>OX421226.1:55000-10055000 GCA_949125135.1 Alcis repandata | reverse complement strand
CACATAACTAACGAATAAAGAATCTGAATCTATATCGGTGGTAACTAGGTAACTACCACGGAACTAACAAATAAAGAATCTGAGTCTAAATCTGGCAAATAGATCTTACTATCTATTTGTTAACCTCCTAGATAGACAAACTTTTTGATGTTAACAACAGAAACTACTATTAACACTACGGTACACGCGCTCCTTTTTTTTACTTGAGTACACGCGTGGCTTACTATATTAGGCCATTTTAAAATATCAATAAATTGTATATTTATGATTATTTGACTAAAATAATAAATGGAATGGAAAACTTATTTATTTTACTTAGTATTACAACATTACAATTTAGATATTATATTTAAAATAGTGAACAATTAGCAATTTACTAAATATCTAAGAAAAAGTAACAAAATGGCACTTCTGAGATCAACATATTTTTTTAAAATTAACACTAAACTTAATTACTAATTTTTTTATTTTCGTAGCATTCAGGACACACTACTGCTTGGTGATCGGGACAAATCCATTTGTAGCAAGTCTTGCACCACTTTTTTGTCGACCGAATTCGGGCTCTCGAGCAGAGTGCACATCGACCAACTCGTCCTGTCTTTGGTGTCAAATCGAGGATCGCGCGGGGTTACTGAGGTTGTGACAAATATACCAGACGAGGCTTACCTGGAATCGCTAGTTTCTAGCGCGCAAAAATAAAAAGTTACCGCAAAAAGAATAACCCTGGTCTACTATAGTAGGCCAGGCGTGTACTCTAGTGTTAAAAGGATGGTATCATGAAAAACTAATGCAACAACTGACTGTCTGGATTTTCAGAGCGTACTTTTTTCCCTTCTTTGTTAGTACGAGTAGGTATTGTCAGTATTTTCGATTTCGATAGAACCTTTGTACAACTCACTAAGATCGTGATTATACGATGCCTGTTTCTCTTTTGTCGACTTGCTGCTTCATGCATTCGTTTGAATGGTGTTTCCACTTTCCACATGGACTCGAAATTCTCGAACTCGACTCGAAATGTTAGTAGGTAATAAGAATTCTGTGAATGAAATCTCAGAATTCTCAAAGTGGAAACCAAGATTAACGTCTAAACATTCAGATTAACAGCTTAGCCATGTCAGTACCCTTAAGGCGGCTTATTAACTCTGACGTCTAAGCTAGCCACGCGACCTATACGAACTCGCAAATTTTTACCAGAAAATAAAAAAGCCTGCCCGAATAATCCCGTGACGAGAAGGAATTACTCTTATTTGTATTTTTTACCTTAACAATACATCCATATCATATTTATGGTAGGAACTCTTCATAAAAAACCTTATTTCATCGTCACATTCCAAAACATAAACAGTAGTTTATATTAAAGCAGTCCAAGAACCCATAGATCCTATGAGAAACTAACGGAGTATGTATCAGATTTAAAATACGGGAGTAATCCCGGGGCCCGGGAGTAATTATAACAATATCCTCGAAGTAAATCTTTTCTTGGCAAACGTACTGTAGAACTCTTTTTGAGACTCGAAGAAGTGACGAGACGATATACTAACTTTTGCAAGGCAATTATCAGAGACAGGTAAAGAAAAACCGAAAATCGGATCGAGTTATTGATAAGCAAACTGATCGCCTGAAGTTATGCAATCACCGTCGCCTATACCTGTACCTAACCGAAGCCATCCTGTAAACGTTGCCGACCTTTTGAGACTTAATTAACAGCCGTTTTGGAGAATCCCATTGATTGGCGTGTCTTGGGAGAAGCAGGAGAGTTATGTCGACGATATTGTTAAAATCGCGAGTAAAACCTGGACCTGATTGGTACAGGAATGCGATGGATTGGAGAGCTTCTTACCCAGCAATGAGATGGAAAAGGCTGTAAATATAATGATGTGCGAGACTATGGGCTGTTGATAAGAATATCATCGGAAATATTAACTAAAATCTGTATTTATACTCTCCTAAAGATCGCTATTTGGACGAATCTGTTTCACGCATCTAGGCACTTGCCTTTAGCATGTCGTCGTGTTTCAGCTTGCTTATCCTAAGACTTAGATAAGTAGGTACTTATCGCCATAATGTTATTGGTATTCCTAATCAACATTTTGGTGTTATCTTTGACGTCAAATATTGAAAGGTAATATCATTGCAATGAAACAAATTAAATTGATCTTGCTGTTCGCAGAATATTGCCTATCATGGGTCGTGGACGTGGACTAATTGCTTTTCCACCAGCGTTGATGAGACAAAAGCTATAATATGAATATGTTTGTCACTTTCTCGCGGGATAAAAACGATGGAAAGAATTTATCCACGGCGCATCTAGGCAGGCTTTACAAAAAATATCACTCGATGTAATTGAAACTTTGGGAGTATCAGAATCAGAAATTAGTAATCCTGTGTAAATATTACAAAATGTGTCAAAACTGTGATAGTTTTCATAGTAAAATGGCCAGCCCGTCCATCAAGTGAGATTAATTCCGTTAATCAGTATGTTAAACGAAGACTACCGCAGCGATATGCCTCATCACACATTCATAGCTCATTACCACTTCACGTGTTAATGAGCACGTGGATTATCATTAATTATTCGCACCTTAATTAGACGCTCCGTGGCTAATTGGCGCCTATGTTTCCGAGCCATGGTCCGCCCATGGTGCGATTACAACCATACAATCTGCCATCTTGCTTTTACTCCCATCTACGGCGAAATCAACTTTATGTAGACGGAATAAGAGCCATGTTCGCGGTCTACGTAAGTTGGTAGGTCGGCACGCGCCGGCGGGGGTGGGGTGAGACGAAGTGGGGGTGGGAGCTCCCTTCGCCCCGCCCGCCCCGCGGCTCGGCCAATCACAGCGCTTTGGCCGAACGACCTCACCTTGTACGAGCGTCCCTTCGGATTTTTTTTTTGCGTTTTTTATGTTAATGCTTTTGTTCCGTAACATTGTATAGTTGCAACTTGACAATGATCGTATTTCAATTGAAATATACTTGCTGGTGTTTATTGTTTTCTTTGTTTGGTTTCTTTAAATGGGTTTTATTTTGTGTTAGGTGTTTTGGATTTTTCTTTTTTTTTTCTTTTTATTGGATCTAGCACCTACCTATATTTGATCATTATTTAATTCGATGACTTTTTGCTTATTGCAGATATTACTTACTAATTTGTCTTTGTTTTAAAAATTTATAGAAAGTTCATACTGTACTAATCAAGTTTAGCTAGTATTCAAATTATAAAGACAGAAAGAATCTGTACCTAATCAGTTTTTCGAAATTCCAAACAAAAGTTTATTAATCAAAAAAATATTCCATGACGATTTTACAAAGTCACTGCATCCAGAAATGCCCTCACTCACCCTTCGCAACTAAAACCAATAAGAGGCGAGGGTTTAAATCTATGGAGGTAATATCGAAACGCCCTATGAGCCCTCCTCTTTTACCTACTTTGAACCTTATAGCATCTAAATATATGGTATAATTTTGTGTGGTTTTGATTTCCAAATTAAAGGCCGAAGTGAAAGGCGCGTGATAAAGTATGCGGTTGTAATGAAACTCGGCACGATTGTTCGAAAGTGCGTTTGGTATGGTTTATAAATCCGGCCGCGGGACTGACATGCGTTATTGCTTTTTCGTTTCGATTTGAAGTGCGTTCTAGCATTAGAATTGGTAATATGGTACATATTACCAATTCTACTTACTTATTAATACTTACTTATTTCGAAACTATAAAGTAGGTAGGTAAACTAAGTCTATACTATACCTACTTATACCTACCTAAATAACAATAATAATATAAAAATAAACGTTTCACACTCATAGCTCCCCACTAGGAATAAATCCTGTGTTGGGGATGCCATGGAACACACACAAAGACAAGGACAACTAACACCCAGACCCACAAGACGACAAAATAAACAAGGTGTAACGGAAAGGTGAGGGAAAGGAAAGTATTACCTACTAGGTTATAATACTCAAGGGTGTTCTTCTACAATCTACACGATATAGTGAACAACTTTAAGAACACAAGTTTGCTACATTCGAGTAAGAAAATATCCAATCTCCATAGAAAATTGATCACGTGACTAAATATTTAGTATGGAGACTCGATATTTTTTCCTCTAATTTGGCAAACTTTGTCACAAAAGTTGTTCACTTTGACGTGTAGAAGAACACCCTTAAGTGTGACTACACCTTTCCGTTACACCTTGTATAGTTGAGCCTCATACCGTATACTAGCAGGATACCTACTTACTTATAATTACTTATTCTATAGAGTAGATGAGTTTCTGCCTAGAGTATAAGCGTATTTTATTGTTCGAATTAATTATTAATTATTTTATTTTATTTTTGTTTTGAATGCATTAATTTTTCTGGAATTGTAAATGTAATTTGACATGTGCTTTTTTGGTACTGAAATAAAACTATAACTATTATACAGGTTTATTCATAAAGGGTATGCTAAGCCGAAAAGGGCTCATACCTAGTACTCATCATTATGCACAACTTTTACTATGGGACCAACCCGAAATTCGCGAAAAAAATCAGCTGTTCCATAGAAAAATGTCAATGACACTCGACAAAATGTATGTTTAGTTAATAACTACTAACGAGACGGTATTTCTCGATGACATTCATGGCATCTGTCAAATTTGTAACTCATGGTGCCGAATTTGTATGGCAACGGCTTAAAAATGTTACTCGCTGACGTTTACTTGTCGATACGGTTTTACTACTAACTAATGGTACCGATTTTAGTTCTTCAAGTGACCGCTAGTGGCGCTGTACAATTTGCCATACAAAATTTTTACGCAGTCGATATCGAGTAAAATGGCTTAAAACTCATGGTAGAGGGAAAGGTAGCAAGATGTAGGTAGGTACTAAATGAGGTACTTACGTTACTACTAGGTACTTAAGTCCTTTTAGACCGGAATAGGTCTATTAGATTATGAATTAGGTACAATACAGAGTTATACATAAAAGGTATGCTAAGCCGAAAAGAGGTCATAGTACCTACCTACTCATCATTATGAACAACTTTTACTATGGGACCAACCTGGAATTCGCCAAGAAAAATCGACAAATATGGAACAGCAAAATTTTTTTCGCAAATTCTGGGTTGGTCCCATAGTAAAATTTGTTCATGAGTACTATGAGCTCTTTTCGGCTTAGCATACCCTTTATGAATAACCCTGTAGAACTCCAGTAGCACTACCATGAGTTGCCACCGAAAACTTAGTTCAGTCGATATCGAATAAACGCGCATCGAATTGTTTTCTTTTAACACTTTAACTGCTGATAACACATACCTTGTGTTTTCCTTTGTGCAACGCGAATGCGGCTACACACGCCAGCCGTGTGCCAAGCCAAGCTCTTTTCGACTTAGCATACCCTTTCTGTATAACCCTGTACAATGAAAATAAACTATCTAGGTCCGGTTAACTCATCTAGGACACTGACATATATGAGTATTGAGTACTCGAGTGTCGCGTGTTGAACCTGGCCTCGATAGGCACGGGGCCGCGGCAGATGGCATAGCAACAACACAAGGCGTAAATATTCGCAGAGAAGGATCTAGGGGCAATGTGGGGCACGTGCCCCGTTTGCCAAGTAGGTAGGGAGGGGGGTACATAAACGTGTGTGGTTATAAAGAAAGGGTATGCTGAGCCGAAAAGGGCTCATTATTATGATCAACTTTTACTATGGGAGCAACCTGGAATTCGCGAAAAAAAAATCAGCTGTTCCATATCTTTTGTCATTGAATTTTTTCAGCTGATATTTTTTTGAGAATTCCGTGTCGGTCCCATATTAAAAGTTGTTCATAATGATGAGTAATATGGGCCCTTTTCGGCTTAGCATACCCTTTCTGTATTACCCTATATAATATTAGGTATTTGTCTACATAACTGCATGTAATGATTTTATCTACCGTTGAATTAAATGGCGTAAATCGTGCGTTTGACAAACACCTGCCTGCCAATTAAGTAATTACCTAGTACTCGTAATGCATTGTAGTTCCCAAATGCAATTGTGCATGTGATCGTCGTGACAGAAACTCGTCCGGTATTTGATTGTGACACGTGCTTACCTATTTGCTTAAAACGGCTATCGTGCAGATGAATTAGGTAGACGTGTTCCTTAGTTACAAAGTAAAAAAATTGCATGTCTGGAAGCATTGCATGCACACCGGCGCGGCGGCGGCGCTATGTGTGTGGAATAAGGGCGGGTTTCAACGCACTCGATGCCGAGAGAGATAGCGCGACAGCTGGCCGCGGCAGGTGCGCTCCCTTTTCACTAAACGTTTGCTCCTGCCCTATATTCACCTTTTATACATATTCCAGTTCGTACAAACCATTCAATTCAAGTCTAGTGCACTGGAATCGTTAGCCAGTTTTCAAAGAAGTTTAACTTAAATCCCCTACGATAACGAGCTACTGCGAGTCCAGTATTATTATCGCAAATACACCGCGACCCTCCGTCCGCGCACGCCATCGGGCGCCGCCAGTCGCGCCACGGTCCCCGGGTCGCACGCTCGCTCGTCACGAATGAACGCCACGCTAACGGTCGCCCTCTCTCCTTCCAGAACAAGGTGGAGTACTACGTGAAATGGAAAGGCTGGAAGCCGAAGCACAACACGTGGGAGCCGGAGGAGAACATCCTGGACCCGCGGCTCATCGAGAGCTTCGAGCGCGGCGAGGAGCAGCGGCGCGCGAGCCGCAAGCGCGAGCGCGAGCTGTCGCCGGCCGAGCGCGCGCGCAGCGGCTCCAACGAGCGCGCGCCGCCGCCCGGCAAGCGCAAGGCGGAGGTGCTCTCCAAGGAGTCGGGCAAGATCGGCGTCACCATCACCATGAGCCCGCCCGGCAAGCGGCACGACGCGCCCAAGGCCAACGGCGGCCGCTCGCTGGCGAGCCCGCCGGCCGCCGGCGCCGCGCCCGCGCCCGCCGCGCCCGCGGCCGAGGCGGCGGCGCCGCGCTCCGGCCCGCGCCGCGCGCCGCACTCGCCCGAGGAGGCCGCCGCGCACCTGCCGCAGGAGCGCGAGCGCCGCACCGACTCGCAGCCCGCCGCCGCGGCGCCGGCCGAACCCCGCGGCGCGCGCCCGCCGCCACCACCGCCGCTGCCGCCGCCGCCGCAGCCCGACGACGAGGACTCGTGGGGCGAGCCCCCGCTGGCCCTCCCGCCCCCGCCGCCCCCGCCGCCGCCCCCGCGCCGTGGCGCTGCCTACTGGATGTCTCGGTCCCCGGTCGCGGACCAGATCTTCATCACCGACGTGACCGTCAACCTCCAGACCGTCACCATCCGCGAGTGTCGCACCGAGAAAGGGTTTTTCCGGTCTCGCGACTCCCGCCCGCTCGACGTCACGTAAACCCGCTCGGTGCAGAGTTTTTTGGACAATTATCGTACTCGTAATTAGATAGCTAGTATTTATTTAACGAGTTGAAAGTGCGACGGAGGTCGTCTCCGGGAGGCCTAATTTTACGGATGTAGAATTGATCGTGAAGATTGTTGGCGTGGAAGTGGAGGAGAGCGGAAGCTACTTAGTCGAATGTGCTTACGGATTAGTTGGAGCGAGTATATTTTTACCGATCTGGATCGAATAGATTTTTGCGATCCGTTTGGTGTTGATGATTTTATGACCAGTAAGCTTACATCACAAACAAATAACTTATAAGTAGGTAAGTAATGTCAATTGTTGAATATGAAAAATTTCTATATTTTACATGTTGAATTTGTAACGGCCGGGTATTCTACTGTATAATTAAATAAGCAGACATAAGTAGGTATGTAGATACAGACAAATCATTGCATTCTGAGTGTATCTACATAGCTACTTGTTAAAAGTAAGCTAGGAAAGTTCAGACAATATTTTTATCTACCTACCCTCTTGTTTTTGAATTTCGAGAATCTCCTAACTGGAACCACCAATAAGCTATATTATATGTAAATAGTTCGTATATGTACCTACGTAGTTATCGATTTGTTATTGTTGTTTTCTTTTATTCGGCCCAAAAATTATCATTTACAAAATTATATTTTACCCAAATATCAAATGCAACCAATCTAGCATTTGAAATATCAAGTACTTAAACGATTTCAAAAAAGAAAATTAGATGATCAGTTACTGATATTTTTTAATGCTTCCAGATTTGAATAATGTGGTAGACGCGGGTTTACAGGATGGCAACTCAGATCATCGCTCGTATGAGCACTAAACCCGCAATCACTAAATTGACCTGTGAGGTCAAAGTTTTGTCACTCTAAATTAAACCGTCTGGCGCACCATTTAGAGTTGGATATGTAATGTACTCGTACCTTGACTAAATACCACAGATTACTGTATCCACAATATTTAAGTTGCAGTCGAAAAAACATTGTTGATTAGTCATGCGTTTGAGCCAATTATACAGGGTTAAAAGGAAAGGGTATGCTAAGCCGAAAAAAAGGGTCATAGTACTCATCATCAGAACCAACTCAGAATTTGCAAAAACAGCTGTTCCATACATTTTATAGAGTGTCATTGACATTATCCTATTTCACAGCTGTTTTTTAACCGAATTCAAAAAAGGAGGAGGTTATCAATTCGTCTGTATGTTTTTTTTTTTTTTTTTTTTTTATGTTTGTTATCCATAACTTTTGACTGGGTGAATCGATTTTGATGATTCTTTTTTTATTAGAAAACTGACGCTTCCCATTTGGTCCCATTTCAATTTAGTCCAGTTCTGATAATGGTATCCATGAGAAAACCATATAAGTCTTAAATTTGCATTAAGTACGTGCGCGACAAATAGATGAATAACTCAATAGTCGGTCTTTTGAAGTCGGTTTTTGTTTTTTGTTTTGTAAAAATAATGTTCTTGTGTTTCGCGAATTCCGGGTTAATACCGTAGTGAAAGTTGTTTATAATGATGAGTACTATGAGCCTTTTTCGGCTTCGCATACCCTTTTCTTATGTCAATGAAAATGTATAATTAAGTACACAACAACTTTGAAGAGTTGGCGCCAAATAATTAAATTAATCTTTCCATATGTTATGTTACGAAAGTGCGATAGTGGCGACACCACACTTACGGACACAATTACAAATTAACTCAACAAGTTGTTTGGCCTGTAGAGTTTCAACATCTTTTAGCCTACGAGCGAAGCGTTTTGTTGTTCAAAAAAAAACTTCTTATTCCAGGTACTTAATTTTAGCTAAGGCCTTACTTTTAAACGTTACTTTAAGACATTAGTTACACTGCGCACTACATACTTCGCGTTCGTTTTGGGAACGTAAACAGTTAAAAACACCTCTTTTGCGCACAATCGTTCGTATACATGTGTGACATACGAACGTGTACACATGAAAACGATTTAGTTATTTTTGACTGTTAATTTTGCCACCGCTTCCAAAACGAATGCGCGGACTTTTATTGCGCAAGCATTCGTCAGTCTAAGCAACGTTTTTAAGTAAATCCGTTAAATTTTAAACTTACGAAGATTGCCAGTGAAAAAAAAGAATCACAAAAATTAGGAAACCATGTTCATACAAAATATTTTATAAATAAATTATTTGTTAAACATATTAAATTCTTATACAACCCCTATATTTAATGTACCTCTATATGTTTGTAATCATAACTACAATAACAAAAAAATAGTTGTACCAATCCATCGAATTATTGTTTTTAAATCATAGTTAATATAAACATTTTTATTGGCTCCTAACTAACCAAGTTATTAGTTTATTTATCTACTTGTGAATGTAGTTCATATTATAATTATGAGCTTGTAAGTTATTTAAAAATACAACGGCGTCGATTCTGTTTTACCAATTACTGAAGCTAAACTAATTTGACAAGGCTAAAAATGTCTACATCTCTTTTATTTCGATCTGTGAGAAAAGGAAGCAACATAGAACTGTAAAATTTCGTTTACTTAAGTAAATGGTAACAGAATCAACGTCGTTATGGTTATCTATAGCAGAACAGGCTGATATCTGATTCTGTGTTCCTTTATTGTTATTTAGTTCCTGTAATTTTAGTTCTTATAATTAGACGAGTAGGTATTATTTTATGTTGTCATAATGTGTAAAAAATAATGCATTTGTATGATGAGAAGGCCCTGTAAATATTGTAAATACCTAATTATTTTATTGAATAGCAATTGTTTTATGATGTGAGAGTCACATTGTAGTCTGTAAATAAATGAGAATGAATAGAATTTTTGATTTTATTTTCAAAAACACCTTTGATGAAAAAATAGTGATTCTTGATTTTTTGAGTACTTATAGAATTCGTACCTGATATTGAGTAAGCGCTGAAAGATATCCTTTAATGAAAAGCTAAACCATGAGTAACTAATTAACCACATCGTCGTTTTTCATCAGGCGAGTTGGTGGTCAAACGCGCACATAATCCAAGTTAAAAAAATAACTTTTTTTTATTACACAAGGAATAAACCGATTGTGACTTGTGTAAAATATAGTACACAAAATTAACATTAATAGCACAATTTTTGGTCATAAATGTAGTAGTCGAGCTGTACCAAGCCATTATAAAAAAAATCTTTCGATGACAACGTCACCTTCTACGATTGTCATTTGTCAATATAATATAGTTGTCAATGTCATTTTATTTACGGAGTTTGTATATGAATGTTGCCTGCTACAAATAATTTGACTAAACTAGGCTATTTCCAACTAGAAATTGAACTAGTATGTTTTGCGTTTGGCTATTGTTTTATTCTACGTCCTAAAAGTTAAATTTATTGCGGCATACCCACTCTGCAAAAATAGATATTACGAATTTTACTTTATTACGTTACTACAATGTGTGTGTGTTGTGTCTACTGTACCGACCACACGTAGGTGGGATAAGGGTAGGCAGATGATGATGATGATGACGTTACTACAATGTTGCACTGCAAATTACGAAGCTGACATTTTAGATTTTATTAGCACATTATTCAAGATGCAGTTGGCAAGACCGCTGCTAATCTAGCCAACCTAACAAACCAAACAAAAACAAAATCCAGCTTTAAATCTCTCAACTGGTCGATAAATAAACACAAAATCTTCGTTTACCATAGTATTCGTGGTAATAAAACAAACTCGACAATGGAGTGGTCGAGAGAAAAAACTATGAAGTTGATAGAACTGTTGCAAGGGAATGCAAACCTGTGGAATCCTTCTTTGTGCCAATCACGGCGTGACAAACAGAAACGCCGGAATGAGCTACGAAAAATAGCTGAGTCTTTGGATATGTATGTAGCTGATGTAACGAGAAAAATCCAGCACCTTCGAACGCAGTACAACAGGGAATGGATCCGGCAGATTCGCGCCAACATCGATAGCCCAGACGACCCGTACGTTAGTAGTTGGTACGCGTTCGAATATCTGCACTTTTTGAAGGATTCTAGTAAACCTTACGTAGTTTTGGAAACAGTAAGTATTCCTCTTAAAATGTTATTAATAACGCTCCTTCCTCGCCAAATTTCATCAAGATCACTTCGGTAATTAAGTCATGAAAGGATAAAAATAGACGGAGCAATTTCATATGCTGAATGTTAGGCTAAGGTTCAAACATCCAGTTAACGTTTTTAAGTCGTGAGTGGAACCTGGATTAGTTTGGCACAGGACCATGATGAGTCCACCAGTGGTGTACAAGAAGAAAGGCTATGTTCAGCTTTATGTGCTAAAAATGATGATGAATGTTATTCTTTACACAAAACTTCAAATCATCAGATATAAGTGACAATCAAGGTTGGATCTGCTCAACTAAAAAAATCTTACTTTAACCTTAATGATACTTAAAATACTGTTATTCTATAATTTCAGGAAGACAACCCCGACCCTACAGAACAGAACTCTCATTCGGACAGCCACAACGATAGCAAGCACATTGTAACACCACCACATAAAATCGCCAGAACAGACCACTGCAACTCCGTTAAATCTGAAGATGTTACCTGTGTCAAAGACGACCTATCCGTTTTCGGTGAATACATAGCAAACGAACTACGAACATTGAAAGGCGAAAAGAATCTTCTAGTTGCCAAGAAGAAAATATTAGACGCTATATTTGAAGTTAAAATGGTCAACACATGTGATATGAGGCCTGAAACTACAGTTTGTGCAGTGTATACAAATGCTATACACAACGATAAAGTGTATACGGCACCTACTATAAGTACAGCACATATTGAACCTTTAACGTCACATACAACACCTAGTTCGGGTATGAGTGAAATAATCATAAATAGTGCCTGTCATTATTCTAATTTCAAAGTGGATTCTCAGTAGGTGAAACTATTTGTAGAACATTACTTTACAAGGGAATAAAGATACAGCAAGCTGATTCAGCTATCCCAACATAGAATGTGTTTCACGATTATCTTTGAAAAGTCTTCCGCTTTCGGAAAGAATGTGTCAAATCTTTCCGGGTTTTTTTTTTTTTTATTCAATTTAGGCTTGCATTTGACCACCACCTACCTGATGATAAGCAATGATGCGGTCTACGATGGAGCATGCTTGCCTATAAGAGAACTGATTCACTCGCAACTTGAAGACACCCAAATTATAGATTTGACATACTCTTTCCGAAGGCAGATGACTTTTATAGCTGAATCAGCCTGCTGGTTTCTAATGGGGTGGCCCTAAGGCGAAGTGAGAACTACACCTTAGTTTGAAACCAGAGAAGACCAGTTAAGAGTCCATGTTCTGGTGCATAAAATAATATCTTGGTCTTAACCCTGTCTCATCAGAAAAGTTATAAGAAATAGTAACTGAGATAACATAGCTTTTTAGAGTTATAAGAAGTGATTTGAGATAATTGAGATTTTTTACTAAGAAAATTATCATGGTTTTGAAACATTGTTATAATTAACACGAGAACTCATTAACAACTATGTGAAAATATATAGCACTTGCTAAAATAAAGCCCCTATGGATCCCTCAAGTGATAAAATGCTTTATGCAATACCTATTAATTTCATGTTTTTCATGATATAGTGCATGTATGATTTATTACTGTGTTGTTATATTAGTTATCATGTGAGTTTTAAAAATGAACCCTTAAATTCTTGATATTTTAAAATGAAGTCAAGAACCAGTATATTATTATTTATCAGACCAACGGGTACAGTAAGCCACTATATTGTATAATGTACATGTATAATTGTATAGCCAATAATATGCAATGTGTAATTATTTTGGTTAAATACAGGGTTATTCATAAAGGGTATGCTAAGCCGAAAAGGATTCATAGTACTCATCATTATTAACAACTTTTACTATGAGAACAACCCAGAATTCGCGAAAAAAATTCAGCTGTTCCATGGGTCATTCTACTTTTTAGTGCAGGTTTTTGCACTGCTAAAAGTGGGCTTTAAAAATTTTATCATTAGAGATAAATGAAGTAATGTAACTGTATTTATGCGTAATTATACCCACACAATTGAAATTAACTGCCAGCAGCGAATTTTTTACATATTTCTTTCTGAAAATAAAGATTTTGGCGACCAAGGTAGAAAAATCATACCACTTTGTTACCAATCTAAATATTTTTATTGAGCAGCTTTAGTCACTCATTACAAACAAATAATTAACAAAACGTATTTTAGGAACATAAATCTTTCTCTTTCATAACTAAAATTAGAAATTATCATTTATTAAGTCTTATAAATCACATTTAAAAGACAACTATGTTACTGTTGTGCACTTTTGTTTACAAAGATTTGACATAAAATGTATATATGTAAAAATATCTTAACAACGTATTTAACATTGATATTAAAAAATATTATCTTGCATCTGATATATCTGTAATGTAGCTTATTATGCCAATTATACAACTCAAATTGAAAAACCTTTACTTAGAAATAGGGACATAATGGTAACACAGTTGATCAACAGTAACAAAGTTGTTTCAATAGAGAATTCTCTTCTACAAAAATAGCTAATCAGTCTCTTATTTACCACAAAGGTTTAATTTTCGCTTGTTTCGGTACCGACGTTGTTTTTCGGCTGGAGTTAGCGGCATTATCTTCTGTAAAAGATAAAAACATGGCATTGTAGTACTAATTTTACCGTCAACAATTAAAGTAAGTCAGCAAACAATTGTAAAATTGTTAAAATATTAACCTATGGGTCGATACGAACTAATCAAGTTAAATAAAATTAGAAAGAATCAGTGACAGAGTATATTTACAACTGCGTTACCATCTTTACAACTGCGTTACCACAGCAGAGTAACAAAATGGCCGGTAACACAGTTGTAAAATAACATGATGCTACCTGATATTTACGAAATGACCATATAATTTGCAAATCCAACAATAGAATACAATTAAGTGACATAAATGCCACGTCTCAACAGTTAAAACATAAAGTAAAAGTTTAGAAACTTACCTTTTCGCCGGGTAACAAAGTGCACACCAAATAAACACACGCGTCTTGATTCACAACATGGCGGTGACTGAGTGGCGGCACGTGGCTTACTGCCATTCCCCTCCACCCCGCTCTTGTAATGCGCAACCTACCCAATCGACCCGACCAGTGGCGGTACAGCGACATCTAACGATTTTTTTAAGAAATACCAGTAACATAGTAGTACCGTATTGAGCTTCTTCCATAGGGACAAAACTAAAGTAATTATTTTGAAAAAGAAATAAATTGTTTAAAAATATATGAGGCCTACATAAAAAACGCAAACATATCAAATAAACTTAATAAATTTTTGAAACATAGGACTACACTGCAATAAGAATACTTTTTTTGGTTAAGTTAGTCCGCGTATTAGGTCGGGGACACTTTGCAATACTATGGAAAACAACTATGTTACCATAAAACTCCACTTTGTTACCCTTAATTATCTTAAAATAGGCAAAATATTTAAATACTAGCTGCGCCCCGCGGCTTCACCCGCGTTTTCCGGGATAAAAAGTAGCCTATGTGTTAATCCAGACCATGAACAACCTTCATTCCAAATTTCATGTAAATCCGTTCAGCCGTTTTTGCGTGAAAGAGTAACAAACATCCATACATTCTTACAAACTTTCGCGTTTATAATATTAGTAGGATAAATGATAACAGAAGGAAATATTACGGAAGTTTCGTGTATTGCGCAATATTTTTAAATTTTATGAAGAAAATGGCAAATCTAGATTTTTTTGTCTGGGGGACACAAAAACCTGCACTAAAAAGTAGAATGACCCCCATACATTTTGTCGAGTGTCATTTTTCTATGGAACAGCTGATTTTTTTTTCGCGAGTTGGTCCCATGGTAAAAGTTGTTCATAATGATGAGTACTATGCCTTTTTCGGCTTAGCATACCCTTTATGAATAGCCCTGTATTATTGCCTCGCATATTAAGTTACTATAATGTATGAAAACTTTTTGTTGTCTAGTTAAATAATGCTGTTTTTTTGTACTCTCCTGATTCTCATGATTTAGTGGTATTTTGTTACAGTCATAGTTTAGTAATTTTCAAATGTATATCAGTTTAAGATTTTACAGATCTGGTAGTTATGTGAAAATAAATGAGACTGCTATCTTATAAGTGTTTATTTATGCCGCCAAGTTACAGGACAAGTAAAGTCATTCGCCTGATTTATGCTACTAAGGGAGGAGCCGAGTAAGACAATCGCCTGATGATAATTGTCATGTTTGCCAGTGACAGTTTCCGTTATACCTAAAATTCTGAAAGCCAGTTCGGAAATATGCCTGGCTCTGCATTGCACTTGTCTGCATGACACATTATTTCTCTGCATATAGCACGAAAATAATATATGTATGTATATTCAAGGGCGTCGCCAGCTTATGACTAAGGGGGGGGCAATGGGGCAATATTATGGAGGATAAAAAAAATAAACGCCGAGAGCATAAAGCGTTACACTTAGGAAGTCTTTGCCTCGATGACGATTGTACTAAGAACACGGTTCTAATATCAATGTATAAAACTTCACAAGCCCTCGACAGCACAATAGAGTCGGGACAATTTAGACATTGGAGGGTACAGTAATTTCCACCCAGCTGAAAATTGGTAGGATTGTTTGAAACACCATCATAAATGAAATCTAAAAAGTCACCATCGATCCGATACGTGCAAAAAATCTTACTCCGGGTAGAAGGTCACCAAAATGGGTTTTTCGCGATTTTCTCAAAAACAATTCAAGCTACTAGGAAACTGTTCAAGACAAGTATGTTCTCTATAACACTCCCTACAGTATTGCTTTTAAATGCATGTTGGTAGGACTCATGGTTTTGAGATATGTTGATATTCATTTCAGACCAGGCCAAAAAGATGACAATTTCTCTTAACGAAGCCTCGGTTAGCAGTAGATCATATCACAAGTTTGTAAATGAGTTTTCCTCAAGTTTTCAACATCGCTAAATCCGACAATCTCAAGAAACACTTTGAAAAATGACTCTTTGTGGCTCAAATCGGATAAATGATGATGATGGCTGACGAAAAATTTTACCTCTCGTATCTCGGAAACGGTAGAAGAATATAGAGGGGTACACCCGACTTTTGAAATGTAGATCAAATTTTTGGGGAAATGATAAAAAAATATAGTCGCCATCGCTATACAAAAAAGTTTGACAGTCATACAAATAAAAAAAAAAAGGATATGCTCACAGCTATGGAACCGCTTTATATGGATGGAATGTACTTGAAGAAATATTATAGAGGTTCTTAGCGACAATCGAGATTCAGAAACAAAAATCCACGATGGCGTATTTCATGTTTTCGTCAAATTCCAGTGGATCTTCCAGTGATCCTATGAGGGTGATATTTTGGATCTGGATCTACATATTATTACACTGTTTAATGGTCTTGCGTTTTGGCAAATCTGATGATCGTGATGAAAATGGCGGCGATTTTTAAAACGGATGTCTAAATCTTAATGTTATTCTGAATATTTCAATATTTTCTACAATTTACATTAAACCTTGTGAATTTATTAACGTTTTGTCATGCGATGCGGAATTTATTAATAGGTAAGAAAGTGAATTGCTCGCACTTTGGTCGCTTTGCGGCTAGCTACACTTGATCTCTAGGGGGGGGGCAACTGCCCCCCCCTGCCCCCCCTTGGCGACGCCCTTGTGTATATTAATTTCTTTAAAGTAACTACCGTAAAACGGGGTGGATAAAATCTCAGGGGTGAATAGATACAAAACTAAAAATGATTTTCTACAGGCAAACATTTCGAAAAAGAACAAAGAAAGGTGAAAGGTGAAGGTTTCGAAACTTTCGGTAGGTACTTTTTTCTTTCGAAATATTTGGCTTTAGTCTGTAGAAACATTTTTAGTTTTGTATCTATTTATCCCTGCGATTTTACTCACCCCATTTTACGGTATTAATAGGCCCAAGTTTGAAGGCATTTTAAGACAGATCTAAACTAACTAAAAATAAATCTGTATTTATCATTGCAAGCCATTAGACAAGGATGCCAATAGTTTTAGAAAATTTAGATCTGTCTTAGAAAGGGCCTAATATTTTTAAAATTATGACCTGATTCTCGGGTTTGTTGTAAATGTTATAAAATTGCTGCCATTTGTCAGACACCTTGTTTAATATTTACAAGATGTATAATTGTTTGTTAAACAATGTTGCTATTTACAAATAACTAAGGATGCTAAGAATTTGAGACGTCAAATTGTAAATAAAAACAGTTTTTGAAGCGTTGCTTACATAATAGTTTATTGATGATTCGTGAACGGACTGTGTTGGAAGCAGACCATCTTTAATTTTAAAAGTACTTACTTACTATTTTTTAATGTGTTTGAAGTAAGTATAACATTTTTTGAATAGTTTTTTTCTTAAATAATAGAATAGAATACTAATAGCTTGCACACCAAACAAAGTAGGTACAGGAAAGAAAGTAACAATTGGTAGTAGAAGATAACACAGCCCCGGATCTACAATTTTTTTTAGGCGGGGCAAAAACTGAGAAATGCCGCCCCCCCTCCCCCACCTTTTATTTATTTTTACCTTTATCATCTATATCAGGGGTCGGCAACGTTTTGGCAGACGCGGGCCGCATAGTGACAATTTGAAATAGTGGCGGGCCGCACTTGTTCAAAATAATCAAACAAAACCGTGTTTTTTTTTCAATGAACCAAATAATTCAATTTTGGAGAGCTTTGTGAATCAAGCACAGTTGCTCAACACAGTTGATTACGTAAGTTTAAATCTCGTAGTTGTTTTTATCAACCGGCATTTGGATGTTATACGCAGCAAGTTTAAAAGCACAAATAAATAAAAAAACAATCACGAGCGCAGCGAGCGCGAAATTTTTCGACATTGTTCATTAATTCAAAACATAGAATTTTTACGAATTAAACGTATAACGGAAATTAAGCACCATGAATACGCGAGCGCAGCGAGCGCGAAAATTTGAGATATTTTTGATCAATTTACGATAGATTTTTACGCGTCAGGCTATTTACAACGAAAATTACACAACACTCGCGTCGCGTCGAGTACAAAACTTGTAATATTTTCAATCAATTCAAAAATAATTGTGGCCTTTATAAAATAAATAGTAATGCGCGAACGAAGCGAGCGCAGAGATTTGAAGATCTTTTGTTTTTAGGACGGGCTATTACGTAACGGAGTGTATTCAATAGATATCAGAAATCAAGAATACGCGAGCGCAGCGAGCGCGAAATTTTGAGTTATAGTCTGTCATTTTGAAAATAAAATTCACGCGCTAGGTCACACAAAACACTAAATAATAACGATGTGGAAATTTTTGAGACGTATTTTTAGCAATTTAGGTTATATGCATATTTATTTTACGAGAGCCTGTTTCCAAACGAAATTGCACTCAAAAATGCGTAAACAGAGCGGAAATAATGCATCTATCGCTGTTCTTTCTGTATTAAGCTTATTTATTCAAATAGAACCGTTTTTATTTGACAAATCAATTAACTCCATTTTGGGTAGCTTTGTGTATTTTGATATAAAAATTGATAAATAAAAAATGCTTTTTGCATAAATTTGCTCTGCCTACAAACAGTGCTCGATTAAAAAGCGGAAACTACAAAAAGCCTTTAGTATGTTGTACGCAGCAAGTCTAAAAGCACAAAATAATCATAATAAGAAATGTTTAGGCATTTTTGATCAATTCAGAACAGATCGATCATATTTGAAAACTATGCACAACGGAAATTAAACATCAAGAAAACGCAAGAGCAGCGAGCGCAAAAAAGTGAGACGTTTTTCAGAAATTTAGGACAGGCTGTACAAAGGAAACTACCCACTATTCGTGTTGGTAGAAAACTTTTGATTTCAACCAACACGAATTTATAGATTGAAGATTTTTTCGGTCAATTCCAAAACAGTCAGCATCTACTTACCGAATAGAAAAACAAGACGCGAGTAGCGAGCGTAATGATTTTGATTTGGTTGTTATTAAATTAAACACAGGCTATTTAATTACGGCGTGTGTGTAATGATTATAATTAATCAAAAATATGCGAGCGCAGCGAGCGCGTTTGTTTTGGCGTCTATGTCCTAGACGCCTTCAGTTTTTATTCAAACGGTAACTTGATAAAAAACAAGTACATATTTTCTTTCCTGACAAACAACACACATGTTCATAATAAAACAGTGTCGTGGAGAGAGATCAACGAGGGAGTTTTCGAATATCATTCCTTTCGCACGCACGGTAACCAGACACGTGCTGCCGCGATCTGCGATTCCTGCGGGCGAGCGGGCGCGTATTTTGACTGCCCTACGCGCCTCGCGAATAATAAATGTTCGTACAGCACGTCTTACTCCGCGCTCTGGGTATCGGTCGAGTTGATATGGTCATGACTGTACTTGTAGGTACTATTATTTATTCCGTGGTCAAAGTTTAGTAAATGATGAGTTGTCTATTCGTCTGTAAAGTATGAATTTGGCGCCCCCCTAAGCTTGACGCCCGGGGCATGGGCCCCGGCTCGCCCCCCCCTAGATCCGGGGCTGAGATAACAAGGGCGGTCTTTTCGCCTCAACCGATTTCTGCCAGATAACCATTGGCTAATAATATATTTGTTATATTTATATAACAAATTATTCCACAGAAAGCTGCATTTGCTTCTAGTAATTACTTTCACTGCAACTGCAAAGTCTAATGTTACTGAGAAGAAGTTCGAACCAAAATGGCAGGATTTGGATAAAAGACTTCTGCCCCAGTGGTACGATGAGGCAAAGGTGGGAATATTCCTACACTGGGGAGTCTACTCCGTCCCTGCGATGCGGTATCAAGCTGAATGGTTCTGGTATTTATGGAAAAAAGGTAGGATTTTTCTTTTACAAATAATTTCGTCACTGGGTGAAACTGGGAACACCAAAATATGTATGTCTTTCCCAACTGTCACCTCATAAGGTGTCAGCTGTCAGTCACCCTTGGGGACAAAGATAGGGCGACAACTGGGAATTACTCCAAATAAGCTAGACGCTGGGCGTTTTATGGAACATGTGTTTTTTTTCTCTATCTGTTAAAAATCTTGTTCTATGATGAGTAATATGAGCCCAATTCAGTTTAGCATACCCTTTCTTTGCAACCCTGTATTCCTTGATTATTTTTAGACATCGCTATGAAAGCAGTAACTTACGTGAAAAAGAACTACCCACCAGGGTTCAGCTATCAAGAATTTGCTGCAATGTTGAAAGCAGAGTTGTTTTACCCATATTTATGGGCAGATCTGTTTGTCAAATCAGGAGCAAAGTAAGTAATTAAAGACAATATACGAGTGGTATAGTGAAATAAAAGAAAACTAGGTACATAAGAATAAAAATAAGTAAAAAAAAATTTTAAGTTAAACGGTTATAGAAAACAATAAAAAAAAATGTACTAAAAACCAAAAAATAAAAATAATAAAATAGATACAGTCGTGGGAATTATAAACATATGCATAGACTAGACTAAAATAAAACCGTGGGGCACGTCCCCACGGTTTTATCTATTTTATTATTTTTTGGTTTTTAGTACATTTTTTTTTATTGTTTTATAAAACCGTTTAACTTAAAATTTTTTTTTACTTATTTTTATTTTCTAGTTTTTAGTTTTTATTTTATATAGTACATTGTATTATACTGGTTGAGCACTTTCATTTGATACCCATATTGATGGGATCGATAAAACCTACGTTATCCGCCATTTTGTAGCGGCCGCCATCTTGTATTTCAATTTTTTATAGTATATTGTATTCTGCTTGTTGAGCCCTTTCATTTGATACCCATATTGATGAGATCGATAAAACCTACGTTATCCGCCATTTTGTAGCGGCCGCCATCTTGAATTTCAATTTTTTATAGTATATTGTATTCTGCTTGTTGAGCCCTTTCATTTGATACCCATATTGATGGGATTGATAAAACCTACGTTATCCGCCATTTTGTAGCGGCGGCCATCTTGAATTTATAATGATAATGAATAAACATAATTGTATTGTCACCAAAATCCAAAGTGTATACAAAATTTCAGATTAATCGGTTGACAGGAAGAGGGTGAAATTTGAATTACTAAATTTGACCCAAGAAAGAAAAAAGAAAACGTGAGCTAAATAAAACCGTTTAAAAATACGAAAGACTGCGTTCAACCGTTCAGAGAATGCGTTTGACGTTTGACACTCAGTTTGGCACAAAATTATAACATTAATTGATTATTGATATAATAATGTTGTTTTAATGCTCATCAATTGTTAAAACGGTAAACAACCAGCAAAAATATTTTTATCGTAACTGCAACGCCATTACAAAGTTACGTCGTCAGTTCAATCGCGACGTGTCAGGAACGCATTCTCTGAACGGCCGTATTATAGTGCGCTCCACGGTCCACACTCCACACGGGCAGTGATGTGAAACGGTTATGATGGAAGTCCTTAGCCCATGTATTAATGCATGACAGACACAAGCTATCTCTATTCTAAATAGCATTAAAATCAGTTAAGTAGTCACTGCGATACGAGGTAACAAACATTCACACAAATTTCTAATAATAGTAGGAAGTAGGATATAAAGATTACTCTTCTGGACAGTCCGGCAAAAAGTGGTTTAGCTGCTGTCGATATTACTTTTGTGTCCTTCAGTAGATACCTGGGACCCTATTCTTGGGCGATCGAGATTATCCCGGTCACTCTCACTCTTATGACATTTTTATGAGAGCAACAGTGACCGGGATAATATCTCATTCGCAATAAGGCCCCTGATCCAAAATCCCTTCATTTCAATACGAGTACATTTATTTCTCAGATACGTAGTCCTAACAAGCAAGCACCACGACGGCTACACCCTTTTCCCTTCGAAATACTCGCCTAACTGGAATTCAGTTGACGTCGGCCCAAAACGAGACCTTGTCAAAGAGTTGGCCGAAGCCGTCCGTGCACGGGGACTCAAATTCGGCCTTTACTATTCATTATTAGAATGGGCCCACCCCTTGTACAACATGGACAAACAGAACGGATCAAACCTCTACGTCGAACAGAAGTTACTACCCGAAATGAAGCAGTTGGTCCGAGACTATAAGCCGTCTGTACTCTGGTCTGATGGCGATTGGGAAGGGTCCGACCGATACTGGAAGTCTGAGGAATTCCTCGCTTGGATCTATAATGAGAGTCCAGTGAAGGATGATGTGGTGCTGAATGATCGGTGGGGAGGCGCGCGAGGGAAGCATGGGGATTTCTATAACTTCGAGGACAAATATAACAATGGTAACGTTGAACAATCACAATAGGCATGACGACAGTATCAAAAAATCGCCGATTCAATGCTTTCAGACTAGCCAGATTGAAAAAAAATTAAAACACATGTTTAGTTTTATTTTTAAAAAACAGATTATTAAGATTTTCAATAAATTAAAACATTAAAATACAGCAATCGGCCATCTTGTCAGAAACAACAATCACAACGTATGACGTCACGCCTCAGTGAACTCAGGTCATCCGCCGCTCATCACGCATAGACACAATGACATGTTTACTAGCCGTGTCGTCAAATCGACGCCATGACACAAGCAAGCTGTTTTCGGGCACTGTTGAAAAATATATGAAAAATGGCTTCAAACTTCGTTAAACTTAAGTTTATTACCGAAATAAAGGCTTTTTTGTAAATAGTAAATGTGTACTCACATTATGGAAGAGGATTTTAAAATCTTTCGTCACGCCTATTACTTGCACCCTTGCTTTTAAGTCCCGTTTATATTAAATAGGTACACCCCTATTTCGCACTAGCTGCGCCCCGCTGTTTCACCGACGCGGCGTACTTATAATACAATACAATAACTCTTTACTGACACCACAAAAAGGAAATAACATACATTAGAAAAAGGCACAAAAGGAGAGCTAATCGCTAAGAGCGATCTCTTCCAGACAAACTTTTGCTCGAAAATAGTTTTTAATAATAGCACCGCCAGCTATAAGTAGTTATGTAGGTACTACTTTTAAATCGTTTTTGCCCTTTTATTTGAAATTACAGTAAAGAGTTTATTTATCTATATTTCTACTCACCTGCCTACTTATATCTTTTCAGAAACTCTACAAAACCATAAATGGGAGAACGTTTTCTCTCTCGACACGAAATCCTGGGGTTACAGACGTGACCTGGAAATCAATCTCATCATGACGATGCCAGAACTGATCTACCAGCTGGTCACTACAGTCAGCTGTGGCGGTAAGGTTTTGAAAAACCCTTAATGCTTCTCCCAAATTGT
The DNA here is from genome assembly GCA_949125135.1 of Alcis repandata. NCBI lineage: Eukaryota > Metazoa > Arthropoda > Insecta > Lepidoptera > Geometridae > Alcis > Alcis repandata. The sequence goes on along the minus strand of OX421226.1, from coordinate 10,031,344 downwards.
TACAAAGTGCTCTATCGCATTCTCGCTGACGAGAAGTGTCATGTGAGAAAACGAGATAGAATTTTTAGTTCGTAGTGTATAACTAGGTAGCACTTTTCTTAATTATTTTATGAGAATCAACGTTTTTCAGGTTTAACAAAATAATAAGTAGAACATAATCTATTAGACCGGCCCGTAAAAAATACTAGTTAAAAATATGGTGGAATACGGCTTAATCACCCTTCGACGGTAGACCTGTATTCCAGCAGTGAGAGGATTAAAGGTTGCTTATGATAATGATTATTTTTCTTCTAGGAAATGTCCTAATAAACGTCGGCCCAACCAAAGAAGGCACCATATCAGCCATCTTCCAAGAAAGACTTCTGTCTTTAGGCCAGTGGCTATCTGTTAACGGCGAGGCCATATACGGATCTTCGCCCTGGCTCTACCAAAACGACGTTGGAAACCGAAACGTCTGGTACACCTGCACTAAAGCACCATACAATGCTGGCCGGCCGACTAACATCCCTGCTCCTCATGAGAATGTCACAGCGATCTATGCTATCATACTCAAATGGCCAGCAAACAATGTATTGGAAGTCAAAGGATTGTCGCACTTGTCGAAACTTGGCAAATATAAAGTGGAGTTTTTGGGAAAACCAGGAAAATATCGGAAAGTAAGTATGTTAAAAGCTATGTCCTGTTGACACCTAAATCACTACTGACTTCATACAGATAATCGTTAGTTTAAAGGTATTTTAATATTTAATTTTATTCTTGGTCCTCTCACAAAATAATATAACACCCGGTTTTTGGGACTTCGTGCTCGGCCTTCGCTGTTGCAGCCTTGGGGCTATAAAATATAGCCTATAGCACTCAGGAATAGAGTGGGATTCCATTAGTGAAATATCCGATATTAAAAGCTAAAATCGTACTAGTAGTTTAGGAGAATTACCCTCTAAAAACATAGGTACGAGTACATACAAACTTTACCTTTATTACTTAACTTTTAAATAATGAGTAGGTATAATAATAGACAATTCCTGCAATGACGTACATAAAAACCTACAAAATAGGCAGTAAGGGGCATAATGAGTGGCAAGACGAATAACAGTACTTACTACCTTTTTACCACCTACTTTGGATCCATCCCATGTCACTCTTCGAGTGTGACTGATTATGTACCTTGCCGTGTTGCTGTTTCTTTGCCTAATTTAAAACGCTTATTAATTCTCTAAAAAGTGTTTTGCTGTCAGTTCTGTAAGTAGTGTATCTTTCAACTGCATTTCAGTGGGCAGTTTCTGAAGGAGTGGCCCAAATCCGGCTTCCAGACAAATCAACAGTCAACTCTGAATACGCTTGGACAATCAAATTTACTAAGACTTAAAATTATATAGTTACGAAAATGAAATGAAGATTGTACTTATGTATAAAAAAATATTATAAATATTGGTGTTATTCTTTAATTTCTGGGAGATATTGTTTTGATCTAGACTAGAATAAGCCAGCGTTTGACCAACTCGCCTACTGTTTAATCTCTGGGTTTTTTGTGGCTGGAAGGTCGCGTGGAGAGAGGTCAACCTGCCTATTAAATACTGCCTAAATAGGTACGTTAGGCAATTACCTACGTGCCTCTAGGTAGGTACTATAACTGCTCAATAGGTACCTATTTATGCGATTAGTTTGAACAACAATGGCATAACCTAACTGATTATTCTTAACAACCAAACCAATTATTTTTAAACAAATGGAACTCATTAAGATAAAGCTGTTCTCCTCAATAATAATTATGTTTAGCTACATAACAACTGATAAGTGACCAATAGGCTCAGTCCACTCCACTTCACATTAGCCTAACATTGCCTACCTACTTGTAATGTAGGATAATAATCATTGGTGTAAACTCAAATAAGTGACTCTCATAAACGTAGGTACCTAAACACTTATAAGTTAGGTAACGCCTAGAGCAGCGGGTAAAGACGCGAAGTGCAGCGAATCGTTTAAACAGTTTTGAATAATTGGTTTGACAAGCATTAACTAGACCATTTATTCAGTTCTTACGGGAGTGCCTCGACTGCTGAGTGTTTTGGAGTGAATTCGGGTCATTAGTTAGGTCAGTGAACTATCACTGATACCCACTACAGACTACAGAGGCTACAAAACGGTGACCTCTTTGTTTTGACAATCAGCTGTGTTTAGCCTGTGACTTATCTGTCACGCGTGCGCAGTTGGGACTTTATTTTATTCTCTGTCAATCTGACAACTCAGTTGTTTTGTTAGTGCAGTGTTTACGCTTGGATTTACGCAAATAAAATGCAGTTATTGCTGTTTGTGTTATTCGGATTGTCATTGACGGTCGCCAAAGCGAGCGTAACTGTAGAGATGTTGAAATCAATCGAATCTTTGGAAGAACCTGAAATTAGGAAGAAATATAAACCGGATTGGGCCGATCTGGATGCTAGGCCTTTGCCCCAGTGGTATGATGAGGCGAAGGTGGGGATATTCCTCCACTGGGGAGTCTACTGCGTTCCTGGCTTTGGGTCCGAGTGGTTCTGGAACAATTGGCGAAACGGTGAGTGGTTTTTATTCTATGTTTTATTTAACAATTCGTAAACAATGAATAATAAAATATTCAAAATACAACTGCTTGTAGAAAGAAACAGAAAAGCCGTGTAGGTTGTAGGTATGTTTATTTTTTGTTATTTTTCGTCTGGATTTCTGAGAAAGCCAGGAAAATAAAACTGACTACGCTGACCACCATAAAACCAACTAGACACTCGGGCGCATTTTCACAAAATAAAATAAAAAATAATGATAAGTAAACGGTAAAGAATAACACTAATTATTCTTATTTTAACCAACAATACTTTTACTGTAATTTTAAAAATATGTTCTCTAGTAGGTAGGTATAATTCAGAATCAATTTTTAACAAAATACATATTATTGTAAACTTTTTATTCTGAAAATGTAACTAATACCTAGACAGGCTAGGAGAGTTATTTCGTAATTAAGATTTTCATATGTAATATGATTATTTATTTTCAGTTGAGAGCAAGAAGTATGTCGACTTCATGGAGAAAAATTACCCACCAGGGTTCACTTACCAGGAGTTTGCCCCAATGTTCAAAGCTGAGTTTTTTGACCCTGACAATTGGGCGAAACTTTTTGCCAAGTCTGGAGCAAAGTGAGCCTTTTGTAAAAATAAAGTAAAAGTATCATACGATGTAATCTTTTTAACCTCCGCGCCCACTTAGGTACCCCGCGCTCGTTTCAGAATCGATAGCAAAAATCACAAAATCGTTTTCATGTATACCTACCTTCGTACCTATGTCACACATGCGAAGGATTGTGAGCAAAAGTGGCGTTCTAAACTGTTTTTGATCCCAAAACGAACGCGAGGTAGGTACTCAGAGTATGTAATTGCTTCAGCGCAACGCCTCGCGCCTAACTTCACAGCCGCCGTAAAGTTTGACGATTTATAATTTTTAATTTATTAATAAAATTTTAATCTGGGGCAACGGAATTAAAGGCCCCAGCCAAGTCGAGGAAAAGATTGCACGGAAGTATCATCCTTTTCTCGAAGCCATTGAGGCCGTTTTCGACCCCCCGTAACTCCGTTGTTTAATACTTAATACTTGTTTGTAATATGCATTTATTGCTTCCAGATACATTGTCCTCACAAGCAAGCATCACGAGGGCTACACTCTATTTCCCTCGAAGAAATCATTCAGTTGGAACTCAGTAGACGTCGGACCCAAACGAGACCTCGTCGGCGATCTGTCACGAGCGGTGCGGAAACAGGGACTTGAGTTTGGAGTCTACCATTCACTCTACGAATGGTTCAACCCCATATACTTGGAAGATAGGAAAAACAATTTCAGTTCAAGCCATTACGTTGCGCATAAACTGTGGCCGGACCTAAAGCAGTTGATTCATGACTACGAACCTTCGGTGATCTGGTCGGACGGAGACTGGGAGGCTTACGATACGTATTGGAAGTCGAAGGAGTTCCTCGCTTGGCTGTACAATGAGAGCCCTGTGAAAGACCAAGTTGTGGTAAACGATCGGTGGGGTATCGGCTGTTACGGAAAACATGGAGACTTTTACAATTTTGCAGATAGATTTAATAATAGTAAGTACGTTCTTCTTTTATTCTATAAAATTGTCAGACAATCAACAAAGTTAAATTACATTGCTTATTATTTTTAGATTGAGTTTTATGTAATCATGGCAAAAATTGGTAAAATAATGATCGTTTTCCGGCACTTAAAAGGTGGTTTTGAAAATACTTTGATTATTGTCATTGGAGTAGTTTTAAGGTCGACTGGCTAGACTTGGCGTTTGTCTCCAGAATACCTTGGGAGAGTGACGTAGGGCGGCGTGGTTGATATGATAAATTAATCTAATTTGATTAAGATCGGTCCAGAGGCCGTACACTGCTAACTCTTAGCGCAAGTTGAATTGATGGTTTTTGCCACACCCTTTCGCCATCTGACACGACATCTGAGATGAAAGCCAGGGGATTTATTTTAGTCTTTACGTTAAGAATCCGCAGTGCGACTCTGGTGTGTACTTTTCTAATGAGATCGCTGGTACACACGCCTTGGCGACAGATTTTTGAACTTAATTGACAAATCAAGCCCATTGTTCAATATTAAGCCCACACTTCGTGAATAGCATCTCCCTGCGCCAACCACAAAGCTACCCTAACCTGGATCTTATGGCCTAAATATTTGATACTTGCATTTTTTTCCCAGGAACTCTTCAATCTCACAAGTGGGAGAATGCCTTTACGGTCGACAGCACATCTTGGGGATACACGAGGAATATAAACATCAGCCAAGTTCTGTCGTCGGCTGATTTGATTGACCAGCTGGTAACAACGGTCAGCTGTGGAGGTGAGTGCTATTTTAGAGTCCTAGCGAAAAGGCATTTGATCGAACCTGAGTAAGTAGTTTTTTACTTCCGACGTAAAAAGAGATGTTAAACGTACCGTGTAATTGTAAATCTGTGTTCCTGAGTCTATCAGTCTAGTCTAGTCTAGTCTAGCTCCCAAACGGCTGAACCGAGTTAAATTCTCAGCTTTATTTTTTGTTTGAAAGGTGATTGTTTATATTGATGTTGATGTTTACATTGATATTGATGTTTATATGATTGTCACCTTTAATTATTTATGAAAATCGATTCAGCCATTTCAAGGTTATTAGTTCTTTTCTAGTCTGATTTTTTATTTTATTTTAATTACTTGCTGATACCAGATATTTGAATTCCAGGAAATGCTCTAATAAACGTTGGCCCGACCAAAGAAGGCACGATAGCGCCCATTTTCCAAGACAGGCTGCTGTCTCTAGGCAAGTGGCTAGATATCAACGGAGAGGCTATATACAAATCTTCGCCGTGGCTCTCTCAAAACGACACCTCAAACGGCAATGTTTGGTACACGTGCACCAAAACGGAGTACAACGCCAAACAACCGACTGCAAAACCTAGTGCAGAAGATAATGTGACGGCGATATTTGCGATTACATTGAAATGGCCTAAACACAATGTGCTGGAGTTGCAAGATGTGAGTTCTTATCTGCATCGAGGAGGATATCGAGTGGAGCTGTTGGGAAATGAAGGCCAGCTCTTGACTGTAAGTATCTAGCTTGAGTGTGAGTAACCTATAAAGTGTTCTTTGAGGTCAGTGCAGTGCATAAAAGTAGTTGTAAAATATTATTCTAAAATGCGATTGAGTTTTATACTTCAATCTATTTATGTATTCTTAAAAGTATGATTTTCGCAATATTTGACATTATTAACACGCTTATATTAGCTTCACCTGTATGTTTGTAACCGACTCCTTTGGGCGCGATGTTGACCCACTTTAAACGGCCGGATTTCGTTCAAACTTTGTAGATATATCGAGGATCGATGACAATAAATTATTATACAAAAAATAAAAAAAAATATACTTATAAATAAATTAAAATAATTATATGAAGCTAATAAATTGGGTTTTTGCTCCGAACGCGATTTCTATGATTACTGTTAGCTAAGCTGTGACTCGGTACGCGAATTCTGTGACTACTGCTGGCTAAGCTGTGGTTCCCCACGGCTACTGGTACATAATTCTGCTACGTGCCGCGTTTGTCAAAGAGCGATGACAATTCGTGTTTGTTAGTTTTTTAAACTATTCAATACTATTATTTTTTGAAAATAAATGAATGTTATCTACCTAGTAAAATCAAGCCGTAAAATCGACTGCACGTTTTCACATACTTACTCCAAATAACTCTGCGTTTCTAAAGGCGTAGTGAAACCTTATCATGTGTATTATCTTTAATTTTAAATTTTTTGATGTATTCCAGTGCCCGAAGTCAGGGCCTTGCAGAACGGTACGTAATTTTAAAACATGGTTATACTTACAGTAATTTTATTTTCAGTGGACAATCAGTAAAGGTGTGGCAAAAATACAGCTTCCAGAAAAGTCTACAGTAAAGTCTGATTACGCTTGGACACTGAAAATTACCAGAGAATAAAGTTATTATTATGAATTGAATTTATTTTTATGTGTCCACTTTATTTTTTAAGTTATTTTTGGTGTTTTCGTTATGAATAAAATAGTAATATAGCTAGAAGTCTTGTTTTATTGGTTTCGAGCGCCCTGTGTTTAGGATAAGTATTTGTCCTCATTTTTTAAACACCTATTCAGTAAACTTAACACTGTGAATACATTATTATGTTCAAAAGATCATAAACTTTTTACAAGTACGTTTTAGTTGGTATATCGTGCCTACAATTTTAGTTTCACTTAGTAATTCGTATTGGTTTTCTTCCATACAAACATTGATAAATAGAAAACCACATACAAAACTAATACCTATATTTAAATTAATATTATACTGGGACTCGTACCTAATGGTAATAACTATACACGGCATTAAAATATTAGGCTGGGTGAACCTTCAAAATCATACAAAACCTATAACAAAAATTCACAAAAAATATTTGAACCCGATCCCGTAAAATTTCTAGTAAATAAATAAGAATACCCTGTAGGGTTCACAGGGTATCTATAAAGTTATCATTATCACAGAATACATGACAAACAGATGACCAGCGATTAGCACATATTTACCCAGTCTTTGTTCTTTTTACTCATTGCTATCTACATACAAACAACCAGCGAAGTAATAGTAATATATAATGTAACAGTATATCAGTCATAAGATGTCAGGGCCAGTCAACTCAGAACTTAAAAGCGGTTAGTTCGTAGATAACTAACAAACAAGGGTTCTGATACTGATAGGGTTATCAGTACAAAATAAAAGTATGTACTTAAGTACTTCGTTTTACAATTTTCAATATGCCATAATTAATAAGAGTAAACGGAGTAATAAGGAAAGCATATCCTATCCTTATAACCCTGTATAAAGCTTAAACCTAAACCGAAAATAAAGAGCTCAAACTACTTATGATTTTAAATATTTTTTTCTATGGGACAATGACCAATCAGGACATTGCGAAAAACTGTATCTCTTTTCATTTTTTTTTCTTTCTTGTGAGCGGACGGAGCCAGACTCAAAGATATCGTAAGGATTCTTTATTGCACCACGGAACCCTGAGAAGTATAGGTAATAGCTCTATTTATTTTGCGTTTAGTTGTCTACAGAGCTCCGCAAGCGTTGCTAGTAGTAATCTTTAACTAGATATAGAGAAGTCTTTTGTATATACGAGTAATATACATACTCTGTATCCACCCGTTATTCGTACAAGAATGAATTTATTTCTGTGTTTATTGTTTTTCATTGCGGTTTCGAACGCGAAAATCCGGGACACTGCATTTAATCATGTTATCGACGAGACTTCTGGCTTTACAAAACGTTACCAACCAGATTGGTCCGACCTGGACACTAGGCCTTTGCCCCAGTGGTATGATGAGGCGAAGGTGGGGATATTCCTCCACTGGGGGGTCTACTGCGTTCCTGGTTTTGGGTCCGAATGGTTCTGGGCGTATTGGAGCAGTAAGTACATAATATTACCTATTTAAATTACAAAAAAAGCCGCTGCTCTCTCGTTCCTCACGGCGCGGCGGCGGCCAAACTGCAATGCTGCGTGATGAGGTCGAAAACCACGACTTTTCTATCTATGTTATATCCTGGATATGTTTGTAAAACATCATGCACGACACGGCTACGGAAGAGTTTCGTAGCTACTTTGAAAAAAAACATGTTATTATCCTATAGAGTTCTTAGTACGCAAAGTTGTTTATTGTTATCTTGGTATATCTCTTGAACTATTAGAATTATGTAGATTCACCAAATAATTAAACTACTCGTCATTATGATAGTTCAAATAAAAAAATGCCTTCATCCCTGCTTTCTATGTAGAAGTCTTTAAGGTTTTAATTTCGACTTGCTGATACTTATTTTCGAGGAGGTAAGAAATTAAAAAGGATTTTACACATGATCTGAAAACTAACACCAAATATTTTCTTTGCCTAAAACTTTACCATAATATCTTCTCCTGTTTTATAGGTAAAAGCAAGGCCTACACTGAATTTATGTCGAAGAACTACCCACCAGGGTTTAGTTACCAAGAATTTGCCCCAATGTTCAAAGCCGAGTTTTTTGATCCTGATGAATGGGCAAAGCTTTTCGCCAAGTCTGGAGCTAAGTAAGTATCAAATTAAATTTAAGACGTGAGGCGAATCAACCTCGGTCTATACCTAAAACTGTCGAGCTGAGAATATAGAGACACAAACATTTTATAGAGGTAGGTACATTCGTAATTTAGTATTGTAAGTACCTACCTATATTTAACATTCTTCTTTAGTCTGGTGATTTTTGACGGGACACACACAACACACCATTCAGTATTACAATTAGGTACCTACTGCCTATACTACACCTTTTCATACTCGTAACATATTGTATAAGGTTCCTGTAGGATGGGACTGCTTGAATTTTGCCACACCGTGTACTTATAAATATGCGAATGCGCTTGACTTGATTCAGGAGGTATTTTACCGTCAACTCACTCGGAGTTGAAACACGCAGACCTGTGGATGCATTAGGAAGAATTCTGTGAATAGGTACGATCTAGAAGAAACCAAAGTTGGCAGGTTTTTCTATGATGATTGACATTTTAGTAAAATTATTCCAGATACATTGTCCTCACAAGCAAGCATCACGAAGGCTACACTCTATTTCCCTCCAAGAAATCATTCAGTTGGAACTCAGTAGACGTCGGACCGAAACGAGACCTCGTCGGCGATCTGTCTCGAGCGGTGCGGAAACAGGGTCTTGAGTTTGGAGTCTACCATTCACTCTACGAATGGTTCAACCCCATATATCTCGCAGATAAGAAAAACAAATTCAATTCAAGCCATTTCGTTGCAAGCAAGCTTTTGCCGGACCTAAGGCAATTAGTTCACGATTATGAGCCTTCAGTGATTTGGGCAGACGGAGACTGGGAAGCTTACGATACGTATTGGAAGTCGAAAGAGTTCCTCGCTTGGCTGTACAATCACAGTCCAGTTAAGGACAAGGTAGTCGTGAATGACCGATGGGGAATAGGCGTCCCTGGAAAGCATGGAGACTTCTATAATTTTGCTGATAGATTTAACAATAGTAAGTGTATTTTTACAAAAAAATTATAGTTTACAAGTTATTCAGTGCCCTAAAATTCTGGAACGCGTTCCTTGAGATTATTTTTACCTGACTAGGGCAAAGCCAAAGATGAAGAGATCTTTGGTTTTGGTGGTTTTTTTTTCTGTGGTTGGATTTTTTTTTAACTTAACTATTTACTTCTTTGAGTAGTATCCAGTTTTACGTATATTTTATTTCGACAGGAACTCTTCAAAGCCATAAATGGGAGAATGCATTTACTGTCGACTCCGAAGCCTGGGGTTACAGGAAGAATATAGATATCAGCAAAATTCTATCAATAACATGTATGCTCAATCAGGTGGTGACGACTGTTAGTTGCGGAGGTATGTTTCTTTTATTCTGTGGATTAAATTTCGACAGAGGCGACGTAGTTCTCTGTCCTTCATCCCATGCTATTGATTTATTGGTAGATCTGTATTTGCAGAACAAGATTCTTTTGTATTCTCTGGCTGTGTAAATGAGTTGTCGTTGTCTCTCCTTGGTGCTTGGCATCCGGAAGGACTGCCCCTGCCGCCCCCCACTACGCCGCCACTGCATAAAGCTGTCAATTTCAAAATGTGTTTTAATGCAATTAATTATTTCAGGAAATGTCCTAATAAACGTTGGACCAACCAAAGAAGGCACGATAGCGCCCATTTTCCAAGACAGGCTGCTGTCTCTAGGCAAGTGGTTAGCTATCAATGGAGAAGCTATTTACAAAACCTCGCCGTGGCTCTCTCAGCGTGATGCCTCGAACGAAAACGTTTGGTACACGTGCACCAAAACTCAATACAAAGCTCTCAAACCTACTGCAATACCTGACCAAGATGATAAAGTGACAGCGATCTATGCTATCATTTTGCAATGGCCGATTGGAAATGTTCTGAGGATCAGCGATATCTCTTCTTTCCTAATAGAAAGCGACAGTTATCTGGTGGAATTGTTGGGAAATGAGGGCGATTACTTGACCGTAAGTATTGGAACTGTATTTATATATTTACTTAGTGCAATGGCCGATTGAATGTTCGGAGGATCAGCGATATCTCTTCTTTCCTAATAGAAAGCGACTGTTATCTGGTGGAATCATTGGGAAATGAAGGCGATTACTTGAACTTATGTAAGTATTGGAACTGTTTGAGACTAGAATTAATTAATTTTAATTGAGTTTGAAAGAATAACTATTGCTAACTGAACAGAACTTGTGGCGCATCGCAATCTTTTTTTGCCTATAGAGAGAAAGTTAAAACATATACCTACCTACCTAATAAAAAGTAAACTTTATTCAAGTTGAATAAACACTCAAAAATTACAAACGCGTCAAGGGTCGCTGTTAAAATTTTGCAGCTCTCATATGAATTATAGAAGATTTTTTAAATGGACACAGTTGTCTGTTGTGTCTGTTTGTTGGATTGAGATTTATTCAATTTGGTTGTTTTCTAAGGAATGGACAAAAAACGCACTACTAATATGCATGTATTGATTTTTCAGTGGACGGTTGCGAATGGAGTGGCTCAAATACATTTGCCCGACATATCCAAAGTAAAGTCCGAAAATGCTTGGACCCTCAAGTTCAACGTAGAGAAAATACATTGAATTGAGTATGTATTTTTTGTTAATCATTTCCATTTTAATACATTCCAAATTTCCAACTATGTATCAAAAGAGATATTGTAGAAATATTTTATGAAATAATAAAATTGTTCAAGTGACTACCTTTTTGTTTTTTTCAATAATTGTGAATACAATAAAACTGAACACTGTATGAATGATGTGTGTGTACTATGTGTTGTGTGAGAGTAAATTTCAACGACCCAAAATGCAAAGGGGATGTTGGGATATAAAATTCCCATCTGTTCCGTTAATGCGACGGTCAAAGGGAACGCTGGGGACATAATGGAACTGCATTTGTATTGTGAGTGTGTATGATTGTATTGTAAAGTAAAATAAAACAATTTCATAACATCAAACAAGTATATTCAAATAATCTTTAAAATAGGTACATGGACAAAAGACGTAACAGTCTAATAAGGCTATACTTAAATACACTAGTTAGGAAGGTTAAATACAAATAGAATATTGTGCTTCTGTTTTAAGAAACTTAGCTCTGCATGGCCGCAAAAAAGGAAGCACATTTTTGTGATTTGAAACTCAGATCATTGTTTAAACGGGGATGTTGGGAATTTGAATTCCCATCTGTTCCGTTGCTGGGGAGACCTACAGGGAGATTGAGAATATATTATTATATACAATGTTTGGTTACACGAACATCATATTTAGTACACTTGAATTTTTTTTGAATATTTAGTACACAATTCTGAACTTATTTATATTTTTGAATACATTTATGTTTTTGTCCAAGAAAATAGAAAATTTCATTTCATTTTCAAGCCTCAGAATGGTTTACAGTCAACGTAACTTTTAGGGCATTACTTGACAAATCATGAAGTAAAAGTGTTGTTATACTTGTCTTTTTTATGTAATTGAGTAACGAGACGAGCAAATCGCTCGCCTGATATTAAATGTCACGTTTGCCCATAACAGGTCTGCGCCACCCAGAATTTTGAACTCGCAGAATTCAAGACCCTGCGCGGCACAGCACTGCGCTCGTAACCTTGAGAGATGCTCTTTGTCATTGCGGTCTATTAGACCGCAATGACAAATTATTTTTAGTATGTTTAGATCTGTCAACTAAAACTATCATATTTGATTGTACGGTTATAATTCACTGAAGCTTTACATTTTATTATCTTAATACATTTTTTTATTTTATTTTATTGTTTTAATGTTTGTTTAGTGCCATCGAGGCTGATCGTCTTGGTGAAGACGCACCTTAACATCCATGGCACAAATAGTACCTACATAATAATTATATTACAGTACCTAATCATAATTTTTATTTCACCCCATTTGCATTTCTACGTTTCGTTGTCGAAAAAAACCAAAGATAACCTCGTGTAGATTCCGTACTCGGGACGATTGAAAAGAACCATGCATCGGTGAAATGCACTAAAATAAATATTTTAGTTTACTCTTGTTGGTTTATTGCTTGGTGTGGCTGAGGATGGCTGGCTTTAGGATACCCAATGAAAAGGATTCATAGTCCTTGAAACAGGCTTCTATCCATTTTCGAACGTTTTTGTAGGGACATAGGTATTGCAGCAGACGCGGATACAAGCAAAGGAAAGCGGGTGCAATTGATACCTATACTCCTAGTACTACAACTGAAGTACTTCTTAATCAAACCCTTTTAAAATCTTCCCCTGAACACGATTCCTGGCTTAAGGACCCTGCAAAAATTGCCCGCTAGTCCCGCTACAAAATCCTGGGTCCGCGCCTTTCTCTTAATGCGATATCTATAGAGGGTTATCTATGGTAAAAACGGCAATCAAACCCCATCACTGATCTCTTTTAGCAAAGGAATTAATATAAGCAATCTTAACTTTAAAAGCTTACAAAAATAATATTCTTACAAGTACCATATTTAGCGTCTGTGAAGCAGTAAAGGTGACGTATATACAAAAATATCTGTTTAGGACTCTTATTTTATAAACATCTAGAATTTGTATTGCGTGTTTAGGATTAATTTTGACGGTTGCTAAGCGCCTTAAAGGTTCCATGAAGCTCGAGTCATTCTTATAACTTTTAAACAAACGTACAATTCGAAATAATCAAACGCAGCTCGTAAACTCTGTTACAAGTTTGTATTAAACTTGCAATGTATGTTAGTTCAAATCTTGCAAATAAATTCTGAATCACTTTCCAATGTCCGATGGAGCTGAATTTTGGTAATATATCTGTGTAACTCCGATGACAATGCTATTGAGTATTTTTTGAGTATCTTGTTTGTGATAATATTGTTAGGGATGTTTAAATTGGATTAATTTCTAGTATGATTGACTTTGTAAATCTGGAAAATATATACATACCTTTTATTAATAGGTTTTTCGAAAAGTTTTATATGAGAAAAAACATATTTACTCGCACTTCTACTTGAAATTAAGTATCATCAAAATCTTACAATAAATTAGACATGTATTTTTGTTTCTTTCATAAATATGTCTGTCTAAAAAATATAAAAATGACCCCAAGCTCCGATCCTACATTATGAAGCACTTAAAGTTATCAGGCACTGATACAATTAAGTTATTAACCATTAATGAAGTCGAAGTTAATGAACAAGATTTATATATAATTATATGTATATCTATCCCTCACAAACGCCGTAAGGCAATCTACGTTAAAAAACGCTTTGTCTCTTTCTTGATGTTAAGAAGTAAAACTAGCAAAAATGAGACAAAACAGTTTCAGTTAAAAAAAACTCTCAGGCGTTTCTGAATAATTAATATAGATAAATACAGGGTGACTGGTTAGACACTAGATATTCTAAGTTATTATAGTAGGTACTCATCATTATGAACAACTTTTACTATGGGACCAACCTGGAATTCGCAAAAAAAAAACCAGCTGTTCCATAGAAAAATGTCAACGACACTCGACAAAATGTATGGAACAGCTGTTTTTTTGGGGAATTTCGGGTTGGTCCCACAGTAAAAGTTGTTCATAATGATGAGTCCTGTGATAACCTAGAATATATAGTGTCTAAAGTCAACTTATATAAGAGTCTTACATAACACATAATTACCCTATGTTATTGTTAAATATAAGTACATACCTATTTCTACGCTTTTCTTACATTTACTAAAATATTAGGTCTATATTTGGAATGCATACTTAACTTATTTAGGGTAAGTATTTAATTACAAAAAAGGTTACAAGGTTATAATTTATACTTTTATATTATATCGAGTTACATAAAGCAGATGTCATACAGGGTAGGAAGAGTGGGAACTGTATTAGGAAACTCAACTTTGAAAAAAATCCCAGATGAGTTTCTTTTCTTTTTTGAGATATTTTGGGTGAGCATATTTCGAAATACCGTCCCATGTAACCCTGTATTGAAGTCGTCCTCTAATAGGTTAACACTTTGACTGCGGAAAACACATACCTTGTGTTTTCTTTTGTGCGACGCGAATGCGTGGCAACGTGAATGTGGCACACGCCAGGCGCGTAAACCACAACGCATTTGACTATTAGCCGCACTTAAGGCAAGCGCATGTGATTAATAGCCGCAGTCAAAGTGTTAAATAGTAAATGCAGCCAATTCTGAAGTCTTTATTTGAGAGAACCAAATTAACTAAGTGTGTAAGTCCATATTTCATAGATTGCAATATTTAAGAAAGCTTTTATAGTAAGTTTGGATCTATCTATAAGCTAAAGACTTTAGAATTGACTGCATTGTTACTTAGAAATAAAACTAATTTGTATGTACTCGTATATTATGTCCAAAGTTTTACTATAACTTCCGTAGCTAAGTTTTTGCAAGCGGATACAGTTTCGCAAAAACACTGCATATTTTCCATAAATGCTTATAAATCACTTCGAATATACTTTTTTACAGTCTATCGCAAAATCTTATCCTAATATGGAACCTTCCATATATTCGAACGGGAACGTCAAAAAATAAAGAGTTTTGGAAGAGCAATATTTTTAGTCTTTTTAGAACTTATATTGCATCCTGTTAAGGTCGTTTATTCGTCCAGAGCTCATGAAACATTTAGCCAAACTAGTCAATAAATTTGACATTACACAATTTTAAATCTAATGGAAAAATGGTGTCAAATTTACTCGTAAAAAAATGGTCGATTGAAAAATTTACCTTTAGCGGTTAACTGAAACCGTAGTTTAAACAATAATAATGTTTTTGCAAACTATTTGTAACCTCGATTCGTTGGCCACCAAGACAAGGGGTTCTTAAACTTTGTGGACAAAAGGTTGAGAACTACTGACTTAGCGACTTTTCTATAACTTCACTAATCACATGGCTGAAATTGCAGGGCTTTCTTTTAAATGACATTGCACTGCAAACTTCAAATAAGACTTGCGCAAGTGCTAAAGCTACCAAAACCTGCAGAAATCTTGTCGATATATTTGAATAAAACGAATTGAAAATGTCCAAAAAAGTTCCAGAAATTACTTGCAAATGTTCAAACAAATTCCAATAACTATGAGATGGATTGGAGACGATCTCTTTGCTTGAGACTTTCCAAGAGAGGCAAGAGTGATACCTTCTCATTGAAGAACTGTTCTAGCATTTCTTCGGCCAGCATCGTTGCTAGGAACTGCTCGAGCGTTATGGACCATACGCCTTCGGTGGACAGGTCATTTTCCTTTGAAGGCGACGGTCCGTTTTCGTCTGATTCTGTGGCGTTGCCGTTACGGTCCAACTGCAATTACATAAAAATTTTGGTTATTGGTTTGCAACAAAAAGTTGTGTCAAGAATTTCAACCGAGAAGACGAAATCTTACGTAGCACGGTTCAACCGTATGTATTTGATTTAATAACACTTTTACAAGTTTTTATTTAACTTGCCGTGTCTGTGTGGATCAAATCTTGCAAATAAATTTTGGACCACTTCCCGATGTCCGATTGAGCTGCAACTTGGTACCTGTGTAACTCTGATGATAATGCAATAAGTTTGTTTTTAGAAGTATTTTAAATCATAACTTATTACTTACTTCACTTCTAGTCGCTAAGTAGAGACTGTCCTGAGACATTTCGCGGTCCAAGTCTGGCCGGTGGTGGTTTAGTTCACCGAGTTGCAGCAAAACTGTGCCTGGAATGTTGAAAAGTTACATGTCATTTTATGTTTATGATATTTATTAAAATTGTGACATTTAGACAGATAAACAGACACCGGACTCTGACCACAGGAGTTACTTTCTACTGCCTACTTTTTTAAAGTTAATGACCGACTGAGTGAAACGCTTCTGGAACAACTGGACAAATGTGCTTTTATTTGTCTGGATGTTTGTATGTTGATACTCGCGTACAGGCCGCATTTCACAACAAATCTCGACGAAACTTGGTATACAGGTTCAACAATTTCATAGAATTTTTGTCGTCGGGATTTTTTGATTGGGGGGTCTTTCCCTCAAAAAAAAGGGAAATTACCTGCTGCGCCACATACCGGCTGATTCCGATAATAATTTAGAAACATTTGGCACTTAAACATAATTAAATCAACGATAATAACATAATGGCACTTAGGCGATTTCTTTTCTGAAATCACACAAAAGGAGCTTGCGAGGGAACTACTAGTTTACTTTTCTTTAGCCTGTAACTCTGTAGATAATTATATCTGACTAGCTGACCCGGCAGACTTCGTACTGCCATACAGTACTTCTCTATGGTACTGCTTAATTAAGGGGGTCCGAGAGCTGAAAACGGGCCCTTTGTAAGACGAGTGTAGACTAAAGTATGCAAATGACGACCTTAAAAAAAATAATTGAATATCTTGATCATATATTTGATTATTATATAAAACTCAAAACGCGATTACGATAACTTTGTTCGATAGAAAAAAATCACAAAATAAGGTCCAAGCTCAAATTGTAATTCAACAATGTGTGTTTTTAAACACATAAGTTGTTTAACAATTTTGGAAATAAATTTATAAAATTAATTGACGTAATAAAACATATTCTGATGTTTCATTTCTACAAAGGGATTTTAAAATGAATGTCTTGTTCAATTATAATAAATTAATTTAAAACATATCTCGCAAAAATCGCATGAATTCGTATCGCTGCGGTATCGCGTCATAGCGTTTCTCGCTCATTTCTATGCTGAGAGACAGTGACCGCTGATGCGGCTTGCCTGTCGGACGTGTGTCGCTCCGTCATTCAATAATTACAAAAATATAAAGTGACATTTCGTTGTGATTCTCATAATTTATGTGATTGTGTTTTTGCTAAGAGTGTACCTACCTCCCTCTCTGTCAATTCAGTGAAAAAGATTTGCTTCTACAAATAACTTTTATACGAGAAGTATTGTACGGGTTGTACAGATGTGAGAAACGAAAAATGGGCAATAAACAAGCATCAAAACGGCGGCTTGCCGCCAAGAAATGTAATCAGAAGAAACAAAGACAAATGATAGAAGTTATAAGGTAAGAACCTAGTATGCAGTAAGTACGTTATCTACCTACTCCTTTTTCTGTAAGTATTTTGTTTGTAATATACCTACCTAGGTACCTACCAATATTTGGATTTGGTAGTACCTACCTTACAGAGTTTGATTTCTTATATTTATTAACACGTAACTTTATAAATACTTTGCCGTATAGATCGGATCATACTAGAATAGTTTGAAAATAATGTAACACCCTATGACGGTAGAAATAGAGTCTATTTTTGAGAGCACTAAGTGCAAATAGAGTGTGGTAGTATATTATTATGGCAATCTGTGGTAGTATATGCAAAAAAATCAAACAATTCATTGTGTACTCATCTCATATCAATAATAAATTAATAGTTTTAAGTTTTTGATATCAAATAAGAAAATGAAATAACGAAAATGCGTTTTAAATAGAAAAATATTATACAGGGTTATTCATAAAGGGTATGCTAAGCCGAAAAAGGGTTCGTAGTACTCATCATTATGAACAACTTTTACTATGAGACCGACTCGAAATTCGCGAAAAGAAAAACAGCTGTTCCATACATTTTGTCGAGTGTCATTGACATTTTTTTTTTGTACAGCTGATTTTTTTTTCGCGAATTTCGGGTTGCTCCCGTAGTAAAAGTTGTTCATAAAAATGAGTACTATGAGCCCTTTTCGGCTTAGCATACCCTTTATGAATAACCCTGTATAAACGGAGGAGTGCGTATAAAAACTTGTTTTTTTTTAGACAAACTTACTTACTACTTTTAACTTACTTATTTCAGGTCAAAGAAGCGCAAACTTGATATAGATGTTGCCCAACCTGGCACCTCTGCAGAGCCAGTAGATAGAGAGTAAGTATATCTCTTGGCAAACCTTATTAACAAATGATATGACTAAATATTCATATCATATAAATATATAATACATTATCTATCGACTCTCGAAACGTGCTCTGGGTGTGGCATAGTAAAAGAAAAGTCACCCAGCAATGGGATAAATAAGGCTGTCGATGATGATGATGACTTATTTTATTCAAAAACAAGTCAGATGCGCGATCGAGAAAAAACACTATGAGGGGCAATGATTACCTTTTTATGCCACGCACTAATTGTGTAATATATAATATGAGAAAAGCACCTTTATCAGTGCTATTAGCATTTACAATTTGTTACCAAAAAATATAACAGACATACCATGTAATAAACAGTTCAAGATTAATCTGAAGAAGTGGCTATTAAATAACGTATTTTATGACATGAATGAATTTGTAAATAGAGATAGATCTACGGAAATTACATTATTAAATAGACAATTTAAAATTTGACATTTCTGGAATTGACATTATATTATCTTAATTGAATACTATTGACATTGAATTAAAATTATTTGACATATTATGCATAGAATTTAAAGTAGAATTGAAAATTGTTAATTATTATTATTTTTAATTACTACTAAAACTATTTGACTGTGTACGTATTGAATGCCCGATGTAGATAAACTGACAATTTCAACTAATGGACTAACATCCAGCTTATAAATTACAATGTATCAGTTATTCAATAAATATTTCTGAATCTGAGTCTGTGATATTTTGTATAATACAAATGTTTAACCGACTTCTAAAAAGGGGTTATCAATTCGACAGTTATATTGTTAAAATTGACTGATTTTTGTATACATATTATGTTTGTTAGTCTATACCAGCTTTTTTTTATGCCATAGGTGGCAGACAAGCAAACGGGCCGCCTGATGGTAAGCGATCACCGACGCCTATGGATACCTGTAACACTGGAGGCATCACAGATACGATGCCGACCTTCTAAACACGTACGTCAAAATTCATTGGGCGAAATTCACCAAATTCACGCTTTAGTGATTATTGCGTACAACAAAAACGAAGTCTGAAATTGTAATTAAATGTCCAACTAATAAATTGTAAAAAATGTACAAGATAATTAAATTTGATTGAAATGAGACGTACCTATTTGTTTTATTATGATTTATAATTTTCGCATAATATTGTAGGTTATTTTTTTATCTAACCTATGCTGTCCCACTGCTGGGCAAAGGTCTCCCCCATTTTTTTTCCATATGTTTTTAATGTTCTTATTTTTGTATTACTAAAATAAAGCAAGGCACTTGAGAAGCGGCCTTGGATGGATTCAAGAAATATTATCGAATATTTATTTTTATTTAGAACCGGTTGGTATGCCGGGATAAAAAGTAGCCTCCAGGACTTAATCTATTTATATACCAAACTCAAAATTAGGTCAGCCGTTTTAGCGGAAGAAGTTACAAACATACACACTAACATTCAACTTTATAATGATGGTAAGATAAGATTAAATCAATCTTCATTCTGTATTTCATCGAAAAAACTGTTTACTGCGCAAAAATTAAACAGATACACTTTGTATTCGAAACTTTGCTTAGTTAGGGGTCAGTTGACCGTGTATGCAGTAATATAATGTAAACACGTTCGTTTCTAATCGTAGAGTACGTGATTTATCTGAATGTAAAGCATATACTGTGCTTAGCGCCACGCATAATGACCTTCGGTGAGCGTGGTTCGTGCAGTTGCCGCGCCGCCGCCGGGAGCGTAAATAAATACGTCGCGCGCTCAAATGCGGGGGCTGAGGTAGCGCGAAATACCTAAACTTCTTGGATAAGCCCGCCTTAAATATAAACACTGCACAAAACACTATTTACAATTTTATACTTATAATATATTACAATTATAGGTACGAATTTGTTTCGTGTATCAGTTGAAAGCAAACTCATCCATGAAAAAAAAACACTGACATTGACAGTTTGTTGTTGTTTCATCTTTTTTTTTATTTGATATGACTTGGAGTCAAATCCTTCGAAATTTTAAAACAAATGAATGAACTATTCGATTTCGTTTTCTTTTTTTTGTTTTATCTGTGCTCCAACGCACACTGTTTTGATAGATTATAATTGAATTTGAACTTTGTACAGAGGTAATAAAGTGCAAATTGACTCTTGGACGTTAGGAACATACCTACATTGCTTAAACAACAGTGAGTGCTTGCAATTCAATATGAACTTTATACAATAGCAATAAAGCTCTTTTTAGTTAGAAAACGTTTATATGGGAAAAAGAAAAGGGCTGTTTTTAGGGTTTTTCAATATTTCTGAGAGATTTTCTTAATATTTTTTTCCGTAAGAACCTTCTCCTAATAATAACAAATACAACAATAAAAGAATTAGTGAAATCGGTCCAACCATTCACGCGTGATGCCGGGACCAAGGAAAACGGGTTTCATTTTTATATATATAGATTAGTTCTCACCAGCTCGAACCACACACTCGTACAGCTTCACATCATGCTGCGTGAGGTCATGCAACGCCGCCAGCAGCTGTAAGAAGTGTGCGCGGGGGAGTGCGGGGGCGGGGGGCGGCGGCGCGGGGGCCAGCCCCGGGGTGGAGGGGAGCGAGGTGGGGAGCCCCGCCAGAGCGCACTGCCGGACCGAGTCGGCGAGCGTGGCTTCGGTGCTCGAACCTGGGAACAAATACAAATTATGAAGCTGGTTTTTAAGTAAGGCTCTGATAGATCAGTCCATCGCTTATTCGCTAGGTGTCCACAAATAAACCAAATTATATTTTTTATTTGCATTTCGGATATTGGAGTGAATCAGGTTTACAAAATTTCAGCTCAATTTGACCTCAGAAAGTGGTTCTAATTTGGCTTCCAAGACTTGCCCCATACAAACATACTAACACGGTAAGTTAAATAAAAGCTTGTTTTTTTTATTATTAAATGTGAGCCACGGCCTTTGTTTACGAAGGGTACTAATGTATTCACGGACGTAAGACGCTATTTTTGGGATATTTTTGCATCCACGGACGTGCAAGTAAATAAAGAAAAGATAATTCTAAAGTGGAATGTCCAATGTTTACCTGACTGAGTAATAGCGCTGTCGCTTGATTTGTCCATATAGCTGCTATCGGGACACACTTGGCTGATCGACCGCGGCAGGGTGAGCCCGGCTCCTGGCTCTGGGGTCGACGGGTTCTCTATACTGTAATGTAAGGACGTTTTGTTAATAAAAACAATTGTGTCAAGACTACGTTAGTTTCAAATCTTTACAGTAAAATATGTAGAAGAAAAATATAGGAACAAAAACACACTTTTGAACTTAAAAATATGTAGTTATCGCCGGAGAAATGTTAGTCCAATCAATTCAATTTGTAATAAGAAATGGAGCGCGCTCGAATTGTATTTAAAGTTAGCGTTGGCTGCGTCATAGGTATCGCTGATATGTCACAAGCTCGGTCGAATAATATATTACAAACTCGTGCAGTACAGCGCGCGCAGGCGCCGCGTCGCGTCGTGCATTACCTATACACAATGAGGACAGTTTACCTGTCGAAGAAGGATATAGCGTCGGTAGCGAGCTCCTCCCCCGTGTCGGTGAAGTGCGTGGGCCGCAGCTCGGCCGGCGACAGCAGCGGCGGCGCGTGTGCGCAGTACAGCGCGCGCAGGCGCCGCGTCGCGTCGGCGCGCGCGCTGATGCCGAGCGCGACGCTGAGCCCGCGCGCGCTCACGAACCCGTCCGAGTCGTTGTCCATTAGCTGTAAACAATGTTTGAATTAGTGTGAGCGGCCAAGCGAAAAGGGAACTAACGGAAAAATTCGAAAATTAATTAATACGACAATTAGTTTTGAGACACTCGTTCAAAGATTGAAGTTGGTAACAGACAGTTCAGGAAGAGTTTTTTATATCGTTCAATAATTCAGTTCCTTCGTTTTTTATTGTATTTGAGCATACAAAAAAAAAAACAAACCTTACAATGTCTCCTAAAACACTTTTCTTAGTTTTTTTTTGTTTAGCGTTTTCGCCCTTTCTTGCAAACACTGATATGAATAAAAAATTCAAAAAACAACGCTTTGATAAAGACTTATATTTCTTATTCTATGAGTAAATTATGTAATACATTACCTTAAACATCCTAGCAGTGATAGCATCAGCGTAATCCCCTTTCGCCCAGGGTGACAGCGCGCTGTAGACAGTCTTGAACTGTGTAAAGTCCAGCCTGTACGCTTCGTAAGGCGCCTCTAGCCGCTCGCACGGCACTCGCTTCGCCCAGAGCAGCTCTTCGCGTATCACGCTTAATAATTCCTGAAAAAAAGAAGATTAAGTCAAATTATATATTTTTGAATTGTACTTAATTCAACGAATCAATTAGAGCTGTCAATATGTGATTCAATCGCGAAAGCATTAACGGAAGTGACAGGTTAAAGTATTTTCTCAGAAGTTGGATACAAATTCTATTCTAAAAAATATTTTAAAGGAAAACGTTGCGGCTTGAAGATATTATGTCTCATGACTTTCAATCGACGTTACAAATCACTTAAATGTTGTCAAAGTCGTTAATTATCTGTTATGTCAGTGTAAACCTGTAAAGTCAGTGGTTACCTGTAAAGTCAGGAGCTACCTTTAAAGTCAGTAATTACCTGTAAAGACAATATTTACCTGTTAAGTCAGTAGCTACCTGTAAAGTCAGTAATTACCTGTAACTCAGCATGCTCCAACAGCCGATCTTGCTGCAGCGCCCGCAGAGTGTTTCTCTCGAGACTATCCTCCAACTGCCTCACGACTCTCAGTCGATGTTTCAACCGTAAATGCTCTATATGTTCTCCTGAAACCCTGGCCCCGTAGCTGCGGTACGATTGGTAGACTAGTTCTTGGATTTTTATCGTCTGGAATGATACAAATATTACGAAATAATAAATACATTCCGTCGAGTACAGCGAATTTTTTTTTTTTATAGAATACATAATATACATTTGATCATTTTATGTAAGTAAGTGTCAAGTATTTTTTTTAATAAGTGGCCTAGATCAACTAGCCCAGCCGAATTGTTATTTTACCCAGGAAAAATTATAAGTAGAATTTTTCCTTCGGAATTCGTTAGAGGGGGTCACTGGGAGTCTACATTTCGTTTTTCGAATTCCCAGTGGTATTGCATTTTCCGCCATCTTGATTTTAAGGGTTGTTTTTTGTTTTCTAAATAACTCGTTTATTTTCAATTTTACACGAAAAATGGTTAGAACCAAAGTTGTTTGAAATTGAATTTCCTACAATTTCTGTCCTAATCAATTTTTTCGTAGGATCGATATTTTTTCATTTAACACCCGGAAAAGAGGTGAGGCATGCATCGAAATATTTTATTAATTTTTTATTATTTTTTTACAACTTACATTCCAATTTTGAATGCTCTAATGTCCCTACCATACGACCACTCTGTCGAAACAACAATTTATTTTAAAATATTGCAAATTTCAATGATAATGCAAGTGATAATGCGCTAATACAATTCCACCCCCTCGATCGAAAAATATCGATCCTACGAAAAAATTGATGAGGACAGAAATTGTAGGACATTCAATTTCAAACAACTTTGATTCTAACCATTTTTCGTGTAAAATTAAAAATAAACGAGTTATTTAAAAAACCACCCTTAAAATCAAGATGGCGGAAAATGCAAGACCACTGGGAATTCGAAAAACGAAATGTAGACTCCCAGTGACCCCCTCTAACGAATTCCGAAGGAAAAATTCTACTTATAATTTTTCCTGGGTTTGGTTCGGTTCTCGTCTAATTCGGCTGGGCTAAACGGTCTACCTGACGGAAAGTATTCACCGCCACTAATAATAAGTAAGTCGGTCAGTTTGTATAGACCGTGTAACATATATTTGTGGTCCTGGTGTCAGTGGCGGATTTACACATTTGCCGCCCGTAGGCTATTCAACATTTTGCCGCCCCTACCGACCTAAACAATTCGATACTCTAGCCCCGTCCCTGCTCACAATAATACTTTCGTTCAGAAATCATGTCCGAAATTAAAAAAACTTGCCCCAGAATTTGCCGCCCCTGAAATCTGCCGCCCTAGGCTCCAGCCTACTCAGTCTGCTGGTAAATCCACCACCTGGTGTCACAATTTTTAAACCACCTGAAGGCTTTTTTGGCTGGCTTGGCGATTGTTGAGTTTATTGTTGTGTAATAAGTAGTCCTTTTACCTTTTCGGCAGTCCGTAATTCCGTAGACAAAGCCATGGCTTCTTCATTGAAAATCCCTTCCAGATAGTCGTTCAGAATTTGCATCGCTTGACCGTCTTCCGTGCATTTGAGTAACTTGTCCCGGTTTATCTCTAAAATTGTGAGCGTCACCTGAAAAACACATAGAACTCTTTTTAAAACTCACTCTCTCATTTCTCCTTTACTTTTATCAAAAAGTAGTTTATGCTCGGAACTTGGTATCCATTTCGGCTCAGCTTTCGGACTCTCAAGTTCGGGGCTGTAAAGTACTCAGGTATAGCGTAGCTTTCCATTGGTAAAATAGTTTAAAGTTGAGTTTGAGTACAGGAATGCTTTAACCTAGTGGTTGACGTATGTATAGTATACCAACCTGAAATATAACCTCTAGCTTTATTCTTTTTCTATTATACCCAGTTCATCCAACTTACCATGTATATCGAGTAAACGGGCCTCATTAGCTCTTCTTAGATTGAGAAATGCCTAGTGGTTAGATGAGAGAAGAGGTACCAACCTGGAATATAACCTTAGCGCCATCATAAAAGAAGCAGTCCATGACGTTGACAGCGCACTCGTACGGCATCACGCTGATGAAGAGAGTGAGGAACCAGGAGAGTGAGATCATCTTCATCATGCCAAGCTCATCCAACTTTGCATGTAGTTCAGGTAAGTGGGCCTCAGTTAGCTCTTCTAATACTCCTTGGTCGACCTGAATACGAAATAAGAGGTTAAATCTTTAGTTTACAATCAAAGTTGAAGTAAAAGGAAAATATTGCTTAAAATTCACCGACAAGAAAAGAGCTGATAAATCTTTAAACGGCTGAACTGTCTGAAAAGTTCAAAAACTTTTCTTGCAACCAAATTAATTTAATTAAAATTAAAATCGTTTCAACCATTTGAGAGCTAGGAGCATTAGAAAGACACAAAGACAATGTTTATCATTTGATCATTGAATGGAATCGTTTAAAAAATCATTCAGTCACTCATTCATTCGCTCACTCCCTCTTTCACTCGCTCAATCCCTCATTCACTCGCTCACTCACTCACACACTCACTCGTTCACTTACCAAAGCTCCAACCACCCTTGTATTGTAATAGTCAGGCAGCAGGGTCTCGCAAATAGTAGCTAGCAACCAGAACGCCTGCTCCTCCGGGCAGTATATAAGCAGAACTGACGCGACTATGTTCATAGCTTGGCAGTAACCGATTGTCGGATTTTTTAGTGCGTACGCGCATAATACTCGACGAAGAGCGGAGATACCTGAAATATAAAGAACACAAATAACTATATTGATAATTAAATCTTGAAATAAAAGATCAAGATAATTACAAATAATAGACAAAAAAAATTATAGTCTTTGCTGTGAGCGTCACACTAACTATATCTGACCAAAACAGTGGAAGTTTCCATAAGATACATTTTGTAAACGTTTGTCTTTTCTTAGCAGTGGGGCGCTAAGGGCTTAGGAAAAAATATGTTTTAGCGCGTAATATGGTCTATAAATGAAGAATTTTATCATAGAGAATGTCCAGAATATATTTGACCATAAAAGCAGATGGTACCAAACTGTGATAGTTGGGTAATTAATCAAAGTAAATTTTGTGCTCACCAATGTCATTCTGAAAAGCTCTATGTTCTGGCAGTGATCGGTGCAGATCTCTCTCGATCTCATCATTGGCAGGGTTCTTTGAGGACAGAGCTTTGTCCACCAATCTCTCGTATAGGCCTTTGTTTTGTGCCTGTAAATAAAAATCAGTAAACATTTAGACGTCAGTATTCAGTATATACCGTGAAATGTTTTATATGCCACTAACAGAAAAAACTCTCAAACATCGACGCAACGTTGCTAGTCTGTCGGTGTATTATCGGATACATTTCGGCGAGTGTGCTTCTGATCTGCATGATCTAATTCCCTCTGGCCCGTTCTACTATCGGACTACCAAGGGCACTAAAAGCAATATAGTGTTATGGTTAATATACCAAAAACGCGTACGAAACGCGTTGATTCCAATTTGATCGTGCGAACCGCTAGGATGTGGAACGCTCTGGCTGAGCTGGTGTTTCGAGTCGCGAGTGAATCGGTTTCTTCTAGGCAAGCGTGCTCTTTCGTGGACAGCATCGTTGCTTACCATCAGGCGAGATGGCGGTCAAACGTAACCCTATTCATTTTCATTTCATCTCTCATGAAAAAACAAGCGATCTCTTCCAGGATATTAATAATAAATATACCTTTTGCAGTATAGATCCTGAGAAAACCGCCCACAGTTCGCCGCGCAGCAGCTCAGGGATGCCGTTGACGACCAACTCGCTGCCGTCCGTGGTTTGGTACATACTGACTCCGCGGCCCACTTCGGCCATGTGGTCTTCCCATTGCTTTTCCTGAAAAACATTAAAAAAAATTACTTATATCTTATAAGATTTTCAAGGAACTAGTATACTGTCCACCAATGAAACGTTCGTAATTCAAATTGATTTACCCGACAAGTTATTTTTAAACGGTTTTATTTAGCTCACGTTTTCTTTTTTCTTTCTTGGGTCAAATTTAGTAATTCAAATTTCACCCTCTTCCTGTCAACCGATTAATCTGAAATTTTGTATACACTTTGGATTTTGGTGACAATACAATTATGTTTCATTATCATTATAAATTCAAGATGGCCGCCGCTACAAAATGGCGGATAACGTAGGTTTTATCAATCCCATCAATATGGGTATCAAATGAAAGGGCTCAACAAGCAGAATACTATATACTATAAAAAATTGAAATTCAAGATGGCGGCCGCTACAAAATGGCGGATAACGTAGGTTTTATCGATCTCATCAATATGGGTATCAAATGAAAGGGCTCAACAAGCAGAATACAATATACTATAAAAAATTGAAATACAAGATGGCGGCCGCTACAAAATGGCGGATAACGTAGGTTTTATCGATCCCATCAATACCTATGGGTATCAAATGAAAGTGCTCAACCAGTATAATACAATGTACTATATAAAATAAAAACTAAAAACTAGAAAATAAAAATAAGTAAAAAAAAAATTTTAAGTTAAACGGTTTTATAAAACAATAAAAAAAATGTACTAAAAACCAAAAAATAATAAAATAGATACAGTCGTGGGAATTATAAACATATGCATAGACTAGACTAAAATAAAACCGTGGGGCACGTCCCACGGTTTTCTTGCCCCACGGTTTTATTTTAGTCTAGTCTATGCATATGTTTATAATTCCCACGACTGTATCTACTTTATTATTTTTTGGTTTTTAGTACATTTTTTTTTTTTACGTTAGTAAGTACTAATTTGTTTGTTTTTTTTTTTTGTGTACCAGTTTCATGATTGCTTTTAATTTTCGGTTAGGCTCAGACATGAAATTTTAAACATCGCTCAGATCTAGATTACAATGCAAAAAAAAACACGAAAAATAAAAAACGTTTTTTTGATGTGATTACTAGATATTATTTTATTATTCGAATTTGACCAAACATATTTCAGCCATATATATTTTTTACATATTATGGTTAATGTGAAGCTATTTTTAAACATAAGTAACTTTTGTTTCATGTATTTACCTTCTTGTCCTGTATCTGTTTGATAGGTGACGTCTGGTGCGTCCTGAAAAGCGTCATGAGTGGAGGCTGCGGCATCCACTGGTCACCTTCGTCCGAGCCCGCCGCCTTCGTCGCTTTCTCCCTGGAAGACCAACTGAAGTCACAAGTCAGAACATGCGAGTTCAAACCTTACGACTAAGTAGTGACAGTTCAAAATCAAGTGCAATTTTCGATTCTAAATATGCTAATAACGTTTTACTTTATTGCGGATGTTTAGTCTTTTCATAAGTTTCTTTCTCTTTTCAAATTCACGCCTGAAGTTTTAAGTCGTATACAAAATTAATGTAATTCAGTAGCGAGACAAATATTTAATTGCTCATCAGAAATTATTCAGGCGCTACAAATTGTCTCCATAATATTTTTTTATGTTTGCAGATTTAAATCAGAGTAGTTAAAAATACACTATAAAGTTTTTATTTAGACATTTTCGTGCTTTGATGTCCATATTTTGGTGAAGTGAAGTCAGTTTGTATGTTTATTATGACAAGTAGAATTGATTACGATTAAGGTATTAAAATAGCGGCGGTTAGTAAATTCAGTCTTCATTCCAGCTTTTGATGATGAGTTTGAAAGTCTTGGTATTGTTAGTAATTTAATTTTGAATTTATATTTTCATTGTATAACTGCTGTAGTTAAAGCCAGTTCATTTTAGTATGAATTGACCTTTACAGCCGTTAGCTGATTGTCAGTTTTACAAGCAAAGCCAATACATTACCAGTTGTAAGCTTGATAGATCCATTTCAGCTGCATCCCAAACATTCCTAGCCATTTTGAAGAGAAAATAGCTCGTAATATGAAGTTACCCTTTTAATTAAAAATGAAAGTAAAGCCATGTATTCACTAGACAATAATTGATGGTCAACACGCGAAGTTCAACATATTTGAACACTAGACGCTAAACATGTTTGAATATGATAAGATATGAGTCGCTCAACGTGCTTGGCAACGTTGCACAACAAAGCGCGACGTTGCCAGATGATGCGCTTCTTGTTTGTTTCCGTAATTGCACATCAAATGTATGATCGTGATGAATAGACAATGTTGCAAAACAAAAGGGTTCGTCATTGCGTCGCTCAACATGAAATGTGGCGCGATAATTATTGCCTTATGAATACATGGCTTTATGAAATGATGTAAGGTTGCGCAGGCGAATCAAACATATGCACCCAAAGTAGACGGTTAACTCCTGAAACATGCTAAACAGTGTTATCTTGCACACTCACATTCATCTCCCAAGTTCCATTAAAATATGAGTTAATACAGAATAATCAACTCTATAATCTAGACTTTAAAGTATGTTTTCGTCTACTCACTTGGGTAGCTTCGCGAGTAGTTCAGATATCTTGTGAACAAGGAAGTCTCGGTCAGCGATGTTGCCGAAGAGAAAGCTGGTGTGGTGAGCGGTTGTGATGAGAATGCTTCCGCTGTCAGTTCCGCTGGTGGCGCCGCCAGAATCGGCGCGCTCGACTTGGTGCACGTTGCGAAGTGGGATGGTGAGACGGACTAGGTTTCGTACCTGGAGATTTGGTTTTGGTAAGGCGAGGTTGATTTGAATTTTTAAATGGTTGAAGATGGTACATTTGCCCTAGAAATGGAGGCTAAACAACACGGTTAAATGTTATAATTGTATTGTAGTTTTCTAACGATGATGTTCGCGTTTATTAAAAGCTCAACGTTGGGATTTAAATCCATAACCAAAAGCATCGCGATAGACCATTCTGGTCGTGAAGTTCATTACTTTTGTCAGTAATTTTACCACCGATTCATTGAAAGTTCTGGTTAAAAGAGCAATGTCACTAGTGGTATACAGGACATAGGTAATCAGATAAAATAAATAAAATAAAAAGATATTTAAAAGTCAATAGCATAGGTCAAAAGAAACATGCTATTGTGTAACCACATAGTACATATTACGTTATTGAAGGGCAGTCAAATAAACAAACACAGAGACATTATGAACTTTACGATAGTGGACAAAAACAATAAAGGCTGTGTCAATATGACTCACGTACTAACAGCAAACGAATATTAAATCACACTACTCTCTTCGTCTTTCTTTCTTGTTCTTGATATGAGTGGTTTTGTTTGTTACCACTTAGGTTTATTTTAACTTTCTTGGCGTTTGTCAATTAAAAGTGACTTTGGCTCTCAAAAGGTGAAAAAGAGAACTACAAATTAATAGATCAAGAGACATTGATCGACCTTGAATTTCGAGGTATTCTTAGATCTTTGTATCCAAAGTTTTCAAAATTCATTATATATGCAACCTTTAATCCTCCCACTGCTGGGATACACCGGTCTACCCTCGAAGGGTGATTAGGCCATATTCCACCACGCTGGCCAAGTGCGGGTTGGTGGATTCATATACAGGTTTATTATACAGGTACAGGTTTCCTCACGATGTTTTCCATCACCGAAAAGCCCGTGGTATGTAAATTCGTACGTAAGTCCCAAATAACTCATTGGTACGAGTCGGGGTTTGAACCCGCCACCTCAAGAATGCGAAGCGGCTGTTCTCCCACTGAGCTACCACTGCCTTTTTTTATATTTTTTTTCTCCAAAATTCTTTATTTGTACCAAAACTTAATGGCTAAAAACAAGTGTCATTTATATTCTACACTTTCCTGTGAGGTTTTTGTTTTAAATAATAAAACTTGTTGTACTATAATGATGCATACTTACTCGACTGTCGAAGCAAATGAAGTTCTGCGACAAGTACAACCTGCCCCAGTTGTGTCGTTTATTGTATGGCGTCCATAAAGTGCACTCTTCTGTCCCGTCCAGTTTCTCATTCTGTGGCAATCTGAACCTTAGCGTGTAGAGATTAGACTGCTTTCTCGCGTCCAAGTCTCGTTTGAGAAACGAGGGCTTCTTTGGTACGTTTTTGCTCAGCTTTGTGAGCAGGTCTTTGTCGCTGTTGAAGCTTCCGGACTTGTCGTCGATTAATCTGGCGAGAAAGAAGTTGTTTATTACAGGGCGATAAGAATAAATAAATTTATTAAGGCGGTCAAAAAAAAGGTTATATAGAATGGTGGCACTAAGAAAGAAGTATGTTATTATGGACCACTTTTACTCTAAACTAATCTTAATTATTATGTACTAACTTAATTATTAAGAAAAATAATCAGCTGTTTAGTAATACCATCATTCTATGTACCCTTGTATAACTTGTATGTACATTGTACAAGTACTGTTATACAGAGTTATTCATAAAGGGTATGCTAAGCCGAAAAGGGCTAATACTCCCCATTATGAACAACTTTTACTATGAGACCAACCCGAAATTTGCGAAAAAAAAATCAGCTGTTCCATACATTTTGTCGAGTGTCATCGACATTTTTCTATATATGTATTACCCTATATATTATCTTTCTCTATTTCTCTTTGTACGTAGCGATATCTACTAAAATTCCAGCCCTCCTAGCCAAGCTGCAATACTATATGTAATCGAAACGATATAGAAAACTAGGACAATGTCTGGGAATGACATTTCTGTAATAGAATCCATGATATTAAATCTTAATAATATATAAATTTAGGAGTCTGTAGCGGACAAACAACACGTTGTTTGTCCGCTATAGACTCCTAAACTACTTAACCGATTTCAATCAAATTTGCACACCGTGTGCAGTTCGATCTAACTTAGGAGATAGGATAGCTCACATCTCAATTTATAGTAAAAAAACATGAAAAATTAGAAAATTTAAAAATACTTAAACCACGCCCTTTAGCGCTTTGGACAATGTAAACTTTTTTAATGTAATTTTTGACATTTGACATAGAATTGACGCAATGGCTTTTTTTACCAATTCGAATTAAATAGTCATCGAGACAGGACAACGTCTGTCGAGTCAGCTAGTCTTCTATATATATAAAAATGAAACCCGTTTTCCTTGGTCACGGCCTCACGCGTGAATGGCTGGACCGATTTCACTAATTCTTTTTTTGTTGTATTTGTTATTATTAGGAGAAGGTTCTTACGGAAAAAAATATTAAGAAAATCTCTCAGAAATATTGAAAAACCCTAAAAACAGCCCTTTTATTTTTCCCAAACTAAAACGAGCTTTATTGCTATTGTATAAAGTTCATATTGAATTGCAAGCACTCACTGTTGTTTAAGCAATGTAGGTATGTTCCTAACGTCCAAGAGTCAATTTGCACTTTATTACCACTGTACAAAGTTCAAATTCAATCATATCTATCAAAACAGTGTGCGTTTTATACTGATAATTTTTACTATAAATTGACAAGTTAGCATCAACAAACTACGGTTGCTATAGTTACGCAATAGCATGAGAATAGAGGTTATAACAAAGAGTTCCTATAATTATTCTCAACACCTTTGGTCACGCCATCACGCGTGAACGACTGGACCGATTTCAATTTACTCTACGTTTATCCCAAAGTCTACCCGTGCGAAGCCGGGACGGGCCGCTAGTAGTTTATAAAAACGCATTCCCATAATTATATAGTTTTAGTTTTCTATAGCGTTTCGATTGTAGAATTGAAACTTGGCTAGGGGGCAGGATGTTACGAAAATGATCGGACTAACGTACAGGCCTTGGACCTCGCAATTTATACGAGTACAACCTAGTTTCTCACCGATTTATTCGACATGTTCGAAAATTACAAAAAACACACTTCATTTTACTTTCAATTTTACTCGCAGGGGCCTAATGTAGTAACAATTTATTTTATTCATTTTTACTACAAAAATCCTTGAATGGCGATACGAATATATAGTAGTAAGAAATTATTGCATATCGAATCAATTTACATTTTAAATGAGAAACAAATCTTTATTAAAATTTATAGATCTCTGCGTTAACCTTGGAATAAATTCGCGTCAATTTACATAATATTAGTCAAGCGGGCACTTTGGGTCATTGGATGTTATTTACACTCTTGTTTACAAACGATTAATAAAATTCGAGTTTGCTTTGATAATTTCTCATATCTAATACCATTAAAGGAGCAATATTTGTTTATACTTTAAGACCTCGATAACGATTCTAGCGGTTTTAATGAAATTTGCTAAACCTAGTACCGTTTTTGGGGGCGAAAAATCGATATAGCTAGTCATTTCTGAGGAAACCCGTTATTTCATAGTTAGGCTTCAATGTATGTGCTTAGGTAAATAGAAAAAGAAATGTGATTTCCTTATTTATCTGCATTTTTTTGTTAAATAAATCTTATAAATTTTTGTGAGTGACTTACTGTTTCATAGCGATATTGGCCAGCTGTTGCATCAACGCAAACGTTTCATTCTTCTTCAGGAACATCGTGAAGTAATGTTCACTGTCTCTTGTGATTATCTTTATCGAGTCCGGGAATAGCAAACTGTTGGTCTTAGCGAGGTCAGTGACGTCTGCCCATCGAATCTTCACTGTTGTTTTCTTTCCGAATATGTATGAGTAGAAGCACATGTAGTGCACTGATAGGTACATCCAGCCTTGACGAGGAATTTTGCCCTTCCAGTAACTGTAATAAGAAAACAAAACGTTTCACACCCTACTAGGATATCCTCTGTCAGGAATGCCATGGAACACACAAAGACAAAGACAACCAACACCCAGACCCAGAATAGATATTTAAATTCGTCAATCAAACATCTGCCCGGCCGGGATTCGGACTTGGGACCTCTAGCTTATAAGGCGAATATGCTAAGGCTGGGCCAAACAGGTCGAGAATGCCGAATGAAGTTAATTTTTACTGAACTGCGGCTGCTGTCCTAATAGTATTTATGGAAAACTAGCTGCACCGCGTGATGACGATGAATGATGTCCTTTTCTGTACCCCTGACAATGTGAGCAAAATTTCATGCTGGTCGATTAAATAGTTAAGGTGTGAATGTGTAACATACAAACACAGTTTTTATAATATTAATAGGAAGTTGGGATTACGGAAAACTGTCGAAAAATTGCAGTTTTTTTTTCAAGGAAAATGTAGTAAAATTATCCAGACTAAAATAAATTTGAGCCATATAGACTAAACAATGGAATAATTTTGTTCACTTTTATTTGAACTACATTTCTGAACTACATTCCAATTATGATGATCCCTAACCTACCTGTATAATAGGTATAGTGCTTATTCATTATTTTAAATTAAAACTGCCAGCAGCAGATCCAATAACATTTTAGTTCCCATACATTGAAATAAAGGAACAATACTTTTCTAAAGACACCTCTCAAAGCAAGATATTTTAAGTCGGTAAGGCAACATACACAAGAAACCATTGCCCTCCTTCTACGCAGTAGGCTATTTGACACTATTAAAAATATGCTACGAAATGTGGTCATTCTGTTAGGTAATAACATAAAAAAACATATTTATCTCTGTTTTATCCAAAAATATTTATAGATTTTTCAAAATAAACAAAATAAATTCAAATTATTTTTTAAAATTCTTCAGCCACAAGAACGCTCTGTGATTGGCTACGCCTCGCGTGACGTGCTCGCGTGTGATTTTATAATGTACACTTTGGTACAAGTTTGACGTTTGTCAAAGAATAAAGTTTGCTTACTTGCCTGTGACGTCACGCAAATCACATGTCGTCCGCCATTACCGAAACAGGGTTTTTAGCACGAATATTGTAATTTAAATTTTAACACAGTATTTTACGAAAAATACTGCAAATTTCGCAGAAATATACATGTGGTGTATTAATCATATGCCAACGAATAATTTAAAACAGTTTTTCAAAATCAGTCAAATAGCCTGTTGTGATAAACTCCAGCCAGCGACATTTCCTTACCTACAAGAGTAGTAACACACCAACTTCTCATCCTTTGGCAGTCCTTCAAACCTTTGATGGAACTCGTAATCAACATTTTTGTATGTCATTGTATCTTCATCTGTAATTACAAAAATATTTTTATCGGTGCATATGGCTTAATACAAGGTTAACCAACCCCAGACTCAAAAGTCAAAGTGTGGGCCGCAAGTACAATTTTCATCAAATAATATTCTTTTGGTTTTTATAACTATGAACTATGATGCTGGCAAAGCCGCAGATTTTAAGGAGATTTGATTTATTTATCATAATATTACAGTTAGAGGGATTATCAAATTATAGCTCAATAATATGAAAAACTTACATGCTTCTCTGTAGAACAAAATGTCGCCAAATGTCTAAACGGTTTCCCTACTAAGCTACTGAAAGTTTTTCCAGGCATTAAAGTATTCTATAAATGTTAATCTAAGATATGAGCTAGCTCTTTACCCAAACAAAAACGTAACGCCGTTTCAGCGTGAAGTAACAAATATAAACACACCCACAAGCTTGCAAACAATTTGAATGCGATTAAAATATTTGTGTAATGTGATGAGGGCTGCTGCATCGCTGGTTGGACATGAAATTGAAACCTACGGCCCAGTCCTAAACCAGGTTGGGCAGTTTTTCTTTAGTACATTCCATGTAGAGATAACAGGCAGCATATTATGTGTCATCGGGCCGATTATTTCATACGATTTTAGGTATGTTTTGATCAGGCTATATAGCGGGGTATTGAGCTCTTATTTATACTTCTTTGTCAACCAAATAACCAGACAGTTTATTTGTTCGTCTACTTGGTACCAAGCCACAATAACATGAAAACTTAGAATATGCTTTGTTAGGTTTATTTATTTAGATCATAGATGAACGAACAAATAGATTTTGGGTCGTCTCTCAAAAATTTCCAAGCCAAAGATATACAAGGACTTAGTAGGAACTAATAATTTTATTAAATCTGCACTAAAACTAAAACATTTGAGTTAACGAAAATTTATTAAGACATTTTGTTCTGGAAAAATTGCCTTTGTTCTCATACAATTTAATTAGCAAAGTAGGAAACATACCCTCAGTGAAATTCTCTTGTTCCGTAGCAATGATAGAATTGATCTTGCAGCAGACAAACTCCGTGACCTCTGCTTCATCGTCAAAGGAATGCAGCGTCGGACATACATTGTCGAAAAGCCACTGCCAGTCTACTCGGATCTCTTGCTCCGTTAGGGCTGTGGCGATCACTGGGAAATAAGATTTAATTTTACACTCAAAGCATAGAATAAATAATGTAGTCTCATGTTAGGTATATAAAACGGCTTTCAAGGCTAACACTTTGTAGTTGCAGTGAAATAAACATATTTTCATGGAAAACCAATTTGTGGATTTGGGTGTTCTTGGAGATAGTAACTTATACTGTGGATTTATACATACATACATAGGCTACTTTTTATCCCAATTTTACAGTTTATTTGACTAACTGCATAAAGCGATAGTATGATAATTGTATAGCCTGATTAACAATGGGATGTTGCTACTTATAAGTAGGGAACATAGAAAATTACAAGAGCCTAAGAATGCAGTTATTGGAGAAACATTAACATAATTATGAAGGTTAACCTGATAGTGTAAATAATTCACTAATAACAAGTTAACAAGCTCTAAAAACAATGTAAGTACATTACACTGTACATTAGCTATTTACAAACAGAGCAATGTGATAATCTTGTTCTAGCATTATCAGGTAAGATATAATGAGAAAGTGATGTCATGATAGGGTTGCCGTCTCTAAAATGTGGCCACTAGAGCAAGACGCGTGAAAACCCCAGATTTTAGAGCCTAGAACATGGATATGTCAACTATTGTCAACATCGTTGATTGATCAAGCAAGGTTTAGATGTGAATATTAGGCCTGTGTTATGAATAAATGTAGATAAAAGTTCAATAGAATTTATGACTCAACTTTGGAAAATTGTTTTCTATTTGATTTGATTCAAACTTGAAAAATTACTTTATGAAAATGACCCAAAATCTGAAATCTTAAGCATTATTTCGATCTAACTTTTTCTCTCTCTTAAGATTTAGAACAAAGGCCAAGTAAACTTGATCACTGAGAGTATGGTAAACCATCAGTCTAACATATCAGAATGCACAAAATTTTATTGTCTGCATGCATCTCGATTACGAACACTTATTTTATTGCCAAATCTGCTACAAAAAACCTGTTAGATCGTTTGTTTGATTGTGTAAAAGTAAACATAAGGACTGAGATTAAATTTCGCATTAATAATAATGAGCATGTGTAATTACAGTATAGAATAATTATAGCCATACCATAGTATATTTCTGAATTAGGAGTTTGATGCAAGATTCTATATGGGGCTGGTTTTGTATCACGAACGCTGTCCAATGTACCCACGAGAAGCGACGAGAGCCCTCTCGATTTACCATGCCCCTTCCTCCGTTGCAGAACGAAATACAATGTCGTTTCGTCACATTCCCTAAAAATATAATAACGTTGAAATCAGCAATAAAAGAATGTAAAGATAGCATTTTACATGTTCAGGATTAGTATTTACCACAACGCAGTTTTGATGAAAACTTCTTGCGGTTTCACCCACATTATTTCTGGGCGATTGCAAACTTTGTGTACACAATTACACACGAACCATTGAAAGCAAAGCTAAAACGGCTTGAATATTTCCATTGCGAATATTTCTAAAAAATATTTAATTAAAATAGAGAAACAACGAGCGGTTCATGTCAAACATGAAATGAAATGGAAAATGAAAAATGAAAACTAAAATGACAGTTGACGTTGATAGAAAACTATGTTTGACAACGACAATTGAAAACCAAAACTAATATACTTTTTACATTAATATTATTTTGGCTTCAGACATTTTGCTTATTTAGCCAGGGTACAACTACGTATGAGGGAGCGTCCATTGGGGATTTTTCTTTACACTGAAAATGCTCAATGGGATTTGTTAGATTAGAATCAAGTAGGAAGGTAGCTAAAGTACCTACCCTAAACCGCGGGGCGCATTTGTAATAGTAATATTACAAAACCTTAAACGCTACAATATCGCGAATAATCACATTGAATCACGTCTACAATAACAATTTATTTTATCAAAAACAAAGCAGTCTCATACATTCAAGAAAGACGAGGGAATTAATGATGTGCTTCTTTTTCTGCCATCTTCCTTTGCTGATCTGCCCAGTTCTTCTTATTCTCTTCAGAATTGACCAAGGCATGTATCTTTGCAAAGCAATACCACCCAAGCAACCAACCCCCGGGATAGTACATCCATATCCAGTTTTTTCTCATATAGTAAAATATCGGAAACTGGGCGATTTTAGCAGAAAACGTGTATGGAAACTTCATGTGCCGTCCAGATTTTCTACAAGAAAAAAACCATTCAATGTTACGTAACTTCATCTTAGCGTATAAAATTAATTATTTGATTAGAAAACCATGGCGCGATCGAGCAACCAACGTGGAGGTATTATTAAGAAGTTGGTGTTCATGAAATCCATCTAGAGCAGAAAACTGTCGTTCCTAGGTCACTTCATGAGCAATGACAAGTACCTACAAATTATTCCAGCTCATCATACAAGGAAAGATTGCCGGAAAAAAGTGCCGGGAGGCGGCACACTTGAAAAATCTGAGGATATGGTTTGGATGCAGCACCACCTCGCTCTTCAGATCGGCAGGGTCAAGATTGCCCAACCTTTGATAGGAGCGGAACCCAAAGAAGAGTGAGGTAAACAGAGCCGTGCTCGCGCTTCTTATGAATATTGTGATGAAGCGATTGACTGATGATCATAAATAAGAAGCCCATGTCTTGGGGGTATTGTAGTCTTGTTTTACTTTTATGCCTATATCAATGTTAGTGTAAATAAAACATCTACTTCTACACAAAATATGACAATATGTGCCACATACCCAGCTATAAGTTCTCGATCTCGAAACCATTTTTCTACGCCCTCGTAAAATATTTCCATTTGTTTTGGAAACATTTTTGCTAGATTTAGGAACTGAAACTTTTATTTTTAAAGTCCATAAATAACAAAATTCTCCTTATTTTTATTACGTGTGTTGATGAGACGTTACATCCGTCACACAGATTCTTACAGTAACTATCCTTACGTTCGTTTAAGAATCGGTAGCAAAAACTGCAAAAATAACAGTTAAAAATTTCAAAATCGTTTGCATGTGCGTGCGAACGATTGTGAGCAAAAGTAGCGTTTTTAACTGTTGTCGATCCCAAAACGAACGGGATGTAGTGTACATAAACTAATAAACCAAGGAACTTCTAACCAACCTATTTAAGTTCCTTGAAGTAGGTATATATACTTGATCGATGCACAAACTTTTTGAAGTTATACTTCTTTTGGCGCGATAGAGAAAAATGATGAGAGTGAATTTTTACGATGCGCGCGCACACCGATACCTAAATTCTATAACGTGAAGTTAGCTCTAGGTGGCATGAAAATTGATAACTATGTTCAAGTTGTATACTTATTCTAGTATTTTTATACAATATGTCCGGTTTCCGATATCCGATACTAGGGGTTAAAATGCAATTAATTTTATCGACAAATCACGGATTTTTTTTTATTTTTGATGTGAAACATCTTTTGGCGCACGTAGGTAAAATCGATTTCTGGCGTGGCGACGCTTGCCGTGGCGACGCGTCGCCACGGCATGCAGTGGGCCTAGCACAACTTTGACGTAAAAATACGTAGCGAGTATTCGATAGAAAAGTGTACGCTATTTACACCCGTCAGGAGCACACTTGACAGGCGTAAATGGCGTACACTTTTCTATCGAAAACTCGCTACGTATTTTTACGTCAAAGTTGTGCTAGCCCCACAGTATTCAAGCAAATAACAGGGTTACTCGAAAATAAATGACGACGCGCGTACCTAATTGAGTTTCAATTTTCGAACGGTTTTGTGAAAATCTGTATGGCCATGGACAACGGGAGCATGAATGGATTAAAATGTTTCACATCTACCAGGCGTCCCGTGACGGCTCACATTTTTTTCTCATTATCTCTTATTTTTAACACGCTTTTATTAGCTTCACCTGTATGTTTGTATGTTTGTATGTTTGTATGTTTGTATGTTTGTATGTTTGTATGTTTGTATGTTTGTATGTTTGTATGTTTGTATGTTTGTATGTTTGTATGTTTGTATGTAACCGACTCCTTTGAGCGCGTTTTTGACCCACTTTAAACGGTCAGATTTCTTTCAAACTTTGTAGATATATCGAGGACCGATGACAATACACTAAACAAATCGTGTTTTTTAGTTTTTTTAACTATTAATTTTTTTAACACGCTTTTTCTATAAAGTTTCTTTAACTTTTAATACCGTTTAACTTACAAATGGTAATTTCGTCATTCGTGTTAGAGAACAGAGTGGCGCAGTGGAAGCGTGCTGGGCTCATAACCCAGAGGTCCCTGGATCGAAACCACGCGCTAGACATCTTTTTGCTCAATATTAATTGTTAGGCATCAATTTTATTTTATGAGGTCTGAGGATCGAAACCACGCGGCTACAAATCTTTTTGCTCAATATTTTTTGTTATGCATCAATTTTATTTTTAATTTGCTTGAGCAGACGGCCAAAAATGGATAACACCAACACATTTGTACATATTAAGGATGGTTAATAGTTAGCAAATCGAACTAAAAAGCGAAAAATAAATAATAGTTAAAAAAAAACTAAAAAAACACGCTTTTTATAAAAAACCGAACTAAAAAAATAGAAAATAAAATTTTATAAATTTAAATTAAGAATAGGGTTGAAAATTTCAATAAATATAAATTAATAATAGTGTAAATAAATAAATATATGTATTTTATTTTTAAAAAAGCGTGGGGTGCTTTCTAAGATATTATCAAAATGCTAATCACTCTACTCATGTCTGTCAATACAAAATGTATCTACAAAATATATAATATCTATTGACCCATACACCCCACGCTTTTTAAAAATAAAATACATATATTTATTTATTTACACTATTATTAATTTATATTTATTGAAATTTTCAACCCTATTCTTAATTTAAATTTATAAAATTTTATTTTCTATTTTTTTAGTTCGGTTTTTTATAAAAAGCGTGTTTTTTTAGTTTTTTTTTAACTATTATTTATTTTTGTTTTATTTCATTTGCGCGCTTTTCAAGTACGTATGTTTACACTGTCATAGCTCCTAAACTATATAACTCACAGTTAAGATTTAAATGTACATTTATAGCAAATATCCTGTATTATTAAAAAAATAAATAAATAAAATTGGTTAAGTAACACATTGTTTTTTCTTTTTAAACTAATAATCTGAAAAAAAACATCAATTTGTTGTCTAATTTATTTTTTTCAAAAATTATTTTTAATAATACTGAAACAATAAAAAATTAAAATTTGAATCTAGATTTATTGTCTACACTATTAATTAACATTTGAGACCACTTTTGTGTTTGTAAGTCTTCTACTTGGGTAAATATTGTTAAATTAATACAAGCACCTATGCTTCGCTAACAATTTTTTTTTAAAGTGCTGCCATTTTTTTATTGATAGAGAAAAATAAAAAAAAATCCGTGATTTGTCGATAAAATTAATTGCATTTTAACCCCTTAAAGTATCGGACATCGGAAACCGGACATATCGACTGTTTCCGCTACAAAGGTCGTAAACACCATTTTGGCCAAAATCACTTTTTGATGCAGTCTTACTTAGTTTTTCGCGCTCTTTCGATCTGTTTATTTAGAATTGCGCTACGGTGAAAAAAATGGCTTTTACTACCCAACATTTTTTTAAAGCTAAACATGACTTTTTCGCAAAACCGAGTCATAAAACACTTTTATTATACATCACGATAGCAAACTTGGTGTAACTACAACCACATATTTAACATCGAATGAAAAACAGGGTAAAACACAATAACAAAACAAATTGTGAGTTACGCCCTACAAAAAAATTATTGTGCCAACTCTTCAAAAGATGTATCTCATTAATAACAAAGTTAGCATGGAGTTACACCCCTGAAAACCTAAAAAAATGGTGTATACACCCCGTAATAAAATAGCCTGGTAAAAAGCGCCTGCAGTAAAAACCGGTTAAGTACGACAATATTAATTTTTATGGTTGTAAAGATCATTTTTTTTTACAAATTAGGTAGATACACCATGTTATTATTAGTAATACAATGACTCTATGAGCCATTTAATCAATAAGAATGGATTTTAGGCATTTTTAATATAAATAATGATTAGTTGAGTAAAAAATAAATAAAAAGGTTTTAAAAATCAATACGTATTTATTATTAATTGGTAATAGGAACGTTCTGCACATAAATGAATCACAAATGGTAAGTTATAGGTCCCGTCTACCAAGTTGGTGCCTGGATTATATTATTTTATTCACTATTTTATAAATTATGCCAGTATTTCAGATTTTAAATAAACAGCAGATTAGCAACAAACAGATTTAAAGGTAGGTACCATTTTGTTCATTTAAAATTCGAAAATCTGGCATGATCATGAAATAGTGGATGAAATAAAATAATTGCTAATTGCGCGCAACATAATTATAAATGCCGCGACCTATACATAATTATAATTCAAATTAAACAAATCTTACACACATCCACATAGGTACATAATTATACATGTAAACAAAGATTACAATAATATTACATTAATTGAACAAAAAGGTTGGCAATCAACAACAACCTAAGCACTTTATCCTGGTGATATTAGTTAAGTGCTTACTGGTCGCTTTCATCTTCATCCTCTTCATCAGTTTCAGGAAGAGTTTCAATAATCTGAGATTCCTAGGGCATAAAGGAAAAGGAAGGGGAAAAGGAAAAAGGTACAATTTAAATGTGGAACTACCAGCAGAACAAAGGGAGAGATACAAAGGAGTGATAGTTTTAAACTTAAACCCATTATAATTATGCAAGTAGCTTGCCTATTGCTACTACGAAATATAATGATCTTAAACGGTTGTGTGAAAATGGATCAATTCCAAAACGTTTTCATCCTGAATACTCACAACTGCCCTAGGAATCTCAGATTATTGAAACTCTTCCTGAAACTGATGAAGAGGATGAAGATGAAAGCGACCAGTAAAGCACTTGACTAATATCACCAGGATAAAGTGCTTAGGTTGTTGTTGATTGCCAACCTTTTTGTTCAATTAATGTAATATTATTGTAATCTTTGTTTACATGTATAATTATGTACCTATGTGGATGTGTGTAAGATTTGTTTAATTTGAATTATAATTATGTATAGGTCGCAGCATTTATAATTATGTTGCGCGCAATTAGCAATTATTTTATTTCATCCACTATTTCATGATCATGCCAGATTTTCGAATTTTAAATGAACAAAATGGTACCTACCTTTAAATCTGTTTGTTGCTAATCTGCTGTTTATTTAAAATCTGAAATACTGGCATAATTTATAAAATAGTGAATAAAATAATATAATCCAGGCACCAACTTGGTTGACGGGACCTATAACTTACCATTTGTAATTCATTTATGTGCAGAACGTTCCTATTACCAATGAATAATAAATACGTATTGATTTTTAAAACCTTTTTATTTATTTTTTAC
This sequence comes from Alcis repandata, assembly GCA_949125135.1. Classification (NCBI taxonomy): domain Eukaryota; kingdom Metazoa; phylum Arthropoda; class Insecta; order Lepidoptera; family Geometridae; genus Alcis; species Alcis repandata. The sequence continues at coordinate 9,987,645 of OX421226.1, read as the reverse complement.
TCAACTAATCATTATTTATATTAAAAATACCTAAAATCCATTCTTATTGATTAAATGGCTCATAGAGTCATTGTATTACTAATAATAACAGGGTGTATCTACCTAATTTGTAAAAAAAAAATGATCTTTACTACCATAAAAATTACTATTGTCGTGCTTAACCGGTTTTTACTGCAGGCGCTTTTTACCAGGCTATTTTATTACGGGGTGTATAAACCATTTTTTTAGGTTTTCAGGGGTGTAACTCCATGCTAACTTTGTTATTAACTGTCGTACATACTTGTAATTAAATGAGGCAAGGGACCGCCAAAATGTAAGAACTTCCTTCCTAGAACTCATTTTTATAAGTATAAAAACAAAAGAGCTAAATAAGAAAGTTTTTTTTTCTTTTCGTTTTTTGCCGATTGCCAAAAGTATGGAAATGGTGTTTACGACCTTTGTAGCGGAAACAGTCGATATTGTCTATAAAACACGTGTTTCGTAAAAGTACAATTAAACAGTGTGACTAAATAAATATTATTTTGGTGTTTCTAAATCAATTTCGAAGTATTCGCGAAGTATATCTATATTGTATATTGAATATTAGTGATAAAACTGATTTGATTAAACTGTTTTGACTGCATTTAAAGATTTGAGGGTATGATAATTTATTTTTCCCAAAAAAGCTCAGACTAACAGACAGAACCATAACAGCTACTTTGTAAAAAAGAGCAAGATGGCAAGTGCCAAAACACGGTTGAAAAAGAGAGACAGACCTTTCATTTTTTGTCCCCGTCGCTGTAACCGTGCCAAGGTGGGCAAACCACAGATTAGGAATAATAGTTACTACGTGAGCCGTCTACGATTTGTAGCTGCCAGGTTGTGAATTATGTTTCCCCAGGATTGTACCCAATAAATTAATAAATAATTAATTTATTGGACTATTTCATATTTCCTGCTGACCCAAAACTAAGATATGGTACATTATTTTCGCAATCGCAAGATTGCCTATATAATAAAAGATGTTCATAATTATGAGTAGATTAGTATACTAGTAGTTATTTTCCTACTATTAGATTTTTTCCTACTATGAGCAATTTGTGGCTTGTATATCCTTTCCTTATAACCCTGTATAACAATGTTTTATTTGTGAAGTTTAAAGATTAGGAATATTTTATGATTTTTTTTTCTCTAAAATGGGGAAGCTTTCCTATCCTGGCATCCATTTCAAGAATATAGCTGTCGCATGTGCGGTTACACTTTGGTTCTATCTTTGTAATATTGCAAAAAAGTATAGCTTTAACGCGTTTTTTTTTTTAAACTCCTCGTATACCTGACTGACAATGACAACAATCAGTAGGTATAAATAAATAATAGTTAAAAAAAAACTAAAAAAACACGCTTTTTATAAAAAACCGAACTAAAAAAATAGAAAATAAAATTTTATAAAATTAAGAATAGGGTTGAAAATTTCAATAAATATAAATTAATAATAGTGTAAATAAATAAATATATGTATTTTATTTTTAAAAAGCGTGGGGTGCATGGGTCAATAGATATATTATATATTTTGTAGATACATTTTGTATTGACAGACATGAGTAGAGTGATTAGCATTTTGATAATATCTTAGAAAGCACCCCACGCTTTTAAAAAAATAAAATACATATATTTATTTATTTACACTATTATTAATTTATATTTATTGAAATTTTCAACCCTATTCTTAATTTTATAAAATTTTATTTTCTATTTTTTTAGTTCGGTTTTTTATAAAAAGCGTGTTTTTTTAGTTTTTTTTTAACTATTATTTATTTATACCTACTGATTGTTGTCATTGTCAGTCAGGTATACGAGGAGTTTAAAAAAAAAACGCGTTAAAGCTATACTTTTTTGCAATATTACAAAGATAGAACCAAAGTGTAACCGCACATGCGACAGCTATATTCTTGAAATGGATGCCAGGATAGGAAAGCTTCCCCATTTTAGAGAAAAAAAAATCATAAAATATTCCTAATCTTTAAACTTCACAAATAAAACATTGTTATACAGGGTTATAAGGAAAGGATATACAAGCCACAAATTGCTCATAGTAGGAAAAAATCTAATAGTAGGAAAATAACTACTAGTATACTAATCTACTCATAATTATGAACATCTTTTATTATATAGGCAATCTTGCGATTGCGAAAATAATGTACCATATCTTAGTTTTGGGTCAGCAGGAAATATGAAATAGTCCAATAAATTAATTATTTATTAATTTATTGGGTACAATCCTGGGGAAACATAATTCACAACCTGGCAGCTACAAATCGTAGACGGCTCACGTAGTAACTATTATTCCTAATCTGTGGTTTGCCCACCTTGGCACGGTTACAGCGACGGGGACAAAAAATGAAAGGTCTGTCTCTCTTTTTCAACCGTGTTTTGGCACTTGCCATCTTGCTCTTTTTTACAAAGTAGCTGTTATGGTTCTGTCTGTTAGTCTGAGCTTTTTTGGGAAAAATAAATTATCATACCCTCAAATCTTTAAATGCAGTCAAAACAGTTTAATCAAATCAGTTTTATCACTAATATTCAATATACAATATAGATATACTTCGCGAATACTTCGAAATTGATTTAGAAACACCAAAATAATATTTATTTAGTCACACTGTTTAATTGTACTTTTACGAAACACGTGTTTTATAGACAATATCGACTGTTTCCGCTACAAAGGTCGTAAACACCATTTCCATACTTTTGGCAATCGGCAAAAAACGAAAAGAAAAAAAAACTTTCTTATTTAGCTCTTTTGTTTTTATACTTATAAAAATGAGTTCTAGGAAGGAAGTTCTTACATTTTGGCGGTCCCTTGCCTCATTTAATTACAAGTATGTACGACAGTTAATAACAAAGTTAGCATGGAGTTACACCCCTGAAAACCTAAAAAAATGGTTTATACACCCCGTAATAAAATAGCCTGGTAAAAAGCGCCTGCAGTAAAAACCGGTTAAGCACGACAATAGTAATTTTTATGGTAGTAAAGATCATTTTTTTTTTACAAATTAGGTAGATACACCCTGTTATTATTAGTAATACAATGACTCTATGAGCCATTTAATCAATAAGAATGGATTTTAGGTATTTTTAATATAAATAATGATTAGTTGAGTAAAAAATAAATAAAAAGGTTTTAAAAATCAATACGTATTTATTATTCATTGGTAATAGGAACGTTCTGCACATAAATGAATTACAAATGGTAAGTTATAGGTCCCGTCAACCAAGTTGGTGCCTGGATTATATTATTTTATTCACTATTTTATAAATTATGCCAGTATTTCAGATTTTAAATAAACAGCAGATTAGCAACAAACAGATTTAAAGGTAGGTACCATTTTGTTCATTTAAAATTCGAAAATCTGGCATGATCATGAAATAGTGGATGAAATAAAATAATTGCTAATTGCGCGCAACATAATTATAAATGCTGCGACCTATACATAATTATAATTCAAATTAAACAAATCTTACACACATCCACATAGGTACATAATTATACATGTAAACAAAGATTACAATAATATTACATTAATTGAACAAAAAGGTTGGCAATCAACAACAACCTAAGCACTTTATCCTGGTGATATTAGTCAAGTGCTTTACTGGTCGCTTTCATCTTCATCCTCTTCATCAGTTTCAGGAAGAGTTTCAATAATCTGAGATTCCTAGGGCAGTTGTGAGTATTCAGGATGAAAACGTTTTGGAATTGATCCATTTTCACACAACCGTTTAAGATCATTATATTTCGTAGTAGCAATAGGCAAGCTACTTGCATAATTATAATGGGTTTAAGTTTAAAACTATCACTCCTTTGTATCTCTCCCTTTGTTCTGCTGGTAGTTCCACATTTAAATTGTACCTTTTTCCTTTTCCCCTTCCTTTTCCTTTATGCCCTAGGAATCTCAGATTATTGAAACTCTTCCTGAAACTGATGAAGAGGATGAAGATGAAAGCGACCAGTAAGCACTTAACTAATATCACCAGGATAAAGTGCTTAGGTTGTTGTTGATTGCCAACCTTTTTGTTCAATTAATGTAATATTATTGTAATCTTTGTTTACATGTATAATTATGTACCTATGTGGATGTGTGTAAGATTTGTTTAATTTGAATTATAATTATGTATAGGTCGCGGCATTTATAATTATGTTGCGCGCAATTAGCAATTATTTTATTTCATCCACTATTTCATGATCATGCCAGATTTTCGAATTTTAAATGAACAAAATGGTACCTACCTTTAAATCTGTTTGTTGCTAATCTGCTGTTTATTTAAAATCTGAAATACTGGCATAATTTATAAAATAGTGAATAAAATAATATAATCCAGGCACCAACTTGGTAGACGGGACCTATAACTTACCATTTGTGATTCATTTATGTGCAGAACGTTCCTATTACCAATTAATAATAAATACGTATTGATTTTTAAAACCTTTTTATTTATTTTTTACTCAACTAATCATTATTTATATTAAAAATGCCTAAAATCCATTCTTATTGATTAAATGGCTCATAGAGTCATTGTATTACTAATAATAACATGGTGTATCTACCTAATTTGTAAAAAAAAATGATCTTTACAACCATAAAAATTAATATTGTCGTACTTAACCGGTTTTTACTGCAGGCGCTTTTTACCAGGCTATTTTATTACGGGGTGTATACACCATTTTTTTAGGTTTTCAGGGGTGTAACTCCATGCTAACTTTGTTATTAATGAGATACATCTTTTGAAGAGTTGGCACAATAATTTTTTTGTAGGGCGTAACTCACAATTTGTTTTGTTATTGTGTTTTACCCTGTTTTTCATTCGATGTTAAATATGTGGTTGTAGTTACACCAAGTTTGCTATCGTGATGTATAATAAAAGTGTTTTATGACTCGGTTTTGCGAAAAAGTCATGTTTAGCTTTAAAAAAATGTTGGGTAGTAAAAGCCATTTTTTTCACCGTAGCGCAATTCTAAATAAACAGATCGAAAGAGCGCGAAAAACTAAGTAAGACTGCATCAAAAAGTGATTTTGGCCAAAATGGTGTTTACGACCTTTGTAGCGGAAACAGTCGATATGTCCGGTTTCCGATGTCCGATACTTTAAGGGGTTAAAATGCAATTAATTTTATCGACAAATCACGGATTTTTTTTTATTTTTCTCTATCAATAAAAAAATGGCAGCACTTTAAAAAAAAATTGTTAGCGAAGCATAGGTGCTTGTATTAATTTAACAATATTTACCCAAGTAGAAGACTTACAAACACAAAAGTGGTCTCAAATGTTAATTAATAGTGTAGACAATAAATCTAGATTCAAATTTTAATTTTTTATTGTTTCAGTATTATTAAAAATAATTTTTGAAAAAAATAAATTAGACAACAAATTGATGTTTTTTTTCAGATTATTAGTTTAAAAAGAAAAAACAATGTGTTACTTAACCAATTTTATTTATTTATTTTTTTAATAATACAGGATATTTGCTATAAATGTACATTTAAATCTTAACTGTGAGTTATATAGTTTAGGAGCTATGACAGTGTAAACATACGTACTTGAAAAGCGCGCAAATGAAATAAAACAAAAATAAATAATAGTTAAAAAAAAACTAAAAAAACACGCTTTTTATAAAAAACCGAACTAAAAAAATAGAAAATAAAATTTTATAAATTTAAATTAAGAATAGGGTTGAAAATTTCAATAAATATAAATTAATAATAGTGTAAATAAATAAATATATGTATTTTATTTTTAAAAAGCGTGGGGTGTATGGGTCAATAGATATTATATATTTTGTAGATACATTTTGTATTGACAGACATGAGTAGAGTGATTAGCATTTTGATAATATCTTAGAAAGCACCCCACGCTTTTTTAAAAATAAAATACATATATTTATTTATTTACACTATTATTAATTTATATTTATTGAAATTTTCAACCCTATTCTTAATTTAAATTTATAAAATTTTATTTTCTATTTTTTTAGTTCGGTTTTTTATAAAAAGCGTGTTTTTTTAGTTTTTTTTTAACTATTATTTATTTTTCGCTTTTTAGTTCGATTTGCTAACTATTAACCATCCTTAATATGTACAAATGTGTTGGTGTTATCCATTTTTGGCCGTCTGCTCAAGCAAATTAAAAATAAAATTGATGCATAACAAAAAATATTGAGCAAAAAGATTTGTAGCCGCGTGGTTTCGATCCTCAGACCTCATAAAATAAAATTGATGCCTAACAATTAATATTGAGCAAAAAGATGTCTAGCGCGTGGTTTCGATCCAGGGACCTCTGGGTTATGAGCCCAGCACGCTTCCACTGCGCCACTCTGTTCTCTAACACGAATGACGAAATTACCATTTGTAAGTTAAACGGTATTAAAAGTTAAAGAAACTTTATAGAAAAAGCGTGTTAAAAAAATTAATAGTTAAAAAAACTAAAAAACACGATTTGTTTAGTGTATTGTCATCGGTCCTCGATATATCTACAAAGTTTGAAAGAAATCTGACCGTTTAAAGTGGGTCAAAAACGCGCTCAAAGGAGTCGGTTACATACAAACATACAAACATACAAACATACAAACATACAAACATACAAACATACAAACATACAGGTGAAGCTAATAAAAGCGTGTTAATTAACTGTGAGTTATATAGTTTAGGAGCTATGACAGTGTAAACATACGTACTTGAAAAGCGCGCAAATGAAATAAAACAAAAATAAATAATAGTTAAAAAAAAACTAAAAAAACACGCTTTTTATAAAAAACCGAACTAAAAAAATAGAAAATAAAATTTTATAAATTTAAATTAAGAATAGGGTTGAAAATTTCAATAAATATAAATTAATAATAGTGTAAATAAATAAATATATGTATTTTATTTTTAAAAAGCGTGGGGTGCATGGGTCAATAGATATTATATATTTTGTAGATACATTTTGTATTGACAGACATGAGTAGAGTGATTAGCATTTTGATAATATCTTAGAAAGCACCCCACGCTTTTTTAAAAATAAAATACATATATTTATTTATTTACACTATTATTAATTTATATTTATTGAAATTTTCAACCCTATTCTTAATTTAAATTTATAAAATTTTATTTTCTATTTTTTTAGTTCGGTTTTTTATAAAAAGCGTGTTTTTTTAGTTTTTTTTAACTATTATTTATTTTTCGCTTTTTAGTTCGATTTGCTAACTATTAACCATTATTAATATGTACAAATGTGTTGGTGTTATCCGATTTTGGCCATCTGCTCAAGCAAATTAAAAATAAAATTGATGCCTAACAAAAAATATTGAGCAAAAAGATTTGTAGCCGCGTGGTTTCGATCCTCAGACCTCATAAAATAAAATTGATGCAACAAAAAAATATTGAGCAAAAAGATTTGTAGCCGCGTGGTTTCGATCCTCAGACCTCATAAAATAAAATTGATGCAACAAAAAAATATTGAGCAAAAAGATTTGTAGCCGCGTGGTTTCGATCCAGGGACCTCTGGATTATGAGCCCAGCACGCTTCCACTGCGCCACTCTGTTCTCTGACAAGATTGACGAAATTACCATTTGTAAGTTAAACGGTATTAAAAGTTAAAGAAACTTTATAGAAAAAGCGTGTTAAAAAAATTAATAGTTAAAAAAACTAAAAAACACGATTTGTTTAGTGTATTGTCATCGGTCCTCGATATATCTACAAAGTTTGAAAGAAATCTGACCGTTTAAAGTGGGTCAAAAACGCGCTCAAAGGAGTCGGTTACATACAAACATACAAACATACAAACATACAAACATACAAACATACAAACATACAAACATACAAACATACAAACATACAGGTGAAGCTAATAAAAGCGTGTTAAAAATAATATATCAATGCTGAATGAAACTGACAGTGACAATTGCAAAGAGTACAGATCAAGGTTGCCAGATTGAGGCATTTTCCCCACTTTGCAAATTTAGCTTTTGGGAAAGTTTTGGGTATATGACATTAGACAATTAAAAAATAAATAAAAAATTGCTCGGGAATCTTTGCGGGTTTTATTTTCGAAGTGTTTTTCAAGTAACCAGTACTTTGATTTGGACGTAGTTTTGTCTGCCTTACACTAAGGACTAAATAATATAAAATGTCAACTAAAGAAATTATCTGTGATCTATGCTGGTGGCAAGAATTACACCTCCCATCCTTCCCCGCTTGAGAACATAAGCATTTATTTTTAAATTATTTTTAGTCCACAACGATTGTGGGCGTATTTTGCTACCAAGTGGTAAAAAAAATATTAGAAACCTATGGGGAAAAAATTAAAATCTGACCTGGTAACCGTGGCACAGACCTACAGAATAGGGATGCGACTTTTTTAAGCTCGATCCGATCCTCTGGATCGTATCGGATCGTAACTTCTCGATCCGATCCGCGGATCGGATCGCATGCATTCGATCCGATCTTCAAAAGATCGATCCAAAGTATCGTATGAAAATACAACTTTTATAGACATTTATTTCAAATAAAACGGAGGAACTAACACACTTTGTGCAATAATAATATAATAGGTATAGATGGATAGACAGATTTTATAGATGCCAATCTTCAATTCCAATGCTTTTTTAAAACAATAATTTTGATAGGCGTTGTGGATCCAGCCTGTTTCGACTCTCAGATAATTAATTAAATTTGCCGACGAAAAGAGTTTAATGCACAAGGAACAAAACAGTGAATGATAATAAAAAATATTCTTAGTCATAGATTTTCGCAACTTAGCATTCTACCGACTTTATATCGAAAGAATAATACTAAACAAGCGTTTATTTCGTGTCATATTTCTACCCGCCGTGGTCGTCAATAGCAAAATAAATTGTAAAGTACCGACATTTTGTTTACATTTTGAAACATAAACAAACTAAAGGTTGAGATCGTACTTTGATTTACCGCTTTATAATACATACCTACAACTACAATAAACAATTATTGCTAACCACAGTGTTTGAATCGATCCGATCCGACCTGATACGATATCTGAAGATTTGTATCGATCCGCACTCCGGATCGTATGGTGTCGATCCGATCCGAATATCGACTGGATCGTATGCCCTCGATCCGATCCACCAAAAGATCGGATCGGATCGGCGCATCGCTACTACAGAACAGAAGAAAAGCTTATGGACGAGTGTTTGTGATTTTTCATCAATTAAACTAATTATTTGTACTAATTATTCAATAAATTCTATTTAATTCACAATGTGTGATAACGAAAAAGAAGAGGCTGCTAATTTGGTATGCTTTATTTTTTACATCGCCGTGATTCGTTAAAAATTAAGGCTATTGTGTCAATGAGCAATGACTCCGAAGTTAAATTGTTTTTAATATTCCTATTGGGTGGTTTCAGAAGGAAGAGTTTGAATGGGTGTTACGCGAGGAAGTTCACGCTATATTACATCAGCTTCACGCAGTCTTAGTGGTGCGTATCGAGATATATTTAAGTTTATTTTTTCGGATTTCATAGTATGTAGTTATCTGAAAGATTTTCGTTTCAGGAGTGTGCTCACAGGTTCCCTGTGCCTCTATACGGTAATGAGGGTCAGAAGCAAGATAAATTTATACTCACGTCGCAGCCTGAACAACTAAAATGCATTGTGACCCTGACTGGTGACAGCATCACACATGCTGTAAGTATTTGATTTCTCTTTTTGAATTGAAATCCATCGTATAAAATTATAATAATTGTTGCGTTTTGGGGTATAACTCTGGAGAACCTTAACTTTGGATTATTATTTTTCCCAATTCAGCCAGTTTTTTTTCATATTTTGTTAACTAGCAGCTTCTGAATAATATGACAAAAATCATTACTGGGTGTACAAAAGCCCCAAATAGTTTTCTATTTTACTTGTCACTCGGTTCTGGCAATCACCATAATTATTTTTGTAACAAACTGAGTATGAAAGAACCACAGGTATCTAAAAACAGTTAACATCAAAGTACTCTAGTATTTCAATAAAAAAACAAAATCCATTAAGAGCTATTTAATAAAATTGTTTTTATTAATTCCTCAGGATATAAGTTTCAAAGTCCTTAGACAAATGCACACCATATGCCGTACATCTATAAACCAGGATGGGCCGTGGAAACTACAGCAAATCCAGGATGCAGCAAACCATCTCCAGCAAGCCCTTGGCTATATTGACAATGTGGACAAGCATTATGTTTTCAGGTACTATTTTATTTCTAGCTGCACCCGGCGGTTTCACCTGCTATTTTTTTTTTACCTTTAAACCTTCCCTGAACTTTCACAAATATTTCAAAATCAAAATTAGCAAAATCAGTTGTAAGTGTTATAACTAACTGATTTCGCTAATTATAACTCAAGAATGGTTGCACAGACAAACAAACAGCGATTCATTTTTATAAATAAGACTATAAATACTCTAAAAACTGCATCTTATTTTGAAATGCCAACCTTTGTCTGTAGTAGTAATGCAAACCTTGGGATGCATGTCTTTAGCACAAGTAGCAGTGTGTAGTTTCTGTACAATGATTTCTCTAGTGATCCCTAAAATATTCCCGAAACAAATGCAGGTATAGTTTGCCGTTACAAAATAATATCTACCCCTTTAATCCATATGTAAAACATGGTAAAGTTAGAATGTGGGTATGCCTAATTGCCTATCTCATTGCCGCAGAGTAATAAGTGTGGTTAATATTTTAATTTTCAACACAGTTTATTAGTTTTGCTATAGACTACCTATAGGTAAATACAGGGTTATTCATAAAGGGTATGCTAAGCCGAAAAGGGCTCGTAGTACTCATCATTCTGAACAACTTTTACTACGGGACCAACTCAAAATTCGCGAAAAAAAAACAGCTATTCCATACATTTTGTCGAGTGTCCTTGACATTTTTCTATGGAACAGCTGATTTTTTTTTCGCGAGTTTCGGGTTGGTCCCATAGTAAAAGTTGTTCATAAAGATGAGTACTATGAGCCCTTTTCGGCTTAGCATACCCTTTATGAATAGCCCTGCATAGAGTTATAGACAACTGGCATAATAACATCACAGTACATTATTAATACCCAACTACATGTTATATCCATAAGATAATAGCCACTTTGCATTGAAAGCCATAACCAATCTGTTGTCTCCTTAACACTGTATTTATTTTGTATACAAGGCGAGGTTATCCATCATTGCTCATAAACATAACACAACCTTGCAAGTCTTATCTTGATGAGATATTTTTAGAATAGCTCTCTCCAGTTACTTCCTTGTAAAAATACTAATACAAAAAAAAAAAATAATAATTTGAATTTGGATTGTGCTTGTAATTTTTTTTGTGAAAAAAGTTGTTTTTTTTTCTTTTAATTTTTTGATATGCTTGCATTTTACCTGCAGTTTAATATTTTAATATAATTATAATAAAAGTGACTATTTCTATGGTAATATAAATTTACAATCTTAAGATTTTGTACAAACATACCCATAAATATTTGCTATGATATGTTGATAAAGTATTAATAATTGATTAACTCAATACTAAACTTAGATAAGTGGATAATTATCGCCAATGATTGGATTAATGCCAAACTTTGATTTACCTCCTAATACAACAGTTTAAAAGATTAAACATAGTGAAAAGTGAGTATTATTATACAAACAAACTGCGTGTACATAAATGACCCCACTAATATAAAAAAATGTATAAAAAGTGAAAGAAATGTATCTACCATCCTAGGGATGATACAAGATGCACCGGGTTCGTTTCCCGGCCAGGAAAACAATTTTTTTGTTTGAATGATGAATTTTAATATCTATTCTGGGTCTGGGTCTTAGTTGTCCTTGTACCCTGTGTTGGCATCCCCAACACAGGGTATTCTAGTGGAGTTATGAGTGAAACATTCACTGTCTCTCTTATTAGAAACAACATGACAGAAAGAGACCAAGTTAATCATAAGTGCCCAAGATTTAGGTCCCTGTTTCACAGATTAGATAATAGTTACTATGTAACACATATCCTTGATCAAGGTTGATCATTTCAATTCAAATCATTTATTCAAGTATCATGGGTACATCAATGTACACCTATGAATGTCAGTTAAATTTTTTTAACGAATAAAATAAACTACAACTAATGCAATGTCAAAAATATATCCTTGATCAAGGTTCACACGAGATTTTTATTACAGGTCTTCAGAAGAAGTGCTGCACATAATCCAATGTCTCATCGGGTCACTGCAGCGCGCGCGCACAGCTCTAGTCTTACCGAAAAAGAAAGCAATCGACGAACTTATGAAAAGTAGAAATATGGTAAGTTTTACACCCTTCGGCCACGTACGAAACCGAACGCTACGTGTGGTGGTCTCCGTCGTTCTCATTAAAAATGTCATGACAATTGTAAGGGACTTCAGGTTTCAGGTTCAGAAGAAAATCCCTCTTGACATGCAATTATTTATTTAAAGTTCAGATGTTAACAGTTCGGAGGTCGGCGCACGAATGAATCAAAGATGGCGTCGACCCTTCTTAAATACTTTCATATATTTATACAAAACTAGATGACCCTTGCCCACTTCGTTGGGCATAATGTTAATTAAACCCGAAGCCATCGCGCGCCGTCCGGACCGTTTTTTCTCCGATTCACTTTGCAAAACGGACTACCACGTAAAAGCCTTCTTATTTTTCGGTTTTTTTATATAACCTATGACACTCAGCAATAATGTGGCTTTCTATTGGTGAAAGAATTTTTAAAATCGGTTCAGTAGATCCCGAGATTACCCTTTACAATTTAACAAATATACAAACACACAAACTTTACTTCTTTATAATATTAGTATAGATTATTGTAAGAGCGAGAAAACTATGCTATCTCGCTCTATCCTACGCTAATATATTACATGGTTAAGGAGTAGTAGAAATTAAGACAATCAATGAGACTTCTTGTCCGTAACAACAATGATAGTGACACAATTAATTTCAAACGCCTAAGAACTAAGTCTCCGGACTAACGGCTCATTACTCTACCGTATGGCCAACACTGAGAAAGAGTACCTACTCCATTCCCAGAAGGCGCTATCACCAAACCTGCCGGAAGACCTGGCGATATCCTTCTACATCCAGTCGCACAAGCTGATATTCGTGGCATACCAGCTCAGTTCAGTGCACGGCACGATGCGGATCGACTCGTGTCAGGCGGACTGCGCGGTGCCCTGGCTGAGCGATGTGCTGTTCATGCTGACCGCTGCGCTTCATATGTGTCAGCAGCTTAAGGATAAGGTGAGGTCTTTTAAATCTTTACAATCTTAGTACATCCCAGTAACTTCGTATATGTCTAGGTAACTAAGCCTCGGTTCCAGTTTTTAGGATGCCTAAAGGTCTTTGAAGCGGCTTCGTAGTTATTGTTTTGATACAAAAAATCCTTCAATTTGAAGTATCATTCAAACCAAGTACACCCCTAACAATTTTTAAATTAAAAATCTTTCACATATCTCGTCGGACTCACTTCACTGCGATTGAGGTCGTTGTCTCGATTTTTCCAGCGCATTTCTGATTTTGTATTCTAGGTTTAGTTTCGTGTGCTTAAATGTATCTCGGTCGAAGTTGCTATAAAAGTGGACACTGGACAGTTTTATTATATTTGCACTCAGTGCAACGAACCTGCGCAACTGATGACGGCTGCGTGAGAGAGCAGGAACCACGTTCTTGCGTCCTCCTCTCCCACAACTCCAACTGGATACGCGGTTTAGTTGCACCATGCGGCCTTACTTATAACGTTTCTTAGATTAACAAATATCATTATTTTGCGCTAAATTATATAAAAATAAATTGTGATGTTCTATCTAATGTCACTTAACTTTGTTTATAAGTAAGCCCCGTTAAGTTCAGTATACACTAACTACCGCGAGTGTTTCAGAAAATCATTCCAACTTATCAGCAATGTTTGGGGTTCGATACTATTATCTTTGCGTGCGTTGACAGGTGTACCTACTTACTACCATAATAATATGTTGATAACGGCTTTGATTATTTTTGTATTAGTTAGATAAACGTTTTCCTATTACATCATTTTGTTTCTGTGGCCGTGGTAGTAGTTTTTTATTGGTTTTGTGTTTTCTTAATGAAGGTATTCCGGTAAGTTTTCATTTTAAGGTTTGATAAACGACTGTGAGCTTTCGGAGATATGTGAGATATAAAAAACGGTTTAACGCACTGAAGATATAAAATCACTGTGTGGAGATTTAAAGAGGAAATCTTGTTACAATAAAAAATAATGTTGACATTTTGATTCGACGAAGAAAAAAATAATTGAAATAAAACTGTTTATTTTTCTAATTCCTCCGTAATAATAGATTTTTTTTAATTGAAGCTTTTTCTAATATGTAATCCTAATTCGACCAGTTTGCCAAGAAGGCCTCGAGGTCATCTCTCATATCCCAATTTCATTTCTTTATGGCCGGTTTATGGCCGGTTTACATTATTCCAGTCCAGCGATCCAGTCCAGTACTGGATTGCTTACTGGAAAAATGTAAACCGGCACTGGAATGAACTTACTGGATTCAGTTCATTCCAGTGCCGGTTTACATTTTTCCAGTAAGCAATCCAGTACTGGACTGGATCGCTGGACTGGAATAATGTAAACCGGCCATTACATTATTCCAGTCCAGCGATCCAGTCCAGTACTGGATTGCTTACTGGAAAAATGTAAACCGGCACTGGAATGAACTGAATCCAGTAAGCATTCCAGTCCAGTAACTGGATTCGCGGTCTACTTTTGAATCCAGTGCGATCAATCCAGTGCAACTGGAATAATGTAGACGGCCAATCCAGTGCCATTCCAGTGCTGACGAAGTACACACGTGTTGGTTGTTTTTGTGGACTTTTTTTTGCGAGAACATTTTCGAAACATTTTCGAAACTGATCTCTTCTTGAAATCATTGTCACTGTAGTGTTCACACTTCAACGGCTTATAAATAACTGGAATAATGTAGACGTTACAGATCCAGTCCAGCACTGGACTGGAATCTCGCTAGATCACTGGACTGGAATAATGTAAACCGGCCATTATGGCCGGTTTACATTATTCCAGTCCAGTGATCTATCTAGCACCTCTCATTCCCTTAAACGGGTTGTTTTGGTTTATCGTTTTAAAACGTACTGTGTCATCACGTTAACCCAAAAGCGGCTACATACATTCCTAGATAATTACTATAATTAACTGTCCTGAACGTGAATTGCTACTGGTAAACAAATAAGATCATTATCACATTGAAATAGAGTCGAAAAATAAAACTGCTACAAATGCAATAAGCAAATGACAATAATTTATACAGGGTTACTCATAAAGGGTATGCTAAGCCGAAAAGGGCTCATAGTACTCATCATTATGAACAACTTTTACTATGGGGCCAACCCGAAATTCGCGAAAAAAAATCAGCTGTTCCATACATTTTGTCGAGTGTCATTGACATTTTTCTATGGAACAGCTGATTTTTTTTTCGCGAATTTCGTGTTGGTCCAGTAGCGAAAGTTGTTTATAATGATAAGTATCTACTATAAGCCCTTTTCGGCTTTGCTTTGCATACCCTTTATGAAACACCCTATATTTAAATATTTAAGCCCCGGGGTTACAGCCGCATCACCGCGTGTAATAAAGAACGGCGATGATAATTATGATAAAAAATACCCTATTTTATTTTCTGTACCTCTGACAAGCTGTATACAAAATTTAATGATAATCAGTTGAGGAATTAGGCGTGAAAACAAACTTACAAAATCACTTTCGTAATTATAATATTAGTTAAGATTGCAATGCCATAAATACAGGGTTATAAGGAAAGGGTATGCTAAGTCAAAAAGGGCTCATAGTACTTATCATTATAAACAACTTTTACTAAGGGACCGACCCGGAATTCGCGAAATGAAAATCAGCTGTTCCATAGAAAAATGTCAATGTCAGTGCGACAAAATGTACTCGTATTGAAACAGCTATCGAGGTTTTTTTTCGCGAATCGGGTTGGTCCCATAGCAAAAGTGGTTCGTAATGATTAGTACTATGAGCTCGCATAGCATATCCTTTCCTTATAACCCTATAATTTGTTTATAGCTGCTAAAACGCATGTCGCCGTATAATGTGTTTTATTCTCAATTCGCAATATAATATTAAATGTGTTAATTTTTTCAGCTATGCGTATTCTCGCAGTACAAAGACTTCACGGTGGGTTCGAGATCTGCATCTATGGTATTAAACTAAGGAGCGGCGCTTTTTAGTGAAAAAGAGAGCGATAAGCGTTGGAAAATGAACCCTAAACCGTGACTTCTACAACATAATTTCGAACAGCAAAATTCAAATGAAAATGTAGCATTAGAGACGGTCGCAGCGTTTGTGTTTCGATTTTGTGTCGCGAAATTCAGCTGTATTTTTCACGGTTTAGAGTTCAAATTCCAAAGTCGAATGCGTCTCCAAACAGCGTCAGCTCTTAGTTCGCACATGTTGTCTAATCCCAGCCTAATCGTTTAGGCTGAAACTAACTTGATAGTTACTAGGAAATTGCTGTTGTTTTTATAAGAAAAAAACTAGAATGTTCTAAAATTGCTCTGTCACCTTCTCGCAGACTACAAAACACACACGCGCGAAAGAGACAGCGTATTTTACTGAAGACTGGCATATTGGTCTAAATTAAACAAGATCTTAATTAAAATTTAAAATTGTGTAGTGAATTTCATTCCATTTATAGGCCATGACAGAAAATACAATTAGCTGTTCCATAGAAAAATGTCAATGACATTATGGAAAGCTATTTTTTTTGCGATTTTAGGGTATAAATAAATAAAAATCAAAAAGGCTCATAGAACATCGTTATGAATAACTTTTACCAGTGGCGGATTTACAAATTTGCCGCCAGTGGGCTATTTACACTCTAGTGAACCTCCCCCCCCCCCCCATTCTCGCTTACATCAACACTTTCGTTTAGGAAATCATGTTCCACATTAATAAAAAATTGGCTCTGAATTTGCCGCCCCTAAAATCTGCCGCCCTAGTCTCCAGCCTACTCAGCCTGCTGGCAAATCCGCCACTGACTTTTACTATGGAACCACAGTAAAAGTGTTTCATAATGATGAGTAGGTAATTAAACTCCTTTCGGCTTAGCATAACTTTTTCTTATAACTGTACAGACAACAGCAATTTTCTATGAAAAATCATGCGTTTATCTAGTTATAGCTATTCAGTCCATTGTTGATATTCTTGTTGAAAAATGTATTATAATGTATAGTAGTTAAGTCATAATTTAGTATTTAAAGTAGCATAATTCCAAGTATACATGCACTGAATGTTATGTGAATTGAAGCGAAGAGAATTATAAAATTATAATCATAATTAGTTAGATTTATTGATTAGTGTATCATACATCGATCTACGAACTCAAGGATGTTTGGTCTAGTAAAAAATTACTGCCAGGCTTTCGCAACTTTGAGCGCATCATGCTTGTAATCATTCCTTGAAAAAGATCGCCGAATGTGATCTAAAATTCGAAGTATCAGACTCAATGAAACGTGGCAATCTCGTGTTGATTATGATCAAAATGTGTCATAACTACGTTAGTTTTCATAGCAAAACAGTAACTTTTTGCAGTTAATGACTTTCTTGCACTGCCGACGATATTGTCCGTTAGCTGAAAGTTTAGATCACTAGGCCTAGCGTGCGCCATGACAAAATATTCTCGACTGATTTAGCGAGACAGGCATATACTTAGGTACACGTAGCCTGGTCTCGTTCTAGCACAACAATAAGAGTAGGAAGATTTTGCCGCAGTGCGCATGCTAGCCTTGAATGTTTAGATATATCGACAAACAAATTGAAATCTTATGTCGTCACAAAAGTGTCGAATTTGGTTTGCTAAAATTTTCGTTTGCTTAACGTTTTAGTACAGTGTAACTTTGAATTTTAGTTTAACTTTAGTGTACATTTTTGAGTGCTGACCTAATCCATGTGTTTCTAGGTCGATGAGTGTAAATATATGTACTAATCATAAATTGACTATTTATAAAGTAGGGTAAGTCATTGTCAAAATGGAAGCAATATTTAACTAACATTCGTTAAGTCGAGATAAGGCTACTCAAAAAACTGTGTCCTCTCTTGGGGCCCAGACACACGATTCGATGCGACAGAAAGAACCTACAGAACCCATTGTCTGCGTGTCTCGACACGCTCTTGACAACTTAAAAGATAGCTATGATAATAAAACTAACAAGGAAAATTCTTTAAAATATTCATAATCTGGGAAATTATCTATGGCTTTATAATTTTGTGTTACTTTGCGGAAACTACTCTTTAAATCTAATTCTCTTTAATTCAAAATACGAAGTAATGTCGTCTTTCTCTTGGGTGTCATTATAAGGGCAACCACACACAAACTAATTTTAGTTGGGCGGAGCGGACGTTGCTTTTTATCGTCTACTGTGAGTCAATGGGCCCCAATCATTTTTAGTCACTTTTAAACTTCAAAATCTTTACCAGTATCTTTATACCACTGCTAAAATCTCCGCGTATGTGTTGCTAGGGTTGAGTTTGACAGTTCGGACTCATCCTAAAAATCGGGTCAATCGTTTATAATGCTTTATGAATAATGATATATGAATATGTAAAGTAAATTATAGCTTTTGCGTACGGTGCAACCTTCACGGGCGTGCGTGCGAGCAGGATGCACAATGTATTGATACGTGCATCCTTCTCTAGCGCGCTGGTTTGCACCGTATGCAGTAGGCATTAATGTAAGTCCACACCAAATAGATCTGATAGTGTGAATACAATGAATGAATTTCGACGAAACTGAAGCAATACGCTTCGATTTTATTTGATGTAACGCCATAGTCGAAGTTATTTAAAAATAAATGAAAACTTAGGTTAAGGTATGTGTAGATATATGAATAACCATGGTTTGTACACAGTTTTGTTGTAACTAAGATTTAACTTTCTATTCAATGTTGAAATCTTTCAAAAGGCTTTTATACGAGTATAATCAAAACCAATACTTACTGCCGTGTGATTAAAATGTTCGCTGATTGTTGAAATGTTAAAATTATCTAAAGAATTATGGTATCTATTGGTCAATTTATTGTAAAGTTAAAACTGCTAATACGGTTGTTTTCAAGCAAGATTCGTAATAATACGCTAATTAAGTCATTGTGAAACAATGAAAATCATGAAGACATTACAATATGGTTAGTCTAAAACGTCCTCATCTCCAGCAAACATTTAGAACAGCTAGTACTCGCCATTTCAATAATTCCATCCCATTCTCACCCACTCGTTCACACCATACGTCTGAGCGACAACACGATTGTGACAGCTCCGTTCATGCTATCAAAAAAAAAAACTTTGTGAGAATATACTTGAGCAATTTAAAGTGACTTTAAAAAGGCATACATGTAATGTAAAGTATTGTTAAGAGATGGCATTGGAATTGGAAATAATTATCTAAATTCTAACTTTTGTACTCTCTGCACCTATATTTTTATAAATGCACTGTTTGTCTCTATTTATACCACATACTATCGTTATTAAATGATTAATCTCTATTATTGATTTACAATTAGGAAAGCACTAAATAAAAAGCACAAACTAATGCCTAGTATAGCATATACACTTAAACAGTGCGACCAACTTGTTTATAGACCTGCAGGCTGATTCAGCTATTCGAAATTCGAACGTATTCGACGATTATCTTCGAAAAGTCTTCCGCCTTCTGAAAGCATTCGAAGACGGGAATTTTTCGCGATTAATATCGTCGGAACGTGGTCGGATCGGAAAGGTTTGACATAATAATTATGAATTGAAATAAAATCTCGTTTTAAAGTTGTTTTTCGAATACATTTGATTCGAAAGCATTCGAATATCTGCTGAATCAGCCTGCTGGTTAAATATATGCCTAAACTAATAATTACTAAGAAAATACTATATGCTCGAATCTGTTCGAAATTGTTGATTGTACTGTATTTACATTTTATCACTAACATTCACTGAGTGCGAACACCTAGTTATTGTAAGGGTTAATTCACATAAAAGCAACACCGACATCCCGTGAAGCAACAGAAGAATTGTATTGTGACGTCACAAGCAACAACTTATATCAGGGAAAATGTTGCTTATTGGTTGATTACACGTAACGAGTACAGTGGCGAGACAGAAAATGTGCACACTTGGCCGAGCATATCATGGTTCTAGTGACTGTCGCCTCGTCCAACTATTTATATAAACTGAGTACTCAGCCGAGGACACTGTCTCGCCACTTTTCGTGTAATCAACCCATTAGCTTGCTTTCATGTGTGTTGGCCTTAATTGAGAGTTCTAATAAGCTATACTGGCGATATAGGTTTTACTGATTTGACAGCTATAACTCAATCATTGTACTGAGTTACTTGGAGATGCCTAATACATATTTAACTTGCGCCTTATGTGGTCGACAAAAGCAGTGGGATGAGGAAATGGCTTCCAAGTGGCTCACACTGATAAAATAAAATTAGACCTTGGCTAAGGATTTACTAACTTAGACCCCAACTTTAGTTCTAGGCTATCACAAAATGTATCAACCGTAAAAGTCTTAAATGTGTTTCAATAGGCACCTAAATTATACTGCATTTATTTGATAACTATTCCACGAAACGTATTCTGTTAATATTTTTTTTTCCATTCATGAGGTGAATCGCCTTGTTAAATTGTTTGACATGATCGACAATAAAATTATACTAATTACTAGTATTATTAGATAGTCCCAAGACTATTGTAACTAACTATAATCTATTCTGTATAAATGATAATTTATGTGATTATGTTTATTCAATAAATCAAAAATACTGTTATCCATTTTTGAGTTTCTTTTCAAATCTCAGTGTATTCGTTACGATTTACAGAACAGCAGTTACAGGACAGCCTATATAACAACCATTTCCCTTGGTCATCGCATCACGCGTGGACGTATGGAACAATTACGCTAATTATTTTTTGTTGTGTTGTCAGGTGTAAGTTTTTATGAAATTGAGCGGATCATCGGAAAATTTAAGACAATTCGAATTCAATATTAAGACAACGTTTGTTGGGTTGGGCCAGCCAGTAATCTTAATTATAAAAATTAATCGCTGTTCGTTTGGCTGGCTATAACTCGAGAACGAGAACGGCTGGACCGATTTCGCTTATTTTGACCTAGAAATATTTTGTATATTAGAAGTTCAGGGAAGGTTAGATTTATGTGTTTCACCCGCCGTTTTTTTTAAATTTTTTTTACTTAAAAACCTTCCAAACTTTGTTTTTACTTGTGTCAAACGTCATTAACTTAATACTGTCAGTGTCACTGTCACCGCTTGAAATAAAGTGATGTTACCAAACTACAACTTTTAAGTCCATCGATTATTTTTATTCCCTTGCCAAGTTTCAACCGATTTTCATAACTTCGTTTATTTTTGTGTTGAGCCGTGTCCTTAGATCAAGTAGAAAGGTTTGTTTCTTTCTACTTGATCTGAGGCCGTGCCGAAATGATTTTGGTGTTTTTAGTCAACTGACAAAAATTGTTATTTATACTATCTAACAAGTTTACTAGTTAATAAAATGACCCATCCACAGCGTCATATTTACATTCTCGTATTGTACAGACAGATCTATAGCACTATTCTAGTTTACTATACCAGATGCTTAAATTAACTTATTTATGTTTATTTTTAAATAAAATAGCATATTAGAAACGTTATCCATTCTCTTTTGATGTGAAACATTCTATAGCCGCACGTAAAACCGATTTCTGGCGTGGCGACGCATGCCGTGGCGACGCGTCGCCACGGCATGCGTCGCATGGCCTCAGAGGCAACATCGAATATAACTATTACCGAAGTGACTGATTAAACGAATTAAGTAGTCACGATTTGAAATCAATTCGTAAATTTTTGTATTTAATGAAAATAAATGTTTATTCGAAATATATATATAAAAAAAATTATAAATATAAATATTTATTTATTAAGTTCTTTTCTGCATATTACTTTTACAAAATAATGTCGATGTTTCACATCTGCCAGGCGTCCCGTGACGGCTCACATTTTTTTTTAAAGGTTCACAATAAAAAGTCGATATTTTTATTTCAACTAAATTAAGTATGAGATTATCGAACATTGTCCGGTCCCTTCCCTTCAATTTAAAATAAAATAAAAAAGTAAAACGTCAATTTTGTCAACAAAAATAAAAAATTGTCACCAGGAATTTGTTATATTTTGCCTTTTATTTTATAATTTATAAAGCAAATTGCTGTTTAATTGATTGTACAAAATGGCCATGCAAATCGCTGGTTGGATTTGTTTAGTTTCTGTTACCATTACTGGTCTTTTTGGAGTGGGGTGGTACATTACATTACTTACGTTTGTGGCCTCATTCTTTGTAGGGTAAGTTCCACATAATTACTCTTTTTAATGCAAATATTACCTATAGAATAAGCCTTGACTGTACTTACGATACAAGCCTGTTATGTATAGATACTGTGTCGCTTTAAGTACTGTATTATCTTCAAATACAATGTGTCTAGGTTCAGTGTTGTTTATTTAAAGACTAGCTGCACACCGCGGTTTCACCCGTGGTAATTTTTTTTATAAAAGTGTCCTATGTTACTTCTATTACCTCCAAGAATATGTGTACAAAGTTTCATGATGATTGGTTAAGTAATTTTCGCGTGAAAGCGTAACAAACAAACTTACATTCACATTTATAATATTAGTAGGGATTCCTTAATTATTAGCTAAAGGAACAATCATAAATTACTTTCCAGTAAGCTCAAACCACACATTACATTTAGATATAATATGCACATTGTATTATTGTAACTCCGATCTTTATGTTTTATTTTGTTATTTTTTCAGAGTGATCACAATATTATACTTTACTTATGACAAGAAAAAAATATTCCCAGTTGATCTAGACTGTCTGGATGATCCATTACAGCAAACAAACTTTTCTATTCAACTTCCAACGGTAAGACCTTTTCATGGGATCTTAATTATAGTGGCTAATTAAGTAAACTGGATTTGTGCAAAAATTCTTTAGAAAAAAAAAATAGAAGAAAAAGAAAAAAAAAACTTCCTTCCATAGAAGCAAAAATAATATCATATTTTATTTTAAAAAGTTGCTGGCTCTTAGCCCTATGCTATATACCATAGTACTACTCAACCGTGAATCCTCCTACTGCTGGGATACATTTCTACCCTCAAAGGGTGAATAGGGCATATTCCATCACGCTGAACATGTGCAGGTTGTTTTTACTATACATATTCTACTATCGAATTTTTGTATTAATACTTGCAGGTCCTAAAAAGATTTCAGACTGCATCTCCTTTGCCCAAATATGACAACAGAATCACAGGAAGTGAGACAGTGGACACCTTTCTCAATGAAATTGTCACAATTATCATCAATGACTATGTTCTACCGTGGTACAGCATTCTCACAGATGATGAAGAGTTCACGGACCATGCAATTAAACGATTGGTGCTTGCCGCAGGTGTAAATGTATCTAATAGGTGAGAGTTTATGTTTATCACTGAACTGTTTATCATTTTTATTTCTATTTATGCTATAAACAGTCTCCTTAACCGCTTCATTAACTGAAGGAACATTTAGATTAAAATATCTTTCATTTCTTTCTCAGTTTCTCGTGCAATTTGAATTTTCTAAAGACATGCTCTAAAATCTGTACTTTTAATGTTCACAGAGTAAAAACCGTAGACTGGATCCATTTGCTCTCAACTCGTTTTCCAGAAGAGTTAACAACGCATCTAAAATTGTTCAAACAATCTCGAGTAAGGATGAAACATATAGATCTAGTTAGTGCCAAAGACTTAGCTAATGGGAGCTCAAAGATGAGTCCAAAAAGACCGGATGAAAAAAGGACGCATAGAAGAAATAAAAGTGACACTGACTTGCCATGGCCTTCAGGTAAGCTATAACAGCCAAGGAATCAAGTTACATTCATTCTTTTTTCTACCAATCTTTAATCAATACAAATTGAATAACCCACTAATAGCTTTATACCCATAAAGCAAATACACTACTGTTCCATTTGTACAGATCAAAGTCGCCACAGAAATAAATGTTAGCGAAATCAGTAACACTAGTCAGTTCCATTAGACTATATTTTGTGTGATGACTGAATTCTAATTCACATCAAGAAACAATGTGCACTATGTGTAATGTGATAAAGTTTGAAATGCTGTAAATGCACAACATATTATAGTTGAAATGCGTGCCCTTGAATATGAATAACACAAATACACAGATATGAATCATAGGTAAAATTAGCGGCTGAGGGATACCTATAATTCATACTGACAGCTGAGCAGCTGCGGCCTTATTACGTAGCTTTTGTACTAATGGGTTTCACGAAGTCATTTCAACATTATGAAGGCGATAGCCATTACCATATTAAAAATAAATTAGAAATTAATAATGTTGCATGCACATGAATAGATCCCTACCTATCACTACAGACTGAATAGTTTGGAAGCCTCTAGGATCAATTCTATAGTTTTAATTTATTTATGTCCTAATAAATGATTTGTGCTTAAATTACCTACCCAATAAATCTAATTAAGTATTCTTGTTTTCAGATTCACAAACGTTTGGAAAATCGAAATTTTACGATAGTTCCGAAAATGTTTCGGGCAGTACTTTGAAAGATATATTTTTTGAATTAGAATGTTCTATTGAGAATAAACAAATTTGTAGAGATATATTTTGTATTGATCCAGAAAAAGAATATGGTAAGAACTTTTTGTATAATACCATTCATCATCAAATATACAGCAATGCATATCCCCCCCCCCCACTTCTGATATTTGAAATACTAAAGTTTGTTTCCCTATTTCGCCAAAACGGCTTAACTATTGGAAGTAGTGTGCACTGTAAGGACTGCCTTCCAAATCTTTATTTTTTTTTAAATTAAAATTGAACATTTTAGCGCCGAGTTAACCTTAAACCAGAGTTTCTCAAACTTATTTCAGCAACCGCCCACTTTAAGAATAAATTACTTTTCAGCGTCGACAATTTTATTAACTTTACCACATCTTAATTAACTATTTAAATATCAATATAGCCTTATATTATGCCATAATTGGGTACTATCTTATTTCCGATTTCGAGCTGGGTCCTTAACAGCCCTCCCTAGGTCTCTAGCGACCACATTTCCGCTTTGTAAACCTCTGTTCCAAGCGATATTTTCATACCGTTTGTTTCCAGAGTTACTATGCGAAGTGTCCGAAGCCGTGCTATACCTGGTGGCGCCGGCGGAGGCGTGGAAGTGCCACGCGCTGAAAATGCTGCTCATAGAGCTCATCTCAGCGGTAGTGCTCCGCCCCATCATTAACCTGTTGAGCGATCCGGACAACATTAATAGGACTATTATTAGAACTGTGAGTGGTTGCAGTAATGTAATGTGGACAAATAAAGATACTTTTTTTTTTAATTCTTAAATTGGCTTGCGTTTGACCGCCATCTTGCCTGATGGGAAGCAATGATGCGGCCTACGATGGAGCACGCTTACTAGCTGCGCCCCGAGGATTACATGAAAATACACCTGTCTCATGAAAACTGTAATGATGGCGATGAAAGTACTTCATGTAGTTTTCTGAACGCCTGAAAACGTATCCAAAAATTCAAGATGATCGGTCGAGTAGTTAAGCGTAAGAAGTCACATTCGCATTTATAATATTAGTTAGGATTTGATGATGTTTGTCAGGTGGTGGTAGTATGTACACCAGTATCTTTTTGTCTGTTTAGCGTACAGGGGCTGCAATATCGTTCATAGAAGTATAGTAGATCAATTATATTTTTAGTTAAAATAATCACGTGATTTTTGTTCTCAGTGTTGCCGCGACTCAACTCTGCCGTCCGAACTGTTCCTAATAGTTATACGAAGCTGCGGCGACGCAGACGAGCTCGACGCCACTTTGGAGCTGGTCCAAAAGGATATACAAAAACTTGTAAGATTTTTATTTTTATTTTTTTTTGTAGAAGGAATAACTAAATGTAGGGAAATACACTTATGGTTCTTTATTACCAGTTTATTATTGTGGCCCGATTTCAATGTAGAAGTTAAATGCTCTAAAATTCTAAAGTTCAGTCTAAACTCAGTTTATATGTTAAATCATAAGTGAAAGATAAGTGAAATCAGCAGTAGTTAATTACATATAAGCTAAAGTTTTATTTTTTGTCTAGCATTCGAAAGACAGCGCGGGAGAATGGGAGCTCCAAGATCGTCAGAAGTTGTCGTCGCTGCAGTACTTAGTTAGGATAATACAAGCCAAAAGGGCTACATTGGGGCCACAAGAAGGTATTTTTTACTATTTTACCAAAAAAACGTTTATTTTTTTAATACCCATAAGGTACAATATCACAGGTACAGTTTCGATCAAATTTGAGGAGATAGTTTAACACTAAGCGTTCATTGGTCTGCTCAAAGTCACAACACCGATACTGACCTCTTATTGGTGGATGAAGCATTTTATAGGCACTTGTTGAGCCAATGTGTTGACTAATAATGTTAGACTTATACCATGTGTCTACGGAGAAAAGACAGTAAAGAATAGAAATTACTTTGACGACATGACCAACACTCTGAAAATACAACAATGAAATAATATATAAATCGGTTGGTTCCGACTGTCGCTCTTTTCTCGTTAAACAGCAAGTATCAAACCCGTTCCAGGTTCAAACAACGCGAACGCAGACAAAATACCCGAGGAAGTATCAAGATCGCTGAAGTTCATTCGAGCCACCGCAGCCTGGAGATCCAACGCCCAATACCTCCTAGAAATAGAGCTAAACGAAGCCGGTAACTCACACTTCTATATACGTACGTATGCATGTAATGCTGCTTTATTTTTATTATCATAAAACGTAAGTCCCGTGTAATATTTCGACGGCTTCCTGCAAGAAGTCATTAACTGCAAAATCAGTGCTAAGCTGGATTCGACTTCAGGCTTACTCGGAAAAGATCACCGAATGTGATGGAAAGTAGTTAGAGTATCAGCCTCGATAAAACGTGAGCGGAAAATGCACGTTAATTATGAACAAATAAGTGTCAAAACTACATTAGTTTTGATAACAAAACAGTGACTTTTAGCAGTTAATGACTTGTTGCACTAAGCCGACGATTTAGACTTTAGTATATTCCTGAGATTATTTAAGTACATACTTATTTATTTGATATCGAATTTAACGCATCAGATAATGTATTTGCATGTGACGTGCTTTTCTTCAGCTGTATATTAGTATAATATATGCTATGTTTTTTTTTGTATTATATTATTGGTTGTGAATATAATTTGTGATGTACTATTATTGTAGATCGATATTATAATAGCATGCTATAAATATTTGTGCCGTGATATCTTATACGTATTTCAGTATAACCCAAAACACTAAGGTATCCACTAAGCATGTCCATTAAAGTATTAATTAACGCGTTAACCTTATAAATGTTTTGTTTTTTTCTAACATAAAAATTTAAACTCTATCGAAAAAGTAATACGTAATATAAAACGTAATACTTAACTATTTTGAACCGCCTACACACCTCCTTCATTTATGACAATGACAAGTTCACTTTGACTCGAAATAAAATTGTCCATAGACGCACCACACACCTCCAAAGCGGTATTGGACAATCTAAGGTCATCGGCCCTAGAGTTGTGCGACCTATACCTCGCGCCCAACCGTCCTTCAGTCATGGGCGTGTCGGAAAATGGACACGCAGAGCTTGTGAGGAAGATTACTACAGAAGGAGAAGAGTTCACGAACAACCCTGTCTCTTGTTTCGATGACGTGCAGAAGTGTGTCTGTGATGCTTTAGAGGTAAGCAAAATGAGACTTTAAAACGTTGTGCTAAGGTTAGTTTTGATACAAATTAGTCTAAATGGTATGGGGAGGTCATTAGGAAGGCCAGCAGGAGAGAAAAGTGTGTCTGCGATGCTCTGGAGGTAAGCGAAACAGGACTTAAGCACGATGTGCTAAGGTTTCTTACTAGCTCGTAAGTCGAAATGTGCTTAGTTTAAAATAAGCTATCTACCCTGTGCCGTGTTTTGAATAATTTACGAAAATAGACTTTACTGTCTATATGACTACCGTTGTTTTTAGCATCAATTTACTTATTTCAGGACGATCCATCTTGGCAGTCTGATTTTATGATGGATAATGAAGATGGAACGGAAAGGAGCAGTAGGTAAATAAACGCTTAAAATGTATATACCAAAAACATACCACATGCCAATATAACTAAGGTCTAATTTTATTATTTAAACTTGATTCAAATCATTACTACTATTTCAGTGACAGCAAAAAAGAGGAAAAGATTGACAGTAAAAAGTATGGTGGTAAGTTAATATTAACGTTAACTCGCCCTAAAATGTCTCATTAACTTTTAAGCTATTCACTAAGGAACAAATGTATAGTGGAATTATTTAACCTATAAAATATTGTCAGCGTTGAATCTTTACGACTGGCGACACAAAAGCCTAAGGAAAAACAATTGAAGAATAAGCACGTATACAGTTATAAGAAAATGGTATGTTATGCTGCAAAAGCTTCATAGTACTTATCATTATGAACATCTTTTATTACACGACCAACCCGGAATTCGCCATAAAAAAAAATTCAGCTTTTACATGCAAGGAGACAAAAGAAAATTGTCATTTTCTGACATTCTTTCAGACTTTCAGACATTTTCTATGGAAATGTCAATGACACTTGATAAAACGTTTGGAACACCTGTGGGCCTAGCACAACTTTGACGTAAAAATACGTAGCGAGTATTCGATAGAAAAGTGTACGCCATTTACACCCGTCAGAAGCACACTTGACAGTCGTAAATGGCGTACACTTTTCCATCGAAAACTCGCTACGTATTTTTACGTCAAAGTTGTGCTAGCCCCACTGATTTGTGTTTCGCGAATTCCGTATTAGTCTTGTAGTAAAAGTTGTTCATAATGATGAGCACTATGAGCCCTTTTTGGCTTAGCATATACCCTTTCTATATAATCCTGTATGTAAATACCTTGTACTATTATTTATTCTGTTCCAATACAAGCATCATTTGTTCCTTAATGAACACCCGGCTTTAACCTGCAAACGCAAAGCAACACTTTGCATGGCAAGTTATGTTCTGTGCCTAATTTGTTTTTATAATTTTACTAATCCTGCATATTTTCTGCTTCAAGAACTGCACAAAATTGGGCCTAATAATGTTACTAACCAAATTTATTGTAGCTAACATTTACCCCTGTATTAATAAACGTGACGTCCTTAAAATAGTTACCTACTCTTTTGTTCTGTGATAAGTTTTCCATCTCTAATTTAGGGCCTTTCAAGGTTCAAAAATATCTATTGTTATGGGTTATGGTTAGTGAATAAGTATCTTTTTAGTTTTCGACCACATCGTCGCTTACTAACCGGAGAGTTGATAGTCAAACGCGAACTGAGGCTGCTAGTCTACTGAAGAGAGGAGCAGAGCAATATAAAATTACATAACCTGTTTGACGACCTGTTTGGCTCAGCGGTAGTATATCTGCCTTATAAGCCAGAGGTCCCAGGTGCGATTCCCGGCCGGGCAGATGTTTGAATGATAAATTTAAAAATATGTGCTGGGTCTGGGCGATAGTTTGTCCTTGTCTTTGTGTGTGTTCCATGGCATCCCCGACACAGGGTATCCTAGTGGGGGAGCTATGAGTGAATAAAAAAAAACTTTCACTCGGAAGCCGAAGCAGGGTTTTTATGCAATTTTATTAGTTAAAATTGCATTACTCTTTAAGACTTTTCCGCTCTAATGGACTGGCAGCCTTATTCGCGTTAAAAAAATGAATTTCCCTTTTTTAATACCCGTAAAATCATTCCTTCAGGCCTCAAGTTGAATTTGCCAAAATCTCTAATTTTTTTCCTACCAATCTCAAAGTTCTATTAGACACGTTTATTGATATAGGGGCTAGAGTAGACACATTCGACTGTGCAGACAAATGCAAGAAGCTTGTGAAGACTTGCCTTAACCAATTACCGAGGCTCTTCTCCAAGTCGAAATGTAGATACGAGGCGGCGACCAAAGCGTCGACCTTCCCGCGCTCTCTCGCGAGCCGCTTGCCAAGTAACAAGAACCATACCCTGCCTAAGTGCAAATTGGGTACATTCTCTAAAATATATTGTAACAAATAGTTTGGTTTTTCTGAGTCGAATATTGTAAACAATAACGGCGAGGGGGGAACAAAAAAGAGCTGTCAGTCGGGAGCAGTTGAAGTATGAATATTTTTCTATCGATAAACTGACGTTTAAATTCGACGAAATCGTAAAAAATTGTCTGTGATCGTGGAATTTTACTATTTCGTCGTGTTGAGTTTGAGAAATTTGCCGTTATTGTTTACAAAATTGGATTGCTAAAAAAACTTAGGTTTCTAGTAGAGTATAAATATGTAGTTCTACAGATATAATTTGGCTGTTATATTAATATTATATATTTATATATATTATAGGTGTGCCACACTGGTTTGTTCGTGTTTAATGCACCATTTGCAAATGTGTAGCAAATATTAATGAAATACAAAAAATTCATCAGCCATAAAATTAATAGTCGGTGAATGAAAGAATATGTACAAAGAATGAAATGAAATGAAAGTAGAAATGAAACAGTTTGTAGCTTTCTATATAGCTTTCTTTTAAATTTCTTTTTTCTTAGCATTTTTTTAGTTTTAGTTTAAACTTTCTGTAGCATTGGTTCTGTTGTGCCATTCAATCTCATCTGCCTTACGCTGTCTCTTTTCATTTCGGCATGTAAGAAGCAGACAGCAACAATTTTAGTGTTGCCAATTTTCAACAATCACAATTAGATACTACAGAATCTATGTCGTAACGATTTGTTTATAAATCACGCAGTAGCTTTCTATGATTGAATTGAATAGTTTGTATTCGATTTTATCGATTTATATCCATCGATTTAATCGTCAATTTATATCGTGAAATTAAAACTAGGTTTATTATTATAGGTGATACGTTGCCATTACCAGGGACGAGGCACAGTCGTTCGAGGTCAGATATCGTTGGCAACTTAGCCCAAAGAATGATCAATGAAAGTGCAGGTATATTAGACTCTATTCCGATGCAATAAAGCTTAATGTGACTTATTGGTGATGGTGTGAAACGTCTGGCTCCTTGTTTCAGGGCCTTCGAATCTCTCTTCGGCGAATTCAAGTAATTTGTCGCTTTCGCATACGGAGATAAGTCGTAATGCGAAGAATTTGATGTCGCCGTTGACTGCTTCTATTATTGAAACTGGTAAGTGTAATGTAAGGTTAATCTATCATAGCAAACTGGAAAGAGAGTTGGGTCGGAAAATTTTCAAAAAACAGTTTGAGCAAAATAATTAAAAAAAAAACAAAAAACGGCGTTTGTTTTTTGTTTATTTTTTGTTACAGCAACGTTACAAATAATTAAGAGTGAAGGCGAAATCAGGAGTGAATAATAAAGTATGAACTAGAGTACGAGAGATGTAAAGACTTATACTTGAGATAGGTAGATAAAAATGCAAGATGGGGCAGGATAGAAATATAAAAATGGGGGAAACTAGATATAAGTTCTTCGGAAAGCTTGATAGTAAATGGAATAATTTTGTTTTCAGCTCTCGTACAAGACAAAGGCCGTGCGTTCGGGATATATGCAATAGCTGTGACAAGATTGTCCGACAACGAAGTTTGGCATATTTACAGGAGATATAGCGACTTTCATGACCTGCACTGCTCTATAAAAGATAAGGTAAACAATCGAAGATGGTTTTGAATAATGTATCATTTTCGAAACTTAATCCATCGCTAGAATTGTTCCCATTATTTTCAAACACAATGAAACGAAAAGGGACGCAGATATATTTTAGTGCTTTCAGTAAACAAATTATTCATTCGAACTATTCTGGAACTATAAATATTCAGGCTCTCGAACTAGATGGAGAGTAATGGAGACTGTGTGTAAAGCCATTCGTTTTTTCCAATTTATCAGTTTACTAATTAAATAACAAATATTAAAAAGCAATAATTAAATTACATTTGCTAGTAAAATGTTTCTACAAGAACATAAACCTAATAGTTTAATTTTTTTTCAGTGGTCAGAGCTAGGAAACCTCCCATTTCCCGGGAAGAAAACGTTCTCGAACACGTCTCGATCCGTCCTCGAAAGTCGAAAGCGATTGCTCAACAACTACCTACAAACGTTGGCCAATTTAGCGAGAGAAAGCAAGTATATGACGCTACTGTCGCCTGATTATCTAGGAGGCTTTCTGAGCCAGGAGAACCAGACGGAAAAACATAGTAATCCGGTAAGTGAGTCCAAAGATACTAAAATATTGTCGCAAACAGCATTAGGCATACACAATGAGCCTGGCTTTCGTCTTGCTCTATCAGTTAGTGAAAAAGCAAGACAAAAGTTACCGCAATAGGCTATTTGACTGATTTTGAAAAACTGTTTTAAATTATTCGTTGGCATATGATTAATACACCACATGTATATTTCTGCGAAATTTGCAGTATTTTTCGTAAAATACTGTGTTAAAATTTAAATTACAATATTCGCGCTAAAAACGCTGTTTCGGTAATGGCGGACGACATGTGATTTGCGTGACGTCACAGGCAAGTAAGCAAACTTTATTCTTTGACAAACGTCAAACTTGTACCAAAGTGTACATTATAAAATCACACAAAGTGTCTTAGCATTAAACAATGTTTACTTGCGTGTGACGTCACGCGAGGCGTAGCCAATCACAGAGCGTTCTTGTGGCTGAAGAATTTTAAAAAATAATTTGAATTTATTTTGTTTATTTTGAAAAATCTATAAATATTTTTGGATAAAACAGAGATGAATATGTTTTTTTATGTTATTACCTAATAGAATGACCACATTTCGTAGCATATTTTTAATAGTGTCAAATAGCCTATTCAGTTTATGCTCGGGCTAAGAGTTCGCAGTATGGGTCTTAATTGGGCTAATAAACATGGATGCCGGCATGATTGCTCCTAAAATAATAGCTAATTATAACTGTGTTGGTTAGTCGGTCTGGTCTTTGAAAAGAAAATATGACTATAACTTTTCTATAACCATGACATAATTTAGTAATATTTTATTTACTAAAACAAGCTGCTGAAAAAAGAACATGTCAGGATATCATATATCATCTAAGGCAGACTCAAATTTTATGAAAAAGCAAATTCTCTAGTTGCCTTATCTAAGAAGGAAATAGAATACATTAGTATAGAGAATTTCACTGCCAGTTATAATACCTCAAATGTTTCAGATCGACGCTCTACTAGTGAATCCTTTGAAAGCCGGCATGCGAACATTAAAAAACATGCCGGATCAGTTCGCGAACACTGTTGACGGGGTTATGGATGGTAACATTTTTATGCCGATTATATTATCTTCACAGAAAAATATTCTTTATAAATTCTATGTAATTTCTGGCTAGTTTCACTTACTTATTGACGTGTAACCTGACATATTATGAAATAAATACAATACATACAATACTAGAGGTATACTGCAGAAACTGTTAATTTTTCACGAATAAAAAGTAGCTGGACCCGATTGGCAAATGACTGAGGCAGATAACATAACGTGAGAGGCCTATGCCCAATATTGGGAGAGAAGAGGCGGTGGATAATTATCGTGGTGTAAATCATGCTACCTCCATACCAAATGTCATCCAAATCCGTTCAGCCTATTTTGCGTGATTGAGTGGCAAACGTACAAACTTTTTTTTTTGTTACAGGCATTTCTAAAGTGTTCCAAGGGAAGAACAACGAAAATATTTACGAAATTTTGAAAACTAGCAACGCGAGTGATGCTCAAGATGTAAGTCTATTCAAAGAGTCACTCAAAAATCAGAAATTTATCAATTAAAACCATAGGTAACACTTGTTAGTATTTTTTTATTACAAGCTTTTATTTAGCTAAATTTTTAGCTAAAAAGTTTTGTTTTTTTGGATCAAATCTTGCAACTGGATTATGAACCACTTCCTGATGTCCGATTGAGCTTAACTTTGCTATACCCGTGTAACTTCGAAAGTAATACAATACAAGCTTATTTAAAAAATAGGTAACTTATTTGTACAAATATTTCAAATACAAGGTGTAAAGGAAAGGTGTAGTAATACTTAAGGGTGTTAAGTGAACCACTTCTAGAACACAACTTTGCTAAATTCGAGAAAGAAAATATCGAATCTCCATAGAAAATTGATCACGTGACTAAATATTTTGTTATCGAATTTAGCCAACTTATGTCACAAAAGTTGTTCACTTTGACGTGTAGAAGAACACCATTAAGTATTACTACACCTTTCCGTTATACCTTGTAAATATTTTTGTATATTTCCTAGGACGGCGACGACAGTGTTCCACTAAAACTTCTCGAAGAAGTATTGGGCATTCGCGGGCTGTGGCTGAGACGCCGCTTATTGGCTCCACTTAGAACTTTGATAGCGGATAGAGTAAATAGGTACGTCTCTATTTATCTTTCTTGATCTGCCAAAGAAAAGAAAGAGACAAACACATTTTATTTTATGAAATACAAAAATAATGAAAGAGGAAGCCTTTGTAAAACGATGAATTTATTTTACTTACAGAAAAGTGCTGGAATTGGTCGCGTCGCTAACATCTCCGAGGAACGTAGTACAATACCTGAAAACATTTAAGTAAGTTTAGTATAAAAATTAAATTAATTACTGTATTTTGGTATTGCTATTTTCGAAAGTATTCTCCATATCATCTTCTACATTTTTTTGTTATACACGGAAATATTCACGTATTTTTGAGTCGGCTACCCCGACTAGTTTAGACAAAAACCGACTTAAATTATTGAAATTCTATAATTATATCCATAAGCTTTCAAGTGCTTTACCTTATCAACTTCTCTCCTATGAGGAATGTCACGTGCAAAAACGAGACAAAACACAACTTAGCCAAACTCTAACCTATCTGTCACGTGCTAAAACCAACCAATCACATTTCAAACAAGCATTTTGGTTGTCTATAAGATGTCTTGTTTTTTGACATTGCTAATTGGTTGTCTACAAGATGTCTTGTTTTTAGGCATTGCTTATTGGGTATATATAAAACCGTTTGTTTTTAGGCAGTGGCTGACGAATCGCAACAGCTCAACGTTCAGCGATAGAGATGCAGAGACCAAAGCGAGGACACGAGTCGCCGCTAAAGTCGCTTTACTATCTGCTTGCTCAGGTAAAACATTATCTTCTATTGTAAAATTTTATATTATAAGAATTTTATATATGTGTAAGATATTTATTTATATTGTGGATACAAAAGTATACAGGCTTAAGCCAAGCCGAAAAGAGCTCATAGTACTCATCATTATGAAGAGCTTTTACTATGGGACCAACTCTGAAATCACGAAAAAACATAAGACGTTGCATAGAAAAAGATCAATGGCGCTCGAAAAAATGTATGGAACAGCTGTTTTTTTAGCTCTTTTCGGCTTAGCCTTTCGTTGTAAGCCTGTATATAAATTATTTAAAAAGTAGTTTGTAGCTTTTAAAACTAAGACGAGCGAGAGAGAAACCAACATAATAATTAATAGACCAATAATTACCAAAAACTAAAAAGTAATTACATTATAACACCTCTCTAGATGACCTGAGACACATAGTGGGAACTGATTCGACTCGCCGAGGCTTGCTGACCGTTTTCGATCTCTTCCAAACCCAAGAAATCAATAGGAGACTCATTTTCGTCCTACTCGAAGGTAAGCATTTCGTACACTTTGTAGGTACTTACTTCTCTGAAATTATACTCAAGTGACAAAATATCGTCACTATCCACGGTAAACTTTCCGAAACTAAATGTTATCTCTGATGTTACATTTTAAATAGGAATGCTTATTTTCTGGTTAAGATAAGCCCCAGTCTTTTGGTCGCTGAATCTTTCTATTAGCCACAGAGCATGAGCAATTTTTTTTTCTGTGATTTTTATGTTTGCTTATTATTTATGTTGTTGTAAAAAACACACATATAAACTATTTTCGTTTTTTACAGTGACGTTAACGGATCTTTTTCCCGACAACAACATACCGGAGTTATTCAGAAAGTTGTACGCAAATTCGCCTCGAGTTCCCGTGCCTAAGAAGTCTGTAAACATATAGCGGTCCAATAGAAGTTTCTAGAGCCCTTACAGGGCTCATGCGACGGAGTGAGGTCGTTCGGACGTTATGTAAGTCAATATACTGTCATATTGAGAAACTACATCTGTGGTATGTTTGCCTGGTACTTTATTTTTTGTAATAAAATGGGACTCAACAAGTTTGTAAAGTTAATAGTGGCCAATAGAGTTTTCTAGAGCCCTTATGACGTGGGTCTTGTTACGAAGGAATTAATTCGATATTTACATGATATTAGTCATTGTACTGACAGGTTGAGAAATTACATTTATGTATGTCATGTTTGCCTGGTAGTATCACGGGTGATTCAGGCTTTCAGTGTTATCACACTTAAAATTAAAATCGGCTCTAAAAGTTGGCTGTGCCATCTAAACCTTCAGATGTGTTGGTGTATAAATTTAGCTTTTGTATGGAATTGCTAGTTAAAAGTGCTGTGCTATGAAACTTCTCAGGTTTTGAGGTTCGCGGGTTCGAATCCTGCTACGATAATCTTTTTGAATTGTTTATAGTTTCTCAGTGCAAAACGTTTGTATAATAAAATGTGTTAAATTTAAGGCCACAATCAAAATGTGCGTGTATTGATGTGTGCCAAAGATAAATTTATAAATTAGTTAATTTTACACGCTTTGGCTATAAAAAAATGTGATATTATAATGTACCTAAAAATGTAAACAAAATTAATAATACCTGAGCTGTACAAACTTTAGGTACTATTAAATTGTAGCTAATTATACATAATTTATTGTAGTTAGCTAAAACTGTTTCTTCTGAGTTTTCTTAATAAAGTGGCACTTTGTCTACATTAGTTATAGCCTGATTGGAAATTGTGTCATCCCGCTCGCACGCCATTCTCGACTAAGATCGCTAGAGCAGGATGCTGCGATTACGATTTCGTTTGTCAGTTAACGTGATTAGGTTGCAGCAATGCAAGGCAAGTATGGAGCATTATCGATTGAAAAATTGGCGTTTTAAATCGACAAAAAATGTTGTCTATGGTCTGGACAAAATAATGTCAAATTTACGAAAAAAAATAAAAATATTGCCTATGGTCTGGACAAAATCGTGATCTTAACACGATTTTGTCGAGTTTAAACGTTAGTTAATCGATTGAAAAAGTTCCATACTTTCACTATTAGTTCGTCTCAAAGTTCGGTATAAATGTCAAGAGATATACTTAAATAAAATGATGGCTGATATTATTAATTAATAAATTATAATAAAGTACTTAGCAATAATTGTGTGCATATCATAAACACCAAGATATTATTATAATAATGACTTAGTTTAATACAGTTATAATGTTGTAAACATTCCACTTTCATAAAGTATACATTTAGCTATATTAACTTTATAATACGTTAAGTATTTATTTAGTTGAATAAACTGATTTTATTAAATTATTAATACCATTTTATTTCAATACTTAGTAATAAGTATTAGTAGGTAATAGATAGTAACAGGTATATTTGCAATTTTCATATTCATTATATTCTTACTAAATAGTATACGTCACACTATCTTGACTTGTACTTAACAATAATAGTTAATGGTTTATTAATGGCTCTGAAATATACACAAAAGCCAGTACAAAAAGAAAGCCTAGAAAATGCAGCCAATGTCTAGTATCTATTTTGTAACACTTTTACAACTAAATAGTTGAGTGGATCTTGACGGAATTTAGCAAAAAAAATGAGACTATATTACCATTATTTGGTATGACTTGTATGTCTTGGAAATTTTTGAATAAGTTTATAATCGCAGGTAAAGGTCGGTGGAAATTCCATGTAACCGTACTAAGCGTTTTCATTCGTCTTTTTTAATCCGAACGGCAGAGGTATGGAACTCACTGCCCGCGTCTGTTTTTCCTAGAAAGTACAACCCAGGGGTGTTCAAAAATAGAGTGAATAGGTTTTTCCTAGGCAAGCGTGCTACATCTTCGACCACATCGTCACTTCCCATCAGGTGAGATTGCAGTCAAACGCATGCCTAGTCCGATGTAAAAAAAAAAAAAAAAAAAGGTAACTGAGACCAAATAATTCAGATCGAGCTCACTGCAAGCCAGAAGCCTATGAAAATCAAGGCAATTACTTAGTTCTACGTACTTAATTATTTTACACAATGGCACATAAACCGCGTTACTAAAGAAACGAATCGAAAGGAAGCAACGCTTATCATGACTTTTCACTCGCACTAGTTAATGTTATGCGTTTGTACGACTGAGAAGACATGATTAGCTCCGCTGCATACAATTCCTCTCTTTAAGAGAACAAGTAAAAATTACACGAACTAAAGCGTAGGTATCTAGTCTATCAAGTACAGAACGCAGCCACATTTCCTTCTCAAAGATCTTGGTCTACAATTCAAAATTTCTTACACGCCTTCCTACGTACGTGTAAATTATTCAAAAGGTATGATAATGCAACACGAATTGAATGCATCACAATGCAGCGAAAGATTGCCAAATGAAGGCGGTAAACGGTGCGACCACTTTGCGTTGTACAGTCTACATCTCACTCCGGCAAAAATACAGAAATTCCAACTTTATTCTTTGAGAGGTAAAGTCTAAAAAAACCGGAGAACTTGCGATGCTAACTGTCCGTACTTTTCAGTGGGGTTGGGTGCATGCCAGAGGCGAACGCGGGCTGCCAAGTTGCTCCCGTTAATGTGGAGTTATTCGTACGGTTTCCTAATTACGGGCGATAAATTCGATTCTGACTGCGTTGTTACTTTTCATGATGTTAGCTAGAAAAATCCTACACTCGTTTGTCGATTGCATAGAAATGTTACAACAAAGAGATAAATAAAGATAACAAATACCAAACCCAAGGAAATCATCGTTTGTTAAACAGGAACAA
This sequence comes from Alcis repandata, assembly GCA_949125135.1. Lineage (NCBI taxonomy): Eukaryota > Metazoa > Arthropoda > Insecta > Lepidoptera > Geometridae > Alcis > Alcis repandata. The sequence continues at coordinate 9,948,571 of OX421226.1, read as the reverse complement.
TACAGTGACGAAAGTTGTACTCGTAGGACCGCAAGTCTTTATAAGCGCCCCGTAGTTGCGCCAGCTATCTTACAAAACCTTAGATTTTCCGAGAGAAAAATAATATGATGCATTTCAGCGTTCAGAAATATAAAGATACACAATTTACACATACCTTCCCGCACAAATCTTCGCATTTATAACAGCGTACAAATACCTGGTAAAGCTTCATCAAAACTGCTAGTGCTGTCTGTTTTTGACACTAACTTTTTTATATATAAAAGTGTGAAGTGTAACGATAAACATTTCCTTGAACACCAAACGCCAAGCCCTTGACGCGAGCGCGTCCGCAATTTGAACACGTTTGCTGCCGCTGGTATTCCTCCGCAGATCCAACAGCCATTGTGTCGTCTGATACCCGGCGGGCCCGACACACGTCTTATCTTGATGAATTGATGTCCCAATGTCCCGATAAATCTCCGAGTACTCAAAGCTTTAAACGACGTTTAAATTCTTACACGAGTTTTACATGGTAAGCATTTCTGTTCATGAGAAAGACGGTCTTTATACTCTTCTTATTAAATAGATGGGTATATACACCAGTAATGTTTAATTTTTAGTTACCATAGCGGCGTAGGTAGGTATGTAATGTAGGGAAAGGACCTTTATATTCTTGCTGATAAGAACTGATACCAAAGCGAGACAGAGTCTATTTTAGTTGAAACCAGTATTGAAAGATTCTGAATAAGGCTGCTTCAATTTGAAACTTTTATTAAACACTTACTTATAAGCGCTGCATAAACTTAACGAGTGCTTAAAATTCTGTCTTGTTTTAACACATGAGATTTCACGATAGCAAGAACTTAGAGCATTTTAAGCACTGTTTAATAACTGTTTATAAGAAACACAACTAAAATTTAAATGTAGATAATTGACTCACTCAAACATCTATGGTAAGTACCATTTTCTTTCTCAAATCTAACGTAGGTAACCATAAAATTCCGATTGAGAAAATCCCTACCTCTAACGGCGTTCTAACGGTAAACAATTTTACGCTTGGTGCCTCAATTTAATTGGGGGATTATCTTTTTTACGGATTGCTTGTTCCTTTCGAACCGTCGTCAAGTATCCTGTGACAGACGACAAATGATGCATCGGGAACATCGGGAATGTCGGAAATCTGTGAATGTAGAACGCCAGATGGGCCTAGGACACGAGGTACCTAGAGACCGCACTCAAATTCGAGGCTATTTTACTCGTACCACCCATCATAAGAATAAGTTTGATAAATGAAGCGTTCTAACGCCTATTCTAGTACCTAGTCTTGTTGTTAACATTTCCGATGAAGTGAAACACGACTGTAGGTATGATATTTGAGCGCCTGATTTCACTATACAAACCTACATTTTCTCGGAACTGTAAATTCAAAGGGTTGTGTTGGGCTTTCTTAATTTTTACGTGAGTATTCCCGTGTTTAATTATAACAAAAACTTCAAAAATATTTTTTAAACTAGCTTTATCGTCAGAGATGCACAATACACAGGTACGTATACCAAATTTCAACTCAATTAGACGACAGGAAGTGGTTCTAATTTAGCTTCTAAAATTTGACCCATGCAAACATAATAACTAACACGGCAATTCAAATAAAAGCTTTTATAAACAACTTTATTTTTCCAATCGATGCACGCTACACTAAACAGCATCCACATAACAATTTAAAAGCAAAACTGTATCCATTACTAGCCTTCCCAAAGTCCCAGCGCCAATAAATGTAGGTAGGTATTTAGCAGACTATTTACTGCGCGACACTGCGCTCGGCGACTCTACTAATACTCTTAATTATTTTTGCTAGTGTAAGCTGTTTATCTGACGGGGAAATGCAATTGCAACATTTTGCATTTCGCTTCCCCCGGTCGGTGGCGCGACGTCCTCATTACGTACTCCGCTTGCGTCCGCCACGGCTGAGATCGTAGAATAATTAGACTCTAAATCAAGAGCAGCAAAGCGGTCAACCGCTCGAATGTGGTATGAATAGTCAATCGTCATTAAATTGTTCAGCTTTGGTAGTCTAATACGTTCGGGTGATGGTCTCTTATCCACTTGCCTCCCCCAGTATTAGGGGAGGCTATATAATTTTGTACAGCTATTTTGATTATTGATCCCTTCATTGAAAGGGGTGACTAAATCGAATTGTATAGACACCAAGATCATAATAACACCGTTTTGATAGCCTGTTTCAAAGGATTACCTTTAGTGGTAGTTCGATATCTTTAGGAATTAACTAACTTTACACCTATATTTACACCTTAGAAAAGTTACTAGTCTACCTAGAGTATGTAAGATTCTCTAAACCCTGCGCAGCTAACATTCAGGTTGATTCTGTTTTCATTGTAATAAATCCAGTCCAGTTCGATTGTGCCACTACAATTTGACTTTTGGTATAATAAAACGCACCGTATCATGCACCGAACAATATTAAATTAATAACACAGGCCCGCTGAAGTTAGCTTCAAATTTAAGCTGTGCAAGATTTAAACGACAGCTCGCTATTCGTAGGTAGAGACAGCTGATGTAATAAAATAGAAGATATGCCATTAAGCTGTATGAAAATCAGCGAAAAATTTCAAAACACGAGTGAAGCAAAACTGATTTAAGTAACTCGTACTGAGTTAAGCAAAACACGTAAAATGCAACGGTCGTCTGATTTTAGCTCTGTTGACTCATTTGACCACATTGTTGCGTGAAGCGTGTGTGTGTTATGAACTTGGATGGATGACCCCACTATTTAACACAGTCATCTGATAGGTTAGACAGAACAGATAGATGCATAGTCTAGATGAAAAAGAGAGAAAGAAGCGGACAGAACTCGTTTTGTAAAGTAGGTAAAGTAAATCTTCCTTTGATATATCACTGGAAGATACGTAATTATGCCGCGGCTTGCCTCTCCGGGCGCAATGTGCCAAAACGCTTACTCGCGGCATTGCACTACTATTGTTATGCGATAACGTTTTTTTAGCCCTGAAAATGGCGAAACGGCGCTTTATGGCCGTCGTGGTTGTTAGCCAAATGCGCTGCTTTATTTTGCGACAGTCGTTTGGGGATCCGCTTGATTAACATGCTTTTGTCATTACGGTAAAGTACTAGCACAACACACGTGAATTTAGAGTGTTTTTTGTTTCTATTTATTAATTTATAAACGTGCACGCCCTGGTATGGTGTTCATTGTTTAGGTGAGTATTACCTTATTTTAGCCCTTGCTGCTACCAGTGTTTTTTTTTTACAAAATTTGGACATCTAAATAAGCAGTGCCCTTACAATCCTACATGTTACAGATAAGTATAGAACCGACTTGATTCTTAACTGTTTAGGTGTTCATCGTTTATCACGTTTATTTAATAATAACAAAACAAACAATAGAAAAACTCTCTGGCGTTACAAGAAATAATACAGTAAGTGATTTGAGTATGTAAGTGATAGTTTTGCTGCTCTTATATTCTTTTTGCTCAACCTTTTCAAAACATTTCAAATAGTTTACAAAAAAATGGCCAAGGATATTTTTATATTAAACCCGGCTATACAGGAATAGTTTATCGCGAATTCATTTCGAGTTCCAGTATTACCGGACGGCAGTTCCTGAGCCAGCGTTCCGCTCCGCCGCACCGCTTCCTGTCACCTTTGCTACACTTTCAGTTGATTTCATTGTTCTATATAACAGAAGAGGATAGATAAATGCAACTCTATAGTTTTCCATTTGCTTAGTTCTGAGATTTGTGGGCGTCACTTCCTGATTCGGGCCAGCGGTTCGCTTCCTGGCGCTGTTTTCTGTCCGTCTTAATTATTTTTGTTTTATTAGGAGACAGGAAAGTTCTGTAGTGATACTTGGCTTTTATACTCGGTATTAAGAATGTATATACTTACATACGACAGAGACGTCAAGATTTTAAAGTTTTTGTAAAATAAAGATAAGATAAGATAAAGTTTATTTCAAAAAGATATTACAGACAGTGAAAAATTAAAAAATAACTACAAAAAAACTAAGTGTGTAAAGAAAACATTACTAAGTTAAAATTTTCGTATTTTGCTGCGGGGACCAATTATAATAGTGACTGTTTATTTCTAAGTAGACAGGCTTTAGACGAGATAGGTTATCTTATGTTATATCATAAAAATGTAGGTGTACATTACTTTGTGGTGCGAAACTTTAATATTACCGACATATAATTTCGGAGTAGCGTTATTCCCTAAACTAATAGATTCATTAAGCATCTTGGGAATACGTATAGTCAAGATAATTTGACACCGGAGTCACCTCTGAGTTTTTATTGAAAAGACTAAGTACAAAAGTTCTAAGTTTTATGTTAAAATAACTTGTACTGTACTACGAATATATTCATATTCAAATGAAGTCTCTAAATTAATTCACTCAAACACCGAAAATTATTCAACCTTTTTAGTAACTAGTAAACAAAAACTTGCTAGCTTTAAAAAGGATTAGTGCAGTGCTGAATAGAATGAAGAATTAAGGCCGCTTTTAGGGTCAGCAAAACACTTGGTACATGGCTAATCGTCCTAAATCAACAGATTGCCCGTATTTAATGAACTTTCGCCAAAAATAAAATGTCCCCAATAGGGTTACCAATGATTTAGGTTTCCATAGAAATTACATTCGAAAACATTCGAGATTTTATTGGTTTCATGCATATTTCGACTAACTTCAAATTACACTTTAAAAGAGAGAAAAAGTCAATATTTGACCTAAATTAAAAAACTTAAAATGTATCGTATCCATTTTATTCGAATTAAAACAAGACGAAAAAAGTTTGTTTTTGTTTTCCTAAAAGTAGGTAAGTATATGAAATATTCTTACAATTGGTACAATAAAAAAAATCGTAATTTTGCAGTTTCAATACTCTACGCAGCAGCAGTCGATTTGTACACCCTTAAATTGGTATAAAAGAAAAAAGATAACAAACTTTTCATTACAAGCTCAAGGGCCGTACCGCGAACTCAGCACAAGCGTAAATTGGATAACCCTATCTTTCATCTCGTTCTGTCAGCTAGAAAAAAGCGAGACAAAAGCCAACGCGATTCAGGCTCGAGCGAAACGAAATACTGTTTTTGTTCTCAGAACTGTACAATCAACTTCATTTAATATTCCAAAATAGACTTAGGTATTCAGAAACTGCAGTACGAGAATTGTTAGTGTTATATATTTATAACTAAATATCCGTCCTGCTAGATTCTTAGAATTAGTTCTAAGTAGAGTAATGGAATGTAAAATGAAGTTTCTGTTTATCATAATGAACCAGTGGGTTTCTGGATTTACTTCATTTTCGAGAATAAAAAGCTTTCTATTTGTCCTCATGATCTAACGCTACTTCATTGCCAAATTCTTTAAACTCGTTCAGCCTGAAAGTTTGAAAGTCCTATTAGTCTTGAAAAGGTAAACACAAAGAAAGCCAGACACATACGGACAGACTACATTACTTTCGAATTTTATGTCATATCAATAGGTACTTGTATGGTAGAAATGGCAACCCTAGCTTTACGTGGCCAATTGCTAACTCGTGGAGGGTTTTTAATTTCGAAGAATCGGACACTGTAGGTAAATATTCGCCTAAGTATATTAGAGAATACGTGTGTAGGCGAGAATGTTATTTAGGGAGTTGTTGAGGATTAAACGAAATCCAGAAAATTCAGTACAGTTGGTCAGTTTGTTAGAACCTAACGTGGTTTAACCAAAGAACGAGCCTACAATCACAATTATACTTCGAACATTTTTGTTTGTATGTTGTGCTTTGGTTTAAGGATGTCTGGAAGAAATCACTTTAGCTAATGAGGCCGTCCTTATATTAGCGAATTTTTCGTGGTTTAAGGTTTGTATTATCATTTAGTTTTTTTTTTTTGGTGGCAATAAAGATATTATTATATATTGTATAATAACAATACAATAAAATAATTATTCTAATTAATATAATATTCAAATTAACCTTGACTTATAAGCTAACTAGAACCTCTAGCATCGTTTTAATATTCCGGTCACTCTTATGACATTTCTAATGAGAGTGACAGAGACCAAGATAACGTTTCCCTCACCAGAATACGGATAATCTTCAAGTCGCACGCGTCTCCAAAGACCATAATTACTAAGTCGCAGCCACATTTCCACTCAGAGCTAGACGCACAGAATCCCTTGGCTTTAAGTAATCACTTGTTTCCTAGTAACTCCACTCAACTCAAATCTTAGACAATTTAATGGCCCTGAAGGGACATTCCTGAAGCTCAATGAAGACACTGAAGCTGCATTTCGAAGAAAAATAAATTCTCGGAATTATGAATTTGTGAGTTCTTAGTTTTTTTTTTTTTTTTTTTTTTACATCGGACTAGGCATGCGTTTGACTGCAATCTCACCTGATGGGAAGTGACGATGTGGTCGAAGATGTAGCACGCTTGCCTAGGAAAAACCTATTCACTCTATTTTTGAACACCCCCGGGTTGTACTTTCTAGGAAAAACAGACGCGGGCAGTGAGTTCCATACCTCTGCCGTTCGGATTAAAAAAGACGAATGAAAACGCTTAGTACCGTTACATGGAATTTCCACCGTATGGGGTGCCTCTTTTTCGTGCGTCTGGTGCTGTTATAAAAGAACGGCGAAGGCAAGACAAGGTCATGCAGTTCTTGTGCACACTCTCCATGGTGTACTCTATAGAACACCGACAGACTGGCCACTTCACGTCGGTGCGACAGGCTCAGGAGCTTGGATTTCACCAGAGAGTCGTTATTGATTGTAGTTACTTCGTTTAGTAAGAACTGTACGAGAATAAAATTCCATGAATGCTCTCTGAGTAATAAAAACAACGTGCCTTAAAAGTATAGATCGTACATTATAAATGATTTTCACTAAAAGTGCTATGATACAGATTCGCTACGAGCACTACAGCAGTCAATATAATTGGTACAACCTCCCTACGAATGCTAATTGTCGCTACAAATGCTTTGTACTTGCTACGAATGCCACAAAACAAAATACAAGTATTACAAACTTGCTACGAGTGCTACCAACCCGCTAAGCATACTACAAACCTGCTACGAATTGTTACAGATTTCTTACGTTACAAAGCAGCTATTTGCTACGTGTGCCATATCTCCGCTACTAGTGCTACAAAGCAGCTACGAAGGTTAGTTTGAAAGCTAGTGCTTGTTCTAATTTAGTAGACGTACTCTAGGCGCTTGTCATGCAGTCGGCAATCTGTTACTTGTAAAATAGTTTTTAAAGGTTGGCAACGTATCCGTGGCACCTCCGGTGTCACAGGTATCCAAGCGACGGTGATCGCCTACCATCAGGCAGATTCGAGGCCACCTATGGCATAAAAGGCCAGCTTAAATCACCAATAAAATCGGATTCTGATTCCTGAAAACAGTGCAAACCTATTTTATAGCCGCACTATCACCATACTCGTACGAGTACCTACGTGATGATCCTGGGCAGACAGGCGGCCTCAGGCTATATCTCGCCACTTAATTGTAATCAAGGAGGGGCCAATTTGACCGGCGCACACTAATGTCTTGTTACGAACTGGCTGCTGCGTTTCAGGCGGGATTGCCGGCTATTATCTAATAACCTGTTACAGGCATACGTTAGGGAAATAGATATACTTAGCCGGCTTTAGGCGTGGTTAGACTTAGAGGCTTAGTGTTAAGTGGATAAGAATTAATAATAATAATGTTTAGCTTAAGGTACAAGTAGGTACATTGGATTAGTAAGCATCTCAAACAATTTATTGCTTGTAAGGTGCAACTGAAACTCAAGTTGCATTTCTCAAACATAATTTTTTTTTGTTTACATGTTTTCAAACTGCGGGTTTTCTTAAAAATAATGGTAAGGACTTGGGGATCGGTAAAATTCAAATTCGAACTCTGGTTAACGAATTTTATCAGTACAGTTATATAAAATTGAAGTTATTTAAAAGTAGAGTGAATAGGTATTTCCTAGGCAAGCGTGCTACATCTTCGACCACGTCGTCGCTTCCCATCAGGTGAGATTGTGGTCAAACGCATGTCTAGTTTGTTGTAAAAAAAACAGTTTTCGACGTTATAGCTATCCTAAATCAAAATGTATTCTGTAACAATCCTTTACTTTTCAGATTAAGCAACAGTCCATCCATCCGAAAATTTGAGCAACCTTCTATAACTAATTAATTAATCGTTAGTAGCCACCTATACCTTTTCATAACCTACCAATGTGTTCCCTAAATAGAAACTCTATAATAGGCATCCCTAACTTGAACGACTATTTAAACTCCACTCAAAATTCCTAGCAAAACTCAATGTATCGAGTCAATCCCGTCCAGTTTCCAATAACTCAATACAATAAGCTCCAGTAAAGTGCTTTTACGTGTCCCATACAGTTCATTTAATTAATACTCGCAAGGTTTCGAGTGTCGGAGCGAGTAATCGCATTATCTGCCATACCTGCGCTGATCTGTCCGTCTTGATTTGTACTAAATGGTATAATAATCGCTAAGTCCTGGAAAGTCCCGGTTGAGTTGACATTTTGCTTGGAGCTTGGTAATAATTTTACTATTTTATTCTTCCTTCCTATTTCCTACTATGATATTGTTAATGTGAAAGTATGTGTTTGTGAATGTTTGTTACCACGTATCTTCGTAACTACTAAACCGATTTTGATAAAATTTGGGATAAAGATAGCTTATATCGTGGATTAACACAAAGGCTATTTTTTATCCCGAAATCCTAGAAATTTAACGGTTGGTGTAGAAAAGGGCACTACTGGGTTTCAATAAAAGTTGTTTTGTTATCATTAAACATTATTGCGTCGGATTTTCCAATTGTACCACTTGACCACTTAAACAACAAACAGTAGAAACAATATCAAGAAGTAACATATATAAATACTTTCTCGTATAATATCAAAATCAACAACTTCATCAACTAATATAAACCGCGCAAGATTTTGAAGCATTTGAAAAGGTTCCAGACTTTTACATTATCCGTTTGATTTGTTCCCAGTAACTTCCTTAACTTTCTACAGTACAAAACAGGAAAATATCCATGCAGCGAATAGTTTGTAACTTATCGCATAGATGACTCAAACCGAAAACGACAATTCAATTCAATGTCAGAAGTTGGTGGTTACGGTCGACGTTTCTAACTCGGGACATGGAGTTTGGTAGATTCTTCATACCTTGGATCTATCTTGGCGTGCCATTAAGTTATCTAAAAACTTCTTAGTTACAATCTTTGAGTCTACAATTTACAACCACCGACGTTCAATCTTTGAATCTACTACCATCAACGTGAAAATGTGTTTTAAGCACTACACTTAAACGAATTCCTGTTGTTAATCATCTCTCAATTTCTTATATAGGAGCACAACTCATCTACAACATTTACATTTGATTATATTATTGGATTGGAGTATTAAGAGAATAGAAAAGCTGAGCGATTTGCGCATATTTGCTTTAGTAGTCTCCGAAACAAATAAAAAACCAACGACACTTTCTGAGTTTAGTCTGTAACGGGAAAAAAGTTACCTATATCTAGTCTCTGTTATGACCGTATTTAATTTCCATATCACCCATTGAACGACCCATGCTCTAAGGGTCAATTTATACTAGCGCAGAGTCGAAGCGCATCGAAGCGTCTATCCAAAACTGAACATAACAAATTCAACCTTAACTCCACAGCGTAACGCTCACATTACTTCTGACATTTGAAAAAGACGCGCGCATTCTTCGGAATACGCGCGTCTGCGCGTGACCAACGCTGATTGGTGCGCGCGCATTCTCGCGTATCCGTGAGCCCACTAGCGAACCTACGCGTCATCAGTTCTTCTTCTTCAACTTCCGATATAAGTAATATCATAGCAAGATCAATGCCAACCATTTTACACACGTTTCAGCTACGAGAGTCAACTGGCAAGTTATTCAATAGCACTGCTGTTGATGCCTATTACTACACGTAAAAGAGTGCGCGCGTATTCTGGCGAATACGCGCGCATTCGTGCGGGATCGCTTTAGATATAAAGAATTTGACGCTTCGATGCGCTTCGACTCTGCGCTAGTATAAATTGACCCTAACTCTCCTATTATTACTTTTATGCAAAAATAAAACCTCATACAAATCTTACTCTAACTATTAACTTAATTAAGTTTCAAATTCTCCGAAGTCTACTCCTCGGAGAAGCACCAACCACCGGAGCTTTTTCAAAAATATGATATAAAGGGGGCGGAGGGCTACAAGTTAGAAGAGAAATAGTTCCCAGGGGCGCCGTGATGAATCTTTCACGCGTTTTATCGTTTTGCATCAGGAATCGAACCTTGGACCGATCTCCTTCGGACCTAATATAATTTATAGCTGACGTAGTATTTATAGCGTGCGTACGATCATACGCAACGGTGGGATCGGCATACTAATCACCCAGTTTGTTTACTCAAACTTGCATGGGAAAATAATATTTATGCGTATGATTTTGGAGTATGTTTTTGTGTAGCCGCGATTTCATTTAACTATAGAACTAGACCGGGCTGTGCTTTCTAGCTATTTGTAACCTTTCTAAGGACTCGCTGAGAACAAACATCAACGTATACGAACAGGTAACAAAATTATAAGATACTTTTTTTCTATGTCAACGGTTTGTAATTGATATCTATTAATTTCATTTTGTAAGCCTTAGAAATTCTATATCTAAGAACGCTTTAAAACTCACCTCAAAACAATGTGAACTGAATTCAAGATGTTTTTGTTTACTTAAGTAATGCTTATTAAAGGCCCTTATAATTTACGTGTAACGTGGATAAGTTACTAATGAAAAGTAAATCGCTATCTAACCTAAAGTTACTTATCTTACTTAACCCACTTTGCTTTGACTTAATTCATTAAGTCAGCATACGAGGTGAGGGAAATGCAAGTCGGGAAACCTATGTGCTTGGTTCTTGAACCGAGAATGCAAGCGTGCGGTTCAGAAACTCTGTCCATCGCCTCAACTTTATGTTGCCCTGGTAGTTGGTAGTTAGGAAGAGTTAAGGTTAAGGTGTTAGAGAAAGCTATTTTTGAATTAATTAATACAGTATTGTACAAGCTCTTATTTAGTTTACTATGTCTCGGTGTCTGATAAAAACAAAGTTAAAAAAATCTTGTATTTATTATGTGTCCACTTTCCGGTTTCTGATTGAGCTGAAATTTTTCATGTATCCTTTGTATATCAGATGACAATGTAATTATTATGACATGGTCCTGGTCTGATGATGGAGCCGGAAGGTGGCCATGGAAACTCTGTTATAAAACGTCGCAACTCCACCGAGTTTGGGTTTGTTTGATTCGTCTTGAGAAGTACTTTTTATTCCATTCGTACCTCTAAAATCAGCCTTGTTTTTAATAATTTTTATTTATTTCTATTACACGAGTTACACTAATGATATATTGTCTTGTCAAAATACATAAAAAAAAATAAACTTAAAAAACAATCACAAAAACACAAATAACTAAGCAAGAGTCACTGTCACGAATTTGTTAACTTTACTTGTTCCTAATATGTATTTAGGTAAAGTATATTTTATTTTAAACCATTGATTGAAGTAAGAATTTAATCGCCTGATAAAAATTTCAATCCTAACTAAAATCAGAATAATTTTGTACTTATCACGGTTTTCCAAATTAGCTCGTTCTCATTCTCACTGCGAAAAATTTAAAGCTACTTTAATTTGAACTAACTTTTGGTGAACATTTGACTAGTCTAGAGGTCTACGGGCTCGAAAAGATTCTAAAGAATGTTTCGCCTAAGAAAAATTTGAATAAAAGAAACTTGGTTCAATATAACTTTTTTCAATTTTAAGTGTAAGTAGGTAGGTGCTATTTGTTTGTTAGAAAAGTTTTTTTCGAGAACAAAAGAATAGAAAGTCTTATTCAGCGAGATGGGAGGGTTCTAAGTGGAAAGTGTACAGTCGCGACGAAAAAATGTACCAGAAAAATGTGAAAAGCTTAGCGGCCATATTTGATTGGAAAAACGCTGCTTGATTAAATCTACTAGATTAGTATTTAAGTTACCAATAGGATGAAACGAACAACTCAAAAGCCTCTGAAGCAATTAAGTTTTATTATTAGTTTCTCCTTGCCGAACAAAATTTGTGAGAGTTAATTAGTAGTGGTGGGGATAATTCGCCGAAAGCAATTTTTGGGATATAAAGTACCTTCCCCGATAAAATAGTTTGTAAGTGAGAACTGAAATAATACTGAGTTTCACTTAAATTCAACAAGTTACGTTGTAGTAGTAGGAATAAACACACGCAAACGTTCGCAAAAAGACCAGAATCTCCAGAAAAAAAATTGTGAGAGTTAATTAGTAGTGGTGGGGATAATTCGCCGAAAGCAATTTTTGGGATATAAAGTACCTTCCCCGATAAAATAGTTTGTAAGTAAGAACTGAGATATACTGAGTTTCATTTAAATTCAACAAGTCACGTTGTAGTAGTAGGAATAAACACACGCAAACTTTCGCAAAAAGACCAGAATCTCCAGAAAAAAATGCACGAGCGCTTTCCTTATCCGGACCGAAGTTCGGCTTTTCTCTCAACTGTACTATCGTACAGCTTTCTCTCGAAACTATGCCCCCTGTAACTGCAATAAGTGTCGCAAAACTTTCGCGAAACATCCTTTACTTCGCGTTAGACATGTTTGGTTTTTAGATTCCACTCGGCTGAGCCGTATTGTACTTGTTAAGACAGTATTTGATCGATCGCGCATTAAAAAATAATTGGCTGTGACATACAGATAGACGGACGGACGGATAGATACTGTGGAGTCTCACTATGGGAGTTTATTTTAACCATTTTGGTACGGAACCCGAGGGTAGATTCAAACTATGGTACTACAATGTTCTGTCTAAACAAGTGACTTTTTAAAGCTAAATATAATACAAAAGAGAGACTTAAATTGAAAAAAAGGTAAAACAAAAGAGTTAAACTTCCATTCTATGACGACACAAAAGCAAAGTCACCTACTTTAGAAAACGTTGAAATTCAAGTAACATTTCTACATTTCAGTTGTACTGATATCAATTAACACCCACACACAAAACTCTGCCATCGAAACTGCTCTCTAAAATTTCACTAAAACCAAGACACTGTATAACAAAATACCGTAACTAAGTTCCCCTATCCCGTTCCTTAGTTATGGGTCACTGTCTAACTCAATCGCGAATTTGATTCGATATTGTTGTTTACTTGTATAGTTGCGATACGAATAGAACTACTCGTAAACTGAATTGGCTTCTTCTTACTACTTCTACTTCTTACTAGATGTTACTAGATTCTTGCTACTAAGATATCGATTGAAGTGATCAAAGTGTGATTCGATTTTGTTTGATTACTTACTTTGTACTTGATAAACGCTGTTTGCAGTTGTGACTTTTGGTTAATAGTGTTCTTGTAAAGGCTTTTCTAGATTTTAGCGAATAGAGATCCTATTCTGTGCGTACGATGTTGGCATGAGAGATATGAGAGTGAGAGTCGCAAATAAGATCTCTGACTTTACAGTTCTTTGTTATAATAATTTAGCAGCCCCGGATCTAGGGGGGGGGGGGGGGGCGAGCCGGGGCCTATGCCCCGGGCGTCAAGCTTAGGGGGGCGCCAAATTTACACTTTACAGACGAATAGACAACTCATCATTTACTAAACTTTGACCACGGAATAAATATAATAGTACAAGTACAGTCATGACCATAATATATCAACTCGACCGATACCCAGAGCGCGGAGTAAGACGTCCTGTACGAATATCCGCTCTGTTTACGCATTACTGAGTGTAATTTCGTTTGGAAACAGGCTCTCGTAAAATAAATATGCATATCCTAAGTTGCTAAAAATTTTTAAAATGTAAAATTTTTAAAATGTAAAATTTTTTAAAATTTTTATTTTTATTTTTTTTTATTATTATTTAGTGTTTTGTGTGACCTAGCGCGTGAATTTTATTTTCAAAACTAGCTGTTCCCTGCCACGCTTTGCTGTGGATAAAAAAAATAATAAAATTAAAAAAAATAGCTTTGGGATAATGTAGCATTCAAATGGTGAAAGAATTTTTGAAATCGGTCCAGTAGTTTTTGAGTTTATTCCACACAAACATCCAAAAATACAAAAATACAAATCTTTCCTCTTTATAATAATAGTATAGATGACAGAATATAACTCAAAATTTCGCGCTCGCTGAGCTCGCGTATTCTTGTTTTCTGATATCTATTAAATACACTCCGTTACGTAATAGCCCGTCCTAAAAACAAAAGATCTTCAAATCTCTGCGCTCGCTTCGTTCGCGCATTACTATTTATTTTATAAAGGCCACAATTATTTTTGATTTGATTGAAAATATTAGAAGTTTTGTACCCGACGCGACGCGAGTGTTGTGTAATTTTCGTTGTAAATAGCCTGACGCGTAAAAATCTATCGTAAATTGATCAATAATATCTCAAATTATCGCGCTCGCGTATTCATGATGCTTAATTTCCGTTATACGCTTAATTCGTAAAAATTCTATGTTTTAAATTAATTAACGATGTCAAAAATTTTCGCGCTCGCTCTGCTCGCGCATTTTTGTTATTTATTTGTGCTTTTAAACTTGCTGCGTATAACATCCAAATACCGGTTGATAAAAACTACTACGAGATTTGAACTTACTTAATCAAGCACTGTGTTGTGGGTAGAGCAACTGTGCTTGATTCACAAAGTTCTCCAAAATCGAATTATTTGGTTCATTGAAAAAAAAAACACGGTTTTGTTTGATTATTTTAAACAAGTGCGGCCCGCCACTATTTCAAATTGTCACTATGCGGCCCGCGTCTGCCAAAAGGTTTCCGACCCCTGATATAGATGATAAAGGTAAAAATAAATATAAGTGGGCGGGGGCGGCATTTTTCAGTTTTTGCCCCGCCTAAAAAAATTTGAAGATCCGGGGCTGTAATTTAGACGTACACTTTACATAATAATTTAGTACAGTCATCAACGAAAGGTAGATCTAGATTTATTACTCATTTTATTATGTACTAATTTGAAGTAGTATAAAAACCTACTCATCCTATCCAATACATATAGTTTGAGTGATGATTTGGAACCCCTATTAATCATGTAGTTACTATATCTTCAACATAAAAACATTTTAGGCCACTTTTTAATGGCTTTATTAACTGCTCTGTAAACATGGCGAGGACACATCAAATAAATTACTTGAAGTCAAAATTGTGGTTTTCACCAAATTTACTCGTAGTTACCAAAACCGAAAAGGAAACATCTCATTTCAAACTACCTATCAAAATTTTCCAACCGACCTGTCTCTAAAAAGCTGCGTACAGACCAAAACGACCGAAAACCAGCGACGTGCTGCATCTCTTTCATTTCATTGAAACGAAACGAAACATTATTCGCAAGCCATAGTGTGCGCCCAGCTTCAAACATTGAATTCAAGTTTCAAAACACTCGAGTGCCACTCGAGCGCACAAGTAGTAGGAATACGAAACCGCGTCGACTGCTTCTAGAATAACTTAATTCCGAGTGCTCTCACTTTAAAAGAATGGGTCGTGTCTTAAAGCACAATTATCTCTTCAAAAGCGCTGACTACGTGAAAATCTGTAAAATAATACCCCGGCACTATTTAAGCTTCCTAGCTGATGATACAATAAAATAAGCAGTACTTAGCGACTAAACTACAAATTACGAGAGCGAGCTCAGCTTGAAAATTAAGATTATTTGTCCGATCAGAAGTTGCAGTTTGGAAGGATGGTTATCTGGTTATGTTTTCACATATGAGACTCCTATAAGATAGATAAACTCTTTATTGTTCACACCATAAATTACAAACAAAAGAATAAAATGTGAATAGTGAAATCACCATGAATGAATGACCATGATGGTGTGTGAATAATGTGTATAGATGTGAAATTCATCATGCTGGCCAAGTGCGAGTTTCTTCTCCGGACGTGTAGAGGTTTCCCACGATATAAGCACATGGTAATAATCAAATTCGAGTGTTTTGACTTTCAAGAACAATTTTTTAAAATATTTCCACAGCTAATTTAATTTTCCATTGTGCGTCATTCCAACTATTGTTCTATGGAATTGTCAAAGACATTGTTCCTCGTTTTGATTGCGATAAAGATTGTATTTGACAGACACCTTCGCATTTTCTTTTGTTTTCCGGATTAGGACGTCATTTGTTTCTATTAAGTTATGTAATCAATCATTTGTGGTAAATATAGGTATGGAGTAGGTATTTTATGTACATAATTATATTGTTTGTGTGTATATTATATATCTATACTTTGTCGATGTTTATTATCAAACATAACGTCTTATTTCTTTTTTCTTTTACTACATGTGTGTAAATTACATAGCAGTAATAGTACAATTTCAATACTATTAAGTAAGTTTATTCGTATGGGGCTCAGTGGACGATCTTAGTGTCAGTTATTTATCTTAATTTTTTTTCTTTGTCAAAATTACATTAATACAATAATAAAAAAAAAATTGTAATGGTTTATAATGAAACGTATGCCAAGCCGAAAGGACTCATAGTGACTTAGAATTCATGAAAAAAAAAATTCAGAATAAACAGTACCTAATTTTATTGTCGTGAATTCCGGGTTGTTCCCATAGTAAAAGTTGTTCATAATGATGAGTACTATGAGCTTTTTTCAGCTAAGCATACTCTTTCTTCATAACCCTGTATAATAAAATACTAAAACAGTAATACCTCGTCGTGCCCGAAAGGCAGCTTAGCGGTTAGCAATACTCAGCAATTTAAAACCTTTTTGCTCAAATAGTTAAAGTTTAATTGAATCCAATACTTTCCGTTCCGAACAACGATTTTATGACACCTGAAATATATCACAGATAGGTTATTGAGTTTGAAACTTGCAGCGCAGGTAGGGGAATATTCGCGGAGGTCGAATGTGCCAAAAAGTTTAACTGGAATCTCGCACGGGGTAAGGTAAAGTGTAGGTGCCTCTTGCGACACCTCGAGTGGTCTCGGCGTGCAAACTATGTCTTTGTTTCCAAGTGTCTGTTTACTGCGGCGAGGTGTTTATTTGACGACACCTGAAAGAATTTAACAATACGACCTGAATAAACAATATTATGACGTTTTTCCGTGGAGTTGACTTTGCTGAAACGGAAAAATACACGGAATTGCGGAGGACATTTTTAAAGGCTCTCGTTGAATTTTCTTTACTTCAAAGAGTAAGTAGATCCCTGAATCTATTGCCCGTCAATAGATGCTAAGTATATAAAGCCTATATGTCAGACACGAAATATTGCCAGGCTCCCGCACTTAATTCCCCCTAGGGGCTTCAATTTCGTCGCAAAATTTAGTACCTACAAAACAGCTTACGCCGCGCCGCCTATACCCTGTATTAAGGACACTTTCTATCATCACAGTCAATTGTGAGCTTGTCGGCCTAAAAACGTGATATCACAAAGAGTGTCGGCGTAGGGCGAGAGAGCTGCGGAGCGAGGTCGCGCGGCCACGGAGGGCCCTTCGCTTTGTTCCACTGGCAACAATGCCTGTGAGGGTCCACTTGTGCGCACTTGTATCGGATGCAAGCGATGTTTCGTTCGTGTGGATTAGGGTTTGAAGACAGGGTCGCACTTCGACTTTTCCGCTCTTTTTAGCTGTTCCGGTCTTTTTAAAAGCGTGAGGGCTGTTAATCTCGTTTGTGTCGCAAAGCGCTTTGGACATTTTAATCTTACAAAGAATGACGCCTCTCGTGTAGTTTGTAAGCAATTTTTTCAATACTGCCTGCGAAAATTGGAACCCTTGTGGGTAGGCTAATAAAGCTATAATGGTAGGTGTGTGTGTAAGCACATCATTTGTTAGATAAATAGTCGTGTGTTGGTAATAACTAGTATAATTGTTCAAAACTATGGGTCGACCCAATAATCGACAAGTCCTTCCGATTTAGTATTAATATTATTAGTAATGCACATGTACAAGTACACACACAGAGTCCTAAAACGTCTAACTTCATATTTTTCTTCGTTATCTAGAGACTACATAGCAAAGAATACATCCCTGTTTGCAAAGAGTAGTAATTATACGATATTTATGCGAGTTGCCCCTCCTCTCTCGTCTCGAGCGTTCGTAAGAAGTACGGCGATACGACGGCGAAAGTTATGACCCAGCACAATAATGCCATCCACTGGAAGTTTTATGTCAAAGATGATGCAATTATAAAGAAACGATGTGGAAATATAATTGACCAAGCGGTACGAAGGTTTCCAAGTAATGGGACAAATCGACATTTGTATATTTGTACGATGATAACGAACGGTTAATTTTGATACAACCTTTAACACTTTAACTGTTGCTGATAATCACATGCGTTGTGTTTTACGCGCCTGGCGTGTGTAGCCGCATTCGCGTTGCACAACGAAAAACACAAGGTACTCGTATGTGTTTTCAGCAGTTGAAGTGTTAACACTTTAACTGCGGCTAATAAACACATGCGCTTGCCTTAAGTGCGGCTTATAGTCAAATGCGTCGTGTTTTACGCGCCTTTTCGAGTGTAGCCGCATTCGCGTTGCACAAAGGAAAACACAAGGTACGTGTTTTTCGCAGTCAAAGTGTTAAATTTGAATTTGAGCAAAGTTGCTCAAGGGGTTGTAAGCAATTTTGATTACAAGGAACGAAATTGGTGTAGGGGCCGCTAGGTGTTAGTTCGGCGTGAATTGCTGGTTTTAATTGGGCCATATTCCATCCATCGTACCAGCCAGATTGAGCGGGCAAGGCAAGACCGGCCAGATGCAGTAACGACCCGAGAAAATCGGCTGCATGGTCACTGCAATAGTAAGACCATGAATTAGCATTCAATCTTAATATATATAAATCTCGTGTCACAATGTTTGTCCTCAATGGACTCCTAAACCACTTAACCGATTATAATAAAATTCGCACACCATGTGCAGTTCGATCCAACTTGAGAGATAGGATAGTTTAAATCTCAAATTATAGTCGCAATTTTAATTTATTGCAAATTATATATATACTGATAATCTTAATATATATAAATCTCGTGTCACAATGTTTGTCCTCAATGGACTCCTAAACCACTTAACCGATTATAATAAAATTCGCACACCATGTGCAGTTCGATCCAACTTGAGAGATAGGATAGTTTAAATCTCAAATTATAGTTGCAATTTTAATTTATTGCAAATTATATATATACTGATAATTTTTACTATAAATTGACAAGTTAGCATCAACATACTACGGTTGCTATAGTTACGCAATGGCTTTTGACAGGACAACGTCTGTCGAGTCAGCTAGTATATTATAAAAAACTTAAAAACTAGAGTGCCACCGGCAGCGGGGCAGGGCCCAAGCAAACAATATATTATTATTAAGATATTGTTTCTCAGAAAAAGGCACTGATGATTATCAGCCGTCAGAAATAGAGTGATCAAATGTATGAGGTAGTATCTTGTTATATTATTACTACCTATTATTTTCATAAATAGTTTCTAGCTGACTCGACAGACGTTGTCCTGTCAAAAGCCATTGCGTAACTATAGCAACCGTAGTATGTTGATGCTAACTTGTCAATTTATAGTAAAAATTATCAGTATATATATAATTTGCAATAAATTAAAATTGCGACTATAATTTGAGATTTAAACTATCCTATCTCTCAAGTTGGATCGAACTGCACATGGTGTGCGAATTTTATTATAATCGGTTAAGTGGTTTAGGAGTCCATTGAGGACAAACATTGTGACACGAGATTTATATATATTAATATATTATAAAAAACTTAAAAACTAGAGTGCCACCGGCAGCGGGGCAGGGCCCAAGCAAACAATATATTATTATTAAGATATTGTTTCTCAGAAAAAGGCACTGATGATTATCAGCCGTCAGAAATAGAGTGATCAAATGTATGAGGTAGTATCTTGTTATATTATTACTACCTATTATTTTCATAAATAGTTTCGATCAGAAAATCTACGAGGCCAATCATTCTAAATTACACGTAAAAAGGTAACTCTAATAGATCCCATAAACATAAAGAATAACACAAACTAAGCACTTTGTACTTCGTTATTACGACTCAATGCTTATAGAGTATTATAAAAACCTGCGCCGAGTTACTGACTGCGTAATTCTAAAACTTTTTCGCCAGAGAGGTCGACCATAAAGCTTACATTTTCTGGCTTCAAGGTAGTGTAAAAACTTTTCATAAAATTTAATTAATTTCGCTTGTAGGAGTTTGCGGAATTTTGATGTGAAACGAGTAAATATTGTGTCGCACGCATGTTATTTACACATGTGGGTTAAACTGGACTTTGGATAAAAATAATAATTTATGAGCCCATTGTATTTGCATACGTTCTACTAATTTCATTGTATGATTTAAGAAAAAAATACTTGTTTTTCGGTCGTCTATCATTTTGAACAAATTTAGCGACACTGTAAGAAATCTCCCAATAGTTAGTATGGGTATATATGTAGGTATGTCATTAGGTATTAGGTATGTCATATAAAAATACTCTAAAGAAATTTGAATCAATGCCACGTGTCTAACTATTTTTCATGCTATTTTTTCTTTTTTCAGCTGGATCTTAAATAAAAATATCTTACTGTTGTGTATTAAGGTTTTTAAGTCAGCGTGAGGCGGAGCTCACTCGAACCCGGCTAAGTACGAGTCCGGCTAAATGCCGGAAGACGTGAGGGCCTTTCGCTTTGTTATAGCAACAATGGCAGGGAAATGTCTTTCCACTTTCCGACTTGAATATGTATATTCTGAATGGAGACAGTTTTGTCGATGTATCAATAGGGCACGTTCGATTTCATCCTTACTTTCGTTTCGTTAGCATTTTCTACCTAAACACATTTAACACATTTCTATCTACTTCATGATAACTAACATCTCGATGTTCCTTTTTCAGTTTTGTAACTTTAAACTTGTTAGGAATATTTAGTTAGAGCACATCGCGCTTTTGATATGGAATAGAACCGACCAACTTTGTTCATAAAATTATTCTGTATAAAGCTCGAAAACAATAGAGTTCAGAACAATAGAGAACAGTAGATATTGTATCTTTAAAAAGAAATTCCTTGAGTAAACAATTGCACGCATACTTTTGCAGAAGTAGGTAGACGGATTAGATAAACCTAGGAAAAAGACGGAGCAGTGTGTTAGATTTGGACGAAGCCAGGAACTCCTCTACTTTCGCGTGTACGTACACAAGACTAACAAATTGACATCAATACGAGTATTCCCCTACTCATGGCACTGAAGAGCTTGTGTATGCACGCGCAAAAGTAGAGAGTTCTTAGGTTTACCCAAATCTAACGTAGTGCTCCATCTTTCTCTCTAAGTTAATCAGAGGTAGACGGTAAGAAAATTGCACAGATTCTGTGAAACTGCGCAGAAAGGAATCGAATCTAAATTCATCGACTACAAATAAAAGTAGAGCTGTGAAAGTTCCACGGTGCAATTAAACCGCACTTTACTGCTACAGTCCCTTGAAATAAAGAACTTTAAAGGAATGTCCTTTTGGATCGTATAGAGTTACCATCGTTCTAGAAAAGTACGGAAAGGTGTCGAGGTTTAAAGATTTGTCTACACTAATATTATGAAGAGGAAAGATTTGTATTTTTTGTATGTTTGGAACAAATAAACTCAAAAACTACTGGACTGATTTAAAAAAATCTTTCACTAGTGTAAAGCTACATCATTAGCGAGTAACATAGACTATATTTCATATCTGTAAGAAGCCGGGGCAGGTCGCTAGCGTCTTATAAAGGTGAAAATAAGGTACAGCCTACGCGATGCTACAGATAATAAAAAAAAACATTTACAAAACAAATTGTAGAGAAACTTCGAAAAAAAGGAATTTCATTTCTAATATAGTTTTGGAAAAAAAAAAAACAGTTTTAACTGAACGAATCTCTTTCTACAACTAACGAAACTCTTTAACTTGCAATCAATATAAAATCAATGAAATAGCCCTACCTACGAGTATTTAATGAAACATTCTAATTTCACAAACAGAACGTTTCGTTATCCAACTGCACGATTTTGGACATCTAAAACCTACCAAAATACAATATCCGAAGATCGGCGCATTTGTGGCCACCTTCTAACCTTCCAGGTTTCTATATATCTACCTATCCGAGTGGCAATACCGCCGGCTGGCCTTGCACGATTGCACAAAGCTCTACCTCGACGTGGTCACCCAAAACTTACATTTTGTTGAGTCGGAAGCGAGGATTAAGATTACCTTTATTAGAGAGGGGTAAACGCTTTGAAATCAGTAAATTGTGAAAGCAGAATGATTTCATATCGAAGGAGTTATTACAAACCTAGAAACGCAAAATGTCTGTGTGTGGATAGTCTTTTACTTACGGCTGGGAGACAGCACGACTGTTCGGAAAAAAGTCAATTTGTATTCTGTAAAAGTGTCACGGGTTTCAAGTTATTGGACATATATTATTTGAAGTCTAATTTTCCTCAAATTTTCAAAAATGTCCAATTTTAACTCGAAAACCATGACTCTTTTACTGAATACAAATTGTCATTTTCCGAACAGTCGTGCTGTTTCTCAGTCGTAGGTAAAGGGTTATCCACTCTTTACGCCACACTCTGTATACACTTGTATAATGTTTTAATTTCATATAACTCTGGATAAACGTATTTATATATTGTCGCACATCAAATAAAACATATCTCTCAAAAGCTGTGTATGTATCGTACAGTAAACATGTCAAGTTAATAATAAAATTAGCGCTCAAAAGAACTCCATTTCGGAACATTCATGAAAATAAACTACAAAAGCTCACTTCACTACTCATATTTGTTAAAAGAATCTTGTCGACTATCTCGTCTCTGAAATGGACTTTTTCTGCACAAAGAAAACATTTTACCTGTTTATATTTTGGAGGGCGGCGCTAGGAAGGGGGTAAGGGGGAATAGATAAGAATCAAATAGATGTTGTTTCAGTGCACGCCGCTCTGTCGCGCAGCCATATGCACGTGACGACAACTGGCTCGCATATCTTGACACTTGCTGAGATACCTTTCTGCACCGACATTTTACGAGCTAGGAACGTCCGCTTATTTCGGGACATTGTAATATTTAATAACACTAACAATTCAATTCGGATATAATCGTATTCATAAAATTTGGCTGGTTTCTGATAGCCATTGTTTCTGAAATAAAATGATTAACAAAAATAATCAAGTTGAAAATTGATCCAGCAGTTATACCTAGCCTTTGTAATTTATAACTGAATAATAATTCCCGAGAAATATTTGCTGTGCAAAGGGCAAAAGAGAGAATTACATTAAATATAATATTAAACTATTATAAAATAGCGAACGGTATGATATAAAATATGCGGGGAGATTGCAATGGGCTCGTAACAACGTAAAATATTTCCTGTAATATTGCGGTTACCTGCGACAAGCACTAGTGCGGCGTAAATATATTTTTATAAATAATTGCCTTTGGTAGCGTTGCGTGTTAACAAATATTTTACATGAGACAAATTTTATAGCGAGTCAGTGCAGAGCGGAAAACGAAATAACCAAAATCGTTCGGTCGTGCTACAGTTTCACCTGAAGTATGTTCCAGCTGACGTAACGGTCATGAAACGTATTTTGGCAGAGCGATAAGGAAATGACACAAAGAAAACAAACTACAGTCCGCTTCGGCCGAAAATTTGTGAGAGCGGAGCGAGGGAGCGGCGAGGGGCAGAGATAGCGCTACTGTCAAACTTATTGGGACGATGTCAAAGATCGCTCGCAGCGGATATCTATCTACCTTTGCACTCTTTCCTCTCACTCAGTGTTGTGGCCGATACCGATATTGGACACTTTTAGGAAATAATTTAAACGTTTTCCATTATCAAGTTTCCAAACTGCTCCGTTGAAAAAATTGCGGTTCGATTACCACGATACGATTTTCGTAAAGTTAAAAAGCTTTTTAATTAAAACGTCTAGCGGAGGCTATTGAATAGTGCTTAATTGATAAAATCTGCAAAATATTAAGCGCCGAAATTAATTTAAACGATCCATTAGAAGTTACAAGATACTCGTCGACAATATCTGAAAATCAAAGAGATTGGCAGCGCCGGCAGATTTAAAATATTTCCGAAACCGACAGATTCGTTCTATTGAAAAGCTGTTCGAACCTCGTCCGCTCGAAGCCTTTGTCCAGCGTAAGGCTGTTAAAGAAAGAGGTATAATAGGACAGGCATTTGTAAGATTGCCTCCATTCGTAGCCGGTCGATCGGTCGATATATCGCAGGCATTGTATATTCACGAATCAGGCCTACTTCAGGTTGGAACGTCGGACTCGAACTAGCACGCCACGCGAACGCGAACACGATTGACGTATTATCGTTTTGTCTCGAAATAGCCTTCGTGGAAACGATTTCAATGGCCGCCGACCCATTTAATTTAACAGACAATGTATACAGAGTGCAGAGCGGCGATTTGTCAAGGGAATGAATCTCAACAAAGGGCGTATTCATTTGAATGGCAACTTGTTGTACGAGACCGTTTTAATTTCATAAGTCGTTTATCATAATCAAGAGCGGCGGAGGGGGGTAGGATAGGACCCTTGTCAGTGTCTGAGGAAACGTCACATACCTGTTCGGACAATGCGGACGGCCGGACGAGGCTTCGTCATATTTGATTTGATGCTTTTAGATTACTTCGGAACTATGATTTACTTTGGAAAGCGAGACACTATTTTTTCTTTTTTTTTTGCGAAACTTAAAAACGACGGCAATTCGGAACTTGAATCTATTCACCTGTGATGTGACGATTAGATATGTGTAGCAATAAACCGTGAAACAATCTTACTGAATCGAAAATTCCACTTAAATTTTTTGTTATATAAAATTGATCTATTTAAATAAAACTAAATCTATTTTAATAATAGGTAGGTACCTATAAAACATACCAACAAAATATTTTAAGCTATAACTACTCACATTATTTGATTGGGTGATTACTCCCTACCAAGATCCACCGGCAAATTTATACTAGAGGCAGCGCCTTTGGTGAAAATAGATTATCTGCCGTATACCGCGTATAATATTACCGGAATAACGCCTTTAGGTACGTGGAAGAATGGTACAATATGGGTAGGTAAGTGTATTTAGTAGTTGGACTATGTATATTGTCATAGCGATTTAAAAAAGTCGGCGCTAACATTATAGAAATTCAATAACAATTGCAAAACGTATTGATACTGCAAGTAAAGTTCTCGTAAGGGGGACATCTTTGAAAAAAATTGTTATCTCGTAAAGTGCTTGATTCAAAATATTTTGCTGCGTCGAATCGCGTTTGCCAGAATTTCGATATCGTTAAAAAAATCCATTACATGGCTCGCTTATATAGCATCCTAAGTCGATTTTGTAAACATTATACACAACGTTTACAAAATATTTGATAAAAAAAAGTATTTTTATAATCATCATTATAATTTTTAGCCCATCACCTTCAGCGGAGCGTAGGTCTCTCTTTTTGTACGCCAGTCATTAAAAGCAAGTACCAAGCAAAAATAACCTTACATTACACATCTAATAATATACATAGATACACATTAAAATATTTTATTCGTCTTCCGCTATCAAATAACTGTCTTGACTATCAATAATTTGATCGATTTCGTAATCAACGTCAATTTACTGCATTCGAATAGATTGGATTCATGCACGAAGACCAGTCGGTAATTCTGTTCGGCGAATTCTTCACGGCCTGTAAACATGTCTGAAATTCTAACAGCCGTTTCATGTTACCATATGACAAGTGGATAGGTACTATTATACCTACATCTGTACCTACTATACCTACTAATCTATATATATATATATAAACTAGCTGACCCGTGCCCACTTCGTTGGGCATAATGTTAATTAAACCCGAAGCCATCGCGCGCCGTCCGGACCGTTTTTTCTCAGATTCACTTTGCAAAACGGACTACCACGTAAAAGCCTTTTTATTTTTCGGTTTTTTATATAACCTATGACACTCAGCAATAATGTGGCTTTCTATTGGTGAAAGAATTTTTAAAATCGGTTCAGTAGATCCCGAGATTACCCCTTACAATTTAACAAATATACAAACACACAAACTTTACTTCTTTATAATATTAGTATAGATGAATCCCTATTTCCCTCGGTCACGCCATCACGCGTGAACGGCTGGACCGATTTCACTTTTTTTTTTGTTGTTTTTGTTATTGTCTACTAAAACCACTGGGAAGTTGACCTCATTCCCTTGTGGCCGGGGGCAGCGGGGTTCCCTTTTGGAGTCT
This sequence comes from Alcis repandata, assembly GCA_949125135.1. NCBI lineage: Eukaryota > Metazoa > Arthropoda > Insecta > Lepidoptera > Geometridae > Alcis > Alcis repandata. The sequence goes on along the minus strand of OX421226.1, from coordinate 9,922,256 downwards.
CCGCCACCCTCAGCCAGGGTCGGCCCTTCGGCCCCGTCTTCCGTGCGTCAAGAGAGGGACGGCTCTGGGCACCCAAGGCCGCCCCCAGACGTGTGGAGCCGGTGCAAGCCAGCGGAGAGCCCCCCGACCCTCCGCCAGTGGCCCCACTACGGAGAGGGAAGGAGGCGATGATCGGATCGCCCCCTCCTCCGTCCCCGTCGTCTGCGCTGGAGCGGATCCTGCGGGAGTCGTCCTCCCCGATCCGCCCCGCGGCCCCTTCTGCGACATTACCTCTTCGCAGAAGGAGACCACGGCCTGTCACGATCTCTCGCCGCCGAGCATGGCTTTCACCACGCCCGGCAACGAGCGATCCCCTCCTCCTTTCCTTGCACTCCCGACCGCGACCCACACGCGGCGAGGAGCACAAGGAAAACCCCCCCTGGTGGCATTGCTGCCACCAGCCAAGCGTGGAGCGCCGTATCCTCCAACGCTCCACACTCCACCACACACCATCCGCTGTGCCCTCTGCTAGTCAGAGGGACACGCGGACGGGCCCACCGTGTCGGGTTATTGGCCACCGTGCGGTACTACTGCATAAAAGTTATGCAGTAGTACCGCACGCTGTTGCCCAGGGTGCACCACGTGGAGGTTACCCGACCTAGCACCCCAACCCTGAAAAGCCTATGTTAATACTACTTAATACAGATAAATTTGATAATTGAAAATGTATATGAAACTGACTTTTTAAAACAAATGATATTTTATTCTATTCTTTCATTTATAATATTAGTTGAAAAGATAAGATTGGCGATAAAGTCGGAATGAGAAAGAAAAAGTACTGTGATACCAGTACCATGTCTTCCGTCAATAATTATTGAGGTGTTTCGTTTACGAAATAACTTCGAGATTTCAACATGAACTTGTGAACAAAGTACTAATTTATTCGTACGTCGATTGTAGTTCGTGTAAGGATTCAAATACGCCTCACTCACGTGCATAACTACCTGTTAGCCGGTAATGAAGGAGACCAGAGACGGAACAAGGGCTTGGTTTCATGGCAAGATGTACCTAAATTAGTGATGGGGAGACATTTATTAATTGCGGTGCAATTACACGAGTGTGTGTTTTACAGTATCACGCGAGTGTTTTAATACCTGGTTATGTGCAGTTTTAAACACTACTGTGCCTATATCTTCGTTTTGAGGAAGGATATTAAATCCAATAAAGACGTTCAAACGACTAGTTTTGATTAGGTATTATATTTTGTATGCTTCTTTTGTTGATTAATTATAAATTATTGTTGTATAATTCTCATTCAGAGGGATATATGATAAAGGGTTTGGATTCGAATAATAGCAATTGCTTTTAAGATTACTTTTTTTTTCAAACTTTTTATATCGAACTTAAAATCACAAAGTAAAATGAAATAAAGTTTGAAAACTTAAAAATTCAACAACTGTTCGTAATTATGTGCACATCTTCAAATTTTACAACAGTGACTTTGTCATACGTCATTTCGAAGAAAATAAAATAATTTCAATTAATAGCCCCCAGTAATTATCCTCTGACTACGTCCACGCGACAGAAACTTACGTACCAACTCCAGTTATTGGTAGCTTACAATTCGGTAACTTGTGTACCAGAACGCAGGTAGTTTGCAGTTGCACACTTGTTTGTTTCTAATACTGTTTCTAAAGTTGAGAATGTTGCTGAGAACTAATACCCCTGATCAAATAGACGTATTAAAGTCTTAATATAGGTACTACTCGTAATTGTAGAAACACTGTAAAAGTGAATAATCTGTGTAAGTGAATAGTGGGTTATCTTTGTTCCTAACTAGATTTTCTGTGATGACCGGCCGCTCGTTTGACGGCTCACTCGACGCCAACCTGATTGTTAGCCAAAGATAGGAATGTTAACCGTATAGCGTGCGGCGTATAGCACAATTTCAAGCGAAGGTGGTACATTTTGTAGTGATACCAAGAAACGGTGGAGTCGGTCGTGGTAATTATACAGGTGCCTGGTTTCAGACGCCCCGCCACTTGTGGCTGTTGCTGATGATTCGTCTACTGCGAACCTAATGCTGAGTGGTGTGAAAGGCACGTCATTCACGCGTTGTACACGCCAAATTTGCCACTTGAAATTCTGCTGTGAGGTATAAAAAATAAGTCTTACTATTCTATGTTTTTCATTTACTCTACCTTATCAGCTACCGTCCGTATTATGAGTTCTAGTGCGAGCCTAAACTAAATCGCTCTGGCTTTTATCTCGCTGTCTGCTAGCGAAAAAGCGAGACAAAGGACAACACGATTCAGTTCAGGCTCACTCTATGAGCTCACGTTACGCTGAACTAAACCAGAACAAAGAAACCTACATTAGAAGCTCAGAAGTACCAAGCATCCAATGTACAGGGTTATACGGAAAAGGAATGCTATGCCGAAAAGGGTTTGGTAGGTAATCATCATTTATGAACAACTTTTACTATGGGACCAACCCAGAATTCGCGAAAAAAACATCTGCTGTTCCATACATTTTGTCGAGTGTTACGACATTTTTCTACGGAACAGCTGATTTTTTTCATGAATACTGGGTTGGTCTCGTAGTAAAAGTTGTTCATAATGATGCGTACCATGAGCCTTTCTCGGCTTAGCATGTCCTTTCCTTACAACCCTGTATATTTCAGCTTGAGCATAAGTACCAAGCATCCAATAGTGTTGCAATATAGCTGAAAACAATAGCAAATTCACGCCGCGCCACCTAAAGACGTAGCCAACAAATCTCTATTAAGAGCCAGCAAAGAAAGGCGTGCGTCGCGTAGCAATGCTTTAATTGCTCCTGTTTATCGTACCTATTACTCTTTGGTAGGGCTTAAGTAGCGCTCGTACGTCACGGCCACCATGTAATTATTTTCCACGTGGAACGCTCGAAAAACGACAGCATCTTTGGAACGGGCTCGTTACTCTATAGGAAGGTTTAATTTGTCTATCGCCCACCTTCATTAGGCATACGGATCAGGTGGTTGGGTTCATTTGCATGAAGACAGGTAGATAGAGAATAGTGAGATAGATTTCATATTATCTGTGGCTGGGATAAAAGGGTTTTTACCTAGAATCGCTTTAGAAGTATCTACCTTTTAAAAGACGTTTCATTTAACGTTTTTTCTTTTGAACTTTTTTCCTTCAGTTCCGGAACCTATTTGGCATGGTGATTTTATTTAGAGGCTCTTCTTAAGCCTATTGGCAAAATTCTTGTACGCGTATGATAAATATTAATTGTAGGTACACGCAACGAAAAATATTTCTAGGTATCGCTACCAAATCCAACGACACGTGTATCATAAGTCATGCTCTATAATTCATTGAAATCATATTTTATGATAACCTAAACGTTCTCAATTATGAGAAAAGAGATTCCTTATCTTTCTTTCATATTTCTCAACTTATTGCTTCTTGAACTAATCATAATTTTAGTATTTCTATTATTCGGAATCATTGAAAATATCACAACTTCTTTACCATCTTTGCAATAGGTACACATTTCTCCAAGAATCTTTTTGGAAGAGATTGCTTAATTGCTTATGTGTTCTAGCACTTTTTAAGCGTTTTTATACCTTTGTTTATAATTTAATAATAATAAAATAAGCAATAGAGTATATTTATCCCGAATACGTTCGCAACCACTAACTAACCCGTTGGTAAGCGATGATGTGGTCAAAGTTAAGCGAAGACTTAAAAAATACCTTATACATAAAAAGCTTTATTTATAAACGGTTCTTAGCAGTTGCCAAAACTGACAAATGTAATTTAACTTGTGTGCAATACAAAAATATAGTGCTCAGTGCTAAGCAATGTCACTTAACTTTTAGAAAACTTTATAAGTAAGACTTACAATGATTTTAAGATAGATTATAGATTTGCTCATAAAGTTTGCTTACAGTTAAGTTGGTCAATCTAAACAATTGCTAAGCAACGTTTATAAATAAGGCCTTTTATTACATACCATAAATTTTATATTCCATACAAATATTTCGTTACACAACTCCCGTGATAAAGCTCGATATGTATAAACACATAACACGCCGAACTCTTTACTTCTTAACAGTCGATACTCGTTGGCCTTTATTGCAAAACTTTTGCGAGCATTCCTCTTTTATTACGCCAATTTTGTACGTAAGCCTATACAGCGGGGGATGGCTCGCGATCTTTATTATTTAGATTTCGATCGTTGTTCACCAAGGAGCGTGGAAACAATGAGGTGTTCTTTTGAACAAATATGAGAAAAATAGCCAAACTGCTCAGTGGGAGAACAGGCGCTTCGCATTTTAGAGGTGGCGCGTTTAAACCCCGACTCGAACCAATGAGTTCGTTGGAACGAATCTACATACCACTGGCTCTTCGGTGAAGGAAAACATCGTGAGGAATCCTACATACGTCCGTATGTGAATCCACTAATCCGCACGTGGCCAGTGTAGTGGAATACGGCTTAATCACCCTTCGAGGGTAGACCTGAAGTTTGAGATATACTTTAAATAATTAAAAAAATAATAACTATCAGTTACGTATACCCATAATTATATACATTTACCCCATCGTACAGTTTTATATGTAAACCTGTACGGTGGGGGACTGCTCGCAATATGTATTATTTAGATTTAGGTAGTGGCTCACCCAAGAGCTTGGAAATAGTGAGGTGATGGTTTGCACAATAATTATTTACAAATTAATCTATCCATGAAACAAACTAAATGATGACTATTCTCGAAAATAATTAGATATTAAATCTAACATATATAGCTATATATTATACTAGCGGCCTGTCCCGGCTTCGCACGGGTAGCCACTATAAATTGAGATGTGAGCTATCCTATCTGTTAAGTTAGATCGAACTGCACACGGTGTAAAAATTTGATTGAAATCGGTTAAGTAGTTTAGGAGTCTATAGCGGACAAACAACGTGACACGTAATTTATATATACTAAGATTATTCTGTGATTCTTGCTCAAATTATTTACTGTATGCCCCTTTAGCCGCTAACTATACGATGATTTTAATTATCTTTAAGAGATATTTTTAGCAGCAAATCAGTTTTTTAGGATTATTGAGGTAGTTGAGCTGATTTCTGCATCCTCCGGTATGAGACCTACAACCCCGCTGACAAACCTTGATGGCTTGTAGGCTGTATTAAGAGTAACTATTTGGTAAGAGCACGAGTATGTAATTCAGGTATCACGAAATATGAAAATACACTGAGAATAATGGCCATCTTAAGTATGATGATTCACCAAAATGGTAGTGATAGCACCAGTTTTTACGGTGACAACCGTATATTATGATAGTTGTCCGTAGTTGACAGCTATCATAAACTGGTGCTAATCATCGTACTTTTTCGTAATATTAGCATGCTCCGTACTTTAAGTGAATTCAATATTCTTTTAGCGGATTTTTTTCTCAGTTTTTGGTTGAAGTTTCAAACAGGTATCAGGAAATAAGAAAATAAGGTTACCATATCTACTTTACCCACATCCGAAGCAGGGGGTCTACTCGTGGGGAACCCTATAGCGGACTTTAGCGATAGACGGCACGGCTGAGTCAATGCCAGTCTGTGTCAACATATGAATATGTAATCCAGACTGTAGCTACGCATTTGAAGGGAATTGCAATCGCTACGAGGAACCCTTCATAAATAATATGAATAAAATAGACTCGATTGTGAAAATTATTCAATATTCCATTTCAGTAACAAGTTTCATTAGTAGCAAGTTTAATTGAACTTCACAGCCTATATTTTTAAATTCCACGACCGATTTTGTTTCTATTTTAACTTTTATTTTATTTGAATAAACTGCTTGGTCACAATATTCGCTTTGCAACCACAAGCAAGTATCATCTTTTTAATCGTGAAGTTGTACCTGTAGTTTTTAAGCCAATAGCTTAAAAACTACAGCTAATATGTTTATTTTTTGATGTACGTAGTTTCGTTTGATTTTATTTGTAACATACACTGTAATTTAATTTTTTTCTTTGTGGGTTTTTATACCTGAAATAAATGATAAGGCTTCCATAAGTAGAGGCTTCTCCTTTATGTCTACTTAAGTAATGATTGTAGGTATAAATTTAATCCAAGAATGTGGGTAGGGTGGCTAGTAGGTCAACGGTCACATCAAAGGTAGATCCCACCGAGTCTGTTTCGTGGCACTGAGTCAACATCGATTTTTTTGTACTAAACTGTTTATCTAATCTAACAGCTTTAAAGCTATTGGCGTTTTGATTCAAAGCGTTGGCTTACTAACAAACAATCTAGTTTTTAAATGGAACTGTGTGAAAGATGACATAAATAAGAAGAGAGTTAATCGATAGGTATGACGAATGAGAGAGGTAAATGGTGGAAACGTACATACTGTGCCAATCTCGCATAATCATAATAAATTTGTTGATAAATAATTTTCATTACAAGTTACAACCGAAAATAAAATAAATAAAAAATAATGAATTACACAATTTGTATAATATGTTTGCTTCTGTTTTCCGTAAAATGAATCTACAGCAATCGGCTTCCTCACTTTACAGAAATTGTAAAATACATTTTCACATAAATCCATTTAGGTTATTTCCACAAAAATGGATTTGCATTAAAACGCAAAACTATTGAATGAACACAATGAGTAAACTATAATTAAGTTTTCGCCTCGCTCAAAATACAAACATTCCCGGTGCATTGTGCGTGTGTAGAGTGTAGTATATACCTATAGGTACATACGAGTAGGTATATAGTGCGTACGAGTACAAATATGGTGAACTATGCAAATTTATTCTAGCTGCGGATTAACGGCCCATCATGAGGCACTTGCGGTAATTATGTGAGCGTTGTGCGCGTATCCAGTTTATAATGGCATTATGGACTGAAGAATTAGAGGTGGAACTAGAGTCAGCTGAAAATAATGATCGCGAAGAATAATTTATGTGCCGCAAGTTATTAACTTTTGTAGTTTTAATAGATAGATAAACTTTTTGTTGTTCACACAAGAATTACAAACATAAGGATAATGACACTTAAAAGTTGTGCAACAATTGGCGGCCTTATCGCTAAGAGCGATTTCTTCTAAGCAATATATGTATAGGTATATGTAATAGCAAGCCAGTTGCGCTCCGCACTTGTAGTAGAGGGGTTTCGGTCACATTAAGGGATGAAAAGTATCAAAAGTTGTAAAACTATATTTGAAATAGTATTACATACTCGTATGTGTAGTGCATAAAGCTACTTCCATGTCAAATTTTACTAAGTTGTAATTTAGTCATGAAAAGGTAAAAAACAGACATACCAAAATAAACTTTCGCATTTATGATAGCTAAACTGGCTGCATGCCATTTTCTAAATCAGACAGGCATAAAGTACACAGCTAAAGAATCAGGCAGCCCTAGTTTGATATGCACACAACCGCATTCCCAATTTTAATCAAAATCGGTCCAGCCTTTCAATCATGAAAAGATAATAGAGAGGCACTTACTTTTGTAATAACCATAATTATAATAACAGTGAAGTATGACGTCATAGTCTGAAATCCTGTTACCGCGATGAGACTACTTGATTTTAACCCAGTCACTAATCAAAGTCTTTGCTTTTGTTTTTTCATCACAAAAAATAAGCCAAGCAGAAATCCAGACTCTTCTAACCGCTTACGGGATCAACAGCGTTCATTCCAGAGAACCTCATTATTATACTACTAACGAGCCTTCATCGTAAGGCAACATCCTGCAAAAGATTCTGCGGTCAAAACTGGCGCAATAAGAGAGAATTTCTAAAATAAAAAGCTGGAATATTTCACGTCCTCACGTTTTGTGTAGCGGTGAAAGCGAGGCCGATCTGGAACACTCCAAATTTCTGGAGTGAGCACTTGACCAAGAGTTGAAGATTCCGTTTCACAAGTCTCTGCTCTCTGCCTCTGATATATTTACACATTTATAATAAAAATGTTTATTTCGCAATGCGATGCTGTGTTCGCGATGAAACTTATTATTTTAATGGATTTTAATTTGTAAATGTAGTGGCGAGTTTGTGAAGTTATTCGCTTGTTATTAAATAGAAAATTGCAGTAAAAATTGTACTGCAGTCTGAGGTAGAGCAGGTTACATATACTGAACTTTGGTTTATTCGTTTTGGCGCATTATGAGATATAAAGCATCATAGAGTTACTATTTACTACGCACCAGAGATGGTGTTACGCTTTGCTGTAATGTTCCATTTTTATTGAGTTACCTTACTTAAGCATAAGGTCACTCGCTAGGTACTCGCTGTGTAGGTCAATTGTGTTTTGTTGTTTTATCCGCAGAAATATATCGGGGTGGGTGTCTAATACAAGACATCTTTATGCGACTCAATTACAATACTTTACTAACGAGTGACAGAGTGAAACGCACGTGGCACGTGAGTAATGGAAAATCGCACTGTACTGCGGCGTCATCTCTAATACGTGGTAACTATATTATACCTCAATAGAAATTAAAAGTATTTTTTGTAACGGACTGTTAACAAAACTATATGATGATAAAGAATTTCTGTTTGTAAAGTCACAAAATGCACTATTGTCGTTGATAAGATACTCGTACATAGTTGTGGTAACGTAGTTGTACATTTATATTCTAGTCAGAAATATATTTTACAACAATGTATTCTGCTACAATGCAGAAAAAGCAAAACGTTTTATTTACCTTAAAAGTACAGACGGCGCCCGCAAAGCCGCTGTGACATTCTAATAAACCGAGTGTCACATATCGTAGTGTTGAGAAAACATTTTCATTTTAACATTTTATTGAGCTTGTTGTACTGATTTACGTGCAGTCCGTTCCGGCCGGCTTTAACCTTTCCGAGAGCCGCATCATAAACGGTTTAGTACCGGTTATGGAGCTCAAATTACCAAGAATGGAAGCGCACGGCCCTCCTTCATTGTCTGCCCTTTATGAGCGGTTCGAGTGTATAAAGGAATACACCGAAATGGCCCGTAATTCAAATAACATTTCTGTGACCTATAAAAAGTTGGTGAGTGGCAAAATTGTTTTTGGACGACCTATATAAGTAGGTAAAGTGAGACTACATATTTTGTGAGCAACTTTTCTATCTTTTGTCGGGCGAAGGGTAGGGTAGGTACTATGGCAGTGTCTTTTCTGCCTTTTGCAAAGTTTCGTACGGGCTTAGGAAGGTCACAATGGATCTTTATCTAAAAGTCTCTGTCGTTGGTTTACATACATTACTCTTCTTTTACATATCCGAATTTAAATCGAGGCCTTATTTACATAGGATTGTCGGATTACGAGTGGATCTTACTTTCTAGACCGTTGTTAGAAACGTGTATTGTACTACCAGCATTTACTGAAATTACTGTAATACCTATAGGAAGTTTATTTTCTAAACGTGATGAAATAGTGGTTTCGACACATTTTGTTTTAAATACTCAATAATACCTACTCACTTTCATAGAATCTGATACTCTGATTTTATGGTTTTGATCATATCTGATGTTTTTTAAGCGAAGTTCAAAGATAGCTGGATATGATCAAAACTACTGTTGACTCCAACAGTTGAATTGATCTGACTCTATAAAATGTGATATGTGTGTGTACTTCCTTAAAATTGCAACAAAAATAATTATTTAACTCTGGCTTTTAAATAAATCTTTTCTGTTATAAAGCTGATATAACAAATTAACCGAAACCTCGGTCCTATGAGAGTAAAATGCAAGTACACAGAGGAATGTCATTAGAACAGAATGCTGAAAACAAAAACGAATCAATCTCATCAGACACGAGCCAAATTGCTGGCCACTTGAATGCGTTAATAAAAATCGTGGGGCGTCGAAATTAAGGCCCTATACGGAGCGGCGTCATTAGGGTCGAAATAGGGTTGTATCCTGGCGGTTGTAATAAGTCATGTCTGCCGCAGGACCCGCCCTTCGCCCCCCACGTCCCGCGCCATTTCTCGCCAGCCTGGACCATTGTGGATGGTGTGACAGTGATGCAGCTCTTACTTACTTGCGAAGTTGAAACGCTGTTGTTGACGTCATGGTGCAGTATGGCACCGGCATTTGTTTTGATAAGTGATTGAATTCTACCAATCTGCACTTGGCCAGCGTGGCCGCATCACCCTTCGAGAGTAGACCTGTATCTCAGCAGTGGGATGATTAAAGGTTGAATATGATGACGATGAAGTAATTACGAGCTGCTTGTTCCAGTTAACTACAGTAGTCGATAGTAATAGGCCAAGTTGATCTAGTGTACGAGTTTTTAGGCCGACGTACTTCGTGTTTTTAGGTCGAACTTTTGGTTCGATTAACTAAGTTCTAATAATGAAGATAAAGAGCGCTGAGCTGTAACTGCCGTTCCTTAACATCAATTGTTGTTGAATTTCGGTCTTAAGCCTTACTCATCTATAAGTATCAGCAAGTTTCAATCAGACGTCTCTTTTCTGAACGCGTTAGCTTACACACTGGCTCGCTAATGTAACTCGAGAGCTCGGAAGATTATCGCGCGCTAAGTATGATCAATAGTCAATTTAACGGCCAAGTAGCTGGGACTGATCACATTAATCAGTGGCCGGGCAACAGTTTTCATCAATCGCTTCATTTGGGTAGGATTATCTGGCCAGCCGGAAGGACATCTGCTGGTTTTCACTTGGCGAGTTAGTGTGTCTCGTTGTTGGAAGACATGATTCAAGGACGTATGTGGACATGTCTTTAGCTATACTCGTATTGTCAGAGACGTTTCGTTTGTTATTATTTTGATTTATTAGAATTGTAGAACGACAATGTCGCTAAGCAAGTAATCAATTTCATTAATTTAAAAAAAACTTGAAAAGTTACCGACAGAAAAATGATACAAAATTATTAAAGGCAGGAATTACGAGTGTTACACAAAACACAAAATTAAGTTACTCTAAAGCTGCTATTTGAATTGGCAGTAAATTACAATTTACCGTTATCTGTAAGCTAATATCAAGCTATAATATAAAAAGCTATTAAATACAAAAATAAACGATAATAAATATAAACGAGCTAGATATATACATAAGCGAGTAGTATATCTTAAGCAAGCGTGTTCTACCTAAACCCTTGTTTACACTTCGGTGAAACAAGGTCAAACGTGAGCCCATTCCACATTAAAAAGAACCCTAAAAATGTAGACTGAATTTCTAAAAAGAGGTTAGAAGAACAAAAAAATAGATGCCTATCTCGCTCTTTTTAAAGTAAGTACATATATACAATTACACGATCAGTCATACTTTGAAAGTTTTAGTGAGTGTCGAAATCAAAATATTGCTGTATAACTAGAAAATAGTGTTAATTGAATAGTACTACTTCTATTTTGTAATCTTTGACATTTAAATGAAAGTTATCGTGAAATTGATTGAGTCATCTTTTGGTAACCAAAGTGCTATATGAAAAATAAATGAGAAATTCGAGTTGAAACTCTTGCTTATAAAAATCTCACTTTTGTAAAGTACACCACAACTTAAGTAGGTACCTATATCGAGTCCACGTGAATAAATTGCGTAGTTATTGCTTTCTAAGTTTGCTATATTATTGCTTTGTATGGTTTTAAACTTGAAACAAACAAGTTGTTTGAACGGTTTCTTCTTAGAAACAAGATTTACGTATTATATTTTGAGAAAATTACGCTTACATTTTTGTTTCTGCTTTGTCTGTATTAATCTAGTTTCTGATGGTTTTTTTATTGCAACAGAATATTTAACCTTAGAGTAAAATATCAAAAGGACTCCTATTCAGTAATAGGTACAAGAAATATCAAGGCGACAATAGCAATGATTTAAGATCACGTTTTGGTTATAATACTCGTAGCTATTTGTAAAACTAAATGGGTGTACTTAAATTCCGTTTTCGCATTATAGTTAAAATTAAATCTTATTTATTTTTTATTATAAAAATACACAATGGTTACACATTTACAATTGTTAACTATTTGTCGAGGGAAAAGGTTCTCGTCAACAATACAACATTTTACGAGTCATATATTTTTAGTCATTATTTTTTGAGAAATAGAAGAAATTGGAGGAGACTTTTGCTAGCAGTGGGCAAAATAGGTCAATTAAAACTATAAGAGCGTCATAATTCACAATTACACATTACTTTTAACATGAGATTCCATGTAAATATCTCGCACACACAAATCCTTGCCGTAAGCTGAGCGCTTTCCTGGGCCGGTATCAGTTCGGTCCATAAACTACGAACCTCCGCCTCCACCCGCCGCTTCCGCTCTCACAGGGGAACATAAGCTGCGCCATTTTTTAAAATGCGTGCTTCGGACCTAGTAGTTGTATGATATCGACTATAGCTATCTATTTTATTTTCTCTTCTAGTTTATTTTGTTAAAGGTAGGTTGTTGATAGCATTACCGTTGCAGTAAATCAATTCAAATTCAAATCATTTATTAAAGTACTAGCTGCGCCCCGCGGTTTTACCCGTGTTATCCGGAATAAAAAGGCTATGTGTTAATCCAGACCATGAACAACCTTCATTCCAAATTTCATGTAAATCCGTTCAGTTATTTTTGCGTGAAAGGGTAGCAAACATACATCCATACATTCTTAAAAACTTTCGTGTCTATAATATTTATTAGTAGGATAGGTACATCAATGTATACATCATGAATGTCAGTAACGCTTTTCTTAACCGACTTCAAAAAAGGAGGAGGTTATCAATTCGTCTGTATGTTTTTTTAATTTTTTTTTATGTTTGTTACCTCATAACTTTTGACTGGGTGAATTGATTTTGATGATTCTTTTTTTATTAGAAAGCTGACGCTTCCCATTTGGTCCCATTTCAATTTAGTCCAGTTCTGATAATGGTATCCATGAGAAAACCTTATAAGTCTTAAATTTGTAATAAGTACGTGCGCGACAAATAGATGAATAACTCAATAGTCGGTCTTTTGAAGTCGGTTCTTGTTTTTTGTTTTGTAAAAATAATGTTCTTGTTCGAATAAACCTTTTCAATATAAAAAGTCTTTGAAAATTCTGTGTCTTTCTTATTCACCTGAAAGTTCTACGAGTATGATATCGACTGAAGCTAGCTATAGCTACTCGTATCTATTTTATTTTCCCTTGTAGTTTATTTTGTTGAAGGTAGATAGCGTTGCCGTTGCAGTAACTCAATGTCTTTTGGTCGACGTTCGATTAAGTTTTTCTTTTTCTGTTACGACGATATCTCGTCCAATATTCTAGATGGGTTCACGTGGTCTCGTCGTCATGTTATTGAATGGCACGTTTCGTGGGACTTGACAAGAGGTATCGGTTGTGGTATCGATCTCGGGCCCATAGGTATCGATCTCGGGCCCATACGAGATCGTTAACCCGGCCCCAGGAAGGGCAGAGTGACCTTCTCTGTCTTTCACTGGGGTAACTCTTATCCGACGCGTCCACGTCGCGGGGCTGGACACAGCTCTCTTTAGTAGGCCGGAGGGAGACGATGACCAAGTTCGGATAGGGACCCAGCTCTATGGGGTATAGCATGGAACCCTTACCCAGGGTTACGGGTGAAGACCTCAACGGCGGAGAGGGCGGAGACAGCAGCTCAGTACGGCCAAACCGGCGGAGGAGGCAAGCCACAGGGGCGTAGTGCCTGAACCCTGATGGAGGGCAGCGGTAGCCATCAGTACCTAAGTGAGGCGCAAGGATGTGGTTTCCAAACCGGCTTACTCCAGGACTTTTATAACCACTGAGGTTATAATACCGCGATGTAGAAAGCAAGGGGAAACTACTACATTACCAATCCCATGAGAGTTGTAATGATGAATACACAAATAGGCAGAACAAGTTTGCCTGGCAACCCGCGTAGCGACCGGCGCTCCGAGCTTTCCGGGGCTGGGAGTGGAAAATGGACTACCGGCCATGGAGATGCAGGCAACCAGGCATCCCATGGAAAATATGCTACTGGAAAAAGCTTCAATTTACGAAAATACTATCGTTTCGGCACTTGGAACGTCAGAGGTCTCCTTGACGACAGGAAGCTTCCTATTTTGGAACGAGAACTTGAGCGATGCCAATTAACCATTACCGGATTAAGCGAGACACACTGGAAAGGCAGCGGCCACTTTGACGCAGAAAAACATACCATCTATTTTTCCGGAAATGATAAGAGTAGCTTCTCTGGCGTGGCAATCGCTATTCCAAAACCATGGAGTGGTTCTGTATTAGGCTACGATCCAATCAGTGATAGAATCATGTCAATAAAACTCAGCGCATCACCAACCCCACTCAACATCATTCAGGTATATGCACCTACAGGAGCGGCCAGCGATGAGTCAGTTGAAGATTTCTACAATCAACTTGAATCTTCTATAGCTCGAATACCTAAAAGAGAGCTATTACTCATTATAGGCGATTTTAACGCGAAAGTGGGGTCAACTACTATGGATGATGGCATCCGAAACATCGTCGGAAATTATGGTCTTGGCATTAGGAACAAAAGAGGAGAACGCCTAATAGAATTTTCAGCTAATAATAATTTGACCATTATGAATACCACATTCAAGCATCACCCGAGACGCTTATATACGTGGACATCCCCTGGTGATAGATGTCGTAATCAAATTGACTACATCTTAGTCAGATCAAGATGGAGAAGTTCGGTCACCAACACACATACCTTACCTGGGGCTGATTGCGAATCTGATCATGAACTTTTGATTGGCAGTTTGAGAGTAAAACTACAAAAAGCAAGGGTGACAAAAACACCTAGACGAATGCAAATTATTGATCAAAATTCTCTCACCACATCAATCGAGAGTAAGCATTCTGTCTGGCGGGCAGAAATAGAGAACAAAGATTCCAACTCTTTGTGGATTTCTGCAAAGAAATGCGTAGTGGATGCAGTAGCGGAATCGCAGCCAAGAAAGATCACGGCTAAGCGACAGCACTGGATGACACCAGACACGTGGCAATTAGTTGAAGAACGAAGGAGACTAAAAGCTAGTGGGGTCAGTAATGCTGAGCTAAATGCCCGAAGTTCCGCTATACAAGCCGCATGCAGACGAGACCGTAACAATGCACTGGCTAAGGTATGTGAGGAATTAGAGCGGCATTCTGAAAAACTGCAAACCAAAGACCTCCACGATAAAGTACGGCTCTTAACGCGCCAATTTAAACCCAGGACATGGGCTATAGAAAACACCGCTGGTGCGACGGTCACCGAGATTAAGGACATAGTGAATGTTTGGAAGGAATATTGCAAATCACTCTTCACATGTAACTCCACATCAAGCATCACATGTAACTTGGATCGGATCGGTGATCAAGAACCAGGTATCTTGCGAGACGAAGTGCGTGCGGCCGTTCGACACCTAAAATGCAATAAGGCCACTGGAGTGGATGAGATTCCAATTGAGGCTTTTAAAGCTATGGGGGAGACTGGGGTAGACTTTTTATACAACATCTGCTGCAAGATATGGGAGTCTGGAATATGGCCTGATGACTGGTCAAAATCAATATTCATACCTTTGCATAAGAAAGGTTCCACAAAAAAGTGTAATAACTACAGACTCATCTCCCTCATATCGCATGCCAGTAAAGTTTTAGTTCACATCCTTAACACAAGACTGCAAGCCTACCTCACTCGGCAAATTGCGCCAGAACAAGCCGGTTTTGTGAAAGGCAGAGGAACACGTGAACAAATATTCATACTGCGGCAGATCATTGAAAAGGCCAGGGAATACAACTCGCCCGTTTTCATTTGCTTCGTTGACTTCCGCAAAGCCTTTGATACGGTTATCTGGGAACGCCTCTGGGAAGTATTATTAAAGATGGGAGTACCACAACATCTAGTGTTCCTTCTCAAACGGCTTTACGAGGATGGCACAGCAGCAGTACGAGTAGATGATGTTCTCTCAGGCACATTCAAGTCACAGTCTGGTGTTCGACAGGGATGTATAGCATCTCCGCAGCTCTTCAACGCTTACACTGAGTATATAATGCGATTTGTCTTGGACAATTGGAATAAAGGTGTTTCGGTGGGTGGACAAGTGATAAGTAACTTACGGTACGCTGATGATACCACTCTTTTCGCTCAAACAAAAAAAGATTTGGAAGAGCTACTGACTCGTCTGGAAACTACTAGTCTCCAATTCGGCCTTGCCATTAATAGAGACAAGACGAAAGTAATGGTAGTCGATCGAGCAGGACAGAATTCAGCAGGAATAACGAATATAGCAAATTGTGAAGTAGTACAAAGCTATATCTACCTCGGTTCTACTATCTCGAACTCTGGAGGATGCGAAGACGAGATCAGACGACGATGTGCTATCACGAGGTCGGCAGTTGAACGACTGGGGAAGATTTGGAAGGACAGGCGAATAACCAAAAAAACAAAGGTTCGTCTCATGAAATGCCTTGTCTTTCCAATCTTTTTGTATGGGGCTGAAACTTGGTCTCTGCGGCTGCAGGATCGCCGAAAAATCGATGCACTGGAGATGTGGTGTTGGCGGCGGATGTTGAGGATTCCGTGGACGGCTTTCCGCACCAACGTCTCTATTCTCAGGGAACTTCACGTACAGGATAGACTTTCGTCGATTGTGCAGGTGCGAATACTGAAGTTCTTTGGGCATATCTCTAGAAATGAGAACTCGATGGAGAGGCTCGTAGTGCAAGGCCGAGTTAAAGGCAAGCGCAGTCCCGGTCGATCACCAACTCGATGGACCGACTTCATAAAAAAGGCCACGCAGTCCACTGTGGTTCAGTGTGCTCGCGATGCAACAAACCGCCAGAAATGGAGAAGCATTGCGAGACGTGCAGCAGCAATGGAAGGGGGCGTCGACGACGGCGAAGAGCCTCCGTGTAGCATTGCAACCACGACCACTCTGCCGAGAGTGAACGACTAAGAAGAAGAAGAATCGGTTGTGCTTGTCTGGACGCGCGAGATTATTGCAATGAATGTTCCTTTTCTAGCTTTATACATGTGAAAAAACAATAGTTGATTTATTGTAAGATTTGTGAAGTGAGATCTTTATTAAGTTTACACTAAAAGCGTGAATCTATCAATCTGTTTGATAAGTTAGTTAGGCAGTTTTTGTTACAATTAACACGAAAATTAATGTTCATTTATTTGGTTGCGAGAAATATATCAGAACGACAATAATTAAAATATACTTAAATTATAAACTAGAATAACACGGGAATACTCACGGTAATAATAAGTCGTTTACTACGACTAGTTTCGATCACATTCGGTGATCTTCATCAGGTGAGTAACAAGCGTAATCGCGTGTTAATTAACAAAATGTTTCAAATTCACGTTAGTTTCCTTAGTTAGGCAAAGTTGCAAAATATATTTTTGCCAAACGTACATTACACACGTACAAACGTACGTTTCCATATTAGCTATGGTTGACTCCCGTCCGAAACTAGTTTGACGTCAATGCATAAACGTCGCCTTCCTAGAAAATTAATAACCAGAGCTAGAAACTAATCAAGTTAGGTTCTTGGAAAACAGGCATTTGCAATATCAAGCTCACGTCGAGAATTAGCAATATTGCGTTCATTTAGCACGCAGTGTTTAACCTATAACCGTTGAGCGTAGCATTTCGCTACGTTCGTAGCATTCCGTAGCATAACAATGTAGCAAAACATTACCCGGAAGATTGTTGAAACAGACAAAAACTAGGGTCAAAACGTTGCAACAAGACCGCAAACAACTTGCTGGAGAGTTATCTCGCTGGATTTACTGTGGCAAAGTTCTCGTGGTGACGTTTCGCCCACTCAGACCGCAAGAGTGGCACTGAGTGTGGCAATTAAAACTTGCGAATGTCAAGTGCGGCGCGAAACCCAAGGCTTTATTATTTTTTATTTTATGCAAACAAATAAAGCAGCCGTGGTCGGTAGGTATCTCGCAACTTTGGTCACTCTAGTGCTGTTGCGCTGGTTGTAAGTTTTAGATTGCTAATTAACCATAGTTGTATTCAATGTGGCCGTTTGTTTTTACCAGCTCATTTTTTTTAAACTTGCAGCAAAATGATATTACGGACAACCGTATCTACCTATTACGAGAAGATGCATGGTGCCATTAGGTTATTTTCACGCATTCATATTCAAACCCAATTTACCCACATTTTATTTAACATTTTCCGGCGGCGACATAAGCCTGCATTATCGTCAAAATTGCGGCCAAACCTGGACCCAATCATCATATGACCGAAACAGATAGTGCCCCTACCTTGCAGTGGGAGAGAGAAAGCTGTAAATGATGGTGACCCACATTTGAGATTCTCAACACGCGAGTTCATGGTCAAACGTGGACTTCTTTTGACGTGACAACGTCATATAAATTGGTTTGCCGGGTGACACTTCAAGAAACTGCGTTACGCTCCGCTCACGTTATGCGCTCACAATGAGAGCGAGTGAGAGGCACGCGTCCCTTCCACTCGGGCATGGTTAGCCCGCCTAAGAGCGAGAGAGACAGACATAAAATTTTGTTAATATGAAATTCAGTGCGAGATTCTTTGTATAAATTAATGTTTTAAATATAATTCTTTGTATAAATAAATGTTTTAAATTGTTACTATTATTTCATCCTTCTTCCTACTATACGAATGAATATTCACATTAAAATTATTTTACCACTCAAAGTCGTTGTCACGTAAAACTTTCGCCCGTATACCGACTTTACAGGCAACCAATTTTTTTTAATAAAAAAATTTGCTAAACACACTATTTTTGAAAAAACTTGCGGTTGTAAAAAACGAAGTCCAGAAAACTATGGTAAATATCCCGTTCATTGGGTACTAGCCTATTTTCAAAAGTTTTTGTTAACTTGTAATGTACGAGTATGTATGCAATTTTGTTTGTTCAGGTGGAATCTTGCAACTAAATTTTGAATCACTTCCCAATGTTCGATTGAGCTGAAATTTGGTATACATGTTTAGCTCCAATGACAATGCAATAAAAGCTAAAAATATTTTTAAAATTAACTTATATTATTTATACTAAATACCTACTGTCTCAAATATCACCATCTCCATATTCAAAACGAATCACTTTTGAAGTCACATCATTAAAAAATAATAATCACCATTAAAAACATCACACAAATACTGAAGAAAACTCAGATCTAATCCACTTTATCTTACGAGCGAGTATGAATCCCAACACGGTGCTAACACTTGCAAAAGCATACAGGTACGTTATAAAAGAACACGGAACTCGGAAAAAACCCGTTTCGAACCATCAACGGGGTCATTAACGATTTCATAAAAGGGCTTATAGGGCTCTCTTCCCTTTCCTCGTATCATATTTTTCATGGGCTCGACCGTTTCCGAAGTACTTAGGGTGCACGGAACGTCGTCAGGCCCCAATTCTACTAAGTATCACGTCATTGTAATTTCAAAGCAATTGTACGAAATTCGTCGTTTTGACTCGACGTCATTGTAACATAAAAGCATTTATTGAATTAGAATTATATCATCGTATTTAGAATAAAACATTGAAAATTATGACATGGTTTTACATTACGCAGTATTTAGAATTTACTTAGAGGACGATTACTCAATTCCTTTGGGAAAAATGTGACGACGTTTGTAATTCCCGTATCGGTTTATTAACCCACGAACGCAAATTCCGGGCGCTACACAATAATCATCTCTTACAAAATATGTAAGTGATGTATGTAGATAGACACTAAGATAAGTTGTCGTAAATATAAATTTTGGTTCAAATTTAAAGTTCCAAGTAGTCAATAATAAAACTGTAAATATTATTAACTGTAATTTTTAACATTACAAAAACCCACAATACATAAACCTACCTATAAATTCTTGTGTTATATTGAAATTCACAACGGTAAAAAAGACACCAACTAAATTTAACCGCGAAGTGACAGAGAATTTTGTAGCGTGGGTTTTTAATAATGTACCGCCTCATTTCGAAGCAATTGGTGTTGTAAGCAGAGTTGGGGCCCAGGTAGATGGTACGACAGAATTGATCTCGAAATGCGTCGTTTGTAGGGCACTGTGCGAAGGTAGTTTGTATGGGAGCGGTGTTCTTGTACCTATTAGGTGCAGTGAGCAAAGTGGAACAATTTTGTTACAACTCAGAGCTACTTTGCTTCCCTTTGACTATGTAACGGAAAGCACACAGCATCTCTTCGAGCACATCTTTTCGCTTTAAGAGCTTAACTCAGTGCTTTGGAACTTTAAAACTGTTTTGTAAGAATCCGAAAATTTTACCAGTATCACTTAGTTTTACATTTTTATCCTACATTTTTTTTACCAAAGATTACCAAACTAATAAAGATACTATTTTTTACTTTTAGTTTGTGGTATGTAGCTATGTAACACTAGTATGACAACAAAATAAATTAAGTAATCTACAAACTTCGGTATACATTCTGAATGGTACGAAGTTGTATGTAAATCAAGCACTGAGTGAAGGCTTTGAAACTCCCTAGACAATGATTTATTAAAAAAGGTATCAATTTACGTAGGACTAGCATTACACGGGTAAGCCCTAAGGACATAATTAGTAAGCCTGCACTTGTTTTCTTTTTATTGTTCACATGAGACATGTAGCGTGTCTATTCCTGTAGTAGGTACCTTCTTGATTACAGTTTTTCACCCTTCAGTTACAGCGATGGTAGTGAGTTTTTTATTGCATTTTATACGTATTTTGCTGTATGATTCATAGAGCATCAAGAAAATGTTGTAGTTTATGATACGAATTAGCGATGTTTTCTTCTATTTGGTATATTCCTCAAAAGCACTGTCCATGCGTTCGTTATGGAATCTGTGGCAAAAATAACAGTTCAAAGTGACAAAATCATTTGCATTTGTACTTGTTCGTATGTCACACATGCGAGTGATTGTGATTAAAAGTGTTTTAACTATTTTCGGTCCCAAAACGTATCATGTAAGCTTGTAAGCGCATTGAAATGTCCAAATAGGAACAGTAAAAATGTTTTTAAGTTGATAATAATTGAAATGTGACACTGACTTTTCGGATAATACGAGTAAATGCTGGATAATATTTCTGTTCTATTTACAGATTTTTAACCAACTTGAAAAAGGAGGTTGAGCTCAGTGGGACTGCTGGTTTAATTACGTAGACGTTTATAGTTTTAATGGTTTAAATAGAAATGTTGAGGGAAACGTAGTGGTTCTAAAGAAGCAGAGACCATACAATTTATAAGTCTAAGTTGGTATAGGAGCGTTGGTGGTCAAACGCGGATTAATTCGTAATAAAAAAATGAAATAAACATTTTCTAACCCTAAACGCATATACTATACAATATAGGTATACATATACCTTCTTCGTTCCATCGTGGGCAATGACCCGTAACTAACGAGTTTATAATAAAACTAGCTTACCCAATAGACATTGTCCTGTATTAACTATGAATATTGAATTCAAATTGTCCTAATTTTTCTGATGTTCCCCTCAACTTACCTAACTTTTCTTTCATTAGAACCTGACAATTAATAACACAAAAAGAAAATAATTAGCTAAATTGTTCTATACATTCACGCGTGATGCGATGACCAAAGGGAATAGAGATTCATTTGTTATGCTACAGAGTGACGAGACTAGCAAATCTCACGTTTGCCCATAACAGGTCTGCACCACCTAGAATTTTAAACTCATACAATTCTAAACCCTGCGTGGCACAGGACTGCGCTCGTCACCCTGAGATATGAGATGTTTAATCTCCTATTTTCCCTGAAATTTTATAAATATAGATATAGATAATTATATCAATGACGACTAATAAAATACTTAGCATTATTACAGTCTTGACTTGTCACAATTACAGTAAATGCCAACGGGAATAACTTCACTAAATTGCAACTGTGGCAATATTGTTACGCTTACGTATGATAGTTAAGGGTGTGCTCCCGGACTGAGTTAAGATAAAATAGGTATTTATTTGACACGATGTGCAACACCAAGTATTTTAAGGTAAAATAAGATGAAAACAATGATAAAAAAAAACATTTGTGTCGAAAAGAACAAAATAGAATTAAAAGAAAACCAGTCATGTTTCATAGGGATAACATAAATATTTTAAATGTACTTCCTCGTCGATATTCTATATTGTGGTGAAGAAAAAAGAGAAAAAATCGAAAGATAAATTCATATAAAATACAAAATGGCACATACTCGTAAATCAATAAAAATGAAAACTTCCCTTTTGATTTCCTATTCTTCTATTTTTAAATTTATTCAAAATGTGCGAACGAGACAGCCTATCACCATATTATACCATACAGCAGAGCGGGCTCTTAAGTAGGAATGCACGCTACATAGTGGAAGCCAATCACTTATGGTCTGTACGAGAATGTTGCGAAACTCGTAGCGATGGATTTAAAACCAACTACTCTTTTACTATTAACTGCAATTTCTTTTTTCCTAAATGGATTATTATATTACTTTCCGCAGTCCCATTGCAAGGAGAAAACGTCATTAAATTTATCTTTATTTGAGCAATTTGAGTCTCTCAAAAGAAAGGAGTTCAGTTCAGCCTTCCATCTCAGTATTGGCCGTCCTGAGACCCTATTCTTAGGCACTCTAGATTATCTCGGTCACTCTCACTGTGAAGATATTTCCAATGAGAACGACAAGGACTGAGATAATATCTCATTCGCAAGGCCCTAAGGTCGTCGTTTATTAATTACATTAGTGTGAAAGCCACTGTGTCTCATTCTAACCAGTTGATATTGGTTTTTATATTTTACTAGCTGACTCGACAGACGTTGTCCTGTCAAAAGTCATTGCGTCAATTCTATGTCAAATCTCAAATGTCAAAAGTTACATTAAAAAAGTTTACATTGTCCAAAGCGCTATAAATAATGGTTTAAGTATTTTAAATTTTCTAATTTTTCATGTTTTTTTACTATAAATTGAGATGTGAGCTATCCTATCTCCTAAGTTAGATCGAACTGCACCCGGTGTGCAAATTTGATTGAAATCGGTTAAGTAGTTTAGGAGTCTATAGCGGACAAACAACGTGACACTTAATTTATATATAGGTACTAGCTGACTCGACAGACGTTGTCCTGTCAAAAGCCATTGCGTAACTATAGCAACCGTAGTATGTTGATGCTAACTTGTCAATTTATAGTAAAAATTATCAGTATATATATAATTTGCAATAAATAGTTGGATCGAACTGCACATGGTGTGCGAATTTTATTATAATCGGTTAAGTGGTTTAGGAGTCCATTGAGGACAAACATTGTGACACGAGATTTATATATATTAAGATTAAGAAGATGAGAGAGAAGAACATACAATATAATTGCATACTGTCTTCGAAGTATTGCGACTTTTGGTTAAATTTTGTTTCTATAAGTTATTAATTGAAAATGTGTTAGTGTACGCCGTGCAGGTGTCATTTCATTTTTACAAATAAACAAAAACGGATGAAACAGCGCGATTAGTAAGTATAGAATTCACGCTAGCGAATAGATGTTTATTTTATAATAATTCGTAATATTCTATAATTAATATCCTTAATACCAAGTATATTCAATGTAGTCTGTACCGTCCGTTTAGACTAATGGTGTTCGGAAGCACTATCAATAGTTGACAAGCAATTAGCAGAATTAATTGGCGCAGTGAGGTCCGGCAGGACTGCCTCTTGAGCTACACATTGTCCATATCTACAACAAGAAAACTCCCTATGAATATATTAAAAAAAACCCTGTGAAGATATAAAAAAAAACTCCCTATGAATATATAAAAAAAAAACTCCCTCTGAAGATATTTAAAAAAACTTCCTGTGAAGATATTTCAAAACCTTACATTGAATTGATTAGTTTTTTAAAAACATTACACATTAGATAATGGGCCCAAGTTTGAAGGCATTTTAAGACAGATCTAAACTAACTAAAAATATATCTGTCTTTATCATTGCAAGCCATTAGACAAGGATGCCAATAGTTTTAGAAAATTTAGATCTGTCTTAAAAAGCCTTCAAACTTGGGCCTATTGACACCAAAGGAAGTCTTGTCGCAAAGAACGGCTTTTTTCATACTTCATTCTAAACTTTATTAGGAACGAACGACACAGGCAGTCTAGAAATGGGTGACCGCGGGCGGCGCGGGTAGTTTTTTTTAATATTAATTGGAGACGAAACGAACAAATCGCTCGCCTGATGTTAAACGTCACGTTTGCCCATAAACAGGTCTGCGCCACACAGAATTTTGAATTCTTAGAAGTCAAGACCCTGTGCGGCACAGCACTGCGCTCGTCACCCTGAGATATAAGATGTTTAATATCCTATTTGCTCTGTAATTTCTCTGGAAACAATGCCCTTCCAACCGGAACACGGTAATGTTTGCATTGCACATTACTGCTTGGCGGTGGAATAACTGGCAAAGGAGTAGTACTTCCCCAGGCGTAGTCGGATGATACGTCAATACCACTTGTTTGTTCTATAATAATGACAAGACAGTCAAGCCATGTCAAAGGCCTCCTGTCTAAAAACTCTGACAGGCTAACCACTCGGCCTATATGAACTTACCTACATAAACTAGCTATCCTTATGTATGAAGTTTGCTGGTATTCTAAAGATATAAAGCACGACTACATTCACCGTTTCGTATCAAGACTTTGATCGATACCTACTTTAATTCTAAACTTAGCCGACCCGGTTGTATAGTGAATACACCATACAGGCAGTTTTCCTGCTCTGCCTATTGTTCTAGAAATGAACCTGATATGATGAATATTTGATTCGAATTCACAAGCTCAATAAAATTTTCCAATTCTAGCTTTTGGCTATGCTGTATTGTCTTACGAGCAATTTAATTTTTATCGCTGGATTGAAAGACGCTAGATTTTGGTCTTTTTGAAGTAACATCTTGTAATAGACGATTTCGTTTTACGTGGGTATTCCCGTGTTAATCATAACAAAATGTTTTAAAACCACGCTAGTTTCCATAGTAAAACGTCTTCTTAAAATATTTTTTTATGAAATGTTGTTTATTTTATATCCACTTTTTAACACGCTTATATTAGCTTCACCTGTATGTTTGTAACCGACTCCTTTGGGCGCGATGTTGACCCACTTTAAACGGCCGGATTTCGTTCAAACTTTGTAGATATATCGAGGATTGATGACAATAAATTATTATACAAAAAATTAAAAAAAAATTACTTATATTATATAATTTAAAATAATTATATGAGCTAATAAATTGTGTTTTCGTCCGAACGCGATTTCTACGATTACTGTTAGCTAAGCTGTGACTCGGTACGCGAATTCTGTGACTACTGCTGGCTAAGCTGTGGTTCCCCACGGCTACTGGTACATATTCTGCTACGTGCCGCGTTTGTCAAAGAGCGATGACAATGCGTGTTTTTTAGTTATTTAAACTATTCTATATTATTATAGTAGTGGTAGGGCTCTTTTGCAGAACCCGCCTGGGGAAGTACCACACCCTTGCCAGTTATTCTACCGCCAAGCAGTAATGTGCAAACATTACTGTGTTCCGGTTGGAAGGGCATTGTTTCCAGTGAAATTACAGGGCAAATGGGAGATTAATCAACTTATATCTCAGGGTGACGAGCGCAGTGCTGTGCCACGCAGGGTTTTGAATTCTGCGAGTTCAAAATTCTGGGTGGCGCAGACCTGTTATGGGCAAACGTGACGTTTAACATCAGGCGAGCGATTTGCTTGTCTCGTCACTCAATACATAAAAAAAAAAAAAATAAAAAAAAAATGAGTTTATTAACAGTAAATTTATCATTACGAGTACACACGTAAGTAAACACCACAATCGGACGAGTAACCTAGTTTCCGATAACTAAAAGATACGTTTGTTTGTGCGCGTGTATGTTTGTTACTTCTTCACGCTAAAGCGGCTCTACAAATATGCAAATATAATATTTGGTGGGGATGTAGCCAAAAAAGCCGTGGTAGCTAAAAAAAGCCGAGGTAGCTCAGTGGGAGAACAGCCGCTTCGCATTCTTGAGGTGGCGGGTTCAAACCCCGACTCGTTCCAATGAGTTCTTTGGGACATATGTACGAATTTATATACCACTGGCTTTTCGGTGAAGGAAAAACATCGTGAGGAAACCTGCATATGTCCGGAGAAGAAATTCAATGGCGTATGTGAATCCACCAACCCGCACTTGGCCAGGGTGGTGGAATACGGCCTAATCACCCTTCGAATGTAGACCTGTATGCCAGCAGTGGGAGGATTAAGGGTTGCATATGATGTAGCAATACCTTAGAATTTAGATTAACATTTGTAAGAACTGTTTTTATTACAAACACATAATTGTAAATCTTCATCGTCGCTCTTCTTCTCTTACATATAAACAAAAATGAACCGCTGTTCGTTAGTCTCGCTAAAACTCGAGAATCGCTGGCCCGATGTGCATACTTTTTTTTGTTTTATTCGCTCTAATACAGGGGTGGTTTAAAAGAAAAAAAGCGGATGAAACCATGAGGTGCAGCTAGTAAAATAATAAAGTGATTATACGCATGAGAGCTGACAGGTATCGAGTACAATGTTATTGTTTATGACATACAATGAGGTAAGTGTCAATGACAACCCTGTTTACGTCGGTATTGTTACATTAGAACGTTATAGTTATGACGCACACTGTGTGACATGCGATTACGACAGCTCGTCGACTATACTCGGGCCATTTTAAGAAGCCACAATTGACGACTGTCAGTTTTATCTTCATAGTGAGGTGACCTGCTTAAAAACATCGATTAAAATGAATGAATCAATACTTGAAACATATGTGAATTTTAAAAATCATTATTATTTTTCTTTCGTAAATTAATTAAGGAACAAAATAAGACAAGTACATAATTTAACAAAAAAACATCATTTATTCAGTTGAACTATCAGAACTGTTATTAGTCATCTTCATCACTGCTGTCAGCACTCAGAGATATTATTAATTCACGCTACGATATTATTTTGAAGAGAGTAACATTCTTACGTCAAGTAAATAAAATGACAGATTGGGACAATGTCATGTTTATTGACGAAACATGGTTGAATGCGAACCATACGGTTTCGCGGTTTAGTCAGCTTAGAAAACCCATCGAAAATTATAATGGACAATGCACCGTATCATTCTGTACAAGTCGATAAACCACACCAACTCAAGCAAACAAAAAGCAAGAAATTGTCTCGTGGCTGGTAAGAAATGGTGTGGATGCAAGTCCAACTTTATTAAAAGTTGAGTTGTCAAATCTGGTAAAAGCAACTAAGCCGTCCAAGCTCCGCTATGTAATCGATGAACAAGCCCTACAGCATGGACACGAAGTTATTCGATTGCCTCCACTTACCATTGCCAGTATAACGCCACTACAGAGGACTGGAGAAAAGTCGTAGAGAAAACAAAGAAAATAATTTTACAAGATTTTGAACGAGATGTGAGAATAGACAATATTATAGAAAATGAACTAATAATATCACGCTAAAGGACCGGAAAAAGGCAGACGACATATAAGATCCACAACGAATGTCGAGGACATTTTAAAGAAAGTCAGACAATTAAAGTGGCGATGGACAGGACACATGACAAGAGACGGCAGAATTAAATGGACAAAAATTATAACAGAGTGGCCACCACGGGATGGCAAAAAAAAAGAGGAAGACAGCTTAAAAGATGGATGGGTGACATAAAAAACATTGGTGGAGTAATCTGGCCAAGAAAGGCTAGCGACAGAAAGAAGTGGAAAGGGCTCGTCACAGGACACGCTGATCACGACACAGAAAAATAGTAATAATAATTGTCAATACTATGTTTAAATTATCAGCAATAAAAGGCTTAAATAAATAAACGTAGTCAGTAAGATCAGTCCAATAAAAAAGCCGGGTCAGTAAATTGTACCTTACCAAATCAATGATTTTTCTATTTAGTTATTTTTTGTATTTTTATAGTTTGTTAAAAGAATAATAAATATTTATGTTTTATTATAATCACAACGTGGTTATTAATTTATGGTGATATTCTTCACAAGTAATCATTGCATTCGATTCAACTTATCAAGCTTTCGATTTTTAGAGTAACATCCTTAGTGTTTAAAAAGAAAAAAGGTTAACTTACGCAACATTGTAACAACGTTCAGTTCTTTACGAGATGGTAAATTATCTCGTAGATCAGTAATTATTTATTATGTTTAAAATGGTTTAATAAAAAAACAAATCACAAAATAACTCGTATCGGTCATTATTACAATAAATATGTAATCGTAATTGAAAAAAGTTCAGCAATTGTGCAGTTCTAACAAAACGAAAAAATATATTATTTATGCCCGCCGTTACTAGGTTACGTTGTTGAATTTCGATGAATTGTCAAACGGGGCCTGTAAAATTGGCCCAACTATAGACGCAACGACAGGCTGTGACTGACAGGTCGACATGTTTAAGCTCGGTACTTTGGAGTTTTATCTTTATTGCGAATTAGCGGAGCCCCGCGGTTTCACCCGTGTTTTCTAGAATAAAAAGTAACTTATATGTTAATCCTGAACCTAAACTATCTATGTCTTAAATTTTATCGAAATTGGTGAGATACGCGTGTATAATATTTATCGAATTTATAATATTAGTACGAAGTAGGATAGGAAAAGTCCAAAAAAAAAAGTGGTCAAAATAAAGCATGCAGGCAGAATATTAGTCCGTATTCACTCTGTCCTCGAAAACCCCAAGATTATAACTGTCAAACTGCAAATATGGAAACGCATAGCAACAAGGACCACAGTTTGCGCTGGATATAATGATTCAGAAATATAAACGTTTCTGTTAAATGCGTAGGTGTCTGATACAAATATCTAAGAAAATTGGTTTACCGTTGTCGGAATATTGTTACTTGGTAAACTATTCACACGCTGGTAGGTATATTCCGTAACCAAAATTCCCAAAATTTCAACCAACAAAACGGAATTACTTTATTTGGACTACAGTCCGTCAAATCTAAGAAGTACCGTTTGACAGTTCTGACAATTGAATGATAGGGATGGGATGAAAAAATCGATTACTATAATATCCGAACTATAAGAGATCGATTACTATAATATCCGAATTTTAAGAAATCAATTGGTATAATTAAATAAAAGAAATGTTTAGGATATTTTTTTATTCACTACTAGTACTAGTATCGTCGTCTTCGTCATCATCGTCATTTAAATTAATGACCAGTTGATTGTCCATTACATTATCAAAGTGTACGTCTCTTTCGAAGTCGTCCATTATTATTTTCTTTGTTTTTTGTACTACTTTACTCCAATCTTCCTGTGTAACTTGGGCACATGCTTCCTTTAATAAACCTTCCATTTTCTTGACACTGAAGGGTGGTTTTGTGTTGTGTCTTGCTGCATAACCTGTAAAACAATAATGTAACTATTTGATAGCAGACGAAAACCATTGTTTAAATTATAAATGTTAGAAGTACTCGTGTTATTATTATAATATTATAAAATATTACCTTTAACTTGGGCCCAAATCAGTTCAATGGCATTATATTGGCAATGGTACGGAGGAAGTCGTATGACTTTGTGCCCGTGCTCTTCGGCCAATTGGTCAATTACATATGTCGGTTTTGGTGGTTTATGCAATTTCACTAACTGTAATAATTCAGCTTTTAATAGTGACATGTCGGCATCCACTCCTTTTCTTTGCAGCCATGCCACCAAATCTGCTTTCTTATTGGCTGACGTAGGTGCTTTATCAATTTGCACAGAGTGGTATGGGGCATTATCCATTATAATTGTGCTGTTAGGAGGGATATTCTGTAATAAATTTAAGAACCACTCTCGGAACCTTACTGCGTCCATTTCTTCATGATACTCTTTAGTGCTTTTGGATTGGAAAGCTAATAAAGAGTTTTCCACGAAGCCTGTAGACGCTGACCCAGCATGGCATATTATGAGGCGTCCACCTTTTCCTATCGGCACCTTCGAGCACGAAGCTTCAGAATCATCAGTCCATGTTTTCGGCACAGAATGGTTGGAATTTAGCTAGGTTTCGTCCAAAAATATTACATTATCCCAGTTTATAATTTGTTTAACTTCGCGCAGGAATGTTAGTCGCTGCATAATTATGTCATGTCGCTCCATAACAATTTTTCGTTTGTCAACTTTTTTGTGTCTGAAGCCAATTCCTGTTATTACCGTTCTCAACGACTCTATGCTTCCCTTATACAGCCCGGCATCTTTTAAAGTTGCACATAACTTTGCCAATGTTGGAAATTCGCCTGTTGTAAAATACCCGTATATATGGTTTCTAATAGCATGACTATCGAATTCATCGATGCCTGTCACAGGTTTATTTCTTTTTCGTTTTTTCGGTGTGTGAAGTACGTTACTGTCACTCCCCGAAGGCCCATATTTTTCACTTAATATTTTGCCAACGGTGCGGCTACCAATACCGAGAGCTTCACCGACGCGATCCCGAACTTGTGTAACTGGCAGTAGAAGTCCACCATTTTGAGATTCACGCTCAAAATACTCGTGTAATTTCACCACCAATTCACGAGCCTGGCTGTTCAAAGTACGTCCTCTTTTCGACATTATTAATAAACACTTGCTTAGTTCGGAGTCCAGTATAAATATTGCCAAGGTAAACGGATAAAGAATGATCAGTCCAGAAAAGTAATAGCCAAGTCACAAATTGTAAAACACAAACGAGAAAGCAAGTACGCGCACAGTCAGCTTCCAAGATGGCGAGAGACTGCTGACGCCGAACCGACCGAGCGGACCGCGTGCGCTTGTAGTTGGCAGTGTTGCCAGAAAAAAATTATTAGTTTTAGAC
Source organism: Alcis repandata (assembly GCA_949125135.1). Classification (NCBI taxonomy): domain Eukaryota; kingdom Metazoa; phylum Arthropoda; class Insecta; order Lepidoptera; family Geometridae; genus Alcis; species Alcis repandata. The sequence goes on along the minus strand of OX421226.1, from coordinate 9,891,510 downwards.
GTAGAAATAAGACTTAGAAGAAAAAATTGTAATTGTAAAATCAATGGATGTGCTTGTTAAAAATTTGTTTATTTCTCTGTAATATGCAAACCCATACTATCATACACAAAAATAAATGTAAAAAACACTATCCCTGACTCCATTTACTATTTCGACAGCGGTAGCGCGAGAAACCCCGACTTATTTGGGCGCGAAAATCAAAAATCGACAAATCGCTTTCGACAACTTTTTAAAGAAGCAAATATATTTGATTTATAAATACGTATTTTTGGTGAATGGGTTTTATCTCATATTTTACGATTACATAACTATTTAGTTATGTAATCGTAATATGTGAGATAAATCCCATTCACATGAAAAAATATTTGTTTGGTTGTCAAGTGTAATTTGTAAATAATACATTCGATTTTTCGTATATGTAAACGATTTTTTTGCATACAAGTGTATCCGAAGAGTCGCAACACTACGTGCAGTGACCTAACTACGTAACTTTGTAATGAGGTCAAGAATATAACTATTAGAAATTATTTACTGTGTAAATATGTGTTATTTTGCTTTGTTTGAAAGTTTTCAATTACATTTAGATATTAAGAATTGTACATTTTTAGATACAATAATGAAATCTTTCTAAATTCATGGTTTTATGAAAAAGGTTATCGAAACTGAATAATGTACGTATGAACAAAGTTGTTTCGGTTTGAAAAATATGAAACGTCAAACGGTACCTCTTAGATTTGATGGACTGTAAATACTCGAATTTTTCTTTTGATTAGTCAATAGAAAATAATGACAAATACTTTTAAAGAAATTAATGTTGCATACATTCACATTTCCTGACTGTCAATGCAACGAGATTCGTCTAACCAATCCGTCTGCACAAAGATAAATTTGCAATCAAAATATTACCTGCGGAAGCGAAACAGCCAAGTTATGCTGAAAACACCTACAATCTGCGATTCAAATCAACTTTATCATCCGGGAAGGCAACAAAGCGTGTGTTCGAGAGACTCCAAGTTTTCCGGGGCTGAGCCGCACCTGCTCCGTTCCCACAAATTGTAACCGGTTTGAACTCGCAAGTCGCCTCCCTCGCCTGGCCTTCTTCTCTTCATAATTAATTCTTCATTCGAAGCAACTTCGACTTGGACAGTAGCGGGCCGCGTAAGCACTTAAATAGTCCAAATTGTGTCGGCGACGCGCCCATTTTTAATTAGTTGAAAGGAGCTCTTCAATTTTTAATGACCGTGTTTCCAAGTTTTGTTGTTAATTAAGGCAGTAATCCGTGGGCGCCGCGCTGAGGTGGCGGCAGCGATTGCAACCTTTAATTTTCATAGATACAGAAGCTGCTCGCCCACTTACAGATGTTTAACCGACGTCGGGTTGCTTCTTACGTTTAAGTAGATTTTCTTGGCTTAACATCTGAAGAAAAATCGATTGTGCGTTCATGTTAATACATTGCTGCTGTCAATATCACACTTTGTAAACAACTGACAAGAGTTTTCAATTACATTCGTGCCGAAATAAAAACGAATATTTCTTGACACAAATTGGTTAAAGTGCTAGTAACTCTAGCTGAGAATCAAAGTCCACGTATTTTATTTAAGGCTTGTGTAACAAAATCTGTAAATTGAACAAAGCATCGTTTAAGCTGTAGGGTTCCACGCAGCCCCATATCGCGAAACAATGCGTCTGACAAATCAATCCGAGTGTTTAGCGCGGCCTGTCTGCGACAGCCTTGTTTGACTATACCGGCAGGAGAGATGGAGCAATGTAGAACGGATTTGTGTTTTTGAAACATATACTTACAAATGATTAGGTAAGTTAGTAGGCATTTACTACGAAGTAACCATGATTTGTCTCTGCGCGATAGCAAACGATGAGTACTGTTTTCGGTTTTCTCACTTGTTTCCAAATACCTGTTTCTAACAATTGGCTTTTTTACTAACTTTATTGTTGATAATGTAAAATTCGAAAATACTGAATATTACGATAGAACATAATTATAAAAGAGCTTTCTTTGTATTTTTCAGCCTAAATATGTTTTTATGTGGCATTAATAAAGTGTTTTGTATTAATTTATCACTTATAAATTGGTTAGAAACTTAGGAGAGTGGTATAATCTATGTATATTTTACGTCAAGCAGTAGGAAATAGTAATATTTTTTGGGGTTATAGTTGAATGAGCCTATACTACTCATGGCAATGAACCTTCTACCTTTACCAAATCACTTACAACCATTGTTCCAGGACTAGGCTTAAGGGTAAACGTATACCTATCCACATCGTACGCGTAGTACACGACTTCAATACAAACGACGTATTAATCTGTGGGAATTTATCTGTGCTAAGTACTAAGTAAGTATGAATTTTGTGAGTAGGTATTACGAAATTCGGCGCGATCAGCATGCGGTGTGGATAGATTAGACTACGAAGGTATCGTTGGTAACCCTATCTAACACAGTACCAGCGGATGACTTTTTCTGTGAAGAGAAGGACAAAAAGTTACATCTAAAAAGCTGCAGGTACTTAACGGGGTAGGGTTGCCAGCGTTCCTCTTTTAGTCTGGGTGTGCGATTACCTTAAGTTCGTTATGTCCACATGACAGATGGTTATCATATTATTCATATCGTAGAAGTAGCGGGATGCTCACTGGATTGTTGCGGGATGGCTGAGACAGATTCACATGACAGTTTTTGCTAAGCATTTTGATTCGAATTTGGAACTCAATGTTTTTTCCAGTACCTAGTTCTCATGTAATTTGACGCTCATCATACTTTAAAACACGTTTTGTAATTGAAAAAAATATAATTGAAGCTCTGTTTGAATCATAAATAATTGAATAAGCATTGTTTTTAGCTATCAATGACTTAAACCAGTATAATTTCGGTACAACTTTTCTTGAACTGCAGAAAAGTAATAAAACCTTTGTTTACTGTCTCAATCTGTAAGTTTCACCTAATCAAAATTAAGTTGTTAGTTAAATTAAGGGCTAAGTTCAGATAGGTTCGGCTTATAGGTTAAGGTAAAAGCTGTATTTAATAATTAACATTTATTTTCGAGGCTCGGAACAAAACATAAAATAACTCTGAATAAAGCCATTAGCAGTTTCAGTCTTCAACAATCTTAGTTCCGCATAGCGTTCTTCCTGTATTTCCCTACCTTCTAGTATAACAGTAGCAAGCCTACGTCACATCACACATTAACAAGTCATCCATTGAACTGCATAGCTCAGGATCTCAATATATTCCACAATAGAGCATCGGCGCATACACCGCCGGCATCACGCATATTACACTAAGCGGTGAACATTACATACACACCACATTTATTTTATGATAGCACTCGCTCTCAAAAACACAACCAAAAATAAACCTTACCACAACGACTTTGATATTTATGTTCGAAAATTGACGCGTGCTCGTAACTTTGTTAAAACATCGGTGACGCCTACTAATAATATTGGTCTATCTTCATTATTTTAGACAGCATTCATGTTTTATAAACTCAATAATAAGCCAAGTTTTGATATGAAACTATTGTGATAGTTTTAAGTGCAAATGAGATATCATTGATTTCAAAGTTTTGTCGTCAAAGTCGTCAAACTTTGTCCTATTAAGATTGAGAGAGCTTGACAGTATAATAGTGTGAATTAACTCCCATACCGCGGGTCGTAAGACGCGGTGAAATTTACTATTTAAATATTAATTGTTTGTTTAACAATACTTGTGACGAAAATAACTTCTTGCTACATCTAATGCTTGTAAAAGAGGTAGAAAATCAATGACAGTGCTATTCACACCTCTATTATTATGTTACTATGTAGTACTACTACACTACAATGTGTGGTTATTATTTGCTATCGTAACATTATCATATTTCTGCAGTAGACATTTTATTGAATTTAGAAAAAGATAAAAAAAAGTTTTTTTTTCCTCGTATCCTACTAATCCTTCTATCCTACCAAATATTATAAACGCGAAAGTTTGTAAGAATTTATGGATATAATATGTTACTCTTTCACGCAAAATCGGCTGAACGAATTTACACGAAATTTGGAATAAGGTTGTTCATGGCCATCCTTTACTAACAGACCGCAACGCCAAATCCTGCTATATTTTAAGCAAATTTAGGATTGTAAAAGCCTTCAGAACTACCCGCATTGTTATGTTAACACAAAGTAAGTGATATAAAACTAAACCATCAATAACAAGCATTTTCCGGACAAAGCTGGCTGCACAATGGCTCAGGAACAAAGCGCGATGCAACAGAAACTGTTCACTACCTGGGGCCTTATTCTTGGTCACTCGATATCATCTCGGTCACAGTCGCTCTCATCAGAAACGTCGTAAGAGTGAGAGTGACGGAGATAATCTCGATTGCCATAGAATAGTGTACTGTTCCGAGTGTTCAGTGTACAGTCGCCGCTGTCACTGTCAGTGCTAATTACTGCCATTGACGATGTCAGATTATTACGAGCTTTGTTTTGCTGTCCTGGACTGGTTGCTGTTGCTGGACGGCGGCGTGCTGTCCTCGTGGGACGGCGTGCGCTTCTAAAGCAAGCGCATGACTGACAATGAAGAGGGTTATGTAGTATGTATCGATGCTTAGAGAAGACGTGAACAAAATGTGTGTCGTTATTAGAGAATTACGGAATAGAATACGTGTTTTTGGATTTATTCTTATTTGAATCTTCTAAAGCAAGCGCGTGACTGACAATGAAGAGGGTTATGTAGTATGTATCGATGCTTAGAGAAGACGTGAACAAAATGTGTGTCGTTATTAGAGAATTAGGGAATATAATACGTGTTTTTGGATTTATTCTTATTTAAATTATAATTAGGAATTCTAAGTCAATAGCCTAAAGTTTTCAGTAGTAAATGATAACCGGTTTTTGTGAATAAAAAAATATTTATAATGACCAATAAAAATGAACTTGGGCTTTATAAGCTCAGAATGAATTTCGCATCGTCGCTAAACCAACAGGCGAGTTCGTTGTCGAGTTGTTGTCGTTCGAGAATTATTCGCGTTAAAAAAACTAAGAATTTATAACTGTAGTTATTATTAACACCTTGTATGCAACTTTGTGTTTTTGTGTATCTACCATGTTCATAACAAATAAAAAATTTGAATCTGAACATAATTTTTTTTTTGAAAACAAAAAAATGTAATAATTAATTTAAATTATTATAAATTTAGTTACTCTCATAACATCATAACATTCAACTTTCGCCAGTCAGATTCAGACAGCCCCTACCTACACACTAGTTCCACAACAATCCTCAAACGTCCAACTCTCAACCGCTCTCGAGCAAAAATTTACGCAAATTGATCGACTAAACAAACCACTAAACATTACGCTTTCGAACAAAGTTTTAACAGCTCGGGCGTTAAGGTCGTCATAACCGAAGTAACGAGAAGTACGTTCGATAAAATTACCGCTTTTTGTTGATAAATGTGCCCGCCTCGCGCTGGCTGCTGTTTATGTGCCCATTAACTTGAAATACTTACTTATTAATGAGTAATCTGTTATAATTACAATTATTGTTTACATCTAATGCTCGTGTACACGGCTTTGCCGAATGTGCTCTGTTTGGAGAAGTGCTGTTAATTCGGGATAATTTATAAAGACTTGGATTGGCAACATTTCGCGGATTCAATTCAATTTCTTTTCAGATCCTTGAACCAATTTTAATACAATATTAATAATAAAAATAATCCTGTTATATACCGGTTTGTATGTATCTAAAACTAGAGGTATAAAATGACAATAAGAATAATTGTAACAATGATATTTAAATGCAAGCTCTACGGCTACGAATTTATGTACTACGAGCTACGACAAGCTACGATCACTACGACATATGCTACGACGCCGACGGTACGAATTCACATTCATCAATGGTCTTGAATTCTACATATATATGGTAGTTGACTACAGTTAGCAAGATTGCTTGCAGCTACTCGTACTCGTATGTACCCGTATAACATTATAATACAAATTTATTCCTTTATTACTCAGTCAATCTCATTAATACCATAGGTACCTACCTACCTGTACTAAGCTTATCTCTGTAAAATATTTAAGTCAAAACGATTTTCTATTCAAAATGTCCTTTTAAACCGGAAGTGGCAACACTAAAGGGAATCTGGTGCGAAACAAAGAGTTCTCAAGGAGCCACGTATGCAGTATCCGATGAAAGGTTCACCGCAGCTACATTAACATGCAAATGAGACTTGTCTTAGGCATGGTATGCACAGAGAAGGCGAGCGGGGCGAGTCCAGCTCTGACACGGCGCAAAGTAAGTGCGGACGCGGAATGGATGCAGTGCTGACGCTTTTCATATAACCAACCTAACAGTATACATTTCCGTGGCGTGAATATACAAAACTAATCATTTTTTTGCCTGAGTAACTGATTACATATTTTATAATGATGATATCTAAGTACTATAATGAAACTCTTAATGAAAAATGTCTTTTTTTAAGTCTGGCGCCATATGAATATGTATGCTAAGACGCAGGTGACGCAGGTCCATGTAGCGCAAGACAGAGGAGATTTTGTAATGCATAAACGTATTCGACACGCTGCGGTGTAGGCACCTACGATGCAGACATGTGTCTGTCCTGCTCTGCGCTCTATATCGGTCTCGCTTGCTCTGCCTCGCAAAATCTATTCTGTACTGTGCTTGCATCTCAGCATACGCTCATTCTCTGCACTAAACTACTGGCGAGCGCGCGCGGCGGGTGCCCGCTCCGTGCACATGTAAACACCCGCCGCATGCACGCGTGCCTTGTAGCGTTGGTTGTGGCGTTGGCGACTTTTCACGTTGGTTGTGGCGTTGGTGCACTGCACCTGCGTAAAATTTAGCGCAGGCCCTTAGCCTATTTGCGTCGCTCAGCTCTTCTGTGTAAACCACGCCTTAGGAAGCGTTCTCACGACGGTTGATATCGTACAATCTTTACTTCTTACTGCAAGCTGGAAGTGAACGTGTTAGATTTTCATGTGAGAAGGAAATCAAATGAACTTAGGTTCACTTTAGGTACCGAGCTGTTTTTGATGAAAACTTAATAGGTTGGGTTCTAAATAATTTAATAATTTTGTAAAAAGCAATGGTATCATCTATCCGTTTCATTTTTCCGGGACAAAAAGTAAGTTATCATAATCATAATAATTCATAATTTCATTAAAATCCGTTAAACCATTTCAGCGTGAAAAAGTAACAAACATACTCACATCTCACAGACTTTCTTATTTATAAGCGTGATTTTTTAATTTTCGGTATTTTCATTTGAAGTATGTGTTATGTTTGAATGAATATGTCGTCTTTGTCTCTCAGTCGAACACCGCTGACACAACACAGGTCGGACAACACAACACGGTGTATAAGTTCAACAACAACTTTCCTAAGCTCCTATCCTGAACATCGAACATGCATTGACGCTTAACAAATGGTCCAAGTTAGTAAACTTTGCACATTTATTTATAATAATTATTGCAAGGTATTCGCCCACAATGCTGCGATGTTTGGAGAAGTACTTACCATTCACACCACAACTGATTTTACCATCTGTCAGGGTGAAATAAGGTATTTTCAACTGTATTTTAGTAGGTTATGGTTCAGTTTTGGATGGAAGGGCGCCTTGGTATCATTGGTTTGTATACCTATTCATTAATTATTGGGGTATTCTGAATTGGTGTAGGCATAGTAGTTTACAAAGTAACCAGAATTTATGATTATAATAAATATCACCGTATTAACAGTACTTTAAAGATGTTTTATAAGAATATTTTATTATTTGCCTTCAGGCTAAACGTTTTTAATAAATAAATAGTAAAATATTTTATGTTTTAAAAGGCAAAAATTTTCTTAAGAGTTACTACATAGGTATTTCTGTAATAAAAAAAAGTTTTTATGGTTTTACGTGCATAAATCGGCGCGCTTTAACTTTCACCACAACGTCGCTTACCAACAAGCGATTTGGTGGTCAAACGTGGGGTTATTTTTAATTAGAAAAAATGCCTTATTTCAGTCTAGATATATTGATTGCTAAACACTGTTGAAGCTCGGATAGCATCCTATTATGTCTTACTATGAGAGCTGACGCAGTTGTGATATGTTTTGTGGTAGTGATATTGTACAGTAACTACTCACGCTTTATTGAGTGGGATTAGAGTAACATACTCGTATACTTCTACTAATTTCAATATGGAAATCGCACAAGTGCCAACGTTACCCATATGGTAAAATGGCACTTAAAATAGAAATTTACATCAAAGCGTGTTAAACAAAAAGGTGTTCAAAATTAAAAGCTGTCGAATACTCTTTTTGCTCCAACAATTTCACCAAACAAACGTAAAAACCGTACATAAATTCTAAACAACGAAAACAAATTCTCTCACCGATACCGAGGCAGAAAAAGCGCTCTAACCCCTTATATCAGTAAGATAGCAGGTAAAACAGCCAGCAAATAAATAAATACGGCTACGTAGGAATACGTTTCGCGCTAATAATTCACTTTTATTGTATCTTACGCGCTCTTTGCTATATTTATTGCTCACCTACACATTGTGGGCACACTTGTATAAAATATAATGTAACAGGGTGCACTTAATAGGTCATATTTTTACACCAATTGTTACGGACGCCGTAACGTGCCTGCCTGGAGAACTATATTAATGCCCGTATTAAGTTATTATGCTATTTTGGTCGCTCGTTCTGGAAGCACGTGAAAAGCTGGCTTTTTGTTCTGAATAGTTTGTGAAAATAAACTGTTGGAAAGTTGGAATTAATTTTCGAGATACACGTTAATTTAAATGAGCAGGATAAATCATGATATTACGCTAGTAAAGTACCTCAGTTTTATTTTTACGATCATTTTATACAATATTAAATTACATTATTATTAAATCTGTAAACATAAAAAGCTTTCAGGCAAAAAGTGTGTATATACAGCTCAAGCTCAATACAGCAAAGCTGCCTGAAATAGACCGCTCGGAGCGATAAGATTTGAACAATTTTACTATGATTTTACCCTGATAAAGCAAAAAAATATTGATTTATTGAAAAATTTAAAAAATAATCGACAAGATCAACGCTGCTTTTTTTTCGATTTTACTGTTGGTCTTATAGTAAAAAAAGGTTAACAATGATGATTACTATGAGCTTTTTGACCTAATATACCCTTTTTTTATAACCCTGCAAAGAAAAGATCATTGAACTATCAATACTTAGCTTGCAAATACAGCATCGGCGACAAAGCTGCTTTCGCTCGTTCAAAAATAGCAGACTTATTCGAAATAATTTTCCAACGCAGTATGCAATAATCGTCAAAATTTAACGCCGTCATATAGCAGCGTACCTGTTGAGCAAATAATCATAAAGGTACGTACCTCAGGCGGCGTGTCGCCATTTTGTGAGGACAGTAACTGCGTTACATCGACTGGGTGGACGGACTCAGTGCAATCATGTAGAGTCTGTAATACCATTTTCTTCTCTTTGAAAATGTTTGTATGATATAAAAAAGACGCAGATAGTGCTGTATGAGTCTGAAACAAAATCAGCTATTCCATGGAAAAATGTCAATGACATCCGACAAAATGTATGGAATAGCTGATTTTTTTTTCGCGAATTTCGGGTTGATCGTCATTTAATCATTAGATTTGTTAAGAATTATTTTTCTTTTCGCGAAAATGCACAATACTAATGGAAATGCACTGTGGAAGAAAGCTTGAGTTGATTTTAAATAAAATATACTTCAATTTTTTTTCAGAAAAATGCTACGACTGACTTATAGAGACAGCATTATAAGTAGCACACCTAACTACGTCCACAGCTGGTTGTAATTAAGGCCTGTGTCCAACGCATAAAACGACGCGTCGGTCTGCGATCTGCCAGTTACAATGTCGGGTAAGTGGTCCGCCATCATTTTTGTAGCCGGACCGCGCCGCTGGAATTTTTTGAAAAAAGAACGTGCTAATGGCGTTTGCTAACTTGCCCCGAGCTTGTTTGTTACATGCAACTTCGGTGAATTGAGTTGTTGTTGCTAAAAGTGGAGTTTCATTCCGGCACTCTCTAAAATGCGTCAGAAAATTGACGTCACAGAATGTAAGCGCTAAATACTAAACTCAGTTATAGCTGGCTACAAACTTATCTTACTAATATTATAAATGTTAAAGTATGTACTTATGTTTGTTTCTCAATCACGAAAAAGCAGCTGAACGAATTTGCATTACATTTGGTACGAAAGTAGCTTATATCCTGGATAAACATACCTGTAAGCTATTTTTTATTTCGGAAAACGAAGGTGAAACCGCGGGGCACAGCTAGTTTCCTCATAAGTTTATGTTTGAAAAATGAAAACTTATGTAAAATTAAGACATGTATTAATTTTATAATTTTCATTCACTTTTGGATAATTAAATGACCAGATAGATTCGTTAGATTAGATAATCCCACTAATATTATACATGTCAAATTCTAAGTCAAAGTTTGAATGTTTGTTGGTCAATCACGCAAAAACAACAGAATGGATTTGGATAAAAATTAGCGTGAAATCAGCTTATACCCTGGATTAATATATGGGCTACTTTTTATCCCGGAAAATGTGGATGAAACCGCAAGACACGACTAGTATACTAAATAACAATGTATACATGTTTGTTTTGTTTACAATGTTATGAATCTTAAACAACAATAGAGTTCTGAAGTGATTACTATACGCGTGATTAATTATTTCATACAACATCTCCAGTAGACGTAGTCAGGATATATGCATTACCAAAAGCTGTTTGTCACCTGCACTGCTCGCTCTCTTGAGCACTATTACATGGATAATAAAAGCTGCTCTAAACACACGCTTAAGCCCGCGTGAAAATCTACACGTTTGTTAAGGTGGAGCCAAATGAAAAATTAGTTTTTGATGTATCCTAGGTACGTATGGAGTCGCAAAACGCCACAACAAATAAAAACTCTATGCACAGATCAAGTCAGTTTCAGTTACAGCAATGAGTAAAATTAAGCATAATCAGGTTGCGCTACGGTTCAATGCATGGACTCTTAATTGTGTTGTTAATTATACCTAGAGTCAGTGTTGCCAACTCCAAAAATTCTGAGTCCCTAGATTCTTAATCAAAAGTCGCTAGAAAGTCGCTAAAACTAATTCCACCAAGAGCGGATCCACAATTTTGTCTGGGATTCACCTTTATTTTTGTCGGGGACAGAAAAGGCGGTGTCAAATGTTAGGATAGGTAAAAAATTAAGGTAATTATTGGAAAACTGGCCGTATTCAATAGCAAAACTTGAAATTTGAAAGATTTGAAAGAAAATTGGACGTGTTTCTTTAAATATTTTTTGAAATATCTAAAGCTAGGGCTGTTATAATTTGTACTCCAAAAGTCGCCAGATATGTCGCTAAACAATTTTTGTCGTCAAAACTTTATTTTAGTCGCTAAGACTTGAGCAAAAGTCGCCAGTTCTAGCGACTAAGTCGCCAAATTGGCAACACTGCCTAGAGTAAGCGTGAGTCCATAGATTACATATCTGTAGAGAAGATAACGTTATTTTGTGTTACATTATTACGTTAGAGAACGATATTTTTGATAAACAAACTGACCATACTTTAGTTAAGAGCAAAAGAGATCAAATCATTAAGTTATTTGCTACTGTTTCGTGTGATTTCAGGTAATAATTTATTTGAGGTTGCAAGTAGGTACGTAACGATGATATTTTAAACAGTTCTTTTTAGGAGCTCATTAGGCTATGCAACATTTTACGAACCTTTTAAAATTTACCTTTTCTTGTTTTACAAGTAAAACCATTGTAAGTTTAGTACAAGTTTAAACCCTTTCGCGCACGAAAGCTCGCGCGTCTACAGCTGTCTAATCTATTAAGAGCTAGCCGGTGACATATCGGTGATATTGCACTACCATTTGTCAAAGAGCATTCTAGAACCGCTCTAATAATGTGGATATATGGCCAGTAATTAAATGTGGACACTTAGTTCAGTAATTACCGCTGAGACATTGCAGTTGATGACGCTCCCATTAACTAGGGCCGTAAGAAACGAGTAGCGGGGAAAATTATAGACTGCACACTAGAAATTATAGTACGAGGTATATGAAATATTAATCAAAGGAAAATAACAATTGTGACTAAAATTACCGACACGAACGTGTTTAAAACATTTATTGAATATTTGCAAGGTGTTATAATTTTTTAAATTTTATGTTGCGTTTAAAATGTGTTTACAGTTAAACGGTTTAATGTTTTAAGTGTTAAAATAATAACTAATAATGGCAAAAGTATTATTATACACCCCCACGAGATTTAACTTTGTGAGAAATGGAGTATATTGCAGGCGCTTAGTAAGTAGTGGCTGTGTTGTTACCTTAAAGCCTCATAATGCGATGTCAACTACAGTAAAACTTTATAGCCCTTACAAAGTCTTTTGGCCAACTAACGAGGCTCAGCCCGCCACTAATCGTACACAAACTGTCCAATCCGAAATAATAACACGTGCATTTACAGACGACTTGTCTACATTGTCGTGAATTAGGCGTATTAGGCAGTCGCCCAGTAATACACTGTGGCAATGCGTTTATCCGTCACTATGTACCCATGCACGTGTCACAACTCAAACCAGTTCTTGCTTTTCTAAAGCGTAATAGAGTCGGTTTTCCGCTGTCACGTGATAGGCGGTTATAGTGTTTAGATTATGTAGCAGCCGTGACTATTTGTAGCAAGAGATAACAGCACACGAGCCGGCAGCAGAACCTGTTGATGATAAGCGCCGTCGTCGATAAGGCCTTGCGGTGATGGACGGACCGACGCGAATTTCGGCGAATGCATATTTCATGAGTTGATTAAATAGTTCACGCTTTGAATTTGGCCACATATACATAATGTATGGGTGTGTGAGGTTGTGGCGTGAACGCTGCAGCAGTGCAGCGAGGCGGTTTTATATGGAGATTTCATTTGTTTGAATTACATTGCTAGACGGGTAGGTGATAAAATTGTACATTCAGTTGCCTACACAACTAGGCAATAGATAACTTCGCGCATACAACACGAATCAATGAATATAACAGAAATGAGTATGACTTTGTTGAAACACATTTAAAGAGTATCTTATAGGTTTTTGCTTATAGATCCAAGATAAGAGTTTTTAAAATAGTTTGATGATAGCTCTCTATCTCCTTTTTTGACAAAAAAGTAATGGATGATGATGCCAGCCTTCTCATTCTTTAGTACACTTGACTATGTCGTCAAATATGGACTAAAACCAGAGTCAAAGAAGCTATATTAGCGTCACTAATCGCCTATCAGAGGACAGAGGGAAGCCAAGTCTGACATCATAAATGTTAAATAATCTCTAAGGCTTCCCAGTAACTACGTTAATTATCTAGTAATTATATCATAATATGTATGTTTTCTTAAAGAGTAAACAAACAAAGAAATATGAAATATTACATAGATAAACAATAACTTTATTACACACCAAATAAACAAAATATAAAAATTCATCTATTTTCCTATATGAAAAAGTAGACCAGACTAACTATTTTAAAGCACTCAGAGCAAAGTAAAAAGCAGTCTGAACGGAAACGATTCGACTAATAATACAGTTACGTTAAAATTAATAGCAAATCCTTTTGCCAACACTTTGCATTCACTAATGTTTAACATTTAAGATATGTTTTGCAGAATACCATGAGTCGTTGGCCCTACGCCATTGTAACTGTACTTACATTTAATGAACGTACTAGAAAAGGTTTAATTGTTTTCGAATTATTTTCTTTTCAGTTAAGAAAATATAATAAAACGTTTGTTTGTTACAGTTTCTGTTTATTAAAGGTGTAACTTACCTTTTGACAGTATTCAATTGATATTGATGTAACTTGGAAAATAAGATGAATAAATAATGAAGACGGGCATGACGTACTTGTAGTAGTCTTATTTTCGTTTTTTTTTTTTGAAAAAAGCTATAAACGTGATAATAGTGTAGAGGTCGGTTAGTTAAAATTGTTGTTTTTGTATATATTTATGTACCCAGTCTTCATTTGAACATTCAAATAAAAGTTAGTAATTCAAAGCTAAAAAAAAAAACAATATTATAGACAGCCCAGGCAAAATTTGGACAGTGCAAGGTCGTAGGGTCCAAATCTGTAACTTTGCACTGGGAATTGCAACTTGACGAATTTCAAAGAAAAAAACTCGAAGCCAAACTACTTTCAAATATTCCGTTCTCATAGCAGAGTTGTACATAAGCTACCAAACACGTTATTTTGGTATTAGTAAAACTTTTTGTAAAACACATCGGATTACTGGATAAAACCGTGAGTCAGACGTAAACAGATAAATCGAGCGCATAGCCCTGATAAAATCTAACTAATCGTATCACAAATCCCAGTAAAAGTTAACTCTTCCTTTATATGTGAACTGGAAAGGTAGAAGTAACGTAGAGGTATTAATGAATAAATCACTGTATAGCCTTCTACCCAGCAAATGGGGCGCCCGATAAACATTCATCTTCAATACATAGTTGACTAAACGGCGCTCCTAAAAAAGGAGTACGGTCTCAGTTGAGCGTGCGATTGTTACGTACTGCTGTGCTACCACGGTTTGACGCTACCGAATTTTGTTCTACATTTTTCTAGAAGTTTCTAAAGGGTAGCAATAAAATCAAAGTTGTAGCGAATGCTACATTCTCGTAGCATTCGTAGCCATTTCGTAGCTAAGCAAGCTCCGGTTCTTAAGTATCAAATATGATATTTATGACTATATCGAACGGTTTTTATATGAACGTATCATAAGTCAAATAACACATTCAATTGTAGACGCCATTTGATATTCTACCAAAGGACTTCGTGTCGTTTGTTAAAGGCTAACAAAACCTATTAAGCCAATACATCACATTCTCACTTTGAAATGGACAAACAGGAAAAATGACTTAATTGTCGCAAAGAACATTCGAGAACAAATATTAACCCATCGGTCGTCATACGAGCCGCGTGTGCAATAGGTAAGCAATGAATAAACGACCGGCCCGAGTGCGACCGATAAAAATGATATACGCCCGCCCTCTGATGTGGACACCGTACTACTACTTTATTTGTTACTTGAACGCCACCTATTCGACGAGAAATTTTTAAAGCCGCATTTTATGGGTTTGCTAAATACTGTTGGGGAGTTATGTGTGGCGATAAGCCTTTATTAATGTAGGTCTGTTACGTAGGTGTTTATGAGAGGGCCCGAAGTGTTTATGAATCTGTATTGGGGAATAAAACATTGATTTTTCTCTGTGATCTTTATGGTGGTGCGTAATAGTGCTGTATAAAAGGTATTTCTGAAAATGTTAATAAGTAGGTACATGGTTATGAGGAAAGAAAAGCGAAGCGAAGCGAAGCTGAAAAAAACTCATAGTACTCAACATTATGAACAACTTTTTCTATGAGACCGACCCAGAATTCCATAGTGAAAGTTGTTCATTATGAATAAATAATATATATTCTATGAGTCCTTTTCGTCTTGGCATACCCTTTCCTTATAACCCTGCATTGATTTATCATTATCATCTCTCTCTAAACCAAAGCATATACTACTAGGTCTCGTTTTAAAACCAGACAACTACTCGTAAGTGTCTCACTTCATTCTTACATGCAGTGATGATCAGCTAACTGATCAATTTTCTTTTTTGATTTTCAATTAAAAGTGGATTTATTTTTTTAGCTATCATTGCTAATTCCTTGACATTAGCATATTTGAAATAAAAATGCTAAAGTCAAGCATATAACACGTACCTACTCGTATTCTACAAACAACTAAACATGACAGATACGTTTTATTTAGTTTGGGATTCAATTTGAATAAACACTTCAACTTACACGAAACAAAGAGAAAATCTGATCGTGAATAAACTTAAGAAGTAAGACGATGCCAAAAACTAAAACAATAACAATTGAAACTTGCTGCATTATTTACTGGACATGTCAAACAAGAACATTATTTTTACAAAACAAAAAACAAAAACCGACTTCAAAAGACCGACTATTGAGTTATTCATCTATTTGTCGCGCAAGTACTTAATGCAAATTTAAGACTTATATGGTTTTCTCATGGATACCATTATCAGAACTGGACTAAATTGAAATGGGACCAAATGGGAAGCGTCAGCTTTCTAATAAAAAAAGAATCATCAAAATCGATTCACCCAGTCAAAAGTTATGAGGTAACAAACATATGTAATAAAAAAAATAAAAAAAAACATACAGACGAATTGATAACCTCCTCCTTTTTTGAAGTCAAATTTAAGACTTATATGGTTTTCTCATGGATAACATTATCAGAACTGGACCAAATGGGAAGCGTTAGCTTTCTAATAAAAAAAGAATCATCAAAATCGATTCACCCAGTCAAAAGTTATGAGGTAACAAACATAATAAAAAAAATAAAAAAAAAACATACAGACGAATTGATAACCTCCTCCTTTTTTGAAGTCGGTTAAAAATAACAGTTGTTCCATACAAAAATGTCAATGATACTCGACAAAATTCAACAATTGATTTATTAGCACTAGGCTAGAATTCCAATACCACTGGTATACCTTCGATGCTTTTGGTACCGTTTATTTTTTTCTAATGACTGGGAAGGTTTCCTTTAAAGATCCCTCGGCCTTGGACCAGCAATTGTTACAAAGTTTCTAAGCACGGGTGTTATTGCAAATGTTTGCATGTGTTAGGATTCTTTTGACATAAAGTAGTCAACGTACTTCTATTTATATTATTACTAGCTGACTCGACAGACGTTGTCCTGTCAAAAGCCATTGCGTCAATTCTATGTCAAATGTCAAATGTCAAAAGTTACATTAAAAAAGTTTACATTGTCCAAAGCGCTAAAGTTAAATTATGGTTTAAGTATTTTTAAATTTTCTAATTTTTCATGTTTTTTACTATAAATTGAGATGTGAGCTATCCTATGTCCTAAGTTAGATCGAACTGCACCCGGTGTGCAAATTTGATTAAAATCGGTTAAGTAGTTTAGGAGTCTCTAACGGACAAACAACGTGACTTGTAATTTATCTAATTTTAATAAAGGGGTAAATTTTGTATGTATTTATGTTTGTAGAAGATAATCTCCGAAACTATTGGTCCAGTTTAAAAAAATCATTCTTCAATGGAAAGCTTCAATAATTCTGAACAGTATTTATAGCCCTAATGGGTTGATTACACGTACAGTGGGCCCAAGTTTGAAGGCATTTTAAGACAGATCTAAACTAACTAAAAATATATCTGTCTTTATCATTGCAAGCCATTAGACAAAGATGCCAATAGTTTTAGAAAATTTAGATCTGTCTTAAAAAGCCTTCAAACTTGGGCCTAGTGGCGAGACTGTAAAAGAGCACACTCGGCCGAGCAGATAAATCATGGTCCTGGTGACTGTCTCGCTTCGTCAAACTTACTAAAAAACCAAGTAGGTAACAGCCGAGGGCACAGACTCGCCGCTGTACTCGTTACGTGTATTCAATCCATAAACCTGAGAGACTGGAACAGAACACAGTTCCGAGCATCAGCTAGTTTTTAATAATGGCGCAGAACGACCATCAATACCCGGCTAAAGTAAACATAACAACAAATATACATTCACAGCAGGATATTCAAAGATCACAATAAAATATTGGAGCGGTGGGTACAAAAGGCATCGTAAGTTTAGCTTATCGCCTTTCGTGGCCCGTTACCCGCCACCGCACAATTGATTCTACTATTCTAGCACTCCCCTGCTAGATTTTGCTAGATTTCACTATATAAAGCGTTTATAAAGTGCACGGTTGGATATTATCATATTTCATTGAGTCAATTACAGTGGTATAGGTGTATTTGTACGCTTTGTGTTTTACTGAGAGTGAAATTGGTTGAATACAACTGAAATTTTAAGATTTAAAAGGTGTTCGAGTGAATGTGCATTGGCTTTATTTTTGTTTCGTTTTTCATTTGCAAATGATCGTAGTTGTGAAATAAATGGAACGTTATACGATATGGATTCACAATGTGGTAAAAAAAGTAATTAATGTGTACAGGCGCTTTTGATTTTGCAAACACTTACGACGTTATGCGATATATTCACAATGTGGCATAAACAAGTATTCTTCGTATAGGCACTGTTTTAGTTCACATATGATTGCAAATGGCTGATATGATTAGTAGCTATAAGTAAAGCGAGTGATGATGTGATTAATAACGTTTGCTGAAACTAATGGATCATTAATTGAATTATGGACTTACGTGAGATTTGTTGGTGCATGCAGTTAACCGGTGCATGGTTTGCACAAAGGCATATACTATACTATTATAGGCATGGCCTGTATGTAGGCGTCATATTGCGGTTTTGAACAGCAATTGGTAAACAGGTAAATCTTTTACACGTTCAATAAAATTACTATGGTATAATTAAATTTGAAATTTTAAAACTCCTGAATAAAAGAGCTGATCGTTTTCAAAGGGCTGAACCGATTTACATCATCGATTGGGCTACGTTTCAAACAAAAAACTGAATCAAAATTAGGAGCTTGGAAAAATTCAATAATGACATGCTAATCTATGCCATAGGTAATATACTCTGTCAACTTTTCTCTGACGAAACTTACGCTTACTTACTTACGCGAAAACGAGACAAAGCTAACCTCAGCAAATACTTACGTCAGCTATTCAATAAGCCCTATACAAAAGTTAATCAAGATATTTCAGCTCTCGATACTCAAGGCTAATTACTTCACATGCCTAATCCCGCAATGACATTTTTATCTTTCTCATTCGCAGAAAACAATTAAAGGAAACTGCGTGAGGGCCCCACACTGGGCCAGTAAACCAGCGGACACACGATTACGGCTGACAAGGCAATTAATAAGGACAGATGGCGATTGAGCACGAGTCACCCGCTCGACCGGAATTAATCATAGCCTCGGCCGTATTGCGTGTCGTCACGTGTCACGTTAGGAATTAAGACGTGTTTTAATTACAAACGACATTACGTTAAGATAGAGTGACGTAATTTGCGTTCCGTGTCAATCGTAAACCTGTTTGGCTCAGCTGTAGTATATCCGCCTTATAAGCCATAGGTCCTTTTTTTTTTTTTTTTTTTTTTTTGGGGGTGGGAAATCATCAAATGACCCCTCCCACTCTTGGGCAGAGCGGAAGGGAGTGTCAGACTTCTACTGACCAAAAACCACCCATGTTCCTTCTACGCCCTTGTGACGCCGAGGCCGCGGTAACTTCTACCCGCAGCCCCGACGGGCATGGGCCCTCTCGGGCCCCTTCCATGTTGCTGACATCTCTTTGAGGCGCGCGTGGAACACGAACGCGCCGTCGACACGACCTGTGTCGTCATAAGACGGACGGACAGCGAGCTAGCCCAATAGCTCACCGTCCACAGGCCCGCGTCTACGGTGGCCGGAGGTCGTCACGTGACCCCCGACGCCCGGAGCGCCTCCCACGGCGGCGGCTGGGAAGCCATAGGTCCTGGGTTCGATTCCCGCTCCGGCGGTTGTTTGAATGATGAATTTGAATATCTGTTCTGGGTCTGGATGTTAGTTGTTCTTGTCTTTGTGCGTGTTCCATGGCATCCCCGACAGGGTATCCTAGTGAGGAGCTATGAGTGTAAAACTTTTATTTATTTTATTTAACTAAACTAAGTAACTTAAATATCAGACTGTTTCAAGTATTTCGTTTTAATTTGTTTTGTATTTTGTCACTGGGGTAAATGGAACTTGATCTGCGTCATCTACTCCGGGAATCGCCGACGCTGGGGCTGCCGGGGTAAGTGAAACTGTTAGAACCATCTGAACCGATTCCTGGGCAGAGGTATCGGGGCAGACGAGACCTATATTAGTAGTTTCTTAGGAAACATGCTTAGATGAGTTTTCTTAAAAATATAATGTAGGTCGAAAGTTTTAAAATTCTAATGAATAACTTCAAGTTCAAATAGTTAGTACCAAAGTAAGTGGCAATTATCAGATTAATTGCTGCAGGTGCAGTAACAGTTAGTTGTCATCACACTCAAAAATAGAATAAGGATATTAAAAAAAAATTATAGGCCAGTTTATCGGACGTGTAAACTTTTACAACCGCAATATCAATGCGTACGGAACATAAACACTTAATACATACTAAGTGCTTACGTCTCGAACTCATAATTACGTTTTACCAAGGTTACTCTCATGAACAGTCGGAAAGTCAAACTTATTATTAGATCTTGAAGAAAAATAACGTTCAGAAATAAACGTTTAAAAAAATACTGTTTTCAAATGAGTTTTTGGTCTATTTCCGCTTTTAAATCGCGTGAGGTACTAAAAGGAATTTAGTAAAAGATCCTAGAAACAGTGTCGCATTTTCTCTCTTGATTCTATAAATTAGTTAAAATACTTGAATGTTACAGAAACTTGAACAGTATAATGCAACATGCATCCAAGACCACAAATCCATCAAGCTAAAGCTATCGAGTACCTGTGGGCTATTGAATAAAGCTGTCCAATTGACGAATGCTTTTAGCTCTCAATGCCTCATGCACTAGAAGCTACAACTAGAATTTTGTACAAAAATAAACACGGACTAAAGCTTAAATAAGGTAAAATTAGTTAAATCATTTAAAATTAGGTTTAGATTTGTTTAAAAACTGAAAAATCTCAGTTTTTACATTCTGGGGTTTGTGTTTAAGCATTATTAAATTTATAAACCATGTTTTACTACAGCTTTTCTATTCCTTTTCTTCACTTAAGGTTAATAGAATAAAATTCTGAAATAAGGTCTAGCTCATTGCAAAGGAAAAAAAAGCAATAATCATTGGTATTTCTTCTCCTAGTTGTTCAATTGGTAGAACACATGTGATTTTTTCCTACTTGTTCTATTGGTAGAACAAATCATGGAACAGATGGTAACTACTCGTCTTTTCTCGCACACAACAAAGTTGTATTCCGAAAGCCTTTACATTAAAAGTAAAATGACGGAGAAACACAGAATTAAAAAATTTCTCTCAGCTCGCCAATTTTCAACTTCATTTCATATCCAATTGTAGCTCATGAACTGATAAAAGCACCGCTGATAATATAATTGCTCCTGATAATGATAATGGTTGGCAGTAATTATAACTTTTACTCAAATGAGTTAGCAACTGAAATGCGTTTATCGAAGCGATAGCGATTATAAATGGCACTTTTGATTGTGATGATTATTCAATGTTTCGAATAGACTCAATTGAACGGAGTTGCATTCAAAGCCTAGGTTTTAGGGGTCTCAAAGTGGTCGGTAGTGTATTAGTCGTTTCGAGCACTGAAGGAGACAAATTACGTTTCGCCGTGTCGCTGCTGCACCGCCCAGGTGTTACCTGCTACCGTCTAAATTCCCAGCCTTACAATACCACGAAATCTGTCGACGTCGCCGCACCAATTGCACTGCGAATTAATACACGCCACCAATTTTAATTTCGGTAGTCACCTTTGATTTACGATGTCCATATGAAAGACCGGATTGTGCGTGCGGCTTCTCAATGCGGAGCCGCAAATTAATGCGAAGTACCCCGCGAAGGTCCGGGGGTAGTTGCGGCGCGGGCGACGAGGTAGTTACCAAGTCGCTGGAAACCATAACTACGCCTTTTCACGTTGCTAACGTAGAATTAGTTCGGGTTATTCATTACGCGTCGGAACGCGGTGTGATGTTGATTGCTTATTGAAGTTGTTAATAGTTCCGGCGAATTCGTGTGGGGAGTTTAATTTTAAAGTGGATTTCATAATGATATGAATGATAACAGGTAACTTGGAGTTGAATGAACTACACCTATCTCTCTACCTCTAATAACTTGATGTGGATGTGTGCGCACTGAATGAAATCATTGCGAGTTTACACGAGTCGTAGGTACAAACACCTGTTAGTACAATTCACGTCCATGCTAATGAATATTTTTGGAAAACATTTTCAGGATCGATTTTCAACTATCTACGTCACTATCTACGAGTTGGCGGTAAAAATAAATCATGAATACATTTTTTCAGTATTTGAAAAGAGCGGCAAACAAGCAGCCAGACTACCTAATGGTAAGCAAACTGTCGCCTATGGTTACCAGCGACACTAGCCTTGTTAGCCCGGACACGGACAGGTGTTCAAAATCTATCTTTCTAAAAACACAAACCAGTTCCCAAATAACAAGAAACACGAGGAAACACCAGAAATATTCCAATTCCACCTCAACCGTGTTTAAAATGCTCACAAATAGGTAAAACTTCCAGGATCGGAGGAAGCTTGGCACATCCGTAGCAAAGTCGGCATATTTCGATATTGGACGGCCAACTTTAATGCAATCTTATTCCGGGCCTGCAATCTACTTAATATACCTAACTTTGTTACACGCAGTGAGGATTCCGCCGTTATAAGATAACTTAGAAAATTAAATAGTGAAGTCATTCCTGCAGATTTCAGTTTTATTATTTTGAGATGAGAGTGCAGAAACTGGGGAAATTCTTGGGTATTCGTTTTATTCTGGAATTAGATTTTTACGCTGGATGGTTTAAAAGGTGAGTAGAGCGTGGAAAATTACACTAGTATGCTAAACGAAGCTAGGTATATGGCGCTGAATCGTCCGTAAAGTGTCAAGTGGTCACTGTATTGTCCTCTCCGCGTAAAATAAAAAAATAAGAATTGCCAGTGCAGTGTCGCGATTATACCACCTTGATTCTTACGATATGGCTAAACAATCGTTGGTTTACACGAACTTGCAGTCTTACATATGTACCTACATACCTATATACCTATACTTACATCGTTATAAGATGTACTTAAATCTGCAAGATTCACACGTCAACATGCTGAAACAGTGTTAAACCGTACGAATGTTTCAGCACGTTAATTTGAGGTAGTCCACCTAGAGCACCCGTCCGAATAGCACCTGCGCGAAGAGCACCCAGCCTAGTCCACGAAGAGCACTTTGTATGTATATTTTTATATCATCTGTTAGTAGTAGCTCCAGAATCTAACTGCTGCACTCCATAAAAATCTTCGTTCAGCCACTTTCAGCTGAAAAAATAAAAATGAAACTCATATCCCCTTGTAGCTACAATGTTATCGAGAATAAGATTTAAAACTGCGCACATTTTATCTCGCCCCAGTTATGAAATATCAGATTTAAGCCCAGGTGTTACTGTATTTTGTGTGAAATATTAAAATGGAGCCACGTTTGCCAAAGGTTACAAATTAGAGATTCAGATGACCTCCGTAAGTTTCGCGAGAGCTCATTTTCAATTCGGGCCGAATTAAAATTCTATGACAATTCAATTTGAGAGGCGTTTATGATGAGTTTTTGTTTTCCGCTATGAGTTATTAATTTACTTGGAACGCTGTTTGGAAGTTTTATTGAAAATTGTTTTTAAGGTGAATCCAGTAGATGATCTTCGGATGGGTATAACTGAATTCTAGCGTGAGTTCGTATAGAGTTTGAATTCTTAATCTTCCTAATTTTTTTTCTCGGGTTTCTTTATGGTTAGGCGATGTAATCAAAGGGTTTTATTGACATCAGTCAAACTAATCAAACATAATAGGTACCATCTAAGATTCAAGTCGAGATAGGATAAAATATAGCTTTATTGCACACCAAACAGTTCACAAGAAAAAACTAAGCCCAAGTAAGTTACTTTCAGTAGTACAAGGGCTCCTTTATCGCTTAAAGCCTATAATATATCTACCTAATTTAAAAATGTTAAAACAAATAATTTATACTCTTCTATTCTATTCCTAACCATGAATCACCCAACCCCATGATTACCACGGTCACTTCCACTAACCTACAACCCCCCATTCCTGGAAATGAAGTATCGTTCCACGCACCGCCTAATACGTTCTCCTCGACACATAGGCGATAAAATATGTGAACAGGTGCTTCATCATATCGCAAAGCCCCATGTCAGGGCACAGCGCGCGTGATGTACAGGGATCCTCGGCTTACGTGGCCCGGGATCTTGCGGGAAAATTAGTGGCTGTAATAGAATTTAGAGGATTTCGCATACTGTTTTAATTTCTGGGAATTTTGACGGGTGGAAGCTTGTTAAAGCCATTTGAAGCGTTGGATTGAGCAAAGTGGTTTGTGCTATTTTGGTAGGTATACAGGGACAGAAAGGGTATGCTAAGCTGAAAAGGGCTCATGGTACTCATCATTACGAACAAGTTTTACTGTAGGTACAACCCTGATTTCAAGAAAAAAACAGCTGTTTCATGGAAATATGTCAATGACACTCGAAAAATCGTATGGGACAACCATTTCTATTTATTCAGCTATTTTTATTAAGTTTTTTTTTGCGATTAACGCTGTAGATTTTGTATAACATTGCTAATGTGGCCGTTTTCTAGGGAGACTAATACTTTGTTTTGACCGTAACTTGAATTAATTAAATTCTATAGGTATAAGGAGTGAGGTTAGTTTAGCTAGGATTAATGACTAACGCCAATCGTAATCTATATATTATAATATATAAAAATGAATCCCTATTTCCCTTGGTCACGCCATCACGCATGAACGGCTGGACCGATTCCCCTTTTTTTTTTTTTTTTTTTTGTTTTTGTTATTGTCAGGAGAAGGTTTTTATGAAAGAAAAAATAAAAAAAAAATACGCGAAAATTAGAAAATTTAAGAATAGGTACTCGTACTTTGGAGCACTCTGGACAATGTAAACTTTTTTAATGTAACATTTGACATTGAATTGCGTGCTCAAATATCATCAAGACACATTTACTCTACGTTTATCCCAAGATGTTTAAAAAATTAATGTCTACCCGTGCGAAGCCGGGACGGGCCGCTAGTAATAATATAAGGGTGAGTAAAAAAACCGTCTCTTCGAAGGAACCCTAAAACAAAAATAAATAATTAAGAGTATTTAAATGAAAACTTGAAAAACCTGATAATTAAAGTCTTCAAAGCAGCTGATCTAGACACGCGGTAGCGTGTCAAGCCAAGTTCAAGTGACAGAACTGGCGAGCAGCACCGTGTGTATATTACACGAACCATTTGGATCATGATTTCTTGAATACTCTCTCCATCAAAACTATACAAACATTTAAAAAAATTGGTGTAGCTAGAAAAAACCACATGGTGGTCATAATTTGACTTTTACACATAATTTAAGTAGATTAGTTTAGTTTTATCGACTTTAATGTTATTTAATTTAATTTTACCAATTAATAATTATTCTTATTAAGCTAAATAAAGGTTTACACTTAAAAAAAAGTACATGAAAGTGAGCCATTTTTCTTCATTTTCGACAGATTTTTAAGACTTTTTGAATGACGTAGTAACAATGTATGTAGATAACGATAACGGTTAGTGACAAAGAAAAAATGTTGTCCATGGTTAGTGATATTCCACCAATCTTCAGAACAGTTAATCAGGTCCAACGTTAATATCAAGTGTTGTTCTAGGCAACAGTCCCAAATTAACCAAACAAGTAGCCAATTTTCCCAAAACGGAAAATATTTACAGCATCGGCTTAGCCAGCTCAGCCAGTTTACTGAGAAAAACGGAGGAAATCCGTTATTCTTGCAATAATTATCCAATTATGTTACCATCTCGCAAGCCCACTTTAATCAGAGAGGAGCCGCGAAACAGAATAACTTATTTGGTTTTCGTACACCTGAGCGAGGTACGACTGCTTATTCTTATTCGGAATGGGGGCGATAAGTCCCGCACTGGCGTCCTGCAAAGGGTGCATTGTGCGTTTCCCTGCCAGCGACTATGCGAGCCAACCCAGCTCCTCAAAATAACCGTGGGCTGCTGGCACAACTGCTCAAGTGGCAAAGATGGGTACGACTGCTTATACAGGACTGCTTCGAAAAATAAGGTAAATTTATATTGTCTGTTTTTTTTTTCAGTTATAGGCTTGCGTTTGACCGCCATCTCGCCTGATGGTAAGCAATGATGCGGTCTACGATGGAGCACGCTTGCCTAGAAGGAACCGATTCACTCGCGACTTGAAGGCACCCAAATTATTTCTATCGGGAAATCGGGAAACACCACTCGGGCAGAGTATTTCAGACTCTGGCAGTGCGCACAATAAAAGTGGAATCAAAGCGTTTCGTACGAGTTTTTGGTATATCTACCATAAAACGATGCCGCTTTTTGTGCCCTTTATGGTCCGATAATAGAATGGGCTAGAGGGAATAAGGGCATGCAGGGTTAATCTGAAATCCAACATGCATACCGGTTAGTATACTGTATATTCACAGCTAGTTATGATTCTTTATAATTAACACGGGATTACTTACGTGAAATTGAGTCGTTAGATTTGCCATCATATCCGAAGTTAAACCAAAATTGTTTTTACTTTTATTCTTTTTAGTCGGTTTCTATAACGTTGCTATTTTGGATTATTAAGTATACAGCGTTATTCATAAAGGGTATGCTAAGCCGAAAAGGGCTCATAGTACTCATTATTATGAACAACTTTTACTATGGGACCAACCAGAAATTCGCGAAAAAAAATCAGCTGTTCCATACATATTGTCGAGTGTCATTGACATTTTTCTATGGAACAGCTGATTTTTTTTTTCGCGAATTTCGAGTTTGTCCCATAGTAAAAGTTGTTCATAATGATGAGTACTATGAGCCTTTTCCGGCTTAGCGTACCCTTTATGAATAACCCTATATAGGTAATTGACAGTATTTATACTTATTGCATATGTAGACTAGCTTGTTTTGTAAGTTTTACTATTACTGTTTTAATTACTGCTTAAAGCTTAAGTTTTCGTTGTGTGTTGATTATTATTGCAGACAATGTCGTTGCTCAGGTATGACCAAACCTCCCGCTAATAGAGCACAAATAATCAAACAAGATTAAGTAGGAATAAGCTGGTTGTATAAATTTATAAAGTAGAGCCCTTTCATTCTTCGACCCTATGTAAAATTTCAATTCTCGGAAAACCTGTTAACAGAATAAGATGTGGAAAAGACAGAAACACAGTTTAATCGTATATTCTACAGGAAAAGGGCAGTAACAATACTAATAAAAGATGTATTTTTAGAGTAAAAAGAAAAATAAATTAAGAAAAGGAAAAATATTTTTTTTTATATTATTCTCTAATATTAATTTTTTATTTAAAGCATAATTCACGTCTTTTGCAGGTTAAATTGAGTGAAGTGAAAATGTGAGTTCTATAGATAGAAATATAAAGTTTTTACTTATCACCAGAAATTACAATTAATAGAATTAAAACGCTACAAAATAGTGCACTAACTAGCGACTTTATCGCTCAGAGCGATCTTTTCCAGATTTAACATGTGAGGAAACTATCCTACTAATATTATAAACGCGAAAGTTTGTAAGAATGTATGAATGTATGGATGTTTGTTACTCTTTCACGCAAAAACGGCTGAACGGATTTACATGAAATTTGGAATGAAGGTTGTTCATGGTCTGGATTAACACATAGGCTACTTTTTATCCCGGAAAACGCGGGTGAAGCCGCGGGGCGCAGCTAGTATGTAATAAAATGACAAACGCGTTATTGAAAAATATATATTTGGTGAAATATTCTGTCCGGCCTACGTCGTATAAATTCTTTCATTCAACGTGTCGCTGACTATAATAACATCTTATATTATATACTTACAATATTTAAATTTTTTACAATATTTAAAGGTAAAAAATAACTAAAGTTGATTTATACTAAACTAAAAATATTTTAACTTTATTTTTTATTTTTAACCTACATATTTCATAACAAAGTTTATACTACAAAATCTGAGTATTTATATAAATTCAACCACGTTCTAACTTATGCAGTTAAATACTCCTAACTGGATAAGATAAATAGACCCTTAGAGAATTCATACCTATCTCATTACTAAGTGAAATACAAGTTTAAAACTAAAGTTCAAATTATTCGCTAACTCTATTAACAAAGCTATTAATTAGACATTCCGTTTCCTGCAAAGATTTATATGGTATTTGTATGAAAACAAAGTTGGTAAGGTTTTTAATGAATAGCCAAACTAATATAAGTTTGAGGTGAAGACGGGTGGCAGTTATGGGACCAGCGTAAACTGACCTTCTGTACTTCCTTAACTCTTTGCAAAGTTGACTAATAAAGGAAGACGGAAACGGTTCCTCTGTGTCTCTGTTAGCTGGTCTACGCACAGCTCTTTCATATAGACCTCGTAAATCAAAAGTACTTATTAAAACGTCTCAGATTTGTGTGGATGCTAGGTATTCGGATTGTAGGCAAAGAATATTTTAATATTTGGGGAGTAAATTGTAATTAATAGCCTGTAATTTCTTATCTCAGGTCAGAGTTCCGCTTCGATACATTAATGTTAATGAAAACTGAAATATTGCGCTGAAGATTATTATTTATGTTCTTGGAATCAGTCCACCGAGTTTGGCTTTTGGTTAAATTAGACTGAAACATTGTCACAAAGAGCTCGCAATTAATTTAAACGAATATACTTATCTAAGACTACCTGTCTATTTTACTTTGAAAACTTACGTGCTTTTGACACATTTCATCATCATCATCATTTCTTTCATTTTTCATTTTTTTTTGTTCTGCCTGAATGGGTGTTCCCCGATGGTTATAATTTGGGTGTCTTCAAGTCGAGAGTGAATCGGTATCTTCTAGGCAAGCGTGCTCCATCGTAGGCCGCATCGTTGCTTCCCAACAGGCAGGATGGCGGTCAAACGCAAGCCTATTTTTGAATAAAAAAAAAAAACATTTTGTGATGGTTACACGGGACTTCGCACGAAACTAGTCGAAGTATCCGATTCATGTTTGTGGCCTTGTCATCGGAGTTCTGCGTATTTCAAATTAGCTCAAAGAGAATTAATTGGTTCCAAATTCAGTTGCTAGACTTGATCCAAATTTATAAAAGTTTTAAACATTGGAAGTAAAACAAAAGCTCGTAATAACAGCATCAATATGGGATGTTACTCGTATGTCAGTTAATTAATATAAGTTAATCTAAAATCGCATCATAGAGTAGAAAGTAGGTACTCGTATGTACACGGTATAGTAAAAAACATGTACTAAAAGAGATAATAATATCTAAATCGTCACATCAAACGTGTTTTGGTTTCTACAAACGACTAATGTAATAAACCCAAAATTTTCATATTGATGAATTATGTAATAAGATAATTTTAAAGACTCAGTACTCAAAAAACATTAAGCTCAAAAAGTACAGAACATTTTAATTTTTTTCATCAAATCGTTTCGCGGATGGGGTGATGTCTAAATAAATAACGAAATACCTCGGTTAAAACGTGCCCCATGAATGAATAAAAGCGTACACGATGAGTACATGTTACTCAACACACGTGAGGGTGTGTATGTGTAGGTATGTATGGTGTGTTATGGAATTACTCGTTTGCATTCACATAGAAAATGCTTTTGATGAATCGTCTGTAAAGCTTTTAGAAGTGCCACCCTTTTAATAGAAACTTTTGAAGGTATTTGAATAAACGAATAGGTAGGCTACCGATAAACAGGCATATACGTAGTCAAGATCCGGGTTTTTACTGCAAAATAACAGTTTTTTATGTGTGATTCATTGTTTGTTTCTATGTACCATCAGCTGTTTCTCAAAAATCAATAATGAACAAACATACCATCTAGTCTTGACAGAAGATTAACGTCGTTTTAGAGTGCGAGGTATCAATTATTATTAAACTTTAGTTATGTCCGGAGTATCATTTGCTACATTTTACAGTCATATTTTGTATTTATTTTAAACTACCGGGATATCATGCTCGTTGCTATTCGGCCTTCGAGCTTATACGTTTTTTTTAAATCGGACTAGTCGTTCTTGAGATAAACTTCTACAAATACATACAAACTTCACCTCACTATAATATTAGTATACCTCTAGATGATTTGTTTGTTAATTTGATTATGAGTTCCTTTCCATTTCCAAACCCTTATAACCGAATTCATACACCATTAAATGTTTCATACGGACAAACTACTAAGCTATTGGAAGCAGACATAAGTTAGCAATTGCTAATAACCTGCAATGTTACGAGTATATCCCGGCTTAGTAGTACTCTACAAGTATGTTCAGGTTTAGGGCTGATGCTAAATTCGATCGGTACAACTGTAGGAATTTGTAGGGTACAAGGGTTCAGGTAAAGTGTAAGTTATGTAGGTGTACTGGACCGATAACACGACGGCAGAGTTAAGTTGTTAGGTATGCTGCGTGTATAAATTAAACAATATGTATAAATTTGCAGCATATGACTCTAATCATATAGTAGAATGGATGTATTGTTTTGTTTTTTGCCTCTGGCTTAGTAGGCAAAATATTTTAATATAAAACATAAAATATTTGCTTATTACTTTATTTGCATAAACTTATTTGCTCAATATTATAGTGGACGGAAATCCTTTGATAATCATATACCATAAATTTCCAATACAAATAATTCCATGAAATAGGAAAACTAAATATCCGAGTTTGCTTTGCGGTTTGTTTGAACATACTCCACTTCCCTTATCATTAATTATTATCTTTGAATATTACAATTACCTAATTGTTCAACTGGTAATATTTAACTGAATAAACACTAATGTAATAAATTATTGCAAACAAACACGCCAACCAATCACGTGTTTATTAGCTCGCTGAATAGAACCGAAATAATTTGAAATTCACAGAACATTGAGCAATGTATGATATATATTAAATGAAGTAAATAACCAAGGGCAAGTACCTGGCTCTGGTGTCTTAAAACCGTTTTTTGGGGCGCCTGAAAGGCCGTACATTTTTACGTGTAATTTTACTTTCGGATAATTTTATGTTACACCCAACCGCATCCTATTCGTGGTCATTCTAAATAAGGTATTTTGACCATTCCATATGATATTTTGAGCCAATTTTACTCGAATTAATGATCTTTGTGATAAAACTACGTGACCCACATCAAAAATATATTGACTGCAGTGCGTGATTGTAATGAACATCTTAGATGGGAGGACGATATTAGAGAAAAGCTGGTGTTATTTGGATGACCCAGAATAGAAAAGAGTGGCAAACTCTAGGGGAGGCCATGCGGGCACGTTAGACGATCTTATACACTGAGAAAAATTTCACCTAAAGTACGGAGCATACTGACAATCACCAAAAAGTACGATGATTAGCACCAGTTGTTACGATGACAACTTTCATAATATTACTCACCCTAAAAACTGGTGTTAAGAGAAGTACTAGTTTTTGCGGTGACAACCGTATATTATGATACATGTTACCGTAAAAACTGGTACTAATATCGTACTTTTTGGTGATTGTCAATATGCTCCGTACTTTAGGCGAATTCATCGGAATTTTGATTGCCATATTTCTCAGTGTACTGGTGTCAAAAAATATTCAAGAAGACTAGCTGACCCGACAGACGTTGTCTTGTTTTATATTGATTATATTATATTAATATTAATATATTTACTAATATTGAATTCGATTTTTTTTTAGGTTTTCTGATGTTCCGCTCAAGTTCCTTGATTCTTTCTTTCATAAAAACCTTTTCCTGACAATACAGATAATTAACACAACAAAAGAAATTGCGAAATTGTTCCATCCTTTCACGCGTGATGCGATGACCAAGAAAAATAGAGATTTTAAATATTTAATTCAATTAAAGGTTACACATTAAAGGTCATACATTAATGTGTTTTTATTTTACAATATTGCATGCTTGTCTTTTAGCAAAAGTTCTTACTAACAACAGATACCTGTTGATCATAGTTATGATTACATTAAAATCATTACTTATACAACAACAAGTAATTTACTACATGTTACACCCTACTAAACAAAATGACTGTTACCGTAACTGTGAATAAATACTACATCGAGTAAAATGATTCAATTGCTGTCACGGTGGATAAATTCACAAATGCTATGTATAATTCAAACCAAGCTGAAATAACGTTAATGTACGCCACATAATCCTATCACAGCCATTACGATCTCGTGGGGCTTACCTTACATGCCATAATATAATGTGCAATTGCTGCAATTTAGTTATCTAGGCGAAGATCTAGAGATTTCTATGAATGCGAGTTCCGGGAAATTAGTTATCTAGGCGAAGATCTAGAGATTTCTATGAATGCGAGTTCCGGGAAATTGTAAATGATAT
The DNA here is from genome assembly GCA_949125135.1 of Alcis repandata. Classification (NCBI taxonomy): domain Eukaryota; kingdom Metazoa; phylum Arthropoda; class Insecta; order Lepidoptera; family Geometridae; genus Alcis; species Alcis repandata. The sequence goes on along the minus strand of OX421226.1, from coordinate 9,859,365 downwards.
GATTGCTAGTTGCTTTTCTAGCTTTAACAGGAATTGAGCAGACCGTTTCACTTACGTCACGCGTTTTCCTGAAATTAAGTGCTGTTTGAATTTTAGATAATTATCATAATTATCGGCCAGAATTGCATACTGTCGAGCATAGACCAAGTCTTCTCTCGACGTTCATATTTAGTTGGCACTTATATCAGTTAAAATTAAGAAAAAAAATCACCACAAATAAAAGTCAAAGAAAGGCCTGGGTGGGCCGCCTAGCATTGTATGCAATCTCTACTACTACCAGGCAACCTCAAATTTAATATACATTTAACCTCCAGATATCTGGTAAAGATTTTAGGAAAACCAATAGTCGTGACAAGAACTTGCACAAGTCTAAGAAAGAGTAAAGCTTTTCGAAATCGAAGGCCAAGATACATATTGGCGTCCCTGCACAAGTTAGTTCGTAACCTCCAGACAATTTTAAGAGCCATCGACTATTTCATCTTCTTCGATAAAATTGCGCCGCTAAACCCTAGATAATCTTCTTCTGCCGTGTATTGTGTGCCACATTATCCAGTTAAAACAAAATGTTATTGCAATAACCGCGCCAGCAGTATTGGATAAAAGATAATCCTGTGAAATACAACGAGGGTATTTTGTAGGGCTACGAGTTAATAGGTTTTGTATTACTACTGAAAATATTATGGTACACGTAACTAAAGAAATGATGTAATGTTGTGTTCGTTGTTAGAATCTGTAAAATATTATGTTTTTATCTTATCTTTCTGCACCTTAAGTGATTGCACAAAATCTAGTTCAGTCTTCTAACTTCATAAGTTATATAGGACGAACAGAATTGGCGGGTTGGAGAATTAGGTTGCTAAAGATGACTATAACGTATCTAGGAATCATCTTTGAAATAGAATTAGAATGTTACAGAAGTCATTGCTATAGATTGGCTTAGATTTGGTTGATCCCCCCCGAATGGGTTCCCGCCTTTCCGTGGCGGGGGGGATAAGTAGCCGTGGCACTGAGCCCAGTGAAACGAAGAGGAACCCGAGGTGGGGCCTTCCGCGTGTCCCTCTGGCAGCAGAGGGCTGATTAGCAGAGGGCACAGCGGATGAGCCGGGGTCTGAGCGATGGCTCGGACCACCAGGGGGGTTTTCCTTGTGCTCCTCGCCGCGTGTGGGTCGCGGTCGGGAGTGCAAGGAAAGGAGGAGGGTCTGAGTGTGGTGGACGCCGGGGGATGCGGCGCTCCACACTTGGACGGTGGCATTGCTGCCACCGGTGACGAGTGTGGTGGACGCTGGAGGAAACGGCGCTCCACGCTTGGGCGGTGACAGCGGTGCCACCAGGAGGGTTTTCCTTGTGCTCCTCGCCGCGTGTGGGTCGCGGTCGGGAGTGCAAGGGAAAGAGGAGGGTTCCTTTTGCACCTCGCCGCGTGAGGTTTGCGGCCGGGTGTGAAAGGAACGTGGGCTTAAGGCGGGGTGGGTGGTGCTAACCACACTGCCCACCACGTGCGAGCGAGCGGGGCTGGGGAGCGAGAGGGCGGTTCGCCCGTCTCCTTGCTCCTCGGCAGTGGGGTTGCCGGTAGAGTCGGGGGACTCTCCCGGCCTGCACGACCCCACACTGTCTGGGGGGTGATCCTGGGGAACAGGGTCACCCCGCCATGGGTGCAGGGGCCCTAATCGGGCCCGTCGCCGGGGCAAGGTAGTCAATGCTAACGCAACACCACCTTGCCCTACCAGGCGGACGATGAATTCCCCAGTGGTTTTAGTGGGTATGCCGCCACTAGGGCGGAGACTCCCACATAACCACCCTGCCTCCCCCGGGGCGGGCGTGGTATCCATAAAGGATTTCCACTGGGTAAACAAAAAAAAAAAAAAAAGATTTGGTTGATACTCTGTACTGAATCAAATTTTATATGGTGAGTGTCAGACTTTACTACGAGTATCTCTTTCTAACTTTTGATATTAAATAGTATTATATCACATTATACAGTTTACACTGCGTACGTCCGGAGACGAAATTCAGTGGCGTATGTGAATCCACCGCACATGGCTAGCATGGTGAAATACGGTCTATAAACCCTTCGAGGGTAGACCACCACCTGGTGTCCTAGCAGTGAGATGATAAAAAGTTGAGTGGACACGGGCGAAGCCGCGAGCATAGGCTAAAGTAATATTATTATGTGAAGCCGTAGGTTAAAAGTCAGATATGCCTCGATCGAAAGCTAGCCTACAGGCGGTCAACAATACGATCTGCAAAATCAGATTACTTTATTGAATGCGAACAGATCATGAATGAAATTGATAAAATCGTCTGTGGTGCGAATCGCGCAATTTATACGAGCTTTGGAATCAGACCTGCGGGGAATTCATAGCGAGGTTTTGATATGGGTAATAGGTTTTCAGGAAGTAGGGTCGGTCCAACCAAACGACCTGAATGAGTCGTCAATTAATTTAGTTTTAATACAGTAGCGGATGTACATATTGTCCACATTTTTTTATCTAAAATTTTGCAGCCCTCCCGACCTCTAACAATTCTATACTTTCAATACTTTCCTTTAGGATGTTCAATATGCCAAACAACAATCATGTTCGACTTTAAAAAAATGGCCTAGAATTTGCCGCCCCTAAAATTTGCCGCCCTAGGCTCCAGCCTACTCAGCCTGCTGGCAAATCCGCCACTGTTTTGGTGTCTATGTCACTGTATTGTAATTTGAAATAGTTGTCACTTGAACAAAGATTCCAATTGAACATCAAGATGAAAACTTTGCAGTCAAATTAGTTAACTCTAGATTAAAAATATAGTTAGTGCCTACTAGGTTAGCGCTTCGTATCAGAAGAACAATTTAGTTAAATGTCTTTGTGGGCCGATCTTCACAAAAGCAAAACGATTTTACTAGTGAAAATGAAAAGTTTGTGAGAAGGTGTTGTTTGTAATATGTATATTCGTTACTTTTGATCGTGATTATATAATTACGAAGTGTGGAACGTGCGAGGGTTGTGTGTATGTATTATAGTTTACTATTGCTAGTGCTATAGGTAATATATGTTATAAAAGTCTGCCGTTTCCATGAATTCCTTCATTTAAGTATAAAAAAATATTAAAAAAAATTCGACCGTGTAGGATATTCCTTCACTTTAAGTATAGGTATTTGCGTTTCAAACATTCTCGTTTTTTGAAGTCTGTTATTCATTCTAATGGGTTTAACAAGAACTTTTGTTAGAGTTGATCGCGAGTTGGCTTAAATCGATGGGCGTTAATCAATAAATTTGTGATTAATTGTAATATAATAGTAACAGCGAAAACTAAAAACATGTTTAATTTTTGAGTTATACTTCATGAACAACAGGCCAAGTAAGTTACTTACTCAAATTATAAACCTACAAAGAATCTGCACCGTTTTAACAGATTGGGCCATTTTGGCCTCGAGGAGGTAAATTGCCAGAAGAGGTCCGTTGCTCTGCAAATAGAGTCACGTAATGTATAGAAGGGCTGTGCTATAGGTGAAATGGTAGACAGTGATTAAGCTTTGTCCGTTTCATTATCTAATACTTAAGATTTATAAGAAAGATTTGATAGGTAAGTTTTAGTGTTATTCATCTATGAGTGAATTTTGCTTGCTTACGCTAAAACGGCTGAGCAGATTTCAATTATCTACTTTAAAATTGATGATGTTATTATAGACTAGCTTTTCCCTGCCACGCTGCGCTGTGGATAAAAAAAAAATTGATAACATACAATCCTTGATGCGGATTATATATCAATATTAAATTTCAGCTCGATCAGTCGAACTCGAACTTTTTGAGTTTTAGAAGCGTACACAAACCAACATAACATTTTTACATATATATAGATTAGCTGCATCCTGCGGTTACACCCGCAGTTGGTATAAGAAATAGTCCAGACCATGACAGACTTTCATTCCAAATTTCATGTAAATACGTTGAGCCATAAATTAATATTAGTGATGACCTTCTATGTATTTTACAGAAAATTATAATATTTAAAAGGTTACTTCAATATAGAAGATATTTTTCTACTTTGAAAACTCGGAATAATGTTAAAGAATTGCTAGTCGAACACACAAACTAACATTATAATTGCGAAACTTAAAGCGAGCTTGGATATTTGTCACTTATTTTTACTGAAATACGTAGCTCAACGGATCTGAGGTTAATTTAAAATGTAGAAAGCCTATTAACACATACTTTTTATCGTAGTATTTTTTTTTGCAGAAAAACGAATGTAACCGCCGAGCGTAGATAGTATTATTTGGGTAGCACACATTCTACGTTCCTATGTGTACATGCCATAATATTTCCCACACTACTCCACTACCTATGTAATTTTTTTTTATTCAATTGAGTTTATACAAATCTAACTATTATCTATTTAACTTCACATTTGCTCATAACAGGTCTGCACCACCATTATAAATAGGGTGTAGCATTTATGTGTGTATAAGAAATTTACAAAAACTACTTTTTTGTGTGTATTACTATTTACGCTCGGTAGTCGGTACTCGGTTGATATGGAAATAGACTCTGCAATACTCTGCATACTACTACAGTATGAAAGAAATACTTTAATACCTTTGCTACTGCATTGTGTAGGTAAGTGGCAGATTAGGCAATACTTACTTCTAAAGGTGACTTTCCTAGCGCGCACCGGTTAGCCCGAATAAAGGCTTTGGCTGGCCAATGAATGAGATTGCCTCTAGAATAGACCTATAGTCCTATCCTCCAAATGTGATTCTATTTAGCTTTTTGCTTGATGTTCGATTGTTGCGGATCGATCGATCGATATCACTTGTCCAGATATGAGTAAAAGTAGTGTTGTGATCCAAATACCTAACCTACCCAATAGTACCCAGTTAGGTTATCGACTTCGTAGTCACTATAATTGACACACCACCTCATTCGTGCGTCTTTTTTTAGATTATAGGCACCTCGACTTATCCAGTTTTATCTATCCGCCAAGTGGTAATCACGTTCAGTAGAGAATTCCGTCCACGAAACTTTTCAGGTGAGAATCTGCCCATCTGCTACGCCGCCACGAAGTAACGCCATACTCCATATTTTTTATAGTATTCTTATATAGTAGTTTAGCTGCTCTAATAGTTAAATTGTCTCTCTCTCTTTCTAATAGATAGTAAATGCTTTCAGTGTTCAGTACTCAACTGTATCTTGTGTTCAAAAATACTCTAAACGATGGCCAAAGCTTAGAGTATCTTTATCATCAAGCGATCTAGAATTCTTGAGCTCTTTCTTCCAAATCTCTTCAAAACAGCCATTGACCGATTTCATACACGAAATATGTCAAAATTCGTTGTTAAATAGATATTTTTAGGTTCGATTGCTATTATGTAGGTAAGATTTCAGCTTTTGCAAAAAATATCATGAACGCAGAACTCTAGACCGCTCGCTGAGAAGCTGCCTCCTGTAAGATTCATATCTTCAGACTTTTCTATGATACTTATTTACCTACCTACAATAATTTTGCATTCAGTCAGTCTTGATAGCTCTTCAAGATCTAATTTAAAGATTATCTAATATGTGACGATCGATCATGTCTGTTTGAAATTAAGCACGCATGGTGCCGTTGGTATTAAACATTTGAAATAATTTCTTTGGTAAGATAATGTTTCATTACTTTTAACGTACACCCAGACAGTTTGATGTATTGTTTCCAATATTGTGTCAGTTATGATTGATCGTTTTTCAAAGTGATTGTCTATTACATCTGATGTAAATCTATATTGTAGAGAATGAGTTATGTAAACAATTAAACTAGCTATCTCTGCATGTGTCTGTTCGGAAACATCATTAATTACAAGCTTACAGCTACGGGGAGGGAGTTGAGCAATAAATAAAACAACCGGTTATTGTTTGAACAATGTCCATATTATATTTATTACCACATACACACGGCACGATGTGAACCTTTTCTTAAATCATTGTATTATAATAGGTATATGTACATTGCACAATGTGTATACATACATCGCCATACACGCGCGCCCCGAGAGGCTGTATGATTATATATCTCATAGTATTATGTACGTTATATAATGTAATATTCCAATAAGAAAGTGCTTTGGTGCACGAAATCGGGGCGGCAGACATACCCACCGCTTTTTACAAAACGTATTGATATTATCATTATTTTAATAAAGAGATGCCGTAAAAACTAATTTTATTCATTTATTACGATTTATATCCATATTGTATACAGATTCATGTAACATATTATACACGAAGAAATGACGAAAATATTGCGCCGAAGCCGCGATTACGAGGATCGCGGATCGTTCGCCTATCGTTATCTCCCTTTTCTCTAATATTTTAAATGTACATGACACCAAATTCGAACGTATATAAATCCAAATTTACGTTAATGTAAAATCTTAGGTAATTGATTTTTATTGCTATAGAAAATCAGTCAGCACGCGAAGCACGCAATCGAGAAGTAACCGCGAGAAGGAAACCAAGCGGGCGGCGATGCGCGGGGCGGGGAGGTGCCGGGAGCGGAGCGAGCGCGGCACGCGGCCGGCCCGCCAGCACTCTCATAGCTAGACTCGCTAGACACGCTCGGATGCTGCGATGGGCGACCGATCGGCTGGGTCGGTTCGTGCGGAGCCAATGCGCGTCCGGTTCTACGCGAATAAGTATACCTTTGGTCCATGAAACGTTACTTGGCCGTTGCCGAATATGCAAAGCTACTTGAACTATGGCCGCCACGGCGACTCTACGAACTTTACCAGTCTGTCACGTTATTAGATTTAAATTAATGATTATCATATAAAGTAGATACCGTGTAAAATAACGTAGAATGTCAATACACGAAATATAATAAATTATCTTTTTAATTTCATTATAAATACATCGCAATATTAGGATCACTTAATGAATTTTAAAATAAATTTGAGATCTCGCTTATTATTACGTACGTAGTCTTTATTCTGATATAGAACACATTTCTAAAATGGTGACTGAAGTAATTAAACTAACGTCTAACAAGCGAGAGAAGACGGCGCGGAGGGGCGCGCGGCGGCGGCGCGGAGCCCGCGGGCCGGGCTCGGCGGCCGGCAGCCCGGGGCTGGGCTCGGCGCCTCCGCGCGCCTCTCCCCAATCTAGCTCCTGTTATACGGGCCATATCACGTGGCTGCACCGCGAACAAGTAATTGACTCATTTCTTCTACGAATTTAAAATTGAACAATTCTAGTTACGATCACAAATTAGTTGTCATTAAGATATGATTTAATTGGTATTCACTTACGAGTTAGATCTAAAAATTTCAATTTTAAAATTTTGAAAAATCTACAGCAAAGCAACCTTTAATATGGCCCGCGCAAGTAGCTCTAAGGGTGAGACTAAAGAAAATATCTTCAACATAGCATAATAACAATAATGAACTTATAATATTCAAACTAAACTGCTCGAAAGAATCTAATATCGATCAGATGGTATCGACCTATCGACTACCTGCAGCGCCATTCAACCACGGCCATATTCTGTTTCTCAACGGCAATACCTCTCTTGACATTCACCTAGTTTTTATGAGAACATTTTGAAGTAAGTTCATCCGAAAATTCTTTTAGAAATTATTTACGTAAACTCTTGTGATGGTACTTTGGTAAGTTTTGTGCTGCACGGAATCGAGAGATACGCCGTTGAGGGACAGAGTAGTGACGCAGGTGACAAACGATTTAATCGGCGGGTGGTGTAGGCAAGCTGCCTTAGCTGCTATGCCCGAGTGAGGCGCCTATCTAACGTCTTTTTACATATGCGGCTAACTATTATATACATTAATCATCATGTATCGTCTCGATGCAATCGCGGCGAACCGATGGCTTCTCACGAACGCGGCGAAACGAACCTCTCACTATGATTGTTTGTACTCGTGTCGCACGGGGACAAGCGGCCGTGTGCGCTTCTCCTACGTTAAAAAGGTCGGTAAGAAAATAGTGAGGATGTGAGAATGAATGAGACCGGCGGCGGCGACGCAACCCCGCCGCCGGCCCGGGCCTAACAATTATAACATCTCATCGTAATAATTAAATATTCTAAGAAAAAATGTCTTAAATACCTATAACACCGTAATTATAAAACAAATTGTTACGTTAATTTGTTAGGTATGATATCGATATTCCGACCGTCCTACAGACTCACACCATTCGATTTCATTATCAATTTCCTAGCTAACGTTTTTTAACAACATAATAGCGGTCTGCGGCGGCGGCGGCGGCAGCGCTCGAAGCGCTGACCGCGTGGCGTCTTCTCACGAACGAATCGGCTCAAACAAAACTGCAAAGCGAGCGGACGGCCGCCCGCGGGAGCGAGCGGATCGAGCGCGCTCCCCTAACATCCCTTTAGGTATTCAATTAACTACATAAGTAATAAATTACAATTAAAAAGAATATTGATTTTACTTCGTATCATTTCAATATTTTTGTAACAGGAAACATTAATTTATTCATAACGTATTTTTAATAGCATTTAAAAGATTGTTTATTATTATTACCTAAATTTATTTAATACCTAGTTTTATAGTATTAATGTTTAATTGATGTAAGTAATGAGTTATAATAATAGTAAATAACGAATTGATGCAACCGAGTGCATGTGAGTAGCGAGCGGCGAACACGGTTTGGATGTTCAGCGGCTTCGTAGCGATTAGCTACGCCGTACCAAACAGCTACGATGTAGCAAGCTGCTACGCCATAGCAGGGTTGGCGTCAGAGCGTAAGGGGGCCGCGTGCGCGATCCCGCACAGCCCTATATTGCAGACTAGACAGTGGTCGTCAATGCGTTCAGTACCTAACGAATATGATTAATGAATTGACTTCATAATAATTCTATTACCTCAAACCTGCGCCTATGGCTGTAATTTTTATATCCCTGTCTTTAGATTATTGAAATGTTTGTGTCGTGTAACTAAACTGCTTTTGATTAATATGAAAACATTACTGTTATTAATTACTTTTGACTAAAATTTTAGATTTAACTAAGTACGGTGTGACTCCGAGCTTCGTGTGGAGTCTGGTGATGTTCTCAACAGTGGCCTTAAATTACGGTAAATACAATAGTAAGAAACAATGAAATATTATTACGTAATGCACGAATTGTTATAATTATAATTACAATACCTACGTTCAAAGGTATAAGATAGAAACGAATCATCTTAACGCGATGAGAGATATTGAAATGTTCCGACTTAGCTTCCCGAACGATCTTATGAGTCGTTATTAATATGATCGTATTATCCTTAGGATAAAAATTTATATCATATCATAATACATATAATTAGAAAGTATGTATATATGCATAACTAACATAGTCTTATACGGAAGTAATCGAGAAAAATTGATCGCTACTAAAACAGAACAGCCATCCAAAGAGTGATTTTATACAATTCGAATTAGGCGAAAATAATTACATTGATAGGTAAAATATGCATAATATGTAGTAGTATAATTATGTAAATATTTGACATTAATATTAAAAATAGATAGAATAAAATATGTGTTGGTGGACGAGCGAGGAGGCGCGCAGCGACGCCAGAGACTAACACCGCGTTATTGTCTCCGGTCTGCAGCGTGTCGTCGTGTGGCGTGACGTCACGCGGCGTGGCACGCGCGTGACACGCGCGTGGCGGCGCCACTCGGCGGCGCGCGCAGCCGCGGTCGCGGTGCTCTCCGACCAAGCGCCGGCGACTCGACCCGGTTCACGCGGACACGGAGGGGACAAGCTTATTGCAACACGTACGACTTACTATCGTCTCTATACAGGATTTTAAAATTATCGATAAAAGCTTCCACTACAAAAACTGTAAACATGCGAAACGCGCCAGATACAATGGATACGTACAAAGTAAACGGATCATTTATTTTAACTACGGAATTAAAAGTCCCGAACGAGGACCGATTATACCTTACACTGTAATTTAACTATGAATAATAAAATATTTTAAGATAACCTCCCTGCAATAAAATCGTCTAGATGCGTATTATAATTATTATGAAATGTATTTTTTTTGTAGTTTAAATTGTTATTACTCTGACAACACATCTACGGTACAGTCGAAAGCGAGAAAAATTTGAAAAAATACCTGTTCAATCGATAGACTATCTCTCGTTCACACGACAAAAATGTAAGATTATAGTTATTTACAATAGACGGGCCTCCATTACTGGAGAGAGAGGGAAGGAGGGGTGTGAATAGTGAGGGGGGTCGGTGGAGGGGGATGTGTTGAGACGGCGCGGTGGTCGAGTCCGCGCGTGGATCCGGACGGAAGGTCCGCAGTCCGCGCGGGTCCGGAGAAGTCCGGGTCCGCGCGGGGAGCCGGACGGAGTTGGTCCGTGTCCGCTGCGGGCGCGGGCGGTGCGCGTGCCGCGCGGGACCGCGGCGGGGCCAGCGCTGCACGCTACGCGCCGCCACACCGCTCGCCACCTACAAAACCACAAACCACATGTTACACATCTCCCTAAAATGTGCGTTTGTCTAAATATGTAATGCACCTGGGGTCTAAATAATAATACCTATAGATATGCGTAGATGCTAAGAAAAAAAAGATGCTAAGATATTGTAATAAAACTTTTTTCGGTGAGTGTATACTTTAACTAAATTTGTATGTTTTGACCTATAAGAGGCAATAAGTGCAATTTATATGTAATATGAAGAAACAATAATAATGCACTCGTATGTATTGTGTAAAAAGAGGAGAGATCGTTTAAAAACATTTACTGCATTCATTGTCGGCTATTATTTAGAGCAGGTGCACCAAATACACACGCGGACAATTTTATTCACCGTAACGACGTTTTAATAGAGTAAGCGTTAAAAATATAAAAGCGTAATACTCACGTAAAATATTTGTGCTATAACACTTTCAATGATAACCGTTGGTAAAAGCCGCAGGAATCAGGGGGCCCTGAAACGAGGAAAATTGAACACAGTTAGGTAATGCTGTTTACCGTTAACAATAAAAGTACTATGTCCTTAAAATTCGAGAGCATCGAAGTTGGGCTATAATTGAATGGACGTACTCGTATAAAGCGTTCAGTCGAACATTAACCTCTCTGGGGGCAGATTTAAAGGTAGTAAGTTCGGCGTTCGCAGTCGATAGAGCGGTAGCGGGCTCGGTGGCCAACAAAATAAAAACAGTGAGAGGATGAGTTAGAGCAACGCGCGACCGCTCGGCAACGGTAATTACACCGCTTGTTCTCCTTGATTTACGGTTATTGCCCGTGGGGGCATTCCCGTTACCTAATAAGACCGTTTTACACCCGGGAACCACATGTGCCGGGCCGGGCCGGCCGCGCGCCGGACAGTTCATTCTCTCATTAGCGACGTATTTGTTTTGCCTCGGCGATTACGGCCGATTGAGTTAATATCCCATTTGATATACGACGCGCCTGGAATGGAAGGGTGCCTCAGTGAGGCATCGAGAGCGACAGGCTCGAGTCAGGCTTCGGGTAACAATCGCTCGGATCGCATTGAATGCCTCGCCGCGCCGAGCACCAGAGCGTCGGTTAATAACGGACGTTAACAATGACAAGTCATCTAAAGCGAGACCAGGAAGCGCATAATAAGCTAACTATGTAATGTCCTACAGGGAAATCAGTTTGTCAGAAATCTAGCAATAAAAATTAAAACGTTGGACCCGAAGTGCGGTTTGAAAAATGTGTTAGAGATAGTAAGACGTGAGGAGTTAAGATCTTGGCTGCGGAGGCAGCGCTGGCGAGTGCCGACAAGCAATGAAGACTGATGGCATCTCAGGGAAGCGGTTATGGAGCGCGGTCGCAGTTTTAAAAAGCCATTACCCGCGGCAGTGCACCGCGTAGATTGCCGCCGCCGCCGCCCGCCGCTCTCATATTTCGGAACACTTTATAATCACATCTCTCACGCTTCACTCGCTCGCTAACTTATGGTGATTATGCTTTAGGAGCGACAAGGAAGATCGGTTCTGTAATGAGATTGGACCGTCTCGCTAAAATTTTAGTGCTGTCGACTGCTAATTGCGTCTGTGTTGCGCGCACTTTGCTTGAGACGCCGCGCCGCCGCCGCGCCGGGCGGGAGAGGCGATGGCGCGACAACAACGCCCGCCGGAGCGACCTACCACCTTATCCCGCCGTGACTAACTGCTAATGAAATTTTTCATCCGACTAGACTCGCAAAATTTATGATACCGTGGAATAAAACGTAGAGAATTATGCACGAAAACATTTCTTTATTGTAATGAGGGACAAAATGTAAGTATACATTTTAATGAAACGCGAATCAAAACGTTCCGAAGAAAAACAAAACGGAAGAAACATTAATTTGAATGCCGTGACAGTTGAAACTTCTCGGAATAGGACAATTTTGGGGATTGCCTTCATTTGGTCCTCACTGAAATAGGCATTTTGAACATGACGTAATAAATGAAAAAAGTTACAATCAAAAGATAATAACTTCATCTCATTCATCACGAAGTAAAATAAGTATCTACGAAAGTTTTGTTTCACGGATGAAGATATAACTATCTCCCCATAGCCCATATACTCGCATAAAAATATTTTCTACGTATGTAATAGCTTTTCCTTTTCCTACTATTATTGGGCGTGCTAAAAGGATTATATGATTTGTTGATGATGTACCTATAATGTTATAATCATCCATCAAACAAAAATATTTTAGTTAGTAGAACATGTCCACCGACACATGAAAAAAATCTTGTAGGTATCCTGTGTATTGACAAATACAAGATAAATGCCTACATTAGTCCTTTTTTTATGTGATTAAGTGACGAAACGAGCAAATCGCTCGCCTGATGTTAAACGTCACGTTTGCCCATAACAGGCCTGCGCCACCCAGAATTTTGAACTCGCAGAATTCAAGACCCTGCGCGGCACAGCACTGCGCTCGTCACCCTGAGATATAAGTTGTTTAATCTCCCATTTGCCCTGTAATTTCACTGGAAACAATGCCCTTTCAACCGGAACACAGTAATGTTTGCATATTACTGCTTGGCGGTGGAATAACTGGCAAAGGTGTGATACTTCCCCAGGCGGGCTCTGCAAAAGAGCCCTACCACTACGAAAACAGTCCTACCTCAGTCAGGCGCACTGCCTGTCATGGAAAGTAGAGAACAACGGAAAAGTAATTAGAAAGAGACTTCTGATTGGCCATGATGCCAATACCTACTAATTTATCATAATAACAATTGTTTGTTATTTGTTTGTCTTTTTTCACTAACAGAGTTACAAATTGATATAGAGATGGGTAGATGAAAAGTCGGAGAGTGGCACCGGATACTTTTAATCCCAAAAAAAATACGGTTCGAAGAGGATTGTCGAGTGCTGTTGAGTTCAAAGTAGCATTAAAATTGTGGGGCGTTGCTATTGAGGAATAGGACAGGAAGAGGATTATGCCTCACCGGGGTGTAATTGAGGGGCGCACGGCTGACGGCGATGGCGGGGAAGCCAGATGGCTGCGGGCTGGCGGCTTGCACGTATCCGACGCTGTCCGCCGCTGAGCCGTAGACATCGAGAGCTGGTCCCGGGGAGCTGGCGGAGGGAAACCCAGCGCGACCGCCGGCTCCGTGCGGAGAGGCCGGCGGCCCGAACCCGGCCGCAGCGGCCTGGTAGTTGTTCATCACTGCGAACATAACGGACAAGTCAATTAGATCTCTGCTGGGATAACGGACGAGAGTAAAAACCATTGCGTTGTCTCAAAACAGAGTAGACGTAGGTGCGGCTACTAAACGTTTACTTACCAGGCTAGTGATTTGAAGCTGTTATTGTCTCTTTGTTTGTTTGAAGTTTGTACCAGAGAATTAACATAGCTTGATAATTTTGCAGGTGATTTAACTAACTGGGTTTTATATTTAAAAGTACCTCTTAGTGCTACTACCCCGTTTTGAGACATACCGTATATAATTTTTAGATAATGTTCAAAAACTTCAACAAGCAGTGTAAAATATAGTTTTATAAATACTATCAAATATGTTTTAAGTTACAAATTTTTAAAACTTTCAACTGTTACAGTAAGTATTACTACCTTTTAGAGTCAACATGATGTTCTTTTATATAATTAAAATTACAGTCTAGTGCCATATCGCAACAATTTTTAATAGTAACTAAAAGATTCATCGTGTTCAAACATGATACAAAAATAGGTAAGCAATGGTTTTTCATTTCAGTTAAAAAAATAAAGACTTTGCCACATTTGCGAGTAAACATTGAGCATACACTTCCTAAACGCCATCATTGAAGCTTAAAAGAAGATCTACGAACAAGCGACATGTATGCAAAGACACGGAAAATATTGACAAACAACTTAGTGCGCTGATGTAAAACACAAATACGACATCAAAGAATTTGTAAAAGCTGTGTAGTGACGAGGGGAAGGAACAGTGTTGCGATAAGTAATGTTTAGGATTCGTGCTGGTCGAACGCCGGTTAAAGTAGCTTATGCACTAGTTATGGAGTGTTAGTGAGATGTTTGTGATGGGAATGAAGACGTGAACCATTGCCGTTGGGACGCCGATGGCTGTACTCCTGTAAAGGTAGATTTAGAGCCAATTCTAACGCACAAGCTACGAGAGTAGGGTTGTGCAGGAGTCACGACATCGAAGGCGGCCTCACCTGAGAGCGCCTGCGCGAGCAGCGGTGTGTTGTTGTTGGGTGTGAGTTGGCCGTTCGTCAGGTCAACTGCAAACATACACACGGTTCGCATTCGCTCCACGTACACCGTACGTACACACATCCATGACTGAACCATCGAAATTTTCAAATTCAAAAAGTCCGCCTGTCGCGCGTCCGGTACACCTCATCTTTTCACAATTTAGCATATTGAACGGTAAAGTGACTATCGATGTAATCCCAACTCAATATTAAAGTTCTCGCTCGCGGATAAAGTTGAACCGCGTAAATGCATGAATAATTTAGCCGTCGGAGACAGATGCCGAGCTGACGAATGAGGACGGCGAAGACTCCCCGGGCTCGGATTATGTCGGAACAAAAAAATATCACGTATGTCACGTGCATTCAAATGAAAAAGAGAGCTGGAAGTTTCGCGGGTATAAATCACAGAGGGCGAAAAAAGTTTTACAAAATATCCAGTAAATTATCCGACGTGAGTTCTGGGTGGCACGCAGCGGTTGGTTATTGAATAGGGAGGGGCATTAGCATACGGGGCACGTCGCGGCGTCTTGCGACTTGCGACGCGCGGCCCGGTGCGTGCCGGCCCTGAGCCGCGCAGCCCTACCCGAGGATTACAGGCACTGATTCCTTCAAATTAGTGTCCACTTTGCCTACCTTAAAGTTTGCCTACCTTAAAAATGTTCAACAAAGTGTTTGTTTCTAAAGTTAGAATATGCATATTTATTTCATTTTTATGCATGTATATCTGCATGCATATTATTTTGGAATTCTCATGTATCTGTAAATGTGACTGTGACTGTATAACAAGAAACCAATATTTCCTCTCTAACTAGTGCCAAAAAATAATGTTTACCCTAATCCCTAAATTTTCGCCTGTTCATACTGTCACCATTATCCTTATTGGCTCGGGCGACAAATTTTTATTTTTGTCAGATGCGCGGGTTATGATTTGGCGTGAAAAATGGTGGCCGGCCGCAGTCGCTCCAGGTGATTACCGGCCCGCGAGTGACTTTGCGAAAAAACTACAATATAAGTAATGGAGGATGAATGATAGATGGCGCACACGGCCCATCCTGGCCGAGCCCGCGCCTGCGCTGCGCGCCTCACTAAAATGCTGACACATTTTAATAACATTACTTTGCGGTGTGAGAGGCTATTTACTCGAGGTCACGCCGCAATAAATAAGAATTCGAGTGGCGGCCTGCGGACGGACTCGCGCTCGTTAATGTGCCGATCGCTGTAAGACCATTCTTTTCCCATTAAAGCCGGGCGCCGCCCACTCGTTACTCGCCGCGGAGCTTTATTGTGATATAATTTTTTGATGGACGCGATAAGCTCATAGCATGCTATAAATAACTGATGGGCTTTAAGTTAATTACGAAATTACATCAATAATAAACAAAACTGTTGTATTACACGCGAATACGAACTAGGCAAAGAAGAACACGAGATTTATCAAAAGCTGGAATCGGTGGAAAGCGCGCCGGGGCTGTGGGTGCGTACTCGTTGCTCGTAGTGTTATAAAACGTCGTTTATCGCTTCAATCATACTTCACGGGTCGGTTCATGGCGAACAAAGTCACAAACGGCCTCGACTAAGTTGTGCGAAGCGTGTTTCTGACCTCGGATAATTTACGACTTGAACAATCCAGTTTACAGACGAGTGAGGCGCTGGGAGCGGTCGGTTTATCTCCACCGGTCATATCTGCGACGGACGTCCCGGCGATCCTGCGCAGCGATGTTAACACATGCTATAACAGTAATTTGTGCGTCTAATGGATGAAGTTTCTTGACGCTTTGAATCTACCCAAGGAGCCAGAAGACGCAGAAAGTGGAAATAATTAATGCTCGTAAGATGTTAAATTGGTCTCGTGTTTGTGTTGCGTCTGTTGTTTGCGTCTAGTCGGTAACTTTGTATCAACTTCTGCAACGAGTCACTGCGAGTTTCTTTGAGCACTGACTGTAACACACTCAGAAGCTATACGAAACTCTGAGGCACTTAAATGCTCTTTCGTGTTAAAAAAAATCTCGTTACGCTTGAAAATATACTGGCAGTTATTAACCACTTTCTCAGGTAGGGCGCAGGATCACACATTCATCTATAAATTCAGAGGCCGTCTTGTGAGAGCTATTCGAACTTTCATAATTGCGAAGTTCGGGGAAACTTAATAATTCTTCTTCAGAAGTGGGATGACGGCCGAACGAAATATTCACAGAGCGTACGGTACTCTGCCGTTCGAGCCACCCTTGGAATCCACTATATTACGCGGGCCTTTTTACGTGTAACATTGTTCAAACTCTACGAAAATCAACTCTCGGAATTTTAAGGCACTAGTAGATATTTTATTAGTATTACTTATGAAACTCATAAGAAAAAGTGAAAACGGAAAAGTTGGATTCAATATAGCCTCTGTTATGGCACATACTTTTCTAAGGAATTGGCTGTTGGTTATTGGAAAAGCTCCGCTTGCGTATTTTCTTTCTGACAAATCACTTGCAAGAACTTCCTTTTATCTGGGTTATATTGTAACTTCCTTTTATTAACAACTTTCCAAAGTAACTTGAATATTTTATCGAACGAAAGGTTGTGCTTTAAAAGCTTTTTGAACCTCGGTTAAATATGATGGTGTTATCGGGATGAATAGTGCGTAAAAGTTGCGTTAGGTTACTCGCCATTAACGAAGTTTGGTTCGCGATCGCCGAATCTATCGTGGAAGTTGGATCGCATCGCTCACCTACGCGATCCTAATACTTCATTTCCCACTTGCCGCGATTGAAATGTTTTATTGAGCGTTCACGGGAGATCCCGCCACGTTTGCGTTATACCATCGCCACAGATCACCTTCTAAAGAATCCACATTCAGGCCGATCGAAACGCACGTATCTGTCAAAATACGCTTTTAAGCATTGACTCTCATTGTTTTTATTGCTTGATGTGGCTGGGCGTGGTCTTGACGTAGTAGCAAATCTAAACGCTTTGTAATAATCCTTGCAACCAAAAGTCAAGGAAGACTTGGTTAGTAGTTGTTTGAACAAAAACCTCACAACGCGGCGTCTACAGAGATTTATCTGTGTACCAACGCAAACGTATATTTAATAGGCGTCATCAATAACGTACCGCGAAGATGATACGCCTTTGCGGGTTTTCGTACGCTTAACTGCTGGGACTTATCTCAATTGCAAATTAATCGAATTTCTATGCTGGCTTGTTGTCGGCAACACGCACGCGCACTCACACTCGGATTTGTAATTCAAAGAAGGAGAACTCGCTCGCTCTTTAAATCTTAGACGCTCCCTGAAGTCTACCTTTTATTGTGGCGCGCTGCCGTATGCGGAATAATAGTGACTTGCGTTATATTGCCATCACGAGCTGCTACATTTTAAACTTTTGCGATTGAAATCTACATGGTACAGTTGTTTGTATCGAGCTTTGACTCCGCGACCCTATAACTATGTTCTTCGACACTGTTTGCTCATGTGTTGATTTAGAAAAAATGCATGCTTATGATCTACGAGTATTTGCAAATTTTCATCGAGACATTCAACCGGATGGAAGTTATCGTCGAGCGGGTACAACCATAAACCTACAGAAAAGAGCCAATTAGTCCTTACTCTCAAAACCTTTGCGTCGCTCGGTTTGTTATGAAAATAATTTCAGCTTTGACTTTTAATTTAACCGAACACGAGCATTTTACTTACACCAAGTTTTGAGTATTGCAATGACGACTCCTGAAATTTCCAAACAATGCTAAAATATTTTTTTTCGTGGTTCAGTCACAGGAATCATTTATCAAAGAGAAACATGTAAAGCGACAATTATTAAAGCGATAAAGAAATTCTGGATTGAATAATTACAAAACACACTAACATATAGAAATATAACTTTTTCATCTCTACGAAAAATACTAAAACTTTTTATTTATTTTTCTACCCATGTGGTCAAATTTTAGATTTGCGAATAAAGTTCGCTTACAAACTACGTATTTCTACAGTATTTAGGTTACAATTTTTTCTATTCTATGTCAAAGAGATCGTCTCTATTCTAATGATAATTTTGACAAAATTTAAAAACGCCGGATCATTTTGACTCTATTAAAAACTCTCACAGTTTGCCTAGAGCAAAGATGTGGTCAATAAAACTCTATATGCTAATTTAAGAAAACTTAAGACTAAACAACAGTAAAACAATACGAGTAAATACATCTATAACAAAGTTTGCACCACCAATCACAATGTTGTACCACCAAACCGCCTACAACTATTAGCTTAATTTGTCTAAGTTCAAAGAAAGCGCTTTTTTACTTAAACTTCATTATTATAAATCACAAACACCTCAAAAGTCGAATCTAATTCGAAGCTCCACTAATATTATAATTAAATCGCCCGCAATTATTTAAAGTAACTAAACTAGATTCTATTCAAATATTCTGCTATTTGAAATTCCATTAGATGGTCAGAATAAATCTACAAATTCAGCTGACTTGGATTTTCATTTCGTTCTAGCTCTTTAAACTATTCTAGTGTACTATCAATTTTACTACGCTGTCTCTAGTTTACTTCGTATTGTCTATGATATTCTACCACACTTGAATTGTACTTTTAAAAACTTTAAAACATTTTACATTTTTTTGCCTACTCTAGTCTAAAAAAGGTAATACAATTATCAACGTTTATAATGTTCAAAATGAGGATTACTCGCCCTATGTTGAGGTGGGCTGCACTCTCCGTCCACGTTTGTAGGCTCGATGTTTCTTAACCTTATATTTATTCACACGGAGTGTGACTATTTATCAGTCTAAAGTAAGTCCTCCATTCCCGTGACTGTGATTTTATTAACTAAGTATTTCCGGAATTGCACTTTTGCAAATAAAGTCACTGACGCCAATGACAGATACTCGTATAATCTTAAATGAATATGTATGAGAAGTAAAAGTGTGTTTTTACTTTATAGAAGTCAAAACTATGTAAATCTACTCATAGTCTATTCAAAGTTTCTGAGCTTAATAATATGCTGAGAATAACTAAAACCACAAAAGTTAGACAGTTATATATATCCAAAACCACGAGAACCAAGTTACATCCGGGGAGGAAGGACTCACTGTGTACTTTGACCGTATACCGGACAAATTGAGCAGGATTTGTGCGCTCAATACGAATCTAACTAGAAGAGATTAGTATGCTAATGTACCCATTATGGACTCACAGACATACTCCAACTCCATGAAATTCTACAATAAAAATTTATGGACGATGGAGCTCGCTAGGCTAGCGTTTATAGTCAAAATCTATGGGCATCCATAAAATAAAACGCTATCTAGAATATATAACATTAAAGAAATAAAAATTCTGACCCATCCAAATACAGCACGCGTAACACTAATCCGGCGACGAATCGCCAAACTACGAGGTATGCTACGGCTAGTCGCAGTATTTACATGAGAGGCTCTAAATAAGAGTAAGGTAGGTCACGACCAGGCTGCACCGAGCTCGACCCAAGCAACAAGCACTAAACGTAACAGTTACTAACACAATTAACGGTCAAATATCTTAAATTACGAATGGAGTTGGCACCGTCCGCGACACGCGGCCACTCGCCGCCGGGCCAGCTAATTATTTGGATTCAAACCGACGGCTGTGTGACCTTTTAAGAAATTTCGTTTCAAGGCGCTAATTTGTTGTAACGTTGCCTTATTTTTGCTCCGTACGGGCCGGTGTCTCGGGGGTTGTTAATTTAATCTGACACCTTTTTTCAGAGGGAAAATCAGATTTTCCAGGAAGGTTCACTTCTCGAAAGCGAAGTACTAGTCGGGGTTGAAGTATGCAAATAGTTTAGTGGGTGTGTCGGTTCGCGGACTGCATTCTGAGGGCGAGCGTGTTGTATGGTTGGAATGCGAGGCGCGCGGCGGCGGCGGCGGCGGCCGCGGTCGCGCGTGCCTGCGCGGGCCACGCGCGGCCTTCTTACCCGCGTGCTGCGTGGGCGCGCGCCGCGGACACCACGCTGCGTGTGCCGCATTGGATGAGTCAGAAAAATAAAAAACCTTCGTTAAAACCGCGACCGACAAAGTTCTCCGCTCTAGCGTGCGCCAACTCCACGCTAACACACTATCTCTTCCAGTTTATTTCGGTAGTAATCAATATGCGAATGGTGGATAAAGGCATAGTCGACCTTCGGTTTTGAGCGATCAGTCGGACAATAAACGATAAACGTTTTGCTTATACAACGGCAATTTTCTTTATTTTAAAATATAGCGGCTTCACAATACCATAAAACTTACGAATACGTATGATAAAAGACGATATGTGGAAACAACGATAAGAACAATACTATAAACTTACGATCGTACAAGTAGACTTAATTAATGAATTTGACACATGGGTTACATACATTACAATAGTTTATGAAAAGGTTTAATAATAATTTCCTAAGTATATAAATTACGTATCTTGGGTTATTGGAATTACTTCCTGAGGGATACCGCGATTCGTTTAATTCAATATCGAAATATTTTACATTGAAGCGGTTCGGTATCGGGCTATATGGGCGAACCTAGTCGGGCGATTTAGTAACACGCATCTGCGAAATCGGGCTCTATGTTAATGCAAATGAAACTTAGCTTTTGCGACATTGCATTCCTCGTTAGAGATTCGAGAGAGGAGGCGGAGGGCGAAATCCAAAGAGTTATTTGCTTGAGAAGAGATTTATTTATGTTCGTAAGAAATACTGGGAGCCGTTAATGGGTGTTCCGGGTGTGAGAGGGTGGATAAGCGGCGCGGGCGCGGGCGCGGCGCGGCGGGAGCGGCGCGGCGCCTCTCTAGCTCTGCCCGAGCGCCGGGTTTACGTACTCCGCCCCGACCAAGAGGTGACTTTCCGCCGGTAATACTCCCACTACACCTGCGGCAACAAAATAAAAAGCTACAAAGCCAGGTACGGACCTGCCGAGGGTTCCGCCAACAAACCCGCGCTTAAATAAATAAATATTCGGAATGCGCTTATGAAAAAATCGTTACGCGGAACCCCGAATCTCACAAGCTAATTTAAAAATTAATACGAAGGGGAAAACAAAAGTTATAAAAAAATACATTGCGCCAGGGGATCGGTCTGAAGAGTGGAATATCGCCCAGAGCTCCGCTCATCGAATCTTTATGGGGTAACTTTGGATTGATAGTTTCCTGTTTACTGTTCCAAGGGGTAATTTTAAATTGTTTTCACGCACGAAATGATACACACCGGCTTTTAATGTTAGATAGGCTCCTTGTATGTATCACGCACCGGCACGATGCAGGATGGTTACGTGCTACGTCTGTCTTGGATCATCAAAACAGTATCAAGAACACGGTGTTATTTACTGAATAATTCATTCGGCATTAGTATAACTAAACACGCAATAGTTTACGCGGTTAGCGGGAAATATACGAATGCCCGACTTGAAATATGATTACAGATTATAGTACCCGTATTATACTACCCGTATTTAACGGCTGTAATCGTAATAATAGTTGAATTAATACTACAAATCGTGATATTCGATGTGCACACATTTAGATATACCTTATTTAAAAATGCGATTTTATAATAATCAAGCTTATTTTATAATTGGTGTAAGTTATGTTTAACATCAGCATTAAATAAAACGAGGTGTAGCTTATAGATAGATATCAACGTTTTGTTCAACAAATCAATAAGAACGACGAAGCATTCTGATTCGTATTTTTGAAGAAAGTTGTGGGACATCCTTAAAACTGGCAAGACCCCATAAGAGCCCTTGAAAGTATCTAAGGGGCTTCTTGAATGTCTTCAAGACTCTGCTAGTTTGAATTTGAATATATTGGACACACCAAAAATATTTTACATTCCAATACAATGACAGGCTGGCGTTTGACAACGGTTTAATTTGGAAATGCAAATTTCAGTGTTTAGCTACATAGAAAAGTTTAAATTCCAGATGTTACTGATTCATTCTTGTAAATTAATATTTGATGCGCTTTTACTTTCCTGTTTTACGAGACACAGTTAGTCTTATTTTTAGGGTTCCGTAAATGTTATGTTGAACACAGATTGATAGCCCCAATACTTCACCAGATTTTATTTGATGCTAAAGTAATTCACACCATATGACTAGTTTAGAGGATGGCGATAAGGACGGTCGCACACGCAGCGATCAATGACAACTTATAGTTAAAATTTCGTTATAAAAAACCTTAATTTTGACAAATGATTATTGCGAGGTGCGATGACGAAGCTATTCATTTATTGCTAAGGATCGGCAACATCTTTTTAATCAGACGCGAGGATGTCCGACCCTTACTTTTAAGACTTCGATCATGATTACACGGAATCGCTTTACAATTAACAATAACACGAAGAAGGTAGCGTAAAATAGTTGCATCCAAAAATATAATACAACAACAACAAGAAATATAAATATCAATATAACATTATCATTTAAGCAGTGTAAATATTTAAAATATAGAAATAACTTTGAAATTAAAAAATACGTAATTATCATTACATTTATTATATTACAGCAAAAATTTAATAAATCACTAAAATAACAGTTCTCAAGCTCGATGTATTTTTTTTCATCAATTCAATGATTAAATGAAGGATCTAACTAAACTAATGCTAATGACTCTACGCAAATAAAAATCTAAATGTTGATTAGTATTCATCCTCTAAACTTAGTAATTTACGAAGACTAGTTCCGCTACGTTAAGCTATTCGTTATTTTAGTCGACTCTTAGATTTAAGAAAGTTCTAAAACTGAGACTGAGCACGACGCGGAGTCTAACCTAACCGTCAGACCCTATTCAATAATTCATTGTTTTTAAACTATAAAAATTGTATAAAACGCTATGTTATTCACTCTCGAGGCTATGAATAAATAAACAGGGTTATTACGTAGACCATTCAATGAACCCGTCATTCTTGTTGACATGCGTAAAAGTTTTATTAATTATTTATAGTTGTTATTACGAACTGTAAGAGAATCTACTCTTTATGTCAGGATAATGTATGACCAGCGAGAGACAAGGATAAATTACTTGTTATATTAATTTTATTACGTGGTACGGCGGGTTCAGGGAATCATTTTGTATGCATGCACTGGGATACACAACGTCCCTACTACCAGTAGTTGTGAGATCGAGACAATTTATGTTTCATTTTTCTCGAACAAAAACTCGATAGAGTTGAATTAATAGGGAAATTTTTTAATGTCATTTTTGTGAACTCATGGTATTATATATTTATTTGTCATGATGACCAAATATTGCATCAATAGTAAACAAATAGGAAATTAAGTAGGAAATAGAATTAATAAAATTGACCAATAATAGTTCCCATATATGTAAAAGAGTTATTTTTAAATTTATTACTGACCTAATGCGTCGTGTTCAGTCTTTCCTAATGACTATAAAATACAAACGCTACACACACTACAACATGCTAGAGAGATAGAAAATGTATAATTATTATCAATGGCACCTAAGAAAACACTAATCTAAACCTACTTGCCGTTATTTTAATATTTAATATCTAAATATAGAGAAGAAGATAACTACGTAAATCTAATTTTATAAGTCTATTGCCGAGAGTGTCTACTAAAATTTAGTCCGGACTACGATTTTCAATAAATATGCAAATCAGGTTATGAGCTCAGTTGTTTCAAGCTTGTAACGATTAATGCCTTGATTATCTTTGCCATCGAGGTCTTGTAATTGTATTTTCGAGGGCGACGGTTTAATATACTTTCTCGAAAATATCTCGGTGAGTTACCGTAGTTGCGACTCGGAAATTTTTCAAGAGTTATATTCGCTGTCGTTTCGCAAACTATGTGCAAACTATGCCCGAGCGGCGGTATTTTTTCCGAGGTCATATTACTAGTGTGTATGAATTTTTAACCTGATCCAATTTTAAAGCAAGAGCAACAAGGGAACACTTCCCAAAGAATAATTCCTTTTCATTTGAACCTGACAAAGTTGTTTACGACGTTCGAAAACAGTCATTCTCGTGAATGTTGGTACGCGCAGTCGTTTTTCAAGTTTGCGAGAGCGACTGCTCCATATTAAAGGCTGCGACGAAGTTGTGGGTCGCAGTTTGCGACTCCGCACTTTGTGCCGGCATGTGGTGCATCAAAGCGCCCGCACACTTTTTATGCGACTTAAATCGAACTAAGAATACCTGCATTGCGTCCGAAATTTACATCCCAATGGTAAAATTAAATTATACTCATATCTGCAAGTTCATAATTCATGGTGGACTAAATATTGGCAATGTAGATGACGTTACCAATAATATGGGGTTGGCGGAGGAATGCTAATGGATGAAATGAACGCACATTAATTGTGGTCGAGCGCTCGGTCGCGTACGGACACTACATATCTAATCAAGGCGAACACTATTTCGCTACAACATTCTTACAATATCTCTCGGCACAATACTCTCTAAAACGTTCACTAAGCTAATAAAACTGTTCTTTATTTACTGTCGTGTTCTACTTTTAGTATGCTAACAGGATTACGTTTCGTGTAAAATCGAAATTCAAATAGTCGCGTTGAAAATGTTCTTCTTCGGGTGGATAATTTGGTCGAGCGTGTCCACTCGCGTTCGATAACGCCATTAATTTAAACGGCGCGTCGCGACACCTGTGTAATTATTGGGCCGCTCCATTGTTCAATTATGTGTATTTACAATTGAACGAATACCCACATACGATGAGGTTTATGAAAAGAACACGGAAAACGTGATTCTCGCGTGACGTAAAACGCTCGTTAGTAATTAATGCAGAACGATTTGTACGACTAATATTTAGTGGTAAAACTGCGCGATAACATCATTCGTTCGGCAAATTGAGGTAAAATGAGTCGCGTACGTGCAATTAGGACTTCCAATATCATGTGCATTTCGAGATTCCGTTGGCGTTGAGGCGAAAAATTCTCGGGCGCAGTGGGCGTGCCGCCTCCCGCCGGGAAAAGTAAAAAGGCGAAAGCTTAGTGGCGTAATTACGGCTGAGAGAAGGCGGCTCAAATACTGAGTGTGGACAAATAACGAGACTAGTATTTGTGCAGCTGCTCTTCACCGACCCGCTTCATCGAGCGCCTACCTTCCCCATTATTCCCGATCCGCCGTAGTTTTTTCAGGAGCACGCAACAAACTAATCCCGAAAGAACAATAAGAGCCGCACGAAAATTAACATTCTGGTCTCATTCGACAAGATCGACCGGCGTCCGTGGACTACTTTTAATTAGTGGAAGTTCTCTTTCGTCCGCCTGAGATTTACATAGAAGTCACCACAAAAAGGAAGTCACTTTTTTAGTACTTTTGTTTGAATCTGTTTAAATCTCTTTTAAAAGCTTTCGCTGTTAATGAGCAGCAGGCGTTTCGAGGCGACACTAGCGCCACCGAGCGGGCGCCGGGAGCCGCCCGGCGGAGAGGCGACGTGTTTGCCAATGTTTGTTCGCGCGACGCGTAGCATTTGAGAATCGTTAGAGCGAATCGTCTGTAAACACGAGACGCGGCGCTCACAATTGGCCGGATTTTCTAGACAAAATTCTGAAGATAAACAATAAATAGCATCTCTCAAAACATGGACGTTTTGTAATTGACGGCGTGGCAGATTTATCTAGATGGTTCAGTCATTGTTAGGGGTGTTAACTTGTTAGTAAAGTTGTTAGTGAGAGTTCACGCGAACTTTCGCCTCGATGAGTTAGCCGAAATGAGAAGTTAGGACATCGTCACCACAGCGAATTACGAAAATTAGCGCATGTGTTAGTTAAATGAGGAGTATGGCAGTTGTAAGCGAGTCGTATGCCGATAGAGAGAAGTCGTTGAGGTTAGTGGAATGCATTGTCGCCGGCGCGAGTTCACAGATGCATGGCGTGTACATTGTAAACCCCGCTGAGCTCGAGCGGGTGGTATGGCAGGAGAGTCGCCAGGTGGTGGTAGTGATTGCCGGACAGTTGGTGGTGCAAGCTCGCCAAGGGATTACCTGCTGGGTAGGGCAGCCCGAAGCTAGGATAGCCCGAATAGCTACGTCCGGCCGCATACGCAGCGTACGCTGCGGGAAAACCTGTGCAACAAACAACCACACGTTAATAACTATACCTAGTTTACACAGTATGAAAAGCGGGGTAAGTTATCGGGGTGCATGCTTTCGATTTAATGTATAATACAATTGATTATATTATCAATATATTGCGCGGCCGATGCTGATTCATTAAGCGAACTGAACATCGGTATGTAACACGTGTCCCGGTGGCCCGATTCTAAAATAGAGCCGTCACATAAAAGGTAGGCGAGTGTATCGTACACGTTCATACGACATCGCTTTGGACATTGTCCAGCGCGTGATATTTAGTAAACATTTAATGTAGCACAGTCTAAGTGGACTAGGACGGCTTCGGCTGCAAGAGATACCTACTGTATTTATGTTACACAAATTAGCAACCAACCAGGACTACTCTATAGCAAACATTATAAACTAACTGAAACAAAACAGTACATTATTCCGTAACGTGTGCGGATTAATAAACATCTACGTTGTACATTCGATTAACGTTGACAAAATGGAAACCTTGTAAAATGTGAAATGAGCGATGGCCGGAGAGTCCACATCGGCTAATCTGATTACTATGGCGGATCATTTATCATATTATTGCCAATCAAAATAGTGTATCTGTCAGGCCAAGCGATCCATCAGGCGGCAGATGGACATGGAACGGCGCGCCACCGACGACGTCGAGACGCACGTCCAGGTTCCGAGTGAACCGACACCTCACGCTACCACGAATTAGTAGTTCATTAGTACTACAACCCAACGAGTAACGAGCCCCGATTAGCACAAACAAGTACATCTCTCAAACGATCTTTAGACACGTGAATGATCTGACTGATGCAGGTATAATAGCAAAATGTGAAGTGACTTTTGAAAATAAAATTGTGAATAAACTTACCGTCAGGAAGAGCACCCAATGACCACATGAAATCTAGAAATGTAAAAACATTTACATAAATCGATCGATCCTTATTCCTTATATTTAGGTTATGTTTTCTCGTTTAGTGTTTTATATAAGAATACTAATATTATAGCAAGAGTGACTTTACTGTGCCCTGAGACACTATTTTGCTTGGCGAGAAAATTTTGGAATACAATTGATTTATATATACTTATCGTGATCACTAAGTAGATATTATAATAATTGATATAAATATGTATATAAAGAGTATTACAATAATCTAATAGCAAACTACTACCAAACATTTCTAATGTGCCTTTAAATAGGGGGGTATGTTAGTGTCGTTCGTTCACCGCACTCGATGATAGATCGTCCATTTGACATGTTAATATATTCTACACATTGTTAGTCTAAAGCTAAACATGTTAAACAAACAGACGTAGTCAAATAGTTTAGAAAATGATTTTTATTAATTCTAATACTACTGCAATCTCCTACGCAATAAGTTAATAAGTACAATTAACTCTATTTGTTAACGAAAACTACTGTCGATACATTATATTTGGATATATTTAATAACTTTACTGTCAAGACAGTAGAAGTTATCCATGAAATATTGGAAGGTATACATACAGCTAAAGTAATACTAATAGTGAACATAGATTTTAGTCATAATGCAAACCACAATATAAATAAATATGTAAAAATTAAGGAATTAAAATAAAATAATTACCTAAGCAAATTTTAAAATTACTAGGAACACAATAATACTTTAGTTCAATTTCAAATATTCCTAATGTTGTTACAACACAATCAAAATAAAGTAAAAGAACAAAACAACTAGTCGTTTCTTACAACTGATAAGTACATCCACATAATAGAATAGGTACCTCTTTTCTTCCAATGATAACATTTTTGAAAAGCCGACATCAAGCTGTGAGCTATTCATGGTATAGAGCTAAGAAATGTAATATCATTTATGAAAATACTCCCAAAACACCTCAATATTGGCCGCAATATATGACATGACTAACTCTGTCGCTAAAAGGAATTAACTTCATGGATGGATATGTAGCAAAACTGGCAAGATTCAGCAGAACCATTAGATTCTCATAAAAGCTACTCAAAAATCAGAATTACCAGGCTCAATACTATCTTTCACTATCTATAAAAACGTTTGTTCAATTCAATTTTCTAAGCCCCTACTGGCCTGGTATAAAATATTGATTTCTATCAACCCTACGCAAAATTGCTCCAATTTCTGCCTCTATTAAAAATGTATAATGATCATTTATAAAATTATATTATGCCTAATATAAGAATTGATACTATGGCTCGACTAATATTGGGTACACATTTCGAAAATCTGCTATCTAACTCGTCTTCTAATGGCGATATCTAAAATAAGACACTTGAGATATTATCAGTTTCCTTAAAGTACATTTTTGTCACTTAGGCTCGGCAGGAAGAGAAGAGAGAGGAATGTTCAGAAAATAAGGAATGGGGCAACCAACGCAGCATCTAAAGGAGTGCAACCGAAAGAGAGACCGGAGAGGCTTCTCAGAAAGGGTGGTGCGGATGCTGCTGGAAGAGGATCGTAGATCAGAGAGGCATCGGGGTCGGAAGACCGGCATGAGTCAGAGGCGAGTACAGGGTCGGGTAGTCGAGAGCATGAGCACCTAGAAGCTCAGAGACCGAGTAGGCCAAGGGAGGAATAGTGAGGGAAGTGAGGGCAGGGCGAGGCGCGCGCGGGGCGGGGCGCAAAGCGGCGAGCGCGCGGCGGTAGGCGGCCGCGTGGCCGGCCGGGCCCGCGCCCGCGCCCGCGCCCGCCACCAGCAGCTGCGTCGGCGCATGGATAGGGTAGGGAGCGTATCTAACGCCGCCGGCGCCGGCCGCCACGGCGCTACCTAGCAACTCACCGTACGCGCCGCGTCCGGCGGCTCTCGTCTTCGCCAAATTCGCAGGAAGCATTACTTCTTTCGGTTGTGCTTTTTTGCATTCCACCTGAAACAAAACAACACAAAATTTAGCATTATCAGAAATAGTATTAAACTGCAGCGGAAGTCATAATTCGTTTGTAGGTCGACTAAATAATGAGCTCCCGGATCCGAGTCGGGCCTTTATTGAAGTCTGTAGAACTGAATAAATACCTCCTCGAGAACGAGTGACTCGCAAAATTATGGAAGAAAGGAGGCGACGAAATCGGTCGACAATCCGTTATGCTTCACGGTTCGGGTCACAAATTGAATTTTAATTTGCTTTGCGAAGTCAAGGAGCTTATCATTGAATACTTATTATACAGCAGGACAAATTTTACGAGGTCTAAAGTAATTATTTAGGGCCACTACGCCACATCTTATTTCCTATTGTGGAGTTTATAATGAAGTCACGTCAAATAACCTGTTGAGTTAACATTCACAACTCGTACACACTTAGCTACAAATTTGGCCGATAATTTTGTAAGGACACAGTGAAATAAACCTATCTTGATAATGCGGCACGGCGGCGTAAATTACTGCCTCACAATTACGCCCCACGCTTAATCGATCCATTAAGTAATTTTAACGAACAGTGTGGCTCTCTCCGATGCTTGTATCTTCCTCCGCCCTACGAGAGGAGGGCAGGAGGCAAGTATAAATTACCCAATCTACGCTAACCCAAACCTTTAGCAATAGAATTTTCGCTACCAACGTTACAGAAAAGTACACAGGCTTAAATTAAAGCCACTCGAATAGATCACTCCGGCCTTACTCGTCGGCTTAATAATCGAATGAAGCATTTTATTGAAATTACAAAACAATTTGGTGGTAAGAGAAATTTGCGGCTATATTTTTCATAGTGGAGAATAATGGCGCGTGTGCAGGAGGAGGAGACGTAAAGGGGTGTATAAAGTCCGCGTCCACATTTGTCACGGAGACGTCACAAGCCGACAAATGAAGGCTTTGCCACGGCGTTCGCGCACTTTGTGCACTTTGCACAACTTTCTGCGTCGACATGAAACTACGTGCTTTTGCATTAACGCGGAGAAGTGAGTGAGCGAGGCTTTACGGCGCTGAGTGTCTTTCCACCAAGTTTTATGCCTAGATAAGGCTGCATAATCAACATGTAATATAAAAGTTGGGCGCCCAGATTATTATGACTTAGAGCGTTGTTTAGTGTTATGGCTCCAATAAAGAGATGTGTCTCCCGGACATCGTAGCAAATATATTATATGCTTTTAAGACGGTTTTATATAGGTAATTTTCAAAGAAATGCACGTTGGATAGAAAGCGAGCGATCTGAAATAGTTCTCTGTCTTCTACGACATAAAAATAGTGAGAGTCCCCATTTGTCAGGTCCGACAAAGCTTTACAAATGAACAGGCGCCTACTCCAGCAGAGGCCGTCAGCTCCGTGGCCACCCCCATTTGTTCTGCGACACGCAACTGAGGGGACACGCCGGATAAATGCCAGCCTAGCTTCCAAACGGCAAAATATTACCACTAAATTTCGTTTCACAATTAAATCGGCACAAACAAAATCTGATTCAAATAACACAGTGGAAAATGATTTCGTTTTAAATCCACCAACAATATGGACGGCCAGGAGAAAATACAGTGAGGAGATTCGACGTTAATTGATGTCGCGTCGTCGGTCGCTCACCGACGGGAGTGGGAAACAAAAGCTCACAAACAATTCGCATCGGAGTTCGCAATCCCGATCGCGACGCAGTTTAATGACACGAAAAATAACAAAGGTAAATTGTATTTAGCCGTGCGCTATGTAGGCGCGCCCTCGAGGCGATATATCGATTGCGCGATCGAGTGTTCGACGCCGAGCGAAGATGTTGGCTCAACCGAGCGGACTCGAGATCTGCTCGACTGCGCGCCGGCTTAATGCCACCCTAAACCTGCCTCCTTCTAATCTCAACGACGTATGAGAAATTTAATTGTCTCGCGAGAAAACACCAAGTTTTATGCCCCACCGCCTCGACTATACGCTCGCACGTAGACGGCAATAACACGAATATAAAAGCCAGTCATTAAATTTTCACGCGATTGATTTTGAGTGAAAACCTTTTAAGGTAAAACAGTAAGGTCAATAAATTTCGGGAATAAATTATTCTTGCCTTTTAAGATTATTGATTTCGTATTTCCATCTGGAATTCGTCATAAGGCTTGAAACGTACCTACTTAAACAGTCTCGGCCTATAGATGAAACTGTAGCAAGGTATGATTATATTTAAAATGTGTTTTGTAAGGTAAGGTATTAAACGAAATATTGTGGACGCTAATGAATTATCGCCAACCCCAAAGCTTTCGTGGACCCTTCGTAACAAAGACGCTCAGATTAAACGATGTCGCTTTAAAACGATACAAAATAAAGGAGCCCCTATCTAGCTGCAACAATTTACGTGTACCTACTCCGACACTGCCGCCCTCTACAAACATTAAGTAAAGAATTCCGGCGAACTTATACTTGGACATTATTCAAGATTCTTCCCACGCTAGAAACTACGAAATAAAACAAGTTCCTTAAAGTGTACAAGCTCACCGGTCCGCCGTCGCATGTGTGTTGACGTTAACTGCATTTTATAAGATTTTGCGTTTGTTTCTTTGTACTTTTATTTCTGTTTCCTTTGAAATACTCGTGGCAGACTGTGGGCAACCGGCCAAATAGACAACTTTATAAAAGGATGAAATATCGTGGCTGTTTCTGACCGAATGCCTCTATATCGATGCCATAAACAAATGACGTTCTTTGAAGCCTTCAAAAATAGGGAAAACCTTTTTTCGATAAGCTCGGTTGTTTATGTTTGGAAGTGATTAACGCATTGATGTAAAAAGTTGAAGAAGCAAAAGGCAAGCAACTTTGTACGGGTAATGCAGTGCGGGGGTAGCGTACGAACATACGTGAGCGATAAACGGAGACGAGAGGGAGGAGGTCCCGGGGTGAGCGAAGGGGGAGCGCTAGATAAGTTTATCAGGGAAACCTCTCGCCGTCGTATTGACAGAGCGTCGCAAGCCTGGCCCTGATTGCCGCTAAACGGAAGCCGGGGCGTGAGAACCGGAGGCTATGGTGAGAGCTCCCAGAATCACACTTCGGCTGCGATAAAAATGTAAAGGTAACGTAATTTTAAGGTTTTCCAAGCTCCACATTCTCACGAGAGATTTTCTCGAAAATGTTACCGAAGTGTGTCAGAGAAAATATTTTGCAAAAAATAGGTCCAGAGTTACGTAAAGCAGATGAGTCACAAATCTTGCGCTCAACAGGTCACGGATAATGAAATACTCCGCCGCACCCCGGGAGTTCTCTCCATATTTACGTAACTGTTGTTCGAAGGAATAAGATAAGCGGGAATCGACGTTTTCTGTCGAATTTCGACACAGTTGCTTAAAGTGTTGGAGTGTTTACAGAGAGGGTGAAGTGCTAGGTGGAGGGAGGAGTTCGATGGGCCGTAATGCGCCAAATTCAAATCAGATATAAGCGATCGAGTTGTCGCATCGCCGTCGTCGCTACATGCACATCGCAGATAGCCCTCGAAGCACTAGTAAATTGCACACATTTTAAATCCAGACGTCACCGTCGGAAATAAATCTGAGTGCTATAATGCGTAATGCTACGGCCTCTCGATGGACCAACTTTTCGTAGATGAGACCAACTTTTATCTAGACATCCTTTGTTGAAGTTCTGTGGAAATTGTGTAAATAATTGTGCACGTTAATTACCTATATTTGAGTCAAAGTAAGTAATTATTTGTGCACAAAATACAATATTAACATGTTTGTTTATATGCAAATGTGTCGATAAACAAACATTCATAGCCAGGTATGTCTGATTGCAGGAATATCGACCTGTACTGTACAAAGGAAAGTCATTACGGCAATACAAATAGAACTGCAGTAAAATGCATGACCAGTACTACATAGTGCTATGGAATACTTTGTCGTAGCGCACTTTGTGTCACATTCACTTTGAATTTCCCACCCTAGTATACCATTATCCACCATAGAACACTTGACTTCAAAAACTATAATTTTATAGCTCCGTAGACCATCGAAACATAATTAATAAAATGAGACATAAAACAAAAAAAACAGTCACATCATTAGCACAAACATGCACATAGAATGAACCAAGTACCAGTAGAGCACCAGTATTGTTGTATTAGCTCTCAACAAATCAATTAATGTCTCGCCCGCGTACGTATCTAGTAGTCTGTTTTCTTGTCTATTTTTTGCTTTTCAAAAGGTTGATGGAATGTCTATAAAATATCAAGCCGTTGCTTGCCGTCATAGAAATGTATGGTATTAAGTATTAAGGGGCGGCATATACGGCGCAGCGCGTGCAACATTCATTGGGGCAGGGAAGCCTGTCAAACGCCCGCGGCTATTTCTGAACGAAATCGATCAAGTGGCTACACCGCCTTCAAGGAATTACTTAGACGTTTTCGTTATGAGCTTTCGGCTTTGAATACGACGAAATAATTTAAATTTTCAGAAAATATGCTAACGTAATTTTGTTTGATAGATTTTGTATGTACCTACCATTAGCTTGGACTAACTTATGTAGTCCTAACTCTATGGTTAATAAAAATCGTCCAATTCGTCATACGTATGAAACATTTGTATTCCGAAATTTATTTGATATTGAAAAGTTTTACGCCCAAAATTCGACGAACAGTTACCAGAATTAATTTGAATAAAAATTAAAGCCAACCAGAGGCGAAAATCTCTTCGAACACAGTCTCATCTAAATAAGTGATCTAGATAAGTAGCAAGCCGAAGGCAAAACGAGCAGATCGGTATTAGCAGACACTCAGCGGTATTAAGAGTACCGGCCGTTTGCAATTGTAACTAAACACGATTACTGCTGACTCGTTGCTTAACTAATTCGTATCAGAGCTCACTAGCTAAAGCACTATACGAGTATGAGTATAACATTGTTGTGTACGAAATTATCCGAAGGTATCGTTTTCCGAACACAAACGGTGGCGTGTAATGAATTTGTACCTTGTACCTACATTACACATGAACGATACGAAACTACCTTCCTTACCTATAAAAGCGTTTCCATGTACGAATCGGAATGCCGCGGAAAATATCCGAGAATCGAATGAAATTGTAAACGATATATCGAGACCTAGAGCGTTAGAGGCGTATGAGTGCAGTTTGCATTAAAGTAATTGTTGGGCATCCGCCGTTTGCGGCTGCGCCGTGTTAACGCAACTTCAATTTGCAAAATTAGATATTGCTATCTACGGAGAACCGGCTCTTTCTATTCATAAATGCGCAATGCTCTGTTAATTAAAATCTAAAAGTCACATGAGCACTGTTTTAAATTAACTGACTTTTTATACGCAGTAAACTCGTTTACTTTTCGAAAACGGCCGCTAAACTAGATTTCAACTAAAACTGCTGAATTTAAAATAAAGTGTAAATATTGCCTTAGATGCGCCGAATTAATAACTGAAACGTTGAGAAAGTTTATAACGCACGTACAAGTATAAGTCGGTGCAATTAGTAGTAATTAAGTAGGTAGATTGGCGTCGAGCGCTGCCGTCGCACCGCCCAGATTAAGGTCTGCGACACGCGGTCCCGTCGTCGCTCGTAACTTGTTTTGCATGAATCTCAACGCGACTTCCATATGACTCTCTGGAGGAGACTCGGTTCAGCACCTCTAATGTAAATGAAATTGTGTGCAGAAATAAACCAGGGCTTCTCGGCCGCTATTTATCGCTGCTCGCGTCTCCTAACTCCGCCGTAATGGGGATGTGGAGACACCGCGCGCGGCGCAGTAATGAACCGGCCCGCTCTAACGTATGGCCTTTATTGATGACGCGCCCGCGCCCTCGCGTCCTCACCGACCTTACTACTTTATTGTCTCCCTACGCAGACGACACTGTTTCAATTACGCGCGCCTCTTTACGATACTTTACGACTTCTCCTTAAATCATCTCTCTGATACCCCCGATCTTCAACTTCCTCAATCTATACGGGATTACCGACCCGCCCGGATTCCATCAAACTGCGAACGCATTATCATATGAAAATAATGTAAGTAGTTCCGAGAATTACCGCTTTAATTCGAGGAACGAGCGCAAAACTTTCGAAGAAAGAGGTCTCTGTGACTAAGTTAGGTATATTTTTTTATCGTCCTAATACGGATTAGATCAAACGCCGCTTGTTGTTTCGCAGTAATCCTTTTTAGACCTCGGGGTAGACGTAACATACATGACATTTTTGCGTCTCAATACGGTCGCTTCAAAAGAACTCTTTCTTTGATAGTAAAGGCGCCACCGCGGTTGTCAAACTGTCTATTAGTGTTTTGATATAGCTAACTTCTTTGAAACTTTCACTCATTTTGTCCGCCCTCAACAAAGATTTACTTTTCTGAAAGATTTGGGTACAATATTATGTTATTAACAAACGTCACGTTGAGTTGTCAATTCATTTAAAGCTCCTTATCACTGAGCCGGAGCGCTGAGTTATTAGATGTTACGGTGTTTTAGAGCTTACCAGCAGAGATGAACGCACGTGTATTAAGGCATTACACGGAATAATATCTGAGATTCGCGCATAGAGGCGTGTTCACACAGCCGCGCGCCACAACGCTGTCGAAAGGTGCGTTCATGTGCACACCGCCTACACCATATGTGATTAATTAATTTTCTTTCACGCTTCAAATTTAAGTTCGAGTGGAAATCGTTAAGGGCCGGAAAGGCCTGTTGAGCCGTAATTTACGTCCTTCCCTTCGACTTGAGTTAGTTGCGTCATTTCGAAATTGCGTGCCGTGTGCTTTATGACCATTAAATTTATATATGTACGTACCGACATAGGAAATTAGGTAGTTGTTTAAATACTGATTGCCGTCCGATTAGAATCGGAATTAATAAATTTCTACTCGGAAAATCTTTGTAATGCCGTTTCATACTTTCGTGTCATAATAAAATTATGGACTAAGTTTATTGCGTGAAATGATATGGAAATATCTGTCAGCGTGGAAGTAGGTTAATAAGGGCATGTTAATGGCTATAAAATTTTACGCGCTTGCAATAAAATGATAGTGATTGAGTCAGGAAGAGCCTCCTCCGATTGGATTGGGACATGCATGTTCCTATTCAATATTCCTATACTAACGTAATATACCGTAGTCCGTATCGTAGCGTAGATATTACCTGTACAATGTATGCGAGGTGTCAGCATGATTGCATATCACCTAATTGTCAGTCATCCGGGCAATTCGCTATCTACCCGGAAATTATACCTGAGGTAAGAAGCCTCGCTGTTAATTAAGACTGTAAGGGTGGGGCCAAAATCTCGTTAGCGACAACCGTTGCATCCTGCGAGCCAGACGGGAAATATAGTTATAGTTCGTGTTATTAATGATACTGCGACTCTCCTCTAAGACATGTTACTCTGGTACTTAGCAGTTCCTGTCTTTGTTAATTTTAGGAAGTGAAATAAAATTATTATTTTTTATTTAAATGTGCGAAGCAAAGGTCTATAGACACAAATTGGCGCTTGTATAATATTTTTTTACGATGACTTTCAAACCGATAAATAAAATATTTGAAATTTTGCAAGTAAACAGTTCGTCTTTGGTTTTATTAGCATCTTTGAAGTCTGAATATATTATAAGCAACCAATCGTTTGACGGGATGTGTGGATATAGGGGTTGCGAGAGTCATAGTTGGACAGGAACAACATGTCTTTAAGTACCTACTTATAATATATCAAAGTATATAATAATATATATATCATGCAACTAACTCTAAGTCGATAATATTCGAGAAAAACATAATCTACAAGCCATTACGGCAACCATTTTTCTAAATGGAAAAGTTCAGAGGACAAAATCCATCGAAATCTTCCCAACTTGCCAATTGCAAGTTTCATTGAAAAAGGACGGTCACACTTGATATATTTTATGTGGAAGGCGCAAAAATGGCCGCGGACGGATCGATAGAGCTTAGAAGAAGCCTGGGTTCTGCTAAAACGGGAAGTTTATGGTAATCACGACTGTGAGGCTTGTGATTGATTGTTCGAAGCTTGAGGGGTGTGAACCCATCACTCTTAGGAGCGTAAAAGACGAATAGATATTAGGAAACGTATGCGGACTTTGTTGGTTGTAATTGTTCTGGAAACAGGAACGAGAAATCATTAGAGGCTTCTTTGTTTTCGGGTTTGGAAGCCACGTTTTGCTTTTGATAAAACCAGAAAATCTGTTCAGTAAATAGCGCATGTATTCAATACGTAGAGAAGTTAAGCAATGTATCTTTATTCGATTTGATAGTTTTTATAAGATAGTTACCCTATTCTAACTTTACTACCAAAACATAGTAACAGAATATGTAAATTAAAATCCACAACTTTATTGCCTCATGGTGAAAAGATATAACGAAAAACTGTTCACTCACTACCGATTGGTCTGTTGAGACGCAAAGAAAAATGGCGATTGAGGATCCCAAGATTTAAGTGGCAATTTCAAATGTGCCTACTTTTAGTGTTATTTCCTAAACGGAAGCCATTTGTTTCCCTCATGCACGATCGGAGAGAAAAATGCGATACCTTGCCTTTGCAAATGTTTAGTAGAGGTACTTAAATTGAAAGTGCTATCAGAAAGGGCTCTGAGATACAGTTTTAGAAACCACTGAAAATATGAACAAACTATTAATAATGCCAGTCAATAACGAAGCGAATAAAAATTCGTATGAATCATCAACCTAGCTGTCACATTGTTTTTGAAAACCATTAGTTAACTGTTCAATAAAAAGTAACGCGTACGAAATAAAACCCTACGAATTTGTTCGCGCGGCTTATACCGTAAAAGTTGCTTATTCGCGAAACTTGGGCGATCTACAGAAACTTCTAGCTCCGCTTTTGTGACACATACAGATATTCCGTTCGGGAACTTAAAAAATAAACCCGCGCCAAATGTGACGTGAATTTCCGATAGTCAAATTGTAGATACCGTAAGTTTGTAACCGTGTCAAACTTTGCGCTCCATGTTGTAACGAGTAGGAAGAGTTTTAACAATTTTACCTACATAGAGGAAACCTATTACTGTCTATAATTTTGGTTGTTCAGTTCATGTTTCAAACTTTGGGAAATAGTTCAATTTGTCTAGGTTTCATATAAATATCTAATTATGATATACTAGTTGAGCCTCGTGTTTCACCCGCTATTTACAGGAACTACAGATGTATCCAGGATAAATAATAGCAAAATATAAATTAATATATGTCAATCTAAAAATGCTTGTTTTATAAATGCCTAATATCCAAATCTGTTGAGCCGTTTTTGCATGATTGAGTAATAAACGTCCAAATGTAGAAACATACTTACAAACTTTCACATTTTTAATATAAAATTATGAGTAAGATATAAATAGAGAACATAGAGTGTTTTCATGGCGTATAATAATCTGTTTTTAATTCCACCAAAAATCGATTTCTAGGGTAATAATATGATATTGTATTGCTTTGTAACAACAATGTAGCTAATCACGTCGTTGCTCTATATTAAGGTAATAAGACAAGTTTTCAAGTAAAAAATTGCTAGTTTCACTATTATTCTATCAAAATGATTTATTTAGTTCAACCCCAGGTGAAACCATCGAAGTGTATGACTACGTCATCAGCCCGTCAAAGTTGCTTACGCATCGGATCGTTCACCTCGAATTTTCTTCGACACGAACTCCGTAAACCCCATTTTTCGTGCTCGGCCTTAACAGGTGTGACCCCATAAAGAAACACAGGTGTGTGTGTCCCCAGCACGCTTAAATCCGCCAAATAGAAATTGATGTTAGAAGGTGAAATCTAAACTACTCTATATTTTACCCATTTTGAGGGCCGTCGGTGCTTTGTTGTTAAAATTCATGGTAAGCGGAAGCAATTAAGGGAGTAATGTGTAAGGACGTAATGGAGTGACGTGAATTTGTTGTGAGCGTACTAATGGAGACCCGTATTTATGTTCCGAAATGCAGCGCCGAGAGCCTCTTCCTCCGGGTGTTAATAATTATACAATCGTTTAGTACACAATTATACTGGATAGCAATGTCTTGTTAAAATTACTTGTATTAAATCACGTCGCGCAAATTAAATGTGACGGAAATTTCAATTGCTTTTCATTTATAATCGCGTTTGTTTCTGTATTAACAAAGATTTCGCGAGAAGGGGAATAATTTTGTACACGAGTAAATATTGGGAGACAGATAATGAATTTCCTAAACGTAGAATAACATTTTAAATAGCTTTATTGCTTTCGCTTAGATTTCAGTCGAAAAATAACCTGGATTCTAAAAAACACATAATTACTTTTACAGCTGTTCGTGATTAAAGAGAGAATTTTCTTCATGAAAAATTGAGTTAACATTTTAGACACGTTTTTGTAAAGTAATTTTTTAAACTTCAAAGTGAGCTACAGTATCACCCTATCACTCTCGTGCGGGAAGGCGGAGCAGCTATTAGCTTAACGACCATTTTAATATAAGAGATGACATATTAAATTTACGAGGGCAGCTACTCGTGGCGTAAACGTCGCTGCTGACATGACGCCTCTGTCTTCTTTATTGCCCGCGTAAATATAACTATCTGATGTGCTTATGATTATGCTAAAGCGAATTTTTAATGGTGCGATTTGTTTACGAGACACGTTCCGTCTATATAACAGGAGATCGTAATACTCCGAACGGAAAAACTGGTAAAACATAACTTCTTTTCGCTTGTCACAGTAATGCAAGTTTGTTGTACATTGTTTACGAAAACCGAGTAAAAAAGGAGTTTACCGTAACATTGATCATTTTCCCCGACACGCAACAAAAAAGGGGCGAAATAATAAGCGATTAGTTTCCCGCTCCGTGTCGTATGAGCGGACGTAGGTATACGCGGAGGAAAGCTCGCTTCATGCACCTCTCGTTTCGCACGGAAGCGAACCGTAATTACTCTAAAACACTACCCATTTGTTTGATGTCTTTGTTCGTTGTTTGCTCCACTTAGGGCGAGCATCACCCTTGCGATTCTTGCCGACACATGCCGCGTTCCGCGCAGCCATTAGGTGCGAAACAATGGGGCAAGACACAAAAAACAAGCATTAATAATCAGGAATATGCATCGACGACGCGAAAGGGTGGTATCCGTTCCCCGCTCCTTTCAACGGGATGAAAGATAATGGCGATGGAAACTTCAACCGACAAAGACAATGTAGGTAATGGCTCGGGTGTAGGCATTGCGGCTCAGATTTTTTAAAACCAGCTTTTTCGACGCGCCGACAGGCGTACTCTCTTTGTTTACGATGTAAACCACGCGAGCTATCGAAATTCGGACTGAAGTGATATGATATTTTTACTTCACACGTTGAATTTTAAGGTTTTATACAACGAATATTGGATGTTCGATATTTTGTGGGTAAACTTATGAGGTTTAAAAGGATTTGTGCCAATTGACGGATCAAATTAAAACTCGAACTGTTAGGTATTAGTTCGCAGAAATTGTAATACAATCCACATTGATTCAAATAACGATCAAAACCGGACCGACGCATTAAATTAATTATTCTAAAATGTACACATAAACTTCCACGATAATTATCAACATTGTAATTCAATGGTCACTATATCACAACAGGGTTTACAGTGGCAATAAAACGTCGCGTGAATGGTCGCGACGAATTTGATAATGTCCTAAAATTTACGCTAAAATAATAAAGTGATATTATGGACAATGGGAATAGTGTGCGTGGCGTGACGAGCCAGCTAAATCGAGGCAAGGCTTATTGTGGTACAAGACAGGCATAATCTTGCTAAAGGTCGATTGTATTGCGTGTACAACGTTAAAAAAAAGGAATTTAGAACTTTAGTAGACGTTCAAAAAGGTGTTAGTACAGGTTCTTTTAGATCTATATCGAATATAAACTTTGTGCCATTGAAAATATAAAGGTTATCTACAAATGAAAAAAAAAACTACTTACAACAAGATTAACGCAATGTCACCAAAGTCAAACCAAGTTTAAACAAGGTTACAATTTAAAATTGTATTTGTTTTCCTTATCTTTGTAATAATAAAATCAGATAAGTCTAACTACAGGCAAATAGCGTGTACTCGGTTAACTGTGGCGTTAACTAGAACAATTATCCTTTTAATCTATCCACAAAGTTCGTGGTTACATCTCTAATGTCTCGTGTCACTTTGACGACCGTCCATTTGGAGCCCCTACTATGATAGCGTGCGTGAGTTTAGGCCATATACGAGAAAGTGTTATTGTAATCAAAACATTTAACTTTGTCAAACGACGACAAAATCATGATTCAGTTTTCAATGTAGGTAATCTAAAAAACTACATCACTTACTTGTAGTTGAAAACTGATCGTTTGATAATGCAGAGAAATTGTATTAATTTAAAGAAGGTAGAAGATTTTTTCTATTGCCGATAAATTAAGCGTTTGGTCACACCTCTTTTAGGTTTTAGCACCGGTTTTGTTACGGACGGCTTTATTATTTGCAATCGGATGTCCCAGAGTTCTTCACTGGCCAATAATACATTTAATACTGAAAGAAATAGGTACAATTCGAACAAACCCGTTCATAAACAAAAATCTAATCTCTCATCCCAAATTCTGTCTATTCGTTTTAACTACACTCGTACCTAAATGGTCACATACTACAGAAATATACTTAAACTCAATCATCCTAAATACCCACAAATAAACACCTGAAAAACTTTACCTTTCTTTAATTTAATTCAATACAAAAAACCTATTTCACAGCATATTTTCAAGGACTTTAGTAGGGACTTTGGTCGAGGGGAAAAATCTAAACAGAGGAAAAGCAGTTTTAGTGCCGTTTTATTGGCTCAGTTTGGAAGAACGCCAGCCATGGCTGCGTCTGCTAATTGATATCTGACCGACAATGTAGCCGAGTCGAGTCTGGCACGCAGATTTATACTGGAGCTAATTTTGGAATTCAAGGACGCTCAGGACTCTGTTTACTGGGGGATGTATTTTAGAGTGAGGAGCAGACTACCTACCGCAAATAGAGGGATTAGAACTGTGTAGTTCCAAACTGGATGGCAACGAACTGGTATGGGCAAACAAGATGCTTAGTATCAAGAGAGCAACTTTGTCTTCTTGTCAGTTGAATAAAGCCTAAACAGCTTTTTCTAATATTTTATTTATCTAGACAAACTGCATACAAAGTTTTGATTGGCTGTTATATGGTTATTATAATCTTCCATTTAGATAAATGCATTTTAGAGTATGGGAAACAGCAGATTTAAGCACATTAAATGCTAAATTGAACAAAGAAAACTGATCGGAAAGTTTCTTCAAAAAGTTTAATCCGCAACGTCTGGCGGAATCCAGTCATCAAATACCAAAAAGACGTTTTATTCAAAGCACTTCCGTTTTCCACTCTCAAACCGAACGCAAAATACTATGAGGGTAAAACGAATAAATCTTTCGGCAAGACAAACAACGGGAGCATGTATGTAAAGAGATGATAATACCCCCAGCGTTTACGGAAGTTTTTACATGTGGAAACGAACTCCTCTGTTGTTTGACTAACAAAGTTTTCAAGGATAGGTTTTAATCGATAATATTGTGTTGGTTTGCTTAGAACGTTACGTTATTGGTATTTAGCGAGAAAATGCTATTGTAAAAAGATTCTTGCGTTACTATTCCTAAGATACATTTATTTTTCATTTGATATCTTAGTTATCAGCGACCCGTATAAAATACCCAAGAAGAAGTAAATCTTTGTGAATTTTTCACTGTATCTATGCATCATAAAACGAGCCCCACTGTTCTGAGGGAATCATGTAACTTTTGCTATTTTATTTACTGCAGTAACTTTCATCCTTGTTAGGAGTTAGAAATAAACCAAGTTTCTAGTACAGGATAACTTCTGGCGTAAATAAAAGCTATGTACTCACCATTTTGTTGTTGATTTCGTGAAAATGTATTTCGCACACTTTATCTACTATGTCTTCACTTTGAAACGTGACGAAACCGAATCCTGAAACAGAAGAAACAATTTGTTAATACATGAAGTAAATCATTGGTTGCGTGTTATTCGAATATTTCAAGAGAAAGAGTGATGCTAATTCGAACATTTGCGTCTCAGAATGAAAAATGATCTTTCTAAATCTCTTGAAATAATCTCTTTAAAGTTTTTACGGTTGGCTCAATATAAAGCCAAGTTTGCTAAGCTGCCGACGAGACTTCTGCAGTGGAAAAATATGATGATGATGATGATGATGATAAGGACAAACGTTATCCGCCAAATACTTCTACAAAATCAATCATCGTTCTCAGCTATAAACCTCATAGCTCTCAAGTAGAACGACCGTACCAAAGAAGCTGGGGTGCGATCGGATTCACGTTGGTGCTAAATCCTGGTAGCACCGACGAGTTGTTGCTATTTTAAAAGTTTGCTTGGCTCAGTCTTTACCAAGTAAAATACATTGGTCTATGGTATTATCGTAGAGTTTGAAAGAGAACGTCACCAGAGAAGGAAGGGAAATTAATAAAACTTGTACAAAGTTTCGTTTCAGATTTTTCACAT
Source organism: Alcis repandata (assembly GCA_949125135.1). Taxonomy (NCBI): domain Eukaryota; kingdom Metazoa; phylum Arthropoda; class Insecta; order Lepidoptera; family Geometridae; genus Alcis; species Alcis repandata. The sequence goes on along the minus strand of OX421226.1, from coordinate 9,815,240 downwards.
TAATTACAATTCACAATCAAGCTGTATTGAAACAGAACTTAAAACCTCAGACAGTGAGTCCAAAAAGTTTTCGTATTTAACTTGCTTCGAATTATTAATAAGGCTTTTAAGTCTTTGATATCGTTATAATTAAAGGCAATTCGTGTCAAGGTGTTCTCAAAAGGCGTCAATCAGCGTTCGACAATGCCTATTTGTAGGCATCGCCTTTATGCTAGACAATTTAATATTTCATGATATTCGGCTTTTAGTGAGACTAGTTTCAATATTCGAGAGGCTTTACTGAAAGTTTAAAAGGGTTTTTATGATTGAGTCCAAAATATTTGGAAACCACGATCGCGGTCGAGTAATAATTTTATTACAGATGCTTGTAGACAGAAATTGGGCCGAATAAAAAGAGTGATATTTAAAAATCACATAGCTAAAAGCAAATAAATAAATAATTGCTCAATTTTCATCATTTGGTAAATACTACTAATTTATTGTGAACAATTTGGGCAGATTCACTCAAACCAATGTGTCACACATATCCTGGTTCGAAACAGGCCCCGCTCAGCGCTTGTAATCACCCGACGTAAGTTCCCCGTTAAAGTGGCAAACAAAACAATGCGATGAGCAGCCGACTTTCTGTCCGCTAACGATTAAGACACACACACGTGACGTGACGTGTCGTGTCCAGGGCCGCCCTCAGCGACAAACAGCATTAGTGAGCCGCTCGGCAAACAGAAGGTGGCGCCGCGATTATGCTGACACGTACAACGGTCCAGTCCCCCGTATCGCACTCGCAAACTTTCCTCGCGCTCCTGTCACGTGATGTGGGCACGCGTCCACGACATACATCTTCGTGACACCGGATCAACGTCACTTTCACACAACTTTTTGCCCGTAAACGTAACATGCGTGTTGATACTTAGCTCGACTCTTTGTTAATATTTAGTTCATCACCTTTCCCGACTCCGACCGACCTAAACAAACAGCACGATCCGTTCGCCGAAACTGGGGCGCATTTGGTATTTCACGCGCGGCCGGGTGGCTTTGCCTACGAATCGACGCAAAGATAGTAACATCCCAAAAAGGCAAATAAGGGCTCAGCGGAGTTCCGTCGATGACCGTATTTTCTTTATGCATTATAAGGTCGGTGCGGTATATCACGAGAATCGCTCTGCGTTATTGCTTTACCGATAAAAACGATAGGAAACAATAGCCACTTACATAAAACATTGTGTCGGTGGAAACGGACGGGGGTCGGTAAGGCGTTAATAAATAAACGTTGATATACAAATTCGGTTGTTTTGATCCCCTGTCGTAGAGTTAAATACAATAGCGGTCTTACTTCATTGTTAAAACAGATAAATAACATAATTGTGTGCCACGTGTAGAGAATTCCCTTTTATTTATGCGGGTATCCAAAGCAAATAAGTAGGAAGTAAGCAACGTTGGAGCAAAGTTATCTGCGGGCGAGATTGCTGGGCAAATATGGAATCGGACTTCACTACCACCACTCGACCTTCTTAGTAAAGGTCACGTTTTCGCAGCGATCGCCGCAAACGCAATGCTAAAACAAATACCTACCGCTAAAAGTTGGAAATGATACGTTAAGAGAAAAGAGAGGAACAGCGTTGTCACTGACCACGTAAAAAGTTTTGGGTTTCGTGTTGCCTTTGTGTGCTGGCGGTAGATAAATGGGGTATTTTCGTGAAATTCGTCCGCGTCACTTCTCGTAACAATGGAGAAGATAAATAATCTCTGCGTAAGAAAAGGATTCCGTAAACATAATTATTTGAACTCGCAATTGTAGCTGTGAAACGCTAATGAAAGTTCTCCTGGCCCGCTCCTCGAATTAGCTTTATTTTTCTCCGGCTTCAATTAGACTGCTTTTATTTTTCAGGAAGAATACTTTAATTAAATCTGGAGGGTTACAGGTGATTCCTCTGAAGACTCTGTTCAGACTGTTTCCTTGAAAATCTTTTAATAGAATAAGATTTATGTTATACTCTTTAGGTTATAGGTACGTAGGTACATATTGTATCCCAGACACCAGGAGTTGTAACGGATTTCTATGACTCAGCAAGAAGTATTTTTATTTTTATACGTTGAAATTCTGAATAAATGCAATTAAAGTACTTCACCAATAAGAAAAAAAGATATTTAATTACGTTACCTAATTACGGCACCTAATATAAAACGGACGAAAAATTCAATTAGCGCGCCCCGATTTCCTTTAGCACCAGCCCTACGAGTACAAGAAGGTATTCCTGGCCCCGAATTGGATATATTATTTACCTATTCAGTAGGTAAGTGCTTACCGAGCCGTACCTATAAGCGCGCACCTGTGTAAATCCTGCCCAATTTTTATTAATTCCCTTCGAGTTCGCACCTGCGTGACGCTCGTTATTTTAATATAAGAAGCGAGAGGTTGAGGCGAAGATTATGAATGTGTCTCCCGATATCTGATATCTCGACACATCTGTCGGGCGGCACGTGGAGCTGACAGGGGGCGGCCCCTGCCCCCGAACCGGGGCCATAGGCAGTATAATCTGCCCCGGCAGTGTATGAAACACCGGCCGGTGGCGTTTATGGCCCTATAATAACCGTATAAAACGCGACTTATTGTAGGCGTCGATAACTGACGTTACAACCTTAGGCCCCACTTTGCGCACTCGACGACTCCGACCACAATTTTTGTAACACCTTTTACGTTCGCGATGCTATTTCCGAATTTATCGCTATTTCTCTCGCTAATGTAATACAGACGGGGAATTCATTCGTCTAATTGAATACTATATTACTTTCCTTAATGAATTATTCAAGGAAAAATGTAATACCATGTATATTCGTGCGTTGATGAAAACGTATACACGTATTGAAGGTTTTCCTTTCGCTACAGAGAATTTCATGTTTATACCTACGTTGCTTTAACTTACAAATTTTTAAACATAATTTTATTATACTCGTGATATTTATATTTTTTAATTTTACTATGCATTAAATGACCGTCATGTATCTGAATTTATTTATGATTTTGACTTAAAATGAAACAAAACTATTAAGCGACTTTTAAATCCACAACCACCTGCGTTAAATTTTATGAATACGCTGCTTTTATGCAAAAATAGCCACACATAGTGGTCTCCACAAAATGTCCCGACCATTACATTCAACTTTTTACCATCGCGTGAGTATTATCCCGCCCTTCATGACCGTCACCTTATCGTAAAACTAAACCAGCCATATCACACAAACTATATAGGCATTAAGTTGACGTTCCTCCCGAATGCAGCCCTAGTTACGTCCCACAGTAACGCTACGTCATGGAACTAGCAAATTTTCATTAGGAGTTCAACAAGCACTCAAATGATCAGCGGAGTTGAGTCCGCGCTCCGACGTCCAAACTTTTGTTATTGTTCTGCTTCATTACTGTAATACGAAATACTCGGCGCCATAATTAAGAGATCCTCCAGAACTGTCCCGACTGAGACAGAACTTGCTACGAAACTTTTATCAATGTTTTCACGTAAATAATACCAGCACTACGTCTGGTAATATCGGGGTAATCGCCACGTTGCTACCGAGCGAAACTGGGTTATAAGAAAACTAAATTACTCTAACGTCGTTAGCCGATCGATGCTTATTAGAAGTCTATTAGTTGAACATTTTTTTGCCATTTAAGGGCTCAACTTCATAAAAATTCTGCCAAACACATTATTATGGCCGTGGTCTAAGCGTCATCGCTCAATATCAGCACGTCAACCAGTTTTTAGTTTCACGAAAAAATCTATAAGTAAGCCATTAATCACAGAAATAAAACGTGACCGGAATAATAACGTGATCTCACCTACTTTTTCAAGAAAATGTTAACTTTTCCAGCTTTATAAACAGTTCAAGGTTTTGGGGTACTTGAAATGAAATAAAATCAATGAAATCATAAAACTTTTACGATTATGTACAAGCACATTTTTTGAAATACTGCAAGAGATGTAAACTCCAAACTATTTTACAGAGCACTAATATTCCTTAGTATATTAGTAGTTATCTATCGGCTATTAATTGGAAATTTCACGATTTCATTCTCAGTGCGTTGGTTAGTATGAAGGTAAGAACAACAAACAGTACTCCACGAAACTGCACTAATCTTTCTAGAATGCAAACAGTTTATCGATATAACTGCACCGAATAACGCGAACGTTTTCGGCCGCTTTATGCCAAGATAAATAGTTGCGCTGAGTCTAATGTGTTTGAATAAAGGTAGGAAATCTGAATGTAAACTCGCCGAAAGCTAAGAAAATTGCACATAAAAGCTGCAAAGAATTGGGCCCCTCTTCATTTTCTCTATTGTTAAATAGAACGGGGAAAAACTATCAAGTTTACTGTCGGGCTGATTGTGTGGAGACACCCTTATTGTCTACGTTCAGGTAAGTAAAATAGAAACGGCGCACCCACGCTACTTTTACGTCAAGATGTTCGTTCAACTTTTAAATCCGAAACTTTGTCCAAGTTGTTTTATTGCTTCAGAAGCGTTTTCGAGCTTTTGACACGAGTAGAATTTTGGAAGCGTTTCACATTCTTCGCCCAGTTATCTTTTTGCACGAACAAAAAAGGACCAATTTTTCATCTCTTTAGGGATAATCTAGAAGGGAGTTCGTAAAAACGAGTGGAGTATTCGGTGGAATTCTCTGTGAAAACTTATCAAAAGGCGTGAAAGGAAATTATGCCATAAATCAAACACATCGAATTTTTTAGGGCGATCCGTAACAGGAGAAATATTTTGGAGAGTGGCCGTTACGCCGCAACCGGCAGGACAATTTATCAAGGGCGTCGGAACCCTCGTCCAATCGGTTGATAGCATTGCCATAAATATTTACTTTAATAAGATCCCGTCCTTTTTATTCGCGTGTGTTGTTTTACGACACCGTTTGGCCCGTGATGGCGACCTGCCCGGCGCCTGGTACCAGCGTAGGCGCATTGTTTTTTTAGTGTCGCTTTGTAGCTAGGTGTAAGTGAAATTTCGGTTTATTAGGCAAATAAAGTTGAAACAAGTTGAAAAAAGTTGGTGTACTAGTTCTTTACTTTGTCGTTTGCTCAGTTCATGAGTCTGACTGGGATATTTCATATTTAGAAATCCCGATAAGACTGAGAGTGGACTTACTCAGGATAATCTAGATAGTTCGACATGATCGGTGCGGTCAGTTGGCATCGCGGGAATATCGCGGGCCCTAATCCCGCACCGACGGGAGACGTGCCCGGGACCTACCGGCCGGGATTTGGGGGATCATCGGACGCAAGATCGGAATACCCAGCTGCGGTTACAACACTGCTCCGGGATCTCCTTCAAATCGCTCGTAGACTGTCCCGGGATCGATCGCTCGATTTACATAGCGGAGGTTTAATGAACGTACAGAATCTAAGCTCGGAAAATGTAAGCTCTCAAAGGTAATAAGTCTCTCACTTGTTATTCCAAGGACGGCAAAGTTGCGACCGTTCGAAGAGAATATTTCATTCTTCACAAGAAGCTGCGAGCAAAAAGTATAACGTGAAAGTTGCGGGGGTGGGTGCATGATTCTGATAATATCGTTTTAATTGCGAATAGAAGTGGATCGGGCGGAGCGAGGGTGCGGGCATTGTGATGCCAGAAGCGAGCGCAGGACTCGCGCGGGTTCCGAATGAAGAGGCTTCTCGCACGTACGCTACGGTTCACTTGTTAAGAAGACCGCAGAGAGAAAACCAAATATTTACAGTTGCATCGCGTAATACCTACAAAAGTTTCGACACGAAAAGAGCCATTTAAAGTTGAGCCCGAGTTTCAGAGGTCGCGGCGGACGGTCCTCCGGTGAGTCGTCGAGTGACCACCGATTCCGGTTTATTGCGGGACTACTTGTTTGCACACCACTACACAACTGTTGCCGGCGTGATTTTGTGTAATATCGCTGTTTTTGCGCGCTCACACACTCCAAACTTTTTCGTTCATTTTTGAGTGACGTCGTTACTTTTCGAGTACCCTCGACTCTTTTAAGTGTTCTCGATATTTTACCGAACCGTAATGTAACGACCGCAAATATGACATGCCATTAGCATGAGAATAATATTTCAGCTTTAGAAGTATTTACACGGAAAAAATGTACAAAATAGTAAACCCGAGTCTGTAAATCTCGTAATAAAAGCGTCCACTCAACGTCGTGATTCAGTCTTCCTTCAAGTACGGACGAGGGCCGAGTTAAAAGACTTACATCTGTCCCGTTCTAACCACCGTTCTCATCTATTTATTGTCTCTTTCTATTACCGGACGCTTGATGTCAGCAGGGGCTTAGTCTAAACGATGCAGTTTCTCGTTATCTCAATGTCGGGGTTATGGTTTTTTTTATTTCGTCGTACAATACAATAATGATGATAAGGTAGTTGTAGTAAAGTGCATGGCTTTACCGCCTTCATTGGCTATCAGGAGCGGTTAATGTAGCGTGCGATGCAGTGAAAGGGCTCTACGTTAATCTACAACTTGTCAGAGACAGATGACCGTTGCTAATGGATAAGGGTGACGAGACAATCAGATAAGTTATTCAAGGCGCTTTTGAGGGTAAAAGCGATTGAATTCTGAGACCTACTGGCACGTTTCCGTTTTCACTAGAGATTTGTTATAGTTGAAATAAACAATGCTTTTTATTTTAATTATTTTTCAGAAGGCAAAGTACCGAAAATCTGTCTTACAGCCTATACGCAGTTACTTTTTTCAGCAGGTAAGAGTTTTAGTAAGTAAGGTAAGTCTCTATTTTTGGCCAAGAGGTATTTAGATCTATGTATGTTTGTATGTACCCTCTACCGACAAAATAGCTAGACCAAATTTGAATTGCAAGCTATCATCAGATTCATCTGAGATCCAAATTGTCAAAAGCTACATTTTGCAGCCAAGCTTCTGTTGTTCGTAAGAATAAAATCTTTCATGTTCTTAAAAATTCAGCAAAAGAAACAAGCTATTATAATCTTATCCAATCCACTTATTTAGCCATTGCCACCTCGCTCTTCAATTAAACGAGCTGTGTCATATGATATCACTCTCTCACCCTCCGCTTTTTCCAAAGCTCTTGACAGCAGAAGTTCAATACAAAACTGCTACACGAGCATTATTGAAAAGCCAGGGGCGCCCTTTAAAGTCTCTTCATACATCGCTTCATCCGTTCGCTTTGTTCGCCATAAGGACTTGGGCACACAGAGAGCACCTGTTTCGAGTAGCCAGCAATAAGTGCTGAACGTATTTGCGTAGCGCGATTACGCTTCAGCATTGGCGAGAATTCTGAGATGAGCTGAGAGTTGCGTACGTTATCGTTATGTGTACTTGGAAAATTTAAAATGTATGTGATGATGATGATTCATTTTAAGGGGTAATTATTAGATCGTTTTAATTTTGGATGTATTGATTTTAAATTTGTAGAGTGCTATTTGGATGCGTTTCAGATTAGTGCGTTGGAAGAGATTTAATTCAGTCGAGAATTTATAGAAACAGTGATGACGAATGATTTTGAAAGATCTTTAAAAAAAATGTAATTGTGTTAATCTGATAATGATTATGTGTGTTTCTTTGGCTAATACAGTGTAACCTACAGTGTATAATAAAGTATGTTATACAATTATTATTATGTAGTAGGCAGAAAAACTATAAAAGAAAATCTATTTTGTCCCGTTTATTTTTCGCAGTGTGTGAGATAGTAATGAATGATTACTTTTCTGCTTGTTTCATTTTTCTTTCATATCAGTTAACGAGCTGGCAATAAAAACCCCGACAACCTAGAACGCGAAGTAAAACAATGTAAGACATTGTAACTATTCAAAAGTATACCGACATGGTTTATCTCCCATTCTTAAGGAATAAACATGTTTTGTTCGTTTCAAACCACATAAACAAATACAAAACAAGCGTTTTTCCTTGTTTCCCTTGAGTAAGCAATGATTCGCCCGCGCTATGTTTTAGTAAGAAATAACGAAAACTTCCCCAATCCCGATTCATTGTCTACTAAAAGCCCATAAAGCCGATCTAATCAAAGCAGTTAAAGGGCATCAGATTACAAATTCACAGGTAGGTCGGCCAGTAAAGATGGGCGTAAGAGAGAGTTAACTGCGAAGAGTTACCGCTGGGTTTACGAGGCCGACTTTGCATATCCCGCCAGATGCTTGGCCTGTAAATCTGAAAGAGTTGCCGTCGGAAGTTGTTACTTATTGAATCCCAGATTTTAATAACTACTAACAAAGAGGCATATTGCACGTCTCGAATCAAACACAACAATGTTTGCACAATGCTTTACAACCAACCACTCATCACGAAAGACGTGACTCTGGAGACGAGAAACGTGTTCAGTATGTTCACTTCACCTACGATTTTACGGAGCACGGGTTACGCCCGATTTTAATGCTTTACATCTGAAGTTTTACGCCGATTTAACAATGTCAGTGTTTATTGCAGCTCAACAGTTTGGTGCATGAGAACACATATAAAACGGCGACGCAGCTAACTTTCTATGCCGGCTATAAAAGCTACCGCACCGAACAAAAGTATAGGGTGGGCGGTGTTTCATTTAAAAATCCTCTTTCATATTTAAATTTGAAAAGTTGTCCAGCGTTCGAACCGGCCCGGTAAAAGGGTATTACTTATGAATCAATAGTTAATGAGTATCAATGAGAGGCTTTTGAAACTCGCCAGCTCTGTGTGCATTCTCGGCGAATCATTAATATTGAAAGTTACTCGCTGTCCATTGTCTCTGGAGTGGCCGCCTCTTTGTATATTACGCGCCGACGTCTAGCGTCTGTACGGAAATGAACTACTCATTTCCTTTACTCAAAACTTTCCTTTTGAAAATATTGCATCGGATCGATTTTGTCCAAGAAATTGATGTCTCTGTCGTGTTTAATAGGATTCTGTCTGAGAGGATTTAAATTTTAAAATGTATCTAGGAAAGTTTTATGATACTTTGATGCTCATAACATTGCAAAATGTGGCTTTAGATAGTCACTATTTTACTACTATTCAAATTCGTTAATGGACTTCTTACCTTACTCATCGAAAAATCAGAGTTTGGTGGTTATTACTTTTAGAATGTGTCGTAGTAATTTCACCCCGTGGTAAAACATCTATAGGCAAGTTAAGTGCTTGAGTTGAATTTTGGAGGCACACAAATTCTAACGCTTCTATAAAATGACTTGAGACTTCACAAAAATATTACAAAGCTGTAAAATCAAAGGAAATATAAGCACAAGCATTATTAGCTGACACGCATTTCAAGTTTGCGCTAGCGTTCAGCTTTGTTTATCCCATACACTCTTGTTATTAAAAGGATAAGTTCGGTGCCGCCCACACTAACACCCAAACAAGGGATGTAATAACGAATACGCTGCGTGAGCACAGATAATTATTATGTGCGGTGGCGAAACCAAATTGCGCCCTTCATGCTGAGGGAATGGGTAGATTCGATTGCCGACATAACGATCTGAATGATGTAGCAGTTTGTGTTTGATTTTGGTTGGAATTTCGAAATTTGAAAAGCGGAATGTGGAGTTTAGAATTAAATCGGAGCCGTTCATTTGTATCTCACATTTTTGGCGGATTAGGGATCTGTTTTACGGAGAAATGAATTATACAGTCGTGAGGTTCTGTTGCGGCAAATAAAAAAAATTCAATAATAAATTTGGAAAATATTTTAGATTTTTTGAAAATAATTAGAAAAGTGCATAAAATAACAGTAAAGTAAAGTAAAGTAAAGTAAAGTAAAGTAAAATTTTATTGCAAAAAACTGTGTACAATGGTGGAATAAATCAATAAAAAGTCCCAACAGTTTATCCTAGCGGACATACAATAGTAAGTTTTGTTATGAAAACAAAAAAAAGAAAAAAAACTAAACCAAACATTATAACAATAAAAAGCTAAGCAAGCAAACAAAACAGTACTTATTATGTAAATAATCTAATATAATATGCTGAGATCAGTTCTTAAATGGCTATGCTGAGATCATTTCCTATATTACCTTACATAACTAACTATCTTAACTACTTTTTATAATACATGTATGGTCCTGATCCATGTGTACAAGTATAAAATTCATTCATGTTATAGAAAGTTTTTTCAATGAGCCATTTCTTCAGAGTATTTTTGAATTTATTTCCTTCTAACGATTTTATATGAGCGGGTAAATCGTTGTATGTGTTTATAGCCGTCATATATGTGCTTCTGTAAAACATTGCGTTATTTATTTGTGGTATTCTAATGTTTAACTTATATTTGGACCGCAAGCTTTCTGATCGAACTGATTTTTGTACAAAAAAATAGCTTTTATTATTTTTCACAAATAGACAGATTTCTAATATAAAGATACCAGTTAGTAACTTAACCATTACAGTATTTTGTTTCAACTAAATAAATCATTTCGAAATATAATATACCAATATTGCATAAAACTGATCAGTCTGACTAAAAATAGAACCAACTTCTATTTTTCTCCAAACTATTTTAATTAAGGCTTCCGAGACAGAAAGAGTTTATAGACAGAGTATCCTAACGCCCGATAGACTAGGACCGTTTAATTTTGCTCTCAGCAAAGCTAAGGACAAGAATACCTACAGAGTTACAACTCTTGCAGACTAACCATGTGCGCCTCAATACTTTTGTCGTGTGAAAACGAGACAAAAATAGACATAGCTATAAGCATATTTGTAGACTTATTAAGTTTTATACAATAAAAAGAGTATATTTTATTTTAACGTGGCATGCTCTGACTACTATGCGCATGACTTATGATATTTACTCGTACCTTAGTCCGTGCTTGTAGAAACTAGGAGCTTTCCGCACCTAATTACGAGGTAACTCAGTTGGTACGTGAGAGCTAATAGTCTCATCAAATTTAAAAGATACATGACTAAGGGCTCAGTGTTTAATAATTTCAAGCACCACGCATGAAGTAAACACTGAGTGCTGCGCTGTTAACACGGCTACTCATATACCTTTAGTGCCACGCTTCTCAGAGTTGTTCCTCTGTAGGTACTATACTCTTTAGGACAGCTCGACCAGAGTCCGTAATTGTCGTATCCATTAACATTTACGATAATGACCGGTTAGGATTGACGCGGTTATCGCGACCTCTATGAGATACTCTCGGAGCATTACCGTGCGAGCGTACCGATACCGCTGTCAATGATGATCTTCTAATGAGATAGATATGCCACCGACGCATTAAAAATGATACTTAAGTGATGCTATTTACCACATTACGTTACGTTTATTTTACGTATTTTGAAAATTCAAAATATCGAAAACGTTTTTTAGTATGTGCCATTTTTTCGTTTTATGGTTTTTATGTTAAACTAAGACCTCTTGCACTATTTTGAGTGGATAGTTAAACGCGTGTAGTTTGATTATAAGTCAGTATCTACATGGCACATATCAGCGGTAATCGCGCAGAAACTGATAATTCCTCAGCATAAATTAGCTATTCATGGTCGGTTAATAATTGATTCGGCGGGTTTTAGTCAAGATTGAGCCGCGGAGGCGTTAATCACATTTCACATTAGTGTTTTATGCTGATTATGTTTCTGGTTAATGTACTTGCTGATAAATGTGAAATGTTTAAAACAGTGGTGAAATTACTCTGCTTCTAGGCAATCAAGTAAAACATTCTAGTAGAATGAGGCTAGTCATCTGCAACTTTTCTGAACAGTGATGCGTTTAATTTTATAAATTACTTTGATTTAAGCTACACAATGAATCCGAACGCACCAGCAAATTATACAAAGTAAAATTACGCTACGCAAAATTTCAAGAATCCCGTCGTCTGGCTTCAGCCTAAGAAGTAAAACGCGTTCTTCAAAAGTTGCTTCAGCGACAACGAGCTGCATAATACGTCTCACAGAATAGGCGGCAGTACCTATTGTTACCCTTGCCTTTTGTCGAAACCCTATTAAATTCCGCCAACTACAGTGTCTCGTGACTCGTATCATGTCAATCCCAACTTTATTATGCCCTCGTTTCGTGTCACAGCGAGTCATTAAAGCTCCGTGGATGCGACTCATCTCGAAGAAGCCATCTGCATGATTTGCGCATATTAATAACATGTAGATGGCGCGCCCGCACTGTTTGTGTGCAACATGCAACTACATGCATGCATATGTCGAACATGTGGCGTCGGATATTACATGCAGTGCCGGCTTACTTGCGTTTTCGAAATATCGTAGCGCCCGCTACGATGTTGTGCTACGAATTTCTGCTACACGGTGTGCTACGAAACTTGCTACGATTTATTAATTTCTTTAAGATATTTTCTAAGTATGATGTTTAAAATCTAGTAATAGTGAAATAAAAAAACTTGTACAAATAAATTGTAAGTTTCAAATAAAATAAAGGTAAGTGGCAGCAAGCAGTTCAAAATGAACCATTTTATTAATGAGTGCTAAAATCTGCTCTTAAAAACTTCAGAGGTTCGATAAACCACAGCAAAGTGAGCTTTTTCATCAAAAAAAGAAGCAAAATGTTGCTTCAAAAAGTTTTTCAGAATGGCGATAGGAGCGTGTCTTGTGTGCTTCGGCAAAGACGCGGTCGGCGATGAGTAGGTACACAGTGTAAACACACCTTTAAATGAGTTGTTAGGGTGAGGTTAGGATGACAAAAATGGCGATGGCATACACATTTTCCTTATCTACACGTCATTCTTGGACGTTAATGGCATTTTTAAAACGTTAGCCCCTAATTACATAAATTTTCATATGTGTACTTTTTTGTATCTTCTTTTTCCATCTAGAATGTTTATATGAAAATCCGTTAACGTTCGTTAATCTCGTAAAAAATCACATTTAATCGCCCCTATACGAAAGTGGTTTGAAAAAAAGGATGGCACCGCGAGATGCACTTATTAAATAAAAAAATAAGTAAATTAAAACATTATCTACCATTACCTACCAAAACTATTTACTACTTTCCTATTCTTTCAACCATAAATCCACATACAAAACTGCGATTTAACCAGCCCGAAAGTATTCCACGTCCGCCCGCCCCAGCACTATGAACACGGCCGAAGCTCTCAACTCCCCGCGGCACGCCACACCCCGTAATGATGCATCTCTCGAGATGCAGCCCAGAGCTTTGCTGCCTTTAACTACGCCACGATTTTTTCTCCCTTTTTACGCGCAGTCACGCATTTTGTCTTGTGCCGTCATTCTTTGATGCGACGCTGTTGAAAACATTGAAGTTGTCCACATGTTAATCTTGAATGTACTCGTAACAATCTAAAAAAAGTTCGCAAAAATTCTTTACTGATCCATACCAGAAATTTACGGCGTAAATTAAGTTTTTTTTCTTTTTAGGCGCAGTCACCCACTTTGTCTTGTGAGGTCATTTTTTGATGCGACGACGTTGAAGGTATTGAAGTTTTCCACATTTTATTCTCGAAAACATCAATCTAGAAATTGTTCGCATATATTATTAAAAGACGTTGTTAATGCAGCACTACTTAAATTTGTTTTTCCGTAGACAGGTTGACGTAGAACGTTTGACTAGCTTTTGTTTTTATGAAAATTATGGACAATAATTTTGGAAAAATTTAAAGTGAGTTTCTGATAATTAACTAGCTGCGTGATAACAATTCGAAGCGCTTCACAACGTTTTTTAATAGCAAAGCGCGCAATATCTATTTTTATTATCTAATGACTCTAAAATGCCGCAAACTCAAAATAATAACTTCGCAAGTAAACTTTCACATTAATTTTAAGCATTTATTATTAAAATTGATACTAAAATTAAATAGACGTTTTATGATTATACCTCACTGTGTAGGTTGACAATTTCTATAATCTTATATATAAAATTCTCGTGTCACAATGTTCGTTCCCGTACTCCTCCGAAACGGCTTGACCGATTCTCATGAAATTTTGTGAGCATATTGAGTAGGTCTGAGAATCGGCAAACATCTATTTTTCATACCCCTAAGTGATAAGGGTTGTCCACCCCAAACATTTATTTTTATTTTTTGGACAAAATTTTTATTTCTTATATTGTTGCTTATGTGGCATTAAAAAATACATACAACCCTAAATTTTCACCCTTCTATCACCAACCCCTATTTTTTAATAGTCACTAGAAATAATTTATATGGCAAAACAACGTTTGCCGGGACAGCTAGTCTAACATATTATTCAACATTCACAACTCAGCCGATACGAAGCAAAAGGAAAATCGTTTCCAGCAAACGCAATTATATCTATTTGTAGATTTCTCATGGTCTTTAACTGCAAATTCTAAGGTTAAATATAGAAAATTACCTTAGTTGGCGTGGACAAGAAAATTATAGGCGTATCGATTGCCTCTAATAGTATTGTTTACTTGACTGTGTCAGGGCATCGGACTTTTCAGACTTCATTCGTTTGAGTTTGATAATATTTCTTAGGAATAAAACCTGGCATAATTTACCCCTGCCGCAAAAAGAGGGGTGTTATAAGAGTCAATCGAGAGTAAACGTAGCTATGATTCATAAAAATCCGCTCAACCGTTTCAATTACCACTTTTCAAGTCTGATTAATCTATACTTCTATACTAATATTATAAAGAAGTAAAGTTTGTGTGTTTGTATATTTGTTAAATTGTAAGGGGTAATCTCGGGATCTACTGAACCGATTTTAAAAATTCTTTCACCAATAGAAAGCCACATTATTGCTGAGTGTGTTATATAAAAAACCGAAAAATAAAAAGGCTTTTACGTGGTAGTCCGTTTTGCAAAGTGAATCGGAGAAAAAACGGTCCGGACGGCGCGCGATGGCTTCGGGTTTAATTAACATTATGCCCAACGAAGTGGGCAAGGGTCAGCTAGTTTCTTATAATTTAGATATTTTCGCGAAATTTTAGATATTTATTTCGTTGCATTGTAGAGTGCGATTTGCATTTTTCGTAAACACAAAATAGGTTAGGAAAAAATTGAGCGACAAATTTTGATAGTTTCGGTGGAATAAAATTGACCAAGTGTCGCGTTGGTTCCCTCTTAATAGTGCTCAGCTTAGTTTCTACTACATTTTCCTTCAAGAGTGTCAATGCATTCCCGTGGCGTGCCTGGCTCGCATCTAATGAAGTCCCGAGCGGCCTCCTCTGTTGCCTCCTTCTGTAATGTAAGAAGCTACCACGAGTACTATCCTGCTAATATTATAAAACCAAATGTTTGTCTCTGCTATATCCTACTAATATAATATGCAAAACCGAAATTTTGTGAGTGTGTTTGTGTGTGAATCTTTGTTATCGGGAAAACCAGGTTGGAAATTGTTTATCTGGAATAACACATAAGCTACTTTTCATTAATCATAATCATCGTCACCGCTTATCATCGCCCCGGGGATCAGTAAGTGCTATCTAAAAATAAATGAATTTAATAAAAAAATGTGTTGAAATAGGCAAAGTATTTCACTAACAAAAAATCTTCACGCCAGCCAATCATCGCATTTACCAGGAAAGCTGCCATTTAAGTTTCTTCATTAACTACTACCTTTACCGGCTTCTTCAATTTATTTTTTGTTTGCGTATACATTGTAGAACTGATTTCTAAAACAAAGTAGTTAGTATTTGACCTTTGATCGGGGAAACGTTTTTGTAAATGAGAAAACCGACATAGAAATTACTTTCTCGAGAAACGTCTCGCAAATAAGGTAATAAAATTCAGTATCTTGAAGTCCATAAAGGGTTTGATAGATTTTTTAATACAAGTTTGATATAAAATTTTGACTGAGATAGAAATACACAACAAGCAAACAATTTTCGATTCCGATCTCAATTTCCTACAAAAATATAATTATGTTTTAAGTTATTAATAAAAACTATCGATACTTCTCATTACAATGAAATTGGCAGAATTTGTTTATCACAAAGAGAATGCTTGAACAGCGACCGACAGACTGACCGCCTACTTTAATATTAAAACAATTATGATACGCTTCACAATCATTTACCAATAAGTAAACAACTAGACCAAGCTATTAAGTAAATAACTAAACCAAATTGGACATAATAGATCATGCGGGTATTTAACTTTGAATGTAATTACTTTTGGGTACACAAATTAACACAGTCAACTCAATTTAACTATCCTTCGATAACTTTCAAAATGCGTTGCTTGTTTCTAGTTCAAATTACACATATATGTTCTCTTTAATATTTATATTGAAAGGTAAAGATAACGTTGTGGATATCAATAACGTAAACCCGGAAATGTCTGGTCTAGTAGAAAATTTAGAAAAAATGTTACGAATTTATCTGTTCAAACCAAGATCATGTACAAGTGATAAAGTAAATATTTCAGTTTGATTTCTTATAGAATGCTTTAGCTCACCACAAATTCAATCTCATATAGATTTAACTATAAACACTATAAAGTACATTTGTGTAACTTTTTAAAGTTAAAGTTTTACTTTATCTTTGACATTTTAAGGGATTTTCCAGAAACTATGTTTTTTAGTTCGATAGTAGGTATGATTTTTTGATATTGAAGTAAGGTGAGTCATTCACAGAAATTTCGTCCTTGCCATGTTATAATAATATAAATGTAGTAAATTCACGCAAATGGAACGCAGATGCGACAAACACAGCCAGTTGCCGCCCCGAGCGGGAGACAAACATCGTAAAAACTTACGTATACTGCGCTACAATCCGCAAATTTCCTAGTTAACTCAGAAAGTACCTCCTTCCAGGAAACCTCCGAGCCATATGTGAATTCCTCCGATCTAAAAAAAGAGAGTTACGCGAGCGGTCCACTCCCTGAATAACTAATGAAGGAAAAATGAAGCACTCGCAGTACCTCGACCTCTGTAGATTTCGGCGCGATCAACCATTTTATTTTGCATATTATAGGCACAATAAACTTTTATCGTTATATTTTCGGAAACCTTCCTTATCTTGTGAATCCGCTTACTTATTGAAAATCTAATCGAAGTTTCCGTGTGTACCTGTTGAATTGCAAAACAGGAATTGAGGTCTGATGGTATTACGATATTATGCGTAAATATTTAATTTTGCTACCGTTCTGTTTCTGGAACACGTGTTTCTTTCGGTCATATTATTTTTTGATGAGTTTTTCTGCCGAATAGGCTACCTTTTTATTTGTTTCCTAAATATATTTCGGGCAAGTAATCTAAGTCGTTAAAATATTATTTCTGTTTCATATGAGTTGACAGAATCGAATCTTTTATATTTTAACAACCACTCGAACTTCAAATGCCTTTTTTTAAAGTCTGAACTTTAAATCAAAACACAAAAACAAATCACACAATTTAAACCTAAAACTTACAATACAACATTTTTAATATTAACGCGTTACAAAATGATAAAGTATGCATGTTATTGCAGCGTACATTTTTAAACGAAAACAACGCAAAATGTTTGACATTTTAACTACCCTCAGATTTTTTAATGTACAAATCGCGGCACGCAATCTGAACTGCCCTTTCAAATAATATGTCCAATGTTTTGTTAAAATACCTCTCGGCCGAGTAAAATGTAAGTACCTATTCGCCCACACATTCATCAATATTCCATACATAATAGGAGAATGAATATTGAGTTAACAAAACGTATTAAACTCGTGTATTTTGTGACACAAATTCTACACTCGGAGTAGTGTGGAAACAGAAACATCTGTGCGTGAAAGTGCCGTTATAAAAGGGATTCTTAGAAAAGTTGTTCTAACGGCGAGAGTTCTACATAACAAAAGAAATAAAAACTAAGGATTTATAAAACAAACAGTGTTAAATCAGACAGAAAGAAATCCCAGTGAATATATTCTGGCAGTTTGTTTACTCTATTTAGACTATTTATTTGAAGAGTACGAACAACGATTGTTTTCGCTAGACACGTTCAAATGTACTAAAAATGAGACTTTTCCCATCTACAAAGAAAACTGAGATTAAACAACATCGTAAGTAGTTTGCGTTTAATCGGCGCACGTCTCATTAAAGTTCTGAATCATAGACTTTTCATTATAAATTAATTAAAATAAGAAAATCAAGAATTTAATTTGAGAAGCTCTATTTACGTGATGCTAGCTTGTCAAGTGCAATATTAATTATAATCAAGACCGACAAAACACAGATCTTAAACACAAAACAAGACAAAGAACAATTTTAAGCTCGCACTCATAAGTCGAAAGCCCCAAAGCAGAGCCGCGTAAAACTTCATTCGATCCGACATTATTTCACTCACAAACTTCAGATGTCGCCGGCTTCATAAAGGAGGAATATGTTTTACCAGTCGTGAGTTCGTCAGCAAATCTTGGGGAGCGAGGCGGGAGGTACAAATTGTCGCGCCTGCGGCTACGTCGTGTTATGAAAACTTGGATCCACAGGTAAGGAGCTCCGGAGCAAACAATTTGTACGCCGCTTACACACTGAATAAACAGTGTTATCTTGCTCGCGTGCTCGCGTAATAGATACGTACTTGTTATGTTTTACTGGGCCTGGTTCTGATCTCGGTAGTAAAACTTTGTTGCGTGATAGCGGATATCTATGGTAATGCCGGGGCTTCTATAATATCGATTGTGTGTCTCTATTGGTATGGAAATACGAACATCAAATAAAGCTAGTTGTAAGGCTATGTTCATGGAATTTCCTGTTTCTGAATACACATTCATGAACGCGATATAGTATTGAGAGAACGCAATTTAGCACAAATAGATAGAGTAAGGTTTAAGGTTTAAAGACATTTATTCTCATATAAGACAATTATCACTTCCATGAGAACACTTTTAAATAAAACATTTGGCAGCTCGTCGCCGCAGAAAACTTAATAATAAATAACAATTTTAGTTACACTTGCATCTTAAGTACATACGCAGTAAGTCGCTTTTTGAATACGTTAAACAAGTTTATCTTTTTAACATCCGGGGGTATTTGGTTAAAAATGCGTGCACCTTCAGAAGTTATCATTGATTTGCCATAGTTAGTCCGTACGGTCGGTAATACGGTAAACGGTAATCGGTAATACCATTACTAGCACGGCGAGTGCAGGGGTATGAAACAATTTCTTTCCGTTTGATAAATAGCAACTTTGTGTAAATATTTTTATTGATGGTTTTTCGTATAATAAATTCAAATATTATAGATGAATAGTTGTTTAATGTTCATTAATTTTGTTTCTTTGTAAATTTTGTCAGTTGATGTTAGGTAATGGTAATTAAAGATAGTTTTGATAATTTTATTTTGCAAAATTTGAAGTTCAGCTATTCTAGTTTTGGCTGCATTTCCCCAGACTTCTATAAGGTATAACAAGTGCGGCTTTACAAGTGCGTTGTGAATTGTCAGACGTAACTTATTAGGAATGCAACGCACAATGTCCCGGAGGAATCCTCGGAGTGTAACCAGTTTCTTCTTAACACATTTGTTAGAATAAAAAACTGAAAGAAAAGTTCAGATTGTGTAAAACAAGTACAATCTATGCTAGCATTGGAAATAGTCAAAAATCCGCACTTAATCAATCAAAGCGACGAAATCAGAATTTTCGATTTACATTAAATCAACGTCTAATTAAATTGTTTCCTTGGAGCAATCCCGGCAACCACTTACGGTCACAATATCATAACTCTCGACCAAACCGTTTCCAAATCTCGGTTTTAATATTCTATTAGAACGTTTTAATATTTATAGCCTTTCTGGCGACGTCGTAAGGTTGTAAATCGGAGCGTAGGTCGAGTGCTTACCTAAATATCGGTAGCGACCAGTAATGACGATCGACTCTATTATTACCATGCTGTAAACCCATTACTGTGATAGTCCACTTAATACAACGTGGTCTAAACTAAGTATAGTAGTTATTGGCAAATTTCCGTATTTATACAAACAATTATTTCGCTTAATTGCTTGACCGGGACGCTGGGCTCCAGGTTCGAGTTACAATCATAATGAACTAAATAATGTAATAGATATTTTCTGACCCGCGATAATAACGTATAAATCGGAGCTTTATTTTCATGTTGGAAATAGGTTTTAATTGCTACGTCATTATCTTCGTTTTATATTGTGTTCTCTAGAAATATCTTTGTTTTGTCTGGATGTTTATTAAGAGTAGGTATGTTCAATCGCACCGAGTACGACGTTCGCACCAGCTAGCAAAAAATAATATGTACTATGATACCTTTAATTTTATTTTACTAGATAAGTTTTCTTCTTATATTTTTGTTTGTTAAATATTTTTTAACATCAGTCTTTGTACCAATGCAATGCAATCAATGCCTAATTAGTTAATCAGCTTAGCTGCTGCTCTAATAAGAACCACTTATCAACCATTTGCTCATTCTATTTACAATCGCACATGTGCAAATTGAATTATTGTTATTGTTGACACAAACACAGCATAATATGTGAATATGTGTTTAGTATATTGACTCAGCGAGCATTTAGGGCTCAAACACTCAATATTTGAAGAGCTAGAGTAGATTAGCTGTGTTGTGTTGCTGATTTAGTAAATTATTACTAAAATTTTAGAACACGTTTTGTGAAACGTCAAAAAATGTTTTGTATTAACATTAATGAAATTTTACCTCTCTTTTTGTAAAAATAACTAAAAATTTAAAAGATATAATGAATTTAGGCTCGTTAAGATTCTCGCTCATGAAAATATATCTCGACTAAACATTAATCTCAGTAAATTTTACGTGAACGAATTCTTATTTATTTTAATTTATTTTCCAGTTGTAGAATCGAATAGATTGTAGCTTTTGTATTGTATTATTTGGACAACGTGCGTATTTACTCACTTTATTTATGAGTATTTGGCTATAAATTCGAGCAATAGGGATCTAGTTGGAGATAAAGCACCTACAGACCTACAATCAGAGCCATGCCTCACAGTTGCGTGCTACTGTCTCATAGATGCCGCTACTTTGATCTATTCACCCTTTTTACAACGCGATGATATCAAAAGTTATTGCTTTAGTGATTTGTTGAAACGTTAATTACAGAGGGTGTAAATTAATGATTGTAATACGCTTTTTTATCTTACATCTAGATATTTACCGAATAAAAGGGTGAGGGGTTAAGTTACGTGCACACTGTACATGAGAAATGTAAATTTTATTTCTCTTATTAAACAAAATCTGTAACGATTAAGTTTGTGGACCATTTGATCGAAATCTGGCAGAACTTTACACGTCTAAAATAGACGCAAACACCTTTTAAACAGAGTCACCTCAGCATGTCACTTATTTTTACCCGTACATTTGCATCAACCTTTGCACAAGACCCATGTGTACTTGGCTTAAAGCAAGGGTGTGTTATGAGCTCAGAGCACGCCTCTGATAATTGCCGGTGGCCGCGAGTGCGGAAGTAGATAAAATATGTTCACGCACGCCTCGATACCGGCGGAACATCGTTCCGGGGCTTCGAGTGCTACCTAGCAGGGTTATGAGGATGTAACCCACTTAAAGATAGGGTGTAAGTAGGTGAAGTGCCCCAGATTAAATTAATGACATAGGGTCTGGAATACTTAAATGGTTGTTATAAATAGATTAAACTAAAAGTGGGTGTAGTAAGTTCTTTTTGATGTTAAAATAGGGGTAGTTAAAACTGTTTCAGAGGAATTTACTTTCTAAGTAGCTATAAAATCTGTTAAATAGTTAAATCCATTGTCCAAGAACATTCTTGAGCCGCATTGTCATTTCAAGTCGTTTCCTTTATTCCGCTCTTTTAAAAATCTTCCTCGAGAAAACTTAAGTAATAGGATCTCGTCTAAGATACAGAAACACCTCGGAAGCAGTTATTTATCTTTCATAGAAAAAGTTCCCAGTAAACGTTCATGAATGAATAAGAGAGCGCAGACTTAGTTCGCGCGAGTCGTCTTGGCAACTATCGTTTTAAGTGGCAACTCGTAGAATTGCTAAAAAGCACGTGCCCGCCGAGCTCCGTAAATAGTTCTAATCTTTTGCCGAAGCTGCGGAGTTGCACGCGACTCGAGCAAACAGAAGGGGACTACTGCAACTAGCTCAAGTTTGAGTCGCGATGTGATTACGGCGTCACAACCGCACGCCGCGGCGCGCTCTCTTCACCACCTTTATACAACTTTTTCTTAACTCCTAATAGTGGTAACATTGTGGGGAGTTCAAAAAAGCAATTTCGAGCTTCCACCGAGCC
This sequence comes from Alcis repandata, assembly GCA_949125135.1. NCBI lineage: Eukaryota > Metazoa > Arthropoda > Insecta > Lepidoptera > Geometridae > Alcis > Alcis repandata. The sequence continues at coordinate 9,793,130 of OX421226.1, read as the reverse complement.
GCAGTTTATGGTAATGCCGGTGTCCCGTCTATACCTTTGTTTAAAATTGTGCAATACTTGTTTCGTAACTGCGCCCGTGGTTTTCAGGTGCCTTACACAATGCCACTATGGAAGTTCGTTTTGGAATCTTTGTTTGCGTAGCGGATCCGGTTTGAAATACTGTATATTTTTAAACGAGCCAGCCGCGGGTTCGTGTACCAAACTCTGTGCTAACAGGATTTGAAAAAAGACAATAAAAAGTTTCGGGTATCAAATGTTTTCTATCGTTTTTATGCACAGGAATCCTTGCATCCGTAAATGTATATGAAAAAATATGTGTTAGATGGGAAGAATTTACACGAAATATGGAGTGAAAACACAGTGTTGGTGGGTAGGTGTAGATACGCCCTCTGGCGGACGCGGTCCCGGATGTTTCCGGCGCGGCTTATCACGCCGATAACGCTGCGTACGAACATGTACATGAACAACCTAACATGTATGATTGTATAGGTTAACCTAGTTGCGGACACCTATTTCTTTGGATAATATTTTTAAGTATTTTGTTCATCTAGCCTTATAAGCTTGCTTTGTAATTTACTAAAATAATACATACCTAACTAGCAAGGTTATATAATTAAGCTATTTAATTTTTTGAAGTACCGCAGTTCTTTAAATAAATGTATTACTTAGTTTTGATTTTATAATTATGTCTCAGCTAATTGTATTAATATTTTTCATTCAAGTTAAGTGCTTCTATTAATAATCGTAAGTGCAATAACATGATCAAACCTAAGGCCAATAATCTTTATATTCTTTAGTTAAAGAGTAGCAAAGTCAGTACGACTTAAAGACACCTAATACTTAAATGCTATCCAACCCGTATCTTTTATGATACTCTCATAAAACACAAGCCTTCCCTCCGGCGCCGCTCGCATCCTTATCAACTAATCTAGTTTAAGAACATTGATCCCCTTTTTATAAGGCGATAGAGGGAAACGCGAGATAACTCTGCTTATTTCCGAAATTAGTTCCCAACTATACCGTTATCAAAACTTGTACACGGCCCAATCTGCGTAATATTACACAAGTTCTTGATTAAATTTAATAAAACCAAGACGGTTACCTAATTGCGCGGCGGAAGTTTCATTAACGAGTGTTCGATTCCTACAGCTTCGATCAAAATGGATACGGGGTTCCAGTTACGTGGGTACGACGCGGCTTAGCAGGAAGCAATGTTTTACACGATTTCAATGTGCTTTAGTAGGCTAGCTGTGCGGTAAGTAAACTACATACTTTGTAACTGATAAGAAGTTATTAGTAAAGGACCTTTTTAGACTTTTTAATTCATGTTTTTACTAGCTAAATACCTATACTAACTTGCACTGTTTTCATTTACGTTTTATTAGCTAAAGTTAGTAAATTCGTATAGGCCGAGTGCCCACTATCTTGCAAAAGCAATTAGTCTGGGATAAAAAGTAGTTTAAGTGATAATCCATGGTAAGCGCTAAGTATACACGTAAATACAGGGTGTGTGCGTGTGCTTATCGCTTGGAATATAACTAATGTTTCAGAATTTAAGAGGAATTGCAAACCGAAAAACTTAAAACTTTGGCAACTTTAAAATCTCAGGTACTCACTAAAATTTAGGTACTGCTGTAGGTAATTATTCGTAGAGCTTCAATCGATCGAGATCTGTCGGCATCCCGAGTTTCGACTAACAATGATACGCGAGCTTATTCCGCTGCGGAACCGAGATTGCCATCGCGAATCGAAATATCGAAATTAAATGTAGCTGGAACTAATTGAGAAGCTCGAGTCTGGAGTGTTCGGCTAAAGATGCGGTCCGATTTAAATTTTTAAGCTCAGTTGCGATTTTAAATTTCAATATTTATTCGCGTGAGCAGCGGAATTTTTTAAGAGTCAATAATTAGGTTTCGTTCCGTACATTGCTGGTCTTTTAAGTAATCATTAGTCTTTTGAGTCAGAAAATAGGAAAAGAAATAGAATGAAAATATTTTTGTATATTTTAGCTTTTCATTTCTTACTATGAAAACTACGTGAGTACCTCTCCCGTGTTAATTAGGGATATTAAAATTTCTTTTCATCTCTGATTTCCTCAGGAAAAACGTCGTTAGATTTAAAAACAACATCTTTTTATTCCAATCAAGTTGCTTCCAACTTTTTCAATTTGCATAAATTCTGACTAGTTAATTAACCTGATAAAAAGGCCAGTAAAAACCGCCCGACCGATATTACAATTGATCATAAAACATTACATCCCATTACGTCGCGGCGACTCGCGATTGGTTCATTTAGAAACGGTGGGAAATGGAAACCCACACATCCACCCCGGCTTAATGAGATTTATCTCCGCGCTTGATTTCATCTGACGATTAATCTACGATTCTGGAGCTCGATTTTCTTATAATATCCTTTTGAGATGACGCCGTAAATCTCACGCAGCCGGTTACGAGTTTTAATTGAAAACGCAAAGACTCAATCCCATTTATGATTACGGTTTGTAAGTGATGAGCTGACGCTATTTAGTTTGCAAATGTGACTGTTTTTACAGTTTTTAATGATATGTATCCTAAAAATAAAATCTTATACCAAACTTAACACAGTCAAAAATAAATATGAGAGAAATAAATATGAAAAGAGTCAACTAAAGTCAACGTTTAAGAATCCCATTACTGGGATCAGGTCTACTACCTCTAAGGGTAAGTATGTGTAAAGAATAGGCAAGCAAAAAGGGGACGCAAAGGAGTAACGCCTCTAATCTATGTCGATGTAAAAGCTTAATAAATTTATTCTAATCCAAACCGCTGTATATTAAATAACTGATTAAGAAAGCGGTTATCATAAAGAGACGCTCCACGAAAATCCTATCAGCATTAACTACAATACTGTTTAAATAAGGAATATGAGACGTTAATTTGTAGCAGTGTTAGTTTAGGCGGCAACCAAGTGCTTAAGAAGTCGGGGTAGGTATCGTGTAAAGTTGAAACATGCTATGGAGCGCATCAGCTCGTTAACGTTCGAAAGTTACGAAGAAAACATCGGTTTTGAAACGCTCAGGCGCGAAGCACGCTATGATCGTTGCACTTAGTCTAACTTCAAAATTAGTTGCAATTCTCGGGTAGTGTTAATTTATATAGCACGTGAATAAGCTGTACCTTGCTTCTATGTGGAGTAGCTTTACTAGATGTTCCTAATCGTTCACCGATGCAAGCAACTTGAGCAAAACTACTACTACCTACTTTTGTTAAGAAGTTTTCGGATGGGTGATCACAAGTGGCAATTACAATTTAGCTCCGCTGTACTGTAGTGTACATACGTTGGATGTTACGTCATATTATGGTGGATCACGGTTGTTTGTCTTACAACCACAGCCGCTAAGCCATGTCAGATACCTTGAGGCAGCTTAAAAACTTTGACATTATGTCTTATTTGATAAAGTTTACAATGATTACTTCGGGTATTTAATTTCATTGGTGAATTATTACACTTCCTTAAAACTCCGTAAATATCTAATTAACTTCGAAAATATGATTTTATATAATTATGTAATAAATTATTATCTGTCATATCGACGCGCAGCCTAAATCGCGGGTATAAAATTTTGAAGGTATGTTTATGTAGGTATAACTTATGAAAGGAAGTACCGCCCCGTTTATCACGGGTAATGTTTTTTTTTTAATTACAGGTTGCAAGCAAAGCCTCTGGCAGAACCTAGTAATTGTATATCATTTTCGAAATTACTTATGAAGCAAGAGCACAACTTTACCCCGGCTTTGGTGTAAGAATATCGGTCATGAGGATTTAAGCTTCACCTTCAAGTTGTAGTACATTCTGAAGTACAGCAGTAGTTGAGCACTTCAGAACTTTAGCGCTAAGTGGATTTAATTTGGTGGGAGATACGTTTAAACCAGATACTTATTAGATACGTGGTAAATTGGTTTATTATTAAAAGTTTTGCTGATGGTGATATCTTTGTGAGAGATTGGAAAAACATAAGGCTCTGAGGTCTTATTTACAAACTCTGTCTTGAATTCACATAAAAGTCTGTCGAATATAAACTGACATATTTTGATATACCTACGAGGTTTTATGAAAGGAATACTTTTAACAAAAAGTTTCCGATTAAACTGAAACGTATCGGAGAGCAGGCAATCAATTCGGAAATAATAACAAAATCGAAACAAATGAAGTGCACACCTGCTTTTTTAAATCAAATTATCGTTATGAAACATTGAGTGCGGAACGATTGCCGTGAAAAAACCTCTCACGTCGGAGCCGGCGGCGAGAGAAAAACGGAAATAAAACCGATATTAATTTAATCGAGACTCCTCTTCATTAGTTTCAGTCGTGCGGTTGAATGGGTAAACAAATAAAATGTTTGATCTCGCCAGTTATGCAATTGGAACAATATTCGAATTATTACAATTGGTCGAACTCGCCGCGTGAACGCAGTCCGGCGCAAGCTCGGATTACGATGCGCATTTTAGCAATAATATTTTTGTATCTGTCGCACGGAATTGATTTATTGTTGTTCAGTTAATTATAGTGTAATGGGTACAGGTGTTTGTTTTGTTACAATACTGATATTGCACCTAATTTGTTTATTTAATAGGTTCGCGCTTTATGCAAAATTGTAGACAAGTTTTTTTTGTGCGTTTTAGCCAAGTAGGTGGTGGGTATATTTGTGTTAACACGGGATTTTTTCTCAAAATATTATTGTTTTATCAATTTAGAAACGATATTGTTTTTGAGGTAAAGCTTATGGAAATTTTTAATTGGATTGTAGATAAATTTCATTTTTAATTACTATTTTTACAATAACATTCTGTCTGTAAAATTTTATTTATCAAAACATTTTCACGAATAAATGAATAGCAAACAGAACAGTTATCTAGCAAATAACAATGAACAGGTATTGGTGTCAAATTTAGGTTTTCGGCAACAAAAGTTTGGTCCAATTTGCGGATCGTCAAACCAATGTTGAAATTCGAATATCGAATTATCATAAAGGGGCATGTTCACGTTTCTTGGCAAATTGGGCCTTAATGTCGCACCAATCGCGTGAATTCCGACACGCTCGCTAATAAGCCAAGAGTCGGAGCGCGCATACGTCTGGCGAGTACTCGAGCGAGTCGAGTGGCCCACCGCATTCGTTAGCGGCCGCGTGACGAACTCCACTCGCCATCCCACTCTGTCCCACTCCTCAGCTCTTTTCATTAGGAAGTAATTCAGAGTGCTGGGCACTCTTCCGCTTCATTCCTCCACGTTTGTGTGCGGAGAGAGTTCTCGTAGCGACGCTGAATCAGGTGACGCTTTTGTGACTAGATTAAAGAGAACACGTTTTCTTAGTTGCGCCTCGGGACGCGAGCCGTATTCTTTGTAAGCTATATTTAGAATTACGGTCTCGGTTGGGCGGAATTGTTGTGGCTTTTGTGTGACGCATGACGTTGGCGAAATTTTAGAGTCAGCATGAGAACGTATCCTAAAAGCGTCGCATATAAAGTGACGCAGTAAACCGTGACCTCCAGCAGCGCCATCTACAAATGTAGCTTTTTAAGATAATAAAGTATAATATTTGAATAGACGATTGAATGAAATTTCAACATAAATAAAAAAATACTGATACTTACACCATTCAACTATTATAACGTTGGCAAAGTTTTGTTTTTGACGTAAGGAAGTTAACGTCAGCGCGAGCGCAACGACGACGGGCGATCAAAGCGATGTGACGTGACGTGACGTGACGTGGTTCATAAGAAGTGAGAGGCGCGGACGTGGTGCTTATTTGACAAAGTCCGCTGCTGTCAGCAAATTGTCACAGCAAACGTGCTGGCAGATTTGACAGGAAATCGATTCTGTCAAATAGATTCTCTGCTCCTATTTTTACATTATTTGGGTTCTAAATTTTGTACATCGCGTCTTAAACGCAACAATTTAAAGAGAATAAACACAAGTTTCCTTTAAAATAATGGTTCGTGCATACGTCGCTTCGCCTGTTCTCCGTCCGCTAAAACGGTGTGTAAAAGCAATTTGGTAATGCACTTTTATCTACGTTAGTCGTATGTAGTGAGACTTAAGTGATGGTTTCGAGCATGCGGAATCTGGGCTAAGAGGTGCGGACAAAAACATCTTGAGTACATTACGTGTTAAGAGGAGAAGCGTTTTTGTTCAGTGTACATTTTGTTCTCTATTTTTAGGAAGACAAAGAATCCACTTTACTGGTTATGCGACTTTCTTTTTAGCATACTGATAGTGACGTTTCGTACAAATTCTTTAACTTTATAGCAATTTAGTTAAGATTGATTTTTGAATGTGTAAATCTCTACACATTATTTACTTCATATAAATTCGGAAGATGGTTTTATTTATCATCATTGATCATTGAAGCAAATTATGTTCAAGAATATACCTAGTATATAATAATAAGTTTGCTTAGGGACGTTTTATTTTAGTACCTCATTTAGAATAGCAGCATTAAAATCGGTTGTCATATTCGAGACTAAAAACTGAACAATATCAGTTAATAAACTCGTATCCATTATATTTACAGAGGTATGTAATGGAAAAGTAGAAGGACATTTAACATCAAAAGGCCTTACGAGGCGAAACTTAATCCCAGCAATTACACTAATGATTACATAACACCAGGGACACGAAACAAAATATAAACAAAAGCATCTAGAGTCACGTGAGTTGACCCTTGCGCCTAGAGAAGGACTATTAAGTAGGGTCGGTTCACTTAAAATTACCCCTGGGATTTCAAACCCCGATTTACTGGACATAGAATGAGCAATAAAAATATAATTACATTGTTTTACTCCGAATTAACGAATAATGTACGAAAAAAGCGAGAAAATTACGTATTTACGACGGAGAATCGGATCTAAATTACACTTTTGGGGGCATTATTACAAAATGGCGTATTACTTAAAACACTCCGCGGACGTGACAGTATTAAGGATTTTCTTTAATGTCGCGCAAATAAATAGCGAGCGAGGCCGCCTTATCTTCTCTTTTGATTATAACGAACACCATCAACGTAGGGTCTATTACATTAAAATCGAGTTAATTAAGCAGTCGCTCAGTGAGGTGCAGGTGTATGCGGGCCCGACCCCGTCACACAAAGCCTCTGTCGACTGCATAAAGCGTACATTTACGCAAAAAGCGTATCGCGCGGATCAATCGCGCGTTTATCGCCGGACAAAATCTGTTGCGCGTGTGTAAAGCACGTACCGCGCGCGTTATCGCGCGGGCGATCGCGAAGCGAGCGATATTAGTACCATTCGTCTTTGTCGTACCGTTTCCTAATTTGAATAATCGTTGGTGAGAATGCAGAGTGATTTGCCGCAGCGAAGGATCCGACGACTGTAACGCTTTCTACATTTTATTCCCCCACTAGCACGCCGTTAAGGCAGAGAAAAAATTGCGCAAAGAAAAACAAGAACGATAATTCAGTAGCACAAAGGGAGAAGGGAAAAATGCGAAGTGTGAATTTTCTCATTACGCCACAAATCAACTGTTAAAACAAATATTTAAAAAGAGAAAGGAATTCGCAGACTACAAAACGCTCCTCATCCCTGGCTACTGGCAAATGCGAAATCCGATTTAATTTATTTTTATCGCGGGGCTTTATAATTTCATTTTCGCACTTTCCATTTCGAGAGAACGCCCGCGCCGCGGACCGCCGCTCTATCCGAATGAGATCTCCCCGAAATCAGGTACAAAAGAACGATAATGAACGCTCACTGCTTGCTACGTAATCTAAATTATTATACGAGTCGAAATTCTTACTTGGCAGCGAAAGAAATCGACTTTATCTCGGGCAACGGGAGATGTTTAATAAAATTAAAATGTCGGAGCGAGCCCCTTTTCGATGTTTACGGTAGCTCTCTAACAGTATTTCGATTCTAATTTTGCTTCGTCTAAAGAAAAACGCTTCACTAGTCTCCACTCAGTCGGTAGTAAAGGAATGAAAGACTAGAAATGTACTCTTGATGTTTACTCTTCGATAAACTAAGTTATTTCAGTTAAATTGAAATACTCGTACCGGTATAGAAAATGCAGTTCCAGATGTGCCAGTTCTATATCAATAAAGTGCCTCGTGGAAAGACGAAAATAGTTGTTACTTTTAGCCTGGACGTAGGTAGTAGCAGTGTCACGTCTAGTTCTAGCCATCACAGAGATTGGAGAATGCAAGGCGCGGGGAAACTTTTATGTTCCGAAAATACGCGGGGGCCCACGACTCGCCGGCGCCGCTCATCGATTCCACCCTCTGCCCTCACCACTAACTCTATTTTTCCACTTCCTTTTCCCTGCCAGCCGTACGACTGACTTGTATTAACTTCATAACTTGTTAAACACAACTTTTAGAAATATGAGATAAGAGCCCTGGAGAGATTTGAAAGAAATGTTTCAGACGGCGGGTACGTACATTACGTTCCGGAGAGTCACTTAAGGTTTTTTCGACGACAACGTATCGCATTACCGACGAGGAACGCTCCGTATTTTATTTAATAAGAGGTCGTGGGGATAATGGCAGATGATGTCCGGGCCGCGCTCTAAAATATAATTCGGCTAGAGGAGTCGTCTCCTGAAATAGCAGTTTCGGTAATCAGGAGTCGTCACATCAGTGAGCTGAGCTGTAATTAGGCAAATGCACCATGTAACGTGGCTCGGCGCGCGAGCCCGCCGCCGCCTCCGCGCCGTCGCACTGTTCCCACTAATGATTATATAACCGTGATTTTATTATACAATTAAATTTTAAACGTTCCTAAAATTGCACGGTACTCTATTTCGACGGAGCGTGGCGAGCGCTTTAAAAGGTGTTTCTCGAGCAAAGGTACACATTAAAATATAATTGCAACCAGAGTTTAGTGGGGCGTTATGCCAGTCGTCGTAGAGCCTAAAACATGAAGCTATTAGCAGATGGAACATGACGCAGTGCAGTGAATTGAGTACGATTACATCTGCCGAGACGTCGGAATATGAAACAGTAAGTTTATTTTAAGACGAATCTGACAGAGGTTAAAATGTAGTCGAGTTGCAACTTCACCGGTGCGCTCAGTTTATAAAGCACCTTATTCGAAATAACAACGCGACCCGCCGCGGATGTCTAACTTAAATAAGATTTAATATTCCTATCCGGCAAGAAACTTCTTGAAGGAGCGTGTGTAATCAAAATCTGCAGTCAGAAACTTTCTACGGGAATCTCAGAGCAATTGCAAAACTGGCTCGCTTTACCGGTAAAAAACTGAAATGAACTTGTCGCTTAAAACTAATTTCATTCCCGACTTTCGTGTTAGAATAGTTTTTGCGTGTTTTGCACTTTTTTCCATCTTAACTTGTTCACAGTTTAAAAATCAATTTCTTCGAGCTTCGAAAGGGCAAGTTGAGAGGTGTTTACCTACTTCGTGCCGGCGGCTTCTACAGCTCGATGTGTTCGAAACTTAAACCTTTTCCGCTCGCTGCTACAGTTTTCTTTTCGAAATTAGCTAAGTTTAGGCGAAATATTTGCGAACAAGTTCCCTCTACACGAAAAGAGTGTACTTTCACGAAACCTTTGCCACAGGTTACGCGGCACAAACCCAGAAGATATTTTTTACAAAATTATAAAAGTGAAATTGGTTAACTTCCAACAAAGTTATGTCGTGCAACTTTTCATCTACGGTTACGTGCGTTTTGACTGAAACTTTTTTACTGCCAATTTCAATTTTGTTAATCCGATGCCAAGTCTTTCGAAATAATAAGCAAGCGCTTTCTTAGAGAGTGCCATCAGATAAATCCTTGCAAGACAGAAAAAAATAAACTATTGAACGTGACCAAGTACGTTTGTGACAGAGCGAACGGAGTGGCCCTTGTCCTTCAAGAGCGCAATTAGTTCGCTTTTTGCTGCACTCAGACGCTTTGAGTAATGATTGGACGTTGAGCGCGAGCGAATTGTGGTTGTTTACGCCGGCAACTAACGCTGATTTATCGCCGAGGTCGACACTTGAATAAAACTACACGAAATCATAATTACACCACCGTTTAATATCAATATCTCGCGATCTAACACGATAAGGCCGCTATAAAAGTTTATCACGATCGAAAAAGCCAAGTCGCTTTCATTACGGGAACGGACGAGGTACCATTAAAGCGCACTAACAGAGAATTGCATCCATATCATGCAAATGTGTAGGCGTGGTAAGAAACTTGGCACCGAACACGCGCTCCCGCGATCCTGCAAATCTGCTGTACGCTTATCAGCTGTGATTCATTCCTCCACACACACGAGGACAGTATACACAAACATTATGTGAATGCGTGGCGATGTTACTTAGTAACAACGCGCCACGAGACTTCATTTTATATTGCGGATAAGGACGCTCATATGTCCCAGGGATTCACTGACGCTTTGTCGAGGGAGAAAAGAATGGATCGTGATGAGAAATGTGCTGGAATAATTTATCTTTGGGTTAGTTTAGGGAATGAAGCTTGTCTCCGGCAGAAGCACGCGGATGACGGCTTACTTCTAATTCAGGGACGCGTTTTCGAAGGAGATAAAGCGTTGCGAGTGAATAACTGAATAAAAAGCGATGACTTGCTAAGCCTCGCGAAAATATTGAGAATCTGAACAATACCTGCGACCTGCGTGGCTAAAAAACAATAATATAGATAAACAGGAAAAGCGAAATCCACAGTGTTTTTCACTTGGGAATCGTTACAGAAATACAGATAGCAGTCACACGTGCTATTTATGGTGGAAGATATTAAGGCAATGCGATACAACACGATGAGATTTATTGGCCCACCGTAAGGGCGTAGGAGAAAGTTTGTTACCGCCACTCGACAAACTTCGATATTTTAACATTCAACCATTTCCATCAATTTGTTGCACGAGTACTGAAAAGAAATATAACTTAAATTGGAATGATCAAAGCGAGACCCATGATTTTAAGCACACAGAATCAAATATCAGACCACAAGTACTAGCCTAGCTGAGAATTTAAGCACCCGGTAAAATTCACGGTTAATTTCTTTGTTTTGTGCATATATTCATTTCTGTTCCACGGTTTTTATTGCGTACTCTGAACTTATAAAGAAATAGTTAGATACGGCTGTTAAAAGCTTTTATTGGTTAACCTTCGGCATGTGTGAGTCATAAAACGGATTCGCGACCAAAAGAGCGTACGCATTTACTACTACAGATTTATAACTATATCACGTGTAAAGGAAGCAAATTTGTCCTGCACAAGGATATAAAACGAAGGATATAGCACGAATTTATCGATAAATTGTGGAAATCTGAGTATAATAAAATATTTTCTATTGAATATTGTATGAAAAGAGTTTTACGGGTCTCACTCATTTCACTCCATTTTATTACCAACCTTTTTATGCAGGACCTTTATATACCGGAATACGAAATAGGTACCGTAAATGGACGTTATTAGTGATGTTACTCGGAACTTACCTGAAACGAATAAAAAATACGGTAAAAATATTTTACTACACAATATTGGACGAGCACATAGTTGTAGTGGAATAATAAAACGAAAATACATTTTTTTACTACCTATTCTACCTACTCTATTGTTTCGATTAAACAACGTTTCCAATATTCCTACATATTTCCTAAAAATGTTCATAGTAACTTGCATTCAATCAATTTAATTTCACCGAAACACCACTAAAGAATTACGGTTTATCTAGTTGAAGTTAGTTCAGTTAGGTTCTAGAAATATAGTTCTATTTTTCAAACCTGAATAAAAGAAAATACGGCAGCAAACATCACACGTATTTGCCTCATTACCGGGGCAGAGAGCTCCAGGTAGGACTCTAGAGCGATAGACAGCAATTAAAATGGTTAATATCCCGGTGATCAGATTGGAAGCGGCGCAGACGACGCCGGCCGCTCCCCCCAAGCCCACGAGCAAATTCACTTAATTTACCGCTCGCGCTGAAGCCCGCCAAAACTTTACGCACTTAATAAACTCCGAGTCGAATTAAAATTCCGTCGGTTTAGTAACAATCGTGTTGGAACGCCGTCAACTCTTTCCCCGTCAAGTTATTAATAAGATACGCCTCGGTCGCGCTGATTTATCTAAGGACTACAAAAATAATGACAGCGGGTCGTGGTTAATTAGAATTTATCAGAATTAACCGGTTTACGGGCGGTAGTCGGATTAGCGCAACTTGTGGTGTCGGCTCTTATTTAAATATGCAAATTATTTTTGAGTGTACGCCGTTCGAGTTTGGTTGCAGGTTGTTTAGCATAAACTAATCGGTGTCGCCCAAACAGCTTGAGCGATGGCAGCTATGCGAAAGTAACTAAGACTTTTTGATTCTGATTGAAATAACAAAATTAATTAAACTTACAAACATAACATAACTTTGTGCATACGATTATGACCAAACGAGAAGGCTGTTAGGTTAATGGTTAGTTTTTTTTTTAATTTAAATCTATTGAGGACTTAGCTGTGTACAACTGCATAGCTGCACATATTATTATCTACTACAAAAACACTGCATCTGCGCGTTAAACGATAGGTTAATCTAAAATTTGGAGAATGCAAAATCCTAAACTGCACTGCCCAATAGTCATCTGTCTAAATATGAGCTGAACCGAATGCTAGAATGATTTTAGTATTTTAGCGTTTGAACTAACCCCAGGCTTCAAAAATTTACTCATCATTATATAAACAAGAGTCAATGTAAGCCTTGATCATATATTGGGATGTAAATTCATTATCCATTCGTGTATTTAAGTAAATCTCGTCTTAATCTATTTTATCACACACTGTCTTGTCCCTCCTATCACTGCGAACCACCGAGTGCTAGACAAGCGCGAATAAATAATCTCGCAGTTAGACGCTGCTTCCTCAAGGGCCGATCGTAAATCAGAGAGACGAAATTAACGTAAAACGGGAGATTAGAGATGGGCGAACGTAGTTAAATGAAATAAAGTAAAATCCATTAAAATATGCAATTATTTGAAACCAGTTTCTAAACCATTCGTTTTCATATAATTTGTTGGTTTACTAAAAAAAAATCACACTTACTTCGAAAAGATTTATATGAATGTATTTCTTGTGAAAAACAAACAGAATGATTGACGGAGATAAAACAGTTTTTAGTTTTCTCCGAAACCTCAATAACCTTCACCTAGATTACAAATGCTTATCAAATCAACAAAAAGTTACATGAAAATAATAAATCATTTTTCATGTTAGTATTCGAATAATCGAATAACTCGTTATCTTCGCAACAATCGCACATCTCTAATGCGAATGTAAAATTTACGGAACAATACCGTCTCGTAGTTCCGAAATGAGATCTCTTTACGAAGTTGCGCGTGTTCCTGCTTAGTAGGGTTTAATGTTGATTAACTCTATAGTCGTTGTAACCCAAAGACATGTTAATATAAACTGAGTTAAGAGCAACTAAATAGGCAGTTACGGGTGGATTTGGTAAAACCCTAATGTAAGCTCAGCGTAGTTGGTCGTACAATTATTGCAATGTCGTTTCATTATTTTGGTACTTTATATTTTTTCAACTTTTCGTATTTTTTATCGGTAAAGTTTTATTTGTTTAGTTGCTAAAATAATATCTTTTAGAACTTAGTTTAGTGTTGTGTCGTTTTGTTTGTGTAAAATTTTTGAGTGCCAATGACACGGAATTTGAACTTAGGCACGTCTTGGACAGGAAAACTAAAAAATAAACGTCTTATCTAAGATTACCAAAATACTAACATATTGCCAACGAAACATAGAAATATCTAGCACCAATGCTTCAATGGCACTCCATGTTATACAATATTTGAACTCTAAATTGACCTTTAATTTCTGTTCACACAAATTACTAACCAATTTGCAATTAGTTCTAACACTTTAAATTGAACTTTTCTGTTCAGACAAATCTTTGCCAAACGCAAAATGTATTCACCAACTTCATTATGACGTTATATGGACATAAATTTAAATGTAGCATTGCAGTTGTATTTTTAAGTTGTAATTCTATTAATAAATAGGTATGAATAAACTGACTACCAAAACTAAGACAGGAACTAAGTAAATTCAAGCCAGAGATTCCCAATATCTTGGATCCTGCGAATAATATCGTCTAACGGCTGTATTAACATTTGGAGCTCCTTTGAGGTGATTCCGCACTATACACTGTTGCCGAGCCGATTTTTTTGCACTGCTTTTGATACAATTTTTACCTATTCGGGTGCATTTGGGAAGTTTGAAAAAGACTGGACGGTGCTGGCCCAAGATAGAAAGAAGTGGATGAAATTGGGGAATACTATTGCCCAGCCGTAGGCCAGTATAGGCTAACCAAAAGAAAAAGCATTTTTTTTTAAGTTTTTCAGTCAATAAAAAATAAAGGGGTAAAGTTTTTAAATTTGTAGACAAGCGAAAATAGTTGGTAGATAAAATATTTAGATGAGAAATTAAAATGAGTTGTTTTTTTTTATTATCCTGAATAAGTCCACGTTTGACCACAAACGCGTCTGTTTGTTAGCAACAAGCGAGTTAGTAATTGTTAGGATATTGAGTTTTGTTGAGTTGTTGGAAATCTATTGCGTTACAACCCTTACTTCATTTGGCTCCATCTCGCAGCTTTATCGGTTCAAAACGAGCTATTACATTTGAAGGCGGGATTAGGGAGATCCTCATTTGACCCTTCTGTTATAGTGTTATAATCCCAAGGAGTTTCTGTTCTTATTTACGGTTAGGCGATTTGGGAGAGATTTGGATATTTTAATTCGAATCTAGTTCATGAGATGTGAAAATTTGGTTAAAATATTGTAGTGATTTTGGTTTTTTTGGTTTTGTTTGCTGTTTCTCGAATAATATTTCATAGAATTAATTCTGTTGTATGATTATTTAAAAAAATCATTATTATTTATGTGACCATAATTTAATAATATTTCAATGAAAATATAGCAAATAATTCAGCTCGGTATTTTAGAGTACGTTCCGAAAAAAACTATTTATTTCTAACAATTTGTCAACTTATAGCTTAACTTGTTCTTAAGAAGCTCGTTACCCGATTACGTCAAGCAAAAAAGCAGATGTTTCTAACAGGTTTGACCTTATTACTGACGCAAAGTACTTATACCGACAATCTATCAATAAATAAATGTCAATAAACATCATATTTTCATATGCAAATAACGAACCTTTGCTTCACTCGACCAACTAAAAAAATTTTCTTAAAATATAATTTTTATACAAACTATCAAAAAATTAATTTATAGGCCCGTTCTGACTAACCTTCACAAAAGACTAAAAACCTTGACTTTAATAGAAACAAAGTTGCATCGCTATTGCTACTGAAAATAATTAAACATCGGACTGGAGTAAAGGTGTAAAACTTTAATAATCCATGTATTTTGATAACACGATATAAATCTAAGGATTTAACGAGCGCTGCGAGAGTAGAGATACTCTATAATTTCAAACTTAGCCGGTCTATTGGTACTTTTGGTGCACTCCGCATTAATATCTTGAGAGAACCAAGAACTTGTAAGCGAATCCTTGTAATCCTCGAGTGAGATTTATATGAGACCGCGTAGGTAACGCAGTGCGGCTCGTAGCCCGTAGCTCCGTAGCTTCGTAGCACAGATAACCTTCTTTAGATTCCATAGCAACGTCATAAACCACACTTTGATCAAAATGTATTTTAAAACATTACTCTTATTGGTTCAGTTTTTGATTTTGAGATGGCCAATGGGAAACGTTTTTTAAAATTCGCACCGCAGTCTGGTTTTGTTGCGTTTGTCAGAACAATGATTTCAAAATGCGGTATCTGTAGAAGTTATCTGTACCTCGTAGCAACATGCTACGAGTACGTAGCACCGTAGCGATGTTGTAGACATTCAAGCTTAAAGTGATTTTGGGATGTAGGCATGTAATATTGCCGTGTTTATTTTATGGGGATATCGTGAGGTAAAGTGGGAATTTAAGCGTAATGGTATAAAGTATTTTATACGGATTTTCACCTGAGCAAGGCGCGACCGCCTCCGGCGAGTGTTTATACTCGTGTTATATTACGCGTAATGAATTCCGAAAGAAAGAAAAAACATTATCTTTCTGTATGCGAGATATCGAGTAAATCCCCTACTACGATTTCACTATTCAGCGATCGTTTTCCTCAATAACTTTGCAGACATTATTCGAAGGAATCGGGAGATCATCCGAAGTAGGTACTACGTAATCGAAAATGTCGAGTTAATACGCGATGCGGAGATCAAAATAGGGGCTTACTTTAGGAAAATATAACATTTACATGCATACGTAGTTCTGGTACTTATGTCGTAATGTAGAATGTTATACAGAATTGCTGATATTTCTTTTCCAAAGTTTGTGATTCCATTTGATCGTAAGAAATAGCAAATCAATTCAGCTTTCTATTTTATTAATTCTTACACTTTGCAACAAATATTTAATTTTTCCTGACTTATAAACAAATACTGCTCTGGTTTCGCCTAAATAAAATTGGTTCGATAACAAATAATTAGTTGAACAAAGGCGATTTATTTCTTAAAACGATTTGTTCCCGACTTTTAAGTTTAGTTCTAAAAAACCTATCATTAATTTTTAATTAAGCCTCTCCAAAATCCTCCAAGAGAAAGTAACAACAACTCCGAAAAACTTCAAATTTACTTGTCGCAATACTCAATTTTCTCTTCCCAAATTCTCTGTAGGTAACTCAGCCTAATCCATTGACTCACATCTTTTCAGCGCATCACCTGCCGTCTCTCGGTTTCTTCCCACGCGCCTTCTATACACGCTAATTTGCTTTTGTTCTTACCAAATTTACTTAGCTATTTCGGTTTCTAAGCCTCGGCTACAGTGTAGGCTGAAGCCGTAGAAAATCTTCGGAGAAGAGTAACAAACGAGTTGTTTGAAGATTTTCTGGAATTAGACTTTGTAGAGGGAATTGTACTCGTAGAGACAACGTAGCATCTCGTTGCGAGAAACAGAGCTTACACTAAAAGCGGCAAATCTTTTTAAAAATATATTTTTGTGTGATCTGGTGAAAATCAGCAGAACAAATATAACTAAGCAATATCTGAGATCTAAATATTTTTCTTTGAAAATTAATTTCTGTTATACTTTCAACTCCTTGACACCTTTAGTCGATGATGAAACAAGAACAAACTTTGCTTCCGTTTTGTTTGTACATTCGAATTTTAAAAATGAAGCTAAGAGACCGAAACTAGCCTACTGATGGTTCCAATAAAACACTGTGTACCTTAAGCCTCGTTCGTCCTTTGTGTGTATCATTCAAACGTAGAAAACGTTTGAATTCGACATACGCTTGAGCAAACCCGGACGAGTAATGGCCAATGTTTTTTTTTATAACGAACTAGCTGACTCGACAGACGTTGTCCTGTCAAAAGCCATTGCGTCAATTCTATGTCAAATATTGCGTAACTATAGCAACCGTAGTATGTTGATGCTAACTTGTCAATTTATAGTAAAAATTATCAGTATATATATAATTTGCAATAAATTAAAATTGCGACTATAATTTGAGATTTAAACTATCCTATCTCTCAAGTTGGATCGAACTGCACATGGTGTGCGAATTTTATTATAATCGGTTAAGTGGTTTAGAAGTCCATTGAGGACAAACATTGTGACACGAGATTTATATATATTAAGATAATAAGGATAGGTTGGTGGCATTTGGCCACCAACCTGCCTGTTGGTAAGCGACGATGTAGTCAAAATTGAAGTACGCAGATTATTTTAATATATATAAATTACGTGTCATGTTGTTTGTCCGCTATAGACTCCTAAACTACTTAACCGATTTCAATCAAATTTGCACAAAAGCTACAGTTTATAAAGAATAAACTGTAGCCTTTGTTTATCCCCCTTATCCCTTCCCTTACTATATAGTAGACTAGCTGACTCGACAGACGTTGTCCTGTCAAAAGCCATTGCGTTAATTCTGTCAAATGTGAAATGTCAAAAGTTACATTAAAAAAGTTTACATTGTCCAAAGCGCTAAAGTATTTTTAAATTTTCTAATTTTTCATGTTTTTTTACTATAAATTGAGATGTGAGCTATCCTATCTCCTAAGTTAGATCGAGCTGCACACGGTGTGCAAATTTGATTGAAATCGGTTAAGTAGTTTAGGAGTCTATTATATTATAGCGGACAAACAACGTGACACGTAATTTATATATATTAAGAAGATAAACAAGAAAGGCTTTTGATAAAGAAAAAGAAATAGGTACCTCACAGCATCGCATACAAGAAAATTTCATCAAGATTTGAGTAATAGTTAAAAAAAACAGACTTGTGCATTCGGATGAAATTACATGACCTTTGTAAGGACGGTTTAAAGCAAAGTAAGTGCAAATATTTATAGTTTGAAAAGGTGTATGATTTTAGGAACAAAGGCATTTAAATGTGCCAACAATGAATTTAGTCTGAATGCAGTCGTAATTTCATAAAAGTTTAATTCCATACTTTAGTTTATCTACTTTCTAACTTATTCAATAGAGAAAATGCAGATTTTTATTTTGTTACAACTTTAAAATGAAGTATTTAATTTACAAGTTTACAAAAAACTTAGTTTTGATATTTTTAAAAAATGCATGTCTAAAATATGTTGGCAGTTATAAACTACAAATCATAAAATTACACTTCAATTATGTTTTACTAGGTAATAAAACATAGGAGCTATGTTAGTTTATGTTCTTCGACTTTCCAACTTTTCTGTTAAATAACAGTAAATCCGTTCCGTCAATTAGCACCAGTGCTTGAATTCTTGAGCAATAAACATTATTTTTGTTTCTAACACATGTTCATTGTACATTTCTAGCAGAATGATGGATGATCTATTAATGATAGATATATTAATGATATCTGGAGCTGTAATACCAATGTAAACACCTAGCTTGGTTTTTAGTCAAAACATTCCCATTTAACATTAAACATTTTTGTTGACAGTTTTAGCTCATCTTACTTCTCCCTAATATTATAAAGTTGAGAAATTTTGTTTGTCTCTACTTAACTCTGAAATTTGGGATTAAGGTCTTTCATGGTCTGGATTAACACAAAGGCTACTTTTTGACCGCGGGGCGCAGCTAGTTTTTCTTTGCGACAAAAAAAAACTTTCGATGGGTTAACATTTTCTATAATCAAAATTAAATGCCATTCGTCGGTAAGCGCATCACTTGAGAACGGCTGGACCGACTTTCTTAAAACTTTGCTGAATATTTCTATATTCGATACAGAAAGGCGCCTATCAAGCCTGCGATGTTGAAGACCGAGCAGCGCCGCACCAAGTACAAAATTCTGGGCATCAGCTAACATGATAACATTCTAACTAAAGTACGTAAACGATTTCAACCCTCCAAAGTGTACACGATCACGTATCGACCAAACACGTATCCACGTATCACCGTATCCGTTGTATTCGTTTAATCAACAATCGCGAACGTTAAATGTGAAGTTGGATCGTACCTCACGATATGATTACAGGGTTGCCATTAAAGTTGTAGAAACGCCGAAAGCTAGTAGATTTAAGACAGTTCTAAAGCTTCGCCCTTAATAGCTGTAGCGCCGATTTTAGCTTCACCTGGAGATTCTAACAGAGCACTAAAATTAACAATGGATGAACTTGTCAGTTTTTGGATGGGTGGCCGCGAGTGGTATTTACTGAACGTGACTGATTATCGGACTATAATAGCTCTTTACCTTTTATTCATAACCTTTGATACCATTTATTACACCTATGTATTTCGGAAGTGTGCGGAAACTGTAAAAAAACTACTTTGCAATCCAAGTGTTCAATACCTATTATTCACTACCTGCTTCTAACAATTCGTATTTTCTTGGTAAAAAATAAAACCAAGTGACAAAATACCTACAAATTTTTAATTACTATGAGTTTTTCCTAGTAGTGGAATAACTTCAGAAAGTACTGCTATTGTTTTACTGCCTGATATAAAATGACTTCTACTATCCACCTTCTCTTTTAAATAGACTCGGTATGTTCTCTTTAATCTTTCACGTAAATTATATTCCAATTTTAATTGCAGCATGAGATTAAGTTCTAAAAACAACTTTGCTATACCTTAGCCACTGATAGTCGCTGTAACCGAAGGCGTGAAATCATTAAGGCATGAGATAATAACGGTAGAGCTAATGAACCGACGTCGTAGGTTAAACACAGGGTTTCAGAATATCGCAGAGATGATGAAATTACTATGAGATAGAAGGATGGAAACTATCTTCGTTACAAATGAGTAGAATATAGGATACCTATTATTTAATTTACTACAGTACTATTATCTGGACAATTAGGTACCTTCTATTTAAGTAGCTGTGTCTTTTATTTTTGGTTATTTTTATAACATATTTTGTTTTTTTTTTCTACTCGTTTCATGCATGGAGATTGTTTTGTACAAATGAATAAGAAGTTTGAGAATCTTGTTTATATTTAATCTTTCGACTACAATATGAACGGGCCGCTTAGTTACTGCAAAAAACACTAATTTACTAAATTTGGTAAAAATGTACTTTTTCCCAATTTCCTCCCCATTTCTTTGTCTATTTTACGGGTAATTTTTAGTGAAAGTGGATCATTTCCCTGATTTTTCATCAAAGGCAACCAAAATTAACTACCAATAAAACTCGCAACATTCGTCTCCCCAATTGCAAAATGGTTTCGAGAACAGCCAGTAAGAGTGATGCTCGCAGACGATTCCCGTGACACCTTCCATCTCTGCGCTTAGTTGGATTAGACTCGCATCATTAATCGACGGAATTGCGTTCCGCGGTCCTTCGCGGCCCTATCCGGTGTTGCCAGTTGCGTTCGCTGATTTTAGAAATTGTAGGTTTTGATTTAAACAAGATTAAACGAAGTTTTATTTCCTAACGTGAATTTATTTAGGGTTCAGTAGTAAAACAGAGTATTGTTGTGCCCACCTGAAATTCGCTATAATTTTATTCAAAGACTAAATAATACTAACTAATGCCGTCGAGGTATAAGATGATTTTTTTGTGTATAATTTATTGTTTTGCTGTTTTTTCTTCTATTTTGATAAAATATACTATTCATTAGTAAGTATTCTGAATGAAAAACAATGCTACGCTAAACTTTTATTAAAATTGTCCCTTCCAATATTTTCTAAAAAGTTCACTACCTGGCAACACTGTCCCCATCCGAGAATCTTCAATTAGAACCAACTTTCCAATTTCAATTCTATCGATCGAATATAGTTTATGCCCGGAGACATTAACGTTCCGAGTTTGGTGATTGAGTTCGAGATAGAAAGCTAATTTCTCACAAAATTTACTACGCACAATGTTTGATTGCAAGAAGCGCTTAAGTTTTGATTAGGTGCGTGTGTTTGGCTTGAGCCAA
Source organism: Alcis repandata (assembly GCA_949125135.1). Lineage (NCBI taxonomy): Eukaryota > Metazoa > Arthropoda > Insecta > Lepidoptera > Geometridae > Alcis > Alcis repandata. The sequence continues at coordinate 9,771,754 of OX421226.1, read as the reverse complement.
CGTTGAGTCCAAATTAAGGAACACTTAGACTTTATTGTAGTATGATATAGAATTGGATGTCCCGTTTATCAAGGTAGGTTTTTACGATATGATGGCACATGGTGTAGGGTACTAAAGGAATGTTGGTACTCGTAGAAGCTGGATATGGTTTTGGCAGCAAATTGAGTCGACGATATTGTCAAAATTGCGGATCAAACCTAGACCTGATTATAGCGTGATCGAGATAGATGGCATAGCGACAAAGAAGACTTTTGATGATCATGTGGTACCCTCACGGCACAATTATCCCATCTTTGTAGAGAAAAGTTGAGTTTAACCCACTACATGGAACCACGTAGTCAAGTTCAAGTTCAGGTTTCATAGTAGTAAATATTTCCAGATAATGCTTCGTAATAGTGTCCAAATATTTTATCACTGGATTATAGGCTGGATATCACAGGATGTCAGCTGTCAAAACACTATGATGAGTGGCCGCGGCCGCCGGCTGACTCGAAGAGACGTCAGCGATCAATCAGTCGAGTGCCTAGCGCCATCTATCAATATGTCATGGCGGCTGACGGTGTCACACCAGATGGCAGGAGAGGCAAAATATTAGGAAACAATTTTCGGACGATGCTGGCCATTACGGTCGCTCTACGGATGGCTAATGGGATAGTTTGTTTAAAATATGACGGTATTAGCACGGTTAAAACAAGTTAAAGAAATGTCAAGTTATAAAATGTAATCAACACCATCTATTGGTAAAAATGTAAAGAATGTTGCTACAGTCAATTAGGAGCTGACATTTTCAAATGAATTGCTTACTATTTTACATAGTTTATTTATATGAGTTTTTGACTCAAAATTTAACATCTAATTAAATTTTATTGTTTACAGTCAAGTACAAAGTTTTGTACCTAGTACTTGTCCAAGCCTAAGCCAACAAGATAACTACATGCAATGACATTTGACTTAGAAACTCAAATAAGGGGTCGGTCGCTAGTCAAGCAAGTCTCTCTAATCAAAGTCTCTGCTAACTCAAAGTTAACTCGTGGAAATCGCATTCTAAACCTTACTCCCTGCGGTTTGAGGTGATAGGACCTAAGCCATCGGCTAGAAAGCGAGCTAGTGAACAAGGGTTAACACTTGAATCCGTATTTCTGGACGAATCTCGTTTGAGAATCTATTTCAAGCTTTTTGATAGAGACTCGATTCCAGAGCAAACTTTAAATTCACCGGTTTTTACTCCATTTTAAAAGGTTTTATTTAACTTGCAATGTACGTATTTAACTATGTTTGTTCGGGTGAAATCTTGTAACTCAATTTTGAACTACTTCTCGGTGTCAATTGAGCTGAAACTGCGCGTGTGTAACTGCGACGACAATACAAAAAAGCTTGTTTTAAATATTTTTAGAACTAACTTATTTAACCTAGTCTATGTGATTGACTGTTTTACAATAGTTTGATATGTCGGTGGTTCTTAATTGTTATCTATAATAATGTTGAATTAATAAATTTTGAAAGTCTACAAAATAACATAAATATTACATAATACGTCATGTAAAGATAATAATAAAAACTGTAAGATGTAAACTGAGAAATACCCACTCAAATAAATTTTGATTGGCTTACCCAATATTTTTACGACAAAACAATGTTTTCAAAACAAATGACGCATCCAAAGTTTTACGTTCATAAAGTAGAACTTAAACTAACCCCAGAATTTCAATAAGGATGTATTTTCTAAAGAAAGCTGCAGAAATAAACTTTTAAACAAGGTAATAAAATTCTTAACTGTAACAAGAACTCGGTTGAATGGTAGTGAATAAAACATTCTTGTCTACGATAAAAGGTACAAGTTCATAGACGTATGGTTAAAATGGAAATATTTAGGTCTCTTTTAGTAAGATATAAGTCAGATGTGTAGTCGTTATTTACGATATGTAATAGGTAAATCTAAATTAAATGTTTAACCGTTTACTTACATTTCTTTTGACGTGTAAATTATTTAAATATTTGCAAAAAAATTACGATTGCACTTCAGATATAAATTTAAGAAAAGCTATAAAAATCAGTTAAATCTTATCCGAGCGCAAATGAATGGCTAGGTATATTGTATTACAACTTGATCCTTATTTTTTATAACAGACGGGGCGGGTCGTACCGTACAATTTAATCGCGAATTTAACGCTCCCGTCACGTTCCCAAATCGGACACTTTTATGACATCAGACACTCCGCGTTAAATGCGGAGGCTTAAAAAGGGTTGATACCGCGTACCCTGTCACCTGGCCGAGCCGGGGACATAACGATACCTTCATCAGTCCGGCCGCTCATTGATAATTAATGGCTCATGCCACCGTAACGAAAACAAACGATGGCACGCGCACGATCGCGATTAATATCACTGCGGGTGCAAAAACAAACCCACTCGGTGGCCTTGGTGTGATAAATCATATCTTCTCAAGGCGCAAAAATAAATGAAGCCAATGATAAATGGCAACGAATTCACAGTGAGACGTCGTCCCGATTGAGTGAAGCGATAGGGTGGTCCGATGGTCGCGGGATTCGAAAAGTGTGAGGAAATTGTACCGTGTAATATCGACCAGCTGACAAATGGAAATGTTTCGTTTAGGGTTGATTAAGCAGATGTTCTCGCTTATCTGTGCTCGTTTCCAGAATGCTGGAAATGATGTTGCGAATCTTGAATCTTATCAATTTTAAATTGAATTCCCGAATTTTAGCTTTTAACTCGATTGATTAATCGTCTTCAGGTCTTCACTATTGTACCTAGATAGATAGATAGATAAACTCTTTACCTGAACCTGAACGCTTCTTGGGTCAATATTTTATTGTATTTGTTTCCCAAAATATAAATATTTACGATGTTATTCCTTAATATAATGAAAACGCTACATGTTAATCTAATGGCATTTTAAATGCGAATGTTGCTGTAAAAGCTTACAATAATTTTATAACTGTCTAAGTCGAAAGATTGTTTAACCTTTTTCCGTATTAAAATATCAACAGGAAAGAAAAGCCTTATATGAATTCAAGTAAAAGTTACGAAAAGAATTGTCGTGTTATAGAAAACTTCTCTTATAAGATAACTCTATATTGGAGATTTGGTGGATTCGGCAAAAAGCTCGGCATATATTTTCAATCATTCAACGAAGAAAATTTTCCTACGAACTGTCAAATATTTATCTTTTTCTCTTATTTCTGGCAATGTCAATATCTGAGCCTCGAGAATGCTGGAATGTAGGTATAGAGACTTCTCTCTCGAGTTATTTCACGATTTTGTTCTTAATAAAATAAATAAACGCGTTTTTACGTTTAAATGGATAGACACCGAAAGTATTTTTATAAGGTTTTATGAGTTCTTCTGATTTTTTCTTTATAAAGCAGCCCAGATCTTCATTATTTTCTTTTTAAAGGCGAAAGACTGGGTAGATTTTATGTTCTGTTCAATTTCTTACTTTTGTAAAAAAACACGTAACATTTTCAAATGTTCCGTCTCTGAAACTATGTGTTCTTTATTTTCTTAAAGGTTTTGATTGAAGACTCTCCACTATATTGATGTTATTAATAAAGAAACACTTCTTGTGTCTTATTAAGGGTCTAATAGCCATACGTCACAAAATAATATTACGTTATCTTAAAAAATAAATGTACCTCTAGAACTAAGTTTTCCCTATTGCACTTTGGAGAACAAAAGCAACCAGCAAACCAGCCTCTCGAGAGCAACAACTTAATATTGACAGTACATCTCAATCGTATAATTTGTAAAGAGTCTTTATTTGATTTTACGATAATGGGCGAGCGGCGAGGTCCCAGGTGGCTTCCCCGGCAAGCCTCGGAAACTCGGAAATCGAGCTAACCACATCGGAAATTAGAAACGCTGGAGTATATAATCGAATGTCTCTCCTACGGTGGAAATAAACTGGCCGTTTTATCGGGTCTGTGCCGGTGCGTGAATGCGTTTCGATATTTTTCGGCTTCCGCTGCAGATGAAAGAAATTGTTATCTTCAAGATGTGTTTGATTTTTCTATGGGAACAGTCACTGTTGCTGCTAACGTACATATACAAGTACGTCGAGTTGAACGGAAGCATCGGAATCGTATATTTGGAACAAAATTGAAACGCCGAGGTAATAACGACTAGATCACTCATTTGTGCTTTTCAGATAATTGCATCGTATTGTAAATTTGTTTGCGATAAGAAACACTTTAACAAGTAATATCTATTATTTACAAAATTTTTGTATTAACTCGTTTGATGTACTTTCTAAACTGCAAACGCACAAACAACTTTCACGATAAATACGACGTCAGCAAAACTAGTGACCTGTACATCAAACGCAACTATAACTAAGATTTATCCACGTACTTGCCTATAAATAACCTGTCAAAAAGACGCCATTCCACTCCGAGCAAAAGTGCTTCCAAACTTTGAAACACGGGTTCTATCCCCGGCACTTTACCAACTTCCTATTTGTACAACACTAATACTCTCTGATTGGTCGTCCAATACATTTTTCTCAAGATTAAGTTGACGCCGGTGTAGACGGCGCGGCCTGCTAATTACGTTAGTAGCTCCACTTCCCCCCACCCCCCAGTAGAGTAAACGACTCGGCTTTCAATGTAAACAACCGCTCAAGTTTACGGGGAAAAATTCGCAAACCTACTTATTTACGTCCCCGAGGTACACACCGATGCGACCGGAGTGTGTACCGGTTCCGGCAACGTAACTATGTCGCAATGTGTACAGGGATAATAAAGAGCAGATGTGCGTTTTGGTTTGTGTTGCTGGGTTTGTCGGTTACACGCTTTTTGCGTCAGATAAAATATTTTAACAGCCGCGCTGGTTATTAAAAAATGAAAAAAATGTGGCTTTATTTGTTGTTACAAAAGTTTTGAATCAGAATAAATGAGCAGGAGACAAATCAACGAAATGAAATGTTTACTTTATCAGCCATTTTTCGAAAAGTTTGACTATTACATTGTAGTTATTAGAACTACCTACAAAAACTTCTTCAACTTCACTTCATTATAATTTAACTCGAAAGCTCAGCTCCAGTTTTTGCTCAAGCAGAAAACTCGATACAAAACATTAGGGTTTGTGCTAAACTAATAATGGTCGAGCAACAAAAAATGTTCCTAAAGTCAAGATCTCAATTCGAGCGTGAACTAACCAGATATTATATTTCCGAACGTATTGATCCCTTAGGATACTATGTTCGGTTTCGTTTCTGAAGTTTTCTATCCCTCTGCGTTTTGGGAGTTGCACTGGACAATCTTATCAGGGAAGAGGGGAGGGAAAGATTTTCCAGTGTCCGGCGCCCTCTCACCTTGAGGGATTTCCCTCGGCGCGTCCGGACTTCCAGCGATTGGATTTCGGGTTCCGAATTATTATGCGTATATTTTGGCTCTCTTGAAAAAGTTTTCATTTTACATGCAAACATTTCTGTTGGTAAAGGAATCAAAGGGACTGAAATAGTGATATTTATGTTTCGTGAATGGTTCTTCATATAATTGTATGTATTTATTTCATTATAATATTTTCTAATCATTATGTATAAAACTATTTCAATTATAATACTTATAGTATATTTCAATGACTTAAAAAGAAAAATGTTTGCAAAAAGACAACAAATTCCACCCCTTACTTTGACTCCCATAATTTTTTCTATTTATTTTTGTCTACTAAAACTGGAGAAGTTCGTGGCGAAACTACAAAATCACAGTAAGAACCTACAGAATCCATTTTCTAAATAGCAAACGTGTAAATGAGGATTTACGTAAGTACGCGAATGTAATAGAGGTTGGAAACGAAAGTTCTCAGTCTCGATCGCATTAGAGCGCGGCCCACGACCGCCGAGATAATGCCATTGCAATACCCTCGATCCGATTGTATTGGCAAATTGGATCAAATGCAGCGCACACCGGACAAAAGATAAGAGCCGATACGGGTAGAGGTAATATTATGTTGCGGGCATCGCGGCCGCTATCGGTCCGGCCGCCGCCGCCGCCAGCCCGTGCGCCTCACTTGTACTCGTTTCGATCTACGTAATCGCTCCGTATAGTTCCCCAACTTTTTTTAATCTTTTCATTCAGTCTCTTTCGTTGAAGCGAAATCGATTCAACAGAGGATTATCGGCTTAAAACGTTCCGTTCCTTGTAAACTCACCGTTTGAAATACCCGGTTAGACGCGAACATGAATCAGATAAGACAACAGTGGAAACGGTAAACGCAACTGCTACCGCTCAAAATGCCGACAAAAAATACATATTGGCTACAACTGTTCGTATCAAACGGCGCCCGAGGCGAGGTGGCCGAGGTTATTGTGAGAAATGAGAAAATATCTGGAATGTAAACGACAATGCAGATTATTACTGCCCGTCAGGGACGTATAGAGAGTGGAGCAAGAAAACATCGTGCGTGGTTTGACAGTTATGATTTTTCGCCAAGTCTGCAGTCTGCGGAATTAAATTCACGTTGCGCTGCGTCAGCGTTTCGGTATCATCACGATGATCGCGCTCAAACAGCGGGCCTCATTTTGCCGTCGTTAGGGGGTGAATTTTAAATTCCCTGCGAGGGTGTCCCACTCAACTATGTATGAAGCACTGGTCTCCCTGCGACTCGCATCCGGTCGCACGCATACGCTATGAACCTTCATTGTCTGCCAGAACTCAAGGTAAACCGATTACGTGCTAAAAATTCATAAACCCGCTGTCGTCTTCCTACAAAACACCTAATGTTTAGTAAGTGGGCTCGACGATTTGGCTCTATTCGCGCGTTGATAAGGAAAATAACAGTCGCAACGACTTCCTCTTTTATGATGCATAAAAAATAATTTCATTTGTTTTATCGCGCGTTTTAAATGGCTTCATAAGCTGAAAAATTGAAATTGAAACATAATAAACAATGGGGCTCTCTTAGGCTTATCTCCACTTGACTTATGATATCATTATTTCCCATTTTTTGAAAATTACAGCGTAAAAACAAGAGCGCGCTACGCATACTAATTTCGCTCGGTCAATACTGATGTCGCGTCGGATCGTGTGATTCGACGGATATCTTCGTACAATGGGAGAGAAACAATTTCGATGTTAAATCTCATAATTCAAATTGTTTACCGAGTACGCTTCGGCGGCTGTATAAACTCTCAAAATCTACCCACATCCGTTACGAAAGCCTGCATCGTTATTTATGGGAAGCCACGTTTCATTGTTGTTGTCGGTTTTCATTTTAACGTTTAATTTTTTTTCTATTATTGTATTTTTGCCTACAAAATGATTTGTTTTTCGGTTCGTCCTTCCGACGTAGTTAATTCCGATGCGTGATTTATTTGCGGTATTGTAAGCACTTTGCGTAGTAGAGTTGGATAGAAAAGTGCTTTCGATGTTTATGGTGATAACTAAAACTGTCTAAAAAAATACTGACAACAAATTTCTTTCAGGTATATGTATTTTATCTCTTGAGAATAACACGAGTGTTGTGAATACAATAGATTTGTTTGAAAGTTTCTTACTAGTGAGACGTTATCTACGAATCACGTGTCTCAACAAACTAAAGTCATTAGCATGTTTACAAAACAAAATAAGTATGATTGCGAGAGCATTATACTGTTTGTTCGTAAGTTTCAGTCTACGCGGAAGTTGTTAAAGTCACGGGTATGAACTATCCTCAACTGTACCAACTATTCCGCGGTATATAGATCACGTACAAGCGAAGACAAATGCGTGCCGAAGAAATGCGGTTGTTTTGCGTTGCGAGAAGGAGGATAATACCCATTTGCGGCGGCCCTTACATAAACCGAGGTGATTTACACCAAAATACCGCTTATTTGCATTGCCAATACATCTCACTGTGAACGTAAAACACTCGGACGTAAACCCAATGGACGAGATAAGATATAAATCGACGCATGCATACAGAATCTGGGTTTTACAACCTACTCGTATCTGTAAGTGAAATATCGCCCTTTATCATATTCAATCGTATTCACATAATACGCAAAGCTTTAGCAAAGATATTCCATAAAAATATTCGTGTTCAAAAATAAGAAATTCGGAATTTATGGCTTCCAAGCGTTTTAGATTGGATACCTCGCGTTACTACAATAAATCAACTCAAGAATCAAAATGGTTCAAATCGAGTGAGTAACATATTTTTGTCTTAAATTTTCACAAAAATATTCTAAATACCAAACAGTCGATTTATGATTTATGGTTCTTTGTAATAAAGTTTAATTTCGTTTGATTTCAAAATGTTCTATTAAAACTTGCGGTAGATGTTAACAGCCGTAGATTTTACCTCAAAGGGGTGTAGAGTCAATTGCATGCTGAAGACTACTTGTGTTGTCTGAACAAGCCTAGCGCTAAGATGTATATTAGGGGTGAGTAAAGTATGTGCGTCCCTCCCTATCATACAGCAATCTGCACGTATACGAGAGTGATGCACATAACGCAAAATCTACAGTGTTATTAACTTGGTATATAAATTATCGATAAAAAAAGCAATTTTTATACAGTTGGTACGTGTTGAAGCAGAGGTGTGTTTTCTATCTCTGCGATGTGCAAGTTCTCGTAAAATTCAACTAAGTTTAACGATGTTTGTTGAGTAAATTGGAAAAAAAGTGACTTTATGAACTCATTATAAATCACTATCTGGAAAATTTCAATGACATTGCTACAAGATTAGCACAACAAATTTGATTAAGCACAACAAGTTCAATTTAATTAAAATCAGTCGAATACATTCCCAGTAAAATTACGAGAGTTTGTTCAAAAAACAAACAACAAGCGTAACCTTAAGTACTGTGTACATAATGCGATGCCATGAAACAAGGGGAGTTCCCTCCCACATACTCGTCGACGTACGCTCCAGTATCATAAAAATGTAATTAAAATTCACGTCGTCCTCCCGACTCATCTCGAGTGCCCCAGGACAACTATTCTATTGTTTTACCATGTTACATTACACGTTGAATCAACCTCTTTTAAAATGGCTACAGCAAAAACCTTGTACATTTTTTCGACGTAATTATGTTCAACATAGAAGAAAACAAATAAACTCTTATCGCCTTAAGCGATTTCTTTAAAGCAACTTAGTATTGCGATCGGAAAACACTTCTCGGAAATAACGAGGTACGTAAATTACATTTTGTTCGACAATACCTACCCACTCAATACCTAATACTGTTACGGAGATAAAAAACATTGTATGTAAACGTGTTTTTCTGACGTCAACATGAGAAAGTATGATTTTTATGGACGAAAGCTGTGAAGATGTATATTTTCATACGACGTGATGGTTTCTTTATTCCCGGTTTGATTTCTGATAACTTCTATGAGCAATAACAATTGGATTTATTACCTGGGAAATGCCTGCCATTGGTCTGCTTTACCTGGACTACACTAACTTATATCAGTATAGACTACCTGATCTGTTTAGTAATTTATTACCTGAAGTCGTTTTTATTATACATATATTAATTACATATATTAACATAGTGAACCAGGGTACTATAAAGAGCTTGATTACCTGGACAGTTAAAACATTAAGGTTAAATTGTCAGAAAGAAACTACTTTTACAAAGTCGTTGGTTCTCAGTAAACAGAACTAGAACACTAGTTGTAGTTTAGCTTATTTTGTTTACTGAAATTATACTATTGACTTTATAGTAATGTCCTTAAATATATCATTAAGTTGTAGGCCTTTGTTCAACAGCTCTCTAAGCTAACAACAGATAATTTGATAGATAAATCAAGTTGCTACCTTATCACCACAAGCAATACATACCTGAAACAAAACGTACAACTCATAAATAAACAGATCCAAAACACGCGAACTGGAACAAACGTAGATAACGTAGAAGCAGTGAAAGATTGGTAAAGACAACGGCAAGGTGTGGTTGGAAATCATTTTTCACGGAGAAAGTCGCCTGATAGCAACTAATGCTTTACACTGCTGCTTTTAGGGTTACCACCACAGCATTTCGCTGTCGCGTGGAGAAGATATGTAACTAATATGCCAGACTACCTGGACCGAGTGTGTTGCCGTAGCATCGGTAGGCAGGAGACGATCCGGTTAGCTATGAGATATCATTTAAAAAGTAATTGATTTACGATTAAAATCTCTGAGACGTTCCAAAATAGCAATAGAAAAATAAAGAGTCTTAAAAAATATAGACAAATTTAAACTTAACTTTGCACTTAAAAATGCCCAAAGTGCAACAACAAAATTCTCATTTTTTTTGCTATCATATAAAGTATCTTTGTACCTTTATACTATTTTATTTAGTAATTATTGTACTTTTAAAGTAGCTATTTAGATAAATAAATTTGGCAAGTTGCAAGTAGCAGCCCTGAGCCACCCGCGGGGCCCAACCGCTATTCTGATAGATAGGAAATGAAGACAGATTAACCTCGCGTGACTCCACATAGCTCCCTGACTTAAATATAACGTTACTAAAACAACAGATTTAAATAAAACCTGTAGTATTTATAGTTCGGATGTAATCGTGTGATAATACAAAGGGATATTGGTTAAGCTCACTTAAACAGATGCTAATTCCTTTGTAATCACTGATCCCGAAAGTTTGACAGTTAAAAGTGGAAAGAAGAAGAAAAGTTTTAGAATAGCAGTGGAAATGGAACGGGCTCTACTAAGGTATAATGAGGAAAAAGTAAACGAAAGTTACTATCAGTTACTACGTTTCAGAAAGATCATTTAGTAGGTACTTTACTATCGATTGTTTAAGAAAATTTTCAGTTAACATTTTCAATGGAGTCCTTCCCTAGTTACTAGCTACTCACAAATAATACCCTTTCAAAGGGTCGTTTAATATCAGCCTATTACAGGATTGACATGACGGAATTATGTCGAGTCACGACGTAAGTGTAATCGTAAAACCGAGTAGGTACCCCTACCGACGGACTGCGTACTGACCCACATTTTGCGTGGGGACTAGCGTGCGTGCGTACAATCACGGTTTAGAATGACTTTTAATGTTTACACATACAAGGTAATAATTATTTTTGTGTCCTCTATCTACATGCTGTCAAAATTATTACTCTATTATGAGCTTTTAACTTCCTACTCGGCTTTAAACGGTTTAATGTACCGACATCGTTCCTAATAGACATTAAAAACAATGCAACCATTAGCACGAAAAAAGCAGCTTTGTTCGCCCGATGGAAATCGCGTCATCAATTTCGGATCGGGAATAGCCCCAATTAACCTACGCTTTAATAAATAAAAGCAGCCACAACGTTAAAAATTGATACCAAACGCGAAACTCTCGTTTATTTTTATTTTGAGAATCATTTATTTTCGTCAAACAATTAGGCTGAGCCCGTCGCGAGCAAGGCCGGCGCGGGTAGCCGGAAGAAACTTCACGTCACATTCACATCGTCCGAAAAAGGGTTTGTTTAACGCACTTTTTTGTTGCATAATCCCACGCAACGCGAACCCTGCCCGGAAAACGTGCGCCAGTTCCAAAGGCCGCCGTCGAGACGTCGGTTTAAAAATGTCATTCCCAGAGAGCCAAGTAAATCCAGATTTGCCATTGGTGAGTGACTTTCTAATTCCGCTAGCGGGAAGAACTTTGTGAAACGTATACCGTGTTCATGAGACCTGCTAGTGACCGCGAGCAGCCCCGCAGCCTAATCCGATCCGCGGCCGAAATTGTTGGCGAAACTTGTACCGGACGCGCCCGCCCCGCGCCACGGCCCGCACCGCCCTGTCACCCGCCTGCTTTATAATCGCACACTACACAGTACGATATACTTTGATTAATTTACACCGCAGACCGGAATAAACTTTTGGACGCTAAAACAGAACCCTTGTTTCTACTTAAATCCCTCTCGAACGCCAACCATGAAAGTTGATTGTTAATCTGTAACAGATACTTGTTTGTTTGTTCAACATAGATATGGAAACGTCATTTGATAAAGTTTCGCTTGCCGTGACTTGAGAGGTAATCCGATAAATGTAGGATTGTTATTTCAGCTTAGCTAAACATTATTGAACAAAACTCGGAACAATAGGCTATATAGTTAGGCTACTGCGGTTTGGTTTAATCTGTAATATCTATAGTCTGGAATGCTTTGATGTAACTTTAAGTGGTATTAAACTTTAGATATACATTTAAAATCAAACATAAACGTGCAATTAATATAGCAAGAGTTAAACAGAGTAGATTAGATTGAAATTCGGGTAGAAACGAGCTTACAAAGCCGATTAAGATTCGCGTTCGGGGAAGTTCCGCGTTTGTCTGTAATATGATGGATTGCATAACCCAATCGATTTCTGAAATTCGGGGTAAAACAGAAAGGTTATATGGGGTAGCTTACAAGGCAATCAGCGGGCAACGGAGGCTTTATTAACCCGTCAAGGCAGTGCGGGCCCGGCTAATCAATCGCCGCTCGCGTGTCGACCGCGCTATCTGTCTTTGCCCGATTGGACCCAGATAACGCCGACGCAAGATTACCTATACGGGAATGGCCCATTTATAAAATTAACTTCTTTTATCTCTCCAAATAGACAGCATTAAGGGAAGTAAATAAGTCCATACCGAATTAATAGTCTCATATTAACCTCGGCTGCCTCGCTCTCTGGTGTAATATTCACCCAGAAACTTTTATCTTCGCACAACTTTAAAGCGAGCATCAAATTTACTGGATTCAGATTGTTGAAATAAATATGGGACTCCAATTTGGAACGAAAAATTGTAAAATAAAATGATAACAATGCTGGTTTGTTTGCATTCAAAATGTAAATATGAGTATTTTAACAAATAAACTGAGTTCGAAGCAATTAAATTTGTAACGCATGTTTTTGTAAACCATAGAGGTAAATAAAATTAGAGGTGGTGATTTGAGCATTGCGTTTCAATAAGTTTGGTACTTGCAAATGTACATAATGTTGTTGGTTGAAATCGTTGCTACTATTATATATTATAATCTTTACATAGTATTATTATCGTAATAAGTCTATGCTGTAAGGACGTTTTTTTTTTATGAGTGACAAAGTTAAAGCCATGGAAAGATACTTTATACAGCAGATTTTTTATAGTTTTCATAAATCACGGAGAGTTAAACGCCAAAGTGGAGAAGTTTAGAAGTCGGGTAAACTCTCAGTGAAACTTTCTATGAGATTAAAGTCGTAATTTACTTGATGAGGAGGTATTATGTTTTGTAACACGAAAGTGGGTACCCCATTCGCAAACTGATTTCCCGAAATGGAAGTTCGTGATGGGAAAATTGAATGCGAAAAAAACTCGGGTCGAGATAATTTCTAAGTATCGCGAATACGGTGGTTATAACCGTACGTCTCCGCGATAGCGAAGGGACCGGCTCATTAACGTCAGCGAGGATCTCGGCCAGTTTATCCCGACCGATACCTTTAAGGTATTTACAAAGCGGCTAAGCGGTCGCAATCTAGAAGGAGCGCAATGAAAAAAATCCGTGCGCCGCGTAATCCAAGCGAAATGCCCTTTAAGAGCTTCACGATTTAATGCTAAGTATAGCAATCTCGAGACGACGTTGAGCTCGTACTTTTGAGCAGTTTAAAAAATGATACATCGGAGTTGTTGGGGAAATCACGGTTAGTTAGCGGAGCAGCTGTTCCAACCGCGATAACACTTAAGGTGTTTTACGTTACTCTCCAGTTGTGTACGTGAGCTGTAACGACACATTAAAGCGGATGTTTGTTCGTTCAGTACCGCTCAAAATATGTATATTAGTATGTAGGTACGTATCGGACCGTATAGTAGTGCCAAAGCAGTTAAAACCCATAGCACTCTACGGGACAACATATCGCAATTCGCAGGATAGCCGCGATAACGAATGCATTTTGAGCATAATGAGTAATAAGCCGTCGAATTTAAAATTTAAACCTTGCGATAAACATAATCAGTTTTATTAATCAAAATGTAGGTATATAGTTTGGAGCAATTTATTGGACAGTGCGAGCTCGTTAAGAGGATGAGCGGTAAAGCTCTCCGTTTAAATTATGTACGCGTATCTGCTCATTTGATGGCAAACATTTAACTTATGACATATTTATTTACAAAACTGCGACTTCTGTTTATAAACACAGCGATATAAACATCATCACAACATGCTTCCTCTAATCTGAGCCAAGTACGAGCTTACGTTTTAGTTGATTTACGACTTAATATCCGTCTAAAAAGTACACCTTATTCGCAAACCGGTACTTCCACTAGGTAATAAAGCTATAAAAATCTGGCAAGAAAAGCAACGGAGGCCTCCTAAGTGCTCGATCTTCGCTCCACCGTAAAAGAGAAATAACTCGAGCGAAACAAGGAAGCAGTTTTAGAGCTTACGCAATAATAGTAGGTATCGTATTCGTGGTAATGGTCGGTGCTGAATTAATTAGCGGGTATCGACGGCGGTTACCGGCGGCCGAGCAGGTGTGCGCGCGGCTTTACAGCCCCATTACACTACGGGGTACACGGGCCGAACCGCTTGAGCGATTGACCGTACAATCCCGGCCTTTATGGAACACACACAGGCCCGTTCCACCCGACAATATCACGGAAAACATTACAATATACAATGAAATCTACACGCATCGATGTTGTACGGCATTATCATTACCCACATAGACCTATCAAATTATATTCAAACCACGCTTAGCATAGATATAACAGTGTCGCTACGTTTAATCAAATCGTTTTCCGAATAAATGGAGCGTAGACGAATCAATAACGCGAATTCAATTTACAATTCAACGTACATCACTGACGTATCAATTGTTCAATCTCGGCGAAGACAGATAAACGCAGAGATCGCTTTCCGATGAAAAAGACTCTAGATTCGTCGATAGGATGCGCGAGTCCCAAAGTGAAAAATGTACATTTGGATGGCGTTAATTCGTTTAATTTCCGGTGAGAGGGACCGGCGGGGGAAGGGGGCGGCGGACTCCGTTCAGATTAATTCAGCGCCGAGGCTGTCAAAGATAAGGACACTGAAATAAATTGAAAATGTTCAGAGATTGATTTGAATACTCCCGAGGATATATCGAAGGCGGTCGCCGCAAAAATGACAAACCGCATTCTTATCCAGAGATTTTCATTCCATCGGCGGGAAAAACTGTGGCGTAATGAATAAATTAAACTTCTCTTCGGCCGTCAGGAATGAGCGAGCGTTCAATTTTAAATAGCTCGAATAAATGGCAACAATTTTCAATTTACCGCTGATACTAGCAGCTGGACTGCGCCAATATTTCTTATCGAAGCGAATTTAAATGCTGCTCAAATTATGGTTATATTATGCTGTACTTGATTTTAGATTTTCACAAATGGCCGAATCTCAAGATTGTCTATTAAATCGTTTATAAAATGGTTAAATTAATGTAATCGACGAGAGCGAGCTGAGATGGGAGACAGTGTTCGGGGCGTTCGTGCTCCGAATGCCAGACGAAGTCAAGAGTGGCGGTGCGCAAGGCCCTCGGGCCCTAGGCCGAGCTGAGAGCCGTCCCATCATTTACATATTGCGATTTTGTATCAATAACAATTAGGAGATGGAAAATTTACCTTGAGCTGCTTAGCAATCAGACGCAAATCCGATTATTTATCTAGGCCATCGGAGCATGATGCTTAACTCTACGCTTTGAGTGCAATTCAGACATGCTTCTTTATCGTAAAAGCAAATGTGACAAGACTGCGCAAACAACATAAACTTGCAAATGAAGACGCACCGCACCGAGCGTAGTTACCTACAGAGCGCGTTCCAGCGAAATTCACAGAATCAAAACGTCCGGACATGAACAAATTGATTGCTGCAGAGGCGTTCAGTTGAGCCAAGCCCGACGGCGGCAGATTGGTAATAGCGCATGCTAAACTTATTAGCCAAACGGAAAATGGTATTAGCAGACGTACGGCAGCCAGCCGGGCCTCCCGTGAAGCTTCATTCGTACGTCAAAGTTGACAGTGTTACTCATAAGTGATTGTTGCCGCCAATCAAACGCCCTCGATTGGCTCGACTCGACGTACACAGGACGGATTAAACCGGAAAATCGCGCTAGGAGACGGAGAACTCAATTAAAAATAGGTCCAGTCGGAGAGTTTTAATTCGGTGAGATAACAAACGTCGACGTTAAATGGACGCTCTCGAAATGTTAAAACAATTTATCCTAGGTAATCCGGAGTGTCAGACGATAATAAGAGTGACATTTAGAACGAGCCGGGCGCGGTTAATTCTGCAGCGGCAGCGGCTACCAATTGTGACACAAACTAAGCCCTGTTGCCAACAGTAAAGCCATCAGGTGCGAACCCTCCCTGCACAGACCTAATATTGTCAACACACTGACTGACAGCTCAAACTAACTTTGCTTTAAATTGGACCCCGGTACTTTTTTGGCAGTTTATTTTTGAGGCTTTATTTACAGTTTTGATCCTGCAGTCTGTAAGCTTTTGCGCTTTGCGTTGGCATTTTTGTTCAAAACGAGAGCTCTAGACTATTTCAATTAGTACGGCGGGTCGGAACTTGGCGTGTATTGTTAATAGAAAGTTTTAATGGGGTGAAATGAAGCTTAGAACATGCTATAACGATGTTTGAACGTTTTTATAGCGACACCAAGCGATGCTCTACAGAGCTAATAACTGAGAGCGCATTAAGTTAGAACTATGCAATCCTTATTCCGGCATTACCAAAACCAATTATTCTCATTGAGTCAACAAAGACGCGGTCGTACAAAGAGACCATTTCATAAGTTAGGGCGTTGCTGAAGATAGTTATCTGAGCGCAACTAGTGATGCAGTAAATCCTAGGAGTACGGGCTCGCAAATATCTCCCACTTGTGAGCCGAAACCTGAGCTCTTACTATTGACTACAACTTAAATTGTTTCCTCAAAAGATTTCAGGACTTTGCTGGTGTTCAGCAGAATTTATATCGTTGAATGTTTCAATCCCAGTCTGCTATGGATATGCATCATAATTTTATTAAAAGTAGATTACTTATTATTATTTTAAGATATAAGCCAGATGATCCGATTATACGTATCTGCATAATTTTATGTTAGTACCTAATAATACTGTCACAGAATTTATTACATTTCGCTTTTTCGACCAACATTTCCTAATAAATTGAAATAGGTTAACAAAGGTCGCTGTTAGCAAAAAAGAAATCGAGTCTGAAAAAATCGACCTCATAAACTACTTTCCGGTCATCGAAACGTGCTGATAAAACACTCACACATTCCCTTTAAGAGAAAATCTCATTCGCTCTCCGTACGAATTCGATTTTCACGTAACATTATTTTGGAGTTTCAAAACGACTTTAGACGATCTCGATTTTTATCTTTTCTTTGTGAGCTGTCTTTGTCGAGTTCGAGAAAATGCCTGTAAAGCTCGTAGTAGAGGTAACAAGGGATCCTGGCCACACAATTCCCTCTGAGGATTACAACCGAGAGAGAAAAGTAAGACGATTAATCCCACTGGTCGCGGGTAGCTAGAGAATTTATTATAAAACGATTTCGTCCAAGACTGAATTTTTAACGCTGCTGGTATGTTATTTTTGATTTTATCTCGTGTTGATGTTTATTACACTTGCTTTATAACTTAACTGTTTTTATTATATTATATTTTGTCTAGACAACACCATTTTAAGTATTTTTAGTCTTTGCACTCATTGCCGCAGCAAGTTGTTTGATTTTACTATATGTGTTTATTATAAAACTAATCATAAACGTTTTATAGAAAAAACAATCAAAGCCATAAAAACAGATTTACAGCAATAGGATAATCAAGCAGTAATTTACTAGAAATGCAATTAACATGTCCACTAGCCTTAACAATTAAGTACGAGCCATTAACTCCGTTCTAATATTCGAATCATGTGAGTTATGAATTCAGCATTGTTTTTTTAAACAAGTTGTTTTAGGCTTTATGGTTCAAATTAAAACTCGTTACATGACGGGTATGATTTTACCTTTTCGACCGGTGGGCTTCTCGCTGCCCTTTTGGTGTTTCACCCGAGCTTGTGTTATATTTTTAATACCTGTTGGTCGCGTAGTGATGAGATTTTTAATTTAAAAATAAAAGTGCTGATTTGATGAGTTTACTCATATAATATATAGGATGTTCTACAGTATGATGGAGTGACGATTACGATATACATAATATTGAATACAGATGGCAGTGGAACGTGAAAAGTTAAGAATCGGGTTCTGAGCGGAGTGCTTTGGTAAAAAGCTATCGGCTATAGAATGGCACTAGCCTTATATTATGCATTTCAGCGATATTAAACTTAATGTTTATTATACTCATTATTTTTTTGTATTGGTTTGTACAGCAATGAGCACAGATGTACCTACTTGGACGCTACATAATGATTATATCTCTTGTATATGTAACATGGCCAATGATGATGATGATGCACTTCAGCGATATTAAAACTTAATAATAATTATTCTTTTTACTACAAGTCTTTTTAAATCAACGCCTAGTCCCAATAAATACCAATCTTTTTAGCTATTTATTGAAATCACTTCCTCACTCTTTCAACAGTTGCGTGTCAAATAAACACGCCAATCCCGAAAGGTTATTTTACTAGCATCGATTGTTTTGTATTGCCTCACCGAAAAGCGTACAGCGAAATGCCAGGGCCCCACCTGTGCAAATGCCAACCTACTAATCTATCTTACTTCACGTACAATGAAATGTCACGTGTTTTGATTCTCCTTTTATTTTGTTAATTTTAATAAAAATATAAAGAAGTACCTACCTTTTATTAATTTAAAAAGATTGTTGTTAAGAGTAAATTTATGTAGCTTTTTATTATAAACTTAATACAATAGAGTGTCATGTGTTTTCAAGAGTAAATAAACAGCCACAATCAGTTCAGAAGTAATTTCAGTAAACCGTTCAACTACTTAACGTCTAAACTCAAACATAATTTGTTCTGAAAGCATCATTTAAGCCGAGAACAACAATGGAATCCACTCAATCTGAGTGCAAATACATTTTCTTTACCGACGGTATGACATTCTAATTTAATCCTATATGTCACTGTCAAATTAGAGATACTAAACCATAGGCGTATCAGCCGCAGTGACATTTCTAAATACGAGGGGAATGGTTATGACATTCAAGAGCGACCTTGGCTCTAATGTAGGCTAGCACAAGGGTTGCTTCCAATTATGTCTATTTAATGTAACGTTATAGCTAACTCGGTGATACAAAGCCTCTGTAAATTGAGTGACATTAAGGATTGTTATTGTTGGCAGTTTTCCCTGCGACAGACGTTTCGGTATTTTCATATCCAATCCGTGACATGATTCGCTTAAGCGCGCTCAGTTAATCTAGTTTACATTGTTTTAGTACTTAAACGGATGCTCTACGTCAACATCAAACTGTACGAGAAGTGCTACGTGCAAAAGTTTCTCAAGTATTATAAATCCCTCACTTCTTACGGGATATAAGTGAGGAGGAAATTTTTGAAACGTGATGAACGTGCAATTCTCCAAGTTACGATAGGCGTTTACGGAGAAAACAAAATAGGAAAACTTAAAGGGAATAACTTACAGTTTCAAACTATCTAGACAACGATAGCAAGTTTTATTCTCCGAGGAAACACACAGGGGGTCGGGGTGCGATAGGGAAGAGGCGGGGGCAAAGTGACGTCATGGCTGACGGTGTAAATAATTGCTCTGTCGAACACACCTGCCGGGAAAAGAAAATTAAGCGAAACGCAATTTGACTGAGTGATGAAGCACCTAGAGTGGATCAGTTTAATGAAAAGTTACAGACGAAAAATTGTTCTTTGTGTAATAAATTCTTAATTTATTCCCATTATTAAACGCCGGCATTAATTATGGGGCAGATTATAATAATTATATACTGTCTTGAAAATAATTATAGCGACAGGTTAATTAGAAATTCAATTTTAGGCTTAATTATAAGTAAACTCTAGGCTACTTATTTGTATTTTATTGCTGTGTTCGGAAATTGATATGTTAAATAAAATTATCTTACACACAAATTCATTGTTGTGTTGTATCAAAACCAATCCTACGGATTTACAATGTTTTCCAAATATCTGACAAACTATTTCAAATCTTTGGTAGAGCCAAACACAAACCTATTGTGAATAAAACTTTAGAAATAAAGAAAGAGACTAATAGCATAAAACAAACTTGACAAACAAAGAATAAGACTGATAACATAAAACAACTTGTTTTGAAATACCATTGCAGCAAAGGTAAGCGAGTTCTAAAGCAGCGGCAAGATAACATTCGTAGCGCGACACACGGCTCGAGCTTGCATTTATGTCCTTCTTGCATGATAACCCCTCCTTAAAGACGACGCCTACACTTACGCCAATCTAGTTCCAAGAGCTCGTAAAAAAGACTTTAATCCAAATTACTATCAGATTACTTTTTATTTCTGCGAAATAACCCACTCTGGATAATTAGCGATAACAGGTTACGCTTCGCGGACGGCATTTCTGTTCCGAGTTTTTTCGAATCCCAAATTGCAAAGGTAACAACGTCGCGTCCGGCCTGTTTATTAACAAATTCATAAACATTGACTCGCGAATAAAACGGTGGCGAGCCGTACTCCCAAAACGCGGACGAGCAAACACGCTCCATATTTTCATGGGATTCAAATAAAAATAAAGTGGATGACCAGGGGCGGTCTAATTTAATATGAGCGCGGGACATCTCGTCATACGGACGATGTACCTGCTGTCGTTTTATTGCTTAGACGGGTGACTGAATACAAAAATGTTCCGGCGGCGGGCGGCGTTTGTCAGCTGTTAAACAGTTTTATTATTGCCGGACGAACATCGCACAGCCTATTTGCATAATTGAACGGCCACTTGGAGGCACTAGCATTGTTATACTCTGCCGTTCCATTTGTCAGATTCGCTGTATCATTTATGCATGTGGCTCATAACGAGAGTAGCGCCGTTTTTCTGGACTATTCATTATTTTGCCTTTTGTGTGTTTGTTATCCTGCGGCCGCTCATGTCCTAAGAACGGCCGTACAAAATATGTAACACAATGCCGACTTCTCTCCCTATAGACACAAACAACCGCATTTTTGTTACATGAAGTTGAAAGGGCTTAATCTGGAATTTGGTCAGGTAAAACAAACATTTGCTTTTTGTGCTCTCCAACAAGTCAAAGGGCGGGCGATGGCAGCTGGCACACTTTCACGTGTAAGTAACAAAAAGGGGTTGATTAAAATGGCATAATTACTATTCTAGATCATTAATCTTGTTCATTAGAAATATCTTTGTTGAAATCTTTACGAAACATTGTCGTTTCGAAACAAGGTTAAGTGCCTGTTTAAAGGCAGCGATCAAACGACTTAATCGAGCATTGTTTGTGAAAGAACTAGGTAAGCAAGAGCATCGGGGTCGCATCTGATCGAAGAACAATAAAAGAGTCATAAAATCTTGCAGTGGCGTACAAAAAGCTCGCGTTATCTTCACGGCGTAAATGTTTAATGGTTTGAACAGGTTGCGCGTTCGTGCGCGTCTCGAGATCCGATTTTAAAACGATCGCGCGACGTAATACGCAGTAAGAGCAATAAAACGAATCAGTAATAAACTGTTAAACGTAACAGGCAATCGTGCCCAGTGCATAATAGTTTACGTCTATTTATAATAGCACACAGAATGGTGCATGCGAACATGAAACTTTTAAAACCAGTTGAAAATTGTGATAAAATTAAAAGTTTCGGATAGGTCCGTGCGTATGCTTATGTTAGGACACTAATTCAAATCTATTTTCCAAATTCTGATTCCACCCGTTATTATTACAACATCTTTACCATAATGAATTACTAGGCGAGTGGCGTTTCCCGTCGGGGCTGCGGGTAGAAGTTACCGCGGCCTCGGCGTCACAAGGGCGTAGAAGGAACATGGGTGGTTTTTGGTCAGTAGAAGTCTGACACTCCCTTCCGCTCTGCCCAAAGAGTGGGAGGGGTCATTTGATGATTTCCCACCCCCCAAAAAAAAAAAAAAAAAAAGGCGAGTGGCGTTTAGAAAAAAAAAACCTATTGTTTAGTAGTTGGTGATAACAAGTTAAAAATGGGTTTTTCTGGGACATCCAACAAATGGTTTCTAAATACGCCTAATTTATTTATTAAAAACAGTTTTGATATTAAAATAAATCGTAAAGAACAGACGATATTTTTGTCAATCAACTCGTGATACTTCCCTTACTGTAATGTTGTATCATGACGTTTAAGATACGTATTGCCACGGAAATAACTACTTAGGAGTACTGGCAGAGCTATTGAAGATACGTTAAGCACTCACAAGTTAAGTGGTTTTAGCGCTCTTTAGTAGCTTTAATCTTGAAACCATCGCACTTTATTTCTTTTGTCACATCGTCGTCTCAGTGCTTATTTGTTCTATCGACCAAATTTACCGAAAATGAACTTTAAATGCAGTTTTGTTAAGACTTAAATTTCAATCCTGTTGGCATTTAAAGTTCATTTTCGGTAAATTTGGTCGATAGAACAAATAAGCACTGAGACGACGACATGTACATTCATAAAAAGGTCAAACATGAAATAAAACGGAAATATTAACTTTTGTTCAACCCACGTGTTTATTACGTCTAATTTGACACTCCTAAATTGGATGAGCATAATATCAGTACTAAACTTTACACGCTAAAGCAGCTTATGAAAATGTAATCCAGGTTAATTGTGATGGTGTAGTAATAAACGTTACACTGGTCAAACGTTACCACTTTAATTTTGTAGAGTAGGCGTCGGAACAAGATTTTGGAAGCTTTAGATTTTGATAGGTTTCAAGAGAAAAAAACATGGCTATTTTGTAACAAACTTTTTGTTCTTGTTTTTTTTTTTCTTTTCATAACTTTCATATTTACTTTTTAACCAATTAAACAAAACAATTATACATTGAACTAAAAACGAAATTCGAGTTGGTAGTTATTTTATTTAAGTATATAAAATAAACCCAGAGCTGTTGTTTAATATTCACCAAAATGCAAAATCGAACCGGTCGAGTGAATTTTGATTTTACTGTAACCGTTACACAGCTTTATGGCTTGTAACAAAATCATTTTACCTGTAAAATGATTTATGAATGAAGTCAATTGCATTGTTTCGTGCAATTATTTTATATTGTCATTGGATCTGTAGTTAATTTAAATGTTAATACGGATTTATTATGAAAATCGCGGTAATTGTGGTGATAATAATTACTTTAACTGTTTTAATTGTTTATTTTCTATTTGTTAATAAAGTAAAGTAGTTGAGGTCATCTAAGTTAAAACTGTGTACTTCTTTAAATATACACTACTGAAACTTATTTTGATACTTTGAGTTAGTACTCGAAAAACTTCTAAATTAGTCATCGGTTCATTACACTTGAATTGTTTTAGATTTACTAAGTACCTATTATTTTTTCGAGATAGGATTTCAATTACATTGTTTTTCGATATATAATATCTAAAATTTTATAGGCATATTTTTTTTATTTTTTTTTCGTGATTTTCGAAAAAAAAACATATGAGTAACCTAATGCAGTCATTTACTACAAATTAGACGTTATTAAAACACGTGAAGTGTTTATTACTTTTTCCATCAGTCACGTTCAAACTTACATCCATTTCTATATAATAAAAACATGTTTTCTTAACCTCCTTTTCGTTGACTCATCCTAATAAACTTAAAAGAATGAGTCCCTCATTTCTTCACGGCAGAAATAATTTAAAACTCCTCAGCCATTCAACGGAGGCCTTCCAATATTTCCTCCCATATTTTTTTTATTAAAAGGCGAAATTAATCGAGGGCCTTGCAGACATCAAAACAACCCGGGGCCATTGTTAGAGATGATTACAAGGGTAGCTACATACTTTACAAAGTGGAAATGTTAATTTTTATTATTCAAATACTAAGCAGTTTTATGGTTGTGAGGTTCACGGCTTGTCGATCCATTGTTGTTTGACGGAGGGTTGTTAAAATTAACTTTGTAATTTTCTATGTGTTGAAATCGATGTATTATATCGCAGAAGCTTTATTATAAAGAAAGAAATTCTTTAAAAGCTAGAGTTTTTTTAATAGTTTTTTTCAATTAGGGATGTTTAATTTTTTTTTCGCAAATATTTCACTACAAAGAGTGCTAAACCCACTGTGTATTACTGATTTTATGTAGTTAGAGAATTTAATAAGAGTATGATTCGGGGCTAATTCCAATCTAGCTGAAATAAAGTATACCTATTTCAAATTTTAAAGTCTTGATGTATATAATAATATATTACTTTTAACGAAATACCTACACTTGTTTTAAATCAAAATCTAACATTACCTCGAAGCCTTATTTACGTTTTAACCCATTATAGCCCGACCACAATCTAACAAACGAAATGAATTCATTAATTTTCTTACAATACAATGAAACACGAATGAATGAACTCAATTAAAGCCAAATGCAATTAATAGCTTCGAATAATGGTTTGCCCGTGATTTATCAGTAATAGCTGGCTGATTGACGTTTTTAATTTGCCACTAGAGGGCGTTAGAAACGTAGTCTCGAAGGCGCCTTCAGCTGTCAAGGATGACAGGGAATAGTAGCTACTTCTAAGTCTTTGAACAGGCTCATGAAAGCTCGCAGCTCTTCATAGCTCTGCGATAGTTAGTGGTTCGGCTATAGTTAGTTGTTCGGCTGTAGTTAGTGGTTCGGCTGTAGTTGGTGGTTTGACTATAAGTCGTGGTTAGTAGCTTCGATTGGCTGATGACTTGGAATCATTTGCGTGATCGTGCGAGAATGATGGGCAGGCAATTTACCGTCCCTTTAATAAATCCCTTTCCGAATGAAGATACCTAGGTTTTATGTATTAAGATTGTGTTTTTATAGAAGTGAAATAGGATTAGGTATGAGTTAAGTTAACTATTATATAATATTGCTATCACATAGTTTTGTTTAAGTTTTAAATAATGTGTACCTACCTATTTACGTGTATAAAATGATTACAGTGCCAACCTTACGTACGAGTGTTCCTAGATTTTACTACATTAGTTGTTTTTAATTAGAAAAAATCATAATCGTAATAAAAATGAGAGTTTATATACTAAAGTTGAGGGACTGTATGGTATAATATTTATATTGTTTACCTGTCCGCGGTATTTTTTCACTTCATTTGGACAGTTTAATACAATAGGCAACTATTAACGGTCGGCCGCAAAGTGTTTCAATTGCATAATATCATCCATGATTGCGACCGCACCTCCGCCGTGCTTTTAAATAAAGCTCTGTATTTAAATTTTATTGTTGTACCAAAAAGCTGCTGTTATACACATTCGTCAGCGAGTTTCATCATTAAATGAAAACAAAAAGCAAAAGCGAAAACTGTTAAATTAACGCTCGCCCGACGACAACGTTGTTATAGCAGCGACGCGAAACCACCGACAACGGGACGAATTAACAAAACCCATTATCGACAGCACACGAGAGCGACTTCGCATCCTCCCGCCAATAAATCCATTTACTATCCGCCTGTTATGTTTAACAACTGGTAATGACGTTAATAAAGTATGCAAATGCGGCAACATCTAAATGATCGGTCACGAGCCTCGCAAATTACTTTCGCGAAGCACCCACTAAGTGAGTGTTGGACTCGCCGCGACATGGGCTCAGGCACGCCCAAGTGAAAATCAGTCTCAAAGCGTCGATATCGTAGCTCGATTTTGATTGCTAAACTTTACGGTTTAGAGTCCACATTTGATTGATTAGCAACGGCCGAGTCGATTGTTGTTCGCCTAACGCCACTCAATTATAACCTTCTATTCGATTTGAAGCCAGTTTGGTCCCTTGGGCTGTTCACCGCTCGCTTTGGCAGGAAAGTTTAAATTAATTCTCGATTGACACAGTAAAATCCCGCCAATATTGTGATTTAAAACCTCTACAGGGCCCTGAGCACAACAAACAAACTCTTTTAATTATAATCATGTTGGTAAATTACTCAGAACTGAACTCGGAGAGAGTAACGAGTTTGATGATCTCTCGAATAAATTCATAAATATCTTGCTGATTCTTGAAACTTTGTCTCTTTTATTTCGTGTAATGACTCACTCTTAATTGCTTAAGTAAGTAAGTAAGCCTTGTGGTTTTACCTTCAAGCACGATTTAATTTATTGTTTTCGGGTTTTAAACTAGCCTTTAATAATGATCTCTGGTCCTTCAAGAAGAACCATGTAAAAAGAGTTGCTCTATTGCTGCAAGCGTAAAAGAGGAACAATCATAATTTACGAGTAAGTACGAGTAATCGGTAATCATCTCTTATTTCAGCAATTTGTTTAAGTACCGACTAATGTAGAATGAGGAACACGATTTTAGGAGGAGGAGGGGAATGTAGCATACTATAATTTTATTTATACAGTAGATATACTTGTAATACATTTTATATTAGTATATTTCAACTGCAACAATAAGCAACATGTTTGCTCCATTTCAAGTTAGAGCAGCAATATTTTTGTCTGGGTGTGTGGACGTGCATCGTGAAGCAAGACAAACGTATAAATCTGAACACATACACCTACATGTAGCTATATATACGAGTACGTAGCTATAGCTAGGGTAGTAGAGACGTACTCGTACGTTGCGTGCGCTAGGTGCTACTCGTATGCCGACTCGAATTTATGGCGCTAGCCACTCTAGGCCGCCCTTGCATCTTCCTAAATACTACTTTATTTAGGAAAGCAGTTTAGAACAACTTGATTTAGTTTTGATACTTGCTTCTGTGTTTTCGCGCCTAATATAAATGGTATTTATTTATTATTTGATTAGATAATTATTTTACCGAAATTTTATTTCGACTTCAAGTTGTTATCATATTTATTATATATTATATTGACAAGCATTTGGATGGTAGTAGAATGTCTCATAGAAAAAGACAAATACACATAGATACAGTCATGGAATTTTCATACTCGAAAAACATTGTTAGCACGTCCTCTCGGGTAAAAACAATTTAATTCCAATATAAAAACAAAAATAACGACTGGAAAAATAAAATTATGGACAAACCAAAACTATAAGATAGATGGTTTGTTCCATTGTAAAGCTGTGTACACATTCCCTGATTCGACATCGAATTTTTTAAGCAAATTTCCATTTGGCCGCTTGATACTCCCGACTCAGTGAATAAATTCGCAACGAATCGCGTGTGACATTTAATTGACAAGTGAACAAAATGTGATGTAGCGATGTTGACGGAAGCGCGCTGCATGTTGTGAGAGTGGTTCTGAACCAACCATTTACCGCGAGCAACTGTCAATAAAATAATACTTAAAAACATTTTAAATGCCACGTAAGTTCGGCCAGTCCGTGACCGCACTCCACATAATATTGTTCATTAAAATTGTTTTAATGATTTGTTTAAAATTGTGAGATTAATATCATGCGGTTGCAGAATAAATGCCCGCTTAACTTATACAAATATTCATCGGACACTCAACACAAATAAAAGTAGATTGTAAGTTGAGTATTCATTTCTAGTATCCAATAATTACAGTCGAAGTTGTTTCACTCGAGTCTATTGTAGTTTTACGCAGATTACGCGTAATAAAATGATCTATCACATCAACGATTTATTTGTTTATCGCAATGAAGTTGGAAAATCAATTGCAATATAAGTTTATGGGCGTAGTAAATCAGATAGTAAAATGCAAGTACCGCCTATATTTATAAACACTGAGCGCGAACCACGAGTCATAATTACGAGTCTCCAACGGGCTCATCCCGAGCACCTGTTGCCAACGACTTTAACTAAAATTTAGTAGCATACGTGTAACCAGCCTTATAGGCGACACTTGTTTATAATTTTCTAGCGGTTAAGTGATATTACTCATTTGGGCGTACATTGTTTGCGAGAGCGACATTATTATTGTATACGTTTAACGTTCAGTTTTAGTGAAGTTTTTAGTACAATAGTTTGGAAAACCTAGATAAACTGGAGCTAGAAGTTGTGGCTAGTAATTCGTTTATCAGTTTATCATAGGACACATGTAGATGGAAAGTAATGTAGAGAAATGTGAGGGTATTCATTTAAAAATCTATACTAATATTATAAAGAAGTAAAGTTTGTGTGTTTGTATATTTGTTAAATTGTAAGGGGTAATCTTGGGATCTACTGAACCGATTTTAAAAATTCTTTCACCAATAGAAAGCCACATTATTGTTGAGTGTCATAGGTTATATAAAAAACCGAAAAATAAAAAGGCTTTTACGTGGTAGTCCGTTTTGCAAAGTGAATCGGAGAAAAAACGGTCCGGACGGCGCGCGATGGCTTCGGGTTTAATTAACATTATGCCCAACGAAGTGGGCACGGGTCAGTTAGTTTATTATATACGCGTAGGTATGCTACAATTTATGCTGATGTCGTAGAAACTACTCACGCCGACAACACGTTGCCGTCCCGCCCACGCCCGCTGCGTGGCTAAGACTGTCACTATTTATTTATTTCTGTGTTTTGTAACAGTCCTACGCTCTATTCTACAGCGTACCAAGTAAAAGAAGCTTAAGTCTCGCCACATTTTTACGTAGCGGTGAACTTGTCTTGTGTTCGCTGCATTCTGGTACTCTGATACACTTTGTACTGCTGTTCTTATGAAACGGGGAGTCTCGAACAGGCGACAGTAAAACTTTCAGTGAATTGTTACATCGGAGCCAACTAAATAAAGGTTTTGCGCCGGGGCCTTTTCATGGGTGTCGCCTTTACGCCGATTTTATGTAGCATGGGCAAAATACAGCTGTAATTCCAACACGGGAAAATGTATATTACTCCGAATCCTTAGTAGAATCTGACAATGCGAGGATTTTTCGAGAGAGCCTCGGGCTAGGTGAGGGTAGGCGCGACTCCAGTTTGTTACATAAAAATCCCGTTATCGCGACGTAGGTCGACAGATTACTTTCTTGTTAAAAGGATGAAAACAAGAGTTAGTTCGTTTTCTACAAGGAAATAAATATGAACTTTTTTAGGGTTCTATTCTTTTTTTTATAACGGTACTGTACATTTTAGGCGCCTTTTATTACACTATTTCAGAACAAATGGCCGAAAAGAGGGACCCACATTTTTTTACCGTTTTGCCGGAGAAGTTTTACTGTACGTTACTGCGTAAGTATTTTTGTAGGGTCAGAGCAAAACAAACTGTTATATTATTACCATTTCGGGATATAAAAAGTAACTACACAGTTGCGTGAACTCTAGTGGGGGTATGAATGTCACATTGTGAATTATCGAAAGTAATCAGCGGATTTATTCATCTCGTATTCTGGAATGATCTCTCGGCCGCAGCGGCAAACATGCAATTTGTCGTCGGCGTTAAATCGACCGCAAACAAAACGTGCGGCTGGGCCGTCGCGCCATCATTCACCTGCGGTCGCCCATGGTAATGAGATGAACCTACTGTGCAACATATTAGTGAGCTTCGGAACAGTGCACAATGTCATTACAACGATTCGATTATGGTACGCACACAACACCGAAGCATCAACACCACGACCTACGTTTTTGCAGCGTAATTTACTCCAACATGTAAGCTCAGTTTCCACCGAATAAAGTGCAGTATATTTTTAATTGCAATATCAAAGTGTTTCAACCGCTTAGTCAAAACGTGCGACCCCTTAAAATGTGATACTTATGATCACGCTACGTGCGTAATCCCTCCAAAGCTTTGCAGGCTTAACCGTACAGGTTAATGTACTGGACTGAGAGTCCACGGTAATGAGACGTGCCTATTCAACATATTAGGCTGATTGCAATTGTGCGCCAGGTGAAATGTCCGCGACCGCATCTGCCCGGATCCGCCTCACGGCCAATTGAAACGGACGGTATGTGAACGGGATTCAATTATTTCGTGGAAATAATTTAATTCATTAGATTGTTGGAATAGGTAAAGTGAATAAAGAGGAATCGGATACCGTGTAGTCAGAAAAGGGAAAGTATTTGTTGAAACTGTGAAAAGGATAGTTTAGGGATCACACACAAAGTCGTAATTTTAAAACTAAGTTCGTTAGTATTTAAGCTATTGCATAGCTTCTATTGCGGGCCTTGAGCGTGGAGGCCGAATCCAGAAATTCCGTAACGAAAATAACCCAAGCCTAAGACCACCCACTCCGACCGGCACAGCGGTGATACTTTTTAGTTTTGCCATCTATCGATGAATAGCAGAACTTTTAATGACTTTTTGAAATATGACGCTTGTCTCTTTAGTTCAGCAACTTGCCTCTAGGTGGCATTGGTTTATGAAATAATTATAATTAGATATAATTGCATGAGTTGATAAAAAATGCTATGCAAAAGTTTACCGCGGCAGTCCCCGAGTGCCACACGTCTTTTTTAGTTGCTATTGGTTCAAAATTATTGTATATTTTAGGAATTAGTAGTTTATACTATTTGTCCCTAAAATATGAGCTGTATGCAAAGCTGAGCTAAGTTCGGTTTACCTAAAAAACTCAGATTAACCACCAATGCGCAAACACTAACAAACAAAAACAAAATTAAACAATATTGTGAATTTAGTGTATTGACGCGTGGTTTCAGCTTGAAAATATTTACTAATTTTATATCGGAGACACTGTAATACCATTGCTAGAGCTGTATAAGAATTACGAGTATGTATATATAAGTAGTATAGGATGTATATTATATAGAGGCGTGTTTGGTCTCAACGCGGTGGACACAGAGTCCATCTCTCTCATTACCTCTCCGACCGCAGCTGAGTAATGCCGCTACGAGCAGTCACGCTCCGCTCTCTGCGGCTTTCAGACAAACAAAATGCGGTACTGCGTGCTTAATAGCTATTTGTTATAAATATTGTTACGATTATAGCCAGTTTATGGCTCGTGGTAATCTCATTTGAGTCTCAAAGGGGAATTTAGTGGGAACGATGATTACAGGCTTATGTAGCCAGAATCAAACTGCGCTGGAATAGCCGAGGCTTAGTGCTCTGAATCCAAGTGGGCTAGAATAGCAGTCTGATCCACGTATCTCGTAAAAGATTTTGTAGAAGATTATTGCGAGTAAAAAACTACAATATTTAAAGTCAAACTTTAAAAAGGCAACAAAGTGATACCTACGTGTCTCGTATGTTTTTGTGTCACTCGGGTAACTCATTACCATCAAGCGGATCGTCTGCTTGTGACCTACGGCACCCAATTTTTTAACCAGTCATCGATTTAATCCGACTTCGGTGTATCCAGTAAAAGTACCTACTAACTCCTCGAGAAGAAAAATCTATTAGTGAGATATTCCTACTGCCAAACAGAAAAATATCAAAACAAGAGTCGTTAAACCGAAAGTAACGGCAATAATTAAGAGCAACTAAAAATAACGATCTTGTTAAAATAAATAATACAGAATTTTGGAGAAACATTTTATTTCTCCTCATTTATCTAATGCCTTATCAAACGAAAACCTTCAGCATCCGCGGAATAAAGGTGCCTTTGTCCTATATCGGGAGCATTGCTTTAATTTCGGTGACAGTAAATTTATTGAGGCTATAAATAAAAGTAATTGTTAAAAACAGCCCAAGATTTTTTCTTCGTAATTTTATTACAGAAAAGTTGAGGATATTAAGATACCCATTTGATGGCATCCGAAGCAACTTCGGTGATATCGTAAGAGGGGGAATGACGGACTTCCGTGGGGTACAAAATACACTAGCAAAAAATTATTGGGTAAGATGA
Organism: Alcis repandata; assembly: GCA_949125135.1. NCBI lineage: Eukaryota > Metazoa > Arthropoda > Insecta > Lepidoptera > Geometridae > Alcis > Alcis repandata. The sequence goes on along the minus strand of OX421226.1, from coordinate 9,740,068 downwards.
AAAAGGGCCATAAGATGCCATGTTGGCTCCCTTGCTTGTTTTTTGTCATATAAGCTTAGCTGAACCAAAAGCTTAAGTCGATTCTTTAAAAAACCTATTGTCAAACTAAATTATTTAGATAAATGGTTCAACAATAAAGTTATCAATTATTTTCTAAACAAAATAAAGCCATCACCACTATGGGTCACACAAACCCGGTAAGTTTCGAGCGCGAAGTGTCTCAGTACTAAATTAACGGGATAAGGCTCTTTAGGCGCTAAGTTTTACTTAATTAACTTGGCCTTAGTAATTAAGATGCTTAATAAACGGGTGCGTAGTGAGCTCCTCAGTCTTTGTCATAGTAATTCGAGGAATCCTTTAATATAAACCAAAACACTAGTTAATGTGACAGAGGGGCCCAAGATATGCTTTGCAGTGAAGCTTGTTAAAGCATTTGGTTAAACTTCCTCCGGTGTAGTTTAGTGCGAGTACTTTCGTACTTGTGTGGGTTAATATCAGGTGTCACAGCTTTGTGACGAGTGCGGTTTTAACACTTTAGTTATTCACACGTGGCTACAAAGTATTTGACACTTGCGTTATATTGCCGTGGGGACCAAGTTTAAATTGAAGTTTAGTTTTACAAGCGCCGTATAATATGGAAGTTTTACTTTTAAGTGCCAGGTGTGTTACAAATCGTAAAACCTGTAAATTACCTACTTTTTAATAGCCATGTTTTGTTTAAGTAACATATTTAGATTTTTAGATCTATGTTGTATATTTTAACTTTTATTATTTCATGTAAAACAGCAACTTTTTTAGGACTAGGTATAGAAAAATTTACCTATTTTTAGTCAAAGTGTGTTAAGTACATATATCATTAAACGTGCTTTATTATGTAATTTAAAACACTTAAACCGCGTTATATTTGCTTTTATAGCTTGAAAATTACTGTGACTGTACACGAGTTACAATCACGACCCGCCCGTAGCATGTAAGTAATACATACAATGAAAATCGCCGATAACAATAATATTGCACCCATTGGCGCTATGAGTATAATTACAACACCATCAATGTTATTAACCCGTCGAGCACAGTCAGGAACCTCGTTCAAAGTAAATAGTGCAGTCAATTTGTCCAAGGAATGACTATTCAATCGGTGCCACTCTATTTACCCTGTCGAGCAAGGAAGCCGATGAGTTTCCACCGTGTCATTTCCCCGTACTTACTATTTTTTTAACCATCCTTTTCAGGCTCGGTCCCTCAGGAAGTGATTTGCTAAAACACACTCTTAATGTATTATTGTGAAAGCGTCAGCTCCTTAATGCTCTATTGAGGATCAATGGTGGTTTCGATTTATTGCTATCCGTTCTTGAGAGGGCATTGTTGTTGGGCCCAATGGAATTATTGGGCGTATTGAGTCCGGGCATAATGTGATTTTGTTTGGTTGGATTACAAATGTACAGGACAGTTGTCATTGTGAATGACATAATGCTTTATGCTGAGAGATATTGGTATTGTGTTTCCATGAATATCAATGTTCGTTCCGTATCATGACTTCACTTTATAAATTGACATCAGTGATATTTTGTGGAAATGAGGTTTATAACTACGAGATGCAATACTTTATTCCATGAATATCTAGCAGGAATTTTACAATAAAATTAACGTGGATTTAAGACAGATTTTTGTAACTAAATTTTACAAAAATCTAGGAGAAAATCTACATGCATTCTGCTTTCTAATCGCGCCTGTTATCTCAAGTTGCACAGGTTAATTTCACCATGCGCAAAAACAAAATCGCCAAACAATAAATCGTTTCTAAAATTAATCTTGCCACTATAGGAAAAACTCATCTAAATTCACTCGCATCACGAGCAAACGAAACAAAATGATGCTTTAATATTGTAGTTATCTTCGCTCACCACTTCTCGCCACATACTCCTTTGGGATTTGAATCTCCCAGTAAAGCGTAAATGGACTTATTGCAACACGATGCTAACCTATGCCCAGTCCAGTTAATATTTTAGTAGAGGTTGCGAGAACGAATAATGGCCAGTTTTTGGATGTTATTACTCTTGCTAAATTAAATTAGTAATGAGAAAGGGTACGAAGGATTAAGCACCTAAATTATAATATTTTGTAAAACAACTTTAGGGTTAACGTTATGACTTTTGCGAATTCTACAGCGTTGAGTAAAGGGAATAGAGTTGAGTATAGACGAAAAAAACGATTTGTTTGTTATTTTATAAGATAACTTTTTGTTTTACCTTTTTAGCCTTTACTTTGCAAACTAATTTATATTTCAAAGAACTTTTATTTGAATATTCGACATTTGATTCTATATAAATTATTTCCCATCCATCTAGTAGGTACATTTACTTTTCCCTAGATTTCTATTCACTCACTCATACAAAGTAACATAAATAAAGCAAAACAAAATAATTTATTGTACGAGTCTAACGTTTTAAAAATGCAAACATTTCCTATCGAAGTGTTGTCTTAAACGCTTAGACTACTTTTGTTTACTGCAATATTCAAATCGCAGGAGCTGTCTAGCGAACAGGTGATTATGGTCTAGTCTCGCGAGTTTAGCATCCCACTTTCCCATATCCATGCATCACGATGCATTCCGACCGCGGGCCCCTCGGGACTTGGAGGAACCGGAAACCGGGTAAACCGGGAATCGGAACGGCTCCGATGTTTTGAATATCGACATGTCGATTTTCTGTTTGCGCGTCCCTAAATTGAACTGTAATCACGTCTAGGAGTGAAATGTGGTGATGTGCAGATTGAGTTTTATTGGCGTTGAAATAAGAATGGCAAAGTCGCGTGTTTTTGTTTTTTGAAAAGTTTGAAATTCTTTATATAATATTACTAGCTGACCCCCGGCGGGTTTACCCTCTTTTTTTTTCTTTTTAACCATCCCTGTATTAGAGCAAACAAGACAAAAAAAATCAAACAAAGCAGACCAAAAAGATCGGACCAATTTCTGAACATACCTATAAATATTTGACAACCAAGTGACACTATTTTTATTTCTAAAAAGACAAAAGAGATCGGACATCCCGAGTTTACCGTACCGATAAGACGAACTTCAAATGTTTCACAGGTAGGAACAGTTTGTATTGGAAAATTAAATTGTCGATTTTAGTATTTTTCTTTACTTATTATTCATGTTTCTCACCGTTTAAACCTTCCCTGAACTATTACAAATATTTCAAGATCAAAATTAGCAAAATCGGTCCAGCCGTTCTCGAGTTTTAGCGAGACTAACGAACAGCGATTCATTTTTATATATAAGAGAAGAAGATATGATCAGGTGTAGTCTTTGACTTTATTTTCAAATTAGTTTTCTAAAGCTAGAAGCTAGATTGAACTTAGACTTAGATTGAACACTAAGGTGACCTAAACGTTTGAAAATAAAATTATCTTGGCAGGTAAACTACTACTACTGTTAATTGGTTTTTAAACACAAATTTATATGTCATTCTATTTATCTATTTAAATAAATAGAAATCATCCTATTTTGACTATAATTTTTGTTTTAATAGATAAAAAGTAACACGCGGATTACATAAATTTAAATGCGCTATAAGTAAATTAATTGTTAAACACGTGATATTAACAGGGGCTTTCGGTTCCCCACAAGATGCATCTTAACCCCGTGTATTCTCGTCGTTCCCGAGGGGGAACCACGTGCAGCCACTTAGCACTCTCAGAACAATCCTACAAAACACACAAATAACACTTATTTCAAAGACTGAAAGCCTAAATTCCTTTGTGCCAACATACCGAGCTTAAATTGCAGCCTTACACAGTCTGAGAGCTCTACTTCAGAAGCTTTGCCGGTATTAGAATTGCCTCGACATGTACAAAAATAGCGAAATTGAAGTGTTTCGTGAAGTGAATTGAATACAAATAAGACCAAATAAAAATCAATGAAATATTTTTCGGGAATCTTTCGTACATAGATTATGCCTTCGAAATGGAAACGCTTTTGAATATTAAATATTATGTAGGTAGCCTTTTACAACGTTCGTGATCCAATTTATGACAATAATAATTTATCAAAGAGAACCGTAAACATGTCGGTTTGTTGCTTAAAAAATAAAAAGAAAGAGCGTGAAAACGTCGGTACGTGTCGGGAGTAAAACTTTTGAAATACGTTCGTTGATGTTCGCCCTTTTTGACTTAGAGAGAATTTTATGACACTCGACGAAAACGATCACCATTTATGATTCACGCGATAGGCGTCTTTAGGCGTCACGAACGGTGTCGAATGAAATATAGATAGCACTACTCTTATGCAGAGTGAAGGTGAAATTTTCACGGTAGCAAAGCACGCACGCGGCAAAAATGCGTCCCAGAGGCACGCGGGGTACCTCGTGCGACCAAATGGAATTCACCCCGTCGAGATTGGTGGAGCTAGTTCTTTTTCTTTAATATTTATGAAGTTCGTCTCCGACATGTCGTGTTTTACCTGTGTATAATGGTATTCATTTCAAGCTACGCTGCCGCCTCGAATGCCAAACGAACGCAAACACACCCTTGGTAACGCCTTGTTTGTTATCCAATGATAAAATATTACCCGAATTTCCTGTTGTTACAGTTTTGATATCTGCGATGATATTTATTATTTTTCTGGTATTGCGCATATAAAAGGTGTAAATGTATTTTTTAAAGAGACAATAGAAAAATTCGCAAACGGACATCGTTAATTATTTTTTTCAACCAGCAGAGGTCGTAAATAAAGGTGAAGGGGTGCTATTAAACGCATTATTCTCGCATATTTAATGTACTGAAAAGGCTAAAAGGTTATTTTTTTGTTTTCCAACAGATTCAACAGCTTTACGTATGAAAATTGCCATTTGAATAACTCTCCATTCAACACGTGAGTTATAAAACCTAGACAGAAATCCGGCTCTATGCAAAAAAAAAAATCCTTTTACAATTTTATTATTTTGCTACCTAAAATATATTTTTCGTTCACCAATTCGAGCCAATGTCAAACGTAATCCATCTCTGCGTAAATAGTAAATGGATCGCACGTATAAAATATTTCGAGTGGCGCCGATAATTTAGCGCAGTAACAAGAAAATGGGCTTGCTGGGCCGCGTTACTCGTCCTCTCCATAACGCAAAATAGATAATAAAATGTATTGAAATGGCTGCGGGCCGGCTTATCCGGTTCAAAGTCAATGAATATTTGATTTCAATTTTTTTCCCGACGTCGCCGTGAAGTATTCACGCCATACCTAATTTGATTTTCGCCATTTCGCCCGTTCGCCGGGCAGTTTGCATTCATATTCAGTTTGAATACGCGTTTGGGTTGCCTCTTGCCCGAGTTTGATACAAATAAACAGCGGATATTTTTACATTTCTTGCTAGGATAACCCGACCCGACTGATTACGTTGCCGGATAATAACCCTCCACTCGTATTAAGGGAGGCCTAAGGAATATTTATATTAGATTATCGTACGAGCCATTCCCGTTCACATTACAATGAATAATTCCCTAGATTTACAATAGAAACATACATTACGATGTAATTAAAAAGGTTTCAGAGTCGAGGAGGGGAGTCTTGTACGCGCCTCATTAATTCATCTAATACATTGTTCCATTACTTTGTTTATCTAATTACAGTCTGGGGGATAGCAAAATATCATCCAAATGACACGCAAAAGGGCACAAAAGTTGGAAGTTGGAATTCAGGGATAAATCATTGTACGTCTTAGGGCGACAAGAAAGAGTCGTTTTTCCTTCGTACATAAATGAGGCAGGATTCGTTTTTGCAAACTTGCATAAATGACGACGCAACGATATTTCACCGAGCCTGAACATTTGGGTCAACCTGTTTTTGTGTAATGGGGATTACAAAAGCAAATTTAACGTTGTATTTGCTGTAACTGCTGCAGAGAACCTTCGTTGGCAACAAAAGATGGTCCGCCTCGATCGTACATTTTAATTAAAATCTTTCGCGATTGTGGCTATAATGAAACTGCTTATGATCCCGTCTGATTGTTTGACGCTTTATAGACCGGGCGCTAGAGGTAGTTGAGTATGCATAATGTGAGTACCGAATTTCGCCAACGGATTTAAGTGAAGAAAAGGTCAAAGAATAATAATGTGGATCTTGCCGGTCAATTTTCTGGTCCATTTTTTTTTACCCCCTCTTCTCTTATTCGTAAAGGGAATGTATTGAGTACATGATATAAAATCATTTTAATGATTATTTTCGTAATGATTTATAGTTTTTTCTAATGGTAAAAGTCAGGATGGATTCTTAAATAATAAGAAAAAAACTAAAATTAAAATAATAATTTTTTTTATTAATAAAAAAATTAAAGTTACAAATGAAAAACTAGCGAATTCAAGCATAAATGTATTAAAAGTAGGTAAAAAATTACTCATTTTTATTTTGACATTTGTTATTGATGCATTTACATAATGAAATACAAAACAATTCTGATTTTTTGCAATTACAAGACATTGTGCGACAATTTGCAGTACATTTACATGGTGAAATTAATGACTCTGGTAAAGACGGCTTCGTCATTTGTCGTGGATGGACGTAAGTCACCGTTGAGCTTTTCGCAACCAAATGCACAATAATCAATGGGTGGTAATTGTGTTTGATGAGCATTTTTCCATATAAATGTTTGTACTGTAGCCCTTAATAAATGCAAATGCAAAGCATCTGAAGTGCATATCACTCTCATCAAATTGAAATTGAAACCTATATTTTGAGATATCAGTATAAATCTGAGTTCATCAGCAGATAATTTTTTCTTCGAAAATAAATATGTGCAAACTGCTTCTAACTCTTTGAATTGCTGATTATTTAGGTCAAAGTTTCCCAAAGGCATGAGAGCTGTTTGTACGAAATCGTCCATCCACGACAAATGACGAAGCCGTCTTTACCAGAGTCATTAATTCCACCATGTAAATGTACTGCAAATTGTCGCACAATGACTTGTAATTGCAAAAAATCAGAATTGTTTTGTATTTCATTAAGTAAATGCATCAATAACAAATGTCAAAATAAAAATGAGTAATTTTTTACCTACTTTAAATACATTTATGCTTTAATTCGCTAGTTTTTCATTTGTAACTTTAATTTTTTTATTAATAAAAAAAAATTATTACTTTCATTTTTGTTTTTTTCTTATTATTTAAGAATCCATCCTGACTTTTACCATTAGAAAAAACTATAAATCATTACGAAAATAATCATTAAAATGATTTTATATCATGTACTCAATACATTCCCTTTACGAATAAGAGAAGAGGGGGTAAAAAAAAAAATGGACCAGAAAATTGACCGGCAAGATCCACATTATTATTCTTTGACCTTTTCTTCACTTAAATCCGTTGGCGAAATTCGGTACTCACATTATGCATACTCAACTACCTCTAGCGCCTGGACTATTATATATTGCGACGTACGCGACAAACGTGTATTTTACGTTTATTTTTGTTCCTTATTCAGATTGAATTGATTTGCACCGTACAGGCCGACCCCTTTGATTCCCGTCGACTGGTGAGCGGGCGTCGGACACAAACATTGTCCCAAAAAGATGAAACAACGGGACCACCGGAATTGAAAAAGGCAGATTTCAAGCGAAACTTTGCTTTCACTCGCACAATAATACAAAATCTCCACCGAGGAAACCGTATATTTTATCCGGGCGTCGATTTGTTATTTATTAGCCGGGAATAGTCGTAACATGGGGAGGGAGTACAATACCGAAAATGGTGTGCCTGCTTAGTGACGATGCCACCTCGAACCTACGTTTCGCTTCGCTTCAAATCAGTACCTTGGGCCACCGTTACTTGAGCTCCCCCATCTCTGATGTCATTTATAGTGCTCGATAGTGCGGGGAGTTCTACAGAAGATGGAGTGTCAGCCTATGGCGGTTGACTTTCATCGAGGGTCGAATTGTGTATTTATACGTTGCTAGTTAACCAGCGTCGACTTTGTGGCGAAGACGACCAGGAAAATGAAGCAAGACCAAAAAGAACTATATTATCTTTGTGCGATATGCAAAAGTTCTTGGCTCTGTTTTTGGGCAGAGGCAAAAACAGGTGACACGCTAGCAACCGTGCGTGCTTTCCCCTTCTAAGTTACCGTCTACCGTGTAATGTATGGTATTACCCTCCGAATTTATTTTACTTTTTATTCTATTTCAAGATCGTAATATAGTTTCTGAAGAAAAATATTTCAAGGTTTTTATTTGTTTTGTTGGTAACCTTAGCATTTCACCTTAGAGTCCTTGTAAAGTCAAAAGTTTATTTTTGTGGAATTTCTTTCAGACTTCTTTTTCTTAAAGGATATTGGTATTAAAAATGGAAATGAGACAATTTTTTTTTGTCAAAATTTTTGTTGAAAATTTTCGTTTGTGTGGCCTTTTAGGTACGATATTTATGTTTGTCATGGTTTAGGAAGGAGAGCTGTAAGCTATAATTAAAAGAAAACACTTACCTCTGTGCCTATTGGTCTGTTTATCAAACATTAGCATGGCATCCTCGATCTGCAACAAACAAGAAAAAATATGCATAAACTTCAAATCCAAAAACATCGCGAGGAAAAATAGCGAAAAACAAGGGCGTCGCTCGCGATTTGTGCCCCGCCCCGGCAATAAAACACTCCAGTGTAGTAATAACGAGTAAGCACCGGTACAGAGTAAACCACACGCTGCAAATAAACTTTGATAAGCGCGGCCGAGCAGGTAATAACGTATTCATAGAGAAATAAATGGAAAGTCGGTGGCTAGGACACGAACAATACACGCCCGTACAGATGCGCTGTCACCGCCGAACGCGACCCGCCCCGCACGAGCACCTAAATTCGGCCACCAAGGAGCATTTTTAAAATTTCCCGTTTACAAAACAGTGATAAATCTGAAATGGAACGAAATTGCATCGTAAATATTCATGTTGATGCCGACGCGTGACGCGCGTGTACGTATGACTTAATTATAAATTCCTTATAAAGTTTTCACACGCGTGTCGGATGCGGGCGAAATGAGTCGTGTTAAAAATGCGCGTGTGTAACGGACAAGTTGGGTTTGACAGAGGAGGCCCGGGGGCTTTGTCTCGGCGTCTGAGTCGCCGGCGACGTCCTCTCCCCGGGGCGACATTACGCGGGAAGGTCGACGCAACGGACTCCCGATGATCGATGTCGAATACCCGTAACAGGTGACCTTTCCCTGAATTATTTCTACCTGTAGAAACGTTTGTTTAGTGGTGATTTGTTTGAGCGGGAATTGCTTCGCGTTTGTCGGGCACGCGTGAAGCCCTCTTCGTGGTGAATAAAAAATAAGCCCTAATTCACTGAAAACGTTGATTTATCTTTGGCATCTGTTCTGTCCCTACTGCGTTAGCATTTGGCGCGCGCACGTACTCGTACGTACATTGATTTACGTTTTGAGTGGGCTGTGATCAGGGGTGATGGTGATGATCCTTGAATCATTACAAATCAGCGGGCTTAAGTACCTACGAACAGAATTAGCCTCAGAGCTAAAATGAGATCGAGATTACACGAGTGCTGTATTTTACAGTCAGCTAGTTACGTACTCGTATAAAAAATTGGCAATGAACATCAAAAACGGCCTCAGCGTTATTTCTAGTTAGCAGCACATTTTCACTTTAATCAGGAATAAATCGCTCACCCTCTCTAAATGAGGACAAAGTAACACATTTCCTTAATTCAATTACATTACGACAAACCTGGCTGTAATACGAAATAACAAGAAATAAATATCTATTAGCTTCGATAATGACCGAATTTATTGCTCAGTCACAAAGACAGAAAATAGACAGATCGCAATATATTTCATCATAATAAGACCCGCCCGTCGACGAATGACCGAATCAATAAAGATTTTACCGAAAAAATAGATTGGTGTATTCTTGTGACATAGATTGTGACCTAATGCGGTATTGTTACGGACAATTTGTGGGGCCTATATCGTGTTGTTACCTTCTTTCGTATTGGTGTCAGAGTGCGTGCGACAAAGACAGGAGATTACTGTTCGGGTAACTCCCTTGGGCGACGTTACCGTGAAACCGAACTTTGGCTCGGTGATCAATGTAGAGCCTCTCTGAGGTGTCTTTTAAGTTAATGTTCGTGTGTGATTATCTATCGATTCGCTTTTATAATTTATGCGGTTGAGTTAAACGAGACCCTCTATTTGATGTGAAGGTTACAATTAATACAAATAACTATAAGGCGAGTAGATGCTTAGAAAAACAAATATTGTGACTTTTACGGGTAAGCCACTCACATCTCCAACTTATAGACACAGAGTTGTTATGCCCCGGGCGTCAGGGTTGTCTACTAATATTACAACAGTAAAAAGGCTACTTTACAGCCTGGGAAGGTCACGTAATCTCAAGTGTTTCTAGCAAGTTGCGGCTCTCGTGGCTAATAAGAACATTTATGAAGAGATCGACGCGTGACCAGTCCAGTCTAATTCGCCTTTTAATATTCGGACAATGTGTAGCGCCCCTGCGCGATGTCGTCTGAAACTTTCCTAATTCCAGTTTTGCTGAAATATTTTTCACAACGGGCAAGAGTGAAATTGGAGACGATGTCCTGTGTAGACGCTCGGAATTTTTATAGTCGTGCTTCGTACGTGGCCGGAGAGAATAAAACAAGGATAGGTCATTGTTTACTTGAGAAACATTAGCATTTTTTGAGAGTTAAGTTACAGACGCAGGTACATTTGCTGTAGTATGCTTGTTGTCTGAACGGGTCGCGATATAATACGTTCGTCGTTCATATGTTTATCTATGCTAACATTAAACTAGCGTTTCTCGTTGTTATTTAAAACTTTATTTGTTACAAAAATCTAAAATACTTTTTCTTAAAATCGATTATTTTAAAACGCTGTCCACACAAAACGCCAATCAAAATAAAACACTCCCATGACACAATATTGTACCAGATACGACACACACGTCCGTATAACCTAAATTAAATTTCCGCACGCGAATAAATCTGTGACGAGCAAATATCCAGTGTTTAGAAATCACAGCGTTAGCGTGACGTCAGCGCAGACTAGCACGCAAACAAGCACGATGCACTCGTGCAAATAGCGAGCCGATTGTTCAGATATTAGTTCCAATGGTAAATGTTGGTTGTAGCCGGTCCCGATCGCGATATAGCATGCCCGGTTTGATGGATTGCGTCGGCGAATGTAATGCTTCGTGGCTGTTTCCAAACGTTTTCTTGTTGTAATGATTCCATTTTGTGTGTAATTGCATGTCTGTTCTATTAGTGAGTTCTTTGGTTTTAGTTTTTTTAATAGTGGTTGGTTTCCTTGTGATGCTTTTTTACTAATTGTGCACTTAACAAATAAGTACCAAGGGCGTCCGAAGTTTGCTTAGGAAACTCGGAAAAACGCGTTTCTAGCTATCTAGCTCATTTCTAGGATTTTTATCTATTAATTGTCCGCCCTCAAAAGTGTCTGTAAAGCAAGTTTCATCAAGATCATAAAGTCGTTTTCGAGATCTGAAAATTTATTCATATCCAAATATTGCTCGTAATGATATTAATTGTGTACTGCAATTAAAGCTGATCACGGTGTATCAAAGTCACTTGTTAGAAAAACGCCTCGACATTTTCAGAAAGCTAATTACTTACTTCAAACAAAAGAGCAACTGGGGTGCATTTAACAACACACGCGCACGATAATAAATGAATCCGTCCTTCCAAGCCTTTTTACACAAAACCTCCCATTCCACAAACCGCGGAAAACCGCTAACACTCCAACGTAATTTAATAATGTAGTGTTTACCTCAAATCCGGTATAATGTCCTCACTAAATCTTAAATAACAAAGGGAGAAAAAAAATTAAGTGGATGCTCTTGAGCGAAACGTACACGTAGCAAATTACTGCGACAGGTATCCTTGGGGATGGGGTGTCCCCCCTTAAATGAAATACTTAATAATAGAGCCGGTAGCTTAGTAGAAACGTAGAGACATTAGAGAAAATTGTACCCTTTGTTATAAGTGAGAGTATTGATACCTTCGCAGCGGATAGCAGCTTACGTGCGATCCTTGAGGGTGTTTTTATGGATAAACTTATTACTCGTATTTACAAAGGTATTATCCTTTTGATTTTTGTCCGTTTTCTTAGATGATAAAGGATATAAATATTATATTGTTTTGTATTGCCTATCATATAAATCCACTAAAAGTTATTTGGTAATCTTTTCATTCTTCAATTAAATGTTTTAAATAAATATCAGCACGTTTTTCTTTAATTTTTATGATGAATTTTAGAATCCACTTAAAAAGAAATAGTTTTAGTTCTAATTATTATATTAGGTACATAAAAACCCATGGATCACCTCAACAAAATAGTTATTTATAAATAGAATTTCAAATTACTGCGCTGATATACCTCACAATAGCTACTTACTTACATCGCAATAAATCCATTACAACAGACTAACACTTATAGAAGTATAACTGTACCATAGAAAGCAATTATTCCGATTCCGCAACTGATACCAAACAGCCTCGCCTACTTCAGAATAATAAACCCCGACTAGAATATCAGTGGAAAAGCAAACAAACTCTTAATCTAAGCAACGGTCATCAGTCATCCCGAAACTAATATTCCCAATTGTAACTTCCAAGGAATTCGCGAACTATGCCACTCTTGTTTGCTCAGAATCCGGCGGTCACTTAACAGTCAGTGTAGTGGAACGCAGTGATTAGGATTCAAATAAATGAGCACTGGCAAAAGGGAAAATTCTGAAGCGTTCTGTATTGACATTTTTAACCGACTTCAAAAAAGGAGGAGGTTATCAATTCGACTGTATGTTTTTTTTTATGTTTGTTACCTCATAACTTTTGACTGGGTGAATCGATTTTGATGATTCTTTTTTTATCAAAAAGCTGACGCTTCCCATTTGGTCCCATTTCAATTTAGTCCAGTTCTGATAGTGGTATCCATGAGAAAACTATGTAAGTCTTAAATTTGCATAAAGTACGTGCGCGACAAATAGATGAATAACTCAATAGTCGGTCTTTTGAAGTCGGTTTTTGTTTTTTGTTTTGTAAAAATAATGTTCTTGTATTTACAATTTTTGTTACACTGCCCTTGCATTTTCAGTCACGCATTGATGTAAAACGTTGATGATGATGATGAAAAGAAGCTTATGAGCTAATCCAAAGTATAAGTTATTTCTATTTCAAGTTTCATCCGATTCCATTCTGCCGTTTTTGCTTGACGAAAGAGTAAACTTACAGACAAACTTTTGCATTTGTTTTAAGACATCGATCTAGTATAATCCGACTTCGGTGTTTTAAGACAATCTTCACGGGAGCCATAGTGCGACGGCTCAAATAAATTTTATTACTTTTCCACTATTCGCTTTCATTGTTTTTGCATTATTTTATAATCATGTTAACAGTTTTTTTTTCTGTATAAGTCTTAAAAAACGTGAGTTTGGTAAGATAAGGCAATAGTACCACAATATAGCTTTGGTTCTGGTTCTGTCAGATTCAATCTCTGTTATATTATGTAAGTAATCCGACCTTACCCTAGCACGAATCTGATTAATGGACTTCCTTGTTCCGAATTGCTCAGTGCAGTTTTATGTCTATGTTTGTTTTCTATGGATTTGAGGCTCAGACTAGGTAACGTGTAGTCTTTGACTTTAGAAAAAACGTTTAGATCAGCCACAAAGAAAGATTACTATCACTTTACTTTAAAAAAAACTGCTGGACTATAGAAGATTAATATAAGATTACTAGCTTATATCTACAAATGATTCCTTTACCGTAATAAACTATAGCCATAACTGTATTTACGTGTGCAGGTACAAATAACGCTTAAAAACTTGACATCGAAAATTAGATTTAGTTCTAGTTTTGTATTTTATTATGATGAATATCAAACTTTTCCACACAATACAATGCTGACACCAGAATTCGTTAAACTGTTGAAACTAAGAATTTAAATAAAAACGTAAGCTTCTATTATGGCGAGTGGCTAACTCTGGTGTCGGAGTTTCTAAGCCGTCTAATTGCTTCTTGACCTTTTGAATCAAAATTATCATAGCACATATCCCATAAATTAATTCAAGTGTGGTACATATTTACCCATATATAATACATAAGTTTAAAACAGTATAATTAAACTTAGATGTTGTATAGAGTCCAAATAATTTACTAGTTTAGTTTAGCTTGTTAGTTTGTCTAAAAATATAGCTTATAAATCATTGAATTTCGTAGTTTCAGCTACTGTTCCAAGATACAGCGTCTAAGCAGTTGTACAACAATGGTCAGCGAACGGTCGACCACACGTCAATCAAGACACCAACAGTGTCGGCCCGACACTTGCGCCGTCAGACTTTAAGATGGGTTCAAGCTCGAGTAATAAACAGTTAACTATTTGTTAACTCAACTGGACTTGCTGATAATTGTTTGTTAATTGTATTTCGAAGTTAAGAGTTAGATAGACGAAAAAGTTTTAGCCAATGATATTCTCTTTGCTACTTTCTAAATATTTAATTGCATAAGGATTCCAGTATTTGAAACTAAAGGAATTAACAAATATTTCCAAGAAATAGAGCGAGTTATCAAATTCTTTGGTAATCGTAAAAATAGTGTCAAAAATAAGCTTAAGCAACATCCGTGAAAATTTCCTTTCAGGAAAACATAAGGATCTGTCTGAACTCAACACACATTTCAACACTTATCAACAAATTCCATACAATAAACGACAATAAGGTTATACTCAAAGAAATGTTACAAAAGAAAAAGTTTTAATTTGTTTAAACATTTCCCTCGGCGGTTCTACAGTTTCGTGTCGGAACATTAGCTCGGTCCCGAGACGGGGTAACGAGACAAACCACCTGCTCTTTAAGGCAACATAACAATTAGAAGAAGAAAATATTAGTGGAGTTAATAGAGCCCTCGGTTAAACTAAGGCCTTTGCGTCCATAAATAAACCCTTTCCGACATGCGCAATTTTCGTCGTCTTTATTTTATTATCTGGGCATTTAAGTCCTTTTGTTAGACATGTTAGTATCGTTTAAGACATGTCATTATTATTACACACATTATTGTACAGTTGGTATTGTGTAAATTGTGTTACTTAAATAACTATTAGCGAAAAGTTTATGCACTGAAAAATCTATAGTCTCTTGATGATTCATTATTGCTTTTCATTTTTAATTATATTATAACGATTCAAGTAAAAATCTATTTTTTTGAAATCATAATACAACATGGTAAGAAAATTATAATTTTATAGAGCCAGCATTGTACAAAGAGAAAATGCTTTTGCTGCTTTTTGATAATTCAACATTGCGGGAAGTCGACGCAACAGACCTAAAGGAATTCTAAGTAGGTAGGTGTTTTATTTTTGAAGAAAGAAAATACAATGAAAGCAATCCACGAAGGCATGTATTCGCACCAAACGCCAAACTCACGTAACGCGTAAAGTATTCTGTCTCTATTTATTTCTGTTTTACCCCCGTGTTTTTATAGGCGAATTGATTGGGGCCCTGGAAATAATCTCGGGATTGGATTAGTTTTCTTACTGAAGTTTTCTTGTCCGGGAACTTGGCCGTTTCCTTATTAACATACCCCTCAAGAATACTTTATAGGGCGAGTGTAATTAAATATCGAGAGTTATCGGTGATTTTGTTACGGAGCATTTTCCTTGTGATGATACTGACCGGCTTTGCTGTTGGTAAAGTTTTGTAGAGTTGTAATTTGAGAGGGTTTTGGGGAAATACTGCTTTTTGGCAATTCACAAATTATACTAATATTTTAAACAGATAAAAACGTGTGTAAATGTGTTAGTATTTTTTATTCTCTCAAATTGACAGACAAACAGATTTATATGAAATTCTGTGTGCAGGTTTTATGCTAAATTAGAACTAACGCTACTTTTTATTTTGTCAAAAACATAAACGGTTGTAATAGAGTTGAGGGTAAAGCTGATGAGTGCTCTTACTGCTAAATAGTACATATATGAAGCGAAGAACTTGAGGCATATAGGAAAACTTAAATACTTCCATCGAAGTGAAAAACAGTCAAAGATCAAGCTAAGTGATAGAAAAGTGTCCACAATCTTTTATAAAACAAAGACCTTCAAAGAGTTACCGCCTTGAAATAAAAACAAGTAATCAATCAGTTGAAAAAACAGTCACCGAAGTAAACCTCTTTAGGTCAAAATTTTTATTCAACAAAAAAAGGTTGATTATTCCTCAACGTTCTTGCAAGCTCAAGGAAAATGTCACAAAACAGCTCTAAGAATTCTCTTCTGTGTATTACGATTCTAACATAAAAATGTATTAAAATGAGCCACCCCACAAAAACATAAAAAGTCCTAAAAGAGAACTAGGTTAGTGAAAAAACAAAATGTCAGCAAGATCAGGCAACCCTGGCTTAGTATTTTTTTATTATGTGCCAAGAAAAGCTTCTCGTAATGTTTACTTACTATATTATTCCATACTTGGTCCATCCAATATAAATAATGTTATTATGATAGTCTTAGCTCAGAATATGAACACGCTGTTTCTTTGACGTATTAGATACGAAATGGCGGTTTGAAAGGACGTCTCGAAGTCACACCTAAGCCTTTATTGTGTAATAGGTGTATTTATAATATAAAAAAAAAAAACATATTTTTAAGCAGGCTGTATTTTTGTCTAATGGTGATCATTATGTTTACTTGTTTAGTCATGAGAGTCCTAAAAAAAGTGAAAGTCCTTTCTAAATACTTCAAAGTATTATAACAACCTGGTAACTTTTATTCTGTACAAAACGGGCCTGAACTTCCTCCAAAAACCTGTTACACACATCTGTAACAAAATAATGTCCCAAAGGAAAGAAACTTGCAAACAATTACGGGCTTCTTGAACTGTGAAAAAATCAGTGAATAAAATATGAGAGAAGTTCAAGCAAATCCAAAACGTTTTCCGTATTTGAATAATCACTTTAACAAACAAAAGTCGCCTGAATTCACTTCATTACTTATTAACCTGAACCGTGGTAAGGGACAAATAAAGAACGCTATAGTTATTGAGAGAAACACCCTTTCCAGTAGATTTTATATCCGCCATTTGACTTTTTACTGCCCAGACACATTCCTATTTCGTTTCAGATAAAATGTTTCAATTTTAATTTACTGCGTAAACATACTTGAAGTCAGTTTAATAGTATTCTAGAAACAAAAACAAAGAATTATCTACACTATTATACTTTAGAATTATCTCAGTTAGTCTTTTCACTTTCTACGAATTCTCCATCTCTTACTTCAATTATTTTCTTCGTAATAAATAGCAAAAATAATAAGAGTAAATCCATAAGTTCGTTCAACATATTCAATCCGTCAGCATTACCAATATTACGAAGAAATAAAGTAAAATCAGTTTGTTATTTCTAAGTCTTAATTATTTGGGTACTAAGTCGATTGGAAATCTGCTCGAACAAGTCTAAAAACACTTCAAAAGATTCTACTATTGTTATCTATAGACTTGAATAGATGTCCCCGACATCAAAGGAGCACTGAGCTTTGTGGAAAACGTCTCTACCTCATAATAACATCGGGTTTCTTTATTATTGAAAGTCAATTTAAGAAATAAGATTTTACCTACTTTTTATGTACCTCTAAAGAAGTTCCGAGTAAATTGGTAGAAATGTTGAAATATTTTCAATTTCTAATCTAGCTTAGAATAACTAGAAAATAATTATAAGTTTAGCGATTCGGCAAAAGTGACAAAATAATTGGGTATTGTTACCTTATTCCAGCAAAAAAGACCTTACTGCCGACCACTAATAGACTGCTTTCGACCACACAGAATTTTTTTAAACGCCTGCCTACTTAACCCAAGCTCAAACCGCTGAAATCCCTTTCTTTTTTTAATTACGTGACTTGTCCAATCATGCAAAGTGAACAAAAAAGTCAAAAAACTCGAGGGGCTTTTAATTATTGGGGCATTTTTCAAACTTTATGAACACTTCAGAAGTTGGGACCTGGCCTGGACCGCGAACCCCGTGTTAATTACCAACTTTTTTAAAACTGCAACTCATAATAGACAGCCCGGGTAAGAGATGAATGATGTGTTGCTTTTGGACTGCCTTTTTGTATCATTACCGGGGTTTTTAAAGTTAATGCTATACCAGAGTCGACATACAACGTTGTATAATAAGCCTGTCAAATAAAATAAAGAAACATCAGTTTTATTAAGATGGGTTAAAAGTTCGAATGTAATTTTTACATACAAAATTGTGCCGATAATGTTACTGAGCTCAAAACATGACATTGAAAATAGTAAGTACAGTTATTGAGGAATTAACAGTAATCAATTGAATTTTTCGACGCTTGACAAGTAGGTAAGTACACAATATTAACGAGTATGTCGTGAATCATAATAACCATTATGAGTGCATTTAGGAGTCTAGATAGGTAAAATGAATCGACGCGACGCTACTCAATCATTTGAAATGTCAACCATCATTTCGCCTACAGACTTATATTGGCGAATTTCGCCAGTATTCAAATGTTAAGGTTTAGCGTGTAGTTTAATTATTCAGGTGTACATTATCGGTGCCTCTGGCTATGAGCTAATACCTAATATAATCAGCTTAATTGCAACCGAAACTTGCAGGTCCGCCTAATTGGTTTACTATGTTGGTATGTTCGGTGTTGGGCAGCGTGAATGGTTGGAGTAGAGTTGACGAGTTTAATAAGTCCGACGCAAGTTTTGAAAACTGACGATTGTTTGCGAGGAAAAATAAAGGAGAAAAGACTTTTGAAAGAAGCAAGCAAACTTGGTAAATCAGTACAGTACAGTACAGTACAGTACAGTCCGTACAGCTTTTTCAGGGCGGGATAGTTTTTTTACATCGATATGGCAAAAATCATATTGCTTCATTATGTAAGTCTATTGCAGCCAATGTAAAATTACAAGTTTTTTTAACTGATTTTTTACGATAAGGGATAAATAAAATTTCTAATAAAACGTTATTTTTAAAGTGAATAAATAAAGTTAAGCTTTATAATGTCATATACATCATATACATGTTTCTTCAGCCCATATTCTGTGACGATGTGAAAAATAGCGATAAAGCAAGAGTTTACGTCGCAAGCGATCAGAGAATAGTGACGTTTCTGTTGTTTCCCTCGTCACTTTTACGTAGATTACTACAGCTCCCATTAGTTCTATAGGTGACGTCATTACCTGCCATTACCTGTGAAAAAACTGCACTCTCATGCGTTCGCTACTTTTTCAAATTACGTATTGTTGCCGAGGATGAAAATGGCATTCATAAAATACTTGCTGGAAATTTCATCGATGCAAAAATCAGATATAAAACCAGTAGACAGTATAATGTACGAATAGAAAGAGAACGAAATTTACGAAAAAGAAAGATACTCTTCGAGGATGAAGAAATAAACGCGATCGTGAGCAACAAATAACAATTCTTCCAAGCCAATCGCAATGTTGCGCAGGTGGCTATTTATACGTCTAAGTACCCATAAGGCTCTCGTTTTGAGAGTATAATGTAATAATAAATTGTACCTACTAAATAAAGACAATAATATCTACCAAATTACAGTACATATCCCGTTAGTTGGTAGGCACTATCTCAAATGTAATGTGAAATGTTTCGGATACAAAATACGCCCTTTCAGGAAAAACTTTCATCGTGTCTGATTTGTTGAATTATGCCACTGACGCTATCCGTCTCGGATACTCATCTTGAATAGAGTTGACATCCATTGTGATATTTTATTATTACTCTGTGAAATGCAACGAGGCGGGAGAAATTGTTAAATCCTCACAATGGAGGTTCTGTCTTGGTCGGGTCGAGTGCGCAAAAGTTGAACAAGGATCTCAGTTCCGACGGGGAATGTAAAGGAAGGGATTAATTGTATAATCTTCAAATAAGACAAAGTTGGAGATGGCGGTCGGCGAGTGGGATTATTTATGCGGCCGGTGGGTACAGCGAGTACGGCACAGACTGGGTGGCGCAAGTGTCGGCAGCCGGGGCGTCGGTGGCGCGTGACGTCACACCGCGCCCACAATCTGCATATAAATCGGATATCGATAATGACGTCGCCATCGCAAGCAGCCCGAAATTCGTTCAAAATCCGATAAGCCTTGCCCGTGAAAGCTCTAATCCACAGAAGTTGGGATGACCCCGATAGTGGATAAGCCCACCAGTCTTCTATTATGTAAATTATCTGCCACATGAAAATTTCGGCCGACCACTGCGGTCACCGAGTTTGCGGACAAAAGTTACGGTATTGACTTAGGGCCGTATCTGTCGGGAGATCGAAGTCGGTAAGTAACAATGGGGCGGAAAATCCTTGATAAATATAACATGCCTGCCAATACCTCGTATTATCTTGTTATGGATGTGTGTTGATTGTTGAGTAAAAATGGGATAACTTTTGCGTAGGAACAGTGTCAAATATTATTTGTGTGGGAGAGTTGTGTGTAGTGACGATAGGCTCAAACTATTCGAGTACGAAACATGACCGCACGCCGTTTACTCTATACCACCGCTCTACTACTCTAACACGTTTTCCAAACTATTATAACAACCATCAATCAACTACCAGACTTACTAAATACCTTCAGAAGAAAAAAAAATACAAAATACAATTTTATTTCAAAAAGGTTTACATAAATAATTTTACTTAGGTTACATGGCTAGAAAAACATCTAAAAAATAAAAAAGCGTCTGTTGCCGAACTAGGCTTAAAGCCTGTGCTTCAGCGTACAGTGCCCTCCCCACATTGTTTTGTAATTTTATTTTCTAAGCATAATTATATATTGTAAAACTAACTTTTATATAATCATTCCAATATGTATAAATACAAAAATTATATCTTTCAACTTTTGTTGCTTCATGCAATATACGATATGCATTATAAAATTTATACAATAAATATGCAAAAGATTATACACATAAAAATATATCTGCGTTATGTTGTTAATTATATATAGGTACATATATAATTATATATATAAATATTTATTTTTATTAAAAATGTAAACCACTAAATGGTTTTGGTGTGTGAGAATGTTCCTCTCTGTGTGTTGGATGGAGAAATCGTGACATTGTCAGTAATGATATTTTAAAATAAAAATATTACTTTTTTACTGCTTTTTATGCTTATTGATATCAAACGACAGCTCAACACACCAATTGAATTTCCCTATCCAACTTCACAAAAAGACTTTACAAGTTTTTTATCAACAGTCTGTTTAATTACATAAAAAACGTGACCCTTCTCAGATTTTATAATGAGACTCGAAATAAGAATTCTCAATAATAATTATTCAGTTCCTCAGAGTTGTATTGCTAAATAAAAGACACTCCAGTGACGTTTTCAATGACAAACTTTTTAAGAGGCTTCCTATTGAGTACATGTAACTTTCCTTTCAGGACCAAGCACTAACTCAAAGTAATGCAAACTTATCTTGATTGGTCGTTCGGCTTCGGTCGACAATATTGTACCTGAGTGGTGACGAAGGCAGAAGGAAATAGTTTACTTACGAAAGTTTAATTACTTACTTACGCAAGTTTAATGAATACTCACGAACTTTAAAAAGTACTTGTAGCTTTTTACGAGATAAGTGTGACTTTCCAAGTAGGTACTAGATGCAGCTTTGCTATTCTTTGTGCTATCTTTCACGGAGTATTCATGTTTACGGTAAAACAAGGCAAGCCTACGCATGTAAATTAATTACCAATATTTTGTAAATCTATTTAGCTGTTACAAAGTTAACTAACAGCGCAACGCAAAATATTCTCGTGACTTTCAAATTCAAAATATGTATGTATTATACTTATATCAGTGTAAATATACGGATTACAATGATTTGGAATTACTTAAGTATTTTATGTAATTCTATCTTGAAAGAAAAATATTTTTAAGCTTAGTAAAAAGTAGTGTTCGTTTTATTAGAATAAAACATAGCTCTTAGATAATAATATATTATTCTTTCTCACCGTTTGACTGTCACTTAGAAAATATTTTAAGTTAATCCTCAGAAGGCGAGAAGTAAATAAAATAATCTCAATCACTTTTTTGCTCTTGCCTTCCCGTGACGGAATCAATTTTAATCAAATCGTAAAGGTAAACTCACTACGTCATTTTTACGATACAATTGGGCATATTAGGGTCGTAACTCGTGTACGAGCGCCCCGTTTTGCGTTTACGTATTGTTTACGTTACGTTCCGATATAGGAATGGGATAGATAACGCAATGGGTACTTCCTTCGTTTTAGTATACGGGAGCAGCCAGTAGAATCGCGTTATTTTCATAAGCTACGGGCCTTGCCCTGACCCAATTCCTTTTAATCCATCGTTTACCTATAAGGTTTTATTGGCAATGGCCCATTACGACCTACATTATCAACATCATCATCCGATTTTACTAGTTCCAGTCACGTAAACTTGAACGACGAATATAAACCATACGGCTATAGGACAAGTTTGAGTAAGGTTTTCTTTTAGGGAGGATCAGGGGTTCATCGACCGATGCCAGCACGATAGCATCTGACAGCTTGCTCCTTATTGGTCGGCTATTGCGTGATGTTCCTGATATTTGATTGGCCACGTGGGAAAGTAGTTTTATTTCAAGTCGAAGTCTCATGAAAAGCTCATGAAAAGCAAATCAATGTAATTTTTACGATTTATTACTGTTACGAAAATCAGAACGAGCTCAGTCCAAGAAACATTATGTAAGTAATTTCTGAACGAACGTTTCGAACGTTAAGAGAAATGTATCGAACACGATCTAATCATAGAAAATATTTCCAGGTAAGGAAAAGCAACAACATTTTTCCAAAACCTTTCCCGATGATGAATTCTCTCGTCCCAATTCTCCAACTACTGACAAATTCATCTCACATCTTTAACCTTATGATATTTTTGGTATTCATACATCGCGTCGGTACTCAAGTCAACTCCTAAGACAAATATGAATAAGGTAATGAATTATATGGAAAGCTCCTTCCGTGTGACGTGTGAGAGATTGCGCCGCTTTGCGCCGACCTCCGAATTTAACCAGTCGTTTGTGCGCCGCGCAAAACTTGCCTCGAGGTTACATTAAGCCGATTGCCGGCGTCAATCAAAACCCGCCTTTTTCCGAGATACCGTAATGTACGCGGTGCGCACACCGCCACCACTTTGGCTAATGTCTTTATTTTTTCCCGCGGATTTGTTACGTGCTAAGTAGGCATCTAAATGCTTATTGCTATCGTAACAAGATATTTGGTCGTAAAGGCGGTGTCGGAAACTAATACTTTCCGGGAGATCCTTAAAATAACGACATCGGCTATTTTCCGGGCGGGTGGCCATTCGGCGGGCCGCGGCCGATCGAGACGTGGGGCCTTCGCTGATAAATTACAAGTCTTAAAACCAGTGGCAGGTAATTCGGCACAAATTCCAGGCTTCTGGCCCTCCGGCCTGCTTCAGGAAAGTTTCAACGATTACTTTTACTTGTAATTTATGTCCCGGGGTACCGATAAAACGATGGCAAGGGAGGGTCACAGGTGACTCACTGTGGAATTTCTCAATTTTTCCCCGACCGACTTCGAAGACGCCATTTAAGTCCTAACGTCCCCGCTGTAAATTTATATTACGCTGAATGCATTTACTTTTGACCTAAATTAGCTATTATAGCGTTCATGATACGCCATTGAAATTTCAGTAAAAACTGCGATACAAAACGTTACTCATTTGAAACGGGCGCAAACCGAATTCCGCGAATTCATTATGCCCATTAAGCGTTGTGGGTTATATGAATATTTCGTTTCGTTTGTAATGAACTGAAAATTAAATCAGATAAGGGAAAAATGCGTTGTCGTCGATTTTGTGGTGGTGTTTTCTGAGCGATATTAAGAGCCTTTGTTGCGGAGCAGAAGCTTTTGAACAATTCTGATTAATATTTGTTGCATGAAACATACTTTTATTATGAAGGTTAAAAATATTTCAAGGCGATGTCCTGCGTTTCAGCTTGCTGTAAGTCAGGGCATGCAGTTTTATCTTAGAAAAATAGATTTTTCACGAGTGGAAATTACAGATTACACGCGCATTTGAGTGTTAGTTAAAAATACAAACAAACAGAGCTAAAAAGATGAATCCCGCAGACTTTGTGATTTCCAGCATTCTATGCCTAGAGCTGCTGAACAACATTATGCATACTGAGCATAAAATATATTTTCAAATATAGAGCATTAATCCATCACGGGCCAGTGCATGCGTTCATGACCACACAAACAGGTCGCGGTTTGAGGGATTGGTCCGGAATCTTTGCCTTCAGCCATATTAACGTTGGCCGGACCGTTTTATTGATGACCCGCATTACCCATCGGCGATTCACTGATTCCATTTTAGAATTTGGGGCGCATTTACATTCCGCAGCCGTTCGGTATTGAATTTGATCGATATGCTGAGGGTTTGCCGGAGCTGTTTGGAAATGCAGTTTCTTCACATGCCTACCCAGCTTTATGTAATTAAGAGTATTTATGCCGGAAACTTTCAGGCAGTTACAAAATCTGGGATAATAGATCTGACTACAGCCTTTTACAAACTTACTGGCTTGTTTTGAAGCATTAAAAATTTTCTAAAGTCCTAAACCTATGATCCGCCTTTTTTAAACTGTCATTTTTATCGATAAACAATTTTGTGCATACGAGTATAGTATTGGTACACATAAAACGCTAACGTCCCTTATTTTCCCACTTACATTCATATACCTACTTATTTGTAAACAACTCGCATATCCTGAAAATCGTCGATACAATATCGTAAATAAAAACGACGACATAAGATGGTTTGTGAACACGTAATCCATTTATGGCGAATGAAATAAAGATGGCAAGATTGGCCAGATCACAACGCACTTACACAAATTTCGTTCCCGCGTCTTCGCAGATAAATAATAGATGGAGTGACTCGAGCACAATGCCAGCAGTATGGATGCTCTGTGGAATTCAGTTTCGTTTACAAAAAAAATTACAAAAAATATTTATGCTTTATAGGTACACTTTATTCTGAGCAAGTCATGAAACCTAATGTAATTTTTTTAATTAACCTAGTGTGCCTTATTTATTGTCTAAAAGCTTGACGTAGTAGTGTAAGTAGGTAAACACTACATTTATTTCACTCTACCAATCTCAAACTCATAGATAAAATAATAACATTTTTCGATCTAACGTTTTCTATCTATTCTGTTTGAAAATTTTAAAAGCCAAATTACAAAATGTAAAATGTCGAAGGTATTCTGATTTTATTTTGATCCTTACTGCGTATAGCTTTTGGCTTTAGTTTTGCCGTTTTGCTGCCTAGTACTTTTAGGCGAACCATGACAAAACCTTGTGGGTATATTGCGTGTATTCAACTCATCTACGTAAAAGTTAATATAATAGAATGGGTGATTCTTTTTTACACAAAGAAAATGAAATGATGCTCCTACGGATGACTTGTCTTTTGGGATAGATACGGGTCCGTTATTAACCCAAAGGACCCAAGTGGGACCCTATTGATTTGCCAATATTGTCCGTCCTTCAAAAGTAACATAATCACTATGAATATTCTCTTCCTTTTGCTGAGAAAATAGTTCTATCCATTTATTAAACGAATTAGAAAATTGCTATAAGAAAAAAAGAAAGAATAGAATCAGTGTGTAAATAAATTTTTTTAGAGTAAAATCTATCAAAACTGACCAAACAAAATTCCAGCTCTGAAATGGACTGCGTGCACCCAATAGCGTCGGAATTATTGAACATTTACGCGTCGGTAATGTTGCGGGACCATTGGATTCACTCTATAGAGGCTCTGAGATTTATGCGAGTACCATTCAATATACCTATTATCTTGTTTGTATCTACCAGCCTACGCCCCTAGCTATTTTGTTAATCCAAACATTGATCATGAATCATACTTGTGTATCTTTGTACCTAATGCTATTTCAATGCAAGTAGGTAAGCAACGAGGAAAATCTCAACCTATTTGCGCACTGATAGATAAAAAGAGCTATAAAATAAAAAAGAACACCACGTTTCGTAGAGTTACTTTATAAGCGAGGCACATCGGGCCGGGCGCGGCAACTGCAAATGGCGCGAAACGACAATTTTAAAGCACAACATTGAAAAATACCATATTACGTAGGTATCTGGTGTTCGCACGTGCGCTGCGATTACTCGCTTCCCGCTAGCGAGTTGTGTGCCGGCGCTTTTAACGCATTACCATGAATAATATATGCTCAAATTGAAATGTCGCACTCGCGTCGCTCCGGCTGCCTATCTGCTCTCGGCTCCGCAGGCAGCCTCCTTCTGTATTCTGCCCCTCGATTTCATTCTGCCAATAGGCTTTACCTTTTATCAAAATCACTGAGCTCTTTTTAGAAAGACTTTCTTGAATGGAGGCTCTATTGATTTCCATATCATATTCTTACACACAAGTGGCGACCTCAATACGCCATTTGATAATTTCAGCGTTTCACAATAAATTCAATCAATTAAATTACTTACGCAGATTTTGTGCGTGTTCAGAAATTGATATAAACAGAACTCAATTTGACGAGTAACGTTTGGCTTTACAATTAACGGAAAGCTTAGCTTCCTTCTCAAATTAAACGCTTGTTAAAGCAAAATTCAGATAATTATTGCAAGATCTAAAGGCGAAGTAACAATATAATTTTGAAAATTGCCTTCGCAAAATAGACATCTGCTCTTTGTATAGCGGCGAAAAACGGAAGCGCCACAAAACGCCCCCCTAAATGTTTAATTTGAGAAGAAAACGGATTAACGAGTAATAGATCCCACAGACTCAGTATTCACGGCTCTACATAATTACGGAGCAAAAACATAAGCGGGACAGCATTAATACATTAGGTAAAGTTTAGAACCTACATAATTTATAGGGGTCCCGATTAGTATTAGAGATTACGTGATCATTATGCGAATTAAGTAAGATTTCCTTGGAAACTATTAAAAGGGATCTCACGAACTCCGACCCCAAAGAACGTGGAGGGTCACCTTCAGAAATCAAAGCCCGGCCCTTATTTATGACCTGGACTGGGCTGTCCTATTCGGCTGAGATAAGTCCCGGTATTGTACATAACAAAGTTTATACTGTTAAGGACGGCCACCTTACTCCATCTTGGAGAAAGATAAAATCTCCATTAGTCGCAGATCTCATTCATCGTGTGCGTAAAGCTCGGCTAACTTGTGCGGGCACACAAACAGAGCTGGTGAAATGTGATATTTGCGAGGATGGGGGATAATGACCACGGTATACAATATTCTTGTGTTTATTCAGAAACATCTATTGCAATCTCTAGGTACATACCTACATTCTGAAGACTTGCAAAATCTTTGGCCAAACAAGAAACAAAGTGTTTTTTATTCTTATTTAAAATAAATCGGTTTTGTGTACAGTCGAGTACTGAAATAATTTATTAATAGCACTAATTTCTTCAAAACTAGTTCACATTTTGAAAAAGCACTTTAAAGTTTCGAAGCTTTCTATTCAAATAACCGTCAGAGAGGAGGCCTAATCAGATTTTTGGGAGATAAGACTCTAATTTGGACGGAGAGTGATGGTCCGTGTTATTTATTCGGGAGTTCGGTCGGCGCGCGGTAATCTACCAGAGAGAGGGCTCGCCTGACTAATCCCAGGGCCACTACATGGGACAAATAAGTTTGTTTAATGCTTAGAAGTAAGCATTAGTGCCGAGTGTTGCGTCGGCGTGCGGATCCCTCCGTAATCAGATTAATTAGACGATTCCGCGAGTGTTATTAAAAGTTGAGCCGGCTATAGTGCAGCTACGTTACCTCGCCAAGATAGGCGGCTTATGCACCGCGAGTACTCACTTCCTACTTAGCTGATATTATACACACGCTCCGAATGCTCTTTAATGTTTTAGTATTTTCGACTGAGGTTGCGAACTCTGTGCCGTTTTGTTTGTACGCCACACTGGGCGGCTGGAATAATTCACTTAAGCTTAACTGGGAAAGATAATTAGGATTCTACGTCGGTTGATGCAAAATTAACGCGGAAAACAAGGTAGAAGATTTTTGTGCTCATTCAGAAATTGAATTTTATATTTGCAGGAGTAAGTTTTAACGAGATGAACATTTTTTTTACTGCATTTAGAAGGTACACATTGAATACTCTCCACTTATTTTTTGTAATTAGACGCGAGTGAGATTTCTGCTTTTGAATTTCGCCCGACGCTTTTGCAAGGATGACTTTTGTGAACGGTTCGATGGTTCGTTGCTGGATGTAACAAACGTATTCAGAGCTTTTGTATTATGCAACGTGTGACAATGTGGGCATCGGGCTAGCCGCCGACCACCGGACGGATAGGTAGTTCTCTTAGCAGCGGATCACGGCCCGCTGGTCACAGAACGCGCGACCGAACACGGCTCGTGTGCTGTCAATCATAAAACAAAAAAAAGTCCGGGTGAAATTCCAGCAGCTTACTCCTTGTTTAGAGTAGAACTGGACTCGCGAACCTTTTACCACAAAACACGATGCGACTGGGTTACACAAAGCGGTCAAAATGCAAACACTAAATTGTTTGATAGAAAAGCAAATACCAAACCGACGTGCAGTGTGTCACATTTATTTTTTATTAAAATCTAGGTTGAATAGAATGGGGATTTTTCTTTGTCGTAGCCATTGCTCGTTTTAAAAGGCGATCAGCGGCGAGCTCACGTGTTCGTCTGGCCCGATAATGCGCAGTACAGCGATTCGTCGACTCTTTTGTTGTTTCCCTTTTGTTCCCATGAAAGGTGGTCGTATTGTTTTCCCGTCGGAATGGCCAGAGATTGCGCTTAGAGTCAAGATTAGTGACAACGTGACGCGTGTGTGTAAGTACCCTAATTTAGTTTCGATAATGCCTTAACCGCACCCAGTTGAGTCTTGTTTCGTTTTCGGTTAATGTATTGAATACGTTAGCAATTAATAAATGATTAGGATTGCTGCGGAGTTGCGTTAATGTTTGGGGTAAGATAGGTTAAGTGTTATTAGTAACTACAACGTTCCCTGATAATAAAAAATAATCATTATTGCATTTATTAGCGAAATCAGCGTTCTGACTCTACCTAACATAAATATTTTATCCAACATTCAGTAGTATTTTCATGTGTGTGGATGTAGGAATGTAGATATTTTCTGTCTGTAAATTGTACAGGTAAGTTCATTCTGAGTTGTGCAAGATTCATGCAATTCACATATGCAGTAACCTCAACTCTCCCAGGAACTCCGCTAACGCTATAAGCTAATGTCGGATGCATTGATGCAAATTATGCAAAGCATTTAATTGTATTCTAGCATATCCGGCCTCTGTGGACATCTCATATTCATGTCGTCGCAGATGACAGGGCTAGACAAATTTGAATTTAAAAAGTTATATATATTTACAACCGAATCAGTATGCGAGATTTGATGGAAAACTAAATTCGGTCCGGGACATGCTTATTCCGAAATGAAAATTGCTGTTACACTCCCACAAAATTCGAGAGCAATTCAAATTAGTTATCAACGGTATGAGAATAAATCGTATCTATCATAAACAGCTGGCGTTTTAACTTTAGTGACGGAAAGATAATTCGTTTACAAAAGGAACAAATAAAAAAGGTGAACGGATAAACGGCTTATTTAACGTGGGTGCGTGCCTTGCGGAATTATCGTCCGTCGAAATGGACAGTCCGGCCCCTTGAGGAGCCCAAAGGGTTCGGTTTTCGTAGGCACTCAATAATTGAAGTCGTTGAAATTCCGGCCGGATTGTTGTGGCCGCACCTGGAGCGAGCCGAGGAGGGGGACGTTTAACTGGAAACAATAACGTTAATGTTTATTATAACGCCCGATTTACTGGCGATTTTCATTTACGGGTCGGAGTTAAATTCGCGCAGGCTTATTAGCGCGGAGCATCGCACGCGACGCGCTGCGTTTTACTGCGCGGTCCGGCTTAACGATGTAGCTTAATTAAAACTAAAACGTCCGTGTAAATACATCGATCCGCCTAATGAATACAAACATTCATTCCCGTTAATCAGGCTTACTGGTTTTTGCGGTGAAAACGATCGCGAATAGAGATGGGTATCATAGAACGAACACCAGACGGCCACGGGCCGCGCAATGAATAATAATTAAACGGACATTAAAATGATTGAGGTGGCCGTTCCTAAGGTAATAGCACGCGTGCCCGCTAAGCTTGCAATTAGCGAAGTTCATTAGTATCGGCCTCATATTTTTCAAAGTTTTAGTTGAGGTAAAGCCGGTGGAAGGAGTAAACCGAGTTTTAATCCTATGAAATATTGGGTCCATTCACTTTATTATCGTTTGAGATAGAAGGAAAAGGCCAGTTCTACTATTTGAAATCTACTCTATTTGAATAACTGTTTCAAAAAGTTATTTTAGTAGATATTGCAATGTAACTTTGAAGAGCTAGATAAGATTTTTAGAGAGGTAAAGTTTGATTTTTAAAAGCTAGAGCGTAGGTAAATATAGTTTAAGGAGACGGTTTTTTTTTTTTTTTTTTTTATTTGATTAAGTGACGAAACGAGCAAATCGCTCGCCTGATGTTAAACGTCACGTTTGCCCATAACAGGTCTACGCCACCCAGAATTTTGAACTCACAGAATTCAAGACCCTGCGCGGCACAGCACTGCGCTCGTCACCTTGAGATATAAGTTGATTAATCTCCCATTTGCCCTGTAATTTCACTGGAAACAATGCCCTTCCAACCGGAACACAGTAATGTATGCACATTACGGTGTATAAGGTGTATAAACTCAGTCTTTAAAACTTCAAATATCTCTGTCATGCTATTGCAAAATGATAATTGAGATTAAAATCATAACAAACTGTTTATCTGAATATCACCTTGAAAATTATGCCGCTTCACTTCACTGCTAATACGTTTGAATTATCATAATCCGAAAACAAACGTAGTTAGCACCTGTATCTAAAATATAGGTGTGTTAAATAGGCACGAAAATTAGTACGAACAGTTTTCACTTGTTCATAGTGAAAATAATATTTATTAACACATAAATAAATACTCAAGACTTACCTTCTCCTTCTTCTCCTTCTACTCAGAAACAACGACCCAAAGCGTGTCTTAGCTTCCGACACTACAAAACGCCAAAGATCTCGAGATTTTACGTTCAATTTTACATAGTAAAAGCTAATCTTTATCATATTTTTCATCGCAATAGTAGGGTACGGAGGGTGAATGGCGTTCACCTAAGGAAAACATGGTGTATTTTTTAAATTATTCATTAAAAATCAAAATTAAGATATATAACATAATCTTCAATTATCCAGCTATCAACAATTTTACAGCAAAAGCATGTATGTTTGACCTACTAGTAGTAGAAAAACATTAAAAAAAAACACGTTTGAGCGGCAAGCTAATCTTTATCATGTTTTTCATCGCAATAGTACCTACTCGTTCACGTGTTGAATTGAGAAATCACAATCCTGATTACTGTCCCGCGAACAAACAATACATGCGCAAGTTAACTTGCACGTTTGAACAGGGCTCAATATAATAACTGTCAATCATAAGATTCATTAGGCAATGTTTGTACCCGGCTACCTGTAAAATATCGCTGATAGAATTAAGTCCTCGGTATGGTGGAAAACGTGCCCAGAATTAATCAGGGCAGTGATTGACGCGTTGTTTGCCTATAACGATAATATTTCATTCTAAAATATAACTTGTCACTATGGACTTTACCAGGGACTTTATTTTCCAAGTTTTTGGAATATGTATTGGCAAAGATAATAAAAAAAAAAAGTGGAAAAGGAGATAGAGACGGAAAGGAATGAAAGGTAAAATAGATAAGAAGGGAGAAAATAAAAGAAAAAGTTTATATGATTATAGAAGAGAAGAAGCGAATGTAGTTCTTATCGAAGATAGAAGGAATAAAAGGAAAGAAAAAATGGAAGACTCGGAAGAAGTAATATGGAAAAAACTTAAGTAAAGATAAAGAGTGGCAGTAGCCGGTCTAAGAAAATCCGAGTTAGAATTTTAGAAAAAAAAAATTGTTTGCTTGTAAAGTCGGTATACGGGCGAAAGTTTTACGTGACAACGACTTTGAGTGGTAAAATAATTTTAATGTGAATATTCATTCGTATAGTAGGAAGAAGGATGAAATAATAGTAACAATTTAAAACATTTATTTATACAAAGAATTATATTTAAAACATTAATTTATACAAAGAATCTCGCACTGAATTTCATATTAACAAAATTTTATTTTTACCTTTACACATACATACGTATTTATATACAAATATACATACAATAACTTGCAATACATTTGCGTACAATGAATCACTTTTTATGTCTGTCTCTCTCGCTCTTAGGCGGGCTAACCATGCCCGAGTGGAAGGGACGCGTGCCTCTCACTCGCTCTCATTGTGAGCGCATAACGTGAGCGGAGCGTAACGCAGTTTCTTGAAGTGTCACCCGGCAAACCAATTTATAAGACGTTGTCACGTCAAAATATAATTTTATATTACTTTGTGTTTCACTTGTATTCACTAGGAAAATCAGACTAGACCAGAAAACTAGCTTACTATTTAAACGACAATTTCACATTAAAAACCTTAGGGATCCCGTGCCTGCCAAAACATGCAAGCTCTCAGTGGTAATGCTATTTACTATTACCTACCCTTACGGAACCTATCTAAAAGTTGCATATCAAGCAGCTGTAAAAAAATAGGCTAGTCAATCACCCCGAAGTCTTTACTTCCCATAATACTGACTTGGGACAGCCGACCTATTTCGGATATTTTTAGGGATGTTTCGCAAAATCCTTCCACGAATATTTTATGAAAACCCATGGACCTAACGTTTCTACTGCTTCCCTTCGGTAAGACGGAGAAGATATCGTTTTAATAAATTGAATATCCCACCCTTAGTTGGTGGGTATGTCTTTTTTGCTGGGTGAAGATTTCATTCGAGTGTTTTTCGAAATGTATGCAAAACTTGGCGCCTAGACGTTTTCACTGAATCCATAAATTGGCTTGAGAATTGCTTGCTCTTAAAGGTCAAACAACTTATGCAAATAAAGGAGCACTTTTAGAGATTGCTTACAGCAAAAGTTCCTAAAAACCTGTTATAAGTATTGCCTATAGTTACTGAGTTATAAAGGTGTATTTCTTGGCTCACTTCTGTTTAAAATATCTGGTGCAGTTGCCAAATTCTGGTTGCAATGAAACGTGATTTATTTTGAACTTGTTCTTTATCTTGCCATTAATATTTGTATTAGCAGTTCATATTTAAAGTGCATAGGTATGCTGACTGTCACACAATATTTCATGACCAGTTAATTATTGCCGACGTTCATTACAAAAATAATTTTATATTAAATGAAAAATAATAGATTGAAATTTAAAAAAGTTACAAAACAGATCAATTATCTAAAACACGGGTGAGTTATTTGAAAATAAAAATTACCAGTGAACTTTTGAGAAAATAAAAATGCTCTGGTGAAAATAAAGTGATAACTACCTTCAATAAAAAGCGCATTACGATAAAAAACAAGAGGGGTTTATATGGCGGCGCGTTCGCTTCAAAGGATAATCGTTCACACGTCTAAGGCTTCCTCCGGGGTGTGGGTAAGCGAATTTATGTGCAAATACGCCTCGGGACTGGCCAATGTGCTAATGAAAGGTAATACATTATTCAACCCTTGAATTATACAGTGGCATGTAAATCGATATTTGCACCGCATAACCACAATTACTGTTGCGAAATCGTTTGTGGGGATAACCGAAATTTTGGAACTACACAAATCGTGTTTGGGCACAATGTTGATACAAATTTAGAATCAGAACTGAACGTTGATCTAATGAAACTAACGAACACTTGCACCGTACTAACTATTGCTGCAGAACCCGCTAGTCTATTTTTCGCAACAAAAAATTTGTTTATTAATTTTCTGCAACTTTGGTTACTTAAATCGTATATACTCGTATCAATGCCGGTTTTGATTCAAAACTATTGTGATCAATTGTAAAGTAAACTGAATGGAATATTTTATACGGAAACATAAATGGAACAAACCATTCCGCCGGCCATGTACGGGCGTTGATTAGTCCGGTTGAAACAAAAACTATTCCCGAACCGGGCGCAACAAACGAAGTGGAAAAAGTCGATATGAGAGAGGTAGGACTATATAGGACTATCTGATTGTAGAACTTCAACGGCAATCGTCGAGATGCGTTTCACAGTGAATGCGCACCATTTTTAAATGATTACTGTCCCCCTACACCCTGATAGGGGTGTGCATCTGTTCCTCTCGACTCATAACCATTGATTGCTTTTCATTTGCACAATCGAACCGCAGTTCGCCGCACGCACAACCCTATTACGAAGAAATGTGAGCCAATTACAAAAAGAGATACGACATCGAAGATTTTCATTATCTGCTGAGAGTGGATGGGATATCTTTTTTGTTCAATGGCGCTTCATAACGTGGCTCGATCGGAGCTCAACTAATAAAAACTTGAATAGAGCGAATGCCTTTGTATTGAGTTGGTTGTCGTTATTAGTTACTAACTTTAATTTGTAACCAAAGTTTGAATTCGTTACTTACGCCTTAATTTATAGAAAAATACTTATATTAAGAGCATTAAGTAAAGTTCGTATTTCAAAATTTTAAATTATGATGGACATTAATTTTTGAAACAAAAGTAACAATGCCCGAGAGTATTTCTCACAAAATTACAGCACACAGAGTGCACCTAAAACGTATCATCCCGGAGTAACTGAATAAAATGAAAAAGTGTCAGTAACAGCAGCAAATTCATTCGTCGGATATGTAAAATGTTAAAGCATTCATCTATCCGCGGGTTAGCCGGAATTCATGGGCGAGTGTGGAGCGAACAACTGCCGCGACAACAAACCTCACCACATCAAAACAACAGTACATTTGATTAAAATAAATAAAAGGAGCCGCACAACGTAGACACTTGTAGGGACCATGTAGAATGAATGACGATGTAAGCAGTTTTGTGTGCAAGCGAGATGTATGATCGGAACGCGACCAGTTACTGCGTACTGGGTCGTAGCGTGTGGACGTCTTTCTCTTAAATTAAGGTTAAAATAAATAGAGTTTAAAATCAACAGTTTTATTATTAATAGTCACGACTCAGTGCCGGTAACTCCGTGCAACATCCCCTCTGCGGTTAGGTAGTCAGGAAGTAATACGCATTTAAATAGAAGAAACATAATTAAGCTTGGCGTAATAGGACGCCAACAATTGGTGACCCCGCGTTTTCCTGGTTGCTTCGCTGCAGTGTGGTAACATCAACGAGGTTGCACGTATAGTTTTAAATTAAATTAAGAAGTGTTAAGTGAACAGTGATAAGGTTTCTGTGCCGTATATAGACAGTAAGGACTATGTTTCTCACCCCGGAAAAAAGTAACAGTGAAAAAGTGCCTGAACTAGCAACTAAAATGTCAACCGGTGAGGCCAGCACGGACTTAGCGGCGATAAGCGTCCAGTCCAGATTACCAGACTTCTGGGCGGAGATGCCGCGGCTTTGGTTCGCGCAGGTGGAAAGTGTCCTTAGCCCCCAAAAACAAAGCGATGAAGCAAAATATAACATGGTAGTAGCAAAATTGGGAAGAGATGCGTTGCAGCAGGTGAGTGATATTTTGCTGTCACCTCCAGCCGCAGACAAATTTAAGGCTATAAAAGAGCGATTACTACATGTATACGAAGAAAGTGCCGAGCGGCAGTTCCAAAAACTGGTTGGGGAGATGGAATTGGGAGCGCAGAAGCCATCGCAGCTGTTGCGAAAAATGAGAGAATTAGGGCGAAATGCCCAAATATCAGAGAAAACATTGCATAACCTTTGGACCAATAGGTTACCGTCATCAATAAGGTCGGTACTCATTGTGAGCCAGGACCAGTCGCTGGAAAATCTGGCAAACATTGCAGACAAAATTTGTGAAAACGTGCGAGGATCAGAAATCGCAGAAATTAAAAACGAATCATCAGTAAGCGACTTGTTTTCGGTCGCGCAGCTGACTACCCAGATGCAAAGACTCAATTTGGAGGTAGCAGCGCTACGCGAGGAGGTGTCACATCATCGGCGCACTGCGACTCGTGGTCGTGGTGGCTACAGGGATCGTCAGCGCTCGAGGTCGAGAGCCAGGACGCCAGCGGACCCGGGTTGGCTATGCACTCAACACTACAGATATCGTCAAGGGGCAAGGGGGTGCAAGCAGCCGTGTGCCTGGAAGAAACCAGCAGTGCCGGAAAACTAGTGGAGGCGCAGTCTTCCGTGGCGGGAGGTTTTGCGCCAAGCAGCAATCATCGCCTCAGTTTATATGACAGGGAGAACGGTTTAAAATTTTTAGTGGACACAGGGGCAAATATCAGTGTAGTGCCGGCGACGCGAAAACAAAAGTTATTAGGTGGACATTCGGACTATAAATTATATGCGGCAAACGGCACAGAGATTAAAACATACGGTTCTAGGAACATGCATGTAAATTTAGGGTTACGTCGTCCGTATAGATGGTGTTTCATATTGGCGGACGTTAACCAGCCAATATTAGGAGCTGATTTCCTAGAGCATCATAAACTAGTGGTAGATCTAAGTGCGCGCAAATTAATTGACAAACAAACAAATTTGCTGACAATAGGCTGTATCGCTACTATGAATGAGTTATCCTTATCCACAGTGGACTATAATCATCCTTTCGCGAATTTGTTGACAGAATTCCCAGATATTACGAAGCCAGTTTCTTTCAAGGACATAGACAAGGACAAAGGGTGTGACGTCTACCACCACATAGAGACATCAGGACCGCCGGTTCGGGCCAAGGCAAGACCGCTACCACCGGACCGATATCATAAGGTAAAACAAGAATTTCAATTAATGCAGGAACTCGGGATATGCAGACCATCAAAAAGCGAGTGGGCCAGTCCGCTACACGTAGTAGCGAAGAAAAATGGAGATATTAGACCAGTGGGCGATTATAGGAAGCTGAACAGTATGACTAAGCAGGATTGTTATCCTGTGCCCAGACTACTCGATTTCACGTATATATTGGCAGGTAAAAATATTTTTTCAAAACTAGACATCAATAAAGCATACCATTTCATAAGAATAGCGCCTGAAGATATAAAGAAGACGGCAGTAATAACACCATTCGGTTTGTATGAATTTCCAAGGTTAAACTTCGGTCTACGAACAGCGAGTCAGTCATTTCAACGATATATGAACAACACAGTACTAGAGGGATTAGATTTCCTGTTCTCATTTATCGATGACGTCATCATTGCGAGTGATTCTATGGAGAGCCACAAAATGCATCTACGGAAGGTATTTGACCGATTTGCAAAATTTGGCATAACCATAAATCTATCTAAATGTGAATTTGGTAAGGAAAACATTGAATTTTTAGGATACCAAGTTTCGGCCGAAGGGATCCGACCTACTGACCACAAGGTAAAAGCGATTGTAGATTATCCAAGGCCAGAGACAGTTGAGCAATTACGACGATTTTTAGGGATGATAAATTTTTATAGGGCAAGTGTACCCCATGCAGCTGAACATCAAGCGACGTTAAACAGGTTCCTCAAAGGTTCAAAAAAGCGAGATAAAACAAAGATTGAATGGACGGCGCAGTCAATACAGGATTTCGAGCGATGTAAAGATGACCTCAAGGATGCGGTCATGCTAACACATCCGGTAAGTAATGCGCCGATGTCAATTATGACTGATGCTTCAAATACGTGTGCCGGAGCCGTTTGTCAACAATGGGTAGAAGGTAAGTGGCGACCGTTAGGGTATTTTTCGAAGAGGTTTACGACAGCTCAACAAAAGTACTCTACTTACGATAGAGAGCTCACGGCGATTTACATGGCTATGAAACATTTCAGATTCATGTATGAAGGAAGGCAATTGGCAATTTTTACCGATCACAAACCATTAACGTT
This sequence comes from Alcis repandata, assembly GCA_949125135.1. Classification (NCBI taxonomy): domain Eukaryota; kingdom Metazoa; phylum Arthropoda; class Insecta; order Lepidoptera; family Geometridae; genus Alcis; species Alcis repandata. The sequence continues at coordinate 9,702,105 of OX421226.1, read as the reverse complement.
TGCGTTCAACAAAGTGCAAAATAATTGCGAAACGCCACGGCGAACAAGGCAACTATTATTCATAAGCGAATTCTCAACGGATATACGATACGTTAAGGCGGGCGACAATACAATTGCTGACGCGCTTTCGAGAATAGAGTCCATACAATGCCCCACAGTAGTCGATTACGCGAAATTAGCAGTAGCACAGGAAGCCGATAATGAGTTGAAACAGTGGTTAAACAACTGCCATGATCATATTTCTCTACAGAAAGTGTTCATGCCAGGTTGCGATAAACCAATCTATTGTGAGAATAAGAACAATGTTTGCAGACCGTACCTACCACAGCAGTTTAGACGATTAGGGTTCAATTCGATTCATGATATAAGCCACCCAGGTATTAGGGCAACGCGTAAATTAGTGACACAACGATTTTTTTGGCCAAGCATAAATCGAGACGTCGGTCAATGGGCAAAAACTTGTGTAAAATGTCAAAAGTCAAAAATAGGGCGACACACAGTATCCGAATTGCAGCAATTTCCGGATGCAACGCGGTTAAATCACGTGCATCTGGACATCGTTGGGCCGTTATTACCGTGTAAAGAGGGTCATAGGTATTTAATTACTATGATAGATCGATTCACACGTTGGCCAGAGGCTATACCAGTAACAGATATTACAGCAGAAGTAGTCGCTAAAGTATTCTATGAATCATGGATATGTAGATTTGGAAATAGTTCCGTGATCACCTCAGACCAAGGGCGACAATTTGAGAGTAACCTTTTTGTGCAGTTATGTAAGTTAATGGGAATTAAAAAAACAAGATCTAGCCCGTACAGACCGCAATGCAATGGTATTTTGGAACGTTGGCACAGATCATTGAAACAAGCGTTAATGGCACGACTATCAGATAACAGGTCATGGTGCGAAGAATTGCCAACGGTCTTATTAGGATTGCGTACAGTCGGCAGGAGCGACAATGGAGTGAGTGCCGCGGAATATCTCTATGGACAGACGATAAGGTTGCCAGGTGATTTTTACGACTCATCATATAGGGAAACGAGCGAAGGGCATGCTTATCTAGAGCAGCTCAAGGAGAACATCAGTAACCTGAAACCAGTAACAAGGATGTCGCAAAATTCACGCTCAGTATTCGTTCACGACGAGCTACATAAATGTGAGTATGTTTTCATTAGAAATGATGCAGTTAAAAGACCGTTAATTCCTCCTTTTGATGGACCTTTCAAAGTCATAAATAGGAGAAATAAAGTCTACACGGTTCAGTTACCGAACAGGACAGTAAACATATCTATTGACAGATTAAAACCAGCGTTTTTAATTAAGAATAATGATGATGATGATGATAGCCCAAAAGATTCAGTTTGTGTCAGCAAATATGGTTTTTCTAAAGAAACGTTAATACCAACGCGCGAAAAAGCTACCCGTAGTGGGCGAGTTATCAAACCGCCAGTAAGATTCAACTTGTAAATTGTATTAATGTTAAATTGTAACAATTATTGTGTACGTGTATTCTGAATTGCAAAATATTGTAGAAATTATGTTGCAATAATTATGAACCTAAACTAATGTAAGTAAGCGAAAAATGAACGTGGCACAAAAACGATCGAGTTCATTCCAAAGTTACTCACCAGCAGAATACATTGTCTATTCAAAATTATTTTCAAAATGGGAAAATACTACAGTAAAGAAGAAGAAGTGATTATTGCTCAAAACGGGGCCAATCAGGCAGATTTTACGAATCTTGAGAGTCATTTGAAGATGCAAGGACTAGGCATCGTAATTATTGGAATTTTACTCGTCGCTGTGATTTTGTGCCAGTGTTGTAAAGGTTTTCAAAGTCACTTTTCGGGTTGGATGCAAAGACAAATGGGAGCATCATTGGATAATTTTAAACAAACCCAACCAGTGTAACAGCTAAAGAATGCAAGGCCGAGGTATCGAATTTCGCGTAGTGACCGGCCATGCGGCCGTCGCGCATATATGCTGATTCGGTACCTACGTCATTGAGTTACGTGCGATACGTTCAGTGAACTTATAATGTTGAATGATTGTTTAACTTCAAATATTTTATGTGTATTTTTATGTAGTGATCTAAAGGACATGGTTCCAAGTTATTTCTACCTCTATGTGTGTTTAAATAAAATGTTGTAATGTGCATGTTAGTTAAGAAAATTTTATTTTTATTTTTTTGGTAAAATTTTGAGGGAGGTTGTGTAGGGACCATGTAGAATGAATGACGATGTAAGCAGTTTTGTGTGCAAGCGAGATGTATGATCGGAACGCGACCAGTTACTGCGTACTGGGTCGTAGCGTGTGGACGTCTTTCTCTTAAATTAAGGTTAAAATAAATAGAGTTTAAAATCAACAGTTTTATTATTAATAGTCACGACTCAGTGCCGGTAACTCCGTGCAACATCCCCTCTGCGGTTAGGTAGTCAGGAAGTAATACGCATTTAAATAGAAGAAACATAATTAAGCTTGGCGTAATAGGACGCCAACACACTGCTCCCTACGCTCTCGTTGGCTCACTCGCTGAGTTATCGCTAGGTCAACATGTATGTAAATTCTCTATCCGCGTAAATACTTTAATAAAATTAATTTTGTCAATTTTATGATTGTCTCAATAAAAGAGTACCTTTTATCGTCTCAATTTGAGTATATAACTCTGCAGCGTTCTCGGCCGCGGTTGTAGATCACGTAAAAGCTTGAAGTGCATGCCGTCGTAAATATTTCAGATACGCATGTCGAATACGAGAGAGACGCAATACTAAAATGGCACATCTATTCTAAACGAAAGCTAGGGTAGTATCTAGTTGCAAATCGTACAGAAAATCTAGACATTGTTGGCCGTGCTCCAATCGCGAAGTGATCATAACTGTCAATATTCTTCGAGCACAACATGCGTTTGAATCCCGCTATTACATTGGAATAAAAGGAAATGAGAAAAATCTAGTCATTTCAGGAAGTATAAAATTAGATTCGAAACCCTGGTAAACCCGGGCTCCTAATCTAATTATGACGATTCAGTGAGTTACCACTTTGCGGCGTCTCGGCAGTTTCTTTTAATAACTTGGCATTTGAAAGCCTAAAACAACTTTTTAATTAAAGATAATCAGGCTGAAACGTCAGCAATATCGTGGTGTCACGGAGGCGAGGGGCAAGTTCGTAATTCTGATGTGGCTATTGACATAATTATACCTATATAATATATACCTACATAACTTCGAGAAGACAGGCCGAAAAAATCAAATGATATCGACCTCAGGGATGGAATGGATGGGTGACCGCGATTATCATTTACAACTAAGCACTACTGTGGGTCGGATGACATGTAAGATTGTAGAATTCTCTCTCTCTCTATATGTTCCGACAACTGTCAAAGCCATGTCAGAAGTTTTCAAGTAGCCTAAATACTGACACCAGAGTCTCTCAGCACATATGAACTTACTTGGTAACCTAAAATTATATGACACAATGTTCGAATCACCATCTCTCTATACCTACCTCGATGGATATGGCTGACAACTTGGCCTCGGCTGACGTGCCATCAACGCGAACACGTTTTATTGGTAATTATGGCAAGTGGTAAACTTAACTTGGCGGCGGAGCGCTCTGGCTTGAGAAAATGCACATTTGCGGAGTTTGTAGTCGTGAAATGGATTCTAGTTTGAAACAGAAGGGGTGCTTCTGCTGAGCGTAGTTAGGTGATATTGCTCTCGTTAGACTGTTGCGGCGCGAGCGAGTCCACATTATATTAACCGTCTACCTATTCGAGGTCCCGAGCGTATATACATCGAGTCGACGTCGCGGACACCTTTACTTAGACACACCAAATGTACAGACGACAATCTAAACAATTTATTCAAACAGTGGCAGTCGTAAACTACGAACTCGCATGTTTCGGTATACCTAGTCAGTGCAACGTTACCCGTATATTTACAGCGCTGTCGAGTTGTCAAGTTGCGCGGCAACATTTGGCCGACATTTACATACAATTTCATATTCATATCAGAATTAGGTGGTGCGGTCGGTGCTCGATGTCGCGCGACACTGCGGAACTAACCGCGGCCGCCGCTTGACATCCAGACATTGAATCAACACTTTCCACGGAGTATTTTTCTCTAGACAATGTCCGCGCCAGACGGTATGGTAACAAGAGAAGTTACAACAAATATAAACTTTACTAAGATAGAACAATATCTCGAATACTAAGCGGATAAAAATAGTATTCTACATTTACTACATTAAGAAACTTTCAAGACTTCCATTGTTGTTTGCTTTGTCCAAATGTTTTATGAATAATAAACTACTCGTAATGTGTCTGCGATTAACAATTTCAATTTGAAATTAATTTTACTCTGAATATATTTTCTAATCGATTACATGATATGATTTTTAACTACCAATAGTTTGATGAAATTCATTAAATTATAAACTCAACTGGTTGTTTATAACAATGTTTATATTGACTAAAATTAAACGTTACAATAACTCGTGCATTTCTGATGCAAAAAAGACAAACGAAAGATAAAACAGTGCAAGTTATATTTAATAAAAACTTTACTCTTGCATACTAATGCTTAAATTTGTATTCGACTGAGTTTGCTTGACTTTTCATTAAGTTTCTCGTTTCGTCGGGCGGAGATGAAAATCAAAGTAATCATTAACTCTGATTATGCTCCGTACAATTCTTAGCTGCATGTCTTGTTTGTTTCTAATTAAGACTCATTAAGCAAGATTTCACTATCCGCGAAATATTTTAAGGCGACGCTAGAAAGTCGAGCGTAGTCGTTTCAATTCCAGCTAACAACGAAAGTTTCAGACGCGTCTCAAGAAAAATGGGTTGCATTCAAGACGGAGCTAAAATAAACTGCTCACAATGCAACAGTCAATGTGACAGAAAGCTCAGTGTGCCGTCGTCGCTGCGAAGCCTTACAAGAGTGCACTTTAGTTAGGAAAAGACAGGTACTCGGCGTGCATTAGGCGAATTAAAAACTTCCTCGTACGGCTCTTCATTTGTTTCTGAATGTAAAAGTGGAAAGCAGTGCGACGGCGCTGGTGATGGGCGGAGTCGGAATCAAACGTTTCTAAACGTGGCGCCTTCAAAGGGCGTAAAATGAACAAACTGAAACTGAAGGGTACAGGGTGTTTGGATACACGACGCATATTTTCGAGGCTAATGTGGTGCGGGAAAATGCTTTAAAATATATTTTGGCGAGGCGAGGACTGATTAAGTGATTAATCAAATATTTTATTTGTCAACGTACTCTGTGGTATGTAGCATAACGTGGATATAAACTTAACGACACGCGCATAAACAAACACAATCTTAATGACAGGACGCGAGTTAGGTGACTGATTTCTCACAACTGAATAGCTGATAATCTCTGCCACTTAGTTGTATCAGTAAATCTACCAGCAATTCGGTAAAAGACTAAAGTTTTACAATTTTAGGTTCAAAATCGTGTACCAAATCTTCTCTCAAAGTACGTCTGCTGATTAATCAAACACCCTGCAATCGTAGCTATAAGCTGGTTCGGCAGCGAGCGGGTAATCGCGGCGATCGGGCAGAAATATGTTTCCATGTGATGGGCACCGAACTGTGGATTCCCCTAACATGTTGCAGGGGTTGTATAAATGCCAGTTGCAGCGCTGTTTACTCACTGTGTTTGAATGCTTTTCGTATTGGGCGTCCTGATTGAAATTTAAATAAAAGCAAAGTCTCCCATCGAAACTCCTCTACGTAAATACAGCCTAATCCTCCACTAAAATACGAATGAATATTAAAACGAAATAAAGCAGGTGACATTGATACCTACACTAGACGGATTTTATCGGCGGGACCAAACCAAGTATGAAACTTTTGCAAGAACTATTTTGTAACTCATAAAATATTTAGTTGCGTATAAAACCGCAGCGGGCGTACGCGAGCTATACCTTTGAAAGCCTTAACTGGCTATTACACATTTAGGATGGAAAACCTTCGACAAGAATTACAAAGGTCAAATGTAATAAATTTAGTTTTAGGCCGCAAACTATGCGGTCAGAGATTTTTGGGAGGTCGGGCCTTTTGTTTTGTCGATGGCTACTTTATTCCATGTAATCCATTAAGACACATAACGAATAGTCGCCGAAGGGATTTCATCGACAGCCCTCTTAACTGCGCGTCGCGGCCCAGAGATTTGTTATATGTAGGGGATCCCTTTTCGTAGGACACTTCGGATGGGATGCGGTTTTCTAAAGGCTGTTTGTTATGATTTCAAACAAGGTCCTGTCAGATGAAATGGCTTTTGTTATTTATTTTCTCGACCGGCCCATGCGCGAGTAGCTGAAACAAAGGTTTAGATGCCAGAGTAATAGACTGTATCAAAGCTCTTTTCTTATTGTTTGAACTACAAATATAATACACTTTATTCTTAAGAGTTCTAGTAAATACTTAGTATGACTTTATATTTATATAAGTATCTAATCTGTGACTAATCTTGTGGTGGTAGAAATCATTTGAAGAGTCCACCAGAAGAAGTACCACACTTATTTCAATTACTCAACCTTCAAACAGTAGTGCATACCTACTAGTTATTTGTTTTGTATTGAATAGTAATGATTCTAACAAAAATATCTATCATAAAAAGACTTTACATTTATTTTTCAGGGTGCTGAAGAAGGTTGACTCAAAACAAGACACTGAAACTCAAAATTCTGGATTGCTATGAGAAATCGTGCCGTTTTTTCCGTCTTTACTATCAGAAAACGACATGCTCGACTTGCCACTCGGCTACATGAAAAAATATAGTACGAAAAAGTTCCAGCAATTTGTCAGTAGATAATTATTTGCAAGTAAACTGATATTTGTTACTGTCTATTTCATTCTTTAGCAGAATATCAAAAACTTGTTCAGTTCCAACTTATGATAACGCTAAAGAAAAGTAAGCAATAAATTTAACTTTAGGCTAAAAAGTTTTGAGTGTTTTTTTATCAAACGAAAACGTAATAAATAATAAATCAGCAAGTAAGTACGCAAAACTCCCTTCAACGATGTTTTTAAGTTTGGGGAAAGATGCTCCCAAGTATAAAAATAAATCACTCCCGGAGAACTTGCACAATTGTTTTATGTTTTTCTCGAGAGCAGAAACAGAAAAGTAATAACTTTCCACCAATTACGACACTCTAGTTACATTGATGCAGTAAATTTGGCTATTTTTACGGAAGAAGAAAGTTCCAAAACAACTCATCCTCAAAAAGAATCCAGAAAAAAGCATAAATATCAATGGTGGGGACGTCTCAAAGCGATTTAAGCGGAATGGAACCAAACACGCACCCGAATGCGTTTTACGACATATGATATCAGGATTCGGAAGTGATCAATATATTTACGGTCATGACGAAAACTTTCCACGTCAAAACATAACTCTAAAAGTAACGATACGGTTATTTCACGGAATACAAATTAGAACGTAGAAAAACGACTCTAACCGCCGACATTATGGAATCGTTAAAATTTTTCCCCCGTGTACTGTTACATGATTCCATTATTAACGTTTATTCACACGCACACAGCCCGCTAAATAAAGCCTACACTTTGATATGATAATAAATTAAATAAGCGTCATAAATACCACCGACGAAATTAAATTAACGGATTATTTGCGTACGCAAATGTAAAGTAAGTGATTAAGCGTTTCCAACATGTGTTCGCTCCCAAAAGACTAATACGTTATGTGGCATAATTACTTTAGGTAAAACGGTGCGCCAGTTTAGGGTAAGATGAAGAAGAATCGCAGGTGTAAACGGCCGCCCATTGCGCTTTCCATCACGGCGGTCTCGGTTTCTCTAGAAAAGAGCCGCGGCGCTGCGAAAACACAACTAAACAGCAGGCGGTCTCGGTCGAATTTGGCTCGCGCTGTTTGCACGTTGTGTCGTACCACGTTTGCGGAATAACCAGATCCGGACAGCGTAACGTTTAGAGCCAATCCCCTCGTTGCTTGTTGTATGAACAATTAAGTGAGCCGACCTGTCTCGCCACGGGAAGAAATCTAATGAACACCACCGCTAAGTCGTATATCCAATCCCCGTACCGTTTTTCTTACCAACTGTGCCGTCTCAACTGTATCCCGTTTTGAACACTACCTTGTTGCTTTACCTCTACATCATTATTATATTTCCATTTGAAAAGTTCCACGATAAAAGGCCTGACAAATTACGAAGAATGCAGCTCGAACAATGTAAACAATTTCAAAAGAGAATTCTCACCGAACCGCAACCGTTAACGAGCCACAAGCGCTTCAGGAACTTACCTGTAATGATAAAAATAAACATATAAAGAACATTCAGCTCCATCGGGTGTAACAATATGTTGGCTAAGTCTGAACAAAGCTCCGTTCGCCATAATGAGCGTTGCGTGCGGCGCGTCAAACATGTAAGCAAACAATTTAGGCACGCCTGAGTAAATACGACTCTGAAATATCTTTGCTTGGGCCCCGTCTGAGAGCGGCTTTTCTCCAGTTTACTCGTGGGTGGCTGTACGTACTTCGAATTTGTGCTGGGCATCATCTTTTCAACAAAGCTTTTGTTGATAATGAAATACAAACACTATTCTTCAGTCAAATAGGCATGAAGACAGTATCAAAAAATCGCCGATTCAATGCTTTCAGGGGACTAGCCAGATTAAAAAAAAATTAAAACACATGTTTAGTTTTATTTTTAAAAAACAGATTATTAAGATTTTCAATAAATTAAAACATTAAAATACAGCAATCGGCCATCTTGTCAGAAACAACAATCACAGCGTATGACGTCACGCTTCAGTGAACTCAGGTCATCCGCCGCTCATCACGCATAGACACAATGACATGTTTACTAGCCGTGACGTCAAATCGACGCCATGACACAAGCAAGCTGTTTTCGGGCACTGTTGAAAAAATATGTGAAAAATGGCTTCAAACTTCGTTAAACTTAAGTTTATTACCGAATTAAAGGCTTTTTTGTAAATAGTAAATGTGTACTCACGTTATGGAAGAGGATTTTAAAATCTTTCGTCACGCCTATTATAACGGTGCAACGAGTCGACGGGAATCTGGCAGATTTGTGTAAAGACGCGAATGTGTATTTAACTCTCTCTATCATCTTCACCGTTTCTCTTGAGTTTAAGATACTGAGTACTGAATTTTTTTTGTTGATGCTTTTTTTCTCACAACTTCTTTAATTGTAAACTGTGATCTATGTTTACTCACAGTTATACTTTAACTTATATTATGTTTCACGGCTTCATTCGACGCGATTTTGTTTTTGTTTACATATTGTAGTTGTGTCTCACGTACTGGCCCTCAACACGGATTGTTTAGAGATTTTATTCCCCGCTTTCAAAGTTTTTTATTCTGGTAACACTAGAGATCGTCCATAGTCGTTAAGTTCGTTACTATCGTACCCCCACCTCACTTCAGAGCCCAGAGGGGAGCCATCGGCCGGTCGAACTTCATTCCGTGTTTCCGTGCCGAGGCCTTCGCACGCAAACTAAAACAAGTTGCAATGGAGAAACCGAAAGCGGGTAGCGGGTAGCGGAAAAAAGCGACGAAGAAATAAAGGATTGGCGCGTCGAGAAATCATCGAAGTCTCATCTGACAGCGAGCCCTTTCTACATTGGATCGCAGCCTCAATCTGCACCGTACTGTTCCCATTTTTACATGGGTCTTGCGGATACTGTCCACCGTACTGTTCCCGTTTTACATGGGTCTTGCGGATACTGTCGCATAAAAATGACAACCTCTGTACTGCACCCTTTCTACATTGGGTCTTTACACAATGGCTTAAGTGTACCCTTTGGGTCGCAGCCTCACTCTGCACTATACCCCCTTTTACATGGGTCTTGCGGATACCGTCGCATCGGACCTGATCCCGTCGCATCAAAATGACGAAGAAGTGACGCGTATGTGTTTACACAGTGTGACTATGCCTGCTTTAAGAAAAGAAGGGCTGGTCCGCGTCTTCTTGCTTGTGAGAAAATGCGTCGCTGCAACATCGGAGCAGAGCATCGGAGCAGATATCGTCGCATCGGAGCAGATACCGTCGCATTGGAGCAGATACCATCTCATCGGAGCTGATACTGTCGCATCGGAGCATCGGAGCAGATACTGTCACACATGTTAACATGCATCATACGCAAAACCTCTGACTAAACGAAACTTTCTGAAAAGTAGGGTAGTTCGCATTTTCTTGCCTTGGGTAAAGAAATGCGTCACCGTTACGTCTGTGCTGATACTTTCACATCAAGAACCCTGAGTTTTTTTTTACTAAGCTACAGCTTAGCTTAGCCTTGGTTAGTTGCAAAGTGTTACAAGTTGCATATCCAAACGGAAAACTGACTAGTTATATTTTGTGCAGTGTATGCTAATTATTACAGGAAGTGTATATTATGTGCTCAAACCACCTTAAATATACTTATTACACTTACTTACTTTATTTTTATTTACTGTTGTGGCTGTACTTCTGTAATTTTGACTTCAAGTTGGGCTATTTAAACCTTTATGAAATATTAACGTTATTTTTGCTTAATCATAGCTTACGCTACACTCGGGCTAATATATTGTCTAAAAATTATGTTATAAACAGCTAGTAGATGCGGGGACATGACAAGAGTATAAATATAATTATTATGTGCTTATACAACACATTCTACTATGCTAAGCCTTGCAAAGCTTTTGCTTTGCTCTTGTTTTTAAAGTATTTTTCACATTACGAACATGTTCTTACATTATAATTCTAGAATAACATTCTAGTTTATGCTATACATATACCTAGTAGGTATTATTACTGTGTAATACACTTCTTTAATTTGAGGCAATACAGTATTCTACGAGATACGACGTGTTTACTGTGCATTATAATTCTAGAACGAACATTCTAGTTTATGCTATACAGTATTACTGTGCAATATACTTCTTTAAGTTGCTGCCGAACAGTATCCTACGAGACGCGCCGTGTTTATGTTGTTTTATACTATGCATAACCTCACTAGTTGACGCAGTACAGTGTTCTACGGGATGCGACACACAATTATTAAATAAAAATTCATATCAATAAGTATACGTTTATTTAGGATTATCACATCCATAGGACTTAAAAGTAACAAAAATCAATAAATAAATAAGTCTGAATTACACTACGTTTTATGTAACTTTTGTAGGATGCAGTATTCTACGATGTGTGTCGCTATGAAAATTAACGAAGTTTTGACACGTTTTTTTCTGCTAAATACGATATGGGTGTCTTACACCGCATTATAGGTACTATGCAAAAGTTGGGCAAACAGTTTACATTGTGCTATACTTCTCCAAGTCAGCAATTGTTATTTTTACTCCTTAATTTATTTTATTTTTAGGTACATTTATACCTCTAGTTATTAGTTATTATATGAACAAACAGTTTCTACAAAACCATAACTGTGTGCGTTTGCCACATAAATTGATATACCTATTGATCATTATTTTAACACATTATTTTTGATAATTTCGTTATCAATATCTTTAGGAGGATTGTCCGTATGATTCAAAATACCACCGAGCACCGAGCTATATGTTACTATTATTTTCAAGTTAGGAAACTGCTGGATACAAATTTTTTCAAAAGTAAAGTAATGTGTCACTGACACTTCAGTCTTATACCATACTTTATTAAGTTAAAGAAGGGTAACACAAGAAAAAATATATTATGTATATTATATAAAAAATTTATTCCTGAGTTCAGATCATACAAGGACACATATTTTGTCACATGGTTAGTTTTTTACGCTGTATGCTACTCTATGTATTCTTATACGACGAGAAACGTCTATCACGATGGGTCTCTTAAGTAAATGGTAAATGTCACATTTTCAATTATTCATTGCTGATACACATTAAGTAAAACAGAGATAAGCAGAGTTACAAAAATGCAAATACACTTGGTCCGATTAATCGATTCACTTCATAATTTGGTGTGACAGCCGCTCTCACTAGGCGACGGCTTTATATTAAGAGAGTTACCTTTGAACATTGGTAGACGCCCGCGCCACCAGGTTGGAGGAGCACAGTTTGTTAGCAGTAGAAAATAGAACCATCACTGCCACCGCCGTGTGACAGTTGCGGCTACTGAGAGGAGTAGAATTTGCGCAAATTCTTGTAGACCGGGTGCCTCATCCTAATTGCAAAAATGTTTTTTGTTTTTATTTTTATCGTAGCTGAAATTTAATTTACTTAAATAGAGACTCCAAGAAGATATGTAAGTTATGATAAAGTATCGCCATGATGACAACCAGAAATCGATATTAGTAATGCGAGCTAGTAATATAATTAAGGCTTAAGAATTCAAGAAAAATAAATGTTGGATTTTGTTTGAAAAAATCAAAGTACCTACACAATGTTTACTTAACTTAAAACTCATTGATGGATCATTAGTGTCACTGTCAAATGCTGATATCGTCATTTATTCAGTCAAATAAAATCAAGTTAACTTCAATAATTAAACAATTATATGTACAAAAACTTGGCTTAAACATTAAGCAATTCATTATTTTTAGATTAAAGATCCCTTGAGTTTTTTCAGTAATGTGATATACTCGCAAAATATTATGAATAATGCTAAAAGACAAAAAGAATTTATCCTAGTGCATGTAAGCATTATATTTCCTTTTTTTTTTTTGTGATTTATTTATTTTTTTTTGACATTGTAAGTTTTAACTTCAATTTCTACCAGCTTGAATGTCCTTGCTGATGTCTTATCACACGAACTCTGCACACCCATACATTGGTTTATATGACTCAAACAACGTAGTTGGTTAGCCAAGGACCCATTTCGTTGATTTTACAGAAATAATGTCACTAATACAATACAATAACTGATTATTATGTACTAAATCTTGGATTACATTTTCTGATATGACACATAGTCACAGTTATCAGCCAGAATTACAATTATTTTTTTTTTTTTTAATGCTATTAGTGGGAGAGGCTTTTGATTATTAATTTTATTAAGTTTTTCAATATTAGTATTAATAACTTTTTTAAATAGACTGTAAACCTAACCGTATCTAACGATAGACGGACTCCACCACTAAATCCAATAAAATAATATTTATCTTATTAGTTCTTCATTAGTTGGAGTTTTCTCGTGCTGGCGACACGTCGCAGTATCGTCCAGCACCTACACTGGGAATGTCTTCTGGGAATATTGTATCATCATACATTATGATTTTATGTACCTATATAGGTAGAAGAAGCAGCATAGATACAGATCCAGCTCTTAAATAAGTTATCATATTTTGTTAGCGTAGTATAAAAAATCTAACGGTTCGAAATTTATTTCAAAACTGACATGCTGGGATGGATGCTCAGAACATTTTAAGCTAAATGTTCACAACATGCCAACAGTCTGTGGCGGGATCGATTCGGTTATAAACATCATATAAAAGGATATACATAATTATGTATTTGTATTTTGTGAAAAATTTGTTTCACATTTCACTAATTTTCTCTGAACATCCTACAATATGTAAACAAAAACAAAATCGCGTCGAATGAAGCCGTGAAACATAATTAATGATCAAACGAACTTACCAAGTGAAGTTCGATCACAATTATGTGAACGGCTTCATTCGACGCGATTAATATATACACCCTCCCATAAATAGCTTAGCTAAGTAACCTACTTAGTACTTATATACAATGTATATAAATGCCCTAACCCTAATAATGAAATGTGAAATTGATAATTGGTAATCATAATCAATTTATGGGTAATTTTTTCCATTACCGGTCACAAAATAAGTAGTTACAGTGCCACAAGTTTAAGTTGGCGGTGGCGATTTGAGGAACTAAATCGGCAATCTTGAAAATTTACTTTGACACTTCCGAGTTCATAGTAAACATCGTTGCGAATATTTTTGCTACTATTATATTTGCTACTGTGCTATCATCATGCCTAAAGTGATAAAAAGTGGTACAAGAGAAGCAGTTATAAAAGTACACAGTGGCGCACAGCCGCGCCAAGTTATACTTGCCGGACTGTAGTAAAACTATTGCTCTAAACAGAATGAAGTTCGACCGGCCGATGGCTCCCCTCTGGGCTCTGAAGTGAGGTGGGGGTACGATAGTAACGAACTTAACGACTATGGACGATCTCTAGTGTTACCAGAATAAAAAACTTTGAAAGCGGGGAATAAAATCTCTAAACAATCCGTGTTGAGGGCCAGTACGTGAGACACAACTACAATATGTAAACAAAAACAAAATCGCGTCGAATGAAGCCGTTCACATAATTGTGATCGAACTTCACTTGGTAAGTTCGTTTGATCATTAACTATTGAATATTAGAAGTGTATGCAAGTTTGATGCCAAAATCCGAAATCTATTTATATATTTGTCAAATTTACCACAAGCTCATTACGTAATTGATTAATGATGTATACCATGCACGTATAACAACGTGGCGAAGGTGAGCCAAGTTTACGCCTAAAACGCTACAATTAAGTTTACTCCGTATCAGGGTGAGAATAAATTAATTTAAATTAACTAAGCAAAGGGGCCTAAGAAATGGCCCCCTAGCTAGAACCGGAACCTCGCTCCTATTTAAATAGCAACGAGACAAAAGTGTCGACACAATGGGACTACCTGGGAGTAGATAGAACAAATGACGTTCCATGTAAAACAAAGACTTACGAAAAAAAGTTTGGGAAATTTTTATGGAGTTGGTATCTTGACTAGGAAAATCAAGAAAATTACTTTTGTATGGATCGAATGTAATTTCAAAACAATACCACAAAGTAAACAAGTAAGAGAAGGAGGAAGAAGACGTTCTCTCACAAGAATTTGTTGCATACGAGTCACAACAAATATGGTATCAAGTGCGAAACAAGTTTCCAAGTTGCTCAGCGCAAATTGAAACAGCAGACAAAGTCTGTGCATTAGGCAACAATACGTAGGATTTCGCATATATTAACGTCTTGTCCTTTGGCCAGATATCTCAGAAAGTTGTTCGTGGCCTGCGACGATTTACATTGCTTTCGAAACTGCGAGACCAAGTCCGAACACCGAACCGTGAATGCAACTTTGAACTTGGCTAACGTAAACGCAAACTATTTTGTAATGCGGAAAGAATGTGCGCGAAGGACTACCGCAAGGTAACGTTTTGGGTTCTTTACGGTTTTTCAACAAGAAGCATAAATGTTTTTCGAGGCAGATGTTTTACGGTAGTGTAAATAAAAGGGATGAGAGATAATACCTTTTCTCCTGGACAGATTTTTGTCTCGCGCATAAATGTTTATGTTGTGTCTTGTGTCTAAAATGTTTTAACCGTTTTCTGTCGCGCTAAAATCTCTAAGTATTTTGCTTTTAACAATTTCTATGCACGATAGGAAATGACTGAGTATTTTAACATGTTATCGTATAGGTATAAGTACTCGTATATTACTTCCACTACTAAACCTTGCAATTATCTCAGATCTAGGCTATTAGATCTATATTACCCTCGAAGGGTGATTAGACCGTATTCCACCACGCTGCCTATGTTTAGGTTGGTGAATTCACATACAAGTATACTGAAATAATTATTTTTGGAACTGTAATAAAACGTTCATAATACTCTAAAAGAAGACAAAAATCTATTTCCGCTATTTTTACATAATTGTCAGGTTAAACTAAAAATTGTGCCAAATATTGTAAAAAAAAATTATAAGTTAAACAAAACGTTTACTAAACCAGCCATAGTCTGCAATATTCGTCTGAAAATCATCCAAACTTAAAGCAAAGGTTAACAACGCCATACTCATTAAACTAACGAGACAAGTACTATCTAATCACGGCTCAGTTGCCAAATTACACGGTGCGCCGTTTGAACGTTGGCTTACTTTAATCCTTAGTCATGTAGACAGGGACCCTATTCTTGGGTGCTCGAGATTATCTCCGTCACTCTCACTCTCATGAAATCTCCAATAAGAGCGACAGGGACCGAGATAACTTATCACTAGCCAGAATACGGTTCTAGGATTGAGACTCATGTGCAAAACAGTCCCAGACATACCAGCAATAGAAGTAAGATTTAAGGAATTTAAACGTTTCAAAAATCCGTTACTCAACGGCAAAAAACATTTATTTTGGTGTCAAAACTCTGCTATTTGAATTTGATTTAATTTGAATATGACAATAGAGAAAGCAATACAAACGAATCTAACGACATACATACATACCTACAACAGATCAAACACTTAACGCCTTGTTTGGCTTTGCCGCAGTTCGGTAAAAATACTCTTTCAAACACTAGATATTCTAGCCTAATAACTAGCTTTTAGTCCTTTCAAAACCAGTACGGTTCAAAGTCTATATTTTAGATATCAAATCAATTTTACCTAAACCTTTTCCAAATTGAGCCTTTACATAGATTAGGTAGGTTATAAATTTTACTACTGTTTCTCCGATAGTATAGTTTAATAATTTTAAAAAGTATGCCTTTTTATACGCACTTACCCAATAAAAAGATCGCTTAGCAAGAAAGAATAATAGAATTACATGTTACGACTGCCTGTAAGCAGACCTCATTAATTCAGAGCCAGAAACGCCTCTTAAGATAGTACAAACGATTAGTTACCAAGCGTATGTAGGAATGTAAGCGTACTGAACCCATCGGCGTACAAGTAGTTACCAAAACGTTTATCGTTACACATTTAACCAGAACGATATGTCAGACTGCATGCGCTTTGAACTACGTGAGGCATAAAGCAACTTGCTTAAGAGACCACAACTCGCGCCAACTGCCAAGAAACACTTCTTTATTTCAACGACTTTAAAACCAGAGTCGCTTGTGCACGCCTCATTCATCAACTCCAAACTGCACGTTTCCACTGTACTCGCACCTAGCTTATTGTTTTAATTTACTACACGTATCTCTAAACGCTCCCACAAAACGTTATCTTTATAGTCAAATAACTTTTCTAGACTTTTCCATTGTTTTGTTATCGCGGTTGTTTCATACCTACTCTGCCACTGATTGATGATTTCCTAGAGAAGGGAAATAGTTTCAGGAAACCGCTCGCTTATTTCGCCTCGTCTGTGACGTTTCGCGATTCGAAGCGCGCGAGGGTGACACCGGCTAACTTATTACTTAGCCACGGCCAAATTAATCTGAGAAGATTAGCGTCTTAATACTATGACCTGTCTCGATTACTCAATGGCACTGTCGGTCGTCTTCTATCGCTCGAGGCTCGATATTGTCGTAATTTATTCCGGAAAGAGCCAAATTAAATATAAAACGTCGTTGCGGTGTATCACTGTTAGTGACTGTGATAAATGAAGCCATTAGTAACGCGAGCTGTACTTTTTTCGGTTGATCCGGCGTCGACGGGCCGGGGGCTGTGGCGAGCGGGAGTTCGTGGACAATTTCATTAGAAAACGTTACAAGTGTGTTGTCGGGTGACGGGGTGATGCAGGGAGACTGAGCGGGCGGAGCGGCGGCGGGCGGAATTACAAGCGGCGCGATAAATTTCGTCGCCCCGCGACATTAGGCTCGCGGCAAAATAGGGGCGCTAGCTAGACACCGGCGCGCGACTCCGCCGCCGCAGGCGAGCAGGAAAAGCGTTGATCCTTGCGCGAAATTAAAACAAGGAACGTCCGTGGCAAACTATAAAAACGTCGTATAAATCTCGGGCGCCACTCTCGATGTGAGGAGTGCGGGTCTGCGGGCCTTTATCGGGCTCCTTGCGCTATTTGTGTTACACGCCTTACAGGTGTGCTCCCCGGCCGATATTGATCGCGATAGGTCGCACTGATTTTTATTCGAGTGAAAATAGTTTCCCCTAAATTGTTTACCCAAGGTTTTCGGATAAGGTTTTACCTTTTACATAATCATGAGATTACATTTTAAGCTTTAACATAGTAGTAGATACCTTATAAGTTTCTATTATTCATGCAAACATTAGCTCAAATTGAAAAATCGTGTTTCGTTCAGCTTTTTTATTTCTGTTATTCTTAGTTGACAATTTTTCCGTTACGATGATATTTTAGCAAATCATAAATGGGACGCTTTGAAAAATCTGACTTCATTTTGGATTAGGGTATGGTGTCAATCCTTAAAAACGTCACGGCGGCGGCTCGCAACCAGGACCAAATTGACATGGTGATATAGGTAGGTACAACGGAAACCGTGAACCCTTTTTACGTCACAATTGTTTGGATTTACGCTTACATCCAAACATGCCAAAGAAACATCTCTAATTTCTTGTATCTATTGTCACTGAAACCCAAATCACACGTCTGAATGAATACACTATTCCCGAAAATTATTTTGGTAGAGCATTTATCCAACGCCAAATGGTGGTAAAGCTAGTGTAGCTTTATACTATTTCTGTGGTGTTTCCCACACTAGATTTCTATCTCTGTTGTAATTAATTTTAGTAAATATACCTACTACTAAATATGGTATTCTATAAATAATTTGACATACAGACTAATCACAATATGTTTAGTAAAAAATAGGTATAGTGAGTTTCGTCTAAAGAAATCAGAAACGTATCAAGTCGACATACATTTCTAAATCACAATAAATCTGAATGACTGTCCAAAGAATAAACAGTACAACAACTCTCCTTATTCAACTCGACTGACTTCGGAATTCGTCAAAGCATTTTCTAGAAAACAACAAACCTTAGAACCCTCTCAAAGAGATTGCCGAACATTATTTGTCTATTACGTTTTCTTATTTGCGACTTACATAAATCACGGACAAAACTATACGCTGAAGTATCCCAAGTTATGTTTTAGACTCAACTTGGCGGAGTGAATTTTATAAGGCGATATAATAGTTTCGAAACAACTAGTCCAACCGGTTGGCAGCCGGACGTTTTTAAAGAAATCAAGTTGCGACTTACTCTTTATAGTTGCGGTCGTTATTACAAAGACCGTAAGAATGGAATAAAAAAACAAAGTGGAAGTAAATAAACATTAAACACGAGCACTTAAGAACGTTTTCATTAAGGAGGCTACAACGTTGCATATACAAATAGTAAGTAAGTACCTAAGATTCTATGGCGGAGAACTAATTATGGCTGACAAGGGACCAGTTACTGAGCTGAGATGGTAAATGCATCCAGCGACTTTATTATACTCGTAATTTAGAAGAGTACTTAATAATATCGATTATAAAACGGCCAAAGTAACGCTCATTCACTTTGCCAGCATCCTATGTGACCAATTTTGAACAAGGCATAGGTACATTTTAAGAATTTACCAAGAGTTTGTATTGAAAGCTTGTAATAACAGCATTTTTTATAAAGTTTCACTTTACAATTTGCGTATAAAAAGCTAGATGAAATTCTCGAACAGAAAGTTATTGACTGAGGGTAAACA
Organism: Alcis repandata; assembly: GCA_949125135.1. NCBI lineage: Eukaryota > Metazoa > Arthropoda > Insecta > Lepidoptera > Geometridae > Alcis > Alcis repandata. Next base: position 9,682,740 of record OX421226.1, on the reverse strand, counting down.
TGGGTAGCCATAACATTGTTACTGTTACGGAGCTATTGTGGTTCGTTTCGCTACTGTTTGCTTTTATTAGTACGCCTTTGATAGCTCCAAGTGTCGCAGTTTTTATGACAGCACCCGCAGCGCTAGCAGCTCAGTACCTAATCATTTTATATTAAACTAGCTTTGGTGGGAACTACGCTTCGACGTAATACAAGTACGCCAGTACGCCCGTTTCGCAATGCACTGAAGAATACTGAAAAAGTTACTTTGTCTTTCTTCTTAATGTAAGGCCTCGTCACGTAAAATAAGCTGACAATGTTAAGTTTGAGTTTCTTTTTCATGAAATTCTACATTGTTTAAGATCTGGCCCACTCAGCATATTCAGTGTGAGATCGTTGTTTAAAAAAACTTAGGAATAAGCAAGTTCTTAACAAAATGTTTGTTTAACGTGAAATTGAATGCAGTTGCGGAATTGTCTTATCATAATAATATCTTAATATATATAAATCTCGTGTCACAATGTTTGTCCTCAATGGACTCCTAAACCACTTAACCTATTATAATAAAATTTGCACACCATGTGCAGTTCGATCCAACTTGAGAGATAGGATAGTTTAAATCTCAAATTATAGTCGCAATTTTAATTTATTGCAAATTATATATATACTGATAATTTTTACTATAAATTGACAAGTTAGCATCAACATACTACGGTTGCTATAGTTACGCAATGGCTTTTGACAGGACAACGTCTGTCGAGTCAGCTAGTATTATATAAAAGACTAAGTAATATTATATATTACTTAGTCTCAATGGCTACTCGTAATTCGTATTAAAATCGAGTAAAGTCGTGGCGTGTGGCGTTCAGATACCAGCTAGACTTTACAGGTGTGAAGATACTCAGCTTAATATTATAATCATAAGCAACCTTTAATCATTTAAGAACTCTTATATATACGAGTAGCTTAATATTATCACAACTAATATTATAATAAATGAAAACCTTTGTAAGTGTGTATAATTGTGTAGGTATGTAACAACATATGTTTGGTACTCCTTCACGCTGAAACGACTCTACAAACTTAAGTGAAATTCAAAATACAAAAACCTTATACATTGATTTAACACATAAGCTACTTCTTATATCTGTGAGAAAAGCAGTCTCAGAATAGCGAGTAGAGCAGCGGGGCACAACTAGTAACAAGAACATTATTTTTACAAAACAAAAAACAAAAACCGACTTCAAAAGACCGACTATTGAGTTATTCATCTATTTGTCGGGCACGTACTTAATGCAAATTTAAGACTTATATGGTTTTCTCATGGATACCATTATCAGAACTGGACTAAATTGAAATGGGACCAAATAGGAAATAAATTCTAATAAAAAAAAAGAATCATCAAAATCGATTCACCCAGTCAAAAGTTATGAGGTAACAAACATAAAAAAAAAAACAAAAAAAAACATACAGACGAATTGATAACCTCCTCCTTTTTTGAAGTCGGTTAATTATTATTCAAAAGACAGCCAGAAAGTTCGTCATGGAGCTATTTGGCATAGACTTCGGCAAGGTTTACTAGTGACGCAGAACTTATCACAACTATTTGCACCGGTTACCGATTGTACCGCTTGAATATGTGAACATTTTTCCAGAAATTAGCAACGCCCCAACTAACAAATGCATCTAGTACCTTAGTGTTTAGAAATAGTTCGTTTCAGCCGAACCGCGCCTCAATCAACCAACCAAAATTCAATTTCTAATTCATAATTTCCGATTTTGGTTCTACTGTTTTGCATTAATTTCGTATGCGCGATGGCAATCCTAAATCCTCGAGATATACGATGACAAGTATTAGGTTACGGACGATCCTGTGTAAATTGTAACCGTCCTTATTGACATGCATTAAGGGACCCTAGCCCTATCGACATTCAAAGCGACACGGCCTATTCGAAGGCAAATATTTATTGCCTGCCTACACCAATTAGATTTTTACGGCTTTAAAATGAACTTTTTACAAAGATACATTATCTAATTCCATTGCCGCGGATAACACTAAAGCGGGTTTTATTACGCCGACGCTGATGAAAGTAGGCTTTTTATTGATTTTAAGAGCATTTGAGAGTATTTAAAGCTTCGTGTCGGCCCATAAAAAGTTTAAGGTCCGCTAGTTAATTGATATAATTTTTTTAACTTGTGAATCGAGTTGTCTGGAAGAGGTTGCTTTTAGCGATAAGACCGCCTTTTGCGCCTTTGTTTTAAGTTTTTACAGTTGTACTTTATTTTTGTGGAGTCAGTAGAGAGTTATTGTAATAGGGTGAATTTAGAAACGTAATCTATACTAATATTATAAAGAAGTAAAGTTTGTGTGTTTGTATATTTGTTAAATTGTAAGGGGTAATCTCGGCATCTACTGAACCGATTTTAAAAATTCATTCACCAATAGAAAGCCACATTATTGCTGAGTGTCATAGGTTATATAAAAAACCGAAAAATAAAAAGGCTTTTACGTGGTAGTCCGTTTTGCAAAGTGAATCGGAGAAAAAACGGTCCGGACGGCGCGCGATGGCTTCGGGTTTAATTAACATTATGCCCAACGAAGTGGGCACGGGTCAGCTAGTAGTCTATATTTAACTTACTGTAAAACTTTCCAATACAATAAAAAGTAGAAAAGCCATACAAAAATATAAGTACAAGCATCAAAAAATTTTTTTCAAGACAATGAAACAAAACCAAATTACAAGACGTAATGTAGATTTGTGGAAATCAAAGTTAGCGTCTTTGAGAGACGAACACACGGTGTACCCAACTTTGTGGGGTTACATTTGAATAAAATTATATTCGAAGAGATTTCAAAGACCATAAAAACGTACATACGCGCCGCATTCGATTCGAAATCATATTATGACTTTTCAACATGTATGAATGCAGCTCGGCTTCGTATTCCCCGTTTCTATATTGAACCTCTGTAGTTCCTCCGTTTTCAATCTGGTGTAGTCTACGTAGGTACCCTTTACGGAGTCTGATGTAAGGAAATATGGGCAAGATGAGATGATATAAAACACATGTTGCGCGGTATATATGGAAATCTCCCGGGCACACAATAACTCAAAAGCGAGTTAAGATTAGACGTTTTGTTATTTACTGCGATTTAGTTGAGATAGGTTTATATTACATCATACTTTCGTCATTGTTTCGTTCACTTAAAGACAAAGCTTAGATGTATTTTCATGCGTAATTTTTTCCAATTGAAGTTTTTTATAACTGAACAGGAAAGCTACCTTGGAGATGTTTTTTTTAAAATAAAAATATCAAGAAAAACAAAGTAGAAAGAGGAATATTTTTTTATTATAGTAAATGCAGGAAAATTGGGAAACTCTGAAGAATATTTCATTGGCATAAATAGGATTTAGGTAATAAATAGAATCGGATTTGGTAATACGAGTATTGATTAATTACCTAACTCGTATCCGTTACAGGCTATTAATGGGGCAGATATTTTTACTCGACAGTCTTAAAGCATACAATGGACAAAGTAAGTACCATAAGTAATTTCCCATTCCAAAATTTGCATAAGACATCACTTTCCTCACCATTAACGCATTAAAATACCCATCCAAACAATCCATCCTAAGAGATGGCAACACCGCAAAGAACAATTTCAAAAGTATACTCTCGACCGCGGTGGCGTACGTAATTCCATTAATCTCTAACATTAGCATTGAGAGGACAGGTCGCCATTTGATCTCTGAGACGGGCCCGGCTTACCTACTTGTGACGTTACATATTAATGCGCGTAATGAAATATTTCGTCTGCGTGGCTGGTATCACTAAATGGATTAATTGAAATCTTGCAGGGACAGAAATAGTTGTGGTTTTATTACGCGTTGAGGATAATGTTGGCGTAATTATGCTCTTTCATGTGAACTGGCAACCTTCGAATGTTATCTTATTCAGGGTAGGTTCGTGTAGGCCGAGTGGCTATTCGTAGTGTAGGCCATGTAGGCCAAGTGGCTACTCGTAGAGTATTTAAACCTTCTGATAGGCTGTCATGGCTTGGCGATGGTTTATAAAACACAATCAACCGGGGTCTATAATTTTAAGTGCCATCCGATCAGTTGTTAATATTACTTACAGTCTCTCATCCGAAAACTGACCTTGCCGTCTTTAAAATCTTACCAAGCTCTACTTTATACATTTCAATTACCATAAAATGTTGTATCACTATACTAAAGCCTTTGCAAATAGTGCTAATACGATGCTCCAATGTTTTCAATAAAAAATGACGAGATCATTGATTACTAAGAATATAGAAGCTGTTCATACAAAATTTTCATTTCAAGATGGCGGCAAAACTAAGCCATTTTAAAATAAGGAGAATAAATTGGAAATATTGAAAAACTATCCGAATTGAATTGTGATAAGATGCGTTATTGCACACTCGATTTACGTTTAATATTCATGAATTGCGAAAGGTGCACTCTCTCAGTCAATTTAGCTTGGCTTCGATAACCTTCTCGAAGGTCTGCTGCATACAAAGAGCGATTGATTGTTGCACCACTCCTAACTCAGGAATCCCTTACGACGCCTCCATTTATATCCAAATTCAAGCAAACCCAGCGAATAATCCACAGAGGGCCATTCGACTCTCTCGTTTGTTGAAACGCCAAATCGTTGCGCATTATTCTAATTCGCCTTCGCAATAGCTTCTGAAGAAGCTATTTATTTGCCCCGTAAGCTAAATCTTGGGGTGAAACAGCTCGGTTTGCTTACTTTGTGCGATTTTTAACAAGTGTTAGCCTCCATTTTTTAGACAAAATTAATTACTTTAGTAAATTATTTTCAGTTGGAAAAGTACAAACAAGTTTTTATAAATGCAAATATTTCTGTTTAAATTTGAGTGTTTGTTTTCATTCTAGTCTGATATGACTAAACGGTGTTTTAATGTTTATGTGAGCAATTAGATGTTCAAAAAATTAAATAGAAATATTATACATTTTTTTATTGTGTTTTGTCACGCGGTTTCTTTGTTCTCCATATAAATGTAGATAGCTGCGAGTACATCCACTTTTAATACGTTACGTTCTTTAACTTTTTTAAATGGAACAATAAAATACCAACTTTGTTGTTAAAATCGCTTCAGTTTATATTTCCAACGAGTTCTGTATAAAACCTACAATGTCCACGTTTTTAAGTGCTTCTCTCGATAAAATGTATTTTACAAATTGTGCACAAGCAAAGAGTATAAATCATAGATATCCCAAGAGAAAACTCAGCTTCACGAAGCATAGTGCCATTCCATTTGACACTTGTCATACAAGAGACGCGATAACGTTGGCTTCGAGCTTAGTGCAGGTTATCAGGCAACTTTATAGCGAACTGAGTATCACATAGTGATGTTCCAACGTCTCCTTTGCAGTAAACTTCAGGCTTACAATCATGGTACAAATTATGAGTGAGAGTACACAGGAGTTTTATTTAGTAAAGCCGTTTAAATTCGCATAAATCTGTGATGACTTGTACGAATCTAAAGTAGGGTTTGCCTATAATAGGTTAAGTATTGGTTACGCAGGCCTTTGACCATGGCGAAACGGCAAAGCTAGAGTGAAAAATAATAAGTGAAACTAATCAAACCATACCGTTAGGTACTTAGCGACAGATTTAAGGTAGTGGTAGTAACTAGCCAGTAGAGCATCAGAAAGTGCAGTATGAGTATCTGTATCAGTTGTTCAATAAATTTATCTGAATCTGAATCTGAAACTGGCCTACCATAAATTTTAGGCAAAGTTTGTACTTAATAAACAAATATAGTGAACAAGTCATAATTTGGTAGTTCTGATGGGACTAGACTATTAAGTAGCAGCCTATCCGCACTTTGTAGACCAAATCAACTCGCCCATTATATTGCGAAAGTGTATAATTTATGAAATAACTAGGCACACCTACTCGCAATAAAGCGCATGTTGGAAGGCGATAAAAGTTTTTATTGGTACCTTTCAATACTTGATAAACGACGTAAGTTTGAAGAAAATGAAATCGGCTTTAACTCCAACGTCTCAGAGCTGAATGCTTGAGTAATTTACGCGAATGAATAGAAATAAGTTTCCTTATGTATTACTACATAACGTCAGCACACATGGGGCAATCTTTATTCCGCAGAAGTGAAAGATATTCCAGATATAAAAACACGTGCCCAATGCTAATAAAGTAAAGCAATATCGAAAAGGTATTTTGTATGAACGGTTTCCCTGGGAGGCCAGAAAAAAGGGACGTAAAACGGGAAGAAACGAAAGTGGAAATATGGCCAAGTCATATTTTATTTACTGCATACAATCGAACCTTTATCACGGTTTGTATCGAGTTATAGTGTTTGGTAGTGGGTCTCAGACGTTTATAGGGATGGTCGGCTCGGGCACTGTTCCAGTATCTATACGTTTTATATTCAACAGATATCAATGCCACGTATTGTTTACAGCCCACTCTCGAGGGACTATTTTACTCAACAATGAACATTTTACTGAAATTTTGCATACAAGTTATCTTTATTATTGTAGTTAGTTTCACGTTTATTTATAGAAATATAGAACATAAAAAATAACAAAACAAAGTAATATTAAAATTAATTTTTAAGGACAAACTTCATATCTTAAACTGATTGACCATCAAACTAATATTTTGGGAATATAAACTATTGTTTTCATAAGCATGAATTGAATGAACATGCTGTTTAATCTTTTGAAATAAATTAATATCCCACTATATTTTACATACCCTCGCAAAAGTAAACAGGTTTGTTCCAAAACCTCTCAAATTATATTACTGGAGCTTACACTCACTTGCTTTTGTTTGATGTTTGCATAACAGACCAATTTAGACAGCATCAGCTGAACGAAATTGCACATCCTATTGTACCAAATGGAGAGCAGAATAAAATTAGAGCGTACCGAAAACATGTTTGCATCGGTAATATTACTACGCCAGCCATCGCGACCGCACTCGCTTCGGAAACAATTCAATCGGCCCCTCAGCAACGTCTTTTTCATTTTCACAATAGTGAAACAAACTCAAACTCTACGAGTTTTATACGACTAAATGCAGTCTCGATAAGACTTAAAAATAAACAATCGAAGAGTCGTGAGAAAGCAGAAAATAAAGCGTTTGAAAACTAGACTATAGACGCTCGAGCATTCTATCAGTGAGACTCAATAATTGGATTCGAAGGAAAGGAATTTTAGCGAAAAAAATCTTCGACAATTTGTCAGTCAGCTAGGTGCGGGGGAGGGGGATCCGAGGGACATGATCGTGCTTCATCATCGTTTTTTTCAAAGTGCCTGAGCCGCGCCGACCACCCCGTCACGGAATTCGTATTACTCATCGAATACATTTTGCGTAGTATACGCAAATGAACTTTTCTGTAAGAGAACTTTAATTCTCTCAGTGAATGACGGAAATCGAGGCGTCTTATTGCTCGGAGCACGCTCGCTTTTGATTTCTTTTACGATACCTAAAACACGACGTTACGACTTTACGCCCAGAGTGAGGAATGTTGTGACGCCTCGAGTCGACGATAAGCGAAGGGTCAGGTTACTGAAATGATGTTTTACTTCCATCAAATCGCCGTGACTGTTTTCAAAGGGACTGTTTGTGAAAATTTATTCACGGGGTACAATTTAATTAAAAGTGTATTGCGACAAAACATTTTTCATTTGGAAAAAGCGTCAACGCAGATCGATAGTGGAAAACACAAAAGTTTAGTCGGGTGTTCGGCACATCGACGCCGCGCAGCCCGGGTGTGAAAAATACCCTTTCATCTTGGGAATTCGTGCGGAGGTGCCGAACTCTTATATTTATAAGGAGAGGAGAGAAATAAACAAACCGTGCCGGTAAAAAAGTATACGGTTTCAATGCAGGTAAGGCAGTAGATCTCGTTGATTGTGAGAAACGTCTCCGCGCCGCGCCTTGAATTATTGACACGTTGAAATGTCGCGAAGCTAGAAGTGCTCCTTATTTTCTTACCATGATTTTGGAATGGTTCAATAACGACTTACAATTTTTTATAACAGTAATTATTTTACTAATTTTATATAAATAGTCTGTTCAACAGTTCATGTGTTTTAATTGTTAAAAAGAAAATTAAATTAATCTAGACACTTCCCAAAATCAAACTTCTTAAAGCAACTGTTCTATACCATCACAAAATACAAACTGCTGCTTTCGATGTATAACTGACGTCACCCACCAGCCCCTGTACCTAATTTGTCAAAGTATCAAAACTTCACAGCACCTGTGCTCGAGATGCGTAGCCGAGGTTCGCAACCGTTGAGATATTACCTTTCACATGCAATTTCTTACGGCGCGGCGCGAGGTCGAGACGTCTGGTCTAATCAACATGGCCGTCCTCCTAATTATGTTTACCATGTCTCCTTCCAGGAACCGGTGCGGATCCGCTCAATCTACGCTTTTAAATGTTTGCCGGCTCTGATTTATGTTGAGTAAAAAGTGGGAAGGTTTGCGAGTTGGTCGCCGGAGATTGGACTACTCGTATTTAAACACCGCTTAAATTTAAACGCAACAAACTTATCAAGTTTCGACTCGACTTTGATAGTTTTCTTCATGTTTTTATCTCAACTCCTTAGCGTGTAAAACGTCTTAAAACTTGGTAATAAACGTTTAAATCTCGCATTCTTAGAATTTTGTCTCGTTTATTTTTCGCAAAACCATCATAAAGTGAATGAATTAGCATACCTAATTGTCCCTATAAACGAGAATAAAAAATTAAAGACCCTCCCAGAATCTGGACGGATTTCTCCGAGGTAATCAAAATTTAAGAATATTTTAACAGCCACATGCAAAGCTGGGTTTTTCAAAAGGAGAAAAATATCAACGTGCGAACAAAGAATTATAAAGGTACGGGCGTGATAAGACGAGGATTTCGAAATTAAAATACTTTAATTAACGTCAGAAAAAAGATAATATAAAGGAAATAATTGAGACCGCCTCAAATCAGCTTTGCGAAGATTATGAAGTTGAGTCCACTGAGAGAATTTCCATATACGCGTGAAATGAGCCTTTTTCGATTCCAAAAGAGATTTGAGGGTGAGTTCTATTGTGACTTCATTCTAATTCTTCTTTGATTTTCTTATTGTAAAGATGACATTTTTTGTTACCATTTCATTTTGAATCTATATACAGAAAGGTATATAAAAATGACTAATAACTTTGTTTCTTGTTTGTTTTATCTTTCGCGACTGTTATTATTTTTTTATATTGTTCTGATTCAAAAAATAAACTTCGTATATTTCAGCTGAAAATAATGTCGAAGAAAATAAATTGATAATATTTTTAATACCTGAATGTGGTAAGCTCTGCTGAACTACATTTTGTGTTTACATTAAAAACAGTATCTGTACCTATATTTATTCATTTACTTTACCGATACAATTTTTTACAATTGAAAATTAGGTTTGATGCGTCATGAAATTTTTCGATTTTACCTCTGCAAAATATATTATTATCAAGAATTAATAGGTAGATAGAAATACCTTTGTTGGGGTTTTCAAGGAAGAAACTTGTTGCCGTTCCATATTCAATAATCGGAATAGCAGATAAGTATAAAAGTCAAAAAATTGCCCGCCAGCAATAACTCTACCTTTATTTTATATTTTATTTCGCAAATGATCGGCTTATACCGCCCCATCAATTCGAACGTTGTAACAGGATGAGCCAGTTGACGCGTGAATCGTATTTATAGCATTTCCATTAAAAAAATAACAGAAGAACAGGAGTAACAACATTTTCGTTTGTGTCGTAAGAAAAAATGAAAAAGCCTTGGATTGACGTCACCATTTGTTGATATGGCGTTGTGTAAGGCAAGTACCTATTGACAAACAACACGTTCGAGTTTTGGGAAATTGTAGCCTATTTTTTCACGGCGGAACAGAGTAAGTGTGAGTATACGCGTTTAAAATAAGGGACATAATGAATGAAAATTATGTGGAATGAGGTTTTGCGTTTGGAAGTCTGTTACCAGTTGAATCTAAAACGAATAGACCAATATTAAAGCAATTTTCTCACTTCAAAGCAGGCATCATTGCAGTATTTTTTTTTAAATTTTGTATGGGAATTAGATTAGCTGATTTAAAAACGTGAGCAAATTGTTTTTTTTTATTGAGTTTTGAAATTTGAATTGAAACTTGATACTTAGCATTTGTTAAAATAAGCCACAAATGAAAGCTTCGATGCTTAAAACGACTAAAAGGGGATTTGTAACAGGCGATTTTCGGTGCAGCTAGTCGTTTTACGAATTGTCTCACAATATCTACCCACTTCTGTGATCTAGTCTATTTGTTCTATTTATAAATGGTCAATTTTGGCCGTTCCGCTTAGCCGTGAAATCACTACCGTACAAACCTTCATATTAAATAAACTTCTATGAAAAACCTGGTCACTGTATTTAGGTATGTTTGTATGTAGATGGAGGTGGAACAAATTATTAATGGAATAATAAAATTTGACTACAATGTATTACAACCTATGGAATATAATTAGAAGGTACAGTTAGTTGGAACCGCGCAAGCTAACCTAGAGTAAAATGCTTTGATTTTTCCTTGCCGTGACTTTCATATTTCTTAACACGCTTGATTAAAGCGCATTTAGTTAGGTATTAAATATATATATACTCGTATATATATATATAATATACTAGCTGACTCGACAGACGTTGCCCTGTCAAAAGCCATTGCGTCAATTCTATGTCAAATATTGCGTAACTATAGCAACCGTAGATGTTGATGCTAACTTGTCAATTTATAGTAAAAATTATCAGTATATATATAATTTGCAATAAATTAAAATTGCGACTATAATTTGAGATTTAAACTATCCTATCTCTCAAGTTGGATCGAACTGCACATGGTGTGCGAATTTTATTATAATCGGTTAAGTGGTTGAGGAGTCCATTGAGGACAAACATTGTGACACGAGATTTATATATATTAAGATATAGTACTGTGCTATATAGTATTAGATGAATATCAACATAGCATATTTGACTTCCTCACTGTACGGTACAAATATATTTCCCCATCTCCCCATGTAGGTATAAGAAGGAGATTTATTTTTCTTATTCGCCCCTCTTACGCGCTAGAGAGTGCCATTCCGCCCCGGGCACCGACAATTACGGCGCAGTACTAGACGGCTAATACAAATCGTTAGCCCCGGGGTGCGTTTATCCGAATTCACTCGCACATAGAAGAAAACCTATAGCTTTATTTTTTCTCATTTGTGTTGGATCTGTTTTTTAAATCTTTTTATTGTCATTTTTTGCACGCAAAAATGTCGTACGTATTGCATCTTATACAGAGTGTTTATATGCAATAGTGAAAGATTAAAAGAGGTGTCAAAGCTGCTGATTATTAATAAAACTGCGTTTATCATAATTTATCAAAATTAAAATGAAAAATAATTATTGACTTATGGCCGGTTTACATTATTCCAGTCCAGTGATCTAGCGAGATTCCAGTCCAGTGCTGGACTGGATCTGTAACGTCTACATTATTCCAGTTATTTAGAAGCCGTTGAAGTGTGAACACTACAGTGACAATGATTTCAAGAAGAGATCAGTTTCGAAAATGTTTCGAAAATGTTCTCGCAAAAAAAAGTCCACAAAAACAACCAACACGTGTGTACTTCGTCAGCACTGGAATGGCACTGGATTGGCCGTCTACATTATTCCAGTTGCACTGGATTGATCGCACTGGATTCAAAAGTAGACCGCGAATCCAGTTACTGGACTGGAATGCTTACTGGATTCAGTTCATTCCAGTGCCGGTTTACATTTTTCCAGTAAGCAATCCAGTACTGGACTGGATCGCTGGACTGGAATAATGTAAATCGGCCATTATGAATTTGCTGCTGAGCCGACGTTTGTGAACAATGTGAGGTTGGAACTTTACACTTTCCTATTCTACAAAATCCACGCCAGAAAAATAGCAAGAAGGCATAATTAGTTCTCCATTAGCTAAATATATCGGCGCTTTTTGCACTCGTTCCATTCGAGAACAAACAAAAATGCCGAACTCTCAATTGGCAGAATCGGTGAACGTAATTTTACTATAAACTTGTTATTTGCTTTGCCTCCTGTTTCGGTAGTGCATTAAACTTTTCACGCTTTTAATTTATTTTTTGTAAAGTGCTCAAAGGCACCAATTTGTTCGTTGGGAATGAAATTTAATTGCTATTGAACAGTCCTATTGTTGAGTTTGGAAAGTGTTTCACGCTGTAATGGGTGTTATAAAGCCACGGAAATGTAGAGGTAAATTGTAAACTAAGTGAAGCTACGTAAAGTTCGTAGTAGTACGTAGCGCTGCTACGCGTTTACTTAGAAAAACACGGCTCTACAGCTTGAAGTTGTAGCTCCAAGACTCTTGTAATTGCTACGAAAACTAGTAAGTCAAGTGCAGTAAAAGTTGTTAAACGAAATAACAAGCTGCAGCTCATCGCTGTCATGTCGGAGCGTTAGCAGGCTTCGATCACCCGTCAGCGCATAACCAAATTAGAGCAATTTAAGTCAGGAAATTGGAAGCGCTATCGGGCGCTCCGACGCTGCAACGGAACGCCACCGCACTGGCATTTCAGACATCCACCGTTTCGGCAACCCTAATGTCCGAACAATGCACGAATCTGGACAGCCAGATCCGAGCTCCCCCGAAGATAAACGACAACCGTGGAGCGTTGTAACAACTGATTGATATACGGCGGATGATATCGTACCTACTATTAGTCTATTGCTACTATCGTATCGCCGAATTCCAGGCCCGCCTCAGCTACAGTTCGAGTACTGTTGACATAATATGATGTTTAGATAGAGACGAACCGAGGCTTTTCCACTGTTTGGTTTGGTCAAGTGCTTTTAGTACAACGATAGCTTTGAGCCAATACTGAAGGGGAGAGTACCTAAAACTTTTTTTGCTTTTTTGAGGAAGTAACAATTTTATTAGTACCAGCTGCGCCCAACAGTTTCACCCGCGTGGTGGTGAAAAACGTTGATGATGATGATGTTGAAAAGCTTAGGTTCTTTTCTATACACTTGACAACGTTTATACTAACTTTCATCATGATCAGTTTAGAAGTTAAGTGTAAAACCGTAACAAACAAACTCAGTTTTGCATTTGTGCCTAATAATAATTAAAATTAGCCACCTACACAAGTAAAGGTAATTCTGGCGAGATTTAAATTTGTTAACAATACAACCAAAACACTAAAACAAAGCTATTCATCGAAACGAAAATAGAACTAAACCTACACAAAAGCCAGATATTCAGTCGAACTAAAGACATTCTAAACTCGTATAAAGTCAAACGAAACATTTTGAATTGAATTACCAATTAAGAGAAGCAAGTCAAATCAAAACGTTTGAAAGCGTCTGCACAAAGCCGTATCGAGGCATATGCAGCTGTCTGCAACTACATTCAAAATTCCGGGAAACAGTGCCAGTCAAGACTTCGGCAACATGTCCATACCCGATACAAAGTTAAGAGCGTGTGTTGAGATAATAACAAGTAATCGTGCAAGCGCAAGTTGCATCGGAAGACGCGCCACTTGCCTCCTAGACGCGACTCGCCGGTCAGAGTTTGGTCGGGCTCGACGGCTAAAACAATAGCAAATCAAGCATGCAACGGAACTTCCTCGAAGACACCCTCTTGTGCGTGCGACGCTTAGTGAACGTCCTCAACTTATATTGGTTGGGAAACTTCATCGTTCGTGAGCCTCGAACCGAGAACCTAAGCTCTTACCGCACCGATTCCATTGATCAAAAATCAACCCGCGCACACACCACCGCTTAATTCTAGCAATGACAGCTATGATAACCACAAGCATGTAATAAAACCCCATTTATTTTTCTCGCTTTGCTAAATCTAAAAATAATACCAGACGAAAGAAAATATTTTTACTTAAACATCCAACCGAAATTCTTGTGAATAAAGTTGTCCGCTTAACATTAAATATAAGATCGCTTTAGCGAGGCAGATAGACAGATAAAGACGGCATACATTTTCATGAGAACAGAAAAAAATAAAATATAAGCAGGCGAATTTCTGAGGGCCAAGTGTGCGTTTTCCGTTGACTGGGGACAGAGATTGGCAGGCGGAGGTCGCACTGGCAACAAGGGAGTAGGGCTTAAGAGACACCGACGCGGGAGCGAAATGGTACTCTGTTACCAGACACTGCGGTCAATATTGCTTTATGCGAGTGGCTTAGATAAATAAGTGTAATCGGCGCCGGGTTCACGATTACACCGGTCGTTCGCCTAATTAATTTTAAAGTCAGCATCTTGGCCGCCGCAACTCCGAGTTTCAAGTGGATTCGACTGCCATTTAGCTACATTTATGGAGGTTCGTTCTCACAATTTCGAATTTTGATTTAAATTTTGTTGTTGTTTAATAAAAGTTCATTTCAAATTAATTTGCGGGTAGAATATTTTTTCCTGTGGATTGGTTGAATTTTATGAGCCCAACGTGTTTTTGTTTGAGATTGATTTTTTGTAGTTAACAGACTTTTGACCAGAAATCAACTGACGTTAAGTGAAGGTATAGTCGAAAACGATAACACTTGACTTGGATTAGGAACTGGTTCTCAAATAAAGCTGCTTAAACACATTGTTAGAAGCTTTGTGACAGATATTTTGCTTGACTGGTAGCTACCCAAGCACTAAAAAATGTCTTGTCGCCCTTGGGATGAAAACTGTAGAGGTAGATAACTAACTAAATAAGTGATTTGTATCATCATAAAAGAGTTTAAAAAAAGTCTGTTTGAAAAAAACTATTATCTGTAAAAATAAGTTCTTTCAGTTTATCTAAGACGGCATTTTATTTTCTAAGCAGTACAGCAGATAACTTTGCGAACAAACTCTTTATTGAGGGAGAGCAAGACGGTACAGAAAAGTTAGACGGCCTTCCTAGATTACATTTTATATTTTCTTCTCATAGCGAGAACGTGTAAGAGATACTTAATAACTTGAGCACCACTTCGTAGCAAACAGGATTTGGCAAATTACCTCAACCTTAAAACTGTTTCTGAAAATGTATGCCCGGAAGTCATTCCGCGTACGTGTTTGTTTTAGCTTAACCGGTTCATGCTCCATAAAATTAACTCTATGCAATCTGCTCTTTTTATACTCTACTCGTCTACAGGCACGTTATCTCCATTACTCTCTGTTCTTCAACCGTACTTTAAATAATCCCGATGAAGGAATGCTCACAGAGAAATCTCACGATTGCCATTATGCATGCGATAGGCTGCGTCGTGACGAACAAAATTTGCGACGACCGTTCGGCCCATAAATCCGACGGGTTCCTAAATCCTTGAAAGGGCACCGTCGAGCAGCTTTCATCAGAAAATTCTCCATTATCTGGAGGAAATCGTTACCGGGGTTGAACCTCGCCCACCCTCGACCCGACGGGCTTTCATTTACGGCGTTGCGTGCACGCGTCCCCGCGGCCTTTGCTTCAGGTGGGCGCAGTCATTGTGTTCGGTATTTAAGTGGCTCATTTGATATTCTGAGACAGTTTGCATTCGAAAAGCTCGAATGTTGGGTCGAGGGTATCGAGATATCGGAAGCGGTGTGTAAGCACACGTCTCACCGGCGTGGTGCGGCGTGGCTGGGAGTGGGGCGAAGTTGCGTAGGTAAGAGTACACACGCGGACGTGGCAGTCACAACACCGCGTCATGAATTTCATGGCACGTGACTCGCCGGTGTGATGCCGAGCGAAACTTCTCTCTCTACACGCACACGCACGCATCGCGAATCGCGCCGAGTTTGCGCAATGTTTATCCACAAATACACTAATGAAGGCACCTACAAAAGCGACTAGATTGTTAATTAAACTTGCTCAAAATGTGACACCCTTACGAAATGACGCCGGGCCGGGAGCACAATGCACGCCTTCAATGTTATTGAATTAATTTGTAATCAGAATTCTCGGTGTGCGTTCTTGGAGGTAATAATGGTTTTAGGCACATACATTATTTATTATCTGCTTCTTTGCGTTTCGTGTGCGAACATTTAGTAAATTAGCGCACTTAAACATAATGTGGCCCTCCAAGGGATCGTTTTGCGTAAGTAAGCGTGAGTTTTCTTCTGGATGTCTATTTATATGGCAAGAGAGATCTTTTTGCAACATGTAAAGTAAATAATGAAATAAAATTTTATTTTTAACTCTAGATAACATTTCATACGCCTGATAGATCAGTTTGTTATCGTATTTAATTAGAGTAATTCCAGCTACATAAAATTTCATAGACAAAACACAAACGTAATTCAAAGGACCCCATCATTAGGGCGCCGACCAAAAGGAATAACCATTCCCTTAATCATTATTCTTAAAGACTCTTCATTAAATTCCTTTTATCTCTCTCGAGATATTTCCTTCGTTTGGCATCAATCACATTCACTCCGAAAAACTCGTTGGCTTTATTCTAAACTCTCATAATAGGTAATGAAGGTCTCGATCGTCGCGGGCGGCTGGAGGCGGCTGCCGAAGCCGATTACTTTGGGAGCTGGCACAATGACTGCCGCCTATAGCTGTTGAATCCTGAAAAGTTCCTTAGTCCGCATCCACGCTAGATACGGGACTAATTACGACGAAACTTTTGTAGATAGACACCTGCGCTGACTCGCGACCGCCAGACAAAGACCAAGTTATCTCAGACTTACAGGCACGACAGCTGCGCACTCGAATATTAACCCTATCCCCGTCCCCAAAAGCTTCTTCTCGAGTGACGCCACTTGTGAGACGATAGATTGGTGCTAAGACGACAGACTTATTCAATATCGACCTGAGACAATAACGGCACAAAGAAATTGTTTCCTTGATTTAAATCTCAGCTTTGTAATTGGACGTCCATTAAAACAACATTAATTTAGTTGAAAGCTTTCATTTAATGGCTTTCATACACAAAACATCATTATCCATATTCTAATCGCTCGGCAGTAAGTGTATTTGTATTATGAATCTATCAAAACTCGGTAAAATGAGCGCATAATCGGTATAACAGAGTTTGCGAGTTTGACCGACACTCCGTTTTTGGGGTTAACAATATTTAATTATCGTGTGCACGAAATGATTTCGTTCCTGGTGAAATTAACGTTGTCTAATAACATAAAATGAGACATGACGGCGCAAATTCAATACACTTTCGGAAAAAGTTTTGTGTAAATTTAATTTTGCGAACGAAGTTGGTACAACTTTGTCTTCTCATTGCTAACACGCTGCGTAGAGCGTTTTAAATTCGTTCGTTAACAAATGCTGCGGGAATATAAATGGTATGCCACCCACGGGATTTAGAAAGCCGTGTTCTCGTTTTAATCATGTAGATTAAGGAAGAGGCATGTCATGTTTGCATGGAGTTTTTGTTTAACTCGGTGGTTTCAGGTGCTGAATTTGAGTACTATTGTTGCATCGTTGTTGCTCATCCTACTTTCTACTAATTCTTACTATTATTTTTCTATCCTACTATCCTACTTCCCACTAATCCAACTTCTTACTATCTTATCCTATCCTACCAATATAAATAAGTTAAGTAAGTTTGTAAGAATGTAGGGATATACCTATGTTTGTTACTTTTTTACGCAAAAACGGCTGAACGGATTTACATGAAATTTGGAATGAACGTCGTTCGTGGTCTGAATTAACACATAGACTACTTATCATCCCGGAAAACGCGGGTGAAACCGCGTAGCTAGTTGCAAAATTTTCTCATGCGTAAGTTTTCTTGTTGTTTTTGGTGTTATAGAAAAGGTAGGTACTTACCGGTCCGAATTGTTCGAAGTAATTCTTAACGTCTTCGAGCGTTGTGGGTGCCGATAGCCCTCCTACGAAAATTTTCTTTGTCCTGGTCACCATCTGTAAAAAAGAAAAAACTAATTAATTATCTACCAGTCAAAAGTCTACGCATTATTTTTAATTTAAAATTATATACATTTTTAATTAACATACATTACATTACGAAGTAACTGAAAACTGAAATCCTATACATTTTTCATTTTATGGTATAGATCCACCAAAGTAACTAAAAACCATCCTAAATAAATTAGTTAAGGATCGCTGTAGTAAAACTAAGGTAAAAACAATTTTGGAAGAGATCCTTTGGCCCGACACACGAAATGTTAAAATAATTACCGTTAATATATTATGCAACCCACGCCGCAAAGGTTACCGAGGGATATTTCTGAGGAACGCATAATACATTATAAAGGTTTATTAGAACCTCGGCCTCTGCCCGAATCTCCCGCACTCACCCACTACATAATACCTACAACGTTGCTAACTAAATACTATTTGTTCAGTCAACTCAGGGGAATTATTCCTTAGTTAAATCTTCTCAGATTTACTTATAAAACCCTCGCAAGACTTATTACGTAAACCCAGTGAAACTCTTTGAATGATCGCTGAATTTAAAGCTAATTTATTTATTCAATGCATATTTTAGCAATCAAAGCGTAGACGTTTAAGGGGATTTCAGTAGAATGTCAATATCGTCACCGTTCAACTCAAAAGCTCTATCTTTGTTATTGAATATTAAATTTATGCTGTAATAATGAAGGCAAAAAAATCTTGAGTCAACAATAAAGGTAGAGTTTTCCAAGGGATTTTCTGTATAATAAAAGTGGAAAAGGATACTTCGATACTATAATTACGATGTCAGAGAGGACGGAGGCCGAGTACAGGTAAGGACAAAAGGGACTCCACCCTGCATTTACGTATCATCTAACCGGTAAAGTTAACGACAAAAGTCAAACAATTAACCCCTTGTGAGCTGATGTGCTGGCGTTTTTCAAACAGCGGTTGCCCGTTCAAAAGCTTGCCGTTTCAGGGATAAATAAATTTCATATGTGAAACTCTACTTTTATGCTGATTATTCAAATTTAGAATGTTGGCAAACATGGATTTTGCGTTCGGAATTATTTTGTACGTGTCTATATTTGACTTTGACAGGGCAGCGTTGAATAGATTTATAATATTGAGTACAAACAACACGTAGTTTAAATACATGTTTTATTACTTAAAAATAAAAAAATCTCGTAATTTTTTTTACAGGTTTCAAAAAAGGAGGCGTATGTAGAACTGACGGTATGTGTAATTCAACACGAGTGTATGTGATACTATTATGTTGATGTTATTTTAAATAAAAAACTAAAAAATAGCATTTGGTTTTCATCAATAGTTAAATTCATTCTCACACAAAATTATTCAACCAACAAAGAACATTACGAGTAGGTATCATTTTGCTTAACGTTATTAATAACGTGATAGCGAGGACATTTCAATTCTGGCACGGATTGGAATCACGATCAAATGTACGTAAATGATGAGTAAGTGTCTTACCGAGTGGGGGTAGTACGTGTCCAAGTGGCGTGCCCCACCCCCTCCCTCGTGACGCTCCTGCCTTTTCCGTGTATCTCGAGTGTCGACTGGCGCTTCATTGTGTTCGAATGGCTGTCTTCGTCACGTATTTTGGTTTATGTCGGTCATGATTTCGTGACCTATTATGTATAATTTCTTTGTTTAGGATTTGGAACGTAACCTAACCTTAAAGTCTGGGGTGGATGTAATTGTGTTTTGTTCTGGGAAGTAAAATTTTCGGTGATAAAATTTTTAGTTAATTAAAAGGGTACCTGATACAAATTGCTAAATTGCAATTATTAACGAGTGATCTTAATAAATAAAAATATTCAGTACTTCAGTAGTAATTGCGTAAAACAAGGTTTTATCAACTTCAATACACATAAATAAACATACTTTGAACTCATGGAAAATTTGTAAAATCTTTAATATTCCAAAGCTGCCAGACGCAGATTCCCCATCGTGCGGTATAAAAATACCGGACCGGTTAATAATTCCGATCACATATCATATCTTATTAAAATTTCACGAAGCGATCTGAAACACTCCCCGAATATCGGCCAAAACAAACAGAGATTCTTCATTCGAGTCCGGTTCATCGGCCCGCGCATAACACGCGAAATAAACTTACGAAATTGCACTTACTGCTGCCAGTTTATGATTATATCCGAACAGAATAAATAACCGCACAACACTAACACAATTTCTAAGCAATTACCAACATTGTTGCATCCACTTAAGGACGATTATCGCATAACAAATTCTCTTTATGACGTTCGGTGGAAATGAAAATTATAGTAAAACCGTGGCGGGCCTAATCGAATGATTTTATACGTTTTTAGGGTAGTACCTACCTTTTCGTGGTTGATATGATTATGGTATATAGCGGATTGGTTGTAAAAAAGGTGTGGAAAGATAAAGGCGTTTTATAAGTCTATAGCAAGAGCACTAAATTTTCCTATACTTTTTCACAGCGAAATTAATATACCTATAGACATTGAGTAGAGAGTAAAACCAAAGAAAAAACAAATAATTAGCTCCTACTCCAAACTATTAGCAAAAATATGAATGATGTAATCGTTGTGTTTTGTTCAAAAACATAAAATTTTATGAGAAAAACAATGAAGTAAGTACTCGTACTGTAAAGATTATTTATTTATTATTTTACGCAAATAAATATAAAGATAAGATCCATTTAAATAGTAAAAATTCAAAGAGAAAGATCACATAGCACCTTTACTGTGACTTAAAACAGATCCCCACTGAGCATAGGTACAGCTTGTTTTACAAAACCTAAATTAGTTCTCTGTTGGGAATGTGAATCATTCGCCATTATCAGTTCTGTGACAGTTAATTCAAGAGGGAGTGATAAATAAAAAATTGATTAACAGGCATTTATAAATAGGATTGTAAAGGGTGGCCCTCCGGGATCGGCTGTCAGGTTTACCGCCGGACACGTCAACCGAAACAGTACAATTACCTTAAATGTGGACAACGCAGTGTGGTCCCTCGGGAAAATCAATATTCACAACATGTTCAACTTTAAAGGACCTAAAATATAATCATTTGTGAATTTTGAAATGTTGTCGTGACATTCATTACAGAAAAAAGTGAGTTCGTATAGGTCTAGTAACCACTAGACCTATACAAACTCACTTTTAGTCGTGGTTAAAAGTTTTTGGGCTTCGGGCATGGCTTAAGAATTTTTGTTATTTAATAGGCTAAATAACCAAGGTAAGCATTGTTACGTGTTATCCAAACCACGGTAATACTAAATTGTAAATGCCACTTTCGGTCACTTAACAATACAGTTTTGAAATCTAAAAATTACCGTCACAAAAATTGCAATCGATATTTGACTTCAGTCGTTTTATCTAAATCGATAGCTACCTCCCCACTATCCCAGGTTTCGAAGTTTCAAAATTTTTCACGCAGTTAACAAACTACATTAGCCGTTCGGCGTTCGCTCGCAGTCATTTTGTTGCGAAAAATACAACAATCTAATTTCGTCCAACTTGACCGCGGGCAAACGCCAAACGGCCTGAGAACAAAAAGTTACATACACCAATTACTGCGACGAGCTGGCTGCAGCGTCCCTTTACGTGAGAGCTTACGAGGTGCACTAACTCAATTCATAATGCCACTAGCGTGCAGTGAAATTTTTACGTTTTATACAACAACGTGCGAGAGAAAACGTCATAGCAACGTAGCACAAAGCGCTTTCAGTATTGGAGCTTCAATACAAGTAGTAAATGATTTAGGTGGACGTCACGTACACGTGTAGAACGCCAAGCGCACATTATCAAACGGCAACGACCACATTAACCAGGCATTGGCGAGCACAATACACTCTCTAGTGTATTATATATAGGCTGATATTTGGCAGGTACAGAACATTCTCAACTACGCTAAATAATTCGTTCGATAAATTAGCTTCATAACAATTTTAGCACTAATAAAACAGGAAAGTGCCGTCCTTACAGTTTATTTTTACTATCCCTGAAGCTTAACGTGACAACACTATAAGACTAAACACATAAATGCATCCAGCGTCAGCGCTCGTACAATTCCTTCGAATGGTTATTTTTTATTGCTTTAAATCCACTCAACGCTGCACACCTTTTTCGTTCTTTTGAAAAAGGAATTACAGCTAGCGAAAACCAGTTGAAAACATTTTCTTTTACGAGTTATCTGCGTCATGAAAGAGTGAGCATGAGCATACCACTTATTGCGGCAAAAGCGGTGGGACAATATTAATCAATTTTTACAGAGAGGGAATTTCGGGGAGGTCGCGCGGGCGAAGGCACAAAGGTCGGCGGGCCGCCCGCTGACGTTGCATTTCATTTTTGTTTGCCCGCAGCCTCTGGCCCGCTCGTCTGTTCTTTGTCTTCCTGAATAAATGCGTATTTTGAAGCACCTATTTTTCATTATTACTACACCCACGGGATAGAATGTGACCTCCCTATCATTCATTCCATTTTCACTCTGTTCACTTTTCGCATTTTTGGCGAATGCTAAAAGTATTTTTGGTAAAGCGTACCCAAATTGATTTTTGTATGTGGTCCGTACCTATGAGTATACTGTGCTGTTTGTACAGTTAGGGTTATCACAGCCGAGTTGGCATGCATTCAGAGTTTATCTTATTGAAGGTTATAACTGTATCTAAATGTGTATCGGTAGCGCTTGCTCGTGGCTGTGAGCATTGAGCATAGATAGGGGATGATCCCGTCTTCTCGTGTCGCACACGCTATCTCGTTCACAGCTCATTAGGTTCTCACACGGCGCGTCTTTGAGCAGATCTGTGTCATTTGTAACAATACGGACCGCAAGGATGGCAAATGGTGATTCCAGGGCTTAGGGTGCTGGTCTCGTTAGTACGGAGGGGAGACGCGACGTGGAGTAATAATCTACAGTTGGAACATTGAGTTCTTTATCTGCCTACTCCTCGCATCGAATCTTTATATAAATTGTGCTTGTTTATAGGTAGTATAATCAAATTTTTGAACATGACAAACGGTTTGAAAATAAGTGCAATAGGGTATTTAATATGAAACTTTACTCCGCCGGACAGGGTGCGGTCGGGAGTGCAACACGCTTTTAACCACTCCTTGAAAAATAACACCAAATGTGATAGAATTATAGTAATAGTATTGGAAGACTCAGTAATGAGGGATTACTCCAGTGCTCATTATAACAGTATGAGAAAATATATTTTAATCGTTATTTGGCAAAACAGAAATAACCTGTTGTTTAATTGTAATCATTTAAAAGTTGAATTGTTCAAGAACATACGACCAACACAATCTCTTTGAAGACAAAGGTCACAATTGAAGCGATCACTTACAAAACGACTGTTACGACGGCGCTCCTCCACGTCCACGAGTATACCTAAAAGTGGTTACACACGGTGCTTTTCATCAGCGCTTGAACCGCACGTTTTTAAAACACGCATTTGAATCGTGGAACTCTAATCAATACATACACGCGTTTGTGTCAACGCAAACGCTAAGATACGCGTTGGTTGTATATGAAAAAAATGTGTGAAGTTTATTTGCGTGGTGCCTGAACCTCAATTGTATTGATGCAAATGCGCGCAAATGGCAAAAACGCGCGTGCACCACGACCACAAAAATCTGGGGAGTTATTTATGAATAGCTCGCATAAGTATTTTTATTTGTATTTTTCAACTTTCGAACAAAATCTAAATAGAGATTTCGTTTGAAAGTCGAAAAATCCCCCCATGCTAAAGGTTCAAAAAGAACCACCGCGCCCCGTGGCGTCTGTTTGCGTCGAAGTGCAAACGCGCGGCTAAAACTCACCGTGTGTAACTGCTCTAAAATACTAAGTAGTATAAGTACTAGGTACTCGTAGTATAAATACTAGGTATACGAGTAAGTACTAGTCAGTTGTGGCGCACGACATCAGTCGACGTAAGACACTAACCGCGTACGTACCAAATGGGGGACATTAACGAAACGTTATTGCTTCTTGGCTTGAACCGACACTAGCACAGTATTAATTTCTGTCTAGTAGTGATGCTGTTGCCGTCTTTGTTGCTTTCAGTAAGGGTTAACAGTTTCTTTGACTTTTGTGACGGTATTAAGTTTTATTGTAACTTGTTTTGCCGTTTGGTTTATTTTAAAGGCTGTTTGAGTGTACCTTGTAATAGCGGCTTACGAACATTTTAATTATTACAAGCGGCATCTAGTTTTACTAAATTTTACTAGTTCTTTTACTTTTCCTCGAATGAAGGTTTCGTCCATCTTTATGGTATTTTTTTGTTCTATCGAAACGTGCAAGCGAATAGACAGTCATATTATTTATATTTGAAACAAGCTTGCGTTTGACCATGCTTTGCCTGATGATAAGCGACGATACGGTTTTATACAGTACGCTTACCATGGAAAAACCTGCAGTTAAACGGTGTTGGAAGTTACAAAATCTCAAAAACATAAATATGCACTGCTCAAAGGTGGTGAAAGCCATAATATTTGCTGCAAAATATTCAAATTTAAACTCCATACCTTCTAATTCCTTTACAGAAACACGCACAAACAGAGCAAATACAAGAAAAACGACTCCATGTAAATGAACAAAGTTCGCAGAGTTCCCGTGATCTGAATAACTAACGCGTGATCGATGCGTTGATAAGGCCATGAAAAATTTAAAAAGATTTCTCGTACAATGGTACGAAGAACGGTCGGGATAGGTACGGAGAGCCTCGGATATTGCTTTCTTATAAGTCAGTTTGGGAGCAACTGCCCAGTTTCATTACTAATCGATTTTTATTTTTATTAAGACGAATAACAGGGACGGGCGGTAGACACGTTTATATGCTGCACCGACGCTACGTACCTAAGTGGCGTTAGGGTAGAATAATAATGGATATTGATGATAACAGTTTTGGTTCTTGTCTTTTTTTTTTTTAAGCATTTTGTTTTTTTTTTCAGGATGTGTTTGACAAAGACGAAAAAAAAAACTACCTTTTGTCCTAAGTAGTTATAAAAATTAATTGGCCACTTGGTCACAACTTGTTTGTGTCTATTTTTAGTCTACTTAAGGGTTATGATCAAAGTTCAAGTCTTGGAGTCACTTAAAATCCTTTTATAGAGATTTCTAATTGCGAACTGTGTGGCTGTAAAGAACTACACATTTGCCAAGACAGACATCAAGAGATTTGGAAAATTTGTTTGAAAATAAAACATTTTCTTGATCAATATAATTGTATCTAAATAGTTTTTTTCTAAATCATCTGTGATTTATTTGAACAGCAGCTACCGAACTATAACGTTCCATTACTCGCACGCAGTCGTCGAAAGGCGAACAAAGAGCCACTCCTTTCAATACAGATAAAATCTACACAAAGGATATACGAGTATAATCCTGTAATGCCTTTCATTGCTTTATTATATTCCGATTGTAATTTCTATCGATTTCATTATCAGCCACGAGATTATTGTAAGTATTGGATGATATTTGTGAAAATGAAAGTCTAATATAGAGTACAAAAAGGCTTTTACGAAAATTGAACCGTTTTCTGTTCTATTTTTCAACGATGACTAAGATCATCTGAAGATTTGAAATGTAGTGTAATATAATTAGATTTGGAGTTAGGTATTAGTTATCAAAAAGGTAAGAAACTCAACTTCTGCGGTGTTCCATAAAATAGTATTTAGAACGGTCTTGGCTGCTCTTACAGCGTTTCCTTCGCAATTTTTCACAACACACTTCAAAAGAGTTTAGCTCGGCGTACGCGACTCGAAACAATAGCAGCATTTAGCCGCCTAAAATGCGAATCGGCTCAGTGCACTCGTCATCGAAAACCATTCCGAACAGAATGACTGCACGATTGCATACGTAAGAGTTTTGTCATTTCTATAGCGCCGTACGTACTTCTTTTATGCGAGGCTCCGTGAGTGGATGGAAACGAGACGTTGGGACGCCTTGTCGCTTACTCCCCCTTCTTGCTAAATGCAGAAACTATGGCTATAGCAACCCTAGACTATTGTAAGATTGACTAGGCCTTTGTTTGAGCTATGGGACAGATGTGTGGGTGTATGATGAGTGCGCGTACGTAGGGGGTTTTTGTTTACTCTTTTAGGGCTAAAATCGAGGGGAGAAAAGTCGTTGGCTTAACAATGGCCGGGAATTTCAAGGTGAAAGTAAGGTTAACTGAAGGGTAGGTTTTGTAGCTGTATAACTATAGGTATATTGGTCATATTTGTACGGCGCTTTATTACAGAATTAGTCAAAACAAGACATATTATGTAACTACTTTTTAATTATGTAGAAAAAGTATCGAGAAACTCTTTTTTCTTCCGATTGATAAAAATAAAAAGTATAAAGTATTATTTTTAATTAATCGGAGAGGATTTTAAATTAATTAAGCAGGATAAGTAATTATGGATTTCTAAGAGCAAATATCGGCTTCGGCATCGCTCGGGTCTCTACGTTCCATATCATTTAAACCGCTTAAAGTTATTGTCATATGGAGCCTTGGTTAAAACCTTTTAATATCAGTTTCAGAATAAATTCGACAAATTATTCAAAGTCATGGAACTAAAGTTATTAGAAATGATATAGGAAAGCTAGCATCGAATAACCAAAAGCAGGTTATTGAATAACAAAAATAAAACTCCATAGGCCTAATCCCTAAGTGGAGGATTTATCATCACTTTGAAGCATTTTTCGATACATAACAAAATCCGATTTGCAAAGCAAAGCTTGATACGAGAGCTTTACAAAAACCCATTGGAAAATGTGTCAGTAAATCAGAAATAATACCGAGTCGTAGATAATGATGTACTGCGCGGCTGAAGAAATCGAAATGAACTTTTCCCAAGTAAATTTTAATGTAAAGATTCCTTTGCCTATTAAAAGTGAAGGATACAAGATACTCCAAATTTTTCTTTTGCTTGGCATAATCAAATAAAACTTGATTTTATGTTTCGAGTCAAATTATAAGCCGAGGGAGGGCGAAATAAAAAGTGAATAATGAATGCGGAGGCCGAATCCGGGTTCTCGCGACCGTAGCAATTATTTTGTTTCGAGTACCATCAACATGGTTCGTACTTTCAAATTTTCATACATTAAGCAAATGTCGAGAATACGTAATAAGGGCCTAAATGTTGTAAGCCGACGCGGGGTTGCCATTGTAACACAAGGGGAGTGGACAATCGCTGGTGCTCTTAACGTGAACTTGAACTTCCTGGTTTATTCTTTTTTTCTACCCACATTTCTGTTGTAAAGTACTAAACTTGAGGACAAAATTGGTCAGAGAATGTTTTAGCAACTTTTCCAAAAAGATTTTGTACATTAGTATCTAGCTAATTTTGCTGCAATAATAGTGAAAAACTGCATATAACAAAGCCTATAACATTCTACGTTAAATATAACTAGCGATATCGTATTACCATTATATTAACGGTAAAAGAAATTCGGAGCACCTTAACACTTACTCGTAATTCGTGTAACAAAAACTGGCGTTATGAAGTTACAAATTCACAAAAAGGTATTTTAAATCCTATTCGCTCGAAAATAAGGAGAATATCATACCAGTCGCGGAAAAGCCGGCGCCTCGTATAAATATCCAAGTTATCAACATTAGTCGACAGTTTCTACCCATACTTGTCTTCTGGAGACATCGTATAAGAGCGCGGTCGAATAAAATAATACTCAAATAAGGTTCACTACCGCCGAACAACTCTTTGACGTCACTACAATCCGCTGACGTACGAAAAATGTACGGCATGCCATTTCGTAAATAAACAGAAGCCGCAAAACCGAGTGCCGTGTATGACTGAGACTGCCTACAAAACATGCAATCTCTATATAGATCTACCAAGGTATGGATGTCTGGTGTTGTACAAATTCACGAAAAAGGGGTGGCAGTTTATCTATCAAAATATAGATAGGTACTTACAAGCACACCAAAACTGATTTACTGAAATGTCGTTACAACAATGCCAATTTAATTAGCTTTATGACTTATCAAATTGTAGTTTATCACAGGCTTAGTAAAGACTTAGTAATTACCTGTGATTATATTTTAGTCTATCTTAGGTTCTGTTTGGACATTGAGGTCCAATTGAGGTTGTGTTTGAAAATCTACGAATCTAAATCAATAATTGTCATTTCACTGAATTCTCTATAACCTACTCGTGCTTACCTCATACACATATTTTTTTAAAAGCTAAAACTTTCAATCTAAAATGAGCCGTCTTACAAACGTTAGACAGTGTAATTCTGCTCGGCAGCTTTAGTCAGAACTGAGCGTTTTCGTCTACACATCGCTCGATAGTGTTGACGAACAAAATAAGCTCCCCTCCGGCGGGAGTGCGGTGTCAAGAGGCTATAGGATTAAACTTAAACTTGGTTTGCCCGCAGTTTAATTATACAAAAGGTATACGTACAACTCACGTAATTGTGCCTCCGCTGACAATGTCAAAAATTAGTTTAATTAAATGTTTAGATCGTAAATAGAACATAAAATAGATATGTACTCGTATACGAGTGGCTTGTAAATACAGGATGAAATTTTCATATTACATGGAATTTACACGAGAAAAAAGTGAGTTAAATAGAATAGTAAGAAGATAAACTTTCGACAACGAACATTTAGTGATGATTTAATTTGGTACTGACTATTGCGTTTAATAATTACGCATAGAAAATTTAAGCTTGCGATGATTGTCCTTTCCTCCTTTCAAATTTTGTAAATATAGACTAGTTTAAGAATTGAAACAACATTAAGAAGTCTAATGATGTGCAGGCAAATCTGGAATACTCATGTATACACGGAACTAAAATAAAATCTAGTTTGTTCGCCAGAATTGTTGAACATTGTGCGTTTTGTGGAAAAGTTTTGCACTTTTACGGCCAGACCAGAGTCAATAAATTTTAAGCGTTCTCAAACGAGTTTGTTGAAAATAGAAAACGTTATAGTATATTTCAAGATAACGTGATCATAATATCTGTTTTGAAATTTAATATAATGGATTGAGATAAAACTTATATTTTACTAAAGTCTTATAATATCGATATTATCAGACTCATAATCTGGACATTCAACTCTTTATGCTAAACCCTAAATAAAAACTTTACTATCATAATAACGAACAGAATATTTCTGATTTAAAATCTTGACCATTACCAATGTAAATGATTAAAGTAATAATGAAATGAACGACTGAAAAGGTTTTCCAAGAAATTTGACTTAAACATGTTATTAGCTAAAACCATAACAGAAAAGAATCGTCATCGTTAATTGCCTTATGAGTCTGTGATGTGATGAATCTCTAACGGATGAATGAACGGATCGCAGGCACCCCAGCCAGCCCCCTACGCGACACATTTCACCCTCTCTCCCCTCCGATGGGTGTGTTTGACGCATGATTTATTCGCCGTGCTAGTGAAGTCCACAATTCGAAGTGCAACAAACAAAAGCATACCGCCAGTTGATTAAGGAGCAACCATATTTTAAGACAATACAATAGACACAAAAGAATGAAACTGTTGCGCTCAAGCTCTGCTGGCTCTGCTCTATACCAAAATCACTTCGCCACTCTACGTTTGATTAAGAGCGCACTGAAGTTAGATGAACGTACAAAATTTTACGAGTTGTAAGACATAAAACTGTTTAAATGCTCGTCTAGCGGTCGTGTCGCAGCGATCCGATAGAGGCCAGCTGACTCCCGCAACATGGCGCGTTTCCTTGTAGTTAGATCGTGACATCTAGAGCATAAGAGTTTTAGTTCGTCTTAATGACGAAGGTGGCTGGTGCCAAATTGAGACTTAACTTTGCAAGTTAATTGTAATAGGGTTCGAGGGGGTGTCGGGGAAGTGAGCGGTGCGCAGGCGCATCGGGGGCGGCTCTCGAGCACGCGCCGCCACTCGAGCGCTCTCGAGCGTCCACTCGGCGCCCGCCGCGTCGAATTGAAAAGATACCTAGTACCAAGCCGACACCGCACTGAATATTCGCTCAACGTATCAAAACCGTAAAATGCAAATCTATGCACTGCGGCCGTCTAGAGTACTCAGCGAACCTGGTGGGAGCGTAGCGTTTCATGAAATTCAACATAAACTGAATGAACTGCTTTTTGAAATGTCAATTATACTATGCATTTTTCTAAATATACAAATTAAAACAACATTACAGTACAAACGTACATATCTTATAAAAACCTAATTAAAACGGATAAGACACACACATACGAGTACATACGCTTTTGTCAACCCTAGAGGTTTACGTCTGAATTGGCGAAACACACAAAATTAAATTACAACATCCATCTAGCTGCCCTAATAGAACCCCGGACACGTTAATAGAAAACGCAAACGAGTGCGGTGCGACATGAGATGGGAACGCGAGGTCGCAGGACGCGTCGCGTCGCTCACTACGTGCGCCACACAAACTTGCGCACACCACCACACGAATGCTCCAATTTATAATGCGGACAAGCCACACTGAAATGGATTTACAGCTGCAAACCTGCTTGTCTTTGATGAGGGTCTATTTTGAGATGCGCGCCGAGCGCACCGACATTCCAATATTTCGAGTCGATATATTATTATTACGTTCGAATCCGGATCGATGCCGTGTTATAAAATTTATTACGCACTCGTCTCTTCGACGTTTCTTATTTGTAAACAGGCGCTTGAGCAACACCTCGTGGGGCCCTCGATAATGTTTGATGTCTCGTTAAAAATAAGACTACCCGTCCATCGGCAGGCATAAATCCGTGACTAATTTGTCGAGAGACAGGTCGAAAATCTCAAAATAATTTCAACTGACGTCCGATGTTAACTTATGATTAAAATTTTAATGAGATTAACTAGGAGAGCAAACGTCGAGACGTGTCTCAAAAGTTAATGCACCTGCGTTTTATTTTTTTAGCGGCGGCGTTCGGAGTGACGTCCAATTTAGATCCGAAAGGATAAAATGGGGCACGGGGCTCTTTAGAATTCTACTCTAATTTCACGTTGTTTAGGTACGGGTCGTAAAGCCAGTAAGCTAAATGCTTCGGTTCTAACGGTTTGTCGCAGATTTAGGTGGCATGTTTAAGTTTCGTGTAATCCGCTGTAGGTAAAGTAAAGTCCGCAGTGTCTTTTAGGCACGCCTACTCAGTATGCAAGCGTTTTCCTGCACATCCGTTGTACGCGACCGCGGAAGGACTTCCGTACACAAAATACTATGTTTCAGTTCTTTTAGAATTCCTCGTCGCAGTTGACTCTTCGTGCGGACATGTTGCGACAACAAACAGAAAATATATACTAACATACTTAGGATTTTTCGCTGAATTATCTAGTAGAAAGCTTTACTTTTAAATAGTTCTTTGTAGTGGAAAAAGACAAAGTTTGTTTCTCGGTCTGTGATTACAGTTTTGCTATAAAGTTGATTGCAAAACAAGATACTCTAACATGAAGTATCTTCTGAGTATTTTCTTTAAAACTAGAAGCTATAATAGTGGCTTTATGAAAGGATAGCGTAGTTCGAGATATTTACCGCACTAATCTCCATTTTAAGAACGGTCGTACGATCCCTGAGCCTAGGATTAGGGAACTTGCGTGACACTAATTAAGTCGGAATCAAGAGAGAGCCTATACTAAGAGGCGCAGTGGGAGTTATAAACGAAAGGGTATTACTCTCTCTTAATAAAGAGCGCTTCAAAAACAATCTGGAAGTTTAATATACCTAGCGCATATTAACTCTACGTCAAAACTCGTCTAGTACATTTGGTTGGAAATAGACTGAGCATCAACGTGAAATACATCCAACAAATCTAGATTGATGTTCACCGAAGCAACTAAGACAATATTCACCAAATAAATTGATTCGCTTCTAATAAAGTTAGTTCGAGGAAACGTAAGTTTAACACAAATCCTACTTAGCAATAACTTTCAGCAAAGTAGACAGTCGCCCTGATGGCCCTCCACATTGACGAGCAAAGATGAGTTTATTCAAACTTTTCTACTTATTAACTTGCGTATTATAGGATTATTTGGTCCATTAGCGATGACAAATTACTGGTGGAAAATAGAGGCAAAGATTGTGGATAGTTGCGAGTACTCGAGCGTGGTATCTGTCGGGATCCGATGTAAGCTGTTGTGGCGGCTAATCCCCGCCCGGTCTAACAGTCGGCTGGGCTAGGCCCACGACGTAAATTTGTGTAATTTTGTATCTAGGCCAAGTGCCAAGGGATCTGCTCTACGGCAATGGTGATTGATATGACGCTATACAGAGAATCGTCTTGCCCCGCGCGTCGCCCCTGTCATTTCAGCAGACAGCGCGATGCATTTGTAATAGGACCGGCCAACGAGGATATAGCGCTTCACGAGCGTATTATTTACACAGTAGTCTTGAATATTCTATATTTGTAATCCTGTAGACGTCAGTGAAGTCAAGTACTTGTCTACTTAGATACTGAGACCGGTAAACATCCGGTCGCTAAAACTAATTATTTTGTCTATTAAATTTATGCAATAAAAATACTTTTATAGATTTCCCAATAACGTTTGGTTTTTGTTAAGTCATTTTCGAGTATCGATGAGATAAAAAAATGTAGGGAAAATCAATTCACTTCAAAAGAAGAGATAAACTTTATTTTGGAGCATCGAAAAACGCCTAACGTTTCAAATGGAAAGTGGCTGTAGCGTGTAGCTCGTTTCTGCCACGTCACTTGAGCATGGGTAGCTACGGTATTTTTGATGCGTCTGGATGCAAATTGGAAACTCTGGTTTCCATCGCGTTGCAAAGCGATCCATCTCTTTCGTTTTACGTAATGTAATAATACAGTCATGTTGTGTACAGCGCGATAGTTTCTGAAACCTTTTCTGCTAGCGCCGTACTCTGCCACTACTGAAAGTAACTGAATTTGAAATACGCAAAATCCTGCGGTTGCCTCCAGCGCTCGCTCTTCAATTTATGCCATTAGTAGCCTTCCGCCCTCCGTGAAATATATTATACGTTTATTATGTACGTACACGAAAATAAATTCGAATTCTAAAGTTGGAAGTGAATTTGTCGGAGCCCTAATTGGTACTTAAAATATTACTGTTTCCATCACCGAGAAAAGCTGGTGTAAACTTCGTATTTTATAGCAAAAATATTTTACCATTAGGTAAGTGAAAATAGAACTCTTTGCAACAATTAGACGTGGATTTTTATATAAAATACGGGTAATCTGGCATCGCGACCGTCCCTTGTCGGGGCGCGGCAACAAAACAAACGTTCAGCGGAATGATGGCAAGACCTCCGTCAGTTTTGTAAATTACAATAAACCTTAGAGTGGATCGTGGGCAGAATTCGAGATGGCTTCTCGCGTCGACGACAATAGGCTTAAGCTCGGCCACGCCGCACTGATACTGCACGATGCGAGCTCCTCGCCTATTAACGCAACCATTCCCCTGATATACAGATATTATCGGTTTCCCTCTACGACTCCATCATGCGCTAACGACCGATCGATCTCCACTAAACTCATTGTATAATATTTTATGTAACATGAGCGAATAAAGAAACGATTGACTAAATAACAATAGCATGTATTATCGTAAAGCACAAAACATCGGCCACGATTGTTACCGAATAGATCCACGATATCGGTCGGAACGCCGTTGGAGGAGGACGACCTCGTTATTATTTGATAGGTCCCATGATGAAAATCCTCGCGACACGCAACTTTCTCGGCGTTCACTCGTCAGAATAAAAACGGCATTGTATGGCATTCTGTTTGCTAAGGCGAGCCCTAAACATGAATATGAATAGAAAACCTGGAACCCAGCGAAATGAGACAATCTCCCGACAAGCGATGAAGGATTGTCGTTCATCACGCACAAATTTCACCGAAAGAGCTCGGAGGGCACTGCCGCCGAGAGGCGAGCAACCCGTGCACACGAAGCTTCTCGAGCTCCCGGGAGCGATCGTAATCGAGTACGTCGATAAAAATTGAATTTCTACCTTTTACCCGTAAACGACGCGAGGACATGCCGAAGATTTACCTATAACGCTATCCTATTTACAGACTTCGAAATTCTATTTGCTTAAAGGTCGAACGGAGGCAATATCGTGGACGTCGCGACGCTGCGGGCGGGATGCAATAAGCGGAGCGGCCAGCGGCGGAGCCGTCGCCAATTTAAAGAAAGCCCACTGAACCGAAAGACAAGCGCATTGGCGGCTCACGAACACAGCACCCGCACTCGGCTGCGCCGCTCTCTAAGGCTCCTCATATAATTTTCAATCCAGCGAGCTTTAAAATCGATTGCTCTTTGTAAGTGTAAAACAAGGGCCCGCTATACCCGTTCGCTAAATTACCTAACCCGTCGTTATAATCCAACAATTTCCACGTGAAAGTTAAATTGAAAGCTGCATTAGTTTTAAAAAAATAGACAGTAAAACTCACCGACTTTCGCGTTATAGGCCATTCAGATGGTCGGTTTTTAATTCCAGCGCGAGGCTAACGAGTAAGTTGTAAACGCACAAAAACCAGCGAATTTTTTCTGGTCATCGGACCAACTTTTGTAATTGCAAAGCTGGAAAACAAGTCATGCCGTTTTGGAAAATTAAAAGAGGATTTATTACGCGGTACCGCGATGATTGTGAATTCCATATATACGTACTCTCGATGATTTACTTTTAATTTCGAAAGCGGACCATTGCCATAGTTTAAATCTCATCCTCATTTTGAACTTTACTCGTAAACCAGCGTACAAATTAACTGGATAGTTTTGCAATTTATTTTGATTACCAGGCCACTTAGTTTCGTCCGAACTCAGCTTTCATACGCACCCATTGAAAGTAAGCTACGTCCCCATAAATTAAACCGCAACGTTTATCTATTAGGGTTGATAGTCGTATTCAGGCAGTCGGGTCGGGCAGTTCCATTTGTCCCTATAAAGCTTTCGTGCAAACTCCCAAATTGTATGAACAAGTGCGTAACGTAAGCTTATCTGTCTCGTTAATACCTGTTTAATGAAAGGGTTTGATCGTAAATCTACATGGTTAAACTTAATACAGAGTCCTATTGGGCTCAACTCTTGCCTACGGTCTGTAATTAATGTGCTACCATCATAGAGAAAGTTTTACAACTACGTACCAGTATTGAAACTACATAAGTATGAAACTTTGAATCGCGGTAAGAGAGGTGTTTGCGTCCCACTTTAATTTGAGTTAAAATAAGTTAAGCGATTACTGGCAGGTATGGAATAGAAATACTTTGTGTATTGTATGCGGCATTTTAGTGTACTTGTACTAAAATTTCAACGTTGGAATTCTGAATACGGAATACAAAACAATGCTGGTTTTACCTGCGTCATTGGTCCCAAATTAGTGTTATAAAAGCATGACTTTAAATTTAATAAAGTAGGTTTCTAGCTTTTTAAACCAGTCTAAGAGCACTTTATACGAGTACTTAATTTTAATTTTTATGATAGTTTTTTCGTTCACGTTATGATTCAACATTATTTTAAAGGTATAATAGCTTAGTGGTTGAGCTGCCGGTAAAGGAAAATATTGTAAGAGAAACGAAAACTTTCTAGTTCTTAATCTTTCTCCAAACAGCTTTCATTGTATTCTGGCAGCTTCATTTGAGAGCCAGACTTTGCTTCTTGTTGTCTGTGGCTAGGTGATTACAATATTTGACCGTTTGTCATCTAATGATATGATTTATTGAGACAAAATCCGCATCTACGAACCATAAAAAATGTAAAATATAACATTTATGTATTTTATTGTGCGAACCGCCAGTGCGTAGAATGCTCGGCCTGAGTGGGTGTTTCCCAATAAATGAAATATTAATTAGACAATTTAGACATTCAAGTCAAGAGTGAAACGGTTTTCGTCTAAGCAAGCGTGTTCAATCATCATCATCAATCATACACTGCATCATTGCTCCTTCAGGCAAGATGGCGGTCAAACGCAAGCCTATCATCGAAAAAAAAATGTCTTCCTCTTTGTATTGAACATTATAAAAATATTCGAAACCCCATAAACACTATGAATAGAGCCACCTCAATAAACGGTTATTGATTTCCCGCACCTACCGCGTAACCTTTCCCTAAATCCTGTTATAATCTTAATAAATTTTCGGATTTCAGTTGAAAAGGTGATGGTATTGGGGCTTAGCTACTACAGCGGGGAAAGTTATGAATTAATAACTACTTTCAACCCTTGCCTCCCAAGGGAAGTAGTGGCCAAGCCGTAATAATAAGCTTCAAAACAAACTACAAGTAATTATAACAAGAACAAGCTATTACTCTGTCAAACAGCTTAGGGCTTCGTTGAATGTTGTTCTACATCGACTTGTGGTCAATTAGAAAGCAAATATGAACTCAGGTGGGCCGGCACGTGTGTTAGTATTCAACGGACGTTTACAAATACTGTTTAGTTTAGGCATAGGCGAAGGAGGGTTTAATTTCATTGACAAAT
The DNA here is from genome assembly GCA_949125135.1 of Alcis repandata. Taxonomy (NCBI): domain Eukaryota; kingdom Metazoa; phylum Arthropoda; class Insecta; order Lepidoptera; family Geometridae; genus Alcis; species Alcis repandata. Next base: position 9,646,435 of record OX421226.1, on the reverse strand, counting down.
GACGATCGTTAACTTGTATTTGAATAGCACCTTAACATTGTTTTATTTCCTTATATAACTGTTTTCAATTAATTAAGAGCATTTTGTTAGCAGATATAAGGCCCAAGTTTGAAGGCATTTTAAGACAGATCTAAACTAACTAAAAATATATCTGTCTTTATCATTGCAAGCCATTAGACAAGGATGCCAATAGTTAAAAAAAATTTAGATCTGTCTTAAAAAGCCTTCAAACTTGGGCATTGTAAAAATCATTAAAAACTGAAACTGATGAAAATATTGTTACTTATTCGATTTTTTTTTAATTTGCAGCATAAATACGCAGCATAATATTATAAATAGAAAATTCTAACGTTTTGAGCTTTTAAAAAGCACCTAAACAGCAAAAAGTTAAGTAATTAAGAAAATCTCGTAAATTGCCAACTGTATTGCGTCTCCAAAAAAAGAACAAGCGACCTTATTACCTCGGAATAAGATTGACATCATCTCCAAACTCATGAAACTCGAAACTGCCCAAAGGCATTACACAAATTGATTGGTAACGTTTTTTTAAGCGCTCCCAAAGAAAGAAAAACAACGACATTTGTGACGTCACTGCCAAAACACCTTAAAAATTGGAATTTGCTTTTCCTCAGGCAGCGGCCATCGATGTTATTTCTCTTTTGATCTCTTATTTGTAAACATCGGTATACAATAAACATAAATCATAACTTTCTTCCTCGTATTCCTGATCAAAAACATGGAAGCCGAATCTTATAAGCTTCGCGACTTAGACGTTTATACAAAAACAAAGGATTTTATTTTTAAATGGGTTTGGTTTGACAAGTTTGTAAATTTGATTGAATTCGTGCACGTCAGTGAAAGCGTGACAGCTTTTTTTATAAACTTTTGGCTTTAAACAAGTACAGAATGAATACAAGAACATTATTTTTACAAAACAAAAAACAAAAACCGACTTCAAAAGACCGATTATTGAGTTATTCATCTATTTGTCGCGCACGTACTTAATGCAAATTTAAGACTTATATAGTTTTCTCATGGATACCATTATCAGAACTGGACTAAATTGAAATGGGACCAAATGGGAAGCGTCAGCTTTCTAATAAAAAAAAAGAATCATCAAAATCGATTCACCCAGTCAAAAGTTATGAGGTAACAAACATAAAAAAAAAACATACAGTCAAATTTATAACCTCCTCCTTTTTTGAAGTTGGTTAAAAAGTCCTGCATAATATAAGTCATAGGTTTAAAGTTTGGCCGCTATTTTATTGTTAGGCATTATCATCAACATTTTATAGTTAATAATAGTTTTTATATTTACTTACGATAGTATAAGCGGTTTTATTAGTAAAGTACTAAACCTTAAGCTTATTTACAGCTTGAAATCGTTCGTTTTATGACAGACTAGGTATTTGACCACAACTTAGCTGATGTTAAGTGATGGCGCTGTCAAATATAACAAACTCAAGTCTAAAATGAATCTCACAAGTGAGACTGCTGGAACACGCCGCTAAGTTCTAGGCAATAGATTTAAAACTTTTAGGATTTTCTATAACGGTAACGCCTCTATTTTTGTGCACCACTTCCTGGTTCTGATTGGATCATGTCTAAATTTGACCCGTGACCCACGCACAAATTGTATATCATGCCGTAATGATTTTTTAATGCATCAGTGATCAAACGTTAAAATAACCCCCGACCACTTTCATTCAGTAATGACCTACCTGGCTGCTTGCCACAGGTGATACGTACCGATTATAAATAAAGGAATACTCGTATATTTAACTGGCATATCAGAAATAATGAACGCGCATCAAATGTCTTTAAATAATTTGTTTTAGTTTTTGACAGTTCATGTCATTACGCTCAGTTTCTTTCATCTAAACTAGATGGCGTGGCAAGATATTTCAGACTTCATCTTAGACGAAAACTGTCTTAACATGACATTATTTTCCTTTTAAGTTAAGTCACACTACCATGATTAAGAAGTCAGTTATAAAAAGAAAGATAAAAGATGTAGATAATTTTGTAGGTAAGAAAATTGAAATTTTGATTTGCTGCCATCTAGTAGGTATCCCAAATTATACAAGGAAGTGAACTTGGCAAACTTACTTCAGTAGGTGTACCCGGTAGTACGGTAGAGTGCAGGCAAGCTTATCTTTATAATTTTTTTATGATTAGTAAAATAAACCGCCTTCGATTTGCTACGCTAAACGAATTGAGCTATAATTTTTTCGATAATTTTCTATTGTACTTTTCAACAAAATCACCAAAATATTTTAAAGTCACCACACGTTTTGTCTAAAGCTAACAAAGACATACTAGAATATCTAAATCGAGATTGGAGAAGCTATAGATACGATAGTAGGTATTATAGACAAACAAGCGGGTTGTATAGGTGTGCGTAAGCATTTAGCGCCATCTATCACATCTATCATCTCCGATAGTCGATCATTAGCCATGTTTACTTACGGCTGGTGACAAGGGACACCATATTGCTGTTAAGCTCGACTAAAGTTTCTAAGTAGGTATGTATAGAACTTTGGAGTTTGATTATCTGTAGTAGGCGGATATCGGGTAGGGTCGTCCGACTGTCGAATCTACTTGTTTCATCTGGAGAATTAGCTTGAGGACGCTGATGTTAAGTTTTGACTTATCGGATGATTTTAGTCAGGCGGAGGAATAATTGGTATTTGACGTACCAACTAAACTGGTTTTTTAACCGACTTCAAAAAAGGAGAGGTTATCAACTCGTCTGTATGTTTTTATTTTTAATTTTTTTATGTTTGTTACCTCATAACTTTTGACTGGGTGAATCGATTTTGATGATTCTTTTTTTATTAGAAAGCTGACGCTTCCCATTTGGTTCCATTTCAATTTAGTCCAGTTCTGATAGTGGTATCCATGAGAAAACCATATAAATCTTAAATTTGCATTAAGTACGTGCGCGACAAATAGATGAATAACTCAATAGTCGGTCTTTTGAAGTCGGTTTTTGTTTTTTGTTTTGTAAAAATAATGTTCTTGTTATTGTTTAAACTAAACTTGAAATTATTTATATTTTTTTTCAAATATACAAAACAAAATTTATTGAATTTTAGTTTTTTATTTGACAACCCTGATAATTTTTGACTCATAGAGTAAGTTAGTATAGTATAGACCCGTGTTTAAGTTCTTGTCGAAACGAGGAAATATTTAGACCGATAAACTAAACTGTATGTCGTCAATCAGGTACGAGTAGTGACGTGTAATTTAATACAATGACTCAATTTACCACTCTTAGTCTTTAAATTAGATCTATATTTAAAATATGAAAACGCGTCGGGATTGTGCATTTGCTGAGCTCAAACTTATATCGTTAGTTCTCCTAGAAGTGATAATTTATCAAGACAAAAGTAAATTTGTAAATTTAATTTTATTTATTTTTTTGTAAATTTCTTTGTTCTAGTTATTTTAGTTTTTTATTTTAAATTTAAGATGTAAATATATATCACTACTAGCTGACTCGACAGACGTTGTCCTGTCAAAAGCCATTGCGTCAATTCTATGTCAAATGTCATATTGCGTAACTATATTATGTTGATGCTAACTTGTCAATTTATAGTAAAAAATATCAGTATATATATAATTTGCAATAAATTAAAATTGCGACTATAATTTGAGATTTAAACTATCCTATCTCTCAAGTTGGATCGAACTGCACATGGTGTGCGAATTTTTTTATAATCGGTTAAGTGGTTTAGGAGTCCATTGAGGACAAACATTGTGACACGAGATTTATATATATTAAGAAGATTGATAAAGAAAGACAAAAATAAAGTTACAAGACAAAAGCATTGATATTCTGTGTAATATGTCTATGTAATGTACTCCTGACAATTTCAAGTCGTACTGACACATGGCGATTTAAGTCAGCTACTTGAGTGGCGTCGTAAAATTTGGAGCTTCGTGGACGTATCGACAAACAATGTAGGTTTTTCCAACACGAGACGACGGAGCCGCGACCTGGGATTGCCGTGTGTAAATAACCTAAAAGCGTGCATTTAGCACCAGAGCAATTTGGTGTAGGCAATGAGTGCAATTATTTTTAACCAGTAAGAAATGAAGGCCTAAAAACATAAATGATGATGATTTCAGCAGCGTCGGTCGGGAGTTTTTGAAGCGCTGCACTCCTGGCTGAAATAGAAATTTCGGGATCCGCCGCTACCTCCGCACCTAAATGCCTAAAGTTAGATATAAACGTACTAAAATATATGCTGTTTCATAGTGATTTATAAGGGGAAGACAACAGCACTTTTATTTTTAGTAAGTTTAAATCTAACAAGCTTCCAAATACTGTAATGCTACATGTAAGTGAAACAATGTAGTGTGTGAGTGTGTGCCTCAGTGAGCGATGACTTGAATTTTGCATAACAGGCCATTATTTAAGCGAAATCAACTTCGGTAATTTTAGAAACAAACTTCGTTGGAACGACAAATTAATTCCACCATATAATTCAGACAAATACCAACTGAGTATGAAAATAAATGTGAACTTGTTTCGCAACTCTGGAATTTAATTATAAAACTAATCAACCTTCAGTTATTTATCTTCGAAAATACCAAAATTTTTATTAAGGACCGTCGTCATGCCTCCACCGCGAAAATAGCGCGAGCTTACTGTAGAATTACTATGTAATGCTGATATTAATTTGATATCATTTTGATAGGTCATAACGGTTTTGGCAAAACAAACTAGCATTATAGATAAATCTATAAACTATTATAGCTTTGCGTTGAGTGATATTATTAACTAAGAATGACAAATCGGCTGATGGTATTAATATTTAGATACTTTAAATAAATATATGTACAAGGAACTTATTCTTTTCATGTACGCAAGTACTTGTAGACAAATTTTAGTACTTCTGTCTTGTTTAACTTGGCTATTTTTACTTTTAGTCTTTAGAGCTTTAAAAAATCATAGCATTTATTTTTTTGTTTTAAAATATTTTTAAATTGCACAATTTGTGATTTTTTTCAGCTGATATACGTTACAATAAGGTATATCGTTAAAAATGATTTTAAAGTAGCTTGTAAAATGCATTTTTGCATTATCCGATCTAATATTTTTTGAATACGGGCAAAATTGCGCTAATACGGATTTTTCTATCTACTTGGTAGAGCAACTAGTACGAAAAGTTATTAGAAGATTGACATAAACGATACATAGTTTTGCCGCTTATAAGAGTTATCTCTACATTGTTTGTAGCTCGTTTTAAAGCTGTTTGTAAAATCTATGTAACTATTTTTTTATCATTTTAACAATTTAATTTTAAAATAGTAATTATTTATTCAATTTATTTTATGAAAGTAGATTTTACTAGAAAAGAAATGTATTTTGTTCGAAATATATTTTTGTACTTAATTGCTGAAGTACTTTTAATTGCTTGGAAAATATTATTTAAAGACAGAAGCTGTCAGCAGTTGATAGTGCAATCTACTTATTTTTAACTATAAGCTAAATGGTGAAGCTACTGTTTTTTTATATTCTGCTAAAATTCTACCTCACCACTAAAATGTAAACGTCTAAATTACTAGAATTTTCTAGAACCTAGATTTCACCTACAAACTAAACATTACTTCTACGTGCTTTTTCATGTACCTTGTTGCTTGTCAAAATACTGAAGAACATGTCGAAAATTCCATTTTTCTTTTTTAAACACAAATTTTAATTTCGTTTCAATTTTTTGCACTGGTTTTAAAAGTACCACATTTTTCTTTAAATATTTTTTTTCGCGGACTTGAAATAGACAACTTTTGTACACAGCAGTTTGTAAAATTTCCTTTGAGAGTTAAATTATGCATGTACGCATCGTCGGACAAAAAAATAATTTATTTGAAGCTTTATACAAAGTTGGCGAGTTCGTATTTCCTTGCCAAAAAACTTTATAAAATACCACAATAAACATGCTTTTATCAACAAATTTCAAAATAAACCTCCGCAGTTCGGTAATACTTTGTTTTTCTCTCTGCTATGAAAATTCGAGTACCTACTAGCAAAAGTAGAATAAAGTCATAAAAATTGCTGAATTTTAGTTTGTTACAAATTGCCCTCCCGCCGACTAATTTGAGAAAAAATACGTAAACCTGAACCGTTCACAGTTAATATCACCGTTACATGCGATTCCACAATTTTATTTCAAGCTATTAGTGTACAACTCTTATCTTATCGCAATTTTTAGGCATAAAAACAAAATAACGCGCTTGTAGTTAGACAATTTTAATTCAATCAAAAAACAGATTTAAATGTTCGTATTTAAGGTGTATGTACGGAAGTAGCCGATTGATATGTTTGTTGTTTTTAATGTTTGTCGAGAGCAGGCGGCACGATGGCGCCGCCACGATAGAAACCACTTGCGGCCGGGCAATGTGCATCGGACGCGACGCGCACTCTTAATAAACTTTACTAAACTTTATGCTCCGGAAATAAAACTTTTGTGCGTACGTCATCGCTCACTGACGGAACCCTCGGTCGGGTGCATGTCACCGCAGACAAGTGTCGGTACTAACCCTGAGCGATGTGCAGGTCTGGTCCGGTTGGGAATTCGACTGCTGGAGCACTTTCGCGGTCGCGATAGGAAGCACTGACTTTAGCACTTTGGACATGTAAAGTCGGAGCGGAGTCGCGAGTGTTGTGTCGCGCGGCGCGTGCCGGCGTCGGCGCGGATAGGCAGCGGCTGCGCGGCGCGGACTGTGCGGCTGCGGACGGCGACGGACGAGCGACGAGCGACGGGGCCGCTGGGAGTGTGGCCGCTGCCGCCCGCCGGCCGCCGCCGCCGACGAGCGCGCACGCGCCGCCCGCCCAGCGCCCGCCCCCCGCATCGACCGCCGCCACCCACCCCCGCCCACCACCCGACCCGACTGTTTTTCTCTCGGCACCCGACCGGGGGACGCACCTGATTTTTTCCGTGATATTTTTTCCTCCCTTCTCTTCGCGACGCGATCCGTTCGCTTTCATTACGGTTTCGAGTTTGATTTATCACCGCGGCGGGTCTGAAATATTCTTGCGATGGAACTTGGTGTCGAACGCTCACCTCCTAATTAGCATCGATTGATAGTAATAATCGAACAGCAGGCGGATATGCAGCCCTTCAAAATACTATTTTATCTTTTCCCCTCGTCATTTCATAACAGGAAACGGAACCTTGGTAAATTATCACCCTTCATAAGAAAAATTGTGATCTTTTCTTTGGAAAAGTATTAATGTTATAAAGATTTTTTCCATATTAAAGATTTATATGTATAAAATGATATTAAAATTAACTAAATAAAAAACGCAAAATATCTGTCATGTAATATAATTTATTCCAGTTTTTTCAATGTAGCGCCTATATCGTAAACCTAATCACGTAGCAATGGTTTACGTTGTAGCTGTATGTTAAGTAATTGGTTTTGTAAAATCGTTTCGGTAAAACATTTTTAATTCAATATTATCACAACTGTATTTAAACTTGCACTTAGTATTTAATAACATTGATATAAAAAAAATATATATAATTAAATATCCTAAGCACAAAATTGAAATGAGAGCTTAACGACCTACGCTACGCTACACTACGCTACAACGCTACGTCAATATGTTTTGACACGTAATGCGTAGACTGCCAAGCCTGTCGCGTAGCACCTGTCTACGTCGTAGCTGCAGCGCCCTTATCCCTTTTACGCGACACCCAACGATTAGTGTTCCCGAACCACGCCGCCCTGCATTCCTTCAAGAACTTAACATATTTGGCCGCGATTCAATTTTAATGTTTCCACATTTGTGTCATAACTTTCGGCAAAGGGGAAACAAAAATTACCTCGACTCGAGAACGAGGTATTTGTAAACGGTTGACGTCTGAGTATTTTTATGCAAAACACGACTCCCTTGTTGTGAAATTGTTTAGGCAGCTATGCGATTTAACTCCACACTAGATATGAGATTGTGGAACTGTGGATCCATCATATTCCTTGCAATAAAACTTGTAAGACACTGACGAATGTTATATGGAGTTGGGTACGGTGAAATGTTATAAAAGTTTGTCTTTGAAACGTTGTATTGTTTTGCAATAACTTTAAGCTTTCTTTCTTGTTATTCAAAACAAGTTATGAATTGGAGTAAACTTGGAATGCGAAATATGTGGATGCGTTTCTTTAACTAAAGTTTGGTTTGTATAAAAACTATTATGCATAAGTCAATGTTAACATATATTTATCGCAGGATGTTTTCGTATCTCATATTTTCCTTTACCAGTATTACAACCTCGTCAAGCATTGATCATAATTCAAATTGCATATCAATGTTAACTCCAAATTGCTACAAATAAAACGACTAACACGAACCTTCAACTATTTAACTAACATGTTAACATACGTCAACGCGACAGCCTAATTGCATTAATTACAAATTCTCACAACAGTTTGTATACAACATGTTTTTCACGTTTTTTTAAACGGTCGGAATTAAAAGTAATCACCGTTGCACGGAAACGCAGATATGGGGAATAATAGCTGGTACTGACTGTAGGGATATGCGGGCGATTACGGCCGAAGCTTAAATCTTAATAAGACCCCTTCGTTTTTATGTCTGAATATTGTTTCTACGATTTGAGGAAAGGTTTAAAAAAAATAACCAAATTTTTTGAAGAAAAAAGCAACGTATTTTTTTATGTATTGTTTTTTATGTTTTTTTATGTATTAAAAGGTTTGTGCCTGTATATTGACAAAGTTGCAGATCGGACCTGGACCCGACTGACGATGGTGATAATAATTATTGTAAAGTTGCTTGTTTACATAATTCACAATTTTTGTAACGACGACTTAACACCAATTGTGACAGACCTGACATACCAGAAATACAGTATTACAAGATAGTGTAAGCTTGTAAAAACGACGATAGCTGCTCTTATAAGTCATATTTCATCATTTTTGCCTCATAAAATACTAGCTGACTCGACAGACGTTGTCCTGCCAAAAGCCATTGCGTCAATTCTATGTCAAATGTCAAAAGTTACATTAAAAAAGTTTACATTGTCCAAAGCGCTAAAGTTAAATTATGGTTTAAGTATTTTTAAATTTTCTAATTTTTCATGTTTTTTTACTATAAATTGAGATGTGAGCTATCCTATCTCCTAAGTTAGATCGAACTGCGATCGCACTGCGGTGTGCAAATTTGATTGAAATCGGTTAAGTAGTTTAGGAGTCTATAGCGGACAAACAACGTGACACGTAATTTACATATATTAAGATAACTACGCTAAAATAAGTTTACTACGTGAGTGTAAACATAACGTAGACTTTGTAATCTATAGCTCCAGTGCGTAAACTAATTCTTACTAAACTCACGATCGAGTCTGTATTCAAACAGTGTAACTCCCACCGGGTGTCTGACCTTTGTCCGTGTACTGGCAAAACGATCAAGTCCCGTCCACTTTAATACCTAAACGGATGCGCATCCATCCCTAATTGGATCACAATCGGTACAGTGACGTAAGTAAACTACGGTACGGTGGACGACGTCTATAGTATAGAATAGTGAGTACTACAGTCAGTAGAAAAACTTGAGTAAATTACGCGCGATTCTACCCACGCTTGTTTTTACTATACAAAGTTTATGGTATCTGATGAGTGAAAACCATAAGCATCTTTTTATGTAAGTTTATTGAAGTTAAACCATTGCTGGCTAAAGAAGAAAGTGTAAAAAGCAACAGTGTTAGTACGAGTGAATCGATCACGCGTCTCCTAAAAATCTCTCATACTGTTCATAGACTATTCCGGGGGTCTATTGGGAAGGGTGGAATCGGCGTGTCCTTTGGGCGATACGGTCTAATAGTTTTGAGGTCTCAGAATCAGGGCGGGAAAAAGTTTGGGGTAGATTTTGTGGTTGGATACGCTTTGATATCGTGGAAAAAGTAAGGTTGCCGTAATCAAGTTTGAACATTCTTTATCGAATCCATATATCAATATAGAGCGTTAGTTTAACCTTTAAGCCACCTGTATTGAGTACTCGAATCGAATGTTAAATACATCCGCCCGTCTTAGCAGGTGCTCGTATAATTAAATCGAGTAAAACTTTCAACCTTTATCGATTCCGAACACAGCACAAAACAATCGCCTCGAGCCGTTTAATTTTCTTGAGCTATTCGAACTGTTTAAAGTCGCCAATAAAACGAACGATTAAACAAATCTGTAACAAAGTTGAATCGGCGATTACGACGACGATTCCGATTGTACGAAACAGATAAAACTCTCATCAAATACAATCGGCGGTTGTCTGGACAGGGCTTAAAGCACTAGGCCTCTATATCCCGCCATTTCCTTGGGACGAATTTCATTACCACTAGGTTGTCCGGTAATCCGGAGCAGGCAAGTGCCTTAATCTGCCGCTCTCGGTTCGATTCCGACTCTTGAACGCGCCACTTGCTTCATTTTTACGTATAATCCACTTTTAATTGCCTCGAGCGTTGCTGTTATTAAATTTTCAAACTGAAATTAATTATGAAGATAAGTTTCGAAGACCGCTGATGCGACGATAGATCCTATCGGTGTTAATTTAGCAAAGAAATCTCGGCTTATGAGAGTTTTGATGCGATAATCTAAGATTAATGTTTTATTTATTGTTTCCTTCTGTTGAAAGTCGAAATTGTTTGTTTTGATCAGAATTGCATTTGGCTGCGAAAATAACGAATCATTTTATTCACAGTGAGGTTGATTTAAATTACATTTCAATACCAACTTCAAACTTAGTTCTGAAGCAAGTTGTTTTGCCAACTTTGTTCTGAATCGTACCTAGTAAAGTTTTATCATTTATATTAGTTTAATCTCGAAGTGAATTACACTCAATTAAATTATTATTTGTGTTTCATATGAAAACTAATAAAAAATTAGCGCTTGATAATTGTAAAGATTACTTGAATTGCATATAAATTATTTGATCTGCATTTATCTATGTTTACGTTTTGTCATAATTACAACATCGTTATTTATTTTTGAATAACTATGCAATTTTTTTTTCTTAAAAAAAATATCGAGTTTTTTCGCATTTTGACTTACTTAAGCTAACCCCCAGAAACACACTAAATACAAATTTAACTGTATACTTTTCATGTTCCAATAAGCCATAGTAGTATGTAAGTTAAACAGTAAGCTGTCACTTCAGGTTTATGATTAATAACTAAAAGTTAGTCGTATAGGCCAAGTGGCTCGCTTTGGTGTCAGAGTTATAAAATCCCTTTGACATGATTCGGACGTCGTTGTTAAATGACAAACAACCGAGGCCTATAATTAACATGCCATCCGACTAGTAACTAGAAATAACCATTTAATATTAATCAAACACTAGGAAACATATGAACCGATTGACACTCGATGTTTCCAAGTCTGCGAGCGGCGCGGATTAATCGAAGACTGCAGTTACGATTAGGTGATGATTAATGCTCGCAGTGCGACGCCATCTGCCGAATTAATTGCTTCATTTCCTCTCGACGGCACCAAATGGAATTTTGTATTTCCAATCGTAAAATCGTCGTTTTGCCCAGCGCACTTGTTCAGGTGTGTTATGGACTGTGTGATTTATTGACACTTTGCAAAACATTTTTTTGACGCTGATCAATTAAAATAGGACGTTAGGACCATTAACTAATAACAAACAGAGGCCGCGCAAGCAGAAAATACGGCTCAAGAACGAGTTGAATTCCTTTGTAAGCTTCGAAAGTTTCCACAAAAGAGGGCCCGCATGATTTGTGAATGCGTGTAATTTTTCAAACGTCATATTTTTGGTAACATTTTTTTTTTCCGAGCTCCCGAACAAAGTTTACCATTGTGCCGGTGCGACTTTCTGGAATGTGTTTTGTGGCATTTTTTCTTAGTGCTTTGTTATGGAAAATTCGATAGTTGAGTGAGGATGACGTCCGTTCTCGTTATCTTCAAAACTTGAATAACAATCTGTCGGATAGACGAGCTTCCAGCTTGTCATTAGATGCTAGTTATAGTAGAACAAATTGATATTATAAAAAGTATATAAAGTATATATTATAAAAAATTATATATTAGTATTAGTTATATATTTATACAAGTGTTTTGCCCCATAATTTATGAAGGAATTTATTACACATATTAAATTTTTCATCATCATCATCCACAGCCTTTTTTATTCCATCGCTGGAAATTTGCATTTCCTTTATTTCCTTTTCCTTTATTTTTTACGGTTACAAAACCACATTCAGCAGCTATACCGTGATATACTTACAGATCTGAGACCACCAAACTATGCTATGAGCGCTACTGGGATGTCGACTAAAATCAATAGAGCTATGGAAGCTCAAATATGAGAGTCGCTTGGGAGTGCAGAGAACTGGTAAGCGGATGAGTTATGGACAGGTAAAATTGCCAGCTGCCTTTCTGTTTGATAATCCTTTGTCGTATTGGTGTGCACAATCTACCGTGGACGTTGTCAAAGGAACCCCAGGCTATCTGTTCAAAGCTGTCAGCGCGTCCTGCTGACTGACTGACTTTTCATACCTCACGATTCCTACTTTACAGGGTTACAAGGAATGGGTATGTTAAGCCAAAAAGCACTAATAGTACTCATTATTATGAACAACTTGACTATGGACCAATGCGGAAATTGCAAAAAAAAAAATCTAGAGTCATTGACATTTTTCTATGGAACAGCTGATTTCTCTTCGCTATTTAAGGGTTGGTCCCATAGTAATAATTGTCCATAATAATGAGTATTATGACCTCTTTTCAGCTTAGCATTCACCCTTATAACTCTAGAGTTATATTGACAGCATCAATGTGGGGTCCATTGGTTTATGCTTAACTATGCAAAATTAATTGATGAACAATTCAGATAGTCTTTGGATGATAGGCTTATGCAAGTGACTATCAGAACGGAGGTGTTAGCTAGATGATATATTATATTAAAGGTAAAAAAACATATAAAAACCGTTTTTTGCAGTTATTTTGCAAGTAGCCGAATCGTCCTCATCAAAAAAATGTGGTAGTAACCATTGCGAGTTTACTTACGGAACCAAAGACTTGAGCCATATTTACTAGAACTAATATAAATGCTGTTTTTATTTACTTCTAAAGATAAAAATATCTTGACTTATTTCCCACAAGTTATATTTATGGAAATCGAACAAGTGGCTCTGTTATTGCAGCAACCCAAGCTGTCGGGCGAATAATGAAACCGCAGTGCAAAGTTGTGATCAAAATACGGTAAATTAACATATTTTCACTTTAGTACACAACGTTCTCATTTTCGAGTGCATCCTGAGAGTTATTTAGGGTAAGTCTCTATTTTTACAATTAATGAAAATAAGAAACGACTAATGAGAAATACCTAAAAGGGGTTGTTTTCAATGCACTGATCTTAGTCAGCGCCAAATCCTGGAAGTATCAGTAAGAGCACTGATATGTCCATTTTTTATGCAATAGTTCGATATAGCGTAGAAAATTCACTTAGCTAGTTTCAGCTTAGCTTAGGATTTTTTTGTTTGGTTTGTATTACTTTATTTTTAATAATAACTTCTGTAGATGTTTTAATTCTATTCAAACAAAAATTACCATTAGATAGAGAAGGCCATGAAATGCTCTTAAGAAGTTACGTTAGAACTAAATATGAAAAAAACTTACACAAAATTGCGTATGCGCAACAGACTACACGTTTCACAAGACGGCGTTGCAAACAATTCGAGATTAACCCTTAAACAAATGAACCACAAAGCTCGGAAACTCGTCAATTCACAGACAAAGACACAACGTTTGACATCATTAATATCCAAGGAGCTCGAATGTGTATGAAAGGAGCGCTTTCACGGCTGCCAGAAATGCACTCATATTTCCGGATTTCATTCCCTCGGAGCGCACTATATGACATATAGCAAATCCAAATGTCATCGTAACGTTACCCCGGTGGTGTTCTTCGTAGATTGTATTAAACAAAGGGGAATTAAATAGCAGACAGCGCGGTGTACCGACCCGCGACCAACCTGGCTGCGAACCACTTTATCACAGCGTGTTGGTCTAATCAGTATCGGAGCTAGCTCGGAAATAGATATTTTCTTGGTGAGCTAGATAGGATATAGGTCATCGAGATTTAAATAAAACAGTGACTGTACATCTACAAGTCACGTAATTTTTAAGCTATTGCATAGCTTCTATCGCGGGCTTCGAGCGTGGAGACCGAATCCAGAAATTCCGTAACGAAAATAATCTCACAATTTTTATTTGATACTTTTTAGTTTTGTTGCCGATTATCGATGAATAGCAGAACTTTTAATGACTTTTTGAAATATCATGCTTGTCTCTTTAGTTCAGCAACTCGCCTCTAGGTGTCGAGTGTAAAGTTTCGATAAATAATTATGATTGCATAAGTTGATAAAAAATGCTATGCAATAGCTGTACCGCGGCAGTCCCCGAGTTCCATACTTCTTTTATTTAAAGCATTTTTTTACAATGAATGTACTACATCATCTTCCTACCCTTATCCGGTACACTAGCTTAGCTAGCTTAGCTACGGTACAGTATGTGTACTTCTTCGATTCATTTCTATCACTCGTCATATCTGAATTAAAAATGTACTACACCATATCATTGTCATTATTTTTTTAATCTAAGTGTTCGCTTTTTTAGCCCTATTTTTTTCTATTTAGTTGATTATTGTTATTTACCGGCTGAACTATACACTCAGAGACATAATTTTTGGCACTCCTGATGAAAACCGAACATTTATTTCAATTCGAACTCATAATATCCGTTTAGGCGCTTTTGATTCAATTCTCATATAACCCTAAAGTCAAAAAGTTAATTCGCAATCCATCGGCCCGCGGTTCCATTTCATCTAATATAATTCGCTCTAAGTCTAATTTAAACCACAGGCAGGACCGTGCAGGGCACAAGCGAGTGAGACAGCGATACACGAGCGAGCGAGACAAAATTAACGCCTGCACTTTCCTCACTCTTTCACTCATGTCATCACAGCGATAGTAGATTTCAACCCAACACTCTCTCAACAAGAAAAGCTTTACAACACAACACAAATGATCTCAACTTAATCTAGCTTTAAAGTTTCACTACTGTTTTCCACTGTGACTTTTATGCCATCTCTTGTACTAAAATGTGCACGTAGTTACGCTTACGTCACGCGTTTCAATTTTTATTTTTTAGAAATAAGGCAACGTGGTCTCTTGTAATTTTACTGCTACTGTTATGTTTCAAAAATGTTTCAAACGAAATTAAACTAAGCTTTAGACTTTCGTCTGCTTGACAAATTTTAATCATCAGTTTATTAATCATTAGTTTGCTATTCCAAATAGACTTTATTGACTGTGAACTGTAATTTACGATTAAATTGGTTTTTAAAAAAAATAATAAAATAATGTTAGAAATATTGCAACAAGTAAAACAATATGAAGTATCTAAAGCCTTTTTTAAAATGTTTCTGACTGATATTATATCAAATAAAAAAAAACTTACACATAAACAATTACCTGATCCTCTTAGCCTACTATATCACAAACCTAACCGTCACCAAAATTAAAAACAAACCGTGCACATTCAAAAAAATTAAACCCGAACTACGTTCATTTACACACAATAATTGTGTACGGTCGCGAGCGACTCATTATCATATAAATGAGAGAGAAAAAGCAACGGTCGCCCATTAATCAAGAGAATGGACCAACAACACTGGCTAATACACTTATCAACTTTAATTCAATAATCCAAAGGCGACGCTCTGGTCCGGTGGACCGGACCGGTAAGCCGGCTGGTGGACTGTGACCAACATTTCGATACTAAAAGTAGCTGAGTTTGGATAACTGGCTACTTGATATTACTTGCCAGAAAGCTTCTGACGGGGCTTGGCGGTTGGACAAAAACTAGAGCTAACAATTTTACGAGTCATCTGTCACATGGAATTGCTCAGTTGAAAATGCCACTTGCGGTCACATTTTCCAAAATTGATTCTTTTGTTCACGAATCGGTTACGAATATGTACCTAGATGAGCGCTGTAGAATGCGGTCTTCATTATTCCAATATAAATAGCCTATTTATGAACTATAATAGATTCCAACTCGTGTAGGCTCAATTTCAATCGTTACCAAATCATAGTCTTTAGTAAAATAAATAATTTAATTAATACGCCGTACGTCAAACATTAAAATAAAATCAGACAAAAATCTACAGACTTAATTGGTAAGACGATAGCTACAGAGTACAGACCTTTATAATTACAACAAAGAAATTAAACGTACGAAAATTTATGACGAAGAAATTAGTCTTACTTTGGAATTCAGTAACAAAAACTATGTTAAATTATTACAAGACATAAATAAGATACGTCTACGAGGCGTAACGTCGTAGCAGCCGCTACGCCGGCGCCGGTCTGCGTAGCAGGTAGCGTGAAGACACATTCTACGTAGAAGAATACGTACATCACTACCTACTTTGATGTTATATATGTAAGTTTATCTGTTATACATAAGTTTATCTGCAAAATCTTTATTTTTGGCTACTAAAAAGGCTTCAACACTAACGTTATAATAAAAACGAATCGAAAAGAGGTCGAAGAGGCTTGAATAATGATAATGATGCTGAAAGATAATCCAAGCAATTTCTTCAAATACAGTCATCTTATCTCATCATAAATTTATTTCTTGCACCCGTTATCGTGTCAAATAAATTATCTTTTTGTTTCTGCCAGTGTTTACTGAGAATCGTTGCTTTCTAAACTTCTTAAAACTATTATCATAATTCCGTGCTGCACTTTGTCATGGCACAAGTTGACCCTAGTTCGCAGCAATTCGCAGCATCCTTTCCGTATAATTAATTTCTGTTACGAGATAGCACTTTATCAAACTTTTAATAGTTTAAGGATCCATTTCCAACCTGTAAGTGTACAATCGGAGAATATTAAGCGACTCATTTTGAACTTTAAAATATTGCACTTGGTGCGCTCTAACTAAGTATCTCCTAAGATAATGCTTAAAGTTTTACACACATTTTTAATTGTAATTTTTTTTAATTGAGTTTACTTTGAAATAAGTTGGTTAAATAAAGTAGTGTAGACATATTTTGGTGTACACTTTTTAATATTTTTAGTGTAGATTTTGTTTTTCTTTACTACCTTTCTTTTCAAAACTACAACTTTCTAAGTTAGGTTCAAATTACACGCGAACAGTCCAATTAGTTGAAATTTCAAATGTAAAGCATCAGCGCTTTATCAGAATTTCAAAATCAGCTCTGCCCCAGTTGCTAGAGCGGAGAACATTAAGGTTTCGCTATCCAATTTCATGCCCCCGTGATCTCATGCACCAGTGGCCCCTAGTCTCCATCAGAGAAATTTCACTAACACAAACTTATGATTAATTGCGCCAATACCATCACATCTATGACCACATTGTCAGCGCTGAATCCCTAGACAAAGCGCCTATAGCAAACTTAGACGAACCACTTATTTCTAACGATGGGGAACTTACCTGCAAAGTTACGCTTCATCTATTGAGAACGAGTGATTTATGACTATGTAAAAGACTTTATGACGTCACAAGAGATGCCCGCTAGACTTTTATATCGTAGATTAAAATGCTATTCTAGTTTTAATAAAGGCAAAAGGTTCGGCGAGTCCGTAATCTATGCTCTCGTCGCTTTCAAAACACATATTTGATGTCAGGAGACCGTGATTCATAACGTTTTATGTGTAACCCTACCTTTGTTCGTTCGGACTGAGATTACGTACTATAAAATCACTAAACTACCCAGCTAAAGCCGTTTACGAGAAAAGCTATTTTAGTTTATTGGTTAACAGTTATGTCGTAACGAGTTTTTAATTAAAGTCGAGTAGATTTCATTACTTAAGGCGTAGCCACGTGTTGCTCGGTACACTCGCGAAATAAAAGTCTGAGCTTAGATTTTTGAGGGAACAATACTCAGGCACTCGGAGCTGGATATCCCTTACAACAAGTCTGACTTTCATAGCGCAGACAAAAGGACTTCCTTCCAACAAAAAGTCATCCACGCCAGATGATATGTCTATGGCGAGAAATTACAAAAAAAAGTTACTCAGACACACGCGTGGAGTTTTTAAAACGGGCCGTATTTTCTTGGAGAAAACTGTAGCGGATGTGCGAGGATAGACAAAAGGCTCTATACATTGTTAGGTATCTGGCGTGTGTAAAAGCAAAATTTGGTACCTGCAAGGAAAAACGTCGTAACTCATTCAGCAATATTTTAGAAGAACGATTCAATTTTTTTTTTTTACATCTAGGTATATAGACATCAAGTAACTTTTTAATGAAAAATATCAACATTTTAATGAAAAATAATGTCACAAAAATAGATTTCATCATTAACCGTAAAAATATTTACTGTAAGAAAATAATAATTGAGCAGCTAAAATTACTTCACATTTTTCTAACGGCTATATAGACACTTATAAATTTACAATCATTTCTTTTTCTATTCAATCATTTTGAATGTCACGCACTAAATTAATATAAACATGTCAAGAGTAAGAGTAAAACATTAAAAAATGTAATACTAATTACAAATTTTTTACGAGTTACGTCGCTTTTCCTAGCAGGTGTCGAAATGTAGATGAGCCGTCGCCCTCCGCGCTTAACTACTCGCACAAACACAAAAGTCCTTAGACTCCTTACATAAATCTTGCGCTGGGATGGTGGCGCCAACTCACCTTCGCGTAACTACACACGCTCCTGTGTTCGATAACAACAAATTACAATTTCTTGTCGCATTAATGTTGAAAGACTGACTTTCAGGTTTTTTTTAATTCCATTTCTTTATGGAAAGAGAATGTGCTCAGAAGTGGATAGGTTGACATTTTTTTTTATTTAATTTGTGTTTAATGTTTTTTTTATCTAATAAAAGTTTTTATAAATTCACGCTATAATACCAAATTATCAATAATAATAGAGTCCAAAATAAGCTATAAATAAATTCTAGCTATTAGATATTTAGTATCACGTATATTTTCTACGTTGAATTGCGTTTACACCTCAATTATAGTCAAATAATTTAATGAGAGAGTGCGCAGATAGCACGATATGTCTAAACAAAGCAAATAATCACAATACGATCACTATTTGGTCTCTATATAATAGATTTAGTTAGCTGCAAGCCAATTTGATCCTAATCCCAAGAGCAGAAAGTATATTATCGCTTAGATATCTTTATGTATACGAGTGGGTATGTTATCTTACACGTCATACTGCAAATTCGCAGGGGAACTTTTATGATGACAATACCACCTCTGCTTAAGGCTTTGGATTTAATTAACGATTTCCTGGAATACCTCGTCAGGTGCTTACGAGTGAAACACGAAGTATAGCTAATTGGTTTTGTTAAGACGAAGCTTTAATAAGAATAAACGGCGTAACATGTTGATTAATCGTATTGTGTAAACACGGGTCTATCTTTTACTAAGCTGGCATGTTGAGTCTTAAGTTAAAAACTCAGCTACTTTTAAATACAGAATGATACTATGACATTTTTGTATCAAGCTGCCGATATTTTTTTTTTCTGTGTTATGCCTGTGTTTGTACGCCATCTTGCCTGATCAGTACGCTATGATGCGGTCTACGATGGAGTACGCTTACCCAGAAGAAACCGATGGACTGAAGTAAAATATGAACTTCCTTGTCTTCTCCATTGCATTTAATTTAAACATTTATACAAAAAATATGGAAGACATTGTCACGAGCAGCCCTGATTATCCCGTAGACTCCGGAGATTGGCCCTTTTCACTGCTATGCATCAAATATTCTACAAATTCTTACCTACTAAACGCTTTCAATGAAAATGAGACTATAAAGTTTCCGAGAGACGCGGAATGATTCTATTACGAATATGAAATGTTATTACCTCGGACGGATTATAAGCAGAAGCAGGTTCTCACAAATGAAATTGCTTCCCTTCTTTGGAATCCATTTTAAGGATGAACGTTATAATTCTTACGAGTAAAGACTTTGTCAAGCGGCGAATGCGTTTATGTGAATTTAAAAGGCTACGTGGAGGGAAGGTGAGTTTTATTCTTGGCGTTTGGGTTTATAGCTTTTAAGACGTTTGAGTCTTTTAGTGCAGCTTTGTATAAGGATTTTTAATGCGGTAAAAGATCGTGGATTAAATAAGATATCCTACTAATATTATAAATGTTCGGATGTTTGTGAGTTCGGATATTCAGATATTTGTATGTTTGAATGTTTGTTGTTCAATAGCGCAAAAACGGCGGAACAGATTTAGATGAAATTTCGTATTAAGACGTATTAAGCTTATACCCTGAATTAACGTGTAAGTTATTTTTTATCGAGGAAAATGCAAGTGAAATCACGCGGCGCAACTAGCAGTTAGGTAACGATATATTTAAGCTCAATTTCTGTAGAAATTATCATTATCTAAAACCTCATAAATCCTCTACTACGTCTCTTGTTTGTAGTAAAAATTTATACTCTTATTTAGCGTTAGCAAAGGCCTTCAAACGGTGTCAAAGCTCTGACATTAGTGCTGGGCTGGGCCTTTACAAAGGCCCTGTTCGTTTTGGGATCGAAAACCGTTATAAACGCCACTTTTGCTCACAATCATGTACAAACGATTTTGTAATTTTTTACTGTTATTTTTACAGCCGATTCTAAAACAAACGAAAGGTAACTTACAAGTTTTTGATAACAGTGAATGAATTACACAAAACAACGGTTTCAAGTATAGACCTCGAAATGACATTTTTAGTTTAAAATATTGTTGGTTTTTTAATTACTTTCTAGGTTGTGTATGTATTGTGTTTGTGTTATAAAGCTCCTATAAAATACAGCCTGTTTCAAAAACAACAAAGAATAGCTCGTACTCGTTCTACAATCAAGTTATACTTTATACGCTTATTAATTTAATATTTTATCGCAGCTCAAACCCATTTTCGGGTGCAGGCAATAAAATATTTTTACCCAACGTAATAATGGTCACAATGAGATTTTAAGCTTTATAATTTTACGATATAAAATTGCCAGGACTCCAAAAGCTCGATCGAGTTACATTGTATTTTAGCGGGCAATAATGCCTACGTATATTTTGAATTAAATTGGTTATTACACTAACTCCCGGCTTATCTCGCTTTGGCCATCGTAAACTAGTGTAAAGGTAATTTAACCGTTCAATAGTTTTGTTAAAGTCGGTAAGTTGTTTAACAATGTTAGGCCTCGGCCATTGTTCCATTCACCACGATATTGTTTAGTTACACTATCGAATTTGGTTATTAATGTGTAAGTTTAGTGCTCTACTTTATTTTGGAAGCATGGGACTGTGCTGCAAAGTTATTGTTATAATTATTCATATTTAATATTCTTTATTTTATACTTACGAAAACTAAACTTGGAAGACTAAAACTAAAGGGCTAAAACTTATAAAAACGATGCTACCTGCTGTAGTTAAATAAACTGTGCTAGCTTCACCTATGTGGTGACAAAAAAACAGTGATGTTTATGATGACGAAAAGTAACCTGTCTTTTTTTAATACCCCTGACAACGTGTATGCTAATTTCATGATGTTAGGTTGATTAGTTAAGGCGTGAAAGTGTAAGTAACAAACAAACATACTCAAATTCGTATTTTTACATTAGCTGGATTACGATGGCGATAAGATAACGAATTTGTTACAATCATAAGTGCTGTTTTGTCCATTAGATTAACAGCTATAGGACAAGTAATCTAAATACCAACCAGCCCACCTACTTATACTCGTACATAGCCTTGTCACGTTCTTCGTTGCGCGACAAAAACGATAAAAATGCCACACGACTAATGCAAAAAAATACCTTACGTGTTTCACCATGTGATTCTTACCTGAAACAAAAAATACATAAAAGATTTTTTAATAACCACAACCTAATATAATAGTTTTAAGAAATAATTTAAGTAAGTTCATTCCTTGCTCAGTAATATAAAATAGTCCGTGACGAATTAAATTTTATCATAAATACACGGGAATATACGAGTATACTTAAATTGTCGTATAGTCGAGTTGGAGACATATTTACAACAAAATGTGTCAAAACTAAGTCAATTTTAAAAGCAAGACTAATCAAATATTCACAGTTCATCAACTCTTGATTTTTTCTTCAGCGTTGACCTAATATTTCTGGTAAGTATGCCAGACTATTTTGTCACCAACTATTTATAGTCTCATATAAAAGGAACTATTTATAATTATTTCATCATTATCGTTCCGCCGGAGTATCTAAAATTTCAAAGGAGAGGTGTACTCAGCCTTTCAGCCCATTAACTCTTGCTTAGGGCATGTCTTAAGTGCTTAAATAGGTGTTGCTAATTATTATAACTGCCCTGTTTCACTTTGTAGTGTTAATTTTTCTTTGCCGTGATAATTTTTGTGTTAACTGCTGGTTAACAACGCCTTGAAGTGGAAATGTTTGTTATGACTTTACTTTGCAGTTTTCATGTTGAGTTACAATTTTGTAAAACCTGCTTTAGTTACAAAGGTTATCAAGAACATTATATATAATAGGTATGCTAAGTTCGGTATATTTTGTAATGCAAAATTAATTATTTTTTGTATTAAGTAGAGGTACCTACTATAGCTACGCTCATGGGGTATCACCCACTATTCCACATAAATTCGTTATCTGATAACAAGGTAAAAGTTACTTGCAAGTCGCCTAATTTTATCAACCGTTTCAGTGTGAAAAAGACAAATATACACTCAAACATTCACTCAAACTATTTTGTGAGACAGGTTTGTAAAATATTAGATAGTATGAAGAGTAATATGCCACGTCATTAAAGTCGATAATCTAAAAGGACTATCGACTTCTTTCAAAACATCATAAAGCAATTACACCCATAACTTACATAAACATACACAAGCAAAATAATCGGGGCAGACAGCCAATCCCTTAAAAACCCTTTACCACAAAAATCCTTACTAAGCTCTATAAATTACATTCCCGGAGGTCCGCTAATCGCTCCCGCTGCCTTTCGAGAATGCCCTAAGGTTCGGTGCAGCGGTGCGTGAGGGCCCAAGACGGCCTCGGCCTGCGTGCTGCTGACAGCCCATGAAAACAAATCGTTAGTAATACCTATAACTACAAATATACCTATTTCAGGAAAGGCTTGGACGATAACAGGCATCGAACGGGCGCGTATTTTTAAACTGAGTATTAATAGCCGCCAGCGGTGATCCAAAGCGGAAGAGCCGAGAAGAGGCTTTTACTCAGCTGTGAGAGACTTGTAAACTAAAATAGAATTTGAAAATAGATGTTTATTGTTTAGTCTACTCAACGATTTATGTATTGACTTAAAAAAAAAACACGTAAAAAACAACAAATAAAAATGTTTTGAACTCAGCTATGGTTTTATTTAAGGCGAAAAAGGTTTGGCTTACATTAAATGACGCTGCATTCATAAAGTTAGGAATAACTTTAGGATCGAGGCTGGTCTGCCGCTGACAGGTAATTGATACTTTCAGTATTACGTATCGTATAGGTAGCCATTACGTGTTGTGGTTAGGTAAAGGCTTGAAACGGTTATCGCTATCCAAAATAGCTTAGGTATTTCATGAAAGACGAAAACGACAAATTTATTTAGGTCTTGTTTATAAGTCTTATAGCCACAAGCTGTAAAAAAGTAACGTCCGCAGTTTGGAGACATTATTTACACAAGTTGTAAACTGTATTTTATATCGTTAAAATTTAATTAAATAACAACCCCCATAAATGTCGGTAAAGTGTGAAAAAAACTCATTTACTTTCACGACGACATTACCGAAAAATGTTTCATTTTAACTTTATGTAACTTTGTAATATTTAACGATCATCACAGTCATTTATGACGGGCGGCCAATGGCTATGGCCGAGTCGATGGACAACTCGGAAAATATTATGGCGAAAACACTTTTAACGTCAATAAGGTGTCAAGCAGCTGACAACAGTTCAGCTCGTTGGACCCACAGTGCAAGTATGGAACTTTATTGATCCAAAATCTGATTGTATCGTGAAAAATTCATAATTTCGTCCATGGTCAGCACATTTTTTTCTTATTAATAGAGCCTGATCGAGATAATATGTCGTGTAACGCATAGTCTATATGTATAAAAAAATGTTATGTTGGTTTGTACGCTTCAAAAACTCAAAAAATCTGCACCGATCGAGCTGAAATTTTAGCATGATATATATATAATACGCATCAAGGATTGTTTTTATCTATTTTTTTTTTATCCACAGCGAAGCGTGGCCTGGGAACAGCTAGTTTATAATAGAAATGTTTTAGTGCGCATTGCGTTTGTCATTTGTTTTCTGATCATAATATGCTACAAATGTAGTAGTAAAGTATGTTATGTATGGTAGTGCTGCTTTACGTGACACATTACGTATAAATATTCAAACCCCAGGTGGGTTTGAAAGGAGGCTCAAAGTATATGAGATACATACCTACTTAAGTTAGGTAACCTCTTTATTGTCCACACCAGAAATTAATAAATCCATAAGTCTAACAAACTCGTGTAACAACTGGTGGGTTTGTTGCTTAAAGTGATCTCTCCTATGCAGAAATAGAGTGGACTAAGTCTTAAGTATGAAATTTAAAATATCTCTAGAATCTATAATGTTTTCTCTACCCAAACTTTGATGTTAAAAGCTTCGGTATTACCAGAATATCAAAAATAGTGTGAACTAAAAAGGCTCAAAATAGCTTCAAAAGTCTATCGGCACCATTCTAGGTCAATGTTTTATCGCTAAAACCGTAGCCATAAAAATCTCAAGCCACACTTCCATTGGCCACACTGTACCAGTTGACAAATTAGATTTTAGTGAGTATTGCTGACTAAGACTAAATTACGGCCGACTTTGAGCCGAGTGCAAGCTTTTAAACGAGAATTAGAGGCGTTACTTCTGAAGCGTTAATGGCATATTATGACGGAGTGAGCAAAAATTATGTCGCCTTTACATCAAGGACTTTTAGTTTTATTTGATGGGCGGGAAATTAAAACTGACAAGTTGATTCGATATGAAATTCTTGGCGAGGAAAATGGAGGCTATTTTGTGATTTTCTTGGAGTCATCGCTTCTGAGATTGGATTTGTAGCTTTTATAGGACTAGATGGGCTATTATCTTTTGTAGAGGCCTTTTTGCTTAGAAGTGGATTAAATTTAGACTTATAATGTAACATAAATCTGTTATAATGCCAGCTTAAGATACCTAGTTAACAATAATTTTATGAGACCGAGTATCCAATATTATCAGTACACAGATCTAACATCTCTAATTACAAAATATATTGGTGGGTTTATGAGGACTTTTGGCAATCGTATAAAATAAAATTAATAATATATTAATCATTTCACTATTGATCCGAGTTTAATTATTTTGTTACTAGGTTAAAATAACGAGCACTCCTTCAGACGGCACTATAACATGCAATATAGCATATTTTTTGGTCTAAGATAAAAACAAAATTACTACCAGGTTGCTATTTTATTTTCTGTTGCTTTCTTTCAAGTAAGAAAAAGTACATTTCGATCATCTAAATATACCGTATTACGATTAAAGTAGCCACAATTACACCATCATCTAGTACCCAACATAATCGTCCGCGCCGCCATCTGCCGGATGCTTTGCGATGTTTATGAGAGCCATCGGGAAGTGGCCGTAAATTCAGACGTTCGGACGTGTACGTGATAACGCATCCCCGGTTAAACTGGCTTTAAACTACGCTAAACGCAGTAATTATTTAGAAAAGGGATACCGCTGGAAACTTTGGTATATTTCAATTTGAAATCTCCAAAGTTTGAACACATTAGGATTTTTAAAAAGAGAACACGTACTTTCTATTTAATTTTTTATATCATCTCATACTGCCCCACTGCTAGGCAAAAGTCTGTTTCAATTTTCTCTACTTCATTCTATCTTGTGCCACATTTCGGCCAAAAAAGCTTCAAATTAGCAGCAACATAAACTTCTACCAAACCAACTTGAAACAAAATATTTTTGACGTGACAACGTCTTAAAATTCGATGGAGCCGGCTGCACGCACGAAAAAAACATGACGCAGACGGCGTTACCTCGCTCTGAGGCGTTCCATTTAAGGCTTGAAGTGCAAGCGAGAGCGCGCAACGAGCGAAAGAGGCACAATCGGCCTCCGCGTTCGGCAGCGTTCGACATCTGTCTCTCTCCTACTTGAGTGAGCAAGGCGTCCGCGTGGACAGCTGCTATACAATAATATATTTACATGTTTTCGTCAAGTATGAAGTGCAGTGAAAAGTGAATATGGTGTCAATTGTTTATAGCAACGATAATTGCGGCGATAAAGGTAATGATTCTTTCGATATTAAATGTATGTTCAGTGATAATATTGTCGTAATTGTATTTATGCGTACAAATAAATGTAACTTGATCAATTCAATTGTGATTTCCATTTACCTCCTTCTCTATATCCATACAAAATATCTATCAAACAAATAAAATTAAAATTTTCTTTTGAAAAATGAAACCATTTCAAGTATTTTCTTATGACGTTGTCACGTTCAACTATCGTCAGTAAACCGACTTTACAGACAACAGATTTTTTTTATAATAAATGATTTCCAGTCTTGTATTTAGATCTATGTTTTGCCGTCAGCTTGCCCGATAGTAAGCAATGCAACGTTGTAACGGAGAATAGAGCAGATTAATCTAGAAGATACTTATTCACTGCACACTCTAGCTATAAATATGCTTAGATTACGTTTCTCAGGAAACAAGGTACAAAGGCAGGCACGATGAAAAACTTAGATTGCAATACAACATTTTTTATCTCATTTATATACAGAGAGTGTACACTGTACAAAGATTAATTGCTATGATACCTTATTACTTATAACCCAATTTATGCAAAGAATACAAAAGTTTCAAAGGCAAACTGTAACAAACCAGATAATAAAGCCTCCGAATAAAAAAGCAACAAAAAACTTGTTAAACTCGGCGGCGAGTTAAAGTTACCCATTGATATACAACGTTAACAAACTCCGCGGACACCTACAAAACAGGAAAAAGTCCCGAAATCATTTTAAATTCAGTATTAATCCCCTCCCCGGGACCCGAGCATCGTTTCTTCCATACTTTGTGGGATTTCTGTGAGAAAGCTGCTCCTACAAACTTCTATCCAAGCTCCCGTGTAATCTTACTTATAAAAATAAACTTTTGCATTAACTGATTTCGAATCAGAGGCGCAGTACGTGAGGAATATGGACACTACGAATGACTGGGGATGAATCCAGTTTTCTGCACTCACACTAACAAATCGTGCACATTAATATTAGCTTAGCTGGCTATACATGTAAAGTTTGCATTTTTATTTTATTTATTTTTTATTTTGTCTTTGGTATGACAACACTCGGTTTATTAAGCAATGGAGTGGTTTACAATGAAGCACGCTTTCTAAGACTTTTTAACCGACTTCAAAAAAAGGAGGAGGCTATCCATTCGTCAGTATGTTTTTTTTTTTATGTTTGTTACCTCATAACTTTTGACTGGGTGAATCGATTTTGATGATTCTTTTTTTATTAGAAAGCTGATGCTTCCCATTTGGTCCCATTTCAATTTAGTCCAAATCTGATAATGGTATCCATGAGAAAACCATATAAGTCTTAAATTTGCATTAAGTACGTGCGCGACAAATAAATGAATAACTCAATATTCGGTCCTTTGAAGTTGGTTTTTGCTTTGTAAAAATAATGTGCTTGTCCTTAATTATTTTCAAAATCTATAAAATGCTATATGTCACACCTGCATATGGGCTTACTGTTGCTATGCCATCTGTTTTGGCTATGTGCTCTATTTCTAGTTAAACTCGGAATAGTTACAAATATTACTTAATCCATAAGAAAAAATAAGAATCTGAGTCAAAGAAAACCAAGACGCGTCAAGAGACAACTTAAGTTAACAAAAGTGTCTTTCAAACTCCATATTATAGATTCATTAACATTCCATACTGTCTATGTAAGATTCGTGGAAGTTTCGCGAGGTAGGCCAACCCACCGCGCCATCTCTTCCTACAAGTTGCAGACCCAATCAACCAGAAAATAGAAACAAATAAATACACGCTTAGGTAGTTTTGACTTGATAAGCGTAAGTAGAGTTCGGAGCTCGAATTTATGGAAGAGTTCGGGAGATAATGTAAAAGTTGGTAGATAAGACAGGCTTTGCTAGGCTTCTTCGTTCGCGGAGTAAAGCCGAATATTACCTACTGAGCTCGAAAGACTTCGACCAGGTTCTGTTATAGTGTTATTACGTTGCATAAAAATGTACTTAGCTCCAGACGATTTTTCTCTCTTTCAAGAACAGAGTGAAATATTATAAAAAGAATGGATAATGTATTGTATTAAATCTAAGTAATACGGTTGACAGGAAGTGGACGAGTAAGACAAAAGATTGTTCCACGATACGTTTTTTAAGAGAAGCCTAAGTTCATTGTCCAGTAATCAAAAATCAGATACTTGTAAATTAATTATAATGCCATCTAAATTTCCGGAAGTTGTGAAACCAATTCTAGTAAAATAACCCTTTGCTTATCATCAGACAGGCTGTCAACTCGCTATGATACAACACAAAAAACCCCAAGACGTAAAGTTACAAGAAATCCTTAGACACTGATTGCTTGTACATGAATAAGATATTAGACATAATTTAGACAGTCTATCCTCAAGGCCTTGAGGATAGACTTCATAAATTTTAGTTAATCCAATGATTCTAGAAGCAGTTTATCAACTTAATATTAAGGGGCATTATTCCTGACAGCAAAATTCGTTTTTAACCACGACTCTTGGCTAATGAGAATTTCCTCCATAATTATTCAATTACAAAATTAATAAGGCTTTGCCCTCTCTTGCAAGATTGAAGCCCCAATTTTTCTTAAACAAACGGGTTAAACTCGAAATAATTTCTCACAAAAAAGTGTAAGTGCAACAAGTACAATTATTTTAGGGTAGTATACATACACACTTTTTAAAATCTTAAGATGGTACACAACTATGTTTTGCTGATTATCGTCTCCTACCTTTGCCAGAGAAGTAAAAACCGAAGAAAAAACATACTCACTTAAACACTCGCACGGGTTGATTCACATCCTCACAAAATTTCACATTGCATTTGGTTTTTTCAAGCAACCTGTGTCGGACAAATTGAAGTACCATCAAACGTGTGAAAATCACGTACCGTAAAATGATCAGAATATCTAAAAATATCACATCAAAGTTATCAATCTCGGCTCGGGGGCGGCGTTTTAATGTTTGAAAAATGTTAAAAATCCTTTGTCGGAGACACTCGCCTCAGCTGAAAGATTTCCGAATTTCTCTTCTTTACTTTCCGATAGGGAAACGTGTCTACTTACATCGAAGCCTGATATAGAGTTGACAAAAATTATCGATAGAAGTAATTTACAACATTGTGTTTAATAGAATAGATAATGCTAAGTAAACTTGGCCTTAACCAGAATAGGTTATTTTGTACTGGTCTTCACAATATTAAAAATGGTCGTGTACACTGTACAAGGCCAAAATGGTTAGCTACACAAAAGAAGCAGAAGATTCAATTTAAAGAATTTCATTTATAACGATGGTTATTAACATCAAATACTATAGATTAGTGTGATAGGTACTACCGAACTTAAAAAAGAACTGAATATAATATATTCACTGACTTTCTGATTGAAAACTAATTTAATTAAAATAAATGTAATAATTATACAAAATTCGATATCAGTATAAAAATATCGAATTACTCGAATTACACTCAAGTGAATGATCCCGCCGGTGGCAACTTATCGATATTTATATAAAAATATACAAACAATTTATCGATGCCGACATAAAAATATCGATATTGATAATACATCAATATAAAAATATCGATATCGATAAGTTGTCACCGGAAGCATCATTCATACCCTACCCGGGTGTAATTAAGGTGCAAAGATACCCGAAGTCTGGGAGAGGTTCAAGTGCCCTTCAGTGGTCGGCCGTGTACTCATAGCCGATGAGTGCTGCGTAGGCCCGATTATACGAGTATCTATCGTGCGTTCAAAAGATTCAAAGCGAACTTAATTGGGTTTGAGTTGGTTTTCATGTTGCTAGCAAAGGTTTTTGTGCGCGATCCGGTTTGAGGACTTAAGATCACTGAGCTAAGACTAGGTATCTTCGGTGGTTTTTGGTTATCTTTTTTTTGAAGGCAATAGATGAGATTGTTATAGGATCGAACGAAATAGCACGCTGAAGAGGAGATCACTCAGGAGTTGGTTTAAAACTGTTGTTTACGGTGACGATTTTTTTCTATACGGTTTTTTTTCTTTTACTTATTGTGCTAAATCTTACTTATGCTTTATTACCTAAAAATAACAAGGATAGTAGCAATGAAAATCAGTAGTTACTAGAAAGTATTTTTGTTGTTTTACAACGGCCAATGTGAATCCACCCTAAGACATAGTTTATGCCTCGTGATCAATCAAGTAAGTCTTGTAGTCGTAAAAAATACTGGTATTGCGCCATAAAACTAGAAACAATCAACTAATTAGTGCCGATTGGTTGTTGCCCATAACACCAGTCACGCAAATAAAACAGAAACATCGAAGTCAATCTTATTACGATACCCTAACTTATTTTCCACATTACATTAATTTCTCGGGAGACGTCTCGAACTAAGAAGCGGCAGCTGCCCGCCGATCGCATGTTTATCCAGAAATTGCCTAATCTCGAAGAGCTACAAAACAAAACCACATCGGAAATGTTGAACTAAAGTATTTCTTCTCTCCAAGGATGGTAGTGGTGGTACCCTTGTCTGCGCTAACCGATCACACCCTTAAGGCTCCCGAATTACTGTCCGGGCTGATTACCACCTCCCCCTTCGTCCTGCGTCCCCGCCCGCATCCTCACCGCCCCGGGCCCTACGTCAACTATTATTTGTGTTCTCTACTTATAATTTGTACGCTGGAAAAGTTCGACAAACACAAGTCATTCTATAAAATATAAGAAAACTTTCTCCGAACTTCTGTAGTGCGCTCCGGGATTGCTTGTTATTCTATTAGTTCCGTACGACTCAGATGACTATAATCATCTGATTAAGTCTTGCGAATGTAGTAGTTGTGTATTGAATGAGCCTCTTCGTTAATACCGCCATAAATCTTATTTGAATAAGTAGTAAAACCTGTTTAATGAATTGCTTCTAATAAGTAATAAATATTTATATGGGTGTGTGCGTATAAGTGCGCGTTGAAGGGAGAAAATAAATTTCAATTTATCGCCTCCACTGCTCATTCTCATTAGAGTAAAAGATGGGAAAACATTTTATCAGAAAACATCAACGAAATATTCCTATCGTGCCTAAACGTCTTCTGTATAAAGGTACAAGCAAAATGGCAAGAGATTTTTAATGCTCTTATTCTTGATTTCCTACAAAATGAGAAAAATGTGTTCATTGGTGCGAAACGAAATC
The DNA here is from genome assembly GCA_949125135.1 of Alcis repandata. Classification (NCBI taxonomy): domain Eukaryota; kingdom Metazoa; phylum Arthropoda; class Insecta; order Lepidoptera; family Geometridae; genus Alcis; species Alcis repandata. The sequence continues at coordinate 9,614,932 of OX421226.1, read as the reverse complement.
ATCGTCCCAGATACGTCTTTCAACAACAAAAGCCGCCTCGCGCGTGTTTAACATATTCCTTTAAACAGAACGCAATATTTACTGGCTTTCATGTATCGTCTTAAGGGGATAAATAATGGTGCTGCAGATGTGTGCTTGGCATACGAGGGATGTGCCGCTACGACGGAGCGCAGATGATAATTTGACATTATTGTATTGTTACTTTATTCTTTATTTTACGCTATTTGTTAGAAATGGAACATACTATTACGCAGCTATTCAATGAATAGTTTTTTTTCTTAAAAGTGTTACTTTTTGAATGAACTATTTAAAGAATAATAACTATCAATCACAGTTCATTTTATCGATAACCAACAGTCAAACTTCAAAAACTTCACCAAAAATTACATTACTTCGATAAGAATAATTTTAAGATTTTTTGATATGCGTAAGACGGAATTTTAGCCCTTCAAAGTCTCGAGAGGAAAAATTATTTATAGACGTTCCTGAGCTCGGTTTGAGCTGACTTTTCATATTGAGGCTAAGATCTTCGAAACTCGCGTCCAACGGAGCATAACCTAATTTGTACATTAGAAAATCACAATACGCGCAAAGGTTAATATTAAATGGCTTAACTAAATGTCAAGGTAGAACTATTTACTCGTCAAATGAGTCAACATTTCGGCATTTACAGCGTAAACACCCACATTAGGTGTTAGGCAGGCGAGTAGTGGGAAGCGAGGCGATACATCAACACTGTCGCTAATGAACCAACGAAGCGTAGTTCAAATTATAGCTACGTTAAGTCGTTCGTACACGAAGCGACACTAGTATACTCGGCAACTCGAGTCTAAGTAACTCTCGTAGTATAATACTTTAAAATCGCAGCGTACATGAGTCTACAAAAGTTTGGCAAAGTGCGCGATTCCAGCGCACGGTCACACAATTCACCCCAAATGTTCCACACTAGCGTCGCCTTGTGTACGGACAGCATCAGAGTTATTACGGGAACACCTATCCTTCAGCAAAATAACTATCGTAGTCGTTATCGCTAACGCTGTACCTATTTGAAGCGTTCAATATAGACCAGTGAATGGATCAAAACTCTATGACTATTATTAGTCTTTTATGATTAGAATAGTTGTATTTACCGCTGAATTACAGTAAAAAAAGAATAAAATTAAAAAGTATATTTTGAGTTTAGAAAGAAAATTATTTTTTGGTAAGTAACAATGTAATTTTTCGTAAACAAATTATAAGTTTGAAACTATACTTAGGTCTTGCTTATAATTTCAAATAATTATCACGCATTTCTTTTTTCCACGAGTACCTAATTAAAAATTTAAGTAAAAAATAATTTCGACGATATTTTTAATTATTAGTGACTAGTCCGGTCAATAAGTTTTTTTCAGTGTAGTTGAAATGTAATCGTTGGTAACTCTTCTTTATAGTTTATTTAGTTAATATTAGTCTTTAAAAATATATACCTACAAACAGTCTTTGATACCTATATTTTAAAAAAAAACTTCTTTTTGTTTTGGGTCCATTATCTCCAAAAAGTTATTCCACCTCCAAACAAAACACTGCAACATTTATTTCTTAGTTACCAAAGCGATCCAGCGCTAGACAAATTCAAACGAAGCTCCGAAGACGTCGGGTGGAGCGCCGCGGACGCATCCGAAGATGGATCGTGACGGTAATCAGTTAATGCATTATGCAGTTCAACTACAAGGATGTAAGACGGTATGCGCTGCAAATATTGGGACAAATTAAGCTGAAACACCAGAGGTGTAGGTGCAATTTAGCTTAATGAATGTCACTGCGATATGCTAGAATAATGTAAGCATATACACGGCCGAGTAAGCATATTTAGGCTATCAGGAAGATTAAGACGAAAGTACATAGAAACTTTGATAGCGCGGTAAATGTTTTGACCAACTGGTTTTGACAATCTTAATTAATATTATAAAGCGACTGACCGGGGTATTCGCTTCTGATGCCTCTCGGCCTTTGGTATCGCAGCTTTGAGATACACAGAGCCTATAGCTGGCCTGGACCTTTTCAGACCATCGTCCATCTTCTATTTTGGATGGATTGACCATTGGATTGACCAATTAACTGATTTTCAAAAAGAAGGAGGTTCTATTCTAGACTTTATGTATTTTTATATACTTATGCTAATCGATATCATGCAAATGGTAAGTGATATTTATTTTTATTAAATTAAATCTTTTTCAAATAAATTTCTGGTTTCTGGTTTCTCAAGAGAGATAACATTTAAATTTCAAGGACATATTCCAACTGTAACGATAAATATCTTGGTATTGTTGTTAAAAACGTATAACACAAGTACAATAGATTAATCCATCAATCAAATCTATCATAACAATCGCAAACAATGCCATCCTATCTGTCAATATGCATAATCTTGAAATCAGGTGCGAAAGATGTCGGAATAGTAATTAGACACTGCTCAATATGTATGGGATTAAGCGAATATACCGTAAACTAAACATAATTAACATAACTAACGGAATCAACGGTGCTATCTACCGAAACTGAGTTGAAGTTATTGACTGGGATCTTAGTTGTAATTTGGTAAACTTAGTTTGAATTGGCCGAATGGGTCTGGAGTTTTTAGGTTGCTTGATGGCCTCTGATTTGGCTAGGCGGGTATTGTTTTAGAATAAAACCCGGGGTGTTTGTTTTTAGGCCACCTGAAGCTTCTGATTAGGTGATATTTCTAGACAAACACTTGGATCTACATTTTAATGTGTGATTCAACCCAATATAGTGGTGAGTTGTAAAGGCCACTCGTAGTCACCCATCCGACTGACCGTCACGTCTTTTGCTTAGCGTTGCTGATTGATAGCAAACGCCTTGTCGAGCTACAAGCTTCAGAGCAAATGATCACTAAAGCATTTATCATTTTAAAATTGTAACAAAAATAATTTTGATTCACAAGGATCCAAATATTAATTTTATTCAACAAAATTACTTTTAAACTCATCAAATTGTTAATTGACAATTTTGTTCAGACCATTGATCATTTTTACGGTTCATTCGAGTTTTAAAATCAGGATTTCGATAGACAAACTTCCATACTTGCATTGCTGCGAAGGTTAACCCCACTTATTCCATTCTTCCCCATTTCTTCAACTTCTTAATAACCGATTATTTTCAAAATAAAATTTGATAAGAAAAGCACAAGGCCGCAATATAAGGTGCACATTTATAAGACAGATAGCGTCATTCGGATAATTCTGTTATCAGCAACGAGAGGTCGCCCCTGCGCTCGTATACTTAGACGGCAGTTTCCTGCGACGTTAAGTCCTTATAAAGGTAACTGTTACGCTGAAAAACTCCTATTTCTGTGACAAAGTGTGCTGTTATCCGTGAATGTGACGATTCAGAGATTTTGTGTTGCGATTTTAATAAGCTGACAGTGTTGGTATTTTCGGTGGGAGTGTTCGCAACTGTTGTTGGTTAATAGTGAAAAATATTTTGCATTGTCATTTAGAACATTTCAGGAAAACGCGGAGGAAATGGTTGTCATCTAACTATTTCACGAATTATAGATATAACTAACATCTCTGTGTGAAATAAAACACAGAAAATATCATTCATTGAAATACGAGTATGTTTTGGAAATCTACATATAGAATTAGTTTTTATAAATCAAAAAATTAGCATACGAAATTTAAGTTTTTTTTCTTAGTTTTTCCGTTTAAATTTCTTGATACTTGTATGAATAAAATAATCCAATTATTACAATTTAGTTAGTTTCCCTCAGAAATTTTATATCTTCATAAATGTAAAAATGTGCGAAATAAAAGTCTGATGACCGTTTATCTACCCTTAAAAAAATCCCTTTTTCTAGTACACACACTTTTATTAATTTTTCTTATATTCGGCATACCGAGGTCATATTTACTACGAAACAAGTTAACCTTAACAAGATTTCTATATTGTAAATCATATAACGAAATAAATGAAAATGACATAAAAACCATTCGAGTCTTTTTCGGTCACTCTCGCTGTGATGGCATTTCTAATGGGAGGGACAGTGACGGAGATAATATCTCACTCGCAGAACAGGCCAACACTAAATCTATCCTAGACAATATTTCACGAAACACAAACAGCGAAGGCCCGCTTTACGCCTGTCCATTATTTCCCCATCACGTCAAAGAATAAAATAAAGCTCGAAATAAAGTACGATTACGTCGAGTCGCACATTCAGCAGATTACGAATAGTTATCTCTTGAGACAGAGGACTTAACTGGACAGAACGCTTTGCAGTATGGCATCTTACAAGTACAGCCACGCTCGATATAACATACTAAAAACAGTACACACATGCAAGCACTTTAGATATCATTTTATAGCCCTTGTACGAATAGCTGTGGTCAGAAACAATTTTGTTTTTCAGTTTACTTAATTTTTTTTTTCAATTGCAATTGCCGTCGTATTCACTCTTTTCCTGATTTACTAACTTTTACAGTTGTTGGGAGATATTCTAACCTTTCAACTGTGCATAAGTATATTTGTACATTTCGTCTTAAAATATGCCAGGACACGATAAAACACAATTAATCACAAACTATTACAAATTTATCGATTACGAATAGGTTCACTGAATTACTCAACGAAAACCGTGTTCAAATATTATTTTTTCAATAAATTGTAGGTAATTGACTGCACATACTGCAGAAAACACAATACAAAAACAACAAAATATAATATATAATAGCTTTATTGAAGTTACGCTACTGTTCGTTTTCTGTAAGAGCCATCACATAAGCATAGAAACAGAATTACTTTCTTTCAAACTTTAGATTTATCGGGTATTGCGTAAGTTTGTTCGGCAGCTTTACTTGTTCTTAACAGTAAATCATATCTACGATTACGGATTGCTGACGTTCAGAAAATATATCGAAGGTGAACCGTTAAAGGTACATTCTGACATTGTTCAGGTAAAACTCGCTACCTTTGGGTGTATTTTACAACATTCGTAATGTCTGTGCTATTATCAATCTTGAAGATAAACTTTTGAGTATCAGGTACGAATGATCGAGTACTTATTATATTTCAATAGGTATCAACTATTGCGTGCTTATTAATAAAATTCAGTTCTAGCCAGTCATAGAACATTAATTAATCAAAATAGCAAAAAAATATAATAGATAAGCACTATTTTAAAAGAATTCACACAATTTGACAGTATTTTACTATCTAAGTTGTTTTACTGAGGTATACAATTATATATTACCTAAAAACAACATTCAAGAAAAATAACATCCAGAAAGGAGTTAAAACCACGTCATTACAATATGACGAATAGGCACAATACAAATTAAGACCCGTGCTCACATTTCAGCTGGAAATGACACATTCGTTACCAGCAGCGGGGACGATTTTACCGGTTCAATTCCTCCATTCATGCCTCCATGCAAAAAGTAATTTGAAGTACTGTGACGCATGAGCGCGTACTTATCTATTTTTGAAGGAACGCAATCCACGATCCGTTAAATAGACTTAAAGCAGAATGTAGAGATGCTTCTTAGCTGCGAATAAGCAACTGACTTGGGATACTAATACTGAAGATCAAGCGGAGTTGATCTCTGGACAGGTTGGGCATGCACTGAACGTTCTGCTTGCTCCAAGTTCTTGTAGGTGAGTGAAATTATAAAAATGTTAAAATGTGGTGTTTGTATCAGAAATTAAATCTTAAATTTTATTTTTAACTAACTTATCTTTCATTAAGCTAGTTAATTTACGTTTTATATTTCAAAAGACTACATAAAAACATTTATCAGTTAACAAATTTAAATATTCAAAATTCAAATAACTACGAGCAAGTTTGTAAACCAATTTTTTCGTTGTCTGTTCAAGCTTTGATTCTGCAAGAATCCTCACTCTCTGCTTAAAGTGAGTGAAGCACACTTCCGCGCATGTGTGCGAACGGCACGCACCGTCTCACTCGTCTTGTCGTATTTGTGCTCAAGAAAACAGCCAACAATTTATTCTGTACTGAGAAACTTGAACGACTTTCGTAGGTACGCAAGACAGAATATTTCGGAACGGAATATTTTAATTTCACGTCCAAATTAATTTTCTATTACCGACCTAAAATATTTATGAAGAAGATTAAAATAAAATGTTTCTCTAGTGGAATGGAATAACGCAAACTGCTAAACCGTAACGTTACAAGAATCTGTACAATGTAGGTACTAACTAAGTAGGTAAATAAGGGAATACAGAAAGCTGAGCGGAGTTTTCTCACCTATGTTAGGGTTACTAAAGGAGCTGAAGGCGAAGGTGTTTCGACACTGGCTAGTAACAATGATTACGCAGATAAAGGGGGTCGATAACGTGAAATAGCAACGTGAAAACGTGGCGAGAAAATAACATTATTAACCTCCCGGGCATAATACGCGCGCCACTGCGCCAGATATGGTAATGATTATGTAAATCCCCAACTCACAGGTACATCTCGGGAACGTTATATACTTATTAAAACCAAGATTGCCCGACCGGGGGATTGTCTCACGCAAAAACTTTCGCATCGGAACTCTAACTGTTAGACGTTCAATTTTTACGACGTTAGTAATTCGAAATCTCAGGTTCCCTGAAATCGGACTATCGACGTTGCAGTCTTGCTGGGCGACTCTCTTTTCAATTTTCTTAGTTTCCCGCTTGAAGCAGGCAAGCATTGTATGGTAGATTCTTATCTCTCAAAAGCTATTTAGCTAAATGGAATTTACAGAGCCCGCACTGCAGTTCGACGAAGTACATTGTAATATTTAAAATCTCGAAATTTGAGTCTAAGTCTGCTATTGTATTACGTGTCTAAGATTTTTGAAGACTCTTTGTTGTGGTCTCGCGGTTTCCTTAAATTATGCACTTTGTTAAATTGAAATTGTAGGATGTTGTTTAAAATGTGGAGGATTTGCTCGTAAACTCGCTGCGACCGCAAAAAATGAATATCTAAATTAAAATTTGTTTGAGGTTCCCATTACTTGCTCTACTCTTTGTCCTTCTTCGCTGCTTTAAAAAAACTCGGGATTGTGATTAGCTGTTAAATTTCTTGCTAGTTCTCTAATTCTAACACAAACACAAAATTGCGGTGATATTTCTCTCTAAAGATACGAATTGCCTTGTAATTTAACAATGAACGTTTAACATTAAAACAAAAGCGCTGTTGAAAATGTTTAACTAAAGTACATAATTGAGCCCCGTTAATCAAGAGCACGAAGTTTTCACAAGTGCTTAAATTATTTACCTCAAACATAAAACATCGACATTCAAAGCGTTTCTTGAATATTTTCGCTTACACAGACGTCTGGGGTATAACACAAAGTGAATAAAGCTGCGTTCACGGGCATTCATTAACGAGCATTTACAATGTGAGCATTCGTTCGTGATTATTGCATTAAGCATTTTGAGTTCGACTAAGCAGGGAAAATCCAGAACATGGAAAAATAGAGACACTTTAAGATCGTAGAACATACTCGTAATTGCTTTGATTTGATCTGTGATTGACTGCAATACAAAATAACACTTTGAAAATTACTAAAAATATACTTAAAAATAATTTTATGAATGCCACAGTCGGTTTGTTTGTTATGCTTTCAGACCAAAACTACAAAACCAATCATCATGAAAATTGACATACTCGTAAACGTTGTCAATGATTACAGTAAAGTACAGAGTCTACCTTTCATCGTCACTGTTTTTAATCACCGCGCGAGTGAAACTACGAGACGCAGCTAGTATAGTATTAAGAAAAACCGAAGCAACGATTAAATGCCGATGTTGAATCTCGGTAATCAGTATAATAAGTGAAACAAGAAGTTGCGTTGTGAGAGCAGAATGAGAGAAACAACTTTGAAGCTTCAATTTGGAATGCTGTAATAATGAAGCCGCTGTAAAACCTTGAAAATAGAATGTACCATAGGTACTTGTTAACCGTATACCTACTCCAAGTAAATAAAATTAAAAATGTACTTCTATACTAATATAAAAAGGAATGAATTTTGTTTATTACATTTTTGGACGTTTGTAGGAGGTAATAATATCTCTAGAACTGCCACTTAGATTTCAAATAATATTTTAGGTTATGTTTTATAGCCTGAAACGTACGAACTCAAAAGCAGCACCGCACCGGGCATGAACTCCTGGGCATCACCTAGTCTTAATTAATTTGTAACTAATGTGGGTTTGTTTGTTTGTTACGCTTTCACGCTTTAACGTTTTTTGTTACGCTACTGTCAATTGAGTAGGGATACAAAAAAGCACATAAATTATGTAGACTGCTTTTCATAAGCACCATCATCATGACCACCATTTTTCATCACCGTGCCATTAAAATCGTGACTACCAACTAGCATTAATAATCTGGTCATAAGATATCTATACTAATACTAGCTGACTCGACAGACGTTGTCCTGTCAAAAGCCATTGCGTAACTATAGCAACCGTAGTATGTTGATGCTAACTTGTCAATTTATAGTAAAAATTATCAGTATATATATAATTTGCAATAAATTAAAATTGCGACTATAATTTGAGATTTAAACTATCCTATCTCTCAAGTTGGATCGAACTGCACATGGTGTGCGAATTTTATTATAATCGGTTAAGTGGTTTAGGAGTCCATTGAGGACAAACATTGTGACACGAGATTTATATATATTAAGAATTATAAAGAGGAAAGATTTGTATTTTTGTATTTTTGGATGTTTGTGTGGAATAAACTCAAAAACTACTGGACTGATTTCAAAAATTCTTTCACCATTCGAATGCTACATTATCCCAAAGTAACATAGGCAATTTTTTTTTTTTATTTTTTTTTTATCCACAGCAAAGCGTGGCAGGGGGGGAACAGCTACTTTTTTATAAAAGACATATTACAACAGCCAATTCTAAAGTATCTCAAAATGTACCAGAAAAAAGCTCCAAATACAGTGAAATTGCCATAATCCCATTCATGATTCACTCAGTCCACGCAAAAACATCAAACTCGTGTTATTCTATACACCGACAGTACAGTTATGCAAATGTGTATAGCTCGTTTTTGCCAGGATTAGGGTTTCGGGTCTATAGTAATGGGAAGATCTGTGTAAAACGTGGTAAATCCACAACCCGACCGGGTACACGGGTAATTCGAAATTTTATAATGCGAAAACTAAACTGAAGTGTACACTAAACCTTGTTTAATTAAATTTATAATTAGATCTTTCAAAGGTTAGAATGGAACAATTTTGTTTGATATTTATATTGAATGAGGTCGGCGATAACATTGTCGTTATATAAAGTTTAAGTTGCTGTTAAAGGTTAATTAGATTATGAAGCGTCAGTTCAAAGTGAAGTACTGAAGTAGGTGTGATTAAATTAAGGATTTATGTAAAAGTACTAGAGGCCGTATCGCGAACCTTCAGTGTTAGCCTGAACTGTATCGCCCAGGCTTTCAACTGCCTCTATCAGCTAGGCAAAAAGCGAGACCATAGCCAACGCGGTAGACGCGATTCAGTTCAGGCTCGCGCTAAGAGCTTGTGGTATAGACCTCAGGTGGCATTTTGCTTCTGTAAGCTAAATTGTCATTTATAGTAAAAATTATCACACAAAGTTACACTCAAAAGAAATCTTTGCGCCGGTCAATAAAGACAGATAAACTGACATTGGATGTAGTAAAAAGATTGAAAAATAATTTCGACAAAAACGTAAGTCTCCAAAAACTCGCATCAGACACTCAGTAAAATGAAATACGTATTCGGCCTTCGGCAAATGGTTTAATATCGAAATGTGATCACTTAGCGCAATCTCTTACAAAAGAAAAAAACACAGGCGAGCCCAAATGTACCTAGCTTTTACCAAAAGCCGAAATATGTTTCAATTTTTACTTAAAAACACGAGTTGGATTTATGGCTTTTCAATGGGCCCTTTCGGATAGGCGGAAGGCTGATCGTGTTTTGTTTCTCATTTAAGCTCGGACACTGTTTGTACATTTTCAAAAGGTATTACTTTATTCGTTAGCTATATTTCAAAGGTATGCAAAACTTTAGATATTGGGTCTAGTACAAATTGTATCATAAAAAATGTCGTACATTTGATTAACAACGCGAAGTAATTAAAACGACATAGTATTATCAGCACGATGTTTAACACTTGCATCACTTGCAGGCTAAATGACCAGATAATCAAAGTAGTAGATATGAAGCTAGTCTAATTTTGACTCCAACTTAATTATTTAATGGTTGATCCAAAATCCATGGTTTCATTATCTTTGGCTCTGTCTGTAGAAATTAGAAGGGATTTAAGTAAAATAGTGGCGAGTAAAGATGTGGCTATGACCCTTTTTGCTCAACCGGAACGTTTGTTAGGGGCCTTTTATTAAGTCCTACGTAATACGTAGATTTAGATAGTGAATTATACATAAACATCCTGAAGCTTTGCTGTTAATACTTTCACATATACAAGTAATTATTTGGGTGAATTTTGTGGTCGTTATCAAATAACAAGTACAAAAGAAGACAGGCCTTCAACTTTTCTGTCACAAAACATAGGAAGCGTTTTGACTCGAATCGATTTGACTTGACTTGAAAGACAATAATATAGTGATGTACCAGATTATTCATGTGAATAAGCCAGCAGTGAGTGAAATAAAATGAGCTGCTAGACTGGGTATAGCCGGACCACACTGAAAGTCATTTAACGTATCTTTTCAAAAACCAAAAGTCGAAATCTTTATTTTAAAAACGATATTATTTACTACATCAAAACACACGAAGCAATATGAAAATGTTTTTCAAAACTAAAACAAAAATCCAAACACAAAACAAAAAAACAAGATAAAAGTACCATCAAAAATATTCGCACGCATTCAAAACGCGAACGTTACATTGAAATTTAATAATTCGAAATGTTCGAGCAACCATTGAATTCTTCATCGCTGCAAAAGCACCCAAGAGGAAAATATTTACGCTTTTTCGAAATGCAGAAATCAAGTAACAAGGAATCGGTTTTAGCGCGGAGAAGCGTTAGGGACCGAACTGTTGAATAAAACGAATCTATTCGCTGCTAGAGCAGTCATAATACTCACCTTCCGTGAGGAATATAAGTTGAAATTGAATCTCTTAGGTACGTTCGTTCAGGACTGGTGTCAATTACTGAAAGTGTTTTGAATACTTTAGTGCAAGTCAATTTAACAATAGCATTTTAGTGAAAAACGGAACTGTAAAACTGATGCCATAAAATTAAGGTAGGTAATGCTCAACGGAAAGCACTGCTTGGCAATTGACGCGCGCTCTTGCAATCGTAACTTCATGCGTGCGTTCAATTAATCAATTGTCAATAGATACATGTATTGAATAATTTATTGAGGTGTAGCATGAGCCATGGCCAAATTTTCTTTCCACCGTTTTTATTCCGAAAAAGAGACAAAGATACCCATACGCTAGCTTTGTCGAAATACGCAGCAATAACAGCGGCTCGCGTTAGGTTGCTCTTTTAGATATTTGCTGTTGTCTCATTAATAAAAATATTAGGCAATTTCGATAAGTTGTATATCGGAAAAATTGGGAGCAAAACCACAAGGTAAAACTAGTTCGTAATAATATTTCAGCTTCCAAAAGATTCAAGCTCGTGCGTCGATCGCGGTCCCAGACGTAATCATGTCAGGTCCCGCGACTGCTCGCCTGACCGCCCCTTTGATCGCCCACTATGAAACTCAGTTCAACCCTGTGATCAGATTAGCTGAGACAATGCGATGTTGGTTTTATTTTAAGTATATCACGATACGAATGCGTCTGAAGGTTTGGGCTTGGTCTGGTTTGGTTTGCAGTTTATAGTAAGTTCTTATAAGCTGAGTTGCCTAACTCTGGTGTAAATAATTTTAGATCGCTTTTACGCCTCTAACATAGGTAAGCACTTGCTTTTGTTGTTGAGTAGTCAAAGACTTACCTTTCTATTTATTTTTACATTTTTAATAAAAAAAATGTAGATTTATTAATACCTGTCTCAATAAATTAGTTCTGAATTAGTGATATTGAATAAAAGACCGTGCACGCCACGTTTTTGTGAAATCAGTGGATGAAATCAAAACCGTTGTGGTCAAAATATCCGACCCAATCAAACATGTGATCCTGTTCCTATGTAATCAAAGCTAAACGAAATTAAGAGTAATACAACTAAGAACTTATGAACCTCTTTGAAGCAAAAAACCTGACTTCCATTTTAATCACTGAGTAATAAACTCTCAACATAACGAAACCGCGCTATTAATACAGAGCGAGAGCCGTGCATAAATATCACGAGTAATTACAATAAGAAGCGAGATCGCGGAAAATCACCGGCCAGAGAATCGCAATTAGCGGACGAACGCCCGGTGGAAATAAATAAAGATATTAGGTTCCCGCAATGGAGCTGGACTGAGATTTTATATATTATAGCTTGCTGGCTATTGCTGCATTTATTGGTAATAGTAGATCACGGGGCAAGGTGTGGTGATGGCAGGTGAAGGTGTATATTATTGTGTTCCGGTTTGAAGGTTTCCAGTAAAATTTCAATGCAAATAAGAGATTAAACATCGTATATTTCACGAGGTGACGAGCGCTGTCCTGTGTCCTGACAGAATGAGTAGCGGACAAGCAACAAATTTTATTTTTGTGTTCCGAAACATATTTTCATAAATTTTTAAAATGGTTAATATTCATTTTACTCATATCTCAAGCTAGGTGGTATTAGAAATCTAGAAATTACATTATCACTAAGACTATCTGTAATGAAATTGTAAAAGTCTAAATAAGCGAAGAAAAAGCTCTTTGAAAATAATATGAACTTTTCCAATTTCAGCGCAAAAAATATCTGTAGCTACGAGTAGGTACGTATTGTTACAATATTGTAACACATTTTTGTGGGTGTCACACGAATGAAAATATTTTCTATTTATTCGGCAAAAGTTTGTAAATAATACGTCTTTTTTCACTTTTGTGGTGTCTCTTAAGATCACGACGAGAGAGAAATACAATAAATAATAATTTTTTTAATTGTGAATACAATCATAAAAGTATATGTGACTGTGAAGTTATAAAGCGATCATTTGAAATATGGATCTTAAATCGTATTTTAGAATTTTACACTGAAAATAAAAAAAACATACAGACGAATTGATAACCTCCTCCTTTTTTGAAGTCGGTTAATAATAATAGTGTGCCGATCGAACCATTTCACTTTTGTCACAAAACTTATTTGAACATGGCGTTAGCTCCTGCATAACGTAGCAGAGGCGTTTGACAGAAACAGAATAACCCCCGTTCGTATCGCAACAAACAATACAACGTAAGTTATTGACATAAATCAAATTTTTGTATTGATATATTCCTTTGAAAAATCTTAAACAAAGATACGTTACATTCTACAATAATTTACCCTCATATATAAATTGCGCTACAGACTTAGAAAAATCATATTTTACTTAGTTTGCACTAATGTCTCTTCGTTTACAACTATTTATAGTAACAAGCACGAAACCAATAAATAGCAGCAAATATAACTCAAACTGTAGTAAGAAATGCTGTGCAATGTGACTGCTTACTGGGCTGTTCAGATTTGAAACTCAGCTAAATAAAATTACTGACGCAATATAAAAATTAATTCCTAGAAAAGCCCATCCTTAAACGAGACAAAATCTTTTACCCAGAAACATTGGACGATTCTGCATAAGACCGAAGTAGGATAACACATCTTCGCCTTTTATTTATCAAACATTTCACCGATATTAAAACGCAAGGCCGCGGGTCGCGCGTCTTGCGATCGCCGGCTGTGTTGACAGGAATTATTAAAAATAGCCGTCCGATAACAGAGGTAGACAAGTGGTGTCATCCTTTATTTTATTCAGACGCCACACGTGTGATATTAGCTAGCAAAACCTTTCAAAGGTTTTTCTGGAAACCAACGTGGTTTTGACACATTTTGTCACGATTAACACGGGAATTACTCACGTAAAAATAAGTCATTTACTAGGAATAGTTTCGATCACATTCAGTGACCTTAATTTGGTGAATAACTTAATTTTTTTACGTGAGTATTTCCGTTTTAATTGTGACAAAATGGTTGAATGCACACGTGTACAATGGCGATATACAGGGTCACCTCAAAAACACCAGCAACCTCGTAGGACTAGGTAGCTATCATCATACACAACAACATTTGCTATGGGACCAAACGGAAATTCGCGAAAAAAAATCAGCTGTTCCATACATTATGTCGAGTGTCATTGACATTTTTCTATGGAACAGCTGATTTTTTTTTCGCGAATTTCCGGTTGGTCCTATAGCAAATGTTGTTGTATAATTATGATGATAGCTACCTAGTCCTACGAAGTTGCTGGTGTTTTTGAGGTGACCCTGTGGAGCCCTCGGCCGAGTATTTGACGAGGTGAGACAGACACTAAAACCATGTTCGTACCGTATAGTCCGTGTGGGTAATAAATAAACTTAATAGAATTGGTAATGATGACGAATGTTTCGCAAGGTTTTGAGTCGAGGATGTCAATGAACATAAATACATACAAATAATACAAGTATAACTTGACCAAATACCATAAAAATAGGTACATTATTAGGATACCCGCCCCACCAGTAATCCAATTCGGAATTTCCTACTCATAAACCAGACGCGCTACAAACTAAACCGAAAGAATCGTCACAATCATGACTACCATAACTTGTTATCATGACTTTGCGCGATATTCCCAAAAACTTGCGCTCAAGCACAGGCACATAAATAGGCAAATAGGAATAACTCGAGCACCGCATTCCGGCTGTCATATTTCACAATCTGGCCATGCCGATGGTGTATAAACACGTTCCCCGTTCAATCATCTGACGATAGGCGGCGCTAGTGCGCATAAATCAAGTCGCACACTTTTTCACCTGCCACACACAAAAGCTTTCGCACTGAAACTTGATTCGGGTTATTTCTGACGAAATATCAGCCTATTTGTTATACTATTGATACGGACGCACGTGCCCCGCGTAAGTTTGTACTTGTTGAGAGGAGGGTATTGAGTGAAAATTGCTTTCCGACAATGTGCATAGAATTTGATGGTAACAGCTACGGGTTCCGCTTATGTTAGTGCGAGCTCTTTCAGAAAAAGGGTCGCTTGATTGTTCGAGATGGAGCTGGTGCCATCATTTCGTATGTTTAGAAGGAAATAACTGGGAATGGTTTTATTTTATAGTCTTATTCTCAAGTAATCCACCTCCTACTCCTTCTACATGTGTCGGGAATACCGTGAAACAAACACACTCAGCCACCAGCAAGTAACATAGGGAATCGAATCTGTTACCTCCTACGTCAAAAACTGACGCCTTGCAACTAAGCGATGACCGTCGATCAAAAAGTTTATCAAGCAAAACGAGTATTTAATTTTGTATACAAGCATTTACCTCTTTGCAATCTTCTGACATCAAATCTTAGTCTCAACCGCGTCAGTAATAAATGCAGAGACCTGATAACCGAAGCTGCAGCTCTGTAAATGTCTATTCCAGAGTACAGAGCCACTTACTTCAGGCCGATAACGTGATCCTCGCCAACGTGTATTGTGCGTTGCGATACGGCTTGCTTAGAGGCGCTGAGCTGTATATTCCGTGAGGTTCAGAGCGAGCTATTTACAGAAGATGCTGACAGGGAGTTTAGAAACAGCTACAAGAGGGAATTAGAAAGATAACGTTTATTACAACAATAAGACGAGAGTCTACATCTAGGATAAACACTTTCAGACAATATAGGTATATTAGCCGAATCGCGCTTATCAAATCCTTGACGACTAACACTTTTAATGACATCAGTTCTTCATTGAACCAATTGCTTTTTGATATACCACTCCTTTGCACCTCGGCTAGTCTAGTTATTTCCACATTTTATACAGTTTTTGAATAAAAAGAGGGTGAAAAGTCGATAATAGTTTGTAATCCAAAGCTCGAACCCATCTAAGTGACGTGACACATGATTCAATACGCTTCCATTCAACACTCGGTAAATGGCAATTTATTTTATGCGTAAGAAAAACTTGTCAGATAGCTTTGGCAGCTTTTGGGCTTTAATAAATACTATTTCATTTCGTTTACCATTATAAAGTCACGCTTAATTTTAAAGTGCTATAAAACGAAAATATATTTACCCGAAAATACTGCTACAAATATTTACCCAAAAATAATTGAATTTATTCAAAGTTTCTTTCTTATTAAATGCCATCACATTTAACACGATCTCGTTTAATAGTTCAGATACAGAATACCACCTCGGCGCCGAGCTGACTATTCTGAGAGCCTATAATCTTCACCGTAAATGGATTTAATGCAAATTCTCTCCAGTCGTTCCATCGGGTGCCTGATAAAAATACCCACTTAACTCCTATTGTGTTCTTGAAATTGTTTTTAAATGTGTTTTTATATGAAGACGCTGAGCAGCAAATCCGATGATAAAAATTGGGTGATTTCAAAAACGATTTTCGAGTGCTGTGTTGTTGAAATTATTTACGATGGTTTGTTAAAAAATGAAACGTTGGAGCTAGTATAAAATTAAATGTACTCGTAGCTACTCAGTTACGCACCTGTTGGTTTGACAGTAGTCTAGACTACTGTCAAACCAACAGGTGTTCAACTAGCGATCAAAATATTACATACCTACTTATGTATACAAGCTGACTGGTTGGACACTTTTAAATTGTATGCCATCGTAGTACTTACCACTTTTATTATGAAACCAATCAGAAAATCGCGAAAAATCAGCTGTTCCATAGAAAGATGTCAATGACACTCGACAAAATGTATAGAACAGCTAATTTTTAGCTTGCATTTGTTTTCTTTTTTGTGAGCGCTCAAAATTACTTATGTTGCCACTGAAATCTATACTAATACTAGCTGACTCGACAGACGTTGTCCTGTCAAAAGCCATTGCGTAACTATAGCAACCGTAGTATGTTGATGCTAACTTGTCAATTTATAGTAAAAATTATCAGTATATATATAATTTGCAATAAATTAACATTTGCGACTATAATTTGAGATTTAAACTATCCTATCTCTCAAGTTGGATCGAACTGCACATGGTGTGCGAATTTTATTATAATCGGTTAAGTGGTTTAGGAGTCCATTGAGGACAAACATTGTGACACGAGATTTATATATATTAAGACTAGCTGACTCGACAGACGTTGTCCTGTCTTAACGATGACTATTTAATTCGAATTGGTAAAAAAAGCCATTGCGACAATTCTATGTCAAATGTCAAATGTCAAAAGTTACATTAAAAAAGTTTACATTGTCCAAAGCTCTAAAGTTAAATTATGGTTTAAGTATTTTTAAATTTTCTAATTTTTCATGTTTTTTTACTATAAATTGAGATGTGAGCTATCCTATCTCCTAAGTTAGATCGAACTGCACACGGTGTGCAAATTTGAATGAAATCGGTTAAGTAGTTTAGGAGTCTATAAGCGGACACAACGTGACACGTAATTTATATATACGAAGATTATAAATAGGAAAGATTTGTATTTTTGTATGTTTCTGTTGAATAAACACAAAAACTACTAGACCGATTTCAAAAATTCTTTCACCATTAGATTGCTACATTATCCCTGAGTAACATAGGCTATATTTTATACCCGTGAAAAGCCGGGGTAGGTCGCTAGTATGTAATAATTATCTACCTAAATATTTTGCTTTAACCGTTCTAGCCCAAACACTTACAGCCAACAAAATCATTATCCAGCTACAATTTTAAAACCATACCAATTTTGTACGAAACTATACAAGTAGTAAATTGGTAAATCTACCTGTTACATAAAATTACGCCATCCATTCTTCAGTTAGTTTTTAACCAACCAATTTTGTACAAAACTACAAGAAAACTGATAAATCTACCTGTTACATAAAACTACGCCGTTACAGCAGAAATGAAACAGTGATCAAAACAAAGCTTTCATTCGAGCCCGAGCTTCGAGTCGAGCTAATCGCCTGAGAAGGGTCTAATAACGGAGTAAAATTTACATAAACAGTGCTCTGTCTTGCGGCTGTTATCATTCAATTAAATAAGATTTTAGTGATACAGAAAATTGAGATGCTGCGGCTAGTGGTTTGGCCGGAAAGTAGGATATAAAATATCCGGCTAATTTTATTTGATTTACTGTTCATAGACTGATTTTTAAGATTGATACTGGAGTGTATCACGACGTAAAAAATATTATGATTTTAAAATTAATTTTTAATTGATTGATGTTTAAGATCAATGTTAGACTGTATTTCAAATCAAAATGAGAGCGTTTTTTGCGTTATTGAATAAATTGCGTATGAAAATGAATAATGTATTGTATTTGCTAAAAAAACTTTTCACAGATTACTTTTACTGGATTATAGTCTTGTACCCAATGAAAATGTTAAAACCAACTAGGGTTTAGTTAGAATACGAATATTTTATTTTGCTAACTAGTTGGAACTAATTATTTAGCTTTTTATATTCAAACTGGCCAATAAAGCTTGAAACAAAGAACTATCCAAGTTGTAAGCCTATTCAGTATTTAATATAACAGTCAAAACACAGTGAAACAATATAATATCTCTATTTACAATCCTATTCTGAATTTCATATTTAAAAAGAAACAGACTACATACAGTAAACAAGATTCAGTAAATTGGCAAATTCACAATTTTATTAGAACTATCCGGATATTGCTGTCGCATCCCTATCAGAAACTACACCTGTTCACGCAGACTATATTTCTACTCGTTAACTTGATTGCTGTTTTAATTACTCACTTTGCTGGACTACGGTTTGCTGTTTTCAGTTTCAGACTGGAGAAGATAATTCAAATCTGATTGAATTATTAGAAAACTACGGGTTTTACTCGCTTTTATCAGGAACGGCGAATGTTTTCTTTGCTAAACCAAAATTTCTATTGTGACGAACGAAAAAAAAAAACCAAATCAGTTCAATCATTTTCGAGTGTTTGCGAGACTAAATCACGGCAATTGATTTTTATAGCTAACTAGTTTTTATATCATGTGACGATGACAGAAACTAGTATAAAACATGTAAATAACACATACAAACAGTCAACACTTTTTAGATACGATTTTCGTCCCTCAAAAATCTGCCACCCACATTTATTATTTTAGAATTATAATATAAAGCGCCAAGACCGTAAAATGGCTAAATTAAATAATCAACTTACAGCAAAATTATGAATCTTAACACTCTCCACTTGATTATCACACTTTCAGCGCCTCAAAAGCGTTTAAACCAAACCGCGTTTCAAAGTTGCCTCGCTCGGCTGCGTCTTCAGATTATGCTGATTTGTGTAATACATTCTTGTATTCAGCAGTACGTTACAAATAAGTTTGAGTACGGATGAGATCTAGCGCTGCCGTCGCTTTGTCACTGTGTATTATAATCGTAAGCTCTAGTAGAGCATCTTACAAACTAGACAGTAAGAGCACTCGCCTAGAATTAAAAAAATATTGCCAGATACATTTTTTTGCTTTTTGATCTTCTTTAATAATAAAATGAATCGCTGTTCGTTTGTCTCGATTTCGGTTTGGACCGATTTCTATATATATAATTATATTTTTTGTTTTGTTTGCTCTATTACAGGAAAGGTTCAAGAGTAAAAGAAAAACCCAGCAGGTGAAACCGCCGGTGCAGCTAGTTACAGTATATTTTTAAACAATATAGGTGATTGCCTTAAAACCTAAATACATTTACATAAGTCACCTGAATGATCTTCATATTTTATATTTCTGTTCGATTTTTTTTTTGCTCGTCTCGTCACTAATTGCGTAAAAAATAAATTACTAAAAAAATATAAACCGACAGTGACTGAAAAAGCTTTAGGCAAAGAAGCGTGCCTTAAGAAAGACTTATCCAGCAGTAGTAAACTTATTGGGCTTCTAATGATGTCATCATCATGTAAGTGAATTTTTTAGACAATATTTGGTAAACAAGCGACAGGCCACCTGTTGACCAATATTATTGTATGACCTCTGATTTTGGATAGTAATAGGCAATACTTGCAGTAATACAATACTTTACTTTACAGTCCATACTGCAATTTAGTCCGTACTATAAATACACAAGCATTGTCTCTTTACATCCAGTTGCAGCTTTGTGACTATATCGGATCAAAATTTCCAAGGAAACTTGTATGGAATTACATTTTAATAGAGTTTCCCAAGAAACATTATGCCAGTTTATTAATATCTACTAAAAGTTTACTTTTGTCGTTTTCAAAAAGTTTAAAAGAATTAACAAAAGAATAAGATGACGATTTAAGAAGATTATTTTTCAAAAGAAAAAAAACACAATCAAATCATATTTTTACTTTTTTTACTTTGTACAAAATCCAAATTATTAAAACAATCTAGGGACAATTAATTTTAAGAATAACATTATAGCTTCTATCCACCATAACTTAGAATCTGAACACAGCATCGGAATTGCGTATCGGTCGGTATGCCAGTACGCCCACTTATGCAGTACGTAGTACGCAGTACGTGTTTCTGTTTATAATGCGTAAACATACTGAGTCCGAGTTACGATCGGACTGTGTGCGTGTAATGGAACGCAACAAATACTAAGCAGTGTGTACCTACCTCTCCTAGCTTCTACATATATAGGGTTATCTAGCTGACTCGACAGACGTTGTCCTGTCAAAAGCCATTGCGTAACTATAGCAACCGTAGTATGTTGATGCTAACTTGTCAATTTATAGTAAAAATTATCAGTATCTAAAAATAATTTGCAATAAATTAAAATTGCGACTATAATTTGAGATTTAAACTATCCTATCTCTCAAGTTGGATCGAACTGCACATGGTGTGCGAATTTTATTATAATCGGTTAAGTGGTTTAGGAGTCCATTGAGGACAAACATTGTGACACGAGATTTATATATATTAAGATAAGGAAAGGATATGCCAAGCCAAAAAGAACATAATAGTATCAGGTGTTCCATAGAAAAATGTCAACGACCCTCGACAAAATGTATGGTATTTGCAGCTTATATTTTTTTCGCTAATTCCGGGTTGGTACCATAGTAAAAGTAGTTCATGTTGATGAGTACTATGGGCTTTTTTCAGCTAAGCATACCTTTCCTTAAAACCCTGTATCCAAATAAACTAAAGGGGATTAATTGTTCAAAAATGACTAGTTAATTCAATGCCTAAGTAAAAGCAAACTGCTTAAAAGCTGAACAGGAATGATAATATAATTTATTTTAACTATATTTTAACTGACTCCGGGTCGAACCTGGACCCGATTAGCAGTTGACCGAGGCAGATGGCATAACGGGAGAGAGGCCTATACCCAGCAGTGGGATAGAGAGGGCTGTGGATGATGATGATGATGATATTTTAACTAAAAGATGAACAGATTCATAAAAAAACAATCATCAGGTTTTACAAATTACAAATACTTAAATAACCAGTACATCTACCATGAGTTGCCATCGAAAACTTACTTCAGTCGGGACCGAATAAACGCGCATCGGATTGTTTTGTTTTAAAACGGCACCATGAGTTCCATAAAAGTTAACTTGCTTGCTCGAGTTAGCTCACTCTGTCGAGTACATTTGGATATCGTTATGTTGGCAGCACTACACCGTTTCTAACTTCACACCGATTATTGCTCTCTCTTTCCAACTAACACTCACAAGACGGAGTAAGGGATACATTGACAAAAATCTTAGTACTTTAAAATAACCCTGCTAATTGAAAGCGTCATAGAAGCCAGCTTGAGCTTGAATAGTTAGTGATTTTAAATTTATTTGGTTAATATACGGCCAAGGTCAAGTGCGTGTCCAATGGGCAATGGTTTTAGATTTCGTCAGTGTTTGTTTACGTAGCTAGGTACTCGCCGGCGTAAATTGAACTGCCTAAAATATAATGGTGATAACTGTGATGATACATTATAAAACCGGCAAAGTCGTGGAATGTACATTTTTGGATGATTTATAACTAAAATGAAACTTCCTAAGTAAGTACCTATCTTTGTTTCCAATAAGATCCTTTGTGTGGATTTCAAATCTTGTATAGTCACGAAATAAATCCTCAAAAGTATCCCTATGGAGCATAATACATATTCTTTGATATAAAAATGTCTTCCTAAATAAATTCATAATAAATTTTTCAAGTATCATTCTCATGCCAGCTTAAGATTTTTCTTGTTCGCGCCTTAAACATTCAAGTTTCATGTAAAATAACGTTTTATCGACACTATTTAGACAATATAATTCTCTAAATTAAATTTACTTTTACAAAAACTGGAGGATCGAAACAATTTCACGCTACAATTTGTAAGTGAGTAAGTTAACTACACTCGAGACGGTATTTCTCGATGGCATCTGTCAAATTTGTAACTCATGGTGCCGATTTTGTATGGCAACGGCCTAAAGACGTTACTCGCTGACATTTAGTTCTCGATACGATGTTTACTCAGCGACTCATGGTGCCGATTTTAGTTCTACGAGTAACCGCTAGGGGCGCTGTACAATTTGCCATACAAAATGTTAACGCGGTCGATAGCGAGTAAAATGGCTAAAAACTCATGGTAGATGTACAGGTCACAAGACAATACTTGATTCTACAACAAGACCAAATAAAGACCCAGAATAGCAATTGAGAGAAAACGTTGAAGAGTATATGATCAAGAAAAGATCGTGGCAGAGGCAGGATAGATGTAAAGTAAAATAGAAGAAGAAGATTGTGGAGAAGCTAAAGACCTAGAAATTGTTGTAGTGCTGGAAGAAATAAAGAAGTAAGTGTATATTCGTGATAGTAAGTGATACGTCACGTGTTCAACAGTTAGTTTCGGTTCAGCCATACCATTTTTGTTGGTGATAGCTAAGGTGAAATAGGTTAAAACGATGTTGAATTCCACAATTCTATTCGACAACTGAACATAGCAGCTTTATCTACAGTATTTGAAACAATAAATGTAAGCCCTAAACCTATTTCAAACGCTAGAACCGCCAACTGACGCTCACCCGATATTCCTCGACAGTTAATAGATTTCCAAGCCTTGCGGGAATCCTAAATCTCGCTAACGAAGTTTACACAAACTACATTCATAAACAAGAGGTTTCAATACGCCGCCTGTCAGCTGGCAGCATTGATGCAACATAACAAGCGCGATCGTAGTCGGGCATAATCTCGATATATTTACAGCGTCGCGTGATTCCCGAAAATATCAAAAACGTTCGCGATATCACGCATGTAAGTAAAAGGTAGGTATAATGTCGACAGTCGATATTGACTTTGATAAACGAGCAGCGGAGTGTCGCCCTACAAGAAGCCACGTCACCTACTTTGGTGCATTGCGGTTACATCTCAGCCCAACCCTTGTTTACACTCAATCCGCGTAGTTTTTACGACTACTAACGGGATATTACAACCAGCAAGAGTGCTTAAGGTAGTCCTTTATTTGTTTGATAGAGTTTATTGCGCGTTAGTGGAATATTGTAAGGTTTGTAAGCAATCGTCGGTTTTGACGTATCTCGTCCTGGAATAAGTCTCGTGAAATTTATTCCGTTGGTTTATATTTCCTTGGTTTTATCGTAATTGTGTTATGTAGTTGTTCGGTTAATCGCTTTTATGGTTTTATTTGGTTTGATGCTTTCCTTGTTTGTCATCTTTAAGAGGTTATATTCCTACTTGTCTACTTGTATGATCAGGAAAATGATCTCTATAAAATTTATTTCAAGTTCCTACAAATTCGAAGGTTAGTATCAAAATTCTTTACATTCTCCTTTGAATTGTGTGTAAAGCCGTTTCAACTCTACGAACACTTCTTTCACACAATTCAAAACTCAAGCAAAAAACCATAACAAAGGATTTCCCATAAACAATATAACTGCATAGCATAGGTAGATCGCATTACCTATCTCTTCAGTACATTCTAGTCAAGGTTCGGTTACCACTAAGCGGCACTCAGACCGGCCGATAGTATTTGCATAATATCCAAACGGCGATACACTAGAGCTCATTAACCGATCGGATACACGAACCAGAGTATCAATTTATGCATTCAGTAGGTAGCAATTTACTTTTAAAGCTCCCATTTATCTACAGAAGTAGGGCACTTAAGCTTCATAATATAATCTAGACGATCAAAGACTTACGCGTAACGCACACTATCCTGAAATTTTTGCCCGAGCATTGAAAAAATCCTTACCCCATTACACTCAGGGACGAAGTAGATTTGTATCAGACATACAATTTTCAGAATTGGTTTAGTACGTCCATGGATTATATAACTTACAATCATAGTGATAAAGTTTAATTTATTTGTTATTTTTCATAACATAACAATTTGCTCGACTAAAAAGAACACACAAATTTTTCTCCAAGCTGAAAGGTCCTTTTGGAATTTCCTCACAACAACATCCTATTTTTCAACCAAGTAAGATAACTAGCGGGCAATTAGCAACATTTTCCCCGCCTACAATCCACCTAGCTCCGTAACCAAAACGCAGTCCATCAAAATAATGATTCGGACAGACGGCTGTGACATGTGACTCAGTAATTAATGCAAATCAATGGTCGAACGTGCGATTGATTCTGCTATGGTGGAAAGCTAAAGCGGATCAATTACGTTAATGAGCTGCGCGAAACCATATCGCTGACGTATACGTATTATGCAAACTGGTAGTATTGAGTAAAGCTACGGGCATTCGGAGCAACTTCAACTTGCCCGTGGGGATGCTTAACTTTATGGATTGTTTTTAGAATGATTGGCTCCTGTTTTTTTTTATTAATTGGTAGTTTAAAAACCACAGTTTTGAGGAATGTGCTTCTGAAGAGGAATCGTGTTCAGCAAATATAATTTGCATACACACAACTGAAGCTAAACGCAAAGGTTAAGTTTGCTAAGTGTTATTCAATAGCATTGTACCTACTGTGTTTGAATAGATGATGTGGCTTTATGCAACAATATAGATGGTATCTAATACTGTGTACTGAAACAAACATCACAAACAACAGTAAGGCCTTGTTTCAAAACATACAACTTTGACATCTGCCAAACCAGAACAAACACAATCCAACGGAAGGCGGCTGTACACACCCGACTTAAATCAAATAACTGTATTGCTTTTAGCTTTGTAAAGCTTCAAGTGCAATAGCGTCAGTGGCGGATGTTACACCCCCGCCTCAGTCTGTAGTCTATGATATTGCTCCACGCCCTTTACATGTTCGCGGCGTCTGAAGGCGGCACGGCGCGGCTTGGCGGTACGCACTCGTGACTCTCGCGCCGCCTCGCGCTTCACCTCGCCTCGACTCGCGACACTCTCCAGCGATATCGCAGGCGTGATGCTCGACTTAACTGCTCTAGTTTATCCCTTTAATTGCCTTTTTTCTGGAGACTGGCTTTAAGCGCTCGCGCCGTATCTCCTCACGTCGCAATTACGGAGACGTCTTATGATAAATCTGCCGTAATTTGCATGAGATAGCATACGCTCTCAACTTTCACGCGAAGCTTCCTACTCTTGTCGTTTATTACGTTAGGGAACGTTTCCAAGAATGAGAATGAGCTATTTAACTACTAAATAGATCGTTAACTAAGTATAGTTCGTTTAAATTTTTCTGCATGCAATCTTTGTCGCTCCTCATTTCGTGTGCCCCGGAAATGCTTTAAGTTTTTTAAGGAGACAATTTTGGGGGAGCAACTTGTGAAATAACAATTTGGAGTCGGATGTGTCCTCACACAATTTCTCGAGCGGAAATAAGACGGTAAGAGGCAAACAAAACAGCCGGCACAATCTTCGTGTTGCAACGTGGCGAATCGTCGGGAGACACCCCAAGGCTGCGCTTTTCTACGCCAATCTCTACCTATTTTTTTTCCTCCGAGTGCCGGCAGGTGAGCAAAGCGAGCGGCAGAAATTGTAGCGTCAGCAACCGCCCTGCGGACTGCGACGGTGGCTATTTGTCGAACGATGCGCCAAAACATCGCATCGCAATCGCTAGGAAAAATTATTTCCCCAGATCGCTACACTCCGCTTTTTGAAGCGTTTACTTTCAGGTTGAGAGTTTTATATTGTACTAGAGATGAGTCGGAGATTGTATTATCTTGTTGGCAAGCTTTTCGAAGTCGTTTTAATTTCGATTCGAAAGCTAAAGTTTCTATTTGCGAAAACGTTGTTGTAAGAACTTTAATCTGATTCTGAGATTATTTTGAATAAGAAGGTTTATTTATACTAATGCGGTGTCTGGTACTAATGGCACGTATTACTTAAAGAAACGGCTTCAAGGTTTTCAAGTTAGATACATAATAGATAAGCTTGACAAAATGCGTCAGACGAGCTTCGTGTCCTCAATGATGAATGAAGCTAGTACAGGCGCCGACCTCAGCTCGCTAAGCTACAGCACTACAGAATTATATTTCAGCTTATACTTAAGAACTCAAGAAGGTTTAGAAGGTTTTAGAGTTTTGCTACTATTAGTTAAAAACAGTAGATACTAATATCCTTAACTTTTTCACTTTTACAAGACTTGATGTTTTATTAAAAGCATTATGTGTGACAAAATAAAAATAAATATATGACTCTAAAAACTAAATGTTTGAAATATACAAAGAATAAATATTATTAGTAATGACAAGAACTTATTGATACATTTATCATATAAAATACTCAACCTATCAGACCATTTCACATCTTCACTTCACTCCGCTTTAGATGTCTCTGTACTTACTTAATTAAAAAGAAGAACGTAAACGTAACAAAATAAAATAGTAGGTACTAGCATCTAAAAATATAGAGGAGAAAGTCTCAATTCCCGTGATAGTCGATAAACTTATTACTGGAGAAGTGTCCAATGATCGTCGGAGCGAGCGGGCGGGTTCGACAAATGACAAGATTTTGCCCCACTCTTCTATACGAAGATGTTGTTAAAAAGCTGCAGTATTGAACTAGTTCATTTTTTCTTTTTTGTTCAAATACAATTTAACTTGTTTGTACCTAATGCTAAGACAATAAAGAGATAGACTCACTTGCTGCTTAATACAGATGGCAATCGAACAAAAGGGCCGCCTGATGCCTACATTATACAACAGCGACAACGATAACATTGAAATAAAATTGCACAAATGAATTTAAAAAAATATAGACAAAAAAATGTGACTTTGGTAGGTAGTACCTACACTTCTCACTCCTACAATAATAGTAGATTGTACAACGAGGGCATAAAACAAGCCATTTTATACGAGACGTTTAGCTAGCCCGAGCCGAAGGCGAGGGCGGATATAGAGTCGAGGATAAAATGGGTTTTATGCCCGAGTTATACACTCTGCTTTTCACTTCAGTTGCGAGGAAATAAAACAGTAATAATTACTAAATTATGTTTAATAAAAATTGAAACTGAAGTTAGAACAATGTTCAATATTCCGAGTGGTCGTTTTTTTGAATAACTTCCTTTGCATTTCTTTCCATTAATGTGTTCGGAGTTAATTTAGTCTCATCTTCGCTTGATGACATATTTAATTTTCAGTAATTCAGTATCTCGCAAATTCCAACAACTAAATAAGTGCTAGAAAACGACATGAACATTTCCCCGCCATTGTATTTTTTTAACTTTTTTTTTGAATTCGAAATTCAAAATTCGACAAAATGCATTTGGGTCTTAAATAATACTCTAGTGTTATGAAAGACACGATCACGGTCTATGGGTATTATTAAAGACCCGGGTAAACTGAATACATAAAATACTTATTACAAACTGAACCTCTTTGCTTTATTTTTTAAAAAGAAATTACTTTTTCGCCCTTGTGCGTAAAAGTCCACTTTTAAGCACAAGGGCAAAAAAGTATTTTTTTTTTTATATTTAGAGAGGTTGGTTTTCAGCACAAGAGCATAAAAAGCCGCTTTAGTCCGCCTACACAGGGCATAAAGTAGGACTTTACGAGCAAGTGAAGTGAAAAATATGTTTTTCACTCTCTAAGAACAAACATATGTATTAAAGTTTGTAGTGATTTATAATTTTTAATGGACTACATTTCAATTTCGCCATCTAAAACATAACCAAAGGAAACAGAGACATGATACCTACTTCTAGCTATATTTTTTAATACAAATTCACCTTTACAATTACGTCCCAGTATCGGCGCTACAACGAGTAAATCAACCCTAATACGTACTAGCTCTTCATTCAGATATGCGCGATAGTCGATACCAGCTGGATGAAATTTCGACGTTACTATCTAGAAAATACTTACATTTTTATCACATCCAATATTCAGGGTATAGATACTTCGAAAACAGCCGTTAGGATCGCATTAGACCCAAAAACAGGTAATATAAAATGGTTGATTTCCTTTACTTATCGAACATACCTATAATAGTTTGAAGCCTAATGTGATGTTTTAATACCGCTACAGGCGATATTACAGTGCTTGTAATGTCATTTTCTTTAAAATTTACGACGTATTTTGGCAATATATTTTTTACAAATATAATATAAGTATAGGTAGATTTGCCTCACGATATTTAAAAGACTCAAAGCTAAACTGGTTTGACAAATAGTTAAACATGTTAGAATAGACGAATTCTATAAGACTATTTGCTTTCGTTAGTCAAATTTTCACTACTTTTGATACCTCAGCCTATGAAGCGATTCATGTTGCTGATGACAAGAAACGTTAGCGTCAGAGAAAGAGTTTCGAACAAAGGAGCACGAACTGAGGAGAAACTAGCTGTAGTTCGGAAATTTGTAGACATTGGTTTTTTGTCCTAGAACCTTATTATTATTATCTAGCTATTTTACAAGCCTTCAAGCAGTTTTAAAACTTTTACGCTACGGCTGATCATCCAGTTTAGACACACTTACTTGCTTTACTTCCTAAGCGCCAATACTTGAGTTAATGCTCGTGCCGAGACGCTACCTCGCCCCTGTGTGTTCCATCACTAAATACGACTACCCATCATGTGCTATGACACCCCATTAACCCAAGGCGGACTGCGCTTGGTAACTTACTTCACTAATATGTTTCGAGACGTACCCACACATACATAGTAAAGTACATGTAGTTAACCGGACATGATGCTTGGGACTTGTAAATGAAGGGTTGTGTTATTAGAATATTAAAGCGGGATGAAATAGTACTATTTTGGGATATTGGTCTGAAATTGACTTTTAGTGTGGTTTCCTATTTGTAAAGTCGGTGAGATATTTTAATTAAATGGCAGATATGATTTACTTGATAGAGGTGGAGTTTTGTGTTAACTTAACTTTTTAAAGACGAAGATGAACTCTGGTATGTTTTCAAGTCTTGAAACATTTGACCAAAATGTTGTATAATGATTTAACATCATAATTGTTTATTGCGTCAAAATTGTGTTAGACAAACATTGTTTTTGATGTCTCTCCATAAAACCCCTTTGGAAGGGCAACACAAACTACTCGCAACAAAATATCAGTGTTGTATTAAACTTTGTCCTCCTCACATTTCGACCGCGTCACGGGCAACCAATTTAAGTATTAATAAAATGACAAAACGTGACCCCGACTACCGGCCGTCATCCATCACGACCACCCGTCCAGTGCTGGTCGGCCGATTAAAAAACTGTACCTTACCAATGTGCGTCTATCCCACACATGTAGAGCGATATTTCGGGACACACTCGCCCCGGTAAATGTTCTAGACAAGGGTTAGATTAAATATTAAATTCGCGGTTAGGAATTTCGGGCTGAAAAGTAACGGTGGCGGGCATGCGCAAAGCCGCACTGATCCCTGACCGTTCCGAAATCCAGTTTACAACGTTAAATTCGGACTAAAACAAAGGTGTGTAATTTTTTATCAACTTGAAAATAACTGCGGAGGCGAGCCGGACGCGGTGAAAATGTTCGCAACAGTGAGAGGCAAAATTAATGAAATCTGGAGTTTCCGAAATTTTCCACTGAATAATCCAAATAGGAGATGACGAAGTTTGTCGAAGGCACGTCGTGTGCGGGAGCGATAAGGCAACTAATGATTGATATACTTGCTCGCACGTCTCTGTTCAAACTAATGACAGGGCGAAGGGTGTTGACTTACAAGTTATTAATTAATATTGTTATTATTTAATGGTATTTATATCAAGCCCGGCTGGCAAGCTTAACCAACTTACTTTGCTGTTATAAAGGAGATACTATAAGAGGATTTGATAAAAATAAACAACGACACTCGGATAGTTTTCAAACTTTTATCTGCAGGTACAGAAACTCTCGGTATTCGTTCTGAAAGACATGAACTTACTTTTAACTTACTTAATTAAGAAATTGAAAGTGAGTAAAAAACAAAAAAATGGGAAAAAATAAAGAAATGCAACTTTTATTCTAAATTATGATTTTTTAAGCATGTTGGTTTGTCTGTTTCTAAAGCCGGCGACTGACCTGTAACATTTCGTCGTAACGTAACGTTACGTTACGACGAAATGTTGCAGGTCAGTACAGTGAGCCGATCCGCTCGCTCATAGCGCCGCGTGCTCCACCATGCTCGCTTCGAATGCTACGTTACGGCAAAATGCTCAGGTCAGTCGCCGGCTTTAGTAATTTATCAATGATTCGATAGCAAGTTGTCGTTGGATTTGCCTTTGAATCCGAAAAGGGTTTTTTATAATAACTTTCGTCATTTACTTACACTACTTAATGATTTAGAAATGCCTTCAGTTATGAAAAGATTTGGCGTGTGACATGGAGTAAAGTATAACAAGATAAGTATTACCTGCCTGCATACAAAATTGTCTGACACGAAGTTTTCTTACCTGTAAATACAGGCCAACAACCAATATTAAGAAAAAAGTTTTCTCCACAAACTCACGATGAAATATTCTCGCTATACATAGAACGAACATACACGCACAACAAAGAATCCCAAACGAGGTTTCTTAACACCGAGAAAACTGTAACTTTCCACAAGTATTTGTCATAAAGGAAACTCTTAAAATAATGATGAAAGTATTAAAGTAATTGTTGACAAAGTATGTTTGAAATTCATAAAATATACCGTGTAGAAGTCGAAGTATGAGAGAGGTCTCAACATGATTAAATGCAATTTCTTCACAAAGTATGCTCGTTGTGAGAGCAACTTTTGCTTTTGGAAGCGCTTATTCTGGAGTCTTTTGACACTCGACTAGTAAAAGTGAAAGTGGAATATTGAGGATGTGAAATACATATATTTTTTTTATATTACAGTTTTTATAAAATGTTATAAAAAAAATGATTTTTTACAACGGACGTTATTTGTATAACATAAGTAGCACAAATTCAATTGAACCATTCAAATTCAATTTCATTGCATAAATATATTGGGTCACATCACATCGAAATACCTATCGATTGGCAATGTGAAGGCGTCAAACGCGGTAAAAATGGTAGCAGAAAACATGGTGTTCTTCAATCTGAATTACACTAAAACTTTAAAGGGCGCATTTTACTTTAAGTCGAAATAGGACAAGATACAGTGGCGTCAGACCGCAAGTCAGCGCGTCACGCTATCCCTATCGCCAAACTTGCCTGAGGCGTGGCGTGATGTTGTTTTCTTTGCAAATTCGCCGGATCGGTAATAGCTGGTAAACTAGATAGGTGCTTATTTTGTTATCGCGATAAAGAAGCGAACAAAACGTTTTACCTGAATTATTGGACGTTTTGAGGCGAAATTGATTTGATTTCCAAATTGTACATTTTGAATATGAATCACGCTTGTGCATAGTGCAGTGCTAATGTTAACGCTTAGGAATTCCATATTTCAAGTCTATGTAGCACGGTATTGCGTTCGTTCATGAGAAATTGCTAGAAATATAAATTGCTCTTCAATCCGGAATACAGCCATGTTTGCACTCCATTACTTGGCGGTTGAAAAACTTGCAGAATGTTGCAATATGAAAACAGCATAATTACAAAAATACCTTTAATTATCACCAACGATTCATCGTGGTATTTATGAATACAACGTTCAACGAGGCAAATATTAAAGTACAAAAATTATTTAACCCTTTAAATTATTACAGGCAACAACATGATTAAGGCGAGTGGACCTGTGATGGAACAGATGTACGGGGTGACTTATACCCATGACGGTGGTCATAACTACCGGCCGGCGGGGCATAAGTCCCGCGACCGCACCAGTGTTGCCAGGTGTCCCGATTTATAAGGGACTTCCCGATTTTCTCCCGTTTTACGACTCTGCTCGACCGAATTCATTGCGATAGTCGTGTGCAAATCGAAAGTTACGCGGTGAGATATTGTTTGTTCATGTTTGGAGAAACGTACATGCGGATCTACATAGTGTAATAGGCATTTACTGTAAAATAAGTTGTAAGTAAAAGTCAAACAAATATGTATTTTGTAAGCTTTACGATAAAAATACAAATAGAAAAAATAAAAGGAAAAACAGATAATTTTATAAATTAAGAACCTGTTCATTTCGAAACTAAGTGAATTGAGGAAAACAAAAATTACGTTGATCAAATTTATCACGAGTCACACGTGGAGGAAATTAGCGTTGAATACGGGAAAATAACATAAGGAAAAGTAGGCCCACATACGGCACGGAATCTATAGATTCTGGCAATGATGCACACGAAAAATATTGCCATATAAAATTGCCACGTTCTCAAACATGCGATTACTAATAACTGATTTTTCATCATTTTCTACTTCAAAAAGTTAACCATTTAAAAAACGGATCCTATTCCTCCACATTATCCGACGCAATTTCTCCCGCGGGTTTTTCACTTTAGTCCCACGTGGCAACACTAGACCACACCGCTGCACCCGGCTCCGCTTACATCATTCACAGTGTTGTATTTAACGTGGATATTCCACCTTGAATTAGTAGTAACTCGACATCTGTTGGATGAGCGGTACATTTTAGACGTTGAATTACTGGCCGGGAATATTTTAAATGCCCCGGCATAACTCCGTTTGGTTTACGGTATTCGGACATCAGGAATAATGTAGCGGTCGAAAACTGAGCAAACGAATATCTAATTACTAGTAGGTGGAACGTGTCTAGGTTTGACGTCGCAATGCTGTAAATATTGCTCTTTGTTTTAAATTTTAATGTATTTTTGAACAGACACACTTATTGAGCAAGATTTTGACGTCCTATAGATGACTGAAGAACAAGTTGAAGCTTGGAGTAATGGAGCTTAAAATTGTGCGCAAATATAGAAGATACAAACACAGCGAGTTTGTTTAAGCTGCTAACTACAATGTATGCTCACGTTTCATGGAAACTACCGATTCCGTGTGTTATCTCACCAAAATCGACTACAATTTCATTAAACCACCCCAAATAGTTATAAGGAACTTTGTTATTCGGCTGTCAGTCAGCTTTAAAAGCCCGACAACAAAGTTAAAACGAAGTAATTAAAAAAGAAAACACAAAATACTTACAAAGTCGGAAGCTCGGCTCTCTTCACTTAAATTACTTGCGATTACACCGACAAAACGTTTTAATGAAACACGTTAAATCGCGCCAAGTGGGCCCGCCATGCCACGCCACGCCACGCCACGGCGCGGCGCGGGCTCGCTCCCTTGCAAAGTCGCGCCTTCTCGTCTGCCATAGTTCGGTAACTTCTCCACTTACTGCGGGTAGGTGGTACGTAGTTTTTCCTCAAATATCTTAGCCGTAAGGAGAGTTGAAAGTACTTCTGCAAAGTCCATTAAAGTGTATAAACTCACGGAGCGGTGATTACGAATGCCGCCGATTTAGGTGCTCGTTATGGCGTCGATTAAGGTTATTTTAATTGAAATTACTTATCTGGGTTAAGTTTGAGGCACCATTTGGCCGCAAAAAACGTTGTTAGACGACTACTTCCAGGCAATGAAACTTTTCAAAGACCCAAAAGGCTTCCACTTACAATCTGTTTCCATCCAATAATTAAGAAAGAATTCTTCATCCCGACAAAAGCATCCAATTTATCAATATGCGATTCCACCTTTAGTTTTTACTTTTCTCCATCAAAGTAACTGTTTTAAAACATGTTATAAAACAAAACAGGAATAAAACAGTAATCCAAAAACCATACCAAGCCAAGCTCAAAACCGCGACTCGCAAATGCAAAAATAAAAACATCCACCAAGACCCGCCACAGGAAAATGCAATATCCAATTACTGATGAAATTCACCGTCATATATTCGCTAGGTATTATTAAATGGCGGGAGAGAGTCAGTGCAGCTAGTCGTTCCGTATAAATATGTAAGCGGAGGAAACTCTGACGTCTGCGTTCCGACCGCGTCGCTGCGGAAACCGCGTCAATTAACTTGGCCACGATGACATATTAGCCTTTGTCCCGAGCTCCGGTATTTACTTGCAAGAAACTCAATGCGTGTGGAGATACGTCTTCGGTATGCACTTCCGGTTGCATTTGCGAATGCCATGCCAGATTAATAACGTTTTTGGGGTTGAATCTGCGCTGGTTGATTGTGGTTTCTGTTAGTAAATTGGATGTACCTACCTACACTAAATACATGTTTGCAAGAAGCGGTTTTTTTCTTAATCTAGCTTTTGAAGTATTTGTAAGTTTTATAGCTAGTGTGATTTTTTATAATAAAGCCATTAAGAATTTCTTTTGAGCTTTTATTTCTAAATAATTACTTTCAATTTAAAAAGTTAATATCTGCCAGAGTCATCTGTCCGGCCAGATGCTGAAAGTTACGTTAACCCCCAAATCAATTCTAAATTAAATAGATTCACAAAACTTTAGTGGCTGTCAATGTCAAACAAAGAAGATGAAAAAAGTTTTTTCTTTCGATCCCATTTTCTTTCACCATTCCTCTTTTGCAGTCTCAAAGTTTTCAAAATAAGAGGTTTTCGAGAGAATCTCAATTATCGATAAAGGCGATATTAAAAATTCGTTTGTTTTGTTCTTAGCCCACGCCTGAAAACGCGGTGCCCCCTTTTTCTATTGTTTGCGTAAGAAGGGAAAGAAGAAACGGCGGCAAACGATAATCACAAATTTGAATTTCGCCCCCCTCCTAAGCGGGGCACTGACAAAATCATCCGATTTCGTGCGCCGTTTATCATCGCAATTAATAAGGCGAACAAAAACATTATCTGGACCCTTCAGAAATTGTTTATGTCAGCGAACAGGTTCGTGCGACTTGTATAAACTTTTCTAATTTTATCGTCCTTTTCCTTTCGGTTTATTTTTGTGTCGCGAACGGAACGCTATCGCTCAGTGATCGTGGCAGTCGCTGTATCGGAGAATCTATGCGGTACGTCAAAATTTACATACATACATAGTTGCTGTTCTGTGGCATTGTGATAAAGGTACATGGTCTAAATTTATTCGTGAGCATTACAGTGTAACGTGTAGGTACCAGGCAGTATACTCCCTTAATGTATTCATGTAATTCGCATAGCCGGCATCCCCTTTGACCGGCCACGCAACGCCGCCGCCTACCCGGATAGAGTAATATAACGTGATGTTTTAAAACCATCCATCACGTTTAATGTCCATATAAAAAGAAGGAGGTAGCGTGCCGACTCCATCCGCGGATTTTTGTGATTTTTCGGACGCTCCATTTTGAAAATTCATTTCATCATTCTGCAGCCGGTATAGGTAACTCGCGCGATATAACCAAAGTTATACCTGCCTCGTATCGCTGACTCAAAGTTTCTATATTTAATCCTGTTATAGGAACAAAGGAGATCCACTTGTTGCGAGGCACTCTATTCTCAAGTTTATAGGATGTTAGTATCTAGCTAAATAGCGAGCTCATCGACTTTCTCATTTTCACCTCACGAAATTCTCTGGCGTCCGTTTAGCTCGGGTTGAAATTATCAATTGTGTACACTCTAGTATTCAGCAGTGCAAATACAAAAGCAAGAGGTTTGAAAGTTGTCTGAGCGGGGTTAAATAAAACCTCAAGTATCAGCTACTCGAAAGCAAAAATGTCGAAAGCGGCCGGGGATAGGCGCTAGGCGGGGTCGTGACGTCAATTTGCATTAAATGCGGCTAGCGCCCTCCAATAATAACTTGCTCTCGACAGAGCTACAATACTAGTGTGTAGAGAGCTTTATATTTTCAGTTTAGCAAGACTGAATTGCAGATTGCACCAAACTGTGGCACTCTTACAAAAGAGTAGGAGTTGGCATAATTTACTACCTACTGTGGAATTCACTATTAGGTGTGATGGTAATGTGATAATAATTTTAAAACTTTTTGTTTATCCAACGTTGGATATGATAGGTATTATACGACAGCAATTGATGTTTTTCAAGTAATAATAAACTATAATCTTTGTGACTAATTTAATTAAACTGTAACCAATACAACTAGTATCATAAATTAAACTTTAATTCACCTAAGTTCCCTAAATGTTCTCTTTTTTATCACGAATAAGACTTAATATTCAATTTCACACAAGTGATTGGTAATTCACCGAACGTGATTTATATTTTTGTAAGTACACAATTTCGTCCTTAAATCTCAGTCCTCCATTAAATAAAAGCAACGAGGAAGGAAAAAGGGGAAATGAACTAAATAACCCGTTATGGGATTCAATCACAGTACTATCTAGTAAGGACGAGCCCGAAATCACGCCGCGCATACTAAATTATCGTGGCCCTTAGTTATTTATGCGTCGTGAGCCAACATCTTAATAGCGAGCGAGACTTATGTCCAGCCTAAAATAATATTTTGAGTAAATGTTTGAAAATAAACAAACCGGCGGCGTCGGACCGATATGGTTTACAGTTGCTGGGTAGCGTAACTTGCACAACCGTTTGTGGTTCAGAAATGTACGAATAAGTTTATTGTAGGGCTTTAATTTTTAGAGCTTAAAGGGTAAGAGCGGACTTACCTTTGGATGCGTTCTTCTGGGGAAGGCCACTTTGGGGTCAATCTGAAACAAAATATTTGTAATTAAACATTTAGACTTGAAAAAAATTGCCTATTAAAATTTGTCAGTGACTCAGACATTACGATATTACGTCCAACGGACGCAGAAAGCAATAGCTCTACCACTACCATTTTGATCAACATCGGAATATTTTTATTTTCTTAAATATCAAACGCAACACGTTAAAACATGTGACATCATGTGCTGCATTACATATTGTGTGCATACAAAAGTGTAGTACAGGGATACAGGGATACAGGGATGGTTCACGAGTTTCAATGCAAAAATCACTCAGACGCCTTTAGCTCGACTAATCATGGACCGCACGTCCGCCAGGGAAGCGACCACGATAAATTCGCATCGTCCGTGCGGCTGCAGTGTCCTGCCCTAAAATCCTGCCTGCAAAAAACCATCCGACTGAAAATCCTGCGCCGTGGTCCTGTCACTCGATTTTGCCTCTCGTCTTTTTCATGTAACCGAGCTCCACTATTTCATACGTGGCACTGTTTAAGCCCTCAGATTTTCTCTCGGCAGCGAGCGGTCGCTCTCGCTCTTTTTGTTCCTATCTGCGACGCGCCGTTGACCGCTATAAACGCAAAATATAAACCCAAAGAAGCTACCTTTGACATTTTAGAGGTAAAACGTTCCATTTCCACTCGTGGTGACCGTTTTGTTGAACGGTTCTCGCATTCGGCGTTGGCGCTTCAGGATTTTTAGTGCAAAACTCACATAAAATAGAAACTGGAACGAATATAGTAGTAGCGTAGAAAACTAAACGTTATGACGATATCGAATGGCCACAAAAGTATTAGAATTATTATGGTTCTCATACTATTATATCTTTCTCTATTATTAATGCTTACGCTTAGTGAAAATAAAATTGGTTATCGTAAAAATAAATTTCTCGACCCATCAAAGAGAAGTTTATTTACACAGTTTATTATAATGGCTGTCATGAGTTGCATAAAAATAAAATTATGAATACTATTATTTTTTTGATTAATATTTTTTGTAGCTGAAAAGTATGAAAAGTTGTATAGATTGGAAACCCTGTCCTGTAGGCACTGTCGCGTAATTACGTACCAAAAGCGCGAGAGAATAATTTAAAAGATTTTGCCCAAGAGGACTGCATTATTACAATATCAGGGAAAACGGCTTTACAGCGTCATTCATACATTCTTAATTATTTAATTATCTTATCTGAGTGCGCCGCGGAATACTGGCGGCTGCAGAAAATCCGGCATAATTTGATTAAATTGGATTTCCAACAGGAGAAAACACGTATTAAAAATAATGAAATTATAATTACGATAATGAACTCTCGTGCGCGACCAGGACTTCTACACAAAACGTGGAGACGTAAAACGTAGGTCGGAGAGCTTTTACCGGCTCATGCAAGCAATTTTCTAGATGTTGTAAAATGACCACGAATGTAAATGTAAACCACGGAGCAAGCAGAAAAATCATAAAATCGCAGATGGTGGCGCTAAAGCGATTAAGCGGGTCGATGATAAATTTTAACGAGTTATTTTAATGGAGGCGATCGCAGTCAGTGGCTACCCGGCAGCTTGCGTCGATAGAAAAATAAAACCAAACTTTTAAAGACTGTTTAATACGCGGCTTTGATTTTTATTGTAAAGCTTTACAGTTACGACTTTCCGAATAAAAAATGATACATTTTAATTTAATGGCTCGAATAGTTGTTCAAATCTTTTGTTTTTATAGCAAAGGATCAGTAGCTACATTGTTTCTATTTCTAATCCATTTGGAATCCATTTTGTATGGATAAAAAGTAAAGTTTAGAATTTCCAGGCGGAGTGACACCAAAATGTCGATACGAATGTGACATTTTTGATAGGGAGCCATTTGCGTGATTACAATCGACGCATTGGCGCACCCTAGCCTCCCCTAACTTCCCTTGCGATAAAGATTGACATCATAGACACAGTTCATTACAGAATGACAAGTTTAGTGAAAAGTGGTTTTTAATCATATCTACTAATAATTATGAATGCAAGCTGAGGTTCAATGAATGTCAGTGAGAACTGTGGGTGGAGAAAAATCTACTTATTTTTTGTTTAGGGTTTTGGGTTTTAGCTTTTAGCATAACTTTAGCATGATAATGGTAATCTATGTAAAATTTTTATACTTAGATACTAAGTTCGGTCTAATATACCTCTATATCAAAAAACCACTTTATTTAGATCCTAGAATTTTAAACAGTCATACAATAATGACAAAAGATCTTCAAAGATAAACCTAGGATAATATTCTGATTGATATATTTGGCAAGCCAACGTACTGCTTTAAAATGAGCTGTGGTAAAGCTCTAACATACGAATTATTCTAACATAAATCCCCGAAACAAACAAAAATGCTCCTTAGCATTTCGGGATTAAGGCACAATTTTGCACAAAATGTGGGCCAGATTTTAACAAGTCATGGCAAGAAAAGATTGTAGACGGAGCGCATTAGTAGGATATCACTACTGGTAGGAGGTTTATGTACTTTTGATATCGATGTATACTTGTATTGTCCATATAGTAAAATTAGTATGGCTTTTTTTGACATAACTAAATAAGTCAATGACGTGATGTGACATATTTTGCGGTACCACTGATAAGCCATACTTAACTTGTATAAGTCACTTACTTTAGACTTGCGCAAGCTCCACACGTACAAAATTTGCCTGTGCGCAAATTGCAGTATAACCTTGGTCTGTAATGAGACGTTATAGCAAGTGCTACGGTGCGTAGCATATGAGCTACGTACAAGTTTACGTTTCTTGAATGCAGTGAATAGAAATCGAAATTGGGCGATTCAATTACGCCTACGCAAGATAGCGGTATTGTAAATGATGATTTAACCAAAAAGAAAAAAAACCGTTTTGCAGAAAAAATATTTTAAAATGATTATAAAGGCGCGTCTAAACGGGCCATATTTTACGACAATTTGTGTCTGCAATTATTGGCAAATATTGCCCAGCCATCAAAAAAACATTTTAGTGCATTTTATGGCTGAGCAATCAATTGCAGGCAACATGTTGCAATATGGCTGCAATAGTATGGCCTTTGATTCAGAACCCATGATTTCATAAAAACATTTTGACATAACAAAAAATATGTGGATATAATGCCAGGCCATCCTTAAAATATTGCATAGTGTGGCTGGTATTGCTAGCAATGTTGCCGGCCACAGTATTGCAGCCACAAATTGTCGTAAAATATAGCCCGTTTAGACGCCCCTTAAGACTTTTTTATATACCTATTTAATATATATATCGAAATATTATCTGACGCTATACCTGATTTATAAGTTTATTTTCAATTATAATAGAATAAATTTGCCCTTTCCACTATCTCACTTATCTCTCATATTATAATAAGTACGCTCACGTCCCAAACTATAAGCGCATTACACTGTATCCAATTTGGAATATCAAGATCGTCTCAAAATCCCAATAATTAACAGCTGACACACGTCTACCCCGAGCTAAGGACAAGAAAGTTTAATGACGTGCACTCAGTGCAAGCGGTAACTGAATTTATTTACGTGCAGACGACACGTAAGTGTCGCCCGGGCGGCGTTAAGTGGGGACCGCATCATTTGCTGTTCAGTCAACGCGCACTCTAACTCCTCCTAATTGGAACGAATTTGGCTGCAGGTGCAACACTCGACTTGGCTCAAGATTAGGGGCGAGCTATTGCGACTGTATTGTGCACCGTTTGCTCTGAAATATTCCGAATGCAACGCGCGACTTGCGGCTCGCAGCCCGCACCCGCCCCGTCATCCACGTGCTAACTTGAATTAAATTAAGAACAATATTTACCCTCGCAGCCGAGATAAATGATATTGCACACTTAAGCCAGACTTAATGTTTAGTGACGACTTATGTACCCACATTCTTAGCGTAAGCCGAGCGAGTGCGACAGCTCTAGCGGATAGAAAGAGAGAACCGAACCTCGGGAAGTCTTAACGAGCGCAACACCGTAGACGAATCGACAACATTGTTTCGTTATTTTAATTGATACAGCTTACTCATTGTGCAGCGAAAAATGCAAACGAGTCGCAACGCGATCGGAAAACACTTGACACGGATTGTTTATAAAGTAGAGTCGCTCCAACGCTCGGCGAGACGAAAAGTAATGAAACCCGGCCAGGGAGGCTCAACAAACGTCATTACTAGGGCACGCATAAATATGCAAGGCAGGTAACGCACATTTTCATGCGACGTCGCAAGAATTTTATCGCTCGTTTAATTCTGTGAGAGAAAAAATGGGTTTCTTTTCGTTGTAACACGAGATAGGCGGTCGCGTGGGAACAGGCACGCCGGCCTCTTTTGCCCGTTTCGCACCTAAGTGCAGCCGAAATGTGTTTTATCCTCTAGATATTACTTTCTGTTAAATACTCGAGAGCAGCGAAAGCGACGGTAATGCTATCCATCAGAGGAGCGTTATTCGTTAGGCTCTAATGTGGGTGCTTTGTATCGTTAGACGCGCGCCTATTTAACGCGTGTTTTATTCATCGCCCTTCTTCGTGTAACACGTCCGCTACAGTTGCTCGGGACCCTAACGACATAGTTCTATTTTCTTAATGCCTTTGTTAATTTCGTTTACATTTGTTTAAGCGTTATCGTCGTATGTTACTTTCACTTGAGACGTTACTATTTTCTATTTAGTTTTACCGACGCTTTTCGAAGGACCTTGTCTACTTTATTTGATTTGAACACTTGGTTAAATTGACGAAAAAACATACTAATTATTTACTCCCTCGTTAATAAAGGTGGAGTTGCCTTGGAATAGTTACTCCGTCTTATATCATTTTCGTCGAGTTTTACATTTTAAAGAGAAACAAGAACATTTTACAAAACAAAAAACAAAAACCGACTTCAAAAGACCGACTATTGAGTTATTCATCTATTTGTCGCGCACGTACTTAATGCAAATTTAAGACTTATGTGGTTTTCTCATGGATACCATTATCAGAACTGGACTAAATTGAAATGGGACCAAATGGGAAGCGTCAGCTTTCTAATAAAAAAAGAATCATCAAAATCGATTCACCCAGTCAAAAGTTATGAGGTAACAAACATAAAAAAAAAATAAAAAAAAAAAACATACAGACGAATTGATAACCTCCTCCTTTTTTGAAGTCGGTTAAAAAAGACAACAGGGTTGCCACTTAAAAGCGTTTATTAATAAACAAGCTGGAGTTCTATATCACTGTTTCCAGAAAACAATTAATTGAGGTAGAAGTATGTTACGTTATCGTAGGTATTGCTATTGGCCTAATCTAGAGGTATAGTCTTGAAAAATCAGTTCGTTAACAAAGCTAAAGGAACTTAACAATAGTTTACAATTGACAGGGTAGAATAAAGGTAGAAAGTTAACGCTTATCTGGCAGTTCGAGTCAACACAAAAGCTGGTGGTCGGTGGCTTAGCTGTGGGCTAAGAGCTAACAGCAAACTAAATTAAGATTTTTGACAAAGTGTATATTTCCGATTACTACGAGTATAGTTTCAGGAGCATTTAGTTGTTAAAAGTTGTTTGATAGATGAAAAAAATGACAAAATAAAACGGCTACAATTATTTTATTTTCAAAATATCGTATCAGCGTGTGCCTGAATGCATTATTATATCCTTCTTTCAAATAAATTTTCAA
Organism: Alcis repandata; assembly: GCA_949125135.1. Classification (NCBI taxonomy): domain Eukaryota; kingdom Metazoa; phylum Arthropoda; class Insecta; order Lepidoptera; family Geometridae; genus Alcis; species Alcis repandata. The sequence continues at coordinate 9,572,410 of OX421226.1, read as the reverse complement.
TTTTTTTTTCAAAATTTGCACAACTTTTTTTCCCTCAAATGTTTACCAACCGAGCTAACAATGCCGAATTTTCAAGAGTAAATTTACTCGAAACGTCCACCACCTCCTAGCCTATAAAAACGTTAGCACAATGCGGGCGGTGGTCTCGTGAGACAAAGATTAGTACACGCACTAGCCAACGTCCGAGCGCACTCGCCTAAAACGTTGATAACACTGACTCTCAGGCCACTGGATGCACGATACATTCAAGGAGGTTTGCAGTACCAAAACTTGCAAACTTTTGAAATATCAACGCTGTTGCAAATCTATATTTTTAATGATGGTTAGGATTTTGACTCAAAACTAGCTGTGCTCGCAGTTTCGTTGGCTATCTTGCGAGAATCGTTAGTTTCGTCGGGACAAAAGTAGCCCATGTGTCAATCAAATTCAAAGTGGTATAAGCTACCTTCATACTGATCACCTAAATTTAGAACCTTTCAAACTAATATTTATAATATTAGTAGGAAGTAGAACAGGCTGCGTACATTGGAATAAAAACAATTAGGTTTATATTTAGGTTTAAATTGATCGCTACGTATGACCGCCTCCTAAATAATATTCAGCAATGATGCTGCAGGTAAGGTCCCAAAGACATAACGTACAGAAAAATATTACTGACCACAAGCAGAAAAATTACCAGTTTCTCTTGTAGTAGTTTTTTCTTTCTTACTCTTTTTTCTTAATTATGATCTTTCATTTTTACACTTAGCGTAAACTTTCTTCAATATTTAACGTGCAAACTACACATTATTATCTACTGTTTCACAATACAGGTTGCTGGATGTGTTTACGGCTGCACAACAAAAGCCGGCTAAGTTTTACGTCGCTAAGAGCTTGTATAGCTTGTTTTCCGAATTTCACCGTTGAATTAAGTTTACAACGTGGTGGATAAATGAAACGAAGCTGCAACATTATGCGACATGTTTTGTGTGAAGCTTAGCATTGTTTTGGGCTACTTCCTACGTGTTTTAAAGAATTCACTGTAAGCAACTGGTTTATTCTACTAATCCTAACTACTCGTTTAATTTTATGAATGCGAAAGTGAGTTTTTTTTCTATGGCGAATAAATTTGCGTGTGACCAACTTCTCTGTTGGTAAGAGATTGTGTTGTACGGTGTGTTTGTTTGCTTCAACGACTTAACTACTGAACCGAAGAATACAAAATTTGGCATTTTTTTAAAACATAGCCAAAAACAAAAAAAATATGAAGTTAAATTCAACAAACATGTGATGTACCTACATTTGTCGATGTACTGTGAACTGGTCAGAGTTAGTATTGTGAATCTGTCAGTGAATGTATAGCGACAACTGCATAGGAACGCGTTTTGTTCATGCGGCGACATATTTGGTGTCTTGTTTGGCTATAATAACTATGTATAGCCGTGTGTTCTGGCTATCCTGACATACTTATTCAAATGTACCCTGCCTACTTATTACTAATAAACCTAACAAGAAGGCTTAATCCCCAAGATAAAATACCTCATTGAATTCAGTTCAGGGAATAGTGCTACAATGATTTATATTAAGACTTCGTAGAAATAAACAATTTTGAATTATTCGATGGAAATTGAAATTGGATATTTTCAAACAGTAATACATAAAAATGTAATTAGGAAAACAAAAAACAAAACAAACTGAATCAATAAAATTAGTTCAATTTAATCATTTCAATCAGAATCGATCCTATTATAATTATCTGATTTCAGCAAACAAGACACAGACCTAAACCCTGTATACACTGTATAGTTGGCATTCGTATTACATAGTGTAGATACCCTTACTATGTATGTATACTAGAGTTCAAATTCTAATCAATGCATCATCCGCACAATCAATGTCTGCAACAGAGCAGACATCCGGTGCAGATACCCACTCGCATTCTGCGCATGTCATTCCACAGTATTATTTATTAACTCCAACGAGTTTCCGATGTTACTTCATTCCATTGTGGATCTGTTCCGCGGTTCCTGGACGTAGCTTGGAACTTCCGAACTGACACCGCCGAGAACTTTCGTGCATAGAATGAGCGCCTGTCAGCAAAATGTAAGCATGCAAGCAAAATATTTAGGTGTACTCGTATTATTCAGTTTTCGGATTGCGGGAGGCGGACCGTGGTGGATTGTGAGATAGTTGGGGATTGTAAAAATTGGTTGGAGTATGTTATTTTTCATGGAACCGCTTTTGTTTTATTATAACAACGTTTGCTTTTGTTACTTAAACTTTGTTTTGTTTTTCAAAAGCAGAATGAGCGTCGGAGGACGATGATGATGAAAAATGTACCTAACGTTAAAGATGTTTTTTTGTTATTCATTACAGTTTATACGCTAAGGCTTTAGTTTTCATTTAAAAAACAACACAGCGTTCAACAAAGTGGTATTTTATATTTTAAATAGGTATGAACAGAAGACCATTATTACTTATTTTTATAAATCCAAATCCTAGCAACTAAAGCTCAGATATAAATAAATGGTGCCACTGATTAGAAAAAAAAATACTCCATGAAAAATATCCAAACAAAAGCTCCATTTGTACAAATCACTTTTCTTTGTAAAGGAAAATAAAACACACGCTGCGCGTCGCGCATTAAGAAAATCAACCACAAACCGATATTGTGCCCTTCAGTACAATCATTCCAGTAGAAATTGCATCAAATATAACCTTTATTGCCATTGCTTACCAAGCACGGGGATGACGACGCGGTAGAGTATGTAGAGTTTAGGCAGCGTCGGCAAACTCGGCAATGTTATTCGGCGACCCCGGGTGCAAGTAAAGGACTCTATATTAAGCATTCCTGTCCCCCCAATCTCTTCAGGTGGGCGGGACATGAACTCTACTTCAACTTATTATTTCGGGGCCGCATGCGATGCGTGTTTTTCTCCTACACGTACATTTACATACATATTATACGGCTTAATCCTTTTATTAAATTCAGACGAGTTTTTCTGCTTTAAAAGTAGAGAGCTTGAAACCAGTTTATCAGCTAAAATGGGGTTTAAAAAGTGAGGCGTTGTTTATTAATGTACTCGTTATAACGGTAATAGTGCCACAATCGGGTCTGGTAGCGACATCAAAAATGCAAGATACCCATTTCGCGGTGGTCGCATGCAACCGATTTACTAAAGCGACTGGCCTCGTGCCCATTACAGCAGATTACAGACCAAAAAAAAATCAAGCACTTGGCGTTATGAGTTAATTCTGTAAGAATAACGCTCGGTTAGTACTTTCCTTTATTTGGTGTTCCGGCCGCTCTGTTTGGTTAAACGGGTAATCCAGCGCAAAAACATGGCCGAGTCTACATAATGTAGTGGTGGAACGCAAATGTGTGTTCCCAATGTTGTCGGAGCATAATCGTCGGACGATAAAAATCACTTAGCGTACTGAGTAGCTCTAGACGGTTCTAACCGCTAACTGCGCGGTGTATAAAATAACGAGACCGTTCACGTGGAACGGGACTTGTAATATTTGAAAATTAACTTTCACCCGCGATATTATGCAACGTTTAGTCGTTGAGTGCTCTACAGCGAGCTGAAGAGGTTTGTTTTTTTTTTTTACGAAAGATGTTTACTTAGTTCCGTCTAGGTCTCATTATGGAACGTTGTTGGGTTTTAGTTGAACTGCTTGAGTATTAAGTTCTGGAACGAAAGATATTTTTTTAACTTAAAAAAGCTAGAAACTTCAAAAGCTATTCTGAGAATCAGCTCAGTATTTGAAGTGAAAATTGTTTTCCACGATTGTAAAAGACTTTATGAAGCCTAAATATAATCTGTGTATTCATTCAGTAAATTTTTCCTATCGAAAACATGATTTTCCTGCTATTTATCTGAAAACGCGTACGCTCCATATTTTACAATGTGTCGATAGGAGAGCAAAAAGGAGCGCATTCGCGTCCCGAGCGCCTGGTCTAAACGTGTTTACAAGTTATGCAATAATTCAAATAACGTACTACAGCAAATTTATGCTGCACCACGGTAACATACTTCAATGGCTGCATTGGATAGCATTTTATTTCCATAGACGGCGATGGCTAGTATAGTCGTCGCATTTTCGAATTCAGGTCGGAGAACGGCGAACGTGTTAGGTAGCAATATGAATTTATGATCATGGGTGAATTAAATGCATTTAAAAGTGAACGTGATTCAGCGGAATACACGCTGGAATTTAATTAAGCAATTTTTACACTTGACTGGCCGGCGCGGATTTTGCCGCGCGGCTTGGTTGCTTGCGCATGGCAATGTTGCGGCGGCCATGTTGCTTTTGCGGGTAGGTTTTATTTTCCACAGTTATGCGCATTTCATAACTTACGCATAACAGCGTACCTACAAGTTGTAAACGTTACATTTATTCAACTAAGCACGGAAAGACCCCGACATACTCGTACCACGTTTGGTATTAAAGTTACTACCCTGTATTTTACTTGAATAGGCTCAGAATAATTCCAGTAAGTTTTTTTGTCTCGTTAAGGCTCACTAGATGAAATTTAAGAGTCATCTCTGAGGCGGAGCTCCACGCAGATCCGGCCACGACAAAAAGGAACCCCGGAGACCCAGTAGGTACAGCGAGAAAGGAATTTTTAATTGGCCTTCAAATAAAAGCCCATATAACCAAAAAAGCTTTTTTCACAGCGCAATTCGTTACGGGCCTTGGCTTTAACTATTCCTCTAAAATGTATTTCAGTAAAAAAACGGTATTCTCTTTTAATTGACACTCACGCAGCTGGGATATCGTATCGTATTTTCTCAAGAACAGATGCCAGATAAGGCGGCAAACAGTTGGCAAAGGAGAAAAAAATATGGATCTCTTCCATAGTCATAACGGCTTGATAGGCCCTAACGGGCAGTTAAAATGAAAAGTGTGTTCCATTTTAAACTTTATTCATTATACAAAGTTGTTAGTGTAACAGACATTTTACTTTCATATTTTGGAAGCTTTAAACAATTAGACCAGTTGGTGTTGAGTTTAATACATTTCGAGTAGCGAGTCCAGTTAACCAAGGACCTCTGATTAGACAGCAAACGATTTTACGCTGTTATAATATTAAATTATAACTTATAAGTACTCTATTGGTACTTTTCAAGCGTAGGTATCCTATATACAACGACATAAAACATCGACATTTCTTCCGGAAGTGAAATATTTAATTTTCGGTAAAGTTCTACCGCAATATTTTAAAAGTTGACATGATTTATTAATGTGAAACCGTAAACGCCATTTATGCCATTTTGTCGAGATGAGGAGAGACATTTGTGTCATATCCAGGATACGCCGATGGCAATTTGATAGTCCCCTATTATTACAGTTTACTATATAGCGAAGCTATTTTTGATTTGTTTAGTAAGTACTTACCTATAAAATCTTAAACAAACTTGTTTCTGCTTTTTAGGTAACTACGCATATTTATAAAGATATGATTTGTAAATACCTATTTATTTATTTTTAAATGAGTTTGTCACATATAAGTGACGATTGACCCAGTAACGTTTTAACGTAATTTAAGTTGTTACGAAACGAGCTTTCGACCAATGAGTATACCACATCTTAACATAACAATTTGATCGTCGCGAATGACATATCTATAGCATCTTAGATTGCTTTAGCGGCATTGTCCAGTAACAAAATAGGAGAATACATTGAATATGAAGAATCGCGCGCCCGCTTCCTCTTAAGACTATTCATCCAAAAAGACATTATTCAAGAAGTAGCAAATGACCTTTGATTCGACACAAAAGGAACGACGGCATGTACGCAACGTTTAGTGGTTAAACCATAAACATCACAATAAATATTGATGACGCAGAAAGCTGTTATTTTCAGGCAGAGCTTCCGAAAAATGTGCACAATATTTACGACGGAAAGACATGCGAATTTTTTTCCGGTTACAAAAAGTCGAACAAGTCGATGCATGTTACGAGTATGAATGTTGCATACTAGGTCTGTAGTTTTACTGTCCCTTACAGTTGTTTTATTGCAATTTGTTTTATATTTTCGGTAACTTTTTGGCTTAATCTTTGTTCAGTGCGATAATCAAACACTCTCGACCGAGCAAACTAATCATGGTTCTAATTACTGTCTCTCCTCGTCAAACTGTTTATACAAACCGAGTACTCAGCCGACGGCACTGTCTCACCACTGTACCTAGGTACTCGTTACGTGTAATCAACCCACAAGTAGAAGGCAGGTCTTAACTAAGACGTGCCAAGCTAAGTATATTAATTATTAGCTGCGCGGTTTCAATCGCTTTTTTCCAAACTTTGTATGAGACAAAATAAACAAAAAAAAAAACAAATCAATCGAACAATTTTCGAGTTTTTTGGAGAATTGATTTTGCAAGTATAGCATTTTATGTCGATAAAATAGCAGTTATATAAGATTAATACTATTTAGTAGTTATTAACATAAACGCCAAAGTCTTCTAAAAGTCAATCACAATAAAGTTGAATGTTTTTATTATCTCCTACCCCATCCCAGTATCACGATACCTTAATTTTATTTGACTCCGTATTTTTACTTTTCGGTTGTAATTTGGCCAACTCCAATTCATATTTCTGGCGAAATTATAATAACAAATTAATCCCCGGTCTCTTCACCAAAATCCTAGAGGATTTTTTCCTTTTCCAAGTAAGGTATATTAACTGAAGGGTTCAAATATAACTCGATTATCTGGAGCTTTAAAAATCTTCTTTGACAGTTTAATTTTCTTTAGAGACCGGTTCTTGCTAAGTTTCTATTGAAAGTATGAAATTTAAAATATAGGTATTTTGACGTCTAAGTACATCGTTGTGCCGATCGGTGTTATGTAAAAATAAATCATGAGTAGGTGCTATAAAAGGAGTAAAGAAAAGAGCGACATTAAATTAATGCTAACATGAAACAGCATAGTAAGTCTACATGCAATGGTATGAAAGCGTGTAATGTAGACTTTTCAGTATGTTTATTAAACTAAAAGTAATTAATCCGTTTCACTAACCAAATAAAGTTTATGTTTCTTTTTCTTCAAACTTAACTCTCTCTCTTACGGCTTTTCACTTTTCATTCACACTTGAATTTTCGTCAACGTTCCACTACTTCGAGCTAAATAAGATTCCAAAGATCTTCAAAAAAGAAAGCTATTCAACTGGTATTGATTGAACACTTCTGAACAAAACCACTTCCTCGTCCATTCTATGTAAATTCAGAAAATGCCCTCCTCTCGCTCAATTTGCGAGGCTCGGGCTAATCTACCGCCAGTCGGCTACAATTTAATCAAAGTAAACAACGATGCCCGTAATTTATCTGGATTATTTCGCGGCGAACGATAGTAATCGCTTTTTTCTCCATCTAGTCCCTATGTAGTGTTGGAAGGCGATGCTTAATATCGATACACAAAGTGGGTCTTGTCATTGAACTAAGGACTTGAAGTTCAGGCATTACTCAGATATTATTATTGTCCATCCTGGTTTTTTTTTTGGAATTTACTGGTCAGATTGTGTGAATTTTTCAATTTGAAATCGAATGAACTTTAATATAACTTGCTTTTTTGAAAATCCTCAGTTAAAATTGCGTTTAAATCATTTTGCCACTCATCTACACTTAGTATTACGTAGATGAATACAAAAAACGTAACATTTTATTTGAGACAGTTAAAATATCACCACAATTTTCACGAAATATTGCGGTATTTTTGGCACTATTATTATCTTATCTGATCAACGAATAAACGAAAAAACATCGATGTTTTTACGTTATTCGATAACGTATCCGATTTATTGCTGCATCCCTACACGCAGAACGAAATGGGAACTCGTAATGTGTCTCGATTCCCAAGATACAAAGATGATTATTATCTACATAAATGGCAACTTGCAAAATAAATATCTCTTTTATATTTCTCTAAGGAAAACGTGCGTTTATCGTAGCAATCTGGCGGAATAAAATGAAATAAAAGACCATGTCCCATAAACCTACCGATATCAATCTATCAGCACATTACTTAAAGCTGATAATCCCTCGTGATGTAAGTAATAAATTGGATTAAAAACTTCAATACAGTATAAATTAGTACATATAATGAATTTTCACGGTTACACGAAGAGCTTAATCTGAAATTTACACCATTTTCTGACGTAAAACTTTAACATATAAAACAGCATTATTACTATTTCACACTATAAAATTACTCATGAAAATTTGCTTCAAATAGAAACGTTTTCTGATTTTCCGTTTAAAATTATTTAATTCTTAACTAAATAAGAAAATCTGAAATCTCAAGCAAATGAACGTGCAACGCCAACGGTAAACAAACCGCGCAACTCCTTCAAGTTCGTACCGGGCAATTAAATTATCGCTTAAACTGTTATGCTCCAAGTTCAACGCGAAATAATTAAAAATTTACAATTGTAACTTCACCGCGGCACAAGTAAATCGTGAAAATTAAAATTGTACGTTATAATTTTGACTGTAGGGAAAATTTCGTTTGTAAATATTAAAGTCAGCTGTGATTTAACACCTTGCATTGGCCGGGTGGCTATTTTGCCGGAGGTGCTGTGAAATTTCACATCGGTATAAACGCTGGGCGTGAGGTTGGGATCGTTTTCAAACAAATTTTGTATCAAATACGTGAACAAAAGCAAAATAATTCTATTACGAACTACGTAATTTCTCTTTACATTAAATACCCACATTGAAAACTTGTAGCTTATAAAAACTTTTATGAAACTGGAATCTGATTTTCATGTTCTCATATATTTTTTCTTATACTCGTACATTCACTAAGATCGTTATTTGGACTATTCATCGTTCAAAAATCATCTTCAAAGAGACATTTTAATAACATAAAAGGAAATAACTGAATACACCACGGCTTAATGAATTATTCCTAGATAATTATGCAAATCCAATGGAGAGGTTAGATTCTCTCCTTGATTCCAACGAAATGTTTCATTTTTCTTATGATTTTAATAGCCAATTAAAAAAGCTTCAAAAGGCAAAAGGAAAGTCAGTGGTTGGATGGGTGAGCGCGTGATATTTTAAGATACAAATAGACATCGGAAACTATTCAAGGCACAATTAAAGCCTAGTTTCCGCCTTTAGAACTCAATTCTATAATATTGCGAAAGGTAGACTTCTCACCTTTTGAGGGTAGACCTGTACTTGTATCCCAGCAATGGGACGTTTGTAGATTAAGCTCACTATCGTGTATATCCATATATTGTGGCATATCCAATTGTAGGTTCCGAATGTTTTAGAAAAACAAACGTAAAGGCAAATCAACGGCGCGGCGCCCAGATGATCAAAGGCCCGATATCATCAGAATATCCTGACGGTAATGATCTCGCGTAACTTACAACACGTTCCAATATTCCAACTCCATAAAGAGTCATGTTACATGGTGTATCACTTATACAGGATTATTCATAAAGGGTATGCTAAGCTGAAAAGAGCTCATAGTACTCATCATTATGAACAACTTTTATTATGAGACAAACTGAAATTTGCGAAAAAGAAATCAGCTGTTCCATAGAAAAATGTCAATGACACTCAACAAAATGTATGGAACAGCTGATTTTTTTTTTCGCGAATTCTGGGTACAAAACTAACTAACTTGACAACAGTAACTAACTTTAAAAGATTGTTTAAGTTAGTCACTGCTTTAAATGTTCTGAATTCGCTGACGTGGAACGCACGTGGAAAAAAAACAAGATATTGACTTTTAAGCAGTCTTCAAGTACCATCCTAATCAATTAATTAAAAAAGCTTGGTTGTGAATCTTACCTTTTTGCCGTCGAGTTCGTGTGTTCCTTGAGCTAATACTTTATCTACGCTAGATGGATCGTTGAATGTGATGAAGCCAAAGCCCCTGAAACAAAACAAAAATATATTATTAAAAACTATTAAAAAAAAGACAACACTGAAGTAAGTAAGAGTCCAATTTTATTTCACTAGACTGATCCCAGATACAGGGACAGTATCGGGAGCTCTTAGCGCGAGTCTAAGCTGGATCGCCTTGGCTCTTGTCTCACTCTGTCAGATAGAGAAAAAACGAGAGAAAAATCAACGTGATTTAGTTTAGAACACGCCGATAGGAACTGTCTCATTGATTGCGAGTCTTCGAGTCTCACTTCGATTTTATTTCCTAAAACCGGAGTTGTATAGTGTGCTGATATTTTACTGGAATATACTGAACGTTTTGTAGTTTTATTTTGTATCTTGTTAAAGTATTCGTAAAGTATACTTTCAAAACAATTACTTCCAGGTTTGTTTTCTTTTGTAGCGGAACTTTTTTTGCTGTTTAAATACGTACCTATATTATATATACATCAAGGGTACACGTTCATGTATCTATGCAATATTTTTAACATACTTGTATAAAATTAGTTGTACAAATCACGTTTTGAACATTCAAACGTTTGTAAAAATAATAAGTAGTGATTTTGTTGAAATTTCAATACCACGATTCACGATTATAAATACAATATATAAATACAAATACAATCAAATACAATTTTTACAGTGGAACCAACCCAGAAAACTCGAAAAAAATACGCTGTTACTTACATTTTATCAAGTGACATTTTCATTGACATTTTCTATGGAGCAGCTATTTTTTTCGCGATTTCGGGGTTTGTCCTATAGTAAATTTTTTCATAATAATGAGAAAATAAGAGCTAAGAGCTCTTTTCAGCTCAGTTTACATTGTGTCTTATAATCCTGTATTGTATAAGTAGTAGATTGCTACTACTTTATTTGCATATTTGCAATTCTCATCAAAGAGCCGCGCCTATAAACAATCGCGTTTACTTTACTATTTTTCACATACAGACTCCATAAACAAATACGAAACGTAAGCCCGCAGTTTCAAATGTCATAAAGTTAATGGAGAGAAAAAAAAATATTAATATACCCACCGCCAGGGGATTATGCAAAGATTAATTCATATTGAAGTTAATATTTCAAAAAAGTAAATTGAATAATAACACAGCGATTTTCAGTAAGCGGGCGCTGGCCACCACCGGGTGAGCGATAAATAATAAAAGCCTTCTCCACTTTAGGACTTGCAAAAATCACAATTTATAGAGCATTTTAATTTCACTTAGCCGATCCATATTTTACATGTGGCGGCGCGCCCGAGCGTGCTGCCGACTCGAATTAATACTAAATTGAAATTGTAAAAATGGAAATACAATTTTCTCGTTGTACTGAAGCGACTTCGCTCCTACGTGTAATAAACACATCTTCCATCTTTTCTTGAAGACTTAAAGGCGAAATGTCGACCTAAGCAATATGGCATTCTAGTCCATACAAACGCTCGTGTGATACGTTAGAAGGTTATGACGCTATACCGCGCGTCCATATAATTACTTTGAATTTTAAAACCAGTGGCCAGTTATAGACGCCACATCGTTGTCATTATTATAAGTCCTGTTGCTTAGATGGATACCGAGCCTAAGTGAAACCACTTTTTATAATTTGTATCATATTTTATGTTTAATTACTGTCAAAGCCACTAAAGTGCATAAATAAAAATAACCTGTGAGGACAAAGCAAAGGGAAATGTATGAAGAAAATCAAACAAAATAACAATCACTCTGAGTGGTAAATGTAGAGCTCTTTTGACACAGAATTCCGGTACTTTTATCTACAAAGCTGTATGTAAATGTTGGATTAAGTTTATTTCTTTTATGCAACAATTTTGACAAGAACATAATTCAGGTAATTGTCAACCCTTTTTGTATGTTTGTGTGAATTTAACGTTCCGTGAACATGCTTTGCGGGGCTTTGAATTTAGATGTTGAAATTAATGTTTAATTTCACGAAACAAAATTAAAATTTCAAGCTTCGTAATTTTGCTTTCGGTTTCGCGAACTAATCTACTCGGGATAAAACATGACGTCACAATCCTAACAATTTATAATGCACATTTATATGAATTTATTAAATTCTGTTCTATAAACGTAATCTGTCACTAGTTTTATCAAAGTACCGAAACACGTTAAAATTAAATAAATACTACAAAAACCTTATTATTAACTCAAAATTTTATTCCTTGACTTTATCAAGATAAATACGAGAACATCGGTCGAACAAAACGAAAGCTTGCTAAGCATAATAACCCCAATCAAATCGCCTACAGCGAACAATGTAATAAACCTTACAATATAATAAAATCGAAGGCTAACACAATCCTCGATAAATCTCTCTCCGTCGTATTACAGAGGAAACAATTGTTGCTACAGCGTTCGGTATCGTATTAAATCAGCCCAGGTCTTTATAAGATTCATGGGTTAATACACTCACTCATACTCGTACGCGAAAACGTATAGAGTAGGCGCTCGTGTATGGAAATTGAAAATAACGAGGGCCTCCGTTCACACCGCGCGTCAAGCCGAATACACTCGGCCCGACCAATTCTAATCGACCTCTTGTGCACCTTCCAATATCCCCTATCTCGTGTGATCTTCACACCGATACAAGAGACGTGGGGGCTCTTATGATATTGGAAGCACTGCGCCAGCTACGAGTGGAGAGGCCCTTTAGCGAATGGAGTTACGTCCTACTTATCTTTAAGAGGACGCGCTTTATTTTCTTCTCGCTATAGAGGGACGTCTCAATTGTCTATTTGATGCGTTAATAACATTCTCAAAAGATAATGCAGTTAAAAGGCAATTTTTAACTGATATTCTTTGTGTAGGTACCTTGATTGTGTGGAACTTCGCACCCAGTAAAATGCTGCTCGGTCTTTGACCTCACGAGTATGTCACTACTAACCGAGGCTTGGCCTTTAGGCTCGCATACCATAGTTTTAGCCAAATTGGCCCAGCCCTTTTCAAAAAATCTATTTACCAACGAACAGCATTAAATTCTTATTATAGAGATTAAACTGACCACCTCTACGATACCAACAACAATATTCTAATATTCTTCAATTCATTTCAACCTCAATTGTTTTTTCAAAAATATCTAGCGCTTTTAATCCCATCGGTGTTCTGTAAAGCCTGAAATCACATCAACGATACCGTTTCACTTTTCCTCTTCACCCATGCAGTGGAGCTTAAACGGCTCAGCTACCAAACGGCCGACCACCCTTAATTTATGGATGACGAGATTTTGATACCGAAACTCTAGTACAGTAGTTAACCAGTTGGGAAGTTAACTGCCCACCTGTCAGTTACCAACCGTGTTTAACTCGAAGGGAAGTGTTTAACTGACAAGCATTTTTGGTGTGTTTTACATGGTAAGCGCTAGCTTTCAAACGTCGGCCGCACGAAACTGGTGTAAGCTGGCGGTTCAGTAATATATTACAGAATGATTATGGATGAAGTGATTTAGATATGCCAAACATGAACTCATTTCTATTTTAATGTAAACTTTATTTTGTAACTAGCGGCTCGTCCCGGCTTCGCACGGGTGGACACTATTGAAGTTTTAGTAAGGATCCCTAATTTTTTCAGGTAATAAATATAGCCTATGTTACTTTGGGATAATGTAGCATTCGAATGGTGAAAGAATTTTTGAAATCGGTCCAGTAGTTTTCGAGTTTATTCCACACAAACATCCAAAAATACAAATCTTTCCTCTTTATAATATTAGTATAGATGACATCTTTATGCTTGATAACCATGACCATAAAATATATTTGTTTTTTTTAATTTTTTTTTTTTGCATTCCATTTTTTTGTTGTACACAATAAATACTTTGTATCTATATTTCACTAAAAAACTAACGTGATTATCTATTCATATATCTACATAAATGTCTATTATTATCGTCGTCTTCATTCCAGCTATAACACATCAGCGTTGTGTGGAGTCGAAGAAAATAAATATAAGAGAAACCCGAAACCGCAACGTCAGGAACAAATAGCGGTAACTCTCGCATTCATGGCTGCAGGCCCGGTCTGAAACCGATAGCAATTACTGGCGAAATTAATAACACGCCCCAAATGCTACTCGCACATTTATACCGCCTAAGCCTTTGATCAATTATAGGAAGATACACTATATTACTATAAGATCGCCTTTCGTGCCTTTCTTTAATGTGTTTTACTCTGTTTATGATTTCTTTTTGTAGTCATATTATTTATTGAAACTGATGATTAATTTCTTTAAAGATTTTTTTTCTGCCTGCTTTCTGCCTTTTTTTTTCTGTACCTAACTTGTACCTAAGTGTATTTAAAATTTAAAACTTGTAATGTACGAATATAATATGAAAATTTGGGTTTATGTGTTAATACAGGAAATTCATTAAAAAAATTAAATAGTGAAGTTAAAATCACATACAGGGAAGTCAGAGACACAGTCATCAAACAGATGTTAATACAAATACTCGTAGTTACCACCAATAGGCACCACAAAAATCACCAATTTTAAATTTTAAAATTGAAACATAGTTTTACAATTGAAATGGTGTGCTTTACTAAATAATAATAAGCATTTACAAAAAAAAAATATCTGTTAACTTAGCTCCACTTAACACGGATCTTTAGCAGAATTCAATACATTAATATCAGTACTTCCTCACTCATCTCAATATAGATAGAAACGGAAGTTTCCACCATATCTACTATTTTAATAATCCAAGCTTCCTTCCTATTGAGTGCAATATTGTCTCCTTTATTAGTTGGTGGGACAAATGCGGCTGTCGTAATACCGACCCGTTCGATTGGCGTTTCTTATTTAATCTCGGTAATTAATGGGGTGCGTTTCTGGGATTGACGCGTGCCCACATTCTCGAGCTTGTTACGGGAAAATACCGTTTCTTTGTCAACAGAGCTGTTGTGTTTGGTGCAAATATGACCGACATATTAATAAGAATCTCTGAAAGTGACTGGATAATTAAAATAACGAAATTATGATGAACTTTATAGCTGACTATACTGTCAATGATTGAACGTCTTCCTTGACGTATCCGTCAATGGCTAACCTGGCAACTAAAACTTATAAGCACGGATGTGAACCCGCCAAACTAGCAAGTCTGACCGGGTATAATGTATGGGTAGTAACGTTGTGCGTTATACAGAAACTTTGGTGATGGATACAACGACTAGCTTTTTTAGGTAGATACCTATAAGAACATTTCCAAAACACTTCTAACTCATAGAGATGAATTCCTAAAATGAGAAATCGATTCCAGTGATGTTTGACTTTTGACGATAACCATCAACAAGCGGCTAAATTAAGTTGATCTACCGGCCGCAATTTTGGAAACACGAATTATAATCGAAATAATCGCCTATGCAATTTGTAACGCAAACAATATCGATTCCAGCTTCTCTATTACGTTACATAAATTGCCCGCCATCGGAATAGTGTAGATTAAATTACCCACTCGCTGTTTTAGGAACATATATTATCCGGTCCCTGTGACGTCACGGGATAATTAACGCTAATACGCTTTTGGGTATTAAAATCATGTTGAGTGTATGATTTTAGCGATTAGATCATTGCTGAGTTTAGAATAATAGTAGGCTGTGGTCGTTTATCCAGTATTCGTGATAGTGCATAATTATATTGTACAAAAACGTTTGTTGAACCACGCAATATTGCCATAGACCACGCATTTAAATGCAACTTTATTAGTCAAATATTTTTGAATTTAATTAAAAAAAATGTTAAAAGAAAATTAAACGAAAATATAAGCAAAGTGACCATATTTGCCAAACTTTCACAGGCTCGCCGCAAGCTAAATTTTCCGCAACATTTTTTATCTCCCGAACTCACGTCAAACCCGGTTATCCGTGCAACTAATCACGATACAGAATATTCTCCGGCGGAATTAAGTAATCCAATAATTAATCTAAATGGACCGTACAGGCGAATGGTTCAAAACAATCAGCCCTGCCGCAAAATACGCGCAGTAAATGAAGTGAATGCCCGCCTCCCGGGATCCCTGATAAATTAAATTGATTAGAATCCCGATGTTGCCCGATGTAGGCACAAAAATAAAGCCAAGTGAAAAATAACACGTCTGTTCGTGTATTGTGTGGAGGATTTTTATTCTTGATCGATGTTATGAAGTTTCGATCGTTTATAAGTCAAGTTTTGTTTATGAAGTTAACTAATAATGAAATGAGTATTTCAAATATTTAATTCAGCTATATTATTAAATTCATGTAACTCATTAACAGTAAATTGATAGCAACTTATTTATTAAATACAAAACAGTTTTGGATAAATCCTTTACGTCACTACAGAAAAAATGATTCATAAAAAGGCTCATGATAATGCCAAAACTACAATTTTTAAAACATTACATACGCATAAAAAAATTGTATATAGGTACACTCAATATTGTGGCCTTACAACTCCCAAAATTAAAATAATACCACATAAAACGGAAGCAAGATAAAATTCATTAATACACCAACATACCAACGTACCTACCAAAAATTCAAGCCAAAAGTTTTAACATAATTATTCCACCTTGATTAAATGTAATATCGTATGATGGCATACATTCAAGAAAACGTCGCTTAAATTTTCTTTACAGGCTCTTCCCGAGAAAACCGGGAGTTCGGGTGAGCTTTAACTGGCGATTAAAATTTAGCTGGAATTTAGACGGCCTAATCTCGTCGCTTGCGTCGGTTCAGTGCATTTTGTGACCTACACCAAGTATAAGGTAGTAAGTTCAGCTTTGTTTTGTATAATGACGTATAGCGGGTTTAACAGAAAAGTGCGGTAAATATTTAAACAGTCCACGCTGAGATTGATTTAAACCTCGCCCCATAAGGTCCGATTTCTGATTTATTATTTTGCATTCCAAGTTTTTATATAAACTCAGCTAGGTACAGCTCTTAAAGTTTATCGGTCGACATACGACTTTGATAATGGCGTCAAAATGTCATGCACAAATGAATACGGCTGGCACTTTTTGGGGTTTTCGAAAAAGTCAAATTATTATTTTTTAAGTACCTACCTGTAAAGTAAAATAAAAGTTTTGAAATTTCGGTACACTCAAAATGTGATTTACATACAAAATACATGGCTTTCAATATTTTCACCCCTTTCTGTTATATCTTGCATAGTACCGCCGGTACTTGAATATCTACCGCTCGGCGTAGGAGCGAGTTGAACTGTCGCATCCCGTTGTACGTCGCTTCGACTGCCTCTTATCAGTTTGAACACACACGCTTGTTTATTTATCACCAACATAGGCCTAGCTATAGTACAGCTCGCGTTAGTTACAAGTTCGGCGATGTTTGAACTGTATGATGCCAGCTGTCACACATATCCGCCGGAATATCATAGCCGTTGTTTGTCTTCAGCTAAGTGACAATGTGTGTAATTACCTTCGTAACTAATTAGTAAACAGAAATGTTGGAGTACATACAAATTCGATTAGTGCTGAATGGGGTGAGTATGTTTTAATGACAATGCATGTCGCATGTTGGTTTGGCTCGTGCTTTTGTTTTCACAATGTTTGAACTGTTGACTTTGTTCATTGCGTTTACGTTTGGATTTAATATTCCTAATTAGATCATTCAATTAGCAAAACACTACTTCTAATTTTAAGTCATTATTAAGTGAAATATTTTAAAATAATTCATATCCAGATTATTTAGTATTAGCTAGTGCAACAGCACTAGTTGTAGGTGTATTATACTTTTGCTTATAATTTCTGGCGTGAACTAAAAAGAGTTTATCCATCTATCTGTATCATACATAAAATATGTACTGAAGCTTCAGAAACCCTAAGGAACTTTATCTAAGAAACTTTATAATTATTTTATTGATACCCAGCACCTTTTTTGTCAGATAAGTTTAATTAAATGTTCCTGAAACCCGCAAAATATCTTTATATAGGTAAACTCATAAATAATTATGTTTTCTTTATTTTCACCCTCTTTTTGCCTATTATAAAAGTTTTATATCAACAATGGTGGCAAAAGTATGTAATCAGTTAAAGGGCTTTCTTTTGTACCTTGATTTCAAAAGGCATTATTTTGTTGACATTTTCCTCTTTGTTTCGTTAAGTATATAATAATGGTGCGTAGGTTTCTCAAAGTTTTAAAACGCACGTGACGACTGAAAATTATGTGGTGCTAAATTGTTTATTTCTTATATGAGAATTTATCAAAGCTAGCTGCGTCCCGCGGTTTTCATATCCGAGTGGTAATTATCACAATCACAATCTGTACCCCTGACAAAGTGTATGCAAAGTCGTGATGATCAGCTAAGTACCTATCATGGTGTGAAAACCTAGAAAACAGAGTAACAAACTCATTTTCTCATTTATAATGTTAGTAAGCAAGAATGTAATCAATCGCCGTGCGTTCAGTCTCACAAAAAAACTCGAAAAAAGCTAGAAAGATTTTAAGTTTTTTTTAATCAATGGACAGGCTTAGGGAAAAAAGCGGGTGAACGAGGCGCAGCTTTTTATATCAGAAAAGTATTATCTATCTACTAGGTATAAGTGTAGATAATAATTTAGCTATAACTATTTAGTAACGGCTATTAAATTGACAAGTCACCATAATTTCTCCGGTCATAATTCATGTATATTAACATTATTTGTTTACATTCATTGTTTGTCAAAGCACAATGATGGCTTTGCAAGGCATAGTCATTATTAAATCCGTCTAGTTATATCGGTTAATTAGATATATATTTTGTCATCTGCTATAATTTATCGTTTGTAAATAACGATAGAAATACAATATAACTGATTAAACATTTAATGTAGCTAATTAATTCACGTTCTAAACCTGAACTGAAGAGCAGAGAACTATTTACAGTCAAATTATTATTAACTCGATTGTAAATTGTACTCTCGATTCTAGGACTCTACAAACTAACATAATTCGATTTTATTTTTATAAAAAGCAATATTTTTAAGTGAAATAACATTTGATAAAGCTTTTGCGTAAGTTAATCTATTTCATCATCTATTTCATCTCAATAAAAGTCATAAAGTATCCTGTGGCTTAATTACTATGAATATAAACTCGACTAATACTTACTAGTTTAATTAATTTGTAGCATGTTAGCGGAAAGCCCTTTTGTTCTAGATTTATAGGTTGCAATTATTGGAAATGCACTCACTTGATCGGACGGCAAAGATTATGGTAGTTCTATAACTCTGCCAAAGTCATTAGGAGAATACTGTGAAACCTGCACTATTTTGAAACCTCAGTGAGAAAAATGGCTATCTAAGTTCAAATTTAATAAGTACAGAGCATACTAATATCACCAAAAAGTACGCTAATCATAATCGTGATATCAGTATGCTCCGTAAATTAAGTGAATTCATCATTCTTTTAGCGGAATTTAGATGGCCATTTTTCTCAGTGCCGCCACTGAAATATGGTTATTTCCAATGGATTTATTTAAGTCTCATAAAAGCTATTTTGGACCCAAATTCAAATTCCTAAATGTACAGATTGGCCAGCCTTATTCAAAGTCCGTAATAACCATATTTTAATGAACCAAAATTGAATAGCGAGCGCAGTACTTCCGCCGGAATCCACTGCACTAAGCGGAGCAGTATCTAAATCGCAACCTCCGGCGAGGACCGGCTACCTACATTATTCCATTCCTCTGAAATACATTAGGACTATAGTTAGCCATTAGAAACGTACTATTTGACCAGCCAGAGGTGGCGTGCTACGGTACCGTTCGGCGTTTCGCTACGGCGGAATTTACAGATACCTCGCCCGTTCCGCCAGACGTAGACGGTCAGATATTAAAACGTCTGCAGCTTTGTGGAAACTAACTGGAACCGTGGAGATCTTCGAGACGGAGATAAAAGTTTATTATACATAAAACGATTTTCAAATCATATTTATGGATCATCCGAACATCTGCAGGCCGGTTCGCGGGAAATTGAAACCATCAAGTGCATAGCGTTTTCACGAACAATTTAAGTCGGTATTGTGTTCAGGACGCCGCGAACGATGTGCTTTTTGCAATGGTCAGCGGATGCCGCCAAGTTTATTGTTGTTCTCTGTATGTGGCCCCTTCGTGTCTTTTGTGGGAACATTTGCGCTATACTTAGCGAAGTTTCAGAGCTCTTTAGGATTATGGCAAGAGTTTTCAGTCTTGCAAAATATGAGCCCAGGTTCGTTCGAAAAAATCATATTCTAAAGAATATGATTTTTTGATGAGACAAATAGTTGTTATGGAAAAAAATTGTCTGTATCAAGTTCAAAAATACTGATTTTAACGGTGGTTTTTCTTATTGTAATAAACTTAATATACCTATTTTTTTTCGCATGACATTTTGTATGTGAAGTTTTTATGTTAACATGTTAATGTTCTTTTACACTACTTACTGGGTGGGTACAAATACTAGTCCAAACTTACATTTATTATTTTATTTATTTTACCATTGCAGAAAATGTCAATAAGAGCACATTAAAGCATTATCAGTATTAAGCAAAAACGGTTGAATATTCCGTGAACTACTTTTTTTAATATTCAGTCGTACTCATTACTGATAATAATCTGAAGTAGATAGTAATCGGTATCAATGTGGTAAGAAAAGAACGCCATTCCCACTACGTGGTAGTCAGCAAAACTCTGGAGTAATTTAATTTGCATAGGAGCTAATTCAAAGCGGCGGTGCACTAGGAATTACTTTGTCATAATATTACATCATAAATATGTGAATTATGTAAAGTAAACTTATGCATAAACAAACATGATTTAAAAGTTTATAGTTTTATTTTGGAGCTTTTGATTCGATATTTTGCCTGTTATATTGTTGAAGTTTAGAGTTAAACCTTGTAACTACTAAAAACAAGGCTTTATTGCATTATTAGCATTTTTGTAAAAATTACATTAATAAATCTATCCAAACATTTCAATATTCGCGCTCTCATTAAATTATTACAGCGCGCTCCTTAAAATGGAGCATTTATTTTAAAAACCCTGGATTTCACTGCAGCATGAATGCAGGTACATTTATTTCAGTTGTTCCCTCGGCTAATAAAATTGAAAGTTCCCCACTTGAAAAGTTTAAAATTAATTTGATTTCATGCGCATTATGGCTACTTTATGTCGCGACCCTCGCAGCATCGCATTGCTCGTCACGCTCGACGGGTCAAAGTTTTCTGTTGCAACTAAAACGCTCCTTCAAATGCATTAATCATACTATTCCGACTCTGCTTAATATAAAACTTTCGATCGTATCCCAGCAATTTAAAGTTTATAATGGCTTAAATTTAATCTTGCGTGAACTTGGGCGTATCGCATGTTCTACCATCGCATGCGATATCTTGCTTTATTTCCGACTCCGCCACAAGTTTTGCACTTTCTTCAAAGATCAAGCTCCCGTATATTAAATACCCAGAATGAGCGTAGGAACTTGTTTGTTCAGATTTTGTATCGTGCGTAGATATTTTCAAAGGAGGCTTCACCGCCTTGAGATATTCACTTAATTAAAATAAACACTGAGGACAAAATAAGTAGATTCTCAAATTCACAGCATGAGTAGCACCCGCAATCATACTAATATTAACCGTAAGAGGCTATTGCTGAAAATGAAACGCTCCTTTAATTTTCTCGAAGTCACCCGAGCTCGATCTCGGTTTTAATTCGACAAGGAGATGCTAGCAATCAAAAGAACTAACGGCGCTCCAACGAGGCATTTCCATACGCGAGGGGGGCTCGAGAACGACACGGTATTAGTTCGCAACTGATTACATTCCTCGCCGCCTCCTGCAAACGACTCGCAATGAAGTAGCGACGAATAAACTTCATTACGCCAAGTTAAGCATGGGAAATTATAAGGAGGAATTATCTTCGAACGGCGGCGGTGGCACGTACGCGAGCACTTCGGGATTATAGCCTGAGGCGGTCGTAGGACACGTCGCCGGCCCGGCTCATTGTCGCGGGCTCGCATTATACGAGCTGGCGCTAATACCGACCTGGAATATTCTCTGTATTCGATTTGGTGAGGCACGAGAGGAGCGCAGGTTTTCCGCTTTGTGAAATTGGGTACGGACGCCACGAGCTGACGAAGTGCGAGATCCCTAGAGAAAAGTAAATAGTGGCCCGGTGGAAGGCTTCGCCAGAGGAGATTTAGATCAGTCTTTGTCTCGCACTAAACGCTATTCTTTTGAGAGATTTTCCATCTTTGCGGAAGCTTGGGGTGGATTGTATTGGGATGTCGAAATTGAAAAATGCAGCGAATTTTACGAAAAGATGTTTGGTTTATGTAGTTTGCTTTTGCTGCAACGCTGTTTGGCCATTAGTTATGTAAAGTTCTGTAAAATACGATAAAATGTTGTTCCTTCTTAAGCTGCTTTCGAAGTTTCGCTGACTCAGCCGAAGCTTCCAACACTTCTAATCGGTGTTCGAAGTTAATCAAAATTCCTTTTAATCAGTGTGACGTAATAAAGCTAATCTGTTATCCGAATGTGCTCCATATTCGTAAGCAAGTTGAAGTTCGTGAACTAAACGCACGGAGTACGTGTTTGTCGACGTTCAGTAATCGTGTTTGCCGCTACAAAATAAGTTTTAATTAATGGATTGGCACTTGGAGAGGCGCGTAGAGGCCGGGGACACCATTCTATTACGACACGTCAACTGGACACCAGCGACCTCTGCGGGATGAGACCACGCTTAATTAATATATTTTACAACAACCATTTATCACAACAAAGTTATTTTTTAATGTTCGCTACGGGGAGCGTGCAAATAACTCCGACGAGAGGAACGCTCCGGACAGTCTTACATTTTATTCGCCGGTATAGGCTATGGACGTTTCACGCGCCATTGACCGAAAGGGTAAATAAAACTATTCGTAACACTGGTTTTATTGCAGGTATAATTCTATATGTTTTTATGTAAAATCGATAGGAACGAGTGGCAGAAAAGCGTAAGAAAAACAATTTGCCAACATAACTAATAACAGGAAGTCACCTCGTTACTCACAAGTGAATGGTAGGTCGGCAATCTCGCGAACGCGCCCTCCACTTCTCGACTTAATGAATGAGAATAATTTTGGCAAAATACTTCGGAGAGACGGGACACACGCCCCGGGAATTTTTCAATTTGCAACTGACATAATGTAATAAGAGTTACACCGTGAGATGCCGGAGTAACGTAATTAATAACCTGTGAAATATTACCTGTTACAATGAATTTAGAGGATAAAAGTTGAGTGATAAATTTAAATAACAAGGCGGGCGTGTGCCCGGAAGCGCTTGAGAATGCCCGAAATACTTATGAATAGTTTGTCCGGGGTGATAAGTGGGCGTGTCGGCGAGTGTTACGGGAATCGCAAGTTTGCCTTCAGAGTCTAATGAACGCGTGAACACGGAATAACTTCGCGAAAGCTTGAATAATGTATGTTTTAACGAGATGTTTTTCTTGAGCGAATCTCATTAACCCACTTTCTGATTGTGTGAATGTAAACTTTGGCAAGTTCTTATTCTTTAGTGAGTGGAATCTTTTATGAGTTCACCAAATTAAATCACTTCCGAATTAAAGTCCGCGCCGAAATCCGATTCAAAATAAATGTAAATTTGTAATAACCGAACGCGGTCGGGCTGTGTTCTTATTGTTTGCAAAACAATAAAGGTTCTTATATTTAATCCAGTCTTACATAATCGGGTACAGATGACTGGCTAAAATCGAATTCCCTTTATTACTACCATAAAATTTACCGATATTATCTCAAGCGGGCCAACCGGGCTATAAAAGTAATCCTTGTATTTTAATGGCCCTCCAACCTGCGGATGCAACAATGTGTCCAATTTGCTCTAGAGTAAACCCCTTTGCCGATCACGATCGTAGATAAGTATAGCCTACAAGTTTTATTTACATGTTCTACAATCTTGATGTCACAATATCTGGATTTTGATTTTGCTTAGGTAGATTCTACCTAAGCAATAAAATTTTGTTTTATTTCCTATTACAAGTACTTTACGCGAGCCAAATGCCGTAAATTATTGTAACAATATGTTACACAAAAAACTGAGTCGTTATTTGCACAACTAAAACCAATATAGCATTTTAAATATTCAAATAAAATCCTTCGTCTGGCGTTGTTTAATCGGCGCGTTAAATTCGAGAAAAGTCGAGAACACATCAAATATTTACTCGGCTCGAGCGTTGTTTCGACAAATGGGATAATATTGCTCTCATGCATCTAAATCTAAACTTGTTTATTCCCGCATATAACTAAGCTTTGTTTTAGACTTCGAATATTTTATAATATATAGTTGCCATAACGAAATTACGAGAATGAGACAGAAATATAAGCTTATTCTCGTATACCTACCAATGAGACAGCAATAATCACACATGAGCTTTTGTACTATTTTCAGGACACTTAGAAAAGCCGAGCGGGAGCAGTTCGTGAGTCACGCATTTGTTGTACAGGAATGAAACTGGTTCCGCCAGAATTCCAACATTTAGTGCTAGTTAAAATTCTAACAGGAAAATGAGGGTAGTTAAACGCTGCCCTTTTTCGTCGCTTTTTGTTTATTGCAGCTACCGTCACCTTACGAGTTTCGAATTGTTTACACTGTATTGTAATCGAGTGACCCAAAATCGTTTCTTTTCCTCGGATTCTCTCGACTCACCATTAATCAAGTGAAACTCTGAAGTTTCACGCCACCTCCCGAATCTAATTTCGCAAACAAAGAAAACGAAAATCTGTCTACCTTTATCAATCAAAACTGTTTGAAAATTCTATTCCGTTAGTTCGCAGTCGGGAGTCGTGCAACGTAGACAATTGGAAAAATGTATCACGAATAAAAAGTCGTATCGGAATGTAATATCGAGAGCACACCGCCCGGAATATTCTTGTCAAGTGAAAATAAAGGGTCAGGGAAATACAGTGACAGGTTGTGAGCGGACAGTGGTCATCCCAAACGGGCACAAGTTTCGAATAAATAAACTCGGGAGCAAATAACGGCGTCACCTTCCACGTGCGCCGCTGTCACTTCCCTACGGCGGATATAGCAGCTGTTATTATATGACACATATGTGACATAGAAGTCGGGCCATTGTTAATTTCGCTGAAACGTCTGCGACTTTTGTTGCGTACGAGACATTGTATTGCCTCTTTGGAGTGGACATCACGGGCGCCTTAACGACAAGCTCGGAATTTATGGCCGCCCCTTGATTGTGTCGTACCTACCTATTGCTAATTTTATTGCAAGCCGGAAGTTTTGTATGTAAGATTTATAATGGTCTATGTCGATACATTCAGGTTTATGTCTTTTCAATATTGCTATAAAAAGTAATAGGAGTGCTAGTACCGTCGAGATTGTTTTATTGCGTTTGCTGACAACATCAATTGCGACGGAGAACGACAAAACTTGGCGAAGCTTATATTACGGGGGCTTATAAGAGCCGAGTTTACATTAAACGTGACAGGTGGTATTCCAATCTACGTTTACGATTGAAGATTCCGACGAAAGCTCAAAGTATTTTTACGATTTTTATTTTCATTGAAAACTTTAATGATTAAATTGGGTAGTTAACCAAGTTCTGAAAAGTCGTTAGTGGGGCCTCCGCGGAATAAATTTGCCTTTTGCGTAAAAAACTTCTGAATTACTTACAAAAGCATCTAAGTCGATTTCAAACTGATTCTAATTCGTTAAATCTGCATCTTGTGACGGCAATCCAGTAGTCAATATTTCAGATTTCGATTTACAATAAGATATATAATTTACTTTTCATAATTAATCGTGTTTTTAGACAATTGTTTAACATTATTTCAATATAAATTAAAACCCTTCTTCGACTAAAAATCCATTATTCCTAAGGATTAACCAACCAAAAGCGTGGGTACAAGCAAATAAAAGTATTTTACTTCGGTTACTTCCGCATTTCCTTCGCATTTGACTAAACAAACATATCAGGCTCCGAGCCACTATTCTGCGACTTCATTGACTTCTCGCACTCAGAAAAAAAGCAATTTCGTCTCAGTCTTTTGCTTGCGGTTGGCATATTAAGGAAGCAATATTATGCAGATTGGACGACGAAAATCTAAGCTATTTGTAAAGCTGCAACGATTCATTTAATGTGGATTTAACGGTGAGTTTTTAACAACCCCCGTTTAGAAATATATATCAACTTGTAAAACGACATTTTACCGGCCTCACTTACTACTTATTAATATTTACTTTTTAATATATTAAAATCATACAACATAAAAGGCACAGTTTAATATGATATAGGATTTAAACAGTTTGTAAGAATCTGGTACTATCTAGCTTTGCACTAGGCGGATCTGTGTCGCGAAATCTAGTTTCTTTCGTTTCGGATATTATGAGGATCTATTTTATCATTCATCATAAGACACATCGTCATCAGACTTTAACTGTCTACTAGTAGACAAAGTGCTCTGTAATGTACGTCACAGAGCTTGGCAGTTCTCTTCATCGTGTTTTTGCCCACCGTTTTTCGCAGTTCGTCACTCCACCTACCCCACGGTGCCCTATACTATACGTAGGTTAGGTAGATAGATATCCACATAAAAGAAAGCCCCTTCAAACCTTAGACGTGTACCGTTTTGTTTCATAGTTCTAGAGCAATGTTAAGGAAGCAATATTATGCAAATCCACGCGTCGATCCCGCAAATATAAAAACTGTATAGATGTGTGCAGGAGTGTTTTGGCCGGAAAAAAATAATAGCCGAATATTTAACCGTTATTTTACCTATAAATAAAAGTGACCAGACTCTTTTCTTTTGTATTATTGTTTCTACAGTTGATTTCAAACATATTTCTGTAAAAATACTTTACAATAAGTTGATTTTCACTAAAAACATCAACTGAAACTAATAGAATGTGATAAAAAGAATAGATAAGTAGGCTTTATCTTTGTGGACCTAATCTAAATGAAAAAAAAAGAAACTATAATGTTAAATTGTCATCTCTAAAAAGATATTAACGCAAAGGTAAGTTATTAAAATCCTGTCTAATAATCTTCAGCCCAATGCTGCCAATTATTTTAAACATGTCATCGCACAAACGATAATCCGGATAATTTAAGATCGACTACATCTCTAAAACTCTAGCTCCAACACTTTGCATCTCAAGGCTTGCATCCGACTGATATCGGGATGCCCCTAGAGAAAAAATGTAAACGCGATTTGAAATTCTATGCGTTTCAAAGGCACACCTGTGTGAATTTTGGTTACATAGATATTTGAGTATTTTGAAGTATAAAATGAGTATTTCAAGTATCAAAAATTTATCACAAAATATAAAACTGATATCAAGGACAGAAAATTAAAATAATTTAAATTAATTTAATTATAATATATCCAAATAATATTACAAATGTTATTTTTTGTTCATCATCCCGTCATCCACAGCCCTCTCTATCCCACTGCTGGGTATAGGCCTCTCTCCCGTTATGCCATCTGCCTCGGTCAACTGCTAATCGGGTCCAGGTTCGACCCGCGACTCTGACTATGGCGTCGACCCATCTCGTCGCCGGACGACCAACGCTCCGCTTGCCTTGCCTTGCTATTTTTTGTTACTTAGTTAAAAAAAAAAACGGCTGAACGGATTCGGATGAGGTACGAAAGTAACTTATACCTGGATTAACATAAAAAACTACTTATCATCCCGGAAAACGCCGATGAAACCGTGGACCGCATCTAGTAGTATAATAGTACGGTTTGAAACCCTGAATGTCACGATGTGAAAAGAAGAAATCCAATTTACAAAGGCTAGCCTAATCTGTGAACTGCCATCGAAAACCTGTCATTTTCGGTATGCAGCTTTCAAACGGCGCAAGAGCGGTTGTACAATGTACGGTGCACTGATATAACAGAATTCAGTAGGAACCTACTCATGGATTTCACATGTTAACTAAGAACTCTATTTGTCTTGTTTACATAAACAAAACGACTAGCTTGACTATGATATACCTTTATATGACTATGAAACTTGACTTTACAACTTTTGTAAAATAATTCGAGGATGTTTTTCTTTTGCCACAGACAGCAATAAAGCAATAAACAAACTACCCACCTAATTGTGTGTATTCACTATCGCTTTAAAACATCTATAGTTACAGGGGAATATTTTTAATTTACCTTAATAAAATTCTAGGCTAGACTTTGTTATTTAAATTGATTAAATTGACTGGCTATAATTTTTTTGTAAATCTATTCTATTCTTTTGCACACCTCTTGAGGAGGTAGTTTGTAAGGTACTTATTTGTAATTTCATAAGATCTGTTTCCACCTAGATTCTGCAATAAATAATCTTGAATCAAAGTTAGACAAAATTCCTATGACTTGACAAAACAGTTTTCGACGTTTCTATGCATTTTGAATTTACGTGAGCGTATATCACTTATCCTTCAGTTTTCGCTCGTTCACGTCAGTGGTAGCAACCGGAGTGGGTCCATGCGATGTCTGGCAGATAGACACCGACGTTGGTAGTCAACATCGCTTTGTCTTGTATACCGGCGCTGGCAAGCCGAGGCTCGAGTATTTACATAACAATGCACCGAATTCGGTGCGTACAAAGCTATGCCCTCGAATATGTCGGAAGGGTAAGGGTGTTGTGGATGTTTTGAGATGGATAAACGTGGCGCGCATTTCCTCGTAGTCGAACTTTTGACTTGTAAACTAGCATTTTATTAACAAACAATTTATGCATAAATATCTAGTTGAACATTTTGGTGGTGAATTAGCGCTTACTATTATTTAGTTTATAATAGTGAAGCAGTGATAAATAAATTTCATTTACCTGCATATCTACTAGCACATACGATTCTGAATATTGGCTTAAAAGTACAATTTCCAAATCAACTTTCATATCGCATCAGACATGAAAAGTTCGAAAACGATCCATTGTTCGATTGACAAAGTGGAAGAGCACTCAATCCACACAGACGTCGATTTCGATCAAAATCAAACCCTGGAATAACATTTCAATGCAAGTTTGGCGCTCGGATTCATGGTTTGATCGTATTAAGCCAGTTAGCTTCACGTACGAAGACGCATCTACCCTCCCCACATAATAGACCTATTGTCCGCCACCGAAGATGTTATCATAGAAGCAATTCGAGCGCGATCGCAACCGACATTAATTGATTTAAACGCTGCTAGTTCACTAAAACCCTGATCCGGTATCGTGGCCGGTTACGCGCTATCTTAGCTTTAAAAAACAAGCTAAGCCGCTAAAATGAATACCGAGAATACCGAGAGTTACATTTTTCTGCGAGATACCGAGTAATCTGCTAGACCAGCAGGAAATCTTCAGCCTCCACTCTTTCCTTAATTAGCAGAATATTTCAGTTAAAAAAAGAAGCAACAGGAAACGTTGCAGAGTAATAAAAGGAAGCGGCCCGTGCCCGTTATGGCCGCCTAATGGAGTCACGTTATCTAGAAAACGGGAATAAAGAAGTTTAGAGCGATAACAAAGTTAAAATCTAATACTGGCCTTTAAGGTTGTTATAAATTGAGTTTGGGAATTGATTCAAATTATTTTGTTTCGTTAAAAATTACAAGTTTTTTTGCGAAGTTTTTTTCGGACGTGATTACGTTGTACGAGTAACTGGAACATTTAAATATAAATATTGATTCTCTTTTGAGTTCAATGTCAGGCAGTGTTTAGAGACATTTTGAAAATAAAATAACACTTTATTAGAAAATAACTGTGTAAAAATGCTCACCACTTTATATACCTACTTTAAGTCGAATCAATACTCGCCGTCCGAACAAGTTTGTTAATCTATTATAAAAATATCAGTAGCCTAATATTTCCATTTCCAGAACTTTCTACAAGTCCAGCCAAGATTTTTGTGTATAAGAATGGCTTCCTTCCACGGTTTAATGTACTCGTAAATATTTAGACAAGTAGGTATATTGGTACATATTCAAAAGAAACATTCTATATTATTTTTGGAACGAAAGCTAATCATTCCACAAAACTAAAACACGTATAAAATTCATCTAAAGAGACCAAGAGAACTTGATTTGCAAGTTAACTTCCTTGCTTTGGCATTTAAGTCAACCGTAAAAGCATCGAATAAATTGTAGGTCAGAAGGGACAGATAAAGCGAAGAGCGTAGTTTCGACGGTTTTTTCTTCTATTCCACTTATTTGTGGAAAATTGACTAACTTTATTTTCTTATACCTTTTTATTTTGAGTAGTTGGAATATATTCCTTAACAAAAAGTTTAAGCTTGTTAAAAAAATTCAAATAATATCAACATCTGGATGAATGACTAAGATTTTAACCGACTTTAAAAAGGAGACGATTTTCAATTCGACTGTATATTGTTTTGTTTTTATTAAACAGATTTCTTCTTCTTTTGTACATTATTTTTCGCCAGACTTACGAGTAGGTACAAGCTAAAAACTATCACAACAGTGTCCTTGGGTTATAGTTAGATTAGAAAATAGGGCCGAAATTGCGTTGGCAAAAAGCTTTTTTACCGCATTGAGTAAGTTGCCTGGCTATTGGTCAAAGAACAAAATACTTTCAATCACTAGCTAGTCAAGCAATAACCCACACAGTGGGCTGCCTCAAGTGATTTACAAATCTTTATTAGTACATCTTGTTCCAATGGCTTTACTTATAAAACCTGCTTAAACTTAATCACTGCTTACCTAATAGTCCTGTTTTCGCATCATGAAATTTTAAGCAATGACTAACTTTAAGCAATGTTTATGAGTCAGACCTATGAAGGAACTACTGCTAGGCTCTCGCTCGGCCCAAAACAAGCAATACCAACGCTGCATTTCAACCATGAATCAGATTTTTTGGCTGACTCGCCTTGTAAAAAGCCTTAATTTTTATAGGCAGCAGTAAACCTAGAATAAACCTCATCCTCGCGCTTTAGTTAGCTGGATCACGACTAAGACATCACAGCACCGTACTCAAAATGAGTATCGGAAATTTACATCAGCTCGTAATACAGTGCCGGCTCAGCCTTTATTGTAAACGGCGTAATTTGAATTTCGTCTTTGATATTCAAATGAGCCTCTACTTGAGACACTGCCTTAGTTATTTGAGTTTTTGTAAAGCAATCAAGTTTGTTTATAGGAGCCCGTGTAATTGTAAATCTCGGTCTGTGGTCTTAATTAATGCATAAAATCAGTGTAAGGTTCTTTGATGAGGTTCTCTGTAAAACTGAACGAACTAAACAAGAGGAAATTGATTGTAGCTTTGAGTTACTTCACTGCCATCGACCTTTAAAGGTACAAGTAAAGTCTAGTCTTCAAAGGTCGGTAACATGTCGGTGACTCTTCCGGAGTTACAAATATCCATTAAAGACGGTAATTGCCAACCAGTAGGCAAACAGGCCACTTGTTTGCTATCCTATGTAGATATAGCATTAAAAATCACACTGATCAATATAAATGTCTTTTGTTCGGCATCTTATCTGTTCCGGTCTCTTCCACTGCATTAAACGCAATCGGTGATGGTAATATTATAGTAAATGACATCATTATTTCGGTTTACCTTCGACCGCATGCAATAGTACTAAATTCTCCTACAGGTAAAATCAAATTTCACCGAAGCATGTAGGACATAATTTAGACATGGTTGCCGTATTTGGAGAAATATATTGAAATAGTCTAATTTCCATGCGAGTGCGGTTCGCGTGTGTTGTATCCCTTTCCGTGTTGTAAACTTTTCTGTCGAGTCGTGTCTGCGTCGAGATCGAATCGATATCGTATCGGCGAGTCACGATAACTTTAAGGAAGCTAATCGCACGCCAAAAACATTTTTCATTCAAAAATGTCTCGACAAGAATGGTAATCTGTGGACCGAATATACAGACGAAAACCAGATAAAAGTCTCTTGCAATAGTAATACACTATTTCGAGTAAAAAAATCTACATAGTAGGAAGTAAGTAAGTAAACTCGTATAGGCTCAGTGGCTAGCCCTGGTGTCAGAGTTTTAGGCCGCTATTAGAGCTCTGGGATAGATTAGCGGTATTACAAACAACTGAGACCTAAAATTCAACGTGTCATCCGAGCCATTGCAGCACTCAGTTGTTAATGCCGCCGCGGTCACCCATCCGAAGACTGACCCGTGTCTTTCGTTGCTTAACTTTGGTGACAAACAGCTAGTTGAGTACGTTACGAGCGTAGACTAGTAGTAAAATTATTATTTATGTAAATATTCAGCTGCGCCTTATATAATTCTGACGTTCCAATGACGTACCATCGTCGGATAGTACAACCTGTACAACACTACAACGTTCAAACGTGATTTTGAGAGGCAACTCGATTAAATTGTCGTTGAAACCCAACGTGGCTCCCAGTTTCGATACGATGTCACTGCGAATGCAAACAATCGACGATGAAATTGTGTCAAGATGACCAATCGCTATTACCTTGTTACTCTATCGATGTCGATATTCGAGCAACCGCAGGTACATCAATAACAGAGTTTCTGATTGATTTCACTTCAAGTAGACGTCAAAGTGTAAGTTAGACAGAAACAGATAAAATGCATAATTTAATCTAAATAATTAAATAAGTGGAAACACAAAACTTCAAAACAGTACCAATAAGTTCGATTTACAAATACCTACGCAGTGAATGACGTCATAATTTGATCAAACCTCATCGATCTTAATCCGACTTCGGTGATCAAACCTTCACCCCTTTTCAGATACAGCAGTTCAATAAGTTAGGTTCATTTTAAAAATTTTAACAATAACTCTCTCTCTCTCTTTCTTCCCGAATATAAATCCCACTTCTTTACTTTTTTCCTCCAATTTTGCTCTATCCTCGACATTGTAATCATAAACTTTGCGCTTGCTCATGTCTTTTAGCAAGTTTCAAATTTTCTCACCTCATTTTTTATTTTTAAATCTTTAAAAGACACCTCAACATCGTTCCAATAATTTTGAAGTCATTATGCTTCCTTTTAAAATAATAAACCGTCTGTCTATGAAGAACCTAACTTGTAAATTGCACACTTATAGATTCCCTAGCCCACTACTTGATAATATAGCGCCAGCCTATCACAATTAGAAACCCCGTAAACAACAAAATACCGACCTGCGGTAATTACAGAGGAAGCAAAGCGAAAATATCGCAAGCACGTGTTGACACGGCGTCGCGTTCACACATTAACGTGCATTCTTTCCACCTTCATTAACATAACAAGTAGTTTCGTTAATCAAATGTACGAAATTAATAGCACAGTTTAGAGTCGACGTTCCGCCCGGCAATCACACGGCCATTACAAATTGCCAGCAATTACCGCGACCCCCTCCCTCTACCCCTTGACTTTTGCGTTCATGACGTCATTTTTTTACGGCGGCACACACGGCGTATTATGTATTGCCGTATTAGTGCAAAAAGTATGGCTGGTGATTATTTTCAAAAAAAAATGTCTTGGTTTTGTTTTATTCGATTTTAGGGTGTTGAGCGTAGAGCAGTGCACAAGGCTATCAAATTCAAGTCAAAAAACAAAGTTTTTTTGACACACAATGCACAAAGCACTGATATTAAGTAGCGTTTGTCGGTAAGACTTTCACCTATCAGTCTACGAAAAAATAGGACCAATTCTAAAATAACGGTTTTTGAAGAAATAAATACATACGATATTTATTTCGCCCATTCAAAGTTGTATAAACTCGCTATTCCTCATTTGAATGATGCTTCCACCATTTTTCAAATATTTCGTTCTTTTTGATCAAAATCGTTTACATTTGCTTTGCATTTCTTTGCTCACGTATATCATGATTCTTTTGTGGTACGAAGGGGTTTGGTTTTTCTAATGTTTAGGTAATCATTGAACCGCAAGAAGAAGTAGAAGTTTGTATTAAAAAATAATCTACTACATTCAACAACAAAAGTATAATATTTATTGTTTCAAAATGTATTACATAAATAGAAATTATCAAAAATGTTATGAAAACTCGACTTAATTATAAACAAAAATTTCATTAAAAAAGCGCTTAATATACTTGATTATTTAATGTGAAACCAACATTCTTAGTATTTTTTACTATCAATGAGCGCAAAATTTATTCCCAATCTAACTTTCGGAACCGCTTATCTCAGTAAAAATAACCCAGATAATAGATATAATAATTCCATCAAAAAAGTAAAGAAATCCGCACAAAAAAGGGAAACTTTAATTAAATTTCCAAAATCTTTATAAGATAACATTATTCATTAATTTTAAATAGTCTCAGTGGCAAGGCGATGCCTGATAATTTTTCCCCAGCTCCAAGTGTACAGGAAATGACGTAAAATTTATCTCCGAACCGAAGGAATTACTTTCCACCAACTCGACGAAGAAATGGAAATCTGTAGGTTTATAACTTCGGGGAAAATTGTTTTTTCCGAATTGGAATAATATTAGCCTTTGGTGACGCGGCAACTTTTCACAACAAACGTTATTAAATCTGCTTAAGAGGTACGACGCGGGTGGTTCATTTGTGTTCTGGTCGTTGAAAATTGTCATTAATAAAGGCTTAAAGGGTGTCAAC
This sequence comes from Alcis repandata, assembly GCA_949125135.1. Lineage (NCBI taxonomy): Eukaryota > Metazoa > Arthropoda > Insecta > Lepidoptera > Geometridae > Alcis > Alcis repandata. Next base: position 9,538,012 of record OX421226.1, on the reverse strand, counting down.
AGAGATCTGAGTATTTATTGAAAGAACGGGCACCACGAGCGACGCGTCGGTTGGTTATACGAGTAGATAGAAAGGAGTAACGTATTCAAATATCGAGAAAATTTATCAACCCCGAGCATCGGTTCAATACGTTTGGGTCGTTTATGGCGTATTACCGTCGAGGGCTCGTCAGCTCTCCCCGGAAAAGTCAATTTGACGCAGATTACGGGACGAATGCGAGTCTTACTAAAACGCGAGTATTTGTAGATGCCACGTTCGGTATGAATAATAAATGGAATAGCGGCAAAATTGAACTTATGCTTGCGTTTTATGGTGGCTGAATCATGAAAGGTCGTAAAATTTATCAAGATCGGCCCAGTGCGTCTCGGTTAAGTGTCTGTTTACAGAATACGATTCGAAGATGGAGCCGTTACGGACGCGACCAAATTACTTACTAAGTACATAAGTAAGTCATGTCATATGTTTATGGAAATGAATGAATATGTGTTTCAACCGCGCACATAAAATTTCTGCACCTTTACATTTGCAGTTAGAAATAAAACAAAAATGCAGGAACGCTTTACGGCGCCAATTGCGTGTCATAATCCCGTTCGACAATCCAGCGGAATGTGGGTAGTACACGAGTGCGATAAATAAAGCCGCCGATGTACAAATAGGGGGGCGCATGTGTGGTCGGTGCCTAATAATATCAAATATAATGCTTTGAGCAGTAAGGATATTACGTAGAAATCATAGAATAAATTTGGCAGCAGTAAGGATATTGGCATACTCTAATGCACCTAAAATCAGCAATTGTAGTGGGAGCTAGATATATGTAAGGTTATTCACTATTTAGTATATTTTAATGGTTGACGGTCTTGGTGTTTGTCCGCAACCAATAAGACTACATTTTTATAATTATTGGCGACTTCAATCCACTGGATGTTCAGGTATTTATTTACCGTTTATATGATTTAATTACAATAATTAATTAGCCTTCTTTTTCTTTTTACGCTTTTTTATTTGAAATCTTAGGCTGTGTGAACTCAGCTTGCTGGCCCCACTAGAACAAGAAGTTGATTAGCGAGCATGTTGCTCTTACTGTTTGTACATGGCATACCCTAAACGTCTACTGAGTGGGCAGTGTAACTCTATGGGCGCGTTTCGCGACGATGTTCTATTACAAAAGGGGATTGGATCTTGATTCATTGGTTCGGAAAATCGGCAGCGTACCTTGATAATTTCATTTCTGTACAATTTGACCGCGTCCGTGGTCAGACGATTCTTAGGGGCCTCCGCGGGCCCGAATACAATACACGGACTCCCCTACGGCTCTCCCACACAATACTAAGCTTTTATTGCCTCCTTTTACAATCTCCCATTACCTCCAAGGCTCCGGCGCTACTGGGAATCAGTTTCGTTACAGTTTTTTCTTCTTATTTTTCCTTTTGAACGATGTTCGGGTCCATCAATTTCGGTAGTGACCGATGTTACTTCACTCTCGCTCGGACCGTTACTCCTTTTCCGAGGTATTAGTGAATCGAATACAAACACGATTTTCCGGAAATCTTTCCTACATTGTGACATGCTTTTATCCACGTTGCAATTTGGAATACAAGAGCTCAGGAATCTCAGCTCCAGCTGGAAATATATCATTTTATTACTTGCTATTGATTCTACCTTGGCAAAAATAATCACATTATGCTTTTAGAGAACAAAAAACAATTTCGCTTTTACACAGATTGTATTGGCGCAAATACGACACGACACTGTCGTAAATATACTTGCTGGCAGCACAAATTGATAAAAATTGTGAATCTCATGAATATGAATAAGTGTTGCCTACCCGTGAATGGGGCATCAATTATGCAAAATGCGGGTACCCGGGTATTGCATTGATCGTCGAGTGCGAATAGTTACGTCGAGATCGAATACGGGCCCAATCTGACGTTGAGTCGATATCTGTTCATCAGCCATCGAGTTATATCGATACTCGATATTCAGTAAAACGTCCTCTCTTATCACAAATAATTTCATTGGCAATGTCGTTTAGGCCACAATGTTCGTCGAGCAATAAACATAACAATGAACGAGTCAGACGTCGGTCAGTTTTGTCAAAATTGGGAAACATAATATTGTTATGGACTGCCACAAAACATTAGACATTATTTGGACCATGTTACAAACGCTTTATAAAACCAATGTACATATTAATCAGTATATGTTTACTAATTATTTTGCGATAAAAACTCATAGCTAACAACTATGAGTTAACCAAACTCAAATCTACGCAAACAATTTTTGCCATTCTTTTTCTCCAGCCACCGCTATCTCAAAATGTTTCCGATTTTTTTCCAACTGCCATTGGCATTTTCAGTGAGCTATGTCAAGTAGGTACAAAATTAGAGGGAGCAGTGATTGGAGCCCGATGTCTCGGCTTTCATACAAAGCTTTGTGGGCTAGGTGTTTTTGAGCTTGCCCGTGCTCTTTATTCATCCGCTAGTACAAATTGGATAACGACTAGTGTTGGCAAAGTACTGAGCTCACCGTTTCTTTTTGTGACACTTTGCCAAGGTAACTTCCACTCAGTAACCTTGTGATTTACAGTTTTCTAATTAGTAAAGTACTCGATTTGCTGAATTTTAACTTAGGTTGATGACTGGAAATAATTAGATTTTTCAAGTAAGTAAGAAAATAAAGTTGTTTTAAGCATCAAATTATTTTAAGATTAAAGTTCAGCACGCAACGGTATTCTAAGCGTAAGTATGTGAAAAATTTGTAATCTCACAAAAATGCATGTAAAGCACGCGTGCATTGCCCTAATGAAAGTTGACTGCATAATACCAAACAAACATTGAAAATAATTTACGCTTAAATATCGCCTACGTTAAATGGACGTACTCAGGTGGTGGTCAAAGGAATGTCTTTTTTACTGCCATTATAAAAAGAATAATTACATTAAAATGACTATTTTTTTAAATGTGTAGGTACTCGTATTAAAAATGTCGAACTGAACAACAAATTGACAAACTATTCAATACTATGCAATCGACCGACTGATCTCAAGTTCTGACTTTTTACTACTACCTGATCGACCAACCAATTTCAATCTTACACTTTTTAAACGACCGACCGACCGACCGATCGACCAACTGATCTACCGATTTTGTCCAACCTCAAGTTCTACAAAATTTGCCCCCAAATGTGAACCCTTTGCTACGTGCATGCTACATTTACATAATTAGGTACGTAGCAGGCATAAACTCTGATACGATAAGTTGAATTTATGCACACAGCTAACTCTACCACGTGGATTTTGAGAAAAAATAATTTATGTGAGCAAAATTAATATTAACACGCTTGCATGTTCAGTTAATACGCTGCGATCGGATTGGGCAACGATGATTTAATATAACCAAGTTTGCATAATTACTAAACGGGTTAATTAGAATATTAAATAGCTTAGGGTTACTAATCCAATATCATTAGTTTCTCAAGCGTGTGGCTTGGTGAAAATTTAATTTAAAAATGGGCAAAATATCTATGTATGAAATGGTAATACAGAGGGTAGGGAAAGGAATAGTTAATTTTTTTACTTAAACAGTGCAATGATTTCTGCCTGAGCTACTAAAATCAAGGCTTTGATAAGATGACGCCTCATATTTTATAGGAAATCATTGTGCCTATCATTATAATTAAGTTTTACTAGGTATTAGGACCGTGTTGATAATCAAAAAAAACCTAATTAAAAAATTAAATTAACAATTGCCATCCTAGTTTTATCGGAGTGAATGATATTTGTTTACGGAACTGATGTATTTTTCGCGTTTTCAGGGTTGATTCCATTGTAAAATTTCTTTAATTTCACTGTCTGTAGTCTGAAAGAATTTATTTTGCCACTTCTGTACTGATTCACGATATACTTGTCAATAGTGCTTACTTTCGGGTATTACTGAATGTAATTCTATTTAGTTTGTTCTTTTCTTGCATTTTTTTTGATGTGCAATGAAGCTATATTCAATTGTAAAATGTAAAAGTTGGAAGTTGTTGTGTATAATAACAAAAAAATAATGATATTTTAAAATATTATGTCCATTTCCCATTACCTAACCGAGCGCCCAGTATCTTGTTATTAGATGCTACGTACTAATTCGCCAGTACTCTCACAAAGCCTTGTTTAAATACAATTCAGAGATGTAAAATGGGTATGACTGTACGTTAGGTTCCCTACACAAAAGCTAATACGTTTATATGTCAGAGCTCATTTTCTCGCTGGAATTTTAATTCTCTTAACGCTTTACGTGAATTAAAGTTACGACGAACAATATAATTTTACGAGCGCTAAAAAGAAATTCCCTTAAAAAGAGAGATTTTAACATTATGGCTTTAACAAAATTACCAAATCAAGCAAAATATTTGGACAGCATTAAAAGCAATTGAATCGTAACGGCAAAGGGCTTCTCTCTTATATCCTTCCATCTCGAAAGCGAGTCTATTCGGGCACGTTCCGTCAATAATTTTCTTTGAACATCACAGATCTCACTCGCGAACAAATCGCGGTGCAATAAACATCGAATAAAGCGACTTGTCTATAAAATATCATTTCTAGATCTTTTGTTTTTCCATCGAATCTCGTTCCACAAGTGGGCAATAATTGAAAACGAAACTGTTTTGCGCGGGGGCGCCGGGATCGCGAGACACAGCATAAAAGCGCTCCGAATAGATTGAACGTATAAAATTTTCAGTCGAAATTCGCACGAACCGCCGCCGCGGGAGGTGCTCTGTATCTTTGTACTTTGTAACCTTACTTTTTATTCCATTAGCGCGCGTGTGAGGCCCCTCTAGCCAAATATCGTGGAATAATAAAAGCTGTTTAGTAATGATAATGCGAAACGCAGCTCTCGCCTCACTAGCTTAACTGAATTAAACTTGAGCGCTGCGAATTCCGAGTTTATGCTTATTGCTGCGGCGAGTTTGTTTTTATCAGCTATACTGCTATATTATTACGTAATCATGTTATAGAAAACTCTTAAAGAGGACTTAAGACTGTAAAGATGGGGAAGGTGTAAGCGTCTAAAGAACTAAGTTTTACAACAGTTGGATGGTGTAAAAAAGTTGGTCACATTTTAAGTCTGAGAACCGGGAGCGTTTGGAATTACGATCTTCCTTTTGCTTTCTTTTTGGTTTAAATGCGCAACGTACGAAGGTGGAGTGCCATTGCTCTAACACAAAACTTTTTATTTCCGTTTATAGCGACTCAATCGTCCGCGAACATTTTTCAGGCAAACTTTAACAGTGGAGGCAATCGGTCCTGAAATTCGAAAATGAAATCGTTTCGAGCGTCGCCAAGATTTATCGATGGATGTTCGAATTTACTTTGAAACTTTTGGGGCATAAAACTTATGACACGTAATCGTATATTCCGATCGAGATATCTACAGAGCGAATCTTCTAGAAAATTAATCTTGTTTCGTTCATTGTTTACCTTGCCCGTAAAATACTGCCATTTCAACTTAGTCGTACACGGTTTACTTACTTACCTGAGGGAAAACTTATTCGTTCAACTTCTCGACTTTTGTCAATCTTTTTATTTATTTTTGTTAGATATAGACTATTCGTACACAGTGAGATATCTATTATATTGGTAGATAGTTATACTTTAGTTGGTAATTCCAATATAATTCTCATTTTCTTTATCAAAAACAACATTTCCGAAAAAACCCAATCGCTGGAAAGTTGCGCGTTATGAATAAACTAATTAATGCTTCTAAATTAGTATTAAAATAAGTCAAAGTTTGTATGTGTGTTTGTAGAGGATAATCTTCGGAACTACTAATAAGGTTTATTAAAATATTTTAATAATAAAAAATACGTTTGACTGATAAATAATTACGAAGCGTTTTTCATCACTGCTCGGATGAAATCGCGGGGTGCGGCTAGTATGTTGTATATCTGAACAGAAAATACCCGAGACCACCTGAGGGCACTTCAAAACAGTTTTGTACCGACTCGATAAAATATATTTTCCATTAATTCATCTCATTCGCACTGCGTCTAGACTTCCAACGGTGGGATTGCTTATCTCTTAACATTAATAATACATGAGTTAGAAAATATGAGACCAAGCTTTCATTTTGTGCGAACTACTAGTGAAATTAACTAGCTTTTATTGGCATTCTTCCCGTTCTTAGGATTTCTCAACTAAAATAACTTAAAACGATGTCTGTTGAATAAATATTGGAAATTCTTGATAAGAATTAGTATACATAGGAGATGTCAATTTTGTACGTGGGAAGGTGCTGGTGCTTGAGTTTGCAGCACATTCAGCAAGATAAATAACCTCCTTTCTTAACTCGGTTAAAAACATCTGAGTAATAGCCGCGGCCCGATGCCGTTGTTCTATAGAAAAAAATCACTTAGGATTCTGACCGTTTTGGATAAATAATATTATGATAGAGATAAATATGTAAAATAATCATGGGATAGCATTTGATTAAGTGTATTACATCATATCATAACATAAATTTCAAGTCGTGCATAAATCTATATCATTACAACAAAATATGGAACACTCAACTATTGTACAAATAAAGTTTGTGACGACAAAATATACTTACTAACTCTATACTTTCAGAATAATATATTCACAATTAGCTAATTATAATAAGCCAAAAAGCATTAAAGTAAACTTTAACAATAAATTAACGTTTTATCCGTGTCACTTTCGCTGCTAACTTTTCACAAGAATTTGAGTTTCCATAATAAATTCGTCAAACTTTTGTATGAAGAATACAAGTCTAATACTTTTGTCCAATACCAATCTTAAGTTTGTTTATTCTACGCTTGTAGACTTTTGATACCAAATGTAGAATATAGAAATAAGAATTCGCAATTTAGATATAGTATGAGTAGTTTGCCCCTTACTGTGACCCGTTGCCAGCATAGTGGGCTCATCTGGTTATATTTTATTTCCGAAAATTGTTATAATACCTACCTACTACTTGCTACTTGATTTTAAAATGTTTTATCTACTAATTGACACTACGCTAATTAAAATCCAAAAAAAGTAAAAAAAAAAACATACATGTTATAATATTTGAAGATGAACTTCCGCGAACTAACGCCTGGTTCAATAAATATCTAAAAACCATTTATTTCTAACTATAATTTTTATGGCGTGCTGTGAGAAATAGTTTCTATTTATCAATCCCTCTATTACACAAAAGTGAGTTTATTTTCAGACATTAAAATATTCGTTTTACTCATTCAATGCTCTCTAAAACTCGGTAGGTACTAAAGTACTACCCAATTTCAAAGATAATTACTAAAAAGCATCACTTTACTGAGAGGTATTAAGTGATTATTTTCTTAGAGATTTATGAAAAAAATACGACGCTAAGTAACGTTAATTGTACTCAATTTGACACGATTAGATGAAAATTATAGCGCTTTTTCCTAAGAAAAGATCAAAGAATTTCTTTAGATCGTTAAATACTCTAGTGCTGTATTTTAAAATTGCTCATAATATTTATGTCAAACTCACCTTGTGGTCCTAATAATGAATAAAAAAATGTAGCTGGTTGTAAAATGTGTGTTAAAATAAAACTGATTTGTTTTTAGGGTTTCGCAGCAAAAATACCAATATATTATATTCACCGTGTCTAATTGTCTATCTATAATTAGACGATTAATAATAGCGTTGAAAATAAAATTTAATATGGCATTGTGCGTCTAAAAACACTTAGGTACTCGTCATTTATACAAATGCATTTTTTTAATGGAGAAGTTAGATCCATTTTGCAATAAAAACTCATTCAAATATTTGCAACACAAACTAAAATTCTAAACATCGCGGATTTTAAAATCACCACGTTATTTCCTTTCAGTGTAAATCCTAAATGCCAAAGCATCCCACATTTCCGTTCCAAAATTTTTCGAAACAATTTTAAACTTTAATTACATAGTTTTAAGCGTAGCCACGTTCATTACTAGTTCGATAATCGTTTTGAAGCACCGCGGATGCATAATCAAGTAGTCGAGTGTTCGTCCGTAGGAGGCTGAGGGGAGAGAGGCTCCTCGTAAAACTATTACCGCAGTATGGCGATGGAGACAGTAGCTGAACTTTGCAATGATTCAAGTTTGTGCAAGATTATTGGAACTCACATAGTTCAAATAATGTGAACTGTCAGATTGTTCTCAGTAATGCTACTTTTGTTTTATTGGTAACACTGTTGTCAATTAATTTTTACAAGTTGGGACTATATCCATTATAGTATTCTAGCCCAAATCCCAAAGATTTAACCATTATGCTTAAAAAAAATGAATTTAAATTTTTTTATTTGTCTAAAAAGATGTGTGGTTGCTAAACGGCTAAGAGAGCTTATCAAATATATTTTATTTAAAAAAACTATACAAGTAAAATCAAGCAATTTTCATCACAGTTATCTGTTTAAGTTTTTAATAGGTATAATTAAGCGAGAAACTACGCGAGCAACTCGATACCAAATAAAAAAACTGAGTTTCATCACAGTCGGACAAATAATTTTTCAATAATAAAAAAAAGGAAATTTGTAAAAAGAGTTTTCTTAAAAACGTATTAAAATTACCCGAGCTCTAAGGAGGGCTTCATGAAGGGCACCTGCTCTGCTGGAATAGCCATCATTCCAAACTTTTCATCGTCTTTGTGTTAGTGTGCGTTACCAAAGATTAGTTATTAAACTAAACCTTATGCACTGCATATAGAGTGCGCCATTACGGCAACGTTCTGCGGCGCACTACGCTGGCTTCATTAATCGGCCATCGTATGAAGCTATCAGCCGGTTATGATATGACGTAGGTCGACATATCGCTACGGTGGGTCTACGAGCTAGGAACCACGGCTACGATGTCTACGGCGTAGTCGGCGTTTTCGGCAACTTGTAATTGGATCGTTGCAGAGTTTAGTTGCCATAATGCAAAATTTATTCTAAACGATTTAATAATAATGATATCATTATATTTTCGTTAGTTAGGATATTTTTGGATTTATGCAACATTTACGATACTTAGCATGGTTTTATTGGCAGCAATTTGTTTAATGTACATACATTCTTGATGAACATTACATGAAGTATTTTGAATTGTATTCAAGTACACAGGGTAGTTTTGAACTCTTAAAAAAAGTTTTTAAATGAAAAGATTCTGTATGAAATTTTAGGTGTATAAAAAAATCTGTCTTATTAAGTGTATGGTTTGCTGTTGATATTATAGGTTTAAACAATTAACTGGTCATTATAAATGATTACCGTCCACACGATTTTGATGCAAATTTCATTGATCCAGTTAGAACAACAATGCTCAAGTTTTACAGTTATTGTAACTTTACAGCTGTAATATCGAACGGTAGCAGCTGGCTGTGTGTGCAAGCCTTTATAGTCGCACCGGGCCGAAGTGGATTGCGTCGCACCAGATTGGTTCAAACCAGATTGGGTCAAACCAGATTGGACTGGTTCAAACAAGACCGTGTTGCATTTCTGCCATGGGCTGTGATTCTGCAACCCACTTCCATTACATATTTGCTTTAAATTATCAGTGTTGGAAGGTTTCATCCATTACTTGAGCCTTTTAAGTTGAGCCAAAGCCCAACAAATTCAGTCAGTATTTCGCTGCAGTATTTGAAAGGCTTTAAAATTTCTAGCAAACTATTTTTGGTCTGAAATTGCGATCTCAAATACCTATTTTTTTTTTTTTTTACTATTTGACTTATTTTTGTCACTGTAACTTGAAATTTGTTGTAACTACTTGCTACAAAATTGCATACAAATCTAATCAACGGCAACGACAATGTGAGACTTCGTCAAACAAACATACATTGAGGCGTCGTCTCGGCATCGCCTCAATTCTAAAACATTCGTTTCGCTCGGTCAAAATACACTAGCCTGTCCATAGGACGCATAATAATAACTTGAGAAGTCATATCCTGAGTTCCGAGCCCTAGAATAAAAGGCCCATCATTTAAGGCTAAGCAAGGGTCTCTGACGTGACTTAACATTTTTTTTAATAAAACAAATCTCCATCAAATCGCAAGTTCAAAATTCTGGGTGGCGCAGACCTTTCATGAGCAAACGTGACGTTTAAACATCAGGCGAACGAATTACTCGTCTCGTCAATAAATTAAATAAAAAAAACCATTACTAACATCTCATCTAAATCCACGATTGTCTATCTATTCAGCCACTTGCGGTCACCCATCCGAAAAAGCGACCGAATCATTGCTTAAATAATAATAAGAATAGTAATTTTATTTTGGATAAAATTAAGATTCATAAAAATAAGATATGAGCATCAACCATATATTGTCATTTACATATTATCTATATATATAAAAGAAAGTCGTGTTATGTTACACTACTTATAACTCAAGAACGGCTTTACCGATATTATGGCTGAAAATTGGTGAGGAGGTAGCTTAGAGCCAGGAAACGCACATAGGATACTATTTATTCCTATTATACTATTTATTTCTGTTAAATAAATTCGATAGCATTCAAGTGTGAATTGACATAAAACATCAGTCACTATAAAACGAGGTATAACAAAAAAGAATCAGACTTGGAATAACAAAACGACTTATTATACTCTTTGCGCAAATGACAGCTATGTAATGGACGTATGGATGACAATTTAACAGCTAAACAGATTTTGACGAAATTTGGTATGAAGGTAGCTTAAGCCCTAGGTAATATGTAGATTACTTTTTACCCCAGAAAATTGAACGGCTTTCCGCTATTCTTGCAGGACAGCGGGTGAAACCGCGGGGCGCAGCTAGTAATAGTATAAAATGTATATTCAGATGAATATAATTTTTAGTCATTTAAAAAATGTGAATTAATTTAAATTAGGTAGGTATAGAACATTTGTCGTTGTTATAATAATTATTGTCTAAAAAATCTTAATTTTGGTCATCACACTACACTACAAGTGCATTAACATACTTAGTACTATTCATAGTTTATACCTAAGCTAGGCAATACTATGCGCATTTGATCCGTGGATAATCCATTAAAACTAGCAAATTGCGGTTATTCGCGGGACACATCTAGTCGAATAAACCAAATCTATATCCGTATAAAACAAAAGCATTCTAACCGAAATTGATACAACAACGGGCATGCCGTTTGTGGCGAGCCAAGGATTAGCCATTGCAGTGTCCGACATTTATAAATAGACCCCATTAGACATCAGTAGGTGATCGATTTCGGTGTCAAAACGACAATGCGTCCTTCGCCAATATTATGTGTTGTCGCTGTCGTGTGGGATAGGATCGGCAGATATATTGTACTATGTACTTAGTCATTGGAAAGTTTGGTATAGTCACTCATTTGATTAAAAAGTGGCGACGTACGAGTCTTAGTGTGCGCGTGTCTAAATCAATAAAGGAGAATGGGCACTTTTGTATGGGCGCCGTCCCCGTGTTGTATCAAGTCGTGACATATGTCATTTGAAAGATGATAATATTAGCTTTATTTAATTGTATGACTCAACCTTGTATGACGTGCAGGGAAAAAGATATGATCGTTTTTAGATTTTAAAAAATTGCTGAGTTTTTGCTCTCTAAAGCTATAAGGAATTTTATTAACATGTATGTCAAAAATTACTTTTATTATTGAATCCAGGGTTATTCATAAAGGGTACGCTAAGCCGAAAAGGGCTCATAGTAGGCATTATTTTCATTATGAACAACTTTTACTATGGGACCAACCCGAAATTCGGGAAAAATTCAGTTGTTCCATAGAAAAATGTCAATGACACTCGACAAAATGTATGGAACATGTAGAAGTCATTTTGACAATAGTTTGCAAAAAATAAAGAGTATTAAGAGTGCTGTCTGATAAAAGGCATTTTATGTCAGTCGCTATGTATCCAGTAGCTGAATATGCCCTATCTGAATAACATATGAAAAAGCTAGTCGTTTCCATTAACACCTACAAAGCTTTCACCAGGGTTTGGCATAAAAGCCTTATAAGCAAGCTCCCTTTGTTTGGCTTGTTCACTTGGTTTGTTGCATGGATATCGAACTTCCAGCGGGATTATTTGATTCGAGTAGTGGTCATCGGTGGTTCTTTATCTGATTTAAAAGATATCAAGGCTGGTGTTCTCCAGGGGTCGGTGCTCTCCACAACGCTTTTCCTTGTTCACTATAATTATCTGCTAAAGCCTGGTGTTTTTGGGTACGCAGACGACAAACCGTTGCCGTTGCATATCCGACGCGCAGTTCAGCGGATGAAAAATCTAGCCTCCGAGAGAAGCCATGGTCAAGCGCATAAGCTTGTCTCTTGGCAGTTTTCGATTGAGGCGGTACTAACCTGGTTAAGTTTGATGCGCACTATGACATTTTATTGAATAATAAAGCAATACCTACAGTAAAAACACGAGTTTTTGCAATCGGTATAGTATAAGATACACGTTCGAAAGTAGTGTTACTGATGGATAGTCTATTATGGATAGGTTTTTTTGAGACTGGGGGAAACCTTAAGAAAATAACCGGCTGCGTTGGGGGGCAACCGGGTCAAGGAGATTTTTTGTGGGGTTATACCTACTAAAACTACCTCTGTTACCATCCTCTGTCGGTGGTGATATGAGCGCTTCATCATGTTTTCGATAGTCTCTTAGATGTGAGTGGTAAGATCACCAGTAGACCAGTTTCAGCAAAATCCATACTGCCAGTCACTTTTTTTTTTTTTTTTTTTTTTTATGATATTGAGAGACGAGACGAGCAAATCGCTCGCCTGATGTTAAACGTCACGTTTGCCCATAAACAGGTCAGGTCACTTACGAGGTCATTAGCTTCTCGGTACGCCAGGAGCTTGTTCCATAGTATGTTGTCTTGCAGAGTATGAATATGATCGGGATAGGCATGTAGTCAGATTCAGCACGACTACCCTTCTCAATAAATACGGTTCTCAATAAGATTTCTTAATTATTTTCTACAACATCAATAATGTCGAAACAAGCCGATTTTATCGATAGTACCTCACACAGTTAGCAGTATTGTGACGTTTTGAGCCAAATTCATGGCTGGCTTTGCAAAGAAGGCCTAATTGACCACTATTTTTAAAGTCAAAAGCATTTGAAAAGTAAAACTCTCTGCATTTAGTCTATGATTGCTCTCTGCTCTATGCCTTTACTCTTATCTGTAACCATTATTTAAAGTTCATCTCGCTCGCTTTTATAGTGTCTTGGTAAAGGGAGAGATAATTAAAAAAAACAAACTAGTTTGACGAAAGGTTCGGGCTTTCAACCCTTCGACAAGACAACTTATAATCTTAATCAGACTTCACTTACAGGTAAGTTCGCTTAATTTTTCAAATATTGATAATGGTAATAAATCGATATCATATTATGGCATTATTCAGACAAAAACTGTCGATAATCAGCAATGTAAGGATTTTGGCATGTGCCAGTATAAAATTAAAATAATTACAACTATATAAACGTTTATAAACAAACTATTATTATCTAATTGTTATAAGGAAGTGATAAAATAGTCACAGGAAATGCATACACGATAATAAAATTCGATAAAATAGTTTTTAAAACAAAAAAAAACAGCACTTTTTAGAATCTAAAACCCGTCATATCTTTTCCCCTGCACGTCATTCAGGGTTGGTGTAATATAATTAAATAATGCTGTTGTTATGCTCTTTCGAATGACATATGTCATGACTTGATACAACACCGGGGACGAAGTGCCCATCATCCTTTGTAAGCAAATAACACACTTGCACCCTTTTACGCTCTTTCAAAATTGATTGGCATTAGAAGAAATCGTAAGCGCGTTTTTGTAGACTTATATACTCATACGTATAAAATAAATATTAGCTCAAATAAAATCGTAGTTGTATGGTGTTGTAAATAAAGCAAAACGATTTAATATTTCTACAATTCAGCTACATTGCCTAATGATTCGTTAAATATGAAAAAGCATTTCAACCGTTTGAGCTGGTACTAGACACGATGTCTTCTTAAGTAGTGGTGAGGGAAGGGGCGGCGGGGCGAGAGGGGGCGAGGGACTCGCAATCCCTCTCATTTAACACTGCTCATTCCTCTCTAGGTGTTTGCCGAAGCGATTCCAACCAGGATCCGCCTTTTATGGTGCTACTTACGGCCTCATAGTGATTCGCGATTTTATTTTGGACGGCTCATGTAAAGGCGCGCACATTTTTCATGCTACGAGAGAAGCGAACAGTGTAATCTTTGCATTTATGCCGTGATCCTTTATTGATTTTAGATTTTTAGTGGAAAGCGAAACGAATGAAACGGGCGTGAATGGAGACGCGGGCTCAAAGCCGATGTAAGCCCTCGCTATGATATAAACTGGTATTCAGCTCGCGCATATCAGTCCCGTAAACTTACCCTCACATACGCAAAAATTTCTCGCAGAGTTTTTCTAAGCCCATACTCGGGATTGAATTATTTTTAATGATAAATCATAATAATTTCATTTTGCGCGGCCCCGTAACACGAAATGGGCGTCGTGATAACTTCGCCCATAAAATTATGATAAAAGATTTTATATTTAGGATAATTTACTTCGAGTGGCTACGATCACTAAACGCCTACACTGACTTCGTTTTAATAAATAAATGGTGGATATTGTTGTTTCCCTCGAGAAAAATTGTGTTAATTAATTTTCATTTAAGTAATCAAATTGAAGCCAATTTATTTTCCTTAACACTTCAGCACAAACGCCGACGTTTATAACGATACGTACGTAAATTTAACACATTTTTTTCTCTACGAAAATCTCGTTTCCCTAAGCCTCAAAGAAAAACAATGAAAGGAGACCTACCATTAAAATAAATAAAAGGAAATAAAGCAACGACCGCAAATTATTTCACTTACCTACTTCTTTTTATAAAAATGCGAACGACGCATTAAATTTTGGGGAGAAAGGAAACTCCCTTGTAAGCAATATCGAGAAGGCAAATTTTTCAGATATTGCCTTCAGGTAGCGCACATTTATTATGTACCCGAATATATTACTCTTGATTCATTGACTTTCGATATTGATTTACTTTGCTTGCATAAGCTCTAGTTGGAGCAAACGGAGAGTCTTTGATCTAAAGAATTAAGGAAATGTGTGTTCACGTGTCACTTTGCAACATTGTACGAGTTGGTGGAGTTACGTGCCGATGTAAGATTGAAATCCAATGCATGCGCACTCCACAAGTACAAATAGTACGTTCACATCTATACATACGACCCCCGATGGAATTTTATTCATACTTTGCCGCTTATGACATTTAAACTTTAAGCTTCTCGTCCATTTTTGTGTTTTTGAAGCACTTTCTTTCTATTTTATAATTACATGGAACTACTCACGCACTACAAAGTCGAATACTCCGGCTATAGTAACACATCCGGTGATCTTTTTCTAGGAGTGAGTTTACTTTTACGCGTTGTACCCTTTTTTATTCTCTATTTTTAAGATATCTACTCTTATATTTAATATTCCTCCTATTCTCTCTAAAAACCTCATTAATGAGTTTCAAAGTCAAAACCTTTAAATCTAAACCAACTCCAAATCTTCAACAAGCTTTAGCCATTAGAATTGATACTCGCCGCGATCGGTTTTAATTAATAAAACGCAGCGAAACCGATAGCCGATATTCCCGAAGCAATAAGCATAAACAAAAGACGTTTACGTTACATTTGGCTGAGGCAGGGCACGTAATAGCCGAGGCTGCATTCGGAATCTCAGCTGAGCTCTCCAATATCGGTGCCCGGTATATTATTTCAGGGTGGCGGGACTCGGTACTATATTGAGTTGTGAAACCGACGATTTACCTAACAGGAGCGTCTGTTAACAGACCAACTTTGGCCCGACACTTTGACAACTTATTTCTTGTCTACAGAGTTGCTAAGCCACCCTGTTTGTGTACACTGCTTTGATTGTTCAGTTCACTGCTATTCTGTAGACTATTTTTAAGGAACGCGAATCCGCATTAAGGTAACGCAGCGCCTAATTTTCATACAACTTTGGGCTTAGTAAAAGCGGAATTGATCAAAAACTTTAAGGGTAACGGGTCGGATACAAAATATTCGAGCTATTCTGATACGTTACTGGAATTTAGTTCAAAAACCTGTAAAGCGAATACCGAAATCCTAATTCAACTCATCTAAACGCTTAATTCAGTTGGAATAATTTGAGTTCTATTGTTAAGTTCGTAAATTTGAAGTCCAACATTTAACTGCTTACAATTCAAAGGTAACCGCAAATTTGGAAACGAGTATGCCTCTCTATAGAATGAAAGTTATTCGCAAACCGATAACTTTTGGGTTGAGTTGGTCAGTTCATGCCACCGACCAGCAGTTGACCGACGCCGGCACTCGCCAACTATGCAACAAAGCATTTCTGCGCTTGATTATTGTAACAATACTTCCCTTTCATCATTCTGTGTTTACTTATTGCATTCAACATTGATAAAATGAATTAGTATTTAAAACTTGGTGTAAATTAAAAGTGAAAAATAAACAGAAAACTTACCTCGATCGTCTAGTTGTAGGGTCTTTCATAACCATGACTTCTGTGATTTCGCCGAATTTGTTAAAGTAGTCTCGAAGGCTCTCTGCAAAGAAAAGAAACGGTTTCAACACATTTATAGATGAAAAAAACATTTTTTTAGCTCAAATCGTTGGAAAAAATCAATAATGTACGGGCAGAAATGGTATTCACAAAATGGCTCGAGAAAATATCGAAGGATTTATTTTTAAAGGCGGAGTGGCCGCTATTTCCGAGTAACCTATTGGTACATCGACAAAGAACGTTCATGGCACATTCACTCAACACTCTCACACAATAGAAGGGTCTCGTTATGTAGCGCCGAAGCCTTTCGATTCGCACTCCATAAAAGTAAGACGATAAGCCGTTCCCTTCAAATGACTAAAGGAGTCGTCGTCAGGCAAATGTTTGAGCGCACTTCCAAGAACCGACCGCCTGTTTATCGTGTCACGAGAGATTTGCCTCGACAGGAATCTCGAGTATTTAGTGTCTTGTTTCTCTATCTATATTGGTTTGTTAAAACGTCTGACTAGAACATGCAAGAAGCACGGCGAGAGTTGTTTGCGGCGGCATCCTGAGCTCACTAATGGATAGGGCGGGTAGGCCCCTCTAAAATGAATATGCTGATTTCCCACGTCCGTGTTTTTAGGTGTATTTTACATAATTTCCGGTCAGTAACCGACACATTAAACTGATTAATTTTCTAAAATTGCTTTGATATGAAAAGCTTTCATGAAATTTTACCTGAGGACTTCCCTTTCTTTGACTTTGATTTTGATGCATTTCAATAATCTTATGATAATTTGGACAAGAAATTAATTAAATTCTTAGTCAACTAACCAGCTGAATAGCTTATAAGTTTCAGATAATAATTACATACACAGAAATAAATTGCTATGAAATTATTAGACCATGGAGCAAATTACCAAATAACCTAACTGGATTTTAAAGACAAATAATCAATAAAAAAGCAGCAATTGTTTTTTTATTATTTCAGGGAGTAGGTATTTATAACAAGAAGAGACTAAGAAGTTCTAAAATAAGAAATCCTCTAACTCCACTACAATCATTGCTTTCCTGTAAATCTATTTATCTAAGTATTTCCATATGATCTATAACAAACGGGTTTAGTTTGTTTAGTACTTCAATTTCACACCTATCCAAAATTTCGGTCCGAATCACTACTTGAAGCACCTGCGAAAGTTTCCGATTAATACTAATTAAGAACAAACAGGCCAATCACGAAAGGCTTATTGCGGGATACATTCCAATTTAAACTTGCCTTCAATTCGGCGTCGGTTGCGGCTCTAAAACCAAATGTTGGTCCATACTTTTAAAGTCGATTTTCGAGTTGTTTCACTGGGAACTTTTCTAATCTGACCGCTGCCGGCCTTCGGTTCTGCACTTCCAAACAGTAATGAAAAGTAACGATTGCATGCCGACTTCACTATTAATCACTAGCAACGTTTACAACAGTGGCTGCTTTCCGTTAGAAGAATGAACCGGACATTTACCAAACTGTCCTACTAACATTAAGCTCAGAAAAAAAGTTATTTTAAAAATGTTTGATTTTGTTTTTGGAGTAATTGACATTATCAGTCCGAAACTAACCACTTCTAGTTATGCAGAAGCTTATCTTGTTTCTGCCACTTTTTTCTTATTCTATCTTTACTGAAATCTTTGTTATGTCTATCACTGTTTTGTAATCATTTATGTTTTCTTAATTCACGTTAAAAATTTTAGGTTCATCAAGTGATTAAATGCATCACGTCTCAATATTATATGGTCCGAACAAACTACGAAATCCTGTCAAGGGCCTCCTACTACTTATTGACGCCTTTCGTTCACAGAATTGTCTTTGAATAAACTGTATTGAAAGATATGATGATCTCCCTGGCAAACCTCGCAGTGAGTGACGGTTGAAACTGGAGTTAGAGGTTATTTTCCTTGGGTGAGGTAATATAATAATAGGTAATAATAATAATAGGTGAGGTATAACAATTTAGTTTATTGACCTATTTGATTAACAGTAAGGTTTTATTTTGGTTTTTCAGATTTAGAATAAATCTGAAAAACCTGAATACAGTTTCAGATATGAAAAAATGTCAAATATTTACGTTAATTTTATGATGTTTATGAAGGCAACGACGAACTAATGTACGAGTAATGTTTTCAACAGTGTTCTCATGTAGGGGAAATAGGAATTAATAAATGTCTGTCAACGATTAACTTTAATCAAGAACTTCCTCTTCTTTGTAAAGTATCTTACACAATGTAGTTTGCTCATTAGATAAAGATGATTCTGGCTTGAATTTAAGCCTGCTTCAATTTTGGAGTAGGTACACCAACTTTTGTGAAGTAAAAAGCACACCTGGACAAAGGTTTACCTACATCAAGCATGCATGATTAATAAGTAATCAACCGCGCATTTATTCTCAGAGAATACCTTTATGAAAAAGAGATGAATTAACAACGATGATCGTATAATCCGTTAACCCGGGAACAACCCCTGTTATCTTTCGGCGCGGATGTATATTTTATTTAGATGACGCCTACGAAGCTACGAGGTGAGTGAGTTTATCAGTACCAAAGCTTGAGAGATTTTTAGATGAAAAGCGGAATACGTAAAGATGTGGAATTATGGTTGCTTCTGTATGACTAAAAATAAACATTTAAAAGCACACAATACTAAGAGCATTTGGGAAACATTGTATTTATCATACGGAAAATGTTTGAACTACTTTTAAGTTTTACTACAAAGTAGTCGAATAGTTTTTGTTTAATTATTTATTTTTACATTGTACTTACTGGTTCTAAACGTTTGTATAGGTAGTTCATATAAATATTTCAAAAACTTCGTATCCGACTAAGTGTTATCCATAGCAACATTAGAAATGCAAAATTGAGTTTGTATTGCAAATACGTTGCCAGGGGTACATAATATAAAGCCATAGACTGCTTGTACATCATTGTCAATCACCGTTTTTAGACCTTTAACTAATATTTGTCGTTGCGTATATGAGTAAAACGATGCCTGAAATAAAATAACTTTATTACTATCTTTTTTCAGCATGACGCGAGTGAATCCACAGAACGCAGCTATTTAAGACACAAGAATCAAACGCTGATTTTACTTCGATACTTGGACCACTTTGCAAGCGCACTTTTGTAGTTCAAAATCTTTTACTTTGTAAATCCAGCTTAGAACTGTACGTGCAAATCTAAGCCCAGATTTTTGCGCCCAGTCACTGGCATACAATGTGGTCATTGCGAAGGACAGGCGGATTCGGCATACTTGTTCAACAACCATAAAATTAGCATTCGGCTGGCTAGTAGCATTTTCATCCGAACACAAGTTGTGGAGTCACCTGAATTATTCGACCGCACTTCTTGAGAAACCAGGATACGTCTTTTAAACGAAGCGTAGAAGGGTTTGTATTGTTTTGGTTGAAAAAAGGAGATGGATTTTGATGGGATTAAAGGAAGTTCTTTTGGTGTTCCTGAAACTAACAAAAACTAACACCCGTAATGGTTTAGATATTTTGGAAACAATAAGGTCAAGTTTGAAAGTTTTAGTTAACAGGTAATATTTTTTTTTTTTTTTTTTTCTAAAAGTATTGATATCTTTGTCTAATAGCTAGCAATGACAAAGACATATATATTATATTTCTAGTTACTTTAGCAAAAGCGAAAGTTCGTTCCATTGTAAGAACGTATGTTTTTATTACTCTACGCCGTAATGGCTAAACATATTTATTTGATAGTAAGGTAGCTCTTATTAACACTCTTTTCTTTGAAAAGTACGATAGTATTGATATCTTTGTCTAATAGCTAGCAATGACAAAGACATATATATTATATTTCTAGTTACTTTAGCAAAAGCGAAAGTTCGTTCCATTGTAAGAACGTATGTTTTTATTACTCTACGCCGTAATGGCTAAACATATTTATTTGATAGTAAGGTAGCTCTTATTAACACTCTTTTCTTTGAAAAGTACGATTGATTAAGATGGCGAATAAAAAACTTAGTAGTGCAATGGTTTCTATCTATATTTTTATCATCTCAATGCAAAGCTAATAGTGTTGTGAATAAAATATCTATTTATGATCACTAAAACAGAAACATAAAACTCTTTATAACTTACCCGTGAATACTGAATGTCAATACATTTTATCTACTGGTTGCCTGGATGAAATATCTCTTAGTGATAAGACCGCCATTTATGACACTAGTTGATAAGTCTTTTCTGTTTTTTAACTGTAACTTTATGATGTGCACTATCAATCGATCAATTCGATTTGATTAGAAATTAATTGCCATGCGTTAGAATCATAACAACTCGTAAGCTCGACCGACTTGAATTTTTATTTTTAGTAATGTGGAATAAAGAAAACCCCAAGAAAACGGCTGAAAAATCGAAATATCAATTTTAAGTGGTACGAAATTCAACGGGTCATCTAATCTATCTATAAAAAGAACTACGAGTATCACTTGAACATCTAGCAATATTTTTCCGTACAATGCCACGTAGTTTAATGACGTACATATTACGTGTAGCTTGCAATAAAATTATTAATATTACGAGGGCGGCAGAGAGTCGACGCAGCAGTTGTGCAACCACCATTAAATTGGAACTTGCCTCACTTCCCGAACTGGCACCTTACTGAATTACACCGTCATTACGCTCGTGGTACAGTGGGAAACAGTACTTAAACTCTGTGGGCTTAATAAGCGTGGAGTAGCCTTGGAAAAGTTGCACGGGTTTTTGTCTTTTTCGGTCGAGTTTCAAGTTAGTGAAGAGAGAAAAAGACCATCTTCAATTAGGTTAAGCGTGTATTATAAGAGTGTTAATCAGGGAAAGCTATAGTTTTACACCTAGTTTACCTAGTTGACCAATAGTACGCGCTCTGTTCAATATGCAGTAAACTGACTTATTACAAAATCAAATGACATTAGATACCAATAACTCTGCAGTTCTTAAGAGTGCAGTAATTATGTCGAACGTGTTTTTAAAAAGGCATAATTTTTATCGATTTTTTTATTTTACAGTATTTCACAGTTTTTGGGTGAAAAATCAAACATTCGCTAAAATCTTAATTTCTCAGAAACTGATATTTTGTAAATATTTATACATTTCGGTCATGAATAACGAATGCAATACAGTTTCGTCCAATGTAAATATTTGGTAGTTTTTTATTTATCTAGCGTAGGTACACAGAAACTAAAAAAGAGTTGTAGTTTGAATACTGCATCTATACTTTATTTTGTACTTACAATTTAGATGGCTGGATCAAAATACGGTTAAAAATTTAATGAATATTGATTAGGGAAAGTGGACAATCACCACTTGTTTAGTAATTAAGAATACGAGAACGTATTGATTTTGAACCAATGACAGGTTCAAAAAAGACGGTATCGTCGTTAGTTAGTCTAAAAACTAATAACTATGTAATTATATTAATGTAAGTGTGAATAATCAACAACAGCAATTACGTTGCTCAATTTGATTAAAAAAATAAGGCAAAATTTAAGAATTGTTGTAGTGTAATATAAACCATTTGCAAAATTTTTGAAATGACCACCATAATGGTTTAATAATATGATCTATTATATTTAATATTGAATTCAAATTAGTGTAAGCTAATGAAGTTAATTGTGTTATATTCTGTAACAAATAATCTGGCACGTCATATTGCATTCTTAAAACAAAGAGCAGCATTGCACTCCACTCCAGAATAATGCGAAATAGGCATCCTCGGCCCTCCGTAATTGTTCATCCAACAGTAATTACGCGAATTCTAAAACAACTTGGAATTCAAATGCTCTCTAATTGGCAGTTTTAATCTACTAACTTTTGTACAGAATTCGCCAAAAGTACGAAACTTGTCGTGGTCGGTGGTGAAACGAATCAAAACCTTCTAACTGGAAATTTATAAATTTATTTTGCCAAATTATGATGACTGAAGAGAATAATTTTGTTAATTTATATTCTGGATCGCTTTATAGTATTTTGGGCTGCGATAATTTCGCAGTGAAGTTTTTGATGACAGTTAATTGTGGTTTGATTGATAGTCACAATCATTAATAGGGATATCAATAGGGATTCTGTAGCTTTTGATACTTCAGTAGACTGTATTAAGTATAGAGATAAGGTCTACTTAAGTATGTCTAATGCGTAACTGACACAAAAATGTAAAACGCTTAAAATAAAATTTAAATAAACTAAGGGTTACGTTCATCATCAAAAAATATAATTACGTTTTGCCACATATTTTTTTTCCCATACACTTTTTTTTCTATATTACACATTTTTCCCCATTTTGGTACGGAACCCCAAAAAGAGAAACGCTAATTGGAAACTGTATAATAAAACGCACGTCTCTGTCAATTTAGTGCATTCTGTAAAACTACTGCGGCACATTTTATTTGCTGACAGCAGCGAAATTTGCGTCAGGCTAAGTGCC
Organism: Alcis repandata; assembly: GCA_949125135.1. Taxonomy (NCBI): domain Eukaryota; kingdom Metazoa; phylum Arthropoda; class Insecta; order Lepidoptera; family Geometridae; genus Alcis; species Alcis repandata. The sequence continues at coordinate 9,515,025 of OX421226.1, read as the reverse complement.
AAATTTATAACATTGGAAGTGTACGAGCGAAGGTTTTTCGCTAATTGGTAGCGCACCAAGGATTGTTAAAGATAAAATATGCGATGCGGACTGTTTTTGTTTACATTTTGATTGATTGCTTCATTACTCTCGATAGTGATAGAGTAGGTACCGGTTTTGACGTTTTGCGGCCGATAAAAGCGATTCGATATTTTATGCCAATGATGTATCGTTTTGAATAAACTCATTGCATGATTATTTTTAGGTAAAATAGGTAGAGAGGTTTTTGTATGGAGCAGCATTCTAAGGTTTATCTTAATTCCGTGAAAAGTAAGTGGAGATATATCTAAAAAGAAGACACGTTCGTTTTACAGATTGATGTTGATGGCCACGCCTTAAATATTTTCAATCAGGAGAATTCCTCAGCAAGACATAATAATCTCACTGTAGTTTATCTAATTATGGCAGTAGGTATCCACCAAAATTGTTTTCGACCGAGTTAAAAAGTCAGAGTAATATTTTCCGATTTTTTTCATAACGAATTTTATCTCCAACAAAATATTTTTTAAGATACAAACAAAATACCAAGTACCCCCTTTTGGATCGTTCTAGTAAAAGGCAGTGTAATAGTTGATCCTGTCGGTGCGGGCCCTGATTTGTTCTGCGGCAGCGGCCGGCCAGCCACGCAGCGCAACTGCCCAACCACCATAAAATTGGAACTAGGCGGCGGACGCGAAACGAACTGACACATCGCACGGAAACAATACGTTTAACTAGTTCACAATCAGTTAGCTTGCGTTTTCGAATTACGATGAAATAAAACTGCGAAATTTGAAGTACTAAACTGTGACAAAGAGTGTGAATTAGATTATTTTTTCTTATTTTACGGAACTTTTTTTTATCTGATTGCTTAGAATGCCGAAACTTGAATAAAGGTTTGATTAAAAGTAATTATAAATTCAACTATTTTTAATTACTTTCCTTACCTCTGACGTTCTTTCATAATATATAAACGCTGCTTAAATTTAAGTGACATTAGTTAGAACTGCGTACTTTGGGCCTTTGGTATTTATAAACGTTCCTTAAGTATAATATATAGTTGGTCACTCCTTAAAATGCTCTGACAACTCTTCAAAAGTCACGTGCAAAAACAACACGAAAAAGTTTAAGCAAGATATCATCAGCATGATATTCCATCAGGCGAGATGGCGGTCAAACGCAAGCCACGCAGCAGGTTAGATAGTCAAAACCTCGCTCTACAGTCTAATTCCGTAACAAACAATGCCTACGATTAGTTGAATCAGATCAGCTGTAATTCATTAGCTTTTGTTTTTTCAATCTACAACAATAATGTAAGTGCTGCCATCTAGCATACGGCTGCCTTCGACATCACTTTCATGACCGCTGTTGGCGAGCAGCCAAGCACGTGCTGATTTCATCCTTGTTTAGTGCATCTTTCAGTCAGTAAATGGATACAATCGACTTTAAATGACTATTTGAATTAGTAAGTATGAGCAAGTATACTGTAAATCCAGTTCAGACTCAAGATTAGGTAAATACAACTGTAGCATCCTGAAATGTTGCTCTGTGGTCCTGTCGGTTGCTGAATGTTTTAAGATATCCAGTATAATATCTATTTTACTATGAAAAGTAACGTGGTTATGACATATTTTGCTGAGCCAGCAGGATGCGGCCACGTGCGCGTCACTCTTGCATTCACTTTTTACAAAAATAGTCGAATGTGATCAAAACTATAGTTAGAGTGAGAATGCAACTCAACCTTGTGTAATTAGTCTCGTCATTTAAAACAAAAGATTCTTTTTCAATTCTCTTAATTAAAATTTTTGTGTCTGTAAAAGACGACAGGGTTTTACTATATAGAAATGCGCTAAAGACAACCACAACAAGGTTCAAAAGAAAACGTATCGCCGCCACAAATAGTTGAACGGACAATGTTCAATCAATCGCAACATGATAACTTTTTGCGCTTCCGTGCTTTATTTTTTACCCGTGCTGCCATCTAGCGTACGGCTGGCGTCAACACTCAGCCGCTGGCAGCGCGCCAGCCACGTTCAGCTACATCCAAAGCTTCTCTTCAGTCGTCGATCGACACATAAATATTGAATAATCATGTAACAGCCCGTCTGAACGGTTACGTGGCATTTTATGCAACTTAGATTTGATTTGAGTGGCTTGTTTTGGTTGGGGTTTTAGAATCAGTGTTTTAGGTGGTTTTAAGGTTTTGTGTTAATTGTAAACGTTCCTTAGTTGGTTATTATAATTGGCATCGACTGCTTCTCTTCTAAATAATGTAGAAATGAAACGGCGTAAGTCAATTTAAAAACGTTTGCAATTACGAATATTGGTTATAGTGTTGAAGACAATGAACCAGTGAACATTGTGTCTTCGCCTTAATAGAGACGATAAAATTAAAATATCATTAACCAGTGGGCACATTCTAAGTCATTAGTTATCTAGAAACTGTTGAGAAACATTAATTACATACTATTCTGACGCTAGATAAAAAAATATTAGGAAGTGACTAGAGGCGAAAAAATAAATGTTTTACTGAACATTCTTTGTGACACAAGGTTTACAATTTTTCCTTAAAATTAAATTCCCTGCCTCCCAAACACAAAGCTCCAGTGCGTACATCAAAGTGATTACGAGCAAAAACCGCCACACTGTCAAGTGGGTTCGTTGTAAAAATCACGACGACGTGTGAAGAGGCATCGGCGGTTTGCCATCGAGTGGCGATCGCTTGTTTTTCCCACTTTCCACCGAGCGCAGTTTACGGAGATTCAGTGATGCAGCTTTACACAAAATGGCTGGGCTGTTTATTTATTAGGCTTTGACATTTTTGAACTGGTCTTTTATAATCAATTATGCAAATATTAGGAATGAACTGTTTTTTAACCGACTTCAAAATTCGACTGTGTGTACTTTTTTTTTTGATGTTTAAAAGTAATCTGCAATTTTCTCTGCGCTCTTTGGCTTCCCTTTAAAGTTATAAATATTTGTCATGTTTTGTTGCCAACTTTTGCAAAAATCCACTTTTTCTGCTTACAAAATATTACATTTTTACTATTTCGAATTAGGTACTTAAAATCTTATTTATCTATTATTTGTATCAATATATTCTTTAATTGTTTAAAATATTATATTTGATACCGACTTTATTTGATAACCTACAATCATGATAACAAAGTAAATGGAAAAGACAGAGTCAGACACCTATGATACTTTTTATTCTGCAACTTTTTAGACGCACAGTTAACGTGAAAAATCACAAGATTTTAGATACTCAGCAGATAGCTATACTGTGCTTTAGGCCCGCCTCTTCGAGTACCCTCGCCTCTGATTCCCTGCAACGGCCCTGTATTTTATGAGGTCAAGTGAGAGCTTCCACAAAAAACACGTACCGCGATAAATTACGCACTGACACATTCAGATTCGCCCATAATGTACACGATCGTAATATATTGTATTTTTTACGATTTTTAGCTGTTTTGTTTTGCTGAGCTTGCATGGAGTTAGATTATTAGCACTGCTTGAGTTCAGTTATATCGACGAACTCATTATCAGGGGACAAATTTTATTTCTGCCCTCAAATATTGAGGTGGACATAAGGAATGACAGAGACAGAAATAGTCAATTGCTATAGGTTTTTAAGAGATCGCTAGAAGTATCAATTTTAGATATGGTAGGTATTTGGTTTATTCATTAGTTTTAAGAGTTTTTATAATACATAGTACGGGAACAATTTTACAGATTTGTAAGTTTTTGTTAATTATAGTATAAGTCTGCACATCGGGTGTTCACATCAAAGGTGTTCAAAGTTACTAACATAATCTATAATTCTGTTACCCACCGGTTACCCTTAAATTACTGGTACTGCAAAGGTTTTCCTCTGATTCTGCCGATCTCCTCGATTCTTTGCCAATCGCTTTCATTCGTTTTCAGGCGTCTTTCTGATATTATCGGACTACTATTACCCGTATAGGTTAGGTTAGATTAGCCATGCCATAATACCACACCACAGCATTTTCAATCGACTTCAAAAAGGAAACGGTTCTTAATTCAACTGTTTTTTTTTTTTATTTCAATTACACGGAGCCTTACATTGAGTCAAATACTCTCCTTCTTATTTTGAATAATATAAAAATGAATCGCTGCTCGCGGCTATAACTCGAGAACGGTTGGACCGATTCCGATAATTTTGATTTTTAAATATTTGTGTTTTTTAATAAGTTCAGGAAAGGTTTAAAAGTTTAAAAAAAAGCAGCGGGCCGGGTGCAGCTAGTTTTGAATAATTAAATTTCTGATCTTTATCTTGCTCCAAATTTTTTTGACAATTGATATTATGCTAGTAGTAGTAACAGTAAACTATAAGTTTACCCTTATCGGGTAATTAAAAATTGTGATTTACAAAGTCAAATAAACTTGATGAATGCACAAGACGTATGACACCACAATGAAATAAACCAGGTTTTTGTTTTAACTGTTGGTTTTGTTGCGTGAAAAAAAAACCCTATGCACAGGAAAAAAGTGGTTCAATGTCAGGTAATTTTAGTTTTATCGGTAAAATGTGTCAAAACCACATAATTTTCGTAGCAAAAGGTACTTGTTCAGCAAAAGTGTCAAAATCACGTTATTTTCTTAGTAAACGCATTTTTACACGACTTGTGAGATTTCAGTAATAAGCGACCTGCCCCGGCTTTGCGCGGCCATGAAATATAGTTTATATTACTCGCTAATGAAGTAGCTTTGTAGAAATAATTTTTAATAAAATAACTTTTGAGTTTATTCGTTACAAACATAAAAATACAAATCTTTCCTCTTTTCAATAATATTATTTTATTATCTAAGTACTAGCACCCGGCAGTTTCACCAGCTATTTTTTTTACTTTTTAACCTTCCCAGTATTAGCAAACAAAACAAAAAAAATAATTTACAAATCGGTCCAGCCGTTCTCAATTTTTAGCCAGACAAACGAACAGCGATTCATTTTTATATAGGTATATAAGAAGAAGAAGAGAGAAAAAGATAACTTTATTATATATTATATTTGACAAAGTAAGCTTACCTAAACGAAGTCAAGATTAATCTATTCCTACCTAAACGTCAGCGGCTGCAGATGTTGTACCACTGTTTCAATTTAAGGGGGCACGGCACAAGTTCCCGGGATGAACTTTGGGAGAACTTTGTTCTTAGTGACATTGTCAACTAATCTCTCAGTCAACAGCAGGAGCACTACAAAGGCATGATAAATTTGGCTTCTGACGAAGAAAATAACGGCAATTTGAATAGATGCATCAAACTCTTTGAAACTGACATTGTGAGGGTTGAAATAGGTATCAATCAATATGATTTAAACAGAATTTATAGTTTAAACCACTTTGTGAATTATTATTATCTATGAAGATATTAACTACACACTAGCAGAATATTTAATTATTAATAATAATAATAATAAGGGCAGTGCTCGTCGATATCACCATTCCGCATGACGAGAATCTCGTGAAGGCCGAGAAAGAAAAGCTCAGCAAGTACCTTGACTTGGCTCACGAGGTTACCGCCATGTGGGATGTTGATTCGACGATCATTGTCCCGATAGTCGTCTCGGCGAACAGCCTGATAGCGAAAAGCCTCGATCAACATCTCAAGAGGCTCTCGCTAGACGGCTGGCTCAAGGGTCAGATGCAGAAAGCAGTGGTCCTCGACACGGCACGAATCGTCCGGAGGTTCCTGTCTCTGCAGCCCTAACCACCGGTAGCTTGGGCCGGGGCCCCGCTGCCGGCAGCAACCTAGTTTTTAAGTTTTTTATAATATACTAGCTGCTGCCCGCGACTTCGTACGCGTAGGAGGTCGTCCCGTACTCACAACTTTCTTGCGCTTGTTCTTTACCTGTCTCGCTCCAACTCTCTCCTCATCCTTTCACGACTCTCCTTTCGTATCCTCGACTTCTTACTTCTATTCTTATAATATTTCTTTATATACAATATTCTTAACTTTTTTGTCAGGTGGTGCCAATATCACCAAGTTTCTAGGTGAGCTCACTCGCGAGCAGGCTACGTAAAATTGCCCATGTGAAAAGCAATCTACTCTTAAATCTATACCAGCTAATTTGAGAGTTTGACCCTGCGACTTATTAATGGTCATCGCAAAGCAGACTTTTACAGGAAATTGAATTCTTTTGAACTCAAATGGGAGGTCATTGGGTACTAAGGGTATCCGGGGCACAAACACTGTTTCGCCTTGAGCACACCCAGTTAAAATCATAGCTTCAATAATGTTCCTGTGTAGAGCTTTGACTTGAAGCCTGGTGCCGTTACAGAGTTTTGGGGGCTTCAAATTTCTCAACAGCATTATTGGCGTCCCTGTCCGCAAGATAAGTCTATGATATGGAAGACCAGGTGGTTTCAGTGAATTTAAAAACTCAACTGGGTAGTTCACTGCATCGTCATTGTTTACCGCCATATCTATTGATTTATATGTAATTTCTTCCCCTTCCAATGACCTCAGCAACATATCATTAATGACCTCTGCTTGATCATTTTTTGGGGTAAGAATTGCTCGTTCACAAAACCATTCCATAGACTTATCTTGTATTTGAGCAATACCTGGATAAATTTTGTTGATAAGCTCTTCCACCGTTGCCACTACCGTGCAAAACTCTTCTGATATGAATATTCGGTCATCGATTTCCTGATAATTGCCGTTTCCTATCCTAAGTAAGCAAGCAGAAAAATTGCCGGCGGATACATCACCTCCCAAATGGACTCTCATATTTTTCGTGAGCTTCAGTACTTTAACCGAAGGCCACAAAGCCGACCTCTTTAAGCAGGCTTTTATTTCGTCAGCTCGGGTTCCCCTAGGTACCACCGGTAACGTTTGGCGAAAATCTCCAGCCAGCAATACTGTCACTCCACCCATTAAATGTCTGTTTCCTCTTATGTCTTGTAATGTCCGATTTAACGCTTCAACGCCTCCTTTGTGGGCCATTGTTATTTCATCCCAAACAATTATTTTCGTATTTTTTAATACTTCGGCGAAATGACTTTGTACAGTTATGTTGCACATTGGGGTTTCTAAAATTGTAAGGTTGAGAGGCAATTTAAAGGTAGAGTGCGCCGTTCGACCTCCTTCCAGAAGTGTGGCGGCAATTCCAGACGAAGCAACAGCTAAGGCAATATTGCGAGTGCTCCTTATTTTTGCCAAAAGCAAATTGATCAGAAAAGTTTTACCGGTTCCTCCTGGAGCGTCTAAAAAGAAAATGCCCCCCGCGTTTTCCTCTACGCTTGTCACTATATGTTCATATGCTGACTTTTGTTCAGGGGTCAAAGAATTTTCATTGGTTATAACTGTAGCCTCTAGAGCCTGCACATTGTAGTTGGTCTCTCTCAGCCATTCCCTATTTTCTAAGGCTTGCGGCCTGCTCGGCTGAGGCAAACCATACTCGCTAAGCGCGCGTCCACCTAATGCTAATACTGATTCTTCAATCATGGCTAAACATCTATTAGAAATCTCTTTATTAAACTGGTCTATACCTATATCTCCTTCTAGTTGTCTTTGTACCTGGCGTCTAATGTCATCTGAAAGGTGTTCTTTGAACTTTTCCCACAAATTTAAAGGATCGGATACTTGGCAAAACACCAACATGATTGTAAACAACTCTCTTATCATGTGAGGTGCTTGACAAAGCGCGGCTTCTTCGAGCGCCAGGCACCAGTGTTGGTCATCTTCCAGCAAGTTCAAAGCCTTGCACGTTGATTGGAAGGTTGTATGCACTACACCATTCACCGTTTTCAATCCTTCAAATGAAGTAGGCCCCCGGATTTCATGAAGAAGCATGCGGAGATAAAAGCATTCCGCGTTATTGGGGTGTACCGTGTACACTCTGCCCAAAGTGAGATCTCTCTTGACACCAGGCCAGCCTTCAACATCAACACCTTTTTTCCTCCTTTCGAATTTACCCTTGTTCCAAACGTAGTAAGCAGGAACTTCGGAATACAGCAGGGTTTTAGCGAAGTCGTCTACCTGACAAAGCTCAAAAAATGAGAGGAGAGTTGTTTTTTGAGGATTATTTAATTTGTCAGTGATATTTTGAGGATTGAAATACACCCTCTGTCCATTCTCTAAATGAACTGCTAGGTGAAATACGGCGGGAAAACGTTCATGAATTGGGAATCCGAGTATTCGCCACACAGCCTCCGAACTACTTATATATCTTCCACTTTCATATTTCTTCACTTCATCTTTCTCGTTTTCGATAGCAAAAGTAGCTTGATCTGACCCTTTGTTGACATATTTACACACATATTTAATCGATTTCACAGAATTACAATACTCAACGTTTATATGTGCGTTAAAACTTCGTAAAAGAACTGGGTTATAGGGTACTACCCAGCGGTTGTCCAAATCATTGCCATTTATACTCAAAGTGAATCCACCATCATTTTGAGCACGCCTCCTGTACTGTGGATAGCCATCATCTCCGGTCTGTGTTTCGCTGTGAAGAGGCTTTGGGTACCGTTTAGTGCATGTATTACCTTTCATGCAGGGGGACTTATGATTAAAGGTTCCACAAGGGCCGTGTATCATATTTGACTTCACTATTTCATAAAGCTTAGGGGTCTTTGTCAGGGTCAGGGATTTCAGCACTAATAAGTTTATCAATCGCGTCTGGAGTGATTCGATGTATTAGCCAAAGCAGGATATGGATATGCGGCAGTCCCCTTTTTTGCCATTCGACTGAGTACATATAGCAACGCATTTGTCCAAATATTTCCCCCTTTGTTAAAATATCCATAATTTTTTTCACTTTTAGACGAAACACCCTAGCAACTAAATCGTGGCGATCGTGGGGTTTCTGATCAGGCAGTAAGTTTTTTGCAATGTCTTCCCATCGGGGGTTGCACGTAAAAGTAATAAAAAGATCGGGACGACCGAAGTGGCGAACGTATGTCATTGCGTCTTGAGTTTTTTCATGCATATACCTCGGGCCACCAGTAAATGATGATGGCAAGACAACCATTTGGCCTAATTGAGCAGCATTAGTGTCCTGTCTTCCGATTGCGTCTTTAAGGTGTATGTAGCTATCTGCTCGTAGTTGTGCCTGATTTGCTCGTATAAAGTTTAATCTTTCTGTTTCTATTTTAGCGTACATATCGACCAAATACATGTTTAGCAAAGATCTGCAGTATAACAGATGATTAATTTCTTGCGGCCTTATCATTATACGATAGCTATAAAAACTTGATGCCGAAACAGTTTTCTTTAGAGGCGCTTTGCTGACAGGATCACACTGGGGTATATCAATTGAGTAGCCGTTTTCACCACGGCAAAACAGAATCGGATATTGTAAAGCATCATAAGACCGATGCAACTCACTAATCCGTTGTAAGCTATCGTTGTGGCTCTGCAAAATTATATCACGACGTTCAAACTGCTGGCCGACCATGACCAGAGCTACTTCATTTGTAGATGGAGCATTAAATCGACCACTATGACCTTGGGCTGGCTTTCTATCGGCGTGGATGACAACTTCATATTTGCTGCAATCTTTTGGAATCTTGTCCATCGTTGTTTTTAGATTTTTCACATACTCATTATTATTGTGTAGCATAGTTTGTAACTGCTTGACCAGTCCTTGTTTAACGCCAGGAAAATTACTGCATCTTAAACGCACTTCTCTTTCATCTTCACCGACAAAATAAATTTGTAAGAATTGAGGCTCAGATTGAAGAGGGGGCAAGAGACTCCCAATTAAATGGTATACCTGGCCTTGTACCTTGAAAGTTGGCATGAATCCACTTTCTACAACTTTTGTGGCTCCGAACGAAGTCATTTGAAAGCAGCCATTATACTTTCTGATTCGATCCATGAAGTGTGCGTGTTCGGGGTGAAGATTCATCATTAAACTGTACAATGGTTCAGGTGGACACTCAAATGATGGCAGTTGCACTTTACCTGCTTTGCAGCACATACCTGGAGGTTCTTCTTTCCACTTAAGAGCATTACAAAATTTGCATTTTTGCTTCATTGCGTCGAGTATTACACTTTTGTCTGTTTCATACGTAATTTTTGGATCATATGACATACCAGACAGCGCTTGATTCTTCCATGACGAATTACTTGTCTTCTTCTTGCAACCAGGATTTTGTTGCCTATACGTTGCTTGTGCAGTTATGTGTTGTTCAGAATTTTTTCGTTGGTAATTAGCTGCTGCAGCTCTATGAACATTTGGGTTTGATTTTTGATATTTTGCTACCGCAATTCTATGCACCTCAGGATGTTTCAATAAATATGTTTTATTTGCACTTTTGTGTCGCGTTTTTGTTGTAGCATTAGTGAATCTAACACGTCGTTTTTCAGAAGTCGTCGAAAAATGTTGAACACACGGCAAATAGACGTCAAAATGTCCTGAAGCCAAATCTTGTGTAAAACGTAATCTTACTTCAGGATTACCATCAGTTCCAAATTTGGCTAGCAGTTTGCCATTTCTATATACTTCAAAAACGAATGGAAATATTTGACCTGCAGCGGCTAATTCACAAGTAGTTCCATACGTATCCAAGAGAGACATATCTGCATAGTACTCAGCAGCACTTGCATGGTTGTCTCCATTTCTATCATAAGACAGAATAGCAAACTTATCCCAGTTGTTAACAACGTGCTCAACTATTTGTTCGCGTATCTCCCGTGCTAAGACTTGATTTCCGTAAATATGATAGGAGATCGCCCGGAACAGGCAAGCTCCATCACCAATAATGGAAACAATCGTGTGAGCTACCTTCTCACCATTTACATCTAAAGTTTCCGTGTTCAACAAAATTTCACAGTTATTGCCAGAAGATGGAGCACTAAAAAGTTGATCAGCTTCTATAACTTCTTGAGCACGCGGCAAGTAGACGTCAAAATGTCCTGAAGCCAAATCTTGTGTAAAACGTAATCTTACTTCAGGATTACCATCAGTTCCAAATTTGGCTAGCAGTTTGCCATTTCTATATACTTCAAAAACGAATGGAAATATTTGACCTGCAGCGGCTAATTCACAAGTAGTTCCATACGTATCCAAGAGAGACATATCTGCATAGTACTCAGCAGCACTTGCATGGTTGTCTCCATTTCTATCATAAGACAGAATAGCAAACTTATCCCAGTTGTTAACAACGTGCTCAACTATTTGTTCGCGTATCTCCCGTGCTAAGACTTGATTTCCGTAAATATGATAGGAGATCGCCCGGAACAGGCAAGCTCCATCACCAATAATGGAAACAATCGTGTGAGCTACCTTCTCACCATTTATATCCAAAATTTCCATTTTTATTTTTAATGAAATTGCAACTAAATAACAAATCTTTGTACCTACCTACAAAAATATACTTGCAAGAAAATATTATAAAACAATTTTTTTTGCCTTTCACTACCTAAACCTATACCTATGAACCTAAACTAAGAACTTACCTATTTTTAATAATACAAACTTTTGAATAAAATTTCAACTAAATATTTGAACCTACAAAAAAATTACTTGCAAGAAAATATAAAACAAATTATTTGCTTTTCACTAACTAAATATCTACATATGTACCAAAACTAAGAACTTAACTATTTTTTATAATACAAACTTAAGAAAACACAAATAATCTTACATAAATAATTAACATATTTATGTCACTTATCTATGCATAATTAATGAACGTACAAGAACAAAATAAAATGCAAGAAATTGTTAGCGAAAGAATCTACTATTTAAAGTTCTAATTTCCAAGCATCCAGAAAGCAGTCGTCAGAATATAACACTTGAATTGTGTTACAAACTTCGATGAAAAATCCCGCAATGCATAGCTTAGGTAGCCTCGGTTAGCCAGTAAGCGAGCGCGGATGGTCGAGAGCGCTGTGGCACGGGTTGCGCCTATGTACCGGGTTTTTTCGTTTTAGACTTGGTGAACGCGTTGCAAGAGCGCGTGTAAATTTTTGATGGTAAATATTTCAGTGAAATGGTAAATATTTCAGTAAAATTTGAAGTATAGATAGCTTATGTCCTGGATTAAAATATAGGCGACTTTCATCATTTTGACAAAGTTTAAATCGTCCGCTTTGACCCTGTTCGTTTTGGGATCGAAATCAGTTAAAAACGCCACTTTTGCTCACAATCGTTAGCATGTGTCATGTCGTGACATACGAACGTGTGTGTACACACGCAAACGATTTTGTCGTTTTTGACTGTTTGCTGTTAATTAATCAGAGTTTTTGTTTTTTTTTTGCTAGAAAACTTTTGTCAAAATTGAAGGTTTGTAGCATATAGCTTAAGTGGTTTAGACTGTGCGTTGATCTGTTAGTCTGTCACGATATTGGCTTTTTAACCGACTTCAAAAAAGGAGAAGGTTATCAATTCGACTGCATGTTTTTTTTTTATGTTTGTTACCTCATAACTTTTGACTGGGTGAATCGATTTTGATGATTCTTTTTTTATTAGAAAGCTGACGCTTCCCATTTGGTCCCATTTCAATTTAGTCCAGTTCTGATAATGGTATCCATGAGAAAACCATATAAGTCTTAAATTTGCATTAGGTACGTGCGCGACAAATAGATGAATAACTCAATAGTCGGTCTTTTGAAGTCGGTTTTTGTTTGTTTTGTAAAAATAATTATACAAATATTGATGATGATAAAAAAAATGCTGAATCTCGCTATGCTGCTTTTCTTAAGCTTAGTACATTTGTAAAGATTCAAAACCCCAACATAAAAAAAATATTCATGCATAGTTTAAATATCTACTCCGTTTAGGGGTCTAGTCCTTTAGGGGTCGATTTTCCAAAAATTTTTTTTTTGCCAGTCCATAGAGCGTCTTGTCGTCCAGGGCAAGGTTGAAGGCATTCGACCGAGGGGGAGATCGCCCATGAGGTGGACCGATCAAATCAAGTCTGCTGTGGGCGGTCCCGTTCACGAGTGCACTCGAATGACCGCAAACAGAGCAAGATGGCGAGACATCGTGAGGCGCATTGTATCTGCCGCTGCCGATGAGGATACTACATGACGACCACGACCGCTCTGTCAAGAGCGTAACGACCAAGAAGAGAAGTTTCCAAAAACAAAAAACGAAAAAAATTGTTTTGTAATATTTTCTTGAGCTTAGTATACAGGGTTATTCATAAAGGGTATGCTAAGCTGAAAAGGGCTTATAGTACTCATCATTATGGACAACTTTTACCATGGAACCAACCCAGAATACGCGAAAAAAATCAGCTGCTCCATACATTTTGTCGAGTGTCATTGACATTTTTCTATGGAACAGCTGATTTTTTTTTCGCGAATTTGTGGTTGGTCCCATAATAAAAGTGGTTCATAATGTTGAGCACTATGAGCCCTTTTCGGCTTAGCATACCCTTTATGAATAACCCTGTATTTGCAAAGTTTCATAACCACAGCATCAAAAAAAAAATTAACACAAACTTCAATACTGCGTTTCACCCCTTTAGGGGTTGTTTTTCCAAAACCAAAAAATAATTATTTTCTTAAGCTTAGTATAAGTATTTGCAAAGTTTCATAACCACAGCATCAAAAAAAAATATTCAGACAAACTTCAACACTCCGTTTAACCCCTTTAGGGGTTGATTTTCAAAAAAACAAAAAAGTAAATGTCTCGTATTTTTTTTAGTTTAGTATATTTGCAAAGTTTCGTAACCACAGTATCAAAAAAATCTCGATACAAACTTCAATACTCCGTTTCACCCCTCTATGGGTTGATTTCAAAAAACAAAAAAATAAGTGTCTATTATTTTTTTTAGCTTAGTATATTTGCAAAGTTTCGTAACCACAGCATCAAAAAAAAATCTTCATACAAACTTCAACACTCCGTTTTACCCTTTTAGGGGTTGATTTTTCAAAAATGGTGAAATAGGTGTCAATTATTTTTTTAACTTTAGTATATTCGCAAAGTTTGATAATCGTAGCATTAAGAAAAATATTTTTTTCATACAAACTTAAACAATCTTTTTCACCCTCTTAGGGGTTGAATTGGGCAAATTCCTTTCTTATTGTGCGTCCGCTTTTTGGTTTAAAACTTTTGTACAAATTTGAAGTTTGTAGCTTAAGCGGTTTAGGCTGTGCGTTGATCTGTCAGTCAGTCACGACATTCACTTTTATCCGTTTAACCCATTTAGGGGTTGATTTTCAAAAAATAATGAAACAGGTATCTAATATTTTTTTTAGCTTAGTACAATTGCAAAGTTGAATAATCGTAGTATTAGAAAAAAAGAAATTTCATGCAAACTTCAACACTCCGTTTAACCCCTTTAGGGGTTGATTTTCAAAAAACAAAAAAATAAGTGTCTATTATTTTTTTTAGCTTAGTATATTTGCCAAGTTTCGGAATCACAGCAGCAAAAAAAAATTCTCCATACAAACTTCAATACTCCGTTTCACCCCTTTAGGGGTTGATTTTCAAAAAACAAAAAAATAAGTGTCTATTATTTTCTTTAGTTCAGTATATTTGCAAAGTTTCATAATCACAGCATTAAAAAAAAAATCTTCATACAAACTTCCTTGCTCGGTTTCACCCCTTTAGGGGTTGATTTTTCAAAAATGATGAAATAGGAGTCGATTATTTTTCTAACTTTAGTATATTCGCAAAGTTTGATAATTGTAGCATTAAGAAAAATATTTTTTTCATACAAACTTAAACACCCCTTTTCACCCTCTTAGGGGTTGAATTGGGCAAATTCCTTTCTTAGTGTGCGTCCGCTTTTTGATATTAAACTTTTGTCCAAATTTGAAGTTTGTAGCTTAAGCGGTTTAGGCTGTGCGTTGATCTGTCAGTCAGTCACGACCTTCACTTTTATATATATTGATTATTGTTTTTTATTTATTTTTGTATTGTAAAAAATTTAAAAACTAAGACCTAAAATATATACGTGAATAATAATAATAATAATAATCCGTTTATTTCAGGCAATATAACTTGCATGCAATGCAAGTTACAGAGGCCCATAGAAAATAAATACCTTACAAACTAACATACATACAATATTAAATCGTACGAACTTTCGCTGTATTTTTTCTCGTTTATAACAGCTTACAATGACGGCTGAACTTGGATACTCCGACTATGGTTTTGATCTCACCCGGCGATCTTTTTCAAGCACATGTATCCTTGGATATTTTTCAAAACTCCGTCGATGAGCGAATAAAGTTACCGAAAACTACATATTTTGTAACAACCTAATTTTGATTTCAAACTCGCAAAACAAAGCTTGGCGTGAACCTGGCAACATACCTAACAGCATTATCATATCTAGCAATTTTCGGCTGGCTATTTAACATAATAAACAGGTAGCTATTTCAATTTCCATAGGCGCATAGCGTGCGAAATGCAAATTGCTGCCCGATACAATATCAGTTGACGGCGCGTCGGCAGCAATGATTGAGTGGATGATAGTTCCATAACACTCTCAATATATTAATGAATCCGTAATTGTCAACTCATAATAGCTATAAAAGATAAAAAAGGCTTGTGAAGGTTATTGATACATTTTTGTTAGAGTGATCTTGGGTAAGTACTGTGAGTAAAGTAAGGTAACGTAAGCGTTTAAATTTAATTTTTTTACTCTCTGAAATCCTGCAATCATTATACGATTCATAGTGATGGTTGTGTATTTACATTATTCTGTATTTTCTATTATATTTCTGTGTTTAGCTTCAAAAACAGTTTAAAATAATAGTTAAAAGTCTATTAGAAATACCAAAATGCTGTATGTTTACAATGTTTTTCAATCGTGTTTTGACCACCATGTGTGGCCACACTTAGCCCGTTATTATAATTTTTAGTATGATTAAGTAAAAAAAGCATTATTTGCATTACTCCAAATTTAACTAATGACATGATTTAGTATTTTATTGAACCTTCGAAAATTTTAATCAACTAAATTGTCAATTAAACGTGAACCACTCAAATAACAATCTGATTTTAGCTTTCCAATTCCTAAAAAGCTATCTATAAAATCTATATATCTATCCACCTATCCCTTCCGTCAAATCTAATCTTAGCATTAACACAGATTAATATCCACATCGTACTATAGCACGTACCTACTATTATGTAATGGTCAACTGTCTTCCGCATGAGATATGATCTGGCACAAGCTACGTAGCTAATTTCGTGACATCCATTCATTTGGCCAGCACAATGCTGAATGGGCTTTGATGCGTGCATTTATTGAATCGGGTTACAGGAGGTGGGTGTGTGTTAATTTCGTGGTCTTCGTTTGACATTTTGTCTTGAAAGACTTTTGTCTTTAAATAATTGGTACCGTTGCTCATAAAAGAATTAGTATTCGTTTGTTTCGTATTTGGTATTTGTTACGTACGTATATATTTTTTCACGTCTGATTAATAATGAGAGTTTTATATTAGTGTATAATTATTATTAGTGTAGAGGTGTCGTATACGACCTTTAGACTAAAATTTGTAAAAGTAGCAGATTTTGTAAAGCGAGGTATTGTCTTAGTCTTTGTGCGGAGCTTTATTAAGATGTCGGATTTTTTTGTTTATCTCACAATTTATTTGTTGTTACAGAGATACTTGGAAAATCGACGAGTCCTAGAAAAAGATTAAATCAGTACGATAGAACTCGTTGTGTGCAAAGTAGATTTATATTATTAATATTATTACACGAGTATCAATGTGCTAACAAAAGTAAATGCTAATGTTCCTGATAGTAAAATTTCCATCGGCAGTAAACAACCTGTAGTAGTAGGATTTTCATATAAGACGTCAAATTGCGTATAATTTAATTTTCAGGCCGTTCTGATAAGCCAATAGGATCACTTATGGCAGCATTATTAATACCAGCAAAATTCGGGGTATCAAGGTCTGGCTACAAACATTATGAAGGAATAATAAAATTATTACCTATTAAGTACGAGTGCATCTTTGTATTACACATTTTGTACAAAAAGTTATGTTTTAGCTATCACATTATGCTACCAGATAAAGTTCCTTCCTTAATTAGAGGTCAAATAAGATAAAGTGAAACCTAAAAATTCACACGTGCAACTTATTCACCGTTGTACGTACTTGTCATACTAATAGATTCGATGAGAGATTCAATCAATGACATGTATTTATTGATCTTACATCAAATTAATGAATTATTGTTAATTTGGTATTCAGTCAATCGCTCTCCTAAAACAATCAATACCAAAATCAACCTGAGCGTAGTCTAGACAATAGATATCTTCGAGTGCTCGAGTCAACTAGTCTGAGTGACTTTAATTCATCGCAGAGGAGTCGCCATCTGGGATTACTTGAGGCCATCACAAGATGGTACCGAGCACCAACTTATCTGTAGAATTGATTGGGGGCACCACCATCGTATTTTGTGGCAAAGACGTTCTCTGATAGATTCTAGTTCACCCTTTGGCCAACTGTACAAATAAATTGGTCGGATACTGACGTCGGACCTTTGATAGGAACTTGTTGGTTAGTTCGGAAATTGGGACGGCAGAGATGAACTCGCACGTGTGCACGTCGCCTTATGTTTGGATATCAGTTAGGTAGGTTAATTTGTTATTCTTGGCAAGTAAGTTAGTGGTTGCGTTTTGGAATCTGACGAAACTAATATATCTGTAATACGGCTCTTGTAACGAAGTTTTTGTGTTATGTTACTATCATAATAAATTAAAATTGATGCTAAATAGCTTGAAAATAACTGTCATCCTAATAATGTTACAGTCTTTTAAAACTTTGATGACCGAGAACAATATTTTGTAAAATATTTAAACTAAATAAACTTGTGCCCTAAAATTATAGAACAAATAAAAATAGCGAAATCGTATTTCAGGTAAATCTAGAGAATACTTTTTGCTCGTTCGAATCTATGACATGGTAAGATAGGTCCAAAGTTCGAACTGCAGTTATTGAAGACATTAGTGGCAAGAGAGTCCCCATAGAGTCGGTCGGGAGAGTCAGCAACAGGGGACGTGCTGTCTAATCTACTGAAGCATACATTGCTAATACCTAATAAGATTAAACGGTATTAGTCGAAAAATTTATAGAATTTTGCAAAAATGACGAGGGCATCATGCAAGAGAAGCGTATAAAATTTTTACTCTTCATAAGAAACAAAAAAACTATTTAATTTTTACTTTGATCTCGTATAATACTGAATTTTCTGATATTGAAAGTTCAGTACACAGTTGTACTGATATATTATAAATTAAAAAAAAAAATATTTCAATGTGTCATCTATCAAAGTATAATGATTCTAATAGAAATTAAGCGTTTATAAAATATGATTAATATATTGGTTTAAAATGTTTGGTCCATGGGGTCCTAGTACAAAAAAAATTGTCAAGCAAATCACACCTCGCTTAGTTGACGCCGCTGGTGATAAGAGGGCTGGCTCATTCCTCGCGCAAAGAATTTCACTGGCAATTCAGCGCGGGAATGCAGCCAGCGTTCTTGGTACTTTGCCACATGGGCAAAAACTACTTTTTGATTTTTAGTTTTTGTAAATCTCTTAGTTCTATTTAGTTTAGTTTGTTATTTTAGTTTATTTTAAATTTAAGATGTAAATATATTTTATGTATTAGAAGTAGTATTATATATGCTGATCCTAATAAAATAAATTACCACTTTAAATGACAAATATCTCATACTAATATATTCTAAATGATTTAGTAATTCGCATAACTTATTGAGGCGCTTTAAACATACACTAATTTGATTTAAAACGACGGATAAATTATGTCAAAGCATTCTAAGCTAAGCTAAAATACTACCTGAGACAGCAATAAACGCTGTCAACACGTAATATGGATTTTAAAACATATTTAAAGATTCATAACGCTAAGCTTTTCGCTTCTTCGAGTCGTAAACTTCACTTTTACGCGTTGGATCAGAGCTAGATGATTCGAATTAGAAGAACCGATTAATTAGTTCGATTTATTCGAATTAAACATGAAATGTAGCATTCGAATCGTTTTAGTAAAAATAAAGCATCAATATTTTTTTATTTAGATACTACTGACCGAATCTTTCTATTATTGAAACTAAATGAATAATTAATTATTAATCAAACTAAATTATTAGATATTTTCGAATAACTGTAAGTGTTTGTTATAGTACTAGTTTGACCTTAGTTTTCACATCGGTGCTTTCTATCACAGACTATGGTTAAACTAGATTTTTGTAAAACTAAAATATTTTGCTGAATATGTGAGCATAATCCATAAAATTAAAATTTAGATATTTAGTCATTCGATATATGCCACATTATGATTTTCTTTAATTTAACTTTCGGAAAACTCGAACAAAATTATTCGAGTGAATTATTTTATTCTTCCCATCTCTAACCTGAACATCGTTTCAGGTATATTATGTTACGAGTTACGAGGTTATCTTTGTGCGTGACGCTTACTCACACCTGGTGACATGGATATACCTTGCTTTGTGGCCTAATATTAAGTTTGAGTTGTTTATGGCTTTGCTTCACATGTAACTGTTATGGGTAGTGTTTGCTTTGTTTGATCTTTGAATGTATGGCTTCACCTGCTTTTTGTTGCATGACTAAAGCCATTTGAATAAACGAAGTCAAGTGTGTCAAGATCATGTTTTATAAAATTATGATAAGTTACTAAACATACAGGCAAAAATGTATTAATGGGTAAATGGAGCGCTGGTCGTCAAGCGGCAAGATGGGTGATATTGGTCGAGGCTGGACTAGATTTGGATGACTCCCCCCCGAATGGGTTCCCGCCTTTCCGTGGCGGGGGGGATAAGTAGCCGTGGCACTGAGCCCGGTGAAACGAAGAGGAACCCAAGGTGGGGCCTTCCGCGTGTCCCTCTGGCAGCAGAGGGCTGATTAGCAGAGGGCACAGCGGATGAGCCGGGGTCTGAGCGATGGCTCGGACCACCAGGGGGGTTTTCCTTGTGCTCCACGCCGCGTGTGGGTCGCGGTCGGGAGTGCAAGGGAAAGAGGAGAGTTCCTTTTGCACCTCGCCGCGTGAGGTTTGCGGCCGGGTGTGAAAGGAACGTGGGCTTAAAGTGGGGTGGGTGGTGCTAACCACACTGCCCACCACGTGCGAGCGAGCGGGGCTGGGGAGCGAGAGGGCGGTTCGCCCGTCTCCTTGCTCCTCGGCAGTGGGGTTGCCGGTAGAGTCGGGGGACTCTCCCGGCCTGCACGACCCCACACTGTCTGGGGGGTGATCCTGGGGAACAGGGTCACCCCGCCATGGGTGCAGGGGGCCCTAATCGGGCCCGTCGCCGGGGCAAGGTGGTCAATGCTAACGCGACACCACCTTGCCCTACCAGGCGGACGATGAATTCCCCAGTGGTTTTAGTGGGTATGCCGCCACTAGGGCGGAGACTCCCACATAACCACCCTGCCTCCCCCGGGGCGGGCGTGGTATCCATAAAGGATTTCCACTGGGTAAACAAAAAAAAACAAAAAAGATTTGGATGACTGATGCAGCTGGCACAGTAAAAGATCGTCCTATATCGAGCAGTGGGACAACAAAGGCTATGGATAATGATGTTAACCAAGTCGCAGATATTTTTTTGATCAAAATTTCAAAGTTGAATATCATAAACTTCAAAAAATCTGAAATAACAGAATATTAGTTTTCAAAGATGTGTACGAGTATAACATAAATGCAGAGACGTTATTCTGCCCATTGTGTAAAAATATCAGTTAGAGTAATACTATCAATTAAAAATAAAGTTACAAAGCAATCTTTCAAACGTCCAGTTCGATTGTTAATAATAAAGCGAGTAGAGCTATTTCGGTGCCCATTTCAATTTAAGCACAGGGCTTGCAGAAACTTACCCAACTCCGAACTAAAGTTTACAAGAAACTCCATCCTTCTCAACATTGTCTATTAAATGTACAAGATACACTTCTAGATACCGAGATGTTTTCGGAACGTTATACAATTCATTAATAGTTTGACTTGGTGTTTGCTTTGCGGATGTTGCTTTCGAGTTATTTGCAAAGATTCGGCAGTGTTGTAATGGAGAAGTAGATTAGTAATTGGGCTGGTTTGACAGGAGTTTGTACTATGGATGTGGTAAGTTAGATAAAAGATTTTTTTTCTTACAGTTGAACTATGGGTAGTTTACTTACCCGTGATACAACCAGTTGGACAAAGCACTTGTTCTTATACCAGTTGGACAATAGCTCCTCAAAGGTTCATAGCAATAAATTAAAAAAAAAGTCTTACAGTTGGACCATGGATAGTTTTACTTGAAGAAGCTGGCAGGTACCTTACCGTAGCTTAAAAAATAGAAAAATTGACAAGAAAGTTATTTAATGAATACCTGTCGATATTGCCAGTATTACCCAAAAAAAGAAAACAGGTTTTTTATGATTAAACCAAACAATGTTAATATCTATTCTACTACGTCAAATAAAAGAGGAAGAAATAAAATATCCATTACTTTTTGCGAATCCTGTGCATCGCGTGATTGTATTCCATGTTTCAGTCGGACGAAGAGTAGCCACTGTTTGTTAATCTTTATTCATTGAGTGAAATATTATGGAAAATGTAAAAAACACCTTCAATGTTGTATTTTACGAACCCCATTCTTTATTTTGTATTTTTTATTAATTTTCGTATCTATTCAATACTAGCAGCGCGTCACAGTGTCACTCACTATCATACCGGAACAGCAAATTTTTCCGGAGTAAAAAGTACGGCGCTGGCCCAAGACCGCCAGAACTGGAAAAAATTGGGGGAGACCTTTGCCCAGCAGTGGGACAGCATAGGTTAGATAAAAAAAAAGTATAGATCAGTGTAGATTTAAGCTATAAGCTACACCCATACTAAATTCTATTCAAATCTGTTTACGTTTTTTTTGCATGATTTAGTAACAACAAATCTGAACATACAAAAATTTACAATTAAAAAATAGTAGGATACTGTAGGATTAGTAACATTAGATCTCATAATTTCAGACGTGTGCCTTACGAACGCATTTAGATCAGTTTCAGATTTCTAAGATACAGCGCAAACTCTAAACTTTGCTTTACGATATCATCTAATATTTTAGAGAGTCGAATCACGCGCCATCTTCAACGGTCCTTGATTGCTGTCCGATCGGTATTATATTTCGCAGACGCATTCAAAGCTCGGACAAGATTGCCTTGCGAGCTCAAGTTCTATGAGACGTAATGCTGGTATTTCGGACCGGCATCGGCATCGGCACACCGTTTTGAGAGCAAAATTCATAGTGCTAGAAGAGAATTTAACTAATTTTACTGTTAAAACTACTGTGGTATTGACTTATTTAGATATAATGACACGGAAATACTCACGTACTTTAATGTTTAACTTTAATTTCGTATTTTTTTTTTCAAAGAGTGGTTACAAGTGTGAAGCACGCGTGTCTTTCTTTCTTGTATTTGATAATTACAAAACAATAGATGTTTTTATCACAAAAAAATGTTCACATTTTGCAACAAGCTCCTTTTGAGAAGTAACCGTTTATGGACGCGCTCTTTTTGAGAAAAAATACGTTTTGGGAAGAGCACCAATTGGAAAATGCACATTGTATTCTGGAGAGCATTTAGGAAAATGCATATTCTGTGCCCTAATGTAATTTTATTGAAAATAAAAACTAAACTTTCACTCTGATAAAACTAGTATGTTAGTCTAATTTCATAGGCTTAATATTTTAGAGCCCCATAAACATGGGGCTCTAAAATATTATTTAAAGTCATAAACTCCGTTTCCTGAACACAGCGTTTATTTTTAAGTGGTTGATAATGCTAAGACTATGAATGCTTAAGTAAGAGGTTAAGTCGAAATGAAACTGCTATTTTGGAAGCGGCTTATTTTAATAGTTACGTGTTGATGACAGGCTTCAAAGCTGACAGGAGCCAATTAACCGGTTAATACCTGAAACGAAAAAAAAAACAGTGTTATTCTTAAGTTCTTTAAGCTTTAGACTGCGTTATAGGGAAATTGTACGCTTAAGCTAAAAAGGGTTTATAGGACTCATCAGATCTCATCATATTATGAACAATTTTAACTGTGGAACCAACACTGAAATTGCAAACCAGTTCCATACAATCTGCTAAAACCAAATTTCATTCAAAACCGTACAGCCGTTTTTCCGTAACAATGTGAGTAACAAAAATCGAGACACAAACTTTGACATTAAATATTAGTCGGATAAATACATTCCTTGAAAAAAACTGTAATGATTTTGAATTAAAAAGTGAGTGTAAAGTTTCGCAATAGAACTCGCAATCATAGCCAACAGAGTCGTGATTGAATTCTCAGGTCCAGATTGAGCAAAAAGTTTGCATAAAGAACGATGCAAATTAACAAGAGAATCTCATAGTTAGTGGAAAAGTGGAGAAACGGATTGAAGCTGACGACGGCATTTGAATGAGTAAGCAAGATCGTTAGGTACGACTCGTGTAGGATATGTTAAATTTACAGGGTTATAAAGAAAGGGTATGCTAATCTGAAAAGGGCTTATAGTATTCATAATTATGAAACCACTTCTACAATGGACCAACCCTGAAAACGTGAGAAAAATATCTGCTTTTCCATAAATTTTATCGAGTGTCATTTCTAGGAACAGCTTGTCTTTTTTTGCGATTTCAGGGTTGGTCTTTAAAAGTTCATAATAATGAGAACTATTAGCTCCTTTCGGCTTAGCATACCCGTTCCTTATAACCCTGTATAATAATCGACTTAGATCCTAATACCATTGAAGAATTATTTAGGTACCTAGATTTAAATTAGTCAGATGATGTTCGGGCCTTCGTGTCTGACGCTGCTCGGCCTTCGGCCTGGCTGATTTGGGGTTATGAAATGTAGCTTACTTTTGGCTACACTTTCAAATCGATCTGGATCTGGATTGAACTACTTGCAGGTTGTACTATGTTGCTATAATATTGATCATTGTTTTCCATTACTCTTGAAATTATCTGAAATTTTCCCCAGATCCATCACACCGGCCATTAATTTCGTCCAAAAATCATCATACTCACAACATCCATCAGTATTGACCGAGCGCCAACATTTCGTTAACACGCATGTCATGTCTGGAAGCTCCGTTCCGTGTTGTCGGTAGACTATTCGAAATTTAAAATGGATTCGTTTATAAAGGCATCTACCGGGCTTCGAATTTTCGATGAGGGAGCATCGTCAGGCGAGTGACTTGTTTGCCGGTGGGCCACGTTTGCAACAGGAGCAAAAGTCTGGACAGTTTACCCGAGCGCCGCGTTCCGAGCGCCCCTCTATAAATCAGCCAGCGATTGACGCCTTCCTACGGGGAGTGATCTATTCAGCCGTTCCATGATACAGCTTACTTGCAAGGATTTTTCTGTTAGGGGCAAGTTTAGACGTTGGAAACTTGAAATTCACAACAATCGGCTTTATTGATGGCGACTGGGAGAATGTTTCGCAGATAAGTTTGTGGGAGACTCGTGACGTAGGTAGGTAGTCGTATTTGAAAAGTACCCGTGAGCAGAGTTGCACTTTATTTGGAGTTTTCTGATCTGAATTTTGTGCAAAACTTGTGGATACATTCACCTAAAAATTCTGCTCATTTATTTTCACATCTTTCTTGTACCTAGTCTTTTAGTTTTATTTTTTATTTCGCTATTGTAGTATTTACTTTTCATATCCAAAGCCGTACACTATTTTGCTAAATTTTCATTCATAAAATAACAACGTTACCAACACTAATCCCGTTAGATGTAAATCGTGTATAAATTTTATAACTCCCTGAAATACGGGAGGACAAGTGTTACCCTAAAATATGGGAAATAATTGAAACGTTTTGCGAGCATTGAAGAAGTTTTTAGTTCAATTTAGCGGCAATCAGGACGACCGTTGAAGACGAGGCGTGAGCAGAATACCTAAAATATTAAATGTGCCGAAATGACGGGAGCCTGTAGGACAGGGAGCCCCCAATTTGATATTTTACATTCTAGCCATTGAGAATGTTGTCAGTTTATCAAAAGACGTAGGCGATCGGTTGACCCAAATATTTTGTAAAGGATTATGTGATTGGCATTTTGATTAATACCAATATTATCTTTATTTGGCGACGAGCGCAGATGTAACCAATCCGAAGCTACAGAATAATCATCTCTTGTAGATGTTACATGTCCAATGATGATGACTTCCGTATTGTTTCCTTACAAAACTTGCTTACGTCTTCTAAATTTAGTAGACGAGTCTCTGTAGAAAATTAAGCAAAATAAATATTGATGAGAAGAAGATGATGAGAATAATGATAAATAGCATTTTAAACGTAACTATAATGAATCTTACTCCTCAGTCGTTCTATCTAGCCGAAGCGTCTCACAAAAAACACATAAAACAGTTTATTCGAAATTAAATCGCTCCATAAAATACAGAAACCTTTAAAAATCGTAAACTAAAGTGAAAGAAAGCCAAAACCCCCAGTTTAAAGTCAAATAAAGTCTAAATAAGGAAAAACGTAAAGAAGTAATAATTCAAAACCGGGTAAAGATAAAATTGTGACAGCTAGAAGGAAACGCGCTCAGCCGGGCGTATCTCACGAATGCAACGCTCGTTTTGATTTTAATACAAGAAAACGTTATATTTAATGTATGCTTTCTTTCGGTTTTTTCTTTAATATTTTTAGCTCTTAAAGAGTAGATTTGAACTACTCTCCTAGTTTTTAATCAGCCAGATTGTGATAAGACACGCATATATTGAACTCACCATCTTTGTCTTGTGACAGAGAGGATTTTAATAACTTCGGGAATTTGACTATTTTTTTTACCTAAATATGGGATGCGAATAGAAGTACCTACTAAAGCTCAATATTTCATAATCTCGCGGTGAACAGAATAAATAGTCTAATTATCATTAAAATAATCATATTTTACTATCAAGCGAGTTGTTGGCCAAATGTTGGTAAATCTCCAATAAAAAACCATGTTGCAACAATAATCTCACTCAGCAAAGTTTTGAACAGCTCACAATTGTAATTGTATAAAACATGTTCAATTAAAATCAATGGATAATATTATTCTTCCAAAATGGATATCATCAGCTCTATAGATGGAAATCGCCGAATCGTTACTGCATTGTTTATTTTGAATGAAGCAACATCATCAATACGTGAAAATTTCATTCGACATTGACTGGAGGTTAATTATTTAGACCCGTTACAGACAGAAAAACAAACGTTTTTACTTATTCATTGCTAGCAGCAGTAACTGTATTGCGAAAGTGTCAATATTGCTTAAATCAACAAATGAATTGCTAATAGGTTATTGTGTAACTGGCAAAGTTAGTTAATGGTAACGATCGCCAATGTTAGGTATCATTTTGCGAATTATAATTATTGCGTTGATGAGAAAACAGTATGAACTAATTATCAAATAAAACGATTCAGTTTTTATATTCTACTAACACAATAATAAAATTAAGCAATGTAATTCTATCCTTATGTTCTTTATAAATAAAATTCAAAAAATATAAAACGTCATTCTAAAGAATCCCATTAGGTACGAAAACCCTTGCAAAATTACAAATGGATTGCAGCAATACTAAAATTTGTTTCCGTTGATTTCCTACAAAAATAGGTTGTTATACAAATTTTTCGGCATTAAAAGGCAATATTCCCTGCAAACCGTAGGCCGACGCAATTGCAGCCCCTCTCGGGCCGGAGCACACCATCTTGCTTTATTTGCTTCATTTTCAACAAGATTCAGATTGCCAAGAAGTTTAGCGTTCAATTTTTATAATATTTCCTCCTTTCGAGATGCTATATTTTGTTCAGCTACACGATATTTCGACTCAAGTGAACTGACGATCAATGGTTATGGAAGATATTAAAATATGGTAACCGACTAATGAGATTCAAATAGAAATGTGTACGTTGGAATCTAGTTTATAAGTTTCCATTTTCTTTCAAATCATTCATCCAAATCATAAATTCATGAAATCGTTTAAAAGCTTGCCTGACACGACAACATATTATATTATAAAATATAATTGTACCTACATATAGCAGTGTTTGGAATCAGGTTTTTGGGGTTCTGGAGTGAAGTAATGAACCAAAGTTTCTCAAATATTTACAATATATACAATACTAGCTGCGCCCCGCGGTTTCACCCGCTGTACTTTTTTTTTTTTTTTTTTTTTATGTTCCTGCAAGAATAGCGGAAAGCCGTTCAATTTTCTGGGGTAAAAAGTAGGTAATCTACATATTACCTAGGGCTTAAGCTACCTTCATACCAAATTTCGTCAAAATCTGTTTAGCTGTTAAATTGTTAAATCAAATTGTCATCCATACGTCCATTACATAGCTGTCATTTGCGCAAAGAGTATAATAAGTCGTTTTGTTATTCCAAGTCTGATTCTTTTTTGTTATACCTCGTTTTATAGTGACTGATGTTTTATGTCAATTCACACTTGAATGCTATCGAATTTATTTAATAGAAATAAATAGTATAATAGGAATAAATAGTATCCTATGTGCGTTTCCTGGCACTAAGCTACCTCCTCACCAATTTTCAGCCATATCGGTAAAGCCGTTCTTGAGTTATAAGTAGTGTAACTAACACGACTTTCTTTTATATATATAGATTTGTGGGATGTGTCCTACATTCTTCTTATAGATTTTTATGTTAGTATATCAATCAATACGTACTCGATTTTTTTATTCTACTACTACTGTGAGAAAAAAAGTGGCAAAATATTGAAAATAACTTAAATGTCTAATTTCCACGTTTATTCAACCAAACAATATAATATATACCCAGAACCCTTATTAAGGAATTTTACGACAAATCCTTTCAATAGGTAAGTAAATCGCAGATAGTCAGCGAAATCCAATTATCGCTTGCACAATGGGTCACGAAACAATCTAAACTAAGAAAATTAATCTTCCAAGTCCAGAGAGGAGCACTGTCTGCGCAAACTTAGACAATGGATTTATAGTTCATCGATTTGGGGCCATCGTCGGATCGTGAATGAATATCTGGACACCGTACTGTGCTAAGCGTCTGAAATCGCCAGATCCGATTGCTCGAGGTCTGTATGCAGATTACGTTACTTGAGATGATACCTATGACGCCTGATACCGGGACGGCTGGAATGTACACTCGATAGCGCCTCAATCCACGCCCCAATTCCAGTAACCGCTATCGCTTCTAAATGACAATGGCTTCGTCGTATTTCAACAAGCATGCTCAAATCGAACCTAACATTGTCGAAACAACCTTGATTCTAGTAACCCATTGGTGACCTATCGCTAAATAATGGCAATGCAAAATCGTATGTCGTCAAATATATCGGAAAATTGAAAGAAACTCGAACTCGACATAGTCAATGAAAGTCATTTGTTTCAACCGTACCAGTAATAAAACTGTTTAGTTTAACGACAGCCATAAAACTAGCCTATAAGGAAGTGGCATGTTTTAAAAGCGCTTTTTAATTTTATTGACGTGTCAATTAGACACCAGCCTGTTAGATGCAACTGCGTACTTTATTAATATAACTAACCGCCGTATTAATAAATGTAAAGACTCAGGGAAATCGCGAAAAAAAAAACAGCTGTTCCATAGAAAAATATCAACGACAAAATGTATTGTATGGAACTGCTGTTTTTTTTTTTTGCGAATTCCGAGTTGGTCCAATAGTAAAAGTTATTCATAAAGATTCGTACTATAAGCCCTTTTCGGCTTTGTACACCTTTTAAATATAGCCCTATATAGCTTAAAACCCTGGATTAATACATAGGTCACTTTTCATCATCATCATCTTTACCGTTTAAGTGCGGAGCGCAATTAGTATAATATAAATATATAATGTTGCTAGTAACAAAAACCACAAAAAGCCTTAACTACAGTAAAACAGAAAGCAAGTGAGCCATGTAGCCTCGAAGACGTTGAATAAGTGAAGCGACAGGTATTGATCTTTTCTAATTGTGTTGTGGCTCTAAATGTCGACAAACAGCCAGCCGTTTCATTAAATATTACTGATAAGATTGTGAACAGGGACGCAATTAAGAATCGATACCTTTAAATACTCGTATAAGACCGATGAGAACGCTTTTCGAACATTTTCTAGTGTTTTAGACTATGTTTGTGATTTCTTTTTTTTTTATTATAAAGAGTTAGGTATTGTTTTGTATTGAATTGTATTACAATTTTAATTCGCTGTAATAATTAAACTCAACTTGATAAAACGAAACACTACCGCAGCGTGCCTTTTAGTATAAACCAGCAATTATGAACACAACTCTGTTGATATCATAACTGTAAATTCTAGTGAAAAACATAGATTAAAATGGAACTGTATAAACCTAAACAGATATTAAGAATATAACAAACTTAGTATCTCGGGCTAATTTTATAGTAGTTCATAGAAATCTGTTAGAGCTACACAAAAAGCAAATGTAGTAATTAAATCTCGTAGGTCTATCTCTGCCCCACTGGTTCATTTGCCCCTTTTGCCCCTTCCCTAGCTACGCTACCTCAATACGAGTAACTTGTTTGATGGGAGGAAATGTGTTAGACTGTTAGTGGTCTTTTTTACTCTTTCTCAGAATTCTTACTTGGTAAATTGGCTTCCTCGTAAGCTATTAGGGTTGTTTAACGTGTTGTCAGCTGATACTCGCTACTTAAAAACTGGGTAGGGTAGAGGTAATTGGATGATTAGGATTATGAAATACGAAATCTGTTCTTTAAGGTATTTATATTATCTAGTATAGAATAGAACGTGACTTTGGCGTTGTAAAGTAATATAGTTTTATCGAATTAAGCGTTTTCTTCCAGACAACCTTTAGAGATACAGGACTGACAGGTTTGTTATAATAAGTAGATTTAATGCCTTTATAATCTCACAAGTTAGCGTGGAAATAAAACTGATAAAACACGCGATATAATTCTATTACTGTACAACAATCGAATGATATCGATGAGGTACAACACTAATTCAGTAAACAAGAAACTACCACAGTTCATTTTTCTAGATTTTCACAAGTTTCACAAACTGTTTCTAACTCTATCGAGTAAGACTCACTTCCTCGTCGGCACTAATGAAAAAACTCGAACAGCCCCCTACAAAAGAAACTTTTTGCATCCCGTATTCTAAAGGCCTCTTATCTAAGATTGCAAATTGCAGAAGGTACCCGGTACCCAAAACAGGGTGGGGTAAACGCGGGAAAAGAATGGGGTAAAACGGGTAAAATGCTGCATAAAGATGGAGAAAAAATTGTAAAATAGACTAGGACACTGCGGCTCGACTGGGCTCAACAATGATAAACTGGAACTAAGACGAAGAGTCACAACCATTAAACTTTCAAAAGGCAGGTTCTTTAGAACAATACAGTGAAAATAAAATAATTTATACAGGAAAGCTTAACTTCAAAAGAGTCTTTCACTCAAAAATAAAGCGTGTTGTAGTACCTAAACAAGGTGGAACATTGTTTTGCATAACAAAGAGAAAAAAAACACCTAAAGGAAAACATTAAGCCACACTTTATTCGCAGAATACTTATTCAAATGAGGCTGTCCCTTCTAAGTTTGTTTTCAATCAAAAACTCGCGCAGCTTTGTGCCGCTAAACTTTATAAATGAGGCGATTATCCACGACGCTGAAGCTCTTCGCGATAGGTGTGAGCTGACCAACGAACGGCGCCACCTAGCTACTAGTGTTGCCAACTAAGCCAGAAAAAACTTGCAACTGCAAAGAAAAAAAAAATTTCTCGTGTTCGTAATATTACGTTTATAACCAAACTAAACGTATTTCTAATCCATGTATCATATTAGGAAAAGAGCAAGGACCTTGAATTTTTTCATTAGAGAAATTAGTTTACATTATCTAATTATCTATCCTCTTTTAAGAGAACAATTACTTGCAAGTGCGCAACAACATGCGTAAACAAATAAAATAATGCACATTGTTGCGGTTTCCAGCGGATGAAAAATGTATACCACCATGTCTTCTGTGATATTATGTAAGCACTTCTAAATATTCTGAAATTTAAATTGGGTAAAAATTTCCAATATAGCAACACCAAGCTTTCACTCCCCCTCTTCTCTACAAGTCCGCTCCGCCTGCGATGTGCTGATAAACCTCTGGTCACCTGCGCTGCATGAATTGCACCGCTTTTTAACTTTCACCAGCTAAGTCCTCAACTTCATCCGCTTAAACCGTCCGCGTTTATTTATGATTTACACGTTGACAACTAAACTTTGTAAAGTTCACCTAAAAAAGGCGGGTCATTAAGCAGAAACCTGCAGCGTCCAAAAGTTTTTTAACTCGCATAAAATGAAAAGTGGAGATTGTCTTTATGTAGTCTACATAGTCTACAGTCATACAGTCTAGATAGCTATGTCGAGACTGTAATAATGGAGATGTGAAAAGAGTACAATAACAGGAACATAGGCGAGTGTACGAATAGTACATCAAGATTAGCTCGGGGCTGCTGCAGTATGATTACGGAGCTACGAGACTACGTAAGACGAGCTCCTCGAGTCGCAGATTTCTCAGAATCCAAGATGCGGATTTGTATTACTGCTTTTTCAGCGTAAGTTTTTTCGAACTCTGATACTAATCCTTTTCAGTCAATGATGCAGTTTTAAGCTCGTACTTTGAATTTCGGATTAGCGTTTTAAAATTTCTGAACCAAAAGTAAAGTAAAATGTGAATAAGTAATTTTAAGAGCTAAGGCGTTGGAGGTAGACTAAAACTATTGCAAACAAAATAAGACATCTTTTTGACGACGTATGTTGGTGTACATAAATTAAGGTTTACGGAGTTAAAAAACATAGGACAGTTCTTTAACGAATTTAACACTACCGAAATATAATACTCAACATTAATGTGTTGTTTACCTATATGTGTCACTTTTACAAATATTTTTATGACTTACCTTAGCAAAAATATAAAGGAAGATTTAGCGTGCGAAAACTACACTGAAGTTTTCTAGAAATCTAAATACAAACATCCAGAAAGTTTACTTGCTCCAGGATAATAAAAGGCAAGTGTTATTATTGACGCTCGTACAAAGAAGTCGACGCAACAAGGTGCTTCGCATTTGTTCTATCTCAAGTATTATATTGTGCCCAGGGCACTTCCCACTCGCGCCTTCCCAACTTTCTTTACAATTTCCTCAGAGAGATTTTCCGTTCAATTAAATTATATGAATCCAATTGTATAGTTTTCCTCGGATTTCTATTATACCAACCGTGTCCGATATTAAGTTAGCGGGAAAAAAAATAAACGGTGCAAAAGTGGGTAATGGTTTGTTCAAAATGAATTGCAAACAATATTACATTTTGGGAGCAATCTACGTAAACCCGAAAGGGAATGATGTGGCAGCTCTTTATATTGCAATTTTTGTGTCCAAACAAAACGAATTTGCCGCGCAATCAAAGCGGGAATCCGATTGATGACATGGCGGAATAATTGTTTCGTGAAATTGAAAATATCGCGGCTTGTATTGTCTGTAACACCTTTGGTGGCAGACTGTTTTGTTCCGCAAATTTTGACGGGCTGTGAATTAGATTCAAATCAGTGATACAAAATGTTGTCGTTTTTCGAACTGGCAGGCCAGGTGTTTTGCCACAGATTTGTGACTATAAAATAGAAAGTCATGACAAACAAATACAGACTATTCGAGCTGTCTAAAGTAAGCCTACTCTTTTTCTTTTACTGTACTACAAATATTATAACAAATGGAGATATTTGTTACTCAAAGATTGTTGATAAAACCAAATGAAACAAACCACATTTGAAACAAAAACTAGAGTAAAACATTCGACTACCATTGCACCTGTGACAGGCACAATAAAACTTTACCAATAGGCCATATTTCAAAGTCGTGTTCAATCTCAAATGCCAATATATTATGAGGCCATTCTTCGTATAGCATAGAACGTAACTCAAAAAGTTATTTTAAAACTTATTGAAGATTCTTGCATATTATTCTTACATAACTATTCCATTTGATTCAGTAATATGCTAAGTGGAATTGCCAAAGCAATATATTTGAAAAGAACTAAAACCAAGTTTTTGATCATTGCCTATTTCAACGCAATATTTTGACATTCCTTGACTGCTACTACTCATAATGCAGTCAACTTAAATTATTGGCTGGCTACAAGAAAGCCAAATAATTTCTCAGTAATACCGACGACTTTGAGAAACTAAATATCTCAATGGCCAACGATTGGATTTAAAAGGCATAAGAGTACTTACTTACAATATTAAAAGCATTTTGTCCACATATTGTTAGGCCGCTAATAAATGACAGAGAAATAATGAGAAATATATTTATCTCTTATTTCCTCTCGCTGATTTGCCGTCCGTATTTTTCAGGTGTATCAACGCTTTTATATGGTAATGTAGATTTTCACAATGAAAACTATATCTGTCTCGTTTCATTTTTTCAAGTATGTATCAAAACTTATTTGTCTGTCTTTATCTGTCTTTATATTTTCCGTTAGTTCATCACAACATTACAGGTTTATTATGCAGAGACACGGTCGCTGTACCTGCGCTTAGTATTCGCATTTCAAGAGCAACTACATCCTTGCCATATCTAGATTTTTTCCACTTGAATTTCATGAATTGCGAATTGCGATTTTAAATTAATGTTATCTACGAAAAAAATTGTTGAATTTGCTATTTTTGTATTTGATCAGATAATAACAATTCCGGTTAATAATTATTTGCGGTTAAAGTGGAGCTGAAACTTTCATGACAGCAATTAAAATAAAATAACCGCTAAAAATAAGTACTCGATAATGCGATTCCAATCAATAAAAGATAATACAGCTTGATCACCTGAACCGCAGCTTGATTACGTTTATTCTCGCTTACCTACAATCAAAATTGGATCATTCGATTTAGAAACATGACGCATGTGCCTAAAATGATACCAGTGTTATGGCACTTTTACATATAATTGTGACTTACTAATTAATAGCTTATATATTCAACTTGTCATCTGTCTCTTATCATTGTCTCTTAACTTTTTGTTTATGAGTAAAAACTTAAAAACATTCACTATCAGCATCAAAAAGCTTTACGTTCATAATCAGAGCATTTAGTTGCTTATTCAACTCAATTTAAATTCAGGCCTAATGAAAATGCGAATTTGAATATTGTCCAACGAAATTGACTGAAATTCATCGATATGAGCTCGGGAATAGATCGAAACGCGAACCGATAATTGAATGGTAAAATATTAACATAAGTAACACATGGAAGAGTCATAAAACTGTCTATGACAGTTTTGTTTGCGCATTTTAAACGGTTGATTTGAATAATGAGACCGACAATCTGTTGTGTGCTTTCATCCGTGATTATTTCGTTTGTAAAAGCTAGGTGTGATAGTTTTGTTGTATGTGAACATTGATTTTTAAGGTTTATTTATTTGATTACAATCTAAACACGAATAAAATGTTACTGGTAAAAACCGAGTCTTCCGACCCAAAACCATGGTGATGAAAAATGATTTAATTGCATATTTATATCTCATATTGTTAGCGATCACTTTAGTGATTTTCCTCTTTTTTGGAGCGTAATCCATCCTACATTGCATCATGAATAGATCGTATAATCAATAGATTTTTGACCGCATCCTGCCCAAAGTAAAGCCAGATGCGGTCAAAAATCTATCTCGAGCTAATAAAAACTAGCTAATTCCTGGCCTTGCAAGTTTAGGGTCCAAAACCAAACCTTAGTCTACAGCTTCGTAGATACAAAGTTTAAATTAAGGGAATAATATAATGTATTAAGAATGAATGAAAGACATACAAATAAATATAAAGTTTTAAACTTATTGCCTATAGTTTTGTGCTTGTTACAGGGTTTTAAAGGATAAAAAAAATCTGTGTGTTTGTGTGGTCTTGATAGGCGATAAAAAAGAACTGAAAAACACATAACGTACGGTTTGAAATTTTTTATACAACCTTATTTTGTCAAACAAAGCGAAAACGTAAAATGAACAATTTCCGAACTACGATTTTTCTGCCCCATCAATGTTATATCGTAGATGTTAAATACACAAAAACATTCCCCTAACGTTAAAATGAACAATGGATCATCAAATTATTATAAAGGGTTAATACCTTTATAGAAACAGAAACTAATTTAACTTCGCATTGTGTAATTAACTACAAAAGTAGACAGAAAATTTTGTTAGTTGGAAGATAGTTAGTAATAATGTTTATTTGCTTTGTTAAATGAGGTCCACTTACCTTTTTTTGTTATCTGAAAATAAATCAACTTTTGCCAGGACCAGAAAAGGTGTAAATGAGAAGCCAATGTCGAGCGGTGGTTCAATAAAATTTGAGAAATAATGATGATGAAGACGAATTCGAAACCAATCTTTCAAAAAAAACTAAGAACGGACGGACCTAAGAATTTTCGTCAAACTTACTCTACTACAAAAATATATTTTTTTAAATGATAAAAATAATTTTGTAGAAAGAGGACAACAATAGTCGTTATGTACCTCCATATGTCCGTAGGTGTATGTAGGTAGGTATCTATGTACATGTGTATCAACCTATATACCTTTTACTTATTACCTACCAAAAAAGACAGTCAGTAAATGAGACTATTAGATAAAAGCAGCTATTATTAAATAAAGAGAGATTATTAAATAAAACTAGCTAGGCGCTCTGAAATCCTGATATCAAGTTACAGCATTAAAACCTCAGTGGAATGAACTTAAATCTCTTATACCGAGTTACATCACACCTGGACTGAAATTCGAGCAGCGAAATTCACTGCTACGTATGATGGACAGGATAATCTGACAAGGAAATCTAGTTTGCCCGCTAATCGGCCCAGCCAGCTATTGTTGAAGCCGTGGCTGGTACTTTAGAACCATGTTTAGTTTGAAATGCACTCAAATATTTAAAACAACTACCTATTATTCATTGTCGAGATAACATTGTTGTGCTTTTCAGTAATTTTAAAAATTTGCAGAAGCCTTTTTTTATCTATTTATAGTAATAGTTTTTAACGTTTAAATTACGTGTAGGTAAGTAGCTAATAATATCAGTGTATGTCTAAAAAAACATTACAATCATTTTCGATTTAATTTGGAAAATAAGTTCTTAAAATCCACACATACCTAGTAAATCGTCATAACTTCCCAATACGAAATTTTCAGCTCAAAATTTGTTTTTCAGCTCAAAATTGTCTCAAAATCCAACCTTGATCAAGCCTACATAAACCGCCACATACATTACACGATCACGATCATCCAACACTCAATTATTTCACGGTGAATTTTAATCGAGTACCAGCAGTAGCGGGTCCGACGGAACATCGTCAATAATTCATGCGGTACGCGCCGTGGCCGCCAGCCGTACTAATTGATTCCTGATGCGGACGAGGCTCATCGCATCACTGGCTCCTTGTACAGCCCTCAGAGATCCGCGCGCTTCATTACGTACTTACATCGGGAAATCATACCACGCTATTGGACTCATAGCGCGTTAAATCGCGTTACAAAATATCTAGCCCACAGAACTGGGAGTGCAAAACGTCTTGGTCTTGACTTGGGTATTTGAAATTTAATGTCTGGATAGATAGAAGCTATGACAGTTTCAGATTAAAGCATTAATTGATCTACATGGTTATTAAAAAGGGTTTATTAAGCCGAAAAGAGCTCATAGGAACAGCACGACATTTTTCAATGCAACCGCTGATTTCATTTTCGTGATTCCCACAGTCAAAGGGGTTCATAATGATGGGTACTACGAACCCTTTTCAGCTTGGCATACTCTTTTATTATAACACTGTAAATATACCACTAATACCTCATTCTGATACCTTTATTGACGTTATCTTGCTCTACTGATAATATTTGATCCTATTTTTGTGCTTTTTAAATTAACGAAAAATTTTTAACCGGATGGCCTGCCAAAGGCTTGCTCTGATTAATTGGTCTTAGTAGAGCTCATTAGACACTAGGCCGTCGAAAAGTTGACTAATTGAAGAGCGGACGTTAATGAACAGTTATACATCAGAGTCAATGATATCAGTTACCTTCGGAAATCAATTAATTTTATTTACTTGGTTGGTTTTTAGGTATTTACTCGTATAATGTTTATTTTAGTAAAAACGGATGGAGCGCAAACGCAAAGTATTTTATATCTTTGATATACTTAGACGTAGTCACGTGAAATCCATCCACCGACCGTTTTAGTCCCTTACAGAGATATTAGATAACGTAATTTTTAGCAGCTGTTCTTCATGGACCACTTGTCAGATCCACATTGTTATTTTTAGATATAAAGATAAAAATAAAGAGAGATAGAGATAAAGTTCCAATTCGAATTAAAACGAAAATACTTAGTAGCATGTCCTCAGCCTGAATGCACTTCGTTAATGAAAAACTATCTCGTTAAGAGGCGCTTGTGAACTCTCAAAGAACAGTTTCAATAACAAAGCTGAAATCGTCGTATCTAGTCCGCTCGGCGAGTAAACAAGAGCTAATTTCCATTTTAAATTCAGTTAAAACGTTCCATTTTGTTCGATGTAACTTATGCAGCTCAGCTGTTTGTCATTCGGAGCACATACATAATCCCGACGGAGAGGCCGTGATCTTGAACGCGGAGTGACAGCGGCCGCGCCCTTATTCTGGGTAAGCGTCTGCAGACAGCACTGAAGCACTATATCGAAGCGACGCATATTATCGCGTGCACTTTTTAACATTTGCACAGCGCGGTGTCGTGATAATATTGAAACTGATATTTTATATCCGTTTCATTTTTTTAGCAGTGCAAGCTATTTCAAATTTATTTATTAACTGCATTTTGTAATAGATTTATAATTTCACATAATTAATTTGAGTTAAAATTGTGTCAAACAGAATTAGTTTCGAAGTCATTATTTTGGACGTTCGTGTTCTACGAAAAGACTTATTACAGAATTTGACAGTAACTACCAGGACTGGCAGCCATTACGTACGTTCACTTACTCCAGCTCTAATTGACCAGCTCCCCTCGTCATTGTGTGAACGACGCATGAAATAATAGACTTAGGAAACTAAATGTCACATATTTAATAGTCGTCACTGCGATCACGTAATAACAGTGTTCGAAGCATGTTGTTATAATACTTGTTTTAAAATAGACGCTCGGGAATAGTTAATGCCTACCTTAACATTTTAGTACGTGGGGCGAAGGGAACAAAGTGAATGCCTATGTGAATATAGTACTCAAAATTATACTTTCTTTAACAAAATATTTTATTCTCTTTGGCGTAGAAACCAGACGGAGAAAATGAGATGTGCTCGATTTCAAACTATTCGCATGAGTATTTCCACAAACCATACGAAATGCTAAAAATTCAAGAACCGGTTCTAAAACAATTGAAAGCCATGTTTTTTTAATTATAAACACAGCATACAAAGCTCTTAAGAAGACGCCCATACAAAGTAATCGAATCTAACTTTACATTATATGAAAATTTATACCAGCGCAGCGCCTAGAGCTTAGACGCGACAAACGCCAGCGCTCGCGTCAAGCGCGCTCACGTCTAGTACCCGTATCGCGACGCGTCAAAACCTGAGACAAGTTTCATGACTGACACTAATGAGATGTAGGTACGATAGATAATTTGTTTATGCGCTCGCTTGCATACGGAATAAGGACGCGGTGTGAAGTTTTACTAAAAATGCAACTGACGGGACCAACAAAGTAGGTGCTTTAGTTTACAAAAGTAACTTAGGTTAAAGAAAATATTTGTATTAGTTTAGAAAAAAAAAAGCTTCATATTGGTGCTTAAAATATATTCACTTACTAATTTCTAATTAAATGAATTAGTATAAATTGAACTGAAACAAAGTTTAAAATAGGTGATTATTACAATCATTACTAAATTATAATACTACTAGACTACTGCTAATACATTTTTTAACAATGCATTTTATATTCATTGATAGGTTTGCGTTTGACCACCATATTGTTTGATATCACATGCCTAATTTGTAAGTTATTTTATTCTTTTTAAACTAGTATTAATAAGTTGAAATAAAAAATAAATAACTCGCAGGGTCTTGAAATCTGCGAGTTAAAAATTCTGGGTGGTGCAGACCTGTTATGGGCAAACGTGACGTCAGGCGAGCGATTTGCTTGTCTCGTCACTCAATTAATTAAAAAAAAAAAAGTAAGTACAACTTCAATAAAACGTATCGAGCGACTCATTATATAACTACTATAGTTATTAGAAAGTAGTATAGAAAACATGTCGGCTCCAGTACCTAATTACTAAATTCTACCTTTTGCACTCAGCAACTATGTTCATTTAATATCCTATTAAACGCGTTCCTTACACGCTTTATTGTGTCTTAAAAGCTATCGTAAAATAACAGCAAGTGATTTAAACTGTTGTAAAATAACGCTGCTGTTAAGTAGTCACTGTAACGTGAAAGGAAAAGGGTTGTTAAAGTTATAATTATTGTTGAAATACACATTTTGGTAGGCTGAAACAAAAAAGCTGTATAAAGTGGTTTTGGCAAAAAAATATTTCAGAAGGTTTGGAAATTGGAATTTTAGGTAAAGAGAGAATTCGACTGCTGTAATTATGTATTGTTAATTTACAGGGGTGTCATTTTAACAAAACTTTGCTAAAGGCTTAAAAAAAGTATCTTACGAGTCTATGTACACATCGATCGTGTCTTCGAACACATCGTCGTTTACTAACAGTCAACACATTTTTTTGTTTAAATTCTAGTTGGTGGTCAAACACGGATTTATTTGCGATAAAAAGGTACCCACTAGAAAATTTAAAGGTACACAGTAAACCTTTTATTCGAAATCAAAGACAGGATGACCATTTAAACTTCACTGATTTTCGAACTCGACGGACCACAAAACAAAAGCTTATTGCAAATGTCTATTGCATAAAAGTCGCGATTTCTTGTCGTATCGTCTGTCGCACACAATAAATGCCCGCCACGAAATCCAGTTACGTGGAGCGAGCCTCGACAATTGATAGAGAAACTGTGTGCAACGATGAAATTTAAAAAGTCATTTATTTCGAAATGCTTTTTCTCGGAACGCTCGCGGCGGAGCGATATCAATTTTATTTTCCGTTGCGGCTCCCACCACACGGGTACCTAGCCGGGTGTAGCGACAACACTGGAATCACTGCAAAAAATAAATAACCCCGTACATGGATAGTAGAAAGGACATGACATGACCGCAGAGCCTTGTGTGTATGAGAAATGGAAAAACGGCTCCCGGTTTTGATTTAGACATTATCAATAATTTATTAACTATTTTAATATCAGAATCGTAGGTTGAACCTGGACAAGATTGGCACAGGACCAAGATGAGTATAGTACAAGTGAGGTCAATGGTCAGCAGTGGGAGATTAAGGGCTTATGATGATGATGATGAAGTAACTGTTAAACATGTATTTACTAAATGTTTAGCGAAAATATCTGGCTTTAAATTACATTTAATTTTTCAAAAAACAGCTCGTTCTAGCTCACGACATAAATACTTATTTGAAAACTATTCTCCTATAAAATCTTCTCATTCACGTTTCTAGAAAATTAAAGACCATGCCAAAGCAAATAGATTTGCAGGTAGGTATCTACTTTCATCAAAATAAATAAAAAAGAAACATCTATCCTGCTTTGTTCTACCACATCCCTAGTTCTGCCGTCGCTCAAGGTAACTATTTTTATTTTAATCCATTTTCTTCGATGTCGAAGATCACCGGACGTCCGCCGCCGAAGCTCGGTCAATGCAATTAAGTTTTGATCGTATAACGACACATTTTCCAGACATTTTCCTTCCATCGCCAATTACGTAATGTTCATGCAATATACCGTGAAATATTATTCTGTAGAAAGGATGTCATTTTTTCAAAAGCGTTTTTAATTTAACTAATTATAACGACTTTATGGATTTAGTTTTTTTTTGGGAAATGGTTTATGTTTATCACGTCAAACTGATAAAAGAAATACTAGAGTACTCGAACCTTGTTCTTGTACTACTACCTCTATTGAGAGACTTGACTTTTAAAGTGAATGAACTAACACATAAATATTACAAAGCAATACCTAAGCAATTTACTTTATTTAAACGTACCGAATAAAGACCTTGCTTACTCGCATGATTTACCTATAAAGATAAATCAGCGCCTACATAGTGCAAAATATTTCTACACAGTCTTCATAAATACTGAATATGTATCAGCAAATAGCCTTTTAGCGCCCAAAATAGGTAATAAACAATTTACATACAAGCAATTGACTAGGTTGAGGCTGAATACCTACAGTCTTATCTACTACATATTATTGAATAAAATCTCATTTTTGCCTATTTCGCTTATGGATCATCTCATATGTATTCGGAACTGGCATTTGGGTCGCGTCCTGCCCACAGTTGTTCTTAGATCAAGAATATATATTGAAAAACCGTCAAGTAAGTTTTCCGCATCCACAAATCATAAAAAGGTGACCATCACATACCTAATCTCATAAAAATAAACGAGATTTTTGGGGTACTCACGGTTTTAGGTACTCACGCGAAACTTCGTTCACACTGTAATATCAATATAAATTGTGTAGGTACCTATAACTCGGCAATAAAAGTCAAGGTGTCATCAAGGACAACTTGTTTACGTCCCAGTAACTGTTACAACCATTTTGACTTTCAAAACGATGATAATCCAGAAAACTGTCCATCAAAACGATGACATACAGACCGCTTTGATTAATTCGACTTTTGATCAGGCATTTGTGAAATTTGAAATTACTAACACAGATGTGACGTCTCGAAACTGGATATTTTTGAATAAGAAGGGCTCGAGTACTTGCGAGTAGTAAAATGGTGGTAAGATAAATTGAGATTAATGTTGGCTGATCGGAAATTTGTCGACTGAACCTTTCGATCCGGGTTTATGGCCTTGTTAGGTACTTTACGAAGAACGTAAGCTACTGTCATCTATAGAAGAAAACCAACGTGTTAAAACCTCACCATTGAACCACTTACTGCGACTCATTTAAGAGAAGAG
The DNA here is from genome assembly GCA_949125135.1 of Alcis repandata. NCBI lineage: Eukaryota > Metazoa > Arthropoda > Insecta > Lepidoptera > Geometridae > Alcis > Alcis repandata. The sequence goes on along the minus strand of OX421226.1, from coordinate 9,473,036 downwards.
AAAATAGTTAAAGAACGGGTGTGGTGGCTTAAGGCAAGTTTTTAAAGATATGCAACACCACATGTGATAGTATAATCTACGCTAATAATATAATCTTTGGCATATTATGCTACTTATAAAGTTTTTTATTATATACATAAATATGTGAATTTAAACTGTTGTAGATAAAATGTAGGTATATCAAGGTTATTATACTATACTCCAAAAATAGGAACGCTACTTTTGTTCATCAACAATAATAATACCCAAACTAAAGAAGAAATAATAGACTCAGGCCAAAAACATAAATGGTAGGAAACAGGACGGCATTGTCATTATCTAATTTTCTGTTCTTTATTTATTCAGTACAAAAAAAGAGACAGTTACATTCATGACAGAACCAATTATTCCCATCAAATAAGATATACTTTATCATGAAGACAACAAAAGCCCTCGTCAAATTAATGAGGTGTTATGAAAATCCCAATTTCTTTTAAAAACGTCATTTTCCTCCACCTTGTTTATTCCGATAACCTCATTCACAATACAGTATCTTTTTCAAACAACAATTTCCTTTAAGAAAAACTCAAATAGAAATTAATTTTCAGCGCTCCCTCGAAACCTAATCATCGCAAGGGCAAAGGTTCGGAGGTATGACATATTACCCAAATTCACGTAATACTAACACCCCTAACACCGTTAGAGCCCAAGGCGTCTATTACGAGATATGAAAAGTAAAACGTTTATAATACGAGCGGGAATGAAGTATGGCCGGTGGAGTTAGAAAGAGAAAAGATAAGAAAATAATGCGCGGTCATATATCATCACAATCGCCAGAGTCGTGGCCCGGCGGCCGGCCACCGACCCTCTTCACGTCTCCTAAAATATTTAACTAGCGAGTATCGCAAATGCCGGATTTACAGATAGGTAACGAGTGCGAGTACGTACTTATATTTATATTATTATGAACACCTAAACAATTCAAATGTGCCATTTAACAGTAAGTAGTCAAGTTGCAGGTCGCTTAAGTGACCTGCAGTTTTTCGTCCAACAAGATCCAGAACCTAGAAAATCAGAACCTATTGTCTAGACAAACCCGATTTAGGCTTAAGAAAATTATTATTTAAAAATATACTTTAATAAATAAAGTAAACATGACGTAAAATAATAATTAGATATAGGAAGTCGTCTATTCTAAAACGGTTTAAATGGTAAAGCAAAAGCAGTTGTTAGCCATCGCAATGGTGAACATACGTATAAACGTTGGTATTCACTGTAGGCGTTACCGTGACGATCACCAGTTCAGATTGCAATTTAGAAATAATACTTGCAATCTCTTGGTAAATAGAGATCGATGATTCTAAGATCGAAAAGTGATTATTTGATATTTTTTTGTATTAAAATGGGCAATAAATCCGCACTAACTACAGTTTAACTTGAGATAACCCAAATAGGTATTAAAACAAGGATAATTACCAACCAGAGCCCGTATCCCGTCGGAATGTTTAGTGCGGTCTCGACTCACTACCCAAACACGGCGTCCGAAATGTAATTGACAGCCCTCTTGCCATTTACTAGAATTGGACTGTCCGATGGACGGGGTGAGTGAAGGATGTTGGAAGTCACTGGTTTCGAATACATCTGACCAATATAACTGACTTATTTGTGTATCAAATTATCAATGTAGAACCACGCTTTATCTGTACATCATAGATACGACAGTAACTACTTTTGTCTTATTTTAAAAGCTTTTATTTAACTTACAATGTATGTAACTAACTATGAATCAAAGTATTTGACTACTTTATATGTTTGTTTAGACGGAATCTCGCAACTCAATTTTAAACCACTTCCCGATGTCTGAATGAACTGAAACTTGGTAAATGTGTGTAACTCCGATGACAATGCAATGAGAATTTGTTTTAGAAAACTTTTTTAAAATTAACTTATTTCTTCTGTCTCTACCTCTGCGTGAACTTCAGTCTTAGTCTTCCTTGTCAAGACTGCATATCTGAACTGGGAAAAAAATATAGTACATCATAAGGACTCCAATACAAGCATCGATCAAACCCGACTTCGGTGAATACAAGTAAGTAACTTTTTATTTCGTCAGAAATATACTAATACTTTGAGGCAAAACCCATGGGGCATACCTAAAGAGTCAACCTATATTTACAAGGTGAAAACTTTATTCGAGAAGTTTCTAGAAATTGATAGTACTGTTAACTTAATGGGTCCATCGAGACTTGAATAAGAAAAGTTTTGAAATAGACGTCATTAAATACGGTAAACTAAAAACATTTAGTAATCTGACCTATTAGATACACGTCAATCGAAAGTTCCCCAAAAATACGGAAAAACTTCTAAGGCTGGTTCACCAAAACCTTGAACAGGCGTTTAAATATTTAGCCTTCCCGTTTTGACAATTCTTGAATCATTTAAATGTCAACAATAGGCGATTAAATTATAAATCGTCAACTTATATTTTGGTAAACACGAGCCCAACATCGTTTTCCGCCATCAAGGCGGTTAAGATCCTCTTACCACCGACAAAGTTCTCACCCCGTATCCATCTACAGTCAATACCAATTTCATTATTCTCCAATCACCGGATGAGTAGCGGAAAACATTAAGGAATAACTACTCGCTAAAGAGCCCACTAAGTGAAATTACATAAGCCGATGACAGCGCGATTTCAGAACGGGGGTAGATAAATAACGCAATTAGCAAAGTGATTGATAGTTGAACGCGGTGTGGATGGTTATCTAATACGATTCCTGAGTGACTTTCAGCTCGATAAATAATGCGGTGACGAAAATGTGGGGCTGAAGAAGATGTAACACTTCGTTAAGTCACGTAAATGCTAATAAAAGTAAGCGGAACCCAGTAAAGTTTGTCTGTATTCCTGTCTAAATCTGTTCTTTTGTTACTTTTCATGAATAAATGATAATTCCGATGCTTGAATTCAAGGCTGATCGGCAGCTTTATGGTCTAACTGACTGGTAAATAACTGTCAAAAAGAAACTGATTTGGATAATAATAATCAATCTAAGACAATAAGGCCGCAGATTTTCGTTAACTTCGACAACTAGGTCAATACTGATGTGAATTATGAAGATAGATACTATATGCTTATAAAAGTTGTTTGCCTTTAAAATTTGCAAAGGTAGTAAAAAGTACACATAAAAGTACATATCTTAAAATCATTACTTCGTTCAAAACTGAGCAGTAAAAAATCGTTATCAAAATCTATAATCCAATTTTTCATCGCACTGCGTCGTCGTGAGACCCCATTTATTGTGGTCAATTTGGCGTAATGTAATCAATTGTAGAACCAATAAAATAAATCAGAGTGGACAGTTTTAATTGATACCGTACAAAATTAACTACGAATTCGCCCCGTTTTAGAACAGAAACGTTATTGGAAAATCGAAAAAAAAACGAAGAAAAATAGCAGTTACACTGCTATGCTACAAAATTGAATTGTGAAAAAAATTGGCAGAGTAAATACAGAATATTCGTTTGAAAAATATTCATTCACGGTTGACGGAGAAATCGATGAAATCGGTAGAAGCAAAAACAAGATACATTCGAACTAAGAACCTCCTTCCTTTTTCGAAGTCGGTTAAAACATCTTTAATCGACTTGCATTGTGATACCAAGTATGACTAACTAATTAAAGTAAAGAAGTGAGATACCTCACTGTTACAGTAACAAGCATTTCTCTCTTAATAGGTATAAGAAAACGAAACTAGCTAATTAAATTCGAAATCAGTCCAAAGTAACTAAATTAATTTAACTTGAAAGAGTAGGTAAATAGTTAATAATTCACTGTAAATTAATTATTACACCGTAAATGGAAACTGTAAACCGCAAATTGAAACGTGGATGCCATGAATAGCTAAGTGAAATGTCATTTAAATTCGATAAAATGATGCAAATGCCAGTTAAAATTATTGACCGAGCGAGCGAAGCGAGTAAAAACCCTGACACGACTAGAATAAAATTGCTTTTGTCTGTTAGGATGTTTTGTCAGTATGGATTTTGATACTCGCGTAGTTTTCTGTTGTCGTGGATAAAATAATCTATGATAATGTAAAACGTCAAGAATTAGTTAAAAATTCGAACTGTATATCAATAGGTAACCGTACATTTTTTTCATAAGGGGAGAATTTACTGCAACACCATTAACCAGCCGATTTTAGTAATATATTATTTGGTGATGTTTGTCAAAATGATTTAGAACTCAATTTTCAAACAAGAATTTCGAATGTGAATAAAATCTGTCGAGAGTAGTTAATGAAATACGTATTAAAAAATAAGTCATACTTTGCGAAACCACGTTCAATCCTTTTCCAAAAATCTACGCAACAAAAATAAAGCGGGATTCGCACTTCGTTTACTAACAATCAGAGACAGACAACAATAAAATAGCGCTAGCCTTTGAGCCTGGCAATGATTGAGCGAACTCAACGCGCCCGTTTATTTACATATCGACTCAATTAACGAATTCACTGTAGCTCATTATCCATTCAAATCGCAGTCGCAGTTTTCCCACGTTAGCCGATTTTCCGGCGAAAACTCAATGAAAACTTCATAACAGTGTTGACTTTGCGCTCGAAAACGGATCGCGTAATGGCCTTTGTCGAGTGCAAAAAGCGACTGATCCGGCCCAGATCCGCTTTGTATAGCCCGTCTGCTTTAGTCAGTTGACAACATAATTATCGGCTGTTGTTGCAGCGACTAAATCACGGGAGTCGGTGGGCGAGCTTCTTGTAAGCGAGACGTTGCTAAAGACGCACATATTCAAGCTGGGTTTACATGGCTGCACCAGGCTACACGTGGAACTTAAAATGTGCCTTTCTCACTAATAGTATAAAAGTCAAAGTTTCTTAGTATGTTTGTTACTCCTTCATATTAAAACGGCTGGACGGAATTGAATGAAATTTGGAATAGTCTTCACTTATGCCCTGGATTAACAAAAGGCTAACTTTTCATCATCAACGTTTTATTATACTGAATACTCAATATTTTATTGCAAAACATTATGGTTTTGTATGTGGGTCTTAAATAACGTCTTAATATATATAAATTACGTGTCACGTTGTTTGTCCGCTATAGACTCCTAAACTATTTAACCGATTTCAATCAAATTTGCACACCGTGTGCAGTTCGATCTAACTTAAGATATAGGATAGCTCACATCTCAATTTATAGTAAAAAAAACAAGAAAAATTAGAAAAATTTTAAAATACTTAAACCATAATTTAACTTTAGCGCTTTGGACAATGTAAACTTTTTTAATGTAACTTTTGACATTTGACATAGAATTGATGCAATGGCTTTTGACAGGACAACGTCTGTCGAGTCAGCTAGTATATTTATAAAAGTCACACATAATGACCCTGATTGGGTTTAAGCAATGTTGTGCGAAGCGGGTTCATTTCATAATAGCTTCGTCAGAAAGAAATTCCTCTAGTTCTTAATAAGATTTGTTTAATAGTATTTCCTTTAGGGTTTTTACGAATTTAAAATTGTCTTACATCACCGCGGGGTACAGCTATTAGCTTTATATTTTTAATACAGCAGCCCACTAACTTCTTACATGTAACGAGTTATCACAACACATTTACCTATCTACAGTGGTATAAAATATTTGGAGAAGCTTTACAAAACTACGCTAAAAATCTGTTTATCAAATGAATATTTAGTCTATTTCCGCCTCGAAAGTATTTGATTTCAAACGCGAAAATACCCGAAAAATTCGTTTGAAAAACTACGCTTTGCAAAAGTTAGTTCAAACTGTTTTTTTGCATTTTTTGTTTTAATTGTAGTAACTAACATAACATTGTGTACTGAAAGGTTGTGCTTTGCTTATATCTACCACAAAATGTACCGGTCAACGTACCGTACGCCAAAATAGAAGCCAGCTCTAAGCCTTTAGGGGTTTCTTTGTAGACGTGCACTCCTATTTTGAGGGAAATAAAGTCTAAAATGCATTGCGCTTTTAGTTTTTGCTCTACTGCACAGTTTAGAGTTAAACCGTGTCAACCAGCCTGGCCTTTTACGAGTAATTAGTACGTAAACCGGAGTGATCTGATCGATACTCCTATTTTCTTTGTCGTGGCATCCCTATCATATATAAAATAGAAACATACTAGTAAGACGCGACGAAAAGCATCCGTAAACGCCGCGGGCGTAAAACCTCATCCCAGCTCAGCAATTTTCTAGCCTACGGGAGGGCCTTAAGATGCACTGTGAGGCGGATCGTCACTCGTCTTGCAGTGACAAAATGACTCGGACTGGTTCAACTAGATGGCGTTAAAATAAATTATTTATTAACATAATTTTTTAGTTAATTTACGCTTTAGTTTTGTCGTATTCACACTTTAGTAGATGTTTGTAGGGTATAAATATTTTATTGGTTATTGGTAATTCTATCCTATTATATTTTAAATGAGAAAGAGTGTGTGTGAGTGTTTGTTACTACGTATCTTTGTAACTTCAAAACCGATATTAATTAAATTGATAGCTTATGCCGTAACACACACTTTACTCATGTTTTTATCACCGCACGGGTGAATCCGCGGGCCACAGCTAGTGTTAACATAAACCATCATTCTAATCATTAGTGATAGAATATTGTACTGACAGACATAATGTTGAAACATAATTAATAGTTAGGCAGGTACTATTCAGGGTTATAAGGAAAGGGTATGCTAAGCCGAAAAAGGCTCATTGTACTCATTATTAATGACAATGTTTTCTATTGGATCAACCCAGAATTCGCGGACAAAAATAGCTGTTCCATAAAAAAATGTCAATGACACTCGACAAAATGTATAGGACCACTGATTATTAATTCGTGAATTCCGGATTTGTCCCATAGTAAAAGTTGTTCATAATGATGAGTACTATGAATCCTTTTTGGCTTAGCATACCCTTTCCTTATAGCCCTGTATACGTTACAATGTCTCAACTTCCTTTCGCCATTCCAACCGTCCATGTGCGCAACATTTGTGTCGTCAAGTGTTTTTTTAGATAGACTCAAATAGCTTTCCGTTGCTAAGTTTCGTGGTTAAAAAAGAGTTGTCACTCATCAACTGTGGGAGATGTAACGCAACCGTAGTTACTGACTAACTGTACCGTTGGGAAAAAGGTTGATGAATAATTTCCAACACTTAACTGCAAAACTTATTTTATGACACCTCTGTATCTACACAGTTTTGAGCAACAAAGTTTTTTTTATTTTAAATTGACTGTTTTTTGACGTCACACTATCAAACTGCTAAATATCAAAGGCTAGACTTACTTCTTGAAAGAGTACTTAATAAAATCCTCAATTCACGCCTTAATTTCTTAAACAAAACATTTAAAAAAACAGTCATGTTTTAACATTATAGACAAAAAAAAAATTGACAAGTTTTTTATTCAAATAAATTTAAATTTTTAATTTTCTTTCCTCTCTTTTCAAACAACAAAACTTGGCGCCAAGACGATATATTAAGTAATTAGTACCTATTGCCTAGTTGTTCCACCAAACTAGTCACTACCAAGACTACCAACAGTCCTATCAATTAACATAAATTGTCGGCTGTCGCTGCTGTCCGTACGACACGACATGTGTCAATCTCCAGAGAATCGATTTATAATTAGACAAGACCGAACATGTTCTACATATTTCTATCATCGGTTGTCGGGGTGTTTGTCTGGAGGTATGAGTTTGTCTAAACGGTTAATGATTTTTAACCGGACTGTTACTTTTCTTTTCACTTTATATCTCATTTATAAGCAAGCACTAATGTGCAAACATTACTGTGTTCCGGTTAGAAGGGCATTGTTTCCAGTGAAATTACAGGGCAAATGGGAGATCAGAATCAACTTATATCTCAGGGTGACGAGCGCAGTGCTGTGCCGCGCAGGGTCTTGAATTCTGCGAGTTCAAAATTCTGGGTGGCGCAGACCTGTTATGGGCAAACGTGTCGTTTAACACCAGGCGAGCGATTTGCTCGTTTCGTCACCTAATCACTTAAAAAATAATAATTTTTGCTCATGTTTTTAAAAGATCGACTGTTTTTTTTATAGTTGGACGGTTGATGCGGTGGCTTACTTTCTATTCTATGGCCTGTACCACGAGCTCTCAAGGCAAGCCTAAATTAAATTATCTCTCAAATAAACATCTTTAAAAGTGTTGTAATTTTTTTTAACTAAAATTGAATATTAGACAATTTAACATATTTTGAGTGACTGGCATAAGTTAAGTTAGAAATAACATTTGTATATCACAACTTTAATACAGACTTCTTAGCCTTAGATGGATAAGCTTCGATTAAACAGACTTTATCAATAAATCAGCGATCTTCGCCTTAACACTTGTCAACAAACTTTCTTCCATTCGTTCTAATCTTAATTGAAAATTCAATCATTTATTCATTCAATCGTCGTTAAGGTTCTTTAATAGCCTTGCCTTTTTACTTCATTTTTGCTTCGCATTGTAATAGCCAGCTAATTTTCTTCGTCGGGCGTATCCTTGAAGTTTTTTGAAATGGTCCTAAAATCGATTAATTTGGACTTTTGCTATAGAACGCTCACTTTTGACTACCGCCTAAGGCTTTGTTAGAAAGCTAACTATCTGATTGACTAAACTTGCCTTACCAAAAAGAGTGAGTGGTGAACGAGTATATACTAACAGCTGTGCCGATTCTGCTGTACCGTTTACTTAACTGATTTTGAATTTCATAGTGCTTAAAATATTATAAACTATGAAAACTAACGTGGTTTTGAAACATTTTGGTATAATTAATACGTTTAAACTCAATCAAAATTAAGTTGTCTGTTACGACTAGTTTCAATCACATTCGGTGATCTTCATCAGGATATTAAAAGCGTGACGCGCTCGCGGTAGAGTCTCGCCTGGCACACTTGGTGGGGCACGACCAAAATATTGTTATCTCTTTTTCACATATCGAAAAACAAAGAAAGGTAAATCATTTTAGAGTTTTAAAATTAGTTAAGTTTAGAAAATGTCACATGAGAATCGATGTATGTTATTCTAAAATACAGTGAGACTCGTATAATGTTAGACAAGTCTACACCGTCTCACATAAATATGAAAAGAACTTCTCAGCATTTTGCTTTCATTTTCAGGCCCATGTTTTATGAACGCTCGACATGTTCATAACCACCTATTATATAAAAGCCTCATCTGTGAGCGGCTACAAAAATACCTACACATAAATCTAAGAGCTGATAAAAAATTGATGAATCAGACTGATTGAATACGCCTGCATCAATTTGCGAAACTAATATAATAGAGGTCCCAAGACGTACCGCAGATATTATTTCTGTCCAACAGGAAAATAAAACAGAAAAGGAAACTGCATCTGCAAGTTATTGAGTTTCCAATATCTAGTGATAATGAAGAAGTAAGTAATATGGCCGCGAACGCTCATCTGATATTCATAACGTTAGAACTAGCGGGCTTAGCCGTTCAAAGAGAAACTTTATTTATTTATCGAATGATAATGTTGTGGACGGAGTTTTATCTAGTTATTTACTACTCTAGGGTATTATATTAATGTTCTACAAGCTTTATGCCCGCTTTATTAACTAGCTTAGTATGTAAGTACCCGTAGGTGTACATATAGACTTATGGATCTATTCAGGAAAATCGCAATTCTATCGGAGACAGAATATTATTACGATTTTGTCATTGAAATGTCCCATTGTTTCAGCGTCTTTGGTGCTCAGAAAGTCTTATGCGTCTCACCTTGGGCCAAAAACGTAGCAAAATGGAGCGTGACCGCCAAAATAAAATTTAGAAATAATTGGCTCATGCAAAACACGTCCAAGAGAGCATTTTCACAAATGTGAAACAATAAGTGCTATCGCTGCTTGCGAGCGAAGCCAAGTGCTCAAAGTTTGTGAGAATTTATTTCATTCTTATGGCAGTGTAGATGGCCAGTATCGCAGCTTTTTGAACCGAGTTTAAAACCATTGGGTGCAATGTTTACGACTAATAAGAATACTCGTAGGTAGATATTTAGCCTTGTTTCTAGATGCTACCAAGAAATTATACCCTTTTTCCTAGTTTATTTCGTCCTACTGCTAAGCAAAAAATGATTAGACTGTCAAAAAAGTCTGAATGTGTTTATAATCACGTCAATATTAGGCTGATGCTTATTTTTGGAAACGTTTGGCCTTTATTGATAATGCGGTAGACTAACACTGCTGTAGATCTATTAACAAATATCAAGTTTTTTTTTCCTCTGTGTTTTTTTGTTTTTTTTTAGTCTCAAAATTCTTTCGCTTCATTTCGACAGCATGGTAGGTATACTTTTAAGAAACAATTTTCGTAGATAGCTAATATGTACTAAATGTACTTACGCAAAACAAAGAAACTTACCTCTTCTCTCTCATTCACCTAACAATTACCTTCCCGAGGTAGGCTTTAGACTTAGATCCTTTATTTCAGCAGCTTCAATACTGTCTTCATCGTATTCTGTTCTTATGGTACTATTATGCCGTTCTCAGCTACAACATAAATAATAATGCGGCCGTTATAGGGTCATTACAGTGAGACCCGCCGAGTGACGGTGGCACTCAGACGCACGTACAAAACGGGCTAGGTTTGCGGAGAAAACGTTTTCATAACAAAAAGTATTCTTTATTCCAACCTTGAAAAACGAGCAGTAGGTTTTTAGTTTTTTTATGCTTTATGTGGCAGACAAGCAAACGGGCCGCCTGAAGTTGTTTTCAGTATGAATAAAACCAACAAATTTGCTAACGCTATTTCTTAAGGACCATTTACATCGATAGAATGCCATTGAATCAATAGGAAACTCTATTGCTGATGAATTGAAGAAAATAACATGTCGCTCTTCAAAATAGATTCATATGTAGTTTCATAGACATTTTTCTGACTTATGTAAGGTACTTTAAAGCCTAAAATGGCTTGCAGCACACGTTTCAAATCGCGTCGCACATCCGTAGTCTTGAGACGGCGCTCGTCCACCGGTATCTGACTGAACTCTTTGCGAGCCCCATTGAAGCCGCGATGAAAGGGGGGTCATTACCTGAAACAAAGGAGGAAAGCCGCTCAAACTGTGCATAAATCGTGCCTGTTTACCTACGAGGAAACTTCCAGAAAGCCGCCAAAGAAAAACGCAACCCACTTCACCTCGAAACGTCTCGGCCTGAATAACCTTTTCTATGCCCTTAATACATTTATGCGGTCCTGAAAAGTGTCGGGCCTATTTTTCTAATATTTCTTGCATTTCTTAATAGTTTGCTATGAGTTTGCAGACTTTAGGTACTCTCAAGTCTCGGTTCTATACCTAAAGAAAAAAAAAAAAAAAGAGAGTACCTAAAAGAATCACCAGTATTTTTTTCAAAACATCAAATTTAATAGTAACTCAGTTTTAATTGAGATATATCTTAAGAGTAGGAGGAGGTTGAGATAAAAAATAAGTTTAAGCAATTTTTTTACAAATTTTTCATATTGTTTTCGTCCTTTTTGTGTGCCTATTTAAGTACTAATCTTCACTTATAAGTAGGCAAGCAACAAAATATCATATTTATTCCACACACAGCAACGGTTTACAAATTTATTAAAAGTAAAATGCTGATACGAATTGAATTTCAAAATATCTTCTTTTGACGTCAGAAGTAGTTTTTTGTTAGGACTCTTTTGAATAAGAAGGCATTTACTATTCCGTTAAATTAAATTCAATCATAAAGCCACATGAGTGAAATATCTAACAGGAAAACTAGTGGAAAACTTTACAATTTCGATAAGTTTTTTTTCAAATCCATGAATATGAAATCTTGTTGAGTGGACCCAGTCTACTTGATTCATATTTAAGTTTACAAATTACAAGAGTTGGGTTTTGTTGAGTTGAGTTACTTGGTTGTCATTAAATTAAAAAAAATGTTTAATAACTATTACTCAGAAGAAAATTATGCTCACCTGTGCAGTTCCGTTCCTGTTACGGTATTGAAGGAAAACCATAGAGACAATGTAAATTGACTGTTAAAGCATTTATACCAGCTACTTATAATTATGACATAGTTAAGATATCATCTGACATAATCAAATGCTTCATCACATTAATGAACAATTAAGTCCAGTTTATTACACAATAATTTATAGATTAAAGTTAGAATAACTCTACTTATTATTACAAGCTTTCACTTAGAATAACTCTATTTATAATATCCATTAAATGTTATCCTACAAACTGGTAAATAAGTAATTCCATAATCCAGAACACCTGGGAACAATTACAGTTACCTAGAATACCAATTACTTATCCAATTAACGTGGTATTAACAAAAAGCAGGCCTAACTTTCACCGACTGTAAAGTTGAAGCCAAATTTTAGCAACAGTATCTATAACTCAATTGAGCATAGTTACTTATCTGAAAACATAAACAGCGATACGAGGACAGGGTAAACTATCTATTTGTCGGTGGCAGCTGTTGATACAAGAGCGGGCAACAATTGAATATGGCTGTAAATCAGGGAGGGACATTTGACCCCTCATGTAAATGTCGGGATGACCCCCTCTCGCCGTCTTGGGGATTTGGCCCAAGGATCGAGCGTCGGGATTAGACGTTTTAATTTGATATTTGCATGTTTGGATTGCTGTTGTAATGTATTTTGTAAGTATGGAATTGCTTTTGTTACTTTGTAAACTATGTCGATACTTTTTAATACAACTGATCTTAGTTTGTTTTAGAAATTATTTTGCTCTGTCGATTTTTGACAAAGTTGATAGAGGTTTAGAATTTTTCTTGGGTTTGGAAATAATAATTATGTCTAGGTAAAATAAAACTGATAATTTGAGTGGCAGAACCATTAGCCGCTTAGATTTTTAGACAATCTGAAAGTCTCTAAGTTCTAAGTAATACAAAACTATTTTTTCAGAACTGTTGAGAACTTTTTCTTTATATTTGTTATTGAGTCATGTTAGCACCAATTTGTCACAGTAAAATTACCCAAAGACTTGCGGTTCTTTAAAGTCGTCTCAAAATAGCAATCGATATAAAAATTGCCAGTCCAGGCGCAGTAAATCAGAATCGGCTGGAAAGCCAGGACATGTGTCTCAATAACGCTTCGTGCGATATGCGATAGCCGTCCCAGCGCCGCGATGTTTTATTTTCATCCCCCTGTATAAAGTGAAATCGTCTAGGTGTTCTATCTTTGCTATTCTCGGATGTTTTATTATCAGTGATTTTATACAACCTCGAAATAGGAGAAAAGTTTTTGAAGAAGAGAATGAGAAAATGTTACTTATTTATGCTGGATTGAATACAATGATCAGTTCTTAGTCGACCTGTATGGCTCAGCGGTAGTGTATCCGCCTTATAAGCCAGAGGTCCCGGGTTCGATTCCCAGCCGGGCAGATGTTTGAATGATGAATTTAAATATCTGTTCTGGGTCTGGGTGTTAGTTGTCCTTGTCTTTGTGTGTGTTCCATAGCATCCTCGACATAGGATTTATTCCTAGTAGTAGAGCTATGAGTGTGAAACGTTTTTTTTTTTTATTTATTTATTTATTCTTAAACTTATGAACAAATATCGGTAAACTAGTAATACTATCCCGAAAACCTCTATAATTTTCTACTTGTCCTTTTATTAAATTCATTTCCAAACGCGCAGACGGCTGAATTCCGACGTGACTAGAACTTACGAGCTGATCAAACACCTGTTGACGAGCAAATATTTGTTTACCAGTTCCCGGTTTATCTTTAAACGGAATGGCGCAGATTCTATCTGATGCTTAATTAATGTGACGTATTAAACAAGCCGGGACTACACTTGGTTGGGCATACGCCAGATTGTTCTTTTTGCTCCACACAACAGGCTAGTGCAGCTGCGTTGTTAGCAGTAAGGAATGTGTCGCTTTCTGGAGATCGATTTAGATATGGTTGGGAACTAAGCTGCTGGAGATAAAGGATCTGCATGTATGTACGTGTCGCACTGTTACGTAGATTAGTTAGATAGATAGATAAACTCTTAGATCTCTCAGATGCAGTGTCCACCAATTTATTTGGATAAAAGAGTGAGAGAGATAGTCGTTGACAAAACCAAGTAAGTTTTCCAAACCGTTTGTCTTAGGCTTTCTTTATTACAGTTTACAATATCCCACACTCTGTTGGATTTTTTTTAGATTCTAATACTAGTAAATAATAAATAATATTAGTAATTCATCAAAAACTTGGTGATCTATAATCTGGCTTTAGTTTTGTTTTTTTCCATGGTTGTATGAAAAATGTATACAAGAACCTACAAACTGCATAGCCAAACTGGCACTAATCTTCATACATACCTCTAAGTAGTAAGTATGTTTTACCCATCGATCCAGGTTTTACTTTAATTTCTTCTCGGTTTACGTGAAGCATCCGCTAAACGCTAATATTATTTACTCGTTCAGTGGACACATAGCCTGCCAGCTCTCGGAATACTCCCTGAATACCTTTGAAATGAGACACCGACTTCGACGCACACAAATCAAGAGGTACTTTGTGCCTTCCTCAAGTATCGGTCTAAATTTAAAGTCATTACTGTCACTGTTCGCTTTTTGCGAATGTACTTATAGTCTATTCTAGAAACTTCACGGGTAATGTAGAACGGAGCGCTCGCTAATTGCGTGACTTTAACTTTTTGTATGCTCTTATTGTTATGGTAAACTCTTTTGAGCTCTGTTGCGGTGAGAGAGAAAGTTTCAGTCATTTTTCTCTGGTATTTACGTTATGAAATTAAAGGTTTTGCGTTAGAAAAGGTTTATAAATGTGCTTTTTATGCGAAAAGTTGTTTTTTATTTGCTAAGCCATGCCTACTAAGCTGAGTGTGGTGGGTACTATAATTGTGATTTTCTATTCTGTTATATGTGTTATGCGGGTTATGAGAGTGGGGTTGTTATTTTATTTGAGATAAAGTGTTATTTTATTAACAGTAAACTTTACTATTGATTTCATAAAATTGCAAAATTTATAGTAAAAGATAATTTTCTAACAAAAGCTAGACTAATAACACGCAATTCCAAATATTTGATACTTTTCACATACCTACACCGATTCTGCTTTCAGAAACACTTCGCTTTCCTCAAACATAGTCAAATAAAAATTCATACTCGCCCACACATTTATGAATTCCCACTCAGAAATCCAGAGGTGAGATGCACAAGAAAACGTGTGAAATTAAATTGAAGTCGGCAAAGGGCATACAATAGAACTCTTCACTGAAGCCGTAGAGCGATGTATGCGAACTACTTACGTACAGTCTATACAGTTTTATAATGCCAAGGCGTAATATATCCCTATTTATAAGGCGTTTTATACCTCTGAGAGGGTCTAATTCAAATTCAGATTTACTAGCGTAGCCTAAAATATGGTCTTTCATATGTAAAGTAATGGATAGACGCTTCAGATATTGCCTCTAACTTATTACCTAAATGAATGAATATTTAGTGAGTTTAAATATGTCTAGGACTTGTGGATTTACTGAAACCGATTATGTTGTTACATATTAAACGATATGATTGCTTTAATTTGGGTAAATTACCATTTACCTTTATGTATTATAGGGGTTCTTATACCTATATGAGTACAGAGTAGCGTTCTCATAATAATTATTTATAATCATGGTCTCATAATTTTCTGTAAATAAAATTAATGCGTACTTAACCCCACCCGTACTGTATTTTAAGAGCTTCTAGCACATTACTCTTACATAATTCATTGTATATTTTTGAAATGCTATTTAATACCTACGTAATTGTGAAAAGATCTTCTGAATAAAATTCTAACAACAGACAAACAGTCCACAGTCTAAACCGGTGCGTCTAGAAACAACATTTTCAGAGAAGTTTCTTCAGTAACGTCTTCGTAAGAGAGCACTAGAAAAAGATTTCCAAAATTTATTACCATACAGAAAATAGGAAACAAAAATTTGAATGGAAGTTTGCAATTTATTCTTTGATATATTTCCGAGCCCAAAGCCAGGTGTAACTAGCGGACATCAGAGCACGTACCATGAGTTCTTAGGGCAAACTTACACTGAATTGCGTTGGCTTTTGTCTTGCTTTTCCCTTACTCGTAGCTGACAAAGCGACCCAAAAGCCAGAGCGACCTCGTGCTCGTTCACGATACGACCCCAGCCATCAAAGAAATAACATTACTCACTTCTACGAACTATTCAAAAGCGGGACACATAGCGAAACATTTTAAAACTTGTACAAAGATTGTCTCACAAGCGGCCTTAGAGCGCTCGACGGAAACTTGCGTCGTTCTCAACGCAATAAATGGTGCGAGCTCGCATGCACTACGAAAAGAACCAATTCCGTTCTTATTCTATTGTTCCCGATTCAGATTTCGATTAAAAAGTTGAGCCAAGTTTTACTTGCAGTTTTATAAGGTCTGGCGTTTCCCAGGATTAGATTTTATTTGGATCCGCAACTTCGTTGAGAAAAGCTTCTTTAAGATTGTAATGATCAAATTGCTGAGAATTTTTAAAGTCGGCTGGTTGTTTTTTACTTAGTAATTTCCTTAATCCTTTAAGGCTATAAGTTTGCACTTCCTGGTGCTTCTACTTTCATTGATTTTCTCGTGGTATATAGATATGTCTTGTTGCCAGCAATTTAGACAGTTGTTATAGAAATCAAAAAACCAGTACTAGCTAGATACTTACCAAATTAATTGCCTATGTAATATAAAACAATAACCTATTTCTGTCCAACTCCAGAACGCTCCAGCTTAGAAAAAGCAAAAATGTGGATAGAACATCGAAACAACAATATTTGATAACATTTGGAGACGAACGAACATTCCCAAACTCACTTAAGTACTCCAATCTCCACAAACATAGACATAAAGTAAATGTACACACGAGCACTGAATTGACGCTTTAGAACCGAATCGAAGTAAAGTGCTTCCCCGCTGCATACTGCAATCACAGTGGCACTCCAAACATTGGGATTCTTTAAAACAGTTCTTCTCACCAATCCCTCACTGTTTGTTCGTACTGTTTGCCCTTTCAGTACATAAGTTCGTGAAAATCGAATGCTGCGCTCAATTGGAGTTATGGGGACGCTGCTGAAGCGTGGAAATATCACGCGCCGTTTATTTCCTTTTGAACAAGAGATACTTAATTTTATTTGTTCCCAATATTAGGATGGAAGGAAAATGTTCATTTTGTTTTCATGCAATTATTAATTTACTTTCATACTTGGTAAACAGGTAAGTAAGTTCAATAGTCCGAGTGGCAAGGTTATTATTGTAAAACAAACACCCGGGACATACCAATAGTTCTTACTTAACGCTTTATACGGGCATATTTTCTATTTTATATTATTACTAGCGGCCCGTCCCGGCTTCGCACGGGTAGACTTTGGGATAAACGTAGAGTAAATTGAAATCGGTCCAGTCGTTCACGCGTGATGGCGTGACCAAAGGTGTTGAGAACAATTATAGGAACTCTTTGTTATAACCTCTATTCTCATGCTATTGCGTAACTATAGCAACCGTAGTTTGTTGATGCTAACTTGTCAATTTATAGTAAAAATTATCAGTATAAAACGCACACTGTTTTGATAGATATGATTGAATTTGAACTTTGTACAGAGGTAATAAAGTGCAAATTGACTCTTGGACGTTAGGAACATACCTACATTGCTTAAACAACAGTGAGTGCTTGCAATTCAATATGAACTTTATACAATAGCAATAAAGCTCGTTTTAGTTAGAAAACGTTTGTATGGGAAAAATAAAAGGGCTGTTTTTAGGGTTTTTCAATATTTCTGAGAGATTTTCTTAATATTTTTTTCCGTAAGAACCTTCTCCTAATAATAACAAATACAACAAAAAAAGAATTAGTGAAATCGGTCCAGCCATTCACGCGTGATGCCGTGACCAAGGAAAACGGGTTTCATTTTTATATATATAGATAGATAATATAGGAAGAAAAAAACCGTATTACTTCGAAAATGTAAGGAATACCTCATAACGAGAACCAGAACTATCGTTCTGATTTCTCATAACTAATATACAAATTGAGTCAGTTTTTCCATGAAATTGTTAATAAAACTAGAGCATTCACCGTTTGTATTCAGTATATTTACCGTAACTTTTCAACGCAAATACTTTGTTATTCTCCATTCCTGTATTTCATATTAGCACAAATTATCCAAAGCCACAGCACTGGCTGCATAGTGTTGTTTGCAAAACTATCTACAAACTTACGAATCGCAATCCGAACTGCGATGTACGGAAGAATCGTTCGGTTTTGACGCGCAACTAGTACGCCGCGCAGGTTTCACGAACATCTGAAAGTCTCAGCCCAGTTTTTAAACAGTTTTGTAGGTACTTCTAGGCCCGGTGTCAACTTGATATTAGCTAATTAGTTATAGCTATGGGGTGGTAGCTACATATTAAAATCTTACGGTGCCATGCACACCCACGCGACAACAACACGGGTATCCGAAATCTCTGATAGTTTTCTACTTAGTTTTAATTCCTGCCTTTATTAGTTTTATTGTTGTTATTACCCTTACTCGTAGAATGTCAATTAAAAAAATATTTCATTATGTCATAGTTAATCCAGGTCCCGTTATACAAAATCTTTAGTTACGATATAGCCGTCGTTCTAAGAAAAAAAGATGATAAACAAACGTAAGAGTCATTAGATAAAATGTAGAAAGACGTGAACAGACACTTTGTTTATACAGTGTAAACAATCCACTGCACATATTGACAGATTGAAATAGGCTGTTTACCTTCAATCAAGAGTAATTAGTATTAATGAGCTAATGATATTAACCATTTGCTGCTAAAGTAAAGCAAACGCAATGAAATCATTCAGGACAATGTAATGTACTCGTAGTTTTGTTTTTTTTTTACTTTTGTTGGTATTGGCAACAGAATTTATTAAATTTAATCGTGCATTAATTTGTTTTTTTTTTGTGGTAATTTGACGTACTTTTTGTTTTACAAGTTTAACACTTTCAATGCCGGTGTAAGTTTGCAAATAGTTGTGAGGTCACATGAGCCTCATACCTGAACACAGTTTTTTTTTGTTGAACGCTCTTGGTTTACGTTATTACGCACTAAGTACCATGAGATTCACGTGTGAGATCATTACGATACACTACACTAACTCTTACTTGACACCACATATTAAAATCCATATAAAAATCCATCTTGAGAAATAATCTTGGGCTTTATAAAGTTAGAGTGAAGAGGTATCTTTTAAGTCTAGGTGCTTCATCTTTGGCCACATCATCGCTTACCAACAGGCGAGTTGGAGGTCAAATGTAGACTTATTCGCTTTAAAAAAAATGATTAGAGAAAAGCACAAAGAACGGGCTTCGTTCAAATCAGCACGGATCGTGTTAATTTAGAAGCATTACGAGATATCACTGCTTGTCAGCTTACTCTTTAAAATCGGCGAGTCGTTCATTATTATTAATTCCAGCGATTATAACTAACAGTGCACAAGTGCATTCCAGTCCCAGATTGAACACGTATAGTTATTTGTCAACGTCCCAGGTTATTTCTATTGCAAACGCACTGGACGGAATCAGAGCATCACAACATGTTGCTAGAGAAACGTCTAGTCCTGACATAACTGTCGCTTTGGAAGTCAAATGGTCACAAGGTGTGACGAAGTAGATATGATTTTGTGTTATTACTAGTCTTTTGCCGATTTGAATATTATTTACATCAGACTTTGCTTGACAAATTTTATTGGAAAACAACAGTGAGGTTTAAACTTGAGGCCTAAACTTGGTTGATACTAAAACAGATTATTTAGATTTTTCTTGTTATAATCCATAGTTCCAACTTACTTTGCTTATTTCAACACAATTTCTAACAACTATCATTATATTTTTTTCGTTCAATTTATTTGTTTGAATCTTTTTATTTACCTTCGGTACTTGCTCCAAGCACCACTCTAGTTAATTAAAATTGACAGACTTACAACTATAACGTTCATGAAGCATGCTCACTACGTTTTCCTTAAACACGGTAAATCACGAAACATGAAAACCTGCCGTAAATAAGTCACTTGTTACCACGAGCAACAGACGACCCATCACACCTATACATCTACGCACAACTCATCTCATCATTCGTACATCGTCTAAAAACGATACCCAGTATACGTAGCCGATAAAAAATGTTCATTTTACACTCGAAAGCGTATCGAATATAAAATTATTCCGCTATCTCCTACACTGAACTCCCGTTTTCACATGTCGTAAAATTTTTACTCCCAAGATTTTTATCGTCTCCCGTGAGTCTAAAATAAGCTGAAATATCGTCGCTTATACTCTTACCTGACGTGATGCGATGGTATCATTGTATGCTGGAAGATACGGGGCACCTGTTCTGACATTATTTATGTATATCCTGGTGCAGGCCAAGTCCGAGAGATCTGTCATCGGTGTTACCGATATTGCGAACAAAACGAATGAGCGTGCTGCAAGTCAATATATTGTCAGTGATTTGCTTCTGTGACAAGTATGATGGATGTATTGATACGAGTATATCCCCGAGGATATATTATAGTATATATTCTTAGATTTAGAAAATATTAATATTTGTAATCTTCAATGCTTTTTACCTTTGATATGCTTCTTAGATTCAATAATGAAATAGATAATATGATTTTAATTTTTTACTTAAAATTACATTAGATGTTTGATTAGATTGGATGATGATAATATCTTGTGAATATAAAATAAGCAACGAGTTCAATGAGAGGGATCGTATACGACAGACTTATAGTTGGCTAGCTTATTAAAAGTCTGCGAGAGAGTAAAACGAAAAAAAATGCGTCACTGCAAGAATTTTTTGCTGGCTCTTAGTGTATCATTTTTAATCTGCAACAGCTTCGCAGCTTAATTTGACAGCCATGTGCTTGATACATTACTTACTGCGACGATACTGCGACAGTCTGACGTTGGATAAAGGGAGCCTCCGTAAAGAAAGCTTTTACTGGAACTAAAATAAGGTTTACTGATTTTTTATTGGTACGTGTTGCGTGCCACGGGCCCCACACTAATCACGTCTGCCAACTTTACGGACAAAGCATGATCGGAGTTCCCAAGTTTGAATTTCTTCCTCAATTGCCTCTTTCGGCTTTTATATGCTCGTACCATAGATTCTGAACCATCAAAAACCAAGGAAATATGGGAGGCCATTTTTGGCCATAACTTTCAAAATCCCGAAACGCAACTCATAAAACGCATTTCCACGTTACTCTTCGAGTCATAAAATGCAGGTTCGTAAAACCGATACGACGTATAATCATGAATCCGGTGGCGTTCCGACACAGTACAGGCCTAAAGACCAGTAAAACTTACACGAATGCAAAGATTTACTATATTTCTTCATACGTATTATCTGGTAGGTATAGACAAATACCTACACATTTGAAACCAGCATTCGTTTCTGTACCATTGATCCAAACTTAATTTTGCACTAAAATAACTGAAAGATATTACAACTGTTACAGAAACTATTTGTCAATTATCGGCATTTTTCAAAAGAAAAACCACCCCAGAAAAACTGACGCTATCTTAAAATGCGATTCACACTACTTGTATCAAAACCCAAGGCCTATATCATGGTCTAAATTAATTAAGATGATCGAAATGCTCCACGATTGCAATGACAGCCAAAGCTAGCACCGTCATAAAAGTAATATGTCTTCGATCATACTACTTCTTAGCATCAGGGAGAATAATGATCAAAAACGTGTAGCGCATCAGTAATAAGAAAAACATTAACTACAGGTCAAATATAAATACAAACTTGAGTAAGAGTCCTTTGATTGTTGTTTCTATAGAGTTTAAAACGCTATGTTGCAAAGAAATATAGTATTATCTATTACCTAAGTGTTGATTTCCTAAGAATGTATAAGTCTGATTCTCATAATTTGCGTTTTATTTTAAATATTTTGTAATAAATACAGGCTTATCTGTGTTTTTTTTAGAATTTCAGTGGTTTAATACTAAGTAGAAAAGCATCTAATGGTTAGTAACGCCCATTTTTTTTCGTTAACACAGACATGGCAAAATATTGTCACTAAGATGAAAAGGCGTTTCTAAAAATACAAAGTTGAAGGGACATATCTAGCCAGAAACGTCTTTTCATTGTAGTATCGCATAAAAAAGGAAAAGGTTTTTTTATTATTATTAAACACAAATTAATATATTATTAAGATATACATACTGATAGCTCAAACTCTAATGAACACAGTTTCATTACAAAATTAGTGACTTATTCATTTTATTTGACTCAGAAAAATGATTAAATTATAAACATACAAAATATTTATTTTATCCATTTGATGTTTAGCTATAAACGTCTTTTTTCCTTATCACGGCAGTATTGTTCGTCTTGGCTTTTAATCATCCATACTGTTCATACAAAGTATGCTTTTGGATGACGAAGGAGGTACGGAAATAATTAGAGCGGTTTTATCCGACAGATCGTATTCAGTCGTATAATGAATGAAGCGTCAGGCCGCAGAGTCACCGGCGGAGTGACGTCATGACCTCATGACTTCGTTGGTACAGGCACAGGTAGATTAATTGTATTTGAAGCTAGTGGAACTGAAATTAAGAACAAATTGCAGTATGAGAATTGTACCATGAAAACTACTGCGATTTTGGCGCGGTGTGACGCCGAGATGCACAGTGCCAGGCTAAACGCGACCGCCAGCTCGTCACGCTTGTAATCATTCCTTGAAAAAGATCACCGCATGTGATTGAAACTTGTCGGAGTATCCGACTCAATTAAACATTAGTCCCACGTTAATTTTAACAAAACAAGAGTTTGGATATGATTTTATCTTTCTTTACCATGTCCTTTGCTTATTAAGCTGTGATTGACGGGGTCCACAATTGTAGCTAAAATACAATAATATACCATACTACATAAACACATACATTGGGGAATGCTAAAAAGATGAATATGAATTTGTTCGTGGCAAAATCATCCTCGCTCAAGTTTCCATTGAACAGAAATCCTTTACAAAACGTAACAGAATTTTATGGTAATAAACAACAGTAATGTCTCAACACTGTCTGCGGTTCACGTCGCGACTTCAACATCCCATAATACCTACACATGTACCGTATCTTCAATAAATCCGATACACGGCAATTCGATAAATGGCAACAAACGGCCACAGCCGGGGATTTCCAAAAACAAAACGTTATAAATATCTGACAAACCGCAGCGGATAGAATGGAATATGAGCCGCGTAAAAAGAGTGGAAAAAATATTAAAATTTGAGTGCTCGCAATCCCAGCTATCGATATCAAAGCACGTCCAATCAAAACGAGACGTGACAATGATTCAGAAGCCTTTTCGATTCCGTGAATAGGCCGCTAACTTATTGGCGGTCCTTTATTTGGTGATTGCTGTTTGACACCTCAACGGGAGCGGATTCGGTTGGTATTTTTATTTAATTAACTTTTGGTGTTGCCTGCGTTTGCGGAGGGACGGGGCGCGGAATACAATGGCTGACTAATTTACGCGCGGTTTCAGTCGCTTTTCAGTTTAACTTTTTATGGCTTATGTTGCTTTTAAGCTCGTTTTAATTAATGATTATTTTAAATTACTTTGGTTGTTTTTGTAATTGCATTTTTATTATTAAAAATGGTAAACAAACACTTTTTAGATTGCTAGTCCCTTCTAAACGATTCAAGGCCATTTGAAAAACTTATTAACATTTAAGTTGAGCTTTTTGAAAAATTATTAACTAAAGTACCTACTTATGACACGCCTTAATTATTTATTCACAGAGATTTAAATTATGTATATTTCTGAACTGTTCAAAGCTCATATAAAGACCAAATTACCGTTTTAAAGTTTCTGAATGTCATGAAAGGTACCTAACCAATTTTAAAAACCGATCAAAAATCAATTCGTAGACTAAGCCGCTGACTTCACATTAAAATTGAAAGAAACTGCACTGAACGTAAAACAGTATCCAAGCGAGCACCCTCCTCGAAAGCTAAGAGAGATAACGCGATAATAATTCTTCGTAAAATGTCACCAAAGTTCATAACTGATAAAAGTTTAGTCCCTTTTCTGAAATTTTAATAGAGATTTAATTTTCGCGAGTGTCCAAAGCGTGCCGATAACGTAACTAGTCGCCACTCGAATCCTAAGTGCCTACAAGCTTACTCATTATCCCTTACTAAGCGTTCTCGTTCAACAAGACTTTGTTGCTACTTAGATCTACTTAGAAATGTCTATGAAGTTAGTAAAGCAAAATAGACACTTACGAGTATGTGTAACAGTAACAGTAATATTCTATTTTTACATTTCTCATATTTATGAGTACTCACTCCTTAATGCAGTAACATTCTATTTTTACATTTCTCATACGAGTACTCACTCCTTAATGTTTTCTTAATTATTATTAGAAGTATTTGTTTCTTAAAAACGAAAAAGTCGTTATTTATTTCCAAATAATAGATTAATGGATCAATGCATTTTTTAGCTTGAAGATAACTGGAGAGTCAAAAAATCTTTTCTTCGTTTCATCTTTTTTTCTTAAATAAAATGATGACTTTTAGTGATTGCTCAAGCTGGATAAACCACGAGACGCAGTTAGTATGCTTATTCTTTGTGGAATTGAAAATCCAATAAATATTTATGGCCCACAGCTGGAAGTGTGATCATAGTTCCGACACTTCCCATACTTAGCATCACACATGCAAGTTTGTAATTGAAAAAGTTCACGCCGTTTTCATCGAAACTTTTTATCTGGTTTTCGATTTTGTTTTGTCCAACACTCGCAACTACATGCTGTGTTTAGTTTCACTTTGTTTGCCAAAATAACTAGCTATTTTTACTTAGAATTTGTGAAAGATCTTGCATTTACCTGTGCGTTTACGTTGAAAAATAATCTCTAACATCACACTTATTTTAAATACTATTATATATTTTTTTTATTTTTAATAAAGGATTTAGGAAGGATTTAGATAGCCTACACGTACCTATAAATAATGTAACGAGCCGAAAAAGCAATACTGCTTAAATCTCTCACTTACGGAGAGTTCCATTCTACCAAAAACATCCCTTGATAACAAACTACCGCCAATTTCAATCTATCTCCGTTATAAAAAGCGGACAGTGATATAGGCGCGTCACATAGAATAATAAAAGAGTTTTATTGTAGCTTTACTGATCCAATGGCTTAAAAATACAACACAGGAAACACCTATTGGAATCCAACATAGGGTTTTGCTCTAAAACTCCAACTGCTTTCCATCATAGTAATTTACCTTAATTTGTACGAACTTTTAACAATATGTACCTACTCTTATGTTAGTTTGTTCGTGTACCTATGTCAAATCTTGCAACTGACTTTTGAACCACTTTTTAATATTCGATTGGCCTGAAATATATTTGGTAGGTACCTGTGTAGTGTAACTCTGATGATAATGCAGTGAAAGTTTGTTTTATGTTTAGGCCGTATTCCTCCTTGCTGGCCAAGTGTGAGTTGGTGGATTCACATACGCCTTTGTGTTTCTTCTACGAAAGTGTACAGGTTTTCTCGCGATGTTTTTTCCTTCAAAAGCACCATGACTTCACTAAATGTCCTAGAAATTCCAGCAAAAACAAATGCTGTTTAATAAAAGAAACCTTTACAACAAATTAATCAAACTACCAGCAAAAGTTAATTTTACCAACACTATGTTTGCTCGATATATCGTGTTTACACCATCTAATTAAGAGTCGCAAAGGGTTGATTTACATTATAAGTTCTTGCCATATTTTACCCATAGCGATACGTGAAACTAGAAAATTTACCTTATGTCTTCAAACTGAGTTTGATATTCCTTTGGACGGGTGAAGGATGTTATGACGTTGTGGAAGTATTTTGTAAATTGAGTCATTAGTAAGGTAACGCAAGAGGTGAGAATACGTCAAAAGGTGCAAACGATAAATGCAATTTCCCTCACGAAGGCGGCTATAAATATAGTGCATTACCCGCCTTAATAATATACCTTGACTCTGAGTAGTTAGACATAGCTTCATAGCGGTTAGTAATAATAGAAGCTATCGGATCTGATAAACCTAATTAATATCAGTTGATAATATTGTAGTCTCCCATTTTGTAAGCACCTATATACCTATCAGGAGATTACCTACTATATCCAAAACAAATTATCTCTACAAACATCTTTCTGGATATAAAAAAATAGAATGCACCGCGCTTGTCTCGAAAAAAAAAACCAAAATGGCTAGACCGATTCAAATAGTTATAATAAATATGGTAGCTACACTATAGTTATCTACATAGGTAACAGTGTTTAATATAGCTATCTAGAATATAATAATATTAGTATGGAACTAAACTAAGTACCTAAACGTATCCTCTGAAATATGTAAATATGGTATAGGGTCACTGGTATAAGGAAGGTATACATGTAAAGATACTACAGTATCAAAATTAAATTCAATATCCATTCCCGATTTCGATTAAGTACCAAAAAGACATTTATCATCGCCCAAATATTACATTTAATTAAACTTTAAAACAAGTCGATAACTGTGATATCGGGAACATCCGGTTCCTATGAACGACTAACAAATTATTTGTAAGGATTTGTAACCCAGTCTAACTTCGGAATTGCTTGATCGTTATCTTCAATTTAGGACTAATGCATTTGCTATGACAGAAGTATGGGGTTTGGGAAATAACTTACTTCCTAGGACATTAGTATTAGTAGGTACTGAGAAGCTTTGGTTAATGAGCGTGGTAATGCGGGATGTAGCGAAATACACACACCCACCACACCTTTACATAACGTAATCAATTTCATTCAATATTTTACAAACAATAGGTTTGTTAAAAGTTTAAAACACAATATTATTTTATACTGTTGTTTATAAAATCTAATAGTAAAAAGTGACAAAAATGATTATACGTATTAATTAGCGGCCATAAAATGCCTTGTGCCTATTGCATTGGCTGGAAAATCAAGCATTGATAGGCAAACGTGAAAATTTGAATCTATTCAGACATAGACAATAGACATGGAGCAAATGAAAGAAAAACTAATTTCAGTTCAATTTGTGAAAGCACCAAAAAAAGCTTCATGATACTTTTTCCAATATTCCTGCCCAGAACAATAACATCTAACCATTGGAAAAGGCACCGATAGCAATAACGATGTCAGCAGAATCGCAAACGCAACTTGCATACACTGCGTCGGCAGACCGGAACGCAGCTGAACTGGAGCGTTATTCTCACCCACTCGACATTATCTCTGTCCCTATCTTTCTAGTTAAAAACTCCATCACAGTGTAGAGTGGCCGGAATAATCTCGAGCGCACGAGGATGCGAGTCCCAGGACTCATTTTATTCAACCAGCGGCAGTTGCCGAACTTAATTGGTCTATTGTTAATTAAGTAACGTTTCAACAAAGCAATGGGACTGTTAACAGTGATTAAACTTGGATCAGGTACGTTGGTACACTTGTGTGGTCTAGGATTAGCGAAGAAACCCGTACTTAATATATATAGGTATAGGTATATATTTTAGTTATCAGTTGACTCAAAAATCAATTAATTAAGCCCACAGAGGAATACATATGGAAAGAGACCAAAAAAGTTTATATCTACAAAGTAGGTACAGTTATAGAATTTGAATAAGCTTACAATCCCAACCTTTGAACACTTTCATCTACTCGTATCACTGACAGTTAACCAATTCATCGGTGCTTACCTACTATCCCATACCTAAGGAAGTACATAAACACTATTTGGTGCCTACTTTCTAACGTAAAATAAAAAAAAAACGTAAATCAACAAACACTATAAAAAACGGTATAATGTACTTTAAGAAGAAATTTGCCTAAAAACTCTATTTTTATAAACTTTTTCAAACAGTAATTAACATCATTAAACTACGAGTACAAAACGTTAATCCACAATCACAGAAACTGCGGAAAAGCCCAGGCGCCTACATAATAGTAGGGGAGCCCACGATGCTAAATGGGGATATCATCGAGCGTCATAGAGACCTATTGGGTTGCAAAGCTTAGATGATAAGAAGAAAAAATGTTAAGTGATATATACCTTTTCATCGCTGGGGGAAGCGGCTATAGATTTTTAAATATGTAAAAAAAAACTGTTGCATGGGCATCTTCGAGCGCGTCAGATATTGATAGCATCAATGCCTTACGTATTTTTAATAATGTACGTATGTTAATCTGATCGTTTGCATGATGCGGGTGGTTGTATGTAAGGGTTGAAAATGAAAAAAAAATAAAATTAATCGAGCGCGTCAGATTTTCTAAGGGAGTGTTAAGTGCACCAAAAAATAGCTCTCATTCACTAATCTGACGATTTCGATGGGACGCAAACTCGCGGCCATTTTCATAATGTGCAAAAAAAATTCGCCATTTTGAAATACTCAAGCGCGTCAGATTAAGATATATAATGGTTCATCTTTATGTTCTAAACGTACTGTTTCATAATCTGACGATTATCTAGAGGAATTCGCCTGATCTGACAAAAAAAAATTAGAAAATCGGTTCACCCTAAAGGCCATCCCTGCAACTTCCCGCTAATTCCATTCTTGGGCGCTTAAAATTGTACTTTTTGAGCTCAAAATATATTTTATGTGATATTTTGAGCTCGCTGAGTTCAAAGAAACAATATTTCTATTCATTAGCTCTTCCAGCTCAATAGTCTGATAGAAGTTTCATAGAACACTATTTTTGGAATTTTCAAACCGCAGTAACTTTTGAATGGATCAAGCAATTTTCACGCAGTTGGCGGCATTCGATGAAGTTTTAATTGATCGAACCAAAAATTTCGGAGTAATCCCGAAAAAACACTTTTTCGGGTTTCTTTCGTTCACGATATCTCCCGAACGAATCAACCGATTTTGACCAGCTTGATGGCGATCGACGTGATTTTTTAAGCTCAAGAGCGGATTAGTTTTTGAAGTTGATCGATAAAGCCGTTTAAAAGTTATTCCAAAAAACCACTTTCAAAAAAAAATTATTTTTTTTGAGATTTTCCAAAATTTCTCAAAATCTATCGGTCCGAATCGGTTCAAATTCACAGGAAATATAATTTTGAGGAAACTCTTCAGAACGCCGTTTAGTAGATTCCGATCGGTTAAGTCGTTCAAAAGTTTTAAGCGAGTCACATAGTCACACACACACACACACACACATACATACAGACATCGCGGAAACATCGAAACAGGAGCATGTGTTTCGGAGCTATTTCCCGAAACTTCCGGTGCATTGTCATGTTCCACTACACTTTGCTCTTGTAAATACTGAAAGTCTCGTGGTATTTTAATTGCAGTAAATAATTTATAGCACTGTGCGTGATATAAATCATTTAATGATGATTCCATCGACAATTTCGAGGTTATCAAAATATGTTCCTCGAGATTTTCGGAAAACCGGCTTGCTACGACGATATTCCAAAATATTTACACATTTTTTTAATGTTTCTACTGTAAATTTAATTGTTTTTTGTAAGGTACTTTCACCACAAAATACACATTTTAAATTAATATCACTCATATTAAATATTTATAAACTTTAATTCACATAATATATACTCGTAATATTACAATATTTAGCAAAAAGAGCCGAAACGTTGGAAACACATTGTAAACAGTATGCCACGAACGAGTCTTTATGATCAGCTGTGATGGCGTCATGGCAGTAGAAACCAGAGTGGGGACGGAGTGAGAGAGTAATAGATAGAGAAAGAGTTAGAGAGGAATAGAAACGCGGAGAAGGAAATGTAGGCATCACGCAGCTCCACGCATTTAACTTTATCGACGAATTTTTGTTATTTCGGCTTGCGGAAATCATCAGATTATATATTATTCGTTATTCTTGAATTATTTCCTTTAAAACAAAAAAAAATTTAGCTACGCTCGAGAATGTCGAGATGACGTTTTTTTTTTACAACTTTGCTGCCCTCCCCTTTCTTTACGTCACTCTCAAATTGTCAGATTAGTGAAATATACACTTTTTAGGATGTAATTAACTCTACCCTACCTTAATCTGACGCGCTCGAGAATTTCTGATGGTCAATTTTTTTTTACTAATCTGATCCTGCATCCTTCACGGGCGGCCTTATATTTGGGCCTCATGTTTGGTGGAGGTACTTAACCGGGTACAAGGTATCCCCCTGTATATCAATCTGCCGCGCTTTAGCACAACACGAAATCCCCGCTTGGGCTCCCCTACTATAATGCCCTATTAGAATACTATTGTGCCCTAGTCACATTACTAAATCACAATTGTGTTTAGTGGTAATTTTGATTTGCGCTATGAAGCAAATTAATTTGCAATTTAGGTGGATTTCCACTTAGCGTTGATAATTTTCAGCTGTAAAATAGGCATTACATTTTCGGTGGCCCAGTTGTTAATTGTGGGACTAAACTTATTATTTAATTTGTGATTAATCATGACCGCAACTGATGTTGAAATGGCCAGATTTGGGAATAATTTTGTGGGTATCTTTTAAAAGGAGTTCAAAGGAGTATTTGCACCATACCTATTTCTGTTATTATCAACACAAAAAATTGTAAATGTAGTCTATGACCGATGAACCTGTAATACCTTGGATTTTGGGATTGGACCATTGGGTGTATCCATTCCTTGGTACTCATGATACGAACCATATTTCTCTTCTCTTCTTAGTCGTTCACTCTTGTCTCTTGGCAGAGTGGTCGACATTGGTCGTAGTCGTAATTTTACTCGGAAGCTCCACACTGTCGTCGATGCCCTTTTCCCTTGCTGCCACTCGTCTTGAAAAGCTTTTCCATTTCTGGCGGTTGGTTGCATTGCGAGCACACTGAACCACGGTGAACTGCGTGGTCTTTTTTATGAACCATACTTACTGCGGCTTTATTATCTATCTAATGGATAATCGGAACCGGCTTCATTTTGACGTTTAATATTGTTGAATACTTAAAAGTAAATGTTGACGACTTTTATATACTTACATACCTAGTAGATATACAATGCACATAAACATCAATATTAATCCGATTTCAATCACAAGTTACGCAATTAGGGCGGCAGTAA
Source organism: Alcis repandata (assembly GCA_949125135.1). NCBI lineage: Eukaryota > Metazoa > Arthropoda > Insecta > Lepidoptera > Geometridae > Alcis > Alcis repandata. The sequence goes on along the minus strand of OX421226.1, from coordinate 9,441,955 downwards.
TGAGATGATCACGGAGAGTGCTCCGCCATAGATTAGGTAACAGTTGGTACTGTAGTCATTCAGGTAGCAAATCAGTAGTTATAAATTAACTGCCTTCACGGTACGTTGAAAGAAATTTGTCTCAGTCGCCAGTGGATTGAGAAATTACAATTAGAACGATTAGTTTTCGAAAACGTCATCATTTATCTTGGCAAGACAATCTGATTGGGTACACGGTCGTTTTAACAGGAAATTTATTTATAGGTAAATTAAGTGCAGTACGATGCGACCGTCACAGTTGGTCTATTGCCTCAGCACTTTGGGTTGTTTGACTAGTCACAGAGTTATTGCGAAATTGGTAAAGTACGGTTTCGACATCGATCTATCCGACTTCGGTGGGTTTCGAGGATTACTGATTTGGTTTTGGTTGCACGAAATAATGGACTAAAACGGTCATCAACGTTACTTTTCTTTAGGTATCACTTTGTTTTAATAGACACTCCACTTACTCGTAGTATACATTTATACAATCAAAAGTAAGTATACTGTGAAATAATTTCATTAGTAACCATCACTAAAATTAAACATGATGGTGATATAGAAATGAGTAAAATTTTTAGCAATATCAGTAGATTCATTTTTATTGTTCACCCATAGTTACAGTGCAAAAGTCTTAAACAATGTTACATAAATTACATAACGCACAAAAGTTATAACGTAAAAAAAGTAATAAATGAGTAGATATTTTTTGTGCCTACATACTAACAGAACTTTAACACGATCAGCACCACCCGTTTGACTGACGGAAATAACTTGTAATGTGTGCAATAAATTTATCTGTCATACTTATGCGAAATAGCACTGTAAAAAGATAAAAATATATTCATATAATTTATAAAAAAATATCTCAAAGTCTCATCAATTAGTTACAGTTAAGCTTATTACGAGCAGCACATTTCATACACCCATCATGCCATCAAGTCCACTCGCACATGTCATACAATGCTTACGACATGCTGTTTCCGCTGCTGCATAACGGCAGCAACAATAAATCATGCGCCATCATAACTATGATCATTTACATGACGTTTGTAACTTCAAATTAGTTGTTTACACAATAAATTGATTATGAGTGAGTCGTTAAAATTTATGCATCTGGGTATTGGATGGTCTGTAGGTCTTTACAGGATGAGTTAGTGCTTTGGTACGGAATTAGAGTCTACGTTAATGTGGCATATGGCTATAGCGCTATAGCTTAGTGTTACTATGTAAGTACTGTTTTTTTTAACCGACTTCAAAAAAGGAGGAGGTTATCAATTCGACTGTATGTTTTTTTTTATGTTTGCTATAACTTTCGACTGGGTGAATCGATTTTGATGATTTTTTTTTTTACTAGAAAGCTGACGCTTCCCATTTGGTTCCTTTTCAATTTAGTCCAGTTCTGTTAATGGTATCCATGAGAAAACCATAGAAGTCTTAAATAAATTTGCATTAAGTACGTGCGCGACAAATTTTATACTCAATAGTCGGTCTTAAGAAGTCGGTTTTTGTTTTTTTGGTTTGTAAAAATAATTATGTATTCACAATGACAGCAAAATTAGTGACAGTTATACGTAGGTAAAAAAACTGGTCTCGGCTTTTAGTTTTTAATTTTAATAAGACTTAGAAAAAAGTTAGAAACAGATACCTACAATTAAAATGAATAAAATTCTGACTATGAATCAAAAACTCCCTTAATATTATGTAAGTACGGTTTACCCCAAAAACGAAAGGGACCAAATTTGCAAAAAAGGCGCAAAAGTTTTTTGTGCACTTGAGGATTAAAGGCAAAAGTTTGCTCACAGAAAACATTTCTCGAATTGTTCTTGCTGGCGTTTCGCGTTTTACAGATGGGTAGGCAACAAGTTTTACGGCATTAGGATAGGCACAGGCGTCACTATTTGCGTCTTTGTATAACGTCCAGATGTTTCGAATCTAAATCATGGCAACTTGTTACGATTATAGCAAAATATTGGACCGTTTATGCCAATATAACTCAACTATGTAGGTAGGTAGGTATGATAAAACATTTTCCGACTGAATAAATTAGACTAAATTTTTAAGACTGCGACAGTGTAAACTGATCGAAATCAATGGATCTTAAAAATCTTACTAATGACTCTTAAAAGTTAAATAGGGTGTGGAACGCTCTGCTAAAGTGGATGTTTCTCGATAGATATAACCTGGTTTCTTCAAGTCGCGAGAGAATCGGTTTCTTCTAGGCAAGCGTGCTCCACAACATAGACCGCGTCGTTGCTTACCGTCAAGATGGCAATTAAACGCAAGGACGCAAGTAGGTACCGAACGTCCTCACCCATCCAAACGAGGCCGGGTGAGGACGACAACGTCGGGTGGCCCGCGTTGACGCCTTCGAAAGGTGCTTCGGGACAGCATCAAGCTGTCTCGGGAGGGACGAAAGTGCGGTGCCGAGGACTCCGATGAGTTATTAGAAACTCGGAGCCCTCGTCAAGCATTAAGGTAGGCCACCGAGGGGTTTTAGTGGAAACAATCCCACATAGCGCAGGTGCACCCCATGGCAGCCGGGCATCTTGCGAAGATTTCCCACTCGTAAACAAAAAAAAAGTACTGAACAAAAAAAAAATGCTAGGCGCATCTTGTACATTAAAGTTTAGTGTAAGAGCTCATGTAACAGGGACGTACCTAAATGTCCGTGAGACAAGAACACGTAACGACTGGGAACAAGTTCGCGTGGACACGAGTGTCTTGTTAGACTCCTTTGTTTCAAACTTTCGGAAATGCTGAGAGTCAAAAAGATGCAGGCTTATCTTTTATGGAATTGTTATCCTGAAGTAGTCTGCGTTTGACCACCAATTTGTTTGATTTAGTGTCAATTTTGTCAAAAAAAATTATCTGGAAATTACATAAAAACTTAGGTCTTACTTAAAATCTCTCATGAAAAAGATGCAATATTCATAGACATACAATTTAAACACGAGATTTAGTTCGTTTCACTTAACTATTTTTTACTTTATATTTTTTTATTTTTACAAACAATTTATTTCAATTTACTTTATAAAAGATCTAGATCCAGATACAGCAAAGATCAACTGAGGCCAAAGTTCATAAAAACTTAACAAGTCGAATGTTTGGACCAACTGATTTTGACAACTTTATAATAAGTTGAATGTCTACAATGCGCGCTTACATAAACAATAAAATCTGGATGTTATATTTATTGAACACAACCCTAATTCAGTTTGCCACATACTTAACTGTCAGAATTGTTTTTTTCGTTGCAATCAGTCCAAAGTACCTCCACATTATAAGTACCTATACCTATTTCCATCGCACTTAGTACTTCTACCACAAAACCTCGTGCATACATCTTCTTTGAGAGCGCATCATGACGAGCCCGCAGCTTGCTCCATGCCTCCAATATTGCAACTACGTGCCTAAGATGCAAAACCGCACGCCAAAGATAGACTTATGTTACCTACGACATGTCATCATAATAAATAATGTATAAGTCCCGCCGTAGACTTTGAATTATTCAACGTTGACGGCCACTTTATTAAATTTGTCGGTTTATTCCTTAAGGCCGGCTAAAAATTAAATAAGAAGTAACTCGAGTATATTGTGGATGCTTGAAATGTAACTGAGATGGCGAGATTTGCATTTTGTTGGTAGGCAAATTTGGAGAGATAATTATTTTAAAAAATTAAAAGTAATTTATAAATTTACATTATAAATTTTTATGTGTTTTTTTTTATTGTATAGGTAACGCTGGGTAAATACATAAGTTATGAGAATATTTTAGTATGGTAATTATTATTTTTAAATAATTACAAAGTAAGTTCATAAAAGCCGAGTAACCCTGGTAGTATTGTTTTTTTTTTCAAATATCCAATAAACCATTAAATTATTTACTAGCCTCAGGCTAGATCATAATCTTATTATTGTAATCCTATCTTATTAAGAAATACTCTTTTGGCGTTCCATATTAAATCTAGATAACTACTGAAATACTAAATATTCACCTATTACTAAACTCATACAGACATTTCCAAAATTAGTAGAACTGGATAAACCAAATCAAACTGAGTTCCTCTTTACTCTATGTAGGTATTTGCTCTATACCTACCTACGTAATAAGAAGGGGAGCGCGCAGTTAACTACACCAACCAGTAATTGCAAATCTGACGCTACAAAATGATTATGCTAAAGTTTAACCCTAAATTGATCCAAGAAATACACGCTTTTAGGTAGGTACTACGAAAATTTAATAAGACAAGTGTTCTGTGCCGCACTGACGTGTGATAACTTTTGACTGTTTAACTGACCGTTTCACAAATCTTAAAATACTATCAAATGATTAAGCATTTTTTCTGCTATTTTTTACACTTTTTAACCGACTTCAAAAAAGGAGGAGTTATCAATTCGACTGTATGTTTTTTTTTTTATTGTCGACGTTATCTACTAATAATCGTTACTAGAATTGACTGAATTGATTTGAATTGAATTTTATAGTAATTTCACTTTGGCGTAGTCCAAAAATGAAGACTACTACGTTACGTATTACTAATAATGTATTTATAAGTAATAGACTGCATATTTAGTTTTTTAAATGAATATTCCTCAATTTATTTACAGATTATGGTCCGCGCCATCTACCCAGTTATTGCGGAACTGCGGGGCCAACCGTAAGCTTATAAATAAGGGAAAGCGCAGACTAACTTTCCGCGCCTCAGAAGCGCAGTCACGGAAAATTATTTCGTTCGGAAGTATTTAGGTATTTAGTTCAGATAGCTTCGTCGATATTATGATAATAAAAAAAATTAAGAAAGTTTGCATGATTGTATGTATCCACTTGGCTGGTTTTGTTTTATCTACGTTTGTTTTTTTACTAAACTGTTATAAGAATTCCCTACGTTAATTTGTTACAGCTTACAATGAATATTAACCCACAAATTAACAAAATAAAAACATCATATGTAACACTATCGTCATATTCAGAATCAAGGTCAACCTTGCCCTTCAAATCCGAAAATAAACACGTAACATTCAGCCATTAAAATTATTATTATCGCGCGTTTTACGTTATAACGTTATAAACCGTTAATGAGGCGAGAGGACACCGCAAATAGCCGATTGAGCCCGTTCCGATCGGGCCGCAGCGGCCGCAATGGGCCGCAACGCGCCGCATATCGTCGGGAGACCGCACGGACTCTCGAGGGCCATCAGGAATTGAAAGGACGATGAGATGCCGCAAAGGACTCGTGAGCCGGATTTTTTAAATTTTACACCTTTGAAGATTGGGCTACGAGGTGCCTACTTAGTTGTATAGAAACTAGGTAGTCAAGCACTTTGCCAGTGAATGCCGACTAGTGGTCATAGATAGACTTTTACAAATACATAGGTATTGTTTTAAAATAACTTTGAGAAATCAAATAGCACGATAATCATACTTATTACTCCCGTACTTAAAACATATAACGCAAAATATATAATTAACACTCTACATTACATAAATGCAAATCATTGTTTATTTGTTGCAACTCTACACAAACAACTCAACCTAACGGCCACACGGCTGTTGACTAGAAAATATCTACCTAAACCGTCTTTTTATAAAAAAAAATTGTATTATTATTTTTAAAAAAGGCGCAGGATTTTAGCGAGTACCTACTTCAACATTCTATTACCTTTTTCAACTTTGTAACTACCCAAACCATAGTTTTTCAGAAGCCCTTTGGCTTTCAAGTCACAAGTGACGTGTCGTGGCGAACAGCTGAGCTTTGTAAGTCAAAGAACATTCGAGAGCCATCGAAGATCGACCGGCTCTGGCAGGCCACTTGCTCACGGAGCGATTCTCGAGCGCTCGAGGCATATGCAGTTTTGAACGCTTCCCGAGATGAGCTTACGCGAGTTTTTATATTTGCTACATAATTCTCTATTAGGTCGAATTAATAGACAAGCATTTTGCTACAAAACTAATATAATATCGGTGGTAAAACATGTGCAATCCGATAAGATGCTTTAATACATGCTCTGCTGTATTCTGCTACTTATTATAATTTATAGACAATCATTTTGAAACCATAATAAATATTACATTGGTGGTAAAATATAATGTAATCTGCTGAGAACTTCGGATGCTTCATTACAATCTCCGCTCCATCCTGGTACTTATGTTAGTCATGATATAATTATTTATTTTGTGCTAATACATTCTATATACAAAATATCGACTCAAAAAATGGTCATTTAACTACAAATTGTACCTAATAGTTTAGTTTGATAGAATATTTTCTTTCGTCTGTACAAATACTTACCTACCTAGTCAATATAGTAGATCCCAAGCTAATCTTTAAAATTACATTACCTTATATTAAATTATCATTTTATAAATTTCTATTACTCTATTAGTTTAGTCTTAGTCTAGTCTATTAGTCTCCATAGACACTATAATACTATTGAAGGCGAGATAAGTCATTATTTCTTATCCGAAGCACCCGCCTGAAAGCATTTCATATCTCATTGCACAATACTAAAATATAATTACTGTCTACTAAAAGCACTACAGTTTTCAATTATCGTCGATTTAATTGTGCCATCGTAAATCACTGCTCGCTTCTATTTATTAAATCTATTTAGAATGTAATAAATATGATCTATTTTAGTTCTTATAAATGTGTTTATTTTTAGGGAACGACAGGACAATGAAAGCAAAAGCAGTTTCGGAGTTGAAAAAAGTCTTAATAGACAGATAAACTTTATACTCTTCGACTCTTAATTGTTACTTTGTTGTCTTAGTTGCACGACATTTGCAAATGGATCGGGCCCCTATTCCTGGACGCTCGAGATTATCTCCATCACTCTTCCTCTCGTGACAATTATAATGAGAGCGACAGTGACCGAGATAATAACTCACTTGCCAGAATAGGGCAATTCAAAGTGCAATTCTATTTATAGCTGGACACAAACTAGCTCGCTGATCGATGAGTGGAGAAGTTCATTAAGCTAATGGTCAGTCTTTTAGCTGAGACGCATCGAAAAATAAAAAATAATAAAACCGAACCACCAAAGGATTTAATTGGAAATGTTCTAGGCAAAAAAAACGATTCCGTACAACATCTTGTCGTCTAGAAAAAGTGAAAGGATCCTTATCTCGAGAAGTCATGAATTGACAAGTCAAATCTGCTGTAAAGAATGGGCCTTACTTATAAAGCCTGCAAACTAATCGATGTTAAAATGTTCTCTCTTGTTTTCGCACGTGACATTTCACGTCAGCTAGAAGGTTCGGAACATTTTAAGCTTAAAAGGCATGCTAAAGACCCATGCGCTATGATGACGGCTAAGTCAAGAGAGATAGTAGCGTTGTGAGACGCATTTGCCCGTGTCGCTAGAACCGTATTTTGATGATAGTATCGCATGTCAAAGCTGATGAGACCTATCTTAATATACTCTTAGTTCCAACCCCGGTAAGAAACAACGCCAACGAAACTAAAGAAGAACTTTATAACACCTACTTAGCCCTACTTACTTCTTTTTGTTAAAGTCTGAGCTAATCTTTTATTTTGCACGAATATGAGCGAAAGGGTGAAGACATTCAGTTGAATAAAAGAAAGCTCAAAAAACTAAACTCACACGTTCTGAGAGTGTGTTGACGGACCCCACTTGGGAGCAATGATAATCTTATATTTTGTACCTGTTCTGGTGGACGTAATAAGGATTGGGGGTAGGGGCAAATGTATTCTTTAAAAAAAAAGAGTCTTACCTATGAACCATGCTTAAACTTAATCACTGCCTTAAAATCTTTGTTTTGTTTTTACAGAACATTTTAAGCAGTGATTAAATTTAAGAAGTATTTATCTTGTCTTCCTTTTATAATATATTTAAAAACTAATCGCTGTTCGTCTGTCTGGCTAAAACTCGAGAACGGCTGGACTGATTTGAACATTATTTTTTTTGTTTTGTTTGCTCTAATACAGGGATGGTTTAAAAGTTAAAAAAAACAGCAGGTGAAACCGCCGGGTGCAGCTAGTAAGTAATAAGTGAGAACTGATAGCAAGATTTAAATGTTAAAGAAACTACAAGAATTCTTCTTCTTCCTTCCTTGTATCCTATTATTTGGTACTGAGTCTCCTCACTTCTTAGCGTCAAGTCAATCGATCTTGGGTTGTCGGATCTGGTAGTTGGGCTTTCTTGAGGTCTTGTTTTAAAAAAAGAAAACAAAAATAAATAAAAGAAGAGAACTTATAAATTTGGATTATTACATCAGAATGATATAAGAATAAATAGAAAAAAAAAGATCATTAAAAGCATTATAAAGTGGTGAAATTAATGTTCAATTTATTTCGTTTGTAAACATTTCAATAACCACACTGTTTATTTTCTCTGTATCTGCTAACTTGAACTTAATTTTATGACTTGCCCTCAAAAACCTGCCCTGACTACACTCGGTTTCGTTCAGATTTCCCTGGCGCTATGAATATTTAAGAGCACATGGATTAGGGAAAAAAAATCCATCCAGGGAGAACAGACTTTGCTTAAAAATTTATAAACTCAATACCTATGCACAATTCTTAACAAGAAAACTCAAATTGTATCGTAGCCGCTTTTCATAATTATAGCCAATATTGACCAAAAAATACGCACCTACTCTAATTTTTAGCGGATTATTCAGACCAAAATTACGTGACAAAAAAGAAAAAAATTAAATCAAAATTTCAATAGTTATTTTTTTTTAATAATTCTAATAAAATGATAAAATTAATCAGCGAAAGTTTCTAGGTAAATTTATAATTAGGTTCATACCATAACTCCTTTCCTATGAAACGGTTCAACGGATTTGCCTGCTTTCTTTGCTCTTTACTCATAAGTTTCTATACGCACGGAAAAGTACAATGCAAAGTAAATAGACATTGAGCACCATCTAAAGTGCAATCTAAATTAGCTAAAAAATCTATGCTCCGAATAAGGTCCTTATGGAAACAATAATAGCCAATACGCCAATCTCCGCTGGCAATTAAGAGTGTACTGCACACGTCGCAACGAATGGTGCTCTTCAATCAACCAATCAATCTACAATCGGAACGGTCGCCACTTGCCGGCGACAGCTCAACGAATTTATCGTGAATCGACGGTAATTTTCAAATTTCGAGCCTGTTGATCGTGATTGAGACTACGTGTTTCCTACTCGATTTGGCGATTCCGGCTGCGAATCGTCAGAAGTTGGCCACTTGCAAAACAGTAGGTAGATATTATAGCTTCTTTTATAAAATCTGGATAAGAAAGATTTCGTACTGTATTTTATTTTCTCCCTCTTAAACTGACGGTTTTAGGTAAAAAGTATTTATTTTATATTTCGTCGGTGTTTTGCAGAAAGAACGAATACTCCAATCGCAAAAAAAAACAAGAGAGTTTTCCCTTAATTTAATTATGGTTATTTATTGTAATTTATTATTACTATTTGTTAATATATTTAGCTGTTTTTTTAATATCAAAGTATTCGAGCATGCAACCTTTCATACAAATCACTTTCTTTTTTTTTATAATTGGCGTAATGCACACTTTTTTACAAACCAACGATGATTTAAAAACTGAAATAAACATATGAAATGTAATCTTTACAAAATCGTTACCTCTGCTCAGACAAGTAAAAATGTAGTGACAGTGACAGAAAAAAAAATGAGACTTAAGAAACGTAATTTTTCTTGATAAGGAATTATAGAAATAAATGTGCGTAGCTTTGTAAAACATTTAACATTTTTTTAAACAACTTTTTGATATCGTTCATTAGCTAAATGCCAAGTTTAAATTGAATATAAATGTTGCTAAATTACTTTATTCACATCAAAGTGCGTCACAAAGACTCAGAAAAATGACATAAATTCAATCGGATTTTTTACATTTCTACCATCAAAGAAATGTTGAGTTTTTTATTCGAACTTTTACTATAACATTATTTTCACCAACTCTACGTAATTGTGGGCGAGCTTCCGTTTCAATTATTTTGTTAGGTACTAATAAAACTTTATCAGTTTAAATTTAACAATTTTCTATTATTATTTGCTAATAAAAAAATTCTTGGAATGATAAATATAAAAAATGATAAAGTTAAAAAATATTGGTTGGTTTAAATTGATTTAGGTAACAAAAATATTTTTAGGAGACGCTCATCGATTCCCAGTTTCCAGTCATTAGGGGTCGTGCTCCTTATGCCGGAGTTAAGCCTGGTTAAGGTGTGGCCTGATTAAGCCGAGCAGCCGCTCGCTCGTTCGCTTGCCAAAACCACTTGAACCAGCACTATGACGACTGAATACGTACATGTTATATTAAACTTTGGCAATATCCGTCGAGGCCGCTACAGCTTTCGTCGTCGGTTTTCTCTCTTTTTAATCTCTCCTCGCCGTTTGAATCGCGATCTAGGCTAATGTATCTAATTTTGAGCTCCTAAATTGCATTTCTAGAAAGTGGTACTCCGCTTTGTTTTCATTTCGCCAATAAAATACTACTTTCAACAATAAACTAAGAGATTTATTGCACTTCCTCTTACTCGTACGTTTCAAATGTTCGTAAATACACAATCAGTATTCAGCACAGCATTTTATCGTCCCTCAATAGTAACAAAACTAAATTCTCTAAATGAATCGAAGTCTCGACGTTTCGACGACCACGTATCTCCGAGTTCCGCTTCCAAAGGCAAGGGTGATTTACCTGTAAACAATAAAAAAGGGCGTTAATTTACAGCGTTGGAGCGCTGCCAAACATTTCAACTAGCCGTCTAAGTCAGTGGTTGCAAAATGAACTAAACAAGTGGACGTTTAGACGTTCTTTGTTCCTGATAACGGGACGGAGTAGAGAGACGGGCTTAGGTGAGGACAGACGATATAAAACTCATTTATATCCCGTCAGTGTGACGGCAGACGCGTGAGGCGTGGTCCCGCGTTTTCCTATAGGTTCTACGCTCGTTTATCAAACGCCTCAGACATAATGAGACGCACCGCGACGCACGATCCAAAATATTTTAAATTTATTCTTATTAAAATATCCCATTAATCCCGCTAATAGAATTAGGGTAAGGAAAATAGAATGATAAACAACGACATTAGTTACTTTCCATTAACTTAATACTGTTTGGGTGAATTAGGAAAGAGAAATTATTGGATCACATTATTTTGTGTCGTTCAGACAAAGAACCGTCTTAATGTAAATTTTCGCTTGCAATATTTTCAAGAAACAATAAAACTATGATAAAAATCTAGTTTTATTAGGCCACTTAAAATTTTTACGCATTTTAAACGGCATTAACTCGTATTCACAACGAGTATCCAACAATTCGAAACAATAACGTTACAAGTAAAAATAAAGTGTTATTTACGAAAAATGCAAATAAATCACGTCGGATAATTAGATATTTCACAATACGCTTGCAATAATTTCTCCACGGAAATACCTATTTGTGTTTTGAAGCGTCAATTTTAGACAGAGCACTAACGCAATCACATGACTTGACTAGCCGCCCAGAAGAATGGTGACGCGGCTCAGAAAATACATTTAAATAAACCATAACAATGTGCGTGCCACGTCGTTTTAATTTAAAAAATTTAGAAGAATGTGTCAGAGATTTATTGTGACATCAGTCTTTTCAATCGCCCGAAGAGATTTCGCTGTGATAATATTCCGTGTCTAATGTGTGTAACATCGTTACGATTTCAATACAATCTGATCCTTACGAAATTCCCGAAATAATTGACTAGACAAAATAACAAAACGCAGATCTTTATCATTTCTACAATCTGCATAGTTTTGTGAAGAAACGAACAATATTTAATGAGATTTTTTAACTGAAAACCTACTTTCTCTCTGCAGGATTACAATTTCAAAAGCTCAATTATGATATAAAATATCCTTCATTTTGTAATGTACATTAAAATAAATATTTCTGCAATTTATTGTACTATTCTGAAAAGTATTCATTTGAGTTCCAGCCTTATAAGTTTATCAGTAGAAAATTAAATTTATGTGAATCAATAAAGCCTATTAAGTACGTTCTCTAAAACTGTAATGACAGAGGAATCCACTCTTCTAATAATCCAACCTCTACTTCAAAGCATTGAATTATTTTCGCGTAGCAACGTCCTCACATTCTCGTCAAACAATCTTAAAACTGACACTTGGGTTAATGGCATCAGTACCGTCAGCATGCCATTGGCTGATAACGGGTGGTCACAAATCAGTGCTTATTGCGTTGCTGGCTGATAATCACGTCATCATGACACGACGGTCACGCGGCGTGTGACGCGCCACGAGGTGCGTGCGCTGACGCCGATGACGTGGGACGAATTTACGACTCACGTTGACTTCACGACTCGTTGTCTAGGCCCAGCCTGAGTTTCTTTAAAAAAATAAATGGAAGAACAATGGGATAGCGTCTCGTGCGTAAATGGAAATTGCATTTTTCATTATTTATTGAGTACTCGCTACATATTTTTTCGACGGAAATTCATGCTAGATCTAGATAGTTACAACATTATTTTGTCTGATTTTAGAAGAATGGATACATAAAAAACGTTGCTTATATTGACAAACGTAATTTTTCAGCTATGTAGAAAATAAGAACAGCACTATTAATTAATGTTAACTTAACGAAGTGTTTATTAGTGGGTAAGCCCCTGATTTAAAATACAAAAAATGCCAAGAATCGAGTACTAGCACGCTTGATAGGCATAATGATTATGTTTTGTCAGTTTTGTAAAACAAAACACGCCTACGACAAAAAACCGGCGATCTGTTTTGCTAGAACTGTCGCGCGCACTCGGTGACTTATCATCATGGAATATTTTCCGTTCTCGCCGCGCCGGACGCCGCGTGTTGTCTGATCCAACCGATCTATTTTAAACCGTCCAGTTGTCTTTGCATTACAATAACTACGCAATCGCTATAACTGTTCATTTAATTGAGAAACAAATCAGAGATGGCACTCGAGATTTTAAGTTTACATTGTATGACGCAAATATAGGCTGAAGCTATTTTGGAGTCGACTTCCGAGACTGGAGTTCATGTCTTGAATTGACACGCTTATAATTTTTGCCATTCTAATTTCGTCATTGATTAGAAATGTGTAGTTGGAATTATTTATATCAGCTTAAACAAGCAAGCGTGCTTTGTTTATAGCGAGAGGTGAAGTTTTATTAAAATATACACTTTTTCATTCCAATTCTATCTACAATTTTGCTGAAACGGATTCGAACAGTAATTAAAAAGCAATACAAATTTCAATACTCAGTACAAACAGAGATAGAAACGTCGATATCGAACAATGGCGTACGAAATTCGCTCTCAAATAAAAACGATAATCCACTAATAGAACCACCGTCAACAGAATATAATCGTCGCAAATCGACAGTGAATGAAAATATACGAAAAAATATAAATAAAACAAGTGATGGTGCAAGTAAGAGTAAATACTGACAGTGGTGAAGCAGATAAAGAAGCTTTCAGACTGCGCTATAATGTAACGCATACGTAGGATAATTTCTACCAGTATTGCTTTTCACAAAAGATTTTACACTCAAAAAAAGTGTGAACAGTGTAAGTATGTGTGTAATCGTTCAAGAGGTAACACTAAGAACGAGATGATTTGTTTAAAGAACGGTGGCCGCCGTACGTTATGCCATAGAAATGTTGAGTTTGACTTTATAGCATTTTTTGTTTTTGATAACTGCCAATATACATTTAACTTTATTTCAATCGTGCTAGTGATCTTATTTGCTTATGTCTCTTATATTATACATGCCACAACGCCAGATAATGTCACCCAGGAATACATTTCATGTCAATACAAAGTGTATGTGACGACATTGTCGGGTTACGGGTATAAAGGAAATATGCTGGTATTTATAGGCTGGAGCAATGAAAAGACAGATCCTAACTAGCATTATAAATGCAAAACTGATTTTCTTTGTTACGCATTCACGCCTTAACTACTCTACCAATCATCATGAATTCTTTCAGATACGTTATCAGGAGTATAGAAAAGAACAAAGATTACTTTTCGTCAACATCATCTTCACCGTTTTTTGTCACCACGCGGATAAAACCATTAGGCTAATTTACTGCTAGCTAATTTATAAAGCGAAACAAAGATAATACTGATGAATTATACCTCTAATGGCAATACCGAAGGCAAGAGAGTACGAGGCCGGTAGCCAACACGGTGGTCTGAACGAGTGAAAGAAGCCATCTCATCTTCTGAATTCTACCAGGTGGTGAGGGCAACCTTGGACCGGAATAGATGGAGGCAGATTACCCAGCAAAGGTTCCGGTGACTATAATCTTCAGAAATGAGGGAACGGCTGAAGAAGAAAGTACAATGACAGTTTTATAATATTACACGTTTACACGTATAGCGAAGTCTGAGGGCTTCTTGGGAGCAAGCAATGCGAGGAAGAGCAACTTCGCTAGCTTTTTGCACAGGGTTGCTCGATTAATGAATCAACGAAAATATTCATTCGCAATCAAACAGGCGGCACTTGCGTAAATATTGACAGAATGAATCTGCGAATAAAATGTTAAAAGCCCTAAATAATCGGGTTCTGCAGTTTTCCAGCAAATACGGTAAGTTTACGCGCTTGTTTTCAACTAAAGGGGGTCTGGATAGGCTAGACCCTCTTTTGTTTGAAAGGGGCCTTTTTTTAGGGGGAAGTTTTTTTTGTTCGTTGCCCTAGGGGACGAGCTTGGCGAAGATGGATGAAATAAACCAAATCTCTTAATAATCTGTGCTGAACGTAGCTTTAATACTGTATGTTGTGCAAAAGATTTTTGTTTCTAGCTTCATGAATCTTACAACGAATTCAGGCAATTTTATGAGAGAAAAACCCTTTCTAATCTTTTTCACAACCATTTATTGGGATACTTATTTTTTTATAATTTGCAGCTATTTGAACCTTTGAAAATTTTCTAAAATTACAATTCTGATTTCACATTGAATCAATGATGTATGGTGTTTATTTTGCGGCACTGCTAAAAGCAATAAAATGTTTAAGTATTGCATAGTTATATCATCTGTTTCTATTCTACGTGATAAATTATTTGTCGTTGAACTCGAAAGAGCAAAAAATGAAAACATTCTGCAAATCTGATGTAAGTAGCTTTTTCTAAAATAAAATTGTCACCAAAGATCATTATTGTAATTTGTATTAGTATTCTTGTGCTTTAACAACGGTACAATGACCTTTGATTTATATCCGATCTTTGCGTCTGTGTCACAATAAGTCTGCCTAAAAATAGTTCGCATATTGAGAGTTTGTCTGCAAAACTCGATTGTGACAAGGTCCTCGGTTTACATAAATACAATCCCCTACATACGAACATAATCTGTTCTGGCAGAGTAACAAAAAGAGATTGGATTCTAATCCTGCTGGAATATCGTTTTGCAAAAATGAGAACTAAAATATTGAAAATACAATACGTATTATCCATTTTTTGCGGTATCGCTGATTGATTCAAGGATTGGGTGGTACAAAATCGAGTTGTTATTAGACATCTGTTGCTTTATAAACTGATGTGGGCAAACAAGCAGCGTATGTATGTATAGTACATTTTTTTTGTACCTATATATATATATAGTAAATTTTTTACTACTTTTATTTTACAAATCTAGATTAGACCCATTGGGGCAGTAGCCAATTTAAAAACTCTAGATTGCACTCCACATGTAGACAAACCCAGATCAGATATATCTATTATTATTCACATACTATGTTACAAGTTTATTGAGCCACTCAAAACTTTACCTGAACCTAAAAGAACTAAATGGTTCAACATAAACATAACATAAACACAACCAAATACAAATTGTATCTACATACATGTAGATTGTAGAGTAAACACCATATTTTGTAGGTACAAGGTTTTACTTTTTTTATGAAATTCTACGGAACAACTTACCTACTTATTTTTGACACAACAAAAAAGTGTCTAAACTTTTTGTTAGAAAATAGGTTGCGTGAAAAGGTTAAACATAACAGCGAAATACCAATATAGTGTCTTTACCGAAATGCCGCAATGCATAATTCGTTTTATGATTAACATGGTTACATAGTAGCGACCGCATTTACTTTAATATTCACGAGCTATTTGTATTAAAGGAGCGGAAGGGCAGTCGGGACAGAACACGTGGCAAATCACGTGACAAAAGCACATGGCTTTCCGCATGACGTCATTTTGGATTCTAAAGTAAGCTGTTTTGATCACATTTGATAGATTTTACAGGCTCATTCAAAAGGGCATGCTAAGCCGAAAAGAGCTTATAGTAGGTACACATTTTGTTTTTTTTTTACTATATGGCACCAACTTTGAAATCGCGGAGAAATAATCAGCTGTTACATACTTTGTCGAGTGTCATTGGCATTTCCTATGATACTAGCAGTTTTTTGTGCGATTTCGGGATTAGTTTTATAATAAAAATAGCACATAATGATGAGCCCTTATTACCTTAGCATACCCTTTCTTTATAACTCTGCATTGTTTGGACTCATCTAGCTTTGCACTTTGCACGAGTACCAAAATAGTAGAACAGAAAAATAACCGACAAAATTAATAACTACCTTTTTCATAATATACCAATTAAGGTTGTTAACACAGCACTTTTAGCTGGTTAACGTGTAAGCCGCTTATGAAAAACGAGCTCGAGTCATGCACACATTTGTTCCTGGCTTATTTAAATAGATATTGGGCCCAAGTTTGAAGGCTTTTTAAGACAGATCTAAACTAACTAAAAATATATCTGTCTTTATCATTGCAAGCCATTAGACAAGGATGCCAATAGTTTTAGAAAATTGGGCCTATTATACGCTTAGTTAGGCACGTCACTTAGTTACTAAAAAAATTAAGATAAATTTGGTTTTTTGATAAAAAATTATGACATTTATTTCTTGCATTTTAATTTTTAGTAAAAAAAAAGTGAAAGTATGTATATATGCAACCTTTAATCCTCCCACTGCTGGGATACAGGTCTACCCTCGAAGGGTGACTAGGCCATATTCCACCACGCTGGCCAAGTGCGGGTTGGTGGATTCACATACGCCATTGAATTTCTTCTCCGGACATATGCAGGTTTCCTCACGATGTTTTCCTTCACCGAAAAGCCAGTGGTATGTAAATTCGTACATAAAGAAGAAAATTCGTCCTAAAGAACTCATTGGTACGAGTCGGGGTTTGAACCCGCCACCTCAAGAATGCGAAGCGGCTGTTCTCCCACTAAGCTACCACGGCTTTTAAAGTATGTATGTTTGTTACTAATGAACGCTGAATCGGCTTTACGGATATACATGAAATTTGGAATGACGTTGTTCATGGTCTGGATTAACACATACGCTTTATCTCGGAAAACGCGGGTGAAACCGCGGGTCGTAGCTAGTTATTCATAATGATGAATACCATGATCCATAAACCCTGTAATAATTACAGATTTCATCAAAAACACCTTATATCCCGGTGAACCCCACACAACCTTACATTTTGTTCCTCTCGTGATATTAAAGAGTGTGCAAACTCAGACGTCCCTTCATACCGCTCGAAGGTAAACTTTGCGACCGCTCTCAAAGACGGGGCTTAATCTTAAGGAACATTTAAAATTCCGTCCAGGAACCTAGTAAAGGACGAATGTAGAGCTAAGACATTTGAAAAACAAAGTAAGTTTGTAGCAAAAACGCTATGTTACAAAGTTTGTACAGTAATCCTACAAAGTTTGACGGGAGCGTAAAAATAAATACTATTGTGATAGCTGCAACTACTTTAAATACTTATTTTATGGGCAGGATTTTGAGTACGATGTAGGTGGATCTAAGTTTGTTAAATTAGCTCTGTGAAAATTTTCATTGAAAGATAATGGCCTTTTGTAACTTTTTTTTTCTCATATGAAAGAAAATGAGAATCCTTTGTCCAGCTGCAGTGGGAGGCAAAGGCTGAGAAAAAAAAAAGTTCAGTGCAGAGTAAAATTAATGTAAATGTAAATTAATACGATTTCAATAAATTAATTTCATTAATTGATTAGTTCATAGAGGCCTCACAAACTATCTTACTAATATTATGAACGCTGAAACGGCTCAACGGATTTGCATGAAATTAGGAATGAAAGTCGTTCATAATCTGGATTAACGCATAGGTTTTTTTTATCCCGGAAACGCGGGTGAAACCGTGGGGCGTAGATATTAATAAACAAAATAAAACCACGATATTAAGAGTATCAACATGTGTCAAAACCATCTCATTTTATACTGGATTTTACCTCATAAACATAATTAAAATACTCGCTCGACACAGTTTCATCAAATTACAGTTGAGGTAGGTCTTTGCAATAGTGACGTGACCTAAACAAACGGAGCAGCATTACGACTCCAGACGCATTTCGCAATTTCTCATTAGAACAGTGTTAAATCGTAAAACAAACGTAAACATTGCACACGCGTCTCTTTCGAACCTGTTTTACAAAGTCCCCTCGTAAAATTACCAAATGGGATCTTAATTTTAACTGGAATATGATTTATGGACAATTAAAACTGATGGAAGAACTCCCGACTCGGATATTGGCGTTTCTATGAACGATCATTCATACGTTTCGCGTTTTTTACACTTTTGAACTATCTTTGCATGATCGTAAAATAATTGGGATATTTGAGAATTTTTTAAATAATTTACTTTTCTTATTTTATATTTTTTTCGTTTCTTACTTGATTTTACCTAGTGCATTTTTTATTTGACATTTATATTACCCGAATAAACTATACCTACGGATCAGGTATGACAAATCCTTAACCTTCGATATTTCGTTTTCACGTATGTATCTCTAAGAGCTAGCAACAAAATGGTAATGTAACACCTGAACGAAACATTTATAAAGCATGAAATTTTGTATTGTGGTAGAAATGAACGGGCACGCATGAGGGATAAACCATAAAGTTTGTAGGAGCCAGGAGTAAAAATTCCCGAAACTAGCAGCGGCGGGTGGAGCAAAATTCATAACGCGCTTAACAGTTCGCCTCACCTGTCTCGTTAAACTTCGGAATTTTTAAATTAAATTCTCCGATACCCGCCAACTCGACAAAGTTACGAATTCTTAAAATTCGGTATCGTAATTAATCTTTCGGTTTAATAAACAGACAAAGGCGGACAAAGAAAGTGGAGTGGTTTATTCCTTATTAATGTTGGGGATGAGGCTAAATCTTGTAATTAATGCAGGTGCCTCGTTCACCAAACTTACCGAGAGGATCTTCGGCAATTATCGGAAACCCGCTTTCTGTTACACGTTACGCGGGAAATTATTATGCTGTATTAATTCCGCTAAAAGCTTTTTAGGGGTTTTTAACGACCTTCAAGAGTGTAATTGTTCAAGTGAAAATCGGCTTATAACTTTAAGGGCGTTTGCTACTGGCAACTGTTAAAGGCATTTCGGTGTCGTCAACTTGTGAAAATTAGATTTTTTATTCGTTGTTCGGCGATAAAATTTAAATTATGACTCTGTTTTGTAGATGGAAGTCTCAGTTGATTTTGAGGCAGGTAAAACGAGTTTATGATTTTCTGTAAATTGAATTTGGCTTTAAATAGAAATTGTATCGTTAGGGACAGGGAAGGTATGTCATGCCACGTAGATTCGTCATAGCCTTCTGTACTTTCAGCCGATAAGAGACATGGGGAGATGGGGAAAGGTTCGACAATCAGTTTGAGCTGTGACTGTGTGGGCTTTACGACAGTTACAGTCGTTTGCAGCCACGTCAGCAAGGTACGACACTAAACGCACTTCTACAGTATGTTATTGATTTTCACCGCCCGGTGGGCGGAGCCAATTCCGTGCGAAAGGGATCACGCGATTGCCTCCTCATTAAATCAGAAGAGGAGCCTCAATTTCACTCCGTACAGTTTCTAATTAAGGACGTTCCTATTAAACCAACTATTTAAAATAGGCGAGCCTTCGTAAAAACATTTTCTCGTGAATTATGGGTGTCAAAGATGCAACGTCACAAGATGGAGTTTTCCGCTTGGGGTCTTTCGTAGTACGTTTCAGGTTACGTCTCAGTATTTTTATTTATGCTTTGGCCGCTTTTTATAAAGTTTTACAAGCAAAACTAAAAGACAGAAACTAGCAGGTCGACATTTCTTCCTTAAAATATATCATTTTCTTGACAAGGTAATATTCTAGTCATTTTCTATGCTGACTGAACCACATATACCAATAAGTATGTATCAGTGATTGCGCAGTAAGTAGGTAGATAGATAAACCAACTCTTAATAGTCCATACCAGAAAGTACAACAAAAAGGATAACAGCGCTTAGAACTGGTTCAACAACTGACGGCCTTACCGCTAAAAGCAATCACTTCCCGATACCCGTCAGCTTGCCTATAAAGACCTAACAAGAACACATTAAACTTCAGTAACATCTAAAAACGTACGTAAACGCAAAATTAGCTACGTCATCAGAAATCCTAGGAAATCCTACATAAATCAACAAACCCAAGTATCAAAACCATTTTACTGTTCACCTTTTACACAAAATGTAACTGTAAGTTCCAAGACAGTTGGAAAATGTAATTTGACGTACGGCACACATTCGATTGCTTCCCGGTTATAAATAAAGCTTATCTAACGATAAGGGGCGAAGTACGGCGGAATCCTGAAAAATTGTCTTGTCCCGATAGTTTGGAAGCCAAAGGCAGCGAACACTACTACATGCTTATATTTTTTTTAAATCAAATAATAATATTTAAATAACAGATTAATTTTACTATTGAATTGCTTTATTTATGGCAACATGTTTTTTTTTACATCTATTGATATTTATTTTTTATTTTCTTAGAGAATTTTTAGAGATCTCAAAGATAGGTATTAAGTAAACATATAGGTACCTATTATATAGGTAGGTACTAAATTATAGTTTACATAACTAAGGGTCCTTTTGACCATATTGGTACGAAACCCTAAAAACTACACTATTATAAAAACCACTGATATCATAATTTGCCGATCACGGTTTCAGTAGTAGGAGGTGTCTTAAATAATAAAAACAAATTCTAAACCACGCCCTCACTACTGAGTTCTGTATGAATATTCAAATGTGTTTTTTTATAAAACAGTTTGGTTTTTTTTAGTTTATTGGTCACTTTTCGTGAATTTCAAGAATAAATATGAATAGAGACTTCTGTCTGTGCGAGCTCTGTTTATTTTTTGTTTTTAATTTGGACGACTTCGACAAAAGCTGAACATTTTATTAAGAGTCGTAAATAGCTACGAAAAATGTAAACATGAGGCCAGGTTTGTCTAATCCTACCAATATTTTAAATGCGAAAGTATGTTTGTTTAATTTGTTTGTTACTTTGTCACTCAGCAACATACCAACAACACAACATATTATTTTTGTTTAAACATAGTTCGAGAACCAGATAAAACGTTATTTTTTGTCATAGGTGAAAACAAACAAACGGGCTGCTTGACGGTTCATAAGGAATTCCCAAGTGGGTGAACTGCAGAGCGCAGCTGATACATCCTTCAGTAATCGATCTCTCCCGCATCTCCTCGACTACAGTGACATTTCCCGGGTTCATGGGGTCAGGGTTTCGAGGACGGAATCGAACCGCGACGCGCCACTCGCGTCGCGAATACCAATATTTTAGAATCCGCTCGAATCTGCATAATGCACGATTTGATTCCGTAAACGTAATAAATATTGTCATTTTAGGGGAAATAAAGAGTTATTTATTCTTGTAGCATTACTTCCGTTATGTTTACCAGTCAATTAGTTGATTAATGGACTTTGGTAGTTTTTTTTTTTTTTTTGTAATCTGACCTCTCATGTTATGCCATACATGTCTTGCACATTTAGGCCAAGACAGTCAGGACCAAGAGAAGTAGATCAAGCTCTATTATCTATACTTACCTATATGGTCTCAGGATGTCTCGGAGTGTTCTATACAGCCAAAGAGAAAGAAAGTAACGTCAAAGATGGTAAACACGCCTGGCTTGAAAAAGGAATTTACTCTCAAACTACAGGGACACATTGTGAGATGCTGTATGAAAATTTTTACATTTAAGTTTTCAAAAAACGTAGTATTCCCTTTTTTGCTGCTACCACTACTGCAGTATTTTAGTCGTTGTTTACTGTTTAAAATTTGACACAATTTAGTCTAGACTTCAAGGAACATTCCATGTTCTTAGTACTCAAAGAAATATGTCAATTAAAATAACACAAAAAAATCACATTTAAAAAACAGAGCTCAAAATCACTTTCCGCGGGAAGAGTACCCAAAAGTAGTACTCCTACGCAAACCGTGCTTTTCATGTCTGAGGGTCGTGACCAACACTCCAAATAATTTTGCTCTTAAGATGTTGCGCCAGCGTTTCCTATCTTCAGCAATATAATGGTAAAATAATAAAAAAAATAATGAGTAAAAGTATATAAAAATAGTACTAGAATTCTACCTTATTGTGTCCAGAATCGCTTATCAAATAATTTGGTACAATTACAGCCTACAATATTTCAGCCACAGAACTCATCAAGTCATATAAATGCAAAATCTCAGTCACGCGTTCACATCACTCATATTAATAGCACGTCGCGTTGTGTGGAATTAGCTGACATTTCATTGCGGTGCATGGACTGCCCCACTGTACATCCTAAATCAAAGAGCATTTAAATACTAACTGGAGACACATTTATACTATAATCTATTTAAGATTTATGTGACACGACGAAGTCACAGAGTGCTCGGATTACGCTGTCTAATTTTGCTAAGCTTGGTCTTGCGTCTTGAATAGGTTCTAGTGTGCAGATTTTGTTAGTATCTTTACGTCACACCTACTCTGTAAATTGAGTTATCGGAATGTTTTTCTATCTGTTATTTATTATTCTAGCCTTCCTAGTCCAACTAATATTATAAATGCGAAAGTTTGTGTGTGTATGAATCTTTGTCACGACGTATTTTCTTAACTACTACACCGGTTTTGATGAAATTTGGAATATAGATAGATTCTGTTTTTCGTTATCACGAGATTGAAACAGCGGAGTGCAACTAGTGTTATTATAATCCAGAATCTTTAAAACCTCTTGCACCGAGACATTGCTAACAATTTACAAATATTTTTGTAGATATGTTTTTCTCATTGAATATTTTACTTACTAGATAATTGACTTAGTTAGACTTTTTGGTCGTACCTTAAAGAATGAATTTCATAAACCATTGATCATAAAACAGTTTTTAATGACTGGCGAGATTGATTTAAAAATTTTCATTATAATAAAGAGGTTCTTTCCGAACCGTAATTAAAACTACCGAGAAATCGAACTTCAAAAGTGAAACTGCGAATAATAGGTGAAGCGGCCATTGATTACTGAACCTTTACAATTTTCAATTACGGCTCATTCGAACAATGGCAATTTGAAACTTGAAAAAGTAAAAAGGCGGCCTAACTCAGCACAATTAAGTCTCTCAAGTGCAGAAACATAAATGAAACCATTAATTATCCGTAGGTCGGTTATTCTTCGGGTACCCTCACCCCACCGCCCCCATCCGCCTTTTATATTTTTCTTTTTCCCGTTAATTTGTCGAAAGTTAATTGAAGGGATATTTCAGTGAGAAGTCGTAAATAGCTCGAGTTGAAACAATCCTGCTGCGAGTTTCGGAACACCATAACAAGATGATCTCAAAATTATGCCTCACCCCATTTCTGTTCGCGACGTCGAGTTCCGAGTTTGAGAAAAGAAAATTTTAATTTTTTTTCGCCAGTTTGTCCTTACTTATCGTATTACAATGATCTTGGGATTGTGATAGCGGTGATAAGTACCCGTTTGAAAGGATTTGCTGAAATAACACGGATTTGATGACAACTTACTTTGTGATGAGTTTTATAACTAACTTTATGCGCACCGATTAAATGACTTTTAT
The DNA here is from genome assembly GCA_949125135.1 of Alcis repandata. Lineage (NCBI taxonomy): Eukaryota > Metazoa > Arthropoda > Insecta > Lepidoptera > Geometridae > Alcis > Alcis repandata. The sequence goes on along the minus strand of OX421226.1, from coordinate 9,418,035 downwards.
GACAGCGTATGCAGCTGTGCAACTTTACTTGCAGTTCTGCCTTGGCTAACAGGCTAAATGATGTAAATTGATGTAATGTAATAACTTATAATTAAGTTATAATTGGAAGTTGCTGTTTTTTTATATTTCTATCTCTATCTTTGTATTGTCTTATTCAAACTATAAATATCTATTTAGCTAAATACCAAACGCTAATCCGAAAATTTACGATGGCAAATTGTAGCTGAACGAAATGTAAGCAACAAGCTATTTATCCCTAAAAAGGCTATTTAAACCGAACATAAATAAAATCTCGTACGAAAAATCAAGGGCAACGTTTTTACCCAGAAGCGGCCTCTGACTTTTGTCACCAGCCTCCAGGCTAGGTACACACGCGGCCAACAATTAATTAATCCCAAGAAGCTTTGCTCGCACATTTTTCACAGCTAAAAGGGTCGCGTCGCCTAGTCAAGCGAATAACTGAGGATCGACGGCCCAGCCGGCTCGCTGCATTGTTTACCAAACAATGGTCGACCTCTGTGAAGTCATTAACCCACCTCAGTTGTCAGCACTGAGCGAGAATTCTTCACGTTTTCAAGTTTTAAGTTTGAATATGCAGCAGGTTTGAAGGAAACATGCTGAGTGGCATGCTTTGCTGGCACGAGTTTAGTGTAGTTTACGTGTTCACCTTTTGACTCTACTTTATTGGTTATTCTAAATATATGAGCTAGGTTCAACGACTAGATACAGAATGTATTTGTATGTATGTGTATGGTTTGACACAAAAGGCTTTATTCTCCTGAATTGCTTACTTACAAAACTTAATACAAGGGAAATCTGTAAACAGCTTACACACAAGACAATCAACCGTGTTGCCTTACGTTAGATTATAAAAGAGCAAACTATATCACTAAACTAAAAGGAAGTAACATAATATATGTGTACTAAATGTTATATAGATAGAGGTATAGCAGTACCATAACGTATAACCCGGTCACAATATCAGTCTGTGCACCTCGCTGGAATGCGTATAGCCTCTCCCGCTTCCCCTGTCACCTCTCCGCGCACTCCCCGGTGCGACAGTGCGACTATATAAGGCTACTAGCTGTCCCGACAGACGTAGTCCTGTCTTAACTAAATCTTAATTTTCTAATGTTCCACTCAACTTTCTTAATTTTTTCTTTCATAAGAACCTTCTCCTAATAATAACAAATACAACAAAAAAAGAATTAGTGAAATCGGTCCAGCCATTCACGCGTGATGCCGTGACCAAGGAAAACGGGTTTCATTTTTATATATATAGATAGATACGCAGTCCAGCGAGGTGCACAGATATTGTGACCGGGTTGTAAATAAAAAATAAATAAATTATAAAAAAAAAAAAAAAAACTAAATCACCTATCTGACATACGAGTATAAACTGAATAGGCTTCATGTCGATAGTCGAAGTAAACTTTAAGTGTTAAAATAAAGTGGATTCCCATTACCAGTCACTCACACAAACAAAACTGTTTGGTAAATTAAGTTTACAAAATTGAGAATTAAAATTATTATGTAACTATTCTTTATTCTAACAATATTTCGAGGCAGTAAACTTCGGCGTAAAACGTCTAGAGATGCCGCTGATTGTAAGCAAGGCATGGATTTTGAAAGCAGAATTTAGATGGAGAAATAAATTATTCATTGTCCACACCAGAAATTACAAGCAAAAGAATAATAATGCTTAAAACTAGTGCAACAGTTGGCGGAATTTTCGCTAAATGCAATCTTCCAAGAGCTCTTCCAGGTTTAGTAAAATAGCCGTTTTCTTTTCTTTGACTTGAGATACAAATAATTTCTCTGTATATTATTATAACTTGTTTCTCCTACCTTGTCTTAAGTAAAGTATAAAATGTTATTAAAGTAAGAAATTGGATGTAAAGTAGTTTTAAATTACAAACGACACCCCAGAGAGCGGCGAGGTTGTAGCGGTTGAGCGATTCTAGGAAAAGTAAATTCTAGTTCATTTTAGTGTTACTACTAAAGTTACATCTAGTACGAGTAGGTACTTAAGTATACAACCAAAATAATTTCACTTTTAGTTACCTACTTGGAATGTTTAGAGTACCTAGTTTAGTTTCACCTATCCGTCAGCTTTAACTTAGTTTGACTTACATTATATACTGGAAAGTTACTAGATATTACGGACGTTAGGTTTAGTCTTCGGATGGGTGACCACGCATTGGTAGCTTTTACAACTAAGCGCTACCGTGGGTGGGTCGGATGACGAAAATTGTAGACCCCGGGTGTTAGTCCTATAAAAACAACCGCCAAACCATGTCAAAGGCCTCCAGGTGGCCTAAAAACTCTGACAGAGCTAGTTATCTTAGTAGTAGTATAGTCAAATCTACTACATTTAGAGTCTACCATTAGTACTTGCAGATTAAATCAAATTTATAGAAGTAAAATAGAAATTGTGAATTTAACAAAAAAGTTATGTTACTCTATTGTGAAGAAAAATCGTTTAAAAATAGTGCTTACCTTGTATTAGCTATTAAACTTATCTATTTTTATCACAAATCTTCTTTTTAATAGCTCCAAGAATTGCATAAGCTCACATTTCTGATTTACCAACCTTCTCGTTTTAGTTATTTTTGTATTCGACACGCATTCGTGTTGAAGTCCCATAATATCACGATATATTTAGCTGTTAAAATTGAGCGTTCGTTGACAAGCAGCCCTTGGCTATAACTCCTCTATTTCATAGGAGTTTTTACTGACATAACGTTTGTTGAATGATAAAAGCAATAATCGAAATTGTTTACAAACGTTCCGTTGTAAAATTAAGATTTCATTGTGACGTAAGACAAGGCTACGAAAATACGAGACAAATTTTTCTGTGCACCAACAGGAGTTCGTTTTCATTTTAAGCGTTTCATTTTACAGTTAATAAATAAAAATTAGTTCCAGGAATTTGTTCGACAATGATTGACGCGTTGTTTGTAATATTTTTCAGCGTTTATTTTCGGAGCGAAATTTCCTGTCCCAACTCTAATCTATCAGCTCAGCTGTTTTGCCAATTTGTGATAGCAATATGTAATGGATTCAGCGAAATATTAAAACTGTAGCGATTGGTTTCAAACAAAAAGCTTTATTCATACCTCGTGATCGTGATCTCTTTCCATCTGTTTGATAATCATTGATTGAGTGATCTGTTTCGATTTCGATAGAGTTTCTCTTCTGTTCTTTAATCTAATATTGTGAAATGCCTTTCGCAAATTTGATTGGTTTTCGTAATACGCTGTTAGACTTCTTTTAATCAATAAAGTACACTTTAAGGTTCAATTTTGTCCTAAATATGACGAAACCACTGCCCTGTACGTAATCGTAGATATTTTCTATCGGCAGCCATAATTTTCCTTCAATTTATGATGTTACAACTGCCCCTTAAATAGCCTCATTATCTATCGGTAAGCATTAATTGACATGATACTTCTTTACTATTAATGCTTACCTGGGCTTACGTGGCTTGCTTTTACTGACGTGATATCCGAGTCTATAAAAACTGAATATTTCCTTGGTATAAAAATAAAATGAAACTTCTTATTCTGACACGATAATGTCATATAATTTAATTTAAGTACTTTTTAATTTATTAAAGTTATTTTTCTATTTTTATCATGCGCATCCAAAAATCTTATTATCCAAAAAAGTTTTATCCTTCAACGTTGTCACGCAAATGACCTATTCTTAAGTTCCTAAGACTTATCCTATTCTTAATTTTCAAGACTTATCCTTAAGTTTCAAGTTCGATCCTACCTGCAATGCGAAACCACACAGACTATTCGATACCGCTCGGTAACTATTGCAACGTGTCAACTCGTCAGTACCAATGTCCTGGGCACGGGACAATGAGGAGATTGGTGTCACGCCGGTGACCGGATGACGTCACCTCCGATACCTGACCGGCCGTGACACCTCGGAATACGGATGCAACGTTTTAATTATTTTCGTACATTTACTCTTAATTGAAAATGGTACGATGACGCCAATCCCCTGCTATAATGTGACGTGTGGTCGCCAGCTCATAAGTTATAATTTTAAGCGGTGCATTTCATTTTGCTGGGAGTTTTAATTTGTTGAAAATTAAATGATATTGACTGTGAGATATATATATATATATATAACAAGCAGCAATAAGACGTTTCTGAATTTTGAGATAACAACAGACTGATGCTAAAAAAGTTTTAAAAAGACACGCAATAATGAAAACTGTACTAAAAGAGAATGCGAGCAACGTATACTTTGCTGTGGGCAGAATCAAGCTGATAATAATGTTGATAAGTCCTTAAAAAGCCGTAAAAATATCTAAGTAACAAACCCAAATTAAGCAAGAATTCTACGCACACACTCTGCTTTTTATTTTCTTTCAAATCGACTGTTTTCACAACATTTTTTAAAGCAATAGAAATAGTAGAGTCTAAAGAGCTTAGACCAACTATTTTTAGCGGCGCTATTACAATAAAGACTGTCTCAATTAATAGCTATGTCTCGCTTAACTTATGTAAATTGGATCAAGTCTCTTAAAAATGTAGTTTTTAGAACCCATTCTATATCAGAAATCCAATAATTTTGTATAAGCCTAAAAGCTGGAGTTATTAAGCGAGGCGCGTGTTTACGTTCCAACTTCAATATGTAGTTTGTGGCTTACACATACTTTGCAGAAATGCATTGAATTCTAGCAAGGAGGGTAGTTGAACGATTGGAATAGCTTTTGAAATTTTTAATCTTATTGTTAGAGAACAAAATAGACTAAAAATAGTCCAAAATTCTGGGGCATGTTGTGTATAATTTAGATATTTAGTAATCATACAGTACTCGGTCATAATATCGGGGTCCGTCAACGTTTTACACAATGGTAAACATTTTTTAATAGAGTGGTAGACAGAATGAGTGACTACCGCCTCTTACGAGTATACAGGGTTATGAAGAAAGAATAGGTACTCTAATCCGAAAAAGGGCTCTTAATACTGGCCTAGTACCTACTCTTAGTACTAGCCTGGAAGAGATCGCTTTTAGCGATAAGGCCGCTAGTTGTTGCACTAGTTTTAAGTTTTATGATCCCTTTGTAAGTTCTGGTGTTAACAATAAATAATTTATCTATCTATCTACCTACTCTTAGTACTGCTACTCTTCGTACTAGGGCTGAACAGTAAAGTTTTTGTATAGGACTAGCTCTGAAATAGCGAAACAAATCCGCCGTTCCATACATTCGATAGACCAGTTGTTTTTTGCGATTTGCAGGTTGATCCCTTAGTAAAAGTTGTTGATAATGATAAGTACTAAGAGCCTTTTTTTTGGTTTAGCATACCCTTTCTATGCAACTCTGTAGACAACGAAAACACCAGAGGCATTGCATTGCATTGGTTATTTTTCAGAGTAACAATTCAATGAACAGTAGTTCCTCTAGATTACATATCAACTTGCTAATACAACAGCTATCTAAAGATACATTTAACTCAAGAACATGTTTCAAATTAAGGTCTAGGTAAGTCCTAACAAAAAGTCGTTTCGCAGAACCTTTTGAATAAGGTCATACGTTACATGGACAATGTACGCGACGCGACAGAGCATTGCACAGTGCATGCATACTACGATGTTGCATCATATTATGCGCATTGATGCTGTCGTGTTTTGTTGAGATTCAAACTGCCATTATATGAAGTTGACTGCAGTATTTTTAACTTAAGTAAGTGATTTGCATAGCTCTGGTTTTAAGCTGCCTGGAGATTTCGGACATGTTGTGTCGGTTAGGCTTAGGAACTGGCATTACGGAATTGACGTCATTGGTGAGAACATCAAGATTAGTTTTAACCATCAGAAAAAGAAAGACCAACAGATGGACAAATGGGCGAGCTTGTAAAGATTTACTAACTATATTTAATCAGGACTAGTTGATACAATTTAAGACGAACTATCGATTGCGGGAGCAAACATTGCAAGTGGGATCAGTTCAACCTTAGACTCTACCCTCTCACTTCATACTTCTCTGTTCTGAGCAAATCTTGGCCAGGTCTTGCATATAATTAGGAAGCACTATTTTGCTGTCGACCGTCAAGGATACAGTACTGTACTCGTGTGACTCATATGTTGTACGAGGGCAGGCTTTGTGCAACTTGGCAGCCCCGCTCGGGACAATTTGGGCCCCGGCCACCTAACCAGTTATTGGATTGTCATAATTTAACATGCCGTGTACCTATAAGCTTTACTGCCGAACAGGATAAGCCTGATAGTTCGAACGCCAAATGTATGTTCGGATTTTAACAGAGGTTTGCTTCTGAGAAGTGCCAGGTCGACTTAAGGCGACTCGAAGCCGTCAACAGGGATTGTTATGGTTCTCTCTGCAAAGGATATCTATATCGGCTATGTCTATTCGTGTAATGTAGGCTTATTCTAGAGCTATCGACGTTGTCTCTATTCTCGGCCAAGTCACTAGTAAGAGTGACAAGTGACAGAAATAATATCTATTGCCAGAGAATAAGATCGCAGGTGCCCACCCTTCGCCTAATACGAGTTGGCAATGTAGCAGATTGATGCTGTTTTAATTCAGCGACAATTTTGCGGATCCATTATGACAAACTCAATTTATCAAATCGATAATTAAAACCAGCTAAGAAACGCTAGCTTAAATTGACCTCGAAGCAAATTATACATTTGAAAGCCATTTTCTCTCTACAATAAATACAAACGCTACACTTTTTTTGCTTTCTTACTAATTTTCCTCGGTCCGTATCTCAGCGATCAATACTTACCTATTAGAAAAGAGACAATCACGGGCGTATCGCCGTCGCTATTCTCTATTATCGCCAAGAGCCGTGGGAAATGCTGGTACTTGCATTATGAGCCTAGATACTAGCTACAATACTGTCCAGAGTATAAAAAGATGTGACAATACACTCCGCATGGAAAACTAGCCATGTTCCGTTCACACGCTGTAACGTTCTCATGCCAAATGAGCGGCGAACAAACGCGCGTTTAGTGTGTGCTGTCATCAAATTGACCCGTAATTTACTAAATTTCGTGCTTTGTTTAGCTGGTACGGTATCCTGTTAATTTTAAGCCGAGGCTGTAATTTGAAATACTCTAGTTTGAAGCGTGTCCTAAAACTACGATACGTATTTAGAAATTGCGTTATTCGATTAACGAAATTGTGAAAACGATGCTTTTTTGCTTGGTATCAGATTTTGATACAAAAGAGACACAGGCTGGTGAAGTTACAAGCTTTGTCAGTTTTGTCACACTATAAGTTTAGTTTGTCTTAATAGAAACAATAAGAAAAGTGTTATCGAACGCATTCTGGGTGGCGCATTCTGGGTGGTTGTTCTGGGTGGCGCAGACCTGTTATGGGCAAACGTGACGTTTAACATCAGGCGAGCGATTTGCTAGTCTCGTCACTCAATTACATTAAAAAAAAAAAAAAAAAAAAAAAAAAATTCTTAAAAATAAGTTCACTAGAAATTTAAGTTAGATTGAAATTACTTATTAGCCTGAGGCTAGATTGTAATTTCATTAAGAAATGCTCATTAAGCGTTTCTAAAAAATGAAAAAAAACAAGAACATTATTTTTATAAAACAAAAAACAAAAACCGACTTCAAAAGACCGACTATTGAGTTATTCATCTATTTGTCGCGCACGTACTTAATGCAAATTTAAGACTTATATGGTTTTCTCATGGATACCATTATCAGAACTGGACTAAATTGGGACCAAATGGGAAGCGTCAGCTTTCTAATAAAAAAAGAATCATCAAAATCGATTCACCCAGTCAAAAGTTATGAGGTAACAAACATAAAAAAAAAAAATAAAAAAAAACATACAGTCGAATTGATAACCTCCTCCTTTTTTGAAGTCGGTTAAAAATTATACATTCTACAATTTTTTTTTCATTTCAAGTCATGACAAAAGACTCAACGAAATTAACCTAACCGAAAGGTCAAACAAACCAAACAAGCAAGTGCACGTACATTACACTACAAGTAGGTACTTAGTCAATGCTCAAGGCTCATTTACATCACAAAACTTTACCGCCACTGTATGCAGTAAGATTTCTGTGAAGCCTTTTGTATGACTGTCTGTTTCTCATCTTCATTTTCTAATAAAAACTTTAGTTATGCTTTGGTAGATGCGAATTATTAGTGAGTAGCAACGAAATAACAGTTTAAATAAATGATCCAATTGTAGAAAGCTTATCACACAACTAATCATAATTGAAACAGAATTAGTTTAGTGTAAAAACGTTATACAACTTTGTTAGCATTTATAACAAAATGTATCAAGTTAACGATCAATATCCCTACATTATTTTTTAATTGCAGGACTATGACTACAACCGGTCAACTACAGGACTACTCTAGGACTACAACCGCAAATTTTCGAAGTCACAAAGTCGGCAAAAATCGTCACAGTATGGTCTTCAGCTCCAAATAAAAAGAAAGCAGAATCTTGCGATGAGCGAGAATGCTAACCAGACTACAAATACAAACTGAAATCTCGAACCGGAATACCATAGCCTTAGTTATTTACCGTGCTCATGTCAACAAGATGCAAGATGTGTGCAGCCGTTTAACGTATTCATAGTAGTTACTGTTAAGTAATCTCTCATGGCCGGGGCATGCAGGCCACGTGTGAATGGGTACAAATTATCGTATGAATGACATGCTAAATGTAGTCTTATCTATGGCTGCGCTAAAATAGTCCTAAGAAATCATTGTTATATCTGATGTTTGTGCAATTTGGACAAAGATCTTTGCTAAGGAACACCACAATATGACATGATCTTCTGGCTTACACAATAAGCATCCACTTGCTTAACGCATGTCATCGCTCCTCCTGGTCGCAGAATGCCATAATCCACGTTCGCCGATATGTGGTTTCCACTATAGAACCTGTCTACCGCAACGGTTGTCTAGAGATATGACCAGGCCATTGCCACTTCAACTTGCTGATCTTTTGAACTGTCGGTTACTTTAGTTCTTTGTCGGATAACTTTGTTTCTGATTTTATCTTCCAAAGAAACCCCGAGTATACCGATCCATAGCGTAGCCTAAATAATAGCTACCTTTAAAATCCATATTATTCCTAAATTTTCATTTCCAATTCGAAATGAAAAACAATCCTCACATTTGCGTATCTAATTTTGCACAGTGTAGTAATCCAGAGCAGGACTATTAAGAGCTCGATCCTGCCATTAATTTAATAGGGTTTTCTTTGGCTATTAAACGACACCGGCAGGCCTGCGACTAATTCGACCCTGGGGCACTGCGGGTCGCTTATGCAGCTTAGATCACTACGGATTTATGCACTGAACACCGCCTGAATGTTTACATGGTTTAGTTCTACAAGCTTTAACATTTAACGAAATTGGTAATTAGTTTTAATTTAAGTTTTTTATAATACCTTTATTGTTTTGTTATTCCATACTAGCTGCACACGGCGGATTCAATCTCTGGTTTTTTTTTACTTTTTTAAAGTACTTCGTAGGACCATTTACCGTAGGTACTATACTTATATACTACAAGCGTACGTACTACTTACGTATGTGTATATTTATGAGTATTAAAGGCAATTTTTTGATAAAATAAATCACTTTAACCCACCGAAGTCGGATTAATCGATGATTTAACCTAAGAATCTAATTGTGACTTTTTATTTTATTGCGCCCGTGTTTAAAACGCCGACAAACAAAAATAGTGTCTCTCTTCAGATGAAATTCCAAGTTTATGCTAAAGTGTTTATGCAAATGAAATAAGTTGTCGCCTGGCTCTTGATTACAAAGACAACTTCAAATAGTTTTGTTTAAGCTTGAAACGCAATTGCGTTGTTGCTTGACTCTATTCAGTTTAAGGTGGAGTTAGGTGCAAGCGTGCGCGATTTTAGTTGTGGTTTTAAAACGTACCTGAGTTAGTTTCGTACTTTTGAATGTATTTTGCTTTCTAAATCAAATCGCACGGTTCGATTCAATTGTTTGTTCCGTGCACCTGTGTTTTGTGTAATGGCTTACCACCTTCGGTTTTCCCTTCAAACAATAATCTAGGTCGCTTTGTTAGAGGTAGGCAAATCTTAATAAATCAAAGGCTGAAGATGCCTTGGGTATTAGAGGTATCCATAGGTGGCGGTGACCACTTACCCACTTACCATCAGGTACCCTGTCGCTTGTTCACCACATGGTTTTTTTTTTTTTTTATGGTTAATAGGCTTGCATTTGACCGTCATCTATATCGTCATCTTTGGTTTTATAAAAAAAAAGAAATAGAAAGTAGTATCCATGAAATATAAAGTATTAACATTTAAAAACTTTATGAAATTACTCTCATCTGATCTCAGCCTTAGAAATGCAGGTGTATAATTAAAAAGCGTTTACAAACACTTTCGAAAAGTCTGCAGAAGTTTTGATGTACAAGCAGACGTGTTTTACCTAATATTTGACTAGAGTTTTTTTCTTAAATGCTCTAATGGGTACCTACTATTTTTTTATTCTAAAGCCTTTTGGTTGTATTTATTTTGGTAATCAAACCAACACCATTTGCAATTTTTTTTTTTATATTTCAACGTGAATCTGGGTTATGATAAGAAATGACAATGAAAATTAAAAGGATAATGAGTTGATTTCATCATCGTCAACAACTTATTTCCACTCAGCACAAGTAAATTTCGCCAGTTACTTTAAAAACTCGATATTTCCAAACTTAACATAATTCGAATAAAACCATACAAACAAGGGTTACTTTAATACCAAACCACACATTACAATGTACATTTAGCAAAAAGTTATCCTTAAAATATCCGGAAAATATAATTTGGTTATATCGTTATGGGATAATATGACGTTGCCAAGCCCGCCTGGTGTGGCGGGTGTGAACGTGCGTTATAATTTTATTATTTTATTTTTCACATAACTGAGTGAGCATAATTTTTATTAAATTTGGCACTTTTACGGGTGGGATATATGGTGTGTTTTTCAGTAATAGAGAAGGCAAGTTTTACTTCATTTTACCGATAAATTGAATGCAGATTTCATTGAATTTTTTTTTAGTTCTTATTAAAGAAAAAATCTGACTGCAAATGTGGAAATGAAATTTGAGTTAATGAAAGGGTTTTCACAATACTACGAACATTAAAATAAAAATAATAAAACTCGTATCTCTTACATTCAACGTGATAAACAAATATTAATTTCGAACAATCTTTTTTATTAGGCGTGTAAGCAATGATTTTTCAAATAAAAAATCTCCCGCAGATATTGTTTTGAAAGTCCTACGAAAAACATTCATTTGTCCGAGGAAACTCCAGCCAAATCAGCATTCTAATCCATTTATGCAAAGCCAGTGTAAATCTCGTTCATTCAATCCATCGAATAGAAAACACATAAAAAGTACTTTCGCCGTTCTTCTGATTTGTAATGAAATTAAAACTTGGGATGGTTTAGAATAACAGTAAGGTTATTTGATTGATTGGGCGTTTGCACTTTTGTACTTACTTTCACGATTAGTAAGTTTCAGAATTTTAAGTAGATTTTAAACGTATTTAAAAGGCAAAGGCTAAAGGTTAGGTTAAGGTTAAGATAGAAACTTTCCTTTACTTTGTATTTACTTCGCTGACGCAGAAATTCATTGTGATTCTTGTCAGGTCTTAGGGCTACTTTTCGTCAGTCAGCGACTGAAGTTTAAGTTATTGTGCTTTTGTTTTTAATTTCTGGTGTGATAATATTCCATCTATTAGGTCCGATTTATAATAATAATTAATTGATTTATATATTTTTTTTTTCTTTAAGTCTTCATTTGGAAATATGAGATATGCTTTTTCACTAAATAGTTTCTGGGCTTCTCTCTCTTTTATGATATAATTCACACAATTATATGAATGTACTTTCTTCCAAAAGTTAGAGATCCGTTACTGGTTATACGACCGGTGCGCTGATGGAAAAGTTAGGGCCTCCACTTCTCAGGAGATTAAGGGGTGATCAGGTCGGCTTTCTGTATTATCAATTTGCAATATCCCTTCTTCGCCCCACCATAATACAATACATATCTACATTAGGCGAGCGATTTGCTCGTCTCGTTACTCAATTACATAAAAAAAAAAAATCTTCATTTATAATAGGTAGATAATAGGTACAGTCATTTCAGCATCATTTTATGATCGTTGTGATCATCGTGGAATTTTGTGGTTTTATTAGATTTTTAACTTTATTAGCCTGATTAATATCATCCAAAATCAACTAATAATCTTTCCACTGCTGGGATGCATTTACACATTTTCGACACATTTACCCAAAAACATTTTGCTCCTTCTTGGAGTCAGTTAAAAATAATAAAAAACGTGCGCTTTATGTTATATTAAAAGAACATTCACGATGTCCTGTTTTTGGACAACATAGTTCTATTAGTCCCATAAGACTGACGTCATAGAGCTATTTAAACAGAGCATCAACATTCCAAATAACATTTTAACACCATCAACATACTGATTTCATCTACTTTTCATTGCAGAAGCAGAATCTTCGTGAGATTACAGAAGCTAAATACAGCTACTAAAATCCCTGACCTAAGTAACACAAGGCCGTTCGTTTAATACAGTCTCAGCGAGACAAGTCTTGTTGGGAACGTGACAACAGAGGAGCTTCCTCTCGCCGAAGGAAGGAGGGTACGGGCACAGGAAAGACCTTTTGAATTATAGTCGCGGTCTGCCCTCGCCACTTATCTGCGCATAATGACACAGGATCGGGTTACATTGTACGGATATTACTGGCTGGCGTTAGTGGGAACAAAAATTAGGGCTTTGAAACAAATAGGTGAAAAGTTTTTGATATGGTAGATAAATCTCCTTCAATAGTTTTCCACTGCACATAACTTTGAATATGACATACCTATTATTTTTATTGTGCCCCGTAGTTTTACGAAAAATAAAAAGTTAAATCCACCAAATTTCATGCAATTTCTTTCAGCCTTTTTTGCGTAGTCGAGTAACAACCATCTTAACTTTTTCATATACCATCTAGTAGGCAGAACTACCTCTATATCAGCATTTCACACGCGAAAATGTCGCACAACACAACATTTAGCAAATCCTTAATACAACGTCACATTATCACACAAGTTCTCGAAACTACTAGACCAACGTTAAAAGTGCCCGCTAAACACTTTTACTACAACAAGAACATATTTTAGAACTTTACATCTCCGAATGTCTGGAGAATATTTAAAACCGGTCATGTGATACATAAATACATCAACATAAGCGCTGCTGGCAGTAGTTCACATGTGACTACGCGTGGCGATATTTTGACAACACGAGGCGGGTTTTTTTAAACCTTATTCATTAGCAACGGTGCAATGAATCATTTGGTGTTTTTCTGTCAGTGTTTTTCTATGTGAATTTAATAGAGCCCAATTTCGTAATACAAAATGAAAGTATAGTCACTTATAAGGGGGAGAATAAAATTGAGATCTTACTATGGAAACTAACGTGGTATTCACACATCACCTCACTTTATGAAGGTCACCGAATGTGACCGAAACTGGTTGTAGTACACGACTTAATTTTTACGTGAGTATTCCCGTGTTAAATATTACAAAAATTGAGATCACAATTAAAATTCTTAGAGCATTCTCCATGCATTTTTTCTGAAAGTACACCTACCTACTGCTAAAACTAGATGGGACATTATTGTAAAGACAAAGAGTTTAAATTTATTTGTCTAAAATAATCTAAAATGATTTAAGTGAGCTTCAAAAACTCTTTTCGTTATTAATTAGACTGGATTTTCATGTGTTAATTTGTTTGACATCAAGAATGATACGCCAACATAAATTTATATCATCCAACGCAGTCAACATTGTCCTTCGTAGGTACTAACTGCTAATAACAAGTTTGTTTAGCACAGGACGTTTTTCTTGCCGACAGCAATAAAAATCGGTTTCAAGAAAGAACAACCTGCCAATTTGACAAGTATACTTTCCCGAATCACTTAGTTCGAGCAGCATAAACCCTATATGTAGGGTCTACTGGATCTAAGTACTAGGTATTACAATAGGCTACGCACTATCCTTAGTCAGTTATAATTATTCTCCTTACGTATACGTACGCACCGTGAAATTATTCTTCGCACCTTCATTAGGGCTACCAACTAAGAGAAACCTTCAATTAGTGAAAAGGTAATTTGAGAGTTTGAGTTATTTTTACACTGTTCTTAGAGATTTTTTTTAAACTTGTACGACTTGGAACGAATAGTCGAAAAATAAGTCCTCATAAAGCATTAAAGCATTCCTTTTATTTCCTGCTCCAATGATAAGAAACCAAAAAAAAAACAGACATACGAGATGAAATTTCACCAAAACTTGACAAGGCCATTAAATTTTAACCAACTGTTTACAACTTTGTGACTTTTTACAATTTTACACAATAGATAAATAACCATGATTGTAATTTTCGTAAAAATGGGCCTTAGTAGACTTAATTTCCACTAAATAAATACCTATACTTCAACTAGCAATTACATGTTACGCTATTGATTTATGATATAAAAAGTAAGCCAAGCAATAATATGCAAACATTACTGTATTCCGGTTGGAAGGGCATTGTTTCCAGTGAAATATTTTAAGGGCAAATAGGAGATTAAACATTTTACATCTTAGGGTGACGAGCGCAGTGCTGTGTCGAGCAGGGACTTGAATTATAAGAGTTCAAAATTCTGGGTGGCGCAGATCTGTTATGAACAAACGTGACGTATAACATTAGGCGAACGATTTGCTCGTCTTGTCACTCAATAGCATAAAAAAGTCTACAGACGTCTGACAGGACCCTGCAGAATTGGCAACCCTCACACTCCCCGTCCTTGTCCTTACAGCCGAGCTGTCACGTCACGCGTTCTGGTTTTTCGACTTCAGTGCGCCGAAACTATGCTATTTAAAAACCTGATTATTCAGATTTAAGCCTTATCTAGAACATCTTAAGGTATGATCTATGTCGTCAAGTTCGTTATTAAAATTGGTTTATGTTATTGCACGGTTACGTATAGATGTATGCATACAGATAACAAAAAAGATTTAGAGTCGCCATCTCGTTCCAAACAATCCACAAGACCCAACACAATCGGTCGGATTATACCTAACGAGACAAGTGCTCCCAAGTTTACCTTGTTATGCTAACAGTGCTGATTTGTTGCTTGTTTTGTTTACTAAAATCAAAAGGAACGTTTATGCTAGCGAAGAAATAGAAATACCAGATTTATCTACAATCTTGCAACAGTTGCAAATATTGAGTACGCGGGCAGTTGCCAACTTGTCAACGCGTACTAATTTGTCAAACAAGATACGTTTTGGAGTAAAATTAGGCGCACTATTCTATTCTTGAGTATCTCTAACATTCTTACGTCTCGCACAACAGTGCATTGTAACAATGTAATAAATTGATGTTACTCAAACCGTACGCGACAACGACGTTCGTGTGCAAGACGTTCAGACTATAGTAATTTGTTACTTGTCTTGTTTGTTACTTTGAAAGTCTGCATGCGGAATAAATTTATCTGGTGTTTTAGCAGAACAGTCAAACTTCGCTTATTTTATAGATTGAAGTTGGCAAGCCAATACGACACTTCTATGGAGTTCGAGACGGTAAAGAATAACAATGAAAATTCTTTAAAAAGCTGAAATTTGGAACCGCTGCCAACATATGAAACTTTTAATCAGCACTTAGTGGCACCCCGCAGTGCGTGCGAGAAATCCGACGAGTCAGTTTTCATTGTTCTCGTTTCTTATTCCAACTAAAGCGTAGGTATTCAAAATTATTACTTTCGATACGTTACTTAGAAAGCGCATTAGAAGCTTAATTGATATTTTATTGCTGTGTTTATCTTTTCATCTCTTTCTAGGTTGTTCCACTTTTGTCTCTTTGAAGTGTTTTATGGATATTTTATTATTGTTCAGTTTAATTGTCTTCCCATCTCTTTCTAAGTCACCTAACCCTCCTCCCAAATCTCATCATTTTGCTTGAACAGTTTCCTACACCTCACCGTCTTGATATAGTAGCACATAGGTACCTACTAGACTGAGCTAAATCAATCCACTTTGATTACCTACCTACTGAATCTAGCCTGGGGCGTGTAAGCCTGGCAATCAGGTAACACCGCATAATTGCGGGCATCATTACGTAATACTATCTTGGAATATGGAATATGTGCGTATTTGGCTTATCATCATCAATAGCCAGCCTTTACTGCCCACATTTGCTTGTTGTATTAGACCCAATGCTTTTTTTAGCGTTCTTAAGTACATAATTCGTGGCTGAAATATTATTGACTAGCTGATTCCTGGAACTTTGCACTCAGTGTAGTGTAGTTTTCTATTAATCAATGAATTTAAAAAATGGGACCAATAACTCTGCAGAATAACCCCTGACAAACAAACTTTATCTCTTTATAACATTAGGTATAGACAGACAAGCTATTGCACAAAATTGTATTTAATGATCTGTTACTAAGACTTAAGACACTCCGATTTCAATAGTAATAATCTTTCTCCCGCGCTACATCACAGCGCAATAGAAATTTACTTCTAGATCACCACTGACAAACTCAATTCAAATTAGACTTCGTTTTGCAAACGCAGCGCTTCAAAATCGCCTGCCGAACTGATTAGCGGGCAGGGTCCCCGCCAACTGGCACGGCTACCACACGCGCTCGCCAAGCGCCCGCTCAGCACGCCTCAATGAGCTGATTGTCCAATTAAATCCATTCATACATATGTCCAACGGCGCTAAAACCGCACGCTAAGAGCCTTTCCAGGCCCAATACGCCCGTTTGTACCGCTGAACTTTTAAAAGCGTTAAAGTTTACTGCATGGCCATGTCGTGCCGAGCTTAGTTTCGAGAATCGCGTCAGGCGGCCACTGGCATTTCAAAGAAATGCTTGCTTATGACTGGCTATTGATTTAGCCTCGATATTTGCTGTTGCTTGTTAAAGTTTACCAAGGGCTACAACCTTATCCATAAAACTATTTCACTGTCACTTTTCTAAATGAATAATGTAATAACAGTACGTTTAGTGTGTCAAACTAAGACATTTCTAAATGTATTTAGCTGCCATACAATTTCCTTAATTACTATAGGTAGTACAATTTACAACAAGATATTTTCGTACCGTAAGTCTAGTGTTTGAAGCTCAGGTTTCAAGTATTTGTAAGTGTGTGTGTGCATATTTAATTTTATTTGAGTGATTTTGCATGTATTTCTGACTTTTATTGTTCTGTAAATTTTGATCCATTTTATGACCACTTCACGCGACAAAATGTTACGGTCAGGTTACCGTAACATTTTGGCCAATGGTTTCAGCATAAAATAGTACAGCTCAACAGGTCTGTAAAGGCTAAAGTATTTAGTCTCACAAGAGAAGACTGACAGTCACTAAGCTATTGTCCAACAATCTAGACAGACTCATTGGACATAAGTTCACATTGAAACAAGCTCCGAATGGACAGTAATTGACCGAGCAAAGTGACGTCTCAGTCTAAGAGAATAAAATTGACATTTTTATTTTTAGATCCACATAAAACGTCCAACGATAATTACGTATGGTTAATCAGATTCTCATGATGCAAGTAGTTAACTTTAATACAACTATTAAGTACGAATGTAAACCAAATTTTTTGTTATAGATATAGAAGTCGCAAGGTTCAGTTTGCCGCGAACTACTAGAAGGTACTAACTGGTTATTTTTAACAAAAAAGGCATTTTGACAGGAGAGTGATCGAAAGCATTGGCTGAGCGGAAACTGTGTGGCAGTAAGGAAATTGAACTGTGACCTAAACTACCAATGCGTCATCCCATCATTCAACAGGTACAATACAGTGCTGTAGGTACAAACACTGTAAAGGACCAAGCCCGGAACCCAAACCTCACACAAGAATACGCCAGAAACTCTGATCAAGCTAGAGAGGCTCGATCTGAGGCCAGAACTTGACAAGTTTACATTTATTTGTGTTATTATGTTGGCCTACTAATTTCACATAACCAAAACAAACTACGTCAACAAAAACACATCGTAATTTATTTTCATTATAAGAAAATTAAACATAAGAATATTAAAGATTTTTCACATTTTCTTTTGTTAATTTTCTATTCGTATTCAGTCCATGGCATCTCCTTGACTTGTCAAACTAAAACAACTTGAAATTGTGCCAATTTTATGTGAAAATAACTTAATTTTAAAAATATTTCCGAAAATAATATTTTATTGCATTGTCATTGGAGTTAGACACGTATACCAAATTTCAGCTCAATCGGTCATCGGGAAGTGGTTCAAAATTTAGTTGCAAGATTCCACCCGAACAAACATAGTGACATATATACACATGTAGGTAGTTACATACCTACATACATTGCAAGTTAAATAAAAGCTTTTATTTAGGTTGAGTTGCCCAAGAATATCCTTCGTCTTATTAAGTAACGTGTTCTTTTAGCTAATCGCTACATAGGAACCATTTCCGTTATCTTGATATGGTTGTATAAATACGAGTATGCCACCACATCTAGCTATATATAATGTCGGTTTATGCATTCACATTAAAGTAACACAAAAGCTCGACTCCGCAATTCTCCGCCGAAAAGTATACGTACTGGACTCATTCAAAGTAAGTAGAACAGCCGAAAAACTACAAACTTCAGTGACTGTTGTTTTAGCAGACGCTTTGTTTTACAAGTATATTTTCGGATGGAGTTATTTATACAATGGCTGTCGCGTAAAATAGTTTAAATTATTCAGATGTGCCGTTATGACGTGACAAGCCCATTAGCAAAGCGAGGCAGAATGCATTTCAATTAATGGTAAGCGACGAGGTAAATTTATTGCTATAATAAGCAGTAATGGACTGGCTGTATTTGCCGCGATTCCGCGTAAACGCGAAAACCTTCATTTCTGCATAATGTACTGTAGTTAATTACAGGAAAGATCTTTCTGGAACTTTATTGCGCTTTAATTATCATGCCTGTTGAATTACGGAGACAGTCACAATTTGGAGTTTTATTATATTTGTTGACTTTGGGTTTCGATGCGACAGATTGTGCCTTAAATTTAGCTTTATTGGTGATGTCTAAGGTTGTTTGGAAGTGATCGATTTAGCGATAAGGCTGCTAGTTCTTTTACTAGTTAGTTTAACCTATTTACTTGATTATGTAATAACTATCTGAAAAAAAAAATTGAGCGCTGAAAAAGAAACCTATACTTAGCAATGGGTGGAAAGCGCTTGATTATGATGATGATCAAAGGATGATTTTTTTTAACTACTAATAGGTATAATTTCCAAATACAATGAAAACAGTATATCGACAAAGCTCATAGTTTGTAAAAATTCGAGCAAAATTCCTGGTTCCGGTACCTTTTGTACTAGATAAATTCCTCGAATGAATACTTCAAAGCGATTTATCGCTGGTACCTACGTACTATTCCGTAAAAAGAGAACTTTTGTTACTCGAGAGCCTGATAAACAAATGGGGAAACTTTTGCTCAAATAAAGAACTCTGTGTGTATCTTTTGTAACCTTTGGAGGGTTTTAGATGCTGAAACTTGGGCTTTCATTACACGAAAAATCTGGAAAGTCGGAGAAATAAATTGAGCTGAAAATCGACTATATTTAAGGTGAAGACACGAGAATACTAAACAGTAAACACATCTTCTAATTTATTCTTTCTTTACATATTTTTTTATACTGATTTTGTATAAAATATTAAATTATAATACGTAAAGTATTATATTTATTATGTTGGGTATGTCATGTTATGCACGTAAAGTCGTGACTCCACTAGGAAGGCGCGGGTTTAGGTCCGGCCGTATGGCTTAAATCACGTCCACATTAGCCGCGCAGCCCTAGTGAAGTCGCAGCTTAAAGTATTATCTCAAAAATTCTCTAACAATATATTTTGCACATTAGGTTTATTCACATTTTGACAAGTGAGAAAAACTCATAAAATTTTCCAGCCAGTAACAATCATCAAAACAGCTGTTATAGAATCTCAACAAAACAAAAGACGATTGTATCAAAGGATTTTTAAGAAATCTCAACCAAAAAACGAAAGTACAACAAAGTACCAGCCCATCTTGAATCCCGGGGCAATATAAGCAGTCTAACAGTGTAACAGGGCGCGAGAACTCAACACCATGCTTACACGTCCTCAAGGCAGTAAAAGTACCATTTACATTTTTCACCGTGCTAATTTTATTTGACTCGCCCTGAATATATTATGCCCTATTATTACACGCCCGCCCTCCAACCGTTTAAAGCTAACAATGAAATTTTTTCCTCTTTAAATTGTTAACATTAAATTTGGAGAAAATGCTAAAAATCTGTTATCATTCCCGCTGTTATAGCTCATTAGGATAAAATTTAATTTTCTCGAGTTTTAATTTGGGACGTGATTCAGTGTTAATTGATGGTGTTTTCTACTTAGTAGCACGGCTTTTTGTTTATTAATTGTATTCTTGTAAAGTTAAAGTCACTAGGTATACCGGTTACCAGTTGAAAAAACTTTATGTTCGTTGATATTAAGAAACTGCATTTATGTTTTCATAGATTTCGTAAACAGTCTAAAAAAATAAGAAACTTATTAAATCCATAACAAAACATAAATAAGACTTTTTTTTAATATAAAGCTGTTTAATTTATCTATGTATTTTTCAATTTATCTATTTACAATATAAATTGACTTATAAATAAAGGTATATTAATCATTTACAATTATTAATCGATGATTGGAATATTTCAAATCAAATTGGTTGAAAATCATTGCATTATTTTAATCTACTTCCGACAATAATGGAAGATACTACTATGACACCATAAAACTCATTGCTGAGTAATGATCACCTGGTTTCAAATCTGTTGGGTTCAGATCAAATTAAAATGACGTCTGAGAATGTATACTGTATACGAGTACCTTTTCTAAGTATCGAGTAGAGTATCGTATTTCCTTCGTATGTTTAATATTTACTAAATATTAAGTTAGCTTAGGATGTACAGGGTTCTAAGGAAAGGGTATACTAAGCCGAAACGGGCTCCTAGTACTCATCATTATGAACAACTTTTATTGTGGGACCAACCTTGAGATTACGAAAAAAAATCAGCTGTGTCATTGACATTTTTTTACGAAACAGCAGATTTTTTTTTTGCGATTTCAGGTTTGCTTTCATAGTAAAAGTTGGTCATAATGTAGAGTACTATGAGCCCCTTTCGACTTAGCCTACCCTTTTCTTATAACCCTGTAACTATATTTTCTTATACCTAGCCCGTCTCTCATATTTCACCAAATTTTTCTCAGGTAATACTTACGCACTTACCTCTACATAAATGTTGAAATAAGCTTTAGACCTTATAATACAGTGCATAAAGCACACATTGTTATAAATTATTTGGCAAGTTATACGGAAACATGTGATAGTGAGCCAAAACTATTTATTACCTGACATTTTCATTAAAACGATAATATTTCAGCTCACTCCGAAGTATAACATTAATAATTCATAAAATCTAACTAACGACTTAATGTCATTAACTTTAACTTACGTTGCTTCCATAAAGACATCGCGAGAAACTGAGTCAAAGAACTTCTTGCGCAATTTATTGCATAATTCTACCTGAAACAAGATGAAAATGTATTAGTGCCATTCTGAAAGGTTAATTAAATCAAATTTAGAGCTACAAGGAAGGTGCAGTGGTGGATGCGATAAAGAAAGGTCGTAGTTTGTGGGATAAAGCGAACGTGTGCATGTGCTTGTGCATTCATAATCAAAAACACTACTGATGAACGTACTTGTGCTAAAACTATGACCACATTGCTGCAATGGGGGCATGCAATAGGAGATTAAACATCTTATAGCTCAGGCTGACGAGTGCTGTGTTATGCCGTATGCCGCGCAGGTTCTTGAATACTAAAAGTTTAAAATTCTGAGTGGCGCAGAACTGATAGGGGCAAACGTGACGTTTAACATCAGGCGGGCAATATATTACTCTAATGTTGATATTTACAAGATTATTAGAAAAAGGTGTGCTAAGCCGACAAGGGCTCATGGTATTCCTCATTATGAACAATTTTTACTTTTGGACTAGTTCTGAAATTGCAAAAAAAACAGTTGTTAATTGAAGTTATACTTCTTATGGCGCGATTGAGAAAAATGATAAGAGTGAATTTTTACGATGCGCGCGCACACCGCCACCTAAGTTCTATATCGTGAAGTTAGTTCTAGGTGGCATGAAAATTGATAACTATGTTCAAGTTGTATATTCTAGTATTTTTATATTTAGAACACGTGTTTCGTAAGAGTACAATTAAACAGTGTGAATAAATAAATATTATTTTGGTGTTTTTATAAAATCAATTTCTTAGACGACGGTGATAGTAGGTATTTACTTACTAATAATTTATTAGTATATCTATATATATTGAATATTAATGATAAAACTGATTTGAATAAACTGTTTTGAGTGCATTTATAGATTTGAGGTTAATTGTCGGTATGTATAATTTATTTTTCCATACGCCAAAAAAAGTATAACTTCTAACGCGTGTACTTAGGTACACACACTCATTATTTTTTTTCTAAAAATTGTTCATAAAGGTGATATCTCTTTTCGGTTTAGCATACCCTTTCCTGAAAGCTTTGTAAATGTCAACATTAGAATCATCACAGCTGCCCCCATTCCATTCCCCTGTCATAGTATTAGCACAAGTACATTCATTAACTGAAGCTTAACTCAGAATCAGATCCATTCTGATTTGTAGAG
This sequence comes from Alcis repandata, assembly GCA_949125135.1. Taxonomy (NCBI): domain Eukaryota; kingdom Metazoa; phylum Arthropoda; class Insecta; order Lepidoptera; family Geometridae; genus Alcis; species Alcis repandata. Next base: position 9,395,250 of record OX421226.1, on the reverse strand, counting down.
TGTGGTCATTTGATTCAAAATATCTGTTTCCAGCTTGTTAGAATACGCAGGTTATTTGCAACTATTTGCTCGTGCATTTCCTTTGATCTGTCCGTTTGAATATCAGAACTATTCGAGGCTAATATCAACAACTTCACTATTATATCTAACCCGTATTCTGAAACAACCGAATCTGCTGTTTCTTTTCTCTTTGCAATTAAACTGTTTTCAATAACTAAAGTCTGTTAACAGTTAACACGATATCAAACCAACCTAATATTAATCCAAAAGTACGAAAGACCTTTTATCATTATTTGAGAATCCCATTTCTTTTATCTCTAACTCAGTTAATTTGAAAACAAATTAAACTTAGTTTAGCGCGGTCGTAGATAATTTAAATCAAACAAACAAAGCTTCAAACAAAAATAACTTCGTGAACGAGCCTTCCCATGTCCAATTAGAACTGAAATAAACTATTGCTGGAAATGGCAAGACAGCCTGAATTTCAGAACAATCAATTCAAAAGCGGCTTCCCAATAATACTTCGATCGTTCCCAGTATAGAGACGTCGACCTGGTTAGCCGTCTACCTGTCCAAATGCAACGTTAATGGAGGCACCGAGTCGTCTGTACTTAAATATAAAGCCGACTACCAGACTGACCCATTCCCGTCGTGACAATTCCAGAATTATACCAGCTCGCGCTAGTCGGCTAGCTAAAGTATTTTAGCACGTTCGTTAGTGCCGAATAATAGATGATTTTTAAACTAAAGTTACACTGCGAAAACTGGACAAAGTTTATACATTTGAGCGGAATAATTCCAGCATTAATATGGTAGCTTTATACTAATGTGACACGGGAAGCGTGCAGTGGAGGGTAGGGCGATAGCGGGTAAAGCCTCCTGCGAGTTATCGTGGCGGCCACGCGCGCTCGCCAAACACTGCGACCCCAACACTGCCGAGGAAATATGGAATTTTATTACTATTCCGTTTTCACTTGAACAGTTACACGGTTGCACCTCGCATTGGATTGAATTATGCAAGTCGCGGAGGTAATGTACTGCTAAAAATAAAATTGAGGTGTTTTATGCCGTCCGCCGTAATTTCACGCTCAAGGAAAATCATATTGCAAAAATAGTTAATCCCACACTTTCCCTTTACAACTCTACATAAAAACCACATAACGGTTCGATACTTAGCTTGGCAAATAGTCGTATAAGGTCCAGGTCTAATGCGTGTACTTATGGCGCATAAAAATTAATCTTTAAGATACCTGCAAGACGCGCAGTATTAATATCCTGGTAGCACCAGTGTCGACTAAATAATTGCTGGCTGTTGAGGTAAACGACATTACCTATTTATAATTTTACGGCCTTGTCCGGACGTCCAGACCCCTGCATGTTTAATTGCAATGCTCGCACACTGATAGATGCTAACTACTTAAACTTAATGGAAACCCAGCTTAGATAAATGATACCTTACAACCTTTTACCGAAATAAAAATGCTGAATGTTTTCTGGCGTCAGCAACGTTTCTCCCCATAGAACACTTAAACTATCTTTGAAATAAACTGCGTATAATTTTCTCCGTGAGCTAGAGATTCAAAAAGAGCGCTAAGAAAAATAAACAGCACTTGTATCTCAACGCAGCCATCTCATCTAGAGCGCGGCGACGAGCTCACGTTTCTTAAGAAGTTGCTCCACAATATAAACAACGTCTGCGGTGTTTACCTCAAGTCTCAATCGGCCGTAGACCGACTGCGAGATTCTAACGACTTCACAACACATCCGATGTTTTGTATATGTCTACGTAAACCGATAAATGAGTCAATTATTACCACTTAGGCCGAAGAAGCGCCTGCGGAGAGATATGGGGCAGGCGATCGCATTGTCGGAATTGGGTCGCATCGTTTCATCTCATTCATCACTGCATGAAATTATGAAATAAGAGCTTTAGCGGCAGCTCGGGTTCTATTGTGTGGTTGCCCTTCTAGAAAAGCTCGTTGAAATATTTGATCTCTATTTTCAGTGACGGTATTTTGTTTACTTTAGGAATGCCCTGGAAGCTCATAATATTAAATGTAGTTGAGAGCTATGCGACGAAGTATTTGTTTGAATAAAATATACGAATAGTTTGGACTCACTAAAATCCCAAACAAAGGCTTAAACCTACTCTAGTAAGAGCACTTTACATTTAAGGTATGTTGTATCTAGTTGAGACTGAAGACTCGGTTAACAGGTTCCCTGTCCCATGCATTATATATGATTCATTTTTCAACCGTATGTACCGTGTTTCACACGTCCGTGACTCATATATGAGCAAAAGTAGTGCCAATTTCAGACCCATTTTACTTTGGGACGTGGCGTTGTGATCGTAATTTTGAGTACTGGGACGTATGGGGGATATCGTGTAAATAAACAATAAAAGGTAAAAAAAGTTGATTGTTTTATTGCTTGCCGTGTAATTTTTTTTTTCCGGGATGATTTTACGGGTACAAAATAAAAGTAAGTATTTAGGAATGTAATGAATAGATTTATTTAGGAACATAAGTTTTACAGAACAATTTGTAATTTGCAGGAACACTTTTTACTTACAAACTAAACCAGATTTACAAACTACCCTCATTGTTGCGAGTGTTTCTCGTTGAAACAAGGTAGGCAATAACATTTTCCACAATCCGTGCATTCTGTATTCACCTGTTTTGCTTGCAATGGATTTCCTCCTTCTGCTCTCTTTTTAGCGTAACAATTGACACATCGCTTTCGAATAAGCTTTCCATCTTTCCGAGGTATTTGTGAAAGATGGTGTGTAGCAGCTACTGCAGAACTTGTGGATCTCGTCTGTTGTCTGTAATTTTTCTTTTTCGCCGCTTCTCCAAGCCAATGACGAATCATTGCTTCTTGCACGTCCAAGACAGTTATAGCAGATCTCCTGTGCTCATTGTAAATGACGCGGGTATTTACAATGGCCGCTTGGAACAGTAAGTCGACAGCAATTTTTTTGTACCATGTTAGACTCTTTCTTAGTGGAGAGTAATAGCTACCTAGTTGGTCAGCGACGTCAATACCTTTTTTTGCGTCATTGTAATCAATGACTACGTTTGGCTTTGGTGTTACTCCTCTCCACGATGAGACGTTAGTCATTTCCGTCCCGTGACACGTCGAAATCATCAAAACGTCACGTTTATCGTGCCACTTCAAAACTGTGATACAGTTGTTCATTTGCTTGGCAATAACTTGGCCGCGTTTAAGTTTTTTCTGTATCACATCTTTGGGCAAGTTTCTTTTATTCTTTCGTAAGGTACCACACATATCAGTTTTGCGATCCTTCAAGTAATTTGCCAAAGGTACACTTGTGTAATAGTTGTCCACGACAATCAATCTACCGGCATTTAGCAGTGGCTGGCACAACCTTACTACAACTGAACCAGGTTTATCGAGACCGTCTATAGCAACACCAGAACCTGCGTGTATGGCATAAGACCATGTATAGCTGTTAGTAGAACACATCTTATAGATTTCGTAGTCACTTATCTATGGCGCTACGTCCAATGCATCAGATATGATTTGCATTATATTTGATGCATTGGACGTAGCGTAGCGTGTGACAATAAAAACTCACTCTATACGCTCATGTATCATAATTGATATATTTTATTTTTTTTATTTTTTGGGGCAATTTTATGTATAATATTCTACAAAATACACATACATTTTCATTTATGTTCAAAATGAGGTCAAAAACCGAAAAAAAACGCGGGACATGGGTAATGCTCCAAAAATCCAAAAATCGTATGTATGTGGACAGGGAACCTGTTAAGACTAAGTTAGGTACCAGTAAAGACTGAAATGCGGTATTAGTTCTAGACATTATATTTCCCTGCTGTTCCAGTCTATGCCATTTTGTTGCCGCATTGTTGCGTCACCGCACTTATATTCGTGACTATAGACTGTAAAAAGATTTGCGGAGTCTCAAAGGAGGTGTACCTATTTTCATTATTGGAAGTAGACGGGACGGCAGCGTAAGTACAGATTTTGTTCCCGTTATTAAAATACGCAGAACCAGTGTTCTAGAAATTATTCTACGCAAATGAAATATTACTACGGTCTTATTTTTCATTCTTGTAAGTACTAGTATAAGATATGGAAACCTTTTTTTTCTTTTGAGTTATTTAGAGTTATCTTAGGTGATACATTTGCCATTGTAAACCATTGATTAAGAAATTCCGTACGCTAAAGTTTGACATGACTTTTGCAAAGAAATGGACCCACCCAACGATTTTAAGTTCCTATATTATATCGATTCATTTTTTCAATTAAATCGTCTACGCATAAGCCCGATGCTCATTAAATAAATTATATTTAGGTACGTTTATATCGACTCAAGCACATAGTCCTGTTTAATGAGACATGTAGTACTTAATCTAGATTTAAAGCTCCAGTAGTCTCGGGATTGTAAAGGATGTCCGCACGCCTGTACCTGTCCCTAATCGGACTATAACCACGTTAGTTGCCGATTACCCTGACTTATGGGAATTAGTAACGCTAGTACAGGTTCTGTAAGCTACTAGATAGGTGTTTATATTTAGAACCTGCATATCATTTTATATGAATAAATAACTCAGTAGATTTTATTCGCAAGATGTGTGCTTGCTTGACTGAGTAGGTACCAGGTATCAGGTACCAGGTATAAGGAAATGGAAATCTCACTAAATAACAGTGAAAGTTCTGTATTACTATGTTTGTTTCTCATTCACAGCAAAACGGTGAGACGGAATTAGATGAAATTTGGAATAGAGGTAGCTTACACCCTGATTTAAGACATGGGCAATTTTTTATTATCGCCATCGTTTTTCATCGCCATGCGGGTGAAATCGTAGAGCACAGCTAGTAGGTACATAATACGCAAATGTCTAACAAACATGCAAAAAAATGTATACCTATATTTATGTTGTACTTATTTTGTGTTTAATCTTTTTTATAAAGCCTCTACATCATTGGTGCTATTCTTTCAGTAAATACACATTCTTTTAAGATATTTTTTCTTAACTTGACTTGACGGAACCCTTTTAAAATGCTGTTGTAGTTATCTCAAATTGTACAGAGCAAACGAGATAAGTTCGAGACGGGGTTACGCGCTCACATGTGTGCTTATCAGATCATCACTACAGCGTCTCGACGTGTGTATGTGTGTGTGACGAAAGTAAGCAGGTCAATGTACCAGGTTGATAAAATATTAGGTAAGTATAACATTCCTGACAGTGATCGATTGTTGTGAAGATTTTAAGTAAAGTAAACAGCTAAATGGTGAACTCTGAAATCTGTGAACACCTGAACGTCACGCGTGACGGATGGAAAGGTGATCACCAAACAATGCCGGTTAAAGACGTGCCTCTATCTTGAACGGAGCTAAACACACTTTCTTACGGATAAGATTAAATGGTTACTAAGTTTAAAGAAAAGGTTTCATATTTTCTTCTTTACCTACGTTAATTTTTTTTTCTATAAAGACTAAAAAATTAAAAAAACATACAGTCGAATTGAGAACCTCCTTTTTTTGAAGTCGGTTAAAAAATAGTTCTTAATTCAAATTTCCGATTGTCATCTGTCAGTTTAACTGATAAATTAAATTATGATTATTAACTAGGTACGTTTTTTAATTTGATTAATTTTAGTTTCATTTAAAAATGTATTAAAAAATATTATTTCTATGTATTACAGTTATTACAGAACCACAATCTATAACTTTACTGTGGTCGCAAGGAGAGTCCACAAAAACCAGCTCGCAACGTACACTTTCCCCGTTTAGTCGTGAATATTTAACAACTCTAACCACAAGTATTTAACCACAGGTATTTTAAAACTAATTAGCATGAACTTTATCTTCAGATCTACAAAGTTGCACGCTCTAACTGTACATAAGCTTGCACTAATGTAGCTGAAGCGGCGTGTCACAGACATAACTAGACTGGACACTCGGACCCATGCATTAACTATGAAGTAGCAGGGCATAATCTCAGATGTTGAACAGGGTTAATGCACTTGGAGGCTTCTAGCGCTAAGTCCGTGCTTTTGTAGTGATCTGACGAGCGACCTAACATCATAAACAGTGTTGCTTTAGGTTCTATGAGCATTATTGTTATGGAAACAAGCGTTAATTCAAAATGTTCGTACGTACGTTGTACGTTAGTCGTACATACTTTAATGTTATAAAGATTTTAAGTTGTTAGATAAAAGCAGATATAGCACTAGTTGTGTTAAAAAGTAGTGTCATGTGAGTAAATAAAAAAAGTTATATTAAAGAAACAATTCAATAAGCTGTTTTCGAAAAAAATATTAACCAAACCGCTTTTCCTGTGTTTTCAACCAACTTTGACCGAGCAAATTTTATAGTTACTAGTTAAGAAATTGAAATTTTAACAGAAACACTGGAAAAAAATAGCTATGGACACAGGCAGTAAAATGAAAATGGCAATACCAAGGCTACTGAATGTAGGCTGATAAAAGCTAGTGACACAGGTACATTACGCCACTGGAATTTGTTATCCAAAGTTACAAACTGATAAACACGGTGACGTGAACAAGAGACGACGTTTTTATTTTTATACACATGGTTATAAACAAAGCTTACAGATTTCATGATAATCACAATGACGTCCGAAATGTGGACGTCGAATTAATATAGTCGTATATTTTTATAAGCTAATCAGCGTCAGATCGCGTTTATATAAATAAGTCTAATGAAATAAAAATCCCGCTATAAGAATGGGTTTATCTATAACCATTCGTAACATAAAACTGTAGACAAATCTGTATGTCTCTGGCATCACAGTAAAACTAAGGATAGATTTTAATGAAACTTAGTATTCTTGTTCATATATAATGGATATAGTTTCCGAAATTAAACCATCTATAATATATATACAATACATATAATAAAAGTGTAGAAGAGGAAAATTTGTCTGTCCCTTCGTGATCACATCTCGCTAAAACTACTAAACTGATTTTAATTAAACTTGGTACTGATTTCTTTTACACAATTGAATGACGACTCGAGCAAATCGTTCGCCCGTTAAAAAAGTTGCTCGCTATTTATAACATGGATGTTTTTTTGTCATATAGAAATTTTTTATTCCCAGAAATATTAACGATTCCTGTAGGATGACGAGAGAAGCCGCGGGGCGCCGCAGTTTCACTTAGCTATGGCAATAAAATATTCTATAGTAGGCTCGTCTTCCCCCACATTCTACGGCCAACATAAATTAAAAGGCAAGTAGCCATTTCACTGTCTCAAGGGCACGGGTAGAAAATACGAGTATTTTTGAAGGGGAATGTTCTACGAATGCAGTGTCTACAAAGCACATTTTTAAAAAGGAACTGGCTGTCTCGCGGTTTCACACACTTTTCTAAGGAAGGGCTTTTTTGAGTGATAAAAGTGGCCTATATTCGTATTTTAATCTAAGATATAGCCTATCTCTATTCCAAACTTCAACTTAATTCACTTAGACGTTACAGCGTGTTTAGTACATTCACACACTTAGGTACCTACATAAAAAACGTGTAAAATTAAAATCTATCTTTCTTTCTCATTTCAAAATTTCCCATTTGTAAAATTAAAAATGAAAAGTGTGATGAAATACTTTACGGGAATTATTTTACATTATTTCCAAATACGAAAATATTTCATGACATTTCCGCTGTCAGACTAGGCGTTAAACCATAGCTAATCTTAATTAAATGACATAATGATCGAGAGTTTTAATCAAGCTTTTTGTTTTATATAATAAGTTGCAAACTAGCAGGCCACCTGATGGTAAGTGGTAACTGCCGTCTAACTCTATTCAACCTTCGTTTGAAGCAGCTAAGATTTTAGTTCGGAGGAAAACTTGAAAACCCCAATTAATATGTATTGAATACTGACGACTCAAAAAAACTGCCAAACTAGCGACTGATTTTCACTGATTTTCACTCGAAAGTTCCTTAGATAGTGCTTTAATTAATTTAATACTTCAATATAATAACGACAACGTCCCAACCCAACAGTAATTTCATCAATCAACCTCTTTTTAATGACATTCTTTGCTGTTATCACTCCATTACTGAAACCTACGCGACTTTTTCAATATATACCTGAATACCGCCCTTTTGAAAGCGTGCTACAAACAACTTTGACAACTTTACTTACTTACTTACGTAACTTTTTTAGTATGAACAACTTTGACTATTAGACAAACACGGAATTCGCGAAAAAAAAAATCAGCTGTTCCATACATTTTCTCGAGAGTCATTGACATTTTTTTATGGAACAGATGATTTTTATTCGCGATTTCAGGATTGTTCCCATAGTAAAAGTCGTTCATAGAGATGAGTACTATGAGCCCTTTTCGGCTTAGCATATCCTTTCGTTATAACCCTGTATTCTGAAAATAACTTGTCACATCTTTTCAACACGTGGAGTTATTATTTAATGCTTAATGACCGTGACAGTGACACATGTGTTAATGAAACGAAGCTACCGAAGTTGATTGATTTGGGATCCTAATTACGTGTACTTTTTATGTCAACTCGGAGTTACAAAAAAGATTACTTAACTGACAAATTAATATTAGGACGAACTGTGGCTGTTGAAATTGACTAGTCATTAAAGACTAGTTTAAATTAAGTTGTTTTTGTATTGCAAAAAAAAATTCAATGTGATAGTTTGTGATAGAGAGCTAAAACAGCGCGTGAGCGTGTTTTTGTTAATTTTCCACACTATGGCTCAACGAACTTGGATGGAATTCGATATGGAGATAATTAAAACTTTCAGTTTTGTGTTTATTTTCCCGGGAAAATATTCCAGAACAAATAAACAGTTTCTGTAGAATAGCGGAAAAAACCACGAGGAATAGTTAGAAAAATAAATTTCATATTTTAGAAATAGGCTTTCTCTCATTTGAACCATTTGTCCCTGTCTTGAACCTATCTTATATGTATACATGGGTTTATTACTTTTTTTGCTATTGCATTTTTGACTAAACTATAAGTTGCATTCTGACTGCTTAAGCTTTTCAGTATTGAAATGAAATTGAAGTCTCTACTACTACTATCTACTGGCTTTTCTCGAAGTTCGAACGAACCATAAAATATCACTAAACAAGAATGTCGCCAATACATCAAACGTTTTGTTGGGACTTGCACCTTCAGCTAGCATAACATTCTAGAATGTAACTTCAATAGTAAATCACATAGCGGTACTAGCCACTGCCGTGCAAACGGAACACGTATATGACGGATTGTAAGGACAATTTATGCGCTAATATATTAACAATAGCGGTATCTGGCAGGGTAATGCTGTAAAGTAACAAAAGATACAGTATCAAAACTCTATTTATTACCTATAAAAACAGCGTAACATGGACAAAAATTAACTCTACTTAACTTCTTTTCCAAAGACAAGTGACTTACTAGTTCGGCTATACTGAGTCTAAAGACACGCTTTACTTGCTGTCTTGCTCGCACATATAATCTGGCCTAGCGTTTTATCTTTGTCTGATAAACCAAGACAGTTAAAGTCTTATTGCATACCGTGTTTTATTATAGAAACATAAGAGTGACACCAGTCTTCCTAAGTTTATAACTGTCATCGATTGGATTCATCTTCTTGCAACATATTGAAGCGCTCTTATGCTATTTTATTTGCATCATGGAACGACGACGTCTACAAATAGCCTTAATAAACCACAAGTAATATGACATTGAAAGACCCTACAGAATAAACATGAACCAATTTGTCCAGTATAATACAACAGGATTGAATAAAATCATCATAAAACAAAAAAAACACAAACCAGATCTTCGCTAGTTGCTACAAGACAACCAGTTCGGGTTTCCTCTACGGCTGTCTACTGAGAGTGAAAATCGTTGCATAGCTAACATAGCCAGAACACTGTCAATGCTCACAAAAATGTCCCTACGATTCCACGTCCCTAGCAGTCTCTTTGTACCACCAAACCCACAATGTTGCTTGAACGAGCAAGCACGGAAAACGTTGAATTATACAATAAATCCTAGTACGCCGACAACGTTATGAGCGGGTTGTAAAACCGAACGTTCACTTGATTTTTAGGAGTGTATCACGTACAACGGCTTGCAGCGTCTCGCACGTCTCATTTGGCGAGACTCAAGCAAAGTAAGACAAATATTGCAGCCAAATAAGCAGCTAAAGAAGCTCTTATGTCACTTTTTTCTTATTTTCAAATGCTCATTGGAAACTTTGGACAGCAATAAATTTTTTTCAAGAGGTCCTTTTTGTTTATTTCAAAGCGACTGTTTTATCCTGAACATTTTTTTATGGCTAAGAAAATGTTTTAATTCGTACAAAAATTTTACAATATGATTACATGTGGTGTAACTTTTCACAACTCTATAAATACACCTAAAAGCAGTAAATAGAAACATTTACTTGTAGGTACGTAAACTAATTTCCTTCCAATGCTCTACGTTTCCGAGGCAATGTCAAGCCTTTAGTCCAAAAAAAAATGATGGTAAGTATTAATTGAGAAATCGTGGTTGGTTTTATTGATAAACATACCGAATATCTTATCAATAGGTTGGTAGGTCAACCAGAAAAGACATAAAAGTAAAAAAGAGATTCAGAGCCGCAACCGATTACGATCATTGTGCAATCTGAGTTCAGGTCAAAGATAATTTAAATTTAACTCTTGAAATAATTTAGCGCGCTCTATTGGGTTATCAACCTCAAATATTTCAGTTACTGTTTACTAAACGGAAGATCATGGCTCCAGTACCAAGCTGTCAACACGTGACGACAATGTTATCGCTCGTTAACACTTCTACGGTATTTAAAGTATTGGTAAAGCCACTGTTACACTGTAGCTATTTGTTTAGCTTCGACATCTACTGTCACACTCTGAATCGTGGCTTTCCAATCAGAAAGGCTCCAACATTTGATACTTTCCCGAAGACGAGAAGTGTTAACGGAAACAAATGAACTGTTGCTAGCTGAAGACTATCTAGGACTTTGAATCGGGCGAACTATTCCCTGCCTTGCTGCGTGGAGTTTAGAGTTTAGTTTAGAATGGTAGTCGGTGATAGATAAACAGGTCTGGCAGCTTTGAGCACTGCATTCTATTGCAGTCGGCGGAGAGACATTTGACACGTCCTCGCTTGACAATAATATGCGCACTTGTAACGTAAGCCGTTATGAACTAAAGACGAGAACGAAGTGTCTTTAGTATTTAAGTGTTAAATACTCAAGAGCACATTTCGACGGCCCCAACGAACACTATCGAAACTGCAAATGGCAATTTTTACAAATAAGCAATTGAAAGTCAAAATTTGACCTTAATTAATAAGTTAAAATGAGTAATATAATTTATTTTTTATTTTACATATGTAGGTATGTAATATTAATTTTAATTATTATACATATGTATTTGTTTTCCTAAAATTATATGAAATATTCGTATAATTGGTACAATAATGAAAGTCGTGATTTTGCAGTTTCGATAGTGTTCGTAGGAGCAGTCGATTTAAGTGTCGGTGACTCAAGATAAACTGAAATGTTGCAATGCATGGTTTTTCCGAGAATAAACCTAATGAAATTCTACTACTTACTACTTTTCATTTTAGATACATATGTACTGAAAATACAACACCCCATTGTTATTTATGACTGCACTCTGAAGCATTTGTATTTCTGTAGTATTAATCTAAAACCTTTTTTCTTTGCATATTTAACTTGCAAGGCTTTTAACATCACTTTATTTTACAAAATAAGGATTGCTGAGAAACTTCAAAAGATTTTTGCAAATTAGCAAATTTTCAAATCCGTCATTGTTCTAGTTACTTGACGAATATTGACGATTGCTGTCTGAAGAGATTGCCTTTAGTGATAAGACTGCATTTTAACTGTGTAATGTTTTTGTGGTATCAATTAAGTGTTTTAGTAATGCATTAACTAAAACAAAAACAAACTCGTTAATATAGCAGTGCCTGAATTTAAAAAATCTACACTTTATTTACTGTCATCCCAAAATAAAACGTTTCAGAAGCCTTATTCTGGCGAATGACATATTATCTCGGTGACTGTCGATTTCATTAGAAATGTCTTGACAGTGAGAGTGACCAAGATAATCTCGAATGGCCCAGAATATCCCCCAGATTAGACAGCGACGTCATCACGGGGCAGTATAATGTGGACTGCGGACACATGCTCAATACCGGAAGAAATGGATTAGTTTGTCGTTACAAACATTCAGTTTTATTTTATAGTGTGTGTGTTCGTAATTTTCGTGTCAATAAAATAAATTACGCTCTAAAATTTAGTCATAGAATTACATAAAACTAGAAATGGGTGGTATTTTTTTTTGTTACAAAATTAATGATTACTAGTAGGTACATAGGTACTTTTGATTTATTTAAAATCTATCTGTACATTGCTTTTACCTCTCCCCAACCCTCGATGCTTTCAGCCCTCTCTAGTGGCAGTAACTTGCTTATCGCTTCGAAGACCCATAAGTGTGTTCGGGAAATTTCCTATCAATTTCCAAAGCAACCATGCTCGATTTTTTAACAGATTTGAACAGTAGATTTTGTAGTGGTAGGGCTCTTTTGCAGAGCCCGCCTGGGGAAGTACCACACCTTTGCCAGTTATTCCACCGCCAAGCAGTAATGTGCAAACATTACTGTGTTCCGGTTGGAAGGGCATTGTTTCCAGTGAAATTACAGGGCAAATGGGAGATTAAACAACTTATATCTCAGGGTGACGAGCGCAGTGCTGTGCCACGCAGGGTCTTGAATTATGCGAGTTCAAAATTCTGGGTGGCGCAGACCTGTTATGGGCAAACGTGACGTTTAACATCAGGCGAGCGATTTGCTCGTCTCGTCACTCAATTACATAAAAAAAAAAAAAAAAAAAAAAAAAAAAAAAAAAAAAAAAAGTATTTTTGTGCTGTAAATAAAGGTTGTGTCATCATAAGTAGAAACTATGAAATATTTGACGCTTATGAAATATTTAATGCATGCAGGCGCCGCTTGTGGCCCATAAGATTTCTCTGAATGAGCTCCTCTCAGAAACTTTAAATTTTTTACGTATAAAAAAATAAAAATATTTATTTCAAATTATTTTTTACGCAAAATTAAATAATTTCAGTTTTGTGTATTACGGCAGTAAAAAGACGTTGGGTTTATAAAGAAAAAAATGCCTTCTCTAAAACTAGCTAAACTCTATATTTTATCCCATACCTCACGTTAATAGTGTCAAACAAGCTGGCGAATTTAGAGCTAGAAATTCCGAGGAGTTAATAATCGGAGATTTATTAATTGGCTTCGGGAGCAACCCATAGGGTCGGATTGACAGTGCAAGCGACGTCGCGACGCCGCGGGGGGGACGCGCGACGGCTCGAGGGGGCTTCCGCCGACACCGGAGATTGCACCCGTGCCTCCTGCGCAAGCTGTCTAACTCAATCATCTGCGTGAAAATATCGAATAAAACTTGCCCCTAGCGACACTTTTAACTGTACGCGAGAGAGCGAATCCGCCAATTCTCCATCGCAGTTACAGAAACGAAATAAAAATCATATTTGTGCCGGCAGAACCGCCGCCGGCGAGCGACGACAACCGAGTTACGTACTGTTCCCGTCACATTTTCGTGTGTGACGACGAATTTCCTGTTAAACGAAAACGACAGAAATTCATTAGCTCATGTGACCGCGTCTATCGCATTACAGTCCAACTAATAGAAATATGCCGCGGCCGCCTCGCTCGGCTGGCACTCCTTTTTCTTGACGGCGAGATGTCAAAAACAAGCGTGCGTGAGACCTGACATCAATCAATGTGGGCTAACGTTATTTTTAGTCGGGCTCTGTTGAGGACCACAGCGCGTATTTACGGTTTCACAACTACTGAACTTAATGGTTTCGATCATGACAGACGCCGCACGTCTCCGACCATTCTCTCGCATAAACATTGCAAAGAACAGAGTTTGCTGATCAACTGTAATAAATAGCTCAAATCTGTAGCAGTTAATAAACAACCTGATCATCTACTCAGATGCTTTATTTTTCTTTTTACACAATATTAACTGGAGCAGTGTCAAAATATAGACAATCATTTATCTTATTGTTACCTACCTCCCTGAACTATTTGCGTGAAAGTCCTAGTTTTGTATGAGCTTGCTTTTTGTGTTATTTACAATCACAGATCGCCGGTTACCATGTATTTTGCATGACAGAACGGTTATAGTCAGGAAGCGTTGCAGATTTATCACTTTCTCAAAGGCGAGCTAAATACCATCACAATACAAACGACGCACATTAACATACATCATGTCAATGAACAAATTATTCCGTGGAATAATGAGGTGACTAAAGACGGGAGCTGAAACACAAAATCCACGAGCATCGCGTTTTGTGGCGCACTAAATAACACTACTACTGCTGTGTATTTTTAGAAAATAAAAGTGGTATTTTTAAAAGTCATTTGTAGTAAATCTTATGACCGATAAATAAGAGTCGTATTGGTTATATCGACATTTTTATCTTATCGAGTCCTATGTTTATAGGAAGACATTTTTATTTTACGATTCATGAAGCACGTATCGTTTGAAATACCTATCTATTAAACCGTGACCTTTATTATAATGTGGCATGCAGGAAAGTCTGTGCAGAAATGAGACTATCGCCGAAGATTTTAGTGCTTAGACTTTCTGCAAAGACGGCAGAATAATAATTTGTGCGGCCTGGAAGACTGCCAAAATTTGATTTTAATGACAGTTTATACGCGCATATGTCGGCTCTCTTAATATTTTTTTTGCCTTAAGAATGTCTTTTTTATTTTATGTACAAATTTGAGTATGGGATCGTTTGTGGTATTTAACTGCTTTAAAAACTGAAAACATTATATTATAAATCTGCAATTTAAGAAAAGTCTGTAGACAGCCAGTTTAGCTATTGCATACCGCTTTGCACTTTGCTGATTTATTGCATCACCATAAACTTAAGCATCATTAATCATTTAGCCACATTATTACTATATTCCATTAAACAGAGTTATGGAAACGTTAACGGAATGTTTATAAATATCATGTTAATGTCACTAATGCACTTCGACTGACAGTTGCTAAATTTCAGCGCGCCCTATTTCGAAGAAGTTCGGCTTTCTCGCGACCAGAAATAGAACTGAATGGTCTATGAGTGTCTATCGAGCCTGGACACCCGTGATTATGATTAAACACACGTGTATCCGAATGATGAAACGTTTGTATAAATTAGAAAGGAATAATTACTTCCGACATCTGAGCAGCTTGTAGCAGGTGCCATTCATCTTATTCATTAAAATTGATTCGTTTTAATTAAAGCTATTTTGAGAAACAAAGACAACTGATGTCGTTAAGATAGTTCTATGTCTGTAATAGGTGGGTAGATCGAAACGAAATCAATGATGCAACGACTCGGATTGATTTCTGAAAGTGTCCGACCGTCCGCCTCACGTGGGAGGTTGGCAATGCATTACCTATATCTGTGCCCGGCGGCCACACCGCCAAGGCTTCCGAATATCTCGTGAGTGCAAACTGCAGGCGAATATATCCCGTAGTTTCGGAAACACCCTAAATCCGGCGTACATTGTGGACCATATTACTCTGCACACTTACATTTGTGCTCGCTATGGATCCTCAGCCAAATTTTTGAATTATTTCCCTATACCGGAGTGAACTCAAGTTTATGATCGTGCATCCTATTTTCTGAAAACGGTCTATATTGCTATGCATTTGGCTTCGAAAGTTACTACTAGATTATCCATATTGCTGTGACTCACCTACTTTATATTGGTTTTTACTTTAAAATTTACAATTTAGAAACAGTTACGTAGATGTTTACTTTGTTTAATGTACGTATTCAGTTTTCAAATACCAATAAAAAAAAGTTTAAAAAAATCAAAGTTCGCCTCTGCAAGCGTTTCATTTCAACAAAGTTAAACAATATAAGATCTTGCGGAAACTACAAACCTACGTAGTCGTCTCTACTTACCCCAGCGCAGGCGATAAACCACATTCGAACCACAGTCTATTTGTACGGACTTAAAAGCTTCCAAAAAAGTCGACATGCAAGCAATAAGTGCTGCAGGGTAGGTACGTTTTATAGCTAAGTAGGTTCGTGACAACATGCTTGCGGACGTAATTGCGATTCTAGGCGTTGTGACATCGTTCCTCGTCTTTATAGGGCAATTACTGTCGTTATCTGGCATTGATATTGCACCTAATTTATTCATGCTCCCATATACATTTAAATATTATACATACACTGACCTCCAGGACACGATTCGTTTGTTAGACTTTTAAGTTTTAGCTTCTTGCATGCGCCGTTTTAACATCGCACATTATTTCTCGGGTGGGCCAAAAGTTTTTAAACGGAACGTAAAATGAGCGCGTCCGTGTCGAATGCAACGTTTTATTTTTTAATTAAAAGGGACGTTTGATCAAAGCAAGGGCCAAGCGTATCTCCGTCCCAGTAAAGTCAAGAAAGAGTTTACATTTGAATATTTGAAACGGAACGACTAGAGATACGAGAAATGCAAATTCGTGGACATGTCCAGCTGAAACTCGATTTTGACGTTACGCAGTCGAGCACTCTTTACCAGTCGCCTTGACGCGTTCCATACTGCTCCTAGTTTCGTTTCCACAATTTTGAGACTTATGTCCTTGGACTAAGGTTGAAATCATCTAAATGTTTGAGTATGCACAAAATCCGGATAGAACATGCATATGTAATGGACGCAAAGTGAAGATTACTTCATTAATGCGTTTTCGCTTGGCATTCGAGTAGGTGTCGATACTATCGATATAGCTATGCTAATAATAGTAGGAAAACTAGAGATAATACCGTAGTTTTCGCATCACAGAATTGCTTCTGTTGTTCTATTAACAGATGAAGAACTAGGTCGCTTTAAAAAGCTTTCGAACGGCAGCTAACTCAATAACATAAGTGCCTACCATATACCGCAACCGGGAACGATTTTATAATACTACTAGCTGACCCGGCAGACTTCGTACTGCCATACGTTTGTATGGGAAAAACAAAAGGGCTGTTTTTAGGGTTTTTCAATATTTCTGAGAGATTTTCTTAATATTTTTTTCCGTGAACCTTCCCCTAATAATAACAAATACAACAAAAAAAGTATTAGTGAAATCGGTCCAGCCATTCACGCGTGATGCCGTGACCAAGGAAAACGGGTTTCATTTTTATATATATAGATAAGACATACAAATCGGTTAATAATCTTAAACTTTATAATAATGGATTAATCGGAACATTTATTATCAGCGACATAACAAATTACTTTTCGTAATTTCAATCGTTCAACAAAAACGCGTTTTTTTAAATCCGGCTGTAATATGTTAATCTGGCTTTTTTGAGAAAATATCTTATTTTATGATACAGATCTTCTAATTTGCCAAGTCAAGTACTAAGTAATCAGCAATATAGGAACAACCAAACATACAATAAAGTACGTTAATAACCTCCGTTTTTGCGATTAAAAAGCTATTCAGGCAAATTGTGACCAGTTTAGAAAACATAAACAATATTAAATATTTTAATAGTTGTTTGAATTGATAATGACGACGTTTATGTCCTCGTAATGTCAGCTACACGCCGCTGGCCGCATTGATCACATTCGATCGTAAACATTACGATAGCGTACCACTTTCATTCATAATTCTGTAAGCACCTTATCCATAATCTAAAAGCGGTATCATCAAAGATAATGGGTCACACCTACAAAGTTTAACTGCTTACTACAATAGGTACACGTCCAGAAATTACAGCGCGTTAATACTGAAATGATTCTAGTTTGTATAATATAACAATTCTCCCTAACGTTTTTTGTTTTTCTGTTAATATGATGTAAAAAAAATTGAATATTTTATATATTTTTTTTTAAATAAGTCTTAGCTACTTAGTGAATGTAAGAGTACTCGCAATATATTCTATCATATTATTTAAAGCACCAAAAATATATGTATTTTTAAAAACACTTTATAAAACCAAATAAAAAAAAAACATATACTAATTTGTTTTTTTATATACATACCTACATATTCTTAATACATTTACTTTTTGGCGCGCTAGATAAATATCATAGATAGAATATATTACGAGTGTCCTTTTTGCGCTTACTCTATAGTAGCACGTCGCGATGACAAATATAAAAACGGGCCTTTTATTTTTTGACAACTTCAAGTAGTTATTATTCCTATCCCGAACACATTTACCCCAGCGACAGTGTATAGATACGTCGTTCAGCAAGTGTACGTCGTTATCAAAACATCCTGATTTTTTACACGCCGCGCCGTGATTATGTCGCCAAAAGTAAACATGACAGTCTTATCTCAAGAACTCGGAAAGAACACATTTTGCGTTATCAAAATGATAGAACACCTAGTCCAACCACTTGTTAGCATACGGTTATCTTGCTGAGAGCTGTGCAATGGTCGGTGGGAATTTTATATGTGAACGTACTTTTTTGCTCTTGTTTCTTTCGTTCGTTGCCAAAGTTTGAATTACAATCAATCTTGTTTAATGTTATTACTTAACCGATAATGACTGTGATATTAATGACTAGCTTCCGCCCACGGCTTCGCCCGCGTGGACTATACCTCGGGAACCGATTTTTTTTCCGGGATGAAATTAATTTATCCCTCTTTTTTGAGAGTATGTAAAAAGCGTCTTACAATGGAAGCAGGGACCCCAAAAACGCCCGGATGCAATAAGTCAGCCCCCTCGAATAATTTTGAAAAATGGCAGCCATTTGGAATCATTTGAATTTTCGCCACCACCATCAAGTAGCCCTTGCTAACTCCTATGACATGTCATTGTAGTAAAACACCCATCCATCTTCAACCGTTTCGGAGATATAGACCCTCAAAGTTTGTATGGCGGCCATGTTTTTGAGGCGACTATGTTATTTTTATTGGCTCCGAAAAGATCCGAGGTTTTAGTGACTTTTTAGTCTCAGCGCTTTGGTAAAAATGTTTTTAGTTTTCGAGATAATTAGCAGTTCCACCTCGAGGATGTGACTTTTCGAAGGTTTTGGATTTTTTCCGGATGTTGTTTACACGCCTTATGTTTAGTACATCTGTAAAGTTTCATTGAGTTAGCATCAAAACAAATTCTTTCTCCGTACTACATTACCACGCCATTTCACCCCCACAGGGGTTGATTTTCCAAAAGTGGTGAAATTGGTGAAAAATGATGTTCGTCATTTTTTTAAGCTTAGTATATTTGTAAAGTTTCAATACCGTGGCGTCAAAAACAATGCTTCCCCATACAAACTTTAACACCCTATTTCACCCCTTTAGAGGTTGAATTTCAAAAAAATCTTTCTTGGTACACGTTTACTCGTCAAGACAAACACACCTTCCATATTTTAAATTTCTACGACCAGCGGCGTAGGATGTTCCTTGTCTGTCAGTGAGTCATTACAATTCTCTCTCCGTACTATATTTATCACGCCATTTCACCCCCACAGGGGTTGATTTTCCAAAAATAATGAAACAGATATCTATTATTTTTTTAGCTTAGTACATTTGCATAGCATTGGGAAAAGAATATTTTTATCCAAACTTCAATACTCCGTTTCAGCCCTTTAGGGGTTGATTTTCAAAAACGAAAATATAGGTGTCTATTATTTTCTGTAGCTTAGTAAATTTGCAAAGTTAAATAACCGTACCATTAAGAAAAAAATATTTTACAAACTTTAATACCCCGTTGCACCCCTTTGGGGGTTGATTTTCAAAAACCAAAATAATTATTGTCTATTATTTCTTTACGTTAAGTATACCTATTGGCAAAGTTTCGTAACTAAAGCATCAAAAAAAAATCTTCATGCAAACTTCAATACTCCGTTTCACCCCTTTAGGGGTTGATTTTTCAAAAACGATGAAATAGGTGTCAATTATTTTTTTTATTTTAGTATATTCACAAAGTTTGATAATCGTAGCATTAAGAAAAATATTTTTTTCATACAAACTTAAACACCCCTTTTCACCCCTATAGGGGTTGAATTGGGCAAATTTCTTTCTAAGTGTGCGTCTGCTTTTTAGTATAAAACTTTTGTCCAAATTTGACGTTCGTAGCTTAAGCGGTTTAAGCTGTGCGTTGATCTGTCAGTCAGTCTTGACATTCACTTTTATCTGTTTAACCCTTTTAGGGGTTGATTTTCAAAAAATAATGAAACAGGTATCTAATATTTTTTTTAGCTTCGTACAATTGCAATGTTAAAAAATCGTAGTATTAGGAAAAAACATTTTTCATGAAAACTTCAACACTCCGTTTAACCCCTTTAGGGGTTGATTTTCAAAAAACAAAAAAATAAGTGTCTATTATTTGTTTAGGCTTAGTATATTTGCAAAGATTCGTAACCACAGCATCAAAAAAAAATTCTTCATACAAACTTCAATACTCCGTTTCACCCCTTTAGGGGTTGATTTTCAAAAAATAAAAAAATAAGTGTCTAATATTTTCTTTAGCTTAGTATATTTGCAAAGTTTCATAACCACAGCATTAAAAAAAAAATCTTCATACAAACTTCATTGCTCCGTTTCACCCTCTTAAGGGTTGATTTTTGAAAAATGATGAAATAGGTGTCGATTATTTTTTTAACATTAGTATATTCGCAAAGTTTGATAATCGTAGCATTAAGAAAAATATTTTTTTCATACAAACTTAAACACCCCTTTTCACCCTCTTAGGGGTTGAATTGGGCAAATTCCTTTCTTAGTGTGCGTCCGCTTTTTGATATAAAACTTTTGTCCAAATTTGACGTTTGTAGCTTAAGCGGTTTAGGCTGTGCGTTGATCTGTCAGTCAGTCACGACCTTCACTTTTATATATATAGATGACGTTTTACCCGACTGTCCAAAACGAGGTTAATAATTCTTTAGTCTAATTTCATATAGATTTAATTAGACTGTTATGGTGACTCCATATACCTACTACTGCGAGTTCTTTGATCTTCTCCTAAATTAAGTCTTGTTTAAATTAGTTAATATATCAATGATTATTATTAATTTTATCACTTCTATTTCTACGCATTTATGAAAACGTACGAGCAGGTCGTGCCTTTCGTGCATGAATCATTCTTAATATCTCATTGGGCCAAAAATTAAGATGACGAATGAAGACATTAGGATCTTACCTACATACGCAGTACAGTCAGCAAAAACGTCGGTTGAATGAAAAAAGTACAACTAGCAAATGGCTTGGATAGCACTTTCTAGACTAGTAATTTTATATTTTAAAAAATTTTAGTCTATCATCGAGTAAAATTAACTAGAATGTGTGCCTTTTCAAAATTTTGTCAACACTTTTTAACGAGACAAACGTAAATTTACACGTAATTTTGTCTCGTTCTCGCAAGAAAAAAAGTGAAAAAAGGCTAGTTTTGTCGCGGCGAGCATGTTCGACTCGACAGCCTTAAGATTTAAAAAAAACCAATAAGAATTTCAAGAACTGTTTTGCCGTAAGAAATGTTTAAGTAGGTACATGTTTTTTTGGTACGTAAGAAAGCAACCACATATTTTATTTAGTAGGAACTCACCAAGGTTAAAACAGGGATACTCATTTTCATTTTCCACTGGCAAAGCATTTTCCAAAGTGACAAAATTATGTTATAAAATATCAAATGGGTCGTATGATATAAACTTGGGATATACATAATTTTATTACAGGGTGTGTAAGACATATAATTTTCGTTGACGTCAAATAATCAAATTCTTAAGCCGCGATAATATCAAAGGGCTGGGCCTACCTGAGACTTTAATTAGCTCTGATAAAGTAACTTATGGAACTGGCCGGGTGGGCTTATGTCGTTAGGGCTGCCTCTTACACTTTTGATAGCAAGAACGATAGAGTATTGCAAATATTGAAGCGTGCATTACAATAAGTAGGAAAAGTCTTTATAATTTTAAAAGGACGAAAAGACTAACGAGAACTCAATATGGTAGTTAAAGTAGTCAGTCTATCTTAGAAAGAGCTTAGAAATATTTAACAGAAGACGGAAAAGGGAAGACTAGGGTAAATTATAAACAGAGTTAGGTTCTAAAACATTTGGTATGGTTTTTTTTTACTTAATTCACATTTTTAGTCATTTGGTTTTTGGACCTACAATTTTTACCTGTATTCTGCTCTTAGAATGTAACGTCATTACTAATTTTGCAAAGGCAACAATTTTTTTTTATTTCTAACGCTTATTTATCGTTTCTGAATGTATGGCAGCCGCAGCCCTAACGATAACCAACGGTGGCGGCGGGCGTCACGTCCAGAAATTATCTCTCATTACTGTGGAAACTTCAATGAAAGAGACCCTTGTTTGAATGTGGGCTACTTCTTTGCAAAGTTTAATTATAAACGATAAAATTTTTGATCTGTATCAGCATTGTGATGTGATTCGGTAAGTAGGTAATAAGTATGACTATCTAAGAAAATGTGTGTGCGTGTGTGAGAGAGAGAGACAGATTTATACAGGGTTATTCATAAAGGGTATGCTAAGCCGAAAAGGGCTCATCATCATTATGAAAAAAAAATCAGCTGTTCCATACATTTTGTCGAGTGTCATAAACATTTTTTTTTTTTTTTCGCGAATTCTGAGTTGGTCCCATAGTAAAAGTTGTTCATAATGATGAGTACTATGCGCTCTTTTCGGGTTAGTTATATATAACCCTATATATATATATATAGAGAGAGAGAGAATATCCAAAGCCCGGTGTCAAGTTAAGTAACATTTTTGTCATGAGGTGTCGTGACAAACATTGTTTAAAAGTAGGGACGTTTGGCAAGGATACGCTCTTAGAAGACTTGTCAGATCGCATACTAGTCTACGCTATATCTATTGCATAAATGGACACCGGAGCTTAATATCTCAAGATCATTAGCGTAATTTTTTTAATTCAAAATTCTAGATATCATTCAACTGTTATTCGAAATTCTAGGCAATAATATTATCTGGGGTTCGACTTGTTTTGACATTTAGAAAAAATAAATGTAAAACAATTAATTTTATTATTTTTTGTTTCTGACAAAAAACTAGTTTACATAAATAAACTAGATTTTTTAGCTACTTACAGTAAGTTTTTATGCAATAAACTGCTGTGATGTTGACAATAACAGACCTATCTGTCATTACTGCTATAATTAATAAATATTAAAGCGACTAGGTGCTAGGCACGGCTCGGCCGATTTAGCCAGTCACATTTCAAGTGATTTATAGTTGAGCAATATAATTATCTTAGCAAAAGAACTGATGCGATGGAGGAACTAATGGGTTAAGTTTTTTTTTGATTTTGTCTTACATGAATTTCATAGGTAGTTGTTTTATTCTGTATCGCTTTTTAAGGTTGTTAGAAAAAAAACACCCTTCTACTCGTATTTTGCAGTGTTCGTTTGTATGTTATTTTAAATAGAAGCTAGCTGAGTCCCGTGGTTTCATCCGCGTGGTGATGATGATGGTGAAAAGTTACCTATGTTTGTTTCTGTACCCCTGACAACGTATATGTAAAGTTTCGATAAGCTCGATTGAGTAGTTAAGGCGTAAAAGCATAAAAAACAAAAACAAAAAAGAAACAAATCTTTACTTAGGACTTTAACATTACTTAGGACTATCAAATAAAAATATAAGTCTAAAATGTGTTATTTTTTTCAATATAATTAAACAATACTAATATTTATATTAACTTTAAAGAAAGTTAATAAAACTATTTGCCAATGCTAAAAAACCCAAGAGCATGTCTTGATGTTTACTTTTTTCCCCTAAAAGGATTTACGTTGCTGACCGTACAAGCAAAATGCGATAAGCGTTCCTTTCCTGCCACGGAAGCTCGCATTTGTTAATTTAGTTGTTACCGGCCCGTAGCCTTGTTATCTAGCAGTTTCAACCACCTTTAACCGATATGTGCCAGCCAACTATTCTTCTCAGGGTGACTTGTCTTCCTCTTCAAGCTTCATCAAGAAATGTCAGTCTGAGGAGACAATGGAGAGTAATTGAATATGAAATTAGGTAACAGTTCGCCAAAGTAGGAAAGAAACAAATTACTACACTGTTGGGTACGACTTTGATGGATAAAAATGTAAGGAGATACAACATACTCGTACCAAACTGAAAGTAATATTCTTTGTTGGGTGGAAGAAATAATATGTCAAGCGAGACAACAAACCGCAATGTAAATATTACCTCTAATATTTACGTGCGTAGAGATTATTTGAGGATGGGTTTAGAACTTATTTACTCGTATCCGAAAAACCTCGTCGATATCACATACCTAATATTATAAATGTGAGTTTGAGAGTGGCTGAGGTGTGTGTTTTTGTTACTTGTTTACATTGAAACAGTCAATTGGTTTAAATTAATTTTGGCATTGAAGTAGCATATACGCTGAATTAGCATATCGTACTTTATAATCAAAATGAAAATCGTACTTTTTTTTTTTCTCCCGAAAAAATAAAGATTCTCATAGAAAAGCGTGCGGAACCGGTAAGCTATAAGTAAATAAAACCGCCAATTTTATTCTCCAAATGAAAGTGACAACATGTTGTACGATAAAGTTTTACCGACAAACATTTGACATGCATAGGCTTGAAACAATAGCCTATTAGCCTGTTAGTCTTGTCTAACGGTCCCGCCGTCTTATCAAAAATGAATGAATCGAGGAAAAACGCCGCTTCCACGGAGTTTTCGTCATTATTTACCTTTCGAAAACAAACTACTTAATAACGGTCAATTTCAAACGTATGGGTATTGTATTCAAATGGAGGGTCATTCACAAATGAAATATGGGTAAATGGGTAAATGCTCTACGAGCACATGCCTATTTTATTAAGGGCTATTTGATAGCAATTTACTTGCATTATTCTTGTTTAACTATGTGGTTATAGTGAAAGATCCCGAAGCCCTCACACGTTACTTATTTTCCGAGAAACGAAGTGTATGAGGTAGAGTAGTGTCAGTAAGTACTTTGAAGTTATGCTAACCTGGTACCTTCGACGTGACGGGTCGTATCATTCAGGCTTTATCTTTGATCATTTTTAACACGCTTTTATTAGCTTCACCTGTATGTTTGTATGTTTGTTTGTATGTAACCGACTCCTTTGAGCGCGTTTTTGACCCACTTTAAACGGTCAGATTTCTTTCAAACTTTGTAGATATATCGAGGACCGATGACAATACACTAAACAAAGCGTGTTTTTTAGTTTTTTTAACTATTAATTATTATTGAAACACTTTGATTCAATTAGAACCGCTTTATAACAGGCTTTTATTTAACTTACAATGTACGAGTATGTCAGTTGGCTAGTTTGTTTGTTTGGTTAGGTCATATCTTGTAATTGAATCAGGAATCACTTTCTATAATATTACCTGTTCGAACTAAAATTTAGTATACATGTATTTCAATCATAAACCTACATTGCTTTGTTACCATCCGTTTTATAAATAAATAAACTTTATTCCCTGAAAAAATCGACATTTGAAGAAAATCGAAGCAATAAAATGGAAAAAGCTACGTAGCGTGAGCACCGTGATAATAAAAATAAGAAAGATTAGCAGCCCCATGTTTCTTTTTGGCAACAGACAGATAAGGCCTTACCTATCTACCATAAAAAGTGTTTACGAATCACATACGAGTTCTATCGAGCCGTTTGGTAAATTTAGCGTAGGGCATGGCCGCAGTAGGGGAATCAATAAATTTAAACCAGATTGCTCGCCCGGCTGTATCTTACCGACATAAATCTAAGAAAGAAGAAATCTAAAAGGAACCAATGTGTAGACGTTTTATTGAAATAAATGCAAATCAAGTGCCTTCTTCTAAATGTATGGCTGCTATATGGCTTATTTTAGATTTGATCTAATTCAATGTGGCAGAGTAATAGGTACGTATATACTTGTTCGTTATCTTCATGATTTGTGATCGCAAAACATATTAGTTATACTAGTATATCCAGTAGAAATAAGAAATCTCCCAAAAAACACGAACGTATTTTCCGTGTTCAAACAAGAAATTTTAATCAGCGTGAAATTATGATACTCAGTCCTTTTACCATGCAACCTTATACTCAAACACCTAAGCTCGACTTTAAACGGTTGTTAAACAAAGGGTTGTTTAAAAATTAACAAGAGTTGTAAACGTTAAACAAAATTAAATATCAATTTGTGAGATTAGAGAGTTCTATCGCGGAGAGAGACGGAAACATTTTGTCACGTTTTGGTTTGGATAATCGGATTACAGGGGTCCTATTCTTGGGCACTCGAGATTCTCTCGGTCGCTCTTACTGTCATGATATTTCTAATGAGAGTGACAGTGACCGACATCTCACTCTTCAGAATAGGGCCCCAGAAAGCGTGTTTTCTAGCGTTTGGGACTCATTCGAGTGTAGGTAGCTATTTTTATTAAAAACGTAAAAGCGGGTTATCAAGTTTCAAATTGAAAACGTTTCAGTATTAGGTAAGTTTTACGCGTGTCGCTTCTGTTTCGTTCGTCACTCGTGAAGTGGAACACCTATTTTTGAGACCAGTGAGATATTTGATACTAAATCGAAATTAAGGAAGTAGTCAAGTGTTAGATAAGAAATCAAACAGCAAAAAATATTAAGATTTCATACCAATCTGCGCCGTCAAGGGTCTAGTTTTCTGCAATTTTAATAATTATTATATCTTGTAAATTAATAGGCATTGTAACCTTTTTTTCCACGTACGTTAATGCATTTATATCCCTAACCGTTTCCTAATCTAACCTTTTCTTTCCCTAATTATAGGTAACAGTTTCCTACTTTAGTAATATTCATGAAACATCAGAAATGTCGTTTATGTCATAAGCACCCGCCAGGCACGATTAAAAGTTTAGGATTATAGTTTCTTTCTTACTTATGAGTCAACTTTAAAAGCTTTGAAATACCCTTTTTAATCTGCATATTATCATGAATTGAAGTCAGATAAATATTTTATATACCGACTCTACTGCTTCTTTGAATAGAGCACTGGCTAACTGTACCTAAGGTAAATTGATACAACCAAGGTTTTTCTTTAATGTATGCTGCCCCAGAAGTGGTATGCTGTCCCATCCCTGGCCAAAGGTCTTTCCCATCTCCTTTCAGACAGTGCGATCGATTCGACCAGATTTAAACTTAGCCTAACATTTTTTCTGCGCAAGCTTATCCTACTTTTCAGAATATCTTATAAAATTCTATTTTAAAAGAGATAAGATGTTCCGAGATAGTTAATAGTGATGCCATCTGTCCCTGCGTGTGTCATTAGTGATAAAGGGACGTTGCTTTTTCAATTTTAACGAGTTAATTACGCAAGTCACGAGCGTTGAGTTTGAGTAAAGTTCCAGCCAAGTGCGAGTAGATGTAACAAACACTGCGGAAACTGGTCGGCGGCACCGCGACTGGCTACGAGCATTTTGTTACACATAATCGGATTATGTGAGCGAGTGCCGTCTACGGACGGCGCGAGCGTATGCGGGGCGCACCACTCGCATATAAATACAAGACTCGACCCTTACGTTGGATTTAAGCATCACCCCGCTGGATGCACCGCATAATCAGCTTTGAAAACTAGCTTTCAAAGTCGCATCAAAAAGTCAAATATATTTTATGCATTTGGATACCATAAAGTAAAATATTTCGATGGTATAATAACGATCGCGTATCCAACGTACGTATTTTCCCTCGAATTATTCTATGGCTAAAAATAGGTGCACGTCGGTGAGGCCGAACTCGCAGACTTCCATTACACGGATGGGTTGGCTCGCGCTCAGGTTCGTCGAGTAAAGCCCTTCCGTAGCCCTCCAAGATTACGCCGACGGTTTCTCGGCAATTACCGCGCGCGTTCGATCGCTGCAAAATCTAACTAAGCACAGACTAGACTAAGTACAACTAGGATAGAAATTACATCAAAAATGTGCAAATAAACACTAAAATACACCACATACAGCAATAGTGAGAGTAATTGTGCTCTTATCGTAATCATGCATAGCGTGACATCGACCGTTAGACGCAGAACTACGATATCTAGTAAGCTGAATCGGATGGTCGCAAGCGGCTACTCTACGAGTGAGATGTGCTTCCGGTGGTTCCCGGGAAAGATCTATTTATGCGTTATGTTCCGCGCTGTTACTGTTCGTGTCAGAAGCTGTGTCAACAGGGCATGGGCGGTACAATCGACTAAATATTTCTCTCCGGAATCACGTCGGGCAGACTGTGTATAAATGGAGTGCCTCACTTACCAAACTTCAGAAGATGGCAACTAAGGTGCTCCACCACAATTACCGCTTGCGTAACCCTGGGAAAAATATTTTTCTCCGTGAATCTAACGTGTAATTAATTCTTATAACAGGTGGTTGATCTTATAATAAGGGGGTTCATCAATATACTTCGTGGCGGTTCTGGGTGTGATGGCTTAGTCTAACATGCTGATTTATGTTCTGTGAGGAACCATATTGGGTTGATTTTACACTAATAGAGTGGTTTTTCTGTGACTGTTGTTAAAACAAAATTGGACATATCTACTTAATATACAAATTCGAAATAAAAAGTTCTAGAGCCGCTATCCGGCACTATTACACAAATCTATATAACTAAAACACAAATGGCTATAGTTTATAGTACACATTTCTACCACACAATTGCAGCAATTGATAACTAATACTCGATGTGGCTGTTAATTTAAGATAATAGACTGAGGACAGTGAAGACAACAGAAATACTGAAGGACAAGCTACGCTAACAGTACATAAGAAGTGAATAATTAATTACGTATTATAACTATTGTCATATTAAATTGTTACCCTGAGAGTTAAATTACTAGTTGTGTAGTTTTTAACCTGGAAAAGATCATGTTTATTAATAGATGTTATTAATGATAGAATGGACTTATAACTAAACACGGATTTTATTTCAAGAAATGTTGATCTTTCAACGATATTATTTTAAAGAAAATAGTCAGTAGGTACTCACGTACTCACAATACAGTATCTAAACAGATAACCTTTATAAACTAATTACAACTTTTTTTAACTTTACCTTTTTTCTACGAAAGGTATATAATTTTATTATTACCGTAAGTAGCCGATACAAAATAAAGACGAACGTCTCGAAGAAGTCATTCCAAACTAAAAGGGAAATCGGTCGTAATCAAACGAATTACGCAATAAGAGATAATGTGCTCTAGATTCATTTAACGTAAATACGTAGATAAGGCAATGACAATATGTAAACAGAATTTATGGCTATTTGATAACCTTGATATAGTATGAACATAGTTTAAAGCAAGTATTTGAAGAATAGAATATTTCAATAACAGAACTGAATTTTGACTGAAAGTTGACGAGGTTGCTGAAAACATTGAGTAAACTGTATCTATAACAATAAATCTGATTTATCAGTAACTAACTTCACTTCTTTTACTCCGGTTTTGTCTAACGTTCTCAATTGAATAAACAGTAGTATAAATGTTGTGTTAATTGGAATCACAAGTTGCCTCCATACCGAATCTCATTCCGATTTTTCGACTGTAAGATTCATACAAGACTGGGAACATGCATTTTACACACTATGTTAGCACCAGTGTGATTTTAGTGACAGCATAGATATAGACAGTATAGATACAACAGTTAATAATGCATCTTGGACTAAATCAAGAATTGTTAGTTACTCGTACCTAGTCCTAGGTAGGTATCTACAACCAAGTCTCACGCGTAGTGCCATCGCTAATGATCTGTGGATTAAGCGCAGCTAAACCAAATGGTCTCGATCACAGTTGAAAGCGATCAGGTATCCAAACAAAGTAGATGTACCAGAAAAGCACATTGTGAAGCCAACAAACAAGCATTGTACTGAGCCGGGTGCGGTGTCCGGCGGCGGAGGTCGCCCGCTCATTGAGCGCTCGCCAATTGAGATAATGGCCTCAAATGCAGATGATTACTGACCCATTCATTGGAAACTAGCCGTTAGTAGCTTGCCGCAGTTGCGATTTATATCATTACACCGCTATACACAATGTTCTATTAAATTAAGTTAACGCTAACCACGCGTGCCCTACCGACGTGTGTTTACTAGAACACCGCGCACGGACAGTACTAAATTCACGTACTATTTAACTTTATACGCTGCGCTGTAACGTTAGAAGCGAAGCGGAAATAGAAATGGAATATTGTTGGAACGTTTCAAAGTTACTAATAGTAATGATTTTGCACGGCGCGATGCATTTGCCGCGTCGCGGTTAACCGACACTTCATAACGAATGGAGTATTGCTATTTGAATTGTGTTCGCACTTGCGATTGTTTTGTACGGACCAATTAGAGAGATCGGTGATAATGGCAACTTTCTAACTGATTTCGTTTGAATGTTAAGTGATCTTGTTGTTAATTACACATTATAATTTTATTGCTATGCGATAAAATGCTGTGTAACATTAAGAGAAGCGCGTGGCGGATGATTTACGCTGTTAGCTTCGCCGTGGCGAGATTTATGATGTCACACATATGTAGGTACCAACAGCTATTTTCGAAACGGTTCGACTATACTCACACTTTAAATATAACTAAATAATATTTCAACTATGCGTCTCGCCTTGAAATTAAATATTGTTCTAGTTCGCGTTTGTCTGATGGTAGGGCGTTTTTACGTTTGAAGTCTTTTAAATAACATATTGTGTCAGATATAAAAGTCACGAATTGAGAGTAAAAATTGAATAGAAAATTATGTTGTTTTCATAAATTTTGTTATATTGTTGCAATAATTAATGGTAAGAACTCTATCGAAATATAAATCATAACTCCAGCCAATAATTTTCTATTAGTTATTGTATGCATACATTGTGGGCCAACAAACGACACATTGTACCTACTGGGCCGACTATAAAACGTCATACAGTTAAAGGCCCAAGAACGTTGCCTCAACTTCACAAGAAAAAAGCTCGGTGATGACTAATGTCTTCACGTGAACTTTAAAAATAGTCCAATTGGATTTTTGTGTACAGGAAACTTCAATCATGGGCAGCTCTAATAAAATCGAAACCAATAAAATAAGCGGATTGGCACGAAACACCGCGGTTAGAAATGTCAGCGAAGAGTGAATGGACTCAAGTTTTTGTTTATTTATTTCTGCATACGTCCGCATGCATGTGCCAACAAAGCAAAGAGATCAGAAAATACTCAAAACAATGAAGTCATTAATCGGAGCTATTTCCAGCAAATAATGCCACTTCTACGAATAGTTACGGACGCGTGTCGAGATTTCTTTATGCCGCATTCGATTATGTTGTGGGCAATAAACAAACGCGCATAAAACTCGGCTGCTCTAAGGCATATTCCAAATATTTCATTTACAAGTTAATAAAACAATCAGTTATGACTCGTGTATAAACGTAGTTGACGACTGACATTTTTATGAAGCGACGAAAAAATTCATTTGCCAGTTTTCAACATCGCACCGTAGCTTATTCAACTTTCAAAATTGATATGCAATCAATCAGTTTTCATTTTGGATCTAAACCGCGTTCGTTTTATGTGCATAGTTAAATGTATTTTTGTCGATGAAATTTGGGATTCGATGAACAACTTTGGCTATTTCCGATCTGTTATTTCCTAGTGGTTTAAGTGGCGATAAATGGAACGAGAGACGCGTCCGTCGTTTGCGCGGATAGTTTTAAGCGCTAGAGAGCTACTTATCACGTTGTTGTCGTCGATAATAAGGCTTAGGAGAGTACAGGGTGTTGAATAAGTTCAATGACGCGACACTGTGAGTAGGTATCGGTTCCTAAGTGGATTAGTGCAGCGGGCTATCGCAGGGCATCCGCGCGGTGCGTGTGCGCAAAGGTCGCATGTGCAATCATTCGCTAGCGCAACTAACCGCCGCGCCGTCACTCACCGCCCGAGTGGGACCGACGACGCAAATAAAATCTCAGATTGAAGATTGACCGTTTATTTGCCTATCTGTAGCTATTATCTGCCCGAAGCCAGACCGCCATGACTAAAACGTGCTCCTACAATGAAAATTTATTTCATGCGCAAACAAGGCATATCTAAGTATTTAGTGGGGAAGGTCGTGTCGTGAATCATAATTCAGCGACTGAAAAAAAACGCTTATTTTTACGTTGTTCAAGTAAAGTTGTTTTGTTAAGAAGTCTTATAAAGACTATAAGTCGAGCTCTAAGAACTAAGCTATGAAAAGTGAATTTCTGTTAGAGCAGCAAAGCTTTCTAATTAAATGCACACTACGAGGTCTCGGTGAACCGTAGCAGCGTCTAGAGACAGCCGTAAAACTCGCATCGTACAACAGTAACGTTATTTAATCCCACACTTAGTGTAAACCCACTCAAGTGCAGAACAACCCTTTGCCTAAACTAATATTTGCATTTCCGTGTAAATAGCGAACACTTCGCCCCGACGCGTAGGTGCCGTGCGCCACTAATACTTGTGTCGTGCGAACGTCTTAGGTCGCGAGAAGCCATAATCAGAAGTCAACAAGATCTATAAGCACGTGTGTACGGACGTACATGTAGGTACTTATTGGTGCTTGTATTGGGACCTGTTGGGAAATGTTTGCTGTTTTAGCTGCATTTTGGGAGCTAATGAGAAAAGCAGACTATGTACCTTAAATTGGATAAGTCACTGGTTCTTTGGTAGAATTAGATATTTGAATTATATTCTGAAACCGAAAGTTACACAGGATTACAATCTCTGCATCTCAATAATATGTATAAACATTATGCAGCTGTCAAATAATCTGGAATGACTTTTGAACCTAATACACTACGGCCGCCAGTAGCACTAACAATCCAATGAATCGTAATCACGACGACGGTTATCGCAATAATAAAGACCAATAATACCCTATTATTTCAGGACTCTCCAAATGTCCATAAAACTGTCAAAGCAAAGGGCGACGAGCACAATGATCAAGGTATAGACTACGACAACAAATCAGAGCTGAGAGCAACACAACATTTCTTAGCGAAGCGAAATAACAAGAGCACTGCAAGCACAGCGCTAGGCAGATTCCAACGTCTAAGTTCAATGAAAGATTTATTGGCAAGAGATTCTATTACTAGCAGCATTATTCAACGATCTATTTTGACGGCACAAAAACCAACGAAAAGCTAAATTAGCAACAAACAAACGACGCTAATAGTTTTACGAGTTCCATGTTAAATCACGTCAAAATGCTGAGAGTGTGAAAACTTGTTTATTTCGATGCATTTCGGACTTATCGCCACACGAGGAGGGTACTTGGCGATCGTCCAAGCACTTTCTCTCATTGCTATTGCACAAAATAGTGGTAACGTAACATTCCTGCAGTTTTTCATAATCAAACATTACTATCTGAATACTCACGCTCTGGCAAAAATAGTGCAGATTGATTTGAGTGGGAGTATTTTTGCTTCAGTGAGTGCATTGATCGCATAGTTCCGTGCATTTGGTTTCTGGTAATGGACTGCGTAGGTAGTACAAAGACGTTTGGGATTGTTAAAAATAAAACATCTGGAAACGTTTGGATACCTTATTTACATCTCGAAATTATACGTAGGTAGGTATAGACCTCTCCTGAAACTTGAAAGTTATATTAGCGATATATATTATATTAACGATATCTTTATCTTTCAGATACGAGTATGTTTGGTTTAAAAATAAGTCATGCTTGGACACATTGTTTACGTAGCGATGTAATATAGTTTAGAATCTTGAAAGTTTTTTTAGCGATATTTTGCCGTAAAATGATAAAAAATGTGAGGTGAGTGAGAGGGTAGCGTCTGGCGGACATCCATTAGGTGCTCTCGAACGCTGTAGAGACAGTAGACTGCCATTAATTGCGTAGAATGTGCTCACGGACGAAGTGACAACCCCAGTTCACCTTGGGCTTTAGGTTTCAAGACACTACAAAGTGCTAGAACTAAGAGCTTTAGTTAAGTTCTATTTTCATGTTTTGTATATTTTCAAATACATAGATTTCAGAATTCAGAATGATGAAAGCGTATTAGGAAGATTTAGAGATTTCTGTTTCTATTTTTGGAATAGTAGAACAACAGTGTTGAGCTTTAGCAATGAAGCTGTACGAATACATGAAAGAAAATGAGTTTAACATTGGCGTTATTCGTCTGTTTCTAATAAGAACTTACTGATTTTTATTAAGTACTATAAGTAACGTTTTCGATTACGTATTCTGACCTAGCACAAATTTTGAGGTACGTTGCAAGTATTCGGTACAAAAATGTATGACAGTGCAGTTTTCATTTACGC
The DNA here is from genome assembly GCA_949125135.1 of Alcis repandata. NCBI lineage: Eukaryota > Metazoa > Arthropoda > Insecta > Lepidoptera > Geometridae > Alcis > Alcis repandata. Next base: position 9,360,986 of record OX421226.1, on the reverse strand, counting down.
CCGTTAGGGTTCGTGGTCTCATTTTTTTTCTTCATCTATCGAGTACTCACTATGTATTTAACGTCAAAATTTGTGCTAGGCATGTTCTCAGATTGTGTTCGTTAAGTAAAATCGACTCGATTACCGGATAATTACCGGCGCCCGCATCGAATTCAATAACGTTTTAATTAAATATGGCACGCGCGACACCGACAGGTTATTAACTGATGACATTCAATTTAATGTGACTATGAATTTATAATTTTTATTTCGATGTAGAGTTTTTTTTTTTTTTTTATAATAATGTAAGTAATATCTTTATTTGACAACACACAAAAAATGAAATTACAAACATAGTAAAATATAAAAGAAAAAGGTACAAAAGGCGGTCTTATCGCTAAAATCGATCTCTTCCAGACAACCGTACCAATGATTATTCAATTGGAAAGGCTGAATGAAAACATATCGACCGTATATTATGGTAGAATGGTTTTTTAATCGTTAGCCTTATAAGTTTTGACACTTCATTTTTTTTTGTAAATTTAAGTGGGTTACATCCGAACAAGAAGAAAACTGAATCTCGGATGCTAACATCTTCCCAAGTTGAACTTAACCTACATAATGCCAGTATCATACTAAAGATATACATACATATCAACATATTATATGTACTCGTATTTATAAAATATTATAGAATGAAAGATACGAGGCGATTTAATAATAATCACATATCATGTTGTGTAAGAGTTGAGATCTTGTATACTTTTTCCATATCGGAATATCTCATATGGATTCTTTTCAAACAAAAATAGTTTATTACTCCCATATCGAAACTAAAAATATAAAAATTACATTAATATACATAGGTCTCTAAAAGTAAAATAATTGAAGAAAATCTTGTTACAAAGATTTACAGTGCTGTTGAGTCTTGTACTAGGCGAGCATGTAATTATCACAGGACTACGACAGTTTACAGCGAGATTTTTTGTAAAGTTATACGTACCCTTTCTCTAAACTACACTTGGTATATTTGAAACCTCTAATCCTTTCCTTTCTTCACATTCACAAACGCTTATGAAAGCAGAGCTACAGCCGAGGTTATCGCCATCAAACCCGCATTTGTATACAGAAATAGAATATAAGACGGTACGCAATAATAATCCCCTATAAAACGCCTGATAAGTGCGTACGCGAACCTAATATTTCGGCTAGTTTTACTACTCGGTACTAAAAAGGAATGCGAGAGCTCAGCGTAAGAGCGTCTCTCAGCGCCAAGACATAATCTGCATCTTTATATCCACCAATATTAAGTTGAGAAGTTAATATAATACCGCTCTGCTTTCAGTATTCGCGAAACTACAGCTAAATAAAGCGAGACAAGACATGTATTGTGTAACATGAATTCCCATGTTTCTGCCGCGGAATGATAATACGGTTTAGTCTCAGATATGTGAGGCTAGACAGACAAAATGTAGCTGCTGTTTACCTACGTTACGGGAACTATGAGTAGATTATTGACCGAGCGGAGTGAGGTCTCAGAGTCTACCGGACCAAATCGACGGTTGTAAATGTTTGTATATTTTTACGGAACTTTTCGTGTACAAGTAACTTCTCAGCCTAAGCTCTTAACTTAGAAATTCTGCAATGCTTTTGGGTTTATTTCTTTTTAATTCTTTTTTTCAGGTTGTAGAGATGTAGGACAATAGGTCTAAACAGTTCTAATTAGTTCTGACTTACAAATGCACCTAAGACAAGATAGTAGTAGGTTGGTATTTAACACCTTAGAACCAAGCTTAAAACGGCAGATAGAAACTAAAAACAGGCCGATAAAGATCGATCTTGTGGCTTAAATAAAGCCCTAGCAGCAACTACGTCTACAAATACATACGTACCTAATTAAGATAAAAGGATCGATTCGATTTAAATATTGCAAGTATGTATAAATAGAAAAGCTAAACAATTCTAATTACATCAAATTCAGTAGGTAGGCAGGCATTTGTTGAATCAAATTTTACACTGCTCATTGAATATCCATCGAGTGAGCACGAAACATTAATTATGCGAATTTATTGCCTTATGTATGTTTAGAATTGTTATTTACGTTTATCGCCCATACTATCTCTTAGAACACTGAACTTTGCACTAATTCAAGTTGATACTCCGACATTGATCTATTTGAAGCTACTTTTGATGATAATAGAAACATTTTCAATGTATTATTTAAATTTGTCATTGAATGATTTTGTTTATGTTGGTTAAATAATAGAAATTTCTTATTTAGCTTTTACTTTAGCAAAACCTCTGTAAAATTAGAAGAAGGTAAGTAGTAATTAATTTGAAAAGCCTTTTCTGCCACAAACTCTATTCATAGGATTAAATACCGTGAAACCTTACAAAATTACTCGATCAACTTAACTTTGCCCGGCTGAGTATTGTTCACTAAAATGGAAAAAATACAAAATGTAATAGTAGCATTTTTTTTAGTTTTAATTAGTTTTAAAAGCCTTTCGTCTCACAAACTCAATTCATAGAATGATATAGGTTATGTATACCTACTTACTAATTAGGTAGGTAGGTACCTATATACGAGTATAACTGGATACTGACAGATTCCGGAATTGAAAGTTGTTAAGATGCTCACTATAAGTTTTAAAATATCTACCTGTAGCTCTTAGAGATTCTGAAATAACGAAGCAGCTTAAGTACAAATTAAGAGCCCTATTTATAAAGCCTGCTGAAAGATAATCATTGATTAAAGTTCTCCGTCTTGTTTTCGCGCGTCACATTTCAAGTCAGCGAGAAATTGTCAGCCTTTTAAACATTGACTAACTTTAAGCAGGCTTTATAAGTAAGGGCCTAATTACCTACATATAAGTCGCGAAACCATTACAAGAACTACGAGTACCTAGTTTTATCTCTTAGTTTGTGATTAGCCTGTTATCAGCCGTTGACGTGGACAGACGTAGAACATAATTGTCGTACCTTCCGCAGAAATATGCTTTACAAATAAGGGACTTGGCAAACACGTCGGTCAAACATTCTTAGATCGTTTTCTACTTTGAGAATATTGAGCCAGCGTCCGCCTGATGGTAAGCGATAGCTGCCGCGTATAGACCTGCAACATCAGTGGTTTCGTTGACTCCGGCCCGTAACGATGATTATTGTAAATCTTATTATAAGATGTTTCATATCTTAATAGATCGCGGAAGAAATACGCGCCAGAATCGGACTACGTTAGATTTTTAGATTTGCCAAAGAGTGAGCTTTTTAGCGATTTTGGATGTAAGCAAAAGATATACCCGCATTTGTTTGAAAGTTTTTTTATAAGACGCATATTTTTTAATTTTAATAATTTAGCTACTCACGAACTTTCTTTTATTTCTCATAGCATTACTTAAAACAGTTTAAAGTATCCTATAGATAGCAAAATGTTCATCTTGAACAATTAAAACAATCTTCTCTCAGCCACTGAAACAAATATTAGCTTCCCAAAGTCAACAGTAGTTTCTTTTCTTTGTTAATGGCTCCCCAAATTATGTTTGAAATCTAAAGAACCTAAACTAATTTAAGCACCTAGTCTTGAAACTAAATCGCGATGTTTCCAAAGTTGATAACTTAAGTAACTGTACCTAAGTACTGACTTTTACTGAACCTACCTTTTTTTTTGTATTCCTGTGTTAATTATAACAGAATTTAGCTATATTTTATTCACAAGCGCTGTGTAAGATAATCACATGATCAGTAAAAATGCTGTCAAGTATTTGTTGACGCGTCAAGTGATAAAATTAAATTAGGTTGTTCAGCTAAAAACTTACCCCTACGCCTACGCCTACCTACTTTATATGCCTACAATTAAACGTTTTGGATAAAGATCGTCCTGACCTACCTATATACAGGGTTATTCATAAAGGGTATGCTAAGCTGAAAAGGGCTCATAGTAGGTACTCATCATTATAAACAACTTTTACTATGGGACCAACCCAGAATTCGCGAAAAAAAAATCAGCTGGTCCATACATTTTGTCGAGTGTCATTGACATTTTTCTATGGAACAGCTGATTTTTTTTTCGTGAATTTCGAGTTGGTCCCATAGTAAAAGTTGTTCATAATGATGAATACTATGCGGCCTTTTCGGCTTAGCATACCCTTTATGAATAACCCTGTATACGCAATACGGTATGAGTCACTGCCCTATTATCTATATACCTACTAATGAAGTAGCGCTACAACTAGCCAAAAAACAAGAGCCGCTATCTTTACAAGTTTGTGATTACTTTCTGACGCAAAATGCGTAAAACATTATCGCAATCAAAATCTTTATTCCACTATCGTAGCGTACCGTCAAAGTAAATGTGAGGTAACAAGCATTTTTACGCAATGCAACATTATGATTAAGATCTTAGATTTCCATTTTCAGGCGCCGGATTAGAGCGTAACATGACTGACGGACATTTTCATTAAAATAAACTACGACTTTTATGATAGGTCACACGACAGCTGTCTTAGTAGTTATTTATTAAAAACTCGCGGTTTTACCTACCTCTGCATACAAAAAAAAAAGAAAGAAACTGCTCGAGCCATTTTTAACTTTTTACGAGACCGCACGACGATCGATTTTTTATAAATATGGATAGATAAAATAAATATTCATCGATCAGTAGCTTCAATACAGGCCTTTGGTCGGGATCAAACCAAAACCAAAATGAACAAATTGCTCCCGATGATGTGCTAAAAGAAAATCGCATAAAGTACCTTAGGTCAACTCCGTTCTTTACTAGCCCTAGACGAAGGTACGAGTATACTAGCCAATTATCCTGCAAATTTTATCCAAACGTTCGTTGTCAACGTCCAGAATGAAACTTTCATTACTTTGAGAAAGTAACGTCTCACTGTCACTATTTAAAAAATAGACCTAGCTTTTAGTCTGCATTACGGTGGCGTCAATTAGCATGTCGTTTGAAGACGCACTGCTTTGTCGTCTCGCACGTTCTGTTTGGGAATAACATGCGGATGTATTTCGAAACCAAGCGTTCGGCTTGCATTTTAGAGCTCATTATCGAATGCTGGAGCTGTTCTGAACAGAAAGCGAAGCATGAAGTCGTGCGCGCGACAAATGAGTAATGACAACAACGCGGCGTGTGTCGTCTCCGAACGATCCCAGATGTTTGTCTGGATGCAGGATTGCACGAGTTACGCAAGCCGCAGCGAAATATTCTTACTTGGTAATACAAGCGGGAATTCCGGCTTTGCGCCTACCTACTCTGGGAAATTAGAAATGTCGATATATCTACATCTCTCATAGGATGCAACTGCGGATAAAGTTGCGTTATTATGTTTGTAAGTAGACTTTTACTGTGATTTTTAACGTAATAAATTTGCAATGTATGTAGTTGAATTGCTTATTCTATATCTACGTAGCAAAATATAAGTAGTACCAATGTGTTGATAGTATAAAATGAAACAGCTAATAAAACGTAACCGATACGACAGAATTATTAGAAGGCATATGGATTGCGTCTGATATATTAAGGTCAATCACCATTTGAACGCTGGAATTAAGAAATAAACGCAGTCACGTACGCGATTGCATGTAAAACACAAGTCGGAACCATAAACCTTATCTAAACATCGCGAGAACAGATAAAAGCGTCTAAACACCGGATTATTTACAATAAAAATAGTTTTCCACCACCAAGACCTCATCTCAAACTCACTACTCCCGACTAAAGCTTTTTTCACGCTATTTTATCGTACAACGACACCGATTTGTACCAAAACTGTCACGGCGAGGAGCGCGTCGAGCTGCGCTTGCGCATTTCAACTTATTTAACATCAAAGCGTTTTAATGAAGCGTCCTTTCTTATTAGAAAAATAAACTCCGCTCTTTATTAAAGAATCATAGATGACGCGTATGAAAGCCAAACAAAATAAGCTCTATCGTATAGCAATAAACGAAATTCTGATCGTTAACCGCAGCTGAAAGCTAGTGCCGCCACTGATTTTTTTCTGTCTTGATTTATGCTGCTAAAGAAGTGTTCGCATGCGCTCTCCTATGTCTATTTGCGGCTAGGCCGAAATAACCGGCAAAACGAAACGTGTATCCGGCCCCTTGTCGGCTTCTGTGGTGATTGCGACCATAAAAAGTTCCGAAGTACTTGCTCTAGGAATCAGTACCGTCTCCGATATTAACTCCAACATGGTTTACCGAGAAATCACGAAGAAAAATAAGATTTTTCTGCATATAAAGTGTTAGCATTAACGTGAGAATGTTGACAAGTAAAAGCCGATCTTTTAAGAGAATGGGGCCAAATTATATTCATATAGGTAGGGGAGACCGGGTACAAAAGTAACAATTTGTACATAAACCATTGTTTCTAGCAAGGTGTTGTTAGTATGACATAACGGATACAAATATATGTAAATTTGGTTCATGCTCTTTACATTATCGTCTTAATTTAACTTAATATTGATTTATATTAATGAAATTTAAGGACTTGAAAAAAAATCGTCTCTTGTTACTTTCGACCACGTTGGCAGGTCGGAAGTAACACGGCGTGGGTCGAAAGTAACAGGACAAAGTGGGTTTCTAATTTTTTAAATAAAACATGTTAAATTAAGAAATATTTACTAGGAACTGCATTTAATAGCAAAAAATTAACATTTGTATTACAAATACACCTACACCACACCTACATACTAGTAAAACTGTCTTCTTGGCTTTATTTCTGAGTTGGTATTCTTCTCCGATTGCATTCTTTCTTTTTCTATGTCAGTAGTCCCTCGTGTGGTCGTTCTTATGCGTTGTCGCGGCATTCTGTTCAAATAAAGACTCATAAATAATTTGCATTGATGAATCCATACCATACATCCAAAAGTAACATGTTACTTGTGTACCCATATAGCTATGTTACTTTTGTACCCTACCTCATTTTTGTTAAAATATGAAATATAACCTTAAAACGAAACGTGATAGACAAAAACGGATTAAAACACTCAACAGTCAATTTTATCAAGAAACTATATGCAAATATTCGTGTTGATATCATACTTTTAACTATACGTAAACATAAAATAAGTAAATGTCAAAAAACTTACTTTTGTGCAGTAAATTCACAGAGCGTCTCCTCACACAACCAAACAGCGCGTGGCGCACACGGCAACTGTTTGCAGGGGAGGGGGGTGCACCCGAGTATCACGCGACGGCAGCGACGCGATGTTTTGGTGATTGAATATACCTACAGGGCGTTTGTTACTTTCGACCCGCCGTTACTTTTGTACCCGGTCTCCCCTACTTAGGTATTTAGAATTAAAAAAAAACCAACTAGAACGAATTGATTTCATATTTCTCGTTATATGATGTACATATTCGTCTTTCGCAGAACCCGAGCGTTCTGAATAAAATTGATGCGACGAAAAACGTGAAAAAGCTATTCGTATTGGAAAAATACGAATAGCTGTTAGAAGTTGACGAATTTTGAATTTTTGGATTTAATACAAACCAACCCACACACATTTAGGTAAACCTAATATAAGCAAAGCATGTACAAACAGATCGCCTCCACTCGCACAGGGACGATCTTATTGAAGGTAGCTATTTGAATTCGTAGTGTAAATTAGACCAAAGCCTTACCGCCGTACGCTTTGTAAGAGGGATTATACCACGGTCTGCGGTAATGCGGTTGGCTCTGCACTCTTTCCTCCTACCCACTTGCTAAATCTCTTCCCTGTCAGATCAGTCGGTGGCCAGTGCCCGAATAACACGGTATAAAGTTCCCTGCTAATGCGGCCCGAATACTCTTTGAAGCTTTGATGGGCACCTGCGGCTTTCAATAACCCGCTTTGATTTAGAAACAGTGGTTTATTTTAAGTTACACTTCAGTAGTTTTGTGAGCTGATTGTAACGATTGAAATGGACATTAAACAGTCTATTTGTGGGAAATAAAACAATGTTAAACCGTGATTAAGTGTTTTCATGACAACGTAAAGTGGACAATATCAGTGACAAGCTCGAAGCGAGTTGAGAATAATAAATAGGCCACAAGTTCTGAAACGTTCATTTTCAAAAATAAACTGGTATTTCTTATAACAACGCTTCGGAAATGACATCCGCTCAAAAGAGCGATAATGATCTACTACCGTCACGTCAAGATAGCTAATAATAGGCGGTTGGAAGAATATTTTCCTCTGCAACTAAACGCTTTCCCACAAATCTTGACTGTCTGGATTTCTCCAGAAAGAAAGATAATCGTGATGGACTTAACGTTGCGAAATCTACGAAATCATAAATCTAAGAGCCCATAAATTTATTCTAGGCAGAAATATTTTAATGATTGCTAAATCTTTCGGCAACGCGTTTTACATTTACGATTTCGAAGTCCTCCAAAAACCACAGTCGTATCAACAACGGCAATCAGTACCAATGAATAGCTATCTAGTTTAAAATATGCAATCGCTTAAAACCCTAGTGACTTTTTGCTCTAGCGTCAATAAAGCAAACTGATAAACATGTTTATCAGTTGATAGTTAGCTAGTCGATGCGCAACATCAGGTAGAAACACCAAGTTTCCACCTGATTGGCGGGTTGTTTGCCAGGCGGCAAGCAAGTTCGTCATAGAGCGAGCCTCGCTGGAAATTAAATAAGGACAATCCGTTCGTTCTGCTTCAGAGACGGTCGATGCATTATTCAACGTATGCAAAATTCCTGGATTAATAATTGATGAAGGCAAAGGTGAGCTGTTTGCAATCGGCAAAGAATCGAACCCTTTCAGATCCTGAAAAGAGTTGGAGAACTCTTCGTGCAGGAAATTTAATGGTAATTTAGAAATGCTAGAGCTTCTAAATATAGACTGAACTAAACTCAACAGCGCTTGGAATACAAAGCTTCCAGAACTAAGTATTTGAAGTTTGAAAACTAGAATGGAAGCAATAAGAAGTAGTGCACTCTGTCCGGGATGGAAGCAGAATTGGTCCCGGAACAGACGAAGATATCGATCAGATTTATTGTGTTTCAGACGTTCCGTGGGTATCGGCGACGGGAGTGGACACGGGACAGTTTAGTTAGACAATCTTCTATTTTTCTTTTAGCGACATACCTACATACAAAAATTTACCTTGTTCTGAGACAAATAAGCAGAAACGCTTTGAACTTTTCAAATTTTTCATAATGATTGTGTCCTGAACCCTTACATTTTAATGAAAGTCACGTAACCTAAGAAAAAACTTGTTTACGTTCTTTTCTAATCCTAAAAGTTAAACCTAGTGCTGATGCTAGTAGGTTATTCCTTGACTTCAAATAAAAAATTAGAATAAAAACCCTGTCCATTCATAAAAAATCATTTCTGAACTACATGCTTGATAGGTAATTGTATACAATATCTAGAGCGATTTTACAACTTTGATCACAGATGGCTCAGATGTCTAGATAAATCGTGCGTTGAGAAGTCATGGTTTATTTTCAAGCAACTGCGCCCGACGGATGCTTACAAAGCAGGCAGAGGAAATTGAGTCACAAAACGGTGTTCAAGACGCAATGCGCACGAGCAGCGTTGAGCGAACAATCAAGTCGGGTCGCAGATAATGACCGTAACGAGCGCTCCGACGTAGCCCGTATTGTATTGTGCTCGAGCCGACCTCACGCGCAACCATCGCTTGCCTAGTTACAAGTCATTAAATGCATCGTAAAAGTTTGTTTAACTTGGGCGTCGATGTTCAAACTAAAATTAAATCACAGAAATTATCTCATTTAAATGTACAGCAATACTTACGATTATAAACCAATAAATAGTAAGCACCTAAATATTAAAAAATACCATTCGACCTTCGACCTACTGAAGCATAAAGGTTACATGTAGGTACTAATCAAACACCTCATACAGGCCCTACAATCCCTACATTATACCCAACAACTTTTGTTCCATATTTTGCTTTGCTCTGCTTTGTACTAGTATATCAAGAAGTAAGGCTATCTTCAAATGAATCAACAAGTGTTAGAAGCAAATTTTTATAAAACGAATTTTCAGGAATAACTATTTCGGCTCCAGAGACTTCGATGTATACGCCCTAAGTCTCATGTAGTAACTATATCAGTATATCAACATGTCCAGTATCGATTATAAAGGTGTCTCCAAGCATGATAACTGACTCCTTATCGATCGAGTGACGAATTATTGACGAGAAGAAAACTAAATCATAAGTACCAACTTATATGATGAAATATAAGCAGGTATAACTGAAATTGGTGGGTGTGTAAGTCGGAAAATACATGTGATATAATAATGATGAGCGTGAATTTTTATCAGCGACTTCAGGTAATATTTATTTATAGATGAATGATAGATAGCTATGTCACCGACCAAAATCGCTCCATCGGCATGCGGTAGAGCGTGATATTTATTTTTACTTTCCTTATGTTAACTTTAAAACTTTTATTACCGAAGCAACGAACGGTCCAGACATTCTTATCAAATACGAGCTTCAGTTCGAGGGAACTGTCTAATTCAAGTTTTAAGATCTTACTGCTTGAGGACAACACTAACAATCAAGAATTTACTAGGATTTCGGAATTATTCGGGTTTGGGTCCCAGTATTCGCTAGTAAGTCGGTGTAAGAATAATAGAATGTCTTGTACCTACGTCTAAGAAGGGTCGAGGCCTTGGTCGGATAGTTTAAGCCCATAGTTTTGGTACATTTTCCTTTCATATTAAGTATTTAGTTACCAATATTTTAAAATGTACTGTTATCTTGTGTATATTTTAACCGCTTACTTTTTTGAAAAATGTCACTCAACTTCTTTTTATGCGAATGATGATTGATTGACAAAGTATAAGAAAGATAATGTGACATGATACCTAGGTACCTACTATGCGCCAGAAATATACTTGAAAATCTGGGTATGACTCGCGATGTAGGTACTATAAAGACCGCCAAAACAATAGATTCATCATAGAATTAGAATACGTTTACGTAAGTACACTCTGTATGTAAGTATTAAAGCCTGACCTTCATTTGACTGCATTTATTTTATGGAACTAGTCAGGGCCAAATTTAGGGGAGGGCGCTGGGGCTAGAGCCCTGGGGCCTTCACACAAGGGCCCCATAATAAAGACTTAAAAAAAACTCTCAAATTCTGACGAGTACACTAGTAAACAACTTTTTCTCTGATATTCATTTTGGGTCAAAGTTTTTGTCACTGTTTGCCCCATGGCTTCCAGACTGCGGACAGACAGAATGTGGCCCTGAGCAAAATCGTAACGTAACTCGAGCAATGCTCAGACGAAATGTTCTTCAGACAAGAGCACACGCTCTTGTCTGGGATTCGGACAATTAAAATGCATAACGACCGACTGGAGTGCTGAAATAATGAGTTACTTACTGGAACCGGCAATATGAACCACCACTTAGCTTTTTGTTCTATTTCGAAGTTCATAAAGAACACGTGAACATTTTCTTCGACTTAATAGAAACAATGAAAAAAGTGTTGAAGTATTTTTTTCAAAAACGTTCTTAGTCATTAGTTACCCAGAAATTTAAGCTACATTTGAATTACTGTGCCTGAGGCTAAATTACAATTTCATTTAGAAAAGCCCTTTTAGGGTTTCTTAAAAAAACCAAAAGAAACTAAAGCTTCAAGAATAATTGTACAAAAACCCAGAAAGCAAAACTTTGTGGCTTGTTTGTATATTACGAAAGAGCTCTAGTAAACAAAAATAGAAAATGTCGTGGTCAGCCATTAAAAAGATATTAAACTTCGGCAATATCAAAAAGATGAGACGAAATTGTTGTCGTTAGGCAACATAAGTGTGCAAACTTTCTAATAACAGTATACCTTTGTCTATATTTTTTTACAATAAAACCGTTATTTTGAATTGACAAGCATACAAATTATTGCTTGCTTGTAGTTACCATAAATAGTTAAGTCAAGACATAAGGCAAAATATTTCTATTCATTTGGAATTACCTACCTAAGTATGTTTGAATTTGATTTGACCCAATAAAAATACAGTCAGACCTACATACACGCGTTACTCTACTCGATAGACTATAAATCTTGTTATCTTAGACTATAAATTTTATGTACCTATAACAATTCGTAAGTTATAAATACCAAACATGTCTCAATTTTTCCGCGACTTAGCAAGTAGCTAATCATTCATAACAGTGTTATCATTTGTCAAGGAGATAAGGATAAATTAATGCCTCTGCTCGTACTACCTACGCAGTAACGTAACGTAGATTCAGAACTGTAGGTAATGTTGTTTGCGTATGGCTTCACCTGACTCTTCTAGGTATACCCTAGACTCAAAGACAAAAGTGATCAAGTAGAAAGTTTGAGTTGTCCTTCTGTTCATCTGTTCTTGGCACCTTTGGGGGACAACAAGTTTTTCTTTCCAACCCACCAAGTACCGTGGACTAATTTTTTTTCAGTTTTTATCCGCGTGTAGATGTGACAAAGCAAGAATATGGATGTTTGTCTCTTTCTCGCCGGATAAAAACGGGGGAAAGACTATTTCTCCTCGCCACGTGCTGGCCGTTGAGTATTATTAAATGATAGTTACATTTATTTTTCTATGGTTGCACCTACATACATATAATGAATAAATAAGAATCTTCTAAGTGCACTGATTTTTTTTATTTAGTTATCAAAATTAAGTTAAACTGCGAAGACAGAATGACGAATTTCTTTCAAATAGGTATCTGGTAAGTAATCTGATATGGCAGAATATTATTTGTGCAATACGCAATCTACTATGTTACTGTCAACCTTATCGAAGTTGTGATTGATACTTTATATTCAACATTTCGAGACAGCCTGAATTTTGAAGAGTTAGATATTTGTTAGGCCAAGATTAAACCGTCCCGGGCTTCGGTCACTATCAAAATATGATAACCGGTGTCGTGATACAAAAATTAAAAAGTTATCTTATCGCCGCGGCTTCACCGAGGTGCAAACATCTTAAACAAACATCAACGCATCACCCGTTTCAAATCGTAAGTTAAAAATCTTCCGAAGACATTGACCAGGGATTTCTTTTGCTATGAAAAAAATTGGCGCTGTACCGAATAGTGAAAGAAACTGAGCTTATTAATATACAGGTCAACGCGAAATTGGCAGAAAGTAATAGGCACGTGATTTGTGAGCCGTTCTTAGTACCTATTTAAAGATACCTCGTGATATATGACTCTATAATTGTTCACGTTGAACGGTAGATTTCGAAGAACTATCTAACTGGCAGTTTGCAATTGCCGGAGCTATTCGTGAGCTTCTCGGTAAAGGAAGTCGATCGATCGGTCGGTACCTATATCCGATTATAACTCGTATTGACGGTAATCACCGATGCAGCGCCCTAGATATCCCGGAGAAGAACAAAGTTGGCATAGATATAGGATCAAAGTGCAATGTGGGCGTTCGGCCCAATACCGCGAGAGATGTGCGCGCGCGCACCGGACCTTTGCGTGATGATGCGCTCTGCTCTAGCGCAATTAATGTGTTTGTACACGTAATGAAACTAATGATCTCTATTACACTTCCCCGTATACATCATAGGTTTAAATAGGGCAGCGGGTATGTCACAATGATTACTGCATGCGTGGAAGTTAACTAACTGAAACGAAAAAAAATTCTATTAATGAAAATATTTTTCTGATTAGGTTCACGACAGGGAACAAGCGGCATCCGCTTTTAGGAAATTTAAACTGTGAATCATGAAATGACTAGTAAAGGTTTTGGAATAAAACAATAGTTGGAAACAATTTTGGTTTGTATTTCGGAAAAATAAACAATATTTAAGTTACATTTAAATACTTAAAAGCCAATTCGTTGAACTCCTGAGGACGAGGGAAGTTTTGAGCGGTCGGTGCCGTGCTCTACGTACCAAGATTGAGGTTATGTTATGGTTACTGTTTGGGACAGAAGCCGGTTTTCTAACTTGCCGATTTACCACCGAAACCTAACAGCAATAAGGTCCGATATCGTGCAACAATTCGGTGGGGTGGGAAACCGGAGGCTGCGCGCGCAGCCTGTATGGCCGCCATTGCACACCTGACTTCCGATATATCTCGATATTATAACTGAATTACAGCATTTTACACTATTTCATGACGTACCGAAACCCTACGAATCGCGCCTCAAATATATCTCATCACGTGCTCCTCAGTCGCGCACAGATAACTTAGACATTCGTACACCCCGAGTAATCAGCTGATTACCAAACTTTTACCGGTGTTTATGTACCGGGCGAGTTACTCGATCACTGAAACCGGTATGCGTTTTTCATCGCGCGGTCGGTAGAGGCGGTTTCCGCGATGTTCGAATGCGAGCGGGCCCCGCTGGCCGCATCGGATGCAGTTCCGCGTGCGGCGCAGGCGGGCCGCGGACGCGGTCGGCGAGCGTACCTGGACTAGTCTGCCAGCTGAGGCCTCCGACGAACATCTTCCTGCAAGATAAACATAGCGGTCAGAGGCGGAAGAGCGGCCGGGGAGCGAGTCTCGTCGCCGGAACACGTACCCCGGGTCGTTGGTCGCCTCCGTGGGGCTTCGGGCGACATCCTGGCTTTGGGTTTCCATGGGTGATGGCGCCGGCGGCGCTGGGCGGGCCGGGCTCTGGGCGCACACTACGACTACGATCGAGCGAGGACGCGGCGGGGACGGCTCCCGGAGTCGCTCGGCTGCACTACCGACTACCGGCACGAGACTGGCGCGCCGCGGCGCACCCCTCCACGCACCGGCCGCCGCCGCCCGCCGCCCGCCCGCCGCCCGCGCCGAGCCCGCATCGATTCATTCACTTCGTATACAATTATTCATAGGACGCGGGCACGCCGGCGAGCGCGCCGCGACCACGTGAGCGCGCGACACGTGCTCCCCCCTCCGTCCCCTCCGTGCCGCTGCACCGCCCGCCCTCGCGCGAGCACGCCCACCGCGCGCCCACAACACTACCACGCCACCTACCACCCCCGGCACCGGCACCGGCACCGCCACCCGGCTTAACTTCGCTCTAACAAATTATTAACAATATTGATAACAAATAAAGTTAGCAGTACTTATTGCGAAGTCTCGAGTCCAATTATGTTACGCTTGCACTGGTACAAAATGCAAAACTTAAATTAAAAAATAAGTTAGTAGGTACTTATAAAAATTACATTTAATGGAAAAACCAAAAACATAAAATTTACTTATCTTGAAGTCAGAAAACCAACAAAATGGCAAGTGTCACTTTTTTGTTGCAACATTGACACATTCAATTACGTACTAGCGTCGTAATCTTGCGCAAAGTAGACGGAGATAGGTACTTGTTATACGTTGTAGTATACGTCAAGTAGGCATCACGGATCACTAAATACCTACCAAACATTGCGAAATAACCGTAGCCAAAGAGTCGCGATCCGTGACGTCAGTCGTGTCGAAGCGCGTAGCCGGAGCTACGAATGTGCTACGCTACCGATCGCCTACGCGCGAGGCTGCTCTAGAATGCCATAAAGCCATAAAACTTTTGTTGTTATGACGCAATCCCTTCTTTTATTCCCCTTTATCTGGGACCACGTATTCAATTCATAGAGATAAATCTGATTTACTCATTTCACTACATTAGGAAGGTAGTTTCAAAACGCTAGTCTACAAATAGAGAAAATCGTTATCTAGGCGGCCATCCAAATCGAAAATAGCCATTATGAATAATATAGGGGCAGCCTCGCCAGACGGCTGGATTCTGTCGGTGATCGGTAGTGTTCTATATCTATTTTAAACAATCCTGCTTGCTTTGGATAGCGACTAATAGAGAACGATTTTAGCTATGAAACCGCCCCTGTGGTTTTATATTTATCCCAGCAACGCGAAACTCCAAATATACGGAAACGAAACAGCATTTAAATTTTTGTTGTTTGAATTATTTTTTCATTTACAAATAATACAATTCTTAAAGTCTTGTTATCCGTTGGCGATAAGTTGCGTAGTTGATTCGATCGTCATAAAATTTTGTAGAAGTGAAAGAAGAACATGCAAATACAATGTTTAAGTCTGATAAGGCTAAGCCGAAAAAGGTCATAGTACTCATCATTTTGGACAACATTTACTATGGGACCAACACTGAAAAATGTCCGAAAAAGGTCATAGTACTCATCATTTTGGACAACATTTACTATGGGACCAACACTGAAAAATGTCCGAAAAAGGTCATAGTACTCATCATTTTGGACAACATTTACTATGGGACCAACACTGAAAAATGTCCGAAAAAGGTCATAGTACTCATCATTTTGGACAACTTTTACTATGGGACCAACACTGAAAAATGTCAGTGACTTGCGACAAAATATATGGAACAGCTGATTATTTTTTCATGATTTCCGGGTGGCATCATAGTAAAAGTAGTTCATAATACTGAGTACTGCACTGAGAAAAATGTCCATCTAAATTCCGATGAATTCACATAAAGCACGGAGTATACTGATCACCAAAAAGTACGATGATTAGCACCAGTTTTTACGGTGACAACTATTTTGATATATGGTTGTCTCCGTAAAAACTAGTACTAGCACCAGTTTTTAGGGTGACAATCACATATTATGATGGTTGTCACCTTAAAAACGTGCTAATCATCGTACTTTTTGGTGATATCAGTATGCTCCGTACTTTATTTAGGTGTATTCATCGGAATTTTGAAGGCCATTTTTGTCAGTGTATCTGTACTTTTCGGCTTAGTATACCCTTTCTTTATAACCCTGTATAAATAGGTATTGATGTGGCAGTTCGGGGTGTACAACTAAGCCACGAACAGCATCATCGCAATGTCATATAAGACGCTTCAGTGGACTTAGACAAAATATGGCAGCCGCTTTAACCCTGTAACCGACAGCCGTACCTAACGTTTACGAAACAATATAATACATTTCTAAGAAATGAAAATAGAATAAAGCCTTGGAGATATTTTACGATAGCAGCTTTACTTGACATATATATAAGAAAGAGCGCGTTTGAATAATTTTTGTTCAAATACTAACAAGAATTTAAAAATGTGTATGGAATATTTGCGTAAAGAATATAAAAGTGTTTCTTCGAAAAAATGCTCTGTAAACACTTCGGAAAATTTCTCGATAAACAACTAGTATATTTATTAGAGGCATTAGATATTACCTCTAGATATTAGATATATTAAAGGATTGAATGCTATGATTTTTTTTTTATTTGACTTGACATTTTGTAATTGATCTTGATGATGCTGGATTTTGACAAATTTAGTACGGTAATGTTGGTGGCAAGCAAGATCGTATAAACCCAGGTGGTAGCCCCAGCAAGTTTTTAGGCCGCCTCTGAAGTGGCTTGGCAAAATTGCAGAGCACCGTTATGGCGAAATCCGTAAATAAGACTAAAAGATGGCAATCATTAGTTCTTAATAATAATCTACTGAAAACAGTACTTATTTTATCAATTATATTACTATTCCGTTTTTGTAAATAATTAAAATTGTAGGTAGAAATATTTCAAGCTTTAACTGCGCGTCCCTCTATTTGTACAACTTTGCATATCTAAGGCATCATATCAGAGACTTTGAAAATGTTTCTTTTTTCGAGGAAAAATTATCAATTATAACTTTTTATTCAGACGTTGCGTCGTATCATATTATTTTTTCTAATTATGTAAAGTCATTACACTGCAAATCTATACTTTCATTTGAAAACCGTATTATATGAGTTTGAGTACCTATTAATTTGTATTATATGAGATCTAAGTGAAAACGTAGGCAGATTTGTCTCTCATGAAAAATGGCAACATTTTATTAATTCTGAAAAGTAGCAAAATTCTATAGGTACGTCTCTGACATGATTTCCTCGATACTTAGCGGAGTTTTACGCAATTTCACTTGAAGATTACTTGTGAACTCTGATTCTCAATAAAACGTTATCCATCTACTTCAAACTAAACAAATCTCTTACATCTATAAAACATGTAACAAAGAGACAAACTTCCAGGTAAATCGAATGTTCTACGAAAGTCTGAACATCAAATCATACAATAGGGTATCGGTAAACACATCGTTTATTACGTTCTTACATGATAGGATCAAGAAAGGGTTTATACACTTACAATACGACACAATGTAACTATGGAACAGATGTTAAGTTTTGCGTAAAAAGTGGGAAAAAACAATTGGCTATTTTATAGAAGTTTAGACGCAACTTTGGTCATTTACAAATTGATCATGTTTAGACTTTTGTTGATTTTTTTAACGCGACGACGAATACTTTTTATGTACAGACCTACAAGTTATTTTAATCTGTCTTTATTGATGAAGTTTTTTAAACTTTAACTTAGTTTTAAGGGTGGTTCGAAATAATTTATGCACGAACGCTGCCGGTGTTTTTAGAAGCTGTTTAGCGTGCCGTGTTAGTATAAGTCCCGATGTACGATTGACCTGAAATATTGTATACCTGATTAACTTTTGACGACCTATTTGGCTCCCGGCGAATCCTAGTGGGGAGCTATGCTGCTATCCTTACTTAGTTAGCTGATTTCGAGAAAAAGCGTTTAAAGATTTTATTTCATCACTAATTAGGCTTAGTATTTAAACCGGCTAGGCTCCGTCATAGTTCCCCCCCGAATGGGTTCCCGCCTTTCCGTGGCGGGGGGGATAAGTAGCCGTGGCACTGAGCCCGGTGAAACGAAGAGGAACCCGAGGTGGGGGCTCGGGCCGGCGCCCTGGACATTCTGGGAAGCGGCGGTCCGAGCCTAGGCGGCCTTGATTGGCTGCGGGGCCTCTCCATGGGTCCCCATGTTCAGCATGGGGCGTGGAGAGGCGAGATGGTACGGCGCGGAAGCACTCTGTGCTTCCGTTGCGGTTGACCGGAGCGGATACGGGTGCGAGCCAGTCGGGCAAGTGCACTCCGTCTCCGCTAGGAGGGCCTGGAGTGGCGGGTGTGGGGACGCCCGCTGCTTCGCATTGGGCCCTCCAGGGTGGTCGACGCGTCTGATGTTCCGACGCGTCGCCACGAGGTGGGAGGGGGTGGCCACCCCCTACCCGAGGTGGGTCCGCCTCACGGCGGACATAGGCTGGGCGGGGCTGCGGTGATTTAATGGGCCCATGGCTCCGTCCATCGCCTGGAGGAACATCCCAGGGTTTTTAGTGGGTATGCCGCCACTAGGGCGGAGACTCCCACATAACCACCCTGCCCTCCCCGGGGCGGGCGTGGTATCCATAAAGGATTTTCCCTGGGTCAAAAAAAAAAAAAAAAAAAAAAAAAGGCTCCGTCATAGTTACGTAAAAACTGTCTAAAGAAAATATATACTCGTAGATCTCGTTCTGCTGAATTCGAATATGTACTAAACTCAATTCGGCCCAAAACTCAAGTTATTGCACTTTTCGTAAGGATGGCAGTATGAGTGTAAAACGGTATCGTTAACTCCGATGACAATACAATTTATTGTATTGGCTTGTTTAATTTTTTTTTTTTTTTTATTGGGGTTGGCTGACTAAGAATTGCAGGTTGCTAGCCAAATACGTATCAAAAGGCTCTCCCCTTGCTCACCCCTCCATGCTTATGGCTTCCTCACGATATTTTTCTTCGCGAACAATCGTCACTTGTTTTTGTGAGTACGTATATTGTTTAATATTCGAGGAAAACTGAATCCGTATCAACATCAAACAGTTTGTTTTTCCTGGATTTATTGAAATCGAAGACGCTACAAAGTTATCGGTAAACGAATTTCTGGAAACTAGGATTCGGATAAATTGACTATATCATCAAAGTACCAGGCAATTATTTTGTCTATTGAGTTTATAGACACGATATATTTTTTTAAGCAGCTATATTTACCTCGCGTTCGTTTTGGGATCGAATACAGTTAAAAACGCCACTTTCACTCACAATTGTTTGCATGTGTGACATACGATCGTGTACACATGCAAACGATTTTGACATTTTGATATAATTAACACGGGAATACACACGTAACGTGAAGTCATATTTAATTTTCTATTATTTTTAAATATTTCACACAGGATCATCCTAGTGGGGAGCTATGAGTGTGAAACGTTTATTTATTTATTATTAACCGACTTCAAAAAAGGAGGAGGTTATCAATTCGTCTGTATGTTTTTTTTTTTTATTTTTATTTTCTTTTTATGTTTGTTATCTCACAACTTTTGACTGGGTGAATCGATTTTGATGATTCTTTTTTTATTAGAAAGCTGACGCTTCCCATTTGGTCCCATTTCAATTTAGTCCAGTTCTGATAATGGTATCCATGAGAAAACCATATAAGTCTTAAATTTGCATTAAGTACGTGCGCGACAAATAGATGAATAACTCAATAGTCGGTCTTTTGAAGTCGGTTTTTGTTTTTTTGTTTTGTAAAAATAATGTTCTTGTTTAATTTCGTCGTTATTGATTTTTTCATGTATAACTATTATTTTTGCCACTGATCCTAAAACAAACGCGTGGTTACATGTAACGCTGTTACAATCGAACTGGCGTTTTCCAAATATTTTCCGATAATCAGCAAAAAAAATAACTTCCTTTACATATTCATGTATATAATGCACATTTGAAATGCAGCTGTGTGGGTGTGTTCGCCGTAGGCGTATAGTCCATTTGCTAACGTGACATTAGGCCGTGCCGTATCTTCCCTCTTTTAACTAGATCGATGGTTAAGTACAGGCATACTCCTATTAGAACTTCATGTGACGAACAAAAAACGACTTTTTGTGATCAGAACAATGTTAAAATCGCATTGTTGTGAACGTTACATAGGCCATGATGGTTGTGAAAGGTAAGTTACGTCGAAACATTATTTATAACAATTTCTAGGACTAAACCATGTAACAAAAAAATATTGCTGTTTCAAAAATTATGTTTTGACGACGAATTATTTTTTTACTGACAAAAAATATTGCTGTTTTGACAAATATGATTTGATGACAAAATATATTTCTATTTTGGATACTATATTTTTTTCTAAAGAATTCTCTGGGCGTTACGTTATCGTTTTCTATTTTAGGTATTTGCGTTTTCACATATTTTTTTCTTTCAGCCGTAGCCGTTTGTAGTTTAACGTGATTTAAATTCTAACGACGAAATTATTGAGCACAAATTCGGTTAGCAATCCTAATCTCTGTCTAATAGTTACATTGTGACACAACCACAAGTAGGTCAAACATTTGTCACCAAAGTTCGACTTCTTACGTTTCCGTTCAAAGGATTTCGGTGTTTACTTTCTGAAAGGGGATTAACCTCGGCGAAGTTTCAGTAAATAATATCAGTTCCATAGTCACAAAGACATGTTTAAACGTTCGATGGAATCTAAACCTTATTCTTATACAAGTAGAATACAATTTAAATCGCATAAAGGTTCGAAAATTTCGTATTTTTGACTGTCGTATAACGTTACAAGAAGTGTTTTAATAACAAATACTATAAGAGAAAATCTTTGTATTTATACAAGGTGTAACGGAAAGGTGTAGTAATATCTACTTAAAGGTGTTCTTCACACGTCAAAGTGAACTACTTTTAAAACACAAGTTTGCTAAATTCGAAAAAAAAATCGAGTCTCCATACAAAATATTAGTCACGTGATCAATTTTCTATGCAGATTCGAAATTTTTTTATACAAGGATATAAGGAAAGAGTATGCTAGGCCGTAAAGGTGTCATAGTACTCGTCATCACGCATTATCGCGAAAAAAAATCAGCTGTTCATAGAAAAATTTCAATGACACTCAACCATTTTCTTCATAACCCTATATAAACTTTTCTTATAGCCCTGTATTGTTTTTGAAACCATGTGCTTACATTAAAGAAAAAGTTAGTTCCTATTTCGTTGACTTCACATTGCTCCTTCCTAATTAGGGTAAATCTTAAAATGACAGCAGATGTATTAAGACTAGTTTAATCCGTATACCCATAAACATACAACTTAATAACAGCGCTATAAAATACACAGCCAAAAAAATGTCATTACTGTCATTGAGAAAAAATAATAACCTAAAACTTGGTATGTAAAATTAACTCATGGCATTTGGTACAAAATTAAGCTTATTTCTAAATAATGTAATAAACAAATTGGATTAACAAGTATAACACCAACGTATGCAATAATCCAATAATAAATAAAAGTATAACTAATGAACATATTATAAAAAAAAAACTAAACAAAAAATAGGCATTTCGATTATTTGTACGTTATAAAACGACAACCTAAAATAAATAATACTAGAACATAAAAGCTAAGCATGCTAGCAAAATAATCAGTCATATAGGCTATAAATAAAACAATTGCACGTAAGCAAGCGTATTGCGATAACATTTTACTTTACTAGGAGAATAACCCGGTTAGATTAGTTAAAGAGATTTTTTTAACCTGGGCGATATTTAGACTTCTAAAAGTAAGGACAAAAATTAGTTCCTCAATCTGCCTGATTTCCAGTTCTGACGCTTTATAGGCATAGAGTTATAAGGAAGGGGTATGCTAAGCCGAAAGGGGCTACGTACTAATCATTATGAACAACTTTTACTATGGGATCAACCCGGAATTTTCCAAACATTTTGTCGAGTGTCATTGCATGACATTTTTCTATGGAACTGGTTTTTTTTCGCAAATTCCGGGTTGGTCCCATAGTAAAAGTTGTTCATAATGATGAGTACTATGAGCCTTTTTCGCTCTAGCGTGACCTTTCCATATAATCTTGTGTATCCATCTACTAGGTCACAGCACTAAAACGTCACATCCTTTTCATCTTTGTGCATCTGGTCAATTTCTTTAGCTCGATTCATGCAGTGACTCGATTTTTGCCCAATTCCTTAGATCTCTCATAATACCAAAATACAGTATAAAAATGAGAAACTCAAGAATAAACGTGACATTTCCATTTAGGTAAAGAGAAAATAAATCGATTATTCGTTCTACTAGAACTGTAAATCGCCAACTCGGGGGTTTCTATGTAAACCCTAAAAATACTACCCTCGTAGAAAGTGTCGTCACCCTAGTAAAGTAATAATTAATAACAAACAAGTAATAGCTCTAAACAATACTAAATAAAAAAACTTACAAAATATTTAATTGCACATAAGCAAGCATTGCATTGCGATTCAATTTATAATTTTTTTTATAAAATAGAAATTTTGTTTTATTATTTTTTTAGAAGATATAAGAATGAAGATACTTTTTTTAAACTGTAAAATAACTAGTTTACTTTATTTGTACATACATCGAAGTAAACAACCACATTACAGTAAGACAGTCCATATTTAAAGCATTCAAACTCAAAAAGTACTATAAAATAGTATTAAAGCTTAATAGAATCTAAAGCGCGCGTACAAAAGCCGCAGCGATAATTTAAATAAATATATAAAAAATAAAATATAGCATTTAAAATATTGCATCAAAATAAAGCTTAGCAAGCGATTCAAACTTAATTAAACAGGCGATTATTGCAAATAACTGCAATAGCCGCTGGGTAATAATGGTACCACTCCGATATAGGCGAGACGGCGATTAAGCTGCTCGCTCTCACGCGAATATCCACCCTAATTAACTACAAATAAAGTAGCATTTTGAATACTCGTGAGTTACGTCGCAACAGGTAGCGCTTACTTTTCAAAGCTGCCATAATTACAGGTAGTTAGGGTTGATATTTGCGTGAATATACCGATGCGCGATGATAGCGCGACCAATTTCGGAATGCCATCTAGAGATCTCAGTTTACATCGTACAACCCTCTTTTACAAAAACTTTCAGTAAGCTAATCTATACAGTTATATTAGCTTCCGCATAAAACAACGCCTATTTTATCTAATAAACACTTATCACATGAGCTTGAATAAGAAAGATCCTTAGGACATTAATATAAGTACATATACCTACTGGTAGTGCTTTAGTCAGCAAGAAATCAAGTGATATAACTAAAATCATAATAAAATGATTGAATTTAATGCTCCAAAGCTATCTTCCTTACTTGGCTGGGTAATAATTATCTAATTAGTTAACAAGAAAGTTTAAGCTCAAGAGATGAATCCACAACCACGCATGTTATTACTTGATAAATTAGCCTAAGTTTTTAACAAATACTTAGCTACCTAATATAAGATTTGACTGATTCGTGATCAAAAAATTACGTAGTCTCAAAGAAATATTTGGAATAACAAGTTAACACTAAGATCTAATTAGTAACTGTCATAAAACCGATTAAAACCACAAAAATGTGCAATTAGTATTTAAAACTTATAACAGCAAATACTATTATACCTATGTATAAACCATCTTAGTCAATAAAATTATTAATCATTTTATTAACTCCGTAACAAATGCTGGAGAAATAAAATTGACAGCCGTTGTTTGTACTATAATTATAAGTGTTATCACTAAAGGCCTCGCCACAATAGCGCTGGAGACTTACAAGAGACTATAGTCGTCACAAAATAAGAAGCCCGTTTGGACGTTTGTCATTGCAACGTAACTAGTGATGTAACCATATGACTCGGTACTCGATACTCACGATAAATCAATTCAAGTTTGTATGAGTATTTGATCGATTTTATTTTGTACTAGCGGCCCGTCCCGGCTTCGCACGGGTAGACTTTGGGATAAACGTAGAGTAAATTGAAATCGGTCCAGTCGTTCACGCGTGATGGCGTGACCAAAGGTGTTGAGAATAATTATAGGAACTCTTTGTTATAACCTCTATTCTCATGCTATTGCGTAATGCAACCGTAGTTTGTTGATGCTAACTTGTCAATTTATAGTAAAAATTATCAGTATAAAACGCACACTGTTTTCATAGATATGATTGAATTTGAACTTTGTACAGAGGTAATAAAGTGCAAATTGACTCTTGGACGTTAGGAACATACCTACATTGCTTAAACA
The DNA here is from genome assembly GCA_949125135.1 of Alcis repandata. NCBI lineage: Eukaryota > Metazoa > Arthropoda > Insecta > Lepidoptera > Geometridae > Alcis > Alcis repandata. Next base: position 9,336,160 of record OX421226.1, on the reverse strand, counting down.
ACAGTGAGTGCTTGCAATTCAATATGAACTTTATACAATAGCAATAAAGCTCGTTTTAGTTAGAAAACGTTTGTATGGGAAAAATAAAAGGGCTGTTTTTAGGGTTTTTCAATATTTCTGAGAGATTTTCTTAATATTTTTTTCCGTAAGAACCTTCTCCTAATAATAACAAATACAACAAAAAAAGAATTAGTGAAATCGGTCCAGCCATTCACGCGTGAGGCCGTGACCAAGGAAAACGGGTTTCATTTTTATATATATAGATTGTAAAGTACATTGGATTAAGGTTACGATTCGAAAATTTAACTTAAACATGAATATTATAGGTACATATATTGAAATGATACGAAATGGTGCGAGAGGTCAATTAGTGTTTAATTTAATATTTTTAGTTATAATAACATTCATTCAATCACAAAACTTCAATAATTTTCTTCGGATGATGAGCCAAAATCGTCAGTTGAGCTATCGTCAATTCAATAATTAATTGGTTATAAGTTACAACACTAATATTTGAAAAAAGAAGACTGAGAACGTGACTGTTTTTGAGAGTTTCGTTATAATTTGACATTACATGCCCTAAAGCATGCGCGAAAAGCGTTCCAGGTTACATTCTACGGTCTTTCTCAAGTGTCCAGACGGGCCTCTTATTTTGTGACGACTATAAGTGAAAAGTTGTTCATCCACATACGTTTAGTGCAAATATACTTTTGTATGTGTCCCTGTCGCAACATTCGCTCTTTATACAGCCAATCTGTTAGCAAATAGACTCATCAGACTTGCTGTAAAAAGATGGAATTTTCTGGTTATTTTATACAGGGTTATTCACAAAGGGTATGCTAAGCTGAAAAGGGCTCATAGTACTCATCATTATGAACAACTTTTACTATGGAACCAACCTAAAATTCGCGAAAAAAAATCAGCTGTTCCATAGAAAAATGTCAATGATACTCGACAAAATGTATGGAACAGCTGATTTTTTTTTCGCGAATTCTGGGTTGATACCATAGTAAAAGTTGTTTGTAATGATGAGTACTATGAGCTCTTTTCGGCTTAGCATACCTTTTATGAATAACCCTATAGGTTTCACCGCAGTTGTTTAAGGTTAAAACTGATTAATGTAGATGTGTATCACTCTCCCTAAAGTACTCAAACACTATGGTTGTACGAAATATCTTTGTCGAATTCTTAAAACTCGTTTGTTCAATTACTATTTTAGAATAGGTACTAGTACAATGTCTCTTCATTCAGCGCTAATGTGACTGAACCATAGAAGCTACAATAATAGCTATAAGAACTAGTGTGACCAGTGCATCAATAACTATAAAGAAAGACGGAGATTGACTTGTATCGTTTGTTTGTAATGTATCGAGTTTTTGTAACGCGTTACAGTCGGTGCAGCGATAGGGGCCAGTCAATGCGAACGCTTGTTTACGAACAAGTTGACAATTGATTTGGTTGGCTCAGCGGTAGTGCCGCCTTATGAGCAAGAGATCCCAGGTTCGATTCCCGGCCTGAGTACATGTTTGAATGATGAATTTAAATAGCGGTTTTAGGGCTGGGTGTTAGTTTTCCTTGTCTTTGTGTGTTTTTCCGCCACAAGGAATCTTCAAGGGACCTATGCGTGTGAAACGTCATTATTATAAATCAGTGCAGGTTGGCGCGTCGTCGCAAACACAACGTACCTTCTCGTTTTTAACTTTCGACGCAAAAACGACGGGGTGTTATAAGTTTGACGTGACAGTGTGTTTGTCTGTCTGTAGCATCGTAGCTCCCGAACGGATGAACCGGTTTTGATTTTGTTTTTTTGTTGGCAACATAAATTAGTCGGCAGTGTTCTTAGCTGCTTGATAACAAGAACATTATTTTTACAAAACAAAAACCGACTTCAAAAGACCGACTATTGAGTTATTCATCTATTTGTCGCGCACGTACTTAATGCAAATTTAAGACTTATATGGTTTTCTCATGGATACCATTATCAGAACTGGACTAAATTGAAATGGGACCAAATGGGAAGCGTCAGCTTTCTAATAAAAAAAGAATCATCAAAATCGATTCACCCAGTCAAAAGTTATGAGGTAACAAACATAAAAAAAAATTTTAAAAAAAAACATACAGACGAATTGATAACCTCCTCCTTTTTTGAAGTCGGTTAAAAATCGGTTCAACCGTTTCAACGTTGGGGGTTTTTTAAATTTTAAATTTTGTAATAGGAAATGGAACGCTTGAGTTTGTTTTCAAAGCGAACGTTCGCCGTGTCTTTTGTATCACCGTCTTGTAACAGGCTCGCCTCGAATGTTACATTACAAACAAACGCTACAAGCCAGTCTCCGCCTAATATAACAGCATCTAATAGACTTCCACATTCATATTGATATCATGAAATATTAACCACTCTTGAGACCACAACCATCCAAACATGTATGCTACTAACTAGTATAAATTATCTTAGTAAACGAGGTAGACAACATTTATTATAATTATATTAACTACTCATATTTTTAATACAGTGTTTTTGAAAATATGCTAACAAAGCTCTTAAGGGCAATTCTGTAAATCCTAACAAATAAGATCTGCTCCACTTTTGTAAACACCTAACACATTAAAAGAAAATAAAGTCATAGAAATATGTTGATTTTAAAGAACTAAAACGCTCAATAGTCCAATTTTTAGATTAAGACTGAGACTACAAATTCTCATTAGTCCGGTCATCGGACTAATTAATCAGACTACTAATTTTCAATAAAGAAAAAATATTTAATAAAAACCCAACATTCGTTGTTTGCAGACTAATAAACGCGTCCTTAGCCTGTCAAGTCAAACTAAATTTAAGTTAATTATATTATGTGGAATACGGCCTAATCACCCTTCGAGGGTAGACCTGTATCCCAGCAGTGGGAGGATTAAAGGTTGCATATGATATGATATATATATTATATGGCTGTGTCTATTTTTTTAAGAGAAATATATTATGTAAAATAAAGATATTTAAAAAAATAAAAACTGACGACTAAAACAATGCCTACAAAGAAAACATAGGACAAAAAGGTTGTTGACTATGATTTACTTCTGAATCAGGGTGAAGTTGCCCTTAAAAGTTTGTTAGCATATAATCAAAAACCCTGTAAACCTTGCTCAAAGAAAATAAAGTTGAAAATCCCCGAGCAAAGCTAATCGACCTAAAAAGTACCTACACAGGCCTACAGTTTAAAACAACCGATTTTGACTAAAATATACGCGAAATATTATTATTACAATAGTTTCATCGGACGGTCCACCACAACATAGTTTTCATTTGATATTTTCTAAAACTTATTCATACTCAGCCGGCAGTGTAACAGTTTAAAAAAATAGTGTTCTGTGATATTATAATACATAAATAAGTTTGGCACAGTTTAAAAAGTTAGGTCCAATGGTGGACCTGCACTTTAGGAACAATCACAACAGTAACTTTAAGACAGACGTCTATAAGATTTTTAATCCTAGCATTTTTTCATTAAAAATTTTGTGTAAGTGTAACTAACATATATGCCTAAAAAGTGTAAATGTAACTCTATGCCTAAAAAATCCTAGTCAGTTTTATAAGTGACCAACTGTGTAAACGAACAAGGCTTTTTTTGACCAATGACAGCTCAGAATTTCATGCTAGTGCTTATTATTAACCAATACGGTCTGGTCCGCCATATTTGTTTACATGGCTGGACATATAAAAAAATACTACACAAAAATACATTAAAAGCTGTTTGAATTTTGCTTTAATGAAATACAAGTAAGATTTTGTGTTATGAATTTCCATGATTCTAATTAAGTTACATCTATTACACATTGAGATCAAAATACTTCTAAAGATACTAGGGAATGCAATGGAATGAATAGAATCTGTTTCTTATTTCACTCTGAGTAATTATTTTTTGTTTAGCGAAGAGTTTTCAACCGAAGACAACAGAGCTGAAAGTGTTGCGTGAGTGGCGCTCAAAGTACCCGAAGCGTTGACAATGTTGGCAGAAGAATGGCCTATGTTGTTGTTCAAAATGCCAACGCTGGTTCCTGAACTAACGATGGTAACATTGGGAGGCGGAGTAGCGCCATTGGCGAACCCAGTGGAGAGAACTTTCTGAGTGTTGTGCATCATAAAAGACTTGGTTCCAGCACTGCCTAAAGTTAAAACCTTTTTCAACATAACAGAAGAGTTACAAGCGTTATCGATCATATCTTTGGTGGTAGAAATGCTGTCAAAGTCATGATTAGTGGTTACAGTACTTATCTTTTGCGTCGCTTGTCCGGGTTTCACCGTGAAGGATGCAGCGGTCAAGTTCGTCCGGTTGATGATGTTTCGAGAAACGATGGCGTTGTGCAGAATGTTGCCAGTCGGGAACGACTTGGATGAGACGTTGACGTAGTGAGGGGTCCCAATGATTGCGGAGTTAGAGGTGCGGGTTCCGAAGCCGATTATTGTGCTCGCAGTGCCTTGGGACATCACCGTGCTGAATGTACCGGTTTTCGTGCTGATGGGAATTCTGCAAACAAACAACCAGTCATTAAAGGTAGAGGCAGCATTAATTGGCCAGAAAAATCGAATATAGACATACAGACCTATATTCGATTTTTCTGGCCACTGGGTGAATGTTCGGAAAAAAGGCCGCCCGGCTATGCCAGTCGGGTTTGGCGATCGATGTAAGTTAAGTAGTACGATCGGCACTAGCCAAATAAATGCAATCATCGCGGATTTATCGTCCAACAAAAACTGCCGAAAGAAATGGGCTGACATTATGTGAAGCATCTCAAAGTTCGTATAGACCGAGTAGCCAGCTTTGAAGTCATGTATTCCATTCTATTATCGTAAAATCTGCGCCAGGTGCGCCACTGGCACGCTGTGCACCATGCTGCTCGTGGTAGTATTCTACTAGTATTCTGTATTATACTATTAGGTGTACAACTTTACTTCCGTCGTTTTTTCCGAAATTCGAGGCTTTATTGTAAAAAACTGGTTAAGTATACATTTATGATTCAAAGTATTGTCCATCGCTGGCCACTAACATACTTTGAGTCTTGATCAAGTAATGCCTCCAATTCTGCTTCTTCAAAAACCTTCTCTCTTTCACCGCCATGCTGGTCTTCGACGTAAAAATCACCGTTTTTGAAGCGTTGAAACCACTCTCGGCACGTTCTTTCACTAATAGCGGCCTCACCATAGGTATTTGAGAGCATCCTCAGCCGCAGATTTCTTCATAAATTAAAACCTCCCGCAAATGACGAGAATTTGGCTCGTAAGCTGACACGTTTAATCGAGAATAACTTTAGGATGCAGACACAAATCGACTAATATGTCGATGGCATTATGATTACAAATACCTAAGCTTATTGTATAACATCTACGATCTATTTATTTCGGCTACCACTTACCGCTGCAGCCATCTATTGCAAAACGGCGGAAGCAAAGTTGTACATCTAAAGCCGGCGACTGACCTGTGGGCCTAGCACAACTTTGACGTAAAAATACGTAGCGAGTTTTCGATAGAAAAGTGTACGCCATTTACGACTGTCAAGTGTGCTTCTGACAGGTGTAAATGGCGTACACTTTTCTATCGAATACTCGCTATGTATTTTTACGTCAAAGCTGTGCTAGGCCCACTGAGCATTTTGCCGTAACGTAGCATTCGAAGCGAGCGGATCGGCTCGCTGTACTGACCTGCAACATTTCGTCGTAACGTAACGTTACGTTACGACGAAATGTTGCAGGTCAGTCGCCGGCTTAATAGTTACGTACCCGCGTATCATCTGGTCGGCGGAGGCACCCGCCGGTATGCTCTGTATGGTGAGCGCGGCGGGCGGCGCGCTGTAGTAGTGCAGCGTGCCGGCGCGGCGCGGCGCGAGGTGCGCCACCGGCACGCTGTGCACCATGCCGCTCGTGGTGGACGCCACCGTGATGCACTTCGTCTCCTTGCGAGGGAACTGGAAGGGAAGTGGTCGGATCTGAATCGATAAGCCTCATTTAGTCTTGACATTGGATCTTGAATTCTGCGAGTTTAAAATTCTGGGTGGCGCAGACCTGTTATGGGCAAACGTGACGGTTAACATCAGGTAAGCGATTTGCTCGTCTCGTCACTCAATTACATAAAAATAAAGTACTAGTAGTTAACGGCGAACGATCTCGCGACCCTTAAGGATTTGTCACACTGGATGCGTTCTGCGGCCTGCGGTCAGGTCCAAGTGAACGCTGCCCGCATCATGTATGAACAATTCGCTTTGACCTAACCGCAGGCCGCAGAACGCATCCAGTGTGACAAATCCTTTATTCTAGCTTCAAGCGCCCAAGACACGCGTTGCTTATATTATATCCAGTTTGGTAGTTAGTATCAGCTACGAAACTGATGTTTTTGAAACCATTTTGAATAAAAAAAAGAATGTGAAAAACCTTTCGACTGATTTTGCTCAAATACGAAATTAAAATTGTATTGAAATAAACTACTTGCCTGCGAAACTTCATAAAGATTTTATTAGACATACTTAAGTTATTGTCGAAAAAATATAAAAACACATAAAAAAACGCCGATTTGGTCGAGAGCTCACTTTGCTCGGTCCGGAAAATAGTTTGCTGTTCGGTTTTTTAGCTAGCCAGACTTGAGTAATTACTCGCCCGGAACAAAATATAGCCAACTAAACAACTGTAATCTAAAAATACGAGTATGTACTTACATTGTTTGTATTCAATGTGGGTCCCAAATCAAATTCATCGCCGACTAAGGTAAGTGTATCGGCGTTGGCGCCAGTCAGTTTTTCAATAGTCTTTCTGGCATCGGCATCACTCTCAATATTCCCCAGATTTCTACTCAGAAACTCTATATCGGCTTCCAACAGCCCATCAACTAAGTTACTCTGTTCCTCATCAGCTTGCTTTTCAAGCGAAAAATCATCATTTTCCAACTTAATGTTATCTATATCATCCATAGTTTCAACTTTAATATCAACTTCAAAGTCACCAGCTTTGATTTCCTCGACTTTTATCTCGTCTAAATCTTCGACTTTGATGCCGTCTACTTTGATATCCATGTCCTCGACTTTTATATCAGATAGGTCAGTGTCCTCTTTCATCATTGGGACATCGGAGAAGTCTTTGGTATTATCTGAAGGCCCGAGGTTGTATTGACTTGCGTTGAAATTGTTGGTGTCAAAACTGTCTTGCTGTTCGATTTTAATATTGTCCAACTTGTATTTATCTTCCTCTACCGTACTGGTGGAAGGTATGGGGCTATCAGAGCTCCCGATGTCACTACCAAGAGCTCTCTTCAGTATATAAGCTTTGATCTTTCGTAACATGAATGCAGGTACTTTAAAACCGCTGAGTTCTCCCAGCATCGGTAGTGATGTGTGTTTATATGCTTCGCTCTTTGCTAGCTCTTCTATGTCTTCCAGAACCTATAAAATGGCATTGTTGATGAAGGCAAACATTGTTCACGACAAAAATACAGAATCAAATATAAAATTCATGAAATGTTCTAGTTTTTTTTTTAGAAAACAACGCAAAACAGCTTTTGGTCTATTTTGATTTCAGATGTATCCAAAGGTGTATTTTGGCTAAAATGCACTTACGCCTGAGATTTGTAGTCGGTGAGAAGTTGACAAAGATTTTTTTTTATCGAATTTAAATTAGAGGTTTTGTTTGTACATTATAATTAATACTGTATTGATATTTACAGCTTACCATAATGTAAGTTTTCCCTCCAACTGCATTGACTAGGTTATGACTAGCGATCCACTCCTTATCTGCTGTATCGGCTGGATATCTGAGTAAGTTAGAATGACGCGTGTAGAGGCGTCCTCTAGCGTTACCGAGACCAAGCACCTGAAAATACATAACACCGAAATTATAGAACGTCCCAAAATACGGGAATTTGAAATTAAAGTTATGGGAAGATATTTTTTCATGACACAAACCACAAAAAAACATATTTTAATAACTTGGTTCACAAAGAAATACTGGAATACCATGTTTGTAGTTCTCAAAAAACCAGCTGATAACTGGGTGAGTCGTAAAAAATGCTCATTTCACAAGTAATAAGTTACTTGTTCTGCTTAAAAAAATTAGTCTCAAGTTCTATGCTTACGTACTCGTAATATTTTATTCAAGAAAAAAACAAATGCTTACTTTGTGAGCATGAGATCCCATAATAAACAGCGTATCTTGGGTAAGCCGTGCTGGGTTCCACTGCTCAGGGTCCCTTAAAGCCGGAATAGGGGAGGAGGTACCGCTGTCTGAAGACTCTTCTTTTATCTTCTTACGCTTTACACTGAAGTCGACTTCGCTGTCTGGCTCTTTTCTCTTGTTCTGTGTGATGTTCTGAAACTACGAGGACTTGTGGTCATTACTGCTTGAATTTTATTAAAAAGGAAAATTAATAAAAATTTAATCTAGCCCGCAATTTGGATACAAAATTTAATACTTTTTGTCAAATTTTGGTCCTTCGAGCAAAGCTGCTCTATCATTGCGGCCATAGCGGTACTGACATTGGCTGTTAACTAATCTATACTGATACAGTCTACACAATGTTAAAGGCAACTGTCATAGAACTGAGTTACAGGAGACTGTACATTAGACAGCTGGAATTGGAATTCCGATACCAGTATACAGATTTTCTGAGGTAGATAGTCATATAAGCAGCTTGAATCCTTAGTATCCTTACTCTATTACTGTTCCCTTTTGACGCAGTCGCCCTTTTACTATATTGCATCTTGCAGTTATACACGCGATTTTCTAATAGTTGGGCTAAAAAAATTCTGTTCTTTTTTTTTGAGCATCTACATCCTTGGCAACTTTCATCCCTTTTAGTTTTAAAAGGTAACATATAGGTAAATAGGTAGTATTATTTTCACACTTTTTATCAGTGTAATAAAAACATGAGTAATGTACTTACAGTAGTTTGTTTGATAACAAATTTAGAGTCGGCTGTAGTGGATTCCGGGTCAGTAGTTTCATTAGCCTGCACTGGTTTCTGCGGTGTTGTGTAGAGAAGTCGGGTGGCGTCCAGCATTGCGCGGCACACGGCTCTCACCTAAAACATGTCATAATATAATTATACACTATATCTGGTATTATTGGTGTACCAAGTTCTCAGATCACTAAAAAAACCAATAGAAGCAGTTTTCAATCTCAGAAGACAGGCCTAAAAGCTGGATGACGGTGAAGCAGGGCCAGGTAAGAATCCATGAAGTTGTATTAAGATATATTTGCATTTAATATTGGTGGCAAACAAGGGAAATGAACATAGGTACCATATTTAACTCACCTGATCTTCACTGACTGACTCATCCCCCAAGTTCAATCTGATATTGTTTACTGCTGGTACAAAGAATTTCTGAAATTTCATACAAATTAGGTGAGAAATGAACACGAAAAATTATAAGGACATCACTATACTCTTTTTACAAGCATATTAATTTGTATTTTAATTTTTTTTTACTTTATTTTGCTGCTGTACTTACTTCAAGATACTTCTTTATGACTTGATCGATCTCTCTAGTGACCGCAGACTGTATGGTCTGGCGGAGAATGTCCAATGATTTGTTAGCACTCGCTCGGAACTCTGCTATTGGTCTTGAATGGGGCTGCACTGGGCCAGGCAGACTGAACCTGCGGTGCATTGCAGCCAGTGTGTTTATGGCAATTTGCCGGGTAATAGGTGCTTTCTGAAATAGGCAAAAATAAATTATTAACAACCACTTGACAAACTTTTAAGCAATTATATTAATTATTATGGATTTGAAATCTTAAAAAATATTGTAGGTACATATTTGTAGTCAAGGGCTTCAAATCTAAAAAACGTTACATTGTATATCAAAAAGTATCCATCTGGACTTGTCACCCTTGAACTTAATGAAATGTTTACTTGATATAGAAAACTTTCATCCCATAAAATGCAGAAAAAGTTTTAGGGCAAGATTAAACCGTGATGCGGAGCTAAGAGTACCTAGATTACATTTTTGTAGACAAACAAGAAAATAAGAGTGTTTATTGAGAATTAAAAATTAATACCTGAATTTCCAGCATAAACTTATCTTTGTCATGTTGTACACAACTGACTTTTATCATAACTATGTCCAAAAGCTAGAATAACCAAGCGTAGAATGTATTGATATAATAACAATTGGGTTCAATTATTTTCCCACGACCTTGTCATTCAAGGCCCGTGCGAAGGACGACCTTGTCAGACTGGCCTAAATTTTGAAGGACTGTGTTTAAACAAAATGCTTTAATTGATTTCTACTTACTGCTTGCATGTTTCCCGTTGTTGTAGCTCGAACAGTTATTGTTTTAGGAATTTGGAAACTCCAAGTAGTGGTAGGGCTTTCCGATACGGCATTTTGTTGCGACGCCTCATTTATATTCCAATTCTTCTGCACCACCATTTCTACTAGCCGTTATGTAAGTAATCTCAGAGCGCATTAAAGCAAATGAATTATGTTTTAATTCATGTTTAATAGAAAACACGCTCGCACTTTACTTGCTATCCTTTCCTTGATCGATCGAACAATTTTAATAAAATCAATCAAATCGAATCAAATAACAACAATGTTGCCAGCCCATAAAACCGCCATAATGCTGCCAGAGCTCATTTACAAAAGTTACGTTTGAAGAAATCATCCACAAGCGAGCTTCGAAGGGTCAAAAAACTATGCTTACTGGTAAAATAAAAAAATCATTTAAAAATTATTTTGATAGGGATTACCGAAAATAATGAATTTTTAAGAGCAAATTGACAACAAGATGAAATAATAACCACGATAAAATAGTTGCGGACAAGGATCTTTGCCTGCGTTATAGGCAAATTTATACACCTAAAAAAACGACTTTAGAGTTGATTGATTTTGGCTGGCTGCTTTATGATTTTAGCATAATTATTAAAGATCTTTAAATCGGAGTGTATTATAGAGTTAGAGAGTTGAGAGTAGGCCACACTGATCCCCGACACTGACTGACAGACTGAAAAGAGACTCCATAAAGCCCGTCACACACGTAGCTATAATTTATAGTAATATGCCTTGATATAATATATATTATAGCAAGCTACCACACACGGAGACGATGCTATAATATATATTTTGCCTTCATTTCATTGATGGTCGGCCAAGCGTTTGCACGCGTTTTAGAATACAGGGTGTTTTGATTACTAATAGATAATTATGAATTCAAGAAGTAGGTACATGGTTATTGGATTTAATTGACAGTTCTTCAGAGGACGATTCTGATGCCGCTTTTGGTATGTCAGTTGCCCCATAACAGGCTCAAAAACTAGAACTAAATGGATTGAATCGCATCTAGAGAATAAAAAAACTCGTGGCGAATTTAATTTGTATCGTGAACTATCCTCAAAAAAATTCGCTCAATATTTTAGGAGTTCAAAATCGTCATTTGTAGATCTTCATGAATTAATAAAAAAATGATCTAAGCAGAAAAGACACAATCATGCGCAAAAGTATTAGTTCTGAAGAACGACTTGCTGTATGAAGGAAAACATTTAAAAAAATTTTAAATCAATCTTTTATTTTCTTTAAAGATAAGAAATACTTTGCATTTAAATACTTAGTTACTACTTAAATACTCGAACCCTCGAACACGTTGGAACATGCTGTACATTCCAAATATGTCGTAATATGTCTTGCTATACCATAATATAATTATATATATCTAAGCTATATATTACGGTATATTTTGGTGACGTCATAGAAATATTTAATATTACTAGCTGACTCGACAGACGTTGTCCTGTCAAAAGCCATCGTCACCAGCGTAAATAGAGCAACCGTAGTATGTTGATGCTAACTTGTCAATTTATAGTAAAAATTATCAGTAATAATTTGCAATAAATTAAAATTGCGACTATAATTTGAGATATAAACTATCCTATCTCTCAAGTTGGATCGAACTGCACATGGTGTGCGAATTTTATTTTAATCGGTTAGGTGGTTTATAAGTCCATTGAGGACAAACATTGTGACACGAGATTTATATATAAGCTACGTGTGTGACGGGCTTAACTCCTTAGGTCCATACTTCATCTAAACTCGAACTGTCGAGTGTGAAACGAAACGTAAATTAGATGAGATTTGGAAAATTAAAAATATCAAATTTTATTTTAGGATTCAGTCGTCAGTCGCTCACTTGTTTCTTGTTTGTAATCGATAAATCACCGAGATTTTGGTTTTTCTTTTCTCAACTCAACTGAAATTACCTAGGAATTTAATTTCCTTGTTACGTTCGTTAACTATAACTAATTTAGAACAGTGTTGAGTTTCGTGCCTTCGCTCTTACCCAACCAACTGCCCATCCCACCGTACGAAAAACTTATTATCGTTTCCACGTCACAACAACTCGTCATTTTCGTCAACAGTCCACCAGCCAACCGGTAGGTATTCAAAGCAGTGTTTCCACTTAAGATTTTGGTTTTGCCCTAAATTTCTTGCAATTTATCCCTAAAATTCCTTTTTTTTTTTTGGAAATACCCTGATTTAGGGCGCATAATTTTATTTATTAAAAAACAATGTTTTTTTACATATTTTAATACTAAAAATCAAACACATGTATTATTTGGAGGTGTCGGAAGCCGAAGCATTACTTCTGTACGTTTTAGCGGCGCTGACCATAGCTTTAGTTGGCTGCAAAATTGAGCTAACATATCTAATTTCGTATGTAGAACTCCGTTGAGGGTTTCATTGGTGAGCCTGTTTCGTTTGTCCGATTTAATATTTTCCCCTTACATCCCATAACAGAGTAGAGCATTTTTTTTTTATAAAGTATAAATCCGCATTTGACCACCAACTCGCCTGTTGGTAAGCGACGATGCGGTCGAAGATGGAGCACGCAGATTTAGAAGATATCTATTCACTCTGACCTTGAAAAGTCCAAGATTATAATATATTATCTCTCAGGGAACAAGGAAGACGGAAGTCTGAATAGATTAAATAGACCAATTTGGGGAATCCCCTTATATTATAGATAGATATTTATTATTAGAGCAATAGAGTATAGAATAAGAATAAATAGACCAATTTGAGGAATCCCCGAATAGATAGAGACATAGAGCATAGAAAAAAATAGGATTACCATATGAAGTTATTTTTTGCCCTAAAACTCCCTAAATCCCTGTTGTAAAAAAGAGGCCCTAAGTCGTTCATGAAATACATAGTTTCGCCCTAAAATAGGTCGAAATCCCTAAAAGTGGAAACACTGATTCAAAGAAGCCCATCACTACCGTGCCGCGGCTATTAAAGTATTAATTTACATTACACATTCTCATTTTTCTCTCAGTCATACCCTGGGAGTGGGTGTAGTTGCACGTTCTACATTTTCACTAAATACACTGCCGCGTCACTAAAAGGTAAGAAATGTATTATTTTGATGTCTGCCGACCGGTTATAATGTCTCTAACTACCCAATTTTGTAATCAATCAGTTGGTCCTATACTGGTAGCGCTAAATATGTTGAGATATTGGCAGTAAGAGTATCCATTTATGGTATTTTTTCCATAACGAAAATAGTTGAACTTTGCTCCTGTTTGTTAAACAAACCGGCTTTCAAGGCAATAGTGTCTTATATTGTACTAGGCACTAGCAGATAGACAAGTCAGAAAGGCAGTCCCCCTGAGAGGTGAAAATTCATGAGTGAAGTGAAAGTTCAGGCAAATTGTTACCTAATAGAAATGGTTTTTTGTTGTTGATTAGAGGTAGATACCATTTTAACTTTACATCTGTAGGTCAAATGCTCAATGTATTATGTTTCTTAACTGCTACTAAACTACTTGTTAATTACTCAGATTAGTAGGTATTTGAGATTGGAAATCTCAAAATTATTGAATACTTGCTAGATCTGCAGTGTCTTCCATGATTACCCAATCATCTTGCAAATGTGTTGGATAAAAAGCATGCTATGTACCCCATTCTCATCAAGGACACACTGATTTTCAGAATTTGAGTGGAATTTGTTTGTAGTTTACTAGATTGGATGTAATTAAAAACAAAAGGGAACATAATATTTACTCGTACCTCATAAAGTAGGGGACAGAGTTGTAATTATTCTGATATTGCAATTGTCCATTAGATGTAGTGACCACTTCCTAACATTGTCCGCTAGTTTATTTGCTACCATATCTAATGTATACTTAAAAAATATTTATTTATCCTTAAAATTATTAACTTTTATCCCAATAAAATGTTGTAAACTGATGACTAATACATATACAAAAACTAATAGAAAGAATAACAAATAGAAAATAGTTAGCATCTGTTTACGTTCATAGAACAAACTTGTAGCTTATTTTCTCATTCCCTTATAATGCGACACAATAAGTTCACTTGTACAAACAATTAATTCTTATTCATGTGACCGAGAGGTCATCCATTATTTATATTACCCAATTTGTGTTTTGTTCGGGTTGAATTATCTATTTTAACTGCGTCATGCAGTCATATTTTCCATTAAGTAAACATAATGCTTGATAAGGGTTTGAGAGTTAAAAACAAAATGCCTTGTTTGTTACCGCCACCACCTACTTTCTTTCATCCATCTAACAGTATTCTGGCTAAGTTTTGAGAATGTCTACCAAATTACTCCCACAATTTAAAAATTGTGCCGCTTGATATTTGTCTAGCTTTTCTGCATTGGTTAAATCTTTTTCAACTTTAAACAAATATGTACATATTAAATATTTCTATGTGACACATTATTGTTAACCACAACTGTTTAACTGGTATCCACATTCAACTGGTATCTATTTAAAAAAAATTAAATCAAAGAATTAGCTGATTATAATCTGATTTTAAAATAAAGGCTCATAATTATTCATATAAACCACACGCCTCTAGTAGACACACCTCTGAATCTACTATCAGCCAAAATACCTGTTTTGATAGCCATTGTACTTTGGTCAGTGAATAAGCAATTTATTTTTATATTAAATCCTTGAAATGAATTTGCCGATTTTGCCGATGATTATAAAGTGAATCTTTTAAATCAGTGCTGTTACAGTTGAGTTTTAAAAGACAGTATACCTATTGTTATGCAACTTGAAGCAAATCAACTATGAACTCTTTAAATGTGTTTGAACGATAACAATTTCAAGGTCACTAACCTCAGATCTATGTTAATTGTTATGTTTATGTTACGATGAGATGATATTTGTGGAGGTACTCATAAATTTTTATGTTTATTGACTGCTCCTTAAATGAAATAAAGTTTATAATATCTAGAAGAGTACAGAATGGTGATCAGTATTTTCCAGGCCTTGGTTTTCTGAAATTATTATTGGGTACTGTAATGTGAGATTTAATTAGCCTGACTTAGGGTTCATTTCAATGCTTATCAGTGCTGATTACTAATAAAAGCTAACATGATTTTCATTGTCCATTAGAATGGCCGGCCCAGTTAGCGATAGACGCAGTGTGATTTGAATCAAGCCAGTGTAACACAGTGTAATTAACTACAACCAACATTCAGCCAAACATTTTATATCGACTGTTAGTCCTGTGATATAGGTATCAAACTTTTATCTGCAGTGGTTAGTTGCCTAAAAGTGGCTTGTCACCTCTTCAATTCTTATCTGATGCTGAACCCACAAATGATAGCATTTTTATGTACTAGATTGTAGTCGAGATATTTATCATTTTTAAAGCAGAATATTTTTTGGACTGAAAGTGAAAATTGTATGAAATGTCTGTGAGGTGACCACAGTTTGTATTTCATCGCTCATGCATTTATTACAAGTTCTTACACGGTTTTCTTTATCTAATTTCAGGTAAACATGTCGAAAATCAAGGCCGGACCCGTTGTCGACATCCTCGGCGATGAGATGACCAGAATCATCTGGGACCTCATCAAGGAAAAGCTCATTCTGCCGTTCCTCGACATTGAGCTCCATGTTTACGACTTGGGCATGGAAAACCGCGACTTGACCGACGATCAAGTCACCATAGATTGCGCCGAAGCAGTCAAGAAGTACAACGTCGGCATCAAATGCGCTACGATCACTCCCGATGAGAAACGAGTAGAAGAATTCAAACTTAAGAAGATGTGGAAGAGTCCAAATGGAACAATCCGTAACATTCTCGGTGGTACAGTCTTCAGAGAGGCTATCATTTGCAAGAACATTCCCCGACTCGTTACCGGCTGGGAGAAGCCTATCATCATCGGTCGTCATGCGCACGCCGATCAATACAAAGCTACCGACTTCGTCGTACCCAGTGAGGGTAAGCTCGAACTTATCTTCACTCCTAAAAATGGAGAGCCAATCCGCCATGTAGTCAACGAGTACAAAGGAGCCGGTGTCGCACTCGCCATGTACAACACTGACGCTTCCATCATCGACTTCGCTCACTCTTCGTTCAAGTTCGCATTAGATAGGAAGTACCCTCTATACTTGAGCACCAAGAATACTATTCTCAAGAAATACGACGGCCGTTTCAAGGATATCTTCGAGGAAATTTACGACAGGGAGTACAAGACTCAGTATGAAGCCGCTGGTATCTGGTACGAGCACAGGTTGATCGATGACATGGTCGCTTACGCCATGAAGTCCGAGGGTGGATTCGTGTGGGCTTGCAAGAACTACGACGGTGATGTACAGTCGGATTCTGTCGCTCAGGGCTACGGGTCTTTGGGTCTGATGACCTCAGTCCTAATCTGCCCTGATGGCAAGACGGTCGAGGCTGAAGCCGCTCACGGCACGGTGACCAGACATTACCGCTTCTACCAGCAAGGAAAGGAGACCTCCACTAACCCCATTGCGTCTATCTTCGCCTGGACTCGAGGTCTGTTGCACCGCGCCAAACTCGACAACAACAATGAACTCACCCATTTCGCGGAGACTCTCGAGAAAGTCTGTATCGACACTATTGAGGCTGGAATCATGACCAAGGATCTCGCCATTTGCATCAAGGGCATGAACAATGTTAAGAGGTCCGACTACTATGAAACATTTGAGTTTATAACCAAGCTCGGTGATAACCTGAAGGCGGCCTTAGGAAAATGACTGCCACGGAATGAATTGAGCAGACTTTAATGTAAGCGTGCATTTTTATGTTCTCAGGTTAACCTCCGTATTGCTATTGTCACAAGGGGTTAGGGTATTTTGAAGCATTTTATTTATTACTTTTACACTAAACTAATATATTATTTTATCGTGTATAATAAACGAATTTGTAGAAAACTTATCAATATTTTAATTTATTTGTTGGATGTGTTGGGCAAATTTAAATTTTTGATTAGCGAGTAAATTGTAAGGTCGTTAGGTGATCTTATTGGTTCATTGTTAAAATTTGGTATCTACCTACTAACTTGCTCAATTTAAAAATCAAAATACGTAAGTCCAAGGTCTCTTAGTTTACGTAAGCCATTTACTGTAGAGTGGTGACAATTATAGTTATACCTATAGCATGTTATACTTATGTGATGAAACACGTTCATTACCCGCCGACTTATTTTTCTCATTGAAATAATGAAACCCAAGAGCGAGAAAACAATGCTTTGTATAGTTGACAGGCTGGGCGTTATGCCTAAATATTGTTGTTAAATATGAAGCATCTAGACTAAATTTAGATCTAGGTCTCAAGTGTAAAACAATATGTTCTCGGCTACAGATTTTCGATAGACGACTTGTATCGCAGAATAAATGATAGTACAAGTGTGTCTAAAGTCTTGCTTATGAACTAATGAATTTCTTTATCATGATGTTTGTGACTGCAAGGCCATTGTACCGAAGATAAGATAATATTTACTAAGCGCCTCACTGAAATGAAAACGAAAACAGTGTTACTGCACGCAATACTTATCTATTTAGAATGACCACCAGTAGAGATAATTAGTTTGGCTTTTGACTCTGTTGTTTTGCGCAAATGACTATAACACTTAATTTATGTTAGTTTTTCACGAGTAGTTCCACTCTGCCCCACCAAGTGGCTCCACCAGTGGGGTAAAATAAGTAATCACAAAAACAAATCATTCGGCAGGTATCGCTTTCAAACTACCCGCAATCCAGTACGAGATTAAATTTTGACGTGAAAAGCAGAAACTAAGATTACTAAGAATAAGAATGTCGGCAGCGTTCTAATACTGAAGAAAGAAAATAAGGTCCTCCTGACCAATGATTGTTTAAAAGAAGTTTCTCCACAGGTAAGGTAGATTCGTTAACCTATAATATTAGTAATGTTTGTGAAATAAATAACTACTAAGTATGGTTTTGGCTATGTCAACAGACATCGGGTACGAAGTACAATAATTTACATTAAAAAAAACAAGGGGACTGCAAAATGTTGCCGATGACAACACCGATGCAACTATAAATCGAAACCTCGGTCAAGCCGTTGAGACGGTAGAAGGCACTCGGAAAACATTACCATTCTGGGCAGCTTGGAAGAAACTATGGAAATAATAATCTATTATGTAAGTATGAACATAATCCTTATTGTAGCCAGGCTTGTAATAAGATTGGTCTATGGTAGACTGGTTGCACTTCACGCGTGCGATAATGAAAAACGGTAATGATGATAAAAGTGGTCTAGAATAAGCTAGGCCTACCTACTGGAATACCGAGTATTCGATAGCCAAATGTATGAAAAAAGGACAGCGCCTTCTGTCAGGCGCAAATAAAAACTGCATAATTATGTTCATACATTTTACTATCGAATACTCACTGCATATTTTAGGCCTACAGAACCTAAAATATCAACATTCCTTTCATTCAAATCGATTAAGTAGTTACAGAGATACGCGGTAACAAACATTCACGTGTTGCAAATGTTTAATGGATAGCAACTCACGTTTAAGCATGAAAATCACATTGCTCAATTATTTTTGTAGGCGCACTTAGCTCTTAAACTTTTCATCTTAGCTGCTAGTACGTTTTAATGGAAAGGCCAGAAAAAAGAGTTGAATAATAAGATATAAGCAACTCACCGGCTATTTGTATCGGTTGCGAGGTAACCTCACCGTTTTGCTCAGATTTCCCTCATTTTCCAATAATATTTAAGAGGTAAATAAAGTCCGCGCCGCGAACAAAGTCCGATCGACGGATAGACTGAACTAAAATTATTTATTTATTGACTTATACATTAGTAAAATGAATACCTACTTATTTAGTTCTGAGAAAAACACCTAAAAGTAAAATTAATGTTTTTAATCAATACTTAGATAAGTTATTAAGAAATTACCTAAGTGGCAGAATATGAAGCTTATCTCTAGTAAGTATGCAGCGACGTATCTGCAGGACTTCATTCGTATACAGCGTATACAGGGTATAAGAAAAGGGTATGCTTGAGGAATACAAATATTATATTTATATTTGCTACGGAGATTACCAGCACGAATAGATTGAATATTGAAGAAATATTCGGTGTTATTTTTAACAAAAGTACAAATTTCTAGAATGTATATTCCTGTTAAAGTTAAAAATTTCTTATCATAAAAAAGATTACGAAGAGAATCTGTATTTTCTAGATGATAGATATACATCTAAGGCAACGCTTTTGTAAAACAAATGTTGACTGTATATCTCGAGTGTCATTGGCATTTTTTATGGGACAGCTAATTTTTTTTCGCGAATTCCAGGTTGGTCCCTTACTAAAGGTGGTTCATAATAATGAGCACTATGAGCCCCTTTCGGCTTAGCATACCTTTGCCTTAGAACCCTGTAGAGTCGGTTCTAACAAAATTTCTAATAAGTCATTACAAAAATAGGTTCGTTACCGAATGTCACACAATTCTTCTCCTATTCTTATGCTTCCAAGTTTGAAGGTGTGATATCACCAGTTTAGGTACCTATAAGGTATTTTAATGCAAGGAAAGTTCGAACTCTCTCTGCGACAAATTCATTATGAAAGTGCTAATTAAAAGCAGCAACTTGCAACGTTGATGAGGATGAAAGGAAAGTGTTGGATAACAATGACAGAACCATCATTTGACTTCTAAGAACTTATATTGTTCTACCGTCCGGAGTTATATCAGATTTTTGTAATCTCATCCTAAAATTAGCTCTTTCATAAATGCTATTTAGCACCGAAAGTGCTAATTTGACGCTATTAACTTTGATTAAAATGAAAATAAGTTATGGTTAGCCATTAAAACCAGTTTTATTTGGTTTTAATGAGTAGATATTATACCTACTCTAAACTGCAGCATATCGCTATTGCACTATTATCTAAATCATTTTGTTTTGCACTACTTACCTATCCTCTTCTCGTAACTACCCAAGAAATATACCTTAGCCTATCTGGACACATTTCATGAGATAACTACCTGCCTGGTACCATGAAGTCCCTATTCATGTGCTGTAAATTGCCGACTGTTTCTACTTAATTGGGCACAAGCGGGAGCTGTACCTACACGTACAGTAAGGAAGTATTTCCCAGTCAGTAAATAAAAATAAGTACTTTTGTACCGTTTAGGCAGGCCTGCAAATTATGTGAATTCCAAACCCCGCCGCGCCCTGCAAATCACGTCACAAAATCTCGCAAATTCCCTTCAGCCATCAATCCAACATTCCAATAAACCATTTTCATTTTTCTATCACATCTTCGTCCCCGTCGTCAAATAACTTTTCTTAGTGAATTACCGATACCGCAGAGGTCGGTTTCGGTCCCCTAAGAGTTTAGCGTCCCTCCCTTCCCTCGTTCCCTCTTGGAGAGGGCCACTCAAAGACCGTTCGCGAAGCTCACACGGTGCTTACGAAGCGAGCCTCGGTAGCTCGGCTCAGTTTCGCGTGCTTCTCCGTCGCAGCCAACCGCGCGCTACGACGCACCCACGCTCCCTTTTGGCGCCAAGTGAAATACGCGGATTTTTTTCTTCAGTAAAAACTTAACTTTTATGTGGACACCGTGAAAATGAACATAAAAGCGATCATGTTTTTACGATGGCTCGTCGTTGTAAATATTATGGTAAGATTTATTTTATTGTATGACGTTGTGGTGTTGAGAACCCCCCTGTTTTTCGTGTTTCGAGTTCTGTAATTTTCAGCAAAAAATAAACAGCTTACAAGACTATATATAATAAATACTAGGTATTAGATATAGCTAAGTAGTGAGGTTTTTCATGCATTTATTCAGAAATCAAAATGCGCGTTTTATAAATATTTACTGCCTGTAATTTCAGTCCATAGGACTTAGTAGGTACATTAAACAATTTTAATGAAAAGCTAAAATTACCTAGTCTAGGTGGCATATACGCAAGATTAAAATTTATGACAACGCGTAGGTTTGTGAAAATGTATTTACACACGTGCTTAAAAATTATCGGCACTACAGACATTCATTACTTATTAAACTTATTTATGTGCAACATGCTACAAAGATGTATCATCCAGAACATATAAGCAGACAGATACCTAATAGGAAGTTATAGATACGCACAAAAGAAATCAATCGCCATGCATTCAAAATTCGTTTTGCAACAAGAACATTATTTTGACAAAACAAAAAACAAAAACCGACTTCAAAAGACCGACTATTGAGTTATTCATCTATTTGTCGCGCACGTACATAATGCAAATTTAGGTAAGACTTATATGGTTTTCTCATGGATACCATTATCAGAACTGGACTAAATTGAAATGGGACCAAATGGGAAGCGTCAGCTTTCTAATAAAAAAAGAATCATCAAAATCGATTCACCCAGTCAAAAGTTATGAGGTAACAAACATAAAAAAAAAAAACAAACAGACGAATTGATAACCTCCTCCTTTTTTGAAGTCGGTTAAAAACTCGAAACTGACTCGAACGACTTGTTTCTTTTTTTTTACCTTAAAGCTATTTTTTTTATTTTTTTCAAAGCATGTTTTTGAGGGGGAAAGCAAGTAAAGCCGTAGGGCGCAGGTAGTCTTCTTCTTCTTTCTCATATATAAAAATCAATCGTGGTTCGTTGGTCTCGCTAAATCTCAAGAACGTAATGTCCGATTTGTTTTTTTTTGTGTTGTTCGCTCTAATACAGGGGTGATTTAAAAGAAATAAGCGGGTGAAACCGCGGAGCGCAGCTAGTAAGTAAAAAATAGGTACCATCGTACTAACTTAAGTATTTAGTCTAGCATTTCCCACGTACGTATCTACCTACCTACGTATTCATCATGTATATAGTATGTTTATGGGCTATTTGCAAGACCAAGACCATAGGTCTACTCTACTCTAATTAAAATTATTTGTTGGCCTGATAGAGCACGTATAGATTTAGGTTTATTAGCGACTTACCTACCTACATACTTGTTAAATACATTCAATTTTACATTTACGGACAGTTACCATTTTCTTTCTCATATAAATATTACTTTTTAAAATAAAATAAAAAAAATAACGATTTAAAAACACGTGTCAAAGTCTGTCTAACCTTTTTGTTCTAATTAATTCGGGAATACTTACGTAAAAATTAAGTCGGCTATTACGACTACTTTCCATCACATGGTGATCTTGATCGGGCGATTACAAGCGCGTAACAATATTTTTTTTACTAGACATCTTAATATTTACGTGAGTGTCCCCGTGTTAAATATTACAAAATGTTTCAAAACTACGTTAGTTTCCATATCTAGACAAATATACATTCTGACATAATTAAACACACGAGAAAATATTACCTGCATTTGGGCAGTCGGGTAAAACTAGATAGGAAAGTAAGTCCAACGTAAGGATCTTAAGTTCTAGACTACCTGATCAGCTTTACTTAATTATAAAATATCAATCAAATTTTAAAAGTTTTTTTTTAAATCTAAATCTGAAAGCGATTATGTCGTCGAAATCGTCTCACATTTGTTTTTCATTTACAATCTATATATATAAAAATGAAACCCGTTTTCCTTGGTCACGGCCTCACGCGTGAATGGCTGGACCGATTTCACTAATTCTTTTTTTGTTGTATTTGTTATTATTAGGAGAAGGTTCTTACGGAAAAAAATATTAAGAAAATCTCTCAGAAATATTGAAAAACCCTAAAAACAGCCCTTTTATTTTTCCCATACGTTTTCTAACTAAAACGAGCTTTATTGCTATTGTATAAAGTTCATATTGAATTGCAAGCACTCACTGTTGTTTAAGCAATGTAGGTATGTTCCTAACGTCCAAGAGTCAATTTGCACTTTATTACCTCTGTACAAAGTTCAAATTCAATCATATCTATCAAAACAGTGTGCGTTTTATACTGATAATTTTTACTATAAATTGACAAGTTAGCATCAACAAACTACGGTTGCTATAGTTACGCAATAGCATGAGAATAGAGGTTATAACAAAGAGTTCCTATAATAATTCTCAACACCTTTGGTCACGCCATCACGCGTGAACGACTGGACCGATTTCAATTTACTCTACGTTTATCCCAAAGTCTACCCGTGCGAAGCCGGGACGGGCCGCTAGTTATATACATATATGTAGGTACATATTAGAAATATAGACAAACGGTACATCCTATTTACTTTATTGAACAACCCCTGGTTGTATCTGTTCGGAAAAACAGATAGGAGCAGGCATGTTTAGTCAAGGATTCTATTTAACAATGACACTACAATAGTTGAATTATTTTATATTTATTTTCCTCTGAAATTATGTCTTTTCTAGCTCTACATAAAGCCTTTCTGGTAACGGACCTTTTTAAATTGTTTATTGTTTTTAATTCATAATAAGTAAGTAATGTAGGTATACACTTAACATATACCTAACTAGTTGATACTCACATGGGCACTTGCCTACTGAAGATAGGTACTTGTACAATAATGTACATAGATGCATCAATTAGAGTCTATCATTACTTAGATACTCGTAGTAGACAGACCACGAAGTTACGATTCACAAAGAGCCACGCGGAAACACAACATTAACATCCAAAACGCCATTAGAAAAATACCGCCTTGTATTACATATCTATCCATCACAAACCTGTCAAAACAAATTGTAATCTACGAGCTAACAGCGGACAAGACACGAACATTTAATCGTATTAACATACGATAATCATCGGCGGATAACTGTAATAGTTGCAACACCGACGCAGAGGCCAGGGCGGTCTATTGCCGGAACGTCGCATCGGTCAGACAAAAACAGCCCTCTCATGCACAGGTTATCTATTATGTGCGCTTCTTGATTTTTGAAGATAACAATTACTGAGTTTCTTACACGTAAACGTAGCTTAAAATGCACTGTCTAGTTATTGCTAATATTTCACGTCAGCAAGAACTTGTTAGTGCATATGTAGCGATTTATGTCTATGACTTTGGCTTGAGTTGAGGTTTTATAAACATGTGCTTAATTTACAAAAGTCTCAAAGACAAAAGTAATTCGGGATGCTGTACTTATACTTATTTAATTAGTTTTACTTCTATTAAACCGGTTGTCAAAATAATACATAGCATAGAGCTAAACCAAAGTTATGGAACTTTAATTTTGTGCATAATGTGCTCAGTGAGCGTGAAGAAATTAGTCTCCTTAATCAACATGTTTTTTGCTAATGAACAACTGTAATCTTTCATACCCATTTGCACTAATTAAGACTTAAAAAATGCGTTTCGAATTGAGTCCTTGTGTGTGAAAATAAGTTTACCCTGAAAACAGACCTACACTTAGGCTCTAAGGTGTGGTTGTATTTCAAAAGTGCTTTCAAGTTTTCACTACCGAGCTTACCCTTCCTAGACATTCTAATGAAAGAAAGCGCAATAATTAAAAGTTCCTGCCAACAAGACTATCATCATGGACCATAAATCAGAGGACAGCTAACACCGTAAAAGGGTTCAATGCAAATCCAAACCGGAATGTTTTGTAGCCAATTCATCAATTGTCTAATTAACACCTCGAAAGTGTTTCCCAAATGTAGGTCTCTCTGCCAGCACTTTCTGCTACGACCATATATCGTATAAGGGCGTTCGCACACATCGATCGAGAACCGCTAGATCGCTTCGCTATCAATTACGAGTCGCTCGGTTGCGCCCAATTACGAGTCTCCATGATTCCTATGCACCGCGTGTGGAGATTGCTTATGCACCGATTAAAAACTCATTCGGTGCTCGGGCAATGCTGAACGGTCGTTTTTACCCGCGATCATTTCCGTGATCATTCAGTTCTCGTGCAGCTTATCCGGTAGCTTTGATTTGTCGCGTAAGAAGGAAAGCTAATAAAGATATCGTGGTATCGTTTCATTTTTTGCGGATAGGTAGGTACGCATTTTAACGCATGTGTGAATGTATAGTAGGTACCTTCCTAATACAGGGTATGTTAAACCGAAAGAGGCTCATAGTAGTCATCATAATCAACAACTTTTACTATGGGACCAACCCGGCAATCGCGAAAAAAAGCCGTTCTATAGAAAAATGTCAACGACACTCGACAAAATGTATGGAACACTCTTTTTTTCACGACTTCCGGATTGTTCCCTTATCACCATGTAGATGAGGTGCCAGGGTTCGCTCTCATAATGTGCCTAATCATTTTCTTCTTAAACCGGTATCATTATTTTAAACTAACTTGATTTCATAAAAAACCTTCAACAAATCGACAGGTGTTTTCTTCGAGATGAAGCATAAAAGTCAAAAGCAAGGTGGTCGCTCCACACCTGTCAATTCCCGTCAAACGTGTAGATAGTGTCCGGCGCGATTCACGGAATTTTGATTAAAGTTACATAACTACGGCATGCAGTGAGTTTGATCTTCCGCGCGTGGGAATCGTCTCAGCCTTCCCGCTTTAGTACAGAGCAAGTCAGTATGTAAGCTTGCGTTAGTTAGCTTTTGCGCAATTTTATTTATGGTTCAAATTAGACTTGTATCATACAATATCTTATGGCCAGTCAGTCGGTCAGCTGAAAGTGGTCGGAATTACTTTCAGCTGCTAATTTTCTGATCTGGTCTCAGCATATCCTTGCCGTCATGCTGCCAGGCATGTCAAGATGATGTCAGGTCAGCTAGGTAGACCTGCATTCGGCTTGCAGTCTATTATATAAGCTGGATCCTTTTCATCTTCATTAGTAGAGTCGTGACCTCCACCTTATATCTCTCTCGCGACGCGGGAGTCGCGTTCTCTTACCGTTCAACCATCATATTCTGTCCTCAGCGACATGCCTTGCAGTACTGCCACTACTACATAATAAATAACGGTACCAACTGGCTAGAAAAGACTAAAGACAGTCTTTAAATAAAAACCAGTTTTCATCAGAGTTACTTCAATGCACTTGGCGTTTTAATTGTTACTCGAAAGCATGCAGTTTCTTCACAATTTCCTATAGTAGCTAGCTTCCTTAGCTAGTAAGTCCAAGTCTCAGCCTCATTTTCGTAAATCAAGTTTGCAAGTTCGCTCTGCAAGTTTCGCCACTGGATCCCACTGCCCACAAGCTCGCAATTAGGAAACGCCGGGAGCGGAGGGTAGGTACTGTTAGCATGGCAACCCCCAACGTCTTGATGGTGGCACCACTGTCGGCTGGCTGACGGATGGTGCGTCACTCTCACGACTGGGGAGTCGTGAGAACACGGACAAGATGGCGGTGCCGGTGATATTACGGAGGCGATATAAAAGATGGAAGATTGGAAAGGCTAAGCCGCCTGTCCTCTGATTGTGATTGTGAATAAGTGAAGTGCTGTGATATTATTAAAATTGTGAGTAGCTTCCATAAAACCGATTGAGTATGTGATTCTAGTGTATAATTCCCCGAAACCCCATAGTAGTATAGCCATAGGTTACGTAAGTCGGAGGTAATGCTCTGACAATTCAGAACCGGGATAAAAAGGAGCGGTTTTTTTTCTTTCTTTTTTTAACCTACTAATTCGTTCCTGCCACGCTCACTTACCTACTATTTATTTTTTGTAAAAATTTAAGAAGAAAAAAAAAATATGGGGTAAACAATTACAAACAAACTATGTGAAAGGGCCTAACATAGTGCCCGAACAATTTATGTATTATGTTCTCAGTTTCTCACATTCCACATGACCTTGTCAAAGTTTATTTTCCTAATGTGGGGTACCTTGTCTATTTTAAGTGATCACAACTAGACCCAAAGAATAAAAGTTCTCCTCCTGAATAGTTAGTCTGCGTAAAAAAATATGCGTTTCAGTCCCGCTGAGCACCGAGCTGAACGCGACCCTCGGGTGGCGCAGAGCGAGGGCGCACTGCAACGCAAGGCGACCTGTCTGACGCACAGCAACGCGCACGCAGCGCAACGAGACGAAACGCAGATAATCGTTTTCTCTCTATCTGTCTTTTATAGTTCTTTTCGTGACGATATAGGTACATATATTGTCTTTCTTGTTCCACTAATTTTGCAGTGGAAGCTTTTTATAGTATTTCGGTTAAATACACCAGTGGGCATACAAATTGTCGGCTCATAATCACCTAAAACATTTGTCCAACTCTCATAATTATATTTTTTTGGCATAGAAATCATTTTTGGTCACGATATGGCTGATCGAGTGATGTTATTATTTTAAATTTGAAGACATGCATGAATTACACCTACCGTCTACTAAACATAAAAAACTAAAAGTTATATCATGCTGTCACTGTCATTTTGTCGCTACTGTCACTCTTGAACAATGTTAAAAACAAAATAAATAAGAGAAAAACTACGTCACAAGCAAAGTTGTAGAAATAAACGAGGTCAAAAGTGCCTCCAAATGGTTCGTGTAATATACATACGGTGCTGCTCGCCAGTTCTGTCACTTGAACTTGGCTTGACACGCTACCGCGTGTCTAGATACTTGTTAAAGCAAAGCAGATGGCGCTGATCTTCCTTATAACGCACAATCGTTTGGTGGAAGCGTGATTTTTGCAAATCGGATTGTAAAATTCCCTCATAACTAAACCTTTTGTTTTGAAAGTTTGCATTAATGTGGGCCAGCTTGTTGTAATTTGTTTGTTTTACTAAAGTGACAGCCAGATGGATAATCTAGTCTGCGCAAATAAATAAATATGTTTCAGTTTCAATGGACTCGTCTGAAGAAAGTCTTGAACTGTCCCTTATATTCAACTTATAGCCAACTAGGTTTGCCAGAGGCAAACTCCGAAGACCCCCCCCCCCCCCCGCACCCCGACTCAATTCCCTCCCTTAATAACACGACTATTTAGCAATCAACGTAGTCACTCACAACAATACGGCGACATACTGCGATGATATACTGCGATAATATACTGCGACGATATACTGCGATGTTGTACCGCGATGAAATACTACGATACACTGCGATGATATAAACAACGATACGACGACATGCCACGCCGCTCGCGGGATGCAGAGCGACGCACACACACCGCAGCGTGGTCTTCGCGGGACGCAGAGCGACGCACACACACCGCAGCGTGGTCTTCGCGGGACGCAGAGCGACGCAGACACACCGCAGCATGGTCTTCGTGGGACGCAGAGCGACGCGCACACACCGCAGCGTGGTCTTCGCGGGACGCAGAGCGACGCACACACACCGCAGCGTGGTCTTCGTGGGACGCAGAGCGACGCGCACACACCTCAGAGCGACGCTCGCGCAGCGCCGGCCGAAGCTCGCGCAGCGCCGAGTCACGCTCGCGCAGCGGCGGACGACGCTCGTGCAGCGCGAGGCGACGCTCGTGCCGCGTGAGGCGACGCTCGCGCAGAGCTGGGCCACGCTCGTGCAGCGCTGGTCTACGCTCGCGCAGCGCGGAGCGACGCTAGCGCGGCGCCAGGTGGCGCTCGGATGGCGCCGGGCGACACTCACACAGTGCGGAACGACGCCCGCACAGTACAGTGCGACGCACGTGCAGCCCACACACCTCAGAGCGACGCTCGCGCAGCACTGGGCGACGCTCGCGCAGCGCCGGGCGATGCTCGCGCAGTGCCGGGTTACGCTCGCATGGCGCCGGGTGACACTCAGCGCCAGGCGATGCTCGCGCAGCGCTGGGCAACGCTCGCGCAGCGCTGGGCAATGCTCGCGCAGCGCCGGGCAGCGCTCGCGCGGCGCCGGGCGATACTCATACAGTACGGAACGACGCCCGCACAGTACGGTGCGACACACGCGCAGCGCAACAGGACGCCCGCACAGTACGGTGCGACACACGCGCAGCGCAACAGGACGCCCGCACAGTACGGTGCGACACACGCGCAGCGCAACAGGACGCCCGCACAGTACGGTGCGACACACGCGCAGCGCAACAGGACGCCCGCACAGTACGGTGCGACACACGCGCAGTGCAACAGGACGCCCGCACAGTACGGTGCGACACACGCGCAGCGCAACAGGACGCCCGCACAGTACGGTGCGACACACGCGCAGCGCAACAGGACGCCCGCACAGTACGGTGCGACACACGCGCAGCGCAACAGGACGCCCGCACAGTACGGTGCGACACACGCGCAGCGCAACAGGACGCCCGCACAGTACGGTGCGACACACGCGCAGCGCAACAGGACGCCCGCACAGTACGGTGCGACACACGCGCAGCGCAACACGACGCTCGCGCAACACCGGGCGACGCTCGCGCGGCATCGGGCTACACTCGCACGTCTTATTTTGATCAACGTTTCGTTTCAAGATTGTTGTTTTTGTGGTTTTTGGTGCCTGCGGTGATCTTCACATAATTTTACTTTTGTTGACCAGCGCCGTCGTGAGCGGGTCTTGTACCGAGTTCGTTTTTAAAATATTTTCAGGTGATTTCGATAAACATATTCCTCGTCGTGACGGCGAGTATTCTAGTCTTTCTTAAATTTTAGTTGCTATGGAGGCAAAGATACATAATATGCTCACAGGGGATGCCGATTGGTTAAAGTTATAGTAAGTTGGTTTTCTTCTTCTTTCTTCGCATTTTTTTTTTCTGACTTTGGCTACGCCCAAACTTTGAAAGGGTCACGCATATAGCTTTTTATTGTTCTATGAATCGAATACTTAATAGAAATCAAACTTTTTTTTTTGCTTTGATAGAACAAAGCAGTTAAAAGGAGGACACAAAAGGGTTTGTATAAGAGCATTGAAGCGCTGAAGTCTATTATAATTGACTAGCGACCTGTCCTGGCTTTGCACGGATGTCAAGTATACTCGGGTACTCAGGGATAATGTAGAATTTTAATGGTGAAAGAAATTTTAATGGTGGTTTTTAAATCGGTTTATTAGTTTTTGTGTATAATCGTTACATATAAGTATACACACAAATCTTTCTTTTTATAATGTTAGGGTAGATATTTCAGCGATTTCATGTTTCGTGTTGCGTACCACACGCAAATAAGTACTCGTATTATAATAATGATTTGTGCGTCAAATAATATACAAGGATTCCTACATGTGTGTTTGGTACTGTCACACTAACTTATCTCTAAAAATGTTTGTTCTTACTGCAGATTGTCGCGCTATTAAGAGGTCCTACACCACTCATGCCATTAAAAATCGTTATGTCTTTTAAAGTAGTGCTTTGGTCTACTTGTTCTCACTATAGACGGAAATTACCATCGAAACTCAAAAGTGACTGAATGAAAGTTTCAGCATTAGCAGAATTGTACACCTAATGTTTGAGTTTTCAGGTACGGAAACAATAATCGTATGCTGCCTCCGACCAAATTATAATATATACTTGTCTCTTCAACTAGACTTGGATGTCAGCAGTTGCACAACCCTTGCTTGGAGGACCTGTTAACTGTTGTGTATTTTGTACGCAAGGTGGTGAACTGTCTCTTCTCTGGACTCAACATATCAATCGTATAGTGCTCTTGCATGGGTCGAATCGGGCACAATGGCTGTCACTTTGGGGCACAATTGGTGGTCATAATGTGAGCCGTTAACAGAAGCCGATATTTATTTCAAGTGGTGGCTCGCAGCATCGAGATTTCTTCTTTTTTTTTTCTCCTCTTTCCCAGTAATCACGTAACTGAAGCATAAGGTGCCGGAATACATTTTCAGATTGGTAATACTGTGATTTTAACAAAACAAGGAACGTGTGTCTGTTGTTTATCATGTATAATATATTTGAAGATAGGCAAGCAGCATAGACAGATGTGCCTATACCTTGCAGTATTGAAATTTATTCATAATCATAAGTCTTGTTTACGGATGTCAAGTTTATATATCAACCAAGCATCAGTCTAATGCATTTTGTCTAAGTTAGTCAGATGGATTTTCTTGGAGTAACTCTAGGTCATAGATAGGTATACGCCTAAAGATGGAGCCATAGCGTAGCCGCACATGCGACAGCTATACTCTTGAAATGATGCCTGGTTAGAAATATTTCCCCATTTTGGGGGAAAATATCATAAAATATTCCAAATCTTTATACTTCACAAAATAAAACATTATTATACAGGGTTATAAGGAAAGCATATGCTAAGCCTAAAATGTCTAATAGTAAACTAATCTACTCATAATTATATACAACTTTGATAATTAAGCCAATCTTGCAATTGCGAAAATAATGTAACTACTTATTCTTAGTTTTGAGTCAGAAGGATATCTGAATTGCAAATAGCAATTATGGTTCCATGTGCTTAATCTGAGGAAGGATGCAAATCTAAACTGGAAGTCACATCTGGCAAATGTTGACAGTAAAATCTTCAGTCAATATAAGCATAGCAATATGCCTTTTCAGTGGTGGTCGATGTCACATCAAATGAAGTTGAAAAAAACAAATAATAATAATGCCTATTATGGAAACATATACCATGTCATAAACAGTTCAAAATGTATCTGAAGAAGTGGCTATTAAATCACGTATTTTATGACTTGAATGAATCTGTGAATCTACGGAAATGATATTATTAAGTAAACAATTTAAAATTTGACATTTAATGAGGAATTGACATGATATTACGAGGAATATATATACTATTGACATTTCATTAAAATAATTTGACATATTATGCATAGAATTTAAAATTGAATTGGAAATCGTTAATTATTATTATTTTAAAAACTACTAAAATTATTTGACTGTGTACGAGTACATATTGAATTCCCGATGTGGGTAAACTGACAATTTCAACCAATAGCTTATGAATTACAAGGTACTTATCAGTAGTTCAATAAATATTTCTTAATCTGAATCTTCCGACACAACTACCTAGGTACTATTACGGATACGAAGGATTGATATATCCGATAGGATATAAAACCACTGTTGAAGTATGGGTTCCCAGTATGCAGTCTCTACTTTGAGAAAGATCCTCCTCAAAAGTGCCCAACAAAAAGCTACCGTATGCTCCATGTCACAAATCCTATGAAGACAGATTAAAAGCACTGCATCTCACAACCTTCGAGAAGCGGCAGTTGGGCGGAGACCTGATTGAAACCGTTAAAGTGCTGAATGGGTTCTATAATTTTACGGACATACAAAACATTTCACATTCAAAGATGTCGAAGACAGCAGACGCCATAAAACCTTGCTATGGCCCACACTATCCCAGACCAACACTACAAACCACATCCTATACAAGACAACAACTCTGGTCTATAACTGGGACAAATTGCCAGAAGATGTCGTACTGACTGATAAATAATAAACGTTTCACACTCATAGCTCCCTTCTAGGATGACTTCTGTGTCGGGGATGCCATGGAACACGCACAGGGACAAGGACATCTGGCACCCAGACCCAGAACAAATATTTAAATTCATCATTATGACATCTACCCGACCGGGAATCGAACCCGGGTGCTCTGGCTTATGGGACGGATATGTTACAACTGCCAAACGGAGTGGATTGTAATAAACATTCGAATTGAGTCAAATTGTGGTGTCAGGTTGTATCACATTTTATTTTCTTATTGGCGTGATCAGTTTTATAACATAAGCTTATTCCTATTTAAAATTGTTTTGATCATTCTTCCTGATTGATTAAATTGTTGTTTGTTTTGAATGTATGTCTAAGTACATACAGTTTATGTAGGTTTACATATCACTTTTGTCTAATACTGCACACCCCATTTTTCAATTCAATATGTATCCTCCTTTCTAAGGTTGCCTGGAAGAGATCGCTCTTGGCAATGGGGTCGCCAGATCTTGCACTGGTTCTTAAGTCTAAATATCCTTTTATTTGTGATGTCCGGTGTAAACAATAAAGAGTTTATCTATCTATCAAGATTATTCTTGGTATTGGTAGATGTGGGCGATTTGTGAAGTGTCCACAGGTGCAATGGCGGCAACTAGTGTTCGTGCGTAATCAAGTACGAGGACGTACTTATGGGTCGGATGGCCGAATGTTAGCATGGCAACCCCCAACGTCTTGATGGTGGCACCACTGTCGGCTGGCTGACGGATGGTGCGTCACTCTCACGACTGGGGAGTCGTGAGAACACGGACAAGATGGCGGTGCCGGTGATATTACGGAGGCGATATAAAAGATGGAAGATTGGAAAGGCTAAGCCGCCTGTCCTCTGATTGTGATTGTGAATAAGTGAAGTGCTGTGATATTATTAAAATTGTGAGTAGCTTCCATAAAACCGATTGAGTATGTGATTCTAGTGTATAATTCCCCGAAACCCCATAGTAGTATAGCCATAGGTTACGTAAGTCGGAGGTAATGCTCTGACAGTACTCAATTACCGCCTCAATGTTTTTATTGCGATCCCGTGATCCTCAATGCAATGGAAAGTAAAGAGTGTGTAAATAAGTACCCATCTACCTAGTTTACAGCCGTCTAAGGGTCGTAAACTTTATATTCTTTGATGAACATTCTTCATCTTTTTGCCCACACAAGCTGGCAATCACTGCTTGAACTAGATTTTTTTCCAATTAGATTTTGCTCTTCTGTTATTTCTGTTTATTTTTGTTCCTATGCTTCATCCAAATCTCAGGTTTTTTGCGGTTTAACCTATACCTAGATATGATAGTTGCTACTCTGTTCTTGTTATGTGGGGTCGTTCATTGCTTTTACTTTTCCAAAAAGTTTCTTCAAGTTTCTGGCTTTCTAGAAATCGTAGTAAGGTAAAGTCTGTTTTGTCTTTGTGAATATGTGGGAGTAAAAAACGTTTGTTTTGATCCAATTTCCGCTTTGATTGTCTTAAGTAGCCATTTCCTGTTTTGATTTTGCATTGTCTTTAATTTTTGAGAGCTGACTCAGGAACTATGGAAATTTTAGTACGGTGTCAATTGCTTTGTTTTGAAATATTCTCATTATTTTCCAAGGTATTAAACCATCACTCTTATTCATAAGAACGGATATTGTTAACTTCTTTGAGTTTATTCAGTGTGTAAATTATAATTGTCATCCTTAAAAGCAAATTCCTTGACTCAACTTCCTTCCTTGACTCAATTAGATTCTGGTAGGAAGCCGCATCATCATCAGCCTATCTAATGTTTGCCCACTGCTGACATAGGCTGTTCTAGAAAACGAGTTACGATCTTCTGCCTTACGCATCCAGTAAACTAAGTAAGCCTTAACTCAATAGTAACTTTTTTATGCAATAGTGACGAGACGAGCAAATCGTCTGATGATCGTCTGATGTTAAAGATCACGTTCGCCCATTACAGGTCTGCGTCATCCAGAATTTTGAACTTATCTGTAACAGGAAAAATACAAGTAGGAAATAGACTTAGGTAGGTGTGGTAATCACCTACTAGTGACTAGATGTAGATTGTAGAAGAAAGCACATAAGTAAGTATAGATCTATGAATAAAGTGGATATAGAATAGATAGTTTAGGTCGTACCTATCTATATCTGTTAAACATTTTCATTCAGAACTTTTTGCATCTAATTAGAATCCATTGTAACCCATATTAACTACTCATGCGATACGAATCTTATTACGCTACGCGTGCCAAGAAAAACTAAGTGAGAAAGTGTTTAGCAAAAAAGTTAATTAAAGAAAAAAATATGCAGGTACCTTCATATGATGTCACACATGTTTGCCGCTTCTTCAAGTCAACGACCCAACGCAATTATAGTTGCATAATGGAGTTTTTTTATTCAATGATTTAAATTGGTTTGCCAAGCGTGAGCCAATTTCTGATAACTATGCCGATAGTGTCAATGGTTGTTAGATCGTTTGGATATGCGATGATAATGCTGTCGTTTATGGCTGATGACTGGTTGTAATACATTATTATCTTAATTAACAGTACATTGATCGTATCTAGTAACAACTTTATGGTAGAGTAAATTATGGTTCCTCCCCACGACGTATGGTAGAGTTGAGGTTATTAGGTTCTAAATCAGCTTCGTAACGTAAGGAATTACTCGTAAAAATATTGATAAAAAATAGTGTCTATAAACTCCTTTTTTAATCGACTTCAAAAAATATACAAACA
This sequence comes from Alcis repandata, assembly GCA_949125135.1. Lineage (NCBI taxonomy): Eukaryota > Metazoa > Arthropoda > Insecta > Lepidoptera > Geometridae > Alcis > Alcis repandata. Next base: position 9,300,970 of record OX421226.1, on the reverse strand, counting down.
AAAGCTCCCAGATTCAGATTGGTCCCATAGAACTTCCATCAAAATAGGTCCCGAAGTTTGGTTTTTAAATCATATCTAATAACTGCAAAATACGTCGTCCAAGTAATGTTGAAGTAGGTTTATTTTAAGCTGTATGTTGACTGTCAATTATTAGTCGTCATATTAAGTACAATACAATCTTTCCCTCCACGCTATCAACAGTTAGCTGTCGACCTGTGTGCCTAGCACAACTTTGACGTAAAAATACGTGTAAAATTACGCCCGTCTGAGGCGATTCTAAAATAAAATTCTTTCACAAAAAAATCGCGCAGGGCACGAAACTCATTTGCATTCATGAAATTAATGCATGCATTACGAAAATATTAAATTACACGTGAAACTGTTGGTAAAATTAATGTCACGAAACTACTTTCGTGTCAATAGTTTCGTAATGTAAATTCGGCTTTACAGGCGTAAATGGCGTATACTTTTCTATCGAATACTCGCTACGCATTTTTACGTCAAAGTTGTGCTAGGCACACAGATCGCAAACAAGTAGGCTGATTACAAATCACATGCTGCCATAACACGCTAACGAAGTAAAACCATAGTAGTTTAATAACAGTAAAACCAGCAATGATCGTAAACCCACCGTTGATTAGCGCCAATATCAAGCATGTAGCGTAAGACGTCCTCCTTGACGTATCCGTCAATAGCACTGACTAGCTAATCTTATGAGCATAAATGTGTCTCGCAAATTCAAATTTTGTTTGGCTATCTTTTCGTTTATGGCATAACAATGTGTGAATGAATGAATCAAAAGGAAGATACTGACTTCCAAGACACGGGTTCTCCACATCCAGTTTAGAAGGCTGGAATTATAAAAATAATGTACATTTTTTTCTGAATAAAATACTTGAATTTTGAATTTGAATGTGGTGGATTAGACATCATGAAACGAAAGTAGCGTATTACTTCCTCCTTGACGTATCTGTCACTGGTGAACCTGGCTAGCTAGCTTATAAGCTCTGCTCGTAAAGCTAAATTTTGTTTGACAATGTTTAAGAACATTTACGTTTGTATCAGTGACTGCTTGATTGCTTGATCCGAGATTTATAGAGTAACAATATGGTGGAATAGACATCATGAAGTGAGGAAGTCTCCTCGTAGAAGTACTTCATTTACCTGCAGCACGGTATTTTATTTATCAACAAATAAGGCTTGGCTACTAGCTTACAGATAAGGCGACAAAATCAGATTGGTCGATTCGAAACATCATATTTGGCATTTATTGTCGGCAATTTTTGTCGAGCGCTAAGTTGCCTAAAGTGTCCAGTATAGGGTCATACTCGTAAAAGTAAAATTAGGCACGCCACCATTTCTTTTACGAACCATTACTTCACCGTATATTTAGTAAGCCTTGCAAATTTTGTATAATTTAAGTGAGATAATCTTCAGGTATTTATGATTTTCACATAGTAAACGATGGCCACGACCTTTCAAGTTTCTATTTCCATTGTAATATATGCCTGAATGAGGTAATAAACATTCTATATGAAAGCATTTTCTTGGTAGCCAAGCATAGAAATTCTGCTGCCAATAATTGCAGTGAAGCCGGGGCCGCGCATGCATGGTGAATGGGCTGGTCAGCTCCGCGGTACCGTTGCTCGCAGCCGTCAATGGCGAGGTCGCCGTGCCTACGACCCATCATGCCCTATCGATCCATATAAGCCCGCTAACGCTACGCCTCCAGCTCACAAGAAACACCGTCATGGGAATAGGTACCCTAGTTACCTCCTTCACCTTCTCAACTTTCTAAATCCTAACCTACATCAAGGTGTCATCTTCATATCGCAATGAATAGAAAGATAATGATATCATGTCAGATTTGATGTCCAAACTCATTTTGTCGGAACACGCAAGCGTTATCTCCATCGATTTGTTTGCGATCTCGACCGCTAATTTTACAACCGCAAAAAATATGCGCTTAATTTTAACTCGATTAGTTTTTGTGGTCAGCGTTTAATTCAATTAAGTAATTATTGCGGCGATGACAGATGGTGTTATTGAGAAGGCCGGCAAAAAGTTAGCGGTCGACATTCATCTGTGGCCTGTACTGTACATCTACCATGAGTTGCCATCGAAAACTTACTTCAGTCGGGACCGAATAAACGCGCATCGGATTGTTTTGTTTTAAAACGGCACCATGAGTTCCATAAAAGTTAACTTGCTTCCTCGAGTTAGCTCACTCTGTCGAGTACATTTTGATATCGTTATGTTGGCAGCACTACACCGTTTCTAACTTCACACCGATTATTGCTCTCTCTTTCCAACTAATACTCTAAAGACGGAGTAAGGGATACATTGAAAAAATCTTAGTACTTTAAAATAACCCTGCTAATTGAAAGCGTCATAGAAGAGAGCTTGAGCCTGAATAGTTAGTGATTTTAAATTTATTTGGTTAATATACGGCCAAGGTCAAGTGCGTGTCCAATGGGCAATGGTTTTAGATTTCGTCAGTGTTTGTTTACGTAGCTAGGTACTCGCCGGCGTAAATTGAACTGCCTAAAATATAATGGTGATAACTGTGATGATACATTATAAAACCGGCAAAGTCGTGGAATGTACATTTTTGGATGATTTATAACTAAAATGAAACTTCCATAAGTAAGTACCTATCTTTGTTTCCAATAAGATCCTTTGAGTGGATTTCAAATGTTGTATAGTCACGAAATAAATCCTCAAAAGTATCCCTATGGAGCATAATACATATTCTTTGATATAAAAATGTCTTCCTAAATAAATTCATAATAAATTTTTCAAGTATCATTCTCATGCCAGCTTAAGATTTTTCTTGTTCGCGCCTTAAACATTCAAGTTTCATGTAAAATAACGTTTTATCGACACTATTTAGACAATATAACTCTCTAAATTAAATTTACTTTTACAAAAACTAGAGGATCGAAACAATTTCACGCTACAATTTGTAAGTGAGTAAGTTAACTACACTCGAGACGGTATTTCTCGATGGCATCTGTCAAATTTGTAACTCATGGTGCCGATTTTGTATGGCAACGGCATAAAAACGTTACTCGCTGACATTTAGTTCTCGATACGATGTTTACTCAGCGACTCATGGTGCCGATTTTAGTTCTACGAGTAACCGCTAGGGGCGCTGTACAATTTGCCATACAAAATGTTAACGCGGTCGATAGCGAGTAAAATGGCTAAAAACTCATGGTAGATGTACTGAATGCTGACTTGATGCGTGTCCGCTTACCGATACGCGACGTGCCCCACTTGCCTCCATCAGTAATCACTCTAATCAGGATAGCTGTAATTAAATTAAACGGTAATGCCGACACAAAAGCTAAACAATTTGCACGTGTAAAAACTCGGTGCAGGCGCCGTATAAGATTTCTATACAACCGTTATTGTCATGGATCAGCAGAATTTGCACTCTCTCATAGCATGAGCATGACTGACAAAATGATTATGCTCGGATACAAAATTATTTTGATGGTTTTATAAAAACAAAACTGGGGAACGTTATGGAGTTAACTTTGTGGCTTTAGAAAGTGTTCGGCTGAAATGAGAAGTGCGTAGTAAGGAGAACGTGACCAAGCGACACTTGAGGTCTCCCCAATTTGTGACATACACGCACGCTCCATAAAATGTCAGTCAAACGAAGTTGTCTGGCGGTTTGTAGAAATCAATGTTGTTTGGTCCCGGGTCGCGGCCCTCGCAAGGGTGGCAACACCCCCGCTCTATAAATCACTGTCCGATTTACTGCGTTTCTATAATATTTGTAATCCGGCGACGAGCGGACAGAGTAGTACAATTGATACACCCTTACCCTAACGGCGAGAAATTAATTGGAACACGTTCTGGCATCGTTACACAGCACCATTATATAATATATAACTGTTTTCATGTTCACCCAAAAATGCAATCAAAGTTTTATGTAGCTACCGAGATTACCAACTAACTCTATTCATACTTAATCAATAAAAGCGAGTACTGAGATGTTGTAGTCCTATGCTTAAGAATCTTAAGACCTAAGATAAGCCGAGTTAGTTAGTCACCAAAGTTAATTAACGAGTGCAAGAACAAAATTGAAAAAGAACAAGTATCCCTATACGGCGCTAGTCCGCGCAATCTCAAAGATTAGTTTCGTAACAAGCACCTTAACTCCATATCAGCTTCAATTTATAGCCGGTCCACATCTATATAGCGCTTGTTCCATACAATATCAAGATAGGATATACCATAAAGTGCAGGAGTTCGTAATGCTGAGGTATTAACGTTAATACCCAATTATGGGCTAGAGATCGGAGAACGAACAGGGAAAAGGAGATTAGTTCGCTACAATGTATTGTATAACATATTATGTATTATACGTATAGGGGAAGCTCAGGGGCAAATCTATCGAAAATTGGCGGTACTGAGCACTTGCACTGCCCTCTACCTATTACCGGTTCTGATTCAACTTTCAGATAATGTTATATCTTTTTGGTTATTTCAATATTGGCCAATAACTACCGAATCGGTGGCGTGCTAACACGGATTTCGTATGACACAGTTGAATCATGCATCCAAAAATTGGGTGAATCCAAATCGTATTCGGAACGCGTGCCTTTGAGCCGTTTACCATAAATACAAATAGTCACGGCAATAAAACCCAGAACAATTACTTACGCCTACAAAACATGCGATGGTGTGAAAAGCGGTCAACATCTCGTTACTTAGTCACTTATTACACGCTCTGTCGAGTTTTTCATTGATCGATCAGTACGATGCGATTAATCGATCAATGATTCACCGCATAGATTATAAATGGGAAACTAAGTATTACGATACGAGCATGAACTTTATCATTGAACTGAATCATTTTTATCGAGTGAAAGCCGCCTCGGAAATTCTCCGCTGTAAAAATAAGTTTAAAAATAATGTCGATTTGTCAATTGAAAGTGAAAGCCGCAATATCCTTGAGAAAGCTTGTTTGTTGTTTACAAGTGATCTATTTGTAGTTTGAAGATCCCACAGAGCTGTCTAGACGGACTGTAAGGGTGCGTGCTCAAGGGAGATGCGAATATTGCGAACCAATAACGTCGTATTCAATTTTCTTCAATGCGTTGTCAATTTGCGGTGGCTTTTGAATTTTTGCGAGTAAATATAAATGCGCAATTGTTGAGACCAATTCAATGAAATTATATAGAATAAAAGTATAGATATAGTTCATATGGCAGACAATTTTATTTATAATAAATTTTGGTCCTTCGAGTCGCTAGATGTATTCATTTTATAAATAGAAGTCTGAGAAGCAATTCATCTGTTCTATTCTGAAAAGATAATAACCTTGAGTCATTGTGGAAAATGTTTCGTAGAATTATTTGTACCGTGACGAAAGAAAGGTAGAATTTCTTTTCCACGACATAATATGGTTCCACTCAATTAGTTGGAAATAGCTAGAGAAATCAAAGGCTATGGTCTAATAAATCGCAAACAGGCTTCAATGTTTTCACATTTATCAATATTCCTCATTTCCATCGAGAAATTAATTTGTTTGTAGCATAGAATCTACATCTAGTCAAGCCTTCAAAAAACAAAACTTACCTAAACCAAAAAAAACTTTTCAAAACCAAAGAATGTTTTCTACGCTAGAGTTCTAAAGTTTCTTAAATATATTGCTAAAAACTTTTACAGTTTTTCATTTAAAAACCGACTCAGAAAAACGTCATTGTATAGCCCTCCAGTTTATATAATACACCGTTCCTTATCATCTTCCAGCAGTTGCAAGTTTAACCGCACGCAAAAACGCAAATGACCTTTTTTTTTTTTTTTTTTGTTTACCCAGTGGAAATCCTTTATGGATACCACGCCCGCCCCGGGGGAGGCAGGGTGGTTATGTGGGAGTCTCCGCCCTAGTGGCGGCATACCCACTAAAACCACTGGGGAATTCATCGTCCGCCTGGTAGGGCAAGGTGGGGTCGCGTTAGCAATCACCACCTCGCCCCGGCGACGGGCCCGATTAGAGCCCCCTGCACCCATGGCGGGGTGACCCTGTTCCCCAGGATCACCCCCCAGACAGTGTGGGGTCGTGCAGGCCGGGAGAGTCCCCCGACTCTACCGGCAACCCCACTGCCGAGGAGCAAGGAGACGGGCGAACCGCCCTCTCGCTCCCCAGCCCCGCTCGCTCGCACGTGGTGGGCAGTGTGGTTAGCACCACCCACCCCGCCTTGAGCTCACGTTCCTTTCACACCCGGCCGCAAATCTCACGCGGCGAGGTGCAAAAGGAACCCTCCTCTTTCCCTTGCACTCCCGACCGCGACCCACACGCGGCGAGGAGCACAAGGAAAACCCTCCTGGTGGCACCGCTGTCACCGCCCGAGTGTGGAGCGCCGTTTCCTCCAGCGTCCACCACACTCGTCACCGGTGGCAGCAATGCCACCGTCCAAGTGTGGAGCGCCGCATCCCCCGGCGTCCACCACACTCAGACCCTCCTCCTTTCCTTGCACTCCCGACCGCGACCCACACGCGGCGAGGAGCACAAGGAAAACCCCCCTGGTGGTCCGAGCCATCGCTCAGACCCCGGCTCATCCGCTGTGCCCTCTGCTAATCAGCCCTCTGCTGCCAGAGGGACACGCGGAAGGCCCCACCTCGGGTTCCTCTCCGTTTCACCGGGCTCAGTGCCACGGCTACTTATCCCCCCCGCCACGGAAAGGCGGGAACCCATTCGGGGGGGAAATGACCTCGTCTAACAAAAACCAACCATATTACAATACCCACCTCTTATCGGAACAAGTCCGCTACATTAACGAAAGCCCCACAACCCTCGGCCAAAGTTCACTAACTACACAAAAGGTATCACGCAAAAATGTCGTCGTGCATCTCAACTTTTTACCCGCATACACTACAAAGAATGGAGATTTAATGAAATTTATCTCCTACAACCGCTTGAACATTGTTGCGTTTAGGGTTGCCAAACACACTTTTAAAAATATGAAAAATATTTCTTTTTGAAGACAAGCTTGTATTGCATTGTCATCGAAGTTATACGAAATTTCAGCGCTATCAGACATCAATATTTAGTTGCAAGATTGACCCACACAAATATATAGGTAGGTACGTACTAGCACGGCAAGTGTACTTAATAAAAGCTTGTACTTTTTACTGTTCATCAAAAATAGATTATGCAAAATTCTGTTTGCTTCATTTCATCACCAATATAAAAATAATTTATCAGTCAATGAATAATTTTACTAAGCGCCGATTGCTCAATGCCCAAAGCCCCATTTCTGCCTTTCATTAATATAAATCTGTTTAGAAAATTAAAATAATATACTTCTTATACCTGAAAATACTTAATGTTAATAAGTTGGCAACCCTTGCTACGTTTGGCAAAATCGTGAAACACATCTCCTTTGTAACAGCACCTCTTAACGGTTCAACTTTGACATAGAAAAGTTCAAGTAGAATCGTAGGTTCACACAAATTCTCCCAACCTATTGAAACTGAGGCGGGGGATAACAAAAGATAATTTGTTATGGGCGTTTGGAACAGTAATGCTATGCGTATTCTGAGACGCAGGTAGCACAGAACAGATTCTGCAAGGCAGATAAGGCGAGACAGACTTAGGGCAACCACAACACAGTCATGTCTGCGACGCATATGCTTACGCTGCAGCGTACGCAGCTCTCAATACGTTTTTTTTTTGTAATAGAGTAGAGCAAATCGCTCGCCTGATATTGAACGTCACGTTTGCCCATTACAGGTAAAAATTGTAAATTACTATTATAATATAATTATACTGAATAAATTAATAATAATAAACGGTCTGCTCCATTCAGAATTTTTAACTCTTAACAATTCAAGACCCTGCGCGGCACTGCGCTCGCCATGCTGAGTTATAAAATACATAACAAAATCTGCCCTGTCTTGTAACATGCGTTACCTGCGTCTCAGTATACGCTCCGCTTTACTGAACCGCAATTACAGTGAGAATACCTCGTATTTGATGTTATCATGTCATATTATGGCTATTCAAATATTTCAAATAGAGCTTTTAAGCACAATTATGATTTAGTAGGAACGTTTTTTCTCAAGTAAGCAAGAGTTCTCATGATAAGTATTTGATGCTCTCTACAAGCTTTTATTTAGCTTGCCCTATTTAATCTTGCAACTGAATTTTGAACTACTTCCCAATGTCCGACTGAGCTGAAATTTTAATGTTTAACTCCGATGACAATGGAATGAAAGCTTGTTTTTTTTACTTTATTCTAAACTTTTACTAGCTTTTATTTAACTTGCCGCGTTAGTATGTGTAGGTCATATCTAGCAACTGAATTTTGGACCACATCCCGATGTCCGATAGACCTGAAACCTGTATAACTCCGATGACAATTTAAAGTCGTCTCAATAATGTTGATAGTATAAGCACTCAATTTCTATAATCACTACATGTCACAAACAGAAAAACCGGTAGCTCCACTCTACCCCCACTTCACTAAATAAATATGAACCTATTAGCATTTCAAGCAAAGGGGAGCGTTATCCTCACTCATTATGCGATACTTATCAAGATTGAATTTGCCTGAAAGACGTAATAAATGGAGACAGTGTAAGGAAAACAGGAAAAACGAGACAAGTTCGTTTGTGTAGAAAGAAAATGCTGATCAACTTTCTGGAAACTCTATGTTTATCATATGTTCCCCGAATATTTTTTAATATTTTTAAAGTTTTTAAATTGTTTGAAAGATCCTCCTGATCCTGATCTCTTGATGAAGATCATCGAATATGACCGAACTATTATAGTCGTAATATATAACTTAATTTTACGTGAGTATTCCCGTGTCAATTATAACAAAACGTTTGATAGATGCTTTCTGGCACTCGACTAACTTTTTACATTTTTTGCGATAATCCTACTACTAATATTATAAATGTCAAAGCTCAAAGCTTGTATGTTTGGATCTTTGTTACTCAATCACGCGAAAACAGCTGCACGAGTCTGTATGAATTTTGGTACGAAGCTATACTTTATTAACTATTATTATTATACTATTATACTATTATACCAAGATACTGAGGATTTCATCACAGTTTCTACTTAAGTCACCACACGCACACACACACACACATACACACACACACACACACACATACACACACACACACCTACATGCACACCTATATATTATACACACCACACATACACCACACAAACACTACTTGTCACAGAGTCTTTAAGCTTTCTTTCGTTTTTAGGTGTTTTTTATTTTTTGCTTCTAAATTTATCAATTTGTTTATTTAAAATAAGTATAATTTTGTAAATTCTTACATCGGAGGTGGGCGTTGCTACCCGCGACACAGTTATTTAACTACTGCAGGTAGCATCGTTTCTTCTTGTTTTTAGCCAGTAAGTTTTTGCACGAATAAAGAATTTGAATTTGAATTTGAATATTATTAGCTACTTCTATCCCGAAAAATGCATTGAAACTACGATGCTTAGCTGGTATCAGCATAATTTCCTAGTTAATGGCCCTATAGCAGAGCTTACGTTCGGTCAACGACCACACATCGCGCGGTTACTCGGGCATGGAGCTCTACGCATCGTGTGACTGGAATCAACATCGCATCACGTATCTGTCTCATTATTTGGCTTCTTACACGAGCATACCTCTATCTTCTATTTTTATTATTACGCCAAGAAAAAACAAGAAAAAGTCTTATATTGATGGTCTTACCTAAAACCAACGAATTAAAATGCTCTAACTACTTCTCGCTGACGAGAAATATATCACGTGCAAAAACATAACGGAGACTTTAAGCAGTGATAAAATTTAAACCAGGTTCTACTTTGTCTTAGTTTTATCATGTAATTTATTTGATGTCTATATTCTATTCTATCTATAAGTAAGACCCTCTACGTTTGCCTCCAACTCGTCATCTGATGGTGAGTGACGATACGGTAAGGATAAAGTAGATCGTAGACTGAGGAATTACCTAAACTATTAGCCATATTTTATGATCTTATTCTTATTAAAATATTTCTTGTATTGTTGTTCTAGTCTCTGCCTGTTCACATCATAAATGTGTTAGAGTCATTCCAATATAAATTGCTGCCAAAGCACAAAAGCTCATATTTCTCTACTGCTCTTGAAATATAGGTAGCAATTTTACAAGTAGGTATTAGTGAATTATCGACCTTATTTATTACGCAATACCAATAATACTATATGGCTTCCTTACGGCCTACTGTACTACCATCACAGCCTGGTAATAAAAACAACAGAGGAAATTGTAATTACCTCCGTTCTCAGTGCATTTCATTAAATTTCTCCTCTGCTCTATAATAAATTTCTAGCGAACACGAGTTTATGGCGGGCGCGATCCTAAGAATACTACGATTCCATGTTTGAGATCTGAGAAATCGATATAGGCTCAACAATTCCTGCACGCGAGTAAATAAAAATATGACTTAATGTTTACCTTCGTTTCTTGATAAAAGCTCGAAATGTTCGCAAGCACGATAGCTTCCGGTAGCAACTTATTATAAACGTCGCTAAGCAAAGTGAGTTTTAAAGCCATGGTCGTAAATGTGAATATGGTTTACCAGCTTAATAATGGCAGACTGCATTGAACCTGTCGTGGAATTCCGAGACGCACTCATCTGCGATGTGCCTTGATTGGCAAACAATGCTTTGTTCGCGTTCACCATCTCCTCCATATTTCATAACAGGCGACGAATCAATTCAATTGATTTCCGCAGTATAACCGGTCCATAAAACTGCTAATGGTTGTAACCATAACTGTAACAAAATGTGGTAGAGGTCAACTGTGATAAACATGCAAATATTTTGGGCGAAAAGTAATCTTGTCGCGGTAATACAGTTAGGCGTCAACTGGTTTGGAAAATGTGATCGTTAACACCCACATAGCAAGTACTTGCCTAACTAGATTTTGTGTTGTGGCTTTCTTTTGGGGTTTCGATATCTTTGCTTTGCCAGGATGATGCATAGAGTCTTGATTTATGCGTGTCATGCCGTAACCTTGTTTAGTTTTTTTTTGTAGATTTCTTTAGCATGCTTGAGACTCGTAACTATGTGCCTACGTATCCTAATAGAATGCCAGGAATTTTGTAGTTAGGCTCTTCTAGTGTTACCATTTGCCACAGACATATTGCTAAACTGCTAAAGTGAGACGGTAACCGCAACGCGCAATATTTTTATGCGGTTTAGTCCCTCATTGTTCCCAGAGGATCATTTTGCATGCTGTTTAATATCTTTTCCTTGAGACGTCATTCTTTGTTTGAAACACTGTTTTCTTTCTTTTCAACAATATGTTTGCCTAACCACATATTGTCGTATGTGGTGTGTAAGGACGACACAGTACCAATAAATATTTGTGAAAACTTGTAACACGTCCTTTGCCATTCTCGACTTGTGAGAGATTTACGTAGACCACATCTTTGTTTGCAATAAAGAAAAACAGTTGCCTCCAGATTTTCTTTTAATAATAATCCAACCCTTTCCATCGTTTATTTACCTAATCTTGACTCGCCACTACAATACCTAAACAGTAGAGTAATTTTGATGATCTCTACATAGTCACAGCACAGCCCCACAACTCACTTCTTAACTCACGTCAAAGTTGCATTTCAGTATCTGCCTCGACAACTTTGTTACCTGTTAATCTATTTGACTTCATTTTCACGCGTATTAACCTTAATCTACTCAAAAACCCATTATACGGTATTATACTCAAATGTGTCCCTATAATTTTATTTCGCCGTTAGCAGGCACCAAGCGACTATTTGTAAACTGGCAACACACTAGCAGCCTATAAAAGATAATATTTATTACTATTTTGTTTACTATTTATGTCGCGTACGAGTCGTGTGAATGAGCTTAGGCACCCAAGATTTCTCAAGGTACTGTTAACTTTTTGTTGGCTGTCATAAAGAGTTATGTTGCTACTGCGTGCTCTTGTTTGTATGTATAACACCGCCATGTAAATTATCTTTTTGTAATTTTATTTTACGCTACGGCTACTTTGAGAGATTGGTTGCAGCTGTCATTTTACTGCCATGCTCGTAGAATGTGTACTTAGAGCATTAGCATGTTATCATAACAGCACATAAGTTAAGTGTCCATTGTGAATTATCTTTTTAAGAAGTCACCAATATTATAAATGCGAAAGCTTGTGTAAATATTACCGTCATAATGAGCCGATTTTAATAAAATTTGAAATAGAGATATCCTTGCTCTTACACATAAAGTACTTTCATCATCACCGTTGTTAATCTCTGTTTAATCACGCGGTTGAAACTGCGGGGTCACAGCTTAAGTAATATTGGCTGTAGTTTATAGCGGTTCTCTAACTTTCCGCTCATCAAATTTTGCCTCGTACAGGAGGCTAAATTTGATGCAGCCCTTCAGAAGCCTTCCAGCCGCAAAGGCTTAATAACGTGACTCCGGCGGCAATCTCACGACCAATTTTCAAACGCTACGCTCTCTCGGAGGCAATAATTACAAATTCATTCACAATTCATTTGTTCGCCAGATAAAATCGTAGGAGGGTGGCTAATTAATACGTCATTACTGGCTTATGTAATCACGGAATATCAGAATAATTATGGGTTTTGATAATGACGATGAAAACATAAAGCGGTCGTTGTCGCACGCAGGCTGCCGTTGCATGTTTAATTTTGTGGAAACTTTATTGTTTTAGACACGAGAAACCAGACGGGTAATAGTGGTGATACCTATTCGGTGTGCGATTATAATCTCGGGTTGCTCTGATCCGTAACATTTTGGTCAAGTTCTCTACCGTATTTAACTATTGTCGAATCTGTGACCGTACCGTAATATTGAATCTGTTCGTCGTATATGGGGGCTTTAAATTGTACGACTATGCACTTCTTGATAGCGGCTAAACACTTAAGTACGATGCCATAAATATTTAGTGTAGAACCTGGCAATTTTAGCATAGAAGACCTCTAGCCTACATGGCTTTAAAACCCGATTTATATCTAAACTACGAGCAGAACGCCTAATAATAAATCTAATATATAAAAGGCAAAGGAAAAGGTGTAACATTAAATATGAACTCTAAATAATTTATGGTTACGACTTGCAATCAAATCACCTAGTTCTTGGTCTAAGGAGCCGATAAAGTGGCTTTAATCATACATTAGAAATGCTACTGATGACTTTGGGATATCAGATTTCTCAGCTATCTTAGATTTCTAGCAATTTTCATAAGATAATTTTAATGAAATGTTGGAACAGCGGATGTAAAAACAGAACGGGCGGGTGTGCGATCGTAATCAAAGTTTTTCATTTTTACATGTTTTTTACGGCGTCAAATAAATAGGGTTACAACCAGAGTTACAACTTCTACTATCTATTGTTTTATCCATGTACGTAATATTTATCCATATGATTTATTTCTTTATCTATGGGGTATATATTATCAATATTATTTATTAAATGATGCCCTAAAATACTTGATAAATTGGCACGTAATTAAGTCAGACTCATGTACCTACGCTCAATCAATTTTTTACAGAACTTTTTAGGCACGAATATATTGAACGTCGCATTAGTTTTAGCCAAGATAACTACATAACTAGAAGATAGGTTCAAGAGTTCAAATCTAACCAAATGTAGGCCAAACCTATCCCACAAACAAAATTAACTACCTACGCAACTATCAAAAACGGTAGACTCGCCTGGTCATTAAATATCAAATTTTACGAGTCTGTTCTGTTGTTTACGTGGTCAGAACACCGCAAGCAAAACGAAGCCTTCCAAATAAGCGCCAACAATAATCTTATACACAAAACCGCAGTCCGCATGAATCGCATCATAGTTCAATAACGGACAAGTTTTTTAACCCGAGTTTGGATAGCGACAAAAAATTGGTTTAACATCGGCCGCATGGAAATTGGGTCACTAATTCAACTTGTATGATGATCGATTGCTCGAACACAATTACTGCATTGCAATGCTAACAAGACTTCGCGAAATCTACTTTGATAGGATCGACTTTAGGCAAGTAAGGAAAGTTCATATTGTACCTGTTCTGATTTAGAACGCAGAGTATGCAAGGTAACTTGTACAGTTTAGTTCGAGATTTTAATCTTAAAATAAGAGAGCGTGGGTAAGGGTTGACATAACAAGTTACTACTAAATATGAGAGGAGTTTATGAATAAAGTATCTATCTACATAAAGTAGTAGTGCGTGGACTCTATAAAGCCCCTCACGAACCCTCTTCCTTTCCGTATAATTTCAAGTTTCCGGCCCGGAGCTTGAATAAGTTATATCACAATTCTGAACCGTGTTGCATTAACATTTATAAGTATCGCGATCGATACAACTACGCTTTTTGTATTGTAAAAATGTCCTCAATTCAACTGTGCAAAATCGATATGTTTATTTTTGTACCTAGTTTACTTCGAAAATTAGGCAAAAAGTGTAAAATCGCAGCGAGACAACAATCGAAAAGAGATAACTAAACAGTTTATTTTAGCGTCGCTTTTTGCGTTGAACAAAAAATTTCAGTCCGCAAAAAGTTAAACAACTCTATTTAGTAAGCTAATACCGAAATATCGTGTTGTATTATAGGAGATGATGGATCGGGACGTAGGAGGAGCGGATGTCCTAATATAAGCGAAGACACCGTAGATAACTAGGAATGTCGCGGCAATTTGCGGCAATGATACAATACTTTAGTCCCTAACACACGACCATTCAACTTTCCTTAGATCACAAGGAATAAAAGAATCTTCGCTTTCAAAGTAAATAGTAACTTGAAACTAGATACGTATGTAGATAATAGAAAATAGGCAGGTTACTTGCGTAAGTAGAGTCGAAAACAAATCTTATGTATGAGTTAAAATTACACACATTATGAACATTTCCAATGCTTTAAGCAGCATTCTGCATTCCAAATATGATAACCGAGCGTGAACGCTAATTAGTTTTAGAAGAAGCTTTTAAGCAGCCGGCCAACCGCGGTTTATTTATCTTGTGGCTACTGAAGGATAGCTCTCGGATACCTGTTCTCAAGGTCAGTTTCTGGGTTTACACAAGAGCGATGCCCTTTTAAAGTAAAAATACACGGTGTGAAATTAAAAATAAGATAAGACTCGACGCCCACTACCCCAGAATGCTGGAGTCTTTTCTTGGAAGTGTTCGGCTGAGGCGTCGCGTCGTGATTAATATCTCCGTGGAACCCGGCTTGTAAATCAGCGTTGAAGGTAAAGCACCTTAAGCACCACTGGAATGCCAATTATAGGCAGGACAACTGAATGTTTAGGGCTCTTGGGTACACTTTTAAAGATGTTGACGATGAAAATTGGCGAAATGAAAATCGAAAAAGACTTTTTTAAATTAGGAACGATTTAACGTTTTAAATTATTATTTCGACATTCAGATATTTTTATATAAATATCAGTTTGTCAGCGAAGACGTTAATTCTAGCGCAATCGACATTGTTTGTAACTCTCAAGTCTATTTAAATACTCTTGAATCTTAATCGATTACAAGTTTATCAAACACCCTTAACAAATATCTCTCTATTATTTTCAGATATTACCACAGAGCCGAGCATCACTATTGGGCGATAAATGCCAGACGAGCGGCGATTGCGGTGTAAGCAATGCGCATTGCAACCGCGGCGTGTGCGCATGTCAACCATACTATGCACGTATCAACAACTCCACCTGCCGCGAATGTAAGTAAAAACCAGGCGTCAATCCAAGGCTAGATAAATCTTCTCGAAGCTACACGTGTAATGTGTAAAGATCGTGCCGAGGCTCCTAAGAACTTTGCAAATGACGAGACATTTCCGTTGTTGCTTTTTTGTCACGTACGAATGACTCTCGCGGTTTTCACTTCCACCCATTGCCATTACCATGATGTACTTTACTTACCTAAGCTCCTGTGTGGTAAGCGCTGCGGTGAGACAAATTACTTTCACTGGAGCTCCGTGATCATTGCCAGACACGAGACACCCGAAATTATCTTCTGTATCAGATCGAATCCGCTTTCCTTTACAGTTAGCGCTAAACGTAGCATCAATCAACTGTCCCTCTTCAATTGCCGGCACTTCAATCCTATTGTGCCAATAATGATGTTTGCGCGAATACTTGCACTCGCCATAACATTTGTATTCAGTTGCTTTCACTGCCGTCATTGTCTGCACTTAATTGAATTATAAGCTGGAACAATGGAATAAAAATCAGTTTAGAGTAAACCAATTGCTAAAATCGATTTTGTCTAGACTAGAAAGTCTTCAAAATGATCCGATTAGATTTCGCCAATACTGAATCCTGCGGCCATATCGAACGAGGACCAAGTGCATTTCTATTCAACAATATCAGTCGCATCTCTGATCTGCGCTCAGATGTTTAGTCCTATAATCCCACGCTTGTCTCACTTTATTTGTCGACAAAATCGAGCAACTGGATCATGGGTGGATTACAACGGTTCTTTTGCTGATTGCTTGCGGTGACATTGTGCAGGACCGGTACCGGCACGGATCAAACTCATGATTTTACGGTGAGAATCTTCGGTGCGTAACGGTCCTATAGAATAGAAAACTAACTCGTATCCAGGTGGTTAGGCGCGTGTAGGTGCGAGTTATAAGGAACTACTTGCGGATGCGTTAGCACAGTTGACCGACCTGCGGGTCCAGTCCGGCGGCATTTCAAACTAGGATCGTACCTACATCGCACGGAGCCGCTAGCCGCCGCCGCGACCCCGCAACCGAGACGTTATCAATAATCATAATTCCTTCCCATCCTTGTAAGGAATAGATGTATGAAATAGGTTCGTGGTAATCTTTATTTGTGCAGAAGAACCCGTTATGAGCTATTAGTGTAGAAAAACGTGGTGCATCTAGATAAGCAATTGATAAATGGGTCGTTGTCTTCTATCTTTTATGACTTTTCCGTTTACATTGAGCTAATGACAAACTTTGCCTACTGACTACCTAATAAAATGCTAAATCGCATTGTAAGTAAGTAGCAATTCTTTATTTCAAATATATAATACTACCTATAGGTATATACTGTGACAAAACATCTGTGCTAAACCCTAAGTCTTTTATGAGGCAAAAATAATCCTGACATATGAGTTTTATCAAACCAGGCCATCTTCCAAAGCTATAGCCAGTCAGCATGCGTGACTGGATGATTATAATTCGCGAAAGGAATCAGAATTTCGCGCTTGTCTAGCCGCTCCTGGCCCCGACATGTGGCTGTCATCTTGTCATTTAAATGTTCCTTGGTCAGTGTGCCAAGCGTGAGCAATCATCGGATATACCACGGACAATAATGCTATCAGCCAGTACGTACCGTTTGAGGATTATCTTCACGCAGAGACAGTAGAGAAAGTTTAAGCTTCAACAACAATAACAATTTAGTTAAAGCTCTGCCGTTCCATTTCATGTTTTTTTTTTCTTTTTAAATGTTTTGTGTTAGTCGGTGCAGCAGTTTTTAACTGGCTCTCTACCAGCCTCTTGACCTCTTGGTATGACATTAAAACCTTCTTATTTGATTTCATTTTAATTTCGGCACCTACCTAAAGCTGTAAAAAATCAGTCTTCGTGAAATTTGCAATGCTGCTTTTAGTTCGAAAAGCCACTGAATTTCTTGCAGAAGAAACTGGATTTTATTAGAAGCTTGTTTTCTCATTATTTATAGATAGGTACTTCTGTATTATTCAAATCGTCATGATCTAGCACAAAAACCTATCAAGAAAAATATAGTTATCATGTAATTCTCATAATAGGGAGCAATGATAATAAATCTTTATTCCGAAAGCTTGGCGTCACAAATCATAAGTATACTTCCCTCGTACACATCGGTTTATTTGTGGAACCAATTTAAATACGCTTAACGATGAGATCTCGCTCCAGGGACCTTATTCTTGGACGCTCGAGGTTATCTTCGTCACTCTCACTGTTATAACATTTCTAATGAGTGCGACAGTGACCGAGATAATATCTCATTCGCTAGAATAGGGCCCCAGGCTCAGGTCCGAATGAATTACGAACTTGCCATCCGGTTTTAAGTATCTGTCCTGCTACGTGAACGTACGGGACTTCAGGATTAGCACTGGACTTATCTGTTTTATAATCTTCTAGCTGCGGCCGGCGCAGTTTCCTATACCTAAGTATCCTAAAGGAATCGTTTATAATTTGGATAAAAAACGATCATATGTCAATCCAGGAAATAAACTACTGCCATTTTTTTCTAAATCTGTTTTAAAACGGCTCACCGTTTTAGCGTAAAGATTTACTTATTCACCTCATTTCTGCATCAAACACAAAATTGTTGTATGATTCTAAGATGTGTTATTTTATTATTTGCCTCATTTACGGAGTAGCAGTAGGGGCTGTTTATGAAAAGAATCGGTCTAAATCGAAAATATATTCAAATACTTCTGTCCGCATAAAGATCAAATCTACGTTTTTAGAGCTGTTCAACGTAGCTTGAATATTATTATAAGTAATCAGGTAATATAGACAAAAACATCAAAGCCCATACTCAAAAAAACCTCCAGACAAAGATTGAGCTACTGTATTTCATCAGAGGAAAGAATGCAAATTATTGCTCTATCAGACTCTATCCAAGAAACTATAAAAGTAGTTACTATTTGTAAAAACTTTACTGACAGTATCCAGTAGAGCGTAAATCATAAGAGCAATGTTTCTTTTGTTCCCTAGACAAGATTTAAGATGTACTTTAGGTGTTTCTGGTGATAAGGAGCATAACGCAGTTTTTGTGATTTTGTGTTTCTTGTAATTGAAAAGCAAGGTATGCATTATGGAAGAATAACGTGACAGTTTTCGTGACCTTAGGTGTATTTTTATAATTGGGAGGCAAGGTTTGCAATATGCAAGAATAACCTGGCAGTTTTCGTGGCATTAGGTGTTTCTTGTAATGGGGAACAAGGTATGCAATATGCAAAAATAACCTGGCAGTTTTCGTGGCTTTAGGTGTTTCTTGTAATAGGAAACAAGGTATGCAATATGCAAGAATAACGAGGCAGTTTTCGTGACCTTAGGTAATTCTTGTAATGGGGAATAAGGTATACAATATGCAAGAATAACCTGGCAGTTTTCGTGACCTTAGGTGTTTCTTGTAATGGAGAAAAAGGTATGCAATATGCAAGCATAACGCGGCAGTTTTCGTGCCCACGATGCCCATTTCTGGCCATTTATGCTTACATTACCCCAGATACGCACGACATGTGAGCAATCCGTGACGGGGATGCTTTAAAAATACTCCAAAAACTTAAAGCAGCAGAATGTGCCGTAACCGTGCCGATACTTTCATTTTGTATCTTAAGCTAAGAGTATTTTTACCCGTTACATGCTCTTGCAATTATAATGGCTATTTACAAAATGTGATGTTTTGGTAAGAAATTGTGAGCAGTTGATTGCTATTGCACGCGTTTTGTAAGTTCATGACTGTCTGTCATAAGGCTGTTATACCACGAACGATATTGGGGCAAAAGTGATCTTTTAGGTACCTAAGTATCGAAATCCAAAAACCTGTGCATAAATTTGTTTCTTCAATAAATTACCAAAGTTATCACAGAACGTACGCTATTGTATTCAAATAAAATATTGCCAATGAATTATGTTCTCGTAAACGTCTCGAGTTAGCCGTACTAAACAAAGAAATAATGAATTTGTATTATTTCGTACCAAAAACACACATTTGGTCTTTCCTACTTACTTTAAAAGTACTGTATATAGATACTACGTGCAAGTGTAAAGATCGGCCTTGACTTTGCACAGATATAATCTCGATTGGAATTGGAAATCGAAAACCCAACCGCGGTCCGTCGCCGTCTTTCACGGCGGGTTCCGTGCCACAAGTAATAAACGCAAGTGTTCCATTGTACTGCTCGTTTTTAGATTAACGTGTCAACAATCGGAGATCGTGATGATAATCCAAAAGAATTGTAATTGCCAGTTAGTACAAGTAAGTAGGTACATTCAAAGATCCGACACCGCTGCGTTTAATTGTACTCACGAAACTACCCGTGCGAATGTTCCTTTCAATTTATATGAAAACAATAATGCACTTTTTCCGTTTTTTACTTTCATTGCTTTGTTACACTTTCGCTACATTTAAGTTCTCAAGGAAGTCCGTTTTGAAATGTCTTATTCAAAATTCGGTTCTGGATATTAAGCCGATTGCACGTAAGTTAATGAGATTTATAAGACCTGAGAAAAATTGAGTGTTAACAAGAATGCAAATGAGGAGTTTATAAATACCAGGAGATCAATTAATGATAGCCATAAAAGTTTAATGTGTTAACATTTCAAACCTGTCAAACGGTATTTGGTGTTTACCACTGTCTTTAATACTGTTCTAATAAATCGTTTATATTAATCTCGACTCGATAAAGCGCCTATTCGAACTCGAAGCTATTTCCTACTGGTCGCATACAAAACAAGGTGCTACATAATTTATTGCTTAATACACTCGAAAGCAACGTTATGCATAAACATCGCGGTTCTTCGAATGGTTTATTCTGCTATCTTTATGTTAATCTATAAATTAGCAATCGGTTTTAATCTTAACTCATTTGTTAATACAATCGTTTGTAAGCGCCATACCGTAGCAAAAACCTTTAAAAGTAAGTGAGTCATTCTAAGTTTTACCTTTTTTTTTTCTTAGACAACTTAAAAACACAACTAAAAACAACAAACTCGAAAACACTAATGCCCCAATTATGTCCAGAGCTCAGTCCTATATTTGAATTTCACTCGACAATTCGACTACTTATGACCCTATTCGGAAATTGTGTCAAAAGTAAATAAAATACGAACAAGTACACTGTATAAACACCGACTTGCACCGACAGTAGAACGTGGAAGTGGGCGTACTCAGGGGATTTCTTTGGGAGATTCGAAAAATCGGCCTATTCTATAAATGGCAAAGTTTGTATGTCTGTTATTTATTCAAGCAAAAACGGCTGAAAGGATTTGAATGAAATTCGGTATGGAGGTAGCTTACACTCTAGAATATTCTAGATTAAAATATACCTATGCTGCTTTTCCTGAAAAAATATGGTTCTCGTAGAATAGCGGGAGAAAGCACCATGGTGTGGTTCGAAACAAATAAAGCAAGAGAGCAACCTACAATTGGAACAACTTACGGTTTCTTTTATTCTGACTTCCCCCTGACTTCCTTAATGCGGCCAGTGTATTGGATGCAAATTGCAGCCACACCCAGCGGGCCGCGAACTTGAAATAAATAGGGTCGCACACGCCCTGGTCCATGAACCCTGCTGACCTCCATTCATTGTGGTGTGGACGGATAGATATTGTCTGTGAGAATGAGAAGACTGCCGTTGGACGCGATTTTTTTTTCAGAAATCACTTCATAGTATAAAACAAAGTTGCTTCCCGCTGTATGTCTGTCCCTGTGTATGCTGAGATCAAACTACGCAACGGATTTTGATGCGGTTTTTTTTAATAGATAGAGTGATTCAATAGGAAGGTTGTAGACTATATTTCATACCCGTTCAAAGTCGGGACAGGTTGCTAGTGTTAGATAAACAAAAGCTGTCAACGTAAGGTGGTCGAGAACAAAATTGACACGCGCGCGGATAGGCAATTTAGCTAAAACACACTTTTTGAATGTTTCTGAAGTAGACCGTTAGTAATAAAACTATAAATGCAGTTATCAAAATAAACGACACGCAGAACTAAATTTTAAAGCCATTTTTGCATCTAAATTGCAAACATAAAAAGCTATCCTTTCTTGTTAGTCGTAAATGGATGGAGTAAAAAACATTTATTTAACTAGTTTCTTTCGAAGTATATTTCTGAAACGTTTTCTAAGTATGTGATCAATCGTGATCGGAGATTGAAATGCGCTTGATGTAGA
Source organism: Alcis repandata (assembly GCA_949125135.1). NCBI lineage: Eukaryota > Metazoa > Arthropoda > Insecta > Lepidoptera > Geometridae > Alcis > Alcis repandata. The sequence continues at coordinate 9,279,068 of OX421226.1, read as the reverse complement.
CAAGGAAATGTACCTCTATGATCGATAGTAAAGTAGAACCGTGGGAGTAAATTAGACGAAGCAACGCATGAGGTCAATCATTGCAGGCTGAAAATTTCTACCCTTTATACTACTGTCCTTTTATGAATGTTAAGCTATGTAGGAACATAAAAACGATACAAAAGAAGGTAACGTAACATAACGGTATCTAATGTATCTATACTATAGAGATGAAATACGAATGGACGCGAAATATTATATTCTAATTTCTAACGTTTATAAATCGAAGGAATTACAGGAAGCTGGTTGATTGTTGTTAAATGCTCTATAATGTTTAATGTTCAGATTATAAGATGATGTGGCCTAGATTCAGAGAAGACGAGGTCAAATGTCAAGTTTTTGCTTCGGCACGAAAAATCGTAGGTCCGAGACTGTAAGATGATCAAATATCCTTTCATTCCTTTTTTTTTTTGTTTAAAAGCTCAAATAAGCAATTTTTTGATCCTATTTTGCTTCCAGATAATAAATTGTAATATTTTTGTTCCAGCAACATTACTGGGATCGGAGTGCGTGGTGTCAGAGCAGTGTACATTGAAGGTCGCATACAGCGCCTGCTTGGATGGCGTCTGCCGATGCACCGATGGACATCTACAGTTCAGGAAGCACACTTGCCTTTCACGTAAGTATAATACTTAACTTTGGAACAAATTACTCTATTAGGTACTACTTCACGGCCTTAATAACTTATCTTAGATGAATTGAATCGCTTTACTATGGAGTTGGTAATTTGTTACCAAACAGCTAGGTAAGGATAAAGAAAAGTTGTGCTAAGCCGAAATGGCTCAAATGAAATTTTACTTCAGCGTATCTAATACTAAAATTTCGTAAATTAAAAAATATATATGAACATTTCTAACTAAACTTACTTTATTAGAGTATCATTTTAAGCATTATCTACTGTTTTGCTAAATATAAAAATGCAAAATGCAATATCATATTTTCGAGATTAAAAGACAACCAAAAACCTGACAAGAACCCAAGCTAAACCTCACAAATACAGTATCCAATTTCACGATATCAATTTATTCGAATCCAAATAAAAGGAAGAGTCAACAAACACTTTAAATTGTTGTTTAAAAAGCGGAACAAGACCGTAAATCTTTTCATAGTCAAAACTGTCATACTTGCATCGTAAATGGCAATGATAGGAATCGGTAACATGAGGAAATTGTGTAGATACAACGAGGAAATTAAAATAAAACTAGCCTGTAGAGTGTTTTGTCGGAAATCGAATTAGTTCCTAGTGATGTAGAACTAAGTATACTTACTTCTTTAAATGAGGTATTGATTAATCGTTACAGAATTTATTCCTCCTTCTAGAAAGTCGGAATTCTCACCTGTAATTTTCACATACCTACGTAACCCATGTTACAAGACCTAGTATAGGAATTTGCTTTAATATAAATTATTTGTAGGCACTAAAGCAAATATTAGCGCTCGCTTATTTGTATTTGATTACTCATTGTTTTTTCGTTTTCGTTTGAAATGTTCCTTGTTTTCTAGACGCGACGTTTTCTTAGGAAAGCGAGATTTAATTCCTACTTTCATTTTCATCCACGTTTCTTCTGACTCGTGCCAAATTGAACGGGTCACGGGCAATCACTGGATCGAAGCGAATAAGCCGTGTAATTCTATAAAACTGGATGAAGAAAGTCGGCATTTCAATGTTCAAGCCCATTATGTAGGCCACTAGCATGGAGCCAAAGGTCCGTGAGAAATTGGTCATAATTTTGAATGTAGGCAAAATAAGTGGAAGCGGAGAATGTTTCATGGCATCAATTCAATTCCGCTACAGCAGAAGTGGCTCTTAGAAAGATGTAAAGCTGTCTTCAATAGAATAATATCGCGGAAATCCGACAATGAATCGTAACAATAACGGAATGTTGCGTAGAGCCCTGACTCCCTAAGTGCTTCTGTCATGCATGAGTTGTTTCGCTATAAAGATCCAATTTTCTAAAAATGGCCCATAAAGATTCCCAAAGCCGATAATAAGCCCTTTGTTCAATGATACAGAGGCTCGTTTAATATCAGCTTATTTCCTCGAGATTGCTGCTTGGTGAGAAAAGTGCGGTGATTGTTCTGTCAAACTCAAGCTTATGAGAACCGCGCTTATTACCACGTACAAAGCTAGCATTACAGATACTGGTACTCTCTGTGAGAAATGCTGCGGCTATACCGCAGAATACAGAATACCAATACAGATTACTCGATGTCAAAACTGAAGACGCCGTACAATTAGAAACAACTAAACTTGACTCGTCGACTAATATCTCAATCACGATCGCCACTGACATTATAATCCCATACTGACCTTATTTTTTTTTGTGAACTGCACGGTTCAGCGTACGAATAATATGGAGATCAACCTAACACGCCTAGGAGATAATTGCTGCTAACCCAATAAAGTAAGACCGCATTTTGCGGAAAAGGTCAGAAGTTCAAATCAAGAAATTGTATCGCTTGAAAAGTCCGTTAGCTAGCGTTCGCAGATTCATAATAATGCCTGTAACTTACGACTTAATTCGAGTTTATTAACTTGTCAGACATTCTGGCGATATATCACTTCTGTACGAAAAAAGTGCAGTATTTTTATCATTTGTAATATTGATGCCGAGTAGTGGATAAGCAATTGCGTGTCGTGCTTTACCCCCCGATTATCATTACAATAGAATAGCCAATTACCATTTGTGATTTAAATTCACAACACTTAATCAAGTTGTCGTTAAGTATGTATTATTTAATGGGCATGAGGATGAGGAACAACGCATTTGAATTGCAAAGTCATGTCTAAGTGTTAGTGTTTAGGAATTTTGTTATGTGGGTACATTCAATTTCTTTTTTATCGCAACAGAGTAGTAAATACTGGCTAATACGACACGCAACATACATAGAAGCAAGTTAAAACTGTATCTTGGAGACTATTAGAGCATGTGATGGGGGACCGTATGGTCAGCCTTAGGAAAATTGCCGACAACCACCCGTTGTATCGCGAGGTCGACAAAAGTCCACTTTCCACTCAATACGCATTCAATAATACCGTAATAGTAGAAACAGTATTGCACATAAATATAAAATGCATTCTATTTGCAGCGGCTCCGCCTGGTCACGTTTGCTACAGTAACGAGCATTGCCGTCTATGGGATAAGGAAAGTCGGTGCGAGTTCGTCATCCTCAATTTATTTGGCAGATGTGCATGTAACACTAACTTTAGGCAAAGTGGTGATAAATGCATCGCAACAAGACCTTTCTCTACTGAAGCTGTAATTGCTGAACAAGATGCGATGGACTACTCAGTCTCTGATTCTTCAAACAAAGCTCCAAAACCAACAGCGAATACTAAACCCGAAACCAAAGATCCATTCGGAAGTCAAAAATCAGACGAACCTCGGCCAAGCAAAGCACCGCTCTCAAATGATGTACTGAGTACCGAGGAAGATAGTCCTCTAATGCAAACAGTTCTCAAAGAGCTAACTACTCTGCCAGTTAAAGATTTACCAGTTTCAAACAGGAAAGAAGGAAAGCCAAATGAAACTGTAGGCGTAGACGATCTGACGGCTTATTTACATGCGAACGATCAGCCAATTTACAGAGTTGTAACGCAACCTTCAACTGACAAGAAGTCTAACAAGAAAACTGGAAGCTCGAAAGTGCAAAGCTTAGGGAATAAATCGCAAAAAACTGGCCATCAGAGAAAGTCTTCTTTAAAAGGTATGTTAAAATTATAGACTGTTAACTGTTATAAATTAATCAAAACAAAATAACACCAATATCTAAGATAAGTGGGTATTTATAAGCTGTGATTGTAAATTTTCAGAAAAGCATCGGATTCGTACAGAATATGCGCCAATATACGACATCGGACCTGCTTCTTTAGGCATGGCCTGCGTTACTGACTCTCAGTGTCAACAAGTGGACACTTACTCGAGGTGCTTGAATAAGAGATGCGACTGTTCGTTTGGAAATAACTCTACTTCGGCGTGCTCTGCTAGGAATAGGGGTTGTCTTCCTGGCACTTTCCAAGTAAGTTGATTACACTCACTAAATAGCAAATAAGTTAGGCGAAAGCATGGTACATAATTTCAAAATTTTTTTCAAAATAATTTCATTGTTAGGAGTATTTGTTAATTACTTGTGTGAAAAATTAAAGGTCATTAATTAACTTTACCAATATAGGTATGATTTATACCACAATCTTCTACCAGGCAGGAGGCAAAAAGTTAATGTATTTATCATCCATAACGTCACGAAGAGTTTATCCTCTACCTCTGTAAATAAAATCTACTCACCTGAGTATAAAACGTAATCATCGTCTCTTTCCTAGTGTCGATCTACTGGCGCCTGCATCAGCTGGTTCTTCGTATGCGACGGCCGCAAGGACTGCCCCGATGGATCTGACGAGAAGTGCGCTGGTTATGAGAAAGGAGCTTCTGGGAGTGAGTATCACGTTACACATACATACCTACTATACTAGACTACTTCTAGGTAACTACTGGCAACTAGATAACACTAATGGTTACTTTTTATTTAGATAACTACTACATAGAAATGAGAACATAATTGACATTTAGACATTGTTTTCACTTCCTGGACTGTCCTGAGGACCACAACGTATCAAGACACGCCACTGGATCAAGTGTACCAGGATCTGGGCGTTGAATTGGCTCATATAGATGCTGACGGGGCATAACACACCTCATGAGGATGCCTTTAATACCGGGCTTATTATCCTCATCACGAATAAAAATAACGCATCCGAACTATCCTCTTCTGTTCATCCTATTAAGTTCTAGTCTAGTGATTCCAAAGGTCATTTTCTTACATAATAACATACAACTTATCTAGCAACTACGGCTACTCATAAACACTGCTTAAAATGCTCTGACAAATTCGCGCTGACTTGAAATGTCACGTGCGAAAACAAGACGGAGAACCTTAAGCAGGCTATGTTACTTATAAAGCCTAAGTCCCTACAATCTCTACATGTCTATTTATGCCTGTTTCCAGACGCCATAGGCGAGCGTTGTCCAATGAACTCGTTCCGTTGCGGCGGGCCGGGCGCGCGCTGCGTGTCGCGCGCCGCACGCTGTGACGGCACCGCGCAGTGTCCTGGCGGGGAAGATGAGAGGAACTGCAGGGCTACCAAGCGGAAAGGGTAATTCTACCAGTTTTTGCCTTTGTTAGTAATGGATGATATGTGTGACGAGAACGAACATCTGTAGAGTGGAACAGGAAGACTGCTGGAACGTCAATTTTTGCTTAGGGAGCGTTCAAGTATTACGTAACGCAATTTGGGGGGGCGGGGGGGTCTCGTAAAACGTTACGATGCGTTACAGGGGCGGGAGGGGGGGTCTTTCTTACAACACGTTACGTAACATTATTTCTTTTGTTATATACTCTCTTAACATGAATAAGTGAAAATTCACTTATTGCAAGTGAAAACCGACCCAAACGGTTAAAAGGCAATTAAAACTATACCAAGAATAAAAACTATAACATAACTTTTTGCGACTTCAGGGTAAAAATGATCACTTGAGAGTTACGTAAGGGGTGGGGGGGGGTACAGAAAAACGTAACGGAGCGTTACAGTGGGGGGAGGGGGGGTCAGAAATCTTCAAAAATTGCGTTACGTAATACTTGAACGCTCCCTTAGATTTTTGAAGGTCTGCGAAAATGGTGAGCACGTGTAGCCTGGAATGGGAAGAACGTTAGGTGTAGACGCTTGGCGAAAGATTTTCGCAACTGTGCTACTTTACTACCTAGGTTCTTCTTAGTCTTGGACTAAGCTTTCTTGACGTGTCACTGTTCAGTCGATGCGTCGCGCATCTTTGGCATTGGCGTGGACAAAAGCGTGTGTTCGGATTTTATACTAAAATGCTTTAAAAATGTGGTATCTTTTTCGCCCAATATTGGGCGTTGTTTCTTTTTATACATTTTGTAAAAAATACATTAAAAAGAATTATTTTTGATAGTGCTTATGCTAAGGTACTGATTTTTCCAGTCTCGTGCGGACACTGTCTTACTCTACTCGGCGCTTTGAAGCATACAAACCTGAATGTTTCCTGTAAAATGTAACTGCAACTTTTCTAATTCCAGCTGCCCCCGACACACATTCCGCTGCGGCTCAGGAGAGTGCATCCCCGAGTATGAGTTCTGTAACGCCATCATAACTTGCAAAGACGCTTCGGACGAGCCCCCGCATCTATGCAATGAGCAGTCAAGGTATGCCCTCCTTTATATTTCCATCTTTCAGGCAACACAGCTACACATTACCACCTAACCTTCCTAAAGTCGTAGTATTCATGTTTAGGGTTTGCATGTGACCTAAAAGTAGAAAAATTGAGTGTTTCTCTGATGTTTTGTCGACTCTTCTGGTCACCAACAATTTTTTCTGGTCAACTGTGTCTAGCTGTTCCTGATCAATATTTGATTTCGTTGTACCTAACCTATCTAACCTACCATAAAACTTCACCTCCAACGGTTACAGAATAAATAAATAACTATTGTTAGCTTACCTACTATACCATAATGATATATGTTAAGCACGTACAGATGGTTATTATTATTTGGCAATAAAGATTTGCCTATAACTACTCGCACTACTAAGACTTGCTCAGATAATTTCAGTTTCCCGCTTCATCCATCAAAAGGAACCAAAAGCTAACTGTTTTCTAAATATTTCGTAACCGCCACACGTGTGACCCGTAACGGCCTGCCCAAATATTTGACCCTAAAGTACTATCAGCTCTGGCGTATAAAATGTTTGTTCAGATGGGCCCATGCTATTTGCAATGTTAGGTCTGCCCTACTTGCTGTCGTTTTTACTGTTACGACCATGACTGTGGAAGAGGATGGTATAGCATTATGATACCAATATTTTTTTTTGTTCCAAACGTTTATTTTAATTATCTTAAATTGTTTTTGTAGACGAATACAAAGTATATTTAGTACATACAAATTCGCAAAAAAAAATTAACAATTAAGTTTTAAAAAAATATTAAATTGGTTAATTAATTTTTGATTTTGTCAAAGTCAAACAATCCATTCGAAAAGAATTCAGAACATGCATTTTACTGCAAAATTTGGCAGTAGAATACGAGTATTTTTGGGGTTTTCCACCTAATTAAAAGATTGTTATTAGATTCGGAAGCAATAATTTATTACCAGGAACCTGTTATGATTGACAAATAGTCCAATTCAGAAAACGAAGTGGCTAGCTGAGCGAATCAACTTGATGAGTTATTGCTATAGGACACGCCTTTCCCGCCTCTGAAACCGATCAAAAAGCGCGCAAGATTTATGGTAAAAATATGAACGTACCTACATAATTATGAATGTTATTGCACAACAGTCAACAAATAAGTTATTTTGTAATCTTACTATGGAAACTAACGTGGTTTTCACACATTTTTGTTATAATTAAAAACGGGAATACTCACGTTAAAGTTAAGTTATTTTGTGTTTTTTCTGTTTTAGACAGATCTAGAAAGATCTTCGTTTCCAATTCTAGTTTTGAAGAATCAAGTAGATCAGTTATTTAGGCGCTAGCCATATAGCTAAATGCCTAAATGCTAATTTGTTTTTTATTTTATTAATTTATAATTCAATCAGTACCGTTTAAAACGAATTACACTAATGATAAATTTACACTAATTAAAAATACAAAGAAAAAAACAATTAGAAAAACAGAAACAATTAGAAGTTAAAATACTATTACAGAACAAACACAAATATTTAAACACAGAAATCAAATAAAAATAAAGAATGTCATAATAATAATAATAAATCATAACACAAAAATTTATACAGTTCAAAATCAATTCATCTAAGTAACAATACAATAATAAATTACAATTTAAAATTTTTACAGTTCTATCAATTCATTTAAAAATATAATAATAAATCATAATTTAAAATCTTACAGTTCATAATTAATTCATTTAACAGTACAATAATAAATTATAATTTAAAATTTTTACAGTTCATAATTATTTGAAAATACTTGACAGTTTTTTTGAGGCAACCGACTCACAGTAATCTAAAGTTTCTGTCATAATATCCCTCCAGTCACCTGCCAACACATCACAGTCAGGTCTGTTGTTAATGAGAGCATTAAGCGCAGCCAGGGATCGCGGTATTGGGGATGTTTCATGAGCCACGGTTCTAATGGTCGCGACTCTTCTTATGGTCTGGTCCATTTGGTCTCACCGCTTGTTTTGTGTGTACAACTGGTTTGAATCATCGCATACAATACTATAGCACAATATTGACATCACAAAAATAAAATACAAACACAGAAAAACATTGAAGAAGACTTAAAAGGGCAAGAGCACTTACCTTCAGAGACATGTAAAACTAAATTAAACTGGAACACCCGAGACTGGCTTGCTGTGGATCCGACGCCAGCAACTACGATTTTGGAACTACTTTTTATACTTATTTTATAAATAACGTTTCATTAACGAACGTTATACTTATAAATAAATCATATAATATAGGCGTATTCAAGTCGAGATTGAATCAGTTTCTTTTAGGCATACATGCGCCATCGTAGACCGCGTCATTGCTCACCATAAGGCAAGATGATCAACCGCAGCCCATTATCGAACGAAAAGAAAATTAAACGGTTTTATGTTAAAAAAAAAACATACATTGCAATGTTTAAGATAAATGTACTAAAAACCAAAAAATAATAAAATAGATACAGTCGTGGGAATTATAAACATATGCATAGACTAGACTATAATAAAACCGTGGGGCAAGAAAACCGTGGGACGTGCCCCACGGTTTTATTTTAGTCTTATTTTATTATTTTTTGGTTTTTAGTACATTTATCTTAAACATTGCAATGTATGTTTTTTTTTTAACATAAAACCGTTTAACTTAAATTTTTTTTTACCTATTTTTATTTTCTAGTTTTTAGTTTTTATTTTATATAGTACATTGTATTATACTGGTTGAGCACTTTCATTTGATACCCATATTGATGGGATCGATAAAACCTACGTAATCCGCCATTTTGTAGCGGCCGCCATCTTGTATTTCAATTTTTTATAGTATATTGTATTCTGCTTGTTGAGCCCTTTCATTTGATACCCATATTGATGGGATTAATAAAACATATATTATCCGCCATTTTGTAGCGGCGGCCATCTTGAATTTATAATGATAATGAATAAACATAATTGTATTGTCACCAAAATCCAAAGTGTATACAAAATTTCAGATTAATCGGTTGACAGGAAGAGGGTGAAATTTGAATTACTAAATTTGACCCAAGAATAAATAAAACAAACGGGGTGAGCTAAATAAAACCGTTTAAAAATATATAGTTTTCCACCAGCAACTAAATATTTTTTCCCGCATCACTGTTCACCATTGGCAGTCAAACGCAAGCCTATCATCGATTTTTTTATGACAAACAATAATTATCCACTAGCACTCAATATTTTTTTCCAACAACAGATGGCGTGCAGCAGACGTGTGTCCTCTCCGCTGCGGAAACGGAAGGTGCCGAAGTACGGCCGTGGCTTGCTCTGGAAGAGATGGCTGCGGGGATAACACCGACGAAATTGCCTGCACTGTTTGCAGTGAGTATAAACATGCTCATTCACAAACCATGAGATCTAGAAAACAAAAAACAAAAACCGACTTCAAAAGACCGACTATTGAGTTATTCATCTATTTGTCGCGCACGTACTTAATTCAAATTTAAGACTTATATGGTTTTCTCATGGATACCATTATCAGAACTGGACTAAATTGAAATGGGACCAAATGGGAAGCGTCAGCTTTCTAAAAAAAAAAGAATCATCAAAATCGATTCACTCAGTCAAAAGTTATGAGGTAACAAACAAAAAAAATAATTAAAAAACATACAGACGAATTGATAACCTCCTCCTTTTTTGAAGTCGGTTAAAAAAACAGTTAATGTACATTAGGTAAAACAGGGTTATAAAAAAGGGTATGCTAAATCAAGAAGGGCACATAGATACTCGCATCATTATAAATAACTTTTACTATGGGACCAACCCTGAAATCGCAAAAAATAATAAGCTGTTCCATACATTTTATCGAATGTCATTGACATTTTTCTATGGAACAGCTGATTTTTATCACGATTCAAAATTAAAAATAAAATATGTCGTTGTAGTATTACTCTGTCTAGTTGTACCGATTATGAATAGTTAACTTTTTAATTTCCGAAACATCATATGGGCTGAGCCGAAACTGTTAGGCGTTTGCCCATATATGACAAAAACAGCCTGTTTTGCATACGTCGACGATTTGACACGATATTCGATTCCGTTATACCGGACAATAGGCGCAAACGATGTTAAACGCTTCGCATCACAATTGTGTTACGAAGTAGTTCTTGTATTTTAATGCTATATATATCATTTTGAGCTAACTTTTTCATTCATTCATAAAAAAATTAAGATATGGCACTTTTTAGGGTTCTCTACCAAAATGGTAAAAAGGAACCCTTATGGTAAAAGTTTGGTGTCTGTCCGATCGTCGGCCTGTATGTCTAAGGCCAATTATTTTTCGATTAACCTATAATTAGGTACTGCTGAAACTGCTTTTGCATTTTTCACACATTTTTACTTCTACTTTATATTTGTTTTTAAAAATATGTTTTGATCATCTTTTTTCAAATTACAGAATGTCCAGCACCTCCGGCTTCGAAGACACCCTGAACTGCAATTTCTAAGGAGAGGCTCAATTAAAAATACATTCCAACCGGCGGATCTCAATGCTCAAATATTGGGAAGGAACAATTCGACTGCTCATGAGGCGATTACGAATTATATAGAAATCCATTTCGAAATTATCATGTCGATTTTATCTATCTAAATTTAAAATTTGTATGGAACTCTTAATACGTAATCAGGGACGTGAATATGTATTTCTGTTATATTATAAGAATTGAAAGAAAAAAAATTACTATTAAAACTCTAAAGAAAAATAAAACTCAAAAAAAAAATTACTTAAAAATTATAAAGAAACAAGTCAATTCTTCCTTCTCCGCTTTCAATTTTGTAACATAGATGAAAACGAATTTCAAATCGAATCAAAATACACATAGCACAGTATTTTTTGATACATCGAGTAGATTTTGTAGATAAAAACTAAATTCTGTAGAAATTTAAAAGAAAATAAGTATAAAAACTAGATTTAAGATATACACGCAACACTTAAGTAATTCTAATTTGGAAAGATAAATTCATCGTTGATGATGGAAGCCATAAAAATTTCAGTATAACCAAACTTATAAGACCTTATTTATAAAGCTTGCTTATAGATAACCATTGCTTAAAGTTCTCCGTCTTGTTTTCGCACGTGACATTTCACGTCAGCGAGATGTCATAGTATTTTAAGCAGTGAGTAACTTTAAGCAAGGATTAAAAGTAAGAGGCTAATTGTAGAAGTGGTTATAAAAATAAGATCGTAGCTCCCTCTTGCAGTTCAGGTTACTCTATTGATCAATAGCACATTTTGTAACTCACAAAACTTCTGTATTTCTTAATTGTAATAATCAATTCTTGAAAAATAATTTTCAAATTTCTTTGTCGATATTTCTAAAATGTTTAAGTCGGTAAAGGTTTTCGAATACCTTTTTCGTGAACTTTGTGCTGAACTCAATTTTCATATATTTTAATTTATTAAATGCACCTAATAATCGCCAATACACGGTTATAAGCCGAAAAGGGCTCATAGTAATCATTATTTTGAACAACTTTTACTCTGGAAACAAACCGAAATTCGCGAAAAAAATTCAACTGTTCTATACATTTTGTTAAGTGTCATTGACATTTTCCTATGGAACAGCTGATTTTTTCGCGAATTCCGGGTTGGTCCCATAGTAAAAGTTGTTCATAATAATGAGTAGGTACTATGAGCCTTTTTTTGGCTTTGCATAGGTACTCCTTACAGTCCCGTGTTGATATAGTGTTGAAGATCCATAGAAATACTTATAGATTTTAGGCCCTGTGTATGCAATAAGACTGAAGAGTTATACTCTGCCACTATACGAAGTAAGAAGTCAGAATTCCATCTCCTGAACGCTTTAGTTAGTAGAATTTGTAAATAGAGGCACTATTTTTATCGCACTCGAGTATTCCTTTACTTTCGTGAAATTTTGCAAGCAAAAGTCGGGTTAAAGTAAGAACTAGCTTATTTTGAAAGTGAAGAGTCTGTTCAACTTATCTCGTCCCACCAGAATTATAGATACTATAACTATATTTCAGACTATTATTAGCACATAATATAATATAGTTCCATATCAATAGTTCTGTATTTTTTCTGTTTCATATCTTGTGCCTTTATTTTGCGCCCCCATAAATCCTGCTATCAGAATGCTCCACGGACCGCGCCCCCGTTAGCAGAATTAGTAGAGTATGGTCTATTATTATTTTATGTTCAAAATAGTCGAACAAATGAAGTGTATGACAAGCGCCATCTAGTTTCATTGAACCAACCTTCAACCATTTTGACACCAAACGCTGCAGTTCAATTTATTCACGTTATGAAAAACAATATCTTGGGTGTAGATGATTTGAACAAGCTCTGCATATTATTCTCAAGCTTTCGAATTCTTATGGAAACTAACATTCCTTATAAAGCAGTCTACATCGAGTTTTGTAGATTTATTTAATCTATTGTTTTTGTCTTACAAAGTATTACTTTTGCACTCTGGGGCCCTATTCGTGCGAGTGAAATTATCTCCGTCACCGTCGCTCTCATTAGAAATGTCATGAGAATGAGAGTAACGGAGATAATCTAGAGCGGCTAAGAATAGGGTCCCAAATGTTACTTGCTTTTTATTGTCTCACTTATTCTATGTAAATAGCATAATGTATCTATTTTTAATAAAGTTTAACACTTTAACTGCTGAAAACATATACCTTGTGTTTTCCTTGTGGCAACGCGAATGCGGCTACACTTGCCAGGCGCGTAAAGCTCACTTTCAATACAACTGTGCGGTAAAACACAAACGCACGTTAAGTGTTAAAGCAGTTGAAGTGTTAAAATCCAGATGGAGTCTCAGAAAGTCTTGCCTTTCTGTCTCACCAATTTCTAAAGATTCTTCTTTTGTGTTCTATGAGTAAATAATAAAGCCCTGTACACATGCTTTATTTTATGTTAAAGTAAGTATTCTTTTATTTTAGTTTTTTATGAGGATGTATGGCAGAAGTCAAGTGTAACTTATTGTATTATAGCGTGTTTATGTCGTGTGAATGTGATAGGTATACTTATTTATTAAACTTATTTCGTAAAGAGACAATGTATTTTTTTTTACCTTCCAAAATCTTTCTAGGTTTGGCTTATTTACTTGGTAACCACAGACTTGAAACCTCGAGTCATAAAAGATTTTCGCGCACGCTTTGTTTGAGTATATGGCTTATAACGACATGTAATTAAATCTTCTTCTTCTCTTCATCTTCTTTATATATAAAACAACAGGCGATCGATTTGCTCGTCCCGTCTCTCAATATCATAAAAAATCGCTGTTCGTTTGTCTCGCTAAAACTCGAGAATGCCTGGACTGATATAAATTATATTTATTTTTTTGTTTTGTTTGCTCTAATACAGGGTAGGTTTAAAAGTAAAATAACAGCAGGTGAAACCGCCAGGTGCAGCTAGTTAAAATAAAAACAACGACTAGAAAAGAGCTCAAACATAATAGATAATGCTCAAACAGTTAAGCTTTTCTTGAATTAGCTAATTGAAGCTAAGCTAAGCAGTAGCTTGAACTCTTCTCAATCAAGTAATTTTGGTTGACGGTGGTTTGTCCTTTAATCATAATTAATTTTAGATAATTTTCATTACAGGTCACTACAGAAATAGAAATAAAGTAATAAATTATACAATAATTGCCTATAGTAAATTACAAACAGTAGCATGGCAAATTTATTTGACCTGTTCCAGTAAAAAATATATAAATGTCATAATGAAATTACCAGAAATGTCTAACAAGTCATTTCAGCGGCTTTCAGGCGGCCTAAAACTCTGACGTCAGGGCTAGCTAAACATACGATCTTTAAACAACTATCCTAGGATCCCGCTATACATCGACCTTCACCGAGATGTTTATTTGATGAAACGTATTTTATATGTAATTTAATATGTCAATAAATATATTGCATATGGGTTGCCTAACAAATTTCAGTCCAGTTTAGGATTAATTAATAATTCAAATTTTTTTTTTTTTTTTTTAAATTCACCGGTTTGCTTATTAGACAAATTTTATACTAATCGAAAGTATGAAGCCCATAGAATATGCTAACGTTAGGTTGCCTATTCTTTTCCGGTCCAAACTCTCGGGTTGCCAGGTATAAACAGGTACATCGATACTAGCATTTGGCACCGGTCTGATTATTGGATTAAAATTAAACGAAATTAAAGATTATTTAATTATGAACACGGTGGTATAGGGTTGCCTGCAAAAAATCAGTCCCGAATGCCGGTTGTCGAGTTTTAAAACGTGTGGTTTGGACCAGAATAGAATAGGCAACCTAACGTTAGCATATTCTATGAGCTTAATACTTTCAATTGGTATAGCATTATTCTAATAAGCAAACAGGTGAAATTTTTGTTTTTTTTTTAATTATTGATTAATCATATACTGGACTGAAATTTGTTAGGCAACCCTTATGCAATATATTTATTGACATATTAAATTATATATAAAATACATTTCATCAAATAAACATCTCGGTGAAGGTCGATGTACAGCGGGATCTTAGGCTAAACGAAGGAAACGGACTATCCTATCGAAAAATGTTTATTGCAGCGCCCTCTTGCCAACCAGCATCATAACAGCTATCTTAGAATCATCGCCAACCAACCAGAAACTTTTACAGAAAGCTGTATTTAATCCGTCAAACTGTTTTGGGGACAAGGAGAAACATTCGGTTTTGCAAAAACGACTTCTTACCATATTAATTAGATACCTTCTCTGTTTCGTCGTGCGTAAAAAGTGCAGAAAAAGTTGCTGTAGCGGGCCACTCGAGTAGGCTTTGCATTTAGTTTTTTCTATAACCGCAAGATGTCGCTAGTAGTAGCGCCACAAGTAGGCTTCGTGTTGAGTTC
Source organism: Alcis repandata (assembly GCA_949125135.1). Taxonomy (NCBI): domain Eukaryota; kingdom Metazoa; phylum Arthropoda; class Insecta; order Lepidoptera; family Geometridae; genus Alcis; species Alcis repandata. The sequence continues at coordinate 9,263,936 of OX421226.1, read as the reverse complement.
TTTTTACACCCGCAAGAGGTTGCTACCAGTAGCGTCACAAATGAAGCCTCAATGGGAAACTGTGAACCTTTAATAAATGAAAGTTGAGAACGTATAATCTATTAGCGGATGCTCCGGACTTCGAACCCACCTTCGTCTGCGCCTTCGTGCCCATCGCGCTACTCGAACTTCAGCTCCGCAGGTTTGTGGCTATAAAAAATAGCAGTATGGGGTGTCTGAGGTGTCTTTCTATTGGTTAAAGAATTTTTAAATCCGACCAAAAGTTTCATAGATTACCTTTACAAACATACATAAATACATACAAGCTTTACCTCTTTATAATATTAGTATAGAAAATGTAAAACTTAAAAGATTGATCTTCAAGTTAAGTTTAAATAAATGAATCGATAACCTCCCCACCAATTGGGCAGCCAGAGGGGCGCTGATAAAAACGGGGAGTGCCCAGACATAACCCTGGTAAACTGTATACCTAAATTTAGTCCCTAAGGAGTTTTTAGTTGTGTAAAGAGCTATCAACATAATGATCACCGTACACGGATCTGACTGCATCGTATAACGTTAGCTTATACCTCCATTATGGTATAGGTTTTTACATAATTGACCTGATTCAGTCGTATCGGTGAAAATATAAGGTATGACGTCAATACCTACGTAGGTAGGTACATCTAAACATACATGTATCCAGGATAGGTAAAGTACTTAATTAAACAAGGTTTTTAGGAAAGGGTTTCCACGCCGAAAATGGTTCATAGTACTCATCATTATGTTTTCATAGCGATTTTAGGATCGGCCTTAGTAAAAACAGTTAACATCAATGAGTACTGTGAGCCCTTTTCGGCTTAGCAAACTCTTTCCTAATAACCCTGGACGGGTATCAAGCGCTTCTTCATTTATTTTTGCATGTATGATCGAAATTATATCGAATTATTTATTTTTAATTTTAGATGTATTGTAATGAAAATTGTGTACTATTAAATTGGTTATGATTTTGCTTAAGTTTGATGTTATCTCGTAGCATAGTGATTACTTCCTCGGCAGATCTTGTCATCACATTGTAAAACAACGCATGCGCGTCGCTCCTCAATCGAAAATTAAAATGGCTGCCCAGCTTCCCATCCCATCTCATCAATAAAATGAAATAATATCATCTCCAGAAACATTAAACGGATTGTGCGTACCTATACAAGTAATTATGCTGTGTTTAAACTTAACAAATTCAGTATAATTTGAGATTTTGACTACCTTTTTAAAGGTAAGAGTTCCTGTTTGGTGTTTGTGTGTCCATTTTACATTTGTTTTGTTGACCTACATTGAGAAATGGGTGGAACAGTGATAGTGTGATTAACAAACATTATACTCAATCTATTAGAAAGTCATTGATAACTTTTATAAACTTACTTTTCTAAAACTATATTATGTGCGCAGTAAACGGATTGCAAACTTGAAACCCTATTGGTGGCCTATTTATAAGAAAAATCGATAACTTCATAAAATCACGGAACTTTTCAAAATCATATCATACTAAAAAATGGTAAATGGTAAAGTTTTACCATTTATTTTCTATCTATTTTTAATAAAATAGAAAAATTTTTGATAAAAAAAAATAAAGATACAGTTTTACAAGCAGCTACGAATGTACAGGTAGTTAAGTCTTCATACAGGGGCCTTACATTATTCTGACTGATTACAAACGAAAACGCTGACGAAAACCTATAAACGAAGAAGCGCGAAAAAATCGTGACTTCTGCCATCACGATTCACAAGATTCGTCATAGCTCTAAGAGGAACTTGAATACCAGCTGCATATAAATTATCTATATTGTTTTTATACATTCGAATTTAAATAATTTGAGCAATTATGATTTCATAATTTGATTCTCAATGAATCATCGCAACTGATATTAACAATGTGCAAGGTTGTTCGTTTAACCAATAATTAAGGTTATTGTAAGTGATGTACAATTCACAGTTAGTTACTTGGTTAGGTTTTCCTTGACTTTTAGATTGTTTATCACATGTATTATCTTCTTCTTTAATTCGGGAGCTTCTTTAGCTTTTTTTATGCAATTGAATGACGAGATCAATAAATCGCTCGCCTGATGTTAAACGTCAGCAAATGGCGGCTGCGGTGACATTTGGCTAGGGAGCTTATTTCTCTAGCTAGTCAATTACTTACGGATTTTTAATAACGCATCGGTAAGAGAAATAGCATTCCATTCAACGAGTGACATTGCCAGCCTTTTAGATAGTTAACTCGCGGATATTAACTACAGTTTTTTACTTTCTTTTACCAACTTTTTTAACATTTTGAGTCTTACTTATAAATTATCCTTAGCAGTTGCTAAGATTGCCAAATGTCATTTAACTTGTTTGCAATACAAAAATGTAGTGCGCAGTACGAAGCAATGTCACTTAACTTTACGATACTTTATGAATAAGGCCCTTTTTATTTACGATTGTTTAGGTTTATGTAGTTAGTTTAGGGTTGTGTTGTTGTGTGATTTATGTGTTAAATCCTACATAAGTACATCTGGAGAAGAAATTGAATGGCGTATGTGAATCCATCAATCCACACTTGGCCAGCGTGGTGGAATACGGCCTAATCACCCTTCGAGGGTAGTTGTATCCCAACAGGGAGAGATGTAAAGGTGATGATGATGAGGTACGAGTTACAATTTATAGTTTTGAAATAAATTAATTCTACGACATTAAAATGAATCTGATTCAAGAAAAACAACTCGAAGCCAACAATGTTTTGTTATCCGAGATGTGTGTATTGTTTGTTGTTCGACACGAGACTCCGAGTAAACGGAAATGCATCCCGTTCCAACGCAACTGAAAATATTTTGTAGAAATACTATGCATAATAACCGCGACGTGATCGTACATAGCTGTATTTCGTTTGATTAACGTCAAAAATTGTATTTATTAAAAGCTACTTAAACAGCTGAAGAACTTCTTAAGCCCCGAAAAATTTAAACGTTCAAGTAATTAGTTATCGTGGAATTTGTTAGAAGTGTTTACAAATAACAATGGATGTAATATGTAGAATATACTGTTTGAAAGTGTTGTCATGTTTGTTATACCCTGTGTCAAGGTCAGTGGTCAAGTGTTGTGCTTGTTTTTAGTGTCAAGAAGATCTAGGGTCATGTGCTCTTACGCGAGCCATAATTGAATCGCGTAAGAGCATATTGATATAAAATTGAATCGGCGTTTGTTTTGCTTCATCTCTACCTGTCTGAAAGAGCCTCGACTCATATTAGGATCACACTATGAGTTTTCGGTACGCCCCTGAACAGTTGATTTAACATTTCACACCTGCAACCGAAGTTTTTCGTAATAGCCACATACTTGTCTTATTAGTCTTATTAGGACAGTTTTAGTAGCTAAGTTTAAGTTCTTGGTTTTCACTTTATTGTCAAACTATGCCGATAGTGAGTATATTCCGAAATATAGGATCGGGAAAGTATCTCATAGGTATAGTCATCTATTTGAATAAAAATCAATCAAGTCGCGTTTGTCTCGCAAAAACTCAAAAACGGCTGGACTGATTTGTATTTTTTTTTTATTTGATTCACCCTTATACCTATAGCAGTGATTTGAAAGAAAAAAACGGAAGAAACCGCAGAGTGCAGCTTGTCTTTTTGTATAAAAATAATAAATCACCGTGTGTTGTTAGTTAGTCACGAAAACCTCGAACATGGTTCGACCAATTTGTTTTTTTTTGTTTTGTTCGCTTTAATATTGGGGTGGTCTAAGAAAAAAGAAAATTAGGAAAAACTCGAATAAAGCAATAGTCAAAAATCAAAATTACAAAATAAATCGTATGAAGTTCTCGGAACAGGCAATGATTAGTCTATTTTTATAGTCAACACAAAATAAGAGGCCCGTTTTGACATTTGTTGTCGCGACATAACTAGTGATGTTACTGTAGGGATCCTCTATAGGAGTAAAAACGCTCATCGCCTATGTGCAAACCGCTGCTTACAAGGCGGCCGCCCCCGTTGTTTTCTGATATCTATGGGCCGCGCCGATGCGCGAGGGTGCTACGCATGCGTCGCGCCGCGTCAGTTAGAACTAAGCGACTGGTGACGTGAGGATTGCTCCGCAATATTCTTTTATATTAAATTTTAATCCTTTATTTCAATACGTAATAAACATAATTATAAACATAGTGAACAAACTAACAATAATATAACTTATCATTTACCCAGACTATGAACTACCTCCCATATTACCATACGACTCGGTATTCGATACTCACGATAAATCGATTCAAGTTTGTATGAGTATTTGACCGATTTGATTATGTATTATAAGTTCATTGGATTAAGGGAAAAATACTATTTTTAATTACAATAACATTCACTCAATCAAAAAAAAAATATAAGAAAAATCGAAAGTTAGTAAACCGCTCTGTGAATTTATTTGCGTCCATTTCTTCGTGGTATTTTTTTGTACTTTTAGACTCGAATTCGAGTAAGGCATCATTCACAAAACCTCCCCCAGCTGATCCAGCTGATCAATATTTAAATACTAATAAAATCGAATGAAGCTGGTGAAATTGAGTAATTAATTGGTTACAACACTAATATTTGAAAAAAGAAGACTGAGAACGTAACTGTTTTTGAGAGTTTCGTTATAATTAGACATTGCATGCTACTATAAAGTATGCGCGAAAAGCGTTCCAAGTTACATTCTAGGGTCTTTCTCAAGTGTCAAAACGGGCCTCTTATTTTGTGTTAACTATATTCGTGAAAACGCTACAGACAGACAGACAGACTGAGTTACTTTCGATTTTATAATAGGTTATGCCGTAATAGAATAAATAATTTGCTTGACAGAGATTTGGACTGTAATTTCATAGTAGACTTAGGACTCTTATAATCTCTTATACTTAGTTGTCTGGTTTTACGGAATTTAGGCCCTGCCTAAATACTCATAAAGCCTGCTTAAAAATAGTCGATACTTAAATGTTCTGAAAACTTCTTGCTGACGTGAAATGTAACGTGCAAAAACAAGGTTATATTAAGCAGTCTTTATATTAGGCTCTTTATCTTTAACTTTGACTAATTTCATATTTAATCATTTATTTTGTTTCAGAGTCAACAAAATGATGAGGGCGATCCCGCTGAAAATAGTTGCAATCACAATTCTTGGCGGTTTCTTCATCTTATCGTACCTGCTTTATTTGAAGTCGAACAGGGTGGCAATATTGTATGATACCAAGCCTAAGACAATATCGGCAACAGGTCTTGATGGCCATATATATAAAATACCTATACTGCCGTACGTAGAAGGCTATAGTGCGTCTATCTATTACAATGAAACCCATTCTATTGAAGCCCATTACAATACAATGCAAACCAATACAATAAAATACATCCCAAAACCATACAAAACAATACAAATACAACCAATGCAAATAAGTAACATACAAAAAAATTACTCTACTGATATGACAAGTAAGTAGAGTACCTATATCAGATTAGAGGTAGATATAGAACCCGAAAATGGCTTACAAGAGAAGGAATTAAAATAATCACCAATAAAGCAAAGCATTTGCATAGCTACAGCATGGCCAATAAAAAAATTAAAACCAACTAGTACAGCTTCCAGACATAGAATATGAAATTAAGTAAAGCATTTTTTCTAATTTTTTTATTGTAGCGTAGAAGAAATTCTTTCCATTTAATGTAATCATAATATTTCTATTCCAGTGACTAATCTACTAGTCAATACTCCAGGTTGCGATATCCCAGTGGCACTGGTAGAGTTTAAGGTGTATTCAAAAAACGCCAAGAAATTTACCGATACTTGTGGAAAACGAGCTGTATTTCTCAAGAAAGTTGATGGAGACAAGGTCCAAGCTATGATCAAGCCTAAAATAATAAAAACGTATTTGAGGAGGAGTGTTATTTTTGACTGCTGTTACCGTTTTATAAGCCGATCTCCCCGCAACCAACGTTATGGCAAGAAAATTAAGTATGTGTGGAAACTTCTACTTATGGGGGTTTTTTTGTTGTGTAGGCGTGGTGGCAATGTTCGTTGCGTTCGATCCCCTTCACACTAACTTACTCGGGACACAGGAGCAAGCAGGATGACATACAATTGCCATTGCTACCACGCTTAGACAATATTATTCCTAGGCTGTTAAAAATGTTATCGGCCTAAATAATAAAAGACCAAAATAATTTCTATATTTTCACGTTTCTTTCTTCGGACCGAGAACATTTCAAAACGCTCGTTACATGTATGAAAAAATTGTCTTTTGATGAACTCGAGGATGTTATAGTACCTACGTTATCATTTGCAGGTTCACGAAGTGTGTCAAATTCCAAGACAATGCTATCATTACATTGGAGACTGATTTCGTCAACGTTCGATGTTTTGAATACGACAAACGAAACATATCGCATGCGATATACGACGACGTGTACGCATTCGCTAAAAGAAGAAACGTCATCAAAAAGACCCACGGAGTATGCAAACCGTACAACGTGTTGATGATAGGGATAGACTCTATGTCATTTCCTCGGCTTGTGCTGTCATTAGAAAACACTGCTAACTATTTCGTAGATAACTCATGGCTTGGTTTTCGAGGCTATCACAAGGTACGCTGATTGGTTACTTTATTATGTCTACAGAGTTTGTACCGTAGAGACTTTATATCGATATAGTCAAAATGTTAAACGCTTGTTTCAGATACCTACGTAGGTAGTTAACTAATTAGTAAAGAATAGAAACTAGAAATAAATTAACCTTAATTTTTTTTCTAGGTTGCAGACAACACATTCCCCAATTTCATGGCATTTCTAGCAGGAAGAAACTTATCAGACATATCTAGTCAATGTGCAAACAAGATGGATGAATGCAACAAACTCCTCATATGGAACAAATTCAAAGAGGCAGGCTACGTCACAGCTTACGGAGAAGACTACCTGCGTATCCCGGACACTTTCACCGATAAATACGCTTTTGAGACACCCCCGACAGATCATTACATGAGACCATTCTTCCTTAAAGGAGAAAGACAGCTGAACATGAAAACGTTAATTTGTGCTGGAAAAACGTCGTCAGGACAGCAAGTCCTAAATTATGCTCTGGATTTCGCAAATACCTACAAAGACGAAAAATTTTTCGGATTTTTTTGGATGAACTCGTTTAGCCACCAACCTCACAGCAAACCCCAAGACGCTGACGGCATGATTGTGAACTTCTTGAATCAACTCACTTACACAGGGGTTTTGGAGAATACTTTTGTTATAATGCTAAGTGATCATGGCATACGCTTCGGCGAGGCTCGTCTGCAACCTGCAGGGTTTTACGACGAACGTTTGCCGTTTATGTTCATATTACCTGCCACGCAATTCGTAAGTAATTTCCCTATGCATGTCCAATTCATGTACACCAATCAGTATAGGTTGGTGACGCCCTACGATCTTCACCATACTCTCCTTGATATACATAGAATATCGTGTTGTCAAACAGTTAAGCCTAAAGTAGTTTTAAGCGCGTGTCCCAAATGCCACACTATGTTCCAAGTCGCAAACGATAACCGCACGTGTGAGGACGCCGCCATTCACGATAAGTGGTGTAGTTGCCATGATTTGTACCAGGTTCCAGATCAGGACACCACTGGAGAAAAGTGCGTGCAATTGGCGCTTTCCCACTTGAATCAGATTGCTAAAACCACTATTACCAAGCGGTGTTATAGATGCGCTCAATTGTCTCTTGCAACTTTTATAAGGGCACACTTCTACTATGGCGGAAACGTTAATGGCGGAGAAAAAACTGGCTTGTATTACGTGGTAGCTTTTACTGTGACTCCGGGTAATGCAGCGTACGAGGCTATAGTTAATATAATAGACGGATCACTCGTAGGTCCAATTAGTGTACTTTCCGCTTATAAAGGTTCAGGAACATGTACCAATAAACGCGAGACCCGAGTCTTCTGCTGGTGTGAAAAAACTACGTGTTAGATTTCATTTAAAACTTTGGACTATAATCCAAAATTCTTTATAAAATAGTATAGACTTTCCTGTACCTGTGACAATATACCTTATCTACTCTCATATCGTAGAATTCGAATCACGGACTCCAAATCGAATTATATTGACATACTTTATAAACACAATACCGAAATTAAAAATTGAATCGTGTTGTAACTGTATTACTTTTTCCCAAAAAAAAATTTTTTTATTCAATGATAGGCTTGCGTTTGACCGCTATCTCGCCGATGGTAAGCAATGATGCGGTCTACGATGGAGCACGCTTGCCTAGAAGAAACCGATTCACTTGCGAGCATTCCTTCCACTTTCTAGCAGAACGCACAATAAAGGTGGAATCGAAGCGCTTAGTACGAGTTTTTAGCATATCAACACTAAACGAAATAATATTATAAACGTTTTTACGATATAAGAGTAGATAAAAACCTTTATAAAATCCTTGACCGTTTGTTCGTCTGTCCGACTGTCCGTCCTTTTCGGTCACTTCATAAATTCTACATTTCAACTAAAAAACATGAAATTTGGTATTTTGATATTGTGGAAATAGATCTAAAAGATCACAAAAAAAAAACACACAAACACAATAAGTTTCCTAATGGTTTTCCATCTAATCAGGTACACCATAAAAAGTAAGTCAATTCTATTGACCTATGTCCGATCATATTTGGAACGTGTTTACGGAACCCTATCATCTCCGGGTCTCGAATCGCTCTTGACGACTTATTTATCGTCCGATAAGCACTGATATAGCGCTGATAAGTTGGATTTATGAATATTTTTGCTTAATGAATTCCTATAGGTACGATAAGAAGGGTAAACAAAGAGAATCCGTTCAGAGATTAGTTTGGCAGACATGGTACCCTAAAAACTGCATACGAGAAAACTCAATAATCTGTATGGTTAAACTAAATAGAAGTGCAGTGGCGTAGCTAGCATAGGTGGTACTCGGAGCGTATAAATTATTGTGTGATACCACCTGATGAATCAAAACTGTTTATATCAAGAAAATACAATAAAAAACTTATAATTTTTGGTGCATTTAAAATTATTACAATCGATAAATTATAATTTTTTGGTTTTGATAACATGGTTAAAATGGGTTCAATGGTTTGATTTATCATTGAAAAACCGTGAAAGAATTTTTTTCCATTTTTTTTTAAATAAAAGTGCGGCGAACTTTCCTAACTTTTTTTACGGTCCGGTTGGCCACCCCCAAACAGGTGGCCGCTGCACATCGCCCCGACGCGACGCTCCCTAGCTACGCCACTGCTAGATACAACAGGTGTGGTGGCCAAGCCAATACAATTCGGCAAAGTATTTAGGTCGATTAGTCACATGGGGGAACTTTGGTGATGGTGACCTTTTTCGTTCAGAAAATTTTGCGTGTAGTTAAATGGTAATTTGGAAAAGCCGCGTAAGCACGTACGCACAAAGTTGCGTTCGATGATATGCGACAATGTTGGGCGTTCTACTAACGACTGTTGAACTGTGTTAGTCAAATATGTTTGTGGCGATCCCAGAATCAAATACCGTATTCGAAATACGTAACGATCGAATAAGTCCACGATCAATTAGTAGCTACGTTTTGTATGGAGTGATCGAAGAGCTTAACTTATTAAAAGTTTCGTATCAAAATTGTAAATTATGTACTTACTTATAGAACCTGATTCATACCTGTCTTATCTTATCTCATACCTTTATTTCATACCAGCCTTAGTACCTATGACTTACCTACTTATACTATAGCTTTAACATATGTATTAAAAATAAATCCTTCTGTTTTGGCAGTATAACAATAATAATTTCGAGAAATATTTGAAAACAACTACAATTAAATCTCAAACTAAAATCTATATGTGAATACTTGTATTAAACCTAGCCTATGCCCGCGGTTTTACTTACGCAGTGGCACTCAATGTACTTCTATGTATCTCGGTGTTAGTTAAAGAATGTTCAGAATAAAATCAGTAGTTTCAGGGCAAATGGGAGATTAAACAACTTATATCTCGGGGTGACGAGCACAGTGCTGTGCCGCGCAGGGTCTTGAATTCTGCGAGTTCAAAATTCTGGGTGGCGCAGACCTGTTATGTGTAAACGTGACATTTAACATCAGGCGAGCGATTTGCTCGTCTCGTCACTCAATTAAATAAAAAAAAACAGTAGTTTCTGTGTTAGTTATAAAACTGTTTCAGAATAATACTTAGTAATTTACTGTTCATGTACTAATTACAAAATAATCAAGTGTTCGTAATAGTCAATGAATTATGTATTGAATTTTTAGTTTTTTTGTCCAATATTATTTACTTTTCCTGTATGCCGTTTATGCATGGATATAAGGAAATTGTACACTAAGACGAAAAGGGCTCATAGTACCTACCTATCATTATGAACAACGTTTACTACGGGACCAACCCGGAATTCGCGAAAAAAACAGCTGTTCCATAGAAAAGTGTGAATGACACCCGACAAAATGTACAGAGAGCCCTTTTCGGATTAGCATACCCTTTCTTTATGACCCTGTAATCTGTATATGTACATGTATTAAGCCTAGTCTTTGCCCGCGGTGGCACTCAAGTATTTACCTATCTTGATGTTAGTCAAATAATGTTCAGAATATAATCACAATAATCAGTAGTTTCAGTGTTACTTAGAAAAACTGTTTCAGAATAATACTTAGTAATTTACTGTTCATGTACTAATTACAAAATAAAATAATAATAAAATATTCAAGTGTTCGTTATAGTCAATGAATTTGTATTGTATTTTTAGTTTTTGTCCAATATTATATACTTTTCCTGTATGCCGTTTATACATGGCTTTAAGGAAATTGTACGCTAAGACGAAAAGGGCTCATAATACCTACCTATCATTATGAACAACGTTTACTACGGGACCAACCCGGAATTCGCGAAAAAAACAGCTGTTCCATAGAAAAGTGTGAATGACACTCGACAAAATGTACAGAGAGCCCTTTTCGGATTAGCATACCCTTTCTTTATGACCCTGTAATCTGTATATGTACATGTATTAAGCCTAGTCTTTGCCCGCGGTGGCACTCAAGTATTTACCTATCTTGATGTTAGTCAAATAATGTTCAGAATATAATCACAATAATCAGTAGTTTCAGTGTTACTTAGAAAAACTGTTTCAGAATAATACTCAGTAATTTACTGTTCATGTACTAATTACAAAATAAAATAATAATAAAATAATCAAGTGTTCGTAATAGTCAATGAATTACTTATGTATTGTATTTTTAGGTTTTGCTCAATATTATTTCTTTTTTGTATGCCGTTTGTTTTGTATGATCTGGTCCGTATAAATTGATTTTATTTATGATTATGAATTTAAGAGGATTTACCATAAGTCTGCCGTTTCGCGCTTTGTTTAGTTTATGTGCGCTACGTAGGTATTTAGGCCTTAAATTATTATGTAAAACGAAAATAAATGTCTTTATTTATTTTTAGTTAGATATAAATATAATTATATTAATATTTACCTACTTAGAAATGTGAAATGAATTTATTTGAAATAAATGAAATTAAAATGAAATAAATATGTTTGTCTACTAATTTGATCCAAATTACACTCAATGTACTTAGTATAATTTAGTGAACTTACAGATCGTTAATGAAAATAGTATAAATTACGTTAATGCATTACAAGCTTTTATTTAACTTGCAATGTTTGTTATAATAAAATATATTACATACTTTGTTTTGGTCAAATCTTGCAGCTGAAATTTTGAACCAATTTCCGATTGAGCAGTTTGTTATACCTGTGTAACTCAGATGACAATGCAATAAAAGCTTGTTTTTAACCGACTTCCAAAAAGGAGACGGTTCTCAATTCGACTGTATGTTGTTTTTTTTTTGTTAGACCTAAAGTAACTTTAAAAAACCACCTTGGTAGGCAAAACCTGAAAGATTTAAATCAGACCTAGCATGATTTCTATCGAGAATCATGTAGTGAACAGGTATTCGATAAATAAATGTACATATGACAAATGGAAACGCTCCTCTCGGACGTAAATGGAAACTGCATTTGCATTTTTCACACATTTTTACTCATTTACATACTTGCTTATGTTTTTCGGCAGAATTTGAGCGCGCGTACCTATATAGGTACTCTACACGTGCAGCTACTTTACGACTTTCGAATAGGTTTTATAACACACTAGCGACCTGACCCGGCTTTGCACGGGTGTAATATGTAGTATTTTATTTTTTACACGAAATGTAGTATTTTTTACTCGCTAATGATATGACTTTATATTGGTGAAAGAATTTTTTAAATCGGCCCCATGGCTAAACAAATAATTCTGAAAACACGAAATTTTTTGTCATTTTTTAAATCGGATAAAGTTTATAATTATTACGAATTTAAACTTATTAATTTGGGTCAAATTTTGACTTAAAATTCATCTGTAAAAAATGTCATTTGTAGTTTCGATACTATAGTGGCAGTCGATTTGTGTGACAATTATGTTTAGTCACAAATTCACAATGTTTTGGTCAAATAAATATAGGGCTATTCATAAAGGGTATGCTAAGCCGAAAAGGGCTTATAGTACTCATCATTATGAACAACTTTTACTATGGGACCAACCCGAAATTCGCGAAATAAAAATCAGCTGTTCCATACAAAAATGTCAATGACACTCGACAAAATTTATGGAACTGCTGTTTTTTTTTTCGCGAATTCTGGGTTGGTCCCATAGAAAAAATGTTGTTCATAATGATGAGTACTATGAGCCCTTTTCGGCTTAGCATACCCTTTATGAATAACCCTAAATAGGTACTTTTTTAATATTTCCCAAACGTCCAGCCTACTAAATCTACACTCGATCCCCTTTTCCAATAATAGAGAGTGTTAATGGATGGAAAGTCACGCTGTTTACCTTAAAAGGTGTAAGAGGCCTCGTTAAATTAGGTGTAATGGAGTCGTCGTAATCGCTGCCGAATGCCGGTGCTATCTTTAGAGCGCCGTCAATTGAGACGGTTCTTTTATTACGTAGTTACCTGGTTAAGGCCGGTAGTTGTACTATATCGTCTATTTGCTTCCGGTTGCAATTTGAAGTGTCTACTCTAGTGTTTCCTACTAATACTTAGTATAAAAAAATCAAAGTTTGTGAGTTCAATTGGATGTTTGTTTCTCAATCAAACAAAATGGTTGAACGGATTTGGATGAAATTTGGTATGAAGCTAGCATATACTCGTAGCCTGGAATAACATGTAGGCTACTTTTTATTCCGAAACAGCGGGTGAACTGCGGGACGCTACTAGTAAACAATAAAGAGTTAATCTAGTTAGCAATCTTTCTATTTCTACATAAGAGAAATTATTGCGACTCTTATTGCCATGTAAAAAAACATACAGGTATGAAGAAGTGGAAAAAAATATTCGTCCCTTTCCAAATAACTCCACAGAGTTCTAAATAAATTATGCTAAGCTGAAAAGGACTAATACTCGTAGTAGGTACATCATTATGAACAATCTTATAATAACATACTATCAGACCCAAATATCAGCTGTTCCATACATTGTCGAGTATCATTGACATTTTTCCATGAAACAGCTGGTTTTATATTTCCAATCTTCTTTTCTTTATATATAACTAGCTGTTCCCTGCCACGCTTTGCTGTGGATAAAAAAAGAAAAATTAAAAAAAATAGCCTATGTTACTTTGTGATAATGTAGCATTCGAATGGTGAAAGAATTTTTGAAATCGGTCCAGTAGTTTTTGAGTTTATTCCACACAAACATACAAAAATACAAAAATACAAATCTTTCCTCTTTATAATATTAGTATAGAAAATGAATCGCTGTTCGTTAGTCTCGCTAAAACTCTGGAACAGCTGGACCGATTTCGCTAATTTTGATCTTGATATATTTGTAAAAGTTCATGGAAGGTTTAAACGGTGAGAAACATGAATAAAAAAAAATAAAAAAATAAAAATAAAAATAAAGAAAAATACTAAAATCGACAATTTTATTTTTCAATACAAACTGTTCCTATCTGTGAAACATTTTAAGTTCGTCCTATCGATACGGTAAACTCGGGATGTCCGATCTCTTTTGTCTTTTTAGAAATAAAAAATAGTGTCACTTGGTTGTCAAATATTTAAAGGTGTGTTCAGAAATTGGTCCGATCTTTGTTGTTGGTTTTTGTTTGCTCTAATACAGGGAAGGTTAAAAAGTAAAAAAAAAACAGCGGGTGAAACCGCCGGGGGTCAGCTAGTTTTTTAATATAAATTGTCCATAAAGATGACTGCTACAAACCCTTTTCGGCTTAACATGCCCTTTCCTTAACCCAGTTCAACTAATTCCAAATAGGTAGAGCACAAATTGATGTCCTTGTACATAATGGTCATCGTAGTTTTCTTGCCCCTCAACGTTCAACTGGTCACGCTAAATTCTTACTCATCGACACAAGAGCATACATTAGGTAAGTATTCGTACTGGCAAATAGATATGTACATAGTAGCGGCAGTACACTAACAATCTTCGGACTCGAAACACGTATCGTAACCACAGAGCAAAAACACAATAATAGACGAAACTATCAAAATAAATGTGAGTTTGGAAGTGATGCAACTGATATCATATGGCACAGTTTCCTAGAAATCCTGTCGTAGATAAACAAAAATTAATAAAACATATTAATTAAAGTTTGTTATGATAGTGTACGAGTACATGCGGACAATGTAATGCTCGATCGGTGCAAATGTTTTAATATACGAAGTGTAGCGGAAATCGTTCATAACGCGTACCTATGTAAGTATACTGACCTGCGCATTTTAACCCCCGACGCAAAAAGAGGGGTGTTAACGTGTGACTGTGTATCTGTCTGTGCATCGTAGCTCTCAAACGGCTTTTAAATTTTAAACAATATATTTCCCAAAACGTTTTTGTGTTTGAATAGTAACTCAATCGAAAGTGTTTCTTAGCTGTATAATTCGCGAAAACCGGTTCAGCCATTTGAAGATTGGCAGGTTTAATCTAATCGGGTATTTTGGAATTATTTGTTACTTTTGACTTGCCTTTCATACCTGGCGCTAGGAGATGCTCTTACTGGTTTTTTGCTACGAGTTGCATTTTTGTGAAAAATATAGGGTTATACAGAAAGGGTATCCTAAGCCGAAAAGAGTTTGTAGTACTCATCAATATGAACAACTTTTACTACGCGACAAATACAAAATTTGCGAAAAAAAACAGCTGTTCCATAAAAAAATGTCAATGACACTCGACAAAATGTATGGAAACAATTGGTTTTTTTTTTCGCAAATTCCGGGTTGGTCCCATAGTAAAAGTTGTTCATAATGATGAGTATCACGAGCCTTTTTTTAGCTTAGCATACCCTTTCTGTATAACCCTTAATTTATCTACTCTATTTTATTTGATAATTGCCTAAAATTATGTAGGTATATGTCGCGCTATAAAGAAATATAAGAAGGGCATACTTATGCTAAGCCGAAAAAGACTCATAGTAGTCATCATTGTATATATAGTCTATTTCAAATAGAGAGCGAAAAACGGACATTGACCTTTTAGTGTTGCGCAGGGAAGACCAACCTTCTTTGCATCAATAAATTGTTTTAATAGTTAGCAACTATTTTGTCACTATCAAAATTCAGGTTTTCAGTTTTTACCTAACAATTATCATTACATTACTATTATCACTATTTAACTCAAAACTGTAGATCAAGTTTTTCGTGTAACTATCTACCTACACATTAGTAAATTAATCATCTGACATTGGCAGGTGTAATTAGTTTAAGATTTAAGTGTGTGCCAAATAAACTATTTATAATTATTATTACCTATTTATAGGAAACGATTATGAAAATAAAATCAAACGAATAAAAAAATTACATTATATTAAATCTGAATCAGAATTACTATCGTCTGACGAGCTGCTGTCTGATGTTTCGCCTGTTACGTTTATGATAAATGAATCCACAGTTTTATCCACTTCCTGGTCTAATGAGGCTAATTTTTCTTCTTCTTTTTTTACATGGCTTATACAGTTTTGCCATTTTTCGGGGGTAATGTGGCTTAGCGCTTCATGGAGTAGCTTTTTTACATGACGAGGAAGACGACTCCGATGATTCCATTATCACTCACAAACAAAAAACAACACAAAACAAATATATGTCCTAACAAAAACAGATATAACTAATTTAACTCAACAAAAAATAACAATTATATATTAAAGCGTATTCCAGAGCGGAATGTGGCCCCAGCCATATCTTACCGAAAAATGTCAAAACAGGTTTGCAATATCTGATGGACCTTGTCGCTCGCCTCGCCCGGTACCACGAAACACGGTAAATGCGTAAGCGACAGGGAAACGATACATAAATGTATGGATAACGATACGCATCGTTTGTTTTCGGTGCTCTCGTGGTACCGTGGCGTGAACGTACGTTTTTCGCTCTCTAGTTGAAATAGACTATAGTTTGTACTAAACAAGTAAGTATAGGAATAACCAAGCATTTATATTTGTTTCGATTATTATTTTTAATCCTTAAAGCATATTAGTTGCTGAAATGAGTAGGTAACAAACAGGATAACTAATAAAAGGAAAACATCATAATAATCTTCTTTTAGATAAAAATGAATCGCTGTTCGTTTGGCTCGCTATAACTCGAGAACGCCTGGACCGATATCGATAATTTTGATCTTGATATATTTGTAAAAGTTCAGGGAAGGTTTAAACGGTGAGAAACATGAATAATAAGTAAAGAAAAGTACTAAAAACGTCAATTTAATTTTCCAATAGAAACTGTTCCTACCTGTGAAAAATTTTTGATGTTCGGTACGGTAAACTCGGAATGTAGGTATCTCTTTTCTCTTTTTAGAAATTAAAAATAGTGTCACTTGATTGTCAAATATATTTGATTGATTGTGTTATAGGTGTGTTCAGAAATTGGTCCGATCTTTTTGGTCTGTTTTGTTGGTTTTTTTTTGTTGTGTTTGCTCTAATACAGGGAAGGTTTAAAAGTAAAAAAAAACCGCCAGGGGCAGCTAGTTCTAAATAAAACATTTTGTAACATACAAATAAGATGTTTTAGATAGATAGATAGATAGATAGATAAACTCTTTATTGTTCACACCATAAATTACAAACAAAAGAATTATAACACATAAAACTAGTGCGACAACTGGCGGCCTTTTACATTTTTACTTTAAATATAACTAGTTTCAGGTCGCGGTTTGGCTCGCGTAGCCTATATCAACGATACCTGCAGTCAACAATCCAATACCCCTTTTGTTATAATTAACACGGGAATACTCACGGAAAAATTAAGTCGTTAATTACAACAAAATAAATTAATAATAGGTAATAAAATTAATTAATGATGACGAACAACTATCGGAAATATATTCTGAAGGACGGTACGGTCGACATTTGTCGAGCATGCCGCCCCGTCCCGGAGAGTCACTCAGGCATATCATCTCCTGTTGTTCGCATCTTGCTAACGGCGAGTATTTGCACAGGCACAATCTAGTGGCCAGGATCATCCACCAGCAACTTGCCCTTCAATACGGTCTTGTAGAGTCTGAGGTTCCGTACTATAAGTACGTACCTGCGCCAGTTCTCGAAAATGGTCATGCATTGCTCTATTGGGACCGCTCTATCATCACGCACAGGACTATTGTTTGCAATAAGCCTGATATCGTGGTGGTCGACCGGTGCCAGCGCAGGGCAGTGCTCGTCGATATCACCATTCCGCATGACGAAAACCTCGTGAAGACCCTAAATTTAATACATAAAATTAATTAAGTTGTTAATTACAACAAAATGTGTAAAAACCACGTTAGTTTCCAAGGTAATATCCAATACCCATTTTTATTTTTTACCTTCCCGTTATGTAGAAGTTTCAATTCAAAAAAGTTTAGTTGAACCAAGATAAATAGGAAAGGCATTGTTTCCAGTGAAATTACAGGGCAAATGGGAGATTAAACAACTTATATCTCGGGGTGACGAGCGTAGTGCTGCGCCACGCAGGCTCTTGAATTCTGCGAGTTTAAAATTCTGGGTGGCGCAGACCTGTTATGGGAAATGTGACGTTTAACATCAGGCGAGCGATTTGCTCGTCTCGTCACTCAATTACCTACATAAAAAAATATTACACAACTCAATTTTGAACTACTTCCCGGTGTCCGATTGACCTGTAATTTGGTATACGTGTGTAACTCCGATGACGATTCAATAAATACTTGTTTTTAAATTAACTTTTTTTTTTATTTGCAGCATTATTGGCTTGAGCCGCAATGATCAATCAGAGATCAGCCGCACTAATAATCGTGTCCTGTTTTATAATTTACACATTTTATTACAACATCCATGCCAACAATCTACACAGAATTTATATTAAATTTGACGAATTAGAAAAAATCAAAAAAAGAGAAGTTGTTTACAATTATAATGGTGAGTAAGAACCACTGAATAAATCACGTCTTTGGGTAATATGCAGGACTGCAACTGCAAGCTAGCAGTCGACTCGCGGCGGCTCTATAGTTTGTTTGTAGCTAGCTGCACCCTGCGGTTTCAACCGCACGATAATTCTGATGAAAAATTGCCAATGTGTTCACCAGATTATGAACTATCTCTATTCCTAATTTCATCCAATACAGACGTTTTAACGTAAACGCGCTGTTACTCGTTCACTATAAAACTTTCGCATTTGATATAATATTAGTGAGATGTCGAAATGAGTCCTAAACGCCCCTTCAGCGACACGTACAGTCACAGCTAGGCTGCTGGGCAACTGCTGCACTTGTACATTGTATTTGCATTTTGCTTATCTCTTTATAGTACTTAGGTACATTTAACCTAAATAACTAACATTTAATCTAAACAACTAATTTCAATTAACTAGGGGAACAAATTGTCATTTGTAGGTATGTATGTTTGTTTGTATGACGATTACTTGCGTCCAAACATTATACAATTTTGTAAGAGAGTATATAATTTCAATGCAATTACTAAAGTCGAATAAGAGCAAAATTATGAAGTTATAGGTATTGCGAAACACCGTTCAGGACGAACAACTTTACTGAGGCTATTTAATTTTTTCAGGTACAGAAGATTTTTTAATAAACACAAAAGGATGCTACATACCAAACTACGGAAAAACTTTAGTAATCAAGGAATCCAAGATGTACAACTCGAACTGCGGTGATAGAGCCGTATTTACAGAAAAGGCTGAAAATTACAAAATAGAATTCCGAATAGACAAACAGATATTAAATAAATACAGTAAAAATATTGAAACAGAATGCTTTTACAACTTTGCTAGTCGATCCGAAAGCCCTGGACAAGAGGATACAAAATTAAGGTATAAATGATTTTCAATAGATTTTGTGCGATTTGAATCTATACAGTAAAAAAGTTTTTTTTGTCCTTACTACTGTGTTTAAGAAATACTTTTTATACAGAGTTATAAGAAAAGGGTATAGGTACTAAACAGAAAAGGGCTCATAGTACTCATCATTATAATATAAACAACTTTTACTATGGGACGAACCCTAATACCGATAAAAAAAATCAGCTGTTCCATACAAAAATATCAATTACACTCATTAAAATGTAATTATGTAATGATGAGTACTATTGTATTTTGTATGAAAACGTGCAAAATCTTAACTGTTTAGGAAAGCGTTAAGTATATTTGAAAATTAGAGCTATAATAATAACTATAGATCAAAAGCGACAGCAGAATCGCAGCTTAAAGGCCCTTGCGTTTTGTAATACAAGGAACACACCAGTCCCGACAGCACCGAGTGACGCATCCGCAGAGCAGTTCGTGCCCTTGATCTATAGAAGCCTTTGGTACGGCATATGTTCCGTATTTTTTTTTAAAGCCCCAATATTTCTCTAAATATAGCTAGGTTAACGAGTGTTGAATAGGTGTCTAGAACAGTATTACAGAAAGTGTTATTTTAGCAAAGTAGAAAAACAGACATTGTCATGTAAATGCGGCCTTAACCACGTTTAATTTTACAGCTATACCGAATGGAGTCCATTCAAAAACGGCACAAAAGCAATGCTTCTACAAGAAGTAATCACGGTCAAATGCAATACCACTCAACCGAAGACAAAGTCCAGTACAGTTTACGAAGACGCCTACGTGTTTGTAAAGAAATTAGAAAAGAAGAAACCAAAGACAAAAGAGACGAATAAACCAAAGACAAAGGAGAAGACCTGGAATGTTCTCATGGTGGGAATGGACACCATGTCCCGAGCGAGAGCAATAAGCTCTATGCCTCGTACAGTTCAGTATTTGCAAGAACATGGCTGGCTGGATTACAAAGGCTATCAAAAGGTAAACACGAAGTGCAAATACACAAGCATATATTTTTAGTTTGAATGAGCGTGAACGTTGTTGCCGGCTAAGTTTAATTTAATAGGATGCTTCCTGTGTTAACTCGATACTATTCCTGCCTCTATAGTTACCTACTAACAATATTATAAAGAGAGCTCTAATGCTTGTATTGGGTTATTTCCAAAACTAGACCAATGGAAAGTTACAGAATCCCTGAGTGCTATATTTTGTAGTCCCAAACCAGCACCAGATTCAGAAGTGTCAAGTATCAGCTAGTTAAGTACCTATACTGCGATGAGTGCTGGCTCGGATTCCCTTATACTTATAAGGCATATGGCCAAGAGCCAGTCAAGTGGTTATGGCCCAGGGATCCTTATATCCATGCATGAGGTTACCAAGATGATAGTGAAAAATGATACATTGTGAGGCACTCTAAGTCTTTGTCGCGAGTCACTCTACTCTACCAAGAACGAAACGATAAAGAAACCCCTTGATTGTCTTCTTTTACATTTTTATTCAAGCTTATCTTATTTTTGTTTTAGGTTGGGTACAACACTTTTCCCAATTTAATGGCCGTGTTCACTGGAAAGAAAATGGATACAGTATACAGTAGGTGTGCAAAAGGCATGTCCAAATGTAACGACCTCTTTTTATGGAGCCGATTCCGCGATGATGGTTACTACACTGCCTACGGAGAAGACAGCCTAAAACTACCCGATACATTCTCAAGATACAGCGGCTTTCAAATACAACCTACTGATCACTACCTCCGCCCTTTCTTTCTCACCGGAGAGACAGAATCAGGCAACGTGAGATGCGCAAACCATAAGCCTTCGGCCTTAAATTTGCTGGACTATGCTTATGAATTCGCTAACACCTATAAATCAGACAAGTTTTACGGAACATTTTGGATCAATTCATACAGCCACAACCTCAATCACATCCCTACTCTCCTCGATAATGACATGGTCCGATTCTTTGAACGGTTGAATGAAAGCAAAATATTGGATAACACAATCTTTATATTTATCAGCGATCACGGAACCAGATACGGCCACATGAGAGTTCCTATAGAGTCTTACTACGACGAAAGATTGCCGATGTTGTTTGTATGGATTCCGCATGATTTCCGACAAATCCATGAAGAGAAATATCACAATTTACAGCTCAACCAAAATCGATTAGTGACGCCGTACGACCTTTACCTAACATTAGAAGAAATACGAAACAATTTCAAAACATCCAATGCCGAATCGGAAGCATGTCCGCAATGCACGAGTTTTTTCGAAAAAAAATCACCTTACAGAACGTGTGCAGACGCGAGCGTCCATAAAAAATGGTGCAGTTGTCACGATATGACCAAAGTTGATCCTAAAGACGCTGCAGTCCAAACGAGTGTGCAGTTAGCTGTAACATACATACAATCCGTCGCGAATTTGGTGAAAACAATAAAATGTAAAGAATGTCGCCCATTACGAATGAAAAGTCTTTTCAGGACTCATTCGTACATAGATAGCAGTGATAATAAAACACATTACGTTGTAGCGTGGCAAATGACTCCTGGGGCCGTGTCATTCGAGGCGACAATAATGAAAGAAGGCAATAACTATACTATTGTACAGCCAACACACACTATATCAGAATACAACAGGCTAGGCAACTGTGTAGCGAATCCTAACGATCGTCAGTTTTGCGTATGTAAAACTACTGGTCGGAACTGTGCCTAACTGTCCTACATTCAGCTCAATTAGCTGTTTAAATTTTGTGATATCAATGATTAAGTATTTAATTAATCTATTTATATACCTACTAATATTAAAAAGAAGCAACGTTTATATGCATGTTTGTAGAGGAAAATCTCTGGAAGTACTGATCTGACTTTATTTAAAAATTATTTCCTTGATAGCAAGCTAGCTACACTAACCCTCAACTTACGTATCTAATTTATTTTTTAACTACTAACTTATACCTACAGTATTCCGGCTGAGTCCGAAAGAGGATTAACTTAACCTTTTTGGAATTTATCATATCACGTTTTTCAAGTGTTTTTTTTTTCTTGCACACCAAAAATTTCAAATTAATTTATTATTTAGTCGTTAATTTAAGGGGACTAGGACGCCTACTCCTATAATATATAACCTTTGGTGTAAAGGGTCTGGTCTGAGTTGTAAGGAGTCTTGTCAATTTTTGTCTTGAGAGACATCGAAGAGGCACTTTTATGTACCTACAAGCACACTGCGCCCCGCGGATTCACCCGCGCGGTTATAATGACGATGAAAAGCAGCTTATGTGTCAATCCAGGACTTATTATGATGATAAAAAGTGGCCTATATGTTAATCCAGAATATAAGCTATCTTTATTCTAAGCTGAACTCTTGAACTCCGTCAAGCCAACAGCGTGAAGAACTAACAAATATGGAGACAAACTTTCGCATTTATACTTTTAGTGTGATGTCGTGTTGACCGTGCAACTTTTATATACGTACCTATGCCATAACAATGTGAGAAATATGAGTGAAAGCATAATAATATGCAATATACATATTTGGCTTTACTTATTAGCGCTGCTTTAAGTGACACTAGTTAGTAAGTACCTTTACCGCAGCTTATTTTTGTATTGCGTAAAAGTTTTTTTAAATCTAGTTTTTCTTTGCGACTTTTGCGATTTACATGACAGTCCCCAAAAATTAAAGAAACCGGTAAAAAGACATTTAAGTGTTATGTATAAACTTTTTTTTAACTAAAACTTTTTTTTTGTTAAACTTTTTTAGGACCGATGCTAATAAAATGAAAAGACAAGAAAATTACGTAAAATATTTTATTTTTCAATTAATAAATTCATAAAATTAGCACATGATCCAGAATGCAAGTTGTTGAAGAATTTTTGATCTTTGAAGATGTTTTTATTACCAGATGTTACCAATTACTTTTTTAAATAAAATGTGTATGATATTTTTACAAACTTTTACTTAGGAAAACTTGCCTTGCTAGTATGAATCAAATCTTGTAACTCCGATGACAATGCAATGAAAGCTTGTTTTGAAATACATATCTTATTTGTACTAAACTAGAAATTTTCTTTGAAAATTGTTTATATAAATACATTTATCTAGTGAAACATCAAATTAAATTACATAATATATAAAATAATTGAACTATTTATTATAATTTTACTTTGAACTTAAAATATTTTTCTATCGTTATATAAAAATAATTTGAACTTTTCTGCATTACTCAAATATGCCTGTTACAAATATACAAATTAATTACAAGTAGATACTTATACTTACTTATTAATAAAATAAATAATCAAACACTTCACTTAGTCATAAAATAAAAAAAAGAAATGCTATGCATATGCATAATAATACAGAATAACATTTTTACTGAGATCAAAATGATAATTAACTTACTGAACATTTTTATGATGAACAATTGAACAAGCTAGCTGATATGCGCCAAATGAGGCGTTTCTATAAAAAAAATCGTGTTTTTTCGTAGGTGGCGTTGTAGGCGCCTAGTTTTTTTGTCAAATCGATTAGGTATGGTCATTGGTGACCTTTTATCAATTCTCCAGTCAAAGGGTCAAAATATGACCATAATAATTAGAAAGTCTTTGTACACAAAGTTTTGCGAAAATCGAAACGAAAATCGCTACAAAGGTGCGGTGATAATTTCTATAAAAAAACGAGAGAAATTTTAAATTTAGCGCCCTAAGATGGTATTATTCGACGGTATGATCGACTATGGCAGACACACCGAAGCACCGGACGTTATTACCCTGCGTAGAAGGAAGGTTACGTGTATAAAGACTGTAAGTATGTTTGTTTGTTCCGAAGAGTCCTTTTAGCGCCTAAACCACTTGCTCCACTTTGGATTGCGAGCTATCGTTAGATTTGTCTTTAAATTCGAAATTATAATTTTAGTAGAATAATCTATACATTTTTGTTAATGAAGTCAATTAACAAGGTTATTTTTAATTCTATAAAAACATCGCTCGCAGGCGGAAAACTGCTTGCCTACAATTTATTCGACAACTTTTGTTCCTTAACTGTTTCTAACTAAAAATATAGATGCTTTTTTAAAGTCTGAAATATACTTTGATCGCTAACTAGCTTGTTATTTATCGATGATGTATGACAATTTTAGAGGGCTGCCTAAAGGATTCTGTCACAAAATCTAAACTTAATAACTTAATTAAATAGCAAGTTTAATTGCGGCATATTTGATGTTAAGTCTACTCAAGTTTCATTTTAAAGATTATACAGGGTTATAAGTAAAGGTTATGCAAAGCCGGATAGGGCTTATAGTACTCATGATTATGCATAACTTTTAAATATAATAATAAAAGTTATTCATAACGATGTACTATGAGCCTGTTTCGGCTTGGCATACCCTTTTCTTATAACCCTATATTTGCCTTATCGGCAATATAATCACGACGGCTGGTGGCAAAACACAACACTGAAATGTGAACCCTCTATTATAAAATTATTTGAATTTTAAGAAGCCGCGGCAATGTCGTGCGATTGTTAAAATTTCTGTTGTACATGGTACATTATTGTACCATGTACAACAGAACTATATGGTACTATATGGTTCAAATATTACATGACTTACGCAAAAATTATATAAAACACATTTTTGTAATTATTGCAAAAAACATATGTATTTTTGTTATGCTGTGTTGCCAACTGAGTCAATACCTTAATCACATTAAGGCGGGTCCACCGACGGTGCGCGCTTTGCGACACGAATGTCTGCTGTAAACACGATACATATGTTCCTAAAGTGGGCTGTACTAAACACCCGCCCGCGAATCGCGTTTGCGTTCGCGCTGAGCGGTGTTCCCCGATTCGATCGGGAAACACCAACGCGAACGCGAAGTTGCGAAACTATCTACACTTGCGTTTCACGTCATTTGTGGGCTTTCACGCCGCGAGTGTACAGCGCGTACATTGTTCGTGCGTGTGCGCAAGTGTGGACCTACCTTTAAAAACATAACTTATTTGAACAATATGCCTGTATAAATATTTTTGTAATTACATTACTATACTTATTTTACGCCAGCAATGTTTTACCCGAAGCTGGACTCGGAGGTGTGTTTGGGTAAATCATGAAGAGGAATAGCTGACACGTCGCCAGCAGTCCACCCACCAAGTTTGGCATCTGAAAGTTAATATTGAAATCATTAGGATTACATAACCACTCTCATTTCAGGATTCCCCAAAGGGTAAAACGGGACCCTATTGCTGAGACTCTGCTGTCCGTCCGTCTGTCTCTCTGTCCGTCCAGGCTGTATCTCATGAACCGTAGTAGGTAGACAGTTGAAATTTTCACAGATGATGTATTTCAGTTGCCGCTATAACGACAAATACTAAAAAACAGAATAAAATAAATATTAAAGGGGGCTCCCATACAACAAACGTCATTTTTGGCCGTTTTTATAGATAACGGTAACCCTTCGTGCGCGAATCCGACTCGCACTTGACCGGTTTTTAATCTTCCTCTTTACTTTATTTTTCACTCTGAAATAAGGTTCCAATACTTCCAATTCAAAGTAGAACAATAGGGAATGATCCAAATTCTGGTTTATGGCACTGGTTCGATTAGCTCCTGCTAGTCAAAACAAAACACAAAACAAGTAGTAAGTAGTGGTCAAAACTAGAATAGAATCTTAAAAAATGCTTTTTTTTTTTTTTTTTTTTATTCAGTTATAGGCTTGCGTTTGACCGCCATCTCGCCTGATGGTAAGCAATGATGCGGTCTACGATGGAGCACGCTTGCCTAGAAGGAACCGATTCACTCGCGACTTGAAGACACCCAAATTATATCTATCGGGAAACACCCACTCGGGCAAAGTATTCCACACTCTGGCGAGCTCTGGCGTGCTCGATTTAAAAATGCTTGCGTGACAAGTGGCATGTAAAATTTACCATTCTCCATGCTTTATAACATCTCCATAGATTAAAAATGAATATTAATATGAATACGGTAATGAATGACCGCATAGGCTAGTGGTTTTTGCTGAAGCTAGTTTATAACATCAAAATCTACCAATAATCATACTTACAATTAGAAAAGAATCTTCTTTCACAATGCCGTACCCCATCCACAGTGCAGATACGAAGAAGGACATCAGTATCATATGGAACGGAAGACATTCAGTGCTCCTTACTCTTATCACATAGTATAGTTTAACTAGTGGGGCTGCAATAGTCAACAACGTGAGACTACAGGCAACGGAACCTGCAATAAAATAAATTGGCTTTCATTAGAATGTTTTAGTGCAAACCTTATTTATAGTACCTATCAGCATAGAACAAATAGTATGTAAATTTTGTAATAAATACAAATAACTACTCATTTAATATTGAGTTGGATACTCCTGACTTTAGTTTCAATTACATAATATTAAATACATAGTGACTCGAGCTCTGTTTTTTATTTATGATTTTCTATAATATTTGGTCTAAGCCTATTTATTTTATATACATAGTATGAGTACATGGATGAATATAGATTTTAAAACTAAGAGAGTTCTTAATATAGAACTGGAGCATGTTTCATTTGATCTAGCAACTTAAATCCAATCTAAAATTAAAATTGCTCTTACCTAAAATTGTTTGTTGTCTATAAACATTTTCATCACGGCTCAAATATCCATAGAAAAATATGCTAAGCACTACACAACACAAGATCTGCCTTTTGAGATCTTTGCTTTTAAATGCAAATTTATAAAACACAGCAATATAACACAGCATCAGTATGACTCCGACTGAATTCACAAATACTATTGTATTGTCTTTTTTTATATTCCCATACATGTACCATACGCTGCACCTAGAAAAATATTTATTGTTAAAATCAAGAAAGTTCAGCAATATTATAACTTCAAGTAATAGCTGTACCTCCTGTGCAAAATGATACAACTCGAAGGACACTACTTCCGAGTTTTATCAGTTTGCACAGGAGAATGCAGTATTATATGCGTATCTAAATGTATACTCACGATAATAAACCAAATAAAAAAGGCAAAGCTGATGCTTCACCTGTAGATTTATTACGGATGTACTGTTTGCAGACAAGTCTGTAAAAAATAAGTAGATGGTAATGATTTATATTATAACTAGCTGACTCGACAGACGTTGTCCTGTCAAAAGCCATTGCGTCAATTCTATGTCAAAAGTTACATTAAAAAAGTTTACATTGTCCAAAGCGCTAAAGTTAAATTATGGTTTAAGTATTTTTAAATTTTCTAATTTTTCATGTTTTTTTTACTATAAATTGAGATGTGAGCTATCCTATCTCCTAAGTTAGATCGAACTGCACACGGTGTGCAAATTTGATTGAAATCGGTTAAGTAGTTAGGAGTCTATAGCGGACAAACACCATGACACGTAATTTATATATATTATAAAACACGTCAAACTTATAACACCCCTCTTTTGCGTCGGGGGTTAAATAGTGGTATAACACCCATTGTTCCTACTGGTTTCACTGAATCCATGGAACACGTATGTGTATTACATACACTTTTTCATGCACACAGAATCAGACGATGTCTAGTTTCAAAATTAAATTCATTGAGCCTGTGGGACTTGTTCACAAAATTGGTACCGATTTACCAGTGCATCAATTTAAAGTTCAACAAAGATCAGCTAGGCTGGCTCATTCTTTGTTGGAACTAGAAACTAGGAACTTTCAGTAGTTTTATTAGTAATTGAAATTATAGTATGAAAAAATAATTAAAAATAATAAGATAAGATTCTTACACTCCAGATAAAAATTGTAATATTGTCGCCACTACGGCTAAGCTTCCTAGGATATGTTCCCAGTGTAAATTAGCTTTGAAATCAATCATTTTTATGCGGAAAGCAGTACTAAGGGGTTTTTTTAGTTTTATCACAATTTACATCCCTCTCATAATTTCATAAAACTTTTGGTTGGTATTTAGTGAGTAGACTGCGAGTAAGGAAACTTTTGAAATCGAAGATTTTTTATAAAATTACTTATTTTGAGGTTTAGAAAACGAAGTAAACAAAAGTAAACATTTTTGAAATAAAGTTGGAGTTGGACTAAAATTGAATTCTGTTCTGACTTCAGTTCTGACTGACTTGACTTGATTTGATAAAATAAAATGACAAAATGGCCTAAAGACTGACACTGACACTGACACGTTGCAATGAGACTTTTTTTTAATAGTTCGTGGTATTTTACTATTTTATCAAATGGCATCGACATCGACATTAAACATCGACTGTTTTAATTTATCGCTTTTTTGTTTATTTTAAATTCAATTAATTTTATGCTCATCAATACATACATTTTAAGGTTTTTAAACTTTGCATCATTCTTCCCACAGTGAATACAAGGCAACGAAAGCACTTAAATGAGAGATTTCTTTAATAGCAAGATGAAAACTGCATAATATCAAAATGAAATCTTTCAAACTCATTGTTCACCAGTCTAGCTTTAGCCGTAAGTACAAATACTTTAAAATTACTCTATTGCAAAACTACTATAGCTAACTTATTAATGTCAGAAGTGAACTTTGTAATTCATATTTGAAGTAGTAGGTACTTACCTAAAAT
Source organism: Alcis repandata (assembly GCA_949125135.1). NCBI lineage: Eukaryota > Metazoa > Arthropoda > Insecta > Lepidoptera > Geometridae > Alcis > Alcis repandata. Next base: position 9,234,999 of record OX421226.1, on the reverse strand, counting down.
CGTTGTGTATTTATAGCGGTGGACTTGATCATAAACTTGAAAGATTATCCTGGATTAAAAGAGAAGGATATTGTTGAGATATATCACCCTGAAGAAAATGAGTACCCAAGGTTACTACTGCAAGTTACTAAAGTGGATGTTCCTGCGCGAGGAAGAGGTAAGCCTGAATAACCCTTATAAAATACCCTTTTCTATTCCAATCTACAAAACAAATCTACTAAAGAAATACTATTTTTTTGTGTGCTGTGTAATCAGTCAAAACTGCTTACAAACCTATCTCTCTGCATGTTAGGTATTAAATAACTCTTCTAATTGTGGTTTTTACTAAAAAGTATATTTAGATCAAATGATGTTCAGATGTTTGTTACTTAGACATCTGAACATGCAAAAACGGCTGTACGGATTCCAAAGTTTAATATGGAGGTAGCTTATACTCTGGAGTAACACATCGGCTACTTTTATCCTAGAAATTGTAATTCCACTACGCTGGCCAAGTGCAAGTGGGTAGAATCACATACACTTGAATTTCTGCAACAGCAATTTTCTATTTCTTCTTTAGAGTGCAGCTAGTATAGTTTAATAGATGAGTATAATTAGATTTAAAAATTTCATTCCCTGCTTTTAGATACCATAAGCGTAGAACAAAGCATTGCAACAACGTTTCAACTGAGAACATTTGCTGATGTCTATGTGAACATTGTCAATGTTGCTGATGTTGCTTTGGACTCGGTTGAGCTCACTTTCCGAGACCAGTATATGGGACGATCGGAAATGTGGAGACTTAAAAATAGTCTGGTAAGATAATAACACATTAATATTATTACTGAAAGTTTGTATGTATATTTCGTCCGACTAGATCTGTGAGAAATAACTGTTTCTGTAGAATAGCAGATGCAACTGAGGATGCTGCTAGCTTTTATAGATTCCAAATATTTGCTACTACAGAAGCAGTCCCATAGCATAAATTCTTCAAATAGATAATATGGTGAATATAATGGACACCTTTCGACTTAGCATAGCAAGTTTGTCTAACCATGTAGTACTATATTTTGTTTGGAATACAGTATGAGAAAATCAACTCTTGGTTTAATTAGACCACTAATTACAATTTTTACTAACTTCACATAATAAACTAATTTTACATATTATATCACAATTTGATTTCAGGTCAGCACCTGCGTCTATTTAAACAAGAAGATTGAATACTGTGGCGGCGCCATACGATGTCAAGTCTACGAGATGTGGTCCCAGGGAGACAGAGTAGCTTGCGGCGTGATCACAGAAGACACAAAAATTGTGTTCAGATCTTCTACATCTATGGTGTATCTATTTATTCAAATGTCGTCGGAAATGTGGGACTTTGACATCCACGGTGATCTGTATTTTGAGAAAGCGGTCAATGGATTTCTTGCTGACCTTTTTGCTAAGTGGAAAGTAAGTAAACATAAAGCTGGTAGATACTGTCTTGTCTAAAACTGCATGCTTCTCCAATGTGTTTACTCTCATATGCAAAGTAGGTGTATGGAGGCAAATACAATTCTCCGTCGTCGTTGGTTGTTCAATCACGGGCACGCACACAAGTAAACTGATATTGAGTGGAGGGGCGTGCAGTTTTGTACTAGGCGATTTAAAATATAATATTTCTAATCTTTGACTTTTCAAGGTCAGAGTGAATAGGTCCGAGGTGTGAATAGGTCAGGTGTAGTGGTCTGCATGCTTCATTTTCGACCACATCGTCGCTTACCATCAGCGAAGTTTGTGGTCAAACGCGGAATTATTGAAGCTAAACAAGAACATTATTTTTACAAAACAAAAAACAAAAACCGACTTCAAAAGACCGACTATTGAGTTATTCATCTATTTGTCGCGCACGTACTTAATGCAAATTTAAGACTTATATGGTGTTCTTATGGAAACCATTATCAGAACTGGACTAAATTGAAATGGGACCAAATGGGAAGCGTCAGCTTTCTAATAAAAAAGAATTAGCAAAATCGATTCACCCAGTCCAAAGTTATGAGGTAACAAACATAAAAAAAAAATAAAAAAACATACAGACGAATTGATAACCTCCTCCTTTTTTGAAGTCGGTTAAAAAAAAGAAAAAAATATATTTTTTAGCTAAATTAACAGCAAACTCATTCGCGGACTGTTCGCGCGGACTTTCAGAGCGCAGTTCTATCAATAGTTTGTAATTAGATTTGCTAGTTTAATAAATCAGCCTACTTCAAAATGAATTGCTAATAAAACTATTTATTACAGAAAAATGGAAGCAATCATGAAGTGACGATAGTATTGTTTTCAAGGACATTTTACAAAGCCAAATCATTAGAAGAGTTCCCCCAACACATGAAAGAGTGTTTACAGAAAGACTATCGAGGCAGATTCTATGAAGATTTCTACAGGTAAAAATAACTCACAAAATTTTGTATTCAGTATGTAACAGTTTATAACGTGCGCGTATACAGGGTTATTTATAAAGGGTATGCTAAGCCGAAATGGGCTCATAGTACTCATCATTATGAACAACTTTTGCAATGGGACCAACCCAGAATTCGCGAAAAAAATCAGCTGTTCCATCCCTAACTATGGTACCATCCCGAAACTCGCGAAAAAAAAACCGCTGCGTGCCATACATTGTGTACATGTGGCACACAATGTCATCGACATTTTTCTATGGACCAGCTGATTTTTTTTCGCGAATTTCGGGTTGGTCCCATAGTAAAATTTGTTCATAATTATGAGTACTATGAGCCCTTTTCGGGTTAGCATACCCTTTCTGAATAACCCTGTATAACCGCTCTTACCCGTTGGAAAGATTGGTTGTACGATTGGTTAGAAAGATTGGCTTATGTGCCTTAACATATCTGTTAAAAACGCCGTCTTCACTCAAGTCGTGCTAGGCACAGGAACCAGGCGAGGGCATCGGTAGCATTTTGTATTTTCGGGCAGGTGTTTGAATGATGAATTTAAATATTTGTTCTGAGTCTGCGTGTTAGTTGTCCTTGTCTTTGTGTGTGTTCCATGGCATCCCCGACAGGTTATCCTTGTGAGGAGCTAAGAGTAACATTATTTTTTGTTATTATTATTTTTTTATTTTAGAGTGGCCGTCCAAAATGAAAGATACGAAGACTGGTCGAATGTCCTCCTCCAACTGCGAAGGCTATTCACGGACTACCAGAAAATAGTGTTGCAGTATCATGAACGGCCTAACATTGAGATACCCACGGCTATTAACTCTACTGCGGCGCAGGGGAACTTTCTCGAAGTGCTCAATATGAGTTTAAATGGTAGGTGTTCTACTAATATCCTTACTAATATTATAAACGCGAAAGTTGGTACATACCAACAACAACATAAGAGTAACAATCATCCATATGTATGCCTGAACGGATTGAGATGAAATTTGATACGAAGGTAGCTAACCTGGATTAACACATAGGCTACATTTTATCCGGGAAAATGCGGGTAAAACCGCAGGGCGCAGCTAGTTATATTATTAATGTTTAATATTGTTTGCTACGATGTTTAATACTCCATCACGCAAAAACGACTGCACAGATTTGGTTGAAATTTGTTATCAAGGTAGCTTATACAGAAAATGTAAGTGAAACCGCGAGGCGTAGATAGATAGATAAACTCTTTACGATTCACTATTAAAATCCCAAACAAAAAGGATCATATCACTTAAAACTAGTGCAACAACAACAACTGGCGGCGTTATAGCTAAGAGCGCCGCTAGTAATATTAAACTCCTTAGGCAGTTGAGTATACATAAATACTAAAATCAACCCATTAACCCAACAATTCTTTGCAGTATTCGAAAAGCACTACCTAGACCGATGCTTCGACCGCACCGGCCAACTGAGCGTGGTCATAACTCCCGGCGTCGGCGTTTTCGAAGTAGACCGAGAACTAACAAACGTCACCAAACAGCGGATCATAGACAACGGAGTCGGCAGCGATTTGGTCTGCGTCGGGGAACAGCCCTTACATGCAGTTCCATTACTGAAATTCCATAACAAAGACAACAACCTCAACTCCATAGACGATTACTCTATGCCGCATTGGATAAACTTATCTTTTTACTCGACGAACAAAAAGGTCGCATACTCGAATTTTATACCGCGAATTAAGTTGCCGCCGAGGAAAAGCCAAGAGCCGCTGAGGAAGATGTACGAAGATGAGACAAAAGGAAAGCTGCTGAAGGATGACGAGTACATGCATAATTCTATTTTTGATTTCGACGCGTATGATGCTCAGGTGTTTCAATTGCCGCCTGCTCATAGCACATGGTGAGTTTTAACTTTAAATCTCAAACCACATCTCTTACTACTTCCGATTCTCTTAGTATCTAGTATTTTAATTTCTTAGTTATGCTATAAATTTTATCCAACTCCTAAGATAGTTATACCTAAATTCGAATAGAAATTCAAAGTACAAAGTGATACTTTAACATAAATATCTTGTTCAAAAATAAATTCACACGAATAAAGAAGATACCATGCAGTTTTGGTCGAATGCAGTTTATGGTAGTTTAAATTCTGTATGACAATAGAAAGACAAATACATAAACATATTGTTATTTTGTTTCAGTGTACAAAGAGTCGCTCGTACAAAGAAAACCTCAGTGGCGGGCCTCGAAGGCATCAGCAGGAAAAGTCCGCCTACATCGCATCTGCATCACAGGAAAATGTCAGACCCGGACATTCATCACAGCCTGGGCGACATCCTGACAAGTAGCAGTGAGTATAAACTATCTAATACTCCCCCCAGTAGTCAAGTTGCAATTCCATAATAGAAACGCTATAGAAAAGTAGGAAAATGTATAGGTTAACAATTTTACTATGGAAATTAACGTGGTTTTTGACATATCTATACTAATATTATAAAGAGGAAAGATTTGTATTTTTGTATTTTTGTATTTTTGGATGTTTGTGTGGAATAAACTCAAAAACTACTGGACCGATTTCAAAAATTCTTTCACCATTCGAATGCTACATTATCCCAAAGTAACATAGGCTATTTTTTTTAATTTTATTATTTTTTTTTATCCACAGCAAAGCGTGGCAGGGAACAGCTAGTTTTATTATAATTAGTACGGGATACGGGAATACTTACGTAAAAATTGAGTCGTTTGATATGACTAATTTCGATCACATTCGGTGACCTTCATCAGGTGAGTTACAAGCGAGACGCGACCGCGAGCGCGTCATGCTTGTTGAAACTATTCGTATTAAACGACTCAATTTTTACGTGAGTACTCCCGTGTTAATAATAAAATGTATGGGAATCTATACATTCTATATTCTATGACAGAAATGTCATTCCCATACATTTTCCTACTATTCTATAGCGTTAATGGCTACTGCTTCGTTGTATTATATTGTATCTAACCTGTTCGCAGCTAAAACTGTCCCCTACGACACGAGCAACGACGCCACTGATTCTCCCTTATCGGCCAACCGCCTCTCCCCGCGGAGTTCGATTTCGTCCCACAAGCCAGTGATACGGACCGGCCGGGCGCTGATCAACCCGTTCGACCCTTCGCACGTGACGGTCAAACTCACCAGTAACAGGAGACGGTGGACGCATATATTTCCTAAAGGTAAAACTCGATTTTATTGACCAGTCCTATGAACTAGAACAGGGGTGTCCAACACAATTTTGTAAAGGGCCAGGTTTGATATTTTTGTTTTCGTAGCGGGCCAAAACAAATTTCATAGGTAAAATAAAAGGCAATGGTATTTTTCATATGCCAAATCATTTATTAAAAATTTACCTACATAATATATTTTAGTAATATTTTTTCAAGTTTTAACAAGGTCGCGGGCCGGACGAAGGACTTACGCGGGCCGCATGGTGGCCCGGGGGCCGTATGTTGGACGGGCCTGAACTAGAAGTCCGCTTTTGTCAGAATAATAATGAGTCTTTATTATTGTGAGAGAAAATCGTAGTTTTCGTCCCGAATTGCTTAGGGTTCTTTGAATTTTAACTAGATGATAAGTCCTTCGTTCCTTCGGAGATGTGGTTTAGGGCTCGAAACCGAGACCAGGCCCAATATTATCATCATGTAAAATTTCATTTCATTTCATCATAATTATGAATGTGAAAGTTTGTATGTTTGTTACTCAATCACGAAAAAACGGCTGAACGTATTCGCATGAATTTAATACGATAGTAGTGTATACCCTGCATTAACATCACACACACACACAGGCCTTACAGCCTTTACAGGCCTTTACAGGCTTTTTATCCCGGAAAACGCAGTTGAAACTTTTAATAATAAGGCCTGTTATACATATGATGAATAAATGATTATGTACTTGTGTCAGGTCCAACGGGTGTACTAATCCAGCAGCACCACTACCAGGCGCGGCCGGCCGGGGAGCCCGCGTCCCGGAACGAGGACAGGGAAAACGCCATCCCTAAGGAAAACGGGACTGCCATCAACAATAGCCATCCTATTTACCAGGTCGACGGTGAGTTCGGTTTTTTTTCAAAGTTAATAACATGAAAACAATACATTTTATTTGATTTTATTAAATCAGGCGTTACTTCCTTAATAATGTTTTTGCAATATTTCAAAAATACATAAAAAAGTATTGAAAACTGGTTATGACAAGATTAAAAAAAATTATATTAAAATATAAAAACAGTAAATCCCATTTCTGGTATTATATGCCCGATGCGATTTGAAGAAATACACTAGAAATAGATTCGAAAGCAGTTACATTTTTTTTAACTGACTAAAAACATGCAGAAAACTCTTGCCAAACTAGACTTAGTATCTGTGTTTCAGCGTACAGCACCCTCCCCGTATTGTTTCATATTATGTAATCTATACTAATATTATAAAGAAGTAAAGTTTGTGTGTTTGTATATATTTGTTAAATTGTAAGGGGTAATCTCGGGATCTACTGAACCGATTTTAAAAATTCTTTCACCATTAGAAAGCCACATTATTGCTGAGTGTCATAGGTTATTTATAAAACCGAAAAATAAAAAGGCTTTTACGTGGTAGTCCGTTTTGCAAAGTGAATCGGAGAAAAAACGGTCCGGACGGCGCGCGAAGGCTTCGGGTTTAATTAACATTATGCCCAACGAAGTGGGCACGGGTCAGCTAGTCTGAGATATTTATACAGGGTTATTCATAAAGGGTATGCTAAGCCGAAAAGAGCTCATAGTACTCATCATTATGAACAACTTTTACTATGGGACCAACTCGAAATTCGCGAAAAAAAAATCAGCTGTTCCATACATTTTGTCGAGTGTCATTGACATCTTTCTATGAAACAGCTGATTTTTTTTCGCGCATTTCGAATTGGTCCCATAGCAAAAGTTGTTCATAATGATGAGTACTATGAGCCCTTTTCGGCTTAGCATACCCTTTATGAATAACCCTATATAATTGAATACAATATTGAAGTAATTAATGTGTCTAACTTTGATAAAAACGTACCAAACCAGCTTTACTCAAGCCACCGACATTTTTTTCTAGGAAACATCCCAAGTCGCAAGCGCATGATCAGCACATCCGGAGTGCTAAGCGTTTTGGGCACGCTAGGCGCGCCGTCCACCACCAACAACGCCTCTCTCGCGCTGCTGTGGGGCGCCACCGGCGAGCAGGAGTGGACACCCGCCCTTACCACAGGTTAGCATTGTACTTACTTACTAACTAACTTTGTTGACCCAAATTATGTTTTGGCCTCTAATACTAAGAGGCGAATAATAAGATAACCTTCCCTATTTTGAGCAAGTTCATGCCAAGTATTGATAAGGTTATTTTTGTTTTAAATTTATTACAGTATATTTTTAAACAATAATTGCCTTAAAACCCCATATCGAGGGGTGAGTGATAAAACCCGATAAAAGACAGTCGCGAGACACTCCATGCTAAAGTCTTCCGCGAACAAAAAAATGATTTCCTGTGATCATAATCTTCATAAGTAGTTAAGAATTTGCACATGGTTTTCACAGGAAATCATTTTCCCGCTGGCAAGAAACTCCAACATGGAACATCTCGCGACCCACTTCCATGAAGTTATCTGGTTTTATCACTCATAGTTATCGGGTTTTATCACTCATCCCTCGATATTAGGTCTGAGATCTTTGTTCTTTGGGGCCTTTAGCAAATTCCTCTTTTATCTAGGGACGGCCCTTTGGCAATACCAGGTAAACCATTTACTAATATAGCAACCTTACTACATGTTAAATTGTAGGCTCTGGTTATTTGTGAAAGAGGCCTATCAAAAACTTTAACACCAGGGCCTGGCCACTCGATCTAAAGTAATCTAAACTCACTAACTTACTACGAAATTTCAATTGAATCTGACTATATTACGGTTTTTCTGTAAACTTAAGTTACGTGACACGAAAAAGATCAAGCAAAAAGTCCTCATTTCATTCTTGTAGTATCTTTAGTTCTATGCAAGCAAGACTCGTGTTTGTACCTTTTGTAATGTAGGTAACTGTGGCATGTGTGTTCCGTGATACTGTTTTGTATTGTTCTTTGATGTTAAAACCCTTCTCATATGCTGCGACGCGCTACAAACTGGTTTTCGACTTGAGATGCGTGTGAGAGATAGGTTTTTCTCATTCACTCTCATGACTATCCCTCAAAATGACGGAAGGGTATGATTTTGAGGGTATGCCTATGACCAAAACTAAATAAAGGGTTGTTAATAGAGTCTTAAAAGGTCGGCAGCGTCGGGTGTTACAAGTAATAGGCGACGGTGATCGCTTACCATCAGGCGGCCCGTTTGCTTGTTTGCCACCTATGGCGTAAAAAAAATACTGCCAAACCAGCCGGTGACATTCCGGATAGAATAGCAAATATTTCAATACCTTGCGGCATTGCAATCAGAAATCGATTAAGCTTTTCAAAGGTAACAAGTCATATACTAGAAACACAACCTTACTTGAGATTGAGAAACCTCTTCTTCTGAGGAGTCAGGTAAAGTCACAGACTATTAGAGTAAATATTACTAAATCTTGAAACTCAAGTCAGAACCTGGTTTTATCGCGTTACACTGTGTGCAGTGCCTATGTTTGCACGTTTACGAATACTCATTTTATTAACTTCAAAGGTAAGTTATTTGCAGAAAACTTCTGTGAAAGTCAATGTGTTTTTTCATACCATAACTGCCGTTTTGATTTTTTTATGTTTTGAGTTTATCAGTTGAGATTTGCAACCAATCATTACATAATCTGGTGATTTGTTCATTCAGTTGAATCACAAATAATAATCGGTTCACTCATTCGTTCAGACGCTTGTTCATTCACTAAGCGCCGAGTCTTTTCCGCAATCAGTGGGCCTAGCACAGCATTAAAAAAAAAGCACAAACTACAAAAAAAAACTGTAAATCGATATGCAAACTGTAAAATATAACTATGGTGCACTGATTCAAACCTAGTAACATGAATCTTGAGTGCATAATTTTTACCTTTTCCACATACCTGCTGTATGTGTGTGCTGTATGTATTAAATATTGTATGACACAATGCAAAAATGTTGATTATTTGGTGTTCTTAAAGTTTATACTTCACTAGAAAAAGAAGATTACTTACTGACCATTATCTATCATCTATTTATAAAGATCACACCATACCTATAATTTCATTCTAATAAAAACCACTGCATTTTTGATGTTTCATGATTTCGCCGCATTGAAAAAAAATCTTCATTGGAACGGTCGACCAAAAGCGAACAAAGCTATAGGTTTGAAATTTCATTTATTGGATTTGCATCTCGTAGATGTCGCATTTATTATTTGTATCTAATTCCAAAGATTGGTGTGTATGTATAGAAATACTGGTAATTTAATAATGAAGCAACGATTTTAGAGTAGCAACGCTTATCATGCTCTCTCATCTCTCACTCACCCATGAATGTGGGAGTGAGATAGCATAATCAGTATTGCCATTTTCAAATTGTTTTTTTAATGGCATGGATTATAACAGTTACATCTCACCATCGCCTTCGGGTTAATAGTTACAATTTGTATTGCGCTAAGGGATATCTTTTTTTATCGCTTTTTATTTTAACTAGCAAATCCAAAAGTTTAAGTCACGTCTGTGATATAAGTAACCACATCATGTGTTAAAACCGTGCTTACACCAAAATTTTTCATAAAAAATCGTCACTAAAGCATGTTGCTTAATAACTCAATTACCATATTGATACTCTTGGGGTTATCAATATCACCCGTCGTTTATTAGACCCTCAATGCTAACCCGGCAAAAAGCACAGCATTGCAATTTGAGCTCTAAATGTTCAAAGGTACGGTATTGTTTCAATTGACGATCACCGAATCTCGTCGACCATACGTCTTTGTCACTTGAAATATTGCCGTATGGTACAACATTTTGGGTCTAAAGTTCAATGCTGAGTAATGACATTGTATTTAGCTGCGTTTATGTTGAGTGGGTGAAATGGGACTACTCCAGAAGTGTCGATATGATGATTGAAGTTATACTTTTCCATTCTTCTAAATCTGCATGACATTTTCGAAAACTCTTTCGAAGATATGCTCGTTCTTTGGCTTATTTGTATGTACTCTTAGGTAGGCATGAAGCAGTATGAAATAGCAGCACTGGAATTCTGGCACTCTCATTCTTATATTCGTACTATACATATATGGATATCTAACTTGTTTTTCTGGTGTGCACAATATTTTCTATCTACGAGTATCAATCTGATCTGTGCATGTCATTGATTCACGATCAATTTCACACTCACTCACTCTGGCGCAGACACAAAGTGTGTTTTGGCCTCGATATTAGAAAACGCTATTGAACGATCAATTTAAAGACTTCCTTAAGTTTTTTCATCAATAACTTATCAAAACTGATTTTCAGATAATCTATGAAGCTTATTATAATACATCGTTTTTAGGAACCATTAAAACGATAAAAACAGCTGAAATATAGTACTCTTACGCATTTACTGAGCATGCTTCAAAAGGCTTCCAATTTTAAGGGATAACGGGCAAACCTAGGAAGCATTGTCGCATTAGCAACGCATGCTATACTACCATCGTAAACCCAGGAGCAATATCTAAAAAAAGTGATTTCTGTTTTTTCACGCATCAGATGCGTAATTTTTCAAGCTATCAGATGCATGAAAAAACAGTTTTGTTTTGAGATACCGCTCTTAGGCTTAAGCCACTGATCGACGGGCGAGTAAGACCGTGGTTTTAAATACCGACGAACCTGGCTCGCGGCTCGTTGGTGCTGATCGATTAGCAAGCAAAACAGTCGCAAACATGTCTTGTTCCGAGTCTGAAGCCTTGTGTTATCTCGCCATAGGATATTACGCAGTTATGAAAAAAAAAAGAAAACGCCCTAAAGTTTGGGTTAAAAGTTGGATTGAAAAAAGGCAAGCTTTGTCACATACCCATTTAATTCAAGAATTGGCAGCAGAGCCACTTGATTACCAAAATTATCTGAGAATGTCTGAAAAATCGTACAACGAGTTGTTATCTTTAGTGACACCTTTAATACAAAAACAAGACACTGTAATGCGAGAAGCTATTTCTCCACATGAACGTATAACTGCTACAATCAGATACCTGGCAGAAGGGAAAAATCAAACCAGTTTGCAGTATCCTACTTTAATATCTAGGCAAACTTTGGGAAGAATTATTCCAGAGACATGCAGAGCTATTTACGGCGCATTGAAAAACGAATACATGAAGGTTAGTAAAACATTTATTTGAACTTAAAATTTTTCATTAGATACTTCAGAACAATACAACAATATTTGAAAAAAAAAACTTATGGAAAAAAATTTGAAACAAAATATGACAGCTCTTTTGAGTTTCCTGAGTCAAATTGTTGATTATCTGTAGCTGTCTGAACTTGAAACTGTGGTAGAGTTGAGATTGTGGACGTAAAATTAGATGATGAGGTATTTACTGAAGCTGGAGCACGTAATAGTAGTTGATCATCTGTGGGTGTCAGAACTGGAGCAGTTGCAGTCAAATAATTTACATTTCCATGTCCCACGTTAACTTCTGAATTTACAGAGAGCCGTTGCATTTGCCCATAAAAAATTACATCGTTGATTAGTTTCTCTGATAATATTTTCTGTTTTTTCGTCACTGTCCTTAATTTTATAGCAACGTTTTTCCCAAAAATATCAAACTCATCATCTTTCTGACTGAGCCGTTGACTAATCAAACTAAACATATGATTTACATTGTCGTCTTTTCGTTTCCTTGTAAATGATGGAGGTTCAGGCGTTGTAGCTGGAGATGGAGTTTGAGATGCCTGTCCAGGCAATGAATTAAGCGATGGCGGTGGACTGATTATCTGCAATAAAACAAATAATTAAAGTACCTCTTGTCTTGTTTCAGTTTCCTGGTAATATAGAAGAAATGAAAATGATAGCTAAACAATTTCAAAACAAGTGGCAGTTCCCCAATTGCCTTGGATCAGTAGATGGTAAACACGTCAAAATAGTTCCACCTCCTGGCGCTGGATCCCATTTCTTTAATTATAAAGGCTTTCATAGTATTGTTCTCATGGCAATTGTCGACGCAGATTACCAATTTATATTTGTTGATGTCGGCATTAACGGCCGCGTTTCTGATGGAGGAGTTTTAAAAAAGACAGAATTTTATAAGCGTTTGAATGAAGGTGATTTAAATATACCACCACCGGAAAAACCAACACAGGACTCAGATCCTTTACCATTTGTGTACATTGGTGATGAAGCTTTCGCCTTAAGACCAGATTTCTTGAAGCCATATCCACAACGAGAATTGAGTGATCATGACAAGAGAATCTATAACTATCGAGTGTGCAGAGCTCGGAGGATAGTAGAAAATGCGTTCGGTATTTTAGCCGCAAGATTTCAAATATTTCACAGTGCTATCAACTTCCAATCAGTCGAAGATATTAGTTTTGTGGTATTGGCTTGTTGCACTCTGCATAATTATTTATGCAAATCCAGAAGGGATTATATCACTCCAGGTGACAGTGACACAGAAAATCATATTACTGGTACAATTCAAGAAGGTCTAAGCCCGGGTGGTATTTTAGAGCCCATTACAGGTGACCCGTACTGGAAATTCAAGCAATAATGCAAAAAAAGTTAGGGAAGATTTTGTTAAATACTTCAATACTTCTGGGGTTGTACCATGGCAAGAAAGAATGATAAATTCGTAATTATAATAGGTACTCACATCGTTCAGAGAATCTTGAGTTGATACTTGACTACGAGTCTCATCGTCGTCACTTCGAAGAGTTGACATTGATGCTGTAGCTGTAAAATAATTGTCTGTATTACTTACATATTTGTTTCATTAGTTGATGTTATTTGTTTAAATATCCAGGGCGTAACGGTTAGATGTAGTCATATATTAAGGGCTTGTTCTACCCATCAATACGAACAACTTTTACTATGGGGGCAACTTCGAAATCGCGAAAAAAATGAGCTGTTGCATAGAAAAGTTCAATAACCTCCCGATGCAATGTATGAAACAGCAGTTTTTTTTTGCGATTTCGAAGTTGTTCCCATAGTAAAAATTGTTCGTATTTATGAGTAGAACAAGCCCTTAAAATATGACTACACTTAACCGTTAGACCCTGTATATTTATAAAATAAATAAAATTAAAAAATAAAAATAAATTTATGTGTTAATAAAGAACTACATACTTACATACCACAATTGTTACCTACTTGTCAATAACCAATTTTTTTATTTTTTTATTCATAGTAAAATTGATAGGTACGCACCTATATTAACTATTTACTTACTTTCGATCGGATCGTTGAGAAATTCTAGCTCCTTCTAATACCACAACTTTGGCTGATACAAATCTTCAACTCCGGAGCCGGTTCTCATGCTTGCTTTAACCTTGTTTCGTTCTTTCCTGTGGGAAGCTCGTAGTGACTGAATTTTTTTCTTAATATCGGTTATATCCGAGTTTGGTTCATATTTTTTTGCAATATCCACGAGTTTATTATATGCTGCAAGCCTATTTGCTTTGTTTTTATACTCGCTTGTTTTGGTTTGCCATAAACAGGGACAGTCTCGAAAGGCATTTATAAATTGTATTATAAAATCGTGGCTGCAAGTACGTAGATCCATTATTGTGACACGGACTGAGCACGCACGTTACGAAGTTTGTAGTAGGTAGGTACACAGCTCTTCTGGCGCACATCCGTCCTCTAGCGCTGTCGCCGAAAAGTGACGGCTCGGCTCGCCGGCCGTGATCGACACGCGGTTTTGCATGGCGAGCCGAGTAAAAAATATAGCACGACGACGAGCCGCGAGCCAGGCTCGGCGGTATTTAAAACCGTGGTTTTGCAATGATACACCGGCGAGCTTTACCGACGAGCCTTAAAACCGCGGTCTTACTCGTCCGTCGATCAGGCCCATTAGGACGGCAGTATTCGCCTCTCGAAAAACAAAACACAACTTAAACTTACTTCTGTGTTAACTTCTAATAGGCGTGGACTGGAAATCGCTAACGATCCCTGCCTGCCTGCCCATTACAACCGATTACTTCCCCGACAAGCGGTCTCTGCAGAACGACTACTTAGTTTCGGACTATAACCTACTGCCGGACGATGTTAACGCGGACTTCGCCCAGAACAGGGCAATTTATAAGGAGCCGCTGACGACTATGGAAGTCTTTAAGGAACTTGTGTCGCAGAGATTGGCGCAGGTAATGTTGAACTACTCGTATTTACAACTTTTTATAACTTTGTGTCGCGTAAGTTTTTAGTACAGTTTGAAATTGAATTGGCATTGGAAGTAAAACTTGATACAATGAGTGCGGAAGTGGATAAGTCGTTCAGTTGGTAGTAAGGGGTGACTATAATACATTATGCTCATCACTCTGAGATATCAATCGCTAAACTTTTGTTGTATTTCTACTGAAAATATTGCATTGGTGGGAGTACACTGACTTAAGGTAGTAAGGTAGTAAGTACATTGGTAGGGGTACACTGACTTAAGGTTTGGCATACTCTGAAAAAAGTAGTAAAACCGCTGCTCTTTAGACCTCTTTGAATCATATTTTTATTTAATCTGGTAATATTTCAGGGATTCCAGCTAATCGTCGGCGTAAACGAGAGTGAAGTAATAGAATCTCACTGCCCATCCACGCCCACCCCGCCGCCTTCCAAAGTGGCGCCTCAGTGCGGGAAACCAGCAAATGCCGCGCCAACGAAGAGATACCTGCTCTCCATCGGCAGAATATTCCACAAACTGACGCTTGTGGGCTCTACCATTTCCGTCACGAGATATAGACCTAGGTGAGTTATTTTACCAGATTCTGTATGTCGATGATAAGTCCTTGAAATTATCTTGGGTAAACTTAGTGAATAATAAAGTTGTAAGCTAATATTGATGATGAATTTTTCATAGGTTAGATTTTATACACATCTATACGAATATAATACAGAAGTAAAGTTTAAATGTATATTTGAAGAGGGTAATCGCCGAAACTACTGGTCCAATCTTGAAAATTATTTCACTAATGGAAAGTTACAGTATCCCTGCTGCCAGAGGCTACATTTTACAGGCCCAGACTTTATACCAAAGAGGTGGTAGGTAGTATATACAAAGTTCCTAGCATCAGCCGGTATGAATATATAGGGTTATTCATAAAGGGTATGCTAAGCCGAAAAGGGCTCATAGTACTCATCATTATGAACAACTTTTGCTATGGGACCAACCCGAAATTCGCGACAAAAAAATCAGCTGTTCCATAGAAAAATGTAAATGACACTCGACAAAATGTATCCATGGAACAGCTGATTTTTTTTTCGCGAATTTCGAGTTAGTCCCTAAAAGTTGTTCATAATGATCAGTAGTATGAGCCCTTTTCGGCTTAGCATACCCTTTATGAATAACCCTGTATTACAGTCATATGCATTACAATGCCTTGCAATACTTACCTCTCTTACTCTCTTACTTACCTATCTTAGTGGTTCGATACGGTTTTTAAAAAACCAAGACTTAATTCTAATAACATAATACTGTGATAGGCTTGCGTTTGACCACTATCTCGCCCGAATGCCTTATTAATCTACATTACATTATTTTAATAAACTTTGTTTTATTTTTACATGCTTTATATTAGCTTCACTTGTATGTTTGTATGTATGTTTGTAACCGACTCCTTTGGGCGCGATTTTGACTCACTTTAAACGGCCAGATTTCGTTCAAACTTTGTTGATATATCGAGGACCGATGACAATACACTAAACAAAGCGTGTTTTTAGTTTTTTGAACTATTATTTATTCTAGACACCCTTACCCACCGTTCAACATCCACTACCGCTACCGCTTCCACGCGCCCAACCACGACACCTACGAAGTCTCCTGGGTCTCCTTCACCACGGAGAAGCTGGAAACCTACAACTGGAACTACATGGACCACTACATCTGTACCAGGGGAGATACCGATTTCTCCCTTGTCGAGGTAGTAAGTTTCCGATGGCCTTTATTCATTGTTTCATTACGAAGTGAGGCGTCGGCTTTTGGTCTGTGATTGCAATTAGTGTTTAGCCACGTATAAAAAATCTTTTGACTTATTTCGTGTCTTGACTTATCTGTAACATTGAAAGTTTTAAAATTCAAAGTCAATTATATATTATTTTTTATTTCTGATATCTATCTTCTATGTTAAAATTGTTAAAACATACATATATGAAAATCAATTGCCATGCGTTAGTTTCGCAAAAAGACGAAAAAGGTTGAATTTATTTTTCAATGGTTGCCTCAATACGATGGCTTAGGAAACATTTAATTATGATGTAATTGACAGGAGTTTTTTCTCCACAATTTTGATTTCATATTTATCAAATCTATTGCAATTATTAAAGAGAAATGAACTCGAGTCACGGTATTACCAGTTGCAATTACCACAAAAGCTCGACGCGTTACTTTGTTCTCGTTTATATTTATTTATATAAATCAGACACTCCAGTCATTGTATGGACATTGGACATCGTGCATGTCGTGCATGTTGCTATCCACCGCATGACTCATGGTTGGTTATATGGAAATATTCACGTAAGTTTAAATTGGATAAGTTTGTACAGAAAATAGATTTTTGAAAACCCTAACCCCCTTTGAACCTTGGAATAGTTGCTCCGTCTTTTGTCTTTTTTGATCGAATTCAAAATTTAATAATTTATTGGTTGTGACATAGAGACAGACAGTGAAGTTTCGCCTTAAGGGTTCTTTAAGGGTTTTTCCTCGGAGGTTCAGAACCCTAAAAATGAAACAAAGACAAAACACGGGTTGACTACTCCAAGGCTACTGTAGCTTTATTAATTAGGGGATTGTATGATAGATGTTCCTCTTACTTTCCTATCTTTTAATTAATTGTATATTTTATAAAATAAGCGACGGATCGCCTGATGGTAAGTGGACACCGCCGCCAATAGACTTTCAATACCCGAGGCATCTTCAGTGCGTTGTCTACCTTTGAAGACTATTTTCACCCTTCTTTATCTTTATTTTGAGGATTGCTAGTAAAATATAATTCGGCAATTATTATAAAAGTGAGTCTCGTGATTTGTATATTTTTCATTCCAAAATCCAAAAAAATGCAGTCAAATTGCGGTTACACCGCGTTTGCCAAATAGTCCTATTACTTACCTATTATTACAGATATGTACTTTATTTTATTTTTATTTTTTAATTTAACCTATGCTGTCCCACTGCTGGGCAAAGGTCTCCCCCAATTTTATTACTTACTTACATAAAACTAAGACTGTTAAAATCGCGCACAGCAAATACAAAATAATATTATTTTAATTGAATAAATACAGGTTTTTACGATGTTCAACAACTTTAGCAGACCATATAAGTTTGACACTACTTTTTAAATTTTCCAGCCCCTAAAATATTGGAGGTTCCGCACCCTTCTACTGCCGCTGTCAAATCCGGCGACAAAGCAAATCCTTGAAGACGAAACCACTCACTGCGACATTTACCCAACACCCACTCGGTCCGATCTCGATCAACTCACCGACGGATTCCTAAAAATGACGGAACAGTACTTCAATAAGGTCAAACGGCCCAACAAACAGCGGGTAAGTAAGGTATCTAATCGAATGGAAATATCGATTGAAGAATCGATTGCTCGTCCCTTCGAAATCGAGATTAGTCAGAGTAGATAGCGTGCTTAGGATTATTTGCACATTTAGCTTTCGACTTCTTTATTCGATTGTGCTTTTGAAAAAATGAAGTAGCTGTACCGATTTGTAGTAAATTATTTTTTTGGACTATTTAGTGAGTCTTATTTCTAAATTGGTTTCTACAATTTTTGTACATTGATCGAAATTTTTATTTTATTATTTTTGTACATATTCTTTAGTTTAGATTCGTGTAACTTTTCTCTTTATAAATATTTTGTCGTGAAAACAAAACATTTTTTACAATAAAGCATTTATGAGGAAGATATGTATAAAGCAGTTTGTCTACGCATGAATATTTTATTTGCACTAGCAAAACACGTAGTTTCGTTATGCACCGCATGCCATGTAGATTTGCACATCTTCTATGCCCTCTAAACAATGTAGAATAGCTTAAAATTATTAATCTATTGACATATTTACAACTACTGAAGACTGAAATGTCCACTCAAACATGAAGTTTAAAATTTCACGTCAATGGTTCCCAACCCTCCCTTTTGCATGGTCGAGAAAATTCTTAGGTAGTATGTCTTAAATGTTGTTGTAATGTTTCGAACACGTGTATTATGTGCTATGTTTGCATGACACTGTTATTTTCATGTGAACTTATATTTTGTTGCACCTCGGTATGTGTTATTTGTAATTTCCTGTTTGAGTCTCCTTGCATGTGTATAACAATATAAATAAAAAAAGTCAAGTCGCAGAACGATTCGATGCGAGCGTGCCTGTACTTTTCGTTTACACGTATAGTAACGTGGACTCTGTTGTACGATTTTCTAAACTAATCGAAACTAAACATCTGCGTTTCTTTTAATCTAAATTACGAGTATGTGAGATCTTAAAGTATATCAACAATTCGATTGCCATCACAAATAAACTGAAAACATTTTAATTATGTACATCAAAACTCACTTATTAAATAAATAAATAAATTAAATGGTACCTACATTAGTTTGTCATTCAAAATGTAAAATCGTGCCCTTAAAATACGAAACAATTACAATAAAATAAAATAAAAATAGAAAATGGTACATCAGCTCTATCACCAAACAAAAACGCAAAACCGTACGCTCGTCAAACATCGACTCCTTCTGCGACGGTACGAAAGTGCGTCAGTAAAATGCCTCGCTACCGATCAATCCGCCTCAATCCGTTGTTGGGGCGTCCGGTCGGATAGGCGACAGCCGGTAAGACTGGCTATACGGTCTGGCAATGTCCATACGGACCGGACTGGTGGCCAGACTGGTGGTCTGGGCTGGCTATGGCCTCGTGGTCCGACTGAGTTCGATCAATCGGTCCATGGACTGGTGCTGCAGATGGCGGGCGCGGCGGGCCCCCCCGACTCGGCGCTCACCCGGCGCCGACACTCCACCTCGATACTCACCAAGAGCGCGCAGGTATATCCCGACCCCCTTCCCAAGTTCACACTTACACGCCCTCGCGAGGTTACAGTACCCGGCAAACAACTTGAGCCATGTCCTTGGATGCGCAGTAGACGATTTTAAGGTCTCTTTTGGTGAAAGGTACGCGGGGGTATTTCGACGGCACGCGTCCACGCGATTGGCCGATCTGTCGGACGCTGTTCCCCGCGTTGCGCACACGCCCCGCTAGTATCCGACTACACATGCGTGCAGTGTTAATAGCCAATTTCGAGTTTAGAAGTTATGTTGTTAAAGTTTTGTTTTGTGTCGGTAAAATTTTATCGGTAACGAATACTGAAGCTTATTGTAACTAGTTTGCACCTTATTGTAAGTAGTTTGTAGTTTAACCTTGCGTTGATTCCGAAAATTGACATTTATATCTAATTTGATAAACTAAGTAAAGTAACTAAAGTACATAACTAGCCATTCTAATGTCTTTTTCATAATAAAATAAAAATAGTATTCAATTAAATAATTATTATAGTATTAAATTTTACAAATGCCGACAATGACCGGAAGTCCGAAATATAATATGTCCGGAAGTGTAAATGCTCGAACTTACCCCCACTATGTCGACTTTGGCTCATGTTATTTGCCGGTCACTATACGGATCGTGACGCCGACCCCCTTACACTACAGTCCGCTTTGGCGAGATTACGATTTTTTAATGGCAAACTAGGTATGGGAATACAACAATACATACTCGTACGTACCAAAAGGATAATACATATCTACCAAATTTTTATTTCTTGGTAAACAATGATGTTAATTATGGACAATCACCTGTAACACCGGAGGCGTATATGTTGCCGACCTTTTGCCTTTTTAGAATTGAAATATTGTAGTTAAAGTAACCAAATTAAAAAGTAAAAAAAAACCTGACTAGACTGACAGCTAAAAATTTCCAAACGCCTCAACATATTTTTCTTAAATTAGCTAAGAACACTCGATCTAGTCCACTTTTCAAATAAAAACCATCAGAATCGATCCATTCGTTTGGGATCTATGATGCCCCTGACACACACTGATAAACAGATACAAATACATACTACGTTAAAGTCAACTCTTGTTGCATCGGTTCGTAAATTAAGTAAGTAAGTAAAGATGTCTGAGAGTTTTGAGTTACACTTCAGGATCTGGTGGCGGGATATGAGACGTAAGTTCTGCAAAACGAATATGAAAAAACATTTAAATGTTCATTGATTTGTAGTCAACTACACCTAAGTACAAATATAATAAACAAAAATGCCTATAAAATGTTTAACATTTCTAGATAGAAGATTGATTAATTGAGGGCTGAAATTAGAAAGTTCGCCTGATGGTAAGCTCCTCGTCTACCCATAACATAATTCTGAACATACATAACTACTACATAATTATACGACGTGTCGTCAATATGACTCCTATTGCTAAATATAAGGGGATTTTTCTCTATTAGTCAAATTTAGTTCCCAATTCGATATCAAAATTTTAGTTACTTATTTTTCTGTGGCATATATTCGCGCACTCATACCATTGGCACCAACGAAATTGGGTTTGTAACAAAATCGATTAACAAGCAGGAGTGGCGTTCGATATTGACACTTCTAACTTTTTTAAGGACTAATAACGACTTGTATTTAGCCATGACAACTAATACAGTAGGACCGCCGTAATTTTATACATAACAGTGCAGTAATCTTTCGGGTTTTCTTTCTCAGCAGGTGATGTGACTTCAATGCCTTTCGAAACAAGCACTCTTGATTGCTAGATCACTCATCTATTGGCTAATAATAACAACTTTGAATCTTAAAATGGTAGGTTAACCTGTACAAAATCACCTCTATATTTTTGCCCTATTTGATTCAAAGTTGTACAAAAGTAGAAATACGAAAAAAAGTCTAAAAGAGAGCGACCACATTGTATGCAAAACGCGTATATATTTGCACTGCTTATTATAAAATTATGCAACTATGCACGAAATGCACCTCAATACTGTGACATAATATTATGTTTGCCCGCTTCTTTTGTTTATTTTATATCGTTATTTTAGCTGTAATTTTTCAACGTAACGTTTACTAAAACGACAATAACATCATTTATCATCTTTTGAATACAATGTTTCCAAGAATACATTTTGGACGTACACGCATTAACCATGCGTGTCGAGACTAATATCGTTTTACTGAACGTTACAGTACGCCAACGCTTTAAACGAACGTGAACTAGGAACTAAAGCAATATCTTTGGCCCAACACAACTTCTGACGTAAATTACGTAGCGAGTATTCGATAAAAAAAGTGTACGCCATTTACGGCCGTCAAGAGCGCCGCGGGCCGCCATTGATAGGCGTAAATGGCGTACACTGTACACTATTCTATCAAATATTCGCAACATATTTTAGGTCAAAAGTTGTGCAAGGCCCACTTGTCTTTAACACTTTGGCTGCGGGAAACACATACCTTGTGTTTTCCTGTATGCGACGCGAGTGCGGCTGTCAGGCCAGGCGCGTAAAACAACGCATTTGACTATTAGCCGCACCTAAGGTAAGCGCATGTGATTATTAGCCGCAGTCAGTTTAAAATTAAATATAGACAAATGTAGTAACAACGCTGACAAGATTGGACCAAGTTTTTGTTGTTGTTCGTTCAAAGCGTCGCGCGTATCCTCGTAGCGTAAGTTCATTCCAGTATGTTGATGAGTGTTGTGGTGTCAGGGCGGAGCCTCCAGCTCCCCGTTCAGAGAGCGCGTGGGCAGCACTCGCCTGCCCGACCGGCCTCGGCTCAGGATCGAAGCTATGTCAGTAAACTATCGACCGTGCGATTTACGATACCGTACCTTGGAAACAACTGCTGGCCTAAATCAAAATACTCTAGAATGCTCGATTTGATTGTACAAGATTATGATTGCATTTTCAATTTCGAACAGTATCGAAATTACAAATGGCGTTTTTTACTGCAAGAACAATTCAATTTATTAGATTTAAAACGTCAAAAAAATTTTTTTTGAATTATTTGTTTTTCTACAAGAACATTATTTTTACAAAACAAAAAACAAAAACCGACTTCAAAAGACCGACTATTGAGTTATTCATCTATTTGTCGCGCACGTACTTAATGCTTTAAGACTTATATGGTTTTCTCATGGATACCATTATCAGAACTGGACTAAACTGAAATGGGACCAAATGGGAAGCGTCAGCTTTCTAATAAAAAAAGAATCATCAAAATCGATTCACCCAGTCAAAAGTTATGAGGTAACAAACATAAAAAAAAAAAAACAACAGACGAATTGATAACCTCCTCCTTTTTTAAGTCGGTTAAAAAGTATAAGTATTCGTATAATTGGTACAATGAAAGAATCGTGATTTTGGCAGTTTCGATAGTATTTGTAGGGGCAGTCGATTTGTCAAACATACTTTGCTGTACAAAAGTGCTTACTTATTACGCGGGTTCTGAATGTGCTTGTTATGAGTTAGGCCAGCAACTCGAAGATTAAAGACTACTTGCTATTTTACGTACTTAAATCTATTAGTTATTGAGGCGCGTTGTCGTATATTGCATTGTCTCCCACTTGTACGTGTCATCTCGTTCATTATCACGTGTAAAAGAACTGCTACAAACTTGTATTTTGCTAACACAAACCTGGCAAAGCATTTTGAAGTCTATGGGAGTAGAAATGTAGTTGAATTTGGTCTAACTTCGATGGGATTTACTTTAGCTGGGTTATCTATGGTGTTGGGTTGGGTTTTGTGACAGTTCTTATAGACACTGAATGTAATCATGTACATTTGTGTAGTGTGGCATGGTAGGCAGTTGCTTTAGCAGTATCGATGTTTCACTTTGCACCATTTGCATCAGCTTTTTTTGTTTGAACCACAGAAATAATATTTCCTGGTTTCTTTAAATCGTATTTATAACAATTTATATTTATGTACATATTTATTATTTATTGTATTTTAGTATTTCTGTCCGTTTAGTTCCTTTTCTTTTTTTCTCCAGCTTTTGATTTTAATTAAACATTTGGCAATCGAGTAGCATGGAAAATTGTGATACAGTTCACCGGAACAACCTTGTAGAGTGCATTGTTTGTAGAGATTATAGTAATAGTCAACGCACACAAAAGTGTTTCAGTTCTGTTGTCAGAAAGACCCTTTGAGGCAACTTGTGAAAGTCGCAAGAAAAGAGTTAGACTCGATAAGCCAAATAAGAAAAAACCCGGCTAAGTTTGGTTGACTTGAGTACGCCGTGTCACTTTACTTTTTAGTCTGCCGTTTGCGTTGTACCATTTATTGTTCTTTTCGGCCTATTTTGACAACAAATTAATTACATTTATTTTGGCAAACTTAGACCATTTTCTTATCCTTGATCAAATTCTTATCTCTTACACTAAAGCCTAATGATTCTAGAATGCTACTTGGTTGCCAAGCTCTTTTTTTACAGATTTCCTTTTCCCATTAATACAGCTACGGTATAATAGTTCTATGCTATCGACTGTTGGAATGCTTGCCCAAGCCGATTTTATCAGTTGCTTGTCTTATTCTCTCGAATGTTTCATTGCAGCAAGTTTCACCTACTAAGTCACTAAACACTAGTCACTCCAACAAGTAAGTATGATACTGACTACTTCATTATTATCTGTGGCACACTGACTGTCTGTCTGTAAGTTCAGTACATTCACTGTAACATACAATGTTGTTCATGGCTGGTAAATGGATGCGACTTCGTCTTTCGCGCCGTTTCATGAAAAACAATGGTATTCAACGTGATAAACTACTTCAGAATCGTTCAAAAACGGCAACAACCGTCATCTCGTCAAGAACTCTTGAAGTCATGATGACGTTTTTCGGCCAATGATAGCTCTGAACTTCACCGATAGTGATTATCATTGGTTGTCTAACCGCTATATTTGTTTACATGTACGTCAAAAAAGAGCACATTCTCACCTAATACAAACTGGCTAATTATGATGCTAACATTACACATTAGCACTGAAAGCTAATGAAAAGCAGTGCGGTGTGACTTCGTCATCTGTGATTAATTTTGGCATAGACCACGGTGCTTATATCCAAATTCAAACCAGTCTTAATTAATTTAACAAAATCCAATCCAGCTATTGTTTTGAAGCTATTGTAAAATGGTTTAGTCAGTGTGCCTCAGTTCGTAACCATTGATTTCATCAAATTCCTTTAACTGAGCTGAGTTGCTTGATAGCTATGGCGTTTGCGTTCGCTTGGTGATCGTGTGCTTATTAATTTTCTTGCTCAAATGTCAATTAACCGTGTTGTATAAAACAGGCAAGCGGCGAAGAACCACCCGTTCTTCGAAAGGACTCAGTCGCAGTCTGGAGAGTGCGATGACACCTACGATGATGGGTAAAGACTAAAATACACTCTCTATTAATCTCTTTCTATGAAGCAATTGGACGTAACTTCCATAGGAAACTGCTCGCATTTATACACTAGCATTATCAGCAGCGTCGGCACTAGGGTAGTGCTAGAGGAGTAGGCGCCAGGTAGCATAGGGACCCCAAAATATACACGAAAAACATTTTCGAGTTATTTTCTTGTAGCGGGTGTTGGATGAGCAAGCGTTGAGCTTAGTAATCGCTCTACGCCTCTACCCTAATCAAGGGCTAGGGCCGGCGCTGATTTATCAGTATCGGATGTATAATACAATTGTTTTTGTCTTTTTCAATCAAGCTAAGTGATGTCAACATTCCACGGGTAATTCGTTTATTTGCAAGCGTGCTCCATCATAAACTGCAACATCTTTTAAAATTAGGCGAGTTAGCTGACGTTCCCAATAAATTATAAATAATTATGGTCATTTAAGTTAGTTTCGTTCTAACAATAATGTCCACTTTGCCGTAATTGAGCTAACTAAAAGTCTGGTGTTATAAATGCATGTTTTCATATTCCCAGAGTAATGGAACCGAAGCTAAAAGCCAACTCGAGTCTGGCCGATATCGTAGAGCGCATGCGGCAACCCTCGCTCGGCGTCGGCTTCCTGCAACAGACTGTCAGCCTTCCCTCTCACACCTTCGTGTCGATATACGCGATACACTGGCTCCAGGCTAACATGGAAGGGATAACGTATGAAAAGGCTACGAGTGTAATGGAGGTAACAATATATAGAGCGCCCCCAATATATAGAACAATATATAAAGTAGCCTATATGTTAATCCAAGGTATAAGCTACTCTCATATCAAATTTAATCAAAGTCTGTTCAGCCATTTTTGCTTGATTGAGTTTTTATTTTATTTATTTTATTCACATTTAAACATACAAACTATGGCATTTATAATATTGGTAAAGATAAATAAAGAGTAATATAGGCAAAGCGATAAGAATGGATACTCAGTCGATGGTAGATGGTTGAAATCTCACAGAACGAGATTTTATGAAACGAAATACTAACCATGAGTATTGTATAGTATCAAGAAACACCCTAGATCCCAAAAATTCTTAACATTTTTTTTTATTCAGTAATAGGCTAGTTTTTTTTTATATAAAAATAAGTGGCAAACAAGCAACGGGCCACCTGATGGTAAGTGGTCACCGCCGACCCGGGTTTCCAATACCCGGGGCATCTTCAGTGCGTTGCCTACCTCTGAGGACTCTATTAACCCTTCGTTTGAAGCGGCCAAGGTTGTAGTTTGAAGGAAAACCGAACGTGGTAGGTCATTCCACAAAACACAGGTGCGCGGAAGAAACAAACGGTTGAAACGAACCGTGCGAGACTTCCATGCATCTATTGCGCCCGCCACACACTCGACGAGTGGCGTGGGAAGTAGCGAGGAAAGTAGGCAGAGACGTAGTGTGGACACGTTACTCGTCATGCCACTCGTCATGCTCCTCGTCCTCGCCCGCCACACCGCGAGTACGACCGGCAATACGAGCGCGAGTGACTGTCCACATACTCGCGCGGCCGCAGTTCGTGCCGAGCGCTCACGCGAGACGCACGTCTTTGTTTTCGTCATGTCGTCGCCGCGCAACGGAGAATGGTCGGAAGAAAAAACATTAATTTATGTTCCCTTTGAAATTGTAGATCTATTTGTAGATAAATTATTACTTTACTGTAAAAAAAAAGTTTCGTAAAATTTAAAGGCACTAAAAAAAATCTTTGGTCGTTAATTCAAAATTGTCACTACCGTACCCAGTCTACCCTAACAAAATTAAGTTGAATTCAAATTTTTATTTATCTCCATCCAACTTTTCTTGTTTGAATTGAAGACATGCTTACTACAAAAAAATATATAATTATAGATATTAGATAAAAGAAAAATTGCGGTAACTGCTACATATCTAGACGTCGACGCCGACGATGTATATTGCTTTGTAGCATAACATAGATATAATTAGTTAGACTACAAAATACACGCACTCGCTGCCACCACAGTTTCAACGTCCATTGTGTAGCAACGACGAATAGACAAGTGCGGCGCGTAGCGATTAATTTGCGCGATTAATCGCGCGATTAATCGCGCGAGTAGAGCAGTGTGTAGACAGACAGGGCAACATCGCGGTAGCGATGCGGCAGCGCGAGGAGCATGACGAGGAGCATAGTGTGGCGCGAGCATATGATGTGCGGGTGACATTTCTGGCGATGGCGGCCAGTTCGGCGGTAAAATCGGGATGGAGGGATTAATTCAAACAGTTCATCAGAGCATTCCCCATTATAGTACCAATAGAACAAGCTGAGCTGAATTTGACCGCCATTATCATCATCAACATTATTTTTACAGAAACTTTTGCAAGAGAAGATGATTTGCCACGCGTCTGGTGATACGAGCAAGCGATTCATAGTCGGGTATTACATGTACCACATTCTACCACAGAAGAACAAAGGTAAGAGAAACATGGAAAACAAATCAGTGATGGGAAAATGAGCATAAGCCGATTTTAGCTTTTAGCTACCCACTATAAACATTTTAAAACATTTTTTAATGACAAAATTTATATATTTACATCTTAAATTAAAAATAAGCTAAAATAACTAAAACAAAGAAATTTACAAAGCTACAAATGTATAAAAATGACAAAATGTACAAAAATAAATATATCGATTTTGTAAAAATAGATTACCTACTGAACAAGTCTGCTTTTGTTCTTCAGCTCATTTTTTGGCAAATTTTTTTTAAATTCTGATATGTAACTATTATTCCAGAAATAACCGACTATGTCAAGCCTCTAGGCGACCTCCAAAGCTTCGAAAACGAGTGGATGGAGGTCGAAGTACTCGGACCGAGGTCTCCGCTTCTTCCGCTGGAGTCTACCACCGGAGCTATAGATATATCCGGGTCGAGTCCCGTCACAGATGACACGGGCGTCCCAGCCTTCTTGTGCGATAACATCGACCCTAATTATATGCTCGACAGCGATAGTGACAGTAAGTAACTTAGAAAACGAGTGGACGGAAGAATAAATACTCAGGCCGCGGTCTCAACTGTTTCCGCTGGAGTCTACTACGATCGATAACATCGATCCTTATTATATGCTTGATAGTGATATAGTAAGCAACTTCACTTGTAACTTTGTAACCAGATGCCTGGACGTTCGTTCCCAGTGCTCGACGTACGGCCCCGCAGTTTTATCGCTGTAAAGTAGCCCATAGCTATAGCACTCATGCGTAGTGTAGCTTAATTCTATTGCTGAAATAATATTTAAAATCAAACTAAGTTTCTGAGATTACCCTCTACAGACAGACATGCATACAAACTTTACCTCTTTATAATATTAGTATAGATGTATCCATAGAGCAGGAGTTTCCCGATATATAATATATCTATCTGGGTGCCTTGAAGCCACGAAGGCAAGCGTGCTCCATCGTAGACCGTATCGTTGCTTCCCATCAGGCAAGATGGCGGTCCAAGCAAGCCCATTACCGAATGAAAGAAACTGACTTTTAATGTTGAATTAGACTAAGAAGCGACGATCTTTATAACTACATAACACTAATGACACAATTTTCAACCTTATTCCCTCAGTGCCTCTCTACAAGAATACTCACTTAGACATAGATGTGAACAACAAAAGCGACCGCATCGAGTGGGGCCACGCGCGCTACCAGGCCACCTTCCGGCCCGACCAGGCCTACGAGATGTGCATACAGTGGTGCGTGGCCAGCGGAAACATTGTCTGGGATCTGGTAAGTAGAACTAAGATAGCAATCTAGCAAACAGATAAAAAAAAAAAAACGTTTCACACTCAGCTCCCCACTAGGATACCCTGTGTCGGGGATGCCATGTTACACACACAAAGACAAGGACAACTAACACCCAGACCCAGAGCAAATATTTAAATTCATCATTGTACCACCTGCCCGGCCGGGAATCGAACCCGGGACCTCTAATAAGGCGGATACACTACCGCTCAGCCAAACAGTCGACAACATGTTTTCTTCTTATGTTATTTTAGCAAATTCACACAACTTTCGCATGGCCTTACATCTATTACAGCTTCATATGCAACCGTTTTATTGTCACGTTGGTTTTGTCAACAGATTTTCGGTTGGGCAAGAAAAGCTCAGAACTGCCGTCTGCAAATGGTTCCGATACCAGCCGACCCCCTCGCCTTGCCTTTCACGCTCAAATCTGATCCGCTGCGTGGACCCATCTACGTACCGTTGAACGAAGAGCCCTTGCTGAGGAACAAAAGCGCTTCATTTGAAGGTAAACCTGCAAGACTCGGTGAGAGAGATAGATAAATATTAAAATATTAAAAAAACACCATTATTAAGAATAGGGAAGATGCAGTACCGTTTATGACGGAAAATATACCACTGCTGCTGGAAATTCCCGCACTGATTCTATTTAACCGTAAAATTCAAAGTAATATTCCTATATACTAATATTATAAGTGTCATAATTTGTATGACTGTTGCTCAATCATACAAATACGGCAAAACGGATTTGAAAGAAACTTAGAATAAAGGGAGCTTATACCCTGGATTGACATGTATAGGCTACTTTTTATCCCGGAAAATGAAGATAAAACCTAAGCGCCGCTAGTTCACCATAAATTCTAGTCCTTATATTCTTTGTTATTCTAGGTTTTCCAGAAGACACCTGGCTGGAGCGTCTGTTCCTATTCCAAGAGGCCATTGTCGGTCGTTTCGGCTTCATCAAATGTACGGTAGAAAGCACTTCTCACGAGGTCGGCGTCGGCGACCATTTGTACGTGCACGTGACTGGGAACATGTTTATACTGATACCCACATCGCTGAAAACGGGACAGAAGTCTAGGGCGAAGCCGGTCAACAAGCCTCTTAATTCTAACAGGTGGTGTATTTTACTATTATATAATAATATAGAATAGTTTAAAAAACTAAAAAATACGCATTGTCATCGCTCTTTGACAAACGCGGCACGTAGCAGAATATGTACCAGTAGCCGTGGGGAACCACAGCTTAGCCAGCAGTAGTCACAGAATTCGCGTACCGAGTCACAGCTTAGCTAACAGTAATCGTAGAAATCGCGTTCGGAGCAAAAACACAATTTATTATCTTCATATAATTATTTTAATTTATTTATTTATTTTTTTTTGTATTATAATTTATTGTCATCGATCCTCGACCTCGATATATATATCTACAAAGTTTGAACGAAATCCGGCCGTTTAAAGTGGGTCAAAATCGCGCCCAAAGGAGTCGGTTACAAACATACAGGTGAAGGCTAATTAATATAAGCGTGTTAAAAACAATTTTACCATGAACTAGCATAATTTTGAGACATTTTGTTATAATTGCATCGGAGTGTTTTTTTGTTTTAATTATTATAGGATGTGATCGAAAGTTCAGGGTTATAAGGAAAGGGTATGCTAAGCCACAAAAGGCCTCATAGTACTCATAATGAACAACTTTTAACCATAGGGCCAACCCTGAATTCCGGATTGGTCCCATAGTGAAAGTTGTTCATAATTATGATTACTATAAGCCTTTTTCGACTTAACGTACCCTTTCCTTATAGCCCTGTATTTTCGGAGTATTTGGTTCAATATTAAGAGTATGCCTGTGTACTGTATAGTTATGGCAAAAAGTTATTGAGATGTATGATAACTTTTACGAATTAGAAACACTTTTTTGCAATGAGATTTTACTACTTTTTTGTAACCAAAGTCCAGTAACCAAAGTTGAATACAATGATCACTCGAATTAATAAGACTCATGTATGCGTGTACTATGTTTTTACAAAGATATTGTATGAATCTAAAAATTAATACCTGTCTTTTATAAATGTACATGAAAAATTGTGTTTCTTTACCGCGAAGCCTTATCAGAAGGGGCCTAAAAAATGACACCAGGACTAGACACTTGACCTATACAAACTTACCTTTTCACAGATACCCAACCCATTCCGACATAACCGCCAGCCCACACGTGGGGTACATCACCCGGCACGTCGGCGATAAAATCAACAACGACTACGATAACACACGGAGGGTGAGAGATAATAATAGATAGATTCACCGCACGTCAGTAGGGCACTATGTATATGTATAACCGAGATAAGGATTTCAATGCCATTTATAAATTATTGACGCGTAGCTCGGACTGAGATCAGCTTCTTGTTAGTTGCATTGTTGCCCTTTTTGAACACTAAACAGATTGTCTGGTTTTATTAAGACAAAATGTAAATGTGTTAGGTTCCAGAAAGGGAAAACTTAAAGTATTGCATGAGTTAATTTCAAATAAAAGTGCTTACTAAACAGTTGGCACTGCGCATACTTATATCACAAGTACTGAAGTTACGAGTACCCTCTTACCTTTTGTGACTGAATGACAACCGAACTTAACAAAGAAGTATGTCATGAAAACAGCAATAAAATACTTATTTTTGTCTAAAAGGAAACTACAGAACTTAGAGCAGAGATTTACCTACACAAATACTCCACAATAATTATAGCTTACTCCACTATTTCTACAGATGGGTTTCCTCTGGTCGTGGAACCACATGATTTCGAAGAAATGGAAGTGGTCGCAGATTCCTGCCACCGGCGACGAGACCTTCCAAATGAGGATGCTGAGAGACTTCAAGCACTTCTGCGCAAATCACGAGCAAAGACTCAGCCAATTTTGGGATCTGTGCTGGGATATCAAGGAGAAGGCTACTGGAATAGACTTGTAAATTATGTACCAAATGCTATTTATAATAAAGTGTATTAAAGACAAAAGAATTTTATTTCAAAGTCGTAAAAAAAGCTGTACTTTGGAAACAATATAATTATTTGACCTAATTAATTTCAAAACATTATATTTGAACTGGGTATAACTTTAGCCGAATAGTAACTTAGATACGAAATGATGTCACATTTCCGTCTATTGAGTAGTGCACTTCTATATTTCCTAATCGTTTCAAGGATGGAGTGCAGAACGTATGACTATAATCCTAGCAATTAAATTATTATTTCACAATAAAGTATACACTTCAGCTTAGTGACAAGGAAATAACATGACGTCATATTGCCAGTTTTAATGTATATTGCGTGAACTTTTAGTGACCGACATGCCAACATCTCAACCACTGCTTGGCTATATGGCGATGAATATATGTAGTAAACTAGCCGCAAAGCATACTTTAGTACAAAATTCATGTGCTAATAAGCGAAATCGGATGTAACGCCGAGTTTGGTTGTAGCGGTTTTTTTTTAATGAATTATTAGTTACAAATTCCTGGAAATCTCATGCAGATATTGCGACCGGAGTCGGTGTGTCTGTTAAGGACACAAAGAGCTTTCATATCTTTTGTTTACATTCACACAGATGGTCAGCAACTGTGGTGGCCTTTTTTTTGTTTATAGATATTAGCTAGATAGGTTTATAGGCGTGTTCCTTTCGTTATGGTTCAGTTACAAAGTGATATTCTGAGTGTTAAGTAAACTTTTGCAAAAGTATGGCTTCTAGACGTGCATTCACTGTTACAGAAAAAGCGGAAATCATTTCAAGATTGAAAAAAGGTGAAAACAATGCTGATTTATGCAAAGAATACAAAGTTTCCCATTCAACAATATCTACGATGTGGAAAAACCGTGATAATATATTCGAGTGCTTCAAGTCCAAATCCTTAAAAATTAAGAGAAACCGAAAACCGACGCATCAAGATATCGAAAATGCCCTTCTAGTGTGGTTCAAAGCTCAAAGAACTCAAAACATACCTTTGAGCGGTCGTTTGCTACAAGAAAAAGCAAATCATTTTGCCAGGCTATTTGGAAAAATGAATTTTGAGTGTTCGGAAAGCTGGATATACCGATTTCGCCAACGTCACGATATTGTTGTAGGCAAAGTTCGTGGAGAAGCCCCAAGTGTATCACAAAGTGACTGTGACAACTGGCTAAAAACAGTTTTCCCTAAATTGATTGAAGAATATACCGAGAGCCAAATATGGAATGCCGACGAGACAGGTTTGTGTTATTTAACTCCTGAAAAAACCTTAAAATTGAAAGGGGAAAAGTGCGTAGGTGGTAAATTATCCAAAGATCGAATCACCGTGCTTGTTGCATCGAGTATGACAGGGGAAAAAAGAAAATTATTAGTCATAGGCAAGGTAAAAAAGCCCAGGTGTTTCAAAAATGTTAAATACTTGCCAGTTGATTACGAAGCAAATAAGAAGGCCTGGATGACTTCAGAGATTTTCGAAAAAGTTCTACGTAAATGGGACACCCAGTTAAAAAGTAACAAAAAAAAGATCATTTTATTCATTGATAATTGCCCAGCACATCCTAAAATTAAGAACTTGACCAATATAAAAGTGGCATTCTTACCACCAAAAACTACATCAGTGATTCAACCGATTGATCAAGGCATAATAAAAACCCTCAAAAGTCATTATCGGAAGATTTTGGTACAGAAAATGATTAACGACATAGAAAAAACGGCAGGCCCATTTTCCGTTACTCTTTTAGATGCCATTGAAATGATTACCACGGCATGGGCTCGGGTGACTCCGGATACGATCAAAAAGTGTTTCCTACACGCTGGGTTCCGTAAATCTTCGGCTATCACTAATATTGACGACGACTCCGATGATGAATTAGTTATACCATTGGCACAGCTGAGTAGTAGTACAACGTGTACAACACCGTCAAGCGGAACAAATGTTGCGGATTGGGAAACATATGTTGATATTGACAGTCAACTTATCACTGCTAGCGATTTATCCGATAGTGAAATTGTTGTTCCATCCGTTACGACGCAAGATGAAATTCCTACAACTAAGGATGTGTTATGTAGTGTATCAAAGCTCAAAAGATATTGTTTATTTGGCGACGGAAAAGATATAGACATTGAAAGCGTAATGAAAATAGAATACACCCTGCAGCGTACACTAGCACAAAAAAAATAAATTAAAGCAAACTAATAATACACAATTTTTTTAATGTAGCAACTAATAAATATGTTTCCTTTTTTATATCAATAAAAGAATATTAACTACATTATACGCTCTCTTTATCTTTGCCTGTAACGACTTTCGGATATAACGGCGAAATTACAGTGGTCCCTTCATCGTCATTAAACCCGAAAATCACTGTTTATAGTTTTCTTAAATCACTAAATAATAAAACGCGCATTTTGGAAGAGATGATTTATTGCTTATTACGAATATTAAATTTTTGTTAACAAAATACTTTCGTTGCACCAAAATTATGTGAGGAGACCTCCTTACAAAACTTTCAGACCACAGTTTTTATTATGTGTATAGACTTATACAAAACACCACTTCAAGTGTCATGGAAGGCACAATTTTATAATAATACAGATATTATAAATTGGATAAAATAAATGCATATATTTTATGATCTCCTCACAAATATTCTGAACTCTATTCTTACCATACCATATTATAATTTTAAAATCAGTCGTACCATTATCACATTCAATACATGTCAATGAGACCTACATTTCCAAAGTTTCTTATTGCTATTTAAAAATACTATTATGACAACAGACAAGTAGGTAATATTATAGTCATAAAATGCACCTAGGACCATATAAGAGAAAAGGCAAGGGCATTGTTTGTTCTAAATGGCAGTTCTTTGTTACATTAAATGCTACAGAATAGGCAATTGTGTCTAAAAAATAGGTAAGACAATATTGGTTGACAAGGTTAACAAAACTAAAGTACATCTATAACTCGTAGATATTGCTAGTCTTTTTCATAGCAGTAATTACATATTGGGCCAAACCTGCAACTAGCTCTGTTATTTAAAACCTTTCAAATAGACTTCATTTGCTGATTAATTAGTACAAATTGAAAACTAAAAGTTTACAAGGATAATAATTCATGTTTATGGAAAGGTAAATATTGAGGCAAGTCTTTTGGATGTTGGCAAAACAACAATGTTGAACAACTATTTCTAAAAATTTCATTACAATACCTGATATCATGATATGCCTTTCGCTTATTTTAATTGCTCCTTAAAAATGTCTTGATAAAATCATAATTTTAAGTACCTACTTTGATCAAACTTAGATCTATTTAATCACATTAATTTCAATAAAAATTATGAATGGTAATGTTAAAATTGAAGCATTTTTTTTTAATTTGAGCAAATTCCTAAAATATTAAAGTAATGAATTTTTGTGCGCTTAATTTAGTCCATTAATACCTTCGCTATCACAATCACATTTTTCTGTATTGCGCAATATCCCCTAATATTTTTTTATAAGTTTTATTTAAAAGCAAACAACATTTTAATTAAGTATCTATGAGCAAACAAAAGGTCCTATAAGGCAATGAACCTTTGTTGTGACCTAACACGAATTTGTGACATGGCATTTTAATACAGATCATTGGCATAGGTACTCTTAATACCTACAAAATAAAATTCAACTATTAAAATATAATGCACAACAGGACATAATCTCCATATTCAAATTAAAACAAATAAGAATGCAATGGTCTACAAACAGCCACTGGTTTAAAGTCTGCTGCCACATAAAAAGGTTTTGTGACCATAGACTCAAACATCTATATTATTGTTTATTATTTAAACACATCATCATTTAGAACTGAAAAGTTATGTAGACTATAGTAATTGGTTCTACTTATGAGCACAATCTTAGACATCTTTATGTGACAGCAGCATAAAATTACATCCTAAATGCCACCTCAAAAGGGCTAAGGAAACATTTTCATCAAGTAGAAATTAAAGACAAAAATAACAAATCACTTGGACTTTGAAAAAGCTCCAATGATTATTTTTTGCCCAGGACAAGGAGGCGGGTCAGCATGCTGGTGATGCACGGAACTTGCTTCTGTTGGTGCATGGTGGGCATATCTGGAGTATTCGACTCATAGTCGAGAGCCACTTTCTGACAAACAAAGGTCAGCAGAGTGAGGATATCTCTTTCTGCTCCATAGTAACGCAGCTCTTCACAAAGAGCTTGCATGAACCAAGATCCTCGGGTAGTGTTCCTCCATGAATAAAAACCAGGCACAGTGGAGTAGACAATCAAAAAGTCAGCATGGATAGGAATCCTGTATGAAGCACTAGATGAGCCATCAGTTTCAGTCCGATTAGCCATTGTGATTCCACCATCAAGCTTGTCACCTTGACATGCTTGAATAAAGAAAAGCTTGGGTTTACCTGCAAGGCTGGGGCACTTATCAGCTGTGAAGTAGTACCACAAGTTGTCAGGCTTGTAATGAGTATCTTTGGCATACAACATACCCAATTCTCCATGAGTAAGCACCGCAATGAGCAAGCAGTCGTAGTCCGAATGATCCATATCAGCCGTTTGTTGGATGTATCTGTTAACGTCGTCGCATTTTAGATTCTGCAAAACGGTGACGCGGAATCCTACGCCCTTGAGAACTTTAGCCAAGTTGTCGCTGTCCACATTAGTGCCAGTGCGTGATTTTAGGCTATGAATGTCGAAGTGTTCGTGATTGAAAATGATCGCCATGCCGCGGTGCTTGTGGTTCATGTTGTAGTATGGTGCATTCCTGTCAGTAGGCATCTTGGCGACGCGGCGTGCCTGAGCGCCCTCGTGACTGCCCCACGCGTCGCCCTCATCGCCGCCACCGTTGGTTCTTTGTTCCATGTCCTCTTTCCCATTGTTTTGAGGTGCTTCCTCCGACATTATTACACTTTTTCGGTCACAATTCTATTGAAATTTGAAATCAGAATTACAACTTAAGAAGTTCTGAGTATTTCGGAGATCCTTAAGCTTCAGCACAGAACAGCCAACCGCTCGAGAGAGTGCAAATTAATCTTTAAATTGAAAACATTTACAACCTCTCGTAACGATGCGAAATACGCAATTGTCAAATCGAACTTAGTGCGGCCAGCTCTGAAATTATTTTTTCCCTAGATTTACTTTTTATTGGCAAAAAGTTACCAGAATTTAAATACTTAACATGATGATGGCTAAAACCCACGCTACGCCACTGCCGCTGTTCATCTCAAACACTTATGTAGTAGTATTTTTTTGATCGTTTAAAAAAATTACACGCTGTCGAAGTGTTTTCCTCAAAGAAAGTAAAACCTCGAGAAAATATTCCCAAGGCAAAAAATATACCCTAAATTATGGGAAAAATACCAAAAGATGTAAACACTTGTCAAACTTGACAACTGACAAGTATTGCCAGTGCCTGTTTGTCCGAAATGTAAAAGTAACGAAAAATTAGTTTTGATAAAAAAAAAAACATTGAAATTTTGTTTTATTGTACTTTATTATCACATCACACACAGGACATGGTGTCCTCTAAAAATTTAGAAAGTTTGCAACAGGCCAAGGACATGTTACTGACGTCAACAGCGTTTTAGCATACCTCGGACCTCGCTCGATAGGATTGCAACCATGACCCAATTGTAAACGAAACAGCTATTGTGTACACTGCGTTGCTAGGACTACCCTCTTTTGCTACTTCTTTCTTTGTTGCGGGCCAGTCTGAAACCTATGTCGATTTTCAAAGTAAAATCCTGGTGGTCGAATAACAGCATCCAGAATGAAGAGCCCAACAACGTTGGCTTACAAAATGCGCACTGTCTCAAAGTTGATAGGTATAATTCGCACAGCGACAGTGACTGTATCATTGTAGGAGAAGGCTCTTTGCTCAAAATATACAAACCGAATGTAGACCAAGATGTGTCCCATACTCTTCTTGAATCAGATTTAGGAGATGTGGTATTGCAGGTGGAAACTGGAAAGTTTACTTTGTAAGTATTATTATTAAAGTGTAACGTAACGTCCTGTTTCATAAATAACTCTTAGGCAATTGTTTTTAACTGTCTAGGGGATGCGAAGATCGGCAAGTTCTGGTGCTGCACCCGAGAAGTTATGCTATTTATCAGCTAAGACGAAATGAGGGTCACACAGATGCTGGTACGTAAAGAGTACACATTAGAAATTTAAATGCTTTAGTTGCTACCTTGTTAGCATTTATTTTTTTGTGTTTGATACCTATACTAACCTAGTCTTACCTTAGGTCTAGTCTAATTTACAAAGGCACCATAAATATAACTAGTTTATAAATCTACACCACACCTTTATCTAGATGTGGCTGGATGTATCTATTAAGTATGTATTTTCCATAATAAGTAACTTGCATTCTTACAGGAGATCAAAACGCCCTAGCTCCCGTAATAAAACACTCATTCACGAGAAGAGCAGACAGTTTAACTTGCGGCACCTTTGGGAGCATAAAAACCAGAGATTTCATTTGCATACAAGGCCTCGACGGCAG
This sequence comes from Alcis repandata, assembly GCA_949125135.1. Lineage (NCBI taxonomy): Eukaryota > Metazoa > Arthropoda > Insecta > Lepidoptera > Geometridae > Alcis > Alcis repandata. The sequence goes on along the minus strand of OX421226.1, from coordinate 9,196,745 downwards.
CCTGAGTTTCTTCGACCAAGATACTTTCATATTTATGTGCATTTTCAATGACATTATTGTCCCAGCGCCGGTTTATTATATCGCTAACTGCGACTCTTTCATCATTTGCAAGTCAACTTGGGTGTTGGAAATCTACAGGTTAGAAAAAAATACTTTTTGTATACATCTATAGAACAAGATATCACGATATAACATTTTATTCGACGATCTAATTCTTTGTACTGTTGATTTGACGACTATTTTAGTACATGCTAGAGAGAATCTCTTTCTAGCGCCAAGCGCCATCTGTCGGAGATAACAATCAAACTTCCCAAACTGAAACAAAATGCCAAGGTGAATTACTGAAAACGGAGATACTACATGCTCATGTAGACATTTTAAATATTTTTCTTCTTTTCGATTATTTTTCTTAGTATTAGGTATATATTGTGATTAAAATCCTTACAGTTACCAGCAGCTAAGAGAGTTCAGCGAGTTAACAGTGCGGCTTAAAAAGAATATCCCACAGTGGATTTATAATGCAGGCGAAGAAATAACACATATTCAAGTAATAAAAGTAAGCGCATTATGTACCACTTCTTATACGCTACAAGTTCGAATGACACTTCTTTCACACGTTTAGAAGTCGAGAAATAAAAGTTGGTTCCTATTTTGTGTAAGTTTTAATTTGATACTAGCTACGGACTTACCTAAGTGATTCGTTGTGTTCGCGATAAAAATATACTATCCATCTTTAAGCTGCACACTACTTCCTTCCCAAATTTTATCAATATTGGCTCGACTGTTTACAAAAAACTGTAAAGTTTGTTATGTTTTTCAGACGAGTACCAACTTTTCAAGTATTCTAGCTCTTGGCGAAAGGCACCTGTATTCTTTCCAAGACAACGGTCTTATGAAGTCCACAATCAAGTTCGAGTTCATGCCAGTTTGTTTTTACGCATATCTCATTGGTTGGTTTTATGGTAAGCTATGTTAATTTGCCTAACGTTATTATTGTTGAGGAACAAAAGGAACCGTCCTAATTTGTTATTTATTAATTTTAGCTTAGTAGTATCCCAGCAGTGGGATCGTTAAAGGTGGAGATGAGAGGACTCTGCCGTCCACTATCTATAATGCCGTTAAGCCTCAAAACCAAGTTTGGAGATATCAGCAAAAAACGCGGGAGATGTTTAAAATGAATGCTACTTTATAACCATAAACTTTATACGAGACTTCCTGATATAGAAATATATGTTTTTTATAGTACTTTCTAATGCATGTACTTTAAAATGAATACACCTGTTTATTTAAATGTAAAATACATTTTTTGCTTTATAGCCGTGCTTTAAATTTTGATAAAAGTGAAAACCAAACGCTAAAATGCAGTTAAGTTCACCGTAACGGCATTTTAGCTTAGTGTTTTTAGGTAACTGACTATTGAAATTTATGTTTCATAAAATTAACTTAAATTACTTAACTAAAATGCCGTTAATGTATTTTAGCCACATTCTTAACAAGCATTATGGATAACTTATATAAAAAAAAATATTTAAGCCGTTAATTACATTCAAATACTTATCTTTAAAGCAGTTAAACATAAAACATCTGGGACATAGCCACTTTTTAGTTAAGCATTTACTACTAATAATTGAGAATACCATTTCAAAATAAGCTAACTTGGAAAATAAAACTACAATTATCTAACTTAAAAGATATGTTTATTATTGAATTTTGCAATTCTAGTTAAAAAGAATGTATGTGAATGTAAGAATACATACCCATAATATTCGGTTTCTGCTATATATTAAAGAATAAATAAATATAATAATAAATAAATTAATTAATAAACCTTACAAATAATTTGGGGATTGGTTTAGTAATACTACAATTAGAAACAGTTCAAGTGCTTCTTGTTTTCCTCGAGGTCTACCGCCTGCGCCCACACGCTTGAGGCATACATGATGATGGGTTCCACCACTGCGACGTAGATGGTCAAAATTAAAAAAAAAATCAAGAGTGATTCTGTTTGGAGATATCCGCCACTTTTTTACACTGGGCTTTCACGTGTGCTTTGAAATTGAGCCTACAGTCGATCAACAGGCCAAGCAGCTTGACTTCTTCGACGAGATTAAGCTGGATGCCAGACATGACCAGGTTTGGGGGTTCGTACTTCAACTTTTTGGTGAAGAGCATCGCATTAGTCTTCTGCGCTGCAAAGTTGAGCTTGTTACGTTTTCCCCATTTCACGATCATGTCCAACGTGTTGTTGGCCTGCTGCTCGATGATGTTTGACTGTGAACCTGTGAACACGAGAACGACGTCATCCGCGAAGGCTTGAGAGTATACTCCCTCTGCTTCCAGCAGTTGCAGCAGCGAGTCTAGGATTACGTTCCAGAAGGTGGGTCCGCCGATAGATCCTTGGACACACCCTTTGGTAGTTTCGCTCTCGTGTGCTGCTCCTGCATAGTTGACTTTGACTTTTCGGTCATTGAGGTATGAGTTTACCATCTCGTAGAGGTTTTTTGGGCACCTCTTCTTCGCTAGATTGTCTTTTAGGGCGGGCCAACATGCATTGTCGAATGCGCCCTCTATATCCAGGGAGACTAGGAGTACGATGTTTTTGCTGTTTACTCCTTTTTTAATGTGCTCTACCAGGTCATAGAGGGCGTCTTCGGTTCCTCGTTGGGGCATGAAACCGTACTGTTTCTGACTGATGGTTGGGAGGAGATGCCATTGGAGTCGGTTTACCAAAAGCTTTTCGACGTTTGACGTTTTGACGGTATGACTTCGGATGTGTGTAATCTGTTTTACCGGGTTTGCGTAGGATAATCACGTGCGCCGCTTTCCACTGCTTGGGAAAGTACCTCAGCAACAAGCATTTGTTTGCTATCGCTAAGAAGATTTCCCGTTCGCATCGGATGGCTGCAGCGCAGATGTCAACGGTGAGCCCGTTGGTTCCGGGGGCTTTTTTCGGGTTTGATGAAGTAATGAGTAAAATCATGAAGTAAAACGACAATATCAAATATCAATAACACACTGGCGAAGATCTTAAATAAACTATTGCGTTGAAACCACTGTTTATCTTGCAGAATAAAACGATAGACTCGCCATTACAAAGTAACACTAAAACCAGACATCTTTTTTGACGATTAACGCGGGAGTCACAAGCCTACCACTAACTAGATAATGATTATCAGATTTAGTTCTTTTTTCTACGGTGATAATATTAGTGTAACAAAAAAAAATAAAGCGCGGGGTGATGGCAGATAACGGCGTTTTAATTAAGGAATGCTGCTTAACGTTTTTTAAGTTGAGGAAATATATAAAAAAATATACACTTTAATTTTCGAATTTCTTTTGACGACTTGCAAGTGTAGTAAATTGTATAATGGAATAAGGTGAATCCTTATCTAAAAAACGGTTAAGCGACCTTAACGTCTTTTATTCGAAGGTTTTTCTTGTAACTGTGTTTTAGTTAAGGAATTTTTCAATAAATTAAAACACACACCTCAACTTAAAAGTAATTAAAGTACTATTAGCTGTGTTTAAGCGTACAAAACACAATAAACGGCTTTATAGATAAGCAATTATTTGATATTTTAATACATATTTATGTCGTTATGGGATTATAGCGGCTAGTTAGTTATATAATGTTATATGACGACTTTATAGACGTGTAATGTTGAAAAGAAATGTCATGTAGCGGCGTTTGTGCTATTTTTATCTTAGGACCTATGACAGATAGGAACACGTTTGTTAGACAGGTAGATAGAGAATTTTAAACTCTATCCTATCATATTTAAAAGTAAAAATCGACCCCCTGTGGCTTAACGGCATTATAGTTAGTGGACGGCAGCAGGTACCTTTACATTTATAAAACCATGCACCTATGATTTTGTTTTAAACGGTTTTATTTAGCTCACGTTTTTTCTTTCTTGGGTCAAATTTATAAACGGTTTTATTTAGCTCACGTTTTCTTTTTTCTTTCTTGGGTCAAATTTAGTAATTCAAATTTCACCCTCTTCCTGTCAACCGATTAATCTGAAATTTTGTATACACTTTGGATTTTGGTGACAATACAATTATGTTTATTCATTATCATTATAAATTCAAGATGGCCGCCGCTACAAAATGGCGGATAACGTAGGTTTTATCAATCCCATCAATATGGGTATCAAATGAAAGGGCTCAACAAGCAGAATACAATATACTATAAAAAATTGAAATTCAAGATGGCGGTCGCTACAAAATGGCGGATAACGTAGGTTTTATCGATCCCATCAATATGGGTATCAAATGAAAGGGCTCAACATGCAGAATACAATATACTATAAAAAATTGAAATACAAGATGGCGGCCGCTACAAAATGGCGGATAACGTAGGTTTTATCGATCCCATCAATATGGGTATCAAATGAAAGTGCTCAACCAGTATAATACAATGTACTGTATAAAATAAAAACTAAAAACTAGAAAATAAAAATAGGTAAAAAAAAATTTTAAGTTAAACGGTTTTATAAAACAATAAAAAAAAAAATGTACTAAAAACAAAAAAATAATAAAATAGATACAGTCGTGGGAATTATAAACATATGCATAGACTAGACTAAAATAAAACCGTGGGGCACGTCCCACGGTTTTCTTGCCCCACGGTTTTTTTTATTGTTTTATAAAACCGTTTAACTTAAAATTTTTTTTTACCTATTTTTATTTACATATAAAAATTCTACGAAGACGCTTATTCTGAAACGGATTTTTTCTTAATTGCGTCCCCAGAGCCAACAGCCAGACTCCTTATAATGGTTGCCTCGGACGAGTCCAAGCTGTTCATCTACGAGGGCACCACACTGGTGTGGTCGTGCGCGTTGCTTGCCCCGGCTATATCCCTCTCCCGCTGTTTCCTGAAGTCTCTCCACGGAGGCCTGGTGACGTTGTCAGCAGGGGGCATAGTTAATGTGGGGTATCTTGGCACTGAACCAGATTTGAATGGCAATGTCACATCAATGGTGAACGAGACGGATAGTCCGGAACAAGTGCAGGCGGAATTAGAAGAAGTAGAAGAGCAGTTGCAAAAGATTTTGGAGAATAATGAAGGTATTTTTTAAAGATATTTATAAACACCTACAAGCCAATTTTGACGGCTTTAGTTGAAACATCTAAATTTATTAAAAATATTGACGTCCTCGTCCAATACACTGCAATGACAAAGAGACTTACAGGATTGGGTTGTGATTACTGTATAATGAAAGTAATGTTTAAAAGGACGGCTCTTACATTTTAGTCTTTAGTGTAAGAAAATAAAATTTTATAATGGTTAAATGTGTCATGTGTTCAACATTTTTTTTTTACTTTTAGATACGGGAAGCTACTCAACCATCGACCAGATTCTCAAAGTAAAGGCAGACGTTGGAAAGCCCATCCAGAACCTATTTCAAGAAGGCGGATATAACAACGACATTTCCTTACACTTGCTAATGTGCCCAGTCATAGTCATTTTGACTTGCGACGATCCAAAGCAGCTACAATGCGTCCAAATAACTTACGTTTGCTGTCCGCCTTTCCAGTGCTCAGAATCAACAATATGTCTGGACAGCGTAAATGGCACAGAAATCATCGAAACGCAAGTGTTCTTGTCAAGCGAATATGATATTTCTGAGACGCGCGTTAAGATCCTTTTTACAGTAACCGATTCTACTGGGAAGATACTCATACTTTCTAGGAAAGTTCTGTTGCCGTTTAGTCTGTATTGCTGGCCAGTGGATCCTGTGACAGATAACAAGCTGAAGATATGTATCGAAGGAAACCATCCGTGTATCGAATTTGCCAAGATCTTTACAGGTACCTTTTATCAATCATGCTTTTAAACTAAACTTGGTACAACGCATTTGAAAGTGATTTTCAATTTGTTTTTCAATCTTAACTTTCGTGTTTTTATATTGTTTTTAGTTACTGATATCTATTAAACTTGTGAAGGAACCTTAATTAAACGAACTCATTTTTCTAGATTTCACCGAAGAAGATTTATCAAAGCACGGAGGAAATGGTGACTCCATTACATTCGCATACAGATCTTCAAAGAAGTGTGTCACTGTAAAGGCTTCTTCCACACAATACTTTTTAGAAGTCAATGATATATCGGATATGACTTCTACTTTAGACCATTTTATAATACGTTTAATGGATCATTACAAAAGGATGGGTATCAAAGATTTTACTTTTAAACTGAAGTACGATAAAGAATTTGTTAAGCTTGTTATAGTCAAATTCTTGAAGAGTATCGAGACTCATGCTAAGGAGCGTATGAAGTTGAAAACTTATGAGGTAAGAACTAAAAGTATTAAGTTTATTAGTAAGTAGTAATTAAGTATAATTTGGCATTTGTAATATCAGCAAATCAAAGTTTTGATCAGTAGCAAAGTTGTTCTTGTGATAGCTATAGGCATGTCCACATTTTGAGGTCATCCAGCCATTTACGTATCGTTCTCGGTTTTTAACACGCTTATATTAGCTTCACCTGTATGTTAGTAACCGACTCCTTTGGGCGCGATTTTGACCCACTTTAAACGGCCGGATTTCGTTCAAACTTTGTAGATATTAACCGGGGCAATTTAGACATCTGAGCTTACATTAATTCCCACCCAGCTGAAAATTGGTAGGATTGTTCAGAACACCATCATAGATGAAACCTAAAAAGTCCTCATCGATCCGATACGTGCAAAAATTTTTACTCCGGGTAGAAGGTCACCAAAACGGGTATTTCGTGATTTTCTCAAAAACGGTACAAGCTACGAGGATACTGTTCAAGACAAGTATGTTCACTATAACATTTTCTACAGTATTGCTCTTAAACGCATGTTGATAGAACTTATGGTTTTCGAGATATGTCGATATTCATTTCAGACCAGACCAAAAAATTGACAATTTCTCTTAAGATGCCTTAGTCAGCAGTAGATCATATAACAAGTTTGTAAATGAGTTTTCCCGAAGTTTTAAACATTGTTGAATCCGACAATCTCAAGAAACACTTTGAAAAATGACTCCTTGTATCTCAAATCGGATAAATGATGATGATGGTTGACGGAAAATTGAACCCCTCGTATCTCGGAAACGGAAAGAGATAGAGGGGTACACCTGACTTTTAAAATTTAGATCAAGTATGGACCTTTCTAGGGAAATGATAAAAAAATATAGCCGCCATACAAAAAAGTTTGACAGTCATACAAATAAACAAAAAAAAAGGAAATGCTCATAGTTGTGGAACCGCTGTAGATGGATGGAGTGTGCTCGAAGAAATATTATAGAGGTTCATAACGACAATCGAGATTCAGCAACAAAAATCCAAGATGTCGGATTTCATATTTCCGTCAAATTTCAATGGATCTTCTAAATTTTAAAGTGATCCTAGGCAGGTGTTATTTTGGATCTGGAGGCTCTTAAGGTCCTTAAATCCATTCCTGAAATGATTTTTTTGGTTCGGCCATTTTTCAAAATGGCTGCCATACAAAAGAAAAGGAGTGAAGTTACAATACTTCGCACCCAGCTGAAAATCAGTCAGGAATCAGGATTGTTCAAAACATCATCACAAATGAAATCTAAAAAGTCCTCATTAATAATAATATAATTAATAATAATAATCTTTATTTCAGACCACAAATGTCCATATAGTGTTCTACGTAATACAAAATTAAAATTAAAGATAAAATCAGAAATAATAATAATAATCATTGATCCGATACTGGGTGCGAAGTATTGTAACTTCACTCCTTTTCTTTTGTATGGCAGCCATTTTGAAAAATGGCCGAACCAAAAAAATCATTTCAGGAATGGATTTAAGGACCTTAAGAGCCTCCAGATCCAAAATAACACCTGCCTAGGATCACTTTAAAATTTAGAAGATCCATTGAAATTTGACGGAAATATGAAATCCGACATCTTGGATTTTTGTTGCTGAATCTCGATTGTCGTTATGAACCTCTATAATATTTCTTCGAGCACACTCCATCCATCTACAGCGGTTCCACAACTATGAGCATTTCCTTTTTTTTTGTTTATTTGTATGACTGTCAAACTTTTTTGTATGGCGGCTATATTTTTTTATCATTTCCCTAGAAAGGTCCATACTTGATCTAAATTTTAAAAGTCAGGTGTACCCCTCTATCTCTTTCCGTTTCCGAGATACGAGGGGTTCAATTTTCCGTCAACCATCATCATCATTTATCCGATTTGAGATACAAGGAGTCATTTTTCAAAGTGTTTCTTGAGATTGTCGGATTCAACAATGTTTAAAACTTCGGGAAAACTCATTTACAAACTTGTTATATGATCTACTGCTGACTAAGGCATCATAAGAGAAATTGTCAATTTTTTGGTCTGGTCTGAAATGAATATCGACATATCTCGAAAACCATAAGTTCTATCAACATGCGTTTAAGAGCAATACTGTAGAAAATGTTATAGTGAACATACTTGTCTTGAACAGTATCCTCGTAGCTTGTACCGTTTTTGAGAAAATCACGAAATACCCGTTTTGGTGACCTTCTACCCGGAGTAAAAATTTTTGCACGTATCGGATCGATGAGGACTTTTTAGGTTTCATTTATGATGGTGTTCTGAACAATCCTACCAATTTTCAGCTGGGTGGGAATTAATGTAAGCTTACTCCTATTTTTTGGTCTAATTTGCCCCGATTATATATCGAGGTCGAGGATCGATGACAATAAATTATTATACAAAAAATAAAAAAATATATACTTATAAATAAATTAAAATAATTATATGAAGCTAATAAATTGTGTTTTTGCTCCGAACGCGATTTCTATGATTACTGTTAGCTAAGCTGTGACTAGGTACGCGAATTCTGTGACTACTGCTGGCTAAGCTGTGGTTCTCCACGGCTACTCGTACATATTCTGCTACGTGCCGCGTTTGTAAAAGAGCGATGACAATGCGTGTTTTTAGTTTTTTAAACTATTCTATATTATTTTCCTTGAAATTAAGCCCTTAAATAAAGAAACTCAGGGAATTCAGTGATCATTTCATGACCTTGGAAATCAGATGGTTATACTTTACTAGTACCTACTTTGGATTTAAATATGAAGTCAGCACAAGGGATCTTTAGCATCACGTAGTCCGCTTTTGTAACGCTTGTACAGCGAAATTTTCGCTCGATTTTCCGATCTGTTTTTCATTGTAGGATGAATTGAATGTTCTTCAAAAGCAGTTTATAGTGGTCCAGAAAAGGCTATTAGTTCAATACGGCTCGCTGCCGCCCGGAGACTGCGATCCGTTAGAATTCCTAATGAAAGACACACACAAGCGCCTAATTGTATGCGCGGAAGAAATCATTACAGGAAGGGAAAATGTTTGCAGGTAGGTATTTAACATTTTTGGTTTGTGTAGGTTTTTTTAACTGTTCGTTATGATAAACTTCTAATCAACGAATAAGAATGAATGATAGTTTTTTTATTGTGCTTTAGTGGTGGCCGTTGGGAGTATACCCTTTTTATTTGGTTTAGTTCCTTCGAGTTTTATTTGAGTTAGCTACAAATCTTATGTTCTCTCTAGGTCTCTCCCTATCTTTTTTATAAATGTCAGTTTACTCAAAATCGTTGTTTCAGGGCCAGCAGCACTTTGATAGCCATAGGCCACTTCATCATTTACCTCTTAAAGCAAGTCACTAAAGACGAATTCAAACTGAAACTCATTGAAGAAATGATGACCCTAACTTCGCTATACGAACATTATCAGGTAATAAAATATCGTCTTGAAAGTAATGGAAAGGCAGAAATGATTTGGGTGTTAGGTTATTATAGTTTGTTTCTCATTAGACCAATTTACATCAACGCAGCTAATAGCAAAGTATTGAATTATGAGCCGTATATCGTGCCGAAGAGTAGAATTTACATCAACGCAGCTAATAGCAAAGTATTGAATTATGAGCCGTATATCGTGTGCCGAAGAGTAGAATTTAGCGTCGGCCGCACTTAAACTCTGATGATAGTAACTTGAAATTCTGCTATAGATTTGCTGTTTTCAGCCGAGCTGGTGTACTTTGGACAAATGAGCAACGGCTTTCACCCCATAGTCAATTAGTCCTAATATACCCTGTACCCTATATAGGGTTATTCATAAAAAGCCGAAAAGAGCTCATAGTACATAGCCCATTATGCTCGTAGCCCATTATGAACAACTCTTACTACGGGACCAACTCAGAATTCACAAAACAAAATTAGCTGTTCCATACATTTTGCAGAGTGTCATTGACATTTTTCTATAGAACAGGATTTTTTTTCACGAATTTCGGGATGGTCTCATAGTAAAAGTTGTTCATAATGATGAGTACTATGAGCCCTTTTCGGCTTAACGTACCTTTTCTGAATAACCCTGTAGTTAATTAGTAGTTGTGTTTAATATAAACTACAGAATATCTATTCAAAAATTTAATCCATAAATAAAAGCATTTAAAATTAATTCAATCTTCCATTCATTCTCCAGGAATGGGAAGAAGCCGTTGCGCAGGCGTCGACATACATTTTGAGCAGTGTGTTCAAAAACTCCGAAAAAGACAAAGAAAAGTTAGCCACAGTGAGTGAGCAAGCAATTCTATCACAAATAAACCTCAAGCGATTTCTGAAGCAACTTCGGATTGTTATAGACAAAATGTTCACTGAAGCGAGCGACTACGAAGAAAATGATACGAAAAGTGTTACACGCATAGAAGAGTTAGTTGAAGTGTTATAATTATTATGTACTTAGAATAAGGCCCTCCACAATTAATGCGATGCGTTTAACCCAATCCACCAAAACTGTGCAGCGCAGCGACGTTTTACATGCCTAACTTTTCAAAGGACATACGAGTAGGTCCATTTCTTAAAAAAAATTAGAAATTTCCGTTTCACGTGCCTAACTTTTCAAAAGACATACTAAATTAACAAAACACGAAGAACAAAGACATTGTTTGATTTTTTTTAACTCGGCTCCGTTCCTCTCAGCTTTGGTGGATATTGGCTTTAAAACTAATTATTATTGACGATTTGTCTATGTATAGAGTTGATATGTTGTTGAACCCTCAAAATAGCGGCGGTATTAAATGTTATAAGATTAAGATTACAAATTTCCGTCTTTTTTGGCTCACTTAAGACATAAGCTTTTCATGAAACAAAATACACCATTAATCTCAAACCAGTTCTAAACGCGTCACACAACGGATGGCCTGTTACAAATTTAAATAAAGTACACGTACTTTACAAACATCAACAGCTTTATTCCATTATTTTTTAGACATTTGGATTATAAATAATTATGTATAAAAGTCCTTAACATTAAGCCACGTGTAGTAGAGAATACAGAGTGAGGTTCAGGTACAGCAGGTGCACCAAAAGGAGAAGTACCTTGTCACGTCATTTCTTCTTCGCATCCTTCAATCCAGCGCCCGCGTTGAACTTGAAGAATATTATGTCGCCATCCTCTACTACGTAGTTTCGGCCTGAAAAACGGAAATATACCATCATCTTCTTACCCTTATCCTACGTAGGGTCGGTACAGTATGTACACTTCATAAGAAAAAACATACGGAAACTCCATTGGTTATTATTATTTTTTCTTTAATTTTTTATTATGATGAATTTGACAATATGATATGACCTAGTTTAACAATCAAGGCCAATAAATTACATTACTTTACTTTACTAAGGCGGATATACTACCGTCAAACAGGTCGTCAAGTTAGTTCGGTTTCTTACCTTGCTGGCGGTACTTCCCCGCAGACTTGCAGGCTGCCTCGCTCCCCTCCTCCTTGAAGTCCTTGTAGTGCATCACTTCTGCCATGATGAAGCCTTTCTCGAAGTCCGTGTGGATGCGGCCCGCCGCTTGCGGGGCCTTTGTGCCTTTCTGTACGAAAAAGTATTTTAATTTATTATTATTTTATTTATTTAAGAATACTTATAAAAATTGCTTAAAATAACAAATGCTATTTAATTTTTCCGCAATATATACCAATTACAATACAACCGAAGTACGCAGTACTAACTAATGTTACATTGTAAACTATTGTGACTAAAAATAAAGATTTTGAATTTGAGTGTCAACTAACTTTGTAACTTTAAGAAGTCTGGAATCAATCTGGCATGGAAGGGACCTTGCTAACCAATAAAATAGGCCCAAGTTTGAAGGCATTTTAAGACAGATCTAAACTAACTAAAAATATATCTGTCTTTATCATTGCAAGCCATTAGACAAGGATGCCAACAGTTTTAGAAAATTTAGATCTGTCTTAAAAAGCCTTCAAACTTGGGCCTAGTATCGTGTAGTGGTTGACTTATATACGCAAATGTGGGTTAAAACATTTTCATTTTCATAAACATATACCTGAACGGTCCAAGCTTTAACTTCGTCAGCTCCAGCGGTGAAGAAGTATTCCAAATTGAGTGCCTTGTAACCTTGCACGATGATCTTCTCTAATGCACTGTGAAACAAGACAACGAACGGTAATATTTCAAAAAGTCATTGTGGCTACGGCATAAGATTAATTTTATTTTGATCTGGGCAAAAATATCAGTCTTTTGTCGAAACCAGACATTTAGTGGTAAAACCGCTACAAAATTAAGGGCAACAGGACACAGTACTAGACAAGCAAAGCACTGGAAGTGTTGGCGCGTTTAATAGGTTTCCTAAACTCCGCAGAAGATGAACAAAAGATCATGATGATGATGATTGAAGATGTCAAAAAGTTATGGTAACTGGTACGTATTAGAAAGATAGATAAAGTCTTTATTATTTTCATCAGAAATGGCAAGCAAAAGAATAATAACGCTTAAAACTAGTGCAACAACTGGCAGTCTTGTCGCTGACAGCGAATTTTCCTTTTTACTTCAATGTTTCCTCTTGTACAACTAACCTTGTGATATTATGTTCTTTCAAATACGCCTTCCGTTCCTCGACATCCATCTCCATGAGCTTGGCTTCTAGGACCCCGGAGAAGGGGATGAGCGGCGCCCCGGGGTCGTTCTTGTCGATCCATTCCTTCAGTTTTGGGAGCCTGTAAAATTGAGTTATGTAGTTGTATTTTTAAGCTACACACACATGAATTAAATACGTGATTTTTTACTGTTTAGCTGAGGAATGTAGGATAAAAAACCAAATTGAGTAAAAACCAAACCTTCACTTGATAGGCGTAGCAAGATTTTAATAACAAATTAAAGACTGCCAACTTTTTCTCATGGCAAGAACGGCGATTTTCTCTCTTGCGCCGACTTCTTTAAAGCGGAATAGAGAAACAACAACTGGCTTTTGCTTCTGTCCTTTTCTGACAGTGACAGTATGTCAGTGATATGCCTAGCTGACTAAAAATGACAAAACAAAAACAATAAAACAAAAAATGATAATAACAAAAATAGCACATACGTAACAAATACATACCATTTGTTCTTTTTTCTAGTGTAATCCTTTTCCGATAAATTGACGAGGTACAGAGCAGGCTTCGATGTCAGAAACAGGTATTTGTTGATAACTTCAATCTGAAAATATCACGAGTTTTTGAGACAATTATCTTCGAGCTATTATTGAATTTTGATTCAAGAAGTGTATTGTAAAATACCTACATCAGCAGCACTCCAGTCACCAAAACGAATATGTTTCTTCTCGTCCACCAACACTGCTTTGATTCTTGTAAGTGAGTCCTGAAATAGAGTAACCACTATGTAAGTAACGTAAGTCGCAGAGGTTCTCAAAGCGGCCAATAACGACACTTTGTGAGTGCCAGAGCCCTACAGGGTTACATGTTGCTTGCATTTGAACAATCTTATTTTAAATGTGAGTCTGAACTTGGGAACACGATAATACACGACGGACGTTATATGACGGTGAGGGCTTATAAAATTTAAGCTATAAGTAATTTATATAAGTAACTAGCTGACTCGACAGACGTTGTCCTGTCTTATTCGAATTGGTAAAAAAAGCCATTGCGTCAATTCTATGTCAAATGTCATAAAAGTTTACATTGTCCAAAGCGCTGTATGGTTTAAGTATTTTTAAATTTTCTAATTTTTCATGTTTTTTTACTATAAATTGAGATGTGAGCTATCCTATCTCCTAAGTTAGATCGAACTGCACCCGGTGTGCAAATTTGATTGAAATCGGTTAAGTAGTTTAGGAGTCTATAGCGGACAAACAACGTGACACGTAATTTATATATTATAAAGTAATAAACGACTTTTTATTTTACTCGATCGATTGATTTAAGTTTAACACTTTCACAGTCCACGGTATCCACATGGATACGAAAACAGGGTTACCGTGGAGTCCATGTATCCAAAAGGATGCATGGGATAATGAATGCATGCACAATGAATATTGGAGTGGACTCGAGGGACTAGATTTTGTTTTTGTAAGGTGGACTGTGAAAGTGTTAAGGCGTCAAGGCGCGACGTGGCTCAGCTTATAAGCCCCCCCCCCCCCCCCTACTTTTATAACCAACACCCCAATCTCTCAGCTCACATATTCAGGCTTGAGTTTCTTATCCCCTCCGCGGCTCACGACGCGGTCCAGTTTCTCGAAGTTGGCCATGAGTTGCTCCTCATCTTTAAGCCGCAGCTCCTCGCCGATGGTCTCGAGGTCGCGCACCGGGTTCACGTCGCCGTCCACGTGGATTACGTCCTCGTCGTCGAATGCACCTGGAAGTTACTGGCTTTTGTCACAGGTTCACGGAAACCCATGGGGAAGGTAGACTAGACTGGTTGGAGTCACAGAGTCACGAAAACACTTAACATAGAGAAGTTAGACTGGTTTCTGTCACAGGTTCTTTTTTGAGCGGTCAAGCGGAAATAAATGGGAATGGAAACGTTTTTCTGCTTTTTGATGACTTTGGATCCATTGTCTGGTCTCTTAACTTCAATTTAGTGCGAACAGAATATTTTAGAGATGACTTTGATCTACTGTTTTTAGCTATGATTCAAGAGACCCAGTCGAGCCGTTTGAAGATTATTTATCAGCTCATTTTTTAATCGGGGGTTTTTCGTCGTTTTAGATATTCTATGGATGGGATAGTTTCTAAGGCTCGCTTTCATAAGAGAAGCGTTATCTTACGGCAAAGATTGAAGATGGCGTCGCACGCCTTGATGTGCGAGAGGAAAGCGTTTCCCAGCCCCTGCCCCTCCGCCGCGCCGCGCACCAGCCCCGCTATATCCACCACGTTCAGAAACGCGGGTACTTTGCTGTAAAACAATGCCTGAACTTAGATTTTTTAATTCCAAAAAATATTGTTTTTTTGGTGGCTTTTATTGGTCATTTGTATCTTATCTATTGGTAGCGCTCGTCACCAGTAGCAACCGGGAAGAAATAAAAATAGCGTATAGTATTTTTTATTTGTGGTCCAGACGTAAGAGAATAAAACACATCAAATAATAAATATTTTTCTTATACAAATTTTGTTTTGTATAAAAAATAAACACTTAATGATATTCTAATAAATAACGTTTCACACTCACACTCATAGCTCCCCACTAGGATAAATCCTGTGTCGGGGATGCCATGGAACACACACAAAGACAAGGACAACTAACACCCAGACCCAGAACAGATATTTAAACTCATCATTCAAACATCTGCCCGGCCGGGAATCGAACCCGGGACCTCTGGCTTATAAGGCGGTTACACTACCGCTGAGCCAAACAGGCCGTCAGAAATGTCAGAAATGTCAGGTCTAATGGTATTGAAATAGCTGAACCAATCTATAAACATTATCTACTTTGCGTATTGCGTTTTGAAACTAGGATAAAATTGGATTTACCTAGCCGGCTTGTGGTACTCCACAAGGTAGTCGTATCTCTCGTCCGGGACCGGTACCCTACTTGCTGAAACAATACAAAACACTGTTAGATTTCTAACCGAATTGTTTTTTCCAGTGTAACTTTTATTGTAGAAAATATTACCTTCACAATAATTATGCTTTGGTACTTAACAGTACATGTTTCTTGTGCAAATAAAACCAAATGTTACTTTAAAAACGTTTTAATTAAAACTAAACTATATTCAATTAATAATAGTTAACGCGACAACTTTAGGGTTAAGGCTAAGATTCCGACGAAGAGAAGGTATCAGAGCGACTGGACGAACTCGGCAGTGATTTTAAGTCACTTTTGATAGAACCACAACATTTCGGGTACTTCGCAAACGGATTATCCATTGATCGAAGTAACAAACTCACGTGGGTAACAAGTCTACACTTGGCATCAAAAGACTTTGACACTTTTTTGTATCTTGCCAACTTGTCTTCGCTTATATTGGTATTATGCGTTTTGAAATACAATGCGATGTGCAGCAACGCCGACAATTGATAGGTGAGCCCTGGGTACTTCGGTCTATGAACGGTCACAGACACGCAAGCTTCCGTGATCAATATGCCCACGGTTTGCTCCAGGTAACCGATATTGGGCAAGCCTTTCAGAGTCAGAGGTCTGGCTACCGTCGCATTTCTGAATACCGTGATGTCATAATACAAATGAGGTTTTGCTAGGAACTTGTCTTGGCATGACTTGCTGCAAAACAAGTACCTGTTCCCCTTGTAACTTGCTGCGTATTCTATAGTACCGACTACTAGCATTTGGGTGGGTAAGTGTTCAGCATACGTCACTATACAAATGCCCTTTTCGTAAACGAGTGCCATGTTGACTCTCTTTACGATCAGCGGCAGTTCTGGGATTTGATGAATCTTCTGCGGCTTGAGATATAAAGGATTTTTCAACACCGTATCTATATGTTCTGGGCAAATCCAGTAGAATTGGTTTTTGTATTGTACCACGCCTTTCTTGATGACTGGGTTTCCGTTATGTTTAAGGTTATGAGTAAGATAACATAACGGACACATATGTTTGAATGGAGACATTCTGTTTTCGAATTCCTCATTAGATATACACAGAAAGTCGACAGGAACGACATCGGTTTTGTTTTTGGTCAAGTAATGGTGTACTTTTGTAATAAAGCCATTGATATCGTTGACGGCTTGCATCAAACATTTCCATTTGGATGTATTCCCATCAATTTGGTACAAATTCTGGTAGTCGAGTTTGATCCAATCTCGAATACTGTAGCTTTGTTCCTGCCATTTCGTATACCTGTTCTCTATAAATGGGCGACTATACGGCGGGTTTCTTTTTAACAAGTCATAGTATATTTCCTTTTGCGAGTTTTCTCCTACGTATTCAACATCAGCCGAAATATCGAACACAATATCAGGATAGAAGCCATCTCTGACCAGTTCCATTGCCTCCATTGCAGTTTCAGGAAACCCATCAAATACAAAACCATTAGTTATTGTTCGATGATCCGTTGCCATCATCTGAACTGCTTTCATAACAAGCTCTGAGCTTATGCATCCTCCTGCAGTAAGCGCTGTTAACATTTTAGCTCCCAGTTCCGTCCACTGTTTATTATCTAACACGTTGCGCACAGCTATCCCTCTTGATAGACATATTAATCCATACCGCTTCGCAAGTTTCGAGCATAGAGTGCTTTTACCCGATTTTGGCGCTCCGATAACACTTATTCTCAAAGGATAGCCTATAAAGTTACAAATATTCATCCCCGTAACATACTTTAAAGGGTTTAAACGGAATTTCTCAAGATTTTCTTGCCCATAAATAAAATACATGTAGAATCGATGTACAACAGGAAACACTGCGTCTTTGCGTTTGAATACCTTGTACAAACTCTGTATCGCGTTTGGGTTTTCGAATATGTATACGGGGCACATTCTTTTAAACTTATTACTCAAAATGCAAAATCCATCTAAAAGCAACACTTCAGCAATGTCCGGACCGATGACAAAAGTTTCTTCAAAAAATGATTCATTTCTGTTTCTTAAATTCGTTAATTTAGATAAAGCTAATCGAGTGACTTTAGTTAATGATTTGTTTCCATTGATGGAAACAATTTTTATTCTTTGTTCAGATAAAAGATCTTTTAGAGCCTGAATATTTTCATCGTCGCTCTCGTATATACCTTCTAGTCTACTCTCAATTCGCTCTCGTACGTCTTCGGCTTTTTCCCACACACTTTCGTCTACTGGTTCGGGAAATTCTTGTACCATTTCATTAAATTTATTAAATAAATTCATATCAATAATAGACCCCCCCGGATTGGCGTCTAATAACACGCTTTCGTTTGACAGCCCTTGAATAGGTTCTGCTGAAAAAAACATATTTTCTAAGATCTCGTCAATAATAAGTTTAACAACGATATTTTTTGTCAAAAAATTCATCCATTCTTTTTTTTCATTTATTAATTTCTTTTTGACCTTTTCTTTTGCTTCATTAAGTTGAATTTTCCAAGTTTTAAGCATATTAGGTGCGTGCCTTGCAAGGGTGTTTTCGGAACTGCTTTCTAATTCAATAATCAAGTCTGGTATGCAATAACATGCTGTCATATCTTCTACGTCAGCAGAGAGTCTTGGATATCCATCTAAAACGAATCCAGTATTCACAAAGGGATTTTCAAACCAAAGCTTAGTTATTAGTTTCTGCATTAGTTGTGGAAGTATTTGTGAACCACGTTCATAATAATTAAATACCATTTTTCTCAGTTCTGTTTCGCTAGACATTATGTCGGAAATGAGATTTTCATTTCCCTCGTCCATTTGAAATTCGACCACAGCTTCATCGTCTATTGGAACGTCTGTGAAACTATTCTCGTACCGAAGACCGACTTTTTTGAAATGTTTCGGCATTAGCAAATTATTCAAAATTTCGGAAAAATCAAGATGTATCAAGCCCAGTTCTTTAGCTAACAATTTTGAGACAGTAGTCTTTCCACTGCCAATGCCACCAATGATACAAATGCGTAGAGGTGGCAGAGTTTTAAACGGCTTATTGTACGATTGATATTTAGTTACATCGTTTTGAAATGCCTCTAAATTTCCTTCGTTACTATAACGATACAGTTTACCGTCAAATTTTACACTGAGCTCTGGTTTTCCTTCCCATAGCACTCCATATTTGTAATAAGAAATTGGGCAATACTTGCCAATTTCGCCAAGATTTATAGGATTATTATATGTAAGAATATCTTTAGAAACTTCGTCTTCATCGTCTTGTTCTTCAAATTCATCGTCTTCAATAACTTCGCATGATAAATAATAGCTTTTTCTAATTTGAAGCATTACATCTTCAACAACTTCAATGTCGGATTTGTTTTCAAGTTGAACGTCAACAAAACATTTGCTGTACTCTTCCAATTTAATTTTAATAGTGTCCCAGTCTTCTTTAAATTTTTCAATTTTTTCACTAAACGATACCCATGGCTCTATTTCAGGGGGGCTATCCACAATTTCAGTAGGTTCTTCATTCCAAATCAAACTTTTGAAGAAATCATGAATGATGATTTTTATTTCTAAATCTTTAGATTCTGGTGGATTTTGGTATTTTAGTTTTGTTTTTATTAGAGGATCATTAGCTAATATATATCTTTCTTGATGATTTTTTGTACAATCACTAATAATTTTATAATCTTCTAATAGTTCTGGTTCAAGTTCTCGATTTTCTACAAGGGCTACTGTGTAATCAGGTAACAATTTTGATTCCGCCAAAATGTTCCAATATTCGGGATCTGAAGGAAAACCATCAAATATATATTTTCCATACATTTCATCCATCATGGTACGTTCTTGATGTTGGGCATCTATTGAAGTAATAATGTTCTTTATGGTGCCCATCATTTCTTCTGTAGTCGGATAAATTTCCTTTTGCAGTTCATTTGCTTCAATATAAGCTGCAATTGCGTCTGTAACATCTTGATCACCCAGCACAGGTAATGTTGGCTTGTCTTTCGGTGTCCTGGTTTCATTTGGAGCATATTCTGAAATTACATTGGCTGACAAAGATTCTTGGCATTCTTCTAAATTGTCTAAAAAAGGTAAGAAGGAAAGATTACTTCTAATGGTATTAAATTTGTTCATGAATGCTGTATCTATTGGAGGCGTTTCTGTTTCATCTGGTTCTTCTAATTCCTCTGGTTCTGTTTCCTTTGATTCTGCAGTTTCCTCTCCTGATTTTTTTCTTTGACGGATCCGAGATGTTTTCTCTCTCTTTTCTCGTTGTGATTGTTGCTTGCTTAAATACTCCTTTAGATATGGAATGTACTTTTTAAGCATTACTATGGCCGTTTGACACCATCTGTCCAGATTAGTTAATCTTACCATTTCTGAATTATGCCACATTTTGAAACGAGCGTCTTCAATTGTAGGAATGATTTCAGACAAAATAGATTTAGCATAGACATCATACTTTTTGGTTATCTCTGTTTCAAGAATTTCATCGTAATTTATAATTGGAGTATCGAATAACCATGACAAACATTCAGATACCATTGTTTTACCAGCTAGCTTCGTACCAACAACGATTATTCTACATGTTGGTTCAAGATATTTCAATTTCAGAAAAGGACGAGGATTTTTATAAAAGGATATGAGGTTATTTAATGAAGCAGTGATGTAAACATGTTTCAAAAACGAAATAGCGAGTTTCGGATTTCCTATCTCACTTTTCCTTTTCTTGAGCTCAACTGGACATCTGTTTGACCATGGTGAAGCAAGTCTTCTAAACGCTGCAGTACCACTGCGAATAATGTTGATTTCTTCGACCATTTTCCAAAACTCATCTATTTCCTCTGGAAGATCTTCCATATAAAGAGGCTCAGGTATAATAACTGGCTTTATTGCCATTGCAAGCACCCTTTCTGAAACTTCATGCATCATCTCATGAAGCAATTTTCGGGCATCAATTTTAATGATGCAGTTGGGATCAAATTCTTTAAGTTTTACTTCAAGGAAGGGTAAAATGTCGCGATTGTAATTACATATCTGCTCAACAGATTTGTGCTGAAAATTCATAGGCAGTCTGACAGCATATTTCGGGTTAAAGGTTTGATTGATAATAGGAAGAGTATCATCGCTGGTGGTGTATTGTGGAGGCCATCTGACTTCAGTTGGCGTTTTTATAGGAAACGGTTCAATGATTATACTTTCTTTCATGTAGTTAATGTACTTGTGAGACTTTTTCAACATCAAAGTTTTATCTGGACAACTGAGGTATATTAATATATCTGGTTTCAGTTTAAGACTAAATAACTCATCAAGTTGTTTCAATATTACGACCTTCTTAGTGTTATAATATGCTTTTGTAGGATGTATCACATCAGAGCAGGTGTCTAGTAAAAATTTAGGAAGTTCCACTTTCAGTTCTTCTTCTTCTTCACCAAGTTCTTCTTCAGGCTCAGCTTCTTCTTCTTCCTCTTCAAACCCTTCACCTGGAGCCTCGGTAGTTACAGAAGTACCCGGGGAGTCAGTTGATGTTCGGGGTTTTTTCTTCTTCTTTTTCTTCAAATTAGCTATTGTGTCAAACAATATTTCACTTACAATTGCAACAGATTCTTCACCATGTAAAGTGTTGACTAAATATTGTGGACTTCTAGTGCAGGTTACTAAAGGAAAACCGGATATGACATATCCTCTATGTTGAATCACTAGAGACTCCACTTTTATTTTCAACAATTTGCAGAAAGTTTCAAATGTTATAACTTTGTTGTGTTTAATATTGAAATTCATACACAATCCTGAGGAGCTTTTTTGTTCTATTTCATCATCGAGAATATTTTTCGGGCATAAATGAATGCAATGATGTTTTTTTGCAATTGACTCGCCTAGCATGTATGCATTTGCTCCGGGTTTCCCAAGTATTAAGTAGCAGGTAGGTTTTGAGCTGAGGAATAACTCTATTGCATCAATGTCAGTCCATGTGTTACAGAAGTCAGGTTTCTCTGGCAGTGGAGCGCTAGTATTGTTAACTCCTACCACAGCAGCAGCTAAGGGTTGCTTTGACTCATCCTTTTCTTTTTCTTTATCCTTATATTTCTTCAAGATATCAATGTTACCACTGTATGATGAAGCTTCAGTGACATCCACTAGTTTTATTCCATGGTTTGTATTAATGTTTTTCTTATAATTTTCAAATTCAATCATTTTGAATTTCTTTGACAACTAATGACATTTTCATGACATAGTTATTGATCTGTCACTCAGTTAAGTTTTCTTTTTTTAAAGGTAAAAGAGGTAAAGTATCTATTTCATTTTAACTTTTAGGTATTTAGTATTTACTTTGGAATATAATGTGTAAGTTTTTACAATGTGATTTAACACAAAATATTACATACAACAAACTGAAAAATAGGGGTGGTAGTGCAGAGTGAGGGACCATGTGATAACTACCACCACACACCCTACAGTACTACTCTATGCACACACCATTGTTCACAGTTACACAAGGGTTTGAATTCAGTACCTTTTTAAAAAAAAATGTGTCACACTCATAGCCCATATCAGGGATGCCATGGATCACTCACAAAGAAATGGACAACAAACCTGGACTAGCCCAGACCCAGAGCAGATATTTTCATTCATCATTCTGCCCGGCCGTGAATCGAACCTGGGACCTTTGGCTAAAAAGTCAGTCTGGCTGGCTTGATTAGTTGGGTAAAGTTGAACTTTTCTTTTGTTTTAAAATCTATTGTAGACCTCAATATGTTAAATAAAAAAATACTAAAAAGATACTTATTCTCATTAGGATCGATGGTACAAAACGGGAAGTTCTCAGCTGCAGCTTGGCTTTTAGTCAGCACATTGAAGAAAGTGGATTTGCCGACATTTGGTACTCCGACTATGCCGACCTTCAAGTTGGTGCCCACTCGCCCAATGAGTGGCTTCTTTTCGGGCTCTTCCACCTTTTTAGGAGGCATCCTGGAAATAACATGCACATCTAAGTGAATTAATTTTCTTGATTAATTTATCTAGATCTAGAAATATATTTAATTTCAAGGAGTAAATCTTAATATATATAAATCTCGTGTCACAATGTTTGTCCTCAATGGAATCCTAAACCACTTAACCGATTATAATAAAATTCGCACACCATGTGCAGTTCGATCCAACTTGAGAGATAGGATAGTTTAAATCTCAAATTATAGTCGCAATTTTAATTATTATTGCAAATTATATATATACTGATAATTTTTACTATAAATTGACAAGTTAGCATCAACATACTACGGTTGCTATAGTTACGCAATGGCTTTTGACAGGACAACGTCTGTCGAGTCAGCTAGTAGTTAATTAATAAAGAGCTGGCTCATTCCTCGTGCAAAGAACTTCCCTACTGCCAGTGTTTTTGGTACCTTCATACACAGACATCAACTGCACTTTGATTTTTAGATTTTTAAATAAGTTTTAGTTCTTTTTTTATTTTTATTTAGTATAATAGGCTTGCATTTGACCGCCATCCTGCCTGATGGTAAGCAACGATACGGTCCACGATGGAGCATGCTTGCCTAGAAGAAACCGATTAAATCGTTATTTAGTACCATAATTTTAATTAAAATTGTAGATAAAATTTCAAGTTAATTAAAACTGCAATAGTAGAGGCTAGTAGCCCAGAAGTGCATTGTCTAACAAACAAGAAAAATACATTTTCCTCTTGTTTTTCGTTGATCAGCAGTCTATAGTTTTCAGGTCTTACAGATTGATGGACAAGATATATAGCATTTAATATGGCCTGTTAGGAAAACTTTTGTTGATGCCTAAACAATTATTAAGTTAGTGGTAGCTGGTACTTCGTTTCACAATGATTACACATATTCCACAAACTTTAAATCCGAAAATGATTTTTTTGGCTGCACAGATTTTGATGGTCTGAGACTGGCTTTTAGTATTTATTTATGTTTAATGGATTAATACATATAAGCAATATTTAACCCTAAACCAATGACCACGAGTTATCTAAAGTTAGCCAGTAAAACCGCGGCATGCTAGTAAGATTATGTTTTAGATTTGCATTCTGAGGGTGAAAAATAACCTATTTTTGATCACAACAAAAATGATTACCTGCAATTAGTTATGGCGAACCACTAATTTATGGTTAATTATGTAGCTGAAACAAATAATTGTAAGTATAAATAAAAGTTCTTTTACTCCAAATTATGGTTCTAATCATTAAAAAATTACAATCACGAACGTAACGTGTACCTAGCCCGGTGAGCGCCACAGATAACATTACTAATTTATATTTGTTGCCAGTGCGATCTTGTCAAAAGTAACTGTAGTAACTGGACCGACCAAAAAAGTAACAGTGTCAAATAATCGGGGCAAATTAGACCAAAAAATAGGAGTAAGCTTACATTAATTCCCACCCAGCTGAAAATTGGTAGGGTTGTTCAGAACACCATCATAAATGAAACCTAAAAAGTCCTCATCGATCCGATACGTGCAAAAATTTTTACTACGGTAGAAGGTCACCAAAACGGGTATTTCGTGATTTTCTCAAAAACGGTACAAGCTACGAGGATACTGTTCAAGACAAGTATGTTCACTATAACATTTTCTACAGTATTGCTGCTAAACGCATGTTGATAGAACTTATGGTTTTCGAGATATGTCGATATTCATTTCAGACCAGACCAAAAAATTGACAATTTCTCCTAAGATGCCTCAGTCAGCAGTAGATCTTATAACAAGTTTGTAAATGAGTTTTCCCGAAGTTTTAAACATTGTTGAATCCGACAATCTCAAGAAACACTTTGAAAAATGACTCCTTGTATCTCAAATCGGATAAATGATGATGATGGTTGACGGAAAATTGAACCCCTCGTATCTCGGAAACGGAAAGAGACAGAGGGGTACACCTAACTTTTAAAATTTAGATCAAGTATGAACCTTTCTAGGGAAATGACAAAAAGACAGTATTTCATTTTTTGAAGTATTGTAACTTCACTCCTATTCTTTTGTATGGCAGCCATTTTGAAAAATGGCCGAACCAAAAAATTAATTTCAGGAATGGATTTAAGGACCTTAAGAGCCTCCAGATCCATTGAAATTTGACGGAAATATGAAATCCGACATCTTGGATTTTTGTTGCTGAATCTCGATTGTCGTTATGAATCTCTATAATATTTCTTCGAGCACACTCCATCCATCTAGAGCGGTTCCACAGCTATGAGCATTTCCTTTTTTTTTTTGTTTATTTGTATGAATGTCAAACTTTTTTGTATGGCGGTTATCTTTTTTTATCATTTCCCTAGAAAGGTCCATACTTGATCTAAATTTTAAAAGTCAGGTGTACCCCTCTATCTCTTTCCGTTTCCGAGATACGAGGGGTTCAATTTTCCGTCAACCATCATCATCATTTATCCGATTTGAGATACGAGGAGTCATTTTTCAAAGTGTTTCTTGAGATTGTCGGATTCAACAATGTTTAAAACTTCGGGAAAACTCATTTACAAACTTGTTATATGATCTACTGCTGACTGAGGCATCTTAAGAGAAATTGTCAATTTTTTGGTCTGGCCTGAAATGAATATCGACATATCTCGAAAACCATAAGTTCTATCAACATGCGTTTAGCAGCAATACTGTAGAAAATGTTATAGTGAACATACTTGTCTTGAACAGTATCCTCGTAGCTTGTACCGTTTTTGAGAAAATCACGAAATACCCCTTTTGGTGACCTTCTACCCGGAGTAAAAATTTTTGCACGTATCGGATCGATGAGGACTTTTTAGGTTTCATTTATGATGGTGTTCTGAACAATCCTACCAATTTTCAGCTGGGTGGGAATTAATGTAAGCTCAGATGTCTAAATTGCCCCGGTTACAAAGTATTTTACAAGCGATGACGTCCACGGCTAATATCCTGCCCTTAAGGAACTGTTAATTTTACATGGTGACATGGTATACGAACATGTTGGTGAGATATTACCAACTGATTTAGTTGAAGCAGAGACTAGATGAAGCTAATTTTACATAGGTGTTCCTTTTGATTCGTCGTCTTTAGTTTTCATTCTTCTCAGAGACTTACGAACTGCCCCGGCTTTGCACGGGTATGAAATATAGCCTATGTTACTTAGGGATAATGTAGCATTCTAATGGTGAAAGAATTTAGAATGTGGATTGAACTATTTTGTACAAAACTCGAAAACCCAATTTCTTTATTAACCAATGTTGTATCTCTCCCAATGTCCCAATCCCTGACCACGAAACAGTATGGATTAATAAAAACAATTTATTATAATATTTTACTTTAATTCTTTATTTACTATAAATATATTATTTTACATAAATTAGGTAGATCCTGTTTGCCAAGGTAAAGTCATTGGCGCAGGGTTTTGAAGGTAGGACATGACCACAGCAGATATTGACAACATGAATGAACTTACAATCTGAAAAAGAGAATTTTATCAAATTAAATGAGTATTATTTACTGATTCAAATATATAGATTTAGAATATTTTTTTCTAAAAAATCCAGAAAATCTGGAAGACCAGTGGGCTTAGCATAGCTTTTGAGGTAAAATACGTAGCGAGTAATCAATACAAAAGTGTACGCCATTTACGCCCGTCAGTGGTACCATTGACGGGCGTAAATGGCATACACTACGTTTTTTACGTCAGAAATTATGCTGGGCCCACAAGAAGGTCCATTTTCAAATGTTTACGTCGATACAGACCTGTTTAGTATCATCCGACACTCGTGCATTAGCAAAGCTTATACTCGAGCAAAATACTGCTGTCCACGCAGACCATTTGAGACGCATCATTAGACCACACATAGAAAACACCATACCTGAAAAAAGTTGACATTATGTATTGTATTCAATGATAAATACTACCTTCCTCTGACATTCTTTGTTTCCATCGGAATTAATCCAAGGTGATTTAAATAAATTTTATCAGTATATGAACATGACATTAAACGTGACTGTATGTTCATCAAACAATATATTATTATTACCTCCGACTAATCAACGTCTGGTTGTAACACAATGTACTTAAAATACTGTATTAGTTATATTGGTCAATAAATATCAAATTAACAATGACCAAATATTTTCTACACTCATATTATTTTTCAAATGAATTGGATAGCCATACATAGAAAAATTGTTTTAAGTTTGTCTAAATGAATTGTATAGCCATTTATGGATTAATTGTTTTAGGTCCATAAATTAGTAAACTCTCATTTACAGGTCCTACTTCACATGCACGATTTCTAGGTCAAGGTAAAACACATCACAGACTGTATTTACCTAGAATATTCATGTAATCTGTTGTAAGGTCTTCGGCAGGTGCTGATGTCGGTGGCGGAGGTTTGAATCTGCGCTCTCTGTCTGCTCTACGAGGATCTGATGTCAATTGCATCTGCAATCACAACGCAAAGTTTAATATCTGTACCTATGGCTTATTCCATTTCTATGATAAAAGTTAACTTAAGGTCTTGCACGGTAACCTATTTTATCATTACTATAAAATCTAATACTACTTCGTTATCAGTCGTGCACGCAAATCTCCAGTAAAGCTAAAAGTAATTGAAATTTTTATGGAAATCAGGTTGATAGCTCGGTTAGTACAACAAACCTTTAGCTGTTTTACTACAGGCCCACAAATAATTGAAACTTAGTTTGTGTGATATAAAGAAGGTAAATAAGAGTTAGTTTTTGTAATATTCCAGCAGCTAAACTTTTTTCAATATTTTTTATAATTTTACACAATTCAAAAGTCTAGTCACGTAAAAAATGAAATGACATCGCATTCCACGGCTGCCAGGTCTAATTTAATAATTTTCCTCATACCGAATTTATTTTCCCTAAAACGATGATTTGGAAGAAAAAACCCCCAAAATTGTTAACCGCTTGCTGCACCCGCGCCCCCCCTGCATCGTGACGTCGATGCACCCGTGCGTCATCGTTTGTTTATCTTTCGGCACGCGGCGGGCGGCGGATCACTTGAATGGTTTTTATGACTTAAACATTCGAACCAGGACCCACTTGTAATTGTTATTCTTAGAGCTGTTGCTTAAACGTGTCGAATGACGAATGTTATCATAACATTGGTTGGCCTGGTATAGATATAAATCAGCGTATAACCGCTTACTTTACAAAAAAACATGGACTTTGAAGTTTACATATTTTTACTAAAAAAAGTAAAGCGATAATGTATGTTTTTTACTATTTAAATTTAATAATAGACTCAATCTGCACTTTGTCACAAAATAAGAACACATTACTCACCTAAAAAGTATTTAATATCAGGCATATAAAAACCAACGCAAAAAAAATTTTGCGCGATTTTTTTTGTTCCCACTTCACAATTATTGTTTACATTTTGTCGTAAATTGTTCTTTCACAAAAACAACTGCACACAACACTTCTAGGATGATTGTTTAACTATATTTTAAATAGATCATAACATTTATCACAGTAAATAACATAAGGAAAAAGGAGACTTAAAACAAAGAACAATGGCTGTAATAAATATTTATTTATTACAGGAGTTAACCCTGTTTTTTTATTATTTTTTTCCCCGGACACATCCCCAAAATTTACCCAAGAGCCAATTTTTTCCCCAAAATCATGAGAAAATACTTCAATCTGGCAGCTCTGTCACATTGACATGACAATGACGTAGACATTTAATATTGACACTGACAATCATCAATCACTACTAGCCGTCATAGTTACACGTGTTTTGTCGATTTTTTTGTTATGTTTGATTAAACAAGGTTTGTACATTTAGCTGGTAGATGAATCCATTGTTTTTATTTTTTTTATTAATAAGTACTTGAGCCTAACGTTTGCACTCGTTAACTATTTGTATTAATTCAAGGTTATATAGGTAGGTGCTATTTTCATTTCATATTTTCTTCAAACCCTTTCAGTGTGAAGAAGTATGTAATTATGTATTATAAAGAATACACATCAACAAAAATGCTCTCGAGACAAAAACAGGGTTTGCACTCTTTCGCACGCTTTTGTGTAATTCTATCTGTAGCCAAGTCTAATACCACAATTATTGATAGATCCTATCTATTCTTCTCTCTTTCTCCTTGGGACTAGGACAACTGCACATCATAGATCTTTAAATAGGTAGGTAGGTACTTACCTACTCTATTTTACTTGTGATTTCAATTCTAGTATTTTGTTCTATTGAACACAATAATCGCCTGATAAAGAAAATAAGATTTTTAAATCCAGTTTTTTCATAATCTACCACACCGTCTTTTATTATCTATTGGTCGAGCTGACTTGTGATCAATGTTTTTCGGTGTAGATAAATCTATCACGGTCACATTTAGGTATCTCGAGACCTGGCGTCGATGACGTCACGTCGCGTCGGCGCTCTGATATGGTGCGCAAAACAAGCATCCTATATTAGGATGCTTGTTTCAACATTAAGATTTCCAACAAAACAAATATTGTGTCAATTAATTTAATGTAGGTAATATTATTTTATTGATACGATTAAAATGATGAAAAATAAATGAAACAATCTTGGTTAAGTGGGTACAAGAAGTGTTTAAAACTTAACAAAAATGTCCTACGTTGCAACAAAAACAATATTTTAACGTAACAGCAATAACAAAATAACAATTATAAGTCCAAACGTAACAATGAAATGTTTAAAAATATACCTCGAAAACAAGTCGACGCGTATCGGCAACGAAAGTGTTAACCGTACTGACGCGCCGTGGCGAGCGCGGGGAGGTGAAAGGAGAACGGGGCGGGATGCTCGCATTCCAGCGAGGTCTCGAGATAATGTGACCGGGTTGTACCTATTTATTTACTTAGGTGGTCTAAAACTTAGTAACGTAGGTAGAAAAGACACAAATTACCTAGGTTTATGTAAAAAAAAGCTTGTTACCTACCCTGTTAGCTAGGTACCTACAAGTACCTATAGATACAGTAGGTATGACGTGTAAAGAGTTGGTCTTCTATGGTCTTGATAATATTTTGTCGGCTTACTGCAAGAAGTCATTACCTAACTGCAAAATCAGTGGCAGGCTGGATACGATTTCAATCACCTTACGCATATCCACATATTATGCATATCTACCTACCTACTCCTCGAAAAAGATAACCGAATGTGATCGAAAGTAGTGGGAGTAGGTAGGTATCAGATTCAATAAAACGTGAGCATTCTCGTGTTGGTTATGAACATAAAAGTGCCATATCTACGTTAGTTTTTTTAGTTAGTTCATAGTAAAACAGTTAAGTACTTAGTGACTTTTTGCAGTTATTGACTTCTTGTATTAAGCCGACGATTTACTTATTTTGAAATCATCTATATAGGTAATAGGTACTTTTAGGTTGTGGGCATACTCATTGTATAATTTTGTAGCTGTTGTAGTTGTTGTTGTAAGTACCTACCTACTATCAGCGGCGGCCTTACCCATTGCGAGGCCCCTGGCAGCAGCAGGTCTTTGCGAGGCCCTTTGTCTTTCGTGGAAAGTATGTGATGCGAAAGCAGGTCTGGTGGTTTGGTTTACCTATTTGTCGTGTTTGACAAGAAATGCTAGATAAACAATTTTTTTTTTATAAAATAAAATTTGAGTTTTCAAATATTTTACAATGAAAGATTATCACCCCATTCCATTTATACTAGCGATTCTCACGAGCGATTACTCAGCGATGCGAGAAGTGTTTCAAAGCGCGATATTCAAGTACCTACTATGAAATTTTCAATTATGTTTTGTATGAATGAATGAAACTAACTTTATTTTCTTAATAAATAAGAATTAAAGTTAAAAGTTTTAATTCAGACTGGATACATTTTTAACAAATATTTTTAAATATTAGCTTGGGTTGTTGCGCGAGGCCCCGCCAAGCGCGAGGCCCTGTGCGATTGCACAGTTCGCATCCCCCTAAGGCCGCCACTGCCTACTATTATACCTATTTACCTAATACCTATTTAGTACGCCGGGTCAGAAATCTTTTCCACAACACGGTGTAGGTAGATATAATAAAAAGGTAGGTAGGTACCTAAGAAGCCTACCTACCTAACCCATAATATTTCGCGGGCAAAGGCAGGTGGGTTATCATGTACTTACTTACTTATGTGTTTACCACGGATAATGGTCAAAATATGTTAATACGACAATTAATGTAACTGGCCAGAAAAAAAGAAAATATTTTCGGAGTTTTTCAAGTAGGCCTGTAATAAAGCCTCGCCATTGGTCAGACGCGCAGCGCACGCCCACCGCCCGCGGCACGCACGCCACACGCCTCGCCCGGCCATTTACATGTGAAATCTAAAATAATACAGTATCCACGTATTAACTACTTCAAATTTTTATTATTCGATCACACGCAAAGGTTTTGCAGTTGCAAATGCGTCAAAAACGTCGCAGATTATTATGTTCAGAGGAATGGGACAGGTGTCGCCACCCAGCGTCGAGTAGTGTAACTAAAAAAGTTTTAGTGAGCTTTTGTGATTGTGTGTAATTACGTGTAATTTTTCCGTAGGGAAAAATGCTCATAATAATAATACACAATAATGAAATAATGAGCGATAATATGCGAAGCTAATATTCTTAAAGTGAAAGCTAGGTACGTATAGGAATGATAGGTACTTAGTAGGAAGCTATTTCAAGTTAACCTAGGTATTTCAGTTATACCTACTATTATTAGGTATTTAATTTTATTCTGCAACGAACAGTATCAAAATTCTAGGTATCATAATAGGCAGATATTTAATATTTATGCAGTAGGTAGATATCGATCACGCAAGCCTCAGTGCATGCCTACCAATTCCTATGTAGGGGAAGTCAGCTCAAAGCGGACATAGGAGGCAAAGCGGCGACCACTCGGGCAAAGCGAAATTTTTCCAATTTTTTCTAATTTTAAAATAGCGTTTGTAATAATACTCATTTAAGAATATGACTTGCATATTATAAAAATAGGATGTACACTCTATCCATTGGTCTAAAATTATCTTAAGTTATAAGTCGTTTTGTCATCTAAAACGACAGTCAAAGTTAAGGTGTCCGCTCTGAGCTGACCTCCCCTACCTACCTACCTTCCTACCTACTTAGGTATTTTAAGCTGAACTACTATTTATTTATTCTGCAACTATCAGTATTCAAATTGTAGGTATCATAATAGGCATATATTTAAAATTTATGCAGTGGGTAGATATCGATCAAAGTGCATTCCTACCTATTCCTACAAAATAGGTACATTATGTACCTAGCTATTTTTATGCACTAGGTGACAAACAAGCTGATAGGTTGCCTGTATAGTCATATAGGTGCCTAAGTTTATAACTACATACTTACCTACCTATGCCTAGTCTAATATGGGCCCTCTACACAATTACCACCGTTGTATCTAATTGATACAACCGTTGATAACCGCCAGCTACGACTATTTGTAGATGCCGTTCACAAACAGAGCGAAACTAAAATTCTCACCGAAGCCAGCAGTTTCGCTCAGGAACTGCGACAGTGGCTCCCTCGGCCAATTGCATTGGTAAGTTGGCAGTAACGCGTTCACAGAAGCTACGAGGCTACTAATTACCCGCCATATTAGTTAATTGCGACTCCCCATTTCCTCCCGCCATGGTTAGCGGATAATTGCACAATTGCACATCTTCGGTTTCCGTTACTGCGGTTTTAATTTAATTACTAGTGAATATGCTAAGGGACAATACGAACAATGACTAAACTGGGTTATTTGTAAAGGGTATGCTAAGCCGAAAAGAGCGCACAGTAGGTACTCATCATTGTGAACAATTTCTAACAAACCAAACATGACAAATTGTACAGACTAAATATTTGAAACAGCTGCTTTTTCCGCGATTTCATGGTTGGTCCCATAGTAAAAAAACAGTTGATAATGATGAGTATTATGACCCGTTTTTGGCTTATCATACCCTTTTCTTATAACCTTGGATAGGTTGTTTAGCCTCGGGGCTCCAACCTCCAAGGTGCACTGGCGCAGAACCAGCATTTGGGTTCATCATTTGTTACAATGTTGCATCTGCAAACCTTTGTACGTAAATAAGCTGCATGACAACTCTACCTAGGTAATCACATAGATTCGCAGCAATTCATAGAAAGGTAGGTATGTAAAATGCTAATTGACCCACTGCATTTTTTTACATGGCTGCAAAAGCTGCACCTGCAAAAGATCTGGATGGTTTGTAATACCTACCTCTTTTAGTATAAATTTTTATATATTGGTATACAGGATACAGGGTATAACAGACAGATGGAAAAGCAGTAGGTAGGTACTTGGGTGACAGCGAATATTAATTCTGTTGCCTTATTTTCCCTGAAATCGTGAAAAAGTCTGCTGTTCTAGGTACATCCTACATGTGTAATAGAAATTTTCTACGCAACAGCAGATTTTATTGTGATTTTGCTCTACTAGTGTTATAAGTACCTACTCTTATAATACATTATACTAAGTTCAGACTGTTTTATCTTCGAAATACCGCTGATCCACTTCTGAGTCTTAGTACCTACACCTTCTATCGATTTTTAGAAGTATCTACCTACCTAATGCAGATTAAAAAAAAAATAAACAAACTATTCCAGGAAATGCACCTTTAAAGTGCTCTTATTTTCCTCAGCCCAAATACTAATTTCGTAATCATTTTAGGTACGTATTCATCCAAGGTTTGATTCAGACGTGATTCTCGCGAAACCAGCCCAAATTACGTGGCCAGCCTAATTTTATTAGCGATCCAAGTTAATGTTCGTCATTACACCCTGATCGTTGGGAAAAACAATGGTTGCCTGTTATTTAGATAAGATATTTATTATTTAAATGGGCGAGGTAAGTATAGGCGAGGAGGTCGGTAATTCGGTAATCAACAGTTGCTGGTTTACGGGCTTCGTGGACAAGGTCAAGATAACATTTTGGTTGGATGACGGTGACGAGCGATTTTGTTTTTCTAATGAAGTGGTGGGCGGACTGGCTGTCTAAGCTAAGTTGGTCAGCAGTATCTAAATTTGCGAGCAGAATGTAGGTTTATTTGTTATTTTGAATTACAGGGTGATGTGGTCTCGGAGCGACAAAGCCTTTAAAACGAATAAAAATATACCTTACCTTAACCTTTATTTAAGGAGTATATACCTAGGTCCAAACAATCTATCTTTTAAATATTTCCCCTCACCAAAACAAAAAGATCCGAGGTACCTAACTATTGCCATAGGTAAATACGTAAAATTGGTTTGAGATTGTTGAAGTTCTTAAAATTGAAGAAAAGACTTTAATAGGATTGGTACCTTGTATTTTCTTACATGTCACGTTTCGTTATTCGTTAAAGTATTAAAGGAAAAATAAAAATAACTGTTTTTTTTAATGTATTTCTTGTAGTAGGTACTAGGTTTATCAAGTTTCTAGTTAAACATAAAAAAGAAAAGAAACGCAAAATCTAGTGTAAGCTACAATAACTACAAAGTTAACAAACCTAAGTTATACTAATTTCTTTCACGAGTAAGCTCTTACTCTTATGTTAAAATCTAAGTATTAGCATCAAGAATCGTATTTCATACAATCCGTTAAAACTCAAAGGCCTTTCAATGAACGTCATGAAGGCGTCAAAAATCTGCCACGTGCTGACTTGCCTTCTCAATCTTGCGGGGCGGAGTCTCACCACAATAGGAGTCCTGGAGAGTCTAAGGATCCCTAATTCCAGGGTGAAGACTCCGCTTCCGGAGACTGCTGCGCGGAAAATTGCCGAAGAAAGGGTGCCTTTGTCAACCGATTTCAACGAATAAAACATTGTTAAAAACTGTGTAGCCGATATTCCCTTTGTGCCCTCGCGCACTCCTTAATTATGTCGAACAGTGAAAGGGTCATATTTTCTATTAAATTTACACAATTGTTGTACAATGTACATGGTGTTTGTTTAATATTTTTAAAGATGATTTTATAAGTTTCAAAAAATAGATTTATTTTGTCGTACCTGTGCAGAAAATAACAGACATTGCCTAGAGTTAGAAAGGTATAATAAGTTCATACAAAGCTTAGTGGCGACCACACGTCCAATTGTCATGTGTATGTTTTATTGTGAGAGGAAAAATAGGCAAAGAAAAAATGCTTCCAGCACTTTCCGAGGCAACGTGCTAGAGAAGCGAGTATGTTCCTGTAAGTCTCTTTTTCCTCCGCCAGGAAAAAGGCTGGCCACTGTCGCCACGAGTGGGTTTTATTATGTTATCCCACATCCTGTTTGCAACTAATGCAGCTAGATGTCTTATTAAGTTATTACAGATTTCCTTACTTTTTATGCTATAGGTGGCAGACAAGAAAACGGGCCGCCTGATGGTAAGCGGTCACCGTTGCCTATGGATACCTGTAACACTGTACTCTTGTCAAAGCCAACCTCAGTGGGCTCAGAACGGGACTCACAGCTTCACGTTCTATGAACCTGTCATCCAAACCACGGCAACACTCAGATGTAAGTGTCACTAACGATCATCCATCCAATGACGTGCCATTATCCAGAAGTAATTGGCACAGATCTTCCTTTTACTTTTAACACAGAGCCATTGACAAATACTTGTGTAGGTACCTATTTTTGTTTATGGTTTCACCGTTTCCACTAAGTAGGAACACCCTGTATCCGATACCCTGAGCGCATGCGGTGGCCCGGCGAGTGCACCATTGTGCTATACGCAGATTACTATAATCATTACCCACGTAATGCGGTAAATGAGAGGTCCGCTCTAGTGCCCAAAACATATGCTATTGGGACTCATTCGTTACGCCACTGACTCTACTTGTTTTGGTTAAATAACCTTAAAGATCATGTTCAGTTCCTGCTTAGTTAGTTAGATAGAAAGAAAGATTGATACTTTTTGACAGTTACAACATTTAAGGCCTTATTTATAAACGTGGTTCAGATTGGCAATTTTTTAATGTTGAATCATGTATATAGGTAACTGGCGCGCAATATAGAAAATATACTGCGCACTGCGCTGTACCTACTAACTAAATGTTACTTAACTTTAAGCAAACTTTATACGCAAGGCTCTAGAAAGGTATACTTAAAGACTAAAACTTTAACAAAATTCACAGTAAATAAAAATGGCATACCTACCTACCCAAGCCAAGACTCGACGATTTCATCAACAGGAGTCTAGAATTAGGACAGGTATTTAAATCTTCATCTGTAACTGTACATCTGCCGGCGGCTACACCGTGGCGCGGCACGACCGTGCGCGCGACCGCGGCTGGGGCGGTGTGCTGCTGGCAGCGCGCGACTCGCTCAATATGCAGCAGATACTTGACGTCGACGGCTACTCAGACGAGATTGAAATCGTGATCGCGTTACTTACTTTACAGTATAAAAAGATTGTTTGTTGTGTTGTGTATATTCCACCGCATTCGTCAGAAGATCAGTATTCTAATACATTCAGTGTGCTGGAAAATGTGTTAGCTAAGTTTCCCAAATTGGATACTATAATATTAGGTGATTTTAATTTGAACTCATGCAATCAGAATATTCGTATGCACTATGAATCTATTGTCTCATCTTGTAAATTAATACAACACAATACTATTGCCAATAAATGCGATGGAATTTTAGATCTTGTGTTGAGCAATCAGGGCAGTGAATGGATCGAGGTGAGTGGCGACACGGAGCCCTTGGTACCCGATAGGGTGGATGGTTATCATCCGCCACTATTGGTGAGCGTGCGCAGCGCGCGGCAACCGCGGCCGCGGGATGGCGCCTCACGTGCTCGTCTGCCGAGCCCGGACCGCGATCATAGTGTACCGCGCGAGTGGAATTTCCGTAAAGCCGATTTTCTGTCGTTATATTCTGCCATTGCCGCTATTGATTGGGATGAGATATACTTACAAACAGACGTAGATATGGCGGTGAGTATTTTTTATAATCTGTTAGAAACCTGCTTCGAAGGTTCTGTTCCCCGTAAGCGCCCATTTAATTCTAATTCACGATATGAGTATCCTACGTGGTTTACCGCAGAGATAATTAATAATATAAAAAATAAGCACTTTCATTTAAAAAGATTTAGAGAACAGGGTAAGCAGTTTAATTGGGAAATGTTTAAATTTTTTAGAGGAAAGGTAAAGTCTCTTATTGATGCGTCTTACGGTAAATACATACTCCAAACTGAGGCAGATATTAAGGATAACCCGAGACAATTTTGGAAATATATTAAGGATCAACAAGCAACCCGTCAGTCCAGTTGTGAATTTGAATATGCCGGTGATACTGTTTCTGGTTCTGATGCTGCGAATGCCTTCGCCACCTATTTCAAATCGGTATTTTTGACGGACACTCCGACCCTGTCTCCTGAGGTAGCGGAGCGCGAGGCGGCGTCCTCGCTGTGCTCTTCTCGTATCGCGGTAGATAGTGTCGGTCCGCGCGATTTGTTATGGGCAGTTCGACGGTTGAAGGCTCGCTCGGCGACGGGCCCGGATGGAGTGCCACCGTATATTGTCAAGGATTCCTATGACATTTTAAAGGAACCTCTATTATTTATATTTAATCTGGCTCTGAGCACCACAACTTACCCATCGCAGTGGAAGGTGTCCAGAGTCACTCCTATACCTAAGGATGGATCAAGATCGAAAATAGAGAACTATAGGCCCATATCTGTCTTGTCGGCGCTCGGCAAAGTGTTTGAGTCAGTTCTGAACCGGGATATCACCAGGCAGGTCAGAGCGCAGCTGAGCGATGCTCAGCATGGTTTCAGGGCAAGTAGGTCCACTGCCACTAACCACATAAATTTTGTGGACTACGCTGTTGCAGAAATGGACAATAGCAAGCAGGTCGATGCGGCTTACTTTGATTTTAAAAAAGCGTTCGATCGAGTTCATAACGACGAACTGCTTAGAAAGTTTTCAAAAGTAGGATTTACCCCTAACTTGCTGAAATTTTTTTCCAGCTATTTTTCAAATCGGCAACAATATGTGCAGCTATCGGACTACCGCTCAGATTTGTATATGACCTGCTCTGGTGTGAGTCAAGGTAGCACACTGGGTCCGACCCAATTCACGGTTATGGTCAACGACTTGCCGAGTGTCGTCAGGACAGCTAGGTGTCTCATGTTTGCTGACGATTTAAAGCTTTTCTTGGGTGTAGAAACTGATGCAGATTGCGAGGCGCTGCAGAGGGACATCGATAGTGTTGTAGCGTGGAGTGAACGGAATCATCTCGAGTTTAATGCGTCTAAATGCAAAACTATAACTTTTACTCGTGCCCGTTCACCAATTGTATACCCCTACAATATTGACGGTGCCCCTCTGGAGCGTGTGCAACGTATACGTGATCTTGGTTTGACTCTGGACACTGAACTTACGTTTAACGACCACGTTGTCGACGTGTGTAACCGTGCTCACAAGTCACTAGGTTTTGTTATGCGGCAGTCTAGGTGTTTTAAGAGTAGGAGCACCATTGTCTCTCTCTACTATGCGTTTGTACGGAGTAAACTGGAATACAACTCCATAATCTGGGACCCCCACGAAGACAAGTACAAGCTCATGGTAGAAAGAGTGCAACGGCGGTTTGCTCGATTTCTGTACAGCAAGCTGTATGGATATTATCCGTATTTGTATCCGTCCCTTTTCGTGGCGGCAATGGTGGGTATAGATACCTTGGAGCTCAGGCGCAAGTGTGCTATAATGGTGCACTTTTACCTGTTGCTCCACAACAGGATTGATAACCCCTCCACTCTGTCGCGTCTCGGCCTCGTCACTCCGGAGCGGGTTCTCAGGCCGCACGTGCGGCGCCTGCTGGCGGCTCCGTGGTCGCGCACGCGCACGTCCCAGTATGCTCCCACGGCCCAAGCCATCTCTTTACTTAACGCCCTGCTCGCTCAACAACCAGATATTGATATTTTTGTAATTAAGTTTTGTGTGTTTGTAAATGTTTGCATCAATTATTTAAGTTATCTAAATCAGTAATTAATCTATAATTTAATTTTGACATTTTTCTTCTTTTGTTTTAAATGTGTACTATCAATTCATTCATTATTATTTACAACTTGACATTATTCTATTTTATTTTATATTATTTTGGATTGTTATTGTTATTTTGTTATTATTTTTATTTGAATATTATTTTCTGTTATTACGTAGTCTGCACTTATTGTATAATATAATTCAATTTTTTTTGTTTTTGAAATGTATTTCATGGTGTATGTAACCTATCGCACGCCTTGGCTTTGCTGTAAGTGCGATAAGTAATTAATTATAAATAAATAAATAAATAAATCTGCTTAGGTATTTAAATCATCTACATTGTAGATCAATCGGCGTGGATCAGCTCATTATGCAAGCCACAGCGGCCTGTGATTACTGCAAATGGAGGCAAATTGCGCGCGTCTAACGCACAGCCGATACTCGTAATGCGGCTGCCGGCGAGACCGTGCTCTCGATTCCACGGATTCTATGGTAATGAGACAGGTGGATCGAATTATCTCGGCTAGATTTTCAGGAAGCACCATGCTATGTAGGTATGAGGTATATGGTAGGCTTCATACCATGTAAATATACGGATCTCTATGCAAACGATAAAAATAAATAATGAAAAATAAGTGAGTGCTGAGACCATCAAAATAGAATGTAAGATATTAATACTCATGTTGATGAGGTGTGACACTACAGTCTAAGCCGGCGGTTCTGAAGTGTGAATTTTTCCACTGGAGTTCCTTATATGTTACTTATTAATATGTTCGTAGTTCCTATGGTAGACGACGGCGACGGTCCAAAAAGACCTCAACGAATCTCAACTAACGCCGGACAAATCACGAAACCGTGCGAGATACAGGGATCTGAAATAGGGTTCTTGAAAGTTCATTCCATACGCTAGCCAAGTTTCAATTCTATAAGTAATCGATACGCTACAGAAAAATAGAAAAATGTATGGGATTGAAATTTCTATAATCAATTCATAGATTCTAAACTCTATGAGGGAAATATAATTCCCATTCGTTTTCCTAGTATTCTATAGCGTTTCGATTACATAATTGAAACTTGGCTAGAGGGGCTGAGCAATTCCCCTTCGTAGGAAATGATACTTACCTACTGTACTTAGGTACTTCTACGTAATGATACATGAAGCTTGGCAATTTTTCAGTCTGAATTATGTCACGGACGTTATTTGCATGCATCGCGAAGTGAAGGAAGACAGCAATTGCAATGCATTAAAGAGAATCATCTAATTGTCAGTGAGCTATGTTATTTGTGCTCATTTGCGTAACGACCAGTGCCCTTGGTGAATAAGCCCAGTGTACAATGTGTATAGTGTATACTGATATAAAGACATAGCTACCTACAAGATTATGATAAATATTTGCTATTTATATAAGTAACAAAAGTGTTTCGTGTAATTTATTTGTGAAAAGCTTTTCATTTTGAAAGTTCTGTCACAGGAATTAATTGGACAAAAAACATAGTTTTATGACGGTATAGTCAAATAAAAGTAATGGAAGCTACAGAAAGCTTTCACTTTTCGGAAAAAATATATGATATATGTAAAAAGCCTCTAAAACCCTTGCTATACTCAAAGACAAAACTGTCATTTAACCTATTACGAGTATAGCTTAGCTTAATTGAAACCAGTGACTACGGTTTCATCTTTTGATATCCGTCATTATATTTTTTCCGTTAAGCACAGATGAACTCTTATTTGCAACAAAACAAGACAAGCACAACACCCGTCTTCACTCACAAGTATGTAGCTTACCTATAACAATACTAGGAGTAGTTCCAAGAATCGCAATAAAGGAATTACCCGCACCACAGCGCAGCGTAACAAGCGAAATGACAACAAAATGATGAAAATTTTATTAATTGCGTGCAATTGGCGTGGCTAACCACAGGCTAGCAACGGTCCGAGCTAGCCAAGCGTGGGCTTAGTTAATTAAACGGTAGCCAGTCCTCGCTGCCCGCTTTGAGCTCTTCGCTGGTCTGGTCTAACTATGCTACACTCGAGCCAAGCAGAGATGCGAGCTGCAGTTGCAATTGTAGTTGATGCTGTGTAGAATTTTACCTACCTTTCTACCTAGTAGTATTTTAACAGCATAATATATTTGTAGTATTCGTTCGTAAATGAAATGCACTAGTTTATATAATACCAAACTAAAACTTTGTTGTCGCATAGACAAAAAATGTGCCTTGGCTTCTGATAAATAAGATGCATCATCACTGTCTATTTTGAGCATGTGGCAAGCGTCAACGACCAACGGAACTAAGGTATAGTACATACTTATACAGGAAATAAGGAATGCTAATCTGAAAAAGGCTCATTATTATGAACAACTTTTACTATGGGACCAACGTGGATTTCGCCAAGAAAAATCAGCTGTTCCATAGAAACATGTCAATGACACTCGATAAAATGTCTGGAACAGATGATTTTTTCGCGAATTCTGTGTTAGTACCAAGTTGTTTGTAATAATTAGTACTGTTTTTTGGCTAGATATAGAAAAAAATATAGTACCTACCTACCTAGTCTTAGTACCTATACCTAACTAACTTTGTTGGTGGTGCGATCCAAAATAAGTCTTGGCCTCCGGTACTAAAGGCGCTATCTTCTTTACCTTAGTAAATTGATGCTGGGCTTCAACAACCAGCGGAACTTTGGCAATATAACTCTGCCCTTTATGAAAATGCGATACGTAACCAACTTTACAATTTACTTCTTCTTAGGTTGCCTCCCCAGCTAGTTCAAGTCGACTGCCAGATCTGCATTTTGATTTTAGTCTTGTACTTATCAAAGCGAAAGAGCTCGGTGACACTCCTAATACCCCTCTGTCTTCTCTTATAATTCACTTATACGACCAGCTTTTGCAATTTGCAGAAATGTTTAATATCGGCATTAGCAGCGTGATTGAAGTGATTTGCCTGCACGTGGGCTATTACCTACACCTGCACCCACTACTCCTATTGTTAGAATTATCACGTTTCAACCGGCTGCATAATAACCGCAATGACTGGCTACTGAAATATTTCAGTCCACTTACTTTAATTCCTTGAATTAAGCCACTATCGTTTCCATAATTACGTTACACTGGATACAATGCGAAATAATAAAATTGGGCGTGGGCGATTTCCTTCTGATTGCTCGATTGGACGATTTGCAAGTAGTTTTTCTTTCTAGCACGAGAAGTTAGAAAGAGAGGGCTATGCCGGACTCGTTCAACGTTACATTCTCGAAATTATTACTTATTTTGATTACGTTTAATTTGCATACGGCCGTCGGGCGGCGGTCGCCGCAGGCCGGCGCGCCTCGTAACGACCCCTGTACTTTTCTGTAATGTTTTCGCCATTTTCAACAAAATTCCATACAAATCATATAATTTCAGGTATCATCATGGTCATTACGAAGAAGCGCCCGTGGTCCTCATGCCGGTGTAATAGGTCGGTCGATGCTCAAATTCTTGATAACTACGAGTAATCGCCATAGAACCTCGCTCGGCAAGCTTAATGATCCGCCGTCTTCAATTATTGGTAATATCGGAGTTTAAACGTTCTTAGGAAGCCGTCTGGCGGGTCCGCTCGGATACAAGACTGCTTATTTTATCCGAGGTCATTCAATCGATCGATGAATGCTCATTTCGATGGCAGCTATTTTGTTGAGCTTTTCAAGAGCTGAATTTCAAGCTGTGTACCTAGGTACATCATGTACCTATGTGGTTAAAATATATTATATGTTATATTATTTCAATAACGAATACGCGGAGGCTACCGTTCGTGAGCATGCATTGGCGCCACTCGGCCCAATAGGCGGCGCCGGACACGCCTACCTGCGCATGAGCATTTATTTTCCTCTCGTTCGAGATACGCTGACCGTACCTAATGGTAGAGCCTCTTTTATATCTAATAAAAACCAATGCAAGAGAAGTTATCTCGCCAGCTTAGACAAACTGCAGTTGGAAATAAATTCCTCATTCTTTACAACAAGAGGTAAGAGACAATCGTATCGATTCTTATAGTTTTCTTTGGCAAACTAAACTAACTGAAAATATAGTTTTCTTTTGCTTTTTTTTATTTTCCCTTTTCATCAAAGAAAAATACTAATAACAATCTATTAAGCGTTAAGCTATAAAGGAGAATGGGCACTTTTGTATGGGCGCCGTCCCCGTGTTGTATCAAGTCGTGACATATGTCATTTGAAAGATGATATTATTAGCTTTATTTAATTGTATGACTCAACCTTGAATGACGTGCAGGGAAAAAGATATGATCGTTTTTAGATTTAAAAAAATTGCTGATTTTTTGCTTTCTAAAGTTATTATAAGGAATTTTATTAACATGTATGTCAAAAATTACTTTTATTATTGAATCCAGGGTTATTCATAAAGGGTACGCTAAGCCGAAAAGGGCTCATAGTAGGCATTATTTTCATTATGAACAACTTTTACTATGGGACCAACCCGGAAATTCGGGAAAAATTCAGCTGTTCCATAGAAAAATCTCAATGACACTCGACAAAATGTATGGAACATGTAGAAGTCATTTTGGCAATAGTTTGCAAGAAATAAAGAGTATTAAGAGTGCTGTCTGATAAAAGGCATTTTATGTCAGTCGCTATGTATCTAGTAGCTGAATATGCCCTCTCTGAAAAACATAATGAAAAAGCTAGTCGTTTCCATTAACACCTACAAAGCTTTCACCAGGGTTTGGCATAAAAGCTTTATAAGCAAGCTCCCTTTGTTTGGCTTGTTCACTTGGTTTGTTGCATGGATATCGAACTTCCAGCGGGATTATTTGATTCGAGCAGTGGTCATTGGTAGTTCTTTATCTGATTTAAAAGATATCAAGGCCGGTGTTCTCCAGGGGTCGGTGCTCTCCACAACGCTTTTCCTTGTTCACTATAATTATCTGCTAAAGCCTGGTGTTTTTGGGTACGCAGACGACAAACCCGCGTTGCCGTTGTATATCAGACGCGCGGTTCAGCGGATGAAAAATCTAGCCTCCGAGAGAAGCCATGGTCAAGCGCATAAGCTTGTCTCTTGGCAGTTTTCGATTGAGGCGGTACTAACCTGGTTAAGTTTGATGCGCACTATGACATTTTATCGAATAATAAAGCAATACCTACAGTAAAAACACGAGTTTTTGCAATCGGTATAGTATAAGATACACGTTCGAAAGTAGTGTTACTGATGGATAGTCTATTATGGATAGTTTTTTTGAGACTGGGGG
Organism: Alcis repandata; assembly: GCA_949125135.1. Taxonomy (NCBI): domain Eukaryota; kingdom Metazoa; phylum Arthropoda; class Insecta; order Lepidoptera; family Geometridae; genus Alcis; species Alcis repandata. The sequence goes on along the minus strand of OX421226.1, from coordinate 9,152,776 downwards.
AAACCTTAAGAAAATAACCGGCTGCGTTGGGGGGCAACCGGGTCAAGGGGGTTTTGTGGGGTAACCTACTAAAATTACCTCTGTTACCATCCTCTGTCGGTGGTGATATGAGCGCTTCCTCATGTTTTCGATAGTCTCTCAGATGTGAGTGGTAAGATCACCAGTAGACCAGTTTCAGCAAAATCCGTACTGCCAGTCACTTACGAGGTCATTAGCTTCTCGGTACGCCAGTAGCTTGTTCCATAGTATGTTGTCTTGCAGAGTATGAATATGATCGGGATAGGCATGTAGTCAGATTCAGCACGACTACCCTTCTCAATAAATACAGTTCTCAATAAGATTTCTTAATTATTTTCTAGAACATCAATAATGTCGAAACAAGCCGATTTTATCGGTAGTCACACCGTTAGCAGTATTGTGACGTTTTGAGCCAAATTCATGGCTGGCTCTGTAAAGAAGGCCTAATTGACCACTATTTTCAAAGTCAAAAGCATTTAAAAAGTAAAAATCTCTGCATTTAGTCTATGATTGCTCTCTGCTCTATGCCTTTACTCTTATCTGTAACCATTATTTAAAGTTTATCTCGCTCGCTTTTAAAGTGTCATAATAAAGGGTGAGATAATTAAAAAACAAACTAGTTTGACGAAAGGTTCGGGCTTTTAACCCTTCGACAAGACAACTTTTAATCTTAATCAGACTTCACTTTCAGGTAAGTTCGCTTAATTTTTCAAATATTGATAATATTAATAAATCGATATTATATTATGGCATTATTCAGACAAAAACTGTCGATAATCAGCAATGTAAGGATTTTGGCATGTGCCAGTACAAAATTAAAATAATTACAACTACATAAACGTTTATAAATAAACTATTACTAACTAATTGTTAAAAGGGAGTGATAAAATAGTCACAGAAAATGCATACACGATAATAAAATTCGATAAAATAGTTTTTAAAACGAAAAAAAAACAGCACTTTTTAGAATCTAAAAACCGTCATATCTTTTTCCCTGCACGTCACTCGGGGTCGGTGTCATATAATTAAATAATGCTATTGTTATGCTCTTTCGAATGACATATGTCATGACTTGATACAACACCGGGGACGAAGTGCCCATCATCCTTTTCAAGCATTCCTTTGAAATGTAAATTATACCTAAACGACTTAGAGCTAAGATTAGTAGGTACTAGGTAGGTATAGATAGGTAAATGATTAATAAGCTCACAATCCTCCGTACCTTCGAGGAAGTCTTTTGATGCGACCTTTACCTATAATTTACTTTTCTATCTCTACCTTTATTATTTCTGCATACTTTCCAATTGGAGACAGCTTTCGAATGCCATCGGCATCGGCGTCATTTGGAAAGGGCCTTAGGTTTTGTTGCCTTTTAATCCGCTGTCGGCTATAGTCGCTTTTCAATCGCTATTCGGCATCGAGAGGGTATAATGTATAATGACATAATGCCGGCCCGCGGGTTGGTGCGGGTTGGTGCTCGATGGATCACTGTGATTAGGAGCGGAGAGCGTAGCGGGCAGCGGGGCGGGTAGCGGGGCGGATGCAAATTGATTCGTGCCACGGGCGTGCTGGATCGGAGGCGCACCTGACCTCGAGACAGTCATGAAGATATCTAACCGTTGTGGCTAAACTGGATCAAATTCGATTTACCGTTGCCAAGCCGAGTAGGTACACTGAGAAAAATGTCCTTCTAAATTCCGCTAACAAGAATGATGACTTTACTCAAAGTACGAAGCATAGGTAGGTACTGATATCACCAAAAAGTAGATACGATGATTAGCACCAGTTTATGACAGTTGTCAACGTAAAAACTAGTGCTGATCATCGTACTTTCTTGGTGATTTCAGTATGCTCCATACTTTTAGTGAATTCATCAATATTTAGCGGGCATTTTTCTCAGTGTAAGTACTTACTTACTTCGAAAGTCAGTTAGACCTTTTACTGGAGATAGATGGTAAAGGCGGCTGGAAGGCAGTGGATGAGACTGGCACGGACCGAAAATGATGGTGCGCTGAAGTAGAGACTTTTGCTCAGCAGCGAGTGGGAAACAGTTGATGATGATATTAAATACATAATAGGTGAGCTGACATAGTCACTAAATGACTCAAGTCCCAATTAAACCAAGATTTATATTTTTTATTAAATATTTTAGAAACTTAATTGAGTTGAGCACAGCACCAATACCTATCCTATATAGGTATGTATATTACAGTAGGTAGTTTTTTTGGTAACATTTTATCAATCAAACACAAATAAAAATGAAAAATTTAACGACCTAAAACCATATTATAGTAACGACAGTACGTTTCAACGAAATGTTCCTACAATTTTCTTTATGCAATAATGATAGGGAAAGCCGTTCGATATTAAACAAACCCTTTTATTTTCTCTCTAATAAGAAAACTCGTGGTGACTAAATAAAGAGCTAGTGCATCTAATTGCTTCATTAAAATTTCCAGTTTGTCATTTTTCCTTGTCATAATAAAGGCCAAAGTTAGGTAAAAGGTAAAGTAAACGTGTGTTAAAAATGCAGCTGTAGCTTTAGTGCTTCGTGTTTCAGTGTTGAGCCTTTCATTAATGAAAGATAATGACTTTGAATCGCCATGAGTCTATGGGAGTTTTTCGCATTGTCCACCGTTGCGCATAATGGCCAGTGAATGATTGCAGGCTGCCTGTTTGCCGTGATACCAGTGCTCCGTGGGAGTAACGGGCCTCACAAAGGCTTGGTATGATTGTGTCCACTCTAATATGCCATTTCCTTAGCGGCAAATGACAAAGGAACGGTCGTTGGATAATTTTTGCATAATGTTGGTGGTATCGGTGAGCGAAGTATAAACCGCATGAATGATGTAATATGCCGCTGGGTATTGTGTCCTGTTGTTTAAAAATTGTGCAACTTTAATCTAGGTAGGTAATTGCTTTCAGTTAATTTCATGCAGTATATTTTATATTCATTTTTCCATCTAATTTGAAAAGTATCCAATTATTGTGGACGACGACAGAAAAATATAGCGTTTGTAGGTAAGTATAGGCGTACCTACCTATTGATCTAGGTTTCCTTACTTTCAAATCAGGGGCGTAGCTACCGCCGTATCTGCCGTATCAATTATACGGGGCCCCCGGGCCACGGGGGCCCCGACGTGAGTAAGCAAAAATTAATATGAACTTCCCAATTTTTTTTTCTGAAATGACATCAGTCAAAAAAGTAATTTCTTTTTTCCCGAGTAAAGCGTGCGTTCAAAAGTTGACAACACCCTACATCGGTTATTGCGACCAAAAAAAAGGCAAGGAGAGTGTATATTTAATTTGAATTGCTTGTTAAAATTTTGGAAAAAGTGACAGATAGATAATTATGACGAATAAATATTTCTTATAATTTTATTTATTTTTTCTATTGTGAGAAATCTTTACCCTTCAAAAGGGCCCCTAAACAAATTTTTATACGCACGCTACGCCACTGTTTCAAATACTTTCAAATACATACAAAATACTTTCAAATACATCACAAGGGAACATTTTATTATTAAATTGTAAATACCAAAAATTCATGATTACACCCGACGCGATTTGAAGGCGGAAATAGATTTGAAAACGGTTATTTTAACGAAGCTTAAAACTTGAAATAATTGTTAAAAATCATGGTATTAAAAATGTCAAGTATATTTGATTGGGATTTGCCCTTTTATTGTCTCTCGATAATAAAAGCAAATGCACCTAAATATGTATCTAAGTAGTAGAAGTAGAAGAAGTAAGACCTGCTGTCAGAGTTATTAAGCCGCCACTCACATGATTCTGGTCATTTATTTATTTATTTACTTTTAAATGCTTACAATGGTGGTCTCGTCATCTCTAATGATCTGGTGGTTTTTCTTTCAGAGCAAATAACCGGAACTATTTCTTAACTTGTCCGATCTTGGCAGTGCTCAGTTGTAAACACCAAACGCGGTTACCTAATAAAAAAATTGCTTGGTTGTTTGTTGTTTGCGACCATGGATCAAGTATAATTCGACTTCGGTGTTTGCGACGCAATTTTAGTCTAGATACCTCTACCATGTTAAGTGTTGCTGCACCATTCAGAAACTCGTAACTATTAGTATAATGGAAAAAAATTGTTTAAGATTTCAGTATGTATCTATGTTTATTGTAAGAAATAAAAAGGCTAAAAATAAAAAATATTTTATTTATTTACCCCTACTATGTTACACTCTAGAGGTTTACCTTTACATTACTAAGGCCTTCCCATCATTAACTTTAATACCCGATGTTATCCGTCCTAATAAAAACCGTTTATATCCACATTGTCGCCCAAATTATGATTATTTAGAAAGTCATTAATCTGTTCCCGAGTCAATTGACTGATGACCGCAAGTCCCATCCGGGTTCTTAGTCCTTTTTTCTAATAAGTAATTACATGTTACAGATACCGCATCAAAGTACGTAAATGCGACATAAAACTTTATTTTATTACCCCAAATTGACTCAAATTTGACAAAGATTGTATCATAATTAACATTTTATTTTCGAAATGGAATCATTCGGGTTTTGTTATTAGATACTAATTCGAATTTGAAAGAGTTTCTGACAGGTAGATGGAAAAAATTATCAGCTGTATTTCATAAGAGTGCAGATACCAACCTGTACAGGGTTATTCATAAAGGGTATGCTAAGCCGAAAAGAGCTCATAGTACTCATCATTATGATCAAATTTTACTATGGGACCAACCCAAAATTCGAGAAATAAAATCTGCTGTTCCATAGAAAAATGTTAATGACACTCGACAAAATGTATGGCTAATGCATGCTTGGCTAGGTATATGATGATCAACCAACCTTTAAGATAAAAAAATCTTTTATTTTTTTCAGTAATTTGTGTAGAAAATAAAATTAATAAGAAAATAATAATGTTTTATAATCTATAACATATTTTGCAGCAAAGCTCGTGTTCATTCAAGTATAAGTACAACTAAACTGGCGACTACTTCCCAATAGATGGCGCTACTGAATACAGAAAAAGTATCCGGAGCAGCTTGAAAGCTCGTGGAGCAGATTTGTTAATGCAATTAAGTAGTAAAATATTATGATAAGTGTGTATAATATATTTTACAATAAAATCCATGTTACTGATGTATAAATAAGGATGAAGGTACAATGGTACATCCTTAAGTCAGAAATGGAGGCTCCGGAGAGAAGAATACAATAATTTAGCTAATTATATTACTTTTATTGCATCATCGTCATCATCTTAATAATTCAAAGGCGACTAAACACAATCAATGGCGGTCTTTCAATGCCAAGTCCATCATCACGCCACTACCGTGACCAACGCGATTACATTCATCTGTCAAAGACAGTTTACAACCTGCCAGTACGACAATGCTAAATAATCGAATTATCACATTAAACAAACTTTCGTGAATCGATACAAAATTACGAAACCCTAACATTTATTTAGCACTTTTCAACAAGATACTTAGCGATCGTGGCGTAGCTCGACTGGGTGTTGGTTAAGCAACGAATGACACGGTCAGTCTTCGGATGGGTGACCGCGAAGCCTTTCACATCTGAGCGCTACCTACTGAGCGCTGGGTGTATGATACGCAAAATTGTAGGCCCCGGTTGTTTGTGTCTTAATAACACCCGTCAAGCCTTGTTAACGGGCTTCAGGTGGAACAAAAACTCTGATGCTAAGTCAGATGCTAGCCACTTGGCCTATACAAACTTACTTTGTTAACCAGTTACCGTAATACCTACCGCATTAGTCAATACCTACAATACGTATGAATTAAATAAATTCAATCACAAATTCACAATGCTTCTATCATCACCCATTAGATATTTAATAGCCGCATGCTCAACAGTGGGCGTGGGCCACTGTCGTTTATGCCACAAATGGCGGAAAAAACATGGCAAGTCCCGCCCTCATCATGCAGTATGCATCACCATCGCACCGGATGGATCGTATTAACTGCAGCCGGACATGCAACGATGCGACATACATAATGCAATTTGTATCATGAATAAGTGATCACTGAACTAGCGGATCTTCTGGCTTCGCTCGCGGTTCAGTTTTTCTTTGATAATACACACTGAGAAAAATGCGTATCTAAATTCCGCTAAAAGAATGATGAATTCACCTAAAGTGTAGCAAACTGATATCATCAAAAAGTACGATGACTAGCACCAGTTTTTACAGTGAAAACTATCGTAATATCTATACAATAATCGTCAAAACTAGTGCCAGCACCAGATTTACGATGAAAACTATGTAACTGGTGCTAATTCATCGTACTTTTTGATGATTTCAGTATGCTCCGTACTTTAAGTGAATTCACGATTCTTTTAGGAGATTCTTTTCTCAGTGCATTTTTATAGAAAGAAAAGCTGAGATTTTTAATGCCTGAACTGCACTAGCTGATCTTCTGGCTTCGCTTGCTGTTTTTCCTTGACAATACATTCGTATGCAAGGAAAAGCTGAGATCTTCAAAGCAGGTGCGTCCCTCCATTAAATTTGAAATGAAGTATATAGAAACCAATAATGGTGGAGCATCAAGCATCAACTACCTACCTGCCTTCCTACCTCTACTTCTACTACGTACCTAAAAGGTAGACGTAATATAGTTGAAGTCTATACTTAGGTATGAACATACCTATACATAGGTACCTATACATATAAAACGAGTACCTATCGCCTCTAAATCGATAACTAAGTAAGTAGGAAGGTATAGTAGGTATAGTATTGATTGATGGTTCTTTGGCTAAATATTTCTCCTTTACTTTATAACATTTAACGTTTAACATCAGGCGAGCGATTTGCTCGTCTCGTCACTCAATTACATAAAAAAAAAAAAAATAAGCTTGACTTTTCAGTTTGTTATCTACTATTTTCTCAGATGTTAAAATTGTACTCACATTTTGGTGTTTTTTTTCTTATTCAATTAATTGGCTTACGCAGGTTTCATCTTACGTTTCACCGACAATTTACAAACACGAGTATTGATTGATGTAGAATTAATTAGTTATACGTAACGCATCATTAGATATTCTCTTTTTCTATCAAAAAAATATCCATGTCGACAAGTATTTCTGCTCTAACGAGCATGGTTGAAGTTTAGTTGAATCAGTAAAGTTAACCAATTTGAGTATTTTGCCAATTATAATTTGATACACAGTTAATAAAAACCTGAACCTGGTAACCTGACCTCAAACCAAGCAAGATAAATAGGTACTTGAAAATCGTGCAACCTGCAAGAAAAAATAAGAACTAAAACCATAGACAAAACGCTAAAACCAACTAACATTGTTGGGAAACTGTGTGCCTCTGACACTAAAAGGCGCCAATCTTTCTCAAAAAATTGTACCTTGCACAAATATTTTCGTTCTTATAAATGAATAACAAAATCCTCACAGCATCTGCTATGCCACGCCACTAAGCTTTGGCTTGCCCGCACATGCCAAGGAGCAAGGGGGCGGCTGGGGCGTATCGGACCCGCCTTGATCATTGTTGCCACTAATGCCACGGGGTTATGGAACAACGGATTACCAACATAAAGAGCAGCCAACTTATCTGAAACTTGACTAAAAACTGAACTAAATTTCTTTGTCCGATTTTGTTTAGAAATACGATTGTGGCTCCATCATTTCACTGTAAAACAAAATTGTCGATCTGTAAAGAAACATGCATCCCCGTAAAACTAATTCCGTTACGCTTCTTACAACAATTATAGTAAGTAGCGGTTGATGTTGGCGTGTTTAATCGGAGGAATTAAGTTTTTGTGGTTTTTGTCGCTTTTTCAAGATAAAAATGAATTCAACAGCTAAACTGTAACAGCCTAGTAACAAGCGATCCGTTTCTCGGACGTTGACTTGGCTATGAGGAGTTATGGACTAACTTGGACTTTCATGGGAGATGTGGAGTTCTAATGTGGAGTTAGGTAGATGATACTTATACAATATCGATAAGAATTAGTAAGTTTCATAAGTCATTTCAAAAGGTAGGTCCGTAAGATAGGAAATTATAAGTTTGTATAGCCCTGGTGACTCAGGTTTTTTGGCTGCCAGAACACCTCTGACGGTTGTTGTTACAGGGCAAACAACCGAGTCCTCCAATTCAACGTGTAAACCGAACTACGGTAACGCTTTTTTGCAAATCTCACTCGTGCTGAGCTCTCTGAAAACAGACCGCGTCGTTCCTTACATCGGTGATCAAGCAATGAGACTACGAGCGCTACAATATTTTTTTTAATTTCAATATGAAGCGGTTGAAACATCTGTTACACGGTTTAAATCAAAGAAACATGATTACTGTTCTGTATCGTAAGTTATATGAAAGTGATACTAAGTTTTAAGAAACACATACCTAACTTCACTTAACTCACTTTAAAGTTACAATCGTCAATTAAAATTCATAATCGCGGCCGCCTGCACAAAGCTCGCAGACAATCGGTCATATTTCGCGTGCAACAAAGTGTTTGCGGCGTCATCGCGTGTAATACACGATGTTCAATCGTTCCCGCAATAAAACCGACTCGTATTTTACGAACTTCCATAAATAATGGTCAATATGTCGAGCGGCATTGTCGATGCTGACAAATTGCAGCTCTCGCTTGCCGCCGCTTTGTTGCTACCGAGTTCTGTCGAGAAGCGTCCCTCCTTTGTCGACGCTCCCCGCACAATGCTTCGACACACTGAACTCCGATCGACTTTTGTCAGCTATCATTTTCACTTCTCTAAATTTGCGATTCGGTTTTATTATGTCTTGCAAGCGTTCAGACTTCTCGATGATAAATGGGAATTTTTGTTTTGCATTGTGTTCTATCAGGTCGCAAAGGCGATAAATGTTTGCTTTGTGCATTGTGATTGTAAACTGGCTTTTAGAGTTGGAGATAACTTTAAAATTGATGGTTGGTGTGGCTATAAAAATATTTGGGATGAGAAGTTATTTGAACAATTTGAATTTGATTTTTGGCTTTGTATAGATAATGTAGGAAACGAAGAAACACGAAAGACATTTACGAAATTGTTTTATACAAAGCATTTGAAGCACGAACATTTTATCTGGCTTTTTTTTAATTCATACAGTCTCTCGAATCACAGCTAGAGTTTTCTTACGCATACATTTGACAGAAATACAGTAGGTATGCCTAACTATAATGTCAACAATCTTAAACCAATTGACATTTAGTTTCAAGCACCTTGAAACAATATTGTCCATAAAAACGAGTGTGACCCGTGTCGCCACTCCTCCAAAGCTCACGCATATTTGCTTTAAAATCGAAACTCCCTTTATCATTATTGTTGCTTAACAAAAGCAAATTACTGTGAAAATGGAATAAAAACCCTCTCTCATCCCCTACTATTAGGACATGATGCAGCGATACATTGCGCAGGCGCAACTGTGAAACGATTTCAACTTTAAAAATCTGGTGATTTTTACTGGTAACCGTTGACTTTAAAATCAGCTTTATTACTATCCAAACAAAGTTCTGAATTGTTTGAGATCGTTTGAGAGGGAGCACAATATAAAGTAACCGTGACGGGTGAATAGAGCATAAAAAAGCCATAAATCAAAGTCAAAATGGCATAGAGAATCGGCAGCGAGGGTACTTTTGTCACCAGCTGTTCGCGGCGCGGCCGCCAGTGCTTTATAATGTTCCCATCAATAACAAGGGTAATTTTCGGCATTTTGTCACATTAACGAGACGTATTAGACTATTGTTGCTTGGGAATTATATGTTTTTGTAATAAACACAGCGATTGTAAAGCATACGAGTACAAATAAGTTTTGCCCCTATTTCATTACAGCTAAATCAGGACTCGGTTAATTTAGGCAAAATAGTAGAAGAAAAGAAAAAAGAATAAGATATCGAAAGGCTTGTTAAAGTTACTATTTACTTATTCTGTGGCAAAGGGTGAAAAAAATGCGACCTGTACCTACTCTCAATAAAATGAATTGTATAAACTAAAAAAGAAAAAAGCCAAATAGCACCTAAAATGTTTTGTATGCATTCTTAGCCGTTATTTGAAATGTTGTTAAAAGTATTCAGGCAATGTAAAGCAGTCGCTTACCAATTTGTGGTTTCCATTAAAACGCAAATTCTAAACATTACGATGTCTTCATTGCAAATTGTCGAATTCCTTTCCGTGAGCAAACGTATTAGCAATGATAATATAATACAATTTACTTCTATTATAACATATAAGGTAGATATTTATATGATTAAACTTTAACATACCATAGCATAAAACGTCAGCAATTAGTGATTGATAAAAATAAACAAAAATTATTTGTTGTTTTTTTTAATAAAGCTTTTTAAGACTTGTGTAGTTTTACGTTCTCTCCAGTTGGTACCTACTGCTCTAGGATAATTTTGAGTCAGTTAACCTCAGAAAGTACATAATTATTTTGAAAGTAGGTACATCTGACTGAGCCAACACAAGCGTGTCTTTACTTTATAAAATATCTGACATTTTATTACAAAACTGAACACGTTTCTCAGCCATGCATTGCAGTCTTGCGGTTACACCTTCGATACCATCTGCCTAATAGCCCAAACTGAGCTACTGGCTTTTGTTAAACCCTTATTGAAATTAATAAAAGTTTTTTAAGGACAAAAATTAAATAAGCAGCAATTATGGACATACTCGTATGAATACAGAAACAAGAAAGCAGCACAAAGCGACCGGTAGAAAGTTTCCGGTGTATAAAAGAATACTTCTGTCGTCAAACTGCCGTGAAATTGCCAGTTTGTTCCAAACCGCAGTTTTATTTCCGACCATTATTCTATTTAAAATGTAAAGTTAGGATCTTGGCGAATAAAAATGTGTATTTCTAGTATAATAGTGTATGGGTGTGATTATGCATGCGTAACAGTGCTAAATATAGGAATAAAAATAGATGCGAAAAATTAGTAATTTACTTGTGAAATGTTACGGTTCGTTATTTTGAAACCTAATGTGTCTTTATTTTGAGGATAGAAAGTTTGGTAGATGAAAAGCAGCAGAAAGTTCTAAACTTTGGTGCGAGACAAAAATTATTGAGTATAAAATTTTTGGAAAATGAAATAAAACTAAGTAGCTACAATTAGTTCTTACAAAATCACAAAGAAAAGGAAAATACTCAGCAGAACTTTTATTAATTTCTCTACTCGACACTAGATGTCGCTACGAGTTTTCTTATTTTTCTCTGATGAAAGCTTCAACAATCACAAAATTATAGTTATGTTATCTATTCAGAATCAATGAAAAAACAAACCTAATTGAGAATTATTGTTCTGTAAACAGGGTAAAATTATGGATAAATTACTACCGTATAGGTAGAGCACTCATCTTTTTTTATTTTTTCTATAACAAATTCAATCGAGAGTCGCGGGTCGACCCTGGACCCGATTAGCATGTGACCGAGGCAGATGGCGTATCGGGAGAGAGGCCCATACCCAGCAGTGGGAAAGAAAAGCCTATGGATGATGATACCAAATTGTAAACCTCCTTAAAATAGTCACTGCAAATCAAAACTCACAAAATAGTATGTTAGGTATATATTTATGTAGGTAGGTAAACGTCTCCGTTTTTATAACCATAGCAAAATATTTTATAGCATACTGTAAGACCTAATTCATTCAAAGAGCTCACTCCCATAACAAAAACAATGCTTTATTAAATTAAAGCCAACCGAATTCATCACCACAGAGTCTTAATTGCTGCCCGTCCAAACACTTACCCAACCGACGTGTCAGCTCCTCTCAACCGATCTAATTCGATTAATTTATTTTGTGCCACCAATTAATAAATAAGGGAAAAGCGACCGAGCGTTGAAAACGTGAACAAAATACGACTATTTATTATTTCCCTCTTTGTTTCCCATACAAAACCGAAGTTGGGCGGCGTCAGCGCCACAATGGGCTATTATTCGATAAAACAATAAACCTCTTTATTAAAAAGACATTCAATTAATTTATTTTATTCATATTTTATTTGCACTGGACCGGGTTTGTAAAGGTATTGAATACAACAGCCGCAGATAAGTCAACAACAGGATTTGTTTAGATTTATAATCAATTCACACCTGTTTAATTATTGAAATGATTGAAAATTAATGAAATGGAGATGAGAAAACAAATTAAACTCTGAGGTAACTTCTAAGGGAAAATTTCATTTATGAAGTTACGTGTCAGTTCGAAGCGGAGTTAAACAGAGTTCAAAACTTCAATTCATTTAAGCAAGTTATAGTTTATCTAAAGTAGCTAACTCAAAGTAGGTAAGCAAGAAAAATAACTAGAAAAGAAAACATAGATGGACAGAAACTGTTTACAGAGCACAGTAAAAAAATATTACAAAAAAAGAAAAGATTTACAAACTACACCGCAAGTGGTGGCTTTTTTTACAAAGCGCGATCTTTTATGGTACTGATAATTGTTGCATGAAGAGTATTGGACTTCTACTTTATTTATACCTACTTTCGTTTTTATTTTGCGTTCGTTTATTAATTACATACATATTTTGCGTAACTGACACAAGTTGCAAAGGCCTGGGCGGTTCCAACCGCGCAAACAGCTGAGCTATTCAAAGAATGTTCGAACAATGCACGTGCGCCATCTGTCGCCGATTGAGACATTTTTGCGAAATAACGCCGTAATTACACACTTCCGCATCCGGCGGCGCGTGCGCGAGAGTCGCCCGCCCACCGTATTTCGGATTTCATGAAACTTAACACGTTAGTTGTTAAGTTGTTGCCAAATTGCAGGGAATTTGCAGCTGCTTTGGTGTTGACATTTTACCCTGTATAGTCGAGAGATAGAAGTAATCGTAGACAAATCAGTATAATATTGGCTGCCTACATTACGTAGTATCATGAAGCCACGAGACAGCCAGAGTTGCCATAATCGGACACGACGCTAAAGACATCATCATCATCGTCATCACCACATAATAAGGTAACAGGAAAAAGGAATAGGGATAGGGCAATCCCTTTTGGTTTAAATCTTTGATAAAGAGAATCGCCTTGGTGGTAAGCGCCACGCTTTGAATTTGACAATTATATTTTTATTTATGTGTAGGTTGTAACTTTCAAACTATCTACAAATAAAATATAATGTGTACATACATTTGTACTTAGATATATTCTTGTCTAAGGATAGGAAAAGTAAGGTACTACTGTACTGTACACTGTACAGGGTGTGTCAACCCAAATAAATATGATCAACTACATCAAACTATCCCTCAATGCGCTAGGCTAGAACAACACAAAATATTCAGTTCGTTCTTCTATATCCAAAGTCACAAAAGTTCATGGTTCAGAGGCAGGAATTCACATAAATTAATTAAGGTCCCGACACCGCATAGCTGAGTGATTTACTGCTTGTTAGAGTTGTTAGAATTTTCGCTTTTTGCTTCGCCACACGACAGTCATTATCGCGAAGGTGTCACGTAGCAACAAGATGAAGAGCTTCGGTTCTTATGGCTTTATCAAATGATTAGCTAATACACAGGGCTAAAATCAACTAAATAAATAAGACAATGTAAATTAAGTCTAGTACAAAATTCACGAAAGCAGTATCTGGAGTATGTTAGTTATTTTTCGGACATCTCAAGCGTCAATAAAAAACCGAAGTGGAATAAACTCTGCTGGAACCATGCCTGGCACAAACTCTAAATTAAAAAGACAAGGGTTGCACGATTCACCAATGCACATTTCAATATACGAGTATAGTCAGTTTTTGTTTAGTAAGTTTAGTAACCCAGAATCACAGTTTCCTTTATTTTTATTTTAATATGAATTCATTGGTTTTTATTTATCTAAGGTTCTACAATATGTTTCGTTAGGTTTTGTTCCGTTTACAAGGATTATGAATTAGTACTTAGAATTGTGTGAATACTACTGAAGTAAAAGGCAACGCCAAATTAGGTATCATCAAATAAGTTAAACGAAAAATGGCAGCAATTTATACCATCAAATCTATACCTACACCTAAAATAAAATCTGTACCACAGACAATAGTATCAAATCTTTGGTAATGGATAACTTTTGAACTGACAATAGTTTTGGTGGTTAAGTTACAGGTTATGATTTATATATAGCTAGTAGTTTCTATGTGGTAACTACATATATGTTGCGTTCATCAAAATCTAAATCCCTTCAAATAAGTCTCTTTCTTTGTAACTCTGCCATCATCCGCGTAAAGGCCTATGTCCCAGCTAAAGGTGCCTACTTATATATTTTTTCCCGAATTTTCGCAAACGTCCCCACATCACGCGCACATCATTACCTAATCAGAGAAATGACAGTGAATTTCATTACCTATTCGGAGCGAACGGAATGCGAATGAGGCAGTGAATGACAAAGTGGATGCAAATGCCTTTGTCGGCGGGGCCTGGAACTGTCGGTACGTTTGACAATCAAAAGGCACGTTTGGTCGCATGTAACATCTGAGGAACGGTGCGTACTTCCTAGACGATTAAGGGCGGTTTGTCACAACATGCGCTTTCTTGCTTGCATAATCAATACCTAACTAACTCTGCTGGTATTGTAACTGTAAAAGTTTGTTTGGGCAGATGTTTGAATGTTAGTTACTCAATTACGCAAAAACTTAACTACTTACTCATACGATCATTGTAAAATTTTGCATGTAAAAGGATGTTTTGGAGGTATAGAAAAGGACATAACGCATCATCATCATCAAATTTTCAAAGTTATAAAATATACTTAATTATAAAATTCTTTACAGTTTCAATTCTTGACATTTTTAACAAATAAAACTTAAATATATCAAAGCGTGTGTTAGAATTCATCAAAATGTTTTATTCAGCAAAATTGCCATCAACAAACAGCATCGGACAGACAAAAAGTGGCCGATTGCTTTCAGACATCAAAAGAGCAAAATAAAGCATCCCTTAGTGACGCAATACGAGATTGCTTTAATTCTGGGAGCCTATTCTCTCGCACTCGATATAATCTTGATTACTGTCATTATTACATTTTTAACAGGGGGAGAATCAAAACAAATACGAATATAATTTTGAATAAGAAGAATAAGTATAATAATAGGAATTGGCACAATAAGAACGTCTGCTCTAATCACCAAACTGGGTTCGATTGGTCACTTTTGTTACCACAAGCTTCGTCCCCACTGGTCATGAGCGGGAGGGAGTTAGGCTTTCCAATTATCATTAACAGCCTATTTAATACTTATCCACTGCTGGAGGCCTGTCCTGGAGAAAGCCTCTTGGCGCGGTATTCTGTCTTACGCAGGCCATCGCTACACATGACCGCAGGATGTCCAGCTCTACATTTGCCAATCCGTAAGCTTCCCTAACACGAGTACTTATAAAAGATAGTGACCGCGGAAATGTCGATCGCGCGAGAAAAGGTCCCAGTTAAAAACGAGGGCTTTCACCGCTCCCCTAAGCACCCTCAAATGACAGAGCTGAGTTTTCATTTTACTCAATAGATGCCCTAATTTGCATCATCTTTGTGTGAACTGCGAATGCCACCCTTTGTAGATGGAATAGGGAAAGCTAATCAAAGTGATTTTGTTTGAACTTATGGCCTCACGGTTTGATTAAAGTTGACGACTAAGTAATTTGAGTGAATGCGTAATTATGTTTTTAACCAAAACATTTTAAATTATGATTTATTAATAATAGACATTATGATAATGATTGTGAAACTAAATAAATTATCATAAATTCAATGTATTTCTCAGTTTTTATTCTCATCTTTGATCAGGCTCGCTTAAAGTCTGGTTAGCTGTGATCAAACGCCTATCTTCCTTTTTTTTGACAACTAAATCGTTCTATACTACAGATGTAGGTACTTCTATATTGTTCTAAGATCGCAACACAAAACTCACGTCTAACGTGATTCCAAAACACAGCGCCAATTCCGACGCCCCCCATCCTTATTGGCGTCCTCTCTTTATTAACCAGTGTTTGATCTCGACGCACGGGAAATAGATAAATTGTTTGTTTTCCTGGCGTCGTACGCGGGGGAACGATTTTATTTTGTCAAACAGACCCCTTTGTGTCTGGTGTTTGCGGTGCCATCGGAAACTTTATGAGAAAAAAGGTACGAGAAAATACTTACTCTATTTCCTTGGCGACTTTACCTACTCGTACAAGCGTAAATTTGAAATGCATTTTTAGGAGGGTTGTACATATGTCTAACAAAAACTTTTTTACTGGAGTAAGGTTTGCTTTGATTAGCGGATATTAATCTTTCGGCAGTAACTCAATTTTACTCTTAGCTAGAGTGGGGAAGAAAATTCATAGAGTGGCTAGCAGTCAGAGTTTTCAGGCCATTTAAATAGATAGATAGATAAACTCTTTATTGTTCACACCATAAATTACAAACTGAAGGATTATAACACCTAAAAACTAGTGCGACCACTGGCGGCCTTATCGCTAAGAGCGATCTCTTCCAGGCAACCTTAGGAAAAACCGAAAAAAAAATTACTTACGTTTTATTTAGTGAAATTTACGTACGTCTCCTTGACAAATACCAATCTAATGTGATTGTAAGTTTGAAAAACAATTTTATACACACAAGAGATTAATTAATGTTTTGACAAAAAATTTCAAAACTCCCAAAAAATTACCATCTACCTATCGAGAAATGGGACAAAACCAATTGAGAAGAAACTCAAACTGTGGGGGGGGGGGGGGGGTTGGTAACCACAGTTTGATGAAAATCAATATGAAATCTGTCAGATATTTTTTTTGCAGCCATTCAAAGTCATTATTCTGCGGAACGAGCAAGTAAAGGGTTGTTTTCATATCCGTGATTAGTGCGTCGTTCGTAAAGATTTATCGCCTCTCGGAAAGAGAGTCGGATGGCGGAGCGTCAAATATCCTCAGAATTAAATGGCGGAATGGCGGATGTCGGATGTGCTGGTGTGACGAAGTGCGCCACTAAATTAAAACATTTTAACTTGACAGTCGGTGTCATGCTTATGTTGAATGCGTTTTAACGGGGATTTGCCCTTCGGCGAATAGTGAAACCTGTAGAGTCAAGAATGTAGTCATTTTATCACACACATAATATATGTCATTTTATATTCATTTTGTTACATTTTTGTATTATTAAATTTTTTCAATGTTTGTTTTCAAAAAACTACTTTGATCTAACAACTTACATAATCGTGCTATGTTATTTTTAGTTAAACAACAAATTATGTCATATATTTGTATTTTAAAATTTTTGGTCGAATAAATGATTATTATTTTATTTTATTTATACGTAATTGTACCTATAATGTAGGTACATACATTGTATATACCGGAATATTTGGATTGATTTTTTCTTAATAATCTTTGTGGCTATGTAAAAGTGTGAATGTGTCTCTGTAACGGCTGAACGAATTTGGATAATATTTAGTATGAACCGATGGATCGAACCTCGCGGTCGAACCACTTGCCCTCAGGTACTCTAAAGACTACACAGACTTCTTTTATACAGCCTATTGTTTATTTGTATCTTAACAGATGCGTTTTAATCTTCAAATAAAATATTTTAGACTTGATATAAAATAGCTCCAGTAAAATAGCGAGTAGAACCACAAGGTGTAGCTTTTTATTGATGAAGAACTGACTGACAAACATAACAGAAAAAAAGAGAAGCCTGCGCTTCACTATTTAGAAAAGTCTGAAGTTTAATGGCGACTCCATAGTTTCCATATTCCGGACAAGGCGATAAGTCACTTGCGTTCAGAAGATGGCAGAGATAGCTTCTGTCTTATGATGCTTGTTGACAGTTTCAATAGTCGTGTCTCCTCTACAGCAGTTAACAAATCACCTCATTTTGCGCCGAATAAAGTTAATGCAGTCAAGAAAGTTAAGATTATACTAAGTAGATCAACAGAGATGAGTCGTTTCCATTACAGATTCACATCATTTTGTCATAATCGAGTAAAATTACTCTATCATCAATATTTTTTAGATAAATTGGCTAACTTAACATGACAAATTTCAAGATCTACTTATACGAAAAACTTCACAATAATCGGTAGACGTCCAATTAAAATCAAAATTATCAATTTATGTTCTAAAGGTCTTTAACTTTCTTTGGAAGTTGATGATAAATTTCTTAACCCTTTAGCGGTCTTTTTCACTTTTTTCTTTCGAATTAGCTAAATTCGTAACTGCTTTTGTATGGACGTTTCCTTTCTCATGTTGAAGTATGGCAGATTAATGCGCGTTCGAAGAAGTCGATATTGCTTTAGAAGGGCTTACTCCGTGATTTAGTGCGACGGAGCTGAGTTGTTAAAAAGTTGTAAACTGCCCGAGTTTCCGCCGGTGTTTGCAACAATGTAATACTTGTTATGGGCAATGGGCATATCTGCACTACTATTCTATATAAGTAAGCTTTATAGAGCGTAAGTATGATATAATATATTTATTTATGAGGTCTTTATAATATATATCGTTGTATAATACTGTCTGCTGTCTGCAGTCTACTGCCGCTGCCATAAGAGTATGGCACATTGAAAGACCAGAGCGTTACAATATGCAGGATCTTGATTTTCTATAGTTTTATTTACAACGATACTTCTAGTGATTTTTTTCTAGTCGTAATTAATCATAATTACTTCTAATTAATTAATCATTAATAATAATAATTAATTAATTATTTAATTATTAATCATTCTAATCCTAGTGGTAAATAAAGTCACTGTGGTCAAAATCTGTTAGGAAAACATAATCATCATCATACGAGTATAGAATTTTGATTTGTTCATTCTTTAAAATAACTTAATCCAAAACATATTTTGCAAAAATCTACAATAATGAATCATCAAACGACCGTCTGTTGATTCTCAGTATTAATCCGGTGCAAGGTACTTGTCTATTCATCTTTTGATTTAGTTCATTATTTCGAATCACTTCACCAAAACGTTCTTCACAAAATTAATCTACATTAAAAGCTGCCTAATTTAGCGAGCGTCTGTTGTTTCTCGGAAATAGTCCGCAGCTCACACATGGCGCGGCGTCTTTGTCCCGTCCGGCGGAGATGACGATTTATGAGAGCTTATTTATCACAACTTGTTAATTAGTCCACTTGTAGTATATCTACACAGTCTATTCTGATTTTTTGTACCTACTTAAGCGATATTTGTGATGACAGAATGTTGTGGATTGTTGTACTCGTATGTAGAATACCAACTTAAATAAACCTAGATTTTTGCTTTTCTTTCACTAAACATAAATGTTTTAAAGGAAAATACAGACATCAAGCATATTGATTTACTGAAAACTAAAGAATCAATCGAACTTTATTGAATTACTGGAAGTTCGTGTATAAATTTTATTTTCACACGTTTCAAAATTTATTAACTTTGTGCGTCACACCGGACGGAAAAGTAGGTATCCAGATCATTCATCGTGGTACATGTTTAAACGCTTCATCAAAATTTTAAAGAGCACAAGGTATCGTGAAAATTAAGGTAACGAACAGACAGAAAGGCAGGTAGGTAGGGGGGGGGGGGGGGGTAAGTATTATCAGGTAAGATGGCGAGTCAAACGCAAACTCATCATAGAATGAAAATAACCTGTTTACGCACTTATTATTTTACTTGTAAGCGATGTAGAAAAGACTATAGAAAATCATAAAGTCAAAAAGGTATACTTAGAATTAACTTTAAGACATCATAACTGAGCTGTCTTGAACTCCACTGAATACTTATCTACTTTCTACATTGTTCAACAACCAAGGTAGGTATTAAACTTCTTTCTTCAATGTCTCTTACAGAGGCCTATACAGACTCAAAGTAATAAAGTTTCAAAGTAGGTGGCTTATGAAGCCGACCATGAAATGTATTCCTTTGAAGTAAGCCATCTTTCTCATCTTCAGACGTTGCTTGAACATAGTAAAGTAGTTCAGTATCTTTCGCTTCATAAATATGAAGCTCAAAGTGCTTGAACACCAGGTGGGGAGACTTTGTACGCAATGTTAACCTACATGGTATGGCTAAATTTTTTGAAAATAAAATTTGACAAGTCATTTTATGTTTGTCAAAAATTACTAGGTATCTAAGTACAAAAATACAAGACCTGACAAGTCATGTCAGAGGCCTTAAGTTGGTCTGAAAAGTATGACACCAGGGCATCTCGGTCCATACGCACTTACCTCTACATTTTATTTTTATCAAAACACAAGCTTAATTTCGTATTCATCTTCGATCAACAAGATTGCAATCAAAGTGTGCACGCGAATTAAGAGAAAAAAAATTCAGATATGGACTGTTTATGTCTGCTAATATTTCGACCACGTTGCTATGATTATAGCTAAGTATCGAAGTGCTCGAGTTGAGTTGGTAACTGAGTATGTCTAAAGACTTTGAAGGAAGGAAACATAAAGTAGAATCCAAAGTCTAAAGTCGTAAGCAGCTGTGGCTTGGTGTATAAAGCTCTTACACAATTATGTTGACCTAAAATACTTGCCTGAGTCTCATAGTTTCTAAATTACTATTAATTAAGAAAAGTGATTAATAAAATTGACTTAATAATTGAATTTTCGACTTAATAATATTATTGTTTCATGTATGAATATTTATTGTAATTGACTAATTTAATGAATATTGATAAGTAATTTAAAAAAATTGATAACTTCAGTATTGAGTAACTTTACAAGCTGCTTAGCCAGACTTAGCGTTAAGTCAAAGGCCAGTAGCATATATACTATTGCCATTCTATGATAAGCAACCTAGACTTTGTTAAAGTTTTAGGTATTTTGAAAAATAAAAAGTTCGTATAGATCGAGCGACCAGACTAGTGTCAGTTTTTTAGCCGCCTGTTAGGCCTCTGAAGTGGCTTTGCGGTTGTTAAAACGTGACAAGGCGATTGGTAAAAAAAAAATGTTTGTTAAATAAATAATAACTCTGTTAAATTTTTGTGATTTTGGACATGAGTCTCATTATTCAACTAAGCTTACTAAGCAAGCCAAGTTTGAAGGCTTTATTTGACAGATCTAAACTAACCAAAAAAAATGATCTGTCTTTGTCATTGCAACCGATTAGAAAAGGACAGTAATAGTTTTAGAAAAAATAGATCAAAATAATCGCCCAAAATATCTCGCTAAAAGCAAAAATGTGCGTAGACGTACGATATAAAACGCTTCGCATAATCTGATTTTCCCCACTTCACCCTCATCTCTCCCGCTCAATCAGTTTACGAATAATTCGTTTAGGGACTATAAATCTGTGTTTGGTAGGGACTTAATTCTATTACTGGAGGACAGAGCCGTAACAACCAGATTATATGTTTATGAGGTCATCTTATCCATGATTAATTGTGTAATCTCAGGCTTAATCAGATGCCACTGCGGTGCCAAATTTGATTATGGTTCTCTTGATTTTGTGGTAGCTTCGTATTGATCGACTTTGTGTACTGAGTTATTTTATTTTATTAATTTAAAAGAAACGTACCTACAAGATAAATAGTTCAAATCAATTTACAAGAAAATGTGTTTGATGACTTGCCTGGTACCTTAGACTGTATGACGACCTGTGTCGTAAAATCTAGTGCCATTCGTTTAGCTTTAATCACTATGATTTATTTATTTCGTCATTGTACCTAATCTGTTCATAGTAGGTATACCTATGGCGACATGACAAAATGCTACTTTTCAATGTTGATGTGATTTTATCTAGGTAGGTAAGTATTGTTTGAATTAAATGTATGTAGGTATCACATAACCTAAAAATACTTACCTTTATAAGTAAAACTAGGATTATTCAAAACAGACCAACAACAAAAACAACTTTATTCCTCTTGAGTACCTACTTAATGTAAAAACTCAGCTCATTCATAAGCTCGCTTTATGTTTCTATCTTCCTATTTTACTTACCGAACAGTGAAGCAATAGAGCCATCAACGCGCCGTCGTGACAACTATCGAGGGCCACCGCCACCGCCATTAATAAACAGTTGATTAAGCTAGACTGATGGCGCTGGCAGATGAGCTCGGTTTTTACGGCACGAGCGCGCCCACCCGCAGAGCCAAGCTCCCCTCATTATTTGCGGTTTCAATTCACTTTTTACGAACGTCGCCCTCTTTGCGGCACTACGCTATTGCTAGATCAGAAAATCTTAATCAATGGCTAGAGCTGTTAGAATCTCGCCTCAATGTGTTAATGTTTAGAGTTGAAATTAAACTGCTAAGTTAATGTAAATGTTTGTCTATTTTGCGTGTGGAGCTGTATAAAAATATTTGTGAATGATGATTAAATAGTCGTCGTTGAGTGTAGACGGTATCTCTACGTAGAACTACGTAGGTGGGTACTTAGATACTTCCCGTTTGTAGAGATTGCAATCATTTTTTAGTTAGGAATACAAGAAAAGATTTTAATTTTGTATTTTTTTTTAATTTTGGTCTACGACGCTACGTCGTCTTATCTATCTTACTATAAAATAGGTCATTATTTCAATTTATGTTACGAGCTATATAACTAAGCATAATGTTCACTAAACTTTACAGTGGTGATTAGGTATTTGTTTATCCATCTATTGCTAACATTTAACTTAATTGAATAACTGTCAATAACAATTGGTTATAAATGTAATCGCCTAGTCCAGTTTCTGTGAACTTTGTTAAGTACAATGTTTGTGCTTCAAAAACATTCTGAAAACTATAAGCCAGAGGTCTCGGGTTCGATTCCCGGTCAGGCAGATGTTTAGATAGATAGATAAATGCTTTATTGTTCACACCAGAAATAACAAACGAAAGAATACTAACACCTAAAACTGGTACCTATAGGTACCTAACGCTGGGGTACTCCAGACTTACTTAGCTAAGTTTCATTAAGTATTTATTTTAATGTTGTGTCAGAAGTTCATCGAATTTTTATTTCCAAAATTTTCTAGTGCAAGTAAACGTGTGTTTCGTATAGCCGACGCTAAAGTTAAAGGGTTGATTACACGTAACGAGTACAGTACAGACAGCAAAAGACACACTTGGCCGAGAAAACACACCATGGTTTTAGTGACTGTCTCAGCCGTGGTAGCTCAGTGGGAGAACCGCCGCTTCGCATTCTTGAGGTGGCAGGTTCAAACCCCGACTCGTACCAATGAGTTCTTTAGGACTTATGTACGAATTTACATACCACTGGCTTTTCGGTGAAGGAAAACATCGTGAGGAAACCTGCATATGTAGTTCACGCAAAAAGGGCCGATTACCGGCCTAGTTGCGGAAAAAGAGCCCGCTCTTTACTTACCAGTGACTGTCTCGCCTCATCAACCTGTTAATACAAACCGAATACTCGGTCGAGGGCACTGTCTCGTCACTGTACTCGTTACGCGTAATCAACCCATAAGTGTGAGTGCTTTTGGTGTTGTTTTTGGCGCTTGGTTTTATAAGACACTGGGCCCAAGTTTGAAGGCTTTTTAAGACAGATCTAAACTAACTAAAAATATATCTGTCTTTATCATTGCAAGCCATTAGACCAGGATACCAATAGTTTTAGAAAATTTAAATCTGTCCTAAAAAGCCTTCAAACTTGGGCCTAATACCTATTCTTTGAATGATTTGTATTAAAATCAGTGTAGACTAGTTTGTCGGCCTGTTTGGCTCAGCGGTAATATATCCGCCTTATAAGCCAGAGGTCCCGGGTTCGATTCCCGGCCGGCAGATGTTTAAATGATGAATTTAAATATCTGCTCTGGGTCTGGGTGTTAGTTGTCCTTGTCTTTGTGTATGTTCCATGGCATCCCCGACACAGGATTTATTCCTAGTGGGGAGCTATGAGTGTGAAACGTTTATTATTGAGATGAAGCTGTAATTGTATTGAATTTGATACTTTTCAGTTGTCTTCGGTACTAGTACTAGATCTCGTGATAACCAAAACTACCATTTAAATGTTTATAATTAAAATATAGTTTTCTTTGACTACTTTCTACTATCGACGAGCAGTCTAAATTTATATTAGACACTAGCTGCGCCCCGCGGTTTCACCCGCTGTCCTGCAAGAATAGCGGAAAGCCGTTCAATTTTCTGGGGTAAAAAGTAATATTACCTAGGGCTTAAGCTACCTTCATACCAAATTTCGTCAAAATCTGTTTAGCTGTTAAATTGTTAAATCAAATTGTCATCCATACGTCCATTACATAGCTGTCATTTGCGCAAAGAGTATAATAAGTCGTTTTGTTATTCCAAGTCTGATTCTTTTTTGTTATACCTCGTTTTATAGTGACTGATGTTTTATGTCAATTCACACTTGAATGCTATCGAATTTATTTAATAGAAATAAATAGTATAATAGGAATAAATAGTATCCTATGTGCGTTTCCTGGCTCTAAGCTACCTCCTCACCAATTTTCAGCCATATCGGTAAAGCCGTTCTTGAGTTATAAGTAGTGTAACACGAACACGACTTTCTTTTATATATATAGATTTAGGTACGACTGAGCGTCCGCGTCGCCAAAGTTTAAAAGTCAACTGATTTCTAGGTACTTAATAATGGGAAGACATTAATAAGACAAGCGTCCACTCGGAAAAAATATATTTAAATTTTTATAAAATCAATTTCAGGCATTTTTAATTCGCACAATTTTGTACAATTTACATCATATTTAATATCTCTAAATTTTTACAAATACTTTTGTGTCTTTAATAAGCTGCCGGTTTCCATATTTAACATTTATGTGTCTTTATTATAAACCCTGCATAAAAGTTAATCATTGCTTAAAGTTTTCGTCTTGTTTTTGCACGTGACATTTTTGATTTTTTAAGACATTTTACGTCAGATAAGTAGAAGTTGTTAGAGCATTTTAAGCAATTTATATTAAATTTAAGCAGAGTTTATAAGTAAGACTTGTATGGAGTGATTATGCACATTGATCGTGGGTGAACATTCAGAAGGTGTAAATATTAACATTTAGTCAAATAAAACTAATACAAGGTTATTCTTAAAAAGTATGCTACGTCAAAACACATGTGGCCATGAACACTTGAAAAAATTACATATTTCGATGACCGTGAAAACTTTTTCCATGGAACTTTTTTTTTCCGATTTCATACTAAACTTGGTCAGCCATTAACATCTAATGATGAGCACTATGACCCCTGTTCTCTTAGCATACCCTTTTCGAACAACCTTATATATGCATGAGTATATACCTAAGTAAAAGACAAGTTTCTCATTAATTCCAAAATAGTCATAAATATTTTCAGTCCATAATTACGAACCTATAAAGAACGAGTCTACAGAAAGACCGAATTATTGACAAAAATAACTGTT
Organism: Alcis repandata; assembly: GCA_949125135.1. Classification (NCBI taxonomy): domain Eukaryota; kingdom Metazoa; phylum Arthropoda; class Insecta; order Lepidoptera; family Geometridae; genus Alcis; species Alcis repandata. Next base: position 9,127,536 of record OX421226.1, on the reverse strand, counting down.
GTTTCGAATATGTTAGTTTTGTATTGTTATAGGTTACATGAATAGGTAAACCAGAAATTGTGAGCATTTTAATAAGAATAAGTACTACCTAGGATTTAGATGATAGGAATGAGATCAAAAATAATGATGCGGCAAAATTATTTGATGATCCAGATTTATAATTATTATTAGTAAGTAGGTTTATTAATCAAATGCGAACAGGTAGAATATTATCTTAATATTGTGTATCATATTGTTGTTTATAGACGGTCTTTTTGACACTTATTTATTGTTTGTTAAAGTGTGTGAAAAACATAATTCTACTCCTTCCCAATAAAATAACGATGAGGTATTCGTTAGAAATAAATAATTAAAACTGCAATTTTGGACTAAAGAGTGATTCTACTTAACCTAGTTAACATACAATATCTATTAATTATAATAATATGAGATAATTATTTTTAATAATATCTATGCTGTACAACACTTTAAGTCTCACATCAAATACGTACACAAAAGCGCGTCGAGCACCTCATTGTCTATAATTTCATTAATTACAGGTCCAGGGTTACTATACAGTGTATTGATATGTGGTATGTACAGAGGCGTGCAGCGACGGAGCGGCGCGGCGGCGCAGCGGCGCGGCGGCGACGCGGTATCACAGGAGCGGCGGCAGGTGGTGCGGCACGGGCGGCGCCGCGCGCTCCCGTCACACCAGCGAGCTCGGCTTCACGTCGAGCCCGTGTTCCGGCGACCTCCCGCCGCCGCCGCCCTCGCCCTGGCTGTTCTCCTCCGAGTCTGAGCACGAGTCCGAGCTTCCCTTCTTGCCACCGTTATGGGTCTTCACGTGCTTCGCTAGGTGATCCGATCGCATGAATCGCTTATTGCACACCGGACATGCGAATCTTTTCTCGCCGGTGTGCGTGCGTAGGTGTCGCTGCAGCTCATCGGAGCGTGTAAATCGTTTACCGCAAAAGAGCCAGTTGCACACAAAAGGGCGTTCTCCTGTGTGCCAGCGGAGATGGGCTTTTAGATGGGACGTCTTTCCGTACACTTTTCCACATCCTGGTATGTGGCAACTGTGAATGTTCTTCTTTCTGAGATGGGCTCCTGCGGGGCCGAGCCTTTCTGCCTCTTGACAGTTAGGGCAGTCGCAGGTGGCTCGGCCTGCATACCTGCGTTGCGACCGCGGCGAGGGAGCCTGCGCGGGCGGCACCGGCGAACCGGGCCCGTGCAGCCCGAACGATCCTTGTGTCGGCAACACTGACTTGTAAGCGTCTTGCAGGAGATGTGGCGCAGGTGGTAGTAAATGCGCTCCTCCTGACAATGAATGTGTGAGTTGGGAGTAGTCCTGACCGGCATAATTTGCCATCTGTCCGCCGACGTCTAACCAGCCGCTGTGAACGTCCCACCAAGTGCCTCCTACGGCGCCCACACCGCTCATCTCGGCTGCTTTCAGAGCGCCGGTTCCACCACCGCCACCGACGTTGAAAGGCCACGATTCGTAGGGGTGTCTGGAGTACATGGAGCCGAGGCTCGCGCTGGATTCGCTCTTGCCTAGAAGTTGGTCGCCCGACGAGGGGAAATAGATATCGTTAGAGTAGGCGGGCGCGGCAGCGCAAGACGCGGGCGCGCGGCCGTACGGCGAGCAGGCGGGTGGCTGCGAGCGCGGCGCGGAGTTGGCGCCGGGCGGCGAGTGCGCGCCCGGGCTCTTCTTCCACGGGTGGAAGCCTTTACCGACGGCTGCGTCCGCCAGCGGCGGCGGCGACTTGCTCGACAGCTTGTTGCACTGTGCCGCCAGCATCGCCAGGGGCGTGCCGCGTAAGCTCGGGTGTTCCTGGAAAGATGGAGAACGGACGATTAATTATTTTGAATGGAAAAAAGACGATAACTCTTTATTCGAGTTTAATTATCGGGCCGTGTTTAAAACCGTGAGAATCGTCCTGAGACGTCAGATCAGATTTATGGCCTAATTTATATGTGAACTAATGCTGCGTTGTACCGTGCCCGGGGCGGTTAGACCGAGTATAAATAAATTATGAGCAGTTTATAGGTGGCGTATTTACAATTAGCGACCCGGTGACAGCTCCTGGGCGCTACTTCGGTGCCGCGGTGCCGCCGGCTCGGCGACGACGTAATTAATAAGTTGTACGTTGCACGGGGCCGTCGTAATACGAAAGAATCTATCTCTAAATGCTAATGAGAAATACTTAAAACATGACAGCCTGATGGATACTGCAACCGAAATGAGCCTGATATCAAAAGTACCTTTATGATTTAATTTTATGTTAGGTTAACCCATGGTTAACCGAATATTCTATTTCATCACAAATAGTAGGAAAGTTTGGATCCGAGATTTAAAGGATGCAATTTTTCTCATTTTCTTTTGAATATGGCAAATTACAAATATCATACCTACAAATTAATAATATTAAATTATTATCATTACTTCCTCTCTCATTGTTATATCCTTCATTAGGTACCCAACAATAAAAGGTAAAACACGTTTATGGATCCATAATCCGTTCCCAGTTGTTCACTTCGCCCCAAATAAAGGTGAGTTCAGAAGAACATCCGGCCGGATACTCACCCGGGAACACAATGGGTCGGTAAAAAAGTTCCATTGTACGCAATAATGTAATCCGGGGATCACGCACGGGCGAGGGGTGCGGGGTGCGGACACGCCCCTTTTATTGTGATTGGCGCAGCTGTTGCGCTCCAGTGTGCATCAGCCCTTACAGTCACTGACGTCGAGCTGATGTTTCAGAAAGGGCGATGTTAACTGATGAAATCTATTACCGTGCTAACCATTAAGATTATCGACTTCAAAAAGACAAGCATCTCTTAACTTGAAAGACAGTTCATATCTAAGGAATGAGGATAAATAGTCGCATGCGAGCTATCATTAATTTTATTCGTGATGTATGTAGGCCAACAGCGGCGCTCTAACAAATAGAAATATGGGGCGGGTTCATCACTATCGCGAACAGATCTCCGGCCCAGTTGTAAATATGGCTGCTCTCTCAATTAACCAACGACAATTACAATTACCATAAAAAAATAATAAAGAACAGCCAAATTGCCGCGCCGGCACTTATGTCGCCCGCGTATGAACCACTAAGAATTATTATTTGCCTTAAATTATAGAATCACGTTTGTTGTCTCTATTCTCACTGCTTTAAACCATAAAAATTGTTTCTTTCATTTTTTTATTTAGTAGTTTTTAGCTTTGCCTTCTACGAATGCTGCCGAGCATAACGTAACGTCTACACAGCATAGTTTATAGCATAGCACAGTCTGAGAAAGAAAAACAATAAAATTGATCTCTAGAGTTAATATGTCACATCGACAAAAGAATCATAAAATCGACACGTCCACATCAAAAGCTATTTGAGAGCAATTTAAAGATAATAGGTATTAGGCGATGAGAGTGGACGGAGCGAGCCGTCTGCGGCGGCTGAAGTCATAATTACCCTAGGCATTATGCTCCATTTGGGCTCGAGCCCGAAACGGAGTGATATCGCCCTCGTAATTGGTCGTCAACTCAGAACTGGCCGCCAGCTCGCGCGAGATTGGATCACCGAGATGACTCTCGGGGCCGACTCACCGGCGCCACCGCCACACCATTATACAATGTTGATGGCCTTTTCCTTGTCAAAAATGACGAAGATCTTTTGTTGTAAAAAACACGAGATGGAATAAAATGAGATTACCTAATGTGAGCACGAAATTGTAGTATCGCAGGTCAGGTAGGCGCGCCGTGATGCTGCACGGAATCTCGCGGTTATCAAATATTACTGTGAAATGTTTACAGCAACAATGTAGGCACTTTTTAGAAAATAGATTTTTTTCATGACAAAGAAAATTGCTATAATTTTGAATGAGCATTCAGTTGTAAATTAGCTCTATGAAAGATGTTAATTATACCTACGAGTACCATTGCTTCATAATCTACAAAAGTAACTTAAATTTCTTTAGAAAATCAGTGTGACACTCTTTCGCTTTATAATATTTCGTCCCATATTTACCGGTGCGAAGTATTTTTCATACTTGTTTAAAGACTATAACGAGTATTCGAAAAAGTTGTAGTAGAGCAGGTGAGTAAGTGTTGAAAGTACAGTTTGATAGAGTAAGTCAAGTTCATCGCAATTTTCCTCCAACGCAAACAATTACGAAAATAATTTATTCGAAAATAATAATGTAAATTTTGACATCAAAGCGTAATTAAATTAAAATGAGAAGCAATAAATTACGGCATCTGATGATAAGAGCCACATCACAGACCAGCCTGGGACTCTATTCTCGGGCACTCGAGATTATCTCCGTCCCTCTCACTGACATGTCATTTCTAACAAGAGCGACAGTGACCGAGAATCTCATTCGCCAGAATTGGGTCCCAGAGTCGGTCGAAGTGACTTCGCCGATTGGGTAATTTAAAATTATCTACCAAAATGATGAACCAAAATGAATATTCAAGCGAAACGCTTATCCCCGACGTGTTATTAAGAAGATCGTGAACTTGTTACCGACGAAATTGTATTTCATAAAATTCATCACTATACTTATGAGCTAATATTTTTCGACAACACGATATTGAAAATGATGAGTCTAATAATCGTTTATGGATAGAATGAATATTATAGCGGACGTTACCTATTATACTAACATATTGCTTTCTCGGGTACCTATCCTTCTTTTTATCGGATGATAGTGTATTAAAAACACTTCTTACGTTCAAAAATAATGTTTACGTGTCTTCTATGTGTCTGCTCATTGTTTATTCTTTTTGAGTCAAAACTTTGTACTGAGGATATCAGAATGAGCCGGGGTATTTGTTTATGGCTGTCATGACCACGCTTGTCAACTAGTACTGAATAAGTAATTAAAGTTCAGAATGAAAGGCATGGAAACAACTTGTTTTCAGTGTCGTGTCATGTCTGAGTCTATACGACTCTAACTCTATCATTAAGGCTTACCATTCCACCTATTCCCTTAATCAGTGTCTAACATTTTGAGTGTAATTTTATAACAACATCAAAGCCGAATAGTTAAGGCAAGTGAAGCCGGGAGCAAATTGCCGATGGATAATTGCACAATTAGGGAATTATCGAGTTAATTCGGAATGAAACCAAACGCGCGTTCTCGCGTTTCTCCGCCCCGCTGCCATTATAATACTGTCGCCTCTCTAATGTGGACTGTTATATATTATGTAGCTTTGTAATAATCGAGAATCTATCTATATCTGTATCTATCTCCAGGGTTATAAGGAAAGGGTATGCTAAGCTGAAAAAGGCTCAAAGTACTCATCGTTATGAACAACTTTTATTACGGGACTAACTCGGAATTTGAGAAAAAAAATCCATTCCAACTATTTCCTAACTCAGTGTCAAACATTTTAATTGTAATGTTATAACAACATCAAAGCCGAATAGTTAGGGCTGGCAAGTGAAGCCGGGAGCAAATTGCCGATGGATAATTGCACAATTAGGGAATTATCGAGTTAATTCCGAGTGAAACCAAACGCGCGTTCTCGCGTTTCTCCGCCTCGCTGCCATTATAATACTGTCGCCTCTCTAATATGGACTGTTATATGTAGCTTTGCAATAATCCAGAATCTATCTATATCTGTATCTATCTACAGGGTTATAACGAAAGGGTATGCTAAGCTGAAAAGGCTCAAAGTACTCATCGTTATGAACAACTTTTACTACGGGACCAAACTGGAATTTGCAAAAAATTAAGCTGTTTCATAGAAATGTCAATGACACTCGACAAAATGTATGGAACAGCTGATTTTAATTTCGCGAATTTCAGGTTGGTCACATAGTAGAATTTCTTCATAATGATGAGCACTATGAGCCTTTTTCAGTTTAGCACACTTTTTCCTTTTAACCCTGTATTAAAATGGCATTCCATGACTTTGATAGTACGGATATAATGAGGTCATATACCGGCGGCTATTTTTTTACTGAAACGCAAAAATTACTTACATACACGAAGTTACAAGGTTGTGTCATTGTTGTTTATAAATTTTAAGTTAAAAAAAACGATTGCTCGAAACAATTGCAATACATAATTCAATAAGTGAATTTCTCATACAAATAAGGTAAAATTGAAAATTTTCAGTCATCATCATCCTCAGCCTATCTTATGTTTGTTCACTGCTGGAAATAGGCCTCTCCTAGAGAACGCCACAAGGCACGATCTTTCTGCCGTAACGCATCCATTTATAGGTATTAAGTATGTACCTACCTACCATCGATCAGTGATACCTACATAGGTTTCTACCTGTCACACTCAATTTTTTCCGTGCCGATAAAAAGTAACACCCCATCTATATTTATCCAAGTTCTTTTTAAAATGCCTACAAATACAAAACTATGTCCTACCCTCGTTCACAATTTCCAGGATAGGTAGTTAAAGTTCAATTCAACTTAATTTGCAACAAATTTAAGTTTCATCGAGTGATTCCTACCTACAAATTATTAGTTGCGAGCTAGGTCTAATCAGTCATGCACTGTTCAGTCACAGTTTAATGCACGTTCATTAGTTTGATTGCACAAATTGTTTAGCTGCGATAAATTATTTTCAGTCTAGCATTACGACTGGCTAAGGGTGAATAATAAAGATGTCATATCAAGAATATAAGTACTTGAAACACCTGTGTAGGTCGTTTGGTTTCTCTATAAGAAATATTTTTTTTTATTTGATTAAGTGACGAAACGAGCAAATCGCTCGCCTGATGTTAAACGTCACGTTTGCCCATAACAGGTCTGCGCCACCCAAAATTTTAAACTCGCAGAATTCAAGACCCTGCGCGGCACAGCACTGGGCTCGTCACCCTGAGATATAAGTTGTTTAATCTCCCATTTGCCCTGTAATTTCACTGGAAACAATGCCCTTCCAACCGGAACACAGTAATGTTTGCACATTACTGCTTGGCGGTGGAATAACTGGCAAAGGTGTGGTACTTCCCCAGGCGGGGTCTGCAAAAGAGCTCTACCACTACAACCAAGCGAAATATATTATATCTAATTCTGTAGTCTATGCTAACACTATGAAGTGGTAAAGTTTGTATAAATGTAAGTATGTGGAGAATAATCTCCGGAACCACTTTCTTAACCCTGGCAGATGCACAGCTTATTGCACTCAGTGATGGTGTAGTAGCTTCCCGTTATTAAAAAAATATCTCTACAAACAAACGAACTTTACTTATGTATAATATTAGCAATAAATATTTTTTTATCTATTCTAAGGAATAAACTTTTGTTCACACAAAGTAAACTCTTAATTATTCTTTGTTGATATGGACAATAAATACAGAAACTACGATCGATGTGTATTCAGTAGAATCAAAGATCAGGAGTAGAGAATCTTCCAACACCCTGGCCAGTGGCCACAGCACATTTTTTTAGTGTTTAACCACCTATTCGCTTGATGGTATGTGGATGAAGCACGCAGACCTAGAAGATACCAATACACTCTGACCTATCATACTACCAAAGCAGTTCTTTTCGACCAGTAGCAGAGACCAGCACTAATTTTCAATCGATTTTCGACTCGATAAATGTCGTGCATACGACACCGAATTACCCACAATCATTCGACTCCACAAGGCTCGTTGCGGCTTATTAACCGTGCAGCATTATTGCCACCAGTCGGCTGAGTTATTAGTCGGCTCTGTAGGGTTAGGGCGAAGGCGACACTTGACACTCTGAATATCGATCGATACACTGGGCTTTGGCTTATAATTCAATGTTAATGTTTATATTTCTGTTGCGACTGTTTTGAACTTTTTGCTGAGCTGGATGTTTTTTGAGATTTCGACGCTTTGTTTGTCGCACAACTGTTGTAAACTTACAAAGCATTTTGTTATTGCTTACATTTTGTTATTGTGTATTTTAATTATATTTTTCTAATATTACACTAGAAGGTGCAAAAAATATTGTTGAAATTAAAAACAACATACGCTTTAATTGAGAACCGTCTCCATTTTGAAGTCGGTTAAAAATTATGCTTTTAGCCTTGCATTTTCAAATAGTTAATTGTTGCTACATTTACTAAAAGTTTTCTTTATCTACACATTTTGTTATTTTTTAAAACCTACGACGCAAACAGAGAGGTTTTATAAGTTTCACGTGTATCTATCCGTCGCATCGTAGCTCTTATACGGCTGAAATAATGTCGCTAATTATATACTATTTAGACCGGAAGCTTAAATGAAACTGTGGCAAAACATTTTTACATCAAAGTTTGCTAAAGGTGGGTCTTAAAATGTAGTATTCTAATACAGCAGCATTGCAGCTTGCTATAAATTAAATTAAAATATAAGATAATGACTTAAATATTCATAACCATTAAACACGAAAAGCTAGCATTCGTTTACAGACTTAAAGCTTAAAATGAATGCCAACCGTGTAACAAAAACTAACAATATTTTCACAAGCTAAGTTATTTCAACCTGGATTCATAGTAAAAACCACTAAGTGCTCAGTCAGGTGGTTCCAATGATCGACTTGCGTATGTTGTAACAAGAATTATGGATTAAGTAAAAGATAATGACCCCGAAACATTATTTCTACATTAGCCGACGCACACGCGAGCGATGTCGCCGCGATGTAGGTAATTAATCGCACATCGAAAATATTTAAGTGGGATCAAAATGTTTACATCAGTTAATTAAAAGTAGATAATAGGTTGCAAATCAAATTCGGATTAATTAATTGTACATTGGAAATGCTTAGGTATTACGTAGGTACTTACGGCATCAAAATACGACAATGAATTGCAAGGTTGGTGTACTTGTGGTTGCAAATCCAAATCGGATAGACTGTTTGTTACACAGTGGAGGTGGCAAAAAGCAAAGCAGAACTTACGCCACAAAGCACATTTTGGTGCCCATTAGTATTTTTGCTGAGATATTTAGTATACCATGTGGTCTTTTAGATGTGCAATTAAATAGTATCCGACATCGCTGATGTGCGAAGCCAACATTGTAACATAATTATCGATACTTAGAATGTTTAAAAACCCTATATCGTAAATATTAACGGTGGCGTTCCATTTACGGTTTTATGTGCGTAACATTGTAATCGTTTTGAGAAAATCATAAACTAAATAGATCAGATTAGGCGACCGCACCTCTTGAGATATTCAAAGGAAATAATTTACAAAGAAAATACAAGTAATTTTAAAATGCTCACTATAGCAGAAATAACAGACAATAAGCCAGAAGTCACTTTTACCCTGCGCGGTGGTGTAAAACAGCAATGATGATGATGATGATGATGATGATGATAGTAGCCAAAGTGTATGCGTGTGTGGTTGTGTATGTATGGTGTGTGTCTGCCAAGACTATCTTTTTTCGTAATTCCATCAAATTCCGTCCTGCCGTTTCAGCGTGAAGAAGTCAAAAACATACAAAAAAGCCTTCTGTTTTATAATGTTTAGCAGAATATAAGTCGTAGTAAGATTTTGAAGGTAGCCTCTATTTCACCAAACGGTGGGATCGGAGGCGTGAAACCGCGTTGTTACGGAGGTCATTAGGCGCTTCACGGAGCCACATGGCAGCGTGGCCGCATTGCCGATCGGCCAAATTGGGCCGAAACAAATTATTCATTTAAATGGAGATTATTCCTGACCTTCCGACATGTGCCTTAATTTCACTGACATGTGTGACAGCGCTAAGCTTTTTGTGGGCAGAGAAGTGGTCACGGTTCATTGACGGACGCTTTTGCGGCGTTAACTAAGAAGTTAACGCGCCTTTGGCGTTGTCTTCAACGTCTTTACCGAAAGCTAACTGAATGACTTAAGCATTTTAATGTAATAATATGAAACTTATAACTAATTATGAAAGTGTGTAAGTAATAGTAAATATGCAATTTACAATTACTTACTTTCTGTTTAATATGTACCTAGCTAGTTTTACTAAATTATGTTAGCTATAGAATAAATCAGATAGTCAAGATACGCAATTGACATGGATACATAAATCATTCGACAAGATAAGACATTATGTACTTTGTATTAGTACAACTCAATGTACAGGACTATCCTACTTCCTACTAAATATTTTAAATGCGAAAGTTTGTAAGAGGGTACTTCTTCAGAGACAAAATTTTGGACTTCTATGGGTTTATTTCCGAAAGTAACTAACAAAACGGCGTGTCATTTTTTTTTTATACAGTTTAGCTTTGACTCTAACTGGGACAAGTAATATTTTTCAAATAATTGCAGTTTAAGTATAAATTAAAAATTTTTGAAGTTTGTTCTTCTGATTCATATAACGCGTCCGCTTGCCATTTTCCGGAAGAAAATAGTCGATACCGCATTTTCCCTTTGATAAATCATTATGAATTATAATTATACCAAAAGGAAATGAATTGTCCTTTTATAAAAAAACAATCTATTAGTTATACGTACCTTAGTGTATATAAAAATAGGCAAATAAGAAGTGTCCGGCATATTATACTGATTAATGTGGCGTAAGCTGCGCTTGACCGTGCTTGGTCGGGTAATAATAATGAGAGTCTGACTTCCCGCTGGGGGGAAGCCAGTCGTGTAACGGACGCGCTAGAAGGTGGACCTGCGGCTGTTTCGCTTGGATTTCGGAGTTACAAAGGTAAATATCTGATTCATCTGTGCTTGGATCAGGTGGCATTTTGATTACAATGCCTACCTTATAAAAATTATTTTATTGTTTTACAACTTCAATCTGTATTTCGTGTAATGCTTTTGGGTTATAGATTCAAGAAAAAAAATGACAATACTGAAGTCAGTATGTATGATGAGTTATGCATGTGTGAAGGGAAAATCCTGATTTATCTGTGCCTGATTCATATGGTCAAAACACCATTTGAATCATAAAATAACGTAGTTTTTCTCCTCTCCAGCACGAAAGGAACGCTTTTGTTGCGTAATTCTCCTTGTTCAATTTTTTACCATGTACAAATCAGTAGTTCTTGTCTTATTTATTATATTTACTACGGTATAACCGTTAAAATAATTTGAATTGATTTGAATCTAACAGAAAATGAAACCGATGTCTCATTCAATGCTGACGTCTTGAGAATAATAAAATCGCCTTCGCCAAATACTTCGATATCAGATTCACCAAGAACTCTCAGCCCACAAAGTAGCTTCGCATCGTCTCCACGACGTGTCGTCAACCCAAAAATTTATGAAAAAACTGCACGGGAAACATCTGTTAAAAAGAAATCACCTTGGAAACATATTTTACGCAAGCTTCAATACAGGATACAATAAAGAATTACAGTTGAAAGACCGAAAGATTATTGAACTGAAAAGAGTCAATGATAATTGCAGGAAACAGATAAAACGCTTACAAAAAGACAAACGGGTACCTAACAGACGTATATAAAAGACAAAAGAAAAATCTATCTGAAAATAAAAATAAACAGCTGATTGTCGAACCCTATGCTACCGGAATTAAAGAAAATGTCACAATGTATTTTGAAGAAGATGAAAATAGTAGAATGTGCGCAGGAAAAAAAGAATTTGTCACGAAAGGAAAAGTAGGAAAACAGAAGCGTTATCTTAATAAAAAGTATCTTGAAGCCAACCTTCAATACCTACAAATTAAGCTACAGTGCATTTTCGTCAATACAGAGCCAAATTACATAAAGTTTTTCATTTTTAGTTCGGATTCTGATTCATCTGTAATACAAATTCTGATTCATCTGAGCACAAAATATTTGAACGTAGATATCTTGAAAACTACTTTATAAAAACAAGTCCCTCATTGAAATATATGTTCTTTAGTTACCTTTTTTACATAAAAACATGTGTGACAGAGCTGAAAGTGAAACAAAATTTTGGCCAGATGAATCAGTCGAAGAATAAAATTTCGAAGAAGTACCCAAGAATGTTTGTTACTCTTTCACGCAAAAACGGCTGAACGGATTTACATGAAATTTGGAATGAAGGTTGTTCATGGTTTAGATTAACACATAGGTTACTTTTTATCCCGGAAAACGCGAGTGAAACTGCGGGGCGCAGCTAGTAACCTTAATAAAGTAAAACGAAACCTAAAAACAGTATTTTTGAAATAAATTATTTTTAATAATAATTCCGTGGAGCATTTTGCGAATTAATGTATGAGATTCTTATCTTTTTTAAACAAAAGAATGGAGTACTCCGGGAATAAGCCAAATATAATTACTCAGATTCTAAGTTGTTATAACATAACTTCTTGAATAGTTCCGAGTACATTCTATTTTACAAGTATAGCATAGTGAAATATTACACGTTTTAGGCGTCTATAATGTGTTTAAATTCGATAAGTCGATGAAAGTGGTAATGTGGCAGACAAGCGCTGCGCCCACTCGCCCAACATTAGCCCGGGGCTGACTGGCTACACAGAAACATTACCTGACAGATTATGGCAGACATCAGAAAACAATGCTTAAATACTTTACGATGAAGGTGCGTACATAGTACGTGTAAAATCTATACCCCTAGAGGTTCTAATCTAGACTTTATGCAAGATTTGAGTGATGTGAATTAACGCGCTGGCACCCCGTGGTTTCAGCATGGTGAAGATAATATTAATAAAGTATTATATAATTACAAGTAGATTCCTATGTGTTATTCTGGGGTATGAGCTATCTGTATTTCAAATTTCATTTAATTCCCTTCAACATTTCATAGTGAAGGAAAAAAAGTATTGATAAACTTTCGAATTTATAATACTAGTTGCGTTCCGCGATTTCACCCTCATTTTACGGAAGATAAAAAATAGCTTGTATGTTAATCCAGAGTATAAGAAAGCATGGGCACTTCGTCCCCGGTGTTGTATCAAGTCATGACATATGTCATTCGAAAGAGCATAACAATAGCATTATTTAATTATATGACACCAACCCTGAGTGACGTGCAGGGAAAAAGATATGACGGTTTTTAGATTCTAAAAAGTGCTGTGTTTTTTCGTTTTAAAAACTATTTTATCGAATTTTATTATCGTGTATGCATTTTATGTGATTATTTTATCAATATAACAATAACAATTAGATAATAATAGTTTGTTTAAAAACGTTTATATAGTTGTAATTGTTTTAATTTTATACTGGCACATGCCAAAATCCTTACATTGCTGATTATCGACAGTTTTTGTCTGAATAATGCCATAATATGATATCGATTTATTAATATTATCAATATTTGAAAAATTAAGCGAACTTACCTGTAAGTGAAGTCTGATTAAGATTATAAGTTGTCTTGTCGAAGGGTTAAAAGCCCGAACCTTTCGTCAAACTGGTTTGTTTTTTTAATTATCTCTCCCTTTACCAAGACACTATAAAAGCGAGCGAGATGAACTTTAAATAATGGTTACAGATAAGAGTAAAGGCATAGAGCAGAGAGCAATCATAGACTAAATGCAGAGATGTTTACTTTTTAAATGCTTTTGACTTTAAAATAGTGGTCAATTAGGCCTTCTTTGCAGAGCCAGCCATGAATTTTTCTCAAAACGTCACAATACTACTAACGGTGTGAGGTACTATCGATAAAATCGGCTTGTTTCGACATTATTGATGTTCTAGAAAATAATTAAGAAATCTTATTGAGAACCGTATTTATTGAGAAGGGTAGTCGTGCTGAATCTGACTACATGCCTATCCCGATCATATTCATACTCTGCAAGACAACATACTATGGAACAAGCTCCTGGCGTACCGAGAAGCTAATGACCTCGTAAGTGACTGGCAGTACGGATTTTGCTGAAACTGGTCTACTGGTGATCTTACCACTCACATCTGAGAGACTATCGAAAACATGAGGAAGCGCTCATATCACCACCGACAGAGGATGTTAACAGAGGTAGTTTTAGTAGGTATAACCCCACAAAAACCCCCTTGACCCGGTTGCCCCCCAACGCAGCCGGTTATTTTCTTAAGGTTTCCCCCAGTCTCAAAAAACCTATCCATAATAGACTATCCATCAGTAACACTACTTTCGAACGTGTATCTTATACTATACCGATTGCAAAAACTCGTGTTTTTACTGTAGGTATTGTTTTATTATTCAATAAAATGTCATAGCGCGCATCAAACTTAACCAGGTTAGTACCGCCTCAATCGAAAACTGCCAAGAGACAAGCTTATGCGCTTGACCATGGCTTCTCTCGGAGGCTAGATTTTTCATCCGCTGAACCGCGCGTCGGATATGCAACGGCAACGGTTTGTCGTCTGTGTACCCAAAAACACCAGGCTTTAGCAGATAATTATAGTGAACAAGGAAAAGCGTTGTGGAGAGCACCGACCCCTGAAGAACACAAAACTTTGATATCTTTTAAATCAGATAAAGAACCACTGCTCGAATCAAATAATCCCGCTGGAAGTTCGATATCCATGGAACAAACCAAGCGAACAAGCCAAACAAAGGGAGCTTGTTTATAAGGCTTTTATGCCAAACCCTGTCGAAAGCTTTGTAGGTGTTAATGGAAACGACTAGCTTTTTCATATGTTTTTCAGAGAGGGCCTATTCAGCTACTGGATACATAACGACTGACATAAAATGCCTTTTATCAGACAGCACTCTTAATACTCTTTATTTTTTGCAAACTATTACCAAAATGACTTCTACATGTTCCATACATTTTGTCGAGTGTCATTGACATTTTTCTATGGAACAGCTGAATTTTTCCCGAATTTCGGGTTGGTCCCATAGTAAAAGTTGTTCATAATTAAAATAATGCCTACTATGAGCCCTTTCCGGCTTAGCGTACCCTTTATGAATAACCCTGGATTCAATAATAAAAGTAATTTTTGACATACATGTTAATAAAATTCTTTATAATAGCTTTAGAGAGCAAAAAATCAGCAATTTTTTAAAATCTAAAAACGATCATATCTTTTTCCCTGCACGTCATTCAAGGTTGAGTCATACAATTAAATAAAGCTAATATTATCATCTTTCAAATGACATATGTCACGACTTGATACAACACGGGGACGGCGCCCATACAAAAGTGCCCATCCTCCTTTTATCCAAAACCCGCTCAAGCGTTTTTGCGTGATTGAGCAACAAACATCAAATCTTCCAAACATCTAAACATTCAAACTTTGATATTTACAATATTACAAGCTGACTCGACTGACGTTGTCCTGTCAAAAGCCATTGCGTCAATTCTATGTCAAATGTCAAAAGAGTTTACATTGTCCAAAGCGCTAAAATATGGCATACGTATTAAAAAATTAAGTAAATTTTCTAATTTTTCACGTTTTTTTACTATAAATTGAGATGTGAGCTATCCTATGTCCTAAGTTAGATCGAACTCGAAATTTGATTGAAATCGGTTAAGTAGTTTAGGAGTCTATAGCGGACAAACAACGTGACACGTAATTTATTTAAATTAAGAAGATTAGTATGTAGGATAAGTGCGATTAGTAGAACCTGCTAAGATGGTAGAAAGCCTACAATAATTACCTAGTCACCCATTAAACCCCAGGTACTCGTGATTATTACAAACAAGCCACCTTCTACTATACAACATACCGTTGATGACTGACTAAGTTATTATTGAAGTCTCTTATACACATAGGTAACCGATTAAACGTGATCCCTGATCCCAAACTTCCTTTAAACTCTTTTAAAATTATCCTTAAGAATCATCTGGCAGTTAAAATCCATCAAACTTTAAAAGAAAATGCCATAAATACCCGACCCATAACTATGTCAGGATCATTATAAAGGTGATCGAAGCGCGTCAAGGCAAAATGATACAATTAACCATCCGTATAATATTTTGCGTGTTGGAATTTAGTCGAAAATGTCGAAATGACGCCGACCTTCGCCGGCTCCGGATAATAGTAGTACCAATTTGATAAACCAGTCTGAGAGATAAAAAATAACTAACCGACGAATGGAAACGAGGGACTTTCTGACGCCTTTGTTCTGAACGCGTTATGCTGGTCCTGATGATAATCATGTATGCTTTTCGAGTTTCGAATATGTGGTTTATTGATCGGTTTTATTTCATGGATGAGTTAAGTTTAAGTGATAGCAAAGCAGTTAGAATCGGTCGTGGATGCTTTTGTTTAAGACAGGCGATGTGACCTTCAAACGCTTTGATTTATGTGCTATGAATGTACCTCTATATTCAAAACCAATTGATGTGAGTGTTAGTTTAATCGTTACAACCTGCTGGCCAAAGATACCTATCAGCAAGGTTGCGTTAAATATAGAACATACAGCTACGTGCTCAATGTAGTACAATGTTCGTTTTTTGTAATTATTTTCGAAAATAATTGAATACATAAAATATTACATGTAGAGTTGAGTCGTACACAAGTAGAGTTAACACAAAACCTTACCACATAATAAAGTTTGCATACATTTGGAAATATTGTAGGTATGTGACTGGTTTTTTTTTGCGGCTTGAGTGTATAAAATCAATTTCCATTTATTTATTTTACATTCATAGGCAAACTTACAGCTTTGGAATATAAATTAAGATTATGGGTTAATGGATCAGTTACAAGTTGACGCAAACACTTAACATCAAATTTAATGGACTTGTAGACTTATTGACCTGTGGACTGGAGAAATACTGGACTTGTGAACTGGACAAATGCACCAAGGTCAAGTCGTTACTGCAAATCGGAACGCAGTTGGTATTGCGTGCATATCGAAATCGCCGTCGCCGTCGGCCCAGTCTCTCAGCCAGTTCCGAGAAAAAGTCGTTAAACTCACGTATTTTTGGTAGCGACTTAATGCCAGTAATTTCCAATGAAATTATTATAATTAGCTCCATTTATACGATAGTAACAAACAAATAAAATGCTCGGAACACAACGCCTGGGGCTTGAGTCGGACGAGTTTCCCTACGTTTCGCTTTGATTTATCTGTTGATTTCGAGAAATATTATTCGGAATCGACGGAAAAATCAATGTGTAGTATTGGTAAGCTAAAGTTTACTTCAACGTGGGTGTACTAGTATTATAGACTGTACTATATGTAGGTATAACTTCGTCGTGAAACTCTGGATGTTGTTGACAAATAGCCGGTCGTTATAAATTAAATTAAACTGACAAAACATAATTCGTTTAGCTCCAAGTTTAGTATCAAGATACATTCAACTGACGACTTCTGTATACACAAATAGTGAAATGAATAGACTAGTGGGTAATTGCAGAGCCACCATGCAAGCCTCTTTTGTAGTCATTCCCGTTGAAACCACAGTGACACATGTCGATATAATGGCGCGCTGTAATTACCCGACAGCCCATCCGTTACGTTCGAGCGACAAACTGTTTCCAATGCCACTTCTGTCTTGCCATTTTTTCTTCCAACTAATTGAACGGCGTAGAAAATTAATTGCTGAGAAAATTACCGACGAACAAGCCCTGGGGGTCTAAAACCACAAAGCAACGCTGCGCAACTGAGAAAAAGAACATTACAAGTACCTATGCTCTCAACTTTTATTCGCTGAAGAATTTTTACTAGCTATTCTTTTGCTTCTTTTTGTAATGTTCTCTTTATATTTGCGAAACGGATTTATTGCATTATTAAGAATCTTTATTAGTACCGAGATCGTTGTTTTACCTATAGGTAAAAACAAAATGTGTTTTGTAGATAATTCATGCTTAAAAACAATTAAAGCTCGCTACTGTAGCTTGCTCATATTTAATCAGGGGCTATAAAATACAAAACCACCGTGTTTGACCGCCTTGCAACATTGAGCAGTGAGCAGAAGGTCGAACCGCCTTACATAGTACGGTCACATGCCGAGTTCAATATCACAGTTTTATCAACCGTAATTGTGTGTCGATAATAGAGATTATAGCATTCCAGCACTTAAAGGAACAATAGCAACAATTAGGTAATAAAACAAAAGACTGTAATTTAGCATCACGTAAAGAGTTGGTGCGGAACAATCGGAGAGATAGCGAGCGATTACAAGGCGCTGAGTGTTCGATCGTGAATCGTCACGTAGTGGCACGCCGGTGAAGAACAAAGCCGTGCCAGCAGACAATCGAACGGCACAAAAAGTCCCATAATTCAATTTGCATCCCGCTAGATGAGCGAGTGTAATCGTGTACAAGTGTGGGTACTGGGTACGGTTAAGAGCCGCGGGCGGCGCGGTGAGAACGGCTTTCGCCACTTTTCAACACTTCGCCGAATCGATTAGATTGCTGTTCCATTCCGTGATTTCAAACATTAGCGGTTAGGGTTACGTTTGAAGATAATTTTTAAATTTATGGTGCAACTGAGCATTTCGTAATACTGTGTAACTGAGCACTTCCACGTAAATTCACAGGTGCTAATCTCTAACAAGGGCAAAGTCAGGTCACTTTAACAAAATTGGGCTTTAAAACCCAAATCCTCTCAATCCATGACAGTTCAGGCCTAATAAAACTTTTACACCGAACGATGAATCAGTTAATAAGTTTGAATAGGTTGAGTGCCCAAATTAGAGTTTTCAGATTGTCTCCCAAATGGCTTAAAAATTTGTTGCTCAGTTCTCTATTCTATGAAATATAATCCAGAGGTATAATTTGCTCATTACTGTAGTACTTATTTAAATTGTTACTACCATTTTGACCGTAAATCCAAAACCATCCAAAAACTGACCGGGTCGTCCACCCCGATCTGTTGAGACCATCTTCAAGCTAGACCACAAACACAACCGATAAAGATTGAATGGAATTCAATTTGAAACTCGATAGAATACAGCTGTTACATATCATTGATTCGATCTATGTATCTCAAGGTATACGTTACAAGCTAGCTACACGGTGGTGTCGACAGCACCGGTCCACGAGGTGACTCGCGCATTATTATGATAATGCAGACGGGCGGTATCGCGGCCATCACCGACACAATTGAATTAGCATAGACCGCGGCCGCAGCGGGCGGTCGAACCACGCGACCACCAGAGCAACGACGAAGCAGTTTCAAACTTTGGGACTATATGATGATTGTTAAGGATTTCATGCATCTCTCCCTGCCCTTTGAGATATCAAGACCATCATGCCAGAGAGACGTAATATATAAAACCTTGCTATCATTAGGAAGAGATAAAAACTGTAACTACATATTTACTCAGATCGGATCACATCAAGTACCAAGTCCTTCAATTTAGTATTACTATAATATTTACTTAAAAACTTGAGTGACCAATTGCGGTTTTGTATAAATGAGAAACAAGGACTGGTCACTGAATGAAATACCACGCTGACCACAACAGGGCGAAGGCTTCATATTATGAGCTGACTTTGAGAGGCCTTAAAACTTGAAGCTAGCTATTGACTGTGAGCTATAAAATCTAACAAGCCTGATTTTTTGCTACACACTGAATCCTTATCTTTTTTAGTTACCTTTAAAAATGATGAGATTCTCAATTCGTCTGTATTTTTAGGTTTGGCAATTGTACTATTACCTACAATTGGATGATAATATAATTTTCTTCTACTATAAGAGGCTGACTCGGTATAACGTAAACCTACGCATCATATCATTCATTTCTTTCAACCAAAATTATTAAGTATCTATTCAATTTTCAAATATCAATTTACCCTTATTTTATTCACGTCCTCTGTCACACAGTACATTCATCCTTTCAATCCATCTACAGTCTACACTCATATTCCTCATTCTGAAAATAATGACAGTGGAAGTATAAAGCGTTCTGAAAATGACAAAGATTGATAACTTAAAAGTATGACACGATCAACACAAACATGCTATCAATGACAGGCTCGGTTCAAGTTGGCACTCCACGGTCAGTATTCATGGAGGAGCAAAAGAGGACGTGATATATGACCGAGGGGGCTAATGGAGACGACCCTCTCGTAAGTGGAGTAGTGGGGTTGAAGCATAGTTGGGAAAATTCAGGGCTATTCATGATTTCTAGTGAGGATATGGACGTGTATGAATAGCGTTACAAAATAAACCGTATTTCAAACAGATGGAAGACAAAAAATAGTAGCATTCTAAATTTAAATGTTACCAACAATTTGCTTACAAAATTTTCTTTAGAATAAAAAACAGCCGTTCAAAAGTGCCTAAGTCCTCGTCTTGACCAAGCACCTTGTAGTATATTACACGCACTAAATTACTATAGTACAAGTGTCATAGTAGTTTAATGCTAACGTTCTTTAAGTACCTATCGAGTTTTGTAGTGGTAGGGCTCTTTTGCGGAGCCCGCCTGGGGAAGTACCACACCTTTGCCAGTTATTCCACCGCCAAGCAGTAATGCGCAAACATTACTGTGTTCCGGTTGGAAGGGCATTGTTTCCAGTGAAATTACAGGGCAAATGGGAGATTAAACAACTTATATCTCAGGGTGACGAGCGCAGTGCTGAGCCGCGCAGGGTCTTGAAATCTGCGAGTTCAAAATTCTGGGTGGTGCAGACCTGTTATGGGCAAACGTGACGTTTAACATCAGGCGAGCGATTTGCTCGTCTCGTCACTCAAATACATAAAAAAAAAAAAAAATAATAAAATAAAAAAAATCTTCGTCACCAAAGAATGTGAGCTCATTGTCGTGACTTTTACTCAAATTCATACCCCACGCCTATCTTCAATCGAGTGCGTTTAATGGCCACTCCATAAGAACCACTCTGTTTAAATTCCCGGGATAAATTGCAACCGGAAAATTTACACTTAAAAGCCGGATGCTTCTGCAAATAGTTGCGATTTCCCATATATCTTGTAATGGGTAGCACGACGCGTGCAAGCGGCTAATAAGTAGAACTGCAGTTATACTCGACCCATGCGATGACGATTTTCATTGTTCGCTCAGCTGCGGTTGTTTTGTAATTTTATTTGCTGGAAAGTTTGCAATAAACTTTGTACTTGCAGTTGAAGTTTTTGTTATGACGACGTATTAGATCATGCTTTTTGACAGATTTGCTCTACTTAAAAATCTGGAAAAATTAGTAATGACGAATAATGTACTAAGCCAAAACAAAAAATTTGAAACAATTTTACCAGAAATTGAAAATTTTGGGTAGTTTTAGGGTATTATTATTTGCTGCGTAATGTTTGGACGCATAAGAAGATTGATTACTAATGGTGATACTTGTCCCAGTCAAATTATGTCCGAATTAGTTGAAAATACACTCGACTGCCTGTTGTGTTTAGAAGTGACAGTCACTGCGCTATAAAGGATTCGTCGTTGTGGTAATGTGATAAGAAAGATTCGGTCGAGATCTGAATGGCGCTATCGGTGTCGCCGCGCCACGGGGGGCGAAGGCCCGCTGCGCCTCGCCAGGGGGCGCACGCGGCGGACCATCTCTCTAAACCCTGGTTAAGTGTTAAATTAATTGTCGGCCACACACACTCCACAGACAAAAGATTATAAAACGCTTCAAAAACTGCCGCTCCAGTTTCGAATTTCAACACACTCGATGTTGACACTAGAACAATGAACCGGCCGCTTCTTGAAACTTTTTTGTGCTGTAGAAGGCATTAATTAGTGGTGCTGCGTCTTCGAAAATAACCTTCTCCGTTGTCGGGCCATCAGCCCATCACAGATTGACAGGGCGCGCGATGACGGCGACGACGACGGGCGGCGGCGGCGGCGCGCGGCGCCTCTGGCCCCGTGACTTGCACCTCGCCTTCATTACGCGCCTCCGAGCCGCCCGCGCCTGCCGCACTAACAAGCCGGGCTAATGCAATGAGTTGCAAAAATTCTTCAACAACTCTAATCCAACCCGACATCACCCATTCGATTTTCTCCTTTAAACAATCCCCAGTAGAGACATAATAGTCCAACACGATCGAGGTATCCAGAAGCCGACTAGAGCGATTCCGATGACACTAATGACTCCCAAATCGGCCGATACTTTTAAATCTCGAGGGGGCTGTATTAGTTACCCTTGCAGTCGTCGAGTCCATTATCTTGGGCGGTAACAACAAAGACGCACAAAGGTCCCTTGGAGAGCAATCATTGACGGTGATTGTGGCGGTGAACTGGCAGATACTGACACATCGTACTCGGAGTTGGTATAGCGGCGTTTGGGCTTTTGATCACTGAGATCAAATTACGCATTCGACTACGCACTCATAAATATAGCAGAAATTTCTCCTTAACGCAGGAAGTTGAGTATGAAGTCAGCGTGGTAAACCCGACCAACCTACAATGGGAAGACTTTGTGTACATTCATCACTCGCTGGTCCGCGACAGTTGCTTGACGGTAATGACACTTGCGATACTTTTGCGAAATTCTAAAGCATTATAGCTGCTAGTAACATAAATAATTTCTATAGCGGCTTTACAGCCGGTCGTTAAGACCCGCATGACATGTGGAAGGTACTTCGAGCGCTGGGTTGCTGGCCAAAGTGGTCAACTCTATTTACTCGTGCGTGGCCGTACGTCTTTTTAACGACTTCTCACATTTGGACGGCTTGTGTGGATGTGTAATAAATATATATGTATGAGTATGTAATAAATGTTTCACTAAGTTTGCTTTGAGTTCTGTTGGTATATTCAGACTTTATTGATGTGAGGAATTAAAAACTTTTAATTAAAGTTCAATTTAATGATTTACATCAAGCGTGAAAACATGTGTAATTTTATAGTAATAGATATACTTGTATAGTTATGTAATAACATTAAAAAAAAAAAAAAGGAAAGAATAGCATGTTCAAAGACAGCTGTATGAAATAATAAAACTATAAGACGAAGGAGTTACTATAAATGGAGCTATAAGAAACGCCAGCACGTAGAACGGCCACCTCAAATACGTGATCCAGAAAGCGACGCAGGTAATATTTACCGTCAACAATTAGCTTACCGTTACACGGTAGAATTAACATCGGTAACAAGTAACAAGCAGTATTAAAAGGTCATTTGTGGTTGCGGCAGGAAACTGCAGTTGGCCTGTGGTCGGGCCGTTTTTGTGCGATCGCGCCGTGGTGAGTGTTGTAGCACATGTAATGAATTGCGTAGGACGGTTGGCTAGTCAATAATTGGCCTAACACCCAGTCTGAGTCTCAGACACTCATCGCTGATTCGCAGATGTTTAGGTGTCTGGATAATTTATGGGAAATTAATCGAACATTTGCGTTGATTCAAAATGACAAGATATCTTGCTGTACTCGTATCAGTGATGTCATTCTGACGTAA
The DNA here is from genome assembly GCA_949125135.1 of Alcis repandata. Taxonomy (NCBI): domain Eukaryota; kingdom Metazoa; phylum Arthropoda; class Insecta; order Lepidoptera; family Geometridae; genus Alcis; species Alcis repandata. Next base: position 9,104,465 of record OX421226.1, on the reverse strand, counting down.
CTTTTAGCGTCTAACATTTTTCATTATTTTATCAACATTAGAAATTGAGAAGACTAAAAACAACTTTATAACAAAATCAAGTCAAGTACCTAAGTAAGTAGAGTTCAGGGCGCTAGATAAATAAGGATTACAGCACTCACTCTCATTCTTCTTTACAGTGTTAACAGGTGATCCGTCTGACAGTAAGCAGATACTGAAACCTATCAGCCAATGTTTGTACTGACAATACCAGAGCCAAAGTTAATAAGGCATTACCAAAGCTTTTTACCTAAATTAGTAATTTTTTATCCATTATGTCGTTACTAAAACATCTGATTAGCATCAACCGAACCGCGTCGCCGAAATAACCCTCGATACTGACAAAGCAAAACAATTACCCGCAGAAACGATAAATCGCGGATAAACACGCTTGCTGACAGATTTGCAGTTCATTACCGGCTCTGTTCGAGAGTAAAACGAGGCATGTACGTCGGCGAGTAATGTACGGCTACCGTTAAATTTGTCGCTGGCCAGACGTAGCGGTGATGGATGTTAGCGTAAATATCTTGGTTGGAGATAGTTTTGGCGGTTAGAATGACTTTCAGCAGACGTAATTAAACTTCAATTTAATACCAAAAAATGGTATCTATTAAATTGATGTTTCTAAACGTTATTTTTCGAACATTAACTAAAATCATGAGTCCGTGATCCGGATGTTTGTAACAAAAACCAAGTTTGGGTTTGCGAGTCATATTTTTGCTCATAATCGGAATTAACCAAAATCGCCATTTTAGGATACGTCTTTATTTCATAAAAAGTATTCATCTCAACTTTAAGTACCTACCTACCTACTGCTAGGCACATAGGTACAGGTGTACTATATTTGTTTACACTTGCAACAAAAAATTGACAAACATAAACCAACCGGGTTAGTCCTACCAATATTAGGTATACCTAAATATGAAAGTTTGTGTGAGTGCGTGTGTAAGTGAATATTTATTACCACGTATTTACTGAATTGCTTTTGATGGATTTGGGAATATAGATGGTTTAGGTTCTGGAATTAAACATAGGTTACTATCATTCATAGAAAAAAAAGCCGTGGTAGCTCAGTGGGAGAACAGCCGCTTCGCATTCTTGAGGTGGCGGGTTCAAACCCCGACTCGTACCAATGAGTTCTTTGGGACTTATGTACGAATTTACATACCACTGGCTTTTCGGTGAAGGAAAACATCGTGAGGAAACCTGCATATGTCCGGAGAAGAAATTCAATGGCGTATGTGAATCCACCAACCCGCACTTGGCCAGCGTGGTGGAATACGGCCTAATCACCCTTCGAGGGTAGACCTGTATCCCAGCAGTGGGAGGATTAAAGGTTGCATATGACTATCATTTATCATTGTCATCACCATTTTTCACCGTTTCGTCTGGACATATAGGTTACTTTTCATCATCATCGTGATCAGCGTTTTTCACCACCGCGATGCGCCTTTAGTAAGTTTATATCAATTCTAAAATTGTACAATGTACGAGCAGTTAATGTTGTCCAAGAATGTCTAAGCGATGCGTATGCGCAGTAAATATTGTTCGAGACAGCTTCATTTAAATACCTTTTGTCAATGAACGGGTTGAGCGCGATAAAAAAGAATTATGAAGGGGTGCTGTCGCCACCGAGATACGATGTACCTTTTTTGGTGCAATTAGCTCATGCGAGGAGCATTTTAATTAGAATAGTTGACTATTTCTGTCGATAGAGCTGCTGTGGTTGCGTCATGACTCGAGTTCAATGTGAGAGTCGCTGGCGGTATCTAATTGTTTTTAGCTCCCAACACAAACAGAAAGGTTGTTATAGTTTAACGCGTGTATTTTTGTCGGTCAGTTGCATCGTAGTTTTTTCCAAACGGCTGGACTGATTTAGATTTTTTTTAGGTAGCTTGATCAAGAGTTTTTCTATGAATTAAGAAAAGCAGTTCCGTTCTTCTAAGACCCAGCATTTTTGCCAGGGGTTTAAAAAATACATTTTATTGCCTACTTGTTATTAACGTGATGAAGTTTTTGATAACGCTACTGACCTCAGTACAAGTCAAGATTACGTAGGTAAATACCTATTTACCTACGTAATCTTGAGCTTTTTAAAATCAGGGAATAGTTATCTTCTAAGTTTGCATCACAGTCATTGTTTTCTGATATCTATGGTTTGCATGCATCATTTTCAATCACAACGTCGCTTACCAAAAGGTAAGTTGGTAATCGTTTTCTCTATAATATTATTTCATTACCCTAACAAAACAAACTGTTTAAATTACCTACTCCAAATCACAAGATAAATCTCATAGACAAAATAAACACTCCCGTACCGACTCAAAATTGGAGTGCTAATCCACCGTGTAAACCGGAACACAATAGGCTTCGCTATCAAAAGTGACAGATCTCGAAAACCCTTTGTAGTTCTAAGCTAATGTCATTTCAGATACTTTTACACAAGAAAAAAAGAAAAAAAAACTTGTCTATGCTCTACAGATCCGAACTTTTTGCTCCAACGCTAGAAAGCTCCGATCAACGTCGATTATTCGACCGTTTTGTCCAGGCAGATTTGTCAAACTGTAGTGCCGATGACAAAGCGTCACCCTAATCCCCACAACAGCCATTTAGTGCCATTACAAATAAAAGTTTGCCGGTCGTTGGTCGGTCGCAGTCGAATGCCACAATGGCCATTGACGGGCTCACGCTGGGACCGTGAATGGGCGAGCGCTAAAAAAATCTATTAGCCACGCATAATGGAGAGATGCGATGTGCTCAGAGATGAAAGTTTGTGATACAGATGTGGAATGAGCTTATCTTTTAAGTAGAATTTTCGGAGTTATCGACGGATATTGTTCTTTTTATTTGGTAACAGTAAAAGTTCAGTTCAACAACTCCAAGACTTCTACATGTCCATGTGGAAGTGGCGAATGTAAGCACCGCGACTGTCCGCGACAAACCGTTAATGGTTTCTTGGTGCAACAACAAAAAAAAATACTGTATAGGTACTGAATAAATCAACCAATAAATACCAAATGGAAATAAAACAAAATCTCTAAAATCGGATCTGTCTAAAGTATCTATTGATAAGATTGTTTAGAAATACATAATGTATTTACATTTTTTAGGTCCGCCTCCGGATTCAATGCCTCGTCCGGGCTAAATTAAAGTATACCTACCTACTAGAAGAGTTGTTACTATAAAGCCTGCAGTTACTAAAGTTGTTAATTATAGTTTGTTTAATAGATTTTCACAATTTCAGCAAGTTTTATACCTCTATATAATTTCAGAATCTTTAAATTACATTGCTAAAATCAAATTACATATTTATTGGTTTCGATTATTTTTGTAATCTTAATATGAATTAATTGGCTATTATTCAAGATTATATAATAACAATTTGTAGAGGTATAATAATAATATAATCAAAGACATCTGGAAAGATAATATCACTTACACAATAATACCATGTCATCAACCAACAGTGTAACAGTAACTATTAAAATACGAGTACATATATCTATTAAAAAAACATGTAACTTAATAAAATTTTCTATTGTCTCAATGGAACAATAGTATCATTGTTCTCGAATTGAAAGCTCGATAACAAAATAATCTATCAATTGAATAGGATATTCAATTGGGGTCGCGTTTTCCGAATTTGTTCAGTGACAAATATTTTGTGAAGATTGATGTTGAGGAAACAATTGAAATCGCGACGGAAGGTTTTGAAATGGCTTTTGATATGATTGAACACCCTTTTGAAAAGCCATAGAGCTAAGTTTAAACGGTAGGCAATGTTCGTTTTATTTGTATTATTTGAACCTATGGGGTACCTACCTTACTAACTTTGCAAGAAAGGGTTAAAAATCACGTACCTAAGCTTCTATTTTTAACTGACTTCAAATTTGAGACGGTTCTCAATTCGATTTTATGTTGTTTTTTTTTCAACTTTTTTTTCAACAAGAATCTTACTTTGCGAAAAAATATTTCCTCACTTAATAATTTTGTTTCATTATTATACCTAAATAGAACGTTTCATAACTCATATCCTTATAATTTATTTTATAGGTCCTTATAATTTATTATCTAATAATGAATGAACATTCGTTTTTTTTTTAATTCGTGTAGGTATTTTTACTGAAATGAAAAATTTGAGTGGCGCTTTTTTAATATCTCTGTCGGAGAAAAGGCAAGATACAAATTAAAGAGAATTTAATCTAATTTAAAAATCTAACAAATAATTATTCATAAAAGTATGGGATTGAATGTTTACATATAACTCTTTAAATAAACACCAAATGAATTGGAAAACTTTCACAGAGTTTTCTGTAACAATAGTTTTTTTAACTCAATTCAATTCTTCATTTAATCAACCCGTGTCACTGTGCTATAACATTTTATTTAAACATCTTAGAAGGCATATTCAAGCCATACACCCAAAAAGTCACGTAATTTTTAATTGAAATTATAGAATGTCTTTTAGTTGAAATTTAGTTTAACCATAGGCCTATTAAAAAAAAAACACTAGGGTGTCGCATCCATTCGAAAACGATCATTTAATAAATGAGCGTAGGCCAATTTCTTAAAACTTTTATCTCTAGGTTTTTTTCTTTTTCGATCCAAAACAGGTAAACAAAAAAAGGAGGTCAAAGTTTTTTCAAACTTTAAAGTTTTAAACCCGCAAAGAAACTTAATAAAAAAGTTAAACAAACTTACAATTGACTTGTTTGGCGCCGGCAGCGGCGCGTACATATCAGTGATCATTTCAAACACAAACACATGCACAAAAGTTTCAGCACAGTTTACTAACTGGTCCCGAAGCACTATTTATGAAAGTCACTATTGTTTATAAGTTCCGTAGTGTCCAGTCACATGATGGGTAGTGGGTAGTCTGTGTACATCGGCGGGTGCACATGAGTGACGTTTGACGCGCGCGCGGCTCGGCGGCTGACAGCGCGCGAGGCGGGGCGTCCAATCCCGGCCTCTTACCGCGCCCCGCCCACGCCGCCCCGCCCGCAAGGTCGCAGGGCGGGCGTATCGATCGCACGCGACGTAGACTCCATTTTATTTCGACTGTTCCGATTTGCATAAACTTTTTGTTTCGGATTATTGAGTTGGTTTGCTTGGTTAGTTTTGGCTATGGTTTGGGAGTCTGAAATAATTAGCTAGGTTTTGTCTGTTTGAATTTTGGTTCGAAATAAGTTATCCAAGTAACAAAAATTTCCCGTTTTTTTCGCCTTTTTAAATCTATTTTTTTAGACTTTACTTTAAAAAAAACATATCATATAGAAGTGTTTTAAACGTAATAAATATAGGTATACTACTGAAGTACTAATAAAACATAAAATACCCACCTGATTATTTTTGTTTTGTAAAATGATTAATTACTTTTTTAATAATGTTAGGTAGGTATTTGAGATAACGAACTACTTATTTTTAACCCAAATTTCTATGCTTTTTTTATCTAAACAAAATTATTCAACCTCTCCAAAGTTGTTGATTGACAATGTGTTGCGGATAATAAAATATAATTTTCCACATAAAACCCAAAATGGACCAAATAATTCTTAATGGGACATAAAAACGCCAACTTGGCGTAGAAAAAATATGATAGCACCCTTCCGCACCCCGTAAGTTCCGAGCTACAAACATTCTCAGAGATACGTCGTCACTTTAAGAATAGCTTAAGCGGCTAATAGTTTTATGACACGCATCACAAATAAAATATTCAACAACCTACGCGTTGAACTATGAACTTTGTACCTTCGCATTAAAGCGTAAAGCTGCCAAATAAATAGGCCGGAAATGACAGTCGCAGGGCACTATAGCGACATTAGATAGGGGTGCCATCGGGTTCATAAAATAGTGAAATTGTAGCCAGAGGTGAGAGAAATTCGGGGGTGAAGAAGACACGGGGGGATGGGCGTGTCTGGGATAACGAAATAAAAATGCTCGGGGCTTATGGCGACCGTGCGAACTCCGCTTAACGCAATAAACATTTTAATTTGAACACGAAACTCACGCTGAGATGTGGAATTACAGCATGAAAGGGCGGCGTGAAAGAAATCCAATAACGTGAAAATTTCATGAGTGGAATTTGAATTGGGTTTTAGCGCTTATTACAGGGTTATAAAGAAGGAGTATGATAAGCCAAAAAGGGCTCATATCTACTACTCATCATTTTGAACAACTTTTACTATGAGACCAACCCGGAGTTCGCGAAAAAAAATATCAGCTATTCCATACATTTTGTTGAGTTTCATTGACATTTTTCTATGATAGATACCTACTGATGAACTTAGATAGTAGGAACCTCTGGAAAGCTCAACATCAGTCTATACGTATAACTAGAAATGTGGACAATCTAAAATAACTCTTCCTTTTTGTTGGACGAAGTATGGTTACAAAAATCTAAGCATGATTTTATTACACTTCCAGTGTAAACTAAAATATCTTCTGTGACAAAGGCTTGTTTAATACCTCGATTGTCAAATGTCTATGAAATTTCCGTTAAAATTAGCATTTTGGAGTTTTAATTAAATCATATCATAGTGTCAATGTCAATAGAAACATTGATAGGTTTTTTTAAATTAGGTTTATTTTAACGAAAGACATCAACGAGCTCTCTTATATTTTGAATTTTAATTCTCTTACTTTTATGGACGTTTTAAGGGCCTTGCAATCTTGAAATTATGTAAGATAAAATAAGCATAACAGGTATATTATATATACCTGTTATATATAATATAAATCTTACTTATGTTTACAACAGAAAAGATAAAGGTACCTACTTAGACCAAAAATAACTGAAAAGTAAACTAATTGGAAGAGATCAGTCTTAGCGATAAGGCCGCCGTTTATTGCACTAATTTTAAGTGTTATCCTTTTGTTTGCAATTTCTGGTATGACCAAAAATGAGTTTATCTATCTATCTATTCAAATGATTTACTTAATAGAATAAATTACGTTAACATAACTTCAAATTCAACCTACGAAATGTTATTATACCTCTAACTATGTAGTATACCTATACACTGAGCCCAAGTTTGAAGGCTTTATTTGACAGATCTAAACAAACTAAAAATATACCTGTCTTTGTCATTGCAACCTATAATATAAGGACATCAATACTTTTAGAAAAATTAGATCTGTCAACTTATGCCTTCAAACTTGGGCTCAATATCTACTCTAGGTACTCTATCTCTATCCACTCTACCTGTAGTATATTCCGGTCTACGTTTGACCGGCGGCGGCGCCGGCTCCGGCATCCGTTCGATAACCGGCGGAAATGGACTGAATTGGTGACGCCGGACTTAATTAGCAGCCGGGTATGAAACACCCTGCATTCGCATGACTATATAAAAACTTGATACAGAAATGCAGATCAGACCAAAAGAGAAGTGCAAGCTCATCATCAAAATGCAAAAGCTCTTCTTGCTAAAGGTTATTTTTGCTAGTATAAGTAGGTACCTAAGTCCGTGTTAGACTAGCACCGTACCGTCATAGTTCAGGAAGATTGTTTTTCTTGTAAACGGTGTAAATATAATCTTCGACCACACCATCCATCGCTTGCCAACAGGCTAGAATCGACGGGTACTTTTCAATTTAAAAAAAAGTGCTATTACATTACGTACATTGGTACACATACCTAATACTAAAAATAAACTACAACTTTCTAATTTCAACTTATTTAACTCGAGGGAGAATTTATTGTGGTAAAATGTTGTTTAAAAAGGCGTAGACCTACACATATTTCCTTTGTTAAAAATAAAAATTCTATAAATTCAATCCATAGCCAGTAACTACAGTTGTTTAACTTAGACAAGTTAACAGCTAATACCAAACTATCAACAGCTGTGTTTGCGTTTACAACAAATAGGTTAAACAGCGTTTATTAAGCCGGCTGTACACATTGGGCCAAGGTGTTGGGCCAACGTGTTGGGCAAAAATGAAGGATACCAAGATTGCTGTTCACACATTGGCTTACTGATCATTCTGCGTTGGCGCTTCAAAGATGGTGGACGTAGAAGTTCTTGCAGCCGCGGCAATTTATTTATACAGTGCGTTTAATTATTACGTACATGTGCACCAAAGTAGAGTCACTAAAAAGAAATGGCGCAAAAGAAGGTGGTGGATGGTGACTATTCATCGGAATAGAACGAGGTATATGTGTTATTAGTTATTATTGATATACAGGCTGATAATAATTTTGCAAAAAGTTAGAAGGTCACATTTACAAAAATATACTCGATCAGCTGATTGGATTTGTATGGAAAAACGTAATATTTTTTTGAGATTTCGACATTGATTCCATAAAGAAACTTGTTATGAATGAGACACCGAGTGACTTCCTAAAATTTACCTACGGGGTAATTATCACTGTATAATTATATGCAACTAATTAATACTATGTTCATACTAACTTAACCTTAATATTTCTTTGATTTTAGAGAGACTATGAATCAACAGCTTGCCGAGCTTCTTGCAGAACCATCTGGGGAGTTCGATAATTTCGTTCGAATGTCATGCACTGATTTTGAATACCTGCTACAAAAAATTTCTCCGATGGTTTCTAAGCAAGATACTACTTGGAGGGAAGCTGTACCAACAAAAATACGACTTGCATTGACATTGAGATTTTTAGCTACTGGAGATGACTACAGAAGCTTACACTACCTATTTAAAATATCAAGTTCACTTATCTCACGCATAATAATTGAAGTCTGTTTGGCACTCAATGATGTTTTGCAAGATATGATTAAAGTAAGTAAATAAAACTTCATGTTATTAATGTATTATTTATTAATGTTTATAAGAAAGAGTTACAAAATAGTTCTAGAGTTTCAAAATACAACAGTCTTAATTTTACCATGGATAGATCAATTACTTGAATCATCATGAAACAATGTTTAGCATCACATGAACTTTTCATTTCTGTGTTTTATGCGTCATCATATGCCTGATATATTATATTTTGAGTCTCTAAGGACTGAGATTGGTTGTACGTTCTATCAGATAATTCTGGTAAATGAAGTTCAACAGGTAGTTCTGGAGATGATGTTTGTAGCCCTTGAGCAGATGAAGACTGCATTAATTGTGATTGTGAATATATTTTATCATTAGACAATATCCGAATACGTTGAGTTTGGGGTACATTAAAAACATACTGCGGTGAATGGGGTAGGTTATGCGGAGATTGATTGGGAATAGAAACGTACGTTGGAGGGATGGACTGTGCTGAGTTGGGTCGGTAGTGTGGTGAAGGAGATGAGCGAGACCAGTTTGAGCGATAAGAACTTTGTGAGGAGGATGAACGATTCATATTAGTGGAATCAGTAATAATATTTTGGCTACCTCGACGTCTTTTTATCAACATGCTATCAATCTCTAACATAATTTCTTCTCTTTCATATTCTGGAAATTTTCTTAATTTTGTGGCAAGAAGTTTAGCATATAGTTCACAATCATCATCATGTCTTGCAGTTTTATTATCAAGCACTCTGTTTATTGTGCTAAAAGCATTTGCCACCTCCTTGCTGGCCTCTGATAGCTCTGGTGGATTTTTCGAACGGCGCTTTTGAGTTGGAGGAGCAGTAACTTTTGACTTAGTACTTTTCCCATCTTGAGATGTGTCACTTTCAAAAACGGTGGTATTTAACTCGGTTTCTGCCTCTGTTTCGTAGTCACGTGTCGATGACGAATCCTGTAGTAAAAAATTATTTCAGTTAATTTTTTATTTATTTCAGATGCCTGAATCTGCGAGCGAATGGATGTCCGTTTCAGAAGGATTCAGCTTCCCGCATTGTTTGGGCGCTATAGATGGGAAGCATATTAATATACAATCACCTTTACACTCGGGAACTGAATACTTTAACTATAAAGGCAACTTTAGCATTGTTTTACTAGCACTAGTAGATAGTAATTATTGTTTTTTGTTTGCCGATGTAGGTTCTCAAGGACGGATTAGTGATGGAGGAGTTTTCAATCAAAGTATCTTATATCAAAAACTATCGTCTAACAGTATGAATTTACCCCGTCCTATTCCACTTCCTAATAGTGACATAGTCATGCCTTACGTATTTTTAGGCGATGGTGCATTTGCTCTCAGTACCCATTTAATGAAACCGTTTCCCGGTCATCACGCACTAGGGTCTCCAGAAAGAGTTTTCAATCAAGAATTATCCCGTTCTCGGGTAAAAGTAGAAAATACTTTCGGAATACTAACCGCAAGGTTCAGGATCTTTAAAAAACATATACCCTTGGAACCTACCAAAGCTTCTATTGTTACAATGACATGTCTATATCTACATAATTTTTTGAGAAAAAGTACTTCTTCACAGAATATTTATTCACCTCCAGGTTCATTCGATATTTATCAAAATGAAGATCTAGTGCGGCCAGGTTCATGGAGAAATAATGGAGATAGTTCGTTTTTGCCATTATTAAGTATACCGCGTAGACCGCCGCGTACTGCGACACAAATAAGATTGGATTTTATGAATTACTTTTTTAGAAATAGAGACCACTAAGATTTTGTGAAATATAAATATTGTTTACCTACCTGTACAATCTTTTCTTCAGTGTTAATCACACTGGAACATACATATATATCCTTTAAAAAAGCTTCGAGAGGCTCGTAATACGGCCAAATAGGATTATATTGTTCATCTTCACCCATTCCTGATTTGATTGATTGGCTTTTCTTTTTGTAATGCATTCTAAATGTTGCCATTAATGACTCTTTTTTCTTTTTCAATTCATTGATAGGAATGTTTAGTTTATCCGCTATGCGAATCCACGCATCATTAACCTGAAATACAAAATAGTTCATTATGAATAATAGGAATTGTTTAACTAACCTGCCCTTGGGGCCCTTCCAGAAGAGAGTCGATATACAAATACAAGAAATTGCCTCCAAAAAAAAAAAAAAGTGTGTGTACTTATGTACACGCGTTAGAAGTTATACTTCTTTGGCGTATGGAAAAATAAATTATATTATACATACCGACAATTATTATTAACCTCAAATCTATAAATGCACTCAAAACAGTTTATTCAAATCAGTTTTATCACTAATATTCAATATACATAATATATAGATTTACTGATAAATAATAAATTATTAGTAAATACTATCACCGTCGTACGTATCACTACATTTTGTTTAGTGTCATTGACATTTTTCTATGGAACAGCTGATTTTTTTTTCGCGAATTTCGTGTTGGTCCCATAGTAAAAGTTGTTCAGAATGATGAGTACTATGAGCCGGTTTCGCCTTAGCATACCCTTTATGAATAACCCTGTATATATATACCTACATTATAGAATTAGTATAAAACATTTTTGGAAACACTACAACAAGCAGATTACATTGTACACAATACAATGTCAAACAAATAGTAGGTACTTTAATAACTTACTTTGTTTTTATTTTTATGTAGTTCATGCCGTGGATTCCAAATTATTCCTTCATGTCGATACAATTCTATGAATTGTAAAACCTCATTGCTTGTCCATACCGGCGCCGCCATCGCTATCGGAAACATGGGAACGTAAATTTCACTCACGCGCAACGATACTGTCTCCGCTGACGAGTAACAACGAACTGAACAAGACACCAATGTGTGAACGCTGTTTGCGGAGCGCGCCAAGATCCTTTGATGTGTGCACGAAAAACCGACACTATTCGGATGGCCTGCCAATGCTGGCGCCAACTAGACCAGTAAAGCCAACATACCGCCAGGTAGCTCTCTACACGTTGGCCCAACACGTTGGCCCAACACCTTGGCCCAATGTGTACAGCCGGCTTTACAGGTTTTACTCGTCCAACTTTCTAATTGCCGGCAGCCGAAGTCAATCAAATGATAGGCTATCATTGTCTTGCTAAACATAGCAAAGTTGGCCCGTGTTAGAACTGTTAGCGAACACGTAGGTACTATATGATTATGCATTTATGTTAGTAACCAACTTTTCCTTTTTCAAATTCATGAGCGCTTGATGGTGTAGCCGCTTCCGATCCTTGAATACTTTTGACCAGGAATTTAATGTTTTTGTGTCGTTATTGACGAACATAAATCCTAATTAAATTAGAGATTATCTTCATATTTCGTTCACCTTTTGTTTCACTTTTATGTTTGTTCTTATTTTTCTTGTTCTTTTTGTAGTTAAAATTTTACGCCACTTCACCTCAACCTCAAAAAAACAAATTTCGGAGACAACGCCATAGTTTGTTGTATTATCGCCTAGCCCAGCAGTAACAAAAATTTACTATTTTTTTATTCTACTGTAGTTACGTCATATTAAAAGCTAGTTCATTAGTTAATTTAATATCTTAATATATATAAATATCTTGTCACAATGTTTGTCCTCAATGGACTTCTAAACCACTTAACCGATTTCAATCAAATTTGCACACCGGGTGCAGTTCGATCTAACTTAGGAGATAGGATAGCTCACATCTCAATTTATAGTAAAAAAAACATGAAAAATTAGAAAATTTAAAATTTAAGTTAGCATCAACATACTACGGTTGCTATAGTTACGCAATGGCTTTTGACAGGACAACGTCTGTCGAGTCAGCTAGTCTATTATAGTTTTTTCTTAGTATTGTACTGCCAAAAGTCAAAAATACCAACGCAAAACCTTCGTTTCGTTTTCTAACGACGCTGAAATCTGCTTACCAAGCAAGAATTCTGTAGAAAAATACGTTCCGAGTAAACAGCGTGGGCGGGCGTAAATGGTAACTGCATATTATGTTACGTTCACACATTGTTTTATTAAATTCTTGCTACGTATTTTCAAAAGAATCATTATCAAAAGAATTCTTGCTCGGTACCCTAAACAAAGAAGACTACCCGAAATCAGACCTACCTTTTTAATACATGCATAGCATAGCACTATTCTGCCGTCATAAGCCAAAGAGAGTACCTAAAAATTTCCTATTTCTTTTAGATATCGCTCTAGGGTATAACGGCAGTGTAGCACATATCAAAATCATGTTGAATATTGGCAAACCAACTGTACATTTATTGAGCCACAAGTCGCGGCCACACGCGGCTCTACAATCCCCCGCGGCGATGCTTGCGACTGAATGCTCATTGTGCACGTAAAATTATCGATAGCCTTTTCAATTGCATATTCAATCGGATATTAACGATACAAACCTCTCAATGCTTAGAAATACTGTTTTGTCTTCGAGCTATCGTCTGACATTGTGTTAGAAAGCGCTGAACTTAGCTTTGATTTATTTGGTCATAGAGCTTTCAGCGGAAGAGCTGGTAAAAGAATTATGAGTGTTTGTGAGTAAATTCACAGAATACTTTCATACCAGATACAAACTGAGGGTAATCTAATTTTACGGTTCGTATGTATAATAAGTTAAATAAAACTTTGCTTCCCTAAATTAGAATAAATAATAATTTAATGTTAAAGTGTATAAAACTCATTACCTCAGTTTCTTGGTTTCATGGAAATATTGTTGTGTAAGTAGGTATACTGTAAATCAAAATCATATTTTATTAGCAAAGATACGGAACAGATTTCAAGTTAGCAACAGACGTGCCGTTATATTGTCAACGTGGTCACGTGTAGGTACCTAGATCGCGCGCGCACCCAACCCGTGGCGAATTCATTTCGCGGCTCTCAGCTTTCGCCCACACAATGCGCCGATAGCCGCCCGATCGCCGGACGACAAAATCTAAATTATTCTAAATCATCAATTTTGTCATTCGTTCCGATATTATTTCCCGCAACTTCGTGCCGGGAAATCGTAAAACGACCGGACAGTCCAGATATCATTAAGTAATTATCGGTAATAAATTAGAATTATCTCAGTGCGATTCATTGTATATGCCTACGATTGCGTGTTTTGATTTGATCTAAGAGCCTGTCACTGAAAGAGGAAGCTTTCGTCATCACTAATGGATTTCAAATACCAGGCTATAATAACACCCGAGCAGGTGTTCCGTGGAAGGTTGTGAAATGAAATATATACATATATATACGTTTATGATGCGCAGGTACTTACTAAAATCTTCATGTCCTTGTGATCGGCGGACACGGAGTCGATACTAACCTGAAACAAAAAAAAAAACATTAGACAAGTCTAACTCGTGAACAAATTGCCTTAAAATTAAATAACCTTTCCTATGTTCCCATCAGCAAGTAAAAAATATATTAGAAAGTGGGTAGATAAAAAGTTAATATCATAAGTCGGGCCGTGTACACACGAGCGAATTTAATTTGGAGCTTTTTTAATTATGACTGGCTGGAGATTCGTTTGGTGCGGCTCGTTTCGGCGCCGGGCGGCGCTGCCCTGTAATTATGGGGCTCGTAATTGCGAGACCCGACAGTGTGCCCGCGCCCTTACCTCCCCGCGCCTAGAGTCGCGTTCAAAATTAACTTAGGATCAGATGAATACAGAATTGCGGAATGACTTTAGTTCGCTATTTATAATTACTTATTCGTTTACGGACTTTTACAGGTGTGATTAGCGTGTAGAACGGCAAATATATTTATCAAATATATGTTTACGAATATGTAGAATTTGTTAGAAGGTTTCTTTTACTTTTTTATTTTTCTAAATTAATTAATTCATGATTTTCATTTATGTAATAAAAAAAATTGGGTCTAACGTAATTAAAAATAGATTTATGATCAGAAAAAAAAATTAAAAGACACTATAATCTACCTTTTTTAGAATTTTTAAAGAAACTTAAAAAATAACACAAGATGTAGAGAAATGAGTAATTTTATTTTTGTTAGAGTTTTACAAAATTCATAGGTACACTATGTTATAAGTTGACATTGTATATATTAAAATATTTTTTGTTTTACACGCAGACTACTGAGCCCATTCTCTTTTTCTAATCAGAGTCTAAAATTTCCTAAAATAAATCCGTATCAAAACAAACTTCACTTACGCACTTACAATAACTAAAATTAACAAACGAAGAATTTATTAGAAAAAGATAGAACTGCGACCACCGAAGTCTACTAGATCGATGACTGCGACGAATTTACACATAGGTACCTACTCGTACCTATTTATTTTCGTGACAAAATCAACTTTGTAAGAATCTACAATAACTACTTTTATTCTGTTTAGTCTTATTATTTTTATTTATCTGGTGCGCAATAAATCTGTATTATATTCCATTCTAAGACCCTAAAAATTATTTCACGTTCACAAAACCCGTGGAACTTAAAACTGAGAGGTCGCGACCAAACTCGACACGACGCAGAACAAGACACGGGAGGTGTTTGTACTCCATAATCACACCAATTAAATATTTTTATTCCCATTGTACCTCTGTTAGGAACCAAGGTGTGCTTTTGTTAAACATTTCTGACAAATCTTGAACTTTACACCTTTGGAATACGGGTGACAATTTGCTTTGTACGTTACATCTTTTGATATTTTTTCCGTCTCGAAATGGTAGTTTTTTATCAATATCCAATCTTGCTAATTTTGATGCTATGAGTATAATTGGTCGTATTAATTGGTTTGAATTCGTATTATTCTATTGTTGTTTTGTTTGTTATAATTTTTTGGGTAAAGTTTTTAGTTGAATGCTTAAAAAGTATAAGTAGAGAGTAGGTGGGTAAAATTATGGTAGTATTGTAGCTTTTGCAAAATACATTTAAAAATATTTGATTTAAACAATTTGATTTCAAACCAAAGTTTACCAAAAATTGACAAAACGGGATAATTTTAGCAATAGTTTTCGACAATGTTTTCAATTAATTATACGTTAACAATTTATTAGACGGCTTAATAAATAAAAAATAATTTTATTGAACATAGGCCTAAAACTTTTTACTGTTTAACAATAAATAAAAATACTACACATTTTTAAATTATGTTTAGGAAATTTAGCAATAATTATCGTCAAAAATGTAGGTATTGTATTAAGTTTAATCGTAAGTATTATGATTATTTTGTGGCAGTTAAACCAAATTAAATAAATTTTCATTAATCAGATAAGTTGACAAAAAGGTTTGAAAACCAAACAAACACGAAAGATTTTTTTTTCTTTTTGTAAAACATTAAAAAAATATTTATTATATTTTACCTCGTTAAAGTAGTTGTTGTTAACATTGTGGTTGGCGGGGTATGGGCCCCCGTGCTGCTGATAGTACGCGCAATTCATCCCATAGGCTTCTAACTGTCGTTTTTCCACTGACACCTCACTCGCGGGAGAAAATCCATGAAAATTCCTCGGAGCAATTATCTCGTAACGAATCGATGCGGCGAACGAATCTCGCCTACTAATTGTAGGGTCGAGGTTCGCCGACTTAGACATGCCCGCTCGCTCACACATCTGCTGTCCTACTCACGCTGCGTAGCTTGTTTAGACCGACCGAACACGTTGAGTTGGCCAGATGATGGAACTAAAATTATTCACGGATGTCCGTGAGTTTGATTCAGAATTTACGATAGTGGCGACGTCATTCAATTTTGCAGATAAGTTGGTAAAAGAATGCGGGGCGGTGCGAGTGACGCAGGGCGGCGTAGGGCGGGCGCTACGCACGCAAAACTAACATAAGTGAGAACGCACTTTTTCTAATCAAATTTTGTATTTAAAGGGGGATGAAAATAAAATAAAAAAGTAATTTTATGTAGTGATTTTCTCTTATAATTTTATATTTTTTCTTTTATCTCGTCGGTAATAAATGTTTCCGGTTTGTAATAAAGAACATCGGGATCGTTACCCCTGTAACTATTATGAGGAATTGGACCATTTTTTACCGTCCCAATCTGTGCGGGGGCGGATACGGGTCGTATGACAGGATACGGTTTCCTTACTATTGATATCACGCGAGTGCACTCACGTGATACTGTAACAGATGTTCAGATAATATGATACAACTTTTTTTATGAATTATAATTTTGTTGTAGATTTATACAAAAAATCTCTTCAAAATTTGTTATAATCTAGTTTAAAAAAGTTTAGAAGTTTAAGTAAAAGTGTGTTTAAAAGTCAAATACATACTCGAACAACCCAGATATTTAAACAAAAAGAAACTAAATACAATAAGCTTTTAAGGTAAGACATTGAGAATCTTTAGTTATAAACGCTTCTGAAACTTAATCAATGTTTAAAATCATCTGTCATTTTAAATACATTTTAATAGTGATACATTTTAAATATCACACTTTAAGCAGCATTTATAAGTAACAATCTGATTGTTGTGACTTGTGCACAATTCACAATTCACAAGGCACATGCAATCAAGCAAGTCGTTTCTACTGTTTTTTTTTTTTATGTAATTGAGTGACGAGACGAGCAAATCGCTCGCCTGATGTTAAACGTCACGTTTGCCCATAACAGGTCTGCACCACCCAGAATTTTGAACTTGCATAATTCAAGACCCTGCGCGGCACAGCACTGCGCTCGTCACCCTGAGATATAATTTCACTGGAAACAATGCCCTTCCAACCGGAACACAGTAATGTTTGCACATTACTGCTTGGCGGTGGAATAACTGGCAAAGGTGTGGTACTTCCCCAGGCGGGCCCCGCCAGTGTAAACCCCGCTTAGATTTATATACATCTACTCTTGCAATCAGGGCAATAAGCGGTTTCTAGTTTAAAGTCCACTTATCTACTCTTGTTTTATCACGGATAACAATTAAAGTTCACATGGACCGTTAACTATTCACGGCGTCATAACCGATGTCACACAATCACGATAGGGCAAAGTATTCGTACAGAGCACATAATACAGAATAACATGTGCAAATGATAGTGATTACGGACGGCGGGCGCGCGCGTGCTCTGTAATTATTGTAATCTCGAGTTGGTGCACTGCTGGTCTATTGTACTGTGGCGTGCACCATTCATGAGCGGTGAATGAATATGGATTAAAATAGTTTACGCGAAAGTTCGAAGTTCAAGATTAGGTTTTACTATGTTTTGATTCTTTGGAATATAAGAGAGGCCTATGCTCAATAGTGGGCAATTACGGGCTGATCATTATCAGCCGATGTTTTGATGGTCCAATGAGACTTTTCACGTATTAACTATTTAGGTTTCTAGGTAAATATCTCTCAATGTTTTGAGCTGTTTGCATTAGATCATATAAAATAAACTTGTGCTTGATTCTTGTGCGAATGAATTTTCATTCATGCAGGGCGCAGTATGCAGTATTGCATATGATACGGAAAAAATTACGAAAATTTGAAAATCACCGTTGAAACTGTCGTAAAATCACTGCCAAACTAGTTACTTTGATATACAAATAACAAATCTACACTGTACTTAACAGTTAATGCCTCTTTTTAGTCCCTCACCATTACATCGTAGAGAACAAAGCGTCGCGTGCGCATCTGGCTCTACACCGCCCAATCGCCGCCCAATCTCCGCCCAGCCGCCTAGCAATCGGCGAGTATCGAATTGCAATCACAAAACAAACGGACCTTCAATTATTGCACTCGTTTTTCACTTATTGTTGCGAATACGAGAAACTGTTATTGAATTCATTCACCCATTCAGTGGCCCAGTGGGAGTCGCTTTTGTTAATAAAAAGTGTTATCGTAGTTTTATATGTATATCAAATAAATAAATAAGGTTCATTGGAGCTGTTAAAGTTTATGAAGTACCATATTTAAATATAGAAATACAATTATATATTATTTTGTATCAGATTGTTGTTTATTTGTTACGTTTCCACGCCTGCTAAACTGACCATCTTAAAGTTCATATACACGTCAGGGGTATAAAAAAACAAAGATTAAGTACTTTTCATCACCATCATAATCGCTGTTTTTTATCAACGCGCGGGTGAAACCACGGCGCGCATCTGTTAATAAAAGTCTTCAATTATGACTGTTCTCTACATTATCGATAAGACAAATAATTGTATGGTGTGACTACCTTCAAGCTTTAGGTAGTGTGACTGCCTTCAAGCCATTTCATACACTTTAACAAGCTCTCAGCTATTTCACAAGTCAAGCCCAAAGCCCGGTATCGCATGACACAATCGTTTCCCTTCGCATTGTGCAATCTACGACAGTTGCCGCATTGAAGGGGTGCAACTGCGTCCGGTTGCAATCTTACACCGACTTCCGTAGCTTGATGCGACTGGCTTAACTGGCGGTTTGGAGACACGTTTAGGTAAATGTCTTGGTGTGAAATGACTTAGCTTGACCGGGAGAGTAATATTGAGATAGGTATGTGTTTTAACTTAGACAGATGTTATGCCCGTAGCCTCAATATAATATAGCGTAGTGGAACAGTCCAAGGTTTTTAGTGGGTATAAAAAAGATTTGCATTTATAATTATATTTTTGTTACGGTTGATTAACGTATGCTAAGTGCGTGGATTATATTTTGACAACATGATGGTTAGTGTGGTTATATGGTATGGTATTTTTAGAAGAGGTTGATAACGATGATTTATGGATTGAATGCTTCTCAATACTCGATACTGTAATATTGTATTAGTAAAATTGCAACACAATTAAACTGAGAATAAATTAAACAAAAATGCTAATAAGAAACTATCAAAATATCTTACTAAATCACTGTGAGAAAAATATGAAACGTCCTTCAAAATTTCAAAGTATTTCGAGAAATCATATATTTATCGTTCTATCTTCGTTTCCTACGTTTCAAATTGTTTGCCCGATATCCCAAAAATCCGATAAAGCGCCGAAGATAATCTCCGGATTATCATCAAAAACATTGTTCGGATCTCATTCACAACACGTGTGATCATTCCTTTCAGAACTAGAGTATTATCGTCAGTTCCATTCGCTTATTCATTCGGTTCATTCAGAACGATTCAATGCCGGGACATTTGACGACAGCTTCCTATGCAAAATTTCGCGTAATCCCGGAATAAAGGCGTACATTTGAATGTTTCCGCTGCTCCGACACAAGTGTCGCCGAACAATGAGTGTTGCCAGCCAGCGCTCACTTGACGGAAAGACATTGATGTCAGCACTCGACACTGTTTACGAACATAATAGGATTAACCTAAAGAGGGAATTGTGTTTTGAAATATTGAAATGCTGTTGAATGTTCACTTGAGAGATTAGATTTTATCTGATTCAAATACGCAAGGAGATTAAAGTTGAATAAAACCTTAAAGTGAAACAGGCTACTGATTATAATGCTCGTTGTATGTATGTAATAAAACTATCATTTTAATACCTGTTGCACTAGTAAAATTGCTCATCAACCAGTAGGAAAATATGCAAAGCATGTGTGTTTAATAAAAGTAGTATACCGAGCGAGCGATGGCGTGCACTCAACCGCAGGCGCGAGGCTTCAGCGCAGCTCATGACACCGCCGACGCGCTGCGACGAGCCAAAAACGAACTAAACCAGCAAACCCGTGTAATAATGGTGTTTCCACCCCGTAACAATAACTACATAATAGTCGAGTGCTTTTACGAGCTTTTGTGAGCTTGTCGAAGCTCCTACTTCACGTTTTTTGTGATGAATGCCGCTCGTGGCCCTGCGGCTCACTTTATGGCCGAGCGTATTTTATTGAATACTTATTCAGGACTTCAAGAATCAGCATCTCTCGAAAGTGGGTCCTAAAATCGGTTTACTGTTTG
Source organism: Alcis repandata (assembly GCA_949125135.1). Lineage (NCBI taxonomy): Eukaryota > Metazoa > Arthropoda > Insecta > Lepidoptera > Geometridae > Alcis > Alcis repandata. The sequence continues at coordinate 9,083,896 of OX421226.1, read as the reverse complement.
TGTCATCATATTGTTGGGGAATGAAATACTTTCTCTTACAAATGCTGTTCACGAGCGTGGATGTGGCCATAATTCTGTACACGTATGAAACAATTTAACACAAGAATGGAGCTCGGTTCGGGACATTGACAAAGCACCGATTACCATATAAGTGCGCGGCTCGAGAGCCTTGCGAGAGAATCCTATATACAGGGAATGTTATCCAATTATAAAACGAGATAACTACGACCAATAAAGAGTTAATGGCACTTGTTTATTGAAAAATTAACTGTGCATAAACTGCATTTTAATTAATACTTTTACGACTATCAGTTTCGAAATCGAATAAAAGCTATTTGTTAGACGGTACCGATAAAGCTGATGTCAAAATATCTGATGACGATAAATTAGTATCGAGAAAGGTATCTATCTAGCTGCAGAATTAATATAGATGCGGATAAAGATTGTATTTAATCGATTCTAAGCTCAAGTATCGAGTAGAAAACTCGCTTTAGAGACGCGTGGCTGGTATTGGCCGGTGTTGAGATAAAATTAATTGTGGCTATTAAACTGCGAAAGTCCGCGGAAGACTTCATTAATTTCTCGCGATACACTCCGCCTACAAATTCCTGAGATGGTCCGACGATAGATTTATTAATTTATTGAACATTACTCTGGTCATCTATTTCGTTATCAGATGGGAATCGATTAAATTACCAATATTCACAATTAACCCGGACACGTTAATTTATTATTTGGGAGTTACCTATAAATGTACTGTTCATTATCGTAATATCTCCATTTTTTTTAAATATATTATTCTGTATTTTGGTAAGGGGAAAATCTAGTTTATTGGTCATTTTTACTTTAATCTTTATAGGTTTTTTATTCAATCGCCGAACCCACAGTTTACTCGTATTTTTATCTCACGTGACATCAAGAAAAGTCGAAAAACTTTAAAGTTCTTACTAAGAAAATTCTTTATTATGCTTCTTTGAATTTGTTTTCTAATCTCCTTACCGCCTACCTTTCATATGGTCAGAGATGATAATAACTTAATTACTCATTTTAATTTTAGTAATATATTTTTCAGAAAATGGTTCGTCTGAACTGACGCCGTTGTCGTAAAAAAGACAAGTATTATAACCGCATTGCGGTCCCGATCGGAACCAGGTGAGTTCAGAGGTGCAAGGCGAGGGACGAGGATGAGGGGGGTGAGGGGGGGTGCTCGATAGCCGCAATAAATCAAGATATTATCTTTGCGAGCATTACCGCGCCGATACCGAGGGCAAGTCGCCGGACCTCGTATGGAACTCAAGCTCACGAACTCACCTATCTACTCAGAGGTGTGCACAGTTTGTTTTCACATAACATCGTGTTGTATTGTTTTACAAATTGGAAAAACAGGTAATTATGTTATAGCGTGGCGATGTCTGCACGCTAGGTATGTTGCCAACCGGTGGACTGTTACCATACCGAGTTAAGCTAAAACTTATAAACCTTTCTATGAGTATTGAATAAACCAATTTTTTAATTTTTTTTTTGGTTGGTTTGATTTATATTTTGATTTTGTTAATTGAATCAGTAATTTTATAAATTTCAACTGCCAAGATTCTGTTCCAGATTGCGTTCTTCGAAACACGATAAATATTCCAAATAAACAAAAAAATATGTTTTCTTTAAATCCCAAGCTGCAGTGATAAATTCGAATCTTTTCTTTAAAAGCAATAATCAATAACGCTACAATGTAGTGATTACACACGTAAACGTATAATTTTGAAGCTATTAATTAAAATTCAACTAAAGATGGAAACAGCACGGGATCACAAATCAAAGGCGAGTCGGCGATGGCCGGGGGTAATAAATCTGGTGCGCTTAGGCCTTCTTAGCTTTTCTAGATAGAGATTTATCCCGTAATAACACGTTGTTTTTGAGTAAATCAACCTCCGAATTATCCGGTAGAGCTACGATGATTAATCGGCTCGGCTGCCGATGTAATGTCGGCACTCGGGTCGGGAATCGGGAACCGCGAGCCATGAGCACGACATCGTATTTGTAGTCGGAGAGGATTTGCGACGTCGGAATTTATAGGATGTAAAGCTGACGATTGGTATTGGAATAATCATCATATTAATTTGTCTCGGTAAGTTGGTATTATTTTATTTCGTTCTTCTGCTATTTTTAACCGACTTCAAAAAAGGAGGAGGTTATCAATTCGACTGTATGTTTTTTTTTTTATCATTTTTTTTTTTGTTTGTTACCTCATAACTTTTGACTGGGTGAATCGATTTTGATGATTATTTTTTTATTAGAAAGCTGACGCTTCCCATTTGGTCCCATTTCAATTTAGTCCAGTTCTGATAATGGTATCCATGAGAAAACCATATAAGTCTTAAATTAAGTACGTGCGCGACAAATAGATGAACAACTCAATAGTCGGTCTTTTGAAGTCGGTTTTTGTTTTTTGTTTTATAAAAATAATGTTCTTGTTGTAGTAACAATACGGAGTTACTGAGAATGTAAGTTACATCTACTTTGTAAATTTCAAGCTTCATATCAATTCAAGTTTCTTGTGTTGGAAACGAATCTCATTTACCATCATCCATCTGTTCAGCGATTAACTATAATTAAACGCTATCTTCAATTAAACTTACAAGCGTCGGCGCAGCTTTCATAAAAATAAAATACGTTTGTGCACCTAGGAAGTCTTTATTGAGATTGCGACTGCAAAGAGGCGGGCCGGCATCTTGTTCAGGAATTTGAATAATCGGCGCATTACAACTATGCATTATTATTTTATTATCTAGCGAGACGGTCAAATACAGCGCGGTGCTAGCTTATAATTATCTTAGCAGAATGTTCCGCGATAATCTATTAAGTTACTCGGTCAAGACGTTATCTTTTTGTAAAGTGCTATTTTACCACTCATTTTTGAACGTTAATTACAATTAATAACATTTAATTACACGTCAGGTGTGCCGACTCAATCTTTTTATGTGGACTCGGATTTGCCTGTCAACGCTTTATTTGTCCAAATGGTTGCGATGTTGTATTTTACTTTCTCGTACTTACCTACTAGCTATTTAGTACATCTTCTACCAGCACTTGTAGCACATCTTAAATTAAATTTAACTCCGTACGTGAGTCAAATATGTATAAAACACTTATCGAAACCAGATATTTAGAATAATGTGAATCACAGTTACATTCATTCCGAAGCAGTTAATCAAAAGCACGTATAAGTATACACGTACATGGCAAATTCCAAAGTTTGCATACGAAACAACGATCGGCCATATTTCAACAATAATGATAGCGAGCGAGCGTGATAATCATTGTTATTACTATGATCCACATCTGCTATTATTTTATAATTGAGGCTTTTGGGCGAAACCCTACAATTATAAGGAGAGCCTGGAGCAACAACGAGCTACATGCAACGAGGTGAGCCAGTTTTTGCCTCGTTCCCAAATTATGATATATTTTACCAAAACGCATTCTTGCAATCGAGAACGCTCGAATGAGACGAAATAAGCTTTACAGTTTGTGAATTTGTTAAACATTTTAATATTCGATTAGCCATCGATGTTATGACGTATTTTGTGTAAAAAATCGATCAGATAAGAGCGTCGAATCGAACTTTATTTGCGGTTTGACTCGAGCGAGCGACGGCTGCGATCGTTCGATTAACCCTCCAAATATTAATCGAGCAACAATCTATACGCCATAATCCGTCGAGAGTCCTGAGAACACAGAGTTCATTATTTATTATGAATATTAGTCAATTTTTATTTAGTCAAAAAAGCGAGCGACTTACGGCGGGACGAGCTTGCCTGCAATTAAGTGAGGCAACCCTGTAATTATGGACAGTAAATTTCTGGACGCGTCCTGACCGTCCGTATATTGTTCTATCTGGGGATTAGCTCACCGCTGCCAGGCGCGAGGCGAGATTCATTTTTTAAGTTGCTGGATTATTATCATTCGCATCCGATTCTTTGGAAGCTGACAGGAATCGCTATTGATGATCGAACCCTATCGCACAACGTATGGGTAATACGTATTTCATTTAAATGTGTCAAGATAAAGCACATTACCTATGTTTTTTTTTAAGTTGACGTCACTTTGGGACCAATTTCCCCGTTGAAGTTAAACGCGATCAGTTCAACCTAAGCTCAGTACGCGTAAAACTGAGTTCAAAGCTTCAATCTGTTCAGTAGGACTTAGTAAATTAAAATCGGCCCATAGTATTTCTATCGATCTTTCTCATTCAGAACTTTTCCGTTAAAACACTACACACACTCACACACACACTCACACTCACTCACTCACTCTCACTTAGAGCTCTAATGTTACCACGATATTTCTCAATGTACCTGCTTGTTAGTAATGTGGAACGTAATTAAGCAAGCCAAGTAGTCCCCTATCCTAAAGCAACCGCTAACATGTCTAAAACTTTTACTCCCTCAGTAGATTCGAGAGGGCAAAGAAAAAACTTTCAAAGTTAATTACATGTGGGCTCTATCAGGCCCAAGAATCAGCGCAGAGACTCGTAATTGAGTTTCCTATTTAAATAATTTAAATTCGAAACCGAACGATCAGATATACTCGTACATAAAATATATGATAATTATAGATATTTCATCGCTGTAATGATAACTTTGAGACACAATACATCGTCCTTGAATAATAAGCGGACTCGTAAGATGTAAGATGTCATATTTCGTGTTAGAAATGAAATGATATTCATAACAGGAAATAAGTACTGTATCAATATAAAGCTCGACATGTCGATCTCTGACCTCCATTCATTCACAATTAGAGGCATGATGCGACATGGTGCTAGATGGATAGGGTTGAATCTATCATTAATAATCGTATATAATAGTATCATAACAGTTTTAAAGAACATCGTTACATTGACAAAAATCTGGATTGCGTTTTCTTAATAATTAACTGTGATGTGATATGTGATATGATATGAGTTCACAGTACGGCCAAGGACCCGTGGACTGTCTGTGTCGAAATTTTGGCTTCTTAAAATTATTTATTTTTAAAAAATAACAAAAAATAATTAAAAATCAAAGTATGGCTTAGATTTCTATCTTCTTGATAGTAACTAGTATTCTGGCAGCCCTACGTAGCGTGTCATTGTCGTGTTCTCGTGATTTCTCGACACAATGCCACACAATGGGAATCCCGTCATGACTCGGCAGAATGTGCGCCATTCATGCTCTCCTAGTACCGCTCGCTTGCTGTAACCACTTCGAAACTGAGGAATTAGTTTATAATCGACAGATTACAATACACATAGTATCTTTTTGTGAGCATTGTAGTACATTCAATGTTTTACAGAGTTATGAGCTTCAAATACTAATAAACATATAAATAACTTTCATTACTATACTCATTATAAACAACTTTCACTACAGAACCAACCCTGAAATAACGAAAAAAACAACTTCTATAAATTGACGTTTTTCTATGGAACAAATAAAAAATTGTTAATGAATACTATGAGCTCTTTTCGGCTTGGCTTTTACCCTTTTCATATAACCCTGTTAAACATTTTATGTACTTCAATGCTCACAAATAGATTCTTAGTTGTTCACAACTACTTTTGTATAAAATACCACATCTTGTTGTAGCCTAAGGCATTGAAATGTTCTATTAAGACCAAACAGAGAAATGGGTGTAGCCGATCTAAAATCTGTTACAAGTTAATGCCGACCTATAGTATAATAGGTAACTAACGTACCTACTATGTAGGTAGATTGTACCTCTAGGTAGGTAGACCACAAGCTCCGCACACAGAGTCATCTACATATTGATCAACTCAGAGAAACACAATGTTACCTCCATGAAAGGAGTCTATAATTTTCTTTATAAAATTCAGACTAAAATTTTGGTTTCACATATTCGGAACTAATCTTCTTTGGGGAGTCGTTAGAATTTCAAAGCTTTAATTTCTTAAAATCCGTAGAAATATTATACCATTTGTGAATATGTTTCTTTTAAGATGTAGGTAAGTATTTATGATTCTAAACTGAATCCAGCTATGAATCGACCAATAAGAGCAGAAAGGCCGGTGTACCATGCGCTTGCGCACGAATGGCGACCTGCGACCCACGATTTGCATACAATGTGGTGTGCGTGGGCGACGGGCGCATTCCCCGAGCACACGTGCTTCGTAATAGCCTATATGTGTACCATTATTGTGTTTAAGTTTATTTTCATGTCTTTGTGGTTTCTTTGGGATGGCTGTCAGGTGATACTGGTCTCGAGATGAGCGAGACATATCTTGAGGATGATCTATAGTATAATATGGTTTTATTGGTTGGTTTGATGGTTTATTAGCTCTCCGTGACATAGTGGATATTATGACGGAAAATGTTTCGTACATATGTAGTTTAATTTTTTTCTCTCACTCGTGAGTTAAATCTAAACTTAGCATAGGGTGTTCAGTAAATATAAATCGAAAGAGCTATTCTAGCTAGCCTAAGGGCCTTAGCAAGACTAAAGCCCCGTCATAGGTAATAGGATAGATTTGTATTATGGATTAAGATATAGCTCCGAGTGGCCCTCGACGACAAAATTTGCTAAAAAAAGGTAAGGTAGATTTAAGGTATTTGGTAAAGTAAAAAAAAAACTTTTCACTCTCAACTCCCTATTAGGACAACCTGTGTCGCGTATTTGAATTCACCTTTCAAACATCTGCGCGGGTGGGATTCGAACCCGGGACCTTTTGCTTATAAAGCGGATATACTACCGCAAAGCTAAACTGTAGCTTACTATTTTCTCACTGCATTCTGTATATTCGTTTACCGCATAGTATACCTACCACCGTAGGTAGAGCAACCAGACCGCTTGACTGTGGCGTGTTTATTTCAATCGGCGATTTTTCAACGCACCGCAATGCAGTCGCCACTGATTTATCGGCCGATCTAGTGTTCGACGAGAGAACTCACTTGATTAATGAGTTGCGGACGGCAGTACATTGTGGCTCTGTAACGATTTAATTTAGACTCAGTACCGCTCAATCTACTGTAGGTATACCTGGTGATAGCCTGATTTATATAACATACTAGCGGCCCGTCCCGGCTTCGTACGGGTAGACATTCATTTTTTAAACATAAACGTAGAGTAAATGTGTCTTGATGATATTTGAGCACGCAATTCAATGTCAAATGTTACATTAAAAAAGTTTACATTGTCCAAAGCGCTAAGCGCTAAGCTATTCTTAAATTTTCTAATTTTCGCGTATTTTTTTTTTTAATTTTGCGTTTCATAAGAACCTTCTCCTGACAATAACAAAAAAAAAAAAAAAGTGGAATCGGTCCAGCCGTTCACGCGTGATGGCGTGACCAAGGGAAATAGGGATTCATTTTTATATATATATATAGATTCAGATTCAGCTGGTTTTCAGATAATTCAGTTTAGATGTAGTTGTATGGTCAGCAAGAATTGTTATTTTTAAATATTATATCACACAAAAAAAGAACACTTAAATCAAAATTTTGAGAACATCTCTCATTGTGCATCATTATCAAAGAGTGAAAAATATGGTGGATAAGTGTTGCACTGGGCCCCAAATTGAGCTAGTGTTAGTTTTATCTCGTATATTTTAACTTTTTACTTTTTTTATTGCATTGGCTAAGTACTCTGTCTGTCTCTAGATTTCGAAACGATACATCGAAATCGATACCTCAATAACTCGTCAAGCGCCTACTGATGCGGAACAAAACGAGAGCAAATTAAAACGGTGATAAATTCTCAACACAATAAACACTCGTTCCTATTCCGTTCTCATACCGTCCCGGAGGGTAGAGTACATTACTTGCACCCTCGCACCCCACGCTGACCGCATTAGAGCGACAAAGCGCCGCTGCACCCCAGAGGACTATTTATCAAATGATCATTTGATTTTCTTGTGTTTGATCACTGAACACATTAGAATTTGCATCAACCGTGCGTTAAGGGTAGCTTCACTCTTCGTTTTTGCAATTTTTACCAGGAAGTGTCAATGTTAACTCTCATCCACATATTGCTCTTTTACGTAGGTACTTATAAAGCGCCAGCGATGTGAAGTTTGGCAGCCTGAAGTATAAGGTCTAATTTGTCAAAGCTTTACATTATTTCGAAATACGAGTAATTATTTTTACAAAAAAAAAAAAAACAAAAACCGACTTCATGAGACCGACTATTGAGTTATGATCATCTATTTGTCGCGCACGTACCTAATGCAAATTTAAGACTTATATGGTTTTCTCATGGATACCATTATCAGAACTGGACTAAATTGAAATGGGACCAAATGGAAAGCGTCAGCTTTCTAATAATAAAAGAATCATCAAAATCGATTCACCCACTCAAAAGTTATGAGGTAACAAACATAAAAAAAACATACAGTCGAATTGAGAACCTCCTCCTTTTTTGAAGTCGGTTAAAAAAGTCAGGTTAGTCAGTATACATAACATTTGAAGATGCTTGCTTGATGGTAAACATTATGTTGAAGCTTTTGCTATTAAACCATTTCTGGCAACTTTTGTTCAATAGGTACATTTAACTGGCAAAAGATCATCTATACTTGGCATATTACTCAACAAACGCAAATGTTAAACCACTTTGCCTAGAATCGAATCCCAGCCCGATCAGCTTCACACTGATCTCAGCTTCACCCTCGCCCTTTCCACTTCGGATACGTCTTATAAAATACGATCTGTTTTGATTGTGGCCCGGGGCACAAATCAATTAGGGCTCCCTCGGCGCCCCGCCGCGGTGACACCCGAACCAGTGGCTCGTTTTATGACAACTCACAAACCGAACTGAACCGATTCATTAGTGCACTGGCTTTATTATGGCGTTACAGCCAATCGACGGGAGCGAGTATTGATTAAGTTTTGGTTTACGATGAGCGTTTCTGTATGGATTTTGTGTATAGTGTGATTGTTAGTAACCCTTGATTTAAGGTAAAGCTTTCTTATAAGCTCATAGGTATTATGAAGTAAAGTTTTTAGGTAAGGTTGCTAGGACCACTTTATAGTCGCAGTAGGTTAGCTAAACGGGGGATATCTGGTACATTTGTGCAATATTATCTCAGATTTGTTCGTAAAATGATGACAGTATCTAAGAGTGATCCAGATCGCACTCGTAAAGTTCATGCTGCACTAAAAATTGAAATCAGTTCTGAAGAAAATTAAAATCGTCCTAAACTTAAGAAAACCCCAATGGTTCTTGTCTTACGTTTTCATAACCCATAGGGTAAAATAGGTCAACTATGTCAACATCAGGCTCATTACTCAAATTGATTTCGGTGCCGTAGATTTCGGTCGTTATACCGTTCATAAATCGATAACCGTACAGGTACACGACCGCGTTATTAACTGTATCGATTTACTATTAATCTTCCATTTAATATAAATTCTAATATAGAAAATAATGACGTAATAGAGGCCGCCGGCGACAGGGTCGTTTCCCACGGCCGCGGACAATCTTCATTTTTGGGCTTTTTTATATATAGAAATAAATTAACTTTCGGTAATCAGACCCGACCCGATTCCTGACCCGCTTCTTCGCAATATTTCTAAAAGCTATTACAAATACATTTATATTGCGGCACAAAAAAGCTCTCGAGCAATTTTCGCCACATAATGAGGCCATTATGGTGAATTTTGTTTTACCAACATAATAACACCGCCTTTTATTCGTGCGATCCCGGCCGCGAAGGACTTCGTGTTCTAAAGGACAATATTATTCGGGGCTTGATGAGATTTTCGTGCAAAATTTTAAAAAGTAAATTGCCGTCATTATGTATTTAGCGCTGGGGATTAAGACGGAGCGGTCGAATAGGTCGTTCCTCTCTGTTACCGGTTTGGTTCCACTCGTATGTATAAATCATAACACCTATATTTTAATAGATGTGCAATTATTATTGCTAAAAGTAAAACAAAATGAGAAAACTGCTGCATTAATAGGTATTTGCTTTATCATGCTTGGAAAACACACTATATCATGTGTTTTTACACAAAAAACTTTTATAAATCAAGGTAATGTTCACAAATTTCGGTTCCGTACTAAATCTGTTAAAAGGAGCTGTTATGGTAAGACTTCAATTATTGTCAGACTCTTAGGTCTGTTGAAGTTTCACGGCCTATTAATATATGTCAAGAAGTATAAAAGCTAATGGCGACTTAATTTAAAATAAATTTAGAATATAGATAGTTAGACATCTACTTACATAAATATCCGAATATTTTCTATTAGAAGTCTATGATTTTGACGTGTATCAGTACAGTTACAACGTTTTGTAGTTCTTGACTTATTAATTGCGTGACCCGTTCGCATCAAAGTTACGATGTTGTAGGTACCTACCTACCTATGCTGATAGCTAATAAATAAAAATTTCAAGGTTATTGTTTGGATTGCGAAATTTAATAATACACAATACCTACTAGTTAAAATATAATTATATAAAAGTAAAAAGGCAAGCATTTGTGAGTTTACAACTTTTTAATTTTTGTATAAACTGTCAAATTGTGGATGCGCACTCGTTGATGTCTTATAGAGAAAAATCTGCAACCTAAACAACAACAAAACACAACACAACAACACAACAACACAATTATTTTTAGTAGTTTACAATACATTTACTACATTTTATGTTTATTTTATTGAACAAGTCAGTGTTTAAAATAAGAAGTCCTACTTAAATCTAAGTTTATCTATCCATTTATATTGTAAATAAATACTTAGTAATAAAGTATTTCCAGAAAAATCTTGTAAGAAGGTAAAACAATGCATCAAAATATTTACCTATACTTACTAAAGCTCTTATAAGTAAGTATGGGTAAACAAGCCAAAGAATGTAACCTCCAAAACCACACATTATAAGCATTCTGTTTATCGGTTTATGCAATAACCAGTCCCTGGGGTATTATTGTCCGAGAAAGGCTGAGCAACGAAATAATTTCAGCTATCGAAACCGCAATTACGTGACACGTGACGAGGCGAGCACCAACAGATTAATTTCCTTTTTGCTCGAGAACCCTAATTACCGAGGTCACCTATCCGAGCTTAAAGAGCCGGTAGTTTGAGTTGATTTTGGCACGTCATAACGCTGTAAGCGTCTCGACGAACATACAGGCCAACACGGCTTGGAAAAGCGCTGATTGCGCGCTGTTACTACTTTCTTCTCTCTTAAACGCTAAAGAGAAAATAAGACGGCAGCTGTAGTCCAGTTTTTGACCGCGCAGTTGAAGCCGTGTCGTACGGTATCAGTGCGCCCGCGCAGCCATCGCTCCCGACATTATCCTTGTAATTGGCGATTTTGTGCAATTTATGGCGATTCGCGCAATTTACGAGCAGCGGACAAGTGGGCGACGCGAGCCTTTTTTCCCCGGGCCGCAGCGAAATTGACTCGCAGTTTCAATTAAAATTTTATGTTCCGCAAATTACCTGCCAATTATATTCCATTAGCCTAAGCAAAACAACCGGGGAACCATTACGCCGTCTATTTTTTATTTCGCGAATTATAATAATGGTCTACCTATTCTAATGCGGTATTCTTTATGGCTGCATTTCACGATATCGGAACCAGTCTACTGCGATGATGCAGCAACAACCAAGATGTCTTGAGAATATTGTCAGCTTTTATTAAAAATATAGCAAGATTACTTACCATACCCTTAAATTACGCCATTTTAAAGTGTAGTGAATTGCTTACGACAGTTAAATAAATCATTATTTGTTCGGTTTCACATTATTCTAGCTCTATCTGTAAAATAAATATTGTCACACTGGAATTATGTGGTAGATCAGACTTAATTTGTAAGTAAGGATATGCTGGAATCAATCTGCTCTAGACCTCATCAAATTATGACGAACACAGCTTTGCCTTACAATCACATACTACTAATTTTTACATTTTTGAAAGCTTTCGATGTTAAATTTTATATTGTAAGTGTAAGCACTATACTTAGACGCATTTCTGATTATGAGTTTTATTTATCTACCAATTTTTTGTGTCATACTTCTTCACAGTTGTGCTTAAATGTTCACTGCGGTTAATGTCTGGTTATTAAACATGAGGAAGTCTTTATCCATCAAAAACAATTGACTAATGAATTTACGACGCTCACAAGTCTTTGTATGAAACAAAATAGTCGGTGGAAGGCGTCTCGAGTCCAAAATAGCCGCGGCCAGAGATCCGAGTTCTTATGACAGCGCGGCCGATATTTATGTCGCTGTGCCCCGCCCACCGCCGTGGCTCCATTCAGCCTGTTTGTATTTATTTCGTGCCTATTTATTTGTATTTGCCTTCGCTTTTGAATAATGCATGAGCGGAGCGTTTCCGTCGTGTGTAGGCAGCGTGACGCCGCCGCTTGTCGCGCGACCCCACCGCTGCTCGGGCACTTTTGGGCTCAAGTTCTAAAGCCTTTGTAATTGTTTGAGATACTTTCAACTTTAACTACGTTCAAAGTTTTGAAGGTTTTTGGATATCATATAAGTTTTTTTTTGCTACCGATATTACAAGGTTGCATTGTTGGTTTGGGTTTATTTAAATAGAAAAGGCTTTAGTAATATAGAAGATAACTCTCTCTAACGTTAATAGTTCTTAATCGATTTTAAATTAAAAACCATTTAATCCGAAATGATTAGCGTTGTACATTACAACTTTATTAAAAGATTCTATAATAGTTTATTTTTAATCAAGTTATTTCTAGCTTTCAGAGCGTTCTCACAGAGTTAATTAACATAGGGTGGGGTCTAACGAAATTAATTATCGATATATCGATAACAGCATTCGATTGGTATATGCGATCATTCGGTGGGTAAATCACGCGGTATCGCGATGCATCGACCACGCCCCTTACTGTATCAACTGTATACCGCCTTATAGCTGCGCACCACCAGCTTTGTTACCCACTCGATATTATTTACATTTGTTTTGTTCTTAATTTTTTTCATTGAGAGTTAGGGTTGTGATATAATTGCAAAGTATCGAACAAGGAGTAACTTTACTGAAAAAATCGAAAATGAAACAAGATAATGCATCGTACTAATGTGGTCAAAGGACACTCTTGTTACAATCAAATCGGCAAATAACTGAGAAAAATCACCTGTAATTTTAACTACCTCTACTATTCAGACGCGTTAAGTGTTCATGATATATATAATTTTGCGCTATGTAATGAAGTTATGTAAAGGCATCATGATACCGTCAATTAAATATTCATTGACAACGTGCAATTGTTGACTTCTCATACAGTAAGCCTACGATGAATATACCTATTAAAATGCTATCAATTTTTATTTTTTGTGGAGTATGCGGAACTGAAAATGTAATGTAAAAATTGTCCACTTTATCTAATCTAGAGTTAGCTTAAAATATGTAAAAGCATAAAGTGGTCGGATTACAAAAATGACTTCGAAGATTATCTTGGCAGCAAAACGCTACTGTAGCCTTTGTGATTTTTTCTCACGAGTCTAGTTACTTCGCATCGTGGTCATACTGTTAAATTATAATTACTAGCTGACTAGCGGACTTGCTGAGAGCCGACGCAGTTTTACGAAATCTTCAATTACTTTGTACAAACGCGATCGGACGATTGATCATTTCAACACGGAGCTGTGTTGACTTGTTTTGTTCTATTCGCGGTTATCACACAGAATAGTAATTAGTTGCATAAGTCTAATGGACGTGAAGCGAGCTACTTCATGCATACCTCTTATAATCAACGAGTAACCGAGATTATAAGTATTCAATATGCCCAAGTTTGAAGGCTTTTTAAGACAGATCTAAATTTTCTAAAACTATTGGCATCCTTGTCTAATGGATTGCAATGATAAAGACAGATATATTTTTAGTTAGTTTAGATCTGTCTTAAAATGACTTCAAACTTGGGCCTAATGAGATAGTTGCATGAATATTTCAATTCTTCTTTTTAGACGTGGTTACGATTTTGTATTTAAGATACTCGTAAAGATTGTGTCACTAATGCTAAGTATACGTTTATTTTAACTGTAAGTAAATTGTAAATCTTTAGTAGAATCTACTCAGGAATAAAGTCACCATTAACATCATCGGATGTCATCTTCATTCAAAAGTTTTGAGGTCAGTACATCGTCATACCACATGTTTCGTCGCTGATAATAAACAATGAAATATCTATTGAAACCTGAAACTAATTTGAGAATACCATTTCCTCTTAGATTTGCTCACAACTCAGTTATACTTTTTCTCTATATAAAATCTACTGCAATAAAAACGATGTCAATTTCTCGTAATTACTATAGACATAAATGTATAAATGTATAAGTATAGGTAAGTATTTTCGTCTGACAGCATAATAGGCCATCTATCTAGAGGCAACACGTGCGCATCGCATGCCTCGCCTCATCAGCTGAGATCTCGGCCCGTTTATGCTTTATTGATTGTGGGTAAGCAATGTTAGTTCACTTGACTTTAGTCAGATGTGAGCTCTATGAACTTTACACAATTGAGAGGACATTGTCAGCTCAGTGCAATTTGCGATTCTGGAGCAATCCACAACACCCGGTACGCTGTAGAGGCCTCAGTGGCCAACAGCATTTAGTCATTCGAAAAAAAAAAGGAGCAATTTACATCGGCTCAGGTCTCAGCGTGCCTAAATCTAAATAGTATAACAGGAAGAAATAAAGAACTAACTACATGTATCATGTGAAACTTAAAATTTAGAAGTAGCGCACTTAGATAGTTAGTTACGTGATGTAGGATTCCGAATTTCATGATTATGAAGTTTTAACTTCAAGATTCTTTTTTTAACCGACTTCAAAAAAGGAGGAGGTTATCAATTCGTCTGTATGTTTTTTTTAATTTTTTTTTTATGTTTGTTACCTCATAACTTTTGACTGGGTGAATCGATTTTGATGATTCTTTTTTTATTAGAAAGCTGACGCTTCCCATTTGGTCCCATTTCAATTTAGTCCAGTTCTGATAATGGTATCCATGAGAAAAACATAACCACCATATAAGTCTTAAATTTCCATTAAGTACGTGCGCGACAAATAGATGAATAACTCAATAGTCGGTCTTTTGAAGTCGGTTTTTGTTTTTTGTTTTGTAAAAATAATGTTCTTGTTAATTTAGTGCAACGAGCACTAGACGCGCACATGTCTTGTTATACACTCACAAGTGAGACAATTTCTTAAATTTTCCTATGTCAGTGGATCAGATCTTGAAATTCATGAACGACACTAAATGGCCTCGACGTTTATCGTTTACCTTTTCGACTACATACAGAGTCCTTAAGTACCTTCACCCCCGGTCCTAAGGCTCGCTACATAACGGGGGTTGCCATGGCAACGCGGCTGTCTTTCGGATCGCTACCTCTCTTCAGTTTATGTGTTCATTAAGTGCCGGCTTATTTATATCCCCACGGGCTATTGTGGCTGCGGAGAATTAGCCAGTTCTTTGTCTCGCTGACTCCGCTCTCCTGGGAGGGATTGCAATAAATAACTTTGCTGTACGACATTGATTTTGCTTACTCAAACCATTTATTTTACGTGACATTTGAAAGGTACTTCCTGATGAGTTCATGTCATTTAAGAAGAATGAAAGAGAGTGCTGGAAACCCGATGCCAAGGAAGACGAAATAAATCGAAAAATGAAAAGTGAGATTTTTTCCGGCTCGACGATGTCTCAGAGTGTAACTGTCACAAATGTATGATTAACGTGTCATGCCGTTTACATTCCTCCGCGGCGGCCGCCCGTTACAAGTTCATCCCATTTAAATTTAGCACGGCGCGTGCCGTTAGCGGGACTCTCCGGGGGCAGGGGGGTACGGGGGAGGGAAGACCAGGGGGCGGGACGCTCTACCATCACTCAAGTGACGAAAATTGACGGAAAATGGGCGGACACCGGTTGCCCGCGACGTCATCAATTACCGTCCCGACGGTCACCGGTGCAGTCGACGCCGTCGCCGCCACCGCTGCATACCTAATGTCCTTCTTAAGATGCCATTATTAGCACTCGACTTAATCTGTCACCCGTGACATGTCAGAATTTACATCGTGTGTTTTACGACAAATGTGCAAATGTAGTGTACGACGCTACGACATGACTGAGTGACGATTTGCGTATAAGCAATTGGTAGTAAGCGAAAGCAATAAACCAAAAATCTTCGGTTTATTAGCACTCTATTTGGACTCCTAAGCACGTTACAGACACACCTCTACTGCCGGGCATAGGCTGCTAAATTTAAGCTGATGATGACAATGATGAGATTTCAATGACTGGTTTGTGCAATTCAGTTTTTAGTAGAGCTCCCGGAAGGCGCATCAGACGCACGCCTTAATCTGCCGATATCTCGAGCGCGGGTTATTGAGACGCAATCTAGGAGCCATCGATCGATCGATAATTCGATCTAACTGCGGCCGCCTTGCGCAACCACTCATCAGATCTAAGCTGCGATACTCCATGATACCTTTATTAAATGGTAGCCAATAGCTAAGACAGGGCTTTTACTCTGCTTGCTCATACGAGTATCTTGTTTTGACATTTCCATAGAGTCGTGTATCGAAGTTTGTGTTTGAAATTACATCTCAAAACAGACAAAAAGTTGAATTCGAATTGTCTTCTGGACAAACAAACGCAGGGAGCCACAGAGCGGTGCGAAAGCTCGACGATCGATTTTGAAAATTGCCCATAATTAGCATGTATCTCAGTCGTCCGGACGACTGTGCGTTTAAACTGGGATCTGAACCACAGACTACAGTATTCCAGTAGCGTTTACCGAGTAACGGCAAGCGACGGCGATGGACACAAATTGCCGGAGGAGCTGCCACTACGCAAATTGTAGTTAAAGGTTTTCGAGAGCGATCGATTGTTCCCCTCAGACGTCTCACCCGCGGGTGCTCGCCGCTTTGTTTACCGACCAAAGTCACTCGCACTTTTCTTGCTTTAGGCTCTGAGCATTTTACGACGTCGCTTCCCGAAGCAAAACGAGTAAAAGACCTCTCGTAATAACACTGGCCACATTTACTACAAACAACTGAATTATTTTAACGCTACGCCCACGTCCATAGAGAGGGCGCCATTATTGATGTGGCTCTGTACGCGGCCATTAATATCGGGCCGACACCTTTGGGCCCGACCTAATCGCCTCAATAATTTCGATACGATGTCGATGCGTTTACGAGGCTCCTTTACAAGTCAAAATGTAAGTTTCACATTAGATATGCATTAAAAGTAACGGCGTGCCAGCGAATTATGCAGTCATTATGAATGCCACTTATTTTGCCCTTGAGGTTAGATACGCGCCTTGTGGTCGCGCTTGTGAATAATTTATTGAATCTAGATAATGCGTCTCTTAGTTGTACTGGGAGTCACGTCCGAGACGTTTGATCGGGTAACAAGAAGTGCTGTTTGAGCTTGCAGCCGGTGGCTAATGGCGGGGTAATTACGCGGCATTATCGGGTGACCCCATATTGTGGTGGCCGGACTCGCCGAGCTCCGGACCCGTCGCCATCGGCCGACGGTTTAATGGGTACAATACGACTAAATATACATGAATGATGACAGGCAAAATGTCTCTTGTAATGCATTTCAAATGCTCCAATCGAGAACTGTTGGTCTAACTCGTAGGCATTCTAGAGCTTTCAGATGCATGGAGCTGTGGTTTAGATCAATCATGTTGTCTCTTTATACTAGAAACTTAGTCGACTTCGGTTATACGGAAAACTAGGGATTTAAGGGTTGGTACATTTTTAGAAGCTCTTTTTTTCCTCAGAACACTTTATAACAAAGTTAACTAGATGTCCGGCTATGATTTGCACTTTATTAAAACTTTGAAATAAAATCTAAAGATAAAAGTAATTTTTTCATGTTCACAACAAAACAATCGATTATTGTGTATTGTGAAGCATAATTCAAACGTTTGCTTTTATTAACAACTCTAGGTACCTACTCAGATTGTATGCTAACAAAACAGAAATCCGAATGCGTACTATTTGCGTAGTAACATCGAAGTACCATTCGAAAGCAAAGAGAAAAATAACAGAACTCGTATAGGTACGGCGAGTCTGGCGACAGCGCGGCGCCTCTCTTTGATGTCTCAATTAGTAACGCGAGCGGGTAATTGTGGCAAAATTAATTCGCGAGCGCGTTTGAGCTTCCTCTTTCAAGGGCTAACGGTTACAGAGGGGCTCGGGCTTGACGCTGTACGGTTTTAAAGGGAAAATTTAATACAGATACAAAAATAAAGTACAAATAAAAGATTAGCTGTCATTACTATGTTGCAGTTAGTCAGTAAGGGCCTCGTAATAACGATGCTTAGCAGTTGATTAGATTGACAAATGTAAATTTAATGTAATGTAAATGTAATATGTTTGCGCAGTACAAAAATCTAGAACTAAGCAATTTCTCTTAATTTTATGAAAACTTTATTGTATGTTTAGTTGCGTAAGGTCGCGATGTCGACCTAAGGGTAATAACTAAGAGACGTGATATGTGGCGTAAGATACAAATAAACTTTTAAGATGTTATGACGGGTTTTATGTCTATAAAGCTTGTCAAATCGTGTATCAGATGGCTTAGGTGGTCACCAGCCTTTACAATAGAAAAGTGGTCAATACTATGTCTTCAGAATACAGGGTTATTGATAAAGGGTAGGTATGCTAAGCCAAAATGGACTCAAAGTACTCATCATTACAAACACTTTTACTATGGGACCAACCCGAAATTCGCGAAAAAAAAATCAGTTGATCCATATATTTTGTCAAGTTTCATTGATATTTTTCTATGGAACAGCTGATTTTTTTTAGTTGTTCATAATGGTGACCCTGTATAACGGTACTGTGTCTATTTTTTGTATTTTGTTTAAGCAATAAAAATTGCATTTCATTTCACTTAAGTTCTAAAAACTCGAACAATTTAAAAAGAAACAATCTGAAACTGTAATTGTCTATAGTCCCATTCTACATCAATAAGTCTTCAATTCGACCGGAAGTGACTAGACGCAACCGTGTAATGCATTTCACACCGATCCAGAGGAGCCTTAATAAACCAATTACAGTTCATTACCTAATGCAAGCGGAAGTGAGGTATTACTCGGATATCATTAGAGACCACAACCTCCCCTTAAATATAACAGTTCAGAATGTTAGCTGAGAATCGAAAGGGACGATCGATCTTGGGGTGTGAATGCGCTAGCTTTGGGTAGATTTTGCTTTGAGTTAAATGGTTTGTTTTGAGTGGATAAAAAAAAATTCTAGATACAGTTAGGACAGGTGAGTTTTTAAATAAAGTTGTATGTTCTTCTGTAACGGTTGAAAGAATAATGTAGAGGTAGCATATAATTATTTGATATGAAGCCATGTTTTTTTTCAGGAAATATTATGAAAACATCGAGGTGAATTAAACAAACAATTAACTGTTTTGCTCGATACCTTAAAGTTAGATTCTTACTAACGCACTAGTCTTTTTTTTTTTTATTTTTTTTTTTTTTATGCCATAGGTGGCAGACAAGCAAACGGGCCGCCTGATGGTAAGCGATCACCGTCGCCTATGGATACCTGCCTATGTAGTCTATTTTTATATTATATATTATATTTCATTGATAGTTCTTTACACGTTCAATGACTGTTCTTCTCTTGATCTGTTCGCTTCCATCTCTTTCAAGAGCACAAAAAACCTTTGAGCCAATGCCGAGTTCATTAAGTGTTCTTACAAGACTTAATCACTATTTTTTGTTAGAAATAAAAACGGTAGCAAGTGACAGCTTGCACACATGCCTCAACATACTACCAAAACAACACATACGAGTAGGTACCTACGAACATAACCAACTCACTTGTTACAAGGCCAACCTCGTTTTATTCGAAGTCTACCCTAACGACTGCAGTAGCTTTTTAAAGCATGGTTGGCATGGTGAAAATGAAAACGCTGCTGTTTGCGGTGGCATGATGGATGTTAGCGGTCATTTGCCGCCAGCCCATTACGCATGTCACAGCATATGGCGGTACAGGGGGTTCAGCTCGGCTATTGTTTGTTTTGTTCCTTTGTAAAAGACTGACTTTCCTTTCCTGTATTGTAACTGTTAGTTTGGAATGAAGAAGGAAAGAGTCTTGGATGTAAAGGTAAGAAAGGCCGACAGTATTTTTTTTTGGTGGACGGGCTAGACGTTTGACGACAGCTGTTAGGTTAAGGGACGTACTGTTAGCATAGATCAGCTTTTTTGACAAAAAGGCAAGCTTGGTATAACCCGGTCACAATATCTGTGCACCTCGCTGGAATGCGTATAGCCTTATATAGTCTATTATATATATATTATATATAGCCTTATATATATTCCACCTCTCCACGCACTCCCCGGTGCGACAGTGCGACTATCCATCGAGGTGCACAGATATTGTGACCGGGTTGTAAGTTGATGGAGTGGAAAGATATGACGAGGTAATGATTATAATGATGATGCTATATTTAAAGGTAAAAAAAACCTGATTCAACTTGAAATTTTAGACGCTCTTTCAAAATAGCTGTTAATTCGTTCTTCAGTCTACTTGTTTCCATTTTGTCACTTTAAGTCATCTACTACGTTTATCGTGTTAAATAAATATCTATATTTTTGTCTCCCGTTATTTCTTTTACTTGTACCCAGCAATATGCAGAAAAACACTTATCGCTTTTAAAACACACGTTGCGTAAGCAATAAACTTCCTCGAGAACTCTTACAAGTACTAAGCAGTCGTAACCTGTAACAGTGTCTGACAAAGAAAGCAACTGAACGTTTCAGAGGGGAGCGCACAATGAGGCTGGAAGAGGCACGCAATAAAAGTCGCATTAAGTCGAGAGCAAAGACCCCGGTGCGACGGGAATGGATTGAATTGAATTTATCTTACACTTAATTCTTCAGTTTTTCATGACGACATGAAAGCTTTTGTCGATGGTGCTTGCAGGTGTTAGCTCAGAAGGTAGGATGAGGATGTTTTGGTGATTTTACTTTTATACTGTACTGTGCATAAGGAGGGTTTGTAGTGCATATAACGATATTAGGTACATATTTATCTAGATTGCGAAGTGTCGTTAGATTTGTCTTTGCATCCCAACTGTCGTAAGCTAAATTTTTTAGTCGGATTTTTGATGGACTGAACTTGTTCATTGGTATTGGTCTATTGGTATGTAAAGTAGGTACAATAGTTGCAAATACATGATAAGTGAGTAATTACCAAACACACTTCTTTTGTATTATTTTAATGAGGTACTTCAATAGGTTTCTACATTTTTGCTGACAAGAAAAAGGTGTTTGATCTAGAAATATATTCTATTTGCTAGCCTTTATTACAAAGCCATTAAGGTGCAATTTAGCAAATTATAATATTAATTCGCCTAGAGCACAGGCGGCAGTATCGCATCGTCCTTTAAATATTTGATAGCTTCAAAGCATGCCATAGACACGCCTTAAGTAATTTCCTTTGATAGTGCCTTTTAATTATCAACCTATTAGACTCGACTCATGCCGTTCCGAAGCTTATTTCAGGTGTTATTTGATCAAATATTCAAACTGAGACAATTATATTTCCACGTTGGATAATTTCGATCACGTATTTCGTATTGAAGACGTTGAATTTTAAACAAGCTACGGTATGTAATCACGGATAATAATTTCAGGCGAACAAACAGGGCAAAGGACATAATTACAGACGGACGTATTTAATTAAGGCTAGTTATATGGAAATCATGAAAGGTGTTCACTTTCACGCGCTCAGCGCGGACGCGTGGAATACGAAACTTGGATTGCAACTCGGACCTACTCGTAATTACTGTTTTAATAATGAACTTATAAATACCGACGAAACGAGCACTTATTCGACTCGAATCATTTGTTGGGAATTAAGTTTAACTTTGAGATTTCATAAATCATCGACACATGTGTGTCCACTATAAATCAAAATCGTAGATGGTAATTAAAAGCACGATTTCAGGTAAGATTTGAGCGCACCATATAATTATGTTTTGTGTTTCGTTAGATGAATCACCGTTGATTAGGTGCGTGCAGGAGTTCGGATTTTCTAAATTCAGATGCAGATGTTCACTTTATAATTGCTCGATTAAATAACCCTTTCACGAAAGCCTAAAAGATATTTAATATAGCAATTCTCGAGTAATAAATTAGCGCGCATACACAGCTATCTATAATACAATAACCATAAATCAGTGTGATATTCCCCTTAAAATTGTTTTTCGCACGTCCTTATGGGCGCGATTATAGCAAAATTATAATAATTGTGCGCGGCATAATTACGTGATGTAATGTAAGGCCAGCGATGTATAGCGGCCAATTTGAATTTATGTAAAACATCGCGCAATAAATTTACATTTTATAAGTTGCCGTGGCGGTCGACGCGACGTGGGCGCTATATCTCTGTTTAGGATCAAAAGTTCGTATCTGCAAATTGCGCATACCTATCTAGAGTTTGCATCTATCAATTTTACGATTGTGAAATTATTTTTACGTTTTATTGTTAGAACAGTTTTAGTACCTATTTGTTTGAAATATATTTCCAAGCTGTGAGTTATTATGTGGGTCTGCTGACTGAATAACATATTGAAATCTTTGTGTATATTAAATAGGAAATAAATGAACCCCAAAAGACTTTTATTAACTCAGTGCCGAAATTTGATAAGTAGTACGCCATCATTCATTCTAAATGTTTTTTTTATACTTACTTAACACTGATAAAAAAATAAATCGAGATAAAAGAGAAACAACATAACCTTTAGCCGTGTACAATGTGTACATTCTCGGTAAGATAATGCTTAATTCTTGACATATATAATGCAAGCCCGAGGCGAGCCGACCGACACTATGTCTAATAAATTTATGGACGTCCATTTTCATGTTGATCGGAGCTCGAAATTATAATCGTCGCGCTTGGGGCGCGGCGAGTCGCGTGACGCTGCGTACGCGCAGCGACGCCGCCGCACTCGACGCGAGCCGCCATCGTCTTATTTTGACAGCTCGGATGGACAATCGGACATCATAAGCGTATGTTTTATTCATAAAGCGCTAAGAGCATACATAAGAGGACGAGGTGTGTTTCATTACCGCGACTAGTGGTGTCATCTGTTATCGTACACGAAGCGCAAAGATTTTCTGGATGAATGTGTAATTAATTCTATAATTTATTTTAGAAAACTTTTCAGTTAAATTGTATCTAAATTCGTTTAGTAATTATTAAAGTAAGAATAAATAAACAAACGCACTTGCTTATACGCTGTTTACTAATCTCGACATTCCCATAATAGGCTACGACTTAAGTGTTTAAAACTTTTTGAAAGTTTTACTTTGTATGTTCATTCAACACATTATTATATTATTATTTTTATAACATCAACATGCTATTATCGTTGTAAAGTAGTAAGATGTGAAGGTAAACCAAACCACAGAATAAATAACAGCACTGTTCCTGTTCACATTCTCACAGCTCAATACAAAAAGAGCAACAACGGAGGACTGCAAAAACTTCGCATATTAATGTCAAAGGTTGTAGTAAAACACTTTTATAAGTAGAGCTATTCTATACATCGTGTAGTGTTAATAGATTCTGCGGAAACTTTGTGCGGGGTTAAATGACGTGGAAACTTTGACGGGTGGAGCGAGAACACGGTGTTTAGGACATGCTCTGACAGAGTATTGAAGCAAGGCTTGGAGCGTGCGCAAAAACTATTATTTATTGCTATTTGAACAGCTGAGAGCTTACCAGACGGATAGCGAAGTGACCTTTATGTCTCATCAATCTTAACCCAATTCATTAAGAAACGCTGCACGTAATACCTACCAGACCTACCAGTATTGCCAATAAAGTAAAGTTGGATAAAAATGGGAATTTTGACTAAAGTAAAGTCAAATTTAAATGTAAAAAATACTCAGGAAATGGTACCTATAGTTATCTCTAGATTGGTAAATCAAATTATCACGTACAGTTTTCATGATAAAAACAATTCGACATGACATAACTGGCCGTGGTTTACCCCGTATCCATTACAATAATTACGTGTACCGGCAACATTGTAAGGTAATGCTCACAACAAAGAGAGGAGGCAAGATGCGTTTGCGCACGAATCTTGTCGCGGGGGCAAACTACACTGTGACATGCGTTATGACGACCTAATTGCAACCCAGGGTGTTTTGCCCGTATGAAATGTTTTCTGGAATTTTTTCATTTCATTTTTTCGAGATAAAGGGTACTTATAGACTACATCATGGTCCTATTTTGGTATATTACAAGGTAAGAGTTATCGAAGTCTAGCCTAGCCTAGTAGCAAATGATAGGTATAGGTACTAACTGAATATAATATAATACAACTCCAGACTAACTGAACTATACTTGGCCATGCGAAAATCTACAAATGTTGCTTCGTGAAACAGGAACAAAGAAACCAACAAACATTGCTTCGAATTTAAAACACTAAAGAGTAAGAACAGGGAAAGGATCTGAATACGCCCTATTAAACGTTTCTACTAAGTATGTTCAAACTTAAACACTATAAAGAAAACGCACAACACCCTACTGTGAGTTTGCCGCTGCCATGTAAAAAGGCAACAAACAGCTACTGTAGTTCCACTTTTGATCAAGTTCAATGCAAGCCGTGTTTCATTGTAACTGACAGATCAGATAGGTAGATTGAGATTGCAATCAGCGCGCCCATGTCATGTAAGTATGATATGATGAGCTTGTTTCTCGCATTGTGATGATTTACGAGTATTTCACAGAAAATACAATACATGGCAACAATTTTTCATTCAACGTGGCCAGCCTTTTAGGTGAAGTACGCGTGGATAGAGACTGTAGCTCTATTTTTATCTAAAAGATTTTTTTTTGTATGTTTGTAATGAATGAACTCAAAATCCACTAGAGTGATTTTTTAAATACTTTCACCAATATAAAGCTACATTATCAGCGAGTAACATGAGCGAAGCCGAGGTAGGTCGTCTGTATTATTTTATTTATGTTTATTCAGGTTTATGTAGTTGTGAAAGTAGGTAGGTAAGTTTTATTTCGTAGAATACAATATGACTATTGCAATATTTTTAGGTGAAAATAATTAAGTATATCTGTACCTAAGTCAAACTACTCCTAAGTGAAAAGCATCTCTACTTAGTTCGTATAAGGTGTTTATTACAAAAACACAATTTTTCTCGATCGTGTAAAACACGAGTTGGCAACTTGCAGTGAATCACAACATACTCATAATAGCAGGTTACGTCAAATTTTAATTAGTCTATAGTTAGTTGCCATTAATAGTGTTAAATTAATTGCCGCTATCGAACTATAAATCAATTATAAAAAGACTTGAGGTACATATGTACAAGATTATGTACGTCTTGGCATTTAAAGACACGCGCTTTTGTTGTATACTTGTAGTTTTCAATTTTATTGTTCAACTAGCTTCGCACCCGCTTTTTTTAATTTGTGCGGAATAACTAAAAATCCATGACATAAATACGAAGTTTCTTCAGTTCAGACGACCTGTTTGGCTTAGCGGTAGTGTATCTGCCTTATAAGCCAGAGGTTCCGGGTTCGATTCCCGGCCGGGCAGATGGTTGAATGATGAATTTAAATATCTGCTCTGGGTCTGGAGGTCCTTGTATTTGTGTGTGTTCCATGGCATACCCGACACAGAGTATCCTAGTGGGGAGCTATGAGTGTGAAACGTTTATTATTATTTTTTATTTTTTTTTTTTACAAAACCGTCCTGAATTTTAGCGTGGGACGAGAGATGGGAAGAAATGCGAAAAAAGATTAGGATACAAGAATCAAGAATCAAGAAAGCTTCAAATTCTTTTTTGAGAATGTAGTCACTGAATTGCTAAGCGAGCGAAGACGACGGCAAACATTACTTTGTATTTTATAAGATTCGTCATAAATTATAATCAAAAGATTTATCTAATTCTGCAATGCACATCTTTTACCATACAGCTCAAAAAGCAAAATGTTATCGCAGTGCCACGTGCTTCCACCGTCCTTCCAGGAAAGTGAACAAAACAAACTGCCGCTTTATGGAAATTCGGCCATTCATACCGGAAAATATGCAACGACAAAGCGACTTGTCCCGGAAACGAATCACTCCAAACGAGTAGATTTATCTCTTTTTATGTCACAACTCTCATGTGACAAAAAATGCAATCCTCGTTTTCGGTTTGTTGGGAAATGGTAACATTGCTGACTGATTTTTAGAGGGTGCGACCCTTGGCTACTCGCAATAAAATTCTGTCAGACTTCACTTTAGAGTTTGGTAACAAAATGGGAAAAAGAAACCCTTATGGTGAGGCTTCGGTGTCTGTCCGTCTGTATGACACGGCCGTCGGCCAAGTCTTCTAGAAGCATTTTCCTTATTATGCTTTGAAAGCAACTGAAATAAGATACTACTTAAAGTTGAGCTTAAAGCATGTAAGTTCGTATATAATAGACTAAGTGGCCAGCCCTGCAGAGTTCTATTTGAAAGCTTTTGACGTGGCTTAACGACTGTTCTCCTAAAACACCTGCACGATCCAATTAAACATGTCATTGATACTGCAAAGTTGTAAAATGCCACTCAAGTTAGTATTCATCGAAGACTCGTCGAACGATTAGTTAACTTCACTGATCTATTGAGAATGGCTAGTTGAGCTGTGCCACGAGCGCTTCCTGCACCTTGCAAAACGTCTCGGTCGAATTACTACAAAATTATTCGATACATTCTTGCACCTGAGATAAAAACTTCAAGAAGTAGTACCTACGCGTAATAAGCTCAATCATTTTTAAATTATGCAAATAAGCTGAAACTTCGTGACTCGCACGTTCGTCAACGCATCGGCATCAGCTCAAATGTCAGAATGGCACTTATCGATGATCTCAGTCTCACAAGGGAGAATATTTTATACCACTTTGCTATAATGAATGCCGCGTAACTAGGCCACGATTATGCACTCCGTATCTCTATCACAAGCTATGATTTACCGTGTTCTCTAGGTATTTTAACGGTAAGCTGCTAGCGTAAAATTGGACAATCAATTTTATTACAATAAATGATAGAGTGTAGAGACAACAGAACACCGGAGCTGATCTGCTTATAGGATGATAAATCGATTCGCAGGTTAGATAGCTTTGAGCAGATTGCTGTTTTCATTCGGGGCATGACAATAGATTCTGGCTGATTGAGAATGCTTTGCAAAGCAAGCTTCTGTCTTTGTCTGGATCGTGGTAACGTTGGCAACTAAAGCGAGATAGCAGCGTGTTTCGCGAAGCTTGTTCATTCAGTCAGGACACGGCTAATGTCGATACCTTTTGATAGAAGCAATCAAGTTACTAGTTCACCTCGATGTGAAATAAGTGCGAGTACTTCAAGAGCAACAGCTTCATTGTTTCAAAGCTTAGCTATAGAATATTTAATATGCATACACATATTTTCAAGGGTAGCTGCCAGTTATTGTGTAAGTTTTTGTATCACATCAAGTTGGAATTTAAAAAAAAAGGAGTAATTTACATTTCTGATCCCTACAGCCAGGAAATGGAACCGAATACCGGCTTCCTTTTTTCCTGAAGTGTATAATTTTGGGCTTAGAAACTTCAGAGTATCTCAATAGATATCTTCTAAGTCTGCGTGCTTTATCTTTGACCTCATCGTCGATTACAACAGGCGAGTTAATGGTCAAAAGCAGACTACAAAATGTAAAAATCGATTAAAACGTTAAAAAAATTATTTGTCAACCATTGCAGAAGTTCGACCCGACTCGACCTAAACGACAAGCAACCTTTATAAGAGCTTTATACGGTAATACAATGTATCTCTTAGGTTTCTACTTATATGCACTTGTATGTCCCAGGGCCCAGGACCAGTTTTCCCTGACGCCGACCCTCCATTCACCAATGGAGGCTCGACCCGTGCGATTGGTCATCCTAATGATACTAATCTCTTATTTTTTATACATTACAAATGACTGTTTTTACTGACTACTTTGTAGTAATGGTTTGTGTTTGAAATATTGAATATGAGATTTGTTTAGACTTAGGAACTAAGATTAAACTGAAACTACTTGTCTACTTTGTAAAATTGTTTCTTATTTCTGAATTATTGATTTAGGTAGGTACACTTGTAAACTTTCAGAAAAATGTGCTCAAATTATTGATTCCAACAAAACTTGTTCCAAAAGTGTATAACATGTCCAATTGCAATATTAAAATTAATTTTTAAGAAGTTATAGGATAGATTGTTTTACTGATTACATTTTTGTTGGTTGTAGTTTTTGCCCATATAAAATTAATATTTCATTCCAAAATCAAAGTTGCGGTGTATATCTCGAAAATATTGCTTTAAACGTTTTATCAGTTAATACCATCTGGGATTTAATGAGTAAATTAATTGGTTTGCGAACGACGGCCGTGCTTCTATAATTCTTGCAACCGGTTTCAAGAAAACATTTTGCGTTCCCAGAACTTTATTTTCGTGCTGTATTACATCAATTAAATCTACCCAATGTTTGGCGAACTTTTGTTTTAAATTCACACAAAATATATCTAAACTTGGAATGCGGTAGATCGGTTGTTTTTTTATAGCACGAAAATGTATAATGTTCGTTACACGATTTTAACCAAATTGTGGTAAGTTCTTGGTAGTAAAAAAAGCCTTGATTGATAGTTCTTTAGATTCCTAATATTGCAAACAACAAGGGTCCTTACTTTTAAACCCTGCTTCAACAAAAATTTTGTTATTTTATTTAGTGATAAAAAAAATCCGTCTTGTTTTCGCACATGACATTTCACGTCAGGGAGAAGTTATCAGAGCATTTTTAACAGTGGTCGACTACAAGTAGGGCTTAAAAGTAAGACTCAAAAACACAGAATCTAAGTGTTAAATGCTAAAAATGGAATAACAAATATCTCTTACGATAAATGACACTCCACCCCTCTTAATTTGCATATTCCTTAATAAGTAGAAGTTAATCAATTATCGCCTTATAAGTCATTATAGAAGACCTATTTTCAGTTATTATTATAATATCTTAACTAGATAACAGCCGATGCAGTCGCCAATCTTTCGATTATAGTGTAGCGATTACGTGTCATTAGCATAGAAAACTGCTTAGTGCTATTACTGTATCGTATATTTAGGGTTAAGATAATAAGGGTTTGCACCTGCTATTCGCTGACAATAATAATGTAGAAGCAAATAGCTGTGGTGTTAAGTTTGCGGAGAGCTTTCAATTTAGCATACCCTTATGTCTTATAACTCGGTATTCATAAGGGGATACAAGTAATATTTAAAAAGTCGGAAACTCCCATAATATGTTGAGAAGAAGCATAGGTATTTACTTATTACTCTAGTACAAAAATTATAATAACTTTATCACAAGCTAACCTCACCTATATTTATTTATGTTTTTCATGCTCGTCACGTATTTGCAGAATTATCAAATTATTTTACTAACCACTGTAAGGTGTTTGCAACAAAATGTCAGTGGCTCTGGCAGCGACTCGCGCAGGCGCACGCACCTATAAATGTTCGCTATTAATGCGAAATAACTATAATTTATGCTCTAGCTGTACTTGCAGCGTTTGGCGCTAACCGCTCGCTCGGGAAAGGCGACGGAAGCCTGTCACAGGCGCAATTACAATACCGAGAATTACCGAGAATCGGCATTAGTTCCAACTATTTATGTATGTAAAATAAGAGCAGCCTCCCGTACGGGGAAACGGCGATTGCACGCATCGCTCATTAAGCACTTTAGAGCAATTTGAAAACAGGAGAAAAAGTCGGACGAGCGCGGCACAACATCGCGTGGTCAATTAAAATGTGGCCGCGCACGGCTGCAGAGTGCCACTCCTCGGCCGCAGAACAATTAGAGAAGACAGTATCCTAGCTGATAACATTTTCAAAGGTTGACTGACCCAGCTTGAACTGAGGAAGTTGCGATTAGTTGAGTTGCGGTCAACTTGCTCTACATAGCAAAGTTGCGGTGCACGTCGATGGGATGAAGTAAATCTAAAAGATGAATCAATTAAAAAACAATTAAATTCTATCGAACGTATATTATACATGTCCTGATCATAAGGTATAAGCCTGTAAAATACACATACTGAGGGGGTGCGAGCAAAACCTTCAATCGCGCCGCGTACTGTATTATTGGGAAAATGCATCAATTCGAAAGTTTAGTTGACATATCTAAACTTACATTAGGTACATGTTAGGTCTTCTACCGTCATCTTTATTTCCACCTATATGACTAGAGTAATCATCAAGTATTTCTTAGTGTGTGTGAAGTCAAAGTAACTTGTCCAGAGCTCCGTCACTGTCTTCTCGTCAGGCTGCAACGGTACAGCCGCGTTCAAACTGGTGAAATAACACAGCCGACTTGTTCTGAATTGCTCGCATCCTCCATCTAATTGCGACTTGGCTTGGCGACATGGCATCAACGTTAGACGAGTCGTAGAGCGACTGTTTGACACTTCAATTATGTGGCGAGTCAAAAAAGGTAAACAGGGGTGGTTGAGGTGGATGTATGTAATCATGAGGTTTCATGGAAGAATGTCGATGATACTTGGCAAAATGTATGGAACAGCTGATTATTTTTCGCGAATTCCGGGTTAGTCCCATAGGTAAAGTTGTTCATAATGGTGATGAGTACGAACCCTAAACGGCTTGGCAAACCCTTTCCTTATAATTCTGTACAGATAACATTTCAACTTTCCAGACTCTGGTACGACAAACCAAAGAAACGGTTTTTGAGGTTTGTACCCGTGTGTAGGATCATAGTTAGTTTAGTCGGCTACAGCCTATTCTGCGAGTCTGTTCACTCGGCCAAGTACTCGGCTTGTATATACAGTTTGACAAGTTCTCGGCTGAGTGCTCGGTCGAGCAGAGACGCGAGACAGTTACATAGAACTACGTTTTATTTGCTAGACCGACCCCTTGGTTTCATTCTACTGACCCCATAGTGGCTCGCCAGCCACACTCGGCACGTGTGGGATGCACACTCGGTCGTCACTTGCCACTCGTTCGTTTGTCACCGAGCAGCGTGCGCATGTGTTGTTTGCAGTAAATAACGCATTGGTGAGTGTATTTTTTCATGCTGAAATATCTCAACGGATTTTAATAGACACGTGGTTTGAAGGTAGTTTATAACCCAAACTATTAATAATAATGCAAGAGACTATAATATTGATTCTAGAGTATTTAATACTGATTTAAGTGATTCTAATATCTTATCATAGCCTAACCTAAGCACTATAGATTTATGGATTAATAACCCAGCAACAGTAAATGATCACCATAGCTGAAATTGGCTTGGAATACATCATATCCTTTTTTTTCATTATCATAATAGATATAAAATCAGTTCATACCTAAAGAGATAGTCAATAAAATCTCGGACACTTTTCTTCAGTATGAATATGACCATTGTCCTCAAACTGCAAATACGGCAAGTCTTATTCCCATTGAATACTAAACCTTGTACTCAATTCAAAGCTCATCTACCTGTCCATCATCGAGCAAGTCACGTTGGTAGCTTTGTAAAACAAATATTCACTATAAAGTGACTGTATCACCCGCCAGACATATCTACAGTGCAACACCGCTTTAAATGATAGTTTTTTTTTGATCAATTATATGTAAAAAAAAAAAAAAAAAAATATATATATATATATATATATGTACCTATGCTTGCTTTTGACCACCATCTTCTTGCTTTCTTTTGACGGCCTGTTTGGCTCAGCGGTAGTAATATCCGCCTTATAAGCCAGAGGTCCCGGGTTCGATTCCCGGTCGGGCAGATGTTTGAATGATGAATTTAAATATCGGTTCTGGGTCTGGGTGTTAGTTGTCCTTGTCTTTGTGTATGTTCCATGGCATCCCCGACACAGGAATTTATCCTAGTGGGGAGCTATGAGTGTGAAACGTTATTTATTTATTTATTTATTTATCTTGCCTGATGGTAAGCAATGATGCGGTCTACGATGGAGCACGCTTGCCTAGAAGGAACCGATTCACTCGCGACTTGAAGACACCCAAATTATGAAAGTAAATTATTAAAATATATATTAGTGGGATGATGAGGGCGCTGTTACTTCGTTTGTCTTTCTTTAACATTGAGGGTCTAACTTTTGAACCCTGCTTATACTAGACGGAACCGATTCACTCGCGACTTGAAGACACCCAAATTATGAAAGTAAATTATTAAAATATATATTAGTGGGATGATGAGGGCGCTGTTACTTCGTTTGTCTTTCTTTAACATTGAGGGTCTAACTTTTGAACCCTGCTTATACTAGACGGAACCGATTCACTCGCGACTTGAAGACACCCAAATTATGAAAGTAAATTATTAAAATATATATTAGTGGGATGATGAGGGCGCTGTTACTTCGTTTGTCTTTCTTTAACATTGAGGGTCTAACTTTTGAACCCTGCTTATACTAGACGGAACCGATTCACTCGCGACTTGAAGACACCCAAATTATGAAAGTAAATTATTAAAATATATATTAGTGGGATGATGAGGGCGCTGTTACTTCGTTTGTCTTTCTTTAACATTGAGGGTCTAACTTTTGAACCCTGCTTATACTAGACGGAACCGATTCACTCGCGACTTGAAGACACCCAAATTATGAAAGTAAATTATTAAAATATTAGTGGGATGATGAGGGCGCTGAGAGGCGCTGTTACTTCGTTTGTCTCTCTCTAACATTGAGGGTCTAACTTTGAACCCTGCTTATACTGAATCGCTACTTAAAATGTTCCGTCTTGTTTGTTGTGATATTTCACATCGAAGTTGTTAGAGCATTTTAAGCAGTTATAAAGTTTAGGCAGAGTTTATCAGTAAAATCCTCAATGTTAAGAGTAAGAGCCTGAACAGCAAATAAAATAGAAACTGTAGTTAGTCCCGGTTTCAGAGTTTTTAGACCACGTAAAGTCCTCTGACATGGTTTAGTGGTTATTGTTAAAAGAAAAAAAATCAGGGCCTTCAATTTAACGTATCATCCGCTTGTGTCAAAGTCCGCTCAATTGTAAATGTAGTTCTTCTTGTGACCACGTTCGATAAAAGACATGTCGCTCTATTCAACATGACTCGCAAGTTGTGGCGGGCTACTTTGAAAGGAAGCCTGCACCTACGCAGGCTACACTACACCTTGCCTTGATGTAGCTTGGAACTGGTTTGGTTAGCTGTAGATATAGGTACATATACGAATAAGAATATATAAACGAAAGTTCGAAATATGTATTGGAATTGTTTTAGTTAGATAGATACCTAGAACTCTTTATTGCTTACACCAGAAATTACAAAGAAAAGGACTAGTTTTATAACACTTAAAACTAGTGCGACAGTTGGCGGTCTTATCGCTAAGAGCGATCTCTTCTAAGCTTTGGCTACTTAAAAAAAAAAACAAAAAACCATGACGGTTAGTGTTTTGGAAGTCATAAATAATCTATTACTCAAGATTACACCTTTAAAAAATTTTGCTTGCAGATAGGTTTAAATTTAAATTAATAATAAAAATAAAAAAAAACTTCAAAGTATTAGACAAGCCATCATATGCAACCTTTAATCCTCCCACTGCTGGGATACAGGTCTACCCTCGAAGGGTGATTAGGCCGTATTCCACCACGCTGGCCAAGTGCGGGTTGGTGGATTCACATACGCCATTGAATTTCTTCTCCGGACATATGCAGGTTTCCTCACGATGTTTTCCTTCAACAAGACAAGACTTCAACAACAGACAAGCCATAAAAAGCTCATATTAAAAAAAATATAATATCTTCGTTTATTTCTTCTCTTTCTTTCTTCTCTTTCTTCTCTTCCCTTTCTTCTCTTTCTTAATTTTTTTCAAAGAGAGTCGTAGTCTGCTCAATAACAACCAAATACGATTTCTGCCGCACATTAGTTCCTCCAGTAGTTAAACAAAGCATTACTCGGAGCTAATTGCGGCTGTCCCGGTGCGCATCAATCACGCGGACGGCACAACGAAAACACTGTTAGTTTTGCCGCCGAATTATTAATTACATTCCCACAAAAAACTACACACACGACGCCGAAACGCATAAATTTCTTCCTTTTTCACCGCACAAAGAGCCGGCGCCCTACAATATAACGCTAAACAGATTAGGCTCGCCCGATACGCCCGTCGCGGCATAATTTTTGGCGCCAGTAGTCCTGCCTTTAGATTAAACTAATATGAAAAGGAAATTGGGTTGAAAATGGACGAAGGTTCTATGTGTCATTAAGGATTCGTTACGCTGCCACGGCTTGCCGCCGCTAACTTTATTTATTTGTTATTTAATTGAATTAACATTTAAGGTAGTTTACGAACTGCCGATAATGACTTCGAACTAAATAGGAGGCCGTTTTCAGGTTATAACAATCACGGTTATGGGACAGATATTGGGTCATAAATTGGTTAGATTAGAAGCCTGCTGGTTTTATTTGGTGCTGAAAATAACATAAAACCTATTTAAGATTGACGTAAGGTTAAACAATTATCGTGGTTCCGGCTTTTTAATAAATCAACGTAGTAAACAAAAACGTGATGAATCATATTGTGATTTGTGATTGTGACAAAGCTTTTTTTAGATTTGATTTATAGCTACTCAACTGCTTCTAATTTTTCAATAGTTTTACTAATAAAAAAAAATTCAAACTAAAACAAGAACTACATATTATGCTCACTACAAAACCACTTCATACTTCATTTGATATCTTAAAGTTACTAACCAAATAAGATTAAATATCGTTACAAGAGAGTAAAATGCGACTCTTGACAAGGACTATGATCTAGCACAAACAGCACAATGTAACCCAACACCGCCAAACTACCGCCTTAAGATTTTAATTTTTTTTTAGTTTTTTTATATAAATAGTTTTATCTCCATCATTATTCAAAAGCAAGCGTAAAATATTATAACCCCATAACATTTTCTCGCATGGCGTGAGATATTTTCCAAGAGGACGGGCACGGGGGTCATTTGGACCCGGCGCTCGCCATGAATAGTAATGGAGGTTAGGGCTCCAGGGAGCCGGAGTGAATCTGTGTTGCCAGTTACTATGTCCCAAGTCCCTATAAATAAATCGATAAAGTAATATTTTAGATTGATAGTAATATTTTACATAAAGAGAAGGATACTCTTTATCCATTGTGTACCAACTCCTCTGTCGCAGCGACCCAAAGTGAGTCTTGGCCTTTGACGTCAGAGAACGTTTATTGTGCAACATTATTATAGATACTTACTTGGTTTTAGAATAGATACATAATTATAGAATATAAGCTGGGTTTAAATTTTATTTAAAATATAGAATAGTTAAAAGTTGTGTCCTAAGATAATTTTATAATACATACTTTATTAAAATACCTTAAAAAATTACCCCTTAAATATTTTCTTTCGTTTATTTAACTTTGTAGTTGTTAGGAGTTATATCATTAAAGCAAATCGGCTTTCTAATTCGAAAAAAATTGGTAATACCTGTCAGATCTCTGGCAACACCGAAGCTTTGGCTGCAGAGAGTAGAGCTAGCGTGGGTAACGCGTCGCTTATGGTCCATGCTAAATCGAGAATACCCCCGGGGTCGATTAAACCCCGGGGCATATACCCCAGGACTGATCGCTAACTAAACATTTCACGCGCCTTATTAGAAGAGGTTTGTTCTTCAGATTAATTTGTAGAGCGTGAATTTCTACTAAAATTGTGTAAATAATATCGATTTGATTTCACGCTAAATTTACTTAAAACAGGATACATTTGTAAATGATTTACAAGTTGGCAAACTCATGTGGCAATAATACAATTAGCATATAATATATGTACCTACTAGGTAACTGTTTTATAAGTATTCAGTAGATTAACATATCTTCTAATGTTAGGATTTTTGCAAGTATTCTATAGATGTTTTTTTGTACTTTTCCAATCTAGTTTTTTTTTATTCAGATGTACCTAGTGACGTAGAAGTTAAATGTGACTTGACTTGACATATGGACAGCATTTAGCATTCGTAGACTTACGAAGACGATACTTATGAGTTTTTCAGCATAAAAGAGTTCTGTAGATACCTGTGCTTTTTAGCTAATCTTTATTGTTAATATCTAGTGCTACTTTCATACATATTAGTAACTACTGAAAAGTAGGTGATGTGATGTAGATCATTGTTCAGAAACAGTAGTAAGGTGAGAAGTGCGAGGAGACAGGTGATGTGGACAAGTTAGTAAGCGGGCCCGTGACAGAAGGAAGCGTCAGCCGGAGCTCGGACTCACATTCATGAGCAGGTCCGGCGAGGAGGATCCCTTTCCGCTCATGTCTGTCAGGTCCGCGCATGTCACAGTCACAACACTCGCGAGGCGGCGCGGGCGCAGGCGGCGCGGGCGGTCTGCGAGCGCCGAGCGGCCGCGACTGCCGCGATCGCCGGCCCCCACTTCCCGCGATCCCCACCGCTACCGGCTGCCTCATTTCTCACTATAATTTGCGTGCTCGTTTTTTCCATTATTACTCCCTCGTTTTGTTTTACGTATTATCGAGTGCATCCCGCTCGCACCGCCGGCCGCCATGCGCGGTGAGCCCGCCCAGATAATCGTCCGCAATTACGCTAGCGAGCTGTGACCCGACTACTACTAGTCACGCCATCTAGTGTCGGGAGGCGACACTTAGCATCACGACTCGCGTTTTTACCTTCTTTAGTATCATTAATTCATAATATCAAAATCAGACGAAATAACATGACTTTACGATGGTAGAAGTACTTAGACGCTTATCACTTACATATTTAAAATAAATTCCTACACTAGACCAAAACCCTAAAACTAAACTTTTCTGATTACACACTTATACTCGTACTCATAACATAACAAAAACGACATTCTTAAACAAACAAACCCAAAACAATTGGTATGCCAATAAAAAATAGTCAATTTTATCTTAAGTTTAAGATCCACGTAGCGCGGCTGACATCGTAGCAACGTAGCATGCGCGTAGCACGTAGCATAAATATTACGTTTTTTACGTAGGTTGTTTTTTATGTGCAATACTTAATTAAATAAAAACTATTTAAAACTTTAACAGCCGGCTAAAGCAGTTCGTCACAAAGCTACGTTAATTTTCATTTATCAATTGTTTACATTTTTTAATTGTAAATAGGTATCTTTGTTTTAGTTATTTTATAATAGTTTGTTATTTTAGCTTATTTCTAATTTAAGATGTAAATATATTACAAAACTTAACTTACAATATAAACTTAAACATCCTAGATCTAACTTACTCGTATAGATCTCAGAGGTTTTATGGCACTAGGCAAAACAGTAAATCACTAGACTTTAATCGTATTTGAGATCAGGCAATACTCTGAATTGATTCTGCATTCATCCGGTAGATCTAATTTTAATAATGAAAGACACAAAAGGTGGTCTTATCACTAAGAGCAATCTCTTCAAGACAACCTGTGCTTTCCTTTGATGTGTGCGACTTCAAAATTTCACCTGACGGCTGATGACTAAGCGATCTGTCCAAGTGCTGGTGAGACTTAAATTGTCCTAATGTCCCAAATCCGCGTGATGTTTCATTTGGCCGGTTCTTGTAATCTTCTTATAGATAAAAATGAATCGCTGTTCGTTTGTCTGGCTTTAACTCGAGAATGGTTGGACCGATTTCGCTTATTTTGATTTTGAAATATTTGTGAAAGCTCAGGGAAGGTTTAAACGTAAAAAAAACATCAGGTGTGTCCGCCGGGTGCAGCTAGTAATAAATAATAATAATATATTTAGTTGCCCAAAATCATTGTGTTACATTCTGAATAAATGGCTAAACGTAAAAGTTACACAGAATATTTCAGTACGAGTGGGCCCCAAACTGGGCAAAGCCTGTATCTTGGTGGCCGAAATTCTCGATTAGCTTTAAGGTTTATTGTTGTTACGAGTACTAACATTACCCTCGCATACAACCTCGAGTCTACGCAAATGCAAATGACTGCAAAGTATTGTCTTGCACTACCTCAAAATTAGATAAATCTTGCGTACACATACAAGCTCTACAGTGTTGCGAGTAAGGGAGTACTGATATGTCAATATGAGCGTACTTATTGTGTACGTAGGCGCGAAAGTAGAGGAGTTCTTGGCTTCACCGAAGTCTCACAGTACTCTATCTTTCGCTCTCGGTTTAGCTAAGCACACTACGATAAGCTCTTAGCGATAAGGCCGCCGGTTGTTGCACTAGTTTAAAGTTTTGTGATTATTTTTGTCTGTATTTTCTGGCGTGAACAACAAAGAGTTCATCCATGTATCTATTTACAAAAAATCAAGTAGTTCATGGATTTAGAATTATGATACAATCATCATATAATATCATATACCTAATATCATGCAAGAATGTAAACTTTCTGCGATCACTTACGTACAGTAACACGACACATATTAGCTTATTTCATAGTCTAAAATGTTTTTTTGAAAACTTTATAATAGCTATGTCTATGTAGTTATTTATTAAACATTATTTTATATACTTGTATCTACCTACTTATTCACAAATTATGTTTATGGCTGTAACGGTAAGTTTGAGGTTTCGAGACCTATCGATCAATATGCTAATATCAGATATTGAATGATGTGGTCACGCCCACGACGCTATTTTGTAATTGGTCGGTAATATAGTCAGGTCAGAGTTCACATGCGTCTTGTGGCTAGAGACATTTATTCGACTGCTTAGGGTTATGGAAACTTTTTGTTTTATCTGCCTTTTTAGTACATTGGACTACTTTTGTGATAGCCAGATTGAGAAAACGAAATTATGAAGAGTGGAAAGAGGATGGGAAGCTTTTGCCTAGTAGTGGAATAGAACTGGCTCTAAATAAGTAATAGGCATGACGACAGTATCAAAAAATCGCCGATTCAATGCTCTCAGGGGACTAGCCCGATTAAAAAAATTTAAAACACATGTTTAGTTTTATTTTTAAAAAACAGATTATTAAGATTTTCAATAAATTAAAACATTAAAATACAGCAATCGGCCATCTTGTCAGAAACAACGATCACAGCGTACCTATGACGTCATGCCTAAGTGAACTCAGGTCATCCGCCGCTCATCACGCATAGACACAATGACATGACACAATGCCGTGACGTCAAATCGACGCCATGACACAAGCAAGCTGTTTTCGGGCACTGTTGAAAAAATATGTGAAAAATGGCTTCAAACTTCGTTAAACTTAAGTTTATTACCGAAATAAAGGCTTTTTTGTAAATAGTAAATGTGTACTCACATTATGGAAGAGGATTTTAAAATCTTTCGTCACGCCTATTGTAGTATTATATGTATACAAGGTGTAATGTAAAGGTATTGTAATATTTATAGGTGTTCTTCTACTCGTCAAAGTGAACCACTTCTAGAACACAAGTTTGCTAAATTCGAGAAAGAAAATATCGAATCTCCATAGAAAATTGATCACGTGACTAATTATTTTGTATGGAGACTCGATATTTCTTTTTTGTGTCACAAAAGTTGTCACTTTGACTTGGAGAAGAACACCTTTAAGTATTACTACACCTTTCCTTTACTCCTTGTATATTTTAGTGACCTATTATTTAGTGTAGTGTAGTGTGTATACCACAGCATAACTAAGCTATAAAAAAGTGTACTTAAGCTCAAAATTTGACTTTAACCTTACCTAACAAACAGAAATAAAGGAGTCAGTTATAAAATGAGACTAGTTTTTAAATGTTTAATTAAATTTATTTCTATAAAACATTAACCCTCCTTTTGAGCAGTCGGGTTAAATGAACAACTGTAGGTAATTGTAAGCTCTACGAGTATGAAGGCACATTTTTTACGAACTTAAATTGTAGATCAATCTATCATATAGACATCATACATTACATACCATGGTAACTTAAAACAAACACACTGTCTAAAGCAGAGTTCAAACATAATTTTAAGAAATGTTTCTTCACATTTAACTGGCTACTTACATAGGTCACATGCAGAGACCACTTTCCCAAAAAATGTTATTACAATCCGTGCAAGTTATTTAAAAAAAATTATCTCACTGTCCCAAAGCTACGGGTGGTTGAAAATTGTAATGTCCTTGGAACATAGCGTAGTTGTCTTTCGTAGCGCACTGGTAAGTGCTGATCGGCGTCGGATATTGCTGGTACGTTCTGTGGTCTCTCATCGGTGCATGTGCATACAGGCCGTCCTGTCTCATTTCAGGGTACCAGCCCGTCATCATGCCACTGCCACTGAACATTGCACCAGTGTTATATCCAGCACTAGAAACGACTGGAGCGGGAGCGACGGCGGCGTAGTTCAAAGACATCGGCTTCGAAGGAACATTCGTATAAGGCACTGTTCCATAGTTTGAGCTCCCAAC
This sequence comes from Alcis repandata, assembly GCA_949125135.1. Taxonomy (NCBI): domain Eukaryota; kingdom Metazoa; phylum Arthropoda; class Insecta; order Lepidoptera; family Geometridae; genus Alcis; species Alcis repandata. The sequence continues at coordinate 9,043,565 of OX421226.1, read as the reverse complement.
TGATGCTACTGGAACCGGTGGAGTCGCTTGCGTCACAGGCACTTCAGCTTTCTTTTCCGGTAAAGTCGGCGAAGCAGATCCTTCTTTTTCATCTTTCCCTTTTTTAGTTTTTCTAGAAACGTTCGCGTGTGTCTTCACATGCTTGGCGAGGTGATCCGATCGCATGAAACGTTTAGTGCAGAGCTGGCACGAGAATCTCTTCTCGCCGGTGTGCGTGCGCAGGTGACGCTGCAACTCGTCGGAGCGCGTGAACCGCTTGCCGCAGAACAACCAGTTGCAAACAAACGGACGTTCTCCAGTATGCCAGCGGAGATGAGCTTTCAGATGCGAAGTCTTGCCGTAAGCTTTTCCGCAGCCGGGGACATGGCAGACGTGCTCGCGCTTAGCGCCGTCCTTGCCATAGTTGGGACCGAAGCCGGCGGCTTCAGTGAGACAGTTCGGGCAGCGACACTTAGCACAACGTCGCTGGAGCTCGCGGGCGTCTTCAGTGGTAGCTGCAGGTGCCTGGGGCCAGTACGCGGGGTACTGCGGGTAAGGCTGGAGCTCGCGCCACGTCCCACACCACGGGCCCGATGAGGCACTGCTGCACGACGACAGGTCGGACGCGGGAGACAGGGTATCTCCGCGCCCGTAGCCGCATCCATAGCCGGACATCATGTTCATCATCTGCAAAAGGCAGAAAATAATTAAATTTGGATCTTGTTTAAGAACAATCTAACGCTGAACTTTTGAAAATAAATTGAATAATAAAAGTGGCTCTTTTCAATGATTTCAAATAAAATTAAGGCACAAATAGGACATCACAATTAAACACTTCACTGGACTATAATTTAAACTTTCGCCAATTTAATTAAGAGCCAACGAGTTACAATGTAAATAAAGTGTCAAGTTAAGAGCCCTCGTGGGCGGGCGGACGGACCTGTTGCGCGGGCGGGTCCACGTACTGCATTTCCGGATTCAGCGGTGACAACGTCGCGAGCTTATAATTACAGGGCGCGCGCTCGCGCCGAGACGTTTTTAATAACTGGCTTGGAATAGACGTAACGAGCGGTTGTCACCTCGCCCCCCGACCCGCCCGAGGCGCGGCACCCCTCGGCCGTCGCAGCCTCCGACACACCCCACCCTGCGCGTGAGTTATGAGCTTACCAGTCCCTTACCTGTTCCCATACTAACACTGCCCAATCTGTGGCTCGCCTTGTGAGAAAGCGGCGAGCGAGACGCCACTACAGCTATCAAAGGTTATGTTTACATTCGCCCGCTCTACTTCGAACTTAATCGTTCTGTCGTTATTAGCTGGCGTTAAACTTGTATTTATTCAGCAATATTTGGTTAGGATTAGCACTTGAAATATTGTCCTGTTACTTATACAGTTGCAACAATAAAGGGTCGATTCACATTGCAATGTTTGCTGAACTCTACTAGAAAAGGTTAATTATATTTATGTAGATGATGGTGATTAGTGTACTGAGTTACATTCTGATATTTAAGAAATATGTAAGGAATTAACCATCATATTGGTACATAAGTTAAGAAAGGATTCAAGCAGGTATGTATAGAAATAACGTAACAAAAATTAAATAAATTTGTTTAAAAATAATAAAAATAACTAAATTAAAATTATCTAAGTATGCTGTAACTATGTTCGCTCCTAGGTTCCAATTTATTCTCAGCCATCACTGATGAGAGCATCTCTTGAATTAAACTTTTTGGTTCTTACTTGTAGGTACTTACACACCTAAGTAGATATTTGTATTTTTATTATTTTCTCCGTTTGGAAGTTCCCAGCCTCTTAATGTATTTAATTTTTTCTCTATTTCGGTCGGCAGTTCGCGGCGGCGCATGATTTATGCATATTCGACCGAAACCTTTAATTACTGGTTGTTAAAATATGGCAGTTTGTTAAATCGTTTCTTCAGCTTTTGTTTTTAGCCGCTCTTAGAAAGAACTACATTTTCTTTTCTTCCTTTCCTCGACTGTTGTGTTTTTTCTGTTAATTAAGTATCTATACGGTTTTGAAGCTAGCGTGTTTAGGAAAGTTGATTTAATTTCGTTTAGTTAATTACAGACTCGAAGACTCTCTCTAATAGAAGTTCGTCTAACTTTACTTTAATCACACCGAAAAAGTGGGTGTAATCATTTATTTGTATGCGAAAGAAACTGGGTCTATACCTACTATGTCCGTTAGTTATCTTAGTTAGGCTGCACGAATTTTGATGAAATTTGAAATATGAGAAAATACATTATACCTTACATTATTTATGTTATAGGTATTATTATTATTATTTATTTACTTATTTATCTCTAAAAATTAATGACAATTTTACATATGCGCGTAAAACTGTACAACGGAGTTTTTAGATTGAAACACCTGATCAATTCTAGTGCCAAGCAAAAAAGTCTGCTACCGCACCGCCAATTTTAAAAAAAACTCAAAGAAAGCGACGCAATCACAAAAAGCCTTTCCCCGAAGCACTTGCTACTGTTAACTTTCAAACCCCATTATCAGCTTCATACAAACTAACCTGTCGACAACTTTGCTGGAGAAAGAACAATAGTATGGAGCTGGACATCGATCCTGCTGCCGACAATGCCCAGCTGAGCTTCTGTTCCGTCGGTGCTCTACAAAGGACCCATGCGGGGGACAATGTAGTCTACTAATGTACTATGATCGCTTGCTAACCATAAATCTTCAGGACACTGACGCTACCGTGTTTTTGTTGGGGTAAAAAAACACGTCCCTTGGTCAGTCTGTCTTCGGACATGTTGCGAAGGAAGAGGGGTGAGTGATAGCTTGCGAAATCAAATTTGAAGACATTATAGATATTAGTTTGGAGCGGTGAGGTTCAAAGCCGAAGATTTTAAATGGTATAAGTAGGGGAAGCAGGAACAGTTAACGCTAACTAAATTATATCTATCGTTTTGAAAAGTAACGTGGTTTGAACACGTTTTGTTTTTTGTACATTTTTTTACGTAAGTAATCCCGTGTATTCATAACAAAAACTAACTAGGATATTATAGGGTATATTAATAAATGACACAGACAGTCAGACAACCCAGAACAGATAGATATTTAAATTCAACTACTCTATTGCTTATAGAGAAGTGGAGGAATCGTATTAATTATGGTAGAGAGGTATCCATATTTATCTGTTTTAAATAGGTATCTAACCATATTAGAAATGCAAGAATTGAAAACCTCAGTTTTAAAACGAATCTTTCTGTAACGATTAATTATAATCAGTAGCCACAAGTAGTTATGTCCAGTGCATCATGGATTTCGAATCTACGTACGTCTAATGCTTTTTTACAAACTAAACATCTAACTTCATCATTCTAAAATCATTGCAAAAATATGCAATTTGACCCCCGCCATTTCCGTCCAGCGCGGATATTTTACACTAATTACTGGTTTCTGATATCGTGGGCGGGTAATTGGTCCTTCTCATCCACTTCCTGTGCTTTGGGCGCCCGTCAATGGGCACAAGCGTTCAAAGACTGTACCGAGCTTGAGAGTTCAGGGTCTGTGGTGTCAAGTTGCACCATTGTGGAGCAGCCAGCGCGGCACCCACGCTGCGTGAATCAGTGCATGCAATGTGCCGCTCAAAAAGGACATTCTGTTACGACTGCTGCGTGGGAATCTGTGGAAAATTTAGAGATAGCTGGTCAACTGGTAGTTCAGGTACTCAACGTCTTATATGTGGACAATTTTAGTAGGTAAGTATAAGTATTATTACCTACTTATATTTTTGACCTCTAATTTTTTTTATAATAAATACATCTTGTTTTATAGGTCCCTATGTAGGTATATCCTATCCATCCAACCTTATATTATAATAAATTGAAAAAAATCGTATGTTTGGATTTGTGTTACTTAAGTACTTAAAATCATCCAAAAATTGGTCAACGCGTTTAGTGAAATTTGGTATACCTACCTAGAGGTTTTTTTTATGTAGGTAATTGAGTGACGAGACGAGCAAATCGCTCGCCTGATGTTAAACGTCACGTTTGCCCATAACAGGTCTGAGCCACCCAGAATTTTGAACTCGCAGAATTCAAGACCCTGCGCGGCACAGCACTGCGCTCGTCACCCTGAGATATAAGTTGTTTAATCTCCCCCTGTAATTTCGCTGGAAACAATGCCCTTCCAACCGGAACACAGTAATGTTTGCACATTACTGCTTGGCGGTGGAATAACTGGCAAAGGTACTTCCCCAGGCGGACTCTGCAAAAGAGCTCTACCACTATTAAATTAAAGGTAGCTAATATCCTGAATTTGTGATGGACTACTTAACATATTTAACTGAATTATAGTCTCCAGAAGGACGAATTTAGACGCAGGTAACATTGCAAAAGTTACGTACGAGTATCATAGAAGCAGATAAACATACATACCTACCTACAAACACCCAAAAAACATTCACCTTCTTTTGAGCTGTCGGATAAAAACAGAGCATCCCAATAATACCATCGAAGTTTCACGTTTCATTACATCAAAAAAGCTACATTTGCTACGCCATTTGATTTTTTAAAGAAATTTGACACCTACAAAAAGCTTGCGCAGGTTGCACATCTCATTCTGCTATTGTGCCGAAACGGATGGTAGTTTTATCTGATCGGAATTCCGTAGTTTCCCATAAAATGTTACATTAGAAAACAAACTTAAACGTGCGAGTGGTAAAATTGGACAGCTCACCATTTGCTATAGCGCGATGAAAGTTTACGAAGAAAGAGGCGACGTAGTGACTCGCAAAGATAAGTTTGCTGATCCGTGAAAGAGTGAAGATCGCTCAGCCTTTGTAAAGGTGTAACAAGATCGCCAAATGTACCTGTTCCAGACAATGAGTACCACAAGTTTACGATACGACGTCATTTCAGTAACCTAATAAGATTTTGCACCTGTGAAATAATTTAAAAGACCAATAGAAACCTATAACTTACACAAAAAAAAAGTAAAATATCTTTCGAGAATTGCTGATTTTAATTTCTAGATAACTTTAATCAGGAAATAGAAAATAATAGTAAGTAGATATAGAAGTAAAACCTTATACACGTTGAAGTTAGCCATCTCCTACTGTTTATGTAACTATTCAATAAAATATTTTATAGAACCTGGTATAGTTTGTGAATTTGTGATCAATTCTTATTTCATTTCTTTTTATTATGATTTTATGGAATGTTCTACCATAAGTCCCCCATTGACACCATCCATTGGCCCTTATCTTTTCCACTTATTGTTACGTTGTTTGCCTTGTCATTTGTATCATCGAAATTGGCACAAAAATACAACAAAGTCAGTTTATAGCCAACTTTGTCCCTCGAAGATCAGTCAGACACAAAAAAATGAGAGTAGGTAAAGAAATTCCGCGTATCGCAGGCGCCCCGTGGTGGCGCGGCGCTTCAAACGAGCGGACTCTCTGACCACTGACAGCCGAAATTACTCTACATCAGCAAAACGCTGTAAAAACTATTTTTAGAGCGGTTTGTTTTACACAACAAGTGATACGGAACGATCTGAATGACACATTTTTGACGCCGGTTGGAGCTCGGAGTCGGTTTGCTCTGGATCTCATTAGCATTTTTTTTCATAAATGTTACCAGTGTTACCATTGCTATGCTCGGTTTAATTTTATGTGTAAGAAACTAAAGTTATGGTCTTATTTTATGGTGGTTATTAGGTCAAGTTGTGTGTATCATGTCATAATTATCTATCCGTAGATAGGTAGATAGGTATTTCCACCCTAACACGCGCGCGCTTTAAAATGTTGTTCACTTTCATTTATTAAAAGGAAAAATCACGAATATAGTAAAATACATAAAAGACACAAAAGCCTGTCTTATCGCTAAGAAACTACTGTAGTAGGTACTCAATACTCAATATTTTATTGCAAACCATTATGTAATTAACATTAGAACATATTGAAGAGTTAGAAACTCTCCGTTCAAAAATACGAATCAGTTATATAAAATAACTACGTGAGTATTAAAATATAAGGCTAGGAAGGTGTATCACAGACAGAATCCGATCTTCACTCGATAGTTTGGAGAATAACGCTGTAACGCTTGCGCGTTTTAAGGGTGAACTGCGCCATCTGTTTGGATGTCATGGAATTAAGCGTGGAAAAGCTTAATGTCATGCAATCTACACAGATGGCGGAGGGATTCAAATGTTTATTACGACGCTACGCCAAGGCATACACTTGATAAAAACCCAAAAAATAAAATAGGTAGGTACTTACCCGTAAAAATGTTAAAGTAAAATCAATTATAAACATGTTTAGTGAGGTGTATTTCTATCAACTCGCACTCTTTAATGGTTGCCACGAGGATGAAAAGTGTGGACAAAATATCTAGGTAAATTAAAAAAATTAGGAATTATAGTACAGACAATCACTGTACCTGTTAAAAATCAGTCTGGAACAAAAGACTTATAATAATGTAACATAATTTATCTGTACTTATAGATAAACTAATTTTAAGTTGAAAAAATATTATCTATCTAATAAAAACCCAACATACTATTGTTGTTAAAAGTCTTAAAAGACTAATATAGGCGTCATTAGCCTGTCAAGTCAAATTAAAATTAAGTAAATTATATTATGTGACTGTGTCTATTTTTATAAGTTAAATATTGTTTATGTTAAATAAAGATCTTTTAATAAAAAAAAAACTGCAACTTTCTATCCCCGGTCGAAGATCCGGAGGCAGACCCAAGACAATGTGGGAAAATGTAGTGTTGAGAGACATGAGTGAGTGCAATGTGTCCGAAGACGATGTCGAGATAGAGCGAAGTGGAGAAGAAAAGTAAGAAAGGCTGACCCCACCACCATGTGGGATAACTGACCCACTTCCATTTGATAAGAGTGTGATATTATAGCGTAACGTCAAAACATAAATAAAACACTAATAATACGAAAACAAAAACAACTGGCGCTCAGTGGTTCTATAAACACCAAACAATCAAGCACACACCAAGAAGTAAAACGCTTTTGAGTATATTAGCTACGTAGTAACCCCTAACAGAACTGTGTTGTTACTACAATAGCTAGTAACTAATCAAAGGTCACCTGGAAGAAATCGGTTTTGGCGATTTGACCGCCTTTGTACTACTGAACGTAATTCTACTAAGTCTTAGTTTTTTCTTGTAATTTGTTAAGTGTGCATAAAGCTATATCCTATACTATTCTATCTAAGAAATATTACTATATAAATATAGTTACTATTATATATACTATACTCGGGGCAATTTAGGCATATTACGCACTGTCGACTTGTCGCCGGCGACTCGGTCGCTGGCGACTGTGACTTACTACAGTTTAAATAGGTGTTTACGCACTTGGTCGTCGGTCGCCCAAGCGGCTAGGCGACTCGCCGCGACGTGGCGACGCACAAGCGACTGCCGGTCGCCGGCGACAAGTCGACAGTGCGTAATAGGCCTTAAGAAGCCACAATTGACGACTGTCAGTGTTATCTTCATAGTGAGGTGACCTGCTTAAAAACATCGATTAAAGTGAATGAATCAATACTTGAAACATATGTGAATTTTAAAAATCATCAGGCGAATCCCTGTCTCATTATTATTTTTCTTTCGTAAATATAAGGAACAAAATAAGTACATAATTTAACAAAAAAAAAATCATTTATTCAGTTGAACTATCAGAGTCATCTTCATCACTGCTGTCATCACTCAGAGATATTATTAATTCACGCTATGATATTATTTTGAAGAGAGAAACATTTTCATAGAGAAACGAAATAGATTACATAACATCTAACAACAGAAAAGCTTTCCAAGATTTGAGTATTTTAAACCAACTAAACTTTAACCTAACCACCGAATGGTGAGAGCAATAATAAGCAACAAAAAGCCAAAGAAAAGTAGAAATAAATTTAACGCAAACAGTTCAACTTGTGTGTCTTGCCTTGCATCACGTATGGATGTCAAACTTATACGTTGACTCAATTTTTTTTTTCTAAAACTAAGAACGTGCCAAAAAGGTATATAGAGAAGTATTATAGGTGTCACGCTAAAGGACCTAAAAAAGGCAGACGACATATAAGATCCACAACGAATGTCGAGGACATTTTAAAGAAAGTCAGACAATTAAAGTGGCGATGGACAGGACACATGACAAGAGACTGCAGAATTAAATGGACAAAAATTATAACAGAGTGGCCACCACGGCATGGCAAAAAAAGAGGAAGACAGCTTAAAAGATGGATGGGTGACATAAAGAAACATTGGTGGAGTAGTCTGGCCAAGAAAGGCTAGCGACAGAAAGAAGTGGAAAGGGCTCGTCACAGGACACGCTGATCACGACACAGAAAAATAGTAATAATAATTGTCAATACTATGTTTAAATTATCAGCAATAAAAGGCTTAAATAAATAATCGTAGTCAGTAAGATCAGTCCAATAAAAAAGCCGGGTCAGTAAATTGTACCTTACCAAATCAATGATTTTTCTATTTAGTTATTTTTTGTATTTTTATAGTTTGTTAAAAGAATAATAAATATTTATGTTTTATTATAATCACAACGTGGATATTAATTTATGGTGATATTTCTTCACAAGTAATCATTGCATTCGATTCAACTTATCAGCTTTCGATTTTTAGAGTAACATCCTTAGTGTTTAAAAAGAAAAAAGGTTAAGTGACGCAACATTGTAACAACGTTCAGTTCTTTACGAGATCGTAAATTATCTCGTAGATCAGTAATTATTTATTATGTTTAATATGGTTTATTAAAAAAACAAATCATAAAATAACTCGTATCGGTCATTATTACAATAAATATGTAATCGTAATTGAAAAAGGTTCAGCAATTGTGCAGTTCTAACAAAACGAAAAAATATATTATTTATGCCCGCCGTTACTAGGTTACGTTGTTGATTTTCGATGAATTGTCAAACGGGGCCTGTAAAATTGCCCCGAGTATACATTTTAGAATAGTAACTAATTATTCCTAATATTTGTGATGTTCAATCAAACAAGATGAAGGCTCGAAAATTTATTACAACACACGGCACAAGACATATTTGTACAAATAACGGTCACATTACACATAAAATGACTACTCGCATAGCTTCAGGAATGTTTCATCTCAATTTTGAAAGAAAACTCATTAAATTATAGGCTGGAAGTACACGGTTTTTGTTTAAATTGAAATTAAAGTAAAATAAATCTGTGATTTTCAGAAGCAGCAATACCGAATACTCAGGAGTGAGACGGTGGCGCAGAGCCGCAGAATATCATGAAATGTAGAGTAAATGCTAGCCGGTAGTTTATAAATGTTTCTATACAAAACTATCGTAGTCTCAATTTTAACACTTTAACTGCGGCTGATAATCACAGGCGCTTGCCATAAATGCGGCTAATAGTCAAATGAGTTGTGTTATACGCGCTTGGCGTGTGTAGCCACACTCGCGTCGCACAAAGGAAAGCACAAGGTATGTGTTTTCCGCAGTCTAAGTGTTAACTGATTAAACACATACCTTGTGTTTTCCTTTGTGCAACGCTAATGCGGCTACACACGCCAGGCGCGTAAAACACAACGCATTTGATTATTAGCCGCAGTTAAAGCAAACGCCTGTGATTATTAGCAGCAGTTAAAGTGTTAAATATTGTTTTTACTATAACTCTAAGCAGATTATGATATTTACAATAGTCATGAGAAACAAAATTTCAACGCAGACTGTTACAGACGCAGACGCAACATGTTAAACCCTACTTTGGTACAGATATGAAAATCCGAAGGCGCGCCTTATTTTTCCTTCATCGCTTACAAGTGTAGTAGATACGGTTATACAGAAAGGGTATGCTAAGCCGAAAAGGGCTCATAGTACTCATTATGAACAACTTTTACTACGGGACCAACCCGGAATTCGCGAAAAAAAATTGCTGTTCCATAGAAAAATGTCAAGGACACTCAACAAAATGTAAACTGCTGTTTTTTTTCGCGAATTCCGTGTTTCTCCCTTAATAAAAGTAATGATGTTATGAGCCCCCTTTGGCTTAGCATACCCTTTTCTGTATAAACATATAGAATTTAATCATTATAATTATTATTTGAGTACTCTTCTTAGCATCTCAGACCAGTTCAGTTCCAGGGTATAATTCATGTTATAAGGCAAATATTTGCAAACTCGAGGCATTGTGTTTTAAGGTTTTAATCAAAATTAAGTACTTTCATCGTGGCTAGGACGGGGGCATTGCCCTCAACCCCGTACCTTAGTCTGATCCCTCATAGATAATTAAGTTCGTAGAAAAACACGCACACTAGTGTACTAGTACTGTATAGACACATATACACTGTAACCGATTAGGATCGCGGCAGCTTATACCGAAATATCTACCGCAGTACTGATTTAGCAGAGTAGTACAATTCATATCATAATTCAATATTTTCACTACACATTTCAACAAAGTCCTGAGGACAAATTCATCACTTAAAACTATTGCTTGGGTTACCTTTAGAAAATTAGATAACAAGGTCTGGCCTTTATTTAGTATTAATTTACGAATAAATACCTAATTATGTATTAATTTCATACAGTATTACTTACGAGCCAATGTGAACGAATGGTACATATAAAATAGTTGGTGTTTTGTAGAAAATGCGAATAAGCCAGACACGAAAAATTTTTGACGCAGTTTTTTAGTTTTAATTACGAATATTTTCTATTGTTATTTAGTTTTTACTTCTTTTTAATTGGAAAGTATTCGAGCTTACAATACTGCAGCGCGAATTATTTCATTTACAATTTTTTTTACAACCTTTTATTAAAAATTATTCATCCGAAAAAAAAATCCGTGTTCGGCTGTACAGGCATCGCGTATATATGTACTACGAACGCACCTTATAATTTTTTCGGATATTTTTTACTATTATTGGGACTAATTGGGAGACCATTGTCTTTCTTCGCAGAAATCCGTAACGAAGGGAACGTTAAGAAATGTGTTAAGGCTTTAAGGATGTAAAAGGGTAATCAGCTCTAAGAATTTTTAAAGGCTATTGTTTTTTTTGATGTCGGCGTCCCGCAGACACGGATGCGTTAGAAAGCGCGTAATATTATAATGGTTGCACATGTACGGCCAAATACATTTTAGAACTATTGTTTAACTTCACAAAGATCTCGGAAATATTAGTTGGTTTATGGCAGGACAGAAAAAAGAGAAACTAGGAACTGACAAAGCGCACGTGTAGGGAAAAAACCCACGTTTGTATGGGGATGTTGTCGGGTGAGCCGATAGTCGGTAGATGGTAGGATCACTTAATTCAGGAGACTCACAGAGTAAAGACGGAAGTCTTCAAGCGCCTTAGCCTTGCCTAAATTGTGATTTTATTTGGTTTTGATTTGTTCAAACTTGTGAATATTAAGGCGTGCCTTTATTTGTTGTAAACCTTTTTATATAGAATCAAGTGCTAGATTGTTGTAAGGTGTGTAATGATTAAATTCAGTGCCAAGGCGTCGACACATTGTTGCTGGTAATGTAATTACAACTATAAGTTTGTACGAGCATTGAATTCACGTAAGTGATAATTTATAAGTGTCAGTATGGGATTTGTCTGTTTGTTAAGTGATGATAATGATTAAATACCCAGCAGTAGAAGAGAGGAGGCTATAGATGATGATGATGGTATCGGCGAGGCTAATCAATGTACATGAGTACATAAGAAGTACCTGCATAAGTTACTTCTCCTTCGGTATTCCGTGTGCGAAACCGATGATGTATGTGATGTATTGTCTTATCTTAAAGATGTAAAACCCGATAAGGGCATACCGCGGGTCTCCTAGAGACTACGCAACCGAATGACTAACAGATGGATTGGGAGAATCAAACGACACGATAAACTAAGTATCGGTCAGATTATCTTGCTTTCACTACAAGATACATACAAGGCTTAATGATGATGATGATATTATACAGGAAATACCCAGCTGACCATTCTTAGAATGTTGTTCTATAGAGCCTAATCAAATGCATATAGATTAAACCGCATGGTAGAATTTAGATTATCCCTGTTGTATTTTTCAATGACTTAAATTATCCAGACAATGCCAAAGATTACCAAAGATTTAATTTTGGGCTATACAATCACTCTGTTAATAAAGACGGCTCTGGATAAATTAGGGTCATTGTGTTTGTATTATGATCTTATTAATGTTTATTGTTTCGTGTACTAATGATTTTGTTGTAAATGTGTGTCCGCCGAACTCAATGAAATTCCATGTTCATATAAAACCCAGCTATACCCTGATCGCGATAAAGGGCTAAATTCGAGTCCGTAAAGACTAGATAAATGTACATTAAAATGCCTCATGTCGTCAAAGTTACAAAGATATGCATTATGATTTTGAACAATGACTTACTAATGCAACATAATGACACAGAGCTCAAGCCGGTCCTAGATGACCCTGCTGCAATAAAACTAAACTTAATCATGAACAAAGCCAGTCATGTTATAAAGTGATAGTACTAATGTATTAAAAGGCATCTAATAATGCAACGATTAAAAGGGTCTTATATTGCAAATAAATTACAGCAATAAATACCGATCCACTAATAAACAATAAAGATATCTCAGGGTATAGTGACAAATATAAATTGAAATAGTTTTGGTATAAATAATAATTATACAAAGGGCGATCGCGAATCTCCGTTTTCTATTCACCAAGTAGTTATTCCGGCTCACGCAGTTTTCGCTTGGACTATCGCTTTCTGTGTGAATAAGCCTAGTAGTCGAATGTCCTACAGATCATGAATCCTAACCGATTCATGGAATGTATAAACCGAGCTTAGCTTAGGGCTAGTAAACGATCACTCGAGCTATAATAAATATATGACAATATAAATACTCGAGCGTTAACCGATTTACCGTAAATAAACCTTCATATCGCCCTAATGACTTGTTTGATTTATTTAATTAAGCTACAATTCCCGATACCTCACTAGGTAGACACAAGTATTAACTAAAGCTTGATCTCAGACTATGACACTCTCTTTTAAGTAAATTTCATTGCACAATACAAATATCCATTTATCATTAAAATAACGAGAGTTGAGTCTAGGGACGATTCGTAGGTAGTTGTAAGATTTACAGCTATAGCAACGAGCGTACTTCGGGATTACAACCTACGGGACTTCACTACCGACGAGTTTACCTGCAGATAACGTAGGTATAGGAAGTATCGATTACCAACTATAATCTATAAAATCAATTACCTATAGAAGTAGATTCGAACCGGAGATAATTTGAGACGCTCACTCTCAGTCATTATAGACATGTACTTGTATGTCCATGATTAGGTATGTATATACATACCTAACCTAACTATGACATTGGCTTCGATGCCAATAAAAGGTCAACCGGCCGAGATATTATCTATTATGAACAGAATGCAGAATTCACATGTGTCTGGTATGTACGCACACTCAATTAACGTGGCTTCAATGCACACGTGGGTCAACCGACCCCTTATACGATGTATTACAAATATGAATTGACATTAGGTATTTGGATACCTAATCTTACTAAGACATTAGTTTCGATGCTAATAAAGGTTAACCGGCCGAGATATGATATGTTGCGTAAAGAATGTATAGTACATTACATATGTGTTTGTCATGCACAAACACTCAAGTAACGTGGCTTCGTTGCACACGTGGGTCAACCGACCCCCTATATGATGTATTACGAATATAAATCGATTATATACTCGATTAACACTTTACTAGGACTTTATGTGATGATCTAATATGCTTTATGAGAAACCCTAGTCACTATTTTCCAATCTAAGAGAGATAGAGTGATAAGCGACCCTATTCCCTGATGTTAAGGACTGAAACGATCACCGAACGGGATCAACGTTTCACTACTCATACGATAGATGTAACTCGACGTTAGTTTTCGTATTAGAATGATTTTATGGTTAGACGGATTGAAACTCATAGTATCTTATTAGAACTCTAATCACTGGTAATATTGCGAGACGTAAGAGGCGTGTTGTACTGGCAGGGAACGTATTAATGTGACTATGATAAACGAGTGCGCTAAATATCCAATTGGACTCTCTGGTACTGCACTTGGCATGTACCTAGGTCGAGAGTGTACGACCCAAACAGCTTAACCTCCGTGCCTGACGACAATAGTGGTCCTGGCTTGCCCCTTACACGTCCTCCCCCGAGAGTATGATGCTTAGCTCCTCTCGCAACCACTTAGCCACTGTCAGCGGCCGTTGACTTAGCAAACATAAAACCATGGTATATAAAGAGCTGTATAGCCACACTAAGCGTGTCGATACGCAAGGCGAGTGAGTTGCAAAAAGACATACACGGTATGCGCCTGTACGCAGGAATTAGGCCTTGCGAGCAGAGTGGGTCAGTTGTACGATCAGTTGTTATTGCATAATTACCACAGACCAGTCACTTGGATAATATTCATTAGAAAACCGTTTTATTTCCAACTGGACATATTTCAGTTCCAGTTAGAATTCTAATACTCGCGCTACAATACCTAGACTGCCAAGCCTGGAGGTATAGTTATGCGATGGCATGAGCCGTGAGGGCTGTTAATAAGCTATATGCATTAATTCGCACACATAAAACATAAACCACAAATATTTAGCCACTTTAATATTATCCCAGCTAGAATAGCACTAAACTCGTAACGAATCACTTATAACTAGACGATCACTTATCATAAGACTTCGGCAAATATACGTCGGTATTCCACCACCAGGTAGAACCGACCTTTAAACTGAAGCTTTGGCATCGGGTACCACTACAGAAATGGTGCCGTGACCAGGATTTAGCTACGTATTAAACTGATAATACGACTAAATTATTCAAATTACAAAAAATAACACAACGTAGAAACAAAGGGTCCTCATGAAGTATATTTGGCCATATATTATATACATGTGCTTTTCAGAGATTCAACTTTCACAGAAACGAAGACTACGAGATAACAAAGGGTCTAAAATGTTTTATGACATGCTCAATTGTGTATCTCATTTGCAGATATTGTGACTGATGTCGTGAGATGGATGTCAGCATTCAACGTGGCAGATACGGCTTCAATAATTACATTGTAATTAACAATGTAGCGATTGTATATGGATAGCATTAAGATAAACTAGATTATGTTTACATTTTATACAAACTAGGTACTTCTAGGGTGTTTTAGATTAAGTTATCTTTCAGCTAACACACTGACACTTGATTGTTATAAACTAGGCTTTATGTGTAAATGTATAATAGACCTTACTTTCAATCTAGCCTTTCGAGATAATTCTACACTAAGTGATATACATTGTACATTAGGTATTGTTATTAACATGCAGACGTCATTGATTTTGTAAGATGTCTGATAGCAGTAGGTAGTTGAGCGCTTGGTCTGAGGTCTTAGTAATCTTTGCGGATAGACAGGGTTATAATTAGGTGCATTCTGGTTTCAAACTTATTACGTGTAGAGCTAGTTACATTCGCCTATTTGAACGTGCTGGTCAGGTAATTGTCGAGTAAAGCTATTGCAGTTTGATACCGGGAAGATGAGTCAGAGTAGGCATAGAAAGAGACAGAGTCGTAATGCAGGTAGTGCGAACAAGCAAGGTTATACTTTAGATGCGGCAATAAATGCATTAACGGACGTTATTCAGGAAACTTCAACTACTTCAGGAAGTAGTGAGCTAAAGCAGGTCTTGTAATAGATAGATGATTGCGAGCGTAAAATTACGTCATGAGACATGATTCATTAGATACCCAACAATTGTGGGTCACACATGTTACAGAGAACCATCAAACAGTCGTAATAGAGTAGGCTTCCCTAGAAGTCTAAAACAAAATATAGTGACGACAAGACGCATGGCAAATGTTTTAAATGGCACCAACAGGCGCAATAGATTTAATGAAACACGTGGACAAGGGGGAATGAGACTATTAGCCATAGTCATCCCCGCTAGTCCTAAGTTTAGTAAAGGCGGCACAGATCAAGAGAGACGAGACCGACATGGTCGAAGTCATTGTAGTCCAGGTAATTACACCCGGGCGTGCCAACGCCATAAAGTGTGAAAAAAAAGACGCTACTTCGTCTTAGACGCAGTATAACAGTGCAAATACCAATAACCACAAACTACTAAATGTCGTTTGAACGACTTTATGTTTTGATAGGAATGATAAAATAATATCTAGGGAGAATACTGCGTTGAAGCGATTTTGCGTTTGTTGAAGTTGAAAACCTTAGCAAGGTCGTGGGGGAACGAAGAATTGGTATCAAAGTACTTATCTAAATCGATTTAAATCAAATCGAGATTTGTAACTTGAACATACGTTTAGTAGGAATTGAGTTGTTATTAGCGAATCAATGTAACAATACTAAGGTATTTGAAGTGGAGGCGTCACGGACGCTTATATATAATGTACGATGTTTTATGACTTAGATGAGGCGCGTGACGATAATGACTACTTCTCTTTACCGAAATTGTCCGAGACGAAATAAAAAAAAAATGGTTAAAGATAGAAGAGATATCAATTGGTATTCATTGATAAGTTACGCGACTATAACTTTGTACATTAGAAAGGTCCACGCACTTCTAGAAACAGAGAGACGATCAGCGGGACAGCAGAGAATATAGGAACACGAATATAATACGATTATTTAAAGCTATGAAGTATTTGGCAGGTGCGTTGTTTGAAATTCCAATCACAGATGTATAAAGTGCAGTAAGTGCGTTTCAAATCGAAATAGTTCACATCGTGCGTTTAAGGAGCCAATGAGTCGAGATACTCTAATCAAACTCTATACTAACAGAGAAGACGACATCGGGTCGATAGTATGGGTTAGACACTAGACCACAATGTAAACACGTTCATAGGACACGATAGTTCAAATATACCTAAACATGAACGCGTTAGCTGAGCTTAGTTAGGAAGCTTTCAATTCAGCTTCAGGAAGTAGAGAGCTAATAGCAAGTAAGACGAGATGGCCGTCAGACGCAGGCCGATTGATGAATAAATAAATAAGTACTAAAACGGCTAGAAATTTTCGATAGGAAATTACACAAAAAAAATTGGTACGCATATCAATGTATAGGAAACATGATCATTCGAACTGATCATATGAGTTTTTTATGGTTGTGTACGTGTAACTTACAGTAAATCGGTATGCATAACAATGCGGTGGAAACGTGACCATTTGAATTGATTATTTATGAGTGTTATATGTTACATAGGTGTGAATTACTCCATAAGAGAATTGGTAGATGAGTGCATTTTCTAAGTAAATTCAATTGAACGATAGAACATGTGTCGGGAAAGACTAGAGTATGACATTTTGTCACGACATGTAAGTAAAAGCGAATAAACCGAGTAGCCCTGTTCGAGACAACGTTAATAAGCGTTTACCTATAGATACTTGTGTAATTATTACGTAGGCTACATAACTCTTTGATATTAGATTACAACATATAACCTAGAACGGTTCAAGGGAATGATAAAGTAGAGGGACAAGACGACGTTAACGTTATAGTATCGCGGGTTAGGCTCAGGTAGAAATAAATTCACTCTGTATCGTGGTTGAGTCATTTGCTTTGGAAGTTATTGATAATAGTGAGATACTATAATTGACTATGAAAATAGTGCGACGATTAGTAACGAATTAGTAGAGCGTTGAAAGAGTCATTGACTAGACTTTGAGATTTAGGAGTGCTGAATGCGTCAAATTTATTAATAGAACAAAGAGATTTATAATAAAACCAGTCAGTGTTGCGATAATATTAAGAGACTTTGGCTAACAATAGAGGTTGATAAATAGATATGAGGAAGCAATAAAGTAAATTGTCAAGATTTTGTTCGTAAAGCGTAGCTTTTGGTACCTCTTGTGTATGGAGAACTAAGCAAGTAATTGAATGGAGTAGACTAACTTGGGTTGATCAGTTAAGAAGTCGTATCGTATTGCAGTCCACTTACGTATATTAGAAGGAGATATGGACCAATAAGATTTCTATTAGAAATACGCGAATCAAATAATAAAGAGTTGTTTCAGTTTGCAATGCCTTGCACATGAGTTTTGGTAGTTTGGAGAAATATTACAAACAAGACGTTTGTTTTACTGCAGTTTGCTTGAAATATTTCGGGGGAATTATGTACAGGCATCGCGTATATATGTACTACGAACGCACCTTATAATTTTTTCGGATATTTTTTACTATTATTGGGACTAATTGGGAGACCATTGTCTTTCTTCGCAGAAATCCGTAACGAAGGGAACGTTAAGAAATGTGTTAAGGCTTTAAGGATGTAAAAGGGTAATCAGCTCTAAGAATTTTTAAAGGCTATTGTTTTTTTTGATGTCGGCGTCCCGCAGACACGGATGCGTTAGAAAGCGCGTAATATTATAATGGTTGCACATGTACGGCCAAATACATTTTAGAACTATTGTTTAACTTCACAAAGATCTCGGAAATATTAGTTGGTTTATGGCAGGACAGAAAAAAGAGAAACTAGGAACTGACAAAGCGCACGTGTAGGGAAAAAACCCACGTTTGTATGGGGATGTTGTCGGGTGAGCCGATAGTCGGTAGATGGTAGGATCACTTAATTCAGGAGACTCACAGAGTAAAGACGGAAGTCTTCAAGCGCCTTAGCCTTGCCTAAATTGTGATTTTATTTGGTTTTGATTTGTTCAAACTTGTGAATATTAAGGCGTGCCTTTATTTGTTGTAAACCTTTTTATATAGAATCAAGTGCTAGATTGTTGTAAGGTGTGTAATGATTAAATTCAGTGCCAAGGCGTCGACACATTGTTGCTGGTAATGTAATTACAACTATAAGTTTGTACGAGCATTGAATTCACGTAAGTGATAATTTATAAGTGTCAGTATGGGATTTGTCTGTTTGTTAAGTGATGATAATGATTAAATACCCAGCAGTAGAAGAGAGGAGGCTATAGATGATGATGATGGTATCGGCGAGGCTAATCAATGTACATGAGTACATAAGAAGTACCTGCATAAGTTACTTCTCCTTCGGTATTCCGTGTGCGAAACCGATGATGTATGTGATGTATTGTCTTATCTTAAAGATGTAAAACCCGATAAGGGCATACCGCGGGTCTCCTAGAGACTACGCAACCGAATGACTAACAGATGGATTGGGAGAATCAAACGACACGATAAACTAAGTATCGGTCAGATTATCTTGCTTTCACTACAAGATACATACAAGGCTTAATGATGATGATGATATTATACAGGAAATACCCAGCTGACCATTCTTAGAATGTTGTTCTATAGAGCCTAATCAAATGCATATAGATTAAACCGCATGGTAGAATTTAGATTATCCCTGTTGTATTTTTCAATGACTTAAATTATCCAGACAATGCCAAAGATTACCAAAGATTTAATTTTGGGCTATACAATCACTCTGTTAATAAAGACGGCTCTGGATAAATTAGGGTCATTGTGTTTGTATTATGATCTTATTAATGTTTATTGTTTCGTGTACTAATGATTTTGTTGTAAATGTGTGTCCGCCGAACTCAATGAAATTCCATGTTCATATAAAACCCAGCTATACCCTGATCGCGATAAAGGGCTAAATTCGAGTCCGTAAAGACTAGATAAATGTACATTAAAATGCCTCATGTCGTCAAAGTTACAAAGATATGCATTATGATTTTGAACAATGACTTACTAATGCAACATAATGACACAGAGCTCAAGCCGGTCCTAGATGACCCTGCTGCAATAAAACTAAACTTAATCATGAACAAAGCCAGTCATGTTATAAAGTGATAGTACTAATGTATTAAAAGGCATCTAATAATGCAACGATTAAAAGGGTCTTATATTGCAAATAAATTACAGCAATAAATACCGATCCACTAATAAACAATAAAGATATCTCAGGGTATAGTGACAAATATAAATTGAAATAGTTTTGGTATAAATAATAATTATACAAAGGGCGATCGCGAATCTCCGTTTTCTATTCACCAAGTAGTTATTCCGGCTCACGCAGTTTTCGCTTGGACTATCGCTTTCTGTGTGAATAAGCCTAGTAGTCGAATGTCCTACAGATCATGAATCCTAACCGATTCATGGAATGTATAAACCGAGCTTAGCTTAGGGCTAGTAAACGATCACTCGAGCTATAATAAATATATGACAATATAAATACTCGAGCGTTAACCGATTTACCGTAAATAAACCTTCATATCGCCCTAATGACTTGTTTGATTTATTTAATTAAGCTACAATTCCCGATACCTCACTAGGTAGACACAAGTATTAACTAAAGCTTGATCTCAGACTATGACACTCTCTTTTAAGTAAATTTCATTGCACAATACAAATATCCATTTATCATTAAAATAACGAGAGTTGAGTCTAGGGACGATTCGTAGGTAGTTGTAAGATTTACAGCTATAGCAACGAGCGTACTTCGGGATTACAACCTACGGGACTTCACTACCGACGAGTTTACCTGCAGATAACGTAGGTATAGGAAGTATCGATTACCAACTATAATCTATAAAATCAATTACCTATAGAAGTAGATTCGAACCGGAGATAATTTGAGACGCTCACTCTCAGTCATTATAGACATGTACTTGTATGTCCATGATTAGGTATGTATATACATACCTAACCTAACTATGACATTGGCTTCGATGCCAATAAAAGGTCAACCGGCCGAGATATTATCTATTATGAACAGAATGCAGAATTCACATGTGTCTGGTATGTACGCACACTCAATTAACGTGGCTTCAATGCACACGTGGGTCAACCGACCCCTTATACGATGTATTACAAATATGAATTGACATTAGGTATTTGGATACCTAATCTTACTAAGACATTAGTTTCGATGCTAATAAAGGTTAACCGGCCGAGATATGATATGTTGCGTAAAGAATGTATAGTACATTACATATGTGTTTGTCATGCACAAACACTCAAGTAACGTGGCTTCGTTGCACACGTGGGTCAACCGACCCCCTATATGATGTATTACGAATATAAATCGATTATATACTCGATTAACACTTTACTAGGACTTTATGTGATGATCTAATATGCTTTATGAGAAACCCTAGTCACTATTTTCCAATCTAAGAGAGATAGAGTGATAAGCGACCCTATTCCCTGATGTTAAGGACTGAAACGATCACCGAACGGGATCAACGTTTCACTACTCATACGATAGATGTAACTCGACGTTAGTTTTCGTATTAGAATGATTTTATGGTTAGACGGATTGAAACTCATAGTATCTTATTAGAACTCTAATCACTGGTAATATTGCGAGACGTAAGAGGCGTGTTGTACTGGCAGGGAACGTATTAATGTGACTATGATAAACGAGTGCGCTAAATATCCAATTGGACTCTCTGGTACTGCACTTGGCATGTACCTAGGTCGAGAGTGTACGACCCAAACAGCTTAACCTCCGTGCCTGACGACAATAGTGGTCCTGGCTTGCCCCTTACACGTCCTCCCCCGAGAGTATGATGCTTAGCTCCTCTCGCAACCACTTAGCCACTGTCAGCGGCCGTTGACTTAGCAAACATAAAACCATGGTATATAAAGAGCTGTATAGCCACACTAAGCGTGTCGATACGCAAGGCGAGTGAGTTGCAAAAAGACATACACGGTATGCGCCTGTACGCAGGAATTAGGCCTTGCGAGCAGAGTGGGTCAGTTGTACGATCAGTTGTTATTGCATAATTACCACAGACCAGTCACTTGGATAATATTCATTAGAAAACCGTTTTATTTCCAACTGGACATATTTCAGTTCCAGTTAGAATTCTAATACTCGCGCTACAATACCTAGACTGCCAAGCCTGGAGGTATAGTTATGCGATGGCATGAGCCGTGAGGGCTGTTAATAAGCTATATGCATTAATTCGCACACATAAAACATAAACCACAAATATTTAGCCACTTTAATATTATCCCAGCTAGAATAGCACTAAACTCGTAACGAATCACTTATAACTAGACGATCACTTATCATAAGACTTCGGCAAATATACGTCGGTATTCCACCACCAGGTAGAACCGACCTTTAAACTGAAGCTTTGGCATCGGGTACCACTACACGGCGAATTAGCTTTTTCTACAAAACACCAACGAGACGTAGTATAAATTAAGTGTTTTTATTGTTTATTTCTTACACATCAAACTTTACAATAATTATATGAAATTAAGTGTAGTTCTCATCAGAGAAATCAGTTAAATCTAAATGAGAAAATGCAAGAATAATAAACAAATTCAACAATCAAAACAACGAATTAAAAAAAACGAATTTATAGACATAAATAATAGTTAAAAAAAACTAAAAAAACACGCTTTTTATAAAAAACCGAACTAAAAAAATAGAAAATAAAATTTTATAAATTTAAATTAAGAATAGGGTTGAAAATTTCAATAAATATAAATTAATAATAGTGTAAATAAATAAATATATGTATTTTATTTTTAAAAAGCGTGGGGTGCATGGGTCAATAGATATTATATATTTTGTAGATACATTTTGTATTGACAGACATGAGTAGAGTGATTAGCATTTTGATAATATCTTAGAAAGCACCCCACGCTTTTTTAAAAATAACATACATATATTTATTTATTTACACTATTATTAATTTATATTTATTGAAATTTTCAACCCTATTCTTAATTTAAATTTATAAAATTTTATTTTCTATTTTTTTAGTTCGGTTTTTTATAAAAAGCGTGTTTTTTTAGTTTTTTTTAACTATTATTTATTTTTCGCTTTTTAGTTCGATTTGCTAACTATTAACCATCCTTAATATGTACAAATGTGTTGGTGTTATCCGATTTTGGCCGTCTGCTCAAGCAAATTAAAAGTAAAATTGATGCGTAACAAAAAATATTGAGCAAAAAGATTTGTAGCCGCGTGGTTTCGATCCTCAGACCTCATAAAATAAAATTGATGCGTAACAAAAAATATTGAGCAAAAAGATTTCTAGCGCGTGGTTTCGATCCAGGGACCTCTGGGTTATGAGCCCAGCACGCTTCCACTGCGCCACTCTGTTCTCTGACACGAATGACGAAATTACCATTTGTAAGTTAAACGGTATTAAAAGTTAAAGAAACTTTATAGAAAAAGCGTGTTAAAAAAATTAATAGTTAAAATAACTAAAAAACACGATTTGTCTAGTGTATTGTCATCGGTCCTCGATATATCTACAAAGTTTGAAAGAAATCTGACCGTTTAAAGTGGGTCAAAAACGCGCTCAAAGGAGTCGGTTACATACAAACATACAAACATACAAACATACAAACATACAAACATACAGGTGAAGCTAATAAAAGCGTGTTAAAAAAAGATTTATTTTTGGCGATGTTGATTATAAAATTGCATTAGAGTTTAATTCAGAAACGTCTAACAATATTTTGTATCATTTTGGTGCGTTACTATTCTCATCAGCCAGAAGTTGACCGCACTTTATAGCATAGATAAGCTTTTCGAACTTTTGCGAAAAAGGGTAGACTATACAAAAATCTATTAAAATACTTATTAAGAATGCCTAAATGGATGTAGGACTTGAATCATTCAGAAATTACAAAATAAAAACACTCATATTGAGATTACATAAATATTCACAACTTCCGATTTCAATAAATAGGTAAAGAAATAAACTCAATAAATTTATAATGAATTAGTAATAAAATGAGTTAAAACTATTTTATACAAATATCTAGAGGGTGTCTTAACTAATGCCTGATTTACACTTGCAATTAAACCGGTTAGGAACGGTCGTCGTGATTTGAACAGATGATAAAATTTTGACGGTTTAACAATAATTCATCATCATTACAAATTCAAACCAAAACCACTCACCCGTCCATTGCCGAGTAAGGCCTGAGCGCAAATTACCTTGTTTACCAAAATTATAAGGCTGGTTTTACAAATACCGCCATCTATCGGATTTACTAGTAAGGTTGTTTCATTGCTAACGCTCTGAAAGACAATTAATTCCATGCGAAACCGCTAGATTACTAAAAACGTAAACCACGGAGGATACTAAAGTATCCGTGGACGCGCAAGTGGGTTTTGTTGATTTTTGACATTGACCTAATTACCTATGTACTACGTACTAGAGGTCACACCACAGTACATCGCAATGTCCCATTTAAATAACAGTTAAAAGTCACTGTGTGATCACAATGTGTTGTACTATTTGCATAAATACTAAAACACCACGGAAAAACTATTGTTTTCTAGCGATTGACTAAGTGAATTGTGGCATAGAGGCCACAAACAAACGGGACAGCAGTGTCATTGTTTTTTAAATATAAATCAGGCGTAAATTGCGTGTCCTAGTGCGTGTGAGTTTATAACTCGTCCCGGAGTAGCGTGTATCGGTTCTTGGACGGAGCTAGTTTCTTGAAGGTGGACTCCGGCGGCGTGGTCACTTTCCCGTCGCCTTGAGAGTCTATTTGGTTTGGATCTGGGCCGTAGTGGAATTCCCTGGAAATTAGGAAGAGAAAAACATATACTGTATGTATAAGTCGATGGAGAAAGTATGATGGAATATAGTTGGACATGGAAAGAGAAAATATAGCTTTCTGTCGAAATTAGTAGTGCTAGAAAAAGAATATGTACATATCTATACTTATTCATCTGTACTAATATTGTAAAGACACATTTTCCCTGAGTGCTATCAGGGCTATAAGGAAAGGGTATGCTACGCCAAAAATAACTAATAGTACGCATAATTATCAATAACTTTAACTATAGGACCAACCCTGAAATCGTGTAAATAAATCAGCTGTTCCATAGAAATCGTTCAATGACGCTCGACAAAATGTGTGCAACAGCTGATTTTTTCTCGATTTCCAGTTTGGTCCCATAGTAAAAGTTGTTCATAATGATGGATACTATATACTGTTTTCGATACTATATACTATATATATGTACTATACAGTCTTTTCTTTTTTTTCGCTTTTTTACGAAATCCTGAGCATCAGCTAGTAATATTACAAAGAGGCAATCTTTGGAACTCACGTTTTTTATATTATTTCACTAATTTAAAACTACGCTATTTAAAGTGCTAAGTGTTTTATAGTTCGAGGATTCGTTTGCATTTTTCGTAGAGTAAATACTCGTATCACATGACTCGATTGACCTCATTGTACTAAATGACTTTTCTGTGAGCAAAAATCTCTGAGCAAACCAGCCATAATCATAACAAATTAGAAACACTTGATAAAATACCTACGCAAATAGTACTTAACGTAATTTGTTATCAAGATTATATAATCAGGTATGAGATCGTCAGTCTTATCAGCAATTTCCATTAAAATAATAAACAGTGATAAGCTGTAGCGTAGGTAGATACTGTGACGTATGCCCAAGTTGATGCATATGCACTTTCTTTCCGAATCACTAACCATGCTAAACGACAATATCTAATAATATTAAAAACCAATTTAAAAATGTTTTTAAAAACAAGCTTTAATTGCTTTCTCGTTGGAATTACACAGGTATAAAAAATTTCATTTCAATTGGACATTGGGAAGTGGTTCAAAATTCAGTTGCAAGATTTGACCCACCCAGGCATACCAATATACGTACATTACATACATACTAACACGGCAAGTTAATAAAAACTTGTAACTAGAAGATCTTATGTAGTTTTTGTAATTTTTATAATATCTTTTTTTAGTGTTCTTGTAATTGTTTTTTACTGAAAATCAAATGTAAATTGCTTTTCTTCTAGGGCAGGGGTGGCAAACCGTTACAAATCAACATGCCAATTTTTCTAAAGAAATGTTAATGAGGCTCTTCACGCGCCCATGACTTGACGAGGGAGGTGCTAGAGTGGCAAATGTGTAAATCCGCCATTAAATAATTTTGCCTAGTGATAGTTGGGTGATGGCGTGCCCAAAATACTATGTCGCGTGCCATCGAAGAAACGCGTGCCACAGGTTCGCCATCCCTGTCCTAGGCTATCATTTAGATAAGAAGGTATTACCTGTGTAGTTTCCCCGAGTACAAGTCCTGTAAAAACTGGTTGAGCCGGCCGGGGATCTCCATATCCTCGTATTTGGGAAACAGGTACATGTGGCGGAACGAGTCGATGGCGATGAGGGGCAGGTCCGAGACCGACTTGCCGAGGTGGTGCAGGGGGTGCTCGAACCGGACGCCGTCCGCTGTGAGGAAGTTGATGTTCTCTGGAAGGGGGAAACGATAAATGAATAAGCGTTAGACACTCAAAGATCCCCATTAGGATACCCTTTGTCGGGGATGCCGTAGAAGTCCGTAGAACACACACAAAGAACACCCAAAACAGACATTTAATTTGGATGCCTTAGTGTTATTCCAGAACCAGACCAATATAACTATTTTATATTTTATCAAAATCAACGATGAAGTTACCGTTGTCAGAGGTACAGAAAAGGATATAGACTACTTTTTCTCATCGTCATAGATGATTTAATCAACTAACTTTAACCGCGGGCATTGTAAAAACCCCTACCCTATTAATAAAAAAAACATATCTACTTAACTATTTATATCTATCCTATCTATCTATATGTAAACTATGTATTACTAGCTATACCTAAATTTTTCGATTGCTAACGTTAACCTACTGTTATGGCCAAGTGATTGTCTAGTGGGAAAACCTTGCGTTGTGATCGTAGAACCTAAGTTACGAATAAGTATGAGCAACCGAGCTACCTGAATAGATTTCCTAACAAATTGACTTACTCTAAGTTACAAGATTCCTACTACGTAAGTTATATAGGGTTATTCATAAAGGGTATGCTAGGTTTTAACCCTTAACTATTTTTCTTAGTATTCCTAATGTAAAATTGACTTAAATAATTATCAAATATGATACGAAATATATTCTAAATTATAGTTTTGGACTAGTTTCAAGCCTAATAAGTTCAGAACAATATTTTACTAAGACTTTACTAAGATTTTACACCAAATATTTTTTATTTATTTATTTTATGGTTTTTATGTATTATGTTTGTATGTATTTGTACACATAAATTGTTGGCTATGGCCCCGCCCCTCCGCCGCGGTAAGCAATGTGTTTCGGCCCAGACTGGATACACTCTTCCGTTTTTACGTGTACAAATACACACCTCTGTGTGTTCCTAACATTAGAGCGCCTGACTTAAACGTCGTTATCATATTCAACTATCATATTCAACATATTTGAATATTATAACAACCCAAAAGCTAAGAGAAGAGGACATAATCTTTTGGCAAATGTCAGTCAGTCTGTCAGTCATTACATCCTTCTTTTTTTTCCTTTCACACATTTATTCATCAAGGAGCTTACTCATTACCTTAAGGTAATGAATCTGGTCCCGGAAGAACGAATGCAATCCCTTTCGACCCCTACCTAACCACCTAACTGCCTAACGCAATATAGCGACTGCAGTGAACAACCAACTAGAATATCGTTTTATTCTGAAGTTAGTGTGTAAATACATACTCCGGAACCTTTATCCAAAAGCATCTAATTAGACAACCAAGTCTAACACATAGTGTGATAAAGATGAATGTAACTCTCCCGTTACCATCTCAAGTCGTCAGTCTCAGATAGAACTTTCTATCAGTAGACTAAATGAAGAAGACTAGCAATTAAGAAACCATCGGCATAATGAGGTGCCTGTCATCCCGTTGGAATCAAGGGTAACCTCGGAACCATAGTTCCATGCTTAGGTTAGATAATTACCAGTAAGGTACTTTCCGTGGAAGCCTTTAGTATCTTACGAAGACAACCAACAATCACTAAACCATAGACATAAGAGGTGCCTGTCATCCCGTTGGAGTCAAGGGTAACCTCGGAGATATCGCTCCATGTTACAGCTCAGATAATTATCAGCAAAAGGATCTTTCCATAGAAACCTTCGATAAAAGTAGTGTGTAAAGAAAGATCATCGTTGACCTTCGAATTGAAGAGGTAAATTGACTTAAATGTCATCGTGTCGATTCAGAACCTATGTTCCATTAAATGTAAGACTTGGTGAGTCAAAATATAATATGTAAGACTTGGTGAGTCAAAATATTATAATATGTAAGACTTGGTGAGTCAAACATCACGTGATTTCACGTTATGTAAATAATATTAAAATAGTAAAGAGACTTCCGATCTACTTTACATTTATTCGTATATTAAATAGTTACTCGTCAAACTATAGTTGGCCGCTCATCTGACAGCAACTATTGTCAACCATTCGAGATAGTTCGTATAACTTCGAATGGCTAACTTGGCAAACTAATCGGCTGCCCGATTTACTTTAATTGTAGGCATTCATAATAGATTCGGCAAACTGATCGGCTGTCCGATTTACTTTAATCGTTAGCTTATATATTTTATAGTAGATTCTACAAACTGATCGGCTGTCCGATTTACTTGAATTGACCAAGACTTAAATTAAGACTTGACTAAGCTTAACCTTAACTAAGACTCTGCTAATAACACATCGGCCGGGAATCGAACCCGCGACCTAACATAAACGTAATCGTGTATACGCTATAGTAGATCCTACTAACGCCCAGACTCTAATAACATATTGGTCGGGAGTCGAACCCGCGACCTAACATAATCGTAATCGTGTATACGTTAAAGTAGATTCTAACTAACGCCCAAACTCTAATTACATATCAGTCGGGAATCGAACCCGCGACCTAACATAAACGTAATCGTGTATACGCTATAGTAGATTCTAACTAACGAACAGACTCAGAACAGGTACTCAAACTCATTACTCAACAACCGTCGGACCAGGAATCGAACCCGAGACCTCCGGCCCTCAACACGAACTTAATACCACCGGTCCTGATTACCCTATTTTATTTTATTTTTATTTTATTTTAATTTAATCTAATTTTATTTTATTTTATCTAATTTTATTTTATTTTACCTAATTTTATTTTATTTTATTTTATCTAATTTTATTTTATTTTACCTAATTTTATTTTATTTTATTTAGTACGATTTTATTTGATTTAATTTAATTTTATTTTAATTTAATCTAATTTCACTTTATTTGATTTAATTCGATTTTATTTTATTTAGTACGATTTTATTTGATTTAATTTGATTTTATTTTAATATAATCTAATTTCACTTTATTTGGTTTAAGTCTAATTAATTTTATTTACGAATATTGTTTATTAAGCAAGTTATTCTGCACTAGGTATTTCACACAATTAACACACACAACGCGATACGTCCTGAAACACACACCGAAAAGAACACAAATGCAAAAATAAAAGGTTCTAAAACCAAACACACATGCACAATAAATTCAATTAAATAAATGAAATAAAATAATCTCAGGAAAGTTTGCTCCCCGTCGATCAGGCCTAAGAAAAACGCATCCTAAAACACAAAAGGACACAAGTATTTTCAGAGTCAGTGACCAAGACTACGTTCTAAGCTCTCTTTCTATTGTAATTACCTAATAATCTGCAGTGCTAAATTCCCGCAATTAGAAACCTCCATATAAAATCTGTAGCACCTCAATGGGTAAAGTTATGACGAAATCCTTTTAAATAATTTAATTTTTATTCACTATTTAGTAATCCTCAAATCACAATTAAGTTTCATAGGTACTGGACTGTACTGTACTCCTCTAAGTGGGTAAGTACTGTTGACCTTTATTTAAACTACGCGTGATTTTAATCTACAATCAAACCATTAATCCATAAACTATTGCTAAGTATTCGCGACCCGAGATCTCTAATTTAGTAGCTCAATGCATAAAGTTATAATTTTATATTTTCTTTAAAATAATTTAGTAAATTAAGTTACTATAGTAATAGTTAATTCTATCTCAAGCTGCCCCCGCCTGTCGTCGAACGTTCGGACTAGTCTGGTTATCTACAAGTAGGTACCATGCCGAAAATCCTTTTAAACAACAACCGCTAGGAAGCCCAAGATAATAATCAACCATCAACAATGTTTATGATCTTTGCTTTTACTTAAATCACACGTGATTCTAATTTAAACTTGTTTTCAATAGCTAAAGCTGGACCTCCATCTTGGTGGCCCTCAGCATCATTCGACACAGTTACAAATTTATTCCTTAAACTATTTTAAAATGATCACTGAATTTAAAACAATCGGTCACTGATATGAAAATACACATAATTAAAAAAATGAGCACAAGAAATCCAGGAGGTAATTCAAAATCACTCACGTGTTGACTGCGTTCAGCTCTCCCGACGACTGCCTTCCATCAAGTTCCCTCGCTCCAGCCTCCTGTACCGCCACTCCTAGAAACTACTCCCCTAGAAAACTTCAGCAATCCAATCCCATCACTACATTTGAAAATCAGCCCCTGTGATTCGTTGTTTTCAAGGATCACGCCACTTTTTCGACATTGCTTCGTACTCACCGGATTTAGTACCGAGGGTCAATAATTGATGCGTTTATTTGTTTTCTTCTTGTCTTGACACCAATGTGCTATTTGTGATTGAAATAATTAATTGATCTATTGTTTTGTATTAACCATGTACTTATATTTAAATATGAATGTTTATTTATTTCGACTTTTATAATTAAACCCTTTTTGACTATGAAAAATAGCATATCTTAATTACTTTTTTTTTATGACCAATCACATCGCTATTCCAAAACCGAACCGTTCTACGCAGATTTCCTAAAAGTTTTAGATAGAACTAAGTTTAAGATTTTGTATTCAAAACCTTCCCGCCGTTGTGACTATGACGCAGAACTAGTATTTAGTTCTTAATTAATTCATAGATGTCACCTCACTGTCGCGTCGGTGCGCGTTGGTTCATATTGTAGGTATCAATTGATTATTACAAAATAGTTCGAAGCTGTGCTGTTAGATGGCGTTTAACCATTATGGCGGTTAACTATTAATGATAGACGGATTCTAAATATACCAAAATCCGTACAATTAATCTTATTTTCTAATTTAAATACTAGTTTAACATTATTAGCCTTTATTTCAAAATGCAACTTAAGTCTTAACCCTTTATTCGCATTACTTTTAGAGCCTGCGTTCGATCCTGAGCAACCTTTGCAAAACACGAGAGCATTGCTATGATTTATCAAAAATCAACCTGTTATAAATATTTTTATTTGTTATTTTGTGAGAGATACGAAGGCTGTTTCGTTACATTCGACCCCTTAAATTTATAAAGATGAATTAATCGGAATAAATTTAACCAACGGTAATGATATCACAAATATAACCGACCAAATAAAAATATTATCACTCAAAAATTATAGTTCCCTTATAAGCTCAAAAGTGCGAATTCCTCATTGTCAATATTCAAGTTTCAACAATAAAATTTAAACGTGTGAGAATTTTTATAGCATAAACTCACACTACGTGTTTATGCCATAATATGTATATGTTTATGCCCTAGCACTATATGTGTAGTGTATTTAAACCGATCATGAAATAATCATCATAATAGGTCCGACTCAACAACAGATCCGTGCTCCGTAAAAGGAATCTTTCGTACTACAAGATATCCGACCTCGGTAAGAACTTGGTTGTGAGTCAAGCAGTTAGAAGAACAAGAGAAAGTGCTTTCCCCCCTAACCTTTCGTATCAGCTACTTGAGATTTCACTTTCCCTCCTTACCTCGATCTTCAACCCTTTTGTGCCTCCTAGAAATTCCCCTTCCGGCACCTCAGGACCCTTAAGCTCTTGAAATCGTACATAAAATTCTGACTACCTCCGATCGGAACATGTAAGTGTGGGGAAATTGTGGTAACCATCATGTAGCACTGCGTGTGAGTATGAATTCAATATAAACCGATATCTATAGGTATCGACGGGGTGAATGTCATTTAGACTTAACCTAGCTCCAAACCCCCTTTTATACTGAACTGTTTGTGTAGTAATTGCCAAACCCTGAAACTGACAACTCATCTCTAGTTCCGATGTTACTGTGCCCCAAAACCACTTCAAACCATAAACTGTCTTACATCCCTTATCACAAATACTTTTCATCCGTCAACAATTTTGCTATTTAATATCACTCAGAGCGTTCATTTCACCGCCTTCCATTCTGTTCTAGGGTAACAGTAACATCTACGGACACTATAGACAAACAGATTGCACTTCCCCATTTAACTAATCATATGAATGTACTGACAGCGCTTCGTTTCCATATTTTCCTATTTTCCTAAACGCACCTCTCAGGTGGTAATTTCCTAGAACTGGGCCGCACTGTGATGTCCGCAACTGATAACTGCCTAGAATCTGGCCAGTCGAAATTAATTTGAGTTAATAGAAACTTGTCATCCCGTTTTAACCTAGGCAGTTGGTCACAAGAAAGACAAAGATAAAAATAGTAGGCATAACCCACATTCTTCCCATACATTGATTACCCTATTATTTTTTTTTCTCACGGTCGAACCGCACTCGAGAACAAACAAGCCCATTGAGTCAATGAAATGTAAGCAGAGGTGTTAAGTTTTTATGTTCATAATGTATACTGGTATTTAGTTAGTAATGTAATAAGGTTATCATGACCGTGCTTGTATAATGGTTCTTTGTTAAAATACAAATAGTTATACGATGGATATGGGAATAAGTTTATATTTTCAATTTTAACCTTAGCTTTAAGATACCCTGAATAAAATTGCATATTCTATTTAAAGACTCAAATAGCTGAACTCAATACGATTCCAATCAAATAACATTTATTTGGACGTTCTATATAAAAGTTATTAAAAATCTTGATTTTAGTAGAACGCGGCGCTAATGCGCAGATGACTACTACCTTTTCACTCGTCTTACTCTGCCTATTAGTTTTCCGCAATACTTATCTTTAGTTGAAATGTTAAATAAGCCAATAATTATTCAAAGAGATTTATTTAGTGGAAAGATTTCCTATCTTTAACATATAATTATCTTACAAAGGTCGATGATTTATTAAAATAGTTATATTTTGTTGGTAGAAAGCCGCCTCACACCCCTCTATTTTTTACCATTATTCAGGTCTACCTTTAATTTAAACAAAAATTTTCAAACAAATCAGCCATATTGTAAAAAAAGTTGAATAAACTTACCAAATTAAAGGAATCATAATTAAACATCATATTGAATTCCCTGATGGTAAGAAATAGGCTTTCCCCTTTCCTCCAAAAATTGTGATTGATTACAATACAAAGTAAATTCAGTAGTGCTAAAGATAAACACGTTTTCAACAATCTTAGTCATTTAAACGTCCGGGTTGCCAAAGCAGCCTTTGCAAAATTATCTATTAACGTCCAGGCTGCTAAAGCAGCCCGCCCGACTTGCCCACTTCAAACGTTGATTTTTATTCATAAACCTTCACAAAGTTTCACAAACTTTTGTTAGACGCCGCTATTTTCAATAAAGAACTTTATCCTGTGTAAATGAGAACAGGGCTTAAACTGCAACATATAAAACTGAAATAATCTTTGTTTCAAGGTTTATTATTATACTACGACTATGACTCTACGTGAGATTTTCCCCCTTTTTTTTATATTAATCAAGCATGTATACTTATTTACTAATCAAATTATCGTTTAAATCTTTTGTCATCATTTATTCCTTCTGTTATTCAATATTAAATCAACGAATTAAGATATTTTACTGTCTTAAAATAAACTACGGCCTGGAACAAGGTCCCGAGTCAGTCAGATAAAGACTGTTCCTCAGTGTAGTACTTAGATAAATGAATCATATTAAACTTTCCCCTCATATTACCTGTAATTGGATCTACTAAAACATACACATTAGGATATGGAACGGCTGCTACTACAAATGGCCCCCTCATATAAAGCTTCAAACTTCTTTATAGTCTTTTTGTTAGCGTCAGACTTATTTAACCTTTTGATTTTTACGTAATCTCCAATTTGGAACTGCATCAAATGATATCGTTGGTCAAATCTGAACCGGCGTTCTTTACCTTTTTCTTTCAGATTTTTCTTCACTCTTTCCCTAATTTCCTCAACTACCTCTGTTCTGTTTATTCCTTTTAATTCTGTATCAAAAGTTAACACTGTAGGACTTCCATACATAATTTCACACGGTGTGAATCCAGTACTTTCATGGTAAGTATTATTATAAAGCTGCTCAATTTTAGGTAATATCAAAACCCATCCCTTATGGTTAGATCTACAGTAGGTCCGGAATAACCGCCCAAGCTCTTTATTTACTCTTTCAGTGGTATTGGGTCGCGGATTTCTTACCGTGGTAAACGTTAGTTTAATACCCTCTCCCTTCATGTAGTCCCTCCAAATCCTACTATTAAACTGAGACCCATTATCTGACAGTATTACTTTAGGCGTAATTATCTTAAAAAACTGCTTCATCTTTCCTAACACAGATTTTGCCGTAGCCTTCCTTAATTCGTATAACTTTATGAATTTACTGAACGAGTCCTGTACTACTAACACATATTGCATTCCGAATACCCCCGCTGGGAGAGGCCCATACAAATCTACCATGACTAATTCCCCAATACCTTCGGTAACTATAGACTGGCAGGGTCCTACAAAATTCTTTACATTACTTTTAGTGAGTTGGCATTCACGGCATTTTTTTAGTTGTTGTTTCACAAACCTCGTCATTCCTATCCAATAAAACCTATCTCTTATATATTTGATTACCTTAAAAGCCCCCTGATGACCCATCTCTAAATGTACCTGATCCACCAACTCCTTTCTCAAACTTTCTGGTAAAAAGATTACTTTATTCGTATTCTCTCCCGTATTTAAATATAAAACATCATCTTCGAGTTCACACCTATCAAGGAGCCGCCTCCTTTTTCCTTCAAATCTCACCCCATCGACTAGACCGCGTATTAACTCTCGAATTTCTACATCATTCCGCTGTAATTCAGGCAATTCCCGTAATTGTGCATTTAATTCCTTATTCACTTTAACGCCCATGTAAACTATCTCCGGCATATTAACCTTTTCATCCTGTAATAAATCACCATCGGGTGGATATCTAGACAGTATATCAGCTACTATATTCTCACTACCCTTTATATGCTTTACTTCATATTGGAATTGTTCTAAATAACTTATCCACCTTGAAACTCTTGCATTATAAAGCCTCCAGTTTTTCACGAATATTAATGCTTTGTGATCCGTTAGTATTATGAGTTTTGCACCCCTTAAATAAGTCTCAAATTTCTCTAAACAACATATTACCGAATAAAACTCCTGCTCCGTTACTGTCTAGTTCAATTGCGCACCTTTTAGGACTTTACTATGAAACCCTAAAATTTTTGTTTCCCCTTTATCGTCTATTTGGTATAAAACTCCTGCCATACCTATACCTGAACTATCGGTCTGTAAGTAATACGGTCTACCAAAGTCTGGATGATGCAAAAGAATGGTTTTTATAAACAAGGACTTGATGGTCTCGAAAGCCTCCTGTTCAGCCTCTCCCCACTGCCAAGGTTTCCCCTTTTTCAGCAATTCACATAGTGGCAATATGTGCGAGCTATAACCCTCCACAAACCTCCGATAGAAATTACATAAACCTAAAAACGCCCTAACTTGTTTTATTTTTTTAGGAACGGGAAAATGTTGAATCGCTTTCACCTTTTCAGGATCTGTTCGAATGCCTTCGGTAGATATGATGTAGCCTAACATCTTTACTTCCTTGCAGAAAAACTCACATTTATTTAAGTTACACGTTAGCCCGGCTTTACCTAATTTGTTTAGAACAATATCCAGGTGTTCAATATGTTTTTCTATGCTTCCAGTTGTTATTATTGCTAGATCGTCCAAATAATTTGTACAAAACTCCCTAACCTCATGACCTAGGACTACATCCATAGCTCGACTAAAACTACCAACCGAAGTCTTCAATCCCTGAGGGAGGACATTATAGACATAAGACTTCCCATTAAAATTGAACCCTGTGTACTTTCTACTGTTTTCAGAAATTGGAATTTGGAAATATGCATTATTTAAATCAATAACGCTTATGTAGTTAGCCCCATGAAACGAATTCAACACGTCAAGCTGCATAGGAGGCTTTTCAGTTTCAGGTACCATATATTTATTTATTTCTCTTGCGTCTAATAGTACTCGCACTGATCCATCCTTTTTTAACGTAAACGTTAACGGACTACAGTAAGGAGTGGAAGTTCTACTAATTATCCCCTGTTCTTCCATTTCATTTAATTTTTCTTCTATTTTACCCCTATATGCGTAAGGTACAGGATATGTCCTTTTAATAATAGGCACTTGAGTGTCCATCTTTATCTCATGTTGATAACAATTAGCCCTTCCTAATTCGGATGTGAACAGCTGTTTGTGTTTCTCCAGTAAATTATCTAACTTTTCACGATCCTTCTTTGCTTCTAAACTCACTACCTGTACAGAATTGTCACAATTATCTATTATTCCTTCCTCTTCTGGCATTATCTTATCGCCTCCTTCTTCACCGGTTCTGTAGAATCGAATAAATTCCCTACTAGTACCTTGTTCTATTGACAGTCCTCGTTCTCCTCGTCCGATTTTAATTGACACGTGGTTGGTTTTTAACCAATCAAATCCTAAAATTAAATGATGAATAAGTCCTGGAACTATTAAGAAACTCGTGTCTAACGCAATAGATCCTAGCTTCAACGGCAGGAGAACCATGTGACGTACTTCTACACTTTTATGTCCTACCGCTGTTTTAATCTTGAATGATTTTATTGGCATTAGAGGTATTTTATGTTTATGATCCTTAGTGATTTCGTTCCAAAATTCTTCCGATATGCACGTAATATCACTGCCTGTGTCTACTAGGGCATTAACCTCAAATTCTAGAATAAGAACCACGATCTCAGATTTGTAATTGTCATTTTTAGGAATGTTTTCTGTCCCTTCTTCAAAAACCGAGACTACCTGTCGTTCATTTATCCTATCATCTAAACACGATTCTCCTCTTAACCTTAATAAGTCAACTATTTGACCCTCAACATTTAATTCTTTAACTAGTCCTGATTTATACCCTATTCCCTCCCTAGTTTGTTGTCTTAATGGTTTTGCTTCTAAAGGAAACTTTATTCCTCGTCCGTTAATG
Source organism: Alcis repandata (assembly GCA_949125135.1). NCBI lineage: Eukaryota > Metazoa > Arthropoda > Insecta > Lepidoptera > Geometridae > Alcis > Alcis repandata. The sequence continues at coordinate 9,006,503 of OX421226.1, read as the reverse complement.
CCTAAAAGCTGGCCTGGTTTCCATCCCATTTTTAACATGATTCGCAATCCCACGTTCCCTGTACCTGAGGCTGACTCGGGAACCATGATTTCAGCCTCTTTTAGTTTAATGTTGTCTCTACAGTTTCTTCTATTACGTTCACCGCTTGGCTACTTCTGCTGTTAGATGATGGCTTTTGCCATCCCTTATAATTCCTCTGGTTATCCGTTCGCTTCTGCTGTCCTCCGGCACTTGTACTTGCTATAGCCTCTTGGTTGTTTATGTTGTCCGTACGACGCAAAAATTCCGCTGCCTCCATTATCGTGGTTAACTTCGAAGTAAACCAACCCTGTTGGATGTATCTCGGGTAATGCCTAATTACATCAGCGACCAACTGATCCTCGGGTATTTTGAAGTTTAGGGCTTGTGCTTGGCCAACTATTTTTAGAAAATGGCTTAACATAGATGGATTTTGCTTTTGATCCCATCCTCCGTGTACAATGTCGCGTCTAAGTTTATTTTGCTCATTTTCTCCCCAATAGGTGGCTAGAAAATCTTTCTTGAAGTCTTGTAGGCCTGTCCATCTTCCTTTATATATCCTCGCCCAATCTCTTGCATCGTCCACGAGACATTCAAGTATAAGGTCAATTTCCTTTCCTTCCTTAGAGACCTTCCCTAGGTAAATCTCTAGGTCTTCGAGAAAAGTTACGGGATGTATAGCAGTTTTACCATCACTTTGCCCCATGAATTTCGGCTTTTCAGTATTGAGATTCTTCACATGATAGGTGACCCTCCTATGTTCTTCAATAGAGCTCTCATGTCTCGGTCCATTTTCTAGCACGCTGCTAGTGCGATCACTGGCACTCGTTGACTCTTCTACTCCCGCCATGAGTGGGCCTTCAATGATTTGATCATTTGGTGAACTGAAGCCTCCTTGTTTTGTCATTGAATTTCCTAGAATTCCTACTTCAGCTTTTGTTGTTTTTACCTCCGCGTTCAAGGTATTTATCTGTGTCGTTAATAATTCCACGGTTCTCATTAACTTCCGTAACATAAATTCGGACCGAGTATTCCTAACCTTCTTCCGAGGTGGTTCTTCCATAACGCTTTCTCTTTCCGCTACCGGGTTTGTGTTAAAATTTTCCTCTCCATTCCTAACACTAAGGTTACTTCTTCTCCGAACTTCCTCTGAACGAGCGTGTTCCTCACCTGGACGGTTTCTTTCATCACTTTGTCCAGATGTTTCTGCTTCATATCTATTCGGGCGCTTGCGCTTGCGAGTAGGCCTTACTTGAGGGTTCATTTTATTTGTTTGTTCTTAAAAAAAAAGAAAATAAAAATACGTTGTTAATAGCTTATAATATTCGTATTCTTAATTATATATGTATATTTTTTTTTTCTTACTTATTTACCTTTTTTTTTTTCTAAAAGCCCAAAGCCTATTTTAATGGATTCATAACAACAGACATACAATTCTACTTAAGTAAGCCGCTAGTAATCCCTATCACACGTATTACCTGTTTCAAATAATCGATTACGTTCCTAAATATGAATAACCTATAACGTTCCTTAATATTGGCTCATACTTATTCTCGTCTCCTTTGCACGAACAACAAATTGTGTCCAAGACGACTTGAACACTTAACTAACCTTTCTACATGTTTCAACCGTACGACCCCATTTCCTTAAATTCTACGCATCAAACATACATTAAAATAATACTTACAACGCGAAATCCTACTAAAAGCAATACAATAACGTACAAATCTAAATTTAACACTATGCATTTTTGATATTTTTGCATTCTAACTGAACTAATCTAACCACGTAATAACCGAAGTACACATCCTGGTCACGGCACCAAATTGTAAAAACCCCTACCCTATTAATAAAAAAAACATATCTACTTAACTATTTATATCTATCCTATCTATCTATATGTAAACTATGTATTACTAGCTATACCTAAATTTTTCGATTGCTAACGTTAACCTACTGTTATGGCCAAGTGATTGTCTAGTGGGAAAACCTTGCGTTGTGATCGTAGAACCTAAGTTACGAATAAGTATGAGCAACCGAGCTACCTGAATAGATTTCCTAACAAATTGACTTACTCTAAGTTACAAGATTCCTACTACGTAAGTTATATAGGGTTATTCATAAAGGGTATGCTAGGTTTTAACCCTTAACTATTTTTCTTAGTATTCCTAATGTAAAATTGACTTAAATAATTATCAAATATGATACGAAATATATTCTAAATTATAGTTTTGGACTAGTTTCAAGCCTAATAAGTTCAGAACAATATTTTACTAAGACTTTACTAAGATTTTACACCAAATATTTTTTATTTATTTATTTTATGGTTTTTATGTATTATGTTTGTATGTATTTGTACACATAAATTGTTGGCTATGGCCCCGCCCCTCCGCCGCGGTAAGCAATGTGTTTCGGCCCAGACTGGATACACTCTTCCGTTTTTACGTGTACAAATACACACCTCTGTGTGTTCCTAACATTAGAGCGCCTGACTTAAACGTCGTTATCATATTCAACTATCATATTCAACATATTTGAATATTATAACAACCCAAAAGCTAAGAGAAGAGGACATAATCTTTTGGCAAATGTCAGTCAGTCTGTCAGTCATTACATCCTTCTTTTTTTTCCTTTCACACATTTATTCATCAAGGAGCTTACTCATTACCTTAAGGTAATGAATCTGGTCCCGGAAGAACGAATGCAATCCCTTTCGACCCCTACCTAACCACCTAACTGCCTAACGCAATATAGCGACTGCAGTGAACAACCAACTAGAATATCGTTTTATTCTGAAGTTAGTGTGTAAATACATACTCCGGAACCTTTATCCAAAAGCATCTAATTAGACAACCAAGTCTAACACATAGTGTGATAAAGATGAATGTAACTCTCCCGTTACCATCTCAAGTCGTCAGTCTCAGATAGAACTTTCTATCAGTAGACTAAATGAAGAAGACTAGCAATTAAGAAACCATCGGCATAATGAGGTGCCTGTCATCCCGTTGGAATCAAGGGTAACCTCGGAACCATAGTTCCATGCTTAGGTTAGATAATTACCAGTAAGGTACTTTCCGTGGAAGCCTTTAGTATCTTACGAAGACAACCAACAATCACTAAACCATAGACATAAGAGGTGCCTGTCATCCCGTTGGAGTCAAGGGTAACCTCGGAGATATCGCTCCATGTTACAGCTCAGATAATTATCAGCAAAAGGATCTTTCCATAGAAACCTTCGATAAAAGTAGTGTGTAAAGAAAGATCATCGTTGACCTTCGAATTGAAGAGGTAAATTGACTTAAATGTCATCGTGTCGATTCAGAACCTATGTTCCATTAAATGTAAGACTTGGTGAGTCAAAATATAATATGTAAGACTTGGTGAGTCAAAATATTATAATATGTAAGACTTGGTGAGTCAAACATCACGTGATTTCACGTTATGTAAATAATATTAAAATAGTAAAGAGACTTCCGATCTACTTTACATTTATTCGTATATTAAATAGTTACTCGTCAAACTATAGTTGGCCGCTCATCTGACAGCAACTATTGTCAACCATTCGAGATAGTTCGTATAACTTCGAATGGCTAACTTGGCAAACTAATCGGCTGCCCGATTTACTTTAATTGTAGGCATTCATAATAGATTCGGCAAACTGATCGGCTGTCCGATTTACTTTAATCGTTAGCTTATATATTTTATAGTAGATTCTACAAACTGATCGGCTGTCCGATTTACTTGAATTGACCAAGACTTAAATTAAGACTTGACTAAGCTTAACCTTAACTAAGACTCTGCTAATAACACATCGGCCGGGAATCGAACCCGCGACCTAACATAAACGTAATCGTGTATACGCTATAGTAGATCCTACTAACGCCCAGACTCTAATAACATATTGGTCGGGAGTCGAACCCGCGACCTAACATAATCGTAATCGTGTATACGTTAAAGTAGATTCTAACTAACGCCCAAACTCTAATTACATATCAGTCGGGAATCGAACCCGCGACCTAACATAAACGTAATCGTGTATACGCTATAGTAGATTCTAACTAACGAACAGACTCAGAACAGGTACTCAAACTCATTACTCAACAACCGTCGGACCAGGAATCGAACCCGAGACCTCCGGCCCTCAACACGAACTTAATACCACCGGTCCTGATTACCCTATTTTATTTTATTTTTATTTTATTTTAATTTAATCTAATTTTATTTTATTTTATCTAATTTTATTTTATTTTACCTAATTTTATTTTATTTTATTTTATCTAATTTTATTTTATTTTACCTAATTTTATTTTATTTTATTTAGTACGATTTTATTTGATTTAATTTAATTTTATTTTAATTTAATCTAATTTCACTTTATTTGATTTAATTCGATTTTATTTTATTTAGTACGATTTTATTTGATTTAATTTGATTTTATTTTAATATAATCTAATTTCACTTTATTTGGTTTAAGTCTAATTAATTTTATTTACGAATATTGTTTATTAAGCAAGTTATTCTGCACTAGGTATTTCACACAATTAACACACACAACGCGATACGTCCTGAAACACACACCGAAAAGAACACAAATGCAAAAATAAAAGGTTCTAAAACCAAACACACATGCACAATAAATTCAATTAAATAAATGAAATAAAATAATCTCAGGAAAGTTTGCTCCCCGTCGATCAGGCCTAAGAAAAACGCATCCTAAAACACAAAAGGACACAAGTATTTTCAGAGTCAGTGACCAAGACTACGTTCTAAGCTCTCTTTCTATTGTAATTACCTAATAATCTGCAGTGCTAAATTCCCGCAATTAGAAACCTCCATATAAAATCTGTAGCACCTCAATGGGTAAAGTTATGACGAAATCCTTTTAAATAATTTAATTTTTATTCACTATTTAGTAATCCTCAAATCACAATTAAGTTTCATAGGTACTGGACTGTACTGTACTCCTCTAAGTGGGTAAGTACTGTTGACCTTTATTTAAACTACGCGTGATTTTAATCTACAATCAAACCATTAATCCATAAACTATTGCTAAGTATTCGCGACCCGAGATCTCTAATTTAGTAGCTCAATGCATAAAGTTATAATTTTATATTTTCTTTAAAATAATTTAGTAAATTAAGTTACTATAGTAATAGTTAATTCTATCTCAAGCTGCCCCCGCCTGTCGTCGAACGTTCGGACTAGTCTGGTTATCTACAAGTAGGTACCATGCCGAAAATCCTTTTAAACAACAACCGCTAGGAAGCCCAAGATAATAATCAACCATCAACAATGTTTATGATCTTTGCTTTTACTTAAATCACACGTGATTCTAATTTAAACTTGTTTTCAATAGCTAAAGCTGGACCTCCATCTTGGTGGCCCTCAGCATCATTCGACACAGTTACAAATTTATTCCTTAAACTATTTTAAAATGATCACTGAATTTAAAACAATCGGTCACTGATATGAAAATACACATAATTAAAAAAATGAGCACAAGAAATCCAGGAGGTAATTCAAAATCACTCACGTGTTGACTGCGTTCAGCTCTCCCGACGACTGCCTTCCATCAAGTTCCCTCGCTCCAGCCTCCTGTACCGCCACTCCTAGAAACTACTCCCCTAGAAAACTTCAGCAATCCAATCCCATCACTACATTTGAAAATCAGCCCCTGTGATTCGTTGTTTTCAAGGATCACGCCACTTTTTCGACATTGCTTCGTACTCACCGGATTTAGTACCGAGGGTCAATAATTGATGCGTTTATTTGTTTTCTTCTTGTCTTGACACCAATGTGCTATTTGTGATTGAAATAATTAATTGATCTATTGTTTTGTATTAACCATGTACTTATATTTAAATATGAATGTTTATTTATTTCGACTTTTATAATTAAACCCTTTTTGACTATGAAAAATAGCATATCTTAATTACTTTTTTTTTATGACCAATCACATCGCTATTCCAAAACCGAACCGTTCTACGCAGATTTCCTAAAAGTTTTAGATAGAACTAAGTTTAAGATTTTGTATTCAAAACCTTCCCGCCGTTGTGACTATGACGCAGAACTAGTATTTAGTTCTTAATTAATTCATAGATGTCACCTCACTGTCGCGTCGGTGCGCGTTGGTTCATATTGTAGGTATCAATTGATTATTACAAAATAGTTCGAAGCTGTGCTGTTAGATGGCGTTTAACCATTATGGCGGTTAACTATTAATGATAGACGGATTCTAAATATACCAAAATCCGTACAATTAATCTTATTTTCTAATTTAAATACTAGTTTAACATTATTAGCCTTTATTTCAAAATGCAACTTAAGTCTTAACCCTTTATTCGCATTACTTTTAGAGCCTGCGTTCGATCCTGAGCAACCTTTGCAAAACACGAGAGCATTGCTATGATTTATCAAAAATCAACCTGTTATAAATATTTTTATTTGTTATTTTGTGAGAGATACGAAGGCTGTTTCGTTACAGCATACAAAGAGCTTATCTGTCTGATCTAGGTAACTACAACAAAAGCGGCCTTATTGTTATTAAGAATGGTTTTCTGAAGTTGGGTCGCACGCGCGATCGTTCACCATTCACATGCATCCAAACGACATGCATCATCAGGCGAGATGGCGGTCAAACGCAAGCCTATAGTTGAATAAAAAAATCAGTATCCACCTGAAGGCACATGAAATGCAGGTTTGCTTTCAAACATATGTATAGATCGATATATGGAGCGAACCGCAGAAAAGCAATATTCACGAAGTTCTCGCTGTCAAGGGCGCGGCATAACGAGTGCATGCCTTATTAAGTGGTTAATTTTCCCATGAAACGAGCAGTGCGACCGCGGTCTAGATAGGCGATGAGCCACTTCTAGTCTTTAGATAAAGAAGAATTATGAAATAATTAATAAACTAGGGAAACTACTTTGAAACTGATCATTGGAATACTGTTTACTTTTTAACAAATAAACTTTTTGTTAACTTGAACTGTTTTTCTGTTCTATAAATATTGTAATAATATAAATTAGACGAACTTATGTCGCACCCTAGACTTAGGACGACCGATTAAACGGTTTTATTTTATTTGAATTACCAGAAATGTACGTTACGAACTTCGTCTTTATCGCACGTCTCCACGTTTCAGATATTTCATTGTTTGTAGTTCACAAAGCACAATACAGTAGTCGGTTTCACAGTATTCACACGACAAGAACAGTTATCTGAATATTTTCAAGGTGATTTGAACAGAGCGTTACATTCTAAGATTTGATTTGACGCCTACGGTAGAATCCAATGTAAGCTTGCCCACACTCAAGTTTGTATTTCATATTAGCTGCAACCGGCGGTTTCATCTGCTTTTTTTTTTACTTTTAAACCTTCCCTGTATAGAACGAAACAAAAAATTTATATACAAATCGGTCCAGCTGTTCTCGAGGTTTAGCGAGACAGACGAACAGCGATTCATTTTTATTTATAAGAAGAAAGGTACTGGTACTTACACAAAAACTGAAGTTAAGAGCTGAGAAAAGAGCTCATCGGTGGACTTCAAAAGGTCAGCATCGTACAAATGTGCTAAACGTGTAGTATTTATCGTCAAGAGGTTACAATAACAGTAACACGTAACCGGCCGATAAAACACGTTCACGGTATTTTATTCGTCACCTACCGTGTAATGAACCTCGCGTATAATCTTCCGATTACCTTATCGCCTCCGTCCCGTCGCAGCCTTAATAAGGCTGGTGTTACGATTCGTTACTTTGCTATGTGTAAAACAAATACGTAGCCGTTTTAATTGCTATTTGATAATTCATGGTAAAAAGTTTAGATAGAGAGCGTTTTCGATCGCTTTTGTAATATCAATCGAGGACTAAAATAAAGGAAGATTCAAATAGCAACGTGCCAAAATGAACCCTGCCATTGACACATAGGCTTTATTTTATTTTTTTATTATGATTCAATAATAGGCTAGCATTTGACCGCCATTTCGCCTGATGGTAAGCAACGGCGCGGTCTATGATAGAGCACGCTTGCCTAGAAGAAACCGATTCAGTCGCGACTTGAAGACACCCAGATTATAATAGAATATCATTTAGGATAGACAATGAATGTTTAAATACAAGTCATGTTTTACTATAAAACTCGTGGTAACTATTACAAAACAAGTCGGGTTTATAATGTTTTACCACAACATGGTTCGTCGTAGAATTTTTTGCTGTCATGTAAGAGTCATCAATGAATTAGTGAATCACATTCGACGCATCGGAAAATTTTGAGTTATGTTTACATAAAGAAAGTGCTATTACACACAAACATTACATTCAAATGTTGTAATGATGCAGTATCTCTGACAATGTTTTCCTTTGTTTTGGAAACAAAGCAAATATTATCCTTGTATTAGTTCTTAGGGTGACGAATCAACATCGAGCTGTGCTGAGCTGTACTGCGCTGTGCTATGTTTGGTCAACTCGCTCGTCTAATATTTCAATGAGGATAGAAACAAACCATGCTGTGCTGCGCTGTGTGAGGCTACGCTCTGTTTAAAAACGCAGCAGTCTCGAGCGAGGCGCGCTACCCGCCGTGCTGAGCCGCGCTGTGCCGAACTGTGCTATGTTTTTTATGGATTTTTATGTGCTGATTACTTTTTTGGTGGACGGACAACGTAGTTCTAGTTTAGCTTAGCTTAGTTCAGTGAGTTTAGTTTTCATTTAGTTTAGCCGGCGGTGGACGTTCGGCTTTATACTGAGCTAAGCAAAGCGCAGCACAGCTTGATGTTGATTCTTAAAAAAACGTAGCTTAAGAAACAGCACAGCACAGCGCAGTACAGCGCAGCACAGCTCGATGTTGATTCGTCACCCTTACTGTCGTCACCGCATCTTCTTTGCAATTAAAGACTTAATGGAAGCGCATATTTAGTTTTAGCTACTCATTCACATGTTATCTGAGTTTGTATTCTGTATCATTGTTAAATGTTTTACAAAGTTACCTTTGATCTTGATAATTATAATCAAAAGAAATACTAAAATGCAGTACACTGGATAAGTCCATCAACGATCATATCGCGAGGCTCCGCTACTTGGGAGCCTAAACTAGATTGCCCTGGCTTTCGTCTTACTTTGTCAGCTAGAGAATAATCGAGACAAAATCCAACGCTATTCGATTCAGGCTCTTCAAGAGTTCATAATACGGGCCAGGACTTGCATAAAGTTTACAAAACAAATACTCACGTTTCTCAGTAACCAATTCTCGCGAAATAATGTCTTTGTACTTCTTAATACTCTCGTTATCAGATGGGTGGTGGAACAAGATCAGGAACGGCAGTCCTTCCTCGGTCAACTCTTCAGCGTTTTCGAACGTGATCTCCCGAACTAGAGGAATGCATTTCTTCTGGACCCAGCTGTTCAACTCGTCAAACTTTAGTAGAGAGCCCATATATGTTTCGTCGGCATCAGTCGATGTTTTCTTGTCCGTCCTGAATACGACGATTGGCTGCCCTGGAATGATTAAGATTGCCTTGTTAACAAAGCTAATAAAGTCATTTAATGAAACAGCTGTAAAAGCACTTAATCTTAATTATAGGTGGAGAGGATAAGACCAGTGATGACGTCCCACTTGGGGTATTTTGTTAATTTGAACTAACTCTGGGTAAGTTTGATATTTCAAAAAGCTGGGATGGCCAGGGTAGACGCTGGCAGAGGTAAATGCACAATATAACCTGTGTGTAAGTGCAAGATTTATAATGGCACATATTGAATTAAAGCTATTCTCATCTTAGATTTTTAAGTACAAAGTTTTTTTTTTATTCAAAGTTGAAATAAAAATAATGAGATGCATATACCTAAGTATCACGTTTAATTTAACTTATTTTATAATACAGGCATACTAATTAGTAATTAGGTCATTAAATATTTATTTACTTATGTAGCTGCTTTTGCGATTGATGATTACGTCATACCCATTAAATTAATGAGTTCGTTATACTTAAATACATAGTTAAATAATTAAGCATTTTTAATCATTTTCGTAAAATTATTATTCTCGAAATAAATTGAAACTATGCTAGATCGTATATTCTGTATTATTTGGCGCAAGTACTATTTCATTCTAAGAATATTAAAAAAACTCGACCTGAAAATGTAGGTACGATTCCACTCCAGACACAAAACCGAATCTAACATCTCAGTATCCAAAATCGGTTAAGCCGCTAGGCGGTAGGTCACAGGAACAAATACCCGATCAACAGGCAGGCAGTCAGGAAGTCTACAAAAAAAGTCTAGTCGGGAAAGTAAAATGGTAGCCCTCAACGAATTGTGTGACGCGTTAGAATCGGTTATCGACATAGTTCTGTCGCACCTGCCTTCACGGTCGATTGGGCACGGCCTAATCTTAAAGGTCAGTTCCCTCTGGTTCTTTAAAAGATTCGTACTTGGCTGCCAGTTCGAGAAAGTTGATTGATGGAGGCAGAATCGTTTAAGAGCACAACTTTTTGTTTTAATTTTAAAAATGTTTGAGTTTATCATCTTGCCTGATGTTGCGATGTTACTAGGAGTCTAGGAGGATCGCGTCTATCTAGGTACCCCTGTTTAAAAGTAGAAGATCCTATTGTGTGCAATGCAGAAATTCCAAAACAAAAATGTCGAATCGCAGAACTTTGTGCAAATGTCTGTCTATGAATCTTTCAAAACTCGTAAAGAAGTAGTCACCACGTAAGTGGGGCTAAAGTTGTGACCATACCTGCTGGATGCATTTGTTGTGAAGCGTCACCAAACCCAGCGTGGAAGAGGCACTCGTCCTTCAGACTAGCGGCTACTCTCCTGACAGTCTCATACTCTGGCTGGTCCCGCCGGTCCATATATGCAATGATGTGTCTTTTGTCGTCACTTAATTCCAGCAGCTCTTTGAGAGTGCTGAATTCGACGATTGAGTCCGTCAACTGCTTTTTTATGAAGTCTGCAAATGCTTCTACGGATCGCTGTCCTAAAAACGAAATAAACATTAAATACTTTGACAAATTTAATAAACAGAGTTTAGCAATGGCAAGGCGGAAACGCACAATGCACCCTTTGCGGGACACCAGTGCGGGACTTATCGCCCCCATTCCTAATAAGCATTAGAATAAGAAACAATGTTTCTAAACAAAGCCAACTAAAATCGTAGTTTTTTTATTTTTTGTCAAGTTGTTCCTTTTACATATTTAGAAAATGTGAATTTCTGGTATTAATACAAGTTCATGCTAATCTTTTTGAGACATTCCTAAGTGCTGCTTCAGTGGACATCCAATCCAATGTCAAAATAAAAAGACCGGTGGACAAAACTAACAAGCATATTTAATCCTTACCTCTGTACTCTTTCTTAGCCGGCAATCCGTTTCGGAACAGCTTTAACGTAGGATACTTGGTAATGTGGAACCTAGTCGCGACTGCGCCTTCCTTGTCACAATCTACTTTGCCCATGACAACTTTGCCCGTGTCATAGCCAGCTTTGTTCACTGCATCAGCGGCATCGTCAAAAATGGGCATCAGCATATTACTGAACTTACACCACTCCGCATAGAAATTAAGAAATACGACTTCATTGGAAGCTGAAAAGAAATAAATTTGTAAATTTAGAGCCAGGCAAGGTTGTTTATTGTCACTCAATAGTATTTCGTTTTTTCTTGTTTTTAGCTAATAAGTTTCTGTACGAATAAAGAATTTCTAAAGCCTAGTATATTCACAGAATTAATCAAGAGTTCATAGAATTTACTTTTAAAAATAAATTAGGATTGTGGGTTAAAAAAGTAAAAATTGTGCTGATGAATAAATACTGACTCACAATTCATAAATTCGACACTGCAAGATATGGAGGCACATCAGCTTGCCTACCATCTAATAATAAATTAACGAAATGAGTGTTTCAAATTAACTAACAACCTCTCACCCTGAACCCTATTTACCCCCCCCCCCCTTTTTTGTTTGTAATTTATGGTGTGAACAATAAAAAGTATCTATCTAACCCTATTTACTTTCTCCGTTTCATCATGGTTAAATCAATAAAAATAAGCAAAACTTTGAACTCCCCCTAACATGAGCATTGCTATAATTTTATACATAACTTATGAAGTTCACTTATGTTTATAAGCATACATAGGTAGTTAAGCAAAGTAATCTCTTCCTATTCTTACCCCAAAAGAGTTATTGTTTTGTTATTATATTTTTCATATTAATTATAAAGGTCATAAATTCATTTGCATGTAATTTTTTTTTTATCAGAGGTGAAAAAATGAGGAAAACCACCAGAATATATATTATTAAATAAAAGAGTAATATTGATTAGTTTTCTAGAGTTATTGACATTGAGAGTTTAGTACATTTTGTATTGATTTTTATTGTATTGTTTTAGGCATAAAAAATGTTGCCCAAAAATTTGTGTTTCTTCAAGTGTATTTTAAATGGAGAATTTATAAATTATTAACAGTCTTGTTTTTTAATTGTTACTTACATTGACAAAATTGATGTTTGTAAGCATACAAGACTGTTACAGTTGGCGAGTAATACAAACATGATCTTTACAGTTTTCTTTATTGTTTTTTAAAATGCAAGATTGAGACTAAAGTAGAGAAAAAAAAATGTGGAACAATGCTTCTTCAAATTGTTATAATGAGATCTTATTATTCTACTTTGTACTAGGTTTGAAACAAAAAAACACATTTATTAGTATCGTGGTTATTATATGCACGGCAACTGTTTTTTATTGTTATTATATTTTTATTCAATGTAGAATTGTCATGCTTGATAATACTGATGAATGAACCAAACAATTCTTAGGTTAGGCAATGTTAACAAAGCAGGGATGCAATTTAACATTTTAGGTATGGTCAGGTAATTTCAGGAGGAAATAATAGCTCGCTCATTACCGGAGTTTTATGTCTATTTAGACAAATACACGTCCAATTACTCACCTAATACCATGTCTAAATTGCTTTGAGTTACTTGCACTGCGCCGCTATCGGTGGGGTTGTAAAAACTGTGGCACAACTGAAACATAACAACCCACGTTAGAATAACTTACTAATTCACCATATAATCAACAATCAATCGGATTTCTTGGTACAAATCGGTCACTCATACCGCGCTATAATACCACAAATTTTGGGTCATTCTGTGCTTACCAAAACTAGAATACATGCTGCAAATTTGTAATTGTATATATTTAAATAAATCCAATTCATAGCGAAAGAATTTATAGCCAAATATTCTTTGAAAAAGGAAAATGGTGTTTCAAAAACCGATGACACTGCTGCGGGCTGCTTAGCTGTCAGTTATGGTTGGCACTAGTGATGTGACAAACTTTCATTAAAAGGACTCAACGTGACAAAAGAATGAACGAGATTTGTTTTTAAAACACCCACGCTCAGCCACGGGGCTGCCAATACATGTGGCGCAAATTGGCAGCCATGCGCATACTATGCGCACATGATCTGGTATGATGTTTTTGAAAATTATTGGGACGTATAAATTGAGTACCTCATGGGTTATTTATGTTAATTTTTAAGTTAACCGTTAGTGTGTCAGTCGGCCCGCTGCGGGTCGATAATAATTAGGTTATGTATGTTTATTTATGACAATTTTATTTTCAATATAATATTCTGTCCCAATAATTTTTAAAACATCATACCTACCTATACCAATACCAAGGCTCATGCCTTGGAAAGGACTTGCGTTTTTAATAACACTTTGACTGTGCAAAACAGATACCTTGTGTTTTCCTTTGTGCGACGCGAGTGCGGCTGCACACTAAGCGCATAAAACACAACGCATTTGACTATTAGCCGCAGTCAAAGTGTTAAACGTAAAAAAATATATATGAAACGAAATGATTTTGAAACTTTGGCACATGTGAAGGAGTAATCTCGATGAAGTGTCATTTGGTCCATCCCTTCTAAAACTTTTTGTAAGAACAATCACAGATAAAAAATATATATTTTTTCTATGACAATACGTAATATTTTTTTTCGTAGCGGGTAATTTAAAATTATGACGGCCGTTAATCGAATTCATGAAAAGTTAATCTATACTAATATTCAGAAGTAAAGTTTGTGTGTTTGTATATTTGTTAAATTGTAAGGGGTAATCTCGGGATCTACTGAACCGATTTTAAAAATTCTTTCACCAGTAGAAAGCCACATTATTGCTGAGTGTCATAGGCTATATTTATTACCTGAAAAAATTAGGGATCCTTAACAAAATATGATCAAGTAAAAAAATTGCAAACAAAAACCTAAAAAAATAAATAAAGTATTTACCTAATCTTAAACACAATATAAATAAAATGGGACAATAAATAAAAAATAAAGTTACGATAGATGAGAATAAAAATACGTATAGATAAAAATGTAAAAAATTATAAGAGAAAATATAAATAGTAATTTAAAAAAAATCTACCTATATAAAGACGCATTTAATCTACGTTTATCCCAAAATGTTTACAAAATGAATATCCACCCGAGCGAAGCCGGGACGGGCCGCTAGTTGCATAATAATTTATGTAGGACCCGTGGCTCGGCGTAACGATGGCAGGTGGAATAGGCTACTGATTGCGGTCAAGCGTTTCGTCGGTAGACCAACCAATGGGTCGACATTAGATCTATTCCGGGTAATTCATGGGTGAGATTGGCCCTAGACAGGGAAAAATAGCACAAGAGACCTATAAATATAAAGCAATAGATCGATACAAACTCACGATGATGATAATAGTATTAACTTTTAATATAATTATATCTCGTTAATGCAGCACCAGTGATGCATGATGCATGTTTGTTACATTACTAATTACGCGCTGACCGCGCTGTAAGGAATTATTACAACATACTCGTAGCGCACACTAAACCTGACAAAACGAGTTTTGCATAACTTTATCTTGATTGTTTTGAAAGCCCAACAGGATGTGATAAAAAAAACCCATTTCAAATATATTTTATACCCAATTCCTTGTTTACCATCAGCTAATAGCTAAACAGATTTTGATGAAATTAGAAATTAAGGTAGCTTATACCCTGGATTAACTCATCTATTCCCTACTTTTTATCCTAAAACACATTGATTCCGATGAGGTAGCAGATGAACACATCTAGTTACGTAATAAAACAATTTTCAAAAGTTATCATAAAATATCAATAGTTTATTAAAATTGGAGGCCACTGTTTCTCACAATAATAACATAGTACTTACATAAATGATATAAGTCTAATAAGAGCAGGGTTCACTGCAACCATCGATCTAGTATGTAATCCGACTTCGGTGACTGCAACAAACCTAAAAGTTAACACTGGTTTATAACATACATATTAACAAGTACATTAATTTATTAATTTATACTTAGGTCTAAGGATGGTATATTTTGGACGGAATATTAACATGTTAGTCTTAAAAATAATAAAATGATTTAAACTACTTGCTATTTTAGTAAAATTATAGTAAAAAAATATTGCTTTATTAGCAGTTTCGGCTTATGAATTTCAACTTAATAATATTTTTATCTTTTTTTACAAACATCCGATAGAGTAGTTTTAGTAATTTCTTAGTATCAACTAACAAGGTTCAAACTTGCTATTTCAGATAAACTTAGAGGGTTTATCTGAGAGTCAGATAAATACTATTCCGATGTTACAGTCGCAAGAATGAGATATAATCATTAGGCTCGGGCAGAGGGGCCTTCGGCAACCAACACAACTGGTCGAGCAAAGCCACTTGAAGCCATAAACGGCCTTCTGGCGTCAGACGATTCGCCATTTATGATTGTCGCCAGTCGAACCTAATTGCTAGTCTAATCAAAGAGTATTCTTGAGGCGTGTACAAGTGATCTTGCGCTTATTTCGTATTGGTGCCATTTTCGTAAGATACTTGAGGTAGTTCGTGCCATTATTGTAAGATACCTTGTTATTGGGGTATACATAAAATACCCCAGACTAATACTTCAAAATACCACCTCTATCGAATGTTTGTAAAAAAGGTTGTAATTTAAGCACAATATGAATACAAAATCTTAATTCTATCATTTGATACTTCAGTCAAATTTATTAATTTTTAAGTTGCATTTATATGTATAATAATTAAAATGTATTAAGTGACCGGTAGGTAAATACATTCTGATTGTGTAGATTTGCATTATTATTATTATAATGAGGAAATATTTGTATTTTTGGATGCTTGTAACAAATAAACTTAATAACCACAATAGTTTTAAAAACTAAAAAACATGCATTGTCATCGGTCTTTGACAGATGTGCAAAGTTTGAATAAAATCTGATTGTTCAAAGTAGGGCAAAATCGAGCTCAAAGGAGTCAGTTACATACATACATACAGGTGAAACTAATAAAAGCGTGTTATAAACTACTGGACCAATTTTAAAAGTTCTTTCACCAATACACATCATTAGTGAGTAACATAGACTATATTTAACACCCGTGCAAAGCCGGGGCAGGTCGCTAGTATCTTAAAAATGGTATTGTGTACATGATCTCACTGGGTACTATTTTTAAACATTAAAAAAAATGCTAAAATATAAAACAAATATGTATAACACTTGCTAAACATGTCATTATTTGCAAGAACAAAAATTGATGCTAATACATATTAAAACTACATTTTAGCAGTTATGGCTTGTAGTGGAGTTAAATAACAAATAAAAAATCTTAGATAAATCATATTGTCAAATGCAAAATCAGTCAATCTGCTTGGGGTGACTTAATAATATGAGAAAACATACATTATGTACTTACACCTGAAGAACATTACCCTCTTTTAAGGTAGCAGGATTGAATTTAGTTGTATAAAAGTATACAGAAATATGAGATTCTATTTTGAGAATTAAAAATTCTTAAAACTATGGAAATAATCTTTAAAAAAAATTATGTCTCGGCGAAGAACTTGAACAGTGTCGTCATTTGCAGGATAGTCAAATTATGGTCCATGTTTTTGCTCAAGTTGCTGCCAGTATCTTTATCTCCAGAGAATTATTGTCCGTAAAGTGAATAATATAGGAGTTGCAACATTAAACCACCCAGTAAAGCAATGGTAAATGGTTGGCTAACTGTGCTTTTACTCTGAAAATAGGAAAAAATATTATTTCAGTATGTTTATAAATTTCGAAAATAAATATGTACTAAGACAATAGCCATGATTGTATTTTGAAGTTTGAGTGATGAAATCAGCGAGTAGCTCAACTAAACAACTGAGTGTTGTCATCGGAATTTTTATTGATTTTGACTTCTTTAAAGTAAGCCCAAGTTTTAAGGCTTTATAAGACAGATCTAAATTTTCTAAAACTATTGGCATCCTTGTCTAATGGCTTGCAATGATAAAGACATATATTTTTAGTTAGTTTAGATCTGTCTTAAAATGCCTTCAGATTTGGGCCTGTTATATAAAATAACTCTACTTTTTTAAATTTATCTGTGTTTTCAATAATTAAACTCACTAAACCTCTACTGATTCACATATTTTATTAAAATTTTACTCACTATCTCACTGAGGTGCCTGAGTATTCTTATTCAAAAAATCCAAGCTAACCAAACTTTTTAATATTGAGTGCAAGGTTGCACCACTGATCATAACTGTTGTTGTTCACATATTTATTCAATTACTTACAATGACATAATAGTTGCAACGATCTCCAAGGCAGCAGTCCGAACACACCCAGTCTTGGTACCAAATATGAGTGCATAGCGGCATGTTTCGTTGCCTCGTTGTAGCGCATTCTGTCTTATTTGAACACCGTTTAGATATGTAGTATTGCTTTTTGGCTCCTTGAGACCAGTAAGGCATGGTTCCCCATTTTATCTCAGTCAGACAAACATCCTGTCCATATTCACAGGTTTTAATAGTTTTCACGCATTTTTCGTTGTTATCCTCCTGGTTTTCGCAAACGTAGCATTCCAGGGCAAACACTGAAATTGGGAAATTACAAAATGTGTGTACTTAGGTAACTACTAAAATTATGTGGGTAAGGATTTCTATTCAACTTACTTTAAAAGTTTTACGAGACTAGTATTGTAAGATAGTAAGTATCTGGGCAGTTTTATACATAGGCTAATTAGACAATTAGTTTTAAAAGCATTTTACTGTGACTAGTTTTGTAAGTTATTATATGCAGTTTAAAACATTGGCATTAGAAAATTCGTTTTTAAAGCATTTTAATAATGACTACTCAAAAATTACCTACAAGTTCGTTGGTTGTTGCCGTTGTTGGTTATTGTTTATTTGATTTTATAACTTACCTTTTGTAATAGTAATCACCAGAATGAAAGATGAAAGTATACTGTATTTAATCATATTGCTAAATTAACCGAACTCAATATTTGTCGAGTTTTATTTATCCGTATCCGTTGACATAAACGTTTTGTTGGGGACAATGAATGAATGAATGAAATGAATTGAAAATACGAATGTGAATGTGAAGTATTGTCAAGTTAGAACAACTGTCAACCAACAAACCACACCCACCACCCACGATTGCCTGGTATTTTTTTTAATTTTTCCCTCTAACGAATCATTCTACATCCTAGCTCACGTAGTAACTATTATTCCTAATCTGTGGTTTGCCCACCTTGGCAAGGTTACAGCGACGGGGACAAAAAAGAAATGTCTGTCTCTCTTTTTCAACCGTGTTTGGCACTTGCCATCTTGCTCTTTTTTTACAAAGTAATTACAATTACGGTTCCATCTGGTTAATCTGAGCAAAGACCGGTCAAAATTTCAGAGTTAGGATAGGTTGAGTTTTTTTTATATCTTGGGTCTTCGGGCTTTTGGCCCATAACAAGTTATATGTCATGTAGATATGAAATAAAATACCAGGTTAAATCCACGCCACCTATTGTACTTTGTTGAACTAATTTTTTTTTAAAATGCCTCCTCACAATGGCAAGTTGATTCTCTATGTTAGTCTATGGTTTTCTTTGTTTGACTTTGTAAAACGGCCGTACAAAACAGGCTGTACATGATAGGCCCGTGCAAAATTTGTACAGGCTGTTTACGCGATAAATTTTGCACAACCCGACTCTTCGAAGCTATGTCCACGAAAAACTGGCCTTACAAAACGGGCTGTGTAATAATCGTGGTCATACATTATTGTCTGCCACAATTTTGACGTAATTTTGACAGACGTCTGCAAAATCATCAAAATAGAGAAATATTCTTGAAACTAAACGACTAAATTCTCGTTTTACTCGGTAAATTAGAAAAATTGAATTTTAGATAACGGTTAAATTATTCTAATACCTTATGGAAGGCATTTTATGGAAGTGGACAAATTACTGGAACGGTAAGCTCTTAAATCTTGTTAAAAATCTGTTGCATTGGACATAGATTTAATTTATATGTACTTTGCAATACAAGTGAAAGGATTTTGCTTGAATGCACCATGTTATTGTTGCAGGCTGGCAGACTAGATGGTTTATTTTAGAGAATGGAATACTTTCATACTATAAATCGCAGGAAGAAGTCAGCCAGGGATGTAAAGGATCAGTCAAAGTTTCTGTCTGTCAAATTAATGGTAACCTACTGTTTATTATTCCGATTTAATAAACTTAACACGTCCACGATTACATTTTTGTAAGTTTACTGCAATACATTTTATCACAATTTGTTTCTTATTTTTATTCAAATAAGAATATATTTATTAACAACCAACAAAAGATTGCAAACTCTTGTACTATTAGAACCAATAAATAAAATATTTTGTTAACAAACAAATTAAATTCACACCTAAAATGAAGTCTTAGAAAATTATATTTCAAGTATAATATGTATATGTATTAGATGCTGTGTGTTTATCAAATTAAATGTTTAAATAATATAAGAATTTGTTTTCTGCCCAAATTGAATATAATTATAAAACCTGTGAAGTGCGAGTCAGACTTGCGCACAAAAGGTTCCTTACCATTATCTATAAAAACGGCAAAAAAACATGTTTGTTGTATAGGGGTCCTTAAATATTTATTTTATTTGCTACAAAAATACATCATCTGTGAAAATTTTAATTGTCTAACTATCAGAGTTCATGAGACAGAAGGATGGACGGACAGCATAGTCGTAATAATAGGTACCCGTTTTACCCATTGGGTACGGAACCTTAAAAATTATCCACTTGAAGAGACAACAGAATCTCCAAAACATTGGAATGGAGTGCATTCCAATATTTTTGCCATGGTCTTTATTAATCTTTAAACCTATATTTATTTCCAGTAAATAATATTGACAACACCAGGTTGGATTTGGTGATTCCGGGGCAGCAGCACATGTACCTGAGAGCTCCATCTCCTCAAGACAGACAGAAGTGGCTGGTGGCACTGGGCAGTGCCAAGGCATGTGTAGACTCCCAGCCAGATAACAAAGGTAACAGATTCTTGAAAAAGATATAATCTTAACATGCGTTTAACATTATTTATTTATTTAAGTTTTGGTTATTATTTATATGTATGTTAGTCTGTAGGATATTTATTTGCTATGGGCCTCTGTAACATGCATTTTATGCAAGTTATATTGCCTGAAATAAATTATTTATTATTATTAATAAATATTAATTTCATCCATTCATCATTTTGTTATTACGCTAATACACTTTACATTATTATAAATGTGAAAGTTTATCTAAGTATATGTTTGTTACTACTTCTCTCTAAATCGGCTCGACAGAATTGGATGAATTTTGGAATAGAGATAGCTTATACCCTGGATTAAGACAGACTTTCATCTTCATGGTCATCATCACCTAGATGAAACCGTGTTGCATAGCTAGTGTTATGTCTGGAAGAGATCCTTCTTAGCGATAAGACCACCTTTTGTTCCTAACTGTTGTTAGATTGTTTTGACTTTTTTTAGTAACTTGAGCTCTATTTTTATCTTTAATTTTCTATTATTATTATTTACTAGCTGTTCCCTGCCACGCTTCGCTGTGGATAAAAAAAAAAAATTGCCTGTTACTTTGGGATAATGTAGCATTCGAATGGTGAAAGAATTTTTAATCGGTCGAGTAGTTTTTGAGTTTATTCCACACAAACATACAAAAATACAAATCTTTCCTCTTTATATTATTAGTTTAGATATATAATATTTATGTCACTCATGATGACAGCTTGAAATATATTATTAGTAACAACAGAATAATTAATAATAAATTCATTGTGTTTGTACTTTCCCTTTGTGCTGTAAATATACTAATATACATAAAAGGTTATGCTAAGCCGAAAATAGCTTATATCATTATGAACAACTTTTTTAAATCGGCTGTTCCATACATTTTGTCGAGTATCATAGACATTTTTCTATGGAACAGCTGATTTTTTTCGCGAATTCCGCGTTTGTCCCGTAATAAAAGTTGTTCACTGCAAGCTTTTTTCGCCTTAGTATACTCTTTATAACCCTGTATAGTGTTATTGTGATTACTAATCTTTATTTTATATAAGTCTATATAAAAAACGTTTTAGTTGCAGTATTAGAAGATCCCAACTCATTACACCACAAGAAATCGGAGCTGCGGCTGTACTGCGACCTGATGATGCAGCAGGTGCATGCTGTCAAAAGTGCTGCGACTGCTGAGGGTGGTCCGGAGATACAGGTAACACCTCTTTCTTTTGATCCTAAATCTAAAAGACCTAATTTAACACTTTGGCTGCTGGAAACACATACCTTGTGTTTTACTTTACGCGACGCGAGTGCGGCTGACGGCTTGACTATTAGCCTCGCCTGGGGCTAGCGCATGTGATTACTAGCCACAGCCAAAGTGTTAATAACTAACTCATTGAGGCCAAGTTTGAAGGCTTTATTTGACAGATCTTAACTAATTCTTTCTTGATACACTTCCTCATACAGAGCAATATTACAATGTTGTACATGATTTACTTGATTTATATTAAGTTAGGTACTTAGTTTATTCTTAAGTTTAGCGCAAAAACGTTTTGATCTTAACTGTAAGTTTTTAAAGTAAATCTATCTATATATATAAAAATAACAATAACAGCAACAACAACAAACAACAACAATAACATATCAACAACACAACATACAACAACATAACATATAACATAACATTGCTGCTATGTTATTGCTATGCAATAACATAGCAGTAATGTGCAAACATTACTGTGTTCCGGTTGGAAGGGCATTGTTTCCAGTGAAATTACAGGGCAAATGGGAGATTAAACAACTTATATCTCAGGGTGACGAGCGCAGTGCTGTGCCGCGCAGGGTCTTGAATTCTGTGAGTTCAAAATTCTGGGTAGCGCAGACCTGTTATGGGCAAACGTGACGTTAACATCAGGCGTGCGATTTACTCGTCTCGTCACTCAATTACATAAAAAAAAAAAAAAAAATGAAACCCGTTTTCCTTGGTCACGGCATCACGCGTGAATGGCTGGACCGATTTCACTAATTCTTTTTTTGTTATATTTGTTATTATTATGAGAAGGTTCTTACGGAAAAAAATATTAAGAAAATCTCTCAGAATTATTGAAAAACCCTAAAAACACCCCTTTTCTTTTTCCCATACAAACGTATGGCAGTACGAAGTCTGCCGGGTCAGCTAGTTAAATAAATAAATAATCATCCTTCGAGGGTAGACCTGTATCCCAGCAGTGGAATTAATTATTTAAGCAGGTAAAAAGGTCCAATTTTAATTTTGAAGTTGAACTTTAAGGCTTGTTTGTTACTCATGCCGGTGTAGCCGAGTAAACCGCGTAAATCATGAGGCACAAGGGACTATAATTTGACGAAGTAATAAAAAATATTTAAAATAACAGATGAAAAACATGATAATTGAAATATGTAAGTACTATTTTTACTATTTGCTTACAGAAAATCGACGATGCCTCAAGTCTACTCACTGCAACCTGTGACACCTTCATCAGAACTCTGGAAGACATCATGAAATTAACTTCAAACGGTATCATAGCTGTACCATACGAAATGCCCGTCCCAAACATTACTGCAGTAAAAAACCACTGTTCCAGAACACCCAGACAAAGCATAACCAGATCTATATCACAAGAAAACAGATGAATTAATAAGCGTACTGTCGTTAAATAAAAAAAAGAGTTATATATAAATGTAAAAACGCTAATGTAACCCCGTCATCCTTTAGCTGGATAGCAGTCTTCGGCTAAGGGACCGTTCATTAATCACGTGATGTTTTTAAGCATCTTTTTCAAACCCCCCTTGGTGAACCATGGTGAGATTGGTAAGGTTATACAATTACCGCCCTCCCCCCGTCAAAATCACGCGTATTTTTTGTACAAATTTACTTTAGAATTAAAATTTATCGAAAAAATAATTACACATACGTATGTATTTCTCAACACCCCCTCCCCCTCGTGATATTTTCCAAGCCCCCTCTCCCCGTCGAGTCTCGCGTGATTAATGGACGATCCCTAAGATGCTGCAGCGGTTGACTGCTTCTCAGCTATAGACATTAGCAAGCACTGATCTTTGTATAGCGTGAGCAGCTGATAGTAATATAGTGTTTGTAAAATTTTTGTATAGAGCTGTGTACAGTAGGCAATGCATTTTCTTCTCTATTTGGTCGAAGTTCTTATTTTTTATGCATCTGATTTAGTATGAGTACCTATGTTAGTTTTGTAAAGAAGATAATGATAAGTGCCAGGTTTTTCGTTTTCCTTAAGGCTATGATAGCAATTTTTTATTATTTACCTGCAACAAATCAAATGGTAATAGCATTTCACTCACTCATAGCTCCCCACTAGGATTCCTTGTGTCGGGGATGCCAAGGAACACACACAAAGACAAGGACAACTAACACCCAGACCAGATATTTAAATTCATCATCCAAACATCTGCCCAGCCAGGGGTCGAACTGACTACCACTGAGCCAAACCGGTTAATACTTTGACTGCGGCTAATAATCACATGCGCTTGCCTTAGGTGCGGCTAATAGTCTAATGCGTTGTGTTTTATGCGCCTGGCGTGTGCAGCCGCACTCGCGTCGCACAAAGAAAAACACAAGGTATGTGTTTTCCGCAGTCAAAGTGTTAATCTCTTTAAAATACTGACAAACTGTAAACCTCTATAATATATAAAAATGTACCATATTATGGCTGTCCTACATGGCTTCACCCATTCTACAGGAACAGTTAATTTTTACATAATATAAGTGACTTGTTTATATAGGTACATATAACTTATAACTCCATACAATCTGAAACGAAGTCAATTGTAATAGTCAAAATTATATATGTAATTAAAATAATTCTGGGGTAAACTAATAAAATTGTATACCAAATTTCGTCCAAATTCGATCTGCTGTTATGTTATCTCTTAAATGTAGAGTTTAATAGAAACACACACTTTCGTGTTTTTTTACAAGTACAGGGTTATTCAGAAAGGGTATGCTAAGCCGAAAAGGGCTCATAGTACTTATCATTATGTACTATGTATTAGTACTTTTACTATGGAACCAACTAAGAATTCGCAAAAAAATCAGCTCCATACATTTTGTAAAGTATCGTCATTTTTCTATGGAACAGCTGATTCTTTTTACCAATTCTTGGTTGGTCCTATATTAACACTTTAACTGCTGAAAACACATACGTTGTTTTTTCTTGTGCAACGCGAATGCGGCTACACACGTCAGGCGCGTAAAGCCCACTTTCAATACAACTGTGCGGTAAAACACAAACGCATGTTAAGTGTTAAAAGTTGTGCATAATGATGAGTACTAAGTCCCTTTTCGGCTTAGCATATCCTTTCTGTATAACCCTGTATATGTATGTGGCTTATTAGTTACCTTATTTACGTTAAATGTAATTGCTACAATTATTCCAAATGTTATCTGCTTACAGGCTAACAAAGCCTAAATCAATAGCATGTTCTAGTGCTGTTCTAAATTGTTAATAAAATGTATGTTAACTGTATAGTGGTTGTGTGAGTAAATGTAATACATAATGTGTATTCAAGTATATAAGTTCATCTAATCAATGTCTAATATATAATCAGACTTTTACATTCCTTTGACCTGAAATTTGTTAAGTTTTTATCATGTGTAATAAATTATGACCATCATCATAATTACTGAACAGAATAAAAAAATATATTAAAAGACATAGTTTTATTAATATTCCTTAACAATATCTAACACAGTAAACATTATCACATAATTTAAGATCACCAAATGGGTTCTCCAAATCTTGAGATAGTTTTCTCTTGTGCATCTAATTCAATACCCATTTTCTTTCTCATATAGAAAATTGTACAGTCTCTATTAGTACACAGAACTTCTTCATGGAGACTTCCTTGGCATCTTTGACATTCTGTCCAGAGTCTGGAGAACTTTTCTTGGAGTTGTCTCAATTTAAACACCTCTGTTATATACAATTTACCTTCTTTATCTGAACAATGATTACATAAAGCATGCTTTGTATTGTTTGGCATAATTGTTTTGCATCCAATGCACTTTTCTGTCTTCTTGGTGAATTTAGCTAAAGCTCCAACTTTGGATGTTACCATTGCTTTGGTTCTTGTATGCTCTCCTTTCAGGAGAAGAGACTCGGCCTTGTCTCCGAGAATGGGTTCAAATATCCTCAAGAGAGGCTTGGAGAGTTGGTTTTCCAAGTAATGGTTGAAGTCTATAGGGATACTGTTTTCCAAGACATAGATTGGGTCTTCAGCTTTCATATAAGCGGGTGTGTTTTTAGCAGCACTTGTCAGAATATATGGTACTCTGTCTCCCAACTTAGGTGCAGTACCAGCATCTCTCTTTTTCATTTTGAGTGCAAGTTCCACATGAGCTTGTTTGGCTGTATAATCATTTTTTGTTAGTTCTTTAGTTATCACCAGTTGTGATATGTCAATGCGGTTGCATAACAAATCAGATATGATCTGCTTGGCATAGTTGACTGCTCCATCGGGGTCTCTGTCTATAAGAAGTTTCTGAAGGCATGTACTCATCATGTTTGAAACTAGGGGACAATTGTCTCGTCTCACTGTTTCAATGCCTTTGCAGTCCATTTTGTCATACTTGTCAGGCTTTGTAAAGTACAAACCAGCATATCTCTTCTTGTTTATAAGCAAGTATGGGTAGTATACTTTTTCAAACTCCAACTTGATTGGGTTCACAAATTTTGCTGAGACAAATTCTGCTGCTTCTCTACCCAAGTCCATACTTTCTTCAAGTGTTTTTACCCCAAACTTCACCATTACTGAGTCAGTGTCTCCATAAATGACTAAAGCATCTTCTTTGTATCCATTTGCCTTTGTATACTTCTTTTCTACTTCAGTCTTGGTAAATTCAATCATGGTTCGACCATAAGCAGTTACACTGCCCGAAATTTCGAGACAAGGCAATTTGCCTACTTGAGCTCCTGTGAATCCATAAACCGAGTTAGCACTGATTTTTAGAGCCAGTTGTCTCCCATCAAGTACTGATCTTTTGAATGGATCTTTCTCTTGTTTTAAGTCTGTTTTTGCTTTCTTTCTAGCAGCAAGCAAAGACTCCAAGATTTCAGGCAACAAACCTTTCCTCACATTTGATTTCACAAACATGTTCTTTGATGGAGTCATTGTAACATCGTCCACATTCTGTTGGAACTTGTTATGCATCTGTGGCTGTACAAGTGTTGTGTAGCACAAATTGTGGGCAATCATTATGCTGGGGTACAGAGAGGCAAAATCCAGTGTTGATATAGGATCAGCATAATAGCCTCTTTTGGGTTCAATCACAGTTGCTCCTTCAAACTGATCATCAGAACCTTGTCCACTGTAAGCTGGCATTAAGTACCCTGCTTCCTTTGCTTTCCGGAGGAGCTGGCTTACAACTTTAATTTGCTGGCCTCTTGTTAGCAGGCATAGTAAGGGAACACCTGTTACTCTCGCCATTTCCATGTAATTGATGATACACATTAATTTGTTCAACAGCTTCAGGGGTAAATATGCATCTTTCAGACAGTACATGGCTAACCGCCTTCTAGTTTGTTCACTTTCATTTTGTAAGTCGGATATGATGCTGTGATGAACATCCTCCTTTTGCTCTTGAAGAAAGTGATAGCTGACAGCATTTAATGAGTATGATCTGAGTTTATAATCTCGTATAAGAACAAGCATCAAATCAAATGGAACTCTCCCTTCAAAATTGATGCTTTTGTTTTCTCTCCGGCCCATCTGTTTCGACTGCAGTATGGAATCTTTTATCACAGATCTGCAGTTCTTGATTCTGCCCAAGAAATCAAAGTTCTTAACATTCAAGTGTTTAGCTCTATTTATGAGGTAAGGCCAGTCAAAGTTGCTGATGTTGTAGCCTGTGATGATATCTGGATCTAGTTCACGGAAAAAATCTGACCATTTTGCTAGCATTTCAGACTCAGATTGAAAACTCAGTACTTGAGAGCCTACTATTGGAGCACATGTGTTCAGAGTGAAAACATTTCGGAGATATGGCTCTGTCTCACCTTGTCTGATTACCATGGACGCTATTTGTATAACAGGATCATGATTAGGCTCTGGGAAAATGCCTTTCCTTCCAGCACATTCTATATCAAAGCTTACAATCCGAAATGGTGCTACTTTTGACCATTCACCTTCAGGTTGGTGAGCAACGAATGCGTTCCATGCAACGTCTACTTCTATTTGACATCTGGACTCGTATGATAAGTTTGAATTTTTATTTCTCAACAACCATTTGCCAACAGGTAGCTCAATCCAACTGCAACCAACTACTGTAGTATCAACCATAAAGCGAATATCGAAGTCTATATTTGTCTCATAGAAACTCGGATCCATTAGATTAAACGTTAGTGGCTGTCTTTCAATCAATCTTTTTGATGGAGCGATCAGTTTTGGTAATGCTACTGAAACTCTTGCAAAGGTGACATCATCATCGCCTTTGTAGTACATGATTGATTTTGCTTTCACAAGGCGCACTTCTAAAACCGCCTCTTTAATATTATCTTTATTAGCCCTCAAGTCTTCGAGTATTGCCTTATTAAGGTTTACTTTTAATTCATTGCATGAAGACTCACGGAAGTTTGTAGGCACAGTAACATAAAAGTATGGTGTGAATCCGTGAACATGACAACATACAGAGTTTCCTTCCATTGTAATTCCATACATTCTCATAATGGGTACAGGAGATAACTGAGACCCTGGCATACCTTGCAGTGGCTGTCCATTATAGTGATCTATGTCCAGTTGTTGAAAGACTAGTGCATCTTTCTTAGGATCTAGATCAGGAGGTGGTGGTCTTGACCATTTCATGTTTGTAGCTTGATTCTCCGGTCCTTCGCCAAAAACTTGTTGGGAGTCGAACTCGCTGGTGTCCATACCAGCGAGTTGATCTTCAAAACTGGATGGCACTTCATTGTCATCTTCGTCGTCATTCGATTTAAATCTCTTTGGAGGCGGACCTTTATATTGTTTATGTTTATCCATTTCCGTGAAAAACCTGCCTGTCTCCGGTATATAACTTTAGCGGGAATGCCTGAAAATTTACGAGAAAATTAAGGCCGTGCCGGACGAAAATAATTAACGTCAAATCTATTATTAAACTTGTTTTATATAGGTACCTTTTCAGCGAAGTCTCTAAATTGTTTCGGGTTTATTATTATATTTATCGCTAACTTCAAAGTACAAAATAAACTATGGAAAACTACAAAACATAATCACAACTTTCAGACTTCAGTCTACAAATGCGCGCGTAAACCTCTGAAGAACATTTGTTCTTCAGAGGCGTAAACCGTAAATTGACAATTTCGTAGATTACAGTTGACGTTGATGTCTTTATTGATGTACATTGACTTTGTAAAAATTGACAGCAACTGTCAGTCACTTTGATACACTTTTTGGGCCTCGTTATAGTGTTTAGACCATACTACTTTGTCATAGGAAAGTTTTTTTTTGTCCGTAATATTTCTTAGCTCATAATAAAAGTTAAGTCATGAATGAAGTGGTGGAGACTTACTTTACTAGAGGCTTCTAGAAGTTTTGAATTCAACATAAAGAGAAACGTTCTACCAGTTCCATATCAATTGATTTTAAATATGGTTGATAAGAATGTAATGCTACAAATACCAATCTTTATAAAATAGCGAACCTAATTTTGGCATTATTTATCACAATGCTAGCTGGGTTTCACGGCTACGGTATAATTATTTTCCAGAAGGCACGAAAAGTCTTTGAAAAACTTTTGAATATTTTTTTTAAATATTGACTTTACACGTGTGGTAATTTATTTCGTGCCGTATATTATTCGAAGCGAATATCTATTAGCTTGGACAACCCCGCTGAAGACCTCTACAAACTTTACTTTCGGTTTCTTCTAGGCAACCATGCTCCATCGTAGACCGTATCGTTGCTCACCATCAGGTTATATGGTGGTCAATTGCAAGCCTATAGCTGAATTAAAAAAAAAATTAACTAATTAACCTCTAACCAATGTCACCAATGTGCTTAATAGAACTACCTCAAATCTTATCATTAGTCTAGGTTCTCTAGGCATAAAACTAGAACTATATTATTAAAAAGTTTGTTATTAGGTACCTATCTACTTTGCGTTCCACTTAGAAATGTCTGGCGCCTGGCGGGCACAGCATGATTCACCTCCTTGTTTTGACCGTCGTATCTTATCCTATCTAGGTACGCAAGCATTGGTAGTCTCGGACAAAAGTACCATTATATAATGGAGACGAGGAAATTAAAATATTAAATCAAAATCTCAAATAAAGTTTAGCGGAATGGATTGATAGCAGTTTTCAATCAGGCGTTTATTTTTGGTCTAATAAAACGGCACGACCTGCACGACACACGACACCAAGGGCGTCGCCAGCTTATGACTAAGGGGGGGGCAATGGGGCAATATTATGGAGGATAAAAAAAATAAACGCCGAGAGCATAAAGCGTTACACTTTGGAAGTCTTTGCCTCGATGACGATTGTAATAAGAACACGGTTCTAATATCAATGTATAAAACTTTACAAGCCCTCGACAGCACAATAGAGTCGGGACAATTTAGACATTGGAGGGTACAGTAATTTCCACCCAGCTGAAAATTGGTAGGATTGTTTGAAACACCATCATAAATGAAATCTAAAAAGTCACCATCGATCCGATACGTGCAAAAAATCTTACTCCGGGTAGAAGGTCACCAAAATGGGCTTTTCGCGATTTTCTCAAAAACAATTCAAGCTACTAGGAAACTGTTCAAGACAAGTATGTTCTCTATAACATTCCCTACAGTATTGCTTTTAAATGCATGTTGGTAGGACTCGTGGTTTTGAGTTAAGTTGATATTCATTTCAGACCAGGCCAAAAAGATGACAATTTCTCTTAACGAAGCCTCGGTTAGCAGTAGATCATATCACAAGTTTGTAAATGAGTTTTCCTCAAGTTTTCAACATCGCTAAATCCGACAATCTCAAGAAACACTTTGAAAAATGACTCTTTGTGGCTCAAATCGGATAAATGATGATGATGGCTGACGAAAAATTTTACCTCTCGTATCTCGGAAACGGTAGAAGGATATAGAGGGGTACACCCGACTTTTGAAATGTAGATCAAATTTTTGGGGAAATGATAAAAAAATATAGTCGCCATCGCTATACAAAAAAGTTTGACAGTCATACAAATAAAAAAAAAGGAAATGCTCACAGCTATGGAACCGCTGTAGATGGGTGGAATGTACATAGGTACTTGAAGAAATATTATAGAGGTTCATAACGACAATCGAGATTCAGAAACAAAAATCCAAGATGGCGTATTTCATGTTTTCGTCAAATTCCAGTGGATCTTCCAGTGATCCTATGAGGGTGATATTTTGGATCTGGATCTACATATTATTACACTGTTTAATGGTCTTGCGTTTTGGCAAATCTGATGATCGTGATGAAAATGGCGGCGATTTTTAAAACGGATGTCTAAATTTTAATGTTATTCTGAATATTTCAATATTTTCTACAATTTACATTAAACCTTGTGAATTTATTAACGTTTTGTCATGCGATGCGGAATTTATTAATAGGTAAGAAAGTGAATTGCTCGCACTTTGGTCGCTTTGCGGCTAGCTACATTTGATCTCTAGGGGGGGGCAACTGCCCCCCCCTGCCCTCCCTTGGCGACGCCCTTGCACGACACTATCCTTTCAAAATATGTATAAGTATACTGAGTATGTTAAGAGCTTGTTGTTAGCTACGTCTGAGAAATGGGCATTAGGTTGTATTACCTGAGTAATTTTTGAAATATTAATCTCTACATAAACTTTATACTTCATACGTATCCAATAAAAAAAGCATATTCATTTTTAACTCAACGCTCTACAGTTTTCTTTATTCCCACTAGGTGCCTCCTGGCGAGTTCACGTCATCGATGGGAACAGTGGATACCGTCATCGCAACTTCACCTAATGGGCGCATTTACCTATCGAGTGATCTAATACCTAGACGACATAATGTACGTGACAAATAGGCTGTTTGATTTATTTACCTAGCTAGGAGTGATATACTCGTATGGCAATTAGGTATAGGTAGGTGCACAGACATCCTTTAGATGTCTCTGGGTAGGTGAGGTGAAACGTTTTGCTTATGGCGTGAAATTTAAATTTCAAACGGTTTTTTCGTTTTTATGGCTAGATGGCTAAACTAAACTAAATTAAGTAATAATAGTATTTGCGCCAATTGTTGAGCATTCCTTACGATATTTTGTAGAGATAATGAGCAGTTGTATTTAAGTATCTATCTTATTTTACGCTACTCATACTGGAGATTTGGATGTCAGCTAGGTTCTATCTACTTACGTACCTATACAAAGTACAACTTACAATTAAGGTACTATGGAAACTAACGTGTTTGTGTTATCGAAAGTAGTCGTAATAAACGATTTCATTTGACGTGAGTATTCCCGTGTTTATAACAAAACTAGCGGCCCATCCCGGCGTCGCACGGGTGGACATTGTTCTGAAAAAAGATTTTCCCGCTTTTATGTTGAATTTTTTTCCGAATTTTCTTTGCTATAAACCTCACGGAGCCCGAGACCTTTCCAACGAATGCAAAACCGTGGAAATCGGTTCGTGCGTTCTGGAGTTATAGCGTCAGGAAGGAAAACCCAACTTACTTTTATATAGTAGATGTACAAATTGCACTTTGTATAGGTATACCTATCTACTCGTAGCATGGTGAAATATTGTATGGTCTTATTTATAAGTATTGCTTACGAGTAAACTTAAGTTACAATAGTTAGTACTGACTGAAAACTTCATTTTTGCTTTGCCAAAATTCAAATGACATTTAATCAATCTACGTTTATAAATAAGGGCGATTAGATGGTATGGATTTGATTGTATGGTATGGGATGTTATGTAATGTAGTATCGTAATCGGCCATAGTTGTGTTATAATGAACGGTCAATATAGCTTATTGGTAGCCTTACGAGATGACTTGGAGCTCAATTTGGTAATCAATATCGTCGAGAGATGGCATCTAGGTACTCAACCCTACGAGTAGGCACAAAGAACCTATTAACTCAAGAACGAAAACAACTTTATATCCGTCAAGTGTGTAACATTAATAGCTCATGGGTAAACTTTATATCATAACCTATCTCCCATTGATTGATAGTCAATAATAATTGTACCTAAAGCCGAAACAATCACATAAACCATATCAATTTCCGTTATTTCCAAGCTGGAGCTCTAGCGATGGATGTCAACATAAACAAAGCATTTTACGGCCTATAAAATGGCATAATGAATAATAAATGATTGCATTTTGCGAGTGTCCATAGCACAAGAGTAGTAAAACGTGATTTCTAGTGGATAATAAAGTAGCGGATCCAGGATTTTGATTAGGGCTCGACCTTGACCCGGCTGCAGGTGGGATAAGGTAAACTAAATATTATGTAAGTATACAGGAGTGAACCAAGATGCTGCGGTGAACCCCTTCCCCGAAGTGTCTGGGTCCATAGGTTCGAGCAATGAGGACTCGTGCCCCTTAGCCCTTTCCTTGGATCCGCTACTGGATACAAACGTGAAATGGCCGTGAGAGCAGTAAACTGAAAGGTCGTATAAAACATGACTTATTGTGGAATCGAAAGATTGACATAGAGATACTGATTCTTCATACAACTATCTTATTATTTGAACAAGCTTCGTCCTGTGGTTTTACCCTTTCCCAGGTTTCTTTGTTTAATTCCAGTTTTTTTCACATTTTTTATTCATTGCTAACAATTTTCGTCACGATCAATCTAGTGTGGTCGTGAAAAGGCAAAAACAGAGTAAAGTTACTTTGCAAATCATAATACTAGTGTGGAGTGTAGACGTAGAAGTACTCGGATGTACCTATAATA
Organism: Alcis repandata; assembly: GCA_949125135.1. Taxonomy (NCBI): domain Eukaryota; kingdom Metazoa; phylum Arthropoda; class Insecta; order Lepidoptera; family Geometridae; genus Alcis; species Alcis repandata. The sequence continues at coordinate 8,973,176 of OX421226.1, read as the reverse complement.
AGAATAGTGTGGTAAATATGTGGATAGGTATTAGGTACGTTTACAGCAGCCATAGCCGTCTTAGCTTGTAGTCGGCGGCGGGAAGAAAAACATGTTAGTTGAGTTCGAGAAGAAAATAACCAAACACGAAGAATTTTATGGGTACCTCAAAGTTATTAAGTACTGACCTATTTTCTTTTAAGATTAATGCAGATGAGAATTGACGTGATAGCTTTATTTGAAGATCAAGGTTGATGTAATTTACTAATTTGAATGAGCTAGGAAAACTCGTTTTCACAAGCAAGCATAGTGTGGAAATAAATATTTATATACCATACTAGCTGCCCCCGGCGGTTTCACCCGCTGTGTTTTTTTTTTACTTTTAAACCTTCCCTGAACTTCCACAAATATTTCAAGATCAAAATTACCCAAATCGGTCCAACCATTCTAGAGTTATTTTATTAGCCAGAAAAACGAACAGCGATTCATTTTTATAAATAAGAAGATTAGTTAGTACACCTATGTACTTTTAGAATTAGTTATTAGAAGGCAGCGGGCGCAGCGGCGGCCTTAGGGGGTGGCGAACAGGGCAATCGCCCGGGGCCTCGCTCTTGCAGGGGGACTCGCGCAACAACCCAAGCAAATAAAAAAAATATGGATTTTTTAACTATATCTTTTTTAGTCTTAGTATCTGTATTTGTTAATTTTGTAAATTTTTCATTGTAAAATATTTTAAAATTCAAATTTTATTAAAACTAAAAATATTGTAGGTATAACTAGCATTTCTCGTCAAACATGACAAATACCTAAACCAAACCAGACCAGACCTACTTTCGCATCACATACTTTCCACGAAAGACAAAGGGCCTCGCAAAGACCTGCTGCTGCCAGGGGCCTCGCAATGGGCAAGGCCGCCGCTGTTAGAAGGTAGGTACTTATTTGAGTTTTCACATAAAACGTAAACATTTATATAGACTTAAAAATTGTTTAGGTATTAACAATTAATATATAGGGTGACTGGTTAGACACTTTAAATAGGTATTCCAAGTTTTCATAGTACTCATCAATATGAACAACTTTTACTAAGGGACATACCCGGAATTCGTGAAAAAAATAAACTGTTCCATAGAAAAATGTCAATGATACACGACAAAGTGCATTGAACAGCTGTTTTTTTTTTTCAAATTCCGGGTTGCTCCCATAGTAAGTTTGTTCATAATGATGTGTACTATGAGCCCTTTTCGGCTTAGCATACCCTTTCCTTATAACCCTGTATAGCATAATATTGAAATCTCATATTTTAGGTCGATGGCTCTACCATTGAAGTTATAACGACCAGTGACACAGAATGTTTAATTCCAGAACAAAATTAAATGTAGGAAGTACTGTAAAAGGTCGGTAAAACCACAGACTCAGTTAGTATGAGTGGAGCTTTGAGTTTCGCCCAATAAGTTCCGATGCGAAACTTGTTTGTTTTGTGAGCTGCGCTTACTAAATAAGGCAAGGATGACACTGTCCGCTGCGACGCGTTTTCTGATGGTATTCTAGTAGATCCGATTCATGATCGATGACTTTGTCTGGTTTGAGGGAAGTAATGTGCTATAAATACCTAAGCATAACAATTTGTTATTATATCAAGAGTAAATTTAAAGAAAATGTTAATTTTAGTAAATGTATTTCGGTAGAGAGTTTAGAAAATTGAATCTTCTAGGTAATAGTTTCGGAATTTCGGATGAAATCTGAAACTAATATTTTAATAAGTAGACATTTTGGAAACTAACGTGGTTTTGATACATTTTGTTGTTTGTTTTTGTGTAGTCGTAGTAAACGACTTCTTTTTTACGTGAGTATTAAATAAAACAAAAGGGTAGGTAGATACATTTTTAACGAATATCTTAATAACTTCTGTGAAGATGATTGCGATTGTATTTTTGCTAGAGATACATACCAGTAGGTACTGATTTGATACCTATAGGTATAATACCTAAATGTGTCTTTGCCACATTTTTACCATTTACGTTTCACGTAGAAATGAAAATTCAACTTTCTATTCCAACAACCAAATTGAATATTTACTTTAGCAGCGAGTATTATTAATTTATGTAGATAGTTTCAGTTAGGAGCTCTGCTAGGGTTTCAGCATGCTCTAGTTCATACAGTTCACACGTCAATTGCGTTCTTAGCAACAGAAGTGACATACGGACGTTTTTCGACGCTAGCATTGCTCGAGAATCTTGAGTCTAGTCAAGATTTTTTAACCTACGCTTCCAGGGTTCTAGAGCCTGGAAGCGTAGACAACAATTATTATTAGATTTATTATAAGTAGAGAAATAAGAACATTGACTAATTAGGTAAACGGAGTTAGGAACGGGTAAAGTTTTAGGGGCCCAAAACCATTGCTATTCCTTTGAGTATTTTTGTTGTTTTAGGCAGGTTCCGCAGCCAGGCCGCATCCAGGTTTTCTTTTGTAGTTTTTTTTGGAGAAAAATATCTGGAAATTAAGAGTCTGGCTAAGACAATCAAAACTTGCTTCTTTGTTTGAGCGTCACATTTTACACTCCACTAAAATAATTAATTTAATTTTTACTGTCGCTTACTCTGTTTTTCTAAATCATCAAATTGTAGATAGAAACTTAAGTCTTTACCTGAAAAGTCCTAATTTACATAGAGTTTAGGGCCAAACTACAGATTTCAGACAAACTGCAGCAGAAGTGGTTTTAACCTATATATAATAAAAAAAACATAATTGAACAACAGAAGTTGGATAGAATGTAGTGTCGTATGTAACCAGTGATAAATACAAATGAACACGACAAGAGCAATTGAGTGGCGTCGAAACCTTGCCAATTGGATAATTCGATTCTTAGCTGCATCTGGCTTAACGTCTTTTAGTCATTCTGTGTATGAATGTGTTCTTATGTATGTTATAATGTTTAGAGCTTTCTGTTCTTCCGTCTCTCCAGACAAAGTTTTAACCATCCAATGAAATTGATCTTGAATAACTCTACTAGTACCAGTTCTGCCAAACCTAGGTTTTTTCATTTATTGTATCCATATCTTAGCGAATCCAAATATTTATTTTGGCCAGTTTAGTTTTTAATGAACTTTAGTAGGTACCTATCGTAACATTTGTTTAATGAGTAAGTAATGAAACTATAGAGGTAAGTACACATAAATGAGAATTAAATATAGGCAGAGTAGGTACTCTTTACAATGTATGAATGATATGAACTCGTTAATTACGGTCACTGGTAATTTATCTACACGTGTATGTATTTAATTATGAAATAAAAGTACCTACGTACGACCATGGATGCGTAAGTATTAGATATTTAAAGAACAAGCCCTAATTGAGACGCTCTTTCATCACATTAACGACACGTACCTATGACCTGAGTTGCTGGAAGTTTTTGGAACATTTTGTCTGGTTGCCAATGGCTTTTATTGGTTTGGGATAAGGGTGAAAATCGTTGAGACGTGAGAGGCAAGTAGTAACTTGTACTGGCTTATCTATCAGCAGCAGTGATCATAGACGGCCGGTTGGAACACGCGACGTAAATCAGTCGTCGGTCGTCATCGCGACATTGCTTCTCAGAGTTCTCCGTATCGATAATTGAATAAACTCCTTTATTATTACCAAGTAATAAAACTGAACAAACGATACGATTGTTCATTTTACGAGCCCGAGCAGATGCATTACACTGTTTAGAATATCTTTATTGGTCTTGCATTGACCTCGACGGCTCTATCGGCTACTTACTCGTATACAGATGAAGATTGACAAAAGTCAAAGTCATTGGCTCGTTGCTGATTTGGTTTGGTCAATGAACGTGGCCTTATGCCTATTGATAACTACAGCCACCTACTATGATATGAAATATAAATTAGCTTTTAAATACTCGGCAGGGTCAAATACCTACCTATATTTGGAACATGAATAAGAAAACAGACGCTCGGTCTCGCTACGGATTCTGTTAGCTCCATAACTCACTTGCTGATAATGTAGTTAATGATCGTCGAGTTTGCGACATTCATAATTGTTAATTTAGACGTCTGGGAATGCGTGACAGCATTGTAAGTACCGTTTCGACTGCATGGACAGGATATGAAGCAGCAAATCGGTGAGAACGATGAGTGAGCGGATCGCAATGCAGTGCAGTGGTTTCTTGGACCCAGAGGACGCTATCTTATCTGGGGAATGTGCTATCCCTGCAGCACCGTGGGTTGCCACTTAACGCCACGCCGCAAAAGGAGCTTTTGTTACTCAAAATCAATAACGCTTATCTCGCCCGCTTTGTGTGCATAACGGTTGCATTACGGACTACGGCTCACTCAAAGGGAAGTGAACTTGAGTCATTAATCAGCGCCGAAATGTCTTATCGTAAGCTAATTCTTACGGAATGCAAGTGAGAGTTGTTACACGATTTTTGAATGATTATAAGGTATTATCTATTGCTGCTGGAATGTTGCACTTTTAATATTGTTTTTAAATATTGGTCCTATTAAGGTACTAAATGTTAAGGTACAAGCGAGCTCGTTACTAAGTTTCATAATAGGTATGGTACCTACACCTACTACATACATATTATAATATAAGTAATATTTTTGAAAAAGCAACGTAAAACCAACTTTTATCAACTGCCAGTACCAAATTACCTAGGATTTCATTCCAAATTCAAAGATAATAACAACAAATTTCTATAATAACAAATTTCGGTCTGTACCAGCGAATACCCATATAAGTAGGTAACACTTGTCAAGATAAGTTGACCTAAATTAAGGTAACACTTGTTCAAATACGCTGACCTAAATTGAGCTTGATCCTGTCAGAAATAAGATCGAGTTACGCTCAATGACAATGAAAAACAATAATAAATAATTTATCTGTGGCGAGCAACGACTTGCAACAAGGGCGTTGCACCCGTCAGGGTGAATCGATTGGTGTTTTCTCTCTAAACGCCTCACTTGTCTTCGAATGCACTTATCATTTCAATAATTTCACACAATAACTTGACTTATAAAGGTTGCTTGATCTCGTGACAAGAGGGTAGGTACTTCCAATTTAAGATCATGACTGACCGATTGCAATAAGTATCGATTATTATTATTGACGTTCGTGACCCTAGGTATCGAAGACGTGAGGAAAAGCAAGAAAAATATTGTTGTACAACGAACGTATAAAAGAACAGTTAAATCGATTAAAGAAAAAATAAATAAATTTTCAATGCAAGTTACGAAACGAATACAAAATCTTCTGAAAAGCTCTATGAAATTAGTTTTTATCAGAAACGTACAGAGTTATACGGAAAGATTAGGAAAGGACAGAGAAAAAAATTGCTGTTCCGTACATTTTGTCGAGTGTCATTGACATTTTTCTATGAAGCAATTTATTTTCGCGATTTTAGGCTCGGCTTAAGATACCATTTTCTTAAAACCCTGTAAAAACCCTATTATGAGTCCAGTGCCGTTAGTGTGAGTCCTTTATTAGTCTAGAGAAATAATTACAATAATTTATTTGTGTTATTGCCTGTTGATACGAACAGGAAAAAAATTAATTATGTAATAACAATGTAGACGCAACATAATTTTGGGAATCTAATTTAATTTCAGCCGCAAACAAGGTAAATAAACAGATTCTACGGAACAAACCGACGACACCATATTTATTTACTACGACATAAATTCATCACGCGTGAAATATTGTCTTTGTGCTATGATATATCGTAATATGTCTCAGACTAAATAAACTACAGATGTTCAATTCCGATTTCAAATGGCTGAGAACTTTTCACAAGAGGATTACCATTGAGACTCTACCAGCGTTACTTATATAGTTACAGCTACTGAACATTTAATCTTAATTGTGTCTTTAATGTAATTAAATTAAATAATATAAAGTTTGCTAAATAAAACTATACTAAACTAATAAATTAATCTAAAAGACCACTGCCTGTGGGAATTCTTAAAATTAAAAAAAAACTCAATTAATTATTTTTTTTAAATAAATTCAGAATTAATCCTGGAGCTGGGTTAGCTTGGGTAATCGCTGGCAAGGGGGAAACGCACGATGCACTCTTTTCGGAACGCCAGTGCGGGACCTATCGCCCTCATTTCGAATAAGAATAATAAGAATGAATCCTTCTTAAAATTGTTCATCTGTCTCTACCCTAATCTTCGCTTATGTATTTATGCGATAAATAACATTAATAAGACTAGCCCTACTTTCCCCTCCTGTTTTGAAGTGCGGACCATCCGTGGCAAAGGTTGCTCGATAACAAAAAGTTTATGTCCAAAGATATTAGTTGTGCACGATATCTTTGGCAATTTGCCGGATGTACGCAGATAATGGTTCTAATTTGTGTTAAATTAAAGGACACCCACTGCGTTATATCACATTTGAGTTTGAGTTTTAACAGCTCTTTAAAAGTTGGCACTCAAATCGTTATGAAATTTTATAAGAAAACTGGAAACTGGAACTCTGTTGTTTGATGAGCTTAGTTATTTTCGGTGGATCATTTTAATTCTACCTATCGGTCATTATTTTTGTCTGCATCGACCATTGATCTCATAATTGTTACGACTTTGCTTGGCCTTATTCTTTATTTGGTCAATGAATATTCTTTCCAGACTTCCTTATAATAAAAACGATTTCCTTTCCTTTTTGAAGAAACAATAAAGTTGTCAAGTAAGTGGTCAAGCAGCTGTCCTATTCTCCTTTAATGTGATGAAATAATAAAAAAAAACGTAAAGTTAGCCACTAAGTACTATGTACAGTACAATTGTACAACTAACGTACTACTACTTATGCTAAATATGTTTACAGAGTGTGATAAATCTTTCAACCAAAAAATATGTACATTTTTACATATAAAAGTATATTTATCTTATCATTTCAGTGATACATTTGCCCATCTCTATTAGGAACTAATTTCACAACAATCAGCTGTATAAGATAATGCGATGACGCAAATTAATACACGTTGTTAAAGCTCTCGTGAAAAGCTACTTGATATAAGTGTTTGCACAGCCATTCTACTGTGGGTATGCAAAAATAGCGTTAACCCGTTATAGACTTCAGGCACTCAATGCAGATAGCGTTTCAGTTAGGGTTACCATCTGACAGACATTTCTCGCTTTTGACTGTCATTTCTTGTTTTAGGCTATAATATGTAAGCTAAGACGCAAGTGACGGAGCACAGCACAGCACAAATTTAGCAGGACAGAGCAAGCGAGACATACAGAGTCCAGAGTGTGAATGCTTTGCTCGCGTGGGTGTTTCCCGATAGATATAATCTGGATGTCTTTAAGTCGTAAGTGAATTAATTTCTTCTAGGCAAGCGTGCCCCATCGTAGACCGCATCATTGCTTACCATCAGGCGAGATGACGGTGAAACGCAAGCCTTTGGTTTGATAAAAAAAAAACAGAAAAAGTTATTAAAAAGAAAAAAAATGTTTTTATGTAGATCCTAGACAGGGAAGGCTTTCCTTACATAGATGGTAACCCTAGTTAGAGTGGAGTGTGGAATGTAGGCGTGGGCGGCGTCATTAGAGAGCACATTCAGTGGTTTTTCACCATCGTGCGTCAATTTGCTTAACTTAATCGCAATTGTCGTCACTACTGGTAAAGCAGGGCTGGAAGCAGGGCGAAACAAACAATTGAATTCACTTTTATTTAGTAAACCGCTAGTGTTGTATGCTCTGCCTGACTGGGTGTTTCCCGGTAGATATAGTCAAATCTTGGTCTTCAAGTCGCGAGTTCGCGAGTGAATTGGTTTCTTCTAGGCAAGCATGCTCCATCGTAGACCGCATAGTTTCTTTCTATCAGGAGAGATGGCGGACGACGCAAGACTATAATGTATATATATATATTACAAAAAAACTTTTTTTTAAAAAAGCATTCAAAAATTCAGTTGTACTAAAACAAAAATTATAATTTTATGCAAGAGCTTACAATGGAGCACGCTTGCCAAAAAGAAGTCGATTCACTCGCGACTTGACAATTGAATTAAAAATACCTAATTGATTGACACCTGACTGTTAATTCCAGATGTTGATTTTCTAGAAAATCCCTTAGTTCGTCCACGACCATCCCTTTAGTAGGTTTATAAAATGACGTCATAGCATTCATAAGTGACCCGCCGTGTGTGTTCAGCAAACATTAGCTCTGATAAATGGCTAAGGCTAGACGCAGACGTTACGATTACGACCCGTTGTTATGACTGGATTAGATTGTAAATCAGTTTTTGTGTATTTCCGAAGGTTAAGATATTACAGAAATACGACCTGAGTTACCTATTTAGGTTTTAGTGCTCTGTTATATAGAACACAAAGTATTTATGCCTAGATGTTAGCACAAAAAGTTGGTGGAATGAGCAGACGTGATTGTTATTTTTTGAACGTTTTTTTCTTGTTAAAGAGTTAAGTACCTACACACGGGTCGTGAACTCCACAAAATACATATAGAGAGCACGTGCAACTGAAGGACTTCGACTTCGATAATAATCAATGTATGTACTTACCTATGTATTTCGATACGAAAATATTATATTACGAGAACAAAGCACGTAAAACTGTTTTATACCTACTATGAATAAACATTACTATTATTTATTGTGATGTAAAGATGCTCCTTTATTACTTTAGTAGAAACGCTTACTCTGTTGATAAGATTTGTGTTACAGGAATCTTCAAAACATTAAAACTAAAGATTTAGCGAGCTCTGCCTCAAAGTTCTAAGAAGCAAAGATGCATCAAATTTCAAAACACTATTAACTTCACTCTGCCACTACATTGTATGAAAATTGCATCCTTTATTGGCTGTTTAAATTGTCTATCAAAATGAAATGATCCGGGCAATTGAAACGTATCAAGGCTGGCGTCAATTTATGATGTGAAGTGACACAGCCGGAGGTTAACAAGGCCAATCAGCCCTTTAGATAATGAGGCTGGCAGACTGCTGCAGTGGAAAGCTACTCTTTTATTAAACAGACTTACATAACAATGTAAATCTACCTAACACTAACTGATGATTCTATTGTATAACTTTCTAAACTAAACTTGATAGCACTAAAATGTGATCTTTTTCTAACATATCGAAGAAGAAATAAATAGTTATTTGTTATACAAGAGTGCAAAGTTGCTTTTTAACCGCGTGTTCAATTTTGATGACCGAGCAAGCGAAGGATTCTAAAATTGAATCACGAGTGCAGCGAGTGTTTCAAAATTAGAATCCTGAGCGTTAGCGAGGGAATCAAAAGAGCACGAGGTGAAAAAGCAAGCAGAAAAATCTCAGCGAGGAAAGAGTATTTTTAATCTGTAATATCTGCAAATTGAGAAAAGAACACCAAGAAGGTTCCGAGTCTGAGTGTTTAACAAATTAAAAAAAAGTTGTATGATATATTCGGCACGATAGAGGTAGCAGTAAATAGGTTTAATGTTTTTTTTAATTCACAAACTTAGTGCACACGATGTTCTAAATTCAATTTACTTTATCCTCTAGAGAATAAAAACGGCTTTTCCACTCAGATATTGAAGATTAAAAATACTCTTTCCGAGATGGTGGGATGAAAAATATGTTTGGGTCCTCTCAGATTGATTAGTAAGTTACTATAATTGTTATAGCTAAGTTAACTAACATCATTGTGAGTTAAGTCGTCTTTCACGAAAGTTTTATCTTTTTCTTAATATATTTTCGATTTTGCACGAATTACATATTACAGACTTGGACGGAGCGTTGGTCGTCCGGCGACGAGATGGGTCGACGACATAGTCAGAGTCACGGGTCGAACCTGGACCCGATTAGCAGTTGACCGAGGCAGATGGCATAACGGGAGAGAGGCCTATACCCAGCAGTGGGATAGAGAGGGCTGTGGATAATGATGATGATGATTACAGACTTGCAAATGTACTTTCAATAATTAAACTTACGAATTATAAGATATTTCACTCTATTTTCACTATTTATCAGTAGGTTATCGTTGTAATCGCTTGCAACCTTACAATTTACGAAATTTGGTGCCTCGCTCTTATTATAGTCTTATTAACGTTCATTTCATAATTTTACAGGGTTATTCATAAATAGTATGCTAAGCCGAAAAGGGCTTATAGTACTTATAACTATGAACAACTTTTGCTATGGGATGGGACCAACCCAAAATTCACGAAAAAAAAAAATCAGCTGTTCTATAGAAAAATGTCAATGGGTGCGTACTGACTGACCGAGCAGCATTTGCTTCGCGCGGCAGGCCTCGCGAGGCTGCTCGGTCAGTCAGTACGCACCCAATGACACTCGACAAAATATATGAAACAGCTGATTTTTTTTTCACGAATTTCGGGTTGGTCCTATAGTAAAAGTTGTTCATAATGATGAGTACTATGAGCCCTTTTCGGCTTAGCATACCCTTTATGAATAACCCTATATTAAAATAATTTAAAAACTATGCTAGAGCAACCAACGAGAAAACGACGCAATAATTTGTTTTATCTCTGCTATAAATATATTTTTTCTCAGCTTGTACATAACATACTTCTTATTTACGAGGAAAGAATGTGGCCGAACATTTTTACACAATATTATCGACTGGCCAAGAATTTATCTATCAGAGGCCTGATTTAGTGGACTTCATTGCGTACCTATATCTAGGGCATTCCCAATTCACTCGAGTTGGGGTCAAGACATACCGAGTGATAAAATAGCTAATGAAGATTTGGACGACTGCACTTGTATATTCAATTCAATGATACTGTTTAAGCGTTGTCGCGTCGTGCTGCATTTATTAACCCTTTCAAAACTGGCGTGCACAATTGTAGACATAAGATATAATTAAAAAAATAAATATTAAACTCTCAAGCTTTCCGATTGAAAACGGTTGTATTCATTTGTTCACTTATAAACTACTCAATTTAGTACTACTAACGCCATCTCTTAGCATATTCTAGCAATTTTTCGACAAGTGGCGACCAAGGCCCGTGCGTGATTTGAACTGTAAAGGTGAGCTCCTTATTTTATTTCAAAAAAATATAAATTAGTGCAAGAAATCAGCTGGAAAAATTATAAACGGATATCTAATATTATTGGGGTCATATGTAACGTGATATTTGTGTATTTTTTTATCACCTTATATTGGTAATCTCGATTTTTATATTTGTACTCAATTGTTCCCATCAGGACTCAACTGAGTTTTTTCTCATTGTTAACGGTTTTTTACGAAAATATGTTTTGTTTATATTTTTAACGTTTTGCTAATTTTGTTACTAAGATAAATATATAAAATTAAATAAGACATTGTTTACTTATATTTTCAGATGCAAAAACACAAAATCGCAAAAAAGATTGGCTATGGTGCCTCGATAGTTGTATGTACATCTCGCAAAGAGAATCGGAGAAAACCAGGGTCATGAGCTTTACTTTGACAATTATTTTTCATCATACCATTTACTACAAATCCTAAAACAAAAGGGTATTATGGCCGCATGCACAGCTCGTGTTAACAGATTTGTTAAACCACCGTTTTTAAGTGACAAGGAAACAAATAAGAAGCCTAGGGGTTTTTCTCAAGAAGTATGTAGCAGAGACGGAGATGTAACTGTTGTAAAGTGGTTGGACAATAAGATTACCCATCTGGCTTCCAATTTTGTTGGTATAGGTGAAAAGGACTTAGTAAAGAGATGGTGTAAAAAAGAAGCGATATATTGAGGTTGAGCGACCTGAGGTCGTAAAGCGCTATAATCATGCAATGGGTGGCGTTGATTTATTAGATCAACTTATGAGCTATTACCAGACATTCATAAAATAAAATAAAATGGACTCTGCGTATGATATTTCATGCATCGGATCTGGCAGTTCTTCAGGCATATCGAGAATACCAAATGGATAATGACTTAATAGGCACACCAAAAAAGCAACGACTTTGCTTTACTTTCGTCGTCGCTTGGCTGACAGTTTGGTGCTACAAGATAAATTTTCTATCGCCAAAAGAGGTCGACCAAGTAACAGCAGTAGCTCAACGATGCAAATTATACCAAGAAGGCCAGGAGAGATTCGCCCTGCAGTTGAAATAACTCGTGACGGTGTTGGGCATTTACCTACACATGACGATGGAACTGGGACTAGGTGTAAAATGGTGGGATGCAAGGGAAAATCCCGTGTCAAATGCATAAAGTGCAAAGTTCATTTATGCCTAACCAAAGACAAGAATTGCTTCTTGGCCTTCCACACATAGATATAGATATTTTTTTTCCTAATTATCGTTCTTACTATGTTTTTTTGTATGTGTGCCAATGACTGATTATGCCAAAAAACTAATAAATGTTTATTGTATTTCATAGAAAGAATTTAACTATGTTAATTCATTTATAATTTCGTAATAAAAATGTTTCTAAATTAATATTATTTCATTTCAGAACAACTTTGCATACCTTATTCATATACTATGTAGGACGGAAGTCCACATTTGTGCACATTAAGAAAAACTAGATTTTCCCGAAAAGTTTAAGGCAAATTTTTTTTTATTTATTTTTTTTATAGTCTCCTTATTATACTTTAGACGCATGGAATTTACCAAATCCATCGGATGAAAAAAAAAAATTCAGGTCTGAAAGGGTTAAAGTAAGGGGTCGTCCAATAATCACGTAATATTTTTAGCAACTTTTTCCTCTCTGGTTACATGGGGTTATAAATTACCCCCTCTCCTCGCCAATATCACGAGTATTTTTTGGTACAAAATTGTCTTTAAAACTGTTCAGAATGTTACGAAAAAAATAATAAACGTGTTATTTCGTGATGTTTTCCGAAAGCATCTTAAAACGGGGGTTCGGAAAACATCATGAAGAAAGAAAACATCATAAACGCTCGAGAGGCTTTTCGAGCTGCACGTGATTAATGGACGATCCCTAAGTATTTTTACATGTTTTATTTAAACTTGTCTAGTTAGTTTAATTGAGCTTAAATTTGGTATGCCTGTGTAACCCCGATGACTTGTTGTTGTTGAATATCTCGTTTTCCATGTAAGTATGACACGCACCTTGGTATTTAAAGTTTTGCCGGCAATATCAAAATCAAGATCAGATCAAAAGCTAAGATTAAATCTTTAAAATTGATTTAATCAATTCAAATTTTCCCAATTCAGTGTTTTAATTTGAATCCTAGACACAGGCGCTTCGGTATAATATTAGACGCTCCAAGAATTTTCTTCGGTTTCATAAAATACTTAGCATTCGTTTGCCCTAGTTGTTTTCCATAAATAAACCAGTAAAATAAGGTTTCTACTGGCGTGACGGGGTAATGGCAAGAAGCCAGTGCTTTTAATATTTTTATAAGGATCTACGAAGCGTGAAAAATTGCTTTATCGAAGCTTTTCTTTTTTATGAAAATGTCTGGCAGAAAATGCATGCGCGAAAATGTAACAAAGAGTTAAGTGGTGCTTGTTACGAGATATATTAATTTAGCAAAATAAATGTAGTGACAGGCTGTAAGTACATATTATTAAGATAGTAAAAGGATAAAAAAATATTGTATCTAACTATTATACCAACCTATATTATGATAGTTGGTTAAATATTGCATAATATTTTGAAATATTAAAGAAATATTAGAAATACACATTTAAATAAATTGTGCTAACGGCATGATAGAGCTGACAAAGACTTGTAGTCTAAAAGTAAAAAAAAAAACAAAAAAAAACGTTTGTCTTTTTTTTACAATTTACATTAGAAGTAAACAGAAACACTACACTCGATCTTTATCTCTTTTTTTCTTGTATACGAAATAAATGACTAAACTTAACGAAATTTAACATGTGGGATGTAGACACGAGGTGATAATTTAAATGCTAGGAAAATCTAAAGATAAAGAAAGTAGAAGATCGCGAGACTCAGTCAAAATAAAAAGAAGAATTCAATAAACGCAGAGCCAGAAATGGAAGCTACGAGACAAGATCTTTGTAATTCAATTTGTAATAACAAATAATCACCATTGACTGTCAAAGCTCATTAAAATTCTGATCATGATAAACTCTTTTGAAAACCAATACAATCAAACGAAGTAATTGCACTTTTTCAGCCAAGTAACTCATCAAAGCAAACGCCGCGCGAAGAACATCGTCAGTATGCAATGGTCGTGCGTAGAAATAAAATAATCTGATGCAGCAAGATGTCCAATTCTTTGAAGCCTGTTTCTTGGATCGTGCCACCGCCTACGCCATGGAGCTGCCAGAAAACTCCAGAACTAAAAAAACTTGGTGCTTTATTTGCGAATTAATATACGTTAATGGGTGCGTGGGAATGACGGATGGGAAAACTCTTTTTATTTATATAAGCAAGTTAAAAGTTGGAAGGTTTTTGCAAAGCTAGTTGCTTAATTGCTTATTAATTGTGATTCAAATGTTTGCTTCTTTTTAGAAATAAGTGAGTTTGTAATTTATTGACATAGAAAAAAAAAAACAAACGAAAAAGCTATAACTTTATATGACAACCCAACAAATAAATCTAATTAATTTATGAATCCGAAAGTACTTCCGTCTGTCCATACATTTTTAATGATTTTTTCAATTATATCTGGCTAATTGCATTTGATAAATTTTGCCAAAGTTGTACACTATAGATACTCAAAAAGTTCCTTAAAAATAGGTAGCTTAATTACTAATAATAAACTATTTTTATTTTCGTATTTTTCCGCATTATTTTACCTTCCCAATCCCGTGCGGAAGAACAAAAAATCCATCTTCCCAGAAATAATTTCAATCGACTTCCCGTAAAACGAATATCACGTTCACCACTCAAGGCAACCGTTGACAGCAACTGTAAAATTATGCAATCCACGTTTCTGCTGAAATAGCCAAAAATCGATCGCTACCTCGACCTTCACCGTTAGGAATTAGTGGGGGAATGCAGCTTCAAAGAAAAGAGTAAATAATGTCTACAAACTGGCTGCGGGCCGAAATTTCTTTGCCAAAAAAAATTTTAATTCGATTTTACAAAATGTTAATTTACGACCTGCTTCAATAGATTTGTTTTTTTTCAAACTTGAATAAGTCCGCGTTTGACTTGCCAGATGGTAAGCGACGATGTGGTCGAAGATGAAGCAGGAAAAACACAGACTTAGAACATACCTAATCACTCTGACCTTGAAAAGCCCAAGATTGTATGTTATCTCTTAGGGTTCAGGGAACAAGAATGCCGGCACTCAATATTCAGATATTTATTGCAACCAATATGAGATTAACATTGCATTGCAGATCTTGGTTAGGTACTTTAGGTAGGTAACGATGATGACCAGTAATGACCTATATTGACCTATGACCCTAAATTTGTTTTCATGACAGATGATTCATGACATACTGGATTTGCACAAGACAGATTAAGAAAATAGGTACCTACACAATCGATCATATTATGTTACATCAAAGAAAGATCTACTCATGTCGTCACACATTCGTCAACCCTTCCTTTGTACACATTTCTATTGATAGCTCTATTAGTGTTTCCAGATTTCAAGAGTCCATGACACAAGCTAGTTAAGTGGCTTTGTTGAGTAATGCTGTAGGTATAGTTAGTCAGAACACTTGTCCACCAAGCTCCAAATAGGCAGGCTAGTCACATTGTCTACGAGTGATAAAACCCCGCCGCCGCGTCGCCTAAGGCTTCGTCATTAACAAAATACACATCAAATGAATGAACGGAGGGGCGCCCACACGCTCCGCACAATAAGACAAAAGCTCTTAAAATGGTCTCTGTATAAACTATAAATGGCATCGTATTGTACTTGCCTTTATATGGCGACGTTGTGTGCTCGGAATTAATTACGTGGTTAGATCGTAACACATGGAAGTGTAACTTGACTGACTGAACCGACGCGTGACATTTGCTCTACTAACACTGAGATATTATGTACAGAGAAGAGATGCCCGTCTTTTCATATCATGAAGAATTCTGTTCAGGGGTCATATTGAACTCTTAGCGCGAGCCTGAACTGAATCGCGTTGGCTTTAGTCTCAATTTTTCCATAGCTGACAGAGCGAGATGAAAGTTTAAAGACGATTCACTTTAGGCTCGCGTCAAGAGTTCGCGATACAGCCCCCGTTCTGCCGAGAATTAATCCAGGACTGTCTACGTGCTACTCCTTCACTTGGTAACGTAGTTCTCGTTCTTACTTCCAGCAACTAACTCGAGGGTTCTTTATCACTGATGACAACAAAACAAAAAAAATATGTAATAGTAAATACAAAATAATACTTGATGATCAATAGCCATAGCCTTATAATCATACCAAGTGTACTCACTTAGCGTGATTTTCAAGTATGATCATAAAATTATAACAAAAACTTGAAGCTGCAAATTAAAAAGGAAAAGCTGCAGCATACAGTCAGAGTTGTAGGACACAGCTCGTGAATCAATGAAAATTAGAGCGTTAACATCGTATACCGAGAACACATTGAATATTCTGCTGCAGTAGGATATAATGCGAACTAAGTAGTGCTTGCATTGTTTTAATTGATGCAATTAGGGTATTGCGATGTGTCGCGGACTCTCAAGTCCCTCTGACATTTCGCGCGTGACCACGTCCTCTCTGTGCTCTGAATAACTTAATGAAAATAACATAAAAAACTATTTTTATCGGCGCAATAAATGCTTCCCAAGAAACTTACGAGTCGATGACCTACACTTGATAAATGAGACTAAATTGATCAGAAATGAGACAATGTAGAATTGTAGATAGATGTTCGTTCTATGGGTTTTCCAGGAATGTTTATTAGGTTTACTGCTTATGTACTCAGTTACATGTAATTCTTAGATACGAACAATAAGACAATATATCAAGTGGCATTGTAGTATACTTTACTATGAGTAGTTTCTATTATATTTAAGAGATTTAGAGTAGGTACCTACGAGTTTGTGTCTCATATAGTAGATAACTAATATAAGTAGGAACGTATACCAACCTTAAAAAAAATAGAAAGACAGAAAAACATTAAAAATATAAATTTCAGTAAGTGATATTTATATATTTTTTTAATTTTCCCTAAAGGTATATTTATGTTTTTAAATCGACACTTATTTTTTTATAATTTACCAGATATAAAAAGTCACTTAGAATTTAATGAAATGAATATAGAGTCAACATAATTGACCGGATGTGATAATAATTAGATCTATTTCACATAGTTTCCGTAAACAATGTTAACTTATGTTATTTTCCATTTAAATGACGCTTTTAAGTTTCGCAATTACCTACGAGCCTACGTAATGATTTAGCTAATTATTATTTATGTTGTACATTTGAGATAAGAACAAATTATACTAATTGAGTGTAGGTATATCGTCGTTTTAACTAAATGCTATTTTGGAGTTAATAATGAACTAGACTATTATATTTTGACTAGCTGCGTTCACGGTTTCACCTCCGCGGTGATGGTTTTTGTTCAATTGAGTGACGAGATGAGGAAATCGCTCGCCTGATGTTAAGCGTCAAGAAACACAAAGAAAAAAAGAAAAAAAAGATTACGTTGTGTATGAAAAGAAGCGTTGTCCTTTTCTTTATCTTTGACTAGTAAGTTAAGTTAAGTTTTTGATAATCGGTTGAGAAGTTAAGGCATAAAAACGTAACAAGCAAACAAACTCACTTTCGCGTTTGTAGTATTAGTTAGGATTGTTATAATTAAACACGGGAATACTCACGTTAGTCAGGATTGTAATTTATGTTTAGCAAGCTGATACTCAAGACTTCGTGCCCGGAGCTGCTCGGTCTCTCAGTTTTGGGGCTGTAAATTTAGCCTATAGCACTTAGAGGTAGTGTAGCTTCACATTGGTGAAATAAGTTTTTAAATCGGACCAGTAGTTAGAGTTACCCTTTACAAACATACAAACAAACTTTACCGTTTTATTATATTGGCATAGGTGCCTAGATTAGAATTCATACATTAATTGGCAACTATATTTTAATGAATGAAGTATGTACTTACAACAAGGTTTTACGTATTAATGTATAAAGTAACTAAACATACATAGCAAATTGAATTAAAGCTTAAAATTATATTTATTGGTAATATTACCTATCGTACCTGTCTTATCAATAAAGATGTCTAAATACAATTAATGGAAAAAAAAATAAACATAACATTTCTCAGCGTCATATTTCTGGTAATTTTATCTTACATTTAAATGATCCACTTATTCTAATCAAAATTTCGCAAGACTTGCAATTTGCTATCGTCCTTATGGTCACAGAAAGGAAACCGCTATCTGCTATCACCTACAGTGTGGGTTACGAACGTGTCCCCTGGGTTGAACCTGACTGCAGTATTAAGTACTTGGTAAAATCTAGAATTACTTTGTACCTTTGTAAAACAAGAGGCCTTTTGTCGGTACGTCGTTTGACGCTAAATTTGGCATAAAAGCTGGCTAATATGTTATGTGAGACAAGGAATCTGTCTTATCTAGGAACCTTATTCTGGCGTGGTCGATATCTCAGCTTTCACATAAATCTCATGGCATCTTAGGGGACGTCCATTGATCACACGAAGCGATTTTGACGATTATTGGAACCCTTCCTTCCTTTCAATTTTTAGTGTTTATAAAAAATCGGCGTTAGAGTGGGCTCAACCCCATAATTCAGATTTAGATTTTATTGGATAACTGATACATTGTAATTGAAAGCTTGCAATAATTGAAACAGTTTACCCACATCGGGCATTCAGTATTAAAATGTAGGTACACAGTCAAATATAGATTTTAAATAATAATAATTAACAATTTCAAATTTTATTTTTAATTCAATGCATAATATGTCAAATAATTGTAATAAAATGTTCACATATATAGTGGACGCCCCCATAATTATAGTGTTAAACATAGATAATCTCGACCGCGGTAGAATAGCTCAAAAGCCATGCACGTCTAGAAGTCAATAGGTGAGGTGAATGTGAGGCGCGGATGGTAACACATGGCTGCTTGCCAGTTATCAGCCATTTCGTATGTAAGGCACACGCTAAATTGCTAAGCCAAAGAAGAACGAACCATATGGGGCCAAAAATACATTTGTTGTGAGATGTGAGAATGGCTGTTTGTACAAATCTTGTAAAAAAAGCTACAAATAAAAAGAAACTTAAAATATACCTACCTATCTACCTCTATTTTATGTATGTAAATCCACGTAATGTATACAAATAGACATAATACTCCTATATTATACTAACAAAAAATAGTTCAAATCTATCTTTCTTGTAAACGAATAGTCCTTTCGATGTTTTCTTTGTGGTTTTTGAAGAACAGGACTCGGGTACCTGATATAATTATTAAAATAAAGCACCATAGCCTTAGATTACTTAATTCTTAAGGATCGGGCTATAAGATTTTTTGGTACTAAATTATCAATGCGCACAAATCTATTTAGCACCGGTGTGAACCAATCAACGATGTCGGCGTGCTTGAGAGCTATACGAAATACTAAGTAGAGTTTTTAACTGGCGGACATTTGTCAAGCATAAGATAGAAATAAACTGTGTGACATGCAACTACGGCAGTTCGGTGACTAGACGAAACGGTAGGCTGCAGCCAAAAATTCTCATAAATTTGTTCAAAGCTCCGTACACTTGGTATTGACTTGCAGATAGGAAAATGACAACTGCGTCCTGCGTCCGTTGCAGCGACAAGACACGTACTTTGAGCTTGAACTTCGACGCAAATCTATACTATACTAATATTATAAAGAGGAAAGATTTGTATTTTTGTATTTTTGGATGTTTGTGTGGAATAAACTCAAAAACTACTGGACCGATTTCAAAAATTCTTTCACCATTCGAATGCTACATTATCCCAAAGTAACATAGGCTATTTTTTTATTTTTTTTTTATCCACAGCAAAGCGTGGCAGGGAACAGCTAGTCTTATATATATGTATAGATAGGTATATAAAAATGAATTGCTCTTCGTTTGGCTGGCTATAACTCGAGAACGGCTGGACCGATTTCGCTTTATGATCTTGAAATATTTGTATAAGTTCAGGGAAGGTTTAAACGTAAAAAATAAAAAAAAACATCTGCGGCTGAAACCGCTGGTTATAGCTATTTTTGATCTTTGGAAGTTTTAAAAGGTTTAAGGAAAGGTTTAAAAGTAAAAAAAAAAAATCAAAAAACAGTGAGTGAAACCGCTGGGGGCAGCTAGTGTTAGATAGATAGGCATATCCTTACTTTTGAGATCTTTGCAAGCACCGACAACAAGCTTCTCAAACACTGACGAAAGATACGAAGACTCACTGGATCGGAATGAAGATGATCCACTCCGATAGGCTCAATGTTGTGGTATTGCGTGAATGGCGCCTTTTATAGCAGCACACAAATTCGCATTACTCACAGGATTGGTGACGAGCTTTGCCAAATATCTAAATCTATGCAAATAAAAATCTAATATTTGATTGTCTTTGGAATAGCTGAACTATTTTTTTTATGTTTGCTAAGGTAAAAAAAAATTAGAGGTTAAAAAGTTGGAAAAAATGAAAAGGCGAGGAACCTTGGTTTTGAACCCTAAACCTTTGACCTTCGACCTTAAAGACCAAAAGCCGAGCAGCAACATACTGGATTCGAAGTCCTGGGACTAATAGGAGTCAAGAAGGTAGGTATGTAACTATGTATAGTAAACAGGGAATATAATGGTAGTACGCAAATATACGTAGTTACGTAAGTAGTGTGATTGCTTATATGTACATAGCTACTTAAATTAAGCGCATCTTGTGATCAAGTGCTTAGTTAAACCGAATCAAATCTCAGGCTTTTTGCATGTGTTATAAACACTGTTCAAAGTGACATTATTTACTGTTACTACTGCGCACTTCATTTTTATATTACGCAGAAGTTAAATGACGTTCGTAAAGCTAATCAGCGTTTATAAAAAGCGTACACCTACTGAATCCTAAGGCCACGAACGTTTAATGTATACAAATCAAGATTCTTGCAATTTTCAAAACACGACTGAAATTTGCTAATAGTTCTGGTATTAGATATTTTTTATCCGAAATAATTTAATATTTTTTTTACTGTTTCATTTCATTGTGGCGATTTAAAATTAAAGTATACTTAGGTAAGTACCTATTGTTGGTAAGTTGGTAACAAATTGTAGCCAAATATTGGTTGAAGCTGAAAATATTCCAGTAGGTTACTAAAGGCAGCGCAGACGTCAATTAGGACACCGCCCACGACCTAGGCACTCGATGATGGAAAGTTGGATATAAGCACGCGCGACCCACTGCAGATTGGGACAAACAGGACAAATTGAAGTGTCAAATAACAATATTGTACAAATATAGACATTGTTGTGGAAAAATTGGTCAAACTGCTAAGTAAAGTAAAAATTACAGTATTTTTACAGCACAAACACTTAGTAGGTATAGAAAACGTTTACGTATTCGATAAATGTTTGTAGAAAAAGAGAGAAATAGCATATATCTAGCACTGGGTCCATAAAGCCTGACGATAATTATGATGAACGTAAGAAAATATGGAACAGTGGGCCAACATTGATTGCAAAGAACGGCTTACAAGGATGCTAAGTCGAAAAAGGTTTATAATACTCATCATTATGATGAACAACTTATACTATGACTACCCTTGAAATTGAAACTACCCTTGAAATCGATAAATATCAGCAGTTCCATAGAAAAATGCCAATGGCACTCGACTGTATTCTAATGATGAGCCCTTTTCTTTTATGTCTAGTCTTTTCTATAAGTGCCCTTTCCTTATACCTTAACTGTACTTTCTAACATTTTTCACATCATATTTCAGTTTATTTAGGACTAGCTGCCACCCGCTGTTTTTTTAAACCTTCCCTGAACTTTTATAAATACATCAAGATCAAAATTAGCGAAATCGGTCGAGCCGTTCTCGAGTTATAGCGAGCAAAACGAACAGCGATTCATTTTTATAAATGATATAATAAATTAAATTAATTTTAGGTACAATTGTACCATAATTTGCACCATTCAACAATGATAAAGAGCCTACTTAGAGTTCATTTTATGCGTCGTCGCTCAGACAGTAGGTAGGATACAGATTGATTGGCGAGATACGACAATTACAACTTATTTACTTTTAACTAGCGATTGTTCGCCGTCTTGCATGTCGATTATAAAGTTGATATGGTCTTATGGTTTTTAGTTGGATTAGAGCCAAAAGAGTGATACTAAAAAAGGGTGAGGTCAATGTAGTGGTGTTTTGCTGTCTTCATAAAAATTTTTTTTTCTTTTCATTATTTAAATCCTCCTTTTAAGTAGAGACGTTTCTATCGATCGTTTTAGTTTTGTGATCCTCGTTATTGATATGATAAAAAACTTAGGTGGGTACAATTGTGTACCTGTGTTGATCTTCTCTACTTTTATTTTTGGTGGATCTGTTCATCAATTAAAAGTTCATGGAGATCAATTTTCAGCAACTAAATTACAATATAAAAAAACGTATCGTTCTATTCTTGTAATAAATATAAAGAAAAAGAAGCAATAAAAAAGCAGACAGATGCGTTTGTGTCAATTTGATTGACTAACGGACTGCTCGATATTTTACACCATATTCGTAAGACTAGTTCTCTACGCATAAAATGCAGTGTAAAGTGCGACTAAGGTTGTTATATTGACGCATTACCATAATTCCTCACAAGAAGCCGCCGCCTGGCGCCTGTCTATGATCACTAGATACAAGCTAATAGTCTAGGTCAGTGGTTCTCAAACTTTTATTTTTCTCAAAGGACCGCGATGTCCGCGACCCATCTAAAAAAAATTTCAGTCCCACCCGAGCTAGAAATGAATTAAAAGACTAAAAACACGCATTGTCATCGGTCTTTGACAGGTATGCGGTTTGAATTAAATCTGATCGTTCAAAGTAGGGCAAAATCAAGTCTCGCCCTCGACCTCGCGCCCCATACTTTGGGAAACACTGGTCTAGGTACAGAAAATTATATACCTCGTTGAAACTTTGAGAATAAACAACTGTTTGCCAGATAATTGTGCTCGTTTACCTATTCGAGAAGTAATGAAACATTTAATGCACAATTATTGGTTACATAACGAAGAGACAATTGTAGCTTGTTTGAGTCGTTTATTTAATTGGTATGATATGAGTAGTTACGCTGTGGTGATGAATTTCTTATACATGCATAATAAATGTTGTAAATGTTCAGAGCTCCTGAACCTGAACTATTCTGATTAATGTAGGTATTCTGATACATGAGGTACCTACTCTGATGCATGAAGACTTGAATTGAATTGAGCCCACCCGCTCTTCTAGGAACTAGATGCTTAGAAGTCTAGAGTCTAAAACATTTTAGAATCAGGGAAGGTTTTCGAGGTCCTATTGATTTCAGTTTTATATTTTTTTTTGAACTTTAGTTCATCCTACTTCCTACTAATCCTACTATCCTACCATCCTACAATCCTACAATCCTACTATCCTACTATCCTACTAAATAATTATAAACGCGAAAGTTTGTAAGAATGTGTGGATGTATGTTTGTTACTCTTTCACGCAAAAACGGCTGAACGAATTTACATGAAATTTGTAATGAAGGTTGTTCAAGATCTGGATTAACAAATAGGCTACTTTTTTATCCCGGAAAACGTAGATGAAACTGCGGGGCGCAGCTAGTCTATAACACCATGAACATTCGTAACAGATTTTACTCATTTTAAATCTTTGAGTTGTAAATCCACAGAATCTTAGAGGCATTATATTAATTGCATTTTGTAACACCAATCAACTTATTTAAATTCCTATCATTTTAACCATAACCTATTTAAAAGTTGTTGCTGAACATTGTAAATACATGGTTAGGTAGCAATTTGTAGTTTTATCTTACGAACAAAGGTAATTTGCGGCGGAAGGCAAAGTAATCAATCCATGGCACCACAGATTACTGCGTGACTATTATGCTGGTATATTATATCGGAGTAGTCATTACTGGTGCCATTATCACTTTAGTTAGTAAATCACACCGCCCGATAATATCGGATAATGATCCTAGGCAGGCGTCAAGTGTGAGTTGGGAAACCGCAACCTCTGAGTGGCGCCGAGCTGTGGCTTGTCTGCAGAAGTACCTATATATCTGACTTACCTACAGAATTACCTGCTCGTAACCTACTGGGTATGTAGATAAGTGCGTCTTGTATGAGGGTGACAATAATTGAGAGTGAAGTGAGGTCTCAGAGTCTCAGAGCAGTCTCAGAGCAAACAAAAATAGTTCGTTATAATCTAATTTTTAAGGTCGGATTTGAGCAAGATCGATCAAGGGGTTGGTGAGATATAGGGATCGCGATGTTCAGTACGCCGCGATCTATTATGAGAAATTGAGGATTGAGGATTCTGCAGTCCGAAATCAAATGACGCTAGAATGAAATAAATAAGTTAATTCTAAATAATTGGCTGTGACATACAGACTTCGAAGTCTTGCCCTAAGTGCCTTTTCACACGTACCGGTTGCCGGGTAGCCGGCGCCGGTTACCCGGCGGTGAAGTGTATGGGCATGGTACATAGCTTTCACATGTACCGGCGTTATTTATCCGGCAGGCGGGTACATTTGACACCGGGTATCCGGCGCCGGCTACCCGGCAACCGGTACGTGTGAAAAGGCACTAAGGGTTTTCCCACAATGCGTTCAGAACTCTAAAAATGCAAAGGGTACTATTATATAATTTATTGTAGGTGTTTAATTACAACAAACATTAGATTTAAAAAAATATTACAATTTGTAATGGAGTCTGAATTATGATTTTGCTGCAATCTATTTGTATAAACCAGGTTATCCATTGTCATTAATAACAAAGACACACTCTACCTTGGTATACTAAGGACCTACATAAACCTACCTACCTAATTAAAAGTAAATCTGTTTGCTAGCAACGTTGATCGCTCGGGAAAAATAATCATTCGTGCGTAGAAATTCCTTCACAGAATATGCATGCATTAGCATTATAGCGGGTTGTCTTTACAATTATTATTTCACAAAATAAATCTGTCAGTTTTAATACCTTTCGTAAGCAATGTCTATCAAAATCTACGCTTTGGCACCTTTGGCAGCTTTTCCTCTAACATCACATTTCAGAAACGTCGAATTTAAGCGTGTATACACACCCGAGAAACATTAAATCCGTAGATGAGTACTAAATGTTGTCAAAATCGAAAATATATTTCTTTTAGTTATTTGAGCACATAGCTCGAAAGACCGAAAATCTATTTTTGAGGACTGCCTCACAGGAAAAAGAAACCCAGGGGAAAAACTCCAGTGCGATGAAAGACTAGCATCTAGTTCATTTCAGAAAGCCGAAGCCAAGGGCGGGAGATTTATGGCAAAATAAAAACTGCAATTATACGAAAAATGCCCGATGCCTGATTTTTATTTGCCATCAATATGTCTTATGAATGGTCAGGCCTCTAATCACTGGGGAAACGAAAATCGAAACAAGAAAAAGCACGATAACTACTAAGCCAATTATGAATTTGTTGTCCATAAAAATGTATGTAAAATCCGACGTTATCAAGTGACGTCTGCCCAGTCATATCGACAGCGGCTAAAAATCAGCTGTAGGTGCGATAAACACTTTCAGATAAGTTAACTTTATCAAAGAAAAACATTATCTAGGTATTTGAAACGTCACTAGTTCACTACATTTTCGCCTTTGTTCTTTTGCATTACTCATAATCATAACACATTTATCATACAAAATAACTCCCAAGTTCCGGTTGTTTAAGTCCCCAGAACGGAACTAAATGTTATCAATTTCTAGAATAGGTGACTTATAAAATTGTGTTTATCCATGTGATATCATGGCTTAAGCTGACAGCTGTCAAAATATTGCCTATTGTGTAACTTCTGCGATAAAAGTATAAGCGTTCCTTTGAATTTTGTGCAGTGTTCATCTGATTGAGCTTAGGTAAATGTGCATAATCCTTATCATTTCCGAGCAGGAAGTTGAAACGGACCTTTTTTGTAAAAGGTTTTTCAAAAGCAGGACGATTAACTCGTGAAAATCACGTCTTGCGGAAAGAAACAAAGAAATGAGTGTCAAGATAAGTAATCGTAAATATTCAAAAGGAAAATTTAAAAACCTGCGCGTACAGGTTTAACATTATCGGAGAATGTCATTTAAAATAAATCAGTGGGTATAATTATATGAGTTATTATTATTGCCATTGTTTTATAGACTAGCTGGATTGGAGACTTGCATGGATAGGAGAAAGAGTTGAAGACCCGTTGTCTGTCCCAAGTATGGATGGAAGAAATTAGGTGGCTAGAGACTCGGGACTTAGGAACTAGAATTTGGTGCCTGAAGCAAACTACCTCAAGATAGAGAAGTAGTGTGTCTCTTAGTATGGGAGACCAAGATATTATTTGGATCGCTGCGTGAACAAAGTTTGTGTTACTTTATGTATATTTATTGTTTTATATACCTAGATTAAATACAAGTTCTATGAGCCTTACTGAGTAAGCTCAAATTTCCCAAATATAAAAGATAATTACGATAATATCCTTGGATATTGATTAGAAAGTATGTCAGTGACAGTACCTAAGTTATAATCGAAATTTGCATTACAAGCGATCATCGTGCGATCCTCAAATGTGTTGAGTTGATACAAAGGAACCTAAACTATGAGTTACTAATAGTGATGCAATGGTGATGAAAATTTATGAATTATTATTTGTCGACGTATGTTACGCTATTTACTTGTTTGGTCAAGTCTCTATACCTATTTTAATCTTCAATCTATTTTTAGCTGGATACTTTGTTTATTATCATTTATCATA
This sequence comes from Alcis repandata, assembly GCA_949125135.1. Lineage (NCBI taxonomy): Eukaryota > Metazoa > Arthropoda > Insecta > Lepidoptera > Geometridae > Alcis > Alcis repandata. The sequence continues at coordinate 8,946,420 of OX421226.1, read as the reverse complement.
GCAATTATAGGTACTTCGCTACGTAATAAGGCCTTTTTGTGAAGAAAAACACTCGACACATAACGCTACGCAATGTTTGGAATTCGTATAAAAAATAAGATTACTAGCGTCGGCTCTTGTATCCAATCATAAGTTTGTAACTAATAGTTTTAATTAATAAACTTAATGAACTAGGTTTACCTTTTTGAAGCTTAAATGCGATTAAATTTTCAGTGGCTACCCTTTTGAAGAGATCTACAGCAGTATACACTCCATGAAACATGATGGTGATGAAAAAATTGATAATTACATAATTTGTTGTTGCAGGTACAATTGCGGTGGTCGAATCCAAACATCAATACCTCAGGAAAGCGTGCTACATCTTCGACCACAAACATTATATCCACCTAACAGGTGACATTGTTTTAAAAATACAAAAGGCGAAGGCATGAATCGTGGAAACGATCAGTGAATATAATATCATATTTTAAAAATAGATCGATATGAATGAAGATTAGTAATGGATATTTGTATTTTGCTAATGGTCGCTATAGTATACGAAACCATAGATAGTGTTGTATAATTATCTTGGTCATGTAGTTACTTGTGGCATGAGAAATACCACGGTAAAAAGAAAGAAGTCATGGTTGCGAACATCCGAGATTGGACAAGCATAGCCAGCGTCAAACAGTACTAGCACTTGGCTCAGGATACAAAGTTCGCTAAACTCACGGCCACCCTCCAATAGTAAAGCGACACCAGATAATGATGAAACTCAGCTGAATATCGATTGTAAATTTTGCTAATTAGTCGTTGTACAGTTTCGGTAGATACATCGTTGCGTAACCGACACCAAGCCAAGGTATACCGTGACCCAGTAACCAGCAGCGCCACACGTCTGCGGCTTGCCCTGATTGATTGGCTTGATAAAACAGTTTTTCTAATATCGGTGCAGGTGCGTAATTTAGCTTTATTGGACTAGATATCTGCTGCTTACTCGTTAATGCGCTTAAATTGTGGCTAACTGCTAGTTGCTTATTGCGTCATAAAATTTCAATTAGTTTTCTATTCTAGATCATTATTTTCTGCAAGGGTTGTGTACTAGAATGTAATATTTATGGCAGATTTATATTGATCATCATAGTTACACATTGGCGTCGAATCAGTTGTATCACCTACGAAACGAAACTATTTTGCCAGGTTTTTTTTATATTCGGAAAAAGATGATAACAATTTTAGTGCTGTAAAATTGAGTTTGTTTTGCAAATGGCACAATAAAATTAACATCATTATATTTTCGAGCAAAGAAGTATTGAACAAGTATTTAAACATTACACAAATAGTAGAAATGAAACCAAACGAGTCACAGTATTACTCGTTAGGATTTTTTCCCAACGAGTAACACTGTTACAGGAGTGGGACTCGTTGGGAATAATAAAAAAAAAAGATTCATAACCAGTTTCACTGTGACTCGATCGGAATAAAATTATAGAAAAATGAAAGCTGTTAAGAGCTGATTAAGTTCATAAGGGAAGAAAAAGAAGCAATGAAGAAGAAAGAAATAAGGAAACGTATCTTTAGCTTTCAGTCGGTTGCATGAATATTAAAAGTAACTACGCTACATCCCCAATTATACTTTAGGCGAAATCTTATCTAAATCTGCTTAGTAGTCACATAAACTCATTTAATCCCGTCGAGTCGTTGTATGGAAGTAAAAATAGAATGAGCATGTGCCTCGGATTTTCTAGCTAAGCCTTTAAAAATAGCTGCGATACTAATTAAGGCTTTAGATTTCTTAATTCTTAATAATTAGATTAAGTGTAATCCTGAAAGAGAAACAAAGCGAGTATTATAAACTCCAAGATATCAAGACCTTCCTCAATGAAAACTAGTGTAAATGGTAAAAGCTTCCAGGACATTCAACAGTTAACCCTTACATTCCTAAAATAATTCGAATATTTGTAAAGAATGCTAGTCGAAGTATCTAGGTCCTCGTAGGTAGGTTCGTCGTTTGTAAGTGCAGCTAGCAGGTCGCGTGTTGCAGGCAGTAGTGGCGAATGTCTGGTGCGGCGGTGGCGACGGCGGCAGCACGGGCGCGGGAGGCTGCAGAGTGCAGGAACAGGTCCGGCGCACGCGCGGGGCAGAGTCTCGCGGCGGCCGGCCGCGGCGCGCCACCGGCCACCGAGCCACTCAGTGCACGCGCTGCCTTGCCGCCGCCAACTTGCGTACACCGCCTCACGCACCGCGACCGACCCGCGAACCTTCCCTTCGCGCAACCTGAACGACACCCTCGCCAACTTTTCTCACATCACGTTCCGAGTGACTTCGCTTTCGGTAGTGAATCGCGAGTGAAGTTATTACTTTTTACGAGTGCTGCGTTGACCACGATCTCGATTTTAAGGTAAGATTTATTGTTTTTAAATATAAATAACAAAAATCAACTCGGCGACATGCTTAAAAAATACTGTATGATGTATTAGAAAGTCACTTGCATAGCAACGAAACAAGTTAAAGCTATACACGTATCCACTGTAAGTACGCGACGTACTCGAGTTGATGTAACCTCGTTATGTTGGGGCAAGTTAAATAAAGTCCGATTCTTCAAACACATTTACATATTTGGATAGAATCAAAAAAGTCTCTAATGTACGCGAATCAATCGCTATTTTTATTTTTATCAATGCTGCCTTTGGAAGTTGAATAAGTAAACATGCGGGATCTAAATACCGAAGTACCTGTTATTTAAACACGCAACGACGATACATTTTCTTGTGGGAAAAAAAATGTATTTAAAATATGTCAAAATGATTAAAGCTAGATAGATGGTTAGATGGAGTGAAGCGTGGTATCTACGCACGTATTGCTAGTCGAAGAACATAAACCAGTTAATGATGTGGTAACTCCAATATGATATTCATCCCATACCTACAAGTTTAAGACACGCGCATATTGCTTTGGTTATGTGAATGCCACTTATCATACTCGTCGAATAAATTTAGAAAGCTATCATCATAAATAAGATAATAATAAACTAATTTAATCACTGATTCCGAATATAACTGTAATTTAATTAGACAAACATTATCTCGACTCGATGTTTTATATTTAGTCATAAAAAGGTTATGTGTCTTGAAAAAATTGTTACCAGTCCCTTTTGATTCATCTCCGATATTCATTCCATTATTTTTATTTTTACTGAACGAAACTTATTTTTTACCCAAATTGAAATATTAAAAATCTATATTAGACAACTCATTTAACACATACACATGTAATATTTAAAACCTACCTGTATTTAAATTATGTACTTATTACTGACAGAACTTATTCAAAAGAACTAATGTTACTTTTTGATGAATAATAAAGTGCACATGTATTCTGAAATTAACCCCTTTGTTCAATTTAAGTTCTTGCCAACATCAAAAACCATTTCTATTGTTTGTCTCTCATTCTAAACGCCCATTACTTTGAATAAGCTAAAAAGAAACGGCAGTATGAAAATAAAATAAAAACATGACACATTTTCAGAACTTTGAATGGCCTTAACTCCACCCCGACAATGGAAATTTACATTTAATTATGTTCAGTGACTTCGTACAGTCGCATTTACAGCATCACATGAAATCTTTAATAAAAACTTAAACAATCCAATCTTCTAATTTTCTGGTCGTATAAAATAGATTAAAGGTTGTTGCAGTTGTATAATTAACTTTACTGGTAATCAAAATAAACGTTAGTTTACTTTGATTAATAGTAAACTTAATCATTCAACTTAGCCGTAACCATAAATACATATAAAGACGAAGTAAAAGATTAGGTAGGTACTCGTACCTATCCAATAATCGGAGCATTTTTTTTTCAGCCAAAAGTTCGATGCATTTGAATTCATCTAATTTGTGATAACAAGGATACGTATTTGGTTTCACATCCCAAGTACTAATCTAAAAAGAAATCACATGTCAAAATACTCACATTTTCAAATGATAAGGATAAGTGAGCTCCACTGCTTCTCTTACGAAAATGTTGAAACTTTTTAATTCTCTTTAAAATTCTGGCGCCTTGAATCCGATATGAACACAGAAGGCAAATTTTAGTAAGACTGTAGAATTTTACTGTTTTCGAGATTTTGTGGTCAGTGAGTGGGTAGTATTTCGCTTTTTTAATTATGATTACTACTTATTTATTATAGGTAGGTAGATGGTTAGTAACAGGAACAGAAGGGATAACAGTAGGTATTATGTAGTAAAAATCAAAAGAAAATATCCAAAGCCAAAACACAAATATCACATTTCATATTTATGGTAAGAGATTTTGTCAACAAGATGAATATCCTGTCGGGCAATAAAACATGTTATTTATTCTCCTGGACTAGCCCTATGACGAGGTCGTTATGCTTCATCGCTTCAGTGAAAGATGGAATGAGTCAGCAGCCATTCAGACAGGCGTTTCCCGTACCTACTCATTCATTATTTATTACTAACATAGGTCGCATTGCCATGTAGACATTTCATAGAGCTTACACCGTAAAAAGTCTGCACTTATAAACAGCAAGAAATATCGGATGTCTCTCATTCATTGGTATCTTTCTGTCATTCATTAACGATAAGATTTCTTTGAATTGCACAGCAACGTCGTTGAAAGCTTTGAATCGCGTCTGAAAAAGGAAGCGTCGGCTATTGTTTTAGTTATGTTTAATCTACGGCGTTGCATTAAATAGATACTCGACTTAAATAGCAGTGGTCTAGACAGTCAAATACGGGTGGCGTTGGTTTAACTGGCTTCATAAAAGGATGCAAGTTGTATTGCAGTCCCTGTGTTTGTGCTAACTTTTACGAGAAGGCTATTCTTTTTAGAGGAAGAGAATTTTGTGTTCCTTCAAATGCATAGACGTCGAGTATGTCTTAAAAAATGTCGTGAACGTCGTGTCGTGTCTTTAAAAAGTTAACACGACGTGTCGAGCATTTCTATTTAAAAAAAAAGTCGTAGAGGTGCTTCCTAATTAGTAGAAATAAAACAGTGTTATGATAACAACCTCTAAGCTGAGATAAGGTCCGTTGTTTCACTGTAAGAATTCTCACGAGGCTAATTAAAGCTCACTTGGGCGCAGCCAGCTCGGGCCCACTCCTGGGCAATTAATACCCAATGGAATTATTTATTTTATAACCCTTTTAAGCCTTGTAAACTTAATATTGGTTTGGAAACGTAAATTCCGTTTTAAGTGGCTATAATGATGAGCTTAATTTAGATGCAACGTTGCAGTTAGGTACGTTTCATGTTTTTTGAAAATGTGAAAAAATATAAGACTCCTTAAATAGTCGAGTATTCCAGTTGTACTCCGAGATTTTGCTCATTAAAATAAAAAGTTACTAATGTGTTAATTCAGGGCATATAGATACTATGTTTATACACGTAAATAAATAAAATAAATTTAGTCCACATTACCCTTCAGTTTTCATAGTTTTTACAACAGTTTCGCGAAAACAAACCTGAGTGGGTTTGTTGTTTTCACATACACACAAACCTACTGCAATAACAATTTTTAACACGATCATTACAATATGTTTCACAACAAATAAACCTATTTGCAAAGTCGACGATTTCATGTCACTCAAATATCGATAACGAGTTATGAAATGCAATAATCGATACGAATTTATATCAGCCGTGACGTCATAAAAATATTCAACTGAAGTCTACTACGTAACGTATCGATACTAATCTTTATGTAATCGTCGAAGGAATGTGCTGTTTATCAAGTGCTCCGAAGAACAGTTGAAGATGATTGTTTTTCAATATTAATTGCTGTAGATTATTGCATTCCAACGCACCTGTACACTGATGTAATCTCGGATAGGAAGGGAAAGAACTACTATCCACTAGTTGATAAAGATATCTAGAGATTGCACTTTCTGTGTAATAAGGAACTGTTTTCTGAGATTATAGGAGGAGGACTGTTTTCGGAGGTTATCCGCCTTTGTCCGATGCTATGATTTTTATTTGCGGTTGAAACGACCGCAACAAAGTCTTACAATAAATGATGTATTTACTCGTACTTTACGTAAGTTTATTGTTTTGAAAGAATGGGATGACTCAGTTCTGTGATTGATAAAATTAATTAATTCTTTGCTATTTATTATTATAAATCATGGGGTTAATGTGCTGTCGTCTTTAAGGTAATGTACCTTATACGTTTGTAAATTTATGAGTACATACATATATTATGTCTCATACAATTGTGCTACAATGTTTGCAGGGTACTGATTAGAAGTAATTTTCAATAATATAATAGTTTAAGTATAGCACACATTTCTTTGTGTTGGAACAACTCTCCTGTCGATAGATACGCACTAGATCGTTCTTTGTGACGTTTATCACTGTATTTTCAATGATTAGATTGAATCACAATAAAGGCCCGATCCATTACTTCTATCATCAGAGGTTTAATTTACTTGCATATATGAATTGATGCTTTTATCGCTGTAAAAAAAGTGTTTAGGGTATATAATTATGTTATCTCCACTACAAATTTCTCATAAATCCGTTCAGCCATTTCAGCATGAAGAAGTAACAATCATTCCTATACACTTAGGTACTCACGTAATTTTGCATTTATAATATTAGTGTGAAGTATTATTGTGGATTTTTTATTAGAAAAACGTTAGTTACATTTTGCACCAAACCTACTAGCTCAATAGTTAAATTAATTTAATAAACTTGTACCTATAGTATTATGCAAAGTATCGTTGTGGTCACACGGTAGCTATTAACAGATTTATTGGTAAGAATGAATAAATTACTAGGAATCGTCTCAATGCGGACAATAATATTAACTTTGCGCAGCAGTCATTCATTTATTTTAATTACAACTTGAATGAATAGCCGGCGACCCCGTTATCGGGAGTCAAAGTGCCGAGTGTTCGTACTCAATCCGCCTTTTTGCTTCCAACCGCGATAATACGTCACAACGTTGATAAATTCGGAATTTTGCTCAAAAACGCGACTTTAACGCGAATTACAACAGTACTATAAACGGTATCTGTTTGACGTAGCTTCCTTCCGGACTGATAGCTTTGATATTTGGACATCCCAAATACAAGCACATTTTTATTTAAACCCATAAATAAACACGACACGTTTTAAAACGTTGCTAATTGCATTTCATGTTAGGCGCATGGCTTTTTGTTTATCAGATTGCTTTGATAAAGCAAAGTTAAGTAACCTTATTTCTGGTAAGCTTAGCGACTTAATCGGATTAGTTAACAAACACGCGTCTCGCGCACATGTAACTAATTTTTGACTAGTCAAACAATTAGATAAAAGATTGCTGTGATGCTGAGTGCAAATCGCTACCCAAAATATTCTCGGAAGCGTTAGATAGACAGATAAACTATAGATAAACTCTTTATTGTCCACACCAATTATAGACAAAAAGGATCATAAAACTTAAAACTAGTGCAACTGGCGGCTTTATCGCTAAGAGCGATCTCTTCCAGGCAGCCTTAGAATGAAGCGTTGTTCCATTTTGGTCTTTAATCAGTGGTGAAATAAGAACGAAGTTGAGGTGATTGTGTTAGAGGTTGCGAGTCGTGTGTGTTTCGGGTTGTTGGCGACAATCTGGCTGCGTGGGCTCTATCTGGCGGAGCACGAGGTCGCGTCGCGCCGCTCACCCCGCTATCGCGGCTCGCAGAGCGCGCCTCATTAGCTCTATTAATAATTCATCTCGTATCTCAGCCCTATTGTTCTGCGAGATTATTTTCCACTCGTTACATTATGCACCTCGTATGAACTCAATTAGGTGTCGACAGCTAGCACAAATTGTTGCTAGCCAATTGCTGTCGTTTTGTTTTTCAAATTGACCTCTGTTTCCCGCTTTAGGGTGTTGTGATGATGTGCATGATAAGCATTTAGAAGCGCCAATTCGGTTTTTCTATAATAGTTCGCTTTTTCCAAGTTCTTTTGTTATACTCCTAACTGCTAGATTTAAAATATTCTTACCTTTTTCGATCTGTTTTTAGAAATCTCAAGATCTCATTCCGTAATTAAATGTTAGCACGGATTGATCGAGGTCTTTGGCCATCAAATACACTATGATATTTTTGAGTACTCTAGCAGTAGTGAAAATAAGTACCTAAAGATCTGTTAATATAAGTTCAAAGGCAACTCAGACGTTTCGTTTCACATCCTTCTAGAAGTTAAGATTCTGGTCACGTTGGCACCATTAGCAGGCTGCAACTTTCATCTAACGCTTGGCATGCTGCAGGTGGCTGGGGCGTGGCCAGGTGGGGGTGTGGCTACTACCCCGCACCACACCTACCTGTTCTCTTACCCCCACCCTAGCAGGCTTTTACTTTTTACCACCATGAAAGGCAAGGCGACTTTAAAGAATGTATATGCAAAAGACATTGTTAGCGCTGCAAAGTGCAAAGCCAAAGTTGTTTCAAATTGGTTTGCGTTTTCTCCGAGGGGGAAAACTGGACAGTCTTTAATAAACTCACAGACAATAAAATTAAATTATTAGGATTAATTAATAACAATTACAGTGTAAGGTGCAGTAACATCTAGCAAATATTAAAAAGGTTTACTATATAACATGCGAAATCTTTATTAGTATACACAACTACTTTTGTAGCACTACTGAGAATATGTACCGCACAGAACATTTTTCAGTCATCGAATTTTGTTAACCTAATGTTTCAATTTTGTTGACTTCTTAAATTAGAATATATTGTCAATAAGTGCTACGATGATATATGTATCTACTACGACATTGACTTTATCATATCCTGGAGTTAACTGTAATGCCAACTCCATTACTAAATAAATAAACCTCAACGACCTAAAAAGACATTTTCCCTAATTTTTGTGCAAGTGGTGTATTTATTAAGAGCCTATAATTAACTTGCAATGTATGTATGTAACTATGTGTGTTCGGGTGGAATCTTGCAACTCTCTCGGAATTGAGTTGAATATTGAGCTGAAAGGTATACTTGTGTAACTTTGATGACAATGCAATAAAAGTTCAAAAATAAAACTTATTTTTATCACTAATGTGGTGTTGTTGCCAATAATTTGACCAAAATATTACGAAGGTATAACCGAAGTCTAGACTCCAAAACGGAGACATTCCGCATGGTCCGTTTAGTCTGTGCGATGCGTCGTTGTTTTCTTGGAGCACACTGTCTAAGTATGAGTGTGTACGAGTAGTTGGGTAATCCCGAATATGAATGCAAGTACACGTTCCCGTGTTTGCACACAGCTAATGGACATGTTGTGTTCGAGTCTGTTAATTGAATTACTGGCGAGTAGTGGCAAGCCCGGCTCTGCGCCAATCAACGCGCTCGTTGTTCGTCGCCACCAAGAAATCTTTACAAACTTGAGGTCAGTTGGAAAGATTTCTTTGGTTAAGAATTCGGGGATGAGTTTTATTATGTTTGATCATCTGCCTTTTGACGAATATGTAAAATGATGGAAGGTTTCTAAGAAGTTGGCAATTTAGTCTGAATACTAGGATAGGCGATACCTATTATGTTATCTATCTATATATATAAAAATGAAACCCGTTTTCCTTGGTCACGGCCTCACGCGTGAATGGCTGGACCGATTTCACTAATTCTTTTTTTGTTGTATTTGTTATTATTAGGAGAAGGTTCATAAGGAAAAAAATATTAAGAAAATCTCTCAGAAATATTGAAAAACCCTAAAAACAGCCCTTTTATTTTTCCCATACAAACGTTTTCTAACTAAAACGAGCTTTATTGCTATTATATAAAGTTCATATTGAATTGCAAGCACTCACTGTTGTTTAAGCAATGTAGGTATGTTCCTAACGTCCAAGAGTCAATTTGCACTTTATTACCTCTGTACAAAGTTCAAATTCAATCATATCTATCAAAACAGTGTGCGTTATATACTGATAATTTTTACTATAAATTGACAAGTTAGCATCAACAAACTACGGTTGCTATAGTTACGCAATAGCATGAGAATAGAGGTTATAACAAAGAGTTCCTATAATTATTCTCAACACCTTTGGTCACGCCATCACGCGTGAACGACTGAACCGATTTCAATTTACTCTGCGTTTATCCCAAAGTCTACCCGTGCGAAGCCGGGACGGGCCGCTAGTCTAAAATATTTATAGTTGATATAGATTTGTTCTGTTAACGTACTCAAGATATTATAGTTCTTTCACTTTCAAAGCTCATCATAATTATCATATGCAACCTTTAATCCTCCCACTGCTGGGATACAGGTCTACCCTCGAAGGGTGATTAGGCCGTATTCCACCACGCTGGCCAAGTGCGGGTTGGTGGATTCACATACGCCTTTGAATTTCTTCTCCGAACGTATGCAGGTTTCCTCACGATGTTTTTCTTCACCGAAAAGCCAGTGGTATGTAAATTCGTAGATACATAAGTCCCAAAGAACTCATTGGTACGAGTCGGTGTTTGAACCCGCCACCTCAAGAATGCGAAGCGGCTGTTCTCCCACTGAGCTACCACGACTTCAAAGCTCAATCAAATGAAATAAAATAAGGTCAAAAGGTGATAAAATAATATGGTGAATAATTTAAACATCTGTACTTCTATCTACGAGTATGAAGCTCCAAACATATTTTAGGAAAAATTTCAAATGGGTTAAAAAACCACTAAAGATTATGTATAGTATATAGGCAATCCAATTTACAATTTTGATCGATGACTCATTCAAATATGAAGACCCAGGCGAATCGGTGATCATGATGATTATCAGAATTCCACGTAGTTTTGTAGTTGAACACGTAAAAACAAGTTTTGTTAAATTTGATAACAATTACGGAAATCCTTGAAATAGTTATCTAAATCATGTGTAGGTCACAATCGTTGGCACAATTATTGTTGCTAAGTAGGTACTGCTGTTCAAGTGATTAATTGATGGCAGTAAATGTATCGGAAAATACAGGGTTATTCATAAAGGGAAAAGCCGAAAAGCCGAATAGGGCTCATAGTACTCATCATTTTGAACAACTTTTATTATGGGACCAAATCGAAATTCGCGAAAAAAAAATCAGCTGTCAATGACAATGTCAATGACACTCGACAAAATGTATGGAACAGCTGATTTCGTGAATTTCGGGTTGGTACCATCGTAAAAGTTGTTCACAATGATGAGTCCTATGAGCCCTTTTCGACTTCGCATACCCTTAATGAATAACCCTGTATAATTTGGTACAGTGAAATCCGGCTAAACCACTTTTCTGCTCAAATAAAATGAAATGCAACCCGATACTAAGTTACTCGTATTTGCATAACACTTACAATTATTAACAAGAGGACCCACTGATTCTTTTAAAGATCTTATCGTATTCATTATGTTATGTATTTTTATCCCACAATGTTCTGTTACAACTGAACAAATTATGCGCAAGGAAATACCCATTCGCAGTTAAGTGCGATCCAAATTTATCTTATGTCTGCAAACAAGAGCTAATTACGGCTGAACTCTAATAATATTTGCGAGAGATAAATCGCAGTACAGTGGCATAACGATAATCTCAGTATTAATGAGATTATAAATTACACATTTACTTGAGTAGTCTGAACGAGAATATTATAAACTTGCGGCTGTATATATTGTTTTGGGAACAGGTTTATTTAAATCTGAGACGATTTGGAAAAATGACTTCACTTATGATAAGAAGTCGAAATGTTGCTTTATCTATCAAATACAAGTCTTACGTGTACAAACTATTTGTGAGATAATTTCTTAGATATAAATACTTCGAACTACAAAATATCCTTATTCATTATGATTCAGAAACTTATCAAACCACAGTTTTAGACAGATATAGCAGCGTATGTAAGCAAAATTAAATATAGAATCACATATTAGGCCCAAGTTTGAAGGCATTTTAAGACAGATCTAAACTAACTAAAAATATATCTGTCTTTATCATTGCAAGCCATTAGATAAGGATGCCAATAGTTTTAGAAAATTAAGATCTGTCTTAAAAAGCCTTCAAACTTGGGCCTACTGTAATTGTAATAATTCATCTATATTAAAATTAAACGAAATAATGAGTGCTAAATAGTTTGAAAGGCCGAGGATACTGGCCGAGGAACAGGTGTTAGTTACGAGCACCGGTACCGGTAGAGTACCGCAGGCGGTATGGCGACGCGGCAGCTGCGCGAGCGCCGTCACGACACGAGGACTCGCGCGTGACCCTCCCAGAACTGCACCCCGGGCGCGATCGTCGAACCTGCAGCGAAAAAAGTCCGCTTGTACAGTTATCCGCGCATTAAGTAATCGGAGTCGAGAGCTGCGAGATAATGTTGCGCACGCGTGAAATATATCCGAGTGTTTTTATTGCGACCGCGTTCCGCACCCGGACTGGTATGCGCGTGTCTTTGCGTCGAAGAAATTCTGTCGACGAGTGGTTTGCCTCAAGCGACCTTGCGGTTCCGCCCGCCTCGCCCCGCGGACCGCGCGGCGCTTCTCCAGCGCTGCCTCCGTGAAAGTAGGTGACTCCGCCGCCGCCGCCCGCCTCGGTGGCACCCGTCTTCGCTCACATGCGAGCTCAACTGGCCCTACGACAGTTTATACTCATGCGGCTTTCTAAATGTCTACATGCGAGTTGTGGTGCATAACAACTTCGGAATCTGGATTCACAAGAGCTTTTTATTGACACCGAAATAGTTTTCAAATCTAACGATGGAAGGTAGATAAAGTGACTAGTTAATAAACTTTGGTAGCGAGCTAATGTTGTGCTTCCTGTGATATTTATAGAGTGTCTACTTATGTCGCCTGAGTCGTTAATACTATATTAGCTTCCATCTGATGTGCACATCATGATTGGGTCGTTGATTGAAAAGCTGTTCGTTGTAGATGAATAGCAAATTAAAATATATCACTAGACGCTGCAATATAGCTCGAGTCACCTTGCTAATGTTTGAGTCACGACCGATTTTACCTTATCTGTCTGCAGCCCTGCGACCTCAAAGAAAAATAACGTTTTAATAAACTATTCGATAGAGAACATGTCTGATGAATTACACATGCAATTAGTTGCAACTCATGTCATTAAGTACAGAAATATTTTCGCGTAGGCATGTCGTATCAATCATTAATTTCCATTTTTATGTTGCTGCACTAGAACTAGCTAGACTAAAGCAAAGCTAATATATTGCGAAACTGAAGTTGAATTAAGCGTGTCCGTAGTAAGCCTGGGGTAATTAAGCATGACAATAACAAGAAAGGATTCATAAAAGAGTCACCACATTTTAAAGTGTATCGATAAGCAATTCCTTTTGTAATATTTATCAGTAGGTGGATTACTCAACGTATTCGGAGAAATGTTGTATTGTGAATACCGCCCGCGTTGATGAAACTGAACACATTCAGGCGAATGCTTAGCGCGGCCTTCCTGGAGAGCTGCTCACTGCGCACTCGCCATCTCTTGCCCCAACTCGTTGCCTCAGCTCGTCCGCAGTGGCCGCCACTTCGTCTTCGGGGACAGGTCGCTTCAACAACACTACCGCGTACACTTCGCATCATGGCTCTAGATTCTCAAGTTAGTAACCTATTCTTACAATTCCTAGTTTACTTCAATTATCTCTCACATTGAAATGACCACTCATCGATAACCGGTTCATAAAACATTCCAAAGATTAATTTAAGTTCAATTGTGAGCAGTCATTAATAACAAAGCACACTGCGATAACATTATGAGCATACTTGTCTAATATTGTGTTTGTAATTCTTGTATCAACTTTAACTTTTTATCGGTCCTATTGTCCGTTCGGTATTTTCTCGATTAACAACGGGTTGATTGACATGTGGGACAAAAAATGAAACAATAACTAGGAGCGGATGTTGCTACCGGCTATAAGCTCTGAGACATCTCGGCCGCTGCCACTCCTATGTTATTGTCTGATACATCATTACCTACCTCCTCTCCGTAATCATTAATGTTCTCTGTATCTACAAATAAATATGTCAGGCACGTTCCACCGTGCCACTTAAATTGGAGATTTTTCATTACTATTTGCTGTAGGTAATTACAACATTGTTAGCCGGTTCCGCGTTATACATTACATCTAAATTAACAGTGTATGTAACATTTGCCGAATAAAAAGCACTTTATAAATTTCAATTAGATTTTTTTGGTGGTATTTTCGCATTAGCGAGGAGGATCTGAAACCGGAACTAGGTGTAATTGACAATGTGGCGGAGAGCTGCCGAGTTCTTCTCGGGCAGTGATCGTGGCGTGTAAACGCACTTAATATGAGCCACTTTTTGCTCCAATGTGTTATTATTAATGAATAAATGCTATATGTCCGAGTACCGAGGTCAACGCTCCGGCGGAATGCTGTAAAAAATGCGCTAAGGACATCAGTCCAGCACTCTATCAGTCGTGGCCGATGTTCCACTATGCTCGGGGTCATTAATTCTCTGATTACCTTTGAATAATTAATTAGTGTAACAGTCGTAGCATACGTTTATTTTAATTTCAATAACATTTGGTGATTTGCGTCCGATAACTAGTGTTTCGCAAATGCGAGCGTGCGTGCTCAAATAACAGGAAAAACATGACATAAATAAAATAATGTAAAACTACAAACCGCAGTTTCGAATCCTATTTTATTCGTTTATTGTTTGGTTTTATTGATCTGAGTATTCAAATATGAACAAAGTTCACTGACAAGCTTTGTACTACGTCATAATTTTCAATGTCGGAACATAATAAAATATATCCTGAGGCAACCCAAATAATAATTACTTCAAATCCGCATCAAAAGTATTATTTACACCTGAAATTAGGCATATCTATGAACACCGGAGCCATCTTGTGTGCCTACTGAGTGATTTGATAGGGCATATCCATACATGTACACTTACCAGATCCTTCGCATTGTAAATCATAGAAATTCCGATCGTATCTTTACAACATTTTACGGCAATAATGGTATCATAAAGATTTAAATCACGTGGAAATACAGTGACTGTGACGTCAAAAAAGTAAATAAACACTCTAAACTACGCGTAGAATGTGTGTGGAATGCGACGACTTTATTGGTTATACGCGTTTTAAATTGCTTAATTTAATGTCATAATATTTCGATTAACTACTCTAGGGAACTTATGTTTCCTTATGAAATTAATTTATTGCGGATACTCGTTTGATAATGTTTACTTGTTTTGCGTAACAAGATTCAAGAGAACTGCAAACTTAAGTTTCTGCAAATCATGTAAAGGCTTGAGAATAATTCTCAAATTTTCTGACATCTTATTGTACCTTGTTCAGTATTTGACTAATTTGATAAGTAAAGCTTAAAACTTAAAACTTTAAGCCTTGCAGAAGTTCTATCCAATCCGAGCTTACGGTATACTCAACAAATATTTTTTTCAATTAAAAATATTTGAAAATTATTTGAAAATAAAATTTCGATGAATGTCTAGTCATCGAAATTTTATTTTATTTAAGCACGGATTTATAATTTTTTTTTAATAAAAATAAGTGGTAAACAAACGACCTGATGGTAAGTTGTCACCACCGCCTATGGTCACCTCCAATACCTAAGGTATCTTCAGTGAGTTGTCTACCTCTGAGGACTCTTAACCCTTTGTTTAAAGGAGCCAAGTTTACCTATTAATTAATCTTATTAGCTCACTAACTAGCACTATCATCTAAATTATATGTTTCTTCACACAATTTTTCCATTAAATGATTTGCTCCGTCCACGTTTCAGTCTTATCATAACTTAACATTTATAAACTTGGGTGTACAAGTATTATAATTAGGGCATTATAAAAATATTTCAAAGGCTTTTAATACTCTTGTGATGAATTCATGCCGAACTATAGATAGCTAGCAAAAAATAATTGCTGTGACATATAGACAGACAGACAAACACCGAACTCTTGGGTTCCTTATTACCATTTTGGTACGGAACTCTACAAATAAACTTTGAAACTGGGTATACTCAGACGCGAGACAAAATTGATTGAAATGCAGAATTTATTATTACCCAACTGCAGCAAAGCAAAAAAGGAAGATTATGTGTTTGACTAATATATTGTACACATGTATACGAGTAAATATCCATCCCTATGTTCCCGGGTAACTACATAACGACTGAATTGATTTCGATAAATGATGTATCGTTAGATTCATATCTATTGCACGAGTGTCACTTAATTACCAAAATTATAAAAAATAGACTCCGAAATGCATTTTTTTTCCGTAGTCAGCCCCTAGCCAAGTTGCAATTCCATAATCGATAAAATGCTATATTTCTGTCATAGCATGTAGAATCTCTTTTTAGATTCTATGTTTTATTCTAATTTTCTATAGCGTTTCGTAGTTTATGAAACTTTTTACTTGTTAAAACTTGTTGCCATGTCGAATGTTGGCCCAATTGATATCAAATTGCTACCAGCGTACTTATCCTTTAGTGCATTAGGTATTATTTGTTTTCAAAATATGTATTATCGGTCAATGATACAAAAGAAAGTTGTAACACAATAAATGAATGATTTAATTATTAGATAAAGATTATTTTTCAGTAAGTCTGAAGGTCATAAATACATAAATTGAGCCCGTGTTTCAATTTGTTCGCAAGTCAAGAACCTAAAATAGTATGTTTTCCAAAATTTGTTAAATAAAAAAAAAACAGTGTAGGTATGTTTGTCTATGAATACAAATAAATATCTAATCTTTTGCTAAAAGTTCAAAAAATGATTTTTCGAGGCAATTCGCGACTGCACATTAATTGCGTAGGATAAAGAAGGGGGGTGCTTTGTCTACCTAGTTTAGCAGATAATGCAAAAGTTATTTTTTTAAAGTTAAGTTTATTCAATAGTTTGGCTTAGATATTTAGCATTTCAATAATTGTAAATCTAATGTGATTGAAAATTGTGACAAATGAAACAGTAGGGACTGACTTAGTAATAACTTTATTATTAGTCAAGCCTTTTTTACAGTAATTGATAGAGATAACGTCTATGTTGTTGCTATGCTGTCCGTCTTTATTGAAGCTAATTTCCATAATTTGTTGGCTTATCGGGAAAGTAAGATAACCCTGCTGCGATAGACATGTCTTGTATAAAAATGTTTTGATTAATTCTATTCAGTGCTGTCAGTAATTTGCTTGATTTGGCTTTGAATTGAGACTTGTTATTACGTTATTTCCTACTGATTGCTCTCTATGGTGCTCTCTATCTCTATGGTCTATGGTAGTATTAGACATTTTTAGACTTATATAGTCTATTTAGTTACAAAATTATGAATGCCAGTTCAGTAATACCATAAATTACTTCAAATTACAAATTACTAAGTACATCAAATTACCTACCAATAAATTACTATTCTATTATAATTTGAGAAATATTTGGAAGTTAGACTTATCAGGACTAATAATAGTGCTAATTTAAATGAAGGATGTTGAATAGATTAAAAACAACCCTAGCTAGCGCGTGCGTGCCTAATTGCGTGTAATTCTATAGCTCTGCATAAAAAATACTTTTCTAGTCACAGCGATACAATCTTGGCAGGATAGAGGCAAACGCCAAAAAGGTGAAAATAAATAGTTCTCTGACCGCCTCATTGAAACCACTTATGTATGTTATGTGAATACTTGGCTGATATGAATGAGGCTTTGTGGGGGCGCTTGGAAGACAGCCAGCGGCTGACTTATAAGGACATAGTCGGGCTTCGCGATTTTATATATTCTCCCGTTATATTCTAGGATAATCATGATTCTTATTACACTGTAGCAAACAGAAAATAAGATATAATAGGGAACTAAGATAAAGAAAAATAAAAGACAGAGTTGCGGTGAAACACCATTCCAAAAATGATGGTCAAACAAAAAAAAGAGAAATATACAAACCAGGAGACATACAGACAGAGTAACAAAGAAATATAGACACAGATATATAAAATACAGACAGACAAAGAGACTGAACCTGGCGGCACAGCAGTGCTTCCGTCAAGTCGAGCAGAGCCATTACTTTAGCGTTTATAATAACAGTTTGGTTGTCTTGTTCCAGGTGTTGCGCACAAGTGGCGTGGCGCGAGGGTGTGATGCGAGGGCGGCGGGGCGGCAGGCGCAGGCGCCGCGAGTAGCGACCATGCGGGGCCCGCGCGTCGCCGCCGCCTGCCTGCTAGCTCTCGCCGCGGTCACGCAACTCGCCACAGCTTCCACCGATATCATTAGCCTCAGTATGTATCCCTAATGTTTTCTTATGTGTCATCATCATCGGCCTATCTTATGTTTGTTCAATACTGGACATCGAAGTCTCCGCCACAAGGCACGATCTTCTGCTTTACGCATCTACTTGCTAGCTGCTGCCTTACGCAGGTCTTCTTGTTTGAGTTCTAAAGTGCGTAAGAACAAGCAGGAACAGTCTTAGCATGTAATTTGTTTGTTGTATACCTGTCTCTTTTTGGACATTGAACAATAAATGTTATTTTATTTTATTCTATGAAATCAATCCTAAATGAATATTTGCGAAACAATCGTCACGCCGGGTCATATATTTTTGCAAGGTTAGCCATTGCTGTTGATTCTTCTGTTACCAGTCACTGAAAATACTTTTAAAAGACGTTTTTTGGAGCGCCATGATTTTTGGTTAGATTAGTCAAATTCTGGTATTATTTTGACAAACCCAAGACTTGTCTAGTGTAGAGAATAATTTTGTAATAAATAGCCATTTTTGAGTTATTTTGGAAAATTGAGTTTGGATGGTGACTCCGATTCGACTTTAAAAATTATTAGAGTCGTAGTGGTTACGACTCTAAGCAATTTTGGCATTAGCTAAACAGTACTTTGAAAAAAAAAGTTAAGCAACAGGTACATGCAATAAGTACCTACTATGTCATAATATGAGAATTGAACGTTATATTTTCACATGATAATATCATGTGAAAATATAACGTTCAATTCTTAAAAATTAATTATTTTAAAATAACAGGAAAACGAAACGATTTAATTCCAAGAAGAAGCTAATGGGAAAGAAAGGGAAAGACGCGACACATCAATATTGGGGATATAAAAGTGTTATTTACTGCGTTCGTATAGATATTATGACTTTCATCGAGGTTCTGTCGAGGTTTCACAAGTACAGCCTCACAATAAAAGACAGAACGGTTACCTACCGTACCGGTTGCACAAGTGCCAGCGACAATTCTTCGGTTGCGAAACTTCGGGTCCGCGCCGGGTTCCCACATCGATCACACGTAGTGCGCTCGCCGCTCGTTTGCTGCTATTCATTTGTTATTCCAACTTATACCTCTATAAAATTGATGTAGACTCTACCAGGTTAAACAGAAAGGTGTGATTTGTGTAAATAACTAGTCCACGCCAAGGCTGATTTAGAAAATACGTCGCAAAATCTCCTTATCGTCAGCATTTTAGGCTACAAGTTATTACAAGTTAAAATTTGGATTCAACGTGAATTTAGCCAGGTGCAAGTCTAAAAGCTTATCAGCCGTACGGCCTTGATAAGGGCAGCCAATGCCATGTATGTGTACGGTGTGACAAGCGCAGCCAGTAAGCACTCATTTAAGGTTGTCGAAAACATTACGAAACATTTGTTTTAATTTTATAAAGTAAAATAAATAACGTTTCACACTCATAGCAAAGTGGAAATCCTTTATGGATACCACGCCCGCCCCGGGGGAGGCAGGGTGGTTATGTGGGAGTCTCCGCCCTAGTGGCGGCATACCCACTAAAACCACTGGGGAATTCATCGTCCGCCTGGTAGGGCAAGGTGGTGTCGCGTTAGCATTGACCACCTTGCTCCGGCGACGGGCCCGATTAGGGCGATTATTGCACCCATGGCGGGGTGACCCTGTTCCCCAGGATCACCCCCCAGACAGTGTGGGGTCGTGCAGGCCGGGAGAGTCCCCCGACTCTACCGGCAACCCCACTGCCGAGGAGCAAGGAGACGGGCGAACCGCCCTCTCGCTCTCCAGCCCCGCTCGCTCGCACGTGGTGGGCAGTGTGGTTAGCATAGCACCACCCCCACCCCCACCCCGCCTTAAGCCCACGTTCCTTTCACACCCGGCCGCAAACCTCACGCGGCGAGGTGCAAAAGGAACCCTCCTCTTTCCCTTGCACTCCCGACCGCGACCCACACGCGGCGAGGAGCACAAGGAAAACCCTCCTGGTGGCACCGCTGTCACCGCCCGAGCGTGGAGCGCCGTTTCCTCCGGCGTCCACCACACTCGTCACCCCAAAGGATCAATTTATGAATTACCCACGTCTAGGGGACATCAACGAAATCACCCTTAAACGTAGACATTATAAACATTTATGTACTTAATATTTCTCGTCCGCCTGAAACACTGTAATCAAACTGTGTGTAAAGTGTTTAAAGCACCGTTCATTTTTGATATTTGCATAATTTGTTGTCGCTAACCAGATTAATATCATTCATCGGTTGATATAATGCCTAAAATGATACACCTACATTCTGCAGTGCATATTGATTACGACCAACTTTATTTTAAGAATTATGGCCAGCATGGCTTAAAGTTTAACTAAGAAAATATTTAGACATGAATCTGTCGTGTCATCAACCTCGCAATTCGTTTTTATATTTAGTTATAATAATATCTTATCAGCGTTGTATTTATTTGTGCTCTTAAAAGAATCTCAATGTGCCGAAGATTATAAAAACAAAACAACACCTCGATATTGAGCGGTGTTTTGATTCACCATTATATTGAACTTGTTTGTCAGGCTGTTACCGAAACGGCATGTTATGCGAAAATAATATGTAAAACAATGTGACCTCGATAGTACACAGTGAGCCCATAATTTGTGGACATAAGCTTGGAAGGTCAAGTTCATAAGCTATGCGTATTCCCAGCTGTACTGACATTGATGGGCGAGCATATAAGCTTATCTATCGAGCCTTATCTTATAACATTCATCTATTACCCCTCACTTAAGGACACGCGCACACGCGTGACCAGAATCGAATTGCTTAATAAAATGATCAGCATTATTATTTTTAACAACTCGCCTGTTAACTATAAAAAAAAAATTGTAATGAGTTTCGTATGCCCGTGTTTTGTCAACTTTCCGCTTGACGACAGAGTTCTCGTTTTCTACTTCTTCTATGATTATTATTTCTCGGCTGCATAATTATTTATTATTAGTGATGATTGTAATTGCCTTTCCACGCCGTCTACTGGCGGGTTTCGAAAGTCACAGGTTAGAGTGATACTGGACAGATTATTTATTTTATACTTGGAATTAAATTTAGTTCTTTGACAATAATATGAATTACCTATCAAACTCGGATAATTTACAATTCGCCGAATTATTTATAAATTAGTTTGCCTTGAGATCCATCGGTTGCTATGAGATTTTTAAGAAATGTAAATACGGCACGTCGAGCGGAGATTTAAGTTTGACTTTAACATTGTGGAGTATTTGAATAACAGTTACTTATTTCACGAGAGATTATTTGTTAACAGAATACTTATTGAATCGATGTTGGTTTAGTAAAGCAAATAGGTTCCGAGTCGATCGAGTAGACTTTACTGATAACAATAAACAAAGCTGTAGTGTTTGGCGAGCGAGGTGTAGGTAAACAGACATTGAAGAATTCACGTTTGAAGACGGGCTCATTAATTACCCACCAAAATATTTACGCGGATGACCAGTCAGTGTGACCGGTGGCGCCCGCGGTACCTACTAAGAATGCGGATCTGAGGATCTAAATCAAGGTGATGTGAGCCGGCCGCCACTCAGACGTACTAGTGTCATCTTTATCGGATTGGCTTCCCTGGCAATGAGAGGAGATGAATGGTCGTTAGCTTTCGAGATCTATCTTCCGAGATTTTTTTAAGACATAAAATCACTGAGTGGAAATAAAAGAAACACTAATAAAATAACTCTAAAAATGTTCAGAAAAAATAGTCGTTTTGAAATCTTAAAAAAAAACAAAACCGAACTCGAACCGAAACTAAAACAGTTTTTTTAATAAAACCGTTATTTTAGTTTTGTTGTAATTACTCAATTTTGGTTTAAACAACACCAACTTACCTTTCATAAAGTTTATATGTTCAGAATGCGTAAGTAACTTAATAAATATATTAGTGAGTTGCAACCAAAGCGCACAGCAGGGCGTTATTCATGAGTCTAAAGTCTAAATAGGGCTAAAGGCGTATATCTTATTTGTTTTATTGGAATATGTTAAACATTTTACGACTGTTTATTCAAATTCTGCAAGAACAATCATAATCAAAAGTAATCTCATTTTGCTAAAGTCTGCTAAAGTATTCTGAAATAAGATCACACTGCATTAAAGTTTATACAATACTTAAAAAAAGATTAATTTCACAAAACGGTTCGATGGTGCATTAATCCTCGAACTAGGTGCAATAAGAACTTATATTTTGAGGATTAGGCCTTCCTATCCTAATTCTTATCATTTAATCTACATATTTCTTAGTATAATACGATTACCTATAATTTATGCCACAATAATAATATCCTAAGATACAATAATATCAAAAGACTCCTAATTTTTTTTGTTCAAAATCTCCAACTCAGGTCTATAGCTAGTAGAATAACAAATTAAGTTGATTTTTTATAATAGCTCTCCAATTACATTGGAATTTGTATGACGAAGGACGTCAACATTGATTAAGCAGCTTCGACTATTCGACATCTCTCGCTACGAGTATTTATGTTCTTTGGCATTTGTTCCATTGTGATAAACGTTAGTATTACAGCACACTATACTTACTCCATTCAAAAGTAACATTGGGGATTGCGTTTGTCAGAGGACGCAATTTTATTTTTTAGATACCAAAGTTAGTGTAAAGTTTTGTGGGGTTGTAACTATTAGCTAACGGCTGCCATCTTGAAAAAAGGGGTACAAATGTTTTTTTATGGTTTATCTGATAAACTATGGGTGTCATTAAAAATACCAAAACATTTTTTGTTGCAAATAATTTTTTTTACAACTTTGGTCGAGTAAGTTTTAGTTGTAGAATTAAAAGTAGCAAAGTTATAAGCGAAAATCGATGAACTAGTAGGGTTTATTTTTAAAGTTTTAACATGACTGCCTAATTAAATTATTATTGCTACCTACAATAACTGCGAAAGTTTGTGAACGTATTTTCGAAACTATTAAACCGATTCGGATAAAATGAAGATATTTAAGGTAAAATTTTAGTTGGAACCAACACATAATAAAAGTAGGTACGTTTCTTTTCATCATCTTCATTTTTTTTTCACCAGGCGAGTAAAACCGCGGGGTGCAGGTAGTTTTTATTTAACTTTTCTTTATTTACTTGTACTGCGGAAAAATCCAAATACAATATGTTAGGAGTTGTTCCGTCGCGCGTCGTTGTAACAATGAACTAGAATACCTATTAAAAATTATCCTCATCCATTACTCGTCCTTGCTTTGGCTATTTGACCCACATTTGACCTTACAAATCGACGTACCGTTTGATTTTACCATTGGATCTAAGACAAGACAGTATGTATCACACATTGATTTAATATATTCACAAATATTTTTGTCTTTTTTAATGCTATACATAGGAACATAACCAGACGACCTAGATTACTTAAATCCTTTGATAAACAAACCACTTAAAGCTTAAATCATAACATTGATTGACAGATGTAATTTAACTGGTGCACGATACTACGATTGGCAGTAACATAAAGACAGAAACCGGACTCTCAGTCACCACAAGGGTTCCTTTTTTATTGATACGGAACCCTAAAATTAAAAGTACCAACTATAGAAGTAGTATGAAGTACTAACTAATGTCACCTAACTTTGAGCAGCATTTACAAGTAACGCCAAAGGTAAGGCTCTAAAGTTAAATCACTACGACTATTAGAATTTCCGTCGATTTATTCGCAATAACTGTCCTCGATTTAAAGCGATAATATTGTTAAAGTGCATTGGACGGTGCACCGGTGTTGTATATAGGACGTTTGTTTCCCACGCGTGTTGCTAAACCGCAAGAACCTCCTCCGCACTGCACTGCTGGACACTTGGACACTGCGAATAATAAATAATAGTTAATTAATTATTTATTGTTAATAATAATATGATGACACATACACACACACACATAGTAGATATCATTGTTTGTTTTTTGGTTAGATTACTTTAACCATAATTGCAAGCAAGAGCAAGGTAAGTGGATGCGTAAGGCAGAAGATCGTGCCATGTGGTGTTATTTAGGAGATCTAGATCAGGCAGTAGAGTAGGAGATATAAGATAAGCTGATGATTTACCGTAGTTATATTTATGTTTCAAATTTGTTTTTTATTCTTATGACTGACTAGCGTCCTAATCCGGCTTCGCACGGGTATGAAAATATAGTCTACTAGACTAAAAAAAGCCATTGCGTCAATTCTATGTCAAATGTCAAAAGTTACATTAAAAAAGTTTACATTGTCCAAAGCGCTAAAGTTAAATTATGGTTTAAGTATTTTTAAATTTTCTAATTTTTCATGTTTTTTTACTATAAATTGAGATGTGAGCTATTCTATCTCCTAAGTTAGATCGAACTGCACACGGTGTGCAAATTTGATTGAAATCGGTTAAGTAGTTTAGGAGTCTATAGCGGACAAACAACGTGACACGTAATTTATATATATTAAGAAGATGTTACTCGCTAATGATGTAGCTTTATATTGGTGAAAGAATCCAGAAGTTATTGAGTATACTTATTCGTTACAAATATCTTAAAATACAAGTCTTTCCTCTTTATAATATTAGTGTAGACAACAACATTGTTAGGCATTGTTGTTTCGATTTTGAGTTGAATGATCTAATTTTACTAAAAATAAATCTGTTTTTGTCGTTGCGTTTTATTGGACGAGAATATCAGCACTTCGATCTTTTGTTGACAAGTCTAAATTGAATAAAACAATTTGGACCTGTCCATAAAAGACCGATGCAGATATAACAGTAAGAAATAGGCTTATATCAAGAATTTAACGTCTTGAGAATTGACTGCATTTAGTTAATTTTGAATTAAAGTCAAAGACTTTTCAATTTTAAATTCCTAACAAAATTAAGTTTAGGTCTATTAGAGATAACAAGCTAGACGTCAACAGTCTCTACGAAAAGCTACTTGTTTTCGATGATCTTTGGTTTGTTGTGATTACTATCAGTGACGTCTACGCTTAGAATAATGCTCGTATAATGTTTGCTTGTAAGCTAAAGGTCTCTAGGTCTCGATAACCACTAAATATTCAGAAATATATTATGAAATAGTATTACTGAACCAAACAAATGCATACTAAAGTAAATAGATGATTTATTGCGATGTTACGGTGCTAATGAGTCGGGCAATAAGATTAATCATAAATCTAAGAATTACTGCTAGGTGTGCAATGACTGTCCAGATTTTATGATAATAATTAATAACACTCGAGCCGTCTTTTAATCTTTAAAGACAACATTTTCTTAGAGTTTGTAGAAGAAGATAGGAAAGGATAGAATTTTTGGACAGCTCAACGTTGTTCGAAATTTCTCGAAATTGTTCTTTGTTAGTCGGTTTTTAGTTAGCCTTCAAAACTCATTGTGTGATCAAAAAATTGTGTACACTTTAGCCTGACTTATGAAGCCTGCTTAAACTTAATCTTAATATATATAAATCTCGTGTCACAATGTTTGTCCTCAATGGACTCCTAAACCACTTAACCGATTATAATAAAATTCGCACACCATGTGCAGTTCGATCCAACTTGAGAGATAGGATAGTCTAAATCTCAATTTATAGCCGCAATTTTAATTTATTGCAAATTATGTATATACTGATAATTTTTACTATAAATTGACAAGTTAGCATCAACATACTACGGTTGCTATAGTTACGCAATAGCATGAGAATAGAGGTTATAACAAAGAGTTCCTATATTCTCCGTGCGAAGCCGGGACGGGCCGCTAGTCACTACTAAAAATTTCCCGTCTTGTTTTCGGATGTGACATTTTACGTCATCGAGAAGTTGTCGGAGTATTTTAAGTAGTGACTAACTTTGACCAGGCTTTGTAAGTAAGGCTGTCTATGTTTAGGATATTGTAAACCTACTGATATGGCTTCATTAGTGCCTTGTTGAAATTCATTCGCTTATTCAGAAAAGTGACATTTCATCATATGGTTCGTAATGTATTGAGACAACATGGAAAATGACTCACTAAACATGGAAAATGTTATGGAGCAATCAATACCGCAAATACCGCTTTTACGACTTATCAATATAAGAATATTATATGTTTGATTATTATGTACAGATACAGATCTATCATCTATATAATAATATGTAGTTGTATACAGTATAGAGTAGAGATCCTATATATTGCGAGTCCAAGAACATTTGAATTTGCACACCAACCTAGGATCCCTCTCTTTTAAAATGTGTTACCTCTTACACTATAGCTTTTATGTAGTTAATTAACTGAATGATTTTGAAATGGTAACTTTTCAACAAAATATTGATCATTTGGTAGTTTTCAAACTAGACTTTTTAAAGGTTTTTTCCAAAAGTATGAAATTAGCTGAATGCTTTTAAAATGGTCAGTTTTCAACAAAATGTTATTTAACTGGTAATTTTAAACTAGACATTTTGAAATGAAAGTTTTTAACTAATCTTTTATTACAGGAGGCCAACGCGCTCCTTGTTCCAATGAAGGAGAACCTGTAAGACTTCAGGATTCAAGGCTCGAGCAGGACTTCAGTAGCTGCTTCAGCTGTATCTGTAAGGTATGCTTTTAATCTCTTAATCTTCACTGCAGTATTTCACAAAAAACACTTTTTCACAAAAGGTTGCACAATTAATAAGTTTATCTTCGTGTGTTCTTTATTTACACTCTAAAACTTAGTCTAAAACGAACACAATTAATTTATTATTTTGTAACGATATGTAATACTAGCAGAACATAGCATTCATGCACTAGAAACGATTTGGAGCAAATGTGGAACGCCTCTTCATGAATTAAACTATCTATGGCTTGCTCTCTGCATTTTATTATGGCATTCTTCCAACAATTTTGCCCATAATAGTGATAAATATTAACAATAGCTAGAACGCGAACTCGTAACGTTTCTAGAGGTGGGTGGTTAGTTCGCACACATCTCGAATCTTAAAGACAAGCCTCCACGCTTTAGACTGCCTTTTGATTTATTAAAATTCCAAAGTATCCGTGTTCGGCATAAATAAATCCTCTATTCGCTATCACACGTGCTCACATACTAAAACGAAGTGGATAAATTACTCTTATGTGGTGTAAAGGTCAACGATAAAGAATACCTACCTCTCCGGTGTTTGGATGAAGTAATTATTCGCAATTAAAATATTTACAACGTATATAAATTAGTCCCGCTGACAAGTGCTATTGAGGTTGTGTTGTAAAGATGTTAATTGGAGCAAGGGAGGAACGCTTCAATGTTGCTAGGAGGTAAGGGCCTGGCCACGGGACATTCGCCCATAGCAATGTACTAAGTACATTGCTATGAGTTTATTTCAGTCGCTAGACGCTTCGCCGTTCGCACCGCGCGAATATTCGCATCGGCGAATGTCCCGTGGCCAGGCGGTAAGTCTGGGGCTCGGCAATGTTTACAATGGAAAAGCAATTACATAGTTACGTCAGCTTATAGTGCCGAACTAGATATAATAATTTACGCCGCTATGTCAAATTTATAGTACCTAACAAGATATAAGAATATACGACGATTTGCCAAAATATTATTATAGATAACGTGAATAAATAAAACCAGTTAACAATAAAAAACACTCAATTGAGAACCAAGTCGTCCAGCTGAAGTAGGTTAAACATATGTATTATTCTTCAATATTTTTTTAAATTATTATTTCATTCTGCAGACTTAGGCTGAGATTTTAACAACTCTAAAGCTCCATTCAACGTATAACATTAAAATGAATGTCAAATCTACGGAATTTTTCAAACACAATCGGTCAGAATCGTATTGATCTCGGTATGCGATATAAAGGTGCGACACAAGAGGAGCTCTCAAACGCGTTATTTAGCAATAAGCACATAAAAGCATAGTGTGAAATACAGTACACTAGTCTGGTAATTGTCTCTCCTCGCTTAAGGAACGTTTGTATGCCCACACGGCGACCACTGTCACCAAATCAATTTATCACGCGCCAAGTTTAGAATAATAATTCTGTCGCGCGTGCGACAAGCTCGCACCTAGACAATAACTAGGTAATTTGATTAGCGCTTTTCTTCTAGGAATTTCGTAATATTTGCTGGAGAAGTGTCGCCGAGTAGGCTGGAGTGTCGGGTATTGCACTGAACGGTTGTGCGACTGTGGGCTTGGGGAGTTTTTAGTCTTTTTGTTTTTGATTCTGCGGCGACCGTTTCTTGACGTAATTTTAATTAATTTTGCACAGTTACCGAAAGTTTGAGTTGCTCATGGTTAAATTAATAGCTTAGTGATCTTGAACTTAAATATGCCGGGGGTTTTTAACAAACTGGAAAATTTGGGAATAATATTTTTTTAGTATTCAAAAAAATTAACTTTTGTATAAAAATATGCCCATTCCTACGAATTTGAAAACTAAAAAATCTGAAATTAAAAAAGTATTGATCTCTACTTGGTTTTTTCCATTTAGGGAAAAAAGTCTTCTAGGATACCCTATTTGATTTAAAGCTCCCCGAGATTTGCAATTATGTTTTCAATAGAGTTTTGGGCTCGATTTTCTGCATTTCCATTTATAACGGTATTCGCTCAAACGACCTTCGACATTCAGGACAATAACCGGTATTTCAGTAATATAATATCGGTAATGTCAGCTCATAGTGCTAATCGTTCAAACAAACTCAGTATGTGACGTTAAAACCCGCCTTCTGCGGCGATGGCGTCGCAGCCAGTTAGGGGCATTTCTCGCGGTGCCAGGTGTAATTTTATTATTACAGTACGATTAATACTAGATATGGAAATAATTTGTAATTTTCCTATTGCTGTTCAATTTCAACAAGCTATTGATAGGTACTTTATCATTAAATAAATAAATAAACGTTTCACTCTCATAGCATAATCCTGTGTCGGGGATGCCATGGAACACGCACAAAGACGAAGACAAGTAACACCCAGACCCAGAGCAGACATTTAAATTCATCATTCAAACATATGCCCGGCCGGGAATCGAACACAGGGCCTCTGGCTTAAAAGGCGGATATATTACCGCTGAGCCAAACAGGTCGTCATTACTTTTAGGTTGGTAGTAAATTGTGTAAATGAGTAAGTATGTATGCTTGTTACGTCTTGTATGTCTTATTGCTAAAACGACCAACCCGGAATCGGCGAAAAAAAGTCAGATATTTCATAGAAAAATGTCAATAACATAATTATATGGAAAAGCTGTTTTACCCCCAGATATTAAAAAGATAAACTCGCTTAACGTATTCAAAAAGCGACTTACTGAGCATGTACTTAAGATGCAAGTGTAACTAAAATTGTTATTTATTATTAAGTTTTCTGCGGCGACGAGCTGCCAAATGTTTTTATTTAAAAGTGTTCTCATGGAAGTGATAAAATTGTCTTATATGAGAATAAATGTCGTTAAACCTTAAACCTTTTTTTTTTCGCGAATTCCGGGTTGTTCCCATGGCAAAAGCTTTTCATAATGATGATTAGGTACTATGATTCCTTTTCGGTTTGACATTACATTTCCTTATAATCTTACTAGCTGACTCGACAGACGTTGTCCTGTCTTAACGATGACTATTTAATTCGAATTGGTAAAAAAAGCCATTGCGTCAATTCTATGTCAAATGTCAAAAGTTACATTAAAAAAGTTTAAATTATGGTTTAAGTATTTTTAAATTTTCTAATTTTTCATGTTTTTTTACTATAAATTGAGATGTGAGCTATCCTATCTCCTAAGTTAGATCGAACTGCACACGGTGTGCAAATTTGATTGAAATCGGTTAAGTAGTTGAGGAGTCTATAGCGGACAAACATTGTGACACGAGATTTATATATATTAAGACTAGCTGACTCGACAGACGTTGTCCTGTCAAAAGCCATTGCGTCAATTCTATGTCAAATGTCAAATTACGTAACTATAGCAACCGTAGTATGTTGATGCTAACTTGTCAATTTATAGTAAAAATTATCAGTTTAAATATAATTTGCAATAAATTAAAATTGCGACTATAATTTGAGATTTAAACTATCCTATCTCTCAAGTTGGATCGAACTGCACATGGTGTGCGAATTTTATTATAATCGGTTAAGTGGTTTAGGAGTCCATTGAGGACAAACATTGTGACACGAGATTTATATATATTAAGATTAAGAAGAAGATATATACAGTACGTTACTTACTGTTTATCCAAATGCGTACCTCATGCTTACCTCGAATTTCATTCTATACTCATACACATAGACTCGGTACCTATAAGGTACTTATACAACTTGTGCCTATACTTATACATGTAGTTACAGTAACTTACTGTTTACTTATATGGGAATTCTTTACAGACAGGTACATGCATACATACATAGTTGTTTGCGTTCGTGGTTTAAACTTGCCTCCGATGTTTGCTCTCTAGTCTCTACGTAGTTGCTTCACAGTTTTTCCGCTAATTTTATTGTTGTGGCAAATTCTTGAGGCTAAACCAGTCTATCGTATAATCCTGTACAAACCAGATTTAAATATTACTAAGCAAAATTGGAATTTCCGCGGAAAATCAAGAAGAAATCTGTGAAAGCTTCGGAGAGTTTTGTGAAGAAATGTATGAAAAATTCAGTTTCCATTTATGCCCGATAGAGGCGCTGTCCCATTTTTCATATTTTTCTTTTGTAAATATAAGCAAATCACCGGAAGAGAGCTAGCCATCGCGACACAAATAATATTACAGAGACTCTTAATGACTTTAAAAATTAAAAACAAAAAAAATAAAAATAAAATAAAACTATCGAATACGTAGTAACAACATATTTTTCGGTTCTATATACAGTTTTACGCTATTAAGTAATTACCAAGTGGACTGAATGAGAGTAAAATAATTAGTAATTACCTTGGCAAAATGCTGCCCCAGTTGTGAACTACATCATTTTGTAATTCCGTCTCGAAAAGAAGTAGCCAGTCAATTGGCTGTATCAATTAACATAGCGAAGGGAACAGACGGTCACGTGGCGGGGCAAACGGCGACAGAACCATAGCATACGTAACAGTGCTATGTAAGGGCTAGCTCACACGAGCTAACAGTGTTGCAAGTATTATTGGTATTGCCTAAGGGGATTAATATATTTTTTTAAAAGCTACCTTAAGTCATTTTACTTCTTTGCAGAATTTAATTACATCCTACAACTCATCACTAATATTATAAATGTGAATGTTTGTCACTCAATCATACAAAACCGGCTGAGCGGATTTGGGTGAAAAGTATGAAGCTTATACCCAGAATTATCCTTAGGCTACTTTTTATTCTGGTATAATAAAAAGTCTCTGTAGTACTGTAGTGTAGGCTATGTAGATATTGTAGATAGCTGGCAAAACCGTACTAATTCGTAGTTGACAAAACAATTGTGGTGAGCTATTTATTTTCCACGAAACAGTTTCAAATTCGGAATCTTTTTTAATTATTTGCTTTTTCTTCTTTAGTCTTTTTAGAGCTACCAAAAGTAAATATACCTACTTTTAATTCTTAATCTACGGAAAGTCGTCTGTCGTCTTCGGCCTAACGCTTCCATGAGTACCCTCCTTTATTCGATTTGTGCATGTCCTAAGTGCAGCGTGCGCGTGCGCCGCGCCGGGCGCCCACGTCGCGCAAAAACACTCAATGCGGAACCCAGACCAGCTCAGGAATCCGCCGCAACTGTTCCTAACATTCCATTATTATTCACGTTCTTTTCTTTACCTAGAAAATATAAAAGAACAAGTAAAGTTTGAAAATCTATTTTAAAAACAAGCTAACATTAACATTAGCTAACCTAACATTCTATAGGTACTACTTTTACGTTCTTTTTGTATTACGTAGAAAATATTGTAACAAACAAGTGTAAAGGTTTTTAAAATATTTCTAATAAAAACTAGCTTTTAATTAAATGCATGGTCTCTACAGAGAGCTTTAAGCGCAAGCCTGAAATAAATCGCGTTGGCTTTTGACTCGCTTTTTCTCTAGCTGACAAAGTGAGATGAATGCCAAAGCGATCTATATTAGTTTGGGTTTATGCTAAGAGATCACGGTACGGCCTCTGTAAATAATAAGACATCAAATTGCAAAAAGTCAAAAGCAGGTCCAGGCTGGATGCAACTTCGAGCGCATCATTATTTTAATTATTTCTTGAAAATGATCACCGAAAATGATCAAAACTAGTGGCAGTGTCCAACTCATGTCAAACGAGACTCAAACGAGCCCAGCTCCACGGGGTTGTGTTGTTTTGTCATATGGAGTTATTATAGCCACTTCCCGGCTCCATCTTCACACCAGCTGCATATTTTATTGTGAACTAATTTACACGTGTAGGTATGCAAAATTTCAGCTCAATCGAACTCCACAAAATGGGTCTTACTTTACTTGTTTATTTGCAAGATTGGTTTAGCTATACCGACAACGGGACCGGTAATACAGATAAAAGCTTCTGACCAAAAAAATCCGGGTATCAGTCATATTGGTATCTATGTATTTGCTATGTATAATAATGTATATATTCATAGATATGTAGGTATATTCGTTGAGCGTCAATATGGCACCAACGTAAGTCAGCTACGCGTAAGTAGGTATGTATAGCATACATGGTATTTCCCAGGCGATCTCACCTCGTCGGATGACTTGCGCGGAATTCGAAAGCCCATCGCGAGATTTATCGCTTATTCTGTATTAAAATATACATTTGCCTACCTAATGGGCGTTTTTTGTCGCGTGCCAAATAACGACTGTGGGATACTGTCTCGAACTTGATGGAATTTTTATGATTTATCCATTGATATATATTAGGAATTCGTTAGAATCGGGCGAATTAACATTTATGGTATCGCTCCACGGTGCGCTCAAACATTCTGTACAACTTTGGGATCTTGGTTGTGGACGACCCGTGCTACTAGACAGGTGCATGAGATTTACTAATAGACAGTACCTACAAACACATCTCAAATGAGTATAGACACCTTGCAATAAAGTAGCAATTTAAACGGATAGCACTCATTTCGGTATGGATACTAAAATTATTTAATAGGATATCACGTTTGGATGACCATCTCTACATATTTAACTCAATGAATTTATCAATCTTATTTGATAGCTATTAAACGAGATATGTAATGTTACAGCCGTGCTTGTGGACATTTACAATTATTCAAAATATGTAAGTAAATACTTTAAAAATAGAGTTACACACATATTTATTGTGTAGATTTGAATAAAGTTTGTTATGTAGGTAATATACCCTGGATTCCTACATAGGCTACTTTTTCCTAGCAAAAATGTGGGTATAATGAGTAAGCAGGTATTCCTCGATAGTTATAATACGGGTGCCTTCAAGTCGAGAGTGAATCAGTGTCTTCTAGGCAAGCGTGCACTATCATAGCGCATTATTGCTTTCCAATTCACATCAAGCAAGATGGCGATCAAAGGCAAGCCTATCATAGAATAAAAAAAACACAGCCTTCTGTCTCCTACTGCTGTGTATATTCTCTGGGCATGCCTCTCTCATGTCACTGGGTACATACAGATACGCACAACTGCACAATTTCAAAATGTACGAGTAAAGTTTAATTTTCATTTTAAAGTAGACTGGCTTCGTAGCGAGGGTGCCAGAGAGTCGGTGACGCTTTCGTGTAAGACCGGTAGTTGTTGATAACATCTCATTGCTCCCGCGCACCGCTTACTTTAATGAGCCTTGTCATTATCGAGCTGTCGATTATATAGGCAACCAGTGGCGGATCCAGGGTTTTAGGGAGGGGGGCTTGAGGTCGGTGACTGGGGGCACGAATACAAGGTTTGGGTTTACTGGTGCTAGGTGCTTTTAGGGGGACTGGAGCCGTCTAGCCCCCTCCTGGTTCCACCACTGTAGCAGTCTCAATCGAGCTTACGACCTCTTCGATTTATAGCTGTTAATAAGTAGCTTGCAATACTCAATAGCTTTGAAGGGCTTTGAGAATGAGGTAACCGCAAGAATTCTTTACTTTTATATCCTTAATTATTTGGCTTCATTTCGTTTGTTTTTAGAAAATGTTTACGTGAGACGACTTGTTTGGCTAAGTGGTAGTATATCCGCCTTTTAAGCTAGAGGTCCCGGGTTCGATTACCAACCGGCTAGATGCTTGAATGATGAATTTAAATATCTGCTCTGGTTGTCCTTGTCTTTGGTGTGTGTTCCCGACACAGAGTATCCTAGTGGGGAGCTATGAGTGTGAGTGTAAAACGTTAACGTTAAGATAAATAGGTAAATAAGTAATTTCGCATACAGTTTAAGTCTACGCCCGTTTTATGACTGGCTAACTCCGTCATTATATTGTAAATTTAATTCAGCTTTACAAAGCGCGTAAATAAGGCACATGGCCGTAATAACAGCCCTTAGGGCCTTCATGACAATTTAATTGAATCATAGCTAGTAATTTTCTAATGTCGTCGAGGCGTCCTTGCAACTGAGTACCAGCTAGTAATTAAACTAATGTTGTACAACTCGCTTTTTGTCTTTTCTACGTAAATGAGAAAGTTTGTACGGAAATTCAAATTTTATTTTTCATTTTCAAGAAACACTTAAAGATAATTTGCTTAATAAAATTACAATCTAGCCTCAGGCTAATAAGTAATTTAAATCTAACTTATATTTCTAGTTAACTAATTACTAAGTATGTGTGCAATAACACTTTTCTTATTGTTTCTATTAAGGCGAAGACACAATGTTCACGGACATTCAAGTCAGGCTGAAAGCTTTGGGTATAGATAAAGGGTATAGATATATTTTGATTTTGATACATTTAAATTGATGAGTTTCCAGTAACACTAAACGAGACACACTGTTACTTGTGATAAATTACGTTAGTCGTAATCTTGTGATTTATGTTGCTTTTTGAATTGTGGTTTTTACAGGACTACATTATGTTTTTAACAATCTATTATATGCTATTACGAGTTTGTTAATTTTTACGTACTTATGTTCTGCCATAGCGCTTAAATTACTACATATCCTTAATCGATTTTGATAATTTTGGTTTTAATAGACAGGGTAACATGGGTTAGATTTTATACCAATGAAGTACATCCAGGTCCAGGTCCATCCAGGTACATCCAAAAGATCCGAAAAGAGATTCCTTTTAAATATTATTTCTTCATAACGAGTAACAGTTTTTTAACCTTTTGTTGATCATACAAATGCAAATGCCTATACCCCGTAAATTAATCATTCAAGTACCTGACACGATTACGCACAGTTTGAACCAGAAACAGTGGGCAATAATATATGGGATATATTTTAAGCTCGTTAGTCATAATTCCCGATCCTCGTATTATCTTGAAAGTGAATCACGTTATTTAATTTTAACTGGGAACTAGGAGTGACTAATTTGACTACTTTACAGGACAGATGGTTGACGCGCCAAATGTGGCTCGAGTTTACTATTTTTATTTCTTTTTTGGTTCTTGTTTTTCTTTGTTTAATGATAGGCTTATGTTTGATCACTATCTTGCCTGATGGATTTTTTTGTGGGTTTTCGTTTAAATAAAAAGCTGTAATAGTAGCTAGATACCAGATTATATGAAGTTAGATATCATGCAGCTATATAGCAGCTAAACCTATAGAATCACTTTAGCAAAACGCTATTTACAAATACTAGATGCGGATTTATTCTACAGATCGGGTAACTTCCGGGATAAAAAGTCAAGCCATTCTTATTTTATTGAAATGCGTTCAGCGCCGTTACGAAGTTGAGTGGAAAGATAAACTTCACTTAAACTTCCTCAATCTATTATATTACTAGCTGACTCGACAGACGTTGTCCTGTCAAAAGCCATTGCGTCAATTCTATGTCAAATGTCAAAAGTTTTGCTATTGCGTAACTATAGCAACCGTAGTATGTTGATGCTAACTTGTCAATTTATAGTAAAAATTATCAGTATATATATAATTTGCAATAAATTAAAATTGCGACTATAATTTGAGATTTAAACTATCCTATCTCTCAAGTTGGATCGAACTGCACATGGTGTGCGAATTTTATTATAATCGGTTAAGTGGTTTAGGAGTCCATTGAGGACAAACATTGTGACACGAGATTTATATATATTAAGATTGTACCTTTGAACAATACGTAGTTGTACAATTGTACATGGATGGGTGTTGGATAAGATTTCGGCTGAACGAATACTGACGAATACTATCGAAACTGCAAAATCACGATTTTTTAATTCTACAAATTATACGAATATTTAATATACTTTTAGGAAAACAACAAATTCTAAAAAAATTAAAATAAAATTGATATTTTTTTAATCGAACAAATAAGACATTACACGGTTTAACTTATTAATTAAGGTCAAATTACTTTCTTGCAATGCCATTTGCAGTTTCGATAGTGTTCGTAGGAGTGGAGATGTGGAGTGAGCACCAGCGGCAGCGGAGGCGGGTGCGGTCGCGCGCAGGTGCCGGGCCTTGCCGCAAGCCCCGGTATGCGGTCTCACCGGTTCTTCTAGCAGCGTATTTTTTACACGCCACACATCATCCACATTGTTGTTATGTTTTGCTACGATGCAAAAAAAGCTCAAATCAGTTGCAGGCTTTGCTTGCCGTTATGGAGAGATTAGAAGTATTTTGTTCCGTAATAATAACCGCTTTACTGGAGTACTAGGATGTTGCTAGTATGCTATTTTACTTCTTTCTTTGTATTTTAGTCTTTTAGGTTCAGATTTACTTAACTTAATTATCAACAATGACAGATTATCGCTTATCTGATAACGAAATTTAACTTCAATTGGCCTTCCTAATCGCAGGTATTAAAAATAAAATATCATTCACAAATTGATTGATTTGTAAATGACCCATTTTGCGGATTTATTGTGTCTCAAGATAATAATCATAGATAAAGCGTTGAATCAATTGTTTTTTAAATGCGGAAAATGAGTATATTTACTATATTAATACTTGGATATTTTGAAAAAAAAAGTAGTGCTCAGTTTTATAATAGCTTGGAAGGTCTAAATTTTTAACATTTTTTAACTATTTTAAAAGTATTTACCTACTCTTTAATCTTTATAGTAAGTAAATAAAAATTCATCCCAAACACATTTTTCTCTTCTCTCTTCTCCGCTACGTGCTTACCATTTTTAATCATGTGTCCCGTATATAGGCTACACAAACTACATTATTACAAAGTTAATTCGCGGACGCGTGGCACGCGCAAAAACTAAACTCTGATCCGAAGGCGCCGACATGCGCCGGCTTCACCCACACGCGGCCTTGCGCTCGACGCCCTGGGACCATTTACTCGCCTAGTTACTACGTACACTTTATGTAACAAATGTAATAGGTATGTAGGTACTAGGAACCTTTTTTTAACGATACGGAAAATTTAGGGGGTGACAACTTGGAGTTAGAGTATACAGAACTTTAATTAAAACAGTTTTCATTATGTATTTTTTTAGGTTTGTGATAAAGTCACCACAGCTAAGTCAAATGCGCAGTATGCAGTGACTAGTACCTATTCTACATAGATAGATACACTCTTTATTGTTCATACCATAAATTACAAACAAAAGAGGACGGTAAAATTTCGCTGAAAACTATGGAAAACAGTACTTTACCTACTCTACACTATGTCCTTGTTACACTGTAAAATTTCCGTTACTTTTTCTACTCTCCACTTTTTTCCCGTTTCGCTAAAAAAGTCACCGGTACTATTAGCAGGCCATTTTATTAATTCTCGGAAATAATAAATTTCATCGAGAACCTAAACGAATTTAGATAATTTTATTACATTATTGGCTGCAATTTAGAATCTGCAAATCCGTGTCGCTGGCCAGTGACCGTAGTCGCGGACTAATATGAATAAACTGGGAAATAATTCAAAATATATTATGCAGATACCCAGGATGATAAAGAAAGAGGATGCTAACCCGAAAGGGGCTCATAATACATCATCACACATCACACATCATTGTGAACAACTACAAAGATAGGGTGACAACTAGGAATGACCCTTTACTACGGGACCACATCTGAAATAGAAAAAGCAAAATCAGCTGTTCCCTACATTTTGTCGAGTTTCATTGACATGTTTCTATGGAACAGATTTTTTTCGGGAATTCCGGGTTGGTCCAATATAAAAAAAAATTCATGATGATGAGTTCTATGAACCTTTTCCGGCTTACCATACCCTTTGCTTATAACCCTGTCGAGGTATTAGTTGGCAAAGTATCGGACTAATAGGTGTTTAAATTTAAGCGGATCCTCCGATGAGTCCCCGAGCAGTCTGAGCAGAGCGCGGCTCCGTTATGCAAATTGAGAGATAAACATTTTAAATGGACGTTTGTCCACGTATTATACATTTCCAGTATTTCTGCAATATACACAGCCATCGCGAACTTGAAAATACCAACATAAAAAAAAAAAAATAAAAAAAAAAAAAATAAAAAAATAAAAAAAAAAAAAAAAAAAAGCCAGCAAAATAATTTGCTGGCTTACATATTTCGGAGTCTACTAGTTAGTAACTAACATAATTATGTGTCCCATGACAAACGTATAGAACAAATTAGTTAATTATAGACAAAAAAAATAAAATAAGCATATATTGCATTGTCATCGGAGTTACACACGTATACCAAATTTCAGCTAAATCTGACATCGGAAAGTGGTTCAAAACTGAGTTGCAAGATTCCACCCGAACAAACATAGTTACATAAATACATTGCAAGTAAAATAAAAGCTTGTCATAAATGTTTGTAAGAAAGTGGAATGATCTCTATCTTACTATACGTAGCAGCCAGGGGCGTAGCTACTGCCGTATCTGCCGTATCAATTATACAGGGCCCCCGGAGCACAGGGGCCCCCGATATGCGTAAGGAAAAATTAATAAAAACTTCCCAATTTTTTTTTATTTTAGAAATGACAAAAGTAGTCGATAATTTAGAAAATATATTTGTATCATAATGTTATATCTTTTTTCGTCTATTTTGTTTTCGCCATACAAAACGCCAATTTCATAGGTAAGGACCTAATAAATTAGTTTGCCGAAAAACAGGCAAGGAGAGTATATTTAGTTTGAATTGTTAGTAAAAAAATTGGAAAAGGTGATAGATGATAATTATAATTAAATATTTATTTTAATTCTATGCAAACATTTTGTTTCTTTTGTGAGAAACCTTTACCCTTCGTAAGGGCCCCCAAACAATTTTTTTATACGGGGCCCCGCCAAGGCATGCTACGCCACTGGTAGCAGCAGCAATATTCCAAGGCCGTCCGGAGATCTAGTTCATTGTATAATTTAGAGTATAATTACTCGTAGTAATAATTGTAAAGAAAACATTTAAAATATAATACCTATTATTGAGATTTCGGATTCGTAAGAGCATACCTGATCAAGGTATGGTTAATCTGTTCAATTTAATGCAAACAAACTACACGAGCATGTTAGGCCGCAAGATTGCCTACTGGTTGTTCTCTCTTTAGTTGTTCTCATATTATGTCAGTTTGTAGGGAAATGTCGAATATAAAAATCCCCCTTCAGATGGAACTTTTTTCATTTTTACCCTTATCTGTATATATAAAAATGAAACCCGTTTTCTTTGGTCACGGCATCACGCGTGAATGGCTGGACCGATTTCACTAATTCTTTTTTTGTTGTATTTGTTATTATTAGGAGAAGGTTCTTACGGAAAAAAAATATTAAGAAAATCTCTCAGAAATATTGAAAACCCCTAAAAACAGCCCTTTTCTTTTTCCCATACAAACGTTTTCTAACTAAAACGAGCTTTATTGCTATTGTCTAAAGTTCATATTGAATTGCAAGCACTCACTGTTGTTTAAGCAATGTAGGTATGTTCCTAACGTCCAAGAGTCAATTTGCACTTTATTACCTCTGTACAAAGTTCAAATTCAATCATATCTATCAAAACAGTGTGCGTTGGAGCACAGATTAAACAAAAAAAAGAAAACGAAATCGAATAGTTCATTCATTTGTTTTAAAATTTCGAAGGATTTGACTCCAAGTCATATCAAATTAAAAAAAAGTTGAAACAACAACAAACTGTCAATGTCAGTGTTTTTTTTTCATGGATGAGTTTGCTTTTGTCAACTGATACACGAAACAAATTCGTACCTATAATTGTAATATATTATATGTATAAAATTGTAAATAGTGTTTTGTGCAGTGTTTATATTTAATTAGGCAGTACCATAGAGAAGTACTGTATGGCAGTACGAAGTCTGCCGGGTCAGCTAGTATTACAAAAAAAGCTTGAGGACATTAAATATCTATATGTTTGCGCGTTTTAAAGTGTTTTCTGTTAAAATGACATAAATATTAATACCCCAATTCTCACTGTGTACCTACTTTAAAAGTACCTATTTATCAGTATAACGGGAAGTGGTCAAAAACCCATGATATTACGTTCTGGAAGTGATTGGTTTCATAATAAAATGTTTATTGTCAAACGTATTTTAATGGGCCTATGGTAGTTTTGTTGAATTAAAATAAAAGAAAAATCAAAGTATGTTATTTCGAGTAATCTCCATCTCCTTTTTTTATTTATGTTTTTAAAAGGAGTTTGTTCGATTTTATCTTCTTTATATTTTTAAATTCTGCCAGTACTTCCATGAATATACATTATACCTAGAACGAGCTTAGTCAGACCCAAATATAGATTTAAAAAAGCTACAGTTAACAACTGGGTTAGCTTCAACACGCCTCTGGCGTAATAATTGCACGAAACTGCTTGCTGACGTCAAAATGACTGCACCCACTGATTGCAAAGATCTAAATATATTTTTGCGAAGATTTAATAATACACGATTACACGTGCTCTTACGAGGTAGATCTTAGATCAGGAGGTGTGGTAGCTAGCCTGCTCTGTCTCACTCAGCACTCTAACTAAATAATTGTAAGAAAGTTTTTACATGAAGGCAAATTGAATCTTCCCACTAAAATGCTTACAATATCCGCTAAAGATAAATAAGAAGGAGTCACATCCGGAAATGTGAAAGCTCTATTATTTTTAAAGTAACGGTAAAAACAATGTTGGTTTACGTAAAGAAGAACCATTGTTTCGTAGCTGCTCGTAGCACCTGCGTAGACTCCTTTTTCTTGGCGTCGCCCGGGCCGTCATTAAATTTTCGGAAAACTGCGTACCTACGGGCATCTTCTTTTTAAAGTTGTATATTCTTACTATGTAAACAAAATGGCGTTTTTCGACCAATGACAGCTCTGAGCTTCTCACTAGTAATTTTATTTATCATTGGTTGCCTGTCCGCTATAGTACTTTACAGTTTTGAAAACTTATCAGAAAAACAGACTGTAAGCGTCTTTAATTCGTTCTAACACAATATAAACTTTAGCAAAACACTAAGTATATTCATAGGCACATATACGAGTAACAGATTTGTAAATTGTCCAAAAGCTCTTGGGCGTTAATCAGCTAGGTTATCGGGATGACGCAGGTTCACAAAAATTAGTATGCGCAAGTTATTACATGCATTTGCACAATTATAGTAATTGCATGATGTAAACCTTTTGCCTACTGATACGACGTATTGATAAAAAGCGTGGTATCTTGAACTGATAAATCACTGACCTAATTTTTTCATGATTCGAAGTTTTGCAGTTACTGGAACAGTTTTATTTCTTTTGTGACGCCGATGTTTTTACGATTGATGTTACCTGTGTACCTATAGTTACCTTCTTGGTAAATTATTCATTTCATATATGTGCCTGGTGTATATCTACATTATCTACCTACTTTAAGTGTATCAGGGTGACCAGATTGAAAAATTTCCCTGAATAATGTAAAATTCAATTCGGAAACACCTACACAGCTAAATTTGTTTTATGTAATGATTTGCCTGTAAAAATAATATTTACTATAATGAACATTTATGATGTCATGAACTTTTTATTTAATGTTATGATAAGCTAATCGGGCTGTCTATACATATCGAACCTGATTTATCAGTTACCTATGCCATTGAAAATAAATTAAGCTACTTTAAAAAAAGAAACAAGTGCATGTCATGGAAATCCACACTACTTACCTAGCAACACTGCAATGTTTTATGGTCTGTTCTATTTTGTTCTTTACACGTTAAAGCGAGTAATAGCCAGTCGACAGACTTATAGTTATTATCCGACGCGTAACGTAAATATTTCGCTTTTTGAAGAAGATTTCAAAGAGCGCCGCACCTGTAACTCTGCTTAAGTGATGGAATAAATAATAGTTCTACGGTGAAGTATTGAAAAACAATAAACATAAGGAAGCAAGCGACCTCGACTGGTAACCCGCAATACAAGAGTATGAGATTTTCGACGCCCTTCTTAATATTGCATTTAAAAAAAGCTTAAAATTATAGAGTCAAACTTAGTAAATCTTGATAGTTATAGTAAATCCAAAATGAATTCTTTAAATGTCCACCTAACCAATATGCACCGTACCATTCTGATCTAACAAGATTTTAGGCGCGTGATTTGTAACACTTCTCGAAATTCTAAGTGTTTGAAATATTTGTATGGAGCAAAAAAGTAGTGTCACGTCACATAAGTCTACACCAGGCTTAAGAATACCCGGTACCCACTCACTTTTAGCACTGGGTGCCGAAAGCTTCATCTAAAATACGACTAGACTTTGAAGAAAACATAACACAACCACTTACGCAAAACGTGTCAAGTTTTCATAGTATCGTACGTAACCATTTTTTTCCGAATAAATTATTCTCAGAAATATCTATAATATATAAATATATATTCCTGATAAGTAATTACTGCGAATTCCTTGTTGATCCACTACATTACTACATTATATACCTATAATATATAAGGTACTTACATAATACCATATACTTACAATTAATCTTTTTTAATTGGCTCCGTGGCGCCAGAATTGATGATTAATCCATCAAACATTTGACGTAATACATTCTTGTAACTGATATCTAGCATTCATCAGGATCTGATAAGTGCCTCATGTTGCGACTGCATGAATAATGAGGAATTCATCTTTAATATGTTTTTTTAAGGCAAATTGATGTTATAATCAAATCTTTGACCTCTACCTACTGCGTTCAACTTTATACATGTCGTACGTACTTATCTATCCGTATAAGGAAAGAAATAGATACCAAAGTGACCGAGCTCGAAAAAACACGAAATATGTTTTCCCAGAGAAGAGATTTAACTAGATCGACTTTGGCCCCCCCAAAAGCCCCGTATAGCAAATTTTGTCGAAGTTGATAGAGTCATTTTCGATGTCTCAAAATATATATTTTTATAAATATTGCATATTCTAAAAATATTGCTCTTAATCTATCTTACAGTTAGGTATATGATTTTCATAGTTAGTAACTACCTATAATTTTATTCTAGTGTTAACCATAAAAAAATAATGGTACAAGTAACGTAAGCGCCTCATAAAAGTATAAAAATAAGTTTCTAGATTGTATAATAACAATTACCTTTTTAGAAGAGAAAATATTATGAGAGCATACATTTATGTAGAACATCACGTGTTCAGGAACAAATTAGTTCTGAGAACACACTGTTGACTAACGTAAGGCAGAGATAGTTAAAAATATATCTTCTCCATAACCTAGCTTTACAATCATAAATATTGCCAAGTACCTACTCTAGTCATAACCTCAGGCACAGGGTTATGCTCACCACCAGGCATTGAACACACTCAGATATATACCTATAATACTAAACAGTATCATAGTTTTGCTACAAATCATGTAACAGTTAGGGCCAAGGCACGAATGATGTGTTCAACCTCATGAAAAATACTAACCTATAGAAAATCAGTCATGGTTTCCAATAAATCCGTGATTCTTGTGAAAGCTTTTTGCTTGCACAGTTCTTCGAACGCTATTCTATTTGGGCCATTTTTCAGAATGAGTTGTAAAAGTGCTAATTTGTTAAGTTATCATAACACTTTTCTAAATACACTATAATAATCTAATCGTTTTTTTAAGTTTTAGGTAAGATATTTTCATTTCGGTCGATAATGAATTAATCGAAGTTTACCTAGAGCTTTGCTTTCCACCGTACAACCGAGGGCTTGCCCTATTTCTAGTACCTACTATTTATCGATTCTGCGCTGAAGGCCAATTCGATGAATTATTAAGGCGTGTACCAGAACCCAGGGCACTGCAGTACACTGTGACCCAGACACAAATGAATTAGGACGCTCTGTTTGGTGTTAAAACGTTTGATAAGTTTACAGATTTGTGCAAACATACCGTAATATTGATCATGCCTGTCAGTTTAGACCATAATGTTGCGGTTGGCTTCACTGGTTAAGTTAAACACGTCTTTGGTAACTAATATTCTTGTTTACATTCAAATGTGCTGAAATTGTCACCACAGAATGAATAAGCTCTGCGCTAAAAGTAGATGGCATTTATTAGTGTGTCTTCTACATGAGGCTCGTTAAATGGATTTTGATTTTGGTCAACTGTGTTTCTTTTTTAAATTTAACCAGACGACTTAGTGCTTCGTATCTGGGAT
Source organism: Alcis repandata (assembly GCA_949125135.1). Lineage (NCBI taxonomy): Eukaryota > Metazoa > Arthropoda > Insecta > Lepidoptera > Geometridae > Alcis > Alcis repandata. Next base: position 8,901,778 of record OX421226.1, on the reverse strand, counting down.
TTGAGCAGGAGGTACCGGGTTCCATTCCCAGCCAGGCAGACATTTTGATATAAAAGAAAATTATAAGTCCTAAGTCTAAGTGCTATTTCTGTGGGTGTTTAGTTTATGCGTGTTCTCTAATTTAACAGAGAGAAACAATCATAGTATCAGAACTGTGTGATGTGAGTTGTCAGTTCATGGTATTGTAGCTTAGTCTAAATGCCTAATATTAAACACCGCCGTAATACACTAACATCCACTTATCATCTATAACTTTAATATTACTATTCGTACCTAGTATTCATCTCCTATCAAACCGATTGACATTTTCATAAAGAGACACGTGCTCAAATGAACAAAGAACGAACACATAGTACGATTTAGTATGTAAGTAATAATATTGCCATTTGCCAGTGATTTTATAACTATTGGAAACCTACTAACGTGCCTACCGGTTGCGTTTTATCGCAGCCATTATAATTATATGAAAATTATCATTATGGGTTCGAATTAGATAATTTTAATGGATATGTTTGCAGCGCGCGTATTAATAATATAATTATTATCGTTTCCGCTCGTTATAATGGCTTCTACCGTCCAGCTGAGAGTTAACACCAGATAGCTACTAAAAGATACATCCTAATAATGAAGAATTTATGTAGAGCTCGTAAAATTTCAATTTATCGTTCCACAAATTAATGATATGCGATTAGGTATTCGTAGACTACGCAAAACGTGTGAATGTGAGGCTGAATAAAAAAAAACATAAAAAGAAATAGGTCTTTATTTCGTAATAAACATGTCAAGAACGCAAATGTTAAATATAGGTACAATCAGGTACATACAGTAAAACAAAACAGAAATAGAAACATATTTTTGTTGGGTGACTTATTATGCCGAAAAAATAGGGTTGTCTAGGTCCGCTGGAGTAAAAACCTATACCTAACACTAAAATTTCTGATTTTTCATTTTCAAAATGTTCTATTACACGGAGGAAAAGATTAGATAGATTAGATCAGATTCATTTGTATCTAACATATAGGCTGCTCCACTACGTAGTTATTTTTTTTCTTCTTGCTAATTAAAACATCCTGTGTAGTGTAAAATATATTTTTATTCACACCCTAAATTTGATCTACCCATTGGCAACCCACACTCTCTTTTTGATTTATATTTATTTATATATTTTTAATAGATATCTATTAAGTATCACTATTAATACATATTACGTGTAATATAGTTCGCAAATTCAAATACAAAAATAGGTACAAATCCACCGATGCACCGTGCGAACAAACCCTAAATGTAAATGTATTCATTAATTATGTTAAAATCGTTCTCAAATTACATTAATTAAGAAGCAAATTACTTACTATAAAATTAAATTTAATTACATTAATAATAATTAAGAAACTAAATGACTAATGCCAAGTTTACACGGAAGCTCTGTCTTTGGGTATAATGTAGTTGTTAGAACATAAATGCCAACATAAAATATCTCTTTACATACTTAATTACAGCTTTATTACAAGTCATGCTGTATTTAGCTTTAAGTTTATTTACAGCCACTGAATAAAAGAGGAAAATAAACAAACAGCACAAAACAACAAATAAGTACGTGCAATACTTATCATGAAAAGTAATGCGCATACGAAATTACGAACGCGCTTTTTTATTCCCTTGTAATATTAGCACACCTACGGGCACAGATTAATAATAATATAGGACAAGGAAAAAATGTACAAAACATTGTATTGGAACAAAAACCGCAACCGTCTGCGGCGTAATTAGGTACCTACATTTATGTAATTAGGTGACTAAAGGTTCGCGCACATGAGAACGTGCTGCATCGCAACACAAAAATCATCCTGCACCACTTGGCTTTTATTTTGTACTAGCTGACCCGGCAGACTTCGTAGTGCCATACACAGTACTTCTACAGTTTTGTGAAAGTGTATTTCAGAAAATGTGTACTTACCTACATAAATAAATTACTCTTCGTTCAATTACACCTATGCTAACTCTATTTTTGACCGAATCATTATTCTTTTCACAGAACGGGTTCGTGGAGTGCCGAAGCGGCGTAGAAGAGTGCGGGCAGATGGATGACTGCGCCGTGGTGATGCCTCGAGAAGGGTGCTGCGCCAAGTGCAAGGGCTGCTGGTACAACGGCACCGAACATGCTTCGCACACCGAGTGGAACGAGGAAGGCAAGACACTGAGATGCGAGGCCGGGGTCGTCACAATATCCAGGCCGGAGTGCTACGCGCCTTGTGAGAGGCCCAAGCATCAAAGGCATACGCACTATAACTGCCCTGTTTGTGATGGTAAGTCTACTTTCTTCAACTAAATGATAATTCTGGTATATTTGCCAATGTTTGGATATCTGCTCTAACATCTATCTCAAAGAAAATGGAGGACTAAAATAATATCCAAGATTAAAATATTAAAATGTTGAACATCAATAGCTCACTGATGGGCAAAAACCCTTCTTGTTTCTGCCGCTAATAGTGGAATCCATTCATGCTTTATTGTTATCTTGCTGGTTTTCGCTACATTTATGGGATCAAATATTTATCACTTTGGTACAATCAGTTTTTCAAACAATTTTTAGTAGCGCAATACAAAGAGTATGGTAGGTACGTTGCTTGTAATACATGCAAGTTACTTCACAGTCTCGTAATGTCTATCTTAGATAACAGAAAAAAGTAAAAATAAAAACTCCAAAAGCTCGCACAACTTCTCCATGCCGTCGCTATGATGTCAGCGTTTAATTGCTCAGAAGCCTCTTATTTTTACTGTTCGTAATTAAAACCACAATGATTCAGAACAATTCACTGGCCATTTCACGCTGTCTTTTCCCACAACTGATGATTGGCTCGGTCTGGTAATTGCCCCCAGCGGAGGCTCGCCGGCGCACTCGTGTCTCGGGGTCCCGCCTGCGCCCACCCAGACGCGCCCGAGCCCAGACCCGACCAAAAAAACACCTTAATCCTTTACAAAAACAAACACACGCCGCCTCGTGAACTTAATAAAACCATAACGGCAACCAATTTACCTTCGCTTCCAAACCTTAACAAGTTTATTAAATTCCATATCGAATAATAGTAATTTACAAGATGACGATTCGGAATCGCTTTTGAATGTTGCCGACGCATTCCAAGCTACGATTTTACCGTCTGTTTATATTTTATTAATTACCCTGTGGTCTGAGACACGGTGATCACTCGGGAGGTTAAAAAGAGAATAAAAGGCCTGCTTAAGTTCCATAGTTCGTCAATCCTTTTGTTAGATTGCTGCTCAATTTTTCATATGTCAAGCTTGCACACGATGTCGCCGCGATCTGCCCACGCGCCGTCCCCAACAATGGCAAAACATAAGAAACAAGTGTTGCGCAGTAGCATACCGCAGACAATGGACCAATCTGCCATTATAACCAGTCTCGTTGGCACTTCCATAATGAGCCAAAGATGACTATTATAAAACAACGGAGCGATTTAGACGATTGCCCATTAAAACTAGGTATAACAACAATGAAGGTTACTTAGATACAAAGTAGAGTACCTATCACCTATATGTTCAAAGTCGCGTGCTTACTTTACAAACAATAAATATAGATCTTTAGTGCTTTGTCAATAAAAGCAAACGATTTTAAGACATTAAATAAATAGTTAAAATAATTATAATGTGACTAGTAACTAAAGCCTCAATACTCTTGTGGCCAAGGTACGTTCACGTACATTATGTACACATAGGTGGCGCCAAAGAGTAATTACTTCGAGTGTTGGCTCTAAATAAATAAAGTTCACATGCAATAAAATCTTGATGAACCGCGAAGAAGACTATTGACTTCACAGATTAATTTATCTGACTCTGAGCTTTCCGAAGGTAATTACTTTCTTTGTCTGTTTATTTAACAAAGGTAAGAAATTGACGTGAAATTGCGGCTGGACCCGGACCACCCAATGAATTCGCGATGGCTCATGATGCTATCTCGCTTTAGAGTTTCTTCGGACACCAATAACGGGAGACAAATAATTTTGACAGTAGAATTAACTTATTATACGTCGACAGGGGTTCGTTAAAATTATATATTTTGTGGTCAGAGTCTCCCACGGCGTTGCGTCTCTATTATTGATCATAAATCAAAAAGTTAACAACCTACTTAAAAGGTTGGGGCGGGTGGGTTTTTGTGTAGTGGTCAAAGCGGCCGACTCCGGCGCGGCTGCGGGAACCGCGCCCTACCTCCGCTTGTTTGTTTTACGATCCCAACAGTGCATTAAGTTTTTTCTTTCTATTTCTTATTTCCTCACGATTCTCGGCTTATCAACTCGGGAATTCCTCTTTGTCCATAAGTGAATTCTAATGACCGTCTGAATCCAATAAAAGATCCACGGGCTTGTGTGCTGTTCCATTGCGTTTTAATTGCAGAGAAAGATTAAGTTTTCTACAAAAAAGAATTTGTAGCTTACCTTTCAAGGATTTAAATTCTTATCACATGTATGGGGCGATGTTATTAGGTATGCCTGGACGTTAGGGACATGAGGAATTGAAATAATTACCCCGTGGACTGTGCTGTTGCCACGTGTTTTGAATTTATAGTGTTCATTTAATACCCGCTGTCATAAATTAGTCACCAAGAAAGGTTTTAAGTATCTGTTTGTTAGACGTAAGTCTAAGTATATCAATAGAAATGAACTACGTAGGTAGATATAATTAATACAATGAATCCCAAGGAATCAAGAACCTAAGGACCATCCTATTTGTCCAAACTTGGACTGGCTCTTGAAACTCCACCCGTCCCTTCACATATCAATAATGCTTCTGTACTTAAATAGACACTTAAATGGTTTCCTTTGGAAGCACGTGAATGCTAACAAGGTTAGATAAGATTAAGAAGAGGCTGGCACTTATTTTATCTGTTTTGGGTTTTATTCTATGACAGTGTACGAGTATATCGCTTGTAGTTCATAAGTGCGCGCACCGCAGCTGAATACGTAATTGTTTGCCTACAAAAGAACAGTCTACTTTGTGTACTCGTCTGTAGTTTTACGACAGACACTTGACTGATTTCATTGTCACAATTATATGCGACGAGGCGGTCGCGTCGACTTGAGCACAACGCATTCAACGGACTCTGTAATGCGGCTATTGAATGAAACGAATTCAATTCAAACGTACTTACGAATAAAGAAACACTTCAGGCTCTATGCACTATTCTCTAACTAACCTAATGAATGTATCGTTACAAATTGTGTCTTGACGGCATCGTGGTAATTCCTTTCACAGCGTTTGTGGCTCACTTAAAAATATCTGCTACTAAAAATGTAACAACATTATCAGCCAAAATTACGGTCATCAATTTGACAATGGCATGTAAATTGCGAATATAATTATGCATAATTCCAGTTTGTAATGTTAAAATGTATTTAGAAATTCATTTCTCGGTATCAGAAGGCAGGTTCGAGGATAGACCGCGTGTGTCTCCGCCTTCAGGTGGTCCCAGCGGTGGGCCGCCGTGTGCGGCCGTCCGCGCCTCTCCTTTCATTTGCTGCCTCTGATTGATTCATCGTCCATCCTCACTAATTTATGGAGCTTGCGCTTTGTCGCAGCCGCTGCGCCGCCGCATTTACCGGACAATAGCTCGCGTTTTTTGTTTTAAACTTTTACTGTTAATCTGCTGAATTCCCGCCGCATACATGGACCTCTTTCGTATTCCCATTGTTTTTAATTACACATTATGTATGGGCCACAAATAAACCGCTTAAACGCTTCATTGTATTTAAAATTCAAATGAATTCGTGCATTGAATTCGCGAGCCTTGACGTAATAGAAATTCCTTAAAAAGAACGTGTGTGTGGTGCAGACATGTTGTCTGCATTATTGTGTGACAATGATCTAGTGTGAGAATGTTACGGTAGCTAAATGGCGTGACATTTTCGTTTGTTAGGTAAAATTAACTAAATTCTTTACGAGTGATAATGTCGTATTTGTTAGGTCAAGCCTTATTGTATATTGTAGGCATTTCGGTATATTTTTACAAGGGATACCTATACAATCTCGCTAAAACAACCCTAGATAGAACCTAAGAAGACGAGAACAAAACTTTTCTGTACTAGATGCGCTCAATAGATCTATAAGCGATAAATGGACCAAAAGAGTTTCGGGACCTTTGTTTGACCTCAATAAACCTCAACATTTTTTTTTTAGTTTCAGTAGATAGTGACTAATTTATATACTTATAATAATATATAAATTAGTCACTATCTATCTCTCATAGAGTTTTTAACAGTATACTAAACCAACATTTCCTACGTTTCAGAGTGCGTGATCAACGGTCAGCCCGTGCGCGAGGGCCGCGACGTGCGCATCCCCGAGGAGCCGTGCCTGTCCTGCCGCTGCGTGCGCGGCGCGCTGTCCTGCGCCAAGCGCGCCTGCCCCGTGCTGCCGTGCGCGCGATCGCAGCAGTACACGCCGGCGGGGGAGTGCTGTCCGAGGTGTTCCCATCCTTCTTCGGACAAAATTCTACCTTGTAAGTTTTATAGTAATACATAATAATGCGTTTATTTCAGGCAATATAGCTTGCATTCCATGCAAGTTACAGATGCCCATAGATAATAAATACCTTAAAGACTAACTAACTTACATATAAATAAAACATTATAAAATTTGTTATTTCTTCTGGGACTTTGTTACTCGCACCGCCTCCTCTACTCTCAAGTAAGGGGCAGTGTGAGGACAGTGGATAATGTTTTTAGGTTTGCTAGAATCTGGCCTATAACATACGACGTTGCCGAGGCTAGCTTAAGTTTATTAGATGATGAAAAAATTTAAGATTTAAGAATTAAGTAACCTACGTTACTTAATTCTTCAAAAACCGTTAGTGCTAACAAGGGCTTAGGACACTTGCGTCCCTAAATCAGAGCATGTTATAAACTACGTTAACAATTTTAATATGGTAGGTAACTTTACTAGCAGAGCTAAAATCACTTGGGTGTACCGAAGTCGGATTTGATCGATGCTTGGTTATCTTTTAATACAACAAAATAACTTTTGCCTCTCGAAAAGATTTGTAATATCGTTATTTACTGACTATTAATTTACGGGTGCAAACTAGCATGATCGACAATTAGTACCTACTGATAAGATACCAATTAGGTCTCAATTAGCAAAAAATAGCCCATTAAACTTGTGTAACACTGCCTCATTAGGATGGCCTGGTTTGGCGATAATTAGGCAGAGACCTGGATACGCTCCCTGATATTAGAAGGTCAGAGTGTCAGTGATAAGATGTCGACGACGTACATGAATAGCGTACTCGCTACATCCCAAGACGGCGGGTATTTATCAGCTAACTTACATGTTGTTAGTCGCTATCTAGTTTTGGCAGTTTCCATCCAACATACTGTTAAGGTTGCGTACCTATACGCACTACTTTTTTTTTATTCTGTGATAGGCTTGTGTTTTACCGCCATCTTGCTTGATGGAAATCCTTATCATAATATGGAATCTCACTCTTTTGTTTCTCAGTTTCAGGTGGTATGTTTCTGAAGCCGTGCATAATCGGGAAAGATTATCACGCGCATCTGAGCGGGTTCCGCGTGGACCCCTGCACAGACTGCACTTGTATGAATGGAACTGCTGTCTGCATGAGGCACACGTGTCCGGTGCTCACCTGTGGGGCAAGAGCCCTGCCGCCGGGGCCGGGGAAGTGCTGTCCTGAGTGCCCGCAAGTTGAAGAGGCTAAGTCTGCATGCATCGTCGGAAGGAAAACTTATCAGGTGCGTTGAGAACTATCAAGACATTCAGACATAAAAGTGTAGATGAAATTTAGTTACAGATGCTAATTTCCTTTTTTTCTCTCTTTTCAGGATGGGGAAACATGGCAACTGGATGCTTGCAAATCTTGCGAGTGTCACGGAGGCGAACCAAGATGCGCAATGGAACGGTGCCCACCACTCATCTGTCCCTCAGACCAGAGTCTCGTGCAACTGCCGGGACAATGTTGCCCCAAATGCGTCGATGTCGATGGCATCTGCACGGTTTTCGGAGATCCTCACTACAAAACGTTCGATGGGAAGTTCTACAGCTTCCAAGGATCCTGTAAATATCAATTAGCCGCCGATTGCGTAAACAATACTTTTTCGATTAGAATATCGAACGATGCAAGAAATACTTCACATTCCTCGTGGACTCGAACGGCCACTCTCCGAATCGGATCCACCAAAATTAACATGGGCAAGAGAATGCGCATCAAAGTGAACGGTCGGCGCGTGCAGCTTCCCCACAAGATTCATGGAGTCGCCGACATAATGCGCGGGAACGGGACCGTCCAGCTGCACGCCGACATCGGCGTCCACATGATGTGGGACGGCGACGGCTTCTTGGAAGTGACCGTGTCGAGTGTGTACAAAGGAAAACTGTGCGGCCTGTGTGGTAATTTTAATTCGGTAGCTAGAGACGATATGAAAACTCGCGACGGGAGGCTGATGAGCGACACGTGGCGGTTCGGTTCGTCATGGCGAGTCGGCGGCACGAAGGCTTGCACCCGGAGACAGAAGCGGCCGAACCTGAGCACGACGTACCGCCAGATGCGGGTGACGCGAGCGCGGAAACTGTGTCGCGGGATCGTGAAGAACGAAGCGTTCACCGAGTGCGGGATGAAGGTGAACCCGCACCACTACCAGGAGGCCTGCGAGCTGGACGCGCGGAGCTGCTCGGGGGTGCGGTGCCACTGCGCCGCGTACCGGGCGTACGCGCGTGAGTGCTCGCGGGTGGGCGCGGAGCCGCGCGAGTGGGCGCGCGCGGCGTGGTGCGAGGGTGCGCCGCCGCCGTGGCTGAAGCGCGGCGGGAAGGCGGGCCGCGGCCGCAACAAGCCGGGCGCCGGCGCCGGCCTGCTGGACCTCAGCGCGGTCCCCAAGCCGAACTCGGCGCGCGCGCGCCCGCCGCCGCCCGAACTGCATATATAACTTGCTTGCGGCGCCACTTCTACTAGTCAAACCTGCCAGTGCGGCGATGTCAGGTAAGCTTTGAATTATCTTATATATAAAATTTTCGTGTCACAATGTTCGTTCCCATACTCCTCCGAAACGGCTTGACCGATTTTTATGAAATTTTATATGCGTATTCAGTAGGTCTGAGAATCGGCTACTATCTATTTTTCATACTCCTAAGTGATGAGGGTTGTCCACCCCTAACATTTATTTTATTTTTTGGACACAATTTTTATTTTTTTATAATGTGGCTTATTTGGCATTATAAAAATACATAGATACAACCCTAAATTTTCATCCTTCTATCACCAACCTCTAAATTTATATGGCAAAACAACGTTTGCCGGGACAGCTAGTCATTTATATTTTAGTTCCTCTGCGTATGCTAGTATAAAATATGGGACCAACCCTGAAATCACAAAAAACCTGTCAGTTGCTCGATAGAAAAATGGCATATACACTTCGCGTCATGTATGAAATAGCTATGGCTTACTACCACCGGTTGATGTAACTCTGTACTAGTAAAAGTTGTTTTAATATTATGAATATATACGCCCCTTTAGACTTCACATAGCTATTATTTCCGAATAACTATAATGAACTATAATGTATAGAACTTTCAAATACCTCAGCGCAAATAATTATGACCTACCCATTAAAATGTACTATATTTCTTACACCAATACAATAAATGTTTTTTTCTTTGCAGAGTATTAAAAAGACATTGCAACTGGCCTATTACGTGGGTGCATCTGTGAGGCGCACCCGGCTTTATAAGGAACGAAGATCTATCTACTAAACAGTATTCATAAAACTACTTTTAGCTAGGTAATCGAGAATTAATGATATGTTTATAACTAAGACCATATATAGCTCGCTATTGCCTCGCAAATTCAACCAGCTGCTACTTTATAAGGCTTTATTATGCAAGGCAAGAGGAAATACCTACCTAACTATTTGAAAGTAACTCTAATAGTGTAGGCTGCGTAGGTACGCAAATTGATTAATCTTGGCAAGCTAAATAGCCTTTTTAGCTTGTATTTTTGAACCTGGATAGCTGAGAGTGTGCTGATATGTTCACTCATTAATTTAAACCATTTTGATATCGCTAGAGAACCTCTAGCAATATTCAAAATCATTTCTACTCAAGCCGTCATTACAAAAATTGCTGGTTGAAAAGTGGCGGTCATGTTGAAAATTTCTTATTACGAGTACTAATTGCTAAACGTGTCTTTAAAATTTTTAATGTGATATTTAGCTTTGATTTCAGGCAGACAAAGGACGTTTGGTAAAACATAGTTCAAATTGAGATCTCAACCGTAGGTAGTTTCTTTACGAAATCTTAGGTAAAACTAGCTATCCGAAGCCCAGAAGCTATTGAAATTGTGTGACGTGTACATACAACAGGGACCCTATTCTTCGGCGCGAGAATAGCGCCCGCCACACGTAGTGTTCGGACCGCGAGAAACACCACGCGTCGCGCCATCCCTCGTTCCAAACCGAACGTGTAGGCGCAAACGGCGCACGGCCGATGGCAGTTCGATTCAGTTTGGAACGCTACGTGTGGCGGGCCTATTTTCTCGGTCACTCTCACTGTAGTGATGTTTCTAATGAGAGCGACAGTGACCGAAATCACTCTCTCGCCTGAATAGGCCCAAATACGTTGAAGTTATGTTAGTTTTGTATTGTAAATGAAGACTCGTTGTAAAGCTTAGTTTTATATTCGTTACCAATGAATTTTTAATATTTGACTTTGAAGTATGTATAGATAGATAAGTTATGGCTTAGAGCAGGGATGGCGAACCAATAGCCCGCGACAAAATATTTTAGGCATGCCACCACTCGATTATCACTAGGTAAAATTTATTTAACGGCACGTTAAACGTACGGCACGCCTCATTAAACATTTCTTTAGAAAAAATTGGCTCGTTGATTCATAAAGGTTCGCCACCCCTGGTTTTAGAGTTATGAGTAAAGTCCAAATTGCTAGTATTTATTGTAAGACTCTCTCGCTTTGTATTTCTACGCAAAGCATCGAATCATCTTTCCACTACTAAATAGGTTTTACCGTGCCATTATAAGCTGGAACAGTTTTTAGCTACTTCTACTTAACCATTCAGAGTTATAAGGAAACGGTACGCTAAGCCGAAAGGGGCTCATTATACTCATCATTATGAACAACTCTTGCTATGAAATCAACCCGGAACTCGCGAAAACAATCAGTTGTTCCGAACACTTTGTCGAGTGTCATTGACATTTTTCTAAGGAACAGTTTTTTTTTTCGCGAATTCCGATTTGGTCCTAAATTGTTCATAATGATGAGTACTATAAGCCTTTTTCGGCTTAGCATACCTCTTCTATATAGCCCTGTAGTTTTAAATTGTGATAATTATTCAGTTCTTGACCAACTAAGTTTTATTTTTTGATACACCTTTTATAATTTTCTGACATCAATTCCTATTATAATTCATTCCCAATATATTACTTTAGTGCTACTTATTTCGTATTATTAAGCGGAGTCTACGTTTTATGTAGGCTTTTAAGTTATTAAGGATTAATTTGGTAGTATACCCATTTATATAGAACAATTGCGTTTATATAACATTTACCTACTGAGAAAATGTTTTTCCAATACGAATAATTTTCAAATGAGTTTATATTATAGTTTTATTCTACTGCCTACCAATTTGTATTTGTCCGTCGAGTTAGTTAATTAGATGTTTTATTATCATTTTGTGTTTGTACGAAAATTCTGGTAATTTTTTTAGGAATAGATACGGATATTGAAAACCCGATAACATGCTTACCTAGCTAACGCAACACAATTGCCAACTGACTGGGCGTTTACATTAATAATGGGAATCATACTTCTTTAGCATAAGTACTTACTAGATAGTATTTTCTCTCTCTTTCTCTCTCGTTTGTGGCCCAGTCTTAAATGTAATTTTTTGTACCTAATGTTGAAAGTACATATTAAGTAGTTAGCGTTGTTATACTTAATAAAGCTTATTACACGGCCATATTAAATTGTATTTATTTTTGTACAAATGGGTGTTGTCTATAGTGCTATAGAAAAGTATGTAGTCAGTATATCAATGTGCTTCATGTGCTATTTTGTAAAAAGGAATAATTTAAGCTATTATTCTCTAGTTTGCGATGTTGAATATTGCGAACGATGAAACTATTCAACGAACAAAGAATTACGTAATAAATAATTATTATTATTCAACCATGTTTTATTTCTTAACAGTATTTAGTGTTTGGTTTGTGAAAGTTTTTTGATATACTAAAATATCGTCCGCTACAGCAGCGGTTGAAAGCTAGCTGTCGTGGTCTCGCTGGCTCGGGGCCAACTTTTCAGAAATTTCATGTCATCAAAATTATGTAGGACAATTTGGCGTCCACTTTAAAAACAGCAGAATCATTATATTTATTTCTAACAGAAATCTTAAGAAATGAAAGTTTATATCCACACCGGTATTATTTTTAGAACTTTACATCACCCAATCTAAATCCGCCGCTCGTGGAATAAAACATAGTTAGTAGAATAAAAGATTTATTAATAGTAAGTAGATATAAACATTATTCGCAATCACACACATCAATTAAACAAGAACATAAATATTATTTTGTACAATACATACATAATACTTGAATATGAACCAATGAGTGAGGTGTTCCTGTGATCTTATTGTTAAGAAAAGTGTTCAATGTTCCCAAGAGTCGAAAGGTTGAAGTACCGAAATGTAGAGATTCCTTATATTAATAGACATAAATAAAAAAGCGTAAAAATACATATTTATTCTCCAGTCATCATCTCCATGAATTCTGAAACAATGTGAAAATATGACAGTTATAAAATTTGTATGAGAGATTGCGACGTGCCGGCGTGGGAGGTAGTGGGCAGAGATGCTGAGCGAACAGTTAAACCAAATGAAAGACAGCTGGTTGGAAACAGATGAAATAAGAATTACTGTACCTACTCCTTCTCATACACAAACATATGTTAGATGGTAAATCTTAATTCTATTTCTATGGCCATGTCATTATGCCTTTAAAAAGCAAATTCTACCAACAGGCAAACATAAATATCTACAGAAAAGTTATTGCTTTGGAAATATTATAGATGATACTTAATACTTCTATGCTAAAATACCACATAACTAGTAGCTATTTATAAATAACTAGCTGACTCGACAGACGTTGTCCTGTCAAAAGCTATTGCGTCAATTCTATGTCAAATATTGCGTAACTATAGCAACCGTAGTATAATATGTTGATGCTAACTTGTCAATTTATAGTAAAAATTATCAGTATCTATATAATTTGCAATAAATTAAAATTGCGACTATAATTTGAGATTTAAACTATCCTATCTCTCAAGTTGGATCGAATTGCACATGGTGTGCGAATTTTATTATAATCGGTTAAGTGGTTTAGGAGTCCATTGAGGACAAACATTGTGACACGAGATTTATATATATTAAGATTTGATATTGTACCTGAGAATCTACAGGATAGTGATATTTTGAAAAAAAGTCTGTCTTCTTTCATCTAACGTTTAGAGAGCTGGCAATCAGCGCGCGTGATTTAAAGTGTTGTTTTCTGTCATTCATTGTTTGGCTTTAAATGTCGTATTTCATTTGTTATTCTTTATTTCGAGTACAATGGAAAAACTGGCAATTGGCCCATTGTCATGAGAAGCGAGTTCAAGAAACTTCGCTACGTGTCATTAATTAGGTTTGTTCTAGAATAGGTAAGAGCAATCTAATAATAAAAAGTATTTACTTCAAAAAAGTGTCTCAACACATAAAAACAATCTATCTATTAGATCTGATCTACAAAAATGAACTCAGAACTAATAAAAAGGTTGTCTATAAATAAATTGACTTTTTCGTTCTGTTAGGTAGGTTGCCTAGAGGAAATTGATGCTAGGTGAACGTAAACGAAATGGAAAATTACTACTTGTACTAACTAATAGTACAATTCAAATTACGTACGAAAAGGCAAACGCATGAATGTTAAGTATGAATATAATAAGATGCAATCAGAATAACAGACTTAATCTAAATCTGGCAAAGCTATGTCTAATTGCAGCGAGAGCCGGCACTTGGGCTTCTCCACAAACATAGTGGAAACGCTGCATCTCCGCGTGAGGCGGAGTATTGAATTATGCTGAACGACAAAATTGTCGGTGCCGCTGCCGGTGTCGGTGTCGATCTTTTTGGGCCAGGGCTTACTTTTGATGATATCAATACTAGGCGATTCTAGGTGATAAGGTAAAAAAGAGAAAAAAGTTGCCATTAAAATCGACAGTGCCGTTGCCGTCAGCATCGATTTTTTTGGGCTGGGGCTCAAAGGTACCATTACTAGGCAATTCTAGCTTTTTATGCCAGAGGTACAAACAACAAACAAACAAGCAAACGGGCCTGCTGATGAGGTAAAGAAGAGAAAAAAACTACCATCAAAGTCGACGGTGCCGCTGCCGTCAGTGTCGAACTTATGGGCCGAGGGCTCAAAGCCGATGATATCTACCAATACTAGGCGATTCTAGCTTTTTATGCCAGAGATGGCAAACAAGCAAACGAGCCTGCTGATGTGGTAAAAAAGAGAAAGAAAGTTACCATCAAAGTCGACGGTGCCGCTGCCGTCAGTGTCAATCTCCTGGATGAGGCCGTCAAGCTCCTCCTCGGTGAGCTGCTCGTCCAACTCGCGGAGGATCTCGCGCAGGCTCGACGTGGGAATGTATCCGTTGCCTGAAAGCAATGCATTATCATTTTCACGTGTTGTTTTGACCCAATGACAGATTTTATTCACAGTGGTTGGTATGATCGAGAAACTTTACCGAGTTATATACTTTATCAAAAGTTTATAAAAAAAAGCCATGCACAGTATTGCAGATTTTATCCGTCAGACGATATGGCTAATTGTTATGGTCAATCATGGCGTATGTTTTGAAACAAAAAAATCTAATATTTTGTTGTAGTTAAACTACAGACTATATCTATTTTTAATCACAAAAAAAGTTCGTGGGTAAAGGTCATCTTATGGGCGCTTCACCAAACTGCACTTCATCAGACCAGAGTGACATTCTGGCGCACTTGACATTGTTTCTGTCCCTGTCACTCACGTGTCCATTGTTCATTTCAACGAGAGTGACGGACGGGTGACAGAAAAATACAGCTATTGTACAAGAATGACTTAGGAAGTTTTTTATCTTTTAAGATTAAAGAAATGAGACCGGAAATTTTGAAGATGCTATCAGTACACAAATACAATAAGTGGGCGTAGATTAAGTAATGAGAAAACACTAACCTTCCTTGTCGTACAGTCTGAAAGCTTCCCTGAGTTCCTTCTGCATGGCCTCAGCGTCTTCTTCAACGATGAACTTGGCGGCCAGGGTCACGAACTCTCCGAACTCAAGACGACCAGACTCTATGGAAGTTGATAGACGATATCAGACAAAGCCACATAACTTGTCATTTTTTTTGAGGTTTTTTTTTTCTTTTTCGAAATCAGGACGTTCCAAAAAAGCTTTTAATTTTCGGCCTTTGTCGAGCGACACGTACGAATTCTGTCTCGTTTAAAAATAGTTAAAAACTTAGTTCAATACTAACTGTCGGCATCGACTTCTTCGATGAGTTCTTCTAGGATCTTCTTGTTAAAGGGCTGCCCCATCATCCTGAGGATGTCCGCGACGAAGTCGCAAGGGATGCTGCCCGAGCGGTTGTGGTCGAAGCCATCGAACGCTTTGCGGAGGACTGGAACAAACCACACTTCCTATTACAAATCCATTGCAGATTACGTAACAATCAGGATTATTAGAAGCATAAAAACTACCATCGATGTTAATTCCGGACATGTTATACATGAAGGTTTAAAGGCAAACGACAATCGAAACTAAAATTTTCTCTGGAGAAAGAGCACCGAAGTGTTGCACTGACATTAAAAAGAACTAAACTGATCGTTCTGCGGTTAGGATCGGATTAGGATAGTTCAATGCACCGAGGTGTAGTGCGAATATTGTGCAATGCATCTATTTTGGTGCACCAGCGTGGTGCACCGGCGTCCCGAGCGCGTGGCGCATCGCTTGAATGTAGGCCGACGACAAATAAATAAACAACCGTCTGTAGCATATACCTCTACTATCGCATCGCCTATAACACTGAATCTCTTGCAATAAAAATAATTGCGACATAAAAAATGAGGGCGTTTCGCCTGGTTTCGTATGCGTCTATCAACAACGTTCTGAATGGACCGCGATGTGGGCCAATTCCAGAAAGTACCATGGAAATAATCTGGCGTCTTATAGTCTGTTTTATATTTTGTAGACATTTTATTAACGTTTAAAACGGGTCGTATTTTTAAGATAATATTGAGAACGCGAGTGACAACATACCCAGAGCAAAATGATTCCCTATTAATCAATGACAAAATTTCAAAGGGCAAAGACCTGAGGCACCGTTGGTAGAGATGCTATAAACGTTTTCTATGTAGGCAGATAACAGAGCATTTGTCGTAAATTTTTCATCAAATGAAATTTTTCATTCCCAGTAGACATTAACGAACTTTTTACTTGAAAAAATGACGCTCATATCTTTCTTTAAATAAAGTTAAATCAAAAGTTTATTTGTGAATCAAAAATATAATAAACTACTCTTTATTTAATGGCTGGCCTGATAGAAACACAGTTAGTGTAATTTTTCATTCGCAATGATTATTTTTTAACGATCATTGTGTTTTTGATCGGTGGTAGCAGCCAAATATAACGAAAGATTAATAACATCATTTAAGAAGTTATCCAGTTGGCTGTAAATCATTTCTTTTAACTACTTTGACATTATTACTTTTTCCAGAAACTAAAACGAGGACAAACATTTGAGGAAAAATTAAAATAAGTTCTGTACTCAACCTTAGTAGGTTTGATTTACTGTGTCATAATTCGGTAGTGGTATCGAAATAAAATAAAAATTAACATTTCCATGTATAGAAACAGATAAAAATAATTGTCAGTGTGAAATGTGTTCCATAGGCAATGTGTGTGTGTATATTTCAAGCTGAAATGCCTTAATAATTTTGATTAAAATTTAGTGGAACCAATCTCCCTGGATTAACAAAATGAGAGTTTGATTGATATTTGAAATTAACTGACTTACAGGCCAACTCAACTCAGCTAGTAGGTAGATATGGACAGAAAAATAAGAATTGTGTCTAAAATTATGATTGATCTATACATTTTTTAGAGCGTAGTTTCAGACACCAAAAATACTGGACATTGTAATTCAGGATCGTTAAAATATTTTTTGAGAGTGCCAAGCTTTTTTGTCGTTGCAATTAGAAAGGAAACATTAAACTAATACATACATCCGGCTTAAAGCAGTAAATCTGCATCCGGCACAGAGCCGCATATTCCTACTTTCAGTTTCCTCAATTATCACCTCTGACGCAACTGCAGTACCTACCTACAGTTTTGATGACCGTGGATATTACGGCCAAGGATCAAAGCTCCGAGGAAGTGAATCAGATCATTTTCACGCTGCTCGAAAACGTGGAGTTCTCTTTATAATTACCAGATAGATAGATTCATGATAGCCGCCCGTGTTACAACACTTTGCAGCTGCTTCGTGATATTTTGGCAACAAAATAGATTTGAAAACATGATTTTTATTTTTGCCGGAGCGTCGCGTCGTGTTGTTAATTTTAATCGTCAAGACGTCTTGGCAGTTGTCTCAAAGTTCCATGAGCTTTATTGCGCTTTTTTTTCTCTCTAGAGTTTAGCTGTTTATTAATTACATCACCCACTAATAGCTCGCTTGGTGTCGAAATGCTTGCAAAGTCGACATCGCCTGCATTACTTCTGGTAAATGCGGCGCATAAATAACTCTTAATTAACGATAATTGTTGTTATCCGATTCGTAATACTGCATACTTTACTGTTATTCGCCGCTCATTGCGCCAAGTCGATAATCAGTCTTCAAGGATAAACAACAGAAAGAATTGGAACGGAGTCATAAATAGGATTTGCATGCTATTAGTCTAGGTTTATCAAACAGTTTCTCTGTGTACAACATCTCCATCAATCATAGATGATGTAATGTAAATATTTGCTTTAAATGGGCGGGCAAGTGTGTTTGTAAATCACTCTGAAAGGGGCTATAAATCAGTAGCATATTAAAACATGTCATGTTTAATGCATCGCGCCACACAGTATATTTTAGCTTTGAAACAGGACACAACTGTCTACGAATTTTACTGGACTCTAGTGATTTGAGCTTTGCCAAAAATCCGTAACAGACCATTCTGCAAGAAGTTTTATTGTAGTGTTTAAATATTTAAATATCTGTGGGTGGAAACTGACAAATAACGTTTCTTAAAATTGCTGGAAATATTGCGAGCATACTGCAAATTGTTATGTCCATTCTTTATTATGTCTGCACGTGTTAAATGAAACTGAAATATAAAGTGCACAATCATTTAGAAGAGGTTGGTAGCAAACAGTGACTAATTACGTTTAGAATCCCAATACAATGTTTTTGCATTTCTAAAGAAATGTTAATTGTTTAATTCAGTAGTTCTGTAAATTTATTGATGTTTGCTATATTTTTAGAGCACTAAAGATTTTTCTACTTTAAATAATACAGATTTCCACTTCAACTTCTTATGATATGCAGTAGCAAGTGGGTACCTATTGATTCAAAGATGTAAAAGGTTCAATGGTATCCGTTTATACATAGTTGCAATTCTACTTCGTTTCATATTCAACAACGTAACCGTAGTAGATCAATAAAGAACAATGAAAGATGATGCCAGCATGCACCACAGAGTACACGATAGTACGACTAGTTATACCTCATTGTGAACTTGTAATCGTTTGCTACTATAGTTCAGAAATAGGGCTGCGAATAAACATTAAACCGTAGCAGAGTGGTGAACTGTAAACTACAGGATTGCTCACCGCGTGTATTTAGAAACATCAATAATAACGCGTCTTGTAAATGTTTCCAGAGTTCTGAGAAATTTCGAAATATTACTAAACAGTAGAGATGTGTATTTCATACCTTCAACCTTTAATGTATCTACCTTTTTAAACCTTTTTTTATGATTGTTTGTTCCCTATAAATTCTTAAGCTAATCATCCGTTAAGTTGTTTTTTTTTAATGCGAGTTAGTAGGCCTGGGCTAAAACCTGCCAAACTGAAGGATGACTGAATCCTGGATTTTAGCTTAATATAGTTTGAAAAATGTTGTTTTGTTTCTTCTGCGTGAAACTTTGAATTTACGAAGCTAGAAGTCTGGAATTGGTTCTGAGTTCCGGTTCCGACCTGTGACGCTGAAGGCCGGCTACGTACAAAGTAGGTGACATCAGGTAGTTATTAATTAAATAATAAGTACGTTTTTGTGCCTATAGTCCTCTTAATCATAAAAGCTCAATTTAATAAGATGTTTAGATAAATTGCCTTGCTCTGACGCACGACATTTCTCACAGATAAAATGTTGGAAAATTACCTCGTGTTAACTAGTAACTAGGTGATTAATTAAATAATAAACAAGTAAGCTAAAATCTTTGTTGAATAGAAGGGTTAGTTTAGTATGTATCGAATTTCAAATGACTGCATTGTTTCGCTGTATGTTAAACAACCTCTAGGTAAGCCGCCTGGCGGTGACTGTTTTATTAGGTAGGTAAATTTATATTCGGAAATAGATTTTAACAAACGACTCAATCTGTAAAGGTATAGATATGAGAGGTAGAACTCATTCATACAAACTGGGCCTATAGCTCATTCACCGCCTTAGCGCGGTATTCCCTGTTCCGATGACAGTACCCAATTCATTCAAGCCGATTGTCTTAAGTCCGGTAATCTATCCATTGAGTGTGAGCACATCACTATAATACAATGATCGAGCTATCTAATTTCCATGGTAAGAAAAAAAAAGATTGGCGCGCGTCCAACCGTGTTACTACGCGCACGCGCCCACCGCTACCGCGCCGCCCGCCCTACATGCGCGGTTTTATGATTTGCTTACTAAACTCGCTTTCCGTTGAACTAACTTACTGAAGCTTAGTCGATGTTAGGTTTTTATTTTAGAACGTAAACAATGAAATATGTATCTTAAATAAATTCTTAGGTGATTTCGGTCTGTGAATTCTTCTTCTAATAATACCTACATAGATTGTCAACAAAATCGTACAGAT
The DNA here is from genome assembly GCA_949125135.1 of Alcis repandata. Classification (NCBI taxonomy): domain Eukaryota; kingdom Metazoa; phylum Arthropoda; class Insecta; order Lepidoptera; family Geometridae; genus Alcis; species Alcis repandata. Next base: position 8,881,613 of record OX421226.1, on the reverse strand, counting down.
AGGTAATCTTAACACAATCTAAACCAACATAGTTCCGTGGCAAGCTTTTAATCAGTTTAAAGTAAAACTCGAAAAAAGTTACGAATCAAGTATGAGCTTGGTAAGGTAGAAACAACTCAGACAGTGGAAATGTAGTTATTTTCCACTCGCGTGAGTGGTCTATTTCAGAGGGAGATCAAGATAATAAAATTTTAACACATTCATTTTTATAATGAGGCCATCAAAGATATTTTTTATGCGACCTAATTAACTTAAAAGCTTTGCTCCAGCGCGACGCTACGTTCCAGATTTATTTCAGGGACGCTTGAGGAAAACGAATTTAAAAATGCAGATGCAGGCACGAGATCTAGGTTGATTGGAGGTGAAAACTTATATATTTTTAGAAAACTAGCTGATGCCCGTGTTATACGCGGTACTGCTACGTCAATTTATATTGTATCTATCCCTTTTAAAGGGCGATGGACGTTATAAAATCCATTTGTTAGTATATAGGTAAATGTATGAAGAAAACAAATGTAGGGAATGCTTCTAGACCGTTTTTACTGAAAGCGAGCGTTTTCTGAAAGTTAGTTACTAAAACTCAACTTCACTTGAATCAATAAGCGATGTTTATCACTCTTTATAAAGAAAAACGCCAAAAAAAGGCAAATATTGAACTATTCAAAATTTAATGCAAATTTATGATAAGCAAAAAAATTACGGAAATTTACTAAGTTACTCAAATATAAAAGACATAAAACAATGTAATAAAACGTTGACAATTTACGAAAATAAAAATGGAAAACCAACAAATGGAGGACACGTCTCATTATTTCACGTTACGGACCACGCCCTTCTCAGGTATTCGTGTAATTGTCCCAGGCTAATTACACCCACACGCGACTTGGAATTAATTTATTTTTCTTATTTTTATTCTTGTCTCTGTTTTATGAAGTTGGCGTCCATTGTACATTTTGGCTCTTACCCAAAATTAAGTTTGCGTTTTTCTCATCATTTTATGTAAATATTATATTTTATTTGTTTTTAAAGTTACATTAAAATGGTCAGAATTATGATGTTAAGATTTGGGGTTTGATGTCAATAAACTTACCGGCAATCTGTTCTGGGGGCAGCTCGTCGGCCTGAAACATGAAAAGTTAGCACATTAAAAATACGAATAGGTTAGCTAATAGGTATCTACGTTTAATTTATAAGAAGTTATGAGATGCTAACTAAAATATTAAATTGACTAGTCTCGTAAAGATTTTCTAAATTAAAAACTATTGATGTTTAGAACTTCGTGCCCGTTTAGGGCTATAAAACGGCCTATATTATAGCACTTTGAGATAGTGTAGCTTTGAATTTAGTTAAAGATACCTCTTTCACTAATAACAGAGCGTTTCAGAGATTGCTGTCTACAAATATCATAGTACAAACAAAACATAAATACAAACGTCACCTCTTAATATTACAAAGAAGAAAAGTAAAGAAGCGAGAAGAAAATATACGTACAAAAATAGATCGAGTTTATTCTTAGTATCATTATTTCCATCATTATTCACACGTAGCTTATTTTGTATAAAGTCGAGGATTGATAGAGTCCAGTATCGCAAGAGTGTATCATGCTGAATTACTGGAGCATAATAAATTTATTTTATGTGCAATTGAAACTAAAATAGATTCATTGGTGTTGCGCACTCCCGACCCGCTGCGGCCGGCGGCGTCACGGGCAATTCTAAGTTTTATAGTATTTTTATGATATTTAACGGAATTTATCTAGAGAGATTTCTGCTGCTAGTTGCCAATCTAAATTCGCTCGAGTATGTAAGCTTTCATGTTGTTCGGCCTTGAATTGAAAATCTTTATTCGCAAAGCCAGAAAATTGGAGTAGATGAGACAAAAATTATTCAAATGAAATATAGAAATTTAGCGTGCCTGTACTAATGGTAACAGTTAATATGTATGAAATAAACTCAAAGCGAAGATGTATCTGAACCAAATATCTATTTGAAATACCTAACCTACTTAGCTTACAGAAAACATTAGACTATTTGGATTGCTCAACGACGCAACGCAACGATTAGAAGTTTATGGATGGTAAAGAAAAAACGATCAAACCAAAAATATCCCTAAAATAAAAAAATACGTAAGTTGTTTTGTGCTTAACTGCACACCAGCTGTTGTGTGCTCACGTTCAGCGGTTTGTAATACAATACAGGAGTTTGCGGTCTCAATATACTTGGTTGTTTAACATTTCAACTGATAGTTGAAAACATTTTGTCTAGAGAAGTCGATTTTAGGCTTAAAGGCAATAAGAAGAATTTTAGAATTGTAGATATCATTTTGTTTAAAATGATAATTTAAATTAAACATTACTGAAAATGTACTCGTATTTGGTTTGTTGATATGGTTTTTCATTCATAGGAAAATAAAACGTAGATACTTTTTACGTAGTCTACTTTTTGCTAGTTGGTCTAGCAATTTCCTTTAGGTATTATAGATTATTGTAACTTCATGCTGTTTCAATATTAATAATATTTTAAACCTACTTACACTAAGTGATATTTATTTACTACCTACTTGCTTGTATATTAGCACTTTATTTCCATTTTTTTAAATATAAGAATTGCAAAGTTTAACTGGAGTGTGCACTCTTTTTTGAGAAACTTACCGACTAAAAAGAAGAAAGATAAATAAGAAGTTCTGGAAGAGATTGCGTCTAGTGATAAGACCGGATTTTGTACCTATCTTTTATGTTTTGCTGTGTTTGTAATTTGATTTTGTAGTGTCCATTAAGTCTTAGTGTTTATTCTTTTGTGTAAATTATTCTATATTGTGTCATCATAAAAGTAGATAAGTATTGTCAGTCCATTAATTTATTTACATTTTTATAAGGGAAGTAGGTATCTTTTGATTACACTCAATAAAAAATATTTAATTTTTATGTTGAGTGGCGCACACCTATTATTTATTATCAAAGTGTGTTTTAACTGCATATGCATGCATAGATACTTAAAAGCTGAAGTTAAGTTAAGATAAGGCTACTCATAATATTAAAAAGTTATAACCTCTCACTCATCTCTAATCAAACTTCCTTTGGCATTGCAACTTCTACCATGTCGTTACATGTACCAAAAAGTTGTTTTGTTTTGTTATGAATGCTTTCCCCGTCTAGTTATCATACTGTGGTTATTTTATTAAATAAAGCTAATAGATTCGTCTCATGCGCTGGTGTCAGTCATCAACCGTCCATCATCCTAATGGATTATAACGAACATAATGACAGCGGCTGTTAGCGTCCACTCAAGCCCGCTTGTTGTCTTTTTAAACCTTCTTCCCTAACTCATTAATCACAATGTTAACAAGAAACGTTAAAGCTTAAAGCTGATTATAAATTTTGGAAATCACTGCTTGAATTATTAATAATTGTTATTCCAGCGAAGACACCTACCCAGTCTTCTGTGTCAAGAACCATTTTGGATTTCACTAGTTAACACTGTGAGACGCACAACACGACTGGTGGCAAGTCCGATGATTCCAGCGTTCAGGGTTATTTTCTGCTTCTTCACGATAGTCTGGCCTTTCGTATAATTTCATATAACGGCGGGGTTGCGGGGAGGCGGGGGTCGGCGGCCCCTTGCTCCGAGTCCTCCCCAGTCTCCTGCGCTTGCGCCGACCAATCGCGTGAGCCTCAAACGGCAGGATGCTAAAGTATTTTTAGTAGAAACGTGGTTAGGCAAAACGTAAACAAGCGGTGCGTGCGTTGCCGAGAGCGTGTAATGTCCCGCCCGCCCCGAGTCACCTCGCCGCCCGCCTTGCAAATGACCCCTGAAGCTACTGTCATAATGTGAATAATTATAATTTTCAAGTCGTTTGTCGTGTGTAGGTCGTTTACGATGCCTATGATGTAAATGATCGCTGGCAATCTGATATGTCGAACATCGTAAACTGTTTAATGTTTGTCTTGTTGTTGGCATCAAATGTTTTGTGATTCGTTTTTGTTCTAGGAGAGTTTCAGTGAGTATTTTCGTGGAAAATCCTCTCTGATTGTGACTATTACGTCAATAGCCCCGTTTTTTAATCTTTTATCCATATTCATTCGTTTAGCAGGCTTGAGAAATAGATAGATAGAAAAACTCTTTATTGTTCACACCAGAAATTACAAACGAAAGGAAAATAAAACTTAAAACTAGTGCAACAACTGGTGGCTTTATCGCTAAGAGCGATCTCTTCCAGGCAACTTCAGGATGGAGAAGATACATAGAAGAAGATAACTTTGAGAATTTTCATTTCATTTTTTCATAGTGGGCAAGTACCTAAATAAATATGAGGTAAGTATAGTATAGAAATAATCCTGCAAGATCAAATTAGTTGGCCAACACTTTGTGCAAGGTAAACCATATTGTAGGTAAAATAATATCTAAGTAGGTATATGATATACCAACAATCAATACCTACCTAACCTATGCAATACGAATACGAAATAAAGAATGAATAATATTCAAAATGCTGATAAGTACGTCATACCTATAGATAGGTTGATTCAGGACAAGTAGGTACCTAAATGAAAAAGTGCTGGAGTAAGTCCTACTAATATTATAAAGTGAAAGATTGTAAGAATGTATGTTTGTTACCTACTCTTTTTTATATTTACATGAAATTAGGTAAGAAGGTTGTTCATGGTCTTGATTAACACATAACACATCTATAAGCTACTTTTTATCCCGGAAAACGCGAGTGAAACCGCGGGCGCAGCTAGTATTACATAAATTTAATTTTAATGCTAACTGATTATTAACAGAAACCATTATTTTGTTGACCGCTCCTCTATAAATATTATTAGATCTGTGTCCTCTATATGCTCTCAAAATTCTGAAATGTCACGACCCGTAAAATACGATCATTGCTCTGGGAAAACATAAGCAAACGCGCTTTGCATTCTATCCATCATCACGGCAAATGATGCATACTATTGGACTTGGCTGGGAAATTGGCACAGATATGAAAAAAATATTGAGATGACGTGGACTCAATGACATCCTTCACACCTAGGGCAATAGCCTTTCCTATTTAGCGTAGGAGGATTTTAAATAACGATATCAATGAAAAACAAAATTTGAGCTAACCAATACCTGATGTTAGCTTCTCTTATGAAGTTATGAGATTGATATCTATCCAACAAGTGACTTCTTTACTTTCCTAGTTGAAAGTTATGGTCCAGGAAGTTGAGATATGTACATAAATATTACTTAGTTAAAGATTTTTTCAAAGCTACAATTAAGCGCTTTCCTCCAAACCATCTACTAATATGCTAATATGCTACTTCAAAATATGTAAAATTTGTTTGTGTGTTTATTACTCCTTCATACTGAAATGACTGGGCAGAATTGGATGAAATTTCGAATAGAGATAGCTTATACCATACGCCCTGCCCTAGATTGATTCATAGGCTACTTTTTATCATCACCTTTATTACCTACTGCGCGGGTGAAATCGTGTGGCGCAGCTAATTATGGCATATTTAGCGGTGAGGAACTTTAACCTGCTAATTCTAATTACAGTACAATAATTCTACAATAAATTTATATATTAACATTGCCTAGCCAGTTGCAAAATATTAGAAGAATCTCTAATGAGTTTCTCGTACAAGAAGTTCAGTAGGTACCTACCTACGAGTATATGTAAGTAGGACCTGTAGGCAGGTTAAAATAAAAGTACTCTACGAACCTAACAGAATGGTTGGTGCAACATCAAATAAGTCGCACACAGTCACTCAGTTATTTCTTGGAAAATTCTACATTTTGCTACATTGTAGTTTGCTAACTGCTAATTCACAAAATAATTCTAGCTCGGAATGCGCTAATTCCCGCTACCTTAATCTAATGAATGGCACAATAAAGTATTTTGAATCTGTGCCGAGAGCATCCGCTACACTGCGGAAATTAACTAATTCAGGATAATTTATACGCATTATAATGTTATAAAGTCGTGTTATTCAAAACTATAATGTAGTAGTAATGGGTGTGTGCCAATACAAACGTTACAGCCCGTAAATCAATCCAATTTTTATGAGCCCTGGAAAATTCGAGAGAGGCTATTTTTGGACAGTTATGAACTGTACGTTCGTAAAATTATTCGAATGAGGGCGGTGTACCCTGAGATACCTGCCGGCTAGGAATAGAGAAACATAGGTAGAGATATAAAACAGTGGCAATAGTGGTAAAATGCAATGAGGTAAGTTACCAGTGGCGTATCCAGGATTTTGGTTTTGGGGGTCTTGAGCCAGGTGGCTGGGGGTAAAAAATACAAAGGTTAAGTAGGGTTTACCAGTATTTGGGGTGATTTTGGGAAGGCTTGAGCCCTACCCCCCCCCTTCCCACTGGATCCACCCCTTTTATATGATTGTAGCTCTTCAACTTCGCAAATCGCATCAAAATTTGAAATCTAGGTACTCTTTTTATTTACTTTGGCTTTTCAGTAGGTACTGCTCCGATAAAGATCGGAGACATTGTTCAGCAAAACACAGCTGTATAACAGTTTGTAATCTACTGTAAGTATCTTAAAATATTTTCGTTTTTCGTATAAAAATTTAAATATAAAAATGATTAAAATCTCCAGTGAGTTAACGAGTCATGGACGAATTAGTTAATTACCAACGTTCTTTGCGCTATTGATAGCTTCTTGCGTTTGAAAAAAGGATCACATCACAACATTACGCGTGTAAATTCGTCAGTATTATTCAGGCACATACTGTATGTCTGTCTGTAGGAAGTTTTGAGCGTATTATCGACTACTAATGATTGATGCCTCACACTAAAAGCATTTAGTATCTGATCACAAAATATAGACTTGGTATGTTTTGTGGTCTAATGTAGTGTATTTACCTACCTAGAGAAGGTAGGTAGGTAGGTAGGTACAGTAGGTAGGTACGCAATCCGCGTCATCCTAAACGCGCTATTTCGACCGAAAATCTTTCAGCCGCTGGAAAAATATAGCAAGATTGATTAAAACAAAATATGCTTTACTTAAAATCCCTATGTACACAACTACACATCCGCCCACGCGTCCGCCTTCTCATTTTGTTTATAGTATTGTGCACGTCCGCGGAATGATGTGTTTCAACGTGAAATAATGCTGCCGAACTTTAGCCGCGCTTGTTTTATTGTATGCGATTCCGAGTTTTATATCGTACAGCTGGTTGCCGGATTACCCGAATATAAATAGCTTATGGACAACAAAGCGTCAACAATTCGAGCGTATCGGATACCAGCGCCTGTCGAATAGTTTAACATTCGATGTGATTCATGTCGGAACAGCGGTTGAGCTCGCTTGTTTTTAACGCGATTCTATTAGGATCAGTGGGGGCACCTACCACAGCCTCTTTAGCATTCTTTTATACTTTATGACTTTCGTTTGTTGTTTCGAGCAGCACATGAGTCTAGAATGTTCATTAAAACTGTGGAGACCGTAGTCTTACAGATTCATTAGGCGCTTAGGCAGTCTAATCCATGAACATTTTATGACTAGTAGGTACCTATTGTACCTATTGTTTTGCTTTTACTTTTGTGATTACCTACGGCGAGTGTGTAGAAGAAAGGCGAGTTTATACAAGGAAAAAACCTCGACATAACTGTAGTACCTACCTATCTACTTTTTTGCAAAATTAAACAGCCAACTTATAAAAAATATTTATTCGGTGGAAATGTAAAACCAGATCCTGTTGTTTATTTCTGGCTTCACAATACAATGTGTGATGTCTCCTCAGTAAGTAATACCTACCTACAATTACTATGTGCCGGGATGAACTAGTTTATCACAGAAGGCACGTAACAGCCTACTTAAGTACTTCTTTTTAAGTAGGAACCTATAAGAGGCAAAAGACGAGATAGAATCTATATATTTATACATATTTTGCTGGACCTGTTTTGTTTCACCTCTGGGCAAATTTCTCTCTTATATTCTTCCAATCAGTACCTACCTCAGTATCAGAACCTATCTACAGAATATACTTACATAACCTACTTATCTATCTATCTAAACTAATATTATTAATATTACTTAAGAAGTTTGCATGTTTGTTTGTAGAGATTAATCTCTAGGCGTGTGAATCGGTATTTTCTAGGCAAGCGTGTTCCATCGTAGACCGCATCATTGGTTAAATACCATCAGGCGAGATAACGCAAACCTAAATACTACTAAAATTAAATAAAACAAAAAAACGCTATGTAAAAGAAACCCGTATTTGAATGCTACACTATTTCTGAGTGCTTTAGTTTAAAGCTCCAAACCTACTTAGCTGAAAACCGAGCAGCACCAGGCACAAGGTCCGGGGCATCAGGAACCTTTAATGTTCTAACAATAAGTGATTAAAAACATAAATAATTGTAAGTTTTTTACTGAAAGCTCTAAGCCAAACAAATAAAAGTTTGCAAAAATGCGGACGATACTGGCTAAAAATTTAAGCTTGGCCCACAATACAAAAAAATATAACTGTCAGTGTATTGTGACAGTGACTTATGTTTATAAACAGTGACAGTTGATGAAACTGACACTTTTTTGTTTACTACTAGGGGTATTCTTCAGATTCTTCTTTTTCAAGTTTATTTCTGTTTTGTTTCTGAGTAAGAAAGTACCTGGTTTTAAGTTTAATATATCTCACGATTTAGTATAAAATGTTGATTATAAGTTAACTTAATTAAACTTAAAGAATACTATACAAATAAGCAATATTGCAATGGAAAGCTATGTCGTTATATCTTTCATAGGAGAAGGGTCTTTTGGACGAGTTTTTAAAGCAAAACACAAGGAAACTGATGCTATTGTCGCTCTCAAAGTTATAAGAAAGGTTTGCTTCACTTCATCAAATAGTAAAGAAATATATTTTGATAAAATATTATGAATAACCTAACATCTAGAAACAAGTCTTTTGAACCTTGTGAACATGTAGTTTAACTGCTAATAATTTACAATTATTGATATACGACCAGCTTAAAACCTCGCAGCGTCATTAACTAATTAGCTTTCTCAATTGTAGAAAGGCCGTTCATCAAAAGATCTGAAGAATCTAAAACAAGAATGTGATATCCAACAGCAACTTAAACATCCGAATATCATTCGAATGATAGACAGTTTTGATACAGAATCGGAGCTAGTAGTCGTCACAGAGTATGCGGAGAAAGAACTTCATAGTATACTGGCTAAAGAAGGATGTTTGAATGAAGATCAAGTAAAGAAAATAACTTGGGACTTGGTATCCGCGTTGTACTATTTACATTCGCATAGAGTTCTTCACAGGTAAGGCTGTTTGTAAAACATACAATGTTTCCTATTGGGTAAGATTATCACAGGATGGGGATTAGTGCACAAGGAGAGAGTCCTATGTTTAGCAGTAGGGGAATCATCATCATATCATATTCAACCTTTAATCCTCCCACTGCTGGGATACTAGTAAAGTTGGAAGGTGATTAGGCAGTATTCCACTATGCTGGCCAAGTGCGGATTGGTGGAATTCACATACGCCATTGAATTTCTTCTCCGGACGTATGCAGTAGGCAATTACATGTTGAAAATGATGACCATGAAAACTTATAGCCTTGTTTTAGAACATTCAGTAAACCCATTTAAGCTTACAAAGGCTTGATAAGATTCCACTAAAATATTGGTCAGTTCATTTGGTTGCCAAATAGTTCATATGGTTGTTGACCAATATTTACTGCAAGTCATGTTATTGGCAGGTAAAAGTTTTACTTTTCTGCATAAACTCTATTCCAATTTAATCAAGCACCAAGATGCTATGAAGAAGAGAAGTAAGAAGGTAGGTATTATTAAATATGCATTTTAATAACAAAATGTATTATTTTGTTTCAGGGACCTCAAACCTCAAAATGTGCTACTCGACAGCTCGGGACGGGCCAAGTTGTGTGACTTTGGACTCGCAAGAATCATGACTAACTCCACTCATATCCTGACTTCAATCAAAGGGACTCCACTTTATATGGCGCCCGAGTTGATTGAAGAAAAGCCATATGATCACCAGGTGTGTAATTATCACCAGCCTGTTGGCAAGAAGGAAGACAAAAGCTTTTAAATAATACTATTTATCATTGGCTTTGTACAAAAAGTCATTAACTGTTTAACTATGAAAACTAACGTGTTTATGAACATTTTTTGATCATAATTTACACTAGTTTTAATCACATTTGGTGATCTTTTTCGAGATGTAATAACAAGCGTGATGCACTTGAAGTTACAACCTACCTGGCACTGATTTTGCAGTTTCTTCTTTCTTCTAGCAGTAGGCCGACAATATGCCTAATCACTTCTAATCACTTTTTAATAAAGCTGCAAAAGGCTCTAAGGGCTTAACAATTTTCACTATTTTCCCTACTGTAAAATTTGTAATGTTTTCAGGCAGATCTCTGGTCTCTCGGCTGTATAGTTTACGAGTTAATGGCAGGGCAGCCTCCGTTCTGCACCATGTCCATCTGGCAGCTGGTGCGCATGATCCGGCACAAGCCCGTGCAGTGGCCCAGCTTCATCAGCGTTGAGGCTAGATCTTTCTTGCAGGTTTGTAGAACAACTATTTTTACCTGCCTAACAGATTTTTTTTTTGCATGTATAATTGTGTATGCTCGTACAATTTTAGGTCTGTTCTAATGTAGCTGAAATTGTTTGATAGATTTTGGATTATAATAGCTGGCAGTGGGATGCAGTGTCATGCAAGGTCCCAAAAGATATATGGAAAAGAACTACTTTTAAACGCTTAAATCAACCATAGTTATTACATGTATTTTCCTTTGATAAACACCCTAAAATAATATAATAATTAATGAAAAAAGCATGCACAAAATTACTATAAAACACCTTTTTTGTCACTTATACTCATTTGTATGTGTTCCAGGGTTTGCTACACAAAGATCCAGTGAAAAGACTGAGCTGGCCCGAGATCCTGGAGCACCCATTCGTGGCCGGCCGCGTGCTCATACTGCCGGAGGACACTCAGAGCGAGTCTCCCTTCACTCAGCCCCTCAGTCACAGCCAGCAGGAGGCCAAACAGCTGCAGAGGGCCAAAATTAATAGCAACTCCAGGTAATATTTGTTTTCTTTTGTGTTCATTTAAAGTAGTGGGACATAAATCCATGTTAAATCAAAACATAAGTAGTAACTATAGGTTTTACGATTGGTGAACATTGTTGACGAAATTAGCTGTGAAAAGAGTGTGCATGATTAAGTTTTTTGTTCAGATAAATTTAGGAAACTGCGTGGCGCAGCTACTCAAAGGAAATCTATATTTTTAATTTCTAAAGATTTTCACAATGCTTTTGTATTTTAAGATCAGCAAAAGAAGAAACTGGACCAAAACCAGAGACAAGGCAGCATGACCTACGCAACGCTCGCGTAATGCAAGCCTTAGAATGTGTGCCCATTTCCGATGACGACAGCGTTCGAGCAACAAGCGCATTCAGCGTTCGAGACAGCCTCAAAACTGATGACGAAGATCAGGCCAACCTCATCACAGCAGCCAACGCCAAACTCCTCCGTCACGAGTATAATGTCATGAACTCCAATCTAGTCGTTTGCAATCTAGAAAACAACATGGCGCAACTCATCCTAGCCAACAAGAAACAGGCAGATTCAAACATCAATAAAATGGATAAAATCGATGAGGAGAAGCAAAACGTTGAGAAAGCTAAAGCATCGGAAGAATTGAAATCGGTTGAAAGAAAGGGAAGCATGGAGGCTAAGCAAAAAGTTAAATCGGTAGATACGGCGTCACATAGTTTGGAGAATCCAAAGAGTTCGACTAAATGTAGCAGCGATGTTAGTTCCGGTCTCAGTAAAAGTGTCCCTCCATCTTACAAACAGAAGATTCTACAATTTTCTAGAGACAAACTGAGATTTGGAAGTGGCGGAAACAGACTTACTAGAAGCATAAAAAGGTCGTTTCATTTTAGTAGAAGTTGGGATAAGAACAAAGGGGACGGTCCGCGGCGGGGCAGCGAGCCTAATATTGAAATACCGAGCATTGTCGATGATGTTAAAGAGAAATGTTCTAAGGAAGACAAGGATGAAGATATTGAGAAGAGCGAAATAATTGACGAAACTAGCGACGAGAAGGATGTCGCTGATAATGACAAAATGCTTAAACCTGAAGAAAAGACTGAAGGTATTACATAATATAATTTTACCAATTTTGTTTGAAATCGTTAGTTGATAGATCTATGTAATTTTTCTAAAACAATTGATGTCCCTGTCTAATAGGTTGCAATGACAAAGACAGATACATGTTTATTTAGTTTAGATATGTCAAATACAGCCTTGAAACTTGGGCCCAATATGGTTTATTGGTTATCGTTTTTAGGCATGTACGCTATTTTTTAAATAAATTAATACTTTCAGCTAAGGAACCTTCCGATATTGAATTGGAAGAATGGGAAGCGTTTCTAAACTCAAATATAAGTGAAGTTATGGACGGCGACGTGGAATCTCTTACACAGCTCAATATGGTAAGTGTTCTCATAATGTAATAGCTAATTTCACTTTTTTTTTGATAAGGTTTTGCATTATTAATATAACGACAGAGAGCGCCTGCTACAAATGCAATGGCAATAACAAATAGTGACCCTAAGTGTATATTATATTAACTAAAGTCAAGGCGCTGATATGCTAGCGTGTGTTATTTTTTACGAAAAGCACACCAGCATTCGCATTCGAGCACTATGGCGTGAAACAAATGATTAGAAAAATCTTTATTTGTTACTCGATATGGGGGCTATTAAGTCCGGCACCGGCGTTCCATAAGGGGTGTTTTGTGCGTTTCATCCTTGCAATCACCCAAGTCACCCTAGCTCCTTGAAATATCGAGGCTTTGAGCCGCTGCTGGTGCAACTGCTACCCAAGCTGTTGTGGTGACATTAATCAGCGGCTGATCCAGGTGGGGAGGATCAAGTCCTCCAAACCAAAATCCTGGATCCGCCACCGACATTAATGATGGTCGTCTCCGCCGCCTCGCCTCCTGCAATTTGGTGGCGAATCTGGTTTCCTCTGGCTTCGTAATGGCACAGCACATGCTCTAATACTAACATATTTCGGTTATATTATTATAGTCGGCCTGTTTGGCTCAGCGGTAGTATATCCGCCTTATAAGCCAGAGGTCCCGGGTTCGATTCCCGGCCAGGCAGATGTTTGAATGATGAATTTGAATATCTGTTCTGGGTCTGGGTGTTAGTTGTCCTTGTCTTTGTGTGTGTTCCATGGCTTCCCCGACACAGGATTTGTTCCTAGTGGGAAGCTATGAATGTGAAACGTTTCATATGTAATCTTAATCCTCCCACGTGAAACGTCCACCTGAAACGTTTATTTATTATATATTATTTAAACCAGGTAAGCATGGTGGTAGGCGTGGTGGGCAGCGCGGCGCGCGGCGCGGCGGGGGGCCGCGTGTGCGGCGCGGTGGCGGCGCTGCTGGCGCTGCCGGCGCTCGCGCACGCGCTGCCCAGACATACGCTGCTCAACATACAGGACGTGAGCACTACTTACTAATCTTTTTGTTATGTGACGCGTTAACGTGACGCGCTCGCGGTTGCGTCTCGTTTGGCACTGACGTTTGTAAACTCGCCTGATGAAGGTCACCGAATGTGACCGAAACTAGTCGTAGTAGACGACTTAATTTTTACGTGAGTATCCCGTGTTTAATTATAACAAAAATGTGTGAAAACCACGTTAGTTTCCATACTAACTTACTAATCATTATATTTTTAACCTCCCACGCAAAAACGACGGGCTGTTATAAGTTTGACGTGTCTCTGTGTGTATGTGTCTGTCTGTAACATCGTAGCTGCCGAACTGTACTGATTTTGTTTTTATTTGGTGCTAGAGGTAACAGATAGTATTAGTATGATAATAGGACTGCCGCGCGGTGCGACGCGCCATACACCTTTTATAGAAATGGAAAATTTAGGGTGTACAGTACCGAAGTGTCTTTCAGTTTTTTTTTCTATTTGTTTTATTCGTTATTTAGTTATAACACACATACTAAGTCTATGCATTATTATTATTGTTGAATGCTAAATTAAATATGAATATACGGATCATTATGTTTATTACAGGTATACCTTGAGGCGAAAGTGGTGTACAATTTTGTGGCAGCTATAAACACGCTGATGAAAAACAGCAGCGATACTGATGAAGGTGCCGAGGACAGGTTTGTTTTCAATTTTCACAGGTTTGTTTTCAATTTTCCGAAACAAGTTATGAAACAAAATAGAGGCGGGTATTTTGAAGTTCCTGCCTTTTACAAATCGAATTATTTCTGGATACCGATACATATCTTTACATATGAATATTATACTAACATAAAAAAAAAGTTTTGGATAATTTATCAACAGTAATCTACACACATTACTTTATCACCCTGCAAAGTTACAACGACAGAGGAATTAATATTGGGGTCCTCATAGAAAGAACCTTCCCGTCAACTGTGGGCCTAGCACAACTTTGACGTAAGAATACGTAGCGAGTATTCGATAGGAAAGTGTACGCTATTTACACCCGTCAAGAGCACACTTGACAGTCGTAAATGGCATACACTTTTCTATCGAAAACTCGCTACGTATTTTTACGTCAAAGTTGTGCTAGGCCCACTGGGCTTAGCATTCCCTTTCATATAATAGTCCCTCACGCACGATTGTGGTCGTGGGACTCGAACGGAAATCCCGAAGGAGATATCATTGATACCTTCTCGAGTGGACTCTTATTTATTTATTTATTTATAAAACAGATGGTAACACCATAACAATATTCACCAATTCGGTGCTACCCTTACATAAAAACTAAACAAAATGTACACAATAAAAACAAACATTAATAAATTAATTAAATTACTTATCTAACACGTTTAAATGGCCGTTTCACAAAGTATGCGAGCTGCCCCTGTGAACTTAGACAGGCTACATTTAAAAATGTCAATTTCGTTAGATATCCTGTTTAATAACGTTATAGTGCGTGACATGGGGGCAAACTTCTGCAAGCTCTTGCAATGTGGCATACCATATTGTAGCTCAATATTAATGTGTTGTGTGAATGTTCAGATTGAGCGGCGTGGGTCGCATGGTGGAGGTGTGCGCGTGGCTGTGCGTGCGCTCGTGCCGCGCCGTGCGGCAGCTGGCGGCCGCGCTCGCGGCGCACGCGGCGTACGCGGTCTTCACTACTCTGCTCACGCGCCGTAAGTGCACTAGTATAGACAGATTCACGTAAAAAGAACTCTGGGAGAACGTGGGGGGGGGGGGGGGGGGGTGTTCGCGCATGGGTGCACTCGTGCACAAAAGTACTAGGCCTATTGTTTTATTTTTGAACTAAACTTTCGCTCGAGGCTTCGTATATTGGTTATTAGTAGGTTTATCATTAAATAAAATTAAAAACATGTTTGATTCAGTATAGAATGTTTAATCTAATTGACAACATTTCAAATTTTTATATTACTATTTTTAATTTTTTTTCTGAAAGAATATAGTAGAATATCGTATACATATTTCATGTAAAATATTTCATTACTAAAATAAAATATTTCATGTAACATATTTCTATGTAAAACCATTTTGTAACTAAAAACTTTTGTGCGCGATGGTAATTTGAGACTGACGCGACTGACGAACCAATGGCGCACTGTTATGCATGCAGCGCGTGACCCGCCCGCCCCGCGCCTCACCTCAAACCACCAAATAGACCCATAAATCGCCTACTGCGCAGCTTGACAGCCAGAGTTCTTTTTACGTGAATCTGTCTATAGTAGGCTTGGAGTGGGGCGAGGGTCCGTAGTGGGCGTGGGTACAAGTGTTGTAGGCATGGGTATAAGCGTTGTAAGCGTGGGTATAAAAGTTGTAGGCGTGTGTATAAGCGTAAAAAACAAATGTAAAAAAAAAATTATGTAAAAGAATAAAAATGTTTAATCTCGTATGCAAATGATCGAAACATTGTCCCAACTAAAAGACATATTTATTGGCAGACTTATTTTAATAACCTTTAATGACAGAGCACAATATTATGTTTTTTTTATTAAAATCGCAGTATACTCACGGCTTGCCTTTTAACAATACTAATATCCTGAAATGCATTAAGATTATCCATAATGCGTTTATCAAATTATAATGGACTGATATACGAAGTGGCCATCAGATGGCACTCCTGGTAGCGCTTTTAATAAAGATGCAAATATGTCATAATTTAATTTCAGATTATAAAAAACATTGACTAAGGTATGTCTAAAAAATTAACTGTTATCGAAATATCATCAACCCCAATGTAAAAACTAATAACCTCGCGACATGTGCCGCGTTTTTTTGAAAGAGACCAACAACCGGCCCTAACTCCAAGATGAACTCATCTGCTTGTTAGGCATTTCTCGACAGTTGCTTACTGACATCTTACCAAGCAGTTTCTCACTACATCACACCAACTTAACGCTTCATGCGGGCAAAATAAGATCTAATTATCCTCAACAAAACAGTTACAAAAGCGGACAATATTAAACCCATAATTAGTTTTCTTAGCCACTAGCGACATCGTTAACCGCGTAGATAACTTGGTAGGTCTATGTACCTAAACTTCCAGACGTGACAAAACAGCTGAGTGCGATATGTCTGATGAGTTGCTGACCGACACATTAATCTGTAGACGCTCGATAAATAAATATTTGTAGAGAAAGTGCGTGAGTAAGATGCTGAACTTTGTACTTGTGAAGCGAGCGACGAGTGTGACTCAGTTTTACACGCATCTTGGAAATGATATAGGACTAGGGTCAAAAGCCTGCATGGCGAAGGAACGAGCTGTAGCGCTTTTGTCGATGCGTAAATGGAGTCTTATAATAGGAACTTCTAGCACTGACCACTACCATGATTCTTAAGACCACCACCATGCTACTCTTTAGTTGACTATCACAAAAACAATATCTTCTTCTTCTCCAAGTGCCTCTCCCCTATCGAAGGTTGGCAGTCAGCTTCTTAAAATTATTTTTGTCCAGCGCGAGTCTGAACAGTTGTTCCACCGTCTTTATCCCAGTCCACTCCCTGATGTTACGGAGCCACGACATCTTCCGTCTTCCGACCTTACGCTTCCCCGGTATTTTGCCCATCATTATGGTCTGCAGAAGTTGATACCGGTCATGTCGCAGCACATGTCCGAGGTAGGCGACCTTCCGCTGTTTAATGGTACCGATAAGTTCCAATTTCTTTCCCATACGGTTTAAAACCTCTATATTGGTAACTTTATCCGTCCAACTGATGCGAAGCATGCGGCGGTAAGACCACATCTCAAAAGTTTCAACTTTTTTCCGGAGCTCTGCTTTCGTGGTCCATGTTTCACATCCATACAGAACTACGGGCCAGATGTAGCATTGCAGGAGCAAACAATATCTAAGTTTTTTAAAACAACGTAGTAGCTGAGGTATAACATATAAAGGAATGTATTTAAATCAACTGGGTGGTCATGAACAATGTGCAAAACTAAGCGGTTGTATCATTTAAGTCAACGACCTCCTCCTCAGGGCGATCCCGCCAGAATGCTAGAAGTTTGTAAAAAGTGCTACTTATGGGCCAACTTCGCAATCTCTTTTTATACAAGGTTATAAGGTATGCTAAGCCGAAAAAAGCTCACAGTACTCATCATTTTAACACTTTGGCTGCGGGAAACATATACCTTGTGTTTTTCTATGCGCGGAGCGAGTGCGACTGCACACGCCAGGCGCGTAAAACACAACGCGTTTGACTATAAGCCGCGCCTAGGGTAAGCGCATGGGATTACTAGCTGCAGCCAAAGTGTTAAACAATTTTTACTAAGGGACTAACCCGGACGTCGCGAAAAAAAAAATCAGCTGTTCCATAAAAATGCTGACGACACTCGACAAAAACTATGGACCAGCTGATTTTTTTCTTGAATTTCGGGTTGGTCCCATAGTAAAAATTGCAAATGATGAGTACTATGAGACTATTTCGACTTAATATACCCTTTCCTTATAACCCTGTACTATTTTATTAAATTTACCTTTTTGTTCCAGATTCAAAATCGCCACGAATTTCCCTCAACGTCGTAGGCCTCCTCATAACCATCCTCCAAGACTTACCAGAGCACGCCGATGTAGTCGAGAAGATACTCTTCGACGACGCCTTCAACTTTGTGTGCCTTTTAGAACAACCTAGCGACGCTCTTAGAATGCGAGTCTGTATACTCCTAAGTCTTCTTTGTACGTTCTCGTGTACTGCATTCTCCGCTGCGATGGAATCTAAGTGGGGCAAGAAAGAAACCGACGCTTTGGAAGGCTTGCACACGCATTGCAACGTGACGCTGAGTAGAGCAGCTAAACTGGCGACTAAAGAGCTTAGCAACATGCCTTTTTACGTCGATCGCTAGATTTGTTTGTAAGTACGTTCAAATATTTTAATATTATAAACTCACTTAGTGAGTACATAAACAGGATATAAAATTACAAATAAAAAACAGAGCTTAGGTCACTATCCGCGGGTAGGGTGCCCGAAAGGCTGGCGACGTTACCTCGTTGAATCGCAATACTAATTCTTTAGCCGAGGTAAGGACCAGCCCTGTGGTCCTATAAATATAATTTATAATATTTTATAAAATAAATAAACAGTAAAAAGAGAGTAAGTTTTTAGTAAAAAAATGCTGCCAATTTCAATAAAATAGTATTACAGTTGTTGTTGTTGTTGTTGTTGTTACGGATCGTAGCAAGTGGAGGGATGTAGTCTCTGCCTACCCCAATGGGAAAGAGGCGTGATAATATGTATGTATGTATGTATGTACAGTTGTTGTTTGATGTGGGTGGAGTATCGTTAAAGTAAAGTCACATCGGAGCACATAATAGAAATTTGATTTAACTCATCCAAGCCGCTGGGAACTACTTAAAATAATGGTGTCATAGAATGTGCATTATAGCATCCATCGAATTAAAGAAACCGACTGAGAACTTCCTTTTTTTAAGTCTGACAATAAAAACAGCTTATTTAGTAATTGGGCCCAAGTTTCAAGATTTTTTATGACAGATCTTTTTATAAAACTATTGACGTCTTTGTCTAATATATTACATTGTAAAGATAAAGGCATATATTTTTTGTTATTTTAGATCTGTCAAATAAAGCCTTCAAACTTGGGCCTATTATCTAGTTATAAATACAATCATTTTCTGCGGTGCGATGCGACCAGTCTGGTGTGCGTTGACCTTAACGTACACTTACGCATGCCTATGTTCCATAAAATCAAGATGTTGAAATGATTACGATACATTTTTAAGATTTGCAAACGTCGAAATCGTACCCTTATGACAAATAATGATGCTTACAATTTTTACAATAACAATAGTAGACTAGCAAAATTAAGTGCGTGTGGTGACACGCTTGTTGGGTTCTGTAGGCTTTTTCAGTAAACACAAAATCATAGGCTGAAGACTTAGCATGCAGTTGTTTGTGGGGTTTGTCCACAGTCTGTTGACTTAAATTTCGGTCATTTGGTTGATTTTAGATTTTGACATCACTTTGAATACTGCCATGTTTTGCCACGGAACCCTAAAACGTCTATAGCAGCTAAGAAGCGAACTGTGGACCAATTCAACATTATACAATTTTTACAAACCTGTAGATATGTTATTTTGAAATGGATTAGTTTTGTGAAAAGTGAACCTGTTGGCGGTTTGAGAATTTATCGGTTTATCTTAAGACAAATTCGTCGAATTAGCATTTAGGATTTGAAAGTTTTTGATAAAGACATCGTTTTTTTTTATTCAGTAATAGGCTTGCATTTGACCGTCATCTTGCCTGATGGTAAGCAACGATACGGTCTACGATGGGGCATGCTTGCCTAGAAGAAACCGATTCACTCGCGACTTGAAGACACCTAGATTGTATCTGTCGTGAAACACCCATGAATAGGCTTTTTTCCACTAAGAATGAATCGGATGGATTGGAGTTTCTAATTATTGATTAAGATATACAGATTTCAAACAATAAAACAATTTATCAAAATAATTAAAGATTATTAATATTTTTAGAAAAGAAAATCTTAAAAAATAGGCATTGAGTCACGTGACAGAACGCCAATCAGAAAATGTGACGTCACGCCGTGCTAAACATCACGGTAATGCATCATGATAACGCCTGATCTTTTGTTTTCATAGTGGTCTGGGCTGCTTTACTTCTGAATTTATGTGTAATTAATGTTTGAACTGATTTATCTACTTTCTTTCAATATGTATGATCGTTCTGTGCTGTTGCATGTCAGCTTTTTCCTATCTTTTTTCCTTTTTTCCATTTTCCTATCCAAATTTACTTGGAGACGAGTACATCCTGGTTTCAACCGCACTTGTAATACTTTTCCCATCATTTTATGATACTCGGTATAATTAAGCATATCATTTAGCAACTATAACAATAAAACGTGTGTGTTAGGACTATAAATTTAACAAAATATTGTCCAAATCATAACAAAATACCTAACCTCAACTAGTTTGTTATTGTTTTACCACTATTCTTGAGTAAAATTATCAGGTTTTTTTTACATTTAGATTACTAAGATTATAGGTACTGTGTCAAATACTTACATCAAAATGATCTTCACAAAAATACATTCTTGTTTTAGTTGACAAACAGTGAGCATCATTCCTCCTCGCAAGTGTTAGCCACTTTTTTCGTATTTGTGGATCGTTTGGAACATAGATAAATAGTTTGTTTAGCGTATTTATACTTGTGCTTTTACACTGGGGCACCATACAGTACTTGTTATACGACGGATTAATTTTTTATCACGAAATATCAACAACCGCCATACACGAACAGCTGTGTTTCGCACAGGTTGACGTCACACACGACGCCATGACAGTTTTGAGCATTTTCGGGGGAAATTAAATGTCATTTCTTTAAATGCGAAATACAAATTGAAAATCGATATATTTTCAAAAAATAATATTTTTTCCATGTTTAGTGGATACTAAGGTATATTAATTAGCAATCAATCAAATTTAGGCAACTAGCCTATTCGAATTAAGTTTTATTTGACTAACTTAAAAATTGTAGTATTATATTATATACTTTTAGTATGTAGTTATATATATTTATTTTTGATATTCGAAAATTAATATTTGTTTTAGTTAAAATAGTAGTAAGTGCAAATATTGTGAAAAAGAGGATCGAATTTTCAGTAGGTCTGATAGTATAGCTTATTCTATTTGTATGATCTGATTATTATATTAATAGTTTTAATATATTATGTACTTAGAATGCTAGATTTTGTATTTTGATCGTCTGTTCCGTCTTACATTTTAAAAGTTATTTAATGTCAATATAATACATCGTGTTGTGCTTTAAGTGCCATAATTA
This sequence comes from Alcis repandata, assembly GCA_949125135.1. NCBI lineage: Eukaryota > Metazoa > Arthropoda > Insecta > Lepidoptera > Geometridae > Alcis > Alcis repandata. The sequence goes on along the minus strand of OX421226.1, from coordinate 8,860,260 downwards.
TTGTATTTTAATAAAATCTCATATTTACATGTTTGTATTTTTTTTGTAATAATTTATAAGCGGAAGTAACACACCGTACACACATACGTACACGTACAGGGCTATAAGGAAAGGGTAAGCTAGGCCGAAAAGGGCTCATAGTACATATCATTATTAACTATTTTTACTATGGGACCAATCTTGATGTCGCAAAAATAAATTCAGCCGTGAAAATTGTTCAAAACGATGAGCCATTTTCAGCTTAGCATGCCCTTTCCATATAACCCTGTATAGGAAAAGAAAATATATCATCATTTATAAGCGGAAGTAATCCTACCTAATTAAGTAGGCATGTATAATGTACATGAACAAGCCACATTACGAATTCTGCATTTATCGCTTATTAAAATTCAGTAACTGAATTTAGGTAGTAACAGAATTCCGGCCCATTACCTACGTGTCCGGCATCGAAACCACCGCAACCGGCCACTACCTACCTCAAAGTCAACGACCTCCCGTTCTGGGAGCACAATTTATAAACACCTGCTTGGTAAAAACAAACGATTATATGGCTAACGTAGTGCATCGGATCAAAGACCTGTAGTGGTTTGTTTAGCAGAGGCGAGCACTTTATGGCGGGTTACATAAGGAGGTGATCGGCCTCCGGGCGTTCACCGACATCGAATGCTCCTACAAAATCACTAATATGCATTTTATAGCTCCATTACTATCGACGCGGCTGTTAAGATGTCCACGCGACAACAATTACTTAGTCCAAAGTCCGGTTTTACGACCGATAAGGTAACGAAAAACCATCTCAATACAGGCTACTGCGAGAAGCCTAGTTATGTAGACCTTAATAAAGATTTTATGTCGAACCGTTTAAGAAATGAGGCTTCTTGTTTGGTCACTTTCATATTCCAAATACCTATCGCTATCATTTATCTTTAATTCATCTTTGTCTCTATGAATAGCGGCGGGTATTCTGCCGCTTAACCTCTATTATGTTTTAGGCTCGTATTAAGTACCGCTATACGGATTTGAATGCAGTTTGTGTTGATTGATAGTTCGACGAACAGATTATGCTTAAATTTGGTTTTGTTCGGTTGCAGTGATTGAAGTTACAGATGAGTTATGTTTCGGTCTGGTATTTGGCCCGTAGATTGTCTGATTCATAAGGCAGTGCAACCTACTAAGTCACCTCGAAATTGACCGACTGACCGACTAGATAACCGTTCAAAATTTCTCTCTAAACATCTGGCAGGTTTGATTAAAAAAGTAATGGAGCGCGAGGCGCCAGCGATGACTTGTGGAAAGCAGCTACGTATTTAGATACCGATTTAATTAATTCGTGATATCTTTTCACTTTTTTGTTAAACAACGACATAAACATAATGGCTAATTTTGACAGATATTATATTGGTATGACAAAGTTGGCAAAGCGTCATGCGAAAATGAGGGTAATAACCCTGTATGCACTTATCGTATCGACATTAGAATTAAATAATATCTTTGTAGGTGATCTTAGATAGTAAATTCGAATCAAAAGTGAGGCCCGCTTATCTGAAGAGGTAGCCAAGTAAATTACCAAAAATTCAACAGTTGGCTTTCAATTGTTTTCAGAAAATATAATATACTAGCTGACTCGACAGACGTTGTCCTGTCAAACGTAACTATAGCAACCGTAGTATGTTGATGCTAACTTGTCAATTTATAGTAAAAATTATCAGTATATATATAATTTGCAATAAATTAAAATTGCGACTATAATTTGAGATTTAAACTATCCTATCTCTCAAGTTGGATCGAACTGCACATGGTGTGCGAATTTTATTATAATCGGTTAAGTGGTTTAGGAGTCCATTGAGGACAAACATTGTGACACGAGATTTATTAAGATTATTAAGAGAATATATATTAAGATTTTTGACACTATACTCAGCCTTTCGGCTTGTTCATAGGTATCTATCTACTCGTACATGCTACCCAAAGTTTTATTTTTATTCTAATGTAAAGTTGACAATTAATATTACTCTTTTTAAAATTATAAATATATCTATTTTATTTTAAATTAAGCAATTTATTTAAAGGACTAAAAACTAATACTTAAAAATTCTACAAATTACAACTCTAATGTCAACTTGTTGCAGGTTTGAATTCTACCAGACGCCGATTTTTTGAGTAGGTACCTATGTTAAGTTAAAATTAAGTACATAGACACAAGTCTTAGATAGGTACATAGGTTTGTACTGGATTCCCCGAAGTCATTGACGTCAAAATAAGGAATAACGAACACCCGTATTCATTAGTCTACTCAAGACCTAAATTGACAAAAACGCTATTCACTACCGCATTATAAGTTTTTGCCATTTGAATAATTAGTGTGGTGAATAAACTCTTAGTTTTCCTCCTATTTTTTTTCATTTAGCACGACGACGCTATGAATAAAAAACTCGATCCTATAAATAGAAATCTGAGAAGATTGAGGAGTAATCTAAGGGTACTCGAAAGGCAGGTAAGTACCACACTTAACTTACACTTAGGTACTTACTTAAGTTATTTATGTGTACTTCAAATTCTTCAAAATAATTATTAATTTTACTGCAGAATAAAAACGCTAATCATATGTTTTGTAAATAATAACAATATAAGTAACTAAATGAAAACATTAAAAAAATATTTCTTGTTCATCCTAAGTCTAGAGAAAAATGGGTCTAAAAAGCGTTGGTATCGATTTGGGAACTCAAGTTTTTTTTTCCACTGTTTTCTTAATAATATAATATGTAACGTCTGTTTTAGGTACTTAACACGCTCAGCTATCGCTGTTATCGGCTTCCTAAAATCGAAACAACGAGGCTAGATAAATCAAAGAATAATCGCGATAAAAATATAAGCGGATTATCGATAAAGTTAATAATCTCGAGGTTACCGTTCTATCGACCGATAGCGACATTTCGGCAAGCGCTCACGTAGCGAGATCGGGTTCATCGACCTCGCGTATTCAGTGTACCATTGGGTCATGAGTATTTTGACAACGAACCGCGGAAATTATCTAATCGGCACACGGCCGCGAGGACGGCGGGTCGACGAACCCAGCGGACCGACGAAAGTGAAATGAGAAATGGACAGACCCAGCTGAGCCGCGCCGCGAGCGGACACCGCCTGGGCTTGGAGTCACGTGCTGGTACTGCCACCTGACAACCACTGACACTGCACATTGCAGCTACATGTGTGGACATTGCTACTGCAGATGCTACCTCGAGTCTTTGACCGAGTCTGAAAAGAACACGGTCTGTAGTTCAAAACTGCAAGAAAAGATATGAAGAAATGTGTTTTTTGGATAATTTTAAATTTTTAATTAATTTTTAATAAAAAATATTTATGGCTTCAATAACTGCTACGATCGTATTTCGATGAAATCAGCCGATTGTCAGATCAGTATTCGAAGACTACTTATTTTTTAAAGAGATTTTTTGATCCTCATTATTAGTTATTATTGTAAATCGTGAATTTTCACGATTTACATAAGAAAGTCAGGCAATTTTATTAAATTTTATGAATGACTTGTCTACACCCTCAATTAAAAAAATCGTAATAAAAATTCACCCAACCAATAAAAATACTGCATTCATTCCTGCTACATAAATCGTAGAGCTTTCGTAGCCCTGCTACGCCGTAATTCCCGATTCAAGGATTTTAGTTCAAACGCCCGGCGTAGAAGTGTTTAGTTGTTAAAACTAATATTTTGTTCAAATATTTGGCTAGATTCATTACTTTAGCTGTTTAGTAATATGTAGACAAATGTAGTTTCCCCGATTCCACTTACGTTGAGTGGACATAGAGCAATCGACGGCGGAATTTTCCGCTTTGCATATATTCAAAGTTCACCCAACGCTAGTTTTACGATTGACATTTGTTCAATGTATTCAGAAAAATGTTGCTTAGTAAAAATAGAATCATATCGAGTTTGCGAGCTCATAACTTAACAAATATACACACACTTACGCATATGTATAGCGTCAAGCTGAAGCGGTTTAACGAATTTCTATAATATTTTTATGAAGATAGCTAACCTACACCCTGGATTAACAAATTTGCTACTGTATCGGTACACAAAAAATAACGGTACCTGTAAAACAGCAAATGAAACCATGGACCAGCTAGTGCAGAATATAATCCTATAAGCAAATACATGACACAGTGGATGTATCGTTTCATTAGAGGTAGGTACATAAAGGGGAGACTGACCTACTGGAGCGCTGTTCTCTACTCAGAGAAAGCGTCAAATATAGGGTACCTATACCTAGGTCATTGACCGGGCACTTCAATTGTTGCTCAGTTGACAGATGGCAGGCATATCGTAACAGATTCGTGAGAATTGATGGCCCACATATCTTGCGAACTAGATTAGATGAATATAGAATAATAGACAGTTTTCAGAAGCAGCTGAAGTGGATTTATTTGTAAAACTGCAATTAAGCGCAGTTACAGACAAGTGCAAAACGATTATAATATTTCATTGTTTTGAACATAACTTTGATTAGGTAAAACTAAAAACTAAAAAAACTGTATCTACGAGTACCTACACCTTTTTTGAAAGCTTTCATTATATCTGCCTTGTTAGTATGGGTCAAAGCTTGCAACAAAATTTTAAACCACTTCTCGATGTCCCATTGAGCTTAAACTTGGCTTAACTTTAATGTATGTCTAGTAACTCCAAAGTTAATGCAAAAAGCTTGCTTTTAAATAACTTGTTTAGCCTTTTTTATACAATAAAGAGTACCTACCGAATTATTTATTTCACATTAGGAGCCCTGTATTCTGGAATTTTGTACTGTGGGAGTATTACCGATGCAAATCTTGTCTAGTCCCGGATCCAAAATGAATGACTTTAGTAATTAAAAATATATAAATTATTGCATAAAACAAGCTGTTGTTTTTCAATTAAAATCCAATAAAAGGTTAATGACATCGAAGTCAGTGTGTCAGTTTAAAAAATAGTAAATTAGATGAACAAATTCTTTGTTGTTCACACTAGAAACTACAAACGAAGAGATAATAATATTTGAACAAATGCAGCAACTCTCAGCCATATTACTGAGAGCGATCTCTTCCAGGCAACCTAAAACATTAAGAAAAACGGAAATGGTTAGTTATATTCTATTGAGTAGCGTCATTTAGTATATTATTTCCCGAGCAATTTATGTGTCAATTTTAGATACGTTTAAAAATTTCCTCATACAAAAATATAAAATACTAGCGACCTGCCCCGGCTTTGCACGGGTATAAAATAGGTATAGCCTATGTTACTCAGGGATAATGTAGCAATCTAATGGTGAAAGATTTTTTGGAATCGGTCTAGTAGTTTTTGTGTTTATTCAACACAAACATACAAAAATACAAATCTTTCCTCTTTATAATATTAGTATAGTTAATGATCCCAAACGCATACGAAAACCTTTAAAAAAAGATACAATGTTCGAAGGATTTATTAAAAAAAAGGGAGTTAAATATTTTTCTACGAGTTTTTGTTATTATATAATAATGCTCTTACCAAAAGACCCCCTATTTTGTTCCGCTTTAAAATCCTCAATCACTTCTTAGGACGTAGTTCAAACGATCATTGACCGCACAGTGCAATACCCGAGGTACAAAATAAACGAAAACGCAGCCGATCGACGCAAACACGTGTCTTTGGCTTCCAATTACGTAGCCGGTTCATTACCATCGCCCGGGCCGCTGACCGATAGCTTAATTACTATAATAGTAAAATTTCTAGTAATCAAACACTGCCGTAGTACCACCGTGTAATCTATTCTGAATCTTATGCGTGAAGCATTAGAGTCCCAGATAACGATTAGACTCGTATTTGCTGATCAAAACACGTCAGTCAATCGCAACGAACGTCCTTGCTCAGATCGTTCAACCCGGAATAGTGACGCTCGATAAAGGCCAATAAACTTATTATCCAATCTTGATTGTGGCTTATGTAAGTCCTTGATACTAGATAATGAGGTGACCTTGCGGTCGAAGACCTCGTGTTATTAGATGTTGATGACATATTTACCTATAGCGAGCTTATTGCGCATCATGCAGTAAACACTATAAAGTCAAGAGTCATGTTAGAGCAAAAATAGGTATACGGCGTTATGTAACTTTGTGAACAACTTCTCGAATACTATTCTACTCGGAATTATTATTTTCCTTAATATGCATTCGCTTTATAGTTATGTTTGTCTACGAAACTTTGTCAAAGAAAATCATGCAACAAATGAACTGTGCAACGAATTCAATTAAAGTGTACCTAACTATATTAAAAATGTATAGTACGCGCGATAATGAGAAACTTTGCTGACGGTGATGATGAAAAGTAGCCCATGTTCTTATCCTGTACCTCTATATCTGACAATGTGTATGCAAATGACGTGAAAACGTAACAAACAGGCTAACTTTAGCGTTTAAAACTAGTTTTACTTTTTTAGTTAGGATTAGGTTTCAGTCAGGTAAAGTATGTCCAAGTATATTGCAAAAATACTCGTATAATATACACGTGAAAATCTGGGACGGTTTAACGTTGCTTTGATATAAATACTTTAAAGCCTTTTTGGTAAATCGGTGTAGGCAAGCGTGCTCTATCGTGGACCGCATCATCGCCTAACATCAAGCGAGTTTGCGATCAAATATAAGGCCATCTTTGACCAAAAAAGCTACTTACTTGGGTACTCAAACATACCTAATAATACATGTTTTATATGATTAATTAAACTTTGTATTATTTTGATATCTTTCAAAATGGCCTGTTGAGCATTTACCTCAAACTGTCATAATTTTTTCAAAAATTTCACGAAAAATTCGACACGTGGTAAATGTAGTTATTTGTCATGATAACAACGTGCTAATGACTATGCAGATTATCAGCCGTTTATCGGTCAATACCGCGTTAGATAATAGTACCTAATCTCTGAGATCTATGTATACTTACTCGATAAATGACGACAGCCCCGCGGTATCTGAGCTTCATATATAAACACGACTATTCTACAATCAATTCATTATTTTAGTGCCCACAATCCGCGAATAGTGACACGGTTTTCATCCATATTCAACGACTTTGTATAAATTCCGCGAAAAAATATCTTTTCGCGATTCAGGGTACATTGGTTAGATAGCTTATTTATCCAGCCAGAGTGGTTGTTATTTCAGTTTTATTTAAAAACACTACAAGCTTTTGAAGTTTTTCGAAACATAATGGCTTTTTTGGATTTAAATACGTATTCTATGATGGAATCAATGTCGTCGTTTGTAACAGTTTGGGATGTGAAAGTGGCGTTTATTTTTACATTCATTGCGTGGTGTATTGTAAAGCAGTTGCGCTACTATAAAAGTCTTCCACCAGGTAAGTCGAGCATTCATTTATAGTTTCTTAAAACATAGATTATGGCTCTCTTAACATTTAATAGAACCTGGATGACCAAACTTTTGTGGGAAAACTGGAAGAACTCATTTTCCCAGAGAAGAATAGCTAGATTTTTGGCCTCCTTAAACTACCGTGTAGCAAAATTAATCGAAATCGTTTGAGTGGCTTTTGAGATCTCCAAAATATTATTCATACAAATGTTATTTTATATGTTATTAAAATTTACATTAGAATTATTTGAGTAAATGTTCTACAACCTACTTTACAAATCAAAGGTACACGTGTATTGTTCAATCCGCCCGCCCATAAAATTGTCGTAGACAGATGTCGAGACGTTTAACAAAAGAGAGCGTAACGATAAAAAGATAACGGTTCATTAGTTTAACGTCTTAAGCTTTAGAGCTGATTTTTCTTTTACGAAAGCTCGAGCTTTTCATTTTGTAGGTATCTCTACCAGTGAGGTGTTACGTGCTATGCCTTTAGGATTGGATTAAGGAGAAAATCAAAGTCTTTGACCTGGTTCTTTCTTGATTGTGACTTGATTATATAATGTTGTAAAATATAGGTCAAAAAACTTTACCAAAAACCTGTATTAGTGAAATTACCTAATCTACCTTGGACCTATTTTAATAAATGTTAATTTAATTTATTTTCTAGGACCGTGGGGTATTCCATATTTAGGCTACCTGCCTTTTATGAGGGGTTTACCCCACTTGTGGTACTTGAAGAAATCGGCAGAGTACGGAGACATTTTCTCGTTGAAGTTGGGCAACCGCCTCGTTGTTTGTATTGGATCAGCGAAGCTTCTGAAAGAGCTGTTTTACAGGCAAGACTCGACTGGAAGACCTAGTACTCCATTGAACAACATTTTGGGTGGAATGGGTATGTTAGAGTTTTTTTAGTTTAAAGTTTTGCTGTAGTTTTTTATTCGATGATAGGCTTGCGTTTAACCGCATGCTTAGTTATGATATACTTACCGTTGTAGAGGCAATGATAACATGAAGGTATTTTTTATCGGAACTGAAAAAAATTAAACAGTTCTCAATTTAGGTCAATAACCTCATAAAAGTAGAATTTTATTTATGAATAAATTAGGTACATTTATGTTTTAAAAGGAAAGTTGTAGACATTTTATTAACTTTTAGGTATAATCTTGAGTGAAAACGCGCTTTGGAAAAAACAACGCCAATTTCTCCACGAAAAATTCCGCAACCTCGGAGTGAAGCTCTGGCCGAACCAACGCTTTGAAAAGTTTGTTCTGGTAAGTCTGCCCGTAAAGTTTTACTTTACTTCAAATACTTAGTGTAGCAATGACGTTTCAATTTAGAGCAAGGCCGGTGACTTATTACCAAATGTGTTTTTTTTTTATTAATAAATCCGCGTTTGACCAAGTGGCCTGTTAGTAAGCGACGATGTAGTCGAAGATGAAGTACGCAGATTTATAAGATAGGTACACGCACGCAGATTTTAGTTTCTGGAAAAACTAAGTTTAACGACCCTATAACTGTTTTCAATTGGTTCACAAGAATACTAGTAACTTATTACTCTATACCTGTCATAATTATATACTCGTAGCATGAGTTCAACCTTAACTCATGTTTTGAATAGTTTTGGGACAAAATTGTTAGAACAGCAAAACCCTTCGAGGGTAGACCTGGTATCCCATTAGTAGAATGATTAAAGGTTGAGTTGAGAATGAGCAAGACCTGTCTTGCTCATTGAAAAAAAAAATTGTTTTGCGTTTGCAAAAAAAATTAAGCGTCTCATCACAATTTTAATTTTAGATGGAAATAGACGAGCTATTGCAAACCCTGGAGAAATCAAACGGAACGGCGGTAGACCCAGCGATGATCCTCGGCAGACACATGCACAACGTCATCTGCCAGCTAATGATGAGCTTTCGGTTCGAGGAAAATGATGAAGACTTCAAGATGTTCAATGAGAGAGTAACTCGAGGCATGAAACTGTATGGGTCGATCCATTTTGGAGAATACGTCAAAGCCTACATGGTAAGTTTTGTTTTGTTTATATTTTGTCACCTTGCTATGTAAGTTTTTTTGTCTTCAAGGGAGTTGTGAACCATTGTACCTACCTACATAAACTTTTTCGGTAACTATAACTATTCGTCCGATTTTGAAACTTGGTTTATACGAATATTAAAAATTTATAAAATGGTCTAATTATTCCTTTTTAAAAATACATGGCCAATTTGAATATTGGTAGATGTCACTTTATACGTACATAAAAATTATTAAATAGATTTAAAAAAACATCATGTTTGTATAAAAAGGACGGGCATAAATCTAAATAAAGATAGCTTCAGTTCGGCCTTGAAATGACATTCAAGAAGCAATGAAATTGGATATTTAGATGCTCGCAATGTTTAGGCAGGCAGCTCCCGATATGTTATTGGCTTTCTTGACAAATGATGTTTACTCGACGTTCATTCATTATATATTTCCCTTTTGGGCTTATAGTTCATTGCTATAGGAGTGATAGCTGACAACTGAAAACATCTTATTTACTTTTTTAGTATAAGTAGCTTTTATTATGACTTTATGTAAGAACAACTTAGGAGGAAATTTAAAACAGATTTCATTGAATTTTATAATTACCTTAGCTTTTAGAAATAATTTGATAGCAGACAAAATGTAGGCCTAATACAGTTTCTTATTTGTTTCAGAAATTGCCCGGCAAACAGGCAGTGTTACAGGAAATGAAACTCAATCTAAGAGACATCAGCAAGTTTCATGCGGATCGTCTCAAGGGACGTGCGGAACTGCGCAAAAATACAACCGAATCCTACGAGCCTGCAGACCTTTTGGATCATTATTTGGAAAAAATTGAAAAGGAACAAAAGCTGGGAACTGATGCTTCGACAATCTTTCCCGATACCGATCCGGGTCAGTAGCACCTTATTGTTTTTTTCATCTACTAAATGTAAAACCAAGAAGAGAGGCTTAGGCTTAGGCTTATAGCTTAGGCTTATGCTCGGCAGTGGGCTAATACGGGCCGAAAATGATGATGATGATATACGTATCACCAAATCAATCTCATATCTAATTGTATTATCGGTATAATATATGTGCGGCACATAGTATGTAGCGTAGATAGGATAGCATTACAGATAACAAAAACCCACGCCTAAAATCGATACTAATTGTGTTATACCAGTGGAAAATGTTTTTGATTTTTATGTATAAACGCCACTAGAGCTAAGTACGTATATGAAGGTACTTCATATTCTAACTATCGTATACACTCAAGATAACTAGGTACTCCTTCTAGTGCCGTCACGCCACGTGTTTATTTGCATGTACATTTCACTGTAGGTACTTACTCTACGGAAATTAATTAATCTTGTAGTCATCATCATCATCAGCCCATTTATGGTATATCCAGTCCACTGCTGGACATAGGCCTATCCTAAGAACCCATCTACCCCAAAGGTAATATAGTATTACTAGCTGACTCGACAGACGTTGTCCTGTCAAAAGCCATTGCGTCAATTCTATGTCAAATGTCAATAGTTCGTAACTATAGCAACCGTAGTATGTTGATGCTAACTTAAAAATTATCAGTATTTATATAATTTGCAATAAAATAAAATAGCGACTATAATTTGAGATTTAAACTATTCTATCTCTCAAGTTGGATCGAAGTGCACATTGTGTGCGAATTTTATTATAATCGGTTAAGTGGTTTATGAGTCCATTGAGGACAAACATTGTGACACGAGATTTATATATATATTAAGATAATATCATTATAACATATCTTAATGTTACAGGCAGTCAAATAGTTCAAGTAATGAACGACCTCTTCTCCGCTGGAATGGAAACCTCACGCACTTCCATACTCTGGTGCTTGATCATGATGCTGAGAGAGAAACAAGTGGCAGAGAAAGTTCGAGAAGAACTACGCAAAGTCGTCCAAGTCGGTCAAATAGTTACTTTGGAGCACAGACTTTTCTTGCCCTACATTGAAGGAGTGATATACGAGACTCTTCGCATGGTGTCCGTGGTGCCTTTGGGAACTACTCACGTGAATACCAGGTGAGTTTTTGTAAACTTCTCGGAATTTCTGTAGGTATTGTATATCAGTTTAACTGTGAAAGGTTAAAAAACAATGAGACAGATAATCAATTTCAATTATTATTTTTTTAAATGATATTATTAAATTGTATTATGGGGGTAGTTGGCGATGCTTTTGGGTATTTTTTAACGAGGGAAATATATTGTTTTAGTTCATGGAAAATCGGCAACTACACCGTCCCAGCTGGCACTCACATCATTCCCCTATTAAACAAAATGAACTTCGACCCTGAAATATATCCGGAACCCGAAAAATTCAAGCCAGAACGCTTCATCAGAAACGGCCTATTCCACGCTTCGGAAACCTTCGTGCAATTCGGAGTAGGACAACGGATGTGCTTGGGAACCCAGCTGGCTAGAATGGAGCTATTCTTGTTCCTGGCAAACGTGATGAACAACTTCGACTTCTCTGTACCTGCCGGTGAAGAAATTCCGGGATTGGAAGGTATTTTGGGCACGACGCATGCGCCTGTGGACTTCGACCTGTGCTTTAAGAAGTTGGAGCAATGAAACCCGAAACTTGAAAAACCTTGACAAACTAGATTCTACGCTACGTTTAATGGAGATACCGATGTGTTCATTAGATTATAGGATGGTGGTGGGTCAATATATAATAAGTTCAAAATTTGAATTTTAGGCGGTAGTTGGTCTAAAACTCTGAAACGATTGTGTTCAAAAACGAATAGTTAGAATAATTAAAATGGTGATGGGTGGGTCTACGCTCTATATACCAATGTGTTCAAATTAAGATATTATAACATACTACGTGTGAGTTATTTAAGGTAATCAGAGCCTTGTTTTAAAAAAACGGTTCCAAATTGTATTTTTCGAAAACTAAGTTTACTATGCTTAAAAGCATTTTTGGTTTATTATCTAAATTATTTATCGTAATGTTATAATTCCGCCTCAAAGGTTCCTAATTGTCGCCTATTAGTATAGAAATAAAGTTAAAGCATGTAGTTATCAAAATTTAAAAATAACTCATACTTAACACGCTAACCTAAGCAAGAAATTTATTTATAAATAGAATTATCATCAAAATATGATGTAATAATTAAATATATGAGTGTTTTGAAATGCAAAGATCTTTCTTTATCATTTTCCTTAAGCTACTCGTATCCAAGACTAGGCTGCCCTAAGTAAGTATTTTTTAGGAAGAGCTAAAGTCGGCAAGTGTATAGGTAGATAGCTTAAGGTAAAATAAATAGCTAAAGTACAAAATCTTATTATCTACTACTACTTTGTAGCAAACAATTTTGTATTTCCGGTAATTATGTTCTAGAAAACTTAGGAGTCCTAGGACAATGATAACTGAGATGGTAATCTAAAATTACCCCCATTCTTATCGAAGCAAGGCTATAATTAAACTATAATTTAATAATGGCCGCTATGGAATTATGAACAGAGGCAAATAAAATAAGATAAAATTAGTATTATACTGTCCTACATACCGCTAATAAGAAAAACAAAAGAACGCGATTGCGATATGTAATATAATGACATTCCAGATTTAGATACTTATCTACCGATACCAAGATATGACCCAAAATCGGTGAAGCACTTTAGGCAATAGAAGGTCACAAGAATCCACAAAAATACATGCATTTGCATACTTATATACCTACACTCAAAATCATCTGACAGTCTGGTAATAAAAAGCCTGGGATTGGGATTGATTGTGTATTGAGTTCCTTGTATAAAATAGCCCGGTAAAGTTAGAAATGCAAGGTTGCAGGTTAATAATTCACAAAAGGTTCAAAGGTTCAAATTCAGAGCTGAAAATTTGTACGAACAGATAGATACATGTATGTTGCCCTTCAAAAATATCAAAAATATTAATATTGTACTTATATTTTCAGAAAATATTTCATATGCAAGTGACTAGTCACTTATAAAAATATAATTAACAATCAGATTGTCAAAAGTACTTCAATATCATAGAAGTACTTTTGTACTAATAAAATTTACTGCCATCGATTTGGTCGTACCACTCTCTGAACTAAACTAAACTAAACTGACAGCACTAAAATTATCTTCCTTTCATTTTAGTGTGAGAAAATGTTAGCAACAGTTGTAGAGCACTGTCAAATTTTATTAACTACAGAATTGGTATGACAGATTCGACACCGTCTTGTTAAAATCTCATTAGCTTAGAACCAAGAGTTCTATTAATAGGCAGTGGCTATAACCATACCTAATAAGTGCCCTCATAATAGGTAACTCTGTTATTTATGGCAGTCTGTTATTAGCCATGACACTACTCATGGTTACGTCTCAATGTTAATCGTTTTACGTGAATAACTAGTTATAGGTACAATTTACGACTTCTAGGTATAATTGTGTTATTGAACTTAAGTAAAGAGTGTTAGACTTAGAATGAGCAAGCCATTGGCCTGATGGCAAGCGCTACACCCATGATAGAGAGTATGTAGGTAAATAAGTAATCCAGAAGCTTTTGATAATACAATTATTACACTTATTACCTTTCTTATACATGGGTCTAAGTATTAAGTCTGTTTCTCTGTTTTTAATATTTTTGTTACTTATTTATGACTAAATAGCTAAACCAATCTTGATGAAGTTTCACAAGGTAATGTACCAAAATATTTTGAAATTGCAAAAAAAGAACTTGTATAGGTATCACCGAGAAACACATGCGTGGATTGTATGCTAATTATGATGATGCTAATCTTGATGGCTTCCCTTCATCTATTGCGTATATTTATATTTTGATTACCTCTCCCGGCGTAATTATAAGCTTTCCATAGATATGAAAATAGTTGGAGTTTTTTTAAACAAATTCATTTTCAAATTTAAATTTATGTAAACTTAATTTATCAGATGTTTTACATCTGGTGGTTTGTTAATCTATCCTACCCGCTTTTAACGCACTGTTATTCAACAAAATGCCAATTTAAAATAAAATTTATTTCGCCAATTCCCTTTTGTCCTCACCCCTATTTTTAAAAGCTCCATACAAATAATCCATTGAAATATTACATAAAGGCATGTTATATCATTGAGCAACTCATTCATAGAGGTATTATAACATGCGCTTGATTGTGTTGGAGCTGGCTGTCCCTTTGTGCGATGACCTCGAAATTTTAAACCATTGTAAAGGTCGGCGGGGAGAAGCTATACAGTTTGAATGCCTTATCGACGCCATAAATGACCTTTGCAAGTTCAAGGCCGAAGTGTGGAGTTCCAATACTGCGACAAATTATTGGTAGCCATGTCTTGAATATCGCATAATTTACTCTTTTCACAATAGGTGATTTTTGAAGTACCTACTAAGAAATTCACTAGGGAGGAACTTTCTTAAATTTTTATTAAAAAAATATTTTAATTCTTTTCTTCATATTTATGAATACCTAAAAGAAGAATCTATTAAACTTGCTTTTTGAGAAAACATTTCTAACAAAAAAATCTAATAAAAAACCTGAAATCAACCGCGTAACTCGCGCAACTTAATTTGCCATCACGAATTGTCGCAAGTCGACTTTAAAAGTCGTCCGAGTGGAACTCACCCTTTAGCTCTCCACGTGTAAGCTGTCATGCGAACCTGAGCGTCAAGGCCGAGGGGATGAATGAGCAGTTGCGTCTGCGCATTGGAGCTATTACTTTTGCAAAAAAAGAAAATAATCCAATAAAAAATTCTATATTGTTAAATGCTGGTTGAATTTGGGGAGAGCTTTATATTATACGGCATCTCTAATAACACATTTTAAATACGAGGGAAATTTTAAGAGCGGGATATGATTTTGTTTTTTTTTTTATTTGTAGCTAACGTTTCTAACTTGCAGATTTCAGCGGTAGATACCGTAGATATCCACTATGTAGGAAGCGTTTATATTCTAAAAGTTATGAAAGTAGGTATTGAATTAAAAACAAATTATCAAAGCACGCCATTGAACTAACGCTATTTATTTACACTTACAGTATATTTACGTGACCTTGACTAAATTGAAATGAAGCGGAGAACTTTTTGTAGGTAAAAAATTACGTTGAAAACGCACAAAAAATTTGGTGTAATTCGTAGTTGTAGGAGTGTATACTGCTAAATATTGCAAAACCCTACACTGGTACGTAATGTTTCTTCACGAATTCGCCAGTTCCAATTCTTCAACTACAATTAAATTTCATTCTATAATAAAGGCCAATGTATTCAAGATTCGCTACAGCGGTCGTCAAATTTTATTCAGCGTATACACAACAGCGATCGACGTAGGCTTAGGTCCGCGGCTCATTGCCAAATTATTTGGCTCAAGGATTCTGATTTTCTGCAATCTTTATTCTTTGGGCGCAGGCTTCTAATACAGCTCGTTAGTTTCATGTAAAACAAAGAATAATTTGAAATATGCTCACTTGCTCAGGTCACCTCGAAGGTTGCCAGGAATATTGTGCCCGATTCTCGTTTTATTTAAGTTACGAAAGCGTGCAAAATTAGATGATGGTAGTGACCTTACGCACCGCGAGCGTTACGCAAGCGAGCACAACTCGTTACACAATTGATCAAAGTGTTAAGTTGCCCGAAAGTACGGTGGCCGGCGGTACCTAATTGTAATTCGGCTGTTTCAGAAACCTGTCGAATTCTTATTCAACTAGAGTTAACGTTTCGGTATAGATTGCCACACCCGCGTTTAGTCGGGGCATGGCAACTGAATAAGCTCTCTAATCTACGTTCGGTAGGCATTTATTGGCAATGTCTTGGCCGTTTTTGTTACGCAGCGATGACGACACAGAAACTGCTTAGCTTGTTTTGCAAAGTTAAAGATTTTTAGCCTGAACAAAATATGAATTCAATCAAATTATTATAGATTAATTAATTTATTCTGATAACAACAATTCATACAGCAAAATATTGATAATTACTTATAATATTAATTAATTTAGATTATTTTTTAGTTACAATAAAGTTGATCTACAAAATCATTGATACGAAACAATACGTAGAGACTAGAGATATTAAAATAGGGCCGCATTACTGTAATTGTGCATTACTATTTATAATCCTTAGATTATAAATAGTTATAGATTGTTTTATAGTCAGTACAGACAGCGGCAGACGACAGTGGCCTCGGCATTGAGATTCTAACGAGGTAAACTGCATTTGCAACTATGTGATTCACTTGTCATCTGAACATCTAGCGTTGTTCGAGACGCATCTGGTGCTGTTTTTTCCACACAGAACCTAATTTCACAACGAGGTTCAAGGCTTAGGCTACTAGTATTTCCAAAGCATAGTTTTGTGTTTACTTATTGATGTGGAATAAATATGTAATCAGACACTCTGACAACTCGGAACTGAGTCAATTGTCTCTATTTTGTATCGTTATGTTTGTGTTTTATTCTTTTGTACTGTTCTGCTGGTTGTACTTTTCTGACTTCAGAGTAAGAAAATATTAAATAAGGAAATTTTAAAAATATTCAAAAAACAAGCTTTTATTGCGTTTTCATCGGAGTTACACACCTACCTACACCAAATTTCAGCTCAATCAGACATCGGGAAGTGGTTCAAAATTGAGTTACAGGATTCTACCCGAACAAATATAATTACATACATAGGTGCATTGAAATTAACACAAAAGCTTGTAAAAAGAAGAAACAGTACGCTCTAAAAGTCTACAAAATTATCATAATCCAAGGCCTTTCTCGTTCCAATGCTACGAGTACGTGAACTTAATTATGACATCTGACTCGACTTGATCATATTCTAATCGTGTCTACGTAGGTACGAGTCGCGATTTTAACTATATTGTCGAACCATTCTACTGCTCCTAAAACCTACCCAATACTAAAATAAACCAAGACCAAATCTTTTATTTTTAATTCGGAATTTTTTGGCCATCAAACCTTGGACTGCGAATAGATCTTTGACACAAACACCGACCTTTTTATTTTTTAAATGTTATTCGCATGATCCATCCACGTGCATTGAGAGGTATAAGCGCAGACACAATTCCAGATGTATTCAGGCCAGGCCAGGCTGTCGCTGTGGCTATAATATGTAACGCCATTGTCATAGCATACCAGCAATCAGGTCAATGCCGCATATTTATCATAAGCGTGATGCTTTTATTACTTCTGTATCAGGGTTCCCATCGAATTGATTTGATACGCCGTAGTGTGCGTGTGTGCGCTCAATCAGCCGAATCGTTCAGTGGTTGAAGGGCTACCGGTGATCTTAATCGAGGATATGTTTACATTAAACGAGCAGGCTACACAAATAGTACTGAGATATCCAACTAAAACCTTAATACTTAGTCAACACAACCAGATTCAGATTCGTCCTGATCTGAGCAAAAGCTTAGTTTGACAGAAAGTAAGCCAGATTACCTACTGGAATTTTACTTACTACTTTCTCAAATAATAATCTTTATTCAAAAATTAACTTAATGTCCACATTTGTTTTTTTATTTGTTTTATTCGTTAATTTATCTATGATAGTTAAACTAATCGTTTGTAGGTATTTAATAAGTACGAGTAATGAGCTGTCGATAGATTTATGGATGTGCAGCAGAGAATTGTGATGTACAGTGATGGTCAACTAGATAAATGTCAACATAAATACAATACAGTGACTGTACTCTTATAAATTATTAATATTAAATAATTAGCTCATGCAGTGTTGTCTCTGAATGCACAAAGATGACATCACTAGCGCAATTTATTGCGTTCACCTTGACATTAAGCCAGTGTCATCATTAGATTATGCAGGAAATGCACACCGCTTTGAATCCGTGACATTGTCTATTAATTAGTCTATAAAACCCGGCTTTTTGGTAAATTATGTGACAAATAAAATGTGTCTGTTTACTAAATTTAAAACACTAGCTCCACTCCGCGGTTACACTCGTAGTCCTGAAAAAACCATTTTCCTGCACAAAAACTAGCTTATTTAATTCAGAGAATAAAGCTACTTTCGTGCCAAAATAATGCTTACAAATGTTTTAACTGTTTTTGCGTGATTGAGTAACAAAGACCTAAACATACTACTTTTAAATTTTTAATGCTTAGGATTCGTTGGAAGCAGGTTACTTATTCGTAGTCATTCCAAACTTCTATCAAACAACAAAAAACAAGGAAGTGAGAAGGTATTTGCGTCCCAGTAAACAAGTTAGAAGCGTAGACTTTTTGCGCATTAAGAAGGGTAAAAAGTTGTTTTGTAAACACATAAAAAATACTACGTTGGTCGATAACTACCTACTCAGTTCATGGGATTAAAGCGTTCTTAAATAAGTTACCTGCTTATGTCGCAGAAAAACAACTGGACGAGTTTTGAAATGTGTGTGCAAAAACAAAACGCGTAGATATTGCGAATAGATAGGTACCTCTATCTATATAATCTCTTTTTGGCTGCTTTAAGGAAATGTGAATAGAGTCCTTAAAGGTAGTGCACTGAAGATCGGAATGAGATGTGCCCATAGACGGCGGTGACCACTTAGGTACCATTAGTTGGCCCGTCGCTTTTTGCCACTTACTTCATAAATTTTAATTTCACCTATCGAAAATAGTCAGCGTCAGATTATTTTATTTGCATGAAGATGAACCTATACATAGTACGCTGCCCTTCATGGAACCGTTTTTGAGTGTGCAAAGTACAAAACTATTAGGTAATTATTTTGTCATTTATTATTTCATTTTAGTAAGCTCTATGTCACAAAAATATTATTAGCAATTTATACTAGATACCAATCCCTACCAAACTTCCGAAACATCAAATAAAAAATCTTGTTTTTATTCCGGTCCCTTTTTATTTTTTGCTAACCACTACCGTAAAGAAAGAACTTTGTCATCTAGGTTTTACAAACATTTTTTATCCTTATTTTTATTTGTTTGTTTTCCCTTTGTAACAGTAATAGGGTGACATAAATTTGAATTAGAAGGGCGGTTTCTCACGTACGATTTATGAACGGGAAGTATCCAATTTATTGAGCAGTTAAGGAAAAACCGTTTTCTGGATCAAATGGAATAAATCTTGCATTGGGTTTCGGGTCATGTGAATTTCCTTCCTAAAAGTATTGTGATTTCCCTTGGTGTAATTTTATATTACTGAAGTTTCAATTGGAAACAAAATACGTTAGTAAAGTTTAAGATTACAGATTACAGGTACATATCAATTTTTAACATACAGCTTCGTCTTGATAAACTTTGTGTTAAAAATTAATCCGAAATACATGTAAGTCCAGGAAAAGTAAGTTATTAATTGCTGTATAGTTGTTTTTCTCAACGAAAGCCACAATATTTCTATAACACGTTCTACAAGATTGTTTAAGCTTAAGTACGTCAAAAATTTTCCTAAAATTCTTATAAAAACAAAATAATTTTTTTCCCAGAAATATTTTAACTCTTATTTAATAGTAAGTTATAGTGCTTATACAAACATTTTGCGATGACATCATTCGCATTCATTAGCGCGTGGGCGCGAGTTGTAAGACATTAGACAAATAGCTCTTTTGCTTCGGTTATGATTTATATTTACGCTAACAGCGTCATGATTTCATATCTTGAGAACTCGACGCTTAAAACAAAATTTAAAAGAAGTTTAATTCTACATCGATTAATCATTTTAAAGAGTAAAATTGTAAGTAAGCAGACTTGAACTCCAAATGAGTTAAATTTAAAATTACTCAGTCTATCTCACAAAACAAAATTTATATTCTCAGTAGTACCCTGCGGTAGCTACGTAGGTATAAGATCACAATTACTTATTGTAGATACGTAGCTAGATTCCCAATCTAAGTACAAACTCTACAACTCTTAAGAGAGAGCTAGCTTCGCTACAACGAAGAAAATGCTGGTTTTAAGGATACGTAAGGACATTAACGAAAGTAGGCACTCAGAGATGATGCAACATTAAGCAGCCTCATTGGCGAAAGCTTTTACTTTTATTATTACCGGCCAGGTCAAGGTCGCAGACCACAAACAACTCAGAAAACCGATCGGCGCCGCGAGCACATTCTCAAATTCGGACAGAACCAATAAATTGTCTGCATCCATGCGTACAATGGGGCACAGCTTTAAACGAACGTAGTGAAAAGTGAAACTACAGCTTTCGTATTATTTTCTCAATCACAAGCGTAGTAACAGCGGCAACGCCCCGCTGCGCCCCATCAGCGTCCTCCTTGATCGATATTCATTACAAGCCGTGTCGTACTATAATGAGAATCCACGATTAAAAGACTGGTTTCCATAAAAACATCTATAATTTACGAGCTGTTATGTAGCACCCACGGCACAGGTGTTCCGTCGGAATGATGTCTGGATGTTCTAAGAAACGTGCTCGAAGGTAAAAACAAAAAGCTCTGGAATCTGTTCACGTTGTAAATACCGATTTTTAATGGGAAATTAAAATCACAATTAGCATACGCTTTGTTGTTCGCTGTTGAGTCGCACATTTTTACGTGTCGCTCATTTACTTTGATTTAAAATAACGATATCATTCAAATTTGATAAAAACGTAGACAAACTTGTAGTGGTAGGGTTCTGTCGCAGAGCCCACCTGGGGGAGTACCACACCTTTGTTAGTTCAAGCGCCAAGCAGTACCTAATGTGCACATATTACTGTGTTCCAGCTTAAAGGGCAAAGTTTCCAGCGAAACTTCAGAGCAAATAGGAGATCAAAAATCCTATATCTCAGAGTGACGAGCGCAGTACTGTGCCGCGCCGGGTCTTGAATTGTTAAGAGTTCAAAATTCTGGGTGGCGCAGACCTGTTTTGGGCAAACGTGACGTTTTACATCAGAAGAGCGATTTGCTCGTTGCGATACCTACAACTTAATTTATACAAAATATAATACTTTTCGTAATAACTTCATTTTAACTCGGCATTACAATTAAATGGTTTAATAAATTATTTCACGCCAATAAGTTTTATTTAGGTAGAAATATTAAAAGTTCAACACGTGATGCCATAAGTGAAATCTTGATTTATTTTTTAGAAACAAATAATATGTCTACCTGTTAAATACATTACAAACCTGTTAATTTTTCAAAACTCAGCATGAAGACTTACATTGTAACTGAAAGAATCAAGTCCTTTACAAAATTAAAATACCTCTCACATTACAAAAGTGGTTATTTGCATAGCAAGTCTGTAAACGAGAAGGTTTATGTATTGCCAAAAATGAGTGCGGCGCCTTCCCCCTTGACCTGGGAGTTACGAAACACCGCCGAAGGTGCCACTCACAAGGTTGCTCGCGCTAGCCCATCTTTTTCCTTGCCAAAATAAACTCATCTACACTGAATTACAAAGAGTGTTTGGTTATGGCGGAGCTGTGAAGTATTGGTTTGTGCAGATAAACAATATGTTTTATTGCCTTTGTCTAAGAGAGGGATTTCGTTTGAAAGTAACTTAGGACTGGAATCCTACTGATATTTATTATAAATGCGAAAGTTTGTGAGTATGTTTGTTGCTCTTTCACGCGAAAACGGCTGAACAAATTTACATGAAATTTGGAATTTGGTCTGGATTAACACATAGGCTACTTTTTATTCAGGAAAACGTGGGTGAAACTGCGGGGCGCAATTAGTATGATATAATTTATTTGCACTACTGACAATAGAAAATGAAAGTACAAACAAAATAGGCACCAAAAGCGGTCTCTAAGAATAAACTCTTCCAAACTATCTCCGGATGAGAGTAGGTACATATTTACAAAGTATGGACGGGTGGTGTGAGTAACGGTCCACCACCATTATTTGTATAGAAAATAAAAATAATTCATCATGGGCGCCGCCAGGATTACTTTCAGGGGGGTGCATCTGCATCTACACATTACGCTATTAACTAATATAAAATATAGAATTATACGTGTAAATAAAGAAAATAAATGTTATGTCAAATTTAAATCGCGCGGGTATTTTAAATGGCGCCATCAAACTCGACGCCTAAAAACGTGTATTTTTTCTATGTATTTTCTTCCTAACAGGGGGGTGCAAATGCACCCCCTTGCAATCTGCTGCCGGCGCCCATGTTTTACCTACTAGATACTCTCCAACACGAGTTCATATTGCTAAATAAATGTATGTGATCATCAAAATTGTAGATAATTCAATGTTGTTAATTCAGGCGCTCTCCAGGCGATAGCTATACATTTTTGAGGATCCTTGAGCGTAAATTCAATATAAAATTTATAGAAAACCACGTCTACAAAAGAGAGGATAACAGCTGAACCGATTTTTAAAAGTATAACTAGGATAATAACACACTTGATCGAGTTACCTTTCAAAGAAAAAAATATGTCGAAATCAGTTCAGCAGCATTTGGGAGCTAACGATACCACAGAAAGGCACACAGTTAAACTTATAAAACCACCTTTTGCGTCGTGGGTTAAAAATAATTCAACCTTATTATATACTCCTAAACAGGTATCCTCTATGAAAGCGAACAATGTTATTCTTGCTATGTTTACTTGTTACATAATCTAACACCCACTTGGATCTGTGTCGGCAGTGGAAACGTATACGTTACTCTATCTTCATACGCATCAACAAGCTGTATATATGTCCGTACTTAGTGTATACCACTGTGTAACCGAGACCTTGGTCCGGGCATGTTACGTAATGCAGAAATCATTCTGTTCCGCCGTGTTGTTTGTCTCTGCCGGGTTCATCCACCGACCGTGATCGTCTTAGAAAAAAATGTTTATTCAATCAGGCTACTTGTCGTGATTGATATGCGTCTGTTTTTGTATGTCTGTAAGAGTAATTTAAAAAAAATCGTTTTGTAATGTTTCTTATTATGTCTGCTTAAGGCTCGCGTATTGAGATTGGCTATTAGTGGTTATATCGCAACATAATTTTTTTCCCATAGGTATACCTTTAACATATTTAGTATGAATGTACAGTACGAGTATGTGGGCTGCTGAGCCAAATGTATGTACTGATATGCCACTACGTTCTGCTGTGGTCTTCCTAATGTGAGTTAGTCATCCAACATAAGTTACTTAGTTTCATTCAGGCATAGTTAGTTAGTTACCTTTACCTACCTGTAAATAGCCGCACAGCCACTTTTTAGACGCAGATTTTATAAAATAATACACTTAGGTATATAGCGAATCATGTTAATATATCGTGCTATATTGTTGCTGAATGTAGAGAAGGCATTAATTCGATTAAAAACTTGCTACTCGTAACAATCCCCACATTTATTGATTCTGCAGTGACGCATCTCATGCATTATCGCTAATAGATGTAATAGTATTTTTTTCCTTAATTATGATGGACGTTTGTTGTATCAACAACCTGGGTTTCTCCTTACCTAACGTAATATTTACGAATAGGTTCCACCAATTCTAGTGAATGAGCCACCGATAAGGGGTGAATCAGTTATTGACATTGACCTTCTACCTATAAGTGGTAATACTGGAGAAACTAATTATGTCTTTATCAATAACTTGTTGCCGAGTGTAAACATTTTTGGGATGTCGATGTTATCGGCCAAACCCGATTTTAGGACAAACTAGTTTTGCCTAGGCTAAACTAGTTCTTCCTATACGCCATAGGATTAACTAGTATAGCCTAGTCCAAACTAATTTGTCCTAAGCCCGATAGGATAAGCCAGTTTAGCCTAGGCCAAACTAGTTTCCCCCCCGAATGGGTTCCCGCCTTTCCGTGGCGGGGGGGATAAGTAGGCGGGCCGCCTTGCCCGGTGAAACGAAGAGGAACCCGAGGTGGGGCCTTCCGCGTGTCCCTCTGGCAGCAGAGGGCTGATTAGCAGAGGGCACAGCGGATGAGCCGGGGTCTGAGCGATGGCTCGGACTACCAGGGAGGTTTTCCTTGTGCTCCTCGCCGCGTGTGGGTCGCGGTCGGGAGTGCAAGGAAAGGAGGAGGGTCTGAGTGTGGTGGACGCCGGGGGATGCGGCGCTCCACACTTGGACGGTGGCATTGCTGCCACCGGTGACGAGTGTGGTGGACGCTGGAGGAAACGGCGCTCCACGCTCGGGCGGTGACAGCGGTGCCACCAGGAGGGTTTTCCTTGTGCTCCTCGCCGCGTATGGGTCGCGGTCGGGAGTGCAAGGGAAAGAGGAGGGTTCCTTTTGCACCTCGCCGCGTGAGGTTTGCGGCCGGGTGTGAAAGGAACGTGGGCTTAAGGCGGGGTGGGTGGTGCTAACCACACTGCCCACCACGTGCGAGCGAGCGGGGCTGGGGAGCGAGAGCGCGGTTCGCCCGTCTCCTTGCTCCTCGGCAGTGGGGTTGCCGGTAGAGTCGGGGGACTCTCCCGGCCTGCACGACCCCACACTGTCTGGGGGGTGATCCTGGGGAACAGGGTCACCCCGCCATGGGTGCAGGGGGCCCTAATCAGGCCCGTCGCCGGGGCAAGGTGGCGATTGCTAACGCGACCCCACCTTGCCCCATCTCAGGCGGATGCCGAACACCCCAGTGGTTTTAGTGGGTATGCCGCCGCAGGGCGGAGACTCCCACATAACCACCCTGCCTCCCCCGGGGCGGGCGTGGTATCCATAAAGGATTTCCACTGGGTAAACAAAAAAAAAAAAAAAAAGGCCAAACTAGTTTCCTTTTGTTTGTAATTTATGGTGTGAACAATAAAGAGTTTATCTATCTATCTATCTTAAGGAAATTAATCCTCATCTAAATCTTTAAACTGAAGAGTCGGTAATTTTGGTGTTGCAGCTGTCCCGTCGCGTTTAGTTTTTGTTCAAGTCGTTCAGTAGTCGATAGGTCGATGAGTTGAGTTGATAGGCGGCAGTGATCGCGTCTTACCACCAGATGGCCCGCTTGCGTGTCTGTCACTCTTTTTTACAAAAACCTTATAATTATCATCATACATATCGAATTATGTGACATATGGAGACGTTTTCTAGACAAGATAAGTATTTTACAAATCGCAGCTGACTTCTGTTCTACTCATTACCGATCTAAATGACAATAGCTGACCGAAGTCCACCATTACTCACAAAACGAAATTCGTCAGTCAATAACAAAAGACTATCTACGCCTTTTCTTCGAGCCTCATTACGTGTTCCTACTGAGTGCTATCTACGACGGCGACGAGTAAACAGGACAGGACAATCAAGAGACACCGTGACCGTGAACCTGGTAACCTCAATACTATGATTAGAACATAGATTACCTGCTCTAGATACCACTTTGAGACATCTTTGTTACGACTCTAAGTCCCTAAAGTATGAAAAAAGTGCAAGTTGCGGGTACTAAGACAAAGCATTCCCACTGGCTAAGCAAGTTACGCCTAGCCGCGCCTAGCAATACACCAATAAACGAGGATTTTTACTAACAAATTTTTTGACTGATGCGTAGCTCGTTTCTATAGGAGGTAATCTACGGATTAGAAGCAATTGTACCTACCTTCCGCCAAGAATAGATAACTGCCTGCTACCTGTATTGAATTTATTGCACTTCCTGATCTCGGTCTGCAGTGCGCATTACTCTGCATCCGCGTCATACCTCGTCTTCATTGCTATTCTGACAACGTAATCGGCAGTGGCCAGTGTTGCTAGGACTGAGTGGATGGTTTCCATCAACTATTTCTACCTACGTTTGATATGTAGCAGCGTCCTGGATTTTCATGTACTTACTTGTATTTATTGGCTCATTGGAAAATCTTAATTACGTGAGAAGACGCCGTCCCTACACGGTGGGTAGAGCAGGCGCGTTAGTAGCATATAGACTTTAGAGTCTCGCGTCTAGAATCTAGCATACTACATACGTTTTGATTATCTGAAAATTGAAATTTAATTTAAAATTCATTTGGGTATAAACAGTGATTGCTGTCTTCGCTCTACATTGTGTTACATTTCGATTTGATTATAAATCAAAAATCCATATTGTGTAGGTATTCGATTTGATATGATTAGTCCTGATATTATTACTTAGGTTCTCATGATTTTTTACAATTTTTGTATCAACGGTTATCGGCTCGTGTCCCGAGCAGAAATGAATGGGTATGAGCCAACTACGTATTACATTGTAAGCGGCAGCCCCCATGTAGGTACGAATTCCGGCATATACTAGTTTCGAATGATTCTAGTCTCTGATATTCGTTGAGCATAATTGGAATTTGCAACATTCGATGACGTCGGTAAACGAATGCCTCATGAATGGGTATTACATAAAGGTTCATTGCTCTCGAAACACAAATCTACGGGAATGCTAATCAACTGTAGTGTTATGTTACTTGTACGTAACTCGTAATGTGTCAATAAACCTTTGTTGTACATAATATTGGTTGTGAATGACGTGACTCACGACCAATGAGGTTTCGGTACTAAAGCCAGCTGCACACTGTGCAGTTACTTGAGCGATCTTACCACTACACGCGCACGTGTCGCATAATGGATTGCTACTGGGACTGGGAACCTTTGCTTGGAATAATTTAACACTAGTACCTACTTGATTAACACGTATTCGAGCAAGCGTATCGTGTGAAACGGGCTTAAGTAAAATCCCTTGGATGGCGTAAAACAATCCCACGTTTGTTGAATCACATCCTGTGGCCATTTCTAGTCGGTTGTGAAATAGGTCGTCTACCTTTAACATTTCGATTTTTAAATATCATTTTAATAGCACAAGAATTGAATATTTACATATAAATTATGCATAATTATTAACCTATATCCGAATTATACCTAGGTCTGAGACGTTTTGTTCAAAATAGGAAAACATGCAAAACAAATCGGCCCGGGAGAAGCGAAGAGTCAAATAAAGCGTCGGAAAAATTTTTGGGCTAGGTAGATCACTACCAGATCAGGTTAGGTTTCGTGGGTTACATTAGGCTCGGTTAAGTCCCCCCCCCGAATGGGTTCCCGCCTTTCCGTGGCGGGGGGGATAAGTAGCCGTGGCACTGAGCCCGGTGAAACGAAGAGGAAATCGAGGTGGGGCCCTCCGCGTGTCCCTCTGGCAGCAGAGGGCTGATTAGCAGAGGGCACAGCGGATGAGCCGGGGTCTGAGCGATGGCTCGGACCACCAGGGGGGTTTTCCTTGTGCTCCTCGCCGCGTGTGGGTCGCGGTCGGGAGTGCAAGGAAAGGAGGAGGGTCTGAGTGTGGTGGACGCCGGGGGATGCGGCGCTCCACACTTGGACGGTGGCATTGCTGCCACCGGTGACGAGTGTGGTGGACGCTGGAGGAAACGGCGCTCCACGCTCGGGCGGTGACAGCGGTGCCACCAGGAGGGTTTTCCTTGTGCTCCTCGCCGCGTGTGGGTCGCGGTCGGGAGAGCGAGAGGGCGGTTCGCCCGTCTCCTTGCTCCTCGGCAGTGGGGTTGCCGGTAGAGTCGGGGGACTCTCCCGGCCTGCACGACCCCACACTGTCTGGGGGGTGATCCTGGGGCACAGGGTCACCCCGCCATGGGTGCAGGGGGCCCTGATCGGGCCCGTCGCCGGGGCAAGGTGGTCAATGCTAACGCGACCCCACCTTGCCCCATCAGGCGGATGCCGAACACCCCAGGGTTTTTAGTGGGTATGCCGCCACTAGGGCGGAGACTCCCACATAACCACCCTGCCTCCCCCGGGGCGGGCGTGGTATCCATAAAGGATTTTCCCTGGGTCAAAAAAAAATAAAGTTTTTGGGGTGATGGAACTTTCAGATATTAAGCTGAGAAGAACAGATACTACACTTTGATCTTAGCCAAAAGGCCGAGAAGCGATTTTTTTGGGGTGATGGGGTGCTAGGTCGGGTAACCTCCTCGTGGTGCACCCTGGGCAACAGCGTGCGGTAATACTGCAGCTTTTATGCAGTATTACCGCACGCTGGCAAATAACCCGACACGGTGGGCCCGTCCGCGTGTCCCTCTGCACACAGAGCGAGTCGAAGGACTCTCCCGGCCTGCACGACCCCACACTGGCTGTCTGGGGGGTGATCATGGGGAACAGGGTCATCTCTCCATAGGCGCGGGGAGCCCTAATCGGGCCCATCGCCGGGGCGAGGTGGCGATTGCTAACGCGACCCCACCTTGCCCCATCCTTGCCTTCCCAGCGAATGAGCGACCCACATTGCAATTTTTTTATCACGTCTGGTGAGAATTTGTTTAAGTGTATCACGACCAGGGCCGGAAGTAATGTAGATAAGAAGGCACTCAATACATGTAATTTAACTACACTTATGCTCTTCATGTCGTTTAAATTTGCAAAGTTTTGAATTATGGCCCCAGTTTTTGGCAGTGGAGATGTAAATGATGCGGTAATGATCCCTTTGTGTGCCTGTATGTTTAGCGATGACTTTTCAAGGAGAAACCCGATTTATATCTACCGTTGTTATATTTGTTTCCGTCCATCGTGCAATCCATGCTGTCGTCTGATAGCCAGTCTTCTTCGGTTTCTGGTTCTCTTCTTCCATTTTCAGCCGTTTCGCTACCTGCTGTTTCTTCTTGCTCGGTGCCTGCTGAAATTGCGCTATCACTCTCTTCAGCTGCGCGCTCTTTATTTTCGAGTGCGGAGGCGTCGATGTCTCGGTCTGATTAATTTCTTCCTCTTCTGGTGCGGATTGAGTCGTCTCGTCGGTAGGATCCCCGTCCGTTTGTTGGCACGAGAGCAGAGCGGCTTCCTCTTGTATTTCTATGTCCGGTTGACTCGGAGATGGTATCGGAGTCGACGATGCTATTGGTTGGCTGAACTCCATTTCCAAGTAGTTGTCTATTTCGTACGTTTCCTTGTTGCTGTTCATTTTCTTGCGGTATTAAGTGTTCGAGGTTTTCTGAGGTGATAATGTGGTAACAATACATGTTTTACTGTGCTTGTTCCCTCGGTTTCCACCCTTTTATATTCCTGTTTCACCAGCTGCCTGGCATTTGAATAAAAGATAGATAGTAATGAAATAACTCTATAGCTACTAATACGTGCACATAGCTACCCACATGCTAGATCCGGATGGTTTCGTAACAATGTCACAAAGTCAATCGAAGGAGAAAAGTCATTGTCCTGCAATCTACTCGTATTTACACTCAAAACTTTGTGTGCGTTCGGATTATGTTATTTTCGTTTTGTCGATCGACTAGATTGTAAAATCAGTTGTAAAATTGATTGCTTAACTAGAACAAAGTTTCTTCTTCACTACTAGATACTTATAACATATTTTTTCTACAGTAAACAGCAATGCAGTTTTATTACGCATATTATTTTAACTCATAAAAAACCTGTTTTTGTATTAAAGTTCCCAAGAAAAATTTTAAATAGATATCTGTAATAACATTGACTTATAAAGTTAATAAGTAGAAACGCCTCGCCTTGCTCTCCTTGCTTTTCCTTATATACAATTTTGATCTGAATTATACTCGAGCATAGAGACTTGACGCTTTTGCGTGTACGTTTATTTTAATCTTTTGAATTGAATTTGAATCACGGACAAAGCCGCATGCCGGTATGGGTAGCTTTGGTTATCGAAAAAGGTCAAGAGACTTATTTGCAAACTGCATTGCCGAATTTACAAAGTCACCTTCAAGCGTGATACGCAGATAAACGCGGAATTTGATATCTATGACATTTCCAAGGTTAAACGCAAAGCCACTGCTTTTGATAAGGAGAAATTTTTACAGTGTTAGGTACCTATCTAGATTGTGTTTTTTTTTTGTAAATTAATAAGTACTAATTTGCAATAAAAAAAAACAGATAGGTACTTTTGACACCATATTGGTATAACTTTAGTACGAATAATCTTTATATACGTGGCTAGTCCCGCGTATTGTATAAAAAAGTAGTTTTGTTTTGTGAGAGAAGCTGCAGCCGTGAGGTGACACGGCGAGTTGCCCCATGTACCATCAAAACAAAGAAAAAGATCATAAAAGAATAAAACGATCCGTTCAGTAGGTACCTCTTTCATTGATCTTGGAATCTATTTTATTTCCATTTTTTAAAAAACGTCAGAAGAACATTTCTTAATTAAATACAATCAATGCTAATAAGTAATTTCATTCTAACTTAAATTTCACGGTATCTATTATTTAGAAAATTATATCACGTAAGCGATAATTTCGCTAATTAACCTAGTTTGTTGCACGAATTGCTAATACCTAGTAATACCCACTGTAATATGATTTAATGTTTTATCAAGAAGGTGACCCGAGGTGATTAAACTGCCGAAATTATAGCTAAGGTGTCCTATTGGTATTTAATTGTTTATGCTAATGACTGGATAGACTTGTTAGTCGTGATAGGGAGTGCCTTGCATCACGCGGGTTTTTATTTCCATAAATAAGAGATTCACTAAATAACACAAAATAATTGTTATCACTAAATAATTTAAGAGTAGGATCGCGCCGTTGTGCTGGCTAAGACAAAGTAAGGGGAGAGTTGTGATCTGAGTCTCGTAACTTATGAATAATTTCGTGGGAGAAGGGCATAAGGTATCCGACAGCGTGATGGGTGGACAAAATTGCGGGTCGAACCTGGACCATTGGGTCCAGTCATGTGAACCGAGGCGGATTTCATAACACGAGAGAGGCATAAACATACCCAGCAGGGCAACGAATGTGGATGGATGATGATGATGAAAAAGTCTTGAATATGTCAGCGAGCGAAAACAAAAATTTACTTTCTTCCTAAAACCGACACAAAATTTTCTTTAGGCTTAGACAAAATTGAGCGATATAATTAGGTTGATATACAATTATATCTAGACAAGCTAAGATAAGAATCATAATTTTTGAAACGCAATATGTCGAGAATTGGGTTATCAGTTGACCTACGAAGTGCGTCCACGATCGTTTCGCGAAATGACGTCAGGACTCATGTGTAATCAACCATTAGAATTAGGAGTCTTTTACATCCACTCAACTCTATTATGTTTCGTACTTTGTCTTTTGTTTCATACATTATTATAATATATGCGTGGAAATCTTGCACTGTCTGATACAATCGATTGTTGCTTCCGCGTACCTGTATCCTGTGGAATAACTTATCACCTTCGGTTTTGCTACGAACTATAATCTTGGCTGTTTTAAAGGTAGACAACGAACTAAAGATGTCTTAGGAGACCAAAACACATCTAGGAAGAGAGGTGTTAATTCAACAACATTACAGGATTCAATGGACTTATAAAAGGAAAACTTCGTCTTCGTCGATGTAAGTATTGAATAATGATCTGAACGTTGTAATGTCTCAGTGTTCACTGTGCATTACAGCTTTTTTATGTAAAAAGTATCCAACTATAATTCCTATTCTACCTATTATTTATACTTTGTCAAACTATAAGTAATGGAATACGGAAGTCATAAAACTGATTGCAGGCTCAGCAGTAAATGCATTGAACCTATCTCGTTTAGCGGCGTGATAAGCCTTTGTTGTGTAACAGCTTTCAGGGAAGTGAATAAAAGCACGGTATAATTATTGCATTTTGTGTATATCTAGTTTATTTATGTGAAGGCAGAACGTAATCTAGAGTTCCTTAAAGTAAATCCCTTAGGAAGGCGTGCAGGGCGCTTACGCAAGCTGTCGATTCGTTGCGCTTGCCACGCTCACTTCGCTCTAAACGGGTCGATAACCCCAGCCATTCACGCAAAATACGTAGATTTGGAAACCCTGTGAGGCCAATCGCGCAGCTGCATATGAAATGAACAGGCTTCCTTGCCCTTTCCCGCACAATGCATTGCTTTCCGCTCGGAGCTATTCCTCGCTTATCGGCTAGCCTTTCTACGCCATTTCATCACAATAATGGTTAAGTTACTTATGTTACGCAACTTAATGAATTATTGTTGTTATGTGTAATTATGTAGATTTATATCAATTGGTTGAATCTACTTTACTACTACAGTCAATTGGGGGTGCGAGGCGTAAGTTCAAGATGTCTAAAACGTGTGTCATTCATATAGAACTTATACCTAATGTGGTTGATTCAGAGCGTAGTTGAGTATAGATTCAGATATCGAACATTTCAGAGATGCTATTTTAAGTGGCATTGCTTACATAAGGGACAATAATGTAGTGGGTCATGTGGATTAGGTACACGTAACATGAGGACCGTTTCAGGTTGCGTCGCCGCGCGCAATCCCGGGAAGGCATTAATGTTTCGACACGGCCGTCCGCGGTACTTCCAGCACTTCTATGTAAAGACATGCGAAACTTGTGAGATAAGTTACCATTGTTATTGCTTACAAAAATCTTCAGCAACAATGTTTTTCCGCATAAAATATGCATATTTTATGCGGAAGTTTCATTTTTGTTTCTCAGTTGTTCATCCCGTGTTAGGTACAGCTGGTTTGATTCCAGCATCAGACGACTCTATTCGTATGGATAGATAACAAATATAGAGTTAGATATATAGACTAATCATAGACTAATGGATTTCGAGCTAGAGATATAAAGAAGTGTTTATTTTTTAGAATAAAACTACTAATTATACGAAAACCTTCTACAAAAAATTAACTTAATGTTCATGGTGAAAATCCCATCAAAATCTATTGCGTAGTTTGAAACGAAGTAAACAAACAGAATATCGCAATATAATGTAGGAAATAATAATTAGGCACCTAATTTTTTGTTAAATTTGTTTTAGTTATGTAATATCACCGAGATACTCTAAATAAAGGGTGCAGCGTTATTATCTAACACCGTCTAGCTCGTTAAGTATCTGATAAGTCTCTTAGATATTATTAATATATATCTTATCAATTAATCAGATAACGATACTCAGCGTGTATTTCTTTTTAACAAATCTTTTTGCAGTAGGTAAGTTTAGTTTGTTTTATTTGTACACAAAATGTCACATTTTAAAAAATTACAATAAAATGTCTGATAACAGTCAACATTCTTATTACTAATCGACTAGACACAAAACTCCCAAAAAGTTGCCAAGCTTGACTAAATTAATTCCCGTATAACCAGTGGTTAGTACTTATTTGTTTAGAAAGGAATATAACGACTTACTAATTTCAATTTAACTGTCGGTCGCAGTACTTTAGCGGAAAAATTTGTGGGCCTTATGTTCCACATTTGAAGTGATTCATGACACAACCGAATTGGTTTTTTTCCGAACGCCGGTTGTGCTTGTAAATTATTACTTTATACGTTTCACGTTAGATTCTCTTTGAAATAAATGTAACCTAATATAATTCTGATAAGATTTTTTTATAATTATATACCTACTATGGAAAACAAAACAATAGTGTCTAATACACAATATCTTTATGTATCTACTAGCGGCCCGTCCCGGCTTCGCTCGGGTGGATATTCATTTTTTTATCATTTTCGGATAAACGTAGATGAAAATGCGTCTTTATGCGGGTGATAAGTAGATTTTTTTTAAATTACTATTTATATTTTCTCATATAATTTTTTACATTTTTATCTATAAACGTATTTTTATTCTCATCTATCGTAACGTTATTTTTTATTTATTGTCCCATTTTATTTATATTGTGTTTAAGATTAAATACTTTATTTATTTTTTTAGGTTTTTGGTTGCAATTTTTTTACTTGATCTTATTTTGTTAAGGATCCCTAATTTTTTCAGGTAATAAATATAGCCTATGACACTCAGCAATAATGTGGCTTTCTATTGGTGAAAGAATTTTTAAAATCGGTTCAGTAGATCCCGAGATTACCCCTTACAATTTAACAAATATACAAACACACAAACTTTACTTCTTTATAATATTAGTATAGACTAGCTGCACCCCACGCTTTCAGTCCCTTTTTTAAGCCATTCATTTTTATATTGTATTGTTATATAGCGAACAAAAAAAAATTAAATAGCTCAAGTCGTTTTTAAGTTTTAGCGAGACTAACCAAGATCGATTGATTTTTGTATTTAAGAGACAAACTACGCCCCGCGGTTTTACCCGCATTTTCCCGGGTAAAAAGTAAGGCTATGTGGTAATACAAGTTACAAGCTACTTTCACACAAATTTCATGTAGGTAAATCCGTTCAGCCGTTTGAAGGGCTTCACACACAGCAGCTATAAATGCTATAACGTAAAGATGTACATTATAGCACGATACATCTCATTACATCTTTCCATAGAAATCGTCAGGAGACCACACACGACAGCTATAATGTATATTTTTACATCCTGACGATTTCTATGGAAAGATGTAATGAGATGTATCATGCTATAATGTACATCTTTACATTATAGCTGCTGTGTGTGAAGCCCTTTAGCGTTAAAGAGTAACAAACGTCCATACATACAATTCAGGCGTTTATAATGTTAGTAAGGATATGCAATGATGAAATGTAGGTATATTATGTCATATGCTAGATTCTCACCATCTGGTCGCTAGACTTGGCTGGATTGACTTCTGACCATTGCACTTAGATTAGTAATAGCTAAATAAACTAGTTAATAGTTCGTTCACATTAGTTATGATAAACTATTGCAAAATCGAGAACCTTACTATCAAAACATTTAATAAATAAATATCCAACAAAAAACGATTCACACTCAACTACAATTCCGTCGGTTTTACAAAAAAAAAAAACATACAGACGAATTGATAACCTCCTCCTTTTTTGAAGTCGGTTAAAAAAAGAGAAAATGACAGTTTTTACTTTTTTTTGTTGGATAGCGAAAATTGACTTATTTCTGGAATTTGAGATTTAAATAGTAGATTGTACTCGTACAACGAGGGCATAAAACAAGCCATTTTATACGAGACGTTTAGCTAGCCCGAACCGAAGGTGAGGGCGGATATAAAGTCGAGGATAAAATGGGTTTTATGCCCGAGTTATACACTCGACTTTTCACATCGATTGCGAGGAAATATTATAAATTAAAATAAAAAAAAATCAAATACAAATTTATATAAAAAATTGATTTAACTAATTAATAAAAAGATATTAAAAAAAATATTTAAATCTAAAAAAAATATTTAATTTATTAAATAATCAATTAATTTAAAATTCTTCATTTTTATTTAATTTTTTTTTTTCATTCATATTTATTTATTAAAATTAAAATA
Source organism: Alcis repandata (assembly GCA_949125135.1). NCBI lineage: Eukaryota > Metazoa > Arthropoda > Insecta > Lepidoptera > Geometridae > Alcis > Alcis repandata. The sequence goes on along the minus strand of OX421226.1, from coordinate 8,824,904 downwards.
TAAAGAAATAGATTTTATTAATTATTTAATAAATTAATTTAAAATGATTAATTTATTTTTACTAATTTAAATTAAAACAAAATAACATAATACACATAAATAGAATAAAAATCACATACAACAACAAGAAACTTTTTTAAAACTCACTGAATAAAAAAAAATTCTATCTACAATTTAAATCTTCTTTAAAGGTTTTATATTTTAAAAAACACGAGGAAACTCCTTACATGATAAAAGAATAAAAAAATATAGAACCTCTTTTTTTCAACCTCTTAAATCTCTGTTCCCTTTTCAAATTACTTTTTTGCCCTTGTGCGTAAAAGTGGGCGAAAAAGTAATTTGAAAAGAGAAGAGAATTGAGAGGTTGTTAAAAAGAGGTGCAATTTTTTTTTATTCTTCTTTCATGTAAGAAGTTTCCTCCTGTTTTTTAAATATAAAACCTATAGAAGATTTAGATCGTAAATAGTTTTTTTTTGTTCAGAGAGATTGAATATAGGTCGGGTAAAAAGTCTTTTCGCATTATAGTATGTATGAACTTGTAATAAAATATCTTTGGCTATACTATTTGCATCGGGCTGGTTTTGGTATCATTGAAAGTTTAAATTTTAAAGAATATAATAATTCCAAATTCAAATTAGGAAAATGTGTGATTTTCATTTTTTTTTTCGTACTGTCAAGATGAGTAGAATCTAATAAAGAAATTCGATACATTTTAAAATTTTACTACAAAAATGGTAAAAATGCAATGCAAGCCGCGAAAAAAATTTGCGATGTTTATGGACCTAGTGCAGTGTCTGTGAGAGTAGCACAAATTTGGTTAAAGCGTTTTCAATCCGGAAATTTTCTTGTCAAAGATGCACGTCGCTCTGGTCGCCCCATTACGGATAAAATGGATGCCATTTTTGAAAAAGTGGAGCAAGATCGGCATATCAGTAGTTACGACGTAGCTGAAGAACTGGGAATTGACCACAAAACAGTTTTGGCGCATTTGAACAAAACTGGGTACACAAAAAAGATCGATATTTGGGTACCTCACGAGCCCACTTCAGCCCACTGAAAGAAACCTAATGAACCGTATACTCATTTGTGATTCTTTATTACGAAGTAATGAAACCGAACCATTTTTGAAGAACCTGATAACTGGTGATGAAAAGTGGATCACGTACGACAAGAACGTGCGAAAAAGGTCGTGGTCAAAGGCCGGTCAGGCTTCACAGACTGTGGTGAAACCCGGGTTAAATCGCAACAAGGTGATGCTGTGTGTGTGGTGGGATTGGAAGGGCATTATTCATTATGAGCTGTTACCACCAGGCAGGACCATCGATTCTGAACTCTACTGCGAACAACTGATGAGATTAAAGCAAGAAGTTGAAAGAAACCGGCCGGAATTAATCAACAGAAGGGGTGTGGATTTTCATCATGATAACGCTAGACCTCACACATTTTTAGCCACTCAGCAAAAATTAAGAGAGTTTAGCTGGGAGGTGTTAATGCATCCGCCGTATAGTCCTGACCTTGCACCTTCAGATTTCCACCTGTTTCGGTCTCTTCAGAATTCTTTAGGCAGTGTCAGGTTAACATCACGAGAGGACTGCCAAAACCACTTTTTATCAAATATTTTTTTTAAAAATATATTATTAAGTATAAGTTTTAATATTTAAAAAACAAAAATTTAATAAATTTTTAATGTTTTTCATAATTTTAAAATTTAGAATAATACTTATATTTTTTTTATTTAAAAAAAATGATGAATTTTATCTTTTTTAATTTTAATTTTTTAATTTATATTTTTTTCTGTTTATTATTTTTTTATAATTAACCACTTACTTAATTTAAATTATATTTTTATTTATATTTTATTACATTATTTATTTATTATTATTAAGTATACATATTATTTATTATATTTTAATTTTATTTATTTCCTCGCAATCGATGTGAAAAGTCGAGTGTAAAACTCGGGCATAAAACCCATTTTATCCTCGACTTTATATCCGCCCTCGCTTTCGGCTCGGGCTAGCTAATCGTCTCGTATAAAATGGCTTGTTGTATGCCCTCGTTGTACAATCTACTATTTCTGTAAAATCTGTAAAACACTTATTTGAGTTATTTTCTATTAAAATGTTATTTACACTTAACGAAATGTACCAGTATGTAGGTATGGTACGAGTATATTCATATATTATAGCTGATGTTATAATTAATGTACGAAATGTATAACAGCTGATTTTTGACAATTTGTCAATTTCGGGTTTAATTTTTTAATTATTATTTTTATTTTAAAAAAAATGTTCTTAATAATGAGTACAATATAAGTAGTTATATCTGCGCTTTACTACCGATCCATGTGACTATATCCCCGACACAGGGGAACCTAGCGCGGAGTTATGAGTGCAATCCTTGAAAAAAAAAGTAACGTAAAACTTCCATTGAGTGTTTTTACTACTTCATTTGAACCATTCTAGTTAGTAGTTAGATAATAGCTTGTTTGTCCCAGTGAAATGATTTCATATTTTTATCTCGTGAACGTCATTATCTATTTCATAATTGTTTATAAAAAGCCGCGTGGTAAACAAAGTTTTATCATTTGGATAATGATTATGTAAAAAACAATACTGAAAAGTTACCCAACGATAAGCTGAGACTTACTTTTGCGTCTGGTTGTTTACTATACGCGAAACGAATTCAATTCTTGTTTATTTTTTTTTTTAAGAGAGTGATTACGAGTGAATAATTATGACGGCGCGTACATGTTTCATTACGATAAAAAGTATTTTTATGCTCTTAAAAAGCAAAGCCTGGACACGCGACGCCGTAGTGTCGTAGGGCTCGCTGGTTATCATGAATGTTATCACCCTCTCGTATAGGTATTGCAAAAATGGTGTCACCCACTTTTTACACATTGAAGGTCGCTGATAAACTCTTTTTATTAAATAAATAACAATTAAATAATCGTCAAATCACTGAAAACACTCAGTTATTTGTGTCAAGGGCAACTGCGAATCTAATAAATGTGTATCTAACTAGATAGTATAGCCTAATTCTTTAAACCACAGAACAGATTCGCAAATAAAAATAAAGTTAAAATGCTGATAAATAAACTACAAACATGTATATTTTAGGTTTTTTCATTTCTGGAACTTGGATAGAGTTGTGTGCAACTAGACTAAAATTAAATTTAGCAAAAATTGTTAATATATAGGTATCGTTTAATAAAAAAAAAAACTTTTAATTTATATTGCTAATGAGTTGCATATCATTTCGATAATAATCTTTTAAACTATGTATGTAACAAAATATTTTGATACCTATTTATTTATTTAATGCCTTTTGCTTGGCAACAACGGTATTTTAATCGAAGAAAAATAAAAAAATGCTTATTAACCAACAAACATCAAAATGCTTGGTTTGAATTAATAAAAATATTTAGACAGGTTGGTAAGAGTGTAGTGGGGAAAGTTGGCATAACGTAGATTGATATAAAATTATTAAATTGTTTGAGTCCCATACTCGGAAAACTTACGAAAAAAGTTATCTTAAAGTAAGAAGTTATAAGAAGTGAAATTATTTAAGCTTTTTAAATATATGAAATACAATTTCCTTATTCAACCTACGGACCAGAACAACCCATCTCCATGAGAAGGCTCTTTGTCATATAATATTGTATTAAATACGGTACGTTTCTGCCAAATACAGGCGGATTAATCTTCCACATAGCCTTTACATTGAGCTGCAATTTGGCCCATTTCAAGAAAAATGTAAAGAGACACCTGTAAATCTGCATTACCAGAAAATTTTTATTTGCCGATAGATTTTTGGCAAGTGCTTAATTCACAACTTTTAAATAAATCGGGTGACCACAAGTTTTTGATAAACTACCACTACTATTATTGTTTCCTGATGTTGCCGACTGTCCTCTACAGCTTGCCAATTTGTTTTGACTTTCTCATGTTTGCGGCGCCTACAAAGAAGTGATGAGGCAAGTAATAAATCGAGATCATGGACTTGTAGATGTTAAAAGATAAGCTATGCTGCTCCAATAAGTACCAACACACGTGTTTTTTTTATCAATTCCGCATTTTCATTGCATTATTGTAGCGTATAATTTGGCAGGTTACAAGTAACATCTGCGTAGGTACTTACGTAATAAGTAGGTACGAGTATATACTGTACACTAGGTAAAGGCGTTAGGTTTATGTGTTTTCTACTTTAGAATTAATAGGTACACATTTGTGTTAAGTTGGCTAAGCGCAATACAAGCATGCAACCTGTTTTTGGGCTAAAATAAAAATACCACACAACTGCCTAAAAAAATAAACCAACACGTAAAAAAACATTGTCCATAACCCACAGAAAATATTAATAAAATTTAATTATCTGGATATTAATTATTTAAGAACTTACCTGTTCTTATGCGCTATTAACCATTGAACAGTTTAGTCACTTGTGCAAATAGGTATAGCTACGCAATAAAGATGCAAAAACTGTTAGGCCGGGGCCCTACCGCAAGAAGGCAACAAAACTTACACTGTATAGTGAAAAGAAATGATGGCAAGAGTTTATATAGTCGATTAGTTGACTAATTCTAGGTAACTAACTCATTGTAGATAATTGGCGCGGCTACATTCGCTTGGTGGCGACTACGTGTAGCTTCGATAATAGCTTCTAGTTTACTAATATAGGCTTCTTCTTAGTCAATCTATATGAGCTAAGAAACACAGTGAGCGAGGCGGGACTCGACAACAAACTGATTAAGTTAGTAGTTGTCCTGTGCTGAACGGGAATGCTGTATGAAGCCAACTAAGTAAAACATACAAATATATCGCGCTGTCATCGTCTCGCCAACTTGCTATGTGTTTTGGGCTGTAAGCGTGACCTGCGATGAAGCCCCGGCCTTAAGACGCAGGTTACACGTGCGAATTTATGTCAAGGAGGTAAATGATTCAGGATAACCAAACAGTTGGTGGTAGTAGGTGGTCGCCGCATCTGTTTGACGTCGGCGCATTGTGAGAAAGAGCAATGACCTAATTCGCGAAATGGTATTGTTTTACCATTTTATTACAATTGTATTGTTTCATCAATAATGTATGTAGTTATATCGTAGTACCGCGTGTAGTACAATGTCTTAGCGTATAGGTTGACCATTTAAATTTCGTTAATTTGTTTTATGTACGAATTGTATATTTTCGCACATAGAGGTATATCTACACTAGTTATTATTTAAACTAGGTAGATTTGAATGAAACTATTATCATTATTTTTTATAGAAATGGTCTAGAAATAGACTGTCATTATTAATTTATAATAAAAAAAAAGTACGTTCCAGTTATGTAAATTTTATGTTCATGTAAAATGTGTGTAAAATTAACAAGTTTTGTATTTGGTGATTTTAACTTTAATTTTCTTACTAACCGATAATAAATATAGCTTTTTTAGCAACACAAAATACCTATCTTATTTTGATTTCAATAACGTTGTGAATTAGTAAATAAAGTGTCCTACATAGTTTTAAGCTTTACGTACTACTTTATTCTATTTCTTTGCAACAACACAGCTCAATTTGAATGGAACGTATCTCAATGAAATAAAACTTAAGTTTCCCTAAGTTAAACTTACATATTTTATGTTACCCATATAAAAGACTTCAACGAGTTCTTATTAACAAATCACAAGCATGTCAGAATCCAAAATTTACAAAATATCTAAAACGAGAAAACGGATAATCTATTCGTATGGAAAAATATGTTAACGTAAATTTGATCACATCCTTCTCCACAAATTAATGTTCAAAAATCATCTTACTGTGCTCTTTAGCATTTTTATATGATAACTTCAAGGAAGTAAAGATAATGTGACTTCAGACGATTAATCTAATTTGGGTCAATGTAAGACAATTCTAGTAAATTTTTGACATAATTAACTTTGATGATATCATCATTGTCTTATATAAATATCGGCTACAAATAAGGGACAATATCTTGTTTTACTTCTAGTAGACTTCCGTAAAATAACCGCCTGACTCATCTACGATTTCATCAGTTATAAACACCCAAATTAATGTATCTATTAATTATTAATACAATAATAGTTTGGATACATATAAATATTCTACTATTAAGTACTCATGAGATTTAATTAAAATTAAAGTATTCAATTCCAAGTATCTCTTAAACGACAAGGTTAAACATTATCAATTCAAATTGGTATCAATAACCTCATAATATGTTTAAATCAGTTCACGACTATTTTCTATGAATAGTGATTATATAGTAGTGATAAGGGGCCAATTACGTAAGCTGGTTGGAGCTAGAGACGTAATCTAACATTGTGAAGTTGAAACAAAAATTACCTACTTCGTAGTGGAACAGTAACTCGACTACATAGTAAAATTAGTTTGATTTTTAATACAAACTTACAAAAATGCGTATATGTACAGTTAACTAAAATTCAAACTAAAAAAAACACAAAAATAACTAAGGTTTTCTTTAAAGTTTAGGTACATAACTTTTTAGTAGAGCGCTAGTCCCCAAACTACATTTATAATATCCATTACGCCTACATCTTGGGGACAAGGTCTTCGACAGTGCAGTAGGTACATGATTGTGCTATAATAATTTAGTAAATTGTAGAAATAAAACAAAACATGGAGAAGAATACTAAATCTATCTAATCAATGAAATTGCACTATTTACTAAAATCAATCAAAATGTAAAATTTTGTGAAGTATGCCTGTTGGTTTGTTTCCTTTTTCGCACTTAGACGGCTGAAGATATTCTGATAATTTGCTAAAATTTGGCATGAAGATAGTTTCTACTTTGTATTAACATGTAAGATATTTTTTTCTTCTATCGGGTGAAGCCGCGGGTCGCAACTAGTTCGACATAAAATCTTGAACGAAGCGTCGCCGTGCTATCTTATCTTCGAACGTGCGTGTCCTGTTGTGTTGTTGTGAACACACATGAAGATAACTCTAGCTGACGCCGGCGGCTTTGTACGTGGTGCTGCTCTTTTTAGAGTTCTGGACCGCCTTCGGTGAAGAACCCTTAAGGCGAGACTGCGGTGCCTGTCAATCTGTTTGTCAGCCAATTATTTCACGAAAAATATGTCTGCTAGTCAGTCGTAATTTTTTGATTAAGTAGATGTAATGTTTATAAGAATACTAGGTATGCCAGGATAGATTGAAGGTGACATTAATAAAAAGGGAGTGATTATGTGTGTATGACGAATGATAGAGATGAATAGAGGAAACGTACCTATATACAGTAGCGACCTCACGTGAGTAGGATAGGGGTAGAAAGATTATGACTTCAACAATAAATAATAGAAGGTATCTACTAAGTATGGTACTAGACAGTTAATGGGCGCACTCGGCCGATCAAACAAACTATGATTCTTGTGACTGACTCGCCTCATCACACTGTTTATACAAATCGAGTACTCGACGGAAGGCACTGTCTCGTCGCTGTACTTATTACGTGTAATTAACTCACAAAAGTAAGATCGTATAGGCCGAGTACCTAGCTTTGCGGTTGCTTTAGGACAAACAACCGGGACCACAATTATTACCTACTCGGTATTATTAGTACCATCCGCGTACCGCGAGCTCACATGGACGTGTGCTCTATATCGTAGTACTTGCTGCCGTGTAGATAGGTTGCATCTGTGTGCGTGCGTGTGTATAGGTATTTGCAAAACCTTAAATTGAATGATCCATATTAGGCGATACCCAGCTGATAAAACGGTCATTAATCCGAAATTGGTGCTGTACCTAATGATAATATAAAGGTATTGACACACTATTTCTCAAGCAAACTATTTTAAATAATATGGAAAAACCTTGCCAGTTTAATACTTTACTTATAATTAATTTTATTAGATTTTTAACATGTCCATTGTCTAAGAGCCCTGGTGTCAGAGTTTTATAATGATAAAATAAAGATGCTAACATAATTGAAAGATGCTATTTCTAAAGCAAACTATTAGCAAATAGTATGTAAAAACAAACATTGCCAGTTTAGGCAATTTTATAGCTATAAGTAATTAATTATATTTGATTTTTGAAAAAAAAATTAACATGTTTAACCCCAGTGGCCGAGTTTTTATATGACGTGGCGTTAACATTTTTGACGTGGCGTGGGCGGAGGATAAGAGCAAGATGCGTTCAAACACGTTATTTTAAAGGAAGCATTTACCTATCTACCTATATAGGGTTATTCATAAAGGGTATGCTAAGCTGAAAAGGGCTAATAGTACTCATCATTATGAACAACTTTTACTATGAGACCAACCCGAAATTTGCGAAAAAAAAATCAGCTGTTCCATACATTTGGTCGAGTGTCATTGACATTTTTCTATGGAACAGCTGATTTTTTTTCGCGAATTTCGGGTTGGTTCCATAGTAAAAGTTGTTCATAATGATGAGTACTATGAGCCCTTTTCGGCTTAGCATACCCTTTATGAATAACCCTGTATTTAACCAGTGGGCTCAAGCTTGAAGGCATTATTTGACAGATCTAAACTAACTAAAAATGTATCTGTCTTTATCATTGCAAGCTATTAGACAAAGACGTCAATTGTTTTAGAAAATTTAGATCTGTCATAAAAAGCCTTCAAACTGGGAACAGTGTGTACAAAAAGAAATGCTTATTGGTATCAAATGTACCTACCAATAAGCACAGTTAAAGAACATGCCAAAAACATGCTAAAATGCATGCTTTTTACTAGCGTGTGTGTCAGTAGCCTAAGGGACGGTCGTTGATCTTTCGGCCCAGTGCGACGCTTGCGCCGTATAGGTACCTACAGTGCGACACGGCTTATGTATTATAAACTAAGCAATGCTTTGTGGTATTACCCCACTATCTTACAGGAACTGGTCGGATAAAACTAGCTTTTGGTCATATGGGTTAATCCAGGATATATGGCCAACCAAATGTAGATATGCTTTTATACTACGGTAGGTACCTACTTAAATACTTTTCTTTAATCTTTATTAATTAAATAGGGTTTGGTCAGACATGACCATGCCACCCTAATTGGCCACACTTAAAACTTTACAAATATAGCCCGTATAAAGTAAGTAAAAAGTTCGTAATGGCTTTGGTGTCAGTGCTTAGTTCGCTTGAAAGCATCTGACGTGGCGTTATTATTCTATTGCTTGGAATTTCTGCTGTGAACAATAAAGAGTGTATATCTGTATTGGCGGTTGATGTTAAAGGACAAACGACCGGGGCCTACAATTTATCAAGAATTTCAGATTCCGTAGAAATAGAACGCAGGGGATAGTGTACGTTTCGCTACTTTGACGTTCAAACTAGTTCAACAATTGGCCACCTTATCAGAAGAGCGATCTCATCCAGGTAACCTTAGGTTGGAGACGATACATAGAAGAGATGAAAGCAGGCTGTGCAATAAATGAGAAAACTTTGTCTATGTGTGAAGTAGGTAGGTACATGCTTATACTATATTAAATTTATAATATGTTAAAATTTATATGCACAGCCACTCATACATGTCACTGGTGTATTAAAATGTTCTAATTGAATTAAATGTTTTGTTCAGTAACCTGTTACATTTATTCATACATTTTAACTTAGTTATAACGTAATTATATTTTCTTTGTTCATCATCATCATCCACAGCCCTCTCTATCCCACTGCTGGGTATAGGCCTCTCTCCCGTTATGCCATCTGCCTCGGTCAACTGCTAATCGGGTCCAGGTTCGACCCGTGACTCTGACTATGTCGTCGACCCATCTCGTCGCCGGACCAACGCTCCGCTTGCCTTCTTTGTTCATATAACATTCTAATGCAATTAAACTTATTATTGGTAGATATATGCAAACTATTAATATCTTTAAATAAACGACTGCAGTGATAACAATAATACGTGATGTCATTTAAATAACCTCCGTTCCGATTATGCAACAATGACTGTAAACAATATGTTATGGTGCCAAAAAGTTTATCTTTGCCACATTAAAATTAATTACTTAAACATTGAAATCATTACTTTTTAAAACAATAAGTAACCTTGACGTAAATTGGAATTAGTTTCGTAATTTTTTCTTGTAAGCAGTAATGTACCTAAAGTTTGCGTCATGCACTTTTAGATACATATCCTGCAGGAACTGTACGTTTTTTTCAGAAAAGATAGAGCCCAATCATTATGTTATCAGAGATACCTAATAATTTTAGTTCTGTTAAAATCAACGTAAGTACCTACAAGATTGTCTTGAGTAGGTACCTACGTTAATTATAAACAACTATTATTTACGTTTATTTTTTATTTGTAGTATTGTCGAGTCGTAAACTCTGACCATAGTTTTCTTCGTGAGAATCGGACGAACTAGCATTTCAAATACATAGTACCGACTCCACAGTGAAACAAACAAGCCAACATCGTCGTAAACTCAGTCTTACACCACCCGCACTCACTAATAAACGCGTGCGCGGCGCCACTCCTAATAGTTCACATACACACTAATACCTTATTTAGTGGCTTTTGTTAATGCTCCTCAATGCTTCAATTTGCATCAAACAATATAATTGACGGTACTCTACTATCAGAATACCCCGGGCTGCATACGGCCCGCACCTCAAGCAAAATACTTACTAAAATACTTACTTAGTCAATAACATTACTCGTAGCGTGATAGCTTTTATCATACCAGTCTCTGTATTTTCATAAACATAGAAAGACCACTATTATATTATGAGTGCGCGTGCACTGAACTGGAGGAGTGTTCATATTTATTTGATTCGTAGTATTATCTCATAAAAAACGTTATTTATACCCATTCTCTATTTTTATTATGAATCTAAACTGCTTTACAACGAATGAATAACGCTTAAAACATTCCAGTTTAATATTGCGTAAACAAAATACTAAGATACGTAACGCTTACGTAGACAGGGAATACCTATAATTATAATGTAGGACTATTCAGAAGTGATTAAGCGTGGAAGTATTAGAGAAAAATCATTAGGTCGCAGAAAATTAATCACGATTTGAATGGATATAATTCTATTGAATTAAAGAAAAAGGTAGCAGATCTAATTTTTATGCTAATGTGTTTTCTGACCCGGTTTGTTTTTTGATAATGAGTAAAGCAATATCGGCGGTAGCGATTTGCTAGAAAATCTGCTTAGAAATCTGATCAAATCAATTATTTTTCGAGGAATTTGTGTTTAGATAGATATCTATGTAATGTTACAATGAGACTGAAACCTATATATGTGTTAAAGTTCATAAAAATATTTTTTTACGAAAAAGTAGAGATAAGGTAGAAACCACGAACACTTTTCAGTCACCTCACACAATAGCTTCAGAACTGGTACGTCATCTCCGCTTTCCACCCCACTACGTTGAGGTCATATAAAATAAAGTGATATTAAAACTGAAATGTCGCCTAGAGGTCGAGCCGCGTAGTCCGCCCAAGGCTCAGCCCGCGAGTCGTTGACCCGCTGTCACCTTGTGCCAGCTTACGCAATGCTTAATCTTATCATCTGCATGCGCACCCGCGACCTTACCTCTCCCCTCCCTAGAATTTGGACGCCTACATTTAACATCAATAGGCGAACGTTTAAGGTCAACCCCGAAGGTGCTCATTTCAAATTCGACACGGGTAGGTAACGCTGACATAAGCTTTCGAATTAGCTTCAGTTTGTATAACATAATGTAATGTTTTAAGTCGCTTCATAATATTGTCTTAGGGTAATGGGTACGTCATGATTGATAATTTGCGATGAATATTGGTTTAAAGGTCATGATGGGTTAATTACTGGACTTATCTGATATTCAGATATTTTTCGGGAGACGTCAAAATAAAAATTCTTAATCTGTTATCGTAAATAAAATTTATCATATTTATACCCACGTGCCATTTATGGTTTGCGAAATGTTTAATAGTTTTTTTATGGAATTAAAAATGGATCTGAATTGTTCCATTAAAAGAATACAGAATTAGTTAAACCAAATTTTTAAGTAATGGTTAAGGTATTTCTATTAATAAAAAAATTGTATTTTAGAGCTATATCGAGAGAGCTACGAATGTGCTACGCGCGTGCTACGTACGCCGGCTTGCGGAAAAGCGAGGGAGAGAGGCGCGGGCGCCGCCGGTAGGACGAGCCTATTGCTCGCGCCACCCCGCCGCCCGCTCGTATTTATTCGCAAGGCCACGCCAGCGGCCCGCAGTGCGCACACGTCGCTCGCACGCGATATACAATCATACCGTTCTCCGCATCGCACTGTTGCGATTTACGTTGCGCGCACTAATGTTACCTTCGTTTCGCATCTGAAAGCGTTTACTTTTTCATTCATAAAAATTGATAATAAAAAATAACAATCATGTTAATGATAATCCCAGATTCGAAATTGTTGTGGGGACTTTGGTATGTGTTAAATTACTGTGTGACGCGGACGTCGACGCCGCTCCTGGTGTTGTTTTTCGCGGCGGTGCTGACGCTGCGGCTGGTGGCGCTGATCCGCGAGGAGCGGCGCTTGCCGCCCGGCCCGTGGGGGCTGCCCGTCGTCGGCGTGCTGCCCTTCCTGGGAGTTCGCCACAAGACCTTCCTGGAGCTGCAGCGCCTCTACGGCGCGCTTTTCTCCGCCCGTCTCGGCAACCAGCTCACCGTCGTGCTGTCTGACTACAAGCTCATCCGCGAAGCATTCCGCCGAGAAGAGTTCACTGGAAGACCCAGCACACCACTAATGCACACGATCGATGGACTTGGTGAGTACTTATTCCGAAATGTATTTATTAATTTCCATTAATTATTTTTTTTAATTCAACTTGTAATTTAAAATAATATTTAAAACTAATATTTAAATAAAATACGACTGTGTATAATTTTTCTATTAAATAAATTTCACGCTCGGATAAAACTACAATTTGCCATACATGTCGGTATCTAATTCTTAGACGCGTACAAATCGAGTTAGTAAATAACGCCGGTAGCAAAGCACATGCGTATGGGAGGCGGCGCACCAACAGCGGCCCTCCCGTCGGGTGCGCTTGCGCCGCCCACTCAGCCCTGGCTAACGCCTTTCTCGTCACACAGGTATCATCAATAGCGAGGGGCGTCTCTGGAAGAGCCAGCGCCGGTTCTTGCACGACAAGCTGCGCGAGTTCGGCATGACCTACATGGGAAGCGGGAAGAAAGTCATGGAAGGAAGAATTAAGGTTTGTAAAACTAAAATATTGATTTAAAAAATGCTTTGATTTCGAAAATCACTATTGCGTAGTTATAAATTTAAAAAATGTCTCTAATAAATTTATTTTGTTTAATAGAGTGAAGTGCACGAGCTGATCGCTAACCTGCAGCGTTCGGAGGGGTCGCCGGTTGATGCCAACCCCCTATTAGCGCTGGGCGTGTCCAATGTGATCTGCGGCATCACCATGTCAGTTCGGTTTGCCAACGGAGACGCGAGGTTCGAGCGTCTCAACAACCTCATCGAAGAAGGCATGCGTCTCTTCGGAGAAGTCCACTACGGAGAATATGTTCCACTATACAACGTAAGCATAAAATTAACAAAATATTACTAGCAAACTATATTTCGAAAAAAAATATCAAATATTTAAGGAACATTTTGTGTAGCGTTGATATTAATTAAAATTTTCTTTGCAGTATCTTCCCGGAAAAGCTGAAGCTCAAGAAAAAGTTGCTAAGAATCGTGAAGAGATGTTTGCGTTCTACCAAACGCTAATTGACGAGCACCGTGAAACTCTAGATATGGACAACGCGAGGGACCTCATCGATGTTTACCTCATCGAAATCGAGAAGGCAAAGCGTGAAGGCAGAGAAGGAGAACTTTTCGAAGGCAGAGGCCATGGTAAGCTATACCTATTCTGTTTTTAAATTCTATAATTGTTCAGTAGTCAAAAAAACAAAAGCCGTAAAAAAACAAATATGCTAAAGTTGCTTTTTCTCTTCCAGAACTCCAGCTGAAACAAATTCTCGGAGATCTATTTTCTGCTGGTATGGAAACTATTAAATCGTCCCTGCTGTGGATGATCGTGTTTATGTTGAGAAACCCTGAAGTGAAGAGGCGTGTGCAGGAAGAAATCGACGCCGTCATCGGCCGCGATCGCCTTCCTACCATCGAGGACATGCCCAATCTCCCGTACACTGAAACCACCATCCTGGAAACTCTACGCATGTCAAGCATCGTCCCATTGGCTACTACACACTCACCTACAAAGTAAGTTCTAACTACTAATCGTCTATGTGATATGTTGTTCGTGTGTTGTTTTTGAGATCGCTAACAGTGACTTCTTCTTCACCAGGGATGTCAATCTTAACGGGTACAGAATCCCAGCGGGATCGCAAGTGGTGCCGCTGATCAACTGCGTGCACATGGACCCCAATCTATGGGACGAGCCCAACAAGTTCAACCCGAGCCGGTTCATCGACGAGTCGGGCAGGATCCGGCGGCCGGAGTTCTTCATGCCATTCGGCGTGGGGCGGCGCATGTGCCTGGGTGACGTCTTGGCCCGCATGGAGATGTTCATGTTCTTCGCGGGCATGATGCACCAGTTCGACGTGCAGTGCGCGGCGGGCGACGCGCTGCCCTCGCTCGAGGGCACGGTGGGGGCCACGATCGCTCCCAAGGCGTTCCGCGTGCAGTTCGTGCCGCGCGCGCGCCCCGCGCCGCCGCCGCCGCCCGACCACGCGCTGCTTCGGAACGTCGGCGCTCACTAGACGCCACCGCATTACATTCCCCACACACCCACCAGTATTCAATGATCACTCGTTTTAGAGCGAATCGAGGACCGTTTATTTAAGTCATTATCGTTTAAGTGACGACGTCGCCGCGGCGATGGTCGAGGCTGTGCATAAAGTGTTCAATTTTAATAGTAGCGGAACGTTTAGATGTATTTAAAATTCCCATCGTTGAGATTATGATTCGTGTGCGTTTGCAGTATTATAATGCATGTTAGATTGTAGATCGACAGATCGCCGTTCGAAAATAGGTTTAGGTTAGGGATTACCGCGTAAGCTATAGTACCAAAATAAATGTAGGAATTAGACGATTATTTATTAGTAGGGTGCGAGAGTGCTGTCGGTTGAGTGTGATCTCATGTTTGTTGCGTTACGCGTAGATAGATAGAATCTAGGGTTTGAAAGTGTTCATTTAATGTAATCTAGTTATTTAATGTACCTATCGGGAGCGACCACATTCCATGGTAGAGTAAACCAGCAGCTAGTCTAGAGCGGTGTATCGCTACATAGATATTACACATTAATATTAGTTTTGGTATAGTTCTCTAAAACAATGTTATTGTTTGCAACCAAGTTGCTATGAACTGAAGTTCAATCGGAAGTCTGTATTCACTTGCAGATGTTTGTCTAACACCATTATACATAAGTTAAACATTGTAAATAATGTCAAATCTTTTAAATCAGCTATTTACTTAGAAAGTAAAGGTGAATAAAATGATACAAATATGTATTCAATGGTTTCATTTCATTGCTGTTAATTTCAGAAAAGACCGAATTGGTAACTATTCGGATTTTTCTGAAATAAACGACACAGAGTTAAAACTATCTTCACCAAGAAGCTGTACTACCCAACTCATATCCTGCCTTTTCTTGAATCAGTAAAATCTAAAAATGAAAACGAAAAAACTCCTAAACCAAATTTCCACATAAAAACATCATCACATCACAACACATCATCATCAACCTCATTTTATTTCATCTTATTATTTAGACCTAAGTAAAGTGATAATATAAAAAGAACATGTAATTCGAAGAAGAGCCTATGAAAAGCATCACATAAATTGAAAATAAGTACTAAATAATATAAAAAGCACTATCCAATTTCACATGAAGGTTCACACGAAATTGTGTATTATTCTGAATATACAAAATATACGATTACATAGGTACATATAGGTATTCGTGTCTCGGGTGAATGACCTATTGTAAATTTAACACTATCGGTGGGTAAATGCTACGTTGTTCCTTGATATGCAAGTGCTGTGAGTCATGGGTTGTTACGGGGAAATTCCTAGAACGCCCGACTTACCGGTCGATGGTTCGTTACCAAGCCCTATTCCTATAGACACTACTTACAACAATAGGTGTATATGTTAGTTAGGTATAGGACATTTCGATGTAGAAACATTTACGCGCGAGCTTTCAAAGTAAAGATCGAGTGAAAGATTGTTTTCATGAAAGTTAACTCTAGCATCTAAATAAAACGAAAATAGAAGAAAGTGATACCTTATGTCCGCTTTCCCTGTTTTCAAATTAAATTATTTGCTTTGAATATCTGTATAAATGATATACACTATAGGCCTTTACTTTGTTATTATTCGTGTTAAAACGTATTTGCAAGTGAACCAGGAAGCTTCAAGCCTTGGTTACCTTTGTAAAACTGTTGTTACTAAATTAAATATGCACCGCGTAATGACGCCGCGGTCGGACGTTATCTTATGAATGAAATATAAGTTTTCCCTGTATAATCTACTGTTTCGTATATTTAAAGGGTAGCTTCGACTTATAACTTTAAATTGTTTTCTTTGAAATTGTCGCTCAGGGGCCTGAAGAGGACGTTGCCCTTTTACATTATTGTCTAGTGTTGTTTGAATAATCTTATAAAGCGTATAATTATTTAAGTCCTTCATATCTAGATTTAAGATTATTTTTGAACTTATTATTGGGTGATTTGAATGAATAAAAACAATTAAAATAAAACTGTTTATTAATTGAAACCAAATCCTGCTATTCTAGTAAAACACAACACACGCACACATTTTTGAACTTAGTTTTAATTAAATTCTTCTACAGTTATTTATTTTACTATCTATGTAAGTAAGTATGAAGCAAGTAAACTTATTTTATATTTAGTAACTATTTTGTCTACTTTGTTCGTATTTACTATATCAAAGTGCAAGTAAAATTTAAAGAGGATCGCAGTAGTACTGCACTGCAGGCGGGGTCAGCGTGAGGCCAACGTTGCCTTGCATTTCTTTCACGGAAGGCGGGTCGCACGCCAAGCGTATGCGCTTGCGCCGGAGTAGACGGACCACCAGCCCACATGACAGCATGCGTGAGAGCTCGTCTCCGGGGCACATGCGTTTACCTGTTAATTTACATTTCATTTTACATATAATGTTCTTTATTAATAGCCATCAGCCAACATCTAGGTATTACATGAACAGTCACTTTGCATTCGTAAGGTGACGGGTTCAAACATTAAGTCGTACCAATGGTTTTTTTGGAACTACAACAGCAGTGGAATAATTAAAGGCTAAGTTGATTGATTGATTGAATTCGATTTGATTGGATACTATATCATTAAAGAATTAATTCAATACTTTTAGTACCTACTTTTTAAAATTAAATAGAAGCAGTGGGGCTAGCACAACTTTGACGTAAAAATACGTAGCGAGTTTTCGATAGAAAAGTGTACGCCATTTACGCCTGTCAAGTGTGCTTCTGACGGGTGTAAATAGCGTACACTTTTCTATCGAATACTCGCTACGTATTTTTACGTCAAAGTTGTGCTAGGCCCACTGTTTTGAAATTACCTTCGTCGTATTACGAGTAATTATCGAAAGTCAACACTTCCAATATTTATTAGTAAACATAAACTACGAATCTATATTTCGAAT
This sequence comes from Alcis repandata, assembly GCA_949125135.1. Classification (NCBI taxonomy): domain Eukaryota; kingdom Metazoa; phylum Arthropoda; class Insecta; order Lepidoptera; family Geometridae; genus Alcis; species Alcis repandata. Next base: position 8,807,284 of record OX421226.1, on the reverse strand, counting down.
TTAAATCCGTTTAGTATTTACAGAGATGGGTATGTGATAACAAAAAATTACACACACACACAAACTTTTGTATTTATTAGTAATATTAGCAGGATATAAAATAGAACTCCGATCTAGTAGGTACAGCTTTTAAAACTTATACTCAATTACTAATTCTGTGATTATACCAAAAAAACTTGGGTCAAAATAGCAGAGTAACACAAGAAGCAGTAAGTAGAAGTAAAAGAAAAAGAAAGTAGAAGAAGTAAGTAGAGTAAAATTGCTTTCTGATCCCCGATATCGTCACATGAAATCAGTTATTCCTGTCTTTGCGGTACACGACTTGTTTCTGATTTTTTTACGAGTTGTCTTACACACACGTAGACGGGTGACTAGACGAGTCTGCTATCAGACAGCTTGCCGCCAGGACTGTTAGACGACAGTAAAACGGACCCTCGGAGCATTCACCCTTTGCAACATTAAATATCGAATACATTGAACGAGCGCTGTCTCATGAGTCACATCGAACAATATCAGCATTAAATAAAGTCAACATGAACTTTTAGAAACCGCAAACTAAAAATCAAACCTTTTTTAATCATAATATTGTGATGGCATTTTTGAATTTAACGTATACCTACTAGACAAGAATGTTTTCTAATCCTACTAATATTATAAATGCGAAAGTTTGTCTGTACGTATGTTACATCTTCACGCTGACAAGGACGAAATTAGATGAAATGTGGTTTAAAGGTAGCAACCCTAGGTAAAGATAGATGCACTAGGTTAACACATAGGCTTTCATTAATATCATCGCGCAGTTAAATCCCCGGCGCACAACAAGTCTGATATAATAATCTAACTTTACATGGAACCTACCTGTTTGGAATGGTATGAACTCTTGAGGCTTCAGCAGGCTGCCGTCTGCTCCCAAGAATCGGCTCGGTCTGAACTTTTCAGGGTCTTCCCAAACATTAGCGTCCATGTGCAAAGCCCATTGAAGAGGAATAACCATGGCGCCTTTTGGTATTCTATAGTTTCCTAAAAATGTATCCTGTAAAAAGTGAAGTTATATAAAAATGCTGTTAGCGATTAGTCAAGCGGATCATTGAGATTAGTACAAAAACGTGGGAAACAATGGTTTTATGTGGTACGTATGTATTCTATTTAGGCCTACGAGTATGATCACCGAAATGTATTATAACATGACGATTATTATTTATTTAACCTTATAAATTGTGTCTTAATTGTTTTTAAATGATTAAATTGTCTTACTAAATTGTTAACATATAAACTATTGACCAGTGGTCAAAATCAGTTGGTTAAACAGTAAACATGTTTGTCACCCTGTCAAGTTTCAGTGACTTTTGAACGCAGCGCGTCATAGATTTCGGGTTTGTAACAATATTGTCCACTATTTTCTTGCCAAACCAGTGCGCTGGTAGTCTACCCACCTATAACTTTAACAATTTAAACAAAAAAGTCAGGTCGAAAAACGCATCAGCTTACCTCCATGCATCCATGTGGTATGCCAATAGGAACTATAGACCTGATCCGCTGAGTTTCACTAATAGCTGCCATAAGGCGCGGCAGCATTGTGCTGTCCACCACTTCTTCTTCAGGATACACAGACAAAATCTCTTTTCGTACAACTTCCTGGAATATTAATTTATATTAAAGTTCTTGCAGAACAAAATTAAAAATTTTAATGGCAAAGATATTAGCGATAAAAAAAAATAAGTGTTCTTCATAAGAATATACTTACCTGTTCTTCAGGATATAGCGCCATATACAACAAGAACCAGGACAAAGTAACTGATGTCGTGTCCAACCCAGCTCCGAACATATCACACAATAGGAACAACAGCTGCTTATCCGTTGTAAAAGGCGCTGCCTCGTCACCGCTCTCGAACCTTCTCTTCTGTTCTATGAGGAAATTATCGAGAATGCATTCGCCTTCTGTAGGTATCAATGATTGCGGGTCAAAGAAATGTTCTTTGTTTTCCGCATGCTTGCTGTAAGTGATGCACTTTATATGGCCCTCGGGGTGGTCGTTGAAGATGTTTTCGTGCAGTGGGTACTCAGCACCGTCTGGTATCTCAAGTCCTAGCATTCCTCGGCGTCTTGCTATTACGCTGGCGTATAATCGATGCGTTTGAGCCTGCCCGCGTGTCAGAACTTCCATCGTTTGTTGGGTTGATGATGAAATAAACCTAAAATACGTACAAATTAAATATATTAATTCAAAAATGAGTTTGTTTTCAAATTATTCGTAGCTGTAGTTTGAAAGCTAGGTGAAAAGATGATCAAGCGTAGTATTTCTAGTGATTTTTTAATTTTACCTTAGGAAAGGAAGAAAGTTAACAGCGCCAGATACTCCCATCTCGTGGCAGCCTTCTTCCTGGATCTGTCGGAACCAGTTCCAGGTTTTATCATCAGCTGGGTATTTGAACCCGAATATGATTTCATTCACAACATTTCCGAGAGAATCAGTCAGCATGTGAGATAAGTCGACCGGAGATCCGGACTTTTTTTCCACATTCTAAAAATAATACAGAAATATTTTAGGCGGTAGAATATACCTAAGTTGGATAATGCAAATTCTATAGTGAAATTCTTCAAAGTCTAAATAAAACGAAAGTCTGGAGCTCTAACACGATTTTCATCTTTTTCTTATATAGGTACCTACTCTTAGGTTTTTATATGAAAGGTAACGCAAGAATTATATTTTTTTCTTTAGTTTCGAGAATTTTACAACTAAATCATCGTCATTGTAAGCATACCCATAAGAACCAATACAAATGTTATTTTGCTATACGCGCCATGCTTGGTTCTTTCCCATATACCTCTAGGTTACATATAGCCATAGACCAGCGGGTCTAAAATGGCTGCTTTCAATGAATCATAATATGATTTATTTCATAAAATGTAAAATGCCACATACTAGCAATTCATCATATGAATATTTGTGCCTGCATTTTTACAAATGCCTGGAATTTATTTTAAGAATCGCTTTTAAAGGAATTGTTCAGAGAGGAGACCCCGAGGCTCAGCCCCGAGCCCCGAGGTATAATTCAATATTTAATATCCTAACAATTTATAAAGGAACGTACAATGGAAACGGCTTTGGGAATTTGACGTACAATTTGGTGAGAGAAACCTTATTACGTAGCCCTCCGAGAAGCATCAAGGCAGTTTATCGGGGTTTAGTGGGTACAATCCCACATAACCCGGCTACATCCCATGGCAGCCGGGCATCTTATGATGATTTCTCCCTTCTAAACAAAAAGAAAAGGTGTCTAAAAGGTGACAAATAGGTACATACTTCAAGCAGTTCAAAAACTCCGGCAGCGATGCGCTTTTCCAACTTGTCACGAGAAACGCTGTGCTTACTCATACCAAAACTTTTCAACCACATCGTTATCAGCTTCCTTTGATCTTTCCAGAGAGGTCCTTCCGCACAAATGATACCTTGAAATCATAATTTAAAAGGTCGAAGTTTGAATGGCAATTTATTTAATTTGAGTTACAGTTTATTTGCGTGTTTCAGACTTACCATTTCCTTGCATAATGCCATGAGTTAAGTATAGAGGGGCTCGTCCCGAGAAGCTCTCTTTAGCGAAGGCTTCTCTAATCAATTTATGGTCCGACAGAACAACGGCGTAAATGCTTCCCATGCCAATTCCGTAAATTGGACCATATGTCTTAGACAACTCGGTCAAAGTTAAATGCGGCTGGAGGCGATCGATGTAGGGCAAGAAGCCAACAATAGGCAGCCCCCAAGGTCCCGGAGGTAGGTTTTGCCATGCTTTTATTTTCTTGCAAATCCAAAAGCCAACCACGAATGTGACTAGCCATAAGAAGAAAAAGTCCATCGTTCAACTAAAAGAAAATAAAATGTTAAAACTCTAGACTATTTGACTATCGGTCCCCTCAAAAACGTATAATGTAACCTGGACGAAAAAGCATGAATAAATAAAAGGTGAATAAACTTGGATTCCTTCTACCTACTCTGGTGAACTCGGGAACGCATATATCAAAATGTGAGATATTCTGAAGCGGCCATCGCCAGGTAGACGAACTGATACAAAAGGTAGTGCGTCTTCTTACCCCGATTACAATCGCATCGGAGATTAAATTGTAAAACTAATTGAAAAGGCTTTTAGCATTATTTCAATGAGGTCTTAATTAGCATTGTATACTTAAATAAATTAAGTAGGAACAATTAAATACTTATTTTATTACCCACGTAAACAGAAGTCGAAAATTATTGTTGCTTCCTGTATACAATGGATTGTTTGAAATATTAGTACATATTTTCAGTTATGATAAATATCTAAGAGCTCGATATAAAAGTGACGTTGTTCAATTTTTTGTTTAGATTTACAATTACAAATTCGTTGTTTAGATCACTAGGAACATTATTACGGTAGTGATTGTCCTCTCCATGACAATCAGTTTCATGAGAGAACGGTTTTTTATTTTCAAACGTATCCAATAGTGTAAATAAAACATGGCCGATTGTAATTGTTAACATGGCCAATTGGCCAACAAACAAATTGGAACTCTTTTTAATAGCGAGCTCGTTATGTGGCCTGTGGGAGGATGTAATAGTATCTGATTCACGGGACGCCAGAGGGCTGTATAACGTAAATTGTACAGGTCTTAAAAAAAAGACTTCAGCAAATTTTTTGTTGTTTTACAGGGTTATAAGGAAAGGGTATGCTTAGCCGAAAAGAGTTTATAGTACGAGTATGAGTGCTATGAGCTCTTTTCAGCTAAGTATACCCCTTTCCTTATAGCCCTGTAGAGTAGAGGTGATGGTTGATCTAAATCCTATGAAAATCAATAAAAAAACTAGGTTTCTCACGAAATTGCTGAAATAACTAATTTACTATTAAGTCAGTTGTTATTACTTAAACTATATAATCAATGATACCTTTAACCGTTCACAACTTCAGACTTGTATACAATATAGCTAGCCTACTCTATCAGCCTATCAATTCAGGCGTGTATGACTCACAGCAAAAAGTGCTGCCAACCTCAAGGCGAAAAAAACACGCTGAACGCAACGTGACCTGCTGATAAAATTCGATGCTTGTAAAATACAGAGACAGCAATTTATTTGAGTTTAATAGAAATGCCTTAGAAGCTGATTATGTGATTATACTTTATATCTTGTTAGAAAAGGTGCAAAGAGTTAATAATAGGACTTACCGAGACTGCGGTGATGATATAAGCAGAACGAAATGTGCGTAGATTTTGACAGCGTTATTTATCTATCAGGAGCGGCTATCACGTGGCCAGGCAAATGGCGACTGCTCTGCTCTTCGGTCGGCGCTATCCAAGGTAATCGGAAATTTAAATTAATGTATGTTTCCCTTTATTCATGAAGTATATTCATGAAGTATTTGATTTTCAATTCTCTTCATTCCAGAACATTCGGAGAATAAGATGGCGGCGTTTGAATTGACAGAATTGGTGCTCCTAGACTTGAGTTTTTTTTTTGTGTGTTTGAATTACAACGATGGCTTTTGGCGGGAACGTGGAAGAGACACGTTGCTTCATTTTGTTATTTTACTAAACTTGTGTAATTTTGAGTTTTAATGTTTATTTTAAGTGGGGAAAATAACCATTAAGTGCTTGAGGACGTGCACGAGTGTGGGCAAATCATAAAATGCAGTGAATCGTGTCATTTCGTGTTGCTTCCAAAACTCCTTAGAAAAGCCTCTAGTAAAGTCTCCACTACTTTACTGGGGCACATTTTTAATATAACTATCCACTTGACATTGGCTAAATTGTGGCAACCCCGCAGAAGCCATTAACAAAAAAATTGAATTGATTGAATTACAACGATTGAATGAAGGGGTTGGTTGACACTTTGGCAGTAAGAGTTTGTAATACTCTTTTATTTTCAAAGTATGGTTTGGATTTGATATCACTATAATTATATTATGTATGAAGTCCAATGAAGTTGGTGAATTTTATGAAGGGCAGTAAGATTAGTTTAGATTATTTGGTTGACATTAAAAAATTAGTATATGTTTATCTACTCTATCTACACTTCTACACTAATATTATAGACAGGAAAGATTTGTATTTTTGTATGTTTGTAACGAATAAACTCGAAAACTACTAGACCGATTTAAAAAAATCTTTCATCAATATAAAGCTATATCATTAGCGAGTAACAACGACTATATTTCATACCCGTGCGAAGCCGGGGCAGGTCGCTAGTACATAATATAATTGTGACATAGCGAAAATTCTAATGTTTTTTTGAGAGTTGATGTTGCGTACCGTTCATACGGGTTTAAGGTATCTTAAGTTAAAAGAAGTGCAGCCTGCCCAGAAAGAGCACTGGATGCTGGCATACTGCCGACGGACGGGCGAGGTCGCGCGCACTGGCGACTTACCGCCGAGCCGCAGAATAAACACCAGTTAGTACGAAAGCCGAGCGCCCGTGGCGCGGAGTGAAGGCCGGTCAACGCGCCGCCTTATCGTGCCATTCGTTACGATCTAATACATGACCATACGCCACACTAACTATCATCTAAGCAACAACCAGTACTAGCAATACACGTGCGTCATTCACTATATTCTCATAATTATTGTACTCAGTTCATTAATTATTACAAGACGCAATTACGACTCAGATGCGTATTATCTAACTTGCATAATTATTTACTGCCCAATGTGTAGACAGACCTAATTTGCGAAACGTCAAGTGTTATCATTGTTCAACATCCTTAGTACCTATAGGTTAAAATTTTAGTGTTAAATTGTATTATAGTAAAACTAAAGCGACGAAGATTCTGAATCTTGGCCGAGCGCAGTTCATCAAAATGATGTGCAGCTGCCATTAACTATTGACACTTCATTTGTGAAATTGATTCAAGAGTTATGGCTTAGATACTGAGTAAATAATAGTGGTTGGCAATATTACTTCTCACACAAACCTATTCATGCGAGCAAAGACGTTTTTTTGACTTTGTCATCGTCGGGTAAAAATTTGCAAAGCCTCAATATATACACTTTCACAGTAAAAAAAAATATTACTCTTTTTAGGACTCTATTTTTAGGACAAAAAGTACCTACCACAGCAGGACGTCACATAGAAACATACAAAGGTACTTACTCACTTTCTCCCGAAAAACATTACCCTTCTTCAAACCAATCGGATAAAAACAAAACAGACCACAAGCACAAATAAACCAGAAAACCATTAAAATAATTTCAATTACATAAAACTATTATACTTCAAACAATCATGGCAGCAATCGCAATTTTTAAATAAAACTATAAAATATTTCTGTCGATAAGTAATCTAAATTTGTTCGTATCGAATTAATTCGATATTAAATTCCCAGCTGCTTATCACACGGGCTGCTTAAGATAAGGCCTTTTCAATGACCTTTCATGCTTCGCAGTCTTATAAATACTCTTAACTGAAATCCATGTTTTTGTTATTATAAATTATATTTTACAAAAAAAAAAATGTTTTGGCTATCTCGTATTTTATTTGAAAAAAAAAACATATTTTACCCATTGCTTTATAATACTTATGCATGAGTTGAAGATGACTAATCCATATAAAAAATAGGCAGTAGGAAAGTTTTTAATAAAATTGGCCAGAACCCAGCGACTTTTATCAAAAAATTTGTGGTACGAAAAACTTTTCAATATTCGAGGTGACGAAAAATGTATGACGAATAGGTATATTTTTAAAGGTTTTTAAATATTTTTCTACATTTTTCTATCGATACTTACTCGTAGCAACAAATATTTTTGATATAAGTTTGCATATTGTTACTGCACTATACATAGCCCCATTTATTTTATATTCAATTAACTTTTCAAATATTTCTGACATATTAACACATTACACATTTTATTAGCCAATTCAATAAACTAACTTACTAACTTCTGTCATTGGACAACTTCGGAAATTGAATACAACTTTCGTTATCATGTCTCCAAAGAGTAAGTACGTACTTACTATAAAGAGACGCAAGTTTGTTATTCAAGTAAGAGATCTAATAAAGCCGATCTCGGGAACACAATCAACAGAAAATAACAAAACTATTAACAGCAAGCGTAATCCAAACAACTTGATTAATAGATGTAGTATAATAATATACTTTTGTAATAAATTATTTACCATCGAGCCCATATAATCTAAACGCTATAGAAAACTAGGAAAACGCATAGGAATGTTATTCTTGTCATAGAATATACAGGGTTATTCATAAAGGGTATGATAAGCCGAAAAGGGCTCATAGTACTCATCATTATGAACTACATTTACTATGGGGCCACTAAAATTCGCGAAAAAAAATCAGCTGTTCCATACAAAAATGTCAATGAAACTAGACAAAATGTATGTAACAGCTGATTTTCTTTTCGCGAATTTCGAGTTGGTCTCATAGTAAAAGTTGTTCATAATAATGAGTACTATGAGCCCTTTTCGGCTTATCATACCCTTTATGAATAACCCTGTATATTCTATGACAAGAATAACATTCCTATGCATTTTCCTAGTTTTCTATAGCGTTTAGATTATATGGGCTCGATGGTAAATAATTTATTACAAAAGTATATTAGATATATATATTATAGAAAATAGATTACTTATAGAAATGTCATTCGCATACATTTTCCTAGTTTTCTATAGAGTTTCGATTATAGACTTGAAACTTGGCTAGGGGGGGCTAGTAGTATTCCGTAAGTTTTGTAAGTGTGTATTGAAGACATCATTCTAGAGAGAGCTATAGAATTTTGCTACTTTTCAGGAGAGACAAACCACTGTCTACCTTTTTACTTATATGTACTTAGTATAACACTAAAAGTTTTAATTAAATTATAGAATGACTTTCAATGATTTAATTGAAATATTCAATATGATAAGACATCTAAGCAAAAAGGTACAGTTTCTTGTCTCTCCTGAAAAATAGCGTGAATTTTTTTTCATAATAATAAAAAATAAATATGTGAAAGAGTGTACGTTACTCAAGCAGGCAACAACGCCTAAACGGATTTGGTTGAAATTTGGTGTAGAGGTAGCGTATATCCTGAGTTTACACATACTCGTACCTAAGCTATGTTTAATCCCAGAAAAATTAACGGTTTCTTCAGGATGTTTCTTCAGGTGTAGCAAAATAGCACTTTGGTCTATATACTAAGTAGGTATGGTATATTCATTTATTTCCAGGGAATCAATCATTTGCGATAAAGTTTTAGGATTATATTTTATAAATAGGTTGCATTTATCTGCACTTATCGGTCATTTGATTGTATATTATCAAAAAATATCGTAATCTCCGCTCACAATAAAATACTGATAAGGTTTTGTGCCTTAAACAGCAAACGATTCCGAAAACTGTTTTGACAAAATTTAACACTGATAATGTATTATGAAATAAATAAAGCTCAAAATAAATTACTATAACGTTTCTATTTATATCTAGACCGTTTTATTTTTTGTATAGATTTGAATTCTTTTAACAAATATTTATCTATAATACAATACTGAACACTAAAAATATATTATGTTACCTTAAGTTACATAAGAGTAGGTTTATTTTTGTCGTATTTTATTGAAAGCGAGGAATTCAAAGAAACGATTCATACCATAAGCAATTACTGGCTTATCCTGTATTCAATAAGGTCGGATTTAGCGGAGCAAAAACTTGGCATAAATTCTAGAAGGAAAACTCTGAATGAAAATAATTCGCCGCAGCGCTGCTGGTGTCAAGGGGTCGCAACAGTTGCAGCTAAATTTTCCCAAAGATAAGCTATCCGTAAATATTGATACCGTATTTTGCTACTTCGCAGTTCGGTTATCTGACACCTTATTGATTCTAACTTATTTAGTATACAGCTTATAAAACCCTTTACGTGCGTATATCTATTTACTTTAACCTTTTTTTCGGATTGTTGAAAATATTTTAATAACGTTGCATAGATCAATGAATAAGAAAACAACATTCAAAAACTTGGCAAAACCTTAATCTTATAAGGATTCCCATTTGCTAAAAATGCATAATTTAATATTGTTTTTTTTTAATATAAATAATCTGACTTATAAAGTACCTAGTCCTACCTACTCTAATTCGGTCCTTATAATACACACTATTTCTTCGCCTTACAACTCATCAAGATCGGCCCAGCCAGTTTGTCGTGAAAAAGGAAAGGAAAAGGAACAAACAGATACAGCGCCTACATTGTATTTATAATATTAAAAATGTGAAGTGTAATAAGGACATGTAATCCAGCTGCATAAGGTAGAGATAGACAACAATTAATGACACTACAATGTTTTTAATAAAATCATATCTTTTGTAGTTATGCGCTTGCACTTGCGTTATATCCTTGCCACGGCACGGATCTGTCGCGCTGGCTACTGAGCATTTTGGCATTTTGAAAGAGTGTGCTGGCGCAGGCGCCACAGTTATCCCACACCGGCCCGGTGCTACTGACACAAAGCAAGGTTAACTTGAGGTGGACGCCCGCACAACTGCCTACTTCAAGTAAGTACACCGCTTAAAATTACATATTCTACCGAAAGAAATATACCGATAGCATTATTCCCTTCGGTCTAGTTTCCAGAAAACATTTGGAGTTAACAAACCTAGCCGGTCGCATTAAAAAGTCTTGAAAGTAAACTCGCTCGACCTTGCATCCAAACGGAATTTTCCCTTCAAACCACTAAAGGTCCCACATACACTTCTTCAGAATAAATTATTCGAACATAATTAAAACGATGTTTCGGAATGCTAAAATAAATTTTGTAGTTACATTAAAGTCGATCAGTGATCGATAAAGAGTGAGTATAGATTCTTATCTATACTAGTTCCACACCGATGGCTGGTGGAATGCTTGTCTCATTACGAGACCATCGCTCATTAAGTCAATAGCTTCATTGGTTTGCGCGACAGACGACGTCGAAGTACGGAATCTCTAATGAGGTGCTGCTGTCAATGAGTCTGAGAGTACAGCTCAATCGAGACAGTTCCATTATCTGCGTGTTTCAATCGCGCATAGAGAAGTCGGCGGCCGCCTGTTCGGGTCGTCTACTCCAGCGCGGGCCACTGTCCCGGCTGCCTCCTTTTACTCCTTTTTCCTGTTAGTATGCCACCGCTATACACCCGTGAGTCTAGAATGCTTGCATCCTATGCATTCATCCTCCTTCTTTTATTTTTAATTCGCGCAAAAATGGTGGTAGACCAGTCCCGTCGTGGGTCAACGTATCCGAGGCTTTTTACCCCTCGCTTGCAGCTGTTGCACAATAGCTGAGAAATTCCAGGAATATCGTACATGGGAGATCAGGTTATTTATAACTTTACTAAGAGAAAATTATAGTCGGAGAGCTAAAAATAAACAAATGGTAGCAAGCACTTGCTTTTAGTTATTTATTTTTTATAGACCCTAGCATTGTGTGAGAATTCAAATCACTTAATCAAAATTATCCATTCGACTTGTTTTGAGCTTTTGTGAAAGATCGAGATCATTGTACGAGTAAGCATATAAATACTCGTAATAAGAACTTTACAATTACCAATGTCAAAGACCGTCTCATTATTAATCACAGGACTTTGACAGTATAATTGAATGTTAATTGTCAGGAATCCTGTGAGCGCAAACACCGTCGTAAACAATGATTAAAGTGTGGCCACTTTAACACTTCACGTCTGTGGCATTAATTAATTAATTAAGTATCTACTTAGTTCATTACACTAGTCCGTCTGGGAGTTCCGTAGGTAAACGGAAACAAAGACGTGCGAAGCTTTTGTTGGTCTCCTACAGAGTAATAACCTATGTCGTGAAAAGGTAGGTGTTTAAAAGGTTATTGCGAAATATTTGTACATATTTGGTGGTAAACAGAGATCGCGCAACATTTGCAGCGTAGAGACGGCTGTGTATAAAGAACTGTGAGACAGGTAAACGAGGTTGGGCGATCGAGTCAGATCGCTCGCGTCTCGCCCAACGGTCCATCGATGTCCTTGCATTCTTCGAAGGAATAGCAGAATGTTACCGGTTCAATGACCCTTGACAATGTGAAGGGATAAGCTCGCTCTTGGGCCATGAGGTGTGGCTTTACGTAATGGAACTAATCATGAGGGTCGCGAGCGTTTGGCGGTCGCTTTATCTTGTACTTGTACTTATATCGACATAAGGTTTTATTAGATCACCTGAGTAGTTTCATAATGAAGGTAAACAATGTTTCAATGATCCTGTATCTTGTATAATATCTATTACCAAAGACCTATTACGCATGTACCATTAGGTACCTTCCCAGCTTTCGAAAATGAAATATTGAATTATTGTGTGACTATGCAGATTCTTCTCTGATATGTTAGAAACTTTACTGTGCCTCGTTTTAGCACTAAACAAGTACTTATACAAAATACAAATTAGCTCCTAAAATAGAATTCGATGTTAAGAAATAAATATAAAACATTAAAAAAGAAATAACGTTTCACACTCGTAGCTCCCCACTAGGATAACCTATGTCGGGGATGTCATGGAACACAAGGACCCAGAGCAGATATTAAAATTCATAGTTCAAATATCTTCCGGCCGGGAATCGAACCCGGGACCTCTGGCTTATAAGACGGATACATTACCACTGAGCTAAACAAGTCGTCAAAATAAGTTAAATTAAGTAATTGGCTACAGTTTCCTTACGAAAGTTAGGATCATACAATGGACAAAAGTCGCCTATAGTGTGAATAAACATCGTGCACTGAGGTCGAACTCATGCATTGTTTGTACCAACTCACGACAGAGTAACACTGAATCCCAGTTACAACAACCTTTGATTAATTAAAATAACTAAAATACGGCCAATTAAGTACCTACCTAGATACTTCATTTTCATATAGGAATGAGTTATAAAGATTTTAGCAAAAAGTATGTCTAATCGTAACGTATTCGTGTAATTAGAGATGTTTGTCTGTCTTGTAACGATTTTTAAAATCCAATTTTAAAAGTCTAAACTATTTACATATTCCCATTTTGTAAAAAAGTAGTCATAAACATGAATATAGGTACATACGAAGTTTCACCAAAATCAGATGAGTGGCTTACGAAAAATGTAACTTGGAGTTAGTACTTAGGTACAGTTGAAGCAAAATGACCCAAAGTCCGGGCCGCTCGCGCCGTAGATATTCGTACTGTGGTGAAACTGCTTGCTAGGTAGTTGTGGTCTCAAGTTAAACGAGTTGCAATATTTGGGAAACACACTCACGCTGGCAAAGTAAACAAACAGAGTCAATATTTCGCCGCACATTAAGTGTTTACATGAATTTTGGCAAATAAGTCGTAAAATTATGAGACTATCTACTTAAATTGACCACTTATGCTTGGTAAGTATATATACCTACTTGGTTAAAAGCATTTGTAGTTTTAGGTACCTACTTTTATCCCCTAATAAAAGAATAATTATTTTTAAGCAAAGAAGTACCAACGTAAGTACGTAAGTTTAACTACTTGTTAATTCATAGGTATAAAAAATTTAATGATGTTTGTTAAATAAACGTGTTTAAAATATTCATATGCTGAAATATGTTTGTGTACTTATATCTACATAACAAGAACATTATTTTTACAAAAAACAAGAACATTATTTTTACAAAACAAAAAACAAAAACCGACTTCAAAAGACCGACTATTGAGTTATTCATCTATTTGTCGCGCACGTACATAATGCAAATTTAAGACTTATATGGTTTTCTCATGGATACCATTATCAGAACTGGACTAAATTGAAATGGGACCAAATGGGAAGCGTCAGCTTTCTAATACAAAAAGAATCATCCAAATCGATTCACCCAGTCAAAAGTTATGAGGTAACAAACATAAAAAAAAAAATAAAAAAAAAAACATACAGACGAATTGATAACCTCCTCCTTTTTTGAAGTCGGTTAAAAAAACAAAAACCGACTTCAAAAGACCGACTATTGAGTTATTCATCTATTTATCGCGCACGTACTTAATGCAAATATAAGACTTATATGGTTTTCTCATGGATACCATTATCAGAACTGGACTAAATTGAAATGGGACCAAATGGGAAGCGTCAGCTTTCTAATAAAAAAAGAATCATCAAAATCGATTCACCCAGTCAAAAGTTATGAGGTAACAAACATAAAAAAACATACAGTCGAATTGATAACCTCCTCCTTTTTTTAAGTCGGTTAAAAATGTTTTTGAACCTAAGCCGGTATAATATCTGTGCTGAAAGCAATTTTTTATGGGGGCGAAACTACTTGTACATACAAAGAAATTCATAAAAGTCTAAAGTCATTTCAACACTAACTTGAAAAATGCACGAATGAAATAATGATAAAACCCACTCTGTAAAATAATATTTGCCGACAAGTGATACTTGCAAAAGTTAAGTCTCATACATTTAGAATGCGGATGAAGTCATGTTTTGAAAGCTTGAAAGCTCATGCGTGTTGTTACCTACCTACCCGTTAATAAATGGGTATGTAATAAGTAAAATACGTAACAAAGTGGGAAAAAACTTCATATAATGTAAGGACTTTATGACTTTATGTACGGTTTATGCAAATAACACAATATTTTATTTTAGAGAAAACATGAAAGCTTTTAAAACTTAACTCATGACGCCATCAGTGGTAGAGTAATAAAACTATCACCAAATGTCTATAGTAAAAAAGTATAGTAGTGTATAGTATGTCTGTAGTAAAACCATTCTCGAAACTAACTAAATTATCAAAAATAATCTGCTTATGCTCAAGTGACCTAGAAACTAGCCGAGCCCGGAGAGCATGAAAGCCTGTTGAACATTATTGGTGTCTCTTTTCAACAGTTATTGTATCTCCGTAGTAACTGCATTTTGCATACCTACAGTCATCATAGTGGCCTCATTTTCACGCACATTTCTTAAACTTTCGCCATTTACAATCAACAGTTAGTGAAAACGTACAAAACCATCAAAAATTGGTCGGTAAGGGCGGGGCGCCGGCCGCCATGTTTACAAACAAAGAGAGCAACGCTCGCCAAGTAGGTTAGCGCAGCAGCGTGCGCCCGCGCAGCGCCGGCGCGCGCTTGTTGCGCGGGTCGTGGTCGCAACGCAACTCGCACCCGAAATCCACAAATTATCTCTTCCATTTACAATCATACTTATTTGGTAACAACGACTGGCTGTCTGTACGTGTTTTAGTTTTTAGTCTCGGGCGACAAACGACTGTAAGTCTTGAGCTCTTGAGCACACTGTCTTAACTTTTTAGGGCATTATTTCAAAGTATTGAGTAGACGGTTGATACACTTGCGGACACTATAGTGTCCTTTCAATCAGATATTATAGTGTCTGCACGGGTCAATCAACCGAGTAAGTACGAGTTAAAGTTACTGTTATGTTATTTCCGAAAGAAAACGCGGTCAATATGAGCCCAAACCAAGTCTCGAAGCTGAGCGTGCAACAAAGTTGCACAGAGAGGTGAGAGTAGAAACGAAATAGCCTCATGATTCAATGCAAGCCGTCCCAGTAACACAATTCTCCGAGTAACACAATATCACGACCATAGTATGTTTCGGGGAGGCGAAAATCGTGCGGTTACGCTGGAGAAATCGTTACAATGGCCTCTACCCGCCCGCGCCTGAAGAAAGTTCCAATCCATTTGCATAGCGCTGTTCGGCGGCGCGATCCCGCCGATGGCCCACAAAGGCAGCCGTACTTTATTGTCACGGACCCATTTCCGCGGTGCACCGCGCAAAGCTCGCCTGCACATCGGGCTCGCGGGCTGACACACTTCCTACACTCCGAAAGTTTCACCGACAGAGAAACTCACAATATCTAATAGCACCGACATCCGTCTATGCAGATTTCCAGAGCAAGCCTCCACTGTGACCTAAATACGATGCTTACAAAGCCAATAACACGTGGTGAGAGGCTGTTCATTCGCCGAGATCTGACATCATTCGTTTTGTAGCGCCACTCTATTTCTTCGTAGCGTCGATTGCCATGCTCTATAAGAAAAGGCTTCGTAATTTAAAGAAAGCTGTTTATTTTTGTTGCATGCCAAGGACATTTCACTTTAAATAAACGATTGGCTATCGACACGACCTAAATTTTGTGGAAGTGGGTTAAAGTTCAGCCTGCACAACAGTCTACATGCATAAATCGATAACTATCCAAGGCAATTGAAAATAATAAATTGAACTCGATTTCAATTCATTCCAAATGGTAAGCGACGCCGACGAGAAAAACTTGCACTGGTGCTGCGAGAAAGCGTAGACATTTCACCATAAAGCCTAGAAAGTGTACATAGGAAGAAAGTGAAGAAGTAGGGCAAAAAAGTGCAATATACCTACGTGCAAATACATAGAAGTGCGGGAACGCGAAGTCGAAACAATACTAGCTCACTCCGAATCTCCGGAGTTTCCACTTCCGTTGGTATCACTTTTTCCCCTTAGATGAAACCGCTGCATTCACTTGTACGTTTCTCGTACAACACATGTTTGCCTAGTTCTTATATGAATGCACTCATTTTTACTTTCTTTTCCGTTCGCTCTTGTTTGTTTCTTTGCGCTTCCACACTATATCACTACTATAATACTCGTAGATGTGTTGTCGCTTGAGTGAAATTAAAAACAGGTGCTCTCATTTTTTCTCTGAGTTCTATACGGTGGAGTGACGGTGATTTGTTGCCACTTAATTAAAGAGAATAGTTCTTGAACAGATTAGCAATTAGCTTATATCGGATTTATTTGATGCGATTGTTATTTTAGTCGGACATTTCTTATTACCGAGTCTAATTGTGTGAAGTTGTAAAAATAACTCAGTAAACTCGGATTATTATTTTTTTAGTTTTGATTTTGACTGAGCTGATAGACTTTTTTTTTGTAGCACAATATGGTACAGAAATTAAAATGGTAGATATATAATTCATATTTTGATGAATTTAACAAAAGATACGCTTGTTCACATAACTAATCACTTTCTGAAAAGGAAACTATTGCATTCGTTGCATACGCTAAAGAAAATACATATTTTTCTCGCCTGAAAGTGAAAATTGTGCAATGTTCACACAAATCGACTTTAAGTAGGTACGTGCATGCAGAATACGCCACGCTTGAGTACCACATGCACATGCCACCGACGATGAACGACTGTTTATTTTCCAATACTCCTGGCTCACTGGTAAGTACGGGTGCTTATTAGAAGGAGATCGAACATTCTCGTATTTTACATGATATTTAATGACAATTTCTTGAGACAGTTCCGTCGAATAGTTCGGATGGTCGCATGCAAGTATCTTAGGGAGAAATCGAGCAGTAGGTTACTACAGTCCATCATGACACAGAAACTCTTCTGTCGAGTGAATAATTTATACTTCAAATTCAAACATTTTGCGAAATGAGATTATCTCAATTTTTAAAGCGATATAAATCTTGTGAAGGGGGACGACATTTGATATGGATAATGTTTACAAGTACATTCTAAATGAGTTGAAGTCACTGGCTTCATCCGCAAAATCCACATAACCTGAGCCATCTTAGAGCACGACCGGTTACAGTTTATCCGTAAGGAAAAGGACAAGCAAATAAATCTGCTCACTTTCGCAATTATTAGTTAATACTTTTTTGCACCTTGAAATGACAATTTGCGCTACGGTACTGCACAAGCTGAGAAATGGGAATACTTTCTACTACTATCGTAAAGCTAAGGCTTTAAACGTTTGTCTAAATATAATCGTAAAGTCATGCCGGCGGTGGCGTCGGCTCGCTGACGTCGGCGGCGGCGCAGCGTCGGTCGCGCGGCCGGGCCGTGTGGTTGGGATTGGGAAAGCCGGTGCTTGTGGGCGCTCACGAGCGTCGAGGGAAAGAGTGTGAAGAGAGATGGGCATTTCACCGCGCGGGGTCAACGCGCCCGCGGTACTGTCGATTGTGGCCCAATTGTCGGATGTGGGTCTAGGCCGGCGTTCGTCGACCCCGCTGGCACAGTTTGCGCCCGCGCCGGTCGCGGTGCTTTCACGCCCCGCGAGGGTGGGGCGGTCCACGGAAAGCTGAGAAAACTTGACAGCGCACAACTGGGCGGGCTACGTGCACGGAGTGCATACTGCGTACTACCTGCCATTCGTATTGCTGCGACAACCAACAGCTGTCAAGATAATCGTGAGCCTTTATCAAATAAAGATTTGATTATTAAGAGATCTGACCTATACTTACCTCTATTGTTCTATACTACATCATCCAAAGTATATAAATCCGCCACAGATCACAAACTCGCTCGTCGAGGGTGCCGTACCTTTCGTATTTTAAGCAACGTGGAACTCTAAGATAGCTTCTAGAACAAAATGGTCAAACCATGTCAAAATGCCAACGTCCAACGTACAGCGCGAGATTTTTAGGCATATGTACAGGACAGGACGAGCATGGCCAAATCCTCTTAGGAAGGAAGCAAAAAACACTGTGATACCGTTTTTAATTCAGATTTTCCGCCAGTAGGTAAATTTCGGAGATGAGGCAATCGTTTTTATTTCACATTTTATGTACCTAATTGTAAAAAACTATGTGTGATATATTTTTTTTTTTTTAATTTCTTAATGTTTGACCTATATGACACTCTATTCTACACGATTACATTGCTAAGCTCTAAAATTATAGATCCTTTCTATTCTAGGTCCCTATTCTCAGGAAAAAAAAATACGTCTTTTATGAATTGTGTCTCACATCATCTAGAATTCAGATTCATGCCAAATTTCAGGTTGCAGCCAAGCAAACAGACAAACAAGTTTCACCATATGGGGTTCTTTTTACCATTTTGGTAAAGAACCCTTAAAAGAAAAATAAGTTAATTAATTGCAATTAGAAAGTAAGTAAGTAGATTTTGTTGCAATTCTCGCTGACGCGGGCGTCTGGCTTGTTGCTCTAAAGATAGACCGAATGTAGGTATAACCCTGATTAAATAGTCACGCGCATGTTATATAACAGTGCAGGATTCAGTTACAATCTCAGATCAAGTCGAAAGGCAGATATAGTCCCGCCTTAGATCCAAGTGAAGCCAAAAAAACTACCCTACTGCCCGTGTACCTACGTATACTCCAAGGACATATTGACGCATAAAAATGACCCTTATTACTACTTATTTTTCTTGTCCACATTCTCTGAGCAACTGACGTAAGAATTGACGATTGATTCGGGTAGTTTTATGCGTCAAATGTGTGCTTGAAGTACGAGTATACGTAGGTACACGGGCAGTAGGGTAGTTTTTTTGGCTTCATCTGGATCTAAGGCGGGACTATATCTGCCTTTCTACTTGATCTGAGGTTACAATGCCTAGTGCTATCAGAGCTCCCACGTCACTAGTAGGTATTTACTTTGTTCTATGTGTGATAGGTTATCGGCAAGGACATAGCATGACCATCGTGAAGCATTACGATGGAGAATTTGACAAGCCACTTTAATCAGAAACAATAGAATCAAATTCAAATAGATTATTGCAATGAAAACAATTGAAAATAGTAGCATAAAAACAATTATAACAATAGATTAATTAATAATAAATATAAACATTGTGCTACAAAAAATAGAAAACATAATATGATTTTATGCAGACTAGCTGCGCTGCGCCCCGCGGTTATACCCGCGTTTTCTGAGATAAAAAAAGAAGCCTTTGTGATTCCAAACCACGAACAACCTTCGTTCCAAATTTCATGTTAAATCTGTTCAGCCGTTTTTGCGTGAAAGAGGAACAAACATTCTTACAAACTTTCGCGTTTATAACATTAGTAGGAAGTAGGATTATACAGGGTTTTAAGGAAAGGGTATGCTAAGCCAAAAAGGGCTCATAGTACTAATCATTATGAACAACTTATTTAAATTAACTTTACTATGGCACCGACGCTGAACGCGCAAAAAAAAACCTGTTGTTCCATAGAAAAATGTCAAACACTCAACAAAATGTATGGAACAGCTGATTTTTTTTCGTGATTTCAGGGTTGGTTCCATTGTAAAAGTTGTTAAATACTCCTTTCTTATAACCCTGTATAACCCAAAAAAGTGATACTGAATAGAAAAACTGAATAGTGATACCCCACTATTGTATAGGACCGATCATAGGGAATATTGTAATTGTTTTATTAGGTTAGGCCAGTAATTAGTAGAGCTCTAATAAAATATGAATAAATTGAATATGTAAGCTATACTTTATTACGAGTATTACGCATGTAGAGAAGGCAAATAGATATTTCATTTCTTAGTAAATAGACAAAAGTATCGTTACGGAAACATTACTCTTTTTTGTGATACCTTAAAATTGGAAAACATAATTAAAACCTAAGCAATACCTAATGGAGGGCCATAAACTTATAATTGCATTTAAACATATATGTTCGGTCTGTCAGCACGTACATAGTAACCACGTAATAAATATCGAAAAAAATCCGTTTCAATCAATAAATCACCCCACTTTAAGTGATCTATTAGAGTCATAACATTCGAAAGTTATATCATTAGTTATGTTGTGTCACAATAACAACTTAGACCTTGAGATATGCACTTGTCACTTGTCATGATCAGACCTTATCGCAGCCTCATAGAGCCACTGCGCACCGCTCACGCGACTCCGCCCGCATAACAATCACGCATTTCAAACCGTCCGTAATAAGAACTCGTATTTCAATTACCTAATTCAATCTATACTTAGAATAATATGACACTTTAACTCAGCAAAAAACCTAATGATGTTATTGCAATCGGCACAGGACATTGGGACATTGTACTTAAACGAGACGGTTTTACGAGGTTTACAAAAAAGCATTTAAAACGTTCCAGTAAAAACATAATCATTAAAGCATTAGATGACAAATTGGGATCCCTTTTTAGAAGCGTTTTTTGTGTGCTGAAGGCCTGTTTTTGTCGGTCCAAAGTGGGGACAAACGAGACAACAGAAATGGCATTGATCCTGGGAATGCAGCTCAATTAAGCCCAGTGGGCCAACAAATGCGACTAATGAATGAGAGTAGTTATACGATACGATAGGCGTTAGCCGATAGCTCGTAGAGAACAAGGTCAGGTAATGTAGGGCAAGGTCACAATGGGCGAAGTCTTCGAGTGATAGCGTGACCTTTGGCTACATTATCGGCCGTGGATACAAGCTTGCCGCTGCACGTACTATCGACACATTCTTTATACATATTTGTTGTGCTTACAGAAATGGCATATTTTTATGGCACGCACACTAGCGTGTCCGTGAATGAATGCGATAATGCGCATTGTTGTAAAAATGTTAAGTATTTACCTAGATAATACGTTTCATGCTGCATGAAGTGTGCAAAATTATTTTGAAAGGCGTTTTTGTAGACGTCGAAAGATCACTAGGCACGGTCATCTCTAGGGGCGTTGTGAACTAAGATGAACCTCAAACTTTATGAAAAAACGTTCAAAAATCCTCAATATTCATAAGATTAACGTCACATCAACTGTAATAGATTTCTCATGCAAAACGGTTTAGTTTGAAAAGGCAGACTAGGTACAATAGCACTAAGATCATAGCTCGTTATAAGCTAAATGCAGCCAGACAGCGAGAGCACCAGACTGAATAAAGATAAAACCGTGGCAAAATTAAGTTAACTTATTTTTATATGGACGTTCGAATAGGGCAGGTGTGCGAAACTTATTTCTGAGAACCGAAGTAGCTTTTGAGAACCAGTTGCCTCGTCCCGACATATTTTACCGTCTGCGGGCATCTTAATGCAGTGGTGACGTCATTGGGATGTTGCTACGCAAATGTAAAAACGATTGTAAACAAAATTTCAGATAAATCGGTTGACAGGAAGAGGGTGAAATTTGAATTACTAAATTTGACCCAAGAAAAAAGAAACGTGAGCTAAATAAAACCGTTTAAAAATGGTTATTCGCTATTTGAAAAGAAAAATTGTAAGTATGTAGGAATGTGGAAAATGACGTTGTTTTAAATGCAAGCATTAAATGGTGGTGTTGAAGGGGTTGTCATTTTATTCTACTGTACGTACATGATCTGCAATTTTTACACGCTTTATATTAGCTTCACTGTTTGTAACCGACTCCTTTGGGCGCGATTTTGACCCACTTTAAACGGTCAGATTTCGTTCAAACTTTGTAGATATATCGAGGACCGATGACAATACACTAAACAAGCGTGTTTTTAAAATAAATAATTAAATTTACTTTTTTTATTTTCTATATATATAAAAATTAAACCCGTTTTCCTTGGTCACGGCATCACGCGTGGACGGCTGGACCGATTTCACTAATTCTTTTTTTGTTGTGTTAATTACTGTCAAGAGAAGGTTCTTAGGAAATAAAAAATTAAAGAAGTTGACCGGAACATTAGAAAATTGAGACTATTCAAATTCAATTTTCATAGTTAAGACAGGACAACGTCTGTCGGGTCGGCTAGTTTATTATAAATACAAAAAATTACATAACACGATATATGAACTTGAACCTATGACTTCATATAAACAACATCTTCTATAAACAATAATCTAATGACGTACTAAGACGGACATGACCTACGATATCGCAATTTCATCAGATGCATAAAAGGTCTTGTTTCATGGCGTTTTCCTCAAGCCACCGAGGCTGTACGGGCGATATTCTCGGGCAAGTATGCGTCAGTCGACAAAAAAAGACACAGTTTATAAATGGCAACCGTTTTTCATTCATCCCTCGGAATGGGGCTACGTCAGAGTCGATTTAATGCATGACTCAGATTTATTTTTAGCAACGTCCATGTGAGCCTGTGAACCTGCAATGACGCATGGGAACGTTTTACTGCGTGACTCTGAGTTAGTTCCTTGGGGATTTTTTTTGAACTTTTAGATTTTATCCTATCTCACTTGTGTACTGTAACATTTTTTTCATCGTCATCACCTTTGTATTAGTCACATCTCAAGTATCAATCCTCCTCCTCCTCCTCAAATATCAAGTAGTTTGAGGTATCAATCCTCTCAGATGTTTATGCCGATAAAAATAATACAAATGTTGTATTTCTCGAAACCATATATATCAAAGGGTTTATGTATAAAACGCCTTGGAAAATATGCTGCGCAATCTACTCATTTCACCTAATTTAACATCATTGATAGCAATTGTAATTTTTTAAGTTTATTAATATATTATATATAAAAACATCGTTTCAACACAATTTTTCAGGCGTTACAATTACAGAGGCACTCGTCAGATTTTATAATCCTATTTTTCTAATTTAATATAGGTCATATTTACGTTTGGACAAATCTGTTTATTCTAAACATCACAACAAATCCGACACAGTATTCGTTATTGCAACAAAACACTGTACAATAGATATAGACACTAGACGGTACATTATGTTTATGTGTTAATGACGCTGGGAGATATAACTGGTACAGACACGATGACTTCCTCAGGAGTGATGGGTTCCACGGGGGTCACAACACCGGCGGGCACGGAAGGAACCTCAACGATAACCTCTTCAGGGACGACTTCGGGGAGCACCGGCTCGGGTTCCACGACGACGGGGAGTACGGGTTGGGGAAGAACAACGGGTTCCGGAACTATGATAGGTTCTACGTCCACGTTGTCGACGATGTTGACGGGGCCGGGAACGATGGGCTCAGGCTTGTCGACGATGACAGGGGCGGGGCTAATGGTGTCGGCGGGAGCGTTGACGTTGACGATCAACTGGACCAGAGGAAGAGGGTTGGCTGCGGCCACGGCCACCAAGGCGAGAAGAGCGACGAAGACCTTCATGTTTCTGGTGGAAAAAATAATTGGATATAAAAAACTACAAGAATGTTTCAAAGGCTATTTGAAAAAGCAATTACGAATATTCTGTTATTAACTATCGCCGTAATATTTTTGTAAAACTTAAAAAAAAAATATTTATAAAAATAAATATTGCAGGAAACAATAACTTTCATTGGTTAGTGCATCTTCCATAATTCTTGCGTTGCAGTAGGTATATAATTATGTACTAAAGATTTTTTAAAGTATTTAATAAACAACCAAATAATAATTACTAGGAAGTGAATAAGGAAACGTGAGGGCCCAACACACCGGCCGGTCCGGACATATACAGATATTGCAGATATATCCGGAAAAGAAACTCAATGGCGTATGTGAATCTTCTAACCCGTAGTGACTTGACCAGCGTAGTGGAATACAGCCTAATCACTTTTCGAGGGTAGTCCAGCCCCCTAGCCAAGTTGAAATTCTAGTATATTCGAAACGCTATAAAAACTATGACAAAATAACTATGTAATGGGAATGGTATTTCTGTCATAGAATTTAGAATCTATAAACAGATTATAGAAACGTCATTTCCATACATTTTCCTAGTTTTTTGTAGCGTTTCGATTATAGAATTGCAACTTTGCTAGGGGGGCTGGTATCCCAGCAATAGAACGAGTAAAGGTTGAGTTGAAACCTAGGAAGTGAATAATTACTAAAAGTAGTATAAAATTATTGACTTACCGTGTTTTATAGTCGTCAATGACAAAGTATGCCACCGAAATACTTCTCCCTGCTTTTATACGAATGGGCTTTTGCTTTATTATCAGATTATAATCTGGAAATTTGATACTGTTTAATCCAACTTTATAACTTTATAACGTCTTCTATAAAGCAATTCATGGAAATTTAAACGAACAGCAGCAATATAATTATACCTAGGTACTTATAATTTAATATAATATATCTTTATATTAGATACCTAATCAGTTTTTATAACTAACTACTATGATTTCCTGATCACCTGTTTACGAAGTCGTTCAACTTTTGTACATCAAGGAAACAGAACTTTCATCCGATACATATAAAAGGAAATAATACGTATGCCCGTACTGAGACATCAGGTTTTCTAAGCACGTACAATTAAAAGAAAGAGTGGATAGATTTCTTTTGGGCAAGCGTTTGCCATTTTCGCCGTCGACTTCGTTAATTATGAGGCTTAGTAGAGACCATTGCTAACCCTATTAGCGTGATACTTTTTTTTATCTCTCTACCTAAATACATATGTAGTTTGATTTAATCATACAACAGGTTTAGGCATAGTTTAAGTGTAGTCTAATTTATGTTCAACTATCTGACCAACCATTTAAACATAGGTAGATTACGTATTTATATTTTTGTTATAGGTATTTATACACAACTAGATGACCCGGTGAACTTTGTACCACCTTTTTTTTTAAATCCTTTTTTAAACCCCTGTTTTAGGCAAAGAAAACAAAAAAACTAAAGAACTTGACAAAATAGGTAATAAGTTCTATGTTTTATCATGCCTAAAGTACAATTTTATCGTCAATAAAACACAAAATAACAGCAGCTACCCAGTAGTGGTACAAGCTATACTTTCATAGTTTTATTGTCATTCATAAAAACTACAGTTTACCGAATCATAAACGTAACGATTACTTATCGAATGAATGTCCCGCTTGTATCAAACATAATGTTATCTTGAACCGCATGGTTTCACAGATATGGCAGAACTTTCTGGAAACTCTCTAATCTCAGTAGTGGTGGGTGGTCACCTATATTTCTGAGCCGTGTAGAGGAAAAGACGGAAAAGCAACGAGTTAGTGCCGACAACACGTCGTCGTCCCATCCGGTGGCAGTTACCCATATATTAATCCCGTGCATTTCCCCGGAGAGTCACTGCTCGTTAAAATAACGCGGGAAAGCCTGTGCTGCGCAGACGCCGCCGGCCGGACGTCTAGAGATGAGACGCACGCATGCATATTTGAGTCCATAAGACTGGTATGATCTTGAACTATTTGAAGATGCTCTAGCTAGATACCTAATAATAGGAAAATGTCAGAAAACTGAAAATGTTAAAAAAATCCAGGGCGTGGCTGTTTTCGGGTACTAATCAATATTTTGATGACTATTAAGACCGATGATATAATTTAGACTTATCTTAAGAGTGCATCCTTACATTAACATTGAGACATTAACTTAAGTATTCTATCAATCAAAATCATCGGTAATTAAATATCCATTTGAAAAATTCCATTCAGAATCAAACACTAAAAGACTAGTAGAGCTGAATTTGTTTTGCTGAATTTAACTGGTAGTAGGCGTTTATTTAGTGCGCGTTTAACTTTATCGTTGAAATCTCGAGTGAGCATTGCCGTGTCGTGCGCCCTCTAGTCCCGTGCCAGGGCACGACTTGCCCCGCACTATCTCATCAGGCGTGGAAACTGTGCCACGTCTCAGTAAAAGTACTTTCTTCTGGCCGCTTTCGGAAACTTGCTTAGAACAAATTTCCTCGGCGCGGTAACCTTGTACGTGTGACATAAGTTGTTCGCCTGCGCGTGTACTATAATTAGAACCCAGTCGTTTATAGCCGTTCTGAGAACTGTGAATCGATACTCAACACCGCCTCGACTTACAATCGTGAGAAATAAAGCTTTATTAAAGTACTGGCAAGCAATAAGATACCTGTTCCTATGTGTTCGACGAAATGTAAGCGAGCTCTATTACAATGTAAAGCGTGACCTAAATAAAGTATAACAAAAGCGTGATTGTAGGCAGATTTAACTAAACGCTCTAATAGGAAGTAATAAAATATTACACAACTGAAAGTAAGACTTTCGTTATGAGAGCTCATTCTTAATCTCCACTGAAAGCACGCACAAAAAGAACCATTAAATTGACCGGCAGAGTTACGTATAAGAACATTACGCAGCGCAGGTATCTGCGTTGCAGGTATACATTATCGAATAAGTATTAAATTTGGAGGACTCCACGAAAAGCCGTCAAAACAAAGGAAGCGATGCGGTGGAGTGTTTTAGGCCAAACCACAAAAGCAGTCACGGACGTCACGGGTGGCATTTAGCATTAAGAGCGAATCGCCGCGAGCGCAACTGCCATTTAGCTCAATATATATCAGCCAGAAATCAAAACATGTCACGAACGTACTCGTGACTACGAGCCGCGTCCTGCTCAAGTGCTGAACCTAGATTCATGTGCCAACTCAACTCTGCCACGCGGAATTGAAATGGACGAAAGTACAATTGAAGTCTGAACGACTTGGTCGAAGTTCAAGCGATTTCACGTTCCAGTTAGATACTGAATGCATTAATGTTCTTTACATTAGGTCGACAATTGAGAAAGTAGTGCAACACGAATGCAGGAAAACGAAGACTGTTCAATTGTATTTTGAACGGAACAATGGACTTTCCTAAAACAAGACAATTTATGGTAAACTAGCTGATGTCCGAGACTTTGTTCCCAGTGCAGTGAATGCTTAAACAACAAACCAACAAATAAAACCATAATAAAGAAACTTAAGAAATATTACTTTAAATATGTTATAGATCAGAAAGTACTAAAACAAAAGGTAGTAAATAAACGGTCTCGATTTCAGAAGAAAAGCAATATTCGTCGCATCCATTTTGAGAGATGAAATTGCATTCGAGGCAAGATTAATGGGCACACTTAAAAGTGTCTAGACAGGGTGGTTCCCTGACTCTGCAAACCAGACGTCTAAAAGCGAAGCGGTTCCCTTAAGGTTCACTACGAGTACAAAGAGATGCAACATCCCGGGTGTATACAGGTCGATGTTTGGACGACGGACTTGTTTTGGGAGGGTTTTCAAGTAAACGGTCTTTTCACAAAATATATAAAATCCTACTTCCTACCTATATTATAAATGTCAAAGTTTGTGAGTTTGGATGTTTGTTGCTCAATCACGCAAAAACGACTGAACGGATTTGAACGAAATTTGGTACTAAGCTACTCGTATGTTATACCTTCGATTAGCATATAGGCTACTTTTCATTCTGTAAAATCGCGGGTGAAACCGGGTGAAATTCGCGGGTGAAACCTCGGGGCGCCACTAGTTAATTATAAATCAATGTTATTTAACCGAGACGATCTACCGAGACCTATCCAATCAGCAGTGTCAATCAATTATAAGAGATCAGTCACCAAAATTGTGTCGCATTATTTTAACGATATTTTGGTTCGCTTGCGCAGTGTCTACAGCATGTCTACTATGACACGAACACAACTTTGGTTATGATAATTTTCTTAGGGTTTTAGAAAGTAAATATCATTTTCTTAAATGTGTACTATGTAAGCTCCAATATCCTATCCTCGGAAACATAGTGTATGTACCGCAGTACACTGCCTACTAAATCTACTTGGTAGATTTCGAATTTCTAAATTCTCGAGCTTTCCGTATTTAATGATATTGAGTAAGGTACAATCAAGATAATCTTGTTGTGGCGTGCACGACAACGATTCACTACACGCATCGGTTTCCTATTTTTAGCAACAAAATTGGTGCTGAATTAAAGCATACGTCATCAAGAATCATAACGTATGAGTTCCAAATAAGCGACTACCTAACATCTTTACTCGTATTTGGTCACTAATTTTGATTTCACCTCATGTTCCTAAAATCAATAAGTAGCAGTTAGCAGTTTCTAAGCTTCAACCAGTCTTATTGAATTTGCCTATAGATACGACCATATATTCTTCTTCTTTTTCTCTTATATATTAAATGAATCGCTGTTCGTTTGTCTCGCTAAAACTCGACAACAGCTGGACCACTTTGAATATTTATTTTTTCGTTTGTTTGCTCTAATACTGGAAAGGTTTAAAAGTAAAAAAAAAACAGCGGATGAAACCGCCGGGTGCAGCTAGTACCTAATATACAAACCTTCATAGTTATAATATTAGTAGAATGTTTCCTTACAATTGTAGAGCACCCTCTCTCCTTTCTCTAAAACTGGTAAATCGGTTATCGGAATCAAATGAAAACTGCTCCCAGCGGCAAAGACAACATAAACTAGCTAGATAAACAAAGATAGAATAATAAAACATAAACTAGCTTTGTTAAATCTACGCAGCTACATTATACACTGAATATGACCTTTTATCTTAGAATAAGTAATTATTCTAAGCCTTTTATATTGTTTTAAGAAAATTGAGAACGAGATTGTCATAAACCCTGCGTCTTTTATTGGACCATAATTTTCTTTTATTTCGTTATTTAGCAGGGAAAGACGAAAAACTTCGGCACACCGATGGATGTTCCTCAGATCTAAGAAACTGTTTTCTTTATTGCCACAGTTATTCGGTCCTTCTCCCAGAATAGATTTATAGGTACGTCTCAACAAAAGGTCCGTTATTCGAAACGTCATAAAAATGTTCTCCATCGGAAATTTGGCAGTTTTTACGAGTCTGGATTCGGACAAAGAGACGTTTAACTGTGTCCAAAAGCAATAAAGGACTCTCCTATACATCAGGAGTTATGTTTCTTCCGCACACGTGCAGAATGAGGCCAGGAATCGATTCCTACAAACGTGTACCCAGTATCAACATGCCATGGAACCATGTCGTATCGCGGTGGGAATGGCGGAGTGGAAGAATTCCTACCAAGAAATATCTACGAGACAAATACCTTGAAAATGTGACCGCAATTTTGAAAGCTTTTATAAAAAATATAGTTCTTGTAAGTTGGACTAAATTGTATGTTAATGGAAGAGCGATCTAGGGTTTGTCTGAGAAGACAATAGTATAATTTTATTTTGTTTTTGAGACCTCTCGATTAGATTAAGAAAGGTTATCTACCAATTTAGATTTTTTATTGAAGGTTTCCGTTTCAAATAAATTGGTACCAGTCATGAATGGAACGGTTAGCCATAAAAAGATTATACCAGAATATAAGAGTATAAAAAGTTAATCTCGACAGTATTTATTTTCGATTTTTATCTAGTTATAATATTATTAATAACGTGTAGGTACACTGTAAACGTATTGTCTAGAAACCCGATAACGTCGCTTCCTCAATAAACATAGGATTTGATTAAGCGAATTAATTTATTCTATTTTAAAACTGTTGTGAAAATATAATTGACAGATATAATTATAACTTATTGCACATTTCCGGTAAATGTTGAGATTATGGTGGAATACTTTAATCAATGATATGATAAAAAAATTATTAAAAATCTGGTGGAAAATACAAGCAAGTATGTAATGGTGTCTTAAGTAATTTAAATATGTTAAAAATCTATCGCTAAGCAAGTAATGGTGTCCACTGGCAGCCTTATTTGTGAAGTAGTTCACATTCCGAACTAGAAGTGGTTTTTTTGACCACAACATCGCAAAATTAAAAGCTCTGTGGTCAGCCAGCCAGTCGTGAAAAAATAAAATTTTAAAGTTATTTTCGTAATGTATGTCAAGTGAGTAACAATAAGATAAACAGAAAATACAAAAAGCCTACAAGTAGAGCGCGCTCCGCCGCACCGCGAGCCTGTGCGCTCGTACGCCACAACTATCATACAAGCCAGTATAATATCCGCACAAGTACGGCGCGCGGCGCGCGGGCGCGGCCGGGTGCAGCTGCGCGAACGCAGACTCCGCGGCAAATTTCGCCGCTCTCGCCCACTGATCTACATTTCACCTCCAATATGGGTCGATAACTGCCCACGCTCAGCCCCTCCGGCTGGGGCCGTTCACCTCGCCACTCCAAATCATTGTTCGCCAAATGTAAAGTGTTGGCACTGTTGCCGAGGTCGACGACCGCTAGTGCTGCGGCTGCGGTCTTCTCCGAACGACACTCGACACGGCACCATCGACCCATCAGCATGCCTCCGGCGCGGTAACACAAACATCCTCCGTCTATTCATTATCGCTCAACGTGTATCGTTCGAGAGGTGTAAACAAAGCGATCATTACTGACACCTACGTGTTTAATGGGTCACTTAAGTTGTGCACTGAACAGAACTTTTGACACCATCATAAGCATGAGCTTGAAAAGTAGACTAATTGAAGTTGCTTTAGAACACTTTGCAGCACATTTGTTTTAGTTTAATCGAAGGATTTACCTACTATTAATTGAATACTTACGTGGAGGAAAATTCTAGTGATGCTTTTAAAACTTTTCTTTCAGAATCTGTGCTTCATATATTTATGAGGTGTTCGAATAGCTATTAAGAGACTAATTTAAATTAGTTAACCAGTAATTCAGTTTTGTATGAGTTTTTGCCATCTTAGATGCTGAACTAATTGGTAGAGCCGGTACTGATTAATTTCTTACGGATATACAATTACTTTAATTGCTTTACCGGTTGATGGTAATAACCCTCCTATTAAGGACATCAAATTGACAAAAAGCTGACTTTCTAGTATTTCGCCGATGGACCGTAGAGAACTATCCAAATATTTGTGCGCAAGGAAAGTGGCGCGCTGAACGTTCGTGCACCGAGTCACTCGAAGTGTCACGTTGAACTCTTACATAAGGACTCGGTGTGCTTTCGAAAATATTATTGGACATTTTTGCTGTTCTCGACCAAACAATGCCTTAACTGCACGTAAGGCGCGCTCGGAAGAAAGTAGCTCGTTATGCAGACTATCGAAACCACTTAAGGCGGCTATCGACGCCGTAATCTGCTTAATCCCACAATTACTGCCATTAAGCACTTAAATGCTCAGTGCGACGGACCTTTTTGGCACAGTCGGCATTTATGTAACTACTTAAACGTCCATCTATATTAAAATCTTAAGTAGTGGTTAAATATGTAAATCCATGCTAAAGATTTTAGAAATAGTTGCACACGCAAAACGTGTGAAATGGAAACGAGGTAGGTATTTTGGGCCGGGGCGGAGCGGGCCCGCGGCGCGGACAGGTTGCGGCGCGGGCGCAGGAGAAACATCGCTCGCTCTACATTCGTCGTTCGGAGCCGATGACTCCTCGTGACCGTGTCCTCCTTACCGAGTGCTGCTTTATCTCACCAAATTTCTCTCTTCTGTTCCGCATCATCACGAACAAAAAGTCGAGACCCGTTTGATGGAAACGCGGCCTAGTTGCAACGTGCTTGCCCACATAGCGCCGACTTCGGCCCGACTCGAGACCCAACGCGAGAGTGCTTTTGCGCCGGCTACAAGTGCTAATTGCGACTAAAGGGGACAGAAAAACACTTATTTAAATGGAGTGGACCGCGTGCGGTCGACAATAACAACAAAGGTAAACTACCGACACATTGTTACCAGCGTGAAACTAATGCGTGTGGACAGTCGACCTATCATTCTTATTGAAACAGCGTAGTCGACATCAAGCTCTAGACTCCACATTTTTGAGTTCAGTTTTGAAACACTATGCAACCTTTGACAACATATACCGAGTGAGTGGGCCGCAATCTTGTGCGACGTTTGTAACCTGCCTAGCAACAGCATTTTTAATTTACTATTAAAACTGTTAATTACGTTTCACAACATAATATATTATTCCATTACATGGATGAAATTCGGACTTAAACCTTGTGCAAATTAAATGTTCCGAAACATAGTGAGTAGGTACAAGCTGGGTACACGGCAAAAATGAATACGAATTTAATCCCACGAGTTCTCTTTGAATGGTAAATTCAAAAAGGTTCATGAAGTTTGATATACAAGGTGTTGTAGAAAGGTGTCATAATATTGAAAAGTGTGTATGCATATAAAATTTTGAATTATAAACCGAAATATCCAAGTCAAAACTTGGAAAAAAAATATACAAAAAAAAAAATAAAAAAAACAAAAAAAAAAATATACATGATGATGATACAAAATACGATTATAATATATGAATAAACAAAATTATAAAATTCATTATTCGTATTTTTTGACAACACTAATTAGTAAGTACCTACTCCCTGCCTGCTAGGGTATGCTCCCGGGAAATACCGGTACTGGAATTCCCGGTATTTCCCGGGAAATTAACCGTTGACGCAGTACCGGTACTGAGATTTTTTTCCCGGGAAATTCGGGAATTTTCGGTACTGTCGATACTCTTACTATAACTTAAAATTAAGCCAATATTAAGTTCATTGCTGAATTGTCGAGGTCCTATTAGTTTAAAGTGCTGTTATTTTGATATTCTATATATATAAAAGAAAGTCGTGTTCGTGTTACACTACTTATAACTCAAGAACGGCTTTACCGATATGGCTGAAAATTGGTGAGGAGGTAGCTTAGAGCCAGGAAACGCACATAGGATACTATTTATTCCTATTATACTATAAATTTCTATTAAATAAATTCGATAGCATTCAAGTGTGAATTGACATAAAACATCAGTCACTATAAAACGAGGTATAACAAAAAAGAATCAGACTTGGAATAACAAAACGACTTATTATACTCTTTGCGCAAATGACAGCTATGTAATGGACGTATGGATGACAATTTGATTTAACAATTTAACAGCTAAACAGATTTTGACGAAATTTGGTATGAAGGTAGCTTAAGCCCTAGGTAATATGTAGATTACTTTTTACCCCAGAAAATTGAACGGCTTTCCGCTATTCTTGCAGGACAGCGGGTGAAACCGCGGGGCGCAGCTAGTTTAACATAAATAAAGGACGCGTATAGTTAGCTGAGCCATGTTAGACGAGCTTGTAGCCAACGACGGCTAGTTGTGATCATTGACCTTTTTAGCATAGACGGGCGACTGGCGCGTTAGGTTGAAGCGATGTCTCTAAACGTTTCAAGGTGGTATTAGGCCTATGCATTTTTTAGGTGCAAACAGAACTCCATGAACGCTCGAACTTGTGCTTTGTATAGTGACAGCCAACTGTTACAGCGTAACCTACCTTAGATATGCTGTCTAAGGTAGGTTTTTTCGGACTAATATATCCATAAACAACTCATAACAATATACGAGTACTCTGGACCATCTGTCTTAAACGTGTCCTTGAGTATTTCAGTCACATTGCTAGAAAACAAGGCGATAAGGCATACGGAAACAATTTGCTTAAAGGCTGACATGCAATCTCTGTTGAAAGCCTTCAAGATGAGGGAAACAGCGAACACCTTTCTATGCTTCTCGATAAACTCACTCTAGAGATGTGGCATACTCTAGAAGATCGCCATCAGACCGCAACCCATATTGCCACTCACTAAGAAGGTATTTAGTTTTAGGTGTGTCAGAAGCCGAAGACATGACATGTGTTGAAGACATGTTCTATAATCTTCCAGAGTGATCGGACATGACCGAGTATGCCGGTAGGAAGCACGGTGGGCACGATTTTTTTTTTTTGCACAAGTTGCACTTTACGATGTCTCTACGACTTTGGCGCTTTACCGTTCTCGAGAAAGAGACAAAAGAGACATTTCGACACCGGAGATAACTCCAAGACATATTCAGATCTATGGCCGAAATATCATCTGGGCTATGTTCACGTCATGATTTCGTAGCATTTTAAAATTCCGAAATGCAATTGTATTCTTAAATCAACAAATTAAAAGAAATAATCGAAATTAAAAGAGTAAATACAAGGATGTATGTGTCTGTGTAATCCAACCTAAAAAGTAAAAATAAATATTTTTGGATAAGAATTAGTGATATTAACACAATTAAAAATGATTTTTGATTAAAATAAATTAGCAAATAGTATGAACGTTACTACGTTACGCTATGTTACTTCATTTTAATTACAATTTAGTAAAAAAAAAAAATCAAATTTCCCGGGAATTCCCGGTACTGGGTTGCCTCAGTACCGGGAAATCAAATTCTCCCCACAGTACCGGTACTGCAATCCCTACTGCCTGCGCTTGTCACACCGTACTCATACATGACATTTGGCGCCTTTATCAAAGTCGTACGCCTGTTGAGAAGCTTTTAGGGTTGCACCTGGCGAAGGCTATGTTAAAGTTGAACTTTTGATAACTTGTAATCTAAAATGCTAACGCTAAGGAGACCTCGCGAAGTTAATTCTAAATCAGTCTCGGCATGGTGTGTTTAAGTATTCTCATACCTTTCTGTTACACCTGGTATTGAACAAGCTTAGTAGGTAGAATGACACACCTACATTAAGTAATAATAATTCATAAGCTGATTCACAAACTTTCATTTCGAATGCGAAATTGGGCCCTTGGAGTAATTCCATGAAATATGAGGCTCCAGGCATCTCACGTAGCCCTGTATGAATATGAATTGATGGAAGCACGTACCAACCGTACGTGACGCCATATTTTCCCGTTTTTATTTTAACAAGGCATTTTTTATGCGTAAACAAACAGGTGAGAAAGTAGAATACGATATTTATAATTTTCCTGAAGAAAATAATGTTACTGCGTCGTTTATTCGATATAAGTAACAATTCTGTTGACCAATTCTGAGAAGAGGAAAAACCAATTCGTAATATTGAATTTCTCAAATGATGTGCTAATTCATAATTTAATAGTCTGGGTTAAGCCGTCGAAGATTAGTATACAGGGTTAATTTTAATTTATTAAAACCTCTTACCAGCAGATTCTCTACATCACACAATAATTGTCGTTTCAAGAGTTTTTGGAAAAAAATGTAAGTTTGTATGATTTTTTTGCTTTTTATACGTGCGTACTATCAGCCCACGTTAAATTGTTGGGGAATCAAAAACAACTGTGTATGTATAAAACATAAATGTTGTAACAAGATAATAAATCGTTTCAAATCTATATTTTCAGACGTACCAAACAAACTTTGGCGTAGCGACCGAAATTGCATTTTAGCTATAGTAAGACCGTACTCTTCCAAAATTCATAACACGTATTTCCCGAATCCGTGCCTAATCCACCACTAAAGTTCCGAGAAAGGGGGAAAACTATCTACCTACGAATATCCGGCACTACAACATAAGTGAATGGTCCCAGGAAGTCGTCACAGGGTTTTCCCTATGACATAATGTCCTGGCCAAAAGGTTGCCTAGGTACGAGTAGCGACTGTGCATTTGCGCAATCGACTTGAATATAAATAGTCAACGAAATATTTAAGCTATGCGGCTCTGTCACTTTAGCCTTAAAGTGTTATTCCCCTTAGATTACCACACTGCACGCCTACTTATCGGCGATTGTGAAGAGGACAGCTTTGCCAGTTTTGAAAAGAGACCAAATATGATTTCAGATAAATACGATACGTTACCTTTAAATAATAATTGATTAGGTTTGTTTTATATGCATAAAAAATGTTTTGACTGCAAAAATTTAAAAATAGTTCTAATGAAAGTATCACAATTTCGTTACGTTACGTGCATTTTTTCCGAGCATTGGGAAAAGCTTGTATGGGAACCGAGCAAAAGGCGCGCTTTTATTAAACAGAACCTGATTTTTGCAAGTGCGCATTTAATTAATTACTTGGCAATTGGCACCTCTAAATTACGTTTTGACATCCGTTATAATTCTCTTGGCAATTCCAGTCCGGATGTAATATTTGAAAGCTTCCGATCGATAGGGTAGAAGTGGAACACCGAAATACAGTTATACAGAATTGCAAATAAAATCTCTGTAACCTATAAACTACGTGCCTAAATTACGTGGTTTAAAAGCTACGTTCAAAAACTGCTTTAATTAAAACAAAATCTGGAAAAGGTCCCGAGTAAAGGATGCAATAGGTGCAGTACCGGCGCGTGCGCATGCACCAATCAGCTAAATGTCGCGCGCGCGGCCTCAGCACTCACAAACGGCCTTTGCAGTTCGGCGCGGTCGACGACCCGCCCAGGGGTCGATGCCCGTGCCCGCATTTAGTTTTCACTTTCGTTCACTAAGGATAACTGTACCATATACGTCACGTACATGCCCACAATTCCGTCCGCGACCGTATCGGTTCCTGGAGCCTGCGAGGAATACGCAATACTGACACACATTTTAGGCAACGCACGCATCGGAAAAATTGCATACATTATTGTCCGCTGCGTATACGCACTACCAACACGGTACTCTCAAAACTTCTAAGTATTTTTACTGAAATATAAGCATAGCAACGAGCAATTGCTCAACCCACCTGTGCACGAATTTAATGTTCATACATATTTAAATTAGCATAGTTTAAATGTCAATAATCAATACGATTCGAACGATGGAGTCACAGTGATCAGCCAAGAAGGTTGTTGCACTAGCGATGGCCGATGTTGTAATTCGGGCGTTGGACTGGTGTCCTTTTGATGCATTTTGGGTACAATTAGGTAATGTTGATGTGGTGGGGGAGGTGTCCCCTCACCACCGAGCGCGGTGCGTGGGGTTGCGGGTTCGGCAGTTGCGCAACGGCGGTCGTCGACTCGGTTATGTCAGCGGTTTACGTAAGCGTCACCTCGCAACGCTCTCGGAGCAGGCGCCAATTGTGGGCCCGCGTTTCGCACTTCGAGCGGACTATTTGCGGACGGCTGAGGCAAATTAGCGCTCCGTCGCTGCACACCTCTTGACCGACTCGCTGCATTGTTCCTCCACCTGTCGGCGCTCCGCTAATTATGTTAGTCATCTCCCGGTAATTTTCTTACAAGCTTGCATAAGTATAACTATGGTAGTTAACCGATAATCCTACCTGAAGACCGAACGGGACCAGTAATGATATGTTCCGTCTGAGAGGTTGAAGGAGAATGGATCGGTAATGATCGCGTGTAAATGGCAAACATGAAAAACGATTAGTCCAGGCTGCACTCGCGTTGCATAACATCGAACAACCTCCAATTAAGTTCAACCTTTCATGAATTGATTAGCGCTAGAATCAAATCGTTCATTGTAGTTAAGAACAGGTGTGCCCTAAAGGAGTAATTATGCGATATCGCTGCGGCCGGAGAGGAGAAGGGGCTGAAGCAGTTGCGTCAGCGCAGCGTGCGGAGAGCGGCCGGACTCAATGCACAAGGTTGCAGAGGTTCAATGCTCTAGAAATACGACACCCGACCCCGGGCAACCGCACTCTGCGGGCCGAACCTGCGTGCACGCCGCCGCCGCACGGCGCACGCAACGCAACGCAACGCACTCGCCGCCCGCGCTCCCTCCACCGCACCGCCGCGCGCCGCCGCGCGGCACGCGGCACGCGTAGACGTAGACCGCTCGACTACGCTCGTACTGCTCGTAGCCAACTCCATAAACGCAAATTCGGTTTACCACTATTTACAGCCGTTTATTTGCAATAAAGTATCTATTTTTTACTGACCCCACCTATTCTAGTTTTATTGATACCTTTCTATTCTAACACGATCACGACTATATCAAAATAATAAAGATTTATATCTCGGTCGGTATCAACAAGTGTTAATGTTTCAGTACAGTTATATTATAAAGCATTGTTAAACTAGTTCTCCTAAATGATGACAGTTTTGTTTTAACGGTACACGCAGCTTTGTAGAGTAACCTTCAAAAGAGAGAACGTGGCGTCGTAAGCACGTCCAATGTGCCAACTCTTTTTATGTAGCCGTTTCGCAATTTTTTATAAATGATTTTGCCTTCGACCTTTGTAAACCGCCCAATTCAGGCTGATTGGTATTCCTGTAGCAGGCTCGGCGACGTGTGATTTTCGTAACTCTTGTGGTCGGCCGCAACAGAGCATGACGTGACTATCATACTGCGGCTACATAGTAGCGCCACACGTACGCTATTTAGAAATCGCTGAAATAAAGCGAATAAAGCTCTGAACTATCGTCATTGCGTATCGCGGAGGAACGGAGCTTATTGCGGGTCTATTCTCATTGGTTTATTACCTAATGGTTTAATATCGGCGACAAGATCGTTTCGCAAATGAGGAAAATTTATCAAGCCCAAAATTAAATTTAAATAAAAAAATTAAATTAAAATTAGAAACGCAATATCGCCTCACTTTGCTGCTACAAAGACCGTACCCGTTAGTCTTTATTGGCCTACAACGTTGATAGTTACACTGGGCAAGTCTAACATAGGTACGGTATGATTAAGATTCATATTATTAAAGTAGAGGAACAAGCATATGAAATAAAAGTAAGTTCGAGCTGAATTGTTGTTAAAGTAAAAAGATTAATCACGTTAGATAAGCCTTATACAACCTAAAGAAGCAGCTGAAATCAGAAAATTGAAATGTTCACACCCAGCATTTCACTATTGATTGTTCCTTTTTCTAATGAACCGTTACTACTACGTTGACAATTTCTCCGTTCACTTCTTTGCTAATTCCGTCCACAAGAAGGCGTAGAAAGCGTTACTGTGCTTATACAACTCTTTAGCATCGCGCGTGATCGGCACCAGCAGGCTCCGGCTTGTTCGGCCAATAAGCCTCTGCTGATTTGCGAATACCACCACTTCGGACCGAGTTCACCGACCTCTGTTGCCCGTTCTACGATAATGCTCACATTTCTCCGGCTGTTGGCAGGCGCCAAAATTCCACAGAAATGTATTTTGATGCGCCGCACTCGGCTACCGGTATGTACCGCAATGTGAACTGCGTTTCTGGTAGCCCTGA
Source organism: Alcis repandata (assembly GCA_949125135.1). Classification (NCBI taxonomy): domain Eukaryota; kingdom Metazoa; phylum Arthropoda; class Insecta; order Lepidoptera; family Geometridae; genus Alcis; species Alcis repandata. The sequence continues at coordinate 8,768,127 of OX421226.1, read as the reverse complement.
AAGTTTGGAGCGAGAAACATGTAGCAAGTCGCTCAGCAGGAAGGCTGGGCAGCGGTACCGAGTTACCGGAACAGCTGCACGCAGCCTTTCACGCACTTAATTTGGCAGGACCCCCTTCTCGCCGCGTCGCCGCACTCCTCGCCCAACACCGAGAGAAAGTAGCTAGCCTACGCAATGCTAGGGTCGATGACCGTACTCGAAAATGCTCACTTCTGACAAAAGTGACACATTAACTGCGTGCATTTCATATTCAGTATGTGTGGTCAGTTTCTTGCATGGATGTCGAATGGCCTATGTGATTGGGTCAGGCTGAGCAAAGTGGCTATTGTTAGTGACATATCGTAGGAGGCACGTAGGCAGACTCCAGCGTTCGATTCATGAATTGGTCCTTATTTAGAAGATTCGATGCTTGTTAACCAATTTACATCATTGTAACGATCCTTGTCGAATGTATAACTATGTGCTGTGCAGTTATAAGACCGAAAAATCTTACATTTCTTTTTCATTTCTTATTTAGATAGGTATTTTTATTTATTTTGCTAACTCATTTTAAAGGCAATTGTAAAAAAATAAACAGAAATAATTCGAGGCACAATAAATGGATACTGAATTACTGGTCATACTATATGGATAGCTAGTAAACTTACATTACCTATTCATATTTTTTCTTAGAAATAAGTTTATAAGCAAACTCACAGATAAAGAGACCAGAAAGCATGTGCACTTAATAAAATTCAGTCAGATAACCAAGGGCTCGGCCGGACATGATCAGGGTCATCAGCGAAAAAAGTAACCGTATTATAAAACATAACAGAATAGTGCTCCACTGGTCCACTAAGAGCATGGCAATGCCAGCGTACCCTGAGGCTATATCGAATTAATAACTAAATTGTAACAGATATGAATGTACCTACTTGTAGAATTATTTGAGCTGATTACGGTTTCGTGCCGTGTCAAGTCTTTGGGCACTCTAAGACTGCCTAGAAAGATACCGTAAATTGTTTGCACACAAAAGAAAGTGATGACGAACCATTCTGAACAAAAAACGTAGGTAATCTGGTAAGTTTTTCAGGCTAGCGGTTGACCACATCTTTACTAAGTAGTGAAACTTCGGTAACAGTTCCAAGCCATTGAATTTCAATAGGATAGTGTTTGACGTCAGAATTTAATGTACCTAGTCGTAACATGGGTAGGGGCTTTACCGCCTACAATAGTTGATTTGAATTTAAAAGTGACATTCAGCATTATGATTATGTATCTCAGTGTTCAAGACTATGTATTTTGCCGTGCTCAAGACATTAAAATAATAGTAAACAATTACAATTACGTAACCAGCATCCTGCTACGCCAAGGAAACATAGAAACGAATGAATGCATTTGAACATTTAATTTAAATACCAAAGTAATTCTCAAGATGAAAACGCAAGCAAGTACATAAATCTACGCAGTCGTTTCGATCGTGGCTAAGCAGTAGTTAATTCAGTGATTGAGCTTGCATGGAAAACGAGATGTCCGCGGGCACGTGAGGAGTACCAACGACTAGCACCGCCCGCGTACTCGCACGTGCCATGGAAAAACACAGAAAACAAGGACACGATGCAATGGTTCATTCAACCGGACGTTTTTATTCAACAAGCGCACTATGATGAAACTACACAGATCTTCATTATTATTAACAAAGCCGCCGTTTCGAAATATTGGTACACGTACCGTAGGGCTCACGTACGGAGCCCTTAGGCACCGAAATATGACACGCGAACGCTCGACGCAACGAAATCCATAGCAATGTTCCCTGAATACGCAATGATTGATGATAATATGCGGCGAGACATTCCTGCGAGACTTGGCAACTGGACAACCACGATTTTAAATGGGTGCTCTCCCTAATAAAATAAATTTATAAAATTATGTAAGTCCAGTTTACGTTTTAAAATTGCGTAAGTCCTTGATGTGTGGGACTTATATATTATAATAGTTTTATCCACTATACACAATATACGCACTCTATTCGAGGTTCACAGAAATTTTCCATTCACTCAGAAAGTAATAGCTTAATAAGTTTTCGAGTAATAAGAATGAAACAGTAAAAAATATTTTAATGCCAAAATGTATACCTATTTGATTGTTGCGATAAATGTGTCTTTTTGTTTATATTGAGATCTGTAGTGGCTAATAAGTTAACGCTGAGGTGTGTTAGCCTATTAATTATCCTGGATTAAAAAAAGGGCTGCGATTGTTTCAGAGATATGTATGTTTATGTAGTAGAAACGCATGAGAATCTGCAACACACTGCTGGCAAACCACAAAATAAATGTTATTTGAACATTTATTTCTTTTAGCTTGTACAAAGCTGTAAGCAAACACAGATACATAAAGCAACATTGCCTTTATAATTTCTATTTAATTTTACCAAAATGGAAACATTTTGTTCGCCACTTTATTAGAGGTTCGTCAATATTTCGTAGATGACCTAAGTCTATAAACTTAACCTTTACATACTTGTTTGAACTGAACTTTGCCTAATGCTTTTTAAGGATTGCTCTCGAGTCGTTTGCTAACATCGGTAGGTCAAGATGTTATAAACAAATAAGTGATGCTAGCATAAATATTAGGTAAGTACATCTAGCAATCTAGATAAATCTTTGTAACGGCGTCTTATATTATGACTGTTACTATGCTTAACATAAAATTTTATGACTATGCTTGTACCAATATAATTTAGGTAGGTATACTCATCCTAGCATACTCATAATTTTGTTCTTAGATATAAACACCGAAGTCGGATTATACTTGATCGATTTAAATCTTATCTTCTTAATATATATAAATTACTACGTGTCACGTTGTTTGTCCGCTATAGACTCCTAAACTACTTAACCGATTTCAATCAAATTTGCACACCGGATGCAGTTCGATCTAACTTAGGAGATAGGATAGCTCACATCTCAATTTATTGTAAAAAAACATAAAAAATTAGAAAATTTAAAAATACTTAAACCATATAGCGCTTTGGACAATGTAAACTTTTTTAATGTAACTTTTGATATTTGACATAGAATTGACGCAATGGCTTTTGACAGGACAACGTCTGTCGAGTCAGCTAGTTAGTTATATAGAATTAGCCCTTTTATGACTTTAAAAAGGAGACGATACTCAATTTGTGTTTCTATGTTTTACTATGTGACTACATAAATATCTAGTTTCTAAAATGATCTACTCTTAGTATGGCACCGAGTTTCACAATACAGGACTCGTAATGTAGGTGTAAGATTCAGGGTTCATCCATGCTCAAATTTAAATATGTATTATCACAAACCTCAAAACTATTATAAATTGATCAAATGGATAAAATATAATTATTTTTCATTACCTATTATTACTTATCTAATACTTGACTAACGTACCAACAAAACCAACTGTGACATTCAACAATCAATAGTGATAGGTAAATCATCTCACGTAACACGGGCGGTATAGAAGTTGTCTTTCCACCATTATTATCCCGCGAGAAAGTGACTCATATTTTATCTCATACTCATAACATATCCATATTTTAGCTTTATCACATCTGAAGTGGATAAAAACGGACAAAGACAATTGTCCACGGCCCGTGCTACGCGGGCAAGCGTCGATGTCGGTGAAATCGTCAGAGGTTAATAAAATTTCATAAAAATAGAACTACTTATAAAAGACTGATATATCACGCTAGGTACAACCATTGCGTGATGATGTAAAATGTCTAGTCTACGAGTAGCATTAATATAACTAGTATACACAACCTTGCCCTGACTATGGCGTGCTCACGCATGAGAAAGAGGTAAAAAGATAGAAGGACGCCTGAAAATATTGTATTCTCAAAATGGCTACATATTCGGGTAAGTAACATTAAACTGCTAAGTAGAAAATACCTTTTTAAACATTACTAATTAGTCCAATTTCGATAAAATTCAGTTATTTAAAAATTAGCTGCGCTCCATAGTGTCTACGATTTTTAAAATTTTCTCTCACTTCTCTAATTGAATCTATGAAATTGAAATGTGAAAAAAGACTCGAATCTATTTAGTTAGACGTTCCAGTTCGATTAACAAAAACGTAAAACTAATTAAAATAACAAAACTTTTGGGATTCTAATATTAAATTGATTAACACATACCTAATTAGGAAAGCTGGAAAGCTCGTTGATGTCTTTTGAACGAAATTTTTAGGATTTTAATTATAGAATCATCTACGGTAAAGAAGGTATTTATAGAATACCTCTAGTATATGTAACTATGGCGTTGAAGGCCCATGTTTAAATTTAAAGTGGCGATTATAAATTTTATCATACATTTTGAACAGGCATCAAAAACAGTTGGTTAAAATAATCGCCGTGTCATGTTTCGGTGTACGTCAGCGTTACAGTATTGACTGTAATTTCATAACATGTTGGTCATTATCTTCTCAAGTGCATGTCAACGAACCAAGGTTTGACTGCCCTCATGCTGCTAACGGGGCTCTTATTTAAGCAGGCTGCAGTATTAATAAAACAGGTGTGACAACAAAAGAACCGTAGGACCGCAGTTCGCTGCAGAGAAACCTAAACAAGACATCCCTAAATAAAGGCGATCAGTATGCGTGCCGGTGCGGCTAACGTAGCCAAAAGCAAGCTGTGCGATGGTGTAACCGCGTGAGCGAGGTAGTAATCGCGAGGGTTCGTTCGCCGACAAAAGCGAAAGTGCTGCGTTCAGTGGGACAACGACCGCGTCCTGCGGGCAGCCGTACCCTGCCTTCCTGCCACTCCATCGTCAATGACCCCAGTTCGTGTATCGCCAATTTCAACGGTTCCGCTAATAAACTTGTTGCTAAGAGAATGCTGTTGCTGTACCGCAAATTTTGAAACTATGCTTAATTGGATGTAAACACTCGGAATTCCGTTATGAAGCGAATTACTAACAGCGTTCCTAAAACTTGTGCCTAAAACGAAGCCTTTCATAGTCGCAGCGGTTTAGGCAGTAAACCCGATTATGATGATTATAACCGATTACTTATTTTGGCATCAAAGTAGGCAAACGAATGGTTTGCGAATTTTAATTAGAGGTATAGGTCAGGCATGCATAATGAAAATCATTCGAGGTGCAAACGAAGATTTAACAATTTTGTGCTTCATTAAGTTTGGTACAGTCATTGATCTGTAGATCTAGCGGCTAATGGGCCCGTACATTAGCCGCTATTGTCTCTTAGCGCCTGCCTGAATTGAATCACATTTACTTTTATCGCGCTTTTTCTCAAAGTTATAAAACGAGACGAAAGCCGAAGCGATCCAATTTAGGCTCGCACTTAAAACTAATGGTAGGTAGGACTGTAGGATTAGAACCTCCCCACCACCGTGCTATCGACACGGAAAACCCCTATATCGGCGGCAGAAATTATAATCACTTGCACGACTTCAGCCATCGATTCGATTAGGCATAATAAAGTGTGCTTCTTCGAATCGTGGCACTTAAATCGATTTGTGATTATGCATTGTAGGCAAGTCTGTTGCTAACCAATACTAAGCAAACGGAAAATAATATATAAGCAAAGTATACTACGTAAACTAGTTATTCGATTAGACTGTCGTTTGTTTTCTTGTTTGGTCTCATACTACTATACTAAAGTTGTTCATAATGTCGAGTAGGTACAACGATTAGAATATATCGTCAGCATAGGCAGGGTGAATAATTACAAAAAGCGTCATATTTTTTATAGTTTTTGTTATGATAATTTTGATTTGTTTGGAAAATATTCGATCATGCAATACTGTAGCCTGAAACTAATTTATAGAAAATCGTTCCTCATAAAAACTTCTCTCGTGAAAGTTTTCGTGGCGTTTTCGGTTCTTCTATAAAACACTCATAATATTACAAGTATGTCCGTCATTCCGAACAAAACTATATATCAATAAAAATGTTTACGTGTTCGTCTTGTCGACCGCGCTTCGTTTATCCAATTGAGTTGAACCAGTATGGCTAATCTTGAATCGTACGAAGTCGCAGGCATGAAATAGAATAACTATGAATGTTTGTTTGCGTTGGTTCTTATGAAACTGCGTAGCAGCTGTACCTAGTATGTTAAAAATGCTATAATATTTATTTCGGTTGGTTCTTATTTAAGTCCGTAGCAGCTTAAAAAGATTTGAATGAACACTATCCCAGAAAATGAACGGTTTTACTGAATAGCGGGTTAAACCGCGGGGTGGTAGTGCTAGACGAAAATAACACATTACCATTAGTATTAATTTTGATAGTGTTCGAAAACGATCAAACGTTTCATAAAGGCCCATGCATTTTATTAGGTAGTTCCTTCGCGTTTCCACAGGGGTCGCTTTACTATAATGTGTGGACTTATGGAGCCTTACGAAACGTTTCTTCGTTTCGAAAACTATCAAAACTCATACTAAGGATAGTGTCTGGTCACAAAACAAACGTTTTGTTTCAGGTGATATCTTATTCGGATTTGTTGCGTCTGGGTAGCAATTCTAATAAAAACATCGTGTTTGAAGAAATCAAAAAGACGAAACGTATTCATTGAGCATCTAACGTACATTGTCATAGGTGTACTCGTCAGACTGGTAGAGCAAACTCTACCGGTTGGAAAATAATCTCAGGCGACAAGGGCACGGCTTTTATACGAATGTAGAGATCGTAGAGTATGCACTTGTAGTGTACTTCGCAGAATGTACTCGTACTTAGGCTTCAGGGTCACTCTCAAATCAATTTGTTAATTCATCAAACTAGAGCTCACGAAATAGTTGAAACTGTATTTCAGGAGCTGAAGGCCTCTCCTAATTTACCAGATAAAACATTTAGATTTATTTACCAAATAGAACAAAAGAGTTAGCGGTATGCCTGAACTTAAGTACGTACTTAAATAATAATACTAGGTATGTTACGCAACGACTTGTTCAGAACGCTAAATTGCGGCTCAGATATCCATAAAAATCTTAGACCTCTTTCGCCAAAAATGTTCGAATATACATTTTTGCCATACCTTTCTACAGAATTCCATGAAGATCGGGTCAGCGATTGGCAAGTTTTCATAATACGCACTCCAGGCGTTTTTTCTCTCTAACGTGAGACGAAAATAGAAAAATATGTGTAATACGCCAATACGTATTTAGACTAAAAATAGTAGATAAAAAAAAGAAGGTACTTAGGTACTTCTGAATTGGTGGTTTAGGTATGTTTAATGTTTATATATGAAAACAGTTATCGGCGGAAGACAAGGGTTGAACCCATATCTTGCGTCAGAACACACCCATAGTATGCAGTACTTAACTGGTCTACAAATTGTCTGAAAGAAACTGAAATACTAACTTTAACAGTTACTTGTACGAGTCGATAACATGTTATACCTGTAGGGTTCAATTTATGATAATAAAGTTATATTGTGGCTGTGGCCATGACACGCCAATCCGGCAGGGTGTGGTGAAAACACTACATTGTTGTATCCCTATTGTGAAGTAATCTGGTCTAATCACGAAGCCCTAGGGTTTGAAAGGCATGCCTTGGCTAAATACCTTCTTAACCGGTACTTGCAACTTTGTAGACTCTATTTATAACGCCTTCAAAAAGATCAGAGCCAAACTCACTCATGTAACGGATCTGTTGAGGCATTACTTTGAAAAGGAGAGTTGCAGCTCGAAAGTGAGCGAGCTAATGTACTCAACTAGGCGATAATCTGAGATTTAAAATTATAGAGTTTCTTTTTACGCATGCTTGATTAAATAAACTAGAAAAGCATGTTATACAAAGAAGTAATGCTTCACGGGTTGTGCATCTCTTAGTTTGTTAAAAATCTGAAGCAAACTCCGATTTATTATACCTAGTTGTTTCTGAATGTTACTCACGAAACTTGAATTCAAGTGGTTTTCAGAACAATGTGCCTTAATAAAAACGGAGCCTTCTTTTCAACATGATATCGGTGCTGATACGTAAGTAGGTTGTGAATAAGAACAGCCCATCTATCAAGATCTATGCCGCTATTGTTAACATAGAAAATAGATCGCTCCACAAGACCACGACAAAACAAACAACGATGTGATTGTCGACGACAGTGACGTAAACGTTTATTTGGTTTGGTGCATTGTAATATTGTTCCCTGTTGGGTGCGGAGTGGAGAGTGGAGACAGGCAGTCGCGACTCGCGTACCTGTCTGGCGGGCGGCGGCGGCGCGCAATCGTTACCAAGCCGCGTCGGTCTGCATCGGCAGGCATGCGCACACAGCGCCCGCCCGCGCTGCCGGTGGGAAGTGAGGAGGAACGGCAGTGCACGTCGCTCGCCGCCGCCGCCGCCGCGCCGCCCGCACCCGCAGTCCTCCCGCCGCGCCGGCTCCAAGCGCCCGAGCCGACACCAACATGGTGAGTCATTCCTAAGTGCGAAACTATTCGTTTGCGACGACCTTTCATCGCATACAAACCGACCGACCCACTTCGATCAATTGGCATCTAATCCGTCCGATCCGTTTGCGAGAATCGCTCACCTGATCTAGACGAGCGCAGTACCTCTAAACCAATTAAGTGCGAATTGTGAACATAATAAAAGAAATCGAGTCTGCGCAGATTACGAAGGTCAAAACATTTGAGCAGCCATAAATTACAAACAAACTCAATCTAATTTTCAGGTAATGGACAACCGAATGAATGACGATGCTGAGAATGAGCACAACTCCTCAATTTTCATAACAAACTTTCAGAATGGAGACGTTATTAACTATTCGCTTGTTCTAATCAAAGGATTCATAACCAGAGGAAATGCTAACAATCAAGATAAAATATGGTGTACAATAAGAAACGAAACAGAACAAACTTTTAATAAATCTGAATGGAGTGTTTTTAATGGAGAATTCAAAGTTTTAGTTGACTTGAAGAAGGGAGAAAATATTATTGATTTGGAGTATACACAGCAGCAACGAAAGACGCTGCTTTTGGATTACACGCCAAGAAAGACTAATCTCAGAGTAACACCTGTGTATATAATATGCCAAGGTCACGATGGCTGTTTCCAAAGCCCCCCTGATGTTGACAACTCAATCGAAAGCGCTTGTGCCAGAGTTGCATTGAGCTCTAAACTTATTCAAAGTGTTACTGCTGAAAAACTCTTCGAAAGTGGTGTGGGACGGAAAACATTCCAGCTCGAGCATGAAGTTAATCCCAAAAAACCAGAATGTATAATTTTTAGAAGCGCTCTCAATGTAAATAAAGCAAGAAAAATGAAACAATCAGAGTTATGGTCACATTTTGGCAGAGAGTTGATGTTATCTGATCTGGGAAGCAACGATCGAAAATTTTTGGGATTCATCTCGTGCACCAGATTTAAAGGAACTGATATAGATAAACCTATGTCACATGATGAAATTGTTTCAATGACGGAAGCGTACGCCGCATTAGGAGGTGGAGGCCTGGCTTTATTCGGAACTGCATGCATGTATACTTGGCCGACAAACGTTGAAGAGATAGTTCCGAATTTTTTAGACGCAACACCTGTCAATACTAAACGGTTCATGGATGACAGTTGTTACCGTGGGACATTGGGAGCTTGTTTTGCGACAACATTAGGCTCCGTGTTTCACGAACTTGGCCACACTTTTGACCTTGGACACACAAAAGATGGCATTATGGGAAGAGGCTTCGACAACATTGATAGAGTTTTCATAGTAGGGGAAAAAAGATCGGCTTTAGTGAAAGACAACATGAATAATTTTAACGGTAAACCAGTACAACATTCAACTGTGTCTCTTCAACGCAACATTAGTGTCACAGTGAATGTAGCAGAACCATTACGAATTTTGGGTCCAAGAAGTAAAACTACATTAGGAAACTTTGCTTCAATGTCGAAGTCTGACATCATAAGAAGAAGCCCCAATATTACACCGATAACAAGACCGTCAAGCGTTTATTCAAGTATGACAAATAAATTTTCGGACTCGAAGAAAAACATAAATCGAACAAATGGAAACGACTCCGTTTATTGGACGAGAAACTGTGCAGTTCTGCTGTCATACCATCGATGGTTCAACAATGAATACGGCAGGGAGAGACAAGCCATCACCAGATATTTGAAATTCGATAAAAATAAGATGATGATCATATCTACAGCTGGACTCAGAATAGTAGAAGTGAGAGACGACTCAAATGGAATGGTGTTAGATTCATACGAATTTACAAATCTTTTGCCAGAAAAAAGATTTATGCTCCCATTCACATTTTCGCCGAAAACAAAAGTTTTAACAATAGTGGTTGAGGACGACTTGGGAAATGTTTTGAAACAAACCTTTTCCTACTAAATAAGCAAGAAGTGTAATGAATTGAGAAGGACAATAAAGTGAAAAGTGTAAACGGAAGTATTAAATAGAAAGACACGTCGTATAACTATGGATTTTTATGAGAAAATAATAATTTTGTATGCCTAAATGTGTCTCTAAAATATACATAAAAATACGCTAAAGCTACAATTTCCAAATTCTTCTAAATACTGAGCTTTATTTTGCAGTGGCCACACTGATTCAACTATGGCAACTGAATAAATGACATAAGTGACATTACTCATCATGAAAATAAATGACTGATTTCATTTGTGTTAAATAAAATTTATGATAACATTATAGTGAGTATCGTGATAAAGTGGTAGTTAGCATGTAACGGTGTGTGATAAAAAACTTAATTAGGTAAGAGATATCGCTAACGCATTTGTACATAGCCAGCGGACAGATGTAAACATGGCTAGCTCTACACTGGAGAAGAAAAATAGTTTTGATCCAGCAAATACTTTTCCAGCAGTTAAAGATGGAAGAATAAATGTTGTGAAGTTTTTAGCAGCATCGACTGATTTAATAGTATTAGTTGGTGAGTAAAAAATATTTAAGGCCTGACAGGATTTTACTTAAGGAAACAAAAACAAAAGTTTCGTGTTATTTTTCAGAACAATTAGGAACTGGGTTCGCGCCTATAAAATATGACATGCAAGGGAACATTGATGTGAGTAGGTTTATTAATAATATTTTTCTTGTTATTCTATATTAAGTATACATATTTTATTATTGCTCTATTGAAAGAGTAGAGTCTACTCATTAAGCAAGAACAGCTAAATCAAATCGATTGTCAAGAGCGTGTCAAGACACTTAGATAATAGAGTTCCATATACACTTTTTGCTGTAATAAATCTTATTTAATTTTAACAGTTTTTTTTTTAAATTGGAGGTCTCATCACAAAAAAAAATCTTTCTTTCTATAATGCAACTAGAAAAAATTAAACGGGAGAGCATTTTGTTCCAGGATTCAATGAACTGTAAATTTTAGCAGTTGCAATACTTACTTTTTTTTTACTCCAAAAGGTCCTCTAACGCGTTGTGCTCGAAATAATTTCTAATTACTATTGTTTACTAACCTAACAACAAGAAAATAAAATTAGTATCTATATTTCATTAGAAATTACATGGTACTAACACCCTACAAGCAATTTTGGCGAGACATATTTCACAAAGGGTTGTGTGTAACTTTATCTTCATTTTGAAGCCCTAGGAAACGATTATATTCAATTGAACCCTAGCCCTATTTTATAATTAAACGATATATATTTTATTTATTCTTTTATAATGCAGAATACCTACTACACTGTTTTGTTCATAAATGAATGAGGCTATAAAAGATAACGGCCAATGACGCTTAGACGATTTTATAAGGATTCTTTGTTGAACCTTATTAACTAACAATATACCTACCAAGTTATATAACACGCGTGAATCATACGAATGCGGCATGACTGTTTATATTTTGGTAGTGATCACAAATGTATACTTAAATGCATGTATTTTAATTTACAGAAAATTAAAAAGAACTACCGATATGACGATAATTCCTGCCTGCTTGAGCTGATGCTGGAGGAAACAGCGTCAGGAAATCAAGTCGCAGCAGAAGGCATCTTATGGCTAAACAGGTAATAAAGTATTTATTACTTTTTATACTTTCAAAATCATCATTACTCAGATATTTATCAATTGTTTTGTACAGTTTCATAAACTAATCTTTACAGCACTAAAATTATTATCTAAATAGCATTTTCGTTTAAAAGTGGGAAAATAGTAAAGCACTATCAAATAAGTTTGATTATAAAATGGTATAAACGTTTTGATAAATTAATAAATAATATATATATAAAATATATACATTTAATACCTCTAAATAATTTGAATTTTAGGTTTTTTTAGACTTGACAATATACAACTTAATTGCAAGGATACTATTGTCTATAGTTTTGCCAAAGATAAAAAATATGGCTTTATAATGACATCGAATTTAGCCTATAAATAACTTTTTCAGAGCTATACTATTTTTTGAATTGGTGTTTGTGGAAATACTGAAGCACCTGAAGGACAATAATACTAACGTAAATATGAAGAAAATATTCACGACTGCGTACGAAGGATCTATCAAGAAATATCACAACTGGGTAACACAGCAACTGTTTACAGTAAGTAATTCTGAGCTACATTACTTTTTGTCTAAAGATCAATTAATTCGTTCGTGTAAAGACTAATGAGCGCAAGGTTAACGTACAAACATGCGAAATCGCAAGTTACTTTTGGCATTATAAATAGATCTGAAGTTGTAAGTAGAGCTTGCTACTTATAATTCAACTTAATTGATCCCAGTAAGGAATTTCGGAGTAGAATCAAAGCTTTTGTAAAAGTGACGATTCACGAGCGATGAATCACGTTTAAGTACAAGCACAGAATTTATAACAGTACAAGTCTAGGAGTATTTTTACTCTACAGACGGTTGTACTCTAACAAAGACATTGTATTTAGGACCTTAGTAAGGCACTTTTATGGTCATAAAACCCCAACTCATAGTTAGTTTCGCAACAAATCAATTCTGACTACTTATGGCCTGAAAATTCTAGTCTATGGGATGATGTGATTCTCATTGCAGACACGAAATTGCGAGGATAGTTATACAATTTCTAGATCCCCGTTTTTCTTGGTTGTTTTTCCGTTAATATTAGGTTGGGGGTATACCCATCGCGGGTCATCCGTGGATGAGATTGGCCCGACACAGGGAAGAATGGCGCAAGGGAGAGAAGGCCTATACCCAGCAGTGGGTCGATACAGACTGACGATGATGATGATGATTAGGTTGGGGAAAAAGTCTTTTCGCATTATAGTATGTAAGAACTTGTAATAAAATCTCTTTGGCTATACTATTTGTATCTGGCTGGTTTTGGTATCATTGAAAGTTTGAATTTTAAAGAACATAATTCCAAATTCAAATTAGGAAAATCTGTGATTTTCATTTGTATTTCGTACTGTCAAGAAGAGTGAATCCAATGAAGAAATTCGATACATTTTAAAATTTTTCTACAAAAAAGGTAAAAATGCAACGCAAGCCGCGACAAAAATTTGCTATGTTTATGGACCTAGTGCAGTGTCTGTGAGAGTAGCACAAATTTGGTTTAAGCGTTTTCAATCCGGAAAGAACAATGGCGACGTCCCATACATTGATTTACCCAGCCTTTTTAACATTTGCAAGCTACGTTCATTAGATATACTTTTAGCAATGATAACTTATGCTACAAGAATACGTATACAAATAGTATTTAATGTACAGAAGTTGGGAGAAAATAATTGACAAAGGTTAAATTGTGTTAGTACTTAACCTATAATGTTATTATGATTATTACCTAAATAACTACATACCTACTGTAAACCCAGCTGTATTGTGATTGCGTCAGGTATAAATCCGAGTATAAGTCTAAAAAATGCGTTTTGATTAATGTTTTTGAATACGAGTTATGCGTAACCGGCAATTTATACACCGCAGAGCCATTTTCAACAAAGATCAAATCACTTGCAAATCTTTAGTCCAGAGGGAATGCCGTGTGTCTCGTGAAAGGCAGAGTCGTCAGAGAGGAATATTATCAGGCCAAATCTTCGGTAAATCAACAAATAATGCAAACCGTGCGGAAACTTCGTTCACACGATTGTCGGGATGTCGGTTGACTACTGAAAATGACGTGACATTAGTTGACATTACTGATAGATGACTGACGACAGAATGAAATAAAACGCAATACGCTGGTATTGCGTTTTATTTCACGAACCTGCAATAATTTGTAAAAAAATTGAACTTTTGAGTCCCTATTTCTAAAAATATACGAGACCTATAAAATAATTAGAGAAATATGTATTATCATTTAAAACAATCATAATAACATTAATGAACGGGGCCTGGTTTTTTTTTATTCAACTGGGTCACGCGTCGCCATCCTTCTTTGATGTCAAAGATGCACGTCCCTCTGGTCACCCTATTATGGATAAAATGGATGCCATTTTTGAAAAAGTAGAGCAAGATCGGCATATCAGTAGTTACGACGTAGCTGAAGAACTGGGAATGGACCACAAAACAGTTTTAGCGCATTTGTAAAAAACTGAGTACACAAAAAAGCTCGATAATTGGGTACCTCACGAGCTCACTAGAAAGAAACTTAATGAACCGTGTACTCATTTGTGATTCTTTATTACGACCGAAGTAATGAAACCGAACCATTTTTGAAGAAGCTGATAACTGGTGATGAAAAGTGGATCACGTACGACAAGAACGTGCGAAAAAGGTCGTGGTCAAAGGCCGGTCGGGCTTCACAGACTATGGCGAAACCCGGGTTAACTCGCAACAAGGTGATTCTGTGTGTGTGGTGGGATTGGAAGGGCATTATTCATTATGAGCTGTTACCACAAGGCAGGACCATCGATTCTGAACTCTACTGCGAAAAACTGATGAGATAAAAGCAAGAAGTTGAGAGAAAGCGGCCGGAATTAATCAACAGAAGGGTTGTGGTTTTTCATCATGCTAACGCTAGACCTCACACATCTTAGCCACTCAGCAAAAATTAAGATAGGTTATAATTTAAGTTTGGCTGGGAGGTGTTAATGCATCCGCCGTATAGTCCTGAACCTGCACCTTCTGATTTCCACCTGTTTTGGTCTCTTTAGAATTCTTTAGGCAGTGTCAGGTTTACATCACGAGAGGACTGCCAAAACCACTTGTCGCGGTATTTTGATCACAAGTCCCAAAATTTCTATAGCAATGTCCCTACCTACAAGATGGCAAAAGTTATCGAACAAGATGGTACCTACTTTAGTTAAATGTAAATAAACTATATTAAAAAATGTTTTGAATTTTCTTAAAAAATGCGAAGAAACTTTTTCCCCAACCTATTATAACCAATAGTAGGTATCTATTCATTTTTTATTATATTTATTTTTGTACTACATTTTACTATTTCGTTGTTAGTGCTTGGCTTGGCATCTTATTTTCCTCAAAAATAAAACTAAAAAAATATACTAGCGATTTTTTTAACCAAACAGAATGCCAATGTATGTTTTTATTCTCGGTGATATCTCGTATAAATGTCATAGAAAATTTGATAGCCCAGAATATGATTTTATCTTGGTACATTAACGGTTCCTGGTTGGTGGGTGAAACCGTGAGGCTAGCAAGAATATATGTAAAACCTAGAGTATGCCTCTCTGGTGGTGGTACATTCACAGAAACCAAAATTTAATAATGAGCTATATGAAGATTATGTACATCATCCGACACAACTAGATTAAAGTCAGTTGAGACATTTTTCCACCGAAATAACTAGGTTCAAGTCAATTTTTTACGAAGTCTAACAAGGTAATTGTCTTTTCCAGTTCATCTGCAAAATGTCACCAACACTACCTCAAGCCCTGACTTCACTGGGAGCGTATAAAGACATCAGCGCTTTCACAATCAACATGGAAACGTACATTATATCTCAGCATTTGATTAGAAGTAAGATTGACGACTTTTTCAAACGCCAAAACTTGTTTACGTAAATTTTGAGTTGTTGTAAACTGAGGATTAATTGTTGGAATACACCTGCGGGCAGTATTGAAGATATAATTAAAAAAAAAACAGATTACAAGCGATTCAATTACGTGATAATCTTTGTAGATATTTTATCTTTAGTGCCTACTTATTTTTATTCTTGTTTCGTTAATTTATAATTAAAATTTTACATACAGTTAAGTAGTAACGAACCAAATAATACAATTTAACGAGCATTTCTCATTACCAACGTACTTTAATGCTGTTTTTAGTGCAATTTGACAGACCAAGAGGCTTATTTATTTTTACTTTTATTTTATTTATTTATTAATGTTTATTTTACGACTTAAATGTATAACCTAGATTGTTTTTAATTGCATATTTCGTTAAATAGCTCAACTATTCAATATGTAACATCCAGTGCCTTGAGAGAACTAAAGAAAGATTATTTAAAGCAGAAACCAACGAGATATACAAAATAAAAAGTGTATTCAGAATGCAATATGTTTTAATGAGAAACTTATATTTGATACAGATTACGTAATGTAAGGAAAATGTAGATTATAAATGAGTGAGGAAATTACATAAGAATCAGTATAAATTTAGAAACTATATACCTAAGTGCTTGAAAGTAATTTGATAGTGATAAGTTATTTAATTTATAATAAGATATATTATGATAGTTATACATAAGTACACTTTTATTTACTTAATGTATTGAACCAAATCTGTGTACTACTTATTTAATATCATTGCTGTCTTAGGGGCTTAGGTACTAATAAGCACTGCTTAAAATGCTTAAGCTTTTCGTTGACGAGAAATGTCACGAGCGAAAACATGACGTAGAATTTTAAGCAGGATTTATAAGTAATATCCTCTTATTTCTTGAAATATAATATATAAGTGGTGTAGATTCTGTTGTACCATTTTTTAATTAAACTGAATTTCAACTGTTTGTGACAGATTGTTCAACACTTTGATGATACCAAACGGTATTGGTTGTGGGTTAGTTCTATTTGGAGGTAGATGGCGCCACTCACTCTGACTTTATTATGAAAACCAAATTAAAACTGACTTGGTTTTGACGAATTTTGATACATGTAATGATAGATGGGACTACCCACATATATTTTTATTACGCGAGATTAAATGCACGTATTGGTCAAGTTTGATTGCTGTAAGCTTTGAGAAGTTACATACACAGGTCGATGGCTGTCATCCCATGTAAATATAATTTATTCCTACTTCACTATAGCAACTGGGAAGGAAGTTGCTCTTAGGCAGGTTCAATTCTTAAAAAAACTTTGAACAGTCTTTCACAAACAATCGAAAAACTAGTGTGGAAATAAGTTTATAATGAATTCAATTTATAATCTAATAACATCACTAAATTGGTGCCATATTTCTTTCACGTATTGAAATAAAAAGAGATGCAATCATTTTAGTGTTCTCAAATTAGGGTACAACAGAATAGTTAAGTTTCGTAACTCAACCAAAGCTTATGCTTTTCCATGCCATTTCAAAGCTATCATTGTAAGTCCAAGTCTAAAATTATTAAGTGCAGTAAGCATTTATGTGTTGTTTGACAGCATAATAAAATCATTTGTGTACTGACGAGTTTCATTTTATATTATTATTATAATCATAGCTCTATTAAGTATGATATTGATGTAACAATTATCATCAGCCAATCAATCAGTCATCATTAATCAGTCCGTCAGTTAGTCAATCAGTCACGTCAATCATCATCAATCTAGTCTTTCTTTTAGGGCTCCAACTTTTTTGTAGAAAAAAAAAACATTTTTTACCACAACTCGTAAATTTTTATAGCTAGTGATTTATCATTAGCTGCTTGTCTGCCATGGTTCGTATAGTTGGATATCTAAAAAAACAGACTAGTCATTGTAGGCTCTCCAAGACACCATTTATTGAGTGATTGTCTGCCTTAAAGATTTCAATAAGTCAACATAGCATAGCCAAACCATCCTGACCAACTATCACTCATCCATGGACTGGCTGATCCATCATAATCATTATTTGGCCTATAACATCTTATAACATGATTTTTATAGAACATAATTTATGATTGATTTCATGATTGCATTTCCCTCTTATGGCTAAACAAACCACAAATGTAGTCACATTTTAGGCAAATAAATTAGATTTGTGACGAGAGCAACTGTTGGTTGTTTTGAAAACTACAGAACAACCAAACCATACAACTACCACTACAACCAACTACAGAACTTTTTTTTCTGAAATATCAAGAGCAGCTGACCACCAAAAGCAATTATGTTAGTATCTTTTTTGCTCAATACGTTTTTCCTTAAGTTGAGCGTAATAAATGCTAGAAGCAACCGCGGATGCATGTTTCAACTCCAAATAGCCGAAAACATTTTCTATGATAGTACAAATCCATACAGAGGCAGTCAAAATAATTTCCGCAGGCATGCTGCTCAAGTGAGGGTTAAAGAGGAAAAAGCTTACAAGCGGTAGCTGCATTAGGTTAGTGATGAGAAGAAATCCACCCATCTCAGGCACCTGGAAAATGCAAAAAGAAGGGTTTAGAAAGACAATAATTGGATTACTAACTTTATATTCATGTTTCTTATTTGATGTTTTAGGGTAGATTTATTTTAGACTAGCTTACGTCGCAGTTTCACCCACGTAATGATGATGAAAAATAGCCTGTGTTAATCCAGGGTGTAAGCTATCTCTGTTTAAAATTTTATCAAAATTGGTACAGTTGTAACGAAGATCCATATGGTAACAAACTTTCACACAGACAAACTTCGCATTTATAATTTTAGTAGGATACAGATAGGATTTAATCTTAGTCTTATCCTCATTATCATCATCCACAGCCTTCTCTATCCCACTGCTGGGTATGGGCCTCTCTCCCTCTCTTCTCTTGTTGTATCCTACACTATAGCAAATTTTTAATATGAACTTACTCTATTTCTCATGGAAGCAATCTGTCCAATGGTTAATCTGACCCCTTCTATTATGACAAGTAAAGCAAATATTGTCACAGCCAGGTAAGTCGTCAGCTTTCCCAGAAAATCGACCTGTAAAGGTGCAATCAATAAATTAGAATACACAATTAATATTTGATGATTTGATTATTTGTGAAGTAAGAGGGTAGTTGAAATTGAATGTGGATGGAAGAATAACTAGAAAAAAGTAAGTTTATAGCAAGTATAGTAGGTAGCTTTATCTTACAAGCAGGAGGGTTTGTTGCAAGTTTGCAAGGAAGGACCAATGTCTCCAAATTGATGCCTCAGAGAACATACCAGAGGAACACCAGTGTTTCTATGGAGATCTTGGTGCCCTCTGTCAAGCATAGAGGCTGGCCTTAGTGGGTGTAACCCAGCTGCACCCCAACACAGCTGGGTAAAAAAAAGGCCCGAGGTTTTAATGAAAACTTACTTTAATGAACTTACGCTTAGAATCTATGTTTCTGATTCGTACTCCCAAGGAATAGAACAGACTACCGGCTTCCTAGTTTCCTGAGAGATACAATTTTGGGCTTTCCAAAGTCAGAGTGAATAGATATCTTCTGTCTGCATGCTTTATCTTCGGCCATATCGTCACTTACCATCTGACGAGTTGGCGGTCAAACAGGGACTTATTCGCGTTACAAAAAATTATAATAACTGTATGTACCTACCTTTAATGTGAGGGAGATTCCAATGACAAATACCCATACTATATACAAGTATAGATTGAAATAGATACATTTTTGAAATATTAATTTATGTCTGTATTCAGCCGTGTTCAGAGAAGTTCTGAAACCAAGTGAGATATGTAAGTAAGAAGGTATGGCGTAAAAAGTTATTTCTGCACAAGGTGAAGAAACTGAGATTTGGACCTTTATAATTTTTCGTATTTACCTCATTTCTCAAGATATTTCAATTTAACATAAATTCCCGGTAACCAACCAGCAACAAAAGTATGAAGGCCCGGGTGTGTGGAGGGCGGAGGGATAAACCACAGGCCGCGCGATAATAAATAAAAAAAAAGGTGCACTATTTCTAAATTATTAAATCCAAATAGGCAGTATACGTATATTTTAAGTATCTGCTTTTCACATTTGTGTTAAATCATGAAATCTTGATTAACTATTAAAACTGTTAGATAAAATATGAAACTCATGTGAAATATCATGAACAATTAAACAAGCTACCGAGGAACATTTGAAGATTTTAGGTTTTGAAAATTGAAAATGTTTTGGGTTTGTTTGAATTCGTTTATGTTTTGAAGACAAACTGTTTTTTTGCCTCTAAAATTGATCAAAAAAAAATTGTCAATGCTGAGGGATCACATGTGCGCAGATGAATTGCCCATGTGATGACGAGTTTCTTTTTAATATGAGGCGTTTTTACTTGTACAAAATAGTTCGTGGTTTTTCCGTAGGTGGTGTTGTAAGAGCCTAGTATTTTCTGTAAATTCGTTAAGGTATGGTCACCTTTTATCAATTCGCCAGTAGGATAAAACTATGACCATACTATTAAAAGTCTATGTAGGTACATAAACTTTTGTAAAAAAATTGCCGTATGCCAATGTTTGTTTTCAAAAAAAAATATTATGATGACTTGTATTTATTGTCCATTATTATAATACTATTTGGAAATCAGTCAGTTAATTGGCATTTCTTATAATAATTATTTAATCCACAGGCAACACTTGCCCTGTACTTGAACGACCTATTTTGTGTTCCCTATTTCAATGTCAAATTGACTTTAATGACATTGAAATTTACATCTAAGAGTTGAATTTTTTTTTAATCTTGTGTTTTATTGCGCACGCTTCGGGCTTTATGACCTAGAAGTCTTTTGCCTTAGTAAAAGCAGGATAGAGACTTTTTCTGAGTCTGGCGCGAAATAAAAATCCGGACACTACAGTGTCCGCGATGCTTCTACGGGTTTTTTGAAATCGGACACTACAGTGTCCGCGGTGCTTCAAGCGGCTAGTAGTGATTTTCCTACTATTAGACTTTTTCCTACTATGAGCAATTTGTGACTTGTATATCCTTTCCTTGTAAGTCTTATAACCCTGTATAACAATGTTTTAATTTGTGAAATATAAAGATTAGGAATATATTATGATTTTTTTTTTTCTCTGAAATGGGGGAAGCTTTCCTATCCTGGCATCCATTTCAAGAATGTAGCTGTCGCATGTGCGGTTACACTTTGGTTCTATCTTTATGTGGCTTAGTGTCAAATGCTTCAGGTAGAAATATCTCACATGATATTTTTAGATTACTTTGTCTTTTGTCGCACACGTTTGCGCACACGTGTGTAGCAATGTGAAGTCCTTTTGTCTTTTCATATAATTTTTTAACTTTCAAATTCAAAACTTTTGAGTTGTTAAAGTCACTTTAAGTCACTGTCACTCATTCTGCTTTCTACTCAAATGGCAAATCTTAATGTAATTTTTTTAGGTTAACTAAAAAATAATTAATTTTTTCTGGGTAGGAGCTACTAAAGAAAAGAATACTTTTAGGATAATACAATTTTAAACTATTTCTATAAACAATGTTACAATCATTGAGATTATCTCTAGGTGAGAAACTATTAATTTTGCTTATTTGTAGCCGATCTATGAAAATCATAATCTAAACCAACCCTTTTTAATTATTTCTAGGGCTCTTACGACCAGAAGGTGTTCAGCTGGCCTCCATAGCAGGCATAAAATATTTTCCACCGCCTAAGAATTATGACCGTGAGTATATTTTTTGTATTACACCGATTGCAATTACGTACTTGAACATAAATAGAAAATTAACATTAAGAACGTGAGTAGGTCCTAGCGGACTGAAGCCAATTTAATCTAGCCCTATGCACCGGATAAACTTTTAATTTTTATTCAAATTTAAGCTGACGCCATATTTGGAGAGTGTGGAACGTAAGATAGAAACACGCTTGTACGATATGACTACACACAGAAAACAAAGCTAATAGAAATCTCTATTCCTAGACAGCATGTTTTGCCGAAAACCCTGTTAATAGAAAACACTGTTCGTAGACATCTCGGTACATAGGAAGCACTGTTGACAGTCCTTAAATAGCACTTTTTGCCATAAACTTTGTTCATAGAAACCACCGTTTCCAGATACCTTGGTTCATAGAAAGCGCCTCTGGAGAAGAAACTAGTGTGTGTGTAGTCATATTGTATAAGCGTGTTTCTATCTTACATTCCACACATAATTGGAGCAATGTTCCCAAAGCCATGCTTTTTGGCGAAAATATTCATTTGCAACATCCTTCGGCCGTGTGTGTGCATGCCAAAGAGTGTAAATTCTATAATACTTAACGCACATATTCATTTCAAAGTGGCTCCAATATTGAGCAGAACTATAAATGAAATTAGACTGGTCTACAGTAGTTTTGTTGCCCTAGATTTAAGATCGATTTTGGATGCATTTATGCATCATGTAAATCCGTTCAGTAATTTTTGCGTGAAATAGTAACAAACATACATCCCATTCTTACAAACTTTCACGTTTTAAATATTATTAAATATCAATAGGAAGTAGGATAGCAAGTAGGAAGTAAGCCGGGATAAAAAGTAGCCTATATGTTAATCCAGAACATGAACAACCTTCATACCAAATTTAATGTAAATCCGTTCAGCCATTTTTTGCGTGAAATAGTAAAAAACATACATCTATTCTTAAAAACTGTTGCGTTTATAATATTAGTAGGATAGATTGTCAGTTATATTTAAAAATAAGGATACATAGAAGTAAACAGAGAAAAATGTTGAAAAAGTAAAAGCACATTCAATACTTTCATAAATAAATTCGTAATCTGGTACTTCCAAACATCAAAATTTTCCAAAATATCCAGGGCAACAAGAAATATTGAGAGAAGAATGTCAAAAAAAGCATGTAAAGTAATTTCATGAATAAATTCTTAATATGGGCACTTGAAAACATCAATATTTGCTAAGATATTCAGGGCAACAAAAATATATATTTTTTTTGTAGAGCTCTATTATCTTTCTCAGCATTAATATTCTAAGCTTCAACACTTAAAATCAACGGCATAGCAGCCATTCCGCTGTCAGAAATCTCGGCAGATTTAATCTATTGGTTGGATGTCAATTGTCATCTGTTATACACCTACAAGTACCTATAACATAAACTTCCTACATTAGACTGGTTTTTCAAATTACCTATGTTTTGAATTCTTTTACTTAATCTCCTGCAGACATTGAAATACCGGAGAGGTCCAGGCTCCGAGTGTATGATAAAATTCCTCTGTATCCCGCAAACCTGAAACCTCCAAAAATGCAGAAAAGGTTACGCTACATGAGAGGTCCTGAGTTACTACACAACAGTCTTCAGTTAAAACAGTATGGTGTTGTGGTATGTTCACTTTTATTCTTTAAATGCTGTACAGGGTTATTCATAAAGGGTATGCTAAGCCGAAAAGGGCTCATAGTACTCATCATTATGAACAACTTCGCGAAAAAAAAATCAGCTGTTCTGTACATTTTGTCGAGTGTCATTGACATTTTTCTATGGAACAGATGATTTTTTTTTCGCGAATTTCGGGTTGGTCTCATAGAAAAAGTTGTTCATAACGATGAGTTGAGTACTATGAGCCATTTTCGGCTTAGCATACCCTTTATGAATAACCCTATATAGTATTTCGAAATAGCTATTAATGTTTTAAACTGTGTGCCCTGGCTAGCAGCTGGTTCCCATAAGAGTCTTGATTGACTCCTGTTCTGTGCATTAAGAGTCCTTCCTGGCTAGGGAGTATTTACCACCATCAATGCAATACATGCATATGAAATATCCATCTTTAAATTTATAATTTTGACAAAAAATGTTTACTTAGACCCAGCTTTCTGATTATTTTCCAGGCCACAGGAGGAGGTAGACTAAGATGGGAGCACTTTGAAATGGTGCGTCTTACCATTGCAAGGCATTTAAACCAGAAGATAATGTTCGCTATTTGGAGAGTGGACCCCCCATGGCAGCCAGTCACCAAGAAGGGCCAGGGTCAGAGAATGGGCGGTGGCAAAGGAGCTATAGATCATTATGTGACTCCCATCAAGGCAGGGAGAATCATCTTAGAAATTGGCGGCAAGTGTGAATATGCGGAGGTAATTTTATTTACTTACTAATTCCGTTTCACAGTTTGACTGGCATTCTCTGTGATATAAACAAACAATGGGCCCAAATTTGAAGGCATTTTAAGACAGATCTAAACTATAACTAAAAATATATCTGTCTTTATCTTTTCAAGCCATTAGACAAGGATGCCAATAGTTTTAGGAAATTTAGATCTGTCTTAAAAGGCCTTCAAACTTGGGCCTAATATGTTTACAGGGTTTAAGCTACCTTCACACCAAGATTCATCCAAATCCTTTCAACCGTTTTTTGCGTGATTGAGCAAGAAATATTCATAAAAACTTTGACATTTAAAATATTAATAGTGAGATAATAGGATTCAATAGACATTAGCCATTAGTTTATCTTTGGCCGCGGCGCCGCCCCCTCACCCCCCTCTCAGTCCCCCGCACCGTCACACCCCCGCGCCCCTGTACCGCGCAGGCGAGGACTAAGATAAACGGTTTGGCTATAGCGAGTTTACTTACATCACTACTACTACTCAACTTTTAATCCCACTGCTGGGATACAGGTTTACCCTTGAGAGGTGATTGGGCCGTACTCCACTATGCTGGCCAAGTGCGGATTGGTGGATTCATATACGCCATTGAATTAATACGCCTAGAATACCTACATCACACAATGTCGAATTTTTTTCAGGTACAAAAGATGCTGAGAATCGTAGCTGAAAGGCTACCCTTCAAAGCAGAGGCAGTGTCTCAAGAAATTATGGAAAAGAATGCGGCCAAAGAGAAATGGAATGAGGAAAACAACAAAAATCCCTACACAATGAAGTTTATCATCCAGAATAATATGGGCGGTTGCCATAAAATGTTGTCGCCATTCGATCACAAGTGGTATGGAAAATATTTGTAAAGAAGGTACCTGTGTAGTTTATGTTCGTTTTGTAATTAGTATGTAATTATGTTTTAGTAAAATAGATATCAAGTAAATTGTAGTTTTTGTTCTTTTGTATTTTTATATCTACAAGGTCTATCTCGCCCTTGAACTAATAATAGATAGATAAACTCTTTATTGTTCACACCGGAAATTAAAGACAAAAAGGATCATTAAGACTTAAAACTAGTGCAACAACTGGCGTCCTTATCGCTTACAGCGATCTCTTCCAGAGAACCTTAGAATGGAGAGGAAAAGCAATTTATGAAGAGAAATGGATGGTTCTAAGTCTCACTAGATCTATTATGCTCTTGCTCTTGACCTGTTATACGTGACGTTTAACATCAGGCGAGCGATTTGCTCGTCTCGTCACTCAATTACATAAAAAAAAAAAAAAACTAAATGGACATAAATCTCAATAATGTCCATTTCCAGTTTGGTAAGACACTGCGTTTAAGGTATGCAGCGAGTAAACGACTACATCGTCGTTCGTCGCTTACCAACAGGCGATAGTTGGTGGTCAAACGCGGACTTAGTCGAGATAATGAAAAAACTATTTATGCAGGGTTATAAGGAAAGGGTAGTTAATAATATTATGTAGTATGAAGAGTAATTGAAACAAAGATAGATATTTTATAATGGTTTATTTAAATTTGACATTTCATGAAAGGATTTTCGTGATAAGCCTCAGTTTGCGTACATGTATAAACCTTGTAGCAATAATTTATAAATTCCTTTCTTACAATTATGGCAAAAACTCAACAAAAACAAATAAGTCATAGTAACAAATACTACAGCATAGATTACTAGGGATCTTATGACTCGACCCTATCCTAACGACGAAAGCCAAACACTAGATTAATTTCCTTTGTAATCATAACATAGTGCAGTATCTGACCATCCAAAGCACTTCAATATGAAATTTAGCTCGATCTAATGTTTACAAGAATTTGTTTTGACAACTAGTTGACTCGGAAACGTACACATTTGTACGTTGACCGTTGGTCACAGTAGGCTCGGAAACGTACACATGTGTACGTTTCCGAGCCACCATTTTGAAAAGGTTACGCCCATTCGATTAAAAAAAGAACGTTTTAGAGACCTTTTCAAAATGGTGCGTGTCCGTACACATGTGTACGTTTCCGAGCCTACTGAAATTTAAATTCGAAATTTAAATTTTAACGTTTCCGAGTCAAAGGGTAAATAACAGCATGCTTTTTGATTGAACTTTCCTCTCATAACTTGAAAATCAAGCTGAAAGTAATTTCTCTTATGTCATAGTGCTATTTAACGCCAGTACATTGACATTTATAAATTGTTTTCTATTATAGTAGTTAGGATCACATCAATACACAATACAAGGTCAAAACATTTACTAGTGTATGGTACGCTGCCTTGATATACAATATGTCCGGTTTCCGATGTCCGATACTTTAAGGGGTTAAAATGCAATTAATTTTATCGACAAATCACGGTTTTTTTTTTATTTTTCTCATTATCTCTTATTTTATTTTTTTTGTTTTATTTCATTTGCTGGGGTATGCGCGCTTTTCAAGTACGTATGTTTACACTGTCATAGCTCCTAAACTATCTAACTCACAGTTAAGATTTAAATGTACATTTATAGCAAATATCCTGTACTATTAAAAAAATAAATAAATAAAATTGGTTAACACATTGGTTTTTTTTTAAACTAATAATCTGAAAAAAACATCAATTTGTTGTCCAATTTATTTTTTTCAAAAATTATTTTTAATAATACTGAAACATTAAAAAATTAAAATTTGAATCTAGATTTATTGTCTACACTATTAACTAACATTTGAGACCACTTTTGTGTTTGTAAGTCTTCTACTTGGGTAGATATTGTTAAATTAATACAAGCACCTATGCTTCGCTAACAATTTTTTTAAAGTGCTGCCATTTTTTTATTGATGGAGAAAAATAAAAAAAAAATCCGTGATTTGTCGATAAAATTAATTGCATTTTAACCCCTTAAAGTATCGGACATCGGAAACCGGACATATTGTATATTGTTTGTTAGCTTGGCATACTGCTAACTACCAACCGTTTTATTAAACAAGGCAGCAACATTTAGCTATATTACCATACTGTGTGCAACTACATACTTTGTTCATATACCAAGCGTCTCTACCACATTTAGCTCCTAATATTTGAATCGTCATCTCCGAGTACCTATAAATTATATAACGTCATAACAATATTTACAAAGCCTAAGATCCTAACTTACACGTAAATGCAATTTACATTTCTTCAATAAATTAATAGTGTTTACAATATCATACAAGCGCTAGGATTTAAATATGATATGGCGTTTTAATTATTAATTTGACTGCGTTTATATATGTATAATATATTAAGTTGTATATAGTTAAAATGCCGCAGTCGATTATCACTACGTAAATCATAGAATTCTAGTGCAAAGGAGTAGCTTTGTCTTGAAAAATATGTTTTTTTCTGTCCTTATACATTCTTAAAGTGAACATTTAGGTCTGACTTTTATATTAGAGCCGATAGCAATATTCTGCCGTCATAAGCCAAAGAGCGGTATCTCAAAAAAATTTTTTTTTCATGCGTCTGATATCTTGAAAAATTACGCATATTTATGATGCATGAAAAAACAGAAATCCATTTTTTTATACCGCTCTTGAACTTAGGATGGTAGTATTGGTATAGTATACAAATACATACACTTGAGCAAAATAAATAGCCCCAGTTTTATACTATAATATGATAATTATATATTTGACTAGTTTTGCTCTTACTCTATGTCTTAACTAATTAACGTTCTAAAACACTGGCATTCTGCAGTCTTAAAACCTATTGTTTCACGACAATAACGGAAGTATTTCTGCTAATATACAAAATAAATTAATACCATAATTTATTTCATACACACTGCATATGCATACACAAGGTTATTAGCTAAGCTAAAGTTAAGATAAAGTGAGGTAGCGTTTTTACCTTCTAGTGGAAAAATATGTACAGATCAAATGCAAGTTTTATACGTATTTGGTTTGGGAAGTACAGCGATATCTATTCATATATCCCCCGAGGAGGCCGTAATAGTAATTCTATAGCCTGCCATTAGCCCGTAGTTATAAGAATATTACACAACAATATACAGACATAATTTACTTGCGTGTAGAGTATATTAATATAATATCCATTGACATAATTATGAGTATTAACTACATGCACACAATTTATAATTATTAGGTACTTTAAATATGTGCAGCTTTGTAGATGACTAGAGTAAATATGTTTAACGATAATTTATGTATAAAGTATATTTATACAGTTAGATTCGTATAGTTCGATTTCGATCACTGCAAGGATCCAAGTGAGACACATATTGTTATCTACCGAGGATAATACCTTGACACTTCAACACTTTATTCGTACGCTTCGCTCAAATGGTCTAATAGAAATTTCAGTTGATCTTTCATGAAACTATTTTTGAGAGCGATGGAGTCGCAAAGCACTTTGGTGGGTGCGACTACGTTGCCGTTGGTAACATTTTCGTAAATGTGTTCGTCGGCGGCATACGCGTTGTTATTGTGCGAGTCAACAGTACTATCCTCCGGCGCGGCGCGGGCGGGCGCATCGAACGCGGCGATCGGGGCCGCTTTGCCGTTTTGCTGATACTTAAACGTAGACAATATCTGCCGGATCTTTGCAATGATCTGCTCTACTCAGGCGTTCGATTCCTGCGAAAGATTTGAAACAGTCAGAATTCTGTAGCAATATCGAAAGTGATATCTAGAAGGATCGCACAGGGTGGGCAACTCTCTACGGTCTACGCTAGTGATCGAGACAGCAGAGCCGCTCTAGCTCTACGTGAACAGTAATGGATGGCTCAGAGTGAAATGCGGAGGCGGACGCCCGAAACCGCCCTACACGTGAACATTAGAATGAAACTTAAACATATCGTAATACTGTCCGGCGTTTATAAACTCGTATAAAATGTAATTTTACGTACAAAACATTATTCTAAAAATGCATCAAAATTTAGGCTCCATTCATAAGAGAATACATCGAACATCGAGATAGGAGCGAGATCGGCGCCGGCGCAGGGTGCGCGGTGCAAGCGAGACAGCAACACTAGTCTAGAAGCGTGGAGTCGGTGCGGTTATACCTTGAGGTTGTGGAAGTAGTGCATGATCTGGTCGTAGTCCATGTGGAGCTCCTCGAGGGCGAGCTCGGGCGCGGCCGCCGCCCCCGCCGCCACCGCCGCCGCCGCGCGGCAGTACATGGGGTTTCCGACTATGGTGGCGCGCTTCACTTCCGGGGAACTGCTGTCTGGAACAAACATCGCACCAGCACATCAGTTACCGATGGAGGATGAATGAATTTGCCCACGATTGGGAAGTAGAAAACACTTTTTGAGAGACGACATTAAAAGTAAAGACGGTTGAGGTATTTATAGTGGATTTGTTCACGTCGTAGTAATATTGGTGACGTCATTTTATTTCTATTCTAGGTTATATGGGATCATAGTGACCAGGTAAAAAAATTTAAGACCCTACTGAAGATTGCAGTCCTCTATGGAGTCAACAACTTAGCTTTTTTTTTTTATTCAGTGATAGGCTTGCATTCAAGATCAAGAGCTATCATCAAGATGAGAATTATTAGGAATTTACCTTTGTTCTGATTGGCAGCATCGACGAAATCTCCTTTCGATTCTTTGGATCTGTTCTTATGCCTCATCTGTACTTCAGGCAGTCCTGCGAAACAAATAAAATAAGGTTAGTTTCCTGGTAATAAAAATATTTTAATTGTAGGTACCTACTACCTGGGTTTTAGGTTAGGTTGGATTGAAGAAAATTGAAGGGGATTGAAACAACTTACCAATTCCAGAGTCATGCATGTAATCCGGGCTTTCTGGCTTGGTGAATGTGCGGCGCGAGTCATCGGTGCCTCTGTTCAGGCCCACGATCTCTCGGTAGTCCTTGTTTTCCATGATGAGAGGCGCGTCGTTGTCGAACTCGAACAGTCTCGCGCAGTCGTCCTTGCTCAGTTTCTCTACGGGGTTGTCTTCGAAGTCGGGGGTGGGGGTGGAGTGGCGGTACTGTTCTTTCATTTCGCGGCTCGATATGTACGGGGCGTCGGCTTTGTTCAGATCAATAATTCTGGAAATTTTTGGGAGATTTTAAGATGTTCAAATGTTGGAGACTTTATTGGGGTTTTGGAAGTTTGACTCAATTATTTTAAGTCAGGATTTCATATCCACGTGCGTGTCTGTCGTTACGTTTTTGTCAGGACAGTCAGCAAAATTATCAAGTACCTATCAATTTACTAAATTACTTAATTGTTGAGTGAGTAACATTGAGGTAGGGGTCTTATAAATTGTGTTTACCTGTCCGGGCGGCGGCCATTTTCCGGAGATCGTTTGGCAAAGTCGTGATCGCGGTCGTGTTTTTTGTGATGATTTCTGGAGTGACTCCTTCGAGAAGGAGGCATGACGGCCTCAGGCAAAATCTAAAATAAAAACACCATTACAACGTTGTCCTTGGTTTACTACGTAGTCAAAAGTAGAGTTAACAACCTTACAAGCTTAGCTCAAAGTTTATAACCGAGTTTATATTGCAGCTACCGCATCATTCCAATGAAGTCTTAGCCGATATTTTCTTAAATGGCCTGTTACAAATTTTTTTCCGACAAGCAAAAGCCCATAGGGCATGAAAAAAAAGAGTGAAAGAGTTTATCCAGAGAATTGTGATTCTTAGTCCAAGAGTTTAGCTAACATATCAATCCATAGGCATCTGACAGTGGCTTATTTTGATTTTATGAGGAATTTGGGAGTTCTCGTAGGTCTTACTTTGTTGTTCCTTGGGGGCACTGGCACCTGTGGCTGAGGAGTGGATGAGTTCCTGTGCGGAGGCACGGGCGGGCGGTACTCCTCGCCAGCTGGGTCGTTCGGGTCGGCCCTGCAGACCGAATGTAGGAAATTATACCCTAGTTATTAAAACACACACAGATTCACTAAGCACATGTAAAGCGGGATGCAGTATGAGTCGGCTTGTTTATGAAGTTAGGACATATTTTGTTGAAAAAAAAATGAATACATATGAAATAGGAAAAATATTTCGCAAAATTTACATTTTTCGAAACATGTAGTCAAATTGTAAGATTTCTAAAAAACGACCAAAATCAGATAAAAACAATCGGAACGCATAAATTTAGGTGACGGTTAATCTCTCGGAATATTTTTTTGGGTTTGGTCATGTTTATAAATTGAACTAACTACTTATGCACTTTTCACATAGAAATTTCGTTGTGCCTGTATGTCACCTTTAAGTCCACTGACGTTTAGGTACTTTAAGTATTATGAGACTGTCTAATCCAGAGACAAACATCCTTCAGCATAGCGTACAAACATCGACAACAAACATTACAAGAACAAAAATGTATAGCTACTTACTGCCACTGCCCCTCCCCCGACTGGTTCCTCGTATGCCGCGAAGCTTTCTTGCAATAAGTCGTCGAATCGATCACCTTCTCCCTTCTATCGTTCTGCGACGGCAGTTCTATGGAGTTGGGGTTATCGAAGCTGGTGACCATGACGTTTCCATTCTCTCTGATAGCGTCGTCAGGGTCTACGTAGTTGTAGTTGAGAGGGTTGGCGGTGATTCGTATCTCTTTCGCATTGTCATTCATAGGTTGTGTCGAGTTTCGGTTGGCTGGGTGCCGGTTGCCGTTTCGTTCGATTGTTGCTCGCCCTGTAAACGAAAATACTCCCGATTAAAGATCTGATTAAAAACAGTAGCAAGCAATCAGCAGTTTTAATAAGTTTCCAAATTCAGTGAGATACCGGTGTTCCCAAAGTAGAGCGAAATGATGTTGAACAATTGATTTGTATGAAATTGATATGACGTCAAGTTGCCAAGCTTCTAGTGGTCTGCACAGACACCCGGATATTTCATAAACCAATCAAGAACAGGCCTTAAACCTGTGTCTAAAGCGGCATAAATCAGCAAGCTAAAGTTTCCTTCTAGTCATCAAAAAGTACGTACCCAACCACACCCAATCATGCGCGTTAGTCGTGGATTCCCTCGAAGGCTTCTCTCTCGTCAAGCCAAGAGTTGTCCCCACTAGCCCCGCCACTTGCAGTCTTCCACCTTCAGCAACAGCCGGCATCTTACGTCCACCGGCTATCGTGGTATCAGATGACGCGGGCTTGAGACGGGAGGCGTAGACCACGCATGATACTACGAACACCTAGAAGATAGTAAGGCATTGGAAAATGCTCGGCTTTTTTGGAAAGTGCAAACTACGGATCTGAAGAAACTTACCACGATCGCAAAACAGAATGCTCCGAGCAGAACGTACATGCCTGAAAGAAGAAATCAATGTAAGTTTATTTTTATTTCTACTCCGTCTTTTTCATGACTACTTCTCCCGATCATTCTGAAGGTAATAAAACTGTCGAAAATCTTTGATACCAATTAGACAGAAAGCAGTCAAACATTGTATAGTTTGAATATTTCCTTACCGATTTCGACAGGAGTCATGTGCGGAGGCTGATGCCTCGCCTGGTGCGGCACGTTTCCGCGGAAGATGGAATTGTAATGTTGCGCTTGAACGGTTGGCTCATGGTTGTTCTCATCTTTGAAAGGCGAAATCCCTGGAAAAAATATTATAAACCAGTCAGAATCTTTATTTACGACTTGAGTTAGTTAGCTCTTTATGCTAGCCCATATAGCACAAATACATCCATCTTTCTCCATGTATTATGTAGGTTTTCATGTTTTCTTTTTCATGTACCCCTGAGCCGCGTTCTGCACTTTTTTGTGCAATGCTTCCTAATTCAAGATCTACTTCGAGAGATATTAGGAATTAAAGAAGCAATAAGATACTAACCCTTAAGCACGTCCCCAAGATCCGCCAGGCCACTCCTCAATCCTCCCCTCGCCATGATGTCATCATTCTGCGGCGTGTCAGGCCGCTGCGGTGCGTCGCCTCCACTGAAGTCTACGTCCACACTCGCGGCCGCGGTCGCCAGGGCTCCGGGAATGTTCTTGATGTTCGCTGGTGTCTTCGTGTCGCCTTTCCCGGGAAGAGCAACTCGCCGGAGTGGGCCGGACCGGCACTGGTCTGGAGTTAGGAGCGTCACGCGGAGTAGTTCGCCGCTGCCTGAAATGGTGGTAAGTGATTTGTTATTTTGGGTCACGGATTTAGTACTGTTGAAAAAATCTACAAGAAGACCTTAAAGCTGTGGTGAAATGCTTAGCTTGGCAGCCATAAAGGAGAGTATCTAAGTTCGTGACAGTAACCAGCCAAGTCAGAGTTTTTAAGCCGCCCGAAGTCAAGATGTTCGACAGAAGTGACCTGTCAACTTCATAAGAATATCAATTAAAAAGCCAAGCCAAAGCTTTGATTAGTCTTTTTTATCGTCAAAACCCTGATGTCCTCTTTTAATCATGAACACGTATTGCCACCTATTACTTCTTTTACATTTAGTTTCTTACCTTCACCGACAGCTATGACTCGTGGATGTCTCGAAGCCAGCATCGGCGCGAACGCCACAACCTCGGGGTCCAGGCTCTCAACCAACAGATAGTAATCCGACACAGCCACGTCTCGAAGAGCTGTATGACTACCGTCCGAAAACTCCAAGTCGATGTCCAGTAGACCTTCCTGTAAGAAGAGATAATCAATTTTATTGGTAAGTAAGTGGGTGGTATCTTTTTTAAAGGTATTGACTATTGAAGAGTTTCCTCATTTTATAGTATCTCTCCGCCTTGATATCATGTAGTGCTACTTCCATAAACATCTTTTAAGTTTGGGGCATCTAATAATTTAGCCGCTAACGGCTAAACTATCAATCACAAAAAAAAAAAAATTATTAATATCGTGACTCAATCGGGAATTTGGCCTTAGCCAAATTCCCTATTTGAGCCACGTAGCATGTGATCTGACAAGTTTTTAAGCGTGTATTATCTTTCAATTCATTTGCAAGAAACAAAAATCATATGTATCACGTATTCTAAGTTGACACCGGGCTTAACTTAAATAAAATATTGCATTAGGTTTACCTGATATTGCGCCGTGAGCCTTCTCGTGACAGTTGTTTCAGAGACATATCCATTCTCGATGGCCGTGTCAGGCGATATGTTAAGTTGCAGGCCCGATATCACGCGCACCAGCAGTCGGGAGAAGGACACCTTGTCGTTCACTACACGCACTTCGCGAAGCCCGATCACGCGACCTGCAAAAGAAATGTAAATTCTAAAGTTCGACGAAAACTATAAGCGCCATAAAAATAGGCTTGAGGACCAAATCTGCTGTCACCAACTTGCATGTTGGTAAGCAACAATGCAGTTAATAGGAGCGTTGTTTCCAATTTGGGTGAAATTCTATGTCATACAAAAAATACAAATACAAAATAATTTCGAATTAATTCAACTTTTGAATTTACAATAATAATTTGTGATCTAACCACTAAACGGGCTAGTACCCGTATCTCGGTTGGTTAAGCTTCCCAAACATGAGTATGAGTTTTGATTTGTGAGAAAACATACAAGAGAATAAAACTGATTAGGTCAAGTTAAAACAAATAAATATAAATAGACGATATTGTTAGCATCTTACCAGTGATAGGCGACAGCACTTGCACTTCAGTCCTTCCCGTGCTCCTCCCCTGCAGAACCCTCCCGCGAAGTGTCGCAATACGCGGGTCGGCCACTCTCATCAGCGACATCACCAGTTCTGTGATCTTGAGCCAAGTTCGCCGAGAGACGAAGTAAGATACGCGGCCTGAGTCGTGGTCTTTGGCAAGGAAACGAGCGTACACCTGACAGAAGATAACATAGCTGTAATTCTATCTGAAGAAGAAATTCAATGTTGTATATGACCCACCAACCCGCACTTGAACGCCAGCGTGGTGAATTACGGCATATTTGAATAGGTAAGTAGGTAGGATAACCTGTATCCCAACAGTTTGATGATTGAAGGTTGAGTAATTCTATCTAGTTTAGTTCTAAACAAACAATGTTGAAAACGGTTCAGAAATTTACAAGACCAATGGAATTTGATCCTCTAACGAACGGCTTTAGTATCCCGTTGCTTTTCCAGCTAAGCTAGACCCTCTAAATTCGATATTTTGTTACATGTCGGTTTAATAATCCTTTCTGTATTAACCACAGCGTTGTCAGTTAACTATCAATGTCATCAAACCTAGATCTTACAGATTCTGTATAAACTTATTTCTAATATCGGTTTAGATTTCATATTCATACGAAAACACCCAGCTGGATATATCAAACATTGTCACCGTTTTTAAAGAAACACATCCAATAAAACGTGCCAAAGTATCGTTGAGACTCCATTGCACAGAATCCTCAATCCTCATACATAAAAGATACGTACCTCGACGTTGCTCTGCTGGTATCTTAATCTGCAAGATCGCTGCTCCGACAGAGAGTTGGTCGCGTCGGGCCTAGCGCCTCCCCACCCTCGTGCGGAGAGGGACCGCTTAAGTCTATCCTTTGTGCTCGCATCATCGGATACCTTCCAACCTGTACAAAAATGCCACGTGAAGAGTTACAGTCCTATAAGCCATATTATCTCATAAGACTTCCGTATTATGAAGCAAGGTTCCATAAAACATAGCTAGGAATATCATAGCTTATAGGCTGGTTTAGTAGGTACTTCTGCATTTTATCTCTAGATAGATATACCTACTTAATGGAGGTACGGGGCTAAAATATTTGGTAGGTAGCTAGTTTTCCATCGTCGGCTAGTGCCTAGCGATCGGTACGTGCGGTGAATAAAAATAGTATTCCGTATTCACCCCTAGCATCTCAATTGGGCGTCGCGGTCTATTTTCAGAAACACGGCATCTTTCAATACTGTTCAGATTATTATTCTTTGACACAATCACCACTTACGCAACATACCAGAACCCCGTGTAAACATTACATTTCGCCTTATCACATTTGGAATAAAGTTCAATTTTCAGTTGATTTACCGCACACATACATTGTGTCGATACGTGTGGGACGCTTGGGGATAAAAATAGATCAGAGCTTGGGGGTGGTTGCGTGAATTTACGGTAACGGCGCAGAATCGGACAATAACTTCGTCAGCAATTGATAGAAACGGTCCTGATTGTAATGTATTGTGGAGGTCTGGCAGCGATTTTATTTTCACTATCGCTTTGGCATTTCCATCCAAAAATAACCCGTAGAATGAAGGTGTTCAAGGCTCGGAATTTCGCATTATTTATGTGGTTAGTAAGTCAACTTGGGCACGAAGCCAAAGTAATATTCATGGACTGGCGCAAAAAATGTTTTATAGACGTTACTGTACCTCCTAGGAGGCAAGAAGTTCTAAGTTAAGTACTGTTCTTTTAGTTTCTGCCAGTTAATCTGTATTAAATTATTTTAAATGCTGGAAAGTTCTAAGTTTTTCTACATTAATTGTTAAACTTAGCACCATTATACTTGTAGACCGGGGAAACTAGCAGTTGTCAGCAATAATTAACATATTTCTATTCTATTTTCGGCATTTGTCTGTTGTCTTACCTTTGATTTGTGAAAGCCTGTTGTCATCCACGTCGATCTCCAGGGGATATTCCGGCATCCAAACCGTAAACCTTGCTAGGCCGGTATAGGTCCCATACTTGACAATCACGGATGCATTGGACGATCCGCGGATTTCAGACCCGTCTACATACACTGAACTGCAAGATGATGATACCTGAAACCAAAGTAAATATGTAGAAGTTTATTTAGGTAGAATATTAGACTTTTTGACCTAAATATCGGTACAAAATATCAAAACAACTATTACAAATTTACGACTGTCCAAGGAAGGACGAGATCAAAAAGAACATCCATAAATCAAGAAGGCTCCGAAGTGCCAATAAATTGTATGGATGACATGGCATAAAGTTCGGACGTAATCAATATTGCTGCTTGAAGATACCTATTATTTATCCGGCGAAAGAAAGCGGACAAATTGTGAAGATCGATATATCTTCTAGTTCATCGGGGTTTATTAGCCATCCCTATTTGGAGATACAAATCCTCTTCGTTTTGGGAATTACTGGATTATCTTAAGCTGTTTGGGCCTCATAGTCTGTTACATCCACGAAGACGTGCCCTAATTTAATCTCACTCTTTTTCTTAGGATCATTGCACACTTGCACCTAGTATTTGCCTTACCTATTTGTACTGGCAGGTCAAGTAAGTTACGTTAACACTAGGTATTTATCTAACACTACAATTCCCCGCCTGCCTCTTCCAGTCTGTAAATGCATCCGTAGCTTTCTAACTTAATTGGCAGAACCACAAGACCTGTTTTGCTAACTAATTTGAACGTTGTAGTCAGTCTTTACGCCTGTGGCGGCGTTGATTTTGTTATGCTACTCTGTAATCTAATTGCGCTATTATTTTACTTGTTTTCAATTTAAATAGTTTAGAATAAGGATGTTTATTAATTAGTAATTTTTAAAAGCTATTATTATACTTGCAATGTATGTAACTTCCTATATGTTTGATCGGGTGGAATCTTGCAACTCAATTTTGAACCACTTCCCGATGTCAGATTGAGTTGAAATTCGGTATACGTGTGTAACTCCGATGACAATGCAATAAAAGGTAAAAAATATTTTTAAAATTAACTTATTCTGTAATAAGAATTTCAATAGTAATTGATATTTTACAGAAGATATTGTAGGTGCAAGTGCATGTTAGCTTTTCCCAAGGCCTAATACGAGTACAAGTTTTGTGGAAGACAGTCTCATGTTATCTTCGAATAAAGTTTGTCAAGGAGTAGTTAAGAACTCTTGCGTGACGTCGGCTTGTTCCTCTTGGGACAGTATCAATTAATCAACATCTTTAGATTATACGTGGGTAGATCCACCATTTTCCTTTTAAGTAAGTACCTAGTATTTATTCCGAATCCCGATTCAAGACAGACTCCGTTTTCCTGCTGTGTTTCCTCTATTTCTAAAGGTGGTTAGGGTACTCGTAAATACGAAGAGCGGATAAAACTCCCCAACTCACTATCCGTTTACATGAGAAACCTTCTATTTTCGTCTTTCAGGCTCGCGTGCTCCATCTTAGACCGCATCATTGTTTATCATCAAGCGAGATGGCGGTCAAGCACCCGCCGGCCTATTAACGAATCACAATATTATAAATTCGAAAGTTTGTCTCTAATCTGTAACTATTTCACACTAAAACGGCTAACTTTTTTTAACGCGAATGAGTCGCTAACTCGCCTGTTGGTAAGCGACGATGTGGCCGAAGAGAAAACACGCAGAAGTAGAAGTCATTCATACGTTAATACGTTTCACACTCATAGCTCCCCACTAGGAATAAATCCTGTGTCGGGGATGCCATGGAACACACACAAAGACAAAGGACAACTAACACCCATACCCAGAACAGATATTTAAATTCATCATTCAAACATCTCCCCGGCCGGGAATCGAACCCGGGACCTCTGGCTTACAAGGCGGATACACTACCGCTGAGCTAAACAGGCCGACAGGAATGGAATGAAATTTAGAATAGAGTTAGCTTATATCCACGGTTAACATATAGGCTACGTTTCATCATCACCATCATTATCGTTTACTATCACCACACGGATGAAATCTAGTAGCAGCTAGTATAAAACAAAACTTACCTTCAACACGCTTTCGTCCTCAGAGTGGCAGGAGCTCTGCAGTGTGACGTCAGCCACTTGTCCAGCTTGCGAGACGATCAGCACCTTCATCGCTTGCGACACCTGCCGCCCCGTCAGCACGGCCGTGTTGAGGACTTCCCAGTTCTGTAGAGAAGAGTTCGTGTGAGTTATCTATTACCCTTTGAATTTTACTATGGAAACTAACGTGGTTTTGACACATTTTGTTTTAATTCGGTGAATGTGATCGAAACTAGTAGTAAACGACTTAATTTTTACGTGAGTATTCCCGTTTTAATTATAACAAAATGTACCTAGGTACTTATCCTTTGAATGATTTAGCCCAGTGGAATTGGACGAAAAACGAACCAAACTCAGGAAAAATTATAAGTAGAATTTTGCTTTCGGAATTCGTTAGAGGGAATTCGAAAAACGAAATGTAGACTCCCAGTGACCCCCTCTTACGAATTCCGAAGGAAAAATTCTACTTATAATTTTTCCTGGGTAAAATAACAATTCGGCTGTGCTAATTGTAAATGTTACGGAAAAGGAAAGCTTTAAGCTTAAGTTTTATTCTACTTTGCTCGAAATCTAGACATATAGGTCAAATTAAAACGTATTTAAATATTATTTCATCCTACAGCGCAGCTTAGCAAGCTTTATTTGTATTTAAATTAATTTTAAGTTATCAAATATAATAACCTACTCAAATACCAAGTCACGTAGACAATCCTCTACGTACCCAACTCTAAACTGACTCAAGTTGCTCGCTCCACGGCCAAACTTTGTCAACTCGACTATAACACCCAAATATGCCTTAGAATATCACCGCTTTAGCATAAAGCTCAAAATTAATCCCGAGACGAGATTACTTAAACGGATTATTTCAGCAACGAACCAGGGTGTTATTACGGCGAGCCAAATATTGCTTGCACAATGCACTTCATCAGTCATGTCTAGATTAATTGGTTTAATCATCTGGCGCACACGAGCGGTCGCTCACCCGTCACTGAGCGGATATGAAGAGGCTGTCTGGGACCGTACAGGTGCTTACAGTATGCAGCCTTCTAATATATCTAAAAGCTATCAGAGATGAGATGCCAGTGCTAGAAACGTTCAGAGTGCCCAGTGCGAGTTTTTGTCACTTTCGATCGTGTTAACTTACTACAGTTTGTGTGGAATAAAAACCGCGCCACCTAGTGGTCATAATATGAACTACAACTAGTTCCATACAAATTGTAGTTTACGCCAACGCGATCGAATATTAAAAAATACTCGAACTAGGCACTCTTGAGTGCCTCGTTTTTGATAACGTCGAATCAGAGATAAATTGAGATAATTATGTTGGCGCGATGTTTACTTGAGTCGCGCACCACTGCCATGCGACCGCGTCCGTGACATGGGTCTGGGAAGCTTTCATACTGCTTGTATGTAAACAGCGCCTCAGGCAAGTTAATACCTCCACGCTAATATTGAGATAAACTAATTGCTTTATAAATATCACTGTAAGTTCATTAAAGCGAGCCCGGGAGCGGGACCTCACACGGCGCAGTATGTAAATTGCTCCCTCCGTACAATCGTTTCATTTGGGCCAATTGTTCGGCGCATAACGTTAATAACTCAATGTTGCCGACCTGTAATCAGCTCAAATTGCTGTTATGAAGCGTGATTGATGAACAGACCCGCATAACTTTTTTCAGCAATGATGAGGTTCCGTTGTTCACTATCAATTATGATTTAACCGGCTTTTCAGGTTTATGAGATTCAATTTTGAATATTTAAAGGATGCTCTAAGAAGTATTCGAACCGCAAAGCGCGCGTTGCTCACATAGCGCGACCAATGTGGGCGGATCCGTCTTCTAAAGCCCCCATTAGCCGGCGATAAAGCTCCCATTACAGCACTTCATTCATGCTAAGAGTGCACCATTAGACGTTAATCTCGACGATTTGTTGCGATCGCGCCGCTCCCGCAACACAAATTATTATAATAAACCGCGGAATGAATTCTTCACGATTTTATCACAGCTTACAATTTGGCTGCTTACAATTCAGTGTACATTTCCACAGTCCAATTCGCAGACAATAGTCGAACCGAAACGACCGAGCCTCGTAAAAACCTTCGAAACTTAATAAAGATATCGTTATGGCAATAAAAGGGAGCCCCCTTGGCTTCCATTAATTACCGAGAAAATACCTTTTGGTTAATTTATCGTCGCAATCGACGTCTCAATAAATTGTTGATTTCGGGCACCTCGATAATAATTGAGTGGGTGTCGGAGATCGTAATCACTATTCGCATTTATATCACATTTGAAAATAACAGCCACAATTTATCGAGCGGCAACTGGCAACCGGCGGCGGCGTTAGAACCAGCACCTATCTATTGACCACTATTTATCGATATCAACGTGTCAATACTGTTGGCTGTAATCAAAATATATCAAGTGGTGTCTGAGATTTCAATCTATTTCCTATTTGAATGGAACCTACACAATCTGCGCAGTAATAAATTCAGAGCGGGTGGACACCGTCCGGCCAGGTGACAGTGCGACGACCTGTGAAATGCGTAGCTGTATGCAGAAAACCGAAGACCGGACTTTGCGGCTTAGCAAGCGCTTGTGGGCTCAAAGTAAATCACGGAACAAACGGCCAGGAAGCGTTCAAATAAAACGGGTGGCTTACCTTTGAAATGGGCAGGACGGCTTGTATGTCATCCTTTTCGATATCGAGACGTGTATTGACCCTGTGTTCGTGCGGCGGTTCTTCAGTCGTCGAGGCGGGGCTGGATGTCGCAGACACTTTGGCCGACCAGCTGAGGCGCGCGGTCCCGCGACCGGATTCGCCCTCTGACCCCTCCCCGTCACCTTCACCTTCAGCCCCCACTTCCACCAACCACGTCAAGACTTCCTCCCAACCGGGCCCTCCAGCGCCACCGTCTTCCACATCTCTGCACATAAAGATAACAACCATTTATAGCTACATTAGTATTTGGCCACGTAAATCATAATTCATTTACGATCTCCGATAACTTCACCTTTGAAGCTTCTCAAAGGGCGTAGGTCATAAAGGGTGAGCAGAAAGGGGAACGGAGTCACGATAAATCAATAATTCACGAAGGCTGCTCTACTGAGCGCTCCTTTTGTTTTCACCATTTCATTTTCTGTGAAACTGCGAAATTGTCTAAACAAAGATAAGTCCGAAAGTCGTGACATGGAGTTTCATTAAGCGCACAGGCTCGCTCGCCCGATTTATAGCTCTCACCGAATGCAAAGTGGTCGTGAGCGAAATTGTGAACAAATCCCGACCGAGGAAATGAGAAAGAGGCCTTATTTCATTACCGAGCACACCGAATAAGAAATATGTTTTCATTTCTGTACGAAAGTTGTGTAATGGAAATATCAAAGCGTCGCGCAGGAAGTAGAATATTAGTCCCGTATAAACGTGATACGTAACGTGTGCGGAGAATATAAAGTAAGTAACACGGAAGAGCGAGACAATGATCTAGTTTGTCTTATTTATCAAGTTAGGATAGTTGACAATACGACGTTGTAACCAGTCTCTTGTTTGTCTCATCTTGATATTATTTGGAACAGTAACGTATAACAATGACATACTTTATCGTGACCCCATCGGAGTAATGTCCCGAACTGAGACACAATGGCGCGTCTGAGAAAATTGAAAATGGGATGAATCTTTCCACGACGCTTCATATTCTATGAAGATGCAATGTCCGGTCGAGCGAACACTATCCGCCTCAGAAATAATGCAAAATGCAAACTAGAAACAGAATGCAATCCCAATCATTATGTAAAAAGAAAATAGAACACACTTTTTCCTGTTTTATATTATGCTTAGCTTTTAATTATTCCCAGTTTCACTAACTGAAGACTCGATCTATTTTATTTTTACTGATAATGTAAAGAAGTTTGTAAATGTATATTTGTAGTACGTATTTTGTAGTACGAAGTTCCAGGCATCTAGTTTGGAATATAGTCGCTGGAAACGTCGGAGGGTGTTAGAAAGGCTTCGAAACTTTTATTGGGCTTCTGATCGTTAGTGTACCCCACTAAAGCGCTTTCACTCCCAGGAAACGTAACAATAAACAGAATCTTTACCGGTATCGAACCGAAACTTCTGACGTCATCCCGCAATCACAGCTCTACAGTGACGCAGAAGCCTTTCGTAGAGCTCATTACGTTCAATACGATCAGTTTTATTGGCTTTAAAGCCGGTGCATTTTGGTGTAGAAACGTCTGTTTACAATCTGCTATTGACTTTTATTCGTAATTGGAGTTAGATATTGAAATAAAGCAGGTTGTGAAGTAAATAAGTCTTTATAAGCACTTTGTAAATAGTTTAGATTAGATTATTAAATGATTTGGTATTTTAAGGCTGAGATATAGATAGTAGTCATGCTCATTTAGAATTGAAAATAAAAAATAACAAGGCAGAGATTTAAAAGTAAAAACAGATAAAGTCATTTAAATTAGCAATGATAAAATTACAAAAACGTTTACACACCGTGTCTCCCACACCCAGTTTGTGTGTCCGTGTCGTGTTAAAAAACCGCCTTAAAAAGGTCAGGTCAAACTTACGTGTCGAAAT
Source organism: Alcis repandata (assembly GCA_949125135.1). NCBI lineage: Eukaryota > Metazoa > Arthropoda > Insecta > Lepidoptera > Geometridae > Alcis > Alcis repandata. Next base: position 8,724,976 of record OX421226.1, on the reverse strand, counting down.
CGTCGTCATCTCGCAAGGGTTGCTCCAGCCTCGTCGCTGTGACGGTGGCGGCCCGCGGTTTCACCTCCGCCGTGACCGCCCACCGCGAATTAGCGGCTGTCACGCTCACCAGCCGCAGCCCTGATTTTACTTTCATCCTGTCAAAAATAAAATGTATCGTGAAAAACAACGTCCAGTATGTTCAGTAGTAAATATAAAAGTTGAACCAGAAGAAAAATTCTGGCATCTAATGTTGTTGTTGTGTTGTCTTTGGAATTGTTTTTTGAATGGTTTTTAAATAAATAACTGCGCCACGTGGTTTTCACCCGCTATCCTACGAAAATAGTTTTTGTTTTCAGGATAAAAAGAAGCCTATGTGTTAATCCAGGATATAAGCTGTCTCTATTCCAAATGTCGCCTAATTTCGTCCAGTCATTTCAGCGTGAAGGAGTAACTAACATACAGATACACTTTCGCAATTATAATATATTAGTGTGAAAAAGTATGTGATTTTTTTACTGCTTGGTTTAAAACTTTTCTAAAATCAACATTTCGTATTCACAATTTTTTCTAAAGCTTTTCATAGCGCTACAAGTACCTACCAAAATGCTGTCTGGCCAGTCCCAATAAAAATGGAAGCACACGTCCGTGCGCTCGAACAAACTCCCAATATCCACAAAACATATGCACTACGCTGCGTTCCCGTTTAAGTCAACACACGAATATCGGAAGACTCGACTGCTGAATTGTCGCATGCTATGCTCCGCCATATAAAAGTGGAATTTATTCCGTAGGGAAGCCAAGACGTTATAAATTTCCATTTAGGCACACGCGGCGTTATTCCCGCGCCCGAGCCTCGAGCCGGGTGCTCAGCGTCGTAACTCAAAAGTAGAAACAAAGACATGTATCTATGGAGTTTCGAGCAGGTGGTGCACATAATGTATGACGTCATTGCGAGATTTCCTCTAACACAATAACGTTATATTCTCTTGACACCGAGGGAATGTAATGAAACTTGTGACGCTGGCAGGTAACGGCTTTATAGTGAACTACGAGTATTAGTTTGTTACACTAATATTATAAATAAAAAAAGTTTGTAAATTTATGTAAATGTTTGTTACTTTTTCATGCTCAAAAGGATCAATTCAAAACAAAACAACAAAACAAACTCAAAAGGATTTGAGTGAAAGTATTAGATAGGTTTAACCGTAGTTTAAAACATATGCTACTTTTTATCCCGGTAAAAATAACAGTTTCGGTAAGATATCAAGTGCAAACGCGAGTAAATAAATACTAGTAAATTATGTAAAGTGCAAAGAGAAGAAATTATACAATGTCGAGCAAAGGAGCTTTTAGGAATGGGATCCAAGGTTTGCAAGAATTACTTTGATATCCCAATGCCTATCTTACGGTTCCTACGTGACGATCGAAGTAGAGCGGAACGAGTTACTTCCGGCCTTGATCAACGACGGCGATTAAATGCAATCGGGAATCAATACGCTGAAGCTATATTGTCGGTCGACCTTTCAGTTGCATAAATAATGTGACAGTGAAAAACTCTTGTTCCCCTCAAGCTCAACCATTAACATCATGCAACCGAGCTAACAAAGTAGGTACAAGGGTACTCGCTGCCAACTAGGCACTCGAATTACACCGTGATCACGCGACTTTTCAAATGCACGCACATAAGCACCTAAATGTGTTCGCAACTTGAATGTCCACCTATTTATCATGAAAGCGAACTTTAAAACAGCAATGAATAAAATTAACGGTTGAACTACCAGTCAGACTAGCCGTTTGAAATTACCGTTCCTAATTTATGCCCGATTCCGTGCCGTGCGCCGTACATTACTGTACCCGCCTAGATTTACCTTCCTTTGGTAATGTAGCAAAGAGTGGGAAAATTCAGCGCTCATTGTAGTCTGGCGCGTTTATTACGGGCACGTACACGGGGCGTATATCAAAATTTGTGCAAAGCATTCTTTGGAGTGCCGTTTCGCGAATAGCTTTGTGAGCGGATGTAATTTACTGTAGTGCCGGTGCAAGTTACTACTCGGGACGGCAGCATGAGTCCGCATCTACAGAATCGTAAATCTTTACTTAATGCAACATCTAGGAGAGCACTCAAAACAAAAGTTAAAAATTAATTTGCCAGTTCTTTGCTTGCCGACTGCAAGTCGCAACTGATATTGAAATGTACCCGATCAACCAAGTCGTACCTAATTGGAAAAGTAGCTTACTGTCGCAAAACTTTTACAATAAAAGCCTCTTTCTTTCAAGCTTTTATAGATGTCTAGACGAAGGATTAGTCAGGGCGTAATGTAAAGTAGAAAGTTATTTTATGAAAGCTCATGTAACTTTCCCGCAAGAGCTCTTAGAACAATATTTGTTTGTAGAGTATAATAAAACCTCATTACTAGTTTACGTTATGGGCAAAGTTTTAATTGGTGCATTGGGGTCGACAGCAGCGCCCGAATCGTACCGCAGGTACTTCAACGTGAACGCCAACTAGCATACCTACTCATACTTAGGTACGTTGTAGACGACTCATTCGTTTGCAATCCAGCGCGTCGGTTAAAACTTGCCAAGCGGTTACAAGGGCCGTTATTCTCTTTGCACAGTGATTCCGTGTTTTCATTTTGCATCTCTTTAAAAGGGTGAAGTGTCTTCGTAGTCAGTATTCAAACATTCGTTTGAAGTTTCTTCCTACGCAAAACGGCATAGTTGACATGCAATAAACCAGTCGCGGCGGGCGGAATACCGAGTGGGTACAAGTGTGACGGACAGTATATAGAGAGATGTTCGAACGAGTCCCGAGGTGAAGTGGCTCGTTCAAGCGGTGACAGCGCCGCTCGACGACACTGGACCGTCGCGTCGGCGGGTCCCGGCACCGCCTGTGTGGCGAGTGGCGACATGTCAGCGTAGATTGCTTAATTTCACACTTCCGAGTTCGATGACATCGTCTCGTCTACGTTGATTTAATGGCCTATGGTAATGGGAACTGAGACTTATGTTGGTACTTTATCTGAAGTGGTATGGAAGCTGTATTGCCGTAGCTGGACAAAAATCTGTTTTTTGGTTCAATTTTTTTACTAGATACCAAACAAATAAAAGATCTAAGTAAAAGTAACTCACCTTATAACAACATGTCCAATGGTGTGGCTGCTATCTTTCCGAACCACGAAGGGCAAGTGTAGGCGAGAGTGTGGGTAGAGCGGAGCTCGTGGTAGTAGTAAGGCGCAGTCTCCAGCGCGTGCTTCCCTGAATCCCGCGCGGGCTCCGGCCAGCGTGACGGCCCCCAGCGGCCAGGCGGGCTGCACGGAAACGCGCCCGCACGCGTCCTCCCCGGAGTCACCGCTGCTGGCCTCGGCCGCGCTGTACGCGAGCCGCACGGTCCGCGGCGGTCTTTTGCCTTTTCCATCCGCCGGCCACCACGCCGCCGGCACCGTCAGCTCGGCCAGACAAGCTCCCTCCTCTCCCTCGGGGCCGCAAGTCGCAGTGAGCGTCCTGGAGCCGAGAGTCGCATGTAGCGTGATGCAGACGCGGCGCGGTCTCGCGGCCGAGCGGCGCGCGCCTCCCTCCCCGCCCGTGTGGAACAGCACGCGCAGCACCGGCGCGTCGCGCGGCAACTCCCGGAACACGAGGTGGGCGGACACGTCTAGCCTGTGCGCGGTTGCATCTTGCAGCTCCGTTAGAGAAGCGTTTCTTCGAGGCGGTTCGAGTGGATCAGGCACCGCGTACCGCGCCGGTACCGTTTGTTTCGTAGAAAAGGGCCCGTAAGTAGCCCGTACCGAAGCTGGAGCCGAGCCCTGGAGGACTGTGAACCGATCTAGAGACAGAAGCGCGCCGGGTAGCGCCGTGCCCATAGGCTCAGGGGGCGGGCCCGCTCCGTTCCATCTCGCCGTGTGTTTTAGAAAGAAACCACTGTCTTTGTTTTCGAAGTGCACTTCAACAGCGAACGCTGCTCCTGTAACAAGGCAAAACAAACGTTGCAATAAAGTCACGTCACGGAGAATGAGGACGCGTAACATGTGTAAAATGTTAAATAAGTGTTTTATTTTAGCGTTTTGACGAGAGATAAAAGGGCGTCGAAGCACGTCTTGGCGCCGCGCCAACCGCATCGTCCTGCAGTGAGACGTCCGTTTACCTCGTTACGTGTTTACAAACACGTCGATATTTTTAACGTGACGCATTGTCCCGACAGATTTTACAAATTCGAACATCACTCGTGCATATTAATCTCTTTCATACGAATAAATAACGGCCTCCGAATGCCATTCTCTAGTTTAATAAATTAAATACGACTTAAAAGCCATTTATGTCTAAGAATATACACGAGATAAGATTTGTGAGTGGGTGCTTTCGGTATGAAAGATGGTCTGACGTCACTCCGTCACGCGAGTCCCGCTCGTCTCTTATATTGAGCCAGGATTTGTGTCACGTTCCTGAGCGAGCCATGCGCCCTCTTCACGGAATTCATTATGGCCCTATTTATAATGCTTAGCGGTCGGTCCCTTATACTTTGTTACATTTGTAATTGAGTTATTGGAAGAACTTGACCCGTTCGTAAGCCTTCGTTTGTGCAACCTATAAAATAAATTAGAACAAATAATTAAGAGGTGACGATATCGTGTGGCGAATGCTTTCATGTTCACAAACACGTATTCATTACAACACAAATTAAACGCGATTAAGCGTAATTCCCGCTTGCGGTGGGAAGCAATTGCTTCATTTGCAAGGAAACGGCCACCAACGTTCCAACACTCGCTAAGACTTCGTCGCTACCGTCGTCGCTGAAAGGGGGAAACTCGGATAATAAAATGCTTTAGCACGTGACTCGCTTGAAACAAAGAAAAATTTCAGAGGTTTCGAGTTTCAGCTTAGGAGTTATTTTTGATCGTTGTTGAAATCTCAAGCAAAGCCATAAAAGTTAGGATAGGAACATTCTTATTCAAGGAATCGAGCCAATAAAAGTTAATAAAACATCGTACTCAACATCTTCTGGTTTTCAATAAGCAATATGTCGATCTCGGCGAATTTCCTACACTTTAATTTCCTCGCAGCGGCGCCGGTACAAAAAGACAAGTTTTGCGAATTGATATCGCTTTCCCGATCGCAACCTCGATTGCTTAGGGTAGAGTGGGGGAAAGCAGGGGTGTAATAACTGCCAGTGTCGCCACACAAGTAAATCCTTAGATACGGTCAGAGCGTCCACTATGTACGACACTATCTTTTATATACGTTTTCGATCTTTTTAGAAAAGCTCTACAATTGATAGCCAGCCATTTATATTTGATGAACAAGGTCACCGTCATATTTTTTCCTTATTTCTTCAAACGAATTTCTTCAGTAAGTAAATGTAAAATTATGAACAAAGTAATTTGGTAAAAATATTACAGCGTCTTAATTACTTCGAAATGAACCTGCCCTAATTAAATTAAACGAAAACAAGTTCATTTTAAGGTTGCCGAAGGAAAATCTCTGAAGATATCTACGACAATAAGGAAAACCTGGACCCATTTTATGGAAAACACTATTTGTATTCTATCTACTTGAGTCAACAGTGTCGTAACTCCGGCACAGAGTAGGAAGATAAGAGAGCTTTCCAATTAAAATTACGAGGTTGTGCCTACGCTGTTTGAGTAGTCCATAATATCGTGCAGAATACATAGATATGATAGATGTTGGGCAATGGGCCGGCCATAAAGCGGAGGCAATATTGTGTCCTCCATTAACGGGCAAATATTTGTACATTTGTCATGGTTTGTTGCCGATGGCAGTTTGACGTCACGCCGTAACCAGGGATCATTTATACAGCCACCACAATACGAGTATATATTTTCATATTCGGCGGCTGATTCATCCCTCGTTTAACAAGAATGTGCGATAACCAACATCCTATTTTTTATTCTTTATACAAACAGTACCTATTGTGTTTATTTATAGTTTCCCAAATAAACCATCTTGGTTCGGGTGCTCTCATTCACTGCTCATTTGTATTTTTCACACGCTATTTAATACTGAAATATTTTCTAGATAAATAAGCAATAGTAAAATAGCGTATCCGATGCGTTCCCGTCTCATTTTTAGCGCAACTCGCATATTTATAACATCCGGAGTTTGCCCCAATTGACCAGAACATGATGATTCTCACCAAGAATTTAAAAAGCAACGGCTTTTTAAAGTCAAACGAATCCAATGTTAGCTACGCGGCTTGAAAATTTAAATGGTATCAATATTGCCCACATATCGACACTTTGACACATTATACATATTTAAATTCTTTAAAGTTCAAAAGATAATGCCTGCATTGGGTGCTGCGATAAAAGTAATATTGAATCTCGTATTGAATACCTACAAACCTATGAATAAATTACAAAAGATATCACGTACTGGGACGCTACCAGTTTTCCTGTCCAATAAACAGGTCGATCGACAACGTGACTCTCTGCGCATAAGGGATTACTTACGTACGATGAAATACACCAACAATTTCATATTCATTTTCGATATGTTATAACTCACGTTTCGAGGAAGATCTCAGAATGGAAAACCGGGTACGTAGCATATTAAAAGATGACGTTTATATCACGGAGTAACACAAACAAGTTTGGCATACTTCTTTCTATAGTTATATGTTATATACCTAATACATAGATAGACTTGTTATGTCGATCAAAACTGGCAGACACCCAAATATTTAGCAAATAACGGTAAGGGTCACCGACATCTCGTTAAAGTTCCATACCCGGTGTTACATAAGTGACCCTCACACCGGCTATACGGTTTATACGGTTAATCTAACACGGAAACTTACCCTTTAGCATAAACAGTGTGAAAACAAGCTAGAGGTCAGGCAAAGCACCTATGTCCATAAAAATAGAGCCTTAATGTTAAAGCCTATTTAGTATCACATTTATCTAGACGTAGGACCGTTCTACGCAACCAATTTTAGCCAGAAACGTTATAAAATAAATATTCCTTAAGTAAAACCGATCCAAATAGCCTCTAAAATTTGTATGAAACGACAATAAACTGGAAAAATTGAGGTAAGGGTGGGCCACGTAAAAAATAATGGCCCACCCTCCTCAAACGTAGGAGGGTGAGCTACTAAATAAATTGTACGCCTTTTTCAATTTTACACGCTAGCTAATACAAAAACGACTAAGAATTTGTACCGCACCTGTGGTTACTTAAGCAGGTCTTATAAGCTGACAGTTCAATTAATTTGGTTAAATTAAGACTGAACCGTAAAACCGAATCAAGTTTGCGTTCACCCTCTGAAACTCTAGCACCTAACGTAAAATAAAAGAATAACGAGGCTTCCCGGTTTAACCTCGCACAGTTTTGTTTTGGTTAGCACTGACTTTTCTACACATAAACATAAGGCTTCATACAGCCTTACGCTTGGTATTTTAGTATTTGCGCCATACATATCTGGTTAGTTACGAGTGTATGGCCATTTTATATACTACTAGCTGAGCCACGCGGTTTCTACCACTATCCTACAGAAATCGTAATATGTGTCGGGATAAAAAAGGTGTTAATACCTCCAGGCTACCTACAGCTACCTCCATACCAAAATACATCCAAATCCATTAAGCAGTTTCTGCATGAAGAAGTAACAAACATATACCTATGTTTACATACACTCTCACAAACTTAATATTAAAGTGATTACAGTCCCTAAGAGAATATAAAGCTAGCAAAGTAAAATGTGCGAATTTACGCAAAAAAATCAATTCACGCTTCATTTCGTTCGAGGTATTTGTTGAAATGCCGTCATTATTTACTTCCCACAAATAATACCGACACATGGGATTGAAAAGCTTTGTAAACTCGTGTGAAAACTGAGTTCATTGAGCACAGCCCCTTATGTTTGCGGCTTTCCGTTACGGCGACAAGCTTGTCACGTAGAATTACGTAAGAGCGCACCTACTCGTATAAAATGTAAGGAGATAACATTGTATTCCTTTTTACTTTGGTAACAAACTCGATACGTCTTATATACTCTTACACAACCTGCGCTAGATTTAGAGTTGAATAACTTGAATGCCTGTGAAACGACCTTCGAAAGGTGGCGGGTTTTTAGCCATCTGCTTTGAATTGGTAATGTAATGGGAGTGGGTACGTTTTTGTATGTTATAATAGAATACTTATAATCAGTGGAATTAAAAAACCCTCTCATACAAAATAATTGAACAGAAGCCAGACTTTTTTCCTACACCTTATCCAATTAAAAGCGTTTTTGAAAAACGAAAATTCTATTCCATAAAAGAATCAAGATCAATTGAGGTTTAAGAATTTTATCATCACGAATCAATAATGCCACTTATGAGTATGTGATAACATAGATTAACAAAAATTTTGTGTTCGTCGTCGCACATAAAACACACATTTTTACCCATTTTACGCATTTTTTCTTTCTGAAAAGATAAATCTTTGATAAAACACCAATGCGTGTATCTTCTCAAATCAGCAAAAATGAAATAATCTAGAATCTACGCGCCGTCACCTGCTGTCTAGATCCACTTTATTTATTACCCCCGTAAAAATTGTAATAAAAGAGAACAACTCCAGCCTGAGTAACGAGAGACTGAGACAGTAGCAATCGCGCAGGAATGCGCCACATGTCTCCTACACAGTACTCAAGCCAAGTTCCGCCGAGCTAAGTTCTAGCCCTTGAAAGCATGACCGGAAGGTTGAAAATAAGTAAAGTAATACGCTGTTAACTGTACAAATTCGTACGTAACTTATTACAGACAAGATTCCCGGAACACGGTTTGACTCATAGAACGGCACGAAAGATAATTTAGTAGAGCCCGATATAGAAGCTGGTGGAATTTGTCAACATGAGCTACGGTATTAAAGATGCGTTTTGGGCATGCGTGTAATTAATATTATCTTTCTAAACAACTTTACGAGGTCGTATCTTTTCATTGATGATAAGAAAATATTAGAGTTATAAATATTCTGTATCAAATTAGTGCCTCATAATACTTAGTTGCATTTTAATTCTGCTGTTAAAATAGGTTTGTCAAAAAGCCCCAAAAGAAAATAAAATAATACCAAGATTAATAAAATAAAATAATTTTTTATTTTTCTTTCCTTGTTTTATAGTTAAATACTTATTATAATATGCTTGTATAACATTCAAACAAAATATTATAAATCACTGTTTTTAATGTCGTGTTTGCATATCTGAACAAAGAATGTCTCAAATTAAATTTGCGACCCCTTATCATTTCTCTGTCAGTCCTTCAAAATTAGATCAAAGTAAATTATCTTTCTCTTAGTTAGACAGAATTCTAGTATCTAATATAAATAACTAAGCGAAGAAGTTTAATTTTACTAACTATTCCTTTAACGCAAACTTTTCATCGACATTTATATCAAACAATATTGTTTAAACAAATTAACCTTTAAAGAATTTAATCTGCGTCTACGACCTTTCATGATATTACTTTCCGAGTTTATCTGATATTGTTTCAGATAATATTTAGTAAAGGTTCGCTACACAAGTACTTGTACATATTCCAATTAATTTGAAAAAGTATCACTTGGCGCCCTTTTAGAGAAAAAGAAAACATAAGGGGAAATATCGTGACTCCGTAACTGCATACTTAAGTATTTTGGTCCCTGCATTGCGTAACAGTAACTATGATACCTCGTCAGGGCTCTCCAATCGGCCATCCGGGGACGTCAAGCCCTCAAACAGCACTCTAGTCGAGAGCCCTCCAAAAGCAAAAGCACCTACGCATCATACCCTTTCGAGATGATTCACTCCACTACATGATTAAATAAACTCCAAGAATGTATGAATATCTTGTATTCGCATCCCCGAGGAAATCAAGGGAATTGAAGGTTTTTTTTCTGCTAAATAATTTAATTTGCTACGAATCTGGGTCAGATCTCAATGGTGATGAAAAGTTAAATCTGCCATCGAGAGCATCAGTTAATGAAATTTTTATACCACGACTCTCTCAGCTAAAATAAGAGTGAAAATAGCGAGTGATCTTCGATCGTCTGAACGTAGATAAATATCTTGTAGCTTTAAGGAGATTTATAAGTGGATTAAGTGCGTGGAATTTAGCAGTAATAAACAACTGGGGCCGCCAAACTTTTCAACGAGCTTATCCTTTACAGGCAGTTTTAGTAGAGATAGATTCGAAGCAATTAGTAACAGGAACCATCGCGACTTATTACGCGAGTTTAACTAATCGTCGGCCATCCCCGGCCCGAGACGAATCGCCCCCGCACATTCCGGCCTTGTTTACAATCCATCTTGACTCGCGACCCGCGAAACCAGGCTTTACTGTGCTTTTCCTTTGCATTGCTAATTCTTGCGATTTGTTTAGACTTACGGAACGTAAATACTAACAATTGCTTAAGACTGAGATGGTTACAAATTACGACGCAACTTTATCTATGAGAGATAAAACAAATCCAATTCAAGGTTTTGGATGCAACTATTAAATGAAATTTTAGAGGACTGCCAAAGCTTTTATAGCGACAGTGAAGCTGTATCAAATTTCATTATTGAAACAGAACCGAGTTTTCCTATACTACACGTATCGTGGTTATGCATAGCAGTTCGGACGCCAACCACGTTAAATTGATCGTCAACCGCGAGTGCAGCGTCGCTTTGTTTCCCTTGATTAAATTCGTGTTAATATTTTGTGTGAAACCAGCGTTCTATTACTTGATATTGCTATCTGAAAGCTCGAGCACGATAATAAGTTTGCCTTACCGTAAATCTCGGCTAAGCCTAGATTACGGTGGAGAGACTTGTCGCAACATCATAACTGCGTCTTATCAGGTTTTCTGATGACATGGATTTACCCGGCTACCTGTTTTAAGTATTACTTGCTCGTGAAATAAAATTAGTGGAAGTTTGAAAAAGAGCCATTGAAAATATCAAGGCATTTTTCTTCATTACTCTGCTCCCTGTTTTATATGAAGAGATGGAAACAATGTCGAAATATCAGCACAGCAACAGATTGTAGGACTTCTGTTCCACTCCACTTAGCAATTACTTAGAGTGATTGTTACTGTCAGTAATTAGTGTCGCAAGAGTGGTGGGTGCGGCGACGATTGTGTGGCGACGGTGGCTTCACCCTCGCCAGCGATACCACTTGTCGCGCCCATCTAAATGCAAATAAAGGCGCCAGGGCACCCCTTGATATTGTGCCTTTATCTTTGTTTGCGTATCCCTCATTTGTCTACTTTGTGGCTTGTTAAATAAGACTGCCATTGAAAGTATGGACACGGACTCGGGACGTGATGTTATGCTTGAAAATGTGACGCATTTGAATGGGTCCTCGTTGGGTCATTGTTATTGCAGGACGGAACTAGCAAATCCAGCAAAATAACGACTGTTCCGGGAGGCAGTATCTCTGTTTTCATTAATTCACCATTATGACAGGTTTCGATGTAATAACTCTTTTTAACACGCTTTTCTTAGCTTCACCTGTATGTTTGTATGTTTGTAACCGACTCCTTTGAGCGCGTTTTTTTTTTAATTTTGTATTTTTTTTTTCTGAAACCGTCTACGTCGTTCGTTTGTTATTTTGTTGTCAAGTATCTAACTAATGGGAAATTCAGAAAAATCTTTACGTGACAATAAAAGTAAAGCAGTTATCCAATAATGGGAATCATAACAAACATCTCTTAAATGCGGAAAGTCGTTGACTGAAGTCGATTCGTAGCGTAACGAGGTTCGAAGTTATAAAAGGCGGGAAAATCGGATTAGGCAGGATAAGGAGCCATCGGCTGATAGAGACCGCTGCCTTTTGTTCGGGAAAATGTAAATTGGACGGAGACCTCTCGCATACATACGGCTTTGACAATAGGTAGGTACTGCACATTTTCCTCGCTAACGTTGTTTACATTATTTTCTACTGCGTTACGTGATCTCCGGGCGGCAAATATGAGGTTATCTCTACATCTTGTGCGGAAACATGAGCGTCGTAGCACGCGAGGAGAATCCTTTATTTTCATAGAATGATATGAGCTAACTATGTTGTCAACGCATCAGTTGAACATGAGTTACCTCTATGCAGAAAGGTTACTTTTGCAAGCGAAGGCGAACAAAGTTTCAAAACTATCTAATCCCAATAACGATTAGTGCCAGTAACAGCCGAGTCACCTCTACAAACTCGGCACCGGTAGGCGCCTCAATTCTGTTAGAGGAGCGGAAACCAATTTAACTTTTAACTGTAGCTGACCGAAACAATTTACCTCGGTAACAGTCAATTGGCTGTGTTATCTAATAATGCTTAAAAGCACCTTTAATTATACGCCACTTTTTATCACAATTAAATTAGAATTAGGGTTAATTTATTAGTTTGTACAAAACCTTGTGGCTGACTAGACTTCAAAACTATAAGTACCAACCTTCAATGTTATACTCGTCCTTTTTAGTCACTTTAATTTGTTTTAGTTATCGTCTTTCTTTACGAAAACTTTAGTCTAAGTTTTATCATACCAATAAAATTACATAACTACTTCTTGAACTTTGTACAAACATTGTGCAATTGGGGTGCATAGCTAGATATTGAGTTGTAAGGTATTCTTGTTTCTGAATGAATGGAGCGACATTTCTGTTCCCAGATAAGATATCTGCTTACAAATTACTTGAACTACGATAAACTGTATCGACCTCCAGTATAACTGCTTTACTGTATCCGATATTTACGAGGCATTTGTGTTAGGTGTTGTAAAGCGTTGTTTAGTTACGCTTAGAAATAGAATAGCGGATGACATAAGCCTCATACCGTTGTTTGATTTGACAAGAATAGTCTATACAAAATGCTGTGTCGTAAAGAATAATCCATATTATTTTAAATTAGAGTTTATTCGGTCAGTGAAATTGTAATCGTGACCGAGAGCGGTAAGTAACGTGGCTTCCCGCTGCGACAGCGGCGCGTGCGCAGCGGGGCGTCGACGCTGGATGTGCAATCGTCATAGCTCTTGCAGTACTATCACTTAAACCTCAAGACTTACTGCCGCCTTTATTAAATCACACTAAAGTCGAAAATAGAACGGTAGAACTCGTCACAACATTTAGACAGACCCTGCTTCGACTGAATCTCTCAGCTGACCGTTCCTATCCACGCATACGTCGTTCGCAATGAGACAGGTTGATAGCAGAGTACGTGATTACTCACAATTATTTTATTGCTTACACGCCGCCTCGGCAAAGCTTTGAATAACCTACGGACAACGTCGTAAATAATTGTAATCGTTTTAACATGAAACAATACTATTGAATCGTTTTATCGAATGTACAAGTTCAATTTAAATTAAACATAAGCATACCTTCCCGACACCCACACAAAATTATTCTGACAGGAATGTTAGACTGAGTAATAACGTGCTAAGCTAAGCTCTTCACGCGGACAGCGACCCGCGATTTATAAACTCGGCGGATTTGGAGGTACCGTGAAAATTCTCTTGAAAATCTTCCCTTTCAACCTGTTCCGAAAACCTAGTAACATTAAATATGTAAAATTGTGTGATGATATTTACCAACTAGTAATAGCTATACTATATTTTATGTTATACAGTGAAAGAGGATTTTTCTCGATTGAATTTTGGAAAAGGATTTCGTACAAAGTTTAAGTTTAAAGAGATAACTACAAGAAACTCCAAGGCTTGTGCTTACATTCCAAAGCTCGTGCTTGAATTCCAAGACTTGTGCTTAATCTAGAAAGATCCATTTGCCCGCCTTGGATAGGTGGTTGTGAGGAATAAAGCAGAACAAGATGCAAGCGATGCACTCTCTTTGCTTTTAGAGATATTGTCGGTGCGGTTGTGTGCTTAGTTCGCTTTTGAAAGGGCGTATTGTTGCCGGGATACACCGTTGCGTTAGGTAATGTGCACTCGGAGTGTCTTACTCCTCATGGACAGGCTTTCCAACTTCTACCTTGCATTTCCGTAATTACGAACTTTCGGCGACAGACTCTCGAAAGTCATACAAACTTGGCAACTAGCGGAGTTGCCACTTGATATTCTCTTCCTTTCATTATCGTTCTCTCTTATTATGAGGTTCGTTTCTCTTCGGCCGATTGGTTTTATTGCTTTAAAATCAATTTATTGCACAACAACACCTACTTCGATCAATTGATGAGGCGTATCGATTGGTATTTACTTGTGAAATGGATCTATTGATTCATAGACCGAATACATTCAAACAATAACGTATTGTATTTAAACGACTGTGCTCAATTGGATAAATTAATGTGAACTTGACAATGTGAAACAAATTAGGACCGGATTCTAAAAGCGTCTTGCTGAGTACAACAATAGTCATGTAATAAAGCGAATGTAATAAAACAAAGATTGTGTTTGCAGCGCTCAGTGTGTGAATCTTCTATTTTATCACTCGATTACGTTCAATTTAATTCATTCGCTTGTTGAGACAAAGAGCTGAGCTCTGAGCTCTCTGTCGAGTGATTTATTAGGGCTTGATACGTTGGTGATACCTATTGGCAATGTATCATTGAAGTAATGTTAGGATTTTTCCTTACACAATGTCTACAATAGAAGATATGAAAAGTATAACTTCGATACGAGTAGGTATATTCTAGCTTAGGCTTCAAACATTAGGCATTCTCAAAGGATGTTATAGACAATTGTGGTTCTTGTAGCGCAGCCCTTTGAGCTTTGATGATGGTTGCAATGCTGCCTAAGTGCACTTCTCGATTGTTCTATCTAATTAAAGCCGAGTGCGCATTAGATGCCGACGAGGTAAACGGAAACTCTGCTTCGATACCCCACGCTGGCTCTAGTCGACGCGCCAACTCTAGTTTCTCGTAGACTCGACATTTAACAAGATTTTGCTTTTATTCAAACGACTGAAAAATAAAACCAACTTCCCTTGTATTCCTCGAGATGCTATTACTAAAGGCAACACTTTCCGCAAGTTCGGCCATGAATACAAACAAAAACGAATGTCTCTTTCGATTATCTACAGGTATATGCACACAATTGATTCTTTCTGGTCACGCACAGTTAAGTCGCGGGGATAAATTCATATTAAGATAACTATAATAGGTGATAGCATTTGCATAATTGCTTTGTGGTCGCCACCGAATACACAAAGGCAGGTTAATCGGTTTATCGAAGCATGGGCCGCCCGGCTGGCGCACAATTTTTAGACCCAAAGTATTTGTTTGTGTAAGTTGCGTGGGCAAATAAAGTTTTACCGGATTACTTTATTAATGCGTGGCATTTGCATAATAATCAGATTTAGTTGCCATGGTACTGTGCTTGGCTTTGTTAGTTTACTGAATATTAAAAAAAACTCACACACAACGTGAACGTAAAAATTTGGGGGCGTAGTCTTCTGACTAGGTATTGTATTTAATGAATCTAGGTGATTTTACATCAGAAGAACCAAGTTTCCCGCTCTTTCATTTCATCACTTTCAAATTCAACTACCTATAGATATTCTACCTATTCTATGAAACATCTAAGTTTTGATAGAGTACATTACATGAAAACCTTTCTTCATTTTCGGGTTGTTAATATTAATCTAATAATCCGAGCCATATATTTCGCCGAATAACCAGGGTTTCCGTGAAACCTCTACACTACAAGACGTAATTTTCCTGTGTCCCTGGCAGGCTATCAGAAAATATCCCACAAAGCTTTGAATACACTGGTTCTCTGAATAGCAATATTTCCTTTGAAAGTCGGCTTGATTAACTGGACAGATACGAAGCAAAATGAGGTTGGTTACATGTCTTGATCACTGCCTACTCTATACGGGAACCCAATCAATGCCTATAGGTACAGCAAAGTATATGCTATCAGAGGCTATGGCGTGTATGTACATAAGTAAGTAGGTACGTACATCAAAATGAGGTGACTCAGAGATTTAGTGGCTCTTAGTTGTCTGATACCTACGTTGCTGGTTTTATGGGTGTCGATAATAGCCTAATATATTACACTTTAGTTCTATCCTAGGTTAATTGGCGATTAGCTGTACGTAAGCGTATGGTTAAACCCCTTTGAACTGAAAGCCTGTTGGTTTCTGAACTAATTAGTAGCATTTACGGCTTCAAAGGGTGGTGAATGGTGACACCCCACCCTCTTCCGATAGATAGGTAAGTAATGAAGGTTCCAGAATGAATATGGATAGACATTAAACGTAAAACAATCAAGGCTATTGATCCCGCCGACAAAGCAGACAAACAATGCTAATAGAATTCGAAAAGATCACGATAATAAAGGGAAATTAGATTAAATTGTGTGCACGAAAGGTAAATTGAATTAGCATATTACAAAAGTTACTATTCCAAAAATAGACTTTTTTTTAACCGTATATTTAGCTTCCAGCCACGACGAACACTTGAATCAATTTCGGAGAAAACGTACAAAGAGCAACATATTCAAAATATTAACAAACAGTTCTGTTTATAATACTGAATTAATGTTTTCTGGGTAAATTATGAAGGCATGAAAAGAAAAAGAGAAATGGCCAGCGATTTCCTTAATCTTTTACTCGAGGCTCCTTCGCGTGGCTCTTTATCGATCTGACTAATGTATTCCACCGCGTTTCCCAAAAATATTCGCTTCACGAACGATAAAACGAATAAATAATATCATTCTGGGGTTAATCAGGTAAATAAATAAAACATTTTGGTAGCGGGAAGTGTTAGGTCAAGGAAACAGATTCCGAGCAAAATACCTATGTGAAGTTTTGCTTTTTGGGACTTTCTCGATTCTATACCTTGAAGTATTTTTTGTTAGAAATCTATAAAAATATTATATAGTTAGGAGGAAGGTTCTACGAGACACCCTTGGTATTTTATCAGGTCTATACGAAAGTTTTTCAATAAAGATGAAAATGTATTTTATTTTTTATCGTACTTCCTTCGAATCTCAGGTTACCGATCCCTAGATAGTATACGACAAAACACAGATACATACGAGTACATACATATATGTATAATATTTTGGTACTAGCTGCGTGTCGCAATTTCATCTGCCATCCTAATGGAATCGTGAGTTTTTCCGAGATGAAAAATAGCTTGTTAATCCGAGCTATGGGCTACTTTCGTCTTTCATACTAAATGACATCCTAATCCATTGAGCCGCTTTTCGTGAAAGAGTAACAAATATACACAGACACAGGTTTTACTCATAAACTTTAGCATTCATAATTTAAGTGTGATTGGTGCTTATGCCTACTATGAACATTACAATTCCATACCACACTAGTTTTAGGTGCTATAATCCTTTTGTTTGTAATTTATGGTGTGAACAATAAAGAGTTTATCTATCTATCTATTTATCTATGTAGATATTTTTGTATTGGCACCGGTTATAGCCGGCACTTGGCACACGGGTCCGATTTGCATAACCGGACGTGTCACGAATAACGTAGAAGTGACCTTTGCCCGAGGAAAGCGTTGCACTGCGACCCGATACCGACCCGATAGAGATACTACCATGCTACTACCGACCCGATATGCAATCGCTTCGGTGATTTATGTGCGAACTCGGAAACTACTGTATTGTGTGGATATCGGATGTTAGAGCGTAAAATGATGAAGATATCACAACATTGTATCAAACATAGTAATCACTTGAGACTGATGTTGCTGATATGAAACATGTTTGCATTCCAATACAAGGATCACTAGACCATATCAGAGCTTTTGGGTAGTCTAATAGACGGTGACGCTTTTCAACGAGCATCTTTGAAAGTAAAACTTTTCATATCAACCTTATGATATGCCTGGGAGATATGCAACGTGCATTACCAGTATATCACAAACTGAGAGATCCAGCTTGAACTCAGGCTATCCATTTCAGCTGGCAGCAGGCTGCTTCAGCCACGATATTCTATCGATTTACAGATCCCAAGCTTGATTAAGGTGCGAATTCGGCCAGCTACAGCTACCAACACGTTTAAATCATAGCTAATAGTATGCTTCATCCATTGCATAGGAATTCAAAGTGGAAACGTTCGTATTTATACCCGAAAATTGAAACCCGTGCAGGAAACCCATTCACGGTTTTTATGCATATTCATAGATGTTACAAATTCAGTGGGAATTAATAGCACTTCGTGACACCAAAATTCTTACATAGAGTAACAAAACCTGATTTACTGAAGTAAGGTTTTTAATGTATATTTTAGACAGGGAGGTACCTTTTTAAGTCTGGAAAAGTCCAAGTATTGGAAAGTAATGAATAAACAGATGTTACCTTAACGTCTTTGCTCACAAGATGTTTGTGAAGAAAGTTGCCACAACACGCTAATAGCAAATCTTCAAAACAATTTCCAATGTGCTAACGACGTGTGCGAATTACGTGAGGCTGACAGCATAATTTCAATTAATTATCTCTTTCCCTCGCGTGGCAGATAAATGAGCCTCGAGGGCGTCGTCCGCGGCGAAAACATGAAACTTTGCACACGTCCCACCCGCGCTGACTGCTTCAGGGCCCCAACTTTTGAATAATGTATCCTTTCAACGTTTTTTACTCAATCCAAGTGCCGAAGAAATTTGATGTTCAGCGAACGTATTTCAAAACAACTACGTATAGATATTTGCAACGGCTTTTTTCCGAACATGTGGGTATATTCGAGTGAGCACAGTCATAGTTTGAAAGTCGTAGAAAGTAATGCAATAGTAGCAATATCGTAGCTTATATCAGCAGGGGTCCTGATACGTCCGCTGTTGGAGTGGCAGCCGCCAGCCAGTCTCCGAAGCGAACAATGACTTCGGCGGGTCGAACTCAATTTCACGCGTGATTTGTGCAGTTTTATTTCATTTCCACTCTGGGAGAACTGCTGTCGGAACAAGCTGAATCTCGGGACTGGATTTATATCGAAGCTCTTACGCTGTGTTTGATTCGAAACTTTGGAATTCGAAATGTTTTCACGCTATTGATTAAAAGCTTTGTTTCACGGCTGTTGTTTATTGTGCTAGTTTCCGTGGATCGGAGCTAGACGAGATCTATGTTCCTGTTTTCAGGGAACAATGCTCTGTATATCAAGCCCAAATGGCATGGTGCAAGTTGACAAACAGCGGGTCGCGTTGGAGCAACATCTCGCGGCTCACGGTAAAGTCGAGCCGACAACTTGATATATTGTGCTGCTTTGTGAGGGGCAAACACACGCAACAGAGCGCAGCCAAGATAACGTACTCCAGCAGGCAGGAGGCTACTAAATTATTTTTATCTTCAACTTGCACGACTAACTCTCACTTATCTAAACTTGCACAAATTTAAGGCGCGTTGTTTATCGGGCCCTTTTCAGTTTGTTTATTTGCGAAATGGTAATCAGAGCACGTAGAAGACTTTAGTCGTGTAAAAAGAAAGGGTGAATATTTTAGTCTGAGAACGTAAAACTGAAGAAACTCATGATAGTGAACTTTTCTCGAAACTTTAAAGACAGACCAAAAAAACTCATTCGAAATCATTCGTTTAAAATTGATATGTTCAAACGTGCTTCAGAATTAAAATGAAGAAAATTGAAAACATTGCGCATATTATGTCATACGAAAATGTTCATGAAAGTTGCAAAATTCCGCGGGTCGGTAGCCAAGCAGCGTTGCTTGAAACTTTATGACTGGCGAACGATGCGTATGTGCACGACAGAAAGGCGGCACGTCGATAAAAAGTCCATTGTCGGCACCGGGGAGCTTAAGGGCTTCGCAAATGACGGGAGGAGCACGGGGTAATGGGATAAAAACTGCGACCGCCTGTCTAGGTGGCTTCAACGAGAAACGAATGGTATGTTGGACAGGGCCGCGACAACCGTGAAATTTGATTGGCGTCTCGGAGACATTGTACCAAGGTGAGGCCCTCTCCTCCCAGACTTAACTACAGTGCATTAATCAGGTATACTTTTACAACTGGCTATAAACTTGCTCCAGTGAAATCTATTATGACGTCTTTAGGTTTATTATGAGCATAAAATGGCACCCACGAAGTCTGGTCTCCTGGCACCGTTGCTTTTAAATTATACTTACCAACTTGACAGAGAAATACGCAGATTTTACGAAAATTCTTGAAGATTTTACCTGAAACAAAAAAACATAATAAGTAAGTATGTATAATATTTCGTATTTTTTTGGGAGCACTTCTGAAATAATTAGCAGGCACAATACACGTGAAAATAAAATAAGATACTTGGACGCTGAATGCCTTACATACTAAAATATTCTTATAAAACATTACTTTGATGAACATCGGAATTTATCGTTTCATTAAGAAATTCTTCTAGTAAAGATATTCCCATATTTGGACAGTACGGCGGAAAAATAAGTTCCAGATAACAGGAAACCGACCAAGATGTTAATGGGATAGGTAACCTACATATATACGTTCATAATATTTTATTTATTTTGAGTTTTATACATATTTTTTATTATTAATATCTAACCAACTTGAAAATATAGATAAAATATCTTAACGATGTAACGATGACAAGACTGACACCGTACCGGAATGGATGGCGTATAAAAAGAGAGACCCCTGCTCAGTAGCGAGCTGGTAATAATGATGATGATGATGATCATAACGATAAATACAGGGAGCTATAGCTAAGAACCTACTTACAAAATTCAGGTTTCCTGAACGCAGCTCCTATGATATGTAAATATTAATCCTGTATCGCATTTCTTTACATACCGCAAGCAGCGAAGCCAGGTTAAGTAAACAAAAATCCATAAATCTATCGCGTGACTCTACGAACGTGGCACAGCTTTCGTGTCTTTGTTGCCGGCATTTCCCCTTGTTTTTTCAAACTGTTGTATACTTCCGCAAATCCGCTTCTCTGCTACAAAGTTCGATGGTGCTGCTTCGGTCGCAGGGCGTCGGCTGTCCATTATGTAAATGGAGGCTTCGTACGTATTTAGCTCGTCTATTCACAGCCTGCGCCGTCAGACGACAGGATTTAACACCAACTTTGATCGAGCCCGGCTTGCAATAAAAATAAATGCGCGCCAGTTTCACACAAGCGTTGGAACGCGAACAATGCACCTGTTTTTCTACCGTAAAATGTAGGGTTAAACCGGTGTACACCGACTATTCAACCAAACCATCTTTTCGAGTAGGTACCTGCATAACTTGGTTTCTATTCTTTACGATTGCCAACTTATGCAGGCGTATCTATCTAAAAACTTTAAACCTATTTTATGCATCATAACCTGGGGTTTACGTATGCAATAACATTTTAAATATCGCCCACATCAGTGAAGGCATCGCGGTTAATCTCTTTTCTATTTTTCATCTCTGCATGTTTTTTTTTCCATGTCGTTGCCCGCAATCTTCCTACAAATCTGTCCTATATAAAACATAACTTTATTTAATGGTTTTCATAATAACCATCGGTACGTGTTCGGTCCCGTGGGCGCGGCCGTTCCATAAAGGAAAGTGGCGGCATGCGCCGACAAGTGTTTTGATGGTATCGCGCTAATGTGTGTCGTCATAATCGATACTCCCCCATCGAAGTGACATTTTCTATCTCTCGGCATATTGCGACACCCTCGAACTGTGCAGACCTTTGACGTTATATTAAAATACTTTGAAAGTTCCAAGTCGACGTTAAATTAGACAAAATATACTTCAAATAAGGTTCGGGGGAATTCATGCGTCAAATAACATTTCTGCTTTACGCAAGCTAATGAAGGTAAACTTTGGCAAAGTAAGAATTTACAGATGTGGAAGGTAATGTAAATAATATTAATTAGTAAGTTTATATTTGCTTATGTATGTTTATTCACCGTTCGCGTAAAATAATGGTCCACAAACTCACAAACCCAATTTGATGAACACCTACCTGAATATGCATACCCACTAATTTCTGAAGGTGTTTAATGAGATAAACCTACAACATGTAAATTGGCGCTGAAGCTACTAAAAGCTTGGTTGAATTATTATTTAAAGTATTGGAAACCAACTTCTTTTTTCAAAAGTACCTACACACTACATATTGTCTGAAAAGATATTACTGTGCCGTAAACAAGTATCATATTAAAGAAACAAGACCTCGAAGAAACAACTGCTGATCTCACAATAGATACACGATACTGGGAAAATTCCCACGATCACGCCTGCCCCGGATGTTTACAACAGTACCTATAGGCTCATGTATTTCACCCTTTGACAACTTCGATACACGAACAACTGCTTAACATTCTGAGTCACAACAGTATCTCTCTACATATACATGACATGTATCCAAAGAGTTGACTTATCTATACGTATACAATTATATTTATCTCAGGTATACAAAGACGTCGAAATCAAAAGTTTTAGATAGCCATACCTTCCATCCAAAGAAACGGAAACTGGTTTTGACAACTCAGATTTGAGTTTGACAATTACTCGTAGATTTTTTAATTTAAACTTTATAAATCGGCATCATTGTACAGTTAAACAGGACAACGCAGCGCATCTCTATCTCGTGTAGTACGAAATAAAACTCCATCATCCTTCATCTAAAATGTCCAGAGATTTCAGCACAGATTTCAGATGTACGTATTAAGCATGCATCTACAAACCTGAGCTTTACAAGAATAAGCAATATTTTATATTTTCCGCCACCATCCGCAATTCCGCATCCCAACAGTTCTAGTTTGCGAAAACTAAATAAAATAGTTTGCAAGGGTTACTCCCGACGGACGCTACACCCTTGTTACGTTTATTTGACTGGAACGGGGACCACTATTACTTGTGCTGAAATTGAAAACATCGAAATAAACAGTAAATAACGAATCACAAATCCGACTCTAAAAACACATAGGTATGTACCGACACACTTCACCTCTTCTGTTCTTATACGAGTACATCGAGATTTATTTTAAGCGTCCTTTGTGATAAAATTCCGGAAGATTACGTTCATCTTTGAAGAGCTTGTTCAAATATAAATTAAGATCCGACGCGTAAAATTTTACACCTTGTTTATTATTTTATTACGGATTGTGAAAAAAAACGTAAAAGTGGACTTACGTAGCGAGCAATTTTAGCTTGTTTGCGGAACTTTCCGCAGCGTCTTTAAATGAAATTTTAATGTGAGGACAGCGTGTTCTAGTCTTTTTAAAATTTCTTTCTAGAGGTATAAGTCTTGTATGTTCTCAACTGTTCATAAACGTTAAAAGAGTTACTTAGACGTAATGTCTCCTTGTGTCTCCTTACGTAATGCATGGTTCGTCAAATTAATACCAACGATACCTTACCGATAATGATCGAGATCAGAATAATTAACCAGAGGTATAATTTACGGAGCCAGAGATCCAATAATCCTAATCATTAGTTTCGATTCAATATCCGGCGCTTATCTCAACAAGGATGTCCAAAGACAGATTTTATTGCAAAAACTGGAAATGACCTCGTAGGTATACCTCTTTTTCTACTTATGAAACAACACAACTCAAAACTAGAACAACTCAAGACACTCACAAGAAACTTTTTCCTATAAGCGTCTTCAAAAAATGCATTCCCTGAATGCGAGAACACACCTGCGAAGTTAATGTAACGTAACACGAAAATCACCTCGAAGTAAGTTCGAGTCGGAGCGCAGTCGGCGGCACACGGCACCCGTTGGACCGAAGACAGCAATCCGGCCTCAGTCACGTTCCTACTCCCGGGGAACTTCATGAGAAAACTTTAATTGGAAAATACTATTCCTCTCGATTTTATAAACATTTTTCTGATAATATACTTCAAAGAGAATATACTCGTACTTAAGAAGTTAGTTAAGGACATAAGTATGTACTTGGATTATATAAATCAACAAACTTTGCTCGCTTTGCGTTATTTTTTCGTTTTGCCGTCTATTCGTTGGAGGAGATCGGTAATAAGCAAACCTTGAGACAACAGACTATCAGTTATTAGTTTCAACGTAAATAATTCAGGCGCCAAATATGTTTTTCCCAAAAGCAATATCCTTAATAGGTACATGTTTATGTCAAGGCTTTGTCATCATAAGCGCCTTTACTTGTATTCGTATGAAATTGTGCTTATCTGGTTATTCGACGGAAAATTAATTATCTTTCCCTTTCCTGACATGACGCCATTAAAATTATTTCTCTATTAAAATCATCGACCTTATATTTCAGAGGATATAAATTCCGGCACTGTGAATACTTGGGTAGAGTAGTGGAGTAGAGAGTACCTTTACCTACACTACCTACTTTTGGAACTAAATTCCGTAACTGTAGACAGCAGTGATATCAGTGGTGTAGCTGTTCTTTTAGCTGGTTCTGATTTAAAATATAGGTTGTTTTTATTTCTGCAAGTTTAGTGTCCTTATTGAAAGTTAACAAGTGCCGTGTGTTTGCTCGGGCCAAGCGATCATATTTCAAGACGTCTACACCATCTGTGCAACGGCACCGTGGCAGCAGCGGCGGCGGTTCTATTCTATAATGCAGCCTTGGCTAGGGCGCCGGGCGGTAGAAACCGCAGCGACCGCGGAGGGCGGGCGGCGTAACGTAAACTCCTCGCTGACTATGCTAATTGGTCGGATAAGCTGCCAGCACGCCACCACCAGCCACTAATTAGAATCAGTGGAAAAATAAGCTTGAATCTATTAGTTTTCCTTAGCCCAGATTAGATTAAACTGATGAAAAAGTTAACGAATGAACTTGGCAGGTTACTCACCTAATGACGTAACGAGAAAAATTTGGGGTTTATTCCTTTCTAACACGAAAATAGCTATCGAATAACAATATTTATTATTACTAGTTTAGCCCTGTGGTTTTTTCCGCGCGGTGATGTTAAGTGTTTTTCTGTACCTGTACCCCTGACAACGTGTATGCAAAATGTCATAATGATTGATAGAGTAGTTAAAACGTAAAAGCGTAACAAACAAACTCACTTTTGCTTTTAAAATATTAGGACAGGAGAGGATATCCTACTTCATCAAAGTACTCTTTCAATATTTTTTAAGAAATTCCTATTTTTCCTGTCTACATTTACAGCCTTGGTAGCCTATTTCAGTGCATATTCAAGGATTATGCTTCTGTAACAATGTTACTCGCAGGAATAGGAACGAAATTAAGCGAGCACTTCGGGATCGTGCCAAATTAGGTTAAATCTTTGAAACTGCGAGTTTTGTTTTAAACAGTTAAGTACGACTGCATTGGTCGCGACTGCAGGATCTGACTTCGAGTTCAAATCGCGAAAGTTAGCGTTATACCTAAGCCATTCAAGAAATGGTTTTTGCTCGGTACTTTAGCTAAATAGTACTTAGGCATGTTTTCTGAAAGCTCACATTTCAATTAATATATTTATCTACTCTACTTATAACATGCATAACTAGGTAAGAAGAAAACATAATTCATACCTAAATGGTATTCATTACGAAAATTAATGTGAGATACCTAAACACAAGTATTTATGGGAGTGGTGCCAATTCGTACCATGCGTGAAAGAACTCACTTTTCTTTTTGCACGTTCACATAATTACGTGGCAACTAATTACAAACTTTAATGGCAAATACAGGTTGATTTAAAACTAATTAATAATTTGTTTGCCTACACGTAGCGAATATTTTTTTATTTATTTAGTGTTTTGTATTTTTTATTTGGTTGCATTTGACTGCGCCATCTTGCCCAATGGTAATGTTTTTAATATGGTTAGTACCTAAGAGATGCAAGTGCATGCGTTTGGCTTTCCCACGCGTGCCTGCGCCTCACCGTGCGCATGCTACCGAGTCGTCGTAAAGCAAGTTTTTTGTGATTTTTGTAAATATAGACTAAACAGGATTTACAAACCTGTATTTAGTACAAGCACAAATAACATAATAGTAGAGGTAATTACGGTATTTTGCTTATTTTGCGGTTTAAGACTGCTTATTTTGCCGTTTAAGGATACTACATAAACAGTACCGTAATTGCTGCTTTGCATACCGATTGCCTATAATTATGGGTAAGTAGAGTAATAGTTTAGGTTAACACTGGCTGTAAAGCTATTGAGCTTATCGCTAGAAATCTGTGAATTGTTCAAATTATACAGGGCTATTCATAAAGGGTATGCTAAGCCGAAAAGGGCTCATAGTATTCATCATTATGAACAACTTTTACCGGGGACCAAACCGAAATTCGCGAAAAAAATATC
The DNA here is from genome assembly GCA_949125135.1 of Alcis repandata. Classification (NCBI taxonomy): domain Eukaryota; kingdom Metazoa; phylum Arthropoda; class Insecta; order Lepidoptera; family Geometridae; genus Alcis; species Alcis repandata. Next base: position 8,698,914 of record OX421226.1, on the reverse strand, counting down.
AGCTGTTCCATAGAAAAATGTCAATGACACTGGACAAAATGTATGTAACAGCTGATTTTTTTTCGCGAATTTCGGGTTGGTCCCGTAGTAAAAGTTGTTCATAATGATGAGTATGATGAGCCCTTTTCGGCTTAGCATACCCTATGAATAACCCTGTATACTTTATTAACACAATTTGGTCCTAGTTAACGGGTTATCTATGAATTTAAAGTGAGTATTTAAAAGTATGGAATTATAGGTTATGCTTTACTCGTAATACAGGTTGTGCTTTAGTATGGTAATTATATTATAACACTGCCTAAACTGAATATTTTGACACTCTAATATGACCATTTATGGTAAGCACTTACCTATATCAGTACAAATGTAATTATTGTTCTAATTATATAAGTATCTAAGTACCTACGCGTTAAATAAATTATGATCATAAAAGGAGACAGGAAAACAACACCCGCTGCAAGATTTCGTTTCAATTAGCTTCATTACATACATTTGGAAAATCTCTAGAAATGACGCCTCTGCTAAGAGCCTGACTTTGTGGGATTTCTGCGAATTAATCGATATAGCGCAGGGTATTGATTATATTGAATTCTAAGAATTCAAAATTCTGAGTGGCGCGGACCTGTTATGGGCAAACGTGACGTTTAACGTCAGACGAGCGATTTGCTCGTCTTGTAATAGCATAAAAGAAAAAAGATATCCACAGACCTCGATAGCTGTTGATATTTCTATTTTTTTTTTATGTAATTGTGTGACGAGACAAGATAGAAAAAAATCAATGGCGTATGTGAATCCACCAACCCGCACTTGGCCAGCGTGGTGGAATACGGCCTGATCACCCTTCGAGGGTAGACCCGTATCCCAGCAGTGGGAGGATAAAGGTTGCATAATTATGTGTGACGAGACGAGCAAATCGCTCGCCTGATGTTGAACGTCACGTTTGCCCATAACAGCTAGGTCTGCGCCACCCAGAATTTTGAACTCGCAGAATTCAAGACCCTGCGCGGCACAGCACTGCGCTCGTCACCCTGAGATATAAGTTGTTTAATCTTCCATTTGCCCTTTAATTTTACTGGAAACAATGCCCTTCCAACCGAAACACAGTAATGTTTGCACATTACTGCTTGGCGGTGGAATAACTGGCAAAGGTGTGGTACTTCCCCAGGCGGGCTCTGCAAAAGAGCCGTACGAGTAACTTCTGTAGTGGTACATTATAGAAGTTATTCGTTAATATTACACATATGATAGTTATGAATAGGTAGGCATACCTACAAGCTTTGGCAGCAAATTAAGATCGCCTAGCAAAGGCTAATTGGGGCCGTGCTCTATCTATGGCACTCTAATTAGTGGTTTGTATGGTCCTATTTACTTCAAAGATTGTACTCGTATCTGCTAGCCTTTATTTGCCTAGAGATGATACTGTTCGCATGAGATCTTTGCGAAGATACTCTTTGCTTAGCTAAGTAATCTAGGTTGCGTAGGTACAAGTACTTATCATTCTCTATTTCTTTGGCTTTATGTAGGTATAGTTGTAGATTATTTGAAAGATATACTTTAAATCCATTTTATAAAATGCTCTCAATTTCTTAAAGTTATCTTTTAACAAGTTTAATATAAACAGTACTGCAATCTGGTTCTCTGTAAAAACTAGACTGCAGTATGTTTTAATACAATTAGGTAACCCTAATTTTTTTTTATTTTGGACTTGAATTAGAGCTCTGAAACTCAGGTATTACGCCCTAAAATGTAAGGTTACGCCCAGCTTATTAGACAATGGCTATTTCGTTACTGTTTAGGTATTTCTAAAATAAATTTAAGCGTAGGTCTGTAACCTTTTTCCAAGAACATTGTATAAGCCTTTAGGTAAGTATCCTACCGATGAAGGACTTATAAAAGAAGTTTATTACGACCCGATAGAACACGATGAAAAGCTTTCCTCTTCAATATGTTTCGTATAACTGAACTCCTACGCGCAATCTAGGCAGGACCCACGTTTGAATAGCTTCCACAAAAGGAGCAATCTATTTTATTAGCTATGGCAATGTCGCTTATTTTTGTAATAACTGTTCAGGCGTAGGTACCTAACAGTAAACAATCCGCTAGGTATTTCACCGCCTTTCTTCTACGGATCTGATGTGACGCTTTTCATTATATTCTAGAGTAGAACCTCGCGCATTGACCCAAGATAATTTTTACATACAAGCGAATAAAATTAAATAAGAATGTAGGAACATTTTTCTGGAACACAGAGCCTAATATTCCTTGCGTCGTATAAAAATACAGTATTTTCATTGCCAACAGAGGCTATTTATGCAGGTAGCGCTTGAGCAAAGGCAGATACAATTTATTCAAAAGCTCGGGGCTCCTGGGAATACCGCGCTGGACAAAGGACTGAAATTGCTTTTAAAATGAATCTCAAAAAAACATAATATTCAATTTTAAACAACAGAAGTTGGTCACAAAAACGGTCACTGAAGTCGCGAACGTAATGAACGTAAAGAACGATAATGGAGGACATGTAGGCGAACGAGGTAAAAATGTAATCATGTCGAGATCGAAAAGCCACGATAACTCCAGCCTTTAGGGAACTATGCAGAAAATGTTTTTGCTCTAACGAAGCCTCGTGGCTCGTATCATCATGGGATTGTGTCCTCGTTTTGACTGGGTTTTCCTACCGTTAAAAATTAAAAATGGTACGTTAAAATTGCTAAAAATTACTAAAGTATTTACTATGTCGACAAAATTAATGAGTTGTAGTTTTAGAAGTTTAAGCTTGTTTAAAAAAACTCAATCCAAGTATTTACTTAGTTTATTTTGTAATTTTCTAACCGTCTAGACCTACGCAAAGGTGGAAGCTGAACCAAAGTTTAATTGGAAACGTCTTCTTCAAATTGATAGGCGCCTCCCAAACTTTAGCCAATTATCTTTGTGTATTCGAGAACCGCTCTCGATTTCATTTCCGCGAACCCTGAGACAGTCCTTCAAATTCTGCCGAATCTTTAAGTATAGACGCTTAAGGATTTTAAGAACAATACGCCACAAAGTTAACCGATTTTCGAGTGTCTCTCGAAGCAGGGCAAAACGATAATTTGTTATTCAAAAGAAGACATAAATTGCAAATGAATAGAACAACAAACATAATTAATACGTACTTCATAAATATTGAATTAAATTTTAATTGCATTTGTTGCCAGCAGTTTTAGGAAGATCATAGAATGACACTCATAGCAGTAGGTACAGCAGGCACTTAACAATATTCTTAATCCATGCAGCTTTACAGTAGTGACATCCGTTCAAAATTTAACAACACACGCGCTATTGAGGACAGCCCATCGAATTAAGTACCTACCTGCCTTCATCGTCAACTTCGGAACTACGGTCCATCGACGGAGCAGCGAAGTGCATCGAAGTAGTCGAGTGGTGCTTCAAAACACATTAGCATTACTCGCCTGATGAAGCTTATGCATATTGTATGGAGATTTATTTACATTGAGGTCCGAGAGAGATGGAGCTAACCTAACTAAAGAGACCGCGTTTCTAAGGGCAAGCGTCCGGCAACGTCAATGTTAGCTTTCCTCTCCGCCTCTTCGAAGTTAAATAAACGGAATACAATTAAAAACAAATTAAGCAGCAATTTTGATGAACGGCTACTTCAAAATTCATGTACACTAAATGAATTGTCTAACAATAAATAATGTATGAAATTGTTCGTGAAATTATCTAACAACGTAACAACTGTTCTGCGTTCACGATCCGTGAACGATAGCGGTGTTTCCGATCGTTAAGAGGATATTAAGCTCTAAATCAGATTTATGGGTGGAATGCGCTGCTGGGAAATATGAGTGGAGTGGGAACTTATCTGCAGGTGCCTAACGAATCGAATCACGGAGTAATCGACGACGTGAGAGAATATAGTAGCGACGATTGTAAATTATGTTACTAAGTACCTTTAATTTTTGAAACTATGTAAACTAAATTTGATAGTAGGTATACGTTCATAATATTTAAATGGATGATTAAGCGATGTGGAATAAGTTTAGTGAGTAGTACGATTTCTACTAATGCTTGTTTAATATATATACGCTAATTATAATACTCGTATTTCCATACAATCTCCTTGTATTTTTCTGGGATCTTCGTTAAATTTCCCTTCATGTACTTTACTTCCACATTTCATCAATCATCTCAAAGACGATTCAAATCGTTGAACCCTCTCGTCTAATTTCCGTCGAGTACTAGTTCGTTCACCTTTTACCTCACATCACTTATTTCCTTCCACGTGTCTTAAGTCGCTCCAATTTCAGCAGACATTACATTTGAGGGTACTTTGATGTTTGAGCCAGGGATTTGGTTGTTTTGTTGCTTGTCCTTTATCTTAAGCCTCACATCATTGTCTGTGTTGTCTGTCATTGTTTGGTCTTATTTTACCAACTTAAGCCCGAAAGAGATCGCTCTTAGCGAAAAGGCCGCCAGTTGTTGCGCTAGTTTTAAGTGTAATTATCATTTTGTTTGTAATTTCTGGTGTGAACAATATAGTGTTTTGACATAAACACTATATTGTCGAAGTCGGATTATATTGATCGATAGTTTGATTTATGTAAGCCTTTAATCGTCCTACTGCTGGGATACCAGGTTTACTCTCAAAGGGTGACTAAGCCGTATTCCACCACTGATCAAGTTTGTTTTGGTGGATTCACAATTCACATCGCAATGTTTTCCTATACCGAATAGCGAGTGCCATGGAAATGCGTACATAATCGGTTCGGTACGAGTCGGGGTTCGAACCCGCCACTTCTCGAATATGAAGCGGCCGTTCTCCCATTGAGCTACCACGATATCATCGATCTTATTATGCTGGTTTATAATCCGTATTTACCGTACATTTTTGCACATGTCCAAGCCATCGAAGCATGTCTTGCTTGACTCATCCATCATGGAGTCAATGACATATTCATATGAACCGAGAGAAACGGAACGAAGAATCTCGCCACTCGAATTCTTATGAAACATATTCTAAAGATAATCAAGAGAGTGAATGTGTACCACATTATTATTTCATGAAGAAATCTACACCAAATTAAATCCTCATTTCAGATAGGTACCTAAATAAATCTTTGTTGTTCAGACCAGAAATAAAATGGGTCATTTTATTGATCAGTTTCATTTTTATATACAGGTTTATAAGGAAAGGGTTTGGTAAGCCGAAAAGGGCTCACAGTACTTACCTACTCATTATTATGAACTATTTTAACAATGGGACCAACCCTGAAAGTGTCTCTGTACATTTTATTTGAAGTTGGTAAATCTTCAGTGAAGTTTAGTGCTTTCTATTTAAAACATATCCCGAACAACTATCGGGCTTTTAAGCAGAAAAATGTTAAGTTAGTTTAAATTTTGATAGTTCGAGCTTCGAGCGAGAGCTAGGTGGTGTCCGGAGGCGCTAACTTCTTCTGACAATATTTGAACAACGCCGCGAACAAACAGGTACAAAAAACTTTGATGGCCAAGGTAAGTATCTACCTCACAATTACAAAAACAAAAGTGGTAAACCTGATGGAATCCTATGAAATATCGTCTCGGAGGCAAATGAAAAGCAAAATTATTTTTCCAACAAACCATGATAAATTAAACCGATTCTGCTATCAAAGCGAAAGGTTCTATAACGATAATTAATTAATATTTTTTTTCATTTGAAATCAGTTGTTCAAATATAAATCGCTTATCTATCTTAATTATTTTGTGAAACAAATTTTAATTAGCGCATGCCCAACGCGCTTGGCTTAGAATCGCAGCGAACGAAATGCTATCCCCAGAATAGAATGGCGAATAAATGGTTAGATTAGTCGGACATGAGGACGCAGGCCGCCCGAAGAACCCGGAAGATAAGTTTTATTACATTCCTAACACAGGGGAAGGAATTACTATGGACCTTCTACGTGCGGTCAGAAACCTTCCCGGAGTTCCCGGTCACTCAACAATACCCCATTATAGAGACAAAGCGACGAGTACATTCAGTTAACGAATTTAATACACCAGAGGCTATTTTGTTACAGAAGTTCATTCAAGAGGCGGTCCAATTCCGCGTCGAGATGTAAGTAATTTCCTGTGGCTTCGATGCACGTCAAGAAACTTCGTTATCAAGATTGTGGCTCCTGCTTTGTGAAGTTTGTAGAAAATTTGATTTCAATCTTGTTCCACTGAATTCGTTATGGAAAATGAGACGCTTAATTTTTTTTATCTGATTGTTCAGTCTTTTAGGTATGATGTGAAAAGCATCCGAGTTTTGACGTAAGCTTAGAACATGCAAAATTATCAAAGTATATTTATAACAATGGATGACAAGGGGTTCTAGTAAAAGATAATGTAAAATGGCGTCTTTGATGTGCTCACTAACTTTTAGTGCTATGAAATCGGACAGCTAATTAACTGGAAAGTATTTTTCATCTTGGAAGAATACAAGAATCCCGGAAGCAGGTCCTAGGTACAATGTTGACCTACTAAAAACGGAAAGTTCACAAGCCGAACATCTCTCCGAGGAATGTTTCATTAATATTTATGACCGGAAAATTATCGTTAAATATATTTTGACCTGCCTCTGGAGGTACGACCGAAACAGTCCGTTCTCAATTATTCCTTTACAAAAACGCTTATTACATTTTCTATCTGTAATATCTCGTGGGATATAATCTCGAATCTACATAAAATGAACTATAAATATACGACACTTCATTACTTGTAAATTATTGAAGTGGCCTCTCATTGTGAAGGATGTCGGGAGACCGGCCTTTATCTGACCGCCAGCGACCATTTAATAACCCATCCGACCATCACGCATGCAGGTTCTGAGCGGCCGGTATTTTTACGGGTGCAGTCGGTCACCAACTCGCACATAACATTTTCACCGCTGTTTTATGAGCAAATAAAATGTTCTACGTAACATATTTACGTGCTCGGCTACTTGTTAGAGAATCATAAACAACTTGAAGCTCACGGCTGCCAGAACACCATAACCAATTTGCTTAGCATATGTATCAAGTGTTGAAATTCAAATATTTATCGTTAGTTCCCAGGCACATGCAGGGCGACCGTTGACCCTGCGCCCGCGCCGCTGCGCCGAGAATGCGCCGCCTGCTGCACCGCGCTGATGCACCGCGCACCGGCGCGACTGGAGGGACACGCCAAACAACTACAGGTTCTGCCTCACTACGACCACAGATTAAACGCTAATAGTTATGGCATTACGTGACGCGATAACACCGAGGAGGGAACGAGCACTGTTACAGCAAAATTGCAGCCTCTTAGAGCCGGCGGACCTTCAATGTCCTATAAAATTAAAACAGGTTCTCAAGTTTTATTCGAATTCTAGGAGTGAACATAAAGAGCAGCTGCAAAGTAAAATATTCGGGCAAATTTTCGAGGTCTCTACGATCTACGACTCTAAATTTTACAAATCATAATATCGATCTCAGCGTTACGCAATCTACAACTAGGTTCTCTTATTTCACCACTTCATAAGAAACGCTCGTTCGAGACGAGAGCAAGCACAGCTCAAATGTAAACATCTTACAATAAATACGGTGGCAAGTAGGTCACATACCTACCAAGCTACGTTATTGCAGTGTTTATGAAAGCTATTTTAATGAAACTGGAATGGCTGTATTTCATTACGCTTGGGGGCGCTTGAGGTTATTGTTACGGGATTATTGTAATTGAGGCATAAAATTCAATAAAATCTATGGCAAGTAAAGGCTCCAGTCAAAGGCCACAAATGAACCGGCTGACTGCGCAGCCATAACGAACAAACGTAAAAAGATATTGTATTGGGACTCGGATAAATGCCGTTCATTAAGTTCCAATTAAATTGATTTTATAACATTTGCGAAGTCGGCAATGGTAGTACTCGAATGTTTTATGCCTCTATAAATTAAAAGGGGAACGTGGGACCATAAAACCTACAGGGAAGTTCAATGATTGCTAAAAGGTTAATCGAACCTTATGACCGGTTCGCGAAATGTTTTCATTTATCACAGAACACGAGGCTTGAACGAAAACATGGTGTTGAAATTGGTATAAGCACTGTAATTTTGTGTTACGTTAATGATTCGTGTAGAAACTCGACTTTCCCCTTGACTCGACTCCAGCTAACTGGTTCTCGTCCTAGCGCATGCGGTATGTACAGGAAATTGCGCCTAACTAATTTTGCTCAAAGCGTCGTCTCTCAGGAATAATTGATTTGATTAAAGTGTGATCAGTGACGTAAACTAAGCCAATCGCTGTCATCGCTTCTAATAACGTCTACCTGCCTCTATTTAGGTAGATAATATGTTGATAATTATTGTATTGTATTGTAAAGCTCTTTCTTCGTAATTCTATCTCTTCTTATGTTTTATTATAATACATATAATATCTTATTTTCGGCTAAGACAAATAAAAACATAACCCTTTTTTTTGCTTCTTCGTAGTCGGTTAATAGGTCAGTAGCCCATCTACCCAAAGTTTATTCTAGCTAACATAATCTATAAGTAATGTACAAAAATTTACAACCTTTACTATGTACCTTACCACGTACAAAACGAATATACATTCTATCCCATCCACCAATCTATTATACGCACGTCCGCACACTTGCGTGGTCGGCTGGTGTACCTAACTATTTGAAAATAAAACCACGGTTGTATTTGTGGGATGTTCGTACACTTTTTTTCTGATAGACACATAAATCTACTAGTAATACATTCCAGTAATCCCGAATAGTCTCGATATTCTCGACAAATGCGACGAGCAACTGAATAGTTGACAGGTATATGCGGACACGCTGCGGTATAATCTTTTTTTTATTTTACTCCAAGCTCGGTTTTGAGTTGATGCGGATGTATTTTTAATTTAAAATATCTTATTTACGATCCTCGTGCCGAAAGGGTCAGTCAGCGATCACCACCAGTCATTTTATAAAAGGCCAGCTGAGCAATGCACCTTTTAAGGCCATGTCACACATTCGGTTCATGCTTCACAATTCACAATGCTTGGTACCTATTTGGTACAAAATTTTATTATTTTTGCAAAAATAAAATTATCTCGATTCCTCACGCTATATGTTAAAATATGATAGCGCAAAAAAATTAGCTTAACTTTTTAATGAATCCTAACCGATTTAAAACGATTCCAAGCCTACAAAATACACACCGAATTAATATCAGCTTTCGCTGTGATAGACAGCCGCTCATATTCGCTTATTCGAGGCCCATTAAATGCATATGGAATCAGAACGCGTAAAATAACACTGCTTTAATAATGAAAACAATCCATGATATTGCTTTAAAATTGTTTTCAATTCATTCTGAGCTGCCAATTTCATTTGAAAGCTTTTTGAAACGGCACAAGAAAAATAAAAAAGTCATCATTTTCGACCTCTACTTACACGAGACATTTCAAAACCACATTACCTGTACCTACCACTGTTTTTCTTTTCCTGCGAAGTCAGTATTGTAAAATATGAGAAGTCTGTTTTGTTTTTAAAAGCACCATAATGTCGAGAAACGAGCACCGTCATTACACCGGCACCAGAAGCAACAAAAATAAATTTGAATGGTGCTCAACTGGAAATTAAAGGGTGCCCATTATTAATATCGAGTTAAAAAGGACTCTACCTGAAGAGCTCTCGGCGCTGCGCTGGCTCTCCTATTATGGGATGCTCGTAATGAAGGCCTTATGTTACGACCTCTCCGTGTTAATAGCGTTAGACCTTAATGCTTTTAGGAATCTTGATTAAGACGTACCAAACTCGTTTAGATTGTTATATTCTGTTAATGAGACGTCGCCTTTTAAATACGACGACAGTTTCACATTATAACCACGGTTTAGATTTCTTATCTAAGCTCAATTTACAAGAGAAATTCCACGTTTTGACGGATATTGTTCAGCAGTAACATAGTCTTGAAGGCTTTATAGAGAGCTTCCGTAGTTTATTCACAAGTTTGCAAAATGCAAACTAAGATGCTTGTCATCACTATAAGCCTGAAATTCCAGTCAGGGAAGTTACACGGCTTCAGTCTTCGCTCTCAGTGTAACTTACGAAAGATTAAACTTTACGTTCGTAAAACTTACGTAGTCAAAAGTTAAGTAGATAACTACTTTTAAAATTAAGATGGAGCTTCCGAAGCAAGGGTTCAAAATGTAAGAATAAAGCTGGAACAAAGCTGAGTAAAGCCTGTGGCTGCTTCTCTCGTGTGGGTGAAGCATCGGTCTCGGGTGATTGAGCACCCGGACTGAGCCGGTTAATCACGGTTACACGCCGTGTTGCCTCATTATTGGCGATTTGTGATCTTCTTTATTAACACTGAGTTGTGCCGTGTTTCAGACCTCAGTACGGCAGTGGCGGGAGCGGCAGCGGAAGCGGTAGCGGAAGCGGTAGCGGAAGCGGTAGCGGAAGCGGTAGCGGAAGCGGCAACGGGATGGTGATATAATAGCATTCTAAAACACATGCGAACGCTGGGTTCATAGGACTGGTCTGAGAACTGTACTGTCGTTATCGTTAAGAACGCGGACAGCGCAGGGGCAGCAGATATCTGGGGCAGTTTTATGCTGCTGCTGCTTGATAGGCCACGCCACGTGGTATTGAAAAAAGACCTTAAGAGTCTCGAATAAGTATAAAGAGTACCACAGTTACCTAGATTCATTACCTAACCAAATCCAAAGATTAAAGATATTAACTCATTTGGAAGACTGATACATTTGGAGAATCGGATTGACTGAATTTCCCTTAGGAGTTATTAATGCTTAATTGAGCGCTCATTGAACTGACTACTGGGTTAGTTAAGGCGGTTAATAAGGGTACCGCGTCATTTACAGTTGATTTGTGATACCCGTCGCTGAATATAGATACTTCCAGCAAGTTCCAAGTCGAAAAAAAAAGTTGCAGTAAACATGTAGATTAAATATCAGTGAAGCACCCAGTGGTATACTTAGTCGTGTGACTGAATCCGTTAATCACAGTTCACGCGATGTTGCTTCATTGTTACCAAATGGTGATGTTTGTCACACAGGATTAGCTCGGAGTTACGTACCGACTCCAGCTTAGACACCATATAAATCTGGAAATATAGACTTCTGCAGCAAACGCAGAGCATCAATTTAAACCAATAGTCATGTATTACGCAAAAGTGGCAACAGTGACAGATAACAAGATTGAGTTAACTTTCTACATCTGCTGTGCCGGAAGCTATAACTACGCGATGGCGTCCCTAATAGATGAAATTGGGTTAGTTCACAAGTCGAAATTATACACAGCACGGCGTTCTCCAACTTTCTCCACCTATTTATCTTAATCTTAATGGAGTTGTACGTGGAAACTTCTAGACTCGAAGTTTCTCGACCTAATCAAAACCGAAGTTTGCAGAAAATAGTGTCAGAACTTTTCCAGCAGTGCAAGCGGTAGTACAAACTTGACGCTCAGACTGTGAAATGTTCCCTAGAGACGTGCCAAGCTTCAGCAGAGCTCTGCAAAAACAAGTTTTAATATGTACACAGTGTTCAGTAAAAGACTCGAGATGTTCTTGGAACATCTTAGTGTTATTTTAGCAACATAAGTGGACGAAGTTCGTAGGCTGGTTAACAAGCATCCAAGTATAGTTCGTGAAATGTGAAAATGTGCTTCAAGACATTAAGAAACATACCTGAGTCTTTAAATTCAAATATGTATGCAAGATTTATATACGTAACGTCGTAATACGAAACATACCTGTCTAAGTACAGAATCGTGTTTATCTAATACAAGCAGGCACATACCTACTCTCAGACTTTTTCATGAATAATTAACTGAGTTGAACGTGTTTGATATCTGAAAAATCTGGAGTTTCGCTTGTTAAGTTCATGAATATTGACTTAGAGGAGTATTACTTGGCTCCTTTGTCTATAACTGTATTTATAGCTATACCGCAAAAGGGTCGCCTCCCTCACTACACACGTACACATTTATATCGGAAACCCATGAAACAACAAAACCATAAAATTATACAATCAGATCCGTATAAGACACTCATACATATACAACTGATATCAAGAGTTCTGAATTTAATATAACTGTAGGACGTAGGAATTGGAGAAACAAAAAGAGATTGCATAAAACCTCAAATTACAATATTCATTTATGCCGAGTACTTATGCTATAACGTGCTAAATTAGGTAAATGATGATAAAGAGGCAATGATTATCTTTAATAGGCTCCGAACATTAGTCGCGCAATTCGACGACCGTAATTACACTCCGACTGAAATGGCTCCAAGAAAGTAAGTGCCGAAAGCACCAGCCTTACGCGACAAATATAAAGAGGCAAATAAAGCTATTTTAACAAAACGCCCGGGTTCGGGAGCAAAGCTTAAGGGAAGCCACAGCGCCATTGAAGATTCACGACCGGTCACGACTCGTGGACTATCAAGGGTTGCCAGCTGCCATCTGCTATAATAACCTGCCTTCAACTCAAGTAAGTAGGTCAAAGTCGAAAAGAAAACGAAACTAGTAATAGTACTTGGATAAATGAGTTCCCCTTATACGTTGAGCTTCATTTTTCACAAGCACACGTTCGGATTCGAGAGCTTTTGAACCTGAAGGTCTCTCACAAAATGTACCTCATTTCTGCTTAAATCTGTGAATATACTTCTATGTTGAATATTTCGACTGGCAACGAGTTCAATACAAAGCGAAATATGACCGTTGTGAAAAAACACACAAACGTATGATTAACAAAACTGCCAATCAGTCAAAATTCCTCCCTAACTGCCCCCTGCAGAACAAACCGAGGCGCGTCGTGTTGGCGTCAGTGGACGGCTAGACGGCGCGGCACCATATTTTCACAATACAAACTACCTACTCAAAGCTTTCACGTAGGACGCTACCAAATTTCTGAACATCTTGGCTAGATGTTTAAGACTAATGAGAGATTGATGAACAAATACTGTTTTTCTTTAAGTATACACAATAAAGGAAATGATGTTGAGCTAACCAAACCGACTGGGGCGTGGACGTGGAAATGAAAGAACAAACGTAAATAGATTCAAACGAATGAAAAGAACACAATAAACCTGAAGATCGTTGAAAAGGGATGATATCTTGCTGACAAAAGGTTCTAAGCCTTTGTCCTGCTAAATTATATAAGGCGGCAGAGAAATAAGAAAATAGGACGAGTAAATTAAGCAGTGTTCTTCTAAGATCAATAAGAAAGGCGAAATAAAAATTTAAGATAAATTATGATCCAATGCACATTACATACGCCTATCAATTTTCTTCAAACTGATGTAACTTCGAATCGTCTGAGACTTGTATTTTCACTTACGAATTTCAAGAGCAGAATGAGAAATTGATCCGAGATAAATTGTGACTTTATTGCCGTCCTTCAGAGTTCAACGAGTCAAAAGGTTAAAGTTTGACAAAAGCACCTCTACCTCTACTACCTAGGTAGACGGTTTAGTCTGCCAACAGAATAGTTTTCAGTTACGTTCAAACCACAAAGGTACGAGCCTGTTTTTGCCTTCGGCCGACAATAGATAGTTGCTAGCGCCAAATTACAGTTCGGGCAGAGTAAACGCTGTGAATTAATGGCTATGACGTGATGCAACCATAATCTATCTCTCGTTGAGTTGACACTGTGAAACTAGAGTAGGCATTTAAGCCGACTCGTGTGGCACACGTGAACATTAATAGTCACTCCATGGGCGTAATCCAGTACATATTTTATCATTCAAACGACACATTCTCCAGCTCAGTATATAAATTGCCTTTTACTTAGACACATTATATATACGTCTAGTGTTCCCAGCGGTGAAATTATTCTAGCCGTCCTCGGGTGGTTAATTTTTGTGGTATTGATTTCGTCGCCCGGCCTACATCTTTTATTTGAGAGACTCTTTTATTTACTGTGACCTAGTGTGACATTGTGGTGAGTTAAATTGGCTCTATTTTCGTAATTTGCTTTTAAAATGCAGACGTCAATGACGTCATGTCTTGTTTCTGAAAAATTTCACTTAAAATTAGGTTCAGAAGTTCAGATAAGTTTATTTTAGTTTTACATAAATGTTATTTCTATGAAAAGGAATTTTTAGTTGTTATGCAAAAAAAATTATAGCTCTGCGGTGAATTCTATCCGCATCATTATAGGAGCTGCAAAAGTTCCTTTAATTTTATATTCATGAAAACTGCAAACTAAAATGTACAGTTCTGAAACGTTTCATCGCATTTAAAAGTTGAATGTTGTTTGGATTTGTTTTCTATGTTCCCAGTTTTTATGTTGTTTTAATGCAAGTTGATCAAAGATTTAAACTGCATTGTAAGATTGATCACACCCAGTACCATATAGAAGTTTGTAGCTGCTCTATATGTCCCGGTCCTTACCGGTAAATGTTTTCACGGTATGCAGGTATTCCAGGTTACAATTCGATGCAAATATTTGAAGCACAGGCAGTTTACAGCAGGTACATGTAGAATCGCGTGATAAAGCGGCTCGTTAGCCATTTTCTTTTAACGACTTTGGCGTTCATGTAGACCAGTCCACCAGGTATCGTTCACAATGGAAGAATGGCGTCGATTGAGTCGATAGCAGCGTTTCTCCAACAAAAGAGGTTGTTTTATGTTACGGCACGCACGACTGTGCTTTCTCGTTTAACATGCCTTAATAGTGGTCTCGTATATCCAATATTGAAAGAGATTAGCGACGATGTAGGTGCTATAACATGCTCATGCAAATGTAATGGAGATTGAGTTGTTGGGAAAATGAATATGAATGGCCACATGAGTGTGAGCTGGTTAGTATTTGTTGACAAACATTTGGTTTTTGAAATAGCGCTCCTGAACACTTAACGACCAGAGCAACTTTGTTCTTACCAGAAATTATAAACAAAAGGATAATAACGCTCAACAACTGGCGGCTTCATCGCTAGAGCGACCTCAAAAGTAACTTGGTTTTCGATTAAAATTAAATTTTGTTTCAAGATATAAAACTTTTCCATTATTTGCGTGGTTACAATGATTACAATGCAGGCCACGCTCTGAAGACCAAGTTCCCGACTCTTAACGTCGTTTCAGCACAAAATAACAAGTTTCGCTCAGACCGGCGAACTTTTGCTGTTTACGACACACGCGATATTAAAGTTAATCAGTCATTATGACTTTCCCATATTTTTCTGAAAAGTATTAAATATAAGTAGGCAATTCCATATCACTGTTCATAGCAGAAGTGAAAGTTTTCAGGAAAATCTCTGTGGGCGTCGCAATGTGCAATCAACCGCAGCTGTTCTTGGTAGCATTAAAACTTGATTTTTCGTCTAAAAAGCAAGTTTAGCAACAAAGCGTGTCGTGAATGGTGGGCGAGTCGTTAACTTTGACTTGGTTATAAATCTCGTGAATGGTCGAGTTTAGCGGCGGCCGCTAGCGAAGCTCCCGCAAACTGACGCCTCGAAGCTATATCAAAGAGAATTTAATTGCTTACTCTCGACCAGAGTTTACAAACATTAAAACTCGAATATTCGTCCTTTTTATGGTGATGATAATTACCGAGTAAAGACTACTAAATCCGTGGAAGCTTGGACGTTTATTAGATTTCATGGCAATCATTTTCGCTTTTTACTAAGTAGGTTTAAATTAACTCGTTTGATGCGGTAAACGGTTGGAGCTGGAACAGAATACCTTATTTGTAGGCATACTAGATTCTACTCCTTTACACCAAATATTTTATATTTCGATTACTTTTTGTCTGTTATTTCGAATACCTAATACCTATAATGAAAAGTAAGTAAAGCTTTTTTTCTGTTCAGCAACAAGATGTAAATTACGGAACAGACTTGTAATAACAACGTACTTACTTCAATGTTACTAGGTGATTGTACTTCAAAATGTTTATGAGAGAAGAATAATATCAGAACATAATATATCTCGGCACGGGTTCTATAAATTGGAAAGGTTATGTAAACAAAACAAGTATTGTGTATATTAAATGTGTAAATATATCGGTAAATATTGAATTTTAAGCAGGCAATTCTTGAATAGCTACAACACTGTATTTACCTGAAATTTAATAGTTTCACATTAATAGCTCCCCGCTAGGATAACCTGTGTCGGGGATGCCATGGAACACACACAAAGACAAGGACAACTAACAGAGCATATTAAATAATAAATAAATAAATAAAATCTGTTTATTAGGAACAAATAACAAATATGTAAATGAAAGTAAAACCTTATAATGTAGAGAGGTAAGAACTCTATGCAAGTCAATGAAAACTTGAGTCTTGAAAGCGTACTGATACTGAAAGACAGAGGAACGGGAAAACAACTTTAAAAAGATTAATGGACTTAAAATTGCATCGCAACAGCGAAACAAAAGCGAGGCAGATGGGAGGCTGCAAATGCAGTGTTTTATCACTTATGGAGCATCCGAGCTATGTCGACAGAGTTAAAAGCGCTAGTCACCACAACAAAAGTGGCGAGAGCGACTTTCGGATAGTATTCTATCTAGACAACTATTATACTCGTAACAAAAACGAACAGGAAATCTGCTGCTCGAGTAGCGGCGATGGACAGATGGCAACCCTAAAAGCGGATGAATTTTTAAGACTGTCGAGTTAATCCGTACTAGCTCTGGCAAAGCAGTGCAGGAATTACGCGTATTACCTAATACCAGAGCGGAGTTCCTAGTTTCCTACCGCAGAATTAACGAGAAACCGAGCAAAATCTAACCTATTTATTACACCGCACACGTTTTAGATTTTGGATAGGGCTTATTTTACAGAAACGGTTTCATTTTGCAGAAGCACGATATTAAATTACCTCGGTTTGGTTTGCAATATTTGGCGACATTTATATTTGCTGTTACCATATTTTGATGGTGTAAAATACCTACCTTCCTGTTTGCAAATTAACATTACTATTTGGTGAAGCTTTTACACGACTTCGTTAATTCATATCATATATATGTAGGTATTGTATGTCTTTCTTCTTAATTCCTTTTATATTTTCTTAGAAAATCTTCGACCATCTGATCTCGTTTCCCTCATTGACACGTAGGATCTCGAATTATTCTTATGATACTTTCCTCCTCTTTACGTCTTTCATCCACTACCCAGAAATAGCCGCGTGCCATTTCGTCATTTAGTCACATAAAAAGGTCAGTTTCTCCTCGCGAACAGAATACCAACTATAATCCCAATTTTGTCATTGTCAGAAGCACTTATTGAAATTACTCTGGTAACGTTACAAGAATCGTGACCGTTTTGTTAATTGAAATGGCTGCCTGGCTCTGGGGGGTTAGGATAAATGTGAAAGTAATTAAATCATGCAGCTATGATCACAATTTGATTACTAAGGATGATGTTTAACAACATGCTGTTTTCTACTTAAATACTTTTTAACGCCTAATCGTTATAACAGTGTGTATTTAAGCAGCAGGTTCGCATTTACTTACATACACTTGTGTAAGTGTATGTTTCTATTTAGTAGAATTGATTTTGACATAGATTTCTCTGCTTGTCATGCTCAGTCATAAAGTCACAGTAGGTATGTAATAACATAGGTATACGTACATTAATAGTTTAATAAACACCTACCTACATACCTGATTATAATCAGGTATTGCATAAAAGTTAGCCCCAAAAGCTGAAAATAATTGAATAAAACTAATTCCGATCACTCATTGCGGTCTCTAATAGAATCAATAAGTTCGGAGACCCGAATAATATGAACGCGGCCCTCTCCTGGTTATTAGAATTCAGTGCTCCAAGCTATGGCCGAACCTCCTGCTAATAGCCCCTTTTATTATCAGGATGTTGGAATTTCAAACCTTGAACTGGATCGGATCAATTAGTGCCGCAAGTCCACGTAAGAACGGTATTTAGTCGAGATCGGGACATGGAACCGAGTTTGCATAACGAGACCAGATAGGGAAAGTTTTACTGCTAGCCCGGATTCTGATTCTAGGAGAAAATGATTAAACATTTCTTGGATTTGCGCTATAAAATCTGACATTATAAACTTAAAGTCTTTGAAAATAAAACGACAAACGCAGTCGCAGGAAGACGCAAAAATAACATCGGATTTCTTTCACAGTTTCAACAACGTTCCACAACCAAGTGAGTCGTGTCGTTTTCAAAAAGGCTGTATTTCTATACAGCCTTTTTGAAAACGACACGACGCGCCCACGATGCGCCTTAGACCAGATAAAATTCTAAAAATGGAAAAGTCCACAGCGATACTTCCCTTTGTAGGTCTCGACAAATATCTTTTGAACAGGAAAATGTACCTTTGCGGTGGGAAGTGATTTACAAGTAAGTCAATTCAACTTGATCCTAAATAGACACCGAGCCCACATAGCGACGAGTACCTACTTATTCCTCAGGTCGACAAACTCGGAACTCGGGAAAAGTAGAATACAAATGTAAGCTGAATATTAGGAATACCTACTGTTGTATATTACAAGAGCTCTCTGCTTATTATATTTCGGAGAATTTCTTTACACAAGTAAGTACTCATTCCCATAATTTTCTCAGCATACTAATAAATACTTTTTGTATTTTCCCCGTGTATTTACCCAAACGACCTACAGAGCAACAGACAAATTCTGTTGTAGTAAAATAGATGAATAGCGTGTCTAAGTATTCGCCGCTAGAATTTTTCAAAGGGCAATTCTTTTGAATTTTCTGCTAGAAATGCTAATTTCCCGCGGGAAACCGGTGAAGCTGAAAGCTTCTTAAGAAAGGCTTAAAATCTGTACTACCTCTAGCTTCTAGCATGTACAAAGAGTAAATTATTAAACTATGCGCCAGTATGTAGCATGAGATTCACAATTAATTAAGACATTCGACGGCTACGCACTCGCTATTCGAGCCATTTATCAGTGATAATATTAAAATCACTTCAATTCAATTTCTAAATTAGGTCAGCTATGTTATCTGACGTCCATAAACAGCTCGTATCTGTGATGGGGTCTCGTTCGTAATTTCGCTTTGAATTGTAAGTAGATGCTCGGCAATAAACATTTTATGATCATTTTATCTAAGCAGTAAACAGTCTCTGGTTTTAGTTTAAGTATGCGCAAAATTGAATGAATGATCTGCTAATGCAGCAGCTATGTACGAACTACACATTTGTCAGTAAGGTTGACAATAGTTGGAAACTCTACAGTTAAACCTAACGTGGATTAGACACATTTTGACACTCACGTAGGTATTCTGTATTTTATTTCGTATTTATGTTTTTAGAAATTTGAATGAACTTTAGTTTGCTTAACCAAAACCTCTATTTTTTGGGTAAGTTTGTATTAACTTACTATATTCATCTCTACCAATAACGCGCTTCTTTTTTCCACTTTAGTTGTAACTTATCACTGTTATTATGAATGAATGAACACACATCGTTGAATAAAACGCTACTGATTGACATCAATAAACATCGACGTATCCAGTTCAGTATGCATTTCATTTATACGAGACAGATCTGACGCAATGGCATGAGCATTTCAATAGAGTTGACTCATGGTAACTCGCATATCACAAAGAATTATTTTAGCTCCATTGTTTTATTCCCTACATAGATATCTTTTGAATAAACATGTGTATTCGTTATTACAAAGACGATTTTTGATTTATTTAGGTTGGCGCCCACGTAGCCGCCAGTACTGCCGCCGTCTCTAATTTCCAATCTATTTAAGCACAAAATAATTAAAACAGAGGATAGACAAAAAGTCAGTTTAGACTAAAATTTACGTAGAGCTTAGTATCAACCTCGAAAATTAGGAACATACCAATCCCCTGAAACCTCAGCGTTTACATAAAACAAGAGACCCTGATCCCGTACAGTCTACAAAAGCTGCCTCTAACAAAAGCTATAGCTAACAAATTGGTCGAATTCGCAATGACTTCGAACCGATCGATTGCTAGATAAACAACTTGGGGTGACATCGGGGACTTGGGCGCAGTACGTTTATAGGCCAGTAGATAACTTACAGACAAACGAAGCAAACTAGACACAATAAACAAGATTGAAGAGCCCATATCGATCGAACCTATCGCCGACCGTCTAACGGCAGCCTCACTTCTAAGCCAGTCTTCATTTCAACCTAGACGTACTATTCACCTTCAAAAAACGTACTGTCACCTTTCATATGATGAACTGATCAATCAAATTGTGGTAGTTTAGTATTTCATAAAATACTCCTATTTGTGATCAATGCAGCCGTATTGTAGCTTCTATAGAACGCTACTACATACTATGGTACTACCAGCAATGTAGGTACATTATGGGCGAAATATACCGTTATTGAGCTAGCCCGAGAGTTGCTATATGTATGTTTACCTAACATGAATATGGATATGCGGTAAACATATTTGCCATCTGATCTAGCGTAACCGCACGGCCCATTTGTCACAGTACCTAAGCGTCTCTCTGGGAGTATAGCGGTGATACTGGCGCCCGCCCAGTTTTGTGTATTTAACAGGTTCGTGGTATAATTTGAGCGTTTCGCATGGACATTGCTAGCTGGTTTCTATGTGTATTGTTGCTTGGTCATGTCGGGTGGGGCGGCGACGGCGACCCCTCGCTCTTGAGGACGCAGATGCCCATGCATGCTACAGACGTCGCAATCTAATGTTACAGCCAGACGGTTTAATCTGGTCCCTAGATACTGAGGGGCCAGCCATTAAAAGATACATAATGCGTTTGCAGCGGAATCCTTTTGGCGTTTGGGGAATATCAGCGCCTAATGAGATAGCTAACTATGGATCTGCCAACAGGTTAAATACCATAATCATTAATCAATGTTAATTTATGAAATTAACTGTTGTCGAATATGTATGAGCTTGAGCTTGCATCAGTAATATTTAGATAGGTTAGTTAATATTTGATTTATAAAACCTTTCTTTCCACATATATTTTTTTCTTTCCAGCGTGTTTCATCATCATCATATACCGCATCATTGGTTACCATCAGGGGAGATGGCAGTCAAACGCAAGCCTATAGCTAAATTAAAAAAAATCTAAATCTTGAAAGATAAAATGAAAGCCAGATAAAATTGGTAGAGGTAATAAAACCATTTGTGTAACCAAAACCAATAAAAAACCTACGATAAATCACTAGTTATTGAAGACGGGTTTAAGACTTTGATTTCTCATTCAAATGAATTATTTATGAAAAACATGATCAAATCGATATATCGCACGAAGAGATAAATCACCTTTTTCTATCATAAATATTTAATTTTCTTAAACACCCACAAAAAACGCGAATACGCACGTTCAGAGGGGTCTTTAGCAGACTAATCCCCAGATATCTGGCGCCTGTGACGATGTGGGACAAACATCGACACCCCTGCATTACTGTCCTATCGGTTCACTTTTCAGATAAAGTGCTCCAGAAAACGACATTTGAACTGCAAATGTACCGATTTGAAAGCGCACGATAAGTGCGTGAGATTCGAGTCTCTTTTCTCGAGTCTGCTGGCAGATCTGAGAATTTTTTAGTTAAAAAAATCTAATATTCATTGCAAAGATTGAAATTTCTATTGCACACTGTTTAATCTGATGAAGGCGTTTCTGTCGTCCTACTATTCACAAACCTTATATTACATATATGTAAAGTCTAAACTATCAAAGTTTTGTTTTTATTTCATTAGTATCTGTTTAATCAGTTTTTTTAAACCTTCCCTGTATTAGAAAGGACAAAACAAAAAAATGCTCAAAACGGTCCAGCCGTTCTCGAGTTTTAGAAGAGTCTCGAGACTAACAAACAGCGATTTATTATTATAAAAGAAGAAAGTATATAAGAAGAAGAAGAGATGTGAGACAGGGGTAGCAACAATTTTCGAGCTATCAAATTTAGTTTAGTTTACAAAATGGCACAACGCAATCGACGACAATGTAAACCAGTGAGATAACTGCCCAGATACGTTTAATAACTGTCGTCTCCGTAATTGACACAATTAGAGCTCGAGCAATTAGCTGTTTAGAATCTGTACCCAAGGAAAGAGACCTATCTAAAGTATCCAATTGTCCAAAATTACAAAGCTGTGTTTTTAAGAACCTTTTTTCTGGCAGATCACGTCTCAAACAGAAATAATTGAGGGAAACGTGAAACCATTTTCCTTCTAATCAAACTCTCGGTGAAATTACTCAGTGGAAATTCGCAGTAAAGAATGAGGAGCGTTGGTTTGGCGAAGGGGAGTTTCAGGTTACATTTCAGATCAGATAGCGGTCGGTTCCATACCTACCGCATTATGTGGCTTCGTGAGCCACCGCAAACGGTTTCCCCAAGGTTATTTATACCGTGTATCTTGACTACTTATTGGCTTGATAGAGAAAACTGCCTGGGCTTTTGCTATTGCCTACCAGTTTGTATCGGTCTGGTTTATTAAGTTAAGGAGCTTGCTTTTAGCCGGAAACTAGTCTATAAGTAATTTAATAAAAGGATGGAGTCTCAGATAGTGGTCCTAAAGTGGGTATGCGAGTATCTTACGAGTAACTTCCTGGAAACTCGCTCTAAATTTCTAATCATCGCCTCCCACATTTTATGTGCTATAAGCGCTATAAAAAGTGAGATAAGTCGTTCGTTCTGCACATTTCGGCGTAGGAACAAAGGATCGATAGGTCGTGCTTAAAATAAATGGAACAATAGACCGGGAGACAGCCGCTTAAAATGCTTTCCGTGTTCGAACTCATCCGGCGGTGACCGCTGCCCGCAGGCGGAAGTGCGACATGGAACTCTAATCACAACCTTATCTGGCGTTAAGTGTTTGTAGCTTGCAGCTTAACCATGTTAAAAATATATCGATGCCTTACTTAGGATAAAAGTAGTAAAAGTTGCTTTAAAAAAATGGCTATTTGGGTCATCGACACTGTTTTTTTGTTCATTTTGTACTATCACGGTAAGCAGTAAACTGCCTGCATTTTTTGTCCATTTTGATTTAGAACCCAACCCAAAACTCTATAATTTGCCTTAGTGTTTAATTTCAAATTATAAAGTGTTTTAGAATTTACAATTAATTTATTAAACTCCAATTCCACGCGAAAATACAAAACAATACGTGTAATTACACTTCGTTAGCCAAACCCCCATAAACCCAAAAGGCTACGCTTTCTTAACAACGTTAGAAAAAACGTGTCAGAAATCCATTAATTTCACTTGAAACAGGATGCGAGTTGTGACTTGGAAACGCGAGATTGTTTTACGATAAGCACATTGCACTTAATAAGGTTTACGAGAATATTATGGAGCTCTATTATAAAGTCATGTCGCTTGGAGCATTGATTTTTACGACCCTACCTACAAAACTAGTCATTTCACTAAAGCGTTAGTACCTCGGTAATTACTTTAATGATAAAGGGTGAATTAAATGTAATATAATATCTTTGGCTTCTGACATTTTAACGAGAGCATGAACGTTTATTTGGTATTTTGACGCATATTTGAAAAGCCAGCGTAATTTTAGTTGCAATTTCATTTAACTTATAATAGAGACATTATAACTTTGAAAGTCATACACGAAAAAAATATTAATATAGGTAATCTAGTTTAGGTCTCTGTATGTAAAATATGTATATTTTTTGGTATAGACGTTTTTATACGCATTGAAACCTACTGAAATACGACCACTACTTCATAACCTACATCTAAGGATTCCCAAAAGCAATTTCAAAGGATTGTAGGAAGATGCCTATAGAAATATTTGCATAACATAGATTGAGGTGCCTTCAAAAAGCGAGCGTGATTCGGCAAGTGGTAACTAATGGATACCCCGAAGGATGACTCATGGATCCCACATGTCACTCTAAGTAAGCTACAGATGGATTTTATAGAGACGCGGGTACGGGATATGGGACCCGTTATTTTCGGGTCTAAGTAGAACGAGAGCGCAAAAACACCCTTACAATGTGTCAGCTTTAGAGTATAGAATAATGTTACCGAAATCACGAAACGTAAAACGTGCTTTTATTTTAGCTACACATCAAAGCAACATAGACGTAGGTACCTATAGACTTTGCAGGGGCATTTCAACTTTGGTAATTGAGACAAATTAAACAATGAAACTGAGTCTGTCTAGTCTACTAATTAACAAACTTAAGACAGTGATATATCGAAATGCGAAAATAAATTCATCAATCTTATCTTCATATATGTATATAAATTATGTGTCACGTTGTTTGTCCGCTATAGACTCCTAAGCTACTTAACCGATTTCAATCAAATTTGCACACCGTGTGCAGTTCGATCTAACTTAGTTTACTTACTTTAGTAACTTACTTTTTTTACCAATTCGAATTAAATAGTCATCGTTAAGACAGGACAACGTCTGTCGAGTCAGCTAGTTTAATGTAGATTGTACGTAGGCATTAGAATGAACCAAATCATGCAATTGAAAAATTCGAGATGTCTCTGTAATAACTCAATATAAACTGGAGATCTATTCCGGATTCGGTTACCTACATACTGTTAAATCTGTAAGTCGATAGTTATGTCAACATAATCGGATTAAAAAATAAACCAGGATTCGGAGAGCTTACACCACGGATTCTCATTTCCCATTGCGTAAACAGTCATTTCAAGTTCTAAGCGCATATGCGCACTTAATAAATCTTCTGTCATCTGGGCAAAGGCGAGTTTGTATCACAAATATGGGGTGTATGTGTGTCAAAACATGGGGATTGGGTTTTCTCCCCGCGCCCGTATCCGGCTGGCGAGATAATGAAAAAAAGATTTATGATCTTCTATAATCAAATTTTATTACCCTACACGACCCCTTACCCGTTATAAAGGCCGCCATAGTTTTTCGACATAGATTTTGTTCTATGTCATCTAAACTTTACCATTTGCCAAAACTTGATCATTTTTCATTTGGCTCGGATTTACGATGCCGGCGCGTTAGTAAATTAAAATAAAAGTATGAAGGCTGACGGCAGCCAAGTTTTCTCGGCCAAAGGGGTCGTAGAATCATATTTCCATAAAGTTTCCAGTCCGGAATGTGGTGTTGTAATATTGCCGGCAATAATATAGCTATTCGTACGCAACGTGGAATATCGCTTGAGGGCGCCCCCTCCCACTCTACCATGGTCCCGTCCTTCACCTCTTTGACCCAATTATATCGAGCATATTGCTTTTTAGCCACACATGAGGTTTGACGTTTTGACATTTATCAATTTAGAATTAATGTCTTTGATCTTGACCTTTTGTGGATGTTAACCCATCAGCATCACCAACGACTGTGTTTAAATCCTTACTATCTAATTTTGCCAATGTAATTTTAACTTCGTAAGGCCTTTTAACTTATAGTACGTAACAGTAACTTCATCCCACTGTTGCCAAACTTCGTACTCATACTAACTAGTCACAAAAACTAGCGCAAGGTGATCCTTCGACCTTTAACTCAACCAACTGGCAACCTTTTAATACCCGAAAGGTAATCTATTGTCATTAACTCTATATCGACATTCCCCTCAAGCAGCGTGTAATTAAAATCAAACTGGTTTCCAATATTTAAAAGACCTATTTGAATAACGTAATTGGTAATCGCGGCTTTGAATGCCAACCTTTTATTTTGCTCAAAGCATTTCAAAATATTTCTGCAAAAACATCCTCAAAATGACCCTTGCCATAAGTCGAGAGCGGCACAAAAAGCCATTATAGAAAGTAAAGCGCAATGACTTGAATTAGTTATTCAGTTGATTATGCCTCCCCTCCGGCACTCTATCATTATCGTTTTACTTGCCGCACGTGCCGGCTTGCGCAGGGCAACCCTCATATAGGTACATCTACTCTTCAAGGCCAATAATTATAGACTTACTAGACTGAGTGTGCCTTTTGTTCATACTCGACCTCTTTCTGTTTATCTTGCTACAGAATACACAATGTTTTGTCTCTATATTGTCATGTCGTGCAGCTTTCGAGAATATCCTGATGGTTGTAAGAAATTGCTTCCTTTGTTTGTATCATGCTCGACATCCTTTTCCCTAAAGGGGATATTGGTAAAATGATTACTTTTCCCGTTGATACTGATCAAGGATGGTTCTTATTTGCTTTTGTTAAGTGCGCATTGTACCTCTTATGGAGTAGATACCTTTTCCAGTTACGGCTTGACAACTTTTTCGCATAACTGAGAACCAGTGTGGCTCATTTATTCTGTTCGCCAAGATTTGAGGGTCAAATATTTCTGGGTTGGTTTTAATATTGTAGTATCTTGCCTCACTTACCTAGATATTCCAGAACAAAATGGTGTAACTTTTCGAATCTAGAACAGCGGTCAGCGATAATGATTTATGATCGTTCAATACGTATGTGCCATACATTTACATAAGCCTGTAAGTTTGGCGACGCATTGTATAACGCCTCCGGGGAAATAACTTGTCAGAATATTACGATGGGAGATAGTTAATCCAGATAACAATCCTGATTAAAGCTGCCATTGGCGATTTCAAAGTTTTACATTTTGTTCATGAATATACCTACACTTAGGTAACATTTGAATTCAAGAACTCACTGCGAGTTTTACGAGATTTTTTTTCAGAATTGCTTATTAATTCAGACTGAAAACTACTAACATAATTTGAGATAAATTTGTATTTTAGTCGTATAATTTTTTTTATGTTTTACTATGAAAACTAAAATGGTTTTGAAATATTTTGTTACAATTAAAACGGGAACCCTCACGTACGTATTACCTACGTCAAGTGCCAGGTTGGACGCGACCACGTAACGCTTGTAACCTCCCTGATAAAGATCACCGATTGTGATTGAAACTGGTCTACACGACGTAATTAGGACGTGAGTGTCCCCGTTTTAATTATATTTTTATTCAATCAATAAGTTCTTGTAAACAGCTGTTAAGTAGGTGGCTGTCTCACAGGAAAGTTGTCAGGTATGATGAATTATTAATTAAAAATAGCCCGTTATAATTATTCAGTACAATATAATTTGAGTATAATTTTTTGCTACGCAGATAACTGTAGTACAGCACCTATCTAATAGTATATATGCGTAGTACCTTTCATCAAAATAACATTCTGCGAGTACCCGTCCTTTATAAATACGTACTTATAATTACTTATAAGCACAGAGATATTTATGAGGAATTCCTTATTTCGAACAACGAAAGTAAGTATGCTTATCTACGCTAACTTTATACCGCGTTGGAAGGCCGAAAAGACAAATTCATTTTCCAACTTTGTAGAAAGTATTATACCCGTGTTCTTCATAAGTAGCAAATGAGGAAACTTTTGTAACATGTTTATACTGAGTAAGGACTTAGGCACTACAGGCTCTTGCGGTCCCAGACCCTTCAGGGAAATTTAAAAGCAGCCCAATTTACACTTGGGAAATCTCCTCAAGAATGTTGTGAACAAGTTTACGTCCATTTTGTAATTAGATTTGGTCTCCTTAATGTGTCCTTTGCGAGAGGCCATGGCTGTTGGCATTCTTGACAGAGCCGCTGAGATAAATGTTGCTCTGCAATTTGTTTCTTCTAAAATCGTTTCTTATACATTACAGTCAATTCTAAAACCTTAGTTGACAGATCTAAATTTACTACAAGTATTTATGTCCTCGTTTAATAGACCGCAATGACAAAGACAGTTTTATTCTAGTTAGCTAAGATTGTCAACTGAAGTCTTCGGAATTTACTCTACTTCTTACTAAATAGTTATTGTACCGAAGCAAACAAACAAAATTTGAAATCTTTCTTTGATGTTCATATAAAAATCGAACGTCGCGAGAAACATTCCACAGTTTATTATCACAAAAAAAACTCGATACACGACGCTGAGAACTGAGAACGACATCGTAATCAGAAAACACATAAATAAAAGTTTCGACCCTTGAATTGCATGTGAGATACCGAGAAGTCAGTACTCAAACTAGAAACAACTGATTGGATTGATCCCTTTAGTATCACTATCATATGATGATAAGTGTAACTGTAACTAATTTTGGTTTTCTTGGAAAAAAAAGTTATTATCAAACAGAAGGTTAAGAAGAGGAACGTAAACGCGACTAAGATTAGTAAAATACTTGACTAAAAATCTGTTATTGCGTTTTGACACAAACTCATGCCTGATTGAAACGTATGAACGTCCGAAATGTGTATATACTTATGTAGGTAATTTCGCATGCATATTTTTTAAAAGCTTCGCGATCTTCGTAACTGTTTTACTGAGTCTCAGATGCGCGGACGCAGCGCAGACGCCTGCGCAGCCGCCGAGTGTAAATACACACACACTGCGACCGAACCCGAGATGAAAGCGGCGCCGGGCACTTATCGACTCCCTGTAACCATACGATTATGCCTACTCTGTCAGCACCCCGAAATAGACGTAAACAAACTGCATTCTTTCACACCAGCATTATCAACCGATATATTCTGTGCGACGAACAGCAGTTCGATACAATAACTAGCTTGTGCGTGGACTACACGAGACAAACTATGTATAATCATTTTCACAGCGAATGTTGCCGAACTAATAATGTTTGTGAATAAACACGTTTCAGCGGTTTGAACAGCCCACAATTCACAATGGCTCAGATGAGAATTTAACGAGCCCGTGTCCGGAAACGTCGGATCCGCGCCGCCCTGATTGCGTTCCTATTAATCTAACTATTAATACGATCCTCATTATGACAGCGTCGGCGAAATAACGAGGAAATTGCGAACAAGGATCGTACCGTGGACCGGAGCAGCATATCTACCAAACCCTAATAAGTACCTATTCATCAAATCCGAACCGGATTAGAAAAAAACACAATTTTTAGCCAGAAGGGTCTTGAAAAATCGAAGCATTGGAATTGGGAGCAGGGGCCAGGTGCGCGCACATCCGTTGGATTTACAACAAAAAAGTACAAGACCGAGGAGAAACACGCTACAATATTGCACCCAACCCAAGACTTGGCTAATAACTTGAAGCCCGACGAAGTTAGGAACTCAAGTTTTAATCTTTCTACACGCTATAATTCAGCCGATAGCTTTAAGTTTAAGTCTTGTAAGAACCGTGCTAAGTCTTCAGATTGTGAAACTGCAGTAACACTAGAATTTCGTAAAATAAAAGATTTTATCATTTATAATTCTAACTTCTGCATGTTTTATTAGATGCTTTCTTTTCAGAACGAATTCAATATACCAGTAAATTGATGAGGGTAAAGAAACTCCCAATTTTTTTCAACTTCGTGTATTTTTCGCTGGGGAACTTTGTGATTTATCAACACCCGTTTGAAGAAAGGTTTCAGTGGCAGATTCAGCACAAAAGTTTAAATGACACTTTCTTTTTGAGATGAGCACAAAAAGGAATAAGAACTGCGTAAATCGAGCCCGTTGAATCTTTTGAATAGACTGAACGCTTTCAGAGTTTAAAAGCTCCCTTTGAAAGTTATTAAATTTCTATCGTAAGTTGGACAGAACCCAAATTCATGCAAAAATTGAATCGTTATTGGCAATTTGCGATTGGTCGATTGGAAAACCGAGGTTTTATTCCATACATTTTTCCAATGCCGGGAACGCAGACATACTAACTCGTGTGCGGTGATTGAGCTATTTTATTTTGAACAAAAAACGAGGCCGACGGACTGCGCATATCTGTTCAGTTTCTACCTGCATTGAACACCTGTCGCTAGCAGTCACAAAGAAACTTTAATCCCGTCGATACTTTTATTTATAGTTTGTGGATTTTGCAAGCTGGAACTGAACCCTATTACCACAGAATAAGAGAAATTTGTCTCTACTTCGAATTAAACCAATCAATCTGAGGATACCTACCTAACTCTATCCGTTGCCATTTCTTCCCAGAAATCATGTCGGCGCATAGCTTTACGATACCAAGAAGAGGCTAAACAATGTAATTAATATGCCGCATCATGGCCAATTGAACGATGCGGAACCAATTCCCATAGATGATACCGGCAGATGGCCGCGTAACAATGCCGTGCTTTCGTCAATAGCGCCTATCTATCCGATGTATCTCATTCGGAATACTTTGTGAATAGCCCGACCATTACTATGAAAATATTTGAGACGAAAACATAAAATACAAACGAAATGCTGGAACAAAATGACAGTTGCTCATAATATAAATTGTGTTCAAATTACAAAAGAGGACTATTCTTGAGTAATTGTAATTTGAGTTAAAATATTGAGGCGACGGCGACCGCAATTGTTCGTGGAAGATGAGATCGCACGCAAAAAATTGCCCTTTTCTCTCAAACCGTCCCATTTGTTCTTTGAATCGCTCGGGACGAGGGTCTTTTGGCAGACTTATAACTTATTTTTCGAGGCACGTGATGTATGGAGCCGAGTTGCATGACGTTATTATAAGGGTACGGCATACATTTTAGTAAGAACGCTGAGAAAAGGCTGCTATGTAAGTTATATGGGTGTGATATTCCTCGTTGTTTGATGGCGTGGTTATGGCTAAAAGTGTTTTATACTTAATAGTGACATCCATGCATTACAAAGTAAAATAACTTAAGCAGGTATCTAAGGTAAGCTATACAATGCGTAGAGAAACAGAAACGTATATTAACGACGAAGAAACTGGATAAACAACTCATCAAACCGGCATGAGGCATGAGGCCTTTTTCATTCCCTTCGATGCCGATTCACGGGAATAAAAAAAGAGCTACAACATGATAACTTAAGCATGATCTACAGAAATTGTACTTTTAATCTGAAAATACTCTACATGATCATGCATTTTACCTGTTAGCAGGAGCAGCACAGTCAAACGCCGCATCTTGGAGCGCGTCAGGATCTGTTTATTGTACTACGCACGCGTCCCGGTAGGAGCCATCGCCAAACAGTCCCGGCTGAACTAGCCCAATGTTTATTTGACTCAGCTGATAGCCCCGTTATCGTATTAGCCAATTAATCACACACTCGCGCACTGCGGGATCCGCACGCTGCAGTGGCAACGGGCACGAGAAAAAAACAGACACTAAGCGAAAGCTATCCCGGTAGGTTCCGAACGGAAACGTAAGATATGTTATTCGCGCGAGTTATTCATTCATGTTGCGGAATACCGAGTGCGGGAGCTAGGCATGAGTGATGCTCTGTGATGAAAACATGACACATGGCTCGAGCGTGGCGGAGCGGTCGGTCGCGCGCGGTCGGTGCGCACGACGGCTGACTCGCGAGTTGCGTGAGTGGGCCGAGCGCCGCGCGGGGGACTCGCCACGCCTGCGCACCGCGCCCGCACACCACCACCTCCAGTATTGACCGACGACGCCTCCTTCCTACATTTCACATCCTTAACTAGCTACGAATTCTCCTTTGAAAAATCCCCTAATTCTACCTCCTGCGATTGAGATAGGCCACGTCTATGGCCCGTGGAATAATCGCATTTCCAAACAATCGACTCCGAAAATGCATTAAAAAAAATTGAGCCCGACTTTTGTCGCATATACGGTAAGTTTAGATAGAGGAGATAGGAAAATTTTGGTCGTCAGTGCCTGAAAATTTCACAAGTTATGCAATCAAAATTCAAAGGATGCTTAGAAGAGACGAGAATACAAAAATTGTTTGCCAACTTTATGAACAAGATTCCAGAGTCATTCAAATAGTTAAAATTCTTGCATAAAGAAAAGAAAATCTCGTTTTACGTCCGGGTTCGTCCCTTGACTTATTTCCGACACGCTTTATAATTTGTCGGGGCATGTAAAACATGCAGTGAAAATATTCTAAATGCACATTTTTCTAACTCTTCGCAACTTTACAAACAAACTAATTTTCCTCGCACGCCTTCGGCTGGAGCGTAAAATTGAGGTTTTTAACTATTTTCTCATTTTGACGCTTCGTTTCCCTATAAACTTCAAAGTCGTTTGCATCGTGCTCCCGTAATTTATGCATTAAAGATCTGGAAACGTTGAAGAAGTTAGGATTATAACATTGCGGGAGTGCGGGAGTCACGTTTTTCTTGTGACTTTCAGAGTGATTTACATAACTTCTCATGTCTATGTCTAAATAAATCTTCAACAATACGAAAGTTTAGACTAGATATATTAAATGGTGGATATATTCCCACACCTCAAAAATAGTTTTACGACTTTAGTTGGTGTCACTAACGAACTAGCAAAGAATTTCAGGCTTGCGCTACAACAAAGTTTTCTCCGATAATGATAGCAGAATAGCAGGTGAACGAGCATTACGTACGATCTTCGTGGGTTACATAAATATCTTGAACCTGTGACTCTTTTGGCACAGATTCTCCTAAACCAGTGTTGAAACACTAAAACTGACTAAACGAGAAATCGCAAAAGACTTGGTTCGAATGCCGCAGTTCAAAAGCTCTCGAGCTATTCTCCAGATCCCCGATTAATGTGTCTAGGTCTAACAGAGACGTCTAGTATTCTTCTAGGTCTACAGACAACCTATTTGGCGTGCAGCCTACATACGCAGTAAATGACGTCAACCAACTTGGCAAGAGATAAAGATGCCCGCAAACCGAATTAACTTAAATGGAACACGGCAAATAAAGAAGGGTACAAGATAAAATCGCTTGCGATATAAATTAAATACTTTCCTTTAATTTAACTTCTTTTTCTCTCTTGAGAAAGGCAATAAAGTAAGGAACTGTGTCTGTTTGTGTACATTGCGCGTAGGATACACAGCAGTAATTTAAAAAGGAAGATAGCATTTCTTTTTTCTTGCTCGCTGAAAGTTCAAAGAGATCCTGACAAGGCATGCTCTTAGTTCCTAAAGTAAAAGAAAAAGCTGAAATGAAAGAGATCGCAAAATTATGAACGAATGACCATCTCATGATAGCTAGCAAAATATCAGATACCTACCTCAATTTAAACTACGATAAATATTCGTCGTAAAAAAGTCAGAAAAACTAGAATTCTACATCAAATTCTGTATCTCTAAAGCGAGCGCAACGATATTGATCATAAAAGAAATGAGTGGCTCAAAACTTTTTTACCTCTTTTGCATGTTTGACCGACCGATATCAAAGAGGTTTTAAATTCGGCCCCGCCCTTCAAATAAAGCCACATTACCAGCTTTTTTGATGGCAAGCGACGATAAAGCCATTTATTGAGAACAATTAAGACTGAAATATAAATGATGATGAAATATCCACACTAAAATTACATTTGCGGTCTGTCTATTTTTCTGTTACTAATTCATAGTTATGCAGGTAAGTGTAGCTAGTCCAATCTTGACGATATTCAGTGAGGAAGGATAAGGATAAATACTCAGGAAAAGTACGTTTCATTCAGAAAATGTAAGATAGTTATGAAATCGTGGCTAAAACCGCGAGGCGCAGTCAGTCCGAAATATTTTAACGATCTGTTTGCACTAAACCTGTAATTACAGTCAAAGTATAATTACACGAAACTATGATTAATGATCAGCTTCCGAGACAATGACTGCTGTCACATGCCGGTTAATGGCCAACTTATCAGCAGTTAACAGCAGGATGGAAGCAACAGCGGGCTTGGACCGTTTAGCTTCTCCAATTACCTTCAAATGGGGTTACCATAAAATTATTTGGAAATTTAGATCATGAATTCGGGACTCGGATTGGGGGAGGGAGAGGGCCTGGCGAAGATGTACAATATGTAGGTATTTGTACATAGATTTAGACAAATTGAATTTGTCTTTTCTTAAACTATCTTTTAAAATTATCATAGAGCTCCGTAACAAAAATTTATAAATTCAAAATGAACTTACCGGCCGGAACTTATGAACTTGTCGGCCTGTTTGCCTCAGCGGTATTGTATCCGCCTTATAAGCCAGTTGCATGTTTGAATGATGAATTTAAATATCTGATCTGGGTCTGGGTGTAGTTGTCCTTCTCTTTGTGTGTGTTCCATGGCATCCCCGACACAGGATTTATTCCTAGTAGGGAGCTATGAGTGTGAAACGTTTATTTTTATTTATTTTACTCACAACCAAATAAAAAAGAATACATGATTTGGAAATTAATCAAACAATTTTGAGGATATCAAAGGTTTTGGGTCAGTGTGAGTGACAGAAAATTCTATAAGTTTTTGTTGTTTTTTATTCCCTCACTAAAAACCAAAACATTTCCGACTGCGAAAACTCAACCAAACGTCATATCACAATCACCCAACCACCATACTCATGCCATCGTGATTCTCAGATCTCTGTAACTATAAGCCTGTCTTCACACTAATGACTGCACCGAGCCACTACCATTGTTACGTAGACATCCTACCTCTAATTCGAAGCGAGCTGAATTAGCACAATAGGAACTAACTAACGCATTACTAATTGCAGGTATTTAGCCTTGTTCGAATGCAGTACGAACTGCCGTCGTAATGGATGTGAAACGCTAGCGATCTATAGGTATTGGCAAGTGGCGATGCTCGGATCTATGTCGTGGCTGTTCTGTATACTATGCTATGTACTTAATTCCCTCGGGTTTTAGATCCGATTTTGGACTTTACCTCATACATAATCGAACGATAAGTTCATTTATGCTATACTAGCTGATGCTTGGGACTTTATGCCCGGTGCGGCTTGGTTTTCATATAACATGATCAACATAGCCATTATTAGCACTCAGGAACGGTGTCGCTTTACATTAGATTTTTTTTTTATCGGGGCATGTTTCCTGAGATTACCCCTTACAAACATACATAGGTACAAACTTTTCCTCTTTAACTATATAATAAAAGTACCTATTGTAAATTATCAACATCCGAAAATCACGTTTACGAGAGGAGTCACGTGTGAAAATAAGACATTTTTAACACATTCCTTTGTTGTGCGTTTATGCATAATTGGGATAATAAAAAAGGTAAGTATTATAATAACTACTTAGTAAGAAAAATATTATGAGTAAGTAAGCTTCGGGTTTCCTACAGAAAAAAAATGTAGAGTACCTTTTCATGAGCCTACTTGGATGAAACTTAGTGTTATAAAATTATGCTTACCTTATGCCTCGAATAAGTAATCTTAATATATATAAATCTCGTGTCACAATGTTTGTCCTCAATGGACTCCTAAACCACTTAACCGATTATAATAAAATTCGCACACCATGTGCAGTTCGATCCAACTTGAGAGATAGGATAGTTTAAATCTCAAATTATAGTCGCAATTTTAATTTATTGCAAATTATATATATACTGATAATTTTTACTATAAATTGACAAGTTAGCATCAACATACTACGGTTGCTATAGTTACGCAATAGACGCAATGGCTTTTGACAGGACAACGTCTGTCGAGTCAGCTAGTCAAAGCTATAAAATATTATAGCTTTTAGGACGGCCCTCTCCGATTTTTGCTGTACAAACCCGAAACTCGCTAGTAATATATTTGTGCCGCCATCTAGCGAAATTTTTCGAAGATAACATAAGGGTTGGTTGGTACTTTAGTACAATTCCTGATTCTACCGAGGTATCGTTTGGTGCTCGAAGCTAGTTGAAATTCATTGGAATCGGTCTACTCTTCTATGAAAGGTTCTAATTTGTAATCGGAACCTTTCTGGCAGGCTCAAAACTAACACCAGAGGGCATTACAGAATTTTCTCATGCATTTTCTTTTTAATGAATCTGGCTACCAGTTACTTTATGTTAGAAAAACTAAGAACAAATGAAAAAGGTAGGACTTTTATTACCTTTCAGATGTAACATATTACCTGTGACTTGTCAGCAATCATCTGATAGTAAACGGACTTAACATTGTACCTAGCCCGTACACGAAATATAAAAATAAACAAACTACAAGAAATTCAAAACTACGAGATCAGTTCAACTTCTATATTACATACATACTAATCTACTTATTAAACAGAATATTTCAAATTATATTTACAGACTACGTCGCTTCATTCCAGGTTTTATCTTCTCTGATCTTCCTCCACGCTTGGATGAGTTGTTTTCTGATTTCGAATGCTATGACCGCTGTCGCCATGCCGGTGTTAAGACTGTCTACTCCTCTTTGCAGTGGTATGTTCAATCTTAAACCGTTTCTTTGTATTGCTAACCTGCAAGTTTTTGTAATCATTTAGTGGTAATTTACACTAAAACTACACTCGAGCTGCGCTATGAAGAATTCGGGCAACTGCAAAATTATTATTGTAAAAGTAAAAAAATTAAATCAACTACATTTCGATCCTCTTCAAAAGTTTTTTTTTTATTTAAAAGCAGGAATTCTTAGCTTTTTCTTTACCCAACAGTGAGAGATGAAAGCCAGGGCTATCCGGTTAAGGCTTGCAGTAAGAGGTCGCGCTACGTCCCCTGGCAGCTGACATACTACAGTAATACATTATTAAAAGTCTGTGTTTTCATTCACTTTCTTACAATGCTATTGCAGTTGTCAGCACATTTCATAGCTCGAGTATAATTTGAGATCTGTTAGATAGATATCTGTGTGATGATGTTATTTTGCATGATATGGGCGTCTTTTATTATAATTATATTCCACTTGATGTGACAGTTTTGCATAAAATTAATATAGCTTATTGCTTTCCACATTATTGGGAAATTATGTGTAATAAAATGTGGAAAACTACTTGGTTAAAAATAGATAAGTTGAAAAACTTTAATAGAATGTGTTTTTTATTTCAAATCTAAAATTTTAAAAAGTATTTCGAGTTAGATGCTTAGACTAAAATTTGTTTTATTTTAGTCAAGTCTATGATGGACAGTTTTGTCTAACTCAGATGCATCTTGAGGTGAGAACCTTCAGACGCCCAATCATCGCCCATTATCGCGAACGGTGATTGGTTGTCCGCTAATTGCTGTCACACTGCAAACTTCGTCTATGTGGAGTAGGCTTATGCAATACTTACGCATAGCTTTCATCACTGATGCCTTCAGTTTCACCACCAACCACAAGAGTGATGTGTTTCATAGTCCCATACTCTACAGAGTAATATGGCAACACAGGTATTTGCATATTCTCTTCTTCAGGACTTCCTTCAATTTCGTCGACCCTTGTGTTGCTATCGGCAATAAATACTGACGTGTTGGGTTCTAGGAGTTGTGGCAAATCAGGCCATTCTATAGAATGATGGATGGGTAGCCTGAAGTGAGCTCCTGCACCGCTTCTTATGACTTTTGGATCCCAGACATCTACACAACCTGTAAAATTATCATCATATTAATATGAAAATAACGCTTTTTCACCGTCTTTTAATTTGTGCATGACTTTTGTGGAATAAAGAAATGGTACTGGAGTCTTATATTTATTTTCTCTCTACCCATGAGTAAATTGGGTTAATCTAAACTAATATTATAAAGAGGAAAGATTTGTATTTTTGTATGTTTGTGTTGAATAAACACAAAAACTACTAGACCGATTTCAAAAATTCTTTCACCATTAGATTGCTACATTATCCCTGAGTAACATAGGCTATATTTTATACCCGTGCAAAGCCGAGTCAGGTCGCTAGTACTCTATAATCATGCTCCAACTAAGACATCATAGTATTCAAATCTGTCATAGATGTTTTAAAGAAAGCAGACAAACAGTTTTTTTAATATTAACCATTGTATTACTTTTTTCTTTAAGTTTTGGGACCTACCTTTAGTAAGCAATACTTTTTCACAGCCTACTCCGACTGCAGCCCGGAGTATGGCACCCAAGTTACCAGGCATTCGGATGTTATCGCAAATAAGATGTAGGGGCAACGGATTTTTCAGTTTCTTCATGTGTTCTCCAGTAGGAATCTCAAAGACCCCTGGAATATTTTATCAAATTGTTAACTATGAAAAATAGTTGGAAGACAAATCCAAGACATTTATTTAAAAATCCAATTCGAAATGGATTTTTCAATCACCTTGATTTTTTTGTTTATCTTAATATATATAAATTACGTGTCACGTTGTTTGTCCGCTATAGACTCCTAAACTACTTAACCGATTTCAATTAAATTTGCACACCGTGTGCAGTTTGATCTAACTTAACAGATAGGATAGCTCACATCTCAATTTATAGTGTCTACCCGTGCGAAGCCGGGACTGGCCGCTAGTTTTTTATAAATAACTATGTAGGTATGTCAAGTTCTTCAATATTATAAAATTATAGAGAGTTGATAAATATAAATTATTTAGCTTATCTATACTAATATTATAAAGAGGAAAGATTTGTATTTTTGGATGTTTGTGTGGAATAAACTCAAAAACTACTGATCCGATTTCAAAAATTCTTTCACCATTCGAATGCTACATTATCCCAAAGTAACATAGGCTATATTTTATTTTATTTATTTATTTATTTTTCTTTTTTTATCCACAGCGAAGCGTGGCAGGGGGAACAGCTAGTAATTTGATAAGCTAAAAAACAAAAAACAACAAATCATGATGATCATAAAACTATATGTATAAAAATTGTAGCTCACCAAAAATTCCAGAAGCTGTTTCAACATCAGAAAACAATTCAATATTTTTATATGGTAACTTGTAAACCAGTACTCCAGTTTTCGGTAGAAATTCTTTTATTTTGTCGAGTTCTCCAGGACGACTGAAGAAAACATACTTCAGTTCACATTTGGCTTGGAGGCCGTCAACAATAAGCCTCCATCCTTCAACTAGTGTATGACCAGATCGCATTCTTTCTTTTCTAGACTTCAGCCTAACCATTATAGCACTGAAATGCAAAGTAACACAGGTTATGTATAAATACATATTAGAATTTAGAAATATGTGCAAGTGCCACTATTATGTATTCTGTGCTGTGTATAAGCCTTCTTAACTATAATTAAAGCCATAAATTCGAATAAGCTAGCTAGTAGTTAGTAACTACCTGAAAAAGTCCATTACAAAGTAATAATTAAATTTAGTTTGACTGTTTTCTGGGAGTACTGTTTGAATAATTGTAATGCCAGATTTATAAGCTCTACGTTTCTAGGTCCTTGAAAGTAAGGACTTCGGCCACTACTGGTGTGATTTAAAGATAGTTAAATTTGAAATCTGTGTAATGGCAACTCAATATTCTATTTTCTGACTTGAAAAGTCGCACAAATTGGTTTGGTCAGCATGTGGCCTCATTCTCATGGCTTGTGTGCCTAAACCGATATTGGGGCCTGTATATATTATAAGAAACAAACAAAACAATTTAAAGTCTCAAGTTTAAAAAAAAATCTTACCCAACTCTTCCATCATTCTCATTCAACTTCTCATAAATGATTTCACCATCATCATCAAACACCTTTTTCTGGCTGAGATAGAATTTACGTTTCTTTATTTTATCTTCCCGTTTAGTTTTTATTTCTATTGTCTTTTCTTTTGGCAGAGTACGAGTTGTTGGCTGCTTTTCTTCACCAGAGTCGCTTGCTTTGTCATTGATTTCGGTAACATTTATTACTTTCTGTTCAATCTTATTTATAATTCCAGGGTCCAAATCAATTATTTTCTCCTTCTTTAGGCTTGCTTTACCAGTAGCTTCAAAAGGCAGCATCACTTTTCCAGGATTTCTGTGCGTCCACCTCGAGTAAAATCTCGTTTGATTTACAAAGGCGTTTTGATGCATTACTATTTTTGAAACGAATCGTTGAATATTTCGAGACATGCTTGTGCACAATAGAATAATTAATAAAAATACAAAATCAATTCTATGTAGGTGTAACTATTTTTTTACTAATTATTTTTAAAGTAAGATAACCTCAAAGGAGCAAGTCCAAAACGTAAACATTGAAAACATTGATAGTTATGTCAGTCATTGTCAGTGTCAAAATCAAACCAATATCAATGTCAGAATTTCGTTGCCAGTAGTTATATAAATTAAAGCCCCTTCACACAATCAAGCCATCAATCTTACGGGTCCTATGCCATAGACTAGACCACGTACTCTGTTTTTTTTTTCATTATCAGCCGGCTTTCTTATCACACCGTTATTTTCCTCGCTATATTAGTCTATGCTTATCAACTCGTTTCGTCAGCTGAAGATATTTTGTGGATGCGCAGTATTTTGTGTTTATTTTTAAATTGATCAGGAAACTAGAGCAACGCGTTGCAACATCATGGCAACAGGAGTAAAACCTCGTGATGAAGATATCCAGTTCACACGATCTGATCTGGACGCTTTACAAGATGCTATGAAGAATAAGAAGTTTCGAGAATTACTATCCGACTACTGCGAAGAAGTTCGTGACCCGGCGAACCAGGCGCTCTACCAGAAAGAAATGGTCCAACTCGAGAAGGAACGCGGCTACGACGTGACATTCATCAATCCCAAGGGGGGTTATGTTATCAAAACAAGTGTTGCCGGCGACAGGAAAGCGTTTATAAACATTTGCAGTAACGACAAAGTCGACAAACCGTCATACAAGGTCCAGGAGCTGGACGGCAAGAGAGGCATGAACTGGCTGATCCCATACTCGATGATTCCCCCAAGAGAAGATTATGATCACAAGCGCGAGCGCTGCGTGATATATGACGTGGTGTTTCACCCAGATACGCTACGCATGGCAGAGGTTAACAAGCAGTTCCGAGAGCTCGTCAATAAGACCGCATTTGAAGGCTTAAAGAATACGTACAACATTCATTTGGACATAAATAATTTCCGATTTCCCAAATCTCAATATAAGGGTATGTCGACACCGGCCGTAATTCGGAAAGAAGACCCAGATTACAAGCCGCCGGCTGATGACGAAGAAGAAGTGCTCACGCCGGAAATGATGGAGAAGTTATATCCCCAGCACTCATACACAACTTCAGAGAATAAAATAGAAGAAAATGTGAAAAATAAAAAAGAAAAAGAAAATGCTGAAAAGTTACAGCATGCTAGGAAATCGAGAAGAGAAAAAGCAGAGTTTACTCACAAATCAGAAGATGGCTATACCATTCCGAAATATGTAATTAAACAACAGAAAACTGTGGACATGCAAGAGTTCACTTATCACAGAGATTGCAAGCAGCATTCGGCTATCCCAAGCCAGATAGTAGTAGAAGTAAACCTGCCCTTGTTATCTTCCACAAAAGACTGTGTCTTAGACGTCAAAGAAAAATCTCTAACATTAACATCTGAAAACCCTGCAAAGTATAAACTTGAAGTACCTCTCCCATACTCCGTAAATGATGAGTGTGGCAATGCTAAGTTTGATAAACTAAAACGCAAGCTCATAGTGACTTTACCAGTGATTAAACGGAACTTATTCAGTGAAAACAACTCTAAATTAGACAGTGGTGTGGAAAGTGAAGAGAACTTAGAGTCACAAAGTGACGAAGAGCGTCCAAACTTAGTTGTGGAGCTGCCTTCTGCTCCCAGTGAACCTATTACGCCTCTTGTGGAAAGTTGTAGCCCCCGGTCGGAGTCTAACTCCTTCTTTGATACCTCATTAGGTTACATCCTCCCTACTTACACTCATAATGTTTTAGATGATATTGTAGCGTTTACTTTCCATGTTAAAAACACTGAACCGGATTCTGTACATGTTAAGAATGATGGTAACAAAATCTTTGTAAAATTCACTACAATGGGGTCAGGTTATGTGCCTGTACACTATGCTGCTATTTTGGCTTTCGAAGACGACATTAAATTTGAAAATGTATCCGGAGAAGCTTGGGACAACAATGTTATTCTTCAGCTTGAGGTGGCCGGAAATATTCCTCGCAGTTTCCAGATTGGTTTAAGCACTGAGACAATGACCA
This sequence comes from Alcis repandata, assembly GCA_949125135.1. Classification (NCBI taxonomy): domain Eukaryota; kingdom Metazoa; phylum Arthropoda; class Insecta; order Lepidoptera; family Geometridae; genus Alcis; species Alcis repandata. Next base: position 8,657,348 of record OX421226.1, on the reverse strand, counting down.
GTGAATATTTTGATATATCACAAGTTGAAAAAGAATCTAAAGCGATCCTAAAGGGTGAGAAACAATCGGAGTCAGATCCTGTAGTCGCAGTTACTAACACGGGATGTGAAACCAACATAGTGGTTTCATCTAAAAATGATGGTTATGATGAAGATGACGATGATGATGATGATGATTCTCCTACAAATGAGAGGGAGATTGTTTGGACAGAGTCCAATAGTAGAAGTTCTGCAAAGAGTATCCTCCGAAAGCCAATGGGCATGATGAGAAGTTTCTCAGAGTCCAGTGGTGATGTGGCCTCGTCCATGGACTACATTAGCTCTGACTGCATCCCTGAAGAATCTAGTTACAAGAAGACTGTTAGGTTTAATGATGTCATTTCGAAACAATTTTATAGGTAAGAATTATTATTTGGATTATTTCATAATCTTTACGAAAAATTACCATGCCATTAGTTTTGATTAGGTGTGATTTTTCTGTTTCTGATCTTTTTCTATAGGAAAATAACCTAAGTATATCTCGCTATATGACGTGCCAACTTCCTTACCAAACATTAAATTGGTCCAGTGAGTTGTGAGTGAGTGAGTGAGTGAGTGAGTTTCCATTTATTCATGGAAACTCACGCAAATCTATTTACATTTTTTTTCAGACTGAAGTTTTCTGAAATTCAGAATTAACTGCGTATTAACTGAATTGGTTGAATGCTCCAATATCCCTGAAGTTGTTTACAAAACTGGTGCCAAACAGAACTATCTAGACTTGTATTTTAAAAATGTAATTATGAGACTTTATCAATGTAGGTTATTATAAAAATACTATCAAACAGTGGTACTAACAGTTATTCTGTGGCACAGATAATATGAATAATCTGTAATAATATGTCGAATTTATTATGTTTTAAGCTTATTGGGACTTAGGTCTCACTTAAAAATAAAAATAATAATAGTCTAATAATAACATGGGAATACTCACGTAAAATTAAGTTGTTTGTTACGACTACCGATCACCGAATGTGATCGAAACTAGTAACAAACAACTTAATTTAACGTGAGTATTCTCGTGTTAATTAAAACAAAATGTGCCTAAACCATAGTAATGTTACATAGTAATTTTAAACATTCAAAAACATTTTTAAACAATAACAAATAATGTTTACCAAGATTATCATACCTAATCATGATCTTATCATAAAGTCATGTATAACCTTTATCTCCTATCGTATATTACGCATACAATGATAATGCTCATTTATATACAATGTACCTACACTTAAACAATTTGCAATTTTTCCATAACTCATAGTTTATTATGAAATCAAACAAATCGAAGATCAATCACCTTTTACACCTCGCATGCTAATTAGCAAACAATAGGTAATTTCCAGTGTAATAACGCGTTGTTTGTTTGGATGTTTCCAGGTACAATTCTTCCATTGAAGGTCAGAAGAAAAAGAATCAGCGCAAGAAGAGCAAAAAACGTACATTGGAGAGGAGAAAAAGCGAAAGCGAAGCTGAGGATGATTCTAACAATACTATGCAGGTAAGCTATTGATTATTTATTAATTTTTATAAGCTCCGTTTTTGTTTCCAACTATACTTTTCATGTTCTTCCAGTAAGTCCATGTATTTATAGGTACTACTGAGTTTCCTGCCAAATTTCGTTTGTTGTTCCGATTTATTTCCACTAGTAGTTTGCTCCGCACTGTTACCTATCTACCTTTTACTTATAAAATCACTTTGTAGTTTTTTCCACTTTAACATCACGTTTGGTACAAAAACATGTTTTAGAGCTTAAAATTTTTACCGCATTGCGGAAACTTTCGCTTTGCTCGGTCAATCTTGTTGCATACTAATTGTTAAATACTTTTTTATTGCTTTTCAGTCACAGCCAAGGTCTGTGCTGAAGCAGAGGCGCGACAGCGGCCTCGCGGACACATCGGACGCCGAAGGGGAATGCAAGAACTCGCAGGACGAAGGCTCTTATTCCTCTGATAGTAATGGCAAAGACATTGGCAACGGCCATTCAAAATCAGTCCTTAACATCGTCGACAATAAGGATGACATGGACGATACCGAGCCCGAAATATGGGAGACAAAAAAAGAAAAGGTACAAAAATCTAAACCCATAACCTGCGACACTCTGTTACATAACACGGATTTGTATAATCCGGACAATTTAAACAAGGGCCAGTACCAGGAGGTTACTTTTAAGAACGATCTCATCTTTGATTTGGATATGTAAGTTCCGAATGCCATAATGTGTCTTATGAGTTCTTTTCGAAAGGACGTATTTGGATGTTTAGTATAAAGGGATGTAGCCCCAAATATTGATAGATATTTTTTGTTTGTGTAGAGGTATCTATTAGTAGTATTATTTCCTTTTAGCGTTTAATGTTCCTTTCCATAGTGATGAATAATTTAGTACGTAATTTTTATGCTGCTTAGTTTATGGCAATAGCTTTGTTTTTGGTTCAAATCTCAAGATTATGTTCGTTTTGATGTTTACAGTAATCGAATATTTTTGAATGTGCAGTGATTTACAGAGTAGGTATAGAGAGTGTTTGATAGGATCGTGTGTAGTTGTAATGTGCACGAGCACTTTAGCGGTCGTATTGTGTATTTCACAAGGTTTCATGGGCACAATAAACTGACGGCGGGATTCGTTATCAGTACTTACTCGTATCTCGCAGTATGGCCATTCGAATAAGCCCAGCAATGCTGTGAGTTTTTTATCGAACTATAAAACTCTTTTAATTGGGTTAAATAATGTTAAAGTCGTGGGTGGAACGGTGTAAAAAAAACTCTTTACTCTGCCGCGGCACACAACGAGCTCCTTTTAAGGAAAAGCCTTTCAAATTAGTGTGGACAGCAATTTTAAACAGTTGTATAATTACGGTCAGAAAAGACCGTGCCAGTTTCAATTTTGATAGACAATTACGATACTAAACCTGATTGCACGGGTATGTTGAACTATGCAGTTTATTGTGTCCGTGTCCTTAAATTCACTGGTACTCGTTTAAAATCACGGCTCTGTAGGCCTAATCAATTCTATCGAAAAATACGCAAGGAGTTTTCAATAAAAAAAAATACAAAATCAAAAACAGGTTCTATTTACGTCCAATAGGAGTTCTAATCTATCGAATAGTCGCTAGGTCGCTACGTATTTTTCGACAGAATTCGTACTGTACTAAAAACTTATCCTGAGACACAATTATGCTCATTTTAGAGACAATATTTCCTAGTTAGTTGATATGAAACATTTAATGGTACAAATTAGATTTATAATATTGGTATTATCGGCAATTATGATAAGTCCAAGCATTTAGAAACTAGATCATTTGCACTGCATTATACACAGTAATTTTGTAGTTTCACACAGTTGATGAACACGTGTCGTCATTAAAATTTTAAAATAAAATCATGAATGAAATAAGATTGTATTAATATTTACTGACAAAGTTTGGTGTACGCTAGACTTAGAACGAATATTAATTATATTTAAACTTTGGTACCAACGTTGGTTTAAAACGGTTTTTAATTAAAATTCTAATTGCTTAGCTAAATTTACAAGTGTAAAAAGAAGGTTCACATTGCTCGATTATTATATTGACTTATGATATTAAACATAATATGAGGCCAATGTTAAGTCCAAATAAAAATGGCATCCTACATCAGTTTCGCAATTAATAACCTATTGAAACTATCGAATTCGTACAAAACTAAACTGCCCTCAACCACAAAGAGCGCTATCTCAAAAAAGCTAGTTTTTCATGCATCTGATATAGCTTAAAAAAATTACGCATGTGATGCTTGAAAAAACAGAAATCTTTTTTTTCTGAGATACCGCTCTTGGGCATAAAAGGGCAGTAAAATAAGTACAGAAATTTCCTGAACCGCAGTTTCAGTCAGGTATAAATAGAAAACAAAGTTGAGAATATATTCAAAGTAATCGAGTCATTGAATCCTCCTTTACTAACCACTGTTGTCATAAACATAGCATTTTATTTATATGTATTGGAGTGTCTTTTATGAAAGTTATGTTTTGTGTAAAATTTACCTACATAAAATAATTATGTTTTGGTGACTAATGAGATACAATACAATGGATTTTAATTCAAAACGATCTTTAATTGTTTCCTAAACGTATTCGGAATAAGAATATATTTAAGTAAGTATTAACCTAATGTTCTAGAAAGAAACTGCGACGGTAATCGTTTTTGTTCCAGCAAAAACTTCGTCAGTGTTTTTGCCTTGGCCAAGAGGCCAATTCTCGCAACTTTGTCGCAATTCTCGTTTGCTGAGTTTACTAATTTAAATAGTCCCTAATTAGTTCGCGAAACGTATTTTTTCCATAATTAGAAACGTTGTCCTCTTGAAATAAAAATGGCCGGCGCTTCCTTAGCAGCCGTCTGGCTTAATTAAATAACAGGGGGTAAACGTAAGGTGAAAATAACAATTTGAACGAATTAGGTACCTACCTACCTACGAGTAAAATATATTTTAGGTAGACAGTGGATACTATAGTCAATTCTGAAGGCTTTAGTTAATAGATCTAAATATATCTGTATTTTTAGATGCTGTCTATCACATAAGGATATCGACGGTTTTAGAAAGCTTGGATCTGTTCAATCTATGAAATCTTTTGTCCCCTTAGTAATAATTAATTTGCATTTGCCCGGCCAAATTGGCTGTAATTACCCTACTTGTTGGTAAAAATCATACTAGTCGATATTTTATCACACTAATATTATAATTTCAAAGTTTATAATTCACGCTGAAACGGCTAGATGAAATTTGGAGCACCTATAGATATAGGTAAGTTATATTCTGGATGAATATATCAACCACTTTTCAACATAATCACTACGTGGTTGAAAACGTGGGACGCAGCTAGTCCTTGTATTAAACCTACCGACTTTCAGAATTCGTTCGCTTCATGTTCCGGTATCTTTACAGATCTAATTTCCGATCTAGAAGTGGATTCAGGTAAACATTTAGATTCATTAGGTACCGTTTCTAAGGAGCGGCATTTAATCAATACGGCTCCAATTGTTCCCAAGGCGATGTTAGAAGTTAGAACAGATAAAAGTTTGAAAACAAATTAATCGATATCGATAGCTCCCAGATAAGTTACTAAGTATGTATCTTATGGTTTCTGCGTGGGCACTTTGTACTTATCAGTCAAAAGACACTCCATAGTTGACTTAGATCGAGACATTTATTTATTGTCACTGGTTAGTTACCTACCTACACAAACTAGGGGTCCGAATTACTCCGAATAGAGGTAGGTACCGTATAAGGGCGCTGTATCTTTACGCTAGGGCCACAAGTTTGATGGTTTTATTAGACAGATCTAAACTAAAAATTAATATATCTGTCTTTGGCATTGTAACCTATTAGACAAGGACATCAATACTTTTATAAAAATTCGTTTTGTCAACTAAAGCCTTCAATCTTGTGGCCGTAGCGTAAACATTATCGGGACTCGGCTAATCGTGACAAGTGTGGTCGAGTTCGTCGAATGTAGCCCCAGCATTAAAGAAACTGAAACGCCTGCCAAAAAATCGCAGTGTCATAACCGTGATTGACTAGCTCTATCTAATATGTAACTTTAGTTTCCTTTCCTTCATAAGCAAAGATTTTACAACTTAAAGGCTCTACAATTGAGATAAAATAACATCTTAGAACTTTATGTCGATTAATTTGTAACTTTGACAACAGTTGAAATAGATAAATACCTATATAGAATTATAGATAAACTCTTCATTGTTCACACCAGAAACCACAGATAAAAAGGATCATAAAACTTAAAACTAGTGCAACAACTGGCGGCCTTATTGCTAAGAGGCTCTTCCAGGCAATATTCCAAAACAATTTAATTCCAGAAAAATTGGTCTAATTGATTTTTATAAAACCAAAAGCTTTTGATACCTACTATTTTACTCGTAATAGAACAGGTAACAGGTATCTACCTACCTTATAAACCATAACCGCCAATCTTCAAAACATTTCATAATCAGGACCTTCGTGTGGCTTCACCTTTAATATATCATCTGAGAGAATAAACCTCAGCCTCGCTTGGTTGTGAATAGGGCAACGAACGAAATATTGAGTTGTGAAACCTTCCCCTACAGATATGCGTTGCGCGAAAAAAGAAAATTGATATTTTTCACAGGTGGCTGGTACTCTTAGGTATGTACTTGCGTGCTCGGTTGAATGAATGAATCCAAAAATGTATCTATTGGTTATATTTCATAGTCTGAGCAAAAGTTCTCTTTTTTAACCTCCGACGCAAAAACAGGGGTGTTATAAGTTTGACCACGTGTCTGTTTGTCCGTAGCTCTTAAACGGGTGATCTAAATTAAGATGCGGTGTTTTCTCAAAAGCAGGTTTCCTAGCGGTGGTTCTTAGACATATTTCAAAGTCGGCTCAGCCGTTTCCAAGTTTAAGCTTTTATTTATTTATTATACTGTAACAAACTATTAATATATAAACAAGTCCTAATGCCAGTCTAGACTCATGGTATCTAGCTATGGGGTTGTACCGCACAGAGCAATGTACTGATCATACAAAGCTTTGAAAATAAAGTACTGAGGGACATAACGAATGCACCATGGTACGTAAGAAACACAGATCTCCACCGGGACCTTCAAGTCGAGTTTGTAGACAAAGTTATACAAAGGTATGCAGAAGCTCACGAAAACAGACTTCACCACCATGTGAATGTCGAGGCCATCCAGCTCCTCGATCACACAGATATAGTTAGAAGACTTAAGAGAACAAAATCGTTCGATTATAGTGTAGTGTTAGTCATAAGTAGTGATTATAGTGAAAGTGTAAAGTGTAGAGAACACGTGAACATTGTGTCTTCGCCTTAATAGAAATAATAAGAAATGTGTTATTGGACACATTCTTAGTAATTAGTTACCTAGAAATTTAAGTTAGATTTAAATTACTTATTAGCCTGAGGCTAGATTGTAATTTTATTAAGAAATGTTCTTTTGACACTTCTTAAATAATAGAAAAAAAAATTAAACTGTAAGATATATTATCCCAAAGACATACATACAAGCCGTGGTAGCTCAGTGGGAGAACAGCCGCTTCGTATTCTTGAGGTGGCGGGTTCAAACCCCGACTCGTACCAATAAGTTCTTTAGGACTTATGTACGAATTTACAAACCACTGGCTTTTCGGTGAAGGAAAACATCTTGAGGAAACCTGCATATGTCCGGAGAAGAAGTTCAATGGCGTATGTGAATCCACCAACCCGCACTTGGCCAGCGTGGTGGAATACGGCCTAATCACCCTTCGAGGGTAGACCTGTATCCCAGCAGTGGGAGGATTAAAGGTTGCATATGAAAGACATACCCATCAATGGCGTAGATTAACGACAATGCTAATTTGTACAAGCTTTGATTTATCTTGCAACAATGTTAGTTCGTTTGTTTAGGCCCAATCTTGCAACTGAATTTTGAACCCCTTTCTGATGTTTGGTCAGCTGAACTTTGGTGCTTTCTGTGAAGCTCCAATGAAAATGCAATAAAATATAAACTAAATATTTTGAACCATAAAAAATATTTTGTTGATGTTTTGTTCACTGTAAACATTTTCATTCGAGGCCGACTCTGAAATGCGGTGTGCTCAACGTTCCAGTGAAATTACAGGGCAAATGGGAGATTAAGCAACTTATATCTCAGAGTGACGAGCGTAGTGCTGTGCCGCGCAGGGTTTTGAATTCTGCGAGTTCAAAATTCTGGGTGGCGCAGACCTGTTATGGGCAAACGTGACGTTTAACATCAGGCGAGCGATTTGCTCGTTTCGTCACTTAATCACATAAAAAAAAAAAAAAAAAAAACGTTCACGGGATAAAGTGGCATCAAAAGCATGCTAATTAGGTTTGCACAGAGTGACGCAAAGGTTTTATTACCCTCATCCTCACGTATCCTACCTGTGCTTACTTATTTACTTACCGTACCAAAATTACTCTACCTACAATAGGTACAAAAACCTATCTACGAGTGTGTATAGGTATAGGGATTTCTGTATATCCGTCTAGTTGAGTCGACCTAATTAATTCCTAATTAGCGATCTGATTGAAAATCACAAAGATTTCTTACTAAGGAGCAGAATAAGCAACTTGGCTGAATATGGTTTTCCATATTTTTTTCTCTTTTTATCGCGAATAAGTCCGTGTTTGACCACCAACTTGCCTGTTGGTAAGCGACGATGTGGTCGAAGATGAAGCACGCAGACTTCTCACAGAAATTCACTCTGACCTTGAAAAGCCCTAGATTATTTTATTAATTTCATTCAGTTTCACTTCAAAAATGTTGAAATGAGCGAGTGAGATACCGACTCGTCATATTCTGCCCCTTAAGCTAAAAGACCTTTGAGGCTTAAATAGTCCACGTGTAGTGGAGACTGTAAGTAAGGTCTATGGAAGGTAATAACATCCTAAATCAGACGGGCTTTGTGTCTAAGGGCACAGGGATAATCACAGGCATCACAGCTTTTCTTGATCCCACTAAAGATTGATGCTCTGTCTGGGAGGTGGCTGCTTTGTCCTATTTAACTGTAAAAAATACCTTAACTTTACCGAGAGATTTTTCACACTAAAACTGAAAGTTTGGGATGTGACCGGGTGTAGTTTATGGAGTAAAATAGGAGTGGAACCCTTACATTCTCAGATTTATCCGAGTTGGCATATTAATAAAGTACCTAGTTTTACTAATTCAGTTTTAAAGATTATCTCTTTGAAACGATTACCGCAAATATTTATTCTACTCTCTAACTACCTATAAGGCACTCAAAGTTTCCTGGAAGAGATAGCTCTTAGCGATAAGTCATCCATTTGTTGCAATGGTGAAAATCATTATCATTTGCTTGTAATATCACGTGTAATGTTAATTCATCCAGGTATCTATAAAACCACCTTTGCCATAAGCTTCTATTTTACTCAATTTGTGAAAAAGTCTCCGCTCTTAGTCCGAATCTGATATTAAAGAACAAAAGATCTCATTAGCTGTCCGTTACGAAAATCTGACACAAATTATTTTTAACGACGCTACGCCATAAAGTACAGGGCTTCAGTAGGGATGCCTATAGATATGAAATATCGGATCTGGATACGGATATAGGAATATTATTATACCAGTTTCAGATGCGTTTACGGATATGAAACTATTCTGGATTATCCGCTAGTTTCAGATAGTTCCGGTTACAGATATTGGATTTTTAAAGAACAAACTCGTAGGTGTACACGTAAAATACTAACAGCAAGATTTGATTTCATTTTATTTCAAGAAGAGCAAGAAACGATTTTATTCTATTTCTAGATTAATATCATTTAGTTTAACAATTAGTCATATAAGCGGTTTAATATTTAATTTCGGTTACGGATATTCTTTTATTTTGGATATCAAATTGTTTCGGTTACGGATAAGGAGATCATAACATCCCTGCTTCAGAGGAGCGGGGGAAGTAGATACCTAATCCCCGGAGTCGGATGGTACCTACCTATTGTGAACCGTGTAACAATGCACTGATTAATGGTATGAAGAAGAACCGAAACCTTATATGTACAATATAGCGTGACCGTCAGACGTATACACGCTATTTTAAACCTTATCACGAAGTATTGGCGTTCATAGTGACTGCTGGAGATCGCGAGGAATAATGAAAAGATACTATTGCGTTTAAGATGATTGCTTCGAGTAAATGCAATTTCAAAGCTATCTTCGTAACCTTCTTTTTCAAGTGATACTTTGAGAACTAGTTTCATTTTATACCTAAGTAAGGAGTACCTATCTAGAAGGCAACTTTATCTTTAGCAGGTTGTTAAGGTTTACAGTTCAGTCAATTCTGAAGACATTTCCAATACTCTACGAGACCTATCCAAGCAAAGTTTAATTTTATACCTAAGGGGACATCCATTAATTACGTGAGGCTCTTAGGGGGGGAGGGGATCGAGTAAAATCTCACCGAATCTCACGTAGAGTGTTCTAGGGGGAGAGTGTTCTAGGCAAATCTCATGTAATTTTTTTCCGTTAAAAAAAGTATAACATTGTGAGAAATCTTGGTTAAAATGAGAAAAAAATGTTTCTCCACTAAAAAATAAATCGAATGCATTCAAGCACAAATTAACTTATAAACATAAATAATGTGCATTTTGAAAAATCTCACGTTAGATTAGGGAGGGGGTCGAGTAAAATCTCACGACACCAAGAGGGAGAAAAATCGCCAAAATTGCCTCATGTAATTAATGGATGCCCCCTAACCTAGAACTATCTAGATCTAGAAGGTACATACCTACCTAGTACGTAGTAGAAAGTTGTTTAGGTATACAGTTCAAGCAGTAGGTACTCGTACTAATAACAACCTGACAGCTTTAATAAACTCAAGAAAATGAAGCTGTCTTTATCATTGCGGTCTATGAGACGAGGGTATACCAACACTTCCAGTCAATTCCCGATTTATCAAATAGCTTTTAGAAATGCTTGGTTTGGGTAAGTCCTTAATTTAAATATGAATTCTAGAGCTCTGAACAGGTAGGCTTGAATACGACTTGGTACTTACCTCTAGGTACAGAACGATATAAGATACTAGCGGCACTACATTGCTTAAACAACAGTGAGTGCTTGCAATTCAATATGAACTTTATACAATAGCAATAAAGCTCGTTTTAGTTAGAAAACGTTTGTATGGGAAAAATAAAAGGGCTATTTTTAAGGTTTTTCAATATTTCTGAGAGATTTTCTTAATATTTTTTCTGTAAGAACCTTCTCCTAATAATAACAAATACAACAAAAAAAGAATTAGTGAAATCGGTCCAGCCATTCACGCGTGAGGCCGTGACCAAGGAAAACGGGTTTCATTTTTATATATATATAGATAGATAGATAGATAAAAGATAAATGAATAACGGTTCCCATTCCCACTCATATAGCTACCCACTAGGATATCCTATGTCGGGAATAGGTACCATGAAACACACACAAAGACAACTTACACCCAGACTCAGAACAGATACTTGTACCTATACCTACCTAGGTACCTATAGTCCTATATTTAAACAAAATACCCAAGGGCGTTATTAAAATAAGTAGCTAGCTCAGGTAGCTACTTTCTTTATTAAAAAGTGGCAACCGCAAAATTAATAAGCTACCACTTTATAAACTCGAGCTAAAATTCAGCGAAATTCATAATCAAGATGTATCTTTAAGTGAAAATAACGGCAAAGGATAAGTAATATTTTTTCTTCAAAATAAACAATCCAATAACGTCTTCCATTAAACCGTCAATAACGTTGTTGAGAACAGCCTTCATTATAGTTTAAACAGGGTTTTAAGGAAAGGGTATGCTAAGTTGAAAGGGCTCATGGTACTCATCATTATGAACAACTTTTACCTTTTACTATGAACCAACCCGGTATTCACGAAAAAAAAAACAGCTGTTCCAAACATTTTGTCGAGTATCGTTGAGATTTTTATATGGAACAGCTGTGTTTTTTTGCGAATTCCGAGTCAGTCCCATAGTAAAAGTTGTTCGTAATGATGAGCACTATGAGCCTTTCGCGGCTTAGCATACCCTTTCCTTATAACCCTGTACTAACATATGCTTTGTAATAAAATACTGAGTACATATACGATTACTTTTACTCGGTCTAATCTAATGTATCATTTGAATGAGTCGGACGAACTTTGATATCACGTTGGATCCTTTGTGCTTTCAAGTTTTTATATTAGAAAATCAATGGAGATTTGTCAGTATAATGCTCTTATCGTTACAGCATTTCCATTACTGTGTTTTGGTAATGGAAATCGATACTGGCAATCTTGTGGAGAGCCTTTATTGCGGAGGGTTCGCACAAACACTCGGTGAGGGCCCTGAGTGACTTGCAAGGGTTCGTTTTTGTATGTTGATTTGGTAACCCTATACAGTGAAGAAGACTATTGTAACTATTATCTAATCTGTGACTATGCTATACAAAGAAAATTACTAAATATATTGTATGGGATGCTACCGAGGTGCTACTCTATAGTTTCTCATTCAATTTTACTGATATCATATTAGCAGTGAATTAGAATTAGAAGTAACTAGCTATGCACTGCGGTTTTGCCCGCGCGGTCATGAAAAAAAAACTGTGTTGATGGTCATAGCCTTTGTTCTTTTCTGTGTTTACAAATTTTCATGATGATCGGTTGAGTTGAAGGTGTGAACTGTGAAACCGTAACATCTAAACTCACTTTCGCATTTTTGATATAATTAAGAAGCAAAGATTTAACTGTTATGCTCACAGTTAAATCTTAACTTCTTTATATTAAACCTCATTGGTTAAATCTCCTTAATTGATAGGTTAGGTAATATTAGTTTCCTCTCTGCTCTTTGCGAGCGTACCTACAGTACCTAACTCACGTTTGTATACATCTTAGTCAGTACTTAGAATACTAATTGAAATAGGTATTTAACCTTAGTGGATTAATTAATTTCAATATCATGTACTTAGTCTATATAGTCACCAACACAACGTATCTAGAGTAGAGTAGTCTCTACCTAATTATGCAAAGATAGATAGACAGATAAACTCTTTATTCTTCACATCAAAAATTACAAACAAAAATGATCGTAGCATTTAAAACGAAAATCAAAACTAAAACAAAGATGTAACTTTGTTTCATACCTAAAATAGTATATTATTATGATGTTTTTAATAGGTTCTTCTTAGGTTAGGTACATGTGTACTTACATCTACGAGTAGATATAGATAATTTGAGTAGTTTACGTAAAGATACCTACGTAACTCAAAGACTGACAAGTACGGTAACACGAATCTCATAATTTAAAAGCACGCATTTTTTTTAAAGCTGTGCTATCGTTAAACCCTTCTTCACGATTTAAGTGGCCTTTATTTTTATTTTATCTTTCTACACACCCCACTTCATCCAACCCTTTTATTCTTTGTCCCCGAGGTACCCTTACGGCTTTTCCAGTGTCCCTGAAATCATGAAATCACTAAACGTTGCCGAGGGACGTAGCCAATTGAAAATACTAAACGGCGTATAAAGTTGTATGAGATACTGCTGTCTCACTGCTATTTGACGACCTTTTTGGCTCAGCGGTAGTATATCCGCCTTATAAGCCAGAGGTCCCGGGTTCGATTCCGGCCGGGCAGATTTTTGAATGATGAATTTAAATATCAGTTCTGGGCCTGGGTGTAAGCTGTCCTTGTCTTTGTGTGTGTTCCATGGCAACCCCGACACGGTATCGTAGTGGGCAGCTATGAGTCACACTCATTTATTAAACGTTTATTAAAAAAAATAATTATGTATACTTATAATATGTTTTTGTACGCTTTTAATTTTTCTCTTTTTCGGTCTCAAACTTTTGTGGACTTTGCAAATAACGCCACAAGTATCTATCTAATACTTTGGTTTGTTTATTTCAAGTACTCTACAGCTACTAATGTCCCTAAAAAAATAAGATTTACTCGTATTTTTCTACAAATAATATAACTTCCAGATAAAATTTCGTATTTGATGCCATGTACACTGTACAGGGTTATCATCTCTTCTTTCTTAAATATAAAAATGAATCGCTGTTCGTTTGTAGCTGAAACTCGAGAACAGCTGGACAGATTGGAATATTTATTATTATTTAAGTATATATTTTTGTTTTGTTTTGTTTGCTCTAATACAAAGAAGGTTTAAAAGTTTCAAATACAAATAACTGTATAAACCGCAGCACACCGCTCCAACTATGGGCGGGGATTTAAGCTCATTCTTAACGTAGCCGTCTAAAGCAAAACCGAGGGAGGACCGGCTTATAAGCCCAGTAACTTACGTGGTCGTTTTGAGTTGTGCTCAGTGTTTGTGTTGCAAACTGAAATGGAGCCTTAGGAATCTAATATATAATCTATTATATCATCTAATATATAATCTATCATATCTATATATAATTCTCGTGTCACAGTTTTCGTTGCCATACTCCTCCGAAACGGCTTGACCGATTTTGATGAAATTTTTTGTGCTTATCCGGTATCTATGAGAATCGGCCAACATCTATTTTTCATCCCCCTAAATGTTAGGGGTAGTCCACCCCTAAATTTTTTTATTTTATTTTTTAGACAAAATTTTTATTTTTTTATTTTTTATAATGTGGCGTTAAAAAATACATACAACCCTAAATTTTCACCCTTCTATCACCAACCCCTATTAATTTATATGGCAAAACAACGTTTGCCGGGTCAGCTAGTCTATACATATAAAAATGAAACCCGTTTTCCTTGGTCACGGCATCACGCGTGAATGGCTGGACCGATTTCACTAATTCTTTTTTTGTTGTATTTGTTATTATTAGGAGAAGGTTCTTACGGAAAAAAATATTAAGAAAATCTCTCAGAAATATTGAAAACCCCTAAAAACAGCCCTTTTCTTTTTCCCATACAAACGTTTTCTAACGAGCTTTATTGCTATTGTATAAAGTTCATATTGAATTGCAAGCACTCACTGTTGTAAGCAATGTAGGTATGTTCCTAACGTCCAAGAGTCAATTTGCACTTTATTACCTCTGTACAAAGTTCAAATTCAATCATATCTATCAAAACAGTGTGCGTTGGAGCACAGATTAAACAAAAAAAAGAAAACGAAATCGAATAGTTTATTCATTTGTTTTAAAATTTCGAAGGATTTGACTCCAAGTCATATCAAATTAAAAAAAAGTTGAAACAACAACAAACTGTCAATGTCAGTGTTTTCATGGATGAGTTTGCTTTTGTCAACTGATACACGAAACAAATTCGTACCTATAATTGTAATATATTATAAGTATAAAATTGTAAATAGTGTTTTGTGCAGTGTTTATATTTAATTAGGCAGTACCATAGAGAAGTACTGTATGGCAGTACGAAGTCTGCCGGGTCAGCTAGTAATAAATAAAATTGATCTAGTTGGGGAACGTGTACCTATATGTATTTTAGAGTAATTAGAAAGCGACATGTTTTATGGTCGACAAACTAAAAACCAGCACGAAACACTTTTATTTTTTGTTTTTTTTTGTTTCAGCGATAAACTACGGTCACTTTTTCGCAGAAGGCATCGTTGCGTACCCTCAGGCGAAATGGCGGTCCAACACAAGTCTACCACAGAATAAAAAATAAAAAGAATTTATTACTCGTGCAAACCGCTATATTGTGGAATGCTCTGTCTGAGTTGGGTATCTATCCCTGATATCTATCCCCGATAGATTTAATATGGGTGTCTTCAAGTTAAAAGCGGATCGGTTTCTTCACAGGCATGCGTACTTAATCGACCATCGTAGACCACATCACTGCTCACCATCAGGCAAGACGGCAGTCAAAGCAAACCCGACAACAAATAAAAAAAAGCTAGTGCTGTGTTGTTGTCGAGAAAGTGGTGCTCTAAATTGGCACAATAGATAAATCTACTTGTTTTATTGCTTGTTCCTTTTGTTTGTACGAGTTAAAAATACGTATGCTTTGTCAGTGAGACCTTGGTGTAGAATCGTTGTGCCATTTTCTGAATGAAAGGAACGAATCTAGGAAAGATATCACCTTTTCTACCATTTGAAAATGAAGATTTTTTGAAGGGTTGGTTTTTTATGTTGCCTATAATATTACTTACGAATAATGTCAATTTTGTTGCAGGCAACTTAATACCTACCATGAAAAGTTTGAGCATCTCTTTATAATAAAAAATATGTGTTTTGGAACGGAAAAGAAAAGAAATTGGAATGAAATGGAGTAAGAAATGGGTAGAAATTACTACGAAAATGTGTAGAGTTACATTATTTGCCAGCTTAATACTCTACCAAGAAATACCTTTACGTAGTAATGACCTAAATCGAAAACCTATCCATAAATGCGGTCCCAAACTATCGTATATGAAATCCGATGTAAGCTGATTCACGAAATAAGGACGTTATTCGGAGAGAAATCACATAGATACTTATATTATGGGTAGGTATTCAAGTAGATACCTTTTATAGACAGTGAGTAGTAGGTATACCACATACATACCTATCTACGGATGCGAGAGAGCTTATTGAAATTCTGATAATACAGGGTTTTAAGAAAAGGGTATGGGAATGTTAATCCCAAAAATTTTCATAGAAGGTACTCATTTTTAACCGACTTAAAAAAAGGAGGAGGTTATCAATTCGTCTGTATGTGTTTTTTTTTTTTTTTTTTAATTTTTTTTTTTTTATGTTTGTTACCTCATAACTTTTGACTGGGTGAATCGATTTTGATAATTCTTTTTTTATTAGAAAGCTGACGCTTCCCATTTGGTCCCATTTCAATTTAGTCCAGTTCTGATAATGGCATCCATGAGAAAACCATATAAGTCTTAAATTTGCATTAAGTACGTGCGCGACAAATAGATGAATAACTCAATAGTCGGTCTTTTGAAGTCGGTTTTTGTTTTTTGTTTTGTAAAAATAATGTTCTTGTTATGAATTACTTTTACTGTAAGACCAACCTTGTATTGAAACCGTGAAAAAGTCAACTGTTCCATACATTTCGTCGAGATATTTGTATGGAACAGCTGACTTTTTTTTTCGATTTCGGAGTAGGATCAATATTAAAAGTCGTTCAAAATTATGAGTACGATCATCCCTTTTTGGCTTAGCATGCCCTATCCGTATAACCCTGTATGAGTAGAGATAATGAGTCCATTAGTGCGTCACAGCAGCAAGATGGCGTTAATGATTTATTAAGTTGAAACAACCAGGACCTCTCCTGAACCCCGTAATGCTTCTTAGTAAAATATTCATCGTTGGTACTGACCCAAGCAATTAATTAACATTGTTTTCTTTGACAAAAGGATGTCAAATGTAATCCAAAAGATGTTGAACTATTTACGAACACTTAGCCAAATCGTAAAAATACTATTTAGTGCTTTAGAAGAATGTTATGGTAATATTGGTTTTCGCATTTCCATGACAAAAGAAAATATCGCTAGGAAAAAGTCATGTATGTACTTATATAATAATAAGGCTCAATATAACTGCACCTCACGATTTTATTTGCTATCCTACAGGAATCGTAGATTTTATTGGGATAAAAAGCACCCTTTTTGTTAAAGAGATAAAGAATTATTGATTCGCTAAAAAAATGAGAAAATTGAATACCTATATTAATAAATTGAATAGGTACATACATAGCATGCGTATGCACAAAAGATGTTAAAATTACAATCATAGTATATGCAGGATAAGAAGAAGAAGTAACAAAAACGCAAACTTTCACATTTATTTTAGCAGGAGTTGTATGGTGGCAGAGATCGTCTGGTCTAAAACTGCACGCAGTGGAGGGGCATTCGATATCACTTTGCTTGTTTGCGTGTCGATGATAGAACGTCGAAAAATGGCAAACAATTCGTGTATTGCGCCTATACCTACACCTACTTTGCATGTGAGCGTTAACACATTGAAGGGTCGTACAGTTTACTAGACGATCTCCAGTTATTAGGGACAAAGTTAACGTTACACTGGATCTATAAGCTAGATACGTTGCTTTGTGTTTATGCTATGAGGTGGTAGTATTGCGCTTTTAGACCTACTTTGTATGTGAGCGTAAACACATTGAAGGATCATGCGGTTTACTAGTTAACATTTTACTAGAGTTTTAAAAAGCTAGACTAGAGACGTCATTCGAAGGGCGTGCAGTTTAAGACTAGACGATATCTACTTGGTAGGGACAAAGTTAACATTCACTGTACAAAGCTAGAGATGTAGCTTTACATTTATGCTGTAAGGTGACAAGCAGCAACAGTGTAAGCTGGTGATGCCGCGGAGATGGTAATGAAGATGTAAATGGCGAGCGCGCAGGGCAGGCGCGGCGGGCGCCCGGGCCGCCCAACCTGTGGCACCGTGCACCGTGTTGCGCCCCGCGCGGCGCTGCCACTCCTGCCACCCAGGCCAGTCCGACACGGAGCGCCGCCGCCGCCGCTCGTGCTCAACTTTTCCGCTGAGTCACGTGCAAACGTTCAAAAATCCCGCCAGCGCGACGACGCGACGCTGAGTGAAGTTTGATTTTTGGGTCCAGTTTCCTTTGTTTTTGATTTGGTGCTGACTTTATTGGATCTGAGTTTTCGGATTGGTAACTTTTTATGATTGCTTTTTTAGTGGTTTTTGTTCGTTTGAAAATGTAGTCGTATTCAATTTTTGAAGTTTAAAAAAGCAGATTTTGAGGTCTCAATTAGATCTCAAGTTATTTTTCATGCGATTCTAAATATAGTCAAACTTAGTATTGATCACGATTTTTTTATTGATTTTAGCTTATGTCAAAACAAGCAACAACGCATAAAACTCATAACAAAATAAGCTCCGTTTTATACACGTAGTTAGCTATAAAAATGTTTCAATAAGGTATTCTTTCAGGTGCCCGAAAAATATTCGTAGCACAAATGGAATTCCATACCAAAACCTCGTCTTTTTTGTTACTTCAAGGAAAAATCCTGCGGAGGTGGGGTTTAAATATTCTCCGACATCTAAAATTAAAAGACTACGAACTCATAATACTTATCTTTGCTACCATTTTTACCTGACCTACTTATTTTTTTCTGCTACTTAGACTCAAATCACCTAGCAACTGACACTTTGTTGTCCGAAGGTTAAATTTTTCATCCTAAAACTAAAATAACTGACTGGATCTAGGGACTGTAGTCGTACAAATATTGTAGACAAAATGACTTGAAACGGCCATATCCTATGATAAAATTCTGTTAGGTATTTTGCTATTTTTCATAAAATATTAAATCGAAAGGAACTCTGTCCATGTCAGTATGTTTGCAGCGTTTTCACGGCGCGCGGTGTTTCAATTTGATTATACTTATTTTTATCTCAGCACGGAAAATGTATAAAAGAAAACAGATTTATAAAACACCTTAAAGAAGTATAGGTATCTATAGATACCTACCGTCTGAAGATTTCTCTTCCTTGAGTATAATAAAATATGAAGCAATTTTCCAAATCCAATTATGTTTTGACTAAACTTTCAGCACGTCAATCATGGCCGTTGTTATCCAACTAGGCAGGTGGTAAATCCACTAGATTAGACGTGATTGGATAACAAGTTAGTTAACGAATTCTGTTCTAAAATTTGCTCGTCTAAATTAGCGAAGACCTAAATTTATTAAATAGCTGCGTCCTAAATTAAATTTGCCCTTTTTCATCCGCGCAGTGATTAAAAACAGTGCTAATAAAAAACTAATGGAAAACGGTGATGATGATGATTATGTTTTTTTTTTCTGTGCTCCTGATAATGTGTATGTAAGCGAAACAAACCAACTCGCATTTCTAATATTAGTTAGGATGATCCATTGTACAATGTACATGCAATTTTATTAGGGAGACTAACGTGGTTTTGACACATTTTGTTATAATTAGCACGAGAATACTCACGTACAAATTAAGTCGTTTACTACGACTAGTTTCAATCACATTCGGTGACCTTCATCAGGTGAGTTACAAGCGTGACGCACTCGCGGATGCGTCTCGCCTGGCACACTTGTAACTCACTTGACGAAGGTCACCGAATGTGATTGAAACTAGTCGTAGTAAACGACTTAATTTGTACGTGAGTATTCTCGTGCTAAATATAACAAAATGTACATGCAGTCTAAAATTATGCGAGTACCCTCATATCTAGGAATGTATTTATCTGTAGATTTACCTACATTTACATATCTACTCTACCTACATATCAACTTTTGATAAGTATTGGTATACAGGTAATATAAATTTACGACAACTACATATTTGTACTCTACCTACATATGACGACCTGTTTGGCTCAGCGGTAGTGTATCCGCCTTATAAGCCAGAGATCCCGGGTTCGATTCCCGGCCGAGCAGGTGGTTGAATGATGAATTTAAATATCTGCTCTGGGTCTGGGTGTTAGTTGTCCTTGTCTTTGTGTGTGTTCCATGGCATCCCCGACACAGGTTATCCTAGTGGAGAGCTATGAGTGTGAAACGTT
This sequence comes from Alcis repandata, assembly GCA_949125135.1. NCBI lineage: Eukaryota > Metazoa > Arthropoda > Insecta > Lepidoptera > Geometridae > Alcis > Alcis repandata. The sequence goes on along the minus strand of OX421226.1, from coordinate 8,637,353 downwards.
ATTTATTTATATCAACTTTCGAAAGGTAATAAGGTATATAAGCTGTTGAAACTTCACGAAATTGTCTAGGATATCGACAACGTGGTTGGAAGGAAGTCATTAGGACAACATAACATCTTCGGGGAGTGCGTGATTTTCCGCACTTTACTATTCACAATTTACATTTTCACAATAGAGAACCCTTTCCTGGACCCAAAGGATTTTATCCTTTATTTGGGTTCCCTTCTAAAATTCGGACAGAGATAAAAATCATGATTGCCAAGCAAATTCAGAAAACATTTTAGTTGGTTACCAACTGATTTATTTTTTAATCTATCTATTTGTTTATAACCTTTGTCTATGATTATTTTTCCTAGATCAGTTGTTTAAAATCTTACGATAAAAATTATCTAAGGCTACAAATCAGATATAACGCAGTAAGGTAATCAAATTCTAAATCAATTTTCTTCAGGTAAACGTGTAAAACTGCGGATTGAAATATAGCGAATTTATGATCAGTAACGATAGGCCACATTTATTTTGCAGAATCACTCTCCACACCCACGATAAAATGGAAGCGTTTACGAAGATTTATCGTTATTTCTTATCGGATACAAGCGAATAGCGATCAAAACAGAAAGCGGTCGTTTATTTAAATTTATTCCTGCTCATTATATTTAAACTAATGTAACGTTGGGAAATCCGCAATCATAGCCGAGGGGTTCGCGGCCCATCGACTTGTGTCCTCGGTCATTAGGCAGCCCACCTATCTCAGATAAGGCTATCTGTATATCTGTTTTATCGAGATCGATACGTGTTAATGTAATTCGAACTGAAATAACTCACTGTACCGAGATAATCAAACAACTCACTCTCCGTGAAAACTCGATCCAGTTTCATTGTTAGCGATTGATCGAATCATTTTTCTTGTTTAAAGGATACTGAGCTGTGTTTCGGATTAGTGAGAGAGACAAGTGTGCAATTAGTGTTGGGAGAGAATGTTCTGAAGAAAAGTGCAGTGGTGTGTTTGAGAGCAGTTACGCCGATGGCCGGGACAGGCCGACCGCGCTAGATCGATCCGGCCAGAGCGGCGCAGCTAACGACGTAAGTGCATTCTACATACACACACTATACTCACCTATCTACTACACTGTAATAGTAACTACAGTACCTATAGTACTGTCATCAAAGCTGCGAGCACTGGATGTAAGCTTGCATCCAGTGCTTTGATTTTGCTTGCTATTTACTTAATTACTTCTTAAATTATTGCTGTTGCCTCACAACCTAGATTCGGTTTGTCGACATTCAGTAGAGTAGTTACTTAGTCGAGTTTATTAAAATCTCAAACTGTATTGTATTAAAAAGAGCTACTCGTACGCTTAAGCGCAGAGCACAGCTGTTGTAGGCAGATATTAACACTGAGTAATACGTACTTCTTTAAAATTGCAAGTGGTCGTCTCTCATTGCATTTACATTTTTTAAGTAACTAGTTAGATTTGAACAATATAGCTTTTTATGTTTAATAAGGGTTATAATGTAAATATTTTAAATTATCTACTATTGTAAATTTTGTAATGCAAATAGCAAAGTAATCAATGGTAAATAGATTGATTCACGGACCCGTGCTGTTAATTTAACAGTCCATGTTAATTTAACTTTGACAACAAACGGAACGACTCTTTGTGAGAGCTGTCAACATTGAAATGTATCTATTGAAGTCGGGCAGGTAAACTTGGAGCGTTGCCAAATGTGTCGTTTTCTGTTTTTCCTTAATCAAAAATGTTTATCGATAAATTAAGTCAGCTTGTTTATTAGAACAAAGCAGCGGTTTCCGACTCAAAAATACGCGCACCAAAACACCGGACCATCGTAACGGCCTAGCTGTGATATTTATTTACGCTCTGGTAGAAATTCTGTGGAAACATTAATGTTAACATTCACATAGTAAATCTCGTCTCGGGTGTAACTCGTGTAAACTGCCTAAGTTTCAGAATTCAGTTCGGTTCATGTTGATTTCATCAATGTTGCACTGCGTGGCAAAGCCTTGATATCAAATGAAGACTATAAAATCCAATGTAAGGCTAAACAATGATGAGAACTAAAACAATAAAACCTAACAAATAGCTAATTGCTTATTTGCTAATTTTATAAAACGTACATATATTACATACATTTACGATGATTTATGATTCGCAATGTGTCAATTTTGGAGTAGACTAATTCTGTTTCCATTCATTTAAAATGTCAAACGTAACAAAATCTGTTCAAACATGGAAAACCCAATTCTACTAGTTGATTGCGAAAAAAAGGAAATAGCGTTTATCAGAAATCAGTCAATGTTTGCTAAAGACACTTTTATGTTCGCACACGGCAGGTACACGTGATTTTATTTTAGGTGCGAGTACGTAGGTAGGTACGTCTATCCAATTTATGAGAAATAAACACTACATTCGTATTAACTACTGCATAAACTATTGCTGTATTTACTACTCATATACTTACTAGTAAAAACAAAGCTTATTCTCAACTTTTTAATGGGGTTTTTATGAACATTTTATGATTAAAATTTATTTTATAACTAGAGCTTTTCAAGCTTTGCTGATTCTCGGGGATCTATTAAAATAGAGGTCAGTATTCGTAGGTATAAGTATCGTCCAAATTTCACAATTACATGAGCATTTGTTCGGGACCTTTTTCATGTTCATTCATTATCGTCATGTTAAACGAATGGTAAAAGCTTTCAGAATAAAAGCTCGGCCAAATTAAACAGGCCGAGGTTTGTAATTTTGATAATATGGGGTGGACATAAAAATATGGCAGAAAATTTAGAGACTCTACGTAATGATTTGTTAAAAGAATTAATAGAAGTTTTTTTTCCGAAATTACCAATTTCAATCTGTGTGAACATAAGGCAAGTAAGCTAAAAAAGGTTTATTAGGCAAAAAGAGACTTAAATTAAGAAAATACATTAAAATATAATTAAATTAAAAAAACTAACCAATAAAACTAAACTAATCTAAAAGGCCGCTGCCTGTGGGAATTGTTCCCAAAATGCTGGCCCCATTACCACGTTGTATGGCGATGCTCACCCTTTGGGCGAGATAGAGGCCAGCATTTTGGTCACGTGTTGCTTCGACCAGACGAGAAGAGAGCAAAAGTTAAATAGCAAATATTAAGAATCACAAATACAAGAGTAAAGCATTTACAAACTATTACTTAGAGGTTTTCTAACATAAGCAATAAAGTAGGTATAAATAGTTGACATTAACTATCCTATAGTATTATTCGTGGCAGATATTGAAGTGACGTATAATAACCACAGGTAATAATACTTATCACATATAATAGCTCTGGTAATTGCAAAATTTCTTGACCTACTTTCAAAATACGTATGAATAATTTGTACAAAAGCAAAACGCTTACGTTCCTATCCGCTTCTCAACTGATTTGTCACTCAATTTCTCGAGTATTTTCTTTCAGTATTTTTCATAGATATAATATTTATCAGACACTCAAAACCTTTTTGCTATTTGATTTAACTGATTCATAATTCATACTTTACCTAAATAATAGTGAAAATCTTTGCAACGGCTGTTACGTGGCGGCCTGACCGCCTGAGTTCTCTATATCAGACAAAGATCATCCTACTGGACTCAAAGCCTCTTGGCTATTTGATTTAACTGATTCATTATTCATACTATACCTAATATTGGAGAAATCCTTTGAAATAGCCGCTATGTGCCGGCCCGGACAAGCTGAGTTCTCTATATGAGATGGAAATCTAGATTCAGCTGGACAAGAGTAATCTAATACGGATATAAATAGGTGCCTAATATTTGTATAATAATTTGACTAGGAAAACCTTTTTAGGCTAACTCTCATATTGGTAGTAAACTGCGACTTGATGAATAGTTGTAACGTTCGGGGAAATATCTGCCCGACACAAACACGTGAGGTGAAAAACCTGCGAGGACCTGGGATCGATAGGTACTCGTATTCGACTCCCAATTGTTTAACCGGAGATTGTTGAAGCAATTTTCGACGAAAACAAATTGCTTTGCGATCGACGCGTTGCCACGAGCCTTTACTTTATTTCGATAGGGTGCGAGTTGCCAGGTGGCACTGACGCGTCCATAAAAATCTCTATTGTTGATCGTGACCATTTTCCGCCTCCTTTCCTTCGCCGAAAACAATTTAAACGTTCAAAAGCGGCTGTAAATTAACGCGAGGATTTTGATGAGCTTCATTAAGCAACGGCAGCATAAAACTGTCACTCTGTATTTTGTAGCGGCTCAGCGTTTTTTCGGGTTTTCTTTTTTAGAGACAGTTAAGGAAATAAATAGGTCCTTGTTTTCTTGACTTTGTCTTTAATAAGTACCTACTTATTCCATTGATTGTCTTTTAGAATGTTTTTTTTTAACTTATAAAAGTAGATTTAGTTACTTTCTTCTTGTCACTTTCGACGCCTTTGATTGTAGAGACAACATCTGATTTCGGTTCCGAATGTGGTAATAATGGTGACAGGCGGTCTTTGTGGGCACAATACAGGCGTCCCTCGCGTGCGGAACTTCCGGCCACATCTAGAGACCGAACAATCCGAACATCACCACATTTGTGTCATTATGCCAAGTGATTGACGATACATTTAGCTCAGTCCTTGTAAGATTTATGATTTATTGAAGCTGGGGATCGCAGTTTTACACACTCTATCCGAAAAGACGTGTTAGTTTTTTAACCGACTTCAAAAAAGGAGGAGGTTATCAATTCGTCTGTATGTTTTTTTTTTTTATGTTTGTTACCTCATAACTTTTGACTGGGTGAATCGATTTTGATGATTCCTTTTTTATTAGAAAGCTGACGCTTCCCATTTGGTCCCATTTCAATTTAGTCCAGTTCTGATAATGGTATCCATGAGAAAACCATATAAGTCTTAAATTTCCATTAAGTACGTGCGCGACAAATAGATGAATAACTCAATAGTCGGTCTTTTGAAGTCGGTTTTTGTTTTTTGTTTTGTAAAAATAATGTTCTTGTTTCGATACAAGGTAGTCTGTCCCTATTTTTGGGATAAAACGTAGTAGGTATATGTGTATAAGGGTATAAGGAACAAAAGAATAACACTTTAAAGAGCCGTTACAATACCTAAAAAAGTAACAAAAAAGTACTTACTCACTTTTATTTTACTTTTACGAAATTAAAATATGTGTTGTGCAATTTTCTCATTGTTCCAGGAGAGAAATGGCTTATGTTTCTTTCTTTTACTAAAATTGACCTATACTTAGTTACACCGTTTCAAGTCCAAGACCAATAAGAAAAGTACCAATAATAATAAAAAGAAAAAGTCAATTTTATATTAGAAGATAATTTCATCTAGGCCCTGGCGGCGCTTCCGATAAATTTCGAGGCAGCGAGGAGTTTTGAGATAAACTTTTCAATCAAGTATCACAACATTCTTTCCAATTTTACGAACTCTGCGCTCTTTTACAAGAATATTAAATTCTCAATCAGGACTCAATAAACTGTTTGATCAAAGCACTAGGAGCTCATTAGCTCTATTCATGCGGACGCACCGATATGAATAAGTAAACTGAAACTCGGACTGGACTACGGATTTATCCAAACCAATATCCATACAATATGGCTTCGTGACTCAGTGGCGTAGCTAGGTAACCAAGGGCCCTGGGGCAAGTCAAAAAATGGGGCCCCACTGCTATCTAAACTGGTTAGGTTTTATCAAGTAAAAATATTAAATATAAAAATGCTAAGCTACTTTAACATCAGCTCTTTTACGTGCACTGCAGGGGCAAGTAATAAAAATATTAAACAGTAAAAATACTTGGTGTAGGCATTGGGGCAATAAAACGAAATAGAAAAGATTCAAGGGTTTATTATATAAAGGTCGGACCTACCAACTGACTAATAACAATTTATATTTACAATCTTTTCCTAGCTTTAATTTTCGCAAAAGTATCAATGACTTCGGTTAAATCCAGGCTTGATGCGGTTTTGTTTTCAATTGCTATTAGCGATAAATGTCGGAGTCGAGTTTGGCCTATACTATTTCTTAAATATTTTTTTATTATTTTTATTTTGCTAAATGACCTTTCAGCTGCTGCAGAAGTGACAGGAATTCTAAAGTATAATAAGATTGCTGTAAATACTTCCGTTAGGTCGCAATCTAGCACTCCATATTTGCTCATTATTTCCTTACATAATTGGCGAACAGTCCATGCTTGAGTTACTTGAGGTAAAACTAGGTGGTAAATATTAATAAATTGAAGTGAAATGCCTATTATAACTGAATATTTTCTTTGGATTTCGTCACACTTTTGTAATAAAGTTGCTTCATCAACATGTAATAAAAATATTGGTGTTAGAAAATCGAATATTTGACAGACTGCACTCATACCAGTAAAACGTGTATTTAATTGAGCTATTAATATGTCTAGTACATTAATGAAAATCTCAATTTTAAATATTTCTTCTCTGTTTGGAAATCGGTGATCAGCAGCTAATTCATCAAAATGTTTTTTTAACTTTTCTTTGCCTTTTTTCTTGAAAATGGGTATCTATACCATATTTTCTTGCAGTTTCACTGGCTTTGCACTTGAATAATTCGAAATCATTTCTATAAATTTGCAACTTTGCTTTGGTATCTGCTAAAGCTTTACTTGCCTCGCCCAAATTGATGTCGCATTTTTGTTAAGTTTTGGATGCATAATTGATGTCATTCAATATCAATACACTGTGCATGAATTCGCAAAGCAATACGAACTCGAAATTTAGCATTTTTGTTTTAATACTCTCTGCTTCACTGCGCTCATCTTTATTAGGACTTTTTAGAACTATTTCTGATAATACTTTGATAATATCAAAAAAACAAAGATTTATTGCAGATATCGTATTGACCCTACTGGATCATCGCTAGTCGGATTTAGTTTTTTAGAGTGAATTTTGACAGTAGATCCCAGCGTTTGATGCTGTTTCCGAAAAAGTTATACAAATGTTGCAACGTTGCGAAAAAAATCTAAGAATTTAGGGGAATTCCCTAGGTATAACTTTCGAATTTCTCTCAACTGAGTTGCTATGATTAAAGTCGGGTTGCAAGTTGCAACCTGTCATATTTATTTTGAAAATGGGAGAAATTTTCAAAAGTTCAGTTCAATCGAGATTTTCTGGTAAGGATTCGAGGGCCCCCTGAGCTTGAGGGCCCCGGGGCACTGCCCCGCCTAGCCCCTAGGTAGCTACGCCACTGTCGTGACTGCGTTTTTAAAATCGCTGGGACAATGAGTCAATTTTTCATTCATAGCAGTAGATCTCTCGATATCGGCCGTCGGATCAAGTAGCAGGTCTGAATATTTTCAAAGTACATACTAGCACTACTCTAGGACTTATACTTCGTTGTTTTTTAGAAAATTTGGAATTTCTGAGACCTAGGGATATTGCTTTATCTTCATCTTCTTAAGCTCGCTGCGTATCTAAAACGCAGTGTGCGTAAATGTCATTTCTAAAAAAACGTTTGGACAAAGTAGTTAGTTATTTTAACAGTTTGTTTAAATTTGTTTGCCTATTCACGTATTAACATAAAAAAAAAGCTTTAAAATGGCCTATTTTTGACCCCAAGAAAATGAGCATGCTTCCAACATATATTTTTATTACTTAGGTACATACATCTATACTTTTATGCTTAGTACTAAAACGAAAAATCTAATAAAAGTTATCATAAAATGCCTACCATACTAACCATAAGTACTATAATAAAATTATCTTTGAAAATCACTGTACCGTATGAAAATTACTCCTGCAATAAAACCCTCATCCTTTACGACATAGGTGTGCCAATAAATCAAAGTTAACGCTGCGTGGCACGATATAGGATGCGAGAATTTTCATATCGTTCTGATCCATCGTTCTAGTGCTCTTACACGAGCAATTTTCTAGCAATTATTACCTATTCGGGCACATAATTGCTAGCCATGGTTAGCAACACTGGATGGGTATAATTTCTTGATGAACTTCTTCTTGATAAACTTGGCAACACTGCTATAAACTTCATTCTCTTCAAGCTAAAACCGACGACCAAGTGAGTGCGTCTATTTTCTTTTTTAATGTTTCTGATCCAACCTAAAAGTGTGCGCAGGAGTGGTTTAATTCTTTCTCCGTCCGTGTACGGAACATTACCCAACAACAGCCATCGGAAATCGTGGATCAATCTGGTAAAATCTGGTATAATTCTCCGCTATAATTATGATCTCTAATTGCTCCATATATTACGAATATATATCAATACTTATTAGTAAAATTGTTGACGAGGAAAATCGGTCTGACCTTTTGTTTCCGCATCGTGCTAAAACTACTAAAAAGGTTTCAATGAAAGTTGGTACCTACTGTAATTATTTATATTATTGATCAACGTATAAGATATATCATCCCGGAAAAAATAACGGTTCTTGTAGAGTAGGGGGTGAAACTGCGGGACGCCGCTGGTCGACAATATGAATTGTCAATGTACTAGCGGCGCCCTGCGGTTTCACCCTCGTTTTCCGGGATAAAAAGTGACCTTTGTGTTGTTAATCCAGACCATAAACGACCTTTATTCCAAATTCATCCAAATTCCATTCCAAATTCACAATGTTCATCAATAATAAACATACATGTTACTTTCACCTTTATAATATTAGCAAGATGTATTACCTTGTTTATTGTAGTTGCTTCATTTGAACCGGAAACTCCAAAAATGTGCTACATATTAGAGGTACTCATTGCTGCAGATTGCAACATGACGTTATGAGCAATTTACATTGCCCGTGTAAGAGCACCTTTAGGGAGTTTCCCATAAATAAAAGTTTGCATGTTTTGCAATTAAAGGTAAACACGTATTAAATGCAATACGTGTTTACCTTGCCTGGGAGAGCGATATCATAAATAATGAATATTTTGATTGTTTAGCTTAAAAGATGCCAAGTACTTCGTCTAAAGGTAAAGTTTGACATGATTGATTTGATTGTCTGTGCATTGCAGTGTTTTTGACAGGGGCAATATCGCGAACTATATCGCAATAGCGCGAGCCATAACTGTATCGCGTTGAGTTTTGTCCTTTTTCTCTAGCTGGCAGAGTGAGACGAAAGCCAGGTCAATCCAATTAAAATTCTCGCTAAGAGTCTGCGATATGATCCCTGATCTCTTGAAAACATTGATGTTGTTACATCCTGTCTCGACGCTTGGAGAGGCTTATGAAATGTATACGATAAGGTTGACATTTCACGTTTAAGATTAGTCATCTAAGTACACCTACAAGAGCTTACTTGAGTTACGTGATTAGTTAAATATAGACCCAAAATACATTCATTTACATTCGTGGGAAGGATATAAATTCTTCCAAGTTAATGCCATTATGTTATATACTGAAGCTGTATGTGGAGAAACGTATAAGAAGCTACGAGTATCCGAAAACTATCGAGGGAACCGTAAACTTGGTTAATTCGACACATAAAATGTTATCTTCCGTGCTGAATATTATACGAAATAACCTGCACATACCTACTTATTTACTTCTCCTTATTTACACTATACCTTAGTTACGTCGCTACCGTCAGTGTTTTTCCTTGTACGAAATCATAGAAAATCGAACTACAAAAATCACGATCCCGGAAAAAATGTTGCATCTATTTCGGTTGATTTGTAAACTATTACCTTCCACCGAGCGGATTTGCTAGTAAACAAAGCTGTGCATTTTTAAACCGATTTTTATTGCCTCCGAAAAAGTAACCAATTAACTTGGAATGAGTCAAGAAGAACGTATTGTTTCCGCCGCTGGCTTTTTGCCAGACGCGTCACCGAAGAAGCTTAATTAATAGAATTTTAAAACAGTAGGTCAAAGTGTCGAGCTATTGAATGGTTCGTGCACAGCCTTTGTAATTTTCTTAATGGAAAAGGGCTGATTTTATAAAAGGATTTAATAGACTAGCACTTATCACAGCGCTAAAATTGATAATCTAACACAATGGCAAATCTTCCATTTATGGTCAATCAAATGCCCAAAGGTTCAATTTCACCGAAATTGTAAGGCTGGATTTTTTTGTGAGCAGAACTTCAATAGTGCATGTATTTAAGTCCCATAGTGCTGAGTATTTACCTCCGTATTTACCAACACAACTGTGCGTAACTGCTAGAGATAGAATGCACGCACATTTCGTAAATGTTTACATCAACCGTCCACCGAGGAAAACACTTGTGCCATACTTTCAGCCGTACAGTGCAGCACACTAGTGAAATATCTTAGGTATGTTGTAAGCATGGGAAGATCAGAAAAATTAGTTTTACGGACAAAATAACAAATCATAATCAGTCGTTATAATAAAGCTGTAAAGTTAAACGTTTTATAGCATGTTCAAGGTAAGGTAAGATATAGGTACGGATATAGGATTGCGTAAGCGCAATGATGCCATGGTGATGAGTCCTAGAGATAACGGATTAGGTATATGCTAATCGCTGCTAAATAAGATGATTCAATGCAAATTATTATGATGAGACGAATTGTTGTTTCAGTAGGAACGGCTACATTTTGTTAGATACAATTTTGGGACCATTAATTATAATCTGACTGCACTAAAATCATCTGCGTCGGATTTTAATTTTAGTGATATTCAATTAAGTTTGATTTATAAAATGGTGCACCACAATCAACATTATTATTGTGTTTAAAAGTTAAAGTGAAAATATTAAATATTCCTTATAGCTTTTATTTATAATTCATTTTGGGAAAAGCTTGACTGAATATTCCAGCTTCTTTCTAGTATTTAAGATGGTATTTCCAGCTTCATTAAAACAATTGTTTTGTTCTAAGTATTATATTTTCTTTTGTATTATGACACCAGTCAAACAAACACAGGTGTAGAATTGTAGAACTCTGAGGACAGTACTATAATTTGTCTAATGACTAAAATACGTTGTAATCTAGAGTAGGTATGCAACACGAAAAACACTGTTTTAAAACATAATATTTCTACATATCAGCAAATAGTCAACTGCGACTATTATTAACTACGAATATCACAATATATATTATATATTATGCTAGCACATCTATTGTTTGATATAATTTCATTATACATATTTAATTTTATGATGTGTCATGCATGACCGCAAACCTGATAAGATATATGGGTAACTAGGTAATAAGATTACAACCTTGGGTCTAGAAACTGCGCAAATATACACTATCTGTCACATAATTCCTACGGGATCTACGAAATATTTGGCTAAGGCAAATAAATTGCGTAGTATACACATGCGTAATAGCATAATAACATATATTTACAAGTAATAGGTATATACATACATGGATACCTAAGCACGTGTTCTATTTAATAAAATTGGTTAAATAATGAATGCCACAAAATCTGCTAACGCATGCAGCTTCAGCTATTTTTCGTGGCATTTATTGATGGATAAATGTAAACACATTTCAATCCAGTTCAGCATCCAGTATTCTGGATTGGGTTAGAGCAGCCGCTTGTGGATCCAATCGTCATTGGATTTTACAGCTGGATTGAAACACTCAAAAACAAAAGCAATCGCAAAAGTTTAAAGTTCGAATTACCCTTAACGTAAACAAAAAAGTATAGGCAAAGGTATAGGCGGTATAGGACATAGAACTTTTTTCATATTCCCCACTTCTACAGTTTACCCTACATTCAAGCGTGCATCTGTTACTTACGATATCACAACAGATAGGAAAATTGGAACTTCGCCAAATATGTGACCAAAAATTTAGTGATAATGTTCAATCTATCATCGCTATTAACTTTATTAGTTTATTCGCCCCATCTAGATTCTCTCTAATCTTTAAATATCATCAAAAGACGGTCATGTCGTATTTACTAACGACTTACATATTTTTGTGGAACGAGACGCAGCAGGCTGTCTGACGGAGCAGTCTGTTTAATATTTGAACTGAGTGATTTCCGATGGCAATAAACGTTTGCAACCCGGTAAAACATTTCACGTTACAAGATTGCTTTAAAACAGATGTAACTCGTTCTAGATTCTTTAAAAATAGGCAATATTTAACTAGAAAAGTTGATAATTAGAAACGCGTAAAATAACCAGAGTAACGCAGACTCGTGTTCTCGAGATAAATTCGACTTCACTAACGTAAACAAATCAAAGAGATTGATGTCTTCGCCAAATGTTAGGACGAAAATAAAAATAGGAAGTTATGGCAGTCCGTATCCCCCTAAAAATAATCGAAAAACCCCCAAAATAGTTTCCTTCGAGAAAAATAACATGAGAAATTTGAAGCAACACGCAGAATGCAATTAATGCAGACGCTATGCTGATCTAAAATATATCTCTCTCTCCCCTCCTCCAAAGCAGACAGATATTGCTAAAGAAGTACTTATATTTTTTCTGTACCTAAGTAATTTATTAACATATTAATCACACCTAATTGAGCCGTGATATGGCACCTAATATTAGACTGTCACGTATCGGTATGGGAATAACTTGGTCGTTGGCTTCGCTCGCCTGATTTAGGCCACACGATAATTTTAGCTTAATTGCCCTCCAAATAAAGAGAGGTGGCACTCAGCTCGACAGTAATGAAATGCATAAAATCGCTAAAGTACCTAACCGTCCCACACAATCTGACATCATTCAATCTCAGAGCTGATTAACAAATGAAAATTTGAAAGATCTTTAATACAAAATTGAACGTTATTACCATTCAGCAGAGCGCCAAATACTATTTTATTTTGTTATGTAACTGACGAAGTGAGCAATCCGCTCATTGACGGTTAGCATCACATTTGCCGTAACAGTTCAGTCCCACCCAGAAGTTAATACTTCAACAGTTCAAAAACCCGCGTGGCAATGCACTTCGCTCGTCACCTTGATATATTATATTATTAGATAGTATTAAACATCTTTAATATTCTGTTATTTTACTGGAAACATACTGGCTTTCAATACAGTATATAGCAATGTTTACACACTACTGCATGGTGGTTGAATATCTGCCAAAGGTGTGGTTGATATTTTCCCAGACGGACTCTGCAAAATAGCCTTACCACTGCCACTACAAAAACTTGCCTACCTATAGAGCTTAAAAGTAATAAGAGTCATAATACTAACTCACCTATACTTAGCAAATTCCTAAACCGCTGAGTTACGGTCGCAGATTTAATCTTTCAACAAAAAGCCACGAATAATGCTTATAACCCGCTTTTGTGTAACAAGTAGTGATGGCCTTTGTGCCAATTTCTAATGAGAGGACTCGCTATCTCGATGACTCGATAAGCCCCTGGTTGTTCGGGAACAGAGACCGTGATAAACGATTTATATCCCTATTCAATTATAATAAGGATTATTAGATTCCATAAACAAGCTTTGCGGAGATAGATGCTGAAATAGCGATTCAAAAGCTGTAGCGACTGCTCTTTACTTTGCGGTCAGGAAAATCCGATCCGGGATTTGAAAGGGAAAAAGTGTTTCGCAACTTTACTTGAAAAATCTTTACCAACATAAAAGAAAGCCAGGCAAGGGAAGTGAAGTCCTTTAAAAGCCGAAGCTTATTAAAAATATTGCAGAGTAAGTAGGTACTTATACTTATTACGTACTCTGTTTATTTTCAAATTATAAGTACTAAAGAGTGGTAATAAAATTTATTGACTACAGTACAGGGTTATATGGCTTAGCATTTAAGCCGAAAAGGGCTCATCGTGCTCAACATTATAAACAAGTTTTAGTAAGGGACCAACCGTTGAATCGATAAAAACAGCTTTTGCATAAAAAAATATCACTGACATTTCAGGATTGATCCCATAGTAAAAGAGGTCCATAATGATGAGTAGCTTCTCCTTTTCATATAACCCTGTTTAGGTGGATACTTAATCCCTGCCGGCGTCAGCGTGGTCTGCTACGCGGACGATACGCTGGTGCTGGCACAGGGGGCGTCGCACGAGGCGGCGGCTGACGCTATGACACGCGGGGTTGCGGTAGTCGTGGAGAGGATTCGGCAGTTGGGTCTCGAGGTGGCACTTCACAAGTCCGAGGCCATGTGCTTTCATGGGCGTGGGAATGTGCCACCGTCGGGAACCCAGCTAACGGTGGGAGGGGTTCCCATCGGCGTCGAGTGTACTTTAAAGTACCTAGGACTCGTCCTCGATAGCCGGTGGAACTTCGTGGAGCATTTCCGACGTTTGGCTCCCAGACTGGAGCGGGCCGGGGCTGCCTTCAGGTGGCTCTTGCCCAATCTGGGGGGGCCAAACGCCTCCAGCCGGAGGCTCTACGCCGGGATCGTGCGGTCCATGGCCCTTTACGGGGCTCCGGTGTGGGCGCCCGCTTTGAGGAAGCGAGCCGCCCACTACCTGAATAAGCCCCAAAAAGTCCTAGCCGTCAGGCTAGTTCGGGGATACCGCACGATTTCCGGCGAGGTGGCGAACCTCCTTGCCGGACTGCCGCCATGGGATCTGGAGGCGATAGTCCTCGCGCGCCTGCATGAATGGCGCGCGGAGGCACTACTCCGGGGGGTCACTCCGTTTCCGCGGCACATTGCCGCGAAGCGGACAGACCTCCGGTGCGATCTCATGGCGACATGGAGACAGCGACTGTCGCAACCCCGTGCAGGGCACGCCACAATAGTGGCGGTAAGTCCCCTCTTTGAGGAGTGGCTTGAGAGGCGCCACGGCGCCCTTACCTTCCGTCTGACGCAGGTCCTCACCGGACATGGTTGTTTCGGGAGGTACCTGCACCGAATCAGGCGGGAGGAAACGCCCGGATGCAACCACTGCGAGGATCGGCCGGAGGACACGGTGGAGCACACCGTGGAGGTCTGCCCCGCTTGGGTGGAGCCCCGCCGTGTTCTCGTAGCGGCGATCGGCGGCGGCGATCTCTCGCGTCCGGCCCTGGTGCAAGCCATGGTCCGGGGCGAGGAGGAATGGGACGCCGTCGCCTCCTTCTGCGAAGCAGTGATGCTAGCGAAGGAGGTGGCGGAACGTGAGAGGGAGAGAACCTCTCGTCCCAGCCGCCGCCGTGGGAGGCGCTCCGGGCGTCGGGGGTCACGTGACGACCTCCGGCCACCGTAGACGCGGGCCTGTGGACGGTGAGCTATTGGGCTAGCTCGCTGTCCGTCCGTCTTATGACGACACAGGTCGTGTCGACGGCGCGTTCGTGTTCCACGCGCGCCTCAAAGAGATGTCAGCAACATGGAAGGGGCCCGAGAGGGCCCATGCCCGTCGGGGCTGCGGGTAGAAGTTACCGCGGCCTCGGCGTCACAAGGGCGTAGAAGGAACATGGGTGGTTTTTGGTCAGTAGAAGTCTGACACTCCCTTCCGCTCTGCCCAAAGAGTGGGAGGGGTCATTTGATGATTTCCCACCCCCCAAAAAAAAAAAAAAAAAAAAAAAAAAAAAAAAAAAAAAAAAAAAAAAAAAGGTGGATACTTAATATACTTTTTTGACGTGACAACGTCTTATAATTCGATGGAGCCGGCTGCACGCACGAAAAAACATGACGCATGCAGCGTTACCTCGCTCTGAGGCGTTCCATTTAAGGCTTGAAGTGCAAGCGAGAGCGCGCAACGAGCGACAAAGAGGCACAACCGGCCTCCGCGTTCGGCAGCGTTCGACATCTGTCTCTATCCTACTTGAGTGAGCAATGCGTCCGCGTGGAGCTGCTATACAATAATACATTTACATGTTTTCGTCAAGTATGAAGTGCAGTGAAAAGTGAATGTGGTGTCAATTGTATAAAGCAACGATAAATGCGGCGATAAAGGTAATGATTCTTTCGATATTAAATATACATATGTTCAGTGATATATTGTCGTAATTGTATTTATGCGTACAAATAAATGTACTCGTAACTTGATCAATTCAATTTTGTGATTTCCATTTACCTCCTTCTCTATATCCATTTATCCATACAAAATATCTATCAAACAAATAAAATTAAAATTTTCTTTTGAAAATGAAACCATTCCATCAGTATTTTCTTATGACGTTGTCACGTTCAACTATCGTCAGTAAACCGACTTTACAGACAACCGATTTTTTTTTGGTAGCGGGACCTTGGCCCCAGATTCAAGTTCATCTTTACGATCAATTTGAAATAAAGAAGGTATCAATAGAAGTCTTATTGAAACTGTATTCCAACTATCCACATCAGTCTCTCACAATTTAATTTACAGAAACTGCGCTGAACCGGCTTTGTCTCGAGAAATAATACGAGCAAATTGCGAACTAAATTAATAGCATTCTTCAGAGTTTCGAGTTAGTTCTTGGGTACTGTAATAACTCAATACTTTGTTGTACCTACAGTTATTTAAAACAGTAAACGCCTCTTTTATTTTACTTTGCTTTTTATACTCCGTCGGAAATAGAGAGGTTTAACGTGTAAAGCTATGTGTCTGCTGTGATATCGATTTGAACTTTTTAATTTAATTTTAATTCAGTACTTTTTTGGTTTAAAGGTTAGTTGATCGAGTGCATTAGCCATGATTTAAAAAAATGGTTCATGATGTTTAAAGATTTTAAGCTTTCAGTCAGTCAGGCTATTTTAAATACATAGAATGATAAGGTACTTGTTAGATTAGATTTAGAACATTGAATTAATTTTACAAATTGAAATCACACATATGTAGGTACTAAGTTATATTGGAGGTGCCTAATTGATACGAAAGTTACAGAGAAAACTCAGATAAACCTACTGTTTAAAATTATAAAAATTACCAAAGTAAATACTCAAGAACAATACGTTCATGGTTACGTAACTTATAAAGTAAAAAACGTATAAAGTGCATCGTCATCATTATCAACCCATAATCCTCCCATTGCTGGGAAGCCTACCTTAAAAAGCACTACCAGTACAATAACTACCAACTTCCAACGTGCAAAAAAACATAAAGCTTCGTACAGACATTCTATAACACAACATTTCAAACGAAGAATGACAGAAGTGCAACGAAACACGAACATCAATGGACGGACGGCTTGCGTGCATTTAATTACCTCCTACTACACGTTTCAACAATGAAAAAGTGAAAAATCCGAAAAGCCTTTGTGCTCTTTCTAAAACCGGACAATAGAGTGTTCCGCCGCTACGAATTTACGTAGACAGCATGGTTTTATTCTGTACCTATTTAGAAATTATGAAGTAATTAGTTACACCGTGCGGTTTTACCCGCGTAGTGGTGGAAAGCGGTGGTAATGATGAGGAAAATTACCCTGAAAACCTTCCTCCCTTGTCCTATAATGTATCCCTAACAACGTGTATGCAATATTCATGATGATCACTATTTTTTTACGAATTCACTTTTTGCCACAACACCACCTTTTTTATTCATTCATTTTCTTAATTGTCTGTTTATTTGTTCCATACAAATTTTTGAAATACTTTTTGAAGTAAACAAAATAACGAGAGACTTGTAATTTAAACTTGGATAATCAACCCTGATTACTTTATTTATTAACCAACCCTGCAACGAATTTCTATATTGTGATTATTAATTATTAATTTATTTTTTCCTCCAGCTTTTGAAGCCGAATGTACACAATTTATCGTTACCAATTTTCATTATATCGGAATATTGAGTTTCAATTAGCTACACAAACGGTGTCATTTAACGTCAGTATTGTGGAAGAGGTGAAACGGGTAATAATTGATTATTACGCAGCAGCAGGTTTTCCTTTTGTTATGATTTATGAGAGATGGAATTCGATTAATTTGATTTTTCATTGAATTAATTAATCATTTTGATCAAATTTGAGAATAATTTGAGCAGCCATTGCTTCGACCGAACTTTACAAACAGCATTTAACAGTGCAAATGAGCTGGAAGATAAGCGTCATATTAGATAGAGTTTAAAAGGGATAAAACTTAAATAGATGGAGAGCGAACTAAAAGTTTGAATGCAAATATTTGAACCGCGAGCTCGAGGCGCTCCGAGGAGACTTCTATTTACACATTCACGTATAGACACGAGCCTGAGGCCAAATCGATATCATTTGCATAAGGTAAGTACGAAAAGTTCAAATTACTTATCGAATACCAAAACAGATTTTCAAGACGTTGTTTTCGATATCAGACGCATTCGGAATAAAGCCATCTGTTTAGATGGCTTCACTGTGAAAACTAACGGGATTTATTATTGATTATTAAAACTCAATTTGTTATGATTAACAAAGAAGTTCTTAACTATTCATCCGTATTGTGTGAACCTAATGTATAAACCAATATGAGCGAAACTATAAGTCAGAGTAAGAGACTCTTAAATACGTGTGTTCATTACAACAAAATCCTTGAAACAGGTTACCTAAATGGACGCTTAGCTTTGCAGCCAAATAAAACTTAGTGAAACGGCGTCAGAAAACGTAAAGTCATTTTATCACCACCTAAAGCTTTCTGGAGATTTCTTTGATCTCGCCATCTGACAATAGGAATCGGATCTGTCACCGCTTGTGATGTTGGCAGCGCTTACACACTGTTACCAACCACCCGGCCTTGTGATTTATTAAAATAGAAATAGCACAAACTCCTAAATGTCCACATTTGTGTAAACTACAGCCGATGAATATTTTGTTCGGAGCTGTAAACGGTTTAATGTGCCGTGTATCGTGTATGCTTTTCGAGCTGAATCAATACATGTTTATAATAGCACACAAATGTAGACCAATCACCTATATAGCTATATACACTGAGTGACTTATACAGGTTTGTTCAGCTTATATTTTACAAATAAGGTTTTACTGAGAAAAAAAATCATGACTACTATCATGTTGTAGGTACTCAATTTCGAAATTTTAAAGAAATAACGCGCACCTGCATTTTAATACTTGAGTAAAGGCAGAGGTCTTATTAACTTCTTATAAAAATATCCTAAGATATACGTAAGTAATAAGTATTGTTTCAAAAAAAAAAACGAAAACCCTTTTTAACACGCTTTTATTAGCTTCACCTGTATGTTTGTATGTTTGTATGTTTGTATGTTTGTATGTTTGTATGTTTGTATGTTTGTATGTTTGTATGTAACCGACTCCTTTGAGCGCGTTTTTGACCCACTTTAAACGGTCAGATTTCTTTCAAACTTTGTAGATATATCGAGGACCGATGACAATACACTAAACAAATCGTGTTTTTTAGTTTTTTTAACTATTAATTTTTTTAACACGCTTTTTCTATAAAGTTTCTTTAACTTTTAATACCGTTTAACTTACAAATGGTAATTTCGTCATTCGTGTCAGAGAACAGAGTGGCGCAGTGGAAGCGTGCTGGGCTCATAACCCAGAGGTCCCTGGATCGAAACCACGCGCTAGAAATCTTTTTGCTCAATATTTTTTGTTACGCATCAATTTTATTTTATGAGGTCTGAGGATCGAAACCACGCGGCTACAAATATTTTTGCTCAATATTTTTTGTTACGCATCAATTTTATTTTTAATTTGCTTGAGCAGACGGCCAAAATCGGATAACACCAACACATTTGTACATATTAAGGATGGTTAATAGTTAGCAAATCGAACTAAAAAGCGAAAAATAAATAATAGTTAAAAAAAAACTAAAAAAACACGCTTTTTAAAACCGAACTAAAAAAATAGAAAATAAAATTTTATAAATTTAAATTAAATAAAGGGTTGAAAATTTCAATAAATATAAATTAATAATAGTGTAAATATATAAATATATGTATTTTATTTTTAAAAAAGCGTGGGGTGCTTTCTAAGATATTATCAAAATGCTAATCACTCTACTCATGTCTGTCAATACAAAATGTATCTACAAAATATATAATATCTATTGACCCATGCACCCCACGCTTTTTAAAAATAAAATACATATATTTATTTATTTACACTATTATTAATTTATATTTATTGAAATTTTCAACCCTTTATTTAATTTAAATTTATAAAATTTTATTTTCTATTTTTTTAGTTCGGTTTTAAAAAGCGTGTTTTTTTAGTTTTTTTTTAACTATTATTTTTTTGTATTTAGGCCTCACCTAAAGTATGATGATATTCTATGGTAATAAAAGTGACCAGAAAATATTTATAGACACCATAATTTACAAACATGTGATAAATACGTGTAGGTAGGTAAGTACCTACCTACACGTATTTCCAACACAACGTGTTTTCATCACAAGTGTGATGACAAGATAACGTAGATAAAGGCACGTAAGTAAATCTAAAAAGATTATGATTTTCCTAATAATGTAAAGCGCGACCAACAAATTAATCTGTAGAGACAATCAAGCTGAAGAACTAAAAATGTTCGATGAGTAGCTGTCAGTTTCGTTCACAAAATACGATAGTGGCTCCTTGGCTCAACTCAATAAACAACTTGGTTCTTTGTAGGCTGAAAGATCTTTTAGATACTTACCGGGTAAGTAAATACACTAATTCGATAACTCAAGAGCAACTTTTTAAAGCTTTTAGCCTCAAATTGAGATCAAGACTTTTAAATTACTTTTGGGGTGGTATTGATTGAAAGGGTAAAGTAAATAAAAACCTACATACTCGTATGTACCTACTTATAAATCAAAATTAGTTTTTACTTGGAAATGAATAATTACTGATTACTGATGAATTAGCTAAATGTTGTTCCAATTTGGAGAATGGAGTTTCAATTTCAAACAGATATGCCTGTATGTAGGTATATTTGGTATTATACGGTAGTAGGTACCTATTCTAGACATAAAACCCACATACGAAGAACTCACTAATACCGACCTACTTGGCAAACCTATTTCGTAGACTGTCATGTTTCTCTCTAGGTTAGACTAAGGACTAAGATCCATGTACCCTTAGGATCTCAGATTTACAAGAATCTACAAAAATAAATCGAAAAACGCTCTACAGTTAGTTTGCTTAAATTGACGTGTTCACTGTTCAGCGAAATTTTCTTTCTGTTAAATAACTCGTTTCGAAAATTTATCGAAAGTTAAAGCTCAAAATGAAAGCAATAATATCGTCACACCTGTCACCCTACAACGGAATATGCTAATACTTCTAAAGTCGACGAACGAAAATTAAAAACGAAATGCCATTATATAAAAATAAACGTGATTTGACGCCAACTAGAATTCGTCATTTGCTTAACTGATTTATGCGAAACAGCTTAACGGAAAGCCGGACCTGGCGCGCTTCTAAATGGACATAAATATTTAATTTTTACAAGTAAATTGAAACGGGGGACTGTGGGGTCAACGGGAAACCGGGGGAGAGCTATGGAGAAGACCTTCCCTTACATTAATGAGGCGCCATTAACCAAAAATTGTTACCCTCATGGGAATATTTACGTCTGTTAAAATTATACCGTACCGTATTCGAATTAAGTAGGTATGTAGGATTTCTACTTGAATTGTTTTTACAGAGAAGATTGTGGAAAATATTATATATTATCCTTTCGAGCTTGCAATATACTAAATCTTTGAGTACCGATAGATAATTTTTGTGACTTTATATTTTTACTTGATCCTTAGAATATCTCAAAAGGTATTAAAATTTTCATATCCATTGATATTTACAGAAATTATGAAAGAAAAAGTATCGGAGAGCTCTCCTGACCTGAATAGTTGATCAACCAAGTAGAGCAGCCAATAAATGGGGCACCTTAGAGAAGTCCTTGAACAAAATTCATTGAATAAGTCCCTTATTTTATTTCAATATTACATAACAACTTATCAAGTACACTTGAAACTCAAACAGATGGTGAAAGCACGCGACTGTTATGGAAAAACTTTCCTCGACTCGACAACTCTAGACTCTAGACAAAGCTTAACATTCTATTTTGATATTCAACTTACTCGTACCTATTTCTTTTTGAATGGTATATGCATAGATACTAAATATACTACTAAATTACGTTCTATCATACGCAGGAAAAAATGGATGAACAATTTCAACTTCTTTTTGAAAAAATGAAAATCGAAATGCAGAACCAAGCCGTTTCTATATCCAATACAATAATGGATAGAATAGACGAAAAACTAAAACCCGTCTTAGAGGAAAACAAAAAGTTAATATTTAAAGTTGAAAACTTGGAAAAGAAGATAGAGTTTTTAGAAAGAGACAAGAAATGCAACAACATTATAATATATGGTTTGAAAGAAGGGGAAAAATCTACAAGAGAACTTATAGAAAATGCGAAAAATAAATTCCATAAGGAATTAAATTTAGTCTTAGAGGATTACGATATAAATAAAATCTATCGCATTGGAAAACCAAACAAAGACGACAAACCGAGACCTGTACTTTTGTCCTTCACTTGCGGATGGAAAAAGAACGAAGTTTTGAAAAATAGAAAAAAATCTAAGGAAATATTTGTCGCGGAGGACTTCTCTAAAGAAATTCTAGAAAAGAGGAAGGCAATATTACCACAACTGATAGAAGAACGAAACAAAGGGAATATAGCCTACTTAAAATTCGATAAACTCATAGTCAAGGAAGGTACAAAAGCCAAGGAAAATAGAAAAAGGGAACTTTCAGTTTCTCCGCTAACTAATGTACAGCCAAAGAAACAACAAACTGCCTCCTTTTCGAGGAACAACCGAACGAATGCATTTGACTTGATGAGGAATCGGTCCAACTCCCTTACAACCTACCTAACAGATAAAAAATAGCAATCAGTTATCGGCGAACGGAAACTAAAACAAACACTGAACCAAAAAAACAAATTAACTACTATAAAACACTCTCCCCCAAGCCGACTGGTCCTCGTGGGGGAAAATGACCAAGACCCTCTAAAGATGGATAAAAATACCTCAAACCACTCAGATATGAATATCATAGATACGGAAAATAGAAGAGAAATAAAGGCAAAACATATTCACATAGCAACCATCAACTGTCGATCACTAAGAACATCAGAAAAACTTAAAGAATTTGAACTGGCAGTAAAAGAAATAAAATGGGATATTATTGGGATTAGTGAAATGAGACGGTTTGGTGAGGGCATACAAGATCGAGGAAACTACATATTGCACTATATAGGCGAGACGCCTGGACTCTATGGAGTTGGATTCATGGTCAGGAAAAATCTTGCAGACAATATAGAAGAGCTCAGAGGAATCTCAGAACGTATTGCAATCCTTAATATCAAACTATCTATAAAAGGAAAAGATGAAGAATGGTCGATTATTCAGGCATATTCTCCAACTGAATCGGACAAAAAGGAAGATGTAATAAAAATAGAAAACTTCTATAATGATCTTCAAAATACTATGGAAAGCGCTCACAAAAATAAAATTGTCATGGGCGACTTCAATGGTCAGATAGGAACACAGAAAAATGGAGAAGAATACATCATAGGAAGATATGGATTTGGCTTCAGAAGTAAAAACGGCACAAGATTGGTAAACTTTGCAACTGAAAACAAATTAAGCATTCTGAATAGCTTTTATATAAAAAAACCGCAGAAAAAATGGACGTGGATCTCGCCTAGTGGGCTTTATAAAAACGAAATCGACTACATTTTATCTAACAATCAAAAACTTTTCCAAAACATAACTATAATAAACAATCTGAATTTCAACACAGACCATAGAATGGTTCGGGTAACACTGACAGGAGGACGTCCCAAGAAACTAAGAAAATTTCACAAAAAGTGTACCACTATTGAATATACAGGCAATACAGATTTACTTCTTGAAAACCTCCAAACATCACTAAAGAAAGACAGACATGGGAAAAAAGACCTTACATCAACTGAAGAAAAATACAACGGACTAATCAACCAACTAAAAACTGTAACAAGAAAAACCAACACAAACAATAAGAAAGAAATATCACTCATAACTAAACATTTGCTGCAAGAACGTAAAGAACTTATACAACAGAAGAAAAGTAAAGAAATCCGCCAAAAAATTACAGAAATAAGCAAAAAGATAAGTGAACAACTTAGAAAAGAAAGGAAAACAAAAAGACTATCTACAATAGAAAAATTTATAGAAAGAACAGGAGGAATAAAAAAGGCAAGGAAGGAACTAAACCACAAGAAAGAGTGGATACCAAGGATGAAGAAGAAGGATGGTATAACGACAGGTAACAGACTCGATATACTAAAGATTGCTACGGATTATTACCGCCATTTGTACACAAGCCAAAGATTTGAACAAACTCAAAAAGAATACAACATACCAACAGATGCAGAGCAGACACCGAAAATACTAACTATTGAAACAATGCAAGCAATTAAAACACAAAAACTTGATAAAGCACCTGGAGCAGATCTCATCACAAACGAGCTTCTAAAAACTACATTACCAGTGATTGCTCCAAAGCTTACGGATATATTTAATGAAATACTTAACACGGAAAACATCCCCGATGATTGGACTAAATCAACAATTATATTGCTCCATAAAAAAGGCGACAAAGGAGACATAGGAAATTATAGGCCCATTAGCCTGATGTCGAATATTTACAAGGTTTTCTCAAAAATTATACTTTCTAGAATTACAAATACCCTTGAAGAAAATCAGCCCAAAGAACAAGCTGGATTCCGTAGACATTTTTCAACTATAGATCACATTCACGCTCTGAGACAGATACTACAAAAATTTAAAGAATATAACAAAACTTACTACCTGGGGTTCATTGACTTTAACAAAGCATTCGACACATTAGAACACGGTTTTATTTGGAACGCACTTGAAGCACAAGGCGTCGAAACAAAATACATTAGAATACTTAAAAATATCTACACAAAAAGCACTGCTCGAGTGAAGCTAGAATCGACAGGAGACGAATTCCCTATTAAAAGAGGTGTACGCCAAGGAGACCCTATATCACCAAAATTATTTTCAGCCGTTCTTGAAATGATATTTAGGAACCTAAAATGGACAAAGGGACTAAATATAAATGGTGAAAATCTAAGTCATCTTCGCTTTGCAGACGACATTATTTTGTTTTCGGATTGCCCAAAAACTCTGGAAAGCATGTTGCAACAGCTATCGAATGAAAGTATTAAAGCAGGCCTGTCAATGAACTTAACAAAAACTAAAATAATGTCAAATTCTACAAATATAGAAATAAAAATAAATGACGAGGTAATAGAATATGTACAAGAATATATATATCTTGGACAACTTATATCTCAAGAAGACTGCATGCAAAAGGAAATAGAAAGAAGAATTGCTAATACCTGGAAACGGTTCTGGTCGCTAAGCGAAGTGATGAAAAATAAAGACATGCCTATAAAACAAAAGAGAAAAGTATTTAATATGTGTATTCTTCCATGCTTACTGTACGGGTGTCAAACTTGGGCGTTGACAGAAGAACTATCAAACAAATTAAAAATTTGTCAAAACGGAATAGAGAGAAGTACAATAGGCGTAAAAAGAAAAGACCGAATAAAACTAAAAGACATAAAGAGCAAGACAAACTTTAAGAACGCATACACAACTTACAAACAACTAAAATGGCGATGGTCTGGACATATGATCAGAGAAAAAAAGGAGAAATGGACCAGTTTAATAACTGAATGGTATCCACGAGATGGTAAAAGGAATAGAGGTAGACAGACTAAAAGATGGGAGGACGACATTATAAAAATAGCTGGTACTACATGGACGCGTACCGCAAAGGACAGGACACAGTGGAAATCTTTAGAGGAGGCCTTTGTCGAAGGACAAGCTGCGATACCACAACCATCGTTTGCCGATATTTAATTTAATTCCATAAGGAACTCAGTATTTAAGTTTTGGCATGTTTAAGTAATTTGATATAGTTTGTAAAACTAAGATCAGCAATAAAGGCTTTTTTATTTTTTATTTTATTATTTTTTATTTATTTTATGCATAGATATATATTTAATCTGAGGGTAAATGACACGACGTCTCTCACAACGTGACAAGTGATGCGACAATGAATCATAAGGCAGCATCCTAATTGGTCATTGGTCGCACAAACAAACGATGCGATTTCGTCATCCTAACTGTATCCTATAGCATAGGGTTTCGGAAAGGACATAGGCTATATTTTTTCATCATCAGAACCGTTTTTTATCACCGCGGGGCGCAGCGGGTTACAAATATTTGCGATCTAACCGCCCAAATGTCTATAACGATAAGTATGTTTGATTGAGATGCGTTTGTTCGTGCAAACGATGACGAGTTAGGACGCTGCCTAAGGATACTCATCTATTCCGTAACTGGAGCTTTTTTCTGCGAAATGACGCTCATACATAATGTAAAGGTGTCAAAAAACTTCGTTGTTAGTAGTCTGGAGAGACGAATCCACGAGCCAGTTACATTTGCAAATGACGCCATAACTCTTGCTCTTGTTTTGAGAAATATGAGCACAAACAACGTTTGTGTTTTGGAAGTTTCACGAGAAGTAGGCACTTCAGGAAACAGTACCATTTTCGGCAGAATACAAATGTCATTTGACTAATAATCTTCCTTCACTTTATGCTTCGTTTACTCTCTTCTGCCAGTATGGAGATATTTGATCGAGCGACGCGAGTCGAGGAATAAATCGGGATTTGTATGCATGCTGGTGTATTAATATGTTTGTTTGATAATTTATCTTGCGTGCCGTCGATTCGACCTTTATGGATTTGGCAGGCAAGCAAGTCATTTCAATACAATTTAAATGTTACAATTTCACCCAAACTCGTCATTTCAGCGCGAAGGTAGAAAAAACATACGCACGACAGAAATTTTTCTCTTAATTCTTCTCATTTGTAATATTAGAGTAATTGTCATACCTCGACCTATTACTGAAAGAAAGTACAAAAAAATCGGTAACAAACCGTCTTTGTTCGGGTCTAGATAGGTAAAAATAATTATCTCATGTCTCTCAACAAGAAATGTATGTGTGTATGTGTACCAAATATTACACTAGACAAAATATGACAAAAATCCTACAGCGCTTGCAAAGGAATATGAATATTTTGCAAAACTCACATTTATCTCTTCGCACGAGCGAGCTGTGTCGAGCCAGGCTTTATTATGAATACAAATAAAATACCACGTAAGGCTATTACAGACATCTTTGAATAGAAATGCAGTTCGACTTTGTATCCTAACAATTCCGGCATATGCGTTTCTAGGATTGAATTTCAATTTCGTATCTGAAAGTTGGAAACCTTATTCATTGTACGAGCCAAATACTACTTTCGCATTCTTTGTTGGAAATAAAGGCAATCATTAATCGAGAAAGATACTTTATTGAAATGCCTATGGTGAGCTGCTTATAATATAATACTATGTGATCGCAATATTTGGTATTTATTTGTTAACAGGTGATTTGAAAGAATCTGGTGTAGGTACTACCTAAGTAAGTATTTAAGTCTCATTTCTAAAGACTCATTTGTTTTCTAAGTTTCTATCAGTTTAATTAACTCTTAACGCTGCAAAAAAGAAAAAAATGACAGATGAAAAGCTGTCATTTTATGCTATGAGAAAAAAAAACTCTATGGTCCAAAAAAAGATAACTTTATCAATGCAACTGCGGTATTAATACCACTAAAAAAACACGGAAGCAATACCGATCAAAGAACACTCCTCGTGCACTTCACGTACATCTGACAAGTAGATACAAACCAAAAATAAATCTAGGCAATCGCGTTAACACAAATATTTCACATTTGACGGCGAATAAATTTCTCTTCCCTGACAGGACGCTACGCTTTAAATACAGTGTTTGGGCTTGTCGCTAATCTGTGACTGTTCGGTCAACAACAAACAAACATACATACATTAGTTTTGTGCTAAACTAAATCATTGTGGGTCGTAGTTATAAACCCAGCTTCGTCATCATCAAAAAGCTCTGAAAACTTTTCGCTGACGTTTAATGTCACGAACGAAAATCAAACGGAAAATTTTAAGCAGTGATTAACTTTAAGCAGGGCTTATAAGTACTGTATGTTTGAAATAAATATGTTGCTAGTTGTAACTGTACTACATAACTTCAATTTTGTAAATTCTTAAATTGGAGGTGGGCGTTGCTACCCGCGACACAGTTTTTCAACTACTGCGGGTAGCTTCGTTTTTTCTTGTTTTTAGCTATTAAGTTTCTGTACAAATAAAGAATTTAAATTTGAATTCAGAGCTGCCTTTCAAGGCAGGACACCTTTCATATTGTTGTAATAAAGAATTAGGAACACTGGATTAGAAATCTGGATCTAAACCTGCAACCGTCGATATACAAATAGTTAGGTGCACCATATAAAAAGTAAAAATAGTAAGTATATTTTTATACTCTATCATTTGTCATAGACAGTAGAATTTCAAACTCAGGTATCAAAGAGAAATAAATTATAGCCTGAGCAACTCTCTAACCAGCTTAGTTTGAAAATCCAATGGTTCTTCTTGGATCTACTTGGAGGCCTTTTCGCGCCCAAATCTTTTTACAGAAGCTTTACAAATTCGTGTAGGTAAAATTCAATTTGCGCTACTCAAGGGTGAACTGTTTTGTACCACAAATCTCCAGCGCTGTACCCGAAAGGATATTGAAGGCGTTTCGTACGCAATTTAACGGTCAGCAGACCCGAATTTAGGGGTAGTTTTTTGTGGCCAACCCAAGACAGTTTAAGGCAGTATTTTATTTCTTTTGTACGCTAATCTCTACTTTCTTCTACTATTTTATTTTTCGTTCTACTTTGACTATGTGCTGCATGAACATAGACAATATGAAAATGAGATTTCGAATCAATAGACCATGATAAAAACAAAGAGTATGTTCTTTAGGTGCAAATAAAAATACAGTAGGTACTTACGTAACCGTGTTGAAGCACTCAACCGTGTTGAGCAGTGCGATGTCAATGTGTTTCTGAATGGTGTAGTAATACTTAAAGGTGATGTTCTACACGTTAAAGTGAACAACTTTTGGGATATAAGTTTGCTAAATTCGAGAAAAAAAATCGAGTCTCCATACAAAATATGTAGTCACGTGATCAATTTTCTATGGAGATTCGATATTTGTTTTCTCGAATTTATCAAACTAGTGATCTAGAAGTAGTTTACTTTGACGTGTAGAACATCACTTTTAAGTATTACTACACCACTGAAACACCTTGTATAATGTAGGAATGTATAATTATGTGCGGAAGAAGCTTTTTGTTCCCAACTACTCTACCTGCCTAATTATGCCTCTAATAAACCCCTACGGTCGTTTGATCCTAGGTTCGGGCCTGATGTTCAGACAATCGATCGGGGTCGGCCTCATGTCTTCCGACCACAGACAACTTGTTGATGCCTCTAACAGCCCTAACCGACCCTTTGTAGGATAAGGGTCAGTATTCCAAGTTCAAACTACTATATCCCAACCTGACCATTGCCCATACGCTACCTTCAATATGTGAGAAATGCGAGAATCATAAAAACATGCGTGTTTACACTTCATGAATTATTTCCCTATTTCCTCATCCGCCAAATCCGCGTTTGGAATTTTTAATTTTCATGAATCGTAATGCCTGAAGAAATATTTTTCCAAAAGAATCTATTTTCCGCCTCGAAAAATATTTTTCAAATAATTGAGTTGGTGACATGTAGCTCAAAAGTAATCGTAGGAAATCCACTTCAAATAACTTCATTTTACCGACACGTTTGAATAACATCATGTAACGAGAGAAGACTTGTAACAACAAACTTTTGTGATGAATATTGACGAGATTATACTTGAGAATTTCCTCACTGTTTGATGTAAAAATAACGCTCGAACAGAATCGATCTGTTCCGCACAATGTATCTGACCTACAGTTCAGATCAGTGCGTCTCAACTTCAGTGTAAGATCAAAGGAGTGATAGCAAAGAGCTACAAAGCGTGGAGATAATGTAAACCAAGGTTTGATGTACCCTCGACAAGAAGCGACGTTTATCGTTCGTTTATCGGACTCGTTTATGATGTAATTTTGAAATAGGCAAATAAAGGAATGGGGGATGCATTAAAAACTTTTATGTAAGTGAGAACTGCAAATCAGAGGGACAGAGTCGGAAGTTGGCGATGTTTAGCTTAATTAACAAAACCTTTCCCCCTTTACGTGTAACCACAACATACAACTTTAAATAGTTTTCAGTTTATTAGTTAAACTATTATAAATGCAAAAGTTTGTGATATCAGTTTGTATATCAGAGAGTCGTCATGTTTGTTATTAATTTAAGCTTTGACAGCTCAATACATAGGCTACTTTTAATCCCGAAAATTAAATGAATTATGTTTAAAAGGAACGGGTGAAACCGCGAGCTGCAGCTAATCTATATATATATAAAAATGAATCCCTATTTCGCTTGGTCAAGCCATCATGCGTGAACGGCTGGACCGATTTCACTTTTTATTTTTTTGTTGTGTTTCTTATTGTCAGGAGAAGGTTCTTATGAAAAAAAAAATAAAAAAAAATCGCCAAAAGTTAGGAAATTTATTGAGAACTTTGAGAACAAAAATAGGTTTATAGATAAAAAAAATTAAATAAATATAAACAGAAATAAAAAACAATCTACCTATTTCCCGCATAAAGAAACATTTAATCTACGTTTATCCCAAAATGTTTAAAAAATGAATGTCTACCCGTGCGAAGCCGGGACGGGCCGCTAGTTTACTATAACGACGACTAAAATATGTTTCAAACAGACATTTAGAGGTAATTTCTTACTGTTGAAATTGAGTAACAACGTTATGAGCTGGGGTTATGAGTTAAACATAACAATGCGTTAGCTACCAGTACCTACGTCTCACATCCAACATTGCTGCACTGAACGCACTCTATTTATACCATTACTTTTGAGCCAGGCCTCCGATAAATAGAGAGAAAGATGGAGCACAGCATTAGATTTGGGTGAAGCCAAGAACTCATCGGCTTTCGCGTGTACGTACACAAGATGAACACATTGTCATAGAAATTTTCTTCTACTCGCGACACTATAGAGCTTGTGTACGTTAGAGTGAATGTATCCATCCATCTCCATCTTTTTCTCAAGATTTATCTGAGAGCCAGGCATGCTCTCTGACGAACCGGCGCATACGACGTAAGGGCTTGTTTACATGCATTACGAGCGAGCACCAAACCATCGCATGTTATGAAACGCGCCTATTTTTACTACGCCACGTGTGGTACCAATACGTAGGAGTAGCTATTATACGAGTACAAGCTTCAGAAGTTCTTCGAGTAAATTCTGATTTATCCGAAATTAACATTTTATCGTTTTGCTTTCTTGGCTAATGATTTCAAATCTGAAATGAGGAAAAGTTTCCGTATTGCCCTTAAGGTAAAAATATCTTAAAAATGTTTTTATGGCAATTAGCAAAGCAAACGTTTGTTGATATTTCATAAAAAAATTCAGGTTGAATTCGGGGCATTATCCAAGCTTAAAGTTCCAACTGCGTCTTAAAGTAGGTTATAATAAAAAAAGTTGGCATGTGTGCGTGATCACACATACGTACCTACTTATTTACCCAAATAATCGCAGATTTATTAACTATAAAAAACACAAAATATTTGTGCGGAATTGTGAACCCGTCTCCGTCGATTGTTAAATTTATTTCTCGTCGGACTAATTATTGTCGACATTTGGAGTAGGTACTTATTATTTCGGTGTGACAGTTCATAAAATATGTAAATGATCTCGCCCCAGAAGACACCTGTAACTCCTGTGAGTTAACGAATAAAGTAATTCATACCATAAACCTAGCTACTTTAAGCTTTCCATAGATAGACTAGCTGCTCCCCGCGGTTTCTCCCGCAGTCAAAACTTAGAGGTATGAAAAATAGTTTACGTCCCATTCTCAGACCTACTGAATTTTACACATATCATAACAATCGTTCGAGCTATTTTGGAGAAATTTTGTTACAAACACTGTGACACGAGAATTTTATATATTAGACAGTGAAAAAAGAAATAAGGTTCTCTTGTTCTCCAAATATTGCCGTTCATGTAAAGGCACAGCTGCAGAAAGGTGTTTTACACCACAGTGAGCAAGGGCTAAGCTTCGGAGTTCGGTCAAAGATCGACACAAAGGTACTTGTATTATCTACCAGCATGAGGTAATTCACGTCCCTGTGTTTATGTTCCTCAAGGTAACAGGACCTTATTCTGTGATGCGATCCCTTGATCTTTGGCCCGTAATGACGGCGATCTTCAAGGTGTATTCTACTAGTAGGTACTATTTTACAAAACTAAACTATGTTTCCTATAAAAGCTGTCTTTTGCACTGCAGTTTAGTTTAGTTTCGGACTTTAGCCGGCCCTTTGAAGATAAACTTAAGTTTAGCCGGCTAATCTTAAGTTTATGTCCACACATGTCTTTAGCCGTAACATATTATACCTACATCATACATTGTATGTTTTGTTAATCCAGATTATAAGCTATCTCTAATTCAATATTCAGTCGTTTACCTGTTTCAACGTGAAGGAGTACACACAGATAAACTTTCGCATTTATAAAATAAGTGTGATAATAGACTGAGATGTAGATCAACTGGCAAATAAAATTAACAAAAGATTATGTTTTGAACGCCGCCGTCTCTCTCCCTGGTCAAGCTAACATTCATGTACAAAGAGTTATTCTGTTTATTTATACGTCGTACTGATAAGTGATTAGTTCCAATACTTTAAGACTGGATTTCACAATTAAATATTTGCTCAGTAAAGATTTATTTCGCTTGTTTGTTACGCGGAAAATTAATTGGTTTTGTTTATCTTAGCGAAATAAGGGCACGGTTAATCCTGGAAGGGATTATATAGCAGCTAGGTGTCATGCCTACCTATAATAATATAGAGAACGTGATTCTATAAGAAAGCTTAAGGCTCTAGAGGCATAATCCTCAATGTAGCCTTCGACTTATGTTTCAAGTAGGCAGCTAGGCTGTTCTGCTCCATTGATGAGTAGGTAGGTAGGTATATATTATTATGTATACCTAGTTAGATCCTGAATTAACTTTTAGGTTCGTACCTCTCTCAATTGTATGCCAGTATTTTGCCTTTGTGCCTATATTTACAGCGATTTGATAGGAAAATACGTCACATCACATTACACTAGTATTAGAGGTATTAAGCGAAAGTTTGCTGTATGTTTGTTACTCTTTAATGTCGAAACGGCGTGACGAAATTGAATGAAGTTTGTAATACCGACAGCTTATGCCCGAGATAAACACATAGTAGGCTACTTTCCATCATTATTTCCGTTTTTCATCCCCGTGCGGGTGAAACCAGCACATCTATAAGTAAATAGTATTGTAATAACTACACAGAAAAAAAAGTAATTGAAACCATACATAGGTGGAGTATCCGACTCGATCTCACGTTTGTCTCCCGTATAATATCTTACAAAATCTGTCAAAACAATGTTAGTGTTTATACTAAAAAGACATCACGTTTCGCGAAAAACACTTTGTAGCTACACAGTAGGTATAGGTATTATTCTCAAGCACGTACAATAAAAAATCTCGTAAAACAAGTGACACACATAAACGACGGGCACATTTTCTCTCAGTCAATAATGCTCATATCAAACTCGCAAATAAGGTGAAATCTGAAATTCAATAAAGAAACGCGCCACCTTTGCTTGGCGTATGATAGGTATACTGATACCACACTCATCTTTATATAGGGTTTTTTTTTTTATGTGATTAAGTGACGAGCAAATCGCTCGCCTGATGTTAAACGTCACGTTTGCCCATAACAGGTCTGCGCTACCCAGAATTTTGAACTCGCAGAATTCAAGACCCTGCGCGGCACAGCACTGCGCTCGTCACCCTGAGATATAAGTTGATTAATCTCCCATTTGCCCTGTAATTTCACTGGAAACAATGCCTTTCCAACCGGAACACAGTAATGTTTGCACATTACTGCTTGGCGGTGGAATAACTGGCAAAGGTGTGGTACTTCCCCAGGCGGGCTCTGCAAAAGAGCCCTACCACTACAAAAACTAAGCATGAACAATAAATGGCAATACCAGTTCAACTATTTATTACCACATATTGTCAATACAAATGACAATTATGTGGTACGATAAAAAGTAGTATGATGTTAATCTAAGGTATGAAGATAATTAGATTAAAACATAGGTAACTAACTATTATATTCTAATCATAACAATTCTTGTAAGGCATACGTAATATAAAACAATACTAAAAGTAAGTCAGTTAATTTGTACAGGCCGAATAGTATACCTGGTGGTAGAGTTTTTAGGCCACCTGAAGACTTCTAAACCTCGGGCTTGCCGGTTGTTGTTATAGGACTAAGACTAATAGCGCCGATATGAAAGTTGAAATACTCTAGGGTTTTTAGTGGGTAGGCCGCCACTCGCGCAATGACTTCCACATAACCACTATGCCCGCCCCAGGGCCGGTGGTATCCATAAGGGTTTTCTTTGGACAAAAAAAAATAAGACAAAATTAAGTAGAATTACATTCGGTGGTACCAAACTATAAGTGAGGAAAAGCGCGGTGGATGCTTTAGAATATTAATAAAATAAAATAATTGACCCCAAAACTCTTATAAATATTGGTGTTTAAGTATCTACCCATTTATATGATAATCATATGCAAATTGCAGATACTCGACCGCTTCGGCTCAAGTATCGCCATATTATATCGGATTGGCTATTACAGTGGTATAATTAATTTGATGTAGTGCTCGTGTGCAGCATACAGGATGAATTCGATTATATTCATGCTCTGATTATTTCCATTAAGTAATTGAATAATCGATGGTATCAATGCGAACAGCGGAAAGCTCATATCACTCACAGATCGTCACAAACCATTTTGATTATTGATGATGGCAATCCTTTCCAACGATATGTTTTTTAAATTTGATTGAACAAACTTACACAATTATTCATTACATTGCTTTAAAACCTGAGATAAGTTTGTCTAGGCAGTGAATTCAGTAATAGACAATTAAATAGCCCCAAAAAATGCGTATCTTTGATGTAGTAACGGTAGGTATAAAGTAAACATATTTCTGCCCTAAGTGAATTGTATAGATTCGTCTGGAAAGATACGTCAAAGTTTATATTATTTTGAAAATAAAACGTGAATAACGGCTATATTATACCTACCTAGGTAGACTAATAAAGTACACTGAGAGCTCATAAAATATATAACAAAAATATATTTCAGTGGGTACGTAAGTAAACCTATTAAATTCGTTTATATGTTACTTTAATCCCGAACGTGCGCATTAGTTTTGTCAATGGATATTGGAAAGTTAATCATCCCATCTGCCTATTGATATCTGAGCTCTTGATGGAGACTTTAAAAAATAATATACCTGTAAAGCATAACTTTTTAGTAGGTGTGCACATATATATATAATTTAAAGTGCTTCTCAAATTCAAAATTCATGTGGGAGTGTGCATTTGAGAGCACAATTATATTTATGTTGTTTCAATTATATTTTGTTGAATTTAACTTCACTTTATGGTTATCATAACATGGCGTTAAGTTTTATTCAACAAAATTTATATGGAGCAACATAAATAAACGTAACAACGCAACGTACTCGTAAACATAAATAGTACGTGCTATGTTAACTACACAACCTTTATGCTTTTTCAATGCATCAACCCGCACTTGGCTATTCTTGTTAAACACGGCCAAAATCACTCTTCCAGGGACTCCAGGGTATCCCAGTAGTGAATTGATTAAAGGTTGAGTTGGTGCTTTCAAAAGTGCAGCGTCATACAATGAACAGTATTCTAGAAATTCATAATATTAAAGCGCAGCGCCTAGGTTTAATCTCGGAGATATCTAGGTATTTCAGTTTCCCTCCAGTTTGTTTCGAGAGCTACTAAAATATCTGCCAAGTTCCAGGCTACAGGTTAATTAGAAGGTGGAATGGTAGAGAAATGTTGTGAAACGTTTTAGTTTGGATCGGGTAAGTTGTTTATTTAGATTTTACTGTGGTTTGTCTTTTAGTTGATTGAGCTAAGTATTTCTAAAGCAAATCGGCACACAACTATTTACTTACTTTAACTTTTTTTTTTACTTTTTTCTATTTTCTTTTTTTTTTACTTTTTTTAAGTGTTTTCATCGAAAAGACCTACTTTGTCTTCATCGTCAATCAGCTCGCCTGCTGTGTGCTTTTTTGGCGATTACTGGATAAAAGGTATGGGTAAAATAATCGCCCATAATGGTGAGGACTATGTGTCTTTTTTGGCTTAGCATACCCTTTCCCCATAACCCTGTAGATATAAAATATAATAGCAAAGTATGAGTACAATGATTGACGTAATTACGTTACACCAACGTTAAAGGTAGCCCTGTATTATTGTTCCCTCGTCCTTCACATCTAAACTAAACGCGGCTTGAACTTCTTAACCATTCAAAAGAACTCGTAAAGTTATTTTAAACTCTATCGTTTATTTATACCACTTGCATTCATTCGGTGGGTTGTGTGGATTCCGCCCGTGAAGTGAGTCTGTGTTGCGGTTTTCTGATCTGATATATTTTTAATCGGAACGGTAAATGAAATGCCATTCTTGGATTGGATATTGGATTGTTGAGCTCGCGATTGTAGTTGAAAGTTTTACTAGTTCTAGCTCAAGTATATTTCCAAAGTCTAAATAGAAATAAATGTATTTTTCTAGAAACTGGAGGAATACTTTGTCCAGAAATTTATAGACATGCATAAAACTACGTATTCAACTTTATTTTAGTAAAAGTTCCATTTCCAAGTTTTCTTTTAAATATTTTTGCTAAACAATTTAAGAAGAAAAAACATTTCTATAGATGACTCAAAATATTCACGAGTAAAAAAATACATAGTGAAATAGTTATGGCATAACATGGAATAATCTAAACGAAGTTAAATTTTCTGAACTCCGTTTGAGCTTTCTAACCAAGCCATAATAAATTTCGAAATATAATAGACTGTACCTATTAGATACACTACACATTGCTGGTAACTGATGGACTATACATTTCAAAAACAATAAGGAAACCTTGCTTCTATTCACTTTTCAAACAGAGTACAGAAATGGAGCAGGTAGCTACTACTACCATACTATAACTTTCTTGAAGCAATAACAGCGTTATTAATAAATTACTAGAACCATAATAATGGATTTATGGTCAAAATTATTGCCTTGGCTACCCTACAAAATCAACACGGCATGTTTATGTCAAGCAAAAGAACACGGATGCTATCAGAGAATGTAGGTACATATATCTAACCTCGGAAAACCATTAATTCATATTTACTGGTACGTATTATTTATGAAACATAAAAAATTTACGAGAAGGTAGAAAGGCTGCAGTTATTCACGGGTTTATAGGTCAACCTTAAATAGCCGGTAATTATACACATAGATTTACGGGTTGTTAATTAAATCAGCGCTTATTAGGGAAATAAAATCGAGCAATTAACTTAGTTCCGACGCTTTATCCTATGTTTATTAATGAGTTATTTAACCAATTTGAAAATTAACACATCAAACGGCCTGCTGAGCTCATTTTCCGATCAAAGGAGTATTCGAATGGTAGAAGCTGGTTTTACTGAATCGTGTTTCACTTTAGAAATTAGCTGCTATTAATCTTAAGTAGGCATGTGAATTAATTATTCGTATGTTTCATTAGTAGGCAAAGTGTAAGCAATATGTAGTAGATAACTTCGTCAACAGCTGCGCAATTAATATCATATTCAGTTTCTAGAACAGAATCCATCTATACATGGTTATACTCGTAAGTAATGGATATGCTAAGCCGAAAAGGGCTCATAGTACTTATAATAAAAGTTATAACAACTTTTACTATGGAACCAACCCGGAAATCACGAAAATAATAAGCTCTGCAGATTAGTTCCAGTTTTGTGTTCGTTTTAATCTAATATATAAAATTCTCGTGTCACAGTTTTCGTTGCCATACTCCTCCGAAACGGCTTGACCGAATTGATGAAATTTTTTGTGCTTATCCGGTATCTATGAGAATCGGCCAACATCTATTTTTTTTTTTTTTTTTTATTTTTTTTTTTAGACAAAATTTTTATTTTTTTATTTTTTATAATGTGGCATTAAAAAATACATACAACCCTAAATTTTAACCCTTCTATCACCAACCCCTAAATTTATATGGCAAAACAACGTTTGCCGGGTCAGCTAGTTTCTTTTATAAGTCCTTGGAAAAATAATAAAAGTTATTGATTGCTACTAATTGTCTTGGTTCTTTGATTTAGTTCAGAATACCGGAAAACCTTTTATCCCACAACCCGGAATATTGTTAATGTGGGATACCGGAAACGTGTATTTTAACGTGCGAATCCATCCTGTAGAGCCCACCCATTCATTTGTCGATTTGTAACCCATTTACGTGATTCACGCTTACTGGGTGTTAAATACTTTTCACATAAAAAAGGGTTTTTGTTTTAGAGAATAGATTTGTACCGTAGTAGGTGTAGAAAGTAGCAATTTTTTTTAGCTGCGAAGCGCGGTTTCTTCCGCTTTTTCCAGGATATAAAGTAGCCTATGTGTTAATCCAGACCTTTATTCCAAAACAACCTTCATTCCAAATTTCATGTAAATCTGTTCAGCCGTTTTTGCGTGAAAGAGTAACAAACATACTCGTAATCCATACCTTCTTACAAACTTTCGCGTTTATATTTAGTAGCATTAGTAGGATAGTATGAAGTGGGATGGTAGCACGTAGCACTATTTAAGTTTTAAGCCCGTCACACACGTAGCTATAATATATATTAATATAAATATAGCGAGGCATATTACGATATATTTTCAATACAAATATTGAAGTGACCGCACACGGAGCTATAATATATATTATAGCAAGCCATACTAATTCATATTATAGCAAGGCATATTAATAATATATATTATAGCTACGTGTGTGACGGGCTTTATGAGCAGACCTTTCGCTGTGACCGTTAAATACTGAAATAGTGCAATTGAACGCAGTCCTAGTAGGAAGAACAAGCTCCGACTACAAGAAATCTTATCTCAGGTACTAAAATAGAAGTATAGTGCAGCGTCGGCAATCACTTAGTTTATGAATACTTAACTTTAGTTCATCCTGGTATTAGCCAGATTTTTTCGGTTCAGACTTCTCAAGGTATATTTAAAAAAAATAAGTACTTAGGGTTCTTTCAGAATGGAGTATGGAAACCTACTATAGTTAAGTATTATTTAGTGATCGCTACATTACTCCACCGACAAGTGCAACGCTTCTAAATAAAATAATTCATAAAACATAATAAATCGTTGTGTAATCAGATAAAATGAGTAGGAACTCGTAGCTGGGTAGGTACAACAAATTGGTAAATCACAGATGACCGGTCCAGTGAATGAGGTCAGAGCGGGATTGTTGTCGAAACTCTCAAAACCCATCGACAAAAGCGAGTAATCGAGCAAAAATACGGATAAAGGAAATTAAATTAAAAAGATAAATCATTTTAGGCTGAAATTCACAATACGCTATGTTTAATAAAAACTTTAATACCTACATTCCGAGAAGAAAAGAAATAAAAGCATTGTAATACGAGTTCGGTCTTGAACGAGAAAAACTTTTTACAAGAATGGCTTTAGGGAGTGACTTTAGCTGCGGGTGTTTCGTTGTACCATAAATAATATCTGTCATAAAGGGTGTCTGTTTATCATTCCAACAATAAACTCTACACTTCGGATGGCCCAGTTGGAAGAGATGTACTGTGTGATAAATCTTTGGTACTCGTATGGTGTCACGTTACTTCACTCTTTTATAAATGTGGAAAGTGAAGTAAGTATGTTTATTTCCGCCCACTTGAGTAGAAACAAACGTACAAGCTCACTTAACATACACATGAGTATATTTTTCTCCACTCGCTTAGTCATAGTAGATCTTTTGCCCAAAATGCGTAACGCCTGCAATGCGAAAAGGCTCATTAGTAAATTTATTAAATACTACGAGGTTCCATGCCACACTTCGCTGTGGATAAAAAAAAATATAGCCTATGTTACTTTGGGATAATGTAGCATTCGAATGGTGAAAGAATTTTTGAAATCGGTCCAGTAGTTTTTGAGTTTATTCCACACAAACATACAAAAATACAAATCTTTCCTCTTTATAATATTAGTATCTATAGACTAACTGCACTCCGCGGTTTCAGCTGCGGTCAATTTTTTTAATAAAAAAGTATCCTATGTTACTTCTAATACCTCCAAGAATATGTGTACAAAGTTTGATGATCGGTTAAGTAGTTTTCGCGTGAAAGCGTAACAAACATACTGCCGTCCACTAACTATAATGCCGTTAAGCCACAGGGGGTCGATTTTTACTTTTAAATATGATAGGATAGAGTTTAAAATTCTCTATCTACCTGTCTAACAAACGTGTTCCTATCTGTCATAGGTCCTAAGATAAAAATAGCACAAACGCCGCTACATGACATTTCTTTTCAACATTACACGTCTATAAAGTCGTCATTTAACATTATCTAACTAACTAGCCGCTATAATCCCATAACGACATAAATATGTATTAAAATATCAAATAATTGCTTATCTATAAAGCCGTTTATTGTGTTTTGTACGCTAAAACACAGCTATAGTACTTTAATTACTTTTAAGTTGAGGTGTGTGTTTTAATTTATTGAAAAATTCCTTAACTAAAACACAGTTACAAGAAAAACCTTCGAATAAAAGACGTTAAGGTCGCTTAACCGTTTTTTAGATAAGGATTCACCTTATTCCATTATACAATTTACTACACTTGCAAGTCGTCAAAAGAAATTCGAAAATTAAAGTGTATATTTTTTTATATATTTCCTCAACTTAAAAAACGTTAAGCAGCATTCCTTAATTAAAACGCCGTTATCTGCCATCACCCCGCGCTTTATTTTTTTTTGTTACACTAATATTATAACCGTATAAAAAAGAACTAAATCTGATAATCATTATCTAGTTAGTGGTAGGCTTGTGACTCCCGCGTTAATCGTCAAAAAAGATGTCTGGTTTTAGTGTTACTTTGTAATGGCGAGTCTATCGTTTTATTCTGCAAGATAAACAGTGGTTTCAACGCAATAGTTTATTTAAGATCTTCGCCAGTGTGTTATTGATATTTGATATTGTCGTTTTACTTCATGATTTTACTGATTACTTCATCAAACCCGAAAAAAGCCCCCGGAACCAACGGGCTCACCGTTGACATCTGCGCTGCAGCCATCCGATGCGAACGGGAAATCTTCTTAGCGATAGCAAACAAATGCTTGTTGCTGAGGTACTTTCCCAAGCAGTGGAAAGCGGCGCACGTGATTATCCTACGCAAACCCGGTAAAACAGATTACACACATCCGAAGTCATACCGTCAAAACGTCAAACGTCGAAAAGCTTTTGGTAAACCGACTCCAATGGCATCTCCTCCCAACCATCAGTCAGAAACAGTACGGTTTCATGCCCCAACGAGGAACCGAAGACGCCCTCTATGACCTGGTAGAGCACATTAAAAAAGGAGTAAACAGCAAAAACATCGTACTCCTAGTCTCCCTGGATATAGAGGGCGCATTCGACAATGCATTTTGGCCCGCCCTAAAAGACAATCTAGCGAAGAAGAGGTGCCCAAAAAACCTCTACGAGATGGTAAACTCATACCTCAATGACCGAAAAGTCAAAGTCAACTATGCAGGAGCAGCACACGAGAGCGAAACTACCAAAGGGTGTGTCCAAGGATCTATCGGCGGACCCACCTTCTGGAACGTAATCCTAGACTCGCTGCTGCAACTGCTGGAAGCAGAGGGAGTATACTCTCAAGCCTTCGCGGATGACGTCGTTCTCGTGTTCACAGGTTCACAGTCAAACATCATCGAGCAGCAGGCCAACAACACGTTGGACATGATCGTGAAATGGGGAAAACGTAACAAGCTCAACTTTGCAGCGCAGAAGACTAATGCGATGCTCTTCACCAAAAAGTTGAAGTACGAACCCCCAAACCTGGTCATGTCTGGCATCCAGCTTAATCTCGTCGAAGAAGTCAAGCTGCTTGGCCTGTTGATCGACTGTAGGCTCAATTTCAAAGCACACGTGAAAGCCCAGTGTAAAAAAGTGGCGGATATCTCCAAACAGAATCACTCTTGATTTTTTTTTTAATTTTGACCATCTACGTCGCAGTGGTGGAACCCATCATCATGTATGCCTCAAGCGTGTGGGCGCAGGCGGTAGACCTCGAGGAAAACAAGAAGCACTTGAACTGTTTCTAATTGTAGTATTACTAAACCAATCCCCAAATTATTTGTAAGGTTTATTAATTTATTTATTTATTATTATATTTATTTATTCTTTAATATATAGCAGAAACCGAATATTATGGGTATGTATTCTTACATTCACATACATTCTTTTTAACTAGAATTGCAAAATTCAATAATAAACATATCTTTTAAGTTAGATAATTGTAGTTTTATTTTCCAAGTTAGCTTATTTTGAAATGGTATTCTCAATTATTAGTAGTAAATGCTTAACTAAAAAGTGGCTATGTCCCAGATGTTTTATGTTTAACTGCTTTAAAGATAAGTATTTGAATGTAATTAACGGCTTAAATATTTTTTTTTATATAAGTTATCCATAATGCTTGTTAAGAATGTGGCTAAAATACATTAACGGCATTTTAGTTAAGTAATTTAAGTTAATTTTATGAAACATAAATTTCAATAGTCAGTTACCTAAAAACACTAAGCTAAAATGCCGTTACGGTGAACTTAACTGCATTTTAGCGTTTGGTTTTCACTTTTATCAAAATTTAAAGCACGGCTATAAAGCAAAAAATGTATTTTACATTTAAATAAACAGGTGTATTCATTTTAAAGTACATGTATTAGAAAGTACTATAAAAAACATATATTTCTATATCAGGAAGTCTCGTATAAAGTTTATGGTTATAAAGTAGCATTCATTTTAAACATCTCCCGCGTTTTTTGCTGATATCTCCAAACTTGGTTTTGAGGCTTAACGGCATTATAGATAGTGGACGGCAGCATACTTACATTCACATTTATAATATTAAGTAGGGATTTCTTTTTTTAATTAACATGGTTTGAAAAATAAACTTATTAACTCATTGTCTTATTTTCCGTAGTAAATCGTTAATCGTGCTCTAACGAAGTTCACATAAACTTTGTTATACTTTGTTACACATTAATTTTGTAACGCATAAATTTATATTTAACGGCTATAGGTATGACCACATCACACCTAATATCAAGTGGCAGTGTGATCGAAGATGGTAAACACATCCACTCGTATACTCGAATGAAAAATAGCTCTGAGGAAAAACATGCCTTTTTTAATAGTTGTGTTTATCTATCTCAAGTTGTAAACTTGTTGTCAAAAATCTTACAGTCTCTCAAGTGAGACCACTTGAACAGGTGGTCTCATTCAATATCCTGAATTAACCCTGGTTTACTTTTTGCCGGAAAATGTCTACCACACCTGAGTGACGTGGCGCGTGAAATGGCAAATTTCCATACGACTCAAGCAAATGGTATGCCACTTGCCACGCGTTTTTATTAAGTTTTGTCAGATCACCCGTCGCGTCACATACATAGGCGGGTTTCGGGCCGATACCAATAGTCACGGGACTCAGTAAATCTACAAATATGTAGATATGTAATACAAATATGTGGGTAAGTACCAGGTTTGTTGATATCTAGGAAGTTCTCCAAACCGCACAAAATCAATGAAATTAGTGAAACGCTCGAATTCCCCGGAGCTCGGAGGCGCCTGAGTTTGCCGATAACCACAATCCAGTTGTTTTCAAGTCGGACCAATGAATTCGGAATGTTATAGGCCAGTTGGCTATTTTCATTAGCTACCTAATAGTTATTTATACAGGGCTATAAAGGAAGGGTAGGTATGCTAAGCCGAAACGGGCTCATAGCACTCATGTATTTGAACGACCCAACCTTGAAACCAACCCAACCCCAATACCCAATACCCAGAGGTCTCATGGTCCCATAAAACCGCAAATTAAAATCCTGTTCCACATTTTTCTTTTAGTGTCATTTACATTTTTCTATGGATCAACTGACTTTTTTTTCACAATTTCAAGTTTGGTTCCATAGTAAAAATTGTTAATAATGATGGTAATGGTACTAGGAGCCCTTTTCGGCTTAGCGTAACCTTTCCTTTTAGCCCT
This sequence comes from Alcis repandata, assembly GCA_949125135.1. Taxonomy (NCBI): domain Eukaryota; kingdom Metazoa; phylum Arthropoda; class Insecta; order Lepidoptera; family Geometridae; genus Alcis; species Alcis repandata. Next base: position 8,593,322 of record OX421226.1, on the reverse strand, counting down.
GTATAAAATAGCTTTGGTTGCGGTTTTATGTTGCCGCAAACACGATTGTGATGTCGGCGTGTGAAGGGCGATTAAAAATATAAGTAGGTACTGTGGAGCCGATTTAGATTACATCCGCGTTCCGATCATAATAAAATTGTGTTTGTAAGTTTCTACAAATAAGAAAATAGCATTGTAACTTAAATCTTTTTGATTTCAAAACTACATAAAAATAAAGACAGAACATTTTTATATACACAAAGAAAAATCAAAGATAAAAAATAAGGCTGAAGTTTTAAGTTTTTAAATAAGATTATCAAATTAGTAAAATCGAAGACTTGCAAATATACAGCGGACTTAGTCTTGAGGTCACAGTTCAGCGGCTTTTCTCCGACGTCTCGATTCTAACTTCATGTAATTCGAAAACTATATTCTGGTTTTTCTTATTACCAAATGTAACGTCACTCTGGCCTTCAATTTTCAAACTTCATGATTGAAGCCGGATGAATAAACAAAAAATGTTTTGACTATTGATGTTAATACCTAAACATGTATAGTAGTAGTCTAAGGTTTTGACAACCTAAAGATCATTGTGCCGGGTTCGATTCCCGGTCGGGCAAGCGGTTAAATGATTAATTTAAATATACATATGTTATGGGTTTTTTTGTGTGTATTCCATGGCATCCCCGACACAAGATATCCTAGTCGAGCTATGAGTGTGAAACGTTTATTTATTTATTATTTATTTATTATCATGGTCTCCGACGTCATGATATAATTTAATTAACACAGGAGTCTCAAAATTCGGTCCTATAACTTCAGAAATTAGCAGATAGAGCCGCAGAACGATCTATAAGTATTCAATGTGTTTCCTCCATTGTTGCAGGGTGTGGGAGCAGTGCGCGGGGTGCGCGGCGGGAGGGGATGCCCGTGCGCAAGGGGCTGCTTGCGCCCCAGAACACCTTCCTCGACACCATCGCCACGCGATTCGATGGCACTCGTAAGTACACTCTACAGTAATTTTTGCTTGTATTTTTTACAGTGCATACTCTTAATTCTAATTCTAAGAGGTGGTGATACGACCTGAACTGACGTTCCGCTTGGGGTGTGTTGTACATTGCCAGACTAACCAAATCAGCAGAGTTCCCTAAAATAACGGAGCACGGCCTGGGGTCGCTGGTACACCTCATCCACTTGTGTTGCGTCAGGTGTTGTGGTACTTGAGACTTGTTGTGCATACTCTTGCTATAAAGGCCGGGTCAAAGTCAACTCTATTAAACATAAACAACCTCAGAAGTAGTATAGATTAACATTTTGCATAAAGATTAGATGCTACGAAATGAACCCTTGAAATGAAACTAACTAAAGATCAGTGACCTACACGCTACGCTACGAGTACGTGTGCTAACTTAGGCCGTAGCAACAGACCTGTAGAGGTGCTACAAAACTTTATGCTACGTAATGAATTCGACACCACCACACCTCATTTTCAAACAGATTTGAGAAAATAGACAAATAAAAATGCACTGCTTCTTCTAGCAACATGTACTATGTACTTAAACCCAAAGAGTCCGTTTAAAATAAAAGTATTCCTCGTTGAATTTTAAATATGCTACGGAAGTGTTGACATCCCCCTCGACGCGTCAGTGTTTCTTAATAGCTACGGGACCAAATTATTATTATTATCCCCAACGGAGCCATGTTTTGGAGGCTCACTAAATAAACGACAGGGAAGGAAATATCCCGGCCGCACGTAGCTGTCCCCATCTTATGGATGGGCAAAGAAAATAAAATTATAAGTAAGGTAAGTTTATGAATATTTATAAGGCTATGTGGTGCATATGCGCTGTGGTGACACTATGCCAGAATAGAATATAACTTTGTTACACACTAAACAAAAAAAAAGACTAAGTAGAATAACATTCGATAGTACAAGGGTGGCCATATCGGCCAGAGTGATTTCATCCAGACAACCTGTGAATGGAAGTGATTACCAGACAAGACAACCTTGTTGAGTGACAACCTGTGAATGGAATGAGCTGACAGGATTAGAGTATGAGCGTTAGTGTATAAGTAATTATAAATAACAAAATAGATAATGATTTCGAATCTACGTTTCTGATTCGTACAGCGAAGGAATGGAACAGACTGCCGGCTTCCTTGTTCCCTGAGAGATACAATCTTGGGCTTTTCAAGGTCAGAGTGAATAGGTATCTTCTAAGTCTGCTTGCTTTATCTTCGACCACATCGTCGCTTACCATCAGGCGAGTCGGTGGTCAAACGCGGACTTACTTACGTTAAAAAAGATGTTATTTTTTTGTACTATAGAGGTAATATTTTGTGGCGTATTGCCTTAGCTAAGCTAGAAAACAATAAGCTGACATTACATGATATGTAGTCGACTGTAAGCTAACCCTTTTCTAGCTCAGTGTGTGAAATAGACAGGGTTCAAGTTATAGACGCCTATCTGTGCCCCGCGTTTTCAACCGCACGGTGGTAATGATAATGCCTATGCGTTAATCTAGGACATAATCTATTTCAAATTTTATCTAAATCGGTTTAGTAGTTACATATATACGAGTACGTGATAACAACGATTCCGTCATACACAAACTTTCGTATTTATAATGTTTGTAGGATTTGCTATATCGGTTGACTACTTCCCAGCTCTCACATGGTAGTGTGAATGGTATCACTTTGCTTTCCTTTCACGCTTCCGTTTTTAATTATCTAACAAGGCTTATCACGTATTAACTATTTAGATAAACACACTACTGTTAAGACCCGGCGTTAGGGACGTCAATAGTTAATGCGGGATTTATCCCGTTGAATAATTTATTAAAAATACGTTGATAAATCGAGAGGGTCCAAAAGTTTAACTTTTACGCTACGGCTCAATCGACAATCAATGAATTGCTTTGTTTTAGGCAAGTGTGCTCCATCGTCGACTGCATATAGCTCACAGGCGGGATGGCGGGAACGGATGCCTATCATTGAATAAAAGAATGACACGCTAAACGTTAGACTTCTCAGTTTAAAAAAAAAATGTTCGTAACTAAGATATCAGGATACTCACACTTTTTAGTTTCATAAAAAAATCTGTAACAACGATATCAGCTTCTGTCTGTAATTAACTGTAACTATGTTTGTTTGTTTGTCTGTAACTATGTTTGTTTCGGTGGAATCCTTCAACTCAATTTTGAACCACTTCCCGTTGTTCGATTGAGCTGAAATTTCGTATACGTGTGTGGCACAGATGACTTATGGATAGTAAAATGGTTGTCTAATGTTTGCCCGAAGAATATAAGCAATAATTCTCAAATGCCCGAATTTTACTTGCCCGAATTTCATTTGCCCGAATTGTTTGTTTACCATAAAAGTTATGTGACATACTCTTGTTTGCCCGTACATTAGATTTCATAATGATACGAGTGCCATACGTATTATTATCCATTTTATTAATTGCAATAATATTATTTAACAGAATATTTCAACGCCATTTCCGTAGAAATTAACCTATCGCCTTTGTCCTAAAAAGCGATTGGCTTTCTAGCACTTCGCCGGCCGCTGCCGCGGCACGCTCGCTACGCTCGCTCGGCTCGTGCGTTGTTTTTCATGTTCTAACATAACCTAACCTCCTATTGATCGTTTAGTTTAAACCGATTTTATGGTTTTTTTCTAGAAATAATTTCGATGGCAAATGATGTTGGCATATGATAATTACGCCTTACAATGATGATAACAAATGATGTTATTGAAATTGACTTTATAGAAAACAAAGTTTCTAGCACGTGACTAATATAATGAACAATGAGTATAACATATAAAATTATGAGAAACAATATTATGTCTGTTGACCAGTATAGCAGATAAAATTATGGCAAATGAAATTCTAGCAAATGCGTATACCATAGTAAAATAAATATAACTTATCTATGGTTTCAGCCATCTTTGAAGTCGTATGATAAGGTTGACTGAATTGTTTTTTGGTTCTAGCGTAAATAAATGGCTCTCTCTACCTTAGTTTTCTACCCTTTCACACATAATTTATTTTACTGTTTCTGCTTTCTCGTATTCCAAAAGGGTTCCATGAACTCGCTTTGATTTCCTCGTTTTAACTTTGTGAAGGAGAAAACAAGGAGACTTTATATTATCACGATTTACCCAAATTAATTTTATTTAATGTTTTGTGATTGAATTTATTTTTGTCTCTGGGGTTTATTTAACTTTGTTTTACGGACGCGCGGTTGGTTTTTCTTTTTAGCGTATTTCTGTGTTTATTTTTGTTTTAAATAAATTTTGCCTGTTAACAGTGCGGAAAAAGTAAGCTCGTATAAATCGTGACTAGTCCTGGCGTCAGAGTTTTCATTTTCTACCGTGGGCACTACTCAAGGCACTACCAGTAGTGTCATGGGAAATTTTGTTTTCCCATGACACTACATCTCTGATTGGCTCATTGGACGCATACAACAAAATTACCCGTGATTTACTTAATTACCCGTGGCACTACCATCCATCCATCCATTAAACTTAAATAAAATAATGAAAACAAGATGACACTACTAAGGCCACTGTAGTGTCACAGGAAATAATTTTTTACCCGTGGCACTACTGGTAGTGCCAAGCAGTAGTGCCCACGGTAGAAAATGAGAGTTTTGACATCCCCCTGAAGGCATAACATGGCTTTGCGACTGAGGCAATACGGTGAAAAGTACCAATGTAAAAAAGGACTTGTAAACATCTATCTACCTTTTTTGGTACTTATAGGTACCAAAAAACCTACTGCCTACTTTGTAGCAAATAGGTAAGGTTGACACAAAATTATGTACAAACTCAAAATACATATCTCTAGGCTCTAGAGTAATTACAAATCTTGACACCGCTATAATTTCGACTCAAATTAAAATGTGTCGGGGCCTGTTGCCCGAAACCGCTGGTTAAAGGTTAGAGGGCCTCAGGTGTAAATTACAGTTTTACGAGGCGTGACGAATAAAAATTGCTTTGACCCAACAATCCCGACGTTTGGAATGTTCCTGGCTGTTTTAGGGTTACTAATGGCGCTGTATTACTGTTTAGGAGTCAGGACGTGACTTAAATTGGGAACATTTGTGTTGAAAACTACAGAAAATAAGACAAAATTTGATCTACATTAATTCTAATGTTATAAATAAAAGAGGGAAAATTTGCGTGTTTTAGTGGTTAATCTTCGGAGCTACTGGTCCAAATTAAATAATAAAATTGGTTTTAATTAGGAATAGGTTCGTAATTAAAACCAACACAATACTAAAGCCGAGCAGCACTAGGCACGAAGTCCCGAGCATCAGCTGGTATACACATATTTTATTATTATTTATAATTTCTGTGTATAACTTCTCTGCAAGATATTTAGAGCGGTTTCCTATTTAGTATTTAGAACAATTCTGGGCTAACATTCGCCGGTTCATCCTTTACTATAATTCGCACTTAAGTATATCATTACTGAGGTAGTTAGCAATATGACGGTAAAAAACAACTTTTACATTTGGTAGTACGACGAAAAAATGAGTTATGGTACTAGGTACTAAAATAATCAGATAGTTTATTCGTAGTATAACGGGTAAGTACGAGTAGCTTACACAATGACATAATAATTGAAACATTTTTCAGAGCAAATACAACTTAAACAAATATGTTACAAAGCAAGCTTTTATTGCTTTTCATCGGAGTTACACATGTAGGTATAGAGGTACTCGTAGGTATAACATTTCAGCTCAGTCAGACATAAGCGCTGGTTCAAAATTCAGTTGCAAGGTTTGACCTAAATAAACAAACAAACTTTGTAAGTTAAATAAAATCATGTTAAATGTTTTTAGTGTGAATAAGAAAGAATTCATGTGTCAAATGAAAGACCTTCAACTAATAAAATTTAAAATACTAAGTTAAAGCTAAATTTCATCAGTGTCCAAACTATTCCAAGTCTCACGCAATTTCAAATTCTTGTGAAGTTTGAGCATTTTATTAAAACTCACGAGTAGGTAGGATTATCCGCGTAAAAAGAAGACCATTCATCCATGTTTCCACTTCAACAATAATTGCTGACGAGTTTTGCCACAAAAAGGCGCTCGACCAGGGTTGTTAAAATCAGTATTTAGTATAAATATCAGCTGTTTTTTCGCGAATTCAGAGCTGGCCCAACAGTAAAAATTGTTCAAAATGATGAGTAATATGAGCCCTTTTTGGCTTAGCATACCCTTTCCTTATAGCCCTGTATAACAGTATTTTTCGCCTATTAATACTGTTCATATATCTAACTGTTAATCAAAAATAAATAATGCAAAATACTGTTTATTTCGTCATCGCAGTCATCAGTATAGAAATGTTTTTTGATCAGTCAATAATTTTATTTATCGCTAAATACAGTCATATGTATTTAGGTACTAGCTAAGCAGTACTTAGGCTTTTAGCTTCTACAATCGGCGATCAATAAAATCTGATTAAAAAACATTCCCATACCGGTGACGAAATAAACAGTATTATTGACAAAATTGAACAGTGATCAAATACTGCTCATTCCACTTCACTTCACTTCTACACATACTCGTACCTACTTTATTTTAATTCAAAAAGTTGGCAACCCTACGACATACTCGCGAGGGCATGGCTTTAATCTGTGTATTCAAAAAGCAATCGTAAGACTTCTTCCTGTGAGGATTTTAAATCACCGCTTAGAGGAAACCGGGACTTGTCTTTACGAATGTGGGTGAAGGAAGAAAATTATTTCGGGAAACAATTATATTTTGATGTATGTATTTGCTCATCATGTATTGATAGCATTCTTGAAGACGCAGGATATAAATAATCCTATCAATAATACATAAATGAATGAGTGAGTCAGCTTCGTCGTCTAGATCGTATACTCTAGACATAGTTACTATACCTATATAGGTATATGGGGATAGAAATTTGATTGTGGTCCTATCTTGCTTTACCCATCTTTTAGTCATACAAGACTTGCAAAATTGTCCTTGTCTTGTGCTAAACGAATTTCTACGAATGGAAAAAACCAATGTTTAAATACGTTATAAAATTAATGCAGTAGAAAAGTCTTTAAATGTTTGTAAGTACTTATGAATGTTTACTTAGTGTATTTAGTTTTGAGTAGTTTTACCTTATGTTTGTTTAATTAAACACCATAGTCTTAAAATTAAATACTTCTTATCCGAAGGCCGTCTGGAAAAGACCACTCTTAACGATAACTTACCTTAGTTATTTGTATATGTTTTACTGTGTTTGTATTTTTTTGTCTAATATCAATAAAGTGTTATTTAATTGTATATACCTATTTAGACAGTGTAGTATAGGATAAGTACATATAAATTTTCTAAAACTACTACACACTACACGTCCACTAAATTATATTATTATAGAGGACGTGCAGTAGTTTAGTTCGGAATAGATAGATCAAGCGAGTAAAGGGCGGGTGCTCACCTCAGCCAGAGAATTAGCATTATTCAACGAGGTAACGTCGCCAGCCGCTGGATACTGACTTTTAGAGAGAGCTCCGTTTTTAGCTGTTATTTCCATTTACGAGTATGTTTATTTAGTTCTATGTAGTTATATGTTATATGCTGTGAAACATTTATTATTTGTTATGTATCTGTTGTGTTGTCAGGCAAGATGGTGGTCAAGCGAAAGCCTATTCAAGCGAAAGCCTATTAAATGAATTAAAAAAAAATGGATTTCATCACACTCGTGTTATAAAAGCGAAAATTTGTCTGTAACATGCCGACAAACTTTTACTAAAACTGTTACTTCTTGACGCTGAATCGGCTGGACGGAATGATATTTTTTACAGAGATAGCACATATCGGATAAACACATAAGGTACTTTTCGTCATCATTATCGCCATAACCGTCCTCCATCACCGCGAATGCGAGGCGCAGCTAGTTATTAATAAATTACTTCAATATTTTTTTTCTTTTTACATCAGATTAGGCAAGCGTTTGACCTGATGGAAAGCGCCGATGTGGTTAAAGATGTATAATGAATAATAAACAATTAATGAATATGAATAGGTACTTCCTAGACACGCCTATACCTAATAGGAAGTAGATACCTTTTCACTCTCTTTATTTTTGGTTCGTAAAACGTGTGTTGAATATCTCTTCATACACAATGATAGTTTCTTAAGCAACGTTCAACGTCACACGTCATGTGCATCTGCATCATGCGGTTGAAGTGCATAATTTGATTGCACATCATATCTCAAAATTGGCGCCTGTTTCAATTAACAGTTATTTCTGGTCCGTTCGGAAACGGCAAGCGCAATGACCGTACAGTTTGATCGCGTTGATATAAAACTCCAGTCTTGAGACTTATAAACACATGTTTTACGAGTACATCGATTAATCCGAATGTTTCAGTCTTTTCCTCGCTGATTTGAGTCATAGGTAAATTGATCATGTCTTTTAAGTCAAAATTAAGACGAACAGAGTACAGCTATATGATTTATTTCTTCGATGTTCTAGGACATTTTGGTGATAAAGTAAACTAGCATTTAAGTACCCACCTACATTGTGCAATTCTGCATACATGAAATAATATAATTATCTACATAAAACTAGCGTGGTCAAACTATAACGCACGTTGGTGATAAAAATAGTTGTGGTTTCGTTTGCAGTGCATGCACATGCACATGTAGTGATGACCGCTGTGAAGCTATTTCTGTTTATGCGTTTTAAACTAATACAATAGCCCTTAGTAACAGCAAATCTTGTGGTATCCTTGTCAATGCCAACTAGTTAAAGTTTATTGAGCCCTTTGATATGACTTGTACCAGTTATTGTACCTACCTATGATTTACCCGATCAAGTTTGACGGGCGTTTGTGAAGTTACAGAAATTGCTGTAGGTACTGAGGCATGATTTCGGATTTGATTGTGACTAGACTAAAATAAGCGAAAAAGAAACTCAGACTTTCGTTTACAAAGTTTCGTTTCGTTTTCGTTTCGTTGTCATTTACAATTCTTATAGAGTAACTTTCTTGACAGTGGCTACAAAGGTACTCGTAGACTAGTAAATAGCAATAAATCTGGATAACTTTCTACTTAATCACGAAATCACTCAACAACCCAATTAAAGCCCCAAAAGTTTCCAAAAACGAACTAATCCAACATTTCAAAACAACATTCCTTCCAGTAAATAGTAGATAACCACTTCAAATTAAGTCAAAATCACTTTTCTTGTAGCTAATAAAAACGCTCAAGTTAAAGTGTTCTATTTCTAGACAGAGCGTCGTCTGGAGCTGTTATAAAAGAATCGCGTGTGTATGAGAGGAAGCAAAGCCCGACGGTTAAGAAATTGCCGCTACACTTTGTTTGAATAAGGTCTTGTGAAGAAAAATGCGCTTCAAAATATACTTAGACTTAGATACTACCTCGTTATTTCAAAAGACTTGAAGGGCTCGCCGGGGCGGAGTAGGAATCAGTTTGAAATATATACAAAAGAATAACACAGTCATGGTATATTGTACCATAAGCATAGTCATATCTATGGAAGTTCGTAAAATAAATTCGAATGACTATAATAATTTTGAAAGTCCATACTTATGTAGTTTGGGTTTTTTCAATTTTCATTTAACAATATTTTTAAATTTAGAACTCCAAAAATATGAATCAATGCTTCAGATATTCAGTAACGTCTCATCTGAAAGTGGTCTGGAAGATGTTACTTTTAGCAAAAAGATCGCCTTCGCTCCTAGCTCCAATGTTTTTCTGTGCTAGTACCTACTTACTTTTTATAGTGTAAAGAAAGTGTTATTGTATTGGAACTCTTAAAATGAGAAAATTTATTTCACCGATCGAAGCAAGCATTGAAATTGGCAAGTCAAGGGCAAACCTGAGAGTACTTTACATAAAAAATAGCAAAGATCAAAATCTGTTTTTCTTCTTCAGTTACGAAGATAACAAGAGTCATTTTATTTTGAGCTGCGAGACTCGTGATGGAAATAAAGAAATAACTAATAGAAGACCTTGTCAAGGACGGTGTAGCCTTCGCCTATTGCCTGAGGGAGATCTAATAAGCTAACCTTGCTCCCGACATATTTCCTGTCATACTCGTATTAACGTAACTCGTGTCACTCAAAAGTAAATTATGTTTACATCGAGCAACGACTGTGAGATGCATCTTTTTATACAAAGTATTCGAATTTCGAAACTTCTACAATGTAGGTAGGTACAAAGCTGTGAGGGTGCCTGGTGCATCATTTTCTACATAATATTCACTTAGCTTTTACAATATAGGTTGTAAACGTTTTATGAAGTTTGCTTACAAAATGCATAATTTCTTGCGAAAATGCTCGTAAAATAAACTAGCTTCGTACCGACGAACACGGATAATAATTTGAGCGAGCATTAAAAAACACTTATGTAAAGTCTGAAGTAACCAAGGCAAAAATATATCAAAAATATTAATAATTCAAAATAAAAACTGTACCTATTTGTGTACTATAGCTCGTTTGTGGTAATAGTAGGTAACGATAGCCATTGGTTTTTGCAAATAACCTCTTTGCTTGTTTCGCGACTGGCTGAAAACACACAGTATTTTTTTAATCCAACCTTTTTCTAAATATGAAACAATTTACGATTAATAACAAAACAAATGACAAGCGTGATTTGGTATTTGCTGAACGACAGCTATTGTTAAATTCATAAACCTAAGTTTAAAATAAATAAGAAAAATAGATAAAAGGAACAACTCTAGTTTTTATGCAGAGAAAAAAATACTACTTTTAATAAAATAAGAGAAAACACATATTTTCTGAAAATGCTAAAAAATATCACGGAGCTACAGAAACGAGAGCTTCCACAGTAAGTTACGAACTCAAACTTTGTCGAAATACAAACTTCAGTTTCAGGCGAAAATTGGTTTTAAATCTCTTAATGAGAATTTTACAGTCTGATAAATCAGCTTGCTAAAACATTTCCGGCTAGACGGATGTTGGAAGATTGGAATCCGAAACTTGAGAAACAAGGTAGATCTGAGACTAGTAAAAACAAGTTTAAACATTAGAAATAGAATAATTTATTCATTGGCCTAAGCCCAGATTAATCGGGGAACTTGGCAGATTGGTGTTTAATTACTCACAGTTACATTTACATTATGTGAACTGTCTAAAGCCAGGTGGGTAAGAAAGGTATTTTAATTAAAGAGCTATACTTAGGTAGGTAGGTGTGTTTGAGGAGTACCTAAAGTTTATTCAGAGTTCAGCGTGGGCTTTCGGGCTACGTAAACAATCAGTCTCGAAAAACAATTTTAGCAAACTTGTGTTTAAATTGAATTTAGTTGCTTGAATTATTGTGATCAAAATATGGTAGCCTGGGCTTACGTGGACCTCATTTCTAATGATAGTCTATATGTATTCATATTTCGAACCAACATTAGAATCGCAAAAAATGTCAGCTGTTCCAGACAACAAAACTAAAGTATGTAATGAAAAAAAGTTCATTCAAGACCTGAGATATAATGTAAAGAACTGCTTTTTTATATGGTTTTAGGGTTGGCGAAATAGTAAAAATGGTTCCTAATGATGAGTACAGAAACTACCATTCTATGTGTTACGTTCTAGTATCCTACTAGCTACCAAGTAACAAGTTCAAACCCTGTTGCCAAGCATTTTCCGGCAGTCTCATTTAAAACCCAGTTCCCGTTGAAATCCACTCCCATGACGCATCATGTTCCAACAAATAAAATGTGGATTGTGTCGTCAAATCGTAACTCTTCCCTAATCCTTGACGAGAATTACGAGCTTCAACATGTCGGATTGTTTGTCTCGTGTGAGATAAACGAACTCGGTATTTAAAGATTTATTGGGTTTCACTTACTTTACATTTAATTCAGAATTAAAATATGAAATATTTACAAATTACACGAAAACTGAAGTATAAAACTGCTTTGCATCGATAGAGCATACGCTATCTTTTCTTAGCTATATCACTTAAATTAAACAGTTAGTAATGCCAATCACTTCTATTAAGTCAAAAATGAGTTTAAAAAATGTCGTTGAATTTTAAAAATATTAAAAACAATATATTAAGAGTAAATTAAATTTCCAAAATAATTAAAGTGTAGTCATTTGGGACCACTGAAATATGGCTATGGAATGAAACTTTCGCCAAGCATAATCACGGTAGCTAATTAATTGTTTTATTTATTTTATATCCCTACTCCATCAGTTATATGTATTTAATTTGCTCCCTCTACAATCTACAAATTCCAAAAGTTTAGATAGATAGATAGATAGATAAACTCTTTATGTCCACACCATAAATTACAAACAAAAGGATTATATAGGGTTATTCATAAAGGGTATGCTAAGCCGAAAAGGGCTCATAGTACTCATCATTATGAACAACTTTTGCTATAGGACCGACCCGAAATTCGCGAAAAAAAAATCAGCTGTTCCATAGAAAAATGTCAATGACACTCGACAAAATATATGGAACAGCTGATTTTTTTTTCGCGAATTTTGAGTTGGTCCCATAGTAAAAGTTGTTCATAACGATGAGTACTATGAGCCCTTTTCGGCTTAGCATACCCTTTATGAATAACCCTGTATATAGCACCTAAAAAGCACCTAAAGTTTAGTATCTATATAGAATCCACTAATAAATCTAAATTTCATATTGCGTGTTCTAAGTTTGAAGACATCACGTACCTACCTATCCAATTACATTCCAGTGAATTTGAGAGAAAACTCCGCTGAAGTGAATTTCGTGACTCTGAAAACGGTTCGAGTATTTACCTCCATGTTCATAGAGGGAGTACTCCACGATACGTTTTGAGTAGGCAAATATTAGGTAACTGGCTCCGTACCACGATATAACTTTAGATTTTCTAGTTATCCCGTATTTTTAACCGATTTCGAAAAAAGAAGGTTGTCATGTCGGTTGTATTTTTTTGTTTATGTTAGTTACCCCAAAACTTCGTCATTTATAAATCGATATTTTAATATTGGGCCCATATAATAGAAATTAGATCGTCTTGCGATCTGATCGTATATACTTATCATCTTTGTGATAAACAGGAAACAGGAAACATACCTACTAATGTAATTATGAAAACCAACATAGCTTTGTAACCATAGTCCGGGTTTCCGACTCAATAATATTACGTGAGAAATCCCGTGTTAATTACATATAACAAAAAAGGATAGGTAATATAGATATACATACATTGTTACTTTCACTTTTGTGATAGTGTAAGTGACGTAATGGGTATTTATCTAAAGGGATGCGAAGTGAGTCCCAGCTACTGTAACTGTAACCCGCCCTCCTCATCAATCTTGCTTTTTGCCAACGTATCAAGTTTCGGCCGTCTAAACTAGGTAAATCAGAACGGGCGAAATTAATGTCCGTAATATTTCACGGGAAATCGACACAAAAGTCTCGCGTTTTTATGCGACCGCCGTAATGTAAGTTAGAAATATTATCGACAATGTTTCTTGTTATTTTGTTAATGTTCTTTGTTTTCTTTTCATCCGGTTCAGTTTGTTTTTCGTAACGACGGGCTGCGGCCTGTAATGGCAGCATATTTCCAATCCAATATTTAACTCGCAGGATTGGCACATATTTTTTTTATCGAATCATAGGTCCCTTTTATCGAATGCCTTTTTTGAAAACACGTGTATTTAAGAACTTAATTGAATATGTCGATTATACAACTACAAGTACAGTAGAAATACAAAACCAATCGTTTCGTAAAGTATGTAGCGTTGTATTCTCTCATAGAACATTGTTTCTACAGTTGCTCCTAAGAGCCGCCGCGGGCGATATCTCAATAATGGAACCGTTTTCCAGTGTTACAATAAAATAGGGTCGGGCTCCTGGCTATGAGCAAACTTCTTAGATTAAATGCTCACGCTCTAGCCAAGGCTAGGGTGCAGTCACCGACGCCGACGGGTGGCTGGGGCAATCAAAACTTTGCCTGTAAATACTTATTGCTGTGCTAACTACAAACTCAGTGCTGTCGAGCGACATCATTTCACGAGCTAATTTCAATACAGGGTTATAAGATAAGCGTATGCTAAGCCGAAAAGGGCTCATAGTTCTCATCATTATAAACAAATACAATGGTAACACTTGTTTATAATGATGAGTGCCATGAGTCCTTTTTGGCGTACTACCCTACTACCCTTTAATTAATACTGTATTTGTACATCTGATGAAACTATTCACGGCTGTGCTTGAATAATGTCTAGAATGACTGTCTGGATAGACACATTTTATCTAAAACTCAGCATCTCATTTTAGAACGTGCAACTTCTCATTAGTGAGCGCATTTAACTCAGCTACTATTTATTCTGTGGCTAACAGTTTTGCCAGACGTTTGCCAACAAAAAGGTTTAACTAGAACTTTCCGCTACAACTTTTAGTACGAGCCCACGATAAGATCGATAATACGTTGGCAAAAATAAATACAAAGGGCATAATGGACATAAACCGTACATAATTTAGTAGAGCCCGTACTCAGGCCGAAGGTTCGGAGAGCCGTTATTGTGAAGCCTACTAAATTACAGATCCCATATTTGGAAATAAGTAAAACATGTGCGTATAGGCCGCGCAGTTTCCATTGTTAGATGGATCCTTCGGAAACCTCAAATTATAAATATTAGTAGCTACTTATATATCTGTCAGTACCTACATCGTATTGACCCTGGAGCCAGGGGAATACGACTTTAGTATTTCCAGTCTGTCGATATAGCCGATTGAAAGACCTTCGGGGCTTTTAGGGTCTTTTGAGACTTAACGTAAGCTTAAAATCTTTTAACATTAGGATTTAATTATTGTTTGAACGTAACAAAACGTTTGAAGTCATGTAAATCTGGCGAACCGTTTTACATTTTTTGTTTAATTTTAATACGATGTAACCCTATTTATGGTTATATGAAAGGGGTATGCTAAGCCGAAAATAACTCATATTACAAATCGTTATCAACAATTTTTATACGAGCCTATCCCTGAAATCGTGATTTCAGAAAGTTCAGAAACTCGACAAAACGTATGGAACCTGATTTTTTATTCGCGATTTCAAGGTTGGTACTTTGGTGCCATAGTAAATATTGTTTACATTGATCAGTATCATGAGCCCTTTCGGCTTAGTATACCCATTCCGGTTAACCCTGTGCATGAATGTATACCATATCCATTCATTTACAGTCACTCATTCTAAATAAGTAATTATTCCGATTATGAACAATGAACATTGTAACCGTTCCACACGTCACGACCGTGTAGTCGTGAATAGCTGCTAAACTTCACCTCTATGGCACTGAAACTGAGATGTGCTAAAACTTCAACATGAACATTTACAAACCAAGCCTGTTGTCGAGACTAATTCAATTATGCTAATAATTTATCTAATAACAAGCGTCTCTAGCCAAGTTGAAATCTATAATCGCAAACGCTAATATACGAATAGGAAACTATGACAATGTATGGGAATGACATATCTGTAACAGAATATCTATACCTCTAAATTGATTATAGAAATGTCATTCTCATACACTGTTTTAGTTTTCTACAGCCTTTGCAATTATAGAAATACAACTTGGGTAGGGAGCTGATTTCCACATTAATGTGTGCTTTAAGTTTGTGTAAACACAAAGAGTTGTTGTGGCACTTTACCTATATTTATGCTTTGACTTCTGAATAAGACTTGATTTCGTGCTGTGAATTTAAATTAGATAAAGTGCAGTTCAGAGGGAGCCCTTATGTTTTTTAATTCGGAAAAAGCCTAAAAATTGTAAAAAGTCACGGAACAAAAGCTATATAGGTAAAATGTAAAAAAGTTGACTGCAAAATGTATTTGATTGATTGGAAAACAACCCTGCATTTCCTCATAATGAAATTATATTTTTCTGCTGCGCTATTCGTTTGAAGAGCTTAAGCTTCTCATTCACTACATCCCGTGCGTTCTTTTTGGGATTAACAATACCGTACTAATTAAATAACTTGTACGGATTCTTTCTCATATGAAGAATCTATTGACGCGAATGAAAATTGAGCTCACTGATTTTAATTACGCTTCACGTAATTTTAAAGCACATTAAATATTAAAATAAATGTTAAATATTAATATTAAATAACTTGTACGGTTTCTTTCTCATATGAAGATCCCATTGAGGCGAATGTAAATTGAGCTTTCTGATTTTGATTGCGTTTCGCATAATTTTAAAGCATATTAAATATTAATATTAAATAACTTGCACGGATTCTTTCTCGTACGAAGAACCCATTGAAACAAATGAAAATTGAGCTCATTGATTTAAATTGCGTTTCTCATAATTTAAAAGCATATCATAATATTTTGCTGATTTCGAGAACTACGCAGGAATTATTTACTTGCTCAATTCTGTAAATTCCTTACATATTGCAGCCGAGCAATAATTATAATTAGCGAAATGAGCTTCTAAAAGGTCAAAGGGAGGGAAATTGCTGCTGGCGATAAGGCTACGGCTACGGCTACATTTGTACTAGCAAATATAGTTCAAAGTTTTAATTTATTTGTAATAACTTTGGTGTGCAATAAAGTAATAATATTTATTATTCTTTAATATTTTATTTTATTCTAAATTTATTACTAGCTTTCATTTAACTTGTCGTGTTAGTAGTATGTAGGTACTATGTATGTATTTCTATGTAGATTAAATTTTGCAACTGAATTTTGAACCACTTCCCGATGTCCGTCCGATTGACCATTACCTGTTTAACTCCAATGACGATGCAATAATACGTTTTTTTTAATGTTCGTTATTTTTGTCTGCAGACAGCAACTTCGTGCTGGGCAACGCTCAAGTGCCTGCGTACCCAATCGTGTACTGCTCCGATGGATTCGTGGAGCTTACTGGCTGGACCAGAGCTCATATCATGCAAAAAGGCTGCGCATGCAAGTTCCTTCACGGGGTGGATACCAGGGACGAACATCGGAAGGAGATCGACTCGGCGCTCGACACGAAATCGGAACTCAAGTTGGAACTCATATTTTATAAAAAGAATGGTGAGTGCTGGACCGGATACGTTCTTAGTTTTTTTGTGCCTTTAAGTAAATTAGTGAGAAATACTAGCTGAGCCCCACTGTTTCACCCGCGCGGTGATGATAATGTTGATGAAACCTACGTGTTATTCCAGAACTTAAAGTATTTTCAATTCCAAATTTATTCAAAATAGGTTTATTGCGTAGGTATGAGGTCATAAACATTCACATAAACACAAACTTTCGCATGAGTAATATTAGTAGGATCATCTTAAATAAATTACTTTTTTCGGCCCATCACTGGATCCCGATAAAAAAAGTGTAAATCCTCTGAAGCCCTCTGAATCCTGCCCTCATACCCAGCCCTCTTACGTTTCCATACTCTTTCATTTTACAAGTCTAGGGCATCCAATCAACACTCCACAGCTACACTATAGGCTATATAGCTATGAGATGGTAATACGTAATGCGGAAATCGTTTCTCATGCGAGCGTGGCTGTGGCAGTCGTATTAATCCTCAGATCGTATTCAAGGGCTGCTCGTGTAAAATCGCACACATTGAAATCCCCAAACCAAAGCACTCCAGTATATTTTGACAGAAACGTTCAAACAAGTGCTTACAAATGGCTGCTATTGCTTTCATGTGATTCATGTGATTGTGACAGACGATGAGTTATTTTTGTCGTCACTACACTATAAGGCACTATTTCCACGAACATTTCAAGCGCATAATCTGTCCTACTTTGAAGCTGCCTTTTATAAATATTCACTTTATATTTATCGTTGATATATAAAGTGTATATTTATTATACCTACGGGCTCTGTGAACAGGTAGGTTCTGCATATTCAATTTGCTAGTAGGCACCTTGTAGTTGTGGTCTTCCTTTGACAGAGCACTGAAACATACAATAGAGCTGGGTAGGTATGATAGTCTCGCTCCACTGCTTTCATAAGATCGTGTTGTGTTTTATGGAATATTTGGAATGGCACCAATTGTTGTTCCAACTGGCTAGTTTATATAGAATGGGTTGATTACATGTAACGAGTACAGTGGCGAGATAGTAAATAGGCACACTCGGCCGAGCAAACAAATCACGGTTCATGATTGTCTCGCCTCGTCAAAATGTTTATACGAACCGAGTACTCGGCGGAGAGCACTGTCTCGCCACTCGGTACGAGAGTTCAACCCATAAGCGTCCTTATTTCAGCGCATTCTACGCTACAAAGTGCACACATTAGTCTTTTTATCCTCTCCTGATTCCTTTTCAGTACATCAAGGCTTTCTCTTTGCTACATACGTTTCGTGCTTCCGTGTTCATTCTTCAAACAGCGGCTCTCGCTCGGTGATTATATCGCCTCTGTGAGCCGCCCACTTTAAATGCGAGGTGGGCCTCACAACCTGTGTACACCGCTATAATTAGTTTGCCGGCTGAACTGATAGCCGTACTCTCCAGTGCTTACGTTTGACCTTTATTCTGTGCTAAATTACTCTTTGTGAATGTCCAAGCTATTGTTAATGTTAACAGATTGCCACCGTTTAGGCACAGATTATTGTTCATAGTTCGTATATGTAGATACATATTTTACATATAGGTATAGGGTTTTAAGGTTAGGGTATGGTAAGCCGAAAACGACTTATAGCCCTCAATATTATGAACAACTTTTACTAAAGGACCAAGCCCGAAATTGCGAATAAAATATTAGCTGTTCCGTAGAAAAATGTCAACGACTCTCGACAAAATGTAACAGCTTTTTTTTCACGATTTCCGGGTTGGTCCTGTAGGTAAAGTTGTTCATAATAATAAGTACTGTCAGTCCTTTTCGGCTTAGCGTACCCTTTTCTCATACCCCTGTATAATAGTAGAAGTAATTTCGGTTGGGTAGGTAAAGTTATGGCGTTTTGCGACTAAGCACTAGCAGTCCTCATAAGTAGAAGTAAGAAATGTGTATAGACTTTTTTGCAGTTACTATTTTTTCGTTTTGTCAATTTAAAGTAAACAGCATAGTGAAATGTATTTAACTAAATAGAAAAAAAGAACTCTCAAGTAAGTACATGAGAAGTTGAGTAAATACACCTGCGCGTGTGAGTATTTCGTTCTCTTTGGTATACAAGACTAGTCACCAGTTAATTTCGTATAAGTACATTTACAAAATTGAATAAGTAATTTTTTTAAAGTCAATTTATTGATTGATCGAATAGCGTCATAAACTTTGCATAGCTTTTTCGCGAGGCGCTCCTACATATACAAGGCCATTGTGATTTGGCTTTAATTAAATCTGGGTAAACAGATGTACGTCAATCTAAATAGCTCAATGATTCTGAGTAGAGCTCTGTAAAACATCGGCCATGCCACAATCGTAAACAAAAACCAATAAGGGTTTTACGATTCCATTCGACAAAATTAAACTTTTATAAGCACCCAGCTGTTCGTCGTCACTATGCGTTTAATGCCCCAGGGAATGACTCGATACAACCCTGCGTCAAGGAGTACTTCCAGGATAATAAATAAATAAATAAATAATAAAAATAAATAAATAAATAAATAAATAAATAATGTCTGCATAACATTTCCGAGACCATTGTTAAGAGAGTTTAATACATACTTCTTTGATCTCTCGAGCGTAATGGATGAACGTATATTAATTAAACGTTATTTACGGTCAGTGAATTTTCAGGCTCGCCATTCTGGTGTCTTCTCGACATCGTCCCAATTAAAAATGAAAAACGAGAGGTGGTTTTGTTCCTCGCCTCTTTCAAGGATATCACCAACACCAAGATGGCCGCCATGAACACTAACGAGGACTTCGACAGTGGTGAGTACCATTCTGATGAAACTCGAAACTTTACAGTGAAAATGTAAGCTACCAAATAACCACAAGTATTTATTACGTAGCCTTGCCTAGAGGCACTCCGTAGAACTAATAAATTGTTTAAAAACAATATCAATCATTGTGCATTTGTTTTAAACCTTAACCCTTAGTGCTATAGGTACACCTATAATGTTGATAGCGTTAGTCTGAGCTCCCGTAGCTCCCGATTGCTAACGAGTTGCGACCATCACCGCACGGTAAAGTTCCTCTACGACAGTTTGTTTTGTTCTATCTAATGTTTAGAGTTGAACAAATTAGTCCGTAGCTAGACAGGCAATAAGTCTGAGTAGATAGCAACAGCAAACACTACGCATACACTAATTTGATACGCACAATTGATTTACTTCGACTAATCCAATGCGTAGCCAAACATGTCACTGTTATGAGAGGCCTTGTTTGCGAAGGACCCAGAGGGGATATAATGGGTGGAACAGGTAAAACTTTAAAGTGGGTAACACCGTAACACGACACAAACTTTAAATAAATTGAGCCTCCGGGACTTGTGTCCGGCTCGCAAAAAGTTAGTGCACTGAGCGCAAAACAGTACAAGTTCACTCATCACTCATAATAGTTTACCATAATTATTTCTTATACTTTTGCAAGTAAAATCATACATTTACAAAATAAGACACCTTTCTGTTAAGGTATAAATATAGTTTATTATCTCTTTCTTACATAGTAGGTAATTGTATTTGTTACTTTGTCTATTCTACAAATATAAACCACCCTGTATCTTTCTTCTTTGTAAACGTTTTTATGTCGCCAATTGCGATGTCATTGCCGAAGCTGTAGCTAAAAGTTGGTTTCATTTTTGTTTGAAATTTTTATCTTTTTTTTCCGGTTTGCAGAAGACATGATATTTATTATCTCAAGCATTATTTATTAAATACAGCATGTAAGATAGTAGATGCATGTAAGTAATTATTTGCATAGTAGCGTTCTTAAATATCAATGTAAGGACTTGCACTCCTTTTCTTAGGTTTTTTTATTATATTGGTCGAGAAACGAAGCATGTGATTTTTTTTATTCATAAATCCATATCGACCTTTTTCAATGGTAACAACTTCGCATATACTTAGGTACGACTTGGGTATCTAATAGGTACCTAATAAGTCTGCATTTCTCAGTAGACGCCTCTCTGCATAGCCAGTAAGAAACTTAGACATTCGCTCCTACCTATTTAATTATAAATATTTTCCAAGAAAAACCGGCCCTTTGTATTTTTATCAAACTTGAGTAGAATTATTAATTATTTTTATTTCTAAGTCGCTTCATGTAAGCTTATTATGTCTGGCGACATTTTTGTAGTTGATGCCAATTATGTTATTCTCTCTAATTAACAGGTTTATTGTTTATTGTAGCAAAATGAAGATTCTAAGAATGTATCTGATTCTGATTGTTATTTACGTTCATAATTGGCATCAAGAAAAGAGCAAATGCTGGAAAATCTTGCATCGAAAACAACTTGTCTGGATATTCAAGCAAAGTAACTAATTTAAATTTTAGTATCTTAACAAGTTTTTTGGTTTCTTAATTGGTATAACAATACAAAAAGCAATTCTTCACTAGAGTTGATTAATTGTTCATCTTATCGCATCCGTTTTAAGAATTTCATTTTATGGAATATTTTGTGGCATCTGCTCTATTAAGCTAGTAGCCAGGATTTTTCCTTTTAATTGGCTGAGAAAAAAAAACAAATTGTAAATGCGAAACTTGAAAGCATTAACAAAAATATCCTGGGAAAGTATTAAAAAGACTTAGACTTAACCTGGGTATTAAAAAAGACTTAACCTGGGTATTAAAAGACTTAACCTGGGTATTAAAATAGTTAACCTGGGTATTAAAAGACTTAAAAGACAACCTGGATATAAAAAAACTTAACCTGGCTACAAGCTGTTTCTCTCTTTGCGGTATGTGTAGTTTTAGTGTCTAACAGGGTGGTTTGTGCACGCAGGAGCCGCGGTGCGGCCTTCGGCTGGCGTGGTCACTCTAGCGTTATCCCCATTTGTACCCGCAGCGGCTCTGTTGGGCGCCCGGTTCCGAGCTGAATCTAGTTGCCTACTTCCAGACCCGAATGGCAATCTTGACCCTGAAGCGCCCTCGCCCGCCAACATGGGCAGGCGCCGCTCGCGGGCCGTATTGTACCAGCTTTCAGGACACTATAAACCGGATAAAATGAAGTCCAAACTAAAACTCAACAATGTAAGACTTTCTTTTATTATCTGATAGATTCTTTTATTATCGATCTATCTATCATACTGGAAAACCATAAAAATTGTCTCAACCTTTTTAGGGTTATAAGATAAGATGTTTTAGGCAATAGCGAAGCAACCAATCCTTAATCAATCTTAAGTGTGTGACCTAAAAGGTATACCAATAATGCCGGCTTAATGTACATTATAGTAAATTCGTACTATAAATATAGGACAGGTTTACTTCTCCTGGAAATAAGTTTATTCAGGTCGACGTATTTTTTTCATGCTACAATGCGTTTTATGTACTAGTGTTTAAGAGCTTTTATATTTTCAGAACCTTTTACACTCCTCCGATCCACCGCTCCCTGAATACAAAACGTCAGCGATAAAGAAATCAAGGTTAATAATATCACATTACGGCATTTTCAAAACGTTTTGGGACTGGCTCATTTTGGTTGCGACGTTCTACGTGGCTGTCGTGGTTCCATATAACGCTAGCTTCGTTGATGTGGGCCATCCGAGGATCAGTGTGACCAGTGACGTGGTCGTGGAAGCTCTTTTTATTATAGGTACGGTACTTTCTGACAATTCATTTTCTCTCCTTATCGTACGAATGAAGGTTGTCATGAAATACCTTCATTCCAAATTTTTTGTAAATCCGTTCAGCCGTTTTACGTGATTAAGTAACAAAAATCCAAACATACAAACTTCCACATTTATACAGGGTTATTCATAAAGGGTATGCTAAGCCGAAGAGGTCTCATAGTACTCATCATTATGAACAACTTTTACAATGGGAGCAACCCGAAATTTGCGAATAAAAAATCAGCTGTTCCATAGAAAAATGTCAATGACACTCAACAAAATGTATGAAACAGCTGATTTTTTTTTCGCGAATTCTGGTCTGGTCCTATAGTTAAAGTTGTTTATAATGATGAGTACTATGAGCCCTTTTCGGTTTAGCATATCCTTTATGAATAACCTTGTATAAGTAGGATAGTAGGAAACACAGTATACCATCTATACTTAATTGTTAAGCTGTATTATCTGATAACAAAACTGCTTAAAAATTCAAAACAGAAACTCAAATATTTTAGCTCCGCTAGCAAACTTATGAGATTAAATTGATTGAATTGTTTGTCTTATACATTCAAACTCAGTTTTAATTAAATAGTCTGTTAGTTTTAATTATGTTAGACAAAACGAAACTTAGTTCAAACACTTTGTAGAAGTCGTACCTTCATTACGACTCACTTTGAGCGGAGTTGACGCAAGAGCTAAGGTACGAGTAACTCTAGCTTTGCACAAAAGGGTTTCTCCGACTTAAAGCGACTAAGCTAAGGTGTAATAGAAAGTTAGTGACAATACTTGTGATAATAGTTTAAGCAGCGCATCTCGAGACTGGCATAGAACTCATCCTGCAAAATTTTCCCTTTTTAACCGACTTCAAAAAAGGAGGAGGTTATCAGTTCGACTGTATGTTTTTTTTTTTTCTTTATGTTTGTTACCTCATAACTTTTTTTTTTTTTTTTTTTTTAATGTAATTGAGTGACGAGACGAGCAAATCGCTCGCCTGATGTTAAACGTTACGTTTGCCCATAACAGGTCTGCGCTACCCCACCCAGAATTTTGAACTCGCAGAATACAAGACCCTGCGCGGCACAGCACTGCGCTCGTCACCCTGAGATATAAGTTGTTTAATCTCCCAATTGCCCTGTAATTTCACTGGAAACAATGCCCTTCAAACCGGAACACAGAATCGAATCGATTGGGTGAATCGATTTTGATGATTCTTTTTTTATTAGAAAGCTGACGCTTCCCATTTGGTCCCATTTCAATTTAGTCCAGTTCTGGTAATGGTATCCATGAGAAAACTCGTAAGTCTTAAATTTGCATTAAGTACGTGCGCGACAAATAGATGAATAACTCAATAGTCGGTCTTTTGAAGTCGGTTTTTGTTTTTTGTTTTGTAAAAATAATGTTCTTGTACAAGGTGCATTTCATGAATGCATTTTAGATTACAAGTTTTATTTTACAACTTAACCAGATACAACACAAAAACTTATCAGCCGATATTTTTTTATGTAAGAATACGGTGTGACAAGCGCAGTCATTCGAGTAGTCAAAGAAAAACATATTCCTTTTATATTTTTTAAATAGTTTTTTTTTGATATCGTGGTCTACGTTTCGAAATGTGTATTACTTACCTACATACCTTTTCAATATCATCACACCTTTTGTAACACCTTGTATACATAAAACGCTGTTTGCAACCGCGTTAAACATAACAGAAAACGCTGTATGCAACCGCGTTTATCATAACATAAAACGTTGGATACAACCTCGTTTTTTGGTAATCTGCGCTCAACTGAATTAACATGTAGTGTACTTTTCAGACATAGTGCTCAATTTCCGGACGACGTTTGTGAGCAAGAAAGGCGAAGTGGTATCGGATTCGAAACTGATTGCGCTTAATTACATCCGATCGTGGTTCGTGGTGGACCTCCTGGCGGCTCTGCCGTTTGACCTACTTTATGCTTCAGACGTGTACAGCAAGGTAAGTACCACGTAACCCCAGTGGCGACGGAGTGTGAGTTAGCAGTTAGTACCCACAGCAGTTTTTAGGGTTCCGTAACAAAATGGTAAAAAGGAACGCTTATGGTGAGGTCCGGTGTCTGTCTGTCCGTTTATCTGTATGTTACAAGTGACACAATTAATTATTTATTTTGGTCTTTTTTCATGTTTCCCTCGACCAAGCGCTACCTCAACACATTTAAAGGAAATTATGTTTAAAAGTAAATTAAAATTGTTGTGATACACATTAAGAGAGGTAGATACTAGAGGAGGTAACGAGGTAGAGTAGTGTCTTAGTGGAAAAAGTAATTTTTCTGTTAGGATTCTCCGACTGTGAGAGTAAGTTGTGGTTTTCACTCCTTGGTGGCACCCAGGGCAGACTGCCCCTGCCTCTCCCTCTCTACTCTTCTCTCTACCTTTCCTACTTCTATATAAGAAGGATTTTCACAAAAACTCCATGACAGCAATTCCCGAAAATCCGACAATATTAGAGAAAATGTTAAATTTTAAATTCGTATTTCCGGAACAACGTTTTTGTCCATCAATAAACCATTAATGTAATTGAAAGTAGGTAAGTATACCATAATGGGAAGTCTCGAGTCCAGCCCCTTTAAAAATCAAAAGGAAAGGAAGTGGCACTCGTGCTTAGGTACGGGTTCAATTGAAATTTAGCGTAGTCGATTTTTTTGTCCTCGAATTTTAGCATATCTTTTTGCTTGCGAGTGTATAAAAGCAAATTTTTCGACTAAATCTATCGGACCTATGTATACCTCGAAATCAACCTTTATATTAATCATCCCATTGCTGGGAAACCAGGCACCGCCTACCCTCTAACGGTAATTAGGTCGTGTCGTGTATAGTGTCGTCTATAGTGAATTTTTGGCTAGATCCAGCGAACTATAGACTTTATTATAGTAAACTAGCTGTTTTGCCATATAAATTATTTCTAGTGACTATTAAAAAATAGGGGTTGGTGATAGAAGGGTGAAAATTTAGGGTTGTATGTATTTTTAATGCCACATAAGCCACATTATAAACAAATAAAAATTTTGTCAAAAAAAAAAATGTTAGGGGTGGACAACCCTTATCACTTAGGGGTATGAAAAATAGATAGTAGCCGATTATCAGACCTACTGAATATGCATATAAAATTTCATAAAAATCGGTCAAGCCGTTTCAGAGGAGTATGGTAACAAACATTGTGACACGAGAATTTTATATTTAAGATAATACGAGTTGTCACAAGTTCTAATGCGGTTAGGTTTCGGGCTAGCGTGAGTAAATACCTAAATACCTACATATATCGTATATAGGGCCGTGGTATCACGACCACGGCTACCACTAATTAATTTTAAACTTTGGCGCTTCAGAACCACGGCGTAAGCGGGCTGCGGTCTGTGGCTGAGGTTTTTACACACAAACAAAGTCACACGCGAGTCGATCTTTTGTTTACCCTAATTAAATGAGGGCTGCTTCCTTGTCACATTACCTCAACAAAATACAGCTATGCTGCAAAAGTAACGCTGTTTTTTGGTATCACAAATTAACTAATCATAATGAAATTTGGCAAGGAAGTAGTGTATATATTTTGAGAACAGGATGTTTTTTATTTCAGTTATACATGTGACTGAAATATTGTGGGGGCGTAGCTTATATTTTCAATTTAAATTAAAAACATTACACGTACATACATTACCTATTTGTTTAGAGGAATTTAAATTTGACCTTCCTACCACCTACCTTTTTTTTAAGCCAGAAGTCCTAGGTTCGATTCCCGGCCGTGTGACATCTGTGTTTGAATGTTGAATTTAAATATCTGTTCTGGATCTGCGTGTTAGTTGTCCTTGTCTTTGAGTGTGGTCCATGACATCCCCGACACAGGTTATCCTAGCGGGGAGCTGTGAGGGTGAAACGTCTATTTATTTATAGCTATAGATACCATGATATAGATAGAAGCACGTACTATGTAAAACCGTTAGATCAATCTATTGTCACAGGAATCAACGCACGGCAACGTTCACCTAGTGAAGCTGACCCGCCTGCTGCGCCTGGCCCGCCTGATGCAGAAGATGGACCGGTACGCGCAGTACTCGGCGCTCATCCTCACGCTGCTGATGCTCTCCTTCACCCTCCTGGCTCACTGGCTCGCTTGCATCTGGTTCATCATAGCTGATAAGGAGATCGAGATACACCAGGACGAGAATTGGGATTTAGGTAAACTACTATAGTACCCGGCGATAAATATTGCACATCGACCTTTAGAAAGCGACAATCGGCTAATTTCGGCTTCGTAGAGCGTTATCTCTGTCTCTCACTCTATCACACTTGAATAACGACTGACAAAACGTCACATAGGTAGTGTGCGACAGAGATAATGCTCTACGAAGCCGGAATCTCTTTCCAAAGGTCCGATGTGCAATATTTATCGCCGGGTACTGTACCTTGTTATTACGTAATGATTGACCCGCAGGGCGTTCAAAATTCCTGGTATCCGAACCACTCATATACGGCGAACCGTCATGAGCTTTGTACCGCTCGCATATTATCCGCAATTTCACATTTGTACCTGAAATAGCATGATTGCTTTAACAAAATGTAAATGTCAAACATAAATAATAGAGTTCATCGAACGTTTCTCTATAATAAAGTAGGTAGGTACGCCCAACGCATTACATGTCCTTTCAGTTAAAATTATCTTCTTCAATACACTACAAAATATAGAACCAGCAAATAAAAGATCTGAAGCACTATAGTGGCTAAAACGATTGCTTACGATCATATATTTGTACCGTATATTTTGCTTTGGATAAGCCACCTGTTCAACCTAGTTCATTCTATAGTATGTAATTCTTATGGATGGTCAGATTAACTAAATTCTTGGCCGATCGTTACGATCTACTCTCGATCTCGGTACCGCCAATTTCTTTTACCAAAAAACCAAGTTTGAACATTTTCATTCACGAAATTTGTTTACGCCGTTTCAATATTGGCGGGGCCTTGAAAATTTAATTACATTTTATTGAAAGCTGAAAATTAAATATCGTTTTTGCTAATGTAAAGTTGAAATAGAGATTGAGTAAGTACTTGTAGAGATTGCTACTTAAGTAATTGGTATAAAATTGGGTTAGCTTAAATTAATTTATCTTATTTAGTGCGTTCAAGTAAATAATGAGTACGCATTTTTTTTTACCTATAATATTATATTTAAAATAGATCTAAGTAACATTGAAACACAAAGCATTTTGTAATTGAATTCAAACATCTGCTTCTTTCAAACGTGGAATTCTATATCCTATTTTCCTTTTTCAATAAAAACCTGTCATGCACGATTTACTTTACCAAGCTATATTCACCGAGTTGGCAGCTGCAATACCCAGTGGGCTGGCGACCAAATATTTGTATAGTATAAATCCTGTGCTACTGACGTTTCGCGGATCCACTTGTGGGTACTTTGACACAAATTTTTAAAACCGACACTTTCGTTACATTTTATTAAAACAGACAAATTGTATTGCTATCTTGCTGAATAAGCAGACTCATAGTAGCCAAACTAGCCAATAAAAAAAGCAGGTTCATTCTTAGCTAGTACTAATATTCAACATTTCTTTGTTACTCCACCGAGCCACAGGACTGAGCACAAGTTTTGTATGGTGATAAAAAAAAGCTAAATATCGTATTTGTGCACAAAATTGTGAATGGATAAATAAAAGAAAAACTCATTTAAAACATTAATTAGGTTCAAAGCTTATTTATCTTTGGGTAACATTTATTCACAGCACATTTAGTTTACAACAAAAACTTTTCAGCTGTCACAATGAAAGCACTGAATCTCCTATTCACCAGTCAAACGAAATTGAATATTTACATTTTCGATTCCAAACTAACCGTACAAAATTAGCTACTGTTTATTTGTAAACATTATCGGCCGTGACTCTTAAATCGAATTTGCTTCCAGGCTGGATAAACAACCTAGCGGAGAGGCTAAAAGTGCCGATAATCAATATATCTCACAGCGAGAGCTACGTCACGGCTCTTTATTTCACGTGTTCTTCCCTGACGAGTGTCGGCTTTGGAAACGTCTCAGCTAACACTCTGCCGGAGAAGGTATTCAGTATCATCACGATGCTAATAGGGGGTAAGTAGCAAAGAAACATACAATACACATTACTTATACTTATAAGACACACTACACGCACACACCACACAACACACTATCACTTTCTAACACTAAGTATAGTGTTAGGATATCATAAACTCGTGACTAGAATTTTGCGTTCAATCAACCAGTTGTGTCGGACCAATTTCCATTGAAAACCTCAGTTCGTTGATTAGTGTTTGCAAATTCTGGTAAACCAAAATATGGACGAATATAAAAATTTCATTACAAATTATAATTGGGCCTGAATTTAATTGAATAAAACAAATTTACCTCAGACTAAAACATGTTTTTAGATCAAGCGTACCTAGCTACTTTAAGTTTAAAGCATTATAGTACCTTCAGTCTACTTGAGTCTACATTATTTTCTTTCTCTAGTGTCGATTTCCATACAGAAAGGCCTACTTAACTCGGCTCTTGCCCTAGCTCTGTGATGGCATAAACATAATCTAACACCATTCTGTACTTTTAGCGCCTTTCACTCTTATTACTAACGTTGCCTTTATGCCCACTCTTTATAGCTTTCATGAAAAGACGCCGGAATATCGCGTCCTTTTTGAGCTGTATCTACTTACCTATACATTCAGCTGGCTAATTAGACAGGATCGGCTTTGTTCGGGGCTTAATAGCTAGCTATATCACAGGGATTTTGTGGTTCGAGTACCACGCGCCACTTAACCTTGTTTTGGGTGAAATAAAACCTGATATTGCTACGAAACCCAGTCAAAGCTAGCAGATCTTTGTATACTGATAAAGTGATTTCATTTGCCTTTATGCTGGTTTGGTGTTTACGTGTTTTTAATAATACTGCGTGGGTTAGGTACGAAACGTTATATTAACAGCAAACGAGTTAAATAAATGGCGTTATGTGGGCTTCAACAAGGGTTGTCAACTTACTGAACAACAAAATGTGTGTATTTAGGTTTGAGAGGTTAAAGTAACAGTATTTGAATTAATATAATGTTAAAAATGAATCGCTGTTCGTTAGTCTCGCTAAAACTCGAGAACGGCTGGTTTTGCTAATTTTGATCTTGAAATATTTGTAAAAGTTCAGGGAAGGTTTAAACGGTGAGAAACATGAATAATAAGTAAAGAAAAATACTAAAATCGACAATTTAATTTTCCAATACAAACTGTTCCTACCTGTGAAACATTTGATGTTCGGTACGGGAAACTCGGAATATCCGATCTCTTTTGTCTTTTTAGAAATAAAAAATAGTGTCACTTGGTTGTCAAATATTTATAGGTGTGTTCAGAAATTGGTTCGATCATTTGGGTCTGTTTTTTTTTTTTTTTTTTTGTTTTTTTTGCTCTATAAAATAATACAGGGAAGGTTTAAAAGTAAAAAAAAACAGTGGGTGAAACCGCCGGCTGCAGCTAGTGTACCTATACAAATTTATACCTGAAGTATTGGCTATTGGCTTCGAGCAATCGGGACTAAATAAAATTATTGACTAACCGAAATCATTTTCATACACAGAGACAAACAGTATGTTACATACTTTATTTTTGAAGAACAATAAACAGCATTAATAAGCGAGCAGTATAATACTCTTTTTTACATTGTAGTTGGCAACCCTCGCTCATCCCTAATGAGCTTTAATAATAGGTATATTGTTAGCTTTCCCGCGATAAATATTCAGCAACATCTCCAGTGACAGGCGATAAGTTCGCGAAGTTATAATACTTATCGCTCGAGTTTACGAAACACGATTCCAGTTCGTACAACTATTTCCTAGAATGTTGCGAACTCGTTGGTGGGTAACGACCTCCAATTCAAGTGTGCTTATCTGGATGCCGATACCGATTAATCGAGATTCAACTCGAACAAAGTATCGCTAATTGATCATTATTTTGAAAGAACCTTTTAGTTGAAAAGCCTTCGATTTATGAATGGCAGATGTTTTGTGGACCCTCTTAGCTTTAGAACTAGGCTAATTGGTTTTATATACGTCCTAACTAGTTCATTATGTAGGTATACTATAATATGTTAATATGATTAATTTTGATAACATACATACGTAATACACTTAGAAGAAAAATATTTTTTCATAGCTACGACCCGCGACTAAACCCATATTACTATGTATAATATTTTGTGCACGCGTCTACCGTCTGCTGTCTCGTATAGCTTGGAAAACAGAGTCACGTGTTGTCTTTTCCTTTAAAAAGTCTTAGTAGATATAATACCTTAGACTGAGATCCCAATACAGACTACTTGTCCTTGTCCTAGTTATAAGTACTTGTTTTACAAAGTAATCGAGGCAGTAGCCATTAAAAAGTACTTGTTAAAGTTGTCCTTGTTTTTGTGTGTGTTCAATGACAGCCCCGTCACAGGAAATCTTTGTTGAAGTTATACCTTCCTTGTTGTTGTTGGGAAACGATATTTGTTTATCTTGTTATTTGAAATTTTAGCCCTGATGCATGCTGTCGTATTTGGAAACGTGACCGCCATCATCCAACGAATGTACTCCCGCCGGTCGATGTACCAAAGCAAGTGGCGTGATCTGAAAGACTTCCTCACTCTCAATCAAGTGCCAAAGGAACTAAAGCAAAGGATGCAGGATTACTTCCAAACGATGTGGTCGCTCAATCATGGCATTGATATCCATGAGGTTAGTAAAATTTTGGTATGTAAACATGAATAATACGTAGTTTTGCATGGTAGTGACTTACTGTTCTGAGTAGCAGACCTGAATCTACCATTTTTCCAAAAACTAGACCTAATTTGATCAGACTCTATCCAGCCATGGTCTTCTCACTCTCACCTCCAGTGGCACCCTTACAGTAAACACTAAACAATTTTCCATATAAATAGTACCTACTACAAGTATATAGCCAAAATACAATTCTGACGCAAAATATTTTATCACTGATGCTGATGTTCGTTACAAGCATTCGAATGAAAACCGTCGGTCAAGGGTGACCAAAATGTTTCCGGTTCCACTAGCGCCGCCTACGGCTCAATAATTTACGCGACTCTCCCAAGGCATTGCATTACGTACGTAGGTTACGTAAATACGTAGGCATTTCATCACGTTTTTCTCATGAGGAATGAAAAGTCTCGTGACTCTGCAATTTCATTTCATATCCTGCCTTCAGAAACTCGACCTCAATAAAATTCTTCTTACATTTATAAGTAAGTAGTATGAAAGGGTTTCATATTAAGAGTATAATATTTACAAGAAAATATATTACTACGACACGATCTGAAATGTGAAAACAAGAGATATTTTCTAAAAAAAAATGTACCTACTGACTGATGACTTATATGATACAGGGTTATTCATAAAGGGTATGCTAAGTCGAAAAGGGCTCATAGTACTCATCATTATGAACAACTTTTACTATGGGATGGGACCAACCCGAAATTCGGGAAAAAAAATCAGCTGTTCCATAACATTTTGTCGAGTGTCATTGACATTTTTCTATGGAACAGCTGATTTTTTTTCACGAATTTCGGATTGGTCCCATAGTAAAAGTTGTTCATAACCCTATATAACAGTGAACATTAAGGGCCTTACTTAAAAAGCCTGCTCAAAGTTAATCAATGCTTAAACTTCTCCTCTTGTATTTACACGTGACATTTCACATCAGCGAAAAGTTGTCCGAGCATTTTAAGCAGCGACTAACTTTAAGCAACTCTTAGAAATTACTTTAGAAAAAAATATATTTAGGTATGAGAGAGAAAAATAGAAGATGATACGAGTAGCTCCGCATAAGAACTCGCGGGACGTAGCTAGTTAAATAATAATTCTAAATGGATTTCGAAGTGTTATCTAAACGCTA
This sequence comes from Alcis repandata, assembly GCA_949125135.1. Lineage (NCBI taxonomy): Eukaryota > Metazoa > Arthropoda > Insecta > Lepidoptera > Geometridae > Alcis > Alcis repandata. Next base: position 8,560,748 of record OX421226.1, on the reverse strand, counting down.
ACGAGCAAAACGTGGCGTCAAGAAAAGACGTAATAATTATACACAAAATAAACTGTTTATAATCAGCTCTCAGTATTCTGAACCTAATCTTTTACAATTATTTAGAATCACCAGCTAACATTTGAATAATATTTTCTCCTAATGAGAGATAGGTAAGACTCGTATAGGCTCTTTATCCGGTACCTAGTGTTTGGAGAAGATCTATTTACAAATAATACCGTCTTCTGTCAATTTCTTGTGCTTTCCTGTCTCTAATTTCCTTTTTTGGTTTCATTATTAGTACTGTTGTATTAAATTAACTCTAATAAAAAATGTGTAAGCAAAACTATAAAAATTAGTAATAAATTCTATAAATTAGTTAACTATAAATATAAAGGTAGATACTAAATATAAGGAGGCCGTTAATATTCTGCTTATCTGTTCTAAAAGCATAATATTTCACGGTTATTCAGTTACTTGGCCTTATCATTGCAAATAACGCTCATAAATAGTTTAAAGTTATGTAGCCATTTGAAACGAATACGCATCATTACAGGGGATATAAACTCTCAGATCACAGATTCGGCAGAACGATAGACCGCCCTTTGAAGTCCCGAAACTCAGCCGAGCTAAATGGACTGAAAACGAAATATAATGCGATAAAATTTAATCTCCCAAAAGCTTTGCTGGCCACATTTTATTAAGCCTTTATTATTTTTTAGACCTTTTATTTAGATTTATAGAGGCTATCTCTTATCTGCAATACCTGTCCGAACCAACGCTTTTTATAGCCCGTAAATATTAAGAAATCGTATGCAACTCACGTGAGCGCAAGGTTACTCTACCTTAGTGTAATGTTTACAAAACTATTTTAATATGTTATTTTTAGACATTGAAAGAATTCCCCGAAGAGCTGAGAGGCGACGTGTCCTTACATTTGCACCGGGAAATACTGTCCCTCCCGATATTTGAGTCGGCCTCTCAAGGATGCCTCAAGCTCTTATCGCTACATATCCGGAACAATTTCTGCGCCCCCGGAGAGTACTTGGTGCATAAAGGAGATGCGCTAACCTACATTTACTACATATGCAACGGGTCCATGGAAGTCATGCAGAACGATATGGTCGTCGCTATTCTTGGTGAGTTTCTGTACCTTTTTTCCTACCTACGTACTTCTGACTTCCTTTCAGAGATAGAACCTGCATAACAAAAGCAACGTTTGATCGTCCACGTGATTAAATTCCGAACTAAGATCAAAAATAAGAAACAATTTCAACGCAAGGGTGTATTTTCCCCATGTTTTTTGCAGCTGTCCTTTGAAGTCTCCAAACGTGTTACATAATACTCTTGACGTGGCTTTTTCATTACGCGGACGGTTGCGTTTATGGACTAATGAACGATTTTTATCACTGACAGTTTTCACTACCCACTTAATGTACAGTATAGGTATAGTCCCTGTTTTGAACAACAAGTGGAGTGGATTTTTTATACAAAGAGTAGTAAAACAAGCAAGTCACTCGCCTGATAAACGTCACGGTTCCCTATATTTTATAACCGTCTAGTGTCTGCTGATATTCTCAATTGCAAACTTCAACAATACAAAACCCTGCCACAGCAATGCAAAGCGATCGTCACGCAGAGATAATGTTATAAAAACAAAAGCCTCTGATTTCCGATAACTGATCTATGATTACGCGACGATCTACCTACATACCTATCTTATCATAGGTGGCGTATTGTACTACCAAAAACAAATCACTCAGCAACAAGCGTACGCTTGGTATTGATTTTGATTACACGCGTGTCAGACAGAGGTTAGTGCGACGGACCGGCTAACTCGATGAGAGTTGTTTACTCAACTCTCCGCGTAAAAGCGCTGCAACTATACTGGACCGACCGAGCTCTCAGGAAATATATTTACGAACTTTTAGCTAGATAAATTAAGTAGCCAACTATCTGTAGATAAAAGAATCTAGGCGATCCCTTTGTACTAAGATACACTACTTAGATTTTTCTAGGTACTTATTTTTTGTAAAATTCGTAATAGAAAAATTTAGGTCCATACCAAATCTAAAGCCTTTTATCAGAAGTTTTTGGGATAAAAAATATTTTTAGGGTTTTTCGAAATACCTCCTTAATATTTTAAGCTCTACGTAATAGCGAGAATTTTGTGGTTCCTACACACGAGTATACATATTGTAACTAAGCCGTATCGGTCTATTCATACACAGGCTATTGTCAAAAATATTTTTGTCCATCTCGACGATACGCCAAGTTGTATTGAAATCGTAGTCACAAGACATTTCATTTCACACTTATCTAAAATTCAAAACAAGCTTTAGTAAAGCTATCGGAAATCGATACACGAGGGAACACTCTACTGAATTATTTTAGCTGAGATTCTGATCTTGTTGGCTGCATAGACAAGATTAGACTCCCTGGAGTTTGCCGATACGGCGAAGAAGCTCTCTGTCGTCGCTAGCGGAGTAAATCGACTGGATCCGATAAACAGCTATGAAAGTGAATAACTCGCGTTAATTCTGTCGTTTGTGTCAAAACAATACATAATGGTGATTTATTAGGACCTCTCTAGCTTTGTGTTAGTACTGTTGCTTAGTTATGTAGGTACCCTTGATAGTGAGGGGGCGTCCGTTAATTAGTGGAGTGTTTTTCTTTTGGACCCCTACCTTCTTCTTGGTGAAATTTGGTAGGATGGTAGTGGGGCCTCTCTCCCGCATGTGAAATATCACACCCCTGTTGTTTTTAAATATCTATTTTTTATTATTATTAATAATAATGTTACGTCATTTGAATTAACAAATTGACGAGAGATTTTCAATGACTCCTCGCTCCCTTTTGATGGGATTTTGTACACTTTTCTCAAATTTTGAGCTCACGTAATTAACAGATGCAAGCAAGCAAGCAGTTAGGTTATTAAACGTACATTGTTTATAATTTAGTAAATCACGATAAGGTTCTTGCTCTCCACTTCCCATTGAGTTGCGAAACCTAAATTATCACGGCTTCAATTCGACTAAACACTGCTCTATCAAACAGGGAAAGGAGATTTGGTGGGCTGCGATATGAATACCCATTTACAAGCGTACAACGGCACCGGTACCTCCCAAGGCAATAATCCCGACGTCGTCGTCAAATCCAGCAGCGACGTAAAGGTACCTACCTACCTACCAATAATGTATTCATTCGCGCGTTTAACTAGGGTGAAGGCACACTGTGGCTAAACTTTGAGACTTGTTCTTGACTTTACCTTCACAGAACATTATTGGATTTACTCTCTCAACTGTAACTCCTGTTCATATCTACCTCTACATAAATATACACAATAGCGTGTTTTATTACTTTAATGACCTTATCAGGCCATTTGTTAGTTAAATTTACTTCTATTGAAAGATTGAAGATTTAAGATGTTTCTCTGTGTTCGGGTGTTTCTTTCTTAAATCTACAGGTGGGGCGTGTCTTACAAGGAAACGTGACTGGGGCATCAATGTTTTGAAAAGAAAATCTCTCAACATTACAAGCGAAAAAACTTCGCACTGCTTACTTTATGACGCATGCGTTTTTACAATTACAAACATCCAAATGCTAGCTCAATGTTAACGTTTCCATACAACTGCAGTGTATCTTCATCCTTCGCTAATATCATATCGTTGATATCTTCATTTGCATAATTCCGTGTTCAGGCGCTGACGTACTGCGACTTGAAATGCGTTCACATGGGAGGCTTGGCTGAAGTACTGCGGCTCTACCCAGAGTACCAGCAGGAGTTCATCCACGACATCCAGCACGACTTGACATACAACCTGAGGGAAGGGTATGAGGCGGAGCAAGAGTCTGATGGAAATGGGCATCCGTCGCTGACGCTACCATCCATATCAGAGGACGATGAAAATGCAGGAGACGAACACGCGCCTTCTCCGAAGAAGCTACCTGGTTCCAATAATAATAGTCCTCGACATGCCAAATTCAGGTACGTGTAGACTGTAGTAGGTAGACCTTCAGTCAAAAGGAAATAACATAGCGTAGATCGTAGCGTATCAGAATACCTTACATAGAAATCAAAGTTAGGACAAAGAGACGGCCTCTTTGGAACAGCAATGAATTATGGAGGTCAATAAATTCCGCAAACTTCAAATTGTTCCAAGCTCAGAAGTCGTATCACCGATACTATTATAATGTTGTTAAATTATTCATTGGATAGCCCTTGAGATTTTGGAAAAATACGATAGGGAATATTTTTGTGACCCACTTCATAAATTAACTTCATTTAAGTCAACACGGGAGTTTTCTTATTTAATTTTTCAAATAACAAAACGAAAGTCTCGACGGGGCCATTAGATATTCAAGACGTTAAAACTTTTTAAACAGTCTACAGGCTACTTTATCTTCATTGATAACTTTTAAGGGTTTGTGAGAAGGTTAATAAGTTACTTTCGACATCCTACTTTGCTTTCCAATTTATTACTGCTCTATTCCGTTTAATTTTGTCAGTAAAAGTTTTGTAAGAACATTGTTTTTAGCATACTATGAAAGTTTATTTTTACTGAAACACAGGTGTAAAGCTGGCTGCGTCCATCAATCAGTTTTTTTTTATCGGACTAGTCATGCCTTTAACCACTGTTTTTTTTTTTTATCGGACTAGTCATGCCTTTAACCACTATCTCATCTGATTGAAAGCGACGATGAGGTCGAAGATGTATCACTTACCTAAGAAATACCTATTTTATGTACTTAAAAAAAATCTGGAGTTGCTTGATTGGAAAAACAGAGAGACTAAGACCAGAGAAAATTATGTGCAAAAAAATCAAGTGTACCATTTTGTCGAGTGTCATTGACATTTTGCTATAGAACTGCTAATTTTTTTTAAGCGATTTCGGGGTTGGTCCTAAAGTAAAAGTTATTCATTCTTCATAATTATGAGTAGGTACAATGAGCATGTTTCGGCTTAGCATATACTTTCCATATAGCCTTGTATTATACTTTTAGGTCAGATGGACAGCAACGCATATCTCACAGAGAGCTTCGTGAGAGGATAGAGCGGCAGCGCTCGGTGGGGACGCCCAAGTTGCACCGGTCGGACTCCTTGGAAGGGCTGAACCTTGAGGTGCACAACACAAGGTCTTCGGTGGAGCGACTGGATACTCAAGTCTCCAGCTTGCACCATGACGTGGCTGCTTTGAGCATGGAAGTAAGTAGCATTTATTGTAGATAATATAATATAATATAATATAATATAATATAATATAATATAATATAATATAATATAATATAATATAATATAATATAATATAATATAATATAATATAATATAATATAATATAATATAATATAATATAATATAATATAATATAATATAATATAATATAATATAATATAATATACTACATATTTATTTCATGCAAGCCTAATGAATAAAAAAAAAGATAACCAACGTTAATCAACAACAGCCTCTTTAACCCTCGACGCAAAAACGACGGGTTTTTATAAGTTTCATGTGTCTGTGTGTGTATCTGTCTGTGGCATCGTAGCTCCTGAACGGATGAACCCATTTTGAGTTTTTTTTTTTTTTGAAAGGTGAATTAGTCGGGAGTGGTGTTATTTAAGTTTTTTTTCTTGTCTTCTTATATTTGTATTTGAAAAGAAAATGTCATGCTTGTTTTATTAGTTTTTGTTAGTAAAAAATGGTTGTATGAATGTAATCTTCTTTCCTAATACACCCGTAGTTTAAAATTACAACACAATTACTTATTTCTAGTTCTTCTAAAATAAGTAACTTGTTAGGTTGACGTTGCAACCACAATGAGTAGAAATTTTCGATACAAAATAAAAGTAACGGATGCCACTTCTTCCCATCCTGTTCAGAATCTATCCAAAGCAGAACTCACTTCTGGAGTTCGAACAGCTCCTTCACTAAACTTAACCTTTTAAGTCTAAATTAAAAACCCTTTCGAAAAAGGTCCCTAACTCGATAAATGTTTCAAACTATGTCTAAATCATGAGGATCTACTTGCCGTTGTCGCTACGTAGAGCTACGGGTGACGTAAGTGTTACGTCGTAGCTGCTACGCAACATTATAGGGACAAAAAACTGAGGCTCTACCAATACAAAAAACGAAAACAAAAAAACATCAGTTACAATTATTTATTATCTTAATATATATAAATCTCGTGTCACAATGTTTGTCCTCAATGGACTCCTAAACCACTTAACCGATTATAATAAAATTCGCACACCATGTGCAGTTCGATCCAACTTGAGAGATAGGATAGTTTAAATCTCAAATTATAGTCGCAATTTTAATTTATTGCAAATTATATATATACTGATAATTTTTACTATAAATTGACAAGTTAGCATCAACATACTACGGTTGCTATAGTTACGCAATGGCTTTTGACAGGACAACGTCTGTCGAGTCAGCTAGTTTTTTATATAATCACTAGCTGACTCGACAGACGTTGTCCTGTCAAAAGCCATTGCGTTAATTCTATGTCAAATGTCAAATGTCAAAAGTTACATTAAAAAAGTTTACATTGTCCAAAGCGCTATATGGTTTAAGTATTTTTAAATTTTCTAATTTTTCATGTTTTTTACTATAAATTGAGATGTGAGCTATCCTATCTCCTAAGTTAGATCGAACTGCACCCGGTGTGCAAACTTGATTGAAATCGGTTAAGTAGTTTAGGAGTCTATAGCGGACAAACAACGTGACACGTAATTTATATATATTAAGATAAGATTAATTAAAGCACGTCTGTTATTGTAGACTGATCTTGAAAATACAATAAGCACCTATGCACAGTTTTCACCCATAAAATAATAACATTAATCATTCGAGACAACGTGCGCAAGCAAAGAATGATTAGATTATAATTTGTGAGCGGTCAAGCGGAAAGGGATCTGGCCGGAATTAAAACGTTTTTTTTTATTGATGACTTTAAATCCATGGTCTCGTATCTTAATTTATTGTAACCAGATTTTTAAAGTAGAGCAGTTTTTATATTTTATTTTTGAAAACATTTCTTGAACATTGTTAATTAATCAGGTTCTATTTCGCTTGACCGCTCTCATGAACCTCAAGTCCAAGGATTCTATTCTAAGTGAGATATTTTCTCGGTCCCTGTCGCTCTCATTAAAAATGTCATAACAGTGAGAATGACCGATACAGTCTCGAACGGCCCAGAAAACTCCCCTAAGTTAAACACTGGTGTCATTACTACGTCATCTAGTGTTGACCCATTTATCACGACAAGGATTCTTTATTAAGATATGATATCACGCGGATAAACGAGAATACGCACGTTTTATTTTATATACGCACTGTTATCCTATTTAACCTAGGATTGAAAACGAACTGGAATAAGATTAGATAAAGTGCCTGAGTGTGTCTATTTTTAGGGTTAGATAGGTTTTCATGGTAGTTAAATAGGTTTACAAAAAAGGTAGGTAATTCAAGTCCATACAAAGAATGACGAGATAATTTCATAAATTGCAAAACAAAAATTTTTCAAAGTCAAAATGATAATGTAGTAAAGTACTTTCTGCTTAAATATTTTATTATCATGCTTAACTACTTAACAATATCCTTCAGTAACTCGCGAGTTTTGACTAAAAGTTTCGGTGAGCTCCACAAAGTTGCTCGTTTGAACATCAGAGAGTTGATATTACAGACGTTGTACTCGGAGATGCTGAAGTGAAAGCCGTCAATACCCAAACTCTATGAAGCATCACAGCTTGCCAATTTGTGGGGCAAAACTCGAACAAACCTGCTTTTAATTTGTGTGTTTAACAATCAAATTTAATTCAATTTGAATATGGAAATGTTGAGACGTTCGGGGTAGATATGACTCCAAGTTTTCAACCGTATCTCTTATTATTAACCAGGCTTAGAAATAATTGTCATGACGTCAAAAAATTACGTTGCTCTCTTCGCTACGGATTAGAATTAGTCAATCAGAAGCTGGTATACTTGCTGTTGCTTGCACTCCTTGGTAAAAAAGACCGTTGCCCAGTTTTTCTCTTAGTTTAGTAACCAGGACACGTGACTCGAATCCGGCCTTCTTGCTAGGTTCAGCTCGAAATAAATAGGTAAAAACTAGGAGTTCAAAATGATTCAACTCTAAAGTAACAAAATTTTTGGATAGGTCCGGCACGCGATTCAAGCCCTACAAGAAATGACGGCCCCGAGCGGGTGGCACGCAGCACATTCCAACCCTAACCTGCAGTGGAGCACTCCGCCCAATCAGCTCGCCAGGAGCTGCAGCCATCCGCCGGATGTCTTCTGCTGGGATCAAGTAAATAAATAATATTATAACTTGTTAGACTTAGTACGTATCTATTAAGATTAGGTATACTACATTAGGTACATTACACATCGCATATACAGCACATCGCACATGGGTACATACATACCTATTACAGATACATTTCTCATGCGTCCTCAGATAACAACACTTTCTTACGTTAAAATCTAATAGAATCTAATGATCTGAAACTAATACATACAATTGTATGATAAGATTGTACAAGACACATAGAGTTTATATTGCGTTGACCAAAACCGAGCCATTTAGAACACAAAATTCCCCAACAGAACGAGCGGTCAACAACGCCGGAGCGTCAAAAAGCGCACCGTAGTACACAAACCGAACCATTCCTCCACTGTGTGACGCAGTACATCATGGAGCACCCCGCCACCGTGATGCTGCTCCTAGGGCTCGACCCCATGGGCAACCTGGCGCCCGTGTCCGTGCCCACCGTCGACTACTACGACACGCGGGGCCGCCGCCCCAGCGTGCTCGAGCAAATCGTCGAGTCGGAAAACGGCAGCCAAACTCCTTCAAGCACGACGAGCGAGCGCTTCGAACCCACTCGAAGCCTCAGCAGCAGCGCAAAAGACCTAGACGTTCAACCTGAAACGCAGAAGTTACTCGATACTGAGACCAAAATCACCATCATGAAGAGAAGCCGGCACTCCACCAGTGATCTGAACGAGGCTTCCGAGCGACTCCTCGCAAACAAGAACTCGCACCCCAGCTCGCGGAGCCTCAAATTCAACATCAACAGTTAATTCCATTTGGATAACATGCTCATTTACAGTTATCACCGATAGTATTCCTTAATTTCGCTTACTTTTTCTTGTAAGTAAATAAACCTGTGTATCTTCGTTTCTACTTTTCCACGAAACGAAGGTTCTAACTTGTTTTTCGATGTTTTATCAGATTGTTTGTTAGGTTAACAAATACAATGAATAAATTGTACATATCAATTTTGGAAATGCTAAAGCGTCGAGCTATTTCTGTGTGGATATTTTTTCTAGTCAATGTTGCCATAAAATGCGTGAGTGCTATAAAAAGAGAAAATGGGATTATGAATGAAGTAAATTAATTTATCTTCAAAGACCTTAGAGGTAAAATTTATTTTGTTACGTTTATTACTGTCAAGTTAAATAAAGTAACTTGTTACAAGTCACTGTCGTGTTCTGCACAATAAAAGTGAAAATTAAGAGTATACTTAGAATAATTTATATTAAATTATTATTAGCTCCCTGTTCTAATTATATCTATATAGGTATCATAATTAGATAAAAGTCTTATATGTCTACTTGATTGAAATATCGTGTTTCTAATTGTTAAATAACTATGAATGAAGTGAATCAAGTACATGTTCGTGTATTTATGTTTTAAATGTAAATAGGTATTACCTACATTTGTCTACCAGGTTTTAGTATGCTAATTTAAAACAATATAACTAGCAACAAAATCTTAAAAAAAAACGCAACGTAGTTTTAGGTACTGAATGCACCTATCTGTTTATAGCATAATAAATAAATGTATAAATAATTTATTTAGAAATAAAAATCTAATTCTCTGATCTCACATACCTTTGTATAATATAAATCGGACCTAATTAATAACATAGTCTTCCTTCAATAGAACTTCAATCTTAGAATGAAAGATAAACAAAGATAAATAATAATTATCTTTCTCGGAAAAGACTACTAACCCTTGTGCCAAAAGACGAAGATTTTGTATTTTTATTTCAAAGTCTTATGTAACCGATAGTCCCTTCTTGAATCAATTTAAGATTAAATAACCACAAATATTAAAAAAATCTACATTTAGATTACTCAAATTGTTGCCAAATGTATTAAACAATAACAAACTTTATTTGTTTTGTAATAGGGGGCTATTTACATGGGGTAATTTCTTAAGATATTGGGTTTTAAATCTCTTAAGCTATGCTGATTACTCGCTCCCGTTTATACTACAGGTACTTATATTGAATCGCTTAGAATCTATCGATCTTGTTTTAGTCGTACAAATTTCACAAATAAATCATTATGATCTAGTAATCGAGCCAATTTTAATTTTAAACAATGCCAACTTGGTTTGTCAGTCTTGGTTTAAAATTGAAAATACTTAAACAAAATCTTTGTCATTGCAAACAACGCGCAATTATAGCTGTAAGATTAGACATTACTTTGTATAAATCTGTTTAACATATTTTACAACTAAGCAATATTGTTGGTTTATAAGTAACTGAATGTTTCATGTAGCTCTGTAACTTAACTTTTATACATAAACTATTTACATAACTAATTCATTCATTCAGTATTAAAGAGCGTTGCTCTTGTTGTGGAATTGTTTCAAGGCTAAGCGATCTTCTGCTAGCGTTTTTACCTCTTTGTATATACAATATGACATCTACCTTTTCTTTTATTTGATGTAAGAATAACGCATGAGCAAAACTCGTGCCAATATCTAGTCAAAAGGATACTACTTGATGATTCAGAACAACAAATGTAAGTACATAAGCTTTCAGTGCCAATATAGACAAATAAGCATTAAAAGCTTGCCCCAGTTGCGCTCGCCCTGACTGGGAGTAAGCCCCGCTGTTACCGACTTAGTGAGTAAAAGCAAAATACTGTAATAACAAATGCTATTATACCGACATAAATGAGTCCTTTTTTGTAAGCAAAAGCAAAAAATACAGTGTTTTACCCATTGAGCTATTATGTGTGTAGTACGTACTAGAGATGATACCACAGTACATTGCGAAGTCTGATAGGTCATTGGTCATAAATTGGCTTTGCTGACATCTGTGCAATATTTCGCAGTCACTCAAAATATAAGAAATTTATTCGCATTAATTTGACCGGGATGTCTCGTAATACACACCTAGACATATTTATCCGAATGGTAAAGCAGAACATGTGACTTACGAGAGTTTAGGCAGTAACTAAACGAAGTTGAGTAACACAATCAAAATGGAACATTACATCGAAGTGTGATACCATCTCCAGTAAGTAGTACCTACTAACTCAATGATTATTCCAAACGCTATTACTGACACAAACAAGCAGCTGATTCGATTTTCTGAAGCATCTGTGTTCTACTTATCTGTTTACACAATTGCGTTTCTAGTTCCGTATTTTCGAATTTCCTGTATATTTGTTTTCTTTTAATAATAATAAAATTGTTATAAGAACGGAGACGCTTACTAGTATAATGATTATATTGATCTATAATCGTGGTGTACCTACTTGTGTATAGGCCAAGAATGTGATATGACGTTAAAAAGCGCAGTGCCTAAATTCTCATTTATTTTTATTTCATTCAATTCTGTATCTTTTATTGAAATCTAAACTATTTTACTACACGTTATGGGTGTTTAAACGTAACGTTTAAGAATATTTTGTACATATTGAATCTTTATCTTGTAGTACAAAGTATAGTTACCATAAAGTTTAATAAAGACAAATCGATGTTAAAATGTTGTTTTCATTAAAAACTAAACTACTTAGACCTAGATAACTACAAAGTAAGGGTTTATAGCCACTATCACAGAATACATGATAGTTCAGGCAACAACTGTGTCTATCAAGGCGAAAAATAGAGAGGAGTGGAAAAGGGCGTAGAAGGAACATGGGTGGTTTTTGGTCAGTAGAAGTCTGACACTCCCTTCCGCTCTGCCCAAGAGTGGGAGGGGTCATTTGATGATTTCCCACCCCCCAAAAAAAAAAAAAAAAAAGGCGGTTGGAGGCCCTCGACTGAAATTCACAAACATTATAATCTACGTTTCTGATTCGTACGGCCAGGGAATGGAACAGAGTAAATAGGATTCTTCTAAGTCTACGTGCTTCATCTTCGGCCACATCGTCGCTTTCCAACAGGCAAGTTGGTGGTCTTATTCGAGTTTAAAAAATTATAAGTGTCAAATGATCAATATTTTGATGTTTGTTATTCAATCATGCAGAAACGGTTGAACGGATTTTTTTTTTTAATTTTTTTTTTTCTATTATTTAAGAAGTGTCAAAAGAACATTTCTTAATAAAATTACAATCTAGCCTCAGGCTAATAAGTAATTTAAATCTAACTTAAATTTCTAGGTAACTAATTACTAAGAATGTGTCCATTAACACTTTTCTTACTGTTTCTATTAAGGCGAAGACACAATGTTCACGTGTTCTCACTAACACTACACTCTCTAACACTACACTAGCTCGAACGGTTTTGTTCTCTTAAGTCTTCTAACTATATCTGTGTGATCGAGGAGCTGGATGGCCTCGACATTCACATGGTGGTGAAGTCTGTTTTCGTGAGCTTCTGCATACCTTTGTATAACTTTGTCTACAAACTCTACTTGAAGGTTGAACGGATTTGAAAGAGATTTGATATGAAGGTAGCTTATTCCCTGGATTAACATATAGCTTACTTTTTACCCCGGCAAATTGAAGTAAAACCGCGAGACGCAGCTCGTGAGTAACTAACTTTATCTTAAATTCATTAGCGGTTTAGAAAGCAAGACAATATTAATCTGAATTAATCCGACAAGGTCAACGAATTCACGCAAATCTGAGCACAACGGAAGTTATAAATGCCAAGCTAAATAAACGACACTATTTCAAGCTCTGTACATCTGAAATCAGTTTGAAGATAAATAAATAATGCATTTATTATAAATCAGACTAGGCTTGCCAAATGGATTAATTAAAGTTTCTGCTGGCAAAAATATGTTACTAATGAAAAACCTATGAAAAAAAGGCAATTTGGTTTTTTGTTTATTTGCGGTTATTCTAAAATCTCGACTAAATATAACTAACCTTACAACCTATCCTCGCCTTACCCAAATTCAATCAACGGCTTTTATACATATAACTGCCCTAAAGATTCTGAAAAAGCAATTAGGGTTGGTTTTTAATTATTTGAAGTTATTCTAAAATCTCGACCTAACCGAAATATAACTAGCTTTACCTCGCCTTTAACAAATTTCAACCTACGGTTTTTATGCAACTGACCTTAACTTTTAGATCAGTTCAAAATCATAAAAAGAAATCATATATTTATCTTATTCTTGTGTTTTTTAGGATTTAAATCATGTAACATATGTGTCTTTGAGATAGCCCATTGGATTTCACATAACAGGTTGCGTCAGTACGTTTGTATGAAAGGATCCCAAACTGTGATCCTATTGAACAACTAACTAAGCCCTGCGGTTTCATGCTCGCAGTGATGCTGATGATAATAATGAAAGTAGCCTATGAGTCAGGCCAGGCCATCTTTATTCCAAATGTTATCCAAATCGGTCCAGCCGATTCAAATTCAAATATTTTTATTTACGAAACAAATTGAAGGATTAAAATCTTTCTCGTTTATAAAATTAGTAGAAAAAAACAGTTTCCGAAAGAAACGATAAAACCGGTAATTACCAGTTATTACCCGGTGCCATCGAGACCGTATAATGCTACCCACGTTTTATTAAAAGAAGTCTTAACTAGAGGCCCTTTGCGGAGCCGCGCCCTTTCATCTTCTGTCGATCAATCAAGAGTCGATTCCGAATTTAACGTCGAAGAGTAAATATTTAGTCAACTTTAGGATGCCAAAAGATACTTCAATGATTCGATAGTAGATTAGAGTAGGTATAATTTAGGTACATAGTTTGATATTTTTGGAAATAAAGAAATATTTGAATTGGAGTCACGTATCTTTACTAATGTTATAAAAAGGTAAAGAAGTAGGTATGTTTGTAGAGTGTAATCTCAGAAACTACTGTTAAAAATGATGTACCTATGTCACCAATGGAAAATTTATTATCTCTGAGTGTCATCGGCTCAACCTCAACCTGCAAGACTGAAGGCCGAGCAGTTCCTGATACGACATTCGTAGTATTGGCTGGTTAACGATTTTTTTTTTTTTTGCGAAAAAATGAAAACAAAAATAAGAAAACTAACCTGTGTCTTAAAAGACTATGTCTTAGGCTCTTGAGTTTCATCTCAAGATGTCAAATCCTTTTGTGTAAAAGTCAAGTCTGGTTTCTTTTGTGAAATCAATTTCGATAGTGGAGGTATCATCTTCAGCCCGTTATCGCCCACAGCTTAGCATAGGCCTCTCTTCTTGTACGCCACTCATCTCGTTCCTGTGCCAATCTTGTCCAGGTTTGACCCGCGACTTTGGTTATGTCGTCGACCCAACGATCTGGAGGTCGTCCGACGCTTCGTTTACCGGTACGCGGCCACCAATCCGTCAATGTTATAGTCCACCTGCCATCACTCTGCCTAGCAACATGTCCTGCCCAACTCCATTTGAGAGATTGATAGTGGAGGTAAGTTACGTTAAAATACCGGGTAATAGGTGTTCCCCGATGGTTATAATATGGGTGTCTTCAAGTCGAGAGTGAATCGGTTTCTTTTAGGCAAGCGTGCTCCATCTTAGGCCGCATCATTGCTTCCTATCTGCCAGACGGCGGATAAACGCAAGCCTACTTTGAATTTAAAAAAAATAGCTCCCCAAACCATTGGTTAAGTCAAACTAATCAATATTATCCTTATAGAATCTTGTATAACTTCTGAAGGCTTCGAAAACAAATATGATCTAATCTAATCTTAATTCGGAAAATTAGAATCTAGGGACTGTAATCTGTATAGCGCAATCAAAAAGTTCTACCGTAATAAAAGTTAACAAGGCCAACAGTGTAAAAATCTACAAAATATCGTAATACTAGCTACGCCCCGGTGTTTCACCCACGCAGAGATAAAAAACAGTGATTATGATAATGATGAAAAGTAGTGTAAGTCCTTTTCTATACTTCTGACAATGTGTACTCGTAGGTACCATTTTTGCCTACCCTCTTTCGGCTATCTTAGTTCTAATTATTAAAATTTAGTTTTGAAATGTAATTCTATTCTAAAGATTGCATAAATATTCCAATTAGTACTAAAAGTTGTCAATTCATGTATAAATAATATAATCAATACGTTAATCTACCCGCTTTAAGTTTATATAAGTTTATCTAAGCTTGCAAACAAAATAATTGTCTCTTTTTCCCGCTACCTCTAGGATCCAACGTACACTAAAGGTCAGCATTATTGTTTTAATTATTATGTTGAAATAAAGATATTTAAAAGCAAATAGTGATCGGTAGAGCAGTTAGGGCGTGGAAACGTATTAAACGAACAATCTTAATATTAATTAAAATGTATGTTGAGATTATACAGTAGGTACTTAGTCGGCAAGGCAACGCTCATTACGTTGAAAGTCAGTCGTGCATTTCTCACGTGCAATTTTTAACTCTACGAGATTGCAAATAGTCGTATTTACACGACGACGACAGCGTAATAAAGTAAGTAATGACGCAGCACAGTGGCTCTCAAACTGTAAGCAATACCAACAACCTCTTTTTATTTGTACATCGGACGTGACATGCGTTTGGCTACAATGTCACCTGATGAAAAGCAATGATGTGGTCAAAATTGCAGCACGCTTACCTAGAGAGTACTTTTTCACTTTTTTTCAGTTCATGGGTTGCCAAGCAAAGCACTTAGTCAAGTTCGTCAAATACTCCATCAACTAGAGAATCCTATTAAAAACTTTATCCTAGTGACAGTTTGGGAGCCAGTGCACGCAGTATCTAGGTCGGTGTAATTTGCCGGCGCTGCCCAGCTACCGTGAGCCCTTCCCGGGAAAATTCTGCCTGTTACCGATACCTGGAGAGGAGATCAAGTAATAATTGTGTTGTGAACTCATAGTGCGGCAGTTTCATGAGAAGAAGTTTTGTAAGCCATTTGTGTGTATAAAAACATTCTACATAAGTATAGTTAGGGTTTATTTACAGTAACTTCATAAGTGCTTAGTTGGAGATGTAAAAATATGTAATTATGTATGTATAAAAGGCCGAGTCTTATTGCCCATGTGATATAGGAATAATTAATTTAAAAAAAAACAAAAACCGACTGCAAGAAACCGACTATTGAGTTATTCATCTATTTGTCGCGCACGTACTTAATGCAAATTTAAGACTTTTATGGTTTTTTCATGGATACAATTATCAAAACTGGACTAAAATGGAAATGGGACCACACGGGAAGCGTCAGCTTTCTCATAAAAAAAGAATCATCAAAATCGATTCACCCAGTCAAAAGTTATGAAATAACAAACATAAAAAAAAACATGCAGTCGAATTGAGAACCTCCTCCTTTTTTGAAGTCGGTTAAAAAACCAACATGAGCATCTTATTTTTATAACACATCGTATGCATCTTTGTTATTTGTACATATACTACCATGTGCTGACGAATAAATATCTGAATCTGAATCTGAATGAATCTGAAACCGCGGTAAGCCGAGGGACGCACATATTATTAATTAAAATACCAACCTAGAATTTCAGCCTATCAACGACTAGTTATTACAATAGGTGTAGATAATTTAACTAGAGAGATATATAGATAACTCTTTATTAAAATCCATACGTACAATATTATGAACAATAGACAGAGTAGTACCACGGTCTAGGGTTTTTATTAGCTGTCTTATAGCCGAAGCTATCTCAACCATCAATTTTGACTAAATACAAGAACATTATTTTTACAAAACAAAAAACAAAAACCGACTTCAAAAGACCGACTATTGAGTTATTCATCTATTTGTCGCGCACGTACTTAATGCAAATTTAAGACTTATATGGTTTTCTCATGGATGCCATTATCAGAACTGGACTAAATGGGAAGTGTCAGCTTTCTAATAAAAAAAGAATTATCAAAATCGATTCACCCAGTCAAAAGTTATGAGGTAACAAACATAAAAAAAAAAAATTAAAAAAAAAACATACAGACGAATTGATAACCACCTCCTTTTTTGAAGTCGGTTAAAAACTGAAGTGGATAATACACATTTTTACTAAATTTACAAGTCCTTATAATACGGGAGGTATTACTGACGTATTACTCCGACATTATGTAGTTGGATCACTAAATTATGAAAAAAATATAATTAAAATAAATTGATAAATATTAAACTAGACGAGTATGGACTAGGTTGCAGTTTTTGTTATACTAATCCTACTAATAATAAAATAATTTATTTAAGAATCAACTTTATATTAATAAAGACTATCTCATCTAACAAAACCATGTCTACTTGGTAGTAACTAAGATAATACTTTATGAAACGTAATAAATCCTCACGAAATCTCTATTCAATTAAATTGAAGCATTTAATTAAAAGATCTGACGAAGTCTCGTGAGCGTAGAATACACCTGCATACTTACAAATATGCGGGGTAAAATATTTTGCGAACTCCAATTTGGAGCTCCTAATTAGCTTTCATCAGAGAGCAGTCAATTATTTTCAATAAAGCTCTCGGAAAGCCGATGTCTGCACTACGAAAATATTTATTGGAATTAGACTTTTAAATTCTGGGTAGCGTATTAAAAAATAAATATTGCGTAGAATTACCGATAAATTCGTATAGAATAGAATAAGATTAATTTATCAGCTAAATTACTTCTGTAACACTAAATTTTGTAGTGGTGGGCTCTTTTGCAGAGCCCGCCTGGGAAAGTAGGTACCACACTTTTGCCAGTCATTCTACCGGCAATGCAAACAATATTCCGGTTGGAAGGGCAAGCGAGTGATTTGCTGGTCTCGTTACTCAATTGCACAAAAAAAGTGATGTTATTCACTTACAAATATGCGGGGTAAAATATTTTGCGAACTCCAATTTGGAGCTCCTAATTAGCTTTCATCAGAGAGCAGTCAATTATTTTCAATAAAGCTCTCGGGAAACCGATATCTGCACTACGAAAATTATTAAATTGGAGTTCAAGTACGGGGTGGCGCAGACATGTACCTAATAGGCAAACATCTGGCGAGCGATTTGCTCGTCTAGTTACTCAATTGCATAAAAAAACTGTTGTAGGCAAACGTTGACGTTTAACATCAGGCGAGCAATTTGTTCGTCTCGTCTCTCAATCTACATAATATATAAAAATGTTATGTTGGTTTGTGTACGCTTCAAAAACTCAAAAAGTTCTGCACCGATCGAGCTGAAATTTTAGCATAATATATAATATATATTTATAAAACATGATATATAATGCGCATCAAGGATTGTTTTTATCTTTTTTTTTTATCCACAGCGCAGCGATGAGTGGCAGGGAACAGCTAGTTTATACAATAAAATAACAGATCATTATACCGATAAATTCGAATAGATAAGAATAACTTATATTCACTTATATGCAAATATACGGGCTGAAATATTTTGCAAACTCCAATCAGAAACTCATAATAATTAGCTTTCTTCAGAGAGCAGTTAATTATTTTCAATACGGCGCTCGGGAAACCAATATCTGCACTAGGGAAATAGTTAAAGGCTTCGTTTAGCGTAACCGATAAATTCGTGTAGAGAAGAATTTATTAGCTAAGTTTTTTATGCTACACTAGATACGTCAATGTTTCTATGTTCAACTGGTTTGTTTCTAAATTCCTTAAAAATTAACTAAAAGACTAATTATTCATAAAAAATGCGATAGTGAGTTTATTACGCTTTCACACTTTACTCCATTGATCATCATGAATTTTAGGATACGATTTACAATTTTAAAAATATATAGAAAGCTATTCCTGACTCAACCTGTTATTACGAAGATGTGTCTTGAGGCAAGATTTTAATTTAAAATACGATACCTTAATGAAAGGTTACGAGAGATGAGCTTTCAGTAAATATGAAAGATAAAGAGTTACACCGGGATTAGAGGGAAAATGAGTTTTAGCACAAAGCTTAAAAGCGTTTGAGCAAAATTCTAGAATATTCGTACGTTACGTCTAATACGTACGGTACGGTTAGTAATCCTCGATTTTCCAATTTTGATTAAATAAATTATGCCTCTAATATCTGGTGCTCTAATCTACACTCATCTAATTCCGTTCAGTCGACAGTTGAGTGAACAAACATTCTACCTGATAATATCGCTCTATATTGACACTCCCATTAAATGAAGCGCGATTATTATCGAAATTATCTTTTATAGAGCGTAAGATACTCGTAGATACGCAGATTATCTTTTTATCGTACTACAGAAACAAATAAGTGCTACGAGCTTGCTACACTACGATACAACGTACTACGCCCTTAGTATGCGAGGCGTTAAATGCAATTTTCCGTGCTACGTTGCTACGAGGGTTAGTTAGCGCTACGTCGTAGCTGTTATACTGCATTTATTTTCTACTTCAGAAAAAACTGGCTAACTATTATAGTATAGGTATATTCACTTGACAGGTCTGGCGTTTGACCTCTGCTCACATAACAAAGCGATATTGAATTTCATGTTTGAATAAAATTCGTTTAACAACCTTTGTGTTACCAATTTCGACAAATACGACTTTTTCGGTTATTCCAAAATTGTAATGATAAACTCGGAATGTATTTTCCTTTATCCTTAGCCCCTTAGTCCAGTGTTATCATAGTAAACATTTACGTTTTCCTAGTGAAGCGGTGATGTAAAAGATTCGGTCGGACGTTTGTTTTTGCAATCACATCCCCGGGGCACCGACGCGACGAACGTGACACTGTGATTGATTGCAAATTGTGCGACAGGTGTTCTGTAGACTGTGATCTGAATATTTCATTTGAACCTGCTCTTCTAAAAATTGAAACAACTTTGAACCTAATGTTTTTGTAATGTGTTTTATAGAACCATTTTTAATTTGATTCATTGACTTATACAAGGTCATAAGGAAAGGGTATAAAATTAAAGGAAGAGGTAAAAAATCAGCTGTTCTATAATGTTTGTAGAGTGTCATTGGCTCTTTTAAATCTATAATTTAAACACAGTTTTCTTTTTACAAAATGTCCTAATTACAAACTGAAATTATGTTCCATCCAAGCTGAGCAAAATGACGAAAATTAATATTTTTAATATGAAACATTCAACACCTTAGAGACAAAACCGCCGAGTAGTGAGAGTAATTGCTTTGCTTTGTTTGCCGTGTTTACATCTAGAGGCAGGCGTCGTGACTCGTGATGGAGTGAATGGGCGAAGCGTGTGTGTCGTTAGATCGGTAGTTTAATTTATAAGCGCTAAACTGTATAACAACACTTTTTTAATTTACCTTCCCTAATATGTTAACAGAATATAGACATAGCTAGGCAGTTGATGTAGGGCACATGTTGTTTTTAGGCCTTCAGGCGGTTTAAAGACTCTGACGCCAGAGATGTACGAACTTACTTAACAAAATATACCTAACTACCATAAGACTGAACTTATAGACAAATCAGATGATAAAGATTAGTTTTACAAATTCGAAACCATGCTGTTACATTAAATGAATAAATACCGTTAAATAAAAAATATATTTTTTTTAGTACTAGTCTTGCATTTGACCACCATCTCGCCTGATGGTAAGCAATAATGCGGTCCACGATGGAGCACGCTTGCATAGAAGAAACCAATTCGTGAAACGTAAAAACGTATATATACGTACGTTCTCTATACGTAAAACACATGAATGTATTCGTTTCACAAAGTTTCAAGATTTAGTAAGGTGGAGTGATATTAAGAAAATTAACCCTTGAACTGTCATCGAGAATGAAAACCGCAACTTATGGCTTTATAATGGGATCTGTAAAAAGCAAACAGTCACAATAGAGGCAATATTGACATTTCTACATCCTAGTCACATTTCAATTAACAATGTTTGCACACAAAAGGAATGCTACATGTTTTTGTTTATCTGTTATAATTACCGCCAGGACGAGATGTTACACAGTGATTTAGTTACGACACAGAATAGGTTATAGTAGTTACTAATAGTCACATTACATGTCAAATTACGAGTATGTACACGTACAGGCACACTTAATAACTGATGTATTATACTTTTAAACAGGGTTTTGGGTGTACTTAGCCGAAAACTACTAATTAATTTAGATTTCAATATCTAAGTAGCGCTCGTAGTGTACCTTGGTGTTTGTTAGATATCGCTAATGTTAACCAACTGACGACGCGGTGAGTCTTTGGATGGGTGACCGCGGGTGGGATTTACAACTGAGAGCTACCGTGGGTTTCACACTCATAGCTCCCCACTATGATACCCTGTGTTGGCGATGCCATGCAACACACAAGGATAAGGACAACTAACACCCAGACCCAGAAAAAATACGAGTATTGATATTCATCATTCAAACATCTGCCCGGCCGAGAATCGAACCGGGCACCTCTGGCTTATAAGGCGGATATACTACTGCTGAGCCAAACAGGTCGTCAACGTTGCTTACCATCAGGAGAGATAGCGGTCAAATGCAAGCCTATTACAGAATAAATAAAAAAAAATTGTAGACCCCGGTTATTTGCCTACCAAGCCATGTCATAGGTTTCAGGCGTCTTAAATACTGCGACACCAGAGCTAGCCATTAGCTATACGAGCTTAGGGCCTGACTCATAAACGTTGCTTAAAGTTAGTCACTGCTTAAAATGCTCTGACGACTTCTCGCTGACGTGAAAAGACGTGCGAAAACAAGACGGAGAACTAGTAGGCTTTATTAGTGAGGCCCAATGTTTCCTTATTAACTAAGTAAAGAAAATGTTCCTATGTACATAGGTACCTAGACAAGGGCTGATCCAGGATTTTTTCTGGAATGGGTACAAGGGGCATAAAAATCAACAATAACTGTTAGAAATTCGCAATTCCAGCCAGAAACAGACAAGAGTTTCACTCAAGTTATTTCTATTATTAAACGCTTTTTATTAGCTCTACTTGTATGTTTGGTTGTTTGTATGCTTGTAACCGACTCCTTTGGGCGCGATTTTGACCCACTTTAAGCGTGTTTTTAGTTTTTTTGAACTAGGTACTAGCTGACTCGACAGACGTTGTCCTGTCAAAAGCCATTGCGTAACTATAGCAACCGTAGTATGTTGATGCTAACTTGTCAATTTATAGTAAAAATTATCAGTTTAGATATAATTTGCAATAAATTAAAATTGCGACTATAATTTGAGATTTAAACTATCCTATCTCTCAAGTTGGATCGAACTGCACATGGTGTGCGAATTTTATTATAATCGGTTAAGTGGTTTAGGAGTCCATTGAGGACAAACATTGTGACACGAGATTTATATATATTAAGATTAATTTTTAATTCATATATTTTAACAACTATGATAATTTGATTTGCTTCTAAGTTTGCACTGTGATGGAATCTTCACAGTTCACAAAAATACCATCTTGGCACGTGCCCCCTCTTAAACCCGCGCTTGTAAGTAGATGTAGGTAGGTACACAATAATAGTAGTATGTTACAAACAATAATGTCAATTGAATCCTCTACATCCATAGTTAAACCGGACTCTGAACCAGGCTTAAATTTGAATAGGTCAACTGTGCCTAGAATTGAAACGAAATCCATCTACGAGTAGCTTGCATAAAGCTGACAAAGAGAATCGATCCTAGGTACGTCGTCGCGTCGGCTGCTGAATTGTGGATGTCCCAGTTCTATTCTTTACCCTTCCTATTTACGTGCAGAACTGCAGGCTTTGGAATTCAAATCAGCGGAATTGAATCAGAAGGTTATTAATCCGATTACCTTCGCTAGCTCGCGTTGTAAAATGAGCGAGTTCTTTGAAGTGTTTCTCGCGAAGTTTGAGTTCTCTTTCTAACTTAATGCAGATTAAAAGTACCTACTTGCCTCATTACTGTTACAAAACGTAATATTATACCTAATAAAAGAAGGAAGTAGGGCCTAACAGGTGCCTTTAAGAATTTCGAAAACAGCCCTAGCCAAGTTGAAATACCATAATCGCATACACTATAGAATACTAAGACAGTGTATGGGTTTCTGACATTTCTGTCATAGAATACAGGGTTATGAGGAAAGGGTACGCTAAACTGAAAAGGGCTCATAGTACTCATCATTATGAACAACTTCCGTTCCTTCAAAACGTTCCGTGCATTTTATCAAATGTCGTTGACATTTTTCTATAAAACAGATGATTTTTTGTCGCGATTTCGGGGTTGGTCCCATAGTAATAGATGTTCATATTGATAAATACTATGAGCCCGTTTCGGCTTAACATACCCTTTCCTTATAACCCTGTGTAAGAAGAAGGTAGGTGTCTAACAGGATAAACACAAGAAGTTATTGACCTTTAAGAATTTCGAAAACGGATTCTTCCTATATTCTATTTCTACGTACTGACTTTATTGAAATATAAAAGTTACATCACACACAAAATTAGACCCAAGTCGAGAAAAGAAACGTTGAAAGCTAAGTAGAAACTTTAACAAAGAACTAAGAACACCGACAGTAGTAACAGCTCCATAAATAGTTTTAAGTAAGCGAAGTAAGAAACTTTGAGCAAATATGGAGTTCGCACTGGAGATGGCGTCACCTTAACCACAATGTTCTATTTCAGTTGAGTTACCTTACTTTATTTCACTCGTTAAGTTGCTAGTCCTTATCATGTGTAGAGTTATATTATCTACATATATATTTCAGGGTATGTCCTAGGCACATATTTATGTGAATAAGTTTTATTTTTCTAACGATTGACAGAATTAAATGTGGAATACTACCATGTTCCATTATTACATGGAAAATGGTAGAATTACGGAATCATCTCTAGTTTATAATTCATAGCTCATTGCGTCGAAATTACATCTTGCCATTAATCTAGTAAAGCAGCGCGGCCACCCGCTGACAGTTTACGGAAAATGTCGTAACAATGGTGTAGTATAGATGCAGGACTCGACACAAACTCATTAGCAGTAAGGACACCCTAGCTATAACACAAAGAAGAACCAACTTTTTTACAATATAGGCACATTATAGTGTGGCCCACGAGACGGCAAACGACCCCCGGACGGCCCAGACAAAGATGGAAGAATGACTGGATGACTCCTTTTTTTTTTTTTTTTTTTTTTTTTTTTTTTTTGGGGGGTGGGAAATCATCAAATGACCCCTCCCACTCTTGGGCAGAGCGGAAGGGAGTGTCAGACTTCTACTGACCAAAAACCACCCATGTTCCTTCTACGCCCTTGTGACGCCGAGGCCGCGGTAACTTCTACCCGCAGCCCCGACGGGCATGGGCCCTCTCGGGCCCCTTCCATGTTGCTGACATCTCTTTGAGGCGCACGTGGAACACGAACGCGCCGTCGACACGACCTGTGTCGTCATAAGACGGACGGACAGCGAGCTAGCCCAATAGCTCACCGTCCACAGGCCCGCGTCTACGGTGGCCGGAGGTCGTCACGTGACCCCCGACGCCCGGAGCGCCTCCCACGGCGGCGGCTGGGACGAGAGGTTCTCTCCCTCTCACGTTCCGCCACCTCCTTCGCTAGCATCACTGCTTCGCAGAAGGAGGCGACGGCGTCCCATTCCTCCTCGCCCCGGA
The DNA here is from genome assembly GCA_949125135.1 of Alcis repandata. NCBI lineage: Eukaryota > Metazoa > Arthropoda > Insecta > Lepidoptera > Geometridae > Alcis > Alcis repandata. Next base: position 8,536,083 of record OX421226.1, on the reverse strand, counting down.
CCATGGCTTGCACCAGGGCCGGACGCGAGAGATCGCCGCCGCCGATGACTGGATGACTCCTACTCGACGGACTTTATCGGATCGCGTGTAACAGATAAATTAGAAGGTGGGAATGGAACCTTTGCCCTGCAGTGGGAGAGTTTTGTAGTGGGATTACTGTCGAAAGTTTTATTTTCTTGTAGAATGGTTTTTCGACACCATTCCAATTTGCAGCATTCGTACCTTATTGATACTTACTTACCGAAATTATTTTACAAGAGCTTTTTTTCTTTTAATGCAACTATTTCGTAGATACTTATGAAGTCTAATATGTAGTAGTTACTTTATCGACCTGTTTGGCTCAGCGGTAGTGTAGCCGCCTTATAAGCCAAAGGGTTCGATTCCCGGCCGGGCAGATATTTGAATGATGAATTTAAATATCTGTACTGGGTCTGGGTGTTAGTTGTCCTTGTCTTTGTGTGTGTTCCATGGCATCCCCGACACAGGATTTATTCCTAGTGGGGAGCTATGAGTGTGAAACGTTTATTTATTTTATTTAATTATTTTATCTAATAAGCATTTGTCTAATAAAAATCAGTTTTCAGAAATATATAGAGTTATCTGAAGCACCCATACTGGTCATCCTCAAAATGAGATTTCATTTTTGTAATGGATGACAGTCAAACACAAAAGCGAAGCAGTAGTGGTACGCCGACATCAACTAGCACATATTCCATGTTCCATGGAACAAATGGAACGTATTCGTACTGACCGGAGGGTGGGTCCCGAAAGCTTTTCCACTCGCGTATACCTAAAGCGAAATGTTATAGCTATGCCCGCGGGCGATTTCAGTCGCTCTTTATTGAAATTGATTGCACGGTAAACAAATCGGGGTACACTTTAATCCTATTAACATTTAAATACTTACACAATTTCAAGGGTTGGTATTTACTATTTACACAGTCGCCGTTTACTTAAGTTTGAGAACAAACGTATTTTATAGGTAGAATCAAGTTGTGTGCTACACAGTTTACAGCCGCTAATAACACGTCGACGACGTCATACTAAGAAAAATAAGTATTTTACACGTACGAGTAGGTACAGGGTTATACTAAACGGGTATTTAAGCCGAAAATATATTTTCGACAAAGACAACACAGTGACAAAGACAAGATGAGAACTCTGTAAACTGTACAACTGAGCTGTACAAGCACAACAAGAACATAATTTTCACAAAACAAAAAACAAAAACCGACTTCAAAAGACCAACTATTGAGTTATTCATCTATTTGTCGCGCACGTACTTCATGCAAATTTAAGACTTATATGGTTTTCTTATGGATACCATTATCAGAACTGGACTAAATTGAAATGGGACCAAATGGGAAGCGTCAGCTTTCTAATAAAAAAATAATCATCAAAATCGATTCACCCAGTCAAAAGTTATGAGGTAACAAACATAAAAAAGAACATTCAGTCGAATTGATAACCTCCTCCTTTTTTGAAGTCGGTTAAAAAGTAGATTTTATACTGAGTTGTCATCTCAGGCGGTCATAATGTCGCCGTCGCCTCCTTCTGCGAAGCAGTGATGCTAGCGAAGGTGGTGGCGGAACGTGAGAGGGAGAGAACCTCTCGTCCTAGCCGCCGTGGGAGGCGCTCCGGGCGTCGGGGGTCACGTGACGACCTCCGGCCACCGTAGACGCGGGCCTGTGGACGGTGAGCTATTGGGCTAGCTCGCTGTCCGTCCGTCTTATGACGACACAGGCCGTGTCGACGGCGCGTTCGTGTTCCACGCGCGCCTCAAAGAGATGTCAGCAACATTTTGTCGGCCTGTTTGGCTCAGCGGTAGTGTATTCGCCTTATAAGCCAGAGGTCCCGGGTTCGATTCCCGGCCGGGCAGATGTTTGAATGATGAATTTAAATACCTATCTGCTCTGGGTGTTAGTTGTCCTTGTCTTTGTGTGTATTCCGTGGCATCCCCGACACAGGATTTATTCCTAGTGGGGAGCTATGAGTGTGAAACGTTTACGTTTACGTTTTTTACATGGAAGGGGCCCGAAAGGGCCCATGCCCGTCGGGGCTGCGGGTCGTTCAGAAGTTACCGCGGCCTCGGCGGCACAAGGGCGTAGAAGTAACATGGGTGGTTTTTAGTCAGTAGAAGTCTGACACTCCCTTCCGCTCTGCCCAAGAGTGGAAGGGGTCATTTGATGATTTCCCAACCCCCCCAAAAAAAAAAAAAAAAGGCGATCATAATGTTTGGCACAACTCGGCAAGCTCGATTTGCATTATTAAGTTTTAGTGTTATCAAAGTAGAACATAGCATTACTTTAGGCCTGTCTACACGGTTATAGAGTACCTAATTTGTGAAACGGTTTGTAAAAAAGATAGGTGTATTTATAGGTAGGTAGTTACTAACTAGGTCCTAGTTACTAGGAGGTTGTTGAGTTCCCAGTTTTAGCCCTACAGAAGGTAATACTCGCACTTCCATGTACCTATATTGACTATTAATCGCTTTGTTAGCATAAGACAGGCACAAAACAGTTCCGTAGATACCTGCCACAATAGCTAACAATGTTGATACTCAATCGATTCTGTTGCACCCAATAACCGTAAACCATAATTGCTCCCTGTAAACATACAAGCCTGCCGGAGTAGAACGTTTCGAGGAAAAGCTACATTGTAGACCGGGTCACATTAAAAGCTCGCATATAAAGCTAGTGTTTAGTGCAGAACAGAGAAGGAAGAGCTTTAATCTAGAGAGGAAGTTGGAGATTCGCTTACTTTGTCATGGGTACATCTACAACCAATCTAACGCCTAATAAATTGAAGCATTTACTAAACATTGAGCCTTCGCCTTAATACTTTTTTCATACCGAATAGTTAATTTAAATAAACTCACTGAAGAGTTTGCGTTTTCTATAGATGAGGCATCATGTAAATTCTCATCAAAAAATCTTCGAATTTGCTCTACTAACTCGGCAAAGGTACTCGTGCCTACAATGTAAAGCGCGCCTTTTCGACAAAATTTTCCTTTTCACATATCGTGTGAGCATTTACTTGTCATGTAATATTTGGTAGAACATTTATTACAAGCGAACTGCTCAAAAATACCTATCTATTGGATAGAACTTACTTCTAGTAGAAAAGAAACACGATAGTAAAAACAAATTTTGGTACGTAGAGAAAACCAATAATATTTAGTTCGATGAGATAAATTCACAGGAAACTTACTCGTTACGATCTGTGTATGTAAGTTGTCGGCAATTCCGTGGTTCCGTCGGCACTCCCCGTTTACGACGCAATATACCGTGAATGGAGGAATTTAGTATTCTTTCTAGGTTCCACACGAAAGTCTCGAGCTATATAGTAGTCATAAAATTTATTTAAGGATACACTAGATACTTTTGTATGATGGTGTGTATAAACAATTAAACATATTCAAATCAAATGGGAGATTAAACAACTTATATCTCAGGGTGACGAGCGCAGTGCTGTGCCGCGCAGGGTCTTGAATTCTGCGAGTTCAAAATTCTGGGTGGTGCAGACCTGTTATGGGCAAACGTGACGTTTAACATCAGGCGAGCGATTTGCTCGTCTCGTCACTCAATTACTTTAAAAAAAAAATTTAAAAAAAAATTAGGTTTCCTCACGATATTTTCCTTTACCGAAAAGCCAGTGGTATGTAAATTCGTACATATGTCCCAAAGAACTCATTGGTGCGAGACGGGGTTTGAACCCGCCACCTCAAGAATGCGAAGCGGCTGTTCTCCCATTGAGCTACCACGACTTTTGTATAGGTTGGCATTATAATAGCTATATATTTTACTCGTAGTACGGTCGGTTCTATTGATCACTACATGAAGAAAGGCTTTGGATAATTTTAGGATGGTTAGAATAATAACTATAATTTTCAGTTCCTTTATCTGCTTGCTTATTTTGCGAAACTTTTTCTTATTTTCTTTTCCTACGAGTATTTGGTTGAAACTAATTTTTATAGGCATGGATTATGGACCATACTAAAAATTTCAAAGAATGACTTAATTGAGGTAATTACCTATAAGGCGTTTTTACTTCAATAAATAAGAACATGAGAAGTTTTTCTCATTGTTTAATATCTGTACTTACTCCATGTCTAGGCTAGTTGAAGACATTGACCACTACCTACACCCTTACCTACACCTAAAATTTTTTATTAGAGCAATCTAGGCTGTCGCAACTGAGTAATGAGTACCTACTTACTTCGTCCCACCTTCTACATGTATAGGTCCCAACCCAATAGGTTAAATAAAAATAAAGAAAGGAGAAAAAGGGTAGGTAGCTGAATAGATTTGTAAAATCAAACAAAAACTGACAGCAACCGAGATTAACACCCCGCGAAAGCTACCCTTTTTTCCGCCCACCCTGCGAACGTGTCTTAACTTTATATAAACTACTAGATACCTACGTATAGCTGAATAGACGTGAAAGGGAACCACCATATTTTGTTCGGTAAACTTGTTCGGAGCTGTAATATTTGAGGGACCAGGGTTGCCAGATTAGGGGGTTTTCTCACGTTTTCGAGGGGGAAATGGCCTAGAGGAAATTTTGGACAAAAGGCGAGGCGTGAATAACGCCGATTCTTAGTTTATTAACGTCAGTTTACGTCCAAAAACTATTTTCAGAGATTTTTGTAAATAGTATCATTTAGATGGAAAAAACATCGATAAAGGTAAAAATCAAAGTCAGACCTGGCAGCCCTGGTGACGCCGATAAGTGGCAACATTAGCGATATTTCCGCCCTGCGCCTGTCACGCTCGGTCCCACCTTACGAGCTATGATTGATGTGTATTGTGTAGCTGAAATAAATAGCGATCCTCTGTAGCTAACGTTTGGTGTAACATAGCCAGAAGGCATTAGGTGTACTAATGATTTTCAAACATGTCCCTTTATGGATGGAATGAAGGATGTTATTAATTATACGTAGATTTCCGCAAGCAAAGTAGGTAAGTAAGTCATTAATTAGCTAAAGATTAGTTGCTACCATAAATTGTATTTGCTTGTATAGGTACCTCGTTTGTTTGCGTATCTAGTGTCTCTAACTCTCTACCATACCTATAAGATGGTTAAAAATACTGTCCTTACGTCATCATCATCAGCCTATCGGATTTTTGTCCACTGCTGGATATAGGCCTCTCCTAAAGAACGCCACAAGACACGATCTTCTGCCTTACGCATTCACTTACTACTTGCCGCCTCACGCAGGTCGTCGCTCCGACTGGGCGCAGGGCACTCTACTCTACGTTTGCCGATCCGTAGTCTCCACTCTAGAACCCGTCTACTCCAACGGATGCTGGGTCTCCTACAGATATGGCCAGTCTATTGCCACTTCAGCTTGCTAATCCTCTGAGCTATGTCGGTTACTTTCGTTCTTTGTCGGATATTCTCATTCCTAATTTTATCTTCCTTCTTGTTTTCCTCCTTGTCCTTACGTATTTCGATAGTAAATGTATAAAAATATCATAAAAAATATAACGGCTCAACCGTTTTTGATTTAGTATTTTTAAGGAGACTCGATCGAAAGTGTTTTAGCTTTGATAGATAAGCAAAATGATTATTCAGCCGTTTGAAATTCAGCTCTTTTCTAGTCGGGTTAAAAAAAATCTGACTAGTTGCTGATATAGGTAGGTACGCCACATTTTATTTATTATCTTCTGATCAATGAATATAAAATTGGTAGGTACTCAAACTTTTGAGGTCATGAGCCGTAGGTAATAATAAATTGATATGTGAAAACCTGCTTTGTCACTTTAGTTTAACTTTAGAAGTAAATGTAACGAGGTTACTACCTAAATATTAAGTCGTTTACTACGACCAGTTTCGATCACAGTCGGTGATCTTCATCAGGTGAGTTACAAGCGTGACGCGCTCGGGAACGCGTGAGTATTCCCGTGCTATTTAAACCAAAATGTTTCAAAACCACGTTTCATAGTAGGCTACGACCTCCAACCTACACCTACGCCAAATCGAAAAATCGCCGAATTAGTTGTTCATAACTTTCGTTTCATAAAACATTACGGCAACTAAAGGCTAAACCCAATTTTGTATTGGTTCCGTATTTCCTAAACCAGTGACCTATAGTCGAATCAACGAAGTCGGCGTAGCTGCGATATTAAATATATCAATGTTTAGACACTTCCCTGGCAGTTTAATCTGGATTTGTACCTACCGACATACCTACTACTTTTATGACTTTATTTTCATAACTTAGGTACCTACTTACATACATAATAGAAAAAGATTTAGGTGAATAGTACTGGTATGATAAAAGGAAAGGGTATACTGAGCCGAATAGGGCTCATAGTATTTACTCATCATTATGGGACCAACCCGGCATTCGCGAAAAAAATATCAGCTGTTCCATACATTTTGTCGAGTATCATTGAAATTTTGTTATGGAACAGCTGATTTGTTTTCGCGAATTTCGGTATAATCTCATAGTACTCGTAGGTAAAAGTTGTACATAAAGATGAGTCTTACTATGTGCCCTTTACGGCCCTTTCCTTATCTTAATATATATAAATCTCGTGTCACAATGTTTGTCCTCAATGGACTCCTAAACCACTTAACCGATTATAATAAAATTCGCACACCATGTGCAGTTCGATCCAACTTGAGAGATAGGATAGTTTAAATCTCAAATTATAGTCGCAATTTTAATTTATTGCAAATTATATATATACTGATAATTTTTACTATAAATTGACAAGTTAGCATCAACATACTACGGTTGCTATAGTTACGCAATATTTGACATAGAATTGACGCAATGGCTTTTGACAGGACAACGTCTGTCGAGTCAGCTAGTAGCCCTGTATAAATAGGTACCTACAACGGATAATTTGATTAACTTTCTACAAAAATAATTTAGCTACCTGTGTATCTAGATTTTTTTTATGTAATTGAGTGACGAGACGAGCAAATCGCTCGCCTGATGTTAAACGTCACGTTTGCCCATAACAGGTCTGCGCCACCCAGAATTTTGAACTCCCTGCCCCTACTCCCTACTCCCTCCCTACTCCCTTTTTGATACCTAAGTACTCGTTAAAGCTTGTGTCTGAGGTTACTCAGGGAAGCGTAGGCGAGCCAAATATTTTCCCTTACTATGTCATCTTATACTCGTCCTTAAGGGTAGGTATATCATAAAATGTATTTATCTTCAATTTTTTTGTTTGATCATATTATTTTTTGAACTTTGAAACTACAAGTCTACGTCGGATTAAAATAAAATTAACATTTTGAAATGTACTATTTACCTAAAATAATTTTTCGTTTTACAATATGTAGGTATTTGGTTTCATGCTCTTCCTACTAATATTATAAATGTAAAAGTTTGTATGTTCATTACTCTTTCACGCTAAAACGGCTGAACGGACTTAGAATAAATTTGGAATGAAGATAGCTTGTAACCTGGATTAACACGTGGGCTACTTTTTATCAGGATAAATGCGGGTAAAACCACGGGGCTTAAATGTTTCTAGCTAGTAGGTACTAAAAGCATCACTTACCTATGAAGCAAATACCGACCCAAAACCCATCTCCACAAGCCTGATCTCCATCTTAAGTGTCACCTAAATATTCATTCACCTAATTCGCCGTTCGATTAAAATGCGCCGCGCCCTTGTCGCTTCTCATGCGTTAATCTCCGATAATGGAAGTTCTGTGTCGCAACAATAAGCCTTAGGTATTTCAGAACTTAATAGCTCGGCAAGTAGGTACTATCCAGATGCTGGTACGTACTCTTACCAAGTAGGTATCGGCTTTTTGATCATCTATTATTTATCTCAGGTAATCTTAGTAGACTTTCATTAGGCTTGGTTTAAAAATAGGGTTAGAAGCAAATAATAGAAATTCAAAATTCAAACAAGAAACTTTCAAAATTAATTTTGTGATTGGATAAAGTAATATGTTATGAAAAGTGTAAAACACTGGCTTCCAAGACACGGGTTCCTCTCAGCCAGTTTGGAAGGCAGTGATTATAAAAGTAATGTACAATTTTTCTGCATAAATATTTTGAATAATTTTTTTTGGATTACTGGTTCAAAATTTATTTTCACTTAAAAAACCAAAACAATAACAATCAGGGCAAGCCAAATAAAAGCTTGTAAAAAATTCAAATTTTTTGTACTACATCAGAACTTTATTAGCACTAACTACCTAATTGGGTGTGGAAAATCCGTGTCTTGGAAATTCGTTTTATCCTCATACCAAAACTCTTAGGTTGCGTAGAAAAAGGTATGTAAGTCTTAATGTAGGTACATTACATAGGCATAATAGATATAAGTAAATACCAGAGCGCAAAGGGCCAAGCGGGTAGGCTATATCACAGTATTAAGCCGAAACGCAAATCTTCGAAAAAATCCGCGCCGCAACTTCAATTTCACGGCACAAAAAACACATGCCTTCGAAAGGTCGGCTAAAATAACCCACTGATACTTTCGTAAATCCCTGCGTCAAAGAAAAGGGGGTTACTATTGAAGAGCTTTTTCAAAATAGTTATTGAATGGAAGGAGGCTTTAGTTTTATATTCAAGGTGAAGTAAGTAGACTGTAATGATAAGATACATAATTGCGTTTGTTTTCTAATATACAGGGTTATAAAGAAAGGGTATGCTAAGCCCAACAAGCCTTGTAATACTCATCATTATGAATAACTTTTACTATGAATAATAAGTATATAAAAATGTCAATGACACTCGACAAAGTGTATGGAAGTGCTGATTTTTATTTCGCGAATTTCTGATTGGTCCCATACACTCCCATAGCATAAGTTGTTCATAATGATGAGTACTATGAAACTTTTTCGGCTTAGCATACTCCTTTCCTCATAACTTTGTATTGCGATCCCGGGACCGCTAGACCTTTACTTATTTTCTGGCAAACGAAATGCATGTGACAGGTATGGTCATAATGGTATGGTATGGTATTAATGTTTTGTATGTAATTTGAAGAAATTCATACCTATGCTACCTTGGTCCGAAAGCCAATAACCAGATACCAGATGCGAAATGTGCGTGTACACTGTACACACAGTAGGTATAAAAAGCATGAAGTAGTCACGAATTAATTTATTTTGTATAATACAACTAGCTCATGCTCGGAACTTCGTAACTGGTGACGATCAGCTTTCGGCTTCGCAAGTTTGGGGCTATTTAATATAGTCAGCACTGCGCTCGTCACCCTGAGAAATAATATGTTTAATCTCCTATTTTCCCTGAAATTTCACTGGAAACATTGTCCTTCCACCGGAACACAGTAATGTTTGCACATTACTGCTTGGCGGTGGATCTGGCATAGGTATGGTACTTTCCAAGGCGGGCTCTGCAAAAGAGCCCTACCACTACAAAAAAATCTGTAACACCGGAAGCGACTTGTCTTCCCTAGATATTACTTAGGTCCTAGATGAGCAGGGTTCATTATGATATTTAAATAAACAGTGTATGATGTTAAATTATTATTTTTATTATTTATTTTGTACATTTTCCAAGAACGCCAAAATACAGATCTACTTGATTTAACTAAGCCAAATTTTATGTGATATTTTCATTAACATCGAGAAAAAGTCCCTAATTCCTTTAACACTTTGTCTAGATAGACTAGACACAGTCGAAATTGTTTAAGGTACTTTTATCTACAATACATATTATAATATAGGTCGGAATGGCAACCCAGAGATCATGTCGCTGGTAAGACAGACCACCTTTGAGCAATTTTTTTATTTTTTTGGTCTTTATGATCGACTTTTTGGTTTTACGCTATTAATCATAGGTGTTATGACAACATTGATTTGTCCATTTTCAAACCTATTTAGGTCTTAAATTATTATTTGCGTCTCTTTCTTTTTTAATCTACAAAACGAGACAATTTTGGTGATTGGAGCTAGCAAAACGTGCTCAATTTTGAAAGTTTTTGTTGTAATCTCAGGGTGCCATTCACGCCACAGTTTAGGTACACCAACCGCTAACACTTCCTTCTAAGACTATAACTATTTACATAGAAATTGTCTATGACATGCATCTTTTAACAATATACATCAACAATACGTAGAGCCGAAACGTTAACTAATCCTAAGGCTAGGAACACACGACCGACTGGGAATCGCTAGTGACTATAGCCAAACCGTTTATTTTAGTCCTCGCCTGCGCGGTACAGAGGCGCGGGGGTATGATGGCGCGGGGGACTGAGAGAGCGGCGCGGGTGGCGGCGCCGCGCACTACCGCGCAGGCGAGAACTAAGATAAACGGTTTGTCTATTAATTCATTAACCGCTATTCAATGTCTGACTAATTCCGTATTCGTTCAACATAGCTATTATGACCCATAAACCAATAAATATGTATGTCTAATGGACCATGACTGCGTTTACAATTCGTTGTACTTCATTACAGTAACAAATATTATTATATCACAAAGTTTCATTGACTATTAAAGCGCATTATCGTTATGCAAAGATATGCGTAGTGTTTCTCGTATCACAGCTGCCGAAGTTTGACACAAACATATCAGGCGTTTTCATGCACCAGAGCAATTCCATTATCTGTCTCTTGAAAGTAGTATAGACCAAGGCCATGGACGAAAGAAACAAGAAGACGTCGCGTCGTTTCAAGAACACAAACTGAGGCACCCAAATTAAAACTCACACATTGGCTTAACCAATTTCAGCGTAGTAAGCTAGTAATAGCCAATTACAACATAATAAGCCGTGCAAACGTTACACTCCACTTACGTTGCCGCCATTTTGGTGCCTCAGTTTGAATTTAACGACGTCCATCCGTCTTTTTTCTTCGTTCCTGACCAAGATCTAAATCAATACAAAATATACACTTTAGATAAAGTGACTGTGTTTATCGTCCTCAAGATTCAGTTTCACATGTAGTCACTTTTGACTACGCCGATCTGCCCATGTATTCCTAGCCTAAATATAATTATACAAGTGTTACAACATATACAGATAAGTAAATATATCTATGATAAATATTTATTGCGTTTTATTGTGATCTGGTATCTAATCTGACCTACAAAGCGAAGATGGTGTAACAGTGGAATAAAACAATTACTCGACTGGCAAGTTTTTTTTTCACAAGTGTATACTTTACCTTATTCTACATGATAACTACATACCTAATAGTGTTGATAAGTGAATGAATGTCGTATAATTAAGTATTTATTCATAAACGAGCCTCGCTCTAAATGACTTAAAAATAAGTAAAAATCAATGTGACCACTTAAAAAATGATACATAAATAAAAAAAAAATCTTTCCTAGTGGTATGATAATAGAATGGTGTGATTTCATACAAGGTCTCATAAGAACTCCATGTAATTGGAAACATGGTGTTAATTTGCAATTATAATTCACAGTATGTTTACACACAATTTTAAAAATAACTTCCGCAACGGTAATAAGTACTATTTAAAATTCAATGTTCATTCATAGATGTAATGTGTTGATTTAAATAAAACATTGCTTCATCCAAACATATTATCCTATTTTCTTCCTGGATAATAACACAAAAGTAATATTTTTCTTTTTATAAAATCTAAGTCTGCTTTAGACACGCCCATGTTATTTCCTTTTTAGCAGCTAATTGTTTTAAAAGATATGATTATCATTATGGTCATATAATCTTTAGTAATCAGTTCTGAAACAAGGAAATGATAGGGGCGTGTCTTCAACAAACAGGATTTTATGAAGAATAAAATATTACTGTAGCGTCATTACCCAGGAACAAAAATGAAGGAAAACATTAGTAAGGAGAATCGCACGCCTGCTTCCTGCTAATCTTAAAGGTTTCACTTCAGTTAATACTTTATTTATGTCTCATCGAGTTCAGAGGTTGTTCCAGCTATGAGTCACAGCAGAATTCCCTGAACATAACCAAATACAACACATTATTCTATAATGACTAACAAATCACAATATATTATATTCATTCATGCGTAATGGTGAATGAGAGCAACATGATAACAGTTCCACACTATTAAGTATTCTTTAAGTATTGTGCACAGATTACCACCTACAGATACCGCATTGAGATCTTTGTTTCGACAAAAATGCACTAAAGAGGAAACCGCTGGTCACTAGGGCTGGTACTAATGGTCTTACCGTCTTACTTATAAATCGCATAAAGTAACTAACAGTTAACTAGTAGCTTTCACTGCATAAAGTTAAGTATCACTAGTTGGTGTTGGTACAGTACTGCGCACTTCATTTCTGTATTGCGCAGAAGTTAAATAACAGTTGTCATTCTTAGCAATACTATTCACAAGTAAGGTCATAAGTGTTTCCATTACCTATACCTGGTACGCCTAACCACGCCTATCAATGGATTAATACAATTGAATTTGTATAGGTGTATTTTAATCAATGCCTGGCTCACTTGGATCGTCCTAAGTGTGGAATCTATAGAAAGTAATCTAAGGTATTGTGCAACTCACACAGGCTCACATAGCAGACACCAAATCACAATGTTCGTACTCAGATGTTTTAGAATTGTACCCAGTTCTGTTGGTTGGCCGGCGTCGTAGGTTTCTGACTCGGGGCACTGAAAATGAGAAATTATTACAAGTTAGTAACATCGCATGTTGAGAAACTAGTTCAGTTTTATCATACATTATTAACTGATTTAGAGACATGGTTTTCTGGCCAGTGCTTAAAAATTTCCTAACCGAAAGAAGACTAAAACCAAAGTAACTATAAAGTTGTCTGTGCCTAAATACTATCAGTAAAAGATAAAGAAAGATAAACTCGATATTGTCAACACCAGAAATTACAAACAAAGAGACTAGTACAAGTGGCGGCTTAACGCGCATCTCTTCCGGGCCAAAATTACTTATTAATTATTAAATAGACGGAAATTATTGCTACACAGACTAAACTAGGCATTGTTTGGGAGAAATAAGATTCAAATTGGTTTATCAATATTCCGTCTAGCCAATTCAGAGTGAAAAAGTTATATACATATTCAGACAGACTTTCGCATTTAATATATTAGTATTACTACTGACTAGACCTAACATCCATAAGCTGGTAAGTCTGTTGGCTATGCCAGTACTAGAGTCACAGTTTTATTTCAATACAACAGAAAGCCTTCAAGACTTTAACCTTATTACGTGATAATATTACTGTCTGGGGATTATTTTAATATTTGAAGTTAATTGTTTTTTTTTTGTTTCATTGTTTCTGTACTTTTCTTTTAAGGTCCGAAATCTGCAATTTCTCTGTTGACAATAGTAAATGGATGTTGATTTGTTTAATAATCTTTTTATCGAAACATGCATATACAAACACATGCATATGCATATATAGTCAAGTTTTCACCTGAAAACCCCTGACAAATTCAGAAAAGAGTCGAACTTGGAGACTGTAAGGAGACATTGCACAACCACATAGACAACCTTATATACCAATTTTATATAACTCCTATTCTGTTATTGGTAAAAAAGATTGTTATAATACCTGGCAGAGCTGAAATCTCCCCATTCCGAGTTGGCAGTAGAGGCCCCGCCAGCAGAGGGTGTGGGCACGTGTTGGGGAGACGGGGGCGGAGGGAGCCGCGAGGTGCCCGTGCCGGGCGGAGGCGGCAGTAGGCATCCTACGCCGCCTCCGCCAACGCCGCGCCGGGGCTTACTGCCTTCACTTCCATCTTTTTTCTGAAGAACCAAAAAGGTTTAGTTACTAGTGTCATATTTATAGCAAGAATGGTAGCCGGAAGTTATTATAATCATCATCGTCAGCCTGTATCGACCCACTGCTGGGTAAACACTTCCTCTCCCTTGTGCCATTTTTCCTTGTCTCATGCTAATCTCATCCATGGATTCATTATTGTTAGTATTTTCATTTAGTCAAAAAATCAGTAAATTAAAACTTAACTAACAGTGACAATAAGATGGATACAGGATTTTTTAATGTGTTGTAATTTATTACAAGGTTAAAATTATGTGGCAACAATAGCAGCATTGACAGCTGCTTTATAGAACTGTGCCAAATAAGTTATTTCATTGGAAACTTGAATCAATACTTAAGTAAACATGAGACATCAGTAAATTACTAAAAAATGCCTCTTAAATTGTCAAACATCAAGTTATCAATACAAAAAGACAAGTACATAACTAATTTCACTTTGTAAGGGTTTGTAAATAAGACCCTTATTTAAGAATAGCTTTGAAGCTAATAACTCATACTAATAATCATACTAATAACTCACAGTGATCTTCATGTTGATTTTAATGGTTTCTCCATCCTTAAACCCGAGGTCTAGCTGCTGTGGTGGTGCCGCTTCTCCTTCCTGTTCTTTCCGGAGCCATTTGAAGTGATCTTGAAGGCAGACGTTGAGATCAAATGAGTCCGACCGGTCTCCAAAGCCTAATCCAATGTATGCACTGCGTCCTACAATTTATCAACAATATATGATTAAATACCCTTTTTTATGTATAAATAACCTTTTGCTTATCTATATGGCGGTCATTGTCATACCAAATTAGCTTATTATAGAAATTCTACACAAACAATATTACCTAACTAAAGAGAAAGTTACAATAAGTAGGTAAGAGACACTGTTTTCTCACCATTATCATCTTGAATCTTCACAACGAAGTATCGTGAGCTGTCGGTGACAGACTCGAGAGCTACGCCAGGATATTTATCAATAGGACATTTGGCGAATAATTCTCCTGAAGCTTTGTCCTCCAACTTCATCCATAGCTCTTCTCCCTTCGCTACAAGTCTCATACGCCCCGTCCACTGTGGCTCCTGTAAGTTCCAATCTGCCGCCCTAAAAACGCCCACCTTTTAGAACGACTGATATGAACAAACAATAACATTACACGAGTTTCGTTTACCATACCTGTATCCTCGATTAGAAGTTTTTGGAGGTATTTTAAACACAAAAACCTCATTTTTAACCAGTAGAACACTTTCGTAGGTATCCATTGTGCAATATGAAATTAACAAAACCCGTGGAATTAGTACGCACTAAACAGTTGTGAAATGCATACACAGGCAAAATAATTACTGATATTAAATCTGATAGCAAAGCAAAATAGAAATTGAACGAGCGACTGATTTGAGAAAAATTGAATTGAAATGACGTGTTGACATGACAAGACAAAGCCAAAACTGATGATGACAACAATAATATTATTGACATTTAGCCTTTTTCATGTCCTGCTGTGACAGTTAGTGCATTCAATCTCATTACTCTTTCAATCAAAGTCAAAGTCAACCTTATTTAGATGTCATGAATTTGACTAAAGATTTTGATTTGCAGTGTTGCCAAAATGTTACGATTTAACGATAACCGCCACTATTAACATTCCGTCGCTACTTCTCCGTTACATTCTCAGGGTAATTAGTATGTTCATTATTTGAAAATCTGTTGCAGATATAATCTCTAGAGATAGAGTCTCTGATGTTACCTAACTGTGAAAAAACCAAAATTGTTTCAATAATAAGGGTTTTAAACCTTACTACTACATAATAATATGATCAAAAAAAGTTACAAAAAGTAAACTTGCTTTACGTTATTTTCGGTTGAAGGACTTCTGGCGGCACTGTTGATTAAAATTTCAAGTTTTCAACATTCGATGTTTTGTGATTTTTCTTTTGGTTTTCTAGAATTCAAGTGTTATTAAACAAAGCTACAGCAAAATAAGTAAAAGTTATTTGTTAAATAGTGGAAATAGCTTTGTTTTATTGTGGCATATCTAGTAGGATATGTAAGTATAACCTAGGGCTTAGACCTAAGGTTCTGACTATCCCTGAACTTTCCTGAGTTATTTAGACCATAAGACTGCTATTCTAAATTATTATTACAATGTATCTGTCTTTTATATAAAGGTATGACAGAGTACACATTATTAATTTAGGTTTTTGAAAAGATATTGAAAAGATATAAGACAAAATAAAACAGCAAATTGCCGCTGGAATTACTAAGGCAACCATGAGCTATGCATGCTTCAAATCTTCTAGGAGTTGGAATAAATGAGGGTAATGCATACAGAGGGCTGCATAAAAACACCATGTATTGGTGACACCAGTGTCACCAAGACATGACTGATTATCTGCATCCTAATAAAATATGTTTGGTATAAAATATGTTCATCAACCTTTTTCAGATCCTCCAATTACAGCAAATTAAGCAGCTCTAATGGCATACAATGTAAGTACTTTTGAATTTATTTATAAGGTTGAATTATTTTATTGCAATTTTTATGATCCAAATTTTGGTGGTTGTGAATTACGTTGCAAGTGCAGCAAGGGCTGTGATAGGTATTTCTGATTGCGCCATTGCCTTATGCTGAACTTCACACCTGCCATACAATTTGAATTGGGCTGTAAGTGCTGTAACCCTCATCTTATTACATGTTAAAAGGATATGGTACCGACTTATTGCCTGTAAGTACCAATTACCATTATAGCAGGGGGTGGTGAACCTTTATGAATTAACATGCCAATTTTTCTTAAGAAATTTTGATGAAGTTATAAAGATGCCGTTAAATAATTTTGCCTATTGATAAGTGGGTGGTGGCATGCCTAAAATATTTTATTTAATGGCATGCATGACATTGGTTTGCCATCCCTGCATTAAAGTATCCAAATGATAATTTGATGTTTATCACATATGTATTTCAAGACAATAGTATTAAAAATATCATAGTAACCCATAAAAAATAAATAAATAGAAAAAGTGAAAATTATGTGTGGAAATACTACTAGCAAAAACAGACTAGACTAGTGATTATGCTCCAATGTGGAATGTGGAATCGCTTGTCTACATTTCATGAAGTAATCAACAATTTGTAAATAATTATCATCGGAGAGATGCCAATAAAACAATCAAAACAAAAGAAAACCATGTTTTTTTATGAGTCACTAGACTAAAAATAAAACATTGTTTTGCTTGATTCCTAAAATATGCCTGGCTAAATAAATTAAATGTCTTGGGTCAAAACTTAAAAAGAAACTTCGGTTCGAGACATGGACTAAATCAAAACCTTGCGGAGTCTAAACAAAAAAAAAAATCATAAAAACAAGATTTTTTTTATCTGTACAGACCATCACAAGATTTTATTTTCTGTGCCATGAACGATCAAGTGACGATCAATGAACGATGCACAGCAGTGTTGCCCAATTATATTTATGGAGTCATCTGGATTTTGCACATTTTGGTGGGAAATAAAAAAAACATATAGGCGTATTTTTATTCAAACGGCGTATTTTTCGGCGATCTTCAGAAACCTTTTTTCAAAGTTACGTTTCTAAATATTCTAGTCCAAATCAGATGTTTTTGATTTTATGTCGTATGGAATTAAGGTAAAAAGTTAAAGACTAGCCAAACCGTTTATCTTAGTCCTCGCCTGCGCGGTACAGAGGCGCGGGGGTATGATGACAAAGGGGAGAGCTTAGCGCATAGATTTATTACCTAAAGATAGAGCCAAAGTGTAACCGCACATGCGACAGCTATATTCTTGAAATAATGCCAGGATAGGAATGCTTCCCCCATCTTAGAGGAAAAAATTTCATAAAATATTTCTAATCTTTATACTTCACAAAATAAAACATTGTTATACAGGGTTATAAGGAAAGGATATACAAGCCGCAAATTGCTCATAGTAGGAAAAAGTCTAATAATAGGAAAATAACTACTAGTATACTAATCTACTCATAATTTTGAACATCTTTTATTAAATAGGCAATCTTGCGATTGCGAAAATAATGTACCTTATCTTAGTTTTGGATCAGCAGGAAATATGAAATAGTCCAATAAATTAATTATTTATTAATTTATTGGGTACAATCCTGGGGAAACATAATTCACAACCTGGCAGCTACAAATCGTAGACGGCTCACGTAGTAACTATTATTCCTAATCTGTGGTTTGCCCACCTTGGCACGGTTACAGCGACGGGGACAAAAAATGAAAGGTCTGTCTCTCTTTTTCAACCGTGTTTTGGCACTTGCCATCTTGCTCTTTTTTACGAAGTAGCTGTTATGGTTCTGTCTGTTAGTCTGAGGCTTAGCGTGATACACACGCGCCCACCGCCCTCACCTCTCTCAGTGCCCTTTATCGTCATACTCCCGTGCCTCTGTACCGCGCAGGCGAGAACTAAGATAAACGGATTGGCTATAGTTCTACTATTATAAAGAGTTTGAAGCAAAATATTGTCACAATTAGCTACTTATTAGTATTGTTAATTTATACTCATAGTTCCATCGCCCGTTGTGACACTCGGATTTTTTGCGTAGTCTCTTTAGTTAAACCGTATAACCAACGTAGAAATTCGACGACGAACTAAGGTTGAAGACGTATAACCAGTCCCAAAATGGTGGCCGCGGAACGGAAAGCGATCACCGGGCAGATAACCGACCCGGTGGTCGGGTGACATGACATCGGGTGAAGATGGCAGGAAGGCAGTGGATGAGACTGGCACAGGACTGGAAATGATGGCGCGCTGAAGAAGAGATCTATTCTATACTCAGTAGTGGGTGGAAAAAGGTTGATATAGATGATGATTATCTCCTCAGTGAATATTCATACAAAAAAAAAATATTTCCGACCTAGCGTCGTTACTATTTTCATTTACACATCTGGTAACACTATAGTTAGAATAAAATGGCGGATGAACGCAACGCAGTGCCGTAGATATGTCGCGACTATTTTCGATTTCATTATTGTATTGAATAAAATGCAAATTATGCACGTAGTGACTGCAAGTGTAGTGCTTTTAAGATAAACTTAACGTGTATGGCTATTTTATCTGAAATTATGTAAGGAGAACGAGCTATTTGCTTGTATGTACCAAACGGACATCGACACCAATGCATGAAAATGGGAGACTCCTACTTGTTATTGTTTTTATCGATAATACTTATGACATGCCATTATACAAATGCAGAGAGCTTCGAGTGCCCACAAAAATGTGCCTGTCTCGAAAAGTACATTGATTGTTCGAAAAACAATTTCATGTCTGTGCCAAAAATTCCTAAGTGGGTGGAACAATTAGATCTCAGCCGCAATAGACTGGACGAGAATGTTACGGATAACTTCGACAGACTATCTAACTTGAAGAAGTTAAAATTGGATAAAAATCTGTTGCATAATATTCCCAACCTACTGACACATGAAGGCTTACATGAACTGAGCTTAAATCGAAATAATATTCCATCTATGGTCACCGGAAAGTTTCCCGAAAATAGCTCAATCAGAATACTCAACATTATCAGCAACCATATAAGTGTTATTCAAGAGGGAGCTCTTAACAACTTAACTAATTTAGAAGTATTGAAACTAAACAAAAATGAAATAAAATCTCTTCCTGCCCACCTATTCAAGTATCAGTCTAATCTGAGAATACTCGAACTGTGTAACAATAAGTTAACTAACATAACTGGATTACTTTTTCAAGGATTGTCCAATTTAACAACTATGAAACTGAAGTATAATTACATAGAAAATTTGACTGATGGTGCCTTCTTTGGTTTCAAGTCTGTTAATTTATTACAATTGGACCATAACAAAATAAGAAGTATTTCCAAAGGATGGATGTATGGGCTGGAGTCTCTGGTAACATTATCTTTGTCCAACAACTTGATATCAACAATAGATCCTGGAAGCTGGGAGCTGTGTAGAAATCTTGAAGTACTGGATCTATCTCACAATTACCTGATGGAAATAGAAGGACGAACTTTCCAGCACCTGATCAACCTGAGAACTCTGAATCTGAGTAATAATAAAATTTCTTCTGTGTCACAAGAAGCTTTCAGCTATCTGGTGGAACTGCAGACTTTAAATCTCAATAATAACAAAATATCATGGACAGTAGAAGACATGTCAGGACCCTTTTCTAAATTGCACAACTTGTTAACATTTAGTTTGGCAGCAAATCATATAAAGTCCATAAACTCTAGAGCTTTTGAAGGACTAAACAATTTGTACGAGTTGGATTTGAATGGGAACAACATCACATCAATACAACAACATGCCTTTGAATCAATGCCAAAATTAAGACGACTTCACCTTAATTCTTCAGCACTTCTCTGTGATTGCAATATCTTGTGGATTGTTAAATGGATAAAGGAGAAATCTGAGCATAAGTTCATAAAAGCTAATTGTCTCTATCCGGCTGAAGTGAGAGGTACTTCTATTACAAAGCTAAAAGAAGATAACTGTGGCGACTCTCCTAAACCTAAAGTGGTAGTGCATCCCAAAACTCATCTCGCTATTAAGGGTCGTTCTGCAAACCTGATCTGTTCGGCTACATCAACTCCATTCAACAATATGACATTTCTGTGGAGAAAAAACAATGGCAATATAAGTAGCCCCGTTGTTTATGAAAATATTACCATAGCTAATGGACAACCACGGGCTACGTCTGTCTTAGTTATACCTAATGTGACCCATGCTGATTCCGGAAAATACCAATGCGTCGTCAGTAACAACTTTGGCACAACATATTCTTCTAAAGCTAAAGTAAACATTGTCACTTTTCCGCGATTCACTCAAATACCTACAAATATCACAGTGAAAACAGGTGATACAGTAAAACTCATCTGCGCTGCTTCTGGTGACCCAACTCCAGAAATATCTTGGAAAAAGGATGGAGGTGTTGATTTCCCAGCTGCTAGAGAAAGAAGAATGAATGTGATGCCCAGTGATCATCTATTTTTCATAGTTGATGCAAAGACCACTGATATGGGTGTCTATAGTTGTGCAGCTAAAAATCCAGCTGGGACCATCATAGCTAACTCTTCATTGACAGTATTACAAGAGCCCTCTTTTGTAAGAGTAATGGAAAACAAAGAGGTGACAAGTGGTGGCTCTGTGGTATTACAGTGCATGATATCAGGCTCCCCTAAGCCTATTCTCAAATGGTCAAAAGATGGAACTTCTATCACCCTCTCAGATCGACACTATCTGACTGGTGATGACCAATTACTGGTCATTATTGGAGCTGAAGCTAGTGACGCAGGGACATATGAATGTGAAATAACCAATGAGTTAGGAACAAAGAAGGATATGATTGAACTACGAGTGTTGCCCCCTGTAGCAATACTGGTCAATGAGCAAGATATGACCGGTATTATAATAATAACAGTAGTGTGTTGTGCAGTGGGGACTTCTATCATTTGGGTGATAATCATTTATCACACAAGAAGACGAATGGCAGGTGCTGTGCATACTTTTCCCGCCGAAAGTATAAAAATGACACAAGTAGTGCATAGTGACAGTGAATCACCTCAAGTTTTTCCGGACAATTTATCTGAGCACTCGTCGTGCAAGGATAGTGGGACTGGTGACTCTGCCAAACAAACGAGTTTCGATGGTGTGCCTTCAGATAGAAGCGAAGCGGTCCATTTTGAGACTGCAGTGTGCCGGAGTTACTCCCCTGGGCCTGAAGCACACAAGCTTCTCCCTTCCTCGTTTAAGCCATCTATTCAAGTGTGTGTAAATACATCTGTAACCCCCGCTACTTATAGTTTTTCTAGTCACAGTAGTAATGTTTAGCTATTAGAATATTTCAATGAATCCTGTAGATAATTAAGTGGAAAGTTCTATTGCACTTTCACTAATTACTTTTTATTGCAATGATTGGTAAAAACAGAAGTTCTATTTTACCACTTATGCCTTTTCGTATTTCCTTGTTTTCTTAGCAATTTTATAAAGGTCTTCATTCTCTTACATAGATGGCTTAAATTTAACAAAGAGTAACATTTATAGTTGTGTAAGCATAATTATTTGTAATTTTGAACTGTAATTTTTACAAAAGTTTTATAACCCTTTGACTCGCGAACGTACACATTTGTCCTCGCGACCGTTGGTCACGTGACCGTCGGAAACGTACACATGTGTACGTTTCCGAGCCACCATTTTGAAAAGGTTACGCCCATTCGATTCTCATTCGATTCTCATTCGACCTTTTCAAAATGGTGCGTGTCCGTACACATGTGTACGTTTCCGAGCCTACTGAAATTTAAATTTCAAATTAAATTTTAACGTCTGCGAAACGTCTGCGAGTCAAAGAGATAAAAAGGCAACTATTTTCTGTACAAGTATTTATATTCTAATGTTAATATCTATGACAGTTTCTTATCTGCAATCTGCTAATTCTATAATTTGTTTGTATTTTTCTGACATAAAATGCCGGGCAACAATATTTATTAAACATATTAAGCATTATACTGTAGTTAGTGAAAGGCACTCATAGAATTGATTTCTTAGTACAAAATGTAACAAACTTGCCAGTATTGGTTTTGATATAAAAGACTGAATGTCATTAAGTGTAAGTTAATAGTACCTATGTTTATTGTTATTATTTTTTTCATGATATGAAATACCTCTAGGCAATAATTAACTTTGTTAACAATGGTGTCATTCTAGGTACCATTTTTTGAACTAAATTTGGCAGCTCAAAAATTGTTGCCATTCTTTTCTCACAATTGGAAATTAGAAGTGACCCAGATAATTTTAGTCAAGATTAGTTTAAAGAGTGGTACAACAGAATCAACACCACTAACACTTTGATGCAAGAATTTGTGAAAGTTCTGTAAAGTATGTACCACCACCATACCTTTGTGATTTTATGGTAGCTTCTATTGTTATATACCTATCTATGCCTATGTTAAGTATTGTATAATAAAATTAGGTATGATATATTGTTAAGTTGTAAATTTTAATGCTTTTTTAATTTAACCACCTAATTAAATAGTAAATTACCTATATTAAATAACTTGTTGACAATATATAACATACATTATAGTTAAAAATATAAAAAATACAAGAAATGAAAGTCTGGTAAACAATCCGATTAGTGCAAATATTTTGTTACAATAAATTTTTACAAGAAGACTAAATATATAAAGATGGTTTAAACAATTGTTTATATTAGATGTGAAATGCATTTGTTGATCTTGCTAAACAAAATAATGTTTGAACTTAACATTTTTGGTATGACATGTTTTGAAATAATAAATAAAACCTTTACAATAAGAGGTTGATATATGAGCAAAATTGCGATAAAACTGTATAGCCAAGGTAAACCTCGTTGCCTAATACATATAAATATATAACTTTAATATTATTATGCAAATATAAATGTACCTAGATAAGTAAAACATACATGTATGGGTAAATATTTTATCTGAATTATGTATGATTGTGAATCTGGTTTTATGGAATTCATTTGGTTTTAAACACTACATTTTTGGCCTGTTCACGAATTTTCACTTAATTTAGAGCAGAAAGTTTGGTAACAATATTATACTATTAAATTACATATTTGTTTATGATTATAATCAAGGCATTGTTTGGACTATACTATATTTACGTATTGGCGATAATTATATAACTCTTATCTTTTTATATTTCAAGGGATTAACTTTTTATGTAGTTGTAAAGTTAAAGAAATCTCAATTCAAAAAGGAATTTTTCGCCATATTGATCAAACTTACATACCCAAAAGTGAAAAATATAAAATACTACATATTTAGATAATAATTATTGTAGCTGTAGTATCAATCTAACAATAAAGTGTTGCCTTAGATTTATTAACATGATTGTTATATATTAGGAGTATATTGCTGTTTTATGAGGAACCTATGTACCGACTGGTACCTAGTCCAAGTAGTGATGGCGCTGGCATACAGATAGTCTGAAATAATACATGTTGAGCGGCAGGGGCACAGAGCTATCATAGCCCATAAATCACGGCGAAATTGTTAACGGACGTTAAAAATCTGCCGAGTACCCCGCACCGACCTAGATGTCACCGGGACAAACAAAATACAGGAAGCAGGAATATCACCTACCTTACATCGTTGATAAGGGTCGCCCTTTCAAAATAAACGCCCCCTCGTTCAAAGAATATCTTTACGCCTACCGCCGGTCGGAAAAAAAACTAGATTTGATAAAATAAACAGACTAAACTTGTAATGCAGAATGGGTAAAATATGCCTTAATTTTATGAGATAATCCAGTGTACATAAATAGCATAGAAAGTATGCAGTTTTGTATTGTTTATAATAATACTTACCTTCACCTTATGTAAATATGGTAACTATTTATACATTATCGAATAAATTTGTCCAAGAAATACATACGTTGTTTTGGTCTTAATTCCTAATTAGTATAAAAATAGCAATCATCATCATCATCGTCAGCCTGTATCAACCTACTGCTGGGTATAGGCCTCGTCTCCCTTGCGCCATCTTTCTCTGTCTCGGGCCAATCTCATCCACGGATGACCCACGATAGGTCTGACGTCTTCGACCCATCGGCTGATGGTCTGCCAACGGAATCGCAATACGTCCGAAGCAACAAGATATTCTTTACAACAAAAAATAGGCAACGGGTAAACAAATTAACATTCCTTATTTTGATATTCTCTTGCAGCCAACGTACGGAGGTCAAGCCCACGGGCAATACGGACAGGCCCCTTACGGCGGTCAACCTGGTCCGTATGGAGGCCAAGCATCGGGAGCCGGGGGGCAACAAAATTTGGAAATGGGGCACGGACCATACCCGTCCATAGGAGCCGGTGGCGCCATCGCGCCGCAAGTGCAGCAGTGGTTCCAGGCAGTCGACAAAGACCGATCGGGGTTTATAACGGCACCCGAACTGAAGGCGGCCCTGGTAAACGCTCAGGGGCAAACATTTTCAGAAACTGCCTGCAATTTGATGATTGGTAAGATTCTTATTGGACTTTCGTAAATTAAATAGGATTGTAGATCATCAACCTTAATAACTTGATAAACATGTCCATAAGACCTCTGCATACTTGCACTTATCAAGATTACCTAGTTGATAACAATATGCATTACATTCACTTACTACTATGTATTCTTTGGCATGTGCTTATTGCACTATGATTAGGTGTGCCAGCAGTGTTTTGTCTTACACGTGTTTCTGTTTATAGGCATGTTTGATAAGGATCGCTCGGGTCACATCAATCTCGAGGAATTCGATAAACTTTACACATACATCAACCAATGGCTCGCCGTATTCAAAACCTATGACTTGGACCAGTCTGGGCAGATCGATGAACAGGAGCTCTCTAAAGGTAAATCGGGGATTAACCCGGTCATTAGCCTATCACGTCCCACTGCCTGGCAAAGGAGAGATAGATAAACTCTTTATTGTTCACACCAGAAATTACAAAGAGACCCTATCCTTCTTCCACTCATCACGACTAGAAGCTTTGAGATCCTAGCAGTTTCAAAAGTTAGTTTAATTCATTCCGCCATTTCCTGGGCTTGCAGAGCGGTCCAACGAAAGACCAAAAGTTACTTTTTCTCTCCCCGAATTAGTTAAGATTAAGGTGTATAAATTATATAAACAGTTTAATACTTACTGGAATATCAGCAACTGGCGAGATTAAGTAGGTATAGAGTACATTACATTCTTAGCAAAATGTGAAGCTTGAAAGCTTAGATTAAATTTTGTTATCAGAACTTAATAATATTTACGATTGCGTCTTCCGGTCGCCGCCTTTAAAATAATAATATTTATTTTACTGTTTGTTTAATTTCAGCCTTAGAACAAATGGGATTCCGGTTCTCGCCAGAATTCGTAACGTTCCTCTCTAAGAGGTGCGACAAAGAAGGGAAAGTATCTGTGGACCACTTTATCGTGCTGTGTGTACAAGTGCAGCGTTTCACAGAGGCTTTCAAAGTGCGAGACACGCAACAAAACGGCACTGTTACCATCGGGTTTGAAGATTTCCTGAACGTTGCCCTGAGCTGCTCCATATAACCATCGAGTATTCCCTTGAATGCTTCCTGAAGCTTGTTAAATTATGATAACGAGTTGGGACATTCAAATTATGTCGCTACGCCTGAGAACCGCCTTGTAGGGTTATGCTCTTTTTGAAGCAGCAAATACTCAATGGTATAAGCCTATAGGCTACAAGTAGCTATTAACTTGAGACATTCGAATATCAGATATGGGCTATCTGATTATTTATTTACGCATAATATAATTAAAATTAATATAATTTTGTAATCTCAGTATCTACATTCTACTTATTTGTTAATTCACCACCACTGACATCAATTAATGTGATGCCAGTGTTCACCACCGATTTTATGTAAATTGATTGGTCTTGTAGAGCTAAACTGCAATACTTCAAGAAGTCCTAGTAATAATTAAGACTACCTCTATAGCTCAGCTTGTGATTTCCTTGCCTTTGCATTAAGTACAATAAAATAGCATTCTATAAGCAATAAAAAAATATTATAACTTGGTATGAGGTTTGCATGCACTGCTGTGTGGTATGGGCATTGCTGCTATTTTTTAAGATAAATGTCGAATAAAATATATTAATTTTGTAAAGTTATTTTAATTATTATTCATCATGCCAAACATAGTACCCTTATAATAACCATGTTTTTCTTAATTCTCAAAATGATCACTTGTGCACTTATAAAAATATTACACTTTTAGGCTAGTCTGGTAAAAAGCAAATTCTTCAGACTTCAGAAATCAATCGATGTATCTGAAAACAAACAAAAATAAATCGGTTAATATTCCGTCGGTGTTTTGTAAAAAAGCGAATACCTACGCCAATCACACAAAAATAGGAAGCAATTTTATTTTGATTATTTTCTATTAAAATTTAGTTCAACTACATATATAGTTTTATTTTCGTAGTAAAGTACTCCATTACTCTACTGTGCAACTATTACTACCTTCATAATTTTTTTCTTCTGATTTTATTGGCATATTCGGCATTTCCACAAAATACCAAAAATTTATATTTTGCACAGACATAAAACAACAATACATATTCATCACATTCTACATATTATATTCCTAGAAGTACATAGTACCTATTTGATCCCAGTGGTAGGTCTTTGCCACTGCAGGTCATGGTCCTAACCCCTGTTTCCGCCACAGATACGCAAGGAATTTCTCAGATACGAAAATACTTAAAATTAGGTATAAGCAAGATTAGTAGTTGACATACAGGGTTTAAAGGAAAGGGTATGCTAAGCCCAAAAGGGCTTATAGTAATCATCATTTTGAACAACTTTTACTATGGAAAAATGTAAATGACACTCGCCAAAATGTTTTTTTCGCAAATCTTGGTTAGTCCCATAGTAAAATTGTTTATAATGATGAGTATTGTGAGCCTTTTTCGGCTTAGCATACACTTTCCTTATAACCCTGTACTGATAATACATACTAGCATCATTTCTTCTCCTAATCGCCTCAGTCTTCTCCAGCGAAAATACTACTTCTTGAAAATTCTTCACAGCTGTTCTCATGTTAGCCTGATGCTGAGCGTTGTCTGGCGAGCTGTCGTCGAGCAAGCTGTAGATTGTAGGCACTTCTTCTAACTTCATGCTCTTTGCATTGCTAGGCTTGAAGACTATCGAAACTTTGCCCGTCTTTGGATGTATACTGAAGGGAGATTTCAGCAAGTGGTTGAATCCCTTTGTCACGTTCACGTCAAGTCTAGGGTAGCAGTATTGGATTTTTATTTCTTCAACTAGATACTTTAATTTCCGACCAGCACTTCCATTCTGAAAAAAAACAGCACATTAAATGACTAGCGGTTTCATTTCACACGCGTTTTCCGGGATAAAAAGTAGCCTATATGTTAGTCTAGGGTATAAGTTACTTTCGTACCAAATTTCATCCTCAGCTGTTTCGTTATTCAGAAACAAACATACAAACTTTCACATTTATAATATTACTAGCTGCGCCCCGCGGTTCACCCGCGTTTTCCGGAATAAAAAGCCTGTGTTAATCCAGACCATGAACAACCTTCATTCCAAATTTCATGTTACACCATTCAGCCGTTTTTGCGTGAAAGAGGAACAAACATTCTTACAATTTTCTGCGTTTATAGTGTTATTAGGATGATAGTGTAATAAATACTGTACAGAGCAAGGGAGCACTGAGTACCTTCTGTACAGTAATTCAATAGCAAAATAAAAGTTCAGTAAGGGTCAATAGAACATTATTGAAGTAAAGTAAGGAGGTAATCTTTTGAAATTGGATTTGTGTAATCACAAAATACTCACTTCTCTACAATAAGATTCATAATTCTGTACAAATGTGTTCCATCTCTCTAACGATGAATCATGCATTTTCTCCAGCACTTTTTCAACCTGTGACCTCAATCCTTCATCTGGAATCATTTTCAGAAACTTGTTCAGTCTTTCTGTTGTTGAAAGGAATTCTTGATCTTGTAGCAAGTCTTCGAAGTACTTGTCTATTACTGTGAGAGCCCTCCTGGAACACAGAAGTAAAATACTATGAGCATTTTGCCAGCTCTTAAATTATTCCCAACATTTTTCTTCCAAATAATGAAGTGATTTAACTATAAACTTTTAGTTTACTACCTTTATCTATCTATCTATATATATAAAAATGAAACCCGTTTTCCTTGGTCACGGCCTCACGCGTGAATGGCTGGACCGATTTCACTAATTCTTTTTTTGTTGTATTTGTTATTATTAGGAGAAGGTTCTTACAGAAAAAAATATTAAGAAAATCTCTCAGAAATATTGAAAAACCCTAAAAACAGCCCTTTTATTTTTCCCATACAAACGTTTTCGTAACTAAAACGAGCTTTATTGCTATTGTATAAAGTTCATATTGAATTGCAAGCACTCACTGTTGTTTAAGCAATGTAGGTATGTTCCTAACGTCCAAGAGTCAATTTGCACTTTATTACCTCTGTACAAAGTTCAAATTCAATCATATCTATCAAAACAGTGTGCGATTTATACTGATAATTTTTACTATAAATTGACAAGTTAGCATCAACAAACTACGGTTGCTATAGTTACGCAATAGCATGAGAATAGAGGTTATAACAAAGAGTTCCTATAATTATTCTCAACACCTTTGGTCACGCCATCACGCGTGAACGACTGGACCGATTTCAATTTACTCTACGTTTATCCCAAAGTCTACCCGTGCGAAGCCGGGACGGGCCGCTAGTAGTATAATAAAGGGTTATAGGGAAATGGCTGACAGTACTCATCATTATGTACAACTTCTACTTGGGGATCAACCCTGAAATCGCGGAAAAAAATTCAGCTGTTCCATAGAAAAATGTTGTACATAATGATAATTACTATGGTCCCTATTCGGCTTCGCATATTCTTTCTTTATAACCCTGCATAATGTTATGGCAGATTAGACAGTTTTTTTATTTAATTATAAGTCTTGCGTTTGACCACCATCCTGCCTGATGAGATGGTACAAAAGAGTAGATACTATCCACCAAACTAGGGATATCTGAGCAATTTGTGTTGGAGATTGTCCATTAATCACGTAAAGCTCGAGAGGGAGGAAAAGGGGATTCGGAAAACATCACGAAATATCACAAGGGGAAGGGGATGTAGTGAAATATCATGTGTATTCATTTTTTCGTTAAATTCTGATTAATAACCTCACCGTGTATCACCTGCGGGGAAGGGGGGATAAAAAAGTTGCTAAAAACATCACGTGATTAATGAACAACCCCTTGATAATAACATGCAGCCTTTACAGGTGTCATTGTATCAGGTAAATTATCAACCTGTTAGCTACTAGGAAAAATTAATAAACCTACTTGATACTGGAATGTAACTGGTCGCTTCCCAAATGCACTTTCTTGTTCTGGTTGTCACCTCCAGTGATAAGGCATAGGTAATCGGCCACTGCACCTCTCCCTGGGCTGTCGAGGGTCCTAGCTTCATAGTCGGACACCCAGCAATGGATGCCTCTTCTTCCGGAGAATACCCACAGGATGCTTTGGAAGCCGAAGTCTTCTGCAATTTGAAAAGTTTATGAAATAAGAGGGAATTGTTAGAATGTATGGTTTGCAAGCAATAATGCATTATCTGCTTCTTACAAGATGCTTCTATTTTTATCTGGGATAGAAAAGTAGTCTGTTAAATTAAATAAAAATAAATAAATAAATAAACGTTTCACACTCATAGCTCCCCACTAGGAATAAATCCTGTGTCGGGGATGCCACGGAACACACACAAAGACAAGGACAACTAACACCCAGACCCAGAACAGATATTTAAATTCATCATTTAAACATCTGCTCGGCCGGGAATCGAACCCGGGACCTCTGGCTTATAAGGCGGCTACACTACCGCTGAGCCAAACAGGTCGACAAATAATCAGGATATCATCATCATCATCATCAGCCCGTTATCGCCCACTGCTCAGCATGGGCCTCTCTTCTTGTACACCACTCATACCGGTCCTGTCAGGATATTAAGGATCCTCTATTTCTATTTCATAACCACATTTTATCAAAGTGAATGATTTTTTATTACATGTATTATGTATACTTACTTGTATTCTGATGCTAATAAACATAAACTTTTGAAAATGTATTGAAAAGTTTTGGGCAACTATCGGAGTTTTCACTTGAAATTTTGGCCCCTTTTCGAATGGTTCCAAAAATTATGCAGATACTTTATCAAAGTGTATTTATTGCCCTCATAAGCCCAAGAGCAGTATCTCAAAAAAAATTGGTTTTTGTTTTTTCACTCATCAGAAGTGTATTTCTTCAACCTATCAGTTAAGTAAAAAAACGGAAATATATTATATACCGCTCTTGGGCTAATGACGGCTGTTTAGCAAAGCATAATCTATCTTTATTTGAAACTACACAGCAATCCACTACCCAGTACATTGATTAGTGAATAAATTTAATAAAAAGTAACTAGAAAAGTACCTTTCAAGGATTTGTCAATGATCTCACAAGCAATGACCATAAACTTCCAGCACTTTGCACACACCTTGGCATCCTGGCAGCATGTCCGTACTTCGTCGTAATCTGTGAGATCTATGTCGAATACCAGCTCACGGGACAGCACTACTGCATCATGACGACCAATAGAAGGCCTGGAATGTAAGTTATATTGACTATAAAATATGTTTTCAATGGTAACTTAAATGAAGCAGACAGTGAGCAAAAGCTAGCTTATCTCTGATTAAAATAAACAAATCTTTAAAATGGATTATAAATCCAGGTTCTTGTTATTTATTGCTGATGATAGGCTCAGTGTTTCACCGCAGCTAAGCTGTCTTTACTGCTCATAAGTACTACATAAATCAATAAATGTTTCACATTCATAGCTATTAGCTACCCACTAGGATACCCTGTGTTGGGGAAGCTCCAGACTAGGATACCCTGTTTTGGGTATGCCGTGAAACACACAAAGAAAAGGATAAGCACCCAAACCCAGAACCGATAATTAGGCCGGCCCGGCCAAGAATCGAACCCCAGTCCTCTGACTTATAAGGTGGATATACTACTGCTGAGCCAAACAGGTTGTCAACTACATGGTTACACTACACTTACTTAGTGTTGTAAACAGCCCCAATATCTAACTTATGGGGACATTTCTTCTGCAGAAGTGTTTGTAGTTCTTTCTGATTAGTTATAGACAGGTATCGTATGTAAACATCATCAGCCAGAGTGAATGACAGCTCCCTGTTGGAGAGAGGTTGTGGTGCACTACCACAGCTTAGCCACCGGCAGAATATGTTCTGCGGGAACAGCCTAGTGTAGTAGATAGGTAACATGTCTGATAACATGTTCTCATTGTGACTGCCTACCTGAAAACAATGTTTTGGTATTTATCACACAAAATGTAAATTAAGCATTGGCCAAGTTTGCAATTATATCTAATACGTCGATAGTGAAAAGTTTACAAATACAAAAGTCTTATTAAAAAAATACTCTTCAGTAAGTAGGTACATCTTTTCATGAAAATACTTATTGATAATGATTATAATATCAGTACATACTTACCATGATTACGGTGTATTAAATTTTCTTAATGCTTTCTGGAATTTAGTTACTTAGTTTCCTTTTTCATTTATAAAAACTTTGAATAAATTTAGAAATTTTAGAATTATCCAACAAAAACAAAGTAGGTACTAAAAACCAAAATCAAGCTGTCAAGTCAACAAAAGTCAAAAATACCGCGAATGTGCCTTTTTGGCACTTGGCAACACTAGGTCAGAATGGATGCAACAGCACTCCAACAGCAGGAGGCAAATAATGTACGACACCTACGATGTTTATCACGATAATCACAACCCAATAAAATACAACATGTCTCTATTGGCTGAAAAACCTTGGCCCCGATTGGTTGATCAAGCACGTGATACTTTTGTCCCACCCACTTTTGTCGTCTTCTAAAGCTTCTCGCGATCTTGCGTTACAGTTGTGAATTTAAATTTCTTACAAAATTAACTAGTCCAGATGGAAATAAACAATGAAAATGCGTTTAAAATATTCATCAAGATCTCTTTGAGTAAGTTTTAAAAACTGAGAAAAGACTACTCATAAAAAGCAACACACACAACTTAATTTTTTGGTATTCTTTTTTTATGTCCAGCTTTGAGGTTATATTATTGGAAGTTTGGTGTACTCAGTGGTTTGAAGTATTTCATTTCATTTATCTATTGGTAGAAATAGTTTTACGGCTTTTATATTAGATGTATTTTTTTTATTTCACATTTTTTATTTACTTACTGTAACTTGTTTTTAGGTCCATTCTTAGAGAGTTTCGATGGAATATTACACAAAATGGATAAAACCAGCAACAAACTTATTGTTGCAATGTTAGGAAGGCCACTAACATCAACTATGCTATTTATATGTTTGATGATAACACTTCTCAGTATTTTAACAGCGTCATTTATAACGTTGCTTGCTGTTTTTTGCACCGTGGTTGTTATCATTATGTTTGAAGGTAAGATTTTTTTTCTTTATTTATTATTGGTCATACAATTAAAAATATAAAAAAAAAAACGAAAAACATGATTATCAGCAATGTGGTCAAATCATACTGAGAAGTAAAATGAGCGTGTTGGTGGATCCAGTATTATTATTTCTTTGCAAATTTTGAAGTGATCTATAAAAATGTGTAGAGGTGGGAATTTTTATGTTTGTTTAATAAAACTTTTAAATTATCGTTTTTTAGGTTTAATCCTCGGAGTGGTTTTAATTTTAGCAGCTGTGATCACAATCCTAGCTCTGGGAATATTGACCTTATTACTAGGATTTAAATTGTCTTACTAACAATGATCAATTAGATACTTAACCAATACGTGATACTAAATATTAAGTAGTTACTTGATCAGACAAAATTATCACCGCTTAAAATGTAGGTAATTGTATTATCAAAGCTCTAATAGCTATAATAATATATTATATAAGCTAATTTGTATTATTCGTTGAGTAAAATGATTAGTACCCAAATTACTGGTTTTTTTTTGCTATCCATTTCGCAGAAGCTGATTTAGAGAATATTTAATGCCTTTGACTTTGAAAAGCCCAGGATTAACTTGTTATTGACCGAGCGAGCGAAGCGTTTCTCCAACGCTGGCCAAATTTGCTTTCATCTGTCCAGATATTTGTTTGTTTGTTCGTTCGTTCATTCGTTCTTTCGTTTGTATGTTGGTACTCGCATAAGGGTCGTATTTCTAAACAAATCTCGATGAAACGTGGTATATAGATTTAACTATTAAAACTTTTTTGTCATCGGGATTTTTTAAACGGGGGGGGGGGGGGTTATTTCCCTCAAAAAAGGGAGAGAAAGCTGCAGCAGTCGGTAAATGGCGCAGCAGCTTATGTACGCGACCTGTACGCGAGTACCAACATACAAACATCCGGACTCTTGCAAGGTTTACTGTTCGCAGACCTGCCAGTTGCTATATTGATGTCTTATGGAACAAAATGTCACAAATTAAATTAATGATACCTTTTCCGTTAGCGCCAGTGATCGTAAATAAAAGGACCTACTTTATGTACAAATATTGATTATAAGTGGGTTTTCCAACAACATCATAACATAATGTATTTTATTATGTACTAGCTGCACCGGGTGGTTTCAATAATACACAGCTCAATAATGTGCGTACCATTTTACGCGACCAATTTTACACAATCCGATTTTACGAAGCCGTGTACACGAAAAACGAGTTATACATATAGTTGGCCGTACAAAACGGGCTGTGTAGATTTTTTACGGACAGTTTTGAACGACCAGTTTTGTTCAGCCTGTTTTCCGTGTACGTTATAAAACTAAATGTCAATGTCAAAGCCTTGTTTGCTTTGTGCGAGTATGAATTCTTACAATCGAGTGTATCGTTTTGCGAGATATCATACCGTACTCATTCTGAAAAATCACTGTCTTGGCTGAAACAAAAAAATCCTAATAACCTACTTACACGTCCAATATTTTATGAAATGAAATTTAAAAAATGTAATGAACTTCTGCGACGTTCGTTATTTCTCGGCCTTAATAACCCCTTGATGCACCGCGGGGACTAGAGTCCCCGTTTTGCAAAACTCCGTCGATGCACCGCGGGGACTAGAGGCCCCGAAATTTTATTTCGCGCCAGACTCAGAAAAAGTCTCTATCCTGCTTTTACTAAGGCAAAAGACTTATAAATATGAATGCCATCTCGTTCCGCTTGAATGTGCCATTATGCGGTAGCCGTACAACTTTAAACTCGGTGGACATTCGATTGAAAAAATATAATATTCCGTGAGTCAAAGTCAGTTTGTGTTGACTTTGGCTTTGACGGCGGTACATCGACGGTTTTTTACGTAAATAAAACGATAATAGGCTGGTGTTCTTGGATAATAAGCTTTAAAAACTTGGTAACAAGGCTGATAACAATATATTTTAAGGTGTATCAGTGTTTTAGTGCTTCCAATTTTGTCATTTTTCAAGGCGATTATTGCATCATCAACTTCGACGGCCGTGTTTTTTATTTCTCAATTTTTATATTATTTACTGTGTTAGATGTTATGATCTATTTAAAATATAGTCAATAATCATCCTAGAACAGTTGTGTGCAGTTGTTTTTGTGAAATAACAATTTACGACAAGATGTAAACAAGTGTTGTGAAGTGGGAACAAAAAAAATCGCGGAAAATTTTTTTTTCGCTGGTTTTTAAATGCCTGATAATAAATACTTTTAAGGTGAGTAATGTATTCTTATTTTGTGACAAAGTGCAGATTGAGTCTATTATTAAATCTAAATAGTAAAAAACATACATTATCGCTTTACTTTTTTTAGTAAAAATATGTAAACTTCAAAGTCCATGTTTTTTTGTAAAGTAAGCGGTTATACGCTGATTTATATCTATACCAGGCCAACCAATGTTATTATAACATTTGTCATTCGACACGACTATTCAATCGCTACTCAAGAATAACATACAAGTGGGGCCTTTGTTTGAATGTTTAGGTCATAAAAACCATTCAAGTGATCGGCCGCCCGCCGCGTGCCGAAAGATAAACAAACGACGACGCGCGGGTGCATCGACAACAAAAAAACCGCGGGGCGGGTGAAGCAAGCGGATAATGAAAATTCCTAAAAACCTACTGTCACATTCTTATTTTCATGGCAGAATTACAAGAAAAATATCGATTGTTTCTCTACTTGCCTGCAACAAACGAGGCATGGCAATGGCAAGTTGAATCTCCATGTTATTTCATGTTTGGCTTTGTGAAACTGGCCTGACAAAACAGGCTGTACTTATCGGCATGTGCAAATTTTGTACGCTACCAATTTTGCTAATCCCGATTTTTCGAAGCCATCCCCACGAAAAACGGGCTGTACAAAACGGGCTCTGTAATAATCATGGTCATACATTTTCGTCTCCCATTTTTTTTTTTTTTTTTTGGGATTTTATGACCTGGTAACTGAGACCTATATGTCAAGACTTATTTGTTCAAGTGTACATTTATTCCTAATCCTAAAGTTGCCCTAGTAAAGTAGTGGAGACTTTACTAGAGGCTTTTATAAGGAGTTTTGGAAGCAACACGAAATGACACGATTCACTGCATTTTATGATTTGCCCACACTCGTGCACGTCCTCAAGCACTTAATGGTTATTTTCCCCACTTAAAATAAACATTAACACTCAAAATTACACAAGTTTAGTAAAATAACAAAATGAAGCAACATGACTCTTCCACGTTCCCGCCAAAACTCTCCTTCGTCTCCCATAAAATCTCCAGAAGTCGTTTATAGTTGCCAGCTTCGTTAGCGAAGCGAAGTCATGGAGAGTTCGTACCTGCAATTTTTTTAAACGGTCTTATTTTGGCTGTCAAACACTTTTGTCAGTGACATTTCTTCTTTAAAACGGCTCTTCATTAATGCCATGAGGGTAGAGTTGCCAGTTTACAGATTATGCATTTAAAGGGGAGATCATGGTGGGTATCAAATCAGCAAGGAACACTGAAGAGTTAAGCGTTAATAGATAGATTTTTATATTAACTGGTAGCCTTGGAATTTAACTATTACTACGAAATGTGCTTCTAGTATTACTTATTCTCATGCAAAAAAACTATCATTTTATTATGATGAAAAAAATTGTTCAAAGGTTTTTTTAATAATTCTAGGGAAAAACCTTTTAATGATTTGGCAACTCTGTTACGCTGTAAGTAAAGGAGCAATGCAATGTGAGGTGAGGAAGGGATGGCGAAGTGAGACAAAAATTAACGAAAAAGTGTGCAATATTATTAAATCTCAATTCTGGCCGTGTTACGTTACGCTGACGAAGTACCTAGTGCAAATTAGTGTTTTCGAATTTAACATTCCTTCGTAGAAAAACTGCTAAATCGGCCTAATTTTTAGTTATCATTTTGGTGAAATCCTCTCGGAAGCTAATGGAGTCCTAAGATTTTGATCAGCAAGGTCACAGTTGTTGCAGCTATGATGTAAATTACGATGACAGTAAGTTTAATTCAATTTCGGTATCTCTTACTAATTTTAAAACTTCACAACATTAGAACCATGACCATTAATAACTTCATATTGTGTATCTTGAGCAAGGTACTTACTTACTACCAACTTGACTGTTTGGTTTTATGCTGTGCATAGTTAGATCAAAGATTAGATCACTTTCATTAACTAAAAATTAATAAAATCCTTCTTGGTCATATTCAGTCACTTTTACTCATTATAGTTCCAAACAAAAGCCCTTGGGATTATTATATTATATCTTTCCATACACTTACCTAATCATAAAATAAACAGACTGTGAATGTTATTATTTAAACATCAGTGGTAATTTTAAATTACAACATAATTATTTCATAACTCGCTTGATAATGGAAGGTTTTCTGTTCAATATTTTGGTTTGTAAAGCAAATATTATAGCAACTTCTGAAGAAGATAACAATACATCATAATTAAAAACAGTGATGTTAACATTTTTACTGTTTAAATCTACAATTAATTTCATAGCACAGCAAGTCAACTAAACATTACTACATATTAAGACAGATTTCTTCACTTTGGATATATTCTATTCTTAAAGTCTTCAAAAAGCTCATTGTTACCATACCATACAGTTTATATCCCTTACCCTCTATGTATATAACTAGCCAAAAATCTGCTAAATAGTCCTAGCCTTAGTGTAATTTTAGAAAACTAAATTAAACCAATTTTACTGCATTTTTTATTGTAGATAGATAGATCTTTATTGTTCACACCATAAATTACAAACAAAAGGATTATAACGACGACTGTAGTGGCTGGCTGTAGTACCTGAAACTACCATCTATATATTTCACATTAAAAAAACCCAATGTTTAGGTTGACATCAGTTAATATTACACATGTTTCAAGAGAACTATAAAGGATTTATCAGATCACTGTCATGTGAATCATCTTTGAGGGCAAGTAATTGAAATAAATTGAATTGTGACTGTTTATCTAACCAAGTGGCAATTTAATGCTGTTTCAACACAACTGGCATGATGATTTGTCTTCTTTATTCATGTTCATTTTGTTTGTAGTTTTGAATTAGGATTTATAATATTGTGTTTTTATAGCAAAACGGAACATAATTCACGATTGAAATGTCAATTGTCTTCTTGTCAGCCAATCAAACAGTTACTGACTATAGATAGGCCTTACAGAATCACTGCTATATCAAATTTGCGTTTATTTTGAGATAACATGATGATTTAAACTTCAATTTAGAAATTTAGCTTTACTACTGCTCATAAAATGCAATTAGTGTTTCCCTGTTAACAATCAGTTTGATGTGAATAAGTAACTAGCAGATAGAGCTACTATCCATTTATGTCCTATGCTATTAATTATAATAATTAATTATAATATTGATGTTTGTTGCTCAATCATCCAAAAATTTACAAAATTTAATATGAAGTTAGCTCATACCCTG
This sequence comes from Alcis repandata, assembly GCA_949125135.1. Lineage (NCBI taxonomy): Eukaryota > Metazoa > Arthropoda > Insecta > Lepidoptera > Geometridae > Alcis > Alcis repandata. Next base: position 8,497,887 of record OX421226.1, on the reverse strand, counting down.
TATTAACAATTAGGCTACTTTTTATCCCCGAAAACGGATGAAACTGTGGGGCGCAACTAGCTATTAATTAATTTTTCAATAACATTAAAAAAAACCTAACTGAGAACAAAATAAATTGACTCGGACTATGCATTACAACGTCAATGTATTTGTAATGTGTTAAATGGTATTTTAGGTATTATTAGGTCACTCTATTTTACCTTAAATATTCAGTATATGTATTGTGTCCTGTGACAGTAGAACGCTCATTCAGTTTAAGCAGTTTCTGAACGTTCTAATAATTTGAGTATAAAACACATTGTTGCAGGTTTTAAATACTTGGCACGGGCGTCATCAAGATTGATTTTGTAAGTACACCAGTATTTTGTTACCTTATCAAAGAGTACACACACACACACAAACCCACCCACACACACATAGGACCTTACTCACAAACATTGCATAAAGTTTAAAATAATATTCGGACAACTTCTCGCTGCCGTAAAATGTCAAAAACAAGATGGAGAACTTTTAGCAACAATCAAGAAGGCTTTATAAGTAAAATCCATGGTATTTATTGATCCTACTAACAATTATAACAATGTTGAAATAACAAGTCAAATAATTACAACAATATTCCAATAACAAGTCACTTTTAAACATTACTTATAATACAAATAATAATAGTTTTATTTTGCCTGCCCCTTTGTCACCCGGCTCCATTGTGAGTAACAAAGTGAGGTGTGATGGAAAAAGGGTTCTACGTTAATAATTGGGTTGGATACTGACCAAGTTAAATATTTTTGATAAACACCCGCATTTTGGGTAGTTGTTGTGTGTAAGCAAACATGCTAAAAACATGACCTTTGCTCAGGCACAGAACAAGCAGTAATAGGTGCCTAATTTCGCGCTCAGTGAGTCATCATTCAATGACTTATAACAGAAGACATGTTTTTTCTAAAGTGTGTTTTTATTTCGAACCCACTATATTGCAATAGCTCGACTTTAATTAGGGCCTCAAAACAAATATGGGTCTTTGCGTGTGGCTAAGTTTTCTTACACTATCTCGTAAGCAAGCTTTATTAAAAGTTATTGTAGTTGGATATGTACCATTTGTTCAAGTAAGAAGTTAACAAAGTACAAGTCAGGCTTTCTTACATTTATACCTGTCTTAAAATACTATTTATTTCTGCCTAGCAGATACTCTTGTGAGAAAGTTGTAAGATTTTTTTTTTCAATTTTTTATGAAACGCCAAAAGAGTAAATAAAGTTACAATCTAGGCTCAGGCTAGTGAATTTAAATCTAATTTAAATTTCTAGGCAACGAATGCTCGTCCATTGTTGTAGTTGTAAGATTGTTCCGTTTATTTGTAGGGCAGTTCGTCAAGCTGGCGGCCCTCCAGGATGCGGTTCGCGCGCCCTCGCTAGCACCGCGCGCAACACGCAACGTCGCCACACTAACTGGTAAGACCATTAATAATGTCTACTTTCTGTTCTTTATTCTAAAAAAGCAACTAATTAGCATACTTAATTCACCTGTAAATACTTGATGCATGTCCACTTTTTCGTACACTAACTAGCGCGAGCGCAGCTAGTCCGAGCGTTACTGTATCCTTCGAAGTGTACACACGCCGAATTCGCGGTACTATACCATATTCTCGTTACGTTACATAACGCGTTACAAATCTAGACCCGGCTTAAAAGAATCCATTCGGTACAGACAACTGCGACAGCGCCGCGACAAATTCCGTCTACTTTAACTAGACAGATGTCAGACGACCCTATTATGACATGTTTTATACTAGAACACTACCAGTAGTACTAGAACTGAAGACAGATGCAATAAATAGAATAATAAGTAAAAAAAATATGTAAAAACAAACTTTTATTGCATTGTCATCGGAGTTACTCAGGTATACCAAATTTCAGCTCGATTGGACATCGGGAAGTGGTTCCAAATTCAGCTGCAAGATATGACCCAAAGAGCATAAGACAAACAGGGCAAGCCAAATAAAAGCTTGCAATAAAAAAAATCAAATGTTGCAGCTGAATGACCTGAGAGGCCAATAGCCTCTCCCAGGTCATTCAGCTGCAAATTCAATGCAGCCAACCTTCTGGCACAAATACATTTCGAACTAGTATAGGAAACAATGTTATACAGCAATGCGGATTGAGTTTCAGTAGTCTAAATTAAATGGATTCTACTTCATAGAACACATTACATCTGTTCTACCCACATTGCTTCGGATTCGGATGGGCTGACCCATTTCTTGATAGATTTTCTTTAAAATTCGATATGTGATTAATCTACGAGTATGTAGAGTTACTAACTACTAGACTATTACTGAGGGCCGTAGAAAACGTAATTGTAGGCTGTTTGATAAAACAAAAATCGTTAAAATAATTATATCTGAGACCTTCAGATAGCTTGAAAACCCTGACCATTCAGCAATTAAAAATTCATTCTTTATATACGCAGAATTAAACTCTAAAAGAACAGATTGTATGTAAATCAATGTTTATAACGCTAATAACCACAGCTCCGAACTTTCCTCCACTAATTATCATCACAATTAGGTATCTACTGTGAAACTTACAAACCTGAAACCTGGAAATCAATTCTGCTCTTACCTCTTATCGTCATGCGAAGGAAGCATTAAACTGAAGCATAAGTAACCTACAATAAAAATATTGTAGTTGCCAACATGCAATTCTGAAATTCCGATTCAGTTAGAAGAGTTGAAGGTTCTAAAGCCAGAGGTTTATGAATGGGGTGAATCGGGCGCGGCGGCGTGTGATTGGCTGGCTGCCAGACTGCGGCTATTCTTGCCTGGGCGGGCGGCGCGCGAGCATTTTCAGTGTAGCGCCGCGCTTACTTCCAAACGCTCTAACTTGCGTGCACCCGCGCTCACGCTTGACCGATCTACTTTTAAAAATTCCCTCTCACGTAAACAACACAAAAGCAAAATATGCTCTTCCAAACGTTTAACCTAAATATTCCCAATGTTAAGTCACAAACTTGAAATTTTGTCGTTCAAAGAGTGTGCCCTTAAACAGAAACTGTTGTAAACGTTAGCCGTTTTCTAAAACAGTCATCGCATGTAAACAAGCAGTAAATCAAACTTCTTATTTTATGAGTACTGAATCGATGATGTTACATAAGTGTATCACTCATTCGTTTGTTCGCCAGGTTGCCGCCTGAGTCTTCGATATTGTACGACAGATAAGCAATGAAAGGTATTTTTTCATGAGTCTTGAATGGCATGTTCATATAATACCACATAACGAGCAGTTTGTCTCCTTTCCATTAACAGAGTCAGCATTTTCAAATGTACGAAACCATCTTCTAAAAATCTAAATGACTCGCGCCAAGCATTGCAACATTCAAAATAAAATTGTATGCAAACATTATGCGCTTTATGGAAACTTCTTGCAAAAATTTCAAGTTGGTGAACAGGTGACGGTACTAACCTACTAAAAAGCCAGTTTTACTCACGTTTTACCTGAAAATCTTGAAACATGACACATTATATAAAATGTGAGTTTTTCCGATAAATGTTATCAATTAAATTGTCGAGGATAATGTTATCAATAGATGATTAATGACAATTCTAAGCAAGTGCTCCTGCTTTTGATATTTCAGTTTATTTTAGTTTTGAGTCAAAAGAAAAAGTAAAGCTGCAATTTTGTAAGATGAAAGGAGATAATTAAACATTCATCTTTTTAATCAATCGATCATTTCTGCTTTCAATCACAACGTCTCGCCGATATGGATACGAAACTAAAAGTGAATCGAATCTAAAGCGAATGACCGATGCCAAGGAAAATACCTAATTAATCTATCATTGGTCGCGTCACGTGAATGAACGAACATGCTGTATGAAATAATATGCTTACATAATAGAGCATTTTGGTTGTATTGTATTTCTTTAAAGTTTGCACAATCTGCGCACATGTTCGTGGATGCCGATGAGCCAATAGCATGATTCATGAGATGACATTTAAATCGAGCGTCAAGTCTCACTGGCTTCAACCACATGTAAACGCGACCTTCTGATATACACGACCAACTTATCTGTGAAAGTGCCCAAATAACGACCTCAAATTTTTATGAGAGTCTACCAGTTAAGTTAAAAAAAATGCTATGGTGGCTCTACCGCTCAACTCAATGTTCGGTACAATTGTTGTGTAACCTGGTTGGGTGCTCGAATTATTTCCCGTAATTATGGTTAATATGGCCCTTGCTATCGATACAAGGTCGGCAGATCAGTCGCCAAACGAGCGGGGCAGCCCGCGCGTCGGAGGTGACCCCGCTATGGCGTTGATGTGAACATTGCCAACACGTTGACGACATCCTTATTTTTATTGGTAATCCGAATGAGTGCGTCGACCGTACCGCCTCCACGAGCGAACTGTGCGTGTGGCCTCGCTCCATTCTATTTACAGGGTTCGTCTAACGTACGGCTTTTCGGGTCATTTCAGTTTTCACAATACTGTGTAGTTGGATAGGGCCCAATTAAGTTAAACGGAGTTAAAACTTAATCTATTTTTTTACTAGTTCGGGTTGGGTCATTGAAGAATGTAACGGATTTAGTTGTATTCGGAGTAGATAATCTATGTATGTACGTAGTCGTGATGATCAGCTTATAAGCTGTATAAAGTTCTTGAATGGTTGTTCGTGACGCCTATTTGGCAGTGATTGAATTGGTTCCATCGAAAGTAAGAGTTCTCCCAACATTATAGCTGTGAATTATTTTGTATCCGTGATATAGAGAAGAGATAAACGATTTATAATGGAACCGCTCGTGAATGAGTCTCGAGAAAAGAAAGGCGCCTGTAGTTAGTACAAACATTTGATCTATCAAATCAATCAGTTTCTTGATGGCTGATTGTAATAAGTAGATGCATTCATACATTCTAAAGAGATAAAATCTTATTTTATAAGCGACACGACCGATACATGGACCATAGATATATGGACAATGGACATTCAGTCAAATGTTTGACACTATCAAACCCACTAATGTCTCGAATGCTGGTAGTTACCTAGTTCATTCATATAAATTATTTTAAAATAAAAGTGCGGATACGTAATTAGTTTTCTTTGATAAGTGTAAAGGGCTCTACAGTAAACTTTGTTTCTTTTACAAAAAACTTCTTTCGGTCACGGGGATTATGATACTACGATAACTTTCGAAGGAATGGGTTTCAATTGTTCGCCAAATGCTATATTTTATTCGATCATTTTAACAAACTTCACCGCGGCATCATTACTCTATAAGTCAAAGGTCACGATGATAATACAATTATTCCAGTGATTGCGCTATCTAACGTTGCTATTAATATTAATAGCAACGTTTTAGCGATTAGCGATGTTACGTTACGTATATACGTAACGTAACATTTCGTATATACATATTTATTTTGTCGAGACGATATCAGTGAATTACAGATTGGAACAAGATTGTTACTGATAACATTGATAGTAATTTAACTTGCAAATGCAACTGAAGGCCAATCAAATGCATTGTTATGAACATTGAAATGATTACTAGTTTGTTCGATTATTTTATTCGATTATACAATTTCAGTAAGTCTGTTAGCTTAGCTTAGCTGCAATGCCAAAGCAAAATATGTTGAAAATTTTGAAATACTCGTACAAAGTAAACATGACGCAAAGTAGGCAGGCGCTACGTAGGTGATAGGTGACATTGGTTTTATTCATTTGTACCTCATTTTTGATGTAAACTGAATCTCTCTACATGAGTTGCGCACTGTACAACGGTCACGTAGACTCACTTACAAGCGTCACTAAAATTCTCTCTCATTTTCAGTATGTTTATTGAAAATCATAAAAGCATTGACAATTTTTTTTATGAGCTAGCTTGTTTGCAAATCCTAGAATTAGGTCTTCTTAATCGTAGTAAAGAGAAATATCAGATCATACTAATATTATAAATGCGAAGTTGGTGAGTGAAAGAAAAGCCACCTCTATACCAAATTTTGTCCAAATCCGTTGAGCAGTGTCAGCGTTAAGAAGTAACAAACATACACACACGGTACACACCCTCATTTACTTACAAACTTATGCATTTATAATATTACAGTAATGATATAATTCTAATCTAGAGAACAATGCCCTGTATCCCCTCACCCATTGTTGCCACTACGGCGTCTGAATAACATGTGTTCAGAAATCCCATCGGTAGAGTTTATTTCCCAACGGTCATTGCCGCCAGCACCAGTGATCGGTTTAGCTAGCTGTTATCGGCTTTCTGACGATATTCACACTATCTGGTATCTAAACGCAAATTATATCGGTTGATTACAAGTTCGTTCGTTACACAGTGCACGTCCGCAGAGCTGACTGTAAAAAGTGTTTCCGTAATATTGTTTGTTGTGATGTGACGTTGTGTTGAAGTGATACTGAGAACGGGGGTTGTGTATGTGTAAAGATATGAGCGAGAGGATTAAACGGCCGCGGCCGCGTCGCCGCGACGCCCTGCACGAGAAACGCCAGGACCTGCTCCTGGCTTGGAGCGATGGTGAGTCTAACGGGAATCTTGAATGGATAACTTTCATACTGATAAAACTTCGCGATATTAGAAAGGTGCAACAAACATTGGCGCTATGCCTTTCCTTCATGTTGCAAGTCAAAATCATCAATCAGTCAAAGCTCCGATGCAAAGCCTCATTATGCATGCATTAGATTGAACCGAGCGTGCTTTCTAGTCTTGTTAATCTGAAGGCACGGTGTTCGTTAGTCTAATGAAGACTACGGCAATGTTTACGAATTACCACTCGAACGCTAATTCATGCAGTTTGAACGTCTATGCGAGACACATCGCTTGTTGTAAGGTTTATGCGAAACCATTGAATGGAAATGCGGCAGTGGCTTTCATTCCCTGAGTTTCTCCGACTATCGATTTTATACGATTCTACTGTTTTCCATTGTAGATTGTTTTTCTTGGAGTTAATTGCATTCTATCGGCGAATCTGTATTTTTCCGCTGCTCGTCATTTTGCGGGTTTACTCGATAAGATAGCGTAAGTGGGTGGGTATATCACTGCACTGGTGTCTTTAATCGAGAGAAAGCTTTATAATTATGCAGTTGAGTGCTTCATTAATATTTAAATAATCAATCCATCATAGCTTCCTACTTCTTATCTATGTTCGCTCACCTTTTTTCTTGGGTTAATCTAAGACCAATGGACCACTTCAATCTGGTATTGCATTTTATTTTCAGATTTGACTCCTTCATCAGTTCTCCTTCTTGTGATTCGAGCATCACAATCATTTAAAACGATTCTTCTGTAAAGTTATTTTACATAACCAACAATATTTGGATGGTTTCCAACGGATATTCTAAAATAAGTATTGAATACTTACGTTACAGACACAGTGTAACAATACGCACTCTACCGGAACATTATCATATCACTTACTGTTCTGTACTGTGACTATTCTTACGTAAACCTTAAATAATCTGTTATTCAATCCGTTATCATTAATCAGAACTGGTCGGCGGAAAGTAACCACTTTATCACGTAAATTGGTACCGGTGCAGGTGAAACCGGTCAACGATTTAAAGCTTTGGTAAATGCACGACGCATTTGTAAAGTTTGTTTTCTTTATAGCAACATTTAAAGAAAACAAACTTGGTGTGAACATCTGCGGAGAATTGACTTTTTCGTTTTAGATGTTTCTTGGAATGGTGACTCAATGTGTGCTGAGAATTCAGATACGCACTGTGCACTGTTCAAAATAAAATAAAATAAAATAAAGAAAGATATAGATAAAAGTAAACTGTAAAATGTGAAAATATTCATGTAAATGAATTTATATTCTTCGATTTAAACATTCTCTTTTCTCTAAAGTACGTATTTTTCATCAAAACAAAGAGGTGCGTGCATCATAGATGAGATAGTTTATAAAGCACCTTACGTCTTCATTGTTAAGCCTCTTGATTTTCTCTCAGTTCGGAGAAAACAAAATACTTGTCTATATACTTACTCATAATATTTTATGTTCAAAAGCTCAATAAACTTAACTTTCTTAAAACATCCAACACGGTTTGAAAATATAATAGGTATGAGACTTATGGATTCTCATCGCCTTTGTTTGAGATTAGTATTGTAACGTCGTGTGAACAAAGTTTTTTTATTGTTATATCGATATAATAATATAATCCGAGTCCCTAGTAGAATCATAGTGTATCATATTGCTCAACTTGAAGTCAAAAGAAAATAATCATTAATTATAATTTTTCGACTTATTTACAGTTATTACTGTTAACACTTTTCATTAATCTCTATCGAATAAGTTAAATTTAAAAGATGGTCAAAGCAATATTTTAAATTTAACTCAATGTTCTTGTTTACAGTTAAGTTGTATTTCCTTCACTTGTCATAACTCTTAGAATTCGCGCAACTTGTAAACAAAGGAAAAGCATCATATCGTCGAGATCACGCATTGAGTCGCACATGGAATTGCGACTGCAACAAAGTCTATCACTAAAGGATGTAGGTACCACTCAAAATGAACCTTAGTGCATTTTGATAAGGTTGGATAGCTGAATTGCCTGTTCTGGTGCCTACTAGTACTGCTCTGTACTTAGATGGTGTGAGAGAATTCCCGGAGTGCATGCCCTCGTTGGCGCGGTCATCCGCCGCGCCGGGAAAGGGGCGAGAGGGGTGGCACTATCGATTCTGTCTGCTGTTTCCATACTAAATAAGGAATGTAGACGCCCTCTGAAGCTGTACGGTCTGCGTCCTAACTACATTGCGCTCAGGTTCACTACACCGGTCACGACATTCCATTCTGACTTGTTGCTTTCCAAGTTACAGCTAATTAAAACTAACCGGTGTGTTATGTCTCAACATTTCTTTTCCGTATTTCCATTCCTCTGACTTTAAACAAACCTTTGTTGAACATCTGAATGCTTTGTAAGGGATTTGAATCATCAGTATTATCAGGTGCACGATATTTGGTTGTCGTCCAATATTTGTCTAGCTATTACTATACATATACTCGTACATAGAAGCTGAATTTTCTTTTGTTTATTTACGTGTTCTTTTGTCCACAGAAGTGTGCAATAGCGAGGAAGTGCCCGAGGTGGAAATAGTCAGCCTCCTTCAAGAACACATACCAAAGTATCGCCTGAGAGCCGACAGCCTCACGCAATTTGGAGGTACTTGACTTACTTATTTGCTTTTTTATAAAATTAGTTCAACTTAATTCACGCACTTGCATTGAAGATTGGTGAACGTTCTTTGAGTAGTCATACAAATCGACTGCTGCTACTAACACTATGGAAACTAAAAATTCACGATTATTTTCATTGTACTAATAATACAAATACTTACCATATTTTTAGGAAAACCTAAAAAAATATATAAATGAAATTTTTGTAATCGAATAAAATTGATAATATTCATTTTTATGTTTGTTACCTCATAACTTTTGACTGGGTGAATCGGTTTTGATGATTCTTTTTTTATTAGAAAGCTGACGCTTCCCATTTGGTCCCATTTCAATTTAGTCCAGTTCTGATAATGATATCCATGAGAAAACCATATAAGTCTTAAATTAGCATCAGGTACGTGCGAGACAAATAGATGAATAACTCAATAGTCGGTCTCTAGAAGTCGGTTTTTTTTTTTGTAAAAATAATTATAAATAAATTAAAAATAAATATAAATATTTATTTTCGCAAAAAAAAAAACGTCGTTAGATAATTTTGAATCGTACTTACATCTTGCAGACGGAACAAAAATGCAAGACAAGTTAATGGTGTGTAAAATGCTTGTCAAAAAATAATAATACATCTATTTATGTACTGGCCATTCCCAATCGCAATCATTGGCATATTAAATTTATTGTGTTAGTTTATTTTTCGACTTTTAATTCGGCGTTTGCTCAAAAGGACCCAATATTTGTTAAAACCTTCAGTAAGTTTTCCAGCCAGGTTTGCCATCCTCACAAAGGATCAAATCCGGCAATGCTTATGTGAAATACCCTTAAATATTTTCCGAAGCGAACATTATACGACCTGATGGATATCTTAGCAACTCAGGTGGGGATTACATTTTCTTTGATCACTCTCTTGATCAAAGACTTATCCGACGTACATAATTGATATCACAAGAAGAAAATATATGTACAGGAAACATGAAGGTTATTTTATTATCATCGTCGTCGCAAGTAGTATTAAATACACATATTATTTTTCTGTCAGATTGCCCCCTAGCCAAGTTACAGTTCCATTATCGCAAACGCTATAGGAAATTAAGACAATGTATGGGATTGACATTTCTGTAATCTTAATATATATAAATTACGTGTCACGTTGTTTGTCCGCTATAGACTCCTAAACTAATACTTAACCGATTTCAATCAAATTTGCACACCGTGTGCAGTTCGATCTAACTTAGGAGATAGGATAGCTCACATCTCAATTTATAGTAAAAAAACATGAAAAATTAGAAAATTTAAAAATACTTAATAGGCCGGGGTAGAAAGAAGCCTTTAAAAATAATGAAAAGTGAAAAAAAATAATAGTAGAATGAAACCCATTAGAAATGGAGGAGAATATTATAAAAATGAAAGGAAAAATAATTTACGGGCGATCTGAGGTCGGGAAGGGGGTGGGGGTGAGTGTTTAAGGGTAAAAAACGGATTTTCTCGATTTCCGGAAAAACTAAAAGTCCTATGGAAAAAAGTCCAATGGCAAAGTTGTAGGTAATAAGAAGATCTAAAACTTTTGTATTGACACTTTCTTCACATAACCTCAAAATTTATGTGAAAAATTCAATAAACCAAGTTTTTGGTTTTTTATTTTTATCTTTTACAAAAATTATTTTTTTTTCACGAAATTTGGTGGACCCCGGTCTATAAACCATAATTTAACTTTAGCGCTTTGGACAATGTAAACTTTTTTAATGTAACTTTTGACATTTGACATAGAATTGACGCAATGGCTTTTTTTACCAATTCGAATTAAATAGTCATCGTTAAGACAGGACAACGTCTGTCGAGTCAGCTAGTAGAATATAGTCTATGAATAGATAGAAATTTTATTCGCCATACATTGTCTTAGTTTTCACTTTCGTTTGCGATCATAGATTGCAATTTGGTCAGGGAGGCTGGTTACGAAGCAATGGCATCAATGGCACCTTAGTGGATCAGATACAACTTGCTTATTGATATCTCTTATGAGATTTTTCATTTTAGTCATCGTTTTCTGTCCGTAATCACCCGCTGCTGAGTATAGGCCTCTTTTCTAGTACATCACTCGTCCCGGGCCTGTGCCCATCTTAATCTAGTCGTGAAATGATTTCTATACTTATGTCATATTGCTGTCTTTCCAAGAAGCAAAGGTTCACAAATACCTTGGTTATTAGGCAATTTTAAACAAAAATATGAATGCTAATCTGCTACATTATCCGGGCGGGGACAAAAACTTTGGCTATGACACTGACGACCTTTTGCTAAATTTGGCGATATCTTTATCAGTGTAAGGCACAACACGGTACCGCTTTCATGCGCCCCAAAGTTTAGCCCAGGGGCCACGTATCCGTATTACAATGTGATATTCTAGAAAGTTAGTAAAAGCTGTACCTTAACCCTTCGTAAAACCTTTGCAGCTCAATGTGTGTTCATAGACTTCGTAGTAAATTCTTCTTTGGAATGTCACGTTGCGACTACAGCAAAATTTAATACTAAAATAACTCGAGAGAAAATACGTAATTTTAAAATTAGGAATGAGTGCTCATTTCTTGCTCTAGTTCTGTTTTTGTCGTTCGTAAGTCACATACGCTAGGTCAATGTTCCGAAACTGGAGCGCAGCCTGTTTGTGCAAATTATACCTAGTTGAGAATCATAACAAATATTGTATGCGCTATCTTGATAATGGAGGGTATCACGAGACTGTTTGTCTTGGCTTAATAACTGTCATCAAATGCGTCTACCTCTCGTCATCAAATGCGTCTGCAACGTTAATGTTTTATTAACGTGTTTTATATCACTCTTCAAGGTAAGTTACGTAATTGGCAAAACTTATTTTGATATGGGTACCGGAATTTATGGTAATTTTGGCAAAAGCCTAAAACAAAACGCTAACATCTTGGGTCCTTCACATGTATGAATCACATTCACTAAGTAACAATTAGAAAATGAGTCATTTGCTTTAAAGTCTTCTAAGGGAGTTGCAAATGTTCGCCAAAAACATCTTGCCAAGAAAAAATGGCATAATTCATTTTTGATTGAAATGCATCAACTGTAACATGATATTTTTCAACATTATGCGCTGTCATCAATATTTATTACACTGTAAGCAGTCGTTAGCGGTAGAGTTTACATCAACACATCGTAAAAAACTGATGCACATGTCACCTAATTACCTGCTTCAATAACGGCAACTTTAATTTGATGTACAGTTGCTCTCTGGTCGAGTACACTGTACCGTAAGAGATGGTCGCTGGTCACATGTTTTTCTCAACATCAATCGCTTGCAGAATAGTGAGAATGTCATGTCACGCCAACTTCAAGTTCAGTAGAATCGTGAACATTTTCAAGGCGTTCTGCGACATGCAATGCCTTCGAGCACCGGCCTTTAGAACTGTCAATTGGCCTTCCGATGATTTGTTTCCTAGAAAGCAAGCCGCATTACCCGCGACGTGATATTTACGTATTTCTCGGTGCTTTGTAACCGCAAGTATTTTAATTATTTTCGGTTTATTGAACACAGATAACGGGGGGCAATTAGCATGAAAGTTTCATAGATATTGATTACCAGTGATCATCCTATCACTACAGTTACGTGGTCTTTGATTGAATACTTTCTCAAGTAATTTATTTACTATGCTGACAGGCTCATCACTGAATATGCTCGCCATAAAAGAGCGGTCCATTTTCTCTATATAAGAAAAGTAGTACTAGTTGATAATCATCATTAGTCGACGGTATCAGGTCACACATGAATAAGATTAGTCCGAGACAGGGAACAATGGCACAAAGGAGAGGAGACCTATACCCAACAGTGAGTCGATACAGGCCATCATCAGCATCATACACAAGTGAACACAACCTTTTTTATACCACTGCTGGACCTCTTTCTTGCTGTGTTATTTGCCTCGTTCCAATGAAGTCTCAATTAAATGTTTCATGGTAGAGCAGACTGCAGTCTCAGGAGTCTATATCGGTTGTTCCGTCCCAGTAAGTGTTCGAGGTACGGTTTCCGGCGCAGGCGCCGTCCTGGCGCTATAAATAATGGTGTCTCACCGCACGAGTCATCGGCCGCGGGCCGCGGCTCCGGCCGGCGTCGGACATTCTGATGCGGCCCATCTGTCACCCGCGTCTTAGAACACCTCTAGGCCGCTGGAATGCACGCATTAAAGATCATAGATGCCACGGAAATAACGCACTCCGCCGTCGCGTTGACGTTAACGACTGAAATGAGATAGCGACAGATTGCATAATCAAGAAAAACTTTAACGGCTTCTAAGTCTTTAGTCTCGGTACTAAACGCGGTTTTGTAATTTAATAACATTTAAACGTAACATCGTAAAACTAAATGAGTCATCATGAATGCAAAATAGTAGGTATGGAATGAAAATGAAAGTATTCCAAATTTGATCGAGTTAAATGTTGCTAAACTAGTCCTGGCGTTATACAAGTCGATCGATGTTGAGGTGCGGCTGTAGTAGGCGCGAACCGGTTACAAAGCAGTTGGGGAGTGAATCAACAGCGCTCCCGTGACGATGACGTCAGGGGAATTCTACACCGACGCCGGCCCATCAATTTGGGTTTATTAACAAAATTATGCAGCCCTACCACCGCAGAATTTGGGCTGGCACATTATTTTATTATACATTCCGTGAATAATTGTTCGTTTTACAGCGAATGGCTCCCCAATTTCTATGCAATTGTACTCGTACTAACAAGTGCTTAGTGCTATAATCTAGGTTCTTCAAGTTGCGAGTGAATCGGTTTCTTCTAGGCAAGCGTGCTCCATCGTAGACCGCATCGTTGCTTCCCATCAGGGCCTTTATTCGCTATGAGCACACGAGCACGTAACGCGCCGCGTTACGTCAAATCCATGGAATCGACATGGAATGGTATTCCGTATGCCAATGTCAAAATTTAAAACGCGTGGACTCTGAGCCGCGTTCACGTTACGTGCGTGTGATGACGTCACGCGTTTTTGGCGTGGAATATGATGGTAGATAGCGAATATGGGCCCTGGCGAGATGGCGGTCAAACGCAAGCCATTCAATATAAAAAAAATAGTGACTCTGATTTGATCAGACAAAGTGTTTTGGACATTTTTAATACGTAATATAACCATCTGGAACTTGGTAAACATATAAATTACAAGAATTTTCATTAATCATGTTAAGATATTTCCAATATAATACTTATTTGTACCATAACACAGTTTCAAATAGCACTATTCGAATAAAGCTCATTCCAAAAAGCTTGCATCAATTATGTATTTAGAAAAAAAATATTTTAAATCTGTCATGTCCCAATGTGAAAGGTACCTTAGGTTAGCTAGGTTCTGCATTTGACTGCGTCCTGAGCCATAGTTTTAAAAAAGGATTAAAGAAGGAGGTTGTAAAGAAAATGTGTTTTACAATTTGTGTTGCATTGTTTCAGGGTACGAGAACCAAGACTGGTTCATTCCATCGCCAGCGCTACCAGTTAGCTCCAGTGACCTCGCTCTAACGCCTGACCAGATCAGGGAGACTCTCAATTACTTCCGTGAGTATGGACTTGTCTCTAATACTTAATTTAGCATCATTTTATAGATCAACTTGTATACAGCCAGCGTTTGCTGACTTGGAAACCGTTTTTGGATCAAAGGCACAGATATCAATGTACAGGGTTATTCATAAAGGGTATGCTAAGCCGAAAAGGGGTCATAGTACTCATCATTATGAACAACTTTTACAATGGGACCAACACGAAATTCGCGAAAAAAAATCAGCTGTTCCATACATTTTGTCAAGTGTCATTGACATATTTCTATGAAACAGCTGATTTTTTTTGGCGAATTTCTGGTTGGTCCCATAGAAAAAGTTGTTCATAATACTATGAGCCCTTTTCGGCTTAGCATACCCTTTATGAAAAGCCCTATATATGAAAGTAAGTCCCTGCTAAAAATGCTCTGACAATTTCTCGCTGTCATCGCATCAAATGTCACGTGCGAAAACAAAACAGAAAATTTTAAGTTGTTAGTGACTAAAGTTTAAGCAGACTTTATAAGTAGGACTTTATAAGGCCCATTATGGCCTTGTTTTTTTTTCCTTTTTAAGTGTAAGTATGTATCTGGTTTATTGAAACAAAGTAAATTTTCTGTATGTAGGAAATTGCCTATAGATGTAGTTTATGATTTCTAGTTGTGGTCGTAGTCTAGTTGCATTACTAATTGGTAAGCCGAGGTCAGGTTAAATAACTGTCGAGATAAGTGCTTGTTCACTTTAACGTTTTCTATCGTTTAGAATGGAGGTTTTATTGATTTATTGCAAAAACAGAACATTCTGTATAACGGGAGTCTAGTATTATAGCGGAAATAGACAGCGTATGGAAATTTTCAAACGGGTTTAACTGTTTTCCAGTAAATAAATTACTGTAAAGTAAAAGCTATAGAAAGTGCAGAAAGTTAAACGAAAAGTGTGCTTTATAATTTTCTTTCTATAGAAAAATCCAAAGATTAAGAGGATTGTTTTCTATTCTTAAAATAACGTAAACGTTTCACACTCATAGCTCCCCACTAGGAATAAATCCTGTGTCGAGGATGCCACGGAACACACACAAAGACAAGGACAAAAGAATAGAAGAATAGAATAGTTTAAAAAACTAAAAAACACGCATTGTCATCGCTCTTTGACAAACGTGGCACGTAGCAGAATATGAACCACTAGCCGTGGGGAACCACAGCTTAGCCAGCAGTAGTCACAGAATTCGCGTACCGAGTCACAGCTTAGCTAACAGTAATCGTAGAAATCGCGTTCGGAGCAAAAACACAATTTATTAGCTTCATATAATTATTTTAATTTATTTATAAGTATTTATTTTTTTATTTTTTTGTATAATAATTTATTGTCATCGATCCTCGATAATATCTACAAAGTTTGAACGAAATCCGACCGTTTAAAGTGGGTCAAAATCGCGCCCAAAGGAGTCGGTTACAAACATACAGGTGAAGCTAATATAAAGCGTGTAAAAACATTGTCATGAAGTTAATTGATCGTAAGTTCTTTTTTCGAAGTTCTATTATTAAATACAAACCAAGGGCAAAGTTTACGGATACTTAACACGGTGATTAAATTTTAACCATCTATTTCTGATAGTTCTTCCAAAAATCAAGTGGCAAGATAGACCGTAAATCATTACATATTTTACCATTATGGTTTTAGAAAAAAGAAATCGTTAGTTACCTACGGCATTACCAAGACATACTACAACTAGTCTCATCAACACATCGTTTTGCTTTTTCGCTTTCAATACAGGTTTACACGGATCGGTGCTAATAAGCCGAAAGGAGATCATAATACTCACAATTATGAACAATTTTGACTAAGAAATTAACAATGAAATCTTGAAAATATTGATTCCATAGAAAAAAATATCATGGTATTATTATTTTTTATATTATTTTTTATGCCAAAGAAATCCCTCTTTTGATCATCAATTGGCCTGTTTGTAAGCGACGATGTGGTAGAAAATGAAGCATGCAGACTTAGAAAATACGTGCTAAACAAAATGTATAATATCGGTTTTTTTCGCGATTTCTAAGTTGGTTTCCACCTCCATAGTCAACGTTGTTCAACTATGTATTTATTTTAGTTTAGCACCATCGTACTTTGTAACATAATCCTGGAAATAGGGCGAAACCTAGACTCTATATAGTTTCTTTGTAATAATATTATATGCGGATGAAAGGTAGCTTGTTATTCTTGGCACATAGGTAACCCGACGTGTTATTAGTAGCTGGAAATAGCTAATAGCTATGACTAATGCTTATAAGTTATAAACTGTTTGCAATGTAGATTGGCTGTCAACGCAATGAGACAGTTATCGACAAGGTTTTATATGGTTCAGGGTCTACCGGTCTAGCTTGCTGCTTACCTGGTACAGAGATTAGATAAGAGAAAATCCTAATTAAACATTTTAAAGTATTCGTCATAAAGTTGTTTACTTTCAGCTATTGTTTTTGTTAACATTTCCAATTTAGTATTATTCTGTATTAATCTTGTAAGTAACTTAGTGTTATTTTCAAGCAAAGTTGTAACCGCGATTACGTGAAAACTCGGGTTTAGATGGAAAAGTTAAAGAAGCTGCCGGATTCCCCAATCGTTAAATCGATAGAGGACAAAGCTTAAACGATCCTCTGTTACGCAAAGAAGGCTCACGCTATAAGCAAAAACGGCGATGACGTTACTTTCGCGAAAACGTACCGCATTTGTCATTGACCTTATGCTAATTACCATTAAAATTATTTATGAGGCCTTTTATAATCGTAAAGCGTATAGCATCTAGAATCAACCGCATTGGTAGAAGTGACGTACGGCGCAGACGGGCCGAGTTGTCCGGTCGGTACGGCGTTGCGGGTAAGGCGGAGTGCGCACGCGCGAGGCGGCCGCGTCCACAGTGCCGGTCTCGCCGGTATCCACGCGACACGCGTGCCCTTCGCGCCCGAAGCGCCGCCGCGCCGCGCCGCTTCACTCAGCCGGCGCCCCGATCAATACCGCCGCGACACCCAAACCGCGACGCCCCAAACTGCGTGCGCCGCAGACGCTACCAAACCGCCCCGACTCTAAACATAGAAAGGTGCACCGCTGCACCCGTTTTATAAACCACGTCGACCTTTTCACACGTGTCCTGCCTTACCCTTGTCCTTAATCATACAAAACATTCGCGTTTCTACTTAGATTTTCTAAAATTGCGTGACTTGTAAATCTGTTCAATTTTTTGAAGGGTAAATCGGTAGTAACCCGCCCTGTGTGCGCCATCGATCGTGCCGGAGGGACGCGTCGCGGCAACAGCTGTGTACCAGATCTTTATTTTGACCGTGAGAGAATTATATTCATTGTTTGTTAAACACTATTGGATATAATCTTAATTAATAGCAAGATATTTATGTAATTGCTATATTATTTGTTTCTTTGGAACAGTTATTGTATGTATTGCATCACGTGCGTATCTACTTATACAAGGTGTCACGGAAAGGTGCAGTAATACTTAAGGGTGTTCTTCTACACGTCAAAGTGAACAACTTCTAGAACACAAGTTTGCTAAATTCGAGAAAGTAAATAATGAATCTCCATGGAAAATTGATCACGTGACTAAATATTTTGTATGGTGACTCGATATTTTTTTTCTCGAATTTTATCAAACTTGTTTCACAAAAGTTGTTCACTTTGACGTGTAGAAGAACACCCTTAAGTATTACTGCACCTTTCCGTGACACCTTGTATAGTAGCTAGGTCTTAAATCGAACCTATCGAATATTTCTTATTATTTATACATATTTTATTATGTTTACAGTTGGTATTGTATTCGTGATTTATGCTTTATTAATTATTAGAATTAGAAGTATGTAGTTGCTTTTATATTGATGTAATTTTAAACTTTTACAAGGACCTCTGTTGTACCAGCCGACTTCATTGTAAGCGTTCAATGTCCATTCAAGAATTCTAGCAACTTGGTATTCAGGAAGTGTGTCTCAATCGAGTCCTTTGGCAGTGTTATTTCGTAACATTTTCAATACGGTTCACCGTATTTCGACATCTGTAGCTTTGGTAGCTTTGCCTTCACTCGGCGTACAATCTCTGCATTGTTTTGAACTTTCATTTCGCCAAATGCCATGTCCGTCCCATAACAGCGTCCTTGGTTCTCGGTCCCTTCGCTTCCTAACGCGAAAATCGACTCGTCGCCATTTGTGCTCTAATTCGAATCGAATCTCGTATTCTCAATCGAGTTAATCCATTAGCTGTATCAAAATTGTGTCCATTTGTACGGTTAGTGCGCCATTAGCTTGAAATATTGCGAATGGTTCAGGCATCGCAATAAATAGATCATTGTACAACACTATGAAGTAGGAAACAAAGTACAGCTGAACCATCATGCTGAACCGAGTTGCGTTTTAGCCTTTACCGGCTTTTAGTCATTATATTGTCTAAAGTTGGATTGAGTGAATTATGATTATGATAGTACTGGGAATTTGAAAAGCTGAAATGTAATTATATTAATACAGGGTTATAAGGAAAGGGTATGCTAAGCCGAAAAGAGCTCATAGTACTCATCATTACGAGTATGAACAAATTTTACTATAGGACTCCAATGCCACATAGAATTTTGAAGTATAAGATATTACGTGGTTTTTAGGGTTCCTTACACAAAGGGTAAAACGGGACCCTATTACTAAAATTCCGCTGTTCGTCTGTCACCATGCTGTATCTCTTGAACCGTGATAGGTAGACAGTTGAAATTTTCACAGAATTGTGAATGATGTATTCCTGTTGCCTCTATTACAACAAGTACTAAAAGCCAGCCGTTTTTATAGATGGTACGGGACCCTTTGTGCGCGAGTCCGACTCACACTTGGCCGGTTTATTAATTGTTTTTTTCTTGTGACCAGACTATTAAATCGGTAGCATAATGTTAACGTCGCACTTGCCTACTGCAGTCCAGTGCCACATAGAATTGTGAATTTTGAAGCATATGATATTGCGTAGTTTTTGCTAAAACAGCAACGTAGTGACAGGCAACAGTGCGGCATACCGTAGTTAGGTCGACGGACTTAGCTTACGTGGATATCTAGTTTTACAGGTTACGGTACAAATATTCCCGTGATGGGATAAATATTGCATGAGAAATAAACGTAATGAGAGATATGAAATCAACCAAGAACCTAATTAAAAACGGAAATATTCAAATTACTATTAGTTCGTGGAATTCGTGATAATGAAACAATGCCTACTGTTATAAGTGTTTCGGTTGTTATGATAAAGAATAGGTACATGCATTTTCTCGTACAATTTTTTTAAAAGTTTTGGTTCTTATAATTTTTTTTATGGGATTTAGATCCTAATTAAAAAATTAAAATAAGGGCTTTACTTATAAACCCTGCTTTAGGTTAATCACTGTTTAAAATATTCTAGCAACTTTTAGTTGACGTGAAATCTCAGGTGCGAAAACATGACGCAGAATTTTAAGCAGAAATTAAGTCAAAACGTGGTTTATAAGTAAGAACCTTTGTAATATAACACAAATACAAATAAGATACAAAAATGAAAATGAGATATTTAGTTGTTTTGTTTTTTCCTCCATTAACTAACGTTGTTCAAGTCTCAGCTTTTTGGCATAATCTTAAATGTCATTCTGCTTCTATTACGTCGTGTGCCAAGGAATAGTAAATCTTGCGTAAAGTATAAATTGCTCTTTTACTTTATGATACCAGAAGTATTTGCGTTTTCCGGTTTGCATAATTAACGGGTCTATTATTTCAGATGGCTTATGTCTTATAAAGTACTGAAACTGAAATTAATAAAGCTAGTTTATGCTTACATCCTACTAATATTATAAATGTGAAATTTTGTTCGGATGTTTATTAATCAATCACGCAAAAACTACTAACTATAGTCGCGAGTGAATCAGTTCCTTCTAGGCAAGGGTGCTCCATTGTAGACCCCATCATTGCTTACCATCAGGCGAGATGGCAGTCAAACGCAAGCCTATAGATAAATAAAAAAAATATTGTGTTGGAAATTGGTATGGAGGTAGATTATATCCTTAACTCACAAATATGCTATTTTTTACCCCGGAAAATTTAACGGATCCTATAGGATAGCGGATGGAACTGCGGGGCACAGTTAGTTATGAATATGTACTATAATTTATTACCTCTGTCGCCTGGGGCGTAATCCGCGAAACAAGACAAGTGAAAGGTTCGAAACTAAGCAAACTTGTCGTAGACTATTATTATGCACATAATTATACATAGCTGTCTGTACCTACGTAAATACTTGAATATAGTTCCAGTGTTATTTCACTTTTCGAGTCAAAAATAAAGCGTGCATCATAGAACCACGCCCCTACATTATAATAATTATATTAGAAAATGCTTTCAGGCTTGCGTGTCGCAAAAAGCTTTACAAATCTACTCGTACTCTGTCATGTCATTCGTTTACAGTAATTATCTTTTTATTTTTTAATCTTTTTATTCTCTCTAGGTATTCGTTAACGTAAGTAAAGTTAATGATTTGCTTACTTGATTCTAATTCGTTTAGAGGTCACGCCGGGAACATGTTATCTTATCAGCGATGTTTTACTTTAACTCGTATCACCGGCTGCAATAATACAGACGCCGTTGAATCGCAACCAATCATGACTAAAAAATGTTAATTAGTAACAAATCGGCGTACACTATCGTATCAAGCTATCAAGTGTGCGAGTTGACTGAGCTATTTAATATGTTCTTTAGTTATCGGTATGGCATCGTCGGAAGTGGTCGCGTGGTCCGGCGCGCGCGATTCGTTCCGAAATCGCTCACATGTGCCGTGCGGTCGCTGCTCGCGCCCGTGATCGCGCAATCCGCGTGCTAACTATTCTGCAGCCGCCTGCACTTGATCGTGAAAGTTTATTACCACCGGCCTCAAACACTGGAACCGTTACTAAAAGAAATCGCCCCCGTCTTGAGATAAAGGTTGTTTTGTCCGTTTCAGCGGTTAAAGTGAATTTCATGCTGTCGTTAATATCACAAACATAATCTGTAGTGGTTTTATAATTGCATTTGTATCAAAACTGTAATTTCGTGTTGTTTCGTTCGCCGGAAGACTATTTGCGTCTAAAGTGTTTGCCTATCTTTGATCAGTAAACTATTTGCGGACGGCGTACGGACAGGGTCGAAATTTCATCATGTGTTTCGTGTAACCTACTTTCGTTTATTGTGGACTGCGTAAGGTATTGTTTTAGACGTGAATGATAGTCTTATAAATATTATATTAGTGCTGCAGAACAAATCTTGCGCCTTATGCTTCATTGAATGTGTAATGCAACGCTTCTATCGATCTTGATTCATGGGTATATCCACGCTTCGTAAAAGTCTCTCGACGACTTCTTTTACTAAATGTCTGTGATCAAGGAAATGCATCATTTTCTTAACCAGTTGAATCTCTTTTAACATTTTTTTATGTACAAGAGATCTGATAATAATTGTTATTCGGTCTAGTAATCATACTACGAGAAGTGTCGTCAATTCGTCACGCTTCATTCACTATTTAACCGACATTGTAGATACCTACTTTTAGTTATCAATTCAGTTCGTAACGAACATGATATCGTGACGTAAAAATGTTTATTCATGCATGCACAGAGTCAAGGCTATCGTCATGACATCTGTCGGCTGCTTGACTTGGAAATAGAAAGGAACAATAAGGAAAAATGCAAGGAAGGAAAACTAAAATATTTACACTCGCAAATTTCTTAAATAAAAAATAAGCTACCGAGTTTTTGTTGCATTGTCATCAGAGCTACACAGGTATACCAAATATTCAATCAAAATTTCAAATGGCAAATCGGTAAGTGGTTCAAACTTACATCCATTGCTTAAATATAAGCAAAACATTTTAAATTAGGATCCTACTACTATTATAAAGGCGAAAGTTTGTAAGTATGTATGGATGTTTGTTACTCTTTCACGCAAAAACGGCTGAACGGATTTACATGAAATTTGGAATGAAGGTTGTTCATGGTCTGGATTAACACATAGGCTACTTTTTATCCCGGAAAACGCGGGTGAAGCCGCGGGGCGCAGCTAGTATTAAATAAAAGAACGTTTCAACATAAAGTAAACAAAATTACAATCAAAACAGCAGATATAGGTTCCATCAACAAAATAATGTCCATGTCGAATTCTCTCAAGACTAGATAAATGGGTAATGGCAATTGTTGCCGTGAATTACAAATTTACTTTGAAAAACATGAAACACGTAAAAGACTTCGCAGATTACTGCCAAGATTGCGGTTTGCTTTGAGGAAACTTTGTATTTTTTACAAGTCCTCGCGTTTGCCTTGCCAATATTTTTGTAGTACACACTTCCATTTTATGTATGTGCATTTTACATTAAGGGGAAACTCGATGGTAATCTCTTATAGACCGTGTGACGCTTTAAGGTTACTGATCGACGTCAGTTGGTGAATCACGTGCACGACGACCTTCGTCGGCGAACAGCTTCTCAACATAAGTAGGAACTCTTGGTACGATCGGTCTTGGTTCAACTGGTTCAAGCCTTGAACAATCGACTCTCTTCTAAAAATAAATGACTGGCCGTGAATAACTGGATCTTTTCCCCGCAACTTAATTCTGTTAAAGTCAAAATCGCTTGCACTGATCATAACATTGAATGGCTCTGTCGAGGACTCGAGGCTACCGTGCGTTATGGTAAATACGCTGATTTTTTCTCTAGTTTGACCGTGAAAATTTGCTCGTTTCAAACCTAATGATGGTGATTAACAATCTATTGAAGCTGAGCTCACGGTAAATGAATAGATCCATAATAATCCATATTTTCATTAGACACAGAAGGCTCAGGCTATTGTCTTGACTCAAAGTTTACGTTAACATAAATTAAGAAATGTAAATTATCTCTTCGCTCAATTGTTTCAAGGAAATGAGTTTTATAAATCTTTCCGTTTATTTGATTAACATCATCGCTGTATTTCTTGTTATCATAAAGCATGATAATTTCATATTGTTCGCTCAAGCTATTGACGAAGCCAAGGCTTTTATTTGGTATCAGTTTTAATAACTCACTAGCTGACTCGACAGACGTTGTCCTGTCAAAAGCCATTGCGTAACTATAGCAACCGTAGTATGTTGATGCTAACTTGTCAATTTATAGTAAAAATTATCAGTATTTAAATAATTTGCAATAAATTAAAATTGCGACTATAATTTGAGATTTAAACTATCCTATCTCTCAAGTTGGATCGAACTGCACATGGTGTGCGAATTTTATTATAATCGGTTAAGTGGTTTAGGAGTCCATTGAGGACAAACATTGTGACACGAGATTTATATATATTAAGAAGATTAGGCCCAAGTTTGAAGGCATTTTAAGACAGATCTAAACTAATTAAAAATATATCTGTCTCTATCATTGCAAGCCATTAGACAAGGATGCCAATAGTTTTAGAAAATTTAGATCTGTCTTAAAAAGCCTTCAAACTTGGGCCTATTAACTATGAATTTTCATTCGCGATTCTATTCATATTTAATATCTTACCCTCATTTATTCTGGGTTAGGTCCGTAGCGTTGCCTACGCCTACTATTTGCGGTTAGTCTGATGTAGATGACCTACTTCTGAGGCCGAGCAATCCACTTCCCCGCGCCTATGTCGGACGTCATAAAGTTATTTTAAGCTAATCAACTTGATCCATCACAATTTGGCTGATTGAACATGTCCACGATAATGTCGACACTACTACTAAAGCTGAAGTTATATTTTTTAGGATACTTAATTGAATTGAACCATTGAATCTATTGAACATATCTAAAGACGTTGTCAGAACTAATCAACTTCTAGGTTTTCGTCCAAGTTTGGTTATTGGTTTCTCACTCATCTCACATGTGATGCGGTTTAACTGTCATTTCTTATAGTATTTCATGACGTAATAACCTCAAGCATTAACCTTCATAAGCATATTTACAATAAGCCACAAATTTGCATTCGACGTGTCGCATTTAACTACTTATTATCACAGCGAGTTTCAACGTTAGCCGTGTCTGCGTCTACGGCTCGTGTTTCACACATTATTGCCAATTTCATAAGAGAGTTAATTTAAAAATCTCGCTTGGCCACCCGAGCGTGCTGCGGTTGGCTGCTTACCTACAATGTGTAGGTATCTGTATCGATCTCAGTCCTGCTCGCCAGAAGCGTTCCATTACATCCTTCAATGAGTGTTCGGCACGATTTTACAGGTGTTACGTTACGTCAACAAAAGTATGAAACTATATAGCTGAGTGTAAAATGTATGGTCAGTTCAGTTCATGCGGAACGTTTTTGTGGATAAGTTGTGTATAGGATATCGATGAAGGGATAGTGGACAGGACGTGCAAGAAGTGTTGGTGTTTACGGGCGGAGGAAGATTGGAGTGTTGAGTCGGGCGGAGCCGATGGTCGCGGGCCGGGCGCGTCACGGCAGAGGGGAGCGCCGGTTCGGGCGCGGGGTGCGCGGGCCCGTCGCGCGCCTCGCCGCCGCCCGGCTTCGATCCCGAGCTCTTCCACGAGCTGAGCCAGCTCCCTAACGCTGAACTCCGGGAGTGCCTCGGCGAGTACCCGGACTTCCTCTATCACATCGCGAGGGATAGATTCGGCCGGCTCTACTTTCGCGTCATCCGGAACTTGCTACTCGATAGAGGTATGCCACGATCCCGAAGGCTCCGGCTCCATCCTCGGCCTCATTATCGCTAGCTGCAGATTCGGGTTGTAGCTAACCGTAACCTCGCTTTTCCGCCCTTCTGGCGTTCGTTTCCATTCCAGCCACGCTTGACGCATTCACTGTCATTGATAACACAAACATGATCCGCTTATCAACCAACATATTCGTACCTACTCTAATTAACTAACCATGACCGACTACATTTTGTTGTTAGTTTTATAATAATCTTGACAGGTGGCAGTTTGGGTGAAAACTTCGTTTGTCCATTTAATACAGTAGTTTCATTGTAATACTTTGTTGCCAATGTAGTAAAGACGTAACAGAATGTTCCCAGTAGGCCTAAAGTAAGGTTCTTACGGGGAATGCAACTCGCAAAAACAACGAAAACTTTTCTTCGTGTGAGAGACGTAACCACGAGCACAATCAATATCCGTTGTAATAGTAATGTTAGGTAAGAGTGGGAACAAGCATATCTGCTGCATTCAATACAACTATTACTGCGATGTTTCCCATAAAGTTTTTGCTCTGGAAAGCGCAATCTCTTTATCTTGCGGTTATACCATTATGCCTTAATTCTCGTTCGGATGCTGATGGTGCCAAATTAGGTTCATTTTAATTTTGTATGCGTTACAAAACGGATGATATAACAAAGCTAACAACCCGAACTATTTGTGTAACCCGCTATACATGTTTTAACGCTTCATTCGATTCGAAATCTATCGTAACAATGTATCGATAAACACAAAAAATGTAATCGCGTCTACATAAAAATAGTCGATGTGTTTGTTGTCTTTTGTAATAGTGGTTTCCCACAGGCGTATACAATAGAACGGTTTGTTTTGCTGTCCTCCGTAGAGCGGCGCGAGCGGGTTCGTTGCGTGGAGCGTACTCCACATCGCAGTCTCTAACTCGATCGGCTTGTTCGCGGCCGTATTTGTTGACTTGTCTGTCACCTGCAACCCGGCTTCACCTTTATCGATACAATCAGACCATTGAACCGTTCCGCGAAACCGCATACAGAATAATGTTACAGTGTTGTGCTGCGAAATTCTAAATAGGTTCGATGAACGCCCCGAGGCCGAATTTAGATGACATTTTCCCAGGTCAGTATTTGTCTTGTAACTCGGCTGTAATCTGGCGACACACATAGGTGATTAGTAAATTATTTTCACGCTATTACCTTCCTATCGTATCTTATCAGCGCTCGAGGTGAGCTGGCTGCGAACTCTATTCAGGCGTGAGTGCTCTTCAATAATCGTCGTTTTACGATATTTTGAGCCGGTGCTTTATTGAAATTGTCCATTGTTTTGTGTCAATACGTTTACTATGGACACGAGTTATTGAAAATTACTGCATGTTTTGTTCAGAGTGATATGTACTTCTTGAAAGATGAAACACTCATTATACTAGAGTGCCAGTGTGGTATGTAAATATTTTTTTTTTATAAAAAGAGCACCGTTTGCTTTCGTGCTCACTTTCATAAATTTTGCACAGTTTTACAAACATCCATAGATTTAAATATTTGTACATACATGATCTCAATAAGATATTGCATTTTATATACAGCTAGAACAAACACCTAGAGAATAATTTAACTTAACATCTATTTCATGAGGCAATTATATTATTTCAAACACTAAAGATCCGCAATAAAGGTCAGCTGCCTCCGAAGAAACCACGAAATGTGGTAAGGCTATCGGGTAATAAATTGCAAATCCATTTATAGGAGCAATACATACCTATAAGATACTTAAATATGCCTTCGCCACACAGAAAGCTACTTTTAATTTCAAGCTTTATAATAACTTCCTTGCAATATCGAGGATGCAATAAACTTGTTATTCGACTCTTTTAAACAAAATATTGTGTAATTTTTTTTAGTTTTTCCCAAATTGAACATTATTCTGATGATTTTTATATCTTACGATTTTCCAAGGTATATCCTTAGAGCAGTACTAAAAGGAAAACAATAGCGAAGATAAAATGTAGGTCAAACGAGAGATCGTTCATCGTTATCTTTCGTGTCAAAAACACGACCCTCGCTCAAGTTCTGCTATTAGCACGAAATTTCCTTTGATATAAAACACTAACTATGGCATGGAGTTTTCTGAAATGGCAAAAAAAATATTGACTCCTATAGACGTCACAAACCTTTGCCTAAAATAAATGAATGAATGAATGCATAATCCGATTTTGTCGTCCAATAATGTAGATAGATTGCTAATAAGCAGGGACACAAACTGAACCCCTGTCTTAATTTGTATAAGAAATTCTGAACTGCAATTGACTTATTACTTAGTCAAACTAAAAATCCGATTTCTTGACTTGTTGACAAAATGTAGCCGATGAGACCCTAGGAATATAAATACGACAATCTAAAGGTGGAAAGAGGTCACATGTAAACAGACATACAATATACGTAGGTACTTATGATACACCAAAAAAAGATTACCCTCTTTCAGAGCAGTCGGATAAAAATAGAGTAAGATTTGTAACGGGAACCAATCTCGCTCTGAGTAAATCTCAAATAAAATATAAGATGATTTAAACCCCACACGTACTAGTGAAACTTTCTATATTTGCACAAACCTATAAAATATTATTTAACGTGATTAGAAACCATATCTATTACGCTATAAATAAATAGAAAATATTGACAATAAACGCTGATAGTTCTGCCTAAACACCTATTGTATTTTAATGTTCATATCTGATAATAAAGCATATATAATTATATATGTACTATTTATCTGTCGCTTTTGTTCTGTAGTTGTGTATAAACAAATATTTGTGATTGTGCCTTCGTATCAATAAGTTCGAGCATTAGGGATCTATCGATGTGCCAAGACGCGAGACTACGAAAAAAAATCCGCGCAAACATTTTGATATCTGGGATGCGATAATTCCTGTTTTTCTTTTTAAATAATATATTGTGTTTAAGTTACTAAGTGAGTTGATATTTTTCCAGTTCTATGCAGCAACAGGGTGAGCCAAATGACAAAAACCTACAATGACATCGAAGCGGTAACAAGGCTCTTAGAAGAAGTAAGTTTTATTTGCCACTCTCTAAACTAAATTAATTTGACAGGACAAAAAAAATCACGTCTAAGGTATTTTCGAGAGAGCGAGGTTAGAGATAGTGAGGATAGCAGTTTTTTTAGAGCTGTCAGATTAGGAAATGGTACAACAGAATCGAAACCATCCATATTGCTTAGCTGAAGTTTTTATAGTTTAATTTACGCTTGTTCTGAACGTTTTAAGCTTCTTTATATTCATTTAAATAATATCTTGTATTCGAATCAATCAGTAATTATCCATTTCAATCTTTCGTAATTTTTCCGAGAGATCTATATCACTCGATAGATTACAAACAATGTACAAGTTTCGAAAAACAGCCTAATCACAAGGGAAATCAGCCATTGTCTTGGTTTGTTTGTGCTTTATGACCATCTCGTTAGATATTAACAATGACAATAAAACTCCAAGTATTTTAAAATTAAATAAGTGAAAATATTCAGGTTCCCCGAACCTTATCAAGGGGATTAAAGGTTTATACACCTGATTTAGATAAATTTCCCTTTAGGTAAGCCTGAAAATTATGACAATAGGGCTGTCTACCAACATTACATAATATACATATACACTAACTATTAATATACCCGAATGAGTTATATTTAAACTAACTTACTTTTTGTCTAGGATTAGTTTCTTTGATAAGTGTAAAAGGTAACAAGTTCTGTCCGTTGAACAGAAAGAGAAGGACTTGGAGTTGACAGCGCGCATCGGCAAAGAGCTGCTCACGACACAAGGCAGGCTAGAGACGCGCGTCAGCGAGCTAGAGAGCGAGCTGCGCGCCGCGCGAGACCTCGTCACGCAGCTGAGGCACGACCTCAGCGCGAAGACTGATCTACTGCAGGTAATATCGGCAAAGAGCTGCTCACGACGCAAGGCGGGCTAGAGACGCGCGTCAGCGAGCAGAAGGCCGAGTGTAGTGGTATAATCCCACATAACCCGGCTGTGAAGTGCAGGTATACCTTGTGTAGATTCTCCCCTCGTCAGCAACAAAAAAGGTACTGAAGGTAGTACTTTGTCGCAATGCTCAATGAGATTACCTACATTGTACAACGTCTGGGAACTAAACATGAATGATGGAAACTGCTTTTGTTACAATTTACTATACACGCATAATTTGTTGCAGGAAATTTTAGCTACAGCTATATTAGGGCGTTGAAAGGCCTCCAGTTTCCGGCTCCGAACTAATGACGGAGTGGAGTTGAGCCATAATGCTTCGTTCATTTTAGGCGCGAAGAAATATGATGGTTCACAAAATTTATTTTTAGTTATAAGTTCAGTTTTTTTATAGCAGCTTCCTGGTTTCTTATTTGTAGCTTTTTATAAACGGCTTCAAATATTTGATACATTTTAAAATTAGTTAATCATCAGCTGTTTTATTTCTTTCATAGCAAGTTGAAATTTAACCTTATGTGCAAAACTAAACCAAAACCCAAAAAAGG
This sequence comes from Alcis repandata, assembly GCA_949125135.1. Taxonomy (NCBI): domain Eukaryota; kingdom Metazoa; phylum Arthropoda; class Insecta; order Lepidoptera; family Geometridae; genus Alcis; species Alcis repandata. Next base: position 8,467,945 of record OX421226.1, on the reverse strand, counting down.
GTAGCAGCACCCCGCTGTTTGTTATTTACTTTTTTCAAAATACATGACGCGATTTTGCCATATTTTGCATACAATCACGGGCACTAGGAGGTAATCATTACGTGATCATGCCTGTTACTCACGCATGACAATCAAATGGTTCTGATTATAGTACAAACACAAGCAGTTTCTGCACGCGTCATTCAGCAACACAAATTCATTGTAAAAATTTCATTACCCCTTAGCTCTTACTTCCTTTCTCCTGTTGAACCACGTTCGTTATTAATCGCGAAAATTACTTAAGAAACTAGAAATTAAACACTACATAAACTCACACAATGACAATATAAAATACCTAAACGACTATACGTATTATGAATTTACTAACTGCGCTCCACGGTTTCACCCGCTATCCTAGAAAAGTATCCTGAAGGATATAGCTTGCCTTCATACCAAATTTCATCCAATGGAGAGGATATTCAATGACGTAAAGTAAATGGATCCACAAACCCGCACTTGGCCGACATGGTTTTTGTTGTTGAGTTGATAAAGTTAAGTACAAAGTCGTTTTCCCCCGGCAGGTGTTGACAAATGACACTGAGGAGGGCAGTTCCCCCGAGGAGCAGGAGGCGGCGAGTGCGCTGCTGCTCCGAAAACGTACCGGCGCGCTGGAGCGAGAGAACCGAGCGCTCCGCGAGGAGGCGCACCGGCTGGCGGCCGGCGCAGACTCAGCCGAGGAGGCTGAGGCTCGCCTGCTCAGAGACATCGCGCACCAGCTCGGTAACTAGCTGACATTTATTTTCCGTACTTGGCTGCTCCTGGGAAGCAGGAGGCGGTGAGTAAACTACTCCGCAAGCGCACCGGCGCGCTGGAGCGCGAGAACCGAGCACTGTGCGAGGAGGCGCAGCGACTGGAGACCGGCGCAGACTCAGCCGAGGAGGCAGAGGCGCGCCTGCTCAGAGACATCGCGTACCAGCTCGGTAACTAACGTCTACCATCTCTTTTTTATCAGCTGGTTCAGGACACGCCTTGAGAGAAGACAAGAATCGACATAAAGTTGGTCAAACTTTAATTTATCTTTACGTGTTATGTTTGCGTGGGTCAAATCTTGTTAAGCTAAATTAGAACCAGTTTCTGACGTCCAAGTGTATACCTGGGTTTTAAAAACATATTTTTTTCTATTTTTTTTTTTGTATTCGATGACAGAGTTGCGTTTGCTTGATGTTGAGGAATGATGAGGGCTACGATGGAGCATGCTTCCTTTCTTAACAGTTGATTCCGTTTTTGCTTTGTCTTTCAAAGTGCAAACGGTAACTAGTAACTAATGTACATTTCAAGTGTCAAAACGTAATGCACTAATGGCTTTGGCATTTCGTTGTGCTTGATAACTTCGATAGCAAATATTAGCTTCAGTATGATAAAGGCAAAACCTTTTATTGTAGACATTTTTTCTAGTCATTCTCTGAAAACGTTTTCGTGTTATCTAGGTTTTGACCCGTGTATTAAAATTTATCATTAGGATAATTCTTAGTTGATATCTACTTTGTTTACTTTTCTATACTGCGCTTATATGTATTGTGAACATGTTTGTACATAGTAAGTAAGTGTCGATACCCATTTTAACATGGCATCTGCAGTAACATTGTCTTATTGATTGGAAAACAAGAAGGTAAAACCGCTAGCAGAAGACCGCTAAGCTTTGAAATCACCCCACTGACAAGTGCAACGCTCTTAAATACTAATTGAACAACTATTCAGTTGTAAATCGAAATCAGAATCGGAATCTGCTCAATTTTGAGACTTCTAGGAGACTTGCACTTGAGACTTGAAGGTCCTTCGAGTGCACAAATTGAAGCTGATTCCGATTACCAGTCAGTTAGACAATAAAGCCGCTGATCTGATATGAATTTAACGTCCCCAACCTGCCTCATCGTTCAAAGCGTTTCTATGAAACTGTGTCAGATAACATTTCACGCAGCTTAGGCATGTGTCGTCTCTTGAAAACGCTATTTTTGATCGTGACAAACAATTTCAATATCAATAGAATGCTTCTAGAATCGTCCCAAATTTGTACGCTACGTGGAACTGCATAATGTCTAAAGCACGCGACAATAAGCTATCTTCTGAGTATTTATTTACTTATCGCTTGAATGCTACGGTACTTGCACCACCTATCGCAGTTATTTACGATAAAATTACATTTATCGACCCGTTCTATATAATTATGTATAATTGATAAATCGATTGTAATATAAAACCATAATTGATAATTTTATGGACTGCCTACTTGCTTATACCGTAAATATAGTATGATTTTTTTTGTTGCTGAATGTAAGCAGTTACACAATTTTAATTTTGGTCAAATTGATAAATTATTGTATAAAATTAGTAGAAAATGTAAAACTAATAATATAAAACTAAGGACCGGATTAAATGCAACATAAAAAGCTTGAAATATGCATACAAATATGCATGATAAAAGAACAAAATATACATGAAAATTGGAAATATTCGCGAAAAAAATAATGACATTTTTCTATGGAACAGCTGATTTTTTTTTTCGCGAATTTCGAGTTGGTCCCATAGTAAAAGTTGTTCATAATGATGAGTACTATGAGCCTTTTTCGGCTTAGCATACCCTTTATGAATAACCCTATATAAAATATATTTTTTTAAATTCTAAATCAGCACAAAAAAGTGCGCTTTACAACCATGCGGCATTCTGTAAAAACGTGTTACATCTCAAGAATCTCAAAAATCAAGAACCAAGACTCGAAGAATGGAAACTCGGGGCATGGTGGGACAAGGTGGCCTAGCAGCGTGTTTTTTATAGGTTTCACACCCTGTCAGACCATACTTGTTCCAACTAGCCCCTAATCGTCGTACGAAAAGAGAAGACATCCAAGAAATACGAAGACAGCAAGACTAACACGTTAAACGAATCAATCGACACTTAGGTCCACATTTCGCAATAAATGTTGACCTAAGTGCCGATTTATTTGATCGGATCACATCGGCGGCCTGATTCTAACTACTAATAAAATTTAATCTCATTGAATTAACGAAGATCGCCACTCGAAGATTCAATTTTATTAACCTGAAAACGAAGTGAGCTTATCACTTCGCTTTGCGTATGATATTCGCTCTGTACCTATGTTATTCGAATAATAATTAATATTTTCAATTAGAGTTCTTCATCTAACCAATGCGATTTTTTTTTATTTAATGCTAATAAGTATGTAAAATTAAAATTGACTGTAAACGAGTAGGCCTAACTGTACTGTTTGTTTAGAACTTGTAGCTTTTTTTTTAAACGCTTCGAGTGTACTAATCCGTTACTTCAGCTCCCGTTTACTCAAAAAATACAATGGTGTGTACTGTTTGTTTAGTTAACAGCAGCACTTTCTCCTACCTACAGCAGTCATTGATGAAATCCATTAGCTTAATTGGTTTTACATGTTACTTTCTCAACTTTTGTAAACATCTGTTAAAAGGGACCTACTTAACTACCGATACTGAGGTCCTCCAGTAGATTTTTTATAGAAATAAGGTATTACTAAGTGTTGAATCCTTGAAATTTTATAACATATTTATATACTAATAATTTATATCATTTAGCCTAATTGTAGCTTTATTAATTAACTAGCTTCTGCCCACGGCTTCGCCCGCGTGGTCTATCCCTCAGGAACTGTTTATTTTTCCGGGATGAAATTAATTTAACCTTTCTTTTCTGAGAGTATTAAAAGGCGTCATTTAATAGAATTGGACCCCAAAGCAATAAGTCAGACCCCTCGAACCACTTGAAAAATGGCGGCCATTTTGAATCCGCCATCTTTGACTGCAGCGCCTGGAATCGACTGTCCGTAAGACTTGTTTCAAGTTTTTACTCCGGGTTCCTGCGAAGTGCAAGGTGGCACTACTCTCGCCAGACATTTCACTAACTACTGCTTTTTTATTGTAGCCAGTGCAAACTCCGAAGCTAGCGTCCTTGGTACCGAGCTTTTAGAAGAAAGACATCGCTCGGTCGATCTTCAGAACCAGCTAGATACCGCTACTGTCAGACTCTCGGCCAATGAGAGGAACTTCCAACAGGTAAAAAAAGTAAAATGATATTAAATACTCAATTACAAAAACAAAATTTAAAAAAAACTCAAATCGGTCCAGCCGTTCTCGAGTTTTAGCCAGACAAACGAACAGCGATTCCTACCTACGTCTGTCTACGTATGTATGTTCATTGTTCAAAGACGTCAAACAGTATAATGTTGTCTGGTTAGGCAGTCTCATGACACTCTTAGAGCTATGTGTAATTTATGTGGTTTATCTGACCACACTATTTTTGAGTTACATTCCAGTTGAGGACTTAGATGTACATCGATTGTGATTTGTTTGTGTGCCTAATAAATAAAATGTAATAAAACTAAAATATATCTGATAAAAGATGCCCACATGGATTCAATAGAAGTTTTTTTATCCAATGGCAAGCTTGAATCCGTTAGTGTAAGGACTATGGTCACATATTTGCCTTAATTTGCACTAATGTGTTAAAATAATAATTCAAATGCAAAAGTTTATTTGCAACTAAATGTTATAGGGTCTTTACTTAATCATAGAGCTAACTAAGTTCTCCTTATCGGGAATTATAAATGAATACTGATAATAATGTACTAGAGAAAAAAATTATAGCCATTACTTATAAAAGCTGCTTAAACTTATCGCTGCTTAAAAATCTCCGTTTTGTTTTTAAGCAGTTACTAACTTAAAGCAGTGTTTTTGATAATGACCCTTATGTAGCCAATGGGCCTAAGTTTGAGAGCATTAGTTTGTTGATATATCGAAAATTTCTAAAAGTATTGATGTCCTTGTCTAATAGGTTGCAATGACAAAGACAAATACATTTTTAATCTATACTAATATTATAAAGAGGAAAGATTTGTATTTTTGTATTTTTGGATGTTTGTGTGGAATAAACTCAAAAACTACTGGACCGATTTCAAAAATTCTTTCACCATTCGAATGCTACATTATCCCAAAGTAGCATAGGCTATTTTTTTTTAAATTTTTTTTTATCCACAGCAAAGCGTGGCAGGGAACAGCTAGTTAGTTTATATCTGTCAAATAAAGCCTTCAAAGTTGGGCCCATTGCGTGACTGCGGCATAATATTTATAATTTAAATTATCTATTCACCTTGTCGATATCTGATAGGGAGTCTTATCAATTAATTTGAACGTACTCAATCGCTCTGGACTAATTCCTGCTTATCCCACATACACGCTTACGTACCGTCTGGCCTTGCTCCTAAAGCGGATCAAATAAAACATAGTGCCTACATCTATGGGATTAACAGTTACATCGACGTGGGCTTCTAAAAAACCCCGTGAATCCTATTTTAGAACTCTTACGTGGACTGGAGCTATTACGTATATCTGTCTGGATGTTACGTAGACCGTAGACGTTTGTTACCATTACAATATGAAGCGTACTGCTTTCATCTATTGTAATACATTCGAAATACGTAGCAAAAATATAGGATGATACTTACTTCGATATAAAGACCAAAGAGGATCTTTAGTAAAAATATAGTAGGTGTAAGACTGATAAAAAGATCTATCGATAAAAATATCTTCGTCAAATCTCTTTTCTTTGCCAAATAAAATGGTTTGAAGAGCCTAGTGGTATATTATTACAAGAGCCTGTTGGCTTTTTGATACGAAGAAGAAATAGTGTCAATGATAGACCCACGTAGACGATAGACTGAAATAACGATGGGTTAACGATGCAAAATCGTCTTGCAATAGCTAGTGTCTTCTCTTTTTAGACTTTGCGTAATAGCACATCTAATACATATATAAAATTCTCGTGTCACAGTTCTCGTTGCCATACTCCTCCGAAACGGCTTGACCCATTTTGATGAAATTTTTTGTGCTTATCCGGTATCTATGAGAATCGGCCAACATCTATTTTTCATCCCCCTAAATGTTAGGGGTAGTCCACCCCTAAATTTTTTATTTTATTTTTTAGACAAAATTTTTATTTTTTTATTTTTTATAATTTTCACCCTTCTATCATCAACCCCTATTAATTTATATGGCAAAACAACGTTTGCCGGGTCAGCTAGTCCTAATATAGGTTTTGAATCACCCGTCTTTTGTCCACGGCTTTCCGTTAGCTCTCTACTTGTGTGTTTCGAATACTAATTCGCTATGTGTATTACAGTTAACAACGGAACACGAGCACACGTTGCGGATATTAGAAATAACAAAGGATAATCAGAATGCTCTCGCCGCGGAGTTGGCCGATTACAAGGTAATGCCTTATCAATTCTTATCGTGTTTCGTTATGTTGTGACTGCTCTTGAGGACGTCTAATGGTTTATTGTTTCGATTGGTTTGTTCGAGTGCTTTATTGTCGATTTTGTAATGTAGAATTTCATAATGTTAAGCTAAGCAAATATGGTGCTCTGTTGATGATTACGGAAAACACTCATATAACTTTAAAATCAATGACTATTGAAATGTATATTGATTTGCTACGGAGTTTAGGAAATACAATTTTTCGAATGACTTTTGTAAGTACGGTTTTTTTATCGCGAATTAGTCTAGGTTTGACCACCAACTCGCCGATTGGTAAGCGACGATGTGGCCGAAGATGAAGCACGCAGACTTAGAAGATACCCTATACCTAGAAGAGTACCCTGATTATGTAGTATTACCTATTACCAATGTATCTATAATGTTACATAATAATTACTTTTGTTATACTACAAAAGTTACAGCTTATAACCAATCACAGTGTTTACATGCCAAGGTAACCTTGACCGGTTTCATTGCCGGCATTCAATTAGTTACTGTTACGAAAGTAGGCCAATCATTTGTTATTCGGTAACTAGTGTGATTAAGTGTGACTTGTGTCACTTCCTCGCTTAGAACTTGGAAGTTAGAAATAGAAGGCCTTCCATTGATTGTGCGAAGCGAATGAAAATATTTTTCGACTCCAATCTCTTGTGTTGATCCCGTCTGGTTTCAAGCTCGAACGAAACGCTTTGACTCCACATTCATTTTGCGAACCTCACGAGTGTGGAATGTTCTGCCTGAGTGGGTGCTCCCCGATGGTTATAATATGGGTGTTTTCAAGTCGAGAGTGAATCGGTATCTTCTAGGCAAGCGTGCTCCATAGTTGACCGCGTCATTGCTTCCCATCAGGCGAGATGGCGGTCAAACGCAAGCCTATCATTAAATTAAAAAAAGTTCAATACCTTTAGGCATTGGCAATCTCTGAACAAATATAGGTACGAGTATATACACTCCGCTGTCACTCGGAGGGTGTTTCCAAGAGTTTGCGTGAAGGAACCAACCAAGATTGCTCGTGTAACTCAAGTCGTAAACCGTATCAAGTTCGTCGCACCATTTGTAGAAGGCCTTAGACATTTTGTTGACTGTTGTGTCTGAGTTTTCGAAGTACTTATTACTTTTCCGATGGTATCTAATCAGAGCCGAGCATGATTCCTTGCAAAATATTTGCAAGTAAACAAGATAAGGTTTATTATCAGTAAATATTAATTCGTTGGCTTGCGGATACGGCTGACCGTCATAAGTCAGCATACATAATAATGTATATATAACCAACCATAGATTGAGAAGTGCGAAAAAGCGACAAATGGCTTTGTGTACTTGTCAGTTATTCTCAATAGTATTTCTTTAGTTAGCGAGTCACGTTTTACATTATACGTTTTAACATTGATGCCAATTTTAATAAGAATACGTCCAACTTAAATACAATTCTCAAATATTGTTTTACCGATGTATACGATTTGTTTAGCAATTGCGTCGAGTGTCACAGTTTAGAAGTTTAAATTTCTGTTACCATGTAGCAATGTTTTTATTTCTTTAAAAATGTAATGATGAGACGAACAAGAAGATGTGTGGGGGCAAAAAACTGCTCTGTTAGACGAAAAAATATTAAAAAAAAAATTCATTTTATAAATCAATTTTTTGTATGTTCCAGGAGCGCTATGCGGAAATCGCGGCGCATTTATCAGAAGCGCAAGAACAGTTGCGCCAGCTGCGCAAGCGCAATGAGCCGACACGAGGCCTCATGCCCAGCGTGGCCGCCGCCGCCGGCCTGCTGCCCGCCAGCTTGCATAGAGAGATGCACTCGTCAGTGTACTCAGAGCTTAGCCTGGATTCCGGCATCGGTGACCCGCTCGCACAGTGAGTTATTTATTACTTGTAATGATGAGTATACATCATACTATGCATAAACGCGATTTTAAGCCGAGTGTCGCTTTATACCAACTGTCGACAACACACTGAAGCCTCGTATCAAGCGGGGCGTCATGCCAATCATGGCCAGTATAGAAAAATTCACAGTTACTCTGAAACAAAAACAATGTTTTCCTTAATTTTTTTTTATAAACCTATGGTGTCCCACTCCTAGGCAAAGGTCTTCCCCATCTCCTTCCAGACAGTGCGACCACCAGCCAGATTTGGCCAGTCTGCATTAACGCATCGAAGTCATCACGCCAGCGTTTTGTCGGCCTGCCTCGGCTCCTGTATTTACAAAATTATTTCTCTTCACAGCTCAAGCATGCTCAAAGTGTTTGACACGGTCGCGTGCGCGTCCCGCTGGTCGGGAGGCTCGGGCCCGTCTCTGCCCGGCTCGGACGCGCCGGACGGGCTGCCCCCTTACCTGAGGCAGCCACCGCTGCCGCTGTCCGACTCCTTCCTCGACGACTGCTCCGATGTGGACTCGGACGACCTCTACCCGTGAGTACCATAGAATATGTTACTTACTATGTTTTGGCGTAAAAATGTTTTTCGTAACTAATAGAACGGCTATTTTTCACATAGTTCGTTGTAATAGATAAACAAAACAATAATGAATTTAAAAAAATGTCTAGGATGCTTGGCAAAATGTAGGGATTTCAGGGTTGGTCCTTAGAGAAAGTTGTTCATTACTATGAGCCTTTTTCGGCTTAGCATACAATTTGCTTCCATTCCTGTGTTAACGAGTGTCGACGTCTTGTATTTTCAGTGGCGGTACGGGCGTCGGTGTCCCGGGAGCGCCGGGCGCGGCGGAGTTAGCCGCGGCGCTGCGGAGACTGACGCCGCAAGAGATTAACTCGCGGCGCGCCTCGCTATCTGCCTCCCACGTGCTGCGCTACAGGCGGCATACAGGTACTGAACTAACTGGGTGTTAGTTGTCCTTTTTTTTTGTGTGTGTTCCATGGCATCCCCGACACAGGGTATTCTAGTGGGGAGCTGTGAGTGTGAAACGTTATTTATTCATTTATTTATTACAGTCCGATAAAGTTTGTCCCCTTTTCTCCAGAGCACGATGTCAGGTTCATCCATCGAACGCTCTTCACTTGTTATCCTTAGCCACATCCTTTTGTTCTATAGTCCAATGAACTTTGTCCCCTTGTCCCCAGAGCGCGAGGTGAGCGAGGAGAGCGCGGTGTGGGGCGCGGGCGCGGGCGGCGGGCTGGCGCGCCGCGCGCCGCACAAGCTGCAGATCGTGAAGCCGCTTGAAGGCTCGCTCACGCTGCACACGTGGGCGCAGCTCGCCAAACCGAACATGTCAGGTATGAACTCACTGACACTACATTATGACTAGGTGAGCAAGGAGAACGCAGTCTAGTGAGCTGTGAAGTTAGGCACGAACCGCTGCGCAATATGTGCGCAGCGGTTCTAACAATGTATATCTAACAATGTGTGCGTGAGCTTGAAGGAGGTTGCTCTGCGCTTACATTGAGAGGCAGTCTCTGCCTAGTTTATAGTCCGACGAAACATCAGCCTTTTATCGATATACCAATTGAATCTGTTTATTATACTTAATTTTTTTGTAATCTTAACTAAACAGGGTTGCAAAGAACATACCTCTTACATACCTATACATATACATTTTATTTGTTCAGGTTTGCTAGAAGATCAAGAAGGCGTGGGCGTGCGAGGCGCGCGTTCCGCCGCGGCGCTCGGGCTGCGGACATACAGGCTCTCTGATGTGGAAGAGGACGACGATATGCTGCGCTTGCCCACCGCTGGGCATATCTACACCTTCACCAATAGGTAACTAAAAACTTTACTTAACAATATGCATGCACGCACCATGTAGAAGTAGACACATTATTTGCACGAGTGGTATTTGTTCTCGTTTTGTTTTGTTGTTTGTACTTTCCCGTAAAAATTTATTTGGAAACCAACCAATAGTTTTCTTGCCTTATGTGTTTGGGGTTTGAGATTATGTATGACCAACTAATGAACAAGATGCTATTATTTTTAAAGCTTGGTTTGGTGTGATTCTTTTTTATCAGGGGCTTTTTGGGATATTTTATTCCTTGAATGTAAACTCCTTCGATTTTAATCAAATTTAGAATCTTGTATTCCAATAAATCAACTTTCATTATTCCAAAAGCTACTTCATAACAACGCATGCATCCCACGCTACGCACGCTTTCATTCCTGTATGTACCCTGAGCATGCACCGTCCAATTTGTTTGTAAAGCGTGGACTCGGTCGACAGCACGGTGCTGCACCCCAGCGACGGCAGCGTGGCCATGACGGGCAGCGTGTGTTCTTCGGCTGTTGGGTCAGCCTACGCAAGTGGAGCCAGTTCCCTGGCGGCTTCGGTGCTGGGGACGGCGTGGAGCTCGCGGCGAACGTCGCGGCGGTCCTCGGCGGCGGTATCCCCGGTGCGGTCGCGGCGGGAGTCGGTCGTGGCTCCAACGCGGGCGCACTGGTCGCCCACAGCCACGCCGGCCAACTCCCCGCTGCTCGGGTCGCCGGACTCGTCCCCGCCGGCGACGCCTCGTCCCGGGGACGCGCCCCCCTCGCTGCACGCGCTCATAGCGTCCGGCACGAGCATCCTGCGGCGGCGGCACCTCGGCGCCGGCTCCCCCGCGGGTGAGGGCTCGCCCGCGCCGCTCGCGCTGCAGACGCCGGGCTCGCTGTACACCGGCCTCGTGCACCGCAGCCCGATGGAGCAGCTGACCTGCCTGAAGCGCACCCTGCGGTCGCCGGCGGCCCCGGCGGCGCCCGAGCGCCAGGAGGAGACGCCGATGGGGGTGCCGGCCCTGCCCGGCTCGGGGGCGCTCGACCGCCCGGGGGGTGGGGGGGCGGGGGGCGCGCGACGCCGGGGCCGCGCCCCCCGCCCCCGCGCCGACCTAGGGACGGTGGCTTCGCCCCCGCCGGCCCTGCACGCAGCCCCGACGCCCTTCGGAACCCTGAGCTTGCTCTTCGGCCGCAAGGGCGGTCTCCTCTAAACGAGCCCTAGTTAGTCGTAAGTTCTGTCCCAGACACTCCCGGTGTTTTCTAATTTCTCTCCTCGGTAGTTTATCAATCGGTGCGAAATATGTTGGTTTTAATAATATTGATTATTACGATTTTGTACTGTGTATTTGATTTTTTATCTCTTGACGTGTTTTTGTATTTTTTATTTTATTTTATTATTTGTTTGCATTTATTGGCCCCGTTTTCGGAGCTCGAACGAAACGAACGCGAGGCCGGTGCGGTCGCGACACCTATTCGATTTAAAAAGTGCAGCTTTAACGTCGGCCGCCCGGCGCGGGTGGTAGTTTTCTTTTCTGTCTTTCTATCGTAGACATTCCTGGTCGAGGAGCAAAGTGCTTCCGCTCCGAGCATAGAGAGATTATAAGTAGGACCAAACCGTACCGACGATCTTCAGTTAGCGGTCCGTCTAGTAATTTTCATAAAATACTAGGTTAGTTTTAAAATAAACTTAAAATATCGAGACCGAAAACGTTTTTATCGAAACGAGAAATCATCACACGAATTATTAGTTATTTAATTTGTTATTCGATACTTATTTTTAATTATTGTGATTGTCGATTGTATTCGGTTTTCTATAGTAGAAAAAGTCCTGTCATAAAAGTCTGTAGTATTATTTCATAAGGGTTGTAATATTTAATGATTATATGGAATTAGTGTTTAGGTAAAATAGTGAGACTTAACTCTAGTTTTTGTAGGTGCTTTTATGAAAAATAATAATCATTTCAGGTTTTTTAAATCTCATTTTTGCGTTAGTGACGTCTTATCTTATTTGTTAAGTGATTAATGTGTATTGTAATTGTAAATAATTGAATTTTCCATTAATTTAGCAGAGTACAAATTATTTATGATAATCAATCTGATTTAGTGTAATTCGTAATGAAAACCATTGATTTACGAACACGTGGATGTAGGGTCTAGCTCTAAATTTACGAAAAGAGTATCGTACTTAGACGGATTGGTGTAGGAAGATGATGGTGATTTCAGATACTTTTATTTTAACATAAGGCACATAAATCGAAACGACGACAAAATAAATTATTTCATTTACATCTTATTTCGCCATAACAATGCTTACTTCGAATTACAAAATGTTTCATCGATTTTTATAAACATTCGTCAATTTTTGGTATGTTTCTCTTTACGTTTAGTCTACTTTTGTTTCGGCCATTTTGAGCATTGACCCGAAATCCACGTGTTTTTAGATCGATTCGAAATATCGATCTTTTATGAATGAGTATAGAGGTTGATCATTCAAGTTTGCCAAAAAGAATACTGCATATATTAATACCAAATTAGTAAAGAATCCGTTTGTCTTGCGTTTTAATTTTCAAACACTTGGATTTGGATATTGGCCTCGATTTCACGGAAACTCACGAAACGAAACTTAGCGCTATTGTTGTCCTTTACTAAAGAAGCACAAGAAAGAGATAGCACGCATTTTAGTGCTGCCTAATAAGGAAGATGTAGTTTTCCATGCAAGCTTGGATGAGACCGGAGCGGGTGCTAAAAACAAGTTTTGGGTGTCGCTGGTGTACTCTTTAAGGATAGCACTAAAATTCATGCTTTGTGTTTCTATTAGTAAAAGACAGCGATAGCGTCAAATTTCGTTTAGTGAGTCGTGGAATCGAGACCATTGAATAGTTGGTACTAACATAGGGTCTGAATAAATAATGGTGCATGCCATAGTATGTAAGTAGCGTTGAATTTGATAATGTAACTGTTAGAATACGCAAGGCAGCCCATAGTAACTGTATTCAAAATCGATTCAGTTTCCGTGTACCAGTTCATAGTTTAATTTAAATAATGTTAGGTTATCGAGATTGGTGCTAGATAGGTTTATATGCCATTGATGTTTTGTTGATAATTTCAATTTGGGCACACGTTTAGGCTTTTTGTACACATACCTACCAAACCACGCTACCTTAGATGTATTTTCTGAGACGCTGGCCTTTTGTATCTTTCTATACCTAATAAAGACAGCTGACTGTATCCTTTTCTTAAATATTGAATTGAAAAGAGACCACAATAGTGCTGTCCGATTTGGTAAAAGAATTGTACTATAGAATCAATGCAATAATATTTGCTTTAAAAAGAAGCTGTCAAATATGATGAGAAAACCATTTATGGGTAATTTATTTTAAGCGGTCGTAAACCTGTTGATAAGCAATATTAGTAGCTATTTAACTTTGTACAGTTTTTTAACATTTGGCCTCAACTTCCTTAGTATGTGTACAAAACGCCTTACTATTATATTGTTTCATTGTTATTATTTAAAAGAGCCGATTACCTCTTATAGTATTCTTATCTCATTCTTACAATGCTCTCGTGATAGAGAGAGCGACACAAAGTTCAAGATAATTTGAAATAAGTTTCCTATAAGACGTACCGGCCCAGGTCAAGCAAGTTATGATGGTTTGTGAAAATATGGAAAACAATCGATGTGTGATTGAAACGTGGCTGCGAGACGTTATTTGTAACTGTAAACACAACTTGGTAATGCAGAGGTAGGCACAAACTGTGTAGTCTTTAAGGGCAACTTGTTGAGATTTTTGACGATTACAACAAAGCGATGATTGTAAAATAATTAAATATCAGAAATATAATTTATTCACAAAAGGTTGAATTTTATTCCAAGTTTTATTAGATCCTATAACTAAGGTGTAATGAATAAAATTTGGTAGGCATTTGATATGCAAAGAGAAACCAAACATTGCAATACTTAACTTTTTATTGACAGCACTAGAGGAAAGTACAAACACAGTAAAATATTAGAGATGATACAAATGGCGATCTTATCACTAAGAGCGATTTCTTCCAGACAACAGTATAGCTACCTTGTATACAGAAATAAGTTTAATAATATGTTAGAGACTGGTATTCATACCGCCTCTGTAAGCTAAGTTAATGAAGAAGAATAAAGAAATAGAAAGAAAGAAAATAGAAGAAGAAATACCAATCAATAACTTAATTAATTATTTTTATAAAGTACGGACTTTCATGGTTCAGATAATAATCATTCGATAATTTTAATATCAGGACATACAAAACTCTTGAGGTTAATTTATTAGAAAATATGACAGTTGTGTTCATAGTTGCTATAGCAACTTCATCTGTCAACTTCGTACTGTCAAGGAAACTACTGTAAACAAAGGCATTTGTGTGAAAGCTTTCTAGAAAATAGATGCTAAAAGATTCCTTAAATTATCAATATTTGACTCTTTTACATACGAAGTGTTGTGATAAAAATGACGGAGCAAATGAAATACATAGTAAAGGAGTTGAATGCTACGTTGGGTAGAAACTACGATCTGATAAAATTGGATTCCTTGAATGAAAAGCAACTGTTGCAGCTTTTGGTGGACCTTCTTGTGAACTTCAATGCTGGAGAAAAGGTAAGTAAGATTCCTGTCTAATATTATTATGGCAAGAGACTTAATTTTGCATCAACTTAGCCTTTTGCCAGTTATTCCACCGCCAAGCAGTAATGTGCAAACATTACTGTGTTCCGGTTGGAAGGGCATTGTTTCCAGTGAAATTACAGGGCAAATGGGAGATTAAACATCTTATATCTCAGTGTGACGAGCGCAGTGCTGTGCCACGCAGGGTTTTGAATTCTGCGAGTTCAAAATTCTGGGTAGCGCAGACCTGTTATGGGCAAACGTGACGTTTAACATCAGGCGAGCGATTTGCTCGTCTCGTCACTCAATTACATAAAAAAAAGCCTGTAATCATCCCACTGCTGGGGTACGTGGTCTACCCTCGAACGGTGATTAGGTCGTATTCCCAGGTAAAAACATCAAACTTAGTATTCCACCACGCTGGCCAAGTGCGAGTTAGTGGATTCACATACGTCATTGAATACATTTTCCGGACGTACTCGTACGTTCATACTTCATATGCATATTAATTACTTATTGAAACAATATTACTAGACCTACTAGACTTACAGTATCTACATTTCAGTTGTAGCAGAATACCTAAAGCAGAAGTTTCTTTTAGCCTTCAAGTAGATACATTTATCTAATCTAATAACTCCATACTATAACGAGCAATATTTGTATATAAATACGCACGTGCTGCGCCCGCAATTTTTATTTTTGGGTTAAAAAGTAGCTTTCATGCAAATCCAGAGAAAAAGTTACTACCAAACCAAATTTCAACAAAATCCGTTCAGCCGTTTTTGCGTGTTTGAACAGCAAACATTTGAAGATTTGAACACACAAACCTTCACAATCATCAGTAGGATAACTTCTCCATTACCTGCAGCTAGACATCAACGAAGACGATACTGAGACCGTATCAGTTAGCTTGCTGGAAATGCTGGGCAGCGTGAAGTACCGTCCTCCGGGGGGTGTGGAGCCTTCGCGGTTCCGAGCGCAGCTACTGGCGGGGGACGCGCGCACCATACATCATGTGCTGCACTGGCTGCTCACCAACAAGGAGCAGGTTAAGAACACGGCGTATCTGGCCAAGTAAGTGCTGAGAACGGAATTTCGGCTTATCCAGTACCTACACATAAAAGGCCACCATCAAATATGGTCTATCGTTATGAAAATGGCACCTTGACGTGCAGCATTTGTTCGCGCACTATCGAGGCTACAATAGGGTACTATAGCCACATGAAGGCACACGAACGAAGCCTCAGTGTATCCTGACAGAAACGGTGGTCATCATGGCTGAAATCAGCTGGGAACTAAATTATCTTAATAAATCGAAAATCTGCTTATTTATTGCCTTTAAGGCGGAACAGAGTTCGCCGGGTCAGCTAGTAGGTATACACATAAAAGGTAGGTAGTAATCGCGTAGTCGCCGGTATTTCCGAGTAACTACAACATTGGATTCCATTAAAGGGGTGTTAGTAGAGTATTAAAATGACGGCAACATATTATCCGTTTCGTCCCCGGTGTTACAGGTATCCATAGGTATCATTGGGGTCGTTTACTCTAGAATAAATATAAAATATGAGGCACAGGCAGGTCCGTAACTTTTAGCTGTGTTCCGTAATTTTACTCGCGGTTTTCTGGTTCTCTCGCATTTTCCGTGGCTAATGGTACCTTTCTGCAGTTACTTAAGTGCCTGTTTGTAGTCCGTCCTCATGAAACTACTTCTTTGGCAAATTTTCAACATTGGTTAAACCGTTTTAGTTGTGATAGTAGGGTCACATTTGGGGATCTGGCTACCTTCTCGAACGAGCCCATCTCTAAATCATGAGCCAATCTTCTAAAGATACCTTTGCTTGACAGCCCCTAACACACAGGCACCTTTCGCAGAACATCGATCCCTCTTCCCTCCCTACAACGGCAAGGACAACGAAGGTAGTCAGATCTCCAAATCTGAGCAACCACGAGCCCAAAGGCCCTTTTTAATCGGCTCTTACAAAAGGCAGGGCCTATAGCTAGCTCCTAGCAGTACGAGAGCTAAAGCTGTGGATAATAATGAAAAACTTAGATCTCTGCCTCTAATTGAGACAGTACCTAACAGCTGTATCATTCACTGAACTGTCGCAATATTTTATCGATAATTACTACTGAATAATTCAATTATAGTAATTACAGTAGGCTATAAACAATTCGTTAATTGTTTCAATAATCGATTCGTAAAGTAGTTAAACGCCAATAGTTTGTTACGACTCAGAAATTACGAATGAACTTGGAAAATTAGGAAATAGGGATCAACAGCAGCTGTACGTGAGCAATAACTTTTACGACTGGGCCCTAATGTTACGGGAGGGTTCCGCCCGGGCTCTCGGCAAAATGATAAACACGCCTTCAAAAAGCTGTTTGTTTTTATTTTTCCTCAAGGGTCATCGTTTAGGTATTCTATGGTGGTTTAATGGGCAATGTAAAGTAGGAAAGCACTAGTAAGCGAGCAAGCGAGCATACGATTTGTCAAGTGGCGTGAGACCGGAACGACGACGGCGGTATAAAATATTCTACGGGCTGAGGTGTACCGTAATGTGGCGTGTCCGACTTGCTGTAGAGTAGGTACCATAACTTTTTTCATTCTGTGAGATGAAAGCGATAAGTCTTGGGTACGTGATGTACCGTATGTCCCTCATATAGATACCTATTGTGTATTTCCCTCTGCCCTTATCAAAAACTAAATATCGAAGCTAAGCTATTATAGCCCTGAGCAACGGAGGAACTCAACTGAACCAACTCTTCAGTGGTAGAATGATACAACTGGTAGAATATTTTCATATATATTGTAAGTTTGCATATTACGACATAACCAAAATAAACTACTTATGAGTTAATTACAGGTATTTGAAAATTCCTGATATTCCACCCGACGTTGCCCGCAACAACACTGTCCAAGACCTACTCGACCTATACCAGAACTTGATAAACGAGTTCAAGGAGGTCCACAAACGGACCAGAATACTACAGAAAGAGAACGCTTCGGAAATTATTAATGACATCAAGGAGATGGCGGTCGAGAGAGACATCGGTAAGCAATGAGCTATAACGACTCTCCAAACAACACTCATTAACAAAGGCGATTTTCTATGTAAAATTTCTTCCTAACTCCGGTAATTACAAGTTTTGACATCTGAATTTAAGCACTCACTTAAAATTTCCAACCTTGAAACCGATTTCGAATGCGCGCCACGATATGGGCAATTATTCGCTGTACGTGACTTGTGTTTCAGTGATCAAGCGGCTAGAAAATGTTCATATAAATCTCGTAGACGTGAGTAATAAAGAGGAACTTTTAAGCGTCAGTAAAGCTCTGAGGCTCCAACAGGAAAAGTCTAAGGAGTTGGAGAATCAGGTAAACTCGATCGTAAACTCAAACAGCGCATTTAAGTAGGCAAACTTTGGGCTTGATTGTCTTAACCTTGTTTCCCTACTTTGTAGTACGAAACTCAACAATCGCAACTCAAACTGGCGTCGGACCAGTTAAAAAGATACCTCAACATTATACACGGTCAAAGTGCAGCTCCACGAAACGCAAACGACGTCATAAAGCACTTGCAAGAAGAAATTCAGGTTGGAAACAATTTAACTTTCAAACTGAGCTTGTAACATTGTCGTTTGAAACACGCTCTCACCGAGTAGTTTTATTTTAGTTGAACAGCTACCTTGTTAAGGAGAAACTGCCGCAAGAAAGTTCACATTTGCAAAAGGAATTGAATATTATGCAGATGATCGCTACGGAGCAACACCCGACCCGGTCCGACCTCCTTGCCGTGCAGGATAAGGTAAGCAAATATCCTAGAGAAGGGAATTTCGCTCTCTAGTGTCTCGGCTGAATTTATTTAGCGAGCAAATTGCTTGCCGGTATGATCTCCTTTAGTTTCGGCTCAGGAGACTTTTTCTATACACTTCAAAGTAGAATATAAATGTAGATATATGAGCCTAAAATAAAAGCACACAAGAGCTTCTTTAATTTATTTTCTGATCGCGTCTCCCTGTGGAACTTCATCGTACCTTTATACCTAAACTCGTTATTGAAAGGTCTTCCCGTATTGTAATGCGGGGCTTACTTTATTGGGAGACAGATTTTATGATTGAACTGTGTCTAATTATAACTCGTCCTCGTCAGTTTTTGATTAGTGCTTGCACTGAGAAAAATGCCCATCTAAATTCCGCTAAAGGAATGATGAATTCTTTTAAAGTGCAGAGCATACTGATATCACGGAAAAGTACGATACAGCTACCATTGTGTTTGGTTATTACAACTATTATTAACTAGTGCTCATCATCATACTTTTCGGTGATATCAGTATGCTCCGTACTTTAAGTGAATTCATCATTTCATTACATGGCCATTTTTCTCAATGTGAGTTCGATCCTATCGACTATGTTAAGATTGCAGTGGTAAACGGAGAAATGGAGCAATTGGTGCAAAGGAAGTTGGCCACATCGGGGCCGCAGGAGGACAAACTGGCACCTTTTCGACAGCAAGCTGCTGTCATTAGGAGAAATAAGGATTCAAGTGCAGCTAAAGTCCATGAATTAGCTGCGTCACTGAAGGAATATGAGGCTACGCTAGCGGATTTGCAATCGCAGGTAATATTCTTCTTATCATAATGCCAATTGTTTATTAATTAAACAAAATTCTAAATTGATGAGCGTTATATGTAGAGATTGTCATCGTTTTCAAAGCGTGAACCTAAAATAGTTAGGTACCTATTTAGCTAGCCACAAAGCTGGTCGTGCAATATATTTACCATAATTCCAATAATGCGTATCTCAGCGATTTATCGCTTCGGGCAAATGCACTATCAAATAGCCAACTCGCTAATTTTAATCTACCTATGCCTAACAATGACCCCATATACCCAGATTAATTTATTGGCTTTAGTAGATACAGACTTAATAGCAAAATACCTATACCACATAATAGGTATAGTGTAAATTTTTTACAATGCAATTTACTTTCGAACTTTTTGTACGAAATATTCAAACCAACCCAAACATCGAAAAGAGTATAAACCACAATAAATTTCCTTAGTTTTTTCCCACGCTTCATACGCGCTAGTAATTGAAACAAATGATATTACAACTTCGTGCCGTCCTCCAAATTAATTCCACGAGCTTTTGTGACACTGTTAAATTAAAAACAGCGGACAATACAAATATCATCCGCAGTGAAGTCGCGTCACGTTCCATGTTGTGTTGTTGCCATTGGCGCGCCCTGCACGTAATGCGGCGTCGGCATTATTAGTGCTGCGATTTGCCGACTGCTCCCTTTGCGAAAACTGCTCGGCTACCGCTTTATTGCACTGTTACCATTAAAAACAGTTACATGTCCGCGGAATAGTCTGTTTGGTCAGCAGGAAAAGTAAGACGAATCCTTCGAAACGAGTTGCTTTTGACCGCTGCTATCTCTTAGACGTTTGGCCAGTGAAGCTTTGCTGGCACGGGTTTATCGACATCAAAAGCTATTGGTAGAGTATTAGAGCGGACTGAATTTGGTGAAGTCAGCGGATAAAGTAGAGCAAATCGTTCGTGCTCTAATAAAATGTTTTGAATCGCCTTTCTTTATTTTTCACGCTTGTTTTAGTAGGTTCGGGTTTGTGGCGGTACAGCGCACTTGATATAGAGACTAAAGTAAGTACCTCGAGATAATAATGAAAGCTTTTAAAAAGTCATTTGCAGAGAGAAATATAAAACAATATTAATATTCTTCCCCAATGTTGTTCTCGGATATTAGGTAATACAAAACGTTAACATCATATAGCTGCTTGCAATTTACATTATAACATCGTCAGTAAGGTCCCAACCTGCGTTTCCATTTCCCCCAGTCACAAAAATGTTTTGGGTCTCTCTTGTTCGTTAAAAATAGATTTATTTTCGCACTTGAAGAGCGGAAGGCAGTGATGGTCAACATTGACGGAATCGAAATGGGCCCGTTGTCGAAATGTTTCTCGCCGCGTCATGAAGATCAGATAAAACATTTTTCGTTTCAAATAAATCGGTCATTATGTCCGGGAGCGCAAGATTGAACTCCAGTCTCCAGATAGTGTGCCGTCTCCCTCAGATTTATGTCCAGAGAAATTCTTTCATCTGATTTATTGTAATGAATATTTTTGTGCTCCTATTGCGTTGCATTGTCGCGTAAAGATTAATGAACGGACGTTGATAAATAGTTAAGGAAAAATACGATATAAACAAAGACGATTAAAAGAAATAGAATTTATTGTCGAGTCGTTCATTAGGAAGCCGACAAAGTAATAGAATGCAAATTAATTTTCCTTTTCATTAAAACAGATTCGCTGGTATTTTTTTTAAAGATGGTGTAGGTACGAGTACGTTGGCGTCACAAGTGTAGGCTGACGACTGATGATTCTTCGCGTTTGCACAGCTCCCGTTTCAATTTGGGCTCTGCCTTTGTAATCCGATATCCCAAAGCAAGATGTCGTTTAAAATTATTCGCTTTCGTCTTATCTCTTATTTATTTAACAGGTCAGGCAGCTCCTCGGAGACACGGTGCTGAGGGGCGAAGAACTAAAGAAGTACGTAAATTCTTTGCGCACAAAGAGCACCATCTACAAACGGCAAAGAGCTAATCACTCAACATTCAAGGCAAGCATTTCATTCTGACTTGACTTCTTAGAAAGATAATAATAGACTCCGCTTGAGATACGATTTTATTTCGGTCTATGACTGTCACGGATATCAATATTATTTTTTGAATGGGATTTTACCCAAGTGGCCAAACATACTCGTAACCCTGGAAGTTTTTTCGGGTTACGTAGCATATGTGTTTCAATGTGACTGCTGACTACCTACCGCCTGAACGGCTTAACTGATTTTGAAAAGTAAAGTGTCGTTGGACTTACCTTAATATGTGAGTGTCATAGGTTATATTAAATTTAATTGAAATAATATAAATATAAATGTCCACCCTTCGAGGGTAGACCTGTATCCCAGCAGTGGGAGGATTAAAAGGTTGCATATGAATATAAATATATCGCACAATGAAGATAATGAAACATTTTCTTTGAAGCATCCATTTTAAGTTGAACCCTAGGAAATGACGCACCATTTATATGTAAAGCTCTTCGTTATCTGGTCTTTGACAACATTTCAGTGTTTTAGATGCAGTTGGGCTTTAGTTTTTAGATTAATTATACTTGTTAATTAAGTTGCCATCACACTGACAACAGAGATTTCTAATCTAGCCAATTTTAATTTCAAAAGCCAGATATTTGAAAAAATGTCTATTGATATTTGATACAGGCTGAAGCTGGAATACTGGCTCGAACGATTCAAATTGTGAGCACAGCTGACCCCACAGTGGAGATGGCTCTGGTAAATCATAAGAAAACGATAATAGATGAAGTGGACGCATCAGAGAAGGATCACGATAAGACGGCCGATTTAGCCAAGAAGTCTCTGCACGACTTGTCTCAGGTTAGTATTTTCTCAGGTAATCGAGTCACATATTTTACCATATATTTAGGTACGTGTGATTTACTTACGAAAATAAGACAACAACAAGGCGGTAAGATACAAGGACAACACGCTCGTACAAGGTTATAGTCGAACAATTATGCAAAACGAGAATAGTTTGTACGAGTTTTAGGCCTGATGGTTGGGTGGCGTTTAATATTCGTTGACTCTTATCTACTGTCTATGGTACATAGAAAACAAACATTGCGATAAGTGGGTCGTCAAATTGTGTCTAGGTACTTACATATTGATATGCAGTATATTTATGAGTGTGCTAAGAATGGATAGATAAAACCCAGTTGGTTTTTCCCATGCCCGCGTAAACATACTAAATAATTTACGTACTATTGGAAATAGATCTCGCAAACCTCAATCCGCAGCCCACTGTCAGACTTACGACCCTTTTATAAGGGTCTGTGCGAAGTTGTTCGGTAGGTATAACTTTTCTGTGGAGTAAGGTAAAATTGTTATTCACAGTTGGTTGCCCAAACAGCTCAAAAGTTGTCTCAAGTCCGTCAAGAGATTCAACCTCTCGCCGACAAAATCAAACCCGTGAAAGAGGAGTTCCAAACTGTCCAACAACAATACGAACAAAAGAAGCGAGTTTACGAAGCCACATCGATAAATATCACCTCTCAAATGGAACCCATCAAAAATCAAGTAAAGG
This sequence comes from Alcis repandata, assembly GCA_949125135.1. Taxonomy (NCBI): domain Eukaryota; kingdom Metazoa; phylum Arthropoda; class Insecta; order Lepidoptera; family Geometridae; genus Alcis; species Alcis repandata. The sequence continues at coordinate 8,445,109 of OX421226.1, read as the reverse complement.
ATATGACGGACCAGTTGAACAGCAAAGAGGACGAGTGGAAAAGTTTGCGCCAAAAAATAACAAAAGCGGAAAGTTTGCAAGAAGTCGTCATGTTTGAAATGAAAAATTCTATGCAATCCCCCCGGAAGCCGTCCAAGATGGAAGCCTTAAAGAAAAAAGTCGGCGACTTGGAGCAAATTGTTAAAAATTTGGAAGAGGCAAGTATAATCCGGTAATATAATCCTTTCCGGGGTCAAAATTAAATTGCGACTTCTCTGTTCCATTCTTCGTAGGGATTGTTCGGTTTACTTTTTGAATTGCTTTTACTTCGTAAGACGCTAAGCTCTGAATAGGTAGATATAATTTTATTTTGACTATCAAGTAAGTATTTGAAACAACACTTTAACAAAGCAATTATACAGTTCATAATTTTATATTACAAGCATAGAGATAATAGGCTATTTACAAGTCTCGTGGTTTTCATCGCTAATCGCAATACAAAGCGGCACTTATGATATTCTAATCGATACTACAAGCTCTTGTTATGTCGCATATATGGGTTTAAGTAAATACTTTTATCTATTGCGAGTAGGTATAGAGAGGTCCCTACCTACTTGTAGGTACATTTATTAGTATGTTTCGATGTTTATTGAAAGGAAATAATATTCTAAGCCAAAAAAGACTCGTAGTAGGATCTCATCATTGTAAACGGTTTTTACTATGAGACCAACTCTGAAATCGCTAAGAACAGCTGTTCCATAGAATAATGTCAATGGCACTCAACAAAATGTATGGATATTGGACAGCTAATTTATTCGCGTTTTCAAGGCAAGTCCCATAATAAAAATTGTTCATAATGATAAGTACTATGAGTGAGTCCCTTTCGGCTAAGCCATACCCTTTTCATCAAATCTTGTAAACATCGAAACTACTAATAAGTACACGTAGGTCATAAAGATGAGTAAGCACTATGAGCTATTTTCGGCTTGGCCTACCCTTTTATAGCTCTGCTCTGTGTAAATATATTACCTCTTTCCAGGAGCAACGATCCATCAGTTCTCGACAGGGCGCCGTGGAGGAGCAGACCCGGTACTGGGAGAACACTCTCCGACTGCTGCGCTGCAAGATGCGCGCGCGCACCGAGCCGGCCGCGAGGCAGGGCCGTATGCATATCACGCAGAAAACACAGATGCTCACTCTCACTTAAAAATGTACACCTATACTGTATTTCTCTTCGTATACGTAGATACCTAAAATAGAAATAGTTTGATTACCTTAAGAAGAAGTACCATAGTTTTATTACTTAAGGTAAGTTTTATTCTTATAAACATATCCTTAGTCTAGGTTTTGTTACATCTACACGTCTATCTTCTTCTTTCTTCTTATATATAAAAATGAATCGCTGTTCGTTAGTCTCGCTAAAACTCTGGAACGGCTGGACCGATTTCGCTAATTTTGATCTTGATATATTTGTAAAAGTTCAGGGAAGGTTTAAACGGTGAGAAACATGAATAATAAGTAAAGAAAAATACTAAAATCGACAATTTTATTTTTCAATACAAACTGTTTCTACCTGTGAAACATTTGATGTTCGGTACGGGAAACTCGGAATGTCCGATCTCTTTTGTCTTTTTAGAAATAAAAAATAGTGTCACTTGGTTGTCAAATATTTATAGGTGTGTTCAGATATTGGTCCGATCTTTTTGGTCTGTTTTGTTGGATTTTTTTTTGTTTACATTTAATACAGGCAAGGTTTAAAAGTAAAAAAAAAACAGCGGGTGAAACCGCCGGGGGTCAGCTAGTCTATCATAAAAACTATGGAAAGATGGTGCGTATTATCATCACAAGCATTATTCAATATAAGATCTCGAAAACAAAATAATGTCGTTTACATTTCACAAGTTTGCTGTTTTAGACTCTGTTCATGTAGCAATTTAACTACTTTGTTACTATCCTTTTGTTTGTAATTTCTGGCGTGAACATAGAGTTTATCTATCCGTCTATCAATTTAAAAAAAATTAAGGGTCGATACACATCTGACGGAAAATGCGTCGCGTACTATCGCATACTATACTCGACGCACTAGCGCATCATCGGTTGAGTGTGAAAGGTTGGATGTTTTATTATATATTTCTCTGTTCTGGCGTTACGCGACCGCTAATACGCATTTTCCGTCAGATGTGTATCGACCCTAAACCCTACTTACAATTAAATACAAGTAGAATTTACGTTTCAGCCTACATTGAATAATGTCCCAGGCCTCTATTATTGTGGTAGGCCACTTCATCTTCAAGACGGCTATAAATAAAAAAAAAATTTTTTTTGTAATCGAGTTTCGAGAGTAGCTTGGAAAATTTTCCAGCTGTTGCATGTACAAACGTTATTTGTATATAATTTGGTTAAGAAACGTCTGGTCATTCGCCTGAGTGCCGAGAGCCACGCGTGCTTAGAATAGTTAGTGGCAACCTCAGATCAAGTATAAAGGCAGATAGAGTACCTAGACTTCAAGCACACATTGACGCATAAAAACTATCCGAATCAATCGTCAATTCTTACGTCAGTTGCTCAGAGAACGTGGAGAAGGAAATTAAGTAGTAATAAGGGTAGTTTTTATGCGTCAATATGTGCTTGAAATATGCGTACACGGGAAGTAACTCTATCTGCCTTTCTACTTGATCTGAGGTGGTAACGCCCGGCGCGGTATGCAACACTTAGTTGCGACTTTATTGGATCTTAGGTATTCTAGAAAGTTTCATTGGTTATCTTGGCTTTTATTTATTTAATAGTTTCTCAAATATGTAGGTAAAAAGGGCGAATACACAAATGACATTTATTTTATTGACAAATTGACAAATGACATTGTTTAGTAAAGGAATTTTTATAAAAGGTTGAAAGTTTTGCTAAATGAATTGAAATGAAATGGAATGAAAGTTTTATGCCGTTATATGCTCGAATACTTTCCTAGAGAAAGAAAACAACTTAATATTCTCAAATTCTTAATTACTCTTGTAAAAATTGATGTATTGGCTCTCTCTGTAAAACACCTACGATTTATAGATAGATCTTTATTTAAAGAACACTATCGAAACTGCAAATGACATTTTTTATAAGAGACCAATTTAAAGTCAAAATTTGACCTTAATTCAGAAGTTAAAATGTGTAACATAACATCCCTTTTTAACCGACTTCAAAAAAGGAGGAGGTTATCAATTCGTCTGTATGTTTTTTTTTTTTTTGCTACCTCATAACTTTTGACTGGGTGAATCGATTTTGATGATTCTTTTTTATTAGAAAGCTGACGCTTCCCATTTGGTCCCATTTCAATTTAGTCCAGGTCTGATAATGGTATCCATGAGAAAACTATATAAGTCTTAAGTACGTGCGCGACAAATAGATGAATAACTCAATAGTCGGTCTTTTGAAGTCGGTTTTTGTTTTGTAAAAATAATGTTCTTGTTTATTAAAAAAATGTCAATTATTTTTTTTTTTATTTGATTTATGAATAATTGGTACAATGAAAAAAAAACGTGATTTAGCAGTTTCGATATTGTTCGTAGGGGCAGTCGAATTGTTAACAGACTTTAAGACAGCTCTTTCAATGCACATTTCTGCTAAATAAAGGTAGACGACTTGAGACAGCGATGTTTTATTTTGCCCGTTTAGATAAGTGTATCCTTATACCAAATCTTATCCACGTCCCAATAGTTGTCTAAACGAGATTGCCCTTAGAAATAAGACCGCTCGTTCAGATATCCGTGAAAGAGGCATTTGCCTTACGTTATAGTTGTTTGCTGGGGATTGCCTTACAATATTTCGCTCTGTTATTTCACATTATCTTTTCAAAATAACGGAGTAGTTCACATAAAATGCGAATGTTTGCTAGACAGTATGTTTCCTCTTTAATTCTTCACGTTAAAACGTATCTGGATGAAATTGGGTATACAGGTTAAGCCCTGGATTAACATACCGTTATTGAAAAATACCGGGATAAAATACTTTTTACCCAGGTATTTTTCAATAACGGTTTCAGTAGGATAGCGGATGAGATCGCAGGCGCGGTTTGTTCTAAATATTTTGTTTGGGAACACGACACGCCTATTCCGTAAGCGTGAGCAAGCGTGTGACAGTACCCGACTCCTAAGATAAGAGATTCCGTCCTATTCGGAAACGAGGCCCATTGTAAAACGTTTTTCTTGTATCTCCCGTTACAGCCTCAACGGACTTGAATGCCTGCGGTTTATTTTCGTGTTTACCTATTCTTTTATCTACATTGTTATTCAGGATACCTTTGCGATAGCTTTTTTAAAAGGAATTTTATCTCTGACACACCCGTAAAAGTAAACAGAGGCCCGCGTAATTAAATGAGGAGACGAAAAAATTAAATTAAATTTTCATAATACTAATGCTGTTTTTATGGTAAACAGCGAGGAAAGATAAGGTCGTTTCTTTTGATTATTTTGTGAAGTCAATATTTCAGTTTTATATTTTCAAGTACCTAGGTTCAAAATTATGCGTGCTATTAATTATAATTTATATCAGCTCTTTACGTTACAAAATAATTAAATATAAGTAATTCTTGGACACAAAAAGTCTTCATTGTATAAACACAAAGCTTTCCGCTACGCGTTCGTAGCGCTACGGCAAACGCTGCTACGGCGTAGCCGAGCCTTCAAACAGGGTCGAACTTAGAAGCCGTCTGTCAGTCATTGCTCCAACTTTTAGACCTGAGTTCAAGTTGGCAGTTCAACCACTTCGGACGGCTGACAGTTGGGTAATGAGTTTGCGAGCTAAAACAAAAACTTCGTCACTTGCTAAGTATCGATGTACAAAATAAAAACACAGTTGAACCTAACTCGACAGACAATAGCTGTGACGAATGGTAAAATTATTGTTATTGCGAGTTTGTTCAAGTTCCAGGCTGATAATGTCAAGTTTGAGATATTTTGAATTAAGTGCTGTTGTTCTCTGCTTTCACGTTTCAGTTTAATAAATGGTCTAGCGTCTTCAGTCAGAAACAAACTAATGATACGTGGAAAGAATGATAGTTATTTGTGGTACCGTTACGAAAACAATAAAATCAATCAAGGATGTCGTCTGCTACGAATTATGTTTGTCTTTGTCTCGGCGTTTGTTTTGTGACTTGGATAATGTACCGAATAGTTGAAAGATAACTCGGGTAAGATGTGAACAATGTTCATAATCTGTAGAAAACACTTAACTGGTGAATGTATTTTAGAGTGGACGCAGTTAGAGTTTTAAAGCAACCCCTTGTTTTGAATTCACTTATTTTCGCGAATTTCTATTTTCCGCGTTTGGACCACCAAGTCTCCTAAAATGTACAACCAACTACATATGTACGCTTTGTTTAGTTATATGCATTTATCAAAGTATGTACGAAGGTACATAGTTGGTTGCACACCGACGTTCGGTCACGACCGTCATTTACCTAACCATAAAACAAAAACCTCGCCTAGTCCCATTAGTGCGGTTCTTTTATACAAGCCTGTACTACGACTCCCCTCTACTTGTTAAAATATTTGTTGTTTTCTACGTGTCCTAGATGTCTTCATTCGGAGGATTAATTAAAGGCCTAAAGTACATTGTAATAAAAACAATCTTTAAGTAAGCAACAATGCTTACCTTAAGATAAAATAGTGCTCTCATTAATTTTCCCAACAAATTAGTCGTTCGCAGACAAAACCCCCGTCCACGACTTTGCGAGAAAAAAGTTCTAATTGTTTTCAACAATAGGAAGCCTCCAAGTCTCAGGACAAGTCTGCTTCGGACGGAAGCGATATAAATTTAAATTTTAATAACGGCTCGCATTAAAAGTTGGAACGATCCGGGGATAGTAAGTAAGCTATTCCGGGTAGTTGATGTTTGGCCTCCAATGTTCGACGCATCGGCCAAACGAATTTGTGGTCGAACTGTCGAACTAACTAATCGTAAACTCGAATGGTCCTTCAAATCTATAGGGAGCGGTTTTTCTGACAGTTGATGGTCCCGTGGCTGATGTATCCCGTTTGGATATTTTAGCAGTATGCCTACTTATTAATTCTTAACTAGCTGCACCTCACGGTTTTACCCGCATTATTCCGAACAAAAAGTAGCATAAATGTTAATCCAGGGTACAGCTACTGTTTGCATAATTGAGCAACCAACCTCTAAACTTTGACATTTATAATATTAGTAGGATTTACCTGCGAGTGTATATGAAAATTTAATAATCATAATTAAAACATGAGTTTATATAATATGAAACGCTTCGTGAGTTTAAATTACATGGAAGAAAAGTACTCCAAAGTGAGCACTCCTGTGGCATAATTATTTTAGAAGATATCTTCAATAGATACTTCAAAGATCCTGTTATATTATATAGCTTCACACAAGTTTGAGGCTCGATAATTTGCGCCCAAAAACTCTCGCCACGAAATTAATTTCGGAATCACACGCACGTTACACAATGACAAAGTTGTTTTATGTCGCGTGCCGACGAATGATATGAAAGACTTGTTTTTAATTAACCACTTCTACACCGAGCCAAAACCTCGGGAACCTATACGCCCACGTTATCGTCAAACTTTAAGTGATCTAACGTCAAAGATATTTAAAACTATGGATGTTGGGGTCGAGTTCAAAATTCACAAAAATAAACAGTGCTCTAAGTTAGGTCCTTTGGAATTGGCAAGAAATAACTAATAAAGAAGCCTTTATTGTCCTGTTCTTCACATGCATTGAATTTTATTTTAATTAATTCTTTATTTTTGAACTTTTCGGGTTAATGGTAACAAACTAACTTTAACCCTATATTGTCACTGTAATACTTCATTTACCCATTAGCATTCGCAGCCCAACACAGATTAAAGAACTATAATTAGTTACTCCGCTTTTAGCATTTTTTTTTTGTTTGAATAAAAGCGCTGTTCCAATATCCATTGTTATAAAACCTATGAAATACTTCATTAATTTTCATGAGACGATAATAATTGAAAACCTGTAACGATAGCCTTTGAAATAATCGACTGTGGCATTTGACATTCTCTCCACAAATTCAATTATTCGATGGGAGGCTCTAATGCAAAACGCCGCCGCGTGTCGCGAGATTAGTTTAGGGCTTGAAATGTCACGTATGAAAATAGATAATTGAATAGATGCAGTTAGTTTATATATACCGCTAAGATCTCTGTTTCATCCACAATACATGCCTGCATTAGACAGGTGCAGATGCAGTGTTTAGCTAGTGGCTTTTTGTTTTGAAGAATATGCCAGCGGAGAGAACGCAAATGTGATTAAATGGAAGTAATAGTCTTGAGTCGAAGGGCAATTGCACCAATCTCTCCGTAACCACTCTAGATAATTGTTTTAATGCAATTGAGTGACATAACGAGCAAATTGCTCGACTGATGTCAAACTTCACGTTTGCCCATAACAGGACTACGGCACCTAGAATTTTGAACTCATAAAATTTAAGACGGCACAGCACTGCGCTCGCCACCCACAAAAAATGTTTTATTTCCTATTTTCCTTGAAATTTTGCTAGAAAAATTGCCTTTTAAACCGGAATATAGTAATATTTGCACATTACTGCTTTTCGGTATAACGGTGCTTTCCCAGGAGGGCTGCCATTACACGCTGCCTCAAGCCCCAACGCATACCTACTTGATCAATGCATGGTGCGCTCCTACACTGACAAAAATGGCCATCAAAATTCCGATGGATTCACCTAAAGTACGGAGCATATTTATAGTCCTGAGTTTAGAATCTATTGGGTAATATCTTAGAAGCGAGCATCTTATATTATGATATGTGCTCACACAATGTGCACACATTATATTGAGCATCGACTAAACTAAGATACCTGCATCACACGAGAGAGTTCATCTGAATTGCAAATGAAGTTCAGTTCGTCGATGCGACGCAACTACGGCAAGATATTTTGAACAGTGAAACTGCAACTTTTGCAAGTTTGTTAAAAATGAGTTTTTGAAATGTTTCTTGCTCCAAGACTTTTAAATTGAATTGAAATAAAGTTTACATTGAAGAACCTCTGCGCTGATCTATAGGAAATTGATCGGTAAAAACCTTTAAGAGTTTAAAAAAGAACTTAAATTAACTAATTAATTAAGAGTTTAAATTAACCTTAAAAAAGCTAGTTAAGATGAGTCTTAGTATAACACGGTCACATTATCTCGAGACCTGGCGTCACGTCGCGTCGGCGCTCTGATATGGTGCGCAAAACAAGCATCCTCTAGTAGGATATTATTATAAACAATAAGATTTCCAACAAAACAAATATTGTGTCAATTAATTTAATGTAGGTAATATTACTATAATGATATGATTAAAATGATGAAAAATAAATGAAACAATCTTGGTTAAGTGGGTACAAGAAGTGTTTAAAACTTAACAAAAATGTCCTACGTTGCAACAAATACAATATTTTAACGTAAACAAAATAACAATAAAAGTCCAAACGTAACAATGAAATGTTTAAAAATATACCACGAAAACAAGTCGACGCGTATCGGCAACGAAAGTGCTAACCGTACTGACGCGCCGTGGCGAGCGCGGGGAGGTGAAAGGAGAACGGGGCGGGAGGTTCGGAGGTCTCGAGATAATGTGACCGGGTTGTACTTTATTTTTAATTAGGCGTGGCTAGCAATTTCTTCCGCTATCCTACAGCTACGAGCTAAACTAAAGCCAGGCATGTCAAACTAAGCCAACCGAGCGAGCTACCCAAGCTACGAGTAAGCTACCCAAGCGAAGCTACCTCGAAGCCAACTTCATTCGTTGAGCTGTTACAGCATGAATAATTTACAAACATACATAAACACTCTCATTTACAATTTACAATTTTACATCATCACTGCATGAGTGAAACCGCGGGTCGTAACCAGTTTTCCATAAAGAACTTGTAATTATTTTGTAATGCTACGCAAACGTAGTCGTGGCGTAAGGCAACGATCTCGTAGCAGAGAGAGCGTAGGTGATTTTCGTGTCTACGCAACATTTAGTACTAGCAAACGTAGCTTGTGTATTATAAACACAAATAGTGAAACCTTCTCAAAGGAAAATGAACTGTACTTAGGCTCAGACGAAGTACCTACTCGGGTATGTTTAATTGTAGACCGGTTTTAAATGCGCTAGTTGTAGAACTATACATTTCAACTTTGAATATTTATATTTTAAACCTTAACATGAAAAATACAGAGATAGAGAGAGAGAGAGAGACTTTCCTTATAAGATCTAACTACTTTCTATCTCTTATTATATACTCATATTAGAAAGTGATTGAAAATTTGATGAAATTACCATAAGTTATTCGATAGAGTAAACACAAACAGTAATTCGATCGAAAATATTGATGATTGATGCATGACATGCCTGCGCCCCGGAAAGATTGATCATTTTGTGTCTGCGGGATTATTCTATTTAAAAGATAGGGTATAATAAAATAATAGTTTTTTTAAGTAAAAAGTTTTTTTATCTCAGATTATCACATCCGATTGTTTGACTAGCGCAGATATAAGAGTGTTTAAGCCGCCTGAAAGCCTTTGATATGGCACCTACAATTTTACATTAAACAACCGGAACCTACAATTTTACGTATCATCTTACACACGTTAATTTTTAAACCTGCTCGCGGTCACCCATCCTAAGACCGTGTCGCTGGTTACCTACTTAACATAACTTCGACGGTTGGTTACGAACCTATTCGACCTACGCCTTGACCGCTATGACCCTCATTAAATCCCAATTCATCAAAATTAAATAGTACCAACCAAATTCAGGGAAAGAAAGTTTGAAAAAGTTTCTTACCGAACAAACGAACACAAACAACAAAAATTAGGCAGGATGTACGTAGCTATAAATAATTTGTTTGCATTTTGTAGGCGCAGAATTTCCCACAAAGAAGACTCATAAATTCATGATTTGAGTTTCAGGCTTTTCTAAACCAAGAGTAGGTATGACCGCGGCGGCCGCATTGTTTGCCGAACGAACAATAAGAGATAATTATACGAGAAATTAAGACGCAGTCGTTTCCACGATACCGCTCAATTATAGCTCGTGAACTGTGATTTTTAGTTGTTGTTATAAGTTATTGTGATAAAACTTGCTGCTCCCAAATGTTATATTTAGTAGTAAATATGTTCGTCAGTGATGATTTGATATTATGAGGATGTTATGCAACAAACATTATTAAATTATGCATGATTGTTGCAATTTTTCTTCATAATAAATTGAGCAACATAGGTACATTAGTATTTGTGGGGTGAAATAAAAAGAGCAGTTGATTATTTTGCTTGTACTTTTTTATTATTTATCCTTTTTTTCCTTTTTATTTGCCGCTACCATATAAAATTATACAGCCACCAACAAGATTGTCATTAATGAGCCTCAGATGCTGCTTAAATTGTCTCTCACACATGTGTTAGATCATGTATGTACTCGTATGTAGAATTTATAGCTTGTAAGAACATGTATGTGTGTAGAATTTATAATAAAATGCAGCTGGTGCTTCGCTTCGCTTCATGTAATAAAATAACCATGACAGCATTTTTCGCAGTAACTATCCAAATGCAAATTTTACTATATCACTAAACCCTTACATTTTAACAGCAATTCAAATATTGTTGTTAACTTTCATAATAAATTAAGTTGTCACCATGTGATGACATTCAAAATTATTGTGTGTGTGTCACTTGCCTAAATAAATATGTAGCCAATGAAGTGAATTGCAGTTTGCTCTCAAATGTTAGTGGCATTTGATGAACATTAACATTGAACAATGAACAAATCATCATACTGTAACAATTGTAAACAAAGATGGTAAAAAAGCGCAAATGTTAGTAAAATGTTTTATTACACTCATACTAGAATTCAAACGCGAAAGTTTGTAAGTAAGTGAGTACGTTTGTTACTTCTTCACGTTGAAATAGATAACGATTTGAATAAATAAATAACGTTTCACACTCACAGCATAACAAGGATTTCCGTGTATCAGGGAACCGGCATGGAAATGGAACTTGGAATCAAGCGTATACCCTATATTATGACACAGGCTACTTTTATCGCTGTAAAATTTACAGTTCATGTAATACTTATAAAAGCCGCAAACGTGGCGCGCAATTATTCTTAAACAACCAACACCCAAAACAAAACGACGAGTGGACAGCTAAAAATCAAGGAAGAGTAGATTAAAAACCAGACCTGTGATCCCGGGAAGGCGTCGCGTGTGACGCGGGTCGTAATTTAAGGGCTCCAGGGACAGAGTTCCTAATTAAAGGACCCTTGCTTAGTCCGCGTCGGCACGTAGCTCCGCTTTTTATACTTTGCGAGACAATACTGAACCGTATGTCCTGGATAAAGCTTCTAAGAGAGGCAGTTTTGTAATCTTGTTGTCTTCGTATCTTGCTGATAGAACGGATGTTTAAGGCTCAGTATTTCCAGAATTTCAACTTTTGATCATTTTTGAACGTAAATACTTCAATAGGTATCATTTTTCAGGAGACAAAAATTATAAAATTGAAATCATATAAAAATGAGTTACAATTTTGCTTGATGGAAAAAAAATGTGAAAATATCCCGAAATTGCCCCCTTTAAATAAACTTTACTGGAAAACAACTTAATGTAAATTAATCACTAAATAGTGGTGATCAATAAATGATTTAAATGGTGAGATTGTAGTCAAACGCTTGCCTAGTTTGTATTAAAAAAATGTAAAAAAAAAAAAACTTATAGTATTAATATTCTCATATTTCTCATTTAAAAATGGCGAGTTGTATTTCCTAGTGGTCGTCACCACGGAAAGAAAATAAAAAACATCCGGATTATATTTTTATATAATCAAATATTCCAATCAGTGCAATCTCATAAAATCGAACCTCGCGCTACTCTGCATAACCGCCACTTTATAGCTGAGCTAAATGAGATCCTATGAAGTACGGCATAAGCTAAACGATCGTTCACGGTAACAAACGTTCCTTAAGAGTGAAAATTCCTCGCCTTAACACATCTTCACACAAGCTTGCTGCTATAAAATATGCTCCCAAAGAAATGCAATCTTTCTCAAGTTCCAACGAAAAGTGATAAAATAAAATGAAGCCAATGAAGACATAAACAGCGCTCATTTACCTGCCGAAAACACGATATACTTAGTTAGGTACCTAAAAGAATGGAAAAGTGGCAATAAAAGTTTCCCATAAAAGATTGTTTCGCAAACTTTGTGTATTAAGACGACAAAGGGCATTATTAAAGTTCCGGTTCCGGTTCTGATAACCTTTTCATTTTCATCTATGGCTCATAGTCAGGCAAACAAAACTTACAATTATTTTGCGATATTGGTCCATAACTATTTCCTCGTTTGAGAGATAATGCCTCCCAAATGTTAAGGTTGCGTGTTTAGTGCTATTATTCCGTCCAACGCTTCACCTCGCTCCATGTGGAGGTCGATGATAATAATGTACCTACTCGTAAACTTAGCAGGGCAGTAGCTAGGTATAAGTTAGGGCTATAGGAAGAGCTGTTTATTGAGACCTGATAAACTAGACTAGATTACTAGAATAGCATTGCACTATATTACTAATATACGAGTATGGGTTTCTTCAACTCGAGAGTGAATAGGTATCTTCTAGCCAACCGCGTTCTATCGTAGAGCATCATTGTTCAGCATCAGTCAAGCCATAAAAAATAAATCGAAAAAAATATTCAAGAATTAGGGATTACTTAAGAATAAGAAGAATAGGTTATTGAGGACTGATCTAAGGCCCCATTACACTTTATTATTTAATAACAGGGTCGTGATATTTCGAAGAGAATGGAAAGGATTTACATATTTTTATAGCAGTTTGCAACTAAGCTTGTTGCCAAATCTAATGCGGGTTTGGGGACAGTTTAACCGAGCAGTCCCTAGCTACGGACCTGCTTTGATATAATTCGTTGCCATGGCCTTACTTATCCCACCTATGGCTATCGATTTTCCCATAACGATTTAATTATTCGCTAGTTAACGTTAAACTACTACCTGAATTAGTTATTAGAGCGTGTAGGTAAATAAGTGCTTTGACATTGCATCGAAAATTATATATTGCATGGTCGCTGTGTGAAAGGAAGATAAAATCAACAGTTAAGTTTACATTTTCCGAAACATTTACGCATTAATAAGAAATGTTCAAAAATTTAATGGAAAAATGTAGTAAATTATTAAGTAGAAGAGCAGGAATATGTAAGTAAGTTAGGTTTATTTATTTAAACGTCTTGTCAATTTTCAATCGTATCTTTTTTTTTTTTTTTATTCTGTTGTAGGCTTGCGTTTGACCGCCATCTCGCCTGATGGAAAGCAATGATGCGGTCTACGATGGAGCACGCTTGCCTAGAAGGAAATGGTGTAACTTTGAAATAGGAATTGTGAAGAAACATCATTATCCCAAAAAGTCGTGAGGAAAAGTAGTGTTTAGCTTCGGGGCGTTTTGATAGAAAAGTATGATCCATATAATCTTAATATATATAAATTACGTGTCACGTTGTTTGTCCACTATAGACTCCTAAACTACTTAACCGATTTCAATCAAATTTGCACACCGTGTGCAGTTCGATCTAACTTAGGAGATAGGATAGCTCACATCTCAATTTATAGTTAAAAAAAAAAGGAAAAATTAGAAATTTTAAAAATACTTAAACCATATAGCGCTTTGGACAATGTAAACTTTTTTAATGTAACTTTTGACATTTGACATAGAATTGACGCAATGGATTTTTTTACCAATTCGAATTTAATAGTCATCGTTAAGACAGGACAACGTCTGCGAGGGGTGCTAAGTCGGGTAACCTCCTCGTGGTGCACCCTGGGCAACAGCGTGTGGTAATACTGCAGCTTTTATGCAGTATTACCGCACGCTGGCAAATAACCCGACACGGTGGGCCCGTCCGCGTGTCCCTCTGACTAGCAGAGGGCACAGCGTGATGGCTTGGACGGTGGCATTGCTGCCACCAGGGGGGTTTTCCTTGTGCTCCTCGCCGCATATGGGTTGCGGTCGGGAGTGCAAGGAAAGGAGGAGGGTGGACGCTGGAAGCGTGTGCCGCATGGGGCCAACCAGCGGCATACGCTTTCGGCCTACATAGGCCGGGATCTCTCGTTGCCGAGCGTGGTGAAAGCCGTGCTCGGCGGCGAGAGATCGTGGCAGGCCGGGGTCTCCTTCTGCGAAGAGGTGATGACGCAGAAGGAGGCCGCGGAGCGGGTCAGAGAGGACGACGCCCGATCTGACCCGCTCCGGCGCAGACGAGGGAGCGAGGAGGCGGTTCGCCCGTATCCTCGCTCCTCTGCAGTGGGGTTGCCGGGAGAGTCGGGGGACTCTCCCGGCCTGCACGACCCCACACTGACTGTCTCGGGGGTGATCCTAGGGAACAGGGTCACCCCTCCATATACGCGGGGGGCCCTAATCGGGCCCATCGCCGGGGCGAGGTGGCGATTGCTAACGCGACCCCACCTTGCCCCATCTCAGGCGGATGCCGAACACCCCAGTGGTTTTAGTGGGTATGCCGCCGCAGGGCGGAGACTCCCACATAACCACCCTGCCTCCCCCGGGGCGGGCGTGGTATCCATAAAGGATTTCCACTGGGTAAACAAAAAAAAAAAAGGACAACGTCTGCGAAGTCAGCTAGTGTTTGAATATAATAAAATTTTGGAGAACTGACAAGCAATAAGAAAAGCGAAAATTACGATTAATGATGTAACAAGCCTATGTGTTAATTTAATTTAAATTTGTCAGTCGTTTTAGCGAGAGAAGTGACAAATATACCTATAGATACATTTTTGCATTTATAACATTAGTGTAATTCTAGCATGAAAAAGTAACAAACATAACGACAAATTCGCATTATAATATTGGTCTTACTCTAAGTATTAGGTATATTTGCCGAGAACAAAGTGCGATGTAAAAATACATTTATTATCAAGTGTTTAGCTGTCAAAGTGCTCCTGTAGCTAAATATCAAAGGTCGATGGTCATGTCAGCCTAATGCACGTAAATTTCAATATTTCGAGAAACATGCACTTACATTCACTTAAATAATAATGGCCATTAGTTCCGGCGCACACTATGCGACGGCTCGGCTACTACACGCAACTACAGGCGCCGCGCGTCGGCCGACAATCCTATGACAGATTGACAGAAATAGGTACATGTGTTTGTATACTTGTATGTTTAAATGCTTGTTACTCACGCCAAGCAGCTGAACGGATTTGGACGAAATTCGGTCTGGGAGTAGCTTATACCGCATATTAACACATATGCTACCTATTATCTCGGAATCTCTGTTCTAGCAGGATTGCGGGTGAAACCACGGGGTGCAGCTTTAAATAATGTTTTATTTAAAAACAAAACAACATGGCGTCAAGTTGCAGATACACAAATTACAACTCTCCACCTGTGTGCCTAGCACAACTTTGACGTAAAAATATGTGGAAAATATTCGATAGGAAAAGTGTACGCCATTTACGCCCGTCAGAGGCGCCCTTGACGGGCGTATATGGCGTACACTTTTCCTATCGAATCCTCGCTATGTATTTTATACGTCAAAATTGTGCTAGGTACTCTGGTTGCAGCGACTAGACGCAGCGACTCTGACGGTCGCACAGTTTGCGCCGACACTTATCGAGCTCTATCCCCGTAAGTCAAACTTATCAGAAAAGGCTACATTGCCGTTGAACTTCAAATGAAATTGACCCTTGAATGCTGGCCGTCACAGTAATTTCCAATGGCCTTGTCAAAAACTGAATAATATATGATCTGCCTACTGCAAAGTGGACTGAATATTGCATTGATATACCTATTGTATATCGCAAACATATCGATTCAGAGCTCAAAATGGATACACAGAAAATTGAAATACTCATTTACCTACTCATTTTATTGTATTGCTGATCCTATTTGGCAACTACCTATATAAGTAGTAGTTTGTATTTTTTTATTTAATGTTATTGAGTGACGAGACGAGCAAATCGCTCGCCTGATGTTAAAGGTCACGTTTGCCCATAACAGGTCAGCACAGAGTTTTGAATTTATAGAATGCAAATCCTGCGCGGCACAGCACTGCCCTCGTCACCCTGAGATATAAGATGTTTAATCTCCTATTTGCCCTGAAATTTCACTGGAAACAATGCCCTTTTCAACCGGAACACAGTAATGTTTGTACATTACTGCTTGGCGGTGGAATAACTGGCCAAGGTGTGGTACATCCCCAGGCGGGCTCTGCAAAAGAGCCCTACCAGTAACAGCAATATACTCGTATGTATATTGCTGTTAAAAGATGGCAAACAGACAGACACGGTTATTTCCTTTTATATTTATTACTAATACTATGAGAAAGTGTGTTAATTGGTTTGTTTGTTCTTGTTTCACGCAGGGACAGAGCAACGGATCGACTTGCTTTTTCGCATGAGTGAGAATATTTCAAGGGATGGAGTAACGTACTTTAATCGCGAAAAAATACGGTGTCTAGGAATTTGCCGTACGGGTTATACGCACCTATTGAATGTGAATTTGTATGCGATGAGAATAGAAAACTATATTCATTTTATCCTAAGATGTTCTCTATCATTTAACATTTATTACAAAATCTGCCTAAAATTTTTACGAGACCTACCTAAACCTAGTACCACTATTAACTTTTATATCTAGTATGATTTCCTAAAATTCTAGCATGAAAAACTAGCTTCGTTTATCCATAAGTCTTATGGAAACCTGACGTAAGCAAGTCGGCAAGCCTGACCGGCTTACGTGGTAAGTCTTTCCCATATCGTCTTGTAAAAGTAAATCTTTTCCTTGGAGAGACTTGGAGGAGGCCTATGCCAAAAGGCACACTGAGCTGCGGGACATTATAGTTTCACCTAAACATTTCGTTGATCTTAAAAAATGTTCCCAAGTTTTCGAAAATAATTGGCTATAATAAATTATAAAAGTAAATCTAAACTTCCTTGATATTTTCAGTTAAATCTGTCTCAAAAGACGTGTCCCGGCTGTCGTCGCCAGAGATCATCCATCATGCAACCGTCGCGTCGATATTACACTCGAGGTTATAAAGCCATCGTCTTTACGACGTCATCTTTGAAAATGTTTATTTTGAGGACAGTTGAAGTAGATGCGGTTGTTATGAGAATAAAATAAAGTGGAAAAGTTTGTTGAGTTAGGACTTTAGTAGTTAGAGTTGTCATTAGAATATTTTTTCAAAATTGAGTTACTTTTTTAGATCTAGATGGAAGTTTTGAATTCATTAATGAAGTAAATTGTTTTTCAACTGAGTAAGATGTTATACCTATACAATATTTTTTTTTTATGAATGAGTGTCGATATGTAAGTCTATGTATAATTGTATACTCGTATTTAGTATTTGGTTTAGTATATTAAGTTGGATAGGTAGGTATAAATGCTAACTAAGTTTGTAGGCGCAGAGACCCAGATTGTGTCTTGGCTTCCGATTCTAAGACGTCGAAACTTGAAGTTGATGCCTGGCTTGAACTTGCTCAAGATAGAGCGCCTCTATTGCGGTCTCTTCACTTCCAAAGCCAAGGTATATCTATATAAATACTACGTCAATTTAATTTATTTTTCAACATCACCTAAAAATATTTCAACGGCGAACAAAACTTGTAATTATTTCTGAAATATGTGTTCTTTCTGTTCTAAAAAGTAAACGAGCCGTTTTCTACATAAAAATCGTGTGGGAAGGCGTTGTGGCTGGCAGCGACCGCTCCGCGCCGCGTCGGCTCATTTGCGTTGTGAATTAACTGCAATTAACGATGGATGACGCGCCATTTGAGCCGCCCGCGCCCGTGACACCAAATATATTACACCGTTGAGGATTCCACCACGCATAGTAACAAATCACTATTTCATTAGATAGTTGTTACATGTTACATAGTCAGATAAACCTAGAGCGCCGCGGTTATCTGATTGAAGCCACTTTTTTGTATAAGGTTTTAGTATTTGTTTATTGAATGTTTATGTACAAAGCATAGGCACCTATATTATTACAAGTTAAGCTCTATGCAAATCCTGTTAGGGCATTTCATAAAAATATAGCAGTAAGAGTTTGGCATGTTTGCTGTACATAGATGTGTTCTGTTTTGTTTTTTTTTTCTGAAGTTGTGCTCCATCTTTCCTGTAGTTTTATCTGAGGTGGCTTAGACATGACGGATGCTAACCAAAAACAGAAAAAGTATAAATCGTGACACTTCAGAACGCACTGCAAAATGCGAAACAATTTATCAACCAAACCAACTTAAAAATGAATAAATAAGCCATTTAGCCAAATGGTAAAAAAAGGCGATGTTGGTTTAACAGTTTCACAGGCAGCTATGAAACGCGCCATTGCTTAGCGTCGAGACTGGGGCGGGCGGCACGGGGCGGCTCATTTGCGCCCTCAAATAACTGCAATTAACCGCAGATGGCGGCTCATTTG
The DNA here is from genome assembly GCA_949125135.1 of Alcis repandata. Classification (NCBI taxonomy): domain Eukaryota; kingdom Metazoa; phylum Arthropoda; class Insecta; order Lepidoptera; family Geometridae; genus Alcis; species Alcis repandata. Next base: position 8,426,670 of record OX421226.1, on the reverse strand, counting down.
CCGAGCTCTCGCTTAGGTGTAAAATAATTATAAAGCCTTTGGAAGTGAGCAAGAGCGGCAAATTTCCACTCCGGTACGGTTGTAGTGAATACTCTGCTTTATTTCATGCACGACACAACATTGTTGCAAATAGCTATTTCCTTAATAATAGACTTAATAATAGACTTAATAAAGCGACAGGAATTAATGATCTCGTCACAGTATAATGTACTTATTACTAGAGAGTGCCATGTTGCTCGACGATTTTGCTGCTTAATCAGCGTTAAACAGGTTTTACTCCCTTGGTTACAAAGGAGAATCTTAACGTTTAAACGAAATATTTCTTTCAGGCTTACAAAGTTGCCTTCCAAAGGAGTTTCTCATCGTTTCCAAATAAATAACTCTAGAGAAACTTGCAGCGTCAAATGCTTAGCATTTCGTATCGATCCATCAAGAATTTATGGACTTTTGAAATGAAACTTGGTTGTCTGGCGAACAAATTAATTTATCGTAAAAGAAAATTTTGCCTAAAACGCTTAACGCCGAACTCATTTGCGTTAGTGCTTACTATTACTTAGGTTTAATTTACTTACGAAACAAAATATATTCTTGCAACTTCATTTTTATCTTCTCAATTTATTTGGCAAACGTGCTGCATCTGTTTTCTAAAAAAATTCGAGGAATATCTTTTACCTACACAAAATCCACGATAAGAAAAAGCAAAATTCCAATTTCGATTCAATATTTCTGAAAGGGTTAACAAAGCTAGTATGTAGAAGGAGATTGTAGAACCGCGCGTGTATTATGTTGCTACACTGATTTTCGTAATAATGTTCTATGTAATCCTTTCTAATTAAAACGAGGTAGAATCGTGTTCGCATGATCCTTCTCTAGCTTATCTAATTTGCTTCAATTTCAAAACATGCAGGCAATTTTCTTTGCGGAAAATATTATACTAAAACCGTTTAAGTGCGAAGACTTGTTTATGAACCGTCGAATACGATTTCAGTTTCATTCAGCGGATTTTATTTCTGTCACGTCGCATTTCTTGTTGAATAAAGGAAGCCACTTCCTTTATTATTTTCCCTTTATTTGTGAAAGTTTTAGGGTGCGGTGGAGTATCTTGAATATTTCATGAAGTTCTTTTAATACTCGTAACTTTTGACCTACCTGCAGCAAAGTACCTTTTATCTGGACATTTGTTTGAATATAAATAAGGTTTTTGTAGGGTCTTTATTTAATACATAGGTGTATGATGTGACCGAGGACGGAATTTGTCGTTCCAATCAAAAACTTTGCTCTATTATTTTTTGTAGTGATAGGGTCGCGTTCGATCGTCATCTTACCTGAGGGTAAGCGATGATACGGTCTACTTTCACCTATTTGTAAACAACGCAATTTATATTGTTGTTTTTGTCAACGACCCCAACTAAACCAGTGTTTTATATCGAATACTGACAAAGCTATAACACGACACTGCAAGATTCCTACCAAGATATCGTCCAATTTGATCTGGTGACAGCTGGCATGATTCTGGCGTTCTAGCTCCTCGCTATCCATCACGCTAACGAGGGTGTTACATGACGCGCTCCCAACACACGGAACCCCAAAAAGCTTTCTTGTATCCGGTATCGATTCTCACTTGACATTTCCACTTTATTGCATCTCTATCTCAAAGAAAAATCTCGGAGCTCGAGTTGCTTTATTTTGAATGCATCTGATACTGTATTTGCATTTTTAAATTTAAATAAGTACAGACTGTATTTTAGATGTTGCGACGTGTCATCTTCAGTTATGTATCGTGTTTTGGAGACATAATAGAGTAAGCCTAGTGCGAGTGACGCAATTCTCGCGCTAAATTCAATTAAGTCGAAGTTAATAGAGTCGGCTGGTGGGTGTAAGTATAATAATATGATATAATATAAAACATTAAGATGAGGGAGGTGAGTGCTGTCATGTTTGATGATCTCCCAGCTATTATATTTTTTATTATCTATAACATTGGATACGATATTTGGATTCCATCGCGGGCCTCCATCGCAAAAGAGATTGCGGACGTGTATTGAATATCGGCGTGGTCACAAATATAGGTACAGTCGTCTTTCAAATGCACGTCTCGCTGGTTTCAATAAAATATTTGTTCCAGTTTTGATGTTTTGGCTTGTTTTTGAAATATTAAAATTGGATGCGGAAGTAGCTATTTCTTGTATTAAGATAGAATTTTTGTGGAAGATATTTGTTTAAACAGAAATCTTCATATTTTTAACGTGAGTTACTAGTTAGCTACTCTCAGAGAGCTAGGTCAGACGAGATGGCAACGCTAGCGACTTTAGGGCAGTTTGAACGAATAATATCTAATTTAATAGTTCGAACATGAAAAGAATCAAAATCAATTTACCACAGACGAACCTTGTATAAAAAAAATTAAAGCCCTATGTTTTTCGATAGTATTTTTTTAGTTATGCAAAATCTTTCCAAATTAAGGTAAGACAACATTTTCATAACAGTTTTTTTTCCTTTATTTTGTTTGATTTTCATGCCTTAATTAACCAGTCAAGCTAAGATCCGCGCGCCCATCTTTCTTACCAAGAACAAATGTATAGTCTATCCCTTCAATAAATATGCATGTACTCAAGTAACCTTGCGCCAGTTTGGCAATGCGTGCCTTGACAAGCCACATCTTAATTAGGAGATTTGTAATTCTAACTAAGTCGCGGCGGCGGCGAATGCCCCCACAGATTGTACAGAGACCATTTCAGGCTATTCACTTAGATGAAACGGCTATTGGAGCCCATACAATTTGTATTCATGACTTTAACTTCAGTCTTCAGCGTCACTGGGTGTATTAAGCATCGATATTAATTAAGCCCACTCGTATCTGGTCTGCCTGTTTTCCTGCTCTGTTAATAAGACAGACAACAATGCTAACGTTATACAGGGTTATACAGAAAGGGTATTCTAAGCCGAAAAGAGCTCATCAATCAGCTGTTTCATAGAAAAAATGACAACGACACTCGACAAAATACTAAATAATGGAACAGCTGTTTTTGTTTTCGTGAATTCCGGATTGGTCCCGTAGTAAAAGTTGTTCATAATAATAAGTACTATGAGCTCCTTTCGGCTTAGCATACCCTTTCTGTATAACCCTGTATATGTAGATAGATAGAAAAAGTATTTATTGCAAACACCTGAAATAACAAGTAAAAGCTTAGTAACACTTGAAACTAATTCAAAAACTGGCGGCCTTATTGCTAAGAACGATCTCTTCCAGTCATCCAGGTTAGATGTAGGATTGTAGGTCTTCTCATATGGTAATTTATGAGAACATTTGCACTTATAATCCTGTACCGAATGGGCCACTAAATTGCTAGATCACTGTGCAATATATCAAGATTAAAGCGATTATCTCACAGTATCTTCTATAAATGGATTGATAAAACGGCTGATGATATTTTTATCGCGTAGATTGCTCTGCAGGTGCTAATTTCAGTTTTTTATGTAATAGATTTTACGGTTGTAGCTATATTTTATACTGTAAAAGGCTCTCAAGGTTTTGCATATCAATCGGAATTTTCAGCAGGTTTGGCTTAAAACAGATTTCATATAAAATACCGCACTTCAGCGAAAATGAAGAAAAATTGCACGGCGTGCTGATTTTTTTACGAGCGGGCCGGTGCGGTAGGGGAACGGGCTCATATAAAGTGGAAATGATATGGCTCCTTTTGACTCGGACCCTTGGAACTATAACGTATTCTGTGCCCTCGGGTAAGGGGCCCAAAACGTAGCCAATCAAGAGAGCCGAGTGGGGTACGCAAGTGGCTGACTAAATAAATATTAGCTCAGGAATAATACGAGGGTGTGCCGCGCTCCTGTAATGCCATTCAGTGAAATCTGTATTTTTGGCCTCCTGCGCCACAGTAACACCGACTGGCGACACCGGAATGACTAGTAACTTCTAAAAGTATCTAATTGCTAGATATTAATTAAATTAAATTTGCATATCTATACAGGGTCATACAAAAAGGGTATGATAAGCCGAAAAGGGCTTATAAAGCTTATCATAAGGAACAACTTTTAATAAGGGACCAACCCGGAATTCGCGAAAAATAATCAGCTGTTCCATACATTTTGTCGACAGTCATTGACATTTTTTTTATGGAACAGCTATTTTTTTCGCGAATACCGGTTTGGTCCCAAAGTAAAAGTTGTTCTTAATGATGAGTAGGTACTATGAGCTCTTTTCGGCTTAGCATACCCTTTCTGTATAACCCTGTATAGGTAAAAATCGTTTACCTTATTTTCAAAAAATACATTAATATTTTTATCATATATTCTATATTCGTTAATTTTCTTAGCCATATTTTCGTGTTAGTAATCTGTTTTGTTTTGACATTCTTCATTATATTCACAACTAGCTGTTTCCCTGCCACGCTTTGCTGTGGATAAAAAAAAAATAAAATAAAAAAAAATAGCCTATGTTACTTTGGGATAATGTAGCATTCGAATGGTGAAAGAATTTTTAAAATCGGTCGGTTTTTGAGTTTATTCCACACAAACATCCAAAAATACAAAAATACAAATCTTTCCTCTATATAATATTAGTATAGATAAAGAAAGCAATTTTCATAATACAAAAATAACAATAAGATTGACAATTTGACATTGTGGCGAAAATCGGAGGGTGAAAAACATTTTTATGGTTTATGAAATATAGTGTCTCAGACGAAAACATTCGTCATGATAATTTCTTTTAGATATTAAATCTTCTCAGGTAATTACAAAAAACAATGTCAAAAGTCGTCATTGTAACGTAACTACTTAGATGCCTAAGTATATAGATAGTTGCAAATTAACTGGCACGTAAATGGGCACAATTTCTAAAGCGTTATTTTTACTGACCAAAAATTTCAGGCTACATTATACTTTTCCTACATCATAACATACGTAACTGCTTTAGTTCAATAACTTTTAGCAATTCAATTTTTTTCTAAATCAAAAACCTAAAACTAAATTAGTATGAATTACAATTTTTTAAGTTCAAAAACGAAATGTTTGTGTTTTCTATATTTTCCTTGAATTTAGTTGATGAAAGTTGTAAAGATTTCCAGTAAAACCTGTCGAAATTATTATCTGTATGAAGCCTCGAAAACCGGCTGATCGCTGTTCCGTAACAATGATAGATGATATATCTTTGATACCATCGCTTGAACGAAATGGCTTAATTTCCCCTCCAAGCTCATCGCGAGAGACAATCGGAATTGCTCACCGTTCCCGATCACATCAATCGCTTCCTTATCGATGAAAAACGTTTATATGAACCTAATAAATGGAAGGATACACAATAGACCGAAAAGGGTAACATTTTGTAAACGGTCACAAAAATGAAATGGGTAATAAAGCATGATTCTTTTCCGACACATGTCAAAAGTAGCATGATATTCATTTTATACAGGGTCAAACAAGCGCATACATTTTCTCGAGTGTCATTGACATTTTTCCAATGGAATTTTGGCATTTTTCCAAAAGGAACAGCTGATTTTTTTTTCGCGAATTTCGAATTGGTCCAATAGTAAAAGTTGTTCATAAATGATGAGTACTATGAGCCATTTTCGGCTTAGCATACCCTTAATGAATAACCCTATACATATTTATGTGGCACAAGCTTACATGAGATTTCACATTCACATCATACTTAGTGTTAGTACTAAAATTGGTATGTAAGAGACACTTGGCATTTGAGTATGTTTGTTTCCTACAACTCTCTAATCGCTCAACGGAGTGAAATATGAAATATCCATACGAGAAAAATGTACGATTTCTGTAGGAAAACAAGTGAAATCGAGCGCTGTGATTTGAGGAAAAATATGGCTTACCACTTTTATTAATACTTGACTCCCGACTTAGTGTTACATCTTTGCATCCGAGGTCGCTTTTATTAAGGACATGTCCAACATTTATCCTTATCCCAACTGATGGAAAGTGATGATGAAGCCGAATGTGCGGCACGCCTGCCCGATTTATTTACCCCAGTCTCGAAAAGATCAGAAATATTTTTCTTGACTTTTCCTTCCGCGTTGCTGCATTGCATGACAAAATGTTCCCTGTTATAAAATTGTTTCCGAAGCTATTATTTCTGGCCTTTGAAATAATAATACTATGTTTCGACTCCATTTGCGTGACCTTGCTTTGCGAAATGACTTTAGTTCACTTGAAATTTTTATTTCAACCCGGTAAACAGTCTAATTGAACTTGGAGCATTTTTATAAAGCTTTCACGTAGCAGCTTTATTATACTTGAACAGTTCTAGGAGGAAAGTACGTCAAAGAACAGAATAGAAAGAAAAATATCCACAAAGTATTATCGAGATATTAGTCGAGATTACCTTCCAAGTCGGGTCAACTAAACAATATTGGCTCAAACATCACACGTCGACCCGATCCTATAAGTAAACATCTCGATCTGTATAGGTACAAAGGTAAAGCCAACATCAATAGATCGGCGACTGTCTCGTCCGTTACGAACACGCAGTAAGCCTTGGTAAGTCCAATCAATGCTGTTTCTGTCCAGCGGTTCAATTATCTGCGACCCCTTTAGTCCTGAGCAAATTTTCTCACCGAATCCGATAAGGGGCCTGTTTACCTTCTTGTTGTGTACCTACACATAGGCATTTTAACTGAATTTCGGATGTCGCGCTATACGGGAATTTACATAAAACATCCGTGAGGCTTAGGACGGTTATTTAATTAGATACGTGTCCATCTAAATCAGGATCGTGTTGGGATGGGAAACACGCCATGTTAATATGGCAGATTTATGAAATGTATGTATGTCCGCTAAATATTTATATACCTACTAGTGTTTCTAAACCCAGTTTATCGCCTCGAATGTTTCTGTTTAGCTTTCGAAAAAATCCATTTATTTTAGACTACGCTGTTCCGTGTAATCTAGGTACTAAATTTAAGTATCTCGATTTGGATTTCGAGCAAAATAGATTATTAATAGCTAAGCCTAAGTAGAGTACTTACCAATTTGGAAACATTGCTTTTGCTGTAGGTACCTATATCATACAAACTTAAAAAATAGCTATTTTACAAAAGTAGCTCAGCTAAACAAATTAGGTTTACATCTACTTACTACCAAAAACGTATTTCGCATTATCAAAATTTAAGTTTAGGTTGGATAATTCAATTTCGGATGAATACTTCGCCATTGTTTAATTTTCATTATACTTCAGAATCTCATCGGATCCAACGTTAATCCGCCTTAATCCGACGTTCTGTGACTAACCTAGAAGTTTTAAATACACACTTACTTATTATAGGCATATAACTTCCTGTGAGGTAGCTGTTAAAATCTGGGCAAGTACCTACGAGTAGATAGTAGCTAGTTGTTAGCAATTGTTTAAAAATAAGTTGCCAAAAAGGCAATTACAAGCCATTTTCATCGCCCTAAAAATATGTCGTCTCTTCAAAGGCATGAAGTAGAAAACATCACGTGTACTGTATGTTAATGCTATTTTTCACATAAAGTGATTACATTTTCCCGTGTCTGAATAAGTAATATTACAAAATTACAATCGACTTTTCAGAGTTACGCGGAGCATGGAGTTACGTACGCTTTTTGAGCTTTGCATATTGATTTGAAAATTGTTCGGGTGCCTCATAAATATTTATAATGTACCCGCACAGAATCAGTTAGATACAACTTCATTTGAATAGTTTCCTGTGCTTAGTGTTCCATACGTCGCCTTCGAATTTAATTACAAATAGGATTGTTTGTTTGCCGTCGTTAGGTATTAAGTCAGGGCAAAGTTGTTTGTATTAGTTCCGCTCCAAATGAATGGTCCCGCTCTTATTACTTGTGTGAGCAAATACATTTTGGCAATTCCTTGTTTCTTGTTACATTGTTACACTGCTACATTAACTAATAACTAGCTAAATATTATGTGAAAGCATTTTGTGGAAACAAAGGGGAAACTATCTCTGTTTGTTCGCTATTTTCATATCATTTTATAACTGAGCGGTTGAACCGAACTTTAACAAAGTTTGACCTGTTTTAGTAAGTTTTTAGGCACGTGTTTTCTCATTAAGTACTTATTCGAAATATTGCTCAGTGATCAATTAAATGAGGTACGTTTTCATGTATTGTACTCAACTAACTCAGTCTGCCGCTATAGCATGAGAAAAGTTGTAGATAGGTCATAGAGCTCCAGAAATTCCGAGGCTTTTTATGTAAAATCGAGGTACGAGATTCAGATTCAGAAATATTTTTTTTATGTTTTTTTACCTCTGTCAATTTTATTTTTCAGAGTACACAACATCTGTCGTCTAGTGACCTATGGCCAAAGATTACGTCCATAAATTCCGTATTCAAGACGATGCCGATGGAAGCACACCACGCATCGGTAAAAAAAACTACCCTATAAAAGTTCATTCTTGTGCTGGGTAATTGTTAAGCGCAACTTCGCTTTTTGAAAAAAAAAAACGTAGGGGTAATCTATGGCTGTGGCATAAAGCTTTCTGCTGGCACACACCTCTCCAGCAGCCTGTCCATTACTTAATAGCCGTAATGGCAACTTCAGACACGTAAGTAGTCAACCTTCTTGACTTTCCCGTGCGCCGTGTGCTTCTCTATACCTTGTTCATTGTTTCAACTTGCTGCTTTTTAAACTACCTTTATCGTAGACCATTTATACTAAGCCAGTAAGTATGTATAGACCGAGTGGTTAGCATTGCTTGGCAGTTGTTTTTGTAGGACACTACCACTGGGGCCTACAATTTTGCGTGCCATCCGATCCACGGTAGCGCTCAGTTATAAATGCCCTTTGCCGTCACCCATTCGAAGACTAATTGTGTCATCCGTTAGTCTACTTTTTAAAAACTAATAAATCTCCATTTGACCACCAACGCACCTGTTGGAAAGCGATGATGTGGTCAAAGATGAAGCATGCAGATTTGTGAACACCTAGTCAATTTACGATACTTTTTATACTTGTTTAGGTCCTCGGTCCTTGTTTGTCGACCTCAGGCTAGTTATGCAATAGTTTATTTTCTACTTTCTTACTAAACTCTACTTGAACGGGAAGAGACTTTTATCTTGTTCTTTTTTTACGTTCCTGCAGGATTATCCCTGCGAGAGAACAGAATTTACGTAGCTGGTAATTATATCTACTACTTATGTACGTAATAAGTATAGTCTACGTTACATAGGTAAGTGCCCTAGTTACTCAGCGCCTTTAAAAATGTTCTAAAGCTCTACCCTCGAAACTTGAAGGTTCTAAACATTAGGTATTATCTTTTAAATTTCCTCTCAAGTAAGTACCTACTTATTCAGAATTATTTATTACTCACGTATAGAAGTTATCGATCATTGAGGTAGGCATTGAAAGTAGGCCCAGCGGCTCTATTGGTTAACATCTACGAAGTTCCATTCTGTGTTAATGAAATTCGAAATAGGCTTACCTATGTGGCTTTCCTCAAGCCTGAAGAGACGTCTCTCTAGCTTTCAATATTCGGACTTGAAACTTTAAAATATTTGAAACTTTAATAATTTTGAAGCCGGCTGAGAACCAAATTGTGTCTTCTGACACAAAAATCAGTTTCGCTTAACTTTGATGACAACCTGAAACTCGATTCTCGAACGTCGAAAATTAGCCGATAGGGTCGCTGGAGGTAGGCCCTGTTGCTAATGGATCCGTCCTTTGTGAAAGTCATCTTTTCTAATATATTTGTAAGTAACGCAAGTTGCCTACCGTACGTTAAAGGTCTTTATAAAAGTAAGAGGCAATTATTTCTCAGTGTGTATTTATAGCCAATACCCAATACGTCAACGGAGTTGTGTAACGTTCTTTGATGAAGATTGAATATTTTTGCGAAACAGGTGTAAAGGGGAATGAAATACTAATTACAGGTAATTTATTGACTGAGTATTGGTATTTTATTTATGGGTTAGAGGTCAACCTTTAACCAATAAATATTCGAGGCAGTAATTCAATGTAGCAATGTTGCCAATCAGGTTTAAAAGTAAGATTTCTCTTTGCTTCGAAACTGGGGCATTGTAAGTACTCGCTTGGCTTGAAGCAAAGCCAAAGTGGTAGCCAGCGGTAGTAACTAGCCAAAGCCGCAAGAGAGAGCGGTTTAAATTAATTAGTTAATTTTAAAAATATAAAAAAAATACTTTTGTTGCATCGGAGTTACACATGTAGGTACACCAAGTTTCAGCTCAATCGGAAATCGGGAAGTGGTTCAAAATTGAGTTGCAAGATTCCACAAGCGCCAATATAGTTACATACATACATTGCGAGTTAAATAAAAGAACTAGTTAATTGTCTGATTTGTTAAATTAACTTTAGTATTACGTGTCTATTACAATATGTAATAACAAGTACTTTATTAGAAAAACCGACTGCAAAAGGTAGCCGATGACATTTGCTATATAAAGACAAACTTAATCTAAAACGAGACCTCTCAATTTAAAATAAGTTACCTTCAACCAGATCGAAGAAATATTAATATTCATACAAATCTTACTCAATTATTTACACACTTACATGCACCCAAATAACATTACCATCCTAGAAAATCGGGTAATATAAACTACGAGAAGATTAATGCATAGCAAATGTCGTTCCTAAAGGGAAGCTATTAAAATGAAAAATGCATGTATCTTCAATTTATTTTAGAAAAGTATATGATCATCACGATGAATAAATTTTATAAAGTTCTTGTTCAGTGTACAAAATGGTTTTAGTTTAAGTAAAAAGATTTTGTAAATCTCGTTAACCAAACCAAGCTCAGTGTGCTGTTCGTTATCCCAAATGAATACTGAAACTTACCTCCGACAAACATTTATCTGCCGGATGAGCCTCGAACAGAATATTTCGTTTATGAGTTCAACGACATAAACTTTTCAACTAGGAACGATTCGTCGACAGATCGATTCATTCAAGAGCGAATAATGGAATCAATATATCGAAAATATGCGTGTAGTCGCTTCCGCTGTCTCTTGCATTAAGGCCGTAGACGCTGAGAAAAAGGGGGCGTCGAGCGCACTGGAAGGAACTTCTCGCGCTCATTTCATATCCACCAGCTACCTACTGAACCAGAGCCGCCGCTGAAAAGGTTTAATTGCAAAACGGCTCCGCTAGTCTTGTGCTTGCGATTGTGTTTAGGGCCATTCAAGTATTACGTAAGCACCAAAGGTCTTTGAGCAGGTGAGCAATATTTTATAAATTCACTTCTTCTTACCTTGCAGGTGCCCTTGTGCTAGTCGGCCCTTAAAACTGTAGGCGCAGCGTCATCAGCGCTCGCCACCCACCCGATACGGCATCACCCTCATTTATAGCATAACAGCATTAAGTCGTTCATAAAAAAAAGTTTCTGTTTAGAATCTATATAGATTCAAAAAATAAATATGTAAAAAAGCTATTCTTATAAATTCTTTATTTCAGGACAGGACTTGATCTACCTGCTCATGAATAACAATAACAAACCTGAACAGATGGAAAAAATACCAAATTTTACAAAATCACACAAGGAGAAAGAAAAGCTTTGATACTTTTTCTGATAAAAATGGGGGGTGGGGGAGGTGGGGAGGATACAACGTTACAAAAATCTTCATACGTAGTTTACACAGACAGAAGCGGGTCATTCAATTAGAATGGCCCGTTTCTGTCTAGAACAGAGGTGAGCATACCTACTTACTGTGTTGTATAGCTAGATTCATACCTACTTGTGCTGTATAGGTAGCTAGGTACGCTAGCAATGAAACTCCTCGCTGCCCGTAATTTGCATTGTTAAAAGGCTTTCATTAGCGTTCCTTAACGAGTTATCTGTTATTATTGCTTCGTTGTTTGCTGTTAACGGGAGGATTTTACGTTTCTTTTGTGAAATGGTTTTATTACCATTTCAGTCTGGAAATATTAGATCTGTAAATTGAGTTGTAGAGTAGATGGAGCAATGACATTTGTTGTTTTAATTAATTTACGTTTGATGACAATTTCATCTGTTGTTGGATATTTACGAGCATTTACAATAGTCATCCGAGTTTCGTTCGCTATTAAGAGTTTTTTTGCTGATAAAACGAGTTGTATATATTTAAATAAAAATGAAATGCTGTTCATTGTGTTTATTAATAAATCGCATCTGTTGAGAACAGCTTGACATATTTGGCTAAAACTTCCTATCTGCGAGGCAAAGCCGAGTTAAAGTTTTGAGCCCCAAACATGCAAGGTAAAAGGTCGAGCAACACCGCACCAGGTATACCGGTATATGTCCCGGGTATCATTTAGTTAAGAATAAAACTCAAATATATGTTTACGATAAATGTTAACTAATAATATAATTGCAAAAATGAGTTTACTTGTTACGCTTTAACACCTCAACTGCTCAACCGATCATCATGAAACTTTTCAATCGCATCATAATAGTATGTAAAAGGACATAGGTTTCTTTTTATTATCATAATTACCGCTTTTTAACCGCAGGACTTAGATAATTTCAATACGATCACTAAAGTTATTTCCGAGAACACAATCAACTACAAACCAAAATGTTCACAAAAACGTATTTTTAACAAGTACCTTTTACGTTACAAATAACGCTGTAACAATCGTCTAGCTAGCCAATTACAGTTCTTGTCAAACATGCTATTAAAGAACAATTACTGTAGTTTCTGTCCCGCGCCCGACGCCGGACGCCGGTGTCCGTTGGCTCGTGATAAACGAGCGCCTTTCCTCTATTATTCACACTATAGTGATCAATCACAGCTACCTACCACCCTAACAGCTACCTGTTGCTGCCACTTTTCACCATTAACTAATTTTGCAGCCGACGAGTTTGGCAGCGTCGAATGTCAGGGAACGTTAGTATTCCGTTGGGAGTGCAAATGCTGCAAATATTTTCCGTTTTTTTTTTGTTCAATCAATACGTACCCATCCGAATACGTACCATGTTGTAGTGGTAGGGCTCTGTTGCAGAGCCCGCCTGGGGAAGTACCACACCTTTGCCAGTTATTCCACCGCCAAGCAGTAATGTGCAAACATTACTGTGTTCCGGTTGGAAGGGCATTGTTTCCAGAGAAATTACAGGGCAAATGAGAGATTAAATATCTTATATCTCAGGGTGACGAGCGCAGAGCTGTGCCATGCAGGGTCTTGAATTATAAGAATTCAAAATTCTGGGTGGCGCAGACCTGTTTATGGGCAAACGTGACGTTTAACATCAGGCGAGCGATTTGCTCGTCTCGTCTCTCAATATCATAAAAAAAAAAACCGATTTCCATTTAGGTACTTTTAAAATCTAATGAATAGGTGTATATAATATTATGATGGCATTCTGTAGAAAGATATGCCAATATCGTATCATCATATTTTCTTGTTTAACTGTAAAACCAAAACCTAAAGGTTTTACAGCAAAAAAAGCGAACGATGCTATCGAATTAAAAAAGTTTAAACTCACATTTCACTATCAAAATGAAACGTGTTACTGCTTCATCTAATTTCAGTCTAGTCACGATTGCCATGCAACATATTATACCGTTATTAAGTCCTTCAATGTCCTCAACCCTAAAAACTAAACAAGGTCATTACGAAGTTTGATGTTCATCTGCATGTGGAAAGCACAACATAAAAATACCGTCAAAAGCTCATTTCGCCAACTAGTGCGGCACTCCAGTGCGGTGTAATTACAACTTTTACTGCCACCCTCTAAAATTAAATAGGACCTGCACTCGCGTATGTGTTCTAACTGTCGTTTTGCGGTTGTAAAGGCTTGCAGCGCTGTTAATGGACTATTTACTGCGAACAGACACATTTAGGGTTATAAGGAAAGGGTAGAAGACGATGAGGGGTCATACTACTATTTTGAACTTTTTTTACTACGTGACCAATTATGAAATCGCGAAAAATAACCAGCTATGTCATAAAAAAGTGATACTCGACAGAATGTATGAAATATCCGGTTGTTTTGGCTATTTCAGAGTTCTTCCCATAGTGAAAGTTGTTTTTAATTTATGAATGCTATCTGCTCATTTAGGCTTAGCATATCCTTTCCTTATAACCTAGTTTAATGTGTAAATATTTGTAAATATCTAGTTTAATGTGGTAAGTATATGTGTTAACTGTACGAAACACAGTCCTTATGAGCACCACAAAATACATGTACATTCCGAGTTCCCCTCGGAATATAAAAGGTTTTTTAACCATAAAAGGTACGCAAACGGTACTCTTATTGTTACAAATTGACCTCTAGTATTACTTGGAACTCTCATCGTACTAATATTATAATTGAGAAAGTTTGTGAAAGGTAAGGTGCTTGTATGTTTGTTACTTCTTTACTCTGTAACGTCTGAATGGAAAAGATGATAGCTTATACTTTAACTTAACAAAAAGGCTAGATTTTGTTTCGGAAAAATGTATACTTCCTATAGCATAGCGGGTGAAACTGCGTAAAGCAAGATCTTCTTTTTATATTTAAAAATGAATCGCTGTTCATTAGTCTCGCTAAAACTCGAGAACGGCCGGACTGATTTGAATATTTATTTTTTTACTAGCTGACAAAAAATAGCTAATATTGTAAATAGCTGAAAACACTATTTACAATTTTATACTTATAATATATTACAATTATAGGTACGAATTTGTTTCGTGTATCAGTTGACAAAAGCAAAATCATCCATGAAAAAAAAACACTGACATTGACAGTTTGTTGTTGTTTCAACTTTTTTTAAATTTGATAAGACTTGGAGTCAAATCGAAATTTTAAAAATCCTTGGTTTTGATAGATATGATTGAATTTGAACTTTGTACAGAGGTAATAAAGTGCAAATTGACTCTTGGACGTTAGGAACATACCTACATTGCTTAAACAACAATGAGTGCTTGCAATTCAATATGAACTTTATACAATAGCAATAAAGCTCGTTTTAGTTAGAAAACGTTTGTATGGGAAAAATAAATGGGCTGTTTTAGGGTTTTTCAATATTTCTGAGAGATTTTCTTAACATTTTTTTCCGTAAGAACCTTCTCCTAATAATAACAAATACAAAAAAAAAAAGAATTAGTGAAATCGGTCCAGCCATTCACGCGTGAGGCCGTGACCAAGGAAAACGGGTTTCATTTTTATATATATAGATTTTGTTTGCTCTAGAGGTGATACTGGAAAGGTTTAAAAGAAAAAAGCGGGTGAAACCGCGGGGTGCAGGTAGTCTATAATAAAATGGGGTTATTTTAATTACCTAGTTTCTAGTTGTCTTCGTATTTACATAAAACAGATTAGTTAAATATGTACAATTGTACATGTATTAAATTTAGAACAAGAACCACGAAATCACGAATCGTTACGTATTCGTACGTGTGTAGAGATTGTAGTACCATTCTGAGAGCCACATAAATCTCGTAGCACTTTCGTAGCAAATTTTACTCGTAGCAGTTGGATTATTTTAAGAGTTTTTTAATTGACGTGTTTTTTTAAGTAGGTTTCTATGGAACCAGAACGCGTAAATCAGTTCCCCAGAGAAAAAGTCATTATAATATTATTGCGAGAAATCTACGAGTAGGTATGTATGTCTACTGTCTAGGATGTATTTGTTATATGTACCCGTACCTACCCAGCAGTGGGAGAGAGAAGGCTGTGAATGACGATGATGATGATTTAACATCATTTAGTTATTGTGATTGTGAAGACAAGAGAAAGTTTTTGTTGTTTTCGATTTTTTCGTTCGAGCGAGTTTTACTAATAACAATTTGGTCTTTTAAAAAAATGACCAAAGCTACCCAAAGCCGTAATAAAGGGCATTAATTGTATTGGGACTGGTACTCAAATATACGTACGTAAATTGCTCGTTATGGAACTAGGTATGTGAAATTAATTAGGCGTTAATAAATTAAGCGTTGTTAAACGAAATATGGCGGCGCGGTGTGCTAATTGGCTATAGCTCGCACGAACAAAACGATTTGATTTAATCGTACAAACGTCAGAATGTACGTCATGACATGATATATTATTCACATTCATCACACACAGTCTCCTCTGTATCCTTGATGCGTGTAAACCTATCTCTTATTGTGCCATCTGGCTTGGTCTTTCGACAATCAGATTCAGGTTTGACTCACTCACGACTTTGATCAAACTCGTTTCGGATGACCAACGCTCCGCTTACCTTACCTCGACTACCACTTTGCCACTACCTTACTCTACCGGTCATAATTACGACTAGCCGAGTGTTCTACCAGGCCCGCTTGGACATCCCGAATTTTTGTTCGTAATACAGAAATTGGACGATGAACAAATGATTACGTAGATTTCGGTGATCGATCTAGACATGTTTTACAATTCATTTTTCTCAGGCCATAAAAACAGGCTTTATAAAGTTTGGATTGTGATAATGATCACATGCTATCCCTTTTGCAAGAACCTATAAATATAACATCTTCAAGTCTTCAAGTCGCGAGTGAATCGGTTTTTTCTAGGCAAGCGTGCTCCATCGTAGACCGTATCGTAGCTTACCATCAGCCTACAATTAATTTAAAAAATACCTACTTGCACCTTGCGCTTTCTCACTCGCAGTCAGACACTATCATTTATCAGAATCATAGGCGTGAATTTATAATAGCGGTGCAGGGCCCTGGTTCTTTTTTTAGTCGGGTATAGATGTTTAAATGATTTCAGTAATTAAGAAGTATTTACTTCGAGTTTTGGGTCCGTGTTGTCCATGACTATATGACTGGTCATTAGTATGATGCATTTTTATTTTTGTAAAAAGGCTTTACTCTGATTTCTTCGAACTACACCCTTGCCTGATCGCGAGTACGTAAGAGGAACGTTATATCATCATTGTTTCGTCGTACTGTCTTTACTTGATCACGAGTTCGTAACAATGCGATGTCACCATTGTATTCGTCCGATCTATGATCTATTAGCCGGTCTGTCTATGCCTACTTTACAGGTATCTTTTACATTCTGCGGCGAGCAAGGGTTAATATACGTGCTACAATAATTTAATTACGCATATAGCATACACGTAATGCGACTATTAACGTGATTAATTTAGCAATTAGGGTTTATCGTCACACGTGAGTGTGGAGCTTTACAAATGGAGTTTTTAATCTCCTCGCGTGAGTTATGTTTCCGAGTTAGCTTACATTTAAATGTTAATTAGAGATTTTGTGTACTTTCTACTCAGTTTAAAGGAAGTCTTCCCATTCTGTGACTATTTTAAACTCTCGGCGCAAAATGAGGAGTGATTAGCCGCCGACGTACAAAGAGAGGTGTTTAACCCCTGAAACAAATAATGGATAAGTTTAAGGAGTGTTTATGTGTGTCTGTCTGTGGCATCGTAGCTCCCAAACGGATGAAGCGAAAATAATTTAGTTTTGTTTAATTGAAAGGCGAGTCGATTGAGAATGTTCTAATCTAAACTATGAGTCAAGAAAATCGATTCAGCCATTTTAACATTTTCATTACTTTTCCTGTTGGATTTATTTTTTTATTTTAACTACTATATACTTTATGCGTCCGATAACTCCGTCAATTGTTCGTCGTGTATGAACACGACACGTAAATAATTAAAACTTACATTATTTATTTACATATATTTACATCTTACATTTAAAATAAGCTAAAATAAAAAAAAACTAAAATAACTAAAACAAAGAAATTATGTTATTATTTATTATTATTCCAACAATTTTAAATGGCGATAGTTAGCCGTATCTTGTTATAAGAAATAGCCGATTAAATATTTAATCGCCTTGTCAAATTTCAGTGTGGTCTAATACGACAAGAGTAGAATGCATTATTCATTCTTCCAAAATATTTATTTACTTTTCGAGCCAAGAAAATTACTTACATAGTTTTAAATCAACAAAAGTGTCTTACACACAGGCAGAACATATAAAATTGCGCTGAAGTGTGGCAAAATGCCAATAGCCAGTTGCAACTTGAAACTATTTTTCAAAAGATAACTTTGCTTAGCTTGCTCTACAGTGGCAAGAAATAACTGGGCTATTCTGGCGAGTGAAATATTATTATCTTGGTCACTGTCGCTCTCATTGGAAAAGTCATGGGAGTGAGTGTGACCGAGGACCTACTTACGCCAGTGTGGTGGAATACAGAATACAGCCTAATCAACCTTCGAGGGAAGACCTGTATCCCAGCAGTAAGAGGACTAAAGGTTGAGTATTACTTATGAGATGGACGAATGACCTTATAAAAACGGCTGGACCAAATTGGATGCAAACAGCAAAAGAGGGAAAAGTGGCATTCCTTGGAGGAAGCCTTCACCTGCGGGTTCTTGCAAATTATTATAAATACGTATTAATACACATAATAGAATTTAAGTTTTCATTATGTATGTTTTTTTGCAGGATATGGTAGTATCTAGTAGTATAGAGTGACCGAGATAATCTCGAGCGCCTATGAATAGGGCAATGAAAGGGTCGTCGATATCTCATTCTCTCCCTCTACTGCGTAGATAATGTACCAATGGAAAAACCTTTGTTCGGCCACAAAAACTTAACGGCCGACTGAGCCTTGACGATTGAGATATCAACGGTTTTAACCATTGATTTACAATCATTTGGATTTCAGGCACAGAGAAAAGGAAGTCTTGCGGAGGCCTTTGTCGAAAGACCACCAAAGTTGTATTAGTAAAACTGGTAGAATAATTGTTTTGTACCTTATTAATGCTAATAAATAAAAAGCCGGTCAAGTGCGAAGGGTTCCGTACCATTATCTATAAAACGGCGATAAGATCACGCTTATTGTTTGGAAACCCCCTTAAATATTTATTTTATTCTGTTTTTTTTTTAGTTTTTGTTGTTGTAGTGGTAACAGAAATACATCATCTGTGAAAATTTCAACTGTCTAACTATCACGGTTCATGAGATACTTACAGCCTGGTGACCGACGAACAGCGGAGTCTTAATAATAGGGTCCCGTTTTACCTTTGGGTACGGAACCCTAAAAAGTAAAGTAGTAAGTTTGATACAAATAATATAATGTAATTACAACAACAAAGGCTTATTTTAAAACATTTTATGTCTTTAAGATTCCAGTCCAGCGCACAAAATATTTCTAACCAAAGGCAGACTAACATAGACTGCAGTAACTAAAGTATTCTGACCCAAAACGACCGAAAATAGACCGAACTACGTTACTCGTACTTCGACCTTTCATCGAATTCAATAGGCATTCTGTGATGTATGATGATGTAAACTTAGGACACGTCACGTCTGTTGTACTAAATTCGTTACTAATAGCAAATTTTGTACTAAACCCGACATCCATATTATTATGGTAGTAAGTCCACGGTTTTCACCTATTGATCCTTCGCTTTGGGAATGGAGGTTTTTGTTATAATGCGTGTGCAAAGGCTTAAGCGGCTTTACATGTTTGAGCGATCTAACTAATTAGTCCAAAATACCGTCAATGACTACGCATTTTGTAATAAGCCTTTTCCATACATTTGCACGTTTGTCTACTTGGCACTTAATATCCGATTGAAAGGGTTAGGAGCTTTACGACTACATCTCTATTTGACTAGGCAGCAGATATGACTAGATCGCTTTAAGACTAAATCGCGATATGACTATATCGCGTTCGAAAGTTTGTGAGTATGTATGTTTGTTACTCTTTCACGCAAAAGCGGCTGAACGGATTTACGTGGAATTTCGAATGAAGGTTGTTCTTGGTCTGGATTAACACATAGGCTACTTTTTATCCCGGAAAACAAGGGTGAAACCGCGGGGTGCAGCTAGTTTATAATATAGGTATAGGTGTTTGCGGTATTTTTGAGTTACATGAAAAGTTTCAAAATACCGTCAATGACTACGTATTTTATAATAAGCCTTTTCAATATATTTGCACATTTTCCTATTTGGCACTTTATTATATTTATAGGTAGGTATAGAATAGTAGGTATACGTATAGTATAGTAGGTATACGTTTAAATATTTTTGTAATATAAAAAAATTAAAAAGTCGTTTTGTGACTAAAAAAATAAATTTTCTGTATTTCAATTCAGGGTTATAAGAAAAGAGTATGCAAAGCTGAAAAGGGGCTAATAGTAGTCATCGTTATGAACAACTTTTGCTATGGGATCAACCCTGTAATAGTGAAAAAAAAAATCAGCTCTCCAATATAACCCGGTCACCTGACCACCTGGGCCTGAGGTCAGGTGCACCTGTCCTGACCACCTGGGCCTGAGGTCAGGTGCACCTGTACCTGTGCACCTGACCTCGTGCTAGCAACTCAATTTTGAGCCACTTCCCGATGTTCGATTGAGCTGAAATTTGGTATACTTATTAACATCTGTATTTTGTAACGGTTGATCTGATAATAATACAATCGAACATCGGGGAGTGGCTCAAAATTGAGTTGCTAGCACGAGGACAGGTGCACAGATATTGTGACCGGGTTGTACGTCTTGTTGAGTGTCATTGACATTTTCTTATGAAACAGCTGTTTTTTTTCACTATTTCAGGGTTGGTCCTTTGGTAAAAGCTGCTCATAATCATAAGTACCTACTATGACCCCTTTTAGGCTTACCTTTTCCTTATAACTCTATACAGGGTTATTCATAAAGGGTATGCTAAGCCGAAAAGGGCTAATAGTTGTAATTATCATGAACAACTTTTGCTATGGGACCAATCTGGAATTAACGAAAAAAAAAAAACAACTGTTTCACAGAGAAATGTCAGTGAAACTCAACAAAATGTACCTATGGAACAGCTGATATTTTTTTTGCAAATTTTTGTTTTGTTTGGTCCCGTATTAAAAGTGGTTCATAATCATAAGAACTACGAGTATGTATGGCCTCTTTTAGGCTTAGTATACCTTTTCCTTATCTTATGTATAAAATTCTCGTGTCACAACATTAGTTACCATACTCCTCCGAAACGGCTTGACCGATTTTTATGAAATTTTATATGCATATTCAGTAGGTCTGAGAATCGGCTACTATCTATTTTTCATACCCCTAAGTGATAGGGGCTGTCAGTGTCCACCCCTAACATGTATTTTTATTTTTTGGATAATTTTTTTTATTTGACTATTTTTTTATAATGTGGCATTAAAAAATACATACAACCCTAAATTTTCACCCTTCTATCACCAACCCCTATTTTATAATCTTATATATAAAAATGTATCGCGGTTCGTTTGTCTGGCTAAAACTCGAGAACGGCTGGACCGATTTCGCTAATTTTGGTCTTGATATATTTGTAAAAGTTCAGGGAAGGTTTAAAAGTAAAAAAAAGCAGCGGGTGAAACCGCCGGGAGCAACTAGTCTTATTTATAAAAATGAATCGCTGTTCGTTTGTCTGGCTAAAACTCGAGAACGGTTGGGCCGATTTCGCTAATTTTGATCTTGAAATGTTTGTGGAAATTCAGGGAAGGTTTAAAAGTAAAAAAATCAGCGGGTGAAACCGCCGGGGGTCAGCTAGTAACTCTATATAACTAGCCTAATTGAATTTGTAGGTACAGAAGTACCGCCGCCGCACCTATCGTCAAACTTTACGCTATTAGTCCAGGTACGACATAATTACTCATATTTTATTCATGAGCCTGAATAATGAAGCATGTCGCGTACAAAGATGCTAGCGTGAAATTAAGTTATTATTATGCGTAATACAGTTCAAGCTGACACAGTTTGATATTTTCTTAGCAATGTTCTCAACGTCTCATTTGTCTTTTCTTTGGGAATATTGGTACTCGTAGAGTCAAAATACTGAAGGAGCCAACTTTATACACTTTACACTACACTCATCATCATCATCATCATCATCATATGCAACCTTTAAATCCTCCCACTGCTGGGATACAGGTCTACCCACGAAGGGTGATTAGGCCGTATTCCACCACGCTGGCCAAGTGCGGGTTGGAGGATTCACATACGCCTTTGAATTTCTTCTCCGGACATATGCAGGTTTCCTCACGATGTTTTCCTTCACCGACCCAAAGAACTCATTGGTACGAGTCGGGGTTTGTTCCCGCCACCTCAAGAATGCGGCTGTTCTCCCACTGAGCTACCACGGCCTGCACACTAGGTACACTATACTATACTACACTATTCACGTAATACCTAAATTTGATTTGACAAAGTATAGAACAAGGTTTTCCTTGATTTTCTTGCAAGTAATCATAATCATAATCAGTTTATTGGTAATACATATTACAGGTCGAACAGAAATTAAATAAAAATAATAAATTATCATTCATTGATAATAATAAAAAATGTCACAGTGTAAAAATTAATAATCAAAATTAAAATTAAACATAATCACATTCAATGAATTCATCGTAGCTATAGAACGTCTGCTCGACAAGCCAGCGCTTGAGCCGTGATTTAAAACTGCCCATAGTGGGCAGTTTTTTTTAGTGGCAAGTTTTCTCGTCTCTTAGTATCGAAGGTCACAATTTGGGTCGATGCAACTAAGTAACTTTTTAGTTAGTTGGGGACTTTATTTATAGCACTCGCGGCGTAGCTCGACTAGATGTTCGTAGACGACCACCGATTTTAAGGAACAGACGTCTCGGTCAGTTTTCGGATGGGTGACCGCGGGTGACATTTACAACCGAGTCCTACCGTGTTTCAGATGACAAGTTAAAATCTACTCGTAGCTCCCGCTTGTTTGTCCTAACATATTACAATAACTGCCAAGTCATGTTAGAGGCCTTCAGGTGACTTATAAAAACTATTACACCAGGGCTAGCTATTACTATACTAACTTATTAACTTCGTAGGAGACTTTATGAAGGGTTGGTTGACTAGGTAAGCATGAGTTTCCAATAAATAAATAAAAATTGAGAAAACAATCGCGGACTGGATGCTTTGAGTTGCAAATCGGTCGCCAAGCGTCAAACGACGTGTATCGGCAGCCTCACTCGGGATCCGGTTAGTTTCTTTTCCAAAGCTCGTACCGTAAACTCTTAGCGCAAGTCTAAACTAAATCGCCTTGGCTTTTATCTAGCTTCTTCTCTAGTAAAGATGGCTTTCATCTTGATTTATCAGCTAGAAGAAAAAGTGTGACAAAAGTCAGAGCAATTCAGTTCACGCTCGCGCTGAGAGTTCACGGTACGACCCTAGGATGTGTTTACATCTTCAACTACACGGTCACTTGGCATCAGGTGAGCCGTGAGTGTGGTGAAACGCCTAGTCGACCATAAATCGTGACCCAAATAATTAATTGGCATAAAGCTAGTTTTAACATGATGAATGACTAGAATTATCGTACTGGTTGATATCAAAGTAGTAAAACAAATCCAAATCTAACAATAACTCTCTTTCTACTATAATTCAAAATTTCGACGCATGATCGGTAACATAAACCAAAAACTTAAACAAAAAAAACCTAAAGTAATCCGATAAAATCGTTGCGTTGAGTTAAGGATACAATAAATAAAGGGTTTTTGAGTTTCATTAACTGATTACACGCGTGACGTTTGTGCCTAATGAGAACGCCCCAAAAAACCGACCGACCGAGTAAAAATTCAAACACAGCACGTCGAATGGAGCTGTCCTAACTGGTAACCCGCAAAGTCATGCAACCTCGCATTATTTTTTGACGTGTTTTGTGTTACACAGACAGCAGCCGATTTTGTTGTCAAGCAACATGCCAATGTGTTTTTCATACAGGTACCTACATATGAAAAAAATGGAACGATTTTTGCAAATATCATCACATTTCACTCCGTTAAGGGTTAAATATCACAAACTATAGCGCTTGTGGTCTAGGCTGCACGAAGACATGTCAGTCAGTGCTTTAAGATGCTTTTTAAAATGCCTTTAAGCTTCAGATATAACGCCTGCGTAAAGTTAATCATTACTCAAAGAATTCCGTCTTGTTTTCGCATGTCATGACATTTCAAATTTTTTCACGTCAGCAAGAAATTGTCAGAGCATTTTCAACATTGACTTTAACTTCAAGCAACGTTTATGTTAATGAATGGCTTTTGGGGCTTTAATTACAAAGTTTTCGTACAGTAAAGTGACATTGTTCAGTACTGCGCACTACATTTTTGTATTGCGCACAAGTTAAATGACATTTGTCAATCTTGGCAACGGCTAAGCATCGTTTGTAAGGCCTTTTATGTATATAAATGAGGCTGAACATTGGATTAATTAAATTCAATTGTCGTCGAACAAACTCCTGTTACATTGGGCAGTAACTCTCTTATACGACTACAGTCGACGACAAAACTGTCTCAATTGTTTTTTACGTGCAAAAAACGCAAAATATCAAACCACAAGTGTAAAATGAGTCATAATTGCTTGGCTGCTAATGTTAATTTTTGTTTTAATCGGCGTACCATTTCTCGAGGTTTGCTTTTAGCTTCGTCGTTCAGTTTTACTTTTTTTTCTCGGAAAATGTCCCTTGATGCACACTACCATCTTACTAAAAGTAAAAGTCTAAGTACCCGAACTAAATACGAAATATAATTTGATTCTTTTCACATTAACAATAAATAAATGTGAAGCATTATCACAGTTCATTTGATGTCACGTGATTCCTTCTTATTTATTTATAAGATCGATAGATTCACTTACGTCGATGACTGTTTAATGTTCATTCAGTATTTACTATAGACTTTTATGGGTGCCTTAACCTCTTCAAGTAGAAATCGGGAAAGCAAACAAAGCTTCTAAGGGATTCCTGCGGTGAGGCCGCGGGAAGTCACCCTTCACAAGTAATACGCTTAGAGGAGCTCTGTTGCTTGCCTTGCTCCTTCTATTAATGTAAACGTAGGTACCTACCTTATTATAAGTGAGTTAGTGATGTGCGTCGCTTCAATGAGAAAGGGTATGCCAATAATGAAAGCTTGTGTATATTGATCATGCTATATTTAGATTTTTGTTATCATCACTTTATTTACAGCACCAATATTATATTAAATGTAAAAGTTTTATGTTTGGATGTTTGCTACTAATCCAAAAACGGTTTTACAGATTTGGGTGAAATATAGTTTAATTAGCTTTTACCCTGGATTTACATACATAATTATAGGCTAACTTTTATCCAGAAACATGTCGCGGTTCTTGCCGGATAGCGGGTGTAACTGCAGGGAGCAACTAATCAGGTAATACCTGTTATATGTCTCAAGTCGTTATTTTTTGTTCTTTTACATTATTACAACCACAGACTTAGGTAGGTACTTGGTACTGAAATTCATGAATTTGTGCAGTTTTTTGTCCATCTGTTTTGTATTTAAATCTATTCACTAGCTGCACCGTGCGGTTTCACTCGCTATTCTACAAGAACCACATTTATTCCGAAAACATTCCTGTATATAGCGAACTAAGCGAAAAAATATCAAAATGGCCGAGCCATTTTCGATTTATTGTGAGATTAACGCACGGCAATTTATTTTTATTTTATAGATTTATCTATCATAAGAGTAGAGAAATCGCAAATAGCATTCGGAATACACAGACCAGTCAGTTATTGTATTCCACTTAGGATTTCCATTTACCCTCAAATCGAGTTTGAGAGCATCATATTTTGATGTACCTACCTATACCGGCTGTTTCTCGTTTTACGTCTCGGAGACAGCGCCGCGTTCATTTTGTAAATGAACATACTAGATCGATGTAAATGAAGCGGAAAGTTCGGTTGTGGTTCGTAGTACTGGTTTGCATCAGTAGGTTCTTACATGAGAAGCTGAATGCCCATAATAGGCGTGACGAAAGATTTTAAAATCCTCTTCCATAATGTGAGTACTCATTTACTATTTACAAAAAAGCCTTTATTTCGGTAATAAACTTAAGTTTAACGAAGTTTGAAGCCATTTTTCACATATTTTTTCAACAGTGCCCGAAAACAGCTTGCTTGTGTCATGGCGTCGATTTGACGTCACGGATAGTAAACATGTCATTATATGTATGCGTGATGACCTGAGTTCACTGAAGAGTGACGTCATACGCTGTGATTGTTGTTTCTGACAAGATGACCGATTGCTGTATTTTAATGTTTTAATTTATTGAAAATCTTAATAATCTGTTTTTTAAAAATAAAACTAAACATGTGTTTTAAATTTTTTTAATCTGGCTAGTCCCCTGAATATAATTGTTGTCTAAGGATAGTTTTGGCTAATCAAAACAGGTTTTTTTTAATCCGATTAATATTTTAAACTAGCTGCGCCCCGCGGTTTTAACCGCGTTTTCCGGGATAAAAAGTAGCTTATGTGTTAATCCAGACCATGAACAACCTTCACTCCAAATTTCATGTAAATCCGTTCAGCAGTTTTGTGAAAGAGTAACAAACATACTTACAAACTTTCGCGTTTATAATATTACTACGATGTGAAAGTTTGTAAGTTTGGTGTTTGTTATTCAATCATGCTAAAAGGGCAGAACGGAAATAATGCTTAAATAAAATTTGTTATGGCCGAAATAATTATGGCTCTCTGGCTACTTTTTATCTCGGAAAAATTCATTTCAATTTACCCTCAAATCGAGTTTGATAGCGTCATGTTTTGATGTCTATGGGCTGTTTCTCATTTTACGTCGCGATGACGGGGCCACGTTCATTTTGTAAATGAAGCGGAAAGTTCAGTTGTGGTTCGTAGTCCTAGTTTGCACAAGTAGTTTCTTAAGAGTATACATGAGAAGTTGAGTGCCCTTATCTGACTTTAAACAATAATGGTAACCTGTAGGTAATAGAGTACGTTTCATTGTGAGCTTTCTTAGCTCACAGTAAACCTAACCAAATAATAATTAACCAAACCCAATAAATAAACCTAACGAAACCTATTTTTTTTATTTTCGACACAAATGCAGACTTAAAAAAACTTAAATTAAATTTATTTTTATAAAAGTTTATATACCTTGAATTAACACACAGGCTACCTTTTTATCTGGGAAAAAACTAGCTGTTCCTATTCCTATAAAACATCGGGTAAAATAGCGCGGCGCAGCTAATAAAACAATTGAAACACACGCTTAAGATGAAAAGTTCATCAATTTAATTTTACTGAAACTTTATCTGAAACTCAGGAACCGTTGTATCAATCCGTTTTGTGTCAGCGCCAGATTAAGCTGACCTAAATATTTCCTCCCATTCTTCCACACGCGTGGGTTCGGAGCTTTACTTTTCACCCAGCGGCGTAACTATTATAGGTATACCATTTGAGGCCCGTAGCAAATCCTTTGGATGGGGCCCGCCCAGTAAAAATCGTCAATAATTTAATTTTAATAAATTACTTAAGTTGTTACTTCTAAAGACTTTAGAATTTTGTTAAAAATGTTAGATTATTTCTGAGATCGCGGCCTCTGGGCCGGGGCCCTCTCGGGTCGGAGGCCCGTGGCATTTTGCCAGCCCTGCCACCCTATAGGTACGCCACTGACTTTACCTCCTTAATTTTGTGGCTATTGCACCGAAGCCGAACGAGGGCTGGTGATTGATTGCCGGCGGTATGGCTGTTGATGTTTCCTCTTTAGATGAACTTCCTCCGTTACGGCCATGATTTGTTGCATCATTTATTTAAAAAAAGAAACAGCTTGCGCTACCCTTTTGTAATTGGAGTATTTTGGTTATAGAATTCGCTAGAGGCTACAGTTTATTCCAATTACGAGTATGATTATTTGTTAACATCTCGCCGTGAGTAGATATAATACACATGTGACACGAAGTTAGATTCTCAGAAAAAAAAACAGCTTTCGCTTGGAAAAAGAAACTGCT
The DNA here is from genome assembly GCA_949125135.1 of Alcis repandata. Lineage (NCBI taxonomy): Eukaryota > Metazoa > Arthropoda > Insecta > Lepidoptera > Geometridae > Alcis > Alcis repandata. The sequence continues at coordinate 8,399,015 of OX421226.1, read as the reverse complement.
TCCGTTACCCGTTTGTTCCCGGAGTTTTAGTTACGGAATTAGGTACAGTTTGTTCCAATTATGGTAATGTGTAGACGCCACGCCGCGAGTACATATTTGTTGTGACTGACGGTTGTAATTGTTAAAAACCGTTTAATTATATTTCCAGTCCGCATAGCACAGGCCGTTGACAAGTTCTCTTTCCACCGTTTATACCCCACGAGAGAGCGATAAACGTATCCATATTCTAGCCTTGTCATGTCTACGTTTGCATAAAAAGGATAAGAGCCAATTTGTCCACGGCGCTACAGAAGTAGATAATTGAACGTCTTTACTTCGACATTCTGCAAACTCGAACCTTATTAAAATATCTCGACAAAAGAAGCAGCAGGTGCTTGAGCATTACATTCAATATTTCGTCTCCGATTCATCACCCGCTCCGCACCTCGTACAATATCTCGCCTGATACTGACAGCCTGAAGTTTATTTGATGCTCGTCTAATCTATTTTCATTAATAAACGTCAGTGAACAGTTTCCCGAGCAAATTATTGAGTGAGGCATAGTTAGAGAGTTGCAATATAATTGGATAATATAGAGTTAACGCCTCCTTCTACAGGAGGTTCCCTTTACCCTGTCTTCTTTTATTTTGTCTCTCAACGGCAAAAAGTAAAACTAAGTAACAATATACATTTTTATTCAAATCTTTCCCTTGTGTAATGTTTTTTAGAGTGTACCTATGTATTGCTTAAGTTTTGTCATCATAACATCACAAAAATAAGAAACATCATTATCTGAGTAAGTTATTCTAATAGATGTTAAATTGTTTACACCTCTTAGCCAATTCTCTAAGTTGTACGTTTATTCCCATTATCCAGAACATCCTGTATAGTGTCGAGTAACTCCCAGTTAAACTTCAGGGCGGAAGGAAGTCAGCCTGACTTTGTTTATGTGCGAAGTTGCGGCTTCAAGTTTTGAACTAGATTTATGGTGATCAGACGTTTCCGTTAGTTAGAAGTAACGGGAAGGTTACGTAGCCACCTATAAATCACACGGAATCAGTAAGTAGTTTTGTTCACAAAGGGGCAGTGCAAGATTTAGGGTGCAACTTCATTCATCTATTTCTTTTCTCCTGATAGACATGAGATATTTACCAATCTTAAAAGAGATCTATCAAGAAAAAAGAGTGATGATAATCTATAAAGAGTTTATCTATATCCATCTACTTATGTGCTAACCTATTTTCATTGTATGCCCATCGATGTAGTCGGTTCTGTGATACGATCATAGATATAAACATTGAACAAATGCCTAAGACAAAGGCTTACCTCTCTATACACGTCATACGTATGCCTTGCAACATTGTTCCGCATCTGCGACTTCCACGATGTTTGTGCCACCTCTAGCGTGAACGTAGCTCATTGTAAAAGAAGCTTTGAAATGCTGCCATAGCCTTCGTTCGGCTTGTAACGTGCGCGGCGGCTAGTCAACCGGATTACGTATGGCACAATAGACCAGCCTTTATTGTGAACCCGGCTTAACGAATTAATGAGTCTTAATTCAGCTACATTCACCGGGAAAAGTCAACTGAGCGTAACTTTGATTGTCAAAACATTGGCTATAAATGTGCTTGTGTTTACCCGCCGGATTCAACAGTCGAATTCGTACGGTTTATATTCCCTAAAAAGCTTCATTTTATTTCCAAAAAGTTTAGATGGATCGCGTTGTTTGGCTTTTCGGGAATAAAGTTATAAAACTGATCTATTTTCGTCCATAAAATTGACGAGCGGTTTGGTGCAATCGATAGTCATTTGTTTGAAAGCAATCGAGCGCCGACACCGATAGTTGGAACGGTATCGTTTAAATTAATTGATCTTCATAACGTGCCTGAAAGTATTGTGTAGAACTTTTATGGAACAGTAATTTCAGGTACTTAACCTTTTATACGCCTATATATCAGCCTGAATATGGTGGTTATAGAAATTCATCAATATCGAAAGGAAAAGAATCGTTTACTTTACATACAAAATTAGATGAAGTATACTTTTCAAGTATAAAATACAAATCGTGAAGCATAAAAATTTAATTTAAATAGGCTGTAATAAAGTGCTAATGAAATGTATCGTTTATTCGGCCATGATAATGCCTAAACGACTGAACTTATCTCTGGGTAATAATAGTAAAAAGGTTATTGTTCGTCCACAGACATATAAAGACAAGCAGGGAATCTAATAGCACATTAAAGATATGAGCATTTCCATCGTTAAATGACACTCTGAGGTTTTACGGTTAACATAACGCCATTTTTGTAGTGGAATTTTTTGCTCCGAGCGGACCATGTCTAGCGAGAATTCCGTACCTGGAAATGGAACAAAAAAGTGGAACATGCTTTCTCCATCATACTTAAAGTTGTGGAACTGGGAAATAGAGAGATAGGTAGGTACTTACCTAGCTCTCCACTTGCCTCAACGTCATCAGGCATTCATCTCATACAAAGAGGATAGGGAGTATAAAACCAGTACTGGATTATTTGCTTTATTCGTGGTTAAGGCGGTGATAAAATGTTGTTAGATACCTCTTTCGCACAATTAAGATACAAATCACTGAAGATAGAGAAAAAAATATGAATACAATATTTTTCAGTAACAATTTAAAAAAATCGAAATGTTTAAAATAAAAACATTTTGATATCTTTTAACATGATGGTGGAATTTACAGAAAACTGTTTTATTTGTTTTTCTACTTCTTTGCCATATCGTATATCGTCAAAATAACAGATAACAAAATGTAATTGTTGAAACCTTTAAAATCATTTTACCTGTTGAATTCTAAAATTTTTGTTTCTGATTTTATATCTTCATAAATGTAAAAATGCGCGAAAGATATACAACCGTTTATCTAGCCTTAAATCTTCATTTTGATAGCCAATTTATCATGATCATGAAACTACCTAAGCAACAAGTAATATTTAAAGCAACGGCCGTAGCCGCCAGATTAAGACCTTACTTTAGTTAGCCTCAACCTTACTTCATAGGTTCATATAATGATAATGATAATGATAATGATTATAATAATTTGACTGTGTAATAATGTTAATTTGGTTTTGAGTTTTGTTTTTGATTATGGGTACATTTGACCTGAAATAAATTAATTTTGATTTTGATTTGATTTTGATAGGTCCGCAGACAGCAATAACCACTTACCATTTCATGCTTGAAGTTTCTTCTGCTCCAGGGAATTGGATACAGAAAAGGAGTTTTGGATACAAGCTTGTTCTTTTTTATATTCTTTTAAAACTTGGAGCTTAGGGAGAGTCTTTGATTTAGTACCTGCTATCATATACTTTTAATTTATTAATATAAAGATAGGGTTGACTTGATTTTTGCCAATTTTACCTACATTTTATTTAAGATACCAGACTTACAGCCTAGTTTGGGGCTCACCGTTTATCTTTTTTATTGTGTACTTATTCTAAATTCCATAGTTTAATAAGTAAATAAATATATTTGATTTGATTTTTTTGATGTTGAGGAAAACTTAACTATGTTTGAAGTGTTACGTATCTTATTATATAAATGCAATCAGTTAGTGAACGTAACAAAGAAATATAGATTTTTATTTATAACGCGAGTCAGTTTCAGTGTTTGCTCGTTATTTTTTTACACTGAAATGGTTTCACGAATTGAAATGAAATTTCGAATAGAGATAGCTTTTATTCTGAAACAACACGCAAGCTATTTTTTATCTCGAAAAAATAATAGTTTCTGTGAAAACTGCTGGTAGAAGCGTAGAGAACAAGGTAATACTCGTAATATTTAAAAAAAAAAATTTTACACCCTATAATCAAACCTTGAGTTTTACAAGTTTTAGTTGTTTATATAGGGCCTATCTATATACTCGTAAACAACTAAAACTTGTAAAACTCAAGGTTTGATGAAAAAAAAACATACAGACGAATTGATAACCTCCTCCTTTTTTGAAGTCGGTTAAAAACAACTGAAATTTAAAGTTCTGATTTAATTTTACTTTTGTTTTATTTTAAGCTTGTCGATGAGATTAGAGATTTGAGGTTTACAAATTGAAACCAAGATGTAAAGAGAATTTGTGATTTATTAACTAGAAAGGTTCCGTTATTAACATTAATCACGTACAAAAAATAAAGGGGTGTAAATATATCTCTGAAAATGTAACAAGGTAACGCAAGGTGATGTTGGAACTAGACGCGGTCAGTCGGAGGGTCTACGGGCTAGGGACTAAGGGGCGGGCGCGCGGCGGCGGCGGGCGCGGCGCCCGCACAGCAGCCGCTGGAACGCGTGCCGGAACTCCGGGCTGAACACCGTGTAGATGATCGGGTTCAGCGTCGAGTTGAAGTAGCCCAGCCACAGCGACAGCGACATCAGCACCGGGCTCACCTCGCAGTCGCACGTCGGCACCAAGATCGCCAGCACGAAGAACGGAAGCCAGCACGCCACGAACGCGCCGGTTATTATTGCCAATGTTTTCGCCGCTTTTCTCTCTCGTTTGGAGTCCGCCGCCTCTTTCGGCTTTCTCCGCACCAGCGTCGGGTAGTAGGCGGCGGCGACGGCGCCGTACCCGGTGGTGGGGGGGTCGGCCTCGAGGCCGTTCGCACACGACTGCTTCTCGGGGCTCGTGTTGTTCGATGACACGTTCGTGAACCCCGTGGTGGTCGTTTCGGAGATGGTGGGCAGCGGGCGGCCGATGACGGCGACGACAGCGGCCGCGATCCCACCGCTGCCGCCCGCAGCCACGAGCGCGCCGCCTGCCGGCACGGGCGGGGGCCCACCGCGCGCCGTCGCACCTCGCCGCCGCCGTATTCTCTTTCTCGCCGTCTGGTAGATCCGCCAATACAGTATCAGTATTATGAGTACCGGCACATAAAATGAAGACGCGGTCGCGAATATTTGGTAACCGATATCCTGGCTCACGACACACCGAAGGTCCTCGGAGACGCGGCGGTTCCAGTCAGGATCCTTCCATCCCAACTGCGGAGCTATGCACACTCCGATACTAACAGTCCAAACGCACACTATCATCTGGAGCGAACGCCGCGGTGTTCGCGAATGGATGTAGTCAATATTGGTCACAGCCCGATACCTTCGAACAAAGGATTTTGATTTAGAGTTCGTTCACAACACTGTTTTATTAGATCTTGTGAAGGTAAATGTGATATCTCACCTATCAAAAGCGATAGCGACGAGGTGCAGTATAGAAGCGGTGCAGCAGAGCACGTCCCCCGAGGTCCACATGTCGCAGAGGCGCGGGCCCAGCGTCCAGCGCTGCGCGATCTCGTAGACGGCGCCGAGCGGCATCACGAGGCACGCCACCAGCAGGTCCGCCACGGCCAGCGAGAGGATCAGGTGGTTAGCGGCGCTGCGCAGGTGCCTCTCTAATAGTATTGCGGCTATTACAAACACGTTACCTGGAACAAGGATCTGTAGTGAGTTACACATCTAGCCTTAAAGAAAATGAACTAAAATACATACAGTATTCCATACAGCGCGCTTTATGCGTGTCAAATGCATTCTATATTTACTTTTTCGAGCAAAAGAATTATAATCATGCATAATTGCGTATCACGAAAGCACGGCCCGGCTGCAGAGAGTGCGGGTCATCCCGTCACGTGTTTAGTCTAGAAAAATTTAAATTGAAAAATTCCCGCATGTTCCGGTCAATGAAAATGTTTGATGTCGGCAATATCGCATCATAAGTGATAGATGTTGGCCGTAATGTGTCCATCAATAACGCGGTGCAGAAAATGCGGGAAAATATCCGGCAGCAGCTGAAAAACAAAAATGATTTGCTCCGTAGCTCACTGAACGTTCGCACATGTTTTCTTCCGGCGAATGAAAAGACCGCGCTAAATATTATTTAATATATACCTAACGACCCGAGATGGACTTGCATTATCGAGTTTCTGAGTTTGTTGAGGTTTCCGTCAAAAGTTGTTTGTTATAAAGTTGGCAGTTGAACGCATACCATTAAGCCTTTCATTACTTCGGCGTTTGTTGGAGCAAGTTACGTACTTACCATTTTGTTCTACGAATGTAGAACAAAATGTAAAGTGCATTAACAAATGAGACTGATGAAATGACTAGAGAGTACTGACCTACAACAGTAGCTAGTATAAGCAGGCCGAGAACGACGGCCTTGCCGACGGCGCGGACGAGCGCGGCGGGCGAGTCGAAGGGCACGGCGCTCTCCCACCACGTGGCGTTCGGCACCTGGGGAACGGAAGGTGGGTAGTTCAAGGCATGACCTTGCTTATACGAAACTAGTAGTGTTAAAATTGTAGTGGATTGAAATTGAAAAATTAAAATTGAAATTAACGTTACCATGTTACCAACCATCCTATAGTCTGAAAAAATAATTTCATTGAGCATAACAAAATCAATAATAACAAAAAGTAATAAAATAAAAAATTATGAAAACCCCAACGTTAAAACAGCTGAACTGATTTTGATAAAACATGTTTAATAACCGTCGCTAGAGAACCTTCTTTCAAATAAAAAAAACACCCGTTCAACCGTTCACGGCTCACCCGTTTAAGAGCTACGGTGCCACACACACACATAGCAGTCAAACTTTTAACACCCCTCTTTTTGAACCGGGGGTTCAAAAATTATCTTTTTTAAACCCCGGCATAAAATAAAATTCATTAAACTTTTAAAATTTTAGTTCCTTTGTCAAGCTCTGAGGATATCTCACCACGGTGACGTTCCAGAGCCCAGATTCCCACTCAGTGGCGTTCCAGGTGAGGTTCTGGAGCGGCAGGCGGTAGAGCGCCTCCCAGTCGGCCGGCTCATCGTCGTCCGCGCCCCCCATCCCCTCTCACCGGGACGACAGCTCACTCACTGGAACAATACATTTGTTACTCTAAAGAAATACTGAAAAAAACATCGTTAATAGTTTGATTACTCGTAGGTACACGTAAAGAGTATAGTGTCGAGACAGTAAATGACATACTCTGCCGCCGAGCAAACAAATCGTGCTTCTAGTGACTGTCTTGCCTCGTCAAAATGTTTCTAAAAACAGAGTACTCGGCCGAGTGCACAGTCTCGCTACTGTACTCGTTACGTATTTTCAACCCATTAGCGCCTCTAGCCTCGAGAATTGCCTCTCAGTCATGTTACAAAATGTATAATATATTGTAAGCACACTTTTATTTACCTTCAGGAACTTTTAATTTTTCTGGGAATAAAAACATGCATGTGAATTTAGGGTATAAGTCCCACTAACCACATTCATACTAAATTTCATTCAAATATCTTCAGTCACTTTTGCGTAATTTTGTGCATAGTTATACAAAATATGTATAAGCTTTATTTTAAATATAATATAATAATTATTTATATTAGCAGGATTTATACCAGTCAATTGTGTGAAGTGCGGCTCAACGAGCCTTCTACGCGCTAAACAAGCCCAGCTGCCAGTGCGATTCAGGGACCGCATATTATTTAATTCGGTACATTCTGTAATAAACCTATGTCAGAACAACATTAGTTTTCATTATAATTCGGTACCATCAGTCATCCCAAAAAGCGTATGGAACGTGAAGACAAGTGCTTAGCTACGAGTTGTCTTTAAAACGCTCAACTCACGAAGCCCACCTTCTCAGGGCTGTCACTAAGTAATAAATCAACTGAACCATTGTCTTTTATCTGACAGCGTGTTTTAGCTAAATGATAATAATCTATTTCAGAGAATTAGTAAAGGGGTCATCCATAAATTACTTACGTTACCAGAATTTCATGTTCCCCCCCCCCCCCCCCCCCGACCTTGCCACAGTTGCTCACATTTATGTGTAGGAGGACCCACCCCCTTTAAATTTTTTGAAATTTTTAAATTTTAACTTGTTTTAATACTCGTACTTAATACGTACTTAGATATCACATTTTGAAAAGTGACGTCATATAACTCAAGACCCCCCTCCCCACCTCTTGTCACACAATGTCACACTTCGTCGACCCCCTCCATCCTCCTTTAAGTGTAACGTAATTAATGGATGGCCCCATATCGAGCTGACAACAGACTCACTACTCACGACGATATTGTTCCCTTAGATTAATTCGTGGTTTACTCATTAACGGTTATTGTCTACTCACTGTTTGAGGCGTATATTCGGAAGAGATAGCTCAGGGCTCGGTCCACCATCATTATTCTTATATTACTCGTCCAATCTGTAAATAAAGAAGATTTGTTGGGTGATAGAATACGAAAACACATAGTAGATTCTGTTCCCGTATGCTCGATATATCAGTCTGGCACTGATTGAAGCCTAGAGAGGAATCTTTAAAATATTCTCTTTACAAATACTCAAGATCAGTGTTGCCAATCCTGTCTAAAGAAAAAAACTGTATAAAACTGTAAAACTTATCAACAATCTACAAATTTTTGCTAAAATGCCTTGTTTGATAAAAATCGCAACGGCAAAAAACTGTAGATTGTACTAAAGCGTTTTTAAATTCAGACAGCTTCCAAAAAACGAGATCGACAGCTAACACTGTATAGGGCTGGCCACACTGTTCAAGATCGTTTCATCTTCATGAAAATGATATCACGAACACGTCCAAGGCACTTAGAAAACGTTTTGAAGTTTTGAAACCTCGAGGTTAGCATCGAATTACAAGTTCATAACACAGCTGCGAGTGTCAGTGGCCGACCGCGAAAGACATCAGGTCAATACCAAGATTCGAAGGTGAAGGTCTCATTTACTCCGCATTATACATATACAGCCTAAACACAGAACTAGGCTCCAATTTAAAATAAACTGTGCTTCTAAAGTATTTTCAGCTTCGATGCAAGAGTAAAAAATGCAAAATAAGTATTGGTAGCCCAGCCTCGAACGAGCAAACTACGAGCTAAGTTTATCGTATCATGATGTGGCAATTTCGGTAGCTTTAGTAGCTTCCAACCGTCCGCTCAAAGTTCAAGAACAAATGCCGAGGCTCGGGCAACGTATCCAGGTGTTGGTCTACTTTGGGATGCACATTTTAAATAGATCGGGCGAAACGGAAGTTGGTTACATAAAATGCTGTTCCTATTTTGTCGACGATAACCCTGAAACTAAATGGAATTTTTAATAAACGACGCGACAAGTTGTTTTTAATACTAGATGACTCGGTGTACTTACCACATAACATAAGATTATTAAAATAGGTGAATACTTTTTTCCTCAACTACCCCCAATCTACACATAAAAAAAATTAAGTCAGTCGAGATAATTTCGATTTTTTTGGCGGCTGACTAATTTTTATACACATTTTTTTATCGAAACAACTCTCCAAAACTACTAAGTTTCAGATACAAATTAATTAGGACAATTAACCAGGGAAAGAGACGTAATTGAAAACAACAATTATTATAGCCTATTATTATAGCTATTATAGCTATATGGCCTATTATAGCTTCCGATCGTTATTACTTAATTTTACACGATGAAATTGAAACAAAAACTTTGGATGGGTATAATGGCTTTTTAATACCAGGGTTATTAAACAAAATTCTAATTCCAAAGTTATTTACGGATAGATAACGACGGAAACTCTTAAACCAAATGAGTTTCGGGAGTAGGTTGTAAGTCGGGAGCTATTGGCAACGGAACAAAGGGCGCTTCGATTAAAGAATAAATGTATATATTTGCAATAAAATTTCAACCCGATAGCTAGAAATAAAAAAAGAAGTTTGGTGTTTGACCTGTATGTATACGAATGTATGTTCGGCCTCGTAACTAATAACGACTCAACTAATTCTGATGAATGATATATCGGCTAATTTTAGTGACACTCATGCAATATACCTCTAGTATCTATATAATATACTCTAATTATACATAAATAGATAGATCGATAAACTCTTTATTGTTCACACCAGAAATTAGACACAAAAAGGACAACTACACACATCACATCGGACTTATTATATCGGTAGGTATTAAAAATTGCGGATTTTTTGCTTTAAAATGTAACTTTCTCCGTAGTCAGGTTTATTCATATGCAACCTTTTAATACCCCACTACTGCTGGGAAGCTGGGATACAGGTCTATATTGGAAGGGTGATTAGGCCGTATTCCACCACGCTGGCCAAGTGCGGGTTGGCGGATTCACATACGCCATTGAATTTCTTCTCCGGACAGGTTTCCGGGTTCTCCGGGTTTTCCTTCACTGAAAACCCAAAGAAGCAAAGAAGCAAAAAAACATTTAAGCATAAGTCCCAACGATCTCATTGGTACGAGTCGCGGGGTTTGAACCGTAGTCAGGTCAGTACAGTTTATAAAAACTTTTTACTTGTTGACTATGGTATTTAGAGATACACATGAAAGACGTAAAATAAGTACCTAAACGGCAAAATGTTCGTATTAGTTATAGCTATATTCTGTAGATTTGTATGGCGACTGCCAGGCGGCTCCCTTTGCGTATTTAAATGAGATATTACTTAGAGATATCGGTTCTGTCGTACTCTTTCTAATCTAAACTGAATTTCAGTTCTAAACATCCCTTATTTTACAAATCGAAGTGAAAGTAGACATTTCAAACTTGTTAGTTTAGTTAAAAATATACTTGCAAAACATCGTCATCATCGACCATTTTCCATTCATTTTCAGAGTACAGGTCTCTTTTTAAGCGCGCCATCTGTTCCAGTCCTGAACCATTCTCATACATTCTAACAAGAATTATTTGTTTAATGTTTTTTAGGGTTCCGTACCCAAAGGGTAAAACGGGACCCTATCACTAAGACTCCGCTGTCCGTCCGTCTGTCTGGCTGTCCGTCTGTCACTAGGCTGTGTTTCATGAACCGTGATAGTTAGACAGTTGAAATTTTCACAGATGATGTGTTTCTGTTGCCGCTATAACAACAAATACTAAAAAACAGAATAAAATAAATATTTAGGATGGTTCCCATTCAACAAACTTGATTTTTTTGCCGTTTTTAGATAATGGTACGAAACTCGTCGTGCGCGAGTCCGACTCGCACTTAGCCGTTTTTTACTAATTATGAGTTTTACACTCATGTTTGGACAGCCTGACCAACCAAAATACGGGTACTTACGAGTATTTTTTTACCCAGTTTAGTCAAAGTCGATTTTTTATCTGCAGGTTAATGCAGTTTAAAATAATTTACATAAACCTGAATAAACATAAATAAAATATTACTGTTCAATATTATTATTTTAAGTTAATACTACCTATAATTGTTATAATTAAAATGGGAATACTAACGTAAATATTTAAGTCGTTTACTACTATAATAGGCCCAAGTTTGAAGGCTTTTTAAGACAGATCTAAATTTTCTAAAACTTTTGGCATCCTTGTCTAATGGCTTGCAATGATAAAGACAGATATATTTTTAGTTAGTTTAGATCTGTCTTAAAGTGCCTTCAAACTTGGGCCTACTGTATGTGAAAGAAACTAGTCGTAGTAAACGACTTAATTTATACATGAGTATTACCGTTTTGTTTATAACACATAACGATAGATATAATTTGGGTGTCGTCAAGTCGCGAGTGAATCGGTTCCTCCTAGGCAAGCGTGCTCCATCGTAGACCGCATCATTGCTTACCATCAGGCAAGATGGTGGTCAAACGCAAGTCTATAATTGAATAAAAAAAAAAAACTAGCTGATCCGACAGACGTTGTCCTGTCTTAACTATATCTTAATTTTCTAATATTCCGCTCAACTTCCTTAATTTTTCTTTCATAAGAACCTTCTCTTGAGAATAATTAACACAACAAAAAAATGAATTAGCGAAATTGTTCCATCCGTTTACGCGTGATAATACTCGTATAACCAAGGGAAAAAGAGATTTATTTATATATAAGACTGGCTGGACCCGGCAGTTTTATCCGCTGTTTCTTTTTACTTTCCCTGAACTTCCACAAATATTTCAAGATCAAAATTAGCGAAATCGGTCCATCTCGAGTTTTAGCCAGACAACCGAACAGCGATTAATTTTTATATTTAAAAAGAAGATATAAGATACATAAATAACTATATATATAGAATTATAGATGTAACAAAACCAAGCTCATTTCAATAATTGTTTGTATTTGTTTAATATCTGAAATCAGAGGCATAACCGGAATAATTGAAGAGCGCGAGTCGTGCGGTGGCATGATACGATTGATCTGCTAGAACGCCACATTCTGTGCGCGCTCGAGTTGCCACTCGTACTCGCTATGTAATCCAATAGCTGAGCATTGATTTGATCAAATTACTGGCTCATAAAGCCATATTTATAGGTAGTCACAGTTATCCAGAGTTATTTATGATATTTGTGATAATATTTGGTGAAAATAAATGTGTTTTTTTTAGTAACTCGCAAGCAGTTTCCTTAGTGTAGAAATTGAGTTACGAGAGACGGTTAATCTATGGTACTGAAAAGTTCATATTACATGTACACCCAAGATTAAATTAACACCCAAAAAAAGTTATGATAAAAAAACAATATTCGCGGGCAATTTACCTAAAAAAGAAGCTCGTAATGTTGTGTTAGCTCAGGGTATACCTAAGTTACTTCCGTCCGTTCCAAATGTTCTCAAGTTCGTTGAGTCGTTTCAGAGTCAAGAAATAAGAAACATCTACTTTCGCATGTATAATACAAGGTTATACGGAAAGGGCATACTAAGCCGAAAAGGGCTCATAGTTCTCACCATTATGAACAACTTTAACTGTGGGACCAACCCGGAAATCACGAAAAAAAATTAGCTGTTCCCTAGAAAAATGTCAATGACTGTTGACAAAATGTATGGAACAGATGTTTTTTTTTGCGAATTCCGTGTTGGTCTTTGAGTGCTACGAGCCTTTTCCGGCTCAGCGTAACCTTTCCTTAAAACCTCGTATAACATTAGTTTGACGTGTAAAACGTAAATAGGTTACTCCAGCGATTCTTGGAAATTATCCCTCCTAAGTGCGATGAAAATCCATTTATTTATTTACGAGAAACAAAATTAAGCTTTAATTATACACTCCATATACAAACACGCTAATGATGTTTACAGTTATCGAGTAGGTAACAAATTGCGAATATTTGAATAACAGGCGAGCTTATCTTCAGTTCACACGTCAGCCGAGCCGGCCGAGCCCTGCTAATTAGGTACGGGTAAAAGCCACTAAATAATTGATTGGATTATTAAGTATCCTCATTTTGGCTGGGAGCTCGCCACATGTCTAAAGGTACTGATACATCCTACTAATATTATGAACGCGAAAGTTTGTGAGTATGTATGTTTGTTACTCTTTCACGCAAAAACGGCTGAATGGATTTACATGAAATTGGCACTGCTAGCTTTTTTGCTCGCTAAAAAAGTATTTGAGAAGTTCAGAACACACCCCTTTCCAGCCACAGCTGCGGGTAGCATACTATAAAATTAAACGATTTTCGATTTTCAGTGTTAGAGAAATGGCTAGTATTAAGTTACTTTAAATCAATGTAGCGCTTGCAGCGTAGTTCGATTAGCTGTTCGTAACCGATCGCCTACGGATGGGTGACTGTGGCATTTACAATTGATAGCTCAAGGAGGACATGCTAAATTGCAAGTTCGAGTGTTTGTCCCATAACAACAATTACCAAGCTATGACAGAGGCTTTCTAAGTGGCCTAAAAACGTTAACATCCAAGTCTAACCATTCGATCTTAACAAATTAATTTACTAGTATTTTGTTCACTCTCATGCTACTAAGAAGCAGTGGCACAAGAATGGTTTATCAACATGCTTTCGAGCCTCAAAGAAGCATGTGTGTCAATACCTTAAAACGAATTTCACAGCTACGGATTTAACTGCGTACCGTCCTGATTTAACTGTAACTTCGAAATATATTTGGTTGCCAATAAAAATAATTAGAATGCGGCTAACATGGGCGTAAGCTATATTTAAGTATCTACTTACCTAATAAAGTGTAGCCTGACAAAGTTAAGGGCAGACTTTGAGGCGCTGCTATCTCGCTTGAACTTTCCAACATTTTTGAAGTTATGAAATCACTGAATATAGTTATTAAAAATCGCAATCGGCTTATTGCTGATAATATGTATTATAATATCACAAAGCTTCAACGAAAAAATAATTTTGATCCAAACAAGTTTTTAAACAAAGGTAAAATTAGGGAGAACACTTTTAGAATCCAACTGTATTCAGTGGTTTTATGACTCCAAAAAAGTTGAAAACTGCAAGTGAAATGGCGGCGCGTCAAAGTCTGCCCCTTAATAAGGATTAAATTACGTGTAATTATACTGCATATAAGGTAGGTGGGCGTAGCTAAGGGATTGATTGATTGAAACCGACGCAATGCCTTGATTCGGGCCTGCCCTCAATTGTAATAGATTGCGAAGTCTCGGAATAACGTTAACTAACTGTAGTGTGGGTGTTCTAGTATATCTACGGCTCTACGAATACAGGGTCATAAGGAAAGGGTATGCTAAGTCGAAAAGAGCTCATAATAATCATCATCGTAAACAACTTTTACTATACCTCTAGAACCAACACGGAAATCGCGAAAAACAATCAGCCGTTCCATATATTTTGTCGACAGGCATGGACATTTTTCTATTGAACATTTTCTATTGGTCCCATAACTCTCATAGTGAAAGTTGTTCATAATGATGAGTACTATGTATGAGCCTTTTTCGGATTAGCATACCCTTACTTATAGCCCTTTATAACTATTATTAATTGATTGTTGTAAAGACAAAGTTAGCTATATTTAAAGTTTACATATATTTGGTTACCTATCTACCTTTAAATTCGATCATCCATTAAAGAGTCGAGTGGTAACACACACAAAGTTTCCTATTTCATATCAGTGGGATATAGCTGTCTTCTCAAGTTTCACAAAACAGACCACGGCATGACTAACTCGCTGAAATCAATGTGGTTTATAGTAGTCACTCAAACGGGAAAACAGATAATTTCGATATTGATAACATGCTACAAAAATACGTGATATTCATAAGAGCATTGACATAAAACAGAGCATAGTATGGCAGGTATCGGTTACGGGATATCGAGATCGCAAATAGAAACAGGTGGCTACCAATGAGTGATATCTTTGTGTAACTTAGTGCCGGCTTTATTTATATTTTTATCGGAGTTATCGATTTATTTAACGAGGGTTCAGGACAGTGAACATATTTGTTTTTGTTTTCCCCAAATCGAACATTTTTTCCCAGATTTTTTTGAAAGAAAAACCACAAATTTCCCCAACTCAATTTTTCCCATTTCCCCAACGATGTTATTTCCCCAAATTTCTCAAGAGCTATTTTTCCTCAAAATCGCGAGAAAACCCAATCTGGCAACCCTACGACGACGTAACACGACCACTCTGGCAAGAATAGACGACCAGAAAGATCAGAATAAATCAATCTGAGCAATAAAACCGTCTGATTGTTATTTCAAGCTTAGTAAACGTTTGGAAACTGTTGTACCACGAACCTGTTTAACCCCAAACAGTTTTATACGCTTTTATTTACTTGCCGTGTTAGTATTTATGAATCGAATCTTGCAAGCTAAATTAGAACCACTTCGATAACCAATTGAGCTAAAATGTAATAATGTATAGGTACCTCTGTAACTTCAACGACAACGACAAACAAATATTTTTTTAATATTTCATTTTATAATTATTATATGGCTTCCAAGAGTCTTTGTTTATGATACCTCGTTGGTAATGTTAAAAATATGGACTGAGGTCTGTCTACACGTGTATACTTAATAACTTTTTAGATTTTTAAATATATTTTTATAATAATTTCTCTCAACTCTTTAAAACTTTCTAGGCAAGAAATAGGTACCTACTTCAGTTAGGTTACCTTTCTCTTGAAAAATTTCTGACTTTCTGTTGATTAAATTGCTTCCGGGCTTCCGTTCAGTTAGGAAAATTTAGTTTCCCGTCGGGATTTCCGGTTCTCATTGCTTGGAGTGATAAGTTCATGACTGTGAATGAAAATGAACTCTAAAGGGCAAATTGTATTAGCCTTCTGCTCTTTTTATATATTCTGTTATAGGCATGGGATTGACCGCCATCTCGCCTGATGGTAAGCAATGATGCGGTCTTCGATGGAGCACGCTTGCCTAGAAGTAACTGATTCACTTGCAACTTGAAGTTGCTCAGAATATATCTATCTTCTTAATTGCCACTGCCGGCTAACTGTCTGGAAGTTTGATTTTTACCCAGCACAGAACGCTTTTATGAAATACTAGTTGCTCCTGCAATTTCGCCCGCGTTTTTCGGGCTTAAAAAGTACCTAAGATATTTGTTAATCCAGGGCACAAGCTAGCTTCATACCTAATTTCATCCAAGCCGTTTTCTAATTGGACAACAAACATCCGAACTCGCAAACATTCAAACTTCGATATTTATAATATTAGTAGGATTTATGGATAAAGAAAACTAAAAATTTGCGCTTTTCAATCACAGTTCACAGAACGCTTTTATGAGATTTCGATGTTTCAACTTTCACTCTAACAAAACCATTCCAAATTCCGGACTAGCCAGTTAGCAGCTATATCCGGCTCTGCCCTTGTAACGTCATTCTTTTTCGTTTATTTTAAGCCGTCCGATACACGGTGCCTTTTCCGGTTCAACAATCAAACATTTTCCATCTGTTTTAAAAGTTAATAAAAAATAGAAAACTATATAGCCTTTATTGCATTGCTATTGGGGTTTCACAGGAAGGTACATAAAACTTCAGTTCATTCGGACATCGGGAAGTAGTTCAAAATTCAGTTGCAATTGCAAGATTTGATCCAAAAAAAAAACAAAACGAGGCAAGCTCATTAAAAGCTTGAAAAAGAGCAAACAGTTTCCATACAAGTAAGTACCTACCTACATTTTCATAACTCGGATAAAGAAATCAACGTAAAATACAAATAGGCTATTTGACTGATTTTGAAAAACTGTTTTAAATTATTCGTTGGCATATGATTAATACACCACATGTATATTTCTGCGAAATTTGCAGTATTTTTCGTAAAATACTGTGTTAAAATTTAAATTACAATATTCGCGCCAAAAACGCTGTTTCGGTAATGGCGGACGACATGTGATTTGCGTGACGTCACAGGCAGGTAAGCAAACTTTATTCTTTGACAAACGTCAAACTTGTACCAAAGTGTACATTATAAAATCACACAAAGTGTCTTAGCATTAAACAATGTTTACCTGCGTGTGACGTCACGCGAGGCGTAGCCAATCACAGAGCGTTCTTGTGGCTGAAGAATTTTAAAAAATAATTTGAATTTATTTTGTTTATTTTGAAAAATCTATAAATATTTTTGGATAAAACAGAGATAAATATGTTTTTTTATGTTATTACCTAATAGAATGACCACATTTCGTAGCATATTTTTAATAGTGTCAAATAGCCTATTGAAGCTGATAAACGTGCGGAAAACCTGTTGATTAAATTAATAAATCCTCCTTGTTTTATTACCAAAACTTCGACCAATCCGTCTTGCCTTTACGAGGTACGAGTAGAAATCTTATTTCAAGCAACAACATTCCAAAGTTGGCGCTTTCACGGCTAAACAATACCCATTCAAACAATTGAGAGAGCTACCTTCAAATAACCCACCGGCGTATTTACCTATACCGGGGGTAAACTCGGTAGTTACCACGCAAAATTTTGTGCTTCTTCGGAATATTGGCTGTATTTAATAAGCGTATCGGTGCTTGTATGGTTGCCAGATATTTTGCCTAGATAGCATTTTTTTCGTAAAAGGATTTTTCATTGATTTTTTTGAGGCTGGTTACTGGTACAAGTAACTTTTATTAAACTAGCGAAATCGCGTTACTTACTATAATAAACTAACGTTAATTTGTGGTTTTGACATGTTAGCGAACTTGAGTAGGTACGAGTACCTACTCTCGTGATAATTGTAAAAAATATCTCGTCATTAGCTTTTTAAAATAGTATAAGAACATTTACATCTAATCATATTTTTTGCCAGCTGTGTTACATTTTAACTTAGTAACACGAAAATAGTATGTTAATACATTTCCATCCAAATGACGATAATAAAGTTCTCCGAACTATTGCAGTTATAAGAAGTGAGACAATAACAAAAGATAATAACAATCATGAGAGCAAGTGAACTTGTAAACACGTCGGGGTTATCTTTGGCAATTCTTAATAATTGGATCCAGTACTTTCCACGACATTACGTCCAGAACTACTGATCAGTTTGCACGAAAATCCTCCCGTTAAATAAATCAAGTAAGTCACCAACAACATTATATAATATACATCTATGAACCTATCTACCTGCATACTCTTTATTATTTCATTTTCATTGCGCGTCTCACAAAGCCGTTCGAAACTACGAGCTGTATTGAAACGATATGCACAATTGCAAGTATTCAATACTCGATACAATTCTCTGAAACTTCCGAATGAAAAGTGGCAATCCCGTTCCATTATTTAGAATGATTGCGAATAAATTCCCAAATGGCATTCGAGATAGTTCTTGCTATATGTCCTAAGAACCTATTATTTATTCTGTGCTCGTATTCAGGCTATCGTCACGAAATGCCCTAAGGTCCGACGGGCAGGTCGTAATGCCTTAGCTTAGTTTTCCACGCATCCTTTTAGACTACCAAGGCTAATGAAACCAAATAAATCTGTTATTTGTATGTGGTACTAAACATATTATTGAATAGTTTATAGACCGGTTTACAGCGTCCATGCCCAGATGGCTCAGGGGTAGCCTTCAAATATATGGGTGGATGAAATATGGATTTTGTAATTTTAGAGTGAGTTCCGTTAGGGGAGCAGATTGTTTCACAATTCCGCTTTAATCATTTACGGTTTACCCAATCTTCGGATGAATCAATTTGATTACGAACGAAGTAAATATTTTGTTGATTAATGTTTTGATTGTATCTATATGGAACAAATTTAAGCTTTAGCAAAAAGTCTTACCTAAAAGCTTAGATCAAAGTCGTGAATTTGAAGTTTAATAGGTATTTGATCCGGCGACAGATGTGGGTGGTACATGCAGCGAATGGTAAATGCTATTCTAGCGTGATTTCGTCTGGGATCATAAAACTGTGTTTGAGAATTCACCAATTTATATCTTTCTGCCTTTCTGGCAAAGTAAACGTTGGGTAACGAAGTTTTGCAGCCGATATCGCTTTAATCCCATCGTTAAATTTGAATCATTGGTTTTAGGTCGTAAAATCCATAATTGTGCTAGATGGTTCTAACTTTAATATCGATTGAGATGAAGAATTTTGGACACTGAAAATTTATACGTTGACCTTTTTGAACAATGCCTTTTTGGTTACGTGGTTCAAACACGACTAACTTTCAGCCTCGTATATGCAGCCCTCGTACTCTAATAAAAATAGTTGCCTTTAAAACGATACCCAATAACTGAAGCTCGGTAGTTGAGACCAGAGAACCAGGCAGTTTTGCTTTTTTTTTTTTTTTAGTTTTGCGTTTCCTTATCAGAAGAAATCAACCTAAGCGCATAATATCACTAACTTCCAGAATGAAGGCAGCCCTCATCCTGTTAGTGCTGGCGTGTACCATGGCCGTGGTGTACGGTGACCTTGTCTGCGGCAGCAACTACTGCAAGCAGCACCCCTGCGGAAGCCCTGTGGCCAAGTCCAGCTGCCGTAATCCCTCCGTGTACCGCGCGAACCACGCTGGCAAGTGCGCCTGCTGTCCCGCCTGCGTCACTCTACTTGGTACGAGATTTTTCTTAATTCTCTTTTTTTATTTCTATCTTTTATGTCGGAGCCGGTTTTATGCAATTCTGTTGGTTGAAATTTGCACAGCTCCGTTCCGCTTCTCTTTTTTCTGTTCCAGTGGACAGGTATAGCACGGGAATAGTTACGATTTATTGAGAGTTGTTTGATTGATTTATTTGATTTTTGAATGTGGCAAAACCACGATAGTTTTATAGTAAAATGTCTTCTAAAAATGATATCCTCCCATTCTATAAATGGCATGAAAGTAATCATGCATTTAAAAAGAAACTACACTATACTTGAGTGAGCAAGGTTATGTGTTACAACCCCAAATTTCCGAGGCTGAAGGCCAACCAGCACCGGGCATTAAATCCAAGGCATCAGCTAGTAGGTATCTACTTAATATAATTACGGAAAACATTTTGATCATTTTGGAAAGTTTTTTGCAACCGGCATTTTCCGATTTCCTTTTTTCCAGAAAAAATATTGTATACAACGTAGCATGATTTAGAATCATTATTTAATTGTACATATTTCGATTCAAATAATTTATTAGTCAAACTTGGTATATATTGTTTAGCCACTGATCTATGCATACAGAACATTACTTCTGAAACTATTTGGCATATAAAAGAAAAGCAAACAGGCTAGATGCTTGATTCAATGTAAATAGTCGCCGCCGCGTAGAGACCACTGCAACATTTCAGGGCCTCTATATTTGAATCTTTTGCACGTGTATTGTTTTGTCTTTCCAATAAAATATCTATGTAACCTTGTTTCAAAATCGGTCATTACGAAGGAAAATACTTATACAAATGATTCCAAAATAACCCCCTGAGGCATTGCTGGTAGGTTACGCAGTTTTTCTCTCCACGTTACCCTGGAAACGACAAATTGTACCTTTTTTGGAAAAGCCTAGTGATATAAGTAAGTAGACTAAGTACTTACAAAGTTAGTTTTAGGTAGTGGTAGGGCTCTTTTGCAGAGCCCGCCTGGGGAAGTACCACATCTTTGCCAGTTATTCCACCGCCAAGCAGTAATGTGCAAACATTACTGTGTTCCGGTTGGAAGGGCATTGTTTCCAGTGAAATTACAGGGCAAATGGGAGATTAAACAACTTATATCTCAGGGTGACGAGCGCAGTGCTGTGCCGCGCAGGGTCTTGAATTATGCAAGTTCAAAATTGTGGGTGGTGCAGACCTGTTATGGGCAAACGTGACGTTTAACATCAGGCGAGCGATTTGCTCGTCTCGTCACTCAATTACATAAAAAAAAAAAAAATGTTATTGATTATACTTGATTTGGAACCAGGAAATGTTGTTTTCAATTACGAGTAGATAGATACCTATTCCGTATCTTTGTACTGTCTTGAGTTTATCAAAAGGTGATTAGGTTTAAAAAACCCACGTTTAAAAATACTTTATCTTTTTTCCGATAACATAAAGATGTTTACTAATTTTTGAGAGCTAGTTAACGATAATATCTTTGAATACCTAGAGAAATAAATTAAAATGCCGAAATAATGTACTTTTCGTAAGTAAGTCAAGATAAACTTCACTGAATAAATTAAAATACTTAACAAAATTCGAAAGACGCAAAAGATTATCGAAACGAGGTCTGACAGTAATACATTTTAAAATCCCTGAATAATTTAGAAAACTAATAAACAAACTAAATGAACAATAAAGATTAGGTATCTATCTATTATCTTAGTTCTACTCAATACTTTACCTCACGATATATCAGCTTAATGTACCAAGTCTCGGAAATTGAAAATTGAAACGTACATACGAGTAGCTAGTACCTTAAGCGCTCAATTTGAATGCAAGCATCTATTCTCTATATTTTAGTGCTTAGTGGTAGAAACTCTTACTCGTGTAAGCTTGTGTAAGGGCAAAGGTAAGGTGACCTGTTCGGGAAACTAGGTGGCTAGTTGTCGAAGCAAATTTGGATATTATGCACTTTCATAGTTAAGCAAATTCAATTGGAAAAGCACTGGACTTCGCTTAATAAACATTTGGATTTGCTCAATCAAATATAAACACTCTTAGATTGACAATTAATGTTATTTTACTGTGGCACAACACTAACTAATCTATCTATATATATAAAAACTATCTATATATATAACTAGCTGACCCGTGCCCACTTCGTTGGGCATAATGTTAATTAAACCCGAAGCCATCGCGCGCCGTCCGGACCGTTTTTTCTCCGATTCACTTTGCAAAACGGACTACCACGTAAAAGCATTTTTATTTTTCGGTTTTCTATATAACCTATGACACTCAGCAATAATGTGGCTTTCTATTGGTGAAAGAATTTTTAAAATCGGTTCAGTAGATCCCGAGATTACCCCTTACAATTTAACAAATATACAAACACACAAACTTTACTTCTTTATAATATTAGTATAGAAAATGAAACCCGTTTTCCTTGGTCACGGCCTCACGCGTGAATGGCTGGACCGATTTCACTAATTCTTTTTTTGTTGTATTTGTTATTATTAGGAGAAGGTTCTTACGGAAAAAAATATTAAGAAAATCTCTCAGAAATATTGAAAAACCCTAAAAACAGCCCTTTTATTTTTCCCATACAAACGTTTTCTAACTAAAACGAGCTTTATTGCTATTGTATAAAGTTCATATTGAATTGCAAGCACTCACTGTTGTTTAAGCAATGTAGGTATGTTCCTAACGTCCAAGAGTCAATTTGCACTTTATTACCTCTGTACAAAGTTCAAATTCAATCATATCTATCAAAACAGTGTGCGTTTTATACTGATAATAATTTTTACTATAAATTGACAAGTTAGCATCAACAAACTACGGTTGCTATAGTTACGCAATAGCATGAGAATATTATAGAGGTTATAACAAAGAGTTCCTATAATTATTCTCAACACCTTTGGTCACGCCATCACGCGTGAACGACTGGACCGATTTCAATTTACTCTACGTTTATCCCAAAGTCTACCCGTGCGAAGCCGGGACGGGCCGCTAGTGTGTTTATAAATAAGAGCCAGCGGCCAGCATACCTTTACTTGGCATGTATAGGTATGCTGATGACACGTAGTCGGCTAAAGCATTTGGACTATTTCAAAACTTTCATCTGCCTGTTAGATTGTCCGATTTAGGTAAATAGATTTCAACATTCTAAATAAATAAAAAAGTACCTATATAATAGGTAATTTTTGTATTTAGATGGCATATGTATTTTGTTTCTGTTAACAAAATATTTGATTATTATTTTAAAAACTTCATATTAGATGTTTGCACTTCTTTAAGGTTGTCATTCTCTGGGACAAACCACCTAAAAATACTTATTACGTAAGTAACTACTAGCGTGAAAAACATTTGATTAAGTTTAGTTAATAAAAATATGATGATATGTTTGATATTCTTCGGTGGTTTATATCTTAAAGAAAGGTTATCGAACAGAAGTCCAAAATGTTTAATACTCATAGATGCGGTATATCTTATAGGATAACGAACTAGATCCCAAATAAACACATATGAGGAGCACATTTTTACAAGCTTTTATTGGCCTTGTTTGTTGTTTGTTTGTTGGGGGTTTGAGTCAAATCTTGCTAAAAAAATAAATTAAAAAAAAAAATTATACTTGTATAACTGCGACGACAATACAATAAAAGCTTGTTTTTTTTAAATATTTTGACATTACTTTATATCAAGTTTTTAATAGTGAAAGATAACATAAATAAGCTTAAACAGAATATTTATAAAACCACAAAAATAAAAAAACAGACCTTAGGTTACTATCCGCTGGTATTATTGTTTGGAATAAGTACTCAAGTTTTGTTTTTCTTGCAGGTGAAAATGCTGCCTGCAAAAACTACAGTAAGGAGCTGGGAGAGACTCCGTCGGCTGTGTGTCGCGAGCCCCTGATTTGTATGCGGGGATCCTGTACCAAAGTCACGCCTAGATCTTAAATACTTCACATCATAAGTACCTACATATGTATATGATTCATTAGAACAAGGATTGTTCCAAAAATATCTATTTTATTCACATTTAATTTCGATGTAAAATTGCTGGCTTCATTGTTGTGGTGTAGCGAAAAAACCAAGTTTTTCCAATTCTGTTATTAAAATGTAAGTAAGAAATTTGTCGAATGAAAATTTACGAAATCTCGATTTAGATTTTTTGTCGGAAAAAATATTTTTTATTAAATTATGGTTTATAACGAAGTCCTTTCGTCCTTTCGTCCTTCCGTTCCTGACGATTATTTTCATCTAGAATAAGTATTGAAACATCCCAACAACTTATTTACTGGATAGATAAACAAACGAATGTCACGAAAAAAAAACCTGAAATTAGTGAAGCCTTTTAGATAATAAGAGGTAAATATGTAACAAACAAAACATACATTACTTGCACTGAAAAACAAAACCGTCCTTCTGGACAGTCTGTTAAAAACCTCGGATATAGTTTTTTTTTCATGACGTGTATAGGATATTTTACTTTTTTTTCATAACAATCATGTAGAAGTTTTGCAACATGACGTATTTTTTTAGTTCAAACTGATGATTATGAATTTTAATAAACTAGGTGCAGTAGATACCTAGGTATTACTAATATGTTGATTATTGTTGATCTTATTACATTCGTGCTATTTAACTATATTGGTGTTATAGGATCACATCATGCCATCATTTCCTAAGCATATTACTCGAAGCCCATTACGATGTTTCACGGTAATTTGGTCGGAGCTTAGTTTATAGACGTGGAACAATAAACTCGGCGAGAAACAATTGGGGCAGCAATGCATGGATATTGGTTTGTTTCAGAGAGCCACTGCGGTTCCGGAGCTTTCGCAAGTCTGTTGCGTAAGCAACGGAACGCTCTAGGGCTGTCTAACTGCTAAACCTGCTGGAATTTTCCATATAAGACCTTTACTAGGTACTAGAACTATTAGTTTTTGTAGGTCCGTATGACTTCTTCATGATTTAAATCGGTTTAAACAGATATATTTGCAGCTTTATAAAATCATTTTTTATTTTTATTTTAGATTAATTAAGTTTTTTTTTATTGGAGAATCGTTTTTGATTAGATTTAATTAACACTGCCGGCAAAGGAAGACGACTAAAATTCCGATAGGAACAAGTTTGCTGGCTTGGTTTTAAACTTTATATATGTACCTACCTACTCCAGATTTGGGAGTTTGTTTTCCGTATTTCTATGTGGGTTCTGTGGTATCCACCGTAAAAAGTCGTAGTAGTATGCGGCATAGCCACAAAACCAAACAAAAAAACAAAAATCAACAAAAAACAATCAACCAAAAATGCAATCTAACAAAAATACATTGGAGATGTAGAATCTTGGCTACATTTACCCTTGATTTTTTTAGACTAGTTTAATTATTTTCATCTCTCATAACACCATCTGGTATAAAAATACTCACCTACCCTTTGTTGAAATAAAATAGAGAAACCTCGGGCGCTTTTTTAGGACTACGACGAAAATACAACAAAAATAAATGTTAAAACGAACAGGGTAATACTAAAAAGTCACTAAGTATTTTTTATACTTTATGTTCTTTAAAATTCTTGTAAAAACATTTTAGTTCTTAATTGCGCTCGCGGTATCGATAGGCGAATTTTTTTTTTTTTTGTTCGAATTTTTTTTTGTTGTTTTTGTTTGTCTGGTGGTGATGGTCATCTTGATAAGGGATAACAGCACATCGTGATCTAACGTTAACAAACGTGCCAAAATATTAAAGTTCAAAGGGAAGACCAGAAACTTTAATGCCATACTTTAATCACCTAATGCTAAGCAATTACCGCCGCATAAGGTATGGATATCTGTAAAACCATTACATATACGTTACCAATCTTACATGTCTTTCCAAAAATGCCATGTAGGTCGTAGCAATTCAGAAATACCACGACAAACTACACATTCCACGTTTTGAGGATTTAAGACTAGAAAAATCGCAAGAACAGCCGTGTGCTATTTTCGCAAGTTATAAGAATGAGTTTTCTGGCGATAGCGATAGCGCTGAATATGGTGAATAAGTCGACAACACGACGTCGACAACCCTAGATTGGTGAGATCCTGTTTGAAGTTGTTAATTATTTGTGTTCTGTTATTATCGGGAAGCAGACTTCAAACAACGCGGAGAAGAGAATAAATTGAATTAATAATGTTTATTTCGTTGTTGCTATTTTTGTCGGTGGCTTGTCAGACTCGAAGTTTTTGGATTTCAACGCTTTACATATAAATCTTAATAATACAGTAAATGAAAGCGAATCACACCGATCCGCTTATTTTTCAGAATTATATATTCTTTAGAATTAAATTAATAGTTATCAATATAATTAGTAAAGTAGCGCAATGTAGCACAATTCCAATTTGAAAACAACGTAAAAAAACTAATTTTGATTGATGACAACTTCTGAGCATGAGAACAATAACTATTTATCTATTACAGCTAATTCGGAAGGCTTTAGTTGACAGATCGAAATAGACTAAAAGTACCTATTGATGTCCTCGATTCATTGACCTCAATGACAAAGACGTCCTTATTTTCAGTAAGTTTAGGTCTTTGGCTGAATTATCCTTGTAATTATAGCACCATGGGCATTCACAGTAGGCCAAATAAGCCTCAATAAAAGACCATCATAATAACATAATTACCTAATTCTAGCCATGAACCATTCTACAGGAAAACCTGACCTCCATTTTATTCTCAGCGGGAAAGTAAATAGATTATAACCAATCACGTGAAATATTGTTATTGATATTATGATTTTATTACCGAACCGTAACAAGTAATAAATAAGGCTAAAATAGCCCCATAACGACCGCCCGTGGCTCAGTGTTGTGAAATTTGTCATTGAATTAGGAAAGGATCGACTTGGTAAGTAATCTTCGTTTGAAGATCTTTTAACTCCCGAAGTAACAGATAACAACAATGTACGGATAATATAATTGGAGAGAAATTATAATTAGAGGGAACTGGGCTATGTGGAAAAGGTACCTTACCTGTTATGCTAAAACGAAAAGGTATAGTTGAATTATGAACATATAGTGAACATATGAACATATAGTTGAATTATGAACAGTTTTACTATGGGACCAACCCTGAAATTGCAAAGAAACAGATCCATAAAGAAATTCAATAACACAAAAAAATTAACTTTTCACTTTTAAGAATTGGAATATCAAGATTCGTTAGTCACTTTATCCCTGAAAACCACACACGGTGAACCGCCATGTATCAAACGAGTGTAAGGGAGATGGCCTAATACTTCCATCTCTTTCTCTCTCATTTCTTAGACGTCCAAGAAATTTGCAGGTGCGGTAACACTTTAAATTAAAAGCTAGCCACACCACTCCCACTTAGTCAAGTTTCAGTTTATATCACGATAAAATGGCCACACCCATCTATTGTTTAACGAATTCTTGGCACCCGACTGCTAATTTTAGTTTGCCTTCGTAAAGTACATAAGGTTTCTTTACTGAGTAACTCTAGATTTTAAAGCTTCGATATTTTAGTCTTGTATATTATTAGGGGCCGGGCAATAAGAAGACGATGCCTTTTTATTTATGACAAATTTATTTTATAGTTTCACTATGAGACTGGCCTAGATAGCTTTAGGGTCAACTTATAAAACAATGCAAATAATTATGTATTTTACGTAAGATTTTTAATGTAAGATTTAGTTGAAAATCTTCAACTATATATTTTGTTGAATGTGATTGATATTTTTTGATTAATAGCTCTTTTTTTCGAATTTAGGGTAAATCTCATAGGTAGGTCAAAGATTATTCATTATGACTCGACAGACGTTGTCCTGTCAAAAGCCATTGCGTCAATTCTATGTCAAATGTCAAAAGTTATGCTATTGCGTAACTATAGCAACCGTAGTATGTTGATGCTAACTTGTCAATTTATAGTAAAAATTATCAGTATAATATATATAATTTGCAATAAATTAAAATTGCGACTATAATTTGAGATTTAAACTATCCTATCTCTCAAGTTGGATCGAACTGCACATGGTGTGCGAATTTTATTATAATCGGTTAAGTGGTTTAGGAGTCCATTGAGGACAAACATTGTGACACGAGATTTATATATATTAAGATGAATACTATGAGCTTTTGTCTTAGCATATCCTTTCCTTATAATCCTGTACTTATAGATAATTAAAAATGTATAATGTATAAATGTAATCGTTCACGTGAACCTCAGAAATAGCTGTTTATTTTATTACTTTATCTACAAGACTAGGCAAGAAAATATCAACGTTGTTCTATTTTGGAACGTCAGTTTTCCTCCTAATAATAACGCCATTAATAATGTACACCAGAAACGTAGGTATGCAGGCCACACGTGTGTCCTCTCGTGTATTAGAATTCCTAGAGAATATGTCTTAAAATATTTGAATCGTGGAACTGGGTGCGGTGACGTGGTTCCCGAAACGTTCAAAATAGTTCAAAACACAGAATGAGTAATATTCACAGAGATTCAAAATCGCAATTAGTGTAAAAGCTGACGAATGTGGGCGACTGTCCGCACAGATTGTGGCGGGGCAGTACGATGGTGCATTCACAGTGATATGGACTTATACTTTACAAGTTTACATGTATAGTATAAGGTTATGCTAATCCGAAAGAGACTCCTTATGAACAAATTTTACTGTAAAATCAGCGTTAAAATCGTGAAAGGAATCTGGATATGGCTGTGTTGTGGACTCAGTATGTGTCTTATGTGAACACGTGTAACGAATTCTTTAATCCTTTACCTTTTTTTTTATTGAAAGATAGGCTTGCGTTTGACCGCCATCTCGCCTGATGGGAAGCAACGATGCGGTCTACGATGGAGCACGCTTGCCTAGAAGAAACCGATTCACTCGCAACTTGAAGACACCCAGATTAAATCTACCGGGAAACACCCACTCGAATGGTGTACTTAATTAAGCATCGTTTTTCACAATGCTGAGCTCTATGAGCCATTTTAGCTTAACATGCCCTTATCGAATAGCTTGTTAGTTGGGCCTCTCAATGTAGAATTAATTGTGTACAAATAATTGGCATTGTTGAGTGGACGATAATATCCACCGTAAAAAACAAATGTCTTAGCATTTTTTGAAAGAACATTGCCGTTTACATAAGATATTCTGATATAAGTAGATACTATGTAAATTTAAAGACATTTTAAGCGTGCCGCAGTTTATGTACCTACTTACAAAATCTCGTGTTCTACAATCTGCATACAAGTCTCTACATAAACATAGCTTATATGAACAAAAATTCTTCGCCGACGATACTAAGTATACTTATTATGTGTCATTCACTTCGGTATCACAGATGCGAGAAGAGTAATAGTCACGTTTTCCGAATATTAAACAGGCCCTTGGTTTTCTTCGCGTCGGTACTCTGGTACCAGGGAAAGCTATCAGTTTAATAAACAATGAATTGATTACACAAGCAAGCCAAGCGCCGTCGATGTGTTTGAAGAGGCGCTTTACTATGGAAATAAGTAGACATTAGGAGCGCTGTATTCGACGGTATTGGTTTACCTTCAAGCCTGGCCTATGTTACCTGCGGTGGCGGTCGCGGTGGTGATAAGCTGATGCCCAATCACCGTCCTCGGTTGAATGGTTTCGGCCACGATTGCGTCTACTGATTGCTCACTACCCTGGCTCTCACCGCAGACCGAGTCTGTGTGAAATAGGCTTTAACGTGAATCGATTACGGCCCGCATTACGAGTAGATAATATACGCGAGTATATTTGCCTCTATACACCGGAATCTATATCAATTGTGAAATGTGCTATACGCGTTTTCCTCAACGGATCTGTTATGGATCAAAGGATGATGTGCTTAGAACGATCACAATAGATACAGATAGAATACGGGAATTATATGAAATCCTTTACGTATATTACAAGTATTCTCCAAGTCGTATGGGATAAAGTATTTACAATTTTATCAATATAAAGCGTTTGCTCTATATAAATAAAGAGGAAAGCTGTTCGAAAAATAAAATTATATATGATATCTATTTAGAAAGGTTTCATATTTCTTCTCTTTTTAATGTTGTGGAGTGGTCACAATTAAATGAAATATAATAACAAATATCAACAGCATCACTATGTTATTTCAAATAGAGGGAAATGTACAAATACATATTACAACACTAGGTAAAAGTATAATCCGACGAGAAGGTCAAAAAACAACAACTTGTAAATTGTAAATTCTGAGAGCAAACTGCGCTTCCTGCGTTAAGGAACTGTTCGGGATAAAAGCTTTTGAAGGTGAGAGAATTCAAATTTTAGAGCAAGTGTTTTGAGGCTTCGAATCAGAAAATAAACTGTTAAACAAGAAAGGTACTTCTGACTCACTTCCTTCCTTATCCGAAGAACTAGAGCAATGATATTTTTTACTTTATTTTTATTTACTTAAGTAATAAACTAGGCACCTAATCAATTAGTTATTAATAATAAGTATGTATACTTCAGAATAATACTTATTGAAAATGAACTGTAAAAACAAAGAAGGCGCTTACTTACTCAGTTCCTTCCCTATACGAAGAATAGTTTTGACCCTGCGCTTCGAGGTATTAAAAATTAATTCACGCATTCGGTTACGGCAGATCTATAACTACACATAAGTTTATTCATTAAACCTATTAAATACTTTAAAAGGTCCAAGGTTAGATAATCTCTTTGAAAGCCATTATTACTTAAAGGTGGCAGCAAGCATCCATTCTGTGCGACAGGTTAATTGAAGCCACTAAGGCTAGGGCACATTAGTTGTGGTTCGCTGCGTATTGCTTTCAACTCGCCTAAATCAATTTACAATAATCAATTGAGATGGTTTCAATCATAATTAAAGCTATTTTCTCAGTTAGTGTAATTGAAAATCATTGACGTGATAATAAAACGATAAAAATAAGTGGGTTTAATAAAAAAACACTAAAAAAGTTTAAAAATGAATTATGTACAAAAAAAAGTTTAGTACTATAAAAAAGTATGTACTAAAAAACATAGTGGCGTTGCCGTGTGGGCAGGTTCCGTTTTGGAGACAAAGATAATGCATTCCGGTAGTAAGCCTAAGAAGGCATCTACTACTTTTATCTATATATATAAAAGAAAGTCGTGTTAGTTACACTACTTATAACTCAAGAACGGCTTTACCGATATGGCTGAAAATTGGTGAGGAGGTAGCTTAGAGCCAGGAAACGCACATAGGATACTATTTATTCCTATTATACTATTTATTTCTATTAAATAAATTCGATAGCATTCAAGTGTGAATTGACATAAAACATCAGTCACTATAAAACGAGGTACATAACAAAAAAGAATCAGACTTGGAATAACAAAACGACTTATTATACTCTTTGCGCAAATGACAGCTATGTAATGGACGTATGGATGACAATTTGATTTAACAATTTAACAGCTAAACAGATTTTGACGAAATTTGGTATGAAGGTAGCTTAAGCCCTAGGTAATATTATGTAGATTACTTTTTACCCCAGAAAATTGAACGGCTTTCCGCTATTCTTGCAGGACAGCGGGTGAAACCGCGGGGCGCAGCTAGTGGTGCCATAAAAGTAGTAAATTCAGTGCCAAAAGCACAGAATTTCAAACCGAACCAAACGTCAAAAGCACATATTAGGCCCAACTTTGAAGGCATTTTAAGCAGATCTAAACTTACTAAAAATATATCTGTCTTTATCATTGCAAGCCATTAGACAAGGATGCCAATAGTTTTAGAAAATTTAGATCTTTCCTAAAAAGCCTTCAAACTTGGGCCTATTACCTATCTAAATATTATAAATTTCAAAGTTTGTATTTTTGAATGTTTGAGTTTTAGTTACTCAATCACGCGATAACGGCTACACGGCTTTGAATGAAAATTGATATGAAGGTTATACCTATACCCTGGAGTAGATAGATAGATAGATAAACTCTTTATTGTTCACACCAGAAATTACAAACAAAAGGATTATTACACTTAAAACTAGTGCGACAACTGGCGGCCTTATCGCTAAGAGCGATCACTGCGAGTACTGTTTACTCTACTTATTCGGCTAGTTTTATCCCGGAAAATGCGTCTGAAACTGCGGGTCGCACCTAGTATAATATATCTACTAAAGCGTCATCGCTTCATTATCAGCCGCACGTCATTTTCCATCGAATTACGAATTACAAATGTAGCCTTAGTGTTGGCCTATTAATAATCAACCATTATTACGTTCGTATTAATCAACTTAGTTAACAATTCAAGTCAATTCGCTTCAATTGTTCTGTCGACAGACAATCTGAAATTGTCATTTTATTGCTGTTGTTCATTGTTCCAACGTCGCGGTGGAATCAATTAGTTGTTCTGATTCATTCTGAAAAGGCCTATATTCAAGAGCCTATAGATTAGGTCCTAGACCGATGGCCGATTTTCGACGTCGCCGCGTCGCGGCAATCATTTTACTGACTAATTAACTTTTACTATGTTTATTAATTTTCTGAAATGAAATAAAAATAATTTATATAAAATCGCGAAACTAAATATTCGAATGAATGAAAGCAAATTGTGAAATGCGTGTCGTGACATATTAATTAGTAGAGTTCGGTAGCTTTCAACATGACACTTGTTTTTTTGAAAAAAAAATTATTTTTTTTTAGTTTGTCTGTATTTACCTACCTATTAATTATTTGTCAAAAGCGCATGCTAATAAAAAATGCATGCTCGTATTGCTCGTGTTATATGAAAATTAAGTAAATACCCAATGACACACATTTATACAATAACTTCGGCATAGAACGTTAGCTAGGTCACGTTTATTACCTATTTAATTAAATTAAACGAGATTTGAATGCTTTACGCCTAGGTATTAATAAAGAGGAAGACCGGCAGGTTAGTTAAGCCAAGAACCTGGTTCCAAGATTTAATATCTACAGTCCTGACAGAATGTATCTAGGTATATGGGACAAGAGAATAAAGACAGTTTTATTACAAAAATACGCGATCTCTACTGCGTTACAAGGCAAAGGTACCTCCTTACCGAAAGGACCTGTTTTTTTGATAAAAATGATCATTTGATTTTATGATGATCTATGCTCATCATTAGAAACAATTTTTACAATGTGAATCTTACACAGAAATCGCTAAATTAATATAAAAAAATTCCTAACATTGCGTTGAATGAGAATAACATTTTTCTACGGAACCGTTGACTTATTTTCATGATTTCAGGTTGTTTTTATAGTACCTAAAGGTTGTTTTAAGTACGAAGCTTCCTTAGGCTAACTAGCACCAGATCTCCATATATGCGTTATTTATCTGGAGAGAATGAAAAATAATGACAAAGATTACGAGAATTATGATTGATGCCAGACCTTGTGCCTACGAGCGTGAAACACCTACGGTAGGCAATAACTTCTCATAACAAAAGCTCTCAGTAACTTAAAAAATAAGTACCTACTTAAGTATATTAAGAATATTAAGATGGAATAACAGATGCCTTCTTTGCGTGTATACAAAGTGTAACAGAAAGGAGTACTAATACTTAATAGTATTCTTCTACACGTTAAAGCAAACAACTTCTACAACATAAGTTTGCTAAATTCAAGAAAGAAAATATCGAATATCCATTGAAAATTGTTCACTTGACTAAATATTTTGTATGGAGACTCGATATTTTTTTTCTCGAATTCAGCAAACTTGTATCCCAAAAGTTGTTCACTTTGTCGTGTAGAATAATACCCTTAAGTATTACTACACCTTTCCGTTACACCTTGTATACTTAAATCATTAGACCACGCTTATGCTAGCTTGAGAAGACCTACATTTTAAATTCAAGGATTAATTTGAAAGATCCCAGATTAACCGAAAAGAAATAAGAATGTTTACATAGATTAATAGAATTAGTAAAAGCAAGTAAGTAAGCTCGTATAGGCCGTAAATGTAGGGTGTAAATGTTATACTTCCAACTTGACTTCCATAATACTTTCAAATCAAGTCAAATCATATTTATTTTCAGAGAGAAAAAGTACTACTACAGTTTTAAATTAACTTTAAACTATGAAATTTACATTTTACAAAACAGATTACACATATTTACACATAACATTTTATTTTTTACATATAAATTTTTGTAAAAGATCGTTTTTAAATTTTTTGAGTAGAATAGTAATATAAAAACACAAAAAAACTATTACTCATACTAAAGTCATATAAAGATAAAGTAGGCAGAGCCTTATTACCCCCATTCAGATTCATTTAAAGCCCCGTCGCACTGTACGACATAGGAATATGAACTAAAGGTATAATAAGGGCCGTGTTAGGGTAATGTAAACAAAGACCTCATCTTCACAGGGTCGAACACTGGGATTCCGGTGTTCGTAGCGCGGAAGGAACCGAACCAGTGACTATTATCTAATCTGTGGCCAAACATCCGACGCCCTAACAACATGGTATTGAGATTTAATTCAAAATATACTAGCTGCGCCCCGCGGTTTCATTTGCTGCCCATTTTTTTGTTGACGGGGGGGAAATCTTTGGAAAATCGCCGGCTGCTTTGCGGAGTACCGGGTTATGTGGGGTTACGTCCACTAAAACCCCCTCGGTGGCCAGCCTAAGCACTAAAAAAATGCCCATCTAAATTCCGCTAAAAGAATGATGAATTCACTTCGCTTCACACAATTCATCAAAATTCCGATGAATTCACCTAAAGTACAGAGCATACTGATATCACCAAAAAGTACGATGATTAGCACCAGTTTTTACGGTGACAACTATTATGATATATGGTTGTCACCGTAAAAACTAGTACTAGCACCAGTTTTTAGGATGATATCTTTTATATCTTATTCTTTTATCATAAAGGGTATGCTAAGCCGAAAAGGGCTCATAGTACTGTAGGTACTCATCATTGTGAACAACTTTTACTAGGGAACAAACCGAAATTCGCGTAAAAAAAAATCAGCTGATCCATACATTTTGTCGAGTGTCATTGATATTTTTCGATGGAACAGCTGATTTTTTTTTCACGCATTTCGGGTGATCTCATAGAAAAAGTTGTTCATAATGATGAGTACTATGAGCCATTTTTGGCATAGCATACCCTTTATGAATAGCCCTATATAATACTAGTGGGATTTAAAAACTTAAAAGCAACAAACAGTCGAATTGAGAACCGTCTCCTTTTTGGAAGTCGGTTACAAAACTACTGTACAGTAAGTAGTTGAAACAGATACACGAACGAACGATTTTGAACGATTTTGAAACAATTATTGTTTCAAAATCGTTATCGTAATGAAATAGTGAAAGAGTATTATACTCTTTCAAAATCGTTTCTGAAGAGACACTATTTCATAAAACGACTAAAAATATCTGGAAAAAATATTTAACGACGACACGTAACTCGATATTGTTGCGATGTCTTTACGAGAATCCGGTTTCATTCGCTTTTGATACTATAAACTCTAGTAAAATGAAAGCGATACCTACAAACTTTTTTCTCTTCTTCATTGTTATATATTTTTTTGAAATGTTAAAAATCCTCCTTTTCAAAACAAGTAAATCCGATTTACAAATATAGGTCAATACCTTACGTACGTATACTACTACTATTCTCTTCTTAATATATATAAATTACGTGTCACGTTGTTTGTCCGCTATAGACTCCTAAACTACTTAACCGATTTCAATCAAATTTGCACACCGGGTGCAGTTCGATCTAACTTAGAAGATAGGATAGCTCACATCTCAATTTATAGTAAAAAACATGAAAAATTAGAAAATTTAAAAATACTTAAACCGCGCTTTGGACAATGTAAACTTTTTTAATGTAACTTTTGACATTTGACATAGAATTGACGCAATGGCTTTTGACAGGACAACGTCTGTCGAGTCAGCTAGTTAGATATTATATAAATGTGAATGTAAGTTTGTTTGTTACGCTTTCACGCGAAAACTACTTAACCGATCATCATGAAACTTTATTTCCATATTCTTGGAGGTATTAGAAGTAACATAGGACACTTTTTATTAACGCTTATGAAATATTTTTTATCAAGGAAAACTCACGTTAACATTTTGACCGCGGGTAAAACCGCGGGGCGCGGCTAGTTTATAAATAAATTCAATTTGAAAAGTTATAATGACGCCATTCAAATTTGTTTTACCAAAGTAGGTAAGATGCTTGAAATGAATTCAACCACAACAGTCTGCTGGCTAATGAACCTATTCAATTCGAGAATTTGCTGCCAGGGCCACTGCTACAGGGTTATACGGAAAGGGTATGCTAAGCCAAAAAAGGCTCATAGTACTCATCATTAGGAACAACTTTTCCTATTAGACCAACCCTGAAATCGCGAAAAGAAAATCAGCATCAATATTCCATACAAAAATGTCAATGGCAGTCGACAACAAGAACATTATTTTTACAAAACAAAAAACAAAAACCGACTTCAAAAGACCGACTATTGAGTTGTTCATCTATTTGTCGCGCACGTACTTAATGCAAAATTTAAGACTTATATGGTTTTCTCATGGATACCATTATCAGAACTGGACTAAATTGAAATGGGACCAAATGGGAAGCGTCAGCTTTCTAATAAAAAAAGAATCATCAAAATCGATTCACCCAGTCAAAAGTTATGAGGTAACAAACATAAAAAAAAAAAAAAAAAAAAAACATACAGACGAATTGATAACCTCCTCCTTTTTTGAAGTCGGTTAAAAAGTATGGAACAACTGATATTTATTCTCGACTTTAGGATTGGTTCCATAGTAAAAGTTGTTCATAATGTCTCTACGTGCCCTTTTTAGCTTAGCATACATACCCTTACCTTAAAGCCCTGTTCTATAGTACAAACAACAACGGGTACATCACATGATTGTGTGATTCTCTTTATTGATTAATGTCGAAATTACTGTTCTGATCACGATCAATAAAAGTAGGTTCCCAAAATGTATGAAAAAGTTAGTGAATTTCCATTTGCGAATTAGAATCTAACATACGTCTAGCCTACTTTTTAGTCGTCAATACGCCTTTAAATTAGCTTCCATAGTGGTTAGGCAATTGAAAAAACTGATGATAACAAAGCCGGGGGCAACAGTTTGGTGTTGCAGCTACGTATTGATAGACACCTACATTATTTATCCAATATTCGACAGCTTAGGGATCAAATAATTCATACAAATAATACGCTGAAACAAAATATTACCCGTTACGTACACGTACACATACATACCTATTCTCGTAAAACACACGGTCGTGTCCACGACACGGCCACACCTCCACTTTTTTTTGCCACTGTTGTAAGGCCAACCAACTACATATTTTATTCCTCTAAATCTGAATCATAGCAGATCACTGCAATACTCGCATACCCTGCTTTTATAGCTAATAAAATATTATTGAAGCATTGTGCCCTCCTCACGCAGGCTTTTTATTTACGCAGTGATCTCAAAACAAACATCTTACCGAGTAAGGTAAATGCCGCACGCGTCTCAGCTTTTACCGCGAGGTAACGAGATTCCCAAGAAGGTAAAAGTAAGCCCATACTAAAAATATAAGAGCCGTAAATAGATTAGAGTCTGAAAATTCACGTCGGCTATTGACGACACGGGGGCACAACGTATAGCTTTGGCACATCAAGACACTTAGATGATGCTTAGGTCTAGACTCTAGATGAAACATAGTTAAAGGTTACTGAGTATTGTAAGGGTTATAACCCTTCAGGTGACAATGAAGACTTACAGCTCACGTATAGGTAATAATACGTGAGCATGTATAGGACATGCTTATTGCTAGGTGCATAGGTGGTTATTGGTGCATGCCTTATCACCAGTAGCTTAACTATAACTATGATATTCTGAAAGCCAGGATACAAATGCAGCGGCTGACGATCAGTCTACCGCAGCGGCATTACTACATAGTTTATACCTATAGAGGTACGTATATTATACCTACATATGAATGAAATGAAATGAGTTTCTATGAAATGAGTTTTTAGTGTCCGTGACAGTGCCACGTGCAGTCAGCGCTCGACTGCAAGTCACCCGCTGCACTTGCAGTCTAAAGTCGTATTATGCGTAGCTCAAAATAGCACCTTTAAATGACCTTGATATAATAATAATAATAATAATCCGTTTATTTCAGGCAATATAACTTGCATACAATGCAAGTTACAGAGGCCCATAGAAAATAAATACCTTACAAACTAACATACATATTAATAAAACAATAAATTTTTTTTTCATTCTTCATTCTGGGACTTTGTTACTCGTACCGTCTCCCAGTAACGCCGGAACACTAGCCCTTTTGGCCAGAAATCTGGTGACAGTAGTGCCACCTTGTGCTTCACAGGAACCCGGAGTACGTAAGACTTGAAACAAGTCCTACGGACACTTGACTCCAGGCACTGCATCTCCACAATCGGCGACGCCACTCCCAGTCTATGTTGCACAAATTTGTGCACGTTGTCTTCTGATGTACTCGGATCAACCCGCGACAAATACATCAGGAATGTCGGCTCTACGGCTTTGAGCCCAGGCGCAGTCGAGGTACCTCGTTTGTTGAGGTTAGCACGACGTTGACGGCTTTTCCTCCGGTCTACCAATGTAAAGCCGTCGCTGTCGGGTTTCCTCAAATCCGGGGCGAGCGTTGTTTTCGTCTTCTGCAGCGGCGCAGTCGGAGCAGGAGAGGGGCGAGAAGCCTGAGCGTAGCTCTTCTTCTGCGTCTTGGATGGTCTTGCTGGTAGAGAAGCTGGTTTCTGTACGGGCAACGTTGACGCGGTCTTAGCAATAGGAGTTGCATCGGTCGAAAGTTCATCGGCCCGCGAAACGGTGTCATTCGCGCTCGGGGAAATGCTGACCGACGAAATATCACACCGGCCGCCGCCGCGGTTCGAATTCACGTGCCGCGATGACGTATTCGGCGACACAATCGTCGACAACAAACTACAAAATATAATCTAGCTATCTTTATACAGGACGTTGAGATATTTCAAATTACGAACATGGTGGACTGACGTTTGTTGTTTGTTTTAGATTTGATAGAGCCCTGCTTCCTCAGTGCATCAATAGAGTTCTGGATTTTAGACGTCCTGGATACTTCTAAAATAGACAGACGTGTGAAAAGGGGATATCATGCAGATTTCCGACATATTGGTCAATTATATTAATTAATAGTATTCCTAAGGGTAGCGAGTGGATCCGTCGGTCGCAGCTATACATTGTTATACAGAAAAGGTATGCTAAGCCGAAAAGGGTTCATAGTACTCATCATTATGAACAACTTTTACTATGAGACCAACCCGGAATTCGCGAAAAAATCAGCTGTTCCATACATTTTGTAGAGTGTCATTGACAGCTGATTTTTTTCGCGAATTTTGGGTTGGTTCCATAGTAAAAGTTGTTCGTAATGATGAGTGCTATGAGCCCTTTTCGGTTTAGCATACCCTTACTGTATAACCCTGTATACAATAAACAAATACTAAACACGTTCAAAATGTCACAGTTATTTTCTCTCCTCTCGAACTCGATCGTTCGTAACTTCATTTGACACAGTAAATTGCTAGGTACTAATAAATAGATTGTATTTTGAAAAGCAATAAACTTTACATTTCGGAGGTATTATGAAAGCTTTGAGATCCGAAAAACGGCAACAGCTTTACGCCTCCAGCAGCGCTAAGAAGAACCAGCGCAGTATAAACAAATTCTCTTCGTGCCGTGTTTGTTTTCATTGGCGCTGTTGGTGTATCGTTGGCGCATGAAGTGTATTTCGTACCGTGCCCTTTGAGTATATGAGTTGTTCTGAACACCTGCTGTTTGGTTTAATATGTAATTAGCCGACGCCAATTGTAAAAACATCAAGTGGTAGGTACTCCCTCTTGATGTTTTTAGAAACACAAACAAAGAAACATATCAATTATCCATGTAGCTTACCAACCGAGTCCGTGCCGTAAACTCTTAGCGCAAGCCTAAAGTGGATTGCCCTGGCTCTCATTTTGCTCTGTCAGCAAGAGAAAAGGCAAGATAAAATATTAAACAAATATATAAAAGTAAAATCAATTTATTTCGGGCATTTCACCAGTAAACGTTACAACAGCAAATTAATTAATTAAAAGTCCAAATTGTCTCCAATATAAAGTCAAAAAGCCAACGTGATTCTGTTTAGGCTTGCGTTTATAGCTCGTAGTACGGCCCTATAGATTTTTCCCAAGGATTCTATACTTTAGGTGACTAACTATTGCAAAATGGTTAATGGAGGCGGCATCACTCTGACGATGTTTCGCGTTGTACTAATATTTATAATCTAGATAGGTACTTAAACTGAGTGGTCTTAATCCATGCAGTTAATAATAGCTATGTATCATTCAGTACTTCACTGAATCTATATATATGATATAGTATAGATATATATATATATATATCTCAATAAATATAAATTACGTGTCAAGTTGTTTGTCCGCTATAGACTCCTAAACTACTTAACCGATTTCAATCAAATTTGCACAACGTGTGCAGTTCGATCCAACTTAAGAGATAGGATAGTTTTTAGATTTGTTTTTTTTTTTAAGATCTCAATTTATAGTGTCTACCCGTGCGAAGCATATCAAATTACATATCAAATTCTCGTGTCACAATGTTAGTTACCATTACCATACTCCTCCGAAACGGCTTGACCGATTTTTATGAAATTTTATATGCATATTCAGTAGGTCTGAGAATCGGCTACTATCTATTGTTCATACCCCTAAGTGATAAGTGTTGTCCACCCCTAACATTTTTTTTGGACAATTTTTTTTTTGTATTTTTTATAATGTGGCATATAAGTTCAGGAAAGGTCTAAAAGTAAAAAAAGAAAAGCGGGTAAGACTCACTACGTACTGATGTGTACTTACATTGGGTTGGGTCTTCCTTATAAAACCTGCTCAAAGTTAATCTCTATTTAAAATGCTCTGACAACTTCGCACTGAGGTGAAACGTCACGTGGGAAAACGAGACGGAGAACTACGCAGAGTAACTAAGACCCACAGAATCTGTACCATCTGCTCTACTATCCTAATTTTCCTACTTATATTATAAACGCGAAAGTTTGTGAGTATGTTTGTTGCTCTTTCACGCAAAAACGGCTGGACGGATTTACATGAAATTTGGAATGACGGTTGTTCATGGTCTGGATTAACACATAGGCTACTTTTTATCCCGGAAAACACGAGTGAAAGCGCGTGGCACAGCTAGTTTATTATTATATAATTGGAAAATACAATTCAATTTCAAATTCAAATTTCAAATTTTGTAATATGAAAAGATAGGTATATTTTTTTCACAAATCGCTTCCATGTATTTGTTTGGTATTACACACACGTAACTGATAAAACGAATATATGGATGTATTGTGATGTTACAGGTCAACAGATGGCTGCCACTACAAAAGATATCTTTCGCGCCTGCGTGAAGCCTATACCGGCTATACCTACCTACATCTATGACATATTTATTTGTCTAACATCACATCATTTTAAATACTTGGTCCATCCTGTCTTTAGAAAAAACGTAATACAGCGGGTGCTAAAATATGGAAGTCATGAGTAGTCTGGGTGTAGTCGGTGGCAGTTAGATGTAGTCAGGGAACGAGGGGAAGTCAGGGTACAACTCCCTGACTACTGGTAATGGTTTTACTACTATAGACATTTACTATAAAATTATATGGCGCCCCCATATGGACGTAGCAAGGTCGCAAGGAAAAGTGATGGCAACTATGATGCTTCTACCCGTATAGGAAGATTTTGGTTCTTGTGTTTTTACACTGAATTTATACCTCATTCACAACATACTCATCAATACCGCGTATTCGTCTACTTTTGAGGTAAAAAGATAAACGATAGTAGGGGCAGAGGGGCACATTATAAATAATAGTTCGCAGCTAGCGAGGCGGCACGGACACGGCGGCGAAGGCCTAACTATATTTTTCTAGCTACGCACCGCTTTTATACTCTCTGCTATAGAAGCTGCTGATTTTTCGAGATAAAAAATAGACCATATAATATATTAATTCTGGGTACAAGCTACCTTTATATCAAGTTTCATCCAAACCTTGTCAGCAGTTTTTTTTGTGATTGAGAAACAAATATCCAAACATGAAAATATGGGAACATACTTTTGCAGTTAAAATATTGGAACAAACTACTGGCTATGGCCCTGGAGAGCGAACATCAGATTATACACGTTCACATCCTCAATATGGTTTGCTCAGTATACTCGTAGTCTCAAATGTAATCGACATCTGGAGATCAAATATTATTGCATCTGCTAAATGTGTCCGCCTAAAGCATTAGCAATTGCCGCATTTAGCTTCTAGCGCAGAAATTTAGTTTCCGGATTTTTATTACGGCACCTTTTAAAATGTTGAACTCAACTGAAAAACGGGCGGGTCGTCGGTCAGGACGCCCTAAAACTTGAACAATGTCTGGAACGGAAGTAAAGTGGAGGGTGTTCCGTGACGGCTGCACGCATCGTTGGCCGTGCTGCCGTCTCGCGCCCACTGGACTAGAAACGGGTTGATAGCGAACTCGGCGCCCCGGCCACTCGACCGCAGACTGAAACCTTAAACCACCGCCACTACCTACCCACACGGCCCCGTTCCTACCTAATCGCTTACAATATTGGCTTTTAACCGAAACTCAAACATTCATTGGCAAATCTATCGACTCGGTCAAGGGCACGGACGCGACAGACATATTAGGGAAGCCAATCGTGTTATCACTTCACCGGTCACCGTGATAGCCTAATGAAATACTCATTGATTTCCAAGAGGCAAGAGATAATAAACCTTTTCGGCGTCTTTTCATGTTGCAAAGGTCGAAATTTTCCTTTAATTCGGTTATCGCGCTTAACTTTGTCAATGGTAGGAGTTGGTTTATTCTACTTGAGAACGAGAATTTTGAAACAGAGAGGAACGTAACAAAAGACATTATGTCAGGTGGACTACGGTACCTACTACCTACCTCGTTTAATTATTCAAAGTGCCTCGCGTCTTGTCACGCTTACTGCCGTTTTAGACGAGGAATAACATCCATTAGGTTTCGACAGACACTTTTAATAAAAGGTAATGTTCACGGATTATAATAATGTGTCAAGCTCGGAACAACAATGCCTTGTAAGTATTT
Source organism: Alcis repandata (assembly GCA_949125135.1). Classification (NCBI taxonomy): domain Eukaryota; kingdom Metazoa; phylum Arthropoda; class Insecta; order Lepidoptera; family Geometridae; genus Alcis; species Alcis repandata. The sequence continues at coordinate 8,356,180 of OX421226.1, read as the reverse complement.
GTGAGTTACTTGAGTAAGAAATTATCTGAATGAATTGTAAGTGGCTACAAGGTAAGTACGTACCAAAAATTGTAGCATACGAATGTAACAAGCATTTAAGTAGCCTGTCAGTTCTATCTATTTCGATTTAGGCAATGTAATTGTACTATTGAATATAATTCTACTGGGTTTTAGTTTTTTCTTATAACTTACCTAGTGTGCTATAAAGATACCTATAGTATCCAATTCTAGTACTCCTCTACTCTCCTACACTCTAGTACAGACCTTCATTGTACAAAACTCTAACTACTATACCGGGTTATAAGGAAAGGGTATGCTAAGCCGAGCCGAAAAATGCTCGTAGTACTCATGCACAAGTTTATTACTATATAAACTTTAAAATCGCGAAAAAATAATAAGCTGTTCCAAACAATTTGTCGAGTGTCATTGACATTTTTCTATGGAACAGCTGTTTTCTTTTTCTCGATTTTCGGGTTGGTCCCATGGTAAAAGTTGTTTATTATGATGAGTACTATGACTCTTTCTTGACTTTTCATCGCCTTTCCTTATACGAGTAACCCTGTATTGTGGTACTCCTCTACTCTCTTACGCTCTAGTACAGTACAGGAAAAGTGTATTGGTATTCAATTCAATCTACAGAACTTCATTACACTAAACTAACTACTATAGAGCGGGTACCTACCACTACGCTTTAGGTTTCCTCAGTCAATATTAGCACAAGTTTGCAGTCAACAACATCTACCGAGACTATAGAGACTCTAGTTTACCTACCTTTTAGTGTTTACTATTTCGTCAGCTTTCCGTAAAGCTCGCTTTACATCATATTGTTTATGACGACCTTAATAAAAGCAAATAACGCTCACAAACCGTGCTTCTCGCTTCAGCGATAAGTAGTCGAGTATGTGTTACAAACAAAGCTCAAATTACGATGCCGTGTGTGAAAAGACGATGAGAGGGAAAAGGATTTCTATGTTACTGAAATCACATAAACGTGGTTTTATTGGATTTTACGCTTACGCTGAAATTTTTTGTCTTCTTTTGGTTTGTAGGATATCTTTAGGTTAGCAGCAGCGACAGCGGTGGTCGGCCGCCGTCAATTGCGCTTATTCTTTGTAGCTATGAATCCAGTTTTTTTTTTCTTGACGATGTTTGTAGCTCTTGGTTGACGACGGCGATTGGATTCACCGTGTGCGGTACATCCCTAATTCCTCACATACCGTATAAAAAGCGACAAAAATGTTAGTTAAACCCCAACAAAAATATTTATATAATAAGCACCTAGTACTTACTATCGTCACAAAATAAATAAATCCATAGTGAAACTAAAGCCGATTAAAATTTGCACAGTGCCATAGTCACTCACTACACACCCAAAGTTTTAATTTGTTAAATTTCTGAATACTGTTGTCTCGCTGAAACACGGCCCGTTTTAATTCAACTCGATAGCAGTCGGTTTTATTATAAAAACTAATATTTCACGTGGACCTGTATTCGGCCCGCGGGACACTTTGATGGTCGATCGGTTTTTTATTTGTGGCACTTGAACTTTTATAAAGAAATAATAGTATTATGAAAATTTCTATACGATGAATCGTTTTATCTAAGAATAGGGGTGGTAATGATGATAATTAATGATCAAACGAACTTACCAAGTGAAGTTCGATCACAATTATGTGAACGGCTTCATTCGACGCGATTTTGTTTTTGTTTACATATTGTAGTTGTGTCTCACGTACTGGCCCTCAACACGGATTGTTTAGAGATTTTATTCCCCGCTTTCAAAGTTTTTTTATTCTGGTAACACTAGAGATCGTCCATAGTCGTTAAGTTCGTTACTATCGTACCCCCACCTCACTTCAGAGCCCAGAGGGGAGCCATCGGCCGGTCGAACTTCATTCTGTTTAGAGCAATAGTTTTACTACAGTCCGGCAAGTATAACTTGGCGCGGCTGTGCGCCACTGTGTACTTTTATAACTGCTTCTCTTGTACCACTTTTTATCACTTTAGGCATGATGATAGCACAGTAGCAAATATAATAGTAGCAAAAATATTCGCAACGATGTTTACTATGAACTCGGAAGTGTCAAAGTAAATTTTCAAGATTGCCGATTTAGTTCCTCAAATCGCCACCGCCAACTTAAACTTGTGGCACTGTAACTACTTATTTTGTGACCGGTAATGGAAAAAATTACCCATAAATTGATTATGATTACCAATTATCAATTTCACATTTCATTATTAGGGTTAGGGCATTTATATACATTGTATATAAGTACTAAGTAGGTTACTTAGCTAAGCTATTTATGGGAGGGTGTATATATTAATCGCGTCGAATGAAGCCGTTCACATAATTGTGATCGAACTTCACTTGGTAAGTTCGTTTGATCATTAATTATGTTTCACGGCTTCATTCGACGCGATTTTGTTTTTGTTTACATATTGTAGGATGTTCAGAGAAAATTAGTGAAATGTGAAACAAATTTTTCACAAAATACAAATACATAATTATGTATATCCTTTTATATGATGTTTATAACCGAATCGATCCCGCCACAGACTGTTGGCATGTTGTGAACATTTAGCTTAAAATGTTCTGAGCATCCATCCCAGCATGTCAGTTTTGAAATAAATTTCGAACCGTTAGATTTTTTATACTACGCTAACAAAATATGATAACTTATTTAAGAGCTGGATCTGTATCTATGCTGCTTCTTCTACCTATATAGGTACATAAAATCATAATGTATGATGATACAATATTCCCAGAAGACATTCCCAGTGTAGGTGCTGGACGATACTGCGACATGTCGCCAGCACGAGAAAACTCCAACTAATGAAGAACTAATAAGATAAATATTATTTTATTGGATTTAGTGGTGGAGTCCGTCTATCGTTAGATACGGTTAGGTTTACAGTCTATTTAAAAAAGTTATTAATACTAATATTGAAAAACTTAATAAAATTAATAATCAAAAGCCTCTCCCACTAATAGCATTAAAAAATAATTGTAATTCTGGCTGATAACTGTGACTATGTGTCATATCAGAAAATGTAATCCAAGATTTAGTACATAATAATCAGTTATTGTATTGTATTAGTGACATTATTTCTGTAAAATCAACGAAATGGGTCCTTGGCTAACCAACTACGTTGTTTGAGTCATATAAACCAATGTATGGGTGTGCAGAGTTCGTGTGATAAGACATCAGCAAGGACATTCAAGCTGGTAGAAATTGAAGTTAAAACTTACAATGTCAAAAAAAATAAATAAATCACAAAAAAAAAAGAAATATAATGCTTACATGCACTAGGATAAATTCTTTTTGTCTTTTAGCATTATTCATAATATTTTGCGAGTATATCACATTACTGAAAAAACTCAAGGGATCTTTAATCTAAAAATAATGAATTGCTTAATGTTTAAGCCAAGTTTTTGTACATATAATTGTTTAATTATTGAAGTTAACTTGATATTATTTGACTGAATAAATGACGATATCAGCATTTGACAGTGACATTAATGATCCATCAATGAGTTTTAAGTTAAGTAAACATTGTGTAGGTACTTTGATTTTTTCAAACAAAATCCAACATTTATTTTTCTTGAATTCTTAAGCCTTAATTATATTACTAGCTCGCATTACTAATATCGATTTCTGGTTGTCATCATGGCGATACTTTATCATAACTTACATATCTTCTTGGAGTCTCTATTTAAGTAAATTAAATTTCAGCTACGATAAAAATAAAAACAAAAAACATTTTTGCAATTAGGATGAGGCACCCGGTCTACAAGAATTTGCGCAAATTCTACTCCTCTCAGTAGCCGCAACTGTCACACGGCGGTGGCAGTGATGGTTCTATTTTCTACTGCTAACAAACTGTGCTCCTCCAACCTGGTGGCGCGGGCGTCTACCAATGTTCAAAGGTAACTCTCCTAATATAAAGCCGTCGCCTAGTGAGAGCGGCTGTCACACCAAATTATGAAGTGAATCGATTAATCGGACCAAGTGTATTTGCATTTTTGTAACTCTGCTTATCTCTGTTTTACTTAATGTGTATCAGCAATGAATAATTGAAAATGTGACATTTACCATTTACTTAAGAAACCCATCGTGATAGACGTTTCTCGTCGTATAAGAATACATAGAGTAGCATACAGCGTAAAAAACTAACCATGTGACAAAATATGTGTCCTTGTATGATCTGAACTCAGGAATAAATTTTTATATAATATACATAATATATTTTTTCTTGTGTTACCCTTCTTTAACTTAATAAAGTATGGTATAAGACTGAAGTGTCAGTGACACATTACTTTACTTTTGAAAAATTTGTATCCAGCAGTTTCCTAACTTGAAAATAATAGTAACATATAGCTCGGTGCTCGGTGGTATTTTGAATCATACGGACAATCCTCCTAAAGATATTGATAACGAAATTATCAAAAATAATGTGTTAAAATAATGATCAATAGGTATATCAATTTATGTGGCAAACGCACATAGTTATGGTTTTGTAGAAACTGTTTGTTCATATAATAACTAATAACTAGAGGTATAAATGTACCTAAAAATAAAATAAATTAAGGAGTAAAAATAACAATTGCTGACTTGGAGAAGTATAGCACAATGTAAACTGTTTGCCCAACTTTTGCATAGTACCTATAATGCGGTGTAAGACACCCATATCGTATTTAGCAGAAAAAAACGTGTCAAAACTTCGTTAATTTTCATAGCGACACACATCGTAGAATACTGCATCCCACAAAAGTTACATAAAACGTAGTGTAATTCAGACTTATTTATTTATTGATTTTTGTTACTTTTAAGTCCTATGGATGTGATAATCCTAAATAAACGTATACTTATTGATATGAATTTTTATTTAATAATTGTGTGTCGCATCCCGTAGAACACTGTACTGCATCAACTAGTGAGGTTATGCATAGTATAAAACAACATAAACACGGCGCGTCTCGTAGGATACTGTTCTGCAGCAACTTAAAGAAGTATATTGCACAGTAATACTGTATAGCATAAACTAGAATGTTCGTTCTAGAATTATAATGCACAGTAAACACGTCGTATCTCGTAGAATACTGTATTGCCTCAAATTAAAGAAGTGTATTACACAGTAATAATACCTACTAGGTATATGTATAGCATAAACTAGAATGTTATTCTAGAATTATAATGTAAGAACATGTTCGTAATGTGAAAAATACTTTAAAAACAAGAGCAAAGCAAAAGCTTTGCAAGGCTTAGCATAGTAGAATGTGTTGTATAAGCACATAATAATTATATTTATACTCTTGTCATGTCCCTGCATCTACTAGCTGTTTATAACATAATTTTTAGACAATATATTAGCCCGAGTGTAGCGTAAGCTATGATTAAGCAAAAATAACGTTAATATTTCATAAAGGTTTAAATAGCCCAACTTGAAGTCAAAATTACAGAAGTACAGCCACAACAGTAAATAAAAATAAAGTAAGTAAGTGTAATAAGTATATTTAAGGTGGTTTGAGCACATAATATACACTTCCTGTAATAATTAGCATACACTGCACAAAATATAACTAGTCAGTTTTCCGTTTGGATATGCAACTTGTAACACTTTGCAACTAACCAAGGCTAAGCTAAGCTGTAGCTTAGTAAAAAACTCAGGGTTCTTGATGTGAAAGTATCAGCACAGACGTAACGGTGACGCATTTCTTTACCCAAGGCAAGAAAATGCGAACTACCCTACTTTTCAGAAAGTTTCGTTTAGTCAGAGGTTTTGCGTATGATGCATGTTAACATGTGTGACAGTATCTGCTCCGATGCTCCGATGCGACAGTATCAGCTCCGATGAGATGGTATCTGCTCCAATGCGACGGTATCTGCTCCGATGCGACGATATCTGCTCCGATGCTCTGCTCCGATGTTGCAGCGACGCATTTTCTCACAAGCAAGAAGACGCGGACCAGCCCTTCTTTTCTTAAAGCAGGCATAGTCACACTGTGTAAACACACACGCGTCACTTCTTCGTCATTTTGATGCGACGGGATCAGGTCCGATGCGACGGTATCCGCAAGACCCATGTAAAAGGGGGGTACAGTGCAGAGTGAGGCTGCGACCCAAAGGGTACACTTAAGCCATTGTGTAAAGACCCAATGTAGAAAGGGTGCAGTACAGAGGTTGTCATTTTTATGCGACAGTATCCGCAAGACCCATGTAAAAATGGGAACAGTACGGTGGACAGTATCCGCAAGACCCGTGTAAAAACGGGAACAGTACGGTGCAGATTGAGGCTGCGATCCAATGTAGAAAGGGCTCGCTGTCAGATGAGACTTCGATGATTTCTCGACGCGCCAATCCTTTATTTCTTTGTCGCTTTTTTCCGCTACCCGCTACCCGCTTTCGGTTTCTCCATTGCAACTTGTTTTAGTTTGCGTGCGAAGGCCTCGGCACGGAAACACGGAATGAAGTTCGACCGGCCGATGGCTCCCCTCTGGGCTCTGAAGTGAGGTGGGGGTACGATAGTAACGAACTTAACGACTATGGACGATCTCTAGTGTTACCAGAATAAAAAAACTTTGAAAGCGGGGAATAAAATCTCTAAACAATCCGTGTTGAGGGCCAGTACGTGAGACACAACTACAATATGTAAACAAAAACAAAATCGCGTCGAATGAAGCCGTGAAACATAATGGTTAAAATTTGTGATCGAAGACGTTGAACAGATACAACTCCCTTCATTGTAGTCAAAACGCAAAGGAGACTGCTCATTCAGCAAACAGCTTAAGTGTCCGAAGAACATTTATTTGTTGACTCTTTCTATGTGTAGAGCTCAGCCTTCGGTCTCGTACAGAGCTAAGACTGTAGGCCTCATAGTAGCATTTATTTTTATAAATGCTACTGTGGGGCCACTCCACTGATACATTTCTCAAAAGTAATGCATCGCTTTGGCTCCCACTACTCCTTTTAGGAGACCCGAAAACACCTATATACCCTATACCTACCTATTAATAATAAATTAAAAATATAATTTTATAGACAAAAGTTAGGGAAACGTCGGAAATAACATTTCAAAATTTTAATTTACTTTGTTTGGTCTGGTTGAACAAATTAGGTAAATAAAATGTTTAGCTTTGAAATCTGCAAAACATCGGTGAGTTAGTATTAGTAAATAATATTTGTAGATGAATAGTAAAAGAAACGATGATTGATTGAAGCCACTTGCGCTAAAGTAAACCTGGCAAGCAAACCTTTTGTTTTATGCGATGTGCGTGGTACAATTATTTTATCTTGTTGATTAGTAATGTAAATAACACACTCATTTGAGACGGATTCAAAGAAATAAGAAGCTAAATTACGACGATACTTTTGACATGTATAAATTATGGGTAATTGAGTGTCTAATATTTCTTATTTTAAATATGTTTGACTGTCATAAGTTTACCATTAGAATCTATTTAAAAAATTACCTACATACCTATAAATGAATCGCTATTTCCGTTTCAAAGACTGTCTACGAAGTGTAAAATGTCGTCTTTTTACAACTCCTCATACATCTGTAATTTACGGACCATGGAATACATAAAATAACGGGAATAAACGGCTCATTCTCAAAATGTCCGACATTATTTTATCAGATTATCATATCTGTCGTGTCACTTGAAAGGACCCGCGACCGTAAATGTCATTTCCATCAGAACTAAATTAGCCGTGGGAAAGCTAAAAAGTCCTCGACGTGGCAGTTTTTTCTACTGCTGAAGATGAAAGGGTGTGTTTATTTATGAATATGAATGAGTAGGTAATTAGGTTGTATCTATACTTTTTAGACGATAAGTTTGTTTAGGCCGAGTGGCTAGCCTGTAGAGTTTTATGCCGGATGAAAGCCTCTAACATGTCTTGGTGGTTGTTACGAGTAGTATAATGTCGAACGAGCCACGGTAGCGCCCAGTTGTACACTGAGAAAAATTTCACCTAAAGTACGGAGCATAGTTTAGGTATATAATCACCAAAAATTAAGATGACCAATCACCAATTTCATCACCAATTTTTACGGAGACAACTATCATAATATATGGTTCTCACCCTAAAAACTCAAATTCAAATTCAAAATTCAAAATAATTTATTCAAATATGGATACATCAATGTACACTTATGAATGTCAAATACAATTTTTACGAATAAATTAATACACAATAAATTAAATGTCAAAGAAAACAATATTATTAGAATGTCAAAACAAAATATATAAATAATTGCAATGTCAAAATATCAATGTATAAAATAACTACAATAGTAGGTATAATCAGTCAAGTATTATTATTACAGTCTAAATACAATTTACGTAAAGAGACTTTATCACAGACGAAGTCTTCAATTTTATAGTAAGCCTTTTCAATTAAAAAGTCTTTTAAAATTCTTTGAAAATCTGTGTCTTTCTTATTTACTAGAGTAACAGGCAACAAGTTATAAAATAGTACGCCGTTCCTTACAAAAGAGTTGCCAGTTTTGGCTAATCTAATTTTAGGTAGAACAAGTTTAAACTTGTTCCTTGTTATGCTAGTATATTCACTTCGTTTATGATATTTATGAATATTTTTATGCACATACATAATGTTCAAGAAAATATACAAGCATGGTAACGTCAAAATTTTTACCTGCGCAAAAACTTGTCTAAGAGATTCTCTATAACCTAGCCTATAAATAGCCCTAATAGCGCGTTTTTGTAAAATAAACATGCTATTTACGTCTGCTGCATTACCCCAGAGCAATAAAATCCATACGACATAACAGAGTGGAAGTAACTGAAATAAACAATTCTTGCAGTTTTAATGTCTGATAGTTCTCTTATTGCAAATGCTGCGGAACTCAATTTGTTAGACAGTTCCTTTATATGTGCTCCCCATTGAAGTTTGCTGTCAACGATAAGACCAAGAAACTTAGCATCCTTCGACAAAGTAAGTTGATCGTCGTCAATAACTATACTAGGCAAGGAAGGATTATTAGTCAATGTGAATTTAATAGCTTTCGTTTTCTTGACATTAAGCATTAAGTTATTGACGCTAAACCACCTATTAATTAAACTAAGCGACAAATTGATTTTGGATATATCATAGTTTTTCCTATTGATTCTAAATAACAGAGATGTATCGTCGGAAAACAAAATAATTTCACAATGCTTACGCGCTAAGAAAGGCAGGTCATTGATATAGACTAGAAAGAGGAATGGACCAAGAATTGAGCCCTTAGGGACCCCGATTGAAACATTAGCCGACTCCGATCGAACCCCATTTATGTCAACATTTTGGGTTCTACCACACAGATATGATTTCATCAACTGATGAACTGATGAACTGATGCTAGTACTGGTTTTATGATGTTTGTACGATATATATTTTATACCTTTATATACATATATGTATATAGGTTTCAGTAGACAAAAGGTTTACATTACCAGCAAATAAATAAGTATAAAATAACCTCCAAGAAAATCAGCAAACATCCGATAAAAATCCACAAAAAGAAACATTTTCGAAGCCAAATAGAATTTTCTAGGCCGATGATTACAGAGGAGGAAAATGTATCTATGATAAGATGAAAAGCCCGCCAAGTCTTGCAAAGGATGAGTTGGAGGGTTGTAATCTTGGATGTAACAAGAAGTAGCAACTTGGGAAGAAAATAATTCAAATAATAGGCCTACCTCTTCCAAAACTTTAAGACTTCTCGAGTGAGTTAAAGAAAATGATAATAAAAGTACTCTTAGGAGGAGGAAGGCATACCGGACGAACTCATAGCCCTCTCAGTACCTCTAGTGGTTTGATTACACGTAACGAGTACACTGGCGAGACAGTAAATGGGCATACTCCGCTGAGCAAACAAACTATAATAAGTATTGTGCTAGTGACTGTCTCGCCGCGTCAAACTGTTTTTACAAACCGAGTACTCGGTCGAGGGCACTGTTTTGCCACTGTACTCGTAACGTGTCAACCCATTACTTTTGTCAAAAATACGTTAGATACCTATTAATAGTGAAGTGTATGAAGAAGGCAGTTGCCATTAACGCCCGATAGAAACGCTGTTCCATTACTCATATATTTTTCTATCAAATAAACTTCACATATTTTTCTACAGAAGTTATCCAAAAGTTTTCTGACTGAACTCGAAGACCATATATTTTTCTAGAACTGATAAATGGATAGATAGATAAAGTCCTTATTGTTCACACCAGAAATTACAAATAAAAGAATAAGTATTAACACTTAAAACTAGTGCAACAACTGAGGCCTTATAGCTAAAAGCGATCTCCGATCTCTTCCAAGTAATTTTAGGATAGACAGTGCGACTATTTATGGCTATAAGTACGCATTCCAGCGAGATGCACAAATATTGTGACCGGGTTATACCTAGATTACTATTACGATAAGAGCACTTGTGCAACCTCATCTTCTCGAATGGATTTCATTGTCTACTCAATAATAATGTGAAGTAGTTCAAGAGGAACTTCAAATTGATTTTACAGCAAAACTCGCCAACGGTCGGTAATAAATTGGAGTTGCATAATCTTTGCTGCCAGCGTTTGAATCGACTTCGAGATTTATTACTTTGACTGTATTGTTTCACAGAATAATAACATGAAAAGTGAGTCAAATGTAAGTTATTTTATACGACTCTCAGGATTTTTAGGGATTTGACTTATTTGGACACAGGTTTTTCGGTTTCCTATATTTTTACTTGAACATGTTTCGTCGAATTGTCGCAACGTACGGCGAGTTCAAAGCAATTCGAATTGCTTTTTACGGATGACGTCAACATCGACCATACGACCAATTGACAAAAAGACCCTTCGATCATGCGACCGTTCGATGAAAGGATCTTTCTGTGAAAGGATTTAACTCGCGACCTTTCGAAGAAACTGCGTCGGAGCTAAATAATGTACGGAACCCCAGTCTTTTTGTGAACGATAAAGAGTACAACGCCCCGTACCTATACAGGGTTATTCATAAAGGGTATGCTAAGCCGAAAAGGGCTCATAGTACTCATCATTATGAACAACTTTTACTATGGGACCAAACCGAAATTCGCGATAAAAAATCAGCTGTTCCATAGAAAAATGTCAATGACACTCGACAAAATGTATGGAACAGCTGATTATTTTTTCGCGAATTTTGGGTTGTTCCCATAGTAAAAGTTGTTCATAATAATGAGTACTATCAGCCTTTTTCGGCTTAGCATACCCTTTATAAATAACCCTGTAGATAGGCAGGTAAGTATAAAATACTACGCATCAATGCTGTAGATAGTAGGTAAGCTTATCGAGATTAATAAAAACGTACGCAAAAAAATTATTTATCATCACGCGATTTGAAGACACCACGAATAACAGAAGTGCCTAGTGATAGTTTTAGAATCAAACAATATTGTCGAACAGAATTAATAGGTTACAATTAGGTCACAGTATTTTTTTAAAGATTAAAAAAAAACTGCCCAGCAACTGTCTAGTTTTTTTTTTTTTTTTTATAACAAAAATGTGTGAAAACCACGTTAGTTTCCATAGTAAAACTAATTTTAAATTTAGTTTGAAAACCAATCTAAAATGTACACGTAACGTATTATATATAGTACCTACATTATGTATTTTTATTGCTTATAACTGATATACTTTTCTTTAAAATAAGCCAAATAATTCTTCTATCGATATTTCAGTCTAGTCACCTGGTGAACGAGCACCTAAGTATTTTTTTCGGAATAATATATTGTACGTAACATTCACTCTGAAATATCAAAAGAGTATCTCCAACGTATCGTTGCAAGTATATCACAAAGAAAAGTAATAGAAGCTGCACAAATATTTCAACTACTTATTTTACTCCGACAAACCTAGAGAGAAAGATGGAGCACTGCGTTAGATTTGAAGCCGAGAACTCCACTGCTTTCGCGCATGTGTACTACACAAGCTCTACAGTGCCGGATAGCCGGATAGAGTTGACCCGACAACGCGTGCGTTTTGTGTGGGTACTTTCGAGCAAAAGTAGAGGAGTTCTTAGCTAAGTCTGCGTGCTTCATCTTCAGCCACGTCGTCGCTTACCATCAGGCGAGTTGGTGGTCAAACGCGGACTTGTTCACGTTAAAAAAAGTTTATCACAATGGGATTGCATCTATAGCATTTGCCAATTAATTATTATTGGGTTTTTGTGTTAGAAAAATAATACGCCCATCTTTTTCTTGTGATATTTTGTAATCCAGTGTGCCAAGTATATTTCCTAATGTTGCTATCACTAAAAATTACTCCAACTTTTTTTTTTTTTTAGCAGAGTGGCGTAGTGGAAGCGTGCTATTGGGATTGCATTTATCATTTGCCAATTAATTATTATTGGGTTTTTGTGTTAGAAAAATAATACGCCCATCTTTTCTTGTGACATTTTGTAATCCAGTGTGCCAAGTATATTTCCTAGTGTTGCTATCACTAAAAATTACTCCAACATATCTCAGTCTTTTATGAGTACTGTGATCATAAGCTGCGACATCCGAGAATATCGTCGTATTATTCTAACAAATAATAAATCAACGTGACGCACCATTTGCTGGCTAAGTCTTTCAATCACATCCAAATAAATCACTCTGTTTATCAGTCAGGTTGATGAGAGATCGATGGCTCTTCAGAAATGCTTTGGGTTACAAAATTGATATTTAGCATTGTGATAAAATCGATGGTTTCCAATAAAGGGTGAGCGGCGGAACAGTCCGCTCTTGAAAGCTTTTCCGCGTAACTGCCGTATACTTTTATTGATATAATACATCTAAGTATCAAAACAAATTCTTTATTTTCGACAGGCATATCACATGCGCTTAGAAATTGTCAGTTTAACATTATCATTGATTGAATACAAGATTATTTAAAATTACACGATTAAGTAGGTATTATTATGTTAAGTATATCGATCTTTATTAATAAATGTTCGACAGTTAGATTAACGGTTATCAGCTATCTCTTTCACGCATTGAAGATAGATATAAAATCACTAAGTAGAGGTTTAAAAACAAATTTACTAACATAAAAATATTTACTATTATTTATGTTTATTGTGTAATTTGACGCTATTACAATTGTAAGCTGTTTTCTAAGGCTTTTTCTTTAATGTTTAAATTATTTTGTCAGACAATCATTAAAATCTCTACTCAGTACTGGGTAGAGGGATATAATTTATTAATGTAAAAATGCGCAAAAAACATTGCTGCGAACGTTTAACTCCCCATAATCTAAATCTTAATTTAATTTAATCTTAATATAATTTAAATTTACCATAATTTAATCTGTGGGGGAGCAAACCGGCCAGTATCTTTTTAGAGTTCTACAGAAAAATTAATGACAAAAAGGGTCCTGCAGTGGGTTAAGTAACATTTCAAGCCAATAATAGTTCCAAAGGCATAATTTGACAGATCTGGACTTAGTAAATACAAATCTGTCTTTGTCTTTGCAACCTGTTAGACATGGACATCAATACTTTTAGAAATATTAAACTTGGGCCTAATATCGAAGTAGGTAAATGAACTGATATTATGACATATATATTGAACTACGTAAAGGTGTGGATACGGAAGTAACTTGATCGTCGTGAATAGGCCCAAGAAGGAAGGGATACCGAACCGGTAACGGTATGTCTCTATTTTATACTTAGACCAAACCAATTTATATTCAAATATGTATTCAATGAATAAATTAGTTATTCAGATGCCATTTGTAATTTAACTTTAGTGAATGGAGTCTTAATGTTAAGTAATGGAACGTAAGTTGGGAGAATACCGATGTGAATATCAAAATTAATCCCTAAGTGACATAAAAAGACGCACTATCCATACATAGATTGTATAATATTTTAAGTGATATTACCGTAACTTCTAAAAGAAGGTCCTTTGTACCCATACATAGCTATTAAAAAGGTTCAGTTTGTATACAGAAGATTGTTTGTTTATGGAGCTAATAGGCCGATAAAAAAAATATTTCACTGATTAAAAACTATGCTATCATTGAGGGTTATAAAGCCATGTAGGTACTATCAGTTTTTAGCCCAGTTTAGTATCCATATTCAAATCAGTCTAGATTCCAGAATAAAAAAGTGAGTAGTCTCTTCTTTATTCTGTCTCCCTTACTCTTGCACTTTTCTTCCTTTTCTACCAGCTTAAAATTAAAAATAGATTATACTGAGAAAAATTTCACCTAAAGTACGGATATATATGTATGGTATATATTATATATGGTTGTCACCGTAAAAACTAGCACAAGCACCAGTTTTTAGGGTGAGAACCATAATTATATTATGATAGTTGTCACCGTAAAAACTGGTGCTAATCATCGTACTTTTTGGTGATTGTCAGTATGCTCCGTACTTTAGGTGAATTCATCGGAATTTTGATTGCCATTAGGTTGCCAATAGACTGATTCCTTCACCATTTCAAAGCTGAGCAACATTTTTTTATCGTTTCCTTTCGCAACCAAAACACAATTTGGATAAAACTGAGATACGGAGAAAATAAATTAAATTACCGTTAGGATCTTGAGTATCAGAGACTTTTATTTCTCTTTATTTGCCGGGACCTCGTAGAGTTTATCCTACAGTCTGAAACAATGTGGCTGAGTAAGTACAAACCGCTGGTAATGCTACAGATTGGATTTATCTTTGAGTTACGCAAATGTCTTTTCTTTAAATAAGGTTATTTTTTAGATCCGTAATGTTTTTGGAGATTTCGATTTTCCTGGTCTCTAGAGAAAGAAACAAAGCATTATTTAAAAATGTAATCATAGCAAAAAACAACCGAAAAAATATGTTAAAGGTACGCATTCCATAGAGAACTAATAAAACTTTTAATTCTCGTGTTAACCCAACTACTTAAAACGAGGGCGAAGTCTTTTATGCATTACCTATCAAATGCGCCGTTTAAACGAAAATTTAAAAACTTAGGCTACATGGTTTGACATCTATGCAAATAGGTGCAAGAAGTATCACGGTTCACGGCGTGTCAACTCATTATTCCACAAACCTTGCCTTGTTAGTATGTATTATATGTGTGTATATCTGCCTCTTTTTAAATAAAGCACGTTATTGAAGACTTGTTAAAATGAAGCACGTTTTGATCATTATGCAGGGTTATAAAGAAAGAGTATGCTAAGCCAAAAAGACCTCATCGACCTCGTACGTGTCACTATGAACAACTTTTACAATATAATATAATATAATATAATATAATATAATATAATATAATATAATATAATATAATATAATATAATATAATATAATATAATATAATATAATATAATATAATATAATATAATATAATATAATCTATACTAATATTATAAAGAAGTAAAGTTTGTGTGTTTGTATATTTGTTAAATTGTAAGGGGTAATCTCGGGATCTACTGAACCGATTTTAAAAATTCTTTCACCAATAGAAAGCCACATTATTGCTGAGTGTCATAGGTTATATAAAAAACCGAAAAATTAAGAGGCTTTTACGTGGTAGTCCGTTTTGCAAAGTGAATCGGAGAAAAAACGGTCCGGACGGCGCGCGATGGCTTCGGGTTTAATTAACATTATGCCCAACGAAGTGGGCACGGGTCAGCTAGTATAATATAATATAAATAATATAAAATATATTTGTTAGAACAGCTGATTTTTTTTTCAATTTTAGGATTGGTCCCATACCAATAGAGCAAAAGCCCGCGACGATCAGACCTGCTCTATTTTATAAAAGTTATTCATAATGATGAGTACCGTGAGCTCTTTTGGGTTTAGCATACCCTTTCTTTATAATCCTGTATTTATTATTATACTCAATTTGAATTTTTACACAGCTTGACATTGCCAAGTAAGGATGTGTCGAGCAAAAAAGTTTGAAAAATCGTTATAATAAATTAGAAGCATTGCAATAGAAACAGATTAATCAAGAAATCCTTGCTAACCAAAAACTGTTAAATCCAGACTTAAAATATCTGCCTTGTTATTAAAAGAAACATATATTTTAAAATACACCTACTTGCCATCGTAATATGCTATTAAATTTAATTAAATACGCTATTTAACGTTTTAACACCGTCGACATAAACGTAAAATTAATCAAATTTTTAAACAGTCAAGAACACTACCACAGCTCACGAAATCAGTTTTTATATATTTCAACAAATCCCACTATACCTATAAAGTAAGTGATGTTTATTTCTTCGTATTTATAACAGTCCCTATAAATACAGGGTTATAAGGAATGGGTATGCTAAGCCGAAAAGTGCTCATAGCACAACAACAACACAACAACAACAACAACTATGAACAACTTTTATTATGGGACCAACCCTGAAATCGCGAAAAAGATCAGCTGTTAACCATAAAAAAAATGTCAATGACAGTCGACAAAATGTAAGGAACGGCTGGTTAATTTTTTCGCGAATTTCGCTTTGGTCCCATAGTGAAACTTTTTCATAACGATGAGTCGATGAGTACTATGAGCCCTTTTTGGCTTAGTATACCCTTTCGTTATAACCCTGTATATACTAACCTACATTATATTTGAAATGTTTTAAATGGCTGGAGTAAAAGGGACGAGAGATCTGAAAAGTCTACATCATTCACAACCTACAAGATTATAAAATTAGAAGTGCTCTACATAATTTATTATATTTTATATTTTATGCTCATATAATTTTTAGTTTCAGCTATTTTTTTATTGCGCTATTAAATCTCGGTTAATTTTAAACACATCTAAATTTTAAAATACATTGCTGGAATGGAAATTGATTATACACACGCGGTCCTTACTTTAAATGTGTTAAAATGTAATTTACGTGCAATTAATGTAATTGTGTGTAAACTACTTCTAATTTTTGTGCTATGTTCCCGTGATCTGAACCACGGGACCATGTACTTAAATCTTCGTAGTAAAGTGAGTATATATTTGATTAAGGTATCGACGCATTTACCTACAAACAAAGTTTATATTTTACGTTACGAAAGTTTCTAGTTGTTTAAAAAATTATACATCACGACTGAGTAAACGTTTCGTTTCCAAATTAAAGGTCGGTGCTAAAAAAATCACAATTTGATCCCATTTTTATATTGTAAACAACTTTTGCCTTGACTTTGACCGAAGGTGATTGATGTTGTTTAGGATTTCGTAAAATATAGACGATGGAATCAATCAGCTGACGTGCCAACTAAAAGTTTTTTCTGAACGAAACATTTTTCGTCACAATTATAATAGACTGTAGTTAGATAGAGGAAACATTTACCTATCTCAATGCTGTGATGTGTTGGTGCATTCGCAAGTGGGCTCGTCTGGCGTGGATACTACAGCAATACTACAGGCCGTGGGCGACAGGCGGGCCGTTTACCCTAGTCGGCACTCGTCTCACTGTCGAAGCAGTCGAAGAAAGTCACAAAAACTCATAAATCACTATAATAACGAGAATGAAAGTGAAGTCATGTGATGTGTTCCACACTAAACTTGATTTGCTCGCGTGCGTGCTTGTAGTAATTTGTTTACGGTCGCGATACTCGTAGTAGTAGGGCGGGAGCGGGCGGCGCGAGTGTCGTGGCGGGCGAGCGGCCGGGCGTCCACCGCGCAACAGATAGTACCTAGCGAGCTGGATGCATCGCTGCTGAGCGCCGGGGCTGCTCGGCGCGCGCCACTCCCCGCGCCCGCGCCCCGCCCGGCGACCCCTCTGACGTCACTCTCGAAACCTTCCAAAACCCCTCGGCACATTCGACGTCTTGCGGCCGCAGAGTTTTCCAATCTCATCTTAGCGCTCGGGTTCAACGGTTCGGTTGTGGCCACTTGATACACCCCGAGATTATGTTTATATTCAAAGAATAAACGTAGGGATTCGCTCTCTCGAAACTTGGTACGCTACCCGAAACTTGTTCAATTTGGGAAAACTCGAGATAACAAATCTTATGTGCAGCTTAAGCAGATGTAGTTTAAAATGTAGTTCCACACAGTTTTCTGATTCCTTCTGAATACATTTTCAAAAGGATTCCCTTAAGTACTAATACCTATTTGCGCAAACTGTAGCGCTAGACAATTCGCTTAATGAACTTTTAATCTGATTTTGTTCACTTTTCGTTACAAGCTGAGCGACGAGATCTTTTGTAAAAGTGTCTTGTTTTAAATTCGGTTTGAATAGCTCACGTGGAGTCTAAATATACTCGTCCTGACGGTACCGAGGGGGACAAACAATAGCAGAGACCGTGTGTTTGTGACAGAGGAGCAGTGCGCGCAATAAGCCGTCTTTGTCAGGCGTTTAATCCACTTAACAGTTTGAAGCCCTCTGATATGCTGACTCCTGGCTATTGTCGCCAAATATATTACTTCCGATGTAGCCGTACCCTCGCTTCTCGTGCCCATACCTTAACAACGAGATGTACCAACTCTCAGATATCTACATTATAGTATTTGGCCGAGTAATCGTCACCATTATGCATTATTAAAGACCGTTTGTCTTTATTTGTCAAGTAGACACACTCGTTCAAGATTTTGAACACCAGCATTATAGTTTATGGACAATTTTGCCTTCTTTAGTAACCAATGTTAGCTATTATCGAGGTATAAAAGCTTTTTTTCAATAATTTATTCGTTTTAGGGTTTCAAAGCAAACTTAAGGAACATAAGAGTTTTGAAAAGTCTGTCTACCCATTTGTATGTCACATCAAAAATAAGTTGTAAGTAGATACCTACATCTGAAAAAAAAAATTATAAAATCAAAATTTTATCTTTTAAAATAAAAATGTCCCCTAAAACATTTGGATCCATGTCTGTCATATCATAATACCAAATTGTATGAACTTTCGTTTATAAATGTCGAGAGATTTGATGATGTGATAGATCGGGATGGACAGGCGTGGATAGACGGACAGACTTACAAGACACAACGATCTCGTAAGAGTTTTTTGTTTACTACGGAACTCTAAAAAGCGTGGACGTTTATATAGAGTATTGGTCAATATTGTGACGACATAAAGTTTAAATTAATTTGTTAAAAACGTATCTATCTAAACAGTAGAGGAATATGTGTGATACTTTTTAGTGAGTATCGTGCTAGTACAATTTCGATTTATTTTTATTCTTTGTATTTACACTATTTCATTTTTTTTACAGCAGATTTTCGCTTAATTTCATACCGAACATAAAATAAGTAAAATAATGGTATAAATAGAAACTCTAGTTAATACCAAAAACCTTCGCGGGTAAATCCAACGAGTATCCTACACATGCACTTACAAAGAGGGATAGCACACTTCCACTGCGAAACGTAGCGGCAAATTAGTTTAAATAAAAACCCTCTGCTTGTTGTGTACAGTTCAAATTCAAACAACAAACGCACAACGCGTTTTACGATTCTTCTAAATGTATTTAAAACTGCCGTAAGTTACATTATAGAGTTTATGGTTCAACGAGTAGCAATTTCGCTGCTTTGTTTTCGCGACAGAGGTACCTATGCTACCGCCGATAAAGTCACGTAGGTACATAAGGCCCGTTAAAAAACTCCTTTTTATTTTAAAGCACCTCTTTTCAAACGAGATACATAAACTAAAGTTGCAGTTTTAAATTGCAAAGTCTCTTGAAATTCTCATATCTAGAGTCGTTACTTTTCCCACGTCGTTAAAGTTAAGTAAAATGGTGAGTCGAAAAGGTCGTCAACGTGAAAATAATTAAATTAGATGACCTACTTTTTCATTAATCCGCGAGCAACTTATCCGTTTCATTATCTTTAGACTTGAAAGACTTGTCACTTAGAGTGTATACTAGAATGTTTTGCGACGGGGAAAGATTTCAGGAGATGAAGTTACGTTCTAAAATTTGTATGAAACCTCTGTATTTTACGAGCTTTTTAATTTTTTTTCTATTATTCTTTTAGTGGCTTCTAGACAGCAAGTCTATGCCAGCCCTATCGTTCGAGCTTTTATTTAACTTATAACAATGTTTGTATATGTATGTTAGGGTCGAATTTTGCAACTGAATTTTGAACCACTTCAAGATGTCCGATTGAGCAGAAAAGTGCCTACACCTGAGTAACTCTGATGACAATTTAACAAAAGCTTGTTTTAAAAAAAAAACTTTTTAACCAATCGTCATAATATTTTACAATTAGTTGTCAAAGGTAGAACAGAAAAAAACATAAGATTTTCTTCATCAACATCATCATCATCACCACGCGGGTAAAACGTCGAGGCGCAGCTAGTAAAATTACAACGGCCGACTACTAGATTCCCAACAAGTCACAGTGTAACTCGTTGGAAAAAATAATTCCCAACGAGGAACAGTGTGACACGTTTGGTGTGACTCGTTGGGAACCCCTATTGACCAACCAACCGATCAACCGGCTGTTATATCACCAACCGACTTATATTCTCACATTATTTAAAAAAGAGTAATCCTAATACATTAGACGGGTAAAGCTGGGTGAAAATCGAGTGGAGCCTTATAAAAAGGTAAGTACTTGGATGTTGAGTGCAAGGAAAGGGCGACATGACCTTTGGCATTCGTGATCCGTGAAAGCCTCCCGTACAAAGCTTCGCCTTCCCGTTGCCGCGCCCGCTCCGCTTGAATAATTGAATACGCATGTACATTGTAATTATTTACCGTGTTTTTGTACCATTATCTACGAGCTTTCTGCCACAACATTTGTTTTAACGGAAACTTTACAGCATTGTGAACGTTTTCACCTTTGTTGAAATTTGTTACTCGTTCGTTCGTGAGCATTTACCTTTATGAATATATAGGTATCTGTATATAAATATTTGTAGAGCTAAGTAGGTAGGTGAGTACCTAGTTCATTACACGGTTCCGTTGTTTTCTGCTTCTAACTTTTTTGTAATAATAACAAACCGTAAGTAAAGCGTGCATTTAGAATCGTAGCTTTTATCACCGGTTTTCTAAAAGCAGATAGAAATGTATTGCTTTCAACTTTTATCAACTCAACTTAACCTTTTATTATTTCACCGCTCAGATACCAGGTCTACCCTCGGAATGTGATTAGGCCGTTCCACCACGCTGGCCAAGTGCGGGTTAGTGAATTCACCCACTACATTAAATTTCTTCTCCGGACGTATGCAGGTTAAATTAGAAGTGGTGCTCTTGCGTTCGTAAGAGCACCACTTCTTATTAGCAGCTGGATCAATATACGCTAATTGTCAAGATGCTTTTGAAATAAGATTAACTTTTTTAATATATTATTATATTAACTTTTCTTTAGGATAATGACACACACCGTTTTTTTTCTTAAAAGCTCGAATTGTGTACACAATTTTTATCATTCTGTCATCTGCCCGCCTAGCACCGGACGTTGAGGAATTATGTTTCAAACAATTTTAATCTTGTGAAAACTGAAACAAATCCATATTCTAGTTTTGCTTTGTTTTGTTTTGTTTCACATACATCTAAAAACTGCGTGGATAAAAACTGTAAAAAGACAGTTTGTCCGTGCTACTTGCCAGGCGAGCTGTTATTTTTTTACTGTAAATCACAGCCAAACGTATCAACCAAAAGTCGACAGCCTGAGCTCTGGCGCGAATATCTGTTCCTTTCTGCATTTTTTCTGGTATGACAAGCGTGTGGCTGATCACGTCATCCCTGTGGGCTCGTCCACGAACTAATAAACATGTCGAGGTTGTGATAAAGTGCGAGGAAGCGCGTCAGCTCGGACTAAACGGCTTGAGATTTTGAGGGTAGAACGAAAATTACAATAGATAGGTATTAAATCTGAAATGATTACATATTTTAAAATTTATTAATTGTGCTATTTTAGTAAGCATTATACATAACCTTCTTTATCCCACGGGCTATAGGCCTCTCTCTTAGGGTGCGTTCCACTAAGCGTTCACAACGATCACGCTCACGACCGCAGTTTTTCCCGTTCCATTTGCTTGTGAGCGTTACTGTCGTAAACTCAAGTGGAATGGATTATAGAGCGTTTTGAGCGTGGAGGTAAATAATACAAATAGCGAGTTAGTAAAAAGAAAGCAAAAGATTTAAGAGGTTAGGTTATAACCTGTAAGCCTTGAAAATAAACTTAATTAATTATTGTCCAAATCGATTTATATTGAAAAAAATTATAATTTAATTTTTTATATTTAATATTACCTAGTGGTGTATTTAATTAATTTACGTTCAAATGTAATTAAAATGTATTTTGCGGCGGCACTTGGATGTTTTCAGTCATTTTATATCAATCAATCAATCAATATCATTTTACGTCAGTTTCACGGTCGCCATCTTTGATGTTTTGAGTTTTGAAAATGCCGCTAATTTTCTCAACGATCACTTCGACCCACCCTTTTGAAATAGGTCGTCGTGAGCTTCGCGTGAGCGTAAGTCATGACGTCATAAGTGACGTTTTCGCCGCGACCACAACGACCGCGGTTCGTTATGTGGACGACTAAAGGAGCATTTTGATCGTTTTAGGCGCTTAGTGGAACGCACCCTTCTTCACTGCTTCTTGCTGAATCTTGGATTACCAAGATTCATAGATACGTACTTATTAAAGCACGTACCTACTTATGTTTGTAAGTTGAATAAAAACAACTACTTATTCAAAAACGCACGAAAAAAAAAACACCATAAACGCCAGGTGGCACTGCTCTAAAAAGTATAGTCAATAAATATTTTAATTAAATGATCCAACTATTCGTCACAACTTCACCCTACTGTACAAAATTTAACATTCGAATTCAAAATTCCATTAAAGCAAACAACAGCCGTTGCCGCAGTCGAACAGCTGGATCCAATCAAACTACTAAATTTTCCCGTCAAATGGCCACAAACAGAGCGCTGCCAGTATTGACAGAAATTAACTTGATTTACTCCCACGAAGCAGTGTAGAGGATTAAAAAAATAAATAAAAACTGGATAAACTTTGCTCCTACATCAATCAATAAAAAACTATTTGTCACGGGGCGAGTGGTAAGCTAAGCTGAACAGTGGCCCTAGCATATTATATCTTTTGACGTAATATACCTACGTAGCGATTCGATAGAAAAGTGTACACCATTTACGCCCGTGAAGGGCGCCTCTGACGGGCGTAAGGGTTTGTACACAAAACTGCGATGCGACGCGATGCGAATTCGCAGCGCAGAAAATTACGACACGAAATTGCTGCGATGCGATTTCGTGCGGCAAGGCGTCTCCCAGGGTGACCATTCCTTCGACGACCGTCAACCGTACTAAACATATTCTAAATTGACGTATTTTAAACTACATCGTGACATGGATCGTAAAAAGAAGTGTGCACTTGCAGTCCCAGAGCGAACTAAAATGGCGCCAACAAGTGTGACGAAACATCGCAGGAATGCGCGATACGAATCAATTCGCAAGTTCTTGCGACGCGTCGTGCGAGCTTTTTACGAAGCGACGTCGCATCGCAGTTTTGTGTTCAAGCCCTTAAACGTACACTTTTCTATCGAATACACGCTACATATTTTACGTCAAAAGATATACTAGGCCTACTGACACCGCTGGTTTGCGTTCTGAGGGTAGGTGCAGACAGTCCATGTCCAAGTTTTACGTTTGGTACAAGGAGTATTACCGGCTAGGCCTTCAAAAAATGGTATGTAATATGTTATGTTATAATATTTAATTTTAAAGAGTTGAGAATCACACTGAAATTGATTAAAAGGTCTTCCTAGTCGAACTAGGCCGGACATGTCCGACAACCTGTGAGTGGCTGTGAGCCACGCTGCAGGCACAGCTCAATGTGTTCCATAGATCATTGAACGACCTGGCAGATCCAGGTGACGATGGCGATACGAACTGAACGCCGTTTTTATATTTCCCGAGCGGAGATAAAAAACATGATGATGATAATAATGAATAAGTAGTGGGTAGGTGGTATGTTTGTAAATGCAAGCTATAAGCTGTATCCAAATTTTATCCAAGAAAAACTTGCGAATTTATAAAACAGCTGCACCCCGCGGCTTGCCCTGCGTGATGACATGGTATTGGTATAAGTTATACTTATGAAAATTTCATCTAATTTCACCTAGCAGTTTCAACGAGAAGAAGTAATACACTCACAGACAATTTCGCAATTATAATATACATAAGTGTGATTGGATCTAGCTGTGGCCATTTAATTGGTTTACTTGATATCTGCTACAAGCGTTTGACCCTGCTTCTCCCTTGGACCGTTATGATAAGATTCGCACGTATTTGACCTTAAACTGTGTATACCTAATGGGTTGATTACACGTAACGAGTACGGTGGCGAGATAGTAAATAGGTATACTCGGCCGTGCAAACAAATCATGTGACTGTCTCGCCTCGTCAAACTGTTTATACAAACCGAGTAGGTACTCGGCCGAGGGCACTGTCTCGCCACTGTACTCGTTACGTGTAATCAATCCATTGATAGGTATACTCGGCCGTGCAAACAAATCATGTGACTGTCTCGCCTCGTCAAACTGTTTATACAAACCGAGTAGGTACTCGGCCGAGGGCACTGTCTCGCCACTGTACTCGTTACGTGTAATCAATCCATTGATAGGTATACTCGGCCGTGCAAACAAATCATGTGACTGTCTCGCCTCGTCAAACTGTTTATACAAACCGAGTAGGTACTCGGCCGAGGGCACTGTCTCGCCACTGTACTCGTTACGTGTAATCAATCCATTGATAGGTATACTCGGCCGTGCAAACAAATCATGTGACTGTCTCGCCTCGTCAAACTGTTTATACAAACCGAGTAGGTACTCGGCCGAGGGCACTGTCTCGCCACTGTACTCGTTACGTGTAATCAATCCATTGATAGGTATACTCGGCCGTGCAAACAAATCATGTGACTGTCTCGCCTCGTCAAACTGTTTATACAAACCGAGTAGGTACTCGGCCGAGGGCACTGTCTCGCCACTGTACTCGTTACGTGTAATCAATCCATTGATAGGTATACTCGGCCGTGCAAACAAATCATGTGACTGTCTCGCCTCGTCAAACTGTTTATACAAACCGAGTAGGTACTCGGCCGAGGGCACTGTCTCGCCACTGTACTCGTTACGTGTAATCAATCCATTGATAGGTATACTCGGCCGTGCAAACAAATCATGTGACTGTCTCGCCTCGTCAAACTGTTTATACAAACCGAGTAGGTACTCGGCCGAGGGCACTGTCTCGCCACTGTACTCGTTACGTGTAATCAATCCATTGATAGGTATACTCGGCCGTGCAAACAAATCATGTGACTGTCTCGCCTCGTCAAACTGTTTATACAAACCGAGTAGGTACTCGGCCGAGGGCACTGTCTCGCCACTGTACTCGTTACGTGTAATCAATCCATTGATAGGTATACTCGGCCGTGCAAACAAATCATGTGACTGTCTCGCCTCGTCAAACTGTTTATACAAACCGAGTAGGTACTCGGCCGAGGGCACTGTCTCGCCACTGTACTCGTTACGTGTAATCAATCCATTGATAGGTATACTCGGCCGTGCAAACAAATCATGTGACTGTCTCGCCTCGTCAAACTGTTTATACAAACCGAGTAGGTACTCGGCCGAGGGCACTGTCTCGCCACTGTACTCGTTACGTGTAATCAATCCATTGGTATGTTTGTATACTTGACCTTGATAAATTTGCGCTTTTTTTTTAGTACTTTATTCCTTACTAGCTGTTCCCTGCCACGTTTCGCTTGGATAAAAAAAAATATAGCCTATGTTACTTTGGGATAATGTAGCAGTCGAATGGTGAAAGAATTATTGAAATCGGTCCAGTAGTTTTTGAGTTTATTCCACACAAACATACAAAAATACAAATCTTTCCTCTTTATAATATTAGTATAGATTAGATAGCCGACGGACTTCGAATCACTAATAGGTTTTTCGATGTTTTGGCTGTTTCTTTAGGTTTTTTTTTTCCTTTTTTTTTTTTTTTTTGTTGACCCAGTGGAAATCCTTTATGGATACCCCTAACCCGGGGGAGCCGGGGTTATGTGGGAGTCTCCGCCCTGCGGCGGCATACCCACTAAAACCACTGGGAAGTTTACCTCATTCCCTTGTGGCCGGGGGCAGCGGGGTTCCCTTTCGGAGTCTCCGCCACCCTCAGCCAGGGTCGGCCCTTCGGCCCCGTCTTCCGAGCGTCAAGAGAGGGACGGCCCTGGTCACCCAAGGCCGCCCCCAGACGTGTGGAGCCAGTGCAAGCCAGCGGAGAGCCCCCCGACCCTCCGCCAGTGGCCCCACTACGGAGAGGGAAGGAGGCGATGATCGGATCGCCCCCTCCTCCCTCCCCGTCGTCTGCGCCGGAGCGGATCCTGCGGGAGTCGTCCTCCCCGATCCGCCCCGCGGCCCCTTCTGCGACATTACCTCTTCGCAGAAGGAGACCACGGCCTGCCACGATCTCTCGCCGCCGAGCATGGCTTTCACCACGCCCGGCAACGAGCGATCCCCTCCTCCTTCCCTTGCACTCCCGACCGCGACCCACACGCGGCGAGGAGCACAAGGAAAACCCCCCCTGGTGGTCCGAGCCATCGCTCAGACCCCGGCTCATCCGCTGTGCCCTCTGCTAATCAGCCCTCTGCTGCCAGAGGGACACGCGGAAGGGCCCACCGTGTCGGGTTATTAGCCACCGTGCGGTAATACTGCATAAATGCATATGTCCCTCTGACTGCATAAAAGCTGCAGTATTACCGCACGCTGTTGCCCAGGGTGCACCACGTGGAGGTTACCCGACCTAGCACCCCAGGTTTTTTTTTTCCTAAACTAACCCAGTGTTAAGTCCCGTTATCTTATTTACCACTTAGTGCATAAAAACTATTCAAACTATTTGATGCATTTGACGATATTGCCGCATTGTTTTGGGTCACATTACGGCGTGAGTAAAGCCACGGGCCGATGCTATGCAAATGCATACATACCTACCTAAGTAGTCTGGTTAGATTACGAGTATGTTATCAAAGCCTATTATCTTCTAATAAAGTCAGAGTGTAGCCATAGTGTAAAAACACTGATAGTATTTATAGGATTCCGTAACCAAAACTTGTCAACGGAACCTCGAGGCCTATTCAGGTCTAAGCGAAATTCGCTAACACTGTAGTTACCGAAAAATAAAGCGCGGTATTACACTTGTTACTATAGACAATTATAATATAACTGGCTATGTCCCGCAGTGATGAAAAGCGGTGATGATAATCAAAAAGTAAGAAGTAAAATCGTATAGGCTGAGTGATGAATAGCCCTGGTAATTACTATTATAAAAAGTAGCCTATAGATGTTCTTTTATACATATTCCCTCTGATAACGTGTATGCAAAAGTTCATAATAATCGGTTGAGTAGTGAAGACGTGAAAGCGTAACAAATAAACAAAGAAGTAAAAAAACTCATTTTCGCATTTATTATTAGTTAGGATGTGGTGGTACGGAACCCCCGAATGTGGAATTGCCACTTGCAATTAGCAATTTTTTTTATCTAAGCAACGAAGCCGGAAAACGATAACATTCATACACAAAGTGAATGATCGATAAACACAACTAAATATCATACCTAATAACGACCCTCTTAGTATTCCTTCCAGTCGTTAATTTGCCGATGACAACGATACGCGTTTGTTGACATTTTATTTCATAAATTAAAATGGTACTTTAAATTGTGTTATTTATCTGCAACATTGTAGATATATTTGTAAACAGAGGAATCAATAAAACTTTGGTGTTATCTGTTAATAAACAAACAATTTGGGACGAGTACGTTTAAACAATACCAATTTTTCTTCGGATTGTGCTTACCTATGTGTGATTTTGTATGTTTTAGAACTGTATTACGACAATAGTGTGTTGTGTGAATAATATTCATGTGTTTTAGCTTGATGTCTTATCTCAAGTGAAAGGTTAGTGGAGTTTATTGACTGAGTTATCTTGCGAGCTTCAAAACAGTGCGTGCTTCGGCCGAAAGGGCGCTGCGCTTAATGCAATTTAGTGTTAGTTATTTCGTTCTGCTGTCATCATTCTATTATTCAATGGCTGTCTCTAATTGGAATCCTTTATTTCTCTACTTATTAAATCAATGAAGCATGTTATTATCATGTACTTATTAGGTAGTATTTGTAGTATTTAGTATTTATTTATTTGTGCATTTAATGACTCCTAGAAATATCATTCGGATTTTGATAATAAAGTGCTTGGAAATTGCAAGATTGTGAGTATCCTCTTACCTATTTGTACCATCATAACATTCCCAAAATGCATTCAATTGGATCTTTTATTTCCAGGTTAGCCAACAAAAATGGGAGAAAACACATTACGCAAACGTACTAAACCTAGTATTCAAAATGGTTCCAAAACACCTCAAGAAGTCACACATGATGATCCGGAGTTTAAGATAAGAGAATCGCCTCTTACGATTTTGATGAGCACGTCGGCGCACATAAGGGCTATATACCACATATTTATAGTGATACTTGTTATGCTGCTTTGTGACACAGCAATATACGACCTGGTGGAGAGTGGAAAGTAAGTAATGGTAGGTCAAAACTACTATTTTTACTACTAACTAACTAACTGCACCTGCAGTTTCACTTGCTATAATAGGATAATGGAATCGTATTTTTTCCTAGATAAATAGTAGCCTATAGGTACATATATATTAAGTAGGTACGTCAATTTTTTGTAAAAGCTACCTCTCAGCATACTAAATTTTATCCAAATCCGTTCAGCTGTTTTCCATGAGTAACATACATCCATACATACAAACTTTCACGCATGTACAGGATAATCAGGATTAATTATCCTTAACTAAATGGCACAGCCTCAATACTTATAATCTACCGATCCAAGTGTGTCAAGTGTGGCGCTTACCACTAAGCAAATGACTTGCTCGTTCTATCATTTAGTTAAATAAAAGTTTAAATAAGTTAGTACGAGGTGTCTTAGGTACGTAGATATAGGATTAATATCATAAAATGCATTTCTGCTTGACCTATTTATTAGTGGGTAAGTAATATCTAACGAGTAGATTGGTCTGTATTAATTGCTCTTAGAATTTGAATTGACCTACTCCTGCAGATGATATCTGCTCCGATAACTTCTTATTTATTGGTGCGAAACGTTATTGCAAAGCTAGTAACGCTGGAACTAGCTGAAAGCGTCATAATTCAAGCAAAGCGCAGTTTTGGTGCCATTTAATTTTAGTACGAACGTAGGTATTCCTTTGTTTCCTACTTAGATAATAAAACTACCAAAAAATTGTCAAGATCGTGTCGAGATACGTATATGATACATAGGTATACATAACTCTTCTTAGATATTATCCTATAATGCACAAAAAGAGCTCATCCAAATTTTAGAAGGCGCGTCAACTCAACATACCTAATGAAAGAAATTAATAATTTGCCTACTTTGATATCAAACTAACAGGAAAACATATTTTTTTTCTAGAATCAATTAACTCTGAGCTAAATACCTTTTACCATTTTGGAAGTTCCTGTTAATAAAAAGTATTGAAGCGATAAGGGCACGTGCTTGAAATCAGCAAGAACGACCATACTAATAAAAAAAATTAAAAAAAAAGCTAATAAACGATTCTTTCTCTTTATCCGTTCATACATTTTTTTATTTTTTTTTATGAATCAAGCTTTTTTATACGCTTTATATTAGCTTCACTTGTATGTTTGTTTGTAACCGACTCTTTTGGGCGCGTTTTTGACCCACTTTAAACGGTCAGATTTCATTCAAAATTTGTAGATTTGTCGAGTACCGATGACACTACATAAATAATAAATAATATATATATAATAGATTAAAAAAATAATAATAGTTCAAAAACTAAAAAACACGCTATAGAAAACCAAACTAAAAAATAGAAAATAAATTTTAATAAATTTGGATTAAGAATAGCGTAACTTTTTTTTAAAAATATAAATAATAGTGTAAATAGGAAAAAATGTTGAATTATAAAAAAAGCGTGGGTGCTTTATAAGATATTATCGAAATGATAATCCTTCTTCTCATATATATGTCAATGAAATGTTTATTAGTATTGACACCATGCACCCCACGCTTTTTTTACAATTAAACATATTTTTCTTATTTACAATTTTACACTATTATTTTATGAGTTAAGAACTGTAACATAATATGTATTTGCAACAGTACGTATTGTCTGTTACAGGATAAACATCGGTTTACATACCGTGGTGTATGGATTTGGGGATGTACGGCGAGGTGTAAAACTCTGGCTGTACCTGTTATCAGTCGCTTTAGCATTTTACCCGTTACTTCGAGTATATGGAGTAGTTGGAAAGATTCTGGGTAGAAATTCAGGTGAGAATTTCAATGCTGGTATATTTTGTTCAAATTTTTCAGTCTTTATTTTGTTGTTTCAATAGCTAGCTCGAATTGAATATAAGCTTAAACTTTCGTCGAAGTTTATGGAGTGATTAAATAAAATAAAAAATAATAAATTTTGTGACATTTTTTTACGTTACTTTTTATGCGTGTTTAGAAGATAGGCTATGTCTATTAAGATCTAACATAATATTACGTCTTACTCAGATCAATGTAGAGCTTGATCTGAGATGTCATAATAGTCCCTCCCACTCCGGGAGGGTATTTTTTGTAGTGGTAGGGCTCTTTTGCAGAACCCGCCTGGGGAAGTACCACACCCTTGCCAGTTATTCCACCGCCAAGCAGTAATGTGCAAATATTACTGTGTTCCGGTTGGAAGGGCATTGTTTCTAGTGAAATTACAGGGCAAATGGGAGATTAAACAACTTATATCTCAGGGTGACGAGCGCAGTGCTGTGCCGCGCAGGGTTTTGAATTCTGCGAGTTCAAAATTCTGGGTGGCGCAGACCTGTTATGGGCAAACGTGACGTTTAACATCAGGCGAGCGATTTGCTTGTCTCAATAAACTCACATAAAAAAAAAATGATAATACGACGCAGACCGCTTTCTGATGACTTGGTTAATGACTTGTTCTTCATCTCCAATGAGCGTTCCAATTTTCTACATGGACGAATTCCTTACTCTTTCACATTTCTTATTGTTTTACCTTTGTTACGATCCATACACGTACCTATCACGTGCACTGCTTCATATACGAGCCACTAAAATGACAAACTATTCGGTTAGAAAATTTTCCATTATAGATAGACCTTGCACAAATGCGCCCTCATTTGCATACAGTGCAAAGCGCTTGTCATGGTACTTGTCATGTCTGGCTACGTCCTTGATCAAGGGCAGTGCATGTCTTCGTGCATTAAACTTTATTGTACCTACATAGGTACATTGTGTTGACAACTTCAAGAATATAACGTATGTTCCAGGATTGCGCCGAATATGGACGTTGTTTGGCATATTTGGACTAGCTGGAGTACAATTATTGCTGGTGTCGGTCCCGATTTGGGATCTCGGTCGGGAACACCTCGCGTTAGCCTCTTCGGTCTCCGTTACTTTGGAAATGGTAAGATAATGACTTTGAAGTAAATATGCTAGCTAAACTGTAGGTACTAATGAATTAAACGGTTGTCTAATGTTTGCCCGAAGAATATAAGCAATAATTCTCAAATGCCCGAATTTTACTTGCCCGAATTTCATTTGCCCGAATTGTTTGTTTACCATAAAAGTTATGTGACATACTCTTGTTTGCCCGTACATTAGATTTCATAATGATTTACGTTTATTTACGCCATACGTATTATTATCCATTTTATTAATTGCAATAATATTATTTAACAGACAATATTTCAACGCCATACTAAATTAATTTCAAATACATCCAAGCCCTTCTTGATTATAGCAAATACAGCAAGCTATGCATTTGCTAATAAAATTCCTACTGGCCTAAACCTACTTATCACTATAATCGATCCATGTCGCTTCCGTAGAAATTAACCTAACGCCTTTGTCCTAAAAAGCGATTGACTTTCTAGCACTTCGCCGGCCGCTGCCGCGGCACGCTCGCTTCGCTCGCTCGGCTCGTGCGTTGTTTTTCATGTTCTAACATAACCTAACCTAACCTATTGATCGTTTTTATTTCTAATACCTACTTATCACTATGATTGATCCAAGTCGCTTCCGTAGAAAATTAACCTAACGCCTTTTCCTAAAAAGCGATTGGCTTTCTAGCACTTCGCCGGCCGCTGCCGCGGCACGCTCGCTTCGCTCGCTCGGCTCGTGCGTTGTTTTTCATGTTCTAACCTAACCTAACCTATTGATCGTTTAGTTTAAACCGATTTTATGGTTTTTTTCTAGAAGTAATTTCGATGGCAAATGATGTTATGGCATATGATAATTACGCCTTACAATGATGATAACAAATGATGTTATTGAAATTGACTTTATGGAAAACAAAGTTTCTAGCACGTGACTAATATAGTAAACAATGAGTATATAAATATATAATACATATATAATACATATAAAATTATGAGAAACAATATTATGTCTGTTGACCAGTATAGCAGATAAAATTATGGCAAATGAAATTCTAGCAAATGGGTGTATACCGAATTAAACAATTCTTCTAATAAAACAATTCTTCGAGTCCAACCCTTTTTACTCACTGAATGAGTTTATACAGTATATAATACATATAAAATTATGAGAAACAATATTATGTCTGTTGACCAGTATAGCAGATAAAATTATGGCAAATGAAATTCTAGCAAATGGGTGTATACCGAATTAAACAATTCTTCTAATAAAACAATTCTTCGAGTCCAACCCTTTTTACTCACTGAATGAGTTTATGAGACTACGTCTTACTGAATCTTCATTCTTGTGTAGTTTAGTTAGTACCTACGTATTAGTTTATTTATTAGAACTATTAAAATAATTTTATTTTATTTTATGCATCTTCATGACTATTATTAATTTTTTTCTTTAAATTTTTTTAATTTGTGGTGAATTTGTACTATGTGTAATGACTTGCCCAGTGTAACAATCTGTTATAAGGCCAATAAATCACTTTACTTTAATGATACGAGTACGCTAGGCAGGCACCTGTCACTTATAAATGAAGTGGAAGAAATCTCCCGTCGTTTGATATTGGGGAAATGCAAATGCATTTGCCTTGCGAGCAGTCACCCGAGTCAACCCAGCTCTTTGAAATACCAGAGAATTCTGTGGAATTTCACAATCTCGCGTGATACGATTCTCCGTTTGCCACGTACCTACGCTCTCATCTGTCTGTGCAAACTCCGTTGGCGTGTACTACGTATTTTAAATCAATACAAAAGTTGCCAGTTGGATGACACAGTCAGGAGTAACTATCCCTGAGAGACGGACTTTATAGCGAATTCTGTTCAAACGTTGGCCTAGTCCTCTCTAATAATTTACACAAACGTTGGGAGAACTCACCTACGCTGATTAAAAACCATAAAAGTCCGTGTACGGAAATTCTAAATTTTCGTTTGAGTAAAATAAATTGGTCCCGTGTAAACAAAACTGAAAACATTTTAATTAAGATTGCGATATAAGATAACTGGAGAG
Source organism: Alcis repandata (assembly GCA_949125135.1). Lineage (NCBI taxonomy): Eukaryota > Metazoa > Arthropoda > Insecta > Lepidoptera > Geometridae > Alcis > Alcis repandata. The sequence continues at coordinate 8,322,725 of OX421226.1, read as the reverse complement.
AGGTACAAGCTAATCAAAACAAACCTTATTTGCTTCATTTACCTACGAGGTACATAATAGGTTCCTAACAACTAATCCAACCCCTATAATCTCTACGGGTCTACGAATTTGTATGAGCTGGGAATCGATGCGTTGGGTAATATTTACTTACATTGATTGAATTTCTGGAATACTAGCTTTGCTATGCGATTTCACCCGCTATCTTACATCAACACTGTTTTTTTTCGAGAACAAAATAATAACCCATTTTATTCAAGGCATGACCGACCTCTATACCAAATCTGGCTATGGCCACGTGATTCAACCGCCTGCTTCGATCTATCGGACTATGTCAAATCTCATCCAAATCCATTGAAAGTTTCAGTATGAAGAAGTCACAAACATACACTCGTACCCTTTCACTCATAAACTTCTTATCCTACTAATATTATAAATGCGAAAGTCTGTATATTTAAATGTTAGTTACCACGTATCTCCGTTAATAACTTAATCGATTTTGTATATATTAATGCCTATGTGTTAATGCCCTGTATTTATTAACACATAGGCTACTTTTCATCATCACCGTCTTTCATCACTGCTAGGATAAACCGCGGCGCACAGCTAGTAACACAATAAAAATCAAACCTGTAACAGTCTAATCTGGTCTGTCTGGTCTAATCTGGTCTAATCTGGTCTGGTTACAGATAGCCGTATGACATGCACAACATTTTAAAAAGTATTCGGTAGGTACCTACAAGAATGAATCCGGAAAAGCTTGGGGATACGTATAACGGTGTTGAAATTGAAATGTTACATAAATCACCTGGTAGAACCCTTGTCAGGGTTGGCAGCGGTAAATAACGGCGGCCGGCTGCCGCTGACGAGGCAGTGAGCACCATTACCCGGCTCGCAGCCACCTGCCAGCACTAGACCTACTTTAATTAAACACAAACACACACTTTATTGCAAAACTTTTCTTCGCGATGACCATAAATCAATTAAACTTTGTGATGTTATCCGACGCGGTAACTCTGTGTCTGTAGAAAGAAAGTGTATATCGGTTATAAAAGGTTTAAATTGGCAAATCAAACGATTTGTGCATATTAATATTTAGTAGATAAGTATAAGAAAGACCAAGACAATTTGACCTAACCGACTGATAGGTATAAAGATAATGATCCAGCGACATCACCGTTTTTCATCACCGCACGAGTTAAACGGCGAGGTGTAGCTTGTCTATAAATAATTCACTAAAATCATTCCTATTTCATTGGCTTTGAAATAAATTTATCAGCATATTTATACAAATTTGGAGACTACGAGCCCTGGTGCAAGATAGAGGGCATTAAAGGAATAAGGACCCTGAAACATACTCTATAGTTTTTAGGTTCAAAGTTTTACACTCATTTTAGGTATAGGCATTTTAAGTTTTAGATAGGAACAAATTTATCTATCTGCCTACAGTATTTCACCATTGTGTTTTAAAACATAGGAGTAGGACTCGCTTATAATTATTGAGTACCTACTAGCAGCGCCCCGCGATTTCACCCGCGTTTTCCGGGATAAAAAGTAACCTATGTGTTAATCCAGACCATGAACAACCTTCATTCCAAATTTCTTTTAAATCCGTTCAGCCGTTTTTGCGTGAAAGAGTAACAAACATACGTTCTTACAAACTTTCGCGTTTATAATATTAGTAGGAAGGAAGCACATAATTATTATAATTGAGTTGGATAATTCGACTACGTATAGGTACATATTTTACCCAAATTCCGAGAGTCTGGTTTCCACGTTCCGTGGTAAACAAATTGTGGCAAAACCACGTTTTTTATAGTAAAGTACGTCACCAAGCAATTAAACTTAGCAAAAGCTTTGGAATAAATTACTTAATAAATGTCCTGTTCGTTGAACTAAGATATCGCCCTGTTGACAAGTAAATGCACCGCGAACGATCTCCAACTTTGTTTTAATTACTCTTTAGAAGTGACCTCAAAGTTTTCTAAATTGCTGACCTACAAAATGACGTAAAAATTATTTAAAGGAAAATTGATTTTGATGACTGAGGTAGGTAGGTATAATTAAGCAGGTATGACAAAACCTTGTCTTTATTCAAGGGTTAGGTAGTTTATCTATGATTGTGTAAAAGAAGTATAATATATAGGCAGGTCCATTGATATTATAAATAAAAAATATTAATTATGTAATTTTTTAAACAAAATTTTAATTGCTTGTTTTGTTCGTCGTTGCTACTTTTAAAGATTCATCATAATTTTTAATCATCTTATATTTTTACCTACTCTATTGTTATAGGTATAGTTTATTAAATTTGATGATTAGTTTATGAATATTGACGTATTACACCTACGCGCTAGATCCACGCGTACCGCACGCGTGCTGCACGCGCGCGATTCATGCACGCTACATGTCTCGAATGGCTGTTAATGCGCGCACATATTTTACATGCACACAGATGTTCTTAAAATGCTTGCAAACCTCAACGTTCGTCGCGGTTTGTCGCCTTATGATTATGATGTTTTATAAATTAAATGACATTCCTTTCGGAATCTTTTTGCCGTTGTTCTGACATATTTGTTAAAAGCCTTGGTCGTTTTTCAGTTTCGATTCATGATGAAAATTCACGCAGCAGCGGTAGGTTGCGGCCCTCGTTGCTTTGGCGGCGCCACACCGCTGCCATCCTTCGGACATTATCTTTATTTTCTGTTTGCACCGACGCTTCTTTATAGAGATCAGTATCCAAGGTATGTAATGATTTGGTACACATATGAAGTCTTACTTTTAAGCCCGGCTTAAACTTAATCAGTACTCAAAATTCGTAAGCAGGGTTTATAAATAAGACCCATGGTTCCCTGCAGGCCTAACATGGCGCTGAGAGTCAATTCATTAACTATTTTATCACCCCGCATACGATCTACAATTTCTACATACTCGTAAACACTCCAGTGACGCTCTCGCACGATAAAATTTTATTGTGAATCGTCAAGCTTCCATTCTTTTCGTCTATTCATCAAGGTCGAATCTCATCTTAATAAGTATTATATTCTCATACGACCAATAAATTGTTTTAAACGTGCTAATAGGGACTCCAATCTCAAAACGCATCCATCCACCTAAAAATAACGGTGTGTTTGAACTCCAAGCTTCATAATAAATGAGATTTCGCGTGTGACTGGCCCGTAAATCATGCGGAGTTACAAATAATGTTTATTTTTCATTTCATATTCAGGACAAAGAAGATTAGATGGGCTGTGGCGGTGTCTCATTTCGCGGAAGTGGCTGCGATTATATTTTACAACAGCTTCCTATGGGAGAGGTTTATCTTGCCATATTGGTCTGATTTCGGGAAGAGTCCAAGGGTAAGATTTATCTTTATTTTTAAGTCAGAATACAAACTTTGTGGGTCAAACTGTACTCTGTATATTGAAATTAGACTTGATATAAATTCTAACTTCAATATTTGTAGCACAATAGTTTTATCTAATAAGACCTGACGACCGGCAATATATTGATATTTTGTATTATCTTTAGACGTCCTTCGCTTAATCCAACTGTTATTACACGCCTAATTATCAAATCATATACCTAAGCCTATATCGAGACAGAAAAATAGATAGCCAGCACTAATTAACCTTTCCCTCCTATTTGGCGTTAGTAATAATGTAAATGAAAGTTTTATTTCACATTTTTCTATCGATTATGTAGTACGTAATCTATAATAGTTTTGCTGGAAAATTACTTCCGACTAATCAAAACCCGTGCAAGGAGTAGAATATTTTCTTAACCCAAAAACGAAACGCTTTTCATTTATTACTTACTGTACGTACTCGTACCTACATACTTATTAATTATGCAACTAGACTTCGTTATGTAAATATAGTCAAGTTGACTTTTCCAGACTCTCTGCAAAGTATTTTTGTAAATCCTCACGGGAGGAGAAGGGAAATACGAGCCTGCGCAAGTGATAAAGCTCATGTTTGCTGAGTGCTGATATATTTATAAAGGTTCTTTTTTCAGGTGGAAGCAGGGTTGGTGGTGCGCGGAATGTTCGCTTGCGTACTTCCTGGAGTGATATCGTTCCTGTGCGGGTTTTATTGCCTTCTGCACGCCTGGCTCAACGCCTTTTCCGAAATCATGACGTTTGGAGACAGACTTTTCTATGAGGTACTTAACAAAGAAAACCGCTACGCTCTAGTATTTGTACGTACTTCATGTTATAAACGATAATTTGAATCCAATTTTACAGCAAATTCATTTCAAACATACTAAAATAAAGTCATATTCTATTCTAATTCGTTTGCATTTTGTGAGCAAATTTAGCAATTTTTGTGAAAAAAGCGTAGTAAGTGAAAGCTTGCTACGAAATTCGTAGCAGATGCTACACAACCTGCTACAAAATTATAATACACACTACAAAATGGTAGCACAAGCTACAAAAAAACTCGAAATTATTATTTTTAGGAATGGTGGACATCGTCACGGTTCTCCAACTACTTCCGGTTATGGAACCGAGTGGTGCACTCGTGGCTGCGGGACTACTTGTACCGGCCGGCAGCGCCGCACGTGGGCCGGGCAGCGTCTACGTTTCTGGTCTTTTTCGTATGTAATATCTACCTTCTATTACCTACCAATTTGATTCAATTTAAAACTGCTTTTTTCTTGTTTGAAAAGTGTGCATAAAAAATTGTTTGATTTACATTTCAAAACAGCTGCTGCCTGTGGTAAAAGTATTGTATGGGATTAATTCCTTTTATTATAATTATAATGTATGTCATATTCTATGACAGGCAAAACCTTTGCCCATAAGTGTGTTAAAATACTTAGATGAATAAAAAATAAGAAAAACAGAAACAAAAAAAAATAAAAGAAGAAAAATAGAAGTGAAGTGAATAATAGTGTCACATTTATTTTTTTTATTAGTTTATTTAAGTTTTAGTTTGTCAATTACTTTTGTACCTTACTTAAATAAAAATAAAATAAAATAAAATAAATAAAAAAGTACGGCTCTTGCATAAAAATAAACAATAAATAAGAAGCAAGAAAATGTGTTGACTTGCCCAAGGACCCGACAAAATTACCTACAAATTTTTCATTTATGTAAAATATTTTCACAAACTGAAAAGTCTTTACACCAGATTGAATACAAACGTTGACTCAGCAGGCAGTTAGACTTAAAAACGGTATGTATAATTACGTAGGTACTTCCGCGTACGAAACATTACTTTCGGCGAATGGCCTATATAACGAAACGCCGACTTGCATCGCTGTTTTTCCTTATCTCTCCCTACTGTGCTCTAATTAAACTCTAAATTGACTCGTAATAGAGTGTCTCGGCACCAAGTCGTACAAATTGCCTCTAATTAGAAGTCACGGCCTACGCACATTTTGCTAATTATCCAGATAATGATTGTGAGGTAAAGTGCACTCCGAAGTCCTCGGGCCCGTAGCGAGGAATTATATTCAGGGGTTCGAAAATTTCAGATAATTGTGAAACAACTAACTGTACCCGTGGTATAATCCATATATAAGTATCCGCGGTATATTATATGATGAAAAACGGTGATGATAAAAAGTAGCATAATATAGGGTTATTCATAAAGGGTATGCTAAGCGGAAAAGAGCTCATAGTACTCATCATTATGAACAACTTTTACTATGAGACCAACCCGAAATTCGAGAAAAATAAACCAGCCAGCAATCAGCTGTTCCATAGAAAAAAGTCAATGACACTTGACAAAATGTATGGAACAGCTGATTATTTTTTCGCGAATTTCGGGTTGGTCCCATAGTAAAAGTTGTTCATAATGATGAGTACTATAAGCCTTTTTCGGCTTAGCATACCCTTTATGAATAACCCTGTATATATGTATGTGTTAATCCAGGGCATAAGGAAGGTACTTTTATTCTACATCAAAATTCGTTTAGTAGTTCGTATGATAGGATAGATACCGAAAAGAACAGTAAAGCGCGAGGATAGCGAGGGCTGCCGATCTGTACCGCTGATTGCTATTGATTTTTGCTCCTAAAACTTGCTCCAACGTTCGGCAGGTGTCAGCGATAGCACACGAAGTAGTTCTGGCGCTGTCGTTCGGGTTCTTCTACCCAGTCCTGCTGATGCAGTTCGGAGGGTTCGGCCTCCTGATGCTGCCGCTCACGTCGGCCAGCGGACGCAAGTTCCCTAATGTACTCAACCTGCTCATGTGGCTCTCATTCTTTATAGGAAACGGTAAGTAACTTGAGATATTTTATTTATTATCGACAGGTCTAGAAACAGACTCTCGATTTTATCATGATTGATGCTGTCAAACATGCAGGGTTAAAAGGGAAGAGTATCCTTAGCCAAAAAAGCCTTACAGGACTTATCATTATGGACAACTTTTAATATGGGACCAACTCAGAAATCGCAAAAAAGCAGCTATTAATCCATAAAAAAATGTCAATGACACTCGAAAAAATGTATGGTACAGCTGATTATTTTTACGCGATTTCAGGATCGGCCCCATAGGAATAGTTGTTCATAATGATGAGTACTAAGTATGAGCCGTTGTCGGCTTAGCATAGCCTTTCCTTAAAACCCTGTGTTGCTTGTGTACAAAAAACTAATGTTCTAAGTTTTAGTCGCTAGTTCAGGAAAGTATGTCAAACTATGGCGCCTCCGGCACGTTCCGTACACATAGCACTTTGCATAGCACTCTCAAATATACAGGCTAGACTAGTGTGTGCAGTGCATTGTGCAGTTTTTTTAAACGCGCTCAATAAATCCTGCGAAACTATTGCTGAGTTTGAATATAAGAATCTGTCAACGGATTAATACATGTGATACAATCTTTTGGTTTTAGCCATTGTGCCAAAAAATATAATTTTATAAACCCTGATTTGTAGGTAATTCAGCTGATAATTTAGCAAAAAAATTGGTTGTCTGTAAAGTCGGTTTACGGACGATAGTTTAACGTGACAACGACATACCAAAACATTAATGAAATGATTACATACTTTTCTCGCTCCGATCGTAACGTCACAATGAGCGTAACGGGACACTTTTTCGTGCGTGCAGGCGGCGCGGGCGTTCATCGATTTACTCGTATTAGACGTTGTCACGTCAAAAAAACGTAGTAAAACTTTCAAATTCGCGCGCTAAGCGAAACGTTCCACCTTAAATTTCTCTCAAATATTGCGTAGAATATGTTAAAAATAAAGCTTCATTTACTTTTCAGGAATGCTCTGGAGCTTGTACCCAATGGAATACTTTGCGCGTAAGAACTGTCCGCCTTCGGAAACCGACAGCTACTTCGTGCCGAAGTCTTGGTCCTGTCCGGAGATTATTCTGAAGCCAAACTGGACGTTTCAAAATCCTCTGACTATGTTCTCTCGACAAGAATTATAGACGAATCGGACGGATAGTAGGATAACATAGATGATTAATATTGGTGCTAGCTAGGTCACGCCTTGACGTTGAAATGAGGCCCCTATCTATTGTGTTATAGAGTAGACTTTCCAATGACAAACTATAGTAATACTAACCTACCAAAATCGCGATGCCGTTTGAACCAGATTTTCGTAACAAATACAGCATGCATTCAAACATTTGAATTGAAATGGGCTCACATTTCAATGTCACCAATGGGGCCTAGAGTTATTTGAATCCTATAAAAGCGTCGTATTTTGTTCCTAATTCAACGGCCGAAGTACAAAACGTTAGTGAAACTAGTGACAATTATTGCAACGAGGCTGATTAATATTTGTAAATTAGTGACAATTGCAACGAGGCTGATTAATATTTGTTAGTTCGACCAAAGTTTCTACTAACAATTGAAATTAGGTACAATTATTTATTATTCCAAAGCAATATCTAATCAATACTTATCGTAAAAGACTTGATTGTAAAATGTAAGCATAGAATTATTTATCTGTGTTGTAAGTAATATAATAGATACTATTTTTACAACTACCGTATTTTACTTGTAGTACCTACCCTTTAAAGAAAACCACAATTCTTATACAATTACAATTTATTCATATAAATAGTAAAATATACTTAATAAATTTAATAATTATCCAGTTGCATCGTTTAATTACGATTTTCAAAATGCAGTAGATTTTTGGCTTTAACAGATCACAAAAATTGTACGAACAAACATTTATACTACACAATATTAATAAATCAATTAGCTAATTTTCCAAACATGGCAATAGTAGTACAATAACATACATATATAGGAATATAATCTCAAAACGTATTCGTAATCTAATTTGTTTTACTCTTACAAAATATGAACAGGCACTCAATTATTACAGTATTAAAACAGATGTAGTCAAGGAATGTATATTTGTTTGTATTGTAGAATTCTATAAAGTTAAATTGAAAATATCGCAAAAAAAAAATATTTAACGTATAAAAAATCGAAACCTAGCACCGTGTTAAAAATTTAGCATTTTTGGCAGTACAGCAACACACGGCACACTACTTTGTTAATTTCTAAATATCTATACTACACCCCTAGATCACATAGACAACATTGTTCTTTACTGCAAGACCATAATTTTATAGTAATATTCTCAGGAAAAGAAAACTGTATTTTTAAAACAAGTTCTTATTGCATTGTCATCGTAGTTACACAGGTATACCAAATTCCAGCACAATTTGGCATCAGAAAGTGGTTCTAATTTAGCTTCCAAGATAAATTTAACCTAGCCAGATACATAAAACCTTAAAAAGATCGGTAAGGCAAGACCGAAGACCGAGTTTCGGTTTTAAAATCCAAGTCTGCAAAGCCAAGGCCGAACAACGACGCACCGGTTCACGGCAAAGTCCTGGGTTACAGCTACTCCGTAAACGGCCTAATCATTTAATTAATACATGTATCTGCTATTTCAATGCTAATTGCGTAAATGCTAAGCTACATGCGTAAATGCTAAGCTACATGCGTTAATCCATATGATAAATTAATTACTATTTGTATTCTTATCGTACGTACTAAGAAAGTTAATGATAGCGCACATGTACTTGTGATATCAGAATTTCTAAGTAAATAATTAGATAAATTGGTACCTAACCGCAGTCTGTCTACAAAATATGCATGCCAGACAATTTTGAATCGTATTAAAACTTTTTACAAGCTTTAATTAAACTTGCATTGTATGTTAATGTTCGTTACTTTGTTTAGGTCAAATCTTGCAACTAAATTTTGAATCCCTTCCCGATGTCCGATTGAGCTGAATTTTGGTATACTTGTGCACAAAGACAATTCAAAAAACGTTTGTTTTTACAATGATTTTTGAACATATCTTGTTATTTTTTATGTTTTAAATATAAAGAGTTGTTGTCTACATGATCTTCCCAACCAACTAAAGATGTTTTTCAGTATAATCTCACAGCCCAACTAAATTAAATATTGCTACAAATATAACAATACATGAGTTATAAACTTAACACTAGATAAAGGGTGTGCAACTAATAATAAGTTCATACTTCTCTAGACTAATTTGACGATAAATCGTACCTAATAAATTTTGTAACGAAATAGGTCACCACTTACGTCGATTTTGTAGTACCATTTTCTAAACTAAACTTGACAGCTTTAACATTTTTGTCGTCCCTTACGTATAGAAATGAAATGAGACGCAGTTAACTTTTATCCTGTCAAATAAATTTAGTTTAGGAAGCGATACATTAGAATTGACGTAACTGTCGTTGTTATAGTTCTAAGTAAAATTTAAAAATATTATGGCAACGAGGTCCATTTGAGAATATAAACGATTTTACCTTAAACTTAGTGCGAGTTTTTATAAAAATAAAGTGAATAGAATGATAAATTCGTGTCTTGTGAGAGACAAAGCAAAAGTGATCGATTACAAAAAAAATATAATTTTGAGGCAACAAAATTCATTTCTAACTTTTATTGAATAAGTCCTGAGACTTTGTTTTATATGTAGAACGTATTTTACATTGATTACATGTGACTTTCTTTCCGTTTAATTAGAATAGACTAATACTGTGACAGATGATGATTCATAGACGAAAGCTAGACGCTCACTATTGATCACTATCCTAATTCCGATCCAGTAATACGCTAGCTAAAGGCTGAAGGCTTTATCACGATCCAAAAATACGTATTAGAATGGAATTAAATGGAATAGCGATAAATATAGAAGCGTCTAGCCTTCGCCTTATGGCGCTTCCTCATTGGGAGCATTTGCTTGTAATGTAACAATATAAGATTCGATATTGAGCATTGCTACAATACTGCCTCACTGAATGACAAGCATTGTCTTATATGTCAATCTAAGATTTTGACTCCTCTGTAATGTTACAGGTTACAGGATTACATACTTTGTAACATTAAAAGTTGCGAACTGAATACTCGGTTCTCTTCTTTCACTGCTGCTATGCTCGAATCTGCACTATTACATTACATGTGAACGCTCCCATGTGGGGGAAGCACCTTTAGACTACGTATTTTTCTTCATCAAATACACAATTGACTTAGATTGGTTTATTGTTATCTTGTTAGAAATTCTCTTGCCTTGCATCAATTCATATTCCATTAGACTGCAGGCGTGCGGTCTTGTTCCTTGAAGAGAGAAGTAGACATCCTGAAAAAATACAAATAACACTTTATAGTATACAATCAAACTCATAAGTGCACGGAGTTTAAAGATATACAAGGAGGTGGATAAAAATGTATAAAATAAATGTATAAATATATGGATAATAACTTTGCTACATATTTCAATGAAAACGTAAGAAAATGTGATACTTTTATAGGGCGCAGTTCTATTTTTCATTGATGTTTTATCGAATATGTAACAAAGAATTTTGTCGACAATTTTTGTGCTAAAGCTGCGTAGAGCATGACCCGAATTGAAGTGATCCCAAAACCCTAATTAGAGAGAACATAATTGGTTTAAATTTTCGAATGAGAATCAGATTCTGGAAAAAGATAATATAAAATTTTTGATAACCAGAAACCTTTTGGTTTTATGTTTCTATTCCTATCATATTTATATTGAACAAGCACAAACAAGATCGAGATCAATGGCGTTCTCTGGTGATGGAGGCCAAGACCCATCTGGAGTGCTGCGTCAGATAGTAAGTGAATGAACATACTTTGAAGGTATGGTACCAAAATGTTTTCGCAGAATAGATAAGAATGCAAATAATTGCAAATACTCACTTGCTTATCATGTGCTGGTATATGTAGGTTGGTATAACAGTGATGTTTACAACAGAAGGGCTGGCGGCGATAACTTGGGATATTTCCTTATCTTTCATGCCGACAACGTTGATAGTGTTCACTTCCAGCAACTGGTGATCAGTCAATACTCCGTTGCGAGCGGCCGATGAGTCTTTGACCAGGCTCACAATCTTTCCATCCTTGAATTGGAAGCCAACATGGCCCAGAGAGTCCTTGTGCAGTGTAATAGTTCTCTCGAAAGGCCTGTAAATTGAAGATGTGTGTTATTAATATAAGCGCGCATTTACATACCAGAGAGGAAACATACTGATAACGGCAAACACATTGTAATATTTTTTGCACATTGATACACGGTAGTATATAGGCTACTAGGTACTTGTACATTAAACAAACTATCAAAGTTATCACAATTTAATACTTCATCCAACTCATAATATGAATGCTTTTGGATCGCTTTTTAGTTTGTCTCGGATGTAAAGAGGAAAAACATATTTTTTCATGTCTGCTAAACCTAGACTTCTTATCTTAGAAATACCATGAGGAAAACTAGCATAAGTAATAATATGAAACAGGTCAATCATGTTTTTCTAGGACCAGTACATTATTAATTTGCATACACAGGCCCAAGCTCATGTTTTATTATATAGAATATAGTGAAATACATATTGTTTTATTTTGTTAGTAAAAGTATAGAGAGGCTCTCTTAATACATACATAGTATACCATTACAGACTTCCAATCAAGACAAGAATTTTTTAACTTAATACAAATATTGTCCTTTTATTATATAGTTCATATTTTTTATTGAAGTCTATGAGGCAAGAACAGAACACTTTTACTTAAGTTTTGTCTACTATGCCTTGGAATTTACTTAATTGCCTTTAGATTCCATTCAGATTAAGAACATACCTGTCTCTAACAGCCATCATAATGCCATTAGCCGGAGCCCGTTTCAACAGACCATGGCACTGATCCATGGACATGCCAGCAAGCGCAACATTGTTGATCTCCAACACTTGGTCCCCAAACCTCAGTCCGGCCAAGGCGGCAGGAGTATTAGCCGCCACATGGCAGATAAACACTCCATTGTTCACAGAATGTAGACGAAGCCCGACTTTGCCATCTCGATCCTTACAGAGCACCACTGGTCTTATAGCAGCAGTGACAGTTGCTTTCAGCAGTGATGGGGACTGCGATGAAATTGGTGCCACTAGGTTGGTCACTGCCCCCCCTGACTGGACCTAAAAAATCATAACGGCTTTCATTGTTTGCTAGTTCATTAGCACTATTTCACAATATTGATTCTAGGGGCTGACTCATACTATGTAGCTGTAGATTGTTACATGTATAGATTAGAAAGGGATTCAATTTATCAAGGTTTTTAGTTGATTACAAATTATGATCTTGTAAACGCTGCTTAAACTCAACCACTGTTTAAAATACTCTGACAATGTTTCACTGATGTGATTTGCCACAATGCAAAACAAGACAGAATTTTAAACTCTAAATATGTTTAACTAAGTACCTATTATCAATTTAATACCAGTGTATAGTATCATCACTTAGACTAGCACTATGATGTTGACAACATAACAAGCAATCTTGTTGTGAATAGGTCATCATTTGGCATTCTTCATTGTTCAATTGTAGGCAAAGAGTGCCAATAAAATGACAATAGGTTAATAAAACGTATGTACTTACAGTTTGAACTCGATACTCAGGCATGTTCTGAGCAATAACATCGGCGGAGAGTTCTAGACCCATGTAATCACCAAGTGCAGGGTAGACGTGGGCCCTGGGGGCGCTAGGTGCCCCCAGTGCTGGCTGTTGGGCATATGGCGGCGGAGCTTGGTACTGCGGTGCATGATGTTGCGACACATGGGTCTGGGCCATCTGAGCCCGCGCCATGGTGTCCATTTTCATGTCTTCCAGAGACGGATACAGCGACATTTTCGATTTGTTTCAAGAGACGACAAAGCACTATGCAAGATGAGTATTGAGTAATGACGCGACCACGATGCGAGGTTGAATTGCGGTTCCACTGGCAAACTACGGAATACCTACCAAAAAAAACAACTTTTATGGGAAGTCCACTGACTCACAATGCCAGAGAGCGAGCGTAGCAAAGTAAGTGGTACGTATCAACGTAACGACAAACAAACAATCCCAAGCGAGAATTATAATACCAATGAGTCACAAAGTCACACACCAATACACCATTCGTAAATAAATAACAAATTGACGTGACGTGATCGATTCTGTCGTCCTATTCTACAAACTGGTTTGAGTTTCACAGAAGACACAGAATTTTTTCTTGCACCTCTCTGTAGTCCAATAAACGAGAAAGAGATGGTATAATTTCTTTTGGGCTGTCTAATTTAGTTTAGATTATGGTACAACAGAATTGACACTCTTTTCTTCGATACTTTTGACATGACAGATGGGTCATGGGTGCAGTGTTTCCATTATAAAAATTGTAAGCTACCATTGAGATTAAAAGTAGCGCGCTTTAACTTCAGTGATATCAATGTTTGGGTTAGGAGCTTTACGTCTACATCTCTATTTGACTAGGTAGCAGATAAAATATGACTAGATCGCTTTAAGACTAAATCGCGATATGCTCATACCATCAGTTACTTCAATATCAGCAAAGGGATACTCTCCCTGCCTTACCTTCAACTTTACTATACTCCACAGAAGAACCTCGTTTATAGCTACCGTATATAAAGATATCCTCGTACCTCGTATAATGATCAAAGCACAAAACTAACATTAGTAAAAATACACTTAAACTGCTTAGAGAGATTGGTGCATTGATTGTTGCGATTAGACATAGGCCTTGGATTTTGGAGCAACGATTTTTCGGTTCAACCCGCACTTTTCTCCAACGCCATATCTATGTTATGTTATGTCAGTGGCGGCCTAAAGGTGGCGGTTCGCGCCGCGACGGATACGGGTGACAGAGACAGAAGACTGAGACCAGAGGCCGCGACAAATGTCTCGGTCTCTTCGGCATGTACTGTAGGTCGAGACTGAGACCGAGGCCGACAAGAGTGTCCGCTCAGTTCAAGAGAGTCTGTCGATGAAGTCACTGGTGTTTTGTATCGTGATGGAAAACCAAGTAATGAAGCTGCTATTGGAGGAAGAAGAAGACGATGATTTGCTCTTATATTATTATTACAAATACAAAACTGAAAGACGATTACCTATTAAGGTAGGTTAAGTTTAAGTAAGTTAAGGTTTAGTTCAATCAGAGTCTCACAGTCTTCGTCAGAAAAACTCATTTTTCTAAACACGTGTGCATCCACGAGCGCGACACGCGACACTACTGGTCCGGGTGGTCCGGAGCAGCGACCGTCTCGCTGTCTCGCGTCTCGGTCTCCTGTCTCTGTCTCGCTCGCGAACTGTCGCGTTTACATTGCCTAACGTCAAGTAACGGTCGCGGTCTCTGGTCTCAGTCTCCTGTCTCGGTCTCCCGTCTCCGTCGCGGCGCGAACCGCCACCTTTAGGGTGCGAACTGTGCAATCGCACAGGGCCTCGCGCAACAACCCAAGCTAATATTTAAAAATATTTGTTAAAAATGTATCTAGTATTCTAGTCTGAATTAAAACTTTTAACTTTAATTCTTATTTCATTCATTCATACAAAACATAATTGAAAATTTCATTATGTAGTACTTGAATATCGCGCCTTGAAACACTTCTCGCATCGCTGAGAATTCGCTCGTGAGAATCGCTAGAGTGAATGGAATGGAATTAAATGGGGTGAAAATCTTTCATTGTAAAATATTTGAAAACTCAAATTTTATTTTATAAAAAAAATTTGTATAACTAGCATTTCTCGTCAAACACGACAAATACCTAAATAGGCTAGGTAGGGTAGAAGCCTTTCCCCTCCGAATTGGGTTCCCGCCTTTCCGTGGCGGAGGGGATAAGTAGCCGGGCCGCCTTGCCCGGTGAAACTAAGAGGAACCCTAAAGGTGGAGGCTCGGGCCGGCGCCCTGGAAGCATTCCGGGAAGCGGCGGTCTGGGCCTAGGAGCCCTCCCGTATACCTCTCCGTGGAGAGCGAACGTGGTAGGGCTCGGGGTCGTCTGCGGACGACGACGGGGGGCACATTGTGCCCTCCAGAGGGGTAGACTCGGCTGGCGTCCTGGATAGTCCGGGTAGCGGCGGTCGAGTCCCCGAGAGGAAGAGAGCGGGAGAGAGAGAGGGACCCTTTCTCTCACCCGCTCCGCAGAGAGAAGAGCGGACACGGGGGCGAGTCAGGCCAGTCGGGCCAGTAAGGCTCGCACTCCGTCTCCGCTAGGAGGGCCTGGAGTGGCGGGTGCGGGGACACCCGCTGCTTCGCATTGGGCCCTCCAGGGTGGTCGACGCGTCTGATGTTCCGACGCGTCGCCACGAAGTGGGAGGGGGTGGCCACCCCCTACCCGAGGTGGGTCTGCCTCGGGGAGGGGGTGGCCACCCCCTACCCGAGACGGGTCTGCCTCACGGCGGACATAGGCTGGGCGGGGGGGGCTGCGGTGATTTAATGGGCCCGTGGCTCCGTCCATTGCCTGGAGGAACTTCCCAGGGTTTTTAGTGGGTATGCCGCCACTAGGGCGGAGACTCCCACATAACCACCCTGCCCTCCCCGGGGCGGGCGTGGTATCCATAAAGGATTTTCCCTGGGTCACAAAAAAAAAAAAAAAAAAGGGTAGAAGCCTTTGAAAATAATGAAAAGTGAATAAAAATAATAGTAGGATGAAACCCATTAGAAATGTAGGAGAATATTATAAAAATGAAAGGAAAAATAATTTACGGGCGATCTGAGGCAGGAAGGGGATGGGGGTGAGTTTTTAAGGGTAAAAAACGTTTTTTATCGATTTCCGGCGAAACTAAAAGTCCTTTGGAAAAACATCAAATGGCAAAGTTGTAGGTAATAAGAAGATCTAAAACTTTTGTATTGACACTTTCTTCACATAACCTCAAAATTTATGTGAAAAATTCAAATAACCAAGTTTTTGGTTTTTTATTTTTATCTTTTACAAAAATTATTTTTTTTTCACGAAATTTGGTGAAAACTTACCCTTTTATGTCCCAAATACGCTGTAATTTATTTGATTAAAAATATTCATTTTTTCACCTTATTTTGAATTAATATCGAAAAAGCACCCTAATTTTCAATCGAAAATACACCCGTCAAAATATCAGCTTTTTTCAAAAACTTTTCTGTTGAAATCTCTACTTTCCGATGGTGAAAATATATATATATGTTACCATAGTAAATCTTCTCAGAAAATCCAAAAATCGAAAACTCGAATTCGAATTTTATTTTCAATTATTATATCCGCTTGAGGCAGACTAGGGCGCTTTACGCACCGCATCAAGCAATGCCGTTGAGTATCTGTGGGGCGGATTGCGCACCGGGCCGACACCTTCTCAAAATTGGTCTATCCTGCTTTTATTAGGGGATATTGTCGTAAGGATCTATTTATAACTCATTCTAACTGAATGAACCGTTAGTTCTCCATCCATCAAAATCGTATATAAACTGTGGAATTGTTTTAAACAAAATTAAAAATATGCAGTCTTCATCTGACGTTTCGCGGTCGAGTCGAGTGAAATCTATCTATATATATAAAAATGAAACCCGTTCTCCTTGGTCACGGCATCACGCGTGAATGGCTGGACCGATTTAACTAATTCTTTTTTTGTTGTATTTGTTATTATTAGGAGAAGGTTCTTACGGAAAAAAATATTAAGAAAATCTCTCAGAAATATTGAAAAACCCTAAAAACAGCCCTTTTCTTTTTCCCATACAAACGTTTTCTAACTAAAACGAGCTTTATTGTTATTGTATAAAGTTCATAATTATTGAATTGCAAGCACTCACTGTTGTTTAAGCAATGTAGGTATGTTCCTAACGTCCAAGAGTCAATTTGCACTTTATTACCTCTGTACAAAGTTCAAATTCAATCATATCTATCAAAACAGTGTGCGTTGGAGCACAGATAAAACAAAAACAAGAAAACGAAATCGAATAGTTCATTCATTTGTTTTAAAATTTCGAAGGATTTGACTCCAAGTCATATCAAATTAAAAAAAAGTTGAAACAACAACAAACTGTCAATGTCAGTGTTTTTTTTTTCATGGATGAGTTTGCTTTTGTCAACTGATACACGAAACAAATTCGTACCTATAATTGTATTATAAAAGTATAAAATTGTAAATAGTGTTTTGTGCAGTGTTTATATTTAATTAGGCAGTATAGTACGATTCAAACTTTATGGCGGGTGTGAAGTGCACTGCAAGTGAGACTTTGCGCATGTACATTCAGGTTAGGAGTATATTCATACCATATAATATATGCATGGAATATATATGCAGGAGTGATGTTAACTTACTTTACATGAAATAAATTAGTTACAGCGTTACTTTAAATATTTAGTTATTAAAATTAATAAATGTATCGTCCGCGAGGCATTATTGTAATAAAATCGTGAAACTCGTCTTAAAAACAATCTTAACAAACAACTACAACAATTAACAAATATCTAATCTAAACTATAAACCAACAAAAATTTCAACGAATAACTAGCAACGAAAACAAACAACAATAACAATAATGATCTCCACTGTACTTTAGCATAAGCGCGTTAATGTGTGCAGCGTACCGACCGACACAACACTCACACTAGCATACAACGGCGGTGGGAGAACGCGGGATGCAGAGGGCTAGGGGGCGGGTGTGCTCCGGCGTCTTGCCTCTCTGACGGCCCGCGCACACCTATTTTTTGCTACTGCGCAGCGTCTTGCGCCTAACTTCACAGCCGCCATAAAGTTTGAATCGGTCTATACCAAAAGCGGCCTCCAGACTCCCGCGAGATTCACGGCGTGAAGTCGCGCCGTGATTCGTGCGCGAAATCTCGCGCGTACGACGTCGGCTACACATTCACGCTAGGTTCACAGTATAGTTCGCGCACTCGACCACGATGGACCCCGAAATTGCTGCTGCGGGACTTCTTTAATTTAATTTAATTTAATTTAATTAATTTAATTTTAATTTTAATTTAATTTCTTTAATTTAATTTTTTTTCTTTAACTTCTTTTCTTCTTTTCTTTTTTTTTACTTCTTTTTTTTTTGCGCATTAGCTATTTATAACTACGCTTCTGTCAAGCTTCTGTCAAATAATTCTGGAAAATATAATATAGCCTAAAAATATATTAATATAAATAATATAAAATATATTATAGCCTCGAAACACAACTTCACCAACACTACCGCTCTCGACACTCGACGATGCACGACTGAGCGGCCTGCGAATATGTACCCAAGACAAGTTCGCGGCAAGTTCGCGGCCCGCGAGCCCTTTGTCGCGGGACAAAATACCGACAATTTTCGGGGAACGAGGCGCGAACCCGCGAAGAATATGCGAATCCAATCTACACTCACGGTTCGCGGGAAGTTCGCGGCTTCGCGCGCGATCCGCGCGCGAGTGTGGAGAGGCCTATAGAGAAGTACTGTATGGCAGTACGAAGTCTGCCGGGTCAGCTAGTTAGAGATAAGGTGCGTGCAAAATATTGAAGAATTAAGAGGATTTTTTACAAAACTGTAAGTAATGTGTTGTTTTTTCTTAGATAGACTCACTGGCTGACGTATTTGTGAATAATTTTAATGTTCCAGCGATTAAAACAACCACATTTTGATAAGCACTCACTTAGACACCTGTTGGGAAAAAAATGAAGTCTGGGTTTACCTAATTTTGGAGTTAGGTATTTGTCTTGCTTAAAGTTACATTAGAGCCTAAATATTAAAGAACAATAACTTTAAAACCCATATATTTGTATACATTGACCAGATACATAAATTTTATGACTAGATTGAAGCAAAAATAACGTTGGGTGAAAAATAATTCCGCCATTTTTTACCGTGTAACTATGACAACAACAACAAGAAACGATGTCCTAAAGCCGGGCTCACACCACAATCCGGCCATTTTTAACCGACTTCAAAAAAGGAGGAGGTTATCAATTCGTCTGTATGTTTTTTTTTTTTTATGTTTGTTACCTCATAACTTTTGACTGGGTGAATCGATTTTGATGATTCTTTTTTTATTAGAAAGCTGACGCTTCCCATTTGGTCCCATTTCAATTTAGTCCAGTTCTGATAATGGTATCCATGAGAAAACCATATAAGTCTTAAATTTGCATTAAGTATGTGCGCGACAAATAGATGAATAACTCAATAGTCGGTCTTTTGAAGTCGGTTTTTGTTTTTTGTTTTGTAAAAATAATGTTCTTGTTCAAGTTTGAATGGTCGGATGGTTAGTCGATGTAAAATTGTTTGTTATTAATGTTATTATATTTTAACAGTGGTGGTGTATGTATGGTGCAATGGTTTATATAGGTTGTCTGGTTTATACAGGTTATTTAATTTATACAGAGTGCTTAAGTTAATACAAAGAATATGATTTTTTATAAGTTTTTAATATTGACTTGTAAGTATATAATTTTATATGATTTTAACCGATTTTTATAAAGACTTTCTCTTACATCTGTGTCGTTTTAGTTATAGTAGTGTGGTTTATACAGGGTGTTTGGTTCAACATATATAAACCATGCGAAAGAGATATTGATATGCGTTCACCAGCTAGTTGCATTTTTATTTTTTTTGTTTTGATTTTGCTTTGCTTGTCCACATTTAGCGAGATGGATGAAACCATAAGGCACACTGTCCACGGAGGCGTAGCTTCATAGACGCTTCAAAATACGCCGTGCAGCTTAAGCAGCCCAGCGTACTGATCTCTATCCATGAGGCGTATTGCAAGCGTACATTATCAATCATTTGTGAGAATGCAGTCGGACGACGAAGACGTTATTTTGGCTTATCACTACATTCGAAGTCGACGAAAACGAAGATTATATTGGACCCATCCATATATAGAAAGAAATATCAACTGTAGATTGTTCATAGCGGCAAGAGAATTATTTGAAGATGACAGTGTATTTCACTCATTATATAGAATGAGTAAAACAACTTATCAAAATTTACTACAGATTGTAGGACCATTATTACAAAAACAAAATACCAATATGCGAGAATGTGTTAGCCCAGATGAAAGGATATTAATCACGTTGCGGTGATCATAAAAATTGAAATCATAAAAAACACGTGCGTTCACTCCATGTACGCCCTGGCGTATGACAGTTGGTACGGCAGGCTACGCCTCCGTGGACAGTGTGCCTAAGAGGACGCCCTCGGGGGCGTAGATCTACGCCCCCGAGCTGGTGAACGCATATCAATATCTCTTTCGCATGGTTTATATATGTTGAACCAAACACCCTGTATAAAAACTAATTTTCTTTTTTTATTATTTTGCATGATTAATTATATATAATTCATAATAGAGAAAACTCTATTATTATATTTTGAACGTTTCTACATCCTCTATTTAATAATAAGGGCGTGGTTTTGCATAAAATAGTGTCTTAGTTAAAAAAATAAATTAATCGATTTTTTAATTTTTTAGGCTATCACAACCTTTTGATGAACCCACGCCTACAACCTCTGCTGGAGCCGGGCCATCAAGACCGTGAGTAAACCAGATATACTTAAAACAATGCTTATTCTACTTTTTAAATAACCGTTTCAAAAGCAACAAGTCGCGACGCAATAATGTAGACTTTTTTTTTCGAAATTTTTGACGAATCAAACTATGAAGTGTTACATATCAAAATTAAACTCTATTGCATAGCTAGAAACAAATAGTGGGTTCTACTAAATAGGTGAAAAAAACTACAAAATTATATTTCACGCGCGCGAAAGAAGTAAAAGTATTGTTACTATGGTTGCCATCGTGTTTTAGAGATTATTGGTAACAAACTGAACTACAGTGTCTCAAGCGGATGATATTTGGTTTCAGATCTTTAGATCAAGAACTCAAGTTGATTGCTCGTAACCGGGCAATGGATCAAAAACGCATGGAGGGGTTGTCTGCAGAGAATAAAGCGCGGCTCTTTGCTTTATGTGAAGAGAAACAGGTGTCGCGCTCTATTCTGCCGGATGCTCCTCCGCGTAAAATAAAAAGGTTTGGACGCAATTCGTACATAACAATAGTTCTTATACATTATAATTTGTTGTGATATTGTTTAATATTTAATTTTATTTCAGGAAAACATCTCCCGTGCGGGTACCTTGCCCACTGCTGCCGGGTACGCCAGTAACTCCCCCTCCGCGTATTCAGCAGCGGTGGGAAACAAAAGAACACCAAGCACCCGGTATGAACGGTTTCTTAAAGTTTTGCATTATATTTTGATATTCTTGACTTTCTATTTACAATAATAAATTTGCTTCACTAACAGATAGCCAAATAGCCAAAGGTGGGCCGACGCGGTGCGCGACGCCGACCGTGTCTCCCCCAACGTAAGTTTTAAGATAACTAACTAGCTATATGTATATGGCCTTGATGTTATTTTTCAACCACTTAAAAAATTATGGTTTACGTTAATAATGTTGGGCAATTGGAATAAAATAACTGATTTACGGTTTAAATAAGACTTCATTTATTAATCGTATTTATTATACCGTAGGAGAGGTGCGTGCGTTCGACTAGCGTTCTTATTAGAGAAGTAATCTGTGAATCAGAGTACAAAATAATATCCTGGCTCCTTAGAAACCAAATAGAACAATAGAGCACTGTTTCCTTATAACGTAATAGTACGAGCGAGAGGGAAGACTAGTACGAGCGAGAGGGAAGACCCAATCTCTCTACGTGTTGAATGAAATAGATTGATTTTTGTAACATAATTCCAACAAATAAGAGCGTATAAATGTATTAATTAAGAGAATAAGCCATCTTCATTCCAAATATCACAAATCAGTAGCCATTTTAAAAATCACATACGCACATACTTTTATATTTATGGCAAAAATTGTAGAACTTCTAGTCTTACCTGGCTCGTGTACTAAATGGCTTATTGTGTATATATTTAACAGGATACAGCAGCTAATTGCGTTCACTCCATCATCTGGGGTCGATTTGGATGGAGTGCACACTCCTGAGCAGGCCGTTAACGTGAAGCTAGAAATGATTGGCTTTACTCCAAGTAAGTATATTTGGGGTTATTGAAAAATAAAAATGTGACATTTCAAGGCATGACATGACGTACTTTAAACTTTATTGAATTACCTACTCTATGGAACTGTAAATAGATGTTACTTGTCATCAAACACTAACTAAACACTTGTTATTTTTAGCGACGACCACTGCTACAACAGCTGCCTCACCGCCGTCTGTTCCCGCTTCTCACGATCCACTCTCGGATGATGATTTCGGACAAGGTTAGTTGTTTTAATTATTGCTATTGTTTACCTTACTGACTGACTACGCCAAAATAAGAGTATTGTTTTTAGCCCGACTATATGTGTGTGTTTTAGGAATCTTCGACGATGAGATAAAACGGGAGGTAACGCTCTGGGAGCAGACGATCACTGCCGATCCAGGCAGTGAAATTGACGAGGACGAGCCGCGTACCCGGTTACAAATCGAGTCGGAGCAAACTATAGACGTGACTAATATTTTTAATAATTTAGACAGTATCGACGACTTAGCTCTTAGGCAAATTACTACCGAAAATCAAGACATCCTTGATTTTGCATGGTCTGCAGATCCCAGTGTTTTTGTTGGTAAGAGAGAAAAGTTTATTGGACAAGCTGGTCCCACGTTTTGCTTAGACGGGATGTCCCCTTTAGCAGTTTTTCAAAAAATTTGGGACGACGAAATCATTGATCTTATAGTGAGGGAAACTAACACCTACGCTAGGCAAAACGGCTCGGGACTGACATCAACGTGGAAGGATGTCACGAGAGAAGAGATTTGGAGGTTTTTTGCCGTGATAATGCTTCAAAGCATTATCCCACTACCAGTAGAAAAGGAGTATTGGTACCCTTGCTTAGAGTACCTAAAAGTCGGAAACTTTAGCTCATTAATGCCTAGGAAAAGATTCGTGCAGCTCAAAAAGTGTCTACATTTTGTAGATAATACTTTACTGTCATCAACAACAGGCGAAAAAAGGAAACTAGACAAGATTTTGCCCATTATAGACCACCTCAATAGCAAGTTCGGCTCTTTATACCAACCGGATCAAGAGATCGCAATCGATGAATCGCTTCTTCTGTGGAAGGGTCGATTATCGTTTGCGCAGCTCATCGCCACAAAAGCGGCTAAGGTAGGTATAAAAAGCTATGAGCTGTGCGAATCACGGACAGGCTACCTGTGGAAAATGAGCATTTACACCGGTAAAGGTGACAAGGGTCACACATCCACGGATCAGGCAGATAATGAACCTGAGGGAGCGACGTCACAAATTGTGTACAGTTTGGTCCGTCCTTTGCTGTTTAAAGGTCATACGTTAGTGATGGACAATTTCTACAATTCTCCATTACTCTCGCGATCTTTAAAACAACAAAAGACGGACACACTAGGAACACTCAGGCTAAACAGGCAATTTGTCCCGGATAGTCTTCGGAACAAAACGAAGCATAATACGCGCCAGGGCGAAATAATCTATAGCCATACTCAGGACCTTAGCATTGTAGTGTGGCATGACGCCAACATGGTGTCAATGATATCAACTTATCACAAAGCTGAGGTTGGTGGACGCGAGAAACACGGGCAGTATAAGTATAAGCCCAAAGCAGTTCTTGACTACAACCTTTCCATGGCAGGCGTGGACAAAAAAGACCAGATGCTCCAAGCGTTCCCCGTGGAAAGGATTCGGAATTTGGTGT
Organism: Alcis repandata; assembly: GCA_949125135.1. Classification (NCBI taxonomy): domain Eukaryota; kingdom Metazoa; phylum Arthropoda; class Insecta; order Lepidoptera; family Geometridae; genus Alcis; species Alcis repandata. The sequence continues at coordinate 8,298,764 of OX421226.1, read as the reverse complement.
GGTACAAGAAACTCTTTCGGCGCCTGCTAAACGTGTCGATTTACAATGCGTTTGTAATTTACAGCAGCCGATCCAAATGTAACCAGCGACAGTTCAGGGTCAAATTGGCGGATGAAATTACCAAAATGGTAGCACGTCCGACCCTACAATCTCAAATCGCAGTGAAAGCATCAGGACATTTCCCGATAAAGGTGTCTTCACAGGGCACATCAGCCAGATTGCGTTGCAAGGTGTGCTCAATAAAAAAGAAGGGAAATCGTACGCCGTGGAAGTGTGCAGCCTGCAACGTAAATCTGTGCATAAAATGCTTTGACGAGTACCATTCATCAAAAAAAAAGAGATAAAAATCGAGTAGAAAATTTCTACTCATTGCATTGATGAATGGTACCGCCAATTTGACCCTGAACTGCCGCTGGTTAGGTTAGGTATGGTATGGTATATCTACTCCGAATGGGATTCCCGCCTTTCCGTGGCGGGGTGGATAAGTAGCCGGGCCGTCGCCCGGTGAAACTAAGATGAACCCGAGGGGGGGAAAACTTCTGCGCGCGATCCTCAGCTTTTATGAGGAGCGGGCGCAGAAGTAAGTTAGGAAGGTGGAGGCTCGGGCCGGCGCCCTGGATATTCCGGGAAGCGGCGGTCTGAGCCTAGGCGGCCTTGATTGTCTGCGGGACCCGGTCGGCGTCTCAGCCTTATGCTGAGTAGCGGCGATGCGGGTCGGGTGACCTGGGTGGTATTAAAACCATCGCCCAGTGTCGTCGGGGGAGGTTTCCGCACCCTCTCCTGCACCGGCTCTCCACTGTACGCTTCAGAGACCCCGTCTTGTGGTAAGGGGTATGTTGTGGCAGTGTGGGGGCCGAAGGGGGCTTGCCTTAATTGGCCGACCCCAGAGCAAGGAAAAGCTTGAAACAAAAACCCGTGAGAAAACACGTTAAAATCTGCGGATACCTGGGGACCTCCGCAGTACGTACCCTTGCCCCCGGAATGAGCGTCACCCGGGGGTCGACCTGTACTTCGTCTCTTATCGTGGGAACAAAACATGGAATTTTCTAAAAACACAAACGACGTAGGGGCAGTGGAGCATCCCGAAACTAATGTTTCGAGCGGTGTTCGAAATACGAACGGGAAAGGTGGCCTCCGGAAGCGCCCGTCTTCCTCGCTCTCAGTGCCCGGCCATTCAGGCTCGGACACGGCGACCGAGGGGACGGCACCCGCCAAGGTAGCAACCCCCACCAGAGGGAGAGCCAGGAGCTCGAGGGCGAATCCTGCAGCCGGCTTGAAGAGGCCGACTCCAGTGGCATCGTCACCGCCGTGAATGCTGGGTTTGGCAGAAGAAGCATGAAAGTAAGATTAATGCTGTGGAAATGAGAAGTCTGAGAAGTATAGCTGGAGTGACATTGATGGATAAGTTGAGGAACAGCGTGATAAGGGAACGTTGTGGTGTGGTAGAAGATGTAGTGACAAAGATAGAAAAAGGGATGCTGAGATGGTTCGGACACGTAGAGAGGATGGATGAAAGACGATTGACGAAACAGATTTATGAGGCGAGTGTGAATGGACAAGCTGGTAGAGGTCGACGTAGGCGAACGTATCACGATCAAATCGAAGACGTTCTCAGTAAAGGCCACGTAAAAAGTACCCGCAACCGACGAGCTTGTATGAAAACACTTATGAAAGTAGAAGAAGCGAAAGACATATGTCAGGATCGTAGCAAGTGGAGGGATGTAGTCTCTGCCTACCCCAATGGGAAAGAGGCGTGATAATATGTATGTATGGTCATGTGGTAAGCATGACTCTGACTCCCTTCTGTCCTGATGTTCTTCCCTTGTTGTTAAGTGCCGATGCAGTAAGCATGACTTTGATTCCTCATTTCCCTGATGTTAAACGATGATGGTCAAAGATTTGCTAGTACTACTACCATGATGCTGGATCTGTTGAAGATGCCTTACCATGTATGTCGAGTAAGGTTTGTAATACATGTTCGTATCGCTATTTCATAACAACTTGTGTCTGTAATAAATGATAATTTTTATTATATTTTCATCTTAGACTTGCTCTTGCACTTGCATTTGACCACATTTTGCCTGAAGTGCCTGATGTGCCCTTTCTCTGTATTAAAGATAACTGTGTGGTTTTAAATAAATCTTAATATATATAAATCTCGTATATATTTATATTGGTATCTAATGCTATATTTTTGTATAGTTACCGTGTTTCGTTGATTTGTACTCTTTTTAAGCATAGCATGATGGTTGAATACCTACCTAATATCACCAAACATAATATTGTTTTTCTTTTTTAATGTTGATGTTTTCCTAAGAGCTAAGTCGTCGCAACCTTAGAGCTTGGTTGCTTGATAATCTGTTTTATGGTATTGAAACATATTTAAAAATGAGTGTAAATAAATAATTATTTTATTTAATACATTTTGCCTGAAGTGCCTGATGTGAAATTTATCCATTTTTTTTATTCTAACTTTTTTTTGGCTTTGGTAGTTGTTACACTAGATTTAAGTGATAGTATTTTACTTTGTTTTATAATTACTGGTGTGAACAATGAAAAGTATCTAAATACGAAAAAAAAACAAGTTTTCATTTAAAATAAGTAATCACGTGATCAATTTTATATAATTTTGCTAATTTTATTATTTCGAATTTGCAAATTCATGTTTGAGTGATTCAACAGCGCCCTCTAAATATAATTATCATTCAGAAACAACCTGTATTATTTATTTATATGTAGGTATATAATAATAATAATAATAAATCATTTATTTCAGGCAGTATAACTTGCATACAATGCAAGTTACAGAGGCCCATAGAAAAAATAAATACCTTACAGACTAACATACATAAAAATAAAACATAAAACTTTAAACTTAAACAACACGTTTCGTAGTCGACGCGTTTTGCAGTGTTGGCGCGACGTGACGAAGCCGACCACGGAATCGGCGATATACGACACCCGTCGGCCAAAACTCTTCGTTCATGAAGGTCGGCAGATGGTGAGACGGTACACGCACAACAAATGACTTAAAGTTCATCTTGTTGCGCGACTCCAGTTGCTCGACCCTCAGAGAAAACTGTGTCTTTGTCTTCATGAACTCCACCAGGTCCGCGACTGTCGTGGTGTGATGGAGACGAGACACGTACAGCTGCGTCGACGGGATAGCGGCACGCAGCGGGTGGTTGCCACCTGTCGGTGCGGTTCCACACTTGTTCTGACTGGGCGGGTTCTTTTTTCTCTTCTTACTCTCCACTTTAAGATACCCGTCCTTGTCAGGTTGCGCCTATATAATATATATATATATATTTATTTATTGATTTACATACCTACTAATAACATAGACTGTCACAAACCTTGCGGTTTGCTGTTGTCGGCTTAAACCGAGAAATGGCCGACTGGCCGGATAAACTTGATGTGAGCCCGGCCTTATCATGCGGCTTTTGGGGAACATAGTACACGTCTCAAGTACACGTCGTCAATTTATAATCTTCTATTTCATCCTCTATAATATAGAGGATGAAATAGAAGAATGTATATAGTCTATATACATCACAGCGATTCGTTTTATATGTCTTTGGAAAGGTATTGAAATGCATCATCATCATCATCCACAGCCTTCTTTATCCCACTGCTGGGTATGGGCCTCTCTCTCACTGTGCCATCTGCCTCGGTCCTGTGCCAATCGGATCCAGGTTCGACCCGCGACTTTGAAAATGTCGTTGGTCCATCTCGCCGCCGGACGACCAACACTTCGCCTGCCTAGCTTCGGCCACCACTCGGTGACTGCCTTACTCCACCTGCCATCTTCTCGCCTAGCCACGTGTCCCGCCCAACTCCACTTAAGGTTCATAACTACGGTTCCGACGTCCCGAACTTTGGTTCTTCGTCGGATTTCCGTGTTTCGAACTCGATCTTGTAGTTTAATGCCGAGCATGGACCTCTCCAGGGCTCTCTGTGCAACTTTGATTTTGTTCACAGCCTCATGGGTGAGCGTCCATGTCTCGGCACCGTAAGTCATGGTGGGCAGGACACACTGGTTAAAGAGGCGAGTCTTGAGACACTGTGGAATATGGCGTGACTTGAGGACTTGAAATGCATAATAACGTGATAATAATTATAATTAACATGTAAAGAAGTTTGTTAACAAAAAGCTTAAAGAAATGCCGAGTAATGATCTATGAATAGTACATGACTTCTTTCATATATTTTTCAGGTTTAGTGCTTACAATGTCGTTAGAATTATTATCAAAGCGCAAGTATGAAACTAGCTTACCACCGATACTAATATTTTAAATATCCATGTAAGAATAGTAAACTAATTAATTACTAAGTTGGAGCGCAAAAATACGACTCTAAAAATTATCTTTAGGATTTTCAAAACCTTTCAAAAAAAAAATTTTTTTTTCACTGACCATTAGTATATCTTTTTAACTTGTTTTCGTTAGGAGATTGATATAGTAATTCTATATAAAACATAAAACACATAGGTTTAGGTAGGTTAGCTTTAGTTTTTTAATTAAAAATCTCTAAGGGCTTGTACACAAATCTGCGATGCGATGCGATGCCGCAACGCAGAAACTTGCGACGCGAATTTCTGCGATGCGATTTCTGCGGCAAGGAAATTCTTTGAAGCAGAAATCGCATCGCAGAAATTCGCGTCGTGCGTGCTCGCAGATTTTTGCAATGCGACGTCGCACCGCAGTTTTGTGTACAAGCTCTAAAGCTTGTCTAGCGTAGAAGCGAGCAAAGCTCTATGTTGTTTACGGTTTATTTACAAAATCAGCTTACAAATCTTAACAAAAGGTATACTGTTCGAAAGATCTGTCCGCTTACAATAATATACGAGTATAACAAATTAACAACATGTGGCGTAGTATTCCAAAGCGGGAAGTCATAAATTACTGTTATCATTACTGTTACTGTTATCCATCCCCTTCCCGACCTCAGATCGCCCGTAAATTATTTTTCCTTTAATTTTTATTATATTCTCCTCCTTTTCTAATGGGTTTCATCCTACTATTATTTTTTTTGGTTTTCAAAATTATCGACCCTAGCCTAAAACCAAACCACCAGACCTACTTTCCACGAAAGACAAAGGGCCTCGCAAAGACCTGCTGCTGCCAGGGGCCTCGCAATGGGTAAGGCCGCCGCTGTGTTATGTAATTTATATCAGAACAAAGATTTAATAATGTGGTATTTTTTAATATTATACTATAAAAAACATAACAGTATTTATAATCTACGACTATGATGTACCTACAATAGAACCGAAAGGTTAGTCCTGGTACCTGGTACAGAATCAAACTTCTTTAACATTAATTCACACAATTGACGGGTAGATTTTGGAAGGAACAATAACAATAGTTATAATAAGTAGGTAAATGTAATAGTAGGTACATTACATATCGCGAATATTTGCTAATTTAGTGAATCAATACACTCTGTAACATTGCATATCAGTTTGAGGTGCCAGGCAATAGTCTGGCCTGGCGTAAATAATACGCTTCTGATGTCATTATTTATCATCACATATGCAACAAATGAAATAATTAAATTATAACATACATTTATTTTAACTTAGGAAGTAATAAATAGTTAAGGTTCGCGCACATTAGGACCGGCTGCGCTGTGGCCCGCTGTTATGTGTGTTAGTTCATACAAAATGTACTAAAGTGATGCAAGAAGATTTTTGCGTTACAATGCGGCCTGTGCTAATGCGCGCGTCCTATAAGTATACAATTAACATAATGTAGGTGCAGATTACCATTTAATTTTGTAAAGAATGTAAGCTACATCTAAGAGATTAAGATAGACATTAGGCAGTTTTCTGTGCTACAGTCATATTATGCGGTACAAGTGTAAAGATCAGCTCTGATAGCATCTTGGAGTATTCCCTCCTCTTCAAGCCTACCAAACCAGAGCAGGGCCTTGGGTCGCTGGCATAACTTTCCCACTCTTATTTCCAGTTGTGGTGAAGGTGGAAACCAAGTTTCATCAAAAATCCCTTATTTTTTACAATATAGATTTTTCTGCAATGTGTGTTTGCAAGTGTGTGTTTAATTTATTTGCATCCGCTGATTTATAATCACACATAATACACTCATATATTTTTTCTCTGCTATGATGTGTTCTAATATGAGCATTTAAGTTACTCGGATGTACTGTTTTATAATCACATGAATTACATTTATAGGGCTTTTCTCCAGAATGTATTCTTAAGTGTGTTTTTAAATTACTTGCAGCTGATGATTTATAATCACACATGTCACATGCATATGGCTTTTCCCCGGTGTGTATTCGCATGTGTTTCTTTAAACTACTAGCTGATGCTGTTTTATAATGACACACATTACATGAATGTGGTTTTTCCCCGGTATGTATTCGTATATGCTTTTTTAAGCTACTTGCTGCTGCTGTTTTGAAGTCACACATTTCACATGCATATGGCTTTTCCCCGGTATGTGTTTGTTTGTGTCTTCTGATACTAGATGAATATGCGGATTTATAATCACATATATTACACTCATAAGGTTTTTCTCCAGTATGAGTAGATCTATGTTGCTTAATATCACTTGCTCGTGCTGATTTGTAATCACACATCTTACATTCAAATGGTTTCTCACCAGTGTGATGTATTCTTATATGTGTTTTCAAATTACTTGGATGCAATGATTTGTAATCACATTCTTTACATTTATATGGTTTTTCACCAGTATGTGTTCGTATGTGGATTTTTAAATGACTTGCTTCTGCTGTTCTATATTCACACACTTGACATTTATATGGCTTTTCTCCCGTATGTATTCTAACATGTGTTTTCAAGTTTTTTAATTCTGCCGATTTAAATTCACATATATCACAAGCATACGGCTTTTCTCCTGTGTGGGTTCTCAGGTGCTTTTTTAAACTACTTGATACTGCAGATTTATAATCACACACTGTACATTTAAATGGTTTTTCCCCAGTATGCGTTTTAACATGTGCTTTCAAATGACTAGATTTTGCAGTTTTATGGTGACATATATCACATTCGTATGGTTTTTCTCCGGTATGTGTTTGAATGTGCCGTGTAAAAGATCCTTTATGTGGTGTGAAATAATCACATATTGAGCATTTATGTAATTTCTTTCCAGTTTTTATACTTGAGCTTTCGGTTGCAGTTAAAGGCTCTCTAAATGAGTAAGAGTCTTTAGTCAGCAAGAACTCGGTAACTCTTTCATTTTTATCCATCTTTAGCAAACTGTTGTGCAGTTTATCACCAAGTAAAAAGTAGGTAGCAGGTAGTGTTTATGTTCTCTTGCTCACTGTTGTAAATCGATAATCGTAAACTAAATGAAAGCACGACAAAGCACCATGTAATAATACTTTAGACTAGTGAAACTGGGAACGCAGTGAAGAATTCAAACTAAATGAGTTCTTTAGTACGTTAGTGGCTTTTCTCTTTGAACCCTATGTGTTTGGCCAGTTAGGAAGAATCCTGAGAAAACTTCACTGCGGTCTACGTTTTGGCCATTTCATTTCTAGTAATTTTAATTTTCTTACAAATTAATTATTGAGTGAATAGCAAAATGGATCTCGTATTCTCGTACGTAGGTATGACAGATCCTGCCTGACAGATCAGATACAGAACAGAATTACAGACTATCTAAAGATGTGATGTGACCAAAGACCTTAAATTAAAGAGTCTTTGGATGTGACAGACAGACATGGCTGCCAGGGCCTCAGATGGCCAGGGCCAAAATTTTTCCCATCTTCGAAAATGTTTTCCCCAATATCCTTTTTTTACTAGTGCTGTGTTGCCAATCAAACAAAAGTGTAGATCCAAAATAGGAACGAAATTTATTCCTATTTTTGTTTTTTCTGTCTCAGTGATTCATATAAAAAAATAAGGTATAATCCAGTCTCGCATCATTTAAAACAAATGCGCTTCTAAGCGTTCTAATCGGTGCGGTGCCGGTGGCGTAAGCACTAAGAGTAACGTATGCGATGTCGACCTAAAATCTACCTGTAAAAATATAAAATTAAATGTGTTACTGGCAAATTTAGTAGATGTCACCGCCAAAACTAATGCTCGCGCCACACTATGCTCCTCGTCATGCTCCCAGTGTTGCCAACTCCAAAAATTCAGAGTCCCTAGATTCTTAATCAAAAGTCGCTAAAACTAATTCCACCAAGAGCGGATCCACAATTTTGTCTGGGAGAATACCTATAATTTTGTCGGGGACAGGAAAGGCGGTGTCAAATGTTAGGATAGGTAAAAAAATTAAGGTAAATATTGGCCGTATTCAATAGCAAAACTTAGATTTGAAAGAATATTGGACGTGTTTCTTTAAATATTTTTTGAAATATCTAAAGCTAGGGCTGTTTTAATTTGTACTCCAAAAGTCGCCAGATATGTCGCTGAACAATTTTTGTCGTCAAAACTTTATTTTAGTCGCTAAGACTTGAGCAAAAGTCGCCAGTTCTAGCGACTAAGTCGCTAAATTGGCAACACTGCATGCTCCTCGCGCTGCCGCATCGCTGCCGCGATGTTGCCCTGTCTGTCCACACACTGCTCTACTCGCGCGATTAATCGCGCGAATAATCGCGCAATTAATCGCTACGCGCCGCACTTGTCTATTCGTCGTTGCTACACAATCATGGACGTTGAAACTGTGGTGGCAGCGAGTATAGTATAGCTAATTATATCTATGTTATGCTACAAAGCAATATACATCGTCGGCGTCGACGTCTAGTAGCAGTTACCGCAATTTTTCTTTTATGGAGATTTTAAATAATATCTATAATTATATATTTTTTTGTAGTAAGCATGTCTTCAATTTATACAAGAAAAGTTGGATGGAGTTAAATAAAAATTTGAATTCAACTTAATTTTGTTAGGGTAGACTGGGTACGGTAGTGACAATTTTGAATTAACGACCAAAGATTTTTTTTAGTGCCTTTAATTTTTACGAAACTTTTTTTTTACAGTAAAGTAATAATTTATCTACAAATAGATCTACAATTTTAAAGGGAACATAAATTAATGTTTTTTCTTCCGACCATTCTCCGTTGCGCGGCGACGACATGACGAAAACAAAGACGTGCGTCTCGCGTGAGCGCTCGGCACGAACTGCGGCCGCGCGAGTATGTGGACAGTCACTCGCGCTCGTATTGCCGGTCGTACTCGCGGTGTGGCGGGCGAGGACAAGGAGCATGACGAGTGGCATGACGAGTAACGTGGCCACACTACGTCTCTGCCTACTTTCCTCGCTACTTCCCACGCCACTCGTCGAGTGTGTGGCGGGCGCATAAGAATCAAAGAAAAAAAACTAAGCATTAATATATGTCACTGTCACTAAAAATAAATAAAAGTAGAAAACAAAATCAAATGTCAAGAAATAAAACTGATTCAGTACCTAATTTTAATTTTAACAAAAAGCTACAAATTAATTTGCTTAACTATTTGTAACTATAGTTTAAAAAAGTATTTTGGTCTAATATAGTTAAGTGATTCATTTTGTTCACAATTTCTTCTCAGCAGACTGATATGACAACCGTAACATCAGCACCCAAAAACCGAACCAGGTAAGTACTATTTCTGGTTTCTTGCGACTTACAATTATTTAAATTTATACCACTAGTTGTGGTCCATATTTAAATGCGGTGACTTCTTAAAAGAGCTGTACATTTTCTAAAACAAGAATAAACCTGTGTGTTTATCTAGAACCAAGTGGAGAAATCCAATATGAATAAATACCCCAACCACATCTATTTAACTATATATAAAATAGAAGTAAAGAAAAACAACAACATGGGACATTTTAAAAAGGGTGTCTACAAGCACCTCTCCCGGGCTGGCAAAGCATCATCAACGCCGTTAGTGTTGCAGGTATTCATAGGCGGCGGTTTTGCTTACCATCAGGCAGACCGTCTGCCTTTTTGCTGCTCTTTTATGTATTAAAAAAAACCATGTATTATGGTTTATGGTTCGCTTTTCATTTAAGTTGAGTGGCTAATGTCACAGTTTGTAGCCATGACATGGTCTAGTCTTGTAAAATATAAATCTGTTCAGCAAATTGAAAACATAAGTTCTTGACTAAATCAATTTAGTCTTTAAAATTTTAATTTATGATTGTTGCAGCCTTTGTAGAGAATGGGAAAAAAATCGACGGAACAAATTCAATGATGCTATCACAAAACTTGGTGAAATTGTAAGAGAAGTTAGCAAGTGTGAACCATGCAAAGATACAGATTCAGGAAAAGATAATGCCAAGTTTGCCAAGATTGAAATAGTACAGAAGGCTATTCAGTGTTTGAACAACTACATTCAAGAGAAAACGCAACTCAGTAAGTTTATGGGAGAGGTAATGGATAAAATAGTATGTTACTTGTTTATGTAAAACAATTATTTAGATTGGCCTGTTTGGAATCCTTATAGGTTGATTAAACAACAAGTATGGTGGGGAGACAGTGCTCTCAGCCAAGTACTATTAAATATAAACATTTTGACGAGGCGAGACAGTCACTAAAACCACAATTTGTTTGCTTGGCTGAGTGTGCCCATTTACTGTCTCGCCACTATACTTGTTACATGTAATCAGTCCATTACTTAGATATCTATTTAATTTAGTGACATCTACATCTTATTCATTAATTTGTCCATTACAATTATTAACACCATTTTTATTATGAAAACTAACATGGATGTGACACATATGGGAATGTTAAAAAAAATATTCTGGTAAGCTGTTTACAGTTTAATAAACACACACAAAAATGTATCAACAAAATCATTTGTGCAGATATAACAAACACACTGTGTCACTCTTTCCCTCTGACAGATAAACTTTCGTATTTATAATATTATTGTGATATTCATAACATTTTTCATTGCAGAAACCGAAATCCTAGCTCTGCAAGTTAAGCTAGAAGCAAAAGAAGGAAACATTTGTAAAAAAGATGCATCCACGCAAGTTCACATAGAAATAACAAAGAAAAAGAAAAGTGAGTAGCTTTCTTTATTTTTCAACAGCATTCTTTACTTCTTTAACATTAAATGAACATCACAATAAATGTGAATAAAAGCAAGATTAATATCTTTGATAAAATGTTTTCAGATGGCAAATATGTGAAGGTACTGACGATTCAAAAGTCTAACAGTAATGATTTAAACCAAGCACCTAAATGCTTGAAGAAAAGTAAAACAGAAAATGCATCAAAGCAGAAAATACCAAACATACTCCCTCGTTGCAATATTTTTGGCAAGAAAGGTATGATGATAGTAATTTAAAAAAATGCTAGAATGATGGAATGTTTAAATCATAATGGTAATACATATATATAATATCTCAATACCTTTGTTTTTCAGCACAAGAAAATACAATAGTAGTTCTTCCAGCTGCTCCATACATTTTTCCCCAAAGACAAGTACTCTTTCCCACAGTACCTCCAGCTATTGTTGTATTTGATCAAAATTTACAAGCATTGAACAAATCAGTTCCTATTGTTAGTAGAAATAGTGGAGATATTACAAAAACTACAATGGTCAATATTTTACCAATATCAGCGTATTCCCGTCCGTTATCGGCCGCAAAGAATAAGAAAAATGTTAAGTTAAAAGCTGACCCAGCTAAGAAAGCTGTTAAAAAGAGTAAATGTATAAATAAAGTTTCTAAAGAACTTGTCAAAAGTGAAAATGATTCTTCTAAACTGAAACCCGAAGTACCAAAAGAAAACAAAAGTCCTGATGCTGTCACACAAAATACAAAAGCAAGTATTAAAGTGACTGCAAAAATAATAGAGCCAGCTGAATCTCTTGCTAGCAAAGTTCCACCGCCTAAGGAAATATCGACAAACAAACTTGATAACAACGAAAAACATACTAGTGGTGCAAACCCGATTGTAAAAGACAAACCCAAAACGAATTTACAAAAAATCGATAAGCCTCAATGCTTAAACGTTGAAATTTCCAAAAGTATTACACCAGTGTCTACTTCTACGAAAATAACAGTCGCTGCTACTACCGAATCCGTGAATAAAACTACAACAACAGAAGCTATTGATAAACATAAATCTCTTAATATAAACGTACCGTTAGTGGTAAAAGATAAAGAGAACAAATTGCCGACTTTGCTCGATACGACGTTATGCGATGGTGGCAACGCTCGGCTTGAATTAGCGGAAGAGTTTTTAGCTGCGTCTCCTACAGCGGCGTTTCTTATGTCGTTTCCTCTGGTCAGCGGTAACAGGGCTGACAGTCCTGCTGAAGAACCTCATACAACTTCACAATCTCAGACCAAAGACCAAAAACGAAGTGAACTTATATCGCAAAGTATACAAACTTCCACTACCTCTTTCTTAGAAAAGGCTAATAATTCTGATTCAAAGACGAAGAATACAGAAAATAAAACTGCACCGATTCCAGAAAATAAAACTATTGTTCAAGAAAAACACAGAGAAGTGACAATATCCAAAGTAGGAGAAGTCAAAACTTCTGTCACTGCTACACAGTGCAGTGCTACTGTTACCAATGAAAATCCATTTTTGAACCTACCCATGCCATCATTGATATCAACAAATTGCACTTTATCAGACACAACGTTTGGATTGGACTTCGATTGCAACCTTAATAAACCTATACCATCTCAGCCGAGTAGTTACGTAAGCAATAGCAATATTTTTTATAAGAATGATCCATTTAGCACAGTGAAAAGTACTATTTACAGCACAAGTAGCATATCTTCAAGTCACGAATTCAATGGGCTCGGTCTTTATCCTTGTGCAATGGAAAAGTATACATCTAAGAATAAATCGGAATTCACAAACATGGATGACAGTAGTCTGATGAAAATGGGGTCATCGCGATTGACTTACGATATCGACTTAGGCTGGTCGCATAAAGGGTTCGACTTCGTCAATTGTACTACAAGCGCACCGACATTTCCCAAAGACAACATTTTGACCACCGTGTCTTCTACTCCGTTTTCATCATCGTATAATCCATTCAATCCGGAGTTCCACGTTCCTTTGGTATCGAATACTACTAAAAAAGATGTCTCGAATAAAACGAGCTCGTCTTTTGCAGACACCATAACAAATCTTTATTCACAACCTTCCAATTTATGGCCAGAAGAACCTTTTTACTCCAACTCCAATGTATCTAAAACGGGAAACACGAGACACCAAAATTATCTACCTTTAGAAAGCATTCCAACAAACTCTAACTTAAAGCAAAGCATTGTCAAACATTACGAAGCAAAAGACAGCACGGTGACAAATGCTAATAATGGAACTAAATCTTTGAATCACTCAATTGGTCATCAACTCAACGAAAAGTATACGAAAAAGTCTCCTAGCAAAACTCACATAAATTGGATGACCTCTGAAATTAGGCCAATGCAAAACAATTGTAACCCCATACAGTCTGATATCAAAGAAACTCAAAAGTTGACATACAACCATGTAGACAGCGCCGCTAAAAGGCATGATAACAATGAAAATAACAATTACTTTCCACTATCAATGCACAACTTTCCCGCGCAACCTGTCCAAGAAGATTTCCAAGTGTGGCCGTCAGTGAGGCCTTTGGGGACTGCAGAGATCAGTATCGATCCTCCCCCGATCAATTTGCCAACATTAGTTGGCGATCTGGCATTGGGGCCACATGATAAAAGGAAAAACCTAGAGTCAGTTTCGAGAGTGATGCCTCAACAAGAGTTACAAAACTGCACCAACTTTTTCTCAGTCACACAGCTGATGAATCGCTCAAATGACAATTTGCCTTCGAGATATCAACCGCCACAATTAGAAACGACGAAATCTTTTCCCGCAAAACAAAATGTTCCGCACTATACCAACGAGAGTGGCAGAAAAGTGTTGCCATCGCGCGTTGAAAACCAAATGCAGCAACCGTATATTTTTAACGACTCAAAACCATCCCATTCGTATGAAAACATGTCTCAGTTTTCGCAAGTCAAAGCAAAGGCCAATAATAAATCAGACAAAACCAAAAGCCAGAAAAATAACTACTCTGCAGAAGCGTTGTTGCGCGGAGGAAATTTCACTCAGAAAATTGCGGACAATAGTAACAAGTTCTTGCCATCATCACAAAAGTACGGCGACTTCAACGCACCGCAAGACACAAGTGTCGCGCAAGTGTCTCATTTTCCACCTATTATCGATTACACTGACAATAGCTACACCGGTCAGCAGTTATCAGGAACATCCCTATACAATACCACAACTAACACGATATCGAACTCATTCTATTCAAACTTTATGCCTGGAAGCAGCAACTTAATGTCCGGTAATTACGCCAGCGGACCCTTTACCGGCGAATTTATCGATTACAATCAATCGGCAGAATGCAATTACCCGAACCATAAATACGAAGAGCTGAAAATGAGGAACAATCCCTCAACCTTCCACGGCGATAAACTACCTTCAAATTACAAAAGTTCACGCAGAGAGTCTGCAACCAAACACAAACTAGAATGTTCCAAGAAAGAGACTAGTAAGAAATATCAAAGTAAACGGACAAAAGTGAGTAACGATGTTGAAGAGTGGAATGATCCTAGTCACGTGCTGTGGCAAAACAAAGGTTCGAGTAGGAAGCATACGAATATGATGCCTGAAGAGCTACCGTTTCCAAACTACATGAGTAACCAGATGCCCTCGCAATACCAGCCAGATTTCTTCAACAGTCACTTGATGCCTACGAACATGCAGCCCGTCGGACACAATGTCGAGCGGTTCCCCATCACATCTCGAGCGAACTTTAATTTGAGCACAATATTTCCTGAAATTACAATGGTGAGTTAACGTTACTATGGAATATACAAAATAATAGATTGTATGTATTGTATGTATGTATTGTATGTAGATTGTATGTATGTAGAACTAGCGAGAAAACGCTCTGCGTCTGTTTCACTTCAATGTTATGAAAACAAACGCAGTGCATTTGCTGTCGTTAAGTTATTTAGATCTATCTACAGGGTTATTCATAAAGGGTATGCTAAGCCGAAAAGGGCTCAATAGTACTCATCATTATGAACAACTTTTACTATGGGTCCAACCCTAAATTCGCGAAAAAAAATTCAGCTGTTCCATACATTTTGTCGAGTGTCATTGACATTTTTTATTGACCAGATGATATTTTTTTAGTATTACTTACTGTATACGTAGAACCATGCTTAACGTAGAGATATTTTTGCTGCATTTATTATAATGTGTATTTTTGATTGTTTCAGAAAGTGCAATAGTTTTATTAACAAGGAGTACTTTGCAACGGTGTACAGCTACACTATAAAGCCAGTGATAAATATAAGAGATAAAATATTATTTATACAGAAGTAACAGTATGAAAACGTTAATAAATTATGTTTGGATTACCGGTTTTCATTTGTAAGTAACTCTATTGTTATTAATTTCTATCTTCAACGAGAAATGAACCAGAATACTGACCTATACAAATACATACGTAAGCTGGTTTGGTGTAAACAAGCTACTTATAGTGACTATACAATACAGAGTTAAAGGAAAAGGTATGCTAAGCCAAAAAGGACTCATAGTACTCATCATTATGAACAACTTTTACTATGGCACGACCTTGAAATTCGCGAAAAAACAAATTCAAAATTCTGGGTGGCGCAGACCTGTTATGGGCAAACGTGACGTTTCATATCAGGCGAGCGATTTGCACGATCGCTAAATCAAATAATATAGAATAGTTTAAAAAACTAAAAACACGCATTGTCATCGCTCTTTGACAAACGCGGCACGTAGCAGAATATGTACCAGTATCCGTGGGGAACCACAGCTTAGCCAGCAGTAGTCACAGAATTCGCGTACCGAGTCACAGCTTAGCTAACAGTAATCGTAGAAATTGCGTTCGGAGCAAAAACACAATTTATTAGCTTCATTTATGTAATTATTTTAATTTATTTATAAGTAACTATATTTTTTGTATAATATGTAATTTATTGTCATCGATCCTCGATATATCTAAAAAGTTTGAACGAAATCCGGCCGTTTAAAGTGGGTCAAAATCGCGCCCAAAGGAGTCGGTTACAAACATACAGGTGAAGCTAATAATTATAAGCGTGTTAATAATTAAAAAAACTAAAAAACACGATTTGTTTAGTGTATTGTCGTCGGTCCTCGATATATCTACAAAGTTTGAAAGAAATCTGACCGTTTAAAGTGGGTCAAAAACGCGCTCAAAGGAGTCGGTTACAAACATACAAACATACAGGTGAAGCTAATAAAAGCGTGTTAAAAAGGACGCGCTAAGAGTTCGCAGCACGGCCCTAGGACTATAATAGGGTAGGGTACGTTAATTTCAATATTTTTAAACCTAAAACTTCAAGAAACCTTGTAGCTTCACTCTGATTTGACGGTTTGTTAGCAAGCGTAGGCAATTGTTACCAGAATTGCAAGCAACGCGTAAAGTTTGGGCATTTTCCTAACTTTTTATTAATGAAGGAGAGCTTACTAACATCCTGCAGTCAAGATAATGCCGTGATTAATGACTGACCTTCGCTATTCCTTTCTTTTTGTTTACGATTCAGAACGAAAGCTACTGATAAGCATATTTTTCCAAGATTAATAAGTTTGCTTCTAAAATGTATTTTTGTATACCAGTTAGAAGACGTTGATTCATATTTCTATATTTTTGTGCTAATCGCTGTTATTGAGAAACACAATTAGGCATTGTTTACTTTGTACATATAGTGTAGGTACTTATACAAGGTTATAACGAAAGGGTATGCAAAGCCAATAACGGCTCACAGTACTCTTCATAATGATCATTTACTATAGTGGCGACCCTAAAATCGCGAAAAAAATCGGCTGTTCAATAGAACAATTACAATGACACTCAGCAAAATGTATGACAGCTGATTTATTTTCGTGATTTCAAGTTTGGTTCCATAATAAAAATTGTTCAAAATGATGAGTACTCATGAAATCTTTTTGACTTTTTCTAACAACCCTGTATAGAAACCTATATACCTACTAGTGTCATAAACAGGTTAAGTTTGTATGTATGTTTGTAGAGGGTAATCTAAACTACTGGTCGGTTTTAAAAAAACCGTTACCAATACAAAACTACACTATCCCTGAGTGCTATACACTATATTAGTATATAATATTTTATAGCTAGACCGAAAGCCGGCATCAGGCACGAAGTCCAGAACATCAGCCAATAAATTACACAAAGGCAAGGAATAGTCCTCAAGATAAGATAATCTATAAATATATAAATGAGTCTCTATTTCCCTTGGTCATCGCATCACGCGTGGGATGGAAGAATTTCGCTAATTCTTTTTTGTTGTGTTAATTATTGTCAGAAGCTTCTTATAAAAGAAAAAAATAAGGAAGTTGAGCGGAATATTAAAAATAAGACATACTTAGTTAAGACAGGACATCGCTTGTCTGGTCCGCTAGTCTACCTATGCCACAGAATCCTATACATATACGGGCTGACTGGTTAGACACTTGACATATTCTAGGTTATCATAGTACTCATTATTATGAACAACTTTTACTATGGGACCAACCCGAAATTCGCGAAAAAAAAATCAGCTGTTCCATAGAAAAATGTCAATGACACTTGACAAAATGTATGGAACAGCTGATTTTTTTTCGCGAATTCCGGGTTGGTCCCATAGTAAAAGTTGCTCATAATGATGAGTACTATAATAACCTAGGATATGTCAAGTGTCTAACCAGTCAGCCCGTAATAAAAACGTAAGCGATTTCTGTCTGTACATGGAAGATATATATGAGTCAAACTTTTTTTGGAGGCCTTGATAAACGCAATAGATCTCAAAATAATTTAAAATAAAATTAAAAATAATTATCTAGTTTAGATATCCGAAATGAATGTTTAGAGAAGTAAAATACGTTTACTTTGTTTTTAGTACAGAAATCACAATATAAAGAGGTAGATTTTGATCCACATTTATATCTAATAGAATTGCCAAGAGACATCGCGCTACGCCGAGCGTCTAAAAGTTCCGTCTAACTTATTACCCATTTCTACTACAAAACTGTCTCATTAGTCACGATCGATTTGCATTAAACGAACACAAAAAGTAGGCGTTCATTGCGTCGAAACCCGTATGTAGATAGCTTTTATAACCATTATCTCTAATTAACTATGAAAGGCGGACCGTTAGCCGAACTGTTATCACTTCTAGGTACCTACTTACCTCCATCCCGATGGGTTCCCGCCTTTCCGTGGCGGGGTGGATAAGTAGCCGGGCCGCCTTGCCCGGTGAAACTAAGAGGAACCCGAGGTGGAGGCTCGGGCCGGCGCCCTGGACATTCCGGGAAGCGGCGGTCTGAGCCAAGGCGGCTTTGAGTGGCTGCGGGGGCCTCTCCACGGGTCCCTATGCTCGGCATAGGGCGTGGACGAGGCGGGTTGGGGTCCAGAAATGGACCAGCGGACCTTCGGGTCGGAGGATGGCCGGCCTTCAAGGCTGGCGGCGCGGAAGGGATCGGTCAACTCGCCCACCCTTTCGGGCACAGAGGGATAGGCTCGGCCGGCGTCCTGGACAGTCCGGGTAGCGGCGGTCGAGTCCCCGAGAGGGAGAGAGCGGGAGAGAGAGAGGGACCCTTTCTCTCACCCACTCCGCAGAGAGAAGAGCGGACACGGGGGCGAGTCAGGCCAGTGGGGCCAGTAAGGCTCGCACTCCGTCTCCGCTAGGAGGGCCTGGAGTGGCGGGTGCGGGGACACCCGCTGCTTCGCATTGGGCCCTCCAGGGTGGTCGACGCGTCTGATGTTCCGACGCGTCGCCACGAGAGGGAGGGGGTGGCCACCCCCCTACCCGAGGTGGGTCTGCCTCACGGCGGACATAGGCTGGGCGGGGCTGCGGTGATTTAATGGGCCCGCGGCTCCGTCCATTGCCTGGAGGAACTTCCCAGGGTTTTTAGTGGGTATGCCGCCACTAGGGCGGAGACTCCCACATAACCACCCTGCCCTCCCCGGGGCGGGTGTGGTATCCATAAAGGATTTTCCCTGGGTCACAAAAAAAAAAAAAACAAAAAAAAAAAAAAAAAAAGGTACCTACTTACCTATACAGATACTATTTTTAATCTATGTCGAATTCTCGATACTATAATATTAGGTAAGCATTAGTTTTTTTTAATTCTGTAGGTTATCAAAGAACCCCACTGGTTCTTATTTGTAAAAGATCGCTCTTGGCGATAAGGCCGCCAGTCGTTGCACTAGTTTTAAGTTTTATATTTTTTGTTTGTATTTTCTGGTGTGAACAATAAAGAGTTTATCTATCTATATATTTGCTTAGTGACCACTCTTCTTATTTGTTATGGGGATAGGTCCTGGACCGACGACGGCGCACAATGCACCCCTTGCGGGAGCATTGTGCGTTTCCACCTTACCAACGGCTTGCTAGTGCTAGTGTCCACTCGTTTATTTATTTAACTTAGGTCTAGCGTGTAATAAGAACGTGAATTTGTGTATCACTAAAGGAAATTACTGACACAGTAAAAACATAATATCGCTAAGAGCGATCTCTTCTAGACTATATAGTACAAATAAAGTAATTGTTAACTGGTAATATAAATAAATAATAATGATTCCTTCTTTACCATCACGGTACATTTACACTAAGTACATAAACGCCAGGGTTTCGTTGTTTATTCATCCATCCACAATTCATACTAAAGTAAGAATGAACAGACTATCACAGTGTAAAAACATACTGCAGTAGAATGAGTATGAATTTCGATTCTTTATAATTAGGCATTGAAAAATACAACACAAAGTATGTCAATAAAAATAACAAAAATAAACGAAACGCCTAAACACAACGCTTATTCCAAACCTGCAACGCCTAATTCAATTAAACCAAAAAAAAGCGAGTGTAGCCACAGCATAATATACTCAGCTCATGTCATGCGGGTATATAGCCTGCAGCTAAAACTTCTCGCTAGTCAAACCTGACCAATCGGGACGGATGTCGGCAACATATCAGTCTCTGTTGACCCTATTTCTTACAATTTGGAGGTCAATATCGTTGAAACTCAACTCTTATCCGTTGCCCTTGAGCAAAAGTCATGCAAAGTAGCACACTTTTGAGGAAAGATTACTAATATTCGACGATTGGATGACGAAGAAGCTATAGAGGCTATCTGAAAATGTAATCGATTATTCTATATTTTAGTTCTCCAGATTTGTATTGTACTTTGTTAGAGATTCTCATGACTACATGTCGCTATATTTCATAGAACTTTACTGCTAATAAAGTAGGTAAATGCACCATAGAACCTTCACAGCAAAAGTGTGGAACGAAGCCAAGCAGAGCTCTTCAAACTTCAATCAAAAACCAGTATTGTTCTACACGCATTTGTTTCACATCAAAGTGTTCCTACATATGCATAATTTGATTAAACATGTAGAGTACACCTACTTGCCTGTCTATATGCACTCGTAACGAGCGGTTTTCCTTGACCCCACTGCGATAGGTAGGCATTTGTGTTTTTCATTCATACGAGCGTACCTTTTGGGTTTCGCACCTAATTGTTGTACAGAATTTAGTGAGGATTAAAAAAATAGCTCTATGAAATGAGATTGAGCATTGAATCGGTAATCGTTTGACACAGATTCACAAGTGCGTCAAGATCACATAGAGATATCGCAGCAAAGCAGCTGCGATCCAAATATCCAATACTGCCGACAGCCGCAGCACTTGTAGAATGACTCATAGGAAAGCACTCGCTGACTGGCAGCGGATCACCGGCGCTGTGCATAACCAGAGATCTCCGACAACATAACATTTCGTCACCACTTTTTTGCCAGTCTGTTACAGGCGTCTGACGGCGAAAGACGTGCGCGCGATTTCTCACTAGCCTCCGCGATCGCGGGAAAACTTTTCGACATGGCGGGAACCTATGTTGATGAAGCGTTTAATTGATATTTCCTTGATTTTTGAGATAAATGGCTATTCATTTTTTAGACTTTTAGTCGTAAGAGCTTTTCAGTGAAGTGAGTTTTTGAAAATGAACAAGATGAAGTTTCCTGTGTGGATAGTGGTAAGTAACATTTTAAACTTGATACTTACATTATAATTAATCTGTTAAAATTTTTCTTATTGAGTAGAGTAACAAACATTTTTCTAATATTATGTAAATTTTACCTACCTTTTAATTTTAATTTTTTGACTCTTAATCATTCATTCCTATTATAAATTATAATTACAAACTAGCTGCGCCCCGCTGTCCTGCAAGAATAGCGGAAAGCCGTTCAATTTTCTGGGGTAAAAAGTAATCTACATATTACCTAGGGCTTAAGCTACCTTCATACCAAATTTCGTCAAAATCTGTTTAGCTGTTAAATTGTTAAATCAAATTGTCATCCATACGTCCATTACATAGCTGTCATTTGCGCAAAGAGTATAATAAGTCGTTTTGTTATTCCAAGTCTGATTCTTTTTTGTTATACCTCGTTTTATAGTGACTGATGTTTTATGTCAATTCACACTTGAATGCTATCGAATTTATTTAATAGAAATAAATAGTATAATAGGAATAAATAGTATCC
Source organism: Alcis repandata (assembly GCA_949125135.1). Taxonomy (NCBI): domain Eukaryota; kingdom Metazoa; phylum Arthropoda; class Insecta; order Lepidoptera; family Geometridae; genus Alcis; species Alcis repandata. The sequence continues at coordinate 8,277,214 of OX421226.1, read as the reverse complement.
TATGTGCGTTTCCTGGCTCTAAGCTACCTCCTCACCAATTTTCAGCCATATCGGTAAAGCCGTTCTTGAGTAGTAGTAGTGTAACTAACACGACTTTCTTTTATATATATAGATTATCGTAAATCCAAAGCAGGAAGAAAAGATTTGACAAAAAAGATTGCACAGAATAATAAATTTTCACTTTTTTTTTATATTTAATTACACGAAGGTTTTCTGGAAATTTCAGTCCAAAAGTATTATTTTCTATGATAATGATAATTCGAAATGAAACCAGAATTAAAAAAAGTTCTACCCCTTAGATATAGGTATATTACGAAATAACTCGCATTAATTATACTGAATTTACCAAAACGCAAATAAACTCACCCGTCGAAAATTTTGAACTTATATTTTTTCAAACTTTTAATCTAAAAAAGAGTATAAAACGTTACAAATAAAAACTGAGCTCAGTTTTTATTCGCGGGTAAAGTACCCAAAAAGCTTTTTACAACATTGCGGTCGAATAAGTGGACAAACATCAAAATTCGTGCTCATGTCTATTAAAGTTTAAAAATATCTGCGAAAGATTGTTAAGAAATACAATATACAGGTACAAACAGATGAAGTCTCATCATACAGCAAAGCTCTACCCACGACTTCGAAAGCTTTTTAAGTCGGATCACATTAGATGTAGCCGATGAAAGCTAACATTTCAGCAACAAGCTTATACATAGCTATAAACATATACAATGAAATCGACTCTGTAGTACCATTTTCTAAACTAAACTTGACAGTTCTAAAATTTTTACTATCCTTTTCTCTCACATTAAAATATAAAGCGCTGCAGACAATTTAATCCCTGCCAGATTACTTTAGTTTCGTGAGTACCTAGTTCAATAGAAGCGACACCAAATATCTAACATTTGCATAAATCCACCTAATTCTTACTTCGAGCACGACTTACCAATTGAAAGGATTTAACGTTAAATCAATCATACATTAGAATCGGCGTGCGTGGCTTATAATCGATGAATAGAAAGCAACAAATAATATAGCAATGATGGCTTTTGACCGTAAAGTCAAGATTGCGATCTGCATAGTTAAAATAATGCGTGGAGGCTTTCTTTTATTATTCGTACATAATACGAGTAAAATCAGTTCTGGTTATAAATTATCATCCCACAATAAATAACTGTCAAAAGTGTACCGATTAATTACTAACTTGTAACTACTTGGGCGGTTTGAAAAATGACTGGACGGGGTCGGCACGGATTGGAAGAAATTGGGGGGGAGACCTTTGCCCAGTAGTGAGACAGCGTAGGTTGAATAATAATAAAAAAAATTACATGGGTACTATTTCATTGAAAATCCGATTAATCCTACTGTAAATGTTAGTACGAGTATGTCTATTCTTTTGTGTCTGTTACTCAATCACGCAAAAAAGGCTGAATGGATTTTGGTGAAATTTAGTATGCAGATATAACCTGGATTTAGACAGGCTACTTTTTATCCCAGAAAAATTAACGACTCGTTCAGAATAGTGGGTGAAACGTGAGGTGTATGTTCTACATAAATTCTAATATGATAGAGAGAAGAGACTACCTTATTTCGTGTTTCATTTTGTTGCGATTGAGAATCGTACAATAGTCTTCAGATAGCTTAAAGCTTAAATTCGACCACGGCATCGTTGTTATTATTTTCTTGCTTCTGAGACAAAGAAAATCGATAACGGCAGGATATTGAGAAAATTATGGTAGTAGCCAATAATGGCTTCGCATAAAATATGACTAACAACACAAGTAGGGATCTAATACGTACTTATCCATATTTCTATAACGAGTTTATCTGTCTACTTTTATTTCGGATAAAAGCTTCATAAATAATGTACGAGGGTAGAACATGTCATATTCTATTGTGCTACGCTAATGGGGCGTGTAAGAGTAACGTATCATTTAGTCCCTAAATCGATGTTAAACATGGCATTAATATGTATTGAGCGCGCCAATGCGACAAGAAGGCTGCGCGCGCGACGGGATCACTCAGACATTGTTTTTCGATGATGCGGGTACTATCGACACCACAATGTACGGGCTGCCACCTCACGCATACAAATGAAAGACTTTTTCTTGCGAAATTTGGGTATTATGTGCGAATATTAATTCGACATTTAAGTATTCTACACACGATTCTTTGCAGTCAATTAAAATTTGTAAAAAACCGTAATGTCAGTCACGGTATTTCCTACGAATGATCGCGAACAGCAACGTAAAAATATCCTTTGATCTTGAGGTTCACGGCTTTACGGTTTCTTATAGAGTTCTGAGAAACTGAAATTATGAGAATTTCTACCAAGCGGCTCGGCGCGGCGTGCCATAGGAATGTTGACATTGATATTAGTACTCGTATGAAATCGATGATTTTACCGGATTTCATTATTAGATGGTACCTACCTAAAAATAATACGAGTCCCAATTTTTCGAAATATTCAGAAGCAAACAAACCCAACGCATTCTGAATTTAAATCCTGAATTAAAACTATGCCAGATACAATTTTGATTCCACCTTTATGTACTAGTAATTTCATTTTCTGGCAAAGCAATGTGCTGGCGTTTTAATTAGTTAAGATATGTATAGCTACAAAGTGTATAGGTACACCAAATAACATAAGTATATCAAAATGCATGTTGGCGTGCGCCGGCGCAGCGTGGGGCCGTTGACGCTGTGACGCGCAACTATGTCAATGCCGCGCCCGCGGTGCACTATCGTGCACTCTTATCGACCTCTTCGATAGGAAAATTACATCGTGACTACTCTGTTGGTCTGTAGCTAGTCATTTCGATAATCTATGGCGGAAAATCGTAGAGCTGTCTGTAGAAATCATTACACAAAAACACTACCTAAATTACACAACTAAATAACAGTACAACATACTACAACTATAGTATAGGGTTATTCATAAAGGGTATGCTAAGCCGAAAAGAGCTGATAGTACTCATCACTAAGAACAACTTTTACTATGGGACCAACTCGAAATTCGCGAAAAAAAAAAATCAGCTGTTCAATAGAAAAATGCCAATGACACTCGACAAAATGTATGGAACAGCTGATTTTTTTTTCGCAAATTCTGGGTTGGTCCCATAGTAAAAGTTGTTCATAATGATGAGTAGGTACTATGAGCCCTTTTCGGCTTAGCATACCCTTTATGAATAACCCTGTATAATAAGTAGGTACACAACCGAAAGAAAACTAAACTTGAAAACTATTTACTTCGACTACCACTCACCGCTACAGCCATCTATTGCAAAACGGCAGGTGCAAAGTCGTACACCTCTGTATTTGGTAAAACAAATAGGTTTGCGCGGCGGTCGTCGGTCGAAATTTTCTTTATTATTGCAATTATGCACCTGTTACAGTCTTTATCAATAGGTAGCACCCAATGTAATTCGTTCTCTATACCCAGATACGATAACTCAAGTGATCGCTTGACTCAAGTATACCCAGTAGAGTCGGTAGTCTCAATGAACTATTACAATAAGTTATTTTATAAAGAGGTAGAGAATGGCATAAGTAGATACAAGATGTTTTGTTAAAGGGTAGCATGTGATAATGATTATGATAGCTATTTATCTTATTAGGTACACATTTCCACGCCTTCTAACAATAATTTACTTACTATAACGCACCTTACCCTAATAAAATGTAAGAGTAACAACCAGGCGCTACGTGAGGATAATTCAACAGTTACTTTGTTAACTTGTGGCATTGACGAATAGTTTTAAAAACTTTAATCAGCTGTTTACCAATACGTAGGTAATTTGTTTAACATACTCGTTACCCGAAACTGTAGGTAGCCAAAATAAATTGCCCAATATAAATAAATGTCTTGCAAGGTAATAGACAACTATGAATTTTAATTAGATACAACAGGCAGGTACCACATGACACACCCATTTAATAATTTCGTACTTGTTATTCAAAATAAAATTAATGGTTACGGCTGCACTGACCTATATTTGAAATCAAAGTTAATTAAAAATAAACAAATCATTTTGGAGAAGTTTGTTATTTTTTAAATCATCTAACGAAGTGTTATTTTGTGAGCATTTATATTTTTGAATTTCATGTGAATGTTTAAGTGTAAAGTAGCTAAGTTTATCCCATTAATGACAGTCACTGGCTTAACCCGGTCATAGTTACATAAATATCTCCCACGGGCGCTATTTTTGAGAACATTGTACACAGTGAGTTCCGTCTAGCGCCATTGAACACGGGGGACATTCTGGTACGCTAGAAGCTATCTCGGTCACTCTTATGACACTTATGACGTTTCAGACAGCGATGGAGATAAACTTGAGCGGTCTAGAATACCCCCACAGTGTGTAGTATGTCAGAAAACGGGACGTATGAGTTACAAAATTGTAAAATTACATATTTTAGCGTAACTTTATTGTGTAGGAGCTACATTGCAGAGATGGCTCTACATCTGCAATGTTACGTGTTTTAACATTCTCCATTAAAATTTCCAAGTCTGTTTGCGAGAACGTGCTTATAATGAATCTTATTTCAGCGTTTCGCGTTAAAACATCTGCTCGGTCTATCAACAAACAAACGTATTGTGCTGAGATGAACTCCTTCTTTACATAATATTTATACACCGTCAAGATTGATGATGATGATGAGTCATATATTAATTTCTTCGATGACCTTCGGTTTCGGAAGAATGACTGAGAGCAACTTTCACGTGAATATACCTACTTTGTATGGTCGCTCTGCACTTGTACTTGTCACCTCGCGAAACGAGTTTCGTGCGCTATTATACTGATACTATTACGTAAATATAGATGAATACCTCGGTTTCATTATACATCAGCTGATACCAATAAGTACGACCCTAACAATACAAAATGATACAAGGAAGGAAGACGATACAAGAGACGGGCGCAATTAAATGTAGACAGTCGCAATAAATCTGGATACTTAGTGCAAAGAATGGAACGCCAAGAAGAAATACTTTGAGAACTGAGTAAAAGATGTTTTTTGGGAACTCGATGAAGGAAATATTTCTCTATTCCTGTTGGTCACAAGAAAGAAACCATTACCAAGCAGTCAAATAAATCAAAACCTACACGCAGATATTTTTGCGAGGTTGTTTTTACACGGCAGATATAGTAAAATCACCGATAAAATAGATATGTGGCCTACATACTCCTTTTTATATCATAACGTAAATAAATTTCCCGATAATGTATCCTCTGGAATTTTGGTGTTAATGTTTAGGATTATAGAATGACCAGAGTAGAGTGAGGCGTAAAGCTATAGCAAAACTATAACCGGAGTTCGGAAGCGTGTGTTTAAAAGCTCTTCTTTCCGTAGTGGAGGCACTTTACGACCGGACAGTATTGGAAAAATGTTGGTCGCACGTGCACTACAAACGATTTGCTACTGTGAAATTTTAAAATTGGTGCTAAGCTTTCTTTGTTCCCCGTTTATCTTCCGTTCTACATTTGTAACAAATTTTATTGCTTGCTAATAATGGCTGTAGGTTTATTTTTACCCAAACATGGTAAGCAAAAGGGGGGATAATGTTTTTGAACAGTTGTATGTAATGTATTTTGTTTGTTCTCAGTGCCATTGGAGTTGGTGTCTTCTAATCGGCATACTGAGCAGTACATATGGCGAGAAGTTCACTCTTGGCTACCTGACAGGCTCTGTGCGTCGGCAGGGGGATTACAGCTACCAAAGACCCGGAAGAGTGATTTCAGGTAGCTACTTCTAGATCTATGTAGTCTTTTGACCACTTGACTACCACCAGAACTATTTGCCCTATTATCGTTTGATATGTTTTTGTTTAGAGACCTATGTCTTCTCATTTATAATACTTTTACATTAACATTTCTTTTTGGACAGTCCATTAAATATTTGTGTTTAATTCGTTTATTATTGAGGTGCCCACACATCTGAAATTCAGAAATCTCAAAGCGATTTATGAGCACCCTAATAACAAACACGCTTCAAAGCGTGATATTAGCATTCACGTTCAATCGTCAATGCAAATATCACGGCTCTAGACCCAAATTTCATATTATTTGCATATACGATCAAAGCTTCGTCTGTTTATTGTACGATCATGCCATAGCCGATCCGTCCGACCCACAAAGATCGCCAGCACTTGGCACGCTCTTACACTTTACATCGGACTTTCCTAAAATGTACCTAAGCAAAATTAAAGAAAAAAAGAAAAGAAAAAGAAGAAAGAAAGTAGTAGTAGTAGTAGATAGTTATTTTAATTATTATTTTTTATTTAGTTTTTTTTTTTTATTAATTTATTAATTTTTTTTTTGTAATTATTATAAAGTAACGCGTAATTATTCTACCTATAGGTTTGATAGGTCACTATCTCTAGTCTAGACCTATAAATTTAGTCTCGGATAAAGATACCTACCTCGCAATAATATCTCAAAAAGACTACGAGCGCCCTGCAGTCTTCCTTCTTAACGTCCAAGTGTGCAGAGTTCTGTTCGTGATTAACCTAAGTAAATAATTAAACAATAGCATTAAGGCACTAGCAGACTTGCTCATAAAGACTGGGAGCGTGGTTCGTGTCGTGTGTCCAGCCGTTGAACAAGACACGTAAAAGATATTAAACAGACTTTATTTCCAACAGGAGCAATTTCAATGGCGGTGGACGAAGTAAACGAGAAGCTGCTGGCTCCGTTAGGCCATTCCCTAGACTTGGTCGTGGCAGAAACATACGGTCAGGAAGAAGTTTCCATAAAACAGGTGCGTGCTTGAACATAACGGGGAAAACTTCAACGTGCACTTATTAACAATGCGCTTGCCGTTTTAGATAAGATTGATTTATCTAATACGGAAGACAAAGACAATAGCGTCATTCATCAAAGGCAGAATGCATTTGTTTCAGAGTAGTACCTTAATACACACACACACATGCACACAACACTTACACATGTAAATTTTGCGTATCAGTAAAAAATAAAAAGATATATCAAAAAGTTTTTTAACACGCGAAATCTATTTTGAATCTCGCTAAGAGTTGATGGAGGTCCCAGACTTTTACACGACAATTTACGGTTATCATCATTCGACACAAAACCAAAAAATCTCGAAGTAGAAGCATTCCAATTTAGCCACCCGGTACTTTTTCCAATCGGTCGCAAAATTACTTCGGCGTTGAAGCCCACTCGCTCGTTAGCCATTATTCTTTCACAGGTTCCGAGCACAGATTGAATTCGCAGAAAGTATAGATACCTAACTGCTAATTTATTTTATTGTTATCTTTCCTTCATTTCATTAACGCTATTCTACCTATTTAATGTAGTGTTATGATAGTATGCCAGGAGAAGTATTATAGTTATATTCACCTTTGCTTTTTATTTAGTACATATACGAGTATACTTATCATGGAAACTAACGTGGTTTTCACACATTTTTGTTATAATTAAACACGGGAATACGACTAGTCGTAGTAGACGACTTAATTTTTACGTGAGTATTCCCGTGTTTAATTATAACAAAAAAGTATACTTATCGCAGGAAAAATAGTTTTTTTCACCTTTGCTTTTAATTCTATTGCTAATTAGTTGAATGCAAACACTACTGTAGCTCGGATCGAAGAATAATGATTGTAGTTTAATTACAGGACAAACCTTTGGAAAATAATGTTGTACATAATATGAGTATTATTACTCGTAGCTTCTTTTGGCTTAGCACTAGCGTTTTATTCAACCCTGTGTAGCCTGCACACCAGACGGCCAATATTCTAGCTAGGTTTTTATGTAAATTACTTATGAGTTCGGGTATACTTCCTATGAATACATTAAAAGCATGCTTGTCGACGTCCCAATAACGGAGCCGAATGAAATTACGGATGCCGTCGCCAGACCGACCATAAAACCTTGGTCGTGAGCGTCCGATACTTTAAAACAACTGACAACTGACAGATCTATGCGCCCAAAATTTTAATTAGACGTATTTTTACTGCCTGTCAGATCCGTTTGTGCAATTAAACACTAAAATAGAGAATTAAATTAATGATATTTTTGATTTTTTTAATAACTAGATGAGCCCCGCGGTTTCACCCACGCGGAGATGTTAAACGATGAAAAAAACCTGTGTGTTAATCCAGAGCATAAATCGTCTCTATTCCAAATTTTATCAAAGTTGGTTTAATAGCTACGGAGATATGTGGTAACAAACATTCACACATACATGCTTTCGAATTTTTAATATTATAGTCGTCACAAAATAAGAGGCCCGTTTTGACATTACATGCTACTATACCTAAAGTATGCGCGAAAAGCGCTCCAAGTTACATTCTACGGTCTTTCTCAAGTGTCAAAACGGGCCTCTTATTTTGTGACGACTATAGTAGGATCTTTCAAAGTAACCTGTTTGTAGGTACATTAGATTTAGTGCAATTGTCTATTGTATGTGGTAAAGCACCTTGCATTTATTTTTGAGCCAACTACAAACTGTTTGTGAAATTAATTAATTGCCAGTAATCAATCTTTTGGCGGTTACCAAATTATGTTCACCCACGTTCAGTATTAATTAGCAAGTCTGTTGAAATTAAATGCGTTATTTTAAAACATTGGTACTTACTATATAGAGTTTATAAAGAAAAGGTGTGCTAAGCTGAAAAGGGCCCATAGTACTCGTCATTATGAATATTTTTTACTGGGAAAAACTCTGAAATCACGAAAAAAATCATCTGTTCCATACATTTTGTCGAGTGTTACTAATATTTTTTTATGGTACAGGTGGTTTTTTTTGCGATTTCTGGAGGAACCCATACTTACTTAGTAAAATTATTCATAGTTTGAGTACTACGAGCACCTATAACCCTGTGGAATAGGCCGGACCTTGGTATCTATAGGTAATTAATATTCCTTATTTTATATTCATGAATATTTCAATTTCAATCAGTCAATCACAAACAACCACAACGACTTATTAAGGGCTCTTAGTGCCCTGCGCAGCGTGCTCGGTTGTCTTAAGCGGTTTATTAGATTTAATTTAATCCTCTTTGCAATTAATCTTGACATATTTTCTTATAATGACTCACTGTTACTGTGTGCTACGTATAATAAATCATTGCATCGGTTATGCATTTGATTGGATTCCACAAAGTCTATACTTAGGCATGAAAAGAATGTGGAATCATTATGAGCGGTATTTTAGTGGGGCTTCATTGAGAAATTTTCTACAATCAAATGGTGCCAATAGCCTAGTTCTTTTCTAAATTCCCGTTTCTGTTCCCAAAAGTAACATGGCAACCAGATTTAGGTCACCAATAAATGTGCCCGAGCCGACCACCCTTCGTGCGTAGCTTGACGTATTATCCTAATGCATAAAATGGAAATCGCGGAATCCGTGTCTCCTCTCCAGAGTTCAGAAGTGGGGATATAGGCATGTTATTCCGTGTTAATACGTTTTATGTAAATCCGTGAAAGTATTATAACGGGCGCTTTTAGTTGAAACGTTTTAGGCACATATTCTAGCGAGTAAATGAGCCGTATGTTGGAAAAGGTCACAGTTTTCCTCGTACTTTATCTGTCATAACTAGAACAGGAAATGTTATTGGCGGCCTTTTAACTTTTATCTGCGGGCTACATTCGTAGCTTTTTATCTACGAGGTTTCATGGAAATTGATGGAGTCCCTGAAATGTGCTCGTAAAGAAAGCTAGCTTGAGGCGGGGATGGGGGCGTTTCGAAAGGGTGCATAAAACTGGGATCACTCTTTGTCTGTCACATGCCGCTAGGCAAATCTGTGTAACCCGTAACACAAATCAGAAGGTACAAACCAACGTAGGTAGCACGTTAAATCTTTGTTGTGAAATCTTTATTGTCAAGATTTCAATGCCGGTTAAAGCAATATCATTTTATTGTAAACGTAATGCCAAAATATAATGTCAAACGTAGCAGCATTACCATTTTATGGAACGTTTATTACCCATCTTCCGAGGCAAAAGGATTCAGAGAAAGCGCGATCTTTAAAATTGAATTTAAGTCAGCAATATTCGACGGGAAATGTTCTTTCGAAGTTGGAAGAGTTCGAGGTGGCATTACCGTCGTTAGTATTCTTTACAATGGTATTTAACGCTGTTCTATTCATTATCGGCGTTCAGCTGTCCTCGATGATAAATGAAATAAACATACTATAATGTAGTCGTGCTCTACAATGGCTCATCAAGACCTACTTTTGAATGCTTAGTGTTTCTATTCGATAAGTAGGTATGTACGAGTACATAGTTATAATGAACGCTTACAAATAACACACAAGTAAATAATAGAGAAATAATTGTTTTTGATGATTTTGGTTTTAAATTTTGAGAATAAATTTGCATACCTATTCTTTTTTACTTTTACTCCAAAGAAAATGGAACCTGCGTTTTAAGTTTAATATTTTGACTATAATTATTTTTTTATTTAATTTGGATTATAACTAATTTAATATTTTGTGAGCAATAGATGAAAGGAATTTCCTACAATATTAACTTAATGAAAGACGAACCGACTACATCTCATACTATAAGAAACCTTTGTCACGGTTTTGCGTCATCATCCCTTAACAGTCGAAACCTACTTTACTCACTTTCGTTACCATGTAATTTCGAAATATTTACAACAAGCGAAGCGAGACGTGTGGTCTCGAACTCTCGAGCCATTTACGCACTCTTGTTTTATGGTAACGCATTGTGCCAACAAAGGATACTGTGACAATACATACAAACAGGTACTTAGCAACATTGTTAAAAAAGATACATTTTTTTAGAACTAACAATTGGGTAGGTACAACTACAAGGTTATTAGGAAAGGGTATGCTAAGCCGAAAAGGGCTCATAGCACTCATCTTTACGGACAACTTTTACTATGGGACAAACACTGTAATCGTGAAAAAAAATTACTATCCAGACATTTCGTCGAACGTCATTGATATTTTTCAATTGAACAGCAAATTTTTTTTCAACGATTACAGTGTTGTTTCCATAGTAAAAGTTGACCTTTTTCGGCTTAGCATACCCTTTTCTTGTAACCCCGTACAGTTGCAATAGGTACTTATATAACCATCTAGAAATGTCAGAGGCTTTCAGGCGGAACTAAAACTCCGACATTTGGGCTTTAAAGCTTAGATCTGGATGAGTAATGCGGAGAACCACAAATACGGGTCGTTTTATTTTCACTTACCACGCCTTAGCCGTGGTAGCTCAATGGGAGAACGGCCGCTTCTCCCATTGAGCTACCACTAGTCTAGTAGGTACTAGTCTAGGGCTAGTCAAACTTTAAGCAGTCTTTATAAGTAAGGCCCATTATATCGATCTTTTTGATGATCTCATTATCGGAAAGTGCAAACGGAAAGTGCAAATTGAGTAGATATTTTATATTATTACCCCAAATAAGTCTCAGTATTTCTTAGTTTTACGATAAGAATAAAGCTGTACAGTTCAATAAGTATAATAAAGACGATCTAAAAATCAAAGGAGATCGAATTTTCGCCTCAAGCATCGTAAAATATAGAGTAGGGATATGAATTATGATTGCTGACCGTTTCTAGATTTGAGCCTTCCAAGTTTTGTAACTATAGAACTTAGAGCAAAGGGTTTGCGTCAAAAGAAACGAGGGTTGTTTCTGCTGAATCTTTCACGTAATTATTTTAGAGTCAGACGAATAAGTTATTAATAAATGGTAGATTGACTACCGAGGGATGAAAACGATCTATTTCACATCAGATAGTTTAGTGTTCTTGCGACGCGAGAAAGTCTATTGTATTGCGAGTGTGAAATAGATGTTTTTCCTGAGTTATGTAAATACTCTGCATTCTCGTTTTTATTCTCTCATTTTCTGTATTTTCATTTCAAATGTGGGGAAACTAAAATTCTATAAACGCTCTAGCTCTTCTTATAGTTCTTTTCAGATGTCTTGTCTTTTGGTCTTCTGCCAAATATGACTTTTGTAGCTGTAGTTAGTTTTCACTCAACCTTATCAGATTTACTTCCCTATGTTCACTGATCATGGTAAAATGATGATTAATGATTTGTGTGTCCTACAGGTAGCGGCGCTATGGGCAGCCAACGTGTCTGCTTTCATCGGGCCGCAAGAGACGTGCGTCCATGAGGGACGTATGGCAGCCGCTTTCAACCTGCCTATGATCAGCTATGTGAGTAGAGTACCTACTTGTATTCTGATACTGATTTGTTTTCTGTGGGCCTAGCATGCATTTTGACGTAAAATATTATGTAGCGAATATTCGATAAAAAAATGTATGAAGTGTAGTTTCGATTTACGCTCGACATTTTCATTTGCTGTCTTATTTTACGTCAAAATTTATACTAGGCCTACTGAACACGATGGAACTTATTCAATTTTTCCCGTTAGTACTAAATACTAATACATCCAACATGTGAAAAATAAACTTAAATGGCTGAAACTACCTTTTTCATTCTTTCTAAAAAAATGCCGTCCGTGAGCCAGGGTTCATGGAAGAAGCAGTTGCACCGCCTCCCCCCCTCTCTCCTATAGCCGCCAGCAACTAGCATATAGTTTGAGTGCTCCGCAACTAACCCTGTTCCGTGCTAAGTTAATTATTTATCGATTTCCATAAGCACCGTACAGCCACGCTGTAGTGTTTACGTTGGCCTATTAACAACATTAGCTGGAAACCAATGAATCATCTCCTCCCGCCTCTCGGCTCATTTACTTTCAATGGATAGTGTCAGATCTCGCGATAGAATGTGGATAGTTATGGACATGCCAATTACATTACAGCACTCGGGTTTGAGCAATTTATCACTGGGCTGTCGAATGCGTACATAATTGTTGTTATTGATGACTCTGTTTTGGTACTGCAGTGAAAGCGGAAATAAATCTCAACCCCCTCTTTATATATCATATCTCTGTCTTGAAGTTTTCCAAGTTTGTATATAAAATATACAATAACAATAATAAAAATGTGACAAGACGCAAAAAGTAATGCGGATAAAGAAAGAAAACAATAAAAAAAACGCCAACACAAAAATTCTAAAGAAAGTGCGCACACGAAAAACATTCAAGAAACTTAAAGCTTCCGCTTCCAAATAATAAAGCTCGGAATAAAGCATTTTTTGTGCTGTTGTCGCGAAAAATCACTGAAGTGTGACTTCCGTAAAGTCCCGTAGTAATTATCTGCTCAGTGGACACTCCTTTCAACGCGTCAGGAAACCCGTTAAAAACTAAACGGCTTTTTGTGAGATATAGGTGGTACCTACCTAGATATACCTAGATCTCCCCTACGTCGCAGTAAGACTTGTTTTTCTGAGTAAAATGAGGTGACGATGAGTTTCCATGCACGAAAAGTCTCTAAGGCTGTACTAAATGTAATAAAGATGACCCGACGTGGCTGAAACATCGATATGGGATGAAGGAATATTTTTTTTCATGTCGATGGGCTACAAGGATAACACAACTCGTTATGATAAAGATTGGTATCGGCTTGCATTTCACCGTAATTTCTTCAGATGGTAAGCAATGATGTAGTCTACGATGGATTTTAGCTTTCTTATGTCCGCTTTGTTTTTCTATCATTTATTTTAAATAAATTAAGTATACAATACTAGCCTATGCTTCACAGGTTGTGTTGCAGATTTAGGCAAATTATCTTTCTAAACTTATGTTAATACGAAACGATACTGAATAGTGTTAAAGTTGGATTGAGTTTTGAAATTTGATAAGTTTCATGGAGGACCGCAAGGGATTTTAAGGGTCGTTCGTGTTATTCTAAAATGGACTTGGAATTAAATGAAGTGTAGGTACCAAAAAAGCAGTTTTAGTTGGACGAATAGATGATACTTATTTCTTTTACTCTCAAAGAAAAACCAAAATAGATAAAATCAAAATCCAATCCTAATCCGAATCCAATAAAAGATATTGAACAAATAACGATAAGGTATCAAATCAAATGTTACCTGCTTTTATTTCGATGATTTGGTGATTTTCTTGTTATTTTGTGGCTTAGTTGAGTCTGCGCCAAATTTCTTGGCTATGAACGCAGTAGGTGGGTAAATACAGGGTTGTAAAGAAAGGGTAAGATAAGCCGAAAAGGGCTCATAGTACGCATCGTTATGAACAACTTTTACTATGGGACCAACCCTGAAATCGCGAAAAAATAAAAAATCTGCTGTTCCATAGAAAAATGTCAATGACTCTCGACAAAATGTATGCAATAGCTGATTTTTTTTCGCGATTTACATAGTAAAAGTTGTTTATAATAATGAGGACTATCAGCCCTTTTCGTCTTAGTATACTTATTCTTTATGACCTTGCTTACTATTATTTCGTCTGGATCCAATGTACTATATGATTGTCCACAGTACTGCCGGGACGTGGCCAGCTCCAACAAGCGCGTGTACAGCACGTTCGCCCGCACGCGCCCCTCCGACATCGACATCTCGCGCTCCGTTGTCGCCGTGCTCAAGCACTACGATTTCATGCATGTAAACATGATACCTGCTTACTTATTTACCCATAAATAAGATACTTTTATCTTTTAACCCGATGACAAAATAAACGTCTTAAGCATAATTATTTTTACGTCAATTTAGTAGGTCTCTCCGACATACATTTTTTAACATTTATTATTTGTGCCATATTGTTCCGCAAAGATTTGTCCTCAACTCCTCATCAATTTATATTTTCATAGAATAGAAAGTTTGTTTGTCTTGTTTTATAACTGCAACCGCAAAGCCATGTCATAGGCCTTGAGGCGGTCTAAAAACTCGAGCACTCGGCCTACACAAACTTACTTTTTGGGGTTCCGTACCTAAAAGGTAAAACGGGACCCTATGACTAAGATTCCGCTGTCCGTCCGACTCTGTCTGTCCGTCTGTCACCAGGCTGTATCTCATGAACCGTTATAGTTAGACAGTTGAAATTTTCACAGATGATGTATTTTTAACTGAATAAACTAAATATTTAAGGGGGCTCCCATACCCATACAACAAACCCTTCGTGCACGAGTCCGACTCGTACTTGGCCGGTTTTTACGGTACGAGTATGTTCTATTGTTAGATCAAAGTTAGGAAGCTGGAATTGGATCACTCTTTATGACAATTTATACGACTGTGAAACACATCGAGCGAAAATGATCACTAGCTGAAAGCAAGCACTTTTCGAGCATGAAAGATAGCTTTTCTGACTAAGTACAACCTACTAATGACAAGTTTGCTACAATTATTTCACCCGGCAATGGAATAAGGCTGTAAATAATTGACTTTTTCTACCTCTAAAATTAATTTCTAGCACAAAATTCCGTTTTACAGCAAATGTTTTATTCAACGAAACAATACAGAAAACACACTAAAAATTTTCACGCAGTCTTCGCTATGAGACATTTCAATTTCATGCATGGACCAGCACCTATTTACATAGCAGTTATTTATCTCTTCCGACTACTACTAGAAACTATTGGCTTCTTCCTAAAGCAATTCTTTCAAACAGAGTGTGAAAATCGCTCTTTTCACTGCTGACATAATGGTAACGTCGGTGAAAAACACACGCTGAATTTCTGTTTTGAAGTAAAAATATAATAAGAATTTTCTATTTGACGTCTTGTTTTCTACGTAAATAATGTAATAAATGCCAACATTATTGCATGATTATCTGAAAACAGAAAAATTACTTTTTTGAAGTCGTTTGTGGCAAATAACAAATTGTTTATTTATTTATTTTTAGTTTGCGTGTATCTTGCAGCCAATTAAACCATTGTTTATTTAGGTATATATTTAATCTATCATCAAAACGATTAAATTAAATCAATTAAAACAAAACGATAACCAAGCATACATTTCTCCTACAGGTAGGTTTCATATACCTAAAGGCACAGAACCACGATTTCTCTCGGCTTGCGCTCGCCATCATAGCAGCAGCTAGGGAGAAGCAAATATCCGTCCGCACAGTGCAAGTGTACAGGCAGCCTTATTATTACGAGAATCGGAGGGAGAACTTCTCCAGGAATCCATTTCTGGACATAGTGCGGGACACTTATAAGGAAACTAGAAGTAAGTTAATAAATAACATATACTTTTTTTCACATCGAACTAGGCATGCATTTGACTACAATCTCATGAGAATCGATGGGAAGCGACGATGTGGTACAAAATGTAGTATACTTGCCTAGGAAAACTTACGGTACTTAATCGATAATAATTATTATACAGGGTTATTTCAAAAACACCAGCAACCTCGCAGGTCTAGATACCTAACATCATAAACATCAACTTTTACTATGGGACCAAACCGAAATTCGCGATAAAAAATCAGCTGTTCCATAGAAAAATGTCAATGACACTCGACAAAATGTATGGAACAGCTGATTTTTTTTTCGCGAATTTCGAGTTGGTCCCATAGCAAAAGTTGTTGTTTATGATGTTAGGTATCTAGACCTGCGAGGTTGCTGGTGTTTTTGAAATAACCCTGTAGAAACTGTAAGTACCTAATTAAAAAAAAATGAATATACATTATTGTAACCTTGTTTTTGTTTTTTTTTGTCCTATAAGTATAACACAACCTTGTAATTTTTATTCCATGAAATAAATGTATCACTATCATGTATCAACATCATAAATTCATAAGTAAAAGTGAATTTATCATACTGTTTAAAAAAAATCAGTTGAAATGGTGCTCCAACCTTCTTATGTCTTTGATCGAACGAACTAATTTTATGACCCAAACAAAAGTAAAAATAATCTTAATAGTAAATCTACAAAGTGTGATTCTCGGTGTGATAAACAACCTGTCATCCAGATTTCATCGAATTTACTTTATGAACTTGCAGCGATCTAATATTAGCGTATTTTTAACCGACTTCAAAAAAGGAGGAGGTTATCAATTCGACTGTATGTTTTTTTTTAATTTATTTTTTATGTTTGTTACCTCATAACTTTTGACTGGGTGAATCGATATTGATGATTCTTTTTTTATTAGAAAGCTGACGCTTTCCATTTGGTCCCATTTCAATTTAGTCCAGTTCTGATAATGGTATCCATGAGAAAACCATATAAGTTTTAAATTTGCATTAGCTACGTGCTCGACAAATAGATGAATAACTCAATAGTCGGTCTTATGAAGTCGGTTTTTGTTTTTTGTTTTGTAAAAATAATGTTCTTGTTTCAGTATATGTTTCGGTGGGATACTACCACGACCATATTGGACTCATGCTAGCTCTGGACGCCATGCAGTTACTGGACGCTGGTGAGAAAATAAATACTTTACCTTAAAAGATAGACTCGCTTAAAATGTTGGTTTTGGTTACGGACCGACTGAATAAAATTACATTGATTAGTAGAAAAAGGCAATGTGTTTTTAGGCTTTTAAGCGACCTAGAAATTCTGATACCAGAGCTTTTCACTCGGCCTCCACGAAGTCACTTAGTAGAAAATCTTCAGTTTTACCGGACGTTTATAAGAGGCCTTTGTCACCTACACTAGAACTCCTTACACTAACAATGACAAGAACAATTTTGTTTGATACCGAACTCTCGTCTCGAACCTTCTCATCTTTAGAACTGTTTCTACTTGTAATTTCATCAGCGAACCCATTCAAAGCAAGATCTTTTGATCTTTTCTTCGTAGGTTGGTTCCTTCCCACGCATTTTGAAATCCACAGTCGTAAAGCTATATATCCCGCAGTTGACTTCTGAAAGGAACGTGTATGATTTCCATAAGCCCAGCTGATATATTTGTCTAGGTCTTCCCTTTGTTGGCTCCACAATACGCCATTATAAGGCGACTGCTGCTTTTGAAGGTGTCATTTATACTGAATGGTTTCAATCGCTTTGTGTGAGATTCTGCTTTGATTTGCACGAGTTTTGAACCATTGTTGCTTTTGTTTGCCCACTTATAAATGCAATGACAAATACTGTGGAATTAATGAAATTCGTCTTCAAAGGAATAAGATTCCGGGCTATTTATGACTTAGCATAATTTGCTTATCAACGAAAGTGTTGAAAGCATATACAAAGAAAACTACCGGTCGTGTTTCGTTTTCCGATTAAACGAGCTCATCGCTTCGCTGGCTGACAAAACAAAGAAAACAGTGTCATTAATTAGCAATGCAATATCCAGGAAAAAGAGCGACCTGTCTTTTAATATTATGCTACGTACACACGTACAGACCTAACCGATACCATGAGAGCGAGCGCAGTGCACTTGCTGTCTTCGCTCTCCTTCGTTCACTTGTTCTATACTATACACTTCATAACTGTGCTCTCGCCGCTAGCAAAGTAGATTTGCGTCTGAAAGATCCTGAACGTCGGAACGTAATAAGCTTATCGTTCAGCTGCGTACCGGACCTATAGAAAGCTATTTCAAAGAGCTATAGAATCTAAAGCCTTCAATTTAATAGTACGAGTATATCTTCAATAGTGTATCTTCTAAAGGACTTCCGATCGTTCATAGAATCGAAGTAATATCGCGTAAACCGTGACAACATTGATAAAGTACTTGAATGGCATGATGCTAATCTTTTATCCAAGGTTGAAATAGATAATAAGTTCAAGTCCGAGTAATGGCGCGTAAACACTGCACACATAAAACCTGAAATATTTGAAATGTTTTATACAAAAGTTACAGTCGTGTGTTCACGGTCCGTCCATTGATGTTTTTATTACTCACACCGGTTGCACAGAACTATATTTTTGGAAGTTATCCCGAACATATTTAGGAGATATTTTGCACCTATTGTTCTATTTATGAAAAAAGTTTGGGACAGTTCTGTTTTTCATTTTCAACTACTTACCTACCTATACGACCTACATACCTTACCTACATATATACGAGTATGGTATGGTTTAAAACAAATGTTAAATATTGACGTCAAGTTTTGCAATTAAAACAGGCCGGTCAGATGATTACAAATTATGTTGTTATGAAGTTACAGGCAAGTTTATCAAGGCAAATCATCGGACTGCCAAATGTCTAATGCCATGTCAAGCTATATCCAACGGATTTTCATTATAAACTTGAATAGTTTGGACTCTCGGAGACTAGAAACCGGTATGGATATTAAATTCTCAGCAATATGGAAGTTTGAAGTATGGTTTAGAACTACTCACAGAAGTTAGGCTGAAGCACGTACTCAAAGCTGTGGTTAATGATACCAAGTAATGGAATTTTGCTGAAACTCAGTAAATCCTTTCTATAACAGGAAAATAGTTCCTAATAGATCTTTGAATATTATGAAAGTATTATGTTCGTGCCATTAGGTTTCACCTCCTATTTCTCATACTTATACCTATCGTATGAATTTTTAATTGAGGTCAGTGAGATTCGTGAGTTGAATCACTGTAATTGCGGTCCATTTGGCTGCTTTCACAACTGCATTATTACATCTCATATTCCAAGTGCCAATCTACATTACCTTTATAACCTTTCGATGATAACACAACGATGACCGACAGGTGAATACGCGGTGATCGGCGTCGACGTCGACAAATACGAAGCGGAGGAAGCTGTTAAATATCTTTCGGGGCCTCTGAGGAAGGAACCGGTGGCCAGGACGGTTAGAGCATTCCGCTCTTTTCTAGCAGTCACTCCGTCTCCCTCGCCCTCGTACCCCGTCTTCGCGAAAGAAGTAAACAGAAGACTTGAGTTGCCTCCGTTCAACTTCAAGAACCCAGTGCGGATCTTCGGCGGAGAAAAAGTCGTAAGTACTTAACAAATTAGGCTTAGACGTAGATCTTTGTCGTGACAGAAAGTGCTCCATCTACTTACTTTCTAACTGGTGTGTCCGATAATTGTTAACACAAATACTTTGCGAGTATAACATTTCCGAAGCGCTCGTGCATGTATGTTTAATGGAATTAAGTAAGGCCCGCAAACGTTCTACTCTCGTACAGCCTCTTACTTTAACGATCCAAGTGTCCTCAGCATTTATATCGGTCGATCTCAAATCGAGGACCGTTAGCGGTTTTGAAAAGTGAACCGACCTTGCTTTAATACTTTTCAAATGTTAGTAAAACGAAGTTAAAAATGCTTTTCAACTATGAAAATTACAATTTCTCCCAGCGCGTTCCCCAGCGTTAATTGAAACCCGCCGGTGACACTGGCCGCTCAAATTAACAGACAAAAATAGAAACTGCAGAATTATGCACTGGCGGACGCCATTCTCGCTGAAATGTGTAATTAAGTCTGCATCCTGAAAGTAAATTCATTTAACGCGCTGAATAGCAGTCATAAAGCCACGGGAAGCAGGGTGCGGTAATCTAATGACAAAAATCCAATTACATTGGGACGCTGAGACTTAATTGCTACAACACTTCTTTTGTGGACTTAAAGAAAAAAGGGTTAATAGAGACAAGGCGGGTTAGGGCAATTGGTTACGATCTCTTTGATTAAACAGTGTTCAACAAGATTAACCTCATTAAGCTACTCGTGTCATGATTATTTTCGAACTAGCGTTTGTAACACTTCCCGCTTCTATTTGTAGATAGGTAATATCTATTATGATACTATCTGTTACGATAACACTAAGCTAACAGACATTATCATCGACAGTCTCGTTAACCTAGATCTAATCCTAATCTAAATCCAGCGTTTAGTTGAGTAAACATACGCTGAAGACAGGTTCACGACCCGCGGAACAATACCACATACTGCCGCCGCTTGGCGCCGAGACGTGTTTGCAAATAAATTAATGAAGACCATTATACTGCGATGCAGGTACAACATCATTATGTCACAACGCGTTGCTCTGCCACGATTTATTTTCCCGCGTCGGGCCATGCGTCTCATACCAAACGGTCGTCATCGTGATGGGAACTAGTTGCACATTTTTTACACACCCTCATAAAAATGTTACAAAGAAATCTTTCCTTATTTTCGACGGTGTACGTTTCACATGTTCTATTACGATTTCTTATCACGAACGCTCTAATTTATAAATAAGTAAATAAAACGTTTTATGTGATGTTTTACGGTGGTAAAGTCCAGCTTTGAAATGATTAGAAGCGAGCTAGAAACCCGGTCACGTAAGCGCCCTGACTTTAAAAACACCGAAGTCGTTAGTGTTACCTTTGCTTATTCTATTTTGGTCTCTAGATACAAGAGTTACTGGAGCTTTTGTGACATTTACTATTTTTAACATAAGCTTCCCACCAAACTGTGAGCAGAATTTGCAATAATGGAAAGAACTTTTTGGGATTTTTATTTTAGTCCATCGATTCTAAAATGTAAATGCCCGCTAATTTGGGTACAGGCAACAGCGCAATTCTAAATTTATTGGCAAAGTTTGTGAACTGTAATGGATCTCAAGAGTTCCAAATTAATTCCAATTAGCACGCAGTTTAGATTCTTGCCGAACTTACATATCTTCGAAGCACAGCTGCTCGGGAAAGTTAATCTATTGCATTTCAAATCGAACGAACTTGATTTTTAACCGACTTCAAAAAAGGAGGAGGTTATCAATTCGTCTGTATGTTTTTTTTATTTTTTTGTTCTATGTTTGTTACCTCATAACTTTTGACTGGGTGAATCGATTTTGATGATTCTTTTTTTATTAAAAAGCTGACGCTTCCCATTTGGTCCCATTTCAATTTAGTCCAGTTCTGATAATGGTATCCATGAGAAAACCATATAAGTCTTAAATTTCCATTAAGTACGTGCGGGACAAATAGATGAATAACTCAATAGTCGGTCTTTTGAAGTCGGTTTTTGTTTTTTGTTTTTTAAAAATAATGTTCTTGTATTTAACATTGTTTTGCAATTTGTTTGTTAATGGAAGGAACATTGTACAATTTACTGTTAGCTGCTTAATTATTATATTTACATCGGAATTGGAAACTCTTGCTTAAACCAAGTTACGAGCTAGATTATTTTGAGTTTTTTGACGTTTCATATTTTATCAGGGGCGTTGGACCCTTTGCTAACGTTCCTCTTTGGGATTACAGGTATTGTACTTTTATACCGTGTACCAAAGCCATCATAACTCCTTGAAATATCGGAGCGTAACTGCCCGCTATGGCATTGTCGCATCAGTGACACAGGTGGCGATAAACGTACATACCCGTAACATTCGATCTTATTTATTTAAGGTCAATAAATTTTCCTGATTTCCCAAGTTGTCCTTAGGACGATAATAGGGTATTTTTTCTGTAATTGCATCAATTTGCTATGGAAACTAAGGTGGTTTTCACACATTTTTGTTTTTGTTTTTTTTTTTACGTGAGTATTTCCGTGTTAATTAAGTATAAAAATATGCATCAATTTATGTACCTAGATACCAGTAGAGGCGGCCTGGCTTCACGACGCGGTGTGGGTGTACGCTCGAGCGCTGGCCACGGCGCTCACCACCGGCGAGGGCCCGCGGGATGGACGAGCGATCGCGGCTCACATGCGGAATACCACCTACCAGAGTGTTATGGGGTAAGTGTTTGACCTTGAATGGCTTATCCTAGGAAAAATGTTACTAGGATATGACAGAAGATTTTGTGCAGCTTCAAGACTTCGCTAAAAAGTTGAAAATTGATTTTGCAGTTTTTGAAGATAAATTAATGATTTGAAACAGCACTTTCTTTCTCTTGTCTAATCGTGTGGTATGTTTTAGATTTTGTAGGCATCCAAAATCCTGTAGGCATAAAAAGCAAAAAGGAAGAATAGGTAAGTCCTTTCGACGCTTAAATCGACTTCCAATCTTATAGTTCATTGAAATCAGATCCCTTTTGCTATGTAGGCTGTCTAGTCGACGGCATTTAAAAAAGTTGCTGAATCGATTTTTTACAGATACTTCTTTGATAGTTATTCATGCCTACCAAATCTGCTAGTTTTATACCAAACAGGTTCAATGGTTCAAGTAGGTATTAAACAAAACAAAAAACTACTAGACTAAGTTAGATACGTATGCCTCCTACCCACTCTTAAATTGTTTACAGCTCGAGCTGTTATGATTATGCACAACTTATTTTGATAGCAATTTATCTGTTTACAATTTTGGCAACAAGCAACGCCGGTGCCTATTACGAATTACAATGATCCATCACAATTACGAGGTAATTCGTCTTGTGTCAAGCGGCTGACGCACGTCGATGTTGAAGACTGATCTCTTATGCCGGTATCTGGCGATCGTGTTTACCTTTCCTGTTATCATGGGTCTTTCACTTAGGAAATTGTTTTATTATAGTCGTCATCGAATTGAAAGTGACGCACTGCTTGGCGTAGCAAGTATGCACATTGCATGGGTTCAAGCCAATGAGTTTATTTTAAACTCATTGGTTCAAGCTCTTCCTTTATTTGACGCGGTCCTCAAGTCGATACCTTTTGCGAGGTATGATCGATGGTATACAACAAGAACAAATACAACAAAGACACCGACAACAGACCTAGACTTACCTACCTACCTTAACCTTACGACACCTACCTACGAGTACCTACTCATTAACTTGTACCTACTGAT
Source organism: Alcis repandata (assembly GCA_949125135.1). Classification (NCBI taxonomy): domain Eukaryota; kingdom Metazoa; phylum Arthropoda; class Insecta; order Lepidoptera; family Geometridae; genus Alcis; species Alcis repandata. Next base: position 8,253,796 of record OX421226.1, on the reverse strand, counting down.
TATTATTAAGGACTATACTATGGATTTTTAAGCTTGGTTCCTCGTAGTAGAGAAAATTCTGTTAGTTTCTATCATTACATTTATGTAGGCACATTGATACATTGGTAGTTATATATCGTTTATAATTTCAAAAACATCCGGTACATATTATTCTTCAAAGAGAAATCCCAAACGGAAAACGAAAAAAATATCCAAATCGCGTTAATTGGTTAAACACTTTCATAGGAAGGTTATGTGATGTGAGTGTGACAAGGTTTTTTTCACTAGCTGTGCTCCTCATTTCACCTGCATTTTCCGGGATAAGTGTAGCCTATGTGGTAATCTAGAGCCTAGGGCATGCCACCTTCATACAAAATTTCATCCAAATCCATTCAGCCTTTTTTGCTTCACACAGTAATAAACGTCCAAACTTTGACATTTATAATTTTAGGATTATATTAGGATGCTGTGGTTAATAGTGTACGTGTATTACACAGGTACTGGGTCCATATGGACGACAATGGAGATGCAGAAGGCAACTACACGCTGCTCTCGGTGGACCCCTCCAAACCGCCCGGGCTCTACCCGCTCGCTGTCCTGCACAAAACTTCGCCTGTAAGTATAGTTGAGCTTATAGGTACGTATGAGCAGAATTAAAAACGCGGTAACATGCTTCAATTTCCATTTAAAATAACATAAAAAGACATATACAGGATAGAAAATTATAGATAAAAAAATAGAGCCCAAGTCACTATCCGCGGGTCAAGTACCCAAAAGCTTTTTTTTTTTCATATTGACTAAAACATTTTGCTAAACTCGTGATTCACGTATGATCCGGTGATCTTTTGTGAAATATATAATGTCAAAACTATGCCAGTTTTCATAATATACTTACAAAAAACAATACCTACTAATTTTGCTAACTTAGTAACGTAGTTACTACGTTTGTTAGTCGTTTTTGCTTTCGCAATTTAATACCTATACTAATATCTATTTGTTACTTGGACTTGCCTTTAACCACAGGCGCTTAAACCTGTCTAAAAATGGTATTTTACGTATTTACATTACAAGTATTTTATGTAGCACTGACAGATTTATTACTAATTGAAATAGTTAACATACTGTCTACTTTTGTGTTAGTCGTTGTCTAGCCAGATAAAGCTTTGCTTTCAGCTAAAGCAGACTAAACCAATTTAGGTTTGAGATGGCGTCTAAGTAAAAATAACAACTTGCTCGAAGTTCGAAATAAAATCTCACTCTTGATAAAATATCGGTTATTTTATTTTAAATATTACTGATGTAGATTCCGTAGTGTAATTCTCTAAACTAAACTAGTTTGATAGCACTAAGGTTACCGTCGTCTTTTCGACACAGGATCATGATGTCGTAATTATTAAAACAATTTAATTGAGTTTAGAAAAAGAGACATCAAAATCGACGTAATAATACGAGAAATCTAAAAAATCGGGACAAAACTCTGATTCCAGCCAGAGAATAATAAATATTGATCATCAGATTTCCGAATTTTAAAGGTTTCCGAAACCAAAACGATTCTCTCGAATTAATTTGGCAAACCGGAAAATTACGCTCTCGGGTGAAATTAAAATTTTCACGATTTCCTTGTGTTAAGCGCTGAATGCCGTTGCCCCTTAAATAAATTGGGTAGCGCTGAGCTCATAGATAATTGGTTTTGTTTTGGTTCCTTTTAATAAAAGCTAAAGAAGATATAAAACGGCAAACTTTGGAAATAAATTAATTTCCTAAAGTAGCTGTAAAAAACTAGAATACCTCGGCTTTTGATTTATGACTCGCGTAATATTTTTCCTCATTTTAATTTTAATGATCGTATCTAAAGTGTATATTTAGAAAAGTATATTACAATACCCTTAATAAGTATAACATCGTCAAGAAGCACGATAGCTATGTTATAGTTAAGAATAAGTAAGTAGATTTGGAAAGCATTATTTTGCTGTTCCCAGAGTTACGTGCACCGTTACCTAATTAATTAGTTGTCCCGTTTTACGAGCGTTTAACTTCTGCTAACGACCAACTAGATAGATTTAGTTTGTTACTAACATGAGCCATTTGTAACTGCCGTAAATCACAGACCTAGCAGATGCACTAAATCTCAGGTATTTTCTCCAGCTTGTTATAAAGATCCTCGAATTAACCGGCGACGCACGTCCACAGCGAATCTGGACGTGGACAGAATAACTACTTTAACTGTTTAGCACATGTTTACGTCACATTTGGCTTCGCTGATGCACTTTGGTGCCAAGTGCCGCGTCGGTTCGAATCAACGCGAACGTTGGGGTCCTGAAATCTGGAACGAGTCTATTATCTTAAATGGCAGCTTTTGGTGTATTGTGTCGGCTAAAACGGGCTTCTATTTTACGCTAAGTGGCACATTTCTAGACGCAATAACCGTGCGTCCGTTACGTTTTACTGGCGCAACATGATAGTTGCTTGTAAAGCTGGCAAGCACCAAACCATTCCAATGTACCTATTGAATTGAATTTGGCACTTCGCTACGCCAAACAAAAGAGCAGCGGCAATAAACAATATAGTAGAAATAAATTGAGAGCTTTTTGCATGACTGCATGCCATCGAATAAACTAGCCCAAACAAAAAGAAAATTCTAAAACACGAAGTACTGGAACATCTATTTCAGACTGGACTAAATTATAGTTTAGTTTCAGGCATGCCATGCGCCGCAGATTCTTTACGGAGATAAATTACACTACACACGCCAGAGTTCGTGCAACTAACAGTTTGTTCAGCGAAAGGTTACCTCGCGAGATAATCTGCATTCTTCTGTGTCGTTTGTCTTGGGATAGAAACTATGCGCTATTAGATACTAAGACTAATGTACCTTACGGATCCGCAATTTCGTGCAGAGATAAATTGGAACTGGTAGCAAAGTCGTAGGTAGTTTTGTTCCTTATGCACGTTTATGTTTAGCAAAATGAATGGAAATCGATAACTATTGCCAATAACTTTCATAACCTTGGAGGCTATTGACACTAAGTAGTGATTTTGTTTAAGAAAATAAACCAGTAAATAAACAAATTTCAGTAATTTTTAATTCAACTTTTAATTTAATTCACGTCATTGCTTGTAAAGCTTTCTAAAAACGCATAATAGAAGCGCCAATAGGAAATGTACATTGTACACGAAGTAATCGTTCTTAAGACTTCTTAAATAGAATTTTCATCTCGTGTTACGTAATCGATATGATAATTATACGTCATAATATTTGCTGTGCAGGAGCTGAGGTTCCTGCGAGACATGAAGTGGCCGGGTGGACAGGTGCCACTTTCCGAGCCACCCTGCGGTTTCCGAGGCGAAAAGTGTGTCAGTGAGTACCGTTTTATGCTAGTACATATTTGCTTACTTACGAGTACTTATATTCTGTTATGCTTTAACGGGCTTTAGAACACCGATATATTTGTAATTTTTGTATTGGTTAAAAATTGGGTTTCTGTTTTTTTAATAGAGTTAGTTTTTATTCACACCCAAATTGACACTCTACATATTTTTTAATAATAAAAATAACATGATGGAATCGGTTGGTTCTGCAAGGTTCATAATGGCACGGTTTTCATGGATTCCATTCTAGATATTGTGTTACAAAAAATACCGCCATCCATTATTTTTCCAGCTTATTATTTTCCAACAATTTCTTACTTAGCAGCAAAAATATTTACGTACACGACAAAGAAAAGAAAGCGACCAACCACAAAAACCTTTTCACTCAGCCTAATGCGCAACATATGTAAGCGGCCGATAGAATCAGCAAGTGGGCCCTGGGAACTCGGCACATTACGCCCAAGCCGAGGCTTTTCACCATTCTGTTTACTGGCCATCTAAAAAACGAATACTGTGTTCAGGGTCGCATGTACCTACATTAAGCGCAAGGCTTACTATAACTAAGCTACTAAGTAGGGTAGCTCGTAAAACCGTCGCGTCGTAACGGGCCGCGACAAGCAATACGAGGCAGCAAGCCATCGGGCGCACGCCATCCCGCTGCGCCGTCTAATGCCCCCCGTATATAGCCACAGAACAATGCTTAGCCATACTCAACACGAGAAAGGCTTTATACTACAACCTATATTGCTATACGAAAAGATTAGCTTGAAAGCTCGAAAGCTAAGTGACTTGGTTATAGAAAACTATTGTCATTAATATTAGCTATTAGTACCGAATTACACGGTTTATGTTTTAAAAGGCCGACCAAGGTCAAATACCTCTCTTCCACACAAAAAAATATGTCAAAAGTGATAAACACAATATAACATGGAACTTAATGGACCACGCCAATTAAATTATTTGGTTAAACTTAGATAATCGAAATCGCATTTTGACGAGTTTCGATGCTTTTTTGGTTTGGACTTCTAAACCCTAAAACTAAAAGGTACTAAAAATCCATATCTCTATCTGTAAAAGTGTGAGCGTGTGTAAAAAAAGAATGTAAAAGAGTCTTCAAATCTGGCATCCTAGCAAATTGAATACAAACGTTTTATGAATAGCATTTTTGCATTCCTTCAAAGCTAGACGGATCTCGTTAAAAATATTGAGTCTTGCATAGTCGCCTTTGAGTCTTCAGTCGGCAAATAGCAAAAAATATATTTTAAGTTTTCTTTGATTAAATCTTACAGAAGTAACAACTTTACTCGTAAGGCGCGTCGCTCACTGGTAAGTCGAGGCGGCGGCGCGGCGCGGCGGCGCGGCGTCGCAGCTTGTATGTACCTTGTATATGAAGCGCACTGCCATTCATTTGTAAAGAAATCCTTTACAAACACAGAAAACAAAGGATTTCTTTACAAATGAATGGCAGTGCGCTTCATATACAAGGTATATACAAGCTGCGACGCCGCGCCGCCGCGCCGCGCCGCCGCCTCGACTTACCAGTGAGCGACGCGCCTAAGTCGTATCTAGCTGTGTTCACTGGTTCGTATTGAATCCGGCTTTACGTACGGAATGGGTTGATTACACGTAACGAGTACAGTTGGTGAGACGATAAGTGGGCATACCTACTCGGCCGAATAAACAAATCCTAGTTCTAGTGACGGTCTCGCGTCGTCAGAATATTTATACAGACCGAGTATTCGGCACTGTCTCACCACTTGTATTCAACCTTTAATGGGTTGATTACGTAACGTAACGAACGAGTACAGTGGTGAGACAGTAAATGGGCTCACTCGTCCGAGCAAGCAAATCATGGTTTAAGTGACTGTCTCGCCTCGTCAGAATGTTTATATAAACCGAATACTGTACTACTAGTGCCACTGTACTAGTTAAGTGTAATCAAGCCATTAGATAGAAACTCGTAGTTACTTGGTAAGTAATCTACTGACTTTAAACTTGAGGATTAAGAAGTTCCGTCTGGAGTCCCGACGCGGATTGAATGAATCACCTTCGTTGTTGATTGCAGAAGTTTCTGCAGCTTTATTGAATTGAAGATATGTTTACACGACAATGAAAACGATGTGCTTACTGTTTAGAAATATGACAATGTTTCTCGTGTTGTCCTAGTGTGCTTTATCTTACGACCATCATCATCAGTCACAGTTTAGTCCACTGCTGGATATAAGCCTCTGGCTATGCCATCTCTCATTTTACGATATTGCGTCCTAATAAATGCTAATAGCAGTTGCTCTCATGCCTCCAAATCAATATTTTAATTACAAAAATAGGTCGTTTTAGATAGCGAATATCACTTAGTTTTGGAAGGACGGTGCGGGTTCCTAAAGGTCGAAAACCGCAACCCGGGAAATAAGCGAGCCTACCATCGAAAGCTGATTTAATTATTGCTTTCACTCTCTCCTATGAGTGTTTCAAAAACTCATTTGTATGTCAGAGGCATTTAAACGGTCTGAATAAATACATTGAGCTTTAGTATACGAATTCCTATAACAAAACTCATTTAAAAAAATTATACTTATGACAAATAGGTAGGTAGTTTTTTTAAGCAGGAAAAGCAAGAATGTAATTCTACTTACTTTGGTCTTGGTTTTTTTGTAAATACGTTTGGTGTGTAAAAGTTCTGCTCTATATATTCAATTCTAAAAACCTGATTCAATTTCTTCATTTCAATTCGATTTCTTGGTTGCGGTTATTTGTGGTCTGGCATCCACTGGATGGTAATTTTGGCCCAGAGATCAAATTGGTCCTTCGCCCGCAGGTCACATCGGCGCGTGGGCACTTGGCGCGTCAGGTGGAACCCTGGTGCTTCTAATCCTGGCCGCACTGGCGCTGTACCGCGGCTGGCGCTACGAGCAAGAGCTGGACTCGCTGCTCTGGAAGATAGACTTCCGCGACTTGCACCTGCCCGAGGACGACCACCGAGCCAACAAACTGAGTAGGTAAAACGAACTTATACATGTTGTTTGCATGACGCTTGCTACTCAGGGATTAATGGACAAGGATCGTCCATTAATCACGTGAGGCTCTAGAAAAGGGGGGAGGGGGTCGGAAAAGATCACAAAATATCACAAGAGGAAAGGGGGTATGTAGTGTTATATCACTCGTACCTATGTATATTTTTTTCATTGAATTCTGAAAATATTAAAGACGAATTTGTACCAAAAAATACACGTAATGTTGGTAGGGGGAGGTGGGATAATTTAATTTTATAATCTCATCATGTATCACAAGGGGGAAGACGGTAATGAAAATGTTGCTAAAATATAACGTGATTAATGGACGAGCCCTTAACTTACTACTCACCGCCCACTATACCTTGTCCCTAAATAATTTCTAGTCTAAATTACAGTTGTCTAAACATTTGTTTTCCTTTGTAAAGCGGTTCTTTGTGCCTTTGATTAAAATAAGGTGCCCTATTTTCATGTTATAGGGGCTCGTAGTTAGTTACGTCATAATGCTTCTGTAGAGGTAGAAGCTTTTTCGAATATTTAGACTAAGGCACTTACAACAAAGCCATCCGACGTGAGTGGTTTCTGGTTTTCTGTGCAAATTGGTTCCCAGGCAATTAGCCTTAACGAACCATTTTTACAGAGTAGGTACTTCCTCTGTTTGCCATGTTTCTGCTTGGACACGCAAAACAATCTACGAGTGGGTCATTAAAGATTTTTAAATGCATGTAATAGTTAAATAGACATTTGCACATCTACACTAATAGGTACATAATAGCAGTAGGACTAGTTCCGCCTCCAAGGGCGTCGCCAGCTTATGACTAAGGGGGGGGCAATGGGGCAATATTATGGAGGATAAAAAAAATAAACGCCGAGAGCATAAAGCGTTTGCTTTGGAAGTGTACTTTGGAAGTCTTTGCCTCGATGACGATTGTAATAAGAACACGGTTCTAATATCAATGTATAAAACTTCACAAGCCCTCGACAGCACAATAGAGTCGGGACAATTTAGACATTGGAGGGTACAGTAATTTCCACCCAGCTGAAAATTGGTAGGATTGTTTGAAACACCATCATAAATGAAATCTAAAAAGTCACCATCGATCCGATACGTGCAAAAAATCTTACTCCGGGTAGAAGGTCACCAAAATGGGTTTTTCGCGATTTTCTCAAAAACAATTCAAGCTACTAGGAAACTGTTCAAGACAAGTATGTTCTCTATAACATTCCCTACAGTATTGCTTTTAAATGCATGTTGGTAGGACTCGTGGTTTTGAGATATGTTGATATTCATTTCAGACCAGGCCAAAAAGATGACAATTTCTCTTAACGAAGCCTCGGTTAGCAGTAGATCATATCACAAGTTTGTAAATGAGTTTTCCTCAAGTTTTCAACATCGCTAAATCCGACAATCTCAAGAAACACTTTGAAAAATGACTCTTTGTGGCTCAAATCGGATAAATGATGATGATGGCTGACGAAAAATTTTACCTCTCGTATCTCGGAAACGGTAGAAGGATATAGAGGGGTACACCCGACTTTTGAAATGTAGATCAAATTTTTGGGGAAATGATAAAAAAATATAGTCGCCATCGCTATACAAAAAAGTTTGACAGTCATACAAATAAAAAAAAAAGGAAATGCTCACAGCTATGGAACCGCTGTAGATGGATGGAATGTACTTGAAGAAATATTATAGATAGGTCCATAACGACAATCGAGATTCAGAAACAAAAATCCAAGATGGCGTATTTCATGTTTTCGTCAAATTCCAGTGGATCTTCCAGTGATACTATGAGGGTGATATTTTGGATCTGGATCTACATATTATTACACTGTTTAATGGTCTTGCGTTTTGGCAAATCTGATGATCGTGATGAAAATGGCGGCGATTTTTAAAACGGATGTCTAAATCTTAATGTTATTCTGAATATTTCAATATTTTCTACAATTTACATTAAACCTTGTGAATTTATTAACGTTTTGTCATGCGATGCGGAATTTATTAATAGGTAAGAAAGTGAATTGCTCGCACTTTGGTCGCTTTGCGGCTAGCTACATTTGATCTCTAGGGGGGGGGCAACTGCCCCCCCCTGCCCCCCCTTGGCGACGCCCTTGTCCGCCTCGGTTTAAGCGCGTCTGGATGAGAAACAGCGTTGATGAGGATGATGATGAGGTACTTGTCACCTTTTAACATGTTAATCCAGGATATAAGCTATTTCCATTCCAAATTTCATCTAATTTCGTTTAGCCTATTTCAACGTGATTTCACAGTCAAACTTTTTCAGATAGAACATTTTGGTTTATTAGTCTAAAGTAAGGTAAGTTACCGTTATCCGCTCTCCATTTTCCTTGGCCCCAGGCTTTACCTTGATTGTTCTTAGTAACTCAGTTCTAATTATTCCAAGTTTCAACAATTCCACCAAGTTGTAAGTTAAAGTTAGACAGGTGTCGAGTGTTACAGTGAAACTTTACTTATAGTCGTCACAAAATAAGAGGCCCGTTTGGACACTTGAGAAAGACCGTAGAATGTAACTTGGAACGCTTTTCGCGCATACTTTATGGTAGCATGTAATGTCAAATTATAACGAAACTCTCAAAAACAGGTTACGTTCTCAGTCTTCTTTTTTCAAATATTAGTGTTGTAACTTGTAACCAATTAATTATTGAATTGACGATAGCTTCAACTGATGATTTTGGCTCATCATCCGAATAAAATTATTGAATGAAGATTCAATCACTTTCGTTTTTTCTTGTTTATTTGTGATTGAATGAATGTTATTGTAACTAAAAATATTAAATTAAAGACAAATTGACCTCTCACACCATTTCGTATCATTTCAATATACCTATAATATTCAAGTTTAAGTTAAATTTTCGAATCGTAACCTTAATCCAATGTACTTTACAGTACAAAATCAAATCGATCAAATACTCATACAAACTTGAATTGATTTATCGTGAGTATCGAGTACCGAGTCGTATGGTTACATCACTAGTTACGTCGCAATGACAAACGTCCAAACGGGCTTCTTATTTTGTGACGACTATAGTAGGTAACATTACATTAAACTTGGCGCTATGTGTTAGATGTTACGACAAAGGTTGGCAACACACGGCAATAAAGTTTGTCTTGATAAACGTTTATAGTAACTTACACTCCACCTAGAAAATGTTTCAGACAATAGAGAGAAAGCGTAAGAAACCCTGAGTCTTTTTAAAGCCGTCTGAAAGTCTTTTTGAGATAAAACGTGCTCAAACTCGGTTTTGATAACGAAAACTAAACAAAACACTTTTTAGCACAAATTAACTTTTCGAACTTTAAATATTTACCTTTAACAAGCAATTTCCCTGATCACGCCGTCAAATCGTAAGCAAATTGGTCAGAGCTGATTTTTTCCAGCAAGATAGCAGCGCGGGCGCCCTCGCCAATTCTACCACCAACGTCGTGACCAGCAACGAGAAGAACGGCGGCAGCACGGGCGGGGTGCGCTCCAGCCAGGTCTCACTCAGCTCCAACCCTGATCTGGACTTCCGGTAAGCGTTACCTATACCCTCTGAAGTTTAGAAGGTCCAATTTAGAGCCTGGATCCAAATGGGCTTATTAATTATTATTGCTAGTTATATCTACTTTTTCTCTACCACGTAAATCTATCAAGTGATTTTTTCTAACGTTTTTGCTTTACACTTTTTTCTATTTAAAGTCTAGATTAAAATATCATTTGTATCTAGAGTCCGGCTATGATTTTACGAATGCTTTGCCATAAATAATATTGAAAAGTAAAATAGTCAAAGAAATAAAAGCACCAAACCTCAGAGATATTATTTTCAATTAGGTACCTACTATTTTTTAGTTTCTGAGGGCGAGCTGCTATTCTCTACGACTATAACAATATTCTCAGAGACAAAAACTTTAATTTTTTACGATTTTTTCATAGATATTCGGCCATTTTTACTGAAGTAGCCTGGTACAGAGGAAGATTGCTCTCAGTCAAGCGAGTGCGGCGGCACCACATAGACATCAATAGGGAAATCAAGAAGGAACTTAAAATTGTAAGTACCTAGTTAATATATAAGTACTTAAACAGGTCATAAAAAAAAGAACACGCACACAAACACTCACACCAAACACAAACATACTAAACTAAACTGCCAAATTATGAAATTTATGAACAACAAAAAACTTTAAAAGAAAAACAAGTCCCATAATGGTCAAGGACTCAATTAATTCATTATTAATTGTTATAATTCGTGATTCCTCATTACTGACTTAACTAGCTCAACCTGCAATCATCCCACTGCTATACGAGGTCTACCCTCAAAAGGCTACAGGCAAGAAGGTACCTGCAAACCTTTATTTCTTTTTCCTCTAGAAATATCATTGAAGTAAGTAAGTAGCTTTTATTCCTATCTCATTTGTGTACGAAAATATCACTCATCTTGATCCGACATTGGCTCAAAGGCCATATTCTGGCTCCTTCGATATTAGTTCGGTTACTGTCCGAGAGAAGATCGCACGCACCAGAACTACCTTGGCGCTTTACTTCTTGCGCTCTAGATTATCTCCATCAGTTTTTTGGACGAGCGAAGTGAGGTCTCGGAGTCTAGGGGAACAAAACGGCGCTTGTATGTACCTATGTGTATTTGTCCGACGATAACTTGAATATCGTTTATTCGATCTTCATGAAATTTTTGCCGGCAAATTTTAATACAATTTTTAAGTTTGAATATGAGCGACATCGATCGAAGGGTTGTGGAGATATATGGGCGCTAGGTTCAGTTCGCCGCGAACTACTAGTTTTAATTTATTTTTATTTTGAATGTCTAAATGCTGTTGGCCACTGAGGCCTCTACACATTCTACAGCGTACCGGGTGGTCATTCTCACTCCCATGTAATTTCTAATGAGAGCCATAGTGACCGAGATTATATTATCTCTCTGGTCTCTGGCCAGAATTGAGCCCCTGATCTGCGACACAGAATCGTCTTACTTTCGCATCTGTTTACTCGCGCCGCTCTAGCCTCCGTATTTATTCAGAGCCTACATAAGCCGCCATATAAAGAAGCTACGCTTTCCGCAAAACAAACGAAATGTTACAAGAGCTTTGCCTGCACGACATTGACTGAAATAAATCGTTTAAGATTGCTATTTGTACCTTTAAAGAGTTTTCCTCAAACCCTGAAACAAAACAGAGTTACTCGTTCTATGAAAGCCGACGTGGGCTTTGAAGTTTCCGTATTTATATAGGGTTTTGGTTTTCATGCAAATATTATCAAGATGTTTAGTACCTAACTAAACATCTCAGATAAATAGCATATTTTGAGGCATAACAGTATAGCAAAACTACAAAACTATAGGGAAAATAACACGAAATATGCAAGAGATTTCCGAGAAAATTCACTGACTGGAACAAATCGTTTAATTTATTCCTCTCTCAGGTAGAGTTATAAACAAATAGCTCTGTTTGTTCACCTCTGAAGACAGCGGATATGTTCACATATCAGTCTTGACTAAAACAACAACGTTTACCTACCTCAGAGCAGTTTGAGCATTTATGACTCTGCCAAGGGGAAATGGTTCCACGTCATTAATTTCACAAATTGAGTGTTTTGCTGTCTGCATCTATTTACTATATATCTGTCTGTCAGTCAGTCAGTCAGGAGCTGTTCCTTTATAGGTAAATATAGATTTTCCGTTGTCATAGTTTCACAAAGTCCATTGTAATTTATGGATTTTTGTATTTGTCTAAATGTGCCCGTCAACATGCTATCTCACAGAAAATTGTCACCCAGAAATGATTCTTGAATATTTTCCCTTCTCAAGCTCAAATTATCCACGATTTCTGCGTAAATTGCTTATTGCTAACAATTTGACCCAAAAAATGTCTTTAAAATTCTTTTTCCGATAAATCCGAGATGCTTACCTCGATATGCTGCAAAATGTTATATCTATCTATGTCAAATTTTCAAGTCCAACAGTATTTTTCCGTGTTGCCCGATGAAGGGCCCGATAAGAAGTGACGATAACGATTGTCCAAATAAATTCAATTATTTCCATTTCGGCAGCGTAGAAATCGAAACAAGACGAAAAATTAGGGTCGGTAAGTCACTTTTACATATAATAATAATTTGGAATTTAAAAAACGAGAAAAATATATAAAGACGTCGTCGTCTCCGAGCTCCTCGTCAGAGGATGAGTTCGTCACTCCCCCCCGACACGAGCGCGTCGAGCGACGAGGACGGGCCGGCGACGCACGCCGCCGCCGCCGCCACGTCCTGTGCGACGGGGACGTCCACCGCTGCCGGCACGCTTGGGGCCTGCGGGGCAAACTGCTCCGCGCCCGGCCCCCGCTACCGGTGGTGTAGTGCGTCGCATGCGATGGACGCAAGCAATAAAGGAGAACTGCATGCGCAACTATTATGAGGCTGCAGAGCGAGGTTCCTCACTCTGCAGCCTTAACCACCGGTAGCTTGGGCCCTGCCCCGCTGCCGGTGGCACTCTAGTTTTTAAGTTTTTTATAATATATTGTTTTTTAAATTCTATATTGTAAAAAAATTATCAAATTAAGAAAATAAATAAATATGTGTATTTGGAATTTTATTAAAATGATAGAAACAAAATTATGACATTGTTCGTGCTCCGTTGTTTATTGCACAAAAATGACAATTCCGAAAATACGCTGCACTCTTAACAAAGAAATTTATACAACTTTCACACTACGTTCTTGTTGATTTTGCCCTCTCTTTTACCTAAGATCAAGACAAAGTTTGTGTTTAGGTACATGGGTAATCTTATTTTATCTACAATGGAGAAAAGATATAAATAGCAAACTTTTCCCAGCGGGCCTCTTCATCATTTAACGGGTGCTTGAAGATTTTTCATTTGGAAAGAATTTTCTTTCTCAACTTTCACGGGCAGCTAAGTATTTTATAAACCTAAATGAAATCATATTTTAAACAAACCCACGTATGAAAGTCATTTATGATTGCGTACCTTCAAATAACAATTCTTGACAACGAATTCGTATTTGTGGCTTTGAACTTTACGTCTAAGGGATAAAGTTTAAAACAAAAAGAACTGAAACGTTGGAAAATATTAAATCTCTCCGTAGCAGTATGTGAAATCTCCAGACGAAATCCCGCGAGTGGTGAAAAGCAAACGTTCTCAAGAACAGAGTAAATAAGTGCAGCTCACTCAGGTGCGGGCTAGTGCTAACTTACACTCGTACCGCGTACGCTTAGGATTTGAGTTGCAACTTCAATTATAAGTTACTAGCGCTTTGTATTATTTTACGATCTACGCCTAGATATAGTAGGTAGTAAACAAGCTAGGTAGTAAGGAAGTGAGCTGGGTTAAGCGCTTCAAGCTATCGCTATTCCAAATTTACACTTAATCTTTTACTAATCTAAATTTTACTATACTCTTTGACAATTTTTTGAGTTCGAGTGTTCGAGAATAGAAGTACGAAAATTTGTAGTATCGTTTTATAAGTATTTAAATTTAGGATACCTTCCTACCAAATTCTAATAGAGCGGTGAGTATAAATAGGTGCCTAATAATAAAAGAGTTACAGATCCACGTAGGTTTTAATAAGGAATGAAGCATTGCTGCTGAAAATTTAAAACGGTAGAGAGTAGACGCTCATAAAATAACGGTGCCGCTCTCGAGATGCCACTAGATGCCTACTATTATTCGTGTGAAATTGTTATTTGTTTCTACTGACGTCAAGAAACCATCAGGCGTGATTTGTTTACCTACATTTATTTGCTCATAACCTGCCACGAATTGGGAGTTTATATTGCTTTCACCGTGAGGCATTATTAACTTAAATATTGGGGAATATCTCACTATTATTACACTAATATATGTTATATCTACTAACTGTATCATACTATCACTTTAGTATTAATAAATGCGAAAGTTTGTGTGTATGTGCTTGTTTTCACTCAACGCTGTAACAGTTGAACGCATTGGTAGCTTTTACTGAAATAACTGTTTTTGAATGGTCGGTGAAACCACAGGGCACTACTAGGTAAAAGTATCATATCTGACTTTAAGTTGTTGTTTATTCACTAATAACTAAAATGGTTACAAAAACCAGCAGGCTGATTCAGCTCTCCGAATATCGAATGTATTCGACGATTATCTTCGAAAAGTATAATATGTTAAATCTTTCCGAGATTTGACATAATTATAAATTCGAATTATAATATTTCCGAAGGCGGAAGACTTTTTGAAGCTAATCGTCGAATACATTCGATGTTCGGATAGCTGAATCAGCCTGCAGTTCCATTAATCCAACTTTATTGAATGTATGCTCGTAAGATAAAATTATCTCTCACCAGCCCGATGTTGATCTATTTTTTATTAAAATTAATGTTATAATTCAGAATTGGATAATCTATTTTAGTTTTAATTCGAATTTATGATCAAATTATACTATAAGTATTTACAATTGGTTTAGCTTAATTTCATATTTTTATTAAACTGTTTATTAGTGTTTAGTTTGTCTCAAACACGTTTTGGTGGTTTTGGTGTTTGAAAAGTTGATAAAATAAATATATTAAACTAAAAATCTCATTTTTCTCGAAGTAATATTTTTCTGTTATAATTAAACACGGGAATAAGTACCACTACGACGACTACGACTAGTCGTAGTAGTAGACAACTTAATTTTTACGTGAGTAAGTGTTTAATTATAACAAAAATGTGTAAAAACACGTTGGTTTCCATAGTAATATTTTTCTAGTCAAAAATATAGAAAATTCACATACCTCCATCTATATACACCATATTGTCTGTTAGCTCAGTAGATTATGGTACTAGAGAGATATATTATTTCGATCGTGTAGAAGAATTTTCAAATTAGTTTGAAACGGAGTTCCCGCACGCTTACGCGACGTGAGCTTCGAATGTTCCTTTATTGCTGCAAACTCGCGGTAGTAGATTATTAGAGGTACTGACTATATTATTATTATATTACAAATACACTAACTTATTGCAAACAATATTATTGTTTCAAAAAACAAATCTAATTTAAATCAAAGCAAAGTAAGACACGAGCAATGTTTTGAAAGCGAAAGTGAGTTTGTTTGTTACGCTAAACAATCTACTGTGGGGCTAGCACAACTTTGACGTAAAAATACGTAGCGAGTATTCGGTAGAAAAGTGTACGCCATTTACACCCGTCAGAAGCACACTTGACAGGCGTAAATGGCGTACACTTTTCTACGTATTCTACGTACACTAAACTCGCTACGTATTTTTACGTCAAAGTTGTGCTAGCCCCACTGAACCTCATGACATTTGGCATACACGTTGTCAGGGGACAGGAAAGGACATGGTTTACTTTTCGTCGTCATCATCATCACCTTTTATTCATCAACGCGGGACAACAAAACTTTAAAAGGTTCAGACGTTATGCTTTATAGTAAGGGCGCTTGATCAACGCTCAGTCAGGCACACATAATTATGTATGTACGTATTGCGTGCGAGTTATCCGTGAGCGATGAGCGATATTACACAAGTGTTGGTAGTACAAGTGCATACATACACTTCTGTACGTTCTATGTTTTGTGTCGGTACGCGGCTAATTGTTTATGAACTGGTTGTCGGCAGATGCGGGATTTGCAGCATGACAATGTGAACGGGTTCGTGGGTGCGTGTATCGAGCCGCCGAACGTCTGTGCTCTCTCGGAGTACTGCACCAGGGGCAGCCTCAAGGTAAACTATAACTTCTACCACTTAAAAAACTTGTAGTTATTTTAACAATACAGGATGTCAAGCAATTAAGGCATACCAGTGATAGAAATAAGCTTTGTAGGTACCTACATAATGCATTTAATAAATAAATAAAAATATGTTATTGAGGCATAAGCCAAGAAAATATTTTTTCAGGTTTTCTTTTTACGTTTCTGTAGGATACGTTAAAATCTGTTTTCTGTTTTCTTACTTATTACTATGGATTTAATTTTTTTATGTATTTTGAATTAGTTTTACCTATCCTTTGCATTGCAGGATATTCTTGAAAACGATGATATCAAACTGGATAATATGTTCGTCGCGTCGTTAGTCGGAGATATCATAAGGGTAAGTCCAACAGCTTCAAATTTATTAGACTAAAGCGAGTTTAAAAGAAGAAGAGCGAGTATTTCCAATCTGGGAAATATTTCCTCAGGAATGGGATCGCGATAAAAATCGTCTGCTTCATAATATTTAAATTACCTACGTTTTTATATGGAACAGCTTATTTATTTTGGTCGCCATTTCAGTTATGATCTCAAAATAAAAATTGTTCATAATCTAGGTTCAATAAGTAGGTAGATACTTCTTGTTACTGAACATCTAAAAATGTTTACAATGCAATTTACATCTATGTGAAAATCACCCTACTTTCAAAACCAATGACTTGCCAATCGTAAACAAATCTGTCGTGTTTCAGGGTATGATTTTCATTCACGAATCCCCCCTACAATACCACGGAGCGCTCCGCCCCTCCAACTGCCTGGTGGACGCGCGGTGGGTGGTCAAACTATCCGACTTCGGCCTGAAGGAGTTCAGACGGGGCGAACTGCCCCCGTCTGATCCCACCGCTTTGCGCAGCTATATTGACAGTAAGATCTCTTTTCGAGTTTTGTAGAGTAGGTACCTATACTTAGTACCCAAATCACACAATGTATCTCCCTACATATCGTAATAAAATATTGAAATCTGTCTTAGGATTAGTTTCTAAACATTTTGACTGTATTCTTTTATTTTGATGTTGGCAGATAGTCTGTTATCGATATCCCAGCAATATTGCACGTAGCGTAGGTAAATCTAATATTATTTGAGATAAGTATAGGCAACATCCTTCTTGTTGTCCTTCTTTTGGCTGTATCAATTATTGTATTATTCGTAGCGTTATTTTCGCCGTGGATTTGGCTTATAAATTTCCTTTTATCAAATTTCCCCTCCTTTTGATAAAGGCCCTACCTAAGTCAATTACTTCGCCCACAGATCTAGTATACCTATCCCCCGAGCTGCTCCGCGCGGCTGGATGGGGCAAGGACGGGTTCTCCCTATCAGAAGAGGGCCGCTGCGGCTCGGCATGGTCCGACGTATACGCGTTCTCCCTCGTGCTATACGAGCTGCACACGCGGCGCGGCCCGTTCGGCGCGGACGCTGCTCCTGCGCCGGCGCTACTGAGGAGGATCGCCATGCCCGACCCCGCGCCTTACAGGTAGGTATGTGTCCTGGCTGCCTATACCACGCTACTCAGCTATGTGACCCTTGCAAACGATACGCTACCACTAACAAATCATCAGCTACCCATTATCACCAGTAAAATAATATTGCACATACTAAAAAAATCTCTAACTACCTACCTATAAACTACTAAATGTGCCTACTGCACATATGTTTTGATAGTAAACATGAATTAATTTGCAGCTACGCTGCGAGGTTATTTACAAATCCTGCTCTTTTATTAAATGTAAAAGTACATTAGATAATTCACAATAATTATAATCTTCGTCCCTAAGACAAAATCCAGTCAAATGCTTCAAAGACTAAACTTCCTTCACAGACAAACTTTTGCCTTTATAGTATTATGATGTGAGACAAAAATTAATGGAAGTACATCATCTTATTAAAAAGTAAATCGTTTCCCCAGACCGCCGCTGGAGTCGCTAGTGGGTCGTTTTGACTGCGTGCGAGAATGCTGCCTCGAGTGCTGGGCGGAGGAGCCGACCGCGCGGCCTGACTTCAAGGCCATCCGGACCCGGCTGCGGCCGCTGCGGAAAGGCATGTGAGTAGCAAAAACCTGCTACATCCAACCAACCAACCAAATAACCAACCAGCTGCAACTTGATGTATCTTCTGCTCTAGTTTATAGTACGCAAAATAAACACAAAATAGTTTAAAAAACACGCATTGTCATCGGTCTTTGACAGGTGTGCAAAGTTTGAATTAAATCTGATCGTTCGAAGTAGGGCAAAATCGAGTCCAAAAGGGTCGGTTACAAACATACAAGTGAAACTAAATAATATAGAATAGTTTAAAAAACCAAAAAACACGCATTGTCATCGCTCTTTGACGCGGCTCGTAGCAGAATATGCACCAGTAGCCGTGGGGAACCACAGCTTAGCCAGCAGTAGTCACAGAATTCGCGTACCGAGTCACAGCTTAGCTAACAGTAATCGTAGAAATCGCGTTCGGAGCAAAAACACAATTTATTAGCTTCTTAAAATTATTTTAATTTATTTACAAGTATTTTTTTAATTTTTTGTATAATAATTTATTGTCATCGATCCTCGATATATCTACAAAGTTTGAACGAAATCCGGCCGTTTAAAGTGGGTCAAAATCGCGCCCAATGGAGTCGGTTACAAAAATACAGGTGAAGCTAATATAAGCGTGTTAAAAAGCGTGTTCAAAATGCTGGAACTTCCATAACTGACAACATCGTCCACACTTTACACACCTCACTCTCTGGGAATGTCTTGCCTGACAATGTTGTCTAGAAAAAGAGATCGTTTTTAGCATAAGACCGCCCTTTGAGCTTTCATCTTTGTGGTATTCTACGAAATGGGTTGATTGTATGCAAACTTCGAGATACTTCAAAAAAATGTGCGACAAACGCAAGACTGGTTGCACTGTGGTTGTTACCGCGCTGTTATATATTTTTGTCGTTTATTTTCAGGAAGCCGAACATATTCGACAACATGATAGCCATGATGGAGAAGTACGCCAACAACCTGGAGGCGCTGGTGGACGAGCGCACCGACCAGCTGCAGGAGGAGAAGAAAAAGACTGGTGAGGACTATATTTTTCCTATAATGCTCACAGAGTATCTGCGGTCTGGTCTAATTTTTTTTAGTTTTTAGAAAAAAACTCCAAATAGGTAGATACACGCTAATGCTGTAAAGAAAAATTTCAAATCAATCTCACTCTACTGAAACATAGAATTGGCTTGACCGGGACTTGCTTTGCTTTGTTATTTTTTTAATAATTCGACTATAGAGTTACATTTGACCACTATCTCGCCTGATGGTGAGCAATGATGCGGTCTACGAGGTTTTCCACCAGTGGGAAACGATTCACTCTCGACTTGAATTATTTCGAATAGGTACTTAGCTTATGGAAAAGTCGTGCGATGCCAAAATCTCCGTCCAGCAGGAAACAAAATGTGTTCTTTGTGTTCCAGAGGCTTTGCTAGAAGAGATGCTGCCGGCGCCGGTGGCGGAGCAGCTGAAGCGCGGGCGGCGCGTGCTGCCCGAGAGCTACGACTCCGTCACGATATACTTCAGCGACATCGTCGGCTTCACCGCCATGTCGGCCGAGAGCACGCCGCTGCAGGTTGGACTCATGCTTTCAGAAATCAACTCTGTGCCTCCTGTGCAAAATGATACAACTCGGAAGTAGTGTCCTTAGAGTTGTATCAAGTTGCACAGGAGGTACAGAGTTGTTGTGCAAAATGAAAGGTACAACTCGAAGCAGTGGCGGCCTTAGGGGGGTGCGAACTGTGCAATCGCACAGGGCCTCGCGCTTGAAGGGGCCTCGCGCAACAACCCAAGCTATATTTAAAAATATTTGTTAAAAATGTATCTAGTCTGAATTAAAACTTTTAACTTTAATTCTTATTTATTAAGAAAATAAAGTTAGTTTCATTCATTCATACAAAACATAATTGAAAATTTCATTATGTAGTACTTGAATATCGCGCCTTGAAACACTTCTCGCATCGCTGAGAAATCGCTCATGAGAATCGCTAGTGTGAATGGAATGGAATGAAATGGGGTGAAAATCATTCATTGTAAAATATTTGAAAACTCAAATTTTATTTTATAAAAAAAAATTATAACTAGCATTTCTCGTCAAACACGACAAATACCTAAACCAAACCACCAGACCTACTTTCGCATCACATACTTTCCACGAAAGACAAATGGCCTCGCAAAGACCTGCTGCTGCCAGGGGCCTCGCAATGGGTAAGGCCGCCGCTGACTCGAAGGATATTACTTCCGAGCTGTATCATTTTGCACGGGAGGCACAGAACTTTACCTTTTAAACGTTACACTGCTGGGATACAAATCTAACCTCGACATGTGGCCAAGTGCGAGTTGAGAATATGCTTCTAATATTATAAAATTAAAAAATATAAAATTTGTGTGTAAATGTTTGTAAACACGTATCTCCATAACTACTAAACCGATTTTGATAAAATTTAGAATAGAGGTAGCTGATGCGTAGCATTAACACATAAGCTACTTTTTTTCACCGCGCGGGTGAAACTGCTGGGTGCAGCTAGTAAAGAATAAAACATTCCATTACTGGGCCACAGATCTACCTTCGAAGTGTAATCATACCTACTGATACATATCACACACACACACATTTAAACACATTCACATACACACAAACACACATTCACACACACAGCGGCGGCCTTAGGGGGTGGCGAACAGGGCAATCGCCCGGGGCCTCGCTCTTGCAGGGGGCCTCGCGCAACAACCCAAGCAAATTTGAAAAAAATGGATTTTTTTAACTATATCTTTTTTAGTCTTAGGAAAAACCGCAAACATCAATTTTAAAATTTATCATCTTTGTATTTGTTAATTTTGTAAATCTTTCATTGTAAAATATTTTAAAACTCAAGTTTTATTCATTTGTATACTTAACTAGCATTTCTCGTCAAACATGACAAATACCTAAACCAAACCACCAGACCTACTTTCGCATCACATACTTAAAGTATATATTTTTTTTTATGTAATTGAGTGACGAGACGAGCAAATCGCTCACCTGATGTTAAACGTCACGTTTGCCCATAACAGGTCTGCACCACCCAGAACTAAACGACGTCGTACGTCTGTATGTATGATACTTTTCACGAAGGACAAAGGGCCTCGCAAAAACCTGCTGCTGCCAGGGGCCTCGCAATGAGTAAGGCCGCCGCTGCACACACACACATTTTAAATAAGTAGATAATTAAGTGGGTGTCTAAACTGGCTCAGTGGAGTCTTTATCACTATTATAGTTGTCAATCAAAATCGCAATCGCATGTCCTGCAGTGAATATAATAGATGGTATTTTGTTGCAGGTAGTGGACTTTCTAAACGACTTGTACACGTGTTTCGATTCGATATTGGAAAGCTTCGATGTGTACAAAGTTGAAACTATTGGTGACGCATACATGGTGGTAAGATTTTGTATGGAAATAAAATTAATGTTCAGTTATCAATGACTTAGTGAATCTTAGTTAGTTATTTTGACCATGCGTGGACATTGACTACAACTCAATTTAACAAGCACCTGTAAACTTGACTTGCCTTCACTATTCCCATTTCAAGAAGACGCTCGCGGGCATGCATAATTGATGCAAATTTTTCTTTATAATTCATGGGCAATGTACATAGATATATTGGTCGTCGGGATTTGTAATCATACGGTGCGTTTGGTGGCGGCAGGTGTCGGGTCTCCCGATCCGCAACGGCATCGTGCACGCGGGCGAGGTGGCCTCCATGGCGCTAGCGCTGCTCGCCGCCACGCGCGCCTTCCGCGTGCGCCACCGCCCCGACCAGCGCCTGCTGCTGCGAGTCGGGATACACTCCGGTACGTATACACACCGCCCCGACCAGCGCCTGCTGCTGCGAGTCGGGATACACTCCGGTACGTATACACACCGCCCCGACCAGCGCCTGCTGCTGCGAGTCGGGATACACTCCGGTACGTATACACACCGCCCCGACCAGCGCCTGCTGCTGCGAGTCGGGATACACTCCGGTACGTATACACACCGCCCCGACCAGCGCCTGCTGCTGCGAGTCGGGATACACTCCGGTACGTATACACACCGCCCCGACCAGCGCCTGCTGCTGCGAGTCGGGATACACTCCGGTACGTATACACACCGCCCCGACCAGCGCCTGCTGCTGCGAGTCGGGATACACTCCGGTACGTATACACACCGCCCCGACCAGCGCCTGCTGCTGCGAGTCGGGATACACTCCGGTACGTATACACACCGCCCCGACCAGCGCCTGCTGCTGCGAGTCGGGATACACTCCGGTACGTATACACACCGCCCCGACCAGCGCCTGCTGCTGCGAGTCGGGATACACTCCGGTAGGTACGTATACACACCGCCCCGACCAGCGCCTGCTGCTGCGAGTCGGGATACACTCCGGTAGGTACGTATACACACCGCCCCGACCAGCGCCTGCTGCTGCGAGTCGGGATACACTCCGGTACCTTACACATACGCAGACACACCGGCCTTGCCGCACTTTACAGGGGTCGTCATTTATTCACGTTATGTTTTTGGCAACTTTATTTATTTGGTACAAATTCTCATCATACAATGCAATCATCTTTCTTAGTGTCTGTTCAAAAGGTTGGCTGAAAGTCTCCTAAACGTTGGTCTTCTTAATGTAAGATTGTTTGTATGGAACCAACTCTCTAATCAAGATAAAACATGAGCTAAGTATATAGAAAAATGACAATTACACTACAAACTGTGTATTGATTGTGAGCAATTGTGGTCTTGTGAGTGTTTTTTGACTTATCATAACCCTTGCCTTACAATCCTGTAGATTTATTTACAAAATCATCCAAATACATCCATAGATAAATAAATCGTCAAGTCTTACAACGATAAAATTCTTACGTTGCAGGGCCAGTTTGTGCAGGCGTCGTGGGTTTGAAAATGCCGAGGTATTGTCTGTTTGGTGACACCGTCAACACAGCCAGTCGGTTCGAGTCCACAGGAGCCCGTAAGTAACTAGAAACTTTAGAAGGGTCATTTTTGAATCGCTCTCATGAGTACTTTCATGCGAAAGATTCAAAAATCGAGCCCCTGAATCGGAAATGTTGCCATTAGCTAATTATTTTACTAATGTTTGTCTTTTGTTTTCAGCACTGAAAATCCACTGCAGTTCTGCTTGTAAAATACTTCTAGATCAATTAGGAGGCTACATACTGGAGGAGCGAGGAATTGTATCAATGAAAGGGAAACGAGATCAGGTAATTTTGCCCCAGGCACCTAACATTTAAGCTGAGATTGGTCCTTTTGACACGATTCTATGATTTTAAATCCTAGTCCATAACCAACTTCAAAAAGCCGTCTCCTTCGCAGTCCGACTATTTTATTTTTATGTTTGTTATTACGCGACTACGTCAATATGAAGATTGTTTTTTACTGTGTGTGCTTGTTATCGTATCTAAAAACAAATAATGTTCTTCAGTTTGTCTAACCCTGTGTCCGTATTTACAGATGACATACTGGGTGCGAGGCGAGGAGCCCCGCGCGGCGGCGGCGCGGGCGCGGCGCCGCGCGCAGATGGAGGGCGCGCCGCCCGCCGACCGACGCGGGCAAAGGAGCTCGCTGAAGACGAGGAACTGGAAGAACCAAGTCGGGGGCCTGCATAGGTACATACTTATAATAATACTGACGTCCATAGAAAAAGTGCAATAACTAGGTGAAAAGCTGATGTCGAGAAAAACGCGTTTAAAGATTTTATTATTTTCATTGTTTGTATGGGCATCATCTATTTATGCTTAGTATTAAAACCTTACCAAACTCGTTTGTGTTTACAGATGTTGCAGTTTAGAATCTCCAAAGAAATTGCGTTTCGCATCAGGAAATCATTTAGAATCTCATACGGATAGCGTTCTACATCATCGGAGTGACGAATATCTCATGGAGGTACGTAGGAAGATGTATATTGTATATTGTTCAAATAAGACACTTGCATTTATATTTCCTCAAACATGCTCAATTATTCATTCTGTAGCAAATGGTTTTTTTTTATAAAAATCTTGCTATATATTAAAAATAATAAAAAGGAATATTACAAGCCTTGACGGCATGTAGGCCTAGGCTTTGCCCCACCCTTTTTTATTTATATTTGTCCATCAACCAAGAAAGACATATGCTGAGCTGTGGGCGATTACAGGCTAATAATGATATCCATTATTAGCTTTTTAGCCTCCATAGCATACTACCTACATAGCGTGATTTTTTTTTTAGGTTGTCGGCGAGCGGCTAGCGCCAGCGCAGCGCGGCGACCTCCTAGAGGCGCCGAGTCTCCGGCACGAGTACACGAGCGTCTCCTGCCCCATCATAGAACAAACTGAGCACGCGCCGCCGCCCACTCCCGCCGCCTCCTGCACTCCGCTCATGCAAGAGAAGTGCGACATACTGATGCAAGAGAAGTGCGATGTCAAGCTGATGCAGGAGAAGTGCGACATCAAGCTCGTCATCAACGGCTGCTCGCTCGCGGAGACCGAGGCCGCCATTCCATTGCTCGCGGACGCGTGATTCCGCTGTATACTTACGTGCCCTGGTCGAAGTCTTCGTTGACGCGACAGAGCTAGAATTTTGTTTTATATAAGAGATCAACTTCCATGTACTAAGGCCCGGTGTGAACTTTTGTTAAGAATGCTTTGTATTTGTGTAAAAGCGATGTGCGTGAAAACATGTCACATTTGTTAAACGGGCATCGGGCCGTCAGTGAAAGTTGTGAATACTAGTCCTAATCTTAACTCAATCGGACGGTAGATATTTCGTGAGGAGGTAGAATAGGTGTAATGTGATCTACGTCAGTATTACTAAGAGACAATCGTTCAATAGAAATTATTTAATAACATTAAACTCTCATTTCACAATTGACGGTAACATCGTTTTACTTAGACGTATTATTTACAGCGGTTCACTATACACATATAAGGTAGGATAGGGTAAGGTAGGGGAGGGTGGAGGGTTCAGACGGCGGACTCGCGGTCGAGCAGCGGCGGCGCGCGGCGCAGCTCGGCGCTGGAGCCGCGCGCGGCGCCGCCGAAGAAGCCGAGCAGCCACGAGCGGATCGCGAACCGAGGCAGCTTGCGGTCGCCCTTCCCGTCCGACACGTTCTCCAGCGAGCGCCAGCGCTTGTAGAACTCGATGTAGGACGCGTCCCGGTCCTTGCGGCGCTCGGGCTTGGCGCGCAGCAGCGGGCAGGCCTCGGAGCCGCGCTCCTCCGTCACCAGCCCCACGATGGTGCCGTTGAAGAGCGGCGCGCCGCACACCGTGGCCAGCGGAGCCGCCGCGTCCAGCGAGCGCGACGTGTGCTGCCGGCGCAGCCGCGGCGCCGCCAGCGCGTCCAGCGAGCGCGCGCCGCGCAGCGCGCCCGCCCCCGCGCCCGCCGCGCCCGCCCCGCCCGCCCCGCCCGCCCCGCCCTCCGCCGAGCACGCCGTCGACGACGCGATCGACGACAGCGCGTTCCTGGAATAACACTCTTGTTATAGGATACGATGACAAAACTACTTTCGATAAGAAATTATAGGGATTTCGGTAATATGTTATTAGGCTCGCCTCTTTTTTCTTATTCTATCATAGGCTTGCGTTTGACCGCGATCTTGCCTGATGGAAAGCAATGATGCGGTCTACGATGGAGCACGCTCGCCTAGAAGTTACCAATTCACTCTCGACTCGATGACACCCATATTATAACCCTTGGGGGAACACCTACTTATGTAGCTGCAGATGTAATTTAATCTTAAGTAAACGAAACAAGAGGAAGACGCTGACTTTCGAGACACCGATTTCCCTCCACCCAGTTTGGAATGCGGTGATTATAAAAGTATTTCAGAACAGAGTATTTCACTCTGGCAGTTCTCATAATAAATGTGGAGTGAAAGCCTCGGTCCGCCTCGCCTCGTGCAAGTGCATGGTGTAGTACCTGGGCTTGGTGTTGTCGGCGCGCACGCGCCGGGAGTGCGGCGGGGAGGGCGCGGGCTGCGCGGGCAGCGAGCACCGCGAGCCGCGCATGGTGTAGTACCTGGGCTTGGTGTTGTCGGCGCGCACGCGCCGGGAGTGCGGCGGGGAGGGCGCGGGCTGCGCGGGCAGCGAGCACCGCGAGCCGCGCATGGTGTAGTACCTGGGCTTGGTGTTGTCGGCGCGCACGCGCCGGGAGTGCGGCGGGGAGGGCGCGGGCTGCGCGGGCAGCGAGCACCGCGAGCCGCGCATGGTGTAGTACCTGGGCTTGGTGTTGTCGGCGCGCACGCGCCGGGAGTGCGGCGGGGAGGGCGCGGGCTGCGCGGGCAGCGAGCACCGCGAGCCGCGCATGGTGTAGTACCTGGGCTTGGTGTTGTCGGCGCGCACGCGCCGGGAGTGCGGCGGGGAGGGCGCGGGCTGCGCGGGCAGCGAGCACCGCGAGCCGCGCATGGTGTAGTACCTGGGCTTGGTGTTGTCGGCGCGCACGCGCCGGGAGTGCGGCGGGGAGGGCGCGGGCTGCGCGGGCAGCGAGCACCGCGAGCCGCGCATGGTGTAGTACCTGGGCTTGGTGTTGTCGGCGCGCACGCGCCGGGAGTGCGGCGGGGAGGGCGCGGGCTGCGCGGGCAGCGAGCACCGCGAGCCGCGCATGGTGTAGTACCTGGGCTTGGTGTTGTCGGCGCGCACGCGCCGGGAGTGCGGCGGGGAGGGCGCGGGCTGCGCGGGCAGCGAGCACCGCGAGCCGCGCATGGTGTAGTACCTGGGCTTGGTGTTGTCGGCGCGCACGCGCCGGGAGTGCGGCGGGGAGGGCGCGGGCTGCGCGGGCAGCGAGCACCGCGAGCCGCGCATGGTGTAGTACCTGGGCTTGGTGTTGTCGGCGCGCACGCGCCGGGAGTGCGGCGGGGAGGGCGCGGGCTGCGCGGGCAGCGAGCACCGCGAGCCGCGCATGGTGTAGTACCTGGGCTTGGTGTTGTCGGCGCGCACGCGCCGGGAGTGCGGCGGGGAGGGCGCGGGCTGCGCGGGCAGCGAGCACCGCGAGCCGCGCATGGTGTAGTACCTGGGCTTGGTGTTGTCGGCGCGCACGCGCCGGGAGTGCGGCGGGGAGGGCGCGGGCTGCGCGGGCAGCGAGCACCGCGAGCCGCGCATGGCGTCGCCGCCGGCGCCGCTCGCCACGCGCTGCCGGATGCCGCCTGCAAACCACAACACATTAGGAACTTGTTGTATACAAAATAGTCGCATACGCTTTCGCGTATTGTCCTTCTGTTTCACACGTTTGACCCGTGCTATCGGTCTGGAAGTGGAGACTGGAGTGGATTCTCATTCGACCGTTGTCATTTGACTACTTACGATCTCCGCGCGGTCGTAAGTGTCGCATATACAATCCTCTTTATATAATATTTAGTCTTTTAACCCTTTATCCACAACACAAATCTACCCATTATACAATTCTGGCGAAATCGACACAAAATATTTTTCGAATAAATCCAACATAAACGGTGAAAGGATTAAAGAATGACTGTCTATCGCACTCACTAATGATCTGTAGTATATATTACCTGAAAGCGAGGCATGCCTGGAGTCCGCGAGGCGCGGGCTGCGGCGCGGGCGGCGGAACAGTGGCCGCTCCTCGCCCTCCACGGCGCGCTTCTGGATGGCCTTCTCTGTCGCACTCACTAGCCAGTATGTTAGGACCTGCGACAGATACATGCGTCTTTGATTATAACTGAAGACCATCTCACATTTATAAAAAGTACATGACATTATTTAAGACAGAGGAACTTTTTGCTTGACGACGACCAACCCTATTTTGATGAGCTTGAACGATTAGACTAGACTTATGATTAGACTTAAAAATTAAATACTTTTGATTAGATTAAGAGATAGGTTCACATTATAGTTATAAAAACAAGCTTTTATTGCATTATCTTCGACATATTCCAAATTTCAGCTCAATCGAACATCGGGAAGTGGTTCAAAATTTAGTTTCAATATTTGACCTAACCTAACACCCAAAACAAGTTAAAAGAAAGCTTATAAAAAGTTCTGACTAACCTGCCCCTTCCCCTTGATAGGTATGGTCCCCCGCGGCTCGACGATGTATCCGCCCAGTTTTTCGAGCGCTTGCTTACAGCTCGCGGAGATGTGGATACGCAGTGGCTCGCCGTTAGACTCCATGCGTGAGGCCGTGTTGACTGTGTCGCCGAATAGGCAGTAGCGAGGCATGGTTAGGCCGACTACGCCTGCTACTACTGCGCCTGGAGACCAAAAAAACCTTGCTATAGACTCTCATAGATATCGGTGACCATAAATACAAGCTACAGAGTCTCGCAGATACCTGTGACCAAATACTTGCACTTGTGTTGGTCGCTCTATGAAATTTCCGTTTTTTTATACGTGGTTTTGATAATCACATATAAGCTGATATTAATTAAACAAACGCAAATTTTTGTAGTTGTTTTATTAACAAAAAAAAACAACAATTTACACATAAAACAATCTCGAGGTATTTATTTATTACCTCTAGTTTAGAGAGCTATTATTAAAATGTGACGTTTGCATCTAGTTTCCTTTTTATACAAACCAGATTCCTTTTCTTCCTTTTTATGCAATTACTTTTATACATTTTTTTGGATCGAAACAAAAACTATACCTAGTTTAACTTACCGGTGTGTATTCCTATTCTTAATTTCAATGTTTCATTTGGTCTGTGGGATATCTTGTGAGTCTTCACCGCGTTCAGCAGCTCCAGCGCCATCGACGCTATTTCCCCCACGTGTCTGTCGTTATTTCTTATCGGGAGTCCTGACACCTGAAATCAAATAGGATCACTTAAGATACGAAATTGAGATACTATTGAGAAAAACAAGGTATATATAGCCGCTATATTCTCTATTTCGAATGGTTTTTAATCGTCATAAGTCCATTTGACTTTCGTGACTGCTTTTGAGACGTCATAGCATTGCTTTTCGATTCAACTTTTGTTTTGAGCTGTGGGGCTAGCACAACTTTGACGTAAAAATACGTAGCGCGTTTTCGATAGAAAAGTGTACGCCATTTACGACTGTCAAGTTTTTTTTTTTTTTTTTTTTTTTTATGTAATTGAGTGACGAGACGAGCAAATCGCTCGCCTGATATTAAACGTCACGTTTGCCCATAACAGGTCTGCGCCACCCAGAATTTTGAACTCGCAGAATTCAAGACCCTGCGTGGCACAGCACTGCGCTCGTTACCCTGAGATATAAGTTGTTTAATCTCCCATTTGCCCTGTAATTTCACTGGAAACAATGCCCTTCCAACCGGAACACAGTAATGTTTGCACATTATTGCTTGGCGGTGGAAAAACTGGCAAAGGTGTGGTACTTCCCCAGGCGGGCTCTGCAAAAGAGCCCTACCACTACAAAAAGTGTGCTCCTGACGGGTGTAAATGGCGTACACTTTTCTATCGAATACGCGCTACGTATTTTTACGTCAAAGTTGTGCTAGGCCCACAGGTATTGAAGTAAATATAATGTAGCTTTATTGCACACCAAACAAGTCATGTACAAGAAAAAAACGAACTAAATTGGGTTTGAAATGAGAAATTGAAATTGGGTTGGAAAATGGGTTGTGATAACTTACCACCATATAAGCATCTCCAATAGTCTCCACCTTATAAACGTCATAGCCTCTAATAATCCTATCGAAGACGGTGTACAAGTCGTTGAGAAAGTTGACGACCTGCAGCGGCGTGCTCTCGGCCGACATGGAAGTGAAGCCGACGATGTCGCTGAAGTATATCGTGACGGAGTCAAACGACTCCGGCTCGACACCCTCGCCCGTCGTGAGCCGGCGGGCGACGGACCTGAAACAAGGCGATAAGTCTTTACTGTACACCGAGCTTGTGTGGAGCACTCGCTGAACACGCTAGCGGTTGCGAAGTTAGCTTTAGTATGAAAGTTTGAAGGGAAACAGCAAAGAGGCGGATCACGAAGCGATGGTAGTGATCTGAGGACGCTCATAACAGTTCCGAGAACGGTGATTGGGTGTCCACCGATTGGCAGTGTGCGATATAGCAACGTGATTTCGCCGGTTTGCGTAGAGAAACGATAGACTGAAAGATCTTATCCAATTTAGTCGGTTTAGTCTTGTGAAATTATTAAAGTATCTATGAGACGATTTGAGACTAACTTCAGAACCGCAAGTCGTGATAATTGTGCACAAAATTATTAGCAAATCATTTGTTACAACCAAGTTCACGTACCTAAAATAGTGATAGTTACTTTTATACTCACATGCATCACACGTTGTCTATTGAGGATGCAACTTAGTGTCTACTTAGTACAACTACAGCTACTTCTACTTATCGTAATGTGATTAAACTCACGAGTGCACACGGCGTGTTGAATCCAAAAAATAAATAAAGAATAGATATTCAATAATAATATTCAATCAGACTACAATATCTACGTACTTCATGCTCATATTGTACGTCATACCTGTAAGATAAAGATGAAAGTGCAAAATCTACATAAAAGATGCAAAACTACCGTTAAATTCGTCATGTCCATGTAACGGTTCCGAATGCGAAGATGACAAAATTAACTTTTTAAGAACGCTCCCGTGTTGTGAAATATCCCGAAAGATGTCCAACAAGAAAGTTCACAAACTGCGAAACTAGACTTATCTACAGCGAGAGAATGTCCATCACCAGGCGCAGTCGCGTCGCCAGAACCCCAAGCCAAGCTCTATTCTACTGAAACTCTGTTAATGACACAAGTGACGGCGCCGCGGCGGCCGCCCGCGCCCCGCACCTGCGGTGAGGCAAACCGTATTAACTACAATCACCAATAGGGAGTTAATTACCTCAAGACATTTTCACGAATAATGGATTCAACCTCCACATCTGGAAAAGAACACAAGTACAACAAAGTGAATATTATATTTTTTGAGAATGCACGACTGTTTTACATCAAGTCCATGTCGATGCGCCAACAGGTGAGTTTTAAATAAAACAACATCGTGTTACTTCGTTTATTACAATATTATGACAATCAATACTGCGTAGGAACGGCACCAAGATGGATCGCAGGATGATTCTCAGCTGTCCCATAGTAGTTATTGCTGAGTGGACATTTTATAGTTTGAGATATTGTGGTGTGTAGTATTATGTTTTGTATTGTATGGAGCCTCACAATTGTGTCAAAACTCGGCCATGTTGAGCTAATTAACTGCAGTGTGATCGAATTACTTGCAATCGCCGCAAAATGATTCCCCCCTAGGCCCTAGGTGCTAATAGAAGAATGTAGTAGTCTTTTTCTTTTTAGATGTCTAACTATGTATACCAAGATGACGTTTTCGACCAATGGCAACGCCGAATGTCCTCGCTAGTGATTATTATTGGTTGACCATATTTGTTGACATGGTTGGACATTTAAAAAGTTCAATCTTTTGTAAGTCACAATGTAGTTTTGTAACAAATATTATTAAAAAGAAAACGAAAAAACTTGAGCGTACATTATAGTCTGATGCACCGAATATAAATACGAAGAACGACACGAATCTATCAAGCCGTTAAGGCGGTAGGCGGTACAAATAAACACAAACATACATACACCAGATAACATTACCGTTCTTCTGGGAAGTCGGATAAAAATGTTAGCTCTTAGAAGAAACTTCAGAACCGCGTCAAAAGGTGCGTCAAATTTCGCACATTTGTCTTTCTATTACCAACTGTCTTTCTATCCCTTACAAGATAAACTCGACACATACCTACGCTCGACACTGTACTAAATAAGGCAATACAGCATCAACGGGCACCAAATAAAAAAAGTTAACTAATACTTAGTCTAAAACATGTTGAATGTCACTAGACTTGGACTAAATGTAAATCAGTGCGCACATTACAGCGCCGTCCAGTTTCTCACAGCTTGTTGTAGTTGCGTCTTTGTGCTTAGTTTATAACACCAAACTCTTACAACAAACCCTGAATTAGTACAATAGTTAACACTTTGACTGCGGCTAATAATCACATGCGCTTGCCTTAAGTGCGGCTAATAGTCAAATGCGTTGTTTTACGCGCCTGGCGTGTGCAGCCGCATTCGCGTCGCACAAAGGAAAACGCAAGGTATGTGTTTTCCGCAGTCAAAGTGTTAAACAGTAACTTTGCTTAAAACTAATACAATGAATGTACACAGGTTATTCATAACATGTACATGCAAGTAACTAAAGGCCACCAAAGCTTAGACTTGCCTGTACTGTGCTGTGACCATCGGATATCGGTTCTTACTAAACGCATAATCATTGTGAGAGCACAGAGCTACGTTAATCACGTATGGATGTGGTCGTGGTTTTACGTTTTACTGGATTTAGCTATTACTTACTACGTACTTAAGAAGATAACACATTACATTGCTACATCTCATTCAATTCTAGCCACTGTCAAACATCACTTAGTCACTTGGTAGACGATCGCTGTGTGATTACATTTTGTGTTGTAATATTCACAAATTGACAAAATGCACCTCAGAAATATTAATGTGACTCTTTAGGGTTCTGAACCCATCCTTGAAGCGAGACTCCGGTCTGTCTGTGACAGCCAATTATTTTCTATCGAGTGACCGAGTCAAGTGTAGCATAGTGGCTACAACTAAACGCGACACCGCAACGTAGTAGTGTTTTCTCTTGTACGTTGTGCATAATAGCTGACGTTTGACTGAAGGGATTGTGGTCGATACTTACTTAGGTAGCATTCTGTGTAGCAGGTCCTCGGTCTTCTGTTTCTCTTCTATCAATAGCCTCGTGCGCTCGTTGACTAGTTCTTCCAAATTGTTCGCGTACTTCTCCATCATGTCCATCATTTGGTCCATTATGTTTCGAGACCTGTTGACAATATTTACTTTGTAAACACTGGTTTTACACCAAAGACTTTATTAACAACAGTGGTTTAGGCTGTGCGTTGTCTGACAGAGTGACCTGCCCCGGCTTTGCACGGGTATAAAATATAGCCTATGTTACTCAGGGATAATGTAGCAATATAATGGTGGGGGTGCTAGGTCGGGTAACCTCCTCGTGGTGCACCCTGGGCAACAGCGTGCGGTAATACTGCAGCTTTTATGCAGTATTACCGCACGCTGGCAAATAACCCGACACGGTGGGCCCGTCCGCGTGTCCCTCTGACTAGCAGAGGGCACAGCGGATGGTGTGTGGTGGAGTGTGGAGCGTTGGAGGATACGGCGCTCCACGCTTGGCTGGTGGCAGCAATGCCACCAGGGGG
Source organism: Alcis repandata (assembly GCA_949125135.1). NCBI lineage: Eukaryota > Metazoa > Arthropoda > Insecta > Lepidoptera > Geometridae > Alcis > Alcis repandata. The sequence continues at coordinate 8,220,459 of OX421226.1, read as the reverse complement.
GGTTTTCCTTGTGCTCCTCGCCGCGTGTGGGTCGCGGTCGGGAGTGCAAGGAAAGGAGGAGGGGATCGCTCGTTGCCGGGCGTGGTGAAAGCCATGCTCGGCGGCGAGAGATCGTGGCAGGCCGTGGTCTCCTTCTGCGAAGAGGTAATGTCGCAGAAGGGGCCGCGGGGCGGATCGGGGAGGACGACTCCCGCAGGATCCGCTCCGGCGCAGACGACGGGGAGGGAGGAGGGGGCGATCCGATCATCGCCTCCTTCCCTCTCCGTAGTGGGGCCACTGGCGGAGGGTCGGGGGGCTCTCCGCTGGCTTGCACCGGCTCCACACGTCTGGGGGCGGCCTTGGGTGACCAGGGCCGTCCCTCTCTTGACGCACGGAAGACGGGGCCGAAGGGCCGACCCTGGCTGAGGGTGGCGGAGACTCCGAAAGGGAACCCCGCTGCCCCCGGCCACAAGGGAATGAGGTCAACTTCCCAGTGGTTTTAGTGGGTATGCCGCCGCAGGGCGGAGACTCCCACATAACCCCGGCTCCCCCGGGTTAGGGGTATCCATAAAGGATTTCCACTGGGTCAACAAAAAAAAAAAAAAAAAGCAATATAATGGTGAAAGAATTTTTGAAATCGGTCTAGTAGTTTTTGTGTTTATTCAACACAAACATACAAAAATACAAATCTTTCCTCTTTATAACATTAGTATAGATAATAGATTAGGTATAATTTGGACATATTCAATCCCAATATGTACGAGTAGATTACATTAGAGGTCTTCAGTGTTCCTGCAGGCTTAGAATGAGTACTGCGATAAAATATACTTTCATAATATACGCATACTATCTGCCCCCCGCGGTTTCATTCGCACGGCGATGAAAACCAGTGATGTTGAAAAGTAGCCTATGTCTTTTTCTGTACCCCTGACAAGAACTGAGTGTACGCAAAATTTCACGACGATTAGTTGAATAGTTAAGCCGTGAGCGTGATAGCCAAATAAACTCACCTTCGTATTTATAATATTAGCTAGGATAACAAAATTCTTTCAATTTATATTTTTTTTACTTTCAATATTTTTCTTTCTTTGTCATTGCAACCTATTATACAAGGACATCAATACTTTTGGATAAATTAGATCACTAATCACTAACATCTTATAAATTACAATTGCAATGAATCAGTTGTTCAATAAATACGAGTATATCTGAATTTGAATCTATCAACCCTTCAAACATGGGCCAAAAATGGTTTCAAAATGTAACTGTGTTCCACTCACTTCCCAGACTAACTAAACATATATCTGTCTTTGTCATTGCAACATATTGGACAAGGACATCTATACTTTTAGATAAATTAGATCAAACTCCCAAAATACTTTTAAAATGTAACTGTGTGTCCACTCACTTCCCAGACTTGAGTTTCTTGAGCCTCGCCCGTATGATCGGAAAGTCGGGTCGCAGGTTCGGATCCTCGGCCCAGCAGTCCTTCATGCAGGACACGATGTACTCTTCTGTGTTGTCGTCCAGCGGCCGCGTGTCCGGACGGAAGTACTCCTCGCCTTCTAACTTTGGTCTCTTCAGTCTATCTATTATGTCTGGAACATTTTATGAAGAAGTTAGACTGGGAAAGTCGATGGGAAAGTCTATTGTGCCTGGAACATTCATAGAGCCATCAAACTAGAAAACAACATGAGCCTATTATGTCGGAAACATGATTAGAAAAGAAAGACTAGGAATCGACACAAGTCTACTATATCTGAAACATTTAAAGAGAAGTAGGACTAGGAAACAACACAAGTCTATTTTGTGTCTAGAACATTTATAAAAAAAGTACTACCTAAAAAAAGTATTAATTTGACGACCTGTTTGGCTCAGCAAATAACCTCGGTAATATATCCGCCTTATAAGCCAGAGGTTCCGGGTTCGATTCCCAGCCGGGCAGATGTTTGAATAATGAATTTAAATATCTGTTCCGAGTCTGGGTGTTAGTTGTCCTTATCTTTGTGTGTGTTCCATGGCATCCCCGACATAGGATTTATCCTAGTTAGGAGCTATGAATGTGAAATGTTTGTTTATACTAGGTATGCGCATGATATTGTCGCTTCTTTTCTGACGCAATCTCCGTCCTACTGACGGGGATTTATCGAAGCTTCTCCTTGTTTACATGGTAGAAAATCTTTAGAACAGAAAATGTTAAGGAAGTCATAAAGCAGACATACCTTTTGGTTCCATAGCTGTAACCCCAAACGGGCCTCTCCTAGCGATAATCTCATATAATATTATTGCGAACGCGTAAACGTCGCCCTTCTGCGTGCCTCCTACGATTCCGTTGGGATTGTCCATCTCTCGCAGAAGCTCTGGCGATTTCCACAATAAGCCTGAAAAAGAAAATTTATGAAAGTTTAATTCGTAATTTTTAGGATAAAACTTATTTGTCATCATTTGTTTACAATAAGTTGTTCTTTTAAAGATAATTAGTTAATATTACGTACCTCTGTAATATTGATGCTCTCCAACATTAAATTCGATTGAGTTTTCGGCACAGTATCGTAATTCGTGTAGGCCAAAATCTGTAACCTGAAAACAGACAAGGGTAAGCATTTACGAACAATTTCTCAAAAGTTGGACCCTAACTAATATTATATGTAAGAAAGTAAGTTTGTTACGTTTTTACGCCTTACTTCTCAACCAATCATCATGACATTTCGCTTACACGTAATCACAACAAAAAATTACATAGGCTAACTTTTCATCATTAGAATCACTATTTTTCCTTGCAGCGCGGGTGAAACCGCGGGGTGCAGCTAGTTATAAATATTTAAATGATTTTCACTAACCTGAAGCATCCACCTTGATGTAACAACACAATTCGAGGATTTGAGATTTCCGTGGTAAATTAATGGCGAAGTATGAATGAAAATCATACCCTGCAAGAAAAAAAAAACAATAATTATAAACAAGACAAAGAATACTTGTTAATTATATTAATTTAGCAACCATTAATATTTACCTTTATGAGATCATGTATTAGCGAAGATATAAACATCCTATCCAGCTTTATATCTTCATTTTCAATTATATCCTGAAAACAAACAGCAGTTCATGAGTTAATTATATTATTGTTCAACGTCAATTCAAGTAAATATTACTTATCCAATAGTCAACATGTTGTGTTACTGAACAGCCGGCTAAGTCTTAGCCGGTTTTCCTTTCATTACACAATGACATAATTTTGTTAGTTTACCAAATAGAAATATATATAGGACAAACAAAATACGTATTAATTAATTCTTATACTTCAATTATTGTTATATTTAACACGGGAGTGCTCATGGACGCGGCCGCGAGCGCGTCACGCTTGTAATCACTCCGTGAAAAAGATCCCAGAATGTGATCAAACTATAAACAGAGTACCTGACTCAACAATAAGCGAGTACTTTCGTATTAATTATAACAAAATGTGTCACCTGAATTCAACTCCGCAGGTAGGTCAAAGTAGCAGTTTACTATAGCATTTTTAGTTGTTTTGAGCTAACTGAACGGCGCGGCGACCGAAAACAGTTCAAAAAGCCACTTTTGCTTACACGATTTTGTCTTCTTTAACTGTTAAGCTATGAATTCACGTTAGTTTTCATAGTAAAGTGTAGTGTAGCGCTAGTGCGACTTACATACAAGCTTCCCTTGGCGCAGTAGTCGGTAATGAGCAGCACGCGCATGGGCTCCACCAGCGCCCCGATGAACGAGTTGAGGTTGTCGTGCCGCAGCTCGCGGAGCAGGCGCATCTCTTTCATTATGTCGCGGGTGATGTCCTGGGGAGAATGGGCTTTATGCAGGTGCTGTAAGGTTTAGATGCGTTTGCGACCGGGATGATCTTACGCTGATCTGATTTTGTACGAAAGAGCTATCTATATAAGAGCTATATATACAATATGTCCGGTTTCCGATGTCCGATACTTTAAGGGGTTAAAATGCAATTAATTTTATCGACAAATCACGGATTTTTTTTTATTTTTCTCATTATCTCTTATTTTATTTTTTTTTGCTTTATTTCATTTGCTGGGGTATGCGCGCTTTTCAAGTACGTATGTTTACACTGTCATAGCTCCTAAACTATCTAACTCACAGTTAAGATTTAAATGTACATTTATAGCAAATATCCTGTATTATTAAAAAAATAAATAAATAAAATTGGTTAACACATTGGTTTTTTTTTTAAACTAATAATCTGAAAAAAACATCAATTTGTTGTCCAATTTATTTTTTTCAAAAATTATTTTTAATAATACTGAAACATTAAAAAATTAAAATTTGAATCTAGATTTATTGTTTACACTATTAACTAACATTTGAGACCACTTTTGTGTTTGTAAGTCTTCTACTTGGGTAGATATTGTTAAATTAATACAAGCACCTATGCTTCGCTAACAATTTTTTTTAAAGTGCTGCCATTTTTTTATTGATAGAGAAAAATAAAAAAAAATCCGTGATTTGTCGATAAAATTAATTGCATTTTAACCCCTTAAAGTATCGGACATCGGAAACCGGACATATTGTATGTGATATATTTGTCTAGCTATCAGATCAATCAGCTACCAAGTGGCAAGTGCGAGTTTTTTTACTTTTCGATTGCGTTAACGTAAATCTGCATGAAATAAAAACCGCGCCACCTAGTGTTCAAAATATGAACTACAACTATTTCCATACAAATTGTAGTTTACGTTAACGCGATCGAGTATTGAAAAGAACTTGCACTAAGCACTCAGATTAGTCAATCATCTGATAAGGTGGATTAGATGATCAGTTGTAAGAACCGTTCATGTGTATGAGGTTCCTCATATAAACGATCACCGGCTGAGTTATATGACTAAGCTAAAAGATATTTTTTTTAATTAAGGATATAAAATAAGTATTTACACTTACTTTCTTTTTAGAAAACTTGAGTTCCTTGATCCGGACGACGTTGCCCTTGTACTGCGCCGTCGTCGTGAATATTTGCGTGTTCAGTTTGCTCTCGCACGAAATGCCGCTTGCTAAACTTAACTGCAACAATAATCTATAATGACTATACCTACTGGTCTTTTAATGGAGTTTTATTAAGCTTTCTTTGGTTAAAAAAAATAAACTTTTAGACTCTGTTTTTGTGAGAACCGAGTTGTTATTATTTTAATTTGAGCCCGTTCTGTTAAATTGCACGGCAAAGATTGAGCTTTTTCGGGCCGGCAATAGTTTATTAAATGACAAAAAAAATACATAAACAACGCACAATGATACTCTTACGAGACTAATCACCCTCCATATGAAATACACGAAGATAGCACACACAAAAAAAATGCAAAAAAAAAATCGGTTCGAGTTCATGCCAGGCATCACAGAGAAGTTATGACGATAAAGAAAGATGGCGCCTCATACTATCGGTCAATACACAATTTGGGTCGACGCACCAACAAAGTTACAATACAATACTATAATCTATTGAACCTATAAAGAGTAAATCATAGTAAAACACGTAAGAGAAAGAAGAGAACACATAACAGAAGAGTTGTTTCGAGTATCCAGCATGAAAGATTACCTTACTAGGCGAGCAGATAAGCCCCCCGCCGAAGTAGCCCCCGATCTCCCCCGCGTTCACCTTCCACAGCAGCCCCTCGATCTCCTGCTCGATCTTCCACTTCCGGTAGATGCTGACGGTCACCACGAGCGCGCAGAACAGAGTCACGGCCAGAGTGCCGGCGACAACCAGTGACGTCACCTGGGATTCGTCTTTAGGACACTTTTCGTTGTTAAACCCGCAGGAGGGCTCGTCTTCTGGCTTCACGCTGTCGGGCCAGTCGATTGGCAGGCGGGGGTTTAGTTTGTACTCCTAGAATTAGAAACGAGTTTGTAACTTTCTTGTTTTTATCGAACTAAAATTAGGCAAATCTCTTATAGAATTGCAACTTGGCTGGGTGGGAGGCTCCTTAGCCAAGTTGCAATTCATAAAATTAACTACAATTAGTTACCATACAAATTGTAGTTTACGTTAACGCGATCTAATAGTGAAAAAAACTAGTACAAACAGTAGTGGGATAAAGAAGACTAGATTATGATGTGTAAGTCTTTGTATATCTGCCGATGTATGACATAATTTGACTACTTTCTAGTTTAGTGCCGAGATTAGTAAATGGCCACAAAATGTCGGTTGACCGCCTTTTACCTTACGAAAGGCATCAATAACGATATTTGTAAAAATGATTTTTCATTTCAAAAATCATGTATTTGGTAAATAAAATAAAAAATTATCTTATTTTATGTATATGTTTGTGGTCAGTAAAATGTAAAGTGCGCAATTGATTCATGAAGCCTTATCAAGTTAAACAAGTCAATAAATTATTGAGCAACAATTCGAAATTGTGTTTACATCTTAATTTTCCCTATAGCCTATTCTCAAACTATATATCTAATACTAACTATGTAAATAAGAGAAGACTTGTGTTTCTATTTATAGCCAAAGCAACGGGACTTTATTTCCTCATCGATTATCGATTCTATTTTTATAACAAACAAGTTATTACAGAGTTATAAAACTAATTCGATGTGAATGTCTGACACACTGTAGCAGTTAACGGTATATTTTACAAGGATGTTTGTTTTGAAATTGTTGTTTTAAATTTTAGATAAATATTTCTGACTTATTCAAACGTATTATCCGTAACCTATCGCACTACCAGGTATAATTTAAATTTTAATGCTTTTCGACTCGGTATTTCAACACATTCTATCTTAAGCACAATGTTGTTGTGTATTACAATTATTAACGATCATTTCAGCCTTTGGTCGCGCACTGCTGAGCGTGTCTCTTCTTGTATGCTATTCTTCCTAGTCCTGCGCCAATGGTGACCAGTTTCGACCAGGAAAGTTAGCTTTTTCTGGTTTAGACGATAGATTATAAGGTAATTGTAGTGTTTTTGAAACTTTAAAAACTTAAAAAAAAGCTTGTTGATAGTCAGATGCCCGTTTTCATGTGTCAAAATGACACACTTTTAACTTTTGAAAGAATATCAATAAATTGAATACATAAACGTTTATTAATGACTAAACAACATAGGTACATAAACAAAAAGAACAAACGTTTATTATTGTTTTTCATTGATAGTTTTGCGTTTAACCACCATCGCGTGAGCAATGATGTGGCCTATGAAGTACCAAAGATTTTTGTCACAAAATTGATCCCAACTCAGAGGATGCTGGTTATAAACAAGAACATTATTTTTAAAAAACAAAAATCAAAAACCGACTTCAAAAGACCGACTATTGAGTTATTCATCTATTTGTCGCGCTCGTACTTAATGCAAATTTAAGACTTATATAGTTTTCTCATGGATACCATTATCAGAACTGGACTAAATTGAAATGGGACCAAATGGGAAGCGTCAGCTTTCTAATAAAAAAAGAATCACCCAGTCAAAAGTTATGAGGTAACAAACACAAAAAAAAATATAAAAAAAACATAGTCGAATTGATAACCTCCTCCTTTTTTGAAGTCGGTTAAAAAACAACTGACATTGACCAGCCCTACTAGCCAAGTTGCAATCAAAAAATCAAAACGATATAGAAAAGTATGACAATGCAGTCATAGAATATATAGAAGCTAAAAATAGATTATAGAATGTCATTCCCATACATTTTCGTACTTTTCTATATTGTTTCGATTATGGAATTGCAACTTGGCTTGGAGGCAGGTGCTTTTTAACACGCTTTTATTAGCTTCACCTGTATGTATGTTTGTAACCGACTCCTTTGAGCTCGATTTTGACCCACTTTAAACGGTCAGATTTCTTTCAAACTTTGTAGATATATATCGAGGACCGATGACAATACACTAAAAAAAAAAAAAAAAAACAAAACAAAGCGTGTTTTAACAAGCTATTGTATTCTATTATTAAAGGATTAATAGTGGTACTCACAGGGAACTCCTTGTCATTCTGCTGGAAGTGCCCGACGGGTATCATGTTGTGCGAACAGTTGATCCCGACGTCGCCGACCCGCGCCGGTTTGAAGGCAAGCACCGAGAAGTTGCCTTCAGAGTCCGCCCGCTCGTCCAGTCTGATAGACATCCCGGTCACACCTGGAAACGGAATTCATTAAACCAGGCGAGGCTCGAGAGGGGACGGGGGTCCGGAAAACATCACGAAATATCACGAGGGGGAAGGAGGGGTGTAGAGAAATATCACGCGTATATATTTTCATTAAATTCGGATTTTTTTTAAGACAATCCGAAAAACTGAGTTGTAAAAGTTGCTAAAAACATCACGTGATTAATGGACGAATCAAACAACAATCAAACCAAATAAAATACAACTCGACGCGACTGACCACTCGTCGCGGGACGAGATGATCGATTGCGCTTACGAGAAGGAAAGCTCATTCAAATAGAATCTAATACAAACTTAATTCATGCAATCAGCGCCCCCATCTTCAATGACGAATTGATGCTAATCTCAACGGAAATAGTGTGCCTAGCACAACTTTGAAGGAAAAATCCGTAGCGAGTATTCGATGGAAAAATGTATGCCATTTTCGCCCGTCAAGACCGCCCCTGACGAGCGTAAATAGTGTACACTTTTCTATCGAATATACGCTACATATTTTTACGTCAAAGTTGTGGTAGGTCCGCAGGAACAGGTATGGGCTGCCAACTGATTTCATGGTAATTTGTGCCTAGAAACAATGTTTACTTGAGTATAGAACTATTGTGTACTACGATCGGCTTTGAAGACAATTAAAGCCAATTGTAGTAAACAAAAGTCCCCTTTGTTGTTTTAACACTTTGACTGCGGCTAATAATCATATGCGCTTGCCTTAGGAGCGCCTAATAGTCAAACGCGTTGTTTTACGCGCCTGGCGTGTGCAGCCGCACCCGCGTCGCACAAAGGCAAACACAAGGTATGTGCTTTCCGCAGTCAAAGTGTTAAAGTAGTTCATGCAGAAAAATCGTCCAACATCGAAGAACATTACGTGTTATTTAATTACGAGAATCGTTGACCCATATTTAGAACGACAATTCAGTTACTGTCATCAAACGTGCCTACGTCAATAAACGCAGGAAAACTTAATTCAGGGTGTAGTGACTAAATAGTGAATCATGTTCTGGAAACCTACCGCAAAATGTGCACCTTACTTTAGAGTTATGTTCCTTTTGTTTCTTATGAAAATCTATTAAAATGTGTAAAACTATGAGAAGGCATAAACGGAAAGCTTTGCCTTATACAGGTAGTTGCGAAGTATAAATCACTAGGCAAAAAAAGGCAAAGCAATTTTACTTGTAGTGGTAGGGCTCTTTTGCAGAGTCCGCCTGGGGAAGTACCACACCTTTGCCAGTTATTCCACCGCCAAGCAGTAACGTGCAAACATTACTGTGTTCCGGTTGGAAGGGCATTGTTTCCAGTGAAATTACAGGGCAAATGGGAGATTAAACAACTTATATCTCAGGGTGACGAGAGCAGTGCTGTGCCACGCAGGGTCTGCGAGTTCAAAATTCTGGGTAGCGCAGACCTGTTATGGGCAAACGTGACGTTTAACATCAGGCGAGCGATTTGCTCGTCACGTCACTCAATTACATTAAAAAAAACCAAAGATTGGAAATAAAACTAAACAATTCATCTATTGGAAATATTGAACCTACACACAGTTTTAAAGATCGTCGCAAAACACTCAACCTGTATTTATCACTTTTCCTTGTCTTGGTGTTTCTATTTATTGGTCATCGCTACAATTATTTTAAACGTGACATTGGCCACACAAATAGTTTTTGAATTGCTAATACTGACAAAAACTACAAACATGGCTGATCAGTATAGAGCACAGTTTAGGACTATAATATTTTTGGGTGCAATAAAGTATTTACGTCTATTCCTGTAACCTACTACCTTCAAATCGCTTGACAGGTTGTAAAGAAAGGGTATGATTAGTCAAAACAGGCTCATAGTCCTCATCATTACGAACAACACCGGGTAAGGGACCGACCCGGAATTTGCGAAAAAAATCAGCTGTTCCATACATTTTGTCGAGTGTCATTGACGTTTTTCTATGCAACAGCAGATTGTTTTGCGAATTCCGGGTTGGTCCCATAGTAAAAGCTGTTCATAATGAAGTGAACTATCAGACTTTTTAGGCTTAGCATACCCCTTTCTTATGTTCCTGTCGATTGAGAGTTGTCGTCAGATCCGTCTTTACATCCCGAGTGTCATAGACTGCACTTTGCGGTCGGGTTTTTTATTTATCTACACTAATATTATAAAGAGGAAAGATTTGTTTTGTATGTTTGTGTGGAATAAACTCAAAAACTACTGGACCGATTTCAAAAATCCTTTCACCATTAGAATGCTCCATTATCCCAATACGTTTATAGATAAAAATATAAAAAAGCGTAAATAATAATAAAAAAAAATCTACTTATGTCCCGCAAAAAAACACATTTAATCTACGTTTATCCCAAAATGTTTAAAACAATTATGTCCACCCGTGCGAAGCCGGAACGGGCCGCTAGTTTCCAACAAAATAAGTTCAATGAATCTTACTTTTATAAGGAGAGCTCTTGATCATTCTCGCCACGATCCGCGAGCCGTTGTTGGCGATGTTCAACAGCTTCACGTAAGTCAGCTTGTCTTTCTGCGTGTCTTCTTTGATGAGGTCGTCCAACGCCGTCGCGTAAAGTTTTACTGAGTCGTACAAATACGCGGCGTAGATCGAAACGAACTGCAAATATATAAATTGTATGAATGGATGGAATAGAAACTGTTTTAGTTACTGAGACCTTTTTTTTATTCAACTATAGGCTTGCGTTTGACCGCCATCTCGCCTGCTGGTAAGCTATGATGCTGTCTACGATGGAGCACGGTTGCCTAGATGGAACCGATTCACTTGCGACTTGAAGTCATCCAGATTATATCTATCGGGAAACACCCACTCATACTAATATCATAATGAGCACTGTTATATCATAATATAACAGTGTGCATAATAAAAGTGGAAGTGGTCCTTTAGACTTTATCTGTTGATACATTTTCCGGTATAAAAATATCTTATTTTACTTTCAAGACTTCTATCTATTTAGAGGGTCACGTGTTTCTATTGCTGTATGAAAGAGAAACAAACACAATTTCTCATGTGACGTTATTAAAATAAAAAAATATTGATTGTACGAGCGAAAGCGCGTTATCGGGTATAGCATTCTAAAATTACATTTTTAGACTCGGTAGGTATAATGCTCTACAAAATTTTATACTGAGAATAGAGGACGCGAGTGACGCATACGAATTACACAATAAGTTACGCGTTTGTTTCCTAGAAGGATGCCTACTGAATTAAAATTGAAGGATAAGAAGTTTCTAGCTAGAAGGAAAACAAATAGGACTATTATCAGGTATTTCCTCCGAAACGAAGAGGTGGAAATTTTAAAAGTAAAATTGGGCCTTCATCTCTACAGGGTTATTCATAAAGGGTATGCTAAGCCGAAAAGGGCTCATAGTACTCATCATTATGAACAACTTTTACTATGGGACCAACCCAGAATTCGCGAAAAAAAATCAGCTGTTTCATACATTTTGTCGAGTGTCATCGACATTTTTTCTATGGAACAGCTGATTTTTTTTTTCGCGAATTTCGGTTTGGTCCCGTATTCTTACTTCAAGATGTCGCTAACGCGTTTGTTTTGTTTTTGTTGATTTTGTTTGTTACGGTTTTGTTATTTATGTATTCAAACCTCACCTTATTAACAGTCAAAACAGTCCCAAATATTCCATCCGGAAAGTTGAACGGCTCCGCTTTGTTGTAGACTCTGACTTTGTCAGTAAAGTTCTCGTAGTTACTGGTGGGCTCCGACGAGACCACCACGAGGAGGGATTGCGCCCGTTTCTTGAACTCCGGCGTGTTTGGGCATACTGGGGTCGAACGGTCTTCAGCCTCTATAATAGATACAAATAATAATATAATAGATACATAAGAAGCAGCTCAATGCCTCGCTTCGTTATTTGAAGGAGCTGGGTTGGCTTTAATCGCTAGCGAGGGGGAAACGCACAATGCACCTTTTACGGGACGCCAGTGTGGGACCTCTCACCTCTATTCCGAATAAGGATAGACACAAATAGTTAGCAAACTCAGTCGAAAGCATGCTGCAAATTCGTCCAAGTCATGACTTTAACTACAAGTTTTTTTTTTCTACATAAGTATACAAATATTTATAAAAAAGAACGTACAAACAGTTAAATTACTCCACCGACAAAAGCAACGCTCGTAAATTCGAATGTTTAATCTTAATATATATAAATTACGTGTCACGTTGTTTATCCGCTATAGACTCCTAAACTACTTAACCGATTTCAATCAAATTTGCACACCGTGTGCAGTTCGATCTAACTTAAGAGATAGGATAGCTCACATCTCAATTTATAGTGTCTACCCGTGCGAAGCCGGGACGGGCCGCTAGTTATTATTTGTATAATAGATGGATGGTAAGAACCAAACTAAGCTCATGGCCTGTATCTCGGGGCTCCAGTGCAATCTGTCTGCTGGCACTTCTCTCTCTTCTATGTCTACTTCAATTCTTATCTACATATTTCACAAATTGGGGAGGTCTATCCGCTTCTTCCTGTACTTCTGATAACTACCTAATCCCGGATGAGCTTGTAAAACCATAATTGTCATTCAAAGGAAATCCTAGATTAAATATACAGATAAAACTTCGTATCCGATATGCTATCAATAAATTACGTACTCAGGAAGTCTGTGTTGTAAAAAATAATCCGATGGATCAAAGAAATCCAGGAATTTGAAATTCTAAATTTAGTGCACTGGTACACCAGTACGTACTACAGTAGCTAGGCTTTCGGTGTAAGGATTATAATGTTCCATATTATAATGTTCCTAACAAAAATATTCACTAATCAAAATATTCGTTAAAAATTTATGAGCGTTAATCTTGTCGACGGAGTAATTTTCAGGCTTGGCGGTCTTCTGCTAGTCCTTTTACCTCCCTGTACGACATGACATCTGCCTTCTCTTTAATCTGGTTTAAGAAAGTTCTCCTTGGTCTACCTGGTCCTCACCTTCCTTCAACCTTTTCATCATTTACCTCTTAATAATAATAATCTTAATTTAATTTTTATCATTACTCGTATTTTTTTCATCAATTCTTTTTTTTCTTTTTTTCTTTTATTATTATCTATGATAGTTTTTCTCAGATTGTCATGTCGTACAAGGTAGCCAACGAAAATATACTCGATAGAAAATGAGTTCAATATTATTTGTATTAGCAGGTATTCGAATGACGTAGGATCTGCAAGAGACGTCTTGATATTGACGTCACATTTTTGCACGTCATTCAACGGTACATTTCCGCCGCTTTTATAACTTTTGTAGCGGAAAACTGAGACAGGTGAAATAGGAAGCCGAGAGAAAGAAGGCTTTATTTTTATCTGCCATCAAGTGGCAAAATTAAACTGAGAAGGATGGCTGCCATAGCGCCAATTGTACTAGGTTCTTTACCTTAGGACTTTAGGACCTTAGGGATTAGGGGCTATCGTAACCCCTTTTTAAAAGCTAAAAGTAAATGTTTGTCCGGGTAGAAACTTGCAACTCAATTCTGAATCACTTCCCGATGTCCGATTGAGCTGAAATTTGGTTACGTGTAGCTCCGATGACAAAGCAATAAAAGCTTGTTCTTAAAAATATTTTTAAAAGTAACTTTTACGTTATACGTACTTATCAAGTAGTTAAGGGCCTGCTTGGGCATATAAGTCATCATGTCGACGAATATAACCATGTATTCTCCTTTAGCGAAGAGCTGCAGCGACTCCATGGCTGTCATCATGTCAATCAGGCCGGCGGGGGAGCCCAGGAACACGTAAACTGAAAAAAATAAGCATTTTCTCCAACATGGTAGGTACTCGGTTCATTGTTGTCGTGAAATTAGGAGAGATTCACATACAAGTCGTGGCAACTAGTAGGCATTGACAACTATCATGTTAAACTTATTTCTAAGCGAAATTTGATAGTACTAAAATTGTTGGCATCCTTTTCCAACATATCGGATTAAATAGAGACGATCATAATAAGTTTAGTGCTGCCAGATATGTTTAGTGAGTGTTCCTACAGAATCAACACTGATGGACCCGCATTAAATGTGTCTCAGTGTCGCCGTGGTCCACATTTCCTACGTCCATCGAATGATTCAAAAGTCTTATACCCTGCTGTGACTTTATTGTACTATTGTTTTTGCACTTTATGTACTAAACTGTCTTAACACTTTCAACTGCGGCTAATAATCACATGCTCTTGCCTTAGGTGCGGCTAATTGTCAGATGCGTTGTGTTTTACGCGCCTGGCGTGTGCAGCTGCATTCGCGTCGCAAAAAGGAAAACACAAGGTATGTGTTTCCCGCAGTCAAAGTGTTAGTTAGCTATCTACCTAGCAGGTGGTTCGTAACACGTACAAACCACGACTGTTTGCGTAACACTCGGAATGATCTGAGTCACTGCCGTGTTATTCTTTTGTTCTAACCCTGTAATAGTATATTCAGCACTGAAACTAGCTCGCATGTCGCATTGGACACAGCACGTTTTACAAAAGCAACACGAAATGTTACGCCATTTGACATACCCTTTATTTCGATAAAAGAACACCCGCTAAAATGAGCCTATAGTCTAACCAATATGCCTGGAAGAGATCGCTCTCAACGATTAGGCTGCCAGTTGATGCACTAGTTTTAAGTTTTATGATTATTTTTGTTTTTGTGTGTCTAGTGTGAACAATAAAGAGTTTATCTATCTATATCACAATAATAATGCCTGTAATATCTGTATGTTATAGGACAGATATCAACTTTCAGAGCTTGTGTGGATGTGTGGGCCGCATAATTTATTACGCTAGCTTTTCACTTTTATGTCTTGCTTATGGTATCTTATATTTTTTTATTATGTGATCTTGCGTTTGACTGCCATCTCCCCTGATGGTAAGCAATAATGCGGTCTACGATGGAGCACGCTTGCCTAGAAGAAACCCATTCACTCGCGACTTGTAGACACACAGGTCATAGCTACCGGGAAATACCCACTCGGGCAGAGTATTCCACCCTCTAGCAGTACGCACAATAAAAGTGGAATCAAAGCGCTTCGTACGTCTTATCCATATGAACTACTGCTAGAAAGTATTCCTAAGAAAACTGGTGCTGAAAGGTGTGTAATTACATACTTCTAGTCTTGTTCTTGGTGTCCAGTATGAACTGGTACCAGAAGCCGGGCGCGCAGCACGTGAGTTTCTCCTCGCAGCACTTGAAGGCGTCGATAACAGGCCGCTGGTGGTTGACCGTCATGTTGTTCTTCTTGGCGTGGTTCTCCAGCGTCAGTGCCACCGTCACCCACGACTCTTCGTACAGGATCGAGAACTTGTTCCATCTGTAGTACCGCAGAAGCGATATCACTGACTTTGTAGCCTGAAAGACGAAGAACGTTTTAAATTGCTCCACAACAAAAAATATACAATATTATTTTCATATTATCATAGTGAAATCTTACCTGGGCGCCAGGTGGCTCTAGCCTTGCAAAATTCGAAAGTGTCGATGTCTGATAATCAGAACATTTCTGGAAATAGAAAAGCATTAGTTAAACAACGTAACATTGTTTGCAAAACACTGATTTGTAAGCGTTATCGGTGGGGTTATGCAAAAATGTGCTGAGTTATAATACCTAGAAAGCCGTCTAGGTATTCTAACTCGGCACTTTTCAGTATCACTCGTATGATTTTGTTATCAATACTAATGTTGTAATTGTTTATTTCAACATTTTGACTGCGGCTAATAATCACATGCGCTTGCCTTAAGTGCGGCTAATAGTCAGATGAGTTGTGTTTTACACGCCTGGCGTGTGCAGCCGCATTCGCGTCGCACAAAGGAATCACAAGGTACGTGTTTTCCGCAGTCAAAGTTTTAAAGTTGAATACCCTGGATCTAGCCTACCAGATACTCACATAAGAGATCATGGGCAAGTTCCTCGACTGCGCAATGATGGCCTCGGTGTGGCACCGGCCCTCGGGCCCGAAGAAAGCGACCACGCCGGAACAGCTCATGTCCGTGAGAAGCCGCGTCGCCATCACCGTGTCCGACTTCGTATCGTGCCATTGTAGCAGGATTTTCACGTCCGGAAGGATGGTTGTGCTGTTGTTCAGCTGGCGAAGAGAAACAATATCATTTGCTGGTCAAGGCGGGGCGGGTCTGTCACGTCAGAGAAAACAATGACAGAAGGACATGTCTACGCATTTTGAAGAATACTTGCACATCGATAAAGTCAAAACCAACTAATATGTTACTTAATGACACCTATTATAATGCTCTAATTATGAGTTATTTATAGCCAGATCACGAAACAAATTGAGTGATCTAAGCATCCCAAAAAGTTAGATTATGCACAGCACGAGCTTATGAACTGTTTAAAATACTAAAAATAGACACGCTTCCACCTACATAAATGCCTTGTTCAGCAGTAAAATTGAAAGGAATAAACTGCGAGCGATGCTGTGACCCGCATCCGAATATCGTTACCTTGAACGAGCAGACTAAGTAAAGAATTTACAGATGTTTGGTATTTAGCGTTCCAAAACTTTACGCAGTTTGTCGTCCTCGTTCTATAAATAACTACGGAAGCGTACATATCATTTTGTGCTGATCAAACAATGTACTATCTTTGTATGTGTCCGAGTTATTATTAAACGTATCATTTTAAAATCCGTATTCAGTGAATCGCTTCGCAAATAAAGACCATAATTTATGTCAGGGAATATTTAACATACATCTTTATAGCAGCTGGAAACTACATTGGTCAAAGTCATTCACATGATTCTAAAAATAACACGTTCAATATTTATTCAAACGTATGATGCGGCTAATGGAAAGATTAAACTGGGAATGAAATTAATTTGATGGCTTCTTCTTATGTACGGCGAAATTAAAACAGTTTCTATGGACGTGGTACAGTTTAGTCTGCGAGCATCGCTCATTTTGTGTGCTAATCTGGCGAGGCCGAATACGGACGCATGAATTGCGGTAAATGAAGATGTTGAAACGGAAATCCTCCGCAGGTATGTACGTGAACTTAGCCGCAACTGGTTAAAAGCTGATGAATTTATGGTTCTCGCTTGTTAACGGAGGAGTATAGAAGGGCAAGGTTTCTTGAAGGTTCCTCCTGCCAATTCTACCGTCTGAAACGACCTGATATGACGCGCAATTCAAATTCCTTGCTCAAGAATCGTCAATGTGATCACAATGATTTATCCACTGCTGCTTACGCCCCACGACCCCACCTGTTATTTTGCAGGAACCGTTTAATTTTTTGCGATAAAAGGTAGCATATTTGTTAGTCCAATGTATAAGCTACTTCTACACCAAACTTACAAAGTACCATCCAAATCCATTCAGTCGTTTTTGCGTCCAAGCCACTAACATCCAAACATAAAAACTGACATCTACAATATTAGTAGAATAGTAAAAGGACAGTTACCTCTTCGAGGGCGATGGTGAGCGCCCCGGAGATGGTGAGGCCCTGGCGGTCGCGCAGCTCGCCGGTCAGCGAGGGCAGGTACCCGACGGTGATGTTGTACTTCTTGTCGACGGCCGCGCCGGCGGCGGCGCCGGCCACGGCGAGCCACGCCAACACCACCAGCCGCGCGCCGGGACCCATGCCGACGGCGACCTGGCCTTCACCGCACCACGATCACCTAACAAACAACACGTCATTAACAACTTATCTACATATTTACGTCTTAGTCCGATATTTTTCAGTTATGCGCCAGTTATTTCTAGAGCCACAGATTAAATAAATAAATAGTTGTAAGTATGGCGTTCAGAGCATAATAACGTGATTGTTGTTCCATATTCCATGTCACTAAAACTAATTTCAATGAAATATTATTGACCCAAGACAAACGGTAAAAGGAACTAAGGTACCTACGGAAATCAATGCTATAAAATTGACTAAATACATTGAATACGATCCCTCTACTTGCGCTACTAGGCTACTACAGACGGCAAACCTTGGACTACATATTGTAACGACTCAAATGTCAGAACAAAGTGAATAATCTCCGCTATGGTAGACGTAGATTCGTGATACACAATGAAGGTTCAATAGTGTCCAGAGACGAGTAAGTTTGAAGATAAGCGCGAGTAATCGTCCGATAAAGGCAGCCATCTGTTTCACTGTGTCAACTACTAGGATTAGTGGAAACCACCCAAACAAAGGGACGTGCCCGAGGTGATCAAACTCGTGACACGAGATCCAGATCGATCGCTTCCATTTGCAATGCATAAGATTTCATAAAGTCTTGAGTCATTGTACTGTTACGTTACAGCATGAGAATGATACGCTGATAAACAAGCGATCAAACAGTGTCGCTTTGATCGTAAATAGCAATCTTATTGTGATGTCAGTTAGATGATGAAAATATTAACTATTACCAGTTACGTGAAGTGCAAGTAATACACAAAAGATACAAAGTAATAAGAATAACAGACAGCGACAGAGAAATTTTCTATCCGAATATTTGAAAGGCGTAGAGAAACAATAAATCAATAGCTGAAACTGCTTAAAAATTGTAAATACATTACATTCTAAGTATCGAATAAGGTAACTAAAACGGTACGAGTACTTTCACAGTTATTTCTACAAGTAGGCCACGCGTAAAAAGTAAAACTCCCAGTGACTCAATTATAGAACTGCTAGACCAAAAGATCTCACGTGCTTTAAGATGGGTTTTAATGTACAGCCCGTAGATTGAACCTTAAGGAATAGGGGAGTGGGAGGAGCGACGATGGCGACAATGAGCGCGTCTATTTCTGTAACTCAATAAAGGGAAGTCTTCCTGCAGCGTTTTCCGCCCTCAAATGTAGGAATTGCTTCCATGCTGTCAAGTAAGTAATTGTCTCGCAGCCGGCCGCTGATTAGACCAATTGACTTACCGCTGTTTTGACAACATGCACCTTGTTGGTGCGACTCACGGTAAAATGAACTAATATTTTCTAACTTGTACTTTTTACATATTCAAAATTCAAAACTCTAGCCGATCTAGTTATAAAAAGTAAATTCCGATACAAAGACAAGCAGGACCAACAATTTAATCGACGAGTAGGGCGCGGGGATGTGTCGATATCTCAGATTATTCATAGGTATGGAGGGCTAAAGCGCGATTGCAAATATTGGTATCGGCCCCTAGAGTCAATAACCGCAGATGGCCCTGTGGTGCGGGCCGGCCGCTGGGCTCCAGCGAGCTGCCTCGCCGACTGGCCAGTCTCGCAGGGCATGCTCGCTGCTGTGACACAACGACGCGGCATCATCTCGCCTTGAGATAACGTCGCCGATAACGCTCTCTCGAGCTAAAAATAGAACTTAATAAAAAGGTAGTAATGTGATTATGATTTCATTTCTCGTTGCAAGCATTTGTGCTGCAAACTCGAAATACAGAGTAGAGAACTAGAATGACATCAATTTACATATCGCATCGCACGATTCGCTCGTTATCAGCGGTTGGGCGGAGTTGAGTTTAACTTGGTGGACTTGGGAGTGCTTTACTTTTACGTTGAATCAGGATCGGTAAAAAATATTATCTGCTTCCCACACGCAACCTGGGCATGATTAAGTAGTTAAGGGCTTTATTCAGCGTGTTTTTTAACCGACTTCAAAAAAGGAGGAGGTTATCAATTCGTCTGTGTGTTTTTTTTTTTTATTATTTTATTTTTTTATGTTTGTTACCTCATAACTTTTGACTGGGTGAATCGATTTTGATGATTCTTTTTTTATTAGAAAGCTGACGCTTCCAATTTGGTCCCATTTCAATTTAGTCCAGTTCTGATAATGGTATCCATGAGAAAAACATATAAGTCTTAAATTTTCATTAAGTACGTGCGCGACAAATAGATGAATAACTCAATAGTCGGTCTTTTGAAGTCGGTTTTTGTTTTTTGTTTTGTAAAAATAATGTTCTTGTAAAAATCAAATAAAGCTCTTTTATGAGAAGTTTTTTAATTTTACTTACGTTATTTTATCACAACTTTGTTTACAGAAAAACTACTACCTAGTATTTCTTATATTATTATGTATGTATTTGCAATTTTATACGATTCAGCATCTTAAAAGGAAATGAAACCGTATAATGACAATATTCGTCTATATTTTCAGCATCATTATCGTTAACCAACCTACTGCTGTTAAATGTCTGTATTTATTTGTGTGAATAAGAGGCGGGGTTACGCCCTTAATTTTAGCTTATCTTTATAAACCATTTATTACAACAGATTGGTATGCTGGCAACGTTTTACATCGCTACCAACAGTTTACCCACACCCAGGCGTGCTTGATATCGACTAGATCCGTCATGATCATCCACAGCCTATTCTCTCTCACTACTTGGTATAAACCTCTTTTGTTATGCTATCCACCTCGTTCACATGCCAGTCGGGTCTAGATTCGACTAGATCTACATTATTTAAAACTTGTTTCAGTCTGCATAAATATCATATTTCAAAAACCTGCATGCAAATGAAACCAGGCAATCATATTACGTTCTATTTTCAACTATTAACTAGTGATAGAGGTCGGCATGACCCGTGCAAAGTAAGTACATTTCCTAAGTGTCGCAAACGGAATAGTCCGTGAGCGCTATCGATCTCGCCGATGTTTGGTCTGCCACTCCCGACCGCACCTACCCCTATGTTCATAAAAATCGACCACTGCGTCCCCGACGACTATCGGTACACAAGTTTAGGAGCTTTCAGACTACGCTAACATTTCCCATCCTAGCTATGTAGCAATGTAGCTACACAATATCGCTACCATACATTTTGTATAGATTATTAGATTTACAATCAGAGACGACGTGCTGCTAATGTTAAATCTTCTTACCCTTATCCCACCTACGTGAGGTTGGCACAGTAATTTACACAGTATGTTTTACTACTTCCATTCATCTCTATCATTCGTCATATCTGTATTCACGCCCTTTCTTTTAAATACCATCTGTACTGCTAATGTTAAATATATTTTTAAATAGCGAGGTACGACTACGAGGCAATGCGGCAAAAACTATAATTTATAATTGTCTGAAAGCTTCTTTACTGCGCTCAAAACATCGAATTTTCCTACTTTAGTGTAAGAAAAAACTCAATATTGTTGGGTACATCTTTTGGGGAAAACACATCAACGACTTCATAGATCTAAGCCGAAGCTGCCCAACTTCAGGCCCGCGTGTACCTATATTTTAACATCTTAGGTATTAAATTTTGGAAAATGTTTTAAAAAATCATGATGAAGTCTATTTTGCCTCAAGATAGTGGTGAAAACTTTACTAGAGGCTTCAATTGAGTTTTGGAAAAAACAAGAAGACATGTCTTACTATATTAAACACTATTTGACCGCATTGGTGCATGTTATCGATGAACATTCGAAAAAGTTTAGGAAAATATACTAGCCGACATTTTTTGTTCGCTTTGGCGCCAAACGAGAACCTATTTATCTGAAGGTTCGTACTGACCCGCGCTACTCTTAAAATATATAGAACCTATGTATGTATTAACCCTTAAACAAACGCGAGCCCCTGTGGATATTTAGGATAAAACGAGGTTTATTCACACGCAGGTCACACGCGCAAGTTTCCAGGTTTTACTTCCAACGGGTCTAGTCACTAAAGAAATTCATTTATGTATTTACTTTAATTCCGAAACACCAAGAAACATTCTAAGAGGCTAGTTTGTTCTATAAATAAATCATCTTGTTTTTATTTTTCGAAAGAAACATACTAAACTATCCTACTATCATGCTATTCATTTTATAAGTTTGTAGTGTATATTTGTGGAGGTAGGGCTTTTTTGCAGAGCCCGCCTGGGGAAGTACCACACCTTCGCCAGTTATTCTACCGCCAAGCAGTAATGTGCAAACATTACTGTGTTCCGGTTGGAAGGGCATTGTTTCCAGTGAAATTTCAGGGCAAATAGGAGATTAAACATCTTATATCTTAGGGTGACGAGCGCAGTGCTGTGCCGCGCAGGGTTTTGCATTCTAAAAATTCAAAATTCTGGGTGCTGCAGACCTGTTATGGGCAAAAGTGACGTTCAACATCAGGCAAGCGATTTGCTCGTCCCGTAGTACAAAATAAACATTAAAAAAAAAAAAAAATGTGAGTTTGTATGTTTTTGTCTTCTTCACCCTGAAATGGCTCAATGCATTTTGATAAAATTTGGTATGGCTGTACCTTATATCTTGGATTCTAAATCATTTATTCAAATATGGGTAGATGAATGCACACTTATGAGGATTAGCAAAGGCTACTTTTTATTGTCAAAATCAACACTTTCAAAACCTAGCAAGTGAAACCGCGGGTCCAGCTAGTCTTGAATTAAATAATATTTTAGGTTGAGGAAAAAGTCTTTTCGCATTTCGTATGTATGAACTTGTAATAAAATCTCTTTGGCTATACTATTTGTATCTGGCTGGTTTTGGTATCATTAAAAGTTTAAATTTTAAAGAACATAATTTATTATTTATTAAAAGAATCATCAAAATCGATTCACCCTGTCAAAAGTTATGAGGTAACAAACATAAAAAAAAAAAAAACATACAGGCGAATTGATAACCTCCTCCTTTTTTGAAGTCGGTTAAAAAAAGGTAGAAATGCAACGCAAGCCGCCAAAAAAAAATTGCGATGTTTATGTACCTAGTGCAGTGTCTGTGAGAGTAGCACAAATTTGGTTTAAGCGTTTTCAATCCGGAAATTTTGATGTCAAAGATGCACGTCGCTCTGAGGGGTTCCCAACGAGTCACACCAAAACGAGTCACAGTGTGACTCGTTGGGATTTTTTTTCCCAACCAGTAACACTGTGACTCGTTGGGAATCTTTTTTTTTTTATCATTCCCAACGAGTAACACCACCCTACTATTACATTATACTATCACTGTCTGTTGGTGTATCACTTCTTTAGGTTTGTATTTTGTTTTTATTAGGCCTGGTCTCACTTTCAGTCACTTATTTTTCTCTTACTTATTAATTATTATTTTGCGAATATTATAATTTTGCAGGTAATGTAAACTTATAGAATCGATTGAAAAATAAAATACATGCATGTACACTAAACCACCTTTGCTTACCATTTAAATAGAAATATAAAACGCGATTTTTACTTCAAAAAGAACGTATCACCTAAAACAATCACTTTCAAATATAAAACCATATCCAACAAAGCCATTCTGTAAGCAAAGGTCATTCACAAAGGTCCTTACCTATTAAATTGGCGTTTTGTATGGGTAAAACAAATAGACGAAAAAAAAGATAATAGTAGTTTATGAAACTGTGGCATAAAAAGGGGTATTAAAACTCGAGTGTGAGTTTAATACTATCACACGAGTGTTTTAATACCTAGTTATGTGCAGTTTCATACACTACTTTATCTACTATCATATCATAAAATGCGAAGTACAAACTTGAATACGAATTTATATTGACAAACTTTAAACACATCACCGAAATTTAAAAATGGAATCAATGGTGGCGGTTTGAGATGGCGCCAAACCTAGCCTGTCAGACGTAGTTTAGGTAATAGTTACTACGTGCTAAAAGAGTCAAGTGGGAAACTGTATCGTGTAATGACAAAAAAAGGTACATTATAACACTATTTTGTTTGAGAAATACACATCATTTTTTGTAGTGGTAGGGCTCTTTTGCAGAGCCCGCCTGGGGAAGTACCACACCTTTGCCAGATATTCCACCGCCAAGCAGTAATGTGCAAACATGTACTGTGTTCCGGTTGGAAGGGCATTGTTTCCAGTGAAATTATAGGGCAAATGGGAGATTAAACAATTTATATCTCAGGGTGACGAGCGCAGTGCTGTACCGCGCAGGGTCTTGAATTCTGCGAATTCAAAATTCTGGGTGGCGCAGACCTGTTATGGGCAAACGTGACGTTTACATCAGGCGAGCGATTTGCTCGTCTCGTCACTCAATTACCTACATAAAAAAAAAAAATCCTTCGTGCTGTTTCTGCAGCGTTGGTGCCACGATGAAAATCGTAGTCGCAAATAACGCGATATTTTAAATATTCCATTTTGCAAAGAAAACAATGCCAAAGAAAAATCAAATTAGGCTAAAACAAATAAATCACTAAATTTGAAACACATATAAACGACCTTTAATTTGAAATAAATTTGAATTTGAAGTTCCTAAGCAAAGAGCAGATATTTGGGATCAAAGTGGCCAGTTCGACATAGCACCAATTTCATATCTGAGGACCTAATAATGCACCACGCAGCAATTCAATGAAACAAAACATTTTTAATTTTCATGTAAAAGAAACTTCTGAGTAAATAACAAAATAAAAAAACTACGCACGAAATATTATATTTTTAACTAGCTGCACCCGGCGGTTTCACCCGCTGTTTTTTACTTTTAAACCTTCCCTGAACAATACCTGAATACCCTGAATACAAATATTTCAAGATCAAAATTAGCGAAATTGGTCCAGCCGTTCTCGAGTTTATAGCCAGCCAAACGAACAGCGATTAATTTTTATAGGTATACATGAAGATAACCCTAATGATTGATGAAGATTTGATCAATGATTGATATTATAATTGACCTATGATACGAGTAAATAGAGAAGACTGATTAAGTATGAAAAGTTTCGAGACTCATTATCACCTAATTTCAATACTTTATTAAGTCTATTAATCGATAAGTAAATATTTATTCATCTGATTATTTAAACGTAACGTTCATACGTTTTTCTGACAAATAAATTAAATTAAATTAATAAATATGATACCGAATGTTACTTCGTAAAAAAAAATGAATGTTTTAAAGATGTCCTGTTAGTCAGTAAAAATTAAATTTTGTGAAAACTTAAAATGTCTGGATAGTGATAAAAGACTTAGGTACTAAAAACCAATAAATATTGTAGTTTTCAATAACCCTAATGATTAATGTAGATATGTGATGATTACCTGTAATAAATAGTGAAGACTGATTATGAAAAGTTACTGGTACAAATGTTTTTAATTCGAGACTGTTTCACTTAATTTCAAAACTTATTAAAAGCATATTGTATTTAGGTCAATATTATATTTATTTGATTATTAAAACATTATTATTTTTAGTAGGTAGTTAGTCAAAAAAAATATATCTTTTGTTAGAAACAAAAGATAAGTTTTGTTTTGGTACCATAAGATTGTTTTGTACCGAGCGAACCAAAAGTATTAAGCGATAGTTTTTTTTTAATTGAGGCAGTGTTACTGGTTGGGAATCTTTTTTAAAAATTTGTTCCCAACGAGTCACACTCGTGTAACAGTGTGACTGGTTGGGAAAAAAATTCCCAACGAGTCACACTGTGACTCGTTTTGGTGTGACTGGTTGGGAACCCCCCGTCGCTCTGGGCGCCCTATTACGGATAAAATGGATGCCATTTTTGAAAAAGTGGAGCAAGATCGGCATAGTATAGGCATAATATAGGCATAGCATAGTAGTTACGACGTAGCTGATGAACTATGAATTGACCACAAACCAGTTTTGGCGCATTTGAAAAAAACTGAGTACCCAAAAAAGCTCGATATTTGGGTACCTCACGAGCTCAGTGAAAGAAACCTAATGAGCTGTGTACTCATTTGTGATTCTTTATTACGACGTAATGAAACCGAACCATTTTTGAAGAAGCTGATAACTGGTGATGAAAAGTGGATCACGTACGACAGGAACGTGCGAAAAAGGTCGTGGTCAAAGGCCGGTCAGGCTTCACAGACTGTGGTGAAACCCGGGTTAGCTCGCAACAAGGTGATGCTGTGTGTGTGGTGGGATTAGAAGGGCATTATTCATTATGAACTGTTACCACCAGGCAAGACCATCGATTCTGAACTCTACTGCGAACAACTGATGAGATTAAAGCAAGAAGTTGAGAGAAAGCGGCCGGAATTAATCAACCGAAGGGATGTGATTTTTCATCATGATAACGCTATACCTCACACATCTTTCAGCCACTCAGCATAAATTAAGAGAGTTTGTGTTAATGTATAAGCCGTATAGTCCTGACCTTGCACCTTCAGATTTCCACCTGTTTCGGTCTTTTCAGAATTCTAGCAGTGTCAGGTTAACATCACGAGAGGACTGCCAAAACCTTTTGTCGCGGTATTTGATCAGAAGTCCCAAAATTTCTATAGTAATGAGATCATGTCCCTACCTACAAGATGGCAAAAAGTTATCGAATAAAATGGTACCTACGAGTACATACTTTAGTTAATGTAAATAAACTATATTAAAATATGTTTTGAATTTTCTTAAAAAATGCGAAGTAACTTTTTCCTCAACCTATTAAATTGGGTTTAATTCTAATGCATATTTTAAGATAAAGACATTTTGTGGGAAAAAAAATATTATACTGGGTTTTCATAAGTCATCTAGCTTATTTCTCGTTATAAACTAATATCCAACTCACTTGCAAAATTGGTTGGGCAGCTTTGATTTTTATGTACATACCTACTCTTAGGGGTAAAAACCTTGCAACAAATCAAAAGTTCACAAGGCCATGCTTGTGTTTAAGTTTAGCTATTAAAGCTATAAAGAATTGTTTTTGTGTCATATTTATCATATTCATTTTCATTTATTTAGCTTTTGTATGTTGGGAGTTTTTGGATAACTCTGGCCTGGTCTGTATGAGACCACAGAGGAGACCAGAGTGTTCACCAGATTGCATGAGATGGCTTTGGCATAACAACAGCTTGACTGTAGCACATCATCAACCACATTGTCTTTGCCACTGGAGCAGTTGTGCCTGTGGCCCCGAGCCTCGCTCTGCTATTTTGAAGAGCTGGGTTGGCTTTGGTGATCGCTGGCATAGGAGATACGCACAATGCAAAACCCCTTGCAAAACGCCAATGCGGGGCTTATCGCCCCCATATCGAATAAGAACATGAACTCTGGTCAACAGTGGTCTTGTTAACACTTTGGGTACCGGAAACACATACCCTGTGTTTTACTTCACGCGACGCAAGTGCTGCTGGACACGCCAGGTGCGCAAAATACAACGCGTTTGACTATTAGCCGCGCCTGGGGCTAGTGCATGTGATATTACTAGCCGCAGCCAAAGTGTTAATCTTGTTCGTGTATAAGATTGGCTTAATTATAATTGGCATAAATTTAGGATAACAATTTATGAAATTATGTTTTTTGTTTTAATATTGGCTCTAGTCCTTAGCACCTGTTAGTAATTAAGTGTAAAGAGTGCAATAATAGCAAAAAGGGTTAACTTAGATTAGGAGAGAAAGATAAGAACATGTTATTGTGTTAAAAAATAATAATATAATTATGTTTGTACCAAACTCTAGTCTCTATCTGGACCATAAAACCAGAGACATAATTTTAGTAATCAAATTGTAAGAAATTCCTAATTTAAGATTATATATTAGCCTTTGTTATAATCATATGAAATCATAAATTTCACATAGCTTTTGTGTAACAAAAACAAAGTGCACAGTACTAAATAATGTCACTTAACTGTAAGCCTTGTTTACAAGTAAGGTTTCAGATCAGATGGCTCGAACCCTCATGGACCCTCATGGATGGATTTTCATCCAATTCAGAAAAGCTTAGCTTCTAACAAGAAACATGACATTTACCAATACATCAAACCATCCTGCCTGACATAGTTATATTACTAAATATACAAACATGATGTATTGTGGAGGTGTACTACAATTGTATATTCATCGCTTCATTCTTCAGATATGATTTAATTACCAACTGTAGTACCTCTATTTGCTAGGCAACTTCGCACAATTTTTAGAGACTTAAAACGATTTAGTGACTTGAAACGTATTTCCGGCCCCTCCTACCTAGTGTAGCCATCTTGTGTTTTACTCATTCCTCTTTTGTGCGCGGTAACTTTCGCACGTCTCAAAATTCACCATGCCGAAAAGAAGCGCGCAAGTCGTAATTAAATAATACGTAAGGAAAATTGAGAAAGAATATAAATTAAATTACATTATAATAAATTACATCTCCACTGTTTTCATCATCGGAAGATGAAGGTAAGTCGATTTACATTTATTAAGTGAAAATAACTAATAGTTTTGATACGCATGGGATTGACTGCGAGTCAATAACATTGACGGGTTTCAAAACTAAAATTTGTCATATTTATATTAATAAAATTATGTATCGGGGTTGACTGCGAGTCTCCAACGATGACAATAAACATACAACCTGAAATAGGTGTAATGTAACGGTCCTCTGCGAACCTAATGCAATCGTTTCACGATTCATGTTTTAAATAATTTCATGCATCGGGGTTGACTGCGAGTCTCCAACGATGACAATAAACATACAACCTGAAATAGGTGTAATGTAACGGTCCTCTGCGAACCTAATGCAATCGTTTCACGATTCATGTTATAAATAATTTCATGCATCGGGGTTGACTGCGAGTCTCCAACGATGACAATAAGCAGAAAATGCATACATCCTGAAATAGATGTAATGTTCCTCTGCGAACCTAATGCGAATCGTTTTACAATCCACTTCCAATAAAATTGATTTATTCTATTGTTTTTTTTTTTCATCTACCCACAAAAAAAAAAAAAAAAAACTTTACAATGTAAATTTAAAATTTTAATGGCAGACGACGAATGTGCCGGACGAGCTGTTGAATACAAAATAATAAGCCCAGAACCAGTGCCAATTGGACTGGAAGCCGTTCAAGACTCCGGTTTGGAGACCATCGAAGTTTTAATTCAAAACGAAAATAAAGATCAAAACATTCACATCGAAAACACTACAAATCTCCGATCCTGTTGTGGACCCGAGACTATTATCTGCTCTTGGTGAATCTATGTCCGATACACCCGCCTAAGGTGATAAAATACATAACAATTTAACAGAATTGTGGCTACCTTTATCAAGGAAACGGAATTCACAGAAAAGGCGAAATCAAAATTGTCAAAATTGTTTGATTCCTGATAATTATAGCAAGCACCAAAATTAAATGGCAAAATTTGTGATGCGGTACCAGACATGGTACGTACCTAATCGAGATAAAACTCTCGCATATCACAACAACAACTCGGCCTGGGAGTCACGGCCATAAACACGCTTCTGAGAACCGACGACAAGTTTAAAGCCATGAAGCATCTCAGCAACGATTGCCAAATACTTCGCGATTCCTATCACCAAGTTACACAAAACCGCGTGAAGCTAATTACACTCAGCCTATATAGGTCCTTTATACACAACATAAACGAATCTGAAGGGTAAAAAACCTTATTTGTTTTGTTTTTACCAGAAAAAATTAAAGCCACAAAAGCTATTGAAAAGCAAGGTCTTCAAATAAAGAAGCCGAACAAGACTGCAAAACGTACTGTTCCTTAGCCAAGCGCTGACCGTCTACGTCCTACCAGGGAAACTGGTATGTCCCATCCTTGGTGCTCGACGATCAGAGCGGGGCGGGGAGCCTACAGGACATGACCGCCGTCACGAGGCTATCGTCCATCCTCAGCGCCAACGCAGCAGCCTTGTGATTCTTACCAGGACAAGCCCCGTGCACCAGCATCAACTCGCCAGTAGCACAGGTACACGCGGGCAGATTTACTTACTTTTACGACAATTGGTCAATGGTCACCAATAATAACGTTAACGTAAACGGTTACAATATAAGTACGTTTAACGACGTCGGTTAGTCAATCTAATATACCGAAAAATGTCTAATGTCCGAACCGAAGTTACCTATAAATAAATCGATTAAAAAAAAAAAAACTTTTTTTTTTTTTATCCTTGTACCAACTCACCGGCCTTCTGACCGGAAGTACTAAAGGTTTCAATTTTAATCGAAAAACTCGACCAAAACTTTATAACTATGAATTTAATGGCACGCCGCACCGTTCGGATTATCCGTCGCCCCACGAGTTCTCATAAATATGATGAGAGAAGATATGGGCTATTTATGAAGTCGAGATCACAAATCAGTGTTTCAAAAAAAAATAATAATAATAAAAAAATCAGGGTTTTAACTAGATGAAATATTGGCATATTGGCGATAGTTATCGGCAATGCGAGAATAAAGATAACGCAACTATAACGTTGCTTAACTATCTAGGTTTCGTAATCAACTACGTTATAATATAAGTATTTTGGCGCCGAGGCAAAGATGCAAATACCTAAGATTCGAGTTCGATTCAAATAATTTTATCATCAAGCTTCCCTCAAATAAGAGAAGCAAAATAACGCAGTTGGTTCACAAGTTCACAGAACTAAAATCTTGCACTAATTGAGAGTTCTTCCAGCTTATTGGAGTTATAATCGCCCTCTGCCCAATCTCTAAATATGGGTGGTTCTACACTAAGATATTAGAAAGACAAAAATATCTTGCATTGCTTATGAATGATAAATAAAAATTACGAATCTGTCTAGTAAAAGATTAAAAATGATCTGCATCAAACATCAAACATTAGAACCATGTTAACTTCATTATAAGCACGCATCCGGATCTGCCTGGGGTGCGAACTGTAATAACAACACTATCAATGGCAAGTAAAAGCACTCTTAGAAAGCAAGACACTTTAATTACTTATTTTCTGGACATAAAGTCATTCGCCAACAAAGTATTTATGGCGTGAACAATGAAGAGTTTAACTATCTATCTAAAGTAACCAATTGCGTCATATTGCTTCGCGTTCGTAACGCTACTGCAACCAGCTACATAAATCGAATGGGGGGCATACAATACCCTCATCTAAATAACATGATCAGATATATTTGGCAGTCGTGTAACCAGCGCGGGCTTTGGACATTATTATCATACATAAATACCAAGGACAATCATTGCGCAGACGCCGCATCAAGAAACGTGAAGCGAGATACGGAATGGACACTTCCCCATAATACTTTACCAGAGAATGCTAATTGATGATTTGATTTGATTCCAACGCTATATCTGTTGATGCATTCTCTCTGGATTGACAGTCAAGTTATTTTTATTTTGTTTATGCTTTTCCGCCATTTTCCCTAATATTGAAATGCCTCAGAATAATCATTGATGATCGATGACCGCTCCTTTTGAGTTGTATTTTAATATACCCTTATTGGCCTACACAGCCTTGGTTTCAATTATTGCAGAACCTAATTGTTACAGGGGTTCTTTATTTCAATCCCGAAAAATATCTTTTGCAATCTCATTTCAGGGATTATCATCCCTTACACAAGAACCTTATCCTGTTTACCGCAGAGCTCTGCGGCAGTCTTTCATTTGACGGAGCGCCAGCACAGGCTCGATGACGCTGATGCTGTCATCGTTCTCAGACTATAAAACAGTACAATACTTCACTGAAGCATTGGCGCCTGTTTTTGTAACGTCAAAGAGAACATATACCTTCGAGGCATCCGTCCTTTACCTTTCTGACGAAGCAATTAAATAACGGCTGTTCGTATGGTACTTTAAATTCCCACCGGTCCGCTTTTTCCGCTATAATCGGAAACAATACAGGCCCAAATGAATACGTTAAGCGTCTTTTGCAAGATATGTACAAATTAAAACCTACTAAACCCGAGGTAATCTAGCACTTAGGATCCACGGTTAGTGTTAAATAATGTTTCAATACGGTTTCCTAATGACGACGTACCTACCCTTAAAAAAAAAAAAAAGCACGTCGTCCTACTAGCAATTTGCACTGCTCACAGAGTCCAGACGCTTTTCCTCATTGCACCTCTGAATATATGTTTTTTTCCGATAGCAGCGCTAAAATTAACATCACTGAAATTATAAAAACATCGGGCCTGGGCGGGACCAACAAGTGTTGTTCCTGCCATACTTCAGGGAAAATACCAGTGTTTACCCAGCCGTCATTCTCTCAGACTACCTTTCTAAAACTAGAAATAGAAGAACTGCGAGTATCGATAGACTGTTGTTGAAATACAAAAGGCCTCATAAGCCCGCAACAACACAGTCCATCTGTCAATAGGTGAAGCAAGTCCTGTCTGCGAGCGGTGTCGACGACAGCACGAGGCACGCGCCGACATCGGCGGCGAGCTCCGCCGGAGTCAGCATAGACATCATCCGCAAAACTGCAGGCTGGACTAACTCATCCGGCGCGTTCGCTCGTTTTTTATCAACGGACAATAAACCAGGGTGAATTTGCTCGAAGAAAATTTGATTAATTACTTAGTAATTAAACACTAATTAATGATATTGAGTATCAAAATAACAAACGCGTTTATGGTTGATTGTACGTACATTTCTCTAACCTTAGAATGCTAAAAGCATTCGTTTCAGCTAATAAGAAATTAAGATCTGAAGTTGACTATCGTAAATAGTTTAAATCTTGTTGGGTATAAAAGTAAAAAAAAAAAAAAAAAAAATTATAATAATTTAACGTTATTGCTTATAGATGATTAAGTATTGCAAAACTTTCTGCTCTGAACATCTACAGTTGGTAATTAAATCATATCTGAAGAATGAAGCGATGAATATACAATATATGATCAAACGAACTTCAGAGTGAAGTTCGATCATTATTGTATGAATCGCTTCATTCGAAGATATGATCACCCACCCTCCCAAAAGGCCCTAATAATGAAAGCTTTTGCATTACTAGTTGACTCTAAAAGAATGAGTAAAACACAAGATGGCTACACTAGGTAGGAGGGGCCGGAAATACGTTTCAAGTCACTAAATCGTTTTAAGTCTCTAAAAATTGTGCGAAGTTGCCTAGCAAATAGAGGTACTACAGTTGGTAATTAAATCATATCTTCGAATGAAGCGATTCATACAATAATGATCGAACTTCACTCTGAAGTTCGTTTGATCATATAGTAACTTGATATGGATAAGTTATGTATTGTGTCTAAAATAATGTATATAGATCTCTGAAATTTTACTTTACCCCCAAAAACTATGTAATAAATGTTCTAACCAGAAGTGATAATAATGATATCACACTGCTAAAGTGTTTACTTACCATGAATGTTGAATTATCCGTAGTAATATGCCTTTGTTTGCACTTTAAACACTCATATTTCATCACAATAATGTACGAAATCTTATAACAGTCTATATACTACAGTTTATTGTTTCCACTCACTGCAAAATTCCTCAAAATTGTTTACAAAGAAATCAACAAGACTCAACGCATACAAATATACCTACTCTACATAGGTCGGGTTCTAAAAATACATCAACATGATAAAATGGAATGAATGTGTGAATACATAAAAACAACACAACATATTATATGACTATCATGGATAGAATATTTGGTTGAATTCAACAATTTAGTGAGTATATAAGCGGTGCTGGGCACTGATTTTGTTTTGTACAATTTTGATGCAGCTATGGAAAGTTGATAATTTCGGCATAAAAGAAATAAACTTGATCCGGTATACGAACGTACAAAGGTAATGAAATGTATATGATTCAAACAGAATATTGAACTGTGATCGAGATTCTAGCAGACAAAAGAAGCTAAAATACTAATCACAGGATTAACAGTGGACTTTAGAAAGTCATAGGTTCTTACAGTTTGACCTGCACGTTGATTAAGTATTTAATATTTGAACACTACTGTCTGAGAAACATATAACTCGAATTAAGCATGTAAAATGGCAAGATTCACAACGAAAAACACTTGTAGCGTTCACTGACGAAGATTCCTTTTCGTTTCATCTTTATTTCTTGACAAACGCGACGCAAGAAATCTCCGAACCGAGAACCGAAACCGAACCGAACGCAACTCGAATCACGATAGAAAAAAGGACAGGGTTGCCAACTCTTAAAACGAGTTAAATTTACCCTATCACTCAAAATTCATAAAAACTCCTAATTTTGTTTTTCAAAATCCCAAATCAAACACTTTAAACTCATAGATTTTTGAAGCTGGTAAAAAATCAGCATAAATCACTTTGAAGTAGTGTAGAGTGTATAGTTTTTTTCCCCACTATATTGTAGCAATAAAACAAAAAAAACATCTTGTCTTCAAGTTAAATAGATCTAGTTACTTCTTGTTACAATCGGATTAAAAATACTCCCCAAAAATATACAAATAAGTAAATTACTTAAAACGAGGCGGTTTTTTTTAATAGTCCGTGGTATTTTCACAGATGGCATAGTAAGAATCAACAATATTCTGTCAAATCGATTTGGTATGGTCTCATTTATTTTAAAATTAAATTCCCTAGCCCAAAGGTAAAAATATGACCGTGACCATTAAAAAGTCTTTGTACACAAATTTTTGTGCCATATCGCCAAATTCATAAAAATGTATTGTTAGTCCAGCTCCTTAGCAAAATGTGCGGTCCCATCCGGCAGAAAGCACGAAACTTGGCATGCTGGTAGCTTTTGTGTGTGTAATTAGATCCCGATGTAGAAACACCTCGGGAGACGATTGTTTCCCCCCCTTCCCCCCTTTTTTGTGTCCCAAAATTTGGTTTTTTGAGATTATCTCGAAAACGGTTCAAGCTACGAGAAAGCTGTTCAAGACAGGTATGTTCTCTATAACATTTTCTACAATATTGCTCTCAGATGCATGTTGATAGCACCTATGGTTTTCAAGATATGCTGATATTCATTTCAGGCCAAACCAAAAATATGACGATTTCTCTTAAGAGGCCTCGGTCAGCAGTAGATGATACCATAAGTTTATAAATGAGTTTTCCCAAAGTCTTCAACATCGCTAAATCCGACAACCTCAAGAAACACTTTGAAAGATGACTCCTTGTGTCTCAAATCCGAAGAATGATGATGATGGCTGACGAAAAATTGATCCTCTCGTATCTCAGAAACGGTGAGAGATAGAGGGGTACACCTGACTTTTGAAATGTAGATCACGCATGGACCTTTCTGGAAAGATGATAAAAAAGATGACCGCCATACAAAAAAGTTTGACAGTCATACAAATAAACACAAAAAAAAGAAATGCTCATAGCTGTGGAACCGCTGTAGATAGATGGAGTGTGCTTGAACAAATATCATAGAGAATCATAACAACAATCGAGATTTGGCAAAAAAAAATACAAGATGGCGGATTTCATATTTTCGTCAAATTTCATTGGATCTTCCAAATATTTGAGTAATCCTAGGATGGTGATATTTTGAATCTGAGAGCCCTTAAGGTCCTTAAATCCATTTCTGAAATATTTTTTTAGATTCAGTCATTTTTCAAGATGGCTGCCATACAAAAAAGTTTAACAGTCATACAAATAAACACAAAAAAAAGGAAAAATCCCATAGCTGTGGAACCGCTGTAGACAGATGGAGTGTGCTTGAACAAATATCATAGAGAATCATAAGAACAATCGAGATTCGGCAACAAAAATCCAAGATGGCGGATTTCCTATTATTTTCGTCAAATTTCAATGGATCTTCCAAATATTTGAGTAATCCTAGGATGGTGATTATTTTGAATCTGAGAGCCCTTACTTTAAATCCATTTCTGAAATTATTTTTTAGATTTAGCCATTTTTCAAGGTGGCTGCCATACAATTGAAATTTTCCAAAAACTAGTTTGTAAGGAGACTGTCTTAAAAAATTGAAAAATCTAAGATATCATTTCATAAACCACTGAACAAACCCTGGAAAACCCCAGATACAAAACATTTCCCTTCTCCGGTCTCTTTAAAAATTGTCAGATGTGAAATGTAGAAATCTTGACAAGTAAAAAAAAATATTGTTCTTTTGTGCTTGCTATTCGAAAAAAAATTCCTGGCAAATTTTTAAAGTGCTTGAAGAGGAGTAGTATTCTGTATTCAGGATTTTACAGGATTTGTCATTTGTTTCTAAACTAATACCTTAACATTTTTAATTTTTTAAGTAAGTTTCAATACAAACTGGTATTTGGACCAGGTATTGGATTTGGTATTTGGTAGATTTAAGGACCTTAAGAGCCCCCAAATCCAAAATATTACTCTCCTGGGATCACTTTAAAATTTGGAAGATCCAATGAAGATTAATTTTATAAGACAGTCTTACAAACTAGTTTTTGGAAAATTTCAATTGTATGGCAGCCACCTTGAAAAATGGCTGAATTTAAAAAATAATTTCAGAAATGGATTTAAAGACTTTAAGGGCTCTCAGATTCAAAATATCACCATCCTAGGATTACTCAAATATTTGGAAGATCCATTGAAAGACGAAAATATTATGAAATCCGCCATCTTGGATTTTTGTTGCCGAATCTCGATTGTTCTTATGATTCTCTATGATATTTGTTCAAGCACACTCCATCTGTCTACAGCGGTTCCACAGCTATGGGATTTTTCCTTTTTTTTTGTGTTTATTTGTATGACTGTCAAACTTTTTTGTATGGCAGCCATCTTGAAAAATGACTGAATCTAAAAAAATATTTCAGAAATGGATTTAAGGACCTTAAGGGCTCTCAGATTCAAAATATCACCATCCTAGGATTACTCAAATATTTGGAAGATCCAATGAAATTTGACGAAAATATGAAATCCGCCATCTTGTATTTTTTTTGCCAAATCTCGATTGTTGTTATGATTCTCTATGATATTTGTTCAAGCACACTCCATCTATCTACAGCGGTTCCACAGCTATGAGCATTTCTTTTTTTTGTGTTTATTTGTATGACTGTCAAACTTTTTTGTATGGCGGTCATCTTTTTTATCATCTTTCCAGAAAGGTCCATGCGTGATCTACATTTCAAAAGTCAGGTGTACCCCTCTATCTCTCACCGTTTCTGAGATACGAGAGGATCAATTTTTCGTCAGCCATCATCATCATTCTTCGGATTTGAGACACAAGGAGTCATCTTTCAAAGTGTTTCTTGAGGTTGTCGGATTTAGCGATGTTGAAGACTTTGGGAAAACTCATTTATAAACTTATGGTATCATCTACTGCTGACCGAGGCCTCTTAAGAGAAATCGTCATATTTTTGGTTTGGCCTGAAATGAATATCAGCATATCTTGAAAACCATAGGTGCTATCAACATGCATCTAAGAGCAATATTGTAGAAAATGTTATAGAGAACATACCTGTCTTGAACAGCTTTCTCGTAGCTTGAACCGTTTTCGAGATAATCTCAAAAAACCAAATTTTGGGACACAAAAAGGGAGGGAAGGGGGGGAAACAAACGTCTCCCGAGGTGTTTCTACATCGGGATCTAATTACACACACAAAAGCTACCAGCATGCCAAGTTTCGTGCTTTCTGCCGGATGGGACCGGAAACCCGGTTTTTTCGAGCTAAGGAGCCGTACTATATCATGATATTCATATTTAGATTAAGGTGATTTGTATTTCTTTTTCACATAGTATTCTATGTGATTTTAAATCAGAAAGTTAATTGCAGTCCCTTATAATTGGGAATAATTATTTAATCTATGGGCAACATATATTCTGAACTTGAAAACCCTATTTTATGTCAATGTCATGTGTCAATATGACACTGAAATTGACATCTAAATGTCAATTTAGTTTTTTTTGTCTCAATTGTGGACCAGCGTCAGCCATTTGGCTCACTTAGAAGTGATATGATAAATAGATTTGACATAAAATGAACACTTAATCCACGCCATCTATTGTACTTTTTGGATCTGGAACTTTAAACTTTTTAACGCCTTATTTTCCCCTAAATATGCCCAGATAATCCTCACATGGCTACACTAAAAGAGGGTATCAATTAAGTACAGCAAAATATTTGGTGGTACGATAATGTATGACATGGAAAGCAAGAACATTGAGGCTCTCTAAAAAATAGTTCGTTGGTTTTTTCATAGGTGGCGTAATAAGCGTCTAGTAAAATCTGTCAAATTGTTAAGTATGGTCATCTTTTATCAATTTATTTAATTATTTATATCTTTTTATTTTTTGGTGGTCCAACCCGGACTAGTTCACGTTAAAAAAATAATCATAATAATACCAAGTCCAAGGCTAAAAATATGACTATAATAATTAGAAACTGTTTGTACACAACCTTCTATGGTACAATTGCTGTATGCCAATATTAGTTTTCATGACAAAATGTATTTTCATGATTATTTGTATTTATTGCTCACTAATGTTATACTATTTGTTTTTTTGTAGTGGTAGGGCTCTTTTGCAGAGCCCGCCTGGGGAAGTACCACACCTTTGCCAGATATTCCACCGCCAAGCAGTAATGTGCAAACATTACTGTGTTCCTGTTGGAAGGGCATTGTTTGACGAGCGCAGTGCTGTACCGCGCAGGGTCTTGAATTCTGCGAGTTCAACATTCTGGGTGGCGCAGACCTGTTATGGGCAAACGTGACGTTTAACATCAGGCGAGCGATTTGCTCGTCTCGTCACTCAATTACATTAAAAAAAAAAAAAGTTAATTACTTATCCTTTATTTGGGAATAAATCTAAAATCTACCGGCAACAGATGTTTTGTACTTGAATTATATATTATATGTCAATGTCATTAATGACATTGAAATTGACATGTTAATGATAATCATGTTTTTGTTCTTGTGTTTTGTTGGGCAGACATCGGGTGTTTGGCCATTTTGAAGTTTTATGACAAGTAGATTTATGATACAAATTACAAAATACCAAATTAATCCACACGCCACCCATTGTAATTTTGGAGCTAAAACTTTTTTTAAAACGCCTCATTTTCTTGCTGTCCTTCGGATACTAACTTTTTGTGCTGTGCATTGTTGCGACGTGTATTATTGAGCAATAAATAATGTGTCATAGAAACTCTTTTCATAAACGTCACTAACGTCATCAGTGTTACCAGATGGGGGGGATTCCCTGCAAATTCGGGGGTTTTTTTCGACGTTGGGGGGAGATTTGGGGGGAAAGGTTTGTTGGGGGGATTTTCGGGGGTAAAAAAAACTTTGGCTAAATTCGCATCACATCAAAAAAATTCGCATCACTACTTTAGTGTACCTATAAACGTGTGTATTCTCGTCATAACAATACTATACTAAGTACCTACTTAAATTCAATTGTTCATTCATTGTAAGAGTCGGTGCAAGCAAGATAACTTTGTTTGCACGTGAGGTTGTAATCGGAACTCGTCGAATCGTTTTGTAACCAAAAGCTTTATTTTGTTTACACTAGCTCCAAACAGCCACGCACGCGCCAGTGATGTCAATTTAGCACTTTTGGTGCTAAATTTGGCATATTTTATACCAGCTTAGCACATTTATTTCTCGTTTAGCTTATAGCACATTTTTTAGCACAATTTTTAAATCAATAATCGAATACCCATTAGTAATCACTAATCTGAATGTAGGGCAAAATACACTTTTAATACGAGTAATTAAAGTTTAATTTGGCTTGATTTATGTTAGTTACAAATCGCAATCCCTCGCCAACATACAACAAAAGTGTTTCTGTCACTGTCAAGTTGAAAAAGACTAAAGCCTCTCCCCCATATGCGCTTTTTATCGGTATTAGCAACATCTATTTTGTCGCTACCGCATTCAAACGCCGAAGTTGAACGCGTTTTCAGTCAGATGAGTTTTATACGTCAGATTTGGCCTAAAAAAGCACAAAAATGTTGCTATTCGTATACACTTACAGATGACGTTCTAAAATCAATAGGAACAATGGCAAGCTATGGACCGTCTACGTCGTCTTCAGAAACTCAATATATCCGTATTGAAGATGAAGACGTTGATGATGAGGATATAAATAAATTATTTCAAGGTTTTTAGGGTTATTGAATATTATATTAAATACTTAAAGTAGGTATCTAGTAGGCACTTAGAAATAAGATTACCTCCCCATTAATATGTGTTATTATTATAAACAAAACAGCAGTAACGTTTCGCAACAGATTAAAGTTTATTCAAATTACAGGTCGGGTGATAGTTTGACATAGGGTTCACATTCCCTAGCATATAGGAATTAAATAATTTTGATACAACCAACTTAAAACAGTTATGTTTAAGACATATTAGGTATCATGTATTAATTTATATATATACTAGCGGCCTGTCCCGGCTTCGCACGGATGGAAATTTATTTTATAAAATAAATTAAATATAGTCTATGTTACTCAGGGTGAACGTAGCTTTCACAAGTAAATATTATAAAAGACAAATTGCGCAACCGAATGGCAATAGAAACTACCGAAGCGGTTCTCAGAATACGCTATTTATTGCCGAACGGTTGTATCAATTTCGTTCCGACATTGCAAATGTTAACAATGTTTAATTCAGAAAACGTATATATGTTAATAAAAAAGATAAAAATGATAGTGATTGCGAAAATGATTGCATGATAGTATTTGAAGCTGTAAATGAGGTTGAATAAAATTTTTAATATATTTGCTGTTTTTTTTCTCCTATATAAAGTGTTTTGGGGGTTTTTTTCACAAAAAGCTAATTTTCGGGGGCATTTGGAATAAAGTTGGGGGGGAAACTCATATAGTGATCTGGTAACACTGAACGTCATTTAATCAATAACTTCGCCTTTGTTTTCGTTTTGTAACTTTGTAACTTGTTGTCTACTGTGAATTTTCCTTGTTATTTAGAAAAATAGCGTTTACAATTAATAAAAAATACTGTTTCGAACCACACCGTAAAAGTTGCAATCATGGGGAAAGGTTTTAACAATTATATGTGTAAAAAATTCTTTCATCCTGCATCCAGGGACAACTTGAAGAGAGTAAGTTACAATATCAATTTAGTTTCAGCTTGAAAAAGAAACAAAAATACACTTCTTCACAACATTCACATAATTTTGTAATAAATCGATATGTTATTTTTTAGGTATGGATGGCAGAACAGAAAACAGATGCTTACAAGAAAAAACAAGAAGAATTACGTGTTCAATATGAAAAAGAGCAGGAATTGCATGAAAATAAGTAAGTCTTAATTTAAATGCTTAAAATACGTGAATAATACCTGCCAATGAATGCTATTTCTCATCTTACATGTTTTTTTTTTTTTCAAGGGCGTTATTGAGTAAAGATAGCAAAGACAAGCTGAGCTTAAATTTTATGTATGAACCTCCACCTGGAGTCAAAAAAGAAAGGGAGCGAGAAGATAATGAACCTGAATATAAATTTGAATGGCAACGTAAATACAATGCTCCCAGAGAAAGCTATTGCAAGGGTGATAATGAAATCCGAGATCAACCTTTTGGTATATTGGTGAGAAATGTTCGCTGCATAAAGTGTCATAAGTGGGGACACATCAACACAGGTATGATTATACTAAATACTTAATTACTGAAAAGAGCAGTGCATTTAGACAAAAATCTCAAGTCAGAAAAGTCTGCCAATGTTTTGTTCTCTGTATTTTACATTTTTATAATGAAAAATCTAATGAACTCCAAGACAATACTATGTCGAATTGTCGAGATACAAAAAATGATAGGGTGAATATTGTTTACATTTCAGATAAAGAATGTTCCATGTACTCTCTATCAATGAGCGAGGCTCGTGCTCTGCAAGCATCGGCATCAACCTCAACCCCTGAAGAGGAAGAAGAAAAGCCCGACATACCAACACTGATGCAGCACATGAGAGACACAGGGCTTGTCATGAAGCCTGGAGCCTTGCCTCTCGCTGCACCTAGAATTGAAGAGAATGATCCCTCCAATCTGACCGAAACAGACCTGATCAGTCAACTAACTAAGAAACAGAAAAAGAAACTGTTGAAGTATGTATTTAGTTTTTTTTGCATGTTTTCTGTTTAATTTGATGTGTAAAGTAAATTTTCATTCTTTTGATCATCATTCATTTTAACTGCTTTTGTTTTAGGAAACTGGAAAAGTTAGAGAAGAGAAAGAACAAGAAACACAAATCTAAGAAACATGATTAACTTTATTGACATAATTGGCATGATAATAGACAAGCTACAAGATATTGGATTAGAAAATAAATGGATGTTATATGTATACATAATAATATATTATGTAAGGCACCTGCTGCGGGCACCTATTGTCATTTAGCACAGGCATTAAGGTACTCTAGGTAGCTATATTCGCCTTCCTTTTTAAACATACTAAAGTGAAATTAGTTAAATAATAGTACTATATTAGAAAAATATGTTATATATTTTGTTGTTTTTTAAATGGTAAAATACATATAAAAATGATTATTAATAATTTCTCTCTTGCACAAACAATGGAATAACATGGTGTTGATTCTGTTGTACCACTTTGACAGGAGTAAAGTAATATTCACCTCTTTGTTTCAATATGTGAGATGGCAAAGAATGGCAACCATTTTAGAGCCGTGACTACTTTGTAGCTTTGAACTACAACATGGGGCATTTAAAAAGGAAGTCCACAAGCACCTCTCCGGGCTGGCAAAGCACCATCAACGCCGCTAGTGTTGCAGGTTTTATTGGCGGCGGTTTTCCTTACCATCAGGCTGACTGCCTGTTTGCTGCTTGTTTACAAACTTTGTTTTAGAAAATGGTACAAAAGACAACATTAATAGATAATTTATAACAATTACTTAATTTAATATTAGACTATCACATTATTGTAATATCACAGAACTTAAACATATTTAGAATAAACATTATGTACAACTAACAAATTTTTTTTTATGCCCTAACCCAGTTTTTTGTATTTCTTGTTGATTTATATGTATACACATTACACATACATGATTTATCACAATAATTAAATGACTTACTACCTACCTAGGCTGATTTACTGCAAATCTTTAAAATTTTCTTAAAAACATGCAAAGCCATTTCTGAAGGATTTTGTATTTACTAGAAGTATTGATGTCCTCTAATAAACTGCATAGACAAAGATAGCTTTATTTGTAATAAATTTAAATCTGACAACTTAAAGCCTTCAGTTTGCTTGATTAAGGCAGTATAATATTTTATACTGACCAAGTTTTTGAATCATATTTTCACGTAAGTTTTCTCTCCAATCTCAATGATATCTTGACGATCATGCCTTTCTTTCCAATGCAGGTACAGCACACAGCCCGTGATAATAACAATGATTGCAGTCAATACAAACACACTCTTTAGAATCACCTTACTGGGAGTAACAAAAAGTTGTGCTTTCCATTGAGAAGGGTCAAAAGGTGGTTCCGGAATCACTACAATTTGAGAATTAGGTATGACCTGAGTCCAACTTTTGGTATAACCAGAGAGTCCGACGTTTAATGTGTCTACAAAGTTTGGTGTGCGGTCTAACCCAAATATTGAATAAGGCAGTTGAAGGGTGTAGTATGCAGATTGAGACAGCTGTGCACAGACTCCAGTCCTGTAGGTGCCTTCTTGAGACCAGGTGTTGTAACCAATTTTAGGACCTGGTAAGTTTGTACCTGAAAAAACAATGAATATTTTATTTGTTTCCTATGCCATTTATGAACACAGTTATGTGGGTTTGCACAAAATTCACATAAGATTTTTTGGGCAATTTAGTTTTTGTATTATCAAAACAAATATTAAGATATTCATTTCAATATACCCATACACATGATACTGTGTCCATGACGAAATACGTTTTGATGCACAATTCTTATTTTAGACGATAAGACTAATTCTGCCTATCAATAAAATTATCTTATCATATGTTATATTTTGTAACATGATAGTAGTATGGTAGTGATTTTGGATTTCTAAATATTTTATATGCTTACCAAATGTCCCTTTCCTATTATACAAGGTCCTATTAATAGAAGGCATCTTCTCATTAGTCAGACCAGTTACAACAATGACTTTGATAAAGTTAGTATCATATTCAAGCTCATTTCTAAACGAATGCATTGAGTACTTTTGGGTGGTGGCATTCTTTTTAACATAAATTATATCTAATACACCATCCATGTAAAAGTCGTAGAAAGTTGCCATGATTACATCTCTTCCGAAAGAGTCAAATAAGTCCCACTGGACTTCAAATGTTCTGTGGAATTTACATCCGGGCAAAGTGCATGGGCTGTTGTGTAGTAAAAATACTTTTGTTGTATTGCCATTTACTGGTGCCAGCGTCAGCAGTATGTCAGGGTAGCCATCCATATTGTAATCACCACTCCGCATAGTTATAGTATCAAGATACATCTCATTCTTGGGAGGTATGAAACGCCACAATGTTCCTTTCCCGTCATTTAGGTCAACTTGTAAATCATGCCATTCTTGGTTGTCATTGATCAATATTGTGCTATTCACACAGTCTATGTCATTACAGACTGGCACGACTAGGAAGAACTGTCCAGATAATGCAACATCAATGAAAAGAGCTTGCCCATAAATAGCAGGATGACCCACAAGCAGCTCTATGCTGTTGTTATACTTAAATCCTTCCATCACGTCATTCAGCCAAACCTCAACATCTGAGGTTGTAGTCACAAGAAGATCTGCAGCATTATCCTCATTTACATCAAGGAATGAATGGGAGTGAGGAAGTTTTATTTGTTTGACCATAACAGTTCCCATACTCTTTTCAATAGGAGTCGTTCGTGTCTTGTCAAATATCCAAAATACCCTTTCGCTCTTAGCATTGAGACCAAACAGATCCAGGATCATGTCTCGGTTGTAATCCATCACCAGAGGCTGTCCAAATGAAATAGCTTTTATGTCAAAAGCATCTGAACAATTCAAAGTGTCGTTACCTCCCCATAATATTCTGACTTCGTGTAAGTCAGACGTATCATTCAGACTCTGTGAAGTGAATAAAATATCC
The DNA here is from genome assembly GCA_949125135.1 of Alcis repandata. Lineage (NCBI taxonomy): Eukaryota > Metazoa > Arthropoda > Insecta > Lepidoptera > Geometridae > Alcis > Alcis repandata. The sequence goes on along the minus strand of OX421226.1, from coordinate 8,175,855 downwards.
ATGTACGCATCTCCATCGTAGTCGCCTGGCACTATGCTTGTCACAACAATGTTGGTAAAATTGCAAGCATACACGGATGGTCGCAGAAATGGCTCTTTGTCGTAAGCGAGGTACACTTCCACTGTCGAGAAATTTTTAATCACAAAGGCGTCTGTTAGCTCGTCCGAATTAAAATCTCCAAATGCAGCCAAAATTCCATCTGTGTTTTTTCCAAATGAACTCTCAGTCATGTCACTAATGTCGCTTAAAGCTGAACATTGCGTCATTACTACACATAAAATAAATAACACAATCATATTTGCGACTAAATAATATACTGTTACCTATTTCAGAATTAGAAATTAGAATGATACAAACAAACAATGGCACACTAGTTTTACAAAGGCAGTACAGCCAGTACACTACATGACTACACTGTCAAGGACAAGGAACTTGGTTAAAAGTTCCTTGTACACTGTACAGTAGGCAGTGTTCATCAGTGCTGCCATTTGAATATTTGATTTTCTCCCCAAACTTAACATAAACCCTTCCGAAAAATATGTTTAGGAAAACTCCAAAATAAGTAGCAGCATTCTTTAGATAAAGCATTAGGTACTGTCTGACTGGAGTCACTGAAAGGAAAAGGCTGAAATTAGTTCTGACTTAGCACCTTTCAATATTATGCAAGTAAAAAAACGGAAAATGGATAATGTTGAACGTCTAGGTACTCTGTGATTTGATGTCAGAAAATCTGCTAGCATTCTGTTGGTTTCATCGGTGCTACCATTTTAATGCTTATTTTACCTAATTGTGTGCTTCTTGAAATGTTTGGTGTTCTAAACGAGCTATAATCTAATTATTGAGCTTCTCAAGTTAAAAAAATTAGGCTATAAATAATTAAATTTTTAAAGATGAAAAAGGCTGTTTGTCTTAATCAGTCATGATGGAAAAGTTATAATATTAAAACGAGTGGCTCGGTTCGTAAATTTTCGTTTCTATTTACGATTTTTTAAAGTTTTTTTTTTGTATTTGTGGTTTCGTCAAGGTACTTCTCAGCCTCAGTTAATTCATTTTTTTTCTGGCAGCACTGGGGTTGATTAGTTTTAAGTCATTCATTCATTGTCATTCTCAATTTCATTCCTAACAAAAATGGCTGCGAATTTTGCAATTTATTGAGTTGTTGTGGGAAGAAGAAAATTCGAATAAAATTCATATCCTTTCTAAACTGATCAATTCTTCGTTCATTTTTAAGACCTTACGATACTTTAATTGTGTGTTAGAAATGGCTGATGCAGTGCAAATCTTGAGGCGTAACCGACCCGGTTCAAAAGCAAAGGTGAAGTTTCATAGTTTCTACTATCGACCACTAATTAAGAAATCCCTTCAATTGTCTGGTTGTTTTCAATGATTACTTTGCAGGATTTTTGTCGGTGGCCTGATGAACCCTTTGAGGAAATGGATAGCACTTTGGCAGTGCAGCAATTTATTCAGCAAACTATTCGACGTGACCCTTCCAATCTTGAAGCTATATTGAAAATGCCAGAAGCCCAAGATGAGGGGGTTTGGAAATATGAACATTTAAGGTAGAAACATAAATAACTAGCCGCGCCCCGCTGTTGCACCCCATAAAGAACTTAATTTTTCCAGGATCAAGCTATCTTCTATGTGTAATTTAGTTCCGTCTGGTATAAAATACTTATATACCAAATTCCATCTAAGACTGTTTAGTCGACAGAGTTATTTAGGAGAAACACTCCCTCACTTTCACAAAATAAAAATTGTGATTTACTAATAGCTAAGAGAGTTTCAAAAACCTCTAACAAATATATGTAATTTCAGGCAGTTCTGCATGGAGCTGAATGGCCTAGCTGTAAGATTGCAAAGTGAGTGCAAACCAGAAACTTGCACACAGATGACTGCTACAGAGCAGTGGATATTCCTATGTGCTGCTCACAAGACGCCCAAAGAGTGTCCTGCTATAGACTATACAAGGCACACTCTCGATGGAGCTGCTTGCTTGCTCAACAGTAACAAATACTTCCCGAGCAGGTAATAAACGTCTACATTAACTAGCTTATATTACATTGATTTTCAGCTTCAATTATCTAGTTGCTTAACACTTTGGCTGCGGCGAGTAATCACATGCGCTAGCCCTAGGCGCGGCTAATAGTCAAACGCCTTGTTTTTTACGCGCCTCACTCGCGTCGCGCAAAGGAAAACAGGGTATGTGTTTCCCGCAGCCAAAATGTTAATCAATTAATTCGCCAAACAATGATAAATCTCTTGGCTAATGTTAATTCTAAATATTTTCAGAGTGAGCATCAAGGAATCTTCAGTAGCAAAACTGGGCTCAGTCTGCAGAAGAGTTTACAGAATATTTTCACATGCATACTTCCACCATCGAGCAATATTTGATTCATTTGAGAAAGAGACTCACTTGTGCAAACGATTCACATACTTTGTTACAAAGTATTCCATAATTTCTAAGGAAATTTTAATTTTACCCAAACTTGATGACGAGACACCGATAGCTGCTCCTGTGGGTGAATCGGAAGCCTGAGGTTACTACATGACTAATGTATTCTCCACAATTTTTAGTTCAATATTGAACTAATTTACTTATTGTAACTCAAATATTTAATTAGTAACTAGTTTATGACAGTAGGATTGTAATAGGCATTTCTATGCCTGCTGTACTATACATACCTATTCATGGCTCCATCGTGCCATGCCTGAAATTGGTGAATTGTCCATGGCTAGATTGAAGAAAGCCAGTCTGGGGCAGACACCAACGCCTGGTTAAATCCTAGAGGGGAGGCCCTGGGTCCAATTTCAAATTCATAGATCCAGGGCTAATAATGTCTTATGTCCAGAGGTTATATTACTATGCAATCATGACATACCTATACAATGGTAAAGTAAATTCATAGTCTTAAGTAGCCAGCTCTGATACCAGAGATTTTTTTGGTTCCCTGAAAGCTTGTGTGTGAAAACCATAGTGGTTATTAAACACCAAGGCCTACAATTTACCAAATACTCTGTTGATTATCATTTGTGAAGGTTACACCCTGATTCACATAAAAATAGGAAGACAGTTATTTCACTTTGGCTGCGGCGCGTAATCACATGCGCTAGCCCCAGGCGCGGCTAATAGTGAAACGCCTTGTTTTTTACACGCCTGGCGTGTGCAGCCGCACTCGCGTCGCGCAAAGGAAAACGGTGTGTTTCCCGCAGCCAAAGTGTTAACAAATTGATTTCAAAATTGAATCATCATTGTTTTCGGCCCACAATCGCCTACTGCCTCAACATAAGCCTCTTTTCTTGTACTTAATATAATGAGGAAAAAATTCTAATAATTGTTCTTATTTACATACAGAAACTTAGAATCTCAATATCACTTGTTATGGTTGAGTAAAACAGTCTTTTTTAGCCTCTTTTTTTGAGGTTTTTTTAGCTTCATCTCGGGTCGAAATAATGGATGTAGATTTGACAAAATCACATTGCTGTTCTAAATTGTGTGACTGGTATCTAGTGTGACAATTGTACTCTTATTGAGCAAAACATTTGTAAAAACTTTATAGAAAAGTATGAGACAGTTGGTATGAATACAAATGTAGTTCATATAACTTTGAATTAATGTCCTTTCTCTACCTCCTTAACACTTTGACTGTGGCTAATAATCACATGCGCTTGCCTTAGGTGCGGCTAATAGTCAAATGCGTTGTTTTACGCACCTGGCGTGTGCAGCCGCACTCGCGTTGCACAAAGGAAAGCACAAGGTATGTGTTTTCTGCAGTCAAAGTGTTAAACAAATCATGATAAGCTTCATCGGAAACCTATGATATAACCTTTATTTAGAATGTTGAACTTTTAGATTACCTACTTATTATAATAAATTATTATTCGTATGTAATGTAATCAATATATTTGTTTTATTTAGGTTCAGTACCGATAGAATGGCATAGGTTAGTGTTCCCATCCTTATTTTTGATAGGCATGATTGTAAAAGCACTCCAGATCAGATTGAGATTAGTTGGGCTAGTACTTAGTAGTACATTTTTCTATGGAACAGCTGATTTTATTTTTGGGATTTCAGGGTTGGTCTCAAAGCAAAAATTGATTACTATGAGCCATTTTCAGCTGCTTCACCTTTCGGCTTATCATACCCTTTTCTTATAAACCTGTATATAAATTTTGTACCCCACAAATACTCTGGGTGTAATTTTGTAGATTCTACTTACACCTCACACACCACACAATGAAAATCTGTGCAAAACAGGTCAAAAGGATATACATAGAAATACTAGCTGCGCTCCACGGTTTTATCCGCCCACATTTTATAAAAAGTAGCCTGTGTTAATCCAGGTTAAAAGCTGTCTTCATACTAAATTTCATCTAAATCCTTTCAACCGTTTTAGGGTGAAAGAATAACAAACATACTCTCCAAACTTTTACTCTTATGATATTAATGAGATATTATACTTGATGAACATTATCTTCAGGCTCCTGCCAGATACATGTATCATAAATATAACATCAATGATCAAACTTAAGTTATCTTGGTCACTGTTGCATGCTGTCACTCTCATTAGAAATGTAAGAGTGACAAAGATAATCTCAGTTCTCGAGTGCCCAAGAATAAGGTCCCAGTATGCTGCTCAAAAATAATGAGATAAAAATTTGGATTTATTCAATGTTTACTTTTTTATTCTTTGATACTTTTTTGATCTGTTTGCTTGATTCCCTTTATGATTACTGCTGTTGTGTTCCATCTGCCAAAACTTCTTGTTTGCCGCTGTTTGATACCTAACAAACAGAAGTTATTCATGTCAAATCACAATTATTACAAACATAATAGTCAGAAGTTAGATTAAATTATTAGACAGGTGTTATTTGATCAGTTTTTATGTTTCCATAGTAGACTGCCCAACCTACAATTTGTTTCTAGTAAGTCAGTTAATTTGTTGATATGAAGTACAATAGGTACTTCAAAATATTAGTTTATAGCTCACCCTTTCTGGTTTTTATCAGCAATTTCATCAACTGAAAGCATAATGTGAATAACTGGTATTTGCCGTTTTACTACAAGTGTTTCTAGTCCGTCTAACTTTGGTTCCCAAAATTCTTCATCCCTGAAATCAGAAATTACTTTGTTTAACACTTTGGCTGCGGCGAGTACTCACATGCAATAGCTCCAGGCACAGCTAATAGTCAAACGCCTTGTTTTTTACGCGCCTGGCGTGTGCAGCCGCACTCGCGTTTTGCAAAGGAAAACACAAGGTATGCGTTTCCCGCAGCCAAAGTGTTAATACATTTAATACCGTTATATTGAATTTATAGCAAGTTTTAATCTTACATCTTGTAGGTTAATCTTGTCACTTGATTTTGAACATTGGATTGTCTTTTTACAATTTCAGCACATGATATAGCTTTAGGTATAGCAACACCAGCTCCAGTCCACACCATTACTTTAACCGCTTTGTCTTCGAGAAGCCCCATAGCGTGTGACAGGAGATGTGGCATTTTGCTACCACCTTTAACCTAAAACAGATATTAGAAAATATATAATAAACATAGAATTCTCATTATTATTTCTAGGTCTTTAAATGTATCAACAAGGTACCAATTTTATAACAATTATGTTCTATGAAAATTTGGATAGGACTACAAAATTATTGACTGATTTACCTGCATCCAGAGAAAATCTTCCGGCAAATCTTGGAATGGTAGTTTACCACGCTCCAATTGCTCTTCTACATTTTTACCTTTTGTGTAGTTTTCCATTTTCAATTTCATCTAAGGGACTATTCTGAAATTCTATGGTTATCGAACATATTCACACGGTAAGGAGAACAGAACACAAGCTTGAGTTCAATTGGATAGTAAATATTGCAATTAATATTATTTACTCAGTTGTAACAGGTGTGTGTTTATTTCGAATTTTGCAAATTACACAAATACAATAACCAAAAGTAGCAACACACATACAGGTAAAGGATTGCCAACTCCTGAAAAACTTCTCCCTGGAACTTTTAAACGATACTATAGATAAAGTAAATTATAGAATCTTAAATTAAGCTTATAGAGCATTATTAAATGGTAATAAAGCAAGATTTTGTTTTCAAACCTGCATTTTATGCAAAATTGTTGTCAACCAATGGGCGGTGCCGGCCCAACCATCAGTAACTGTCTTATAATAATTCGGTGGATATAGAATAAAATACTTTTTCTCAACAATCAATATTCTTCTGTCAATAACTTCTCCCTAAATGTAGGGAGAAAGTTCCCAAGTTGGTAGCCGGAGAATCCCAAATGTCAAAAACCAAGAAATGTCAAACGTATTCTTGACACTGACAGCTTTAGAAACCATTGGCATTGTACTATTTTTACTTTGGCAAGCTACCAGTGTTATGCCCATTTACTATTTATTCACTTACTGCACCCCGCGGTTTCTTAAGTACTTACTTAATCACGAAAGAACCACGATTTTTTAAAACTATATTCCAAATAAAATAATCCTACCAAATAAACAAAAACAAAACAGAAATCGGTTGAAACATTTTTGAATTTTTGCCGACGAAAAAAAACCGACTTCAAGAGACCGACTATTGAGTTACTCATGTATTTGTCGCGCACGTACTTAATGCAAATTTAAGACTTATATGGTTTTCTCATGGATACCAATAACAGAACTGGACTAAATTGGAAGCGTCAGTTTTCTAATAAAAAAAGAATCATCAAAATTGATTCACCCAGTCAAAAGTTATGAGGTAACAAACATAAAAAAAAACATAGTCGAATTGGGAACCTCCTCCTTTTTTGAAGTCGGTTAAAAATCCCATTGAATGGACTTCTATTTAAGGTTTTTTAAAGCTACAAAATGTTCTACAAAATTTGGGACTGAAGCACTGTCTGGGATTTACGCCTGATTGACAAGGATAAACTACATTTATAATAAAAGTGAAATGTTTAATAAATTGTAAGTTTTATTATAAATATTCTTACTATACTGGTATTTCAGTTTTACATACTTTTCATCTCTACTTTCACTAAAGATTAGTGATTCTTATCCATTGATACAATGTGAAAAAAATTGCTGTTAGCACAATTTTTGTTGAGGAAACGTGTAAATGAACTGCACTATCGGAATACCATGCAGGTCCGTCATCAGGTTTTATGTCGCCAGCCCAGTCGATCGGCAAACGGGGATTCAACTTGTACTCCTGAAAAAAAAGATAAATAGTAACTAATTAATAGGTACGGAACTCGTCCAGTTTATTATCAAATCACAAGAAAACACTACTATACCACACATTTCGTATGTCAAAAATAAAGAAAGGTCTGGTCACTCCCGGATCTCACTATATGCAGGGTTATAACGAAAGGGTATGCTAAGTTGAAGAGTGAATCGCACTCGTTATTATAAGCATCTTGTACAGTGAGACCTCCCTTAAATCGCAAAAAATAGCTGTTCCCAACAATAGCTGATTTTTTTCTTGGTTTCTAAGTTGATCCCATAGTAAAAGTCCCTTTTCGGGTCCAGCATACCTTTTCTTTATAACCATGTATGCAAAAGGCCCTAGGTTTAAAGTAGGTAGTTACTAACAGGATACTCCCAATGTGTCTGCAGGAACTGTCCGACCGGTATCATGTTGTGCGAACAGTTGCTGATCTCGTGGCCCGGCGAAACCCGCTTAAACGCGAGCAGCGACAAATTGGTCACAGCCTCCGCATTCTCGTCCAATTGAATCGACATGCCAGACACACCTGAAAATATAACAATAATAATGCATAATCCATTTTTTTTAAAACTTAAAAAATAAAATTGCGCATTCTTGATCAAGCCACTTTGTAAATAAAAATTCGTTATGCCGTTTGGGAGCTAGGATGCCACAAACAGACTGAATTTAAGTATCTGCTCTGGGTCTGGGTGTTAGTTGTCCTTGTCTTTGTGTGTGTTCCATGGCAACCCCGACATAGGGTATCCTAGTGGGGAGCTATGAATGTGAAACCTTATTTACTAAAAAAAAGTATAAGCTATAGCTTACTTTTATACGGCGACCTCTTGATAATCCTCTCGACGATCCGCGAGCCGTTGGTTGCGATTCTCATCAGTTTTGAGTGCGACAACTCCTGTTCTTGAGTATCTTCTTTAATGAGATCGTCCAACGCCGCTGCGTACATTTTAGCCGAGTCGTACAAGTATGCTGCGTAGATATCAACGGCCTGCAATGATATGTAAAACAGTATGTCGGACATACAGATACACGTCATCTGTAGAGTTTATGTGGGAGTCTCCGCACGTGGCGGCCTACCCACTAAAAACCCTGGGGGAGTTCTTTCTCACCGCCCGTGTTCCAGAGCCAAAGGTAACACTCGCACATGGCTCCGGTAGCGCTATTCTTCCGAGGAGAACTCCTTCTCTAGAGCAGTGGGCTTAGCACAACTTCCGACGTAAAATACGTAGCCAAAAATTCGTCAGGGGCGCTCTTGACGGGCGTAAATGGCATTCGCAATAAATAAATAAACATCCAAACGTACCAACTTTAACATTTGAAATAAATAAATATTAAATAACGTTTTGCACTCATAGCTCCCTACTAGGATACCCTGAGTCGGAGATGCCATGGAACACTCAGACCCAGAAGCCAGAACAGATATTTAAATTAATAATTCAAACTTCTGCCCGGCCAGGGATCGAACCCAGACCTCTGGCTTATAAGGCAGATATACTACCGCCAGCCAAACAGGTCGTCATATGTAGTGGGGCAGATGTTTGAAAGATGAATTTAAATATCTGTTCTGGGTCTGGGTGTTAGTTGTCCTTGTCTTTGTGTGTGTTCCATGGCATCCCCGACACAGAATTTATTCCTAGTGGGGAGCTATGAGTGTGAAACGTTTATTTATTTTATATTAGTAGGCTGTTATAAAACAAATAAATCAGGATAGTACCTTTTCTACCTTTGTTCCAGGCCTGTCCAAAAAGAAGATTTCCGGAAAATTGAACGGCTCCGCACTGTTGTGCGCTCGCACTTTATCAGCGAACTCCAAGTAACTGGTAGAGAGCTCCGGCAAAGCCACAACTAGAAGAGATAGGGCTTCCTTCTTCATCGCCGGAGTGATGAGACACCCTGTTCTCCCAGAAGTCCGATCTTCTAGAGCTATAATAAATAAAAAATATAGTATGTACTTGCAATAAAGTATAGTCTATGGATAAAACCTTGATAAGTAGGGATGAGTTGTTTGAAATAATTTAAATTTTTAATTTTTTTTTTTTTTTTTTTTAATTTTAAATTAAATTAATTTAAATTTTAATGAAGCATCCGCTGCACAGAATGTCAGACACGCTGAAATCATTATTCCAAACGGAAACTACTATAAAATCCATCGTTCCTCAACGGATAAAATAATGACTACTTACGAATCACGTATTTGACAGCTCGAGAAAAAGGCAAGTTCATTTTCTGTGCCATGTGTGTGGCCATATCCACAAATATGACCATGTATTCTCCATTAGCGAAGAGATTCATGTTGGCCATATTTCTCATCATCTCATTCAGACCGGATATAGTGCCAAGAAACACGTAAACTGAAAAAAAATAGAGGTTCATAAACTTATTTTGTCTACCACCTCTCTGCGAAATAATTATTTATAAGGCTCTATAAATTTGCTTTCATCTGTCCGGATGTTTGTTTGTATGTTGGTACTCGCGTACAGGTCGCATTTCTCAACAAATCTCGACGAAACTTGGTATACAGGTTCAACGATATATTATTTTATATACGATATTTTATATACGATATATATTTTTTTGTAATAACTTTTCTCTGATAAAAAAAATATCTTACTCTTAGTGTCTTTGTGGGTGTCTCGTAAGAAATGGTAATAAACATGGATGGGCGCGCAGCATTTGAGTTTTTTCTGGCAGCATTTGTATTCGTCGAGGATAGCCCGTGGTGTGTAATTACTGTTATAAGGTACTCCTAGGTAAAGTAAACTGGTGCTGAAAGGTGTGTAAGTACGTACTTCTGGTCTTGTTCTTGGTGTCCAGTATGAACTTGTACCAGAAGCCGGGCGCGCAGCACGTGAGTTTCTCCTCGCAGCACTTGAAGGCGTCGATAACAGGCTGCTGGTAGTTTACCGTCATGTTGTTCTTCTTGGCGTGGTTCTTTAGCTCCAGCGCTTCCGTCTCCCACGCTTCCTCGTACAGGATCGAGAACTTGTTCCATCTGTAGTACCGCAGCAGTGATATCACTGACTTCGTAGCCTGGACACAACAACAAGCATCTTTCAAGTAACGCCTTTCTTTTTTCAAACATTATAGGCTGTCTGCCATCTTGCCTGATGAGAAGCAATGATGCGGTCTATGATGGAGCACGCTTGCCTAGGAAAACTGAATTTAAACTTTGAATTGCCAAGAATTATCGACAAAGTCGTACGTACCTGTGGCTCCAGTCTTACGAAATTTGTCAGTTTTGATGTCCGGTTATCAGAACATTTCTGGAAAGAGAAAAGTCCTGAGTAACTAAATAACGTGAAGGCGTTTAACAAAAATGAGTTGTGTTTTTTATAGCTAGAGTTAAACGATAGACAATATAATTTGAAGTTACTTACTAAGTACCTAAATACTCATAAGCTTTTATTTAACTTGTACCTATGTGAGTTTACTGAGTTTGTATACTTCGATCAAATCTTGGAACAGAATTTTAAACTGCTTCTCGATGTCGATTGAGATGAAATTTGCTCTATCTGCGTAACTCCGAAGACAAAAATGTAATAAAAGCTAAAATATTTTTTTTATAATAAATGAAAAAATATCCCTTAAGTATATTCATGTTAGTTCTCATCTCATGATATTCTAAGGTACGTACATATGCAAACATGGGCAAGTTCTTCAACTGCGCAATGGTATCCTCGGAATAGCAATGGCCCTCGGGTCCGAAGAAAGCGACCACGCCGGAACTGGTCATGTCTGTGAGAAACCGCGTCGTCCTTGCAGAGTCCGCCTTCGTATCGTGCCATTCTAAGAGGATCTTCACATCCGGCAAGATCTCAGTGTTGTTATTTATCTGGTTAAACAAAAAAAAGAAAGAAAGAATTGCAGAATCTGTCAGTGTACTAACTAGATAATATTCAATGATTTTGAATTTTAGCCTGTCAAAGACGTCTTCGGTTTTGGTTGCCGTTCAGACTATTTGGGTTCTGCAAAGGGGCTGTTAATAGTCATAAAATGTCGCCGAATCCGAGACGCCTGTGGCGTTACAGGTATATCCACAGGCGATGGTGATTGCTTACCATCACGCGGCCCGTTTGCTTGCTTTCCACCTATAGCATAAAAGGAAGGAGAGAAAAAGGTCCCAGCGTTACCCGGAGATGGTTCTGGGGGTATCGGTGGGTTATGGAGATTCAAGTGCCCTCAGTCAAATACAGAAGCGGGCTGCGAAGGGCGAGTGAATTGGTTTCTTCTAGGCAAGCATGCTCCATCGTAGACAGGCAAGTCAGGCAAGATGGCGGTCAAAGGCAAGCCTATTATTGAAAAAAAAAATGGAGGTTTAGTCGACTAAATCCTACCTCTATATACCTCAAATCCTTTTAGACTAAGCTCCGGCTGCAAGAAGTCTTACCTACGTCATAAAATCCCACTAGTCGAGATGGCGGTCATACGCAAGCCTATTTTTTATTATATCTATGCCTATTACTAATAAAAAAAAACCTATAATGTAGCGATAACCATCATTAAGTCATACCCAGCCATAGTAGATTCTGGAAGAACCCAATATGTATTGAAAGATATGGTTTATACGCAGCACAGAGACGCGATACTGGCTGACTATGACTATACCTCTAGGAAACGCGATAACCAAGTTCAATAAATAAGGATAATAAAATGTTTGCAAATACCAGCATAATAAGTGAATCACGTGTACATGTGGGTGAGTAGTAGTTATGGTATCATATTCCGCTATAACTACTAGCCCTAGTATGTATAGGTAGGTAACTACATAGCATGGAACTATAGATTCTCTGATAAGAGTATGTTCTACGTATGGATCTGAATTCCCATTATCAGTCAAATTACACGCACAGAACAGAGCGATGGCGTCTGAAGAGTTAGAAAAAGTACACCATACCTATACCTATGAGTACATTATGCAGTCACTGCAGTTTCAAGGTGTGCAGTATTTTAGGCAGAATAATTTATCCAGAGCAATAATTTTACACGATAGGTTGTGACTTGTGGTACTTGCGGTACTAACCGACGATATCTAAAGAGTCAATCATATTATCGAGATGGTAAAATAAATAAATAAAAATAAACGTTTCACACTCACAGCTCCCCACTAGGCTAACCTGTGTAGGGGATGCCATGGAATACACAAAAACAATTACAATTGACACCCAGAGCCAAAAAAGATATTTAAATTCATCATTCCAACATCTGCCCAGCCGGGAACCCGGGGCCTGGCTAATAAGGCGGATAAACTACCGCTGAGACAAACAGGCCGTCAAAATGGGGATGGTAAGATGACTTTTTGGGGGCGTTTTATATTTTGTTTTTTACCTCTTCGAGAGCGAGGCTGAGTGCTCCGGAGATGGTGAGGCCCTGGCGGTCGCGCAGCTCGCCCATCAGCACGGGGAGGTACCCGACAGTGATGTTGTACTTCTTGTCGACGGCCGCGCCGGCGCCGGCCACGGCGAGCCACGCCGCCACCAACAGTAGCACGCCACTACCCATACCTATGGTAGCGAATTAGCGATGCAAAAGAGAGAAAAATAGATAGCTATTTATTTTATACGAAAAAAGGTACAAAAAAATGTTATATAAAGTAACTAAAACGTTTGCGTCAAAAAGTTCACAGTCTTCATAGCGTGAATGACTGATTGCCACTAAAGTATTAGGTACTTTTCTCAAACATAGCGGAAAATTATAATAAACAAATATGTACTGCCTTGATGCAATCCAAGCAAAACCTTATCAGGACCCTGCGATACAGGTCTAACTTATCTAGCGCAGGAATAGAGCTAGTTTTGTTCTTACACTTATCACTCACAAACAAGGTTGTTTGTAGTTTGTAGTTGACTCTGATCTACTCACATCTTAATATATATAAATCTCGTGTCACAATGTTTGTCCTCAATGGACTCCTAAACCACTTAACCGATTATAATAAAATTCGCACACCATGTGCAGTTCGATCCAACTTGAGAGATAGGATAGTTTAAATCTCAAATTATAGTCGCAATTTTAATTTATTGCAAATTATATATATACTGATAATTTTTACTATAAATTGACAAGTTAGCATCAACATACTACGGTTGCTATAGTTACGCAATGGCTTTTGACAGGACAACGTCTGTCGAGTCAGCTAGTTATATAATATAAACCTCTTGTGCACCTACTCACATTGTTTAAGTCTATGTATAAGTTTAATGCAAACATGTTTTTATACTCACTAGGTGCCTACCACCACCACCTTAAATAATGTACAAAATATCTAAGCAAGTCTCAAAATAGCAATAACCATTGAAATAGAAAGCCTGAATAATCTCTACTAGAAATATTTAGAATAACTAATTTAATTAATAAATTAGTTTGCGGTAATAATACGGCACATTAGATCCTACCTTCTTAAATTGAAATTGACGTCAGGAACCCAGGAGTAACTTCGAAACACAATGTATGAAGACCTGAAGCCGAATAGCGGCCGAATACTATTTATAGTACGAATGGCCTATATATACAGCGCTTGCAAGGTAAATGTGCAATTGTGCATGGGCTCTCGCTATGCGTCTACTTGGTGTCCGTGTTGCACATAAACAAATAAAATATTGTTATTCGTGTCGCATAATATGAAGCGATCTGCCGTCATGTTCGCGGAAATGAGACGTTAGGTACCTAAAAGCATGAACCAAGATAAATAGTTGTTTGTTTGTAGACAGACATTGTATGTGTTAGTTTATAGGTAGACTAGCTGACCCGTGCCCACTTCGTTGGGCATAATGTTAATTAAACCCGAAGCCATCGCGCGCCGTCCGTACCGTTTTTTCTCCGATTCACTTTGCAAAACGGACTACCACGTAAAAGCATTTTTATTTTTCGGTTTTTTATATAACCTATGACACTCAGCAATAATGTGGCTTTCTATTGGTGAAAGAATTTTTAAAATCGGTTCAGTAGATCCCGAGATTACCCCTTACAATTTAACAAATATACAAACACACAAACTTTACTTCCTTATAATATTAGTATAGAAGCAGTGACGGATTAACCCTTAATCAAATTAAGCAATTGCCTAGGGCATCACGTCTGAGGGGGCACCAGAAGAAGCACAAAAAAAATCCGTCCTTAGGGCATCACGTCTCACTCTCACGTCACCAAAAACCACACCAAAAAAAGTTTCTAGGACTAATTTGAAAATTCGCGAGTTTTAAGTTGACATAGAGTCCGACCTAGAGTCATAACCAATTGTATAAAATAATACATGATGATAAGATTTAATCAGCTTTCCCTAATGTGGAAACAGCCCTGCGTATATTTTTATCGCTTATGATTACAAATTGCTCAGCGGAACGTTCTTTTTCAAAATTAAAAGTATTAAAAAATGAAAAAAGGACAAAGATGATACAAGAAAGGCTCGATAATTTATCGATATTGTACATAGAGTCCCATATGTTAAAAACGTTAGATGTTAATACTATCTTGCGTGAATTTAATGCTCGGAAAAGCCGCAAGGCGCATTTCAATAAATAAATAAATTATGCTTTGGTTTTTATTATTGTCGCACCTACTCCACTTCTAAAGTACGTTACATCTCATCATCTTATTTTACAAAAAACTAATGTTTTAGGCGGTAAAGGTTTAAAGACCGATTCTAGTTGACATACGGATAGGGGGGCCCACGGGCATGGATTGCTTAGGGCATCTAGTAGTCTTAATCCGTCACTGTATAGAAGTATAGATATACGTTATAGGTCCCTATGTACCTATGGCCTAAAATGTTTGTAACCAATGGCTAAACAGATTTGGAGAGAAAGTATGGAAACAGGTATCATGCATTGTGGTCCTGTAGCCGAGGGAATCAATAAAATAATAACGTTTCACACTCATAGCTCCGCACTTGGATATCCTGTGTCGCGGATGCCATGGAGCATACAAAGAAAAGGACAACTAACACCCAGAGACCCAGACCCAGAACAGAGTGCCTAGTGAGAGTTTTTTTCACTCTCGGTCGCTTTAACGTAAATGCAACTACAATATGTATGGAATAAAAAAAGCGCCAGCTAGTGGTCATAATATGAACTACAACTAGTTCCATACAAATTGTAGTTTACGTTAACGCGATCGAACAGTGAAAAAAACTCGCACTAGGCACTCTGATATTTAAATTCATCATTCAGGCATCTGCCCGGCCGGTAATCGAACCCGATACCTCTGGCTTATTTATAAGGCGGATATACAACCGTTGAGCCAAACATGTTGTCAGCCGCCCCTATTTCCAAGTTCTGTCTTCGACGTTGCCAATGCTACCGATAATTCTGTACTTTAAGAGTTTTTGACGATTTACCGAATCTCTTTCTGTGCTGTGCGAAGAAGATGTGTGCAACAGAGCCGTATAAAGCTACAGGATACTTATTTTTACCTACGATATTTTATTTTAGTAAAACGATAATTTTCAAGGAGAAATGTGAAATGCACGCATAGGCTGAGTTAGCCCTGGTGATAGAGGTCACCTTAAAGCCCTGGCAAAAGTACTTTTTTTGGATTACCATAGTATAACTTGACGTAAGTAAGTATAGCAAGCACAGAAGAAATAACAGTACAAAACGTAAGCCTATATAAAAGTGCGGTTTGCCTCGCCTCGTTCGATGAATGATTCCAAAAGTGTAAATAATGAATAATTGACGTTGGTTTGTTCATAATATTGTAGATCAGACATCATCGCTATTATTTACGCCACAAAGAAGATCTTAAGGTTATCAGTTGCGATACAAGTACAGTCAGCTAAACAACTGCCGATTTTACTTTGTGGGTTAATTTGGTTTTATTTGTTATCGCTTGGTAAACCCAGTTCTAAATTAACATATACCTAAATTCATCGGCAGTGGAACATGATTTACAGACAAACAGACACCGGACCTCGCCATAAGGGTTCCATACACAATTTCGGCACATAAATACAAATTAAAGCTTTGAATGAGTGGATATAATAATGTTATTTTTCATAATTTATTGCATGAGACGTTAGTTCGCGGATCATGTACAAAAATGTATTTTTCAAATGAATTTCTAGTTTATCCTTGAAATTGAAAGGCACAGAAGATTTACTAATCTTTAATAAGTCATTCAGGGTGCACCAAAGTACACTATTTGTAGATACTATAGTACGTTTAATGTCAAAGTACTTTTATTTCTTAAATTGCACAATGGAACAAGGATATTATGACTTCTTTACGGAACAATTTGAGGAAAAATTTGGCTCTTGGAAGTTATTTCGTTGGTGAAACCTCTCGGGAAAAATTAGGTTGGTTAGTTGGATTGTCCAATGTACAATTGTTAATACAATTTATATACAAACCATTGGCAACAGGTACTCAAGCTGACTGTACCTAAGTTTATTAATAAGTCATGGCTAAACAGTTATCGAGCTGCTATTTGGACCAGTTGTATCGGATCAGTGATCAATCACAAGTGAACATGTCGGTGTTACCTTTCTTAATTATTTGCACTTCAATGCTTGTAGTTAATGCACGGAACTACGTGAACATAGATGAGCACTGGGTGTGTGGTGTTAAAAAAAACTGTTTCGACTGTTTAAAATTACCGCACTGTTCGTGGTGTGAAGCTGAGAATAAATGTTTTTCTCAAAAGATAGAGAAGTTCAAAGATTTCTGCCCCAATAGCACTGTTAACCACGATCGCAATTATGGATGTAAGTAAATTATTATTTTCTCTAATGGTTATAATTTTGTACCTAATTTTCATTCAAGGTTGGCCAACCCAAACTTGCACCCACCTTTTCTTGTATAGTATAGAAGTAAGGCCCTAATTATACAATATATGTCCGGTTTCCGATGTCCGATACTTTAAGGGGTTAAAATGCAATTAATTTTATCGACAAATCACGGATTTTTTTTTCCTCATTATCTCTTGTTTACACTGTCATAGCTCCTAAACTATCTAACACACAGTTAAGATTTAAATGTACATTTATAGCAAATATCCTGTATTATTAAAAAAATTAATAAATAAAATTGGTTAACACATTGGTTTTTTTTTTAAAACTAATAATCTGAAAAAAACATCAATTTGTTGTCCAATTTATTTTTTTCAAAAATTAATTTTAATAATACTGAAACATTAAAAAATTAAAATTTGAATCTAGATTTATTGTCTACACTATTAACTAACATTTGAGACCACTTTTGTGTTTGTAAGTCTTCTACTTGGGTAGATATTGTTAAATTAATACAAACACCTATGCTTCGCTAACAATTTTTTTTAAAGTGCTGCCATTTTTTTATTGATGGAGAAAAATAAAAAAAAATACGTGATTTGTCGATAAAATTAATTGCATTTTAACCCCTTAAAGTATCGGACATCGGAAACCGGACATATTGTATAATATAGAATCTATGCTATTAGGGATTTTCTTTT
Source organism: Alcis repandata (assembly GCA_949125135.1). NCBI lineage: Eukaryota > Metazoa > Arthropoda > Insecta > Lepidoptera > Geometridae > Alcis > Alcis repandata. Next base: position 8,158,216 of record OX421226.1, on the reverse strand, counting down.
AAACCCAGCTTAATGGTTATAAGTAAGACCCATCCATAATCTCACTAATCCATTTCTTATCAAGGACTGTTTTATCAAATCAATGAGTTATTTTTATAGGCTACGAGGATGTCGAAGATCGATTGATTTAAACTATCATTTTTTTCTTTGGTGATTTTCAGTAAGTCTGGCGGAGAATGCAGATTGTTCGTGTGCTGATGGCAAGAAGCACCTGCACTGCTATCCGACCAGCAAAACCGACGGGCCCGAGTGCTCCGGCCGCGGCGAGTGCAGGTGCGGCCATTGCATCTGCGACTCAAACCCGGACCCTGAAAACCCGACTAAGGTGAGACGGATTAAAAGAACGGAGAAGAACAAATAGCGAATGAGTTTATTACTCATACTTCATAGGTTTTTTTAATCTATGACGAGCGTGGTTCTTCTCTCGGCTTGCAATTTTAGGTCACTGCTGATCGAGTAGAACTTGGCGTAGCGCATGATTGGTACGAACAAGCTGAGGTCCTTTTTAAACAATCAGTGTAGTCTAAAAATACTTTACCAATTATTTTTTTGTATGTACTTCGTTTTCTGAGGGTTCCTTATACCTAGATTTCTAATTTATTTCTATATAATGCCGTTGAAAAATTAAAAACACTGAGACGGCGTTTCGATCTGAGTGTTTGTGATTGCGGGTTGAGACAAAGTTTCAATTGATTTTGAATGCAGTTAAATTCCTATTGGAATTTTGTACATAAGTACATTACGTTGGAAAACCGGAACATAGAGTTTAATTAGTTTACATACTCAACAGTAAAACCAAGGTAGGTAAAAAACCTTGAATGGAAAGCTGTAGGAGTGACATCGTCCGATCGATCTATGCTTTTCTATTTATACCTATTAATGTCAATACCATTCATATAAATGGACATTCATTATTTTAGCCGTTGATGGATAAACGTGCTTAAATGTACTATGCTTTAAAAAAATCCTAATGTTTTCAGGCAATAATGGGTGAATACTGCGAATTCGACAACTTCTCCTGCGACGGTCCCAAGTGCAGCGAAGGACCATATTCCATCAGCCAGCCGGTGGTCGCTGATGGTGATGACAATGTAAAAACAGCTGATGATATTGATGACGTTGCCGGTTGAGCTATAATATGTTTAGGAGAAATATTGGGCTGGAATAGCGACATTAGGTGTAAGTAGACTTGAGTGTAAATTATCTAGGTATGTATAGGTACTAGCATAGTGTTTGTTAGGCATAGCTAGTAATTAAAAAAGTAAGCATATACGTTCCTGTTTTTAATATTAATAAAGTTTTATATTTGCTCATGAGTTTTTATTAAAACTAAACTCGTATCATCTACTCTAGCGATATCTGAAGCTACACTATAATTACCTACATCAGTGTTGTGGGACAGTCGTAAACAATACAATCCCAATATTTTCTCTACTTCCCTATGGTTTAATCTTTACGTCTAAATTAAAAGTTCGCAGAACGTGGCCGGAGTCAGCAATAAGAAAGCGCGCTCGCTCGCTCGCTCCGAGCAATGAGGTTTTCAGGAGCGTTCGAGCGAAGAAACGCCTCAATTAAGGAATTGATATGAGCGGAGCGTCTGTCGCGGATGGCTCATCGCTCTCGAGTGTCTGCCCGTTATGGTTACGCGAAATTAGATTTCAACGAGTCTATTTTCTCTCCCACTACGACTTCCACCTTTTATTTCCTCGATATTTATTGAGCATCTGCTTCGAGATGTCATAAAAATCTGTCGGCGGATGTTGTACCGTTCGCTTGTTGTTCGTAGATTGGACCGGCTATTCACTGGGCGAGAGTTTGTCGATGATTGGTGTGGGTAGATCTGTTAACTACCCACATATTTCGATAATGTGATTAAATATCTTTAAATTTCGTTTCTTTATTTTTATTCAGACCTGATTTAAAACAAATGGTAGCCACGACTATTTTTTGTAACCAAATCACAAACAAATTTAATGGTAGGTACTGTGAAGTCCAGTGATACTAATTTAAATAGTAATTATCTGCGATAGAGATAAAGTACGTTTGGGAGATAACTATGGTATGTAAAGCCCGCGCAACAGGCAAAGTGGTATAAAACTGCAAAGTGTGTAGCCAACTTGTTTCGCCCAAAACAAATTTAAAGAAAATGCGGGTACCTATTTAAATAAATACAACGCTCCGAGGTTATTGAGTTTGCGTTCAATAATTACGACGGAGGCGGAGGCGCTCCATTTCATCCGATTATGGAACGAACGTCTAAATTGTTTTACCACCGATCGTCGTGCGACGCTGGCATCGCAATCGTCTGCAAGGTACACGTAAAACCAACGCAAAACAGACGGCTGGGAAAATATTAAATTTATAAAAAGTTCGTTAATCGAATCAAGTAGTCCGGACACAAATAGCCTTGATGCTTGGACAGTTCAGATTAAAAATTGAGTAGGTGCATGATGTGTTTAAAAAATCATCGAAAAAAGTAAAGTTCGTATATGTCGAGTAGCTAGCCCTGGTGTTAGAGCTTTTAGACCGCCTGAAGGCCTTTGACATGACTTGGCTGTTGTTGTTAAAAGATGTTAACCGGGACCTACAATTTAACGTGTCATCCGTCCCACGGTAGCGCTCAGTTGTAATGTACCCGTGGTCAAGTCACCCATCCGAAAACTGTGTTGTCTGTTGTTTAACAATCGGTAATCGGTTACGAGCCCCCCCCCCCCCTCCCCTTCCTCTAGCCGAACTACGCTACGAGCGCTACGCGAAAAAATCATCTTGTTCAGATATATGGTAGGCATGAAGAGTAAAACCTTTTTCATAACACGGGTAAAATATCGAGAGTAGCACAATATGTAGCTGAGAGATGAGATCTTCAATGAACTGCCATTCGCGCTAAATACAGTCGAGTAAGCCGAATTGAGTACTTAGACGTAGATATTGAATAATTCGAGCGAACGTGATCGGCCTCCATAAGCGTTGAATGAGAAGTCTTCAGGGGGTATGCCTAGATGTAGGGCACAATTTGGTCGCAGTACAGCTAATGTCCAGTAGCGGATCATTGTACCATGGTGGTTCTGATTTAGAAACCGAATGCGGACATTATTGTAGTGTGCCAATCTTATCATAGCCATGCCTGTCTAGATAAAAATATATAATAGTAGCACTACACTTTGACTGCACTTATGCTTGTTTAGACAAACATGTAATATAAAAGTAGCACCAGTACATTCAGATTCAGATATATTTAATGAACAATTGCTAAATTATAATTTATAAGCTAGATGTCAGTGCGTTAATTGAAATTATCAGTTTACCCTCTTCGTACATGAAAATTACCGATACAGTTAAAACGAAAATGCTCAAAAGGTGGTCTTGTTAAGAGCGATTTCTTTCAGAGAAAATACTAATTTATCAAAACCATTCATAAAAATATGCATCACATTTTGATACAAATGGCAGAGCATGTTTGGGAACCGAAATAATTTAAATGCATAAAGATTAGATTGAACTTGTACCGACCTTGCATAGTGTATGCGGAAAGTGTAAAGCTATTATAGCCGTACAAGTTGAAAAATTAAGCCAAAATCAATTGTAGATATTGTACACGTAGGTAAATTAAATCATAGGCCAGTAGAGCAGGTTTGTTGGAATATATTCTCCTGGCTCTTCCTATTCCAATATGGTGGAGATCACATAATAATACGGCATCGGTATGCGGGGATGAGAAGAATGCGAATGCCAACGGCGCGCCGGCGACTCCTCGGCGTGACTCGACCGATATAGAACCTTATTGTAAAGTGAAATTTCCACTTCAATTCATTTAAAAATCTCAGCATAAATCATGGTATTCAAATATTGGAAATAATCTTCTTATAATAAATTTATAATTCCAGTAGGATGCTTGGGTCACTGCCTAAACAGTTTCTTATTTCTGTGTTTGTTGTTCTGTATCATTTGAAAGTATGACCGGAAAAGTTTTCACGATTTTGAGCAGTGTGTTTAACACATGCAAAAACTTGCGCTTTTTATTACTTTACTTAAACAAATATGTAGTTAAATATCCGCTAATAATTATTGCTGTGAGATCTAAATCTGAAGATTACCTACTTTAAATTGTTATTGAACTTTAGTTGCAAAGTTCGCAAGTTGCAAGGGTCGCAAAACATGAACAAAAGATTTCAACGCGTGACCTGTAAAGCAACTTGAAACCGGTAGCTTTGAGTTATAGCACTATTCAATGCAAAGTCAATATTTTGGCAAAGACCACAGGCGGACCACATGCAAATCCTATCCTATCCTACTAATATTATAAATGCGAAAGTATGTGTGTGTGTGAATATTTGTTACGACGTATCTTTGAAACTATTAGTTAATATATTTTGATACAAGAACATTATTTTTACAAAACAAAAAACAAAAACTGACTTCAAAAGACTTACTTAATGCAAATTTAACACTTATATGGTTTTCTCATGGATACCATTATCAGAACTGGACTAAAATGAAATGGGACCAAATGGGAAGCGTCAGCTTTCTAATAAAAAAAGAATCATCAAAATCGATTCACCCAGTCAAAAGTTATGAGGTAACAAACATAAAAAAAAATAAAAAAAAAATAAAACATACAGACGAATTGATAACCTCCTCCTTTTTTGAAGTCGGTTAAAATTTTGGAATAGAGATAGCTTATGCCTTGGATTAAAATCTAGACTTTTCATCATCACTGTTCTTCAATATCGCGCGGGTGAAACGCGCAGCTACTTAGTCTAAAACGTAAGTGCTCAGGTACATAGGTAGGTAGAAAAAAAAAATTGAATAAATTAACTCTATGGTTGGTTATATCTACCAACAGGGTTAGGAAAAGGGTATGCAAAGCTGAAAACGGCTCATACCATCATTATGAACGACTTTTACTTTACAACCAGCCCTGCAATCGAGAAAAAAATCCGTACCTATATAACAACCTGGATCTCTAGATATGCATGCTAGCTTTCGAATTATCCCCAACGTGAATTTTAAAGGAGATAAATCGAATGAAGTGACAATCTCGCCAAGCGGTCGCAGGTACGAGTGTCCCGGTCGAGATGAGCCCTGAATATTCATGTGGCTCTCACCCACTCAGCTGCTTGAGAGACGACTCAGCCCACTTTTAACAATTTCGAGCCTTTCTATTATTTATAACCGGCTTACCGGCTTGATTATTTCAGCCTATGACGGTGGAGAGTTCACGGAATTTATGAATTGGGGAGTTGAAAGATTTATTTTCAAAAGTTATATAATTATATATGCTAGTTATTGATAGTAATTCGGTAGTTAGACTTTCATGATAATCGGGTAACATTTTGTATTATACTAGCATTACTTCTTCTAAAATTTAATTCCGCATTTCGCTATTACAAAAAAAAATATATATTTATGTGCATTTTGCATCTTACATACTCGTATATAAATATGTTTAAATGCGCCCCACGGTTTCCGCCTTTTTTTTATCTTTTAAACTTTTCACTGTATGAATTAGCGCAACAACATAAAAACAAACCGTACGAGCCATCCTTGAGTTTTAGCCATACTAACAAACGGCTATTGATTTTATATTCAAAGTAAAGTAAAGTACAAGTATTCTTACCTATACAGGGTTATTCATAAAGGGTATGCTAAGCCGAAAAGGGCTCATAGTACTCATCATTATGAACAACTTTTACTATGGGACCAACCCTAAATTCGCAAAAAAAAAAAAATCAGCTGTTCCATATATTTTTGTCGAGTGTCATTGACATTTTTCTATGGAACAGCTGATTTTTTTTTCGCGAATTTCGGGTTGGCCCCATAGTAAAAGTTGTTCATGATGATGAGTACTATAAGCCCTTTTCGGCTTAGCATACCCTTTATGAATAACCCTATATTAAGCTATAGGCTATAGTTATCTGGTGAATCAATAACGTTTAGTCAACTGCGGTCAAGGATGACTTAGGGTGCTTATATGTTTCATGGTTGTTGGAGTTTATTGCATCACTCGCCCTTTAGCGGCGCTGACCTGTATTACTTCTGGTGTTTAACTGGGTGAACCGCATTAGTTGGGTGTGCCCTTGGTGGTTCGTGAAATTTATTTCCGTTGCATTTGGTGTTACTTTAAGAGCCATAACAAACGATTTGCTTGATTTGTCATTCAGTTAAAAAACCGACCAAGTGAAATTGGACTCGCGTACGGAGGGTTCCGTATCTTTAAAAAACAGCAAAAAAATCACGTTAGTTGTATGGGAGCCCCCTTAATATTTTATTGTTTTTAATATTTGTTGTTATAGCTGCAGCAGAATCACATCATCTGTGAAAATTTCATCTGTCACGGTCCATAAGATACAGCCCGGTGACAGACGGACAGACATTCAGACAGACAGACGGACGAACGGACAGCAGAGTCTTAGTTTGGGTTTTACGCTTTGGGTACGGAACCCTAAAATTAAATATCGAATAAATGTAGTCCTAACTAAGTTTACACAACTTCAATTATTTACAATATACCTAACAACTGAAACTGAAAATCAATATGAGTGTTGTCCGTTATTTTCAATAACATCGAGTCGAATATCGAATCATATCATGTACACACATCATCATATCATATCTACATAGTATTCAAGGTTATACAGAAAGGGTATAATAAGCCAAAAGGGCTCATAGTAGGTACTCATCATTGTGAACCACTTTAACTATGGGAGCAACCCTGAATTCGCAAAAAAAAAACAGCTGTTCCATACAAAAATGTCAATTGACAAAACACTTGATAAAATGTATGGAACAACTGATTTTTTTTTTTGCGAGTTCCGGTTTTGTCCCAGGTTATAAGTTGTTATTTAGTGAGTACTATGAGCCCCTTTTCGGCTTAGCATACCCATTCTGTATAACCGTGTATTGTTTATAATAGGTCGGTAACGTGACTTCTCTACAAGTTTAAGTGAAACATTATCGAATGAAACAGAATGCGCGGAAAGTCGGATGCCTACTTACTTAGCTGGAAGTATTCATTCAGCTGACACAATGAAGTAGCATCGAGGGCGGGCGGCGACCGCGACGTGTCTTTGGGCGGCGGACGCGCGCCGCGGCGAGGCATGAGCGGAGCGAGCGCGGAACCGGGGGCGATTAAAAGCTTTCGTGTCGGATGGTTGAGTTTGCAAAATGAACTACCTATACAAGGTGTACTTAAGGATGTTCTTCTACACGTCAAAGTGAACTACTTACTTCTAGAACAAAAAGTTTGCTAAATTCGAGAAAAATAATATCGAATCCTCCATAGAAAATTGATTGAAACGTGACTAAATATTTTGTATGGAGACTCGATATATTTTTTTCAAATTTAGCAAACTTGTGTTCTAGAAGTGGTGCACTTGACGTGTAGAAGAACACCCTTAAGTATTACAACACGATTCCGTAACAACTTGTATAAAAGCTTGGCTATGGTGAGTGAGCATGAGTGAGTATCATACTCGGAATTACTCGAATGTGTGTAAACCAAGAAATCTTCATGTAAAATGCAAACAACTGTGGCTAAGCAGAGGAAAATTCAAAATAAAAAATATTGGTTGCCTGTAAAGTCGGTATACGGGCGAAAGTTTTACGTGACAACGACTTATGTCTGTCTCTCTCGCTCTTAGGCGGGCTAACCATGCCCGAGTGGAAGGGACGCGTGCCTCTCACTCGCTCTCATTGTGAGCGCATAACGTGAGCGGAGCGTAACGCAGTTTCTTGAAGTGTCACCCGGCAAACCAATTTATAAGACGTTGTCACGTCAAAACTGATCTGGGATCCACGCTAGGCAGAATAGTTGTAGCAATATAATAATATGAGTTAATAAGATTTTAGGGCGTCCAGTGGCCTATATTTATATTATGGTAAAATATTAGTAGAATAATTTAAATTATCTAGTAGGTAATCTCGTTTTGCCCTAAAACTATAATGGAGACTGGAGAATCTGGAGATACCGCCTTTTAAATATTTACTAAAGTTATTTACCACGTCCTTTCATAGTCCAATCAATTATAATAGAAGCGTTTCAATCACTCACATGTTAATAAATCGCTGTTCTCGTGCAGTATAGCGCAGCCGCGCAGCTGAAGCGCCTTCACGCTCGGTTCCGCCCCGCGCAGTCCACCCTTCCTCAGAACCGCAAGAGTGCCGGTCGCGACCGTCGAGTCAGCCGGAGGCAATCGCGGCGGCGACATCGCAGCGCATGCACCAACGCTGCCCACAAAAACTTTCCTTACAACCCTTAGACTTTAACTCGTTCGAAAAGTTTTACTAGGCCACCATGGACGTGGAAGAGTTCCGTGTTCGGGGTAAAGAGATGGTGGACTATATTTGCACGTATATGAATACGCTGCATTCGCGACGCGTGGTGCCGTCGGTGGAGCCGGGGTACCTCCGCGCTGCGCTGCCGGCCGAGGCGCCGCACTATCCGGAGCCCTGGGATGAGGTCATGGAAGACGTCGAGAAAAAGATCATGCCGGGAGTGACCCACTGGCAACACCCGCGGTTCCATGCCTACTTCCCCGCCGGCAACGGGTACCCCTCCATCTTGGGAGACATGCTTTCTGGAGGCATAGGATGCATTGGATTTTCATGGGTAGGTCCTATTTTCTAGACTAGTCTTATATTCACGTAAAAGCTTTGTCAATGTTAAGCGTAACCACAGAGGATAAAATATGCAAACTATTATAGAGTAGAGCCGTACCAAAATATAAAAAAAAACTAGGAACCATAATAGATAGATAAACTCTAAACTCTCTCTCTCTCTCTTTGTCTCTAACTCTAATAGCAATGGTTTTGACGATTTAACAAATTAAACTCATGTTTTACAAAATGTAATGACAAACAAGATGTTCTTAACTTAAACGCCTCAAACGGTAGCGTAAGTGTTTGTAAAATGCACGTATTCCTTTGATGGGGTGCTGTCTTTATGTATGCGTTACGAATACTTCGTTAAGTGTTTGTACTCCGCCCCCGGAAGCCGAAATTAGAATTTGGAAATGCCGAGTATTTTATGAGTAGGTATAATACAACATAATCGACGTACGTAATCAAACGTTTACGTTTGTAACTTAATTTATTTTGATATTAGAGCACAATAATATTTCCAGATTTATTTTTGTCATGACGAGTTGTAATTTATAAAATTACTTACATAAAATCGTAATGACGTGTGAATTGAGCAAAAATAAGCTATCTAATTTACAATTTCATCAAATTCTGTATAGCCATTTCAGCGCGAACGAGTAACGAATATGTAGACAAACTTTCACATTCATAATTCGACAAACATCGGGAGGACTGGCCAATTATAGCACAAGATAGACTTATGGAAGGAGGGTAGGGAGGCCTTTGTCCAACATTGGGACACGACAGACTTATCATAATAAAAATAATATTAGCAGGATAGTTAGGTCACACTTAAAATTATATAATCTAGCAAAAGACATTTTTTGAAAAATCATCTTATGAAAGCCGCAGAGCATTTTCTAACAGATCATAATCAAGGATATACCTACCTACTTAATCATCACAGAAATCTTATCCAATGTGAGAGGGCAGTGGCCATCAGCCCCTAAAAGTTTCTATGACTGATTGATCGGCTGCTAATTGCAGACCGCGGAAGTACGCCATCAAACTATCAGATTGCAGCTAGGGGCAGGAGCAGAGAGTTACAAGTACAGAGGGGAAAATCTGAAGTGGATAACACAAGAAATAGTTGACAAACTAAAGTCAAAAGGTTACAGCTAAAAGCAGAGGAAATTAAATGCTGAGCTGTTATCTTAAAACTTGTATTATTGTCATAAATCTGTATTTTTGAAATAAATTGATTGATTGATCTTAACCACTTGAGGTGTTAGGGTTTATTTTACACCGCCAAGCTATCATAGCTTTTTAGGCGGCCTAAAAACTCTAGACAGGCGCTCGCCACGTAATCAATACGAAATTACTTAGGTATAACTAGGTACTTACGAGTATGTACTAATACAGCCTGATTGTAAATCTGAGCTCATATTCATAAACTCTCCTCTCGCTATAATTTGCAATGCCCAGTATGAGCAACAGCAACTAAGACTATTAATTAATTTAATCCTATAACACTTGGTAGCAAATAAACTATTGAATTTAAATTTCAACTGTTTCCTGATATTTAACATTCAATGCAAAAAAAAATTTACCTGCCAAAATTCGTTGTGAAACCTGTCGTTACCAAAACTGGTTGACAAAAAAGATATTAAAAATAACTAAAAGTAGTACCTAAGCGTTACTATCCTTCTGCTTGTAATTTCTGGTGTGAATAATAAAGACGCATAATAGCGGTGCAACTCCTCAGGCGCCAACTGTCCGCAATTGAAGAAATCGATTGCTGTGGTACCTATGAAAGTTATGTAACCTATGAACTTTTGAATATTTAATGTTGGATCGGGGTTGCCTTTTAGAATAGGTATAAGTACTGCAACTATACTATACTATATCTACTTGTTTATTGTATTTCCCCGACTTTCCAGAACTTGGGATGCTTCTTTTAGGTGTACTTACCTACCTACAGGGTTATTGTCGAGCGTCATTGACATTTTCCTATGGAACAGCTGATTTTTTTTAGCGAATTTCGGGGTGGTCCCGTAGCAAAAGTTGTTCATAATGATGAGTACTATGGGTCCTTTTCGGCTTAGCATACCCTTTCTGAATAACCCTGTAGGTAAGTTTGTCATGATAGTAAACTGGTACTTTGACAGATAAATTATTACCTATTTATTGTCTTAATCCAGATATCTGATCATAGATTAAAGTACAAGATAACGTTTAAAAACTAATACAACCGGCGGCCTAATATCGCTACGAGCGATCTCTTCTAGGCTTCAATGTGTCGACAAAACGGCTTGACCGAGTTCGGATTGCGAGGTGTCTGTATATCCGGTGTGTCCGGTCTATATATTTTCATGAAATGTGTGCTGATCGAGGTCTTTAGAAGTTTGTGGCTGGAAATCACAAATGCCGGGTATCTACCGAGAGTACAAGGAAACAAAAATCCTAACTAATATTACGAATGCGAAAGTGAGTTTTGTTTGTTACGCTTTTACGCTCGATCATAATAAAATATGGCATAGATACATGTTGTCAGGGGTACAGAAAAGGACAGAAAAGGACGGCTTCGGAGGCCAGCCTTTTTGCTTGGCAGAGGGCACCGAGATCTTAATAAGAACGCAGCGGTACCCCGGTTCTCGGTGCACTATTGCGGAATGATCAATTACCATTTCTTTTTTCAGGCTGCCAGTCCCGCATGCACGGAACTCGAAATAATAATGCTTGATTGGATGGGCAAGTATTCCATACTAACGTAGTATTCGAAAATCAATTTCACACAACTTTGTAGTTCTCTAAATAATTACTTGGAAAATTGTTTTCAGGCAAAGCAATTGGTTTGCCGCCAGCCTTTTTAGCATTCGAGGAGGGAAGCAAAGGAGGTGGTGTTATTAACGTAAGCATAATTATGTTCGCACTGTTATCCGACTGGTTTAAGTTTTCGGAGAGCAACAGGTTAGGTGCCTACTTTATGCTTCCCTAAACATTGTTGAGGAGAGAATCCACCAAATTTGTGTAGTAAGTGGCTTACCTACTTACTTTTGTAGATGTGTAGAGCAAATGTCTTACGCTTCCAAAAGAAGTATTTGAAAAAAATATTAACATCATTGATGAATTTCTCGTCTTAGTCATAATAGTTTATTGAAAAAATATATGATCGCAGAGCTCTGCAAGTGAGTGTGTGCTGGTTTCGATGTTGGCCGCTCGAGCCAACGGTATCAAGCGACTGAAGCATCAGTTTCCAAACGTGGATGAAGGACTTCTCCTGTCGAAGCTCATCGCTTACTGCTCGAAAGAAGCGCACTCATGTGTGGAGAAAGCAGCGATGATTTGCTTCGTAAAACTGCGAATTTTGCAGCCCGATAACAACGGGTCGTTACGTGGAGAAACATTGAAAGAGGTGAGTGCGATTAGTTTTTACCCGACTGTCCAGAACGAAAGTAAAGTTTTTCAGGAGTATGTAGAATTGTAGATAGTATGTATCTTTGTGTACTTTTGTGACCTTTTACTTTGTAAAGGGGTTGATCGATATTTGATTATACTTAATGGTTGTTAATTAAGGTCGTTACGTCCGAATTGTCATAGATTACATTTTTAGTCATAATAATTATGTCTGTGAAATGTTAAGACCTACAAAAGCTCGTGTATGTAACGTCACGTTTTGTTTGCATTTTTAAATTGGGGTAAATTAAAGCTCAGGTCTAAAAGGTAGCAGAATTGCAGATAATCGGGCGGTAATTGAGTCGCCGTCGAGTGGTGGCGGCGGCTGCCCCGCGTTTAATGACTCCCGAGGCAGGCATCTCTGGATTCCGGAAATACGTAGCGCGCCGAGCGGTAATGGAGCCGCATTGTGTGCCACTTTCTATGCCGCAAATATTGAAATTTCACGATACGGCCCTCTTATGAAGTGACCTCTTTAATTGCGCTCCAATTCCGTGGGATTCAGAAAAAAATACGCTTTATTGAAAATGTTGTTTCCGAAAATAAACCGTAACGACTTTGGCTTCTTTGGGTTGATTAAATATCAAACCAATTTGTACATGGGTAGGTACAGTCACTTAAATATGCTACACGGAACAAGTTATTTTTTTTTAACTATCGGTAATTGAAAGAAATTTTAACGAATATGCTCAACTGACGTCACCCTTTTTTGTAGGCCATGGAGGAAGATGAGGAAGCGGGTCGCGTGCCTTTCTTCGTGTCCACTACTTTGGGCACGACATCGTGCTGCTCTTACGACAACCTACCGGAAGTAGGTCAAGTCGTCCGGAAGTTCCCGTGCGTGTGGCTCCACGTGGACGCTGCATATGCAGGCAGCTCGTTCCTCTGCCCTGAGCATAGACATCGCCTTGCCGGCATTGAACACGCTGACTCGTTCAACACCAATGCGAACAAACTTATGCTGACTAACTTTGATTGCTCCCTCCTGTGGGTCACCAACCGCTATTTGCTGACGTCTGCGCTGGTCGTCGACCCGCTTTACTTGCAGCACTGCTACGATCACACCGCCATAGACTACCGACACTGGGGGGTGCCTTTGAGCCGCAGGTTCCGCTCGCTCAAACTGTGGTTCATGCTGAGGAGTTACGGCGTCAGCGGATTGCAGAAATATATTCGAAGGCACTGCGAGCTGGCGAAGTATTTTGAGAAGCTCGTCAAGAAGGATGACCGATTTGAAGTCTGCAACGAAGTGACGGTAAAGTATTGCACCAAATCGATGGTCTGCGTAACGCAGTCAGATGTCTAAGGTCAATACATATTTTGTAGTTGGGGCTGGTGTGTTTCCGCCTGGTGGGAGGTCCAGGAGAGACGAAGGAGCATATAGACGAGATGAACAAGAAGCTGTTGACTAACATCAACGCTTCCGGAAAACTGCACATGGTGCCAGCCTCCGTGCGAGACTTCTTCGTCATTCGGTTCTGCGTGGTTCACCAGCACGCTACCCGAGAAGATATTGGTAAGACACTGTGGAGTTATAAATCTAATTGCCGATGACCTCAAATCAAGTAAGTCCAAATAAAGAGAATAACTGAAATGCAACTGCAACTGAAACTATTATTGTCATTCCAGAAGTCGCATGGGATATCATCACGGACTTTGCCACCGAACTCTTGGAAGGACCTGATAAGGACAGGGTAAGTCGATTTTTTTTCACAGAAAATGCAGGCCTCACGACTTTAGCAACTACAAAAGAAGACAACTAAGTTGGTAGCTATACATACATAAGTATAATACACATCTTCAAGCTTGCTATCGTTTGATTCCCTTTACGTCTAGGACTTGAACGAAGAGCGTGCTCGTCGCAACCGCGCCGCGCTGGCTCACAAGCGGTCGTTCTTCGTGCGCATGGTCAGCGATCCTAAGATCTACAACCCAGCCATCAACAAGACTCCGCCGCCCGTGGCCACATCCCCCAACTCTCCACCAGCCGCCGTGGCCGCCGCTCCTACTCCCGCTACCCCGGACACGCCCGGCCAGGATATGGAGCTGGTACCCCCTACCCCGTGAGCAATTACACCTCTACACAATCTATACTAATATTATAAAGAGGTAGAGTTTGGATGAATGTATGTTTGTTACCGAATTAAAAATAAACCTGCCAATGCGAAAACTTGCATGTCGAGGGTTCTGAATTCTGAACCATCGTATTTTAAACGCCGAACCCTAAATTCGCATCTAAGACAACACAAATCAGTACGAAAAGCTACACCACCTCACCTCACCTGATGAAGGTCACCGAATGTGACCGAAACCAGTCGTAGTAGACAACTTAATTTTTACGTGAGTATTCCCGTGTTTAATTATAACAAAAAGATACATGTTACGGAACTGAACCACTACCATTAACCACCATGAACACCATGTTTACCATTGAAGCAAGACGCTTTTATTTTCTATATTTCACAGCTTTACACCTTCGAGAGCCATGGCCGAGCAGGCACGAAGTCCCGAGCATCAGCTAGTATATAAATAAATTAGTAACGTAGGCTCACCTAGTTTCCGTCCAAATAGAATAGGCTGTAACCTAGTAGACATAATACCTGTAGGAAATGTAACTTTCGGTTCACTGTGTGGTTTCTAATTACGTAGTTATTTATTTATCTACAAGTTTGGAAGACTTACCACAGCAATTTTTTATAGTTATGGTTTGGCTCATTTCAGGAAACAAGCTTCGTGGATCAGCTGGCCGCTTGGATTCTTCTTCCAAAGCGTTGATCATGACGCCAATGATTTGCCACTGAGGTATTCAAAGTTAAATAAAATCAAATGTAACCAACCTATTTCAGAGAGGAAATATATGAAGTCAGCGAATAAAAATGTCTAATCGCACTCATCATCATCATCCTCAGCCTTTTCTCTCCCAGTCACTGCTGGGTATAGGCCTCTCTCCCATCATGCCATCTGCCTCGGTCACATGCTAATTGGGTCCACGTCCACAATATATGCGAATGTTTTCGATTGTAAGGGTGTGTTTGTCACGCAGCAACGGCTCCGACTCCAGATCTCGCCATAAGACAAACGCTACCACTGAACCATACCATCATCAACCGTTATTAGTAGTAACAAACTGCTTACAGAGCCAGTGGCGGATATACACATTTGCCTCCAGTAGGCTATTCAAAATTTTGACCTCTGCAATTCGATACACTCCAGTACCCCCCCCCCCTTTGCCCCCGTCCTTGCTCACATCAATACGTTCTTTTAGGAAATCATGTTACCGCCACTGTATAAAGCTGTATTCCAGGTTCCGGCACCTGGACACGATGGTACGGCTGAAGAGCCCCGGCACGGGCGGCCGGCGCGGCTCCTCGCCCTGCGCCTCGCCGGAGCGCCGCGCCGCCTCGCCCTCCAACTAACTCCGCCTAACGACCACGATATACCCTTACAATACATTATACAGGGTTATTCATAAAGGGTATGCTAAGCCGAAAAGGGCTCATAGTACTCATCATTATGAGCATCTTTTCCTATCGGACCAACCTAGAATTTGCGAAAAAAATCAGCTGTTCCATACATCAGTCTTGTCGAGTGTCATTGACATTTTTCTATGGAACAGCTGATTTTTTTTCGCGAATTTCGGGTTGATCCCATAGTAAAAGTTTTTCAAATTACTATGAGTACTATGAGCCCTTTTCGGCTTAGCATACCCTTTATGAATAACCCTGTAGATAGTTCATCTCAGTTGTGCGCGCAGCGTCGCGGCCGTCGTCGTGTCACTGCCACACAAATGAAAGTTGTATTTTTACAAGCGCACGCACACAGCGCCGCGCGCACAACTGAGTTGAACTATGTATAGGTACTTGAGCATTACACTGTGTATCATTTTCATTACTAGCCTTGACTGCAGTCAATAATTATAAATACATGTATGAAATGGTTCGATAGATGGCACTGCGTTGTCTCGCTCTGCAACCATACACTGCACCGAATTTGACTGTTTTCAATACATACAGAGCTATAAGGAAAGGATATGCAAGGCCGAAAAGGCCTGAGTTTTTTTTTAGAAAACCAACTGATCTATAGAAAAATTTCAATGATGCTCTACAAAATGTATCAAACAGCTACTAAAACTTGTTCGTAATGAAGAGTACTATAAGCCCCTTTTCGGCTTAGCATACCCTTTCCTTATAACCCTGTATTCTAGATTTATTTAATTAATTGTGCCTAAATCTAAATTAGTCATGTATCCTGCCTAGACAATTAAAATTATGATTTTAGGTAATAAAATATATTGAATTCACTGGCTAAACCTCGACTTATTGTTAGTAAATACATACATTCTAATCAACTAGGTACCTAGAGATACTATTGGTCTACTACTGTTATGCAAAAATATTTCAACTAATAAAGATTTTGCCAATAATAACAAGCATAGTTTTGTTAACTACATTTTACCTTTAATCGAATCAATCCTTATTTTAATCGATTGGTTCCGCGCCAGCGCGCGGCGTCCCGAAAGGGGTGCATTGTACATTTCCCTCTTACCAGAGTGGTCACCCGAGCCAACCGTTTTTTGAAATACTGGAGCGAGGCTCTGGACCGCTCTGGCCCAACTGTTCCAGTGATAAAATTGATGATGAGCCGCAGTTAATTACTTTTAACACTTTGACTGCGGCTAATAGTCAAATGCTTAGTTTTACGCGCCTGGCGTGTGCAGCCGCATTCGCGTCGCACAAAGGAAAACACAAGGTATATGTTTTCCGCAGTCAAGGTATTAAGATATAGGGTCTTCAGACTATACAAGCTTATAAAGAAGGGTATGTCAGCTGTCCCATAGAAAAATGTCAATGGCCCTCGACTAAATGAACAGCTGCTTTTTTTTCACAATTTCAGGGCAAATCTATATATATAAAAATGAAACCCGTTTTCCTTGGTCACGGCCTCACGCGTGAATGGCTGGACCGATTTCACTAATTCTTTTTTGTTGTATTTGTTATTATTAGGAGAAGGTTCTTACGGAAAAAAATATTAAGAAAATCTCTCAGAAATATTGAAAAACCCTAAAAACAGCCCTTTTATTTTTCCCATACAAACGTTTTCTAACTAAAACGAGCTTTAATGCTATTATATAAAGTTCATATTGAATTGCAAGCACTCACTGTTATTTAAGCAATGTAGGTATGTTCCTAACGTCCAAGAGTCAATTTGCACTTTATTACCTCTGTACAAAGTTCAAATTCAATCATATCTATCAAAACAGTGTGCATTTTATACTGATAATTTTTACTATAAATTGACAAGTTAGCATCAACAAACTACGGTTGCTATAGTTACGCAATAGCATGAGAATAGAGGTTATAACAAAGAGTTCCCATAATTATTCTCAAAACCTTTGGTCACGCCATCACGCGTGAACGACTGGACCGATTTCAATTTACTCTACGTTTATCCCAAAGTCTACCCGTGCGAAGCCGGGACGGGCCGCTAGTCCTTTAATAAAAACTGTTCATAATGATGATTACTTGGAGCCTTTTTCGGCTAAGCATACCTTTTCGTTATAACCCTTTAGCTACTACTAAACTACAAAAAGTTTTATTCTTATACAACTTACTAGTAAAGATAAAGTAAAGATAGAACTTGTGTACGAATTTACATACCACTAGCTTTTTGGTGAAGGAAAAACATCGTGAGAAAATCTGCATATGTCCGGAGAAGAAGTTCAATGGCGTATGTAAATCCACCAATCCGTCGTACTCGGCCAACGGGCCAACGCGGTGGAATAAGGGCCTAATCACCCTTCGAGGGCAGACCTGTATCCCAGCAGTGGGAGGATTAAAGATTGAGAATGATGATGATGATGAAAGATAAACTCAATTTGGAATCACAAAGTATAATCATATAGTTTCTTACTGTTCATTTAACTTTAGTTATCGAATGTTTCGCATGCCATCACACAATGTCATGAGATTTGATTTCAGTGTCCCAACCCACTGTGTGGAGCAAATTCGGCTGCTGCTCGTCCCATGCCAGCCCTCTTACATGCCCACTGTGCATGTGCCGGTCGTGGTACACTACTTCACATTTGGAATTATTGCTTATTTCACATGCTGACACTATCGAGTTATCACAGATGACAGCCATTTTGTTGTTTCTGAAAATATTAAGTAAGTATTTAACTCTCGACGCAAAAACGACGAGGTGTTATGAGTTTGACGTGTCTGTATGTCTGTGGCATCGTAGCTCCCGAACGGATGAACCGATTTTGATGTTGTTTTTTTATTTGAAAGGTAAATTAGTCGGGAGTGTTCTTAGCTATGTATTTTAACTTTGGGGGTTTTTTAATTTTAGATTTAATTATTTATTTGCTTAGTTAAGTGATCCTTTGAAGGCTCTAGTTAACACATCGAAATTAACTAAAAAAAGTTTATGTCCTTGTCTGGTAAAGGACAATGACAAAGACAGCTTTATTTTAGTAAGCCTTCAGAATTGGCTGTTAATAACTAAAAATCTTCAGAAATGCATGTAGACGAAAATAAATTGTAATGAATTAAACTTACTCAGCATTATATGCTAGTTTATGTACGGCAGCAGGGAACTCTGTCAACTTCAACGGTGCGTTATTCCTAATGTCTAACAAACTAAGAACTCCTGCATCATCTCCATACACCAATTTGTTTTCATCCAGCCATTGTATGCAGCGAATACCACAGTCGTTTCTGACCAAATCTACAAAGAAAATGGCACATAAACTAAATTTTTCCTAAATTCACACTTAAGATTACAACTGTTTAAACTGATATTTATAATCACTGCTTTCAGTTCGAAATCTGACGCTTTTTGTAGAATAGGTGTGTTTCGTTGTATCCATGATTATTTTTCTTTTATGGCATTTTTCCGATGTAAAACACAGTCTATATTCGTCATCGTGACCTAGCCAAGTTTCATCAAGATTGGTCAACACCAAGTACACTAGTGACAAGTAACATACTGACAGACTTTCGCTTTATACTAGTACTAGCTTCAGCCCGTGGCTTTGCCCGCATGGACTATCCCTCAGGGACCATTCATTTGTCTAAGTTAACTTTAACCCTCCTTTTTCGAGTGCATGTAATGGAATCATGGACCCAAAAACTCCTGAATGGTATAAAAAAGCCCTCCCCCTCTCGGAGCATTTTGAATCCGCCATCTTGGATTTTCGTCACTACCATCAAGTAGGCCTGGCAAATGTCTATGACATTTGGTCAAACATCCCCACCCATCTTTAATCGTTTTGGAGATGATAGCTGTAATAAAATTAAAAAGCAAATCTTACTCATTGCTGGTTTATCCATATTTTTGTTCCATAGTGATAAATGTTCATCATAAGAACAGGTAGCAAAGCTGTCGGTGGATTTGGGCCGTACTGAAACACACACAGCAGGCATCGTGTGAGCTTCATAGTGCCTCAAGCATATCAATTCACTGATATCCCAAACCTTGAAAAGAACAAAATTCACAGGATACAAAATCTCATTTTTATAAATATGAATTAAGTAAAAGTTACAAATTGGTAGTTCAATAGTGATAGCAGGAGATAGCTTTACAATGTTCTAAATTATTAATAAGGTAAATCTCCTAGCTAGATTAAACTGCCTCATTCTCGGCTACCACATTGCTTTTCATCAGCCGAGTTGGTCTCTTAAATGGTTAAGCAATTTTCCTGTAGTCAGTGATTATTACAATAGTTAAAATTCAAACCTTGGCATTGCCATCAGCTCCAACAGTAACATACTCCTTCCCTGGGTCAAGACAATCAAGAGACAAAACAGCATTATCATGTTCAGAAACCGATTTCTCTTCCGTCCATAACTGCCAGGCTAGTTTATCTTCTGGGGTGGTCCATATGCTAACAGCTCCACTGTCTTCACATAGCAACACCTGAAATATGTTGATAAATATTGATGTACTTCTGATTCTATTTTATGTTCTTCTGATGACTATGCGAGCCAGAAGAGAAGAGAGAGAGAAGGATCTGTGATCAAGATCATGTTTTCTTGAGGAATTTCACATTCATAAACGTAATACATATGAACTAGTGATGATATATAGTTCTTTCAATAACAATCAATTAGATTTTGATTAATTTTTAATACCTTTTGGTAGGTTTCTATAAAACACCCATCAGCTGTTCCACTTTTGAGGCTGATACATCTTCTATAATCATATTTTGAGCTTCTAGCTTCAGCAACATCTTTGAATACGCTGGCTCCTCCATCCCAATAGCGCCCAGTTAGCTCTGAGCTTCCTACTAGCACACTACCATCTAAAAATTAAAAATACAAAACATGATAAATAAAAGTTACTAATGAGCTACCTTGCAGCCCTTGCTTCATTTTTCACTTTTCGATGATACATGTTTGCTCGCTAGTGCAAAATAACTTTTTTCAAGTGTACCTTGCACAGTACCGACCTACCGACCGTCGTAAATATGATATTTTACCTGAGTGGACTCGAATATAGTCGAGATACGTTACAATACGGGTTCTCGTGGTGGATGTTCTGTAAACTTCTGCGTTTAAATGAGGTGCTACGATTCCATTTAATTTTTCTATTCTTTCCATTATTAATTTTAAAAACTTAATGATAATAACCTCAAAAAGTCCCACTTTAATAAACAGAACAGAAACTAAACAACTGACAAGTGACAACTCCGCTTGAATGAAATAAAACATAGCGTACAAAATGTAATTTTAACAGTGACAACATTTTATTACCCATTTTTTCTAAAACCACACATAATAAAAAGAAAAAAGCCAATAGACGAATATGTCACTGTCACTTCACAGTTTACTTCTAATCAGGGATGCCATTGACACGGCAATTGCCGTGATAAACGGCAATTGGGGTCAGTTGGCAAAAAAAACACGGTACACGGCAGAACATTCATTGCCGTGTCATAAAACACGGCAATCAGAGTAAAAGGAAAACGCCAATGAAAAATCGAATGCAACAGCTTTTCTACAATCAAATCGAACACTATTCGGACAACTGAATTTGGACGTTTCATGTGAGACGAAGGTAGATATCTTTTGGTTAGCAGTATTAATCCGGCTCAGTAATAGTTGTGACCATCTAGCTAAATTTGTCCTAAATATTTTGTCACTGGCCCATGCCAATGCTAACTGCGAAAGAATTTTTAGTACTGTGAATGCTATTAAAACGATATCTCGCAATAAAATAATAACATCTACCTTAAACAGCACATTATCTGCGAAACAATACATTCAGGCTCAAGGAAATTGCACAAACTTTAAACCAACAAAATAAATGATAAATTTCATGAAAGATAGTGCAAAATACAATTTATGAAAAGAGGAAGAAGAAGAAATAGCTAGCGATATTAGAAATTTATTTTCAGTCGAATAAATCAGCTAGATATTATATTTTTTGTTTTATTTTTGTGGTTCTACAACTTTAGTAGGTACAATAGAGCATGGAAATGAAAGTATCTACATAATGAAAAAAATTATGAAACACGGCAATTTCTCAAACTATACTACAAAACACGGCAATTCTACATCCAAAACACGGCAGTCAATTTTTATTTTATGGCAACCCTGCTTCTAATTCGTGCAAATAAATGCAAAATGTCATCTCAGCAGATCAATCATCAATGTCTAGTTGTAGTTGAGTTGAATAAACCTAAAGATTTATTGTTTTCGTAAGTTGGGCTAGTTGAAATTCTTTTATTCATCGTTTATACTTACACAATAACTTATCGTAGTACTTCCTAAACGGTGAGTTAATAAGTTTGTCATTTGAAGTTTCTAGTTGAAGTTACTGTGTTTTAAAGAGGTTATGTTTAGTATTCAAGTTTTATTTTCATCCCAGTTTTAACAAAGGATAATTTCCAAGCAATAATGACTAAACTAGAACTAGTACAAAAAATGGCCGGACACAAGGGTATCGTCTGGAATGTGTCATGGCATCCTCTGGGAACTATGTTTGCATCTTGCGGCGAAGACAAAACCATAAAACTATGGAGCAAAGAAGAAAAGTGGGTGGTAAAGACAGTGCTCGTGGACGGTCACCAACGCACCATCAGAGAAGTGGCGTGGTCTCCCTGTGGCAACTACTTAGCCTCTGCAAGCTTTGATGCTACAACATCTATATGGGACAAAAAGAGTGGTTGGTATATTAATAAGCTATATGCTTTATACTAATTTTCCGAAGACAATCCAATTACATGAAAATTCCGTTTGTCCAGGTCAATTTGAATGCAATGCAACCCTAGAAGGACATGAGAATGAAGTTAAGAGTGTATCATGGTCACCCTCGGGACAACTGCTCGCTACTGGTGGCCGCGACAAATCTGTGTGGGTATGGGAAGTAGCTGGCGAAGACGAATATGAATGTGAGGCAGTACTGAATGCGCACAACCAGGATGTTAAAAAAGTATGTAAATGTGCTTTGAAGATTAAAAAATTAAAATAAAATAACTAATTTCTTGGTACTTGGTTTCTTGGTGTTTACTGTACTGATGTCTTTGCTCCGAGTTTGTTTTCTGCTATAATATTCTAGTAGTACCTTTGAGTAAACAGACACACAATTCGAGATAAAACAATCAGTTTGCTATGTCGAATGATTTTTACTCAAAAATTTGTAAAAAAAAAGTATTATTATTATTATTATTGAAGTAATACTTTGTCAGAAAATTTCAGAACAAAATTATTCTTTTTGTAGGTAGCTTGGCATCCTTCCTTAGAAATCCTGGCTTCAGCTTCATACGACAATTCAGTGAAACTGTACAAAGAGGACCCAGCGGATTATGACTGGTCTTGCATAGCGACTTTACAATCCCACGACTCTACTGTGTGGAGTCTGACCTTTGACAAAACAGGAGAGAGACTAGCCACTTGCAGCGATGATAAAACTGTCAAGATATGGAAAGAATACAAGCCCAACAACCAAGAAGGTGTAATTGTTACTGACCGGGAATCAGTATGGAAATGTGTGTGTACTTTATCTGGGTACCACACTCGCTGTATTTACGATATAGCATGGTGTCATAAAACCGATCTTCTTGCTACCGCATGTGGTGATGACATTATAAGGATATTCAAAGAGACTGAGGATTCTGACCCCAATGCTCCAACATTTGAACTCATCTGTACCCAGTTAAACTCACATGCACAAGACGTCAACCGTGTTACATGGAACCCGAACGGGAATCAAGAGCTCCTTTCATGCAGTGATGATGGCGAAATAAGAACATGGAAGTTTTCTGAATAATGGATAAAATTATATGTATTAAGATCAATCGTAGCTGTATGCAATTATGATCAAATTTTACTAAGGACACTATATTAAAAACTAGCGACCTGCCCCGGCTTTGCACGGCCTATGTTACTCAGGGATAATGTAGCAATCTAATGGTGAAAGAATTTTTGAAATCGGTCCAGTAGTTTTTGTGTTTATTCAACACAAACATACAAAAATACAAATCTTTCCTTTTTATAATCTTAATATATATAAATTATGTGTCACGTTGTTTGTCCGCTATAGACTCCTAAACTACTTAACCGATTTCAATCAAATTTGCACACCATGTGCAGTTCGATCTAACTTAACAGATAGGATAGCTCACATCTCAATTTATAGTGTCTACCCGTGCGAAGCCGGGACGGGCCGCTAGTATTAATATAGATAATGGGTTAGGTTAGGTGGTATTTACAAATACACAAAATGTTTACTGCTAACTGTTGTTTTTATGCTTTAATAGCCTAATATAGTATCTTTTTTTATGGTTTAAATGTTTTAAATATTGAACAACTACACTTAGCTACCTGGCTTGCAAGTTGGTCACTGCTGATTGATGCTGCAAACATGAATGCTGCTACTTTCAATATTCAATCCATATACAGGGCTATTCATAAAGGGTATGCTAAGCCGAAAAGGGCTCATAGTACTCATCATTTTGAACAACTTTTACTATGGGACCAACCCAGAATTCGCGAAAAAAAATCAGCTGTTCCATACATTTTGTTGGGTGTCATTGACATTTTTCTATGGAACAGCTGATTTTTTTTCGCGAATTTCAGGTTGGTCCCTTAGTAAAAATTGTTCATAATGATGAGTACTATGGGCCCTTTTCGGCTTAGCATACCCTTTATGAATAACCCTGTATAGTGTAATCTACCTGAATTTCAGTTAAAATCTGATGATTTTTCAATTGGGAAGACGCATTCTGTCCAAAAGTTATACAAACCTAGTAAGAGCAAATTCGTCTTGTTCTACTCCGAAAATGTCGACTGGAGAAAAAGTTGGTGTTCCTTTGAGGGAAGTTTTATGTGCACTTGAAGCGTTCGCACCCAAGGCATTGTCTGAGAGCTGGGATAACACTGGGTTATTGGTAGAGCCATATACTCCAAGGTATGTGGTATTTTACTGTTAAGGTACTTTTTGACCTCTCTTGGAATTCAAGATGAACTTTGTTTACAAGTATATTTTTGAAATAAGAACAAAAACCCAACTGCCAAATACAGCCATTAAGTAAAATATTATATTCCAAATATTGAGATATAACTAAGTTACAACTACTAAATATCTTATATATATTATATAAAAATGTTATGTTGGTTTGTGTACACTTCAAAAACTCAAAAAGTTCTGCACCAATCGAGCTGAAATTTTAGCATGATATACGAGTATAATACGCATCAAGCATTGTTTTTATCTATTTTTATATTTTTTTTATCCACATTGAAGCGTGGCGGGGAACAGCTAGTTATAAATATATTAATTATGTTCGATTTTATAGAGGTACTTATAGCAGGGTGAAAAACTAAGTCGGTAGATAACTAGGGTATATTTTTATTTTAGATTTTCGTAAATTTCTCGAAATTATACTTCTAATAGTTCACATCACTGATATGTTATTTTCAGGAACGTAAAGAAGATTCTGCTTACAAATGATCTAACTGAAGATGTAGCTCTAGAAGCAAATAAACATGAATGTGAGATGATCATTTCGTACCATCCTCCAATATTTGCACCGCTGAAATCTGTTGTACAAAGGTAAGCAATTCAATTCAGCGCAGAAATATTTATTCAAATTTAAGTGTTGCTCTTGTTGGTTGAGCAACTTCCAGGCTTGGCGGCTGGGCCCGTACCATGACCTCTAAAAACAATGATGGCTACGTTTTGTTTCCGACGCTACGCGACCGCTAATCGTATCGCGGCGCAATAAGGTTTAGGGTCGCGCAGGGTCGGAATCAAAACGTAACCATCATTGTTTTTAGAGGTCATGGTACGGGCTCAAGTCTTCTCCTTTTTTCAATCTTTCCCTCTACGATGGTTTTCATTAGTTTCTCGTGGCCAAACACACTTAATATATGTTAGACACGGATATTAAAGGTGGCATTGTGGTATTATTTCTATTTAAAAGGGGGAAGGGGGATAGGTCCTGCACTGACATCTCGCTTGGGACGAATTTCCATTTCCAGCATGTGTTGGTGGCATCTTGGACATTGCACAAAAACTGGGTCAGCTTTTTAATTTTATCTAGATCAATTTACTGCTCGATCTCTCCCAAAGAACGCTACGCACAATCGTAACGCATCCAGTGGATTATATCACAATATTCCTTCATATTATGATAATATTATTATCATATAATGTAGTGGTTAAGTTGCTTCTTGAAGTATTTTGTGTATCCATCGATAGGCGTGCTCCGTAAAGGTCAAAGATAAGATAAAAAGACAGCAAACATATAGGTAAATGATCAGAGTACCTACCTATTGTAAACCTATTGAAACGTTTCATTTCAAAACTAGCTATAAATGGTTAAACTTTTATCCACCTTATAAGCCACGAGTCCCCGATTCCCGGCCGGGCAGGTGGTTGAATGATGAATTTAAATATCTGCTCTGGGTCTGGGTGTTAGTTGTCCTTGTCTTTGTGTGTGTTCCATGGTATCCTAGTGGGGAGCCGAGTGTGAGACGTTTATTTATCTATTTCAGCGCTTGGAAGCAACGAATTGTATCCTTTCTGCTTGAGAAACGCATATCGCTGTACTCCCCGCACACGAGCTGGGACTGCGTCAGGGGCGGAGTCAATGACTGGCTCGCGTCTGGTTTCCACTTTGCGGAGTCCACGCCCATCTTGCCAGGAACCGATCCTACCCTTGGAGCTGGGAGGTAAAATTATCCTAACTTTCTTTCCGTTATAGCGTCATAGTATTATAGAAAATGCTTCATAATTAAATTCAGTGGAGCGTTTTATATTATGTGCATGGGCAATAAAAAATCAATAACTTACATTATTAAGAAGCGGTTTTCACTAATATATCCGCGAATTTGATCTTTGCAAGATCAAAGTCAATCAAAGATAGAAATAAGTCGTTAGTTCATTATTTCATGCCTGTGATATACCCTATTTCACAAAGATCGCTTCAGCCGATTAGTCACACCGATTTAAGAAGTAAAATAGTCCATAAATAGACCATTTAAACACAGCGGCGGTCTTAGGGAGTGGCGAACAGGGCAATCGCCCGGGGCCTCGCGCAACAACCGAAGCAAATATGAATTTTTAAAATATGGATTTTTTATCTACATCAAACATCAAAACATCAATTTTAAAATTTTATCATACCTGTACTCATATTTATTAATTTTGTAAATCTTTCATTGTAAAATATTTTAAAACTCAAATTTTATTTATAACAAAAATATTGTATGTATAACTAGCATTTCTCGTCAAACATGACAAATACCCAAACCAAACCACCAGACCTACTTTCGCATCACATACTTTTCACGAAGGACAAAGGGATTCGCAAAGACCTGCTGCTGCCAGGGGCCTCGCAATGGGCAAGGCCGCCGCTGTAGACATGCCGATTTAAGAAATTAAATAGTCTATAAATAGTCTCGTGAAACATTACTTTAATTCTCATTATGTAAATACATAACGTTTTTTTTACTACAATACAAGGAAGGACATTGGTTGACCTTGACCGGGACATTAAATACCACTAACTCATTATTTGACCAAACCACATGTAGCCTTCATTGATTAGATATGCTTACTTACGAGTACGTACATCAAGTTCGTCATAACTTTGTGGTTTTCTTGTATTTGAAATTAGTTGAATGTAAAACAGAATAACTAGGTGTAACTTTATACGAATACAATAGCGCATATTTTTCATGCGGTCAGAATAAAATGCTTTATTATGTTTTCAATGAGTAAGTAACAAAAAAATCTTGTTCCGTGACAAGGTGTTTGGTTAAATATTACGAACCCACCTTACGAAAAGAAAAAAAAACGAAACCAACATTACCATTCTTAGACGACTTTCCACTAACTTTCCCAAAACCAATATTATAAAATTCAAAATTCAATTTGTTTTGCTTGTGGGCTTGGGTTACAAAATTTGAATGATAAAAGATCTCCAGACCCTGCCTGACAGCGTGTCATGAAAGACAAACTTTGTTCGCTACTCCTTCACGCTGATGCTGTTGGACGTAATTAAATGAAACTTGGAATAGAGATAGCTTATACCCTGGTTTAACACGTAGATTATTTTATATCACCATCATCACGGCATGGCGCAGCTTGTTTCAATATTGTTATTTTTTAGGGTCCTGGGCCCATACCATGACCTCTTAAAACCATGATGGTTACGTTTTGTTTCCGACTCTGCGCGACCGCGAATTGTATCGCTGCGCAAGAAGGTTCATGGTCGCGCAACGTCGAAGTAGTAATAGTAAGAAGTAGTTCCCCGAAGTAGGCCCTGAACCTACTTCGGGGAAGAACCCTTCGGTGGCTGTCTGTCTGCCTCACAGCCAATTATTTTTTCTATTCTTGCAGGCTATTGAAGTTGAGCTCAGCCATGCCGTTAGCGGAGGCAATACTCAAGGTTAAACAGGTGACAGGGCTGCAGTACGTGAGAATCGCCATCGGAAAGGGCCAGTCTTCGACGTCGGACGTGAACAGTGTCGCGCTGTGCGCCGGCTCGGGCTCGTCTGTCCTCAAGGGCGTCTCTGCGGACCTATATGTAACTGGTGAGTGAATTAAATAAGAAAATGTATTATTATTAAATGTCTGAAATGTCCCAATGGTGGGCAAAAGCCTCTTTCCCTCTTTCCATTGGTCTCTGTCCTGAGACTAGGCCAATTCTTCCGATGTTTGTCGAGTCGTGCCTTCGCTTTCTTAGTCCGCCGCATTTGCGTTTCCGATCTGGCATCCCCTGGGTGGTAGTTTTGGCCCAAAGATCATTCGATATGCGGCAGATATGTCCAGAAGAAAATGTATACGATATCGAAATAAAGGAAGTGTCAAAGTTTGTCTAACTTATGAAAAAATCCACGAAGATGCCATATTATTCTTTCAGTGTATAGTGTATGTGTTAATGTGTGCAATTTTCTACCAGTGTTAGGTCTATTTTTACACTACATAATACAAAAACTCTTTATTGTCTCTACAAAAAAAAACAACACAGGAGCTCAGAGAAATAATCATCATTTTTTTTGTTTAATTTTAGAGTTTGGAATTATTGGTAATTCACCCACTACTGATATACGTCTCCTAGTCAAATTTAAATTTAAAAAGTAACAACTTCTCTAAAATATTTGTTTTGTCCACAGGAGAAATGCTGCACCACGATGTCCTAGATGCAACTCAAAGGGGTATCAGCGTTATTTTAACCAACCATTCAGATTCCGAGAGAGGATTCCTGAAAGTGTTTTCACCGGACCTTAAAAGTAGGCTGAAGAACCAAGTCGAAGTTATCGTTAGCAAAGTTGATAAGGACCCACTTGTGACTGTGTAAGTGAAACGTGAAATTCTAATGATAGAAAAAATAAAACAAATCAATCTTAATCTGTTATTTATTATTATAATTATAGTTAGATAATAGGTATAGGATGTGAGATCACCATTTTCTTATGCTAGTTGTTGTTTCCTGGGCCTCATTAACTTTCACACACACTTCACTGAAATCCTGTCTTCCGACTAGCTAGTATCTCTGACTATAACACTTGGCAAGTTCTCTGTATGTGCACTTTAGACTTCCGTTTTCTTTCTCCATATATCGTGTTAATATTCCTCTGACGATCTTCGGTCTGCACTGAAAGGTGTTCACTTTTATAGATGTGTTGTTTGTTGTTGTTAGAATTTTGTTAGAGCATGCACGGTTACTTACGCAGGGCTGCTTTGTCTTGCGTCTTGTTTTTCAAGTTTTCTTTAAACTTTTCTTTTACTACTTCTTTTGCTGTCTTCATTCTTCTGGGCGAATCGGAGCCGGATCTAAGTTTTCGTACCGAAGACACTGTTCCGTTTTTGTCGTCGTAATTTATTACGTATTCGCTTTTTCTTGATTTGCTGCCGTGTCTGGGTCTTACTTCTCGGCTGGTGGTGCTTTTGTCTATCGTAGAATTTTCTACTTTAGGTATTATTTTTACTGTTTCGGTTCTTGTATTTGTTTTGTCCTTTGATGTTTGTGACTTGCGAAGTTTCGCATCAGTAGTGTTGGCATCGGAATCACCTACAGCCTTGCTTTCGTGCACATCTTTCTTATTTCGAGCGGAGCTTGAGTTTTCCCTGAATCTACTTTCTTTAGCAACATCTTTTGTAGAATTCTTCTCTGAAGTTCTGCTCTTGTGTTCCTGTTTAAGTTTGTCGTTAATGTTATGATTGTGCGAATATTTGCTTTCTACCGAATCACTATTCTTTGTGTCGTATACATCTCTGTTTGTTTTTTTTAGACTATGATCCAAGTTCTGTATTTTCTCAGTTTTTCCTGAACGTGTTGGATTACTTTTCTTGTTGCTGTTTTCTTGTGCATCTGTAGTTTCTTTACTTTTGAGTACTTTTTTAGTCACAGCCTTATCAGTGCTACGACCGAGACTCGAGGGAGGAGTCTCTAGCTTACGGCTCCTGTGCACAGTGGTATCTCGTTTGTTCTTAGTTTCTTGCTGCGTAGTCTTGCGTGAGTGTGAATCTATTTTCGATACTTGTTTTCGAACATTGCTTAAGTCTGATTTGGCAAAGTTTACATAAATAGGTATATCATCATCAGATGCAGTACCTCGTACAGCGGTTTTAGGTGGGGGTGTTCTAGACTCATTTACATTTTCCTTTATAGTTTGGTCTCGTAAACACCTGTGAAAGGAATGGTGATGGATTTACATGTTTATAAGTTTGTTTGTTTTATGAATCTCGTCCACCGAAACTTTTATTGAGCCAGTATTAAGGTTAGTATTAGTGGTAACATGATATTATTACCACGTATGTTAAGGTAGGCATAATCGCACTGTGTACTGAACTAGTTAACGGCGATTTTATCTTCACCAAATTAGTTTTACGTATCGTACTTATATTTAAGTTATTATTTTATGTATTACTTTGAATAGTTTACATGCACATTATCCTTAATTCATGCTTATGAATAAGCAAGATTAGCAAATATATTGTAAGTTACAAACGAGTACCTTGCTGGTTGATTTAGATGTCGATTATTAGGTTTTTCTATAGAGCTATATTTATTACTCTTTCGAGGTTCCGACACACTTCGGTTAGTTGTATAGCTCATTTCGTCTTGTCTTCTGAATTTCGATCGGCGTGTTGTAACAATCTCATCCATTTCGTCTCTCACGTGTTCGATAATAGGTTTGAGAACATTGATTTCATCAATCTGATTGGGCTTGTCGTCGTATTTGGACCTTATTCTCGGGGTAGGGACTGGAGCATAATCTGTATTAAATGGAACATTCATGTACTCCGGAGCATCCTCAGATTCACTATTACATACGCTGCTGGAGACTCGTTGTATCAACTTGACGGATTGAAATTCATCTTGATCAGAATCTTCAATAGACATTTGCCGATTATAAGAGTTATTCATAGCCATTGGTTGGTTATCGATGCCAAAATATGTGAGATCACTTTCTCGCAGTTCCCTGGTTTTTAGTCTCCCTGGCGTTGGCGATCTTTTTATGGAGCGGACGTCCTTTAATGAACTAACTGATTTATGTTCTTCTTTAATCTTTACGACTTTTTCGCTTTTTATTGTTTTAAATCCATATGTCTCATCTGTGGGCGTCGATCCTTTTGGTGAACCTGAAACAATATATAAATTATGTAAATGTCAATCAAAATCAATCAAGCAAGATAAGATAATACAATTTTGTTACTACATTGCATGTATTAAAACTACAATACATGTATTAAAATTTATTTAAAAATTGTTAATAATTATTTGCCCTTTTACCTTGGGTTATGGTCCTGAAAGCATCGCTTCTGACTGAGACTGCATCGTTACGTGTAAAGTTAGTCGCTAGTTCATTATCACATCGCTTGTCAGATTGCAGTTGCCTGTTTATCAGCGATACTGCTGTTAAAACATGGGAGTCATTATTTACACTGCTATCTTTTAAAATATCTTCGGACCCAAATGCCATGTTCTCTCCCAAGAGATATGGTTTGGGCTTCGGAATTTTATTTTTGAGAATACTTTTTGTAGCTGCCGTATTCTCATCGCTTTCATTTATCTCACCAAAAACATGCTTCAGAGAATCGATCTTATGATTCATATCAGGAAAATCATTGACCTTTTCTCCGAACAACGTTATCGGTTTCTCGATCATCTCATGCATTGGAACAAAAGCACTTCTTCGTTTTCGGAAATCGTTAGTTGGGGGTGGTTTTTCATCAGTCGCTATTATATTAACTTTTCCCGTATCTACCGCAAAATGTAGTTCCGTCTTACAAAACTCAACTTTCTTGATCTTACGCTGCCCGTCTTCGCTCATATAGTTTTTCTGATAGTGATACCCGTCGTCGGTTTCGACCTTTACGGGTAATGTTATTGAAACTTTTCCTGTAGATTGCAACGTGATATTATTTTCTGCGGGCTCCTCTGTGACGACTTGATGTTCTCGGTAGGACTTGAATTTAGGTCCTTTATAATAATTATTATTTTGTCTGTTCTTTGAAAGCCAGCTTTGAAATGAATCATCCGGTTTATTGATATCCCTTTCTTTGGAACCAAAATACCGAGAATAAATATTGTCGTCTAAGTGATCGTTGACAATTTCTGTAGATTTACAAATGCCGCTATCTGTAGATGATTCCATTGCGAGTGTATCATTGCTGTGTAGGATACTATCTGATATCGGCGAGGTGTCTTCGAAACTGTAGCTCTTTCGTCTGCTATTCCAGTCATTGCTGCCGTTGAGAAGAGATTTGTATTTGAGGGTACTGAGACTAACTGGTGCGTCCAATAGTGGTGAGACTCGACTGTTTCTACCGCTGTGTGTTATATCGCTGTTTTCTGAATCACACGAGTATTTTCTTAGTATATTCTTGTGGTTAGATCTGGGATCCAGGTCTATAATGCTGGCGTTGTCTGTCGAAGATGATTCTTCGCTGGGCATTCTCAAACTTCCGCTCTTTGAGCTTTTCCATTTTGATGGTTCTGATATTTCGAAGTCGTCTGGTTCTGTGACTTTATAGTTTTCTGTTTCTGTGTCGATGTGTGAATCAGGCGTGGAGTCAAAAGGAGTTGAGGATATTTCTAAAGGTTTCGTCGGTGTTGGCGGTTGTTCCAGAAAATTGAAGCCTGATGAAAACACCTGTAATATAAGAAAACTAAAATTAATTTTCCAAAAAAAGATTATAATATACTTACATAAAAGTGTAATACAGGATATAGATTATTGTAATGCGCTCAGTGGTTAGCTCAGTCAGACGCTAAGTTCCATCCCATTGGTGAAAAAAATTATAGAGTATCCTGTTGTAGATACGAAAATAACTCAATTGTGACAGTCTGAAAGGTAACCTGTCCTTTAGAGTTTACGTAAAATGAACCAAATAGCTAATCCGATTTTAATGGAAATCACAAGTTGTAGTTAAACCTAAAATTGGTGGCTACAACTAATCACGAATAGGAAACTAGTGCTTACCCGTCTGGAAGCATGCATCATATATGACGAGGCGGGCAGGCCCGGGCCCGCGGAGGAGTGGTACGCGGCCCGCATCACGCGCACCTTGGCGCCCGGCCCGCTCGCGTGCACCACTTCCATTGCGCGCGCCACGCGCCGCGTCACGCCGCCCTCGACCACCTGCAACAATTGTAAAGCTGGACTAAGCAAAATAAACTTGAAATAATGTTTAAAAGAAATAGTTAAAACACTACTGCTTTGCTTACTAAAAATAGTACCAGGTAGTATCCGGTGTTTATTGACTTATACTTTCTATAGTTTCATCAATCGCCGTGTTTAACCATGACCGCAACGCAGATGTACCCAGAGTTTGAGCACTTAAATCATCTCATGTAAATGGAAACAGACCACTAATGACGATGATACTTATGTGAGACCGTTAAATCATCCACATAAAGGGTAAATTTCCCATCGCATAAGTTCAAGGTACTGTCCGTTTTAGTGCAAAAAAATAATCGTACCAACTTATTGTTCTAGTGTCTAGTTTACAACATGTTACGTTAGATATGACGACGCCCCCAGACTGATTAATGATAGCAACCGAGGCTGAAAGGAGCCTGTGACACTTGACGTAACTCCGGCTCAAGGACACGAACTGTACAGAACTGTACTCTAGAAAGTTTTCACACAAAAACATTTGACGGTTACAATTATGGGAAATCGAGAGAAATAGCTGATGTAATTTCCGATAATTATAGGCAATGATTAGCAATTGAAGTGAAACACGATCATCCGATTCTGTCGCCGTTAGTCATCATACAAAAGGTTTTCCCATGAACCTCGCTCTACCTGGTATTTTGCGTCGTTTTCTCAAGCTAAGTAAAAATTATCGCCCCCGGGTGGCACCAGACAAAGTACGGACACCGTAAAGTAGCGTGAATCACTGCGAACCGTTACATTTCACAATACTGTGTCTACTCTACGGCATTCATTAAGTTTTTTCACGATCATAACATGTTGCTTGTTAAGTATTTCGGCTATGCATACAAATAACTGTTTTGGTTCGGAATCATTATCAATCTAATTTAGCGTGTAATTTATTGTCTGGCATTCTTTTGTGCGATTTAACTGTGTAACCCACTAACTGCTCGTATTCAAAACGTAAATCTTAAAAAGCAAACAGTTCTTATGTCTTACCACAGAAGTAGCGGCTACATTTCTTACTGTACCACCAAATAGGAAATCGTGATATGCATGAAACCTAGTTCCGTTTAAACAAAAGCTTTGCTGCAAATTATCGATGAACGGTCTGCGGTGGGCTAATCACTTATTAAGCACATTATAATAAATCATATACGCTGTTACAGATAATTAACAACAGTAGTTGACCTACTTTACCAGGTATTTTAATAAACAAATAGCTTATAATCATGGCAAACAGTTTCGGCAAAACTTTCCGAGTAAATAGAGTATGGATATGAAATATTCATGACTGAGCTCAAACCGGCCTCGAATGTTTGCTTAGTATAACTGTCTGCGCTCGGTGGCAACACTGACTTTATGTGTATTCTAATGAGTGGCAAGATGAAGATACTGCATCTGGTTGCGGCCATAAAAAATAATAGTAGGTAATTAAAACAAATGTCTAAATCATAATAAATAGCTGTTTGTTGGTAAGCGCATCACTTGCCAACGGGTGCACCAATTTAGTTAAAAGTTTCTATATTCGTGGCCGATGTCCCAGCAGCACTGCACAAAGATCCGTCATGAGCTACTTTATAAATAAAGGGGTGCTAAACATATCTATCTAACAAAACAAATGAAAGCTTAAAAAAATTGTTACCAAATGAAAAGAGTACAGCTCAGATTGAAATGATGCATCTCATTATTTCTGAAGGTGTCTAACCAAATAGCAACATCGGTTTCTACGTAGACTGGTTAAAATGCAAGCAATGCCGCTGCGGACAGCGAATTCACGGCATGTTGACACAACTAATGGCGATGTCGCAATCTTGCAACTTTCGTCTCTTGTAAATGCAGTAACTAAATAATACTTACTTAGTCAAAGTGCTTTTACTTATTCAAAAGTTAAGAACTTGAGTGTAAGTGGTGGCATTTAAGACCTGCTTAAGACCCGCTAAAATTTAATAACCCTCATTTGCTTGCTTTTCTCAGAAAGCAAAAGCAGGAAGTTCTCGATTAGACTGATTTATATTAATGTTATGTACATTGCTAGTACCTACCTATGTTATGCAACATCTGACAATTATTGTAAATTCATTAAGATAATTTCTTCTTATTATTTATAGGCTTCAAGCACGTCATATTGGCGCGAGGATAAAAAGAGTAGACAAAATTTTGTCCCAGCACGCGCGTTCTAGGCTTGTGCTGAAGTAGTTCTATGTAAAATCAAAATCGGACTCTGACTATATATTTGACAACACGACGACAAGAAAATCGAATGCAAACCGTTGCGCTATTTTTTTAGTCAAATAATTCTATGAAAACCGACACACTTAGTTTTAAGTACTACTTACCTAAGTAATTTTAGTTTGCCAAGGCTCTTTGAGAGTGGCCTTCTTAGTAGGCTTTAATATACAGTGTTAATGTTTATTTGCTCGCGTGACGTGATCGAAGCGGGGGCGAAATGAAATGGCGGCTGCGCAGACGCCGAGTCGTGGTTGCGATCTTTTCAATGAACTCACTCTCGCGTCTTTGTGTGGGTGCAATAGATCTTATCAGCCAAATAACTCATCGTACTCGAATAAATTTGTAATATCGATTATACCAGTTTGTAACGAAGTTGTGCAACGGTACTTTCTCGCAAAGTAGAGCTAAGCTTGATACTTATTTCTTATACCTCTTTGATAAACTTGTACGTGCTTAACTAGCGGAAATTTTGTTGTAATGACAACATAACTTCATGCATACTCGTCGTAATATTTTTTCAATCCACATCCAAAGCTTTGTCGTGAACGCTTAGATTTAAATATGGCGAAGTAGGAACTACACTATGACGTCAGCTACTCACAAAATTGAATCGGTTCACGATATAGCGATAACTCAGCAATCACGTCCAATTATGTTTCCATTTATAGAAAACTAGTTTATAGAAAATAATAGATATATGCTTTATGAGTTGTGTAAAAAAGTGTATGCTATTGTTGATTGGAATTGCGCCGGCAGCCTATTACTGACATTATTGGATCAAGGCAAGTGAATTCAGAAGATAAGGTGACGTCATCGTTATAATCGAACACTAACTAAAATCAAAAGTAAGGTCGTTGTCGCAGCCTACGACAAACAACAATCGGTCTTTATGGCAAAACAATGAGCTGTGAAGCAACCGCGAATTTGAAATCGCAGAAGACTAAATTAAGTACCTACCTAACTTTAATTTCGACTTTCTTTTTAACTTTTGTGGATGCGTGAGGCAGAAGATCGTGCCTTGTGGCGTTCATTAGGAGAGGCCTATGTCTAGCAATGGTTAGATTAGATAGGCTGATGATGATGATGATGAACTTTAATTTCAATAGATCTTTTCCAAAAATTAGAAGCTTGTGACCTTTGAGGAACACAAATCAATGCTTGTGACTTTCCCTGAATAGTCAACCCATCGGGAAATGTCATGGGGATATCCAAAGATGAGACTAATATTTACTAAAACGAAATCATAAATTAACGATGACATGCCAACAAGGAAAATCGAGAAACTTTGTCATGAGCACAACGAAAACTAATAAATATCAAAAGCTAAAAAGAAATGCACCGATGTCTGAGGTTGACACCGTTGAGGTTCTTCGACTGATCGAGGTTGTGAAAGTTATAATGAAAACCAGGAAATTTTTACAATCAGCTTTCAGAGAATGTCATGATTAGTCAAAGGAACTTTTTTATCGAATAATTCTGAGAATTATTGTACTTACATGTAGCGTAGGTGTGGTGTCTACACTACTCAAATTCGTCAATTTTGTTCGGCCACGTTTTTATGAACTCGCTTTCTCCTATGTTTTGATACAAAATTCGCAATCGATTTTAAACCAACTTGAAGACTTGAAATTTTAAGCATTAAAATTGTTATTTTTATGTAATGGGAAGTAAAGGCAATTTTATTTTATTATTCTGTTAACTATTATCTATTGAAACAGCTGAGCTATTGAACCGGACTTTCGAAACTCTACTATTGAAGAGTAGCAATATTTAAAAAAAATCTGTTTAGCAAATAATAGGTAAGTATAACGTGATTTTCTCGTTGGAAAAACTCGTTTTTTGTAAGTTTTCAACCCAAGTGAGCCCTGATAACCTTTTACTGATATTTGTATGGTTTATGGTAAGTATAAATTCATGATGTTTTGCTTTTTAATTTTTTTTTTGTATTATTAGTCCGCAATAGTCCGCATAGCAACATTTTCGATCAAGTTTTGATGATTAATTAGTACCCACTTAGGAAGTTCGTTGATTCATGGCCTAACGGGCCAGCGCCATTTACGTCAACGTTCGACATCTTGGACATCGATGATCGATTGTAAAACTGTTCATTCTGAATTAGAACGTGATTTTAATTAAAAAACTTAATGGTGCCGAATAGTTGGTATAAGTAGGTTAACCTTTGAGGCTAACTATCAAGTTGTTAAAAATAATCAGTTTGGAGAGCATGAGCTCTTGTTATTTAAGTTATTAAACACCACGTCTAAAGTTCGAAAATATTATGTGTATCTATGTACCTAGATATTTGCAGATATCAGTCTCTCTCTACAGTTTGTTATGGATGTAGGTGTAAGTACTATAATTACTTGAACACCTGGGTATAGAAGACCCCTAACTACCTACAGAATGTTTACAGCTTAGAGCAATTAGTATTCTAGACCAGTCTACTTCGACACGTGCTCCAGGCGCTAGTCGCTTTGTTTGTACGTCTACTTAACGAGTTTACCGATTAACATTGTTAGTACTGATCAAGACGTGTGAATTTGTATGGAAGAGTGTGAAGGCGGAAGGTAGCTGGCTGGTGCTGGGTGGAGGGGCGTCCGTGACGCGCGGGGTCATCGACTACGGCCCTTCGTACACAACGCTACGCAAGTCTTTGTTATCCAACGATTTTGGTCTCTACGCGTCTAACGTGCAAGGAGATGGGGGATGCCTTTGCCCAGCACTGGGACACAACAAGCTGAGAAATAAAAGCGACTAACGCAATGCACCGCGGCGACGCGACGACTCATGCTTGTGTACGAACCCATATGAATTTGTATTGCATTAGTCGCTTAGAAATAAAAATTGTTGGGTATCGAAGATTTGCGTAGCGTAGTGTACGAAGGGCCTATCGCAACAAGCAGACCGTCTCAGGGGCAACCACGATTCACCAGAAACTATAAGGAAATACCACCACCGATTGGATTTCTGTATGATTCACCCGATTTTAGCGAGATCATTGAAGAAACCGGTTCGAAAGATGTCCTGCGTGATGTTTATCATGTTTATGCACGTATTCGGTTAGTTCCATGAATATGTATGCAATCTTCAGAATGAACTTATTTACTTTATTTTATGTATTTCCAGATGAAACATCGATTTATGGAAACTATGTTCGTCTAGCTATTTATAGAGTGGTTACTATAGTAGATTGTAAAGCAAAATATTAGATTAGGGTATGAATGACGATGATGATGACGAGACGAGACACCAATGATGACGAGTTCATAAGTGGCTCGTTGTCATTCAACTCGAGGTGTTTTATGTTTATGATGATAAATTGCCAGTGATTACGCGACAAAGGCAGATGGTTATTCTGGCTGCAAATAACACGGCGCGGGGCGGATGGCGGCGCGGGCGCAGCCTCGTGTCCGCGGCCTTTGCGCAGGATTTCCGGCACTGCGCACACGAACCCGAATCAACAACGTTTCGCTTATTTCCACTTCTAATGTAGATAATGCCTTACGATAGGTAGGTACCTAAGTGTAGGTACAATACGTTTTTTTTTATTTTTTAAAATTGTGTGAAAAATAGTTCAGCCATTTGCTTTGTATTACTTTGGTAGAAAAGAAAAGCATAGGTAGGTAGTAGGGTAGTAGGTAGGTCAATGTAGCCTCAAACATAGGTAGGTAAGTATGCTGTGATAAATAATGAGTCTCTCAGGAGTGATCGCGTACTACGAAAATTAAGTAACGCGTTGAAGTCTTTTGTATGCCAAAACGAAGACAAGTTATCCCTAAAACACTCCCTCGACGCTTATCGTGCTCTTTATGGAATAGTAAATACGAGTAGGTACTTATCAGCACATAATAATGATAGGTACAAGTCAAGTATTGTGTAGTGCTATTAATTCAATACTTTCGGCCCGGTTACCGAACTACTGCAATTTGTTATGTGTGCTGCATCCAAGTAGGAGGCTTAGTTATCATTGCTTTTAATATTCTGGCGGTATAGGAAGGAACAAAACACGAGTAAGAAGTAAAGTTACATAAGAACGTTAATGGTTACACCACTTAAGTTCTTTTTCATAATAGGAAACTGAAATGAATGTGGTATTTAGCAGCTTCCTCTCCTCACGTCTTGTCACTTTCACCGAGCAGCTCTCGAATAAGTAGGATCGAGTTCGTAGGTATAGGCTGTACTTGCCGGTGTTTGAACAAAAGGGTTCGAGAAACAATGGTAGGTACATAGTCGAAACTTAAGATGCATCAGTGAATCCTAATAGGTATAAAGACCTAAACACGTCGCTTTATTCATTGTTCGTGGAGGTTCAATGACACTTTAATCGTGCAGTTCTTACCTCATGGATAAATTAGACTACCTAGGAATCTAACTTGGTAAATTTATGAATCCGACTCAAAAGGATGTCTTGGCTTTCTGAAACTGACTGTCGATTTAAAATAGTAATAGAATATTTTTCAAAAAAATGTGCGGTATAGTTAAGAAAGTTTGAAACATATAATATGATATTTTGTACGTTTACAGTTTTTCTAGGACCCGACAGCCTCGATGCAGAGAAGGTAGATAGGAATCAGAATACTTGTTGTACTTTCGAGGTGACCTAACAGATGTAGGCATAGCCTGCGAGTCTTGCACACCTGGCTTAAAGTCTCAGATAAGAATTAAAGGAACTCATGAAAAAAAACAAACCAAACTGGCTTTCCGAAGTCTCGGACAGGTTTCGAACAAATTCGTGGTCAATATTAAACCTTAAGTTAACGATGCACAAGTCTAATTTTGTAAAATGAATATTTTTCACAAAACAGCCCGAGCTGTCTCGCTCCTCTGAGTTTTAACGCCGTATTAGGAAATGACCACTTTAGCCTTTTGGCAATGACCGCTTGTAGATCGAAATGCCACAGATGTATAATAATCCTTATATCTAGAGATAGGTTCGTGCATATCGCGCCACCTGTTTAAATTATTTATACTAAAGCAGCGGACTACCTGGACATCAATAATTACTCAAATACATTGGTAGTTACATAATAAAAGGATTCAATTAGATTTTTTTTAACATATTGGTTCCTAGTTGACCGTGACGACGGACGCGACGCCTGAATAAAATTCACTGCACTCAAGTTCAGAACGAGTCGAACAAGCTCAACTTATGATGTAGTCATGATTACAAAGCTTTGATTTTAATAAGCTCCTGTGCAAAAAGTTTTTGCGAGTTACCTTTCCGTACTCGGCGGTTCCTGCCCACTCTCTGCTCCACTGGCTCTCTGCTACTTCCATGTCTGGTCGCTTGTCGATCGCTGCAGCTACACTCGGGACCGCGGGGCTCGAGGCTCGTTCGGAAATGCGCGCACACACGTTCGCTCGGCGCGCCGGCTCAAAGCCTACTGCCTGCCTACTCCTGCTGCCGTCGCGCCACTCTACCAGCATCCGGCGGCCCGCAGCACCGCAGTCGCTTACCGTGATACAGCCCACAAAATAAATTTAAATATCGAGAATTCGTCATAGCCTTCCACTGGCAAAAACCATACCTACTCGATGTCAACGCCCACTCTAGTAAAGGTAGCGAGCCGAGCCTGCTAACCAGACGTAGGTCGCGACCCACGCGCCCCTTCAATGAGGTAAACATTGCAGCCAGACGAGAGGCCAAATGGCGTGCGATTTACTTAATCCTGGGGCCCTGTGCAAATTTGTTAAACATTATTTGAATACATAAAAACAATCAAATTACATATTCATTAATCTCAACATGCTATGATAGGTATTTAAAGAGTAGATATCTACAAAGAAAAAAAAATTCACTCCTTTGCTAAATAAGTAATGGGAATCCAAAACACTGCTAATTACAATAAATATTTTAATTTACCATCAGCTTTACTAAATACATCATTGCTGTATAAAATTATTGTTCTACTAAAACACAAGTACCTATCTGAAAATAGCTTATTTACACTAATACATTTCCTAACAAATAAGTTTTATTTTATGTAACATAGAAAAACGAATTAAAAATTAACAATGATAAGTAATATTACATAGATACATTAATTTTCAATGCATGGAAAAGCGAAATTATAATTTATACATATTAGTCACGTTGTAAGCAACTAAACAGGATACTTTCAGTTTAGGTACCTACTTGAGTAATTAATTCAAAATTCTGTTTGAAGCTCTGTGCGAGATTGAGTTGTTTTAGGTGTAGGCTCAAATATTGACCGGTGTGTGTTTATTAAGTCTTCATTGTGTACAAACTTATTTTTAAAATAACTGAAGATGGGGTTGTTAACCCTAAGATAATTGTGATGTTATTTACAACCTTTTTAATGGATCTTTAATGATTTTTAATAACTTGTTCCCTTGATTAACACTATGGCTGCGGTGTGTAATTACTAATAGTCAACCGCCTTGTTTTTTACACGCCTGGCGTGTGCAGCCGCACTCGCGTCGCGCAAAGGAAAACACAAGGTATATGTTTCCCGCAGCCAAAGTGTTAAGTACTTGAACACACTTCATGAAGCGATCATTATAGTTTTATAACCTAATTGGTCAGTACAATAATATCACAGCGTCCTTAGTTTAATTGTTCTTGTTTGACATATATGGCATTAAAAATTAACTCCTTGGTTGTGTATCATTATTCCGAAGATGGTTTGTGTATAGATCCAAGAGGTGTGTATCACATTTTCGAAGTTCTAAGACCTCCAGTAGAGATTCTTGATAATTCTTTCGTATATTTACACATTTGATGAACTTTGCTACCAGTACTTCAGAATGCTGGTTTGTAGCACAGAAATTGTAGAAGAGTTTCTGCTCATGATTGTAATTTAAGTTTAAACCATTTTTAAAATATCTATAATATAATTGCTGTCCTGGCAGACAGAGGTTTTCCACCTCCTTCCATTCTTCATTGGATAATCCAAATAACAAAGAAACTGCACAGCCTTTGACTACACAAGCCGTTTGTCCCGAAATATCTCCAATTTTCAGTGTAGCGACTGATGAAATGCCATCTTTCCTGTGATTGATCTTCACGGATTCTAAATAGTATTCCGAGAGAATTCCCCAGCCTTTTGTGTGCAATTTGATTCTTTGTGCTTCGGTAAATTTTATAGGGGCCACAGTGTCGTAAAATCCATAAGAAGACTGTTTATTGTTCATAAATAACGCAAGTTTGGTATATACGTATATTTAGGCGAATATTAAAATTATTTTATTTTGAAATGCTTTTCAAGTTTTCAAGTTCAAAATTTTAGTAACGAAAACGTAGAGACAAGGACAATTTACATAAATGACAGTGACATTTATTTTTTATAAACTTTTTGTAAAGGCTGAGTCTATTCGTACGGAGACTGTACGAATAATTTATGATTAATAATACGGGTACATACTGTACGAACAATTTATAATTATTAATACGGGTACTGGACAAATAGTCACTTCCTATGGCTGAATCTATTAATACGGGTACTGTACGAACAATTCGAAGTGACTATTTGTACGGGTACTGGACGAATAAATTATATTTATTGGCTGAGTCTATACGGGTATGTACTGTACCGAACAATTTATTTATGATTAGGCTGAGTCTATTCGTACGGGTACTGTACGAATAATTATGAATAAATTTATTTTATTCGTCCAGTACCCGTACAAATAGTCACTTCCTTTTGTAAATGCCTAACTTGACGAAGCCGGAATTTAGAACTTTTAGGAGGCTGAGCTGATATTATGATGAAGATGATACAAGATCTATGATCTAATACCAGCTGAGCCAACGAAGAAAAGTCAGAAAAACAAGGACAGTGGCATGCGACAGTGGTGGGTTCGCACTGTGCGCAGCATGGCAGGCATAATAGTGAAACTGTCGGTTAGGCTTGGCTTGGTTGAGTTAAATCCAGGCGATGGGGTGCTAGGTCGGGTAACCTCCTCGTGGTGCACCCTGGGCAACAGCGTGCGGTAATACTGCAGCTTTTATGCAGTATTACCGCACGCTGGCAAATAACCCGACATGGTGGGCCCGTCCGCGTGTCCCTCTGACTAGCAGAGGGCACAGCGTGATGGTGTTTGGTGGTGTCTGAGTGTGGTGGACGCTGGAGGAAACGGCGCTCCACACTTGGACGGTGGCATTGCTGCCGCCGGTGACGAGTGTGGTGGACGCCGGAGGAAACGGCGCTCCACGCTTGGGCGGTGGCAGCGGTGCCACCAGGGGGGTTTTCCTTGTGCTCCTCGCCGCGTGTGGGTCGCGGTCGGGAGTGCAAGGAAAGGAGGAGGGTTCCTTTCGCACCTCGCCGCGTGAGGGTTGCGGTCGGGTGTGAAAGGAACGTGGGCTTAGGGCGGGGTGGGTGGTGCTAACCACACTGCCCACCACGTGCGAGCGAGCGGGGCTAGGGAGCGAGGAGGCGGTTCGCCCGTCTCCTCGCTTCTCGGCATTGGGGTTGCCGGGAGAGTCGGGGGACTCTCCCGGCCTGCACGACCCCACACAGTCTGGGGGGGGATCCTGGGGAACAGGGTCACTCCTGCATAGGTGCAGGGGGCCCTAATCGGGCCCGTCAATGCTAACGCGACACCACCTTGCCCTATCAGGCGGACGATGAATACCCCAGTGGTTTTAGTGGGTATGCCGCCGCAGGGCGGAGACTCCCACATAACCACCCTGCCTCCCCCGGGGCGGGCGTGGTATCAATAAAGGATTTCCACTGGGTAAACAAAAAAAAAAAAAAAAAAGGCGATGTTTTTGAAAAAAATAGTTATTAAAACTAAAAAAACACGCTTTGGGCCGTATAAAGTGGGTCAAAATAGCGCCCAAAGGAGTCGGTTACAAACCAACAAATATACATGTGAAGCCAAAAATAAAAAAAAATTAGAAAGTATTATCAATGTCAATGTCAGATTTAACTTAAATATCACTGCCAAGTGTCAGTGTCAACAATAAGAAAACATAACCTAAAAATCCAATCAAGTTTAAAATTAAATCAAAATAAAAAGTCTTGAAGTATTACATAAAGAAATACTTCAATTTTTGTTACAAAACTAACCAATATAAATACCGTGTTCAATGAGAATTGGCTGGTTTCAAAAGCTTGTGAACAAATGGCCCGGAAAAAAAACATTGGGCATGTATAGATTCCTGCCAATGTTCTTCATACTCGGTGCTGGTCTTGAATTTTCCATGATCAA
Organism: Alcis repandata; assembly: GCA_949125135.1. NCBI lineage: Eukaryota > Metazoa > Arthropoda > Insecta > Lepidoptera > Geometridae > Alcis > Alcis repandata. The sequence goes on along the minus strand of OX421226.1, from coordinate 8,113,655 downwards.
CTGGAAAGTAGGCGAAGTAAACTTTTACAATACTTTTAAGAAGCGACAGGCTCACGAAATAATAGAGGAAAAGATCAAGAAATACGCAGCTTCGTAAAATGCCGGCCGGAGTGACTTGGGGCCAGTACATTACCTTCTCTGCTGCAGCAATGCTGTCGATGCTCGCAGGGTCACAACTCGTGCATCAGCACTACAAACCCTTACAGAACTTACATGAGTATATCAATAGAGAACTCCGAAACCTGCCGGAACATGTACAATTGAAGATCCGACAAGAACTGAAGGAAGAAGGTATTTTAAAATAGTTAATGTAAATATGTAAGAATGTTATCATTTTATTGATATTAAATATGTAGATTTTGATTGTTAAATGTTTTTATTATAATTAATATAAAAGTCGGTACCTAGTTGGACTAGAAGACGGTTTTCTTTTTAGGTTTCTAAAGTACAAGGAACCTTTAAAATATCTATCCATCCATCCTAATGTGTCAGAACATTTTATCTCCTACATTTATGAACTAAGCCAAACATTTCTTGGTAGCAGTTTACATCTATCATAAAAAGTAGGTGTAATAAATATGCTTCAAAGATTTAGCTTAACTCGATGAGCTTAATTACAGCAGCTTGGGAACATAAAACCCTATCGTCAGTTTATCAACAGTTTATTATGAATGTTACTTGGGAGCTGGCAGTAGAAAAGCTACACAGGTAAATAAAAATATGGTATATTTCATAATCTTACAATATCTACTAAGTACATATTTATAATAATTACAATTTTGGTCCTCTTACAATAATTGCCTATTTACAATAACATGTTGCATTTCAAACTATTCATATTTGATTCTCACATTGTAATAAATTACCTTAAAATATTTCTTTACAAACATACAAAATTAACCTTGTTAAACAGTGTGTCTTAAAATTAATTAAAATAAAATTTAACAAAGCTATAACAACAAATGACTGCTCATTAATGGAAACACAATCTATCATCATATTGGGCCCAAGTTTGAAGGCTTAAGTTGACACATCTATTTTTTCTAAAAGCATTGATGTCCTAATATTATATTATTTTATAGGTTGCAATGACAAAGACAGAAATATTTTTAATTAGTTTAGATCTCTCTCTTAATTAAAATCAAGTTGAAACCTACTAAATTACTGTTTAAACTTTAAGCAGACATTCTTTTATATGGATTTGTTCTTTGTGTGATTCACAGCTACGCAAATCTTCTCCTCTTTTTAGTTGTTCACTCTTGGCAGAGTTGAAGATCTGAAATGATTCCTCTCAACTTATAATAAGCTTAATCTAAGTATTACGAACTTTTGTCACCTCTCTTATTCATATCATACACACAATCAAATGCAGTCTTTTCCAAGTGTTTAGCAGTCGCGAGGTCACCTCGCTGAGTTTGAGATAGTTCTTCGTATCCAGTCGACGTGAGAAGAGATGGAGTCGTAGATCCGAGGCCGGCCTACACCGATTTTTGTACACGCGATGCGCCACCCGCTCACACCCATTAGTGACCACCTCTTTGTTTCATTGTCAAAACACATCATGGAACTCCCAGCATATTCTTCTTCCTGTGGAAAAATGTTTTATAGCTTAGTAAATTGTGTGTAAAACCTGAATTTAGGGTTTGCAATTTTTGTATGAAGCACGTAAATTTTTACGACACGACACCGCATCACGAAACAGCGTCGCAACGTCCTACAAATGCGAGACGTCATAATTGTGTATCTGTGTTTTGGCCTTTATCAGTAAAAATCGGTCCAGCAAAAGTACAGTATGTATATGTTTTCCTAGAAATAGACTAGTAAAAAAAAACTTACATCACAATCATCTTGATCATACAAAGGCTCAGCACAGATTCCGTTGACAGTAGCAATGCTGACGTTTTCACAAGTATTCATGGGACTCGACGTCACATGGACCCTTTGCAGCTGATCCCTGTTCCTCGTCCAGCCAAGAGTATTGCAGACACTTTTATCAGTGCTGACGATGTCTTCAGGCAGGCAGATTGGCCGGATAAAGTCCGTTGTTTCTATAGGTTCTTCTAAACGGACTAGTGCTAACATGCTGCCTTCTACTGGAGATCGCACCATGCCAACTATACGTCGCTCCTGCTGCCACGGCGTTGTACTCTGAATTCGGACTGTGCCGAATCTCGCCGTCCATTCCGCTTTTGGTTGCCCCTATGACAAATTAATTTAAATAAGTAAGGTTAAAGTTAAAAGCATTTTTAGATTAATAAATCGCCGCCTGAAAAGCTAACAACGATGAAGAGTTACAATTTACTACTGTCCTACCAACCACAACCACTCTGCCAAGAATATCTGACTAATTATTACGTAAAGAAAATAGTCATCGAAGGTAGATCAAAAGTTTTGCGAATAGTACCTGGAAGCAAGATGCAGTGGTGACCAGCCAAGAAGGGTGTATGAGCGCGCCATCACAGGCGTGCACGTGGGTCCTCAGTAGCGCTGCGTGCCACGGCCAGTCTCCGGGCTGAGCTGACCGTAACAAGCCTTCTACGCCCTTTGCGGAATTTGTACCTCTCGCCGAAGTGACTCCACATTCTGTGAAAAAAGTAGATAAATATTATTTTAATATAAAGTTTCCAAATGCTTATATCAAATTCCAAAATGTGTGTGCTATTTTTTTTATGCTATTGAGTGACGAGATGAGCAATTCGCTCGCCTGATGTTAAACGTCACGTTTGCCCAAAACAGGTCAGCACCACCCAGAATTTCGAATTCTTACTTTATTTCTTACTTACGTATTTGATCGCATATAACTCTGATTACTTTTCGCTCTGGACACCTGCTATTGACGAATGATATTTCCGGCGCGAACGGGTCCACTATTTCCACGTACTGCGGTTCTTCACCTTTATGAGTTTTGTTTAATTCTTCGTCAGGTACTTCACCATCTGGTACTACTTCGGCGGATATTGCTGACCTAAAAGAAACCTTAGTATTTGAGCTACTCCAATTAAGTTGAAATCAGGCTGTAATGAGAGTCTTCAATTGAAAAGATCATCTACGAGTACGCCCTACCGTTATCCCACTTCTGTGGGAACGGGTTTTTTATTTAGAAAGTTTAATTTCAAAAGATTCGTTCGTTAAATAGTTTTAGCGACTTACTTGTATGTAAGTTCTCGGCAGAGTGATGTAGCGACGCTATTGAGTGCCTTCTTGTCATTTTCATAAGGCGCGGCGCATATTTTCCCATCACGCCCTCGCTCCGCCCAAACCGCATAGCCGGCACGCGTTCGAATAGCTCCCATGGTGCTCTCACTATTTTCGCGACGCCACGATGCCAAGGAACGGGTAATCCATACTGAAACCAATAGTTTTCTTTATACTTATTGTAACTACTAGACTGAGTCAGGTACCTAGTACATAGGAGTGGGTTACGTGACCTACCTAACAACTTCTTTACAACGCGTTATGGTTTTCAGCCATTTTTGTTCACTTCTCTGAATTACTTCTAAGAATGTGAAATTAGTGCAATTAAAATATATTTAGAAGTTATAAACTTAACGCCTGATTCAATAACTTGTAATTATTATTGAATCAGGCGTTAAGTGCGCTAAAAGCTTTGTGGAAGTTATGAAGGTAGAAATACAATAGGAGTTTCATTTGAAAAACTGTTTTTGAGTAGGAATATAATTAGCCAGTAAAGTCACATACAGCACCCAGCCTCATCACTGCCATCGGGGCAGTCGGGCGTGCCGTCGCAGCGCAGGTGGCTGGGCAGGCAGCGCGCGTGCAGCGCACAGCGCAGGCCCGCGCTGCCGGCCGCCGAGCAGTGCGCGCACTCGCGCTCGTCGCGCGCGTCCGCGCAGTCGGGCACGCCGTCGCACGCGCGCCGCGACAGGGCCAGCCGCTGCAGCCCGGCGTGGCAGTCTAGAATCAAAAAGAAAGAACAAATGTGAAATGATAACCTTTGAAAAGATCATTTCTACTTTATTACATGTGTTCTTAAAGCGTAACTCGGAAGTGCCTGAGATATTATCAGACGATCAGTTAATTTCTATGGAGATCACACGCGCTCGGGTCCGTGAATTTGGTCTGCAAGCCAATCCTGTTTGATGGTTGCTTCAAAGTTTTTCACAAAACATTTCCCAAAACAGTCCACTGCTGGGCGTCAGGTTCTTAGGCACGCCACAAAGCTGAAGACTGGGCTGATAACTCATCAATTGACATTTGTATAGATTACCTGGCTCTGTAATACACGAGCCTGGTCCGAAGTAGTCTGGGAACCTCGAGCAGTCGAAGTGCGGCCGCAGGCGGTCGGGCAGCCGCGCGCCGCAGCCTGCGTGGAAAGCGCGGCAATACGCGCGACACGGCCGGATCAGCCGCTCTTTCTCGCAACGCGGCTGCAATATTTGGCACACGAAGTCCTGCCGACAAGAAACATATACATAATTAAACTTGGGTCAATTTACATCACTCCCAGCGGCGCGGCGATGTCGCACCGCAAACGACGTGCCCACGTCGCGTGCGTTCAGCGAGCGGTGCTGGTAAAAAACGGCTATTAATACTTATTTCTCTGAGAAAAGCCGCTTGAAAGCAAGGAAAAGCCTCTCAATCCATTATTAGTCCATTATTTATCTTCATAAATATCAGCGTTACAGAAAAGTGGATAGTGGTTTTAGTTACCTGAGCCAGATGTGAGCACTCAGCATCAAGAAGTTCTCTGTAAGCCACCAAGTCCTTCATCAAGGCGTCCTTAGAGGCATGTCCCACGAGGTTCGGATACGAGGTAGTGTTGTAAGGCAGTTGCGAACAAAGGCCCAAGGTTACAGGCGAACATTCTCTCAGCTCTTCCTCGGCCTCCGCGGTCACTGGTTCGGTTGTTGGAGGTTCTGCTGGCGTCGTTTCAGCTTCTTTTAGCTCCAACGAAGATATCATCGAGTTTTCCTGGAAGTTGTGAAGATAATAACTTATTAACCAGATTGTGTTGTGATGTTGTGTAACAACAACCATAACTAACTGTGTGAAATGCTCTGCGTCGTTGTGGGAATGATAATTAACACACATGGTAAAAAGTTTCGGTAAAAGTAATCTGTAGCTGCAATCAAAAGTATACTCACACTTTCTCGTGTTGACAGGAAGTAGGTACGGAAATGGCAGTAAACGACAAGTAATGTCTGCTTAAGTATCTCTCGTAACAAATTATAGGTTCAAACATGTTACGTGCACACAGTGTTTATCGCGATTTAAACCCATACCTCGATGTGTAAAGTGTCTGGTAGCGTGGTAAAGCGGTCGAAGTAGACGGTGGGGTCGGCCAGTTCCAGCGCCAGCACACTCGTCACCTCGGTGGTGCTCACCGACGTGAATATCGGCTCGAAAGACACCTCGAAGTGAACTCGCGTTCCTTCCTCCACGCTGCAATATGACATCATTTATAATTATGTTAATTGGCTCGTTAAATAAACAAACAACGGTAGAAGTAGATCATAAAATTATTTAAATATTACGCTTCTCATACTAAATACTAAATTTAATGTAATCACGCTCATTATACTTTCTAATTAAGCGAGGGAAACCGTTTAAGTTTCTGTGAAATAGCCACATATTTCGGTAGGTTGTATGTAAGATGCAGCCTCTATCTTACGTCATGCTGATATGTAGGCGTCGTGTATGCGATATATTTCGTTGCATAACAATGTTAATTTATTTTTTGTAGGAAATGACACGAAACTGTAGTCAATCACGTAAGTCACGATAGAAATAATCTGGGACAACCGATGTAAAAAGCTAATGAATTTTCACAGTACTCTTTCTTCCGTTATTTCATTCGTTCAGATTACAATCGTATCGAATCATACTGATACTGATCACGTAGGTATATAGTATAAAATATGCTGTAAATGTGTAGGTACCTACATATTTACACATTTACAGGTACCTACATATAGGTGTACGGTGTACCTACAGCCTAACAGCGATCCTGAATAAATTGTTTCAGCAATAATGCTCGCAGCAAAGGGCCACCTTGTTCGTTCAAATAGCTGTTGCTGTACTTGAGATTCAGCTCACAAAAGGAAAGGGCCGGAACATTTATAAGCATCGAGAACACAACCTTCAATGTGGATTGCCTACAAACGTGATCGGCATAGGAAACGCTTCAATCGGTATACGCATTCGGAAGGAGCTTTCCCATGTAAAGTTGTTAACATGCACCGAACATTACGATGTAGGCAGCTACGGACCATTGTTTGACTTATTACGGGGACTGGAAAGCTGTAGTTCCGGATATTCCACTAAAACAAGGTTAAAAGGTTCAAATCTCGGTCACTGGGCTTATAGCCGTGGCAAATTGTATCTACGATAGAGAGAAAGGGACGAAGACGACGCTGGCACGGTTATTAAATCAATTGAATAATCGAGTCTGTGACCTCACTGTTTTATTCAATGACATAAAATTCTTCATGCAAGGTCCGTAATGATGCCTTGTACTTTTTACATTTTACGACACGATTTTTAGCAAAGCTAAAGAGCGGTCATCGAGGTCACTTGCACGTTTATCTAAAACTTGACCCTGAACCGGGGCCGAGAACCAGAAATTCTCGATTAGTTGTCCGGCAAGATGCACCGTCTGTTACAATCAATCATCGCGCAATTGCATAACCGTTTCATCGATTTGCATCATTTCAATAACTCGAGATGTTCGTGCAGCTTCGGTCGCAGTGCTTTACTGGACGCGGCATGCACGCTCGATCGTAAGCTCCGATGCGAGAAAGTTCACTTTCTCCGATTATATCTATCGGGTGTTATTGCAGTAGCTGACTCAGATTGTTCATTCGTGTATCACATTCTGATTCATCTTTCGATTTTGAAAGCCGCCGTGTGATACAATCATATTGTTCATATGAATACGCATGTTTCTTAGCACCCGGCTGTAGTTTTGAATGCAAATCGGTGAATTAGATTTCTAATTTATTGATAGATACGTTAATACATCATTGTATTATTTCTGTATGCATTAGCGCATTTATATTCTACTAGCTTATGGTATGTGTCGCCCGCGTAGCCATCAACAAACAATATAGATAATATTTATTGCCAGTGGAATATTTTCGTTCAAATTATTATTCGTGCAAACATTACCTCACTTTACCCCGCAAGGAATGAACATCGCAAATTTATTTCGTAGTGGGTGTTTAAATCATCCAATGATACAGAATACCTACATACTCGACAAGTTTTGACATTTCTAGAACCAGCGGCTTAAGCTGTGTCTGTGGATATGTTAGTCAGGTACAAGGGCGTCGCCAGCTTATGACTAAGGGGGGGGCAATGGGGCAATATTATGGAGGATAAAAAAAATAAACGCCGAGAGCATAAAGCGTTACACTTTGGAAGTCTTTGCCTCGATGACGATTGTAATAAGAACACGGTTCTAATATCAATGTATAAAACTTCACAAGCCCTCGACAGCACAATAGAGTCGGGACAATTTAGACATTGGAGGGTACAGTAATTTCCACCCAGCTGAAAATTGGTAGGATTGTTTGAAACACCATCATAAATGAAATCTAAAAAGTCACCATCGATCCGATACGTGCAAAAAATCTTACTCCGGGTAGAAGGTCACCAAAATGGGTTTTTCGCGATTTTCTCAAAAACAATTCAAGCTACTAGGAAACTGTTCAAGACAAGTATGTTCTCTATAACATTCCCTACAGTATTGCTTTTAAATGCATGTTGGTAGGACTCATGGTTTTGAGATATGTTGATATTCATTTCAGACCAGGCCAAAAAGATGACAATTTCTCTTAACGAAGCCTCGGTTAGCAGTAGATCATATCACAAGTTTGTAAATGAGTTTTCCTCAAGTTTTCAACATCGCTAAATCCGACAATCTCAAGAAACACTTTGAAAAATGACTCTTTGTGGCTCAAATCGGATAAATGATGATGATGGCTGACGAAAAATTTTACCTCTCGTATCTCGGAAACGGTAGAAGGATATAGAGGGGTACACCCGACTTTTGAAATGTAGATCAAATTTTTGGGGAAATGATAAAAAAATATAGTCGCCATCGCCATACAAAAAAGTTTGACAGTCATACAAATAAAAAAAAAAGGAAATGCTCACAGCTATGGAACCGCTGTAGATGGATGGAATGTACTTGAAGAAATATTATAGAGGTTCATAACGACAATCGAGATTCAGAAACAAAAATCCAAGATGGCGTATTTCATGTTTTCGTCAAATTCCAGTGGATCTTCCAGTGATCCTATGAGGGTGATATTTTGGATCTGGATCTACATATATTATTATTACACTGTTTAATGGTCTTGCGTTTTGGCAAATCTGATGATCGTGATGAAAATGGCGGCGATTTTTAAAACGGATGTCTAAATCTTAATGTTATTCTGAATATTTCAATATTTTCTACAATTTACATTAAACCTTGTGAATTTATTAACGTTTTGTCATGCGATGCGGAATTTATTAATAGGTAAGGAAGTGAATTGCTCGCACTTTGGTCGCTTTGCGGCTAGCTACATTTGATCTCTAGGGGGGGGCAACTGCCCCCCCCTGCCCCCCCTTGGCGACGCCCTTGGTCAGGTAATGCCTTTTAGGTACACATAGATATATCTATGTAGATTTAAATGTATATATACCTGTCCAAAGCCAAAATATCGGCCGATAAGAAACAGGATCTGAGCTCCGAGTTTTGGTATAAGTTGTATAGCGTTTGTTGCATCTGCCCTTCCCGGGTGCGATTGCCCTTGGGGTGGAGTTCCTTGCCCTCATCCGGCCACGAGGACACTACGAACGAGCCACGGAACGTCTGCCGGTTCAATGGATCACCGAACAGGTACATATCTGTAACAAGAAGTTGGCATATAATCCTACTTGTGTTTTGTGTACATGTTAAATGAATTCGAAAGATTATTTTCAAACAACATTTTTTAGGTGTAGCTGGTAGGTACGGATTAGAATGACATTGGTACGTTGCTTCCTTGCTACATATTAGATAATAGTACACAACGTTACCAAGTACTTAAGTTAATTTAACACACGATGAAAAGATATCGTGTGGATCTGGTGAAGCGGAAACAACAGCCTTTGTCTGGCTACATGTAGGAGACTAGGGCGCGGGCGTTTCGCTTAGAGGTGATCAACTTTTAATTTTGTTTGCATATTTTACTCTACCTACAATAATGAAATACTTTTTCGAAGGATTTTGAACTGTTGAAACGTATATTTGATTAATATAAAAATGATGTCCAAAATACCTATTCTGTATTCAGCTATGCTCTTAGTACACTAAAAATTACGCAATACGCAATTATTAAAATCAGTCAGTCATTATTATTTAATTTCAACATTCTTACAGTGTTCTCTTATTTATATATTCGTTGAGTGGTAACAGTTTGGACCTCGAGCACTTATTTGTTTGCAATTAACGTCTAATTACGAACATAATTGATATGTGAATACCGGCGTAGAACCTAGAGGTAGTGTTCGATGTCAATCTAGAGCTGATAAATTGATCAGATAGAGCGGGCTGCATCGTACACTTGTTGCGGCGGCTGCAAGGTCGCGGGCCGCTGGCCTTTGCGTAGTGACAGGCTCGGCCAAATGTCGCCAGCACGAGAAACACTCGTATTTCGACTGCCCTACGAACAGTATCGAAACTATAAATGGCGTGTTTTACAGGAAAGCAATTTAAAGTCAAAATTTGACCGTAGGTATTAACAAGTTAAAATGCGTAGTATCAATTTAATTGGATTTAAAACTAGTAAATTTTTTTTTTCATTGTTTGTTATCCTAAATGTATAGGTACCTACTTATTAAATATTGGTATAATTGGTACAATGAAAAAAAATCGTGATGCAGTTTCGATACTGTTCGCAGGGGCAGTCGATTTATCAACAAACTACAATAATAGCTCACGATCTCGTTTTAATGGCTTTTCGTGTTTGTGTACAGAACCTTGGTGACGATTATCCAACTTAATACCTATTATTGTTGGACAGAAATTCTTTTAGAAATACGTCACACGACAAGAATATAATACAGCTAATAAATAAAATGTACCTAACTGTTCAGCTAACTGTTTTTTGATATAATGGAGAGAGGGACGCTATTAACAGAATTGCTATCAGAAAACAGATAATCTGTTAAAGTAATAATCGTTCTCTCCATTGTTCTTCTGTAGTGTTTACCAAACAATTTGTAAAATTTAACAATATAAGTGATCGTTGAATAGAACACGCCAGTTGACGAGTCTATTTCGTAAGTTGTTACGTTTTTATAAGAAAACTGCAGTTCTCCAGTAAGTCTTTCAACCTAAAATACTATGTGTGGCAACCGCAATTTAGATTCTAGGCAAGTGAATAACTGACAGCTTTATCATAGCAAAAGTTAAGAAATCCGAGTGCCGTACTTGTGCAGGGCGAGGTTCTAAAAGGGCAGACCGGTAATTATTTTAGGAAGTGAATGTAGCCCGATCTAGGCACCATAGATGTATCTACCTATAAACGGGAAATAGGCACTAGTTGTGGCACTAGTAGATAGGGATACCGCTTCATAAGGCAGTGCTATATTTCCCGATTCAGTTTTCACTTTTACTTCTTTAACGGACAGTTAGATGTCACTTGCGTTATTTGTCATTTCCTGCGGTAACAATGTGTTTTCGATGACAATTATGTGAGTCGATATTTATGACGGTCATAAATATACTATACTAGCTGACTCGACAGACGTTGTCCTGTCAAAAGCCATTGCGTAACTATAGCAACCGTAGTATGTTGATTCTATTGTAAAAATTATCAGTACTTATATATATAATTTGCAATAAATTAAAATTGCGACTATAAATTGAGATTTAAACTATCCTATCTCTCAAGTTGGATCGAACTGCACATGGTGTGCGTATTTTATTATAATCGGTTAAGTGGATTAGGAGTCCATTGAGGACAAACATTGTGACACGAGATTTATATATATTAAGAAGAAAGATAGGTTAAGTACTAGGTATATACGTAAAGAAGTGCGTGTTCGCAACCGAATGTACAACTATTATTTATTTTGACTTGGGAAAGCAGGATCTGTATGACAATTTCATGACGTTCAGGTAGGTACGTATGTTGTATAACTTCAGTAGGAACAAACGCGACAAAACGTTAGAACAATAATAATTTAGCTACTTGATGACATAGCTTTGTTTTCCTTTTAAAATTTGTGTACCTTACCTACTTAACAGCCACTTAGGCTGTAGTAGAGTACTACACTTTGGTACCGCTTTGTTTGACAGCTCCTTTGTTGAAAGTATTTAAGAGTAGGTAGTTAGTGTGTAAATTTCAATGTTGAGTGCCCGATGAGAGTAAACTGATAATTTCAATTAATGCACTGACGTCTAGCTTGTAACCTATCAGTTGGTTAATAAATTTATCTGAATCTGAATCTTACTCCTGAAGTTTTTTTTTTTGCAAGTTAAATATTTTTTTATTAGGTAGTGAAAGATAACATAGATAGGCTTAAACAGAATATAAAATTACCAATAAAAAAACAGGGCTTAGGTCACTATCCGCGGGTAGGGTACCCAAAAAGCAGTTAATTTGAAGTGAAAATGAGTAATATAAGAAGTGGTACCAACGGCCGAGGTAGACCGCGACGGCCGCCAGGAGGAGCAGCACGAGCAGCGAGGCGATGGCGGCGCAGCACCCGCGGCAGCGGCCGCTCAGCTTGCGGCGCGTGAAGCGGATGTCACTGCTCACAGACATCGTCGACTCCGGCGCCCGGTGCCGCGCGCAGCGCTGCTGCCCGCTCCGCGTCCAGCCGTACCCTAGCTGGAAAAACAATGCATATTTAAACTTGGAGCATTTTTTTACTAAATACCTACCAGTGGGCTGAGAGTGAGACCGAAGTGGCTAGCTCTAACGTTATCTTTAGATCGTAGTAAGGAAACTCAAACTTTTTTGTCATATTTTCTGCCATTTTTACAGAAAAGCTCTTGCGTTAAACTTTCATTGACTTAATCGATGCGGAAACGTAAAAGGCATGGGCCTACATACGTAGGTACTCTGTTTAGAAGTAGATAATATAGGCATATTTACATCACAGCTTCGAGTTTGAGCCTCTTCAGGTCATTTTACAGTCCAATGTGACAAGTCTTTGCAACATGCACTTTGTACTGCCGTGGTTGCGAAGCGAGCCTAATTACCACGCTTTTAGGGACACGTTTTGTTGTGGAATTCGTGTTAGCCAGTCACTAACACACTTAGTAACTGTGAAAGATTGAATGACACGTTCTATCTCCTTTTGTAATCTGCACAGTAATGTCAGACACGTAAGATTCGATGCCCTCGTCATGAAAGCCAAATTACGAGCGAATTACGTAATGTAATTAGGTACGGCACGTCTTGAGTCTTGAATGTCCCTAACATTCAACTTGAGATCTTTGTCCAACTAGAGGTAATAGATAAATACCTACCCAATGCCATTAACTGGCCGCTCGTCTCGACTTACGACTTCGTGACCCCAACATAATATATTATATATTTACAATTACCGACAGAACATACTTAGATAGATATTATAATTAAACTTAAAATTATATTTGTATGAATTAGGTAGGTAGGTACTTGTAGGACTACATCCAACATTTCATCAAACCAAGTTAATCGGAACAACGGTATCCGAGTCAAATAATTATACATACCTACGCCGCCGCCTGTTTGTTACCGTAAATCTTCGCATCGCTAGATCTAGCGAAACCGACCAAATCCGAACAGTTGATGAATAGGAAAAGCTGACTCGAAGCCAGCATATCAAACTACCAAATGCTGAATTATGATATAAGTAATAACAAACACATAAAATAAAAGCAACATACAGTGAGCCTCCTTTATGAAATCGGTTAAATAAATGTCAAATCCTCGCCAACTACAACGTCTTCTATTGTTCTTGCTCTACGTGCTTACTTAATGCTAGATACTGATTATAACGTTAATTTAAAAAAAGTTAACATGCTTTTATTGCATTGTCCTCGGAGTTACACACGCACGTATCTATACAAAATTTCAGCTCAAGCGGACTTCGGGAAGTACGAGTAGTTCAAAATTTGCAGGTTTAAAATTTGCCCTTAAAAATAGTTTAAGTCTACAGTTAGCTAGTACCTAATCTACCCAGTCTGGGCTATTTTCTTATCTAGGTAGGTACATTGCCACATTCGGTTCACTTGCATCTCCAGATCTCCGTCCAAGCTTGACTTGTTTTCCATTTCCTAATGATTAGAATGGTGAATTTCCAACTTAGAATAAGACACAATACATAATATTATTTTCCTATCTAAGACTCAGCTAATGCTGTGGCTATGTTATGTTATAGCGATTGATGGATATAGATAGTATTGTTTTAAATAATTTGTTTGAAAAACAATAGAAAACTACTTTTATTTTATAGCTTTACAACTTTCACCGTTTGTTCGTAACATTTATGACATGTAATTATGGCATTTATCATCGGTTCAGAGCGTTGATTAGTTTCCCTTACTTTCTATATGATTTACTGTGAGTAAATCTACTTACCTCCTTATAGGTAATAGCAAAACAACTTAACTTTAGATTAACTACACATTTCATTGTAGGTATCTAATAGAGACAATTTCAACGTTGCCTACTGAATCAACGGCTCAATTTTCATCACTAGGGCATAGAGCGCGTATCGCTGTTTTTCTCAATTTTTGAAATACAAGCCTTTACATCAAGTATTTTTATAAATATCTATCTATCGCTGCTTGTTCCTTACTTATTTCACCTACCTTAACATTTTGTGAAATGTCGAAACTTTACTGTTACTCGATCGATACCGATATTAGATAACAATAAATGGCAAAATAATTTGTGTTGCGGCAACGTAGACCGTTCCAAAGCTTTGTTCCTACTTTGAATGTACTCGGACTCGGATGAGGAAATTGTTCCAACACGAAACATCACGAAGTGTGGTGCTTTTGCAGTGAACAAATAAGGGTTAGGCAGCCAATCTATGGTTGAGTAGATTATTACATTCAGAACAATGATTTATTAAAATAACATAGAAGATAGTACCTACGAGTAAGTCGTGAAATTTTGGTAACTGCTAAAAATATTTGAATTTTTTCATCTTAATTTTTTTTACATTACAGAATCTTGTCATTTAGTGTGCTGTTACCGGTAACTCTAATTCACCCACCCATGTACCTACCTACCATGGTCATGAATTAGTAAGTTCGTATTAAAGACACTGCAACATAAAAGTTAAGCATTTAGTACCAAGTGGGTTTAACTTTTATGGCTTTACAGATTTACGTTGAGACTTATTAGTTAAATACATACTTAATGCCTTAAAAGTAACGCAATAGGTTCTGCCGGATTGGGAAATTTATGGCCGCCATTTATTTCAGTGTCCGTCACATCTTTTGGCTACAAAAGGTTAATGTAAGTAAATTGTTTAGGTAAATTCACAAACAAAGTAACATGGGCTTCAGTTAATTAAGCATACAATCAGCAAGTCAAGCAAGCAGTATTTTAGTTTTACGACGCTCATATACATGTTTTATTGTCGCCTGAGATTCCAAACACTTATCGGCTCTCGCGAAGGCAGTCCCCTGCCTACTCCCGTAGAGACTAGAGAAGCGTGACAACACTGACATACAAATGGCATTTGGCAAATATGCAGAACAAAGAGAATATTTTGAAGCCTTTTCAACGGCTAGTTCCTTCACTCGCACGAACAAGGTCAAGTAATCTCTACAAAAAACTTTTGGTGTCGCAATTTGTCTGAGTAATCGATATGATGAGGTAGTTAGATACGGATCGATGTGATTTTAATATATGTACGAACGTCAATAAACATTATGTAGATCGAGATTTGAATATTCATGATCGAGAACACCATAGTGTAGAAATTATTGTTCATACCATAGAAAATAGCTATAGTCTTTACCATGCTTCGACATGGGACTGAATTGGCGATATTAATGAGTCTGCGATACCATTGTTCACCTAAACTAATGACAGCTCTAAAATTGTTACCACCCTATTCTCACAAATTGAGATGAAAAGAATAGATGTTTACCTATATTTTCTTAACCAATGACCGGGTCATTGGTTTAGCGAGTGATATGCCTAGTAGTTGTACCTACATATTAACACCAGGTAGCCTCACTACCTTTAAAACTACGTACGTTGTATTATGAATAAAATACCAAAAACATTACATAGTTACAAGTTTCTTTTGTTTCTATTCAAGCGTAACCAAACATGTTGTATGATAGTACTTATGAAGGTAAATTAAAGGTAAATACAAAATTATAAATTCATGTGGATGTTAAGGCGAAGGTACAAGAAGAGAAACCTGTTCTAAGCGGTGGGTGACAACGACCTGAAAATGATGACAGTTGTATATTTAGTTAATTAATGTTTGTCATGTTTATAATAAATATATAAGATAACCAAATAATACTTATTTGATGTACGATTAATTATTTTTTGTACGAAGTGTCTCATTTCTTTGCATTATTTATTTACATTGGCTGACAGTCAAATGAAAATGGTGCGTGATAGGTACCTAAATAATTTAGATACCAATTTAAATTTAATTTATTTAAATTATATACCTACATCAATCAATCAACCAATATATTTCTGTATTATAAAAATATAGGTCTCTTACAAGAAGATACAGATATGTTAGTTGAGTTAGTTAGGTCTAAAATAAATATCGTCCAGAAGTCTGTTCTAGGTACTTTTAAAAACCTGCGATTCAGGCACCAAAAAGCGATGTACTTACTATATAATTCTCTAGTCTTTGGCCATATAAAGTACCTAAAGTACGTGGTAGTTGAGTACAGGCGCAACGCAGCGCCACTCTAGGTGCACTTGTCGCGACCTACATCCCGTTCAGGCTCGTTTTTGCGCGAGTCTCCGAAAGTAACTCACCGCACACCGCGCTGAGCCTTTTCGCTATTTTCTAAGATCTCTAGCGCTAACAATGCGGACGCCCTCACTTTCGTTGGGTTCGTGCTCATTTCCAGATAATAGCGCTTACTACACCGGCTAATTTACTCGGAGCGAACGCCCGCGTCAAACTTTACAAACATTCCTACATACCATAGGCGGTCTTTACTGACATTTGGATATAAGTGCTTACCTTTAATCATAAGTTCCTAATGTAGACATAATAAGTAGGTACATTGTACAGATGTAACTGTCATAATTATTATGAAAACTAGAGTTATAATGCTTATTTTTTTTAACTTTTATTGCATTGTTTTCGGAGTTACACAGGTAGGTACCTACTTACCTACATCAAATTTCAACTCAATCAGAAATCGAGAATTAGGTACTTAAAAAATCAGTTTAAACTAACAAACTGACATATTGTGCAAGTAGGTACCTACAGCAGAAGCTTGTACCTAATTAACGTTACAAGCGTCTATTGTGAGTCTAAAAAGAAGGTAATTAATTTATAATGTAACTAATTACTTAACTACCTACCTGATGTTATGAATAATATTATCAACACATGTCATGCTGCACAGCACGCATTCTGTTATTCGCATTTTAAGAGAATGTTTATGCTAATTATCACGAATTCAAGTGTTTCACGGTCTATTGTTAGTTACTAATCATGAATCGCGTCTAACAAACGAATCCGAAAACCTTCCGGTAAAAACGGTTAGCGACGAGGAAAAGGGGTTGATGTGAAAGTTGTATTTTGGTACGTCATTGTGGTTTACATAAATAAACAGTAAGAACTGTTACTCAGTTCGTTTAGTACTAGTTAATGTATCTAAACTAAACTAGGACCTAGATCAAGCAGTAAAGTACTACCTATAGTTAAGAGAATAGGTAAAGAAAGGATGAGTAATTGATTGTACGTTTTTTTCTATTCAACAGTAGTTACCTACTGGATATACATACTTACCTATTCCATGGTGATATTATCAATTTCATTATTAGCATACAATAAATTAATATCAGTCTACGCAAAATAAAACAGGTTTATTAGTCTAGAACATATAATATTTTTTCTTATATTTGATCGTGCGCGTTGATGTCTTTTCTAAGAAATCATGCGCTGCGTAGACTCGTGGCCATCAGGCGTTGCCTACGCCAATGTAATGTTTCTATTTTAAAGGAACATGCAATCAAAATAGTAATACTAACATTATAAGGCGTTTACACATCTATACAGATGATTGAGGAGAAAAGTAATGTCCACATCCACACATCACGACAAAGCAAATATTTTCCGCCTAATCGCTGGTCATCCATCATGGTCGATAAAGAGCGCAGAAAGACGATCGTTAGCAGTCGGCAGCGTATCAAATGACGGCTGTAATCAGATAGCATAGCCGCGGTTCTTGACCGACTGTTTTGAAACAAATACCTTACTCCAGCTCACAGTAATACCAACGACATGTATTCAAATCAAAGTTCACCTAGTTCTCAGTAATAGACAGCACTTGAGTAAGCTGCAGTGAGGCAAAATCGCAAAACGGTGCACTTCGATTTCCATTTCATATTATTTCGTAAACAACGGAATAATTTCGTTGAGTTTGAAAGCAAAGCAAACAAATTGCAGTGCAATGGAGATGAACTTCGTGACTAAATGGATAAAGCAGGAGGTCGTGAACTTTTAAATTTTGTTCACCTTGCTCGCTACAGGTTTTCGAGTAGGTTTAGGTAGGTACTCGTATATATCGGAGCAAGATAATCGAAGCCCATAAAAGTTAGAAATAGTCAGATTTAAAAATACATTTAAAGCGATAAGCGAAAACGGAGCTGACGGGAATTTAAACTTCTGTTTGTTTTTGATTTTTTAAATCTGTTGTTTCTTATTTTTATTCTAGTACAAACGTGATATTTTTCAGTGAACTAGTTTAAAAAAATACTTCTAAGCCGTTCTTAAGCAAATCCAAACTTTGAACGTTTTATCTCGAACTTACGAGTATTTCACAGGTCCCTTTTTCGCTTGACCGCTCGCATTTATTAAGTCTACGTTTATGAAAGAAACAAAAATCACCTCTGATTAGCTGTTTATCTTAAAACGAGGCTGAGCTCTACAACGCCTAACAAAAGATTGAAAAGTAACTAACTGTAGTTAACTGTAAATAAATACAAGCTAATGAGTGATAGTTGAGTTAACGAGAACTATTGTTTATTTAGCCAAATCTACAAAGGTGTCAACAGAACATTGCTAAGCGACCGTCGTCGTGAGTTTATTGTGGTCAGTAGCCACTCGACCCGGATCACGGATGGCACCGCTACAAGGCAGACTCTACTACCGACACACAGCACAGTTACCTATTTACTGGTGATTTACCGAAACGCAATAACATCTTAATCGCACTACGGCGGACGGCGTACCTAAATTGCATCGACGTAAGTACTTCAATGAGATAGCGGTCGGCGACGCCGTTCGTGTGGAAAATTAGAGGTAGGTTGACTTGTAATACAAAGTTAGTAGAATTACTTCCTACTAATATTATAAATGTGAAAGTTTGTTTGAATGTTTTTCACTCAATCACGCAGAAAAAGCTAAACGGATTTGGATGAAATTTGAAATAGCTTAGGAACCCCGGAATACCTGGATTTAACACATATTCTACATCTTATCCCAAAAAAAATACGGCTACGGCTACGCTATACGGTAGCGGGTGGTACCTTGGGTTGCAGTTAATCTTACTAATATTCTAAATACGTAAGTTATCTGTACGTTTGAAAACTGAAAGCTGGTTTGGTTTGGTTTGGTTTGGTTGGTTTGCTTGGCTGATAAGCTGAAACTAAACACTCGACAGAATTAGATAATATTTGGAATAGAAATAGCTTTTACTCTAGATTAACACATAGGCTCTTTTTCACCATCAGATGATGCATCATCTTCACCTTGCGGGTGAAACTGCGGATCGCAGCTAGTTTTACCGTTTTTTAGTCAAGTCACAGCAAAATAGAGAATATTGGATACAATTTAAGACGTGTTACTTGGCGGCCTCCGTTGCAAAGAAATTATGAAATAGTAATTAAACTCGACGTTTCTTACATTAGCCTAGTTAAATTTTTAAAATGCTAGTTCATCACACGTTTCGCAACTTTTATGACTTGCATTACCTACTGCAATTTGAAAAAGTAGTCTAGCCTACCTATGAAAAGATTGGCCTTATAATAATTATATCTCTAAACAGTCCTTCACTCCTGTCTGAAAGAAATTACTACCTGTGGTGCAGGATATACTTAAAAGATAATACCTACCTGATAAGAAAGTAAAGTAAAAGCAGTAGTGCGCTTCACATAAACTTCCATAAGTTATCAGGAAGAGATCGCTTTTACCGAAAAGATTGCCTTTTGTGCCTGTTTCAATATTTTCTTCATGGAATATACTTTTCTTGAGATTCAACAAAATGTTATTGCATTACATTCTATACATTGCCTATAAATAGTATCATAGTAACTACTCCGTTTGGAATGAAATGTCAAAATTACGTTCCTAATACCTGTGAGTACTGGTACATCCTGTTTATAGCGACACAAAAAATAAGGCCTTACTATCAATCACTCGAGACGTGGACAGTGAATTGATAAGACACAAATGAACATTAGAATAGTTAGTCAATAAAAATCCTGCCAATTTCCTGGTCACGATAAAATGTGACTAGACACCTGTCCTGCACCGGCGTTTGATAGGTTGTTTTTTAGCTACGCTATAAACCGTGTGCTTTGATAGCAACATGCGAAACACACATCGATATAAATACTTGAACTTTACCTCCTTAAAACAACAAAGTTGTGGCTCAGAGAAAATATGTTAACATATTTATTTGGTGCTTTATTGATTCTAGTCATAGATTGTAATGAAATTCTTCTTTTTGATCGAATACACGAAATAAAAACATCGTAAACTGACCGGACAGGATACAAAGAGAAAGCCAGCCTAGTTTTGACCTAAGCGAAGTCCGGTGGCCCGAGTTTAGGCTAAGTTCTATGATTTACATACATGATTACCTACCTACTCTTGATTCATTGATTTTTTATTTTATTTGGGTAACAAACAACCTTCCTACACCTTTTTTAAAATTTATGTTTTAGATATTTTATCCAGTTTTGACCTACGAAACTACTAAATTAAGTCTTCTAGTGAAAAAATGTCGTAGATATACCGAAATACCTACTCATTTGACATTTGAAAGCCATACTCGGAATTTTCTTTCCACTCTCCACAAAAACAGCTCTGGGAATAATCTCTTGGCGCCTTACCTTACACAATGGATGACAAAAAAGTT
Source organism: Alcis repandata (assembly GCA_949125135.1). Classification (NCBI taxonomy): domain Eukaryota; kingdom Metazoa; phylum Arthropoda; class Insecta; order Lepidoptera; family Geometridae; genus Alcis; species Alcis repandata. The sequence continues at coordinate 8,093,353 of OX421226.1, read as the reverse complement.
GTAATGGAGAAATGATAATGAGTAGAAAGTGTGATTAAAATATAACTGTCGCATGAATTAATGAGGTATCACATCAGATGATCTTTAGATCTCTCACTGCGATAAAAACAAAGAATCAAACCTATACGACCGATACTCATTAGATAGGTGGATAGCAGATTCTATTTTTATAGTAGATATTATTTAAAAGTAAGTATGACTAGATATTATTTCTTTTGATCGACGATTATATGCACATATTTACGTGACTCGACATATCTTACCTCGGACTCCCATGAGTCTTTTCCGCGCGATTTACTCTCCTTCATGTTTCCCGAGAACGTCATGGCACGATCCTTTGTTCCGGCCGTTGCACTTTTCCACTTTGACCTTACGCACTAAGCGCGGGGAACACACCGGCGACCACTGTTCACGGATAAAGCTTTATTGATCAGCACTGTCGCTTTCAGTTACGTTTTGCCGGATCGCTGGGTGCGAGGTAAACATTGTGCGGAGGCGCGGTATCGCGCGGCACGCTCGCAGGCCGGCGGCGGACTGAGGCTTCGTCTCGCGGTAACGGGCACGCACTACAGTTAACTTTCTCTCGGCCCAGTCGCAGCCATGGGTAAGCGCCATCGAAAGTCGCCACCGGCACAGCCTCACGGGTCAAAGCCTTCATTAATATTCTCCAGAAACCAGAAAGGTCTTTCATTGCCAACTTAGAACTTAGGTCATCCTCGTTGGGAGTATGTTGGACGAGGTATGGTAAAATGTGTAATTAGCAGTGTATACAGTACAGCTTGTAAAGCGCGTTAGTTATTTGAGATGTGCTGATTATTCTCGAGTTAATTAAATAAATATGCAATAGGAACACGTGTGTGGACGGTGCAAGGCTACGAGTAGCTGTAGTGTGTGTGGCCTGTGGGTACCATGCAACATTGTAGTATCGACGGAAGCTTGGAGGCGAAACAAAAACAATCAAGTATAAAACTTAATGTATAATCATGATATTTACAGACTTACTTTATATAAAACAAGTAATTTTATGGCTATCAATATATACTTATACAACATGTCATTAATTTACAGATTATTATTAAAAATAAAAGCAACAGTATACAGATTACTGAAGTTAGCAAATACGAACCGTGATAGCACAAACGATACGCGTTATATTATAATGGAAAGAAAGAGATTCCATAATTTACACCAGAATAAATTATATACAGGCAGTTTTAAAAATAATGTTTATCGATATAGGTATTCTTTTTAGGTATTTTTGTACATTATTAAATAAAAGAAAATCGAAAACCTGCAACGTATTTTCAGCTAACACATTAACAAAAAATAAGATCAATCTACATTGTAGGAAGCTGGCTTCACAGAATGTATCGTTAAAATTGTCTGCCTTGTCCTTTTTTCGTAGAGCGCCGTTCAACGTCAAATGAAACAAACTGGTATAGAAAATGCAAAACGGCTTTCTAATAAAAGTAACAAGAGAAAAACAAGAATACCATAATGCCTAACTAGCACCTTTAAGCATTACAATGAAAGTTGCTGTCACGAAATTAAATAATACAAACACTAAAGTACAAATTGTATCACAATTTTATTGATAATAAAAATAATGCTGATACAAGTATTATTTGTGATGATCTGATTTAATTTTACATTTTCGCCTCGAGTTTTAAGTTTGAGGTCTGAAGGTACCTCGCCGGCGTCTGGCTAGCTAGCTAAAAGAAGTCGGTTGAGCCTTACGTCTTTGGAAACCTGAATGTCTTATTCTTATCATATATATCGATAAACATCTACGTTATTAACCTTAACATTTAATTGCAAATCTAACAAAATCGTTTAGAAAAATAAGTCGTTATTTTGGCTTTCCACTTTACACTATAATGGAATGGTCTCGAGGATAACCATTAACATTTTTGTAGCTCGCTATCGAAATTTTGTATGTGATGTGTTTGTGTATACTATGATTCGATTTTACAAAATAACTAATGCGAAACGGTGATGCGAGTCCATGATACCAAAATGACTTCAAGTTTTGGCTACCTTTTAAATATAATAATTTGGTGTATTGCAACACGCGTTATCTTGTCATCTATATATTTATAACATATTATTATACGAGAACTGGTATCACTTCACATCCGAAACACGTCACACAAAATGGCACCGCTACTGAACATTACATCGCTTTTATAAAAAAATATTTATAACCGATTCCTATCTATATGAGTTTATACTTTATACTAAGAAGAGTTATCTATACATTAATGTAAAAAATGCTCTTACACACTAGTTTTTATAATTTCACAATTCAGCTCGAGAAGCCGATAGCGGTAATATTGCTCCTTTATACTATCGATTCACTTTGAAAATACTATCGACGCGAATTGATCACCCACTTCGTAACATTCGCCGTAACCTCAGAAGGCGTTCTAATAACAGTAACAGCTAGTTTTATTAAGTGATCATTATTGGGGACAACACAAATTCTGTTCCAGAATTACTCCAATATTTCATAGAAAACGTCAATAATGTCAATATGTACAAACTCCAATATCTGTCCAACCTTTACCAATATGTGTTTGTAATATAAGATACATAACATAGTCATAAATGTCAGATTTTTTAATCTCTTACTAAAGTAATTTACCCTTAGAGCGTTTCCAGATTATGCGATACAACATTGGTGCCGGACGCCGATACGATATCGGGGCAAGAAAAATGTGTGAATTATGTATCTGCCTTTAGATTCCGGCCGATATCGTATCGAATAATCTGAAAACTCCCTTACAGTAGTCAATTTGATTAATACAGAATATTAATGCTGATAGAAAGCTCGCTTAATTACCGAACATGTGCCGTCCCCTAATGCTGGGAGCTTACTGACGCCAAATGCCGCCACATCTGCGTTTAACGCGATAATTAACTGCATCATGCAGAAGTGTGGTCAAAGACAGCAGTCGACGGAGCTGACTCGTTCGTCTGAAGCCCCGAGCTAGTTCTCGGCTAATGGGTCGATTACACGTAACGAGTGGCGAGACAGTAAATGGGCACACTCGGCCGAGCAAACAAATCATGGTCCTAGTGACTCTCTCGTCGTCAAACTGTTTATACAAACCGAGCACTGTCTCGCCACTGTACTCGGTACGTGTAATCTACCCATAAGGCGCAACAACCTTGTTTCCGCCGAGGTTTCTCTTGCAAGAATGATATAATAAAACCTACCTACTCAACTCGCTTTACATTGAGCTCGATTAATAGTATTTTCTGTGTTATTCTCATAACAACAGCGTTTCTATTAGTGCGTTTATAATCACTGAGTCTTTCCCTGTACTTAGGAATCTCTTTACTGGACCAGTAGTCTTAGTAACATAAACAAACGCAACACCTACTCGGGTAAGTAATGGTTACAATCAGTTAATTTTAGGACATAATCGATAATGGAATATTCATAAAATCACGCTACGACAAAATAATATTCATAGAAATAAAATTGTAATTTTAATCACCGGACTCGAGAAATACTTTTAACAATTAAAAATTTGACGAGTTTGATAGAAAATAGGTGGTATATAGGTCAGCTATTATGAAAGAATTAGGGTTCATTGAGCAATCTAAATATTGTACACCGGCTTAAAGTAGAAGGATATCTAAAGGCGTATTCGTGCAAGGACTAATTATAGACACGCCGCCATTTATCGATTTTATTATTGCTTTGCTGCACAGCATTTTTGGAAGCACTTTAGACAACCAGAAAACCTTATTTAACACCCGAGTCCGACCACTGAGCTAACATTCAACAATCCGATATAACACCTATTTTTCCGAATTATCAATGTCCTAATAATAATAATAAAATTCTTACAAAAAGTAATAAAACAGTAATAATTAGAATACAGTTTGATTAAATATCTACATTTGTTCTTTAAATTGGAAACCTTAACTTAGCGTTAATAGCGTTAACATAAAACGCAATGGAACATTGTAATCACGTCTGTACGTCCCGATGTAGGTACAGACAGTTTGTACAATAGAGAAGTACGAAGTCAACTATCCGACGTCGCATCGAACGTCGACGGTTCAGCATCGGGTGCTCCGAATCGTTACCAATTAAAATTGTGACCATAAAAATAAATACGATACAAACGTGCGCAATAAATAAACGTTAAATCGAATCTAGCTTATCGACTACCGAGCTAAAGGCTAGCAAATATAAGAAAAAATCACAAAATCGAACGAGTCGGACACGCGTCACATATCGAAACGATTCACTCGCAACTTACGATTCACAGAGTCCGAAAGCGCATAATCTCCGCATAACCGGTATCACTAACCTTACTCGAAGGTCAATTCAAAGAATGTATAGGTACGCCTAGAACAACGTCAACTTAACATAAAACGGTACCGCAGGATCGTATCGAACTCAGTCGACGGATACGACGGAGGAGTCGGAGCGGCTTTAGAATATTCGACACTTTACCGAGGCGGCGGGAGCGGGCCGGGCGAGGAACGTCGGGGCGGCGCGGCTTTAGAATATTCGACACTTTACCGAGCGGGGTCAGGCCGGGGTAGGGGGGGTCAGCAGGGGCGCGGGCGGGGGCGGGGGCACCAGGCCAGCGCGCCGCACCACGCGCCGCGCCGCCCCGCCGCGCCGCGCCGCGCGCCGCCCCTCCCGCCGCCCCGCCCGCCGCGCGCTAGGGCCAGCCGCAGTCGTCATGGCCTATGGAATCTGGAATACACATCACATGTTGAAATCATGGAAGAAGCACGGAGAAATTAGTTTCTCTATAATCTAATTTATGTCAAAGAAGAAACAACCTATCGCTGTTTCAATTGGTGCTACGAGTATCTCCGTTCCAATGTCGGCGATCGTGAATGCGAGACTGCTGTCTGTAATGACGTTTTTATAGATACTGAGCACTACCATTCTGATAATTGATATTGGTCAAAAAATAAAAAAAACACATTTTATTTATTCAGAAATAGCCTTGCATTTGACCCCCCATCCACCCCCCCAAACGTAATTCTGGATCCGAATCCGAAGGGAGATTGTAAGGGACATTTCTTTACGATTACGCCTGCCTGCCTAATTTCGGCAGACAATGCCCTCGCCCAACATTCTAGTCTCGTACCTGGTGAGATGCTTGCTGTCCTCGTGCACGGCCATCTCGGAACTCTTGAACTCGTTGAGCTCGCGGCGGATGGCCGCCTTGTCGCGCGGCGTCAGTCGCGTCCACGGCTTGTCGGCGCGCCGGTCGTAGTCATGCGCCTGAGGAACAAACACAACGACCATTACTTAGTACGCCATTCAGACAAAAGATAAACAATGATAACAGTAAAATAAAAAAGTAAAACACCCCCAGCGTTGAAATGGCTGAACCAACTTTGGTAAAAACCCAAGTACCACCGCTAGAAAACCTGCTTTCAAATAAATTAAAACTAGCATCGTGTCACCTGTTTAAAAGACAGACACACACACACAAAGCGGTCAAACTTATAACACCACTCTTTTTGCGTCGGGGGTTAAAAAAAACAAAGATTGAAATTGAGAAATGTAACTATGTAGCTGTTACTAGTCACTAGTAATACATCATGTTTGTTACATTGTGAGGAAACTTGCATAGTGCATAAGTCGGGAGAAGAAATTACATGGCGTATATTAATCAACCAACCCGCACATGGCCAGCGTGGTGCAATACAGCCTTTTTTTTTATTCATAAATAGGCTTGCGTTTGACCGCTATCTTGCCTGATGGGAAGCAATGATGCGGCCTACGATGGAGCACGCTTGCCTAGAAGAAACCGATTCGCTCTCGACTTGAAGACACCCATAATTATATCCATCGGGGAACACCCATTCAGGCAGATCATTCCACACTCGTGCGGTTCGCAAAATGAATGTGGAGTCAAAGCGTTTCGTTCGGGTTTTAGGTATGTCAACCATAAAACGATGACGCTTTTTTGTGCCCTTGGTGTCCTTTTTTAGCCTAATCACTAGGTTTATACAGCCACAAACTAAGTTGTAATGGCCCATAGATACTGCTTTAATTGTATGTCATAGACATGTAAGGTCAAATAATTATAAACGTTGTGTGAGTGTTTACCTGCGTGACTTCAATGTAGTCGCTGAACCGAATGATCTTCTTCTCTTTGAGTTCGTCAACAGTGGGTCGGAAGCTAAGTTTACGCAGCAGGTATCGTTTTTTCTCCTCCTTTTGCTTTTTCTCTTCGGCTGGCGACTGACCTAGAAGCGAAGATAGTATCAGTTTATTAACCCTTCATTTTATTGTCAATTGCAGAGTAGAATGCGGTTATAATTAGTTTCAGTGTATTATTAGAATGACTTTACGTTAATTAATGTCACTGTTGGGAACCAACATTTTTTGTATTTTTTTTAAAGAGAGATATTCATTACGGTTGTCTCTCTGTGTGTAGAACACATGCAAAGAAACAAAGTTACAAAACAAAAGAGCACTAATGTAATCTACTATATAAAAATAAGTCGGGTTTTCCTTCCTGACGCTATAACTCCAGAACGCACGAACCGATTTCCACGGTTTTGCATTCGTTGGAAAGGTCTCGGGCTCCGTGAGGTTTATAGCAAAGAAAATTCAGAAAAAATTTCAACATAAAAGCGGGAAAATCTTTTTTCAGAACAATGTCCACCCGTGCGACGCCGGGATGGGCCGCTAGTATATTAATAGAAAAAGAAGAAGAATAAACAGGTGTAAGTAAAAAATATGTTACTTTTAAGAATATTCCTCTCGACCAGCTCTTCAGCGGTGGGCCGCATGGAGAGGCGGCGGATGAGGCGGGCGCCGATGGCTTCCCACGACTCCTGCCGCTCGCACTCGCTTTGCACCACTAGGATATTCCTATACAAACAAACAGAGCCTTAGTTCAAAAGCCTTATTTTTAACACCAGCAGGACTATTAGTACATGTTTGCGAGAACGAGACAGATGTATCCACATTCTACATTCTATCTTTGTCACAGGATGAGAGGGTACACAACATTTTATCGCGGCCGGCTGTTAAGTTATTTTCCCGCGAGACACGAGTTATTCGTGTTAATCTCACCGCGCGCCGCCGACCGGCGATATAAACCCGCGAGCTCACGCGCCGCACAAAATGTTTTCATAATAGCCGATCACACGCACGTTGGCCGACACCCAATTCCCGTAATCTAGGCCGGATTCGATTAATAAATTAGGGCTGTAAGATGGCTGTTCGTGGATTTGGCGCGAACGGCTATCCTCTGAAACGACTTCGACGAAATAAAATTCGCAAAAATAAAAAAGAAATTACGAGAGCGACCGGGCGAGGTGCTGCAGCAACAATGCCATTGCCAAGAGCTCGAAAACAGGAACTAGTAAACTACTGATAACAATGACTTTGTCGATGCCGACGAAAATAACGCTCCCAGGCGTGCGATGTCGCCGTAGCGCGGACCGAGCGGTGCAAGCCCGCGCCCATTACTATTACGAGCCGGTTGTATAATACACCTACAAAACATTACATGTAATTAACGCTTCAGTGTGTTATTTTTGAGAGTGTGAATCAACTAGAATGTGCCGATGAATCCCGGTTTCAAATAGCTCGGTCGCTCGGTAGTTGGAGCAAACATAAGGAGTGGCAACCCTCATTACTCAGGTGATCGTAGGTCATGACATTGACATCGCGCGGAGAGAACGGACAATCTAGATTGTGTTTGTTTATCTTGTGGGTTAAAACTAGACTACGAGATAATATTATGAAAAAAAAGTTCGTATAGTTCGACTAATATTGTAAATGAGAAAGTTCAAAGACAATCAAAGACAATTAAATTTCCTTGCTAGATATTAGCATTTGTATCCCGTCCTTCATTTAAAAATAAATATGATCTATGGTTGACATTCTATAAGACCTCGGCCCCACAGCGAGCGATCTAGAATTCTGAGTTTACAGATGCTGTGAGTCTTTTCAGAGACCGTCGCAGTCTACCTGCACCAGTCTGTTTTGAATGCATCCAAGCGATCGCCCACTACAGTGAACTCCGTGCTTTAGCCCGCTCGCTGTAAGGCCCCTTGCCTTACAGCGCCTTACAGCAAGGGCTTTACTAACAAACTGTAGTTCTTGACATTGACAATGGCAAATTCCCTTTACGCCTGATTTACATTAATGGGTTTTGAATAGCGTTTGTCACGGATATCTTTTGGCAAATTGTCCGACTTCTAAATTGTTTTTAGTATTTCCTGCCGCTTTTCCTTGCCAAAATGTCAATTAGTCAGTCGCTAAATCAGCGCTGCTCTTTTCCCGGATCGAATCTTCAGCTTTACAATAGGTAATGAAACACGTGCGTTTGATACGAGCCGTTTGAAGTTTTTTATATCTTTGGGATGCCAACATAAAACATGTAAAAACGACGGTTTCAGTCTCTTTCTACTATACTTGATAGGCCATAGATTGGTGGCAGTAGAGCAGAATGGTTGTAATAGAATTTATAGGTCAATTTATTTATAACTTACATCAAGACTTTCGCTTACTGTATGAATATGCGTACGTTACGAATAAATACGCATTACGAAGATGCCTTTGATTTCTCCCGAGCGTATAACGATACATGTCGAAGAAGTCCTGCCAGTTATAAATATTTGCCATTCTGTCACTATAATGTGCGGTGCGGTGCGCCGATGTGCGAGATTTCTTTCGTGAAAATTACTACATAAGGGTTGATTTGATTATGTCAGCGAACAAGAGGGACCTGACGCGTTTTTTGTTCTTTTTTATGATTTGAATCCGTGGTTCATTACTTCATTTATCTTCATTTTGGTGCAAACAGAATATTTTAAAACTAGTTAAAAAAATGATTTCAAAACACTAGATATTATTTGTTAGTAGCTCCAAACTTTAAACTTTATAACGAAACATTTTACCTTTTGTGTCTTTCTCTATTATATTTTATCATGTTTGTGATTTCATTTTCGTGGTGTCAATAAAGAACTATTGTGTTGTATTGTATTGATCCTTTTCGGTTGACTCCTCAGTTGCTCACCTATACCTCTAGACCTATAAGTTTACTAGCTGACTCGACAGACGTTGTCCTGTCAAAAGCCATTGCGTAACTATAGCAACCGTAGTATGTTGATGCTAACTTGTCAATTTATAGTAAAAATTATCAGTATATATATAATTTGCAATAAATTAAAATTGCGACTATAATTTGAGATTTAAACTATCCTATCTCTCAAGTTGGATCGAACTGCACATGGTGTGCGAATTTTATTATAATCGGTTAAGTGGTTTAGGAGTCCATTGAGGACAAACATTGTGACACGAGATTTATATATATTAAGATAACTGAAAGGTTGTTTCGTTCACCTGTTGATGAGCTCCTGGCGGTCCGGGCGCAGCGCCAGCTTGATATTGAGGCTCTCCTTCCGCGCCAGCTTGGCGGCGACGCGCTCCGACTCGCTGGAGTAGTCGTCGCGGTACTCCGCCGCGCCCGCGCCGCCCTCCCACGGCCGCGCGTTCTCCTTGTTCTCCACAGCGTTGCCCATGCGCACCGGTCGACTGCTAAACGTGGACAGACTTACGTTAGCTTTTACAGAGTTGATAGTATACAAAAATTACTTAAATTTTGTACCTAACGATAGTTAAAGAAGTTTACCAAAATTTTGTATCTAACGATAGTAAGCAAGGTAGTCTTTTATTTTTTGTACCTAACTCGGTTTGAAGGCGGAAATATTGGAAAAGATTTTTTTAATAGAGGTGGTAAGCAAGTTCGTTCGGGCTAAGAGTTTTTAAGCCGCCTGAAGCCTCAGATTTGGCTTATAAATAATAGGACAACTTAAACTCTGCGACGGGTAAATAAAAAAATAATAATTACGACTTCTGCGCAACGGTCGATTTTAAAGTTAAATTTAGGTGAGGTTACGTGGGATTTGTATGTAAGTGCGATAACTTCTCACAAACTATGCCGCTTTTTCATTTCACCGCTACATTACAGTGTTTTATAATGTCTAAGATCGACATTAGGATTTTCATAGCAGTCTGTCGCATTTTTTTTTTTGTAAATGACTGACAGGTTTACTAAGTGTTTGACCACAATATCTTCATCTGGTCTATACACAATTGACAGTGCGGTCAATAATTTGATTGAGTTTCCAACTTCGTTAGAATTAGACAAAAACTAGTGACTAATGTGCTACCGGTGTACCAGAAGTAGTGCAAAACTTATGGCTGTCAGTTATTTTGTGTTATTGCAAAACTCGGAAGTACAATTGCTCTTTGTGTTGAGTTTTATGACAGTTACCATCGGTGATGTGTGAATATTTTGTGTGTATAAACACAAGTGTGTATAATGAGTGTACTCGCACGTGTATAAGTTAAACGTGCACTATGTTTTATGAACATCTAAATTGAACCTAGTTCAGTTTACATTTCGATTAACCAATATCAAAACATCTAAGGGTTCCGTTACATCAAGCTAAACATACATTTAAAATAAAACATCTACGTTGATCTATGAACTCGTAAGAATATCATACATCAATTTACACGAACGAATGTTTTCTTAACACTTTGACAACAATCACATGCGCTGGCCTCAAGTGCGGCTAATAGTCAAATGCGTTGTGTTTTACGCGCCTGGCGTGTGCAGCCGTACTCGCGTCGCACAAAGGAAAACACAAGGTATGTGTTTTCCGCAGTCAAAGTGTTAAAAGTCATAAGACATTTACATGCAACATCGAATAACAGTAACGGTAACGGGTAAGTCGAAAGTTAACTAGAAAGGACCTTTCTATAGGTATATGTCGAGAGTAGTGAGACCAGTTCGATGGATGACTGACCGTTGGTAAGGGTCAGGGGTCGTAAGTGGTAATACATGAAGCAGACAACATGAAAAGGGTTAGTAGATGGAGTTTAGGCGCCAACGTGAAAAAATCATATACATACTCATATTGCCACATTGTTTTATTTTCCATAAAGTGTTCAATGTGTAATAATTTGTTAAGTATTTGATAACGTGCACGAGTGCAGCAAGTTGTATGTAGCGAAACGAGTCTTTGCGTGTTGTTTCCAAAACTCCATAGACGTCCACCGCTTTGCAGGTCATTACTTGGACTTGACTCACTTCGTTTGACTTGGAATCAGTATTGACTAAAACTTGAAATTATCATCTTAAAAAATATTCTTTGAAATTGACACTGACTTAATGTGAAATTGACACTGGCTGAATGTGAAATTGACAATGGCTGAATGGAGAAGACGTCTGGAGCCAAAACTTAAAAAAAGAGATGAGAATGGAAGCGTGCGATGCACGATGCGCGCAGGCAGTGGTGGAGCGAGGCAAGCGGACCGTCCACAGGTCTCTGGCGAACGTCGACAACAACACAATGCGTTACCATATTCGGATCCTCGGTTTTGGTGGCGGCCGCCTGCTCGCCGCCGCGTGATGGAAATAAACAATTTCACATATATCACGCCTTCGTTTTATATCTAATGTAAGCGGTCACTTTCAATTCGCATGAGTCGTTAGAGGTGATGAAACTAAATGCTCTCGAGTTATATAGTCGATGAAAATATAATCGTTTCGGCGTGAGTATAATTATGTCAGTCATTATGAGAGACAGTGTTAATTACGCGAGTACACGATCATCAAATACTATTATAGTTTGTCTGCATGTAAAATTTGGACTTGGGTGAACTGGCTAGACTTTAACATAAAGCTTTTTAAATTTTAATCACACGTTTCTCGTAAGTAATTAAAATAAATTTCGCTTTAGAAACTTCATAAATTGGAGCAGTTTTTTGACTGCTAGCAGTAGAAAGAGCAGTTTTTAAATCCAGATCCAAAATGAGGTATCTCATTTTTTTAAATTTGCTTGGCAACTTGGACCTATTTTATTGTGACAATTATATTTGAAACCTATTTTTAATTATTAGCAATTTTAATACAAATCTACGATGAAGCGAAATGTGGAGGCTGGAGGGCTTTTTGCCCTATTAGAAACATGGCCCTATTCTTGAAGGCTCATCTCAGTGACTTTCACTGACATGACATTTCCAATGAGAGCGTCAGTGACCAAGATAATATCTCACTCGACAGAATAAGGCCCCATGTACAAATCAATTGATGTACCCATTGATATCCTTTTCAAAACTTCCATTTAAGATAAAGAGCGTAGACGAAGATAATGTTATACACTTTCCTAAAATATCAACTATGATAGAAACTAACGTGGTTTTAACACGTTTTGTTATAATTAACACTGTAATACTCACGTAAAAATAAAGTCGTTTACTACGACTAGCTTCGATCACATTCGGTGATTGCCAGGCGAGACGCAACCGCGAGCGCGTCACGCTTGTAACTCACCCGATGAAGGTCTCCGAATTGGATCGAAACTAGTCGTAGTAAACGACTTAATTTTTACGTGAGTATTTCCGTGTTGTATAAATAAATAAATAAATACAATAAAATAGGCCTTCATTGCTATCACTAGCTGTCGGTACTGTTTCCCCAGCTTGTCCTTCGACAAAGGCCTCCTGTAAAGCTCTCCACTTTTCTCTATCTCTCGCAATCCTCATCCATTCTATTTCCGTGTTAATTATGTCTACCAAAACTATGATAGATTGGAGGAAAATGAGTATTAAGTAAGATACTGACTTGAAGCTAGCGTGGTGGTGGTCTTGTCGAGGCGCGAGCGGCGTGGGCAGCGGCGTGCCGCCGGGCGAGGGCTGCGCGGGCCGCTTCTTCAGCGCCGACTTGAGAGGCACCGCGCCGAAGATGGGCTCCTTAGGAGGGATCTCTTCCACGCGGGACGTGTCGGCGACTAGCGGCGAGCCTTCCTCCTCCTCGGGGTCGTCCTCGTCTTCAGCTGCCGAGTTAGAACACTGTCGTTATATGGAAGGAGCACTACCACAAAAACTAAAAATAAAGAGACTTTTTAAAGTCTTTAGCAGCTCATTTTTACGGTTCCGTACAAAAAGGGTAAAATGGGACCCTATTACTAACTAAGACTCCGCTGTCCGTCCGTCTATCCGTCATCACCAGGCTGTATCTCATGAACCGTGATAGTAACAGTTGAAATTTTCATAGATGATGTATTTCTGTTGCCGCTATAACAATAAATTTAATACTAAAAACAGAATAAAATAATTATTTAAGGGGCTCCCATACAACAAACGTGATATTTTGCCGTTTTTATAGATGGTACGAAAGCCTTCGTGCGCGAGTCCGACTCGCACTTGGCCGGTTTTGCAACAACTTGTATTGGATATGTAAAAAAATAATGTTTGATTCATAAAAGTCGTTCATAAGAGTCGAGCATAAAATATAAACCTTCGTGTCACAATTTCAAATGAAAAAGTTGCTTAGCCCGCTTGAAACGAATTAAAAGCTCAAAGAGCACGCAAAGTTTGACTTTAGTTACTCTCCAATGGAAACTAAATTTCGACAGCAGTTTCGCCGAACTAACAGTCTGCATAATCATACCGTCATACTACCGTAGTTAAAAATAAAAATAATACTTTGCAATACACTACAGTATTAGGAAGTGAGAAATTGTCTCAGTAATGCTACTTATTTGGCGCATCATCAAATCTCCTCAACAAGAATGAGAGGCACGCCATTACTCATCGACCACATATGTTGTGTGACAGCGGCATGTCATCACTCCAAAACCGACGAGCCGGGAAACTGTTTTAAGTACGATATTGAACGTGGCCATACTTTGCAAGCTAATGGAAGATCGACTAAGGACTTTGTTACTCAAAGCATCTGTGTGAAGTAAAAGTTTTACGTAATTTTATCGCTCACGTAGATATTAACTCTTTGTTGTTTTGACCAGAAATAGAGAGAGTGGGGTAGGCTCATGGCGCACCGTCACGGATTGGTGTTTGTCTTTACCGACACTGGCACACGATGCCAGTAGTGGCGTGTAAGGTTGAAGAGCTGAAAATTGGCGGGTGCCGGACCGGCCCATACTCCGATAAGGTGCCGGGGCACCTTAGACAGCTCAACTCACATTTGCGAAAAGTTGCAGCTTCTACAGCATCAATCAACTTGGTAAATAAAGTAAGTGCAGTAACAACTCACAGTCAGATAGAGGCGGATGGTGCGGCGTCGCGTGCTGGTGTTGATGCTGGTGTTGGTGTTGGTGCTGGTGCTGGTGCTGGTGTGGGTGCGGGCGCTGGTGGTGGCGCGTCGGGCTCGGCGAGCTGAACATGGGCGGCGGCGGGATGGGCCCGATCTCCGACACGGCGATGGGCGGCTCGGGCAGCTCGGACAGCATCAGCTGCTCCTCGCCCTCCGCCCCGCCGCCGCCGCCGCCGCCCTCGCTCACAGATCCATAGCCGCCTACTGGAAATTCAAAAGATAAACTAAGAAACTTACCATTACCATTTGGTATATTAACAAACGCTATGTTAACTGCACTAATAACTATCTCACTGGAGATACTGATCGGAGACTAATCAATTAGAACCCGAAAGCAATTAAACTTTGTTGCCTACGCGCAAATTTGATTAATCTCGGTTAATCTCCTCTGCATAGCCTAATCTTAAATTTAATCTCAAATAGAATATTTAGATTTTTAGATGGATCGCTTCGTTTATTTTATAGCTTTTGTACTCGGCTATTCATCCCTAGAAAGGTTTGCTTACATTTAATTTTGATATGCTAATTGATTTAACCATGATTAAGTACTTCAAAATAGATGGAGTATCTTTAAAGGGCGACTTACCGACATCCCCTTGATAGCAAACCCGCCGCGGGAGCTTGCCTGCCGTCAAGGAGTTGGGCCGCTCAGGCCTCATCATCTCACCATTCTCCAACTTGTCTTTCTTTGGTTCTGAAAACGTAATAAATGCATCCGTTAAACATTGTTTTCATTTAACCGACGCTCAGCGCGTCACGTGTCGTCGCCCGTTCGCTTTTGGCAAGTGACTCGACTTTTTGTCAGTCATTAACCGAAATGGAATTGGATATTGCTACAATTGTGACTGCACCAAAAGTGCACGCAAAGGTGTCGCGAGGTTTATTCCCGAGGGTTGCTCTAGTCCGTCCCAATAAGCGTGGTAATGCATAACAAACATAGTAGGAAGTCACGTCAGTGTAGATAGTAAGTTATAGGTGTGGGAGGGCATGGCGAGGATTCTAATAATAGGCGATAGACGAGTACGCTGTTCCATTCACCGGGTGTCGGCGTCGGCGTCGGCCTTGGCCCCATGGAACTACACAACTATTGACGCATCTCCGTAACTCAGCGAGATATAATAACTATTAAACGTACAGCAAAACACGCCTACATGACGCTCAATTGATCCTCGTAAATTTTATTTTTATGTTTCATGCGCGTTTCTAGATGGTTTTAGCGCTGCGTAGTTCCGTGTTTATTTAATAGGAGACTCTAATTCCTATTTCTATAAATGTATCGTATCTTTGTGATACATAACATTCGAATCAACGTTAATATTTCTCAAACTGTTTCATGCCGAGACCTGTTAAATAACAAAACTTGACGTAGAGTGGCTAAACAAAGCCTCTTTTACATCTCAAATCAACCGACTCAAGACATCGAGTCAAAGAAAGTAATAAAAGCAATTCTCAATTTACCCCATACCCTACAGCTCAATAATTCGCGACACGAATCACAGCGCCGTGCAAAAGTAATGGTTCAATCCAGCCGCTACGCTGCCATTAGACGGCGAATACCGGCGAACGGTGAGCCGTATGAGGCAATAAGAGTTATGCCAGGTGCGCGCCAGCCTGCGCCAGGCTCGCGAGGCAATTCGTGACCCGCCACGACGAACTTACTCAAATGTATTGCGACATACATCACTGCCAATTACTTAGACACTTTCGACAGCGCGCATGCAAATATTGGATGTAGGAATATTCGCTACAAACTGATTTATGAGCTAGCGTAGCGTCTCACTATATCTGAAGACCTTCAGGAAGCCTGAAAACTTTTGACACCTGGGGTCAGTCAGTCTATACAAAGAGAGATCTGAATATTTGACCAAGGTTTTATAATTACGTATACAAAGAGTCGTCCCAACTAGGTAGTATGTGAGTGGATAGTAGGATACAAATAATATGTTTTTACGTTTAAGATGTAAGGTAAGATCCCAAAGTAATCCCGCAACAAATAGTCTTGTATTTTTGGAACACTGGGACAGCGGATAAACCTACTTATTACATTACCTACACAGAAAAAAATATCCTGAGGGTCGACCATCAAAAGATTATACGAAAATAGTTGGAAAATAATAGGTAAAGACAACGTGATATACTATAATACGATGTCTATAATACGATATGCTATATTATAATACGACGACATAGTTTTGACATCGGTACTTGGCTGGAGTAGTTAAGCCTAAATCATTATTGCAGGCATCCTGTTAATAAATGTCCAATAATAGCACGTTATAAAGTCATTTCCGTTTTATACTAATAAATTAGCGTAGCTATAATCAAAATGTAACTAACCAGACAACTTTATCTCAGAAGTGGTGGAAGTTTGCAAACTCGAGATAACGGAGTTGTTTGTGGAACAGATAGAGGCGCCAAGCAAGACGTCTTGAAAACTATACATTGAATAAGATTATTGGCCAGCTGCTACGGAGCTACAGTGAGAACAAATCCAATATCCCTCGCCACAAGTAAGTTGGGAGCTGATATTATCTCGGCTGTGATGGGAAATAAAATAACGTTTCACACTCATAAGCGGGCCCTACTAGGATTCCCGGTGCCATGGAACACACGGAAAGACACGAATAAGTTAAAATCATCAATTAAAGAGAATTAAAGATACGAAAACCTAAAGTATCTCCAGTTAAATCATTGACAGTAGGTTCTGCGGTTGAGATAGAACTAGTTTCAAAATATACGTAAAGTTTTAAGGTTGCCTTGGAGTAAACGAGAAATAGTCTTAAACCTTTTAGAGGTATAAGTAGTAAGAGAGCAGTTCGCAGAACCCTTACCAAAATGTATGCCCATTACTTTTACTTACTGATTCTCAAGAAAATATCAGACATCTTTCCCAACAATATTTATTACTCGAAGATAATGTTATGTCTCGCAAAGAACATAAAACGAACATCATTAGGTACAACAACGCTGATACAATGTTTTTTCTTGTTACTACTTTTTCTGGGGAAAATGGTAATTTAACATGATTTCAAGACAACGTAATAGTATCATAAGTCATGACCTTATTTATTTACAAGTCAGGGCACAAAATAAATGATGTACGATATTTTACGAGAACCATTTTCTTAGTAGCCTAAAAAAGGAAAACTAGCAGTAGGTATACATTACATGAAAGGAGTCTTGGAAAAATGCTTCATCAAATTCGTTGTACTTCAAAGCATGCGAATTAATAAACATGGTAGACAGATTTATGTTACAAATAGGCTCAATTATTGATAGTCAGTAAACGAGAGAACTCCTACAAAGTACTAAAAGCCAAACAGAGGCCGTTCAATAAACGATAACCATAATCGTATTATGATGTTTAGATAGGCCAGCGCCGATGATGGGCCGACTCATCGTTTATTCTTGAAATGCCGAAGTGAGGGATACTCTCATTTGAATAAACTAAATGAGGTTCCAGCATAGAGCTAACAAAGTTATTTCATTAGAGCTAGTTTTCAAAACTTCATTAGAGCTAGTCGCCGAAACTTAATTTAAGATATTAACGTCTAGATAATTTGCTAATGTTGCCTAAGAAACTGAAAAATGTATTGACACATTTTTAAATTAAAATGAGTTCAAAATCTAGAAAACTTCCCAAATGAATAGAAAAGCATACAAGTAATATGATGCCAAGTACGATACGTGCGCTCGCGCGTTCTATCGGCCCGGCATCCGTAAGCTGGTCGCTGGAAGAGCCTGGGAGAGCCGGGAGCGAGCGGGACCGGCCGATCGATCCGGCGCCCTTGGCCGAGCCACCTTCGAGGACGAGGCTGCAGCGTTACGCAACTGTAACCTCTACCCAGCCTCTCCCACACGTGTTTGCAATCTGTCTCTTTCACCCGTGTCCTTTAATGTTACGTACAACCAGTATAGGCAACCTTACAGTCTTAGCTGTAGATCAACAGTTTTAGGAAGTAGTCACAGTTTTTTAGAAATGATTTACATTACTGTATTTGCGTTTTTTTTTTATAAAATAAGATATTTTAGGAAAAACTGTAGATTTCGTCTGTCCGTCTGTCAGGCTGTCTTATCAAACGTGATAGTTAGATAGTTGAAATTTTCACAGATGATGTATTTCTGTTGCCGCTTTAACAAAAAACAGAAGAAATTAAATATTTAAGGGGGCTCTTATACAACGTGTTTTTGCCGTTTTTATAGATAATGGTGCGGAACCCTTCGTGCGCGAATCCAACTCGTACTTCGCCGGTTTTTCTAGTGTTTTTTTAGCTAGTCTACAGTTTTTCTCTTCGATACGTTTGGCAACACTATACAAACTTGCCTCGGCCAAATCCTATAGGCATAACAATATTTCGACTAAAAGGCAAGACGATTACAAAAGCGGACCGCCCACACAGATGTTTACAAAGAGATTATGCTGAAGAGCCCTCGGGCGGACAACTTCAGCCGGGCATTTTACAAGTAAAGGCAATTTGGATTTCTTTAAAAAGAATGCCAAATACAAAGCTTCTGAAATGAATTATCTAAATAATAGATTTTATTTACCGAAAACAAACCTTTACTTATATTGCTCAATTCAGATACTTTTACCTTCGCTGTAATAGACTAGATTAAATAAAAATTACAATCATCATCAGTTGCAGCTCATTTGAGGTTCGTGTACTGCTAGACTTTTTTTAACGTGAACAAGTCTGCGTTTGACCACTAACTTCCTGTTGGTAAGCCAAGTTTCCAAGTTGTCTTTCCACCTAGTCTACTATATCCACTATACGTTAGCCGATTACATCGTCTCCACTCTATAAGCCATTTACCCCATCGTGTGTAGGTTCTTTTACAAAATTCACTAGCCCGTTGCCACCTCAGTTTGGTTATCCTTTGAGCTGTGTCGATCGATCACTTTAGCTCTTTGTCGGATAATCTCATTTTTATTTTATCCTGCAAAGAAACCCGAGCATAGCTCGCTGAGCAACTTTCAACCGACTAACTTTATCGGCATCGTACTCTACTCGTAGATAGATTAAATGTTATATAGTCTGGGTAGATATCCGACTTCAATTATGGTAAGTCAATAAGTTACCCGTAGGTAGTTCTTGAGGCACGTGATTGCGTTGTAGTATGAAATGCGATGAGGTAATTAGGAAGTTATGTCAATAGCGGAGCATTCCCAGAGCGAGCGTTGCGAGTAAATCAGTAATAGCAGCACACAATGTCAAGACTACGCGCCGTGGTTCACGGCACGCGTTTCGCGTATAACCTGCCCAGGTACGAACTTGCCCGATCAGTCGTCGCGTAAAACGACAAGCTCCAAAGCCCACAAACACCAATTTTCTCAAAATAAACTCAACTAAAAAACCCAAACATACGCTGACGCCTCAGGTATTTCGTCTGTTTACTTTCAGAACGTTAGACTTACAAATTTCACGGAGTTTGGGAATCTATCACGCCTACTTTTTGCGGTGAAAGAAATGCTAAATAACGTTAGTTAGTACCAAAATATTTGTATTAGAACGAAGCGATATAAATAAGCGAATCTCGGTCGGCACACTTAGCTATTTCGGATGTGACGATGCGTTGTTTTGTGATTCTAATTTTTTACAAATTTACCGTGATTAATAGTATCTGAATTCGTAACGAGGACAATATAATCAGCGAAGCCGACAACTGGGTCGCACCACACTAGCGCGGAGGAATTTGAACGACCAACATAAGAAATCGTGGTGACATTGACGAGAGCCACGTGGGCGGCCGGCGACGGGTGAGATAACATTTCGCTCATTTTAAATTTTACCTTCAACTTCATAAGACTAGTTCAGTGACGAAGGTCTTTCGTCATACAATAGGCATATAAATCAATAAGACCAAAATAATGTATTTTTTTTAATTATGCGTTAAGTGGTGTGGTTATGTGGTGAGACTATATCATAATGTTTTAACATGACCCGTAAATGGAGCACCTCAGTTGTGTCACTGCTAAGTGCTAATATCGAAACATCTATATTATTCGTTTTGATTGATAACAAACAAACGTCTACCATCATATACGGGATTTATAATAAAACCAGAGAGAGCAAACAAAAGCTATAAATCATTTATTTCATTCGTTATCGGGCGGTAGTCCAGAGGCGGCGGTGGGTCAAGGTCGTCCTGCGGCCGGGCCCGCCCTTCAGCCTTTTCTCATTCCCTGAATTATTGCTTTGCCTTTACACCAGCTCCCGCACAATTACCTCTGACGAGATTGTGCGCTTTCAGCTTCTCGCATTCCTAAATCTAGTCAATTACAGACCACGCAACAATAATCATAAATAAGCAACCGAAATACGAGAAAAAATCCAATTTTGCTGTAGACCATTCGTTTAAACGCGAACATTGCTAACATATACTGGCAATTATTGGAAAACGAATTCCTCTCACGTTCGCTCACCAAACAGAGCTAGCTAACCAAATTATCTGTGAAGGCACAATACAAAGAGATTTCGAAATCAGGTGCGAATTCAACCTTCGCTTTCAGGCTTTTACAACATGTTTGGATCTTTGTTCTTAAAAATCAATTTTTCGTCTATACGTGGAATACAAAACTAAGAGGTAAGCTTGTTTAGAATCTCTTGGAAGGGGTCTCAATAAAATGAGATAAAGACACAAGACAGAGTTTCGGCACCTGTTACCGAAATATCTATCCAAAGAGCAATCAATTCTCTGATTAAAAAAGTGATTATAACGAGTAGTAACGGACAAGGAGGCATTGGAGACATAAGAGAAGAATGGCATCAAGCGTCTCATAATAAAGACGAGCCCATAAAGCATTCGTAGAGAAATGAAATGAAGAACCCAACAGCGAGCAGGAAGCGCTGCCACAGTCCGCTAATTATATTTTTACTTTATTAACAAGGTTTGAGGAAGACGGACGTCGTTATCGAGCGGAATGTGGTGATTGACATTCGCGGGGCAATTAAACCCGGGTAGCGGCCGGCGCCTCCGCAAATAGTTGCACAAGGCCATGGCACCACGGCACGCCACTGCCCGTTATTTATTGACATCTCCATCGGCAACGCCACATAGGGCTTCCTATCGCGCATCCGCTTTCCACGCGATACTGATGAAAGTATCCGCTGCAACCACTGATTACATTCAATATTATCTTTGGCGCTCAGTAAACGGATTTGTGCCAATATTAAGCGGAATTTAGAATAACAAACCAATAGAGGACACTTCTTGGGATGTTGTTATTTCAAAGTAAAGATGCCAGAATGATTGGCATTGCCAAATCAGATGAAATAGATTTGTTGTGAGAATAATATTGAATCATCACTTAAATTGTAGAAAATTAGACGACGTATTTGCTAACTTTATCTTTGAGTTATTAGAATATATTTCATTGGTAATGATTTTTTTAACACGATATTAAAAATTCAAGTCAAGTTTAAAGAGAAGAGAGAACAGACTTTTTTGGAACAATATCGGAAAGATTAATATATTAAAGTCTTCTTTGAAGTGTTCTCTCTCATATCTCATATGAAAACATTTAACAACAATGGCTTTTCAAGTAAGTATGTGCTCGAGTTATCCACACACAAGATTATTACAGTAAAGTTATGAAAGGCGGTCGGGTGCGTGGGCGGTTTAACCTTACCCCGTACCTTTGGGACGCTCACAATGAATATTTCGTGTTATTCGACAGAAACCACCTGCCGTTGCTGTAATTGGAATTGTTAAATATTAAAAATTATCCTTTTAGGAAAACAGATTTTGAGGTCATCAAAAACAATTGGCCTTTTTCAGAGGAAACTCTATGATGAAAGGGTTATTACTAAACACAGAAGAATGTACATTTCAATTCAATAGGAAAGACGATATTTATAAAGACAGCTGAATGTATTTCCTTATTTCAATCGAATACATTAAATATAATAAAATGCAAGTGAAACAGCGTCTAAATGTGATGGTATGACTTAAACACTCCATTTTTTACTGTTTTAATGATGTACGTGCACTCGGAACCGTGTAAGTGATGCGTATGCAGCGGGCAAAGTGAGCGTGACATTGACATTGCGAGCGCGAGCCGCCGACAGCAGGCCGGCAGCTGATGAGTGAAGTTCCGAGCGGAACGGAGCGGCGTGCGTGTTGTTAGCGGTGGACCGAGATGGGAGGTGATGCAGCGATGGTCTCTGCGGTGATGGTACCATTGGTGCGGGTGAAGAGCGCGAGGTTGTGCGAGTGGCGGGGCACGGGCGACTTGCGGCGCACGTAGTAGTGGTCGTGGCGCTGCGGCGGCGGCGGCGGCACGAAGGGCGGCGGCGGCGGCAGGCGCGCGGGCCTCCGCCGAGCGCCGCCCGCGAAGGCGTCCATGGCGGCGAGCGTGCCGACGTCGCTCATGTTCGCGGCGCGCTCGCGGCTGGAAGACTGCGGCCGCCGCACGATCGTTACTTCGCCCCGCAGCCCCCGGCTCCGCGCGCGCTCTTCGATCGCCGCCCGCCCTCCGTTTTGCCGTTCGCCCGCCCACG
Source organism: Alcis repandata (assembly GCA_949125135.1). NCBI lineage: Eukaryota > Metazoa > Arthropoda > Insecta > Lepidoptera > Geometridae > Alcis > Alcis repandata. Next base: position 8,070,717 of record OX421226.1, on the reverse strand, counting down.
AACCGACTCACTTTGTTTTGAATTTTTAATTTATCGCCATTCATCTAGCACTTGTTTCACTTTAAAACGTGAAAAAGAGCTGCTAAGATTTTTAGAGAGCGATGAACCGCAGATTGCATTTAGTTTTTTAATGTTCAAAATACTGAACGGAGCATGATTCATTGGCACGAGTTGCCGAGAGGACTATATTAACCGTCGGTCCGTCCGTTAACGTTGTGATTTTAATAATTGCAACGTTATTGGGTCGAGACGATTTTATTAACGCATTAGCGACGAGATATTTCAAACGTCAACGTCTAAAACAATTTCTTATTCAGGATAATGTTAATAAAGAAGTTTGCTAACCGTAAAAATTTATGATACTACAGTAAAACTAGATATTCTTCAGCAGCGCACCTGGGAATACCTCCAAGACTAGTCTGATTTTACACAGTGCTTACTGAAAACTTAGGTCACTGACATCGCTGGTGTTCTTGAAAACGTTGTAGAATATTCATCACGGTACGGTACCTAGCCACTGAGAAGGTTCAACGGCACTTTGTTTCTTGTTCAACATTTTTAAATTATACATATAATTTGAATAAAATATTTTCCAATTCTTTTGAAAGAAAATAAAATTTTATTCCTTGAAAAATTGATGTATTTTTTTCATTTTTATCACCAGTTGTTATTACTTTTTACATTTAGGTACTTGTATTTAACGATTTTTCTTTTTGCGTCATGCGTAGGTTACTATAAGCGTCCCATTAATCTTCAAAGTGCGTTATATATCACCTGCTTGCATGTATCTTCTACTGCGACAACCTCTCGCTTATATGACAGTTTAAAGGGCATGGCGTGCAAAATGGATCCAATGACGTGCAAACTGGAAAACGTGATTCCCAAATCCCAAGTGCCAACCCAATTAGCATACCATGAGTCATGTAGGTACTGTTTTTTATTCTGTCCATGAGTTAGAGGTCAATCGCAAGCCTATCCTTAATTAAAAAATATTATTGTGTCTGCTCTACATCATTTTTCTAATAGACCAATCACAATAAACTGTTAACCCTTTGAGCGCCAATGTCTATGACAAAAAAAAAATGTGCTCAAAACGTCAACGAAGGTAACGCAGCACGCTTTGGTTTTAAAATAGAAAATCTATAAAAAAAAATATCTTATGTCCCAGCCCGATGGGTCGACGATATCAGACCTATTGCGGAACACACAGATGAGGTTGGCCCGAGATAGGGCAAAATGACACCCATGAAATTAAAAAATGGCAACAATAGAGGAGGCCTATACCCAGCAGTGGGTCGATATAAGCTGACGATGCATAATGAGTAAATGATAGTCTTATTTATAAATGCCGGAGAATCTAATTTCAAAATTCGAAAAACGACGTAGAAACCAAACTTTCTTTGAGCGATCCGTGGCGTTCAAAGGGTTAATCAATTCAATTTAGGGAGGGACGTCATAACTTCAGTGCTAAGGCTACGGTCATTTCGAGATGTGTCGGTTTTAGAACCGGCAACTGGTAGGTCGTAAAACGAAACTATCAAAATACTACGTCGTCAAGCTGGTAATTTATTCAGCAATAACTGAAACTTCTCAAGTGCATGAGATGTATCACGTGTGACATTTCATTGAACCGGCGATCACGGTCTATTTAACTCTATTTATAGTTTTAGTGAATGGATGCTGAAGTAAAATTAGAATGCATCGTTTTATTAATATCGCTTGGTTTTAAGCAACTGTTTCATTCAGGATACAAAGTTGTATGTGGACTACATACACTTATAAACACAGCTCGTGCTTCAAATATTCTGACAACTTCTCGCTGAGGTAAAATGTCACGTGCGAAAACAAGACGGAGAATTTTAAACACCGAATAAGTAAGCAGGGTTTATAAGACCCAGAATGACTAGCGTCAAGCCTTTTTGCAGAATACTTTTTTCCATTTAACCTAATGAGTGCAAGAGTGACAGAACAATGATAGAAGCGCTAGAGACGTATTGAGCGCCTTTAGGTATTTATGACGAAAAAATACGCTCCGTTTTGCGTTTTAAAATTCACTGCATTGACACGTGGAAAAGTCTAAAAGTATTTATTTGAATGTCATTCCGGAGTGAGACTTCTCTACTCGCACTGTTATTTATCTGTAGCTCGAGCGGATACGGGGGTACGTCATAGAGCAAATTCACGAGCTTGGACAAAAAATCATTTATATTACATCTCTATGCTTACGAGTATGCTTTCTGCATCCCAACCACGTCACTGTTTTCCGCTCGCTTGTTGCCTGACGTCGAAAACATTAAACATATGAGTCATATCCTAGCATGCTCTCCACGGTTGACCAACGTCACAGTCATATGTACGTAGTTACCGCCTTCATAATCAATATAATCATACGATTGTAATGGTGAACTTGAGCTCAGCCAGTAGTAGAGTACTAAATTATTTTCTACTATCTGACCCGACAGACGTTGTCCTGTCTTAACTATGAATATTGAATTGTCTTTTTCCCAATGTTCCGTCCTGTCTTAACTATGAATATTGAACTTGAATCGTCTTAAATTTTCTAATGTTTCGCTCAGCTTCCTTAATTTTTTCCTTCATGAGAACCTTCTCCTTACAATAATTAGCACAACAAAAAAGGATTGTCGAAATTGTTCCGTCCGTTCACGCGTGATGCGATGACCAAGGAAATAGAGATTCTCTTTATATATAGAGACTAGCTGACCCGACAGACTTCGTACTGCCATACAGTACTTCTCTATGGTACTGCCTAATTAAATATAAACACTGCACAAAACACTATTTACAATTTTATACTTATAATTATTACAATAATAGAGGTACGAATTTGTTTCGTGTATCAGTTGACAAAAGCAAACTCATCCATGAAAAAAAAACACTGACATTGACAGTTTGTTGTTGTTTCAACTTTTTTTTAATTTGATATGACTTGGAGTCAAATCCTTCGAAATTTAAAAAAAAACGAATGAACTATTCGATTTCGTTTTCTTTTTTTTTGTTTTATCTGTGCTCCAACGCACACTGTTTTGATAGATATGATTGAATTTGAACTTTGTACAGAGGTAATAAAGTGCAAATTGACTCTTGGACGTTAGGAACATACCTACATTGCTTAAACAACAGTGAGTGCTTGCAATTCAATATGAACTTTATACAATAGCAATAAAGCTCGTTTTAGTTAGAAAACGTTTGTATGGGAAAAAGAAAAGGGCTGTTTTTAGGGTTTTTATTTTTTTCCGTAAGAACCTTCTCCTAATAATAATAAATACAACAAAAAAAGAATTAGTGAAATCGGTCCAGCCATTCACGCGTGATGCCGTGACCAAGGAAAACGGTTTTCATTTTTATATATATAGATTTCTCAAGTTTGCATCGCTTAATCCAATTCTATATCTGCTACAGTTAAATTGAACTCGTGTTTCTGTTTGCCTACATTCAAAATGGACGTTCGGTATCGTGATTGCACGTAACTGTACCATTTTGAATGCATGATTTATTGCAAAGCGTATAAAATCAATGGGCAATGTGAGGATGCTCCAAGTCGGGTTTGATTGAAACCGAATGCTGCTAACAGACACGCTTATTGATTGTACGAGTCCATTCATTGTTTGCCGGTGCATTGTACTGTTTAAAATGATACTGTTATTACACCTATACTTCTTGCTTAGGACGCCACAGTCTCTTAATCCTTAGGCATTTTTTTCTAATTATTATATGAGCTAATTAGTGCTAAGTGAAAAAGCGTAAATAATTAAGCATACTATACTATGTTACTAACATCTGAAATGCCTTTGGGTATGGCAAAAAATCTCGGCAAGACAGGCAACGGTGTCAATGATTTCAGTATTGCGTTTACATGGCTTCGGTGGAAAGTGAATGAAAGGTACGAGTAAACGACGTATGTACACTTGTACAGTGAAACTTGGTTAAGTGGGACCTGGATAAGAGAGAAACCTCCATAACTGGAACTCATGTTGAGGTCCCAGCACTTTGGCACTGAATTACCTCTGTTAGTGGGACGAAGCAAACCTCTATTATCTGGGATTCGTTCTTTCGATTTTATCGTCATAGTAACCTCTGAGTGAGTGAATTTTATATGCATTAACCTCTGTAACTGAGATAACATCGTTTTGTTTGTTTACTTACTTATTCTCCGAATCCCAGATTTAGTAAAAAATTCTAAACACGAAGCAGTAAAAGCACTAGAAACTTTGCAGTTATTTTGAAATGACAAATTGGTGACCAAACCATATTTGATAGAATTTATAACATCGAAAAACATCTGATGGCTGATACTTTCAAAAGACAAACTAAAATGAAACATTCTGTTTACATTTTAAACTTTTTATAAAAAAAAACGTGTTTGAATATTTTTGTTTACATATTACGTTATTTCATTGTTTAATTGCACCTCTATAACTGAAATAACCTGTATTCTGACCTCTATTAATGGGACCCTCTGTAAATGAGACAAATATTTATTTATACCTGGATATCTGAGACACTTGGTAAGTGGAATACCTCTATAAATGAGACAAATATGCAGGTCTCTTGAGGTCTCACTTAACCAGGTTTCACTAAGAAGAAGTTTACCACAGATAAAATAAAATGTAAATGAAGACAGAAGTATAAGAGGAAGTTTACCACAGATTAACTCCTATAGATTCCGCGCTCAGAACGGTCGACACCACGTATCGATCAAAGCCTTTGAAAATACAAGTGCATTTTCATAGGTTTCGATCTAGGTGCGACTAAACTTATCTTTGAGATAACCAATGGGATTTCATCTCGGTTCCCGCAACCCACGCATTCTTTAAACATTAGTGCGTTTAGAACAAATATAATGTGAAAATACAGTGTTTAATGTGAAATACGATGTGGTAGGTGTCTAATGTCTATAGGGATAAGGGATAATATAGGGTTGCAAGGAAAGGGTATGCTAAGCCGAAAAGAGCTCATAGTACTCACCATTATGAACAACTTTTACTAAAGAACCAACCCTAAAATCTCAAAATAATATCAGCTGTTCCATACATTTTGTCGAGTGTCGTTGACGTTTTCTTTAGAACAGCTGATTTATTTTTCGCGAAATTTCAGATTTCAGGGTTGGCCCCATAGTAAAAGTTGTTCATACTGATGAGGCACTATGACTGTTTTCAGCTTAGTAAACCCTTTCTTTATAAGCCGGTTTACTATGAGCTGTTTTCGTCTTAGCATACCCATTGCTTACAAACCGGTGTGATATGGTATCTACGGGCTGACTGGTTAGACACTTGACATATCCTAGGTTATTATAGTACTCATCATTTAAGCAACTTTTACTATGGGACCAACCCGGAATTCGCGAAAAAAAAATCAGCTGTTCCATACATTTTGTCAAGTGTCATTGACATTTTTCTATGGAACAGCTGATTTTTTTTTCGCGAATTTCGGGTTGGTCCCATAGTAAAAGTTGTTCATAATGATGAGTACTATGATAACCTAGAATATGTCAAGTGTCTAACCAGTCAGCCGGTATATCTGATGTTACCCACCTCTGAGGCAGGCGCACCCCATGATGTAGCCCATCATGGAGAGGCGCTGCGCGGGCGGCGGCGCGCGCGGCTGCGCTCGCGGAGGCGGCGCGGGCGGCACGCGCCTGCCGCGCGCCGGCGCTCGCGACACCGCGCTGCTTTACCCCCACCACTTTACCCCCCCGCGCCCGCACATACACATTTCCACATACTCAATATCTACACAACATCAAGATATCACAACCAGTCTTTTAATTAACATGAGCAAATCCATCGTAGTAAGAATTTTCAGTTCTATTTTCAGCACTTTTAGTTCGAATGCCGTGTCTAATGTTGTTATTTCAATGCCGTTTTACGGCTTTTAGTATCATTTTCTGTCGTTAATAAGTAAATCAGTCTTATCACAACTGTGTGCAAAGTAATATCTGGTCATTCTGCTTCAGCAGGTTTGTATTGTCTGAATTGTGCATTCAATCAAGAGTCTATTTTGCATTATCATTTGTGAGCCACGCTGCAGAAATTGAAAGATAAATCATAGATAAGTAATTAAAATTTAAAAAAAAAGATAAAAAATTCGTCGATGAAACATCAAGTGAATTATGTAATCTTGTTAATATTAAGTTTATGAATATAACACGAATTAAAGCAAAATATATAATCTCCTAATCAAACTAAGCTGCTTAAGAGTAATTAAAGTAAAGTTCTGAGTTTACGTTTTCCATTGTCACAGTTTAGTGAATCTCGCCTTATTATTATTTTTCAATTAAAACTTTCAAATTTCATGTAACTTATTATAAATTTAAAGTTTTTACAATAATTATAATGAAAGTTAATTACGAAAACGGGTCAAATTTCAACATTGAACAACCCCATAACTTTGAATTAACTCCATCGTAATATTGTTGATTGAGTTCTACCCGACAACGTTTAATAGGCAAATGTGGAGCACGTGTGCGGAGCCGTAGCTCGAGTTCAATTTGGCGTAATTGAATATTAGATGGTTCCAATGGAGCCATGGTTGGAGCCCCGAGAGCCGCGTGGCCGGCCGCCGCCGGTGCAGCGGCCGGGCTCGCGTGTGGCGCGCGATCGATACCGCACGCAAAGTTCCCGCGCCGAGCGACTTGCCACCAACACACATCAAACAATGTTCCAATACGTTTCAACTACTTGCTAATCAAATGTATACTGTGTCCGAAAAGCGAAAAATAGTCCATAGTTAATATACTTCGAGTCGAACGTTGTCATACGCTAAGCAGCATTTTCAAAACGTTTTTTAATAACAGTTATGTTTACGTCGATTCTTACCTAATCTAAAGTGAGGACTGAAAGGCTAGAAGGTTATAAAGTAGGTCACGTTTTATTGAATATCTCGGTGGCTTACTTGCAAGTTTGAATCGTAAGGCAAGCTTGAAGCGAGCCTTTGGCAATGCAGCTTTACTATAAAGTTTCGACTCTACATTACAGGTATAGTCAGGAGCTTTTAGTACTAATCGCTGAAATACAGTTGCAAGGAGTATATCGAAGCAGGCAATATAGAACCTTTTAAGCAGTAAGTGCTTTAAAAACAAAACATCTCGAGCGATCAAGAAACCATGACCTGCGTGCTACCATGTTACTGGTCCATTTACAATTAGCATCAATTACATCGTCAAAGTAGAGTACCATAAACCACGAAGCATGTCAAACAACCCTTCTACGTTTACTTTGTGGAAATGAGCCGACATAAATAATCACAACCGTAATATTTGTAACCGTTAGGCCGGTCGGAAACATTGGTCAATGCACCGGGATCTGTGGGCAAGGTTAGGGTGCAAAATGGAATGCGGCACGGGAACCGGCAAGGATGTGACAGGTGGTACGACTAGGCGGGCAGGTAATCGAGTGAGGTTAGGTGAAGGAGGCAAGGGTAGCTTTGCGGCAGGTCGCGGGCCGGCGGGCGCGGGCGGGCGCGGGCGCGGGCGGACCGACACTGAGGCGCGCGCCGCACCGCTGCCCCGCGCGCACCCTCCACTCCGCAACCCCCATCTAGAGCTAGACTTTCAAAGCGACCCCCTCGTAGCTAGACCCTCTTCCTTCTAATGGCATTACGTGAAATACCTCAACAGCGTACATTTAGGAGATTGATCTCCCCGATACCCATGCTCCGTATGTGGGCTGGAGATTTTCTAATGTTGATTCAGGCGCCCGGTATAATAGTTTCAGGAATAGTTCTTTGCAGTGATAAGTCGCATGAGTCAAGAATCGTAATGAAACATTCTGTTGTATCTGTATCTTACGCAAAACACCCTTAAATATATATATCAAAGAATCATACATATCAATAACTAAATACAACAAAAAATTATGACTTGTAACTTCTACTAAACTGAGACTGTGAGACTACTATGATTTCAGTAAGCGATTGATGAAGTTTACTAAACTTCAGCGGATGACTGTACACATTTCACACAAACGGTGTAATTTATCATTGTCCTACGTTTGAAAGCCCTTTCATCGTAAATTAACGCTGAGTGTATAGATTAAAAAAAAATACAGTTGTTGAGAATAAATAAGTAAAACTTTGACATTCGGCCAATACGAACTTACTTACAATTAAAAATACATATTCAAGATTTCAGATCTTTTTCCAAACATATTAAGCCCTCTTAAATAAATAAGACAGACCCAATGACCCTACAAAGACAACCCAAAACTCGACAAACGCTGTGCAACGAACCGAACATTACAGAGTGCGAGGAAACAAGAGCCAACCGTGCTGAAAATCACAAAGTCGGAGACACGGAGACCAAGAGAGTAAACACAAAGAAACGCCTGAAATTGACATTACGGGCTTGTTCCTTCAATTCTAAGCAAACCCTCGTTCGAGGGATGACAAAGGAAAAGCTGAGCAACCCTTATGCGGTCTGAGCTGAATCTGCCCGAGAGGCACTCGGCGGAGCTTGCAATACTGGAGTGTATTTGATGCGGCTCTATGCGTTTGAAATTAAAATACAGAACAGTATGTGGGTATCAAGAAAACGACTGATAGTTAAAATAATGAAATATTTAGTTTGATTGAAAAGAAAATAGTGAATTTATTCAAAGTTTCTTTGGGTGTGTTTATAGTTTGATGCTTCGTGGTTGCATCTGTCATTATCATAACCAATCTTACATTGCCTTTACTAGCTGTGCCCTCTGGCTTTAGCAGTGTTTTCAGTCTATTACTGCGTTTTCCAAGTAACAGATTTATCCAAAAACGCGCTACGTTATTAAAATTCGCTTAAATATTTTAGTTTATCATAATCAACCGTTTCCAAATAGGTCTTCTCTACAACATTTTTGTTATATTCAAAAAATGTGTATTATTAACACGACAATAGTTATAGTATTCCCGTATTAATAATTATAACAAAATGTGTCAAAACCACGTTAGTTTCCATAGTAACAATGTGTTTTTGTTTTGTTTTTCTTTCGGATTTTCAGATAAAAATTGAAAACGTAAAAATGCAAACAAACAGACTTGCTTTTGCATTTGTAAGTAGTATTAGTCGAAGAATGTACAATGACGTCTTGTTCGAGTGATTGATGAAGCGAGTGTCAATCAACTTATTTAGGTCAGATAAGTGCTATTTGATTTCATGTTCGTGGCGATTCGTCAGTTATTGTGAATAAACATGCGTAATTGCAAGTATTATGTATGATTACACTCATTATATGTCAATAGGCACATAATGTGTGCACATTATGTATTGATGAAGTAATGGGTTAGCGATATTATGTCAAGGAATGATTTACGACTAATTTTATCGTCTTGTTAGAGCAATTTATCGTTTAGTTGAGATCTTATATTTTTTACTTATAAAAATATAATGTATCGTGTAGGTACTCTTGTTCCGCTTGAAACGAATTCAACAAGGCTACAATTCTCTATGTGCTTACTATTTCTAGATGTGAGAAAAATAAAGGATGGCAACAATTTGAGAGCTGTCAAATTTAGTTTAGAAAAAAGTACAACCGAATCTAATGACTAATTTGTAGAAAGTCAATGATTCTACACGCTCTGATCTGCAACTTAAGTTTTAATTTTCGTCGTACTAACCGCAAGTCAAATTAATTTCACTCCCATACACGCACGCTCCGATGATGGCATCACTAAGTGAAATCATATCCAGCAGCGATCATCTCACACGTTATGGGCCCAGTTAATGTGTTGCGTAATTTAATATTCATGTTTTCGCATGTTATAATGCCCTGTATCCAGGGAACCCCATATCCCAGTGGATGACGTCACCGGCTGAAGCAATGGCTGTCTGCGGCCAGTTGGGTCAACGATCGGCGCCGTCCTGCCAGGACGCCGCTAATTCCTGCCACGCGTCGCCGCTTCCCATGCGCTATGCCAGTAATACACTGGCGATTAGTCGAGTGACTGTTGTCACAACAAAAAGCGAGGCGGTGGTGAATCGCAGACTTATCTTTATAATTATATACCTCTATATAAAAATGAAACTCTATTTCCCTTGGTCATCGCGTCACGCGTGAACGGATGGAACAATTTCGCAAATTCTTTTTTTGTTGTGTTAATTATTGTCAGGAGACGGTTCTTATGAAAGAAAAAATAAGGAAGTTGAGCGGAACATTAGAAATTTTTAGACAATTCGAATATAATCATAGTTAAGACAGGACAACGTCTGTCGGGTTAGCTAGTTTGTGAAAAAAAACAATTACACATGTGGGTTCAAATGGTACGACTGTATGACTCTTAGAAATGCTCTCACTAATAGAATGGCGATTAGTAGCATGATTGTTGTCACACCAACAGACGAGTAGGTGGTCAACCGCGGACTTATTCGCGATAAAAAAAAAACAATAGGTAACAATAGTAGGTTGGTTTAAACGGCACGACTGCATGACTACTTACGAAAGCTGTCGGTAATAGACTGGCGATTAGTAGAGTGATAGTTGTCGCGCCACCGATTGCACACGTTGGTTTAAATTGCACGACTAGATATATCAAGCCAGTTATGAAGGCAAACAGATCAAAATTAACAGAACAACAAATTAACTAAAAGTGGTAATGTTCTCAACAACAACAGACGTACAACAATGCTATACAATTATTACCGTAATGACTAAAAGCGCTTTTTTGTTAGTTTTGATCTAATGTGTTATCAGTAAAAAACGGGCGATTAGTAGACATTTTTGTCACACCATCTAACGCACACGTCGTCGGCTCAAACGGTACGACTGTATGACATAAAAACGCTGTCAGTAATAGACGGGCGATTAGTAGAGCGATTTTTGTCGCGTCATCTCTCATTGGATCAAATGATACAATTCTATGACTACATACAAATGCTGTCGGTAATACACGAGCGATTACTACAGTTAGTGCGATTGTTCGTGCGATCGATCGCGCAATTTGGTTAAAACGGAACGATTCTATGACGTGCAAATGTGATTACGTTAAACACGAACGTTTAGGATTTGGATAAAGATTAAGTTATACAAAAAGGTATTGCTATTATGTTTTTGTTAGCTAATTTCAATTAGTGTTTTAGCCCAGAATATTTTAGAACTTACCTACAAATGAATTGAATGTTCCTAGCAATTTTATAGTACGAACGGTTTAAGGTTAAGTTCAAAATCTATTTTTACTTCGATAAGTATGTAGTGTCGAAATCTTAACGACGTCGATCAGTTTGCCGCTTTGAGTGACGATGACAGTGCGGTAAAAGAGTACATCACACCTAAAAATATGCTTCAGGGCTCAGCTGTACTTTTAAATTTTCTCCCAGATGTATTCAATTTCTAACAGCTGTGCTCTTCAGTACATACGTATATCAGTCTACCACTACAGTCGGTCGTGTGTAACCGGCCCAATGTTATTCACTAACGCAAAACGTATAGCAACACGTTTCCGCGTAATTAGCAATGGGAATACATAGCTGTCGCTTAATTAATTTGCGTGTAGCGAAGAGTTATGTTCATGGAGTTATAACATTGAATTCACTTTTGGGTGAACCATTGCCGATAACTTTAACGAACAGTAAAACACAAATTTTTACGTGAAATACGAGTACATAGCGAGTCGATAGATAAATGTATGCAAAACTAGCGACCTGCCCGGCTTTGCACGGGTATAAAATATAGCCTATGTTACTTGGGGATAATGTAGCAATCTGGTGAAAGAATTTTTGAAATCGGTCTAGTAGTTTTTGTGTTTATTCAACACAAACATACAAAAATACAAATCTTACCTCTTTATAATATTAGTATAGAGTATAGATGGGACAGCGCCCCTATCGGGCGTAAATGTAAACTGTATTGTTCATACATTTTTCTATCGAATGCATGTACATATATTACGGCAAAATTTGTGCTAGGTATATGTAATTTCGACGATCTTCTCCGAAATATGAGTTTTTAAGTCTGAGACTATAATTACTTTAGAGTTTTTTGTTGACCTCAAAAAAGATTGGATTCTGATTCAGATTGTTCCTTGTTCTCACTGTGATTATGTACTCGTAGTAGCAATTGTTTATTCTGTGTAGACATACAATGATATTATATTTTTAGATATTTGAGGTCATAATCATAAAGATTAGATAACATAGCTGACTGGTGCTTAAAATAAATTAAGGTAGAAGTAATTACTTATACATATAGGCATTTCTAAGCCGTTACGTAATAAGTACCTCTAATGTAACTGTATAACCTTATACAAGTTAATTACGTATACTCATGTCATAATAATTCTTACATAAAATAGTGAAAGTATTTTCTATTAAAACAAGAGTAATTTTGGAGAATGCTCGAGAAAGATCATAATCTATAACTCACAACTTTAATAAAAAAATGTACAGATTTTAATAATTTTTTTAATACATTCATTTCAATTTTAACGTATTTATTAGACTTCCATCAAATTGACTTTTTATTGGCCGAATGTTGCCATAATTTCTTTGGATTATGAGACGTAAACTTGAGTTTTAATTCGGGCGGCGTTAAACGTCCATAAAGCGTGATCACCGTAACGGCGGATAACGGCCAGATCGGACGCAAATCACCCGGGGGATCGAGGGATTTGCAGGGTTATAAGAAAAGGGTATGCTAAGCCGAAAATGGATAAAAAATAATAAAAATCACGTTCCATAGAAAAACGTCAATGACACTCGACAAATGTATTGAACAGCTATTTTTTCTTTCACGATTTCAGGGTTTGTTCCATCCATAGTTAAGATTAATTATGATGAGTACTACAAATCTTTTTCGGCTTAGCATACCCTTTCCTTATAGCCCCGTATACGTTTAAGGCGTCGCGATGGAAATTTTTAGGAATCGCCTCCGCAATGATATCGTGTGTTTTACGGCTGGATCCTCAATTTTGCATAAGGCCTAGTAGCGATCAATGATATGATAAAACCATTTTAGCGTGAGCCCTTTGGGTTGGGGTTGTTCGAACGACCATCAGATGGCTCGGTGTCAGAGGTTAAACAGTTACTGTATATTAGCGCTTATAATTTTTCAGCGTCTACTAAACGCTTGTGTCCAGTGAAATTTCAGGGCAAATAGTAGATTAAACATCTTATTTCTCAGGGCAACGAACGCAGTGCTGTGCCGCACAGGGTCTGAACTGTAAGAGTTCAAATTCTGACGCAGACCTGTTATGGGCAAACGTAATGATTAACATCAGGTGAGCGATTTGCTCGTCGCGTCACTCAATAGCATAAAAAACGGTTAACTGTTAATAGAATCGCTGCAGTCAATAAATTGTTCATAAGGTTTAAAGGATATCTTCATAACATAATGAGAGAAGTTGTCACAAGATATGCAATGAATTCTTTAGTTAGTCGAGGCATCAATCACTCGAGAGTGTTAGATCGTTAGATGTCATTTGATATAATGAAATGCTAACAATACAATTGTTTTACTAGTTCACAAGTTAGCCAACGTGACATAGGTTTGTACTAGTAACATGTTTCATGCGCATTAATACTTTTAGTCTCATTGTATGGCTTCTTCGCCGCAGTGTTCGCATACCGACATACCACATCATTTAATCTATATATTTATAAATGAATCCCTATTTCCCTTGGTCAAGCCATCACGCGTGAACGGCTGGACCGATTTCACTTTTTTTGTTGTTGTTTTTGTTACTGTCAGGAGAAGGTTCTTATGGTAGAAAAAATAAAAAAATAAAATAAAAAAAATAAAGAAAAATTAGAAAAATAGAAAATTTAAGAATAGGTACTTAGCGCTTTGGACAATGTAAACTTTTTTAATGTAACATTTGACATTGAATTGCGTGCTCAAATATCATTAAGACACTTACTCTACTTCTCTAAAATGTTTAAAAAATGAATGTCTACCCGTGCGAAGCCGGGACGGGCCGCTAGTAATTTATATATATCTCAGCTATGTTATTCTAGAACTACTACGCTTTTCATTTTTTCAAGAAATGTATTTCTTTTGAACGGACGGTATGGACGCGCCAAAAACAATACTGGTTTTTGTGAATGGTCACTTTTTGAAAATTGGTCCACGATTTTGATATTTTTATTGCCCTACTAATATTATAGATATCAAAGTTTGTGTGTTCGTTACTCAATCATTCAAAAACGGCTTAACGGATCTGGATGAAATTTGGTATGGAGGTAGCTTATACCGATGATTAACATATTGGCTTTTTTATCCCGGATAATTTAACGATTCCTGTAGGAGGGTGAAACCGCGGGGACAACTTATAATCTAATTTAACACTTTTACTAATTTTAATTTTAAATAACGTAGATTATATGTTCATACGCATAGGTAGATTCGGGAGTCCTCGTTTCACTGATGACGGCATGGCGCCAAGCGTAGTTAACCCACGCTACCGCAATCACAAGTGCAGACAGGTTGTTGGCAGCTACTATTAACTATGCTGACAGTTTTATTTTAGTCTATTCGACCGTTTACCGAAACACGACTGACTTTTTGACAATAACAAAAGTTACGTCGACTTTACGTCGTACTAGGACTATTCTTGGGCGCTCGAGACTTTCTCGGTCACTCTCACTGCCATGACATTTCTAATGAGAGCGAAAGTGACCGAGATAATATCTCATTCGCCAGAATATAGTCCCAGGAACGTATTCATAATCGCAACATTTTCTATACCTTCCTCAATAAGTCAATAAACAAATGACGTCTCACACTCATAGCTCCCAACTAGGATTCCCTGTGTCGGGAATGCCACGGAAAAGCAAATCCAGAGCAGATACTTAAATTCACAATTCAAACATCTTCATAATTCAAATATCAAGTTGCGCACGTGATCTCTCATAATCAACTAACCAGCCTACCGCTAGACATAAGCCTCTCCCAAGGCTCGCTACTCAATCACTGTGCTGCGTTACGTTATATCTTTCATTGTCAAAGAGACTTTGACTACTTACCCTACTTTACGTTCTGCTAATATTAATATGTCAATTGACCGACATTATTGGATTGTATGGTAGTAGGACGCCCTATAGATAACGACCCGCGTGAAGCGGGGAGCAGAAACAGTATGCAGAGCTAAATACCCAGGTGGGTACAAACGGGGTAACGTGTGGTCTGGTAACTAACATTTTTGATAGAGCCATGCGATTCTCGGCAAAGAGCAAATCCGAAAGTATGTATGAAAGTACGTAGGTCATTGAATAATTTTTCCTATGGACAGGATCAATCCTGAACTCGCGAAAAACTGTCAGCTGTTCCTGTCCATAACCTATTAGGTGGAATATCACATCCTCGTTTGGCGATTTCACGGTTCCTTTTGTAACAAGAACATTATTTTTACAAAACAAAAAACAAAAACCGACTTCAAAAGACCGACTATTGAGTTATTCATCTATTTTGTCGCGCACGTACTTAATGGTTTTCTCATGGATACCATTATCAGAACTGGACTAAATTGAAATGGGACCAAATGGGAAGCGTCAGCTTTCTAATAAAAAAAGAATCATCAAAATCGATTCACCCAGTCAAAAGTTATGAGGTAACAAACATAAAAAAAAAAAAAAAAAAACATACAGACGAATTGATAACCTCCTCCTTTTTTGAAGTCGGTTAATAAAATTAGTTCCTACAGGGCTATAAGAAAAGGGTTTGCTAAGCCAAGAAGGGTTCAAAGTACTCATCATTGTGAACTATTTTTATTTTACTATGGTATCAAAACTGAAAACGTGAAAATTGTTACTTCGAAAAATATTCCCTTCTAATAAGCCTTCAGGCCCGGAAAGTTGAACTTGCCAAAACGATGAATCCTAAAATGTTGAATCTCTAAAAGATAAGCTTGTAGAATCTATAAGCTATGTAATATACAATATGTCCGGTTTCCGATGTCCGATACTTTAAGGGGTTAAAATGCAATTAATTTTATCGACAAATCACGGATTTTTTTTTTCTCATAATCTCTTATTTTATTTTTTTTGCTTTATTTCATTTGCTGGGGTATGCGCGCTTTTCAAGTATGTACGTATGTTTACTCTGTCATAGCTCCTAAACTATCTAACTCACACTCACAGTTAAGATTTAAATGTACATTTATAGCAAATATCCTGTATTATAAAAAAAATAAATAAATAAAATTGGTTAACACATTGGTTTTTTTTAAAAAACTAATAATCTGAAAAAAACATCAATTTGTTGTCCAATTTATTTTTTTCAAAAATTATTTTTAATAATACTGAAACATTAAAAAATTAAAATTTGAATCTAGATTTATTGTCTACACTATTAACTAACATTTGAGACCACTTTTGTGTTTGTAAGTCTTCTACTTGGGTAGATATTGTTAAATTAATACAAGCACCTATGCTTCGCTTACAATTTTTTTTAAAGTGCTGCCATTTTTTTATTGATGGAGAAAAATAAAAAAAATCCGTGATTTGTCGATAAAATTAATTGCATTTTAACCCCTTAAAGTATCGGACATCGGAAACCGGACATATTGTAGAATATAAAATGTAGATAGAGCGGTAGAACTCACCAATGACGTTATTGTTCTGGTGGTGGTGGTGCGCGGCGGCGGCGACGGCGGCGGCGAGCGCGGCCTGCTGCTGCGCCAGCTGCGCGGTCAGCTGCGCCTGCAGCGCCGCGTGCATGCTGGCAATGTTGCGGTCCTGCGCGCTGTTGCCGCCGGCGCCGCCCGCCTCACCGCGCGCCTCCTCGCCGTACGTCGGGGACAATTCTTCATCTGCACACAAACAACATTTCATTAGGTAAAATTCAACGGAGAAGCGTTCCGTCGGCAGACCGTTAGCCCGGTCGACATCAATTAATCAACCAGTTTTTTCAGAAATCTTGATTTACAGGGCTATAAAGCCCTACAACAACAATACTACAACAATACTACTACAATACTGCGTACTATGGACCTTTTCGGCTTAGCATACAAGGATATGCTAAGCCGAAAAGAAGTCATACTACTCATCATTATGGTTTTGAAGTGAAAACTTCTTTAGCGGCGTTGTACACTTTTTTGGAATGGGTAAAAAATGTTAAACTCGCGACAGGGTCACGTGACCTGATCGAAAATTCGTAAGACGGATGGAGAGTAGACAGCTAGTATCCCCCTCTCTTTCTACGACGCGGCGAAAATGTATGCCTGCGCCGGCTGTTTCGTTTAGGCGGCGCAGGGCGCATGCGCGAATGTTCTAATTTGACAGTTATAGTGTTGTGACCTAGTGATTATAGTGGACACGATATCGATTCATTTTTCTATTAAAATAATTAAAGCAATTCGTGCAAAATTATTCCCTAACCATTCCAAATTATCCAAAACGCACAACGTTAATACTTAAGTTTTCACTTCTGCCGGCACTCCCGGAGTGCAACCCGTCGTTTTTTTTTACAAAGGAACCCTGAAATAGCGAAAAAAATTAGGTGTTCCATTGAAAAATGTCAATGACTCTCGACAAAATGTATGGAACAGCTGATTTTTGTCGCAATTTCCAGGCTGGTCCTTTAGTAAAAGTTGTTCATATCAATGAGTACTATCAGTCCTTTCTGGCTTAGCATAGCATACCCTTTCTTTTAAACCCTGTATAACAACAATACAGATTAATTAGTATATGTTCGGTAAATCTAAGCCAGAAATCTGTGCTAGGTCAAAAACCTGTGATACAGGCATCTGCGCTTCCTTATAGTGAGTGATCCTTTTAAAAGTTTACCTATTTTAATTTAGATTCTTATGATTATAACTTCATCAGACCTATCGCGGGTCGGCATGCTTGACTGAAACTTATAAAACCCCTCTACTTACATCGGGGCTAGAAATATCGTAGTTCAATTGACACGCGATAATTAAGTAATAAACTAGGTACGACTACACAATTGAAAACAACTGAATTTTATAATGCCTAACATTTAAATATCATAGTGATGACACACTGTGTACTTTAACCCTGTGTCCCATCATCATTGATGTCGTCCAATGCTGGACATTAAATTTATTAAATACTATATACTCGTAAATATGTACATGTTATACCTATTGTAAAACCTACCTACAGAGCTGTAACTGCGTAGTATAGTAACTGTTACTGTATCAGTGGCTGCAGAACTAAATAATGCTTCGAATTGAACAACAGTCATATTTTTGTGTTGTATATAGAAAGTTACTTTTAAACCAAAACTAAAACGTGAACCGAAATAAAGAAAGTCTAAATTCTGTTCTGAAATAACTCAATGTTGAATTACCTTCCCCGTAACTCAGATAAACCTAGATTGGAAGATGGAGCATTGCTATGGAAACTAACGTGGTTTTCACACATTTTTGTTATAATTAAACACGGGAATACTCACGTAAAAATTAAGTCGTCTACTACGACTAGTTTCGGTCACATTCGGTGACCTTCATCAGGCGACGAGGCGTAGTAGACGACTTAATTTTTACGTGAGTATTCCCGTGTTTAATTATAACAAAAATGGAGCATTGCGTTAAATTTGGGTAAAGCCAACTTTCAACCAACTTCTACTTTCGTGCGTATGTACACACTCTCTTGTAGCATGGGTAGGGAAGTATTGATATGTCAATGTGTGCGTCTTGTGTACGTACGCGCAAAAGTAGAGTTCTTGGCTTCACCCTTTAACGCAGTTCTCCCTCTTTATCTCTAGATTTATGTGGGCCCCCACATAAATCTAGAGATAAAGAGGGATAAAGAGTATCTACTCTTTTATTAATGTGTTATTATAGCATCATTACGCATTCTGTTGTCCTCGTCATGATTAAAACCATGGTCCGAATAAAGCACCAGACAAACGTAGCCCGAGCAAAGAGCCGTGCAGCCAATTAACGGCTAGAGCGAGCCTAACGCCAGCTTAGCAGAATTAATACAGGGATAAGCAACCTTTTACTACACGTAAAATCCCACCTTAGCTTTGCCCATTCAGGAAGGAAAACGAAGGCAATAAAAGATTCGTACTCGTAAGGTCAACATTCCAGATGTAACATTAGATAATATTGCACATAGAGTCGGCTATTAATAATTATTGTTACTAGACACGCTCCAATAATCTACTTATATGTAACGGAATTCGCTGCCGAGTTCAACAAGTTAGGAACCTTGGCTTTGTTAGAATAAGTACTACAAGTTCTGCCTACAATAATGAGAAAGGTCGTTTCGTTGACTCTAATGAAATAAGAACTTAGGGCCGCACAGGCCAGAACTATCTCTTTGAGACATCTTTTTTGAACATTAAAAATCAGTTAGCGTGAATTAAGTGACCGGGCACATTTCTAGTAGGTGAAACTTTACAAATGGTTTAACTCTATTTTCATGTTAAAATTTTCTGAATTTGTTTCAAGTTTAAGTTTCAACTACTCTCAGTGGTACATAATCTGGCTCTTAACAGAACAATGTCATTCAATAAAATTATCTTCTTATTTATAAAAATGAACTGCTGGACCGATTTCGCTAATTTTGATCTTGAAATATTTGTGAAAGTTCAGGAAGGTTAAAAAGTAAAAAAAAACCCGCCGAGTGCAGCTGCAGTAAATAATAAAAAAATAAAAGAATACAATAAACATCTTGAATGTCATATCCAAGTGCAAAACCTGACACTCTTGCATCCGACTATTATCGTGCTAACCCACTTTCCCGGTTTTTCTTTACACCGGCTAGACGATTGTGCGTGCATCTCGGAATACGAAATTCATAAAAAGTTACGTCTGTGCAGAGTTACTCGTATGATATGGTCGTAACGGAACGACTAGCTCATAGCTATTACATAAATTTCGTCTTAGAAAGCAATACGAGATGACTTTCAGAAACGTTCATTTGCAATATTTGAAGAGAAAACAGAGATTTTATGCAAGCAACAGATTGCACCTTTTGTGTTACTATGTGTTGTAGATTGCGAATAGAAACAAAGCAGTTAATGCAATACTATTACCAGTTTAATAGTATTGTGAGTAGAACTGAGTCACACGAAGTAACAATGGATTTTGTTTTGATTACGAATGGCCTCATTTTATTTGAGAGATTTCGTTAAGATTACGTCTTTACAATATAATAAATGTAGTGCAAGCTGCTTGCATAAATTTCAGTTACAGTCTATTGCGGTTTAGTGACCTACTCGGAGACTTGGCTACATACTTTAAAAATGAGTTAATCAGTATCATATGGAACTTTACTTATTTTTTAGAATCGTGAATTAATATTATGGTAACATTTGTGTGGAAAATGTTGCAAATCTACTAGGTACAGGTCAATGACCCGATCTTGAACTTTCTTCGCTTGAAAGACGATTTTCAATATTAGATTAACAGAATGTGGCTTCAGGCGTATGACCTTTTCGTGTCGTGTCATCTCTTTGCAGAAAGTTCAGAGTAAACCTACGTGATGCCAAATCAAATTAACGTATTAAAAACTTGCGGCACCCGGCGGTTCCACCCGCTATCTTGCAAGAAACGATACATTTTCCAGGAGCCACATTTTACAAGGACATAGCCTGAGTTAACTCGGCCCGGGGCATAAAAATGCCTCCATTCCAAATTTCACTCAACTCCGTTAAGCCTTTTCAACGTGAAAAATTAACAAACACACACAGCACACCCTCTCTCCTAAAATTTCTATTTCTTGTTTAATACATATTTTTGTATATTCTGATATACCTACAGGGTTATGAGGAAGTCAAAAAAGGCTCTTGAACGCATTATTATGAACAACTTTTACTATAAGGCCAACCCGTAATTATTCCGCCAACGTATTCGCAAAAAAAAAAAGCTTTTCCATAGAAAAATGTCAATGACACTCGACAAAATGTATGGAACAGCTGAATTCTGTATGTTTGTTAATTCTTCCAGATTGGTCCAATAGTAAATGTTGTTCATAATGATGAGTACTACGAGTCCTTTTATGCTTGATTTTTGGCTTGACCGCGTATTGATACCAGCTACGCCTTGCGGTGATGATGGTGTAACCTACGTGTTAATTCAGGATATAAGCTATCTCTATTCTAAGTTTCATACCCTTTCCTTAGAACCCTGTATTCATGTATTCTGGATGTTCTGATGAAATATCTATCAAACCTAATACTGACTCTGCTATTATAGACTGGCTACTTACTGCCCTCGGGTACTGGCGTGATGGGGCTCTCGGGCATAAGGATCCCCTTCTGTACCAGCTCATCTCTATTCGCTCGGACGGATATCTTTCTTTCTAATGCTGTGAAAAAATGAAAACATATGTTTTAATATACGTAAAGGCACTCGTTCCAAGGGGTTTTCAGTTTGCATTTATAGAGCATAAAACTTAATGAACTAAGACCACGTAAGGAACTTTTAATTTGAAGGGAATAATCCTTTCGAAATCTGCTGCATATGATGACTAACCATGTCCCCAAAACAATACAATCTCATGAATCTGAGTACACTTTTAAAATGCCAAAGCAGCCATATCTTAACGATTCGGACCCTTTTCCACGGTACATTAGTTCACTGCTCTACCTGCCGGCTTTTTTTGCCCACCTGTTTTTGTCATGGACAATACATCAGGCAGGTCAACAGACTCAGTTATTATTTAGCTAATATTTCATATTATAAGCTTTTATGTACTCATTTTCAAGTGAAGTAAGCATTTTGTAGATGATCTTAATCGAACTGTACCAAAAAAAAACAAATAAATTGTGTTATGGAGTATTTATTGTTCTCACTTTAGATTAGGTACAAGATCGTTAAGTACATAGATACCTACCCGAATACCTTAACCAGTTTAACAGGTTATAAACTTTTTGTTAACTGTTGAGTTAGAACATTTAGTTGTGTTAAAACATGGTCTGAAGATACCTTGTGTGGAGGAGTGCCACAGGCGGCGGTGGCCACTTACCATCATGTGGCCTGTCCGCTGTTTGCTAATAATTTTAGAAAAATTAGGTATCCTATAAACTTACTTCTAGAAGCTGCTTCAAACTTCTCAGATTTCTTTTTCCGTTTCCACTTCCACGGTTTGAATAATCTGCCGAATGCCGAGAATTTTGACTTTGTTCTCTCGACTGGTGGCGTTCGCGCCCCTGATCCCAGGCTATTCGTCCGTACCGCAGAACCATTCTGTTTCTTTGCTGCAAACAAACAGTCAAACAAGATTAGTACCACTAGATTAATATCTGATAAGAGAAGATTTCAGGAATATACAAGGGCTCTGTCATGACATCTCTTCGTTCTTCGTAGCTTCAAGCTTCAAGTTTAATAGGACTAGTACAAAACGAGACAAAAGCAACCACCATCTAGAAGAGAACCCGCCAATACAAGGCCTTATTATGAGAGAAATAAATCTAGAAACCCATACGTGACGATAACGATGTTTTCTCGCAATAATGTTTTGTTTTCAATCGCCTTTTACATACAAAAGAATCCATAAAACATCATTTACCAACAAAGAGCAACATCTGAAAGATATTCTCACGTCAATACAAAAATAGGTTCCACCGCACCATCAGTATCAGCACAAATAGTAGTCGCACGTATATGTTGGATACATCTACACAATCAATGGCACCATTATGTCGAGAGTCTATTGTTGAAGACTGCCCGTACCTATCACAACACAATGCCAACTGGAACTACATACACATACAAAAGAGAGAAATTTTCTCATGCGCCCCCGCGTTGTAGTCTTTGGGTTTTTGAGCCCTACATCAAATTTGTATCTAACTGTCAACTTGAATCAACTTTATCATCACACTGCTGGGATACCAGATCTACCCTCGTGATTAGACCGTTTTCCACCACGCTGGCCAAGTGCGGGTTGGTTGGATTCACATAATCCGTGAAGAAAGTAGCTCTACTAAATTTAAATATGACTTTATTCTCAGTTGCACACCCTATCTATGCCATAGGTAACTTTGAGATAATAAATATTGTAGCATTCGTAACGCTATGAAGTTTCTGAACACCAAAAGATGCTGTGTGCAGGTGCAGGGGCATGGGTAACTCGAATATTTCCCTTACACTTTTGACTGTCTTTAAAAGACTGAGAACAAGCAATAGATATATATTGTCTCTCAAGAGCTGTATAGGATGATCGTAAGAAAGTCTGAATACAAGGTATGCATAGCAAACCGCACCAAGGGTCCATTGATATGCATGCGGCGTCAATTCGCCGGGTCGAAATAACTTAAAGTTCAGTTTTCCAAGAAACACGGACTAAAACTTGGCCGGAATACAGGACCAACTTATGGAAATATGACAAAAGAAAGTTTTCGAGACACGAGATATATTGCTTTTCGCAATTTTCTTTAGTATTGTTATTTTCCTTGTAAGTATCCGTTTTAGGACTTTTAGGGACTCGAACGAGCATTTGCTCATGCACTCAGATGAATTTCGAGATGATTGAAAAGGATGATGGATAGGGATGATACTAAAAACAAGAGACAACTGCTTCTATTCTTTATTACATTAATTTACGCAACATTTCTTAATTTATTTCCTCGAAATAATCACCGATTTTATCATTACGTACGTATGTACATATCTTGTACCTAGGTATATTTACCGTAAAGTATTTATTGTACCCAAACCTAAAGATATTTAAAACTATACACAGCAAACAAAAGATAACGTTTTATTTGTCACGATACGCGAAGATACACAATGACTAGTGTATTAAATATTTGTCGGAAGAGTTTAGTTCACAGATAGATTGATAAAAATTGTACCAGGTATGTACTCAGTTTCCGCACCGCCAATTAGCCTTATCAGTTATCAGTAACGGCAATGGCTTTAAAGTTGAGCCTTCCGTTTACGTTATACCTTTTAAATACACTATTGTAACTGACGTAAACAGTGTAAAGGACAATCGAACAAAGCGACATCTCTATGAGGACTATAAGGTATTTTATTGGGCAGACAGATGAGTTACTTACGTTAATACATATTGACCTATTTGACCCTTTATTTTATTCTATCATAGAACAGGAGAACTACGTAAAATTCCTTGTATTTTTATGGAAATGGAACTCCAAAGTAGACACAGATTGTGTAATAAAAAATTGTGCTCGAAACTTATCTTCAAGTAGAGCTACCGCCTCGCCGTCCAAAACCAAAGCATCCCAAGTATATTCTTCTTCCTTTTAGTTTTATATGCAATTACATAAAGTCTTATGACGAATAATTCATATATCACATAATAATTGACCAGATATCCAATAGAAAACTAGGGGTCTCACTTATAAAACTGCTTAAAGTTGGGTGACATTAGTTTGTATTGCGCACTTAATTTTTGTATTGCGCAAAAGTTAAATGACATTTGTTAATTGGAGCAATAAGACCGTAGTGTTTAATTGTCATCTCTTGATGAAAACTGCGTATGCACAATTGCACAATTCTGCCGTCATAAGCCCAAGAGCGGTATCTAAAAAAAGTAATTTCTGTTGTTTTCCGCATCAAATGCGTAATTTTTAAGCATTATCAGATGCATGAAAAAACAAGTTTTTTTGTAATACCGCTCTTGGGCTTGTGACGGCAGAATTGCACATACATATACCACATACTGTGTGCACATACTACAATACTTCTTTGGAAGGTATTAAAACAAACACCACATTACAGCTCTTGGCTCTGATCAAACCAAGATGTACACTTGTACTGTGTAGTGTGTACTCGTCCGATGAATCAATGTTGTATTGAATAGTGCAGGCGTAGTATGTGAATACTAATTGTTACTCAATTGTTCGTAATTTACTACCAGCATTACTGAGCCATGACTAAGACTATGTCTTAATGGCGGTGTGCATTATGTGTTTAACTGATTTTTCTAGCAAAGTCTTTATAGATGAATTTTCAGAGAGAGAAGACTAGGTTACAGAAGAGAGCTAAAATGATTAGAAGCCTAGCCTATGTATAGTAACAGCACAAGCCCAAACACATCCAGATTATTTGTCCGGAAAGATATTAAATATCCATATAATTAATTGGTTTATAATGAAATATAATTCACTGCTTATCACTTCTGATATGAATGCTATTGTGGTATTGTCATATTTTGCATGTTTTGAAACGAGGGATTAACAGTCATGTATTAGGTATCAGTAATGGACTCGTTTCGAGTTTTAACAACCCGATGACTTTTTCCAAAGAGTGTTCGTCCGCGAATGCGTCACGCACGGCTCCTAAATTCGAAATAGTGAAAAATTTCCTTGTCTTGTAAAATTTGGCAATACAGAAACAATAGCAGCATGACCTAGCTAGACGAATCCGGAATGCCATTGATGGTGTCCGTGGCATTGACAGTGGCGAAACGGCGTGATCCTCCGCTTTATGAGAAAACGACTCAGCGGATAAGCAGTACTATAGTATGATTATCAAATGGCTGATTAGCGAGGCCCGTGACTCATGGTTTGCCGTGTTGCGTCGGTTGCGCCCACACTAGTGGCATTTTAATTTGTGAACATCGACGTGTAAACGTCCTCACATCTCACCTTGCCTATGATATTTGACGTCCTTTTACCTTCTAAGGCCACGACACATACTTTGTCAAAGTCAAACGAACTGCATCCTAAGAATGCATTGAACGTATCAATGCGAGTCAGGAAACCGATAAGTAAAAACGATAGAGATACATTATCAATTAATTATTGTTATGTGTTATCAACACCTTATAAGTCAGGGGTAACGTAACATCCTAAATAGATAGCACCTTTGCTTTGCGTAACTAATATGATTATTATGCTTATCGGGTGCCACATAGGTATGGTAACAAAGCGACATTACTTCGTTTACGCCTCAGTAACAGCACAGAGCTGTGCAAGGTACACAAATATACCTACATCACAAACATGATAACAAGAAGCAAACAATGTATTCAAGGAGTATTCCAGATATGACCGCAGACCTTTTGATTAGATCCACTACCGAAACGGACTAACGAAGTAAGTCTATTTGATTGTTGACAGCCTTCGACAGTTTGATTGGGTCGATGGATGGATATTTTCAACTCTCGTGCAGAAAATTATATCAATAAGGAAAAATAGCATAAATATAATTATTAGTAAACCAGATAATAACTATAAACTGCAGGAATATAGTACAATTAAAAACTACATACTCGTATCTTAAAATATTGCCTTTAAAGCAGGAAAAACAAATGCTTTTTTCATTGAAACGTTTAGTAGTATTATTTACGTAGAGTAAACTACGATCTGTACGTGTGCAAAATGTTTTCAAACACGTCTGTTTAACATTCAATAAAATGTTCAGCGTACTTCTTTGAGTAAACTCGATTATGAATTCTACTACACGAAAATAACGTTATGCGAATATGTATCACTTTCTACGTGCTAAAAATAGCAGATAATGTTATTACTTATTGTGCAAATAAAAACTAACATTTCTATGAGTATTCACTGCACAATGCGCCAGTAAGTATTCTCAATTGTCAGTATCATGTTAATGCAAATTTAAGAGTTATATGGTTTTCTCATAGATACCATTATCAGAACTGGACTAAATTGAAATGGGACCATATGGGAGGCGTCAGCTTTCTAATCAAAAAAGAATCATCAAAATTGATTCACCCAGTCAAAAGTTCTGAGGTAACAAACATAAAAAAAAACATAGTCGAATTGAGAACCACCTCCTTTTTTGAAGTCGGTTAAAAATGGCACAAGGGAGAGGCGGTCCATACCCGACAGTGGGTCGACACATGCTGACGATGAGATTGGCAGAAAGCATCATAATAATCTATATATATAAAAATGAAACCCGTTTTCCTTGGTCACGGCCTCACGCGTGAATGGCTGGACCGATTTCACTAATTCTTTTTTTGTTGTATTTATTATTATTAGGAGAAGGTTCTTACGGAAAAAAATATTAAGAAAATCTCTCAGAAATATTGAAAAACCCTAAAAACAGCCCTTTTATTTTTCCCATACAAACGTTTTCTAACTAAAACGAGCTTTATTGCTATTGTATAAAGTTCATATTGAATTGCAAGCACTCACTGTTGTTTAAGCAATGTAGGTATGTTCCTAACGTCCAAGAACCGCGCCAACAATAAGTTTATAAAGTTATTGCAATTTAATTAGGCAGTCCCATAGAGAAGTACTGTATGGCAGTACGAAGTCTGCTGGGTCAGCTAGTATTATAATAATATTAACCATCAACCTCTCCAATACTCTCCATTCTCTACTACTAGAGCTTAGCGAATTTGACAACCAAGTCAAGCCAAGCGGAAAAGCTGTCTACGCTGCCTATGCTTGTCCATTCCCGGATGTTCCGCAACCAAGACTTTTTCTTGCCCATCATGAGAAGTACGAAAGTCGAGAAGGTGGTTTCTCACTCATGCCTTAGAGCATGGCCAATAGACGGTCTAACAATATTATAGGCATCTACCTAGCATTAAGATAAATACAGCAGTTGTCGCTGATAATGCTTGAATATTGGAATTTACAACAATTTCTTCAAACACTAGTGTTTATGGCTTTGCAACCTATTCAGTTAAGACGAAGTGAATTCTAGTAAAAGCAAGAAAGGTGAATCTCTCAGAACAACACAAAACATCAGCAACAACAACAGATACCGTTACACTTGCAAGCAGCGGTGCTGTGGTGAAAACGGCAATGTGACATCACCAAACCGTGAATAATACTGCAGAGATAAATATCTCTGATTTGATCTCTTTTTTACAACAAACAATGAAAACTTTCCCTGTATACCGCAGTTTCACCGAACCGATTAGAAATATGTAGCTCTCGTAGATACCGTGTAAAATTAGCTGACAAAAGCATGCTAATCTAGTATTTAACACATTTGGCACGTGTGGTGGTGCAAAAGCATTAACATAACAACACCTATCCGCCTCTTGCAATTTTGAAATTAAATTTAGCGTACGTCGTTTTGTACATAACAATAAAATATTGTTATCGACGTTACAATTCTTCAAAACTATGTGATGTGATGGCGCAGTAACTAAGAGCTCGATCAAATGATCAATGAACATGATTGAGCTGATTGCTTTCATTCAAGACCGTCCAATTGTGGAGAAAGCTTTTCGTTCTTCGAGATAATAAAGCTCAAAGCTCATTGAATCTGAACACTGATAATAAAAATGTCGCAGTGACATTTGAAGAGTGTTTGTAGCAATCTTTGTTTCTACAGCCGCTAAGGTACGCCTACAGATAAATAAAACTCTCTGCTATTACACCTGACCTCAAAAATGACCCCAGCAAGGTTGAACTGTCAGCGAGATCTCCAAGTTGAGCTTAAGGTTAATTCCGTGATCCGGACAGCCATGATCGGAAACTTGGTAACATTATTTTAACTCAATGGCCGGATCGACAATGAAAACTAAAAAAACTCTTGTCCTATAGACCAGTTTAGAATTTCAATTTAAAAAACGATAGGCAGATACGCAGCCATAACACAACTACGATGCTATAAATTAATAGACTAGATACAATTAAAATATGGTTTCCATCAGTGAGCGTCGCATAAACATAATGTATAGAGTATCATTGCACGCAAGGGTAGGGTATTAATAAAACCAGGTGCTTTTATGGTAGACAAGTGTCGTGACTGGCCCAAACCACTCCTGCAGGTAGCGTGATGGTGATATCAAGATATCATCACGTACGTACTTATACTAATAACTGTTTAATTCAATGATTGAGATACGAGTATTGAAGTGTCGAACAGCCAGGTGTAGCAATCGTCGAGATTCATTGTGTAAACATAGAATCGAACTACGGACGATAATTACTCTTCTCTGAATAATTGTAATTGCAAATGAGGTAAGTCTTCCATGCATTCAAATTAAATAATAGCGAAACGTTCAACAGCAACTCTTCAGTGAATTCTCAATGCTAAGAATGTGAACGTGCAGTGCAGACTGAGACCCAGTACATTGCTTGCACGAATCTTTGATTTCGCAAAGCTATTGTAAGGAATGCGGCTCGGGTGTGTGAGAGGAAATAGGTGGGAGACTGACCGGCAACTGCAGCCACCTCCTTCGCCCCCACATGTAAGAAGTCGGTGAGAGACAGCGAGCTGGCGATCAACTGCCTGCGCTCCTGGAAATCGAGTTGGTCGAGGCTGCTAGTCCTGGTCCCGCGCACCGCCTGGACGGGCGCGCTCAGCGACATGTCAACTGCGCGTCGCCATATCGTACAGTACACACCACATATTCGGTAAGGAAACAACACTAGATACACTGTCAATGAACACCAAACAAAGGCACACGAGACGAGATGTGAAACCGGCGTTAACAAAGACGTTAACGTTTCATTGCGAAGTGCCTGCGCCGCGAGGGACGCTCAGCGGCAAACTGGCGCGCGGGCCGGCAGCGACGCGGGGCAGGGTGGGGGCTCGCCTGCCTGCCTCTGTCGCTCCTGCATGTTGCAATGCACCCGACTCGGCGAGGCGAGGCGAGCCGTGCCGAGACGACTGGCCGAGTGGCGACTCTGCCCGCACGTGAACGCTGAAACGCGTGAGGATGCTCCGGCGGCTGGCCGGGAATCAGCCACGCTGCGCGCCCTTTTCCTTTGCTTTTCGTTTTTTGTTTGTTTTTCGAGTACAGACATCAGACTGGTCTTTTGAATTAATAAACTGCACTAAGAGCACGTACATTTGGCCAGTCGATAATTAAGCGGCAAAAACCGGCACAATTCATCTGGTAATACAGCAATAACTTATTTAAACTGCTTTTTCCATCGGAATCTAAAATTGATAAACGAACTTGTTTGGGTAGAATTTAATTGTAACTACATAACAATAAGCAATACTAGTAGGTAACTTTTGACACATTATTTCTAGATATTTATACATTCAAAAGAATGCAATAAATAAGACACTCTAAATTCTGGAGCTGTCAGACGTCTCAGTGTGAGACTTATTTGCGCACAGCATTCCTAATTATTCTTGTTTTGTCAAAGCAAATTGATTAAGAGTTCTAAGGCTTAGGACAAAAGGGGCCTCAATTTAGAGACAAAACGATGAGTCATGTGTAGAGACCGAAGTCACATCGTTAGTGATGTGTGTTACAAGTTACATAGCTTCTTATCTCTCTACTAATTAGGCTCGATAATAATAGGTACAGTAAATAATGCCGTAACGTTTTGCATATTTTAAGTAACTTTTATACTATTTATTACTATATTCCTTTATATAATTATATTTTACATATTTAAAGGAAAATCTAGTGGTAGTGTCTATTGGTGAAAAGTGTGCGAGGAGTCATATTTAATAAAAAATAATAATTATAAGATTTTGTTGATATTCTAAGTAATCCATAACTTGAAGTAGATCATATCATAATTCGTAAAATAATAACGCAAAACGATGCGAATGAACTAACACAATGAAGGCGTGTTTATGCTTAAAAAAGCCCTTCGGTCGCGTCTGGTTGCCCATCCCTTAACTAAAACCAGGTGCATAAGCAGCACTGTGTTTTAATGACTATTTGTCAGCACACCGGAGACAGCTATAAGTACGAGTCTAGACTTGTGCATACGCTTGTGGAAACGTCCTTTACAAATTCACTACTGTATGTCGCTGGATCAAGATGTACTCGTAGTTTGAAAGTTGAGGCAACGTGGTTCTTGGTATTCGCGCTTGAAGAAAAACAACCACAAGAAATAGATTCACGAAAAATTACGAAAATCCACGAAAACAAAATCGCCTCTCCACAAAATGAACAGTTATTTTATTAATTTAGCTCTACACTGTCCCGGATATCGTTCTAACATTGTTTACATGACTTCTCATCATTTAAAATTTTGATATGACATAGGCATTTCTTGGCGTACATGCTGCCAGGAAATTTGAAAGCGATCATTGAGATCAAACAGAAATAGTGCGTTGTATTTATGAAGCACTGGTTCCGGATCTCATAGATAAGATGAATATTAACGACTAAAGTTTTCCTCGATCGATAGATAAGTGCGATGTATTTGTTTGGTTGTTTCGTGTTTTCCATTCACTTACATTCGTCATCTTCCTCTAAGATCCCCGAGTCGCTCCTGGTGTCATCGTCAATGGGTCTGTGCCTTGTTTTCCTTTTATCCATATTCCAGCACAATCCCTACCCTTTCACGAGCCACATCACAACACGTCAAGTTCCATCGCGTAAAACTCTCGTGTCTAAATAGATCGGAACGCGAATTAAAACTGAGATATTACAGTCGCAAGATTAGATAGTAAGGCATTGATAGTGTACTGACGACTTATCAAGTGCGTTCCCATTGGTACCTGTTCTCTTCACTTATTTCTTTGGGTGTAATCAGTTCTGTACGCAAGGTCATAGTTTCATTGAATAAAACAATTGGAATGGAGTCGAGCCAAAACTATGAATGCAAATGTTTGTGACTTACTTCGCGTCGGTTTTCACACCGTTACCGGTTACACTTTTTAATACGTTTTTGTTCAAATTATATTGAAGTAAACGTAGTTTTTATGTTTTAATACGCATATCTGTAAGATTAAGAGATCAGTAGAGAACTGTCTCATATAAAAGCCCAATTTAAATGCATCTGGTCGTTATCTTACAACTTACAGATTTTGAAACTAAGTTTTTAATTTTTATTCGACTATTCTGATTTCTAAATATAGGTTCCTCAAGATTATTGTAACTTCTGATTTAAAAACGTTTCAGGAAATACAAAAGAACGAATTGAAACTCGACAAAAAAACATGCAGATAAATGCAAGGTGAAGTTTATTAATTGAGGTATTGTCATAGAAGACTTCAAAAGTAACAATTTCAATGTCGATGGCGTAAAAACAGTTTCTGGTAGAACGAACACAGTGCACATCAATGGCTTAAATGGTCGCTGAGGGCACGGTGAGATTAACCGTGTAGCCATTATTTATTAATAGAGGCCTGTTGCCCTAGAAAATAAACGAACCATATTTTCAAGCTAGGGACCTGCGTAGCGTAAAATGCATGCAACGAAGCCTGAATTTACGAACGATATAAGCATGAAACCTCCGAAAATAACTATAATACATACACGTATCTACGTTTAAAGTTAGTTAATCACACACACGATTGCGCGAAATTCAGGCAACACAAAAAATAAGGATGTATCAACAATGCTAGGCGGTAAACACTGGCGCGTCCTAGGATATTGATTTATAAATCTCATGCTTGGGCAATCCGACATCCCGACGCCACTATTAGTTACACGCCGGACACTCCGAGCCTGCATTATATTCGCACGTTTTACGACCACGACACATATTCATAAAGGAAACCAGAAAAAAACATAAATAATCTACAGAAAATTGGTATCATACGTGATTCACAATCTGTGGCTTTAGTTCATGAAAATGCCCATTGAGGCAAAACGTAGTAAGAATGCTGGGTGTGAGTAATGGTAATTTGAATGAAAATGTGGCAACCGTCTAAAGTCCATCTATTTTAAGGGGATAAGGAAAATAATTACGTTGGAGCTGGTGACAAAGGTAAGTAAGAGCGGTGGAGGCGCTCACCTCTGGTGTATACGGGGAAGTCTCCGTCGGAGCGGCTGTGGGTGAGCATGGGTCCGTAGCACCGCCACGGCGGCGAGTCGTGCGGCGCCCGCGGCCCTTCCACGGCCGTTCAGCGACACCAGCCCATCAGCACGCAACCGAGGCAGAGCCCTACATCTAGCGACGGAGGAGCGCGCGGACACACGTCAGCTCGCCGACGGCGGCGCCACAGAAGCCGCCGCGCACCGCCGCCTCCCGCCGACGGACGCTGCGCCGCCGCGCATCCCACGCGCGCATCTCACCCTTCCTATTTTCTCCGGGATTGCTCGTGATCGTGACGGATCACGCGGACATCTTCGCGGATTCTGAGTTACTAATCGGAATAAGCCACTTTATGGCGGCGTTTATGACTCCATCATTTTAAAAGATTTTAAATTTTTCTGACGAAATAACTAAGTGCAAAGCACATATGAATAAGATGATAATTAACAAGTTAGTAATTTAACAATAGGTTTGTAACGCCTATGTTTAGGGGTTCATCTAAAGGGCTTATAATAAATATATTATATATTTTTACAGTACAATTATAAACTACTCCGTTCATGCTCTATCTACAGCCTTTGAATCTGGTTTATTTAGTGAGTTTACAGCATATCGCTTTACAATGTTTGATATGAGTTTTGCTCGAAAACAATGATCGTCAAGACTCAAATTATTTTAAGCTGATGCTGAAGAGACTACTCTGATTTAAGACTTTCAGCTTTCAGCAGTTCAATTGCCGTACCCTGGAGAGTATGGCATTGCACATGTTTTTCTTAGCCACATTCAAATAGAAAATGACAGAGAGCGAAGAAAATAGATAGCCTCAGATTATAATGTTGCAAGCACTGCCACATGTGACGCTTTGGTACGAGTATAAGGCTAAGGTAACTCGATTTGCACCAATAGACACCAAAACATTGCAATTACATCGAAAGTAATTAAAATCGACAAAACGATTTGTCGATTTTGATTATCGTCGTAACAACTAGGATAAACTGAATACGAATAATTCTCGCTACCACTATGATTATTATTATCGCAAACGAGGGGCGCCACAAAATTAAAATACGAGAATCTAGTACCAAAATAGAGTTCGGTTTATTATATTTCTTGATTCTCGGACGCACACGCGCAGGATTCGTATATTTTATGTGACACTTACAGACCTGTGTATGAAAAGTGTTTAGTTGCCAAAGAATCTGAGGTAAATTCGATATCAAAAGACTGTAAGCTGTAGCTGAGTATTCCTCATTTTTCTGTACATATTTAGATTTGTATTGGAAATGATAACAGCATAAGGATCGTCCATTAATCACGTGAGGCTTGAGAGAGGGAGAGGGGTTTCGAAACACATTACAAAGTATCACGAGGAATGTCATGTATATTTATTTTCCAATAAATTCTAAAAAAATAACGACAATTTGTACCAGTAGGTACTAATAATTGATAATTTTAACCTCACCATGTATCACCAGGGGGAAGGGAAGGATGAAACAGTTGCTTAAAAACGTCACGTGAATTATGGACGACCCATATTCATATTGAATCTTACTCAATTCAATACGCTGTCGAGAGAGCATTCGCAATATTCGCATCCATAATACAAGAACGATGCTGTATAATGTAATTGGCCCAAAAATAAGCTTCCTTGCTCAATGAGAGGCGCCTAACCTTTTTAGTTATATGATGCGACTTTGTCATTTTGTGAACCCTTATAGTAGCAGATTTTATTTTACATGTAATAAAAAATACCTACATGTATTTATTCTTCTTGCAGTCACTAGGTCACATCGGCATAACATTCGCTTAGTATTTCAGAAAGTTTGTGGTTAACTGACTAGGCATTTTGACCAGGGCACTCGAAGTTAAATAACGGCGCAGTCGAAGATACTAATCACGCCTAGTCTGGAGTGGGAACTGGCTGAGAGCCAGTCGCTTCTACACTCAATCAGTCGCTACGAGACAGTATGGCTGCTGGAGTGCTGGAACACGGCTTTAGGTGCTTGGCGACTATTTTACTTGAGGATCATAATTAGCCAGCCGGGCATAAGAAAATACTCTACTCGTATAGTTTCTTCGCGATGTTTTCCTTCTCCGGCAGCTCGTTGTGCACTCACCGGCACGTGATTCCTAAGTGGGTGTCTTAGTGGGTGGACTAAGTTAACACGGTTTCAAAACCGTCAATTAGGTCAGTTTTAACGTAAATTTGTCTAGTCTGGTTTTCGTTTGTAATACAGGGGTATAAGGAAAGGGTGTGCTAAACCGAAAAGGGCTCATAGTACTCATCATTAGGAGCAACTTTTAACATACGACCAACGCGGAATTCACGAAAGAATAATCTGCTCCATACATTTTGTCGTTGTTGTTGAGTGTCATTGACATTTTTCTATGGAACAGCTGTTTATTGAGTATTAAGTATTTTTCCGCGATTTCAGGGTTGTCCCGTAGTGAAAGTTGTTCATAATGATGACTATGAGCTCTTTTCGGCTTAGCATATCCTTTCCTTATAACCTTGTATAATCATCAATCATTATCATCAAATGGTTGAAATTACGATGGATTGGCTTATCGATAGTTTCTATAGATGGGAGTCGAGTTAAAATGAAAGTAGATTAGTTATTTCCGCGGAGACGGTTCGGCGGACTGGGCTCCTATTTAACTGTGAAGACAGAAAGAAGGAAATCTTTAACCTCAGGGTGACGAGCGCAGTGCTGTGCCGCGCAGGGTCTTGAATTCTGCGAGTTCAAAATTCTGGGTGGTACAGATCTGTTATGGGCAAACGTGACGTTTAACATCAGGCGAGCGATTTCGCTCGTCTCATCACTGTGCATTACATAAAAAAAAAAAAACCTTGATACTGTAAGGCTAATTCAAGCTTCCCTTCTTAAAGCTAAAGGCTCTAAATCACATGGCACTAATGTTACAAATGCATAGTGTGTTTGTTACTTCTTTACGCTAAAACAGCTCGAGACGTAGAGTGAAGCTAAACCCTGGAATTACGCGCAACTTTATATCTCGAAAAATCAAAGCTATCGTGCTAACATGCATCGTCATCGGTCTTTGACAGGTGTGCAAAGTTTGAATGGTTTGAAAATCTGATCGTTCAAAGTAGGGCAAAATCAAGTCCAAAAGGGTAGGTTACAAATGTACAGGTTTTTTTTTTTTTTTTTTATGTAATGAGTGATGAGACGAGCAAATCGCTCGCCTGATGTTAAACGTCACGTTTGCCCATACCAGATCTGTACCACCCAGAATTTTGAACTCGCAGAATTCAAGACCCTGCGCGGCACAGCACTGCGCTCGTCACCCTGAGATATCAGTTGTTTAATCTCTCATTTGCCCTGTAATTTCACTGGAAACAATGCCAGGTGAAACTAATAAAAGCGTGTTAAAAAATAAACAGTTCTTGTGATCTCATTTGTAAGCCTGAAAATTGAATCAATTACGCCCATTTTATTTCTAACTATCTGACCCGACAGACGCTGTCCTGTCTTGAACTATGAATATTGAATTCGAATTGTCTTAAATTTTCTAATGTTCCGCTCAATTTCCTTATTTTTTTCTTTCATAAGAACCTTCCTGACAATAATTAACACAACAAAAAAATAATTTGCGAAATTGTTCCATCCGTTCACGCGCCATGCGATGACCAAGGAAAACTTCTCTGAACTTCTCTGATAAAATAGGAGGCATATTTTCTAATGTGATTTGTAGACTTAAGGAACAAATTAAATAAAGTTTTAATTTATGTTAGCTTTTCACTACCTAATATAATTGGCTTACTATGCCACTTTGCTTAATCACACTAATAAATGGTTATATAAGGGAAAGCAAAGCCGACAAATGCTCATATAGTAGATACTCATTATTATGAACAACTTTTCTGTTCCATGGAAAAATGTCAATGACACTTGACAAAATGTATTGAAACAGCTGATTTTTTTTTACGATTTTGGGTTCGCGACATAGTAAAAGTGGTTGATAATGATGAGTGCTATGAGCCCTTTTCGGCTTAGCATACCCTTTCCTTATAGCCCTGTATTGCTAAAGTTTTTGTAGTGTGTTTGTTCTGAACATTGAAACTTCTATTTTTATTATTTAGTAGCTGCACCCGACGGTTTTTAACCCGCTGTTTCTTTTTAACACGCTTTTATTAGTTTCATCTGTATGTATGTAACCGACTCCTTTGAGCTCGATTTTGCCTTACTTTTTAACACGCTTATATTAGCTTCACCTGTATGTATGTAACCGACTCCTTTGAGCTCGATTTTGCCTTACTTTTTAACACGCTTATATTAGCTTCACCTGTATGTATGTAACCGACTCCTTTGAGCTCGATTTTGCCCTACTTTGAACGATCAGATTTATAATAATTCAAACTTTGCACACCTGTCAAAGACCGATGACAATGCGTGTTTATTAGTTTTTTAAACTATATTTTTTTCTATTCCTCTTATACCTTCCCTGTATTAGCGCGAATAAAACAAACAAATAATTATTCAAATCAGTCTGGCCGTTCTCGATTTTAAGCGAGACAAACAAACAGCGAGTCATTTTTATATATGAGAAAGAAGAAGAAGAAGAAAGAAGATTCTATGATAATCTTGTTTGACCACCATCTTGCCTGATGAGCAACAATGTGGCCTATGACGTAACAAACTTGCCTAAAAGAAACCAATTCTCTCTCAACTAATACATGTATTATAGGTATCTATTAGAAACAACAGGTGGATTCACAAGGCTCCGCTGAAAAACAAGTTTGAAACAAAGATATCTTGGTACTCACTCAAGTCCCCATTAGCGGTTGTAGAATCAAATGGTATTGATAGGTTTCGGCCTCCCTTTCCAACCGGTTGTGCATCCAAATTTGTTTTCTCCTCTGGCACACCTAAATGAATTTATAGACAGATGAAAATGTTGTCTGAATGGATTTTACATTTTGATAAATAAGGTTTCATTTATTTTTAGGACCAAAACCCATGAATTCCTCAGCCTTGTTAATTAGACAGTTTATTACAGTTTTATAAGAGAGATAGAAATATATGAGAAACATACTACATATATAGTTTTATTATCTGCAGATAGATAGATATAATAGATAGATAGTCAAACCATTATTTTATAAGACTTTGTGTAAGGTAGGTTATTGCATTATTCACCAAATAAAAATCATGGTTGCAAATTGAATTACCATTGGTTATTTTTTTATTACAGTAATACACACATACATAGCACTGCTTAGTATACATCTTAATAATATAGTTCACAAGTTAACACTTTAACTGCTGCTAATAATCAAATGCGTTGGCTTAAACTACGGCTAATAATAAAATGCGTTGTTTTACGCGCCTGGCGTGTGTAGCTGCATTCGCAGCTGCATTTGCATTGCACAAAGGAAACACAATGTATGTGTTTTCAGCAGTCAAAGTGTTTAATATATGCACCATTTTAATTTATAGTGCAACATTCCACAATGGATTTTCTACATTATATGCAGCATAGTCTGTAAAGTTCATGTACTCATTCATAAAGCAGTTTGCTAAAGTTAGCTCTATCTTCTCAGCATATGTGGATTTATATAATTCTTTCCAGTCATATTCACCACTAGAAGGTAGATCTCTGGTGTGTCTATAATCTCTCTTAAGCATATCATGCCAAAGACGATCAGAATGGAATAGCTCTCTCAACCTCACACAAGTTTTCGATACGCTGACAAAATCAGGCAATGGAAGGTATAACATAACCTTGAAGATGAGCTCATCTGGCAGTCCCACAAGGCTGGCACTGGCATAGCCGTAATGATCGAGAATTCTGCTTTTGACTGCTGATATTATTTTATTTTTAAGACAAATCGAAAAGTGTTTCAAATCACGAAATTTCATTGGAATGGTTGTAGCTTGCGGTGCAGGTACATACTTGCTTATTGGTAAGCATATTGAATATGTTTCCGCGTCTAAGTCTTTGATAATCACATTTACTAGCGCCATTGCTCCTAATGGACTCATTATTAGTGTAATTGGCGTACTTTTAAAGCCAATCATGATGAGTGGAACCTCATACATTCCTGTTTGACTTTTCCATCTAATTAGATGACCAGAATTTATTGAATTAATGTCTAATATTTCACAATCATCATCCACAAGCACGAATCCATTTTCTATCATTGCAACAATGAGCAAACTCAATAAATAGTCTTTTTGTATTGAGTCAAGTGCTTTATTTTCTGGTGTCACTCTCTCAACTATTGTTTCCAGTACTTGAGATACACTATCTGTTGTGCTTTCTTCTAATAAAATACCCATTTTGTTAATGAAAACCAATGATTTTTTATTCAGAATCACGTACAAAATAAGGAAATATATGTTTACAATTTATAATGTCAGGCAGGCAAACGGAACGGAATGAATGAATGAATAAATGACATTGACAGATATGACAATTCTTTTTGACGTTTAATAGCATGACATTTTGCAGTGAAAAGTTTAGTCCATGTTTCTTCTATGTTACACTCATAGCAATGAGGGTATTCTGTCCTTTTCTATGCTAAATATGTGTCACCTACCAATGAAGGTCTACATCAGATTCAGAGTCATGGATGTTTATAACATTTATAAATTCAAAGATTCTGCCCTAAATTCGAAATATATAGTAGAAGAATAAAACCTCCTGCATCGATTGACACCAAACTATTAATACTTTCCCGACAAGTTATGTGAAATAATTCATTTTATCATTTATATCAAAAGTAATTTTTGCCAGAAGTGTTACAATTTCTGAGAAGACAGACGAATTGGGAACTTTGTATTAAAATTATATGGCTAAAAAACTTCTTATCAATTTCTTTGTATGATTTGCAATTTTTTAAGCCCAAGAAAAAGTGGGTTCACCGGTAATTCTGCGGAAATATTTCAAATTGAAATTGATAAAAACTATCCTTCGAAGGGTAATGGCGAGACAACTGTTATGAGTAGTTGCAGTAGTCAAATTACATCTAATTTTTTTTGAATAATAATTAAATATCGAATAATTCCTTAAAAATCTATTATAAAAAATCATTATAATTAATAATAAGTGTCTGGGTGTCCAATTTTTAACATAATTTAATACTTTCATAATTTAATTAGATGTACTACTGAATTTGACCTTATATACATCCTTAAATATTTTTTGTTTTTAGGCTTTATATTCTTTTTATTCTAGGTAGGGTTGGTGGTAAGTCAGGTCACCTATAATACCTATATTACGCTATACCTATAATGTAGCATAACTCACTGAGTCACAGAGATACTCGCTCAAGCATGTTGAATTCTCCAATTTCTATTTAT
The DNA here is from genome assembly GCA_949125135.1 of Alcis repandata. Taxonomy (NCBI): domain Eukaryota; kingdom Metazoa; phylum Arthropoda; class Insecta; order Lepidoptera; family Geometridae; genus Alcis; species Alcis repandata. The sequence goes on along the minus strand of OX421226.1, from coordinate 8,030,912 downwards.
CTTTAGCAATAAAAGCATAAAACCTTTTAAAATTTTACCTAAAGATGAACTAGATATATTAAAGAACAAAATATCAATAAACTTTGTTTGCGAGACATGATGAGTATAGCATTATTTTAGCCTTTTTTTTATTTTAAAGCAAGCGCCTATGTCAAGAGTAAATTTTTCACTAATTCAAAATGCAAGCTTTTTCCTGCAGACTCTTGAGTGAGAGCCATCAGAAATATTTCCTAGAGGTAGGACAATATTTTTAACAATTGGAATAAATAATTTGTACCTACAATTGCTTGTCTGCGGCCAAAAAAAAAACATTTACACATGAGATTGAGAAGGGAGGTAGAAGTAGCTCAAAACCTTGCAAAGGGTAATGAAGGGGTCAAAATATAATAGTGATTCATAATAAGCTCCTTACTTACATAGTCACTGGTAATTTTAATAGTAATCATTTCTGCACAAAGCCTACCTAGCATACTAGTAAAGCAGTTGTATTGCCCATTAGTAAGCTAAATGCTTGATCGCAGTTGGCAACTTGAGTATATCAGGCATGAATTGTAATGACAGTAATAAAGTAAGTTTGTATAGGCCGAGTGGTTAACCCTGGCTTTGAACGTATTGAAAGCAGAGAAATCAATAAAGTTTGTCTGATAAGTGGTACTAAAACTTCGTGTATCTACATTTTTACTGATAACTAAACCTTTTTTGTGTATTTTCACTTAGAAAGCACAATAAAAAGGATAATATATGATACAAAATTTTGAAGTGCAATCCACATTCTTGATTCCATTGTGCCATTTTGATACAAAATCTGATTTGATTATTGTTGTTTTTACTCACAATTTGAAATGAAAAAGATGGATAAGTTTAGTCTTGTAAGATTAGTTTGGAAAGTGGTACCATATAATCATTACAAATATTATATTGACTGGTCGGAAACAAATAGATCTTATGCCAAATCAACTTTTTAGAAAATAACATATTGAGTACTAATAATATTAAATTTCGTACTTTTATTTACTAGCCTAATCTAACCATATATGTATTGTAGAAATACTAGTTTTAAGACTGAAGACTATTAACATTCATTTTATTAATTTCTAGTTTAATGTTGTCTCCACTATCCATATATGAAATTTTGGAAAGTATTATATCTAGTATATTAATCTGTACTAGGGGATGTTGCAAAAAACTTAAAGATACTAGCTAGACAGGTGTTGTGTAAGTTAGCAACATAGTGCTCAATGACAACAACCAGTCTTGATTTCATAAGGTTAGGTCTCTAAAACTTATTTGAACTGATTTATCAACAATGAATTAGGAAAATTTATATAACGGATAATTGCTTACCAATATTAACATTGTTCCCTTGCTTCTTACTTTTCTTTAGAGAACCATCCAAGTTGTGATTATTCGAACTTTTCTCGCTGTCACTAGCCATTGAAAGGTTTCACAATGAAAAAGTACGTGTAACAATTTTTATTAACATTTTAAAGTTTAATTACTCATATTCCACGATTTAATAATAACTGTAAAGTTAATCTAAACTTTATTACCACTAAATAACTAAAAATTAAAAATGTTTACACCCCTCACTTCAATCATCAACTGTGGGACTTGTTCAAAAACTATTTTGATTGGTTGGCAAATGACACTTTCGATATTATATTTTTTGCTTTATTGAATTCGCTAGATTAGTCGTATGAATTATTTATTTAAATTATATGTATGTGCTTAGTGCTGATTTTAAATACGATCATTTTAAACCAGTTTTACTTTTTAAATCTTTACTTTCCGTATTTTATTACAATCATGTAATAAAAATATGTAAAAGCATTTAATAAAAAAAAAGGCTGGACCATGTTATATTTTTATAGGATTCGATGGTTTGAGAACGCACCGTACACAGACTCCAGCAAAACGAAATATTTGTGCAGACTATGCATAAAAAATCATTGGTCTTTGTAATGTCAACCTACTTATTTTTTTCTGTGACTGGTCTTTACACATTCATTCACCGCATTTTCGCAGTATTCATTCAATCGTTCAATTCATTCATTCGTTTTCTCATCGCAAGAGTAGACGTTGATATCCGTGATAATCCGTGTATTTTTCATTTTTTCTAAATAAATCTTTTGAAAGACTCTTATTTTTCACGATAGAGAACAGTTGATTAAAAGTTCAACACCCAACAGACAAATCAATTTTACTAGCCTGGCAGTTGGCAAGTTTTGATACGACTTAACAAGTTCAGAAGATCTCACAATAACATTGCTTGCTGATGTGATAAATCCTGAAATGTCATCTTATATGGCTGGTGTTTTTGATTTAGATTTAGATGTGGACCCAGTTACCGTTGTAGATTCAGACGAAGACGATATTATTGACGTGGATGAGGTACACACGTAATATACTGCCAGTTATTTTTCACCTATTACTTAACCTAAAACCTTGTTCTAAATTCTCTTGATCGTCAAGGATACCTTTTAACTGTACTTTTGGTAGCGTTGATGTACCCAGTTCTTACATTTTTGTAGTGAGGACACCTGTGATTGTTAAATTAATTATTATTTGCGTCTTGCTCCAACAAGAACTAAATATAAAATGTTACAATTTACATAATATACAATTGGACACATTATATTATTGGCGCTGATGACCAAGTTCATTTCAGGTTGATTATGATCCAGAACTTCATGTCAATACTCTACTAGGGTAAGTAGAAATAAATTAAGTCAAATATTTTCTATAATTTTGAAAGTCACACAATAAAATTGGGATTCATCTTGCAGGGCTGAAGGATCAGAAACTATCCAATTATGTGAGGACATAGTGAACCCCGGGCAGTGTAAACGCCTCGGTCCTCAAGATTTTGAGCTTCGCAAAGTTTTGGGGAAAGGAGGATATGGAAAAGTCTTCCAAGTCAGGAAGATAACAGGTGCTGATGCAGGGGCACATTTTGCTATGAAAGTTCTAAAAAAGGCATCTATTGTCCGCAACCAAAAAGACACTGCCCACACTAAAGCAGAGAGGAATATATTGGAAGCTGTCAAGGTAATAAAAAATCCCACATGCCTATTTCATCTATTTACAAACACATTACTTTCACAACCTTTACAGTTATCTTTTCTGAACTTCTTGCAGCATAAACATAAAAATAGGACATCCAACCTGCAAAATAATATCATCATAATAAAAATATAAAATTGATTTGTCATAATTTTTCAGCATCCATTTATAGTGGAATTAGTGTATGCTTTCCAAACTGGTGGAAAGCTATACTTAATATTAGAATATCTCAGTGGTGGAGAGCTGTTCATGCACCTGGAACGTGAAGGCATATTCTTAGAAGACACTGCTTGGTAAGTTTCATTGAAGATCAAAAAGAATAGACAATGTTGTTAGGATGAAAATAATTAACACTTTAACTGCTGAAAACACATACTTTTTGTGTTCCTTTGTGCAACGTGAATGCGGCTACACACGGCAGGCGCGTAAAACACAATACATGTGATTATTAGCAACAGTTAAAGTGTTAAAAATGTAGCTAACAATACTTATCCAATCCATAATCAATCAAGCCTTTTTAGTGGTTGGAGGTCACATAGTCATAGATAAACATACTGAGATACATGAAATTGATTTATATTTCCCTCATTTTGGGCATCACTAAAGACTAATTTATTGGCCTTATAACAAATTGTTACACTGGGCAAGTCTTTTCAGATTGTTCAAATTAATAGTATATAAAAGTACCTTGACAATATAGAAGTAAGTGTGTAAGTAAGTATTATGTACCTTTACCTTATATAAACAGATGAATATGGCAAAACTATAGGGGTTCCTTAGTTTTCTATAGAACCCTAAAAATGCCACATCAAAGTTAAAGCTTGGAACCCCCTTCTATGACCCCAGTGTTGACAATCCGGAACAGTTTTTGAATAGGTCCCAGTTTAACATTTCACACTCATAGCTCCCCACTAGGAATAAATCCTGTGTCGGGGATGCCATGGAACCCACACAAAGACAAGGACAACTAACACCCAGACCCAGAACAGATGTTTAAATTCATCATTCAAACATCTGGCCGGCCGGGAATCGAACCCGGGACCTCTGGCTTATAAGGCGGATACACTACCGCCGAGCCAAACAGGCCGACACCACCACCAGACAGTTGTCACCACTGGTGACAACTGGGAATACCATACTTTAGTTCCCAGTTGTCACCAGTGACGAAGAAGGTCGTGAACTGGAAATGACCCATTCAATTCAGTCAAACAACAAGCTTCACCTAAACTATGAGTAGGTCCTGCACTGAATTTTTATTAGATACATTTCCTTTTTCAGCTTCTATTTATCTGAAATCATACTGGCATTGGAGCATTTGCACAGCTTAGGAATAATTTACCGAGATTTGAAACCCGAAAATGTTCTTCTCGATGCACAAGGTCACGTCAAACTTACAGACTTTGGTCTCTGTAAGGAGCACATTCAAGAAGGAATCGTCACACATACATTTTGCGGCACAATTGAGTACATGTAAGTATTGCTAATCAAACTTGGAGGCCAATGTATAGAATAGATAGTTTTACATAACAATTTGGGCTCGTAAAATCACAGTCCATGTTAAACCCAAGCCATGCTAAGAAACACTCAAGTAACTGCCATAATGATGTTAAAATTGAATATCTTCTTTGAATATTTCAGTATAATTTATTGACTAGAGAGTGCTCCCTGCACTCTGCACTTGTGACACAACTGTTATTAAAAGTCACTAGTCATTGTTGTAGTTAAAACATCATTGTAGCTATCAAAATGCTTGTTAGTGCAACTACATGCTATTACAGCTGTTCTAGTTATAACAGGAGGTATTTTTTCAATTGGCAGGGCACCAGAGATTCTGACCAGGAGTGGACACGGAAAAGCAGTTGATTGGTGGAGCCTGGGAGCTCTGATGTATGACATGCTCATTGGACAGGTATTTTAATTGATACCAAACTTGTATAATTAGTTGATGCTAACAAAGAAATACTTAGTGATTAATATGTGATAGAATTCAAGATCACTTAAATGGCAAAGGCTACTTGCCTACTTTATCTTGTCATGTTTCCTGGCAGATGGTAAATGTACCATACCATTTTTGTCTTTATAATTAATTCATTTCGAAAATTAAGATTTTTATCAACACCAGGCTTAATCATTTTTATTGCACCACCAAAATGACGAGCAGAAATTACATATAGTTATTACATTAATTGCTGAAATTTAGATTTTGTATGGGCATGTTTTATACAACAATCATAGTTGTCATCATCATTTTACGCCCGTAAAGCCCACTGCTGAGCAGGGGCCTATTCTTGTACGCCACTCACTCCAGTCCTGTGCCAATCACATCCCGGTTCGAATCGCGATCTTTATATTTTTACAGTTTATAATATTCTCATCAAGCGGGGCGTTAAGTCTCGCAATGGCATCCTGCAAAGGGTGCATTGTGCGTTTCCCCTTTGCCAGCGATAACCTAAACCGCTCCTAAATTAAGAGGCTCGGGCCGCTGGCGCAATTTATAATAAGAAATTGGTTTCAGCCCCCATTCACCGGAGACAATCGTACAAAGACCATAGAAAAGATATTAAAAGGCAAGCTTATGTTGCCCGCGTACCTGACCCAAGACGCCCGCGACTTGATCCGGCGACTGATGAAGCGCTCCGAGACGCAGCGGCTGGGCGCGGCCGGCGGCGCCGCGGTGCGCGGACACGCATTCTTCAAGCACACACAATGGGACGACGTGTTCGCTAGGAGGCTCGAACCGCCGATCAAGCCTAAACTGGTATGTTTTTTTACAACATTTTTTTGTATGCCATAGTTGGCAGACCAGCAAACGGGCCGCCTGATAAGCGATCACCTCGCCTAGGGATACTTGTTACACTGGAGGCGACACGGAGAAGCTGCCCACATGGTACATTTTTTCGGAACCGCAGCAACGAATCTCAAATAGCTAGTCAGTATATGTGGCTCGGCAAAGTAATGACAATGGAGTAAGGCAAGGTAGATGGAGCGGTGGTTATCCAGCGGCGAGATGGATCGACGATATTGTTGGAGTCGCGAGTCTAACCTGGACCCGAATAGCACAGGATTCGATTGTCACAGGACTTTTGCTGTGCTATTGACCTCAGCTAAAGACAGACCCAGTAGTAGTAGAACAAAGAAAGATATGGATGATGTTGAGTAATATTTTTCGTAAAATTGTAGGCCCTGGTTGTTTGTCTTGTAACAACAACTGTCAAGTCATATCAGAGGTATACAGACGCCTGAAAACTACGACTGCTTCTACCAATTAAATAAGTTGATAAAGCAAACCAAACTAAAGACCTCGACTCAATGATTTTACGCTTTATCAGATCAGAATCATGAAATGTAGCTTGTCCGATAAATAAATCTACACCTGACCAGTTGGCGGATACGAAAGTCTTTCACTATCGTGGCACCTCGCTTGCGCGAATCATCAAGTAACGTCGCACGAGCGTTGGCAAGATAGCGTCAACGAGTGACAGGCTTCCGTTTCATAATATTATTCTACTGATAAAATAAGAAATTCTTGTATGATCTATTTCAGTCCAGTGAAGATGACGTGTCACAGTTTGATACAAGATTCACTCTACAAACTCCGATAGATTCACCTGATGAGTCAACGCTTAGCGAAAGTGCCAACCTTATGTTCCAGGTAAGAAAAATGAAACACAAACCTACATTAATCATAGCAAGAAAACAGGCTCTTTCTACGAGCTCATATAATATTGTGGATTTCCAAAGGTACAAAGATAGGTCATTTGAGATAAGGACTTTTTATTTGTTTAAAAATATTTGTAGATCAGAGACTACATCAGCAATGCAATTGCAATTTAATAAAAAAATATATATTAACTCTTTTTTCTAACCAAAAACTCTTAAATTTTAGCTCTATCTCTCTCTAAGTATCTGGTTCAGTAGCAGTTCTATTACAGTATCTAAAATCTGTAATTTCCCTCCGGTTAAACACAATGTGAGAGAAGCAAAATGGCATGAATTGGAGAAAAGATCGTGTTTATCCACCCTCAGTAGTCAAAATACGAATTGACTACTGAATAATGCCCTATACGATTTTAAATCATGCGTCATTTAAACGTCACTCTCGAGTGTAATGCAAATCATTCCTAAATATTATAATGCCCAAGATAAACTTTATGATATCTGGCTCATTTGATTTGTTCCTGATTTTATCTATTCATAAAATATGATGTTTCATACCCTTTATCATAGACTGGATGATAACAGCTACTTTATTAACGTTTCTCTTGTAATTTGGGAAAACTCTCGAGATTGTCTGCTGTTAATATGGAATATGTCAGTTTAATCGTTGATTTGAGTTTTAGTCTCGTCATCCTTCCTTATTTTAACATTGAACATTAATTATTATTATTTTATCAATCCTCAAAAGCCCTTAGTACTAGAGAGACTTTAGGGTACTTCTTCGAAGAAGGTTCAGAACCCTAAAAACGATGTAACGTAACGCGTAGTTTAACCCCCCCCCCCCCCCCCATCCCGCCCCTGTAACGCATCCCCCCTGTAACGTTTAACAAGACACTCTCCTCACCCCAAATTCGTTACATGTTACTTGAACGCTCCTTAAGTTTTCATAATAATGATGACTTGATGTGCAAGTGGATGAGGTATACCAGCGACCCCAGCCGTGCTCCGTTATTTTAGGGAGCACGGTTGGTTTGGGTAAGCTGGCAGTCGGGGGGGGGGGCAATGCACAACACACCCCAAGCAGGACGTCGGTGCAGGTCGTATCACCCCCATTTAGAATTATGACTTGATGTGTATAACGTGTAAAACTCCCCAGGGCTTCACATACGTGGCCCCGTCCGTGATGGACGAGATCCACAAGCCGCGCGTCATCACCGCGCGCTCCCCGCGCCGGCCGCGCCCCCACCACCACTTCGCCATACCGCCGGGCCCGCACGCACACCAGCATGCGCATGCGCACGCACACTCACACCACCATGCGCACGCGCACGCTCAACAGGAAGACCTCATGGAAGTACAAGGTCTACCTATATAGTGAGTACCTCCACTAGGAATAATTGTAGCTAAGTATATTAATGTTAGTGTTCTGTATCTGTGGGGCGCTGCTTCTTTGCTGTACGATGAGGCGCTAGTTTTCAACCGAAATCAAAAAGAGCCGGTTCTCAATTCGACTGTTTGTCTTTTTTTTTATGACGTTTTGTTTTTGTTCTAAGATGTTAAGCTACCTAACATATTTTATTGGATGTGTGAAGTTTTAATGGATTCAAATATTTAATTTGCAATTTATTCTGACGAGAGTAACAAAATAAATGTTGTCCAACTTCTATGTATTTACAAAGTTATTATTTTACAATGTTGTAGCTTTGTTTCTGTATTGTTTTACATATTTGATTTTTGAAGGGCGTAGTGATAAACACTGCTCAAAGTTAGTCCCTGCTTGAAATGCTCTAACAACTTCTCGCCGACTTGAAATGTTCGTGCGAAAACAAACGGAGAATCTTAAGCAATGATTAAGTATAAGCAAGGTTTATAAGTAAAACTATCAGCGTGTCTAAGTGATTGTAATAAAGCAGCGCCCCAAAAATCGAAAACAGACTTAATAAAATAATATTTTTCTGAAGATGATTATGAAAGTCTATAGAAATGGTTATGATATTACTCTGTAGGAATTCGGGATTGTGTTAGATAGACCTACGATACTTTGTTCTTTACTTCCCTTGAGCTGTAATGGAACAAACGAATTGATGCTTACTTTGTAATCCAGTGTGCTTATTAATGATTGATTCAGGGTGTGTCTATGTCTGTCCTAACTTGTTATTCATAATTATTCGAAATCAAAGATTTTAAAAACTATAAATTTTACTTCACAAAAAAAGAGTCGATTGGTCGAAAGAAAATAGATTGATATTCTAATTCACGAAAATGTATATAATCGTATTGATATACTGTTGCAACGCATTTTTTAATGTGTCAATAATCACGTGCTTTTCATTTATGAAAGCACTGTATTTTGATGCCGTTTTTGGCTCGTCAATGTCGAATCTATAGTTTTAATAATCTTTGCCTAATTAGCTAAAGTGCGACCAACTTATTTGTAAAGGTGACTAAATAAAGACACTAAACATTGATATGGATAACTGTCTGTTTTGTTCAGGGAATACTATAGTGGCTCCCTCATGTAACTCTATAGATAAGTTGCCGACTCAAGTTACCTTATATCTACTCTAAATAAAAACTTGTTAATTGCATCTTGTAGTGCTCTATAAAGGCTTGTCTTCTCGCACTCATGTAGACGCACCTTGAAAATAGGCTTAATTATAAGCATCGTAACTAACAATAAAATTGTTTTGTTACTGTTACCGTAGATTTCGATCAGTAGGACTTGTTACTACAAGTATAGCTAAATAAAACTGCAATCCCAATATTTTGTGATCCTGATACAAAAGTTACCTTATCAGGAAAACGGGATTTTGGACTAATTTTATCACTCAAATCCTGCTTAGTTCTACTACAGAGGTACAGCTATTAAAAGGTTGAAAAATGTGGGTAGTTCGCGCATTTTGTGGGTTACGTTGCGCACGCACACATCGATGCGCATAACTTGAACAGTATTGCGCACTTAGCAGCTGTTCCTCTGTGTACTCTGACTCCATTATAATGATTAAGTCCTAGCCAAGACCCGAAGGTCATTTTGTATTGGAGCATGTTTGAAACAATTTACTGTACGCGGCTTTTTGGGTGGCTCGACGGCAAAAAGCAAAATGTTCATTTTAGTTTTATATAGAGGGAAAGAGATGTAGGCAAAACTGAAACTAACTGAATACCTATCGCTCGCTCTCGTCTGGACAACTGAAAAGCCGCACTGTAAACAAATAGTCATTATCTCGTATTTAATGAACAATCAAACCAACACACACCCTCAGACCACATTAAAACGCTAGGTTAATAAATAATTTAGCTAATCCTTTGATTTTGTCATCTGCGGAATTAATCTTCTTTACAATAGGTATAAATCATTTCAGCATTGTAAACTTTACATTTCACTTAGAATCTTGAAACGTGTTTAACAGAATCTGTGCCTAAAAGACTTATATGCCTCGCATGTCCTAAGAGGTGTATAATTTTAACGCCATAATATACAAAATCGACTGAAAATTTGCTGGAATATGTACAAACAGATCTTGTAATACATAATACGGAAACTTAAGGGGCAGACTTTGACGCGCCGCTATCTCGCTTGCTAATTTCAATATATTTTGAAAGTATAAAATCACTGAATGAAGTCATAAAAAAGTCGCAATCGGCGAGATTGTTGAAAATAATATCACAAAGATATAACAAAAACAATCATTTTGATTCAATCTAGTTTCCGCACCTAAAAATGGGATTTTATGTATTTCCCATTATCATGTATGAAAAACAGAAAAGAAAATCAATCAATAAAATGTGCAAGCAAGATAGCGGCGCGTCAAAGTCTGCCCCTTAAATCTACGCCTTGTAGAGTTAACGAAATGTTCAATTTTCACAAATAACACTGCCACTGCACACAAATCATGCCTTTAGAGCTGTAATGGAGTGTACTGACCATGTATTTAGAATTCTAAGTATATGAAACAGACCAAACGAACATACGTGAGCAAATGAGCTGCATTAAAAGATGAAATGCAGCTCATTTGCTCGCGTTACTGTCTTTTATGTCTGTATGTAGCATAAGAAACACCTGAACGTGTAACTTAGAAAGGTGAAGTTTACAATGATAATAGGCCCAAGTTTGAAGGCTTTATTCGACAGATCTGAACTGACTAAAAATATATCTGTCTTTGTCATTGCAACCTATTAGACAAGGACAACAACACTTAGAAAAATTATATCTGTCAATTTAGCCTTCAAACTTGGGCCCAATACTACAGAAGTAAGTTATTTATAATATTAATCTATATTTTTCTCTATGATGTGTTAAGAAAATTATAATCTGTTTGTCAAAATATATTACACTGTTTTGCAATCCATTTTCTATGTATGATTTCAAATTTTTAACCATCCTTTTGTATAATGTTCTGCCATGTATATGTTTGGAAAAAAAACCAATAACCGTTCTTGTTGATTTAAACATGTGTGAAATAAATAACGTTAATAGATATTGTATAAATATAATGGAATGCCGTTCGTTTGGCAGACTAATCAGTACGTGAAGCTAGTACAAGTTCAGAGTGTGGTGTTTTTGCAGATCCAGTACTTACGTCCTTATGAACTATGCCTTATTCAGGCTCAGTTAGGAAGTCTGCTCTTTAACCGCCATTAGAAATATGCTACAAGTGAAAATGGCCAAATTACTAAGCAGAGTAAACCATTTTGTTATAATTAAGTCGTTTACTACGACTTAATAAGTCGTTTACTACGACTTAATTTTCACGTGAGTATTCCCGTGTTAATTGTAACATATTATATTATTGCAACCGCGAGCGCGTCTCGCTTGTAACTCACCTGATAAAGGTCACCGAATGTGATCGAAACTAGTCGTAGTCAACGACTTAATTTTCGCGTGAGTATTCCCGTGTTGTGTGTGTGTAACGTGATTTAGACACATTTTGTTAATAATAACAAAATGTGTCTAAATCACGGTACTTTCCATAGTAATAAAGAGTAAATCATTTCATAAACTGAATTTGGTATGATCTAAAATGGCTTTTACACATGTGGAGTAGCTACTTTATAGTAACAGTACTGGATTGGTGCAAATCTGCCTTATTATAAAACAGAAAGCATTATTAATAAAATTTGTTAACTATTTTAATAGAAATATGTATAGAATTGACTGAAAACGTTTTATTTTCAGGCCTAGAATAATATTTGCATAGACCATTTTATACTAAGGATAAATTCTACTACAAAAGATGCCCTTGTCATACATACAATTATGGTACTGTTTTATACTACATATTATTATTAATGTAATGTACATTTTATACAAGTTACCGTTAGGCTAATCTTTTGGTAGGAATTAATCACCTGTAATAAAATGTTCTAAATCCGACAAAATAATAAATAATGTATGATATACCTTGTTACCATGCTTCATGAATTGAATTAAAAGGTCATTTTTTATTTTGTAAATTCTTGTTTTAATAATAGTGAAGTATTTAGGTATATTTAAGGCTCTGCAAGTTGCAGCCTGTGGTGGTAGCTATTCTGTCTCGTTTTCAAATTTAAAGAGACTGTAGACATAGATATTCTAAGATGGGTGTTAAGAAATAGAGGTTTATAATATTGGTACAGAATTTTTATTGAGCTAAGGTAAGGCTATTTTCTCGCTCAAGAAATACTGCTGTATCTAAATCCATTCAATTGTAACCTGATTCGATACTACTATTACTAGTGGTACCATTAGACTACATTTTCCTGTTGGAAATCTTGATATGAAGTAAAGTTCCTATAGGCTAAGAAGCCAGCCCTATAATCAACTTACGTCATCTATAAATTGGGCCACAGAGTTGTGGTTATTATTATTCACTAGCGGCCCGTCCCGGCTTCGCACGGGTAGACTTTGGGATAAACGTAGAGTAAATTGAAATCGGTCCAGTCGTTCACGCGTGATGGCGTGACCAAGGAAAACGGGTTTCATTTTTATATATATAGATTTTCCAGGTGGTAGGAATATTCATAGGTGGAGGAGTAGGTACTATAATGATGCTGTTTCATGCAAGTCTTTATTATTTTAACAACCATTGAACAAGTGTCAGCTTAATTTATGCATTTTTCGCATTAGAAAAAGACAGCTCGGATACAATTTTAAACTATTTAGTATTTTATAACAACTATGTTTCAGTTCATGCAGTGTTATTACAAACTGTTTATTATTTTATTTATCTTTTTATAATCAAAATCAACTCAAATAATAGCATCCAAATATAACAAATAAAAAATAAAAAACAATGTTTAAATTCAAAATTAACACAGCTTACAAAATAATACTCATGTCTGTACAATAATTGCAGATTAGGTAGATATGGGCTTCATCGGCTTCTTTTATTAATGTAAACTGGGGCTCATGTGAACAAGCAGCGCTATGTATTTCTACACGAGACATGATGGACTTCTTTATTTCAGCCAGCAATTTCTGTGTCCTGATGTTCAATTTACAATTTGTGCACGAGATGTTGTTATTTTTAAGTCGGAAGTTCGTTTTCTGACAAATTGGGCATATGACACTATCATCTTCTTCCATAGTGGACCAATCAACATTTTCCATTTGTGATTTTTCATACTCCCTGAGCCACCTGAAAAGTAAAATGACAACTAGATAAATAAACATCTTGGACATAAGCATCCTACTCGAGAAGACTGGATGTCACAAGATACCTGGGACTTGATAAACGAGAGAAGAGCCACCAAGATACAGCTCCTTTCAGCAACCAACAACTCTAACGCCGAGGAACTAAAATTGCATTACAGTAGTTTGCGAAAGCAAATCTACCGCAGCACGCGCAGAGACCGGCGAAATTGGGCCCACATGTTAGCAGACACTGCTGAGACTGCTGCCAAAAACGGTAACTTGAGGGAACTGTATCGTGCAACAAAGGCCTTATCAGGAAACAACCGTCCCAAAAAACGTCCTTTAAAAGATAGCAACGGCCAACTTATTGTGACGTCCGAAGGGCAGCTACGACGCTGGGTGGATCACTTTAGGGAAGTTTTTCGCGGGCCAATGGCGGAGAACATAGACACACCTTTAGTAGCGCCCCCTCCCCCAACCACCCAAACGCTGGAGATTAACACCGATGAACCCTCTTACATCGAAGTACGGGAAGCTGTTTTGGGGCTTAAGTTAAATAAAGCCCCAGGAGAGGATCTAATAACCGCTGAAATGCTCAAAGCTGACGTCCCAACAGCTACTAACTTGCTCACCCCTCTCATACAAAAGATTTGGCGAGAAGAAACCATGCCTGACGAGTGGAAAACTGGACTTCTAGTGACTGTGCCAAAAAAGGGTGATTTAAGCAACTGTAATAACTGGAGGGGAATCACTTTACTATCTACCCCCTCAAAAGTATTATGCAAGATTCTCCTGGATCGGCTATCAAAGGCTGTTGAACCACTTCTGCGCAGAGAACAGGGAGGTTTTCGCCCCGGCAGGTCCTGCACCGACCAGATCAACACGTTGCGTATCATTCTCGAACAAGGAGCAGAATTCCAAAGAGAGATCTATTCTCTCTTTGTCGACTTTGAAAAAGCCTTTGATACGCTTCGTTGGACTGCTATCTGGTCAAGGTTAAAATCGATCGGAGTACCTCCAAAAATCATTAATCTGGCGAAAGCTGCTTACGACAACTACTCGTGCAGGGTTCGGCATGATGGGCTTATTTCTGAAAAGATCCAGGTACACGCAGGAGTACGCCAAGGGTGTCTGCTGTCTCCGTTGCTGTTTCTCATAGTGCTGGATGGCATCATGTCTCATATCTGCAATACACCTCAACACGGCATTGAATGGGGACTGACAGAACATCTGCAGGATCTAGATTACGCTGACGATCTATGCCTGCTCAGTCACCGTCGGATTGATATGCAGACCAAGCTAGATGACTTGCAGAGGGAAGCAGCTACAGCAGGCTTAAAAATCAACGCGCGCAAAACAAAAGACATGAGAGGTGGAGCTCATGACAATAATCCGCTTCTTATAGGCGATGACGCAGTGGAAAGAGTGGTGAGCTTCACTTATCTAGGAAGTATCGTGTCGGGATCTGGAGGGACTGACTTGGACGTGACTTCCCGGATTGGCAAAGCAAAGAGCGCCTTCGCTTGTCTCCGTCCAGTATGGCAGTCAAAACACCTCTCTAGCAGAGTGAAACTCAGAATATTTAACACCAATGTTAAAAGCGTGCTGCTATATGGATGTGAGACATGGAAAGTCACTAAACCAATCACACGACAACTCCAAGTCTTCATCAACCGGTGCCTACGGCAAATCCTGAAGATCTTCTGGCCGGACATTATCGCCAACATAGATCTATGGAGAGAGTGCCACGAAGATCCTGTCGATTTGCAAATTCGGCGTCGCAAATGGGGCTGGGTCGGCCATACTCTGCGCAGAGCTTCGGATCACATTCCCAGGCAAGCCTTGGACTGGAATCCACAGGGCCGGCGCAGACCTGGCCGTCCTAAGCAAACATGGCGGCGTTCGATTATCGCGGAAGCCAAAAACATCGGCCTGACTTGGAGCGAGGTGAAGCGAAAGGCACAAGACAGAGAGGAATGGCGTGACGTTGTGTCTACCCTCTGCCCCGATATGGGGACTTAGGACATGAAGAGAGAGATAAATAAACAATAAAAATATATGTCTTCGACCATACAGGATTGGAGACACATACAATCTATATAATTTTTAACCGACTTCAAAAAAGGAGGAGGTTATCAATTCGACTGTTTTTATTTTATTTTTTCATTTTTGTTTGTTACCTCATCAACTTTTGACTGGGTGAATCGATTTTGATGATTCTTTTTTTATTAGACACCTGACGCTTCCCATTTGGTCCCATTTCAATTTAGTCCAGTTCTGATAATGGTATCCATGAAAAAACCATATAAGTCTTAAAGTTGCATTAAGTATGTGCGCGACAAATAGATGAATAACTCAATAGACGGTCTTGTGAAGTCGGTTTTTGTTTTTTTGTTTTTTGTAAAAATAATTATGTAATAAAAAAGGGGCATGTTTAACAGATGGAACAATTTCGCTAATTATTTTTTGTTGTGTTAATTATTGTGAGAAGGTTCTTATGAAAGAAAAAATGAAGGAAGTTGAGCAGAACATCAGAAATTTTAAGATAATTAGAATTCAATATTCATAGTTAAGACAGGACGTCTGAGCGACGGACTCGTGGTCACACCGTTTTGCTACACCAGTGTGACTACGAGTAATTTATATTCCTCGTGGTTACACTACTCTGAAAAGGATCGAGATTGCAAGATACTGGACGAATAAATTAATAGGTTAGGTTATGTTAGAACATGAAAAACAACGCACGAGCCGAGCGAGCGTAGCGAGCGTGCCGCGGCAGCGGCCGGCGAAGTGCTAGAAAGCCAAGTAGTGTAACCACGAGGAATATAAATTACTCGTAGTCACACTGGTGTAGCAAAACGGTGTGACCACGAGTCCGTCGTCGACGTCTGTTGGGTCAGCTAGTACAATATAAAAAATGATATACCATTCTAGCTCTTCCTGTACAAACTCAGTTTTCAGCTCTTCCAACACTTCAATTTCATCGCTTTCTATTTCTCCGGTGTGTTTGAACATGCTTTTATAAATGTCGGTAAGTGTGGTGCACAACTCTTCTTCTATAATAGGGCCACGGAACTTGTCCAGTAACATGTCGCGACAAGTTTTTACTTTCTCTTTGTAGTTCTGAAATAGAACAAATTGAAAAGCATATTAGGAAATCGGCAGGAATAAATTGTAAACAATTCAGATCCGAAATAAATGGAAGAACAAGGAAGAAGCCTTCCTGGAAGGCAAGTCAGAGGGAAAAGCCTTGCTGGTGTCAAATAATATGAATTTCAAAGCTGTTGCTTAACACCAGGTGAGTTATGCTCAAACACCTAGCTTACCAACCTTAAAAGACATGTTTTTGCATAAGTGATCAGAATCTAAAACTCACCACCATTATTATCAGTGAAGGCGGGTTATTTTGTCTGTGAGTGTAGACAACAACTTATTTTATAGAATTATATCTATAAGGATTTTCATTCTTTACAATTAATGATTACATACAAACCTTTCTCATTTTATCTTTCAACTCTTTAGGCGATTGCTTGTGTTTTAGACATAAATTTTTGAACTTGGGGGAGTCAGCAGCCCTTCTCGAACTCATATTTTGATATTTTCGCCCACTGAGCAGATTAAACTAGGTACTGGTTTTGCTACTTTTACACGGTTAATTCTTTTCAAAACGAGTGAATTTTCTTTGTAAAGACGCGCCACAAAAATATGAGTAAGCCGATATTTATTGCAAAATAAAAATAATATTGACGTCGATTTGTATACCAATAATAAACGGCAGAGCGGCAGAGGTCAAAACAAAAGTCAAAAACTGCAAATGCTAAACTAAAACTATCTGCTTCTCTTTTTATTTCGATATGTGAGAAAAAGGTAGCACTATTGCCACAGCTGTATTTTGTTTAGTTTAAAAAATAGACATGAAAATCGACTTCAGCTGTTATTGTCAAATCCATTTGATTGTCTTTGTAAATGTCAAAATATTTTTGACAACTTTCATCTGTGACGTTGACATTTAAAATAGTTGTTGTGGGAGTTATAATGTTGCCAATATTAAAATTATTCGGCTATATTAGCTAAATTAAATGTCTTGTGTAGAACGATCCGTTCCCGCGACCGATTACCAAAATGAGTGACTCAATTGATCCATCGATCAATCAATCTTAGATCGTACATCGGGTCATAGGACCTACGAGTCAAAATATGATTGTTAATACTTCGATAAACCCCGAATGACCCGTGATCTGGCGAAATGAAGTTTCTAACTTTCTACAGGTAGATTATAACTTCATTAACCAACCTCCATCAAATTATCCACACACCACAAAAAAATCTATGCTTTCCTTATGTACCCCTATGGAGCTGAAACTTAATCACAGGAAAGTATCATCTAAATGTCAATTTTAATATTAACATTTATCTATATATATAAAAACTAGCTGACCCTTGCCCACTTCGTTGGGCATAATGTTAATTAAACCCGAAGCCATCGCGCGCCGTTCGGACCGTTTTTTCTCCGATTCACTTTGCAAAACGGACTACCACTTAGAAGCCTTTTTATTTTTCGGTTTTTTATATAACCTATGACACTCAACAATAATGTGGCTTTCTATTGGTGAAAGAATTTTTAAAATCGGTTCAGTAGATCCCGAGATTACCCCTTACAATTTAACAAATATACAAACACACAAACTTTACTTCTTTATAATATTAGTATAGATGAAACCCGTTTTCCTTGGTCACGGCCTCACGCGTGAATGGCTGGACCGATTTCACTAAGTAATTCTTTTTTTGTTGTATTTGTTATTATTAGGAGAAGGTTCTTACAGAAAAAAATATTAAGAAAATCTCTCAGAAATATTGAAAAACCCTAAAAACAGCCCTTTTATTTTTCCCATACAAACGTTTTCTAACTAAAACGAGCTTTATTGCTATTGTATAAAGTTCATATTGAATTGCAAGCACTCACTGTTGTTTAAGCAATGTAGGTATGTTCCTAACGTCCAAGAGTCAATTTGCACTTTATTACCTCTGTACAAAGTTCAAATTCAATCATATCTATCAAAACAGTGTGCGTTTTATACTGATATTTTTTACTTTAGATTGACAAGTTAGCATCAACAAACTACGGTTGCTATAGTTACGCAATAGCATGAGAATAGAGGTTTTAACAAAGAGTTCCTATAATTATTCTCAACACCTTTGGTCACGCCATCACGCGTGAACGACTGGACCGATTTCAATTTACTCTACGTTTATCCCAAAGTCAACCCGTGCGAAGCCGGGACGGGCCGCTAGTATGTTAATATTTTTGTATGAAAACAAACATTAGTGTGGAAAAATTATAAAAGTTTATGTACAAAGACTTTCTAATAATTATGGTCATGTTTTTACCCTGGGGAATCGATAAAGAGTGATCAATCGATTTGACAGAATAATAGTCGTTTTGCTAAGCCACCTATGAAAAAACCTCGAACTATGTTTTTTTAATAAAAACGATTCATTCTTGCTTGGGGGACACAGCTTCAAAATTTTGTAACATCCATGCGTTGAAAGGATGGTTTTATTATTTATTTACAAAATTGATTACAAAATTGATTGATGTTAAGAATCTGATACCCAATTATTTTAACTTGTGGCTATATAATCTCAGTTATATTGGCATTGTCTAGACAGAATTAATTACTTACCTACTGATAAAAGCATTTTATGCAAAAAAGCAGAGCATTAAATAGTATAAGATCAATGGCGTTATCTAATGTCGGAGGCCACTTTGGGTTACTGTAGTGTGCCAAAGGAGTAATTAAGTAAGCAAGCAAGTAAGTAGATTGTAAAATTAGCTTGCAGCAAGCAACAGCAATTGCAACAAATGCAACCGCAACAGTATTTTTGAGAGTTGGATAGTGGATATTGCTTGGCTTATTTTAGCGATAAGCGCATGGTAACATTATTTTATTTCTTGAAAATTGTCAGATTATTGAGAAAAACAATGTTTAAGTGCGTGTGAGTGATAATGTAAAAATATGGCCAAGTCCAAGAGTTGATATACCATTTCAAAAGGAATTTAATTAGATCGTAGTTATTTTTGATTATTAAGTGTATTGTAAACATCACGATGAACCAGGTCCAGAAGCTACAGGTGCGTCCTGAAAAGGAAACGATACACTCGGGACACTTTATGGTATCTCATTTTGAAGCAGAGGCCCAAGATGATTTCGATGATTTAGTTACTGTTCCTGATGAAGAACAAAGCGTCCCAAAAGTTTCCGTTGTAACGACGTACACTGTCCCTGGAGTGCAGATACCGTTCCCGCCGACAGAGAGAGATGACAGTCAACAGCATCAACAACTTTCTATCGAAATATCTCTCAATAAGTTGTTCAAATGTATGACTTTAGCATACAGGTGAGTCTATTAACCAACTAGTTACTATACGAGGAATAACAAATTTGTTAAAATATTATTCAAAATATTCGCTAAGTAAAGCTGTAAAGTGAACCAACACATATCTTGAAGCAACAAGTTCTAATCATTATTCTTAGCATAGCTCTATTAATTGATTATGGTTAGGTACCTATTAGTTATTTAATGCCATTATTATTCTTCAAATGGTTGTCATAACATCTTAATGCAAACCTTGTCTTAAATTTACATTGTTTTATCATTAAAATAAAAGCAATATATCTGGTAGGCCTGGCTTAGATAAGTTAAGTTTCAATTTTATTAAAGTTTATCAACAAATCATAGCGAGGTTGCTGAAATGAGGAAACAGTATGTTTCCATTAGGTTTAGCTTGCGAAGATAAAGGGAGGTCATTGTGATGTATATATAAGACACAGGTCACTGGCTGTGATAACTGTCTATGAATAGGTACCTAGGTAGTTATTTATACACTGCCCTTTATTTTACACAATTTAACATTGATTGATTTTGGCCCATGCTTTATAAACGGTTTTATTATTTAAAAAACTAAAACTGAATTTAAAGTCGGCTAGATTGTGTTATCTTGGCTTATGTAACTACATACAGATGTTTATAAGTTCCCCGTATGTTTAGGAAATAATATTTGCCCAGAATTATAAAATATTCCGCTAAATTATCAACATTCAGTAGCAGGATTTTTTGCACTGAATTTTCTGTAAAATGTAGTCGGATAAACTGAATATTCGAATTACAGACTGTATTATTTAAATATTAACTGTATATTATTACAAACTTTAATGATTTACCTATCAAGGAATATAGTTAATCTGCCTGTTGTTTTGTAACATACATGCTTACATTGTAACATGACTGCAATTAACAAGTTGGCCTATTGATAACATGATTAAAGATAAACAGAAAGTTTATTACTGAAAAGCAAAGACAATAATACATTTATTATGCACTTTGTACCATGTTTATATCCTTACCATTGTCAGATTGAATGAATAGTAGTAATTGTAAAGTTCTTTGCACACTCAGCTTAGTGTGTTATATCATTAGGCTTAGTTCTTTTGCGGTTTTTGTTTTGATGTAAGGTCAAGGACCTAACCTATCGATCTATTCCGCCCAGGCGGCGGTTTTAGTGTTAAGAGAGCTGACAATTCATTTTTTTTGTACAATTTGCATTTAATATGGAATTATTTTTTACTGATAGGTAATTTGTAATTTTTGACATAACTACTGAAGTGCCAGTACAAGTAAGTCGCTTAATTGATAGCATACAGTTATTCCCTTATAGAAAATTATAGACAAATTACAAGTTTTTGTCAAGCTTGTAATGTGTGTAGATGAATTACAAGCTTTTATTTATTTGGAATGTGTCTTGGTTAGTGTGCTTAGATCAAAATCATGTAATTAAATTTTAAACCTTTTCCTGATGTCGGATTGGGCTGAAATTTGGTAGACCTTTATAACTTCAATTACAGTGCAACTAAAACTTGCTTATAAAATATTTATCAAGTATTTTATAACAAGGTAAGAAGCAATTTAGTGTCTAGTTACTGTTTTCCTTCCAGTTATTTTTTTAACTTCATATATTTGAACAAGTCGAGACTGCTGATAAGATACAGTCTATGTTGTTTCTTATCATGCTGCTATTTGTCCAAAGCTTAAGATCACTTATTGATAGTGGGACTGATAACTGCCGTACAGGTTGAAATTTAGGCACATTTAGCCAGTACAGCTCGGTTTATCTCTCGAACTGTCTGCTTATCCCGTAGCTGAATATTTTATTCATTTATATTTTAATTATGGATTTGTGTAACTGTTTTCATATAAAAATGTTTCTTACGAGTTCAAGGACTTTTATAGTGAACTCTTTTATAAAAGTACTTTTATCTAATGTTAGTTTGTGACTAGGTGTTAGCTGTTAGTTTAAGGGAATATGGTGAGTAGAAATTGTATTTTAAATATGTTTTATTTGTACTTATCTTCAGACAAAAACTAACATCACCAAAATGGAATCGTTTCAAAGGTATAAAGCTCCGGTGGAAAGACAAGATCAGATTGAATAACGTCATATGGAGATGCTGGCATATGCAGTGTAAGTTCCTTCTTTATTTACTTATGTTTTATTTCTGTGTGGATATTTTTTCGTTTGTTTTTGTGGACCCAAAAAACGTTTTAAGGCACAACACTCACTGTAGACATGTTGCGAGGCAATGGCACGACGCGGCGCAGACGATCGTTTATAAATCTGCCGCGCGGCGTCTCTTTGGCGTTTGAGAATCACGGCACGGTGGATACAATTTTAAACCTACTGTTAACCGGAAAGAGTTCACTATTCAACGTTTGCTTACTCGCAGCGCCTCGCCTCAGTCGGCGTTGTGCCTTAGTCTAACTTTACTATATTTAAACAAAAAAATCCTTGTTATGTAATTTTCAATAATCTTTACCTTGACGATATACTCGTACACAATTTATTGATAACTAATCCTCGGTTGCCACATGTTTTATGTAAAAGCATTATTTTTGCTGCATTATAAGAAAAGTCTCAACCAACATATCAGTCTCACCGTAGCTCCTCTTATTATAGCTTCAATTTCAATACAAATCAGCAAACTATATTTATTCAGTACTTATTCTTTTCGTTAATTATTGATTGAATTGATGAAACGAATGCATCTTCTTTATTTCATAAGGCTTCAACGTTGGGGTAGAGGGCAGACGCAAATTACTTTTTCCACTTGATTCTGTCTTGGGCGCAGGCGCGGAGTCAGGGTGTCAACGAGGGCAATAGCCCCTCTTCCCCCAACCCTGAATCACAATAAAAATCTTCCTAAACAAGTACTTCATATAGACAGATAAAATACAGACAGATACAGAAATAAACTTTTTAGGTATAACATTTGTAAATAGCTTATTTAATAATATAGAATAGTTTAAAAAACTAAAAAACACGCATTGTCATCGCTCTTTGACAAACGCGGCACGTAGCAGAATATGTACCAGTAGCCGTGGGGAACCACAGCTTAGCCAGCAGTAGTCACAGAATTCGCGTACCGAGTCACAGCTTAGCTAACAGTAATCGTAGAAATCGCGTTCGGAGCAAAAACACAATTTATTAGCTTCATATAACCGGGGCAATTTAGACATCCGAGCTTACATTAATTCACACCCAGCTGAAAATTGGTAGGATTGTTCAGAACACCATCATAAATGAAACCTAAAAAGTCCTCATCGATCCGATACGTGCAAAAATTTTTACTCCAGGTAGAAGGTCACCAAAACGGGTATTTCGTGATTTTCTCAAAAACGGTACAAGCTACGAGGATACTGTTCAAGACAAGTATGTTCACTATAACATTTTCTACAGTATTGCTCTTAAACGCATGTTGATAGAACTTATGGTTTTCGAGATATGTCGATATTAATTTCAGACCAGACCAAAAAATTGACAATTTCTCTTAAGATGCCTCAGTCAGCAGTAGATCATATAACAAGTTTGTAAATGAGTTTTCCCGAAGTTTTAAACATTGTTGTATCCGACAATCTCAAGAAACACTTTGAAAAATGACTCCTTGTATCTCAAATCGGATAAATGATGATGATGGTTGACGGAAAATTGAACCCCTCGTATCTCGGAAACGGAAAGAGATAGAGGGGTACACCTGACTTTTAAAATTTAGATCAAGTATGGACCTTTCTAGGGAAATGATAAAAAAAGATAGCCGCCATACAAAAAAGTTTGACAGTCATACAAATAAACAAAAAAAAAGGAAATGCTCATAGCTGTGGAACCGCTGTAGATGGATGGAGTGTGCTCGAAGAAATATTATAGAGATTTATAACGACAATCGAGATTCAGCAACAAAAATCCAAGATGTCGGATTTCATATTTCCGTCAAATTTCAATGGATCTTCTAAATTTTAAAGTGATCCTAGGCAGGTGTAATTTTGGATCTGGAGGCTCTTAAGGTCCTTAAATCCATTCCTGAAATGTTTTTTTTGGTTCGGCCATTTTTCAAAATGGCTGCCATACAAAAGAAAAGGAGTGAAGTTACAATACTTCGCACCCAGCTGAAAATCAGTAGGATTGTTCAAAACATCATCACAAATGAAATCTAAAAAGTCCTCATTGATCCGATACGTGCAAAAAAAACACTAAGGGTAAAAGGTCACAAAAACTGGTTTTTCACAATTTTCAGAAAAACAGTAAATTTTATCATACAATTAGCCATACCAAATTTTAGATCAGATAATTATCTACAAAAAATGACAATTTTTTTCCTAAGAGCCACCGTTTTTGAAATATAACGACTCAAAAAGTTGAAAGAGTTGTAATCGTCATAATAATTATGCACACGTTTCCACGTCACCTTAGAGGTAGTGTGCTTAACGCGTTTTTTTTAACGTGATTTCCCTGTAGGCCTATTCCACGTTTCTGTTGTGAGTCTGTTTAATTTGAAACTAAGTATTGATCAATAAAAGATATTGGCATAGGTTGAATATAATAAAAGCAATATTCGTTAAAACGCGTTAAGCTCACTACCTCTAAGGTGACGTGGAAACGTGTGCATAATTATTATGACGATTACAACTCTTTCAACTTTTTGAGTCGTTATATTTCAAAAACGGTGGCTCTTAGGAAAAAAAATTGTCATTTTTTGTAGATAATTATCTGATCTAAAATTTGGTATGGCTAATTGTATGATAAAATTTACTGTTTTTCTGAAAATTGTGAAAAACCAGTTTTTGTGACCTTTTACCCTTAGTGTTTTTTTTTGCACGTATCGGATCAATGAGGACTTTTTAGATTTCATTTGTGATGATGTTTTGAACAATCCTACTGATTTTCAGCTGGGTGCGAAGTATTGTAACTTCACTCCTTTTCTTTTGTATGGCAGCCATTTTGAAAAATGGCCGAACCAAAAAAATCATTTCAGGAATGGATTTAAGGACCTTAAGAGCCTCCAGATCCAAAATTACACCTGCCTAGGATCACTTTAAAATTTAGAAGATCCATTGAAATTTGACGGAAATATGAAATCCGACATCTTGGATTTTTGTTGCTGAATCTCGATTGTCGTTATAAATCTCTATAATATTTCTTCGAGCACACTCCATCCATCTACAGCGGTTCCACAGCTATGAGCATTTCCTTTTTTTTTGTTTATTTGTATGACTGTCAAACTTTTTTGTATGGCGGCTATCTTTTTTTATCATTTCCCTAGAAAGGTCCATACTTGATCTAAATTTTAAAAGTCAGGTGTACCCCTCTATCTCTTTCCGTTTCCGAGATACGAGGGGTTCAATTTTCCGTCAACCATCATCATCATTTATCCGATTTGAGATACAAGGAGTCATTTTTCAAAGTGTTTCTTGAGATTGTCGGATACAACAATGTTTAAAACTTCGGGAAAACTCATTTACAAACTTGTTATATGATCTACTGCTGACTGAGGCATCTTAAGAGAAATTGTCAATTTTTTGGTCTGGTCTGAAATTAATATCGACATATCTCGAAAACCATAAGTTCTATCAACATGCGTTTAAGAGCAATACTGTAGAAAATGTTATAGTGAACATACTTGTCTTGAACAGTATCCTCGTAGCTTGTACCGTTTTTGAGAAAATCACGAAATACCCGTTTTGGTGACCTTCTACCTGGAGTAAAAATTTTTGCACGTATCGGATCAATGAGGACTTTTTAGGTTTCATTTATGATGGTGTTCTGAACAATCCTACCAATTTTCAGCTGGGTGTGAATTAATGTAAGCTTACTCCTATTTTTTGGTCTAATTTGCCCCGATTAATAATTATTTTAATTTATTTATAAGTACCTAAATATTTTTTTATTTTTAGTATAATAATTTATTGTCATCGATCCTCGATATATCTACAAAGTTTGAACGAAATCCGGCCGTTTAAAGTGGGTCAAAATCGCGCCCAAAGGAGTCGGTTACAAACATACAGGTGAAGCTAATATAAGCGTGTTAAAAAGAAATGATGCTGATGTAAAGTGGCGTAGATATTACGAATGCTAGGTATGCCTATAGGCGCCGCCGTCGCTGATAAATCCTGACCCGTTAACCCAACAATTAAAATAAAATCAAGGTTATTTGTCTGAATTTTTTTCGCCTTTGATAAAATAGTCAATAACGTATCGAAGATGCAAATGTATGAATGATTAATTTAAATATCTGCGTTGGGTGTGGGCGTTAGATTAGTTGTATGTGTTTTATGGCGTCCCCATCATCATCAGCCTATCATATTTTTGTCCACTGCTGGACATAGGCCACAAGGCACTATCTTCTGCCTCACGCATCCACTTACTACCTACTTACTACATGGCGTCCCCGATACAGGGGAATCCAAATGAAAACCTAAGAGTGTGATCTGAAGCATTAGTTACTTTTAAAAATACATATAGTAACTCAAACACAGCTGCAGTTCTTTGTCACACAAATTCTTCCTATTGATTAAAATAAGTTTCCGTGTTAACGTAATAAACTAAAAATATAATATGTAACTACAATATTATATTAGCATATCTGTATAATTTTAAAACGCTCAACGTAAAAGCGAAACGGAATAGCAATACCGGATATTTCTGGTGTATTGAATATTAACTACATGTTTTCGTATTCGAATAAACACGTTTTTTATGTACCAAGTCTAATGTTTGATCTATTTAGTAGGTACTTCTTAGATTTTAACTGGGCAGCGACTTAAGTAGAATCACTGATTATTGCTGCCATATTCAACGTGTAGGATAGTAAAGTTGTTGTTTATTGCAATATTGAATCTACTAATGTTGTTGCTTGCCATGTCGGGAAGCTATTAAAGACAAACATTACCACACGTCAGGCTGCGCGTGCGTCGCAATACGATTTGTACGGCGCAACGCACAATCGCACATGTCAAGCGTAGTCGACCCTCGTGTGACGCGCCCAAGCCGGCTAAAGTCTCAGATTTTGACCACTGACCATAGTATGCTCCACTGTGCAACTTACTGTACTATTCACTGACTTCCGCTCACTCTCGAACATTTTCCATCTGCAATCTAAAAGTATGTCGTATGTGTCGGCCAATTATCATAATGCCCCTCGGACATTGATACAAATTCACTTTTAACTAGGAACATTGTATCTTAAATATATCATCGTCATCATCATCTACAGCCGTCTTAATCTTCTGCTGGAATCTATAAAGCAAAAATAACTGCAATTGTTATAGTAAACCACATTATAATATTTGTTATCCGATAACGTATTACACTGGACTGCTACACTATAAGAATAACTAATATTCTAAACCTTACCTTACTGCTATCAGTTAGGTACAGACGCGTGCTTAAATAGATCGAAGTAATTGAAATTGTACCACATATTTATCGTTTTATATCTAGCCTATAAATCATGATAATATAATTTTATATTAAATATCGCTTGTCAAACGGTACCACGAGATGGACTCATGCATGATATAATATTTTTAACTTTTATTTGCGTCCCAAGAGTTAAAGGTGATTCTTTTATTGCAGCCTAAGAAAAATATAGTGCAAGTGTTTATAATTTGGTGATCTGGGTTCAGATTGGGCCTTGCAATGAAGCGGGATGTTATCGGGACTATAAAATAAATGCGATACAAACAGTTCACCACCGCGACCGTAGCAGGAATAAGCATTGGCTTCTTTTATCGATATTGTCCGATTTAGCTAGGATTCAGTCTAGAACTAAAATGAACTAATATGACAAATTTGTGGAATGGAAAGTTTGCCATATTTAAAGTTAATGTAATAAAAAAAGAGTAATACAGCGCTCGCACCATTAAAATATAAAATCTTTCGACTATTTTCATCATAATTGTATAAGATAATAAATTAAGCCATTTACCTACAACATTATATTTCTTTTCAGTCATAAAGAAACAGAACACGTTGGTATGCCAGTTCGCATCACCACTTGATGTCGACACGCACGTAAAACCAGAGGTAAATTTAAGTATTTTATGGTTCTAGAGTAAACATATTTATGCGGTCATTTGTAAACGTTACAACATGATCAATGACGAGTCTATGACGCTTCTTGAAGAAAATCTGTGATTCGGTGCTAAGTAGATTAAGAGGGAAGGTAGAATGTTTACTTGATAACGATAATTATGATGCTAGGTCATGTAATGCGAAAATAGGCCAGATAGGGAAATTGCCTCCTATTTTATTAGGGAATTCAAACTGGCTCTGCTTTGCAATTTCAGTTCCAATTTAGCATTTATTGCTACATCTTTAGAAAAAATATCCTTTTTCCTTCTTCACGATGCGCTATATTTTTTTGAGTTTTATCGAAATAATTTTCCTTGTTTAGTCTTTAAAAAGAATATAAACAAGAATATAGCTTCGTATACATAATACAAATGTGATTTGATTATGTGGCTGTAATTAGTCAACTCAAGGTGGGCACTAGAGAAAACTGCAGGCGTTGGTCGCATGGCTAAGGAACTTTGCTGGTTTTATGTCTTTGCTCCCAAATATTATAATAAACATGTTACTGCTTTGACTTGAATTTGCGACGAGAGTCAACGACCTCATATTCCTGACCACTAAAGCGTACAACCAGTTTTCAAACCATGGGTCCATTCCATAATAAGATGTTTGTTTAATTTAAAATTGTATTTAAATGTTGTTCTTATTCGCAGACAACAATATTGGAAGGAAAATATTGGAAGAGAAGAGCAGAAGCAGTTATAGCAGAATATAAAAAATGGCGCAAGTTTCATATTATGCGTCTCCTTGGCAAAGGAGATACCTCGGTTCAGGATACGGTAAGTGTCCAATAAATCAAGTAATTGTCCAAAACTTCTTCTAGTGTCAAAAATTCAAAATCGAAATCGTGACATTAGATAGATGGATATAGATAAACTGTTAATTGTTTACACCAGAAATTACAGGCAAAAACTATTAAAACTAGTGCAACAGTTGGCGGCCTTATTGCCAAGCCTGATTTCTTTCAGCTTAGTTAGCTTCCTTATACAGGAATGCAATGCATTACAGTAGCAACTTCAGCGCCGACCGTCATTCGTCTGTTCAAATAAAAAGGGGGCGTGTCAGGCTCCTTTTTTTAGATACACGGGCCTTAGTGCTCAAATAGCCAAAACTCACAAGTTGATTCTCGCGGTGCCGCTAACAAGGCTCTCATTAGGATGTTAATCATCCAAGACATTTTTTCCTGTACTTTTGAAAAATAGTTACTTAACACATTTGAAAAAATCTGAGACAGCACACGCGCGTTCGGTAAGGAAGTAGCTCCTTTTGTTTTTACTCTAAATAAAAACCTACTTAAATATAGTAGGAACCCGAGTTAAAACTTACCATATTTATCTTACTTACCATGTATAAAAAGACTTGGATATAGGATTTTAATATCCTTGAAAATCTTCATATTTGCGAGTTGGTCTGATACACCATTGGATGGCGGTATGTCTTGAAGTAATCATTTTATTGATTTAAAACATTCAAGTGTCTTCATACTAATAATATCTTAAATAAACCAAAATACTGATTTAAAAAATAGGACTTGTCACTAGATTTTCGTGCGTATGTACTATGTACGTCATAGTTCATTTTACATATACAGGGTTATTCATAAAGGGTATGCTAAGCCGAAAAGGGCTCATAGTACTCATCATTACGAACAACTTTTACTATGGGACCAACTCGAAATTCGCGAAAAAAAATCAGCTGTTCCATACATTTTGTTGAGTGTCATTGACATTTTTCTATGGAACAGCTGATTTTTTTTTCGCGAATTTCGGGATGGTCCCATAGTAAAAGTTGTTCATAATGATGAGTACTATGAGCCCTTTTCGGCTTAGCATACCCTTTACGAATAACCCTATATTGAAAATAGACATGATATAAAAGCATATTCTTGTTGAGTTTATTTTTAAGAAAAGTAGGACATTGCCAAGTGGCAAAAATGCTCACTAAAAATCTCTTAATTTCGTTGAAATACTCGTAGATAGCATCTACAAAAAAATGCACATCGTTGTGAATTAGGGACTAGTCTAAACCTGAATCTATACGGTCCAGCAAAGATTTATTAATGGTAAAGCAACGCACACAGCGGACTAAAAGTTCGGTATGATGCGGCGTGGTTATGTCGGCCGAAGTCTCGCAAACACTCTATACAGACTGATTCACTCGCCGACTTTCACAAACTCCTATCAATTCATTTAGGCTTTTTATCTACCGAACTTAGTCATGTGTACGTTGGCTATATATCGGCCCAAGTTAGAAGGCAGTTGAAAAAGTATTGATGTCCTTATCTAATAGGTTGCAATGACAAAGGCAGACTTATTTTTAGTTAGTTTAAATCTAGAATGGTAAGATAAAAAGCGCGTTTCTTCTAGGTATCGGACATGGATATGGTGGAATCGTTTTCACAATGCAGCGACCTCGCGGGCAACATGCTGACAGACGAGGACTACCTCAACTTCATGACTGATACGCTGTTCTCCACCATCACCAGCCACCAACCCTTCGCCTTCCCCGACTGCAGGGAAATCGGTACACATTTTACTGACTATTCTAGGCGTACCTATACAGGGTTATTTCAACAAGAACATTATTTTTACAAAACAAAAAACAAAAACCGACTTCAAAAGACCGACTCTTGTCTTATCTTCTTATCATCTTCTTCTTTTTTCATCTTCTTATCATCTATTTGTCGCGCACGTACTCATGCAAATATAAGACTTATATGGTTTTCTCATTGATACCATTATCAGAACTGGACTAAATTGAAATGGGACCAAATGGGAAGCGTCAGCTTTCTAATAAAAAAAGAATCATCAAAATCGATTCACCCAGTCAAAAGTTATGAGGTAACAAACATAAAAAATAAAAATAAAAAAAAAAACACATACAGACGAATTGATAACCTCCTCCTTTTTTGAAGTCGGTTAAAAACACCAGCAACCTCGCAGGTCTAGATACCTAACATCATAAACAACAACTTTTGCTATGGGACCAAACCGAAATTCGCGAAAAAAAAATCAGCTGTTCCATAGAAAAATGTCAATGACACTCGACAAATTGTATGGAACAGCTGATTTTTTTTTCGCGAATTTCGAGTTGGTCCCATACTTGGTACTTGGTGAGCGGGCTCTTTTCCGCAACTAGGCCGTAAATCGGCCCTTTTTGCGTAAGTTGGTCCCATAACTCCCATAGCAAAAGTTGTTGTTTATGATGTTAGGTATCTAGACCTGCGAGGTTGCTGGTGTTTTTGAAATAACCCTGTATACATACTGGATCCGTAGCACCATGAGTTCTTAGCACGAGGCTAAGCTGGGTCGCCGTGGCTTTCGTTTCGCTCTGTCTGCTAGAGAAATGTACGACAAAAGCCAACGCTATTTAATTCTAGCTCGCGCTTAGAGCTTTAGTACGGGCCTTGTTACCCAATCCAAACATATCTATGGAGGTTTTCACAGACCCGTCATTATTTTAAGATGTGTTGATTTGAACATTGTAGTCAACGATTTAGTTACTAATATCTACCTTCACGGTCAATGGTGTTTATGACTTTTTGTACCTAAGAATTAATATTCCGTAATTTGGAGTAGTCAAGGCCATGTGGCAGATAGGAATAAACCGATCTCGGTTATGCGCACGACTTAAGTCGAAATCAATGAACTTTTGGCGATAATAGTTCAGGTTAGGACTCCCGATAACAGATAAACAGTCTTGTTGACGAACTTCTTATCAAAGAGTGGAATATCTGAGTAGCAAATCAATTAAATCTGCGGACTTATTCTGTTCTAAAATTATATATCTCTCTTACCATCGTCCTTGCTTTTGCATATAAAAAATAATCATTATCTAAGTCTGCATAATCTTTAGCAGACTTATTTCCGATTGGCCGAGATTGCAGTGAAAGCCGAGCCTCCGCTTCTGAGTACCGTTATCTACCATGAGCAGCATTCATGATGATTACAATCAACTAATAAATATTATCCTGTATATTGATAAACTATCTAAATATACGTACGAGCTTGTTTATCATAATGTTCTTACATATTTTCCTAACTTTCAGCAAGAGGGGCCAGTTTAGCAGATTTCATACAGCCAAGTTTGGGGCCGCTGCAACCTAACTTGGATGATTTTATGGACACATTGGAACCACTACAAGGTGAATAAATAGACTGGGACTTTGAAGAGAATGAATAATTAGTCGACAAGGAACTTTAGAGCATGGAAAAGCTTGTTGAACATTTGTGAAAAAGATTAATTATTTGTAGTAGTACGATAGTTTAAGTAGATGCAATTTTACTTTTATTACTTGAAAGACTTGCGTTTGGCCGCTACATTGTCTAATGGTAGAAGCTCGAAGATACCGATTCACCCTAGACTTGAAGACACCCATATTACATCTGTTTATCGGGGAACACTCAGATCATTCCACACTCTGCCAAACTGCCAGAGTATAAATGTGGGGTCTTAATCCGATTTGTACCTTAACACTGCCCATTATTTTCAAACCCCAATACAAAAGAGGTGTGAACAATGGTGAGCTCTTACATTCAGATCTCCTAAAAAGAGTTCTTAGCACAATGAGTGAGGTGAGGTGAGGTGTGACACAATGGTGAGCTCTTACATTCAGATCTCCTAAAAAGAGTTCTTAGCACAATGGTGAGCTCTTACATTCAGATCTCCTAAAAAGAGTTCTTAGCACAATGGTGAGCCCTTACATTCAGATCTCCTAAAAAGAGTTCTTAGCACAATGGTGAGCCCTTACATTCAGATCTCCTAAAAAGAGTTCTTAGCACAATGGTGAGCCCTTACATTCAGATCTCCTAAAAAAGTACTTAGCACAATGGTGAGCCCTTATATTCAGACCTCCTATAAAGGGTACTTAGGACAATGGTGGGCCCTCACAGCGTTTTCAGATCTCCTATCGACGCCGCGCCTGCCCCCGGTGCCGGAAGAGAGTCCCCTCGCGGCCGACGAGGCGCTGTACCGCGGCGGCATGTCGGTGGACGCGTACCCCGCCTACAGCCAGCCCGCCGCCATGCCGACCAGCCAGATGACTATACACGGTGTGTATCCATCACTCGCTTGCGGTGAGGAAATTATAGCTTTGATTTTGTTTTTGTGGACTCAAAGAAGGTTGGAAAACTTCAAAGGAGGTTATTGACTTGTGTCATTAAGAGGGTAAGGTTTGTGGTAGAATAAAGATACATGACATAGTTAAAATTGATTAAAACTTAGTCACAATTGATTATTAGTAATTCGTTTGTATTACTTTTTTGGTTGTTGTTATTTTTAGTAATTGTAAATTGCAAAAGTCTGTGAAGATAAATGGAAGTATACTTAAAAACAAACCATTGGCTACATTCTGCAGAAATAAACGGTTCCTGTGGAATTAACTACTCTAGTCAATCACTGAAGCGCAGCTAGTTAAGGAATAAGAATGAATTATCATCGAAATCGATATCCTCAATATGTCACCCCAAATATGGCTTTCTTCCGTCATATTAGATTTATGGATACAATAAATAGTAATCGAGGCGAAACGCGGCGAGTGATCATTTGTTCAAACATATTTGACCGCGCAGGCCGCACAGAGTGTTCAAAATAAATACCACAAACATTCCTTTTAAGTAAACATCGTTTATTCTCACGTAAACGCCAAGCAAAGCTCACAACAATGAAGTTACATAATCTGTTACAAAATTATGGTAATGAGGTTGTTTGCATTACTAACTGTAAAGTTTTTTCAAGGTGCGACAAACAATACTCAGATGATGCCGATGGGCGAGCAGACGATAAAGAATGAGCAGATGCGGATGTATGACAACGGACGAATGTTCGCGGCGGACATGTCCGCGAACATGCTCAGCGGGCCTGAAGTCTTACAGTATGCGGGCTTCGAGCCGCCGCAGACGGACCAGCACATGTCCGACGCGTACGGCGGGAAAAACTCTAGGCTACAATACGTTAATACTCCGAAATTGATCACGCAGCCGGAGGCTAACGTTTTTAATAAATATAGTGCAGGTAATTGTAATTTGTCAGCTAGATTTCATATCTCATATTCTCGCTCATTACAGAAACTACAGATCTTTATAATTGCTGCTCTAGCATTTGGCAAACATTTCTACCTAGTACCTAATACCAGATCACATAATATAACACATTCACATGGCGCAGTCTGGCGTGAAAAAACCATTAGGAAGTATAAATAAATAAATAACGTTTCACACTCATAGCTAACCTAACCAGATTTATTGAGCCAAAATATATTAACCAGCTCAGTCATCCAGTCATAGCATACCATTACGTCGCACAGCTTTTCTTCTCGTCTGTACATAACTGACTTTAGGGAGAGAATCAGCCAAAGCAGCGTTAAGCAAAATTTTAAAAGTTGCTACAACTAAAACATGACTGAAATATCGTATCATTTCAGATGTCACCTCTGGCGACTTATAAAAAATTTAATACCGCACAATCAGCACATTGACGTACGAATCATTGATACTTCATATCTCCATCCTAGCCAAGCTAGTAAAAGCGTGTTTCATTGCAGCGTCAGTCCCGCCGTCGCAAACGGCCCCGGAAACGGTGTCGCTACTTCAGCAGCCGGTCCAGACCGCTAAGTACGCGTCAGCCATCGTGATCCAGGGCCGGCCCGGCTACAGCCGCGACAAGCCGCGCCAGCGCGCGCACTACCCGCCGCAGGTCGCTAACAACCACTACCCTTATGGACAGGTGACTTGGAATTTCTACCTTTTGTTAATGTACTATTTCAGCGGACTCAGCCTAATGGGTCGAAGAAATTAGACCTATCGCGGGTCATTCGTGGATGTGATTGGCTTGGGACAGGGAAAATTGCAAGAGGGAGAGGATCCTTACAGTAGATCGATAAGATGGTGGTGATAAGGTTTTACCTATACCTATAATTATATAGAATAAAACCGCAGGTGCAGTGCGGATGTGACGTCATGCAAGTATAATAATATCCGCGCTGTCTCGCGATCGATATGTTATCGGTTCCAAAAGTATTTTTATACTGACTACCTTCTGTTTATACCTTTTTTTTTGTTCCGCGATCTGTCGTCTAGGACTTGATTCGACTACCAAACTAGGAAAAAGTGTGGGTCCATTTCTAGTGTCCAGTGATTTGATTAGCTTTGAACGTAATGCTCAGGACATAAGCACTAAAAATATTGAAATAGGCTGACGTAGAAATTAGTTAAATAATTAATTACACCAGTAGATTACAGATTAAATTAATATCCGATTGGTTTGCTTATAGCTTGCAATAAATGCCTTTAATCGATTTAAAAATGTTACTAGGGGTTTGGTTGCGTAAATAGGCTTACTAAAGATAAAGAGCTTACTGCTATCTCGCAGACTGATGCCTGCCGAGATAATGTGGAAGTGTCGTTTCTTGCTTCTTTTATTTGTTTAAGGCACGCTGGAATCATTATTAAAATTATAACAAGATACCTGAAGCGTATGTTTTAAAAGAAGCTTTATTGCATTTTTATAGGAGTCATACAATTTCATGTACCCAGCTCAATCGGACATCGGGTCGGGAAGTGGTTCAAAATTCAGTAGCAACATTTGGCCCAAATAATTTGAAACCATACTTTTCAAACTAAATATGTAAAAGCTCCGTGCACAGGTTACACATTTTGGCAGGACTTAACGGCAATCGATGGCCCCCTAATATCATGCTTAATCTAGAGCCTTAGATAAAGCCTAATATCCACTCCAAAATGTATTCAATTTTCGGTATTTTTAGGGTGATAGGCGGACAATAAACAAGCAATTATCCTACTTTCGTTTTATTGTGTCGTCATAACTGATAAATAAATCATGATATAATATTTTTTCGATATCAAATCAGCGAATCACGGAGGGCTCGACTGAAAATCATCGCCGCGATGAGTGAGACGTGTGCTGCAATTTTGACGTATTTTTGCAACAAATAAAGGATAAAAAACAACTTAAGTACGGCGAGATACCGAGCTATCTTTTTATCTTTATTTACGGAAAATGACTTTCGCTTTTACAACATCTGTAGCGGAATACACGAAATTAAACTTATTATGCATCTTTTTTTTTATGTAAATTTTTTTGCATCTACCTTAGAGCTAAATCTTTGGTGGTTCAATCCTGTGATTTAACAACCTTAATTTTACCACTCGTAGACCACCACTTGTAGACCAGCAGTGCAAGTATAAAACTTTGTCGATCGCTAAACCGACTTTTGGCCGGGCTTTTGGCTTTTGGGCTAGACAAATCCAAAAAGTCTCGTTCAAAATACAAATGAATCGTAAAAAAATTATAATTTAGTCGAGTTTAATTGTAGAAAAAATTTCCATTCTTGCACTGCAGCTTGTATATCGTAAAAGTACTAAGGGACAACCACGATAGGTTGTAATTGTTCTAAATTCATAGAGGTACTGAGATTGTAATAGTCCTAAATTCGTAGAGGTAATTGTTGTAATTTTGTAAGTTGTAATTGTGTCAGGGTGGCGGGTACGAGTCCCGAACGTCGGGCGCGGGCGGCGCGGGGGCGCGGCCGGCGGCTCCGCAGATGCAGTACCTGCAGCCCGCCGCCGACACTTACAAGCCCAAGCAGAGCGCGCGATCCTTCAAGATGCCCTCTCCGCCTGCCTCCGTCGCGCCGCAGGTAACAAACTTGTACTACCCACTTTACCCTGCATTATTATCTTTATTTACAAACATGTAAATTTATACTCATCTTCTCTTCTTCTTCATAAGAAGATAAGAACGGCATTTTACATTCGCCGTTCGTTTATCTGGCTAAAACTCGAGAATGGTTAGGCCGATTTCGCTAATTTTGATCTTCAAATATTAGTGGAAGTTCAGGGAAGGTTTAAAAGTAAAAAAAAACTCAATACTATACTAGTACTAGCGGCCCATCCCGGCGTCGCACGGGTGGACATTGTTCTGAAAAAAGATTTTCCCGCTTTTATGTTGATTTTTTTTCTGAATTTTCTTTGCTATAAACCTCACGGAGCCCGAGACCTTTCCAACGAATGCAAAACCGTGGAAATCGGTTCGTGCGTTCTGGAGTTATAGCGTCAGGAAGGAAAACCCGACTTATTTTTATATAGTAGATTAATTGTGCTTGTACACTATTTTCCCAGTGTTGTTCTACTGAGACGGGTCTTGAGGTATGCTGCGCAGAGCGGGAATTCACAAAGTAGTATTAGTTTATTTTTTTCGCGATTTCGATTAGATTATTTCAACCTCACCTTGAACCTCGGCCGACCTCGAGCCAGAGACTTCAAAGTGTGTAGCCGGCGTTAAATTTTCTAGAGGTGTCGAATGTCATTGTCTTTTGTGTTGGATAATTGCCCCGTTATCACTTAACAAACGATGTTGATCCAAGTTTCCAAAGATAGAAATAAGAGGAAAAAACATCGAAAATAATGTTGTCGTTCTTGATAATCAAAAAAATTTGCACGTCGAGTCAGCATGATAAGGCAGAACGAGGCCTATAGATACAGGTAGGTAATCTGTGGGTTATCTTTACACGTACTTCAATTTACACAAATTTGGCTTGTACCATGCAAATTAGCTGGTTCTCAATTTCGTCGGTACTATAAAAGTATCATTTGGTAGGATGTGCTATTCAGAACTGGACAACACTGGAAGCAGAATCAGTTGGTAATTTTTAATTTGACATTGTAGCAATGATAGTTAGAGAGCTTTCTTGATTGATATTGTTTGAATGAAGAATTAGATTTTAACTCATGTATCAGAAAAACAACTTGACTTTCGATTTCGGATCATGTTTCCGTGCGGGAGACAAAATGCGATTCAAATTTAAATGTCAAATCTTTCCGATCCGACCACGTTCCGACGAGCGAATCGAGAAAAATTTCCGTCTTCGAATTCTTTCCGAAGGCGGAAGACTTTTCAGAGATAATCGTCGAAAACATTCGAATTTCGTATAGCTGAATAGTCTGCAGGCGTAGATTCATGACCCAAATATGACCTTGAGCTGACGATGAAGGAAAACATAGATAGATTTTTATTTTTTTTTCTATTATTTAAGAAGTGTCAAAAGAACATTTCTTAGTAAAATTACAATCTAGCCTCAGGCTAATAAGTAATTCAAATCTAACTTAAATTTCTAGGTAACTAATTACTAAGAATGTGTCCATTAACACTTTTCTTATTGTTTCTATTAAGGCGAAGACACAATGAGAAAACAATGACACTTTACACTTTCACTATAATCACTATAACTTATGACTACATAACACTACACTAGCTCGAACGGTTTTGTTCTCTTAAGTCTTCTAACTATATCTGTGTGATCGAGGAGCTGGTATAGACATAGACATAGATAGATAGATAGATAAACTCTTTATTGTTCCCACCATAAATTACAAACAAAAGGATTATAACACCTAAAACTAGTGCGACTACTGGCGGCCTTATCGCTAAAAGGGATCTTCCAGGCAACCTTAGGATGGAGAGGATAGATTAAAAATATAAAAACGAGGTGTGCAATATTGAAGAAAACTGTCATATAAACCTACATAAAAAAAATAATAATAAATACTTAGAAATACATTGAAATAAAATACATTAGAATACTAAAACTAGCATGGAGGTCGCAAGTTGCGGTGATCGTGTTATTTTCATAACCCTCGACTAGCTAACTGCAACTCTCATGTTGATAATCCAATAGAGCTGTTCTCGTCACCTATATCTTAGAGTGTGTCATGCAAAAGGACAATTTTTAATCAACAACTGTTACTCAATGTGGCAGATATTTTAAATCAGTGATAATGATAAGTAAACACTAAACGGAATAAATAACATCGTATCGATAGTAGGCAGGTATGTTACATCGGAAATGGTAGAGAGCAGTCGCCGTCTCAGACGAGTAAGCGTTTTAGTATCATTCTTTTCATCCTCTGCTTTATCCTTTGCTTTATCTTGATGCCAATGTTCTACAAAGTTTCTTCATTTGCATGCTTCTTTTTATACTTTGTCACTAGTTTTTACCACTATTGATTTCTGTAACAGTCACTACCATATTCACGGTATACGGGTATTACGGTTTAGGGTTGTTCCATAGTAAAAATGGTTTCAAAATTATGAACACTACTCGTACATGTCGTTTCTGGCTAAGCACACTCTTTCCTTATATGTGTATGTAAAAAAATTGTTAGGTACCCTAATTGAGCACCCATCGTAGTCGAGTCTTGATCTTGATCCGCGTTATTGCGCTGTCACTTAATTATAAAGATAACTGCCGTCCTCAGCCATAGTGCGATATCTCGAAAATCATCTGATAGCTTTAAAAATTCTGATGCAGAATCACTTCTGATGAAAAAACAGAAATCACTTTTTTTTGAGATACCGCTCTTAGGCTTAGTACGGCAGATAAGCTTACACCGTATAGAAGTTGAAGTAATGGTGTTGTCGTAGGTGGTGGGGGCAGGCAGCCCGGGAGCGGGCGGGGGCGGGCGCAAGCAGGAGCAGTACAAGTCGCACAGCCTGCCGCTGGGCGCCACGCTCAACGCTGATTGGTCGGTGAGCGCGCCCGCGCCGGCGCCTGCGCACCTGCCCGCGCCTATAGACGCCGCGCAAGCGCCCCGGGTGAGTATACAGGTCTGAACGCAGCTTTGTCTTCCCTTCATCTGCCGGTCACATTTACCTATGACACGCATTCGCTAGAGTGTTAATGCGGAATGCGATATCCGCATTCTCTGCGGTGTGACATATCCAGTCCATTTCATTGGTGATACCTATGTCTAACCCGTTTGTCTTAGGTGAGCGACGTAAAGCGTTAAGTTTCGACGCGATGTGGCATGTGCATCAAAACTGATTTACTCGACAATATAGGGTACGCGTGAGTATGGTATAGGTTAGTTGCATCGCGTCGCGTTGCCGCTCACATAAGACAATGACCAAAGGGTGACCGTCACGATACGAATACGTTCTACCTTGACAATGTAATTTCTGTCGATGGTATAATACTCAAAATTTTGCCAGAATTCGATTAGTGCGCCTCTCGTATCACAAACGAGCTCGGCACTGGTTATCTAACGCTTTATTCACCCGCCGACCGATAGCGAGCGGCGAAGTCCACGCCGATAACGTCGCAAGACGATCGACCCAGACGAACCGATTACTCCGCCCGATCGAGTCTCATCATAGAAATAGCTTCCCAACTCGCTTACTCCTCGTAGGTACTTTTTTATGTAGTCATGCCGACCCCGCTTATGTTACCGCACATATTTGTCATTCCTGGTGTGTCCAAACACGCTTTCTGTCCCGACATTGCTATACTCCCAAAATTTCAACTCCTAAGACCCGAATGAGTAACGTCCTATCTGGCGGCCAAGCTTATCGCCCGCTCCCGATTACGAGTAGAGTATATCAGACGCTCGGCACGACTACATGGGCCCGTTTATTGACCAACAGATGGGTATGGAAGCGCGGCGAGCGATTAGAGTCGCGAATGAGCCGGCGGTGTGGAGGTGAGTGGTTGGGTGACGCAATGAAGTGGTGTGGTTGCAGGCGCGCGAGCCCGCGGCCGCGGCCGGGCGCGTGCGGTCGCGCTCCACGTCGGGCGAGGCGCCGCCCCCCGCGCCCCCGGGCCCGCGCCGCGCGCCGCCGCCGCTCACCAGCGTCGCCTCCGAGCCCACGCTGCCGCAGGCCAGCGTCATGCTCGCGCAGCTGCTCTCCGCGCAACACTGTCAGTTCGCATTTACATTCTACTCGTTGATGTTGTAACTTGTCGATCTCAACCTGATCAAATTTGTTTTTGTATCTTAGATTTTTTATCAGGGTTTTTTTCAAATTTTATTTGATATTATTTTAAAGACAAAATACACTACAGATTAGGCCTAGGGGACTTATTCTATAATCGAAATGATATAGAAAAGTAGGAAAATGTATGGGAATTGCATTTCTGCAATCTATTTATAGATTGTCTATATTCTATGACAGAAACGTCATTTCCAAACATTTTCCTACTTTTCTAGATCGTTTCGATTATGGAATTGCAACTTGGCGAGGGGGGGGGGGGCAGTTTTTGTTTCGCTAGTATTATGATATTGATCAACTGAATACAACGACTTTCCCCCCATTTTTGTTATAATTAAACACGGGAATACTCACGTAAAAATTAAGTCGTCTACTACGAACCAAACCAAACGACACGCAACCGCGAGCGCGTCACGTTTGTAAACTCGCCTGATGAAGGTAACCGAATGTGACCGAAACTAGTCGTAGTAGACGACTTAATTTTTACGTGAGTATTCCCGTGTTTAATTATAACAAAAATGTGTGAAAACCACGTTAGTTTCCATAGTAAGACTTTCCCCCCTTTCATATAAAAAATTTAAATAATAATAATAACGTTTCACACTCATAGCTCCTCACTAGGATAACCTGAGTCGGGGATGCCATACTACTACACTACTATTAAAAGGCACACTACTACACTACTGGTATACTTAGTAAAAGGCACTTTTAGACTGCACATTAGCGCACATAGTGCTTTTGTAAATCCCTGCCCACCAATGACACGCTGTTGCTAACCGATAGTTGTTAGAAGATAATAATTGAAATTATACTAAAGGCCAGGACCCTTGATCGATAAAAGAATACAAAAGATTACCATAATCTCTTAAGAGCGAGCAAAAACATGATCACTGTAACACCTCGTGTTTAATGTGTAGTTAGATGATAGCGTTTACATAATATATATATTCTTAAATATACCAAAATTTAACGTCAACTGAAACTGAAAACTGAAACCCGATTTTGGTACAAACTTAAAAACAAAAAAAAAATATTATTAAAAACTCGAAATACACTATCTACCCCACATTTTTCGCAAGTTTCGCATGTTACTTGAACTAGGTGCTTTGTGACGAGTAAATAAAGGCCCGACACAATAGTGACACATGCGTTTGCTTAAATTGCGGCTAATAATTACATGCGTTGTATTTTATACGCCTGGCGTGTGTAGCCGCATTCGCGTTACACAAAGGAAAACACAAGGTATGTGTTTTCAGCAGTTAAAGTGTTAAGACCTTCATAGGATATTTTCAATAGTAAGTTCTTCCCAAGACACAATAGTGATGTTGTCGTCGGCCCACAGCGCAGAGTCTGTACAAGCTGAGCAACAGCGAGGAGGGCAGCGACCCCACGCGCTCGCCGGGCCGCCGCGCGCAGCCCTCGCCCATCGGAAGCGACATCATGTCGCCGCATCACGTAAGACTAATACCCTTTTTTTGACGTGACAACGTCTAATAAATCGATGAACGCCGGCTGCACGCACGAAAAAGTGTCCTGTTACGCTCATTGTAACGTTACGAAAAGTATGCAATTATTTCATCAATGTTTTGCTATGACGTTGTCACGTTAAACTATCATCCGTAAACCGACTTTACAGACAACCAATTTTTTTTGGAAATCGGAAAACAGGGAAAAAGAACGGGGAAATCTTCTAAAGATACCATGAGAAGCAACCGGGTAATATATGACTTCATACCTTTTTTATGGTAACGGGTGGGAAATCTTCTAAAGATCCCCGGTTGTATTGGGATATAGCCAATACAACTTAGAAAATATGACTACCAAAGATTCAGTAGACCTTAGCATGCGCGTCGCGACAAGTCTTCTCGACTCTTGTTTTCGTGCCAGAAGGAGACAAGGCTACGTGTACGCATACGCCTGTCTCGCTCTGAAGGGTCGAGAATATTTTTCACGACGCGCATGCTAGGCCAAAGAAGCTACGGGTCAAAGGTAAATGTTGTCCTCGTTTGTCCCCAGTCGCTGTCCCCGCCGACGTCCCCGGGGTCCCCCCGCGCCGGCTCCCCCCGCGAGCCGCGCCGCACGCACCTGCACGCTGAACAGAAGCGCCGCTACAACATCAAAAACGGCTTCGATACACTGCAGGCGCTAATTCCGCACCTCAACGCTAATCCCGCCGCTAAGGTACGTACAATGACTAAATCAGTGTTACTTTTTAACCGACTTCAAAAAAGGAGGAGGTTATCAATTCGACTGTATGTTTTTTTTATTATTAGAAAGCTGACGCTTCCCGTGTGGTCCCATTTCAATTTAGTCCAGTTCTGATAATGATATCCATGAGAAAACCATATAAGTCTTAAATTGGCATTAAGTACGGGCGCGACAAATTGATGAATAACTCAATTGTCAGTCTTTCGAAGTCGGTTTTTGTTTTTTTGTTGCTTGTTGATTTTGATGTTGATATTTACACTTCTATAGTAATGACCTGTGTCTTCAATTGAGGTCCGCATTATCTGATACAGACCTTAGGCCCTCAATCGTTTTTGGTTCAAATTGCAAGGTATTGAGATTTCAGCACAGCTCATTTGTTGTAAACTAATGTAGTTGAACGAAAAATGCTGATTGAATATGATTTGATCCACGATGGTGTTCTAATAAACTACTACTTAACTTTGTAGCTTAACTTTATAATTCTATCTCATTACTTCAATCGCTTTACTAAGTATAGTTACTAGTTACTACTAGTTTCTATCTAGTAACTCAGTCAGTGGTACCGCCATACGCCATGCCCCTATCTACTAGTCTAATCTGATGACAAAAGGGGCGGTATTAATAAAACAATTATTTAACTTTTTCAGCGTCTATTCGATAGAATAGTATAGGGCGGACTACCCATGAAACATCAGTCTTTGTTTATGTTAACCAACTCATACTAACAATCTAGTATTCTGTGGCGCAGGGCACCATTCATAGTTACCATTACGTATTCTGTGGTGCAAGGCGCGGAAGACCGCTGCGCCGATCTGACCGCGCCCTACTTCTGATACAGCTATTATAGCAAACATTTGCTTTCGCATGCGTCAATTATGACGTCTTCATAAATACTTTCAGTGTATCAGACTCTTAATGCGTGAGGGGGCGTGGCTTTACGTCTCATCGGCTGACGAAGTCAAACACGCCCGTTCGACGTAACATCAGAAGTTCACCCTATAGAACACCACATAAGGTCTAAATTACAATGACAGCCAGATACCTAACTGATAGTGATCATTTAAGCTAAACGTGATACATATTTAAAACTTATCTGCCAATTTTTATATGCTAATCATGACTTTTGTTTCCGTAAGCTATTTTTTTATTTACATGTAATTTTTATCGGAAACGATTGATCTGCCACAGATAAGCAAAGCTGCGATGCTACAGAAGGGCGCAGAATATATAAAACAATTGAAAGCGGAAAGGAATCAGATAAAGGAAGAGATGGAGAGTCTGCGACAACAGATCGAATGCTTAAATAATTCTATATCGTGAGTATAAGTTCTTATTCTAAAAGTTTATCTATTTATCTATAGATGGGGGCAACAAGGGCTACATTAATATACCACAAAATAATATGGTGTATTATGTCCGGAGAATGTATTCTAGTCCAATCTGGTAGCTTTAGTTTACATATCTATACTTAAAAAATAGCTTTGTTTATCATTGCGGTTTATTTAATCAATACATAAACACTTTTTATAAATTTTGATCTGTCAACTAAAGCTTTTAGAATTAGATTTCGGGTAATTTTTCATACACATTGTCAGGGGTACATAAGTTAAAAGGAGAGATGTAGATGTCTGCAGCAAGAAAGGCACCTTTCGTTTACCTCATCCGCGTTTATTGCTCGATTATTTGCTATCTACGTGTGCTGTGTTCTTGTCACTTAGA
This sequence comes from Alcis repandata, assembly GCA_949125135.1. Classification (NCBI taxonomy): domain Eukaryota; kingdom Metazoa; phylum Arthropoda; class Insecta; order Lepidoptera; family Geometridae; genus Alcis; species Alcis repandata. The sequence continues at coordinate 7,986,408 of OX421226.1, read as the reverse complement.
CGTCAGTGTCAAAATTTTTATTTATAGACTTTCTGTCATACACCTTGTTTTCTTTTATTATCGAGATAAAGTGCCAAACGACAAGCAAACTTACTCGTATTTGTATTAATTTAAATCATGACAAATATTGTATAATGTTTAATTTACTCAGATTCATAAACATTTATAATCTTATTAACCGACTTCAAAAAAGGAGGAGGTTATCAATTCGTCTGTATGTTTTTTTTTTTTTCGTTAAGTATGTTTTGTCTACATTTTTGCGCATAGGAACTGTCACAAGTACAAGGAAAACATTATTGTCTCTCAATAACCAAGCTAAAGCCTGAATTAAAGATTTTTAAAATAACCTAATAATACTGCACTAAACCGACTTTTGGACCGATCTATAAAACAAATCAACGACTATTGACAAAAATCGACCAAAAGAATATTGCTATGCTTGCATCGATATGTTAATTTCTCTTATCCGTGACAGTAATGACAACTTTACGAAGCACTGCATTTTGTTACGCGGGTAGTTATAAAATAATAGTTAAAAAAACTAAAAAACACGATTTGTTTAGTGTATTGTCATCGGTCCTCGATATATCTACAAAGTTTGAAAGAAATCTGACCGTTTAAAGTGGGTCAAAAACGCGCTCAAAGGAGTCGGTTACATACAAACATACAAACATACAAACATACAAACATACAAACATACAAACATACAAACATACAAACATACAGGTGAAGCTAATAAAAGCGTGTTAAAAAATCTTTGCCGATGCACATAAGAACAGTGAACACTTTGATTATAGTATGAAATGGTCTTAAGTTTTCTCTGTTCTACGTTTCTCTCATTAAATTGATAATATTTCTGTCTCTTGTCACACTCCTTTAAAACTACAAGAGTGACGAGGACAGAAACAATCTTGATTACCCCATATCACCCAGCTTTATTTTCACATCGTGCGTTAGCTGGGTGACATTTATTTAAAGCCATAATACGATTGATCACCACTTTGACGTCACAATGACTATTATCGTCATTAAATAATCAGACATCGTCATGGCTTCCCTTTCCGAGTGGTTTAAATAGAGCAGGCGCTAAATGTCGCGCGAGTTTACATTTTAGTAGAGTTGACATTAGTTAGTAGACAGGAGTAGACATTTTTATTCTCAATTTTATCTTTTGCTGTAACAGACGGAACTTCCTCAGTGTTTGGCGATTCTTGATCGTTATTAGCGATAATTGAGGCTATTATTACTTTTTTACTATATCTTTCTATCACATTTTTTTATTCAATTATATTCTTGCTAGAAAATGTCAATGACACTTGACAAAATGTATGGAACAGCTGATTTTTTTCCGGGTTGGTCCAAAGTAAAAGTTGTTCATAATAATGAGTACTTACTATGATCTCTTTTCGGCTTACAATACTCTTTCCTTATAACCGTGTATATGTAGTATATTTTTTAGATATGCTACCAAATGGTGACCAAATGGATCCGAAAAGGAATCATAGTGATCCCTTTTCGGCTTAGCATACCCTGTATATTCCTTATCTTAATATATATAAATCTCGTGTCACAATGTTTGTCCTCAATGGACTCCTAAACCACTTAACCGATTATAATAAAATTCGCACACCATGTGCAGTTCGATCCAACTTGAGAGATAGGATAGTTTAAATCTCAAATTATAGTCGCAATTTTAATTTATTGCAAATTATATATATACTGATAATTTTTACTATAAATTGACAAGTTAGCATCAACATACTACGGTTGCTATAGTTACGCAATGGCTTTTGACAGGACAACGTCTGTCGAGTCAGCTAGTCTAATATATAAAATTCTCGTGTCACAGTTTTCGTTGCCATACTCCTCCGAAACGGCTTGACCGATTTTGATGAAATTTTTTGTGCTTATCCGGTATCTATGAGAATCGGCCAACATCTATTTTTCATCCCCCTAAATGTTAGGGGTAGTCCACCCCTAAATTTTTTTTTATTTTTTAGACAAAATTTTTATTTTTTTATTTTTTATAATGTGGCATTAAAAATACATACAACCCTAAATTTTCACCCTTCTATCACCAACCCCTATTTTTTAATAGTCACTATAAGTAATTTATATGACAAAACAACGTTTGTCGGGTCAGCTAGTAACCCTCTATTTTTATGTTTACTTATTTGTTCTCCTCAGAAACTGCCACTCGCTCCTCCCGGCGACGGGAGCGCCGGTGTCCCGCGCGCGCGCCGGCCGCCTGCGTGAAATGTTCGCGCGGCACGTCGCAAACAGAACTATGCACAACTGGAAGTATTGGCTGGTATCCTTTACAAATACGTATCAACCCTTAAGGGGGTGAAATGGAGTATTAAAATTTGTATCAGAAATCTACAAAAACATGGTTAAAAGGAAATGGTCCGCTAAGTCAAAAAAATGCTTATAGTGCTGATCATTATCAATAACTTTTGTTATGAGACCAATCCTGAAATAAAAAACAACAAAACAGCAATCAATGGGAAAATGTCAATTATATTCGACAAAATGTATAGAAAAGCTTTCTTTGAATCACATTTATATTGTGTTTTTTCACACATTTTAAACAAGACTAAAAAAGTTTAAATAGTTCCTAATTTTGTTATACATATTTGTTCGAACTGTATGCTACTCATAAAGATAGCTCAAACAGGTACATAGTGTGTGTTAGGTGTCACATACTCACGAGTTTTCAAATCAACCGTCAACATTTTTAGAGTGAGTCAAGGAGGATGTTCAAATAAGACGACAAGATAGTAAAATCTGTTTATCGTAATTGTATAGATACAAAAGACATCGCTTGTCATGTTGACTCGCGGCTGGCGACTACCGGATACGCAGTCAAGATAAATATAGCACAACGACGCTGCATGTTCAAAAAATGTCTTATCTTTGAGAATTTTACATTTTTAAAGTCGGATATTGAATGCCGATTGGTCGCCACGTTGATACTGGAGTGACGTTAATGGGCGTGGTATTTTTCCGCTAATGCGTTGTCTGATTGTATTAGGTGTCTATGAAATGTGAAGTGTTGCATTGCATTTTACATTCCTACCTCATTTGAACACCAACAGACGAGTTGGTGCTCAAACTAAAGCTAATCAGCCAAGCAATTTTGGGTCAATTTCTTATGCCTTCAGTTGACATGTCTAAATGGACTGTAAGTGTTGATTTCCTCTTTTAATAGACTTCAAAGACAAAGTCAGCTTTATTTTAAGTCAGTTGAAATTTGGCAACTGCGTTCAGTGGGGCTAGCACAACTTTGACGTAAAATGACGTACCTAGCGAGTATTTGATAGAAAAGTATATCCCATTTACGCCTGTTAAGGGCGCTCCTGACATTGATGAAGTCCTTGACGAGTCCGTCAATGGTGAACCTGGGCAAGTATTCCTCAATGTCGTGTTACAACGGTGTCCAATGAGTTTCCTAAGCAAGCGTTCAGTTCAGCGTGGTGAGCGCGGCGCTGGTGGAGTCGTTCAGCGCGTGCGTGTCGTGCGGCTCGGGCGCTGACCTGGTGCGCACCACGCTGCTGTGGGCCGAGCAGCACTGCTCGCTCGTCGAGATGCGTCCCGGTAACTATAATCCAACAGTGCTTACTACAACTGTTACTTGTTACTTAACAGCGGAGGCGGGTTACGAGCAAAGTTTCAAACTTGCCAACTTTTAGCGCGAGCTTGACCTCATACGCGTTGACTTTTGTCTCGATTTTTTACTAGCTGTATCGAGACGAAAACCATGGCGATCCAGTTCGGGGTACGCGTTAAGAGTTCGAGTTCGAGAGCACTGTCTTTTTAGTGCTACTATGATCTATCTCCTGTTACCACCCTGCTAAAGCTAAGCGTCCACCTTTCGGCATCGTACGCAGCGGAAGTATCGCATCAAACGGATGAATTTTTCACAATGCGTCCACCTGATCGGCAGCGATCGCATTTGCCGCCGCAACTACCAGTAATCGGATTGCCGACGCCACTTCATTCGGTCGTGCGAAATGTGTCTGTGACATAGGACATAAAGGAAAGCGATGAAGAACAATTCGAAGCAACGGCGTCGGCATTGCCGATAAGCAGATTCGAGCGATCCGTACGATGCGGATTGGTGGACGCACTTGTGTGACTTTCTATACAAAGAATATTATGATCCGTTTGATGCGATACGTCCGCTGCGTACGATACCGAAAGGTGGACGCCTAGCTTAAGTCTTGTTCCCCGCAGCGGTGCTGAACTCTCTCCGCGCGCTATGCACTAGCACCCACGTGCCGATGAACCCTAGCGCTAAGAGTTCGCGGCACGGTCCTTGTAGTGCTACCATGATCTACCCAGTGTTACCACCCCGCTAACCTCGACTTTGTCCCCGCAGCGGTGCTGAACTCCCTCCGCGTGCTGTGCACCAGCACCGACATGCTGACGAACCCCGAGCGACTCCCCGACGAGGCGCGCGCCGCGGTGGCCGCCGCCGCCGGCGTCAAGACAGAGCCCACATAGCGCCGCCCGCGCCGGTCCGTGATACACTATATCTAACTCACTTTAGAAAGGGTTACTGGTCACTAACCGAGGGCCTGGGCCTTGTGCAACACCAAGCGAGCAGTTTGCTCGTCTTTTCAATCAATTGCATTATAAAAAACATTTTACATGTAATGTACGTTCATGACAAAAAACTTCCGTTCTACGATTTCTTATTCATATTTTTTTACTCTCATATTAAAATTTGAAAAATAATTAATCGAGCGTTCTCACTCAACTCAACCTTTAATCTTCGCGCTGCCGGGTTTAGCCTCGAAGAGTGATCAGGCGTATTCTACCTCGCTGACCAAGTGCGGGTTGGTTGGTAGATTCTACCTTTCTTTATATAAACGTGATTTGGTAAACAAGATACAGCTCTCAAAAGTGTTAGACATAACGACAAAGTTTTCGTAAAAGTTTTTTGTCATGACGTACAAATGTTGTCTTTGAGAGGTTGGTTAGTCGCCAGTAACCCTGTCTTACATGTACACGCAGCACGATTATACACTTCGTTTATTAAATTAGAATAGAAATCTTACAGCATCGATTTACACTGATCTAAAAATACACGACTATTTTACGCATTTTGTACGATCTCAATTAACACGTTTAGACGCCAGCGAGTTCGAAATGTTCTCGTGAATTCTTGAGATATCGGTAACAGGCTCGGCAATACTATTTGATGTCTATTTAAAAATCGTGTAAGCTAAGTAAAATAAAGTCACTTTCTAAGTATCAAAAGTTTCTCTCTTAGAATGTGACAAAATCTATTAATACAAAATTTTCGAATTTATTGTAGATGTGACGTGTAAATACAGATTTCGTAAACATATCTTTCTAATAAATAATCACGTGCTTTATGTGTTCAGCGTGCGTGTTCTGAAGTTGTTAATCGAAGCTGGAGTGGTTTTAGCACAGGTTACCTCATAGACACCGCATTAGAAAAACTTTGTTTCGACAAAAACGCACCCGAGTTTGAAGTAATCACAAATCTGCGACAAAACGTTCACATTGATTTTATCGTAAGGTTACACCTAGTTGTGCCTAACAATAAACGAATAAAAATGATTTTAATAGGTACCGGCTGCATCTCTAGACGACGGACATATTTTGATAGGTTGTCCAATAAATGATACTGCACCTAAATATTTAAAATAGTACCTTATTTTTGTTTTACATTTAAAACAAACAAACCGATAGGTGCAAACACGAGTTCCGAGCAACTGCGGTGTATTGTATATCTAACCTACATTACCTGTCTCTCGGGTGTTCCCGAATTTCGGAGTCCCGGTACAAAAAAAATCCAACGATTTTATTTTTATTTTCGAGTTTTTTATTTTTTTCTTTGTATGAGCCTAAATTATAACAGCCTCAAATATATCCTTCGACTAGAGATATACCCGGTGCTTTGACCGAATGCATGGTGCGTTTTGATCGTCATCAGTGCAGTATCTATAAGAAGTAATCTGTGGTTCGTTGATTTTCTTAAAATGTTTAATTATGTTTATGTACTCGGACCGGTGAAGTGGCTCGGTGTAATTGGTTAGTCGTTTTTCTTATTATGTAGGCAGTTTGATATCTGCCGTGGCAGTGAGATTTCTTTCACATGCATTTCTTAGGGCCGGCAATATCGCCAAGGCCGAAACTCACCGAAACTGAAAGAGGCCATTTCATGTAACCACCAATTTTTGACAATATTTTAATAAGTTCGACATCAACAATAGACAATAGAAATCGGTTCAATATCATGTTAATTCCCTTGAATAAGGACCTAACTGCCTAAGAAATAACGAAAAGCTAGCAATCATAATCATGGTAGATATCGGATTGTCACGATTATTTTCAGTTTGGAATAGAGCCGAATTTATATTCTAATCATGTTCAAAGTGAGAGTGCCGACATGCGTCAGCCTCGACATTATCGATTCTGTAGAATTTGTAAGTAGTACCTATACATTTGCTCACAAACCGCCTATTTGCCTTATCGACTCTATTCCACTCTGCGAGAAATGTACAAATACCTCAGATAACCTTAAATTGTAAAGATATTTTTTATTTGCATTGGCTTCAATACTTATTATTAAAGTTAAGGCGTTTAACAACTTTCAACCCAGTAGAGAACATTGTACGTGTTATGAGAACCTATTGCCTAGACTAGACAAACTGGATTTTAGATTACATAATACACAGTATATTTAAAAATATACTGTAAAAAATAAAATAAAAAGTAAAAAAGAGTGTAGACTTAACATCAAATCCATTTGTAATGCAAAACAGTACAGACAAATAACTGAGGTTCGTGCAGTACGCTGATTGGTTTGATCATAATCACGATATCTGTTCTGGCTTGTTATTGGTGGGTAAACGACATGTTAGCAGAATCGCGTTAATGTGTTGTCTTAAATTGTTCGTTCCATAACCCGGTCTCTACGGGGTGGAAAGTCGTTAGCGTTGAATGCTTAGTGTGGTAAATAAATGCAACAAAAAAAGCAAAAAGCAAATAAAATAATTATGTGAAGTGGATTTGAAAGAATTGCAGCTATGTTGATTCACGATAAAAACATCAAAAGGTCTATATTGTTAAAATATTATCTATAAAAGTTATTCGTAACATTTGTAATGCTACAAAGTCGTAGGAAGAAGGTTCGTACACAAAACATTGTAATCATGTGATATCATTAAAATGCAACGCTGTTGTGATAATGATTCAAGCTAAGTAAAATGTTTGGTCCCAGGGGCCAAAAATTATATGCACTTGTGCGTTAATGCCTATTCTGGTCTTGAAGTTAAATGTTTGTTGCGCTGAGCTTAACTCTTAAACGTGTAGCTTTGGAGAAGTTACTTCGTGTTTTTGGCTTTTTCTCTCTTTCAAATTTGAATTAGATCGAGAAAGACAAAAGACGGAGGAACTCATCCAAGGATACTCCATGTTTATTAATAAAAGAGTATCAGTTAACGTTAGTGTAGGAAATAAATATCAGCACGTGCCTTCGAAATATGCAATGTGGCCTTTTCAAGTGCCTTATAGATAATTTTGTTTCACACTCAGTGTCACGAGTGAATGTTAAGAAGTTTACCAAAGATTATGTGGCAGTTCTGTGTCACGACTCACGATGTTGAAGGGTCAGTCTCCATCGAATTCTAAACTTGCCTGCCCGTCCTGTCCGTATAGACGTGAATACCAATATAGTTCGTAAGTAAAAAAAAAAGAATTTATTGAACGTTTCGAGATTTAATTTAGACTAATGTACTGTAATTATATTCACGTAAGTACTGTAAGTAAAATATTTTTATATTGTGTGCGATGACACGAAATGTTTTTATATTACTATATGAATTGGTGCCAACGTAATTATTGTTGTAATTTGTTATGTAGTCATATAATTTTATGATGTATCGTTGACTCTGGTGGCACGTCGTGGGAGCGTGCGGAGCGCGCGAGCTTTAACCAACTTCGTGCAATGTTGTTCTATTGGAAATACAAAATGGAAACAAACAGTCAGTTTATTATTTTATTTTAAAGTCATACATAAGATAACAATACTTATTGTCGGGTTTTGGATGGTTGGAATCTGGTCTCTGAACTCAGAAAGTACAAAAATCTGTATTTCACTGCACCTTTTATTGAGACAATCTTCATGCTTATTGCTAAGAAACCGTTTTTAAGTTCAGAGAGCTATTTCAACCTTACAAGGCCAAACTTAGTTTTTTATCGTCAGAGTTACGTATCGATCAATACTTATTCGATTGCATTATACTTCAATCATGTCTTTTACTATGAATCTATAAAACATCGAGATTCTGTGAGCATAATGTTAATTTTGTGATGCAATTGTAAATTAACTATGCTATTTACAGGACTAAAGTAGGTAATAACTAATATTCGCCATAATAATTTTCAAATAACTTATTAATTAGGTACATGAACACAGTTATAAAGCGTAATGTATAAATATTCCTTTATGGTAAGTACGTACCTATTACACCTAAAGTTTATTGCATGCTAGGTATTAGACAACCAGTCTACATAGTTCAAGTCATTACCTGAACAAAATTAGTTCAAAAATACATTTAAATTATAATTCGTCAATTTTCTGACGAAAGATACTGTGTGCCTACGACAGAGTTTCACACTCCTTTTATAGTACTTATACACCCCCTTTATTTCTTTTTTGTTTTTGGCCTCTTATGTTTTTCTTTTTTGGATCTTTGATTGGAGCAGTCATCGACATACTATTAATTGTTAATTCAAAGTGATTCCTCGAGGCGGAGACAGTATCGAATAAGAATAAGGGCGAATCCACTAGGATTAATACTAACTGCTGCTAATAATCACATTCGTTTGCTTTTACTGCGGCTAATAATCAAATGCGTAGTGTTTTACGCGCCTGGCGTGTGTAGCCGCATTCGCGTTGCACAAAGGCAAATACAAGGTATGTGTTTTCAGCAGTTAAAGTGTTAACCCGCTGGATACGTCGTAGGTAGTAATAGTAAGTGTTTAGTGTAGTGTGTTAGCGGCGGCGAGCATGCGAGCTAGGCGCGAGGAGGGGCGCGCCAGCAGCGCCGGCACCGCGCCCGCCTCCGCCGCGCGGCCCTCCTCCAGCACCACGGCGGAAGAGTAGCCGCGCACCGACGACACGCGGTGCTGGAATATTTACATTAGGCAAATTATTTACTACGGAAACTAAAGGTATTATGGGCCAGATCGAGGGTAAACGCGTTTGGGAAATGAAGGAGGAAGAAGTCATGGTTGCGAAACTTCTGAGAGTGGACAAGGATAGCAGCGTCGGAGAGCATTTGCGCTGGGCTCTGAATAAGAAAAATTTTCTGAGAGCTTTTGCGCTTGGCTTAGGGTACGGAGAAGTTGGCTAAGCTGACAGCCAACTTTCAATGGACCGGCTTAGATGATGATGACTCTGATTATAGTTTTAATCAAAGGCGATCTTTTTTCAGGAGCGTTTGCAGGCAATATCCGCTCACTACCACGTCGCATCCTGCCTGGCACTGCGACCCGCGCCGCCTTCCAATACATAATTTTTTGTTTTTTTTCTACGCAAATCGTGCTCTGTTCGGCACTCAGTGTTACAGTTAGTGTGATGCGTGGTAGTGGTAGTTACCGCGACAGTGAGTAGAGTGGTGTTGGGTGCGCGGGCCGCGAGTGCGGCCAGCAGCGCGCGTTCAGCCGGAGCGTCCAGCGCGGCGGCGGGCTCGTCGAGCAGCAGCGCGGCGGCGGGCGGCGCGTGCAGGGCTGCGCGCGCGCCGCACAGCCGCGCCACGCGGCCCACGCTCCACCCGTTGCGACCACGCTCTACGCTGCACTCTGCAAAAACAAGCACTGCGTCGAAAAATGGTTGTATCGTGCGTCAATTGCGTTCCTTTGGCCGATGATAGCGTTTTAAGCGTTTTTAACCCAACCAACCCCCACTTAGCTTGGTAGATGGCCTTATTACCTTTTAAGGATAGACCTGATATCCCAGCAGTTTGATGATCGAAAGTTGAATTTGTTGATGTGATTTTAAGCTGACGCAATTGCGGTTGTCTACGCTATTTGCAAGAAATAAAGCTTGCTGGATTCTTACCCAACCCTGCCGGATGAGCGGTGACGAAGTCGCTAAGGCCGACTGCCTTCAGACACTGCCAGATGTCTTCGTCGGTGTGCACCGCCAGCGGGTCCATGTTCTCCCGGACCGTGCCCGAGAACATAGCGGGGTCTTGCGGTAGCACCACCACGCGGTGCCGAAGAGTTCGCAGCGGTACCTTGAAAAATTATCATTAGGTATAGTTGGCATCTCTTTTTATCTGTTTTATATCACTGTCTCAGGCAGTCGTTTGAGCTTATTGAGTAGTGATTTTGACCAATTTTAATTAGATTGATAAATTATATGACGAAAACAGACGAATGGTTACCTTTAACAAATCATGACCATCCAACAATATCCGGCCGCTGGTGAGTGTGGTGGCGCCGACGCATGACAACAATAGTGTTGACTTCCCACTGCCGCTCCTTCCACAAACTGCCAGCTAAACAAAAAGACATATTTGTAAATTCCGTAATTTTACTCCAATGTCTGATTGTTATCCATTTAACTACGATGTTACGACGATCATGCCATGTCAGTCTTCTGCGGCGGCTTAAAAACTCTGACACCAGCGCTAGCCACTTCGTCTATATGAACTTAGATCCATGTTGGTTCTCAATACTTTTTCATCGAGGCGTACTAACTGAGTTCTTTGAATGAATAAATGGTACCTTTTCTCCAGGCGCAACTGTGAGGTTGATATTGTTCAAGATCGGCGGCGCGCCCGGTTCGTGCTGTACGCTGACGTTTTCAAATTCTATCTTTCCGTTTCTCTGCCAATCAGGGGGTATCGGACCTGAAATGGGTAGTAAGTTGTATCAATTAATTTTATTATTATAGTTGTAGGTTTTTTTTTTTACAATTTTTTTGTATCGACAGTGTATCGTACAGTTGGCGACACTACCAAAACGATTACAAAGTTTAAAAAAATAAACCAAAATTTGTCCTTTTTTCTAAATTAGATATCGGCGTTGATTCTATTGTACCGTATTAAAAAAACATTCTTTTAGGACTAAAGTGGTGGCAACTGAGAATAAATGAAACTTTCTCCTTCTAATTTTATTACAGTAAGGAAATTGTCAATTTCAGAGCTGTGAAAAGTTTAGAAAACGGTATGACAAAATCTTCGCCATTTGACCCCATCTCCCATAGTCGTTGGTTCTTACAGTCGTCCCTATAGTCCTCCTGCGGCACGCTGGCGTCGAGGTGCACGCGCTCCAGCGCCGCCAGCTGCTGGTCGAGGTCGGCGCGGCACTTGGCCAGGTGCGCCAGGTACGCGGGCAGCAGCAGCGAGTAGGCGCCCGCCAGGCCCGCCGCCGCAGCGCTGCCGCCGGACAGCGCCACGCCCAGGGACACGCAGACGCTGGCCGCGCCGACTAGGTCCTGTACGATAAACGGATTAGACAAGGCCAGTGTCTCCCTATGAAAAAAATTTTGAAATGCGTTGTTTCTGATCTACACTGTACTCAGTGTAATTATGAAGTGTGTCTGGTAAAATTATCACTTGTAAGTTGTAAATTACCGTGTAAATACACCAAATGCCAAAATTCCCAAATGCGCAGTGTATGTTTTGCAACCTTATCGTTGAGTAGAACCGTTGTCGTTGAGTTGTAGGGAATAAAAACCGCGCCACATAGTGTTCATAATGTGGAGTACAACTAGTTCCATACAAATTGTAGTTTACGTTAACGCGATCGAATAGTGAAAAAAACTCGCACTAGGCACTCTGCTCGAGAGTTTAGCGAAATAAACTTACAAGGCTGAGTCCGCAGCGGTTGGCGGCATTGATCACATGCAGCAGCGCATTGTGGCAGAAGTCAAGGTGGCGCAAAAATGCGCGGGTTTAGTGGAGAAAACTTACTAGGCTGAGTCCGAGCCAGCGGTTGGCGGCGTTGATGAGCAGTAGCGCATTGTGGTTAAGGTCGAGGCGGCGCAGGAATGCAGCGCGCATGCGCGGCTGCAGGCGGCCCGCGCGCACGGTCGCTCCGCCTGCGCAAGTCTCTGCACACGAGGACACCACGCTGCCGGCGCTGCGGGCCTCCGCGCGCTGCAGCTCTCTGAACCAAGAGATGTTTGGTCAATCATTAACAGATGATGATCACTGAGGGAGGGAAGTACGGTTAGATAAATGGTGAAAATCGGGAATCGTTTTTGAATTCGTCCCAGTTATCAACCCTGGTGATATCCCCACTGGTGGAACATGGTAAAGTCATATTTTATCGTTCCCAGTTGTCACCAGTGACGAAAATAAGGGTCATCTAGTCCTCACCCCAAATATGTTAACATAAAACCTACCTACGCTTACGTACCTTCTCAGAATTTATTACAAGAATCGCTAAACTAAATGCTATATTTTTACATAGTTCACATTCAAGTTTCTATGCACGCAATCGCCCGTTTCTGTGCCACAAGCGACATATTTACCTGGCATTACAAAGGTAGACAGATTGCAAGGTGAGGTAGCACAGTATGGCGGGCAGCAGCGCGAGCGCACTCCATGGAGCGAGCGCGACGTTGACCAGCATCGCCGCGGCGCACAGCAGGGCCAGCTGCGCCCAGCGGCTGATCGCGGTTGGTAGCTTCTGGAAATGGTACGTTGACGTTTTTAAAATACCTACCTAATATTAAAAAATCATACAATAGAATTAATATCATTGGAAAAGAAATAAATAAATAAATTAAAAATAAAAATAAAAATTAGAAAAAAAAAAAAAAAAATTATTTTTATTATAAATTAAAAATTAATTAGAAATAATAAATTAATTTTGTATTTTATTATAAAAAAATATTAATTAAACTAGAAATTGAAAGATTAATAGCCTTTCTTACCATAATATAAAACTTTAAATTACCTCAAGAATTAATTACCAAAGCGGTCGGATCGATAGTAGGTACGTATGTTATATGACTCAGGAACATTGCTGCTGTTGTTAATTTCATCAAAATGTGTGTTACTTACGTTAATTTGAAAGTAAAATGGGTGTTGGTATGGGCAGGTGTGATGCTTACCATCAGGTTAGCTTTTTGCTTGTGTACAAAAAAACTGTCTTTTCTTACCTTGTCAATGACAAGTATGTCTGCCGAGAACCTATGCAGCGTGTGGCCCGGCGGCGTGGCGTGGTAGTACGGCAGCGGAGCGTGCAGCGCGGCGTGCAGCAGCCGCTCGTGTAGCGTGCGCCGCGCGCGCGCCCCGGCGCCCGCGCACGCGGCCTGCGCGCCACACGCGGCGGCCGCGCTCGCGAGGCTCACTAGGCCGTACGTGCGGACACCGCTCCAAATCTACACGATACGTCAGATCAGTTACTGGGAATTCGGTTTTTGGTCATCTCAGCTGAAACAATGGTGATGTAGTGTTTGACCATCTTAGCTGAAAGAGGCGATGGTGGCGATGGTGACTGGTGACGTAGTGCTATACATCGTGTTTCTATACGGCGGATATATTCTAGGATATCATTGTACTCATCGTTATGACCAGCTTTTACTATGAGACCAACCCAGGATTGACGAAAAAAAAAAACTCAAAACACCCATTATAAGTGAAGCCACATACTAAGCTGTTGCTATCGTTTCGCTTGCCGCTGTAGTTATCCCTCGTATCAAGTAATTACTTATCCTTCTTTATTTCGAAACCAAGTTAATCATTCAACTAATTAAGATATGTTTATTTATTTGCTTGTTAAGTGCAAGTTAATGATCAGCATACCTGTTGATGGTCAGGCGGGTCGTCGCCGGCGCCGGCGCCGGTGAGCCGCGTGAGCCACCAGTCGGCGGTGAGCGCCAGCGCCTGCGCCGCGCACGCCGCCGCGCCGTACGCGCAGCCCCACCACCCGCACGCGCGTAGGTACTTGCACCAAATCTTCCACTAAGATACGAGATTTATACGGTTTTTAGTAGAAAAGCAGTGGAAGAGGCAGGAGCAAGATCGGGATAGATAAACTAAAGAGGAGATTTATAATTTATACTCCGCAGTGGATGGAAAATGGTTGATAATGATGTTTATGATAATGATCTACTGCAATACAACATTTATACAGTTCACAGTAGGAAAACAGTGGACGAGATTAACACAGAACCGCAAAAAAAACTGAAGAGGAGAAATACTCCTCAGTGAATGGAAAATTGAGGGGTTGAAGTAAGTATACCAGCAAGGGCGTCGCCAGCTTATGACTAAGGGGGGGGCAATGGGGCAATATTATGGAGGATAAAAAAAATAAACGCCGAGAGCATAAAGCGTTACACTTTGGAAGTCTTTGCCTCGATGACGATTGTAATAAGAACACGGTTCTAATATCAATGTATAAAACTTCACAAGCCCTCGACAGCACAATAGAGTCGGGACAATTTAGACATTGGAGGGTACAGTAATTTCCACCCAGCTGAAAATTGGTAGGATTGTTTGAAACGGTTGTCTAATGTTTGCCCGAAGAATATAAGCAATAATTCTCAAATGCCCGAATTTTACTTGCCCGAATTTCATTTGCCCGAATTGTTTGTTTACCATAAAAGTTATGTGACATACTCTTGTTTGCCCGTACATTAGATTTCATAATGATACGAGTGCCATACGTATTATTATCCATTTTATTAATTGCAATAATATTATTTAACAGAATATTTCAACGCCATACTAAATTAATTTCAAATACATCCAAGCCCAAAAAAAAATCATTAAAAAAAAAGCCATTAAAATTGTTTTTATTTCTGATACCTACATATTATTATCACTATAATCGATCCATGTCGCTTCCGTAGAAATTAACCTAACGCCTTTGTCCTAAAAAGCGATTGGCTTTCTAGCACTTCGCCGGCCGCTGCCGCGGCACGCTCGCTGCGCTCGCTCGGCTCGTGCGTTGTTTTTCATGTTATAACATAACCTAACCTAACATATTGATCGTTTTTATTTCTAATACCTACTTATCACTATAATCGATCCATGTCGCTTCCGTAGAAAATTAACCTAACGCCTTTGTCCTAAAAAGCGATTGGCTTTCTAGCAAGCTAGTTTGTAGTGGTAGGGCTCTTTTGCAGAGCCCGGCTGGGGAAGTACCACACCTTTGCCAGTTATTCCACCGCCAAGCAGTAATGTGCAAACATTACTGTGTTCCGGTTGGAAGGGCATTGTTTCCAGTGAAATTACAGGGCAAATGGGAGATTAAACAACTTATATCTCAGGGTGACGAGCGCAGTGCTGTGCCACGCAGGGTCTTGAATTCTGTGAGTTCAAAATTCTGGGTGGTGCAGACCTGTTATGGGCAAACGTGACGTTTAACATCAGGCGAGCGATTTGCTCGTCTCGTCACTCAATTACATAAAAAAAAAAAAAAGCACTTCGCCGGCCGCTGCCGCGGCACGCTCGCTACGCTCGCTCGGCTCGTGCGTTGTTTTTCATGTTCTAACATAACCTAACCTAACCTATTGATCGTTTTTATTTCCAATACCTACTTATCACTATAATCGATCCATGTCGCTTCCGTAGAAAATTAACCTAACGCCTTTGTCCTAAAAAGCGATTGGCTTTCTAGCACTTCGCCGGCCGCTGCCGCGGCACGCTCGCTCGGCTCGTGCGTTGTTTTTCATGTTCTAACCTAACCTATTGATCGTTTAGCTTAAACCGATTTTATGGTTTTTTTCTAGAAGTTATTTCGATGGCAAATGATGTTATGGCATATGATAATTACGCCTTACAATGATGATAACAAATGATATTATTGAAATTGACTTTATGGAAAACAAAGTTTCTAGCACGTGACTAATATAGTAAACAATGAGTATAACATATAAAATTATGAGAAACAATATTATGTCTGTTGACCAGTATAGCAGATAAAATTATGGCAAATGAAATTCTAGCAAATGGGTGTATACCGTTTGAAACACCATCATAAATGAAATCTAAAAAGTCACCATCGATCCGATACGTGCAAAAAATCTTACTCCGGGTAGAAGGTCACCAAAATAGGTTTTTCGCGATTTTCTCAAAAACAATTCAAGCTACTAGGAAACTGTTCAAGACAAGTATGTTCTCTATAACATTCCCTACAGTATTGCTTTTAAATGCATGTTGGTAGGACTCATGGTTTTGAGATATGTTGATATTCATTTCAGACCAGGCCAAAAAGATGACAATTTCTCTTAACGAAGCCTCGGTTAGCAGTAGATCATATCACAAGTTTGTAAATGAGTTTTCCTCAAGTTTTCAACATCGCTAAATCCGACAATCTCAAGAAACACTTTTTTTTTTTTTTTTTTTTTTTATGTAATTGAGTGACGAGACGAGCAAATCGCTCGCCTGATGTTAAACGTCACGTTTGCCCATAACAGGTCTGCACCATCCAGAATTTTGAACTCGCAGATTTCAAGACCCTGCGCGGCTCAGCACTGCGCTCGTCACCCTGAGATATAAGTTGTTTAATCTCCCATTTGCCCTGTAATTTCACTGGAAACAATGCCCTTCCAACCGGAACACAGTAATGTTTGCGCATTACTGCTTGGCGGTGGAATAACTGGCAAAGGTGTGGTACTTCCCCAGGCGGGCTCCGCAAAAGAGCCCTACCACTACAAGTACCACTACAAGTACTATAAGTACAACACTTTGAAAAATGACTCTTTGTGGCTCAAATCGGATAAATGATGATGATGGCTGACGAAAAATTTTACCTCTCGTATCTCGGAAACGGTAGAAGGATATAGAGGGGTACACCCGACTTTTGAAATGTAGATCAAATTTTTGGGGAAATGATAAAAAAATATAGTCGCCATCGCTATACAAAAAAGTTTGACAGTCATACAAATAAAAAAAAAAAGGAAATGCTCACAGCTATGGAACCGCTTTAGATGGATGGAATGTACTTGAAGAAATATTATAGAGGTTCATAACGACAATCGAGATTCAGAAACAAAAATCCAAGATGGCGTATTTCATGTTTTCGTCAAATTCCAGTGGATCTTCCAGTGATCCTATGAGGGTGATATTTTGGATCTGGATCTACATATTATTACACTGTTTAATGGTCTTGCGTTTTGGCAAATCTGATGATCGTGATGAAAATGGCGGCGATTTTTAAAACGGATGTCTAAATCTTAATGTTATTCTGAATATTTCAATATTTTCTACAATTTACATTAAACCTTGTGAATTTATTAACGTTTTGTCATGCGATGCGGAATTTATTAATAGGTAAGAAAGTGAATTGCTCGCACTTTGGTCGCTTTGCGGCTAGCTACATTTGATCTCTAGGGGGGGGCAACTGCCCCCCCCTGCCCCCCCTTGGCGACGCCCTTGTATACCAGTATTTTCTTACAGATATTTTATGTACCTCACTGATAGCTTCTGTAGTGTCTTGATTATCGGTTTCGGACTCAGCTGCAGTGATTCCAGGGTTGGGTTCACCCCCGTTAGATGTCAATGAAGTGTATGCTGACTCCAGGCCGTTCTCGTCAGTTCCCCCTAAAAAACAGTACCTAATGTAAAACTAATAACACTAGAGATCAATCAATTAAAAATGCGAAAAAGTACTTTTGGTCCGCTTAACGCAGACTCATAAAAGACAAGTCAACAAAAACAAAAGACAATGACAATAGTTTTCGTGTAGGTAAGTACTTACCGCTATTCGCTTGAGCGTCTTCAGTTTGTGTATCGGACTCATTGCTTATCAAACGCCGTAAAGACCTAAGCGTGCGATTTGTCCGCGGACGCAGCAGTCTCCGTAGAAGACTGGCTTCTCGTTGTAAGGTCGCGTTGGACTCGTCTGCGCTAACTGCTCGCCTCACGTCTCTTCGCCACCTTGGTGAAACCCAAAGAACATGTTTGAAGTTTTTAAAACTGCAGGAAAGTATGTAGGTATAGGCGTTAGAGATTGCACTAAATTAAATAAGAATCACGAGTACCAAAATAGTTTTGCACTTGGCTTGGCAGATCAATAATTTATTTCATTCATAATCTAAAAATGCTAACGAAACGTTTATTTACAATCCAAGATTTCACTCTAACATAGAAAGTGAATTTCTTAGTTCAGCGCATGGTGCCACCTAATAACGTTTGTGCGCTTTACAATATCTTCCAGGAGGTAGTCAGATAGTAGTAGCACTTGCAAGTACATGGACTTTTATTGGGTCTATCAGTTTTTTCTATGCTAGTAGGATATTTACTTGGCGTTAGTGAGTGAGGCTGGTGGCGAGGAGAACTGCCTGGCGAGCGCGGGGCGCGGGTGTAACGTGGCGCGCCGCCAGCTGCCGCCCGCGCGCGTCGGCACCTCCGTCAGCAAGTGCGACCCGCATGCTTCATTGATGCCTAGCTGGAACACCAATCAGCAAATGTCAACAACCTCTGAAAGTACACATCCCAATGGCGAAATGACCTTATGGACAACCGACTTAGGTACAGCTAAATATTTATCTGTCAGTAATGCGTTCTACTGTGCTCCTAGGAAAGTCAAGCTATCAAAAGTATTTTTCATTCGGGTTTGCAACCTCAATATTTATTGTCTCTCATAAGAATTCTTAGAAACAGTGCCAAAAGTTAACGTACTGTATTGTCATCGGAAGGGCACCGCTGGAACTTCTGTCTCGAGAGCGCGCGCACGAGACGGGTGCGCTCGCGCGCGGTCCCGCCGGGCGGGCCGGCGCCGGCGCGGGCGGCGGCGGCGCGCGCCTCGCCCGCCAGCTGTGCCCAGCGAGCCACCACGCTGCACCCACCCGGGCCTGTGCCGGCGCGACCAAACCCGGACACGCGCCCGTCCTCCATCACCAACACCTGGAACAGGTTAGATCTTAGTTATTTTGCAATTAATAAGTAGTTCGCTTTCTATGAGTGGTAAAGTTGTTGTTTTGAAATGTTTTGCCGTGGATATGTTAGACTAGTGGGACTAAAGTATTCGGCTTTAGTGCCAAAATGTGTTTTATCGAATACCAAAATATATTTGGTCCTTTACTTGATACAAGCAACCAGTTGTTTCATGTGCCTTATTTGGCTGGCATACCTGTAGATAAAAACTTTCACTGTCTTTACACGTATGCCAAATGAAAGCCGCCATTAACATTATATGGTAGGCTATAAAATTGAGTGAAATTTCAATCTCAATAAATTCTACAAAAGCTTGGTTTAGAATGTAATCTGTGAATGAATGCTTCTAGACAAAACATCCTGAGCTCGGATGTACCCTGGACGTAACCAAGGTGCAAGCTATTTTCGCCTTCGGATATATTCTTCTATCGAGCCAAATCCAAATTCATTTAGTCGTTTTTGTGTGGTGGTATTCGATCAATTGAATGTAACCAACTGTTACACAGTAATATTAGTAGGATTAATAACATACCAAATCCGCATAATGCATCAGCTCGAGCCTATTGGTAGCCAGCAGTACAGTTCTGCCCGCGCGCGCAGCCGGGACCAGTGCGCGCGCCACCACATGCCTCGCGAGCGGCGCATCCAGCGCGCCCAGCGGCTCATCCAGCGCCAGCAGCCGCGCGGGCGAGTACAGCGCTCGCGCCACGCACACGCGGATGCGTTGCCCGCCGGACAGCGGCGTGCCATGGCTGCCGAGACGAGTCGCATCTCCTTCTGTTACATATTATAATGCCCATAATTCATTAATTAATTGCGCTCCGCGATTTCATCAGCATTTTTCGGGATAAAAAGTAGCATAATATATATTAATCGGGGGGTACAAGCTACCTTCATACCTCATTCAAACACGTTTAACCGTTTTTGCGTAATTGAGCAACAAATATACAAACTTTAACATTTATAATATTATACAAAAGTATATATAAGTTAATATAGTATACCTGGTAAAATTTGTAAGTCTGGCCTGAGCCCAGTTGCTCGTAAAACTCGCGCGTATCTTCGTTGACACCAAGGGTGGTCCATCACTATATTCTCACGTACAGATCCTTCGAGAAGCCATGGCGGTTGTCCCGAGTACCAAATAGAACAAGGTCTGAAAAACACATATCAGAATCTTTCACGCTTGTTTTTATTATTAAAACTTGTAACATAGCCTTTGTTAAATGCTTACCCGTTGAAGCTGACATCACCCCGCTCCAAGTACATTTCTCCCAAAACCGCAGACAAGAGAGACGATTTTCCAGATCCAGTAGACCCAACTACCATTATAACTTTACCTAAAATAGTTTTAAAACTTAGTATCCAGGTGGTAATAGTCAATAAGTAAGTATATACATAATACAATTGTGCATAAAACTTACCAGCGGGAATATCCAAATCATCCACCTCCAACAAGGTATCGTTTTTCATTCCCCACGTGAAAGCGGCATTCCGGAATCTCACTAGATATTCTGATTTAGGATTCGAATTAGAAGTCTCGTCGTCAGAGAATTGATCATCGTTTTCGCCATCGTTTATAGCATTATTTTCGTCCTCCTTCTCCCAGAAACAAGTTTCTTCATCTGGTGAGTTCTCAACAAAAGCGTCGTTGAACTTGTCTGGTTTTCTTTGATCGTCATTATTGTCTTCAGCTGTTACGTTGTTTGCTTCTGGGAGTTCAAGAAAATCTCTTATCCTTTTCGTGCTTACCTGAAAGGTGTTATTATCACTTTTATCTCCTGGTAGTGCTATGTCAAAAGTAAAATATTTCAGTGACATTATCATTTATTACCCAATTCTTCTTACCACAGCCTGTACAACCATAAGTACAGTGACAGGTAGGATGAGGAGCGGCACGGTCAGCTGGTTAAAGAATGCGAGCCCCGCGAATACATTGACTGCGGTCAGTCCCCCGCTAGTTCCAATGAAATAGTGCGTCGTAAAAGTAATTACTGTTATCAAGATAGTCGATACTTGTGTTGTGAAAGCTAAAAAAAGACAGAATTAATTTAGCGACACTGTTACCTGAGACGCATTGTTCAAAGTATTATAATAAAACTAATTGGATGAGTGCAACATACTTAGAAAACTCCAGTAAATCGAGTCTTTGTTGAGTAGTTTTAGTTCCACTTCCCTCAGTTGCAGTATTTTTTCTTTAAACAAGTCTTCCCATACGTAGAGTTTAATAACAGTAATGCCTTGTAAAATTTCGGCCATTTTTGATATCCTATGATCTGTACGTTTTGATGAATCTTTCGAGTTGTCTGATAATTTCTTTCCAATGAAGAATTGTAAAGGCGTTATTATAAAAACACCGGCTACAGTGCCTATGATTGCACTTACGCCTAACTTTCTGTACAACAAGTACAATATGACAGCGACCTGAAAAGAAACGCGATCATCACAATAGCAGAACACAATCAGTTTGGTAGTTATAGAAATTGTTAATTGCAAGAATTAAATTAAACACGATTTATACCTTTAAAGGTATTGCCCAAAGATAGTGACAAATCCAAACACACGACATGATGTTGTAAGTGTCCTGAGAAACCAAATTCGTCAGAAGCCCTGAGCGAGTGTTGGCGGAGTCTTCAGGGTTTTGTAACAAAGGAGTTTCCTCATCCATATGAGACTCTGATGACGACCAAGGCGCCAATCTCATGCATTTATTATACACCATTGCCTGTTCAAGAAAAACATTAACGAAGCAATCATATTATATGGACCTACTTACATATATAGCACTGAATTACAATAATAATTATGAATTCAATCGGTAAGACAATACAAACCGAAGAAACACATTAAACATACTTGGAGTGCTGCCTTCAATCGCATTCCTTCAACTGTAACCAAATGTGTGGAATTCTGCGACAGGAAAGCTTGGCTGATCAAGGCCAATACGACTATGAATAGCATGATGTAACCGTTGTTGAAAAATTCATGTATCGTGACAAGTGTGCCGGCGTCATAAGACATTTCGGGCTGATTGGTCTGACTGATGTATTGAATGATTACTGCTAGGCCGAGCGGAGGCACCACCCCTATCAGGTCGCCACAAAACTTTAACATTCCTGCTATGTAAAAATTTGGCCAGATCTTCCGAATGTAACATTGCCATATGCTTGGACCTTCAGCGCAGGTTTTAACGTCCTG
The DNA here is from genome assembly GCA_949125135.1 of Alcis repandata. Classification (NCBI taxonomy): domain Eukaryota; kingdom Metazoa; phylum Arthropoda; class Insecta; order Lepidoptera; family Geometridae; genus Alcis; species Alcis repandata. The sequence goes on along the minus strand of OX421226.1, from coordinate 7,964,326 downwards.
TAAGCAAATAATACTATGTACTTTCATTATATTAAATCGCCAGGTATCCCCGATCTGGTCATTGATTTTAAAGAACGATTTACTTACCTCTTGTTTCGAGAATATTTTCAAAAACTCATAATAATCTTTTCTAGATCGTTCGTTTTCGGGAATTTCGCCGAAGTCGTTTTCCTCCAACGGCGCTTCGTATCCTTTATACAGGAATGGATTTAGCCAGAAAAATGTTATTTTAGAGTAAAAATGAGCGTCGTTGTACTTGTACGGAATATTGGTCGATTCTGCTGGAGACTTGCGATTACTTTCATAGCGTTTGATGACCTGTAACAACATTCGATCAGATATGAGGTAACTACTCGATCTTATGTAAAATCATAAAGTTCTACACAGATGCCATGCTAATTACGTATACGCGCCTAATCGCCATCGAAATGCAGGTCAAGTGTCAGAAAAATTTGGAATGGTAAACCGTTAGCGACAGTCATTAGAATAGAAATACCACAAGTCAGTTAACGGCAGCTATTCCGGATTTGGTATACATTATGGAAAATGCCTTTTAGAGCGGCGCGGCGCCAGACAAACTTACATTACATACAATACTAGTCAGCTCGTATTAATAGTTCGTTTTCTAGACTAGATCTAGAGGAGACAGTTTTTGTAAAGTGACTTTAAGAAGTACATTTTACTGATATTTTTCATCTCCAATGTTGAATATAGGTTTTATTATATTTTGTTGTCAATATTTATCTGTTTGTGTGTACTCAGTAGCTTTTTCGCGATCTCTTAACGGATGGAACATTTAAAAATAAATAGAGTTAAATTAGTCGGCCTCAAATTGTAGTTGGTAATTAAAAAAAAAAACAGAATTCCAGCTAATTCAGTTAATTTCAAAGTGTCTCAAAACCAACAAGTTTGTTTCAGAAATGACATCGCTGTACGAGTTTGTTTTTAATCTTTTGATTGTCGTTTGCGGACAGCTCTATCAATATGGGCCATGTCTCGAAGATCCTGCGTGTGGCGTCGGGAGTCTGCGTGACTCACAGCCCTTATAGCTAGATATAGATCTAGCAGACTGCGTTGGTAATTCCCCAAATGCTCTCATCGCAATCGCTGGCTGGACCAAAGATTTATAATGCCCATTCCATAGGTTACTGAACTTAGTTCGGGATTTCCAACTCTCATCGTCGCGAAGTATTTTTCCGCTTTAGTTGCTTTTTCTTCCTTTTTACTATTCATATTCTTATCCTAAATATCTATATATCTAATCCATCAAAATTTCAAGGAAGCGAATAAAGTAGGTAAATAGACTCTTTTTATACGAGTGTCCAATTGTCTATAAGTACGAGTTTCGTACTTAGGTTTGTATTGTTCCTATATAGAAAGTAGGACTCGATACGCGGTCGTCCGAGTATTGTAGGGGAGTAGTATTAAATTATGCGTGACGTGACGACTGGCATATTATTATGATAGTTTACAAACCACATGCCTTATATATTATTTATAAATTAATCTATAGTAATTTTCCTTTGCAGATGGATCGAATCCAATAATAGGTACTCACTACTTAGGTCATGCCTGCATGAACGAAGCACGCTATGAAAAAGTAGGTACAAATTTTAATTGTCGTTGCGCCTGCTAAGGAGCCGTCCATTAATAAAGTGATATTTTTGAGCTTTTTAACTTTTTCATGCATATCGATGTATAGTATCTATGGATATATTTCCCACTAATTTATTAAGAATAATTATAAATAAGTATGTATTAATAATAAATATTCGGTATTGTGATAGGTACCTATCTGTACAAATGTCATTGATTTTATTATTTCGATTTTTTTTTATCTCGAACGTCAATGCTTGCAAATACGAGTTCTGTTTTACCTAGATAGGTAAGTTCGCTTTCCTGTTTAGTGTAAAATAAAATAATAGCAAATAATAATAAAATTATATGATTAATAAATGCTATCGACTCGAAACCCCAAGTTATGTATTTAAGTACCTAAGTAACCCGACAATTTTTGTAACAATATTTTTAAAATTACTTTAATATTTTGGATATTTTTAGATTATTCGAATCACTGCGATATTATTCATCGATATAAGATCGCCATATAAGTGTAAGTGCATGCCATGCTGTAGCGTGCATTCTATTACTACTTACATACGCATGTAATTAGCAGTTTCTATTAAAATTTCTCAGCATCACAGCATCATCTTATCGTGTCAATTCGATGAATGAGACTGTAATTTGTCACAGAGCCTAAGATACAGATATAAGAGCCTGAGATATATATAGGTATTACTGCGAAACTATCTAAGTTTGCACACAAATTTTACAAACGCGACGGCTTGTTACTGAGAGGTGTATTTGAAAAACATGTATTTTGATAGGATTGTATAAACAGTTGAAGAGCAATTTCAGCATGCTTTCTACGAGCATGTGTGTACCGGCTATAGAACCATTCATTTTATAATCTAACTAGCCGACCCGACAGACGTTGTCCTGTCTTAACTATGAAAATTGAATTTGAATAGTCTCAATTTTCTAATGTTCCGGTCAACTTCTTTAATTTTTTATTTCATAAGAACCTTCTCTTGACAGTAAATAACACAACAAAAAAAGAATTAGTGAAATCGGTCCAGCCGTTCACGCGTGATGCCGTGACCAAGGAAAACGGGTTTCATTTTTATATAGATATGCATTTTTATTCGCGTGAATGGACTACGTGAGAATTCGTGTAGAGCTATTGATATTGTTGAAACTAAAGTCGTTGTTCCCTGAACTGTACGCATCGCATATTTTAATCGGTCAACAGCTAATTCTTTTTATAGGATAATGAGGCTAAGGCGCTTCTAAGCCTTCCGCTTTCTAATTCCTTTTCTAAAAGGTATTTCCTCTAGACTGCTGACTGTTGTGTTCTGTGTTGACACAAATGTACGTAGGTGTTAGTTAAGACTAGTTAGACTTTATTTACTAAACAACTTGAAAACCTATTTCGATGACGATTAGTTCTTTAAACTTTAAACGAGCAAGTAAAACAAACAAGCACGTCTTAAATAAAGCGAGTATGTATAGCATCGAATATTTTTTACCTCATCATAAAAACATAAGCAGTCTACGATGGAAATCAATAGCGCCAGTAACGTGGAGAGTCCTTGGATGTATATTTGGATATGAGTTGAGGAGACGTGGAGGTCAGCGAGGTGTTCGTAAAGTATGGCTGCTGAGGAGGCGGCGGCGAGCAGCCAGTATATGGCGAGGTAGAGGATGGGGGCAGTGGAGCGGCGCGTCCAAAGCGCCACGTGCAGCACGGCGGCCGCCAGCCACGCCAGCGGGGGCATCAGCCCCGCCACCAGCGCCACCGTGTCCGCGGGCCGCAGGGACGCTGCAGCGGCGCCGCAACACCACACGCCGCCCAGAGCCAAACTAGCCACTCCACGGACGTTCTGCCCGCGCCAATGTTTTGTACATCTGTGGTCAATAGATCCTTCCTTTAGTCCCCGACGGTTCGTAGATGTTTCCCGACTCATTATATTCGATTAAGACCAATAACATGCAGTTAGGTAAGGTAGCCTTATGAAAGATTTTTAATAGCTGAATCATTTGAATATCTGGATTCGCGTTTCTTGTTCAAGATTCGTTCTGGATGATAATTAATGTGTTCTTGTTAACCGGGGTTTCCCAGTCCTCGAGCAATGACAAATACATAAACAAATAGGATTGCTATTATTAGCCGACTCACCCAAAAAAGACCAAGCATGAGTCAAACAAAGCGCACCGCGCATTCACGACCGTCTGATATCAAATTTAATTGAGTTTGACTCAATATCTTTCTTAGAGAGTTCGTCAAACTTTCGTTTGTTTTGTGAGTCACCCTTACCTGTCTCGTTTGTTCTGTGATCTGCAGCAGCATATAAGCGCGGCGGAGATGGTCGCGCAGTAGAGGTGCAGCGAGTGTAGCGCGGCGGCGAGCGCGTGCGCCGCGCAACCTGCGCCCGCGCCGCTGCACACCGTCTCCATTGTACAGCGCTGCTCCCGCCGCCGCTGACACCATGCGTCGCACTCCGCCCTTCACACAAGTGCTGTACTCATATCCGAACGAGAACAAACGACACTTTGTTTTCAGTGAATTTCAGTGGTTCTTTGTGGTTGAAGAATGATTCATCAATTGGTGTTTAAGTGATGCATGTATAATCCGTGCCACCAAAGATGAGACTTGACAAACCACGTGACTCGACATGCGCAGAAGACGATTTATAGGTCTCTTTGGTGGTATGAAGGGCGCGCGGGGAGCGGGCCGGGCGACACCGGAGTGGCGGGAGACGCGCGGGAGGCGCAAGCTCCCCTCCACTTGAGCTAGTCAAGTCTCAACTTTGGTGGCACGCATTATACCTGTTGAAGATTTTTTTTACTAAGTTTTATCACTGCCTGCAAAAGTTTTAGTTTTAGAATTACATATTTAGTTTTATTAATCGATAATTTAAAAAGTTAATTGGGCTACCATGTCTGTATCACGTCTCAGAGTTTTTTTAATATTAAAAAACCTCACAGAAGATGCTTCCCTACATTATACCTCATACCTTGACTTTTCACAAAACTAAATAGATTTACAAAAAAATATTTACCTAAATGTTTAGATGGTATTAGATGGCGCGGGGGTGGCGATGCGGCGGCGAGCGAGACGCGGGCGCGCGGGGAATTCATGCGCGCGCAGCGCGCGGCACTCTCAAAGACAGCGGCCCGCGTTTATTGTACCATGTGTAGTTAGGGTTGCCAAAAAAAACACAAATAAAATATTTTTTAATTTTGTATGGAAAAAAAAAAATTCGTTTGCATTGCTAACATTTACGTCAACGACTCCAAACATGATGTAGATAAGTACCTCTAAATATTGTTGGGCCTACCTCGGACACCTTGTATACCATCTAAACATTTTTACCAAATTATTTTTAGTGGAAATGTCAACTTAAAAGTCATGGCTTTTAAGTTGTTAGATATGAAACGGGGAAGCTGGCTGCCAGAGATTTTTGATTAATTAAATATAACCAAGTATAGGTAGATACCTATAAAAACCAGCTTAGTGCTTAGTACTTTAAAACCAGTCAACCTATGCCCTGCGCCCAATACCTAGTTGAATCAACAATTCGAAATTAGAGTAATAGTTCAGTATCACTAGGTAAGTTTTTATACAAGTTAAGTAGGTGGATACACAACGGTATGTAGGCTGGTAATTAACGTAGGTACCTAACTGTGCTCGTTAAATAACATATACATATTGGCTGTACGTCACGCTACGCGACAGTTCTCATGTGATAACGGGGCTATACAATGGCATTGCAAATTAGGCTATAATCATAGCTATATTTGTATCTACTGTATTAGATACTTATATAAAATGGATCAAAACATTATCATTTGTTGTTATTAAGTGAATTACATATTCCTGTGACAGACATCTGTGCCGTGGACGAGGTACGACCGATCCGGCTCTGTTGTACCTACCCTAAGACTGATATAAAAAGATCTACGAATTGGTTTGTAGTACCTACTATAGATATAAATATCCTTTTCAGTTTGATCTTTGATGTGAAAATAATTAATTTATGCAAAGTGCCGAACTATTAAGCCAAAATACCGGAAGTCTCTGTCGTCACAAAATAAACGTAGGTATGGTCGTTTGATGGTACCTACTGATAGATCGTTGATATTTTTGATCATTGAAAGTTTGATGGTAGATTTTACATTTTCACAATGTAACTGTACCGCTGATGTTTCGCCAAACTGACGATTATTTGTAAATTAACATCGTTTTCGCATTGCATCATTCCACTCGTTCCACAAACCACAACAAACTCACCTTCCAAAAACTTATTTCCACTGCACAATTTTAACTAGGTAGTTCAGACTTATTCGCGGACGGCTTCTGTCGAACACATTATTTTTCACTAATCGTCCATTGTGATTTCCATGTTGAGTTTATGGCATCGCGGCGGTGTTTTTATTGGTGTTTCGAAGCGTGAGATCGTGTTTGCATCGCGGGAGTGGTCGGCGAGCGAGCGTGGCGGCCGCCGGCGAGCGCGGAACGTACTGACAGAGTGCTCGAGGATGTTCGGAGTGGCGGCGGCCTCCTCACTCTGAGGAGCAATGAATCGTGCCGGCGCCGTCGCCTCTGCTGCACCGACCTGCGCCGGTCGCATTTAATTCAGTTCATTGAAAGTAACTGGTTGTTTTCTAGTGCACTTTCATGCATAATTCCCGCAACCATAAGTAGTTCTAGTTGAGGCATGATGGACGAGTAGCTCAGTGGGACGGTAACCTATATTTTCCGATGCGATAGTGGTCACAGTAGACGAGAACAAGTTTTTTTTAAATAAAAACAAGTGTCAAACAACCGAAGAGCCATCTAATAGTACCTAAGTGTTCACCGCTATCTACTTATGCACACCTCCAATCAGAGGCATTTCAGGTATAAATTATGCAGAACCGCAGAGGTTCTGCATAATTCGAGCGATCGAATCGAGCAACTTGAACTTACCATACGAGATTAACGAAATGTCTATAGCTTCTATCAAGCCTCTATTAATACCATCAAAATCAGGTTTTAAATTATATACACAGTTACGTGGAGCCTATGTCCCGCTAGGACTCCGAGCGGACGGGCGCGTCGACCCTAGTGAAGGGCACGGCCCACTTGCCGCAGTGGTTCTCCCCACTAACCTTCATTTACTCGCTGCATTTCGTTTGATGTAAGTACTTCAATAAAAACACATTCATTGTTATCAGTCACAATAGTAGGTATGTAATAGTTGGTTCCAAATAATAGCCTAGACCAGACTGCTAATATAGTCAGTTACATCGGGATTCATAATCTTTTACCTATCTTCTTAGCATATACAATCATGCATGCGTATTATAAACTTTTTCCAAATAAGTTGGCACATATATTAATCCCTTCCTAATCTTGGCAATAAATAGAGATAAAGGTAGTGATTAGCAGAAACGAATAATCGAAATACAATATTCACATGGTGAGTTTATTATTATTAACATCATTGGATTTTCCGTGTCGCGCCAAATCACTGAATTCACTGAAGTATTTAGGTAAACTTCATTTCTAGGAAGTCGTAAAACTAAAACACTTACCAGGTACCTACATTTCCATATAAAAAAGCAGAAATTGATAAGATCAAAATTAAATATGAATGACATAAAATTGCTAAAAAATATTTTATTTAAGGCTAACCACAACTTTAAATAACAAAACAAAAGTCTGGAAATAATGTCAATGGAGAATTCCATAATCGCTCATCCCATCGTAAGCGCCACATGTGGTCCATCGTCAAGCGCGAATCTATTTATAATTTCTTTGATAATAATTGGCAAACCTAACTACGAGTATATTTTGATTTTATTTATTTATGATATCAATAAGTTAATGAACTTAATATTTGCACGTAGACAAAGTCAACCACTAAGTAGTATAAAAATCGAATGAGAATGAAGCTACTGGTGCAGCTCAAAATTTATCATCCCACCCAGAAGTCTCATCTGGCGGCATCTTGTCTCTTAGAGGATACTTCTCAAAGTTAGAGAGATCGAGATCGTTAGCAACTGGTCGAATCAGCGGCGCCTTCATTTTCCTCTCGCGCAGGGCTTCCCAGTCAAATCCGAGGAACCACCTGCACAAAAAAGGGCTACTTAACGCCTAATTTTCACACATCTTTGATTTCCTAACATTTGAATTATGTAAAATTTTACACTGTTTATTTCTTTTTGTTATCCTACTATGGTTTCACATAACTAAGGATATGCAAAATAGCAAGAAAAAAAACTGAGAAAAAGTTTATTCTCTATTTTCAGTTAGCGGCTTAAGTAAACGGTACATACGAGTATTTGTGGTCATACATGTGTAGATAATTTGTTTGTCTTCCGGAATATAATCTGTCCCAACAATTAAATTTTGTTTGTTCTTATAACAATGTTGACCGACGTTCTACCTGATTTATAAAATGTTTCCGCGACACATCGAACAGATTCCACAGAATTGACTATTGCTGAATAAAATAAGAATCTGACGCACATCAAAATACTACTATTTTTGAAAATAGTATTTCACAAAGAACTTGTCCTAGGTAGTTTTAATATTTTGTTCATGGTTGTGTAGGTATTGGTTTCGCTCTCTACAAGTTACCTAATGGGATTATGACATGACACATGCTTTATTAGCCAAAATAAGTGCAGTTAAGTAAAATATAAGTAGGAAAATTGTTTTGCTAACGCCATTTTCGTTATCATCATACAATCCTTTTTCAGAAAGGAAATGTGTCTGCCTAGTGTTGATGAGGCAAGAGCACACATAAAAGAGACAGAAAAAAGGGAAAACAGTAAAATTAATATTAATTTTTATCTGCATGATGGTAAAACCAGTCTGTATATGAAATTTAATAAGGATGTGCGTGCACTGTGCTGTATCCTAACTGTATGTAACTATATTCTAAATGCGAAAGTGAATGTGAACCGATCATCATGAAATTTTACTTTACACGTGGTCGGAGTACATAAACATTAATCATAGGCTACTTTTGATCATCATAATAGTTTTTTATTAGGGCGCGGCTAAAACTGCGGGACACAGATATTATTATTTGTGGGTAAAGACTTATTCTACTAAGATACGGTCCAAAATTAAGTGGGAAACTGGAATACCTTTACGTAGGTGTAAACGAGTCCGATGCAACTACTTAGTTTGATTAATCAATTTTAAAAAGCGATGCTCTTAGCTTATTAAAAAGCTTATTTTATGTATCAAATGCATAAATTCGTACTTGTGATCTTTAACGTCCTGCATTCCATTCTTGAGATAGCCGATTCTCTCCGCCGGGATTGCTCTGCAGAGCTTCTTGATGAGCATCTCCGCAGAATTAGCGACACGTGAATGGAAGGGGACAACGTCAATTCCTCGCAGGATCAGCGTGTAGGTCTTCATGTGGTCTCCGCCGAGCGCGCGGAACGGTGGCTTGCCCACCAGCAGCTCGTGGGTGAGCACGCCCAGCGCCCAGCAGTCCACCGCCCGGTCATGGCCCTGTCACGAAAACGCTTATTAACCACTTGCGGGGCAATCGTTCAACCGGAACCATTCGACTCGTGAACTGAATCGAGGATAACTGATTTTGTTCATGTGGTTCGATTATGTCATTTTAAAAGAAAAAAAAAAAACGAAAAAGAAAAAAGAGTTGAAAAGTAATCGCGTAGTGACGTTGGGTTGCTTCAAAGCAACCAATTCTTAATCCATGGAGTCATTGCTTTAGAAGCTCATGAGTAATGCAGCTGACATAAAATAAATCAACCAGCAACTAACCTTGTTCAACACTATTTCCGGGGCCACGTACTCAGGAGTACCAGCAAATGTCCACGTTTTGCCGTTTGGTGACATGGTCTTTGCAAATCCGAAGTCAACCTGATCAGAAATAAATCGTTATAAGTTCTTACAAAATCATATTGTTTTAAGTAGACAGGTTTCCAAATTTTCCAATACATTTGTTTCGATCGATGAAAGATGAAAAGATGAATGAAAATGAAAGATTTGTAATGGCCGTCATATCATATCGAAAAGTCATTAACCAGTAAAGCAAATAAATTTCATACCACTTTAATGTATCCTTGCTTATCGAGCATAAGGTTTTCAGGCTTGAGGTCCCGGTAGATGATGTTTAGGTTGTGTAGGTAGTGGAAAGCCTCCACGACGCAAGCGGCCATGAACCGCCCCACGTTCTCGGGGAAGTAGCTGCGTTTCTGAAGGATGGTCCATACGTCGCCGCCCAGTACAGGCTCCATTAGAAAGTATAAATACTTGTTGTCTTTGAATGTATTGTGTAACCTGCAAAATTAGATCAGTTGAAGAAGCAAAGGTTGTAGGTTTGCATACTGCATTACCACGAGACTCGGCAGCCGTGATTGCACCGACCTGCAAATGAAGGGCGAGTTGCAGATCATCATGATCTGTTTCTCGTTAAACGCGTGCTCCTGCTGCTGTTGCTGGACCATGTCGATCTTCTTTAGGCATTTCAATGCGAACGTTAGCGACGGGTTAGGTTTGTATTTGACTAGCTCTACTCGTCCGAATCCACCGACGCCCAAAGTTCCCACTATCTTCAGGTCTTTCAGTTGCACGTAATCATATTCTGTCGACCAAAATATGGAGATTAATACTCATTTTTTTAAAGTTGCTTGCTATCTCTGTTTAAATAATAGTTTAAAATCGTTCCACTAACCGCTTTGAAAGTTTCGTTCTGGAGGTGGTGGTACGACATTCAGCTTCTCAAAAACAGCCAAGAGTTCTTTGAAGGGCCTGTAATTAAAATAATGGGTAAATAATCTAGCTGCAAATGCTAGTAGATTATAAAACTCAGTATGGTATAATGCAAGGATACTGACATTAAAATCGATCCAGGCATTAAAGCGACACGACCTACGTTGTTAATTGTTTGAAAGTTATGGTGGAATTTAGAAACCCTCATACACTAGTACTACTTCAGAACATATGCATTTTGAAGTCAGTCGTGTAAAAATTGAATTTTATGGAACCATGGAACTAATATATAAGGCAGCTTGTGCAAACCATTTAGGTCCACGAATTATATAAGCTGTACGCATGTCTTATACACGTATTTGTACAAATGGGACCAGATTTGCGGGTTCCAATAGAAAATTGAGCTCAAGTTTAACTTTTTGACTTGTTCTTAAAATTTATTGCTTTCTATTTCATACTCTCGTTCGAGCGTGAGACATTCTACTCCCGGCGGCTGCGCCGTCACAGTGGCGAGCCTCCTGTCTTCGTGCAGCAGTGCCTTCTCCCCGAAGTAGTCTCCTCGCTTCAGCAGGCCCACGTGTCGCTCGATGCCGTCCTCATCCCGCTTCGTCACCACCACTGTGCCTCCGCGGATTATGTAAAACTTGTCACCCCGGTCGTCTTGTCTCACTACCGCAGTGCCCGCCGAGAAGAACTCCTGTAACGATTCGCCTAGTGCCACTATATCATAATATGTCAGGGCGGTCTACCTGGCTACCTACTTCGATTAAAGGCAGTTAGCGCCGGTAGTTAAATGTGTTAAAAAAACAGATGCGTTATTCCAAGCACAAGAAAGCATTTTCCTGCTGATATCTGATATTAGTCACAAAAATAATGATTTCATATTAAGCATGTTTCAGGACAAGGCTTAAATGTAACTATTTTCTTATCTTTGCTAATACCAACTTACTCGTTTTAAATACTCTGATATATTTGCCAGTTTGACGGGGTCCATGCCTTGAAGAAGTGGCACTGAGTTCAGAAAGCGGATATTGTCTTCTTGCTCCTGGCGGCCACTCCTGACCATGATCTTGTGAAATACTCGCCTCTCCAGGGACCATACTTTAGCTTCTGTTATACCTAAAATATATATGTATGTAAATAGAAACATTATGCGTATCTTAAGTCATTCGTTCTAGTATGTACGACGTACAAACGCACTGAAATAGACATAAGGATTCCTTATTAGTACGGAACCCTTATTTACGCTGGATAGTCCGATTTACCAACCTGTTTGAAATGAAATTGCTTTCTTTAAAAAATAAATAAGTTTATTATAACTTTTTGTTTGTATAACTCACATCGTATTGATGCGAACCGTTTAGCTTTGTATATTATGGCCAGTTCGCCGAAAACTTCTCCTGGTCCGAAGTTCTTCACCACGCGCCCACTCTGGATCACTTCGAATTGTCCGTAGGCGGATACAAACAGGTGACTTCCGCTTTCACCTTCACGTATAATGAAACTTCCTGCCGGGAACTCCTGTGAGCTCATAGCCTCCAAAACGGCAGTCAGTCTTTCGTCATACATAAGGTTTGTTAGGAATTCATTGTTCTTTACTGCTTGTCTTATTTGTTCTTCAGACCTATAAAAATGCACTGGTAGAATCATAAATTAATAACCATATTATTAGGTAGGTACCATTTTACCGACTGAGTGCCTATATCTTCCTAGACTATTAGATTTCTCTATTTATAAGTATCAATCTAAAATAATTCTACATACGTATCAGCTGTTCCATAGAAAAATGTAAATGACACTCGACAAAATGTATGGAACAGCTGATATTTTTTTCGCGAATTTTGGGTTGGTTCAATAGTAAAAAGTTGTTCATAATGATGAGTACTATGAGCCCTTTTCGGCTTAGCATACCCTTTATGAATAACCCTGTATAATCTACCAGTGTAGATAAGTTACTTACGTTTGGTCTTTGTCATATTTTTCATATTGCAAGTCTATAGACTTGCGTATCGGATCAAACGGTGCGTGAGGCGCGATGATGCCCCTTTTCCTTCTAGTTGGTTGTTCTTGCACGATTGCTGGCGCAGGCTGCACTCCCACAATCATTGCTATTGTTTTCTTGCGGGTTGTGCTCTCCCGATCTTCATTTGTCGGATCGCTGTCTGAAGCTTTGGCATAGCCAGAGTTGCCGCTGCTGCGCTCGCTTACAGTCGCTGTATTAGATAGATAAGGTCTTTATTGTTCACACCAGAAATTACAGACAGGATCATAACATTTAAAACTAGTTCAGCAACTGGCGGTCTTATCGCTAAGAGTGATCTCGACCAGGCAACCTTATCATGGAGAAGATACAAAAAGGAAAAAAGCGGAAAAGGAAAAAAGAAAACAAAAACAAAAAAAAGGAAAAGGAGAAAACATAATATAGAGGTATAAATCTACATATAAAGTTTATACATAAATTGAAATAAAATATATACTAAAACTTAAAATTACCAGTGTTATCTGTTTCCATCGGTTTGACGGCGCCTATCCCGCTGCCGCCCGGGATGGCAGCTGGATCCGTGGTATGGCCATTTGTCGGCAATGTTGGTGGAATTGTTTGTTCGGGTAAGACTTTCGTTCGGTTATCATTTTCAGGTAGTGTCTGTAAAGTAAGTAAGTAAATGATGGATGGTGGAAAAAAATAATGGAATAATGTTGTTTACATAAACAATGCGTGTGCTTAATTATTTAATTTACTTTATTATTTATTAGACGACCTGTTTGGCTCAGCTGTAATATACCAGTCCGCCTTTTAAGCTAGAGGCCCCGGGTTCGATTCCCGGCCGGGCAGATGTTTGAATGTTGAATTTAAATGTCTGCTCTGGGTCTGGGTGTTAGTTGTCCTTGTCTTTGTGTGTGTTCCATGGTATTCCCGACACAGGATTATCCTAGTGGGGAGCTATGAGTGTGAAACGTTTTTTTTTTAAATTCTCAATTACTCAAATTGTATCAATTTGACTTATCGGCTTAGTAAAAGCCGATAAAAATTGAAGGTAGGTTGCTAACTTTTTACTATAATACATAATTATTATGGCCAAATTATACTTTACACCTTTCATTTTAGGATCCCAGTGCAATGCGCCAATTTTTAGAGTTCTGTTGCACAACAAGGAAACCCTTCACAGTAGCATAACAAGATTTTTTTAATATTTATAAACTAAACTATATGTACACCTCGCGATTTCAGCCGCTTTCCTGCAAAAACTGTACCTAGGGTATAAACTATCTCCAATACCAAATTTCACTAAAACTGTTAAGCCGTTGACGGATCACTGATTCTCAGTTGGTGCAAGTAGTAATAATTTTTAACTTACATTGAAAGTGCCACGCCGCGGGGTCTTGTCAATGTCAATGTCGCGGGGCCGCGGGGCATTCAAATTAAATCGACCACTCCGGAACCCCGGGAACTGTGGACACTTCACCATTATTTATTTTTGTTAACTTCCAAACGCACATTGGTAATTGATAGCGATTCAGCGCATCGCTATATGAAGACTTGGCGCGGTATCCGCGTACACTGGCCGAGTGAGGTAAGACAGCCCTTATCGGCCCTGCTACTTAATCTCTCCTCTAATCCTTTTCGATTAATAAGACTCCTGGATAACACTATCTCTTTTACACATTTACAAAAAAAAAATAAAAATAAAATCCAGAAAAGAAATTGCCCAGAAATTAAAAAAGTGAATGAAGAGAAAAGAAAAAAAAAGAAATGGAAAATTTTCTATTTTTTAAAACGATTATACTACCCACATTCGAAAATATGTAGTTGTCAACTTCTCCTTTGCCAGAAATTTGAATTTTGCCGGTCAGCAATTTTTATCTTCAATTGTTTTAAAATGTGCGAAAGAGATAGCACTAGTGGAAAACGAGGGCCTTTAAATCTATTTCACACTAAGGAATGATTATCTACAATTTATTATCACAACGACCTGCACTTATCGTCACAAAACAATGATTGTGTTAAGCCAATACATGTATTTATTTGCCAATGATACAAATTACAATATTTATTATGTATCTTGATATTCAATCCGATCATTATCAGATTCGTTTTTTTCTATGCACAAAAACAACATAGAACTAAACGTTCAGTATTAATTATTATCTACCCTTAATATTGTGTTGTATGGACTATATCTTATAATTATATAAAATTCTCGTGTCACAATGTTCGTTCCCGTACTCCTCCGAAACGGCTTAACCAATTGGCTTGGCTTGCTTGGCTTGATGAAATTTTATAAGCATATTCAGTAAGTCTGAGAATCGGCTACTATCTATTTTTCATACCCCTAAGTGATAAGGGTTGTCCACCCCTAACATTTATTTTTATTTTTTGGACAACATTTTTATTTCTTATATTGTTGCTTATGTGGCATTAAAAAATACATAGGTACAACCCTAAATTTTCACCCTTCTATCACCAACCCCTATTTTTTAATAGTCACTAAAAATAATTTTTATTTTATGGCAAAACAACGTTTGCCGGGTCAGCTAGTGTATATTGTAATATTTTAAACATAACAGATAGTTACCTATTTTGTTAAATAAATCTGGAAAATTCAGGGCAGGCACTTAAAAAAAAAGTTATATTAAAATATACATTTAGTATGTATCGTATTTTTCTGACAATATCAAAGTATCCTCAAAATATCTTGATCCAATCTTAATGAAAATTTATAGGCAAATAAGAAAACTTGATTAAAAGATTATAAAGATATAGGGATCGCGTTATTTTGTGTTCGGGTCTTTTTAGAGGTGAAACGTACCTAACGTTTCACTTGCAATCAATTTTCCAATAAAATAATCACATCACGATAATACTGCACCTGAGTCACCTGACCCGGAATCCTTTGATAAATGTGTCCCTCTTGCGAGCAACCCAGATTTCAAATGGATCCAAATACCATTTCAAACGCTGCACGGTCGATATCATTTTCAACATACTCGCCTAAGGAACCCAACCCTACTTTTTATGAGCGAGTCACGCACGACACATACCTATACTTTACGATATTCTTATGATTAACTCTCAAAGAATAAATAATTAAATATCTCTAAATCTCAATTGCTTATTGGGGAAACATAAAAAAGGGGTTCAAAATTGTGTCCGTATGTCAAAAATATGCCTAATTCCTATTTTTCAAATAAATAATGATAAAGGTAGTGGTTAATAGAAAACAATATTGTAATTCAATGTATTGTATACATAGCGTTTATTGTCATTGAATTTATATAATTAGTACCTACTAAAGCGTTGCACCAAATCTGTAAATTCGCAAGACTAATAATTAATATAAGTCTTAGTAATGCCTATCTAGTTTTAGGTACATGTAAGTTTCTAGGGTAATCGTAAAATTAAAATACTTATTTGACGCAGTAACCATACGTAGCTATATTTTGAAACCTGCACACGTCCGGAGAAGAAATTCAATGACGTATGTGAATTCACCAACCCGCACTTGGCCAGCGTGGAATAGGGCCTGAACACCCTTCTAGGGTAGACCTGATATCCCAGCAGTGTGATGATTAAAGGTTGAGTTAAGGTATACAGGGTTATTCATAAAGGGTATGCTAAGCCGAAAAGGGCTCATAGTACTCATCATTATGAACAACTTTTACTATGGGAGCAAATCGAAATTCGCGAAAAAAAAATCAGCTGTTCCATACGTTTTGTCGAGTGTTATTGACATTTTTCTATGAAACAGCAAATTTTTTTTTCGCGAATTTCGGGTTGGTCTCATAGTAAAAGTTGTTCATAATGATGAGTACCATGAGCCCTTTTCGGCTTAGTATACCCTTTATGAATAACCCTGTATATGAGAACTACGTGTGGTGACTGCTGGCAAGGTAGCTTAAAATTTATCATCCCATCCCGAAGTCTCGTCTGGCGGCGCTTTTTCCTTAGGATACTTCTCAAAGTTAGAGAGATCAAAATCGTTGGCGACCGGTTGAATCAACGGAGCTACCATTTTCCTCTCCCGCAGGGCCTCCCAGTCAAATCCCAGGAACCACCTGAAAAAAAAAATACTGATAAAACTGGTCATCAATCCCTTTCGTCAATACTGTTTTAGTAAAGGTAAAACTAAAAACCTACAACAAACACGACCAAATCTTGAGAACTCTTCGGTCCAGTATTTAAATTTAAGTAAAGAACTGCTGTTTGGCCTTCTAAGCTATACAATAATCATAGCGTTACAAGTATAGATAATTCGTTTATCGTCCGGAAGATACTTATCTGTCCTTTAGCATTCAACAATAAAATTACCTAGTAGCTTTGTTCTCAGAACAATGTTGACCGACGTTGTATGAATTCTTAACTGTGCCTAATCTAAAAATATTTTGCGTCATGTGACAACGACAAAGTGTTGCTAATGTGATAGGACACAATGGCTCATATCAAAATATTTCAATATTATTGCAATTAGCATTTTGATCACTTTTCAGCACGTAATTATCTAGATAAAAAAATATAGACTTTATAGGTAATTAAAATTTGTTTCGATCGTTACTATTTTTCAAAAAGAGAAAATGAAATCGTTGACTTACCTTACTTACCGATTGTCTAATGTCTAGTTACTTGTGAAAACCCGTGATAATAAATTTAAATTTAGAACAACTTTGGATCCAATCAATGAGAAACTACTTCGTATGTACCTACATTTCATAGGGCTTCACGGTGTGCACATAGTGCACAATGCATACTCGTATAAGGCACACCGTCGTGAACTCAGTTTTGTCTATTTGCAAAACAGTACCTATTAGGTATACTGGGTATTTGTTTTGCATTGGGTTTGAGTGATAGGGTAAGATTTTATTATACTACCTACTATAATAAGCGAAAATATAGGTATACCGTGGATTTACGCAACTAGCCAAATAGAAGGTAGGTATCAATAGGAACTGACTTGTGAATTTTAACATCCTGCATTCCATTCTTGAGATAGCCGAGTCTTTCCGCCGGGACAGCTTTGCAGAGCTTTTTGATGAGCATCTGCGCGGACTTGGCAACGCGCGGGTGGAACGGAACAGCGTTGATCCCACTGAGGATCAGCGTGTAGGTCTTCATGTGGTCTCCGCCGGGCGCGCGGAACGGGGACTTGCCCACTAGCAGCTCGTGGATAAGCACCCCCAGCGCCCAACAGTCCACCGCTCGGTCATGGCCCTACAATACAAACGTTTAGAAATTACCACACAAACCAGTCTTAGTTGCTTTTTTTATTCTAGGTGTCTTCAAGTCGCGAGTGAATCGGTTTCTTCTAAGCAAGCGTGCTCCATCGTAGACCGTATCGTTGCTTACCATCAGGCGAGATGGTGATCAAATGCAAGACTATTACTGAATATAAAAAAAAACCGGTTTCGTGACAAACTTTTGGATTTTCAATTTTTTTTAATTAAAGGAAATTCGAATACACTGCTGTGATTTGTATAGGTACTACAATATATCAATTTATCGAGTAGCGACTAACCTTGTTCAACACTATTTCTGGGGCCACATACTCTGGGGTGCCGGCAAATGTCCATGTTTTGCTGTTTGGTGTGATATTTTTCGCAAACCCGAAGTCGACCTGTTCAGAAAAAAGCAGAGAACTGTTAATTTATCAATAGTATTCAACTAATGAAAATTTTTATTTGTGATGGTCGATTGTTTATTTTACGGGTATTCTGGATGTTTATGACAATTCTTCGACAAGTTAAAGTGCTTACCAATTTAATAAATCCTTGTTTGTCGAGCATGAGGTTCTCAGGCTTGAGGTCCCGGTATATGATGTCCAGGTTGTGCAGATACTGGAAGGCCTCCACGACGCAAGCTGCCATGAACCGCCCTACGTTCTCGGGGAAGTACCGCCGCTTCTGCAGGATGGTCCACACGTCGCCGCCCAGCACAGGCTCCATCAGGAAGTATATGTACTTGTTGTCTTTGAACGTTTGGTATAATCTGAAAAATTTGGAACAAGGTGTGTTGGTTCGCATTATGCATCTCCCCTGCAATTGACTGCTAAATTGGAGAGGCAACCCTAAAAGATTTTAGTTTAAATTCTGCTATTCGGCGTTCACAGACCGTCGTCGATTCATAGTAGGTAAGATTAGGTTAGAATAAGCTTATGTTTTTGGTAGGTAGCGAATCTTTTAATGATTTCTTTAAAAAGTTCTATAATTTTCTATTAGAAAGATCCGTAAAAGCGTTGACGTGATGTCTTTGACGTAGTTAGAGATAAGGCAATGATAGAATAGACATTCATTTCTGCACCAGTAGGTAGCTAACCATAGCTTAGGTACCTACTGGTGCGTCGTAGCTTTTATTCTATACATACACGTCGAATAAGTATTTTCATAACAGACTGTAATGTGATGCATGCGGCCATGGTTTTAATTTTACATTTATACGGGTAACGTGTATGGGCACGCTATGTGCGTTGGTTTCTAGGAAACCATTGTCGCACCGCACCGACCTGCAAATGAAGGGCGAGTTGCAGATCATCATGATCTGTTTCTCATTGAACGCGTGCTCCTGCTGCTGTTGTTGGACCATGTCGATCTTCTTCAGGCATTTCAAAGCGAATGTCAAAGACGGGTTTGGTTTGTACCGGACCAGCTCTACTCGGCCGAATCCACCGACGCCCATGGTTCCCACAATATCCAGTTCTTCAAGTTTCACGTATTCATATTCTGCGGACCAAAATACTGATACTCAGAAAAACTTATCAGATGTGTTGTCGTAGTTTTTGGCAACATTAAAAATCCTAATTTGACAAAAATCGAAATGAAGCCGAAAAAATTTAAACTCGAATTTAAAGTACATAATATGCAAAGATGAGAAGAGATGGGATCAGCAGTGGGTGGAAAATGGTGATTATAATACTATACTGTAAATATTCTAATGTTCTGTTAAATTTAGATCGAGGTGGTTAAACTCTATTTTTTTTCATGTCGATGGAGGTGGTGTGGGCACAGAACAACTTGTTTTTTTGTAGATATTATTTATGAAACTTATTGCTTAGTGATAAAAATAAAATGAACCCCTTATATGTATAAAAACATTCGATAATTATAATAAATAAAATCATTTATTTCAGACATAAAAAAGATAAGCCTATCTGAGTTATTGTTCTATCAACGTATTCGTAAAGGGCAATGTCCCATGTGAAAAATCGACTAAGCTTAATTTTATCAAATTTATTAACTACCAGGGCTAACCATTCGGTCGGTCTACACAAACTTGTGTTCTATATATGAAAATGAATCCCTATTTCCCTTGGTCACGCCATCACGCGTGAACGGCTGGACCGATTTCACTTTTTTTTTTTTGTTGTTTTTGTTATTGTCAGGAGAAGGTTCTTACGAAAGAAAAAATTAAAAAAAAATTACGCGAAAATAAGAAAATTTAAGAATAGGTACCTACTTAGCGCTTTGGACAATGTAAACTTTTTTAATGTAACATTTGACATTGAATTGCGTGCTCAAATATCATCAACACACATTTACTCTACGTTTATCCCAAAATGTTTAAAAAATGAATGTCTACCCGTGCGAAGCCGGGATGGGCCGCTAGTTACTTTATAAAAAACTAGCGGCCCGTCCCGGCTTCGCTCGGGTGGATATTCATTTTTTAAACATTTTGGGATAAACGTAGATTAAATGCGTCTTTATGCGGGTGATAAGTAGTTTTTTTTAAATTACTATTTATATTTTCGCTTATAATTTTTTACATTTTTATCTATAAACGTATTTTTATTCTCATCTATCGTAACTTTATTTTTTATTTATTGTCCCATTTTATTTATATTGTGTTTAAGATTAAATACTTTATTTATTTTTTTAGGTTTTTGGTTGCAATTTTTTTACTTGATCTTATTTTGTTAAGGATCCCTTATTTTTTCAGGTAATAAATTATAGCCTATGACACTCAGCAATAATGTGGCTTTCTATTGGTGAAAGAATTTTTAAAATCGGTTCAGTAGATCCCGAGATTACCCCTTACCATTTAACAAATATACAAACACACAAACTTTACTTCTTTATAATATTATTAAGTATATTAAGTATTAAGTATATAAGTATAAGTATAGACAAAATCGCAGTATTACTCAAAATAATATTCATCAGCTGTTTCTAAAGAGCTACATAAACCGATAACATCTCAGGACGTGAATTCCGATGTGTACCCAAAAGATACACATCGAAATTCACGATGACAGCGTCCCGAAATTAGTGTTGTCGCAGTTTTAATTGAAGCCAATTTAGTTGTTAACTAGTTTAAAATAATTGCACCTACCGCTTCTAACTTGGGAGCTTCGCGTCTTTTGCGAAGGCCTCGGCGGGATGTGAATGATGTTTCTCAATTCTTCTAAATTACCCAATAGATCTGTGAAAGGCCTGTAAAACGTAAAAAGTATTACATCGTAGTGTTCCTCACACCGTTATTCAAATAAGCTGGTTTACTAACCCAGCAATTTTTTTTTAATTTTTTAAGTATTTTTTTTTGGATTTTTTATACTATACCTACAAGTAGTACGAGTGGCAGTAGTTTTGAAAAACTTATCGAAAATGTTACTCGTAGACATAATTTGAAAAAATTCAAATAATTATTTTTAAGACTGATATAACCGGAAGTTAATGTTTCACGTCATACCCTCGTTCGAGCGTGAGACATTCTACTCCCGGCGGTTGCGCCGTCACAGTGGCGAGCCTCCTATCCTCGTGCAGCAGCGCCTGCTCCCCGAAGTAGTCTCCTCGCTTCAGCAGGCCCACGCGACGCTCACCCCCGTCACCATCACGTTTCGTCACCACCACTATGCCTCCGCGGATTATGTAAAACTTGTCACCACGGTCGCCTTGTCTCACCACAGCAGTGCCCGCGGAGAAGAACTCCTGTAACGATTCGAATGCACAGAAAAATGAAAAGGGAAAATTAAAAACAACTGGAATAAGTAATACATAACTGGAAGAGCCATCTCGATCTGATATTAGTAATCAAAATATAATTTGAGGTTTAGGTAGGTACTGTTTACTTTTATTGTTTTACAAATTTCGTCAAAATAGTTTCTAGACTCACCCTTTTTAAAAACTCTGATATTTTTGCAAGTTCGATAGGATCAATGCCTTGAAGAAGTGGCACAGACTCCAGGAAGCGGATATTATCTTCGTGCTCTTGGCGCCCACTTCTGACCATGATCTTTTGAAATACTCGGCGCTCCAGTGTCCATATTTTGGCTTCAGTTATACCTAAAATATAATTAGACGTGTCTTTTCATTCATTGCAAAGGATCTTAGTAAGGGGGTTAGGGTCATGCGTTACAAAATGTAATTTATCGCCGTAAGCCAAAACAATATTATCTACAAAGTACCAAGAATGCGATATGACAAAGGACTTACACCGATCGATTTACTTGTTAGAATTGATAGCGTTTTCTTTAATGATGATAAGTCAATCACAATTTTTGTTTGTAACTTACATCGTATTGATGCGAACCGCTTAGCTTTGTACAATATGGCGAGTTCCCCGAAAGCTTCTCCTGGTCCAAAGTTTTTCACCACGTGTCCACTCTTGAGCACTTCAAACTGTCCGTAGGCGGATACAAATAGATGACTCCCGCTTTCACCTTCACGTATAACTAGACTTCCTGCAGGGTACTCCTGTGGGTTCATAGCCTCTACAACGGCAGTCAATCTTTCTTCGTCCATAAGGTTTCTTAGGAAATCATTAGCCATTACTGCTTTTCTTATTTGTTTTTTGGACCTAAGAAAATAAATGAAACAAATATAGTGTATCTCGCAAATTTAAAGTACCTACCTATCTACGAACAAGTAGACAGTGTCTAAAATTAAAAACTAAAAACATAGATATTTTATTCGTCTCTTGGTACTTCCCATTTTATAGACAGTGTTTTAGATACAGAAGTAGGTAGGTACCCAAATATAGCAAATTCATGTACCTATGTATATAAAATGTAGGTTTCTATTGATGTATTTTTATCATATTGAAAAATTTGATTATACAAAGGCTCGGCTCAAAAAATAGCTCGGGCTATTTGATTAGCGCAATTCAATATAATTTTAATGTTTTTAGGTACTTATGTTAATAATAGGCAATTATGTAGGTAGATAGATACCTATGTTTCAATCTATAAAAGAATCATAAGTATAGGTAGATACTTACAAAGGTAGATAAACTTACTTACGCTATGTCTTTGTCATATTTTTCATATTGCAGGTCTATAGACTTGCGTGTCGTATCAAACGGTGCATGTGGCGCGATGATGCCTCTCCTGATTTTATGGTTTTGCACGGTTTCAGGCGCAGGCTGCCGTCCCACGATCATTGCTATTGTCTCGCGGCCTGTGCGACTCTTGCTATCGTCATTTTGCAGATCGTTGCTATAGCCTGAGTGGCCACTGCTGCGTGTGCTTACTACCAGGCTATCATTGTTATCGGTTTCCATTGGTTCGTCGCCGTCCAGCCGGCTGCGGCTGGGGACGACGCCGACGGCGGGTTGTATGGTGACATTGCCATTTGTCTGGATTGTTTGTGGAATTTCTCCTTCGGGTGATACTTCGGTTTGAACGTCAATTTCAGGTAATACCTGTAAAGCAGACCATGAAGAATGGTTGGTGCCTGATTGATGCGTGAGCATAATATACTCTATTTAAATTAAAATGTGTACTTTTAAATCTTATTACGATCTGATTGGCTCAGCAGTACGTCAGCCTTATAAGCAAGAGGTTCCGGTTTCGATTCCCGGCCAGGCACGTGTTTGAATGATGAATTTAAATATGTTTTTTGAGTCTGGGTGTTAATTGTCGTTGACTTTGCGTGTGTGTATTACTTGAGTATACACTATGATTACGTGTGAGTGTTACGATGATGTGGTAACAATTTATGGTTTATATTATATTATATTTAAAAATATTACCTTAATATGTATATCTAGGCCATTTGTGTGTAATGTTTCTGGAATTTCTCCTTCGGGTGATACTTCTGTGTGGTCGTCAATTTCAGGTAATACCTGTAAAGCAGACCGTGAACAATGGTCGGTGCCTGATGGCCTGGCACACCAGGGCTTGCCAGTCGGCCTTTATGACCTTACTTACTTATACCGGGTAACGACGGAAGAATACTAGGATATCATTGTACTTACGAGTATTATGAACTAATTATGAACTTTTTCTATGGGGAAAAAAATCAGCTGTAAAATCAATGAACTTTTTGTATGGACATCATTGTATGCTTTTTGACTTTGACTTTTTGTATGCTCATTGGGATTTATTCAACAAAATCTTTGGTGCTGAGTATTACTCATCGAGATTATTATTATTTTTTATTTGTAATTTGTAGGTGTACCAAATTTTATCGCAATAATTATAGCTTTTTTAAGAAAAAATTACAGTGCATGGCTTATTGAAAAATTATGAAGATTCCTGTTTTGCTACGGTATCCTAAAAGGTTTGCAATGTTGTGTGAAAATAAGGCGTTGTTTTACCACCCTATAAATGATTGTTTCAGGCTAATAAATGTTAAATCCGTATTTGAACGACTGGATTAGATACGAGTGTGTAAGTACATTATGTTCAATCGCGCCAAACACAAACTGCCGCACTATTATCTTTACAGTGATTGAAGAATTATCATAATTAAGTTTCCTTATCGGCCGGATATTAGACTGATTTCAAATTTACAAATCTATTCATTTGAAGTTAGCGCTAGCTGGTGCTGGGTGAATCAAAATATCTATTTTTGGAATGATTATAGGTATTCATGAGGTAATGACATTTCACAAAATGGACAACAGCTCATTTTTTTTTGCGAATTCAGGATTAGTCTCACAGAATAAAAAGTTAGTTAGTTCATAATGAAAAGTACTACTTAAGTATGAGCAGTGGCAGATTTACAAAGTTTTCCCCAGTAGGTTATTAAAAATTCACTTTTTTGCCGCCCTTATCGACCTCTTCAATTCGATACACTCTAACACTCCCCGGTCCCTGGTCGAAATCATGTTTGACATGAAAAAACAATTGGCCTTGAATTTGCCGCCCCTAGCTCCAGCCTTCTCAGCCTGCTGGTAAATCCGCCACTGACTATGAGCCATGTTCGGCTTAGCATATTTTTTTCTTATAACTGTAAAACTTGTGTTAAATAATAAAAATAATTCACAGATTGGTAGACCTTTTGATAGATATACCTATGTATTTGGAAAAGTATCTACCTACCTACCCATTTATTTGTACCTACTTCTAGCATAAGTTGTAGGTAACGGACGTTCGTAAGCCTAATCATTGACCTAAATGACAAAGGTGTGTAGGTACATATTAGTAGTACTTACATCAATAATAATTACTTATATATATCTCTTAAGTACTTTACATTTGTATCTTTGTGAAAAACTAGTGTCCACGTGTTTTTTAATTAGCTTTAAGTATTACTTAACTAAATTATTACTAAAGCGTGATCTGTGCAGCAACAATTTCCATAATGTGGTAAGAACGTAGGTGTTGTGGTAATTATAATAATCGCGGAAAGAATCAGCGCTTTTCAGGCTACATGTTCACGGCGACTGACGTAGGTATGTATGGACAGAGAACGTTGCTAAGCAAATGTTCGGCGACGCAGTTCAACATCAAGAGCAACATATTTGCATGCGCAACTTGTCGCGCCACAATTGTTACCTTGATAATAATTATTGCTTGGAAACTAACCTGAGTATTTTATGAGTGCCCAGAAACACAGAGCAGCCCTGAACAACGACCCGCAGAAAAAATAATTTTTTCGAGTGTACTTACTTAAGTTGGTATTTGTGTCTAGTTAAAGTTTCGCTATAACAAACAGTGTGAAACTGAAAAACATTGCAAACATTTTAGCTTATCAATGTTTTAGTTCCAGCGAGCTCAATATTTTAGTTAGTACCTAGATACCTATCCTACCTAAAAAACCTGTCTACTGCGATATTTGTGTTTAGCGTGTTATTTTTTCAGATTTGATATTTGTGTTTAGCGTGTCTTTTTGTCAGTTTGTGAAATTAACATTTTAGATGTTAGAAAACCATAAAAGAATTGTATATTAGTTATTTTTATAAGTAGTACCTAACTATTCCTATTGACATTGACCGATTAAAAATGAATCTGAAAAGACTGAAAGATATCGAAGAGTACCTACCTACAAATTGTTATTTGTCCGGAGTATTTTATACTTGTCTAAATGTCAAATATATTTTTGCAAGAAACAACTCATGCTGATTTTCAGGTAGGTAGCATAAGTTATTTTGAACAAACTTAAGTTTTATACTTAGTTTATTCGCTGCACCCCGCGGTTACACTTGCTATCCTACAGAACCGGTTGATATTTCGAGATAAAATCTACCAACTCTGTGCGTATCCAAAGTGTGCGCTTCCTTCTATACCATGTTTCATCTAGATACACTACTTGAGACGTTAATACGGATTTGAGTAGGAACAAACACACAGATACACACAAACGTTCTTCATATGTAGGATATATATTAGTCACTATGGACACGGAGAAAAAGTTGCAAAAAGCGCAGTAATCAATATTTATTTTATACTATAATTTTATTAGTAGATATGAAACAATAAATGTAGATACTTATTCTTTCTTAATAGGAGACGTGACGTGACTGCAGTATACCCATTTAGTGTATTTATATACTTAATTGAATAAATTTGTCGTCTTTAACACATTTACTTTCAATTATACCATTCGAACTCGAGTAAGTGCATTCGATGCGTAACGAATTCTAACATTCCGATAATACTCATGTATGTTTTACCTACCTATCGCGCGCCACGTTAAATTCTATGCTACATCAGTGACTAATAATCTTCGCAGAATGCCCATAAACCCCGTTATATTAATTGATTCTCATTCTGGTATCTACCAAAATGAAATATAATGCAAATAATATAATGCATTTAACAAAAGGCAAATAAATCTTAAGTGTGCATGCATTTCTCATTCTTAGTTGGTAGATATATTCATTACTTACATAGAAAGTGTCACGGCGCGCTGGCCTGGTGCGTTTCGGTGCATTGAGATTAAACCGTCCTTTCTCGGACCACTTGAACGGTGGACAAAACACCATTATAATTATTTTTCATGAATTTCCAAACACCAAACACATCGATCACTGATTGCAAATCACCGCGCTGTGAGAGCCCTTCGCGCCGCGACCGCGTCGACTGTTCGAACGACGCAAGGCAGCCCTTATCGCTCCTGCCAGATAATCTCTCTTTTTAGATTGTTAATTATATTTCACACTAAGTAATTATTACCTACAATACACTATCAAAGCGATCTGCAATCTTATCGCCACAAAATAATTATTATCATTGTCACTCAATCACATACTTACGGACAAGTTTAAATTCACGCGTAACAATACAATGTTCCTGTGCTGAATCAACTGTCAGCAAGGACAATAAGATTGTACTGTTATTTTTAATTAATTAAGTATTAAAATAACGGATCTAGTTGACAACTTTAGGGGTTATTTTGTTAGCTACGGAACCTTTACATGTTCGTTGGTATAAATATGTTAGTTTAAATAAAAGATCAGTTTCATACTATAATTTATTGATAACGTAAATGAGTACACAATGCCAAAGGCTCAAATGATTCACTTCATTCAATATTCATTGAAAAAAATATATATTTACAATAAAAGAGAATCAGCTCTGCAATCTATTAAAATTGCTTTAAGAAAACGGAAATTATATTAATTTTATGTATTTTAAAATTTTAATCACAAATCGTAAATCGAATCGTACGAGTGGGTCCGCCGTGCACTTGCCTCGTAACTCGTTAAATTAACCGCAGAATCGGTAGGGTCGTGCAACAATAAAATGTGCCACAATTCTATAAAATGTGCCCAACGGAAGACATTCAACGTGTAACAAATCTATTGTATTTTACATTAATTCAAAAACATTTCAATTTTAACATTATCCTTACAACATAGATACGGAAATTGAGCATGGTATTGTATGCAGTAAAATACTGGTTGTATGTGTACACGAATGCGTCGGTGAGGACGCGCATGTAACGCATCAACTGACGTGACGCATGCCCGATGCCAACCTTTCATATAATATACCAATAAATATAGTCTCACACGAACTGTGACCACGTATGCTGACGCAGCTAGTGACAACTTAGTTTTCATTAGATCATTATTAACAGTACCAAAATGTCACGCGCACTAGCTGCTTCGAGCATAGTTCATCAGTCGGTTGGCAGCGCGCACGCACGTCCGTTCGTCACATTAAAATCGAAGACGTTCTGCCAGATGCTAACCATAATGACGTAATCAGCCGC
Organism: Alcis repandata; assembly: GCA_949125135.1. NCBI lineage: Eukaryota > Metazoa > Arthropoda > Insecta > Lepidoptera > Geometridae > Alcis > Alcis repandata. Next base: position 7,936,656 of record OX421226.1, on the reverse strand, counting down.
ACATCTGCGACTTTAATGTTGGAAGGTACTGCGACGTACACATTACTACCCTATCCTACTCGAGTACTACACGAACAGAACATCGTCGACGAGTGCAATTGACGAACAAGTGATATTTAATAACTGGCTACTTTAACAACATGAACCCGAGGGAACAAATTATACGCACAACATGGCGGCGAGCGCCCGTTACGCCCGACTCACTTGCATGGCCCCAGCTTTATAATGCCTTCAATCCAACCTACCTCATTTCCGAACCTTAAAATTTTGCGCAATTGATATACATATTTCACTTTAGTCATGTCGTGAGTTTATGATTTGTCGGCGATACTTAAAGTCAATACTTACGATTACATAAATGATTAGATATACAATACTTATTCGACACAATTTGTAAAATCATCTAAGAATCAACACTGTGTTGTGATTGAAGTCATAATTTGATTTAGTCGAGTGTTGCCAGGGAGGCCCGGGAGCGACGCGAGTGAGTGCGGGCGGCGCGAACAGCGAACAGCGCGGCTCGCTGCACGATATAACAACACATTTACATTAGATCTATCGTTTAATATTAAAGAAGCCATCGATTGTATAATTTGTGCACAGCATAAAAAACGAGAATAGTATGAAAATTTAACATCTTATAAAAACTGAGAAACAAATGGCTTTAAAAAATACATTATCCTTAATTTAATGATTAATATACTTTACGATACATTGTCCTTGTTGTTTATTTAGCAAATCTTATTTCTGTAGCACACTAACCATTTTGTCAGATATGTAATTTAAATTCCGATTTTTCTCCGAGTAATAACGATTTGGCTTATAATATTATAATTGTTCGTTTATAACATAAGACTCAATTACGTGCTTGTGATTAATCAATTGATTTTATTACTAAAAATAAAATCATACAAAATTAACATAATCAAAAAATATGTTTAGAAGTAGGCACTACTAAATGTGACGTGTTTCGAATGCTCAGTACAACTTTATTACTGTAACTGAAACATTTGGCCACAAATTTCCTTATAATTTACCAATTTGAGTATTACAAAACACGTCCCACTTAATCGTGACCAAAAACCAATTCATGGCGTATTTTATGATAAAATACATATTCGCGATTAGTATAAAATAAAATATAACTAAAATGATCAAATAAATCACATGTACTTTTTTCTGTACTAAAATACAAAAAGTTGCATTAGGGTTGCTTACTTCTAAAACTAATAAATCCTAAAATAACGCATCCACACATGAGTATTCAAAAGTAAAGCACAATATGTTGTTCGAAGCTGCAACAAGACAGATACGTAATATTAACGTAGCAATTAATTACCTAAAATATTAAGCCAGTGGCACTAAAAGGTGAGTGTAATATAATAACTATTCATAACTTTCAGAAAATATGACACGAAGCCTAAAATTAAGAACCTAACAAAATGTATGCTGAAAACTAAACACCTGAAGGTAGCTATTAAGTATCACATGAAACCTTTACGAAAAAGCACCTTTCCCTAGTTTAAATTGTGCGAAAAAGACTAGAACATCTGTCAGGTAGAAAATAATGTCATGGAATCGCTACTGACAGGTGAGAGAAGCTGAACTGCCACTAACGGGACTGTAACCAATCGGGTCGACCGGCGACGAGCGTCCAGCGTCGATCGGAGGCATCAGGCCCTGTATTACATTCCCATCAAAATTGTTTGTTCCCAGTTTGAAACATCCTAAATACGAATTACCCAATTAATTTAATTAAAGCTATCTTGTAGTATAGAAGATAACAAATTGTGACATGGACCAATAGAGAGACGAGACATAATTGATTTACTTGAGAGTCGCTGTTTTTGCTCACAACTTAAGAGGTTCAATATTATTACAAAAAAACTGTTGGCATCTATAAAATCAATAGTAATTTTAATAGAATTTCCCATTAAATTTGACTATTGACCATGCCAAAAAAATCCTCCCACGAAAATAGTCACTTTTATCCAATGCCGAGAGAATTGATTCAGATCTACATACTTTACAAACGCTACTAATCTAGATGGCAAAAGATATGTTCAAAGAGAAATCACTTACAAAGACACTAGGTGTATATTATGTATATTGTTTATTGATACCGCTTAAATAAAGATTAAAATGATGGTTGTTCGAGTTACGTATGTGACTCCTAGATTTGTTAAGTTTTTCCGAATGAAAGACTATGAAATCTATCGAGATGAGTAAATACAAAATAATATTATGTGCGAATTCACCGAACATGTACGAATCGATGGGTTTTGTGCTTTGGTATAAACGTTGAGCGAATTCATAGATGTTACATTACTTTACAATCCTAATGAAAATGTTAGATCTAAAATTTACGACTTCTAAAAGGGTTGGACCCGTATGCGTGTTTGTTCGATTAAATGAAAGTTTAACACATCAGATAAAACATTAAAATAGCACTGGAAAATCAGACACCAGTACAAGTTAATAAATCTACGTAAAACCAAATTACAAGGAGAAAATCTTAATGATATGTAAGAACTCGATGGAGTTCCCTTCTTCTCTTATACACTACAGCTAAAGCGATACCTACAGTTCAGTAAACATTATAACTAGAAACCGATTAATTACTTATTCGATTCGTGACTAAATGGGGACTCCGGTAGTTTCGGCGCGACACGCCGCGAGGCTGCCTGCACGAGGCCAGTACACACAATAGCACCCCTACATAGATCTTAATGAATTTCAATAAATAGCCGATGTCGCATTGTTGCCGTAGAAAAACTATGAATTTTATATGAGATGACAGCAATTGTTCCTCATCGGGCCAGATTAATTAAGATCTATGTCGCAGTATACGTATACATCTGCCGGCTGTGAGGCTCGCCTGGCGCCGCGCCGTGCGCGACCGAGGGGAACGATGTTAGACGTTACACACCGAGTTAAGCGGAACATACAGAGCTGTAACATTACCTAGGAGAAGGACAAAACAGTCTGGTATACCATCAATCGAACGGATGTGCACCTTCATAAACTTGGGAACAGTATTCACTATTCAGACCGATGATATATTGGAAAATTTCGTCTAAAAACCTTAAGAGCTATTTTATGGATTTCCTATTAACGACATTCTGAGTAAAGATTATTACAAAGGTAACTTTTGAAAAATATAGGCATTTGTAAAATAACAACCGAACACATGGCACCGAATTAAAATCGCACCATATAGTTAGCTAATTCAAAACAGTTCCATTTTGGAAGAGCCGTAACTACTCTATGTACTTATCTATGTAAATGTTTACCTTTGCCGTAAGCACTACAAAAGGAGAACTTTAAAATCATGTAACTAATGAGATACTATGTAGCGGCATTTGTTCAGAGAGGTCTTGTAACAATATCGCATCGTAGACGCTTCGCTCGACACGACGGCGACGAGACCGTCAACAGAACCAGCTACACCTCGCGGAGGTATTCCGAATCGACTACAGTCTATCTAGCAAACACACTATGGTTGAAAATCCCTAAATATTTCCTGAGTAAAATGTTACTGGGATTTAATTATTTACAATAATTTGTTCATGATATGCAAGTGCAAAGCTCACTAATAATCCCCATATTATAATACTTACATGAAAATTATAATAATATATTTCTCTATTGTCAAATTTATTGTGTAACATCTACACTAGACAATACTGTAGCGAAGTTTTAGAACGTCGTCGGTAGATACACGCTTTCACTCATGTATCGCGTATGCGATAGTTTTATGTATATTTTATTACAATCAGATATCTTCATACATATCCGTAACGAATGAAAGCATTATAGCTGCTCGCACTTGTATAGCATTAGTACACAATAATTTACACGTATAGTTTACGTAGATAAACTACTTCTGTTAGAAAGTGCATGACTTTGGTATCATTCTCCCGGGGGAGTGGCGAGTCGCGGAACGCCGCGGGCGGCCGTCGGTGCCCTTTCGTTCGACCGCAGATTACCCTAGATACCGTACTTGAAGTGATCGAAGCGTATCACGCATCATACAAAACAACTGTAAAAAACCAATGACTAGCTAGATAAAGGGGAACACTGAATCGGTCCCGTGAACTTCGCTTTCTTTAAATTTGAGTGACCTTGGGTCGGATTAAAGATTACTTAATACGGTAGTTAGTGAGGGTAATCTGAGGATTCGACGCATCGCGGCGCGCCCCGGACAGTAGCCCCGTGGAAGCAGGGGCTCGCCCCGACCGCACGGCTCCAGTAACCGTGCTACCTGGAGCCAGCGCAGAGGACCCACATTGGGTCTCCGAGCACCTATTCCCACACAGCTACTTCCTACGCGTCTACGACTCACCGCTTTGTTAATAGTGTTACACTACCCAAGCTTTTTATACAAAAGTCGGCTAGCAACATTAATTGTTCCTTAAATTAAGAATTACATTTGTACGTTCAAGAGAGTTCATTGTCATGTTAGGGTAAAGGTGACGAAGGTATTCCGTATTCGAGTAAAATCTTTGTAGTTCCATTGGCTTAATATGGCGCGAATCTGTTGTAACCACTTCTGTACACTGCAGTCTGGAACAAAATAGTAAACGTTACCGGCACATAGTCTTACAAGACTGAAATTCAAATTGTTATGTAGTTATTTTAGTTCTGGCACAACGCTGTTTTGATTGTAATTTGGGAGACGCCATTGGACCCTGAAATATAGTTTATACTAGTTCGGGATCCTTTGGGTAACGTTGTAGTTGATTAATGTTATCCTATGTCACAAACAATTTGATTTGATTATATATCTTACCCCGTATCCCGTCACTGGACCGATCCCGTGTCCTAGGTAAGGATCTGCATATTCTCTGCCGTATCTGAAATTAGAATTGATAAATATTGTTACCGCCTGAAACATAGGCCAAACACCGTAGTGTTTAGCCGGTGTCACTGTGCAATTATTTTTTTACTAGTTATGCAAACACACCGTCATGTCGTGACACATTCCCGAAGTAAGCGGTGGTGGTGTGATTAAATAAATAGTACTAGGATATTATCCTGTGTCGGTGAAATAGAAGTAACACGTAGACCCAGAGCAGATATTTAAATTCATCATTCAAATATCTGCCCAGCTGGGAATCGGACCCGGGACCTCTGGCCTATAAGGCGGATATACTACCGCTGAACCAAACAGGTCGTCGTCGTGGTAATGAAATGAATGTATACTCACGCGGCGAGCGGTAGCGCGGTGGGCTGGGGCTGCGCGCTGACGGCGGCGGCGGCGGCGGCGCGCGCGGCGGCTCCGTAGTTGGCGGCCGCCGCCGCCGCCACCGCGTGCTGCGCTGAACTCAGCGGACTCTTAAGCAGCGGCCCCGCCGCCGCCGCTGCCGCTGCCGCCTGCAACCAGTCCGCCTTTCAACATGTACAAAGCTTGTTAACAACGCAGCGCGACCGTCGCGCGTCGGTGCAAGGAAGGGCTGGTGAAGGCCGCTATTCTTTTTTTTGCACAAGTGGGATTAAAAGTGCCAGTGTTGTCCGTTGTACTGTCAATTGTACGACTGGATTGTAGTGCCAGCTGTACTAACGATGGTACTGGCGGTCAACGGCACAACTGGTCATAGATAATTTTGCCTTGGAAACCATCCACGCTGGTTTTTTTTGTGCCAGTACTTACTGGTCTACTAATATCTTTGTTTTATTAAAAGCAGAGTGGATGGGATCCTGGCGCAACAGCGCCGAGCAGGCGCGAACAGTGAGCCCACAAACACGCAAAGGCAACTGCTTACTTGCAAGGTTGACTGCAAATTGCGGTTTGTAATCAGTCGGCCGGTCATCTCTTACCAAATCGAGGTTTCGTGGACAACAGCTCTTCGCACTCGGAGATGGATGTAACCTCGATATTGCGACTCGTTAATACAGCCAAAGAAAGCCGGATGCACTCAATTTACCCAATTTGATAGCGTGTGCAACGGTGGCTGTTTAATTACAATCTACTGCCATGCAGCTCGCCTACCTCGCGCTTTTTCTTACAACATGAATGAATGTATACTCTCTGCAACACAGATGACTTTCGAGTTCATCATCGTAATGTTAGTTATTACGTTTGGTATGATGCAATAAAATATGTCCGGATGAAGTCGAGCATGCATAATATGATTTTCACAAACTATTAAAAACATAATGATGTGATAGTGTCGAAGAAATGTGTCTACAACAGGTGATGTTAGTAAAATACTCAAGTTGCAATTAATTTGTGGGCTCAATGTTCTACTCAGAGCATGATACAATATTTAGCCGATCGACTCAACTCACAGCAGAGCAAAGACCTAAAACTAATCACCCACCACATTACCAACAACGAACAAGGAAACTCAAGAAAGCAAAGAGTGCGGGCGCGGGCCGGCCGCGGCGCGGCGCCTCGGTTACCACAACACAAGTGCACCCGCAATACGGTGGATACCAGCCAGGACTAACGAGTACAGTAAGGAGCAAACAAAATCCCAGCACTCACTCCACGATGAAAACAAACTTAGCTATACTAGCGTGGTGGAATATGAATCAGGAAGCGATAGAGATACGAATAGAGTCGCTTATCGATCGAGATTTAGTGGGCGCCGTTACCTCGGGCGCGGGCCTCGCCGCCTGCAACAACACACGCACGTCACCGAGCGACACATTACCTCCTAACGTGGCGCATTACCACATGCTCCGACTAAAGTTATCCAAGAGCAAGGCGCAGGTCGCGAGAACTGATAATAAGCATTATTTGACTTTTCAAGGTGTAACCTTGAAAAAGAAATGAAGCTATTAAAATGATTTCATTTTGATCGATACGTGGTATCTTTAGTATGGAATCTGTAAGGGAGTAATCTACGCTTCAGGCGCTTCTTGCCGGCGCTTGCCTAGACTTATATCTATATCTACTTATGCATAGAGTTAATTCAAAAACTAAATGTATATTCACCTGGAGTCTGTAGTTGGAATCAGCGGTCGCTGCTGCGGCTAAGAACGGGTCGTAATATACGCTGCAAAATAAATCGCAATTAAAAACATACCGGTCGATAAGAAACCAATTCCAATTTTATTCCAATATAACATACATAATTTCATACAAATTGAAAAATGAGGTGACATGTAAGCTCATCAAATATAACTTCAACCTATTCGATCAACTCGCTACATAATAAAAATGCTCGTCTAGCGGCTACCCTATTGAGTAGTTTACAAGTACACTAATTTACAAGTATGCAGTTCATAACATTAATACCATTAATGCAGGAAGTGAAGAAACTAAGAAAGAAATGTTACTATTATTTTACATCAGTCTCGTATAGAAGAAAAGATAGAGAAGCACTAACAACTAGGGCTAAGGCAGACCAGTTCCATTCAATGTTATTTGAGTTAGTTTACAAATCTGTAAGTAATTGTATGACATCTAAACTAAGGTACTGTGCTGTGTTAATTAGTTATACGATTATTTGATCATACCGTCGGGTGGGGATGGGACGTGGAGTGGAGTGGAAGGAGGTGGTTTAAAGATTGGCGAAGTTCGGATGGAAGACGCAGGACAGGCCTCGTCTCCTGCGAACCATGGTCGACTTTAGTATTTGTGACCACTGGCCAATCAATGTCTGTCAACTTGGGTAAGCAATTAATGATTTGTTCTTTCCGATCGGAGAGCTAGGCCTCTAAAAAGGTAAAGGGTTAGAAGGGAAATAGAAATGCGGTGCGGTGCAGACACAATCTATGCAGTCATTTTTATTTTACACATTTTCGATTTGATTGTACTTTCCAATGTTGCTACTGCTTCTCGATGTACGAGTACGTCGCGTAAATCAAACTAACAGTTACCGATCAATTGTTTCTTCCAATAATCATTACGAATAATAAAAACTTAAAACTGCTTTCATAAGATCATCTGGCAAACAACTTTCTATTCGTCCCACTATCGCACATTATAATCGGCATATCACACACGGGAGACTCGAGTCGCTGCGACGGTTTTGTCGTCGCAACGTGTGCTGTGCAGTACTGGGCACCTCCATAGACTGGAAGAGGGTGATGAAACCGTCACAGTGTCAAGTCACCAGTGCGTGAGGCCTCAGTTAAATTTTAAATCAAATTATTTCGGCTGCATAGATTGTAGATAGTGTGTGTGTGTGAGTACTCACGGTGCGTATGCGTGCAACGGCGATGCGTAGGCGGCGCGGGGCAGGAGGTGCGCGTGCGGGAGGGGCGCGGCGGGCGGGGGGTGGGGGCGCGGCGCGCGGGCGCCTCGCGCGGCGGCCCCGGCTACATGCAACACACAGCGGAGGGCTAACATGCGGGGAGGTACCTGCGTCGCTGCGCGGCGCGCGGCGCCAGCACCAGCGGGGGCGCCGCCGCCGCCGCGGGCGCGCCCAGCCACGGCCACGACACGCCGGACACCCGGAGCCCTGCGCACACATCGCGCCTCTACACACTGCACCCACGGGTTGCCACCTCACCCTCACTTTCGCATCATACCCCTACTTTTATTTGGCTACTTTACTTACTATTAAAATAAAGTACCTCGAGTACTTTGTAAAAGACACGGGTCCTTTCTCCGTAGCCCCTACGTAATTTTTACCATCCGGTTGTTAGAGGACACGGTAGTCGGACATGAGATTTTTAACCGACTATTCGTCTCGTATGAGAGGAGGGGATCGAGAAACATAGATTAATAAATAAATCACGGAGTAGAAAAATTCTAAACAAGAACAAAAAGATGGCAACACCGTACGAGTGGCGGTGAGAGGCCGCGGCTCGCTCGTATGACCGACCTCCTTACTGGTATCCAAACCTCCGGACCCACCGTAACACGGCGACGCGCCTCCCACATTTTAGTCAATTCTCGTAAAGCGAATACGAAAAATCTCAACCATTAATCACAAAACAATAATCTATGTTACTAATATTACATTGTGCACTAGAATGCGATTTCGATTACGAGGCTAGAATAAATCGATATTATTCACATTTAGAGGGGTATCGGGCCATGCCACATTACAGCCGGCCGCGGCCGCGCACTCGAGGGGCCGCTACTTTCGCTCTAAGGAAGCATGGCCCTCGGGTAAATTTACAAAATGCTCTCAATTCAAACTGTGACACATTCAATTTTTCATCGAGCAATACTTAGATCTAATCAACCGCATAGTCCCACCACATATAGTAAAGAAATCATGCTCGAATGAATGTTATAATAAATGTAACGCGTAAGCTTTAGTGTCTTCAATTAAAGATTCATACAAAATTATGAGTGGGCGTTCTCACCTTCTGGCCATTGTACACACACTGAAACAAAATAAAACAATTTATAGGATAAGTTGGCTTTCTAAGAATCTCGCTATGTCTAGGACAGTAAGCAAAGATCAGACAGAAGTCATTCTCCACTACGGTTTCAAGAAGAGTGCAAGGTTGAAAATGCATTCAGTCATTCCAGAGAAGTATGAACATGTACAGTAATATATTATATATTTTATCACCATAGGTGTTATGACAACTAAAAGCCATAGATAAGTGTATATGCTGGGATAGTGTCAAACATCATAAGGCAACACGATAGCCGGAGACAGCCGTAGGAGCAGCGATATTCCGGAGAACACAAGTAGCCGAGGTAAGCTCTATACTAGTACCACAAAGCTAGTGTCGTGCAACACAGGAGGGTTGCGCAATGGGCCGGGTGCGGTGCCCGGGCGGACCACTCCGGCTGCTGACAGTGGACTCATTCTCTAAATAGCATTCATCTAATTGCATTCAGACAACAGATCTAGCCAACATATAGAAGTACATTGACATGGACAACACTGATCTGTACAAATTCAGCTCTCTCACCCATAGTGGGAACTGATCCATTTCTAGTCAGAATAACTGGATGGATTAAAAAGAAAATTCCAAGATGCATTATACAACATTATGACACAGTGGCAACAAGATAATGTCGGGGTCGGTAGTGTTAGATGCGGACTGACTGAGGGTCTCGAGAGCCTGGTCGCAATAAACAGGTGTGATGTTATGTTATTCAGAGTACAATTAATGGAAATCTGAGATTGAAACTGCTTTATTCAGTAGTATGCAAACCGTACTCACCGTTGGGCACCGTCGGGGGTTTCTTTGTCTGGACTCTCGCGGTGGCATTATTAACCTGATATTGAAGTAAAATATGTCAGATAAACTGCCCTTGTGGGTCCAAATATCAAAAAGTTTGGCTGACTTTTATCACAAAACAAATTAGAAACCACAGACTTTTCTATTCACTTGGGAGTCGAACCCACTCGCTTTATTTTAAATTGGTTTCATTTATTATAAGGTAGAGTAGAGTATAACTAGCGAAAGTCAGCCAAATTCATGTCAAATGTCTCATGTTGTCTTAAAACAATAAAGAACAAAACTTGTTACTTGTAAAATGATAATTTAATATTATAGTCACAAAATGAAAGTCGTTTCTCAAACGATCGAGACATTTGACATTCCTACTGATTATGTTAGGTGTATAGGGAATCGCTCAAACACTTGTTCGGGGGGTTTGTAAAAATTAAATGCCTTTAAGTCGTCTTTATTGAAACTGAATTCAGCAAGTGTCACAAAAGTGTCGTATCGAACAATAGACTGTGCAGTTGTGGATATATGGGCAGAACAGTAATTATTTGTGTGATGTATCTTACCTCGGCGGCATAGTGACGATACGGTCTGTCTACATTTCTCTGTGAGACTCTCTCAATCGATCGGCATTTTAAATGACCGTCTAGAGAGTAAAGGGACAAAATAAATAAGGTTTGTTTGTGGATTAGACGACGGCATACTTAGTGCTAATATGCGGGACCGGCGAGTGGCGCCGGCGCGGCACGCTAGCATGACAGTAACTACAGAGCAGACGAGCGCAGGTTGCGGTGGGCGGTGGGCGTAGGAGCGGGATGTTATAAGTTACATAGTGCTACGGATGGTATTCATTGAGTCATGCACACCTCTATCTTTCTGCCCTCAACCACGGTGCCGTGAAGACGCTCTCGTGCTCGCTCCGCATCACCACTATTTGCGAATGTTACAAAACCGAATCCCTGCATGCAAGACAGACAAAACATGCATTAAAAACAGCGTCGCTCAAAAAACAACGTGCAACAAAAATTAACATTTATGCATTGCATATTCTTTATTTAAATAATTCTAGTGAAATATCGAGAGGATAATTATTATTTGATTACGTTGATACTTTGAGCGTAGTTCTAGCTGAATGGGTACACATAAGCGTTCGGATTACAGTAAATAAATCAGTGACGTCGCTCGACCTAGTAGTCTGTACTATCGGCAGGAGACTTGTATATAGTGAGGACGAGTCAGTAGGGGTCTCGACGCGACGCTACCGGAGTGACAGGTCGCTGTGTGGGATGTTAGCTGCAGTTTGTCTATACAGAAAATCACCGGTCATGCATCGACTAACATTCTAGACATACGACACTTTATTTGTGAGAGCGAATATTTACAGACTCTAATTGACATTACGATAGTCATGGCGGCTATAAACAAGGTACGTGGGATTGCCACTAATCAACACTCCATGGCCTGACGCTACCTTATAATAATGGACCTACACTCGAACTAAAAACCGGAATGCTGCATATGTAACACAGTGCATTAACTTTACAGTGCCAGATCAAAGCATAAATTCAAAGCATGGTTTACAGTCATCAGTCCATACCATACATATATATTTAATATCTTAATTATGTATTCCGTATATAAGTAAATCGGTGTGTAGGTACTCGGTACTGAAATATCAATAAATAGATAATATCTTTTAGATTGATAGATAGCACCTGTTTGATAACAATAAATAATACTGTATCTTTCAATGTTATATCTATTGATCTGCACCGATCGTGATATAATCTACACATAGTCCAAACATGGTGATAACCCATAGGTACAAAAAGCAGCTAGCACAGCACACGGTACAGTGGAAGAAACGAGTCGTGAAAGTGTCAAACAAGTTGCTGATTCTTACGAAACGCTTACACTTATCAAAGCAATGACAGCTCTATTATTACCATTCTGAGTGCAATTAAAATAATGGAAAACAATGATTTGGGCAGAGAGAAAGAGATAGATATACAGAAAGGAAAATATAGGTAGGTACTTAATGAAAGGGCCCATCCATCACTCACGAGCCAACTAAGTACAACGCACGCAGTGCACAAGCTATCAATATCGTACGAATAGACAGCTAATATCCATCCTGCGGCAGACGAGGAAGACATACGAGAAAAGCCAGACTAAGTGGTGCACCCTAGTTAATTCTAGAATATAATACGTTCAATTCAACGACCGTTCAGAAAATCGGGGAGCAGCGGAATTTATTTCATGCCCAAAACTAATGAAAATTAATTAATGTACCCTTGTTAATAAGCAGATGACGGGACTAATTACTATTAGATTCAGTTGAAATATACTTTCAACTTGTATTTTTAGACTGAGGGGAGAATACTTTCAGAATGAGTTTATCATCCAAACTACGCGGCGCGTAGGGTTTGACAACATCAGCGATTGAATTCGTGATGAAAAATGCAAATTTACGAAAACTAAACAACATAGAGATAATTCAGAATCCGGTGCGTGTGATTCGCCTGAATGTAATAGCAAAATGTTGCATTACTCACAATCAAATGTATGTTATGAGAATATGGAGATGTGACAAATTATAAAGGTGTTTAGGTAGCAGTTTGGATGATCAGAAAATCGTTATATTAGTGATGATAATAGAGCTGTCCTGAAAACATGACTTAGGAATTCAGCTGTTAAGTGACGATGCATCATTCTCTAATACTGCATATCCCAATGTGAGGCGTTTAAGAAAGAATAACTTGGAAAACTATTATCTGAATAGAGTAAAATACTTCTTGAGATGAGCGAGCATGGACTACTTAAGGGGCGGTCACCAAACGGACACAAGAAAAGCAGTAAACACGAAAAAAGCGTTCAATCCAATCAATTATTATAAAAATTATTTTAATAAAGTCTTTTTGTTTAAAGATTTCGACATTTACAGTGAGTTGTTTTTTGAGTATCATTAAATTTCATTGTTATGTATCTAAGAATGGTTACACCGATGACTTACTTTTCGAGAATGCCAAGAGAGATATCAATCGGATACGGCGAGGCAGGAATTACCACGACGAAAGCAATAGGATAAATATATACGAAAAAGTATGTCAGAGGTACAACCGATATAGACATCTCAGATATTTGAAAATTATAAAGTAGACATTAATATTCAATGGTAATATACAATGCAATTAGATATACTGCACCAAACATTAAAACCAAGAATATGCTATGAAATAGAATAGTTGTCTCAAACAAGATTATGATCTTTAACTGAAGCCCATTTGCCTTTAGACTTGTTAATCGAATAAATTAATCAATTCGTAAGTTGAAAGAAAATACATTTTAGAATAATCTCCTTAGATTTAGGGAAGAATTCAACAGATTATATTGAGTTTGGGCAGCAATGTATTCAGGGGATAAAATGTTAGTACCTCATAGCTACTAATACATTTATTTTCTTACTTGAGTAATTTATTTAAAATTTAAATTAAAAAACATAAGGTACATAACAATATCGAAATGAAATAGCTATGAAGTGCCAACTCAGAACAATGGTATTAGGGGAATAACCTACTCTGAAGTTTATATTCTCATTTAATTATTAAGCATTTATTTTATTATCGTATACCTATTCGATTATTCCACTAATACATAATTTAATTTAACTCAATAAACGAAAGTAATCAAAACGAATAAGTCAGAAAGTGAAATTATTAACAAGTTTTTTCTTTTCAAATACATTAAATACCCGACAACAGAATTAAAAACAGCTAATTAAAACATATGTACGGAATCTCTTTTTCAATTTAAAAGACCTATCCAATTATGATAACCCATATGAGTGAATACAGTAAATTTTTGTTTCATCCCGCTTCTCTAGACGCCATTTTGTATTTATGATGACGTCACCAGGGACACTCCCTGAACCCAGCCGAATATATTGACATCCCATTATTCAAAATCGGTTGTGGCGTTTAAGCTGTAGTGTAGGTGTATATAATCAATTAATCATACATAAATAGCGGTAGTATACAAACATACATATCGCTAACTACAAATACCCCTTCTTTTAGCTTCACTGTTGCCGGGTAAAAACAAAACTACGTTCGTTTATTGCTTCAGCAATTTTCTTTATCACATATTTATCATAAAAGCTTTGGCGCAGACTGCAGTAAGAGAATGCTTCTTGCTAGAGAAAGACTCTAGAAGCCAGCTTTTGTACCAGACTTTATATTTTAACTGAATAGTTTAGATTGCAGTATGAACGAGTTTCACAACTTCATTACGGAATTTTAATTTGCAGTCTGCCTGCCAAAGCTATAAAACAATAATAGTCTCTCATCAAGAAGTAGCCAAGTGAAATGAAACGATTTCACAGAGCCACTTCGCAAATAGACGAGACGGCAGGATGCTTACCTTCGAGCCGCGTTCGTTGAAGATAATTTCTACATCAAGTATCGTGCCATATTGCTGAAATGCAAAACGATTCAAATTTTATTTATATCGATCGTCCGTCATATAAATGCATGCAGTGCTGCTTCTAAAAAGCTTCGACAATGTACAAAGGGTATACGTACGCCAAACATGTTTCTGAGATCGGGGTCTCTAAACCGGAAGGGTATATTGGAGACGTGGAGCCTCTTGGGTTGCGAGGCCTGCGAGACTGGCACGAGGGACTTGTCGGGGGTGGCGGGCGGCGCGGCCGCGGCACTCACGGCCGCCGCCGCCGCGTGCGCTGCCGCCGCCACCGCCGCCGCCACGCTCACCGGTGTCACTTCTTCGTTGCTCTCATTTTCACTTTGCTGGAACATTACCATTTAAACCATTATGGAGTGATTTCACATTGGCATTGGTACTGTTGTTGTGTTATGAACACTTCGAATAGGTACGAGAGGCCCCCCAGCCTATATTTATAAATATAAGAGATTTAATTTAAGATTTAATTGTAAGAGATTTGTGGATAGTAACGGGTTTTATCATACGGTTTTATCAACGCACCCTTTTCTCCAAGTCTAGAGAAGGCCTCTAAATTTTTGCAAGATGTCATGCATAATGGAGTTTCGTTGATGCAAGTAGTAAGAGAGTAAATCATAATTGTAAACCGGTAAAACATACAAGACTTAACAAATATTGATAAAACAAATAAAGTAATAGAAAATACTCACTGAGCTGTTGTTTTGAGTGTCTATAGAGTTCTGTGAGTGAGGTTGTGGCTGTGGTTGTGGTGAGAAGTTGGAGGGCGGAAGGGGCGTCGGCGGCGGTGGACCCTCGCTCTTGACGAGCGGCGGCTGCGGCGGCGGCACGGGCGGCCCTGACTCCGCCTTCACGCCGGCCAGCGCGTCGCCGTTTGCTGCGAACTGCGCTGCCGCAGCCGCTGCCGCCGCGGCCGCAGGGAACGGACTCATCCCCGTCCCCACCATGTGCTGAAAACGACAAATTAACCTCATTCAAATAACTCGCTTTGTTAAATTCGTTCATATTCCACGTTCCTGAGTTTGCGGTCCGAAATAATAGACCGCGCACAATCCTTCCACGAACGCTTTATAAGGCAAAGGGGTATGGAATGCGGTGGGCCGTACGTTCCGAGACTACGCATATTATGACCGAGCGTAGGTTAGGAGAGGACAATCAACGTGGAAATAAACCAAAAATACCAAATAGAACGTCACAGAACTATTTCAATTTCAAATCACAGAAATCTGGAACGTACGTGTGGAAAGGTGAGCGTGTCGCCAGATATTAATATAGTTTCTAAACATCCCAAATCAACAAAACTTCATAGCGATGTATCAAGAATTCCGTCTCAGGGACGCGGTCTAGGTGGGTTATGTACTAATTCTGTCGTAATAAATAAACCCGCTTATAGTTGACGTTTCTAGGCTGCGAATCGAAATATTGACGTGGTGCGCTCGTGCCAAAACAACAGACAGCCGAGTCGCTCTCATTGCACCGCCATGGCCCCAGGCAACCACCAGTTAGTAAGTACAGCTCAAGGCAGGCGGTTAATTTATACAACATGCATTGTCTGTACTTATGTAGTGGCATTCATTTTTCTCTATCAATTCAAAACAACATGAACGATAAGTATCATGTGCGCATTTCGATTTAAATCCTTACTGATAGACAGGCGTGAACGCCAACGTATCAATTTAACATTCCCTTAAAAGTCTTAAAGGGGGATAACGACCGAAAACAAACTCGAGAGTGCGAATTAAAAAGTTACTTAGTGTCCCCATTATTTTTATGGACCGAGTTTCAATTTTCGGCATACCATTCACACAAAAGCAAGTTGTTCCGCAGCCGTACGCGCCCGACTCTCGCTCATTTTTATTTTATTTTGTCCGAAATGCCCGACGGGTACAAAATTAAATTGCGAACGGAATCTAACACAGGCCTCATCCCCCGCCCTCGACGCGTGCCTTTAAAATTGTGCTGCCCGTGGGCGTTAAATTTAACAGGCACTTCCATTTTCTACAAAAATAAACCGCGCGGCATACCTTCTGTATTAATCACAGATTACCATGAACGACGGCGCATCTAACAAACAAAATATTATAAATTCGTTTGACTTTGACGTGTTTTTCTGTATAAAGTTAACGTAAACGAAGATACAAAGCTCTCATACTCGTAACGCGACACAACATGTCAAAAGCTAACGACCCGAGCAGCGTTTGTAATAAAGCGTCGTAAAATAACGTTAATAAAAAACATATGAAACTAATGAAAGTCACGTGGATAGTGGATGTATAAAAGTGTAATAGAGAGTACTGCGACGGCACAACGAGTATTCCCATTGTGGTTGATGTGGAGCGCCGGAAGGAGTAAATTAGGATGTAGCTAATGGCTGCAATTGCGTACCGCCCGTCGTCATGGCATGCTGTCGGATACTGGCCCTCCTTATCCAATTGGTGTCGCTGTTAAACTAAGAATAAAATACTAATACATTTTATTACCGACATCTATTGCCAATTATTCACATTGTCATGTGCGCGCGTCTTTTATCTCACTTTTAACACAAATAAAAGTACAGTCATCTACGAAAAATGTTTTTCACTAACAAAATTTTCAGCTCAAACGCTCAAAAGAATCTTGAATAGAGCAATTTTACTTATTGTGTGATTTACAATGGGATGATGTATGAAAGAGCGCCATTAAATTTCTTTTGAAGTCGGCCGGATCGGATACTAATGCCGATACTGTCAATAGTGGGTGAGCGAGTAAAGCGTGGAAGGGAATTCATGATGTCGAGGTATTATTGTCGCCGCCGCCGCCGGCCCGAGGGCGCACCTCCGAGGAGGGTAGACTCCTTTTACACGTCAATTTGCTTTGAAGTAGAGATCTCTTTCTCAAAGATGGATATTAAACCTAATTACAATGAAGAATTCCATTTACATTCCAAATGACAGCGAATTCTTAAAAGTGTTAGAAATGGAAGAAAATATATTTCATTTTATTTCGCTCTGAGTGAAAAACCACTTAACCTCGCTCTCTCACGGTCTAGAACTAGAACATAGTCGATATTTATGAGATAAAGCTTTACACTGTTTGCTTTATTTGGCTTTTTCTACTGTCAAATATTAAGATGTCCCTATTCGTAAAAGCTAAGAAATTTTTGAAAAGAACGTAAAGGTGCGCAATAAATCCCCCGAGCTGCTTACGAATAACGGCCTTAACAACATTATTAAACTCCCACGAGCCAATAAAGCATTCGCGTATGTGGTTATTTATATTGCCGAGACACGATAAATAAATAATACGAAAAGGTATCAAGATGTGGAAGAATTCCGTGTGATACGCTTCGCGACATATACGAGGCGGGGTGGAGTGTGTGCTCTCGCGACTCAACGAAGGGCACTTCTCGTCGAGTTGTGATTGTCCGGGTGCGGCAGCGACGGTCGCCGCGCTGTCGGGCGATGACTTGGAGAACATGTGGCGGGCCTTAGCACCCTCTAGTTGTTTGTTGCTATTTATGGCAACACGACGACACAATGCTCGTGAGTCATCCTCGCAGCGCCGCGCCCGCAAGACTCTACGACGTGTTGGTAATATTCAACCAACTACATACTAAATATTCCAATCACAAACCTCAGCGACGACTGTAGCTTTTAAGCGAATCGATAGGAATATAGTTCCTGCATGATACGACAAAAAGCCATGAATAATAAACTAAAGAGTAAATTAACTTTGTTTGCACGGCAGACAGAAATGTGGGGATTAAAACAACTGTATTTTCAGTATGGACAAGTAGCGGTTGATTTGGACTAGCATCCCAAGCGGCCCATCAACGATCTCCAGTAAGCAAGCTGCGCGAGAATGTCCATTAGTTTGAATACATGTGGTGCGCCGCCTCCTAGTCGTATCCGGCGGTCACGTAAACAAACTGACTTTTTATAGAGCACGCCTGCGATTCGTCTCAAACAACTACCTCGCAGCCAAGTTTCGTTTATTCCTAAAACTGGTAGACTGTTAGTAAACGAATACAATGTTTATCGTTGGTACGAGCGCTCTATTAAGAAAAGTTTGCTCACTGAAAGCTCTATTTCAGTATTGAATTTTATATTAAACCTTGGTATTCTTGAACCATAAAATAGATATGTAGTAGCGGTATTCGACATTTGCATGCATTATCTTACTATACATAGATCAACACGTCATTGTATTGTACCTTTCACCTTTCGTTTATCCTCTAAGTTGAAACTAATTCTTTACCTAAATCCTAAGAATGTTGTCAGTGTCACTATGAAGTATGGACGAAAGAATCTTGTCTCAAGATTAATTCTGATTCCGTCGTGTTGCTTACGAAAGACATTTCGTTGCCATATCTACGTGAGTATCATAACAAATCCAGTTTTTAATCAGATTTAAGTAGTTTTCAACTTGTTATGTAGAGAACTAAAATAAGTACAGCGGCTTAAAATTGTAGCCAGTTGTAGCGAACATTCCTCGAAATGTAGGGATAGAGTGAAGCGCTCTGGCCAGTTCACAATTAGGTAATTATATCAAGACCGATTAAATGTAATTGAACGCGACGCAACTGCGGGCTGGTTCTCTACCGAGCTGTCGCGTGAGATGTGTCATCCTAATAATGAACATTATTGGACATCAGTGGGAGCGTTGGACTCACGAACTATGCCGTCCAACATTTCAAACAGATCGATAGCTATACGCATGAATAAGGAATAGATGAAATAGGATGCTGCGGGATTGAAAAGGACTAAACTTCATCCTTTAGAATACATTACAAAGTGTCACGAAGGGCCTTGATGAATAATACGTTACTGTGAACGATAGTTTGCATAATCTTTTATGAGCCATATAATAACTATCACATCGTAAAGAGGAAATAAAGTTGCTCATAAACAAATGTGCGAAAATTATCTACCTACCGATATCAACGGCAAGCACTACATATTCAAAGAGAAAAGTGGTCGAAAACACCAGCGCCGTGTGAGTAATGAGAAAAGTTATAGAACTAACCCTAGCAGCTTCATTCCGAGTTTCCCAACAGGTGCACACGTCAAACATTTTGAATGGTTGCCTTCCGCAGACTATGCGATCCAACTCTGCTTTTAATTGCAGTCAAATATCGCTGCAGGCTGACACAGTCGTTTTAGTACATATGTACAATTGTACACTCGTAGGTACCATTACTTGCCACAATATCTTTAAATGGCAAGTCATAGCCTAAGGACATAAATCCATACCGAATGTGCTGTTGGAAAGAGTACTACAAAGACAGGATTTTTACGTTCGAAACCGTATAAGTGTGTTGTATGACTCAAAGTAAAGCATATTTCAAACAAACCTTCTTTGCTTTGTCCGCTACGCAAACTTAATGATTTCACACATGATTTGGTAGTGGGAGAGTTCAATGTGCTCGACAAACCTAAATTTAGCATAAAACTAAACAAATGTTTTTAATGCGTGCGCATACTCACACACGGTTTTCTACGAACACTTGGTGTATTTTACGTCTCTAATATTTACCGACTGTTGAAGGCACATCTTTAATATATTTCATGAGTTAACTTTTGCGAACCTTTATTCCTGTTTGTTGAACTTGGAAGTGAGTACTTGTGCAAGATGGTTTATTGATTGCTACTCGGTAGTTGATAAAAAGAAAAGCGTTACTTAGCTGTTGGAGGCTACCGACAAACTTTGTTGTGTTGGGTAACAAAAGTTTGTGAAGTCTCGTCGGTATTACGATATCTTTTACAATTGACTGAATCGGCGGCAGCGGTTTCTCCGGAGCTATTTTTTGATGAAGCACTTCTAAACGAAGTTCAACACCAACGAATTTTCGATCAACTCTAAATTAGATGTCAATGCCAGACTACCGAAAAGCGAAGAGAATAATATCTACGTAGTAGGTAGAGATAGCTATAGGCCCGCAATATCTGCTGCTGTCGTCGGGTCATCGCGTTAATCCGATGGATGCTCACAAAAGCATAGATTAATGAAATGAGGCTCTACTGAAATGTACAGAAACGTAGCCACCTCTTTCCCTCTCATCCCGGATGGGCACAAGGTTCGGTCACCGTATCGCTCTAACGGGCCTTTGCTTACTCAGAGGTTAAACACAAACACGGTTCAATGGAATTCATATCGCCTAATGCAAAGGTACATATTCAAGCCAGTGTCATCCTTAAGGACATAAAGGTTTGCCAACAGTAAAATTATCGTACGTAACTCTACGAAGCGCAGTTGAAAGCCGGTAAACGCGAACGCGGTATTATGACTCGATCCCGCGAGACAAAGATTTTTTTGCCCCGTTATCTAGGGATATGAATTTAAGATTCGCCCACTCGAGCACGGATAGAGGGTCGGTTTCAGCGGGATTTCTTCGGGTGAATATTATTTTGTATTAATATTCAACAGTTTGCAGCGGCGCTACGTGACCGGGGGAGTATTTACAGTGCTTAGCGAGGCGCGCGGCCTCAACCCCGGCGGCCGGCACCCTCGCGCTGCCCATCTAGGCACCTCCCTCGTTAAGCATATGGAGGCTGCCTACCTCGAATGAATGCTAATTATTATTAATGTTGATAATATCCATACAAAATTTAACCCTAACCGAGGTAAAGCGTTTGCGGCGACAGAGCTAAATTAAGCTCGGTAGCGAATGCTGTTCCAAGGACATACTCGATTAACACTAAAGCGGCTCACCCTAAAACCATTAATGAACTAAGTTATCGGTGTGTGAATGCCGTTAACACACCTCAATTACAAATTGAATGTCAAGAGGTCTGGCACCGATAAAATACATGATTCTAGATCCCTATAAGTTTAAATTTTGAAAACGATTTAATGATACCTGACTTTGCTTTCAAATAGCCTTTATTCCAGGTAACCTACTCAAAAATTTAACTGTGCCGTCAGTCGAAAGAGCTATGTCGACAGCGAATGATTACTAGAAATGAATGATAAATGTGAGCATGAGGCATGCCGGGGCGGGCAGGGCATTACCCGTCACCGTCAATATGTGCGCGACAATAGAGATTGGTGCTCAGCGAGCGCTTGCAAATGGTCGGAATGGTTATCTTCCGGAGCGTTGACAGCTGCGGGCGGTAGCAGTACCGCTACTCACACTGCAACCGCCCAAGCTAACACATTACATTTATATCCATTTATACTCCGTCCTAACAAAAGCAGCGCACACTTCTAACGTAATTTTAGCAGGTAATTGTATCTGGGGTACGTCATCCTCGCAGCCGCCACTCATGCGTGAGTGTAATACGTTGTGGTTGTGTGATCGTTGGTAGACATCGAGAAAAGATGTTGCAATTATGTAAGGACGAGCTGTTACCAAATTCGATTCAAAGGAATTTCGAGGGGCTTCGAATAAACTTACTGTATTTCTACACATTATCAGCTTCGAATTTTATTTGGAACCCGTTGTTTTAAATTTCTAAAATACGTCAAAATACGCATTCAAATGCCAACGCTACTTTTTATTAGATGAAATAGAAACAATATTTATTGCCTTTTCTTATTCATGAGTATCACAATAAAGAAAATAATATAAATCTATTGTGCTACTATTTCCGTAGTTATGAAACTTGAACCCGGCGCATTTATCCAAGTGCACTGAGAGCATAACTGCATAGTTTAGTAAGTACTAGACTGGTTAGTCGAGTTGTAAGTGCAGCGAGCAGATAAGCCGCGAAATTGGCTCGGAGTCGAACATCAATAATTCGAGACTCCTCTCGGCGTGTACTCCGTTCGCATTGCTACGACCGCCGCGCCCGGCGGCGCCCCTACCCGCTCGACGAATTACCGGAATCGATAAATATTTGATTACATTTGATCGGTGCTTTTATGGGGAAAAGAATAACGCCCAATGTGTCAATGATGAAACGAGAGTAAGCGGCAGCTTTGCAACGTAAAGAGATTGTGTTGTCTATAAATATATATAAAAGGCTTGAATGACATATGTACGCAATTAAACCGCTGGTTCTGGAAACATGAAATTTGGAGGGTAGGCTCTGTGTAATGTTGCCTACATTAAGAAAGGAATTTGTGACATTCAGCCTTTAAGGGGGTGAAATGTTGTGATAATATTGGTATAAAAAATAGCCGCAAGTTATATTATATTGTTTACTCTAGTCTAGACTACGCGGGTGAAGTCGCGAGCAGAAGCTACTCTCCAATTAGACTGATGAATTATTCTGTTTTTATGTACCTCTACTCGAAGATACTTGAAGAGTACCAGAGCTCGTTATCATTTATTATTCAATCATCTATAACATCTTTCCTGTTTTACGAAATGGATTTCTATTCACGCCCAAGGAAGGCGTTCTTAGAAACTACAGGGAGGATGTTCCTTTGTAAAAGTACTAAATCAATTATATGAAATCTTATGAATAATAGCAACATTAGTATTACAGAGAATGGTTGATGGTTAGTTATGAATTCAAATCAGATACCCCTATGGGGACTTGCGCCGCTATTCATACACCTCTACCAGTCACGTTACTAATGGTATGTGATTCTATCTATGAAACTGGCGCCTTCTTTGGTAACTACATTACATAATGATTAGGACTGATTTTTGGAGGTAGTATGTATTGCATTTACATTTTCGGAGTTAGTATTGTATTGTATCTATTGTCATGATTTTTAATTATGTATAGTATAAATTTAATCACCTTAATGTCATTTACTCGATTTTATATCATTTGGTATTTAATTTGATAAACAGTCTTTTGATTAAAATGGTCACCGGAAACATGTCGCCCCGCCCAGTAAACGCAATAGCGCTAAAGGAAGAACGATAGTAAAGGAGAGGGGATAAGACTTGGCGAGGTGGCATGTTGAGAAGTGAAAGGCAATTCGGTTTTAGCTTTAGTCTCGATCAGACGTCGATGTAATACTGTTACTGTGAATATAATTGTGATATATAAAGTGTTTTATAAATATATACCATCCTGGCGTGAAAAGAGGTGTTTTCTTCATACTTCAGAAGTGTTAAAAAACTCACGCCAAGCCGCAAACGACGAAAAGAAAATGTTAAAACATGATGTTAAAAAAAGCAGCAGACGTGTGAACGCCGTTGCTCCACAAGCTAACCGAGCTCAGGGAGCTCCCCCTGTAGCGAGATCACCACGAGCAGCAGCAGGGAGAGCTGAACGCAGACGATGTGCAGGATACCTACACCAAAAAAATGAAGGTATGCTAATCTTGTTATTGTGTTAAGCTTTTATTTTCTCTTTCTCTTTTCATCTTACTGTTACCAAGGTATTTGTGTTTAAATTAATTTATTGTATAGAAATTAATAAATGTAATGTGCGTATATGCATTGGGTGGGTGGTAAAATTCACGTACCGTTTTCAATAGGGGTAATTTTTTTGATAATGTGATTTTTAAAAGTAAATGCAGGTGCGCGTAGGTACTTGGCCAAGGCTACTCCTTGGCAGTACTATGGCGCGCATTTTCATAAAACATTCACTCGAAGAGGGTAGGTTAGGCCTACTTTTTAATAGCACATGATACGTTTTGGTACTTGCCCATTGTGTATACGTATATTTGAATTTGGAAAGCGATGTTGATATTTTCGCGGGAAGTCGTTAAAATAGCTGAGCAGTATTTATAGAATACCGTTTTGTTTTCGTTTAATTTATTTCTACCTACATTTTATAAAGAGAAAGAGAAAGTTAAAAAAGGCTTTCATATGTTTATAGTTGACTTTATTATAATTATGTTGAAAGTATATCTTCGAGATTTACGAGCTATGATTTAATTTTTGAGTAAAGTCGGACTATTGGTTAACTCACTCACTGGTTTGTTACGGGTATGCTTCCCGATGAATGTTAAGTGGATCGTTAGATTCACTAGTTAAGGCTGCTATTCCCAAAAACCGCCAAAATTGTGCGAGTTTGAAACCACTTCTTGCCATTATTTCTAAAGTTTATATTATTTCAAAAAAAAAAAAAAAAATCTGTATTTGCCGGATATAAGAAGTAATTTTATTTCCTTTAAACTTTTATTAATCACTTATTTATTCATTTTCTTAAATTAATTTTTTTATTATTAATATCATTACGAAGTTAACGATTTTATTCATTTTGTTTACACAGAAATTGTACAAAAATTATGTACTAGCGCATATGTTTGTCACTGGAAATTAAGTAAACATTAGATGTCCCTTTTTAATGTCGCGGATATATGTATTTCCGCTAGATGTTAAGTGAATTGTTATATTTCACTGCATAGTTGAACAGAATATGCTTTCTGTTGGATGTGATGCGATGTGAGTGAGTCATTAGATTTCAAAGGTTCAACAGAGCTACATTGTCTACTCAATGTATGATTAAGTTTGTTTTATTTCAATGAACTTTAAATATTTAATTGAAAAGGTTATAAGCTTTTAGTTTGTTGTTTGCCGAACTAAAAATGAACCTTTTTTTTCCCCCCCAAATGTTAACTGTTAGTTTGTGAATGTATTCTGCCGGAGACAATGTATACATTCCAGGGTGTTGACTGGTGTCAATGAAGTTCACCGTAGAAGGTACTACTCGTGATATGCTGCCTAGGCATCGGCAGAAAACGAAAGGGGTTTTAAAGAAGAGACCTTCCTCTTCTCCATGCTGTTCCAGCGCTGTACCTGGAAAGACTTTGATAGACCCGGAAGGTATCAAACAAATTTTCTATTAATTAAGGCTGTTATAAAATTCCATACAGAATTACCGTAACTTACGTTATGTTATCCAAATTCGGTGGTTATGTTACTGTTTTACAGTTAACACGTTACAAATCGACATTTGCATCAATAATTTACTTCAGTCACAGTCAAACTTATAATGGTTTATGCTATTTAACAAAAAGATAGGAATTATAATGAAATATTTTGATGGTTGTGCTATTTTACGGGAGTTCCTACTTAAATTTTTGAGGGTATTTTTTCCATACTTCTGAAATGTACCTAAAATGATTTTGATAATTTTACATTATTTCTATTGATAGGTATCTTTCAGTGGATTGGTCTTCTTTTATATAACGTTATCGTATAAAAACACGCTAATTCAGTTAATATTGACATTAATTTTTAATGATTTTACCCGAATAGCTAATTAATGATATTGGTGAATAATATTGGTTCTTTCCAAATCAAGATTTAACACACTTATCTTTTATATTTCAAAACCTTTTTTTTCCTATTTTTGAATTTGACGTGTTTATAATGCTTTAAACTTTGATGAAGGTATAAAAAGTACACATATTATACACAGGGCGTTATGCAAGAGCATAGTAATATATCAGAGTATATCTATACATTCAAGCATATCTGAGAGTTGCTTTTCTTATAATAAGACTCTAAAACTCTGAAACTCCATGTTAGGTTAGAATTTACCCAGTCATATTTTAAAAGACGTGACACCGTACTGTTTGAGATTTGAGTGAATAACTTGCTTGCGCGATCTAACTTTTCTAGTAGCGCCATCTCGTAACAAGCCTAGAAACTAAAATCGATTTACAATCGAAACGGGGCAGCAAAATCGTTGTTATTTTTGGGTCGTCAATTCAACTTGACTCGCTTATGTAATTATAATAATTGAGATACTTGATGAATAGTATAACATTCTATCTAATCCAATAGAGATGTATTTTGACTTATTAAAACGAGGATAAAAAAAAATTGTGCCAATATTCGATTATTAAAAGATATCGATTTCTAATGTTTGGTAACCGATTAAAGTTTTAGCAATATTATGATTCACGTTTTAATATTTTTTTGTTTAAATGATTACTGACATCCCGTGTAAAACGGCGTTCTATAAAATACATACTTAATATAATAGGTACTTTGAGTAACTTCAAACTTAATTTTCCAAATGTATAATAATAATTGCTGCGACGATTAATACTAGAATTTTACCAATAATTAATTCACAATTAAATTCGAATGTGCACTTCACAAAAAAAAACATAGGCTACGTAACTTTAAAAACAACGTTTAGAAAATAATATAATTTATTACTTAAATTGATTTAATTATTTTTGTAAATTTTATATTATAGGATAAAAAAAAAAAAAAAAATAAAATAAATAAATGATGATTTGTAATTCTACTACATTGCGATTTAATAAAAACGGTTTAATTATTCTCCATGGTCTTACCTCAAAGGTAAAAAAAAAATATATACGTAAGCACGCGTGTGCAAAGTTAGAGCACCATGAAAGGTGTTAAACTTCAAAAGGTACTTCTTATTTTGGATAGACTGTCGTGTAGTGGATAATTTTAGGATCATTTCATTTCATGATGTTATTTGGGTGTGAACCCTGAATAGACTAAGGCAGGTCTGTTTTGAGATTCAGTGCTTTCGATCTTAATAATGAAATCGTTTTGAAAACTAGGCAGGTAAATGGAGATCAAATTAAAAATTATTATATAAATATTTTGGTATTTTTCTGGTGAATTGCTATTTATGTAATAATATTTTTGAATCCTATTTCGTTTTTTTTCAAAACACGAGATTGTTGAAAACAACTTCAGTTCGATTGACACTTGTCGTTCATGTTTAACACACGATGAATTCTGTTGAGCAATGTACCCATCAAAATTTGTTTTCTTTTATTATGATTTGGCATTCTATAACTTTAATAAAGGTATAATAGGTATATTGTACATTAGTGTACATGGTTATGCAATGATAGCATATGAATGTTAAGTTTACTTCGGGTCGCAGGATCAACCCGACTTGCTTTAGAAGAATTTAGTTATGATAATAGCTTGTTTATTTAAGAAATATACATTGTTTATGGAGGTTACACTTGAAAAAACTATTGAATCGTGTTGGCATAATTTTAGATAACTACATGATTTCCAATGAGTCTGTAAACCTCAATACCCTGAATAGACTCATGCTAAGGGGATCCTGTGTTATGAGATTTAGTAATTTTCCTCCTGATAAAAGAACAGTATTAAAACTAAAAGCAAGTAAAAGTTTTAACTAAAAGTTTAGATGGAGCACAAAAAGAATAAAACCTGTAAAAGTTACGTGTAACCTGAAAGTTAAAACACGTTAATTGCCAGTAACAACAAACTCTTGTTAATTAAACATAGTTTCCATATTGAACAAAAGACTAGTTAACTTTAACATTTTGTTAACTTTGAATGGTTGGCTCAGTATATCTGTAATTCTCAGTTTGTTAATATTTCTTCAATTGCATTTTTGATAGCAACGAGTAGACTTGAAGTTAATTAAATACGTTACCTTAGTTTTTGGATAGAGTCAAAGAGCGTTATTAACATTGATAACGAGATCACAGTTTTTGAAAATATGGTTAAATTAAATTAATGAAGTGATCGTCTTCCCATCCACTAGTAAATGAAAGTATTGTAGCAAATTATCCATTTTACGTATTTGTTGTTTAGTGATTATGATTTATCGTCTATATAATGTGAGGTTTTGTTTTTATCAACGAGTGAAGTGAGTTTATTTTTGTTTTTAACTTGTGAAGGTATTTTGTTAAAAGTTGAACTGCTTTATAAGTAAGCATTGTTCTGAGGTAGTTTGTTCGATGAATGGGCATTGCAATGCCAGTTCCAAAACATTCGAATCAACAATATTTTTGTGTTTGGTAAAGCTGGTTATCTCTAAATTTCAATCAAATATATGATAAATGTTGGTTTAGTAAAGTTTTGTATGTAAGTATGTATTATGTATTTCACTTTTTAATTTTAATTTTTGTGGATATGAAAAGTCTAAGTTTATGGAATACCCGTGTATAGCCCAAGATATATATATAATTATATATTTTTTCGTGTTTTTTTTGTTGGGGTTTATGTAATCTTACTTGCTACGATTATTACTACTACTACATTACTTACTACTTTTTTACCATGAAAACAAATGTTGTTTTGATTCACACATTTTTTTTAAGATTAACACGAACTTGCGAACTGTTAAGTCGGATAGGACTATAGTTTTATTCTCAATGATAACAAGCGTGACGCGCTCACGATCATGATGTTGCCTGGCACTCGTATTAAATGTTGCTAGAGGGTAAATCAAAGCGAGTAATCAAGAGGTAATAGTGACTTTTAGATTTGAGTAAAAAAAAAATTAAATTGAAATACGTATCTACAGCTAATGCTAACCTAAAAATTAGGTTTGTTTACGGTGTTTTAAATACGGATGTTAAGAGTTATACTTACCTTTGAAATAAAATGAGGTTCATGTTCCGTATTAGTTCCTGTCCAATCGATATATTGTAATTGTAACCAATCTGTAACTATCTTAAGTGCGGTGCTAGCTTTGTTTTTATTAAGCTAAGTTATTAAGTTCAGCTGAACTTTGTTTTTTATAATGTTTTAAAAATTTAACATTAAAACTTTATACAATTTTATATTTGACGTATAGGTACTATTAGTTCGAATAAATGAATATGAATATTCAAATATGGTGGCATAATCATGCACAATTTGCCAGTAAATCAGGAATGTAATTAGTAGTCTGTACAATAATAGCATTATTTGGTACGTCGAGATTGTCATTCATAAAACCTAAATTTAGTCGTTGCAACATTCATGCTCTTTTTGTATGGGCAGTGATTCTATTCTGCAGATATAATTTTACCAATATTATTAAGGTTCCGCGTACCTGTACCATTAGCTGAGAGCATTGGTGTAATGTTTTATGTAAGATGCAATCAAAACTCATGGAGAAATATCAGTTCTTTAATATTAATCAGATCTTCCCAAACATGGTTTAACACTTTGAAGATGGCAAACGTTGTTTTTTTTTTTTATTATCTTTGCAGAACCCCTTATTTCAATCACTAAGTTTTTACTAATGAAAACTTTCTTTAATATTTTGAGATATCTGATAAAATGGTAATTAGTTTATTCCTGAATCATTTTTGGTTTTCATCCATGCTGTATTATTGCTAAATTCTAGCCTATCTTTGTGAAATATCTAGCTTCAATATGTATATATTGTGTACACAAGGTGGTTCTTATATAATATTCTATTACTTCATTAATATTATAATAATGCGATACTAATGATAAACGATATTTCGTGCTTCAATATAGGTTTCTTGAATAAATAAATGTAAACAAATGATTCATTTCGATAGATTTGTGTTTTACAGTATTTAACACTAGTATAGGTACTAATAGTGTAATATAATTACAGTTTTAACTTGTTTCGTTGCATTTAGTTAAAATGTGTCCATAGGATTATGCTCTTTTACAAGGCCTACTATTTTTGCGTTTCTATATTTTACACTTTACGTTTTTTAAGCTATTATGATCTTTGTTTTCATTTTTATGATTCAGCTTCTTAAATTCGTTTTGACAGGGATACTAGTTTAGAATACTAGATACCATATCAGTTGAAAGTTTGTTTTCTCAAGGTTGCTTGAAATAAATGTATCAAAAAGGGTACAGACATGTGTAAATGAAAATACTTATTTAAATTTTTGACGACAATAGTCTTGTATATAAATAGTTGAATCCAAGTAACTAGATCGTTATAAGGCCGAATGTCATGATTTGTAATTGTAATAGATAACTCAGAGAAATTATTATTGTAATTAATGTGTTTTCTGAGTACACCAAAACTGATTAAAATGTTAACCTGAATTATCAGTGTTGTGTCATTAATCATAGTTATAGTTCGTTTTAACGATAATTTTTATTGAAATTGTCTATTGTATTATGATTTTACTAAGACAGTCCGAATTTCCATGTAATATTTATTCAAAGATGTTTTAAATTTATATTTTATGTGTATTTTGTGGGTAATGCCGGGAGGCATCACGTTGCCGGATGGCCGAGTGTCATGATTTTTAATTATGTATAGTATAAATTTAATCACCTTAATGTCATTTACTCGATTTTATATCATTTGGTATTTAATTTGATAAACAGTCTTTTGATTAAAATGGTCACCGGAAACATGTCGCCCCGCCCAGTAAACGCAATAGCGCTAAAGGAAGAACGATAGTAAAGGAGAGGGGATAAGACTTGGCGAGGTGGCATGTTGAGAAGTGAAAGGCAATTCGGTTTTAGCTTTAGTCTCGATCAGACGTCGATGTAATACTGTTACTGTGAATATAATTGTGATATATAAAGTGTTTTATAAATATATACCATCCTGGCGTGAAAAGAGGTGTTTTCTTCATACTATTGGGCATTGATCGTCTAACTATGAATGTTTCTGTGATGTAATCCTCTGAAACCACCAGAAGACATTGACAGCAGCATAATTAAAGCCCTTGTTGTTTAAGCCCCAGTTTTTGCTAACTTTGTCGGGTCCACGATTTCATAAAACTGCTCTAAACACGACTTCAAAGCGATGAAGTTGGGCAAAACAATTTTGGCTGTCGGTCTGGCGAACACAAAGAGGTTTTTGTTTTGGGTCATTTGATGTCACACTGAACCTTCGTCTTGTTAAGCTAACAGGTCCCTAAATCCGTGTATTCCAAGGTTTTCGACGCTTTTAGTCGGTTAGGTAGTTTAGATTTTACGACAAAGACAAACAACTCCCTCACCGGTCCGGCTAGCTCGACAGATAAAATATGGCAGTTTAGACTGTTCTGCGTAACATTGAAGTTCATAACATTCCAAGAATAACTCGGGCTCGAAAGGTTTTCTTTATGGTGAAATATTTACAGACATAAATTAGGAGAGCGCTAAGGATTTACAAAAACGAAATAATAAAGAAAGATTCAGGTATGTTTATCTCGTAAAAGTTTGGCGTAATATTGTGTGCACGTGGCAAACACATACCGCACGAGAGTACATCGGCTGAATTGAAGTACCCATCACATGAATCATGCGGGTTCGTTCATCCGTTCATTTTCCATTTTAAAACTGGAGGAGGTATCAGAGCGTTGGAGCGGAAACATGGTGGCTCGTTTACAGCAGGTCGATGCTGCATCATGGCAAGGGAGCATGCCCGGCCAGACAATCTCTTTGAAACTGCACACGACTGACTATACCCTATTTAACGGATCGCCGATCCCGTTAATTAACTATCTCTATCTAATATTATACTCATACGATGTATAATAAATTAATTAATTAGTAGTTGCTTTGTTTATGCCTCTCTGCTTTGAATAACTCGATAAAAGTTACTAAGGCACTTAACAAAAAGAACTGTACTTTGGACAAACAATTTCGGAAAGTAATTCATTTAAAGATGTCTTTGTTGTGCGTCTTACAAAGTCCTTTGAAACTTGGTTACAAGCAATTACTGTTACAGTCATGTTATATAAATTTGAATAGTTTAGTGTCGTAACTTCTTGTTTAATGTTTAAGTGTTTGATCAATGATCGTGATCTAATAATCTGGGTAAAAAACGTAGGTATATATCTCCAATTTACAGCACAATGAAAATCAATTGCACGCTCGTTAAATTCTGCATAGTAATAATAATGATCTCTGTGCTTGTGCTTATTATGTATGCTTAACTGCCGATACTTTTCTCTTGCAGGTATGCAGGTATCTCACGCGAATGGTCACGCAACTCGGCATGGAAAGCAGCTTTATAGATTTATCAAATCAATTATTTATTAATTATGTAGTGCGTGGTTTCCCTGCTAACTATGTGAGCATGTCTCCGGAAAGTTAGAAATGGGGACCATATAAACAAACTGAAAGTTTCAGGAAAAGCAATAAACCGGAGCAGTTAATACGAATAAGTTTCGTGTCTTAGAAAGCCTTATGTCTTGAAGGATTTATTGTAGCTTCCTGGAAACCCTTATACCGTTTTATCTCTATTACAAGCTCGGGCCTTAGACCGGTTTGACAAAGTAGGTATTTGTACTAAACAGCTATAATGCAACAAGGAATGTTGTAATACATTAGCGTTCTATTGTAAATAAAGGCTACATAGCATTTGCATTTGTTAATAGGTATTAACTATTCGTATTTGGCAAGCAAATATTTGCGCTATTTTCAAAGGCGTCTGTTTTGTCTTCACAATGTACGTCCTTAAACTACATATTGCACTAATAATGAAGACAGGACAGGGCCGCATGTCGGCGTCTGATACGGTCGGTAATCCAGGCTGACGCGAAGCCCGGGCGCTCGGCCCTGAGACTATCAGTTCACCTACGGGAAATATTGATCTTATTTGAGCTTGATTAACTCAGTCGTTGTCGGTGTGCTAATAATACTCCGCTCCTGGCAATGCTCCAGAAGAGGACTTAATGGTACTTCGATGCACGACAATTTTCAAAGGTGACGCGTCTGCGATGGATTCCAATTGGATCTCTTTAACATCGATAAGAAGCAGATAAACACGTGTAGAATCGCGTGTGATGAAAATACCGCCGATGCTTTTCATTGTTAATGCGCTTTCGCTTTCTGACATCAATAATGAGGTTTTCTTTGTTCCTTTCAGCTGCTGATTGGTTTTATAGAACGTGTTAGTTGAACGCTTTTAGTTTAATTGCTCTACGAGCGTTGGAAATGGTTCATTGTTCCAATATTATAGTTAAGAGTACGTGTGAAGGATTTTGGATGGATACCAAAGAATTTAAGTAACTAATACAGGCATGCAAGGCAAATTAGCGAGAGCCCAGTCAAAAATAAACGTTTGGAATGTGACAAACAAAATTGATCAATATTTATATTTCTAGCATAATTTTAGCTTGTTTATTTTCTCCCACTGAGCTAGTACATTCAGCAGTAATGTATAATGTTAGTCATATGAATTTATAACAATCATAAAAAATCAAGATTTTCACATTCCTGTATTATAGATGGCGATTTTAACATTTTTGACAATATTTAAATTTTAAAGCTAAACTGAAATGTATTATGTAATCATAATATTAACTTGAAATTGAAATTCTGGTGGTTTGATCCTGGTAATAAATAAAATATTACCTTATTCATACCTGGTAGTTACTTGAAATTGTTTGTCAAAAAAATACAATGTATTTTCAGCCTACTGCTCAATTATTCAATCAACAAAACATCAAAGAGCCCGCCTAAGAGCCGTGTTCCAGTTTCTGGTTAACGTCAATAGATGTTAAAATTTAATTTTAATACATCAATCTTCTGGAATTAGGTTAATCAAGTACCGATCTTTACTGAAAAACAACGTGGGTGGACTTGGCGGATAATGCAATTTATGATACCAACAACACACAATATGTCTTTGAAATTATAACCACGATCAGATTTGAAGAGAGTTTAAAAGTTGAATTGAAAACTAAAACAAGATTTACAGGACAACAAAATGCTATTATGCATTTTATCCCTTACCTAATATTATTTTTATGTGGCAAGTGATATGTGATATCGTCCTGTACACAGTATCCAATTAATTCAGTGTAACCATTTACGTAATTTAGCCAATCAGTGATTTCATCGACTTTTATGAAACGTAAAGACGTTCAGCGAGCGCACGAAATTCTAAGCATTTGGAAAAAATCATGTGCCATTGTATAAATCTTTCGTAAGAGGAGCACATTTTCAGCTAAAAATACTTCTTTGTGTAAAATGGTATATCGCAATGAGGCTTCACTTACACAACGAAATAAGGAAAGATTTGCAAAAAACGAAATTTTTCGTTTTCAGCAGTTTTCATCATGTCGGCATACCTACTAGGATTTAGCGAAGTTATTTTTATAACCATTTAATGAACAATTCCTTCTCTGGGGATATTAAATTGCTCTCGACATTAGCTATCAAAAGCGAAACAAGATGTAAGGTAATAAGAGTAAGAATTAGAATAACATAGAAGGAAAGGTTGAGTCTATTACTATGTTAGGAGTATGTAGGTGCGTTCGTATTAGTATCTCATTTATTTCTTAATTACAATTAGGTACAAAGGCTACACACAAAGCAACACGAATATTCATGCAATTTTCTAAAATGTCTGTTAGTGCTCGCTTAGTAAGTGCGTGATGATCTTGACGTTTAATTAATTTTACAGATGGGTGTGTGAGATCAGCCAATTATGATTGTTATATCAATTATGTTAATAACAAATTGCGATGGTTAGATGTAAATGTTAGTCGTGTTTGTAATATATTGTGTATCCACATGACAACATCCACATGCGTAGTAAAAATTGTAAGTACCAGTAGAGTAGGTGTTCCTGTGTCGATGACATTGCCGTTACTCACCTGAAATAAAGAAATTAAAATTAATTAAAAAAGTTTTGTCAAAATAGTGGTATTAGTTTAAACCGATACTCGAGCCCGAGATCGGTGTTGTTTGTTATTGATTATCAAGGCACATGAGCGTTGTACGCAAATGATGCACTCGACCGTCGTCGACCAGGTATTGCATTACGAGGCAATCGAGTCCAACGTTCGAGTCGAGAGGCGTCGGGTGTGCGCACACCGGCCGCGATCGGCCAACTTTGGCACACGGCCAAATATTTTTCATTCGCCTCTCTTAGAATTGGGATAAGTCGCCCTATTCACCTGAATCGGTATATCGGTACATTTACATCGCACCGCAACCTGCTGAATACTAGAGGCGAGGCGATGCCGGCACGAGCTGTTTTATGTACATTCTTGAAACAGCTAATGCCGATACCTGCCGCCGATTTAGAATGCGGTACGAGTACCCGGAAACAATGCTTTCTTTATTTATAGCAATTCTATGTATGCTTCGATTTAGTTTGCCCACAACAATGTTGACTGGGCATTAGCACTTGACTAGATTGAACGGAGGTGGGTGGTGGGACTAGTGAGACGTCTCTGCAGTGTGCGAGATAAACAAGTACTTACTGCTAAGTGTGCTTAACGCTAAAGTACCGGCAATAGAATTCCCTTTCTTTATCACTTTAAAGAGGTTAAGTGTTGTAGAGCCCGTCTCCCCTCGTAAACCAGCATAAAATTACCCGAATTAAAAACAAATGCCATGCAATCTTGTGTGATCGCGTATTATTTAATATCATGTATTTCCCGAACAAAGTTATTGTTCATTTTATTCTACTGGGGAAAATTATAGACTGCGTTTAATAACATAGCATTGAGCGGATAGTCATAATAAAATAGTAACTACGACATTATTATCAAAGCGATTTGCTCAGCTATTCTAACAACCATTATCGCAATAAGCTAATTATCGATCATTGAAAACTTAATTAACTAAATATAGTTAGTCTATCACGCATGAACCGCTAGATGAATGAAGTATTCGTTTCAAATTCTGAACAAATTCGTATGTGAAGCGAAACGCGATGTGAAAATTTCCTCGAAAGTAATTCTTGCAAGAGTTGAGTTTTGTACTTCCGTTTCTTATTACAACTAATTGTTTATTTCAGCTATAAAGTAAATATTAACTCAATTTGGATATAATTACCAATCAATAAACAACTTCGCGCTCCCTAATAGCCTTTAGAAGACAATTAACTGATAAGGCAGAGAATAAATATTAGTTGGTTCGAGTAATACGTAGAGATTGGTCTGTAGACAGAGCAGGCCTGATTATAAATAATGAACAACCAAATGCGAGGGTTCCGAAGCCCTGTATGAGTTTTAATAAGGCAGGTAAGGGTCCAAACATGTTAAGCCCCAAACATGTAAAGCCAACTTAAATTCCTTCTAGAAGCCCTTCATTTTATTCGGAGAATAGCAAACTTAACGAATAATACATTTATGTTAAATGCGAAAGAGTTTGTTTGTTTGGCATGAAAATTTGCCTGTCGTTGCGCCTACCGAGGTCAGAAAGGGACATAGGCAACTTTTCATCATCATCAGCGTTTTTCAACACCGCGCGAGTGAACTCGCGAGGCGCATCTAGTATTACATATTGGTTCATCAGAATTTTACAAGTACAACATTGAAGTATATTTATTGACTGAGCAAAGGCACAGTATCTCTTTAAATTAAGCTGATATCGATTCACTCTACGAGCTCCTATATTGTGAACAATTTCCATCAACTCATTTCCAATTTACATCTTTGATTGTGAGAATTTTCAACAAAGCCCAAAGGAGTAATAAGCGTAGGTAGGTACATATTAAATAAGGGTACATTTACAAGAAGTTATCATGGAAGAACAATTTGCGAGGACTTCTTGTGATAGGAATATTAGAATTTCTTAAGACAAGAGATACATGGTTGTCAGCTATCTCTTTTTCCCATTGGAGACTAAAATCACTGGTGGAAACTTTTAAAGGTGGATCAGACAAACAATGAAAATGTTTGCAAGATTTTTTTACGTAAGCATTTCAATTAACTAAGCCCTTACGCTCGTATACTTCTTTTAATACGACTTGACTTGTCATCTGAGTGACATTAAAGCCTGATGGCATTAAAG
Organism: Alcis repandata; assembly: GCA_949125135.1. Lineage (NCBI taxonomy): Eukaryota > Metazoa > Arthropoda > Insecta > Lepidoptera > Geometridae > Alcis > Alcis repandata. Next base: position 7,899,821 of record OX421226.1, on the reverse strand, counting down.
CTGTAGCCATACATTACTATTTTTAAGTCGGGTAAATTATGTTGTCGTAAGCCAAACGTCAATCGTGATCGTTATTGCACGAATAGACTGCGATAATTTTGACTGTACTATGACAATACTACGTAGACTAATTACTCACAATTAGAGCAAATGTTTATATTATATTGTCTACGGAAAGTATCTGTTTTAAATGAAACAAGAGGAATACACTGGCTTCCAATATACTGGTTTCCCATTCCCATTAATGTACAATTTTTCTGTAAAAAACCTTATGATTTATCTTATTTTGGGAACGGAGAAGCAGCAAAGGGCCTAAATACTTGACTGTAGAAAGGTAAGGTAAAGCCATGTTATTTAAAAGGCGTGACGTGGAGATACCAGGATCTCCTTAGGATCGCACCGCGCTTCACTATGTAGAACGTTGTATGGAGCTCTTTTCATCTTTCCTTTTATTAACAGAGCGGGCCATACGCCGCGCCGTTGTCTTACCCGGGCTTGAATGGTAGGTCAGATTTCTAAATCTGACATTCTAACAAAAGCCCTTCTATTTGACTCTGTATTCCAAGACCCCGGCTTCAGGATCAACCACAAAAATACCTATGCTTTGAAAGTAGCACTCAGACTCATTACCAGTAACAAATTATTTGACAGGTACAAAAATAAAAATACTGGTTGAGAACTGGTTGATTTTACACAGTAAGTATACTTCGTAAAAAAACCTACAAACTCGTGAAGTCAGAGGCAAACCACAAATAAACGTGCATGTAGGGGAGAGAATGCAATAAAAACGATTTGGTATTTCTGGTACCGGAAAAGTTCTCAGCCCTTACATGTTCGTTTGTTGTGCCAGAAGTTCTAACGAGTGTAGGGTTTACTTAATTAAAGTTTCGTCGTGTTTTTGTACGAAACATACGTTCTTGGCATAATTTTCTAAAAGTTGGCTGAGCTCATCAGCCTTACCAGCTTTATACTTGTTTTGCAAAAAAATATGTTTGACATTAGAATATCGGTGGTCTACTTTTATTAACCGGACTTTTATTCGTAGAACTGTTTTGTATTTTTTGTTAATAGCTCAAAGTTAAAAGCTGTCCAAATAACTCGTCTACTAAAAATGTGTTTTTGTTGTGCGCGGATTTAAAATAAGTTACTTTACGTAAATAATTGCCTCTGCTAATAAAAGCCTCACGGCGCGGCGCCAACATTATAAAGTGTAACATCATTATTACCTTCAAAAAGTATAAAATATGTAAAGCTCATAAATACCCAATAGGTGGGCGTAATTATTAGAAGGTCAGCATCCACAAACATTATGGCATTTAAAACAAAGGTCACAAATAACGCTTAGAGGAGAAAGTGTTTGCCTTGATGTTTAAAGAAACGGTCTGGTCTATGAGCCTTCGGTTCTACTACTTAGTGCCTAGGATGTGTAATAGATTGTAGAGATATGAGTCCCGCCCCGTTCACGTCTAATCACAAGATCGAGTCCGCTTTCCATTAGATAGGCTATTTACTCGCGCGTCTAATGAATGAAATTTGAGAACATCGATGGTAAACGCGTACCCGCGATTGCAGCTGCAACTGCCGCGCCACTTTATCTTAGTAAGGCGGTTACACACCTATTAGCTGAGCTGTTTACCTTCAAACGACAGCATTGCACGGGACTGCTGATGCCGATGAAATTAATCACCTATATTTTTATACTCAACATTTTAAAACTACCTAAGCAGAATAGGCAAGGTAGGTACGAATAAAGAACGAGTTTACAGAGTAAACAATCTCATAAAGCAATAAAAAGATTCCCCTACTTACAATAAAATTATAAATCATGGAACTGGCTACGTCAACGGATAATGTGAGTGATAAAATATACCTAGACGTGACAATAATGTCACTTTATTTCAACAAAACGAAGACAAACAACTCGATACAACACTATCTCGCGTGACAATTAATTTAATAAGGAAAGGAGTGATAACTAATCGTGCCATTAGCAGTCGGAGACAAACATCGTCGGGCACAGGGGCGAATGTCCAATAAACACAGAGATAATGACAAAAGAATAAATAAAGAGGACAGAGACGAAGTTCATTGAAAGTTGTGCGGTGCACGGGCGCGGAAACATTGGATGGAGCACGGCGTCCTTTCAGCCGTGCATTTTTGAGCGGGCCCGACTCGACCGGCTCAGTGGCTGCAATCAAAGCTCGACGGCTACTACCGGCGCCGACATAAAGCTTTCATATACAATAAACAACTCTATCATTCATGCCGTGGCCACTGAGCAGCCGCATTTTTAGAAATAAGAAATTTGTTTTGGATAATGGGAATGTGTTTCCTAAAATATTTCCGCTATACAGTTATAATGAAAAACTCTCCGGATCATTGAACAATGAACTTTCAAGGTTACATTTCTCAAGCGCACACACACATGACTTCCGAGAACAATATAATATTATAAGATATTTTGAATATATCAATAATAATAATGGTAATAACTTGTTTAGTTTTCAATGAGAACCCCTAAGAGCCCCTTAAATATAGAGAAACGCATACAGGGTTACGCACGCGCGAGCCCAACTCGTGTAGTAACCAGTCACGCTTAATTAATGCTGCTCCATTACCTAATCCAAACATCGTAGTAAAGCTCTTGTTTAGTAACTCGCTAACTGGATGCTTTAAACTAAGTTCGTGTAGGCGTGAGTGTCCGCAGTTCCTCAACATTGTTGTACAATAATAGAAACAATCAGGAATCACTTCATGTTGATATTTGCGTTACATTTCAGAGATTACTTTCGAGTATTTTTCTTCCTTCAATGTTTTATTTAATTATAAAGACTGCTGGCCGGAATGGCTGGTGTCACTCGCAGTTGGGATATCAAATTGTAATCGGTGTCAAATAACTTTTCATTAGCTTTGGCTCAATTTTCTAAAGAAACGAAATGTCCAAAATTCCTTAATTATATAGCACGCGAAATGACTTTCAGAGACTTCCCGAGACGATGTTCAATAGGCGAAAGTTATTCCCTCCGGTCTCTTTGTTCTTCACTGGAAGCTATCTGATTTCAAATTAAAAAAATCGATTCTTGGAACGGTTTAGTATCTCGTTGATTTGGGGATGTAGAGAAAGAAAATATGTATATCGTAGAAAATATATATAATATACTCTATAGTTGACAGCATCATTACTTCCGACCAGGCAAGATGGCGGTCAAACGCAAGCCTGCCAGTCAGTGAATAAAAAAAATGTATGCTCAATTAAAACGAAAAAAAAAAATAAGAGAAAATGGAAACTAGCTCAAATATAATACAAAACAACTATCATGTTTATGAACAACAGAACCAATCGATAAACATGTTACACATAAAAAACTAGCAAGTAATCAACTTCGCTAGATAAGCATGACCTCGTTATCTGAACGTACACGCAATGTCTTCCAATCAGTGAACAAAAGATACAACAGGAAGAAGCCCGCAATAAATGCTCAACGGGTACCTAAATCAATCAATTTGTATACACCCGTAGCCACGCTTGCATCATAAAATTAATTTTAGATATTTCGATACTCAAATAAGCAGTACCTACCTCTTATTCAAATAAATAGGTACCTAGAAATAAATTATAGCGTCGGACGTTAAACTCAAAACTATAAAATAACGCATGCGTGATCTAATGAATCTTTCTGTAAAGAAAATGTTCCAAAATATAATTTACAAGTTCTTGTATGTAGGGAATTCAAAATTTAACATCGCATCATCCAGATAGGAGGACATAGAACTGTCTGCGGCTGCCCATGGTCCCACATAAAGCGGACTCTGGGAAATGTAAATCATGTGTAATAGCACTCAAGTCGGCGACACTCCTGTGATACCAAACGACGCCGTTCAAATTGATAACCGTGCTGTTGGAGCAGAGCCAATATTTTCGAAATATATTCGAAAATATTATAAACTACATATGCGAACAACGAATGATACAAATTCTTGCGTGTTATCGCGGCGGCAGAAAATAAATGAATTTGGAGATGCACAAGTTTATAGTACTGCGTTTTATCACTGAGATGCAAAAGTAGGCTGAGCTATATGCTACAAGGCTACGTTATTAAATTTTGCTCTATCACTGCGCAAATGTCATGGTCCTGCAATTTAAGAACGGGTGGGATTAGAGCAAAGCACAGTCAAATATTTTGACTAAATTATTTTATTAATATAATAATAAACCGATTTTAAAATGTGGCTCCAGATTTAGTGTGAACGATATACGAATGTTATGATACCTGGCAATCCAAAATCGGTCAAGTCATTAGACAGCAGGATTTCACACTGGAACCGACAAACATAGACATTGACAACCCAACCTAAAAACATTACCCTTCTTCTGACGAGCCAACTAAAAATTAACCTCACAACCGCACTTGTTTGAAAAGCTGAATGTTGAAGATTTCAAAACTGTAACGTTGAATTTAAACTTCAGAAAGAAAGGAAACACAATACAGAAGCACGCAGCAAGTACAAAGTAATCCGCATTTTGAGTGATTTTTGGCACTTCACAGAAACATTTTTCATAACTACCACTGCCAAGTGCGGTTAACTCTCATATTACTTCGAGGTACTCAACATAAATGCCTACGTAAATGAAAACAGTCGTTTCACACGAAGAATTCCTAGTTGTTACCTAGGAATAGGAATCACGAAATGCCACAAGTCACGCCGGGTCGCCCGGAGACAACGGCGAAGAAACGAGTGCCTACGAATGTGGTTAACGATGACACAAATCGTGAGAACTCGCAAATAGATTTTTGAGAAAGGCGAAGAAAACATACGAGGTCTCTATGATTTGCACGTAACTCAGATCTACAATACATTATTATCGAAATAAACAAGGAATACGTGAAATAAGTTATGTGAAAAGGTAAGTTCGTATCAACCCTGGTCCCAATGTTTATAGGCCTCCTGAAGGACTCTGATAATATGATAGATCGTTATGTTACCTATTATATTCTAGGTTGGAAGTTTCCAATAAACGTTAAACGAGAATAAACAATACGAAATTGAATTTCGATTTAGTACAACACTGCGAATTGAACAAAGTTAATTGAACGAATTGATATCGTCATTGGACCATTCGAATAACAGTATTTAATATTCATCCCAAATGAATCATTTAACTCCATAATTTAATCCTTTTACAATGTCCCTATTCACAAAAGTTAGGGTAAAATCCAATTAAGCAGCACGAGTACTGCGCAGATGTCTGCAAACATTGTGCCAAGCAACCTATAAAAGTGTAGAGTTGTGATCTCGGAAACATATTTGACTGATGATTAGTGTCCGTCAGCGCCGGGTGGTGAGACAAATGAACGCCGCGGGCTCGTGGCGAAGCCCGCTTTGCTGACAAAACTACGCACAAAGAAAATGGCACATTCATTTCCTCGCCATTCTGCTTTCGCATTTACATGAAACGACTCTGTAAACGGTGCTAGAAAACTTCAAAGCTCGGAATTCCTTCCTTATAATGTATTCGTAACTCCGCGCTCCGTACACAAGCAAAAATAGACTGCGGAAAGTTTGCCTTCAGACAGAAGAGAAAGAAAAAGTAAGCACTAGCACAGCTTCAGCATTGAAACTTAGATCCGTTATTTCATTAAAATAGAAATGTTTAATTAGGTACTCCGAGACAGGAGTATCAGCGGCTGTTTTACTTTTTCAGCATGCTTCGACAGGCCACACAAGTTCAGCAGCCTGATTCAGCTACCCGGACATCGAATGTATTCGACGATTATCTTCGAAAAGTCTTCCGCCTTCGGAAAGAAAATGTTAAATCTTTCCGAGATTTGACAGGATTTAAATCAGCCTGCAGATCAATAAAAGCAGCAATCTTTATTCCGAATAAATGCATCACTTTACTAAGTTCTAATTTCTAGTTTCTAGCTTTTTATATTTTTATGTTTTTAGCGAAATTTCTGTCAAGATGTTACGAAGTAAGCGGAGGCGCGGTATGAAAGGAGAATTCATAGAAACTAATTAAGATTTCTTAAACTTTGGGCTTTGTGCGTAATTTCTGGGATTTTCTTGAATCAGATTCGAAATGAGGTTTAGCCTGATTTTTGAACGAGATTCCTCTGAAGCTCGGAAAATTGTATGCGCATAATACATAAACATGCGAACAAAATTTCGCTTTCCCCGTTGATCCAACATTACATGTTTAGGAAAACATTAGAAGCTCATTTTTAAACCAAAATAAATTTCTTTTAACCGACTTCAAAAAAGGAGGAGGTTCTCAATTCGACTGTATGTTTTGTTTATGTTTGTAACCTCATAACTTTTGACTGGGTGAATCGATTTTGATGATTATTTTTTTATTAAAAAGCTGACGCTTCCCGTGTGGTCCCATTTCAATTTAGTCCAGTTCTGATAATGGTATCCATGAGAAAACCATATAAGTCCTAAATTTGCTCGACAAATAGATGAATAACTTAATAGTCGGTCTCTTGAAGTCGGTTGATGTTTTTTTTTTTTTTTTGTAAAAATAATTATACAATATTTTGATTCAAAAATAACACGAGTACCATGCGACCGAGTCGTATTAGCACAGCAAGTGAGAAGTCTTCATTACCCTATACAAAATTAGATGGCTTTGAATGATAATAATAAATGAGCCTGAAACACCTCAACAATAACCAAAGTACTAATGAAGTTCTCTACTTTCTCTTTATTTAAAGTATATAAATATTTCTGTTCTGCTTATGACTTGTTTACGCAAAACAGATTAGGTAAAATATAGCTAAAATATTTGTCATGGTCTTAAATGTTTTGCAAATTATTTTCGTTATTCTCGAAAGTTCGACTAATTGGACCAACTCTTCAACAAGTTGGTTACTTAATCCGTTTCACAAATTTCCGAGTTTTTCAAAACAATTTCAGAGCCTGTCCTTTGCAAACACAGCGTAATAAGAAGCTCTTGTTTAGGTTTGCCGTAATCTTTAGCAAATATGTGTTCCGATGATTTGGCCCTTCGTATACCTACCCTTTGATCTTTGACACCGTTATTACGGAAAATCCGGAGAAAAATCATAGTATGGCAGACTAGACTAGAAGATATGATAGTCACCCTTGTTTGTCCTTTGAGGATATGAAAGGGCTCTGCTGTGATATTATAGTTCTGTTATTTGTGCTTTCGACCTTTCTTCTAATATCCTTTTATTCTATTTATACTCACATGTCTTTCATTTGAGTCAAATTGGTTTGGCAAATAGACTTATTTTGAAAAAGATAAACAAGAAAAATGCCAATATCTCCGCCAGTATATTATGTTTATAAATAATCTTTACATTGTATTATATATGTTTGCAATAACTTTCAAGTCTCACTTACCGATAGGCACCGATAAAGTTTACAAAGCTTTGGGAGTTAAGAGTTGAATCTGTTTTGTAGATAATACAAAGCGAGAAGTGTCGTTAGGAGATTCTAGCGATATTTCGAAAGCCCAAATAGGTAAGCAGGTCTTTAGGCGATTACTGTACTGTAGATAGGATGGTTACGCCCAGTGGCTCGTTTATTTCCTTTTGTAAGAGATAAATGGAAAGATAAAAGCCTAAGCATCATAAAATGTCTTCTGTCGTGGCAGAAATAAAAGATAAACGATGTATGCATGTCTCTTGTAGAGTTGTAGACATGACATCGCCTGCTAGACGTGGGTGAGACGGAAACCCTATTTGCCATCGTCGTCGCCGGGAACCAAGTGTTAATCTCACGGGATGTGAACACAAGTGTGCGTATATCGTGTAGAAATGCTATATTGTGTTAAAACTGAGCAAAACAAATCGGTTTTGGGGAAAGTTAAAAAAGTTTGGACTGTTACAAATTCAATTAGCACGTTTTTTTTTAGCAATCGAAGCAATCGAAGACGTAAAAAATATCTTACATGTCTGATCATTTGTATTTAAAAGTACACTAAAGGTACTTCGTATTCGCGAACTATATTAGGTATTAGGTTATTAGGTATTTATTTTCTATGGGCCTCTGTAACTTGCATTGTATGCAAGTTATACTGCCTGAAATAAATGATTTATTATTATTATTATTATTATATTATCACAAAACTACTTTTATGACTTGTGCGACTAATCCAATCAAACTTTTGTTCTAGCCTGACGCTAGACAAGTCCCCAGCGCTATAACCTATTTTAATATTTTGTTTCGCCACAATATTACTGATTCCAAGTTTTACTACCTGTGCCCGATGCTTGGCGGTTTGACGCCAGGTAGCCGACCCAATGCCAGTCCAAAGTCGTGAAGTTAAACACCCATGAACTCGAGACGTGAACAAAGGGCCGGAACGCGAATAATTTGTCCTTATTACCATCTTCGGCCGACGTTCGCGTTTACCTTGAGCCCTGAACGGGTTTCAGTAATCTCCCCCACAGGCGCCCGTTCAGCTCACCTCTAATATTCAAAACGGGGGAGTAAACGGCTGCTTTTATTAAAATTTTACATGTGCAGGTAGCTAACGGGCCTACTACCCACGTCAAAACGTGCTGAAATACCGATCCGTTCCCGCATTTACTCACGCACACGCGCAAAGTTAATAATTAAATAGTATAAAGAGGAAAGCTTGCACACCAATTTAGATCTACGCAATATGGTTCTCCTTCAGTCCCAAGGTGGTCATACAATGAAATGAGAATAATATAAAATACGACCACGGCAGACGTTTCATGCCAGTGAGTTACAGCGCGCGAAAGTCGGGAAATCAAATTCACTGCTAGTAGAGGAGAATAGGCACAATAAGAGTACGTGATAGTACTTCCAAAACTATAATCTCGGTGCAGTGTCAAACCGGGTACTCATTAGATAGCCTTGTCCCACAATATGGCGCGTAACATAATTTTGACGCTCTGATTTTAATAGAGAAATAGTAAACTGAGCCTCAGAAATATTTAACGCGCTTCAAAATGTCTCAACAAATATACTATGTAACTGTGCTTTAAAATAAGTACTAATGCGTGTCGAAACATTGTAAAAAAGGTTCTGTGAAAAATTAGTACACATAAATGTTTTATTGGTGATTAGTAGGTACGTCGTGTCATCCCGACATCACACCAAGTTTTTATGACATACCTAATTGAATTGTCTGTCTAAGAATACATTTTTTCAAGTATTTGTCGGTCTCTGAACTAAAAATATATTTTTTAATAATTTCCCTCTGGACCCCAGGATTAAGGCTTATCCAAGCTTGAGGCTTTCAGACAATTCTAATTATCGTGTCAAAAAGCTTTTGTGGTACAATAATGTTTGCATAATTGTATTTATTCCACTACTGTTAATATGTTTTTTGGTGTCTTAAAGAATTACTGTATCATACTGTGCCCAAAATAATTTTAAAATCGATTTTCATTGTTCTAAGTGGTAAATTAGAGGTCTCTAAATCAGATTGAATAGAATTAAATGGGTTTGGAACACATAATAAGCTACTTTCAAATGGCATTTTAATATTAAAAAAGTATTTGTAAGCCCTTAAAAAAGAAACCACACAAGGGGATGCAGTAAAAACATTTTACATCCCCACTATGCATGGAATGTATTTTATAAATCTCTTGAATTATGCAAAAAATATCTCAATATTGATGTAGTTTGAATTAGGATTGTTTAAAATAGGACTTCCAGTAGTTTTAGAACTCTTGATTATTATTCACAATAAATTGGTTTCTTAATTGATTTGATATGAATGTGTCTAGACAGTAGACACACATATTGCAGAGTTCCACAGTTGTTCTCAGGATGCTCTATTGAAGATAGTATTCTTTTAAACATTAGTCTTTCTTATTTTAACATTACTGTTTCTTTCAATGACATAGTTAGATAGAAGGCTACTATATCACCAATATATTTTTGTCTAATGTCAATAACTCCGGTTTGAACTATTCTTTTAAACAATGTGTATTCTTATAAGTTTCAAAGTTAGAAGTTACAGGGTGCGGGACACATTGTAAGCCATTTTGACACATATTCCACGAACAAGACAACTAATAAAAACTTTACCCTCATTTTATAAGACTTTTATTTAATAAATAGACACTACCCCAAATGTTAAGAATGAAAAATAAAATTAATTTTAGGTTGTGAGAAAGACCCCTTCAAATGTACAACTTAGGGGTATTTTTTACAATTTTATAATTTATTTATTTAAAATTCTATCGAGATCTTTGTGTAACATCATGATCCTAAATTGTAAGTACTCAAACTTTGGTTAATTTAGAAGTTATAAATAACATACTGGTACCAACATACAGATGGACGACTATAGTCAAACAACACAAGGATGCCTAGTTGTTCGAAAGTACTCTAAAATCCAAAAACCTCGGGATATTCTATTTCTATTAAGTCCAAGAAAGAATTCTATCAATGATTTAAGTATTTGATATTGATCAACATAAAATAATTTAATTACCTATTGTAGTAAAACCCAAAACTTATATTCAGGTACATAATTTAACAGTTTGGTAATTTATGAAGTGTTTCGTTGGGAATTAATGATTTTATAAGTGACACATATATACCTATTTATTAATTGTGTATTTGTAAGTGAATAAGTAACATAAATTACACATTTAGGGTTTTAAACAAAAGGTTCTGTAGTTGGATCGTTGATTTGTATTACATTGGATATGGTACAAAATTGTTTTGATACATTTCTATTTAGGTTTGTGTACCTATTAAATGGATCACAAATGTGGAAACCGATTTTTGTAACAACATAACTATTCATGCATATTTCTTTAACTATGCCTATGCCATATAAATCCATGCATCTATTATTGTACTTACTCTGATTGTATTGTATGTGTAAAGATGAAATTGTTAGTTAGTGGAAATTGTAAGAACAAATTAGCTAATTTTTGCCTCACGCGTATGTCTATCTCACTCTACTGTAGCAAAACAGAACAGGAGAGCAAATGAAGATTCATTCATTCATAGTCCAGTCATAACAAAGGATAAAATGACAGTAAATAACATAACAATTCTTTTTTATTATTGGTAATAGGTATTTCGTCCATTGTCAAAGTTCATTGTTCACGAACAAAGTAAACATTCTACGGTAATTAACTAATATTAGATATTTAATTATCACTTGTTTACTTTCTGTCGAGACGCTACACCAAATTACAAAAGAAAATAGCATTACTTACAGAATCTCCGTCAATAAATTGACAATTGCAACTTCCCTATAATACTGGTTGCTGGTTAGAACAGGAGTTATCTACATAATTTACTGTGTTACGTGATGCTGTGGTACCTACATCTACCTACTATTTATCTACAAAAATTGACATGATAATGTCAAAATTGGCTCCGGCCGTAGTTATCTTTGCCAGTTTTATCTCGCCAAAAAAGGGTTATTGATCAACAGATATGTTATTTAATTATGAGATAAAGAAGCGTGCATACTCACGGGATAGTACATCCCCTGCGGCGGCAAAAAAAAGGCCCCTGATCCCCACAGCTTGCCGTTTGTATTTACTTTGTGCTACACAAAATTCACTCCACGAACGCCCTTTCTTGGGCGTAAATCTTCACAACACTAACTTATAAATTCAAGGTAATCATGAGTATTTATCGATATATTTATTAATGAAAAATACTAAAAATAACAGGGTTGTTAAACTTTTTAGGTTATGTGAATAAAGCGCGACGCGAAGGAACGCGCTGTAGCACTGAAAACGGTTGATGTCGATGTGCAACAACGAGTGACGAAGACGGGCTCGCGTGGCCGCTCGACAACCGATCCGCTGGCTCCGCCTCGCCCAACACGCGTACATCAAAAAGAGATAGATAGCATCACGAGAAGTTCGGCTTTTAGAAGTAGAAGAGTCATATTGCTATCTCACTCTGACTATTTCTACGCACATTTTACGCACCATTTCAAATTGTATAGACGATTTTTCCGATTTTCACATTTATTTAACCTTTTTTTGTCCTGGGCAGGCACAGATATATAAAATATGACTGTTATGAAACAAGATTAATGGTTGAATATGATTTATGCGTCTATGCGCCTATGATTTTTTTTACCTCAGAGGCACACAATTCAGCTCAAACAACTCTAAAAATTAAAATTTATTTTAAAAGATTATGATGATTGTACTACTAAAAGTTTAAAGTAACTGGAATCCACGGACTTTTATTTTACTTTATTCTGCGGTAATACCTGGTACCTATTTAAAAACTAACTAAAAAATAAGTACGGTATTATAATAGGTAAGTACTATTATTATTTTATTCAATGCTAGTAGGTACCTACCTACTGTGCTATAGCTATGCTACGAGGTGTTCACTACCTACCTATTTATCATTACTAAATTCAATCTATCTATCGTTCCCAAACTCACTAGGATACTCTATCGTACGTAAGTCATGCTCAAGAACTTTTCAATGTTGAATGGAGCGAAAGAGAAACGAAATATTCTTATTTTGTCTCGTAACCGAGAACGGTTCGGATCAATGAAAAGTGTTCGGATAGCTGGGTGGCCGGAGGCAGGGGCAGGCACGGGGCCAGTTTCATCTCCACAACCCCTCTCAGTTTAGGATGCGTTGAAACTGTTTCTTATTCTATGCTTCAGGGTTGGGGTGGCTCGAGCCCGCAAGTCGGGTTTTTTAGCTCACTTATTTTTATAATAAGTACCTACAGTTGTATAATAAAAATTGAATATGTAGGTACTTATTTATCACGTAATAACTTAAGTACTCGCTCAAAAAAGTTAAAGTTGGTAGGTACTTACTGAGTAGGTGCCTCACAAGTCTTTTTACGGAAACATACGCATTTACCTACCTCCACTACTTAAGTTTAATGTTTGCCATCTATCACGAGCAGAATCTCGCGCCCGTGCCCTACCTAAGCTCTTTCATAGCACATTGCATTCATCTGCCCCTGGATAAATGACCCTTTTTATTTCACAGCTGTACCTACGAGACCAAACAACTTCTCAGAATTGTGGCCTCGGGGAAAAAATGTGGCATTTGAATAAACGACCCAAAGGACAAGGTATATTTTTCTTTGTTATTTCTAAGTAGGTGGGCGTTTAGTTCTTGTAATGGAATCAACGGTAATTAGCAAGTCAATTAGTAAATCAACGGTAATACATACCCCTGAGCTCACCATAAAATAAAGCTATTAATATTTTCAACCTAATCAGTTTTTGGGTTTAATCATGTCGTAGCTGTACCTCGCGGTTTCACCCGCATTTTCCGGGAAAAAAGGAGCCTATTTGTTATCAGACTTTTAAGCTACCTTCATTTCTTTCATACAAATCCGTTGAGCTGTTTTTACGTGATTGAGCAACAAACACAATTTTTTAATATTGGCCTGAAATTGTTATATATTTTCAAACTTGGTATGGATGAGAATTTAGATGAGTAAACAGACGTCTTATTTATTTAAATAACGCGGGCTTAAAAACAATACATTTTCAAACAACTACTGCCACCTATGAAGAGTTGTAAAAGCTATTCAAGCCGAGGTTCACTTAGCATTGCAGTAAACAATTTGCAGTTACCAACCAATCCAACTAAACCGGCCGGTTTCAACAATAATCCGCTAGATGTCGGTAGCAGTAACCTGTTATTGGAAAGTAATTAGTTTTAATCCTACTGAGGATCAATTAGATTTGTTAGTGTGTAGGGATTTCATTGATAATTATGTTTTCAGCAACAAAAGCCGTTACATAAAACTCAGTGCTAGTTTTTTGGTAGTTGTTTAACAATTCTACTGAGAGCTAATGTGTGTATTAATTATTAATTCTAAGGTAGAGCAATAAATATCTAAGCAAATAATATAAAATAATAATTAATTTATTAAATAATAAATATATAGAACCTACCTATTTCGGCATTTTGTGGTAGGTACTTTCCTAAGCCAAGCTATCAACTCCAATATTTTTAGGTTGAAAGTAGGTAAAACTTTGTATCTTTTGCCACACCATATATTTTTTCTAAGTGACGCTTATAGTGAAATGAAGTGAACACGAAGCGTAGTTGCCAAAAAAATACCAAAACGTCGAACGTTTGACTGAAAACGATAGAAAACTTTGGTATTACTTTAACTTTGTTCTATTTTCAAATGTTGGTGCAACAAAGTTGCTATTTTCAATTTTCGTAATTTACGCAATAAGTATTTTTTTACTTATAACAGGAAAACGAAATAATTATTTAATTGTCATGAATTACAACTGCACTACAAAAAATAGAATACCTACTAGGTACCTGACTTGCATACCTACTTGAAAGTAATTCCAAAACCCGGAGTAAACTAATTGATAATTTACAAAAAGTATCGACTTACCCAAATACACGTATTAAGGTCATCCCAATCTCGATACCACTCTAATAACATAATGTATTTAGCTTTAGGCATACTCTAAAATATTAATTGAAATAATCACTCAATTTTAAGTCTTTCCAAAAATATTACTGATCACGACAGAACCTGCAAAAGATTCTAAATTTAAATGTGATTCTAGGTATTGCTAAAGGTAGGTAGTACCTACCTATGGGCCTAGATGAAAATTAACAAGTAGGCATTTTTTACCCATTTTTGTGGCATTTAAAGTTTTTGTGATAGAGCCAGATACTTAATTAAATTTATAAACAATTGAGTGCAAAAGTTCTTCCATTATAAGTAATTATCTAATTAAACATAATATTATAATTTCTCTTGTAGCAAAGTAAGAACCCTTTAGGTAATTTCGCTTCGTCCGTCTGTGTTCAGAGACTTAGAACTTTAGGACTAAAACCGTAAAAGGTACCTAGGTACCTACCGCATGAACAATTATACCTTCTACGAGGAAAAATAATGGCATTTTGAAAAAAACGAGTAGAATATCAAAGATAATTTTCATTTCAATACTCACATCAAAAGTTTAGATAAAAAAATGGTAATACATATCTACTTTATTGAGTAAGTAACAGGTATCATTAGTAAAGGGATTCAAACCCATAATGTACTTAGTTTTCAAGTTCAATTTAAACCATTACCGATTAGGTATGTTTTGTCAGTCAAATTACCCAGTAGGTGGACTCAACATACATTTTTAATGCAGTCACGCATTAGGAAACCCAAGGAAAACTTTTCCCACAAAAATGACACAATAGTTGTTCTACCTACCTGATATTATTTTATATCAGTATCACATAAATGTAGGCAGGTCATTATCGGCCCACTAAATCGGTATAGAAGGACAATTGTCGGTAAAAAAGGAAAGCACGAATCCGTTATCATTTCAACTGACAGACAGAAAAGGCTCAGAGGGAATGAAATTTGACAGATAGGTCGGATAATAATTTGAATCACTATTTGATGGGCATTTCTTTTTATTTCAATTTCTCCGCGTGGAAGGACAAGTGAAATTGACAAAAACGCACACAACTTCATTGTGATCGATGATCGAAAAGTTAACAAGCCTAAAAAGCTTTATTTTAAGATGTTAGATTGCGAGGTGAAGTTCCTATGATTGGCTGTTCCATTGAGTTTTTCCTAATTTTTATTTTACCTAAACCGACCCAGTATTGAGGCAAACGAAACAAAGAAAAACCAAATCAATCGAGACATTTTCTATGTTTTTCCAAGACTAACATACGACAACCTATACGAACTTCTACTTACTTCATACTTGGAATTTTTAAGGTAGGTATGTATTTACAAAATCAAAAAATCTTTGATAAATTTATAAAAATCAATATTATTGATTTCGTTCTCTAGCCCTGAGTGCCTAGTGCGAGTTTTTTTGTGTAGTTTACGTTAACGTATACAAATTGTCGTAAACTACACGTGTAAACTACACGATAAAAGCTAGCACTAAGCACTCTGGAGTCAGTGTATATTTCCAGAAAGACAAGAAAACCTACTAAATACAATAAGTTATTAATTAAACCGATTTTCATAAAAGATCCAGACCAACAAGATTTCTAATTACTATATTTTATATTTCTGCTCATTATACTCCCATTTAGATTAGGCAAGTCATTAGCAAACACTCGACTCAAATAGGCAAGTATCAAAGGATCCTTTTCACACAAGAATCTGAGAAGTGGGTGTACAATTCATCACGAGTACAATCTCTATGAGAGTGATCAAATAATCTCGTCTTACCTCGCGGGCGTTCAAGGCGATCATTAATTTATTAATTACTAAATATTGCAGTTCGTATGTTACTTTCTCAAATAAATTTACTTTAATGACTTGGGTTTTCTGTTTGGATTGTTTTGGACCTATGATAGATACTTGCAAATGAGCAAGTAAGCTTCAAATTTAAAAAGAAACTGAATTCGAAAAAGCTGCGTAAAAGCTGAAGCCACACAGTCTGAAAACACAAATCAGACAATCACAGATGCGTCAGACTCATGACAATCCTATTTTTTTAATTTAATGGGTAACAAAGAAGGAAGAGAAATTTGTTGACCTATGATAAACAAAGAAATATTATTAAATAAAATAAATTGACGGCCTGATTGGCTCAGTGGTAACATAACCGCCTTATAAGCTAGAGGTCCCGGGTTCGATTCCCGGCCTGGCAGATTTATTTAAATATCTGTTCTGGGTGTTAGTTGTCTTTGTCTTTGTGTGTGTTCCATGGTATCCCCGACACAGGATTTATCCTAGTGGGGAGCTATGAGTGTGAAACGTTTATTTATTATTTATAAGATAAAACAATAAAATATCGTTTATTTAAAATTTGGATCTTTTTCTACATTTATATCTCTAAGTAGTACTATCTAACAGTACACTTTGTCATGGTATAAAAGCAATATACAAGATACTTATAACCTAGCTATTACCTGTGATCTTGTTAGATTTCTCGTAATGCTCTCCAATCTCGTTCATAACATGTAATAAAACATTACTAGCTGCTCTGATACATTCGGAAAGGACCTCTTTATTTATTTACCTACTTTTTACCTTTGGACATTAATAAAGGAAGAAACATAAGTAACTTACTTGCTTTTAGGAAACGAAACTTTTTTAATTACCCTCGTTAAAAACGCTTTGTTGTGCAAAACACCTGGGACCCTATTCTTGGGCGCTCGAGACGATCTTGGTCACTCTCACTGTCATGACATTTCTAATGAGAGCGACAGGGACCGAGGTTAATATCCCACTCGACGGAATAAGGCCCTTTGCAAACTTTTACGCGTTACTTAATGAAAAATAGGCAAAATAAGCAAAATTTGTTTCAACTCAACATTGGCTTGTTTGTTTGAATTATACATATTTTCATAGGCCACCAGGGCAGCAGCCAAGTATGAAGTGTTTTCCTTTCCACCCATTGTAAACAGATTGTTTCGGGTAACAATTAGGTGGGTTCCTATAGGTATTTAATTTTAAATAGGATCCACTTTTGAACAATAACATTTGTTAAGCCCATTAGTGACTACCTTGTTCTGTGCCAAAATAACAAAGCCCTTCTTTACCTTTACCTTTACCTTTTATGTATAAATGTTCCCCTATATTTATAATGAATCTACTTTCTTCTTCGTATTGTGTATGTTTGAGAATAAATCAGTTTCTTCTAGCCAAGCGTGCTCTATCTCGCATCATCATTGCTTATACCATCAGGCGAGATGGCAATCAAACGGAAGCCTAAATTGAATTAAAAATATTTAATTACTTTTAACTTAAACTCGCCTGAAAATAACACTGCAACGGTCTTGATTAATCACTCTACTCTATCTATCTACTCTATCTTTCTGCCTGTTTGTTTATTTCAGTTACCTCTGTTCACAATTTGATAAAACCAATTATATTTTACAAGAACACAGAGCTTGAGTAAGATTAAGTACCTTCGTAAAGTGCGCTAAATTAAGAACCTAGTAAAATGGAAAAATGACGGAAGCAACTGCGTGGGTGCAGCTAGTACAAAAATAAAAATTAATCGCGTCATTACCAGACTACGTTTATCTAAATTATAGAAATATTTTTTAATGCAACTCGCAAAACACAAAGTCGTAGGAAGATCGAAAGCGAGTAATTTCCTTTCCAATTAAAACCTACATAAATAATGTAATAAATATTATAATAATCTCATTTTAACATTGTGCGATATAATAACTCATAAACTAGAACAGAAACCACTAACGACCAGAAAAAAAATGTTGTCAACACTTTTTCATTAATTAACACCACATCACATCATGGTCTGATTGACAAAGTCGAAGCGCGGCTTTTGCTAACTTTCACAATTTCAGAGTTGCTACACGAGCACTCTTTACTTTGCTCCAATTTTCAGTCCTGCAAAAATGTACCGTTACGTTATACGCTTGTACAAATACACTACAAAACTTACCTAGTTATTAGGTGTGTACACGTAGTCCGTGTATATGAGCCTTAATTTAGATCGATTTGGATTAGACACGTTTGTTTTGTTTGTGTAACATAGTGGTAAAGCTTATATCGTAGATTAGAGACGGGAGCTGTTCTGGGGCAATAGATACAAAAATCTCTTATTTGTTGTTCTCATTGAATTAAATAAGAGTTAGAGAATGACAGATAGAAACAATGTCGAACGCTAATTGCTAGTCAGCTTGAAAAGTAAAAAATAAGTAGCGCTATTTTGTGAAATTATTTATTCTGTGGTACCGTAAGTGCTTGTTATGTATCGCGTAGGCAGCCTTCGCGTAACCTACGCGTAGCCTACAGTCATATAATTTTGCGCTCGAACATTTTTCCACTTCTATTTTTCGATAAAACGAGTGTTTTCAGAAATGTTCTATATTTATTTTTCGTTGTAGAGTTTTTCTGTGAAACGTGAATAGTATTTTCGTAGTCAGTAAAAATACTTACTCTACTAAAAATATTCAATTTGGCGAATTCCCTCGCATTTTACTCTTTATTTTACGCCAAATCCAGATACATGATACATCGTGATAGTTTATTTATTGATTAGTGTATTGTTCATTATTATGAACAATACACAACAACAACAATCTTCAAACAACAACAACAATCTTTTTGACCACAAATTTTAAAACCTTTAAAATTGAAATCATTTTTGAAGTGAAAACTTCTTTAGCGGCGTTGTACACTTTTTTGGAATGGGTAAAAAATGTTAAACTCGCGACAGGGCCACGTGACCTGATCGAAAATTCGTAAGACGGATGGAGAGTAGACAGCTAGTATCCCCCTCTCTTTCTACGGCGCGGCGAAAATGTATGCCTGCGCCGGCTGTTTCGTTTAGGCGGCGCAGGGCGCTTGCGCGAATGTTCTAATTTGACAGTTATAGTGTTGTGACCTAGTGATTATAGTGGACACGATATCGATTCATTTTTCTATTAAAATAATTAAAGCAATTCGTGCAAAATTATTCCCTAACCATTCCAAAATATCCAAAACGCACAACGTTAATACTTAAGTTTTCACTTCTGCCGGCACTCCCGGAGTGCAACCCGTCGTTTTTTTTTTATACGCTTTTTATTAGCTTCACCTGTATTTTTGTAACCGACTTCTTTGGGCGCGATTTTGACCCCTATTTTACGGCCAGATTTCGTTCAAAGTTTGTAGATTTATCGAGGAGTGATGACAATACACTAATTTGATAAAATTATTTTCAAAATAAAATTTTTGTTAATTTATCTATAGCCTGGTCAAATTAGACCAAAAAAAGCATGTAAAAATAGTAGTGAGCTTACATTAATTCCCACCCAGCTGAAAATTGGTAGGATTGTTCAAAACACCATCATAAATGAAACCTAAAAAGTCCTCATCGATCCGATACGTGCAAAAATTTTTACTCCGGGTAGAAAGAAGGTCACCAAAATAGGGTTTTCACGATTTTCTCAAAAATGGTTCAAGCTACGAGGAAACTGTTCAAGACAAGTATGTATATTTTCTATAACATTCTCTATAGTATTGCAATCAAATGCAAATAGATATCTTAATATTCATTTTTAGCCTAGCCTTTAGCATTTTTAGCCTAGATATGCTAATATTCATTTTTAGGCCTCGGTGAGCAGTAGATCATATCACTAGTTTGTAAATGAGTTTTCCCGAAGTTTTCAACATCGCTAAATCCGACAAGAAACATTTTGAAAAATGACTCCTTGTGACTCAAATCGGAAAAATGATGATGATGGCTGACGGAAAATTTAACTTCTCGTATCTCGGAAACGGTTAGAGATAGAGGGGGGATACACCTGACTTTTGAAACGTAGATCAAGTATGGATCTTTTTGGAGAAATGATAAAAAAATACAGCCGCCATACAAAAAAGTTTGACAGTCATACAAATGAACAAAAAATAAATCAAACTAAAAAGTAAAAAATAAATAATAGTTTATAAAAACTAAAACACACACTTTTTATTGAAAACCGATCTAAAAAAAATAGAAAATAAGTTTTTATAAATTTAAATTAAGAATGGTGTTGAAAATTTTCAAGAAATAAAAATTAATTATACTTACATAGTGTAAATAATGGGTCAATAGATATAAATATTTTATTGACAGACATGAGTAGAGTGATTAACATTTTGATAATATCTTAAAAAGCACCCCACGCTTTTTTAAACGGTTTTATTTAGCTCACCCCGTTTGTTTTATTTATTCTTGGGTCAAATTTAGTAATTCAAATTTCACCCTCTTCCTGTCAACCAATTAATCTGAAATTTTGTATACACTTTGGATTTTGGTGACAATACAATTATGTTTATTCATTATTATTATAAATTCAAGATGGCCGCCGCTACAAAATGGCGGATAATTTATGTTTTATTAATCCCATCAATATGGGTATCAAATGAAAGGGCTCAACAAGCAGAATACAATATACTATAAAAAATTGAAATCCAAGATGGCAGCCGCTACAAAATGGCGGATAACGTAGGTTTTATCAATCCCATCAATATGGGTATCAAATGAAAGGGCTCAACAAGCAGAATACAATATACTATAAAAAATTGAAATACAAGATGGCGGCCGCTACAAAATGGCGGATAACGTAGGTTTTATCGATCCCATCAATATGGGTATCAAATGAAAGTGCTCAACCAGTATAATACAATGTACTATATAAAATAAAAACTAAAAACTAGAAAATAAAAATAGGTAAAAAAAAATTTAAGTTAAACGGTTTTATAAAACAATAAAAAAATAAAATAAAAATGTACTAAAAACCAAAAAATAATAAAATAGATACAGTCGTGGGGCACGTCCCACGGTCTAAATAAAACCGTGGGGCACGTCCCACGGTTTTCTTGCCCCACGGTTTTATTTTAGTCTAGTCTATATATATGTTTATAATTCCCACGACTGTATCTATTTTATTATTTTTTGATTTTTAGTACATTTTTTTTTTATTTAAAATAAAATACATTTACTTATTTATTATTATTTACACTATTCTTAATTTAAATTTATAAAAACTTATTTTCTATTTTTTTAGTTCGGTTTTCTATAAAAAGCGTGTTTTTTACTTTTTTTTAAACCTTATTTATTAGAATCCAGCCTAGTTTATTTGGACATTATTAAATCGAAATCGAAATCAAACCTTTCAGTAGACCGCTTCTGAAATAACGCCAGCTTTCGATAATCCCAAGGGCTTACAATGCTATCTATTTGATTGACTACTGTGTCTGCCCGAGTGTAATGTACCTACTTGGGATAGGAACATCATTTCCATGAAACATTTATAAAGATACGGGTTCGCGTGCCCTACGACCTCGGAATTCAGTGGCTGTCTGTGCCCAATTGCCTTCGCGTAAATAAGTGATGCTGTTAGGATTTTTGTAGTTACGCGCACACAAAGTACCTTAGAAATGTTAGGATTATTCAAAATGAGAACGTAATACCTGCTACAGATACAAATTGTACTCGTGCTCGAGCTTAGTACTTCCTTGAGATAAAAATACCCTCCTTCTCTTTCCGGCCTCCAGATACCTGTACAAATATTCACGCATGACAGCCCCCACAAGGCAATAAACCGACAAACACAATTTTGTATATTTAGATGTTGGTAAGAATTGTTGTACCTATCTGTTATTTGTAAGCTATAAGCGCATAGATTTTTTTCGAGTTTTTTAAAATAAATTTCTATAATGTTGATACATACATACGTACCTATATTTGACGTTCGTCTGCGTAGATAGTACCGATTTATCTTCTCAGTAGTACTTAGCAGTTGAGCGGTCTGCTGCATAACGAAGCAAAAAAATTACCTTAAAACCAAAACTTACTAAAGGCATAAAGGTTTCTGGAATAGTAATGTATATTTTTTCTTGTATTAGTCTATTTAAAAGTGAACTAACCAATCTATGTCGTGTTATTACCATTAAGTAGGTACTTTATGTCACTCATGTCAACTACCAATGCTCTTTGATCTTTGATGCGTAACATGAATACAGTAAAGCGTGGTGCGCTCAATCAATCACATCGGTTCCTCTTCAAACGTTAAGTGATCCAGGTATTTTCAAAAGGAAAAGTCATTGGGTGGATCACGGATTTAAGCTTGATACCAGAATCTAACTTGTTTTACATTATAATGGTCGAACAAGGCCTTGGAAGCGACACGATACTCTCCGGAAATTGGAACCATGACACCGCATCGTCTGCCGCCGACCTTTCGCTTATTATTTCGTTTACATCGGTGAAGAAATTCTATTCTACAACATAATAGATAATTGGGATTTATTAGACATAACTTAGGTATCTATTTTGAGGAAGAACCCATACAATAGATTTATTTTATTAATTAGAAACTTGTGCGAGAGCACAAGTCAGAATAAACCTTCATGAAACGGTCGTTTTCTAAGAGAGATTAATCATTTTATACCGCTATAATTACTCGGGCATGTTCATGTAGATAGAAGCTTTCATGTTTATTGTTTTAGAAATACTTTATGTTAACAATAACTAACCAAAATTTTAACTGATTGTAGTACCTTAAAACTTGTGTCTGGACAAAGCAACTTCTTATACTAAAATGTACGTTCTACTCACAACATTTATTACACAAAATACCAATATATTTCTACTTTATTTTGCATTTGATTTATAAATAGGTCCGATAAATAATATTAAATTCGTTCTATTCGTCTTGTTTGTGGATGAAAGCGCCGCGCCGCCCACCCGCCCTCGCGTTGGACTACTTACATATAATCCGACTTCGGTGAATCAAAACGAAACCTAATTTCAATGTAAACACATACAGCATCGGCAAAGCCTTTCCTGTTTCTAATTTTAATTCCACCTCACGAATAGCAAACTTTAAAAAAGCGTTCCAAATTGGGAAATCGTTTATTTCAGTACCTATTGAATTCTTCTAACTTTTGCAATCCAATTTTTCTCTCAATAAATTGTGAAACGCCACAGCCTATTGGCCGGTAAAAGAGGGGGCGGTTAGGTATGAAAGTTATTTAGGATTTTGTGCTACGATTAGGCTAATTCTCTCCGACCGAGGGCTTACTAATGTGAAACGGAAACTCGAGCTGGGTGAATCGTTTAGATTTACGATAAGCAAATGACGTCATCACGTGATAGCACAATAGAGAGCCTCGTAGGTCCCTTTCATGAAACCACATTGTAGAGCAAAACCATCCAAAATTTTACCCAAAGAATGCAATGTTCTACGATTAAAAAATCATTCTTCAAATAAAAAGGCTCGCTAATAGATAGGAGCTTAAATGGGCTTAAATAGCCGGGACCCTTTCCAAACATGAGCTGGTTACTCTGATTACAGATTCCAAATTCTCCAAAAGGCCGTCATGTTAGAGATTCGCCCGCATTTACATTGATACCTTTGAATAGATACGAAATGTATCTGTCGCCGGTGATCTGGAACGATTGATGACGAACGTTGGTTAATGGAGTGAGTTAGGAACCAGCGAAGGGAAATATTGCAGGCGAAATTCAAATTACAAGGGCCGAGGAGCCCTAGGAATTAGGATCGCAAACTTGTAGAGCGAACATCCCTGAAAAACTACTATAGTGAACGTTGAGTACTCGACCTGCTCGATGAGGCTTTACGACCCTCAACTTCTGGACGACCCTTGCACAGGCTACCTGAGATTTAACTTTTAGGTACTTTGTCTTGTTTTATATCCTCTCCTGAAGGCTATGTCGGAGACTAATTTTAAAAACATTTTAAGGTTAACAACCTTAAGGTAACCTTATGGTAGTCTGAAATTGTCGCTTACTAAAACTAACTGAGCCTCGCGATTTCACTCGCTCTTCTGTAGGGACTGTATTTTTATCCGGAATAAAGCGTAGATATAAAAAGGTTTTTTGTGTATTTCTAGGGCATTCAGGGTTATAAGCGGAAAACGTATGCTATAAGCCGAAAGCTCATAATTGTACTCAGCATTATGAACAACTTTTACTATGGGATCAAAGCTAAAATCGCAAAACAAAAATCAGCTGTCCCATAAATTTTGTCGTGTTATTGAAATTTTTCTATGGAACAGCTGTTTTTTTTTTTTCGATTTCAGGGTTGGTTTCATAGTAAAAGTTGTTCATAATGATGAGTACTATGAGCCTTTTTCGGCATAAACCCTTCTCCATAGCCCTGTACCTACACATTATACATCCTTCATAAGTACAATACTTATTCATCCAAATTAATTTCACTATTTTTGCGTGATTAAATAAAAATATCTCAACATAAAAACTTTGACATTTATACTATCAGTATAAGGACTGGAAAAAATAAATAATGCAAACACTAAATGGAAATGTTTTGTCTAAGTCCACCAACGTTAGTGCCTTTCAATTCAGCCTAGACCAAGATTACCGTAATCCACCAACAAAAATGTTTACAAATCCTTCAACAAAGTCCCAAATTTTATACTTCAACACAAACATCAATGGCACGAGGAGTATGTTTCATTATTCCAAGTTATTTTATTAAAAAAGTTTCCCTTTGTTACAAAAGATGCCTTTGAGATGGTTTTAAGAATTTACTCCTTTTCTCCTGTGATATTAGAGTTATATCCGTAATCAAAAATGAATGAATATTTTTGCCTGATTTACGTAATATATTTAGAAGTAGGTAGGTAATATCAGAAATGAATATTATATTTTGTCTATTCCTACCCCGATCAATACCTACGCTACGTCTTCAGAGAATTGTAAGTCCATTTATATTTATCCGTTTCATCGTATAGTTTTGTAAAGGAATCTGTGTTGTTTTTGAATCAATCGTACCAAGTTATTGTTTTGTGTTTACGCTTTAGAAGCGAATCTACCTTTTTGAACTACTTCGCAATCTTTCGTCAATCTTTGGTAGGTATTTACCTAGTCGTTCCACTAAACCGCTACAGCTCGATATCTTTTTGATTAATCGCGGCTATCCATTTGTTGTTAGAAGTTTCTACACGATAACATTAAAAAGAAAACAAGTTTGAGGATAATCAATTCTGAAAACTTCCTTTGAAACAAATAGGTTAGGTATTTAACTCTCTAGAAACCCACTAAAAACTCTGTATTGGGGTGGAAATAAAAACATGTACTGGTAACATATTTTATTGTCGTTTACATGTTTTTGGAAAATCAGCATACAAAACTTTATTTTTTATTCAAAAATATAATAAAATAGAATGGATTATGACTCTATTGCTCAGAAAACAAATTATAAGAATAACCCCGCTTTAATAAGGTGTTTATAA
The DNA here is from genome assembly GCA_949125135.1 of Alcis repandata. Taxonomy (NCBI): domain Eukaryota; kingdom Metazoa; phylum Arthropoda; class Insecta; order Lepidoptera; family Geometridae; genus Alcis; species Alcis repandata. The sequence continues at coordinate 7,874,185 of OX421226.1, read as the reverse complement.
TTTTTTCAGCATTAAAACATTGCATGTTAAAGCATTGAATGTTACCGATCATAATTGCCTTGAAGGAAATATACTTATACCACACTGATAACGGCACAGCTTGCTTCTACGCCGCGCCGTAGTTATGCTACGCCGCGCTGTAGCTTCGAGCAATCGTAAACGTGGAGCTTTGCGTGTCACGCAGTTACCTACTATGCTCTGCCCTGCCTAGACTTTAGCTTATCTCTCCATAATATCAGCTAAATACTACCCTTGACCCGACAATGCATTTAAACACCACGTAAAAACCTGCAATTTGCTCCAACTACATCGCTCCGAGCTTAAATTTCACAAATTTCAAGTGAATACCTTACACCAAGTAAATGTTAGTACAAACACATTATTTTATCACAAGGTAAGCTAATTACAAGTTAATTACTTCGTTGCGGTTGAGTAAATGATCCGTAATTAGTTTGACATCAAACACGTCAAATGTGGATTTTACTCAAATAGGCCGCGCAGAATTTAATAAGATGAGATTAGATATTCCTTGTCATCTTAGCCGCTGTCGTATTCAATTAGTCATAAGACTCGATGTGACTCGGAGCTTACGGTCGTGTTTGTGGCTTTAATATGAATGTATGTGGGAAAAGTTTTGGGTTGTATCCGAGCCCGAGGCGCAGGTCGGCCGGCGACGCCACGTCTCTGCGACACAAGCCTGGACCACTGGACTAAGTTCTACATAAGTTTTAGCTTAGGCCGTTACAGTAGGTACATGTGGGCAGAGTTAATGTTGCTGTAACTTCATTTCATTGTACCTACTATTATCGTGTACGTACTGGATTACAAGTTAAATTTAGTACATCAACTTGAACCTTCTAAGACATCCTTAAATAAAATAATAATACAGATGAAAACAGAGCTACTCACTATCCCCGGCTAAAATACCTCTTTCTTTATCTAGTTTAATGTTACTACTTCTTACTATACTTCTACGTAATTACTGCCAACTGATAAAAGTTACTTCTGCCAAATTGCATCCGCTCAAATCTAATTTTTCTACCATTATTTCCACGTCAGGGTGACCAAAACATTCGTGAAGAAATCTAGGCTGTGTTTAATACGGCTGATGATTGAGGCGCCTGATGTCCTTGTACATTTGCCCCAATTGTACCCATTCAAAAAACTCTATCGACCTGTAAATAGTGTTTAACTTTTCAATGGAAAGTACGAACGAACATTAACGTCCCACAATGGTGTTGACATGATTAATGACACCGCCGAGACTCAATTGAGCGAGGCAAGTAAAATGAATACACCGAACCGCCTTCGCCTCTCCATCAATAAGCGCCCCTTATGAACTTTCTCCGGTATTCGAAAATAATAGCGAAACTTGTATAGGTCTTTGAATAATAACTTCCTCGGATTGCGTGCAGAATAAAGTGCTATTTTTATGTTGTTAAGGCGCTGATGATGAAAAAATGTTTGTTGAAATTTAGAATAGTAAATTGGCAGTCATTAAAGAATTGATAGACCTACAAAACGCTTTCCTTTTTAGAACGCCGTCAACGAAACCAATTTCGAAGGTTACGATTTTTGTCCGTAATCTTTCCTCAATTTCATTAGCAACTCAAATTAAATTAGGTATTTCTATTGACGGAGAAATTTTTAAAGTTTTATAGCCCCATTACCGCGAGGTTAATGGAAAACGTATAGAAATAAATTGCCATGTCTTGGGAACGTTAATTGGTCACATTTGCATAAATGCACTGGATACGTAATAGCGCATAATATACCTTTATAAGTTATGTATTATGTATGACAATATATTGTCTTTATCTAGATCGTAGAACTGTTTGCCTTCGAGCCTAGGAATTTTACACGTAATTAACTTTATGATAATAGAGCTGTATAAATCAGCCTAGCTTCACGCATACTCTATCGCTGAAATAACAATCGTAACGGTTACAATTAAATAACAGTTAGGTTGAAAATGGACATGTACAATGAAAATGGATGGATAAAAAGCCAAAAAACATAGCCAAAAATGAAATGTTTTTTTAATTCCTTATTCAAATTTTTCGGAACGACGATTTAACGAATTTCCGTCAACGAAACCGCCGCGCGCCGTGACACCATCGAGATTTTGTCTTTTTATCTTTTTGTGGAATAAATTTCAATTCGGTATTAAATAACAGTAAAATTGAAACTATAACATTTCCTGAAAAAAATGCTGAAGGAGTAGTTAGTCCCTGTGACGTAAGTACAGGTAATATTTTTCGTAGTACTTTAACAATAGCAAATCATTTGTGAAGTTAAGGCCCAGACTTTTGAGCGCTGCTATCTCGTTCGTTTACTTGTTAATATTTTGAAGTTATCAAATCACTGAATATAAAATTGCAATCGGTTAAATTATTGTTAACATAACAAAGATTATAGATATTAATTTTATGACCTTTGAAAATACCCAACGAAGAAAAAGAAAACATAATGAGATTGTGACCTTTACAAAACACACGTCGTTTATCATCGGTTAAAAATCGATGATTGCCGACGATTTCAGTGCAAATTACCTTACGTGCTCGCAAAGATTATAAAGCTAATCGCTTAAATCACAGCTACCTTGCAATTATTCGTGAGGCAGACTCGTGCTTTCTCACATTTTCGCACGCCACATAGTTTGTCTACAGGGCTACACAGAACGGTAATACTATGTCGAAAGCTACGAAAGACATTATGAACAACTTCTTTATAACTCACCATGAAAGCTCGAAAAAAACACATGATGTAATTCATACTCAACGATTGGAACAGCTGATTTTTTTATTTGCTATATGGGGTTGTTCCCATGGTAGAGTTGTTGTCCGAGTTGTTTTTAAAGATGAGTTCACAATGATCACCTTTCGGTTAAGTTGATAGGTATCACCGTTCAGTGTAGCCCTGCATATCAAGGCCAGGAATCGTGTGAGCACCTTGGGCTTGATTTGTTTTTTTGGTTTAGGGTTGACACTTTCTATTGTCTTTTCTACCATGAACAATATGAGTAGGTAAATTGATGGTTCGACCTTTTGATAAATTACCTTTCCTCGGAAAGCAGGTAAAGCTCAAGATTTATTTACCTGCAAACTATCCCTTATTTATTCAAGGCGAGATAAAATGTAATTTCATTTTTGAAGTCCATTATTTCCAAGGCAGGCTGAGGTCATAAATATCTAATGCCGCCTTTCCGGGCTGTAATCAATTTTGGGATATAAAGCTAAGCGACGACGACGGTACGGTCATCCTCAATCCTTGTTTACGAAAAATATTCGAGAATATGTTTCATCAAAAACTTCCTTGTACAGTAAACAACCCTGGTCCCATTCCTCGCTACGAATACATTAACAATGAAGAATGAACGTATTATAATCAGAAATTGAAGCGAGCCTACTGTTAAGTCCGCTTAGCAAGCAAAACCGGCTCGTGGGGCCTTTAACAATAGAGCTTTGAAAAAAACATCTTTTGTAGTTTTCATGTTGTTTCCTTTTGGATGGAAATGATGAAAATTATTGTGGGCGCGGGGTATCTTACCTTTAATAGCTCTGTGTGACAATACATAACATTCACATCATGCAGGGTTAACACTCACATTAGAGATGAATAAAGCAAGCGTGTCTAAAGTAAATAATAAATGCCGCCTAGCGAATTGCGAAAATCACATAAAAACCACTTTGACAAAAGAATTCCGGTATACTTCGTTGGCGTGCGTGACCCTGGAAATTAGCCACAACCATAAATAAAAAATACTACTCTATCAAAATTACATTATGAAGCACAACGGTAACTAAACGATTGAAATCAGAACACTCCATCTGTCTGTGGTAAGTTAATGGAACGTCAGCCTACCCTCATCAAGATCTAAAACAAAAGCAGTCCCTTGCAAATTAAAATTAATAAATCCCGTGGTACCTAAAATGAACTTTAATGTTTGGCTAGATACGATAGAACTAACAAAGGTCGGAGGAACTTGTTGATGGCATGTAATGGGTCCGGAAACCGCAGGTGCGAAGCCCTGGGGGACCTTTCTGCTCCCAGCTTTTCGACGGGTAGCGCTAGCGAATAGCGATACTTAATGATACAGGAGTCAATGTATAATTAAGGATACATTTTATGTGTGAAAAATTCGTAGGTATATTAAAATTAAAAACTGCTGTTTTATGGAGTAGGTAAGTACTCGCTAAAACTTTCAATCTGAATGAAAATCTATCGTCAATACAGCAGCTTTAATTGAGATCCAGCTCCCAATACCTACAAATAAGCTGCTGAACAATAGCATCTCCAACCACATAAGATTATAGGTAAGAGCTATGCTCGAACAGCTCTAGCCTGACAATGATTGAAACCTGAATCGATAATCCGAAACCACCACTACCGCCATGCCACTGCGGCACAATAACCGCTATGCCAGCGCGTTACAACAATGGTTGTGGTTTTAAAGATTTATATTGAAACGAAATGCTCCTTCATAAGTCCCCTACACGTTTTCTAAAACCACAGCCGTCGGAAGTTTCATCCTTTGCGGTCCCCATTCGCGCAAACTAGGTGGGCAAACTAATATAAGTTTTCCTTCTCGAGGTCGTTTAGAACTGTTGTTATAATAATTTTATTCACTTACTTACCTTTGTCTGATAGAGAAAGTATTCCAACATAGCTTTATTGTGGCTTTATTATTGTAAACTTGATCATTTTTTGCCTTTGCAAACGAAATTCTGTAAGCCCATTCAAAGCCAATTTCAAAGCATTCAAAAAGTCTATGGCGTAATCCCCATCACTGCTTTTCTAAGGTTCAGAAACCTGGTAAAATAACGGTTTTCTATTATGAAGGGATTTATTAGGATTTCTCTCAAAAACAGAAATGAAAACATGTTAGTTATTTTAGTAAAAATATTTACGTTTGCTTATGATAACATGAAAATATATTTTTTTTATTTGAATACGTAAGTAATTTATTTATTTATACTTCATATAACTTTGAAATATTATTTACATACAAATTTATGTACTTCAATCTGATTAACGTACCTATATAGGGACAATGTACATGTTTTAACATTTTCAGATGGTGGCAAAAAAAACGCTTGCTAAATCCGCACCCGACCCACGAATATAAAAACTGTTTTTACTTTACGTTTAACCTATTCTATTTCTATTATAGTACTTACCTATTTACTTGCTTTGGTTCTAAAGGCAAAGACGAAAATCGTCGGCAAACTAAGGCAAACAGAATCTAAGTAGAACAGTAGAGTCCATTTTCACCACTTGGATTTAATATTACCTTTGATGTAAGTAGGAAAACTAAACACGCATTTAAGTACCTCAGCTTAATGTTGAAATTCTACGCTTCGAAATTATCTAGGAATAATAATTTCTCAAGCTTTTGTACATAATATAATTTTTATTGAATATAAAAGCGAGTTTGTACTGCTAATAAATTTTCTAGATCGTGTTTTATCTAATGAGGTAGCTTTAATGAGTTCTGAGAAAAGGGAAAGGCTTAGGGCAGGTTATCTGAAAGTACGAAGTATGTTTCTTTCTTACTGTAACTTAGTACAGTAGGTTGAAGTTTCGAGCAACGCTACGTATGGCTTAACAGAGGTATGCACTAAAAGATAAGCTTAGAACGCGACCCGACCCGTCCCACTTGTCTTGGAATCCCAAACTGTTCCCTTGTTGTCACTATCGCTTTGTGTTGCTTGCCTTGCCTTGGAAGCTGTAACTTAAACTTCCAGAAAGTATAAGCATACAATATGTTTTAAACATATTGTAGTATGGCTTACGTAGGTACTCTATGGCCTTGTGATTGAAAACTATCAATGCTGCTAATTTTACTACAGTACGAGTATGTTAGACCATAGGTACCTTTCAATTGGATAGATGGTAGATAGGTACTCTATTTATATAGGAAGGGCTCAGACACTGCTCGGAACTATCAATAGAGTCTCTGCCGCACCTAGAGAGTTTATTATTTATTTAGCCCACGAGAAATTGATTTCACAATTAGATATTATTTTTCCTAAATTTACTTTTCAAATATGCGTATAGATTCGGAAAAATACTATTAAAACTGGAAAACTGTGTACTACTCACAGTTACTAAACAGTTTTCCACGAAAAATAAACATTCCTTAAAGATTACAGACCTACCTACACGTAACGTTTGTATAAGCAACCCCAAATTTAATGTCGCTTTATTCTTCAAAACGCTATAACGGTATATGTAAGTACGTTATAAAACTGGCCAAATCAAAAAAAAAACATGGAAGATGAAAGTTTGCGTTACGGCTACTTTGACGCGACTAAATAGCGATGCAGCATCAAAGGCGACATTGTAGACCTCCGCATGAATAGCAGACCCGTCTACAGCTATACCTAAGTGACCGGAGCCTGGCTGAAAGCATCATTCCATTAATTCCATAACATTTGGCGCGAACTACTCTTTCAAATCGTTGCGAAGGCTTGAAAACCTACTTTATTTCGTCTGGTTTTTTTGAGAACGTTAAAATTGTCGTAAAATTCACTCAGCGCTTTATTTCTGTAGGCTACGTGTTTAAAAATGTCATTACTCCGTCAATGAATGCAAACAGCTTCCTGTAAACTTCCTGTAGCGGTGATAAGGTGCATGAGACGTGCGACCTCGTGGCATTTCGACCACGACCGCTTCCCTAGCGTACTCACGATACTTTTTGTTGAGACAGATTTATATCTTCCGTTACTGCGCTACTTACAGCACTTTTTCGAAGAACTAGGTATTTATCTCGTTGAAAAACTGTTCAGCTCTGTAATAAATTGCTAAGTTTTCGTTCAACATGGTTAATGGTTACATGCTTCGTTCTAGATAGGTAGGCTGGTAACCGTATTTGACCATCAACAAACAATTTGATGGTCAAATCAAATGCGGATTTACGCTATAATAAAAATTCCTAGTATTACTTTACTTAGTAATTAAAGCAAGTGCCTAATAACTGATGAAACTAACCGACGACGCGACGGGACGCGACCATCAGTGCCTATTTATATTTATTTTGACTGATGTTTCTACTCATTTTCTTTGATATTAATATTTTGTAATTAACTATAAAAAATATCTCTTCAAACTGTTACCAGCAGATACCAAAATGAATAAATTACTTACTCAATCAGGCCGTGCTCTTTGAAAAAGAAGCAACAGGGTGTAAATGGAATAAATATTTCAACATTATTTATTTGCTCACTATTTTCATATTCGCAGTATTCTTTAAAACAGCAACGTTTGCGTAAAATCGCAGAATTCTCAGATGTTTATGTTATCAATTCATGACGCCTGCTTCGTGTTCGCGTTTGATGATAGAGAAACGGGGAGCAGCTTGCTTCCATCTACATTTCAACAAATTTTGCAAAATAAATAAGCGTAGCAAACTGCACTTACATTGAATAAAGATTTGGCTATTTTTTATCTTCTAAGCAGTGAGAGACGAGAGCTGAGATTTTTTTCAGCCTGTGCCAAAACATTAAAGAAATTAATGGGTCTTTCATAATATCTCCGATAAAGGACTGGAAATAGTTACCTACGTAGAAAGGCATCGAGTGTCATATTCTACAGTCTACAGCGTAGCGAGCGAGTTATAGGCATACTTAAAAGTTTTATTAATCGACTAATATACTTTTTTTTATTTTACTTTCTGTTGAAACCTACTCGAAAGGTCGAAAGGTGATGCAAATAGTCCGAATACCTACTTACTCCGTATGTATACCAAATTGTATTTCCATTTGCTTATAAGCGCGAACCTTTTAATTTTTAAATACCCAGCATCTTTCGTTACTTTCGGGTCTTTGTCGTTTTCTTCCTTTTTACATCAGCATTCCGAGTATCGTTTCTCGCATGGAACGTTCATTGTGTATGTAGGAGCGTCGGAAAGCTACTGCACGGGCACTCAGAGGGAGCATTGTGGAGCTTTTAGCGCACCACTCGCTGAGTCCACCCGAGCTTCTAGCCATTTGCGAAATGACGAAACATGCGTTCAAGTTCCTATTGAAATTAAATTAAAACCGGATTAAGAATATGTACAACTTGTATCAATTAAAATATTGACAAAGGGAGCAATAAAAATATATATTCCACAATAACATATTTTAAAATATATTTTTTTTTTTTTTGAAATGTAGGTAGTTTTAAGTATGTACTTATTAGAATGTATTTTATTTGAATGTATTTCTAAGTATTTATTATTATTTTTTTTTATGTAGGTTTATATGAGTATTCTTCAATATTGCACACCCCGTTTTTATATTTTTTATCTATCCTCTCCATCCTAAGGTTGCCTGGAAGAGATCGCTCTTAGCGATAAGGCCGCCAGTTGTTGCACTAGTTTTAGGGGCTTTAATCCTATTGTTTGTAATTTATGGTGTGAACAATAAAGAGTTTATCTATCTATCTATCTATCTATAGAAAACAACAGAGCTCGAGGCACTCCGCAAGTAAAGTCCACAAGGCTGGCGACCTCGGTAAATAGTTCGACTACTATGTTAACAAGCTGACAAGCTTACTTAAAGTTAAAATGAGAGCTGCAGATACTTAATTCGAGGAAAGTAGAAAATATCAGCTTTCTATGAAATCCATGAAATATAGTGCTTAGTTTGTGAGTACGGTTTTATGGCTTAGGCCTAATGTAGGAATCTTGTACGAGGACCTATTCTCAACATAGTAAGTAGGAACACTATTTCGTTCTCGTCAATGGACCTATCTAGCTATTCCATGACTTATCTGCAATAAGTTGAATAGGTACTCTTCTGATCAGCAAAATCAGTAGACTTATTATAAAGACCTGTATCTCTTCAAGTCTTCATAGTATCTAGACAATAGACAAATATTTATTTATAGCAAAAATATACAAAGTATAAATAAAGGGAAAAAAAAGAAAACCATTTTTGCCACAAAGTTTTTGCCATAAACCAGTCTCAACTCAGCATAATTTAGTACGTTCCTGAACGCTTGTACCTGTCCACTAACCGTACCTTGGCCTGCTTTAATTCGCAAAATCATTTGTCAAATAACACGAGCTGTTTTCTCTACGATAAACAAGGAAAAACTGCTCTATTTAATGAAACCGGATGCTTGTTACTGCCACAACGTGCGGTTAAAAAAACCTGCAGCATAAAGCTACATTAATTAATTCGCAATTACATAAATACGGCCGGGGACGACGCTGTGAGTGGAGCGGCCGAGTGCAGTGCCAGCTCGCTTGACAACACGTAATGTGCTCCACACCGCTTTCCCGCGGGCTTTCAAAACAAAATATAGCTGTTGTACTCTTTTTTGCTTCAACTGCTCGACTAAAAAGTTATTAAAGAAACAACGTTCCAAAGTTCACATTTGTTGAAACACTCGCGGTTTCCCTAAGGACGGTAATATAGTTGAACTCGGAAACTAAATTGGATATTTATGAGCCGTGAAAGGTATAAAAACCGGCTCTTTGATTTCCTTTGACACCTTTTTCCTCTTTATATCAACGGTTATACATAATAATGATTCTACGTACAAGTACGAGTATATAGGCAGGGTTGGGCAGTATTTAAATTACCTACTTGTATTGTATGTGTGTAAAATACGTAATTAAGTAGGTATTTGTATTTCAATTACTTCCTCAAAATGTAATTTGTAATTTCAAATACCTGACGCCGAGGTATTTTGTAATTAGTATTTCAAATACTTGAGGCTTCAAAATATATTTTAACATTCAAAGAGCAAAGAGCAAAGCAAAGAGCTTTCAATTCTTGAGCGCTATCCTAATATAAAAAATGTGTTCATACAAGTTATTTAACACAAGTTTGTGCTCATCAGGACCTGCAGAAAGATTGTTTTCTTAAGGAGGTTTTATTTACTCTCTAACTAAGTATAGGCTGTTTGCCTGACAGTACATTTAAAAATCTAGTGTTCATGAATGGATTAAAATCTAGTATTCTACTTTTCAGCTCGTGCAGGTCTAGATTACTTATTTTGTAATTTGTATTTCGTATTTCAATTACAAATAGCTAAAATACTGTATTTTGTATTTCATATTTCAAATACCTTGCTTAAAGATATTTTGTATTTCGTATTTTTATTACTTGCGATACAGTATTTTGTAATCTGTATTTCAATTAAAGCAAAGCATGTATTTTGCCCAGCCCTATATATAGCTGGTACCTACTATACAAGTCAATATAGTGCAAAAAATATACAAACGTACAATTCCAAAACGATTTATTTTAACTCGTTTATTTTTAAAGTTAGTTGTATATTTAATTTGAGATTTTATTTGAATTAAACTTTCTAGGGACTTTGTTACAATACAAGTTAATTCATGTGAGACTATCTGCTGGTCGGCTGGATGGATGCAGTTGCGAGGCGGCTACAAAATAATAGCAGCGAGCGGCGGTCGGCGCGGCCCGGGCGGGCGGACAGAGACGCGAGGGCGGGCGGCGTCGATATGCATCGCCAGGCCGCCGCAATCACTACCCTCACTACATCATCCCATCAACAATATGGTGTAAGCACGCCTACCACTACACCGCTCCAATGGCCCCAGTTCCTGACACGGCGCTAATTAGCATCTCTAATTAATTTGTAAATTCAAACCCATTGTCCGAAGATTACCTTTTTATTCCAGAACGCTTTGTTCGTGTCAAGGATCAATACCCGTTTTATTGATACGATGATGAGAAAAGTATTCTGTTTTTACGGAGCAGACTCGGCTGAGATGGCAGATTGATTGATACCGCGGGCTACGAAAACACAATACTTTTTGTACGTGAAAATTGGGTTCGTTTTCTTGAATAAAACATCATCGATCTAAATGTAAAAGTTAACAAGATCCCATTATTCTTTATCTGTTGTTTACAGGGCTATTTTTATCCCTTTAAAATTATGGCAAATTAGAGGTAAAGTCTGAAAGTAATATCTGTGTAATGGAAAATAATGGATCGCGCTTATGGCAATAAAATGTGGCTGTTCCTGGGCCGCATACAAAGATCAAATATGACGACATTACATTACCTTCATTACTCGTACTTATTTGCAAACGTATTTTTGAGATTTGATTTCAACCATGACCCAGATTCGTTACTCTATCGACTAGTTATCTTTGTTACAATTATAGGTAAATTTGCAATAAATATATTGAATAGATTTCTTTAAAACTCTTTTCATAGTTAGGTAATTCATAGATGAGAAGATACCAAATTCTTTCCGTTACTAAGAGATGCTTCCTTTGATAATTTTATCTTCCGTGAAATATGGTTTTAAACAAGTCGGCGGAGGTAAGCGACGACGTGACTGCTGGCCGGACCTTATCAATTCTTCTGCTTCATGACTCCGTTGAAAACATTTCGCTTTGAAGATAAGCCAGACTTGATGTTTATTTAGGTTTCTGTTAAAGGCGTGGGCAGGTAGAGTAAGTTCCACATTGTTTACATGAAAAGTTTGAGTTTAAATCATATCTTAACAGACTATTTATCTTTTGAATGCCTAACATTGGTGTTAATTACCTACAAAACTTGGTGTTATCTATAATCATTTTTGATATTTTGTCTTACCACATCTGTAATTAATTTTACCATAATTATCATTATGAAATAAATGAAACGACCTACAAATACCATGGATTCGAATTTAATTGCGAAGCAAACCTTAACCAACCCTTAAACAGGTTTAAGCCAATTATTTACATGTCAACTTTAATTTATTCGCCGAAAACAAACTCGGAGAAAACTTATTAACAAGACAAACGAAAACTTTTGTTATGAATTCAATTTTCTTACAAGCTACGTCAAAGTAAACTCAACAGCTCAACAGGTTGGTGTCCCGAAAATGCCAAAATTTTAGCTAAATATTCGAGCAGAGGAGCCTAATCTATATACATGAAACAAGATTTACTTTTATTAATCTCTTTACTTAATATAAAATCATTTGCGCTCGCTTTGAAATTTGGTAGAAAGCAACTCATTGGCTACGAAATTCCCGCTTCGAAACTTTATTTTCTGTAAAGTTGGAGCGTAACCGCACCGCCGCTGCCGCTGTCTGACCGTTGTTAGAAGTCTAATACATCTGTATCGGTTAAGGCACTTACCTTAGGTAGTGGTGGAAAACTCAGTTTGTTGTGGTTATCCCGCTCCGTCCCATGTGTCGCGTGGGGCGCGGGAGGCCGGGAGGCGCGAGGGTGTCGCGGGCGCTCGGCGCGGCTGCTAGGCGGCACTACCGCGCCCGCCGCCGCCGCCGCCCGCCCGGACCTGCCGATGCCGCCCGCCCCACGCCGAATTCCTTGCTGTGATTAATAGCTGACCCACCTGCGGAGCCTTTGTAAATCATGTGTTTGTTACTGTAAACAAACTACATATATGTATTGGTGTTGCAAATCAGGTCATTCGTCATTTTCAATATTATATCAGGGCCTAATTAATGTAATATTTGACCTAATTTTTTAATGGCGCCATTTAAATGCTGTTCCTACCTAAACCTCGAAAATAAAACAAACAATCTGTTTTCAAAAGGGCGACAGTCAAAGACATCTTTTTAAAACCTCCACCGTCTCTTAATTAAAAAGCCGACAAGTTTTTTAAAAAGAGAGCGATGTACACGGGCCCTTGTTTAATCTAATGATACCGACACAAATGTATTGTTGGCGTACTTCCTACGTACTTCTCCTAATCTGATCCGTTGTAAACAACATTACCTACTTTTACTTGGGAACTCGCGGGTGGAGATATAACTTTAAAACATAATCGCGGAGCGTTATATAATCCCTCAGACGTCGCATTATAACAAATTAATTTGACGAATCTTTTAAGACATGTTAAGTGGGCGTACGAGTAGGTATTAACTGAACATACGAGCAAAGATATTAAATTAAAGCCGGATGACTTTATGAAAATTACAAACGAAAATGCTGAACAAGTAAATGTAGAGCTTAATTAAGCGAAATAAATAGGTTGGCGAGTGCAACGTCGGCGTCGGTCGCAGTAGCGCGCCACCCGGGGATAGGTAGTGTCAGTGGAGTGGGAGGATACTGTGGGTAGTGGATAATATTAATCCAAGTGCTACCGCCGGGGAGCTCGCAATGAATGGCCCGGCGCAAGACAACGACCGTTTCCTGGATCTCGTTTGTAATGATGAAACCTAGGGAATTGCGACTACGCAGCTAATATATGTACGAGTAGGTATGTAGCTTAGCTACGGATACGCTCTACTTACCTACCTCCTCCTACTTGCTTTTTATTATTAGTTAATTTCTTTCAATAATATGGAACCAATGGACCGTAAATAGTGATTCTGATTCGATTTTATTTGTAAACGTCTACGAATATATCATAATGAGAGTATTTTCTTAATAACTAGAAATACTATCAGATATCTGTAATTTTACCTGCGCCTATCCACCCACAGTAAGTAGCTTCGGAAATAATAAATGTCGGTGAACAAAAAGCGTAACATATTTTGTGCAAACAATACGATGGCTCGAGTAGTAATCACATATCAGCTGACAGCTCTCTGCCCACATAAATATGAAATCGAGGACCGCGTAACTGCTTATGAGCTGTCGAACTGATAAACCGTATACACGTTTACTTATTTGGGCGGAAATTGAATTTTGTTTCGTGGAAAATAATGGAGTACATACCTACCTCTACCCCTACCTACTCCTGATTGATGAATGATCAGTGAGTGAGCTTTTTGTTGCCTTTTAAAAATACGTAGCGGTACCTAGTCAACTAATCGTATAGCGCATTTCAGAAATAGTCCCTACAAAATTAAAAAGGAAAGAAGGTAAAGAAAATCTTATTTTTATGAAAATAATTATATCATTACCGAGCTGAGAATCCATAGTTTGCGATTACGTGAGGTCGTGCAATGCCTCGCTATGAGCGTTATACAACATAGACAAGAGTTTGTACTCGTAACATCGTATAACCATTGATCGCACCTAACTGTACGTTACGGTCTACACGCGGACGTTACGGTTGCCTCTATTAATTGGTTTTATTATCGGATATTGCGGCTGCGAATTGCAATTTACGTGATATTGTGTAGCTTTCTCTTTATCTCACCTATTGCCATGGGTTAGCGGTAGGGTAGAATTGCTCTCGAAAACTAGAATAGACTTTTTAGTAGACACATAATAGATCTTGGTAACAGGGAAAATTCTGAGACACAGCTAGTTTTTTGAGAATTATACATGTAGATATGAACTTGGTTAGCGAGATTTTACTTTTCGGAAATTTCTGGCCTCTAAATATTCTATGAAAAGCTAGTTCAGATTGTTCTCAAACTTTCTTCAGACTTCATTGCAGTTTGTAAGCTAGAAAGATGTGAAAGTACACATTAGCATTCTGACCCACTTTTACTAAGCTAGACCAACTCTGAAATCGTGAAAAATAAGCTGTTTCATAGAAAAGCTTCATGACACTATTGAAGCAGCCGACTAATAATATATTTCGCGATTTCAGGATTATCCAAAATAAAAGTTTTTTTTAGAATAAAAAGTCATTTTACGAGTTATTAGTTCAGTAAACCTCCAGATGCATTGTTAAGAACGAATTCATTTTAAAATTAATCACGTTTAAACCCTGACTTTTATAAACCCTTTTGAGTGACGCATCATTTGCCTTGTCTGTAATTTCCCTGCCGGGTAATGGAGCAACTGACCGGTTTGTAAGCCTTTCATTGAAAGGCTCTCTAGCTTGAATACCGGTTGTTAAGCCATTCTGTGAACTACTTTTCTAATCTTACCTGCATTTAAATTTATGTACCTAGTTCTTTTTATAGCATTGTGAGTTTATATTGATTGTTTAAACTTAAAGAAAGTAAGGAATAGAATAGAACAGAATCTAGATCTGATTGATCAAGGATCGAGCAGATGGCACAGTAAGAGGCCTCCTATACATAGCAGTGGGATAAATAAGGCTGAAAACGAACTTATTGAAAGCAAAAAGAAGATAAAATTGTAAGATAAGAAATCATAACGAATATAGAATGTACTATTTTATTGTAAACTAGCGGCCCGTCCCGGCTTCGCACGGGTAGACTTTGGGATAAACGTAGAGTAAATTGAAATCGGTCCAGTCGTTCACGCGTGATGGCGTGACCAAAGGTGTTGAGAATAATTATAGGAACTCTTTGTTATAACCTCTATTCTCATGCTAATGCGTTACTATAGCAACCGTAGTTTGTTGATGCTAACTTGTCAATTTATAGTAAAAATTATCAGTATAAAACGCACACTGTTTTGATAGATTATGATTGAATTTGAACTTTGTACAGAGGTAATAAAGTGCAAATTGACTCTTGGACGCTAGGAACATACCTACATTGCTTAAACAACAGTGAGTGCTTGCAATTCAATATGAACTTTATACAATAGCAATAAAGCTCGTTTTAGTTAGAAAACGTTTGTATGGGAAAAATAAAAGGGCTGTTTTTAGGGTTTTTCAATATTTCTGAGAGATTTTCTTGATATTTTTTTCCGTAAGATCCTTCTCCTAATAATAACAAATACAACAAAAAAAGAATTAGTGAAATCGGTCCAGCCATTCACGCGTGAGGCCGTGACCAAGGAAAACGGGTTTCATTTTTATATATATAGATGGCTAATTGACCGAACGAGCGAAGCATCTCTGCAATAACTATATAGTGCTTTCATCTGTCAGGAATAATTTTGGTACCCGCGATCTGTCGTATTTTTCAATTAATCTCGATGAAACTTGGTATAATATGATATTACTTATATTATAAACTACATATTATGTAGTTTTATCATTATATTGTCGCCGGCGATTTTTGTTTGGGAGGCATTTTCCTCAAAGAAGGAGGTCTACTGCGCGATTTACCGGCCAATTTTGATATTTCTCAGAAACTAGAATTTAGGAGATCGGTGTTTGTTGCAAAAACGTTTGTGCTTGCTAAGTCTACTGTTAGTATATGTTAACTACTAACTTACTATGCTGTCTACCTTCGTACCTAGTATATATACAGTAACAATAACTTATGCTATGAACTGCAGCGGTGTGGCTTTGTGGCTTCAATGCTCTACCGCAGACTCGATTACCTATTTGTGGCTTCACGATTCAGTTATGAAACTGTTTTGATGTTAATTAGCATAAATCTGTACTTTTACTCTCTTACGCACAAACGCTTGAGAAACTAATCTATGCTTTAAATGTTCTGTCACAATCTAGCAGAGAAAAAGTGTAACTTGTAAAAGTGGGTTTTTTTATAGATTTTATATAAGCTAATCGAGCATTTACGTATATGAAAATACAATTATATAATACTACAGGGCTGTAAGGAAAGGGCATGCTAAGCCGAAAATGGCTTATAGTACTCATCATTATGAACAACTTTTACTATGGGACCAACCCTGAAATCGCAAAAATGAAGTCGATAGCCATTGACGTTTGTTTATCTATGGGAAAGCTGTTTTTTTTTTTCTCGATTTCAGGGTTGGTCCCATAGTACAAAATGTTCATAATGATGAATACTACGAGTCCTTTTCGGCTTAGCATTCCCTTTTCTTACAGCCCTGTATAGGCAATAGGCATGACAAAAAATCGCCGATTCAATGCTTTCAGGGGACTAGCCAGATTAAAAAAAATTAAAACACATGTTTAGTTTTATTTTTAATTATTAAGATTTTCAATAAATTAAAACATTAAAATACAGCAATCGGCCATCTTGTCAGAAACAACAATCACAGCGTATGACGTCACGCTTCAGTGAACTCAGGTCATCCGCCGCTCATCACGCATAGACACAATGACATGTTTACTAGCCGTGACGTCAAATCGACGCCATGACACAAGCAAGCTGTTTTCGTTCACTGTTGAAAAAATATGTGAAAAATGGCTTCAAACTTAAGTTTATTACCGAAATAAAGGCTTTTTTGTAAATAGTAAATGTGTACTCACATTATGGAAGAGGATTTTAAAATCTTTCGTCACGCCTATTAAATTTCTTCCTCAGTTAACATTACGAAACAAAAACAATTTTTGGTTTGTTAAATTTTATTAGCAACTATAAGTATTAAAAGCGACGTCTTAAAATAAAATCTGGTATATCTATGTCGAAACTAAAATATTTACATTTGATAAGACTTCACAAAAACAATAAAATATAAACAAAAACAGTTAATGTACTACCAGCCGAAAAATATAGGTATTTGTCAATTTCGATATTAATATCCCTAAATAAATAAAAATATAAGTAGGTAATAAAAAACTACAAAGCACTCAAATTCTGCCGCTCAACACACACCTTACAATATTTAAACATATTTTATTACATTAGGTAATTAATTACTTTAATCCCAAATAAAATATTCGTATAAAATATTAGTTTAATAATGGCACTATTACACAATTTTTACTTTATTCAAGGCACAATTCAAAACCGGGAAGGCAAAATTGGTACAGTATTAAATTACATAGTCCTCAAATATATAAAAGCTGCTCTACACACCTTCAGTACACATTTAATTGATCTCATATTATTGTTGGTTTGTGTTGTTGTCCGAGATTGTTGTAATTGCAATCAATCTAATAAACAACAATAGTGAATTAAAAAAAGCAACTCAATTTTGTGTTATTTAGTATGCAACAAGCTTCAGGTTACCTCACATCATCGCGATAAAGAGTTCATTGGTTTATCAGAACTTAATAAACATAATATTTATCAGATATCACAATTCACCGAACTCCCAATTAAATAGCACTGCGACACTTTTTGCAAACGGCATAATTATACAGAGATTCAAACATGTGTAAAGAAAAAGAAACCTTAGCTGTATAAAGAGTAAGTCTTGTTCGTTTTTCATTCTTGAATTAAATTATTAAATATTTTTGTTTGGGGCAATTGCATCAGAGATTTTCAGTTCACATAAAATTAGTATTTTAAATATTAATAATAATTTCCAATATTCTATTCACTTAAAACTAATCTATTCTACGTACATAGCATAGTTGTTATAGGTCGACTAAGAACTCATGACAAAAGAATTTTATAACTTTATATAATAGCTGCGATATCAAAAGAGTGGATCTAAGGAGAGTAGACTCCAAATCAATCAGAGTTTTTTCTCTAGAACTAGTTAGTTACTTATTTTTGATCCTGAATCGGGGTGGTTCCGTCTTTGGTCAAAAGCATGTTTTTTTGCCCACGACGACGGAACGGAGAACGCGTTTAGCTTTTAGGGCAAGCATTTAGTTTGTAATATTGTTTGTTTAGCGTGTGAACTCGAAAGTTGCAATTCTTTATCAGTTTTTTTGTTTCGGGACTTTAGTGCTTTCAGTACACGACAGTCCCCTTTCCATAAAAAAACGGTAAAATGACATAATATGACGACAAAAAACAGCCGGTGATCACTCGAGTTGAATCACACAGTTGAACAGATCTAATGCTGCGTCAGAGCGCCAGCCTAAAAACGATTCCACCGATTCCTATGCGGTTTCTGTCATGAGTTTAATTCTAATTTGTCATGAGATTGTGATCACCTATACAACTCAACTATTCTATGTCCGCTTGTGCTACAAAACATAAGTACATACGACATACACTCACACATAAGTACAAAAAGCGTACTGTAACACTCTGAGATTAAAACAGACCTTCTTTTGACTAAAAGTTAAGAAAGGCAGTTGACAAAAATCTTAGTCGATTATTAAGATAAATACTTGTATCCTTATAAATAAACAGCAATAGTTTTTGATGTATAATATAAAATGTATCTGTTATACAAAAGAATCTCAGCTACTTCACAATATAGTCAGTTTTAAGCATAGATTACCTTCTATAGACATCGCATTGCGAGATCTTTGTTCCTAATCGAAGTCACCAAAAACTGAGCAATGCTTAGTTTGAGACTTAGACAAGGGTTTCCATTAACTATCTCAAAAGTTACTCTAAGGCTACGTCACGCAATACACCAATAAAAGCGTATGTTTTGACGTTTTATCAATTGACGCAACGTATTTGTCTCGATTGCGGAATCTATAGGAGGTAATCTATGGTCTCAAGGCACATTATAAGGCAACTATAGTACTTATCACCAAAAAGCTTCAGTTTCCTTATTTTAACAATCGATTGTTGAAATACTGACTATTCGGATCGATAAATGCGATTTACGAGGACTATTATCGATAATTCAATGGCCGTTGTTTCTTTTACGACGCTAACGTGTTTCGATGTAATTCACTTACTTGCCGGCGTACGTGGGGTTTTTGAACGTCGATGTCGCCTGTTTGTAAATAGGATTCTCGCCCTAAAAAGGAAAAAAACCCGTGAGGAGATAATTAAATAAAAACGTTGCCTTCTGGGCAGTTGGGTAAAAAAAGAAAATAAAACAAAACAGTAGTGGGAAACAAAGGGGATTGGGATTGAAATTGGATATGGAGCTAGCTTATACTCTTGATTTACACATAGGCTGTTTTTTAACCCGGAAAAATTAAGTTCTAACCGGGGGTTAACCATAAGTTGAATGTATGTGTTGTTATAGGTTTGATTATTTTGTTTATTAAAGTTGACGTTAATTATGGTGTTTTAGAAATCACTGAATACAGCAATAAACAAATTGGCAGCTTGTGATCTGCCATTCGCCATCGTTTTGAACTTACCGTGTCCCATTTAGCCATCATGCGTTCCTTCTCGAAGCGCGCGAACTCGCGCCGGTCGTGGATGGTGGTGGCCATCTTCCACAGCATCAGCAGAGCCAGCCCCACCAGCACTATGGCAGCGATCACTCCGAGCACTATTCCCAGGATTGGGACCTGACCACACAAACAATATTGAAATTTCACTATGGAAACTTACTTTGGACATTTGGACATATTGTATAATACGTAAGTAACTAAGTAGGTACTTCCGTGTTAATTAAAGCAAAATGCAACATTGGACATTCTTCCTCAGATTTTGGATTCATTTATTGAACAAATGATAATTATTCTTTACTCTAAAATGTATGTATTTAGGTAGGTATGTATATTTATTTATTTTCTTTTACTGTAATGAAATGTGATCGCAAAAGCTAGAATTATTAGTTCATACCTTCTTGGGACACTCTCTTTCCTTCTGCGCCCTGATGACTAGATGCTGCGCATCGTCGTATGAGTAAACATACACGTACAGGCAATCTTCCTCGTCGTAGAAACTGCACAAGTGTTCGTTTCGGGTTTCGTTCGCTGCGTGAAAAAAAAAACTTGAATAAAAAATAATTACGGTTGTTTCGTTTTATTTACTAATGTTTAATAAACAATTTTATGCTATAAAGTGCTGTCATGTTCCGAAAACTAGAAGATTTTTATGCTATAAACGGCGTCAATAAAGAAAAGAATCTAAACGAAGCGACGCTAATCATGTTCTTTCATTCGCACTAGCAGTATCATGCAATTATATGAGTGAGATGGCATGTTTACTGCCGTTACGTTTAGATTAGTTTCTTTATTAACGCTTATAATAGGATTATCGTGAATTTGCCATTTTAGAAAGCTATAATAAAGTCACTAATACTCGTATATCGCAAACAAGTGCGAGAAAAATAGGTATTTTCTGAAAGAGACTTTCATGTAGGACCAGTTTTCCTCACCTTCGATTTTCCCTTCTTCTATGATGGGGTAGAGATTGCATTTCTTGCTGCAGGTGCCGGTGTCTGGATTGTACTCTGGTCCACGTTTGTGAACCTCACAGAGAACGCAGTCCTTAAACTCGCCGCAACGTCCCGGACATGTCTGCAAAAAGGAATTCGATTATAACAATACACTATTTTAACCCACCTTGGCATTGCTAAAATTCCTCCCTAGAGCATCATTTAGTGCATACTTACAGGACATTTTTCACAGTATTTCCCGGAGTAATGGCGACCGTCATCCACCTTGCAGACGCACTGCCCGCACACACACTCGCCGAAACCGCTGCAAATCTCGCCGTTCTCTGCAACAAAGTCGATTTTATTAACAAAGAGTATTTTGGCTAAGAACCTGAATACTCCACAAAAGGGGATTTTTAATGGCCATAGTTAATTTATATAAATAATAAAGAGACTAGGACCTAAGATACTGCCTTGAGGGACCCAAAAAGAAAGAAACCTGTCGTCACTTATGTGATCATTAATTGCCCACTGCGAGCGGTCTGTGAGGTAGCTCTGGTACATATATATGGCTAGTCCACTAATGCTCAGTTTCTCCATCTTTGCAACGAGCTTTGGTACAGAGACAGTGTCAAAGGCCTTTGAGAGGTCGAGAAAGATTCCTATAGTTTTTGAATTAGCCTCTAAGTGCTGAATTATAATGTTAGCGAGATCTAGAACAGCATCATCGGTAGACAGGTCTTTACGGAATCCATACTGCCAATCTGATAGAATTTAATTCTTCTGAATTCTGAATTCTTCTCTAGCTTTCTGAAATTCTGCCTTTTCGAACTGTTGATCAATTGGATGTATTGATAGGTTTCGTTGTGATATTTATTAATTGTTCTGACGTATATTTAAAATAACAGCAAAATAGTGTTGCGATCGAAGGTGGCTTATGAGGATTATGAATAATATAGTTTAACTTTACAGTAAACTGCGTTATTATTAGTTTAGTATAGGACTTATAATAAATATAAGATTAAAAGTAGGTAACAGTGATATGAAACATGCAATATATTATAATCTTTAAAAACAAATCAGAAGTTTTTTTATATCAATTTAAATAATTAATAATGTATTTAATTTAATCTTGTTTCTAAGTATAAATAATTTTATCTCGTAGATATCTAAGCAAGTATTGCTTGTCCGTAAGGACGAACTGTTATGTGTAAATTATTTTATACCACTTTTCTGTACACAGTTTTGAGCAATAAAGTTTATTTTATTTTATGAAGAAGTAACAAAAAAATAGTAAGTACAATAGTCACTTATTTATGATCTATGATTATCTAAATCTTTTTCGCTGTGGTTGCGGACCGCGGTCCCATATCTAGAGCTCTATTCACCTGGTGAGCGGCACGGCGCCTGGTCCTTGAGGCACTGGCACGCCGGCCCCGTGTACTCGGCGGTGCAGCTGCACTTCCCGCACACGCACTCGCCGTGCTCCGGCCCCGAGCACAGCAGACCTTTGTTCATGTCGCAGGTGAAGTTGTCGCACTCGCAGAACGGACCCGAGATCACCTGATAGTAAAAGAGTATGAGGTCGAGATGTAAGTGCTGTCGTTCCAGAATATTTCAATTCAAAATTCGGCTCATAGATACAAGTTGTCACTTTATTCGTATACAAGAGTACAACGAGTTCATTGCATTTATTACACATATTTTTCTCTCTTTCAACATTTATGGGTGTATGATGGGCTGTCAAAACCTATCAGCGATGATGCCGTACCTTGGCGCGTGGGTCGCGTTGGCAGGTCAACTGCTTCGCACATAACAGTGAAACAAGACCCTATAAAGTGTGTTACCGTACCTTTGTTACGTCGTCGAGCTTGTTGCACTCGCAGACGCCGCAGATGCAAGTCCCCCGGTTGGAGCACAGTGGGCCGGCGGTCGCGTTAGTTGGCCGACAGCCGCGCTCCTGCTCGGCCGAGACTCCGCCGTGCGCGCTGCACTCGCAGCTCTTGCCGAAGCGACCCGGGGCGCACACGCACACGCCACAAGCTGACACGCCTTCACCGCTGCAGACTAGCGGGCTGCTGTTGTACGCCTGGTAGAACATAACTCGTTTACAACGGGATCAATTGTCAAGTGTTGTCAGAGGCTCTGAAGCAGGGCTTTAGGGCTACCTAAGTACCCAGGCCTGCCCTCTCAACTGCAGAGCGGGCTGCTAGTGCAATAATAGGGGTCGTCCATCAATTGCACGATGTGTTTTCCATTTAATTTGACCTCACTCATATTAGTGTAGTTTTAGTTTCTAGCCACTCGGCCTATAGGCCTATACGTGTACGGAAATGAATAGAACTTCAGCCTTACCATAGTTTCATGACGTTTACATTGACGTCGATTTTGATGTACTAAGTTTGGCAGAACTCAAATTGTTGCCATCCCACTTCTATATTTTCTATTCCTTTCCTTTTCATCATTACATGCCTAATCGTAGTCGATCATACAAATGTACCGTTCGCTAGACTTCGTTAGCATCAATTAGTAAAATACGTTAGGTGATATCGTACCTACTGCGCATTTTAAGTTATAATACCAAAAATATACTTACAAAGCAGCGATTCTAAAAGTATTTCATAGTTTTTTTTTATGAATTTAGTCTCCATAGTTATAATAAGATTTGAAGAACTTGACAAAACTAATAAAGCTCTATTTACTTTTTGCATAAATTATTAATTACAATAATGTTAGTGTTTAAAGTAAAACTTTTTTCGTCAAATATTACTCGGTAAAAAGGAAATAAGATCACAAAATAAAATCAGGAGAAATATAGACAAATTTAAACCCTTATAAAATATTTATTTAAGACACCACAATATATAAATGAGAAACGCAAACATAAAAGTACAATAAAAATACCCTCACAAATTAAAAACACCACAAAAGAAATTAAAAAGAAAACAGAACAATTTATAATTGAAAACAATATTAGTAAGCAGGTATTGCAAAGTTATGTACAGTTGCAAATATAGATATTTTAAACTACAAAATAGAAATTAAATAAAAAAGAAAATAGAAAAAAAACAGCAAGCATTTCAAAGTCAACGTTAACTACAAAATATAAATTAAATAAGGAAAAATTAGCACATATACAAAGAAGAATATAAAAGTTAGTCAAAATTAGTCAAAAAGTATAACTATGTTACAATTTTGCATGATTAATAAATTTTTACGTATTACAAAATCGAGCAGTCTTAATCAAAGTGGTCAGAGAAGTAACTCACGTGATGGCCGGGTCTCTCGCAAGGGCAGTCGCAGATCATCTCGAGTTCCACGGTGAGGCTGTCTGAGATGCCGACAGGCTGGATGTCGAACGTCTGCTTCCACTTCTTGCTGTCTTTCGGACACTCTTTCAGTGTGATCTCGGCTGTGAACTCGACTACATCGCCGACCTATGGGAATAAACAAAAGTTGGAGTACAAGGATATTGATGAAATAAGCATACGTAAGACGTTATTACGTAAGCGTTAATCGCTGCCTAGATAAAAAGCATTTTGACCCCAAATGCTTTTTAACTAGGCAACTAATATGAAGAATTCATTTATTGTGTTTTTATTAAAGGACTGTTTGGGTGTTTGGTATTGATTAAAACGGAAGCTGGGGGCTGACACAAACATTATCATTTGAACATACGAGTACATATTATCTGTTTTAAATCGTGCCAGCTTAAGCCACATTAATGTGGCTTAAGCTCTGCTTACATAAAACTTAACGGGATCTACATTACTACAGGTGTAAAGAGCACATGTCTTCTGTGCTGTTCTAAGAACAACTGTATAACCGGCCTGTGATGAGTGATGTTTATTACTACTTGTGATGAGCGATGTTTATTACTACTTCACTAGAGTGTGGTGCAGCGCATAATGGTCCTTCCAGATGTTAGCGCAGAATTAGGTTTCAGTAAAGCAGTTTAACTCGAGCGAATCAACGACCAAAAATGAAAAGTGCAAGCACACAGTCATACACTGCATGGCCAGCCAGTTAGTGAAGTATGGCGACCGAAGTAGCGCAGTATTGTCCACAACCCCTAGACAAGATATACAACATTCAATGTTACTTACTTTCTTTTCGTTGGCAAGGATTTAGAAAAGAAAAGTGGAGTATTAAAACAAGTAATGAATCAGTGGATGACGAAGCTGACGAGATTCAAACATGATTAGAAATATACCAGACCCTGAAAAGGGCATGATCTGACGTTAGCTCAGATATCATGTGAAAGAGATTGGTAATCGTGAAGTTCATTGGAGTAAAAGAAACAAACTAATTCACTCAGAGTTTTTTTTTTTACTTCTAATATGAAATTCATACCGAGCCATCTCTGTCGCATAATAAAACTATTTTAACGGGCGTCAGATCAAGCAATGTGACGTTTTAAAGTATTATCAACATATGCTTTGGTTCTTTATTTAGGTTCTTAGTTACCTTGAGTCCTTCGCACTTGTTAGTCTGCACAAGCTCCTTGCCCCCGAGACAGGATGAGTAATACGTTATTTGAACAGCGTCGCTCGACGAATCCTTCATTTCCACTGCTGACGTAATTTTCTGCAAATTGACGGGTCGATTAGACAGTAAAATGATGACGCTTTGTATCCAATAATTATGGAATAAAAATGGCGTAACATGCTATAATAAAGTATAGAATAATCTTTAACTTTTTATACGTTTCATCAATCAGTTTTGCTATAATAGTTGGCTCGTAGTCCGTACTTATAAACGTGGTTTCACTTTATTCAGTGTTTATTCTTTTTTCTCTTGTTTTGCACGGGACACTTCACGTATCGCACATATTTTAATTTAGTTATTTGTCTTTCTCTGGTGTTAATTTTTTAGCTACATAAATTATCTATATCGCACTGTATTTTTAAACAACCAATTGAGCTCCACGAGTTGACTGCTTTTCTAAATTTTTTCCGAGACAAAAAGAATTATTAATACATATTATATTAATAATTGTGTTTACTACAATCTTGCCAAAAATTACTAATTTGAGGTCAATTTTACTATGGAAACTAATGTGGTTTTGAAACATTTCGTTATATTTAACACGGGAATACTCACTTACAAAACTGAGTCGTCATTTACGACTACTTTAACTATAACAAAAATATCAGGACACTTTAATCAAAAAAGATGTCTACCGACCAACTTTCTCAATTACAATATTAAAAAAGGTCAACAAAGTAGAAAGAGAGATAACGAAGAATCATTTATAATGGAGTTAGTAAACTTGGAATGTAACTTAGAAGCTCGAGAAACCGCGAGCTGAGCCAACTTGATAAATAGTTTCTCAATTAAATAAACCAACAACTCGGAAACTATTAAGCTCATAAACTTGTATCTTTGGTAACGATTTAGCTACTTTGAAAACTGTTTATAGTTGATGCTATTTTTTCACAATGTAAGCAAGTTTTCGTATTAAGAAAGAAGAGATAGATATTTATTTGACAAGATAACAAGTAGGTACAGTAGGTTATTTAGAGTAGAGTACTACGAACGAAATATGATCAAAACTATAATCGGAGCTTCCGACTCGATCTTACGCGAGTAGTCCAATGTATGAGATTGATTACCTTTCAGAAATATTTATTAAAAGAAGAGCCAGGAGCCGGTAACATCCTAGGGCTGAGATTTAGCGCACACCCACGAAACAATTTACTTATTTTAAAAAGTGTAACACCAGTATTGAGGTTTTAAGATTTATTTCGGATTCCTTTGGGATAATTTTTATTTTTTTTAATCTATGGTATAAATTACCTCCACACACATTTTCATCCAAATCCGTTCAACAATCTTGCATTATTGAGCAAAAAAACATCTAAACACCGAAGCATTGAAACACCAATTTTCACATCTATCATACTATAATACGGCCGTTCAGAGAATGCGTTCCTGACACGTCGCGATTGAACTGACGACGTAACTTTGTAATGGCGTTGCAGTTACGATAAAAATATTTTTGCTGGTTGTTTACCGTTTTAACAATTGATGAGCATTAAAACAACATTATTATATCAATAATCAATTAATGTTATAATTTTGTGCCAAACTGAGTGTCAAACGTCAAACGCATTCTCTGAACGGCCGAACTTTAATAGTAGTAGAATTGTAAGAATAAACTTACATTGTACTGTTCCCGCACCAGGTCGACAACATTGTCCGAGTCGTTGCTGAGAACACCGCTGCTGGAACCTTCGATATGTTTGCTGAGTTGTTCGTACACGCTGATCTGTTCCGACGTCACCGCGAATATCACGTTTATGGCGTGCTTCTTGACCTATAACAAAGAAAGATTATGAACCACATCATCACGTCATCGTTGCGTTATTTTCACGACGCGAGGACTTGCCTCGCTAAGTATGAGTACTTTATCATCATCTTTATCATATTCAACCGTTTTCTACTCACTGTTGAGTAGAAGTTGACTATAGAATCGTATTATGTTTAATAATTACTGTTAAATTATTAATTTTGTCAAAATAATAAGTAGTTTTGACGTGACAACGTCTTATAAATTGGTTTGCCGGGTGACACTTCAAGAAACTGCGTTACGCTCCGCTCACGTTATGCGCTCACAATGAGAGCGAGTGAGAGGCACGCGTCCCTTCCACTCGGGCATGGTTAGCCCGCCTAAGAGCGAGAGAGACAGACATAAAGACACATCATCCTTCTTCCTACTATACGAATGAATATTCACATTAAAATTATTTTACCACTCAAAGTCGTTGTCACGTAAAACTTTCGCCCGTATACCGACTTTACAGGCAACCAATTTTTTTTTGTTATAAAATAAAAAATATAACTGTATGGGTTTCCTATTCAGCATACCGTGTTTTGCGGTTCTGTGCCAATATCATCCACTGCCTTCCTTCAGTCTTTTCATCATGTGCTTATTACTAAGTAAATGATTTGTTCCTTAAAATATTGACAGCTTATTTAATCAATCCGGCCTTACACAATCACACAATTTTTGACAAAACTTTACATTAACAAGAACATTATTTTTACAAAACAAAAAACAAAAACCGACTTCAAAAGACCGACTATTGAGTTATTCATCTATTTGTCGCGCACGTACTTAATGAAAATTTAAGACTTATATGGTTTTCACATGGATACCATTATCAGAACTGGACTAAATTGAAATGGGACCAAATGGGAAGCGTCAGCTTTCTAATAAAAAAAGAATCATCAAAATCGATTCACCCAGTCAAAAGTTATGAGGTAACAAACATAAAAAAAAAACAGTCGAATTGATAACCTCCTCCTTTTTTGAAGTCGGTTAAAAAACAAAAACTATACATTTATAATTACTTTCAAATCACCATCCATTCAAGCTGAAAATTGCATAGCAACAGTGACGCAGTGTTCGTAACGGCCATAGGTTATTGTCTTACCTTGAGGTTAATTTGCGATATGCTCGGGTAGTCCTGCAGAGTCGAGTGCGTGTACCGATTGTTCTCCATATGGCACTCGCCGTCGTTCGGTTGAACGATGCCGCCGAGCTAGAACAATGCATAGCTTCAATACACACATTTATAAATGAAAAAACTTAAATAAAACACTATCTGTTTATTGTAACAGAAGTTACAGAACTGAGAGGTGAATGAGAATTGAGAGCTGTAGGACGCTATTTTTTAGAGTTTTGTAACATAAAAGTAAAAAGGAACCCTCATGATGAGAATCTGTCTATATGTCTTTATGTCACAGCCAATTATTTTTAAAACGTAAGTGACCCCTAAAAGATCTGTGCAAAAATACAAGCAATCTGTTTTGCAAAAATCTCTTTGAGACTTTTTAGAACCCAGAGCAAAAATGGGGTAAGTAGAAATGTAGAATCGATTTTTTCCGTCCTAGTTTTTTTTTTTCAAAAATAGGCTTGCGTTTGACCGCCATCTTGCCTGATTAGTTTTTCCGTAGTTTACCTTGCCATCGCCAGCGTAATGGAAGCCCGCGTCAGTCGAGAAGACCAGCAGCCGCCGGGCCTGGTCGCGCCAGCCGATCTCGCGCTTGCACACCACGGCTTGCATGATGGCGTCGAAACCACCCTCCGGGGCGTCCAAGTTACCGGACACGTCGGCCATCGCTACTGCTTTCTGTAATAAAGGTCAAAATGTAATCAAATCTATCACACAAATAGTAGGTAAATATTTTTTTTCGTAACAAAGATGATAGTAAAAAAAGATGTTGAAATGTTACGCATCTAGCAATTAATGCTATTTCTACAAAATAACGAACCTTTTTCAAACAAATATAGATTTAATATATGTGGATAGTAAAAAATTGAAATCTAGATCAGTATGGGTGTCGTCTCAGAAAATGTTTAACCTCTGAAACAGTGTAAAATATGCTAAAAAAATATGGTAGGTATACAATGTGTCCGATGGAGGCCCAACAATATTCAAACAGCACATACTTACGTATATCTAGAAGCCCTCCCCAGAGGTCTTTTACTCCTTAATCTTTTATTTTACGAGTTATTGAAGATCAAACTTTGGCATTAATTTGGACAGGTACAACCCTAAAAAGGTGAATAACCGACCTACGACCACGACTGTCAAAGACTAATTAGTGTACAGAAGGTTATGTTTTTACAGAATGCCTATTTCAATTCTTAACAAAATTTAACCAACTACATAAATTAGGTTTTTTTCAATTCATTACAGGAATTAGAAATTATACTTCAAAATCGACCTACCTTCATTATTTCGAACCCTATTATTTGAATTTCTCTGTAAAATATGGCAATTAGCGTATTGCTTTATGCGATTAATTTCGGGCAATTTTTATTCAGAAATAAATTCTAATTGTGCCCTATTTTTATCAAATAAAGCGCATTACATGGCAAGATAACAAATAAAGTCAGCTGAGCTCGGTTCACAAACAAGATTCTAATCATTGTAAATGATCGAAGTAGTACTTGGAAACGAACAATTTTATTTTATTTTCAATTTTGCAAAACTTTGAATAAACTAAAAAGATTGAGTTACACATCTGTGTTTGTGTTAGTCTTTGCGGAATCGTCGGCTTCGGTCCTAGCCGACAAAGAAACTCTAACGCTTGCCGATCGCCAATAGCGCGCTAAGCCGATTCTCAGAACAATGCCGCTAGCCAATAATATCACCGCGCTGTTATTCAAAGACAGCCGCAGCCAATCGTGCACGGCCGGCCGTTGTTCGCCCATTTTTAGCTAAATTAGTTAACTTTGTTGTTTCGGGTTCCGTCATAATTATTTTTGTTGATAGTTTTTATTTTTATTTTCCTTAGTTTGGCTGTCGAAGATTAAATGAATGGTAATAAAAATATCCTACGGGATGTCATTATTTCAAAAATACAAACTTTTATTTTTCAAAATATCCTTCGATGAAAACTGTACAAAATGTTTTTATTTTTTTATTTTTTTACTATCTCACAAAGGCTATTCAAAAAACAAAGCGTGATACACTGTAACACGTGACATCAGGTGAGTTGAGATTGAGAGTTGAGAGTCAAGAGCATAATGAATTTTTAAATAAAACAAATGCTTGAGTTAACTTGATAAAAATGTAATCTTAAAAAAAACCGTGCTCTAGTGTAAACTGCAACTCAACAACACAATCAATTGCAAAACAATAAAAATGATGTTGTACCTAAATAATAATGATGTTATACCATAACTGAAAACGTATTGAGTGTACATGGTGAAATTGTTTTAAGAATAAAAATGGAACCCTAAATGCATTCGCTTTGACTAAGCCGCAGTGTCGCTTTCTGTTTTTGAAAATCGCCACTCGGCTTTCATCATTCGAACTTCGAGGTCGTGTATTGTCACGAATTATCATTTCGATTTTTTTATCCAAATCACGATGTCTTATTCAAACGCAGAGTATTACGACATGATACTTTGCGTCGGAGCTGCGAACGGGAGTTGCAACGGGGCGCGTGAGCTGTACCGTCAACGGTTCGTCGACGACAGGCCGCTTCCGGAACAAAGACGTCTGCCTTCATACTCGTGCTTCCGTGGACTCTGCTTACGTCTGCACAGTACCGGAAGTTTTCATGGAGCAGCAACCGAAAGACCCGGCACAAACATCAGTGCAAACCTGGAAACACAAATCCTGCAGCATTTTGCCGAAGACCCGCGTACTAGCACGCGTCGAGCGGGCGCGCGGCTGCGCGTCGATCACAGAATAGTTTGGAGGACTCTGCATGAAGACGGCCAGCATCCATATCACTTCCGTCGAACACAAGAACTGCTGCAATCAGACCACAGTGCAAGAGTGGATTTTTGCGAGTGGATAGAAGAAAAAGTAGCTGTGGATTCTGCCTTCGTCGAGAAAGTGTTGTGGACTGACGAAGCGACTTTCACCAGAAGTGGACTCTCCAACATACATAATGAGCACGTATGGGCACATGTAAATCCGCATGCGTCTACCGAGAGCTGTTTCCAACATAAGTGGCGGATTAATGTCTGGGCGGGCATAATCGGAGACCGATTAATCGGCCCTATCTTCTTGCCTGTCACCTTGAATGCCGCAGGCTACTTGGAGCTGCTACAAGGTGAGCTGGAGGACCAAATGGAAAACTTGCCGTTGGCTGTGGAGCGGGACATGTGGTACCAACACGACGGAGCGCCAGCGCATTTTGCTCGACGCGTTCGCCAAAACCTACATGCTCGGTTTCCCGGCCGCTGGATCGGCCGCGGCCAAGATGCGCCGAGACAGTGGCCTCCGCGCTCGCCGGACCTGACGCCCTTGGATTTCTTTTTGTGGGGCTACATCAAAAATATTGTGTATTCGAAGCCGTGCAGCACACGAGAAGAAATGATACCGCGTATCACAGAGGCTTTCAGCAATGTAACCCCACACATGTTGAAAAACGTGATGGGCTCGATTTCTCGTCGAGCTCGGCTCTGCATCGAGAAGGGAGGCCAGCACTTTGAGCCTTTCCTTTAAATTAAATTAAAGCAAAAGTGAAATACTTAATCAGTGAAACCTAGTGGTTTAAAAAAAGTGAAACGTATGACGTCTGTCGTAAGTACTCTAACTATTTTGTTAAAATTGTTGTGAATAATAAACCAATCATGTATGTAATATTAAACATAATTAATTGAAGTACTGGTGTTTTTAATTATTCTCACAACCTATCCTATGATAAGCAATGTAGGTACCTAGATATTATTAGGGTATACGATAACGATAGGAGAGTAAAATTAGAATTTGACATTAATCTATCCAGGTTAGAATCATAACATGAAACATAAGTTACATTTTGGATAAATCATTTTCCCATCATAATGAGGTTCATAGGTACGAATAGGTTACACAGTTAGGGCTAGGCAGATGCTAATTTAGGCCACAGAGTAGGTTAGGGTGACGTTCGAAAGTAGATTAGTTGCGCTAGCGCCAGGAGTGGCACGTGCAGGTGAGGGGAAGGGGTAATCGGCGCGCGGGGGTGGCGATGCGGCGGCGAGCGAGACGCGGGCGCGCGGGGAATTCATGCGCGCGCAGCGCGCGGCACTCTCAAAGACAGCGGCCCGCGTTTATTGTACCATGTGTAGTTAGGGTTGCCAAAAAAAACACAAATAAAATATTTTTTAATTTTGTATGGAAAAAAAAAAATTCGTTTGCATTGCTAACATTTACGTCAACGACTCCAAACATGATGTAGATAAGTACCTCTAAATATTGTTGGGCCTACCTCGGACACCTTGTATAATCCAAATTGTTTGATCATTAGAAAAAACCTTAAAAGATGATAGAAAAATTAGCTAACTTTAAATGTTTGTACTCACGTCGAAGTAATCGGTATCATTGCTCAGTGACATCTGACTCTTGAAGCCGTAGGGAGCCGCGCACCCATCACAAGGCGAAATGAGACTAAAAATTATAAAAACGTGTTAAAAATACTATAATTAACGTGTAAAAAGTCACAAATAAAAGTTCTAACATTATTGTAAATAACTCTTTGGTAAATAACAAATTATTATCGGCAACTCAAGATAAATTACACTAGGTGACACGGAGGCCGGCCATTAACAGGATCGATCAAGTCGAGAGCAAAAATGCGGTTCCAAGCGAGATCTTTAACGAAGTCCATGTAACATACGGCATAAGTCAAATGTTTGTTTAGTCACATACATTAAAAGATGCCTTAAAAACCCACAAGAAGTAGGCATGCATGGTAATTACCACGAAATAAGAATGTTCGTAATTATAAATCTAAAAACAAATGATTAAATTGGCATTGCAAGAAAATGATAACTAGTATTCCCCTACTATCTATAAAAATTGGTATTCCCAACTATTTATCTTTTTCTTATACATATATAAAAATGAATCGCTGTTCGTTTATCTAGCTATAACTCGAGAATGGTTAGGCCGATTTGACTTATTTTGATCTTGAAATGTTTGTGGCACAAATCAGCGGGTGAAACCGCTGTAGTGGTGCAGCTAGTAAGCAATAAAAAAGTACTCACTTCTTAGGTACAGTGGATACGTAAGGCATGACCAGCTTATCCACAAACGATCCGAAGCCGATCCGGAAGTTCGACGTCATATTCCTCATTGTTGCTGACAGCAAGCTGCCGAGGGTACTCAGCTTCTCCTTGTCGTTCTTCATGGACCTACTCAAGTCCATGAGGTAGTAGAGGTCCACGGGGTAGTCTTGCGCGCGGGAGTAAGCAAACGATAGCTTTTGCATTTGATCTGCGTAATAATGATAAACGTTAGCATTGCTTTACTGAGGATAATTGCAAGTAAAATTTCAGTTGATAACACAATTTCACTACAAAAAAAAATGCGATTATTTATCCGTATGTTTGTTACTCTTTCATGACCTGCCACATTCTATTTCATTTCTTGTGAGTGAGTTAGAGCATCTATTACTTTTAATTTGTTTCTGATGCTCATGTCATGTAGCAAGGTCAAATGATGAAAAATTATCCGAGCAAGTAGCCAAAAGGTCTGGCCTGAAAGGAAAAATGGTCAGACGAAATAGCAAATACTGCTGGCCAGAGGTGGCGCCTACTTGCGAGAGATTAACGCATGGGCTACTTTTAATCATCATTAATTCGCAGGTGAAACCGCGGGGCACAGGTACTATCAAATGAAAATTATTATAGGCCTGTTAATGACGAATTTGGAAAGTCATATAAGTTTCAGACGAATTGGTGAGTGCATATTAGGTGAGACTATCCTGTATTTACTTACGAGAATACATTGTCTTTGTATACGACATTGATTACTACAGCGAATTTCATGATTCACATAGTTTTAACTACTACAAAGCATCAATGAGAACGCACTTGTCCATGACACACTTGCAATAGTGAGGCCATTCATAAAGTCATACTATATTCTATAATACTTTTTCCTCAAATAAGTAAATTATATTTTATTCGAATTCAGGTATATCAACAAAAACATCGCTACTTGTACACGCTCACTTATTAAAACTAGCGCATAAATAGCAAAGAGTAGAGTATTGTATTGTTGAATTACACACGTATACCAAATTTCAGCTGAATCGGAACATCGGAAAATGGTTCAAAATTCAGTTGCAAGATTTGTCCCATAAATAGTTACTAAAATGGCAAGTTAAATAAAATGTTGTAAAACATTCGAACTCACTCTGTCTGAGCTGCAGTTTGACTCTCTGCGGCTTCATCTGCACGAGACTGCCGCCCGCGCCGCCCGCCGCGGCTCCTGCCGCCCCGAACCCGGAGCCGCCCTGGAAACTGCCGCTCGCCGACTCCTCGTGAGAGAACGACCCTGACGCAGACATGCCCATGCGGCCTTTTGCTGAAAATTGCAAAGGATTTGTTATATGTCTATACTACTAAGTGTAGCACTCGGGGCTTATCAAAACTTTTGTGGGATCAGCCATCACTGTACACTACAAGTATGTTATAACCACAACCGCCAAGCCATTACAAAGGCCTTTCAGGCGGCCTTAAAACGAACTACTCGGCCTATTCTCGTACCACATTCCTTACTTACATTATTCTACAATTTACCTGATTCTATAATATTATATTATAATCAGAAACTAATTCGCTCTCTCTCTCTACTATAGACATAGCATGAGTGAAAAAATGCGCTAATAAATTACAGCGGACCTCCAAATGAGGTAATTAATGTTCCCTAAGATGTCATAATTGAATCAAGTAGAGCTCACGCAAGCAAAGTTCAAGAAAGCACCGCACTCGGCCGTCAAACTACTCTAATTTAGTAGTAACAATGTCTATAGCAAACTTTCAAAGTTTGCCATTGTATTGCCGTAAACAAATCGTCCATGTTTGCAGGAAGACTTAGGACCTCTAGTTGGCAAACTTCGTTAACCGACTAGTTTTGAGTTACCTCTAAAAGCAAATTCGTGTAACTAACATAATGTTAATGGACAAAACACCAGAAGTAGTTCAGTCTGTGGTTCAGTGCAGAAGTTATCGTTCCTAAATCGAATTTAAAAAGTTAGTAAAGACAGAGTAGATTGTAGCCCTGCGGAAGTCGGAGTTTGTGGGTCGCCTGAACTTATTATCAACTTAACTCTTTTCCTTATTCAAGATGGGAGCAATAAGCTTTGCATAGAAAACCCGCTTTGAGCTGTATTTTACCATCCCCCTGCCAGCTTCTAACCGAGTCAACCTAGCTTCTTGAAATACCTATCGTTGTGAGTCTTTAGTCTTTTGAAATATCGTTGTGTCTTTTTGCGATACAGCAGCTTAAAGTCACTCAAGCGCGCTAGGAGTGGCGTAGATGATGGTGTAGATTATGACTAGTAAATGCTGTTGTGGTAACATAGATGACGCAACTTACCTCTGCTCAGCTCCATATTATACGTAGGGTCGATAGAGCGCTGGTTATCAGGGTTGAAGATGAAGGCCTCGTCGCAACCGCCGGTGCCTCCGGGTTCCATGGCTGGGTTGAAGCATCTAGGCCCGTTGAAGTCTGATGCGAAGCACCAGGCACAGCTAGCCGTGCGTATGCAGTCGCTGCACGTCGTTTTGCTGGAGCAAGGGTTCTGAGCGAGCAGCTGTTCCGCCCGCTGCGCCCAGCTTACGGCCAACAGGCCCGCCCACACGCATAGTAGTAAACTCGATCGTTGTATTTGCATTTTTGTGTTTGTGTGGGGTTCAGATCAAACTCTGCAACAAACGGAATGTGGCCTTGAGTAACTTTGCCTTTATAGAGGTATTAGTTAACCATTTTGAAATATAGGTCCGAGTAGGCAGGAAGTTGGATATAAAGACAATAAATTATGGTCTGCAGTCACTGGGTAATTATTGCTATCAGTTTTTATAACATAACACGTTTGTAAGTACTTATTGTATATTCTCCACTTATTATCAAAGGATATTGTATTACCGTTGCAATAAAATTATAGAGCAAAACCACCCGGAAACGGCAGTAAATCAAAAGCTTCCGAAAAATAAGGCGCGCAAATACCGCATAGCGCGTAGCTTTGAAGAAACAAACAATACTAAAGTACTCGGAATTCCGTTGGGGAAGTTCTTTCTTCTTGGGATTGGGTCGTGTCGGGTTGTTTTGGTGTCAAGGTCAGAACCGTAACAAGCTTATACTCGTAGGTCGGAATGAAACGAGTTTCGTAAAGACGTCTGGATTAGGGGTAAAGTAAAGAAAATGCAATATTCAGCTTTGAAGATTTGCCTTCAAGCTATTGGTACTCGTATTTCGGTAACTTTCTAGTAAGATTATCTTCGTTCCCAATACTAAATGAGTAACTGACTATGCTTTAGTACTTATCGGTAGGTATAGCGATCTGCCTCGATTTGTTAATACACGTGGTACGAGTACGTATACTGTTTCGACATTCAGTTCCAGTCCATTAGACATGTCGTCAGATAAATCGTATGACGAATCTAATTAATGACAATCCTGTACAATTTTCTTACAAAAAGTACACGGTCATTAGCAAATTGTATAAAATACAGTACAAATTCCTAAGGGCTTAGAACTCAATTAACTGTCCTGATAAAGCATTTCTTGTTTCGTTTTCTTCTTGTGTGTTTTTAAGTTAAAAACATGTGCAGTGTGTAGTGTGACCGCAAATGCCACCCCTTATACTTATATATCAATCTATTCTGGGAAGCAATACTTAAAAACATAATAAAACCCAGGCCGTCGTAAAAACGAGAAAAACTCTAGTGTAGCCGCATTAATTTACTTAAAATGCACTGTAGGTAGAGTGTTTATCAAATTATAAATAAGAGTCGTCTTCAAGTGTGATCTTTCTTGTCTTATCATAGTGTTCTTATCATTCAGACCCAAACAAATAATACTAGGTATTACACATTGTACCAACCTATGTAACGAGTTTTTTTGTAATTATTGTCAGTCTTATTAATAAATAAGAGTGATTTAGGATCGAGAATTCGTGACCCCAATTCCTAAAATTATGTAAACAAGTGTTACTTACTGCATATAACTGCTGCAGGGAACTCTGCGAAAGTTGTAAAGCCTAGTAAGTAAAGTTTAGAAAGGTCAAAGGCTTTAACAATAACTCGTTTGATGTTGATGCGGGGTATCTGTTGGGATCAAGCTGGATCGAATTGTATTCCCAAGATAAACCCAAAGACGCCGAACTTTTTAATGATAACGTATAATTGCGAAACTTTAAAAGCTGAAATCAATATCGCGAAAGGCGTGCATTTGTAGGGACGCGTGCTAGTTGCCGACGAGCTACAGAAATAGACTCTAAATTAATGATTGATGACACCCTCATTGACTTCACTGCATTAGTGCTAACGTTAAATGATCGTCGAAGCCGCGTCATCGTTTTACTCATGAATTGGTTGAGTCTTGTCTTGAGTATAAGTTTGATTCAGATTTTTCTGAGACAGATGGTCACCTGTGGGCGGCGAGCAAGCGGGAAAGGGCCACTACCCACGCAACGCTATAGGTATAACTATTCATATGCCTATCGCAACGATATAGACAGGTAGAAGAACATAGATACAATTTTATTGGAGGTGAGGAAACACCTCATTTTATATTGGGACAATGATGCATCAGCGTGTGCGCGGAATTAGAAATTATGTCATATTATGATAACAAGGTCGCTCTGGCTACATCTGATAACTCGACTGGACAAAATCAAGTTTGATGTGCTGATGGCATGTTGTAAAGAAACAACAACCTCCTTTTTTGAAGTCGGTTAAAAATCTTACTTAGTCAGTTTGGGGAAAAACCATTCAACCACCAATGATAATAGTGGGCAAATAGTAAAATAACACAAATATTTTTTGATATCTGGGTTAACACTTCACCTTTCACATTTGCAATTCCAAAAACTGCGATACACTATCAGAGGGCGTTATGCAAACGAGAATTTATACTCACTTTATATGTTTACAATTTTATATAATTACACTTTTATTTACTCAGTCACTTTTCATGTTTTGGTAACATATTTAAAACACTTGGTTAATTAAGGTCTCGAAACCTTTGATAGATATCGCGTTTGCACGACATACGAGATATAACTAGGCTTTAGTAGGTGCTATAAAACGAATAAACAAGCCTCGTCGCCGAGAAACGATAAGAGATCGAGAAAAACGTCTCGTCTTTTCACTTTGAAATTGTGTAACGTATTCGTACGAATATTACGAGCTGTGTGCAGCACGACCTGCGCTCGCGCCGGATACACGCGTGACTAATGGAACAGAAAATAACTTCGTCAGCCAGTGGTGATACAGAGGCGCCGTCACCGCTCCTTCTCAGAATCAATACACCAGTACTCAATATCACAGCGTCAAAACAAACTTGCAGAACTAGAAGACCCCTGCTCTATCATAACTTCTCGGGACTCGATTCTCGATTCAAGTGGGTCAATGAAACAAGGCACTGAACTCTGCCTATCCTTCGGGCAATTGGAATTTAGTCTGAAACTTTTAGTAGCAAAGTCAACATTTGCTTTACGTTCTATACCTCTTTGGGAATAGTTAATCAGCGTATATTCGGCAAGGTTTAATATCTGGTATTTATTAATGAGCAGAGAGGTATTTATGGCAGCTGTATCTAAGCCAACTGTTTCTATTTAGACTATATAGTACATGTAATACTCACCCCAAAACCAATAAGTTAAAAACTCCAGGGTATATAAGTGACCGCTTGTAGATTTTATTTAAAAAAACTAGCGGTGCCCCACGGTTTCACCCGCGCGGTTATGATGATGATTATGAAAAATTTCCTTTTCTGTACCCCTGACAAAGAGTAGATATGCAAAGTTTCATGATGATCGGAACAAACTCACTTTTGTTTATTTGCATTTATAATATTAGTTAGAATCTAACAATGGATAGGTCTACTAAAGTAACCCAAACACACAATTCATTTGTAGTTGTAAATATTTAATATTAATATGTACCTCTTCTTGTCACACTGTCTAAAGTGAATTAAGTTGTATAAAATTGTAAAAGTTAACAAATTAAATTGTATTGTTAAATTCTCACGGACCGTGGAGTTTGTGGTGTATAAAAAACTTAAAAAAAGGTAACAACTGAATAGTTCTACGAATAATAGTATTCTGTTCAACATATAGCTATATAGCCGCTACAGGCACGAAGTATGGGGTAAGTAGTAAGTAGGTACAGAAGGCACGATAAGCCATTGGATTTAGGTACCTATACATGGTCATTATCGATTCCTTTGTATAGAATCCTGTGTAATGAATAATTAAATTCAAGCGATAATTTCAAAAACGTCACAATGATCATTTTTTTTTGTTTCAGCAACATGACCTTTAAACGATGTAATATTTTTAAAGAAACCGTATTTTCGAAGTAATTGAAGCCTGATTCAAGAAACCGGTGTTTCTGTAGGTCGCAGTTACGTCATTAGTGAGTTGACCAGCGAGGCGATGATTCAAGCTGTGCTCACAAGTTCTCAATGGCCTTAGTAAGCAATACATCCTTGCATCGCTAATATAAAGATTTGATAGCCGTAAGTGTTAGGTATTGTCAACAAGACTTTGTTTAAGCTTTGTCATTAAATTTCAAGATGCCTGTGTACGCGCTTTTTTGCTTTAGACCTAGAAATTGATTTCACAAATTGATGTACAAACACCATGTTGGTTATTAATTTTGATGCAACTGCCCAAAAGAAGAGTCATGTATATCGGGTATACGATACGTAGGTAATAGGTACTCGTATGAATATGGTTGTGTGTTTACATGTGACCTCCTACTACCTAAACGGGTTGGCTGATTTTAGATTGCGAGTTATTGATAGATTCGTCTTCATATCCGGAATGTTTTAGGTTTACTTTTGGTTATCTATTTTTTGATCTTTCTGTCGATAATAATTTATTACTATTTTGGTATGGAATTTCAAATTCAGATTAGTTTCTTGTGAGTACAATTTACTGAGCTGGGAATTCTACTATTATAATTATATACAACAACATTAACTTTCGATCAAGTTTCAAATTTTCGATTAAATAGATTTTTTGTTTCGGCAGTTGCGTAACTTAATTCGTCAGCCTCGCGTATATACAGCTTATACCTACATCAAATGCTGTGTATCGCTCCTGGTTTGTGCTAATTTATATGACGTTGAATCCACTATAGATCATATCTTCGACGCATCGGCTGTTTCAAGCAAAACAGGTGTATCTAATAGAATCGTAGCGCAAAAACTGGGCTTCATAAAATGGGTCGGGCAGACAGGGTGTGTTAAGCGGTCTTATAACAGCACCTTCGTGCCTCGCCTTCCAGCCTGCAGGTTTCCTTATACGATACCCGATAACGGTAGAGGGGTGGCGGGCTGGGGTCGCCGACCGCTCCCGGCCGCTTTGGCGGGCGCGCGCATTCGCCCTGTTAGCAACTTCCATTCTTGGTACTCTATATTATATGCTTACTATACATGTAGATACAATGCATACTGGCGTCCGTAGCTCGCAAAAGAACTAAGTACATATACAAGTGAAATACTTATCATTTTAATTGAATTTGTTTTGCTTGTTTTTGTGTTTGCTCTAGCAAACGATCCGCCTAATTGGCTTTATGTTTTGTTACAAACTAGCTGCCTCCCACTGTTTGATCTGATTTTTTCAAACCAACCCTTTGTTAAGGCGAACAAAACAAAAAAAAACTAAATTGGTCGAGCTCGAGCCATTTTCGACCTTTTGCAAGACTAACGCATGGCGATTGATTTTTATATGTATAAATTTATGTAGGTATAAACTTTCCTTCCTTGCTTATGGGAAGTAATTCAGTATACAGGAACTCTAGTAACCAACCTCGACTCGAACTAGATACGCCCCGGAGTTCCACCCACTATGAACTGGTAATTTTTCGAGATAAAAGTACTCAATAGGCCCAAGTTTGAAGGCATTTTAAGACAGATCTAAACTAAATAAAAATATATCTGTCTTTATCATTGCAAGCCATTAGACAATGATGCCAATAGTTTTAGAAAATTTAGATCTCTCTTAAAAAGCCTTCAAACTTGGGCCTTATGTGTAAATCCTAGTCCTATATCCATTTCTGTGTTATTAACCAAAAACAAAATTTCCAAACATACAAAAACATTTATAGTATTAGAAGGATTACAACATAGAGGAACTAATACACTTGAAGGTACATATACATTCTCGGAATCTTCCCCTATTAATTTTTTTTAAAATCTTCTGTTTATTATTTGCATTGAGTTTAAATAAAATATATGTATGTATCTCTACCAAGTTAGGGAAGTTGGGCTAGAAAAATGAATGGAAAGTCCAGCTCATAATTTGAGCTGGACATTATAAATATAAAACAGTTATTATCTTAACTTACATGTATTTATTTGTAAAAAGTCTTTGAAACATTAAAAGTTAA
Organism: Alcis repandata; assembly: GCA_949125135.1. Lineage (NCBI taxonomy): Eukaryota > Metazoa > Arthropoda > Insecta > Lepidoptera > Geometridae > Alcis > Alcis repandata. The sequence goes on along the minus strand of OX421226.1, from coordinate 7,832,726 downwards.
AATGGGCTTTCTAATAGATTGAGAACTAGCCGCAATTTGTTTTTCCGATGCATACCTATATTATTAATCATTTAGTTTAAAAATCTGTACGCCTGAACATTGATTAAATTACCTGGTTATTTGTGACAAGTCAATGCATTCCTTCTTGAATCTAAAACATAATTCAAAATGTTGCAATAAGTTTGACCTCTTGTAAGGTTTCTGGTGCCAGACAGAACAATACACATTAACATCTCGGACTAGATCCAAATCATAAAATGTACAAGCGCCCATCAGGCTATCATTCATTCTAAATGAGAAGACCTGGATATAATCAGAATCAGGCATGTTTGGAAGTTAGGATCATTTAGGAGTAATGTAAACATTTACTACAAGATGGACATGTATGTCCTTGTCCTAAGAGAGCAGAATTAAGGGAATAATAATAAATAGAGAATTACTATTGTACGATTTGAGTAGGACTGTTGACAGATACACCTACATTTAGAATCTTAAAAATTAGGTCGCGTCCGTGGGCTGGGTTGAACTACACAGCTCAGTTTTAGGTAGGTGTACCCCACCAGTATGAAACAATGTAAATAAAATACGAAACGCAAGCATTTATAGTTTTAAACTTACCAGTCTTATGAAATGTAGATTGAGACAAACATTACTTGTCTTAAACTATCGGCATCATATTTTATTACGTTAAAATTATTAAAATAAATATTAAAGTTTACACACCAGCACCACAAAAGAAAAGACAAAACTATTTTTACTTGACATTGACTGAACGAACTAAATTGAAAAAAGATCGAACATAATTAGTCATCGTTCATTCCCTGTTCAAGGCTCAAATACAGATTAAACAATTTTTTTTTATCACACATGATTGGAACACACGAGGTGAAAAATTAGCCTGATCGCTACCATGGATGGCCGCAGGCCGCATCGTTAAAAAATATAATTATGGTTAGAAAAGTAAATATAATATAATTGAACGCATCCATTACTGTAATCGATTTATTTTTGTTATGTTGGTTACACGTCGACGGGAACAACCAATCAGAGCCATTCCAGGCCTTTCTTCTTCAAAGAACATGGCCGACATTTTGATAGTGCTGTCATGAAGATTTTTCAGTGACAAAATTTTAACTTTGTAGTTCTTCATGCACGGTTTTTATGTTCCCCGATTGTATTATTTTATAATTGCTTAGACAGTGTTTAGTGTAAGATATTTTATTTTTTTTAAACATGGCAGCTGATCGCGAGATTGCTGCTGAAGACAGCATCAGAGTGGTATGCCGATTTCGGCCACTGAATGACTCCGAGGAAAAGGCTGGCTCAAAGTTTATCGTGAAATTTCCATCAGGGCCTGACGATAATTGCATTTCCATAGGGGTAAGTAAATATTTATTTGGGCCTCTGAAATTGCTTTCCCCTATCATCGCCCTAAATTAGATCATGATGACTAATGCATTGCAAGTTGTTCACCTGCTACGAAATGGCCTTTCTTTTCTATTCCGCTTCGATGGTTATGATTATGAACGCGTAAATTTCAAGAATCGGACCGAATATTGTGACTAGCACATACGTCTTTGTTGTGTAAAAAATCAATACAAATACCTTCTCGACCTTGACCTAAGGTTCTCAATAGGAATAAATTTGAACACAGGATTCTGCATTGTTTACCTACATTACAATAAAAATATAATCTGATAAGAAAAATATAATCTTGGGTTGTTTTATTTGATTATAAATACTATTTGATCTCATGAAAACATCTGTACAAATAAGAATAGTTGAACTACTGATTTTACTATAAATCTAGAAGTATACTTAGATTAACAACTGGAACAATAAAATATACCATTTTCTACAAGAACTAGAGAAATGGGCAGAAAATCAGAAAATACAAACAAAAAAAATCATATTCACCCCAGTTACTAAACAAGACAAATGGCAGTCTATTATTGGAGTGCATACTAAGAAACATAATTTAAATAGCACAAGTCCCACTTTGGGCTAGCGGATGATGTCACACAAATCTGACTGAATCATGAAGCAAGCCATAAATGCAATGTAACTCAGGCTAGTGCCTATATTCATAATTATCTTTTACAAGTTCTTATAAATGAATTCTGCCATATTCACTGTAAACAAAACTTTTTAAAACTATCATGATGATATTTGTGCACAGTTCTTGCATATCATTTGCTGGGTCTTAATTATTCCCTTCTGCATTTAATTGTCTCTTATTATTATTATTAATGCCTATTTACAATATTATTATTAAAACAGCTACGACAAATATCCTTAATTAACTTCCCTAATAATAGGAAAATAGGAACAGGAATAACAAAATAGTTCAGTAGAGATGACGGTCCTTTTAGCTTTTCTTAGAATATACATAATAATATGAAGTGATAAATAAACAGTATTTATATAATTTAAAAAGAAAAATTGTTATTTTGTTTTTGTCTTTTCATTCTACTTGACATGCAAAAATTGGTCATGTATGTGTGTGTCTATGCAATTACCACCACAACAAATTAATTAAACCCACTATCTACTGATCAATCTTTAAGATTACTTCAAACTGATTACATTGCACTGTTTTTAGGGCAAAGTATACTTGTTTGACAAAGTTTTTAAGCCGAATGCTACTCAAGAGAAAGTTTACAATGAAGCGGCAAAGAGCATTGTATCTGATGTACTGGCTGGATACAACGGCACTATATTCGCATATGGACAAACCAGCTCCGGGAAAACACACACTATGGAGGGTGTCATAGGTTTGTTATGGATTTCGTTTGAAAAGCTTTTAACTTTGGATTGCCTAACTTGAAAGGTATACATTTTTACATTCCTACCTAGAAGAGGGTAATTGTGTTTCTGGGGTTTTTACACAAGTATGTTTTTCTTGTGAGCTATGACTATTTGGGATTTTGAGGTTGCTATGTCCTAAAATGAGGGTAATTTGTTTTGTTTTTATATTTTGAGTTTCATAGTTACATTCTATTGTCGTGTTTTTTTTATTGTTATAATATTTGTTGACAGATATAGTCACTTTCAACTTACAGCAGTTCCCTTATTTAAGTAAACTAAGGATAAAAAAGGTAAACTTTTCAAATTAAGCTTTTCCAAAGTTGTCTGAAAATTAGGTACTGAATGATTGTATCTTTTATGAATGTAAAAAATTAACCTTCTGTTTTCTTAATTTACATATCCAGGAGATCCAGGAAAACAGGGTATTATACCGAGGATAGTAAATGATATTTTCAATCACATCTACGCAATGGAAGAAAATCTTGAATTTCACATAAAAGTGTCATACTTTGAAATTTATATGGACAAAATCAGAGATTTGCTAGATGGTAAGTATTTTTACGCTTATGTTTCGATTATATGGCATGTGTTGTGTACAGTAGGCCTAGCACAACTACGACGTAAACTTACTAGCGAGTAGGTATTTGATAGAAAAGTGTATGCCATTTACGCCTGTCAAGAGCGCCCCTGACAGGCGTAAATGGCGTATACTTCTCTGTCGAATACTCGCTACGTAAGTTTACGTCAAAGTTATGCTAGATACACTGTTTACTAATATTTTGTTTTATTGCAGTATCAAAGGTGAACCTCAGTGTACATGAAGACAAAAATAGAGTTCCATTTGTGAAAGGTGCTACTGAACGTTTTGTGTCGAGTCCCGAGGAAGTGTTTGAGGTTATAGAAGAAGGCAAATCAAATCGTCACATCGCTGTCACAAGTATGTGTCTCTAACCCTTTATTAATCATTTCAAATGATTAATAAAAAAATCAAAAAATGGTTACAAATGATTCATTTGTAACCATTTTTTGAGGTACCTTGATTGATACTTTCATTTTTTTGTACAGATATGAATGAGCACTCATCTAGATCTCACTCCGTTTTCCTCATAAATGTGAAACAAGAGAACTTGGAAAACCAGAAGAAACTCTCTGGAAAGTTGTATCTTGTGGACTTGGCTGGTTCTGAAAAGGTGAATAACATTTTTAAAGTTCATTGCCCATTTTCTAGCACATTACTATAATGAGTTTGATTTGCCAATTTTGCCACATCTGGTGACAAGCTATCAAACCAACCAACAAATAAATACTAATTACTTTTAGCTAACCTAGTTACTTCATACTGAAACATGTGGACCACCTGTGGGCCTAGCACAACTTTGACGTAAAAATACGTAGCGAGTATTCGATAGAAAAGTGTACGCCATTTGCACCCGTCAGAAGCACACTTGACAGGCGTAAATGGCGAACACTTTACTATCGAAAACTCGCTCCGTATTTTTACGTCAAAGTTGTGCTAGGCCCACTGGCTGGCAACCAAAAATTAACTATAAATAGATCAAAATAGTTGTAACATCAAAATCTTGTTCAGGTATCAAAAACTGGTGCTGAAGGTACTGTGCTCGATGAAGCCAAGAACATCAATAAGTCACTGTCCGCGCTGGGTAACGTCATCTCGGCTTTAGCGGATGGAAATAAGTCCCACATCCCGTACAGAGATTCGAAACTAACCCGTATCTTACAAGAGTCGCTTGGTGGCAACGCTAGGACCACTATCGTCATCTGTTGCTCACCAGCATCCTTCAACGAAAGCGAAACTAAGAGTACTTTGGACTTCGGTAAAAGGTATGTAGCAGTGATCATTTTCAGCATACTATTATTGAGATTGATCATCTTATAAAAGATAAGCCAGGAGATATTTGTGGTTTTTCTTATTTATAAGTCCGCGAGCTCCTTTATCTACCCAAAAGACGCGATTTCATTCTTCTGTAACTAATCATAAACACGAAAATATATTTATTATCATTAAGCAAACTCTCTTTTTGTTGAATACTAACTCGGATCCATACAGGAGTTTTAGAGATGGCTTCCTACAAACATACAAACTTAGAAGTTTATTGCAAACTTAATTAACAATGCGAACTCTAGACCGGGAATCGTAATCATACTCTATTCAGACAATAAAAAGATTAGCTTACAAAAATAGGCATATCTGCATCTTGCAGTTTCGTGATTTTATGAGATAAGGAAACAATTTGTGTAACCTTCCGATTCGGTTGTGCAACAATAAGTTTCTATTAATTGTAATTACAGAGCGAAGACCGTCAAGAATGTTGTATGTGTTAACGAGGAGCTCACTGCTGAAGAATGGAAGCGCCGCTATGAGAGAGAAAAGGAGAAGGTGGCTAGGCTAAAGGGCAAGGTAAGAATATGTTCTAAATGTTTTATGTTGTTTTTACTTATTATGTATTAAGTTTTTCGGGTATTATTGTGTTTGTATGTGTATTTGTTTCTTCCTTAGCCACTAGCTTACATGGCATAACAGATTTTGAAGTGCAAGAAGATGTTAGGTTCGTCCGAATGGTAGCTGTCTGGTTTTTTTATTTTGAAATGAGACATAAAATTTGCGTCGCCACAATCATTTTCGACATGTCCAGAAAAAAATACTTGCTAGCCTATAAGAAAACTTTAGATAATTTACGTCTTCATAACAATTTTCAACGTGTCCACTACAATTTCCGTGCTGGACCATGAGAAGTTTATGGCTTCTAAACACGATTCCGGCTGATGACGGCGATATAACATACTTGGCATGAATTAAACAAATGAGAACATTTTACAAAATTACAAATCCGAGACGCTCATTAAATTTGATGACAAGCATTACACAATACACGTTGGTTGGTACATATTCTTAAGAAACTAGGAAGTGCCCGAATTAGTTTCGCGCATAAATTGTTAACGCGCTTCACGTAAACGTAAAACGCGGAATCTCGCTACGTCATTAGAAGTAGGTGTCGAGCTAAAACTGCTTACTTATTTATTAGCGTGTTTCGTTCGTCGCCCAGATTTATTTTTAATTTTTTAATCGGCTAGAACCCTTAGGCCCTTAACGTGATGCAATAGTAATGCGACACGTATAAAACTATCGATTTGAACAACCAAGGTAGCTAGCTGCAAGTACAAACGTCGCTGGTATTTTCCATCTGACCCCTTACGTCAAATATCGACGGTGTATGAATTCTATAAAGGGTAAAGGGCATTAACCGTGAAGGCAGATAGGGCGGAATTCATAACACTTATATTGAAATTGGTTTCAAACACGTTTAGAAAGCCTTAGCCCTAGTCTTTCTGCGACTTTTTCCAAAAAACGCTAGTTAAAGTTAAATCGGTACTTTTCACTTAATTTTTCTGTTGCGCAGAAGTTAAAAGTCTTATCAATCTAAATAACGTTGGTCTATAAGGCTGCAATTTGCTACTGACGCCGATCACTGCGCATGCCTAAGATTCAACACAGGAAGTACGATAAACTATGAGTCCCAAACTATTTATATAAAACGACGCATTTCTCCAAAGCCGATTTTGTTATGATGTTCACACGCTGAGAGAAAATAGTAATCAAACCAAAATAGCTCGAACTGTACAAATGGTTGGTGAACTACGACGTGACTGCAAAAGGAGCATACAAGGCGGCATTGTTCTGAGTAGCTAATTTTAGTTCGAAATAAGTAAGCAATAAAATTTACTACTGCTGTAGTCCTACTCGGCTAGGTCTTATTGATATTACTATCCGAACGAACTATTCTTTATACACGGAACGGGTTAAGCCGAAATGAGCTCTCTGTTGAACAACTTTTGACAAATCAACCAATCGCAAAAAAAAAACAGCCGGTTCATAGAAATGTATCGTTTTCAATTTCATGCTACAAAATTTGTGGACCGGCTGATTTATTGTTTTTCGCGCTCTTACGTCGGGTTGTTACGACAATCTATATTAGCTTACTACATCCTCCATGTAGCACTGTAGATATATTTTTTTTGCCTGGGATCGCGTCTTGGGAAAATTCAGCCTAGCCATTACCGAATTGAAGTCTTAACGGCTTCTGATTATCTCGTACTTTGCATATATACATATATTGATTGTTGCCGACCGTAATCAACATACTCAAACATTGCAAAATCGACTTGAAATCAAGGGCGTTTCAGTTATGGAGTTTCGGGCATATCGGTTTGTTCATGATCATGAATCATGACGTAATTTGTAAACAATCGCAAAATGGAATTCAAGTAGTAATTATGACCAAGTCGATATACATAGTAACGTTGCCTTGGCTTGCTGTTCATACACCTCGCCAATACGAAAGCCTAAGAAGAATCGACTGCCCTAGGAACATGTAATAGGTAACCCAATTTTACAGGTATACTGCTGACAAGCTAAATGGCTATTAATTACAAGTGGTTTACGGTTGTTTTCCATTGACCCTTTAACTATGTAACTATTAGGCAATTTAGACTAAACAATTACACTTTACAAAGTAATCAAATAGGGTTGTTTGTGTTTTGTTTGTTACCATTCAAGATTAAAATGCTGAGTCGATAATGAAATTTGTGTGCATCGTGAGGACGAACCTAGGGTACGTTTTATCTCGAACAAATCCGGGAAAATTAGAATATTACTTTTAAAACCACGGGAGTAGCTATCTTAAAGAATTCTTGTTTAGTGTGATCATGACATTGTCGTCATCATTGTCACCAATTTATATGGGCCGGTTACCATTTCAAAATGCCTATAAAACGTCTCATTTTTCAGAAAACCCCTTTAAATAAAGATAGTTATAATTACAAATACCTGTCTCGCAGATCCATCAGCACTCCCTAATGCTAAAATATGTGTCCAGGTTGAAAAGTTGGAGGCAGAGCTGAACCGCTGGCGCTCCGGCGAGACCGTGCGACTGGAGGAACAGGTCAACCTTCAGGAGATCGAAGCCGTTACTCCGGTTACGTCGTTCATCGAAGAAAAACCACCAGCACCGGTAAGGAAACGCTATTTTATTATTGTTATTGTTTTTTAATTTGTCCTTAATGGCCAACAGATGCGGTTTGAATCGTCTGCCACAGATGTATGAGGCCATGTATGTATTGTTTTTATTCGACTATCTCTTTACTGGCAAACGCTTTTGTATCTTGATAAAGAAGGCTGGCCACTCATTCTTGGGCTTAGGAACTAATAAAAAAAGTTACCGGTTCTATCTTTTAGAAAGCTTTTTGTTTTTGTTTGGGACACGCTTTCAATATCAATATTCGATTTCGATATTAATCATATTAGATGTAATAAAAGTTAAGTACGCACCTAGTAAAGTATGTCAAGAATGTAATACACTTGTAATTTATAATAATAGTAACGATTTATCGTTTCAGTTTATTGAACTTTTTATGTTACAATCTATTTTATCATTCGAGATTATCATATATTCGAGATATCATTCAATTCAATAAAGAAGAGGAATCTTCTTTGTAAGTATGATATAAACGTAATTGTGATTCATCTGTAAAGCAGCTCTAGACAGTTGTCCCTATTGTGCTAACAATTTCAATCATAACATGGAGCCCTATATGTTATGAATTAAAGTTGAGTTCTCTTATGATATTCAAACCACAAGAATTGAATTAGTCATGTCAAAACAAAATTACCATCGTCATAGAAATATGTATTAATTATTTTCCTCTGGGCTCTAGTTACGTATTCAGTTGGCGTTTTGCTTGATATATTTTAATATCTTTGTCTTTGTAATACGGCACGTTCTCGTTTTAATTTTCCTGTAAAAAATTCCAAGTTCATGAGTCTTCCTGAAAACTTAATCAGGGGTATTTTCTTCTTTTCCATGCAGCTCAAGCTAAATTTAATATTACATCACAAATGTTTTGATATTGCTCTCAATCAAAACGTGTAGCGCAAAATGTACAAAGCAACTTGTTTCTACAGTTTCTATCATTTAGGTAAACTGAACAAGATTTCTTGTCGATCTTTTGTTTGAAAAAAGATGTTTCAGGCATACAAACCCAAAACAAAATAAAAATACTAAGTTAGAAGATGTCATACAGTTTAAAACAAGAGTCAAGCGCCTATGGAACACTTTCAATCTAGTTCGGCTATTTAGCAATGCATTGGTCCTCAACAGCCCGTGCCAGTGGCAGTGGCGAGCGTGGTCGAAGATGCGGCCATGCAAGGCAAACTGGAGGCGCTGTACCAACAGTTGGACGACAAGGACGAAGAGATCAACCAGCACTCGCAGCTCGTCGAGAAACTGAAGGACCAGATGATGGAGCAGGAGGAACTCATCGCTTGCACCAGGTACGTACATCTTGCAGGGTTTTACTAACTCCTAAGAACTTGGCTCCAGACGAGATGAATCGAATATGGTCTAAAACTATCTCAATGGTCTCTCACGTGCAGCATTTGTTTCCGAACTTTCAAGGCGAAAATAGGGTTCTATAGCAACATGGAGGCACACAAACCAAGCCTCTATGTATCTTAAAATATCACCATGGCTGAAATCAACTGGGAACCATTTAACCATCAGTGGCAGTATCGAGTGTGCTAAAAGCACAGAAGTCTGGAGTCTGGGGCAATCACAGGGCTTTATCAAATTACGGCGACATATCCCAGTACCACTTATAAAACAGCTGTTACAGAACTTTTCATCAATGTTTTCGTTAACAGGCGCGACTACGAAGCCCTGCAGGGTGACATGAACCGCATCCAGCAGGAGAACGAGGCCGCCAAGGAGGAGGTGAAGGAAGTCCTGCAAGCGCTGGAGGAGCTCGCCGTCAACTACGACCAGAAGTCGCAGGAGGTGGACAGCAAGAGCCGCGAGTGCGACCAGATGTCGGAGGAGCTGCAGACTAAGCAGGTTTGTTATTACCTAACCTTGTAGGTTGATTGACCAAGCAGGTTTGTTGAACTACCTGGCCTTGTGGGTTGACTGGAGCAAATCCAGCTCATTGAGGAGGCCACGGATGAGTAGAAAAATAGTCTGCTATTGTTTGATTAACTTTGCAGTAATCAATTTCACAGTAACATGAAGAGTTGGAATAAAACATAAGTAAGAAGAAAATAAGACTTGCAAGCGTTGTTGATTATACAGTAGAAGAGTACAACATATTTTGTCCAATTTCAATCTTGATAAATTTGTAAATCGGGCAATTTAATCTATTGCATTATATTGAAGTTTTTCATTGTAAGTCTTTTATGATTCGATTGACCATGAAGCACTGGAGTATAACAGATAGAAGGCCTGAGTGAGTTGTGAAAATGACTGCCATACAAAATAAATGTCTTTGCTTCTTTATAACTTTAATACTGAACGGTTTTTATTAATTTAAAAATAGACACTGAAATTAAATGTTTAATTGCTAATCTCTGCGTGAATTATGCTGAAGTTTAAAAAGAAAAGAAAGATAAACAAAGATTGCAAGTAAATATCGACATCAAAATCCCTTCCTAACCTACTTATTATTTGTCTTACAGAGTTCGCTAGCCAGCGCAACAACCGAACTGCAGCAGCTCCGTGACTTATCCGCTCACCAACGCAAACGCATCGCCGAATTGCTCTCCAACCTACTCCGCGACCTGGCTGAAATCGGCGCCGCCGTCGGAGGCTCTGAGCTGGACTTCAAGCTGAATGTGGACACTGTCGGGAAACTGGAGGAAGAGTTCACGGTGGCCCGTCTACATATCAGCAAGATGAAGAGCGAGGTCAAGAACATCGTGCAGCGCTGCCACTCGCTCGAGTCGGCTAATATTGACGCGAACCAGAAGGTGAGTGAACTCTGTGTTTGTGTTGATTTATTTTGGTGAAGTGTTGCTAGTTTTAGAATGGGCAACTACTGTTATTCATTTTCAAGATTATAGATTTAAAGTAAACAGACTCAGTGGTTAACCCCAGTTTCAGAATTTTTAGACCACCATTGCATTTATATTGTTTGATAGGTAGGCAGTTAGTTGCCTTGGCCTAGAATAAGGAATACAGACGAAGATAATCCAAAACAATGCCGGAGCCGTTGCGGCTGTTGTTATGCTTCCATAGTTTTACTGCTAATTTCATAACAATGAATACATTTAGCACAGTAAATAAACTAATATCCTGATTTGAAATGTTCAGTTCCCGAATTAACGATTCGAATCGTATTTAGACGATTTGTATCAAACAAACAACTTGTGCCAATGAATTACAATGGCACTGATTACTTTTTTGGTATTTTAATGTGGCCAATATATTGAAGTATACTAAAGTGTTTTAGTTATTCTTGTCTCTAGAATAAAAGCTAATCATATGGGAGGCAAAAAATACGTAATGATTGTTGTCTCTCTTTAAGATATCTCATCACTTTCAAGTCTGTTCTGGTTCTGGTACTGGTTCTTGTCTCTAGCAAGGAAACTAATCATATGGGACGCAAAACTGCATAATGATTTGTATCGATAGTGATGTATTTTAGTGATTCTTATCTCTAAGAAAAAAGTTAATCAAATAGGACGCAAAAACTACAATGTTTTTTGGCTCTCTCTGAGATACAAGTTGATAGTGATTTTAGTGATTCTTGCCTCCGAGATAAAAGCTAATCATATGTTTTGTATCAGATCGAGGAGTACGAGAGGTCCCTGGGCGAGTGTCGCCTGCTGATCTCGCAGCACGAGGCGCGCTGCGCGTCGCTCGCCGAGTCCATGCGCGAGGCGGAGAACAAGAAACGCCAGCTGGAGGAGGCGGCCGATGGATTGCGCGAGGAGTGTGCACGCTTGCAGGTACAATATTTCCCTTTTTTACTGATTATAATAGACTAATTGATGCTCCGGACTTCGTACCCGATGCTGCTCGGTCTCTGCTCTCGCTGGTTCGGGGCTTTGAAATATAAACAATAGCTGTCCAGGACAGTTGTAGCTTTCATTGGTAAAATATTTGTTAAATCGAACCAGTAGTTTTGGAGATTACCTTCTAGCCTTCTCTACTAACATACATACAAACCTTACCCTCTTTGTAATATTAGTATAGACGAAACGGCAAAATGGGCACTGATTGTGGAAGGACCAAAACCAAATGACGAACTGAGTTTGACTCTCACTGAACAGCTGGACGACATAAGCTCGTATCCGCGAGAAGTTCCAGCATATCTGCTACGTCCTGTACTCGTGTAAATTCAATTTTACAGTACACTACTACTGTTAGAAATTCTACAGACATGATTTGATTTACCATCTGGCTCAGACAGGGATTTGTGAATCATCCTTGATTCATCTGTGACCAAAACAGCTAAATGGCTACCAAGTTATAAATATAATTTCGTCACGAGACAGTCATTTGCCAGATGGTAAGCGTGCCATGTCGTGTGTGTAACAGGCAGGTGCTATAACAGTACTGTAACTCAGAATTTGACTACTATGAATCATTGTAGTAAATACAAAAGGTCATCCACATCGAACAAACAAAGGCTAGAGGAGTGGCTTTAACCTGTATTCCACCTGCCTAACCATTCAGACACACATGAATACACCTCACATGTTTGTTAGTATACGATGCTAGAGAACACATCTCGGAAGTTATTTGTAAAACTGTCGACTGCTACATGAATAAGTGGTCGCGTATTGTCCCTGACCCGGCGTATAAAAAGAAAGTTCATGTGATCGCCGTGCGTTATTGAAATATCGCGTGCTGAACGTTTCGAGAACGAAAATAACTAGCAGTTACATATATTGATAGTTGTTCATGTGATTCTATTAGCACTACATGAATGAGATTTAATTTAATCCTAAATTCGCTAAAAATGTCTTAACTGTGTCATGCTGTTTCACCTGTCTTGACAATGATCATAATCTCACATGACTCGGAATATTTTGAGATAAAAAATCTGATAGGTAGGAATACATTTTAATTGTGGTGGTAACTATGATAAGTACACTAACAACACCTATTTTGAAACCAGTATGCTCTATATTTTTTGTAAACTTCTTGACTGGTTTTTGTTGTTTTTCAATAGTCCTAAGTATGAAATCTGATGTGGGAAGAAGGGGATAGGGGGAACTGTGATTTCTCCTAAGGCTAAGCGTGAGCTAAGACGCAGGTCCACGCAGCGCATGCCAGAATTTTTTTTCTATGCTATGCTGCATCACCTCCGTTTCACTTACGCATGGCCTTAGGATCATAAACAGGGCCACCTTTGAGATCGCTTGTATTTCCCCGTGAGATTCAAGTCCTACAATGTCCGTTTTCCAGGCGGCGGAGCGCGTGCAGCTGGCGGCGGCAGAACAGCGCGCCGACTCGCAGGTGCGCGGCGCGCTGGAGGCGCAGCTCGAGCAGCTCCGCGCGGCGCACGCCACGCAGCTGTCGGCGCTGCGGGACGAGCTCGCCGCGCTGCAGCGCCAGCACCAGGACCTCAAGGAGTGAGTACTTGCTGCGTCTATCACTGCTGTCTGTGGTTCTTCTTAGGCCGACGACCTGTTTGGCTCGGCGGTAATATATTCGCCTTTTAAGCCAGAGGCCCCCCCCCGGGTTCAATTCCCGGCCGGGCAGAAGTTTGAATGCTGAATTTAAGTGTCTGCTCTGGGTCTGGGTGTTAGTTGTCCTTGTCGTGTGTGTTCCATGGTATCCCCGACACAGGTTATCCTAGTGGGGAGCTATTCGTGTGAAACGTTTTTTTTTATAAAAACTAGCTGCGTCCCGCTGTACAGCGATCAAAAAGCTAACATGGTTTTTCGGGATAAAAAGTAGCCTACGAGCAAGACGTCGGTGCAGGTGGTATCACCCTCTCCTGGAACTAGAATTAGCCTACGTGTTAATCCAGACCATGAAAGACCTTCATTCCGAATTTCATTCAAATCCGTTGAGCCGTTTTAGCATTTAGTGGTAACAAACGTACAAACTCATTTTTATAAAATTAGTGAGATAAGTGGCAAACAAACGACGGGTCATTGGATGGAATGGACTATAGCAGGATATAGAATTGAATCAGACAATACTATGCAAAAACTTATCTTGAAGCTTATTTAAATTAAAAAAGCACCGTCTACCATTTTCCAGCAAAAAATAAAAAACAATTTAAACCAACTTACCAGCACGATACCTAATATGGAAACTAACGTGGTTTTCACACATTTTTGTTATAATTAAACACGGGAATACTCACGTAAAAATTGGCACTGCCAAACGAGACGCAACCGCGAGCGCGTCACGTTTGTAAACTCGCCTGATGAAGGTCACCGAATGTGACCGAAACTAGTCGTAGTAGACGACTTAATTTTTACGTGAGTATTCCCGTGTTTAATTATAACAAAAACGATACCTAATAGTATTTTTTGTGCTCATCAGTACATCCCAGGACTTTTCTATAGTTACAAATGTTTAGCAACATAGTTAATAGTGTAATTGTTGTCCCCAGCACGTACCAGGAGCTGACCCTGGCGCGGCAGCAGCTGCAGGACGACTACGAGAAGCTGAAGCGCGACGAGGCCGACAAGTCCGCGAAGCTGAAAGAGCTCATGTTAGTGTCCCGCGACCCGCCGCGCCGCCACCTAGAAAAGGCCGAGAAAGACCTCGTCAACCAAAAAATGATCCTCAAACAGGACAACTACCGAGACTACATCCTCTCCCCGAAGAGGGATAAACTATTCGCCTACGGTTTCGACCTCGAAAAGGCCGCCATCGAGGAGAAGTCGCTCTCGGCAATCCCTAAGTCCTCGCCCGTCCGACACTCCTGCAACATCCACCCTCTCCAGTTACATCTCCTGATATCGGTCACCATGATCCTGCTCACCCATCGTTATCCGCAAATAGTCGTTTTGGTTTGAGCTTGTTTTTTGTTCTGTGATATCGACGTGGGTGTCCGCACGCTCGCGGACAATATTGAGGATAGGCGAAGCGATCGATTGCAATTGTCAATAATTTACGTCAATTGTGTAAGTTATTTGTGAATTCGGTATGATTACGTAAGATGGCACATTCCGAATTACACCAAAAGCGCACGAGTGCATGTATGCCTTTTGAGCTCAAATAAACCTTTGTCGGTGTTAAGTGTGCTATGTCCGCTTTTGGCACAATTAGGAACGTGCCCTTTTACGTGATTGACAATTGCAAAGAATCGTTTCGCGAACGCTTTAGTTGCAGTGCCTTTTTTATCGACTTTAATCGGAGAGATTTGAGCGTGCAATGCCCACGGTTTACTTGTATTACTAAGGAATGGTAGCGCTCGTGTACTAACAACTGGCTTATATAGTTTTTTCTAGCAATAATATATTTAGTACAAAACACGTTTCATCCCTAAAGCGATATAAGCCAGTCGTGTATTCGTTATCATTTATTTTTTAACACATTAACTGTTACATATATTTTTTTACGCATTTTCGATGCTTCGCTTTACAATTTAATCGTGGTTCTAGTCGATTAAGCATTTAGCAGCTAGTTAAGTATTTAACCCGGTTAGTTTCGTTTAGTTTTCTTCGTAATAATGTAGTGGTCTATCTTAGTCGTAAGCATGTTGTATGTTGTTTCCAGTGAAAGTTTATGTATCTCCTTAAATACGGATTAGGTAAACGTTTCTTGCGTTAAACTCGACGGTCGTTAAATCGAAGCTATGAAAGGTCCGCAATTCTCTTGCGGTGCTCTAGACTAAGAAATCCTTCGGTGCATCTCAGTGTTGTGTTTAATACACTGCCTTGTTGTTTAGTTTTAAAAGTCATGAAAACTAAGGTTCGTAACGTAAACTCCAACTTTTTCGTTGTAGTTAGTCAAACTAGTCATTTTTATATAAGTTCTATGTTTTTATAGGACTCGATAACTGCTGACGCTTGCACAAAGTTATGATAGTAAATTTCAAGAGATTTACGTAGCCGCGTCGAAACGTAAATGTAAATAGAGCTGTAAATAAAATGGAACGTTTGTATAGAGAGTTCGAGCAAATATTTTTATCAAAATATTTTTTTATACAATGGAATGGCTCATTTCTCTAATGTATACCCCGTGTCATAAACTACGGTCAAAGTATCACTTGCTCGAGTCGGCGGGACTTGTAACCAGATATATCATAAGTGATAGTAGTATTAACAAAATAATTAGGTAAATAAGATACGGGTGTCAATCCTGTTTTACCAATATCTAAACTAAATTAACATGACAGTACTAAAATTACGTGCGTCTGTTTTTATTTCAACATGGAAAAACAAGATGGCGAAATCTTTAGAGCTGTCTAATTTAATTGACTTTAGAAATTAGTACAGCAGAATCGGCACTTATGTAATTAGGCGATATGGAACCATTTAGTAATCAATGCATTTAAAATATAGCATGTAGGTATCGTACTTAGAAAAGGGGATCAAAGTATTATTTTCATTCCGTGAACTGCATTTAGCTATATTTGTGACTGCATAGTATTTTTGCATGTTTTTAACATTATCATTCCAAGTGATCACTAAAGGTACGCGTCAACAAACACCGGACGTCGTATCGCGCCGAATTTATATTAACTACTAACTAAACTGTGACAAATGGGCACAGATTAGTATAAAAGATAGTTAGTATTGATTCGTCGCGATACGATTTTAGTCTGTAAAGTGTAGACGTCTACCTTTGCTCAGTGTCAAGCATTTACTTACATACATTTTATTCCTAGTGCCCATGTCACTTCCTTTAGAGTATGCACTCGATATGCCGAAGAGTGATGTCGCCTCGACTTGTTTGGGTTCGTGATAATAAAACCACGGACACTCTTGACGTATTTAATTTTATGCACGTTAGATGTCTGTGATCTGTAGAAACTTAAGCAATTTAATCTACGAATCGAATTTCAACTCAATCTCGTGTCCCTATAGAGATTAAATTACTATAACGATGCGACAATACTTGAGTGTTATGGTCGATGTAAGTATGTAGAGTAGTGCGAGGTCTTGTAACGCCTTCTGCTTTTTTTATTTTTGAGTTGTCATTTTATTCCGCACGTATCCCATTCATATTCATTCTGCCGGGGGCTGGCATTCCCTGAACGTTCGGCCGAGGGGTGCGGCGCCTATGTATATGGATGGGAGCGTGCTGGGAGATAGATAAATCACCTAATTCCCCAGGTAATTCATATTCACGGCTGTTCGTTAATTTAATTCGTGTCGCTCGTTCGGAAGTAATGTAAACTGATGCCTGGTTTGTTTCCGCAGTCAAAGCGTGGAGCGGCGTGAACAGGCCCGTGCTGATCTCAAGGGGCTGGAGGACACCGTGGCCAAGGAGCTGCAGACCTTGCACAACCTGCGCAAGCTGTTCGTACAAGATTTGCAGGTAAGCATTGATTTAATTTCTACAGAGTCGATAATAGCAGGACATTTTTAAAGTAAGCTTGGTGTTTACCTTCCAGTAGAAAAGTTAAAGTACTAGAGTAATAAAAAAGCCACGCCCACAACGATGACGTCAATTCTTACTAAAATCGTACATCTGCTCAAATTCTTTGTCTAATCTTGTAATATTTTCAGGCAAGAATCAAGAAGTCGAACAACTCGGAAGAAGGTGCCGAGGAGGAGGGCGGCTCGCTGGCGCAGAAACAGAAGATCTCGTTCCTGGAGAACAACCTGGAGCAGCTGACCAAAGTGCACAAGCAGCTGGTGCGCGACAACGCGGACCTGCGCTGCGAGGTGCCCAAGCTGGAGAAGCGGCTGCGCGCCACCATGGAGCGGGTCAAGGCGCTCGAGACCGCGCTCAAGGTAACACTGCCACCATATGTTGGCCCCAGCATTTCTATGTTGTGTATGGCTATACTAGTCGATCGATAGATATACTTTATTGTTCACACCATAAATTACAAACAAAAATATTATACCACCTAAAACTAGTGCGACAACTGGCGGCCTTATCGCTAAGAGCGATTTCTTCCAAGAAACCTTAGGATGAGGAGGATAGATAGAAAAACGGGTGCTTTGATGTGATTATCTATTATAAAGAAGTAAAGTTTGTGTGTTTGTATATTTGTTAAATTGTAAGGGGTAATCTCGGGATCTACTGAACCGATTTTGAAAATTCTTTCACCAATAGAAAGCCACATTATTGCTGAGTTATGACACTCAGCAATAATGTGGCTTTCTATTGTTTGTGGCTATATTTATTACCTGAAAAAATTAGGGATCCTTAACAAAATAAGATCAAGTAAAAAAATTGCAACCAAAAACCTAAAAAAATAAATAAAGTATTTAATCTTAAACACAATATAAATAAAATGGGACAATAAATAGAAAATAAAGTTACGATAGATAAGAATAAAAATACGTTTATAGATAAAAATGAAAAAAATATAAGAGAAAATATAAATAGTAATTTTAAAAAAATCTACTTATCACCCGCATAAAGACGCATTTAATCTACGTTTATCCCAAAATGTTTAAAAAATGAACATCCACCCGAGCGAAGCCGGGACGGGCCGCTAGTTTTGTATAAAGCAACACTGCAGTTAACTTTAATCTCATTCTATTTCAACACTAAAACCTTTTAGAGCCGCATTTAAATTCAAAATTACTAATCGGAAAGTGGAAGCCTGTCATAGTCATAATATTGATATTTATAGCCTACTTTTGAAATTTATTGATATTAAAATATATTAAAACTAAGTAATAATATAATATATATAAATATAATATATATATATTTCAAAATATATTTCAAAAATATACTCATTTTACTTATAGCAATGTTATTGTATTGTTTGGAAAGGTAATTTTGCTCATTCGTAATTTTCAAAATCACAGGAAGCGAAGGATGGCGCCATGCGCGATCGCAAGAGATACCAGTTCGAGGTTGACAGAATCAAGGAAGCAGTGCGTGCCAAGAATCTTGCCCGACGAGGCCCACAAGCGCAAATCGGTGAGTTAAATCTACTATTTTTAGTTTATTAATTTTCACTAAAAAATGTTTATTTACTCTGCTCATTTATGTATGAGACATTACCCCCTATAGATACTCGTAATCCATGACGAGATCGTTACGACAAAAACGCAACAAAGTTTGAAAGAAGCGTGATCTGCGGAGACTAAAACCAAGAGTTCTCATTGACTATCTCATGGTTACGCGTAACCGCACCTAGTATTGTATTGAATCAATTATATTCATTTTTTGTTAGTATATTCTGACCGATACCCTCAATGCATTATACAATACGTTGTTTGTGTATTATACTGAATTTATAGAGGATTCATGCAGGTAGACGTTTGCCTTGTTTTTTATCTCGAGTTTCTCTAATCAGCTGACCTGGCATATCTATAAAAGCGTCGTTATTTCATACTATTTGTTTTTTCCAGCCAAGCCAATCCGCGCGGGCGGTGGGCACGTGGTGGGCGGCGGGCCCGGCGTGGTGCGGCCGCCGCCTGCGCAGGACATCAAGCGGAAGTCGATCATTGTTGGCGCACGAGGTAATTGACAACCCTACTTTCCTCTATACTCTTGAAACATTTCCCTTACTCTTAACTATACTATTGACTGAATTAAAGTATTGTAACAATGTATTTTTTTGAATGCGAGATAAGAATGGCACCAATTTCAGAGCTGTCAAATTTGGTTTGGAAAATGTTCTTACCAGATCCATAAAGTGATTTTGTGTTTATTTTTTTGGTGCTTAGACAAGAAATGATAGCAACCTTTCTCGAAATTGCTTTTAAATTCTAGTCACTAAAGTTTTATTTTTTCGCCTTGATATGCACAGCATTTTGGGATGTGTATCTATAATTTGAAATATTGTTTAATGTGAAGTGAATCCTAACCGTGACTGTTTTGTTTCAGATGAAAGTTGAAGAGATTATTCGTAGAAGTAAAATAAATTTGATAGATGTACCTAACAGGGGCGGCGAAAACATTCTTGAAAAATATACCCATTATGTAACTGTGTGTTAAGAAAAGCCTAATATAAGCAGCAACAAAAAATAAACAAAAAGAAAAATATCGTAGATTCTCTTAGGCTTAAATCTTTTGAGCTATCTTATATTAAAAGTATAAGTGCACATGGGTTTAGACCATATTATAGACCAGTAATAGCTTTTCGCTAATATAATAGACAAGGTTTCATAATAAATTCGGTGTCGGTTATCGTTAGGTACTACCCTGTGCAAAAAGTATTATAAATATATGAGCAGACCTATCTAAAATTGCTATTTTTGAATGAAGTAATCAAATGTATCGATATTTTTTATGAAATCACTAAAGTATTAAATTCGTTCCACGTGCGTTTTGTGCTTAATAAAATGTTATGAAAGTAGTGGTTCGTGGGAATGAAAACGAGGCAGAGGTGTGTTATCGTTCAGTACAAAGATTGAAAAGCCAGTTACCAATACAACCTCGAGACCGGAACGCCACATGCGTGCGCCTCTAGTTCATTCCCAGCGAAGAAACAACGTTTTAAAGATGCAATATCGTCATTACCTATAAGATTATGCTGTGAGTTATTTGCAGACTTGCATATGCTACCGCACAAAATAAAACTATAAAAGTAAAAAAAAAGTATGTGTCAGTCGGCCGCAGTATCAGTTCCGCGTGTGGTGGCAAATGCATTGCAGTGTGCATCTTCAATGTGTAGCGTAGATAAGCTTCTTTTAATATATATTTTTATAATGTGATAAGTGTTGATATGCCGACATACGAGCATTTATTTAGATAACGAAACGAAAACCTTTGGTATACATTCACAAGGTGTCATGGGTGATAAAGGAATGGGCTTACAAAATTTGAAATAGATAACTAGTCCTTCGTCCCAGTGAGGTGAGTTGGCATTGGTTCCCGCGTGTGTGCCTGGGCGACTTGCTGCACCTAGCAAGTTCCCTGCCTCCAGGCACGGCTTGCGCCAGATGGATTCACGACACGATTTTAGTGGGCGATTTTTATATTCACTTTTGGGATATGAAAATCTCTTTCAACTAATTAACAGTTTATTTGTAGTCATTTGGACCCTAAAGTAATATACGAAATATTGACATGACAGTTCTCACGTGCGGCCGTTAGCACAGTTGGTTATCCTTATCATTCATATCACCTTTCGCTTATACTGCGTCACTTCACGTTCGCTTCTGAGCTGTGATCGATTTTTAGCTAAAATGTTTTTTTTTATATTTTGTATCGCGTCTTTCTAGTAACCATGTTTGTAGTAGTTTAGTCATTAAATTACAATATCGGCTCTATAAAGTAATAAATAGTTCTTAAATATGAAGACCGCTTACAATAAAAATAACGCAATATTTCTAATCGGCAACACCAATACCCGAAATTTCATTATAGAAAAATAATAAAAAAATTCAAAAATGGGCTTCAATAATTGGTTAATGTTCTCTATTTGCTTTTAAGATGTTTCATCAGCTTCGTAGTAGATCTGTCACTTATGTAAGTACTTATGAAATAGTCACTTCGGTACGCAGTGTTGTGGAAGCACCGCGCGGAGAACGTCCCGCGCGGCGCGACCACGGGGGAGTTGTGGAACTATGGCCGATTAATCTTTCACATGTCCATAAAACCAAAGACAAATCACAATTTTTAGATTTATTTTTTTCGAGATTATTACCAACTGAAATTTAATGTATTTAGCCCGAATTACTCAATGGTTCCAAAGCTCCTTTCTACAAGTTGCAATACATTTATCTATATTGTTTAGATGTAAAGTTGTAGTAAATTATTTCGCACTTAAGTTAGATACTTGATTTTACTGTGTTTATTTATTGTATTTTTTCATGAAAAAAACTAAATTATCTCGTTTTTTGTTTCACTTTTGAAGTGTAATACGCTTTTTACATACCTCTATTTACAACATTATTTTTAAATCATGATCAAATACATTATATCTTCGTTCTAAAGAGATGTCCGCAAAGATGCATTCCACGAGGAAAGCACATTGTATCTTTGTTATCTTTAAGTGTAGTTGTTTTGTTAAAGTAGTATGGTATGTTATAGAGGCTACCCTCGGTTTCCACTCGCCTGTTGCAAGCCGCGGGCCCAGCGCCCGGCGAACCCCAAACCGGCAGGCTTGCCTTTGCACCAAGTGATTTAGTTTGTATTGACATCTTTTGTATGATGTATTTAATATATAGGAAATTCTCAAAAAGAGTGTTTTCTTGATTTTTATTTATTATAAAAATAAAATTATGAATTTAATTTGCTATAGTGTTTTTTATTTTTAATCCTACCTGAATTACACAAGTGTCAACCTAATAAAATCGTTCAAAGGATACTTACTGATTCATCAAACTTGCATTTGTAAGGCCAGTGCACACTGAAATGGCAACGCAGGTCCTTTTATCGCAAAATGAAAATGTACCCACACACAATTTACACTATATAAGATTGAAATAAATACCCCCAACTTTGAAACGGCTGAACCGATTTTCATCAAACATAGCTAAGAACACTCCGACTAGTTCACCTTTCAAACAAAAATAATCAAAATCGGTTTATCCGTTTGGGAGTTGCGATGCCACAGACAGACGCATACATACACACAGACACGTCAAACAACACGTTTTTGCAGTGGGGGTTAAAAATGTATTTCTTCAAGACTCATTAGGAAATGAATGTACGAGAAATCGTTTATTTTTTGATGAAAACACTATATAGTTATTATTTGTTTATTTAATTTTAAGTAAATTGTAAATAATGTCCGGAAGCAAATGACTATTCGTTTAAGGTGCAGCGCAGACGGCACACTTTTTGTGCGATCGAGTCTGCGGCGCTCAAAAAGTCTGCATGGCGCGCAAAAAGTCGGTCGCGGATTTTTCACACACGACGCACATCTTCGATCATTCTGTCGGCAGAGCTGTAGGGACGTAGACGCTATGGAAATCGTGCAGAGATCGCCAAGTATTGATCGAAGATGTGCGTCGTGTGTGAAAAATCCGCGACCGACTTTTTGCGCGCCATGCAGACTTTTTGAGCGCCGCAGACTCGATCGCACAAAAAGTGTGCCGTCTGCGCTGCACCTTATACATGGGTTAAAAATAAATAGGTTGCTAATATTGGAATAGGTGATTTTAAAGTTATACATATTGCATATTTCATAGATACCTGCGACATACGTACAGCCTGTTAGTTGTTTTTAGGTTAAATGCACAAGAAAGGATGCTTGTTCTATAACTAAATTATATGATCCGGACATACATTGAAATGCGAGTCTTATATCGTAGCAGTAATAGCAAAAATTCTGATGACTGCATAAACGGTGTCACGTCGTATTTTGTTTTGCTTGACACGATACAATGCTCGCATTTGTCAGGGTCCAGACGGCACCGATGTAATGTGAATTAAGCTTTAACTTTATAACGCTTGTCCTTAAACAGTGGGCCTAGCACAACTTTGACGTAAAAATACGTAGCGAGTTTTCGATAGAAAAGTGTACGCCATTTACACCCGTCAGAAGCATACTTGACAGTCGTAAATGGCGTACACTTTTCTATCGAAAACTCGCTACATATTTTTACATCAAAGTTGTGCTAGCCCCACAGATCATAAACCACCTGCCAATGCGCATTTTCCTTAATTTTTCTGATTACAACAAAATCAATCTAGATTTCAAACTGGAGTCACTTACAAGCAAATGGCAGTACTAGTCAAATACAAACATTATTGACGCCACAAAAAGAAGACAAACACGAGAAATCATCAGAAACAGGCGCAAATACTGTTTTATCGCTAAGAGCGATCTCTTACAGGCACCTTTTGGAAGAGTAGGTAAGCATCTGCTCATCCTAATCTTTTTTTTTATTCAATTATAGGCTTGCGTTTGACCGCCATCTTACCTGATGTTAAGCAACGATGCGGTCTACGATGGAGCACGCTTGCCTAGAAAGAACCGATTCACTCGCGACTTGAAGACACCCAAATTAAATCTATCAGGAAACACCCACTCGGGCAAAGTATTCCACACTCTGGCAGTGCGCACAATAAAAGTGGAATCAAAGCGTTTCGTACGAGTTTTTGGTATATCATACCATAAAACGATGTCGCTTTTTTGTGCCCTTAGTGGTCCGATAATAGAATGGGCTAGAGGGAATAAGGGCATGCAGGTCTGACGCACACTCCCCGAAATGTATCCGATAGAAAACCGACAGACTACCAACCCTGCGGCGATGCTCGAGACTCTGGAGCTTAGTCCGAACAAGTGAGTCTTTGCCTATGAGCTTTTTGGCACGTTTCTCAATAGACTCCAACGCCTCAAGCTGGTATTTGGCTGATCCGTCCCAAAGGTGCGAACAGTACTCCATGCACGATCGAACTTGTGCTTTATATAGTGACAGCAACTGCTCCGGCGTAAAGTACCGCCTCACCTTCGAAAGGATACCTAGCTTTTTGGCAGCCAATTGAGCCTTGGACTCAATATAGGAGCCAAAGTTGAGGGTCGACGTCAGAATAACGCCTAAGAGCTCTAGATTGTCAGCTGTCGGAATGGACACATCACGGAAAGTAGGAGCCAGTTGAAATGGGCTCCTCTTTGCGGAGAACAGACACGCCTGGGTCTTAGTCGCATTGAACAAACATAATTCTGTACCTAAGCATTAAATATTTTTTTCTCGAAATTTATGATAAGACAACTAACATCACACTATTTATGAAAAATATAACATACAAGAAATTTTCAGAGCAAAAAGAATATCACAGTATGATCGAACAATACAATAATAATAATAAATTGGTGCAATATAAAACAACTATCACTCATGTGTACATAATAAAATAAAACATTTCATATAATTTAAATAAATAACATTCAACTACGATCTAAATTATGCATAACAAAAGTATAAAATATTATTTATATTACATAAACTTTCTACATTATTTTCTAACTGAATCGTCTTTTCTACTCGTATCTATCCAACTATACAAATACAGCTTGTTTTGAAATATTTCATTGTTTTTTGTACTTTTTTTTTTCTCGTGAAAACACGGGGTCTATTTCTAATGTAGCCTTCGATATGATATCCTATTATAATAATATATGTGGTTCAGAGTTAAAGCTTCGTATATCAATGATATAATTATTAAGAAATTACTTCATGTCATGAAGACTTGAAGATAAATACAGAGTTATAAGGAAAGAGAATCATCATTTTGATCAACTTTTACTATGTACCCTTATTTTTAATCGACGAATAAACGGAGAAGGTTGTCAAGCCTGCATTCGAGAGATAAAAATCAGCTGCTCCATACATTTTGTTCAGTGTACATTTTCTCGATTTTACGGGTTGGTTCCATAGTAAAACTTGTTCATATCGATGAGTACTATGAGCCCTTTTTGGCTTAGCATACCTTTTCCTAATAACCCTGTATAATTACATTTAATCACAAGATTCTCAACCAAACCAGAAAAGATCTTTTAAACAGCTGAACGGTTTCAGCATACCATATCATACACAGCCAAGAACAATACAAAATCCGCTTCAAAATCGGTCCAGCCGTTTTGGATAAAAATGGTACAGACATACATCACTCGCCCCAACGGATATCTTCGTTCCGTCGTGCTACCACAAAATAGTATTTAAATAACAATTTCATTTATCTTTTACTAACTCTACTCCCAAAACGAATTATGCTCTTTAAAGATACTTACTAGATATCTTCGTTTGTGGTATGTATCATATAAAATTGATAAAATAAGCCTATGCACACAAAAACAACGATTCATAATAACATAGGTAATAAACCTATGTTATTATGAATCGTTGTTTTTGTCTTGAACCGGGTTTACTAATTCTATTAGGGTTCCGTAGTAATAAGAATTAAGAAGCCTTTATAGTTTCAACATGTTCGTGTATACGTCTCAGTACTTCGATCCAGAGACGCCTAAAACTTAGCTAAGATTATACCCGCTACTAGTGAAAATATTAAAATAATTTTAGAGGTGTATGAGGTCGAACAAAATGTTCTGGAAAATCCGCACAAAGTGCTCAGTCTCACTAAGAACTCGGTATTTTTTGGTTATTTATTTCTAAAGTAGCTAAGGAACCCTACCATAAGTGCGTGTCACGGCACGCACTTAACAGTTTTTTTTTCATTTAATTACTTATTATATAAAACAAAATAAATGATGAAGGCATCTGCATCAAGTCTGCATAAATTAAAAAGTTTTACTTTGATTTAAGAAATTTAGATTAAAAACAAGAGGTTTTTACTGACGTCTGTATATTGGACAGATCGTTCCGACTTTCAACCACAGAACGATTTGACTACAGATCTGTTTCTTCTTAGACATACTGGTATGGAAACAATCGTGCCGATCGTAACATTTTGTTCTCGTTGGTTTATCATTTCCTATTCGATGCCCGTCCGCAATGCTGCCCCCGTTGTTATAATTACAGTAAGTCGTTTTACTAGTCCCTTTTTATCCACCAAGTACATTCACAAATTACAATGAATGCTGTGGGCCTAGCACAACTTTGACGTAAAAAAAGTGTACGCCATTTACACCCGTCAGGAGCATACTTGACAGTCGTAAACGGCGTACACTTTTCTATCGAAAACTCGCTACGTATTTTTACGTCAAAGTTGTGCTAGCCCTACTGATCAGAACTGCACATTATAAATCAACGATCTCGTCATAATGTATCTTGGTACTTACTTACTAACTACAGTAAGTATAATTATAGTAATTCGTGTTACCAGTAAAACGACTTTACTTTACTTTGTCTTTACTGTAATTATAACAACGGGGACAGCATGTTTTCCTACATAGTTTGATATATAAAAAGAAACAGACTGCAAGTAAAACCTGTGATTTTTAATCTAAAATTGTAATACTTGTTGCGATGATATAGCGAACTCTTGTTACAAAGCATTATAAGTAGAATTGGAGTCGTTAGAAATTTGGCGTTCCAGGGCGTTGTGGAAACCATTTTCTTTCGTCGTTGAGGATGATCTGGAAAACAAAACAAACCATAAATAATTAAAGTGTAATCTTGTGTCGAAGTCATTTTTTATGCCATATATAGGTATTTATAGGTGGCAAACAAGCAAACGAGCCGCCTGATGGTAAGCGATCACCGCCGCCTATAACACTGGAGGTGTCGCAGATACGCTGCCGACCTTTTAATGATCTATTAACAGCCCTTTTGAAGAAAAATGTTTTACAAACTGGCATGTAAAGGCGCGTCTAAACGGGCCATATTTTACGACAATTTGTGTCTGCAATTATTGGCAAATATTGCCCAGCCATCAAAAAAACATTTTAGTGCATTTTATGGCTGAGCAATCAATTGCAGGCAACATGTTGCAATATGGCTGCAATAGTATGGCCTTTGATTCAGAACCCATGATTTCATAAAAACATTTTGACATAACAAAAAATATGTGGATATAATGCCAGGCCATCCTTAAAATATTGCATAGTGTGGCTGGTATTGCTAGCAATGTTGCCGGCCACAGTATTGCAGCCACAAATTGTCGTAAAATATAGCCCGTTTAGACGCCCCTTAAGTAAAAGGCCCGTGGTTGACAGCTAACTGACAAGTTGTTTCCTTAAACATTATTCCTTAATTCTAATTTTGGATACACAAAGTAGGTCTAAGTCGTAGTTTCATTAAGTATATCGCAAAAACTTAACTAACTGGGTGTTAGTTGTCCTTGTGTTTGTGTGTGTTCCATGGCATCCCCGACACAGGCTATCCTAGTGGGGAGCTATGAGTGTGAATCGTTTATTTATTTATTGAACTACAAGTAATGATATTTACCCGAAGAAAGGCAGGAGCAGTATGAGCTGCGCGCGGCTGGTGCAGTCCCTGAGCTCGGGCAGCAGCAGCAGGATGTGCCGCAGGTAGCCCTGCAGCGCCAGCCGCCGCTGCTCCACCACGCGCGCGTCCTACGGGAGCGTGTCTACTTATACAATACAGTACATAATTATACAGAACATGTTTATTTGTGACAATAACAGACCGGTACATGATACAACTTACTTACATATATGTACTTATATAGGGTTATTCATAAAGTGTATGCGAAGCCGAAAAGGGCTCACAGTACTGATCATTATGAACAACTTTTACTATGGGACCAACCCGAAATTCCATAGAAAAATGTCAATGGCACTCCACAAAATGTATGGAACAGCTGATTTGTTTTTTCACGAATTTCGAGTTGGTCCCATAGTAAAAGTTGTTCATAATGATGAGTACTAAGAGCCCTTTTCGGCTTAGCATACCCTTTATGAATAACCCTGTATAGAGGTACAATAAAATATATACAACATTAAAACTGAAGTACGACACATATACCTTTAATAATATTGTCACAAACACGATCCCAACCCAGCATGCTGCTGGTTAAAAACAACAAATTCTTATTGGGAATTGGGGCGATTGGTCACTGGCGTCCCGCAAACAGTGCATTATGAGTTACCCCCTTGCCAGCGATTACCCAAGCCAGCCCAGCTCCTCAAAATAACGGAGCGAGGCTCTGAGCCGCTGGCGGCTCTAGTGGCAAAGATGGTGTCTATAGACAAACCATAATTAACTCGCGGGACGCCCGCGGGGCGAAGCGGGCGTCCCGCGGCGTCGCCGCGTCGGTTTCGGGGGTGCGCCCCCCTAAAACTAAAAACTAAAACTCACCCTTTTTCTCAAAGTTTTCTTAGGAGGAAACTTGTAAGTTGCAATTTCGGGGTGCAATTTCTTTAGCTGCGTGTGTAGCTCATAAAATTTCGCGTATCTGTGATACACGTTCCACTCTTCTGAACCGATTTTTAAAAATATCTGAAAGATAATTTGTATAATACAGTACCGCATCTAAACTTGCGGTACTTCTCTAAGATTCTGCATGAGTAAAAAGATAAGGAGCAGATTATAAAAAAGGAGCGAATCTATCGTATATACGGCAAAGGTTTTAAAAATAGATTCACGCGCCAAAACGGTTGTTCTAAGGCGGGAAGACAGGAGTTGCCATTACTCACACAATCAGAAGTTTGAGAAATCAGATATAGCACCTGGTTTAGTAAACCTAAGTTTTTATAGGTATTGCTAAATCTACAGTTTTAAATCTGTTTATGTTTACCTGATAAGCGTGATAGGAATGTGTTTTCTTCCCAACTAAAAATGCACTAGGGATGTATGCCTTCACATTGGACTCTGGTAGCTCGACGACTTGCAGCCCCGATGCGCATTCCAACTCTTGCAGCTTTCGCAGCAAATGCTGATTGAACTCCATCAGTTCTGCGTGCATTTGTGCAACCTAAACAAAGAAAATATACATTTAGAATACAGTAGAATATAAAGCTTTCAGCAAACCAATTACAGAAGACTAAGTAGAATTACATTCGATATTAGAAGGGCGGTCTTATTTAGTGTTGCTGTTATTGATTTTAAACTATGATTTAATATTATAATTTTTTTTTGGTCTACATTTCATATCTAACTTACCTTTACCTACCTACATCATACATATAGACCTCTTTTTAGATGTCCAATATGTAAACAAATATGGCTGACTGGCAACCAATCACAATCACTAGCTACTCAATTCAGAGCGGTCATTGGTCTACAACGCCATTTTTATCGACACGGTTGGACATCTAAAAAGAAACGGACTATAATGACAAATGCGAAAGACTCGCGACTAAAAGGAATTAAGCCGATACAATTATAACACGGTCAAAATATTTCGAGACCTGGCGTCGTCGTAAAAGTCCAATTATAACAATGAAATGTTTAAAAATATACCACAAAAACAAGTCAACGTCAAATTATTTTTAGTATAACTTAACTAAACTTGTTTTTGAGGTATATTTTTAAACATTTCATTGTTATAATTGTACTTTTACGACGACGCCCAGGTCTCGAGATATTTTGACCGTGTTATAGATTAAGATCAATGAGATAAACCAATTTTTACAAAAAATACACAATTATGTAGAAAAACGCAAATCACGATAGGTCACTTACCTGAACCAATTTCTTTTCATATTGAATGACTTCTTCATTTTCTGCTTTGTCGTTGTTATTTCTCATGGCTTTGCCCATTTCTACTGCAGACATGTAATGCCTTAACTGTTCTTTTAGTCTATCGTTTTCTCTGTAAAAATAATAGGTATTTGTATCACACTCTATTATAAATACCAAAGTTTCAGTGCCATTCTACTCGATCTCGTTATCACATTTATTGAATTCTGATTCAAACACAAATAAATAGGTAAACCCAAAACAAATATCACTTACTTGGTCAAATCTAAAACAACATTCTCTAGTTTCTGTATCTTTTCTTTACTGGCTATCTCTATTTGACTACATTTCAATTGTAAATTAATATATTCCTTTTCTTTAACCTCTAACACTGAGTTTAAACTCTTTTCGTCGGGCACACTCTCGTCTTCTGTGAAACAGAGCTCCAAACAAGACGTGCTCCCGTTGATGCTGCCCGCGATCTCCTCACTGTCACTCTCAGATATCTTTAAATTACTAATACTTAATTCCGATAAATCATCTTTGATAACATTATTTACATCTATGCTATTGGAAGAAGAGAATATTTCTTTAGCACGCTCCGATAGTTTCGTCAGGATTTGCGAAGGACTGTCCATGCCTTTCACGCTGTCCGGAAAGAAATGCCTGAAGCTGCTTCTGTATTCTGAACTGGTCGGTTCACTGCTTGAAGCGTTCTGAGCTACCTTGGGATCTGGCGAGTTGAGGCAAGTAGGAGGCGCACTTTTCCACGCCGAACTATCCACTTTTTCCATTTCCTCCGACTTCTTTCTACTTCCGACTTGATTCTTCTGTTCGGTTTTGTCGAAAGATATTAGCTGGCGCAGAGGTTTCCGCTTGGAGTTGGATGATTTGATTGGCGTGGGCAAAGGTATCACATGTTCCGGCTTCGCTGCTTGGTTCAGTTGTTGTGATTCATTCAACTCGGGTCTGTCGATTGATAACGCGAATAAAACGGTCGATAAGCCTGAAACAGCGACAGTTGGAGCGTTAACCTTGGTGTCAAATTGTAAACAATTCTATACAATTATGTACTATATATAATTACTAGCTATTCCCTGCCACGCTTCGCTGTGGAAAAAAAAAATATATAGCCTATGTTACTTTGGGATAATGTTGCATTCGAATGGTGAAAGAATTTTTGAAATCGGTCCAGTAGTTTTTGAGTTTATTCCACACAAACATACAAAAATACAAATGTTTCCTCTTTATAATATTAGTATAGATAATAATTAGGAAGAGGAAGGTAGTGGATGAGACTAGCAAACGACTGGAAAGGAGAACGGGCTGAAGAGGAGACTCACTGCAGTGGGTAAAAAATTGATGATGATGAATTTTAATTCTGTACCTGCAGCCAAATTTGGAAGCGTGCTCGCAATTTCTTTGTCTCTAACTAGTGCGCCTTCATCATAGTATTCTAGTATTAGACCATGAGACATCCAGCTTTGTAGGTACCTAAAAATCACAACAAAATTACTATAAATATATATATATTTTTTTATTCTTTTTCACCTACGAACTTCCTCCAGTCCTCCTATTACTATAATTGCGAAAGTATGAGTGTGTGAATATTTGTTACCACGTATCTCCTTAACTGCAAAGCCGATTTTGATAAAATTTAGAAGCTTATACCCTGGATTAACACATACCTAGGCACTATTTATCAGCACCGGAGGCGTAAAACTACAGGGCGTTACATGTAATTTACCTACATCGAAGATTTATTATTTATCAGCACCGGGGGGGTAAAACCACATGTAATTTACCTACATCGAAGATTTATTTTTCTGCATTTAGGATTGTTTTAACTAAGTATGTTGAAACAAAGATTGAGCTGCATTTTTCACTGTAAACTAAAAAACCTATTTTTTAACAAAATGATAAATATATTGCATTGACTTCTTTACCTGTCTAATGATCGTTCATTTAATGCAGCCCGAAGAAAAGCGCGGAAGTAACCAACAGGCGTGTTAATGTTAGAAAGAATCTGAAACCTTTCTTTTTCGTGTTTCGTAAGATGCAAGCAAGAATAACTCCAGAGTGAATTTCCTGAAACAAATCACATGTTTATTTCAGCTGTATTAGTTTATTTCACAGTAAGTTCGATACAAATTAAAATGTTTAAAATAAGTTTAATATGTAGTTAGATCCCTAGTTCACTACAAGTACTTATATCCTAAGTATGATATCATAAATTCGAAATTAAGTTTGTTTGTTTGTTACACTTTCATGTTTTAACTACTCAACCAATCATCAGGAAATTTTACATACACATTGTCAGGGGTACAGAAAAGGACAGGCTACATTTTTTTATTATTATTTTTTTTTATTTAAATCTTGCGATCAGCCGTTGGCTATAAGCAGATGTGGTGACGGCATTCCTTGAGTAGGGTGTTACTCCCAGTGGAGCACAGCCCTTTTGATTAATGTAGTCAGGCTATACTCTTGAGGTATATGCTGACTATCCGGATCAAATAATTATTATGTCTCGTCTCTTTTTCAACCGACGAGTGATTTCTGGGATCGTTAGTTACCCCACAAGTTGGTTTGGGTGCTTTTGCAACATTTCATTACTATCAACATCACGTTTTCGTTAACGCGCAGTTGAACCCACTGGGCGGAGCTAACAATTTCTAGAAATTACAATTACATCAGCACAGTAGCCCTACCACGGGCCGTGGATAAGTTGTCTTTTCTCCGTTTTTATCCGCGTCAATATGACAAAGCTATGTGCTATGAATAATATTATTTTTACACAATGACTACTTATACTTCAAATATATTTTTTGACAATTTTCCTTTGACATTATGACATTTTATTGTAATTTCATTGCGACATTTTTAGACTATAGTTAGTGAAACAGGTCAATAAGTTGACATGCTTGTTAATATATTATTTTGTACATTTATTGTATGACTTTGTTTTATATTTTGTAATGACCTGTAATGAATATTGCCAATAAAATGATTATGACTATGTTAGTCTCTTTCAAACACAATTTGTCCGCGGCTTGTGCTACACATGCATATTTCTTATCACCCAATCAAATCAGTATCTGTTTTTATATATTAGCATCTCATCTTTTATACAAACTGATGCATACTCACCCACATTAATTATATTGAATGTGAAATTAATTCCAGCAGTCACCAAGCTCTGTATTGAAGAGCTTGAGAGGTTTGTTCGGATGCCATGGCTTAGTACTTTTTCCCATTTCTCACATAGTAACGATATTCTAAAAAAATTATAAAAACGGTGTTAGCATTAGTAGATGCATACAACTCCTCAAAGGATGTTAGTTATAATTTAGTAGGTATTTTAATCTATGTTTTATCACTATTTTTTCTAAACAAAGGCACAGAATAAATAATAGTAGAAGTAATAATAATATGTACTTGGCACAAATATGTGGCCTTAACCACTGGTAATTTTCATACAAACATTCTAGTTAAATAATTTAGAAACTATATAAAACAGATACGGCGTCCAGGGTCACTTCAAAATGCATAATTTCATTTTACATTACCTTATGTCATCTTCAGTGGCTAACTCAGATTTTCCTCCGAAGCGGTTTTGAACATTTTGTATGCAGTTATTGAGTTCTTGTAGAACTGTTTTGCCATTTTCAATACGCTTCCTTAATTCCTCCCTGTTGTCTATTGCATTTGCTATTGTGGTCAATATCTTACTGTTCTGGATAAATCATAGACATAAAATAAGCAAAGGTAAATTATTTAAAAAAAATCATAATGATGAATACTATGAGCCCTTTTCGGCTTAGCATACCCTTTATGAATAATCCTGTATATGTAAAGACAGATAGTATGCTACTGTATGCATAAGGCCAAAAATTTAAGTATGTGACAGTTTTACTGCCGTTGTAGTGCTAAAACCAGAACTCAAGGTGGGATATTCATGCTAGGCAGACATAAAAAAATGCATCACTAATTCTGTTAGGTCATAACAGAATGAATTAATTGTCCTAACATTAGGAAATAAGTCCAAACGAATCCAGCACCATCTATGAAATAACTTTTTAACTAGATAAATGCTTGGCCACTTGTTTAGCAAAGACCACTTCTAATTTTGTCCGTAAATCCGTAAAGGAAGGAGGTTTTTCGATCATTAGCGTAAATTAAGAACTTACCATGGTTTCTAGAACAAGCAATCATTTATGATGGAACTTAGATTGGAAATTATTTAGAAAATTAGACCGACGTTTAGAAAACTATACTGGATTTTCGTCAACCGTAAATGAACGCGTTCTGTAATTCCGTTTTATTTCGTCGATTAAGTAGCGAAACCGAAACAGACTTCATTAAAATAAAATTTTTCGCACTAATACACTTTTGTTTGTTTGAAATGTTGAAGTGCAATGCTGCCAGATTACTAAATAGATTAAGCACTGTATTAGTCAAAATCGCACTAGAATCGGCACTTTACTTTACGAAAAATATGAATATTTCTAATGTGATAGGACAACATACAAGCTAATTGTGCCTAAATAGTTGATAGGCTGGCAGCATTATGTCAGTATGTCTGATAATTTGTGACATTGACATCTAGTTTCAAAAATTGTCAATTCATTTAATCAGTCAATGTCTCAGCCATTTTTTTTTTTACATAGTGGACGGCCTAAAGTGACCTGAAGCAAAAATAGTTTCAATAAAATGCCATCGTGAACTGCCACTTTTGTCCCACCTGCGGAGGTGAATTCATAAGGGGCGTCTAAACGGGCCATATTTTACGACAATTTGTGGCTGCAATACTGTGGCCGGCAACATTGCTAGCAATACCAGCCACACTATGCAATATTTTAAGGATGGCCCGGCATTATATCCACATATTTTTGGTATGTCAAAATGTTTTTATGAAATCATGGGTTCTGAATCAAAGGCCATACTATTGCAGCCATATTGCAACATGTTGCCTGCAATTGATTGCTCAGCCATAAAATGCACTAAAATGTTTTTTTGATGGCTGGGCAATATTTGCCAATAATTGCAGACACAAATTGTCGTAAAATATGGCCCGTTTAGACGCCCCTATACTGATTTAAAGCAGTTTGATATTTTGCGTTCGTCTTGGGTAGTAAGCAAAAGTGTCAAAAAATGTATGATTTTTCGAAATTCTTAGACAGCCAACGTTACCAGTCCCAGACCCAAAACGAACGCGCTGTATGAGTGCAGCAGGGCCGCACGGGGCGGTACCGTGGGGCATCCCAAGTTTTTGTCTATGCTTCGATTTTACTCGTCGGCCAAACAAGCGGAAATGAACGATTTTGGATGACAAGATGGCGTCTTTTTCTTGAGTTCATGGTTGCCTACCGTTGATGTTCTGTTTGTCATTCCAAGTTTTTATTTAGTGTAAAATACAAAATTGACTCTTAAATGATATAGACTTATGTGGTTTGGTGTTATTTGTGAATTTTATTTTATGTTGATGCCGTTTTTGTTCTTTACGACATATAGAAGATGAGTAATTACGAAGATGATCAAAGTGAAGATGGGGAATTAGCGCGCAGTCCTGTTCAAGACGAAATGGATTTCAGGTACATAATAATGCGTAATAATTACTTTTATTGAGATAAAATTATTGGCTCGGCAGGTGCCTACATATTTGCTATAGACCCCTTACCCTTGACATGAGTAATCGATGTGGGTTATGTCCACACTACTCGACTCATTTCATTTCTCATGCCATTGTTTGCGACGTAATGGAAGTGAAAAACGCAATAAAATATCTCGATTATTATTTATCTAATAACTTACCTACTACTTGTATCATTTAATTGAATAAAAACTTGAATATAATTGATTCAAAATACCTACGTTGTCCATAGAGAATTCAACACAATATACATACTACAGGGCCTCCAAATGGCTCCAAACTTCTCAAATCACATTTCAAACAGTAGGTTCCTACCTAATTTTAGTAGTATGAATCAATATTGTCTGTATACTTGTAGGGAAGTTAATACACATATTGGTTGTATTGTATTGGTCAGTTAAAGCCTTGGTATGTGTAGACAGAAACACATTTTTTTTTTGTAGCTTGTCTGACGAGGATCGAGATAATGCTGACTCATTAATAATTAAGCCACCGCAAGCTGTAGTAAGGCCATCACATAGAGAAAAACGAGGACATAAAAGATCTATTAAAGATAGATACAACAAGGAACCATCTCGAAAGGAGAAAAAGCATCTATTCAGGTATGTGAAATAGGTTTTCAAAATAATTTATTTATTATCAACAGTATGCAATACTTGTGAGGTTAGTAAAGTATTTACAACTAATTTAATAGTGGTAGTGGTAGTCATAGGTACATAACTATAATTGACTATGAATCCTGAATCTCATACTAGGAGGGTCCTGTATTGCAATATTCGCAACCTTCCATCTTAGTACAGGTAAAATTTATTTCCATATTTTATTGTTCTATATGTAATGTACCCCATGTGCCATCTTTAAGGTTTGCCATCCTGACTTGAGGAATATTTTAGACCAATCTTAA
Source organism: Alcis repandata (assembly GCA_949125135.1). Taxonomy (NCBI): domain Eukaryota; kingdom Metazoa; phylum Arthropoda; class Insecta; order Lepidoptera; family Geometridae; genus Alcis; species Alcis repandata. Next base: position 7,796,468 of record OX421226.1, on the reverse strand, counting down.
CCTTGTTCTACAGGGACCGTGAAAAGTCTGAAAAAACAAAACGGGAACTTACTAAACCTGAACGTGAAGACGTTTCTAAAGATTACTATAGAGAGAAGCAATACTATAGGGAAAAAGATGTATATAGAGAAAAAGAAGCATTTAGGGACAAAGAAACATATCGTGAAAAAGAGGTTTACAGAGAAAAGGAAGCTTACAGAGAAAAAGAGCTTTACAGAGAAGGGAATAAGGACCCTTATAGGGAAAAGGATATTAGAGAAAAAGAGGTGTACAGAGAGAGAGATGTTCGAGAGAAAGAGGCATTCAGAGACAAAGAAGTTTATAGAGAAAAAGATCCCTATAGAGAAAGGGAGCATTATAGAGAGCGAGAAATGTACAGAGACAATGCATCATTTAGGGATGCTCCACGATCAAGGGAAGTCTACAGAGAAAAAGAAATGTATAAGGAAAGGGATATGCAAAGAGATCCTTACATGAATCGTGAGAGGCAATACAACAAATATGCTGAAGGGGATCGGAAGCGTCCAGATGGTGAGAGAATAGAAATGAGACTGCGACTAATTGCAGATGAAGGTCGCTCAAACCATAGCAATGAAAAAGAAAACAGGGATAAAACCTCCGGAGATAAAGAATTGGAGGATTTAAGGTCTAGGTTACTTAGTAAAAGGATAACAAAGGAATTGCAGAGTCAAGACACATCAAAAAGTTCTGATACATCAGATAGAGATTCATCAAAAAATGAACGCCAGTCTACATTAGATAAACATCAACAAGAACGAAGGAAAAAGCTGTTAGAAGCAGGTAATGGTAATTATTATCTTCTTCTACTTCTTTCTTTTTTTTTAAATATAAAAATGAATCGCTGTTTGTTTGTCTCGCTAAAACTCGAGAATGGCTGGACGAAATAAAATATTTATTTTTTTGTTTGGTCGGTCTAATATAGGGAAGGTTCGGAAGTAAAAAACCGCGTTTCAAACGCGGTTTTTTACTTCAAACGCGGTTTTTTACTTCGCGTAATTATTAGCCACAGTCGAAGTGTTTATAATATATTTACAATTTACAAAAAATACAAACGTAATTCGCTAAAAGGAATTGCGTTCTATTGTCCTTAACAAACACATACTTTCAAACATGGATATATGATATAGGTAATAATTATTTTTACTTAGATCGCGAAATGGAGAAGCGCAAACATGAGTCCCGTAATGAATTAGAGGCAAGGAGAATGGAGCGCCGGCGTCGGGGTAAGAAACGCTCTATTTCGCCTCAGGAAGGCTCCATGAAGAAGTCTAAAACTTCAAACTCTCCGGGCTATGGGGAGTCTGTTGTTACTGTCTCTGATGCCAGCGATGTGGAGATGAAGAGTGATTCACAACAAACTGACCAAGAAGAAGGTATTTTATAGTTTAGAAAAAAAATGTGTAAATATTTTTAAGAGTTAAAGGTTTAGGTTTCCGAATTAATAAAGTAAAGACATCCATCGCTATCATGCACACTACAAGCTTTATAAATATTTTTAGCTTTACAGAAGTTATAAAGAGTAATATACATAGTGTTCATTTCGTTTTTTAAGATCTTAGTAAGATTTGAATTTAAAATCTTGCTACTAATTCTACCTAAAGTAAATCTATGTAAATTTTCCAGGTGAACACACCAATTCTGAGACAGATGACACCTCTACCGACGAATCTGATTCTGCTGAAGAGTCTAAAACTGAGGAAGAGGTAGAAGAAGAAGAAGAAGAGATTAAAGAACATGATAAATCAGATGCAGAAGTCGAGAAAGAATGTTTCATCGAAAATCCAAGGCCAAAGTCCAAATCTAAATCACCCACACCAAAGAATGAAAGAGTTACACCATCGTCACATGGATCTAGAAGGTAACTAATGAAATGTGTTGCCATGCAAGACACTAATTTATATGAAATTTTATTACCACGATTAAATTGTTAGAAGTCACAAGCTATTAAATATTACCTCTGCTTCTATAATAAAATGAAAAGGTGGTGCGCCATACGCCAGGCGCGTAAAATACAACGCATGTGATTATTAGCCGCAGTCAAAGTGTTAAAGTTTTAGGGTTTGAAGTTTTTTTTTTAAGTCTCAGTTCTGTTAAATCATTAGTTCAAACCATTTTCTATTTCTAGGTCGCTATCTAGATCACAAATTTTTATTTCTAGGTCACTATCTCGATCTAAAAGTAGAAGCAGGTCCCATTCGTTCTCCCCGCCGCCCCCCGGGGAGAATGGGAAGCCCGCAGAAGAAAAGCCTGCGGAAGATGAAGAAGAGGCTAGAATTAGGGAGGAAACTATAAACGCCCTACCACCATATTTCCCTGCACTACAGGTAAATATCAAATTCCTATTGAAAACAACCTTTTCTAATAATTTCCATGACAAAAGGTGTGCAACTGTTGTTTTCACAAAAATAATAATTCATCTATTGTATAATATTTTTCTCGAAAACAACTCTTTTAATCTCTTCTTTCTTGAACTCTTTTTATAATCTAAAAAATAAAATTATGTACTTGTTTCTTGTAAGATTATCTTATAATTTAAAGAGATAATAGGCCCAAGTTTGAAGGCATTTTAGGACAGATCTAAACTAACTAAAAATATATCTGTCTTTATCATTGCAAGCCATTAGACAAGGATGCCAACAGTTTTAGAAAAATTAGATCTGTCTTAAAAAGCCTTCAAACTTGGGCCTATTGTGTTTAAGTCTTTCCTTTGTCATTTATCCAAGGAAACCATGATAGATAATCCTAATATGTATGTTAACAGCTTTACAGAGAATGGGTGTGAAAATACAAATATCACTGCAGAATATTTTAATGCCCATATCACAACTAAGAGCCAAATTAATGACTCTTGTCTTGTCTATAAGGTCTGCAAAACGTTTTATTGTAATTGTTTTTTATTTATGAGTGTTTTGTAACATTTTATAGGGCTGTCGATCAGTTGAAGAGTTTCAATGTCTAAATAAAATCGAAGAAGGCACCTACGGAGTTGTTTACAGAGCTCGTGACAAAACCACCGAAGAAATTGTGGCTTTGAAGCGCCTAAAAATGGAAAAGGAAAAGGAAGGATTTCCTATTACATCACTGAGAGAAATCAACACTTTACTGAAGGTAGGATCACAATCTCTCCGTTATTATAATATAAGCTCACTTGAGCCATCACATTGCATCACTGCTCTGATCGAAGGTATCATTTTTGCATTGTTATAGAGATAGTTGACCCGCAGCTCGTTTGAGCCGCGAGCTGTGAAGCACTGATGGCTCACGTGTTAATTTCATGTTATTAATGCCAATCTTTTATCCCTACAGGCCCGGCACCTCTTACCTGCAAGAGGGTTGTGCTAGAGGTGTGACCCAATTGCAAGGGTAACAACTTCGTAACACGGGCGGGCCTAACTAATAGGATTTCTTTTAGGAAATCGATATATTTCCTCGCACGATCTTCGTGTTCATTGAAAAAGTAATTCCCCAATGCTTCCAAAGCGAACATCGAAGGTAATAAGTCTAAGATAGCGATGCAACACTTATGAATATGAAATACTTTAATGTAAGAGGTAAGCTATGGATGAGGTAAATATTACCAATATAAGTTGAGTAGAGTTATTAGTGGAACAAACTATGAGTAAATCCATCATTATAAAGCATGATATATAAGCATTTAGCTCACCACAAAATATCAAATAAAGGTTTTCCTTATACTTGTGTAACTTCCTTTTATTATTAAGGATATATTTCCTGACAAACTGCTATTGATAAACAGTCTGTTAATGTCGTAAGAATAAAGCACACATTAGTTCACCATTGTACCCATTGAAGGCATTTTTTTCTCTCTTATTTACTTTTTAATGGTGGTGAGGACAGCTGTCAATTTATTGTATTTTTTCTTATTCGGTTTCCACATATCTTCAATGCTTTATTTAGCTTATCTTTGCTTTACAAAGCATATCAATTCTTTTTAGTTTTATCATCTTACTTATAGTTTCACCATAGCTGGCTAGAGCCATTACCCAAAATTTAAAAACAATGTAGTATACACACATCATTCCAAATTCTACACAAGTCGTACAACTCTTTTTTAGATGTCGAACTATGTAATCAAAATAGCATATTTCGACCAATTCGACTGGATTTCCTCGCTAGTGATTAGCATTGGTTTTGCCTGTCCGCCATAATTGTTCCCGTAGCTGGATATTTGAAACAATCTGACTAGATAAACTACTCCAAGTTTCCAACTATGCTGGTTAATGACTTCGCATCTACACTTCGCCTTTCTTTCTGCTCAATATGCTTTTGTATCATGCTTTATTAAATGTTTAACACGTTTATATAGCATTATCTTTCGTTAATCTATTTGTGAGAAGTTGATTACTCAGTACAATAACCGTGTGGTCCCGACTGCGAAACATGGGGCATGATTTGAGGAAAATAAAACAGTGTGGTGCACATTCTCTTCAAGCGACCATCGAGCGAGAGACAAACTAAAATGTAAACTGGTCTACCCGACGTGCTAACAAAGTTTTTAGTAGCATTTGGTAGAATTTATACATTCTAGTATGAAGTAATTTGTGTCTCGCTTGATCTCCCATAACAAGCGAGGTATTTCCGCACGTTACAGACTGAGAACCACGCCGGCGACGGTCCGCGGCGGCGCGGCGCACGTATACAGGTCGCTTGAGGAGCGACTGGGCACCACACGCCGAACGGTACTCCGTCGCAAGTCTGACACTCCACATTGCTCTTCGACAGATTTGTTGATTTTACCCCTGACCTGTGACTCCGTATATACCTAGCGAACCATAAAAGAGTAAATACGCCGTGTCCGTTTTACTTAAATTGAAATTAAACGAGACTGAGTGCGTTTTCCAAACTCGAGTGAATGCGCTACCTTGCTGAGAATCAGCGTATTCGCATCGCATATAATGCGAGGAAAATATTCTGTTCTTAAAAAGATTTTTACTCGTCTCCTTAGCACTTCTAGCATAGATTTGCCCCCAGGGAAGAAAAAGTATTATACAGATTATATGAACTGACGTTAAAAAAGTCGCGTAACACAAAATTCAGTGAGTGCAAAATACGCTTATCGCAATCTAAAAAGATTAATCCATGAGAAATTCTCCCAGGCGTCCATGATTCGCTGCCCCCTTCAGCTAGCTTAGCATTGGCTATGGACAAACTGTTTTTCCACCGTTTTTTATCTCGCAAGAAAGTGACAAACATCCATATTCTAGCTTTGTCACATCTAAAAACGATGAAAAACATATTTTCCACGGCTCGTGCTAGGCTTGTAAGTGTCAGCGGGGCGGATAATTCCATCCAAAGCTGTTTGAAGTTACAGATGTGGACTATATGGTCGTGGCGGTCGAGACGAAGGGCGCGAGGCGGGCACCACCGCCACTCCTTCGCTACAAGCAGAGAAGCGGGGTTGCGCCCACCTCCCGCTCTCATCCCCCGCCCGCCACGAACGTAACTCCCATCTGCCGATGACTTAGGAAAATTTCCTTAACCTAAAGACATTTAAAATTATAGATTCCGTATCACCAGTTGATAATTTTCGATTTTTTAAATCAAGTTACATAATTTTGATACCGTTTCCGACGCGTCATTGTCCTGTGCAGAATTCTATAGATCAAAGTGCTTAATATACCACAGGTTCGATGGCGATGACCACAGGTCTTATTTTCTCGGCGGATCATTTGTCACTATTATGCTCTTGCCACAGACTAACCCGCGAACTAGATTTTACCTAACAGACAAGTTAAGCCATATACATCGTTTTTTTTATGTTCGTTCTTTCGGGGATGAGATATTATTTTTTACACGCCTAACTTTTATAACAATCTCTTCTCAACGCATCATGCTTCTAGAACCTCCATTAGAAATTTATCGACTCCTAAAATTCGATAACTGTGTGGTGTACGTGTAAGTTCTTTTGAAATCAGTGTCTACTTAAATATCGAGTATTATCAATGAATTATTAATTAATTTAATTACCATCGGTATGAAATTTAAAAGTGTGCAATCGCTATCTTGGGTATATAACAATTTACTTTCGATTTTCGCTTTATAACTATAAGATTTAATGTTTAAGTTAATATAAAATAATACATAATGAGAGAAGAAACAAGCATTTAAAGTAAGTACAAACGATATAAGGCCAAGCTACAGTCAACACCGAATACAGACGACGAGACCCAGACGAGATAACAAGATGTGTAAGATTTGCAAACAATTCAAAGAGTTAAAATTATATGTCAACGTTTTTGAGAAATGTTATTAGTGGGATGGTTTTTATAAACGGAATATTTGTCCGTGTATCGTAAATGTGTTGGATGAATTACATAACAGATTTACAACGTCGAGCTACATATAATATTTCACGAACATATATTTTGAAGTAATACGTTATTTGGCGTATTTAATTTATTAAAAACATTATGTACAGCATTATCTAGTTTTTGTTCACTCACATGACGTGTATCTGTTATAAGCAGACCTACACCTCGTGTGGGAGTATACATACACGGCAAATATTCCGAAACAGGTTAGAAATCAAAATATTAGGCTGATTTCACAGCTAATGCACTCAGTTTCTTCGGCATGTTTGCGTGCGGGTTGCGAACGCGCATGACTTATATGGTGCCGCACGAAGCAACTCTTGTTACTGTAAAAGTCACTGGTATTTTAAACGCTGCGTGCAAGGGACGTTCCGAAATTAATCCGCATAGCTCTGAATTCAGCCTAAACGTTAAAGTAAAACTAATACTCGACGTATTAGTTTTACTTTAACGTTTAGGCTGAATTCAATTTATGCATACCTTTTTGCACAAATTGCATGGACAGCACACAATTAACCGTGGAAATCCTAGACAAGAGTCGTTAATTCAATGCCTTTTCATTTACGGAAGTAGTGGCTCTTAGCTAGGACTCACGGCTGAAAATTTAACAATAGGTCAATGTTTGTCAGACGCACTCAATGGCAACCCGGCTAAAAGCAAAGTATTAACACGTGAACCTTAACATCGCGTCCCGCGCACCAGAATATCCAGTTATAAAGTAGTGGCTTAAGCTTATTGAAATAAGCTTGTAGGTACGTCACTTCAGTGACGTACACTTTTAATTTGGAATTCTACTGGGCTTGACACAATATAGAGCTCACATTTTAATGCTTTATTTTTACCTGCGGGTTGGTTTTGATCTAATAAGTGACTGCCATTACCTGCAACTTTATTACGAAAGTCGTCACTTGCAATCGATATCCCGTCGTTCTGCTTGCGGTATTTTTTTTTTTTGATGTGCCCGCAAGCAAGAAGCCGCGATGGTGAGAGACAACTGGTGTATTCAGGATGCGGGTGTGCCTGCCGATGTATTGACGTTTGTTATTAGAATATGTAGTCCAGAAACTGCATAAAAGAAAAATTACTAAACAAAATAAAGCACACTTGCTCTATTTCTCAAATATGATTACGCCTTGTCTGAAAGTTCTGCGTCTTCAAATCGCTAAATTAACGATTACTAATATAATTTATTTCACTAGTCGTTTTTGTTTTTTGTAACTGTAAAACTGAAAAGTAGAGCTTTATTTCTCTAAATGTAAATACATTTAGAATGTGTTATGTATTATTTTATAATAACTCGGAAATATTTTGACATTATAATGAAGGAATTTAATATCACCCTTACAAAAATTTGTCTTCATTACTGTTAATATATTCAAACGAAAATGTCTAAAAATGTTTCCATCACACTGCTTTTTGATTTATATGGTTTTTGTTTTCTTTTTATCGAAATCAAAAATAATGGTCTTTTTTTAAAATGAATAAAATCTTGGAATCACATCATATCAAGATTCCGAGATTTTTTTCGATGTTGTATGATATGTATTACTATTGAAGTACTCATGTACCAAAAACAACGTGTGCCTATTACAACGTATATTTGAGACTAGAACGAAGTGTCGGAACGTACCTATTGTGGAAACTAAGGTTTCTTTATGTATGATAGAATATTAAAATTGGAGAAAAACAGCTTTTCTCTTACAGTTACCACTTGGAACAAATTGTCTAAAAATATGGGCGGAACTCGTAATAGAAAAAGCTGTTTTGTTTCAAATGATTGATGTTTTGTCTTGGGTTTAAATTTTTATGAGTGGCTCGGTAGAGAAATTCCAAATGCTGTCAAAATTTATTAACATGGAATTGATAAATAACGCTCCTTTCAAATAACATCATTTTTATACTGTTAATCCATTTTTGTGGGGTTTGTACGCTTCCTCAATTCGTCTCTACATTTCCATTAATTTTCCTATACCAATTTTTTTTGGCTCACTTAAGGGATGATATTCGAATCGCGTTTTTATCTATTCAATGTTCTTGAATTTTCCCAGCGATTGGAATCCCACTGCAGTTTCAACTTTTATCTGTGAACGTAATATTGTTTGTTTTTTTTGTTGATTTTTTTACACTGTTCAAAATTAGTTTCACTTTAACCCTTTGACTCGGGTGACACCTGTTAAACTCTACACCGGTAAGCTCGGACGCGTTTTGGCGGGAAAACCGCCTTCATAGCAGACGTTTAGAAAAATTACGAATCTTTAAAAACTATCAAATATTTTTAATTTATGTAAAAAGCAGTCCATTATATGATAACGCTGCTACATTTTAACGTTAAATTCAACAAGATTTAAATTTCAAACAATTTTAATTTATACAAAAACATGGAAACAAAAAAAAATTCGTTTTTCAAATTTCATTTCATTCATCTCATTTGTATCCAAAAAAACTAACATAATATTGTATTCACTGCTTCATTATTGTAGTGAAAAGGTCTACACATATGCCATGATCAAAATTATAATAGGTTTTACTTACCTTTTACAAGAAAACAATTGATAATCACTCACAAAACTTTGCGTCACGACAGCACGAAAATGGCGTTTTTCGAAATGGCCGAGTCGACGACTGCGCTTTGAAATATCGCTATTATTATACACCAAAATAAGGAGGGTTTATTCATCTCTTTGTTTCTATACAAACCACGCCTATTTAGTTCGTTCAAAACCGATCTATACACCTTTTTAAAGAGGGTAGCGCGAACGTACAAATGTGTACGTTTCCGAGCCAGCCGTGGTCGAGTTTGTCGAGGACAAATGTGTACGTTTCCGAGTCAGAGGGTTAAAGTGTGTTTGCATAAAATGTTACTTTCAGCAGCCCTTATATTCAAGATTGATATTGTAATTATGAGCTTGATTGTCAGTCTGTTTCTTTTTATACTGTTTTCAAATGTATTTCTAGTGTATTTCCGCCTTCAAAAAATCCTTGAAAGCAGAATTACATTTGAAAACAGTTGTTTGAAGATGAACTTCCGCAAAGTAACGCCTGATTCAATTAAATAGAAGTAAGTAGGTTAATTCCAAGTTATTCTTGCATATGAGGTTCGTTCGACAAGGTTGTGAATGAAGGGCCAGCAAATGTGTTTCGAATTAACGAAAGACACGGTTTTAGTACCTTGAGATGAATTGGTACATGTGGTTTTTGGTAACTATGTTTATTGTGAATAGTTGATTTGGTCATGTATTGATCATACACGTACATTGAGCTCATGAAAAAATGTAAGCGTGTAAGTAAATACCGGGTTATACAGAAAGGGTATGCTAAGCGGAAAAGGGCTCATAGTATTCATCATTTTGAACAGCTTTTACCATAGGGAACAGCAGATTTTTTGTTTTCGAGATTTCCGGGTTGGTCCCATTGTCAAAGTAGTTCATAATGATGAGTACTATGAGCCCTTTTCCGCTTAGCATACTCTTTCAGTATAACCCTGTATTATGGGTTTATTCGAAAGAAGATAGTTGAAAAAATAGACTTATTGGAATATCGAAACGAGGGCTATAACCATTTCAATCATTTTCGAGAGTGTCTAAAATTAGATCACTTCTTTGGTCAGAACAAACACTTTAAAGTTTTCTTTTACTTCAATATTTTGTCATGAAGTCAATGTAAGAATATGATTAATGAAGCAGATGTCTTCCATTGTAACCATTATTTTTGTAATAGCAGTGTTATGACATTTTCAGATATTTTAGCCCTAAGTGTAGTTCATTAGAGATCGGTATTGAACACCAGAGCCAGGCCTGCCCAAGCCCCTTTACTTTTACTAACGAGTGGAACATCCTATTCTATTTGTTGCAGGGCCAACATCCCAACATTGTCACCGTGAGGGAGATTGTCGTCGGCTCGAATATGGACAAGATATTCATCGTCATGGACTACGTGGAACACGATCTGAAGAGCCTCATGGAAACTATGCGGGGCAAGAAACAAGTGTTCCTCCCAGGTAATTCAGTAGTCGAGTGGTCGATTTCTGTCATTCACAGATTCACAGAATATTTCCAAATAGATTCTTCTTACGAGAATTTTGCATCGACAAAAACTTACTAAAGTTTGACGAAAGTTGAGGTTGCGGAGACTGAGACAGCGTCCCATAATATAGGTCCCATAATATGGGTCCCATATCTCAAGTTTTCTTCTTGCCATGTCTACCAAAAATGTGATTTTTATAGGTGAGTTTCAGCCAATACGTACAACGTGTGCCACGCTGCGATTAGGTATGAAATCTTTTCAGGGGAAGTTGTAATTAAACAATACTGATATTTTATAAGTGTTTTGTTGTTTACAGGAGAAGTGAAATGCTTGATGACACAATTGCTGAAAGCCGTACATCACCTGCACGATAACTGGATATTACATCGCGACCTGAAAACCAGTAATCTCTTGCTATCGCACAAAGGCGTATTAAAGGTAAGCCTTTCATTCATCATAGTTATTGTAGTGGAACTATCTTCTATAAATATTGGCGGTGACATCAAACCCGCCACTTCATAAGCTTACTGTTAATTCTTGTAAGTGATTATAGCTTTATCAGTATTTTTCCTATATGTGAAAGTGTTTATCGATGTTCCCAGGTGGGCGATTTTGGATTAGCGAGAGAATATGGGTCACCGCTTCGTCCATACACGCCGATCGTGGTGACTCTTTGGTACCGAGCGCCCGAGCTGCTTCTTTGCTGCAAGGAGTATTCGACGCACATCGACATGTGGAGCGTTGGCTGTATATTCGCCGAATTCATCGCGATGAACCCTCTGTTCCCTGGAAAGTCGGAGGTCGATCAGCTAAATAGGATATTTAAGGTTGGTGTGATGTTTTACTATATTAGAAAGTTAAATCGAATATAGTAACTTCATTAAGTCATGGGCGAGGCAGCTGTATAAACAATGATGAATTATTCTCTATTCAAACCTGTCTTCTGTTTGATCTGCTTTCTGATTGAAAGGTCCTACATTTCGACGTTTATTCTGGACCATAGATTGTATTATTGAATGTCTGCTTGTATGTTCCATGGCATCTCCAACACATAAGATAAATCTATAGCTGGTGTTTCATATTAGTAATGATTCCCCAGGACATGGGCACGCCGTCCGAGAGTATCTGGCCGGGGTACAGCGAGCTGCCGGCCGTGCAGCGCATGACGTTCGCGGAGCACCCCGCGGGCGGGCTGCGCCAGCGCGTGGGGCCCGACCTGCTGTCCGAGGCGGGCCACGCGCTGCTGCAGGGCTTCCTCACCTACAGCCCCACCAAGAGGATCACGGCGGATGCGGCTTTGGATCACACCTATTTTAAGGTACGTGACAACGAGACTGGGCTACTTTTTACAAGGAATAGGCTTATGTTAGACTCGGCATCAGACAGTGCCAACAAGATCAATGGTATCTGTCTATCGTAGGGTTATCATTATGTATTTTGAGCCCTAAGGCAGAAAACGTTCGCCTTCGGTCTATCTCTTTTCGAAGATAATTTCAACACATTAGTGGGCTTCGGGCTTTACGTCTCGCGTATTAAACCTCTGAACAGAAAAAGAGGGAAGTTACCAGTTTAATGTATATCTGTCTGTTGCATTGTAGTCCCCAAACAGCGAAACCGATTGTGATTTAGTTTTTTGGCTTGAAAGGTGACTCGTTCTAGCATGTTCTTAGCTATAGGTCATAGAACCTATGCGTTTAGATTCGACGTTTGAAGATTGTGAGCTCTTATAGTCTAATAAACCTTATCTATTAGGTGGACAACTTTGCTTCCGCCGTTTTGCAATAGATGGCTGTAGCGGTAAGTGGTAGTCAAAATAAATAGATCGTAGATGTGATACAATAAGCTTAGGTATTTATAATTTAATTTTTTAGGTATTAGTAGTTGTATTTAAAACTAATAACTTGTTGCAGGAGCAACCCGTGGCGATAGACTCTGCGATGTTCCCGACGTGGCCCGCCAAGTCGGAAGGCAAGACGCGGCTGACGCACAGCCCGCGGCCGCCGGCGGGCGGCGCGGCGCACGCGGCCTACTCGCGCGGAGACTCGGACGAGGCGCTCGGCTTCCAGCTGCACCAGCGCTCGCTGAACGTGGCCCCCGGGTTCTCGCTCAAGTTCTAGCGGGGCGAGACCTGGCGTGACGGACGCGCGACCTCGCCTCCTACGTGAGTGCGCAGACTCTGTAGCCGTATCTTTAGTGCTGGTTAATTATTATTGTTGTTGGGTGTTGTGACGTTTTCTAAACTAGGTTTGTCAGCTCGAAAATTATTGCGGTCTTTTTCTCAAAAAAATTGTGAAAGAGATGTGGGTAGTTTTGCAGTAAGTGATGCAACAGAATTGACGCCTTTGGTGACTTACTATTCTACTAATATCCAAACTTCACTAACCTGACAGGACTATAATTATCTAATAATTTCATTAAATGTGAGAAAAAGTTCGCAACTAATGTGTGGGCTGCGAAATTTTGTAAGTTTAGAAAAGGTGCAATAGATTCGATATGATTGTAGTTTCATTGAACTAGTTTTAGTAGCTATAAATAGTTTTCTGTTAGGATATTTTGCCCCGGTTGTAGATGTTTTGTGAAACACGATACTGCCATTTAAGATTTCAAATAATCATGCCTTTGAAATTTTTTTGTAAAATATTTTTATATAAATCATAGAATATTAGCGTTTGTACTTACCTACGTAATTGTAGTGATGGAATAAATTAATTTAATGAAACTTTTTAGGTTTTTCGATAAACTACTAAATTATTGATATATCGATATATTTATTTTTGCACTTACAATCAAAACTAGTGTTTTTAAAATACTAAAATGTATAGAATTTACGACTACAAAATATGTTCTGCGATACTTTGTATAAATACATTACTATTATACTTACTGTCTGTCATGTATCACGAGTTTAATCTCCTGTAACCTCATTGGCATTTAATGACACGGTATAAAAAATACGAAAAAAAAAACATAAAAATGTTAAATATAGCTTGTAAATATGTACTTCTTATTGTATTGTAAAATTAGCGGTCTACCTCGACGGGTACTTTTCGAATCGTATTCTAAAGTGAAATGTGGTTCAATAATAAAGTATGTTTTGAAAGCAGCTTTACTTTTATTCAAACCTTACTTAAGTCCACCCTTACCATATCAGCAACAAACAACTAAAAAATTCGTATTGAATTTCGTACAAACTCGCAAATTGTAATTTGTATGAAATTTGAACTTATACTTATTCGATGCTCGTTCACATAACCGATGAAAATACTTAGATATCATTAAAATAAAAATATTTTTGCATATTTTGTAGACAAGGCACATTATGAAAAGTCAACTATTGGAGGTATGGAAATATATTCGAGTCAAAGTAGAGGGGTTTAGTTGTTCGGAGATCAGCGGCCGGCGTCGTTCATGCCTTTTGGCAGAGTTAAGAGCGCGTTGATGATATCGGCGTTACGTTTCCAGGTTTTATACTTAGTGTCTGTCAAAGAGTTAGTTTTTATGACGAGGCGGCCTCCCAGCATTTCGCTTCTGTACGCGTTGATCATCGAGTAAATGTGGCGGATGTACTGCAAAACAGAAAAACAGTTCGTTAAATGACAGTTTTATAGGTTTAGAATAGTTTAGATCGTACTATGAGAGCCTTGATTATCCATTCCAAAGAACATAATGATAACCATGATGATTAAAGTAAAGCAGGCGGGTTCTACGGTTCAAAAATAATAAGGGTTCGTTTATTTCTTCTAAAGCACTCTTTTAACACTTGTAGCGGGGTTATCAGAATACCCAGGAGTAGTATGGAAATTTAAGAATTAACAGAAAACTGACTTTATATGAGAAATGATTTCTAGTGACAAAAACTCTTTACGTCCTCGACCAGCTAAGCATTACTCAGAATTTCTGATTTGGTTCATTTTCCACGCTAGTATGGTTGTGGAAATAAACTTATCTATGTTTCCACGTAAGCTATTCGTTCAGCCTTATTTTTTTCACATTATTGATAACACATTTTCCTTTGTGTTTACCGCTACAAAATGATTATAAATTATTATACGGACGTATACATTTTCAAGCATCCATGAAGGTTTCCATGTTTACTTACATGAAAATACTGTGTGTGTATTCTGAGAGCTAAGTAACCGCGCAAATGAGGTGAAAAGCTAAATGAACGATAATTTTATTGTAAACTATTGTAGAGAAATGCCAAAATATCGATCGATCACACCTGGCCGTAGATTCTTGCCATTGCCTTATCTTGCTACACCTCAGCACAGTCAGCAGTAATTGGCAAGAAAAACGAATAATAATCACTTTGCTTCTCACTTCATTTGCGTGTACACTTAACTTAACCTATACGGAATGGGAGCGATAGCGCACTGGCGTCCCGCAAAGGGTGTATTGTGTTTCCCCCTTGCCAGCGATTACTCAAGCCAACCCAGCTCTTTAAAATAAAGGAGCGAGGGTCTGGGCTGCTGATACAACTGCTCCAGTGGCAAAGATGGTATGATTGGTGTCAAGCTGTTGTGATGATGATAATAATGCCAGAACCACTTCATGCAAACCGGTGATCTCCTCTGTAGCCTCACAATACCACAATTAGAATTAGTAGATACTTATAATAGATATCTATTATCAAGTATAGACTCACCTCTTCTTCTGAACGGAAAGGCTGGAAGGTTCGAACTTCTATCTGGGGCGGTGTGTCATGCTCGTCCGAGATGATATCGAGAGGAACAATCTTCGTTACAAGAGTCAGGAGCACCAAAACTAGTACACTAGTTCGATACATACTCAGCAATTAGAAGAATGAAGGTTCCTAAAACATACATTTTAAGGTTTCAGCATCGCAACCTAATTTACTATTTCATGGCATTTAAACTATCAGGGCCTTCATTCAGGCATTTTTGAGATATTTTTAAACAGTGTAAAGACCTCGAAATTCGAGATTTAAGGAATCTTTTTACCCCTTGAATTATTCTTTGCTAGCTGTGCCCCGCAATTTCAGAATACGCGATGATTAAAAACGGTGACAATAAAAAGTAGCCTGTGTTAATTCAGGGCGTAAGTTATCTCTTTCCAAATTTTATCAGAATCGGTTTAGTAGTAACAAATATTCACACACCACACACAAACTTTAGCATTTATATTAAAATATAAGTAGGAATAGCGTAGGATTTTAGTTTACTCGAATTCAGCATTATCATCAAAATGTGCTAGAGATCGTTAAAACACAATAGTTTGATTTGGTACATAAAGTTGGCTTAAAAATATTGCAAGTTTCCGGAAAAGCAACGTCAGAATACCTGTCGAAATTTCAAACAAATCCAAACCTCCAAATTCAAAGTATGGATTTGATTATATATTTAAAAAAAAAAGGAAAGGCTTTTCAAGGAACTCAACTTCAGTCTTTCAGTCGTAATCAAAGCTAACATTTTTAGAACACTTACCCAAGTTAAAATGCACTTTGTATGCAATCTTTGAATTACTGTTCGACCAGTAAAAGCTCTACAACAAACTTAAAAAGTTTCGTAACGCGCTTCTTTGCAAACTTTTTCTGAGGACCGTCTACTTCGGCGGATGGCTATGAAAGAATGAAGCTTTTCACGGCGTGTGTTTATGATAACCATGGACAGTGGGCGGTGGGCGGCGCTCGGCAAAGGGGTGAAAGGTGAAATCAACGGGTCAGGCAGGATCCTTTTGCGCGGGGAATAATTCTCAAATCTCTGCTATAATTGGAATGCAAACATTTGTCTAGACAAAATTAGAAAAACCTTTGCTCTACAATCGAGACAGACTAATCCTACTTTCGCGCAATTTAATGATGGGAATGAGGATCTATTTTCGAATTTTTTAAAGAAATGAGTTCGTTTCCCCCTCGTGTTTTTTTCGCTGCATGCAATGAAGCGGACAGACTTCAGCCCACGGAGGCGTGTGCGAGACAGCTCTTGACAACCCATCTCAACGGTCCCCCCTGTCCAGTGTTCTCGATTACTTGGAAATGAAGTAGATTTTTAATCAGTTCTTTCAATTCAATATTGTTTTGTTTATCAATAGATTGACTGGCCACGTTCCGTGTACCTGCGTAGAAAAACTTAGAGGAACCATTCATAAACCTACAAGCACACTTTTGCATCCATATAGGTACATATAATACAAGTACTCGTATAAAGGAGCAAGTCTTGACTGAAT
The DNA here is from genome assembly GCA_949125135.1 of Alcis repandata. Taxonomy (NCBI): domain Eukaryota; kingdom Metazoa; phylum Arthropoda; class Insecta; order Lepidoptera; family Geometridae; genus Alcis; species Alcis repandata. The sequence continues at coordinate 7,779,906 of OX421226.1, read as the reverse complement.
GACTGACAGACAACGTACAGCCTAAGGGTCTTTGATTCCATTATTTGACGCTTTTCACATGCTCTCGAAAAGGAGGGTTAAGTTAATTTATTTATTGCCAATGTACAATGTTATGTTACATATTTCTACAAACTAAATGTCGGTACAAGGACAAGTTAATTTTATCCCGGAAAAATGAACGGTTCCCGAGGGATGGTCCACGCGGTTGATGTCGCGGGTAGAAGCTACTTTTAAGAGTATAATACAGGGCTATTCATAAAGAGTATGCTAAGCCAAAAAGGGCTCATAGTACTCATCATTATGAACAACTTTTACTATGGGACCAACCCTGAATTCGCGAAAATAAAAATAGTCTGCTCCATACATTTTGTCGAGTGTCATTAACATTTTTCTATGGAACAGCTGATTACTATGAACCCTTTTCGGCTTAGCATACCCTTTATGAATAACCCTGTATAATAAGATAATAATAAGAATAGAGATTTACGAACTGTAAGATTAAACAACTGAATTCATTTCATACTTGGTGCTCTGGTGCCTGGTGCCTGGTGATACTCTAATTCTGGGAGCAAAGAGAACTTATAGTTCACTATTTCGGAGGTTTGAAATAATATATTTTACTTTACTCGTATTATAATCCTAGCTATTCTACTAGGCATCTGTTAAATATTTGCATTTTTCATGCGATCGATATAACTTTTGATTATGTAGAATTAAATTATTGTAATTGTACCTATTTTCTTCCTCTACGTATAATGTACAGATATTTTTCGCTACAGATTATCATAGAAGAATATTAGGAGTATCTACGTGACCGATGCTAGAAACATTATTTTGCGAAAGATTCGGCAATAAAATCGAGACGTGCGTTCTATATCAGAAAGAAATGGAACAGTGGGCGTAACAGCAAATCAGATAACTAGATGAATGAGTAAATACGAAAACGTCTGTGACGTCCATAATTTATTGCGTAACTCCTGATGGGTAGGGTACAAATTGCGTGCTGCGTATATTTACTTTTAACAAAATCTAATTATAATAATATGTACTACATATTAATTCTGTAGCTGTAATTTTAACTCAAATAAATGGTGGTGTTTGAGATTCTTGAGGCCAAATTATTCACATCGTGGTCGTCCATGTTCCTCTAGCCAAGATCGCAGCGACACGAGCTGGTGTTGGACGGCAGACCTGGCCGTGCCTCCTTCGCTGACATATTGTTCAACGCTAGCTTCCCATGAGAAAACGGACTTGAGCTCTTCTGCGGTTCCGAATTCCGGACTGTAGGAAAAAAATATAATACGACGTAAGTATTAGCTTCAGGATTCATTATGAAAAATCTTAGTGGAAACTTTTCATTGTGCCGTTCTTTTGCTATAAATTCGTTAATGAGACATGGTCCAGTGTAACTGGGTAAGATAACCACTTTCTTGATTAGTATGTTTTTTTTGTTTTTTTTTTTATGATATTGAGAGACGAGACGAGCAAATCGCTCGCCTGATGTTAAACGTCACGTTTGCCCATAAACAGGTCTGTGCCACCAAGAATTTTGAATTCTTGGCACAGCTCTGCTCTCGTCACCCTGAGATATGAGATGTTTAATCTCTTATTTGCCCTGTAATTTCACTGGAAACAATGCCCTTCCAACCGGAACACAGTAATAATGTTTACACATTACTGCTTGGCGGTGGAATAACTGGCAAAGGTGTGGTACTTCCCCAGGCGGGCTCTGCAAAAGAGCCCTACCACTACTAAAAATGTAAAATAGACAGGATTCAAGTTACATTGGACCACCTCTCACTTATCGGCTTTATAGCAAAAGCACAGCAGCATGAGGGTATGGCAAACTTGGCGGAGCAGGTATCGAACGACTCCTGTATGAATGGATAGATATAGAGATACTATTTTGGTGTAGAAGTAGGTCTATTCCAAAAATAAGAATTAGTATAAATGGTAACTTAAGTACACCTAACATAAAATAAGAAATACAGTATTACAGCCCAAAATCTAAATACCAAAACCACATACATGTGAGTGCATGTGGGTTAATGTTCGGGCTATAAATAATAAAATTAATGTTTACCAAATTGCCAGGTATTCCTCGTGGGGCAAGTTTTTCAGATCAACTCCGAGAGTAGACGCACGACGTAGGACAGCTCCAACTAAATGGTGTGCTCTACGGAATGGGACACCACGCCTAACGAGGGCGTGAGCCAAATCTGTAGCCAGCATGCCTGGCTCGAGGGCTTTGAGAGCTTTGTCCTTACTTACCTGAAAAAGCAAAAAGATCTTTATCAATGACGATCAAAGAAATCGAGAAAGTTCGAGAAATGACACAGTGAAGTGTCGTAAAATTTCAGATACGAAATAGACCACATACTTCCATTGTTTGAATAGTTCCCGTTGTAACTTTGAGGCAATCCAGCAACCGATCGTATGACCTGAATAAGAGTTCTTTGTCTGACTGAAGATCTTTATTGTAAGTGCTGGGAAGTCCCTTGAGTACGCAACTGAACGCGAAGGCGTCTCCAAGTAGAAGTCCAGCAGATCCACGGACTAACTCTAAGCCGTCGGGGTTCCGTTTCTGCGGCATCAAACTTGAGCCTGTTGAGAATTGGTCGGAGAATCGGACGATTCCGAACTCTTGCGTGCTGTAGATGATAAGATCTTCAGCCAGTCTGCTTAGATGAATACCGCAGAGAGAAGCCCAGTTGAAAAATTCCACTAAAACAAATGATTGGTTTATTTACCTTACGTCAACATTAGGCAAAACATTTGCTTAGGACTTACTATTCGTTTGGTTTACCTAAATGGTCCCTTGAAGATACAGCAAACATAGAATTGGGTGTCACGTGTTCAAAACCCAAGCTATAAGCAAGTTTTTGGCGATCTATGGGTAGAGCGCATCCAGCAATGGCACCGCTGCCTAGAGGGCATCTTGATAATCTGCTTGTCTGCTCTTCTAGTCTGGTTACGTCATCTCGAAGTCCAAATGCATGACTGTAAATATATAAATGGCATTCTATCATTTGTTTTGGTTGGCCACAAAAATGGTGCAACAGACATAAATCCCAGTTTTCGAGTTACCGTATGCCAAAGTCAAACCTTGGCATACCTACCATATTTGTAACCTTAACAATTATACATCCAAATCGAAAATTCTTTTTTTGGAGTTGGTTAAACACTTAAGGTGTGATGTGTTACCTACCTCAGTAGAAAATGACTCCAGCGGATAGGTTGAGCACGCTGAAGGTGCGTGTATCCAGAAGTTATGATGTCCATTTCCTTTTCAGCTCGATTGACTAAAACCTAAAATCATTCCCTAATTAAACCGACATTACCTGACTTTTGGGACGATTTTATTGTATACTTTAAAAATAGTTGCGATAGCGTTTGTCGATATAAATGAAACGTTTACCGTGATAACGTCTTGTAGTGCCAGTTGCAGTTTGGGCAGCGATGCCAGCATCCATAACCTGGTGTCGGTGGCAGATTGGTCGTTTCGACTGCGAGCGGTGTGCAGTCTCAGTGCCGCCTCATTGGCATACTTGAAGAGACGGCTTTCCACCACGGAATGGATGTCTTCTTCTGGATCCTTGAGCCGGCCATTCTTAGACAGCTCTTCTTCTAAATCCATTTCTACCTTCAAATGTAATATAGCTATTTTATTTATTTCCGTTATATTTTTGAGTGACTTGACGCACAATGCACATTGAGATTTTTCTCCGCGATTTGAATAGGTATACAGGATTATTCAGAAATGGTATGCTAAGCCGAAAAGAGCTCATAGTTTGCCCTACAACAACCAACCTCAACAAAATATTGAGTATTGAGTTTATATACTATGGGACCAACCCGAAATTCGCGAAAATAAATCAGCTGTTCCATACAAAAATGTCATGCTTTACCTACCTCACTTAGACCCTTCTGGATAGCACCGTGGTCGTCATCGGACAAGTGCCCACTCCTATGCAGTTCACCTGCCCATCCTTTGCTGCCGCGGATGTCCTCGCGGAAAAGGCGGGAGTCTATCGATAACGAGTCATTCAGCCTCCTTAGAACTGAAGAAGGCTCTTCCTCGAAGCAGCCTCCCCATAGTTGGTACCTGTCCTTTGAAAATAAAAGAAAGATGCAGACGGAACTGTTGTACGCACGATACAGGATGTTAAGTTTTCGTGACTGATTTGACTGACTAGGCGCTGAGCGCGAGGTAATCAAATATGGCAAAGAATAAAATATCGAGATTATGTAGGTAGTCTGAGCAAGTCATTAAATGTAAACCTTTTCTTATAATATTTTTCGTATTCTAAAAATAAATTTAAATAAGCGTGCTTACCGCAGACATTATCCAACGTACACGGTTCAACTGACGACTGAGTGAGTTATCTGGAATTGATGTAGCGTAAGCAACCGTCTATCAACGAAAGGTTAAATAAATATACCTAACTACGGAGATACTCGTAGTCACGAGATGTGGCATTTTGTGTTTTCACTTATATTATTATCTACTCAACTAATATTTGTTTATTTCAAACTATGTATAACTGGTACAGGCGGTAGATAGTAAAATTGTCAGACTTGATGGGTATGCAACTACGTAGGTACAATGGTTAGATAGTTAAAGTTATCGAATTTTGTGCTAAGACAAGTTTATACTTAGGCAGTAGTCCGGTGACCTCCGATTGCTTGATTCTCAATAAAGTAGCACTCAGCGAGTTATTATAGGTATATTCATTTGATACGTAGGTATATTTTATGAAAACGTTCTTCATGAACACTTTAGGTCTTTAGTAATTTCCATAAGAGTAAAAAGTTAGATAAACTCTTTATTGTTCACACCAAAAATTACAAATAAAAAGAATTACAAAACTTAAATCTAGTGCAACAACTGGCGGCCTTATCCAAGGGCGTCGCCAGCTTATGACTAAGGGGGGGGCAATGGGGCAATATTATGGAGGACTAGCTGCGCCCCGCGGCTTCACCCGCGTTTTCCGGGATAAAAAGTAGCCTATGTGTTAATCCAGACCATGAACAACCTTCATTCCAAATTTCATGTAAATCCGTTCAGCCGTTTTTGCGTGAAAGAGTAACAAACATCCATACATTCTTACAAACTTTCGCGTTTATAATATTAGTAGGATAAAAAAAAAAATAAACGCCGAGAGCATAAAGCGTTACACTTTGGAAGTCTTTGCCTCGATGACCATTGTAATAAGAACACGGTTCTAATATCAATGTATAAAACTTCACAAGCCCTCGACTGCACAATAGAGTCGGGACAATTTAGACATTGGAGGGTACAGTAATTTCCACCCAGCTGAAAATTGGTAGGATTGTTTGAAACACCATCATAAATGAAATCTAAAAAGTCAACATCGATCCGATACGTGCAAAAAATCTTACTCCGGGTAGAAGGTCACCAAAATGGGTTTTTCGCGATTTTCTCAAAAACAATTCAAGCTACTAGGAAACTGTTCAAGACAAGTATGTTCTCTATAACATTCCCTACAGTATTGCTTTTAAATGCATGTTGGTAGGACTCATGGTTTTGAGATATGTTGATATTCATTTCAGACCAGGCCAAAAAGATGACAATTTCTCTTAACGAAGCCTCGGTTAGCAGTAGATCATATCACAAGTTTGTAAATGAGTTTTCCTCAAGTTTTCAACATCGCTAAATCCGACAATCTCAAGAAACACTTTGAAAAATGACTCTGTGTGGCTCAAATCGGATAAATGATGATGATGGCTGACGAAAAATTTTACCTCTCGTATCTCGGAAACGGTAGAAGGATATAGAGGGGTACACCCGACTTTTGAAATGTAGATCAAATTTTTGGGGAAATGATAAAAAAATATAGTCGCCATCGCCATACAAAAAAGTTTGACAGTCATACAAATAAAAAAAAAAGGAAATGCTCACAGCTATGGAACCGCTGTAGATGGATGGAATGTACTTGAAGAAATATTATAGAGGTTCATAACGACAATCGAGATTCAGAAACAAAAATCCAAGATGGCGTATTTCATGTTTTCGTCAAATTCCAGTGAATCTTCCAGTGATCCTATGAGGGTGATATTTTGGATCTGGATCTACATATTATTACACTGTTTAATGGTCTTGCGTTTTGGCAAATCTGATGATCGTGATGAAAGTGGCGGCGATTTTTAAAACGGATGTCTAAATCTTAATGTTATTCTGAATATTTCAATATTTTCTACAATTTACATTAAACCTTGTGAATTTATTAACGTTTTGTCATGCGATGCGGAATTTATTAATAGGTAAGGAAGTGAATTGCTCGCACTTTGGTCGCTTTGCGGCTAGCTACATTTGATCTCTAGGGGGGGGCAACTGCCCCCCCCTGCCCCCCCTTGGCGACGCCCTTGGCCTTATCGCTAGGAGTGATCTCTTCTAGGTCTAGGCAAGTTATTTGTGTAGGTATGTATGTTGTTATTCTAGTAAATTAATTTTGCTAGTATATCTACCTCATAGCCCTTGAATAAACTTTAATATTAGTATTATTACATAAATTAAAATAAAAATAAAAAAAATAAATTAAAAAAAATTATCCATTTAGAAAGATCCAAAATAAATAAGTTAACGTGCGAAGCCAAATTGAAAAAGTGGATCTCACTGACAGTGATACCTAAGTCGACAGTGACATTGATAACAGGTTGACAATACCTCATGTCAGTGTTGTCATTTAATATTCATTTTCGTTATCTAAAGTCGTTACTAGTTACTATTTTGGCTCAGGGTTCTTGCTTTGAAGCCTATCGATCGGCTCGTGAGGTAGTGAATTCTAATCAAATAATCCGTAACACGCAAGCTCGTAGCCTGCAAAAGTTGGTCTTTAAAGAAAAAACAAAAATGTGTGACTTTCTGAAAGTAAGAAAAAACCACACGTTACTTGAAAGCGTTGAAACAAATTATCTCTGGCAATACTGTTGTTGACTGGGCGGGCTGAAATTTTGTTTTTGATGGTTTTTGAGGTTACACAGTTACACTTTATAGGGTTAGAGACTGGAGTAGTTATTTCTTGTCCTATTAGTTTCTTTGATGAATTTTCATCCCTTAATTTAATGCGCGTCAATTAGTAAACAGTTTGTGATCTCGGTGAAAATATGTGAATCCTATTGTTCCTAAGTTTAAACTTCTCAACAAAATTGAGTTGAAGATACCTATCTGTGAATTTTACAAAATACTAAACAAATGGTGCATACGCAGATTTTCGTATAAAACATGGTTGAAAACCAAAACAATTTGCCTAAAGACGATGAGATGGGAGGACGTGAAATGAACGATGTCGTGCATAAGCAATTTACGCTCTTCGATGTAACTTTTGATCCTGGCATGAAAGATGATGAAGGTAACGAAATTCCCCGCCCGTACACAAAAAATCTAATGCGCAAGTGGCTAAGAAAAGTTAAATGGGAAAGCCAAAAAGCACAAAAGCGCGCCAATGAGAAAGCGCGCGCTAAAGCCAGGAGGAAAGAAGCTCGTGAAGCGAATATAGATTTGGGGCCGAGTAGAAAAGCGCTAAAAAAAATGAAAGAAGAGAAACAAAAAATTAGTACAGGAATAGTTATAGACCTTAGTTTTGACCATCTCATGATAGAAAAAGACAGGTATAAAGTTATCAAGCAGATTCTCCGTTGTTACTCTATGAACAGGAGATCAGAAACACCTCTGCAGTTTCACATGACTAGTTTTGGAGAAAAAGCAAAAATCGATATGGCTAGACACAATGGTTATGAAAATTGGGATGTAAGTTTAATTTCCTCTCCAAAAAAGATTTACATATACATTCCAGTACAGAATCTTACAGAAACAGACTTCTACCAATCAAAGATCTTGTAAAATCTTGTTACTTATTTTTAATCTTCTTGTTACCTATTCTATGCTGGCTTAAACTTCAGAAAGTCAACAGTAAGTTAATGCTAACACATTATTTACGTTTTTCAGATACAGTACCATGAAGAATCATACTTGGACTTGTTTCCGAAAGACAAAATAGTATATTTGTCAAGTGAATCAGATAATGTGATTGAAACATTTGAAGATGACACCTACTATGTTATTGGAGGATTAGTAGACCATAACCAATATAAGGTAAATCTACACTAATATTATAAATATGAAAAATATTTTTTTTTTGTATGTTTGTAACAATTAAAATCAAAAACGACTGGACCAATTTCAAAAATTATTTAACCATTAGGTTGCTACATTATCCTTGAGTAACAGTTATATTCCATACCCGTGCAAAGCTGGACAGGTCACTAGTTACCAATAAAAGTCAAATTTAAGTCATAGCATGAAAAGAGATATACTTTGCATTGAGATTAAGAAAGGTTGTGGATGATGATGATAAAGCAATACCTAACGGTGTTAACTTTGTATAATTAACACGGAAATATTCACATAAAAATTAAGTCATCTACTACAACTAGTGTTAACTTTGTCCAGGCCTGCCACTATGACATCAATAAAATACTAATTTTAGTAGCAAACTGGACTAAAAACAATAACTTGTTGCTAAATGTAGGTTTCTTTGTTTTTCAGGGTCTCTGTCACAAAATAGCAGTGGAACAAGGCATCAGGCATGCACAACTTCCTTTAAATAAGTTTGTGAACATGAAAACTAGGAAAGTGCTCACTATTGATCATGGTAAGTGTCACTAAAAGTATGGCACCCGATTGAAAATGCATTACATGAACACTATTGCTGAACATTACTTAGTGTTATGTATTAAATGCTGATTGACAATTTAAAAGCCTTTTTTTAATTATAAGACTTAACATACTCGTATATACGAAATTACGGATATATATTGTTATTTGATCATCCAGCAGAAATCTAAATACCAATTAAACTTTGAACTATGCAGTTATTGTATAATGAAATTCTCCCGATGTAGCATTGTCATTTTTATGAATTTCACACTGCAAAGTTATTTTCTCACCTCTGCTTTTATTTACTTCTCATTATATACAAAGTTGTAAGCCATATAGTACACTAGAAAACAAGTTACATAAATAACTTAAACTCTGTCGATTTCCCTTGGATATGATGTACAAAACATTTCGAGTTTGAACCCTTACAACCCGAGAATGGAACAGACTTCTGGCTTCCTTGTTCCCTGAGAGAAATAATCTTGGGCTTTTCAAAGTTAATAGGTATCTTCTAAATCTGTGTGCTTTATCTTTAACCACATTGTCGCTTACCAACCGGCAAGTTGGGGTCAAACGCGGATTTCATTATAAAAAAAATATATAAAAGAAAAGACTGAAATGGTAATTTAATGTTTATTTTTATCCTTTCAGTATTCGAAATTGTGCTGAGGATTTGTGAAGGGAGTCAATGGCAGGACGTTCTCATGAAGGTGCTCCCACTCCGGAAAAAAGCTCTCGCCTGCGACGGAGTCAGTAACTCATCCAACTTAGAACTCTCATACAACAGTGATCATTCATCCAACTAACAAGTACAATGCATGTATTTTTAATTATACAAGTCATAATTTATCCTAAGAAACTAAGTTTCGTAAGCAATACTATAATAAACAATTTGATTGGTACATTTCTATTTATTCAATACATTTATGACTAGTTTGTAGGTTTTATTATGTGTTATTATCACCCACACTGAAGTACACAAAGCCCATTGAATAGCATAACATTATTATTTGAGTAATATCAGTTTTCAATAAATATCATTTGAATAAATTAATCATTTTAGTAAATTACAGCAATGTAATGTACAACAACAAACAAAACAGTAGTCTGTTTTCTAAGATATCCATACGGATTGGCCGTTTGTCTGAGTTAAACAGACGGTCAAAGGCATAGTAGGTCCCACAAACGGTATGATTTGACGCCTGATATGCGACAGGAATAGGCTAAACAAATTTTATTCCAGATTTCACTAAACAAAGACCGCGTCTTTTGTTTATCTTATTACGTCCATGGAATGAAATAATTAGCTATCACTGTCGCATGATATCAAATCATGCCGTGTGTTGAGACTTTTATAATAATACAGACATCATCCTTGGTAATAAATTAGTGAGGGATGTTATGTTTCCTAAAGAAGTCCAAAATGAGAGGCGCGACTATTTCAGGATTGTTTAAATGCAAGTGGTGGGTTCCTGGCACAAAGCGCGATTCAAAATTAGGATTACTTTTTTCAATGATGTTACACATCTCCATAGAAAATTCGTCGGTGGCGTACGGCGAGTCGACGGCTTTTATAAACAGAGTTGGGCACTTTAACCGTCTGATTAGAGCTTCCGTGAACTTCTTGTCTTCCGGATGGAATAAAATATACTTGAGCCGGGAGTCTCGGCTGAAGTAGTATTTGTTGGGATCAGCTTTAGATGGCAAGGTACCGCGGTTCGCTAAGTACGGAACACTCTCCAACGCCACCGACTTTCTGGTGCCCAAGAACCACTTCTGTTTTATGTCTTCCATGGTGTAACTCGGCGGCTCCCTGTCCAGTCTAAACTGAGCTTCTAACGTTCTTTGAAAGATTTTCGGGTATTTATCTATGACGAAGTTTAGGTCGTAATCGTCGTATATAAGAATGTCCACTGCGACGAAGAAATCAACGACGTCCGGAAACGTGCTCGCGAAACGCTGTGAAGCGATGGATCCCATAGAGTGGCCCAGTAGAGATACTTTATCCCATTTAAAGTATTCTTTCAATGCTAATATTTGACGAACTAAGTCCCAACTGTAGTACTGCGTACCTAGAAAAACAAAAATAAAACTGTTACATACAAATTAATTATTCTATTAAGTAAGAAAAAGTAAATTAGCTAAGTTCTTGCTGAATTATTTTACGGTTATATTTTTTTTAGGTGGTCTGCATGCATATATCGTTAGAGCAAGCAATACAGACTTACGCACTGGCATAAAAACCGCATCAAAATAATATATTATAGTTTTCACTGCCGTTTTAAAAAACGCAGACGCAGACACTCCACCCAAACGTACATACGTTCTTTCTTCCGTCGTATGTAAAAATCATAGAAGATGTTCAAATTACCTGCGGGCAACCAGGACGATAATCCATGTCCAGGGAAGTCGATGGCTATAATAGCCCGGTCTTGCACCAGCAAGGGCGCCAGCGGGTCCCAAGTGCCCGCGTTGTCTTGCCAGCCATGCAACGCTAGGATCGGTCTATGGTTCGTGTCGTTCCCCCAAACCTTCGCCGATATATGCCCCCATTGAACGGGGATCTTTATTTCTTTCGTGGGAACCTGAAAATCGAAACGAAATAGATTTATGAAATCTGAAGAAACTCGTTTGCGTAGTCGTAGTATTCAGAAAAAAATATTAAACAACTGAAATATTATAAAAGTTGTTTAATAGCTATTTATTATATAATTATTATAAATTGTGCTACATGTTCGTGCAACAATAGTGTATATCAGGCTACCCGCATCAAGCATTCAATATTTTGATTTCACATATTATGTAGTATTTACGATAATTAGATAAAAAATTAAACAACTTTTAATTCGATGCAAATGTTAAGTAATTTCATTTGGGATTTATCTACACATCAATCTACATTACAGTCAGCAATACGATTAAAACACCTGTAGACCTAAATATATTACCTACTCACCTATCATACCGGAAGGTAACGTTAGTTACTTTTAAGATTACTCTTAACGAAGTATCACCGATACTTCAAATAGGACGATAAATTGTAGTTTGGACTATGATTCAAATAGACAAAAAATTATATCTATACTATTCTAAAGAGGAAAGATTTGTATTTTTGTATGTTTGTGTTGAATAAACACAAAAACTACTAAGTAGACCGATTTCAAAAAATCTTTCACCATTAGATTGCTACATTATCCCTGAGTAACATAGGCTATATTTTATACCCGTGCAAAGCCGGGGCAGGTCGCTAGTAGTATATAAACTTATTTACCTTATTCGTGTGTAGTTTCATGGAGTTAACATTGCCAAACACGCAAGACGCCGTCGGCTTTACGTTCAACGTGTTAGAGTTGAAAATCGTACGAGCAAGGAGTCGCTTGGCCATGGCTGAATTTTCTGTATTATCTCCTTGCTATTTAATGAAACTAACAACTAGGCTTGAATTGTTTCATTACCACGAAGGTTTTTTTTATTACCAGAATCACGTTTCACGCAAATGATATCACGATTTGGCACAACGAGGTTATCGATCGCCGCTGTTACTAGGTTTCGTTTTAAAACAGACTATACAAGTAGATTATAAATTAATATCAATATCACAGTATTATTTAATTGTTAAATACTTCGAGTTTAATATTTTAATTCATATTATTTCACTTAAATTTTACAATAAACGAGCGATTTTCCGCGGCACCAACCGATGTGACGCACCGCGCGAGAATAGCATGGCCAAGGCCGTGGCGTTAGAGATATTTACTCGAAGCGTAACAGACGCAGACGGTTTATGTTGGAACTATATCCATATTATTGTACCAGTCATAGCGTACGACCGGACTTTGGACTGAGGCGCGTTCAACATTTTGCCGTTTTCATCGTGATGTAATGCCTCGAAATAAAATAAGAGTAACGGTAATGTTCAGACTTTGCACATCGTTCAGTAGCAGGACATCTACTAAACGATAATGTGCCGGCTATCATTTTATTAATAGGTATTAATGAATGTTACCACACACGAAGCCGTGGCATATAAACAGCTAATACACTATTTATGATATGAACCTTGACCCTTTGCACTAATCAATGTTTCATTCACGAGTTATCTATGTAGGTACTGAATTTATCAACATATTTTTTTATTTCATTTTAAAAGTAATCACTGTAACGTCTTTAATCTAATATAAGAAAGGAAAGATAGGGATTCAGATCAGACAATTCTTAGTTTCAATAATAAATTATCATTTTATTGCTCTTTTTGCTTTAGTTTGCTGGGACTCGGTCACCCATAGCAAATTATTGTACATTCATAGTTACTTACATAGGTAAGGTATCTACACAATAAAAGTAGACTAATTCAATATCAAAATACAAAAATAAGTACATATAAAAATATTATGTCGTTTTTGTTACAAAGTAAACAATATTTACTTTTACAAATCCCTCGTACTTTTACTCAAAGCTATTTTGATCTAGACTTGTCTAAGCTGGTTCGAGTAAAAATCAAGGTACTTACAAACAATATCACAATCACCTCACATTTTCTCATTAATTTTAACTTCACCTAAAATTAAATCGCTTAAAAATATCGAAGTCTTTTACAGAGTAGATGAATCTACTTAATCAGGCTTTCCATGACTTTCGCAAATAAATGTTCAAAGTCTTAGTTAAACTTAATTCACAAACTATAATTAATATGAGAATTTTTCTTTTGTGACCAATTTACCAATCGTATGAGGTAGGTTTTAGTTAGTGGGGCAGAGCGAGTAGGGGTATTTAGATTCGAGAAGACCGTTTCGTAGCGCGGAGAGCAGTGGGCGGGATACACAGGAGCATTCGCCGCGCCAGTCATCCAGATCCAGCGCCCAGAGACCAGCTCCTCTTAACCCAGCCAAAGCAGCCGATACTCCTACCCTGTGAATCTCCTCAGGCTGTAAGTAGGTGGCCCATTGTCTCCCATTCACGCTGAATGTGCCGTCGAGTGTTTTCGTTTCTTTCCATTCGTTTGTTTTCACTCCTTTGCAAATCTGAAAAGAGATATCGAATTAATTTTCCGGAAAACCTTCACTGAAACTTGATATGTCATAGATGGCTTTTGATAAAATATTTTCATCGATTGTGTTCCTATGTTGCATAATAAAAATTGTTTGCGTGGATTTCCCTAGTTTCGCGGGTAATATACATAATATATTGTGTAAACTTCCCATCAGTGTAAATAACCTATTTTTGCGTATTGTAAATTTTCGCAATAGTAGGAATGTATTACGTAGTTTAGGACTTTATACAAGTGTGATAAAGAATGACATGCAGTAATGTGGCATGATGACTTGATGAGTATAATAATAACTACGTTGAAGATTAGATAGCCGTGATAGTGTTGAATAACTGTTGTTTAACACGTCTGACTATTTTCTAAGATCCAAGATAGTCATTTGTCTGATATTTTTAGGCTAACTTCTAGGGTGGTGAGGTAAGGCCCACTTTACCCTAGTTAGTCCTCCTGCCCTAGTAATTGGTACTTTCTACATCCCTTAAAATACTCCTAAAATTATGATTACAATAAAGCTAAAAGTTAACGGTATGATTAATTTGAAATTATTCTGTTTCTAACCTCGTAATAAGCCAAGAATCCCGGCACTCTGGTGTAAGGCCCTAATTCGCCAGGTCCGGAGACAGGTGCACCGGGTGTGGCGTTGGAAGAACTCCTTAGAGTGTAGGTCCGAGCATATGCGGGTACGTTCATCACCAACTTGTCAGCCGGAAGCACGCTGATCCAGTAGGCGAGAGTCGTGTTCTGAAAAGATAACGAAAAAATCAGGAAAACGGGAATCACATAAGACAAAAACTAAGATATCGTGAAATTGATATTAAATACTGTGGAACAGAGAAACATTATAATTTGTAATATCGTCGGCTAATACAAGTTTGCGATGCGAGCTACGGAATCTAAAATTACACATTTGAACCACCATGACCTCCAAGAGAATATGTAATTTATCCTGTCCATGCAGCGTGTGAGTGTGCGAGTGTTATGGATACTTACAAAACTGTACACTCCAGCTACTTCACTGCTCTCGAAAGGCACCAAGAACGCGGTCCTGCCAGTTGTCGACGCATAGTAGTCGTTTGCCGTGATCGCTATCCAATCCAGCTCTGTGGAAAGTACGTCTGGTTCGTACGCCACAGATGCGATTTCAGGGGATGAGGCCACTGCAGCTGATATCTCAAAGTTGTGAGGTCGAAGATACTTTGATAGTTCTCTAAGCAAGTCACTGAAATCGTAGCGGGATGGACTGCTGTATCTAGTAGCAGTGGTGCATGGTGCCTAAAATTGAGAAAAAACAGTTAAATAACTTTATTTTCAAACCCACAAATTCTTAAGTGTCTGAACACTCCTTATCCGATTGTGGTTATCTACCTGTTTGCAAACTGGATATTGCCAAGCAATCTGAACTCCGTCGAAGTTCCATCGATGCAGCATGTCATAAAGAGAATCAATAAAGATCTTTCTGTTCCCGTGTGTGGACGCCATTCGTTTCCATTTGTCATCTTCAGAGTCCTTCAGGCCTCCTGCTCCTAAGATTACTTTAACCCCAGTCTGCTTTAGTTCTGCAATTTTTCCATAGAAGTCGTTTTCGATGTCGAGCTCAGGGATTCCAGGGACTAGCTTGTATGTTTTAGGGTCTAAGTGAGCCCATGAGTATATTATGTGGGTGCATAGAGATGGGTCGACTTGCTCTGGTCCGAAACTACCGTTTCCTTGCCTAAAAAAATAAGAGGAAAATATTGTATGGAAAAATAATATGGTTTCGTTTATCCTATAGTACACCTTAAAGCACACAGCTTGCTGCTTACCTGTAATAAGCCCAGCTGGTGAAATAGCAAGCAACAATAGGCTTTTCAGGTTCAGTTTCTTCGTCCGCCGTCGGTCCTGCAATCCTAAGCTGGGACCTAGTCCTGCATTTGGCGTTTTCTGGGAAGTCGCAGTGGTTCTTGTTCCAGTGCAAGGGTTCGGGGCAAGTGAGCTGAGTGAACTCGCCGTTCATGCAAAGGTAATATTTGCTGCAGTCGTTGCTATCCGCTCGGAATACGACTCCTGAGCACGGTTTGCCTTCCATATTGGAACCCTACAATTAAACATTCATTAAATAATCAATCAACGCAGAGTTCCTGACATATTTTGAAATGTATAGTTTCCAGTTTATTAATTGCTTGAATACTTACACTTACTATACCAGTTACAGTCGGTTTTGTTGTGGTTGGTCTTACATATTCAGTAGTCGTTTCCTGTGGTGTTCCAGGGAAAGCCACTGCTGTATCTGTTCCAGGGGCTTGAACTGCGTATCAAAAAGTTTAGTTAATATGAGTGTCATCGAGGGTATTTACAGATTTACTTTTCAAGTAAGGCCGAATTAATCTAGGATATTTTACTTACTCTCTTCCAGCGAGCAAGGTGGTGGAGCTTCCTTGTTTCTCAGCACAAAGTTGATGGTCTTCAACAATGGTGACTTGCCACATCCACAATATTTGCCATTGAAGTCGTCGAGGTCCAAAGACCAGGTCATGGCTCCTCCTAGGCCCATAGCTCTTACATACTCAGATTTGTGTCGCACCATATAGTCATCGTCAAAGGAAACCCACTGGTCTTCTAAGAATGCGTAAGGACCCATCCTGCCGCCAGGGTCGCGTGACACTTGCCAGCCCTTCATTCTGATGCGGTCGCATATCTATGAGAATAAAAGTTAGATTATAAATCTTCTTGATAAACTAAATTTGTGCACGGACAACAGTAACTGTCGATAAAGTAAAATTAGCAGAGGTTTTTTATATTTTTTTCTTTGGAATAAAAGTTATCTTACTCGCTTTCGAACATGAGAAAATATATGTTTCAGCATCTGCAGATAAAATATTATGGCGTCTGCTCCGTTTGTATTGCAAAAGGCAAGAAATCTTTCGTCTTAGTCTCTCCCAAGCTTCTAAGTTTTTAGTTATTTTTATTGTTGAGTTATTTTTATTTTAGTTATTTTTACCTCGTAGAAGGATAAGAATCCTCTAGCCCTGGTCTCATCTCCTGCCTCTCCGCCAGCGTATGTGGGCACTCCTAGGCCGGTACCGACATTTTCCACGATGGAGAACGACTGTCCGTAGAACGGAACGCCCATTATGAGTTTCTCTTTATCAGCGCCTTTGCTGATCCAGTAGTGTACTGTGAAGTTCTGTGCAACAATTGGGATTGAGTGTTAAGTATAGAGTTAAGAAGCGTTAGGTATATAGTAGATACAATAAGTAAGGACAAAAACCACATGTAGCGGTTTAATTGCTGTTGTTGTAGTAGGTATTTGTAGAGTTTCTAGGAACGAACGATACGCTTGCCAAAATATTGTATAATTTGTGTCATTATGAAAAGGTGGAAACCGTAAACAAGGCCACAATCACAACGAACTGCGATGCCTAATGAGTTTAATGATGAGCCAAATCGTTATTTGATTGTCACATCGGCTTGGCTTTAGACAAATAGCTACCACCTTATCTTATCATAATACAAGACTTTATTTCTGTCGAAATGATTCAATACGCGTACATAACATAACCAGATAATTCAATTGATGCAGATTAAGTTGTACTATACGAGTAAAGTTTTATTACCGTGTTCAAAGTCATGTCGGATTCGTCGCCGCCACTGTACATTGGAGCCACGTGTCCAGTCTTCTTGTCCCACTGGCCGTGGTAGTCGTACGTCATCAACGAGATCCAGTCCAGGTTGTTCGATAAAGTTGGCACATCGTATGCTGGAAGAGATTTTGAATGAATTGCTTTCCGTATTTTCATTTCAGAAATTGTATTCTGACGTTACGTCGTACTTCTCTGCCTAGAATATTAAAGAGCTTTGAAAGTTTTATTACTTACCAACATCAATAACTCGTTTGCTAGCGGAGACAGCAGCAGATAACAAAAGCCCCCGAGGAGCGAAAGCTGTCTTTAGTTCCTTGACTAGACTCGCAAATCCTTGTTTGTCTGTGCTTGGTCCTTTTTCGCAGTTAACCTGAATAAAACACCAAATGAATATACAGATGGTCTCGACATGCAACCTTGAGGTTCACTAGTAGTTAGTAGTACATCCAGACAGCCACGTGATACTAAATAGGTACTTATACAGAAACAAGAACATTATTTTTACAAAAACAAAAAACAACAAGAACATTATTTTTACAAAACAAAAAACAAAAACCGACTTCAAAAGACCGACTATTGAGTTATTCATCTATTTGTCGCGCACGTACTTAATACAAATTTAAGACTTATATGGTTTTCTCGTGGATGCCATTATCAGAACTGGACTAAATTGAAATGGGACCAAATGGGAAGTGTCAGCTTTCTAATAAAAAAAGAATTATCAAAATCGATTCACCCAGTCAAAGTTATGAGGTAACAAACATAAAAAAAAAAAAAAAATACAGACGAATTGATAACCTCCTCCTTTTTTGAAGTCGGTTAAAAACCGACTTCAAAAGACCGACTATTGAGTTATTCATCTATTTGTCGCGCACGTACCTAATGCAAATTTAAGAGGTTTTCTCATGGATGTAATTATCAGAACTGGACTAAATTGAAATGGGACCAAATGGGAATCGTCAGCTTTCTAATAAGAAAAGAATCATCAAAATCGATTCACCCAGTCAAAAGTTATGAGGTAACAAACATAAAAAAAAAAACATACAGTCGAATTGATAACCTCCTCCTTTTTTGAAGTCGGTTAAAAAAGCAGTACTATCATTTACCTGCCAGCACTTAGGATATTCCCAGTCGAGGTCGAGTCCGTCAAACTCATACTGTTCAATGAAGTCTATCGCGTGAACTATAA
Source organism: Alcis repandata (assembly GCA_949125135.1). Classification (NCBI taxonomy): domain Eukaryota; kingdom Metazoa; phylum Arthropoda; class Insecta; order Lepidoptera; family Geometridae; genus Alcis; species Alcis repandata. Next base: position 7,761,370 of record OX421226.1, on the reverse strand, counting down.
ACGTCCTCCTGGCGCTTGCACTGTTTACGAGTCTGGAGTATTTGTCACTCGCTGAGTCGTCCCAGCCTCCTAATCCGAGGACCACCTTCACGCCTTCACTCTTTAGTGAGACAACTTTCTCGAAGAATTCTGAACAAAAAAGAACGAACGAAAGTTAATTTTATACTAATTTATTATTCAAATCAATTTGCACGTAAAAAGTAGCAACAGTAGAAAATAAAAAAAACTTATACACCCGATTTTTCAGTAATCTCATGACGCAGTTTGTCTAAGTTAGGCTTTTCCTTTTGTTTTTATTATTGTATGATTTATGTCTATGACTAGAATGTAAAGAAAGTGATCGAAAACTTACTGTTTTCCACATCGAGCCACATATCGTGCGGTTTGATAACAAGGCGGGTGCTGTCGAGAACTGCGAACGCGTACACGATGTGTGTGCAGAGAGATGGGTCGATGTTGCTCGGGGTGTATTTACCGGGACTTGGCCTATAATATATTGAAAATCATTAAGTCATTGAGCCATGTTCACAATAATATAGTACACATCAAACCTTTGATTTTGTTCAACATATAATTTCCATCAAAAATATTTGCTGGTAAAGTAAGCAAAATATCATGTCGTCTAGTGTTAATCCTCATATTTCATGACGAAACGAAATATTGTTTAGATTTTAATTTACCTGTACCACGCCCAGTTTGTGTAGTAGCAGACTACTTTATATCTCTCTTCAACGTAGCTATCAGATGGCGGTTTCTTAGTCGTTTGGGCCACTTCAATCTCCGTAGTGGGTCTTGGTGGTTTGTACGCAGGTTTCGATGTGGTTTGCATCGGTTTCGGAGGTTTGTACGAAGGGAAAACTTCAATATCGTCAAGGTCGTTTTCGTCAATGTGGTTAGCGGGTTCAGGATAGTGGTCTGCATGGGTAGGTTTCATTGGTTTACTCTCGTCTTTATTGCTGCTTGGATATGTGCCTAAAAGGCCATTCTTGATAGTGTTCAAAAGCGGGTGCTTTCCTTCGCCACATCTGAAATTACCAACAAATTTGATTTCCACACTTGGGTTGGGCTTGAAATGTTGTGGTTAACTACCTACCACACAAAGCAGAAGAATTTGATTGATTATGTCTAAATTTTCTTTCAATTCAGTAAAGGTTCTTGTTAAGTCCAAACTCACCTATTTCTGAAATCATCAAGATCAAGGGCCCAAACCATACCACCGGCAAGACCCAAAGATTTGATGAAGTCAACTTTCCTCTTGACGATTTCTGGATCGTCGAATGAAACCCATTGGTTGCCCTTGTAGGCATAGGGTCCCATGCGCCTTTCAGGGTCTTTCACAACGGTCCAGCCGTTATGTCTAATTCTATCACAAATCTGAAAAAAAAGTTGTTATAGTTATGTATGTTAAGAAAATTATTTAATGCGTGATTATTATTCTTGCCATATATTGCGATTTTTTAACAGGTACTTTAAATAGCATGTAATATTACTCAAATAGCGTTTTATATTTTGAACTAACCTCATAATAAGCCAAGAATCCTTTAGCCCTAGTATATTCTCCTTCTTCACCGCCTGTAGATGCAGGTGTATTCAATCCATAAGGTTCCTTTCCTCTGTGAGCATTTCTCCTATTCTCCAGAGTAAACGTTTGACCGTACATTGGCATGCCCATTACAAGTTTTGAAGCTGGAGCGCCCTTCTTCATCCAGTAGCGCATTGTGTAGTTCTGAAAGGAAAATTGTTTTTAGCTGTAGTATAAAACTTTTTTGAACTCTTCATAAAATATGTAAAATAACTTTAATCTATTAATCGAATATCACAAAACCGAAAGTAATTTAATTTATGCCTTTGCCTGTTAGTTACTTTTTCACGATTTAATGGCAAAAGTGTTGATTTGAAATAAGGAATATAATACAAAATTTGCACGTAAAACCACAGGACCCAGATTCACTTACCGCATTGAAATATGTATTATCATCGTCAGGATGATAATACAAAGGAGCGACGTGTCCGGTCTTCTTGTCCCACTGTCCATGGTAATCGTACGTCATTACCGCGATCCAGTCCAGGTGCTTGGCTAGCGTCGGCACGTCATACCCAGCGTCTATGACTTGTTTGCTTGGAGATACGGCAGAAGAGAGCAACATTCCTCTTGGCTTGAGGACGGCAGATAATTCTCGGACTAAGTCGGCGAAAGCTCGTTTGTCTGATTCGGGACCCTTTGAGCAATCCACCTGAAAATAATCAGAGATATCTCGTAAATTTGAGGTAAAATGTGTGTAGAACAAAAAAAAGTCTTATTTAATCAACTATTTATCTATCGATCAACTACCAATGTAATATATTTTTCAAATTACCTGCCAGCACTTAGGGTACTCCCAATCAAGGTCTAAGCCATCAAAGCCGTACTTGTCAAGGAAATCAATCATGTGGTCTACAAATCTGGCTCTTGCAGCTGGGTCGTTCACCAGCCTGGAGTATTTATCGCCAGCAGAATCGTTCCAACCTCCCAGACCGAGGGACACCTTGATTCCGTGCCTCTTGTACTCGACTACGCGCTCGTAAAGGCCTGGAAGTATGAGACATGTTAAAACGAGAAAAAAGTGTAAAGAAAGAAGAATAAGAAGAAAGTATAAAAACATGGTGTAATGTAAAGGGACTTCAAAAAAAGAAAGAACTAAAGATGACCAAATGAACGGGAATGTATATTCAGCAGGCCTAAAAACCGATCTGGATCTAAATATAATATGTAAAGTATTCAGAAAATGATTGCCTTTAAACATGCCGTAGCACGAGAGAGCAGACGTTTGCTTTTATTTCAGTATGCATTTGATTTATAAGCGTAAAAGTGTAGGGATAATAGTTTTAAAGTCAAGGATGGTGATGCTATACGGTGACTTACGGTTATCATAATCAGCCCAGGAGTCATGCGCCATAGCGAGGCCGTCGTCTCCGAGCACCGCGAACCCATACACGATGTGTGTACAGAGCGTCGGGTCGATGTCTTCCGGAGAGTACTTGCCGATGCCGGGCCGGTACCAAGACCAGTTCGTATAGTAGCATACTAGCTTGTAGCGAGCTGGAAATGTACCATAGCATAAATTATACCAGCAATTAATGCCACGATGATACCTATTTCAGCATTTCCAGCTTGTTTTTGCCTACTGCATGGTATAAGACTCTTCCTTCTTTCGCTAGTTTTCTCTGGCCAAAAGCTAGTTTTGCCAGATCTTCCCTAAGGTTATAATTATTTTGTAACAAAGTTAACAAACGCTGGTTCGATAAATATTTTGAAAGGGGTTTCAACATCATTTATCCAAGTTTTCACTACGAGTGCTTAGATTTTGAGGCGTCTTCTCTATTGCTTTCCTTAATATTTTTCTAAAAGTAGACAACATAAGTACAAGTAGACCTTGCCTTTTAGTGCTTAGAATACTAAAAATACTTGGAATAGGACATCACCCTGAAGTTGGTAGAATACTAAAAGACAAAAGAGACACTAAAATATAAAAACATTTTCCTTACAATTCAATAAAGCCGGTTTCACAGATATATCTGGCTGGGTTCCAGTAGACGGCACAGTATGGATTGGTTTTTCTGGAGTGAGCGGTCGTTCCGGTTCTATAACTTCCTCCGATTCTATAACCGGGTCGATTTCAGGACTGCTGTCTGTTGTTGTAGTTGAAGTGGATGTGGTGGATGAAGAGGTCAGTTTATTCTTGCATTTTGCGTTCTTGGGCCAGTCGCAGATTTGTTTGTCCTACGTAAAAATAAATTGGCTTTAGACACTAGTAGACAAGTAGAGCTTTAAGATTCATATTTCATATAAATTTTCCAATATTGGTTGTTACCTGGTTCCAGTGTAATCCAGCACTGCAAGAGAACTCTACAAATTCACCAAAGAGGCAATGTAGGTAGCGCGTGCAGTTAGATTGGAACGCAGAGTATTCACCACTATTACAGTATTCTGAAAGAAGTAGACATTTGAGTATGTTCTGAAAACAACATTCACAAAGAATCGTGTTCTAAAAAAGTCGTTACTTCTACTTACTGGGAATAATGTCTTCATTGTCAATAACGTTTCCATCAGAGTTGCTTGCGTCAATGAGAGGAGCTGACACGCCCTGTCTTCTGTCTGAGCAAGAAGTTGCACTGGGGAAGTCGCACTGAGTCCTGTCCTGTCGCCAAACTAGACCGGGCGCGCAGTTTTGGGCTACTAGCACTTGGTTCGAACATACGAAGAATTTCTTGCAATCGGGATGGGCGTGGTACGTGCCAGTTACACAATCCTGTGAAGAATTAAGGACACGTGAAGAGGAACAATAAATTATAATTGTTTGAAACAAAAATAGTGCAGCAAACGCTTATTTTATTGATATACCCTTGTCGACACACTCGACACGTGTTCGCCTCTCATCTAGTCTCAAATTTCTGTCCTATTTGGTCCACATAAACAGCGTAACACTAATCGCAGACTAGCTTGACTAGATATTCCCGATTTTTTACCACTTTCTATGGCATCTTTGCCGTAACTTAACTTCTCCGAAAGGTTACATGTAAGTTCTTTCTTCTACTCTTTCGATAAGGACTACCTCAGCGTTAGAAACATGTCAGAGTTAAGATAATTTCACCCTTACCTTGCTAGCAACGTGGGTCTCATCCGGCAACGGTTTCCCAGTTGTAGTGGTTGGGCGCGGCGGTCGCGTGGCTGCGGGCCGCCTCGTGGTCGTGCTCGTGGTTGTAGTCGTGGTAGTAGTGCTGGTGCTAGTTTTGTCTGGTTGTGGTAATGGCGACTTCGTTGCTGACGGTTTGTCGACTATACAAAAGAGTTGGTTTTTGTTACTCATTACAGTTTCGTCGTCGTCATAAATTCGCAGCGATTTAGAAAAATCCCAATGGTCATTGAAAAATGAGATATCCGTTCTATGACATGAATCCTATGATGATTCCTGAAGCATTCTGCTCTAAAACTAAACAGCCATGGGTCTATAGAGTATTATCAAAATAGTTTGTTACTGCATCGACTAATTTGGAATTCAATTCGGTTATGATTAGTTGAGTCTTACCTTCACACTGTGCAAACTCGACCCAATCGCAGCGTCTAGTCCGTCTGTCCCAGTGCAGTCCAGGCGGGCACAGTTGCTTGCGCCAGCGGCCGCCGACGCACATCAGATACGAGTCGCAAGAGCTAGCTGGCGCGTGCAAGTCGTTGCCACCGCATTCGCCGTCCTCTTGCTTGTCTGACGATGGACCTGAGAATAGGACATAACCAGATTATTTTTATTAGCACTATTGGGATTAAACCTGGTTTTGAAGTTTCCCCATCAGGCAGTGGTTCCACGCTGCCAATCTGTCAATGTTGTTTAGTTCGTCCATGTGCAGTGCACTAAGAAGGAAATTCACATTCCAAAGTAGCACTATCGAAGCACATTCGTTAAAGGACAGCTAGCTGTTTGAAGTGTACTTACGCTTGGTGGTTGTCGTAGTCGTGGCTGGTTTAGGTGGTCGAGTAGGAGACGTGATCGGTTGTGAAGATCCTGAAAAAGTTTTCATTTTTAACCGACTTCAAAAAAGGAGGAGGTTATCAATTCGTCTGTATGTTTTTTTTTATTTATTTTTTTATGTTTGTTACCTCATAACTTTTGACTGGGTGAATCGATTTTGATGATTCTTTTTTTATTAGAAAGCTGACGCTTCCCATTTCAATTTAGTCTAGTTCTGATAATGGTATCCATGAGAAAACCATATAAGTCTTAAATTTGCATTAAGTACGTGCGCGACAAATAGATGAATAACTCAATAGTCGGTCTTTTGAAGTCGGTTCTGTCCGAATTTTACTCTATTTGTCAAACATTAGGTGTGTCCAAAAGTTGTTTCTGCAAATTCGTCAAATTTGAAATACTTATTTAAATTAGACCTCAACATTTACTTATTAGTTATTGATATCATCAGGCAGTGAAAATGAAGTGAAGTTTTAGCGAGCGCGGTAAACGCTCCAGTGATATGGTGCTGAGTGTCGATCCACCTCTCGCGTTGCTTCATCCACCGAGGTCGAGAGGTCTAAACCGCCTCAGCTTCACTAGACAGTAGAGGATAACCTTACCTTGGCATTTGGCATATTTAGGCCAGTCACAGTGCTTCTGGCTAGAGCTCCAGTGCAGGCCGGGAGCGCAGTGCTGCAGCTTCCAAGTGTAACCGTCGCAGTGAAGGTACGCGTTACAGTCGCTGGCTACTGCGTGGTAGTCCTGACCGCTGCACGAGCTTCCGTCTGACGCGGCCTGCGTGTCTGTTGAGAGGTAAATGTTTGTAGTTTAATGATATGCTCAGTACGAATCCTTTTAGCTTGAATATGGAGATGATAAGGATAGAAGAATACGCACTGTACTGACCGATCTAACTTGTATCTTTTAAGTTAGATCGGTTACAAAATATTAGAGTATTCTATTAGTGTATTCTTACAAAAGATTAGAGAAACAGTTTGATGAGTTTGCATGTTTTTCAATTGACTTTTATTCGGTTAATGTTGGTACCTACCTACATAATATGTAAACATTGTGAAACCACATTAGTTTCCATAATAAACACTGTGAGTCATTAACTCATTAAAATATTGTTACAATAATGGTATCACTAACTTACCAGAACTGGCAGCCGTGGTCGGTCTACGAGTAGTCGTTGTGGTAGTAGTTGTGCTGGTAGTAGTTCTAGGAGTGGTAGGTGGTGGCCGTGACGTCATTGGCGCTAGAGTGCTCGTTGCGGTACTCGCTCCGCTGCTTGAAGTTGCTGTGAAAAAGGGAAAAAGGCAATAAAAAAAATGCTGTATTGGATTGTTAATGCCATAAAAATTAATGGCAATATTTTTTTTATGTCATCGTTTCTGGAAAAAATGTTTTCTACTTTAAATTAATTATCTGTAGAAGGTATAACATTGCTTTATGTCCTCCAACTCAACCCTTTTTTCCAACAACGTAATCAATTATTTATTATATAAGCTACCAGGTATCTCACCAGTGCATTTGGCGAAGCTGGGCCAGTCGCATCTATTGACCGTAGCCGCCCAGTGCAGTCCCGGCGCGCAGCTGTGCTTGCGCCACTGGCCGCCCTCGCACTGCAAGTAGCCCTCGCAGTCTTCCGGCGCCGAGTGGTAGTCGCCCGCGTTGCATGGACCGCCTTCTATGGACCCTGGAACAGACCATCGAGTTAGTAAGTCCATTTCATTTTACCGTATCTGTACCAGCTGCTTCTCTCTGAACTGTGGTTCCACGTGACTAGTGCAATGTTCCTGGCTTTAACCGCGATAAAAAGTTCCCCACAGTAAAAATCGTTTACCGACATATCAATAGCCAAATTTTCAAAAAAACTTCATAAATAGCTGCTCGATCGATCAAATGATAAATTAGAAATCATGCAAATTGACTTTGTTGCGTCTTCCCATCGAATAAACTCAGATAACAAAGATATTAGAATAAGACTATTTTTCTGAAAATTTTCACTCTACTTCATACCATGGGAAAATAAAGGTAAAACTGATAAAGTAATATCCACATTTAACTGTTTGAATATCATTCTTACCAGAATTTGCAGGTTTAGAAGTCGTTGGTTTCCTCGTGGTCGTCGTCGTTCTCCTAGTTGTAGTCGTGGTTGTCGGTTTCCTAGTTGTAGTAGTGGTAGTCGTAGTGGTGGGTGAAGCGGCCGGCCACCACGTGTGCTGGGTGGAGGGGGTGGTGGCGGCGGGCGTCCAGCTCGGCCACGTGGTCGACGACTGGTCCTGGTTGCCGTGCTGGTGGTCGTGATTGGCGCCTGAACCTAGCAAAGCAAAATACAAGATAGTTTAATATTTGAATTTAGAACTTGTGCTTGGACTGAGAGTAGGTTCAATGCTGACATTCTGTTTTCGCTGGTGTAAGGGGAAGTGTGGAAGGAAAGGGAAGTGGTGTCAGGGGGGAAGTAAGCACGAATAATCACGCATTAAATATGATTTACCATCAGCAGCGTCTGTAGCGACAGTAGTAGTGGGAGGCGCCGGAGTGACCGGATCAGGCGGGCGCTCGCAGGGCGTGGTCGGGGGAGACGGCACAGAGCGTCCTACGGCGCGCCCAGCAGCTCTGAGCAACGGAGACGGCTCGGCGCAGCAACGATTGTTGAAGTCGTCCAAATCGATGGCCCACGCGGTAACACCGCCCAATCCCTTACTCATGGCCCATTCGACCTTTTCTGTTATAGATTTGGGATCATCGTAGCCCACCCATTGATTGTCAGAATATGTGTATGGTCCGGCGTTGTCCTGTCTTCCTGTCTTCCAGCGAAGGTTTTTCACTGTAATGTTCAAAACCATGTAATGTATGAACGTTATTATTACGTATACGTATAATAGGGACTGAGTTTTGATTTAATTCAGTATAACTTGTTGCAAGTGACTGTTTCAAATGTTCAAAAGAGTTCAAAGGAGTAATTAAAATATTATGCAAAATTATCTTTAAAAAAATACAGCCGACAGGATTCGAACCAGTAACGACCGCGTTTATTTAAACGACTAAACCGTTGTCAATCTATTGCAACAAAAATTACAAGGCATCTTACATCTATAACAAATCTCGTAGTAAGCCAGCATTCCCGGTTGCTTGGTAAACTCTCCCGGTTCCCCCGGGCCTGCTGCCGGGGCTCCGAGCCCTCTCGACCCTTCCACATCAGCCAGCCTGTACGATTGTCCGTAGAAGGAGAGACCGAGAAGTAGCTTCTTGGGATCGGCTCCTCCATTGATGATAGCATTGACTGCGTATTCCTGAATAACAAGTAAAGATTTGGATGTTTCCAATTTTGGAATTAGTTTCTTAGAACCCGATTTTAGTTTATAGATTAGTTTTTTAGAGAAACTAGTTATTAAAAAAAAGTTTTGCGTAAACAGTTAATTTTCCTAACTCGAGAATTTACTCAAAAAAAATTATTTCATTCAAATACTTACAATAGAATAGTAAGACAGAGTATCCTTAGGCGATGGTATTAACGGAGTGTGATGGGCAGTATTCCTTTCCCATCCTCCATGGTAGTCGTAAGTCATGGCGCTCAAGAAGTCAGCTTCCCGAGATATCACAGGCAGGTCGTAAGCAGCCTCAATGACTTCTTTGTAACCAGAGATCGCGACTCCGAGCTCCATATCAACAGCGTGAAGACCTTTAGCTAATTCCTGAAAATACCCAATAGCGCTATTGTCTTTTTCTTGATATCTTAACCTTTAATTATTTTATTTACAGATATTATTATTTGATCCAGTGAACTTCGTATCACCTAAAAGTGTATTTTTTCCATTGGATTTTTCCTTAACCACCTCATTATTGAGGCAAAAAGAACAAATCGATTTAGCCATTTTCGAGTTTTTGCGAGAGGCGTGGCTATTGATTTGTATATATTTAGATTACAATTACCTGTATAAATTTAGCGTAGTTGGCTTTATCAGATCGCGCTCCTTTCTTGCAGTTGCTCTGCCAGCAAACCGGATAGTTCCAGTCCAGATGCAGACCGTTGAAGTTGTGCATTTTTAAGAACGGAATCAGCTTCTGAACGAACTTAGTACGTGAAGCCTCCGAAGAAACAAGACGTGAGTACTTATCCCCTGCCGAGTCTGTCCATCCTCCTAAACCTAAAATAACTTTGACGTCCTTTAAGGAAGTCACACGCTCGTACATATCTGTAAAAAAGGCTAAATGTTAGTCATCGCATTGAACAATGTACTTGCCACTTATACGTGGTAACACAAAGATCTGCCTACGCATATTATTATGATAATATGCAAGGTTGACCCAGGTTGTGTTGTTATTAGCTTGACTGAGAAGACCCACTGCTGCCTCATTTCTACTCTACCTTGCATATAAAAAGTACAAGAAGAGAGGCCTATGCTCAGCAGTGGGAGATCATAGGCTGATAATAATGATACACATACGAGTAAACTATTGAAAGCGTTACTTACTGTTCGTGATATCAGTCCAAGGATCAAACTCCTTAGCAATAAGATCATCCGGGGAGAGTGAGGCGTAAGCGTAAACTATGTGCGTGCAGAGCCTGGAATCGACATGTTCTGGGACGAATTTACCATCCCCGCGTCTGTAGAAGGCCCAGCTCGTCATGTAGCAAACTACTTTCTTGTCACTTTGTTTAGCTGGAAAATAAAACAATTGTCTTGTTAGTTTCATGGATAATAATATTTCGAATTTCCATAATTCAGTAACAAAACAAAAAAATATGTTTTTTTTTTAATTAATAAATTAATGAATTCTTTTCCTTACTTCGTTTGGCATCAATATCATCAGATTCCATATATGATAGTCTTTCAGGCTCTCTACTGAGATCTTTCATGGGTAGATCGCTCCACTGAAAAATAAAAATAGAACATTTACATAAATATCTGCCTACACAATTTGTTTATAGTGCATCTTTTGAAATTAAAATCATGTTCGTACTCACTTCAAAATCGTTTTCATAGACTTGCGATAAATATCTTGTGGCATCGTCAACGCTTATCCTGAGGCTCTGGCCTGGCATACATTTGGATACGTCATTATGCCTAAGGAAAGAAAGAAATAATGTTAATACACATACTAGGGTTTAAAATTGCCTACTGAAAGCAGCTAATTCTGAAAGCTTTAGTTGGCAAATCAAAACAAATCCAATCACATCAAATCAATCTAAACTTGTTAAAAAAAAAGCTGTCTTAGTCATTCCGGACATCTACACTTTTAGTCAACTTAGATTTGTAAACTAAAGCCTTCTGAATGACTACTCTATTGGCTTATTTACAGTCATACTCGTACATAATATGTAATATATTATATTAATTTCCTACCCGCAAAATCCAGTGGAAGGATCGTAAAGCCTTTCTTCTTCACAGGCCATCCTGTAACTAATAGATCCTGTGCAGAAATGGAAGTGCGCGCACGACTCCTCGTCCGAAGCCAAGTATGGAGTACTTTCCTCACAAGAGCCTATCTTCAGAGAAGATTGGTCGGTTTGGACGGCTTCGCCTGGAATGGGGTAAGTTGCTTATTAAATTTTGTTTTTTTTTTGTTTTAGGTCAATTTTTTTTTAATTTATTTATTTAAGTTCACCTACACTACACCACGTACACGAACACACTCGCATTCACAAAAAAATTAAAACAAACAAAATATGTACATATAACATTTATAGGCGAAGACAGCATGCAATTTAAAATATAACTCATAAATTATTGTCAAAAGTATTATAAAAAGAATTAATTAAAATCAAGAAAATAGTCAAAAATTACATTAAAATTCATATTTACTCATTCATCTATATATATAAAAATGAAACCCGTTTTCTTTGGTCACGGCCTCACGCGTGAATGGCTGGACCGATTTCACTAATTCTTTTTTTGTTGTATTTGTTATTATTAGGAGAAGGTTCTTACGGAAAAAAATATTAAGAAAATCTCTCAGAAATATTGAAAAACCCTAAAAACAGCCCTTTTATTTTTCCCAAACTAAAACGAGCTTTATTGCTATTGTATAAAGTTCATATTGAATTGCAAGCACTCACTGTTGTTTAAGCAATGTAGGTATGTTCCTAACGTCCAAGAGTCAATTTGCACTTTATTACCTCTGTACAAAGTTCAAATTCAATCATATCTATCAAAACAGTGTGCGTTTTATACTGATAATTTTTACTTTAAATTGACAAGTTAGCATCAACAAACTACGGTTGCTATAGTTACGCAATAGCATGAGAATAGAGGTTATAAGAAAGAGTTCCTATAATTATTCTCAACACCTTTGGTCACGCCATCACGCGTGAACGACTGGACCGATTTCAATTTACTCTACGTTTATCCCAAAGTCTACCCGTGCGAAGCCGGGACGGGCCGCTAGTATTAAAATAATTGTACGTCATATTCTAGGTACAAACCGTTCAAAGTTGTAGAGATCGCGCTAAGTAAGGGGAAAGGCGTTCCACATAGACCTCTAAAATCGTCCATGTCTACTGACCAAGCTGCTGCTCCTGCCAAGCCTGAGCTTATGACGAATTTCATCTGTCAAATTAAAAAGAAAAAAATAAATTTTTATGAACGCTTTATTTTTCCTCAATAGCAAAACCAGTAGGATATTTTATACCTTTTCCAGAACGGTACTAGGGGTGTCATAAGTGACCCATTGGTTATCAAAAACTGCGAAAGCGTTACCAGCTTCATCTATTCCAATGGAACCTTTTCCCTCACGATCAGCCATGCAGACCTAGAAACGAGAGCGAATTATTTAGACAAAATATACAAATATATATTTATAGCAAAAACATACAAAAAGATAAATAAATAAAACTATTATTAAAAGAAAATATGAAACAAAACATAAAAAAAAAAAAAAAAACCGTTATGCCATAAACCAGTCTCAACTCAGCCATCAACTCAACATAATGCCTGTCGTAAACAACCGACGCTGGCGGCAATCTTTTTATTATCAGTATCACATAATTATTGTGAAACGTGAAGATAATGACCGTCCCACCTCAAAGTAAGCAAGCAGTCCTTTAGTCTGTGTGTAAGGTCCTTCGTCGCCCCAGCCGCTGATTGCAGCTCCAGGAGCGGGCAATGTTGACGCAGCCAAAGTATAGCTGCGGCCGAACATTGGGATTCCTAGAACCAACTTTTCTGCTGCCATTCCATGTCGAAGTACGTATTTTACCATGAATTCCTGAAAAAAAAAAAACATTTACAAAGCTTCTTCACATTTTAAATGATTCTTTTATTTGTATTCTTACTTTCTACTTTCTCTTTTTTATAATTTTGATTGCCTTCTCTTACAAACTTACAATATTATCGTATCTTTGGTCTCGTGAAGTAGCGCCAGGGTCTCTATGGAGAGCGCTGTGCTGAACTGCCTTTGGCGGAGGCTCATCGCGTTTGCCAGGAGTCATGTCCCAAGCTTGCAGAATTGTATAGTCTGTAGCACCGCTTACAGCACTTAAATCGTAACCATCTTCTATTTGATACCTGAAAATGAAATAGATTAGGTACGTTGCTTAATTTATTTGAAATGTCCCTTATGTCAAAATTAATTGTAGAAACATTTTATTACCTGAACGGTGGCAGAACAGTAGAGAGAAGGTATCCGTAAGACGAAAACTTTTCCCTTAGCTCATACAGTAGAGCTGTCAGCATATCTCTTTCCTTATAGTCTTTTTCTCCTGGATACACCCAATGGAGGTCAAGTCCGTCAAAATCATGCTCCTGTAAAAAGCTCACGGCGCTCTCTATGAACATGTTCCGCGTCTTAGGTTCTTGCACCATCTCGCTGAAGAGGCGGTCTGTGCCTTCTCCTCCAACACTTATCAGAACTTTTAATCCTGGTATCTTACGCTTCAGCCCGGTCGCAATACGATAACCGCCTAAAACAATTATACGTTATTTATACACCGTCAAAAACTAAAAGCTACTCGTAATATTACGTTCTAGAGGTTTAATTTTGGCTCTCTCTGAAGACGTATGTATGACAAAGAAAAAATACTTTTCGTAGTTTTTTCTGATACTATATAGCTCTGAAAACTAAATATGGTATGCCTCACCTTTGATAACATCGTAGTCCTCGTTAGCTGGTATGACGGAGTATGTGTGAGGGTGCATGACAGCATACGCGTAGTGCAAATGCGTGCACGAGTGAGGCACAAGCCCGGCGGTGAACGCCAGGGGCGGTGCTCTGTACGCGGCCCAGGACTCCATGTAGCAAACCATCAGCCGCCGAGCAGACAGACTGCCTGAAGTCTGCTGCATTTCTTGTAGATTGGCGTTTCCAAGCTGAAGCCTTTCGTCGCTTCGGGAAGCACTGAACAAGGGACAAAATTAAATGATATTTTAAATGTTACAATATTCCGAATACTGCCAGTACAAAATACATAGGGTAGATGAGCTCGATGGATTATTTCACCATTTGCAAGTTTTTCACGTAAGCCTTAGATTGATATCATATGCTATTCCATCCTGCAAAATAGACCGTGTAGAGCAGCCATGAAGAGGTAAAGAAAATAAACATATAGTTTTCGCATTTACGAGTATATTAGTGTTTTTGAACGTTTAGCTAAAACATGATAGAGCTCTACTTACTTGTTCATATATATAGCAGCTCCGTAATAATGTTTCAGTCTTCCTGCGCTTGGAATAATTTCCGCATCCTACAAAAATTAAGGATTTAATTAGTACATTACCTTTATTACTAACATTAATAGTCTTTAGTGGCCGTGGTCGTGAAACATACCTCATCTATAGACTTGAAATCATATCGTCTATCTAATACTGGGATCGGTCGTCTTTCCACAGCATCACGTAAGGGTAGTCTTCCATCACTGTCCTCGCGGAGAGCCCTGAGAATTAATCACATTTTAATTTGCTTTCTTAAGGATTTTAATTTGTAGTTTTTTTTTTGTATAAACATATGTATTAAATTACATTATAAGTTATATATGGTTTTTTTTTAATATTTACCTAAGGGGTATACTTTCGACTGATGCCCGAATGGGCGTCGCGATTGGTTCATGTTGGGGTATAGTTTCGACAGCGCTTCGGGTAAAGGAAGACCCGACGCGTGGTGACGCTACAGCGGTTGTGCACAGCACTAAGGCCAGAGCACTCTGAAAACACAATATTTACCAACTGTTTTAGAGTTATAAGTGTACAAACTAGCTGTTTTATAACAGTCGTGTGGTTAATAGGTATCTACGCAGTTTAACAGCAGCTCGTTCTCGTTTGCCAAACTCGTATTCATTCCGAACACCTATCCGTGATCTGTTTAGCATGAGTTTGTCGAACAAAAGATTCCAAGGTTGTTGACCCTACGCAAAAAAGCTTTATATACGTTCGTACATCTCAGTCAACAATGCCAATAGGAATCAATTACCTGGGGACACTTAAATTAGGCGTTTTAGTGCCGTTATTCGAACGTGTTGCAAAAAATTTGATAAAGCATATCGAATAATTCCCTGCGGTTTCGTGCGGTGCCATACAATAGAAATGACGGTTTACACGCCGTTAATGAAGATTGCATGGTTCCCATTGTATTGGACTGAAAATATTTAGAAGTGTGGGCGGTAGCGGTCGCTGACCCATCGATCAAGTAAAGCACACGCAGTTCGCGCAATTAACATAACTTGACAAAGTTCGAGTCAAGATCAACACTTGAGACTGGTTCGCGGACAAAAGTTTGTGTTTATTTATTTTTAGTGTATTTTGATAGCGAGTCAATGACCACAGCCTCCGAAGTACCGTTACATAAAACGATAAAGATAAACTTGCTTTAAAATGTGCATGTGACAATATCCATTATATAAAAAGTTGTCATGGGACTGCAAAACATTGGTGACTTGATAAAAAATAGCCTGAGCTTTCCGAGTGAATATTTTGGTGAGTACCTAATATTAGTGGGTACCCTTTATCGAAAGGTTACCTAGGCACCTTTTACATAACTTGACATTTGACAACGAGCGAGAAATATAATGTGACTCGCGTCATCTAAATCATATGGCATTAATAAACTGCATTTTATGGCTTATTCATGTTTTTGTTTTTATTTCCAATTACTTACGTTTTGGTCGCATTTCAGTGACCGTCATAGGAAAACTAATTCATAAAGATAAAGATTATTTATTCACCCAAAACACGATAGTTACCGCTGATCACCGGATGGATCACGACAAACATAAAAAAGTTAATTCATAAAAATTGAAACTAATTTTAATCAGATACATTTTATTGGAATTTGGGTGTGGATAGTAGGAGAGATGATCTAATAAATTACTTAGTTAGCTCTAATAGTGCGTTGACTTTGGCTGCCCAGAGAATAACACAATTTGCATACAAGTAAGCCAGCCAGAAGCAGGTAGCTGAGAGCCCGCCAGGTCATCGTCGTCTTCCTAACCTGTCTAAGGAGCCCCACGTGACATTTCGCTAACGATTTCGAGCTTTATATAAAGTTTTTTAGGACTACATCTCCGATATAATTCGAGGCTATAAATTGGATTATTCGGCATGCCGATGTTATTGCCCTAATCTCGACATTGGACGTATCAATTTTATGGCCAAGGAAACTGCATACGATTTGCATTAATCGACATTTGAGTACGGTTACATACGAACTTTAAAATACATAGCAGGTTCGGGAACGAGGTTTTTAGTTTTTTATTTGGTTTGTTTGAGTCGTTTATTTTGTGATATAAAATGTCACAAGTGTGAGTGCTAAGAGCATTTGACGGAATCGAGACATTATTTTTACTAAAATATGATATTATAAAGAGGTAAAGGGTAATCTCCGAAACTACTGGTCTGGTTGTAAAAACTTTTTCACCAATAAAAGTAAAGCTTTAAGAAATGGATAAAAATGAAGGTATTAGTGGATAATGAGTAAGCAGTGCTGAGGGTCGACATGACATGACATTGTCACGGCGCGAAGGCCGAAGGAGCGACGCACGCCCGATGTCCCAGTGCGTGAGTCGCATACTGTACTACATTAACGATACTTTGCTATGATGCAGCCAATATCTTACCGGCAAATTACTTTATTTTTCTGATTCTTTGCTCTTGATATTTATAAATAGTTTCTCAGGTCTCTGGACTCTGTGATGGAATACGTGAATACGAACTAAGAATTTTAAATACAAAATATTATAACTATGAAAATAAGGAACTTAATATCCTTTATGTCAGCACTTAATATGTTGCAAATAAAAGGTAACTAACAAGCTCTATAGGTACTTTTAAAGTGAGACGAATACTAAGTACCTATAAACATAGAGAAATAAGTAAAGACCCTTTATCACAGTATCGATAGGTAAGTAACATAAGATGATATATTATCGTTCAATGGGAATGTCTGGACTGCTTAGAATAGTAATTGTTGATTAGATGGTTCTCGTTACTCGTAACTTTTATATTATTTACTCCGCTCAAGTGCTCATGCATGTTTCTGATAGCAATTCTCACTACGTGTAATAAATGTTAAAGCTATTTCAAAATAATTACCAAGTAGGTATATAGAAATCGCAACATACAGATTCATTTTATTAGATTTAGATAAAGGTACATTTAGAATCTGATTTGAAAGCTCTTCTGAATTTATAAGCATTCGAATTTAATTATATTTTTGCTCAATTTTTATTCTCATTGGTCAATTGTAGTTGACAGGTTTATTCACAAACTAAACAGATATATTAGCGGTTCTTTCACCTGAATTGCACTCATCCACTGTTCTAAGTAAATATTTGTCACTATACCACAAGTGCACAGAGCGACGTGCTAATCGTTAGGTTAAGTAAACCTGAGCTTTGCTGGCAGAAGTTTTAATAGTTATTTGTTATACAAGAGTGCAAAGTTGCTTTTTAACCGCGTGTTCAATTTTGATGACCGAGCAAGCGAAGGATTCTAAAATTGAATCACGAGCGCAGCAAGTGATTCAAAATTAGAATCCTGAGCGTTAGCGAGGGAATCAAAAGAGCTCGAGGTGAAAAATCTTTGCACTCGAGTGCAACACGTAACTTTTCATTCCACCTCAGCGAGGAAAGAGTATTTTTAATCTTCAATATCTGAGTGGAAAAGCTCATTTGCGCATTATTAACAGTTTCAGTCAATTCTGTTGGCGTCAAACAAACTTCCTCGTCGCTAGAATCACTCATTTTAGTTTTTTCACTTGTTTTCAATGGTTTTTTCACTGGTTTTCAAATGGTGGGATGAAAACTAAATTTTCATCCCACCATCTCGGAAAGAGTATTTTTAATCTTCAATATCTGAGTGGAAAAGCCGTTTTTATTCTCTAGAGGATAAAGTAAATTGAATTTAGAACATCGTGTGCACTAAGTTTGTGAATTAAAAAAAACATTAAACCTATTTACTGCTACCTCTATGGTGCCGAATATATCATACAACTTTTTTTTAATTTGTTAAAAACTCAGACTCGGAACCTTCTTGGTGTTCTTTTTTCAATTTGCTTTGTACGCGGTTCTTTACGCGGCATTTTTTCACGTCATTGTTAAACCTTATATTAAAAACAAGAAACTTGAAAACAAGTGAAAAAACTAAAATGAGTGATTCTAGCGACGAGGAAGTTTGTTTGACGCCAACAGAATTGACTGAAACTGTTAATAATGCGCAAATGAGCTTTTCCACTCAGATATTGAAGATTAAAAATACTCTTTCCGAGATGGTGGGATGAAAAGTTACGTGTTGCACTCGAGTGCAAAGATTTTTCACCTCGTGCTCTTTTGATTCCCTCGCTAACGCTCAGGATTCTAATTTTGAATCACTCGCTGCGCTCGTGATTCAATTTTAGAATCCTTCGCTTGCTCGGTCATCAAAATTGAACACGCGGTTAAAAAGCAACTTTGCACTCTTGTATAACAAATAACTATTTCCTTACCTACATTTGAGAATACGTAAAGTTAAGTAAATATTTTATTAGGGATTGATTTAATTTGAACAATTTTCGACTTATTTATTTTTGTTATCTTCTTTTGATTTGGTTGTTAACTGCCAATCCATAGCACGCCTTTTTTTTGAGTTTGAGATATATTTAGATAAAACAAGCTAAGTATAAAGACATACTCTACAGCTCCCGTTCCGAGTTTATAGCTATAGCTACGTACATAATTTAATGCAAATATCGTACGCGTTCCCGATATAGACTGAAACAAGGCGTCCTTGCTTCGGTTCCCGGTTGTACAACCCTAGACCCTGACCGACTAGTCCTAGTGGCCCATAACCATTTAACCCATTCATGGAGTTAGTGTAATTGTCTACACGTGGTTTGTGGTCACTTTCCACCATGACTTTATTTATAACCCGGTTAAACGTCTTGCATATGCAATGAGTCAAACACGCATTCATTTCTCAAAGAGAAATTTTGGAACAATACAAGTGGGCAATGAGGAATTTAAATAAATATTTTTTAATAATACTACTCGCTGGGTATGGCGTGTTTTAAAAAGCTCTCGCAAAAATATTTGAAGCAAGTTTTTCGATTGTGCTTTTGTATTTGTATATGTTTTGGATGCGGATGCAGAAACTTGTAAAGTATTTATTTTTTGGGACCGGCATTATGTTGACCAAGATCCCCAATTTATTTATGAATTTATAGAAAGGAATATATAATACTAATATCTTTATCGGTAGATATTGCCGGCAAAAACTGGAATAAAGTTGCACATTTTGACAATAATTTAAATATGGGCTAGAAAAAAATATTAGGACGAGTTTGTAGCGCAAGTCAGTTAAAGTAACGGAAGATAAATAAAGTTCAAAAACATTTGACATTTTGATAGGCAATTAATTGCCTAAACTATTAGAATTAAGAACCTAATTTATTGAGTTACGCATTGAGTTAAACTCTTTGATTATTGAATTTAGGTGTTGTAGATTATATTATTTTTGGATAGAGCATTACACTAATTTTATTTAGTAAGTAGTAGAAATTAAACTTAATGTATAATAAGTAAATAAAGTTTAACTTACCCACAGTGCGACGTTGTGCCCCATTTGGGGAGCTTAAACTCGGAAAATGTTATCTGAAAAGTCAATAAAATAGAGATCACTTAAAGGGTCTTCGTATTTTTTTTAATTATTGTTAATCAATTTTTCGTTGAAAATTACTATGCTTTTGTTTTGCCGGTGACAAAAATGCTATGTAGTCCTTTACCTAAGGAATCGGGAGGCTGCGCCTGCGTCGTGAATGTGGTGCGACTGAGCGGGCGGCGCGCGCGACGCCTAGTGTTAAATACTCGGACATGAGGCTACATCAGGCTTCGACGCATCTTGTACCGGTGGCTATGCTTACGGAGATTTTAGGTTTTGCCAAATATATTTCCTTATGCTTACCTTTGCAAATTTCATGTCAAAATTCTGTGTGAGTCCAATGATAGATGGCATTGAGAATGTAACTGGCGACAGCGTAGAGCTTTTGAGATGAAAATTTTCTACTTACTCGTCAATCTCGTAATCGATAAAATTAATTACAGTACTTTGAATGACTTTGTACTTCAATCACAAATACTTAAAAAAATATTGTTACATATCATCTGGGGCTCTATTTTTTATCAATCATTATAAAATTGGGACAGCAGCGGGAGTAGTAATCGAACACATTTTTTTATCGTAACGCATCTCCGATGTTTTCTATATAATTTATACTAGGGATAATGTTTTATAGAGTAAAATCACTATTGGGTTTCCTTACTGTTTCCCGTTTTCTGACGCCTACTTCTACTTGTTTCCTATCTGTTATTAACTGTAGCTTCCAAACAGATGAACCAATTACAATACTTTTTTATTGAAAACAAATTCAATCGAGATGGTACAATGTCAATCTATCTAGCTATTTAATTCGTGAGTTGTTTTCATAATTGGTGGTTGTTTTATTTTTAAAATCTTGTAGGTATCTTCCTAGAGCCTATTTGTGTGGTCACTCTACAGAGAGACTTTGCATTTGGCAGAGCACTACCGGTTTCTAGCTTTTTACACTGTCAATGTACCGATTAATCTTTTTTTGACGGAAACAAATCAATTTTATTACAAAAAGATTATGTCAGGTGTTTTATATTTTTGACTTTACTTAGGAAAGTTTATAAATGTATATTACAAGATTAATAGTATAAATTAACTACAATATTCTATACCTTCTTTTTTGCGTGATATCATTGACATCTGATGTTTGTTTAGTAAAAAAAAGTTAAAAATTACGATAAAAAATAGGCCCAAGTTTGAAGGCTTTTTAAGACAGATCTAAATTTTCTAAAACTATTGGCGTCCTTGTCTAATGGCTTGCAATGATAAAGACAGATATCTGTCTTAAAATGCCTTCAAACTTGGGCCTAGTATCTCTATAAAGCTCTGTAAACACTTGCTTTTCAAAACTTGTTGTGTTATTAAAAAATAAAAGACTAAAGAGATCGTATCTACTGCAAAATGAGGTCGTTAGCGACTTAAAAAAGGTATCATCAAATCAATAACGAGCCCAGTAATTAATCTAAATAACTCACCTATGTACTTATTTGGTCTACTTTTTTGAACAGAACAACAGATTCTCAAAGTTAACCACACCACACAAGTCCACCATTTCACCACAACCCACACTCTAGCTGATGCACTGAAGACATACAACTCCTAATGAGTGACCAAAGTTTGTAGGTACCTAGTTGGTTGAAGCAGCCACGGTACTCTACTTACACATTGGCAGAGGTACTCAACATTTTAATAATTTTCAACTTAATTTCAATAGAAAATATTTAATTATTATATTATAACTAGCTGACCCGGCAGACTTCGTACTGCCATACAGTACTTCTCTATGGTACTGCCTGATTAAATATAAACACTGCACAAAACACTATTTACAATTTTATACTTATAATCTAGACACGCGGTAGCGTGTCAAGCCAAGTTCAAGTGACAGAACTGGCGAGCAGCACCGTGTGTATATTACACGAACCATTTGGAGGCACTTTTGACCTCGTCATAACTCAAAAACTATTTCACATAAACGTGTCAAATTTGGCTCATATATTAAGACTTGCGAGATACATATGTGCTCCAAATTTCATAAACACACCTTAAACGGTTATTTAGATATTAACGTCCAAAAATCGTAATTTTTATCACTGATCTAACTATAGACTAAAACTATATCCATGTTCCAGATGACCTAGAAAGTTCAAATTTGGTATGCAGATAGGTAATTAGGTGAAAACAAAGGAAAAAATCTGAAACTGGTAAATTTGTATCATTTTATTATAATTTTGGAACACTTAACTTATACTTGGTGCCTCAGCAATCAGCAATCAAAACTTATAACAGCCGGTCTTTATGTGGATTTTAAGGTCTTCACGTGAATATACACGAGTAATCAATAGTCTATAAGATTACATAGGTACTACTCATAATAAATAATTTTATTTTAAATTATTTTAATTTTAAATTTTATTTTATTTTTTATTTTATTTTTTTTATTCCAATGCCTCCCGATGGAAGCTGCCTATTCCATTCGATTGCATATTCTTTGTTTGAGCATAGTAATATACAACAAACAAATAGGTTGCGTGAGACTATTGTAGAGCATGTATGTCGTAACTGGTATGATTTAAGTTTGTATACTAGTGGTCCAAACGGAGATCCTTACTGCTCTGAAGAAGAGTATCGAGCAAGCATGCTTTGTTCGACAACTTATGGAGCTGCTTCTGAGTTAAAGGCTGCAGTAAATTTGAATTCTTTACAAAAAGTAATGATATCCCACCAAAAACATAAATGTAAAAAAGGAGAGCCAAGTTCAATACAAAAAGAATGGAGATCTAAATGAGTGCCAAGTTTGATGGTCAGTCCTGAAATTTATTTATACTATAATATAAAACATCATTTTTCTTATAACTTCGGATATATTGTAGCCTAAAGTTTGACTTGGCTAGTTTTCATATACGAATTACAGGTATATTACATAGCCTTCAGAAGTTCTAAACCTGTTACTTGTCGCTTCTTATTTTATTATTATTTCGAAAATTTGGCATGCTGGTAGAATCTAGCCATCGAACATAATAATTTGTTTATGAAAACTAGCCAATTCAAACTTTAGGCTACAATATATCCGAAGTTATAAGAAAAATGATGTTTTATATTATAGTATAAATAAATTTCAGGACTGACCATCAAACTTGGCACTCATTTAGATCTCCATTCTTTTTGTATTGAACTTGGCTCTCCTTTTTTACATTTATGTTTTTGGTGGGATATACCTTTTACAATTATAGGTACGAATTTGTTTCGTGTATCAGTTGACAAAAGCAAACTCATCCATGAAAAAAAAACACTGACATTGACAGTTTGTTGTTGTTTCAACTTTTTTTAATTTGATATGACTTGGAGTCAAATCCTTCGAAATTTTAAAACAAATGAATGAACTATTCGATTTCGTTTTCTTTTTTTTTGATGTGAAACATCTTTTGGCGCACGTAGGTAAAATCGATTTCTGGCGTGGCGACGCTTGCCGTGGCGACGCGTCGCCACGGCAAGCAGTATTCAAGCAAATAACAGGGTTATTCCAAAATAAATGACGACGCGCGTACCTAATTGAGTTTCAATTTTCGAACGGTTTTGTGAAAATCTGTATGGCCATGGACAACGGGAGCATGAATGGATTAAAATGTTTCACATCTACCAGGCGTCCCGTGACGGCTCACATTTTTGTTTTATCTGTGCTCCAACGCACACTGTTTTGATAGATATGATTGAATTTGAACTTTGTACAGAGGTAATAAAGTGCAAATTGACTCTTGGACGTTAGGAACATACCTACATTGCTTAAACAACAGTGAGTGCTTGCAATTCAATATGAACTTTATACAATAGCAATAAAGCTCGTTTTAGTTAGAAAACGTTTGTATGGGAAAAAGAAAAGGGCTGTTTTTAGGGTTTTTCAATATTTCTGAGAGATTTTCTTAATATTTTTTTCCGTAAGAACCTTCTCCTAATAATAACAAATACAACAAAAAAAGAATTAGTGAAATCGGTCCAGCCATTCACGCGTGATGCCGTGACCAAGGAAAACGGGTTTCATTTTTATATATATAGATAGATAGATAGATGAGGCAGTCAGAGACTCTGTTTTCTCCAAAATCGGAGAATGCTTCCCTACAAATTTCAATGAATCGACTTAGATCTAGCCAACCTCTTCAGGTAGGTAGCATACTATAACTACTGGAGATCGTTGTTATTAGCTCTACGTTTAATTTTTTTTACAATGATTGGGTTGCAAAGTGAATATATAGAGTTCCAGCTACTTTTATAAGTCGTAGTAACTTTTTTAAATTACAACTTATAAAAGTAGTAGGAAACTTAAAATGTGTCGCATCTCTGTATGGATGTCCACCATGAGGTATTGGTGCGGCGGCCGGCGGCCGGCGGCCGGCTGCTCGGTGAGTGTGGCGGCTCTGGGCGCTCATCATTACTATGCACGAGACGTTTCTTCCTCCTGGCTGCCAATGTCACTCGCATTGTTTACTGCCGCCGACACTGCCGCAGCCGCTTCGACTAACTGTACTCTAAGTGGACCCTGAAATTGGCAATGCCCTTGTTTACGATACGAGTGACCTGGCTTCTTTTAGGAAATCCGAGTGTTTTTTTTACTTTTTAACAGACTTTTCGAAAAGCTGGGACTCTATTTTCGATGCTGTAGCTCGGACCGGAATCTGGATCATGCCCTTTGTCGAAGGCACAAGCGGAACCGGTATGTGTTTACAGTTGACCAGTTTAGTGCAAATAAGACAAGTGCTCATTTGCTGTGAAGGGTTGAGGCCGGTGGCGTTGGCCGGGAGCATCCCGCGTGCTCTTGAAGGCGAAGTTCAAGGCGGGCCGTTGGCATTTATCGACGATTCGTCAACATTCGGTGTCCGCGTCGCCGTCGGCGTCGTGTGGAGCTGCGCCGTTGGAATACCTCGCCCACGAACTATAATGTAATTAAAGGTTCATTGCATTTCTATTGTCATATCTAACGGTACCCGTGACCCAACACCTTTGTATGCCTACGTTACTCATCGCAGAATCTTTCTACTCTACTCACAGACTCGATCGTAGTTAATGAGCCATGAGTAAGCAAGCAATCGAAAGTATGTAAATTAAAACTCGTTAGGTAATTTTAGGTATACTTGAATATTAATTAGTAAATGGGTAAGAGTAAGTATGAGTTCATCTTAATTGTCTGATATTTAGGTCATATGACAACAACATGTTATAAGAGTAGCTTAGATGCGTGCGAACCGAGAGTATCGCGCCTATTCTTATCACTGTTATCAGTCGGCATGATTTGTTTGCTTTCAATAATATCGTTATTGTACGATACCAGTATGTATGATCTCGGAAAAACATTCTGAGTTCAGTTATTTAGTTCAACATTGTTAAACGTTCGTAGTAGTCGTACGTAGTTTCCATTAGTTCAACTAGCTAATTAGTCATGGTGATAACAAAACAGCTGTTTTTAAGTAAACGCTTGGTAACTGAAAATGATATTTCTGACGGAGGAATCCTCGTCGACGAACATGGTATCATCGAAACCCTCCTCACGCGGGAGCAGTCTGACCAATTGATCGCCGAGAGCAATGGAAAGATTACGGTAATTTTGTCATGTTCATTATTATTCAAACAGGTCCCGAGTCCCGATTCGGCTTATTTGCGGTTTGCAGTTTTTAAATCACGAAATTTCGGTCGCATGTGAATGTATGTTTAAGATGAAAATATTTTAGGCACGGCCACCTGCGTATCAGGATTCGAAAATAATTGTACAAAATGAACTAAACAATATACGTAGGACGTGTTAATGCTGCAGTATTGATATTGAAGGTTTTAAACGCTTGAGAAAAATGAGAAATAAGTATTTGTTTACGTTTACAAGAGACATTTTTGTGTCGAATTTTAGAGATATAGCAGAACTTGTGATAAGATCTTAATACTTGTGAATGGTAAGGTGGTGGATGGCGGAGAGCTGGCGTTGATCGCTGGAGTGGTGGACTCCCATGTGCATGTCAACGAGCCGGGGCGCACCGCCTGGGAAGGGTTCCGGACTGCCACCAGCGCAGCAGCTGCCGGTGGTATCACCACCATCGTAGATATGCCGCTGTAAGTTTACTTCTCTCTTTTCCTGGCTAAGTATTCCAAATCGTGGTGAGTCTTTCATTTTTTCACTTTGCTTATGCAAAGTTAACTTACTAAAAGTACTGGTTGTTCGATATCAATGAATGGTTTGCAAATATAAATGAATGCAAGAAGAAAATTGGAACGATTTTGAAACAAGTTCTTAAGTTTCTTCGAACACTTTGAAATTACTAACAACCCAACTTTTTACAGTCTCGTTAAAACATCGTAAATTTTAATTTGTATTCGGTAACCTTTTTTTAAAATTGTTGCCTTTTTCGTTTTAGGAATTCCATTCCGCCGACAACAACATTGGAAAATCTTAAAACTAAGGCATCTGCGGCTAAAGACAATGTCTTTGTAGATGTTGCTTTTTGGGGCGGGGTTATTCCGGGGAATGAGGTAATATATTTTCCCTCTTATGCAAAATCGCTCGATAAGCTAATCTATGCTTTGAAATTATCTGTCTTCTCACTTTACACATGACAGCGAGACGATATCTTTATAGGCTGGATGTATGTGTTTATCGGACGCTTTCATATAAAAGGTCATTTAAAGTCGCCTGCACAAGTGTAAATAAAAATGATTTCTTCTTTCTTCATTCTTTCATAAATATACTTTTTCATTAAGTTAGTAAGCACTAAGTACGTACTTATTTATTTAAATCATGACTACTTTGGTACGTCTAAAAATATTAACGAGAAAAATTAAAGAAATGCCACAGCAGTAAATAACGGTATTCATTCGGATATTTCTGAATTACGATGGATTCGTGCTTTGTATTAACATCCACTTCGGTAGGGATCAAATATTATGAATTTAGTACTATAAGGTGTGCCAGAACACCATAAAATAACTCAAATTTATCCAAAACATGTTTGGAGAGCCGTAACTGTCACTAAGTAATGATATAGAGAGTGAACAACAACCCATTCAGGGTTTCGGGGATCGAGGCTCGTTGGGCTCAAATATTTAGGGTCCTTATAATCTTATATTTTTTTACACGTATACTTAAACAAGTTCTTTGTGTGGTGGCGTTCTGATACTAGAGTGTAGTCTATTATTATGTTTAACTTGAAAAAGTTCAAGAAATGAAGAGCGTTTGAAGCGCTATCTAATAACATTTGTTTTGAAAAACGAAATATCTATATCTTGGTAATGTTTACCAACCAGCTACTTTAATTAATTAATATTTATAGAGGTATTAAATAATTCGATTTTTGGTGACCAGGAGCCTTTTCATAATGTTTTTCCTTCCTCGGCCATAAAATCTTGATCGTTTGAACAGCAAAATGCGTTTTTATTGACCGGTTTAACATTAAGGTATCAAAATACCATGTTGTAAACTTAGGCAAGGTACCGATTCTGTCGCACCATTTTCTAAACTATAAATTTAGCGCGACTAAATTGTTTCTATCCTTTTGTTGTGCGTTTTGAACAAACGAAGACGCAGTTCAGTTCAAAAGCCATTCCGTGGAAAAAGGTATCACAGTTAAAATATAAACTATTTTTGTTTTATTTTCCGTTGCTAAAAAATTAATTACTTAATAAAAACTTCTGTGGCACAAAGACCTGCGCTTCCTTATTTAGTACCCAGTTTTGACAAACTTGTAAACATATCAGTAAATTTAATTAGCTGGTATTCGGCTCGTAAGATCTAGTTAGTCGGCTCAAACAGCGGCCGAAATGAGACTAAAGTACCTGCCCAAAACTGGTTGATCCCGACTTGCTGATAAATCAGGTCCAAGATTTATGTAATTAGTTCGGACCTCTTTTTTCTTTTGATTCAAAATTTGAAATTACTTGTTGATTGGGTACATACCGGCCTGCTTTAAATATTTTTTTGTTTTATTTTAACTCTTGTTTGCGTACTGCGAGTACGTACTCGTACG
Organism: Alcis repandata; assembly: GCA_949125135.1. Classification (NCBI taxonomy): domain Eukaryota; kingdom Metazoa; phylum Arthropoda; class Insecta; order Lepidoptera; family Geometridae; genus Alcis; species Alcis repandata. The sequence continues at coordinate 7,733,830 of OX421226.1, read as the reverse complement.
ACGTATGTACGTGCCAACAATCTGAATTTAAATAAGAAAAACAAACTGTATCTTGGTTTCTTCGAGTTTTACTCGACGTACCTACTAATTTAATTAAGTCACTTTAGTCACTTATTTTTACCCTATTACCCAAGACGGAGGGTAATGTGTTTCACATTAGGTAAAATGTTGAAAAAATTTTGCAGTTTCTGAATAGGAACTTAATAGGCGCAATCTCATTTTCATTTAAAAAAAAATCGAATACGTAGAGATCGTTTAGTCTAAAACTGAACGCCTCTCTAATTTCTCATCATTCATACATTGATCATTATTTTTCTAGAAAATTCATCGTCATTGGTCGTTCAGTCGTGCACCGACACGCACACATGTAAATTAAGTGTCATTGAGTGGAGGATCTCTACTTAAAACTACTTTTAGATCAAAGTATGCTAGACTAGCAGCTGCTACAAAACAATACATTTTTTTCCGGTACCCGAACAATGAACATGTTTTATTTTATGATTTCCAGGATTCTCTCCAAGAGCTGGTGAGAGCCGGGGTGATTGGTTTCAAGTGTTTCTTGTGCCCGAGTGGCGTTGAGGAGTTCCCTAATGTGTACCGAGAAGACCTGGAAAAAGCCTTCGCAGCCTTAGAGGGAACAGGCTCTTTGTTGGCGGTGAATAAAATATTTATTTCCTTAGATCATTCATTCTTATTCTCACGGTTAAGATCTACATATGATACTAAAAAATAGTTGAGATCGACCCTGGCGCATGTCATATTTTTTTTAACATAGAAGTCACCACGCCGGTTGCGGAACGAGGCAAGTATGAGCGCTTACGATTGGCCGGCTCAAAATTCACAGAACTAGAACTGACCCGTTCGAAAATATCATCTGTTAATTGATGAGCTTATACTGTTGTCGGCGTAATACTTTCGTCAAAAGTAAATGGTCTGTAATTAAGACGCTGCAGTACCTCGCGGTTTTAACAGTAGCATACTTTCTCAAGGTTATTCCAGAATATAAGTTTTTATCAAATTTAAGAAGCAAATTTTATCAAATTTATTCCGCCAATACGGTGCTTAACGGTAACAAACACAGCATGACAGTATGATTGTATGATTTTCAAAAGTAAATTATATTTATGTTCATACACACAACGTTAACGCCTAAAAGAAAATAATAGCAAATAATTACAATTTAGTATGTACATATAATGTAAAGATTGCTTTGTCCACTTGTACCCGGAAGTTCACTTTATTGTAATAGGTGTTTAATTGTCTAGTAGTTGTTTATCCAGGTGCGCGTTGAAATCTTTCTAAAGGAGCATGCGTCAATGTAAAAGACATCAACGCGCTTTAAATTTGAAGATCCTTTTAATAAAAATAATTAGGTACTTATTTTTTTGACTTATAGATGAATTCGTAAGTACTTTTGTAGTGTTTGCTCATAATTCTGATACGAAATTAAAATATTGTATGCGCTATATTATGCCTGAGTATAACTCGTATTTTTCTGAATACCTAAGTGAATTTTTATATGAGCAAAGTTCTTGGACGCGTTGAACTCTTTTGTAGGAGTTGTAAGAGGTATTATTAAAACATTATGATTTGGATTTCAGTTCCATGCAGAAGTAGAAGATGATGCCAATGACGGGAATAAAAGAAAACTGAGAAAGAAAGGTTCGAATTATCTTTTACATTTAAACATCAAAGTGGAAATGTAAAACAGTAAAAAAACACTTATAAAAATAAGAGAGCTAAGAACGTGGCCGCAACGTATCTCGTTTGTGTTCACTCCTGAAAAACGATTAGCGAATGTCACCGAAACTGTACCCGTGTAAAAAACTTAAATTCTTATGTATTGTATTTTTTCAGATCCCGAAGAATACAGCACGTATCTGCAGTCGAGACCACCGAAAATGGAGTTGAACGCTATTTCACTGGTTTCTAGTTTCCTTGAGAAAACAGAGTAAGTTTTTCATCATTTTATTTTTTTTTCATTTCATTTCATTTTATTTTATTTTTTTTATTTAAGGTTGCCTGGAAGAGATCGCTCTTAGCGATAAGGCCGCCAGTTGTTGCACTAGTTTTAGGTGCTTTAATCCTTTTGTTTGTAATTTATGGTGTGAACAATAGTGTCCGACCGAATGTTCGGTTTCGGTTTCGTTTTCGGTTGAGTTTCGGCAAAAACACGAGTTTCGGTTTAGTTTCGTTTTCGGCGGCAAACTTGCCGAAACTACGACCGAAACCGAATGTGCATTCGGGAGTTTTCGCACTGTGATCGGTCGTGTTCGGCGCGTTAAATGAATTAAATAATGAATCCCATCAGAGCTAAATTCGTGATTCGCTTACTACTTCGTGTGTTCGTAAGTTTTGAGACAAACTTTGTACTTAAAAAATTAAATAAAATATTACTGGCTGCTATTTTTTTCTTTTTCCAATTTTGAATTTGGAATGTTAACTTTTGTTTTCTTTGATTTTCAAATTAATTTATTTCAATTTTCTCGTGATGATTTCGTTATTTAAGGCGGGAAAAAAATCAATGGAGATTTTCCGTGAGGTGAAAACTTCGTATATTACACTATCAAACGATACAAGGAGACAAGTTCTTTGCAAGATCACCAAAGGAGTGGTCGGCCACGCTCTGTGAGGACGCCTGCGAACATCAAAATTATCCGAGAGCGACTTCGCCGAAATCCAGGTCGCACTCGGAAGAAACTCGCTCTGCAGACTAATATTTCGCGCGTTTCAGTCTACAGAATACTGAAATATGATCTTAAGGTAAAGGCGTATAGCCGTAGGAAAGTTCACTTTTTAAACGAACGTCTTCGTAAATTGCGACGCGAACGTTGTCCAATACTGCTTAGGAGGCACGATACTCTTCACCGACGAGAAAGTCTTTACTGTCGAAGAAAAGTTTAACCGACAAAACAATAAAGTGTATGCCAAAAGCAGCAAGGACGTCCCAGCTTCAGCACGGAATGTCTCGCGTACGCATCATCCGGCTAGTGTGATGGTATGGTGGGGAGTTTCATATGAAGGTGTCACTCAGCTCCATTTCTGTCAACAAGGCGTCAAGGTGAAAGCCAAGAATTACTAAAGTGACATCTTAGAGCCTGTTGTGAAACCCCTGTCTCATACTTTATTTCACAACAAGGATTGGGCTTTCCAGCAACTCAGCGCTATCCCATAAGGCAAAAACCACCCAAGCTTGGTTGAAGGACAATGCCGGCCTTCATCGCGGCGAACGAATGGCCCTCCTCTAGCCCTGACCTCAACCCGCTGGATTATTCTTTATGGCTTGAATTAGAGCTCAGGGCCTGTCGAAAGTCCCACCCAAACTTGGAGTCACTAAAGCGAGCCCTTATCCGAGAAGCATAGCGAATTCCGCTGGAAAAAATTCGTGCCGGCATTGATGACTGGCCAAATCGTCTAAGGGCCTGTATTAAAAATAAAGGTGGTCATTTTGAATCTCAATTATATTTTATTGTTGATTATTATTAACTTAATGTGTACTGAAAATTTTAGAAATATAAGTTAATTATTTAAAAGTTATACAACTTTTATTTCGTCTCAAAACTTATGCACACACGAGGTATGTTGATTATTAATAAATGAAAATGTCGAAGACTGCTTAACTATGTAGTTTAAGAGAAAACAATTAACGTTTTTATTGTTTTGTTTTCAGTCATGATTATAATAAAGTTTTCTTTATTTTTCCCTCAAAATATGATTCTTGTAAGGAAGTTTCGGTTTCGGTTTCGGTTTCGGCCGAAACAGAGACCGTTGCCGAAATTCGTTTTCGGTTTCGGTTTCGGTCGTAAAACTAGTTTCGGTCGGACACTAGTGAACAATAAAGAGTTTATCTATCTATCTATCTATCCATCTATCTATCTATCTATCTATCTATCTATCTATCTATCTATCATTTTCCATACCACATAACTGTTCACATGAGTTAACTTATTTATTTCTACCAGTGCTGCTATTTTAGTTCCTTTAACACTAGATCTAGTGCTTCTTTCACATAATTGGTGCCGTATTTGAGAGTTTGTGGATAATCCTATGCTTTTACTTAAACTTTATATTATAAGAATAAAACACTAACAGAATTTTATTTTATGGCTGTTTCTTTGATGAAAATGTGTATCCGTTTTATAACTGTCGTTATTTTTGTTGATTTAATATTTTTTCTTTAAACTAAAAGTTTTTGACATGATTTTAATTTTGAAATTATCATCGCCTTTTTTAGTCAATGTGTATTCAACATCTTTACTGGTGGTCACTTTTAAGCCGACTTCAAAAAGGAGACATTTCTCAATTCGACTGTATATTTTTTTTATTACAGCGTGCGAGTGCACATAGTCCACGTATCGTCCGCCGACGTGATCCCCATCCTGGAAAAGGCCCGCCAGTCCCGGCTGGACCGGGGGCTCGCGGCGTGGCGCGGCGGCGTCACGGCGGAGACCTGCCACCACTACCTCACGCTCAGCGCTGACCAGATACCCAGAGGACAGAGCGAGTATAAGTGCGCGCCGCCTATTAGGGATAAGGGAAATAAGGTAAACACCTAATTTTCCCAAGCGTGAATACAAGGGACATTGCACCCCGTGCATTCACGGTCTAACAGGTACAATTTATGCCCTCCCTTAGTTGTTGAAGTACTTAGTTTTATCAACTTTTATCAGCATACTCGTTTGATTAGTTTTGAACTGAAAACCTGACGGAGCTTCAGCTTCAGCTGTTCAGGCTTCGGCTTGTGTACATAAAATTTAAGTCAAATGAATACAGCTGTTCTTGAGTGATCCGCTTACCGACGATCTTAGTCAAGTTTTTCGTCAATGTTTGCACTTTGGGTCTTACGAATTAATCGGATTCTTTAATTTAATTAATTTACTTAAGCGTACTGCATCTTAGACCGAATCGCATAGCAAAATCGCGCGGTCAACCACATCACTGAATTTAACAATTATTTCCTTTGCAATTTCAGGAGAAATTGTGGAAGTACTTGTTGGACGACAAGATAGACTTAGTCGTGTCTGATCACTCGCCTTGCACGCCCGAGTTGAAGTGTAGCAACAACTTGGAAGCTTGGGGTGGAATTTCCTCGGTGCAATTTGGTAAGTTTCTGATGAGATAACAATTTTAGTTGCTTGTTGAATTTTGGTTTTGTAATAGTTTTTGAGTTAGATAAAATAAATTTAACAAAAATAGTGTCCGTTGTCCTAGCGAGCGCCCTCTGGCTCGTTACAGAAGGAAAAATTAATCTAATCCCAAAAAAATGGTGCTTTTGCACCGAAGTCTTACATACTAGACCGATGTGCTTTTGAAATATAATTAACTTTCTTGGCCCACAGATCCATATAACACAAATAGCATTTATCTAGAAATTTACACTCCCAAACTTAGTTAGGTTGAAAAAGGGTGACTCAACCTATGAAAATGCAAGGTATACCAGAATATAAGAATATTACAGGAGAATGGCTACTTAATTATAAATCTTTCTACAGGTCTTTCTTTATTTTGGACGGCAGCAAGCGCTCGAGGCTTAGACCTAAAGTCGATCAGCAAGTATCTATCATCTAGTACTGCCAGGTTATGCGGTCTCCAAGACAGAAAAGGAGCTCTGAGGACTGGACTCGACGCTGATATTGTATTTTTCGACCCCGATGCTACGTTTGTCGTCACACCCGATATTATAAGACACAAGAATAAGGTACCTAGAGTATACTATCATTCTATCATCTTGTAATGGTAGGGCTCTTTTGCAGAGCCCGCCTGGTGAAATACCACACCTTTGCCATTTATTCCACCGCCAAGCAGTAATGTGCAAACATTACTGTGTTCCGGTTGGAAGGGCATTGTTTCCAGTGAAATTACTGGGCAAATGGGTGATTAAACAACTTATATCTCAGGGTGACGAGAGCAGTGCTGTGCCGCGCAGGGTCTTAAATTTTGCAAGTTCAAAATTCTGGGTGACGCAGACCTGTTATGGGCAAACGAGAAATTTAACATCAGGCGAGCGATTTGCTCGCCTCGTCCTTCAATTTTTTTTTTTTTTTTTTTTAGTTTACCTGTAATGTCCCACTGCTGGGCAAAGGTCTCCCCCAAGGTCTCCCCGTCCTTCAATTACTTAAAAAAAACCTTTCTTTGACAATATACCATAACTACTCGTATAAGTAAATCTGATGGATAACTAATGTAACGTATACGTACCTATTATGTACGACTACATAAGTAATTTTTCTGAAAACTAGTCAGTTATTCTAATTCTTGCTTAAATTATGATCTCTGAGTGATATATTTCAAGAGATTACATTCTAATCTATACTAATATTATAAAGAAGTCAAGTTTGTGTGTTTGTATATTATATAAATTGTAAGGGGTAATCTCGGGATCTACTGAACCGATTTTAAAAATTCTTTCACCAATAGAAAGCCACATTATTGCTGAGTGTCATAAGTTATATAAAAAACCGAAAAATAAAAATGCTTTTACGTGGTAGTCCGTTTGCAAAACGGACTACCACGTAAAGTGAATCGGAGAAAAAACGGTCCGGACGGCGCGCGATGGCTTCGGGTTTAATTAACATTATGCCCAACGAAGTGGGCACGGGTCAGCTATCAGCTAGTACGTAATAAAGTTAAACAAACGATTCCTTCTCAAAGATAGTGCTCTTTTTCAGCTTACACCTTACATAGGCAGAACGCTAAAAGGCGTGGTAAAGGAAACATATCTTCGCGGAAGGCTTATTTACAAAGACAGTGAAGTAGCTGCTTCACCCCAAGGACAACTATTATTGAAAGAAATTTGAAAAATAAAATAGTCAAACCAACATTTTGTTTTATTGCAAGGCTAAATTAAACTACGACAAGGTCTGAAGAATTAAATTCAAGATTGTTTGATTCATTTATTCAGTACCTATAGTTTAGAAACCCACATGACCGAATTTGATTCATTTATTCAGTATAGTTTATAAACCCACATGACCAAACTGCCTCACGTACCTATACCTTATAGCCCTACAAATACACAACACAAGATGCATAAGATTTATTTATGTTATCATATTGAATAGAAATGTCATCTCTTACCCAAGATAACACTCGACATAGGATAACAAAATTGAAGATTAGATGAACTTATATCTACTACTAGATAGATATCTGACAGACATATCATGCAGGTTAATTTTAGCTTAGAACCTATGGTTTGTAATTTAAAAGCTAATATTTTTGAAACTAAATATATAAAGTAAAGATTAATAAATAAATGCTAAAATTGCTATGTTACAGTTTCCTGAAACTATTGTACGATGAATTATGTAATGTAACTTTTGTTATTCTTATAGATAATGTTAGTGTTTGCAGCTGATGAGGCTTACAGCGATCCGTAAACTAGTCGTAAGTGATCTCCTTTCAGTGTTTCACGGGCTAGCGACAGTAACGCTGTAACTAATAATGTTCATAATTAGTGTTTTACTGAACATCGTGATATTAAGTAAGTACTCGTATTTATACTTGCTTGTGTTTTTATTTCTATATCGTTAATTTATCAGAGAGATAGGGATGATACTTTTTAGTGGAAAACGTGATGTGAAAATTCGACTTTTTTCTTGCGTTCTTTTACTCGTATACCAAATTTTATAATGTATAGGTAAGTATATTGACTTAGTTCAATTTACATCGTATTAAAATAAAATAAAAAAATCTCCAATAAACAAAGATTTTGCAAAATCCGTTTCAAATTGTGACGTTAGAACGCGATAAACTTCTGTTTTTATTGTGCAGTATGTGCAGTACCGATAGAGTTCTTTATGGTGTATTGTAAAATACCAATAAAAAAAAAACGCGTACCTACAGTCACGTACTCGTATAGTACAAATGCGTTGGTCTGTCGATTTGGTGACCAACTGTCTTTGCCCACACAAAGATTTCCTTTTAGAGTGGAAAATATTTTCTTAAGAAAACAGTTTCATTTATGTATTTGTTTTCTTTTTTGAGTACAGCTGCAAAGATTAAAACGTTCTCAACAGCCTGTTTCAATGAAGGATCTTTAGAGGAGCGCATCAGGGTGGCAATTTCTAGCCTAGGACTCCCCCCACCTTAGGACAGTTAGCGACCTATCAACCTAATTCCTGAACTCGCTTCCTATTTCTTGATTTATTTTGCAGCGGGGATATCATGTCGTATCGTGGGGCTGCCTTCAGCACCTCAAGAGAGGCAGCTGTTCCTCAGTCAGCGCGTTGTCACGGAGTCAGGGGAGTTTGAAGGAGGAGTCATGGTGGACGACAGGGGTATCATCGAGGCAGTGCTTAGAAAAGAAGCCGTACGAGCCTTGCTCGCTGAAAGCTATGGGAATTTTCAGGTCAGTTACCGCCCTAAGAGTATAACCCGGTCACATTATCTCGAGACCTGGCGGCTGGCGGGTCACATTATCTCGAGACCTGGCGTCGATGACGTCACGTCGCGTCGGCGCTCTGACGTCGGCGTATCGGCAACGAAAGTGCTAACCGTACTGACGCGCCGTGGCGAGCGCGGGGAGGTGAAAGGAGAACGGGGCGGGAGGTTCACATTCCAGCGAGGTCTCGAGATAATGTGACCGGGTTGTACAAACAGTTTCCACTAAAATAAAGCATCAGGTGAACCAACAATATGTTTGACACGTAACTAGGTACCTACCTATCTAAGTAAGTAGGTAGGTACATTAAAAAAAAATGTTTATTTCGTTGACGCATAGATTACCTACATTAGATAGATACTTGGGAACAAGTTCATATAATTAAATTCTTTATTCTTTATATCTGGCAGAACTAGTACAAATTAAACTACATTTCTTTTTACTTGTTAGTAGTAAGATATGTATTAGGTTTCCGGTTACTTGGCACACTGTTTAATCTTGACTTACTTTTTCTTCATTAAAGGTAATAGACGCAGGAAACTTGGCATTGATGGCTGGCGTAGTAGACTCACACGTGCATGTGAACGAGCCGGGGCGGACCTCCTGGGAAGGCTACGTTACCGCCACGGAAGCAGCAGCCGCTGGTGGTATTACCACCATCATTGACATGCCATTGTACGTATATAGAGTTAAACAAACATAAACGTAATAAACGTTTCACAGTCATAGCTGCCCACTAGGATAAATCCTGTGTCGGGGATGCCATGGAATACACACAAAGACAAGGACAACTAACACCCAGACCCAGGACAGATATTTAAATTCATCATTCAAACATCTGCCCGGAAGGGAATCGAACCCGGGACCTCTGGCTTATAAGGCGGATGTATTACCGCTGAGCCAAACAGGTCGCAGGTTGCATGCAAAGATTGTACTAAAACGAAAAGACTTTGTTATTAAAGAACAACTTTTACTATACGAGTAGATGGGACCAAGACAAAACCATGTTCTAGTTTTTACTGCTTTAGGTACTAAAGATTTTCTGTTTAATAGAAACTCCATACCACCAACAATTACCCTTGAAAACTTGAAAATAAAAGCGTCAATGGCAAGAGAAGAGGTTTACGTTGATGTCGGGTTTTGGGGAGGTGTTGTTCCTGGTAATGAGGTAAGTACTAAGTATCTCATTTGTATGGATTGCGCGATGGATGAAAATTAAGTGTATCCGAGTGGTCTTCGCAGTATAATTGCTAACACTTAAGTAGGTAATTGTTAACATTTTAAGTGAGGAAGATTTGAGTAGTTCAGATTAAAGGCTGATTGAAGCTGAGTTGTTCTGAATTTCTCAAGAATTTCTATAAATCTTGTGGCTAGTTGATCTGAACTATGTGATATGTCTACACTCATAATTGTTAACTAAGTTGGTCTCGTCATTTACTATGATAGAAATAAAATTCACTGTGCTCACGTGGCACTTTTGTAAAATATAACACTCTTTTTAGGGAGAACTTCAAAAGTTGGTGAAGGCTGGAGTGGTAGGGTTCAAGTGTTTCTTGATAAACAGCGGCGTGTCTGAATTCCCTTACGTCAAGGCAGACGAGCTGGATGAAGTCTTCAGTGCACTTAATGGGACTGGAACTGTTCTTGCCGTAAGTATCCTTAATATATTAGGGTTATTCATAAAGGGTATGCTAAGCCGAACAGGGCTCATAGTACTCATCATTATGAACAACTTTTGTTATGGGACCAACCCGAAATTCGCGAAAAAAAAATCAGCTGTTCCATAGAAAAATGTCAATGACACTCGACAAAATGTATGGAACAGCTGATTTTGCTGATTGAGCTGATTGATTTTTCGCGAATTTCAAGTTGGTTCCATAGTAAAAGTTGTTCATAATGATGAGTACTATGAGCCCTTTTCGGCTTAGCATACCCTTTATGAATAACCCTGTATAGGTATTATTATAAATGTGAATGTAAGTTTGTTTGTTACGCTTTCACGCGAAAACTACTTAACTGATCATCATGAAACTTTGTATACATATTCTCGGAGGTATTAGAAGTAACAGGATACTTTTTATTTTTTAAACGCGGATGAAACCGCGATGTGCAGCTAGTTGTTTAATAGTTTAATGCAACGTTTTCTAATTTTATGTCATATCTTGTCGCCTCAAATTTTAGGCCCATATCTAAGTAGATTTTTTATTGGATTAGTTTTGCTTGTGATCCTGCGATCATGTGGTCGAGGATACTTACCGAGATTGAACTTACTGACTCAGCATAATTTAGATTTTACGACATCCATTGTTTTAAACATTACCTTTACTTGACTGGTTTAGCTTAGTCCTAAGTTAGAATTACCTATTAAAGAAATGCTTTGATAAGACGAGTTAAGTACTTAGGTACCTATTCAAATACACAGCCTAATGCTATGTATATCTATGTAAGTGCGAAAAGCATAATATAGCTACTAAGAATATTTTTTGAAACGTGCTCTATCCTTGAGCGCAAACTGTTTAAACATCATAAATCTAAAATACAATTTTGTTTCTAAAGATATGCTAATATTCTTTCAGTTTCACGCTGAATTAGAAATTGGTAACACAACTTCTTGCGATGGGTCTTATTGTCCAGGTAAGTTTTAACCACAATAGCTATTGTTATAAAAATCTTAGCGAAGATCCTGATCTGTACATAACATGTAACGTTAAATGTGTAGACAATTTCAGGTATTATTTTCATGATCTCATTCACTTCAGGGTCGTGTAAAATATTAAAGATGGAAATTTAAGTCCCTTATCGATGTTTACCTACCTACATATTTGTGGCTCTTAGTGTAGAAATATTAGGTGTTGGAATCTTGGAGTATGGCAGATTGCTCCATAATTACAATCAAAGCGGCTGATAGACGACACAAACGATCTAAGGGCTAGGAGCTTACCCCGGCCAGTTGCTACCCGGTACGCTGTAGAGGCCTCAGTGGCCAACAGCATTATTAGTCATTTCGAAAAAAAATACTCTTGCCAGAGAAATGGCATTATTATTTGAAGAGGTAGCATTGCCAGCCTCTTGGATACTCTACCCCACTTGCGTATAAATTACCTCACCCACAAGAAACTGAATTCAGTTTTCTATCTGTTGGATACATTTTGCCTGTCAATCTTTATTTATCTACCAATTGTATTAAGAGAAAATGTTTGTATGGTTTTAGAATGTAGTCTTCAAAATCACTGATCCAATGAAAAATAAAATAAAATAAAAAATTAAAAGCCACACTATCCCCGAGTGCTATGTTTTTAACCGATTTCCAAAAAGGAGACGTTCTCAATTCGACTGTAGGTATGTTTTTATATAGCTACAAACTGCTTTGAAGTTTTGAGCATCAGCTAGTGGAATGGATAGCTCGTCATGTCATAATAATTTACTTTCAAAGATTTTGTTATACTCGTACCTACTTTGCTTTCAAAATTTTATCGATTTAATTGACCTATCTGTTCAAAACTAATAGTAGCATGTAACGTTAAACCTAAAAAACCTATTTATTTCTGCTTTCAGATCCTAAGCTGTACGAAACATATCTCGCGACCCATCCTGAAGAAATGGAGCTAGCTGCGGTTTCCCTGGTCTCTTCACTGTTAAACAAAACTGAGTAAGGAAGATAGCACTTATCTATTATACCTTAAGACGAAGTTATCTGCTATTGAGACACAACAATGACAAAGATTTATTTGTTAGGTATCACAAGATTTGTTCATATGCGAACAGATTTTCATCTAGGTACTTATAATTTTATCAATACAATCTCGTGTAGATAATTCTAATACATACATACCAAGACACCTAAACCTAGCCAAAAAGGATCTTCGTGAATTTTAATAAGAAAGTAGTTTTGTAATTGAAACTGGTATATAGGCGCTCAATCTGCATAATTATAAAAGCGAAGTTAGTAAGGTACCACTGCTAACTCCATAACGGTTGAACGACGTTAGATGATATTTGGTTGGTGTAATGGTGGTTTTGAATTAAAAAAGGCTTTTATTCCGAGGTAACGTTTGGGTCTTGTAGGATAACGGGTAAACCGTTAGACACTGCTATAGTCTAGAACCCCTTTCAGCGTGCACGTGCACATCGTCCACGTATCGTCCGCGGACGTGGTTCCTATCTTGGAGCAGGCTCGTGAAGCGCGGGTGAAGGCTGGGTACAGCGGGTGGAGAGGCGGCGTCACCGCGGAGACTTGCCACCACTACCTCTCGCTGAGCGCGGAGCAGGTGCCGCCGGGCCGTAGCGAGTATAAATGCTCTCCGCCTATCAGGAACCAGGCCAATAGGGTATGTAATACAATGACTTTATTAAAGCTGAAAATTGCTTTCCTTAAAATCGTCCCATGCCATTACGAGTAGCATGAGAAATACCAGTGTTTGAGATGTTAACGTAAAACGCCTTAAGCTATTTAATAGCAAACGAGTTATAAATATTTTTTTCAATTGATTATTTCAATAACTTGTGTATAAGTTTCCGGTTTATTGTTTTTTTCTTTTACGATTTTTCACTTAAAAGTGATTTTTAATCTGAGTTAAAATATAACTTAATTCTTGGCGTAGGTTACTAAATCATGCATAAATAATTGTTACAGCAAAAACTTTGGGGATACATTGAGGATCACCGTTTAGATTTAGTAGCATCAGACCACTCACCCAGCGAGCATTCTCTCAAAGGAACGAACTTCCTGGAAGCCTGGGGTGGAATCTCTTCACTTCAATTTGGTATAAAATTAGGCTTGTTGATCTAAGCATTCTAAAAAATGTGTTCGAAATAAAATAGAACCAATCTAAATTCTGAAGGTTAGGAAAATATCACTTTTTAGAGATACGCCTTTTTTATTCTACTACAGGCTTGCGTTTGACCGCCATCTCGTCTGATGGTAAACAACGATGCGGTCTACGATGGAGCACGCTTGCCTAGAAGGAACCGATTCACTCTCGACTTGAAGACACCCAGATTGTATCTATCGGGAAACACCCACTCGGGTAAAGTATTCCACACTCTGGCAGTGCGCACAATAAAAGTGAAATCAAAGCGTTTCGTACGAGTTTTTGGTACATCTAATACCATAAAACGATTTTAAAAATATGTGCGCTGTATTGTACGATATTTTAATGCCGAGACGCAAAATTAAAAAGATTCGTCTTGTCTGCTCTAAATGACTTAACTAGATAGTAGATCATAGATCATATTTACGATTTGATTTGGGGGGTTTGATTGATATAGTACCTACTTACCTACCTCATTTTCAGATCTCTCTTTATTCTGGACTGAAGCTAAAGCCAGGGGTCTCAGCCTGAGCACCGTCAGCCACTACCTGTCTGCCGGACCGGCGCGGCTGACCGGCCTGCAGGAGAGGAAAGGAGCCATAAGGCCAGGTCTTGATGCTGATCTGATCTTCTTCGACCCTGATGCTTCATTCATAGTCACACCTGAAGTTATTCGTTATAAAAATAAGGTAAAATACACGAGACTATAAAAAAAATAGTTTAGAGCTTGAAGCTTTTTTGCAAAAGGCGCTTTGTGCGTCTAACCCATTGGATTGTGGATAGCCTGTAGGTATTTATAGATAGATAGATTTAAACTCTTCATTGTTCACACCAGAAATAACAACAAAAAGGCTCATACATAACACTCAAAGCATATTTTTATGAAGCTTAGTTATCCACGCTTTTCTGTGAATTACTTTGTTGCGAAGTAGTGAGTTTTTAGAGGTGAGCAGTCTTCTGCACTTGTAGGCAGTATTATGATTTACTAAAGTTTGTTTTTTCTTTTTAGATAAGTCCCTACATGTACCGAGTGCTGAACGGCGTTGTGAAACAGACCTTCGTCAGAGGACAGCCGGTTTATGCTGACGGCGAACTCATGGGCCTACCAAAAGGACAGCTCTTGTTAAATTCTGGTTTTTTCTGAATTCTTATTCAAACTGATATTAAACCAAAATAAACGCCAACAAAATCCAAAAATATTGTACAAGGATATAAATATAGGTAATTAAATTGATTAAGTATTCATACGACTATCATTGTCCTGACTATTTACGTTTAGGTACTAGTCGAGTAGGTCACGAGTAGTGGAGGAATAGATACGTTGTCATGGAGTGGAAGTATAAAATCTATGAGAAGTTCGAAATTGACGTCAACTCGCCTCGCCAAACATACATACATTGTATTTAATCTCTTACACGTAGGCGCTCTGATGAGCAGCACCTACTGAGGATAACTAATTAAGCGGCACGTTCCGCTTTTGGTAGAAAAAAATATCCATGCGATGCCATGGACGAATCCTGGTAATATGATAGAATAATCCGATTTGGTTGTTGCTGCTAAATCACGCAAAAACAGAACAGATTTGTATGAAATTGGGTATGAGGGCTGAGGGCAGCTTTTATCCTGGATAAACATATTATAGGCTACTTTTTATCTCGAAAAACTCGAGTAAAACCGGTACGTGTGAAAAGGCACTAATACGGTTATAATATGCGGTTGATCAATTGTATGATTTTTAAATATTTTCGCGCTAAAACCAAATGACAAGCACCAATCATGAGCTATATCAGTGGGGCTAGCACAACTTTGACGTAAAAATACGTAGCGAGTTTTCGATAGAAAAGTGTACGCCATTTACGCCTGTCAAGTGTGCTACTGACGGGTGTAAATGGCGTACACTTTTCTACCGAATACTCGCTACGTATTTTTACGTCAAAGTTGTGCTAGCCCCACAGTCCTAATGGACAAGAAAAATGTTGCATGCTAAAAAAACAAAAAATATAATCTGTGGATGACTTCACTGATAAATCTATAGAGCCTATGGTTAGGTTAACGTTTTTTTATGTCAATTAATTTTCTAATTTTGGTAGCATTGCGTGTGTTCGTTCGTTACCGTTTTGCAACTTTGAATTGTTGTTATTGTTATTTTAATTTGATTTCTAAAAGTTTCATACGTTTGTTACTATATATAATGATTTGAATTTATTTAGAAATAGGTAACCAACGCTTAATTTTTTGCACTATAGAACACTAACAAATAAAGGTAAATTTTATTACTTGTTTGACAGGCTACTGCACTGACTAAAAATAACCTCAAAAATATTAAAATCAACATCAAAAAAACTTTACGAAAGTGTTTTCTTAAAATCGTGACATGTTTTTAGATGCCGGCTGTAATTGGCAATAGTATTGACGGATCTTGTTTAGTGGACAATAGCAACATGCAACTGGAGTCCTTGGAGTTAGCTAGTCGGACGTTGGACCGGTATATTTGCTCTGATAATTCGCGCCCTTCCTTTCTGGAGGTTTGTAAAGTTTTATTACTTGTTAATTACCTATTTATCCGCTTTTATTTCACCTAAACAACTCTGAATGATGCCAAAGTAGGATAGTAAACGTCATTTAGTGATTTAAAAAAAATAACCTTTATTGCCTCTACCTATTATTTTGTTACATGTTAGATAACAGGGATTGCGGCCCAAAGAAGTCCAACATGCAGTGGTCTAAATGCTGGAGACTACAGGAACCTTGCGGGTCTTCTGAACCATCCAAATTTGTCGCAATTGAAGATATTAAATAAAGTTCCTCTTCCGCCTGAAATTATGGAACATTTTGCTCGTATCCTTTTATAAAATTTATTTGCAAATAAATAATAGCTAAATAATATTAGTTATAAGATAATAATCAAATTAACTCACTGTGTATATTGTACCTTAACAAGTCCAATTGTTTTTCTATACGAACTATCAGATATGCAATGTCACTGCCTTATGGGAGTGTTTCCAGAAATCAGTAGAGTATGGCTGGCAATAGATAGCAATATTTATGTTTGGGCGTTTGAGCATGGGAGTGACGTGGCTTACTTCGATGGCCTCGGAGAGACCATAGTCAGTGTTGGATTAGTCAAGCCTAAACCTGGAGTGTTCCAAAACTTTGTGAAGTACCTTTTGGTGTTGACAACCACAGTTGAAATTGTGGTTCTAGGTAAGCTACAGAGTTAGGAATATTGTACAATCTGGGTCATGTGCTGTGTGTGGGTCCCTTTTACAATTTCCCCTATCAAAAATTTCACAATAAAAGTTAGTGGTAGCTTTTAGTATTTGCAGTTTTTGAGATCACTACATGGATATGTGCTGAGAAAATCAAATTTATGCAAATTTAGTTTTCTCAGCACATATCCATTTATCCACATATCCAATTGGATTTTGTTATACATGGTTAAATAAAAGTTGGGATGTACTAAGGCCAAAAATATGTAAGTAAACATTATTCTGAAAAAGTAGAGTCTGTGAGATGGGTGGACACCCATCTCACAGACTCTACTTACAGACACCAGACCCAGACATTGTAAAAATCAGTTGTTTTCATTAAAAAATCTCATTGATACTCAAATAAAAATTATGTAACAGCTGTTGCAATTTAAATTTTAACAATTTTTTAGGGGTAACTTTTTCAAGCAGCAAAAATGAAGGATCAGGAGAATTACAAGAAATTCACCTAGTTCCCGAACCAGTGTTTGTTCTCCCGACTGATGGAGTATCAATGATGTCTGTGAAATCTACTGCTAAAGGAAGGATCTTCATGGGCGGAAAAGATGGTTGCTTGTATGAAATAACATACCAGGTACTTCAGATCATCATAATATATATACAAGTAAATTACGTGTCACATTGTTTGTCCGCTATAGACTCCTAAACTACTTAACCGATTTCAATCAAATTTGCACATCATGTGCAGTTCGATCTAACTTAACAGATAGGATAGTTTTTAGATTATTTTTTTTAAGATATCAATTTATAGTGTCTACCCGTGTGAAGCCGGGACGAGCCGCTAGTATATTATATTTTGTACACAAATCTGTGTTCAGCTTAGTAGAGATAAAGAAGATTAGCAGATCTTTTGACTGCATTTGTCATGTAAAGTTTGTTCTCCTTGTAGGTATCTTATTTATCGTCTCAGTTTTTTTTTTTTGTTTCTTTCTGCTCCATGGCAATCTGTTAAACACAACAATAAACCACTATTCTGTCTGATAGCTTGTATCTGTTTTGGGCATATTAGCTTGGTTGGACACTTCTTATGTAGGTGTCTCAATCCATATTGATGAATCTCTCTTGCAGAGTAGGAACGCTGTGTCTTTTCAGTCTTCTATGTTGGGAGCCTCTATCTCCACTTAGTCCAAAGGCGAGCTCATTTTTAAGTTTTGAGAGTCTTTTCTGGTACTTATTGCTATACTTCATTATCTCCTGTTTAACAGTTGGTACTTTTAAGTCATAATATATATGTTTATTACTTATGTGTTGAGGGATGTTAAAGATGGCTCTAAGTGTCTTGGTTTGGAAATGTTCCAAAATCTCTATATTACTGTTGCTGGCTGTACCCCAAAGCTGGATACCGTAGGTCCATATAGGTTTCAAAATGGCTTTATATATTGTCAGCTTGCTAAACATGCTCATTTGTGAGTGGCATCCTATTAGCCAGTACATATTGCGTAGTTTTAAGTCTAGCTGTTTTCGCTTTGTCCATATATGCTTTTGCCATGTCAACCTTCGGTCCAAATGCATGCCTAAGTATTTTGCGTTGTCATCTTGAGGAATGTCATCATTGTTAAGTGTAACAGGAGGGCATGTGTCTCTCCTGAGAGTGAATGTCACATGTGTTGACTTGCTTTGATTTGCCTGAATTCTCCAAGTTTTGAGCCATTTCTCAATTTTGTCAAGATGATGTTGTAGGTGTTCCGATGCAGTTACTGGGTTCGTGTGTGAAGAGAGTAAGGCTGTATCATCTGCATATGTTGCAACCGTAGTCTTGTCAGTTGTATTTATCGTCTCAGTGTCAATATACTTATTTTTGTTATAATTAACATGGGAATGCTCACGTAAAAATTAATTTGTTTACTACAACTAGTTTCGGTCACATTTGGTGACCTTCATCAGAGTGAGTTTACAAGCATGACGCGATCGCGGTTGCGTCTCGCATCCAAAAACCACGTTAGTTTCCATAGTAAAATATACTTGTTTTTTACAGGCCCAACTAGGCTGGTTCGGAAAACACTGCAAAAAAATAAATCATTCAACAAGTGCGCTATCTTTCTTAGTGCCTACATTCCTGAATGCCGCTCTTTATGATGAGGACCCAATAGTCAAAATCGAAGTGGACAATTCTCGACACATATTGTACACTTTGAGTGAGAAAGGGTGCATTGAAGTATTCGATTTAGGGGAAGATGGAGAAGGTCTGAGCAAGGTTGTGAGACTATCGCAAAGCAAAATCGTGTCCTATGCAGTAGATATTGTCAAGTAAGAGGAATTTGTAATTTTATATTATTCTATTCTATATTTCTATGCTGTTTTTGCTCGGAAACATTGCTCTGCAAGCAAATGTGCCATTCTTTGCTTACTTCATTGGTCTCTGCTTCTACTCAATTACTTGATGGAAATGCTTGGGAATGTTCAGAATGCTGAGTGAATATGCACTTTTTTGAGACAAACTGTTTGTAAAAATGAAAAAATATGGTGTACCAAATAGAATGTATGAAAATCATTTTATTTCTAGGACTCTAGAAGCTACTAACTTCAAGCCTGTTGTAGCAATATCAGCAGTAGAAGAATCAGAATCGGAACATTTGAACCTCGTGGCAGTAACACAGACCGGAGCACGACTGTATTTCGGTGCTGGAAGTGGCGAGTAAGTGGAAGAGATTGGCTAAATTTCTTAATGAAGTTTCAAACTTCGACTGCCCCAACAAAAACTATCGAAAGTGCCAATGGCATTTTTACAGGAGAGCAATATTATTATTTATATTATATTAATATAAAATTTTACCTAAATTTGAAATACGTCATATAAATTTTATTTGGTTTAAAAAATGCAATTATTTTGAATTATTTGCTTTCCAAAAAGTATGTATATTAAATATTCTTATAAAAATTGTCATTTTACAGTTTCAATACTGTTCGTAGGGGTAATCGACTTATGCCTGTTATTAATTATATCAAAATATATTTGTTTTCAGTGGTAACCAAGATCAGAGACAGAGCATACAGCTACGGCCACATTATCTGCACTTGCTGCACGTGCGGCTGCCGCCTGGCTTCACGCCAAACGCTTCAGTGCTCAAGCCGAAACAAGTGCACAGTGCTGTGTATGAAAATGGTAATTTTTTAATAACATTAAATAATTCAACCTCTAAATATCCAGATACTAGGCTAGGTAGGCTATTTGGAATTTTGCCGCCATTACCGACCTCTACAATTCGATACCCTCTAGCCCCTTTTAGGAAATCATGTTCGATGTAAAAAAAGTCCCTGAATTTGCCGCATCTAAAACCTAGGGCTTCAGCTTCAGCTTACTCAGCCTGTTGGCAAATCCACTGAGGATTGAGTCTATCGAGACGCGGTCATGATTACATTGATTTGTCCAGGTTGCCTCGTGATGGTGTGCTCGGCGGGCGGCGGCGGCGAGGCGGAGACGCTGTGGTGCCTGTCGCGCGCGGTGCCGGCCGCCGCCGCCTTCAGCGAGGCGCACACGCTGCTCGCGCTCGACGCGCCGGCCTGGGCGCTCACCGCGCTGCCGCCGCACCATTCGCAGCACCTCTCCCCGGCGCTACTTACTAAAAAAGGTTTCACAAAAGATCAAGCGGCTTTTTGACGTGACAACGTCTTATAATTCGATGGAGCCGGCTGCACTCACGAAAAAACATGACGCATGTGCCGTTACCTCGCTCTGAGTGAAATTGTGATTTCCTATTATGTATTCTATTATATTTTCCTATTTGTCAATTACTTTTGTACCTTACTTAAATTAAATTAAATTAAATTTTTCTTTTGAAAAATGAAACCATTCTATCAGTATTTATGACGTTGTCACGTTTTTTTATTCAGTAGTAGGATTGCGTTTCACTGCCATCACGCCTGATGGTAAGCACTGATGCGGTCTACGATAGTCTACACTTGCTTAGAAGAAACCGATTCACTTGCGACTCACATTACGTATTACATTTTTGCCACCTATGGCTTAAAAACAGCAAGCTTCTTAGGTGTGTTTTATTTTGATTTATCACTAATACATTTGTAAGATGAACGAAATTGATTTCTTTCTTATCTAATAATCTCATCTTACAAGAAGTATGTTGCTCTTGTCGGTGGAGCAACTTCCAGGCTCGGCGGTCCTCTGCAAGTACTTTTACCGCAAAACAAGAAATATCTAGTCTATGTAATTTTTGTATAATGTGAAAACTATTGCTGTCCAAAAACACCTTGATCACTCTTGACGTGAAAACGATGACAGATACATTCCACTTACCTGTTCATCTTCATTTTAAAATTGGCAGTGCCACAATTGTGAGAGCAGATTTAGAAAAGTGTAATCTTCCCGTGTAGAAGTGTGGTGCGTGTCCCGCTGGGCGGTGGTGACGGGCGCGGGCGCGTGCGTGGTGTCGGCGGGCGCGGCGCCCGACCTGCTGAGACAACTGCTGCGCGACTGCCGCGGGCCCGACGCGCACGCCGTCAGGGACTTCTTCCAGGTAATGGCTTACAGACTGCCTCGTGCCCTCATTTTTGAGTACATATTATTAGTTATTGTGATATTCATTTCTGCCGCATGTCCGATGACCAAGCGCACTACACGGTGGGTTCCACAGGTCGTTAGACCACTCGGCAGGCCCAAGCAGAGATGGCGGGATGAGTCGGACTCCTTTTGCAACTTTTTTTTGTATATTTTGTTTCTACCCCTGCTAACATCAACCCGACCTTATCCAGATCCTTGCAATATTGGGCCACTGCCTAGTTTCTGCATTGGCATAGATGATGAAATTTATGTTACCTTTAGTGGTAACATGGACTAAAGCAGTATTTTATACTATTATTTCCTCCGGCAGTTGCACAGCGCGGAGCAGGCTTGCGCTTGCGCCGTGTACCTCGCTTGCGAAGACACGATGACCGGCGACCTGTCAATCAGCGAGTGGGCCACGCGCGCCTTCTTCCTCTACGGCAGTCAGTTGCAGGCAACGTCGCTTCAGCTGTCGCAGGCGCCTTCCAGCATAGGTACGGTTAACATTAGCTTAGACTAGTGAGCGAAGATTACATAGATTAATATATAGCCTATAGATTCTGTACTCAAGACGATTGATTCAATAAAACATTATTTCTATACCTTTATATTTTTACCCACGACGGAACGGAGGAGGTATATGCGTTTAGGGTGAGAGATGTTTGTGCAAAGTAAAGTTCCCACCTATCTTCTAAACTAATGATCCGATTTTGATGCGGTTTTCAATAACGGGTTTGTGTTTGATGAGTTCATGTTCTTAGACAGGTGTCATGGCTGTAACTCACTAGGGGGCGCCACAATATTAGTGCAAAACAATGTTGCAATATAATCAAAACGAAATGTCCGATTACAATTCTGTTTTCAGCAATGTGTACGTGGTAGCTTAATGCATGTTCCCAAATAATAAAAATTACGTCTGTAACTTACTAGAGGGCGCTACAATATTAGTGCAAAATAATATTGCAATAATATAAAAACGAATTGTCCGATTTCAATGCGGTTTTCAGCAATGGGTTCGTAGTTGATTGGTGCATGGTCTAAGATAAGTCTTATGATACGAGTATTAACTCACTAGGGGGCGCTGAGATCTTTTGCGTGATCTTACCTACACATTACATAGATTATAATTCGTATATGCTCTCTAAAAAGTCTAAAATTAAATTAAGCAAAATTAAAAATTTTGAAAAACGACGGTAAAAATCTCATTGAAAAAGAATAAAATAACTCAAAACCCCCGACCGATGTAGCGATAATAATTTTACCATAATACATAACCGAGGAATATCCGTCGGGGTCGGGGGCTGCCTTTCCTATATGAAATTTCAACAAAAATTTAATCATACTCTTATGTGTATTTTATGTCGTCGTTAAACATCTATATATCTTCAATAATTGTATTCACGTCACTAGAAAAACTTTAGCTGTGTTAATGGCAGCTCCCGACGGATATTCCTCGGTCAGGTATAATTATTGTAAAATTATTATCGCTACATCGGTCGGGGGTTTTGAGTTATTTTATTCTTTTTCAATGAGATTTTTACCGTCGTGGGTTTTTTCAAAATTTTTAATTTTGCTTAATTACTAGCGGCATCTCGTGGTTTCACCCACATTTTCCAACATAAAAAGTAGCCTATATCTTAGTAAAATGTAAAAGCTACCTTTATACCTTACCTAAATGCGTTCAGCCGTTTTTGCGTGATTTAGCAACAAACATCCAAACTTTGACGTTTGTAATATTAGTAAGATTACTTTTACATTCCTTGCCTTCTTTCACAGGATCTCCAAAGTTCTTACCTCGTCAAATGTCAACACCGATGTCAATAAGAGGGCAACACCAACTACAGCAAGGAAAGATGAACCATTCATACCAGGGGCAAATGAACCAGAGCTTCCCCGGTTCCCCGAGCCAAAACTTCTTGCCTCAATCCCCTTACCAACAGAACATGTTGAGCCCGACTCCCTTCAACCAGTCATTTGGGAACGCCACTCAGCAGAGGGATCCAAACTACCCCGTTCAAGCAGAGTTCAGTGCAAAGCATAATGGACTTTATATCTATGTGGGAAGGATCCTAGCGCCTCTTTGGGGTTTGAAATGTGTTGTGAAATCTAAGGCACCGGATAATAAGGAGTTTGTAAGTACTTTCCATTATCTTACATACAAGCTACTAATAATAAAATCTATGTAGAATTGTAACGCAGTCTAATCGAAGGTGTAATAACTAGCCACCTATTTTAATAGAAATAACTATTTTTATATTTTTTATTTCTCATCATGTAGGTAGGTATTTTTTAACAATGGCCTGGATTTTCAGATGAGCAGTAAGGTAACAGGCGAAGACTGTGCCTACATCGTACAAAAGTTACAGCGGGTTGCGAACTTCATGCAGCGAGCTCTCGTGTCACCGCAGACAGAGGAGCACATTTCTTTGCAAGCCCTGAAAATGTTTGTCCGTAAGTATTAATACAGTCAATAAAGTAAATACTAATACAATTATTAATGAAGAGCAATCAGATTGTGCTGAATTGTGAACCCTGTACAAGGTTATAAGGAAAGTGTATGCTAAGGTGAAAAAGGCTCATAGTACTCATCCTTATGAATATCTTTTACTATGGGATCAACCATGAAATCAGCTGAGAAAAAATCAATTGTTTTATAGAAAAATGTCAATGACACTCGACAAAATGTATGGAACTACTGATTTTTTTTTCTCATTGGTCCCATAGTAAAAGTTGTTTATAATGATGAGTAATATGACCCCTTTTCGGCTTAATAATCCTGTATTGCGTCCCACACAATGTTTTATTAGTGCTAATGTCTGTGACATGTGATTAATTTAATCTTTTTTATTTTTCAGTTATGTCAATAGAAATGCTAAGCTTATGGAAAGTGCTGTGCGAGCATCAGTTCCACGTCATTGCCGCTAGCTTGCCGCCAGACCAACAGACTGCATTGCAGGCTGCAAGCTTCAGGTCAGTGCAATTACTCGTGCAATTTAGTAATAATGGCAGTAGTAGTTCACAACCCTAACAGCAGTGCTCTTGAATTTTCGTAGAATACTTGAACCTCACTGTTAAATAGTTCAAAAAAACTAAAAAATACGCTTTGTTTGAACGAAATCTGACCGTTTAAAGTGGGTCAAAATCGCGCCCAAAGGAGTCGGTTACAAACAAACATACAAGTGAAGCTAATAAAAAGCGTGTAAAATATATAAAAATCAGCAGTTCCGTAGAAAAATGTCAATGACTCTACAAGATGTATGGAACAGTTTTGTTTTACAATTTCAGGATAAGTTTCATAGTAAAAGTTGTTCATAATGATGAGTATTATGAGCCCTTTTCGGCTTAGCATTCCCCTTTCTTATAACCCTTTATAATATTGTTTGACACAGGGAGCTGTTGCTTGGTGGACAAGAAGTGGCGTGCTTGCTACTGGGATCTCTAGTTGCTGGGTATTTGAGAGACAATGCGTCAGTCGACGGAATATCGCAGAAACTGCGCCAGCTGTGCCCTACGCTTTACAGGCAGGAGGATGCAACCTGTTCAAAGGTAAAGATAGAACCCCTAGTGGGGAGCTATACGTGTTTGGATATGTATTTAGACTTATTCTATTGTATTATTGGGCATAGTGGCCGCTGATAAAATTGAAATAATAAATAAATGTAAAAATTACAATAACTTCTCAAATTCAACTAGGTACTTGCTACCAATAAAAGCAGGAGCGGGGCGGGATGAAATATGGAAAATAATCTGTGCTCCTTTTCTCAGGCGAACGAGTTGCTTATATTCGCAAAACAACAGAAAAATGCGGCGGAACGAGATGAAATGCTACATCACGCTTTGAAATTGTGTAAAGTAAGTGCATATTGTAAATAAGGATGAGAATTTACCACACTTAGTTCATTGCGCTTTGCGCGAATAAATGTAAGGAAGTTCGTATATACCGAGTGACTTACTTAAAGGTAGGTGTTAAAGTTTTTTAGGCCACTCTCAGGGCTTGGCGGTTGCTGTTGTTATAGGACAAACAACCAAGCATATAATTTCACGTGTTGCCCAATCCACGAGCTTAGTTGTATGTGTCACTCGTCGTGTTACCTATCCAAAGATTGACAGTTTTGTTGTGAATATACATTTGTTTAAATTATATTAATAGCATTATATAATCTGAGAGTTTTAATAAATATCATCTCGGAGTGAACCTTCTGCAACTTTGTATTTCTTCCATATCTAAACTCTTTAGCAAGAGTCCCAATTTATTTAAAAAACATCTCAGCCTGTACTTTCACTTGTGCTCATGTACTGTTTATTTTCTAGGATGTGGCTCCCAACGTGAACCTGCCAGTAGTGTGCAGCAAGCTAGTCTCGGCCGGGTTCTACTCGGGCGTGGTGGAGTTGTGTGTCGCGTGCGCCTCTAAGTTGGACCCGCAAGATAAGGCGCTTCACTTCTACCGGAGCGACCAGCCCTCGCAGGATAGGGAGGGACAACTCGCTTATTACAGAAGGTTAGTAGTTATAGGACGTGGAACCTATCGTGAACCTGCCAGTAGTGTGCAGCAATCTAGTCTCGGCCGGGTTCTACGTGGGCGTGGTGGAGCTTGCCTCTAACTTGGACCCGTAGGACAAGTCATTAAACTTCTGCCTGAGCGACCAGCCCAATGAAATCAACTTCTGTTAGAGTACTTACTAGAAATGTCAGAAATTACAAAATCTTTTTCTATGTATCTTAAAAAATTAGAAATTGTGAAAAATAATTGTTTCAGAATGGAAATCTACCGTGAAGTGTGTACCGCCTTAGAACGCCTCTACGAGCGAAGCAACGAGACCTCGGCCAACGAGCCGTCCCCGTTACAGCCGAAGCCGAACAACGACTCGCTGCTTACTCTGACGCCAGCTGATGCTAATTACCAGGTAGATCACTTTTGACCAACCTGTTTTTTCCTGACTGCTAGAGAGAGTAATGTTTTAGGATAAGCTCCAGTTCAAGTGATAAAGTGAATTTTGTGCTTCTATTTAATTCTATTAGATGTTCTATTTAATCCCTAGAATTGCATAATGGGACTGATTTCACCAACTCAATTCATTTATAAAAACATTTTTAATATCAAGTGTACTAAATGCCCGCTTGTTACTGATTATCTTTTTGATCTCGAATGGCAGAGTGACAGGAAATAAAATAGTAATACCATGTTTGTCAGTATGTAGTATGAAAAATTAATTTGAAAATGTTGACTAGAACTGTTTATTTTCAGGGAAGAAAACTAGTATGGGAATGTCTCTCGCGATCGGACGAGCTTCTACATGTAGCAGTGTATGATTGGCTGGTGTCGAAGAATTTAGGAGCGGGTAAGATACAATCTGCTTTTTCTAAAGAACTTCTCGGTATCGCGCGACTATATTATTTTCTTCCATACATTCAACTTTTAGTACTGTCGTCTCTACCCTTGGGTCATCTCCTATATTAGGTTGCAGTAGCGGTTCTACGTATCACTATGGGGAAGGGTGAATGCAAACACGTGTCTCCAAATGTATGTTATATTCCGACCGTGTCCTAAGGATGACTGCGGGTGGCAAGTGTCGGCGGGGCGACCTGGATGCGCCGCGAGCGCAAACTGCTGACGCCGACATTCCTTGTCCCCACATACATCCCCCTCTTACAACAAAAATTTTAAAACATATTTTATTTTTACTTCACTAATTAAATTCTAATTACAAACTTATTACTAAATAACCAAAGCTAACTTATCATACGAGTCACAAGTACTACGACTTATCGTCTTATGCTGATCCAACGCTCTGTCATGCATTCCTTAGACTGTAATACAACACTGCATGTGTTATGATAGTACCTATACCGTTTACATACTTTAATTGCACAATTAATACATGTATTAAAAATTTTACTTGTTTTACTATATTATATTTTTACTCTTTTAACACTATTACAATTTTATCACACCAATATCTCTCTCTACTTTTTCACTGAAATTTCACTTAAACGTCACCATACACTACGCGTACTGAACTGGTGCTGGCTTTCTCAGTGTGCCCAAACCTAAAACATGACCTAATTACCTATTTTAACAACCTTATTACATACTTTTCTTATGCTAGTTTGCAAAACGTACTGGTGGTTTTATTTGCCGACCGCTACGTGTGGTGTGTACTAAAAGCGGGGGCGATTTTATAGTCGATTCTCTTTCGTTATTACCTACAGTTACAGTGTCTTCAACCTCTATGCTCTTATTATTATCACTTTCTTCTATTACATATGCTGGTTTCAGCCTGTCTATAGATATATATGTATCTCTGTTTTGTAACCTAATCTTAAAAACTTTATCATTTCTATCTAACACGCGATAGGGGCCATTATAATTTGGACATAATGATTTTTTTGTCATATCATTTCGGACAAAGACATGGCTGCAATCTTTTAAATCCTTATTCACGAAAATTTTTCGAGAATTACTTACCGCTCGAGCCTGTGGCTTCAAATGTTCCATGGTATGGTATAAGTTCTTGATGAAGTCGTGTTGATCAACATCCCGTCTGTCGCCTGAATGTAAAAAATCTCCTGGTAATCTAAGTGTTTCTCCGTATACCATTTCCGCGGCACTTACCCCTGTGTCCGTTCTCGACGCAGCTCTTAGCCCTAGCATTACTGTCGGAAGTTGGTCTGCCCAGTCCATACTGCCTGTTAGTCGTGCGGTTAAAGCGTTTTTTAACGAACGATGCCATCTCTCAATCATCCCATTGCTCTGGGGGTGGTACGGGGTAGTCCTAATCCTCTGTACTCCTAGTATTTTCATTAAAGCATTAAATAGATCGCTTTCGAATTGTCTTCCCATATCCGTCGATATTTTAATTGGCGATCCGAATCTACAAATCCACTTGTCATAAATTACCCTTGAAACCGTATCCGCTGTAATGTCTGAGACCGGTATTGCTTCAGTCCAGCGCGTAAAACGGTCAATAATGGTAATGCAATATCGATAGCCTAGTTTGGTCGTAGGTAGGGGTCCTACGATATCTGTATGTATATGCTCAAATCTACTGCAAGGTGGAAAGGTCCCGAGATCTGAAATTGTATGCCTATTGATTTTCGCCTTTTGACACGGTATACAGCTTCTCGCCCATAAACTTATGTCTTTATTCATCTCTGGCCAATAGAATCTTTGCGTAACCATTTTTCTCGTTGTGCGTACGCCCGGATGGCTAATACCATGAACACTATCAAAAGCAATTTTTCTAAACTTTAATGGCAATGATGGCCTGGCATTGTTCGTTGAAACTTCGCATAATATTTGCTTAGTCGTGTTAGGTAACTGTACATACCTAAATATTCCGCTGTTATTCGCGCTCGTAACTTGATGCTCGCCTTCTTGTGCCATCGCTAATTCCTCGTAATCTATTGCTGTGGGGCAAATAATAGACTCAACTCGTGATAACGCGTCTGCGACTGTATTCTCGGCACCGCTGATATGTCGTATGTCGGTTGTAAATTCACTTAAATATAGCAGCTGTCTGGCCCTCCTCGGAATTTCCTTATCTGTATTTATTTTTGTGAAAGCAAAAATTAAAGGTTTGTGATCTGTAAAAATGGTTAGTTGGCGTCCTTCTATCAAGCTTCGAAAATGTACAACTGCCAAATATACAGCTGCCAATTCTAAAAATACCTAAAAATCGTCGCAGTTCGTCTACGGTGTCTGGCATGGGGTAGTCTGCGATCGCCTTTATTTTATCCGGTAGCGGGCTGATTCCCTCTTCCGATACTTCATATCCTAAAAATTCTACTTTAGACATGCCAAGCATACATTTACTTAAATTAATCGTAATTCCTAGTTCTCTGAATTTTTCGAATAACATTCTAATGTGTCGCTTATGTAATATCTCTGATTCTGAGGCAATTAGAACATCATCTATGTAACAAAAACATGCTGACCCACTGCTTCCGTCTGCTTTAATGTCTAATCTGTCGATATCTTTTAGCACATGATGGTCCATAAATCTCTGGAATGTCTGCGCTGCATTTCTAAGCCCAAATGGTAGGCGTACAAATTCGAATAGCCCGGACATAGTTGCTATAGCCGTTTTCTCGATATCTTCCGGCGACACTGCAATATTATGATATGCACGGTTTAAATCAATTCGCGTAAACCATCTTTTATTTGGAAGCATATACGTAAAACTCTGTAGTCGTGGAATTGGATACCGATCAGGTTTCGTTATGGCATTAAGTGCTCTATAATCACCACAAGGACGTATCTGCCCGTCTTTTTTCGGAACTACATGTAGCGGGCTTGCCCATTCGCCTTGCCCTGGCCTACAAATTCCTAGCTCTTGCATAATCTTAAATTCTTCCCTTACCTTTATGAATCGGTCCGGTGGTAGCGGCCTTGGACGCGCGCATACTGGTGGACCGGATGTAACGATGTGGTGACATACTGCGTGCGGGGGTGTTTCTTTGAAAACAATTGGTTTTGTAATCTCTGAAAATTCCTCTAACAATTCGCGATAAGGATTATTGTCCTGAATGCTCTTAATCGAAGGCTCGTCACAAACTATAATGGACCCATCCGCACCTAAACTCGTTACACTATCATTCAGTTTCTTATTGAATAAGTCTACCACTAACTTAAAATATTCTAAGAAATCGGCACCCAATATTGCCTGCTTAACGTCGCATATTATAAATGTCCATCTAAAAGATCTACGCAAACCCAAATTTAACTCTAACGATTTTACACCATAGGTCTTTATCTCTGTATTATTTGCGGCGTACAATTTATAGTCACTCACTTTGCTATCACACTTAAATTGATTCGCCGGCAATACAGAAACATTCGCTCCTGTATCCACTAAAAACTTCACTTTCGACGTACGATCTATCACGCACAAACGGTGGTTGCCGGCCGCTGCTATGCAGTCTCCCACCTCATTCGACTGCACAGCATTCAGTTTCCCGAGTTGTTCAGCCCTGTCGGCGCCTTCCAATTGCACGGCTGCTCACATGTCCTCGCTCGACTCCTGTAGCGGTAGTGGAACTTGCAAAGCCAATTGGGACTTTCTGGTGTTCTGCGTTGTCCCCTCGATAGTGACCGTGGTCTTCCTCTCCATGAGCTTTCGCGGTTCATGTTGCGTCCTCTAATCTCATTTACTTCGTTCCTTAATTCTCTAAGTTCCAAGGTCATCTGTTTCACTAGCCCTGGTAGTTCCGCAGGTTCTGATGTGCTTGCTGTTGCTACCGCGGCTATCTCTCCAGTGTGCAGATTTTCCATAATTTTATCTGCCATGATAGCTAGGCCATCCATATCTGTGTCTTGGGCTATCGTTAACACGGCTTTAACTGCATTCGGTAATCTCGCAATCCAGAGGCGTTTAAGCGCGTCACTGGATACCTGTGTATTGTTTGCCAGCTCCGTCATCCTTCTGAGTAGGCGTGAAGGTCGTTGAGACCCTAAATCCATCTCACTCACCAATTTATTAAATTGGCGTTCGGCACTTTCTTCGAACGCCACTAGTAGCCTAGATTTGATTGTTTCGTACTTGTTCTCGTTCGGTGGTGACAAGATTAAGTCACTCACTTGGCACAGCGCGTCGCGGTTCAGTTTGGCTATCACCATGTTGTATTTCGCGGTGTCTCCTTGTTTCTGCGGATCCATAATGGCATCGAATTGCGCAAACCATAACCTCGGTAGTTCTGTCCAAAACTCCGCTATTCTTGCCGAGACGCTAATAACTGCCAAGTCGTTTGTCTGTGGTGTAACTCCGGTCGCCATTTTTCCAGGTTGTTGCATTGTACTATTTAAATCTTCAGTTGGTTCAATACTTCACTAAACTCCACTATATCAGTTTTTTTTCGTCGGGGTCACCAATGTTAGTACTGTCGTCTCTACCCTTGGGTCATCTCCTATATTAGGTTGCAGTAGCGGTTCTACGTATCACTATGGGGAAGGGTGAATGCAAACACGTGTCTCCAAATGTATGTTATATTCCGACCGTGTCCTAAGGATGACTGCGGGTGGCAAGTGTCGGCGGGGCGACCTGGATGCGCCGCGAGCGCAAACTGCTGACGCCGACATTCCTTGTCCCCACAGTTCTTATGGTGCAATTGGATTTCTACTATGTTTTCTCATTATCTACAAAATACTCCTTAATTATTTCAATATTAATGTCTCGTTATAGTTGTAGTAGCATTTATTTCTTGGCAAATAAGTAATCGTTTGACTAAGAATCGTGTAGAATATTAATTCGATAGAATGTATTTAATGGTCTCGAAACATTGGACGTTTGCATGTATTTAATGGTCTCGAAACATTGGACGTCTATTATTGACGTCTAATGTTTCTACGTGTTTTTGAGATAAAATAACCATTATCATAACCTTCTATTTGTTCGTGTGCCACCGCGGGATTCACCGCATAGATCGCGGCGATCTATGAAAAGTCCCTTAAAGTATAATATGTGTTCCCCAACCCCACCCGGTACGCTGTCCCACAGGGTACTCTGTAGACCCCACCCGATATGTTGTAGAAGCCTCAATGGCCATTCTTAATGGGTGCGTACTGACTGACCGAGCAGCCTCGCGAGGCCTGCCGCGCGAAGCAAATGCTCGGCCAGTCAGGACGTGCCTCGCCCGAGGCAAACGCACGCGCTGCCTCGCCCGAGCGTGCCGCGGCCCGAGCCAAACGTCTGCCGCCCGAGGCTGCTCCGTCAGTCAGTACGCACCCATTAGCATTTAGTCCTACTAATATTATTATAAATGTCAAAGTTTGTATGCTTGTTAGTCAATCACAAAAAAACGTATGAACGGATTCAGGTGAAATTTAGTAAGAAAGTAGCTTATACTCTGGATTAACATGTAGGCCTGCAAAAACGCGGGTGATACCGCTGGTCGCTGGTTAGACATTCATAAAAAATGTGTTTTCGTGTAGAGCTGCTGTCGCTGAGCGCGGCGCCGCCCGGCTCGCTGCGCACGTACCTGGGCGCGGCGGCGCGCTCGTCCCCGGCCGGCGCCGCGCTGCGCCTGCTCGACCTGCTGTGGAAGGTGCTGGAGCAGGCGGGCGACCACCTCGCCGCCGCCGAGACGCTCGAGGGACTCGCCACCAGGCCCGGGTCAGTCGAACTAGTCATTAAACGAATAGGCACCAACTTTTACCGAATAAATTGTTCATAGTATTATTGGTGATATAAATGTTACATGTGAAATGGAATACAATCTTACTAATTTGTGGAGGGTAATCTTCGGGACTACTGGTCCTATTAAAAAAAATGTGTCACTGTGCTAGTCCAGTGAAATTTCAGGGCAAATAGGAGATTAAGCATGTTATGTCTCAGGGTGACGAGCGCAGTGCTGTGCCGCGCAGGGTCTTGAATTTTAAGAGTTCAAAATTCTGAGTGGCGCAAACCTGTTATGGGCAAACGTGACGTTTAACAATAGGCGAGCGATTAGCTTGTCTCGTCATGTATTATATTGCCTGTCATCTCTACTTAAGTTTCTACTTCTGATTCTCTCCATAATGACAGTTATTTGTGTGTGTTTAGTTCGGGCGCGACTCTATCGCAGCGCATGTCGTGGCTGTCCGCGGGCGTAGTGTGCGTGCGCGGCGCGGGCGCGGGCGGCGCCGGCGGCGGCGAGCTGCTGCGCAGACTGGAGGAGGCGGCCGAGGTGGCGCGAGTGCAGGCCGCCGTGCGCGCCGCCGCCGCCGCGCTGCCCAGGCACCTGCAGCCGCCGGTGCTGGCCATGCAGCGACTCGATGACGAGCTGCTCGAGATCACGCAGGTAACTAGCGAGAGTTCAGGTAACTTGCTGCTGCGGAGACTGGAGGAGGCGGCCGAGGAATCTGTAGTCGCCGCCGCTCGCTTTGCAGCGACTTGATGACGAGCTGTTAGAAATCACGCAGGTATACAAATAACGATAAGCGTGGAAGCGTACCTGTAGCCCCGACAGACGGTGCGAAAGTGGGAACACCCTAGAATTTTGATGGGTCCATGTCAACTCCCCCAGGGCCGGACGTATCCGTAAAGGATTTTCCGTGGGTCAAAGAAAAGATATCGAAAGAACTTCACACTCTTATATAATATCCGCGATGTATGTACGTTTTTAACCGACTTCAAAAAAGGAGGAGGTTATCAATTCGTCTGTATGTTTTTTTTTATTATTTTTTTTTTTTTATGTTTGTTACCTCATAACTTTGGACTGGGTGAATCGATTTTGATGATTCTTTTTTTATTAGAAAGCTGACGCTTCCCATTTCAATTTAGTCCAGTTCTGATAATGGTATCCATGAGAAAACCATATAAGTCTTAAATTTGCATTAAGTACGTGCGCGACAAATAGATGAATAACTCAATAGTCGGTCTTTTGAAGTCGGTTTTTGTTTTTTGTTTTGTAAAAATAATGTTCTTGTTGACGAATCCAAATAGGAGCAGACCTAATAACCTTTTGTTTTCACAGTTATACGAAGAATACGCCGACCGCTACAACCTGTGGGAATGCAAGCTGGCCATAGTGCAGTGTTCAGGCCACAACGACGCTCTACTCGTTGAGAACATCTGGAACAATATCCTGGGAGAGGCGGAGGCGGCGGCGCGCTGTCTGCCTTCCGGCGACGAGCGACTCGCGTCCGTGCTGAGTAAACTCACCTCGCTGGGCCGGGAGTATGTCAATACTGGACATTGCTTCCCGCTGTGTAAGTTTTGTTTAGTCAAATCAGAAGTATTTAACTAGGATACCCTGTGTCTGAAATGCCATAGAACTGGAGTTCTATCCTAATAGAATGTTACGTATAAGAACTACATTTTTTTTGTTTTTCACTCTTTTACTTTTTACTGTTTACATAATTTCGCACTAAGTTAGTCGAAAAGAAATTGAGAAATTGAAATCGAAACTATAATTTATTGCAATTTTTTAAGTCTGGAAATATACGGAAAACAGTAACCAGGTTTTCATTCTGTATTTGTTAAACATTGTAGATTTCATCGTGCGACAATTAGAAATCATGAGCTGTAAGCTGCAAGCAGGACAAGGCATGGTGTTTAAGACAGTTTTAAATATTGGCGTCTCATTAGAACAAGTTTTGGATATTTATATCAAGTAAGTTTAATTTATGATCTTCTTAATTTTCTATTTAAATTCCATTTCATTTATTTATTTTTATCAAGACCTCTTGTATTTGAGAAGTACACTGACGAATTCAACCCTCTGCTTTTCTATCCTGGAAGTGCGTTGCACACTTCAGAATCATTTCAGCCCCCTGCCCTGACGTAAGGCCGTGGGAAATGGAACGTAGAACGAACAGGTGTTGATCTGTAACTCTACCTCGCAGATTGGTGTCGGTGAACGAGCGCGTGTGGCTCGGGTGCGGCGACGAGACGCACGTGTGTGCGGTGGCGGCGCTGCTACTGGAGGCGGCGCGCGGCGAGCTGGGGGCACTGTCGGCTGCGCTGCGGCGCCGGGCGCTCGCGCGGTGCAAGGACCTGCACGAGGCGGCGCTCTCCTCGCTGCAGGTATATAGTGCACGAGACGCACGTGTGTGCGGTGGCGGCGCTGTTTTATAGTGCACTAGATAGACGCATACTTTCGACAGGCAGACACGGCCTCAGAACGTGTCTCGACGTCGCATCGACTACGCAGCTACCGCCAAATTACCACTCTGTTATTCCATAATATACCTTCTAGGGTTTTTTTTTAAGTTAAACTTATATTATATCTAACTCCGTTTATCAAATGAGTCTGTTTGTGTACTCGTTATTTTTAGGCGATTTTACCAATTCTTTCGTTCTTGTTTCAGTCCCGGCCCAACACGCAAATCCTAATAGACAGATTATCAGTGGCGCAAGCGCATCTAGACCGCATGGATTGAAGGTAGTTATTGCCTATTTAAGTTATTCAAATTGTAGGTATGTTATACAGATTAGCTTCTATAGATTCCGCATTGCAGAAAATCATAATAAAATATAAAAAAATCACTATACATTAATCGTTAGGCGTGGTTAGGCGAAACTTTGAGGTAGTCAATGGAAACGCTTTGCCTGTCTTGCTTTCCTCAAACTTTGATGATAATTTATTTAATCAAAAAGAGTTGTAATACGGTATCTATAGAAGCATTCTGTGGCACCTTATAAGTTATTGAGGTTGTATCAATAAGTTAGTCAGGCGTGCAAGGGCTTTTTCACTATTGTTTTTAAGTAAATAAAGGTTTAAGAGTGAAATAAATAATCAATGTAACCATTTGGCCGTTAATCATAGGAAAAATAACTAATAACTACCCCAAAATATGTATTATGTAAAGATATAATATACCTACCCTTTGACAGCAATGATAGTTGAACATTTTCTGAAAGTAAGTTCATAGTAGATTTTGAATCTAGTAGATATCGTTCGATTAGTGAAATATTCGGTATGAAAGTATACGCATAATGGAAAGATAAACTATATCAAATTAATGAAGAATGATTGAAGCCCTTGACGCGTGTAATTTTCTTATGTAAAAATCCCATTGGTATTTTGTAAAGCATGTAATAAAAAACTAAACATGACTGAAATAATTTTTATATTTTCATAGATTTCTTATTACAAAAAAGTCCATAATAACAATTTTTATATTAAATAAATTATCCTAATTATTAATTCATTGTGAAACCATTAATCGCTATTGACGTAGTGTTAATGGCAGTGACTGATGTTATGATGTTATAATCAAACAAAAATATTTTTGTTCATGGAAGTGTATGTCGACAACGCTTTTTTATTCAATAATTGAACTTGAATACTTACATTTTTGACTAAAACATCACACAGGGTTATACTGAACAACTTTTTCCGTGGGACCAACCCGGACAAAAAAAATCAGTAGTTCCATAGACAAAAATATCAATGACATTCAACAATATATAAAACCTGATTTTTTTTCGCGAATTCCGGATTGATGTAGTAAAAGTTGTTCATAATAATTAGTACTATGAGCTCTTTTCGGCTTCTCATACCTTTTCAGTATAACAAAAGTAAATACACCTATAACATAGCCCGGGCATCGGTCATTTTTGTACAAGCATGCTAGTTAAACTTTTTGCAAATAATTCGTTAGATTTTCCTCAAACTTGGTCAGTATTGGCATTTATATAATTCAATTAGTTACAATTCTATTAATCATTTGTTTTTTTTTTATTCAATAAAAATAATGTTATTTCCCTTTTTGAAAGAAAAAGGTTTTTGAAATCATATTGACTATTGAAACTAGTGACCATTTTTGCCAGTTGTTTAAGAAAGACTAGTGTAAAAATAATATACATAGTGTTCCGTACACGGACGGAGAATGGATTAAGTTACTCCTGCGCACACTTTTAGGTTGGATTAGCTCACAAAGTACATAAAAAACATTAATGTAGAAAAATACGACTCACATCACATCTTATATCTCAGGGTGACGAGCGCAGTGCTGTGCC
Organism: Alcis repandata; assembly: GCA_949125135.1. Taxonomy (NCBI): domain Eukaryota; kingdom Metazoa; phylum Arthropoda; class Insecta; order Lepidoptera; family Geometridae; genus Alcis; species Alcis repandata. The sequence continues at coordinate 7,697,428 of OX421226.1, read as the reverse complement.
GCGCAAGGTCTTGAATTCTAAGAATTCAAAATTCTGGGTGGCACAGACCTGTTTATGGGCAAACGTGACGTTTAACATCAGGCGAGCGATTTGCTCGTCTCGTCTCTCAATATCATAAAAAAAAAAAACTTGGATGGTTTTTGTTTGAAGAGAATGACGTTTTGTGGCAATGTTGCCAAGTTTACCGGATGGAAGTTGGATACATCCGGTGTTGCTAGCCATGGCTAGCAATGACATAGTATGAAAATGATCCGATATCCGAGCGTCGTTTTAAGTAAAAAGCGCTGTCGGGAAATTGTATGAATTATTATCCACATAAATGAAAAGTAAATAATTTCTGTCAAACCATGCACTCCAAACCATAACTTCCTATGTCTAAAATGTGACTTCAAATTCCAGAGTGCTGGTATTGGAGTGTGTGAAACATGCCTTATATTTACATTAATAATTTTAATCATGTTGAATGTTCGTTACAGTAATATCGCATCTAAAAGGCACTAAACATATATTTTTGTAAATAAATGATGATTTAAGTATGTCGTTGTTTTAATTATCTACCTGTGTTTAAGTTACAAAATGCTTAGGTGAGATCTAAAATAGTATTTACAAATATCTTTGGCAGAAATAAAAGATGGCTAACTACAGAAGTATACTACTCAATCCGGACATGCAGACTACATAATGCCACATTCACTCATTTTATTAAAAAGCCAACACATAAAAGCGGAATCGCAATTGAGTGTTGGCCCTTGCAGTGCCATCACCTTAACTGTAGAGTGACTAATAAGAACAAAAATGTTCTAGGGGTTGCTAACGCCTAGCACAAAAAAATCTTCGTTACGAATTTGATATTAGAAATTAAATAAAGCATCTGAAAACTGAAACTACATTTTTTATTAAATTTTTAACGAAGATAGATATGTGCTAGAGGTAATTCTGTCCATTTCATATACGATAATGGATCCCTGTTCAACTTTACAGATGAGTTGATTGCACAGAACATACATTTCACCTTTTACGCTCAAAATCCTGATTCTCTAGTCAGATTTCTCGTTAGCTCGCTCACTTGATAGTCCTTCAACAAAAGAGCTTGTTTATAACACTGGTTTTACGAGGAGTCTTCGTCGAAAGGGTTTGTCTTTACCTGATGATGTGTGTGGTGATCATCATCCGAATACGCGTATAAAGCGTTGTGCGTCCCGCTCACTGTGGGTATTCCTACTGAGTTCATTGGGGACATGTTGGTGTACTGCTGTCTCGCTTGCTCTCTCCCGATAGAGTTGTTCCTCTTGATGGTGGTGTAACTGGGAGTCGTTTTCGAAGGGATATCCTTGATCCTAGTCGCGGCTCGGTATGTTCCGAATTCGTCGGGAGGCGGCGGCAGAGAGAATCCGTCGGATGTTTGCGTGATTTCGGACGCTCCGTCGTTGATTTCTTTGGCAGCCTTTTGCCGCATCTTTCTGGGCATCGTGTAGAATGTGTTCATCTGTAAAAAAATATAATTAAGGAGATTATAGTGGGTTCAATAAGACTAGCCAAACTACAGTTTTGTTATGGTAATGATGTCATGCTAGATTTCGGCCAGCGACCGGCCACTATGACTTTGAACTATGTATATAAATCATTTTTGCAAGATTGATTGCCCGAGGATCCCGTATAATACTTGGCAAAAATCAACGTTGTAAAATTCGTCAAAACTTTTCTTCTCACCGGTCTCGGCACATTGTAGTTAGCCTCAGGCGGCAAATGCAGCACGAGATGATCGCAGTCCACATCCCGCTTGCGGCTGATGTTCTGCAGCGAGTGCACGCGGCAGTTGCTATGTCTGAGTGTGTCGGTGCAGCGCGGCGGCTCGGGCTCCATGTCCAGATATCGCGCGGAGTGGAAGGAGCTGGTGCGGCGCACGTCGTAGCCCCGGGGCTGCGGCGGGTGTCCCGCCACGGCGCGACGGAACGAGTCGCTGCGACGGACGATGCACTCGCTATCGTCTTCGCTGCCGTAAGTCTCACAGTTGGACTCTGGAAAACGTAGCTGTGTGAAGTTTGTTTATATTTGAGGGCCTTATATAGTTCAATATTTAAAGGCCAAAAGCTTACTGAAAGTTAAAAGACATTTCTTAGTACTGTGCACTACATTTTTGTGTAGCGCACTAGTTGAATAATATTTGTCTATCTTGGCAACTGCTGAGCTTAATGATTTTCGTCGTTTGAAATTTGGTGGTTTTAGGAAAATTGAGTGTGAAATAAATGATGTAATTTATTCTGTCAATAAATGCAATTCCAAGTAAACCTTGCATCTAAATTGCAGTCGGTCGTGATGGCGCTAAAACTGCAGCTGCACGTCGCGTCGTCGCCAGCGCGCGTTCTGTTACCTACAGTGTTCTTATATCTCTTTCGTATGGGGGCAATAGGTGCCGCAGCGGCGTGTTGTCCTGCAAAGGCTGCATTATGTTACCTTCAGTATTATAAACAGGTCGCGGCAGGTCGGGGCGCGCCTCCTCGCGCGCGCACAGCACGAGGCCGCACGCCGCCAGCGCCACCAGCAGCACGCCGCCGCACAGCGCCAGGGCCAGCGTCGTGATGTTCGACACGCTGCTCAGGGTCACCACCGGGGCTACGGGACATTGACTATCATTTTACCACCATATGTTTCTTGTATGTACCTACCTATTGACCGTTTACAGATAGTTAGACACGACGACTGCCGCGACACTGCCACACTAATGAAAGTTGTATATAATATTTACAAGCGCACGCACACATAGCGCCGCGCGCACAACTGAGTTGAACTACGAGTATGTGTATTGTATATGCCTACATACATACAAGAAATCCTGAGTTTCTTACTTTTATTTGATTTGAGGGGGATCTGTCTCACTCACGGTCCTTTTGGCGTTACCTACGGTCGTGGTCAGGGGCGTCATATTTTATTACCAACTTTCTCAACTGATCTAAACACACTCGTAAAAAAACACTCGTTAAATTACACTCGTTAGAAAATTTCAGAAAACGTCTACTTGTCGCCAATTTTTGTTTTATTACGATTTTATAGGGTTATTCATAAAGGGTATTTATATGGGTAAATCAGCTGTTCCATACATTTTATCGAGTGTCATTGATATTTTTCTATGGAACAGCTGATATTTTTCCGCGAATTTCGGGTTGGTTCCATAGTAAAAGTTGTTCATAATGATGAGTACTACGAGCCCTTTTCGGCTTAGCATACCCTTTATGAATAACCCTGTACAAGGTATCAGGGGTAGTTTGGTATAGTAATGAGATACCACTGCATTAATAAATATTAGCGTGTTTAATAAAATAACAAAGACAACATTATTCTTCAAGTGTTACCTTGCGACTGGTCCACTATTTCGTCTTTAGCGATTTCAACCGGCTTGCTCTCGCCTTTATCGTTGAAGGCGGTTATAACGAACTTGTAGTCCTCCTGCTTCGGCTCGGGGATCATGAACTCGGGCTCCATCGCGGTTATGGAGAGGTAGTGATCGTCGGACGCCACCGCTTGCACTATGAACTGGAATTGCTGTGAAACGAGCAAACTAAATTTAATACATACGTAACGGCATTTATTTTGATTGAATTCAGAAACCCAAACACTGTTGAAATCAAAAAGTTTCTTGATTTGTCTTCAGAATTCTAAACCGATTCCATGCGAATGGCACCGGAGAGGCGCCATGTTTTTTTTTGGGCGTAGGTATAGCGCCGGAGCAGTACCTAAACCTGTACCCATCAAACTCTGTTATAATAACACTTTTAAAGGTTCAATGTATTGGTTTACGCAGTGTAGAGGCATTTCAATAAATATTAAGACGTGTCATTTATTAGTAGAATAGTATAATCGTGTAATCCCACCTGCGGCAAGCCCCCATCATGCCCCTCCTCACATTTGACGTACTCGTATATTTCCCTCGCATCGTCCCTGATAGCCGCGCACGCAGTCAGCGGCCGCGGCACGTGCACGGAGTGTGCGCGAGGCCTTTAGATTAGACTACCTACCTCGTTTATACCTCAGCATATTTACTACTAGCTGCGCCCCGCGGCTTCACCCGCGTTTTCCGGGATAAAAAGTAGCCTATGTGTTAATCCAGACCATGAACAACCTTCATTCCAAATTTCATGTAAATCCGTTCAGCCGTTTTTGCGTGAAAGAGTAACAAACATCCATACATTCTTACAAACTTTCGCGTTTATAATATTAGTAGGATAAAACTTAACTTCTGTCCTATTATTTTTATTAGAACAGTGAAGTCTTGTAAACCCACCTGCGGTAGCCCCCCGTCATGCCCCTCCTCACATTTGACGTATATTTCCCTCGCATCGTCCCGGACGGCGGCGCACGCGGTCAGCGGCCGCGGCACCGTCTCGTCGGTCACGAGGAACGTGCACGGAGTGTGCGCGAGGCCTTTTGTCTTCACTTCGTTTATGCCCCAACAGAATACTGTACCTGTGGACATTTAATATAAACAGAGAAAAGTTAAAAGATGATGGGTCTAGCAGTGGCGGATTTACACATTTCCCGCCAGTAGGCCAGAACTGGGGCCTAGTATAAAATTCAACAATTTTATAAAGGTTGCATTTATAAAAGGCGTAAATATTCAATAGAATTTGTTTTTGAAATTTGATATAAATCTTAAAAACTCGAATATAGCTAAACCATTATTTTCTTAAAAAAATGTTTTTCGTTTTTACGCTCAATAAAGCTGATCTTAGTTTTTAATTTTTCTGCTAATTTTATTCCAAAAATAGTTATTAGCTTATAAAACTGCTTACTATAAGTAGTGCTGTTAGGCCGCTCATACAGCAGCACATTCTCCTCGGTCTCGACCGCGGTCCGCGCGTGGCTCGGCAGAGTGCTCACGTTGACCGCCGCATCCACCAACACCCAACGGTATGACGTCGGCGGGGGATTTCCCTTCACGTTGCAAGTGATGTTGATCGACTCGGCCTCTCCTAGACCGTATTCGAATACGCTCTCGTCTTCACAGTATGGTGGGTCTGTATCATAACAAATATTCAAAATTTGATTGAAGTTTTCATTGAATCCATTTATTCGGATCATAGGTTAATTACAACACTTGATAACTTAATCAGATAGAGGATATTAATTGAGTTTGTGATATCTAGGCATATTACAAAGACTCATTTTAGTAACGGCTGTAAAAGCCTTGCCAGCTTAAAGCAGCTGAATGAGTGATGTCTGTAAGGGTAGACACTTTCAGAATAAACAGTTTTCTTTGTATACTACAGTATCCACCGACCAGTGACCTTTATAGCGGTAGACACTTTCAGAATAAACAGTTTTCTTTGTATACTTACTACAGTATCCACCGACCAGTGATATCTACCTTTACAGCGGTAGACACTATCAGAATAAACAGTTTTCTTTGTATACTTACTACAGTATCCACCGACCAGTGATATCTACCTTTACAGCGGTAGACACTATCAGAATAAACAGTTTTCTTTGTATACTTACTACAGTATCCACCGACCAGTGATATCTACCTTTACAGCGGTAGACACTATCAGAATAAACAGTTTTCTTTGTATACTTACTACAGTATCCACCGACCAGTGATATCTACCTTTACAGCGGTAGACACTATCAGAATAAACAGTTTTCTTTGTATACTTACTACAGTATCCACCGACCAGTGATATCTACCTTTACAGCGGTAGACACTATCAGAATAAACAGTTTTCTTTGTATACTTACTACAGTATCCACCGACCAGTGATATCTACCTTTACAGCGGTAGACACTTTCAGAATAAACAGTTTTCTTTGTATACTTACTACAGTATCCACCGACCAGTGATATCTACCTTTACAGCGGTAGACACTTTCAGAATAAACAGTTTTCTTTGTATACTTACTACAGTATCCACCGACCAGTGATATCTACCTTTACAGCGGTAGACACTATCAGAATAAACAGTTTTCTTTGTACACTACAGTATCCACGGTGGAATCTAGAGTTATAGCGGTAGACACTTTCTGAAGAAACAGTTCTTTTTGGATACTGAAGTATCCACGGACGCTCGAGACTACACTCCACTCACAAGTAACGTTGACCCGCACGGGCTCGCTGTACGTGGTCCCCTGCTCGTTGCTGGCGCCGCACACGTACTCCCCCGCGTCGCTCTCCGACACCGACGTCAACTCCAACATCGGCTGTACGGTTTCACTGTTGTCTTTTTTGACGCCCAATATATCGTCCTAAAGAAAAACAAACAACGTTCAGTTGGCAGATCATCAGACCCATCGCGGGTCATGCGTGGATGAGATTGGCTCAAGACAGGGAAAATGGCACAAGAGAAAGGAGGCCAATACTCAACAGCGGGTCGATAAAGGCTGACGATGATAATAATGAAAGAAAAACATTATTTTTACAAGCTTTCTTTAAAGGGTAGACTTTGACGTGCCGCTATCTTGATTGCACATTTTAACATTTTTTATAGTTATAGAATCACGGATAATTCAGGAAATGGACTGAGTCATTTCACCTTACTAGAGTATTAAAGGGAGTTTCACCTCATGGTACCATATCAGCTGGTAGACAGCCGGGTTCGCTTGAAAAGTGCACGCCATCCGAACGTCAGTTCCTTTCGTCACCACTAGAGTGCTTTCGTCATCTAAGTCCTGTTCCACCACGATCGCTAGGACGGGTTTGTCTGAAATAAAACAAGATATGGATAATATATACCTACTTTATACCTCTACATTTAGAATACTTTAATACACGCATGAACAATTGAACACTGTTAGTCAGCTGTTGTCTCGTCATATACGAGGTCGTTGCTCATTACGCACATGCATGGGCTTGTTTAACACTTTACCTGCTGCTAATAATCACATGCGTTTGTGTTTTACCGCACAGTTGTATTGAAAGTGGGATTTACGCGCCTGGCGTGTGTAGCCGCATTCGCGTTGCACAAGGAAAACACAAGGTATCAGTTTTCAGCAGGTAAAGTGTTAAAATGCTTAGCTATACACACATAGGACGGTGAGTGGCAGCTTCTCAGCGCAGATAAATTTGTCCTCCTCGCGCGTGTACGCGGGCGCGCAGCATGTCAGCGAAGACTCGTCGTACTCGCGGCCTATGCTGAGCTGAATGCTGCTCACCACCAGCCTCTGTGTCGATTCCATCTGTGAACAATATGGGTGTGATCGAGTGTATTCTATCTGTGAACTATTTTTTTTTCTTTTGTGTAATTGAGTGACGAGACGAGCAAATCGCTCGCCTGATGTTAACACGTTTTCCCATAACAGGTCTGCGCCACCCAGAATTTTGAACTCGCAGAATTCAAGACCCTGCGCGGCACAGCACTGCGCTCGTCACCCTGAGATATAAGTTGTTTAATTTCCCATTTGCCCTGTAATTTCACTGGAAACAATGCCCTTCCAACCGGAACACAGTAATGTTTGCACACTACTGCTTGGCGGTGGAATAGCTGGCAAAGGTGTGGTACTTCCCCAGGCGGGCTCTGCAAAAGAGCCCTACCACTACAAAATGGCTGTAAACAATATGGGTGTCTGTGAGTATGGTGAAATGTGCGCACCAAAATCCGATTCATACTACGAATTAGCGTTCGGTAGATCGCGTTTTCATGATCGAGAACGATGGGTTCTCTCAAAGTCACGACAGCGGTTATGGTTTCGGATTTGCTCCTTTCAAATTTGGATTTTACAGAACTCTGCACGAACGAAGTCTGGTAGTTCAGCTATATTAAGCAGCGGCGGCCTTACCCATTGCGAGGCCCCTGGCAGCAGCAGGTCTTTGCAAAGCCCTTTGTCTTTCGTGGAAAGTATGTGATGCGAAAGTAGGTCTGGTGGTTTGGTTTAGGTATTTGTCGTGTTTGACGAGAAATGCTAGTTATACAAATTTTTTTTATAAAATAAAATTTGAGTTTTCAAATATTTTACAATGAAAGATTTTCACCCCATTTCATTCCATTCACAGTAGCGATTCTCACGAGCGATTTCTCAGCGATGCGAGAAGTGTTTCAAGGCGCGATATTCAAGTACTACATAATGAAATTTTCAATTATGTTTTGTATGAATGAATGAAACTAACTTTATTTTCTTAATAAATAAGAATTAAAGTTAAATGTTTTAATTCAGACTAGATACATTTTTAACAAATACATATTTTTAAATATTAGCTTGGGTTGTTGCGCGAGGCCCCTCCAAGCGCGAGGCCCTGTGCGATTGCACAGTTCGCACCTCCCTAAGGCCGCCACTGATATTAAGTCTTTGCTTTCAGTGCTTCCCAGACTTAGATTAGTGATAGACAGTTCAGTTATGTTCTATGGTCCAAGACTAGAATTTGCATACAAGCAACTACACAGATTTACGTCACAGCCGTTTTTCCAATTAAGCTATTCAACCTTAGGAGTAGCCAACAACACTTGATGTATTGGAAAATAGTTTTTTTTTTTTCATAAATAGGCTTGCGTCTGAGCCGTTTGACCGCCATCTTGCCTGATGGGAAGCAATGATGCGGCCTAGTTGAGAATAAACCTTTAATGATTGAGGATGACGTTTACTTACGGTAGTATTCTGTTCCAAGTTAACCAGCTGGTCGTCTCCGATGCGCCACACGATGGGGGGCGGCGGCCGCGCGCCGAGCACCCGGCAGTGCAGGTCCAGCGACTCTCCAGCATTCACGCGCCCGTCCTCGTGACCCTCAATCCTGAGCGACACCAGCTCTGGAGGCACTGGGGGCAAATCATACGAATTCAGTCAGGCACTTAAGTCTTGGTTCATAGTGTAATGAGTAAATATAGGCAAGTCAAATAGAAAAATATAAATAAGCTTCACCATATTGATCTGCTATACAGGGTTATTCATAAAGGGTATGCTAAGCCGAAAAGGCCTAATAGTACTCATCAGTATGAACAACTTTTATTATGGGACCAACCCGAAATTCGCGAAAAAAAAATCAGCTGTTCCATACATTTTGTCGAGTGTCATTGACATTTTTCTATGGAATAGCTGATAATTTTTTTGCGAATTTCTGATTGGTCCCATAGTAACAGTTGTTCATAATGATGAGTACTATGAGCCCTTTTCGGCTTAGCATACCCTTTATGAATAACCCTATATATCTCTCCAAAAATAATATACCTATTGTGTTTTAAATTACAGTAATAAGTTATTTCATTGGAACGCTAGAACACATTACCGTAAGTACAATGATGGCAACCTGATGATCCAATGTAAGCCTCTATGGTCCAAAGACAGAGGCGTACATTTCAAAAAGTGTTAACCCAAATTGTTTGTGCGTTGATTGTTATAAATAAAGGCCATAAAAAGAAGAATAGTTTACTTATTTACTTATTATACTTTGAGATATGAAGTTAAAGTTGAGTGGTCCAATCAGCCGTCCTTACGAAAACTGCAATAACTAAGTAGGTAAAAGCTGATTTCGAGAAAAACACGTTTAAACATTTTATTTTCATTGTGTTTGTATGGCCATCACTGCTTAATATTAAAACCGGCTCCGTTGCAGTTACGTAAAAACTGTCTAAAGAAAATATATAAGTAGATCTCGTTCTGCCGATTCCGAATATGTACTTAACTCAATTCGGCCCAAAACTCGAGTTATTGCACTTTTCGAAAGGGGGCGTCCATAAAATACGTGAGATGTTTAAGGGGGGGAGGGGGTCGAGTCAAATCTCATCTAATCTGATTTATTATTAAAAAAAAAATTAAAAAAGAAAATCTTACCTACGTTGGAGAGAGGGGGCAAATATCACGCAATTTTTTTTCTGATTGAAACAAAAAAAAATTATACTATTTTGGTCCATTTAATCCAGATTTAAGCGTAATCGTAATACGATTAAGATCATTCACTAATTCGTTCGAAAGAAAATAATTTCGTTCATACTTCGACGTTATACATCTACTGACTGTCAAGAGTGGCTAGATCAGAACGAAGTTGAAGGAGCAGATGATTTTACTGAAAATCATATGGACATGTTGGTTCCAATAGTCTCTCTTGAGACCGCGCATGATTCTCCATGGACTGAATTAGAGTAGATATTCTTTTTTTAATCACAGTAGTTATGATTTAAGTATTCTATTGTTAAATTTTTATTACACTTATAATTAAACTCTCAGCAATATTGATTACTAGTCTTAACTAGTCGGAAATAAAAGCACGAAGCATTTTTTTTTTCTTTTTACAATAACAATCCAACGCGTTTACGTAAGAAACCCACATTTTGAAAAATCTCACATGAGATTGGGGGAGGGGGGAGGGGGTTGAATAAAATCTCACGACATCTCACCAGGGGGGAGGGAGGGACAGAAAATTAAAAAAAACACCTCACGTAATTTATGGACGCCCCCAAAGGTCTGTTGACCTTCCTACTCACGGAACATGTCGATGACGACGTCGATGGTAAGCGGCGCAGTCTTGTCGTTGTTCCTGGCCTGGCAGGTGAGTACGCGGCCGTGGTCCTCCACCCGCAGCGGCCCATACTTGAGGTCGCTGCGGACGCGGTGCTCGGACAGCGGTGTGGACGTGTCCTTGAATAGACGGTCTTCCATGCGCCACGATAGAGTAGCTTGTGGTTTGCCTTCGGAGGAAATTTAAGGCGTCAAGCTGCTGTTTTTTGAACCCAGTATGCATAACAAATGTATGTAAAATAGGATAGCGCTCCTGTCGGATGTGAATGAAAACTGCATAAATTCATACATTTTGTATCGAATACTCGCTACGTGTTTTACGTTAGAATTCATGCTATGCCTACAGGTAGGTAATGTTAAGTTTAGAGATATTTTTTAACATTTAAGATAAAGACAGAATATACATAGATATCGAATCGAAACTTTCCAAATGGGGGAGAAGCAGGTTTCGTTGGTTTTTAAATTAAAACAGGAAACGTCTATTTCAAACCAACACATTTTTAGAATTTAGAAGGTTGGAAGAAGGATAGAAGAAGAAGTTTAGAAGGTTAGGTTCATTTTTAGGTTTTAGAAGGTACTAAACCTTCTAAAACCTCAGCATCAGCAATTATTCAATTATTCAGCATCTATTCTAACTATTATATAAATCATACTAAATATATTATTTCATACTTCTTGTATTCGACTCTTTTGCTTTCTATAAAATTTAGAGTAAAAATGTTTTCGAAGAGCCTTCTCAAAAATCTGGAAACGTAATTTTCTGCAGGGCTTCCGAGCGAGCGGAGCTTGGTAATCTGGATTTAACCTGAGTGAGCCAGGCTATAAGTCAGCTGGTACTTATGAGGCGAGTACAGCAATCAACAAAATGAAAGTGCGTCCGTACCACCCACAGCGACACAGAACAGGTGCACCGTGTCCCCCACGTAGTAGGGCCCGATGTTCTGGCTCACGTTGACGCCCGCACTCGTCTTGGCCACCTGAGTGCCGTTCTCCTGGATCACCCACAGACTTCTCGGCGGCTCTGCAACAGGGAAAACGTGGAAACTACTGCTTGAAGAAAATCTAAAATAATGGTAACAAAAGAAACAATCTGATGATAATGCTCGAACGCCAATCGAGCCGCGATTCTCGGGTTTTTGGCATGGGCAAATGACAGGTAAGATAATCAAGGGTCGACTAGGGGCTACTATTTACGTCTAAGTGCATCTAATCTCTTCGTAAGTATCGCTAAGCGTGGTCGAAACTTTTTAGAACCCCTAATTTAAAGTTGTAAAGGGTAACCAAATAAACCTTATTCTTTCGCCTTAATATTTTGTATGTAGGTATGCTCTATTTTTAAATACTAGCTAAATTAGGTACCTATCAACCTACGCAACCACTCATTAAATTACAGCTCGTTTGTCGGTAACTTTAATAATAACTGGACAAAAGTCCAAAAGATGTAAATGAGTGTGCGTTTAATGATGTAATATTTACGTAGAGCAATTGTTTAAATAGAATGGAGCGAATTGTTCCGGCGCAGTCAGCATCCTCATTAATCCGCGGACCAATTAGCCGCGCGGCTATTCCGCTGGATCGGGAAAAATCTCACTGCTTTTGTTGCCGGAGAAAATAGGCTGCATACTTGTTTTTTCTTTGTGCAACTGAAGTAACAGGTAATTGCAGGTAAAGGTAAATGAGTAATATACTTTTTATTAGGCAAAAAGAGACTTAAATTAAGAAAATACATTAAAATATAATTAAATTAAAAAACTAACCAATAAAACTAAACTAATCTAAAAGGCCGCTGCCTGTGGGAATTGTTCCCAAAATGCTGGCCCCATTACCACGTTGTATGGCGATGCTCATGAAATGAGTAATTGACAACTCGTTTCGATAAGTATCCGCTTTCAGAATGAAGAAGATATTTATAAAGGATTCAATTCAAATTCAGACATTTTCATAAGAGACCACAATATTGCTGGATTTCGGCTTTTTATAAAGCATGCTAGTAGTCTGATCCACAGTGCAGTAGTGGCGTAGTAGGTTGGTTGGTCTTCGTCTGCTATCCTACGATCTCTCCACTTCGAATGATTATCAACGTCTTGCATGGCTGTTGACTCTCATATCTGCTTTGGCGTCGGTTGCTAATAATGCTAGGTCTAAGTAACTTACCAATAACGGTGAGCCTCACGTAGGTCCTGTGCGCGGGGCTGGCGGCGAAGTCTGCGAGGCAGTGGTAGACTCCAGCGTCGGTTGCCACCACAGAAACTATCTGGAGTTTGTCCAGGCCGCTTTCACCCGACACTCCCCGGTACCGGCCGCTGGGCTGCGCGTGCGCATCGTCCTCGCCGCTCGAGCCGCGCAAGTCACGGCTGATGACCGCCCTTACATATTAATTGACCAGTACCAACCATTTATTTATTCATTTTATATTCATATTAGATTTTTTCAGAAAACGTTTTGCGAGGATTAACTTTGTACATAAGTACTCGTGAGTGTGAACAAAATGGAATAAGCCACCTATAAATTGATAAACTTCGGATAGACTTATTTTCTTTCTGTTTAACACTGCAACCCATTCTTATAATCTAAATCTAATACAGATATTAATTTAACCGAATAGAATAAAACCAAAACAGAAAGGTACTCCTACATGCTCGCGTTACTTGCCATGTAATTTTGCAATCGAATTTTAGTAACTTAGAAACCAAATTATTTGGAAACTGATGTTGACGATGATTTCCAAAAAGATCAAAATAGTAATTACAATTGCCCAGAAATTCTAAATCGACTTTTAACCCTTCGTGACCTATGCCAGTAGCGAGATTCTCGAAGATAATAATGTACTTACTTCAGTATCGAAATACAGTGTTTCTACTAAATTTACGTTAATTAAATTAACCCGTAATGACCCCCATATCTATTTAAAAACCTATACAAGGTTATTCATAAAGGGTATGCTAAGCCGAAAAGGGCTCCTAGTACTCATCATTATAAACAACTTTTACTATGGGACCAACCCGAAATTCGCGAAAAAAAATCAGCTGTTCCATACAGTTTCTTGAGTGTCATTGACATTTTTCTATGGAACAGCTGATTATTTTTGCTGACAGCTGAACTCGTACGAAACGCTTTGATTCCACTTTTATTGTGCGCACTTCCAGAGTGTGGAATACTTTGCCCGAGTGGGTGTTTCCCGATAGATATAATTTGGGTGTCTTCAAGTCGCGAGTGAATCGGTTCCTTCTAGGCAAGCGTGCTCCATCGTAGACCGCATCATTGCTTACCATCAGGCGAGGTGGCGGTCAAACGCAAGCCTATAACTGAATAAAAAAAAAAAAAGCTGATTTTTTTTCGCGAATTTCGGGTTGGTCCCATAGTAAAAGTTGTTCATTATGATGAGTACTGTAAACCCTTTTCGGCTTAGCATACCCTTCATGAACAACCCTATATACTATCTTGCTTCTGTTTAGGTACCTACTTAGTCCACATTTCTGCAGTCTTCAGTTCAGTCCGATTACCCAATTGACTAATCGAATCGACATTTCCTCTCAAAGATGACTAACGGTAACAAGGTAACTTATTGCTTACGGATTCAAATTACGTCTCATCATGCCGCATAACGGAGTATTGCAGAACCAAAGTCCCCTAACCGACAGTCATCTGTAGCCCTAGCATAATTTCTGACGTTATAATATACAGGGTTATTCAGAAAGGGTATGCTAAGCCGAAAAGGGTTCATAGAATTCATCATTATGAACAACTTTTACTATGGGACCAACCCGGAATTCGCGAAAAAATAATCAGCTGTTCCATACATTTTGTCGAGTGTCATTGACATTTTTCTATGGAACAGCTGATTATTTTTTCACGAATTCCGGGTTGGTCCCATAGTAAAAGTTGTTGATAATGATGAGTACTATGAGCAGTTTTCGGCTTAGCATACCCTTTCTGAATAACCCTATATAGAGTATTTGATAGAAAAGTGTACGCCATTTACGCATCAGAGGCACCGTTGGCGGACGTAAATGTCATACATAGAAAACTATCGAATTCTCGCTTCGTATTTTACGTCAAAGTTATGCTGGGCCTACTAATCTCGCTTATCTGAAGGTCACATAATCCGGAAACTTATTGATTTCATAGAATTCATAAAGAAGTAAAATCCAAAACGCCTAGTCACTTCTAGTTCTTTAACGCGCAAGTAGGCTTTTTAAAAAAAATAGCGCTCGCATAATATTTATGCAGGGTTATGAGGAAAGGGTATGCTAAGCCGAAAAGGGCTCATTTTCATAAACCTCATTTAACAACATCTCATTTTCATTCTCATTTAACATTCATCATCATAAACCATAGAAATATATGTCAATTACCTACACTCGACTAAATGTATGGAACAGTTAATTATTTTCGCGGTTTCATTTTTTTATTTTTTTTATGCCATAGGTGGCAGACAAGCAAACGGGCCGCCTGATGGTAAGCGATCACCGTCGCCTATGGATACCTGTAACACTGGAGGCATCACAGATACGCTGCCGACCTTATAAGAATCTATTAACAGCCCTTTTGAAGAACCCAATATTGTAGCTACTCGGGAATACAGGCGGAGGGAGCTCATTCCACATTTTGCAGTTTGTTTTTTTTTTCATTTCATAGTTGGGACTATTGATAAAATTGCTAATTATTATGAGTACTACGATACCTTTTTGGCTTAGCATATCTTTGCCATACTATACTACTCTGTAAACACAATGGAAGGAAACTAAATACCTACTAACAAGCAAACAAGATTTTTTTGAGAAGTAACTACGAAGTGAAAGGTGTCTCAGACTAGCGAGCTGGCTGCAGTCACAACCGCAGTCGTACCTGAAGAAAGCAGTGGCCGATCCATCCTTGTACCAGGCCAGGATATTGAGCTTGTCGTCTTCGAGCTCAGCGGTCACGTCGCAGGGCAGCTCCGCGCTTTGCCCCACCACGGCGTCCACTGCAACTCACAAGCGAGACCAGCGTCAGTGGTATCCTTACAGTGGTCAGTGGTTCGTCTACGGTCTGGCGGTTCATAATTATTGTACCGACGCGGTTTCAACCGCGTTTTCCAATATAAAAAGTAGCCTATGTAGCAAATCCGTTCAGCCGTATTTAAGAGATTCACGAACAAACATCTTAGCTTTGACATTTATTATAGTAGGATTCTAGAGGTACGTAATATTGTCAATTAACTAAGAGTACCGTGGCGTATTTCAATGGTAGGGGTTGGTGAAATTGATGCGTTTGTGATACGTAGAGTGCTTTCCATTTCTTATTTCACACATTTTTTTTTTATAATAGGTCGCATCTAATCAAGATATAAAATTAGTCCAATCTAGAAAGGTTATCTTGTACAATGTGGTTCATTAGGCCCAAGTTTGAAGGCTTTTTAAGACAAATCTAAATTTTCTAACTATTGGCATCCTCGTCTAATGGCTTGCAATGATAAAGACAGATATATTTTAGTTAGTTTAGATCTGTCTTAAAATGCCTTCAAACTTGGGCCTACTGTCTGGCAAAAAATCCTACAAGCGAGACGCGTTTTAGTGCAAGTTGTAGAGAGATAAATACTCTTTGTTAATATCAGAAATTACGACATAAAATCAATTTAATAATTAGGTATGCTTTATTGCCAGCTTTTTTTAAAACTGACGGCCTTATCGCTCGCTCGCTTTTGTACACTACACATCCATGATCCGTTTCAGCGTAAATAAATAACAAACATAATAAATGCACAATCTCTCACACAACCTTTTGAATTTGTATAATATTATTGTGATCATTGTGCAAAGTTACCTACTAAATATTTTTATCTTTAAAATGATTGAACTATAAGAGCACAAAAACCTCTATTTAATTAACAAAAGCTTTGACCGAAAATCAATTTAAGAAACAAACAAAAAAATAGTAGATAAGTTGCATTGATAAATTAAAAAGTTACTCACCTGTTTCAAAGATTTCCTGTGCACTACAGCTGATTATAAAAATAACAAAAACAAAGCAATTCATTTTACACCTTGCTTTTTTTTGTTGTATTACAAAATGCACATAATGACTGTCTAAAATATCGAGTGCGGACGGACGTTTCGATTGGGCGCGAACAACGGACACGCGGTTCAATTGGAGCACTCGGCCGCAATAAGGGTATTGCCGGTCGGTCCAGAGCGCGGGACTCCGCTGCCGGCCGCGGCGCGGCTCGCTTCCGGACGCGACGTCACACCCGCTCCTGCCGAGGCCCGCAAGCCCTGCCCGATTCCCGAATGCCGACGAATCATCATTTACCTTATGCCGCGTCCACACCGCCCGTGTTTGCATCAAGATCATTCCTGGGAAATTATTTTGGTTTGTTTTGTACCAACGATTTTTGACTTATCGGACATAAATAAACCAAGAAACGCTCTTAAATCACTGAAACTTAAATTTCAAAGTCTAATTTCCAACACGTTTTAAGTCAGAAAGTCTAAAACGAAAGTTCAAAAAACCACAAATTGCCCGAGACCGATCTAAGGGCAAACCTGAGGGGCAAACATGGCCGAGGTGTGGACGCAGCATTACATTTTTTAATTGGAGAGGTCGAAACAATTGGGTCACTTCAGCTGGATTTACTTATTGTTTACTGGGAAACGGATGCATTTTATTTTCGCCTGTTATTAGGCTTCCGGTTTGTGTAACTCCGATTTTATTCGGCGTCAATTGTCGATTTAAGGGTGACACATTTGCTTTGTTCACAAGGATGTCAATCTTTTGTACCCAGTTGCTTATACCCGCGATTAAAATCCCCTCCACAAATAATGAAAGTAAACATAAATAGTTTGAATGTACATTTAACTAGGAACTAGACAAAAAATCAGAATAATATATTTTAGAAACAGTATTTATTAATCAATAAACAAATAGTCAACTTTGTGCTTAGAGCAACTTGGCTGAATGCATGATATATCACGCACTTGATATACCTCACCTTAAGATAAGGAACTAATTAAGGAATGACATGGTCACACCTTTAGGTCCATAAAAATATTCTTTAACACATTTGCTGCTGAAAACACTTCTTACGTATTTCCTCGTGTTACAAAATTTGCAGTGTTTCACACAGGTGTTTCCTACTAAATATTGCTTAAATTACACACAGGGTATACCAGAATAACAAAATATATTTTTCTATATAAAGGAAGCTGCAGCAGACAGGTTAAATTTAATAAGTGTCCTTTTCAATTGTATTGTATGTGTTCTAATACACATGTACAAAAAAGACTAGAATCTCTTAAATTTCTAGATTCATCTATAATTAAGATAGACTATCCAAGTAAACATAAATCCAGTGGTGGATTTACCAGCAGGCTGAGTAGGCTGGAGCCTAGGGCGGCAGATTTCAGGGGCGGCAAATTCTGGGGCAAGTTTTTTTAATTTCGGACATGATTTCTGAAAGAAAGTATTATTGTGAGCAGGGACGGGGGACGGGGCTAGTGTATCGAATTGTTTAGGTCGGTAGGGGTGGCAAAATGTTGAATAGCCTACGGGCGGCAAATGTGTAAATCCACCACTGCATAAATCTTACCAAAATTCGGCCAAGTTTAAGAACAGATAGTTGAACTTTTACTATTCACACTCGAAATCACTTTGTCACATGGATTCCGGGCCAGAGCTCAAAAATATAATAAAACATAACTAACTATTTTGTACTGTAGTACTTATCAATCTGTGTGACAACGACCCGGTGTTGTTTAAAACAAGAGTGAATAGCTATTTCCTAGGCAAGCATGCTACATCTCCAACCACATCGTTGCTTCCCATCAGGTGTGTGGTCAAACACATGCTTAGTTCGTTTGTAAAAAAAATTAAAATTATTGTTACAAGCAAAAATAGGTATTGTTTGAATATATCGAATTTAAATCAGTTTGGTAGTATTTCTGTACTGGTTTCTAAGTACAATAATTACATAGAGTAATTAAGAAAGTATAGAAATTATGTCTTGGGTGTATGCCCAAGATACAATTTCTGTAATTTTTCTTTAGACTAGACTTAATACAGGGTTATACAGAAAGGGTATGCTAAGCCGAAAAGGGCTTGTAGTACTCATCATTATGAACAACTTTTACTATGGGACCAAACCGGAATTCGCAAAAAAAATCAGCTGTTGCATAGAAAAATGTCAATGACAGTTGACAAAATCTATGGAACAGCTGATTTTTTTACGCAAATTCCGGGGCGGTCCTATAGTAAAAGTTGTTCATAATGATGAGTACTATGAGTGTTTTTCGGCTTAGCATACCCTTTCTGTATAACCCTGTATACATATCTTGGAAAATCTATGATCTCCATTATAAAAAGTGCCTACCTAATAATAGTTGAGCATTACATACACAGTCATATGCACCAAATTGAACCAAATGAGACTCCGAATCAATTTTTGTACCTATTTTAGCAGTTTGAGAGACCTTGAAAATAATACTGCTAGTGTAATAATAACAGCGCTGCCAAGAGTTCCCACTATAATTTTCTTCTGATGACTTGTTCTGGTTTGTACCTAAAAGAAGAAAGTTTTAAGACGTTGGCCAGATTTTCAACAAACAGCTAAAATCAGCGCAATAAAACTTTTCTTCAAATCCTAAATGGCATGTCTTTTGGGTGGTTTTAACCTAAGTTCATGCGGTTTAGAAAAAAATTATGACATGTATTGCAACAAAATAATAAGAATGTATGTCACATTACAATCTTTTCCTTCAATTAAATATAATATCTGTTCTGGGTCTAGGTCTGGGTCTGGGTGTTATTTGTTCTTGTCAATGTGTTTTTCATGGCCTCCCGACACAGGGAATTCTAGCTGGGAGCTGAGTGAAACATTGCGTTAACATTAACACTATAGCTGTCTGCTGCTGTCTCTATTATGTTGTAGATTAAAAACAATTGAATTACCTTCATTTGGTTCTTCAATACATCTTCCATCGAGTCTACAAGGCTTGTGATCTCAGTCAGTGTTGCCAGCGCCACATCAGATGCATACTTGTCTTCATATATAAGAGTGTCTGACACTGCCTCCTTGTTCAGAGCCCTTGAGACAGAATTCATGCTCATGTAAATCTTTCTGAGATGATCAGCGCTCTCTGTTAATATTTCACTAATTTCTTCTAGGCTAAGTTTGCTAATTGAGGTCCTGAAAATAAGTTTTCTATGTATAAAAGAGTTGCATGAGCTCACGAATATTGTAAAGCAGTGAATTAGTAAACCAGGGTAAGTATGGATAGAACTTTTTATCATTGAAAAATGGGGTTTACCGTAAAACAAATCATAGTCTATTTCAAACTCTATTTCATATTTGTAACAATTCTACTTTTAGGAAAAACTATTTATTATTGAGCCAATTGACAAATGCCAATGTTAGATAAATACCAACTTACGTTGGTCGATAAATTGAACTTACTTCTGTGTACTTAAATTGCAGGAAATAGGAAAATTTTCTATCTCTCTTGTCATTTTCTTCCGTAAGTCAGGATCTTCTACCCCTAGTTTGAGCAGATCTGCTTCTGTCAATACTGCTAATGTGGTTTGTCCGATGTTATGCTGTCTGAAAAACATTTATGGGAGTGACAATTTTATTTAGTTGAGCCTGACCTAGCATTTTTGATGAAGACAAAACATTAATTTGAAGCAGCTCCCGCCCGGAGCAGTCGTTTTTAATTATTCTTATTTTCTACAACTTAGTGGTGGTCATTCAGCACCCTCATTTAGCGTCTAAAATTTTAGTCGTCGTCTGTTGTCTAAAATGTAGACAGATCGTCTAAATTTTAAATACCATAACTGAGGTGAGGTAAACACATTCTAAAGACTCCAAAGCCTGGTGTTGCATTGAGACATAATTAGTATAATACATACCGGAATATATCCAGATATTTTTCAGCTCCAACGCCTGTGAGCCAATTTTTCACAGTAACATCATATTGATTTGGTTCCATTTTACGATCATCCATTACAGAATTAACTGTGCCGGTTTCATTTTCAGTGGGAACGTCTAATGCTTCCATTTTAAAATTTGAGTACTTGGCCAAGCGTTATCATAGAATTTCAATTTAATTTGTAGGTATTTAATTTTCAAATTCTGTTGGTGACTTGGTTGGTGTTAAAACAAAATAAAACCAGGGCTGCCAGATATGATTTTTAATTTTTCGACAAAATGGTATTTTGTACGTGAAAAAAAAAGTTTTGGGAATGTAATTACTTTATTTACTATGTGAGATACAGCGAGTTTCACTTCTTTTGTTTAATAGCGTCCGTTCCACTTGTTTTTCGACAAGTTAAGATATCATTTTTGAGAGTGATTCTGTGATTGTCCCACAAAAATAGGTAGGTAGGTACCCAAAACTTCCCGGCAGCCATCGTTACCCGCATAGAACCAGTTTTTGTCAAAATTACCCGAAATTGGGTAAAAATACCCGTACTGGCAGCGCTCCTTTTTGTAGGCTGCTACGTCAAGCCCGGACGTTTGAGTGACACCAAAAACTGAGTAAACTAATTTTACTGGATAAATATTTTCTTAAATTGAATACAAATTGCTAGGCAATTTTTATATTCAAATTTAATATTATGAAATAAATAGATAAAAACATTACATAATTGTTTAATCACTAATATTAAATTTATAAAATAAATTTAGTTAGATATAATTTAAATTTAAATTTTTATTGACGCATTCTGAACAATTTGACTAGGAGATCATGAACCAAATGTAGCAGCAGCAGCGTAGATGACGTGAATAAACAGCTCCTAACAAGCGACAGCCACACATGTTTTTTTTATATTTTAGTACATAATTTTGAATCTTATCGTGATTGTTTTTAGTAATTTATTGGTATATTTTTAAATAAACATTATTTCGGTTGTAAGTTTTCATAAAATATTAAGCATATTTGTTATTGCGCCATCTTGCGATGATTACTCGAAGCTGAGAATATGCAAAATTAGTGGAGACTGCGGCGGTGAAAATAAAATTGTTGTAAATAATCATTGAAGATGGCAGCAGTTGGCAAATACCAAAGTAAAATGCTGTTTTGATATGAAAGAAATTGTTATTATTGTTATAAATATATAGTACATTTGTTATGCATTTCAAATAAAACATTTTATCACTTATTTAATTTAATATTTCTATTGTTTTACTAAAATAGGTATTTAATTTTTATCATTCTTTTCCGTCCGTTTAATGTAGCACGCCATAATAATATAGAAAATAGCGTGATCCTGAAATTCAGTCGGCGTCATCGCCAACTGTTGTTTCAGCGACGCTGGTACCAGGCGTTCAGAAGATATAAGGAGAACTTTTTCAGGGGATTATGAAACTGCAGGCACCTTGTAAAACGTTTACCTACTATTGTAAGTACACAGCTTAGAAGTTTATAAGCATGTACATAATATAATATTATTTACTACACGCCTTACTGTTATTTTACTTTTGTTCAGATTCACACTCTTCCAAAAAGGAGAACCATCTCCTTTTTGGAAGTCGGTTAAAAATAGATATTATTATAAAAGATATGTGAATTCTGTGGTAACTGTGGTTCACATAACAATAATAATACATGATTTCGTAACTACATTATATAAATTACTCTGCAATATTAAGTTTAAGTATGTAGATACCAATTTGACACAGTGTACATTGTTTAAACAGGTTATTTTCTACATAAATTTCTAATCTAAACATTTCTATTCATCTACACTTTGGTTTTAATTAAATGATTTGGTAGCGTCACCTTACTCGATACGCGCGTCCAATCAATGCGTGTTGCTATCCAAACGTGTCAACATGCATGACCTACCCCAATCCCGTCATAACACATCCCCTTATCGCGCACACGCGGACGCTTCTCTCATGTGTTAGCGAACTTCTCCTCAGTTCTGTTCCCCTGGTACACATGTGCCACATGTGGTACACATGTGTCGTCGCGACACGATTACTACTACCACTACATTGCGATCAATTGAAACATTGAATAGGAATATGAAGAGGTTGTGCGCGTGTGATATAAAATGTCATAAATCAAGGTAAATCTACAGAGAGGTATTTATTTATATGCATACGTGTCATAAACCGAATGTTACTGTACATAAGTTTATAATGCTGTGTGAACATAATGCATTTGATCAGTGACATTTGATATTATTGTATTGTATGTTAAAGGTGGTTATAGTGTTAGTTTCATTTTAATTTTTAAGTGGCGCAAAATTAAGATGAGTCTTTTTAATAAGTAAAAAATTATAAAATCTAGTAGGTATACAGATAATAGTAGTAGGTAATAGAGGTGTAACTAAGCGTTATGTAAATGTGTAAAAAGTAAAAAAAACCCGATAAGGGAATTAAAGTCATGCCTTTACAAATCCGCCCAAATATACTAAAACTACCTAATTGGGGCACCGTAATCCGCCTACATCCCATTGTTCCCGACGAGAAATACCAGGACATCACGAATGCAAAGGGAATGTTTTGGGAGTTGCAAGCTTGTAAGTTGTAAACCATGTTTAAGGCTGATACACATAAACAGCGATACGATGAAATGTCGCGTTTTCGTCGAATCCCTAAAAATACATGACGTATGACGTATTTAGGTACTTATACTTACCCTGTTACCTACTAAGTCATACTCAATAATAAAAATATTTCAGTTCTTTAGTTTTTTCTTGTGATTCTTTTCTGTAGGCCTAGCATAACTTTTGACGTAAAATACGTAGCGTATTTATAAATGTTTTCGTGTTAGAAATAGTAAGGCATCGATTCATGGCTGACAGATCAAAATTATAAATCCGGCGAAATTAACATTTTCTAGAAAGAGTGGTCGCTTTACGCGACGCGACGACGACGTGCGACTGTGACGACAACCTTAGACTAAAATGAAATATAGGTAAATATCTATATTTTTTTTATTTTAGTCTATGACGACAGCGCCTGTTGTCTAATGCAACGCAACGCTACCGCACCGCTGACAATGTGTGTCGGCCTTATACCAGATACCACCCTATACCTATACTTGTACTGTTACTATTACTTATTCTGTGGCCTAAGTGCAGTCTCCGGGGTGCGGGTAGTAAACGGCACGCAAAGAGCACTTCGAATTTCGACCTTATTAGAAAAGTAGTAGAGTCTAGTGTAAATTTGAACCTTGTAAAGAGTTCCGTAATTAGAGTATACAAATTATTTTCTAAGGTTCCATACCTGTGTGTGTAGTAAGCACCCGCTCCCATCTGCTATCCTTTTCTCGCATTTATAGTTTTATTAACATTTTATAAAAAATACTGAGTGGAAATAGACAAAAAGTAAAAGAGAGGAGTTAAATTCTTTAAATACCTAACATTATTTTTTGAAGATCACTACGTTTTAAAATCTTTCTGACAGACAAAAAAAAAGACTTTTTTTTTGCGCACCAGGAACGCGGCTTATACTCTCGAAAAAACACACAAACACAAATATTTTTTTTACATATTTTTTTTCTTTTATTTTTTATACTACCGTAGCCGTGGCCAGCTATACAGCACAGAATACTAACGTGCTTCTCGTGTTCATGAGCGCCTGGTACGCTCGGAAGCAGTCGGTTACATCACCGGCTTCAGACGAGCCTTCGTTGTCTTCGTCGGCTTTCGGCGTCAGCCATTCGTTTATACCGAGCTCAGATATCGAGGTATTCACGATCGGGAGTATTCGGGCCTTCGTCGGTCAGTCGGTCGTAAAAACCGACGCGGTTCCGACGACGTCTACTGGGTTATTCATAAAGGGTATGCTAAGCCAAAAAGGGCTTATAGTACTCACCATTACGAACAACTTTTACTATGGGACCAACTCGAAATTCGCGGCGAAAATAAAATCAGCTGTTCCATTGAAAAATGTCAATGACACTCGACAAAATGTATGGAACAGCTGATTTTTTTTTTGCAAATTTCGGGTTGGTCCCGTAGTAAAAGTTGTTTATACTCATCATTATAAACAACTGTTGTTCCATACATTTTGACGACTGTCATTAACATTTTTCTATGGAACAGCTTAACAGTTGTTCATAATGATGAGTACTATGAGCCCTTTTCGGCCTTTATGAATAACCCTGTATGGAGATAGAAAGATATTCACGATCGGAAGGATTCGGGCCCTCGTCGGTTGGTCGAACGTAAAAACCGAGGGATCCACAACCGGGAGTAATCGAGCCCTCGTCGTACTCGAAAACCAGCATAATTAACGCGCTCAGATTAAATATATATCTATGCGCGGATGTTTCTATCTCTGCAGACTTACATTTTTTAAAGTTTCCTAATACAGTAGGTAGTCATAAATATAAACAACTTTTAATAAGGACCACTCTGAAATCGAGAAAAACAAATCAGCTGTTCCATAAAAAAATTATCAATGACATTTGACCTTCATCAATCACTTATTTCTAAAGTCTTCCTGCCAGACGAAAGGAATAGACTTTTTTTGCGCACCAGGAACGCGGCATTAAACTCTTGAAAAAACACACAAACAAATATTTTTTACATAATTATGCGTTATGTACCTATATTGTTTTCGTGGCTTTAACTTTTTTCTATACCACTTAATTCTTGTTACAGCCTATCAAGATAACGCGACATGTACCGATTCCTAAAATACGAGCGCGAGAACAATGAACTTCCAGCACGCACACAACCACACGTATAAAACAGGAGGGTGAGATACACAACTTACACCCATACCCACCCACCCATACCATACCCACCCATGCCACCGAAGCCGCGGCTATAGCTTCTCGTGTTCATGAACGCCTGGTACGCTCGGAAGCAGTCGGTTACATTACCGGGGTGACACGATCCTTCGTGCCTTCGTCGGCCTTCGTCGGTCGGTCATTCGTAAATACCGAGGTATTCATCGGGAGTATTCGGGCCTTCGTCGGTCGGCCGAACATAAAAACCGAGGGTAAATAAAATTATATCTATGAACCGAGGTATTCACAATCGGGAGAATTCGGGCCCTCGGCCGGCGAGGCTCCTATGACGTCTACAGTAGGGTTTCCAACCGGGAAATCCCGGTTCCAAAAGAACCGGGATTTCCCGGTTCTTTTGGGGTCAAAAAAGAACCGGGATTTTTAAATCTTTTCCCGGTTCTTTCGGGATTTTCGGTACCAGCTATTTCTTGTTTTCTGAAGGCGCAAAAGAGAATCTAACACGTAAATTACTGCGTTTTATTAACTAAAACTAACCGTTAAGTACTTTATTTACAGAAAATAACATAAATAGGCATAAAAATAATAGAATATCACAAATAAAAGCTAGTTTTAGTTAGTTAGCAACTTATCAGCTTTCAACTAATGTCTGTGAAGGTTTTATTAGTTGTGAAAGCTTAAAAAACGTATATCATTACATTATTATAATTTGAGTGGTAGCAGTCACACTTTCTAAAAAATCAATTAGATGACAGTAATGGATGGAAACAACACACTCCACACCAACCTGCCAAAGAGGAATGGGCGTCCGCAGACTCTATTGTCATTCTGTAGCTTGTCAAGTTGTCTGTTGGGTTACGGCAATGCTCGCTAACAGAACTGTCAGAATTGAGACAGAGGGCATTAGGGTATTGAGCTACAAAAAGCTGCCCGCAAGAAGGAGCTACGTGGCGCAACACAAGTACGAGTAGAAGAGGTATATCAGCGATCCCAAGCCGTGCTCTGCTAGTTTAGGGAGCTCGGCTGGTTTGGGTAAGCTGACAGTTGGAAGGCAGTACACAAAACACCCCAAGCGGGATGCCGGTGCAGGTCATATCACCACTACTTGGAATCAGAGGAGCTATGTCACCATTGATTTGGGTTATGGTGGTAGATCAACTCGCAGAACTCGTTAACAAAGAAGGTGTATTCACTGTAGCGTACGCTAATGATCTACGACTCTACGAAATAGTGGAAAAGTATGGGTCCCATAACAAACCACTACAGAATAATCGACCGAGCATCGAGAATAAGTAATTTGTAAATATGTAACAAGTATGCATTGATCATAGAGAACAACATCTTGGATATTATATATCTGGGTATATCATCTAGGTAGAATATATACACAGGCGAAGAATGAGGAGGATATAGGCTGCGGCTATTACTCGCTGAAGCTCAGACTCCAAGAGTCCGCTGAGAGTCACACATCACTTCAGACACTCAGACAAGTATAAAACGAATAACTACTGCGTGTAAGATTCACTTTTGCGCCATTGAAAAATAAAAAATAGCAAATATACCAAAAAATCCGAAAGAACCGGGAATCCCGGGATTTCCCGGTTCTTTGGAACAAAAGTACCGAAATCCCGGTTCTTAGAAACAGTACCGGTTCTGGAAACCCTAGTCTACAGTCTGAGTACCGACTCGACGACGAAGTTATTTCTGTTTGAATTCGACCCGTGTGATAAGCACGTACGTTATCATTGTAATCAATTAATGGAACACATAATTTTGTTAGTTGGGAACCCTAATAAATATGGGGGGGTGATTTATTGATGAAATTGACTGTTTTATACGCCTTTCAAATATTGCTACTTGAATTGAATTTGGGAACTCAAACAGACTGTATAAATAGAGGATAAGAGGTTATTAGACTTTACTAAATTCAGTCGTCTAAATGATTCAGTTACTAAATTCAGACAAATGCAATCGCATTTAGGAAGGTAGGTTTCTAAATTTAGGAAAAAGTACGGCTACTGACTCACTAAATCATTTAGGAACCTAATTAGAATCGAATTTAGGAAGGTGCGATCGCGTTTAGTCGCTTCAGTCGGTGCGCAGCACTTCGCGCGTGTAGATGTAATAAATATTTCTTGACCCACGACTTTCTTTTTTTAAGCTATTGCATAGCTTCTATCGCGGGCCTTGAGCGTGGAGACCGAATCCAGAAATTCCGTAACGAAAATAACCTAACACTCCCTACTCCGACCGGCACAGCGGTGATACTTTTTAGTTTTGCCATCTATCGATGAATAGCAGAAATTTTAATGACTTTTTGAAATATCACGCTTGTCTCTTTAGTTCAGCAACTCGCCTCTAGGTGTCGAGTTTCGTTGACTTTTCGCCAATTTTATTTTATTTTGAAAATTATTGATTATTATTACAGAAATTAGTTTAGATACTTTTTTTTAAAATAGGCCTTGCAATATTTATACAAAAAAAAATTATAATTGCTTATGTTGATAAAAAATGCTATGCAATAGCTTTACCGCCGCAGTCCCCGAGTGCCACACGTCTTTTTTTTTTCTTTATTTTGATTGAGCCAACAGCCACGGCGAGGCCAATTTTTTGATTTTTGGGCAGCACTGGAGCCATTGTATTTACTATATAGTAAGTAGTAAAACGTCCGCCTTTGTTGCGTTTCAGCAGGCAACTGATTTAGTAACTATATTTAGAACAGTGTGATTAGAAGCTTCTAATTTCGTTCCTTTTCTGAATTCTGATTTAGGCTACTAAATTTAGTAAAGTCTAATAACCACTATAGCAACGATCGGGAGTATTTGCGCCCTCGTCGGTCGGTCGATCGTATAAATGAACCGACGAGGTCTATATATAAAAATGACAGATTCCAACATACTCGTATAATCTATTATAGAGAGATTATTCACGATCGGGAGTTATCGGGAGTGCTAATAGGCTATTTGACAAGGTTTTGTAATCCATCTCAGATTATTTAGTTGTGTCTAAGGAACCCACAAAAAATAGTTATTTTTAATTCTGTAAGTAATGTTTTCCGATTAAAAATTCAAACTTAAAAATGAATGGTTTAATTATCCCGCTAAAACGTTAATTCGAGCAATATGGCGGCATTACCCCCCGTGACGTCACAACACAGTAATCAAAACACACTTCAATAGTTCAAGTCATTCCCAAGTGCTTTGGTACTGCTTTCGTTCTACTGTTTAACAAGAAAATGAGTTATAAATGGTGTGCAGTGCCAAACTGCACCAATACGTCAATAAAAACTCCAGAAAAATTGTTTATTTATGTGCCGAAGAATGCCAAAATGCCTAAAAAGTGGTTACAACTTGCTCGCAGGAGCCCTGAATATAGTGGTTAATTCAAATGTTTTCTTCTGTGAGGACCACTTTGATGTAAGTACTTACCTCTAATGTAACTAAGAAACATAATTTATGGGTACAAACTGTTTGAGGTTAGAATACAATTTTATGATGGTCAGTTAGATCAATATTTTGTGTACATATATAAATTGATTAATTAATTAATAGTGTACGAGTACATAAGTTGTAACAAAGAAATTAAAATGTAACGTCATCGTATGGTTTTAAAGATTTTGTAACTAAAAGGTAAATAAACTGACTGATGAATGACTTTCTCAGCTCTGCAGAATAAAAATCGGAGTTATTTTTGAAGAACATTCCAACCACGATTGCGTCCACTTTGGGCAAGTTTCTGCTATCTGCTTTCACAAAATTGACATCCATGACGGAGTGGAATACCAAAATATACAATGAAGATTGTAAAATACCACAAATTTTCACGATAATATTTTAAAATCTTATATAAACAGATCAAAAATCGTAAGACTGCAACAATGACAGATCTCATTACTGTGTTGTGACGTCATCTTAGATTCAGCCAATCCTGACCGTTTTGTATCACGTGACATAATTGAGAAATTAATAACTTTTTAACAAGGGTTTTAAAATAAAATAGCCATTATATTTAAGTCGGATAATTGCAAATCCCTTTAAAAATTTATAATAAATGTGGATAACAGCATTTAGCACTTTATTGTTCATACTGTCAAATAGCCTATTGTCTGGGATTTTAATAAAATTGAGATTGAGAATTAATTGATTGGAGCACGAAAAAGCTAAAATGAGATGATAATATGAGATTAGCTACTCGCAAACCAGCATTATCAACGCTTATGTTTCTATCGCTTACTTACATTTTTTTTGTAAGTTTTAAATACAAGGTTATAAGGAAAGGGTATGCTAAGCTGAAATAGGCTCATAGAACTCATAATAATGAAAAACTTTTAATATAGACCACTGTGAAATCGAGAAACAGAATCTGCTGTTCCATAGAAAAAATCAATGACACTTTACAAAATGTATTTAATAGCTGTTTTTTTTTCGCAAATTCGAGGCTGGCCTCATAGTAAAGTTGTTCATAATGTTGAGTACTATGAGTCCTTTTGGCTTAGCATCATTATCAGCAACCTTTAATCCTCCCACTGCTGGGATACAGGTCTACCCTCAAAGGGTGATTAGGCCGTATTCCACCACGCTGGCCAAGTGCGGGTTGGTGGATTCACATACGCCATTGAATTTCTTCTCCGGACGTATTTCATCTTTTCGGCTTAGCATACCCTTTCATTATAGCCCTGTATAATAATTAGGGGTCATGCGGGCCGTGGGTTTCGGTGTGAATAAGTAGGTAACAGTAGGTAACTCTCTCACTCTCTCGGTCACACTCTTCTATAAATGTAGATTTATGAGCACTATCCGCTGTATCAGTGATATAAATACATAAATACGAGTATATGATGTATTAGTTTCGCACTGCGGTTCCACCCGCATTTTCCGGGATAAAATGTAGCCTAAATGTTAATACAGGGTATAAGCTAGCTTCATACCAAATCTCATCCAAATCCGTTCAGACATATTTGTTTTATTGAACACCATACATTCATATTTACAAACATCCAAACTTTGACATATTTTAATAATGATAACGATATTCGAATAAAAAACTTATTTATTTTATTTTAAGTTCATCGTAATTTTATTAGGTATAGTATTTTACAAATAATAAACTTAATTGTAAGTCTTAACTTCTACTTGAGCAATTAATTTTCAGTATGAGCAATTTCCAATTTTCCAGTACAGTGGTTACTATAAAGTATCTTTTTTTATAAAATAAAATAAATTAAGATATTATGTGGATCTTCCTAAAAATAAATTAAAATCATCATTATCATTTGCAACCTTTAATCCTCCCACTGCTGGGATACAGGTCTACCCTCGAAGGGTGAAAATAATAAATAAATTAAAATAAATTAGAAAAATAGGTACAAACCCAAATATATAAGTTACTAAAATAGATTATCATTAATAATAAATTAGATACATTATTCACGCTCCTATGTACATCATATCATATCACTTAAATAATGGCGTTATAAAATACTTACTCAATTTATTACATGAAAAAGCTTTTCCTAACATTTGTGGCCTACGTAAGTTAAAAGATTCGTTTAAAATTTTATATTAATACTAAATCAACATATCCGATACATGCTTATAATATAATAGAATATGTATATCCGATAAATTTGGAATAATTATTATAGATATATCGAGTATGGAGACAAACTATCGGCTGATTTAATGTATTAGATATATATCAACGAATGTAAGAATCTGTGGAACAAATACATATACATAGGTATGTGGAAAAGAACTCTCAACAATGCTACGCCCCGCGGTTTCACCCGCTTTTTGCCGGATAATAAACACATTTTTTTTTATAAAGTAGCCTATATATCAAGGGAATAAGCTACCTTAATACCATTTCATCCAAAGCTGTTCACTGTTCAGTGTGTTCAGTCATTTTTTCTTGATTGAGCAACAAACTTACAAACTTTCGTCATTTATAATATTAGTAGAACTTTAATAGGACTCTAAATTTTTCGTTCCATTAAATTAACAACTCCAAAACATACGTAAACTATCAAATCGATCTACCTAAAACAGCATTAAATTTTGCGCTAGTAAAAAGAAAGTAAACACTTATCAAATTAGCTAAATTCAAAGAAGCCACTCGCGCTACTCGGGTCAGTGAGTTAATTTTGGCAGAGATTGTACCTCTATGTACTCGTAGAGACAAAGTATAGAAAGTACAGATGTAAAGCTCATGTATATGTATGACTTGTACTACTGGGTTGAATATACGTAACGAGTACAGTTGCGAGTCAGTGCCCTCGGCCGAGTACTCGGTTTGTATAAACAGTTCGACGAAGCGAGAGTCGCAAGGACCATGATTTGTTTGTTTGGCCGAGTGTACTCATTTACTACCTCGCCACTGTACTCGTAACGTGTTATCAAC
Organism: Alcis repandata; assembly: GCA_949125135.1. Taxonomy (NCBI): domain Eukaryota; kingdom Metazoa; phylum Arthropoda; class Insecta; order Lepidoptera; family Geometridae; genus Alcis; species Alcis repandata. Next base: position 7,665,912 of record OX421226.1, on the reverse strand, counting down.
CCATACCAATGCACACAATACATGAACATCGCTTACGGATACGAGTCTTGGAACAAGCGTTCGGGTGTGCTCGCGCGGGCGAGGGTTCGGAGTCCGTGAGCGATGTTTATTGTGCATAAGTACGAGAGCCGAGCGAGTTTAGTATGAAGTTTAACTTCTGTACTCTCAATGATTTGTGTCGTAGCCGTCGTAGGTGAGAGGTGATCGAATATAGAGATGCGGCCCTCGTTACAGCTAATTTAGGTATTATAGAGATTAATTAACCGACAACTTCAGAAAAGGAGGATGTTCTCAATTTGGTCGTATTTTTTTGTGTTTGTTACCTGAGAACTCCGTCATTTTTGAACCGATTTGAAAATTTGTTGCTTTTTTAATTGAAAGGATATATTTTCAGATTGGTCAAATACCTACAAATGTTATCAAAATCGAGTCAGTAGTTTGGTTATTAACTGGAAAAATATTTGTCATTTTTAAGTCGGTTTTTAATTTCCTTTGTTTTTAACATTTTATACTTAGACCTGCTTACCTACCGGAAGATGTAGCCCGTTTCTTAATTCTTAACCATACAGACTATAGGAATTTTTTCTACACACTTATCTATATTTTAATAATTTAGGTAATTTTAAATTTCTCTATTTACTTCCTATTTTATAATAAAAAATGTTTCTAAAACGGTATATTTATGTTTTATTAAAATACTCCTCTACCGAAGTAGGTAGGTAATGGAGTTTATATAAGAACGAGCAATCCAACTAAAACACTTGTGGAAATTACAGCCAATAACTACTGCTTTGAGTTTATAGCGGTGCCATAACGGTGTGGAACGTCTTAGTCATTTATTCAATTAAAAATAACAAACTGCAACCTAGCAAAGGTTGGCCATTGCCTGCAAAGGTTGGCCATTGCCTGCAAAGGTTGGCCATTTCCTGCAAAGGTTGGCCATTGCCATTCAGCGTGGCAACGCGGCGAGCGTCATGCGCACTTTTGCACCAGGAACAGTAAGGGGCGGGTTATTTGACCGACGTTTATGATTTTGTGTTTGTTTTGAATATTTATAATGAATTGATTTATTGTAATTTGGCATGAATAAATTTTAAATTAAAAATACAATCAAATAAATACAAAACAAAAATGTCGAATTCTTAACTAAATAACCACCCCTAATCGCTCCCGGTGCAAGGTGCCCACCACACTCGCGGTATCCACATTTAGTTGAAATCTGGAGCAAAGACTCAATATTTCAACCAGATCTATCCAGTCATATTTGTTTGAATAGCAAACTAAATTTCGGCATAACTAAACATATCTACCTACTTTTATCATAACCCTTCTATTTCTAATATTGAGCGGTTTTTTTTTCGAAACACATGATTTTTTAAAGAGCGGCTAGTTCGCGAACCCGAAACCGTCTTGGGAGACGCTCGCTTCGCCCCGCGGGCGTCCCGCGAGTTATAAATGATTTGCCTATAGTTTTCTGTACGTCAGATGATATACAAAATAATCCGACGTCAGTGTGAGCAAAACAAACTGCCGCGCAGCGCCGCCTGTGATATCTTCAGTAGTACTTAGTAGGTAAGTATTTTCGATGCGTGTCATAATTCTACACAACAGATAGATTATCTACAATAGCTTTAACGGCTTGCCAGGTCTCCTTAGCTGTGGAGACTATCTGCGAGCCCGGCAGCAGGAAGCCATAGGGTCCGTAGGAGTCGCGGAGGTCCACATGGTAGGAGAACTTGATGCCGGCGCGGGCCTTCGCCCAGTCGTGCGACATGCCCGACGCAGGCTGACTGATCTCCGAAGCGGTGCCTACCTACAAAACAATAAAAAAATATACTCTAAAAATATTTACTTTGTACTGTAAATAAAAATTCTAAAAACAACATATAACTTTAACATTTTGTTATAATTTAAACGAGTTTACTCACGTAAAATAACCCGTTTCAATTTTAACAAAATCACGTAAATTTCCATTAACTGACGTGGTTTTGACACATTTTGTTAAAATTAAAACGGGTTGTTTTACACACAATGATTTTGAACAAACTTTAAGTACAGTACATTGCTATAGTAATATAATCAAAACATGAAACAAAAACTGAAAACTCTTAAAAATATGTAATTATAAACATTGTCAGTCGGGCTAACGCCAGTTAATTTTATTAAACCCTCTACAAATCTTGTACAATGATTTTAAACAAACTTTATGTACAGTTCCACACACCTTTACCACTCCGACTGACATATATACATATTTTTAAGAGTTTTCAGTTTTTGTTTCATGTTTTGATTACAATCGAAGGTGAATCGAAGGTGAATCGCTTTCCCGCCAAGCTCCGGAGGAGTGACATCACCGTGGAGTTTTTGTGGGTAACTGTAACCACAACCGCACTGTTTCTCCGTGGCAGTGCGGTATGCGCGATTAAGGAATTTTCCTTAAGTTCACTTGGCATTCTCTATGACAAATACATATTTGAAATCTTTTGTACCTTCATGCTTAAAAAGATGCGGTTCTCCTTGCGACTGAGAAGTTAAGATCAGAATGTAAGTAGCAGTACCTATGAAACTTGGCTAAGTAATTAAAATGCTAATCCATAAAAACATTATCTATATCTTCAAAGTATTTTTGAACACAAATTAATTTGTGTCTGAGCGTAATTAATAATATTTTTGCTGCGTTCACAGACAGCAAGCAAAAAAAATAAAGCAGATATTTTTTATCTAGCTTAAAAATAATATTCGTAGAGTTTCTCGCATGACATTGCACATTTAATTAGGATTCATTCGTGAAGTCTAGCTTTTTTGTTCTAAATCTTTGTCTGCGCTTATAGGTGCTAAATTTCTAATAAAAAAAATAGCCGTTAATGTAGAGTTAAATCTGTAGGTGAACCGCAGTAGACTGTACTTACATGAGGCGCAATGAATTTGTAGAACGGAGAAAGTGTTACGACTCTTTAAATTTTATTAAGCGTGGTTCTTACTATTATTTAAATGTCTGGGGCACTAATCCGGGCAAAGAATAAATACAAGTTAGAAGTACCTACAGCAATTTGTTCTCTGATCTCTATGCCATGGCCTGTCAAGCCATTTCTTTTGCGAATCATTTAAATCTCTCTTACATTTTGATGCAACTATAGATGGCTGATAAGATTTTGCATTCAACTCTTGTATAATTTACTAAGGAACAGACGTGTATTTTTTATGTTTGATAAGCTAGGCGTATAACCACTATTAGTCCGGAGTAGTCCGGACATACGATATATGTTGTGTGATCAAAAATGGTTACGAACCAATTCTGGAAAAGGGAACTAACTAGCTTTCAAATGGGATTGTCGTAACATACTGTATATTACATACTTGGATACAGGTTTCCTATTCGAGGGTGGGTAGTAGTTAGTCAGAGAACATAAACCACCATGCTACAGTTTCGACGTGATGTTTTCCTTCACCGACAGCTCAAGCTGGAATATGAACCGACGTTTGTAACGTGAAACTCGAACGCGCTCAATCACTGAGCTACGATAGCTTAGTTATCTACATCTACACTTAATATCATAAAGAGGAAGGATTTCTATTTTTGTATGTTTGTAATGAATAAACTCAAAAACTACTGGACCGGTTCAAAAAATTATTTCACCAATATAAAGCTACATTATTAGCGAGTAACATAGATATATTTCATACGGGTGCGTGTGAAGCTAGGCAGGTCGCTAGTTTTTAATAAATAAATGCAGAAGTAAGTACCTGATACTTGGTGCCGTACATATCAGAGAGCGCTGAGGTGGCCAGCTTGCCCATCTCCATCAGTATGCCGTCGTCAGAGAACGGCGCGTGCGCATACGAGCTCGGTATCAGCCAGGACTGCGAGTATGCGTGGAGAGACAGAAACACCTGAAAAATTACCACATTGTTTTATTTTATGTCCTACTGACGCATATGGCCTAACAGGAGAGCTATACCTAGCATAGCAGTGAGAGAGAGAGGAGGCTGTGAATGATGATGAATACTATTTCATGGTCAACACTTATTCTTATTTGGGTATACAACACAGTTATTTTTAGCTAATTAGTCTATCGGTTACCTGTCCACTGTTCGTCTAATTGTAGTAAGCAGCCAAGACGTTTCAGGGTTCGTCCCATAGTAAAACTTGTTAACAAATATGAGCATGAAGAAACCCTTTCGGCTTGTTTACCCTTTCCGTGTGACCATTTATGAAAGTTTAGTAGAAAATGTATGAAAGTACCGATATGACCGCCGAATAACGCATTCTGTCACTATTTCTCGCGATCGATGTGCGGTCTGGTCTACCTTAACGATTTTGAGGCGGCCATAAATTATTGCTGGCAATACAAATCGCTCGTCTATTTATAGACTATGGCCACAGAATACATAAGGCGGCGGACAATTTGTTGATTTCTATTCAATCTTTCTGTTTCTAGTCATTGTAAATGGACTTTTCTTTCGGATCTGTTGACAATTTTCAACTATAAGCTTAGGTTTAAAGTCATCGGAAGTTTAACAGAACATATTAATGTTATTCGATAATGAGCATAACATTAGAATAGTTGTACAAAAATAAAACGGTAATTCTATTTATTATTTAACCCCCGACGCAAAAACGACGGGGTGTTATAAGTTTGACGTGTGTCTGTGTATGTCTGTCTGTGGCATCGTAGCTCCTGAACGGATGAATATGAACCGATTTTGATTTTGTTTTTTTTTTGTTTGAAAGGTGAATTAGTCGGGAGTGTTCTTAGCTATGTTTGATGAAAATCGGTTCGGCCGTTTCAACGTTGGGTTTTTTAACCGACTTCAAAAAAGGAGGAGGTTATCAATTCGGCTGTACTTTTTTTTTATTTTATGTTTGTTACCTCATAACTTTTGACTGGGTGAATCGATTTTGATGATTCTTTTTTTATTAGAAAGCTGACGCTTCCCATTTGGTCCCATTTCAATTTAGTCCAGTTCTGATAATGGTATCCATGAGAAAACCATATAAGTCTTAAATTTGCATTAAGTACGTGCGCGACAAATAGATGAATAACTCAATAGTCGGTCTTTTGAAGTCGGTTTTTGTTTTTTGTTTTGTAAAAATAATGTTCTTGTTTTCTAAACTGATCAACGAATTAAACTTTGTAACATTTTCGCGAACGCTCAAGTAGGTAAGCAGTTGATTCTTGTCGGCAAAATGTTTGAAATCTGTCGATTCTCTAGAAGGCTTTGTTTTCATAAAATCATGTGTAGGTATTGTACTTGTAATCTACATACGTAAGTTTGTCTGTACGTTTATTATTTCTTCACGCTGAAACTTTAAATGAAAATGAAATTTGGAATAAAGATAGCTTAATCCTAGGTTTATTAGAAGTACCCGTCTGAATAGCACCTGCGCGAAGAGCACCCAGCCTAGTCCACGAAGAGCATTAATCTAGGATTAAGCTATCTCTACTACTTCTAGCTACTTCTCTACTTCTACTATTTTTCCATTTTTTTATCTATCCTCTCCATCCTAAGGTTGCCTGGAAGAGATCGCTCTTAGCGATAAGGCCGCCAGTTGTCGCACTAGTTTTAGGTGTTATAATCCTATTGTTTGTAGTTTATGGTGTGGACAATAAAGAGTTTATCTATCTATCTATCTACTTCTCTTCTCTACTACTTCTCCATCACCATCATCACCGTTTTTCATCACCACGTGGATGTATTCGCGGGGCGCAGCTAGTAAATAAATACTGGTTTACCACGTCAAGGTATCAAGTGAAAACTTTCCGCGGAACCAATTACGAGTGGTCGCACGAGACTTGCAATTAGAGCTTGTAATTGTATATAATTATGTGAGGCATCGGATCTATGTCAGTGCCAGTAGTTATCTAACGACTAACAAACAAACAACGTTTTACAAAGAGATATTGTCAAAAAAGTGTGTAAAATCTTAAGATGTTTTACAACCGTGTTTTGCTGAATAACGTCTCCGACCTTTGCCGGGGAAGTAATAGCAGAACATACAAAAAAAAAACAAAGAGATATTGAAAAATAATGCGGCACCGAAAAACCTTTGAAGCAAAACCACGAAACTCTTACCCCAAACTAGATCGCCCTGGATTTCGTCTCTCTGTGTCAGCAACAAGGCAAACAATAACAAGACAAAAAAAGTCAACCCGTTCCAGTTCAGGCTTGCGCTAAGAGTTCGCGGTACGGCCTCTGAACTTTGTAGAATCTTGTTTTTGTGTCTGGATACAAGACTCCACAAATAAGGTCGTGCTCAATAAGACTGCATTTTGAGGCTATCTCTTTTGTTTTTAATGTGTTTATACTATGCTTTTGTGGTGTCAATAAACCGTTTTCGTATTGTAATTTAGCTAAACAATTTCATCTAAACAAAAAGCCGATTCAAATTAACTAGGTTACGCAAGTCTGTTGATCCTATACTTAACAGGTTTTATATTGCCTATAAATGAGAACGAAGCATCAATGGTGAGAACCTTGACTTTCCTGTACGTCAGCTATGAGCAATATTTTCCCGCCGCGGTGCCTCTACATGTCATGAACCTACTACGAGTAACAACTGCTTGCGAATTGCTTTCACACATTTTATATCACTTATATAGCTTCTGAGTGACAATTGCCCACAATTAAGATATTTACCTAGCCAACCGCAATGGAATTAAGCCACTTTGTAACAAATACAAAGTTGCGGAAAAGTTTTTTCTTTTTTATTTGTTCTGGAATGATTAACACTTGGTCTGATGTAAAGTTTCACATTTACCATTTACGATTGCTGTGCCATAAAGTTTTGAATAGCAAATTACTACGCGGATACAGTATGTCGCCTTTCAGTATCTTCGATAAGTGATCGGTCAAAGTTAGAAAATAGGCAGTAGTTTTTTTGGCAAAAAATACAAAGCAAAAATAGAGAAATAAAAATAAGTGAAATATGAAAAAAACCTAGAGATAATATTTTTTTTGCCACAAACCACCAGCAAACTTGAGAAAACTCGAAAACACCAGATCGATACGTTGGCAAAAACAAATTAAATTCAGTAAGGAAAGTTTCTATAGGTAGGTACATAACAAGATAATAAGACATTCTATCTTAAGCAACAATGTATCTGCGGCGTTTATAGCATTGCGGCCAACTCGCATGCGAAAATCGAACTAAATTCCATGTAAATTCAGTCATTATTTTGAATTGGTCACGTACCTTAATCAAACCTCTATGTTCAGAGAGAAACTCGGAGACTGCCCTGGTCTCCGGCTCGCTGAAGGGGTGCGATCCGGCGTAGTTATCAGAGCAGGGGTCCTGGGAAGAGTCCTGCTCGCCCCAGTGGTAGTCCCAGTTGCGGTCTGTGTCCACCCCCACGCACTCCGTCTGACCCCAGTTCCATGGAAACCTTGATAAGAAATTTTACATGTGACTAAAAAAACCTAATTCAATTCAATTCAATGTGATCAATGTCCATATGCAATACATATTCAAAAATTAGGAACATAATAAAAATATTAAATAATTCAAATCGTCTTTTCTTACGGCCAATTTTCATCTTGACGCTGAAACGGCTCAATGGCTCAGTGTGGCTTTAAGGTCCATAAGCAATTTTAACCCGAAAATTAACTATTCTTGCAGGATAGCGAGTGAGGTCGTAGCTCTGTCTATGTTAGTATCGTCATAAAATTATCAACTGTCCAATGTCCATCCAATCCCAGGAGTGCGGTACATCAGTTTAGTCATAGGAAGATGACTGAGTTTGTTCTCTAAGATACTGCCTCAAGCTAAGCGTTCACTAAGGACGACAGATCTGGCTTTAAATATCTTTATTCTACGTTAGGCTAAGGGTTTTTTGAAGTTACACTTCTTATGGCGCGATAGAGAAAAACTATGAGAGTGAATTTTTACGATGCGCGACACCTAAATTCTACACCATGAAGTTAGTTCTAGGTGGCATGAAAATTGATAACTATGTTCAAGTTGTATATTCTAGTATTTTTACATTTAGAACACGTGTTTCGTAAGAGTACCTGCAATTAAACAGTGTGAATAAATAAATATTATTTTGGTGTTTTTATTAAATCAATTTCTTAAACAATGGTGATAGTATTTACTAATAATTTATTATTTATTAGTATATCTATATATATTGAATATTAGTGATAAAACTGATTTGAATAAACTGTTTTGAGTGCATTTATAGATTTGAGGTTAATTGTCGGTATGTATAATTTATTTTTCCATACGCCAAAAAAGTATAACTTCTAACGCGTGTACCTACATAAGTACACACACTCATTTTTTACTATTGAGGACGGTTTTAGTGGAACGCTACAATCCCACCCAGGATTAACCTAAGTATTACTTTTTCATTTAAGGTGATAAGCATTAATATCTAAGAAAATTAAAATTTGAAGCAAACGAGAGAAAATCTTGAATGTAGGTATCTACTTATCGTCACTTTCTAGTGGCTGAGGATAGGCGTTGATAAAATAAACTAGCTACAGGCAGTAAATGTAAATATAGGTGAGAAAGTAAGTATAGGTAAGTATGATAAGGTTCCATTTGTGCGCATCTTTTGCATACTAAAAAATAATTTGATGACTTAGTTTAATTGCAACCGTCTTAAAAAGGCCTGCGTAGATAATTTTCAAGAACCTATCCAATCGGATCGAACCCGCTTTTTAACCAAGTTTTAAACGAGTTTGTTCTCGTTGCGTTGATATGCCTTATAATAATAATTACAAAAAATGTATAGTGGGCAACTTATTTATTTTAATGCAAAGGTCCTATAATCGATACGCTGCGATTTTAGAAAAGAAACTCTTTGTAAATTTGTGAAACGAAAATAAGAAGTCTTTATTTGTGCAGACATAATATATTATGTTTTGTACCTATGTAGGTAGGTAAAGTTATAGTTACAGGTATAATAGTCGTCGTAAAGCTACATTTCAATTGGTTCAAATAGTAGGTACATGCGCATAGTTTGTACCTACATAGTAAATTATATAGGCCTACTAGCAATACAGTGTGTCATAGTAAGTAACAGACATAATTCTGTCGGCAACAATTTTAATAACCGCTTACCTCGACAGTTTATTGCTTTGGTATAAAACTAACAAAGAAAGTTGGTGAGTAAGTGATTTACTCGTATCATTATTGGTAGGATTATTACTTCAAGTCATGAAAGCCCAGACCGACCCAAGCTTTGATGGATGTGCTACTAATGACGAATTAGAATTAGTAGACGGTAGGTAATTGGTCACACGTTAATTTAACAAAATGAGACAACATTATTACTTCCACGTAATTTTTAAAGTCTGGCGAAAATAAACAACTTGGCGCATTAAAACCGCTGAACGAAACCCAAAGATATTTTTTGTGTGTTTTAGAGAGTAGTTCTACTCTAGAGGTACAAGAAAAATAACCATAGCGTGTATTAAAATTTTGGCCAAGTATAATACTTTTTACGCGACTTTCACAAAAAACCCGTCTTGTTCTATGACATTAGTCAAATAAAGAGATACAAAGTATCAGATAAGATTTGCGATACGCACAGAGAATATATGAATACATTATACTTATACAGCTACAATATTCAGGAGGTCTATAAATAGCTTGTACGTCAGTGTACAAAAACGCTAAAGTGAATGCCACACAGTTCTGCCTAGGCATAGAAGAAAAAAACAAGTCAGAATAGAATCACTTTCCTATTAATAACATTAACATGATCAACACATTATAGTGACCATGTTTCTTTCATCATTTCTCTATTTGTCTGCTAATTCTTTTCAAGACTCTCAGGTGACAAGAATTTGATGAGATTTGGCTTTAAAAAAATCATCATGAGTTTGAAATAAGACTTTACCCAGGCTACTCTATCCGATTCTCACAACCTTTGCTACTCTGCCTTTGTACTCGGCTGGACTGCTATCACATACCTATTACCTACTTATGACGACAATCTGCCGCTTAAGACATAACATCGCATTAGCTAGGTTTATAGATATTTTATTAAATCACAACAGAATTTATAAATGAAGAAAAATGAGTCTCAAAAACTAGTGGAAATACAATTCCCTCGAACCACTGTAGCTGGTCTGACTCAGCGCTCGTATTGAACGCACCTTGAAAAAACTGGCACCCTTATCGCTAAGAGCAATGATGGCATCCAGGCAGGTGTGTTCCGGCAGCCTCAATTGGAAAGGAACCCTTTTCCAGACTAGAGTATATTTAACATCTTTGAGCTCATCTTCACTTAACATTAGATTAATTGTGGTCTAACATCTAGCCAGTCAACTATAAACCTACTTCTTATCCTTATCAGTAAATAATACTTAGTACGAGAAAACTGAAATAACTCTGACAAACAAGAACATTATTTTTACAAAACAAAAAACAAAAACCGACTTCAAAAGACCGACTATTGAGTTATTCATCTATTTGTCGCGCACGTACTTAATGCAAATTTAAGACTTATATGGTTTTCTCATGGATACCATAATCAGAACTGGACTAAATTGAAATGGGACCAAATGGGAAGCGTCAGCTTTCTAATAAAAAAAGAATCATCAAAATCGATTCACCCAGTCAAAAGTTATGAGGTAACAAACATAAAAAAAAAAAAATTAAAAAAAAAAAAACATACAGACGAATTGATAACCTCCTCCTTTTTTGAAGTCGGTTAAAAAGGAAGACACCAATTTAGTTCCTTGTTTGTTGGCAAACAGAATTGCAAAAACGAATTTCTCTTTGACAGATTTGCTTAGTTAAAGATTTGACAGGATGTTCTAATCTTTAGATCATCCTAAAACGGATAGGCGTCAAAGTTAAGCTTTCTAAAACACACCGGTTACAATTATTAATTTGTGCTTACATTCCATTAATGATTTTAAAGACGGTAAGAACATTTATTGATAACTAGCCAGACATCACCCGCAGCGTTTCTTAAAGTGCAGTCAATTTTTATGTGATTGACGTTTGACTACCTATAATGCTCAGTGTGGTCGTAATGAATGAGAAATAAATGATCTATGAATGATCATGCACATGCGATGTCTATTTTTACATGCAGTTTCGCTTTGAGTGTACCTAATTGATTTTGGAGCTAGTTTGTAATGGACGGAATAAGTACCTAACATGAATTTGGAGTTCAATTATTATTAGAACTAGGCACTAACTTCTAGTATTAACATCGCAGTTTTGAGCTCACTGGTGTAGGGCTTGAGTACCAATATCCTACAAAGGATATAATCATACCCGTATCAGGACTTTCTCTACAGGTACCCTAAATAATACAAATGATATAAATTTTTATGGTTGACAGCCTAGGCATTTCATCAAAGCTCACCTGATTTTAACTGACAGCGTAACGGACGAATAATATAAATGCTATCTCTACATTCGAACATCCGTTAGTGATACCGATCGATTCTCAAGATAATTCGCGGATGTACTGATGTACTCACATGTACTTTTTATTGGGGTCCTCCACAGATTAATTCATAAAATTATACCACACTTTCTATTTAATAAGTTCCTTTCATAAGAATGATTTGTAGATTGTAGAATAGCTATTTCTGCATTCATACCGACTTCGTTTAATTTAATGCGAGCATGAACAGTGAATAATCATCGTCTGAGTTTTATAGTTTTTTAAGGTGATTTATTTACGGTTTACTTAATTAAAGTGAGTTATGATTAAAGTTATTAAGTTTTTGTTGGGATTTATTCTAATTTAATGATAATATCTGTTTTATTCTAATTGTATTGAATTAAATTATCAGTTATAATTAAATTAGCCATGGAAATTAAATCTTGCCACCCGCGATCTTGATCTTGCTATCATATTTGGTGAAAATTTCAGATAGCTCTGTTAATTGGGAATTTGCTACAAATAAAGTAGGTCAGTATTTTTGAAATGATTTAAATAAAAATAAAATAGTTTTTACTAAACCTATTGTTCCTACTATTCCGATGCACTGTAGATTTTGTTAATGTTTGAACATACAGAAAGCAAGCGCAGTGATGCAAGTCCTCAACTGTATATTTTATGATTTTTAGAAACCTTGTATGATTGATTGAATATCGACCCATAAAAATATCGATACATCATCTATGACTTGTCTTTGCTTGTACCTTCTTTATTTGTATGTAATTATCCAAGGTTAGTTACGTCCAAATTTTACGGCACTCACAGATCACATATCTATGCTGGAAAGTTGCACTGACTATACAATTGTCACTGCTCTACAGTTTATCCACCGAGTTAAACTACAAGTTTATCTACAGTTTTCCTCAATGAATAAGCAGTAACTACCATCTATTCTGTGGCTGCATAGTACATTTGTTTTCCTCTTACCAGCCCACATAGTAGTCGTCCGCGCGGTCCGAGAGGCGCGAGCGAGTTTTCATCCACAGTCGGTCGTGCGTGTGTGAGTGCTCGTACCCGTCCGGGTTCACCACCGGCATTATGTAGAAGTCGGCTTGCTTTAGCATCTCCATCTCTGCACCTGTTCAAAACAAAATACTGTCACTACTGAGCATGCGCCCTTTGGCTCTACTCTACCCAAGACTTCACTGCAGCATGATCTGATTTTCTCCTCGAGCTAACTGGTTGAAACTCTTTTTTCAAAAAATATTCTCAACGATTTATATTTCCAGTAAGGGTATTGTCACTTGAACTTGGCTTGACACGCTACCGCGTGTCTAGATAATGTAATACGTTTTCTCTTTTCTGCTACACTTATAATTTTACAGTTTTTGCGTGTTTTCCGAAGTAAAATATATTTTTATAGGAAAGTCGGTTCTCATTAAGCTAACATTACTTCCTTACAAGACTTAATTGATGTCGAGCAATGGACTGAGTCAGGAGAAAGGGTTAGACTTAGATCGCATGAACTGTATATTATTGATTTTAGTAATAAAATAAAGTATGTGTTTTACTCGTTGTACGCAAACGTATTTCTATCTGCAAACCACTTTCCAACTTTATTTATCAGATCGTTGACTTTTATCGCACTTGTTTATATAAGTGAACACATACCCTCGAAAATGTCGGGCCTTTTACCTACCCACCTTTTTACGCTACGATAATCCCGGAAATAGCTGCAATTTGAGTAAAAGTGTCGCTACTCACCCTGTCCTTTCTCTCCTTCCACCAGAGTGTGGATCATCCACGTGGCGACGGCTGGTGCGATCCACTCCCGCGCATGGGCTCCTCCATCCACCCACACCGCTGGCTTCATCCGCGAGCGAAGCTTCCATTTCTTCTTCTGCCCGTCAGTACTGGTGTCTCTTGCTTTGGTGTCATTTATGGGTAGGGAAATCTAAAAAAGAAAGTACTTATAAAACGGTGTATCTAATTTGATTAAGGCTAAAAAAATATCGTAGTAGGTTTATTTATTAATTTTACTTTTGTAAAGCTTAGCGCTTAACCAAAACTCTTTAGAGTGGTCGAAGAAAAAATATCTATCCTGGAATGGGAACTTTCTCTCTAACAAGGCTGCCGTTCAATATACCGTTTTTCGACCGATTCATATCAAATACCAACCTACCAACCTAGGTTACCTACCAATACCAACGAATTCCGCCAATACCATTGTATTGTTGTTGTTACCATTGTAGGTGGATACCTACAAGCCTAATTAAGGTTGCTGGAAGAGATCGCTCTTAGCGATAAGGCCGCCAGTTGTCGTACTAGTTTTAGGTGTTATAATCCTTTTGATTGGAATTTATGGTGTGAACAATAAAGAGTGTGTCTATCTACCTACCAATGGATTTTGACCCACATGAAAAACAAACGTTACCTTGACAGCAACAAGAGGCAGTCCTTCAGAAGAGCGACCCAGAGGAATAAGGTCCACGATGTCAGAGTGCGAGTGCTGCAAGTACTCCAGGTAGCGCAGCATGTCTGCGTAGCGGTGGTATCGCCGCCACGTCATCGGGTGCCCTCTGATCTGCTCCAACTCCAGCCTCTGCTTCTTAGATAGCCTCGGATTCTCATACATTATGGCCTTCTGAAAGACCAAAATCACAATATCACACCGACACAATAAAAAACCCTTCGTCTCTCAATCTAGTTCGTACCAAATAACAGAATAAGCTAGCTTATCATTCCTTTGTAATTAGACTTGGTACCACGACTGATCGACGAAACCGACGTTTTTGGAAACAATGTGATTAATGAGAACCAAATCTAAGTACTAGAAATCGGGACCACCGCAGGTAAAATATAAGTGGCATGCACCTAACAATGTAACCCTGTCATGCATAAACGCTCGATAAATGAAATGCGTAGGTATTATAAACAAGCCTGTATCGCTTTCACGCGTGACAATTTATCAGCAAGAAATTGATGGCCCATTTTATAGTATGGACCAGTGTTGAAAGTTTATGCATTAGAAGGTTAGTACAAAACTTAACAAAAAAATCAGTAGTAAAATATGCTTAATTATTAAATTTGTATTTGTTCATATATTACCTGCAAGTCCCATATCACGACATCGAAATCAACTTTAGCTGATTTCAAGTGATCCTTCACATCGGCCAGTAGATCGGGCGGGACGACCAAATCCGTAGACCCGTTGAGTGAAGGCATCGTCCACCACATGAGCCCCGAGCCCTGCGCCTCCTCCTGCAGTTCCAACAGCTCCTGGACCTTCCATTTCGCATCCGGGTACGTCCGCAGTAATTGGTACCCCTTGTAGTTCTTCTTTAGCGGTTTCTTGGACGCTTTCTTGTCTAAAATTGTATGATTGCTCTAATTAGCTGATATGAAGATTATGGCTAATTGGACGTAATGGGTAAGCAAAGCACGCTAAGTCACTATATAGTCACTAGTCTGAGTAAGTGTCTCAACACTCACATGCTATGTAATAACATGAAAGTGAGGTACAGTGCCTCCTAATGATAATGGTGTTCACTTTCGAAGTCAGGGGCGTTCAGAATTAGAAACGTTTTCATCTGGATGCATATTATGGAGATGAGTGCATTGACTTATGGTTGGAGGAACTCTGGTGACATGTGAAGGTGAAGGTCATTTCTAAAATAGCAATATTGCATCCTACTAATATAGATATAATAAACGCGAAACTTTGTAAGAATGTTTGTTCCTCTTTCACGCAAAAACGGCTGAACGGATTTACATGAAATTTGGAACGAAGGTTGTTCATGGTCTGGATTAACACATAGGTTACTTTTTATCCCGGAAAACGCGGATGAAACCGCGAGGCGCAGATAGTCTTATATAATTACCTGTGGGGTATGGTTGTTTATCTTACTAATAAATATAGACATATCCAGGTACTTAATTGAACATAAATATCGGTTTGCACATACCTACAGTACAATATCTGATAATAATTTAAATAAACATTGTAGGTAAATTTTAATGTGCTAGCACAAAATAAATTGCAACTAAGGTGCTGTTTTATGGATGGAAATTAAAACAGTAACTATTATACATAATTTACGCTACATTGTAGGTCATAAGCACGGCAGTATGCGCAGTAGGTAAAACACACAGATTTTCAATTATGTAGAAAACAGGAGTGACCGAAGCCTACGAGTATTATTGAAATAGTGAAATTTGGTAGTTGACAGTTACTTTAATTTCTTTTAAAATAAGAAGTTACCATTTTCATCTTAAAAATGATAGATTCTATCTATGGATAGATTGCTGAAAACCAAGTTTTGTTTCGAAATGCCTAAAACGAAATTCGGAGGACTCACTTTTATTTTGAATTTTGATATGCTTTACAAAACTGAGACTTAACAAACTATGAATTACCTATGACGAAAATAGATTTATTTTTAGTAAAAATAAACCGCTAAATCCCAGTAGTCTTACCAGTTGAACTGCTGGGAATTTCCTTATCAATTGTTTAACTAGTAAGAACACTGAGAACTTTCTACCTCCAAATCCCAGTAGTCCTACCGAGTAGTCTTACCAGTAAAACTGAACTACTGGGAATTTCCTTATCAATTATTTTACTAGTAAGAACACTGGGAACTTTCTACCTCCAAATCCCAGTAGTCTTACCGAGTAGTCTTACCAGTAAAACTGAACTACTGGGAATTTCCTTATCAATTATTTAACTAGTAAGAACACTGGGATCTTTCTACCTCCAAATCCCAGTAGTCTTACCGAGTAGTCTTACCAGTTGAACTACTGGGATATTTTTAAACTATGTTGTAAATAATCTTACTTGTACTGGCATCGACACCAGAGTACGCGCCGTCGTTATCCTCTGTGTTTAGAAGAGCCTGGAACCAGTTGGCCTCCGTCGTGGAAGGCATCTCTGTGGTCGTGGTGGTAACTGGCTGCTTCGGCGACTCCTCGGAGAACCAGCTCCCGCGCAACCAGGACTTTGTGGGAGCTACTATCCAGCTGTATATCGTAGACAAGAACCCTGAAAAATACTCTGGATTTATACGGATTCTTATACAGATATTACCTTTGTCAAAATAACACATTTCTCTTGAAAAACTCTGATCACTAAATGCTACCTACGTATACTAGAGATAATGAAATTAAAGCGAAATTTAAATAAGCAAATGGGACAACCTACTTTTATACATAATTATTAAACCAATCTAAAAGACCGCTGCCTGTGGAAATTGTTCCTAAAACTCTGGCCCCATTACCATTTTGTACTGCGATGTTCACCCTTGAGACGACATAGAGGCCAGCCTTTCGGGTCACGTGTGGCTTTGACAAGACGAAAGATCTTTTTAAGTAAACTTAGCAGCTTTACAGTTTCGACCCCAAAAGCCACAGACATAAATACTGGGTTATACAGAAAGGGTATGCTAAGCCTAAAAGGGCTCATAGTACTCATCATTATGAACAACTTTTACGATGGGACCAACCCGGAATTCGCGAAAAAAAATCAGCTGTTCCATACATTTTGTCGAGTGTCATTGACATTTTTCTATGGAACTTTTTATGGAAATTTATTTTCGCGAATTCTGGGTTGCTCCCATAATAGAAGTTGTTCATAATGATGAGTACTATGAGCCCTTTTCGGCTTAGCATACTCTCTCTGTATAACCCTGTATTAACTACTTTTACTGATCTATTGCAGTAGTCATAAAAGAAATCATGAAACCCCATCTTTATTACATTTTATCTGATGGCATTAGTTCGTGTCTGCAGTTAGAGTTTGTGGCAAAGATACGTCCTACAGTACTTACTTATTGCATGCTGCGGTTAACATCGCAGTCATTTGCTAAGTAAAATTACTTAGATAATAAACGGCGCATTTTCTTAACGGAAGCTTAATGCGAACAACTGTCACATTTAAGGAGAAACTTTTTCATGTCAGTGGGGCGAGCGGCGGGCGAGAGTTGGATCGGGTGCGCGTGCGCTGCTACTCGGAACCAATATGCGCCATCCAGTGGCTTCCTGAGTTATTTAATGGTTACAGCTATCCGCGTTATTCCGACAAATACAAATTCGTAGCATTAGTATGTTTATCAATTGTATGAAATTATGATATTTTATACATTTCCGTGTATGTTATTGAGTAAAATAATATTTCCGTTTTAGGAACCTCTACTTCCTAGGAAATGTGTGGAATGTCTATTGCATGGAATGCCAAATTGGTAATTCAAGATTCCAAAGTAAAGACAGTCAATCTATGAAAAGAATCGAGAAGCTAGAAAATGAGCAATGAGACTTCATTGCAGAGCTTGCTTTCGATTAGTCTTAGAAAAATGTCAATGACACTCTACAAAATGTATGGAACAGGGAACAGTGTTTTTTTTTGTAATTTCAGGGTTAGCCCCATGTTAAAAATTGTTCAAAATAAAAAGTAGATACTTCTCGGCTAAGCATACTATTATTTAAGATTCTGTTAATTGGTATGCGCTTGGTATAAAGACAAATAAGAATGTTATTAAACATGTTAGAAACTTGAATGGGAATAACTATTAACTAGCAGATCGCTGCCTACTCCTTTATTGTTTTTAAATTAATGCATTAGGTTTTGAGCTTATTTCAAAACGTTGTCTACAGTAATATTATAAAGAGGAAAGATTTGTATTTTTAAACGGTTTTATTTAGCTCACGTTTTCTTTTTTCTTGGGTCAAATTTAGTAATTCAAATTTCACCCTCTTCCTGTCAACCGATTAATCTGAAATTTTGTATACACTTTGGATTTTGGTGACAATACAATTATGTTTATTCATTATCATTATAAATTCAAGATGGCCGCCGCTACAAAATGGCGGATAACGTAGGTTTTATCAATCCCATCAATATGGGTATCAAATGAAAGGGCTCAACAAGCAGAATACAATATACTATAAAAAATTGAAATTCAAGATGGCGGCCGCTACAAAATGGCGGATAACGTAGGTTTTATCGATCCCATCAATATGGGTATCAAATGAAAGGGCTCAACAAGCAGAATACAATATACTATAAAAAATTGAAATACAAGATGGCGGCCGCTACAAAATGGCGGATAACGTAGGTTTTATCGATCCCATCAATATGGGTATCAAATGAAAGTGCTCAACTAGTATAATACAATGTACTATATAAAATAAAAACTAAAAACTAGAAAATAAAAATAGGTAAAAAAAAATTTTAAGTTAAACGGTTTTATAAAACCGTGGGGCAAGAAAACCGTGGGACGTGCCCCACGGTTTTATTTTAGTCTAGTCTATGCATATGTTTATAATTCCCACGACTGTATCTATTTTATTATTTTTTGGTTTTTAGTTCATTTTTTTTTATTGTTTTATAAAACCGTTTAACTTAATTTTTTTTGTATGTTTGTGTTGAATAAACTCAAAAACTTCTGGACCGATTTCAAAAGTTTTTTCACCATTAGAATGCTGCATTATTCCTGAGTAACATAGGCTATATTTCATACCCGTGCAAAGCCGGGGCAGGTCGCTAGTTGTAAAAAAAATTAGCTACGCCTGTGGTTTCGCTCGCACGATTATAAAAATGGTAATGGAGGTGACGATGATAAGGGAAAGTAGCCTATGTCTATTTCTCTGTACCCCATCGACGTGAAATAAATTTTTGGTAGCGATGGTATACCCTAACATCATGTAGGAATGCGAAATATCATGAGGGGCGGGTTAGTAGTTAAAACGGAAAGCATAACAAACAAACTTTTTCATTTATAATATTAACAACTGGGAAAGACCCTAGTCAGGATTCTTATGGATTAAGTTTGTTAAGGTTAAACGTCTTCCATACAAATTTTGCATGGGATAGATACGTTTCCTGCTTAGAGTTTAAGCTCATCATGACTTAACATGGCCGTAATTTAGGTTTTTAAATTATCAAAACCAATAATATAGGTAATAAATTATTTATTTTCTGAAGCCATCCTCCGTTTTGTTGCATATATTAGTAGCACTAGTAATTGGCACTAGAATATGGATATCTAAAATACTGTTCTAAATTTTAAATTACGTGTTCTTCTCTACTTAGGACGTTTTTGAAATGTAGAGCAGAGGGTAATAAAAAGCACTCTTTGATAAAGGTAGAATAAATTCTAAATTATGCAACTGGTTTGAAAGATCTATCTATAATAAACGGACCTTATGTTATTTAGGCTAACTAATCATACACCATATTTGTGGCCAATAGCAAGTATAACTTACCTACCATCGAGGAAAGGTGTACAAGCCCGTGACCATTCCACAAGAGGCGTTCGAGCTAATCTGTGGAGTATGGAGCCAGTGTTTCGTACACAGAGCCTACAGTCGTCCTACAGTCATCTCTACAGTCTACTCGATATAGAACAAGTAATAACATACCTAAAACGTGTACTACTTTGTTTTCTTACTAATATTTTAAATTCGAAAGTTTATATATATTTGTTACCACATATCTCCGTAACAACAGATTTTAGAAATAGATAAAATTTTGAATAGAGATAGCTTATGCCCTGCATACGTCCGGAGAAGAAATTTAATGGCGTACGTGAATTTCAGCAATCCGCACTTGGCTAGCGTGGTGGAATACGGCCTAATCGCCCTTCGAGGGTAGACCTGTATCCCAGCAGTGGGAGGATTAAAAAGGTTGCATATGATGATGATGATGCCCTCCATTAGACATAGGCTACTTTTAATCATTATCGTTTTTACTCGTATATAAATAGTAACTATCTACGAATCTTCGTTGTAATACAACAATATCAATACGAGATCTATGAAAGTACGAAAAACTTTAGGAAAATCAAAGTTCTCATGGTAATGGCGCACACGAACTATGTTTGATTTTTTACCAAAGTTTCTAATTCTAATGCAATGGACATGAAAAAATATGCTTAAATAGAGAATTAAAATAACATAATTGGCGCACATTACACTTGATACTAGGAAGCCGTGTAATTATGTGAACTTGTTATTTAGACTCAACAACAACTTTCATAAAATTATGTTTAGATTTCGCAAAAAAGAGTATCTATGATTTGAGAGACAGTAAGTGCAGGACGAGAACGGCTCTAACACTTTTGTTGACCAATTTTTAGTACGATATAAAATCATATAGGTATTACGTAGTAGATAGGTCTTCGCCCAGTTGTGGGACGCAAATAGGCTATAGGAAAACGAATGTATTTAGTATCAAACTATCCCACTTATATTTAAAATTTTAAATGACTTTTGAATGTTTCTTACTGCGAATCACGCAAAAACGGCTGAACGGATTTGGATTTGGTATGGAGCTAACGTAACCCTGAATTAACAAAAATATTTCTTTTTATTGTGGAAAAATCAACGATTCCTTTAGCCGGTAAAACCGAAGCTAATATGGTATGGTAATCAAGTGCTAGCATAGCACTTACCGGTTTTTACACCTACCGCTTTATAGCATGATGTTAGTGTGCCAAACATCTATGAGCGTACTGCCATACCGCATAATAGTATAATACTATGAGTATCTTATAATCGTGGATGCTAAGGTAACTACAGTACTCTAAGGCGCTACGTCATTAGAGCTACCGCAATAATCTGAAAGAAATTCATAAATGTGTAAAAACTTTTTCATGACACCATAAAGTATCTAATAAGTAGTAAAAAAAGATAAAGCTTATTTATTCTATTCACTGTCACTGTCAGATAAGTCAGAATGGATCCCTATTCTGTCGAGTGGAGACTGTTTTTAGTAAAAGACTAGAAACATAATCTCTTAGTAGATTGTGTTATTGCGTTCTTATGGGTCGATTACACGTAACGAGTACTGTGGCGAGATAGTAAATGGGCATACTCGGCCGAGCAAACAAATTATGGTTCTAGTGACTGTGTCGCCTCGTCCAATGTTTATTGGTACAACCCGAGTACTCGGCCGAGAGCACTGTCTAGCCACTGTACTCGATACGTGTAATCACCCCATTTTCTATTAGGCGTCTGTGTCAAGCACGTATATTCCATAAACTAGATATGCTTTGCAGTTTCACTTGGTATTTTTTTGCCAAACCACTTCTCTAATGAGGTGAAACAAACAATGTAAAAAATATTCAAATCGGTCGAGCCAGTTTTGAGTTTTTGCAAGATTGACTCACGCACGGTGATTGATTGACAGAATAGGTGACCGCGTTCGACTGGTTTGCCCACAAAATCTTTGAAGCATGCTTCAAAGATTTTGTAGTAATAATAGTAATAAAAAATAAATGAAATTTTACTGCAGTAATCCCTACTAACATGTATTATAAATGTGAATGTAAGTTTGTTTGTAACGCTTTCAAGAGATAATTAATTAACCGATCATCATGAAGCTTTGTACACATATTCTTAAAGGTATTAGAAGTAACATAGGACACTTTTATAAAAAAAAAAAAACAATGCGAGCGAAGCCGCAGGTAAAAGCTAGTAGTCAAAAAAAATACTTGCGTTTATAAACCATCTCGATCGTAGCAGAATACTTCCTTCCCTGTCAAGTGAAAATCCGGGAAATCGGAAGAATTCTGCGTTTAACTTCACCATAGTATCAGAGTTCCGATGCTTTTGTAATGTTTTTTTAAGTTGCATCTTAAATACATAATTGATTAGAACGTGATTTATACTGGCTATTAAAATTTAAATATAAGTAGGTATAATTTTTGTAAATTCTTACATCGGAGGTGGGCGTTGCTACCCGCGACACAGTTATTTAACTACTGCAGGTAGCATCGTTTTTCTTGTTTTTAGCCAGTAAGTTTTTGCACGAATAAATAAGAATTTGAATTTGAATATTTGACGAGAAGGTAATTTAAGGACTGGCCCAGTAGTTGGTAAGGTTTAAGCCCTGAGAAATTATATGTCATTTATCAAAGAGTTGAAGCTTACCACAGAGGTCTCTCTATACATAGAGCCTATATGGAGAATGGAGCCTATAAAACTTCAAGAAGTAATCAAAAGTGTCTGCTTACAGTTACTGGAATAGGCATACAAAAGGTTGATCCCACTAATACTAATATTATAAACGCGAAAGTTTGTGAGTTGCTCTTTCACGCAAAAACGGCTGAACGGATTTACATGAAATTTGGAATGAAGGTTGGTCATGTCTGGATTAACACATAGGCTACTTTTTATCCCGGAAACCGCGGGTGAAACTGCGGGCGCAGCTGGTTTAAAATAAGTAAACTATCCGTAGTCATATTAGTGTGCCAATATGATGGATCGATTAGTAAACAGAAGGCCAATACGAATGATTAGATCAACTTGAACAAAATACGGTGGGTAAGTACTTCACTAGAGGTATATTTAGAAAGTTTGTTTGGGGATTTTTTAACTACACTACTTCAGACTTAGTCACATATAAATCTATATATATATGTATATATAAATGTTATGTTGGTTTGTGTACGCTTCAAAAACTCAAAAAGTTCTGCACCGATCGAGCTGAAATTTTAGCATGATATATTATAAGTATGTTTGTAACCGACTCCTTTGGGCGCGATTTGGACCCACTTTAAACGGCCGGATTTCGTTCAAACTTTGTAGATATATCGCGGATCGATGACAATAAATTATTATACAAAAAATAAAAAAATATACTTATAAATTAATTAAAATAATTATATGAAGCTAATAAATTGTGTTTTTGCTCCGAACGCGATTTCTATGATTACTGTTAGCTAAGCTGTGACTCGGTACGCGAATTCTATGACTACTGCTGGCTAAGCTGTGGTTCCCCACGGCTACTGGTACATATTCTGCTACGTGCCGCGTTTGTCAAAGAGCGATGACAATGCGTGTTTTTTAGTTTTTTAAACTATTCTACATTGTTATTATCTATTTTTTTTTTTGTCCACAGCGAAGCGTGGCAGGGAACAGCTAGTAATAAATAAGAAAGTACAGAAGCCAAGTCTGACTCTCCATAAGCCGACAGAAACAGAATAAGATGCTTATGGTAAACCAAGATGTTATCTTTTCACTAAACGGCTGTAAGATCTTGGTGAAACTTTCACAAACATCGTCTGGTAATGTCTATCATGAGAACATTAAGGGCCTTTCTTATAAAGCCCGCCTAAACTTAATCATTGCTTAAAATCTTATTATTGCACGTGACTGTTCACGTCAGCGAGAAATTGTTAGATCAGTGACTATTTTTTTTTACATATACAGGGTTATTCATAAAGGGTATGCTAAGCCGAAAAGGGCTCATAGTACTCATCATTATGAACATGTTTTACAAACCGAAATTCGCGAAAAAAAATATGCTGTTCCACGGAAAAATGTCTATGACATTCGACAAAATGTATGGAACAGCTGATTTTTTTTCGCTAATTCTGGGTTGGTCCCATAGTAAAAGTTGTGCGAAATGATGAGTACTATGAGCCCTTTTCGGCTTAGCATACCCTTTATGAATAACCCTGTACCTATATATATTTTTATATAAAAGAGCGGCATACAGGCAGACGGGCAGCCTGATGTTAAGCAGAACCGTCGCCTATGAACTCTTGCAACACTAGCGGCTTTGATGATGCTTTGCCAGCCCGAAGAGGTGCTTGTAGACTCCCTTTTTAAAACGCCCCATGTTGCACTAGCTTTAAGCAGGCTTTATAAGTAATGCTCTATATCTAAATTTTAATCATTTATGTTCGAACTGTAAAGCACGCTAACGCACGCTAAATACCTAAAGTCCGTTAGACGGACGGAAACGTAGAACTTTTTTTGAAAAAGCGTTGGTGATTATGATTACTATGCTATGACTTCATAGATAATTTTGAAGTCGTGATTTCCTGATAAATCAAAACAAAAGCATTAACTGAACATTATCTTTGTTACGTAGTAGCTTCGTGCACTTACACTTTCATAATACCGTTTTGGGTGAGAAGAGCTTATTAGAATCGCACTAGTAACGGTTGGAGAGTTTCCTTGTTCTGCGCGAGTTGCTGTAAATTCCTAAATACGAGTACGTGTAGGTACAGTGTACTCATTTGAGTAGACAAGCTTCAGGCCGTTCCCTCATTTGCCACCGTTGCAATGCACTGAGAAAAATAGTCATCAAAATTCCGATGAATTCACCTAAAGTACGGAGCGATGATTAGCACGTTTTTACGGTGACAACCATCATAATATATGATTGTCACCATAAAAACTGGTGCTAGTACTAGTTTTTACGGTGACAACCATTATATCATAATGGTTGTCACCGTAAAAACTGGTGCTATTCATCGTACTTTTTGGTGATATCAGTAAGCTCCGTACTTTAGGTGAATTCATCGGAATTTTGATGAATTGTGTGAAGTGAAGTGAATTCATCATTCTTTTAGCGGAATTTAGATGGACATTTTTCTCAGTGTGCAAGTATGGAATTTTATTGATCAACAAGTTGCCGTTTAAACTCAACAAAATCGTTAAAAGTTCACGATTTCATCTAATGTACGGAAAAATCGTAAAGTTTTCAGGTTTTACTCGAGGTCAGTTTAGCGATCGATAAAGTTCCATACTTGCACTGGCTAAGCCAATATGTGTGTATATAAACAGTAGGTCTGTACTGTATTGGAAATCAGTATTTGTTTCGGATATCATACTACCCTGTTCCTGTTTGAACCGCATAACTCCAAGCAATCATTAAAGGTAAAGAAAAGAAAGCGAAAATAAAAAAAATACTGAAAAAGAATTTGCACTGAATCAGTGCAGCTACAGAGCTACAGAGCGCATCGAGAAAAATGATAAGTGCCTCACATTCAAGTAAGGGCCTTAGTTCAAATGATAGAATTAAGCTTATTTATCTTCTCTAAACCATATTTTTCTCTACTGATGATTTCTATGAAATAACAGCATTTATGTCATCTAAGGAAAAATTGTCTTCTTCGAGTTTTCACGATTAAGTAGAGCTCAATCGCATAGGTATTTTCCCATATTTATAAAACTCGTAGATATGTATAATAATGGTGATTGGAAACTCCTGGCCAATGCAGTTTCTGGCAATAACCTATAACCGGATTAGGCGTCGTATTTTATAATAACAATATTTAGAACTCAAAGTCCATGACATGCTCTATGGCAAGTTCAGTTTCAGTTTGTACGAGTTGTTTTTTTGTAATTTCAATGTTAAGCGCCATTTAATTGAGGATCTCATAGGTTTGGCAACTATATAGGTAAAATCATAACAAGACTTTTGCCTACTCATTTAATTAGATTTCATCAGATAATGAAGTGAAAATTATTTAAAAAGTATGTAAATACTTTTGCTTTTGCTACAAGTAGGTACCTACTTATCTTTAGTTCTACGAAAATAAGTGGTGGGTGCGTACTTGTTTACTACCTATACTTACTCACCACAGCTAAAAGTAACTTTCTACAATAACAACTATGGCAATAAAACATGATGAGATGAAAAACCCACCTAAAAACCAACCTGATTTCGCCGGCTTCTTAGGCGTTTTCTTCGCCTTGTTACTTTGAAAAAATGACGTCAGCCACCCAGTAGTTTTAGGAGCGTATGTAGTTTTTCTAGTTTGCGGGGCTTTAGTAGTTTTTTGATTTCGACGCTTTGGACGAGTGGTTGGGCGGCGCGTGGTCGTGGAGCGTCGCGTTGTTGGGCGGCGCGTCGTGGGGCGGCGGGTCGTAGGCGGGCGGCGCGTCTTCTCCGGCTTCTTCGTGGTCTGTATAGTTACTTGTTGCTCTGACGAATGCACCAGTACGTAGTGCTGGCCGTCTTCAATCGAAGGCCTCCTCGTCATGGGAGGCTTAGTCACTATAAAGTTCGTATGACTTTCTATATTAATATTAGTAGTCTTAATAATTTTCTCATCACTCTTGTCTTTCACTGTCACATTCACTTTGGGTCCCTTGTTCCTTAATATCACTTTGGAAACGGGAGGGGTAGTACGCAGCCGCGGAGGGGGTGTAGTGTCACGGGAATCGTCGTAGTCTTCCCACAGGACGAGAGGGTCGGCGGAATCTGTATCGGAGTAGTCGTCCGTGAGTCGCGAGCGCGGGTGCGGGTGGAGGGCTACCGCGCACGCCAGCAGCGCAAGCAGCGCCAGGCGACGCGCCATGTGGCGAGCGTGTGCGCATGGCGAGGTGCGCGCGCACTGTCCGCGCCGCAACCGCCGCCGCGCGCCTCCGTCCGTACCACCTTCCCTGCCACTGTCATTATGCTCCATGTCGCTTTCAACGCGCTCGCGACTCGCGACCACTAGGTCACCCGGGCCCGCCTGGTCGGCTCGCGCTCCCGCTTCGTCGCACTCGTAACCCTATCATCGCCTGTCATACATTTCTACTCCGATTCTTAAACCATACACTAGTATCACGAGTATCACTATTAGGTTCCGGGGTTGGATTTGTATTGTAAATTATTATTTTGTTGCTTTATTTTGATTGCAGCATTTCGAATAGAGAGACCTATGTTTTATGATCAGGGGTATCATAGAACCTGTTTTCGTAAATAATACACTATTAGCATTGTGGCAGCGACGAAGCGTGAAATATAGAGCACACTTTATGGTTCGATTCGCACTGCGCACGCACTTGCGCTCGTAATGGGGTGTCATTCCATGGAAATGGTACTTTAAAACTACATAACTAGACGAACATTTCGTATCTGACCAGCAACAACTCGACCGTGTCGCCCGTTTAGATTCAATGTCGCTCCTTTCTAAATTCAATTTTCTTTTTAAAGTATTCATCCATATCATTGGTTAATCGTTTCTTAATTAACTGAGCCCGTGGTTTTTCCTGGTATCCTGCAGGAACTACAAATTAATTTGCCGGAAAATAAAACAGCCTGTGTATATAAATCTCTAAACCTAGAGTAAAAACGACCTTTATACCAAATCCGTTCAGTCGATTTTGCATAACAACCATCTAAACGTACAAACATAAATACTGTCACATGTACATAATATATTAGTTGGATAATAGGATATTATTGTGAACTTAGGTTTAGGTATACACAAGTAATTAAACCGATAAAACTGATGAGTTTGGCACTTTTATTAGCACTTACTATTTAGGTAGTGTAATAAACGCCCTTACTAGCAATGCAAATTATAATTTTCTTGAGTTTTTCTCCAAATAAGTACAGCTCAATTACTCACAGTGAGTTTGTATAAACTGACTAGGCACCGCCTCCCATATTATGTTTATCAATACGGAATACCTTAATACGACTATTTTTATTATCATACTAGCTGACTCGACAGACGTTGTCCTGTCTTAACGATGACTACATAATTCGAATCGGTAAAAAAAGCCATTGCGTCAATTCTATGTCAAATGTCAAAAGTTACATTAAAAAAGTTTACATTGTCCAAAGCGCTAAAGTTATTTTAAATTTTCTAATATTTCATGTTTTTTTTACTATAAATTGAGATGTGAGCTATCCTATCTCCTAAGTTAGATCGAACTGCACACGGTGTGCAAATTTGATTGAAATTGGTTAAGAAGTTAGGAGTATATAGCGGACAAACAACGTGACACGTAATTTATATATATTAAGAAGAAGATTAACAAAAATTAATCCCAAAAGTTTGCGAGTGCACGGGTGAGTGTTGGTGAATGTTTGCAAATACGTGGGTATCTCCGTAATTGCTGAACCAATTTTGATTTAAAAAATAAGGCGTGGCACCTGTTAAGGCACCGCTATAAACCTCAAATCCTTATTAGCTAATTAACATTAACTGTGATTGTGCTAGTTGTGTGTTAGCTCTAATCAAGATTAATCAGGCAAACTGTTTCAATTCTCAGATTTTGTTTTAGCTATTAAAGAATAATAATGCTTACGTAAGTTTCCATACCAATAATGTTGAATTTTATACCAATAACGTTGAAGTGTCGGTCGTTCACCCATTGTTTAAAATCTATATATATATATAAATGTTATGTTGGTTTGTGTACGCTTCAAAAATTCAAAACGTTCTGCACCGATCGAGCTGAAATTTTAGCATGATATGTAATCCGCATCAAGGATTGTTTTTATCTATTTTTTTCTTTTTTTTATCCACAGCGAAGCGTTGCAGGGAACAGCTAGTAGTTGCATAAAAGTATAGTAAAAATAGGCAAAACATAAAATCCAGTTTTTAGGTGCGGTACTAATTTGAATAAAAAATTGCTGAACCTTTTGAAATGTTATTCCTACTTACGTAACGATTTTCAGTAGAGTAACAAAAAAGTTGTTATGTGCAGTGCAAGTGACATACCTACCACTTAGTCGCACCATTATCCAGCCGTCGGCGTCTATGAGAACGAAATGGATACTCAGCCCTTCGAATCTGAAATGTCTGAAGAAGTAAACAGAAGGTGTTTAATATAACCACGATTTTCTATCTCCTATTTTCGGATTCCAAACATGTATTATACCTTCACATAACTCATTAGGTTAGTTCGTTTGTTCACCTGGTGATATCACCTAGGTGAACAAAGTGGAAATTAAAGTGCCCTCATTTCACCTCGGAATCATAGCACCTAGGTCTAGGATAAGTACACTACGTATTGCATTAATCATAAGAAGATTACAACCATACAGGGTTATTCATAAAGGGTATTCTAAGCCGAAAAGGGCTCATAGTACCTACTCATCATTATGAACAACTTTTACTATGGGACCAACCAGAAATACGTGAAAAAAGCTGTTCCATAGAAAAATGTCAATGACGCTCGACAACATGTATGGAACAGCTGATTTTTTTTTCGCGAATTCTGGGTTCTGGGTCTGGCTACGAGATACCTACAAGCCGACGTTATCAACACCTCTATATTTATTAACTTCTATCACTAATTAATATTTATTTCCAATATTACAGTCAACGTAACATCAATTTACCAAACCGTAACCGCATTTAACTGCCGTAGGTTAAAATAGTATTTAATATCTAACAATTGCTTTATTCAATTTTATTCGAAAGCAGATGAAATCACGCAATAAGTATTGTTTTTTTGCAAAACAATATAAGCCCTAGTTCCCATCGTTCGTTGTTCCGCTTTTCCTGCATAATACCTCCCTATGATACTGAACTAAACAGAAGATAATATATTATATAAACTAGCAAATAATTAATAAAACTAACCTATTGTTGATTGTTGGAAACCATAGCAGTTTATTTCTTCTGTGACCATAGTGTACGAGTATTTAAAAAAAAATGGACAAAAAAATGGTTCATCCATTCACATTATATTATGGATATTATTCCATCCCATTACATTAAAATGTAGGCATTAATATTAATGAATGAATATTGATGAATAAAATCTACCAGAAAAACATAAATTGTGGACAATGTTTTTCTAGGGTCAATGAGCAACTAAAGTCACCTATGAATATTGATGAATAAAATCTACCAGAAAAACATAAATTGTGGACAATGTTTTCTAGGGTCAATGAGCAACTAAAGTCATGATGCCGCTTTAAGTTAAGTTTCTAGGTATAATATTTAAAAATTAAACCAAAGCAAGTTAATTAATTATTTTTTTGTAAATTTCTTAGTTCTATTTAGTTTAGTTTGTTATTTTAAATTTAAGATGTAAATATATTTTATGTATTCTAATAGTCAAAAAAATAAAAATAACGGTTTCCGATTGAAAAAAAATAAATAAAAAAAAGCAAGTTTGACGGGACATTACTCACTAATACTTATATCTTTCTTTTAGATGAAAAATCAGACGCTGTTCGTTAGTCTCGCTAGAACTCCAAAACTGTATTTTTTTGTTTAATTCGCTTTAATACAGGGTGGTTTAAAAGAAAAACAGCGGGTAAAATCGCGCAAAAAAAAATTGTATGAACTCTCATGTGATACAGAATTTGTTATGGTTACTGTAACAATAAGATGCACAAATTGATGGACGTACACAACGATCTTATAATTTTCTTGTTTCACTACTACCAATACATAATTTCCACAATTTTTCAACACCGGCTGATCAACAAAAGAATAGATAGGCTGGGTTTTTTATGCCACAGAAAGCAAAGAAACAAGCGGGCCGCCTGATGGTAAGCGGTCACCAAAACCTGTAGCACAGTGCCTTAACCTACTTATGAGGAAGTAATTCTTACTTTTCCCCTCAAACAATTAGTTATTCCTATCTGACAAGCCAAGCCGCCGCTAAATTACAATGTAATTGACAATCATCAATCAATAAATAGATTAAGTAACAGAAACTAAACAATAGAAAACGTATTAGTCACAAAAGCATGAGCCAAAATGAGCACATTCCTCTTTACGACTTATCTAAGGTACAAGTAGGTACGGCTGTTGTCAACGAGCTCGTTAATTAGGAGGCAATTGAGGTTAACAAATATTCTGTTTACCGAATGATACGCCCACAATGATTTTTTTGTAATCTGAGTACACACTTATGTATGACTAGCTGCGGTCCGCAATTTTACCCGCGTGCTACAAAACCCAGGAGGTTTTAATTGGGATAAAAGTAGCTTGTTTAATCCAGGGTATACTTAGTATTTAAACCATGACGATTTCCATTCAAATCTGGCCAGTCGTTACGGAGCTGAGTATATTCTCATGGTATACGCTTCGATCCTCATTTAGTAAATGATCGAAGGCATTATATGGCATTAGTAGGTACGTTCTTGAGTTTTTGTCCGTTTTTGACGCTGGACAGACTGACATTTATAATGTAGGTAGGCATCTCGCTACAAAACCGTTTCAAATTGCGCAAACAAAGATTTCGGCTTGGATGAACGCATTAATTATTTTTCACAACCAATCTTTGATGGCCTTTGTTATGACTGCGTTTACACCTCTCAGATTTGCGATATTGGTGTGATCTACTTTGTGACCTTACGATTTTGCGCGTCATCCTAAAGAAATCTCGTACCCTAAATCAGTCTAAAAATAACCAAGAGGAAACTCTACCTCCACACCTGGATTGAATCCGTTGATCCATAGAGAAGAGACATAACAAACATGCACAGAAAATCCGAGGATCCATAGAGTACATGCACAAATTTTACATGTCATATGCGGGGCGACCTCTTAACAAACATAATTATGATGATAAGAAAACCCAGACAAGGGCCTCGTAATAGCTCGAGGGAACATAGGTGGAGAAGGACGGCTTAAAAAAAACACGCACACAAACTTTCGCATTTCTGTTTTTGGTGTGATGCGCTGATACTGCAGCAATGCATGACGCCCGTCTGTTTGGCGGTCGCATGCCCTGTAATTCTATGCTAATCTGTGCCAGAGGTCTGGTTTGAGTCGGGCGGGCACGTAGTGGCGAACAGCCGAGCCGAGTGGTCGCGCGCAGGTCCGTGATCCCACCTCACGTACAATTACCACTAAAATACGAAAATAGCATCAGGTAACTAGCTTGCTCCAATAACCTACCTGCTACGAGGTGCTCACGTCACTCGTTTCTAGGGGTCAAGACGGGTCACTGCCATTCCTACGAATACGACGACCGACGGTCATTGCCACACTTGCACGGTAAGGATTTACTTTTATATTTTGCATGATAATTAGAGTAATATAGGATCCATTGTTGTTTTTACGACTAAACAACAGAGGGTAATAGTTTCCGTACATTATTAACTTGACAAACAAGTTTGGATGCATTTGGGTGCCTAACTGTACCTATATACCCTTTACTGTACTGTACCTAACTTTCTTTGGATTTTCGCACTAGTGGTAAGGTAAGCACTTGTGGTCGTGATTATGATGGTACTCGTAAGTATGCAAATCGCATTCCTTCCATTTCAATTCTTTATTATTTTTTCGTTGTTTTTATTTGGTGGAGAGGCACGCTGCGCGCCTCCGCGCCGGTTTGATTTATTTAATGTTTACCTATTATGTAGCGTGGCCCGGTAGAAACTTGATTTCATTAATTGTAATGTTTTCCTCAAAATGTTTTTAAGCGTAAACTTGCGTTATTTTTAAATCAATTAACGATAAACTAATGGCAATGGTATCAATGGTTTATACTTTAGTTAAAGCATCCAAACCACGTGACTATTATTTATTTATTGATAAGTACTTATTACCCGTAACGCAACGCCAAGGCGTATGACAAGTCCAAAATAGAAATATATCTACAACTTAAATCAATGGACTTTGGGTTACGCAGGCAATCACATTGTTTATTAGGCCCAAGTTTGAATAGTTAATTTGACAGATCTAAACTATAGGTAACTAAAAATATATCTGTTTTTGTCATTGCAACCTATTAAACAAGGACATCAATACTTTCAGAACAATTAAATCTGTCAACTAAACCCTACAAACTCGGGCCCAATATCCAGGTAAAAAGAAGCAACTTGAAGAAGTAATAATCCAACTTCTAAATACTTCTAAACACTAAACTGTATCTGTTTACATGCAAGTCAAATACTTTGTATCTGTGATATTCTCTTAGTCTAATAAGTGGTTGTTAATGTTATCTGCTACATCGCCAAGTTTTATTGTTATTGTCGGCCTGTGTGGCTCAGCGGTAGTGTATCCGCCTTATAAGCCAGAGATCCCGGGTTTGATTCCCGGCCGGGCAGATGTTTGAATGATGAATTCAAATAAGTGTCTGGGTGTTAGTTGTCCTTGTCTTTGTGTGTGTTCCATGGCATCCCCGACACAGAATTTATTCCTATAGTCACCGCGTTCACCAACTGAGTCGTTAATTCATTACAAACGGCATTTTTCAGGGCGACAATACTATCTACTATGTTTCTATCTGATTTTATTCTTATTGATATGCTCCTATAACCATCTTACGCACATCACTATGCGGCTCCATAAGACCCACAAGTGCGAGCGAAATAGACATAGAGAAATGATTTATGGCCGCACGACTCAGTTGGTAACGCGGTTCACGTATGTAACTAACCATGTTTATTCGGGTGGAATCTTGCAACTCAATTTTGAACCACTTCTCTATGCCGGATTGAGCTGAAATTTAGTATCCGTGTGTAACTCCGATGACAATGCTATAAAACTTGTTTTTTAAAATATATTCAAAATTAACTTTTTCTATTTCAGCATAAGTTTGAAAATGTTCATACGAACAATCCTAGTTCCGGGTGTGCTGCTGTTCTTGTACACGCGTGCGACGCGGTCGGACTCCTGCAACCCAGAAGTCATACAAATCAAGGATGAAGGCTTTGGCGAGGCAAACTCGGTGACAAAGGTAAATATCAAATGACCAGAGCCACTTTTACCGCACATCCTACTATATTATTACTACTACCCAACCTTTAATCATCCCACTGCTGGGATACAGGTCTACCCTCGAGGGGTGAATTGGTCGTGGTCGTATTCCATCGCGCTGGCCAAGTGGTGGAATACGCTTTCTACTATACCTTTACTACTAATACTAAAGTTGTGGAAGTTTGTGTTGGGAACCACGCAAAAATGGCCGAGCTGATTTGAATGATGTTTGGTAAGGAGGTAGCTTACACGCTGGATTTACATAAGTACATAGCTACTTTTATCCCACAAAAATAAGGTTTCCAGCAGAACAGCAGGTGATAGCGCAGGCGTGGCTAGTATACGAGTATATTATTTATTTTTAAAACAGCCAGTGATTTAAAATTTAACGTTAAGATAAAATAAAATTTTCAAATACGAGTAAGTAATTATTTGTGTTCTATTAATAATTAAGCATCCATCGACCGGAACAAATCTAAAGGTACCATCGCCGGTTAACCTCTACAAGATTTTTTCTGGTTTTAATTATCTAGTTTTACAAAACGCTACCAGGCGCGAAAATTACGGAGGAGGGAGAGGAGATGAGGCTCTTATTATTACACTTTAATTACCCAATTTCGTGATTTAAACTATCAAGTTTCAGGTCTTTTCTGCATACAAGCGGAGAGAAAATTCAATAGCGTATCTACGAGTATGTTATTCCGAAAACCTGTTCTTGGCCAGCGTGGTGGAATAGGGGACCTAATTACTCTTTGAGGGTATCCCAACAGTGTGAAGTGTGATGATTAAAGTTTGAATTGAGTTTAAAACACTACTCTAGCATTCCAATTAGTTTTTAATTGAAGTTGACCAAACAACTGAAAGGATGTAAATAAATAACGTTTCAAAGTCATAGCTCTCCACTAGGTAGTTTAGGGCTTTCTTTGTTGTGGTCTATGTCTGTCGGATAATTTTGGGATTATAGGAGGGCTATTAAATAAGTGTTTTGTCGCCCACCAACTGACAACACGTTTGGCATACTCCTTTTTAACACGCTTTTATTAGTTTCACCTGTATGTATGTATGTATGTAATCGACTCCTTTGAGCTCGATTTTGCCCTACTTTGAACGATCAGATTTAATTCAAACTTTGCACATCTGTCAAAGACCGATGACAATGCGTGTTTTTTTAGTTTTTTTAACTATATTTTTTATTTCTTTCCATCTCTACTTTTAAATCTCGTAACCCACATCCATACATATAAGTAAATTTACCCATTTTTTGATTGTTAAGTTAGTCATGGTAACAGTGAACTGAATCCATACATATTTGAAAAAACAGTGCATATCGAGTCAGCGCTGAAAAATATCCGAAAAACGAAAGCACAAAATTTTAATATTGCGCATTTAGTCTACAAGTAATGCAGGCTAAACTATGCATTGGTGTGAAATTATATACTATTTGTATTGGACCCAATTACCATATATGTTCTAATTTCTTTGTGATTCCTCGTGTTTAGTTGTGTCTAAAATTCTTAACGACAATTTTGCTTGAAATGAATGAAATTTACATTAAAATATAATATAATAATTACATCTAAATTTTCACCCTTCTATCACCAACCCCTGTTTTTCAATAGTCACTAGAAATAAATTATAAGTCAAAACAACGTTTGCCGGGTCAGCTAGTATGTATATAATAATTGGAAAAAGAATTACGATTCGAACAACTTTTTTCTTTCAAATCTCTGGTTTTCAATTTCTTTAAACTTATTTAAGTCATATTATCATATTATCATCATGACTAAGTGGGTCTTTGTGTAAAGTTAAAACATTTATAAGTACTTATAATATATAAATACCTATTTATTATTATATTAAGTTCTATTGTATTTAATAAAGGCTTTGTCAGACAGAGCTCCGTAGGTATTATTAGTCAGTATATTTTGTTTATGTATAATCATTCCACGATCATACCTGATAAAGCATATTTTTATACACTGTAAGTTTATTGTTTGAACAGTTTTCTATCTTGATATTTAATTGTTTGGCCTTGGACAAACAGTTTGCCAAGTTACGATACTATAAATAGAACCTAAAAAGGGGCACTATATTATTACTATATTATAAAGACCTATTATTACAGCAGTAGGTGGAAAACAGTTAATTATGATAATGAAATAGGAATATAAACATATAAAATGACCGAAAAGATCATACTACCTTTCTAAAACTACGTATTGTTAACTTCAAATAGCTTATTAAACCTGTGTCTACCTTCTCTACATTAATTAAGTACGTGTAATTAATGTAGAAAAAATTAATCGTCTTTCGTCGTACAGATTAAATAATTACTTCTGGAGTCTTTCTTTCTTCTTTTTTCTGAGTCTGTCTACTTTCTTCTTTTTTTTTGCACTTTCTTTTTTTTTCCTTTTTTTTGGCTTGGCAAGTAAGGACTCAACGTTATCTGTTCGAATGATCGTGGCGTCTATCCCTTTCTACAATTAGCTGCCGTTTCCATGTTGTGACTAACTTTGTACTGATTGTTTCTTTTTAATTGCCCAGACAAGGTCGACCAATCACGAGATCAGCATAGTTGGGGATGAGTTCATGGTGGACGGGCAGCCGCTGCACATCATGTCGGGGTCGCTGCATTACTTCCGGCTCCCTGCGGCGTACTGGCGCGATCGACTCAGCAAGCTGAAGGCAGCTGGCCTTAACGCCGTATCCACGTAAGGAAAATTTATCCAAAAAGGAATTTCGAATTCTTACAACCTCTTCTCATTTGTATATGTGTTGACCATTTTTAACCGACTTCAAAAAAGGAGGAGGTTATCAATTCGTCTGTATGTTTTTAACACGCTTTTATTAGCTTCACCTGTATGTTTGTATGTTTGTATGTTTGTATGTTTGTATGTTTGTATGTTTGTATGTTTGTATGTAACCGACTCCTTTGAGCGCGTTTTTGACCCACTTTACACGGTCAGATTTCTTTCAAACTTTGTAGATATATCGAGGACCGATGACAATACACTAAACAAATCGTGTTTTTTAGTTTTTTTAACTATTAATTTTTTTAACACGCTTTTTCTATAAAGTTTCTTTAACTTTTAATACCGTTTAACTTACAAATGGTAAAATTCGTCATTCGTGTCAGAGAACAGAGTGGCGCAGTGGAAGCGTGCTGGGCTCATAACCCAGAGGTCCCTGGATCGAAACCACGCGCTAGAAATCTTTTTGCTCAATATTTTTTGTTACGCATCAATTTTATTTTATGAGGTCTGAGGATCGAAACCACGCGGCTACAAATCTTTTTGCTCAATATTTTTTGTTACGCATCAATTTTATTTTTAATTTGCTAATAACCCAGAGGTCCCTGGATCGAAACCACGCGCTAGAAATCTTTTTGCTCAATATTTTTTGTTACGCATCAATTTTATTTTATGAGGTCTGAGGATCGAAACCACGCGGCTACAAATCTTTTTGCTCAATATTTTTTGTTACGCATCAATTTTATTTTTAATTTGCTTGAGCAGACGGCCAAAATCGGATAACACCAACACATTTGTACATATTAAGGATGGTTAATAGTTAGCAAATCGAACTAAAAAGCGAAAAATAAATAATAGTTAAAAAAAAACTAAAAAAACACGCTTTTTATAAAAAACCGAACTAAAAAAATAGAAAATAAAATTTTATAAATTTAAATTAAGAATAGGGTTGAAAATTTCAATAAATATAAATTAATAATAGTGTAAATAAATAAATATATGTATTTTATTTTTAAAAAAGCGTGGGGTGCTTTCTAAGATATTATCAAAATGCTAATCACTCTACTCATGTCTGTCAATACAAAATGTATCTACAAAATATATAATATCTATTGACCCATGCACCCCACGCTTTTTAAAAATAAAATACATATATTTATTTATTTACACTATTATTAATTTATATTTATTGAAATTTTCAACCCTATTCTTAATTTAAATTTATAAAATTTTATTTTCTATTTTTTTAGTTCGGTTTTTTATAAAAAGCGTGTTTTTTTAGTTTTTTTTTAACTATTATTTATTTATATTCTTTTTTATGTTTGTTACCTCATAACTTTAGACTGGGTGAATCGATTTTGACGATTCTTTTTTTATTAGAAAGCTGACGCTTCCCATTTGGTTCCATTTCAATTTAGTCCAGTTCTGATAATGGTATCCATGAGAAAACCATATAAGTCTTAAATTTGCATTAAGTACGTGCGCGATAAATAGATGAATAACTCAATAGTCGGTCTTTTGAAGTCGGTTTTTGTTTTTTGTTTTGTAAAAATAATGTTCTTGTGTTATGTTATGTAGGTAAATTATGCAAACTAACTGTTTTAACAAAAACAAAAGAAAAATATTTTAAAATATTCAATAATTAAAATGGAAATTAAATTGATTTCGCTACTGGAATATTACGTATTAATAATATTCTCAATCGATAATATGGTAATACTCCCGTGTATTTCATTGTAACAAAAAGTGTGAAAACCTCGTTAGTGGGAAGTAGTGGGAACTAACGTTGTTTAACACTTTGGCTGCGACTAATAATCACATGCGCTTGCCTTAAGTGCGGCTAATAGTCAAATGCGTTGTTTTACGCGCCTAGCGTGTAGCCGCATTCGCGTCGCACAAGGTATGTGTTTTCCGCAGTCAAAGTGTTAAAGATCAATTGAGTTTTCTAATGGGAATTAGAAAAACAAATCTAACAAGTAAGTACTTGATTTAAATCCCGGCTTTGCCTTGATTTCAGATATGTGGACTGGAGCTACCATGAACCAGAAGAGCGTCAATACAACTTCGAAGGCGACCGCGATTTAGTCACTTTCATTAAAACAGCAGCAGAAGAAGGCTTGCACGTCCTCCTGAGGCCAGGGCCATACATCTGTGCTGAAAGAGATTTGGTACGATTTACGAATGAATAAAACAGCTAACTTTACTCATTAATATAAAGGGCTACACAGAAAGGGTATGCTAAGCCGAAAAAGTCTCATAGTACTCATCATTATGAACAACTTATACTATGGGACCAACCCGGAATTCGCGAAAAGAAAATCAGCTGTTCCATACAATCTGTCGATAGTCATTGGCATTTTTCTATGGAACAGATTTTTTTTCGCGATTTCCGGGCTGATCTCATAGTAAAAGTTGTTCATAATGATGAGTACTATGAGCCCTTTCCGGTTTAGCATACCCTTTCTGTCTAGCCCTATATTATTCTTTAAATTACTGGAATCATCCGATTATAGTGAAAACATCTGATTTTCAATTACAGGGTGGTCTTCCGTACTGGCTTCTTGGCAAATATCCTAACATCCAGTTAAGAACGACAGACAAAGGTTGGTCCGGTTGCATTTTTGTGTTAGAAGTACGATTTTTTTTATTCAGTTCAGCGTGCGTTTGACCGCCATCTCGCCTGATGGTAAGCAATGATGCGGTCTACGATGAAGCACGCTTGCCTAGAAGGAACCGATTGACTTGAAGACACCCAAATTTATAATTTACTAGCTGTTCCCGGCCACGCTTCGCTGGTGGCTAAAAAAAATTAGATAAAAGCAATCCTTGATGCGGATTATAATATATCATGCTAAAATTTCAGCTCGATCGGTGCAGAACTTTTTGAGTTTTTGAAGCGTACACAAACCAACATAACCATTTTTATATATATAGATTTTATTTGTAAATTACTTTATTAGTAACTTTCTTTACTTAAAGACTACATATCTCATTTCTTGTTTGCAGACTTCTTATATGAAACAAGGATATGGATGGCCGAACTTTTCAAGCAAGTGAAGCCTCTTTTATTTGGAAATGGAGGACCTATTATTTTAGTACAAGTAATTACTGCCTTCTTATATTTATACTTAGTTATATTAAGAGTAAGAACTGATGCGCCGCATCTCACTTACGCATTTCAATATTTTTGAAGTTATAAAATCACTGAACATAATTTTGAAAAATCGCAATCGGTTAAGTTGCTGAGAATAATATCAAAAAGCATCAACAAGCATAAATAAATTTAATATAAAAAACCTCTAATGTTGAAACGGCTGAACCGATTTTCATCAAACATAGCTTCAAGAGCACTCCCGACTAGTTCACTTTTAAACAAAAAAACAAAATCAAAATCGGTTCATCCGTTCGGGAGTTACGATGCCACAGACAGACACAATACTTATACACCCCGTCGTTTTCGCGGGGTTAAAAACCAAATATTTGATCCAAAAAAAGTTTGAACACATAAAAATTGGCAAAATAAAAGTCCCATTTTAAGGTTTTGAAACTTGTTCGGACTTCAAAAATATTTAAATGTGCAAACGAGATAGCGGCGCATCAAGGTCTGCCCCTTAAAGAAAAATTTTACAAAAGAAAAACGATTTTTAGGTAGAAAATGAATATGGCAGTTACGGAAATGACACGCAGTACAAAATAGACGTCAGAGACATAATGATGGAGCATGTTGGTGACAAGGCACTGCTATACACCACTGATGGATGGTGGAATAAAATGTTCAGGGCAGGTGCCGTGGCTGGAGCACTCACTACTGTTGATTTTGGGTCT
Source organism: Alcis repandata (assembly GCA_949125135.1). Lineage (NCBI taxonomy): Eukaryota > Metazoa > Arthropoda > Insecta > Lepidoptera > Geometridae > Alcis > Alcis repandata. The sequence continues at coordinate 7,625,802 of OX421226.1, read as the reverse complement.
GCCACCAATGGTACGTATTAAACGTCGTACCACGTGGGGTCGGTACAGTACGAGTATCGAGTATGTACACTTCTTACATTCGTCTCTATCACTCGTCAAATCTGAATATTTGCTCCCCCTTCTTTTTCATATCATCTACAATTAATTACACAAATTATTCTAATTACACAGTTAGTTAGGTTAGTCAGTTACGTACGTATTACCTATGAACCTTCTAAATTAGAAACCTGTTGTTCAATCTCTTTAATCGCGGAACACCAAGGGACCTTTATATACCTATCTAATAATTAAAAACTCATTACTGCCCTCTATGACTGTCTTGTGGAGAAAAGCAGAAAAGACTTACATATTTTGCTTGCCTTACTAAAATCATAATCTTTTTACAGGCTTTTATTCGGCTGGCGCTGTTTGATATTGTTTTGTTTTTTGGGTCAAATCTTGCAACTGAATTATGAACACTTCCCGATGTCTGATTGCGCTGATTTACCTATGTAACTTCAACGTCAAAAGCTAGTTTTTAAAAATGTTTTTTAGTTAGACGACCTGTTTGGCTCAGCGGTAGTATATCTTAAAGTCTTAAAAGCCAGAGGTCCCGGGTAACCCGGGTTCGATTTTTGAATGATGAATTGAAATATCTGTTCTGGGTCTGGGTGTTAGTTGTCTGTGTTCCATGGCATCCCCGACACTGTGTATCCTAGTGGGAAACTATGAGTGTGAAACGTTTATTATTTATGTTTCTGAATGTCTTGTTTCGAATAGATGATATAAGAAAAGTAATTGAGTCGCTGCGGCGCTTCATGCCCAGTGGTCCGCTGATGAACTCGGAGTTCTACCCTGGATGGCTGACGCACTGGCGAGAGCAGTTCGCGACGGTGTCCACAGACTCTGTCGTGAGGACCCTGAAGGCCATGCTGGATAACAAGTTCAACGTCAACTTTTACATGTTCTTTGGAGGCACTAATTTTGAGTATACAGCTGGTGAGTCAAATTTTTCATGATCTTTGGAAGCACTAACTTTGAGCTTACAGCGCAGGTGAGTAATATTTTACTTGTTCTTTAGAGACTAATTTTTGTTTACAGCAGGTGAGTAATGTTTTACGTGTTTGGAGGTATTCATTTTGTGTTTACGGGGGGAGTAACTGTTAGGGTCCTAAAAATCCTTTAACTTGAATAGATTCGTAAGTACGGTAGTACGTCCTTCTCAATATTATGATGCTATCATTGAATTTTACAACTGGCTTTTCGGTGAAGGAAAACATCAAAAGGAAACTGGCGCACGTATGTTTTTCGTTTGTCCGGAGAAGAAATTCAATGACGTGTATGTAAGTAAATCCACCAACTTGCACTTGATCAGGATAGTAAAATACGACTTAATGACCCTCCGAAGGTAGATTTGGTATCCGAGCAGTAGGTAGGACATTAAGGGTGAGTTGAATTATCAAACTAGGTTGTATGTAGCTTGAATATAGGTAGGTATACCTACGTATACCAGGTATACGTGTATAATATATAATATGTGCAGTTGTAACTTTTTCAATGATGTTATTTATTATGTACTTATTTAAGTACTCAAATAATGATAAATAACAGCTATGAACATTAATTTAATTTCTAAATTAATAATGTAAGTGCATGTTATTCAATATTAATCAAGGTGCATCCGTTTGGGCTGTGGGCCACATTTCCAAAATGAACATCAGTCTGGATAAACAAAATTTGGGTGAGTTCAATGCGGTATTCCATATAAATTGGCTCAGTATATCTATCCATATATTGTATATGGAATATTAATGTTTAAATGTTAATTTTTCTTTCTTCATAGAGCCAATATGGAAAGCAGGTATGAAAAAAATGTTTAGCCACCTCATCAAGTAAAGTATCGTTAAAATGAGAATTAAAAATAAATTAAAGTTTTTAAGACAATTTTTAAGAATCCATTGTCCATTTTGAAATTTCGATTCTAATGTTTCTGCGTGTCGGTTGAGAGGCACTTATTGAAACCCTAACGCCTCATTATAATATACAATTCTTACATAATAATATTATAACGACGCGTATGAGACGTCAAACAAATTGTTCGGGAAAAACAGCACAATGTAATTCAGAAGAAAATTTCAATAAGCATCTTACGCTGTGTTATGAAAGCTCCAATTGAGAGCCAGTTCCCATTCCAGACTAGGCGTGCTCACTATCTAAGACCACACAGTCCCTTGTTCTTTAAATATTGTGTACTGGAGGTATTTATTTATCACTTGTATGATCATTCAATTTTACTATAATTTCAGGAGCGAACTTTGATGGCACATACCAGCCCGATCTTACCTCTTATGACTATGATGCTCCGTTATCAGAAGCTGGAGATCCCACTCCTAAATACTATGCCATTCGAGAGGCACTGAAAAGCGTAAGTATTTATTTCTCTTGGTTTTTTACAAACTTTACCTACTAAAGATATCAATACCAAAGATTTTTACTAGGCAGATACAAAATTGCCAGATTTTATAACGGTAAAAACTAGAAAGTTGCGCAGCGGAGAATCCTCACGGCTCTATGTTCGTTGTGTAGTTCCGATTTAAGAGTTTCAAGTTAAACTACTCTCTCTACTGTTAGTTACTCTTCTTATGATAGTTATGTTGACTTATTTCTAATATAGCCACGGAACACTATCATGAGCGTGTCATGACACGCGCTTGACCGATTTTTCGTAGATATTCTTCGTAGATTAGCGTCTGGGCGACAAGACAAAAATAGATCCATTCACCCGCTATTCCGCAAGAACTGTAGATTTACCTGGGATACAAAGTAGGCTATTTAAATTCCTAGGGTAGGACTCCATACAAAACTTCATTAAAACTTGTTGAGCCGTGACTAGGTGACATACATAACATACATTCACATTTATAATCGTAGGAAGTAGAATATCTTAATATATATAAATTACGTGTCACGTTGTTTGTCCGCTATAGACTCATAAACTACTTAACCGATTCCAATCAAATTTGCACACCGTGTGCAGTTCGATCTAACTTAACAGATAGGATAGCTCACATCTCAATTTATAGTGTCTACCCGTGCGAAGCCGGGACGGGCCGCTAGTTAGGATATAATTATAGTCTTTGGTACCATCAACATATAGAAAATTATGCAATGAACTTTTCCTTGCAGCGACAATAATGCACTTACTATTATTTCAGTACAAATTTGTCAACAACGATACCCCTCCACCGCAACCCTCGCCTAAAGGGAATTACGGAAAAGTGACCGTCGCACCTCAGCTCGACCTCCTTTCCATCCAAGGGAGAGCGTCGTTGGGCAAAAAGCACACCGACGTCGTCGGCCCTTCCCTGCCTACTTTCGAGTCTTTGAGACAGAGAGGCGGATTTGTTTTGTATGAAACTGTATTAACAACAGGAGTCACTCGAGGCTTGCTACAGATTCAAAAGCCACGCGATTTGATCTCGGTGTACCTCGATGGTGTAAGTATTTTGAGAACAGTTATACGAAACTGAACTGAATTCTTTGGGGAACTATACAGGTTTATTCATAAAGGGTATGCTAAGCCGAAAAGGGCTCATCATTATGAACAACTTTTACTATGGGAGCAACCCGAAATTCGCGAAAAAAAAATCAGCTGTTCCATAGAAAAATGTCAATGACACTCGACAAAATGTATGGAACAGCTGATTTTTTTTTCGCGAATTTCTGGTTGGTCCCATAGTAAAAGTTGTTCATAATGATGAGTACTATGAGCCCTTTTCAGCTTAGCATAGCCTTTATGAATAACCCTGTATATCCAGATTAATGGCTGAATTATTATTTAAATAATTGAATATGCGCTTGCGATTTACGATACTAAATACGAATTTCGTACGATACAACTGTCAAATAATAGTTTTCTAAACAATGCCGCCATGTGTCATTTGCGTTCTGTTCAAATTGTTCGGGATAAAAAGACTTTTCTTTCGATATTACGAAGTATTATAATATCGAGACTTATGCCTAAGTCAGGCTCAGGAATTTTTTGTCCTAAATTTATACTAGGTAAGTATAATATTTGCACAATTTTTATTTATTTATAAGATATATCTTTTATCTGCAGGAGCTGATGGGCCAAATAAACAGGATGATTAAGCTGTACTCTTTACCTCTGGCGGTATCGAAAAATGGGACAGTGCTGTCATTGCTCGTCGAGAATCAAGGTCGGATCAATTACGGACCTCTACTGCATGACTACAAGGTGCTGTTACACAGATTATTCCCTAAAGATACCTAGTGTGTTGTTCCAATAACTGTTTTCAAATGTATTGTTTCTAGTATATTTCCGTCTTTTGTTTCTAGTATATTTCCGTCTTCAAAAAAGGTGGAAAGAAGGCGAAAATACACTAGAAATACATTTGAAAACAGTTATTTGAAGATGAACTTCCGCAGAGTGACGTCTGATTCAATAAATTATCTTTGTTCTGGCAAAACTGGCAAATCACTATTAGTACAAATACTAAGTTCGTACAATCTAGGTTACTTATCAGTTTACACTAAATTTTAATTGAAATTTTACTTGTCAAAAAATATTCAATGTCAGAAAAAAATCACACACCTTAGTTGACGAAAAGTGCTTTGAAATAAACGCTTTGTATCAGACAAAGCGTTTATTTCAAGGTTATGCCTACGGTGCCTACCCAGGCCTAGTAGGGAACCAACGAATGTTTCGAACCAGAGTACGGAATCTATAGAGGGTAACCTAAAGCTATATTTAACCGCAGGAATTAGATCGATGTTTTTTTCATATTCATTTTGACATATTTTCAATTGCAGGGAATTTTAAGCGATGTCATATTCGACAACAAAGTTTTGGAGGGTCCATGGAAAATTACTGGGTTTCCTTTGGAGGACGTCAACGTGATAACTTTGAATGATGCATATGTCAGTTGCCCAGCTCTTTTTAAGGGCCAGTTCACGCTGCCCGAAGGACAGGCGCCATTGGAGACCTTCTTAGATCCAACGGGCTGGGAAAAGGTAACACAACCATGGATTGTACTGGTTAATGACTTATTTTTAGGGTTCTGAACCTCCTTCGGGGAAGAACCCTTAAGGTGAGAATTCGGTGTCTGTCCGTCTGTCACAGCCAATTCACTCAGGAACTATAAAAGCTAGCGGTCTGAATATTGGTATGACCGCTACAATTTGTAGAAAAAAAACATGCTGAGGTCTTTATCTGAAAATTGGGTCCTAAAATAGGAACCTGAAATTTTAAAGCCATTTGTTGGTTATGTGGGGTATCAAATGAAAGGTCATTTCGACATATCAAAACTTTTTTTACCATGAATAGTTTAATAATTTCAAATTCTGTGAAAAAAATGACCGCTCTCCCCTTATCTCCGAAGTTTACCGACGAAAAAATCTGAATGAATTCCAGTAGATAGGTAATTACGTGAACTATACAGGAAAAATATAGCGACGTTTCCTAACTTAATCCTTTGTCTTAAAAATACATTATTATATGTTTGCAGGGATTAATCTGGATTAACGGACACAACCTCGGCCGGTACTGGCCCACTTTGGGTCCCCAAATCACATTGTACGTGCCAGGAGTCTGGCTAAAGCCGTACCCGGAAGTTAACGAATTGCAAATACTCGAGTTGGTGAGACCTGCGGAGGACTTAAGTATGGAATTCAGAGACTACCCCATACTGAATAGAACGAACTTTAGTTACCGATGGATTGTTTAGAATATTGTAGATTACAAATGTAAATAGGTACCTACAACACAATATAATAATTATTTATTGACATCGTAAAAAGAAGGAGCCTGCCCAAGCTCTTGCCAAGTTGCATCTAAAATCGAAACGCTATAAAAACTACAATAGGAAATATTTCTGTCTTAGAATATAGAATCTATAGGTAAATAGATTATAGAATTGTCATTCTCATTCATTTTCGATTTTAGACTTGCAATTTGGCTAGGGCAGCTGAATTAGGTAAATATTAAACTATACCTAAATGCCTAATAAAACCTAATATAATATGATTAAATACATTATTTTTTGTTGATTAAATGCAATGTTGTTTTGCTCATCTTACTGTTTTTAAATTAAAATATTTATTTGTTTAACAAACGGTAACAGTCTTCAATGGATTAAAATCTTACCTATAGAGAATCCTACTAATAATATAATAAATGAGAAAGTTTGTGTATGTGTGAAAGTTTTCTACCAAGTGTCATACTGAGCCAATTTTGATTAAATTTAGAATGTAGATAGTTTTTCTGGGATAACATTGAGGTACATTAAGTTCTGGATTAACGTCATTGTCATCATTACGCGAGTGAAACCACAGGGCTCTGCTAGTTCATTATGTAGAAATGTATCTACATTTATATTAGAAGCGTGATTTTGTACACAAAAATCAACCAACCCAATAAAGGCAGTGACGAATTGACGATGAGCCCCATTCCACAGATTAGATTGCATTTACTACGTAACACTAAGCTCTTAGCTCTCTACCTATAAGTATCTTGTACTAGTTTTTAGGTGTTATAATTCTTCTGTTTGTAATTTATAGTGTGAACAATAAAGAGTTTGTCTAGAATCAAAGAAGAATAAAAGAACGTTTTACACAATCCTACCAATGCATAAAATAAAATCACTTGCTTGTAATAATAAATATCTACCTGTCTAATGGTTACTCCGAAATTCGTTGGAAGTAATAATCCGCAATCTGAGTCCGACACCCCGTATTCTAAATTGTAAATTCGGCCTCGACTCAACCTCAATCTAAAAATCAGATTTACTCCCTATTTTAATGTCAATCTTTTAATGTTTTTTTATTATTTTATTGCATTAATTCGTTTTTGAAACTTAACAATTAAAATTGCGTATGGTACCCAAATATACTTTTATAGCATTCTAAAAACTACTCGGGACACGGTTTCGAGGTTGAGTTTACGTTAAAGAATAAGGTGAGGATGAGGAATTGAGGACTAACCTCAAGAACAATATGCCGTTTTTAAAGTTCGTCACATCACAACAAAGCCGCTTGAAGCAACCGACCGAAGGTTAAAATTTATTTCATGTAATTTGATCATACTCTTTCACCTTTATGTAGAACGCAATAAAACTCTAAATTGTATAACGAGTCCTTCAAACCTGTTCAGCAGCTTCACCATCAAATGCGTCGAACACAAACAAATTAACAGGCCTCTATCAAGTGGTCGAAAGGGACAGAGAAGTAAATTTCAATGAGAGCGACAAAGATGTATGCCGGTAGGATTATGTTTGTGGTGTGACCCGTATGATAAGGGGCTGGGTGGCGGTGGCCTGGGCCGGCGGCCGGTCTGTCGTCGTGGAGACCGCGACAGCGCTGGACCGTTCTACTCCGGCTTCCAAGCAAACCACGTGGCCGGTCCAAACCTACAAAAAGTAAGTTTTAACTCGATTTACTGAAAGCAACGCATAGGTTATTAACCTGAAAACTTTTGTCAACAGTGATGCTAATTAATAGTGCTAGCGATTAATAGTATTTCCCTTTTTGTGTTGTTAAAATATAAATTGGCTGAAGTTACTGAAGTAGCATTTTGATCCCGTTGTTCCAGTTATTTATTGCTTAGATATTTTTCTATTCTTAATTTTTTCCTCGTGATTCATAAATTTAACTTAACAGTTAGGTAAAAATTAAATTTTGATGGTTAAAGTAACTCGTTTCGAGTTGGTAGTTTAAAATAAATATTATATTATGCGTAAAATGTTTACGAGACGAAGACGTTTTAAGGATTACGGAAAAAAACAGCTATTTTCCTAAAAAAGAAAGGTATCTTTATTATTAAATATTTCCTGTAAAAGCTTACGTATCTATTTTATTATTCTCAGGACCTTTTAGATCGTTAGGATTTCAACAAAAAAATTTGAAACACTCGTGTTTTTAGTCAATAAAACACAAAGATAACCGACTTTAAATAAAGGAGAAGGTGAAACTCCGTTATTTTTAAACCGTTTTAAAAAATATATTTTATATGAAAGCATATGCTTTCAGATCGTTTTTATAAAAATGTATCAAAATCGGTTCATTACTTTGGTTTTTAAATTAAAATAACCGGGGAAAATGCGTCATTCGAATAAAAAGATAAAATAAGAAGAAATCAGTTTTTTTCCAAGTTTTGATACTTGTTGTTACTTAAAAGTAGCGAAGGGTCGCGTTTATTCAAATTTATTATTTTAAATCGTTAGTTTAAAAAAATACTCAAGTGGTTTTTATCTTATCGTTACCTATCCTTCCTACTCCTACTAGTATTACAAATGTGAAAGTCTGTGTGTGTGTGAAAGTTTGGGGTAGGTCCCATTTGTTCTATGGAACATGACGTCATAGTACAAAATGACACATTTTCGTCCCTATTTTTTCCATGGAACTACATACTACCTTTTCACCCGAGTTTCATGTCATAGAACAAAATGAGAATCAGTTTTTCCCAAAACCTTCCATGATGTATAAGACGTGAATGACATTAATCACTGACGTTAATACCAGGTACAGTTCACTATAAAAAAAGAAACTACTCGCTACCTACATAATATTTTTATTTTGCAAAATAAAAACAAAACAGCAGTTATACTTATTTCTTTAACTACTTACAAAATAAAAACAATTTTTCTTACCGCTAATATATTCTTATATTAAACAGTCCGCGATAAAAACTAACTAAAACCATTACTTCTTTTAGTTTTACATATCAACTTCAAGAAGTTTATATACCTATGTACTTAGTTTGTTCTATGGAACAATTTGAGACAAAAATTACAAACTGTTCTATAGTACAAATAGGGACAATATTTTCTCAAATTGTTCTTTGACGTCATGTTCCATAGAACAAATGGGACCTACCGAAAGTTTGTTTTCTCGTACCTATTTCCGTAACTACTAAACTGATTTTGATAAAATTTGAAATAGAGATAGCTTGTATTAGCTTAGGCTTATTTTCATCATCATCATCGTTTTTCATCACCAGGCGGTTAAATTCGGACACAATTAGTAGTTACTAATTTTTGTTTCAGCAAAATGTCCGAGGAAGACTTGAGTTGCGAAGTGGGTCCGCCATGCAGCCTGGTGCTGGCCGACGGATCCGTCTTTCAGGGGAGGAGCTTCGGGGCTCAGCTGCCTGTTGAAGGAGAAGTCGGTTAGTATCCTACTTATGATACGAGTACAATAAATGTGGACATTTCAAAACATTTTTATTTTTACCATGCATAGTTTTTATTAATTTCAAAATCGGTGAAAAAAATTACTGTACCTGAATAGCCTACACGTTGTACGGAACCCTCGGTGCGCGAGTCCGACTCGCACTTGCTCGATTTTATATCTCTCCACTTAGTTTTTAAATGCATTTATTGGTTGCCAATTGTGAACGTCTCTGCATAGTGCTGAGGATACATAGTAGTATTTTGTGGCATCTGATGCTTCTGCTTGATAAATTTTGCGTAATCTATTAGTGGGGATTAATCTGTCAATGAGTTAGTACAGGGTGTACTATACAGGTTTATACGGAAAGGGTATGCTTAGCCGAAAAAGGCTCATAGTGCTCACCTTTATGAACAATACTACGAACCAAACCGGAAATCACGATAAAAAACAGCTGTTTTACAGAAAAATGTTAACGACACTCGACTAAATGTGTGGACTGTGGATCAACTGTTTTTTTGTTGCGAATTTTGAGTTAGTTCCATTGTTAAAGTTGTTCATAACGATGAGGATTTTGACACCCTTTCGGCTTAGCATACCCTTTCCTTATAGCCCTGTACCTATAGCCATTAACCTATACATGTATTTCTCATCTTACTGTTGTTGTACCATCGTTTAACATGGTTGGTTCCAGTATTCCAGACGGGAATGGTGGGCTACCCCGAGTCGCTGACCGACCCGTCCTACCACGCACAGCTGCTGGTGCTCACCTACCCTCTGGTCGGCAACTACGGAGTACCCGATGACGAAGAACGCGATGAATATGGACTACCTAAGTATGGACTCAGATCAAGTAGAAAGGCAGATAAAGTCCCGCCTTAGATACAGGTAAAGCTAAAAAAAAATGGGCCCGTGTATGTATACTTCATTCAAGCACACATTGGCGTATAAAAACTATCCGAATCAATCGTCAATTCTTACGTCAGTTGCTCAGAGAACGTAGACAAGAAAAATAAGTAGTAATAAGGGTAGTTTTAATTCGTCAATATGTGCTTGTAGTATACGTAGGGTAGTTTTTTTGGCTTTACCTGTATGCAAGGCGGGACTCTATCTGCTTTTCTACTTGATCTGAGAGTATGGACTAATGATTAACTTTATACTTTCTAGTACTCGACTGTCTAGCTGTCTTGTTTAAAATCTGTCCCCTAGCATCTGATGGATTTTCGCATAAAAGAGACCTTATTTGTTTTTGCATTTAGCTGTGCATAATTCACTCGCAGAGCTATATCCATAGGATCCTATCCTATTACATATGTTTTCATATATTATACGTACTCGTTTACTTCCGTAAGCTGTCGGCATGGCAGGTGTAGGGCTCGAGACTAAGGTTTAATTTTTAAAATATTTGTCCCAAGCGCCATGAATTTATTTTTTAGGTAACTGTGTTACCCAAAAACATTATTAAGTTTTTTTGGCTATCTGCGGTTAGTGTGAAGATAATTTTCTAGTTTTACCACATTTTCTATCAGATAAACATTTTATCAACATCCGTAAATTCGGTCATCGGTTTGTTGTGAAACTGTTAGACTGTGACCGATAGACAGTAGAAACAGTTACGTTTCCATTTATTTTACCCATTAGTGAAGCTTGATGTGATCTTTACACGAATACTTTTCCAGATGGTTCGAGTCTAGCCGCATATGGGCTGCAGGCCTGATAGTGGGCGAAGTGAGCACTCGTGCGGTCCACTGGCGCGCGCGGCGCTCGCTGGGCAAGTGGCTGGCGGCGCACGGCGTCCCGGGGCTCTGCGACATCGACACCCGGGCGCTCACCTTCCGCCTGCGGGAGGGAGTCACCCTCGGCAGGATAGTCCAGGGTGTGCCGCCGTTTGGAATCCTTCCTCCTCTGTCGGATCCGAATTCCAGGAACTTGGTCGATGAAGTTTCCATCAAAGTAAGATTTTTCACTAATTAGGGTAATTCGAATTTAGATGATTACTTACATATCATCCAAATTATATTTTTCCTCGTTATCTTTTTTTTACACAAAATGGATCACATTTAAAAAACAGATAAATTCGAGTTTAAAAGTGAATAATGAATATATGAGACACATTTCAATTCCAGGAAAAGAAAATTTTCAACCCGAGTGGTAAATTCACAATTGTAGCCGTCGACTGCGGTTTGAAGTACAACCAGCTCAGATGTCTGATTAATAGAGACGCAAAGGTGATATTAGTGCCCTGGGACCACAAGCTGGATGTAACAGAGTATGACGGCTTGTTCATCAGCAACGGTCCCGGTGATCCAGAAATGTGTAAGAAGGTGGTGGAGAACCTTAAAGTGGTCTTGAATGATAAAAGCAACGTCAAACCAATTTTTGGTATTTGTCTCGGACATCAGTTGCTATCAACTGCCGCTGGTTGTCATACTTACAAAACTAGGTACGTGTAAACAGTTATTAATTACATATTTGAAATGATTTAAGTAAACCTACGCTAAATATAATTGTTAAAACATAAAAATATTTCTAATCAAATGTGTATGTCGTTTCTAGCTACGGTAATCGCGGACATAACTTGCCATGTACCCATAGTGGAACAGGAAGATGTTTCATGACTTCACAGAACCACGGTTTCGCAGTCGACCCAAAGTCGTTGCCAAATGATTGGAAAGTTTTATTCACAAATGAAAACGATAAAACAAATGAAGGCATCATTCACAAAACTCAGCCTTTCTTCAGTGTTCAGTTCCATCCCGAACACACAGCAGGACCAACAGATCTCGAGTGTTTATTCAATACTTTTGTAGATGCGGTAAAATCATTCAAAAATAAAAAATCTTGCATTATCGACGACATGATAACAGAAAAACTGAAATTTGAACCAATCCTTCACGAACGACCAAAAAAAGTTCTTATTTTAGGCTCTGGTGGCCTATCTATTGGACAAGCTGGGGAATTTGATTACTCCGGATCTCAGGGTGTAAAAGCCATGCAAGAGGAAAAAATACAAACAGTTTTAATAAATCCTAACATTGCTACCGTTCAGACATCTAAAGGTCTTGCAGACAAAGTATATTTTCTACCAATCACTCCAGAATATGTTGAACAAGTCATAAAAGCTGAACGACCAACAGGAGTTTTGTTGACTTTTGGAGGCCAGACAGCGCTCAACTGTGGAGTTGAACTACAAAAAGCTGGTATCTTCGAAAAATACAATGTAACAGTTCTAGGGACACCCATTCAATCAATTGTTGATACTGAAGACAGAAAAATATTTGCTGAAAAAGTTAATGCCATTGGTGAAAAAGTAGCACCCAGTGCTGCAGTAACTTCTATAGAAGAGGCCATTATAGCAGCCAAACAAATTGGTTATCCAGTTATGGCAAGATCAGCTTTCTCTTTAGGAGGATTGGGGTCTGGCTTTGCAAACAATGAAGAGGAATTAAAATCTCTAGCCCATCAAGCATTATCATACTCGGATCAATTAATTATTGACAAGTCTCTTAAGGGATGGAAGGAAGTAGAATACGAAGTGGTAAGAGATGCCTACGACAACTGCATAACTGTATGCAACATGGAAAACGTAGATCCTTTGGGTATTCATACCGGAGAATCCATAGTCGTTGCACCCAGTCAAACACTCTCAAACAAAGAATATTATATGCTACGTAATACTGCAATAAAAGTTATTAGACATTTTGGCATTGTAGGAGAATGCAATATTCAGTATGCACTTAATCCCCATTCAGAGGAATTTTTCATAATAGAAGTGAATGCAAGACTATCAAGAAGCTCGGCTCTTGCGAGCAAAGCTACGGGCTATCCATTAGCGTATGTTGCAGCTAAATTGGCTTTAGGAATCTCATTGCCCACAATCAAAAATTCAGTAACAGGCGTGACCACTGCATGCTTTGAGCCAAGTTTAGATTACTGTGTCGTTAAAATCCCTAGATGGGATTTAGCAAAGTTTAATAGGGTAAGCACAAAAATTGGAAGTTCAATGAAAAGTGTTGGAGAAGTTATGTCTATTGGCCGAAACTTTGAGGAAGCTTTTCAAAAAGCTCTGAGAATGGTAGATGAAAATGTGAATGGTTTCGATCCAAACATCAAGAAAGTAAATGAAAATGAGCTTCGAGAGCCGACTGATAAGAGAATGTTTGTCTTAGCTGCTGCACTCAAACAGGGCTACAGCGTCGAAAAACTTTATGAATTGACAAAAATTGACAAGTGGTTTTTGGAGAAATTCAAAAACATTATAGATTATTACAAAAATTTGGAATCAACTGACAGTACCTCGATCAGCGCCGATATTTTGCTGAGAGCAAAGAAAATCGGATTTTCTGATAAACAGATAGCAGCTGCAATTAAAATTACAGAAGTAGCTGCTAGAAAATTAAGAGAAGAATTTGGAATTACCCCTTTTGTTAAACAAATTGATACAGTGGCAGCCGAATGGCCGGCGTCGACAAACTATCTATATTTGACTTACAATGGAACGACACATGATTTAACATTCCCTGGTGATTTTACGATGGTCCTCGGATCAGGAGTTTACCGTATTGGCAGCTCCGTGGAATTTGACTGGTGTGCAGTTGGGTGCTTGAGAGAACTTAGAAACCAAGGAAAAAAAACAATCATGGTTAATTACAACCCTGAAACTGTAAGTACTGATTATGACATGAGCGACCGACTCTATTTTGAAGAGATATCATTTGAAGTCGTTATGGATATTTATAATATTGAACATCCAAATGGTGTAATTTTGTCGATGGGGGGTCAATTACCTAACAATATTGCTATGGATTTGCATAGACAACAGGCTGTGATTTTGGGAACCTCACCGGATATGATAGATAATGCCGAAAACAGATTCAAATTCTCACGTATGTTGGATCGTAAAGGTATTTTACAACCCAGATGGAAAGAACTGACTGATTTGGAATCTGCTGTAAATTTCTGCGACGAAGTAGGCTATCCATGCTTAGTGCGTCCATCGTATGTACTCAGCGGTGCAGCTATGAACGTAGCTTACTCAAACCAAGATTTAGAAGCGTATCTAAAGTCAGCCAGTCTAGTCAGCAAAGATTACCCAGTTGTGATTTCTAAGTTTATAATGGATGCGAAAGAAATCGATGTAGATGTCGTAGCTTCTGATGGTGTCATTTTCTGTATGGCAGTATCGGAACACGTGGAAAATGCTGGCGTTCATTCTGGAGATGCCACCCTCGTTACTCCGCCACAAGATATCAATTTGGAAACATTAGAAAAAATCAAAGAAATTTCAAGTATCATAGCTGAAACGCTCGATGTCACGGGCCCGTTCAATATGCAACTTATCGCTAAAGACAATGAACTGAAAGTGATCGAATGCAACGTGAGAGTTTCAAGGTCATTCCCATTCGTTTCAAAAACTTTGGATCATGACTTTGTTGCGACGGCAACAAAAGTAATACTGGGTGTCCCGATGGAGCCTGTCAATCTTATAGCCGGCTGTGGAAAAGTAGGCGTAAAAGTTCCACAGTTTTCTTTTTCACGCCTTGCTGGAGCAGATGTGACTTTGGGTGTGGAGATGGCTTCTACAGGAGAAGTGGCATGCTTTGGCGAAAACCGTTACGAAGCCTACTTAAAATCTTTAATGAGCACTGGATTCAGGATCCCAAAGAAAGCAATCTTATTGTCAGTTGGGACATTCAAGGTATGAACGTTACTGCTAGAACCAATTCCTGTTGTATTTACCATTGAAAGATGCTATTATTAATTGTTTAATTATGTTTTTTTAACTGGTTTAATTATTTTATATTTCCTTTCAGCATAAAATGGAACTCTTACCGAGCGTCCGCATATTGCAAAAGATGGGATATAAGCTGTACGCCAGTATGGGCACTGGCGATTTTTACACAGAGCATGGTATTGAAGTAAGTATAGTTTTAAACACTTAAAATATATGTTAACTAGTTAATATAGCTTAATATATATTTATATACTTTTTCATAATACTAATTTATACAATGACAATAAAAAAGTATTTTATGGTTAGGTACAAGTAAAACATCATTCTAATTATGTACGCAGATTGAAAGCGTCCAATGGACTTTCGATCATATTGGAGACCCCGAAGACGATAGATCGGATGGAGAGCTCATGCATCTTGCAGACTTCATGGCGAGGAAACAACTGGACTTGGTGATCAACCTACCCATGCGGGGAGGAGCCCGTCGAGTGTCATCATTTTCTACCCATGGATATAGGACACGACGTCTTGCCGTCGATTATGCTGTGCCATTAGTAACCGATGTGAAATGTGCCAAACTTTTAGTTCAGGTATGTAGTTGTCGAATTATTTGTTAAATTCCAAAAATCCTGTTTGGGTTAAAAATATAATCAATGCAACGTTTTGTTTATCGATTATTACGTATTTGCAGGCTATGCTAAGATGCGGCGGTGCTCCTCTAATGAAAACCCACACTGACTGTATGACTTCACGAAACATCATCAAATTGCCTGGATTTATTGACGTACACGTACATGTGCGAGAGCCTGGGGCAACATATAAGGAAGACTTTGATACTTGCACAGCAGCAGCTTTGGCTGGCGGAATAACAATGATATGCGCAATGCCGAACACAAATCCACCAGTTGTAGATCGCGCTTCGTTCGACTTCGCAGCTGCATTAGCACGTGTCAGCGCACGATGTGATTACGCTCTTTTCATGGGAGCTTCTTCCACTAACTGTGATACTGCAGCTGAAATGGCACCTCAAGCTGCGGCCCTGAAAATGTACCTAAACGAAACTTTCACAACATTGAAATTAGATGATATGACAATATGGCAAAAGCATCTCCAAAACTGGCCCAAGAAAATGCCTATTTGTTCTCATGCAGAACGGGAAAAAACTGGGGCTATTATTTTAATGGCGTCTTTACTTGACCGACCCATACATATTTGTCACGTAGCTCGCAGAGAAGAAATCTTGATTATTAAAGCAGCTAAAGAAAGAGGACTGAAAGTTACCTGCGAAGTATGTCCTCATCATTTATTTTTGAGTACAGCTGATATGGACCGCATAGGCTATGGACGCGCAGAGGTACGCCCAGTCTTGTGTAGTCCAGAAGACCAGGCTGAACTATGGAAGAACATCGATGTGATTGACGTATTTGCCACAGACCATGCACCTCACTCTGTCGAAGAAAAGAACTCCGAAAAACCACCACCAGGTTTTCCGGGCCTGGAAACAATATTACCTTTACTTCTGAATGCTGTACATCAAGGACGACTTACCATAGAAGATTTGATCAATAAGTTCCATCGGAACCCAAGGAAAATATTTAACTTGCCTGAACAACCTAATACATATGTCGAAGTTGACATGGATTACGAATGGACGATTCCGAAAGCAATGGAATTCTCAAAATCTAAATGGACTCCGTTTACGGGTATGAATGTTTGCGGAGCCGTGCATCGTGTGACATTACGTGGAGAAATTGCTTACGTGGAGGGTCAAATTCTGGTTCCACCCGGATTCGGTCAGAACGTGCGTGAGTGGCCCGTTCCTAAAAAACAAACTTTCCCAACATTCGCAATCGAAAAAATAGAAAAAGAAATGACGTCGAGCAGACCTAATTCAGCAATGGATATGCATGCTTCATCATTGGAATTGAGTAAATTGAGCGACATTGACTTAGATCAGATGGAATCATTTAAACCTGAAGGAGCGAGCAAAGTCCACTTTAGTGAAATAGCTGGCATGAGAAGTATGTCCCCCTTACCCCCGACGACGACAAGGCAGAGGTGCGACAGTACTTCGATTTACAATCCTCCTCAGACAACAACTTCTCAGCGACAGCGCAGTGACTTGTTTGGAAAGAGTATTTTGACAGTGGATATGTTTAGCAAAGAAACCCTTAACGATATATTCAATCTCGCTCAATTTATGAAGACAAGTGTGAGCAAAGGTCGTGTTATGGATGACATATTGCGCGGAAAAGTAATGGCTTCTATATTCTATGAAGTTAGCACACGTACTAGCTGTAGTTTTGCGGCGGCTATGCAGAGACTGGGTGGATCTGTGGTACACACTGATGCTACGAGCTCATCTGCAAAAAAAGGGGAAACTCTTGAAGATAGTGTTGCGGTAATGGCCAGCTATTCTGATGTCGTTGTACTCAGGCATCCTGAACCAGGTGCAGTGTCGGTGAGTTACTCTCAGGAATTCAATTGAATTGAAGATTACCAATAAATCGCTAACTTTGCTTTCTTCATAACAATTTTCAATGAAGTTCGTTCAGCCATTAGAAAGTGGAACAACAAATAAACTTCCGCATTTGCAAGTAATATTATAAGGACAAAAGTTGTACAAAAGATTAGATAGAATACGTGAGATAGATAGGAATTAGATAGATAAAGAAACACAAAGAGATTAGATTTCTTGTTAGATTTAGTGTCTTAAATTAGCATAATTAACTAAATTCTATTTTTAATCTTTTAGAAAGCTTCAAGACACTGTCGCAAACCCATAATCAACGCTGGTGATGGAGTAGGAGAGCATCCCACCCAGGCGCTGCTTGACGTGTTCACGATCCGTGAAGAAATCGGTACAGTCAATGGTCTCACCATAACCATGGTTGGAGATTTGAAGAACGGCCGCACAGTGCACTCTCTAGCCAGACTGCTAACGCTGTACCAAGTCCAGCTGCAATACGTAAGCCCGCCCGGACTGGGCATGCCGAAGCATATAATGGACTACGTGTCATCTAAGGGCATTACGCAACGAGTATACGAGCGGCTAGAAGACGTGCTGGCAGACACTCACGTCTTGTATATGACAAGAATACAGCGAGAGAGATTCCAAAGTCAGGAGGAATATGAAAAGGTAACTAGCTCATATCGTATTCAAATTACTGCTTATGGATTAAATCAATAGTACTTATTTTTGGTCAAACAAGTTTAACTATGGTTTTCACTTTCTCACTTTTTCATTCTCATTTTAATTTTAAAAAAGTTTCTAAAACTGCGTTCGACGCATTCTCCAGCATTATTAGTGCACATCAGGCAGGATGTGGTCACCCGTCAACCGATTTTGGAGACAAAAAATGAACCGCAATTGTGACTTTGTTTTAGTATTTGAAGATAAAATCAATGATGCTATGATTAATTGAGGGTTAGTCATGATTTTTAGATTTGATACGTTTGTCTAACATGTTATCAGTCTTTTATAAAATGCCGACAGTTATTTACCTAATAAATGGCAAACAACTTTATAGACCTAACAACTCTGACACCAGGGTTACTCAATCAGCCTGTGTGAAATTACGTAATGACCAAAATTTTAAAAACGTCTCCTTACCCAATAGTATGTCAAAGACAGAATGTTCATGACGTGCGTTGATGTCTTTTTAACCCAATTTCAAGGTAAAGAAAAAGACTTCAATACCTGTCCATTAGTGTCCAAGTGTCCATTCATCGAAAATTTTTCAAAACGGAGATTTGGAAGAACAAGCATCAAGCCTAGCGTAGTAGGGCGATAAACATAAAAATCCTTGGGTAGGATTTATAAAATACTGATTCGTATTTTTGATAACAAAAAATACAAAATTATTGTAATTTACTAATTGTTATTTTTACAGCGATGTAATCAAAGTGCTATTGCATCCGAAGATTAGCTTTACAATTTTGTCTTATATTTCCGCATCAAAAAGTATTCTACTGAAGTGTATTCATTTATTTCATAAACAGACCATTCACAATTGGTGCAGCCGTGGTAACAAAGTCCAAGTTTTAGCTAAACATTTGCTCATCCATTTCTGGAGATTGATAACATAACACATATAGACAGTATAATTAATACTTATACGAGTAATACGTAGTAGTAAAACCTAGTAGTACCTAGTAGTAATAAGTAGTTACGAGTAGGAATACATCAGTGTGATTTGCTTCAGAGCCGAGGGCTGCTGGTGGTGACTCCGCAGCTGATGACGCGGGCGCGGCGCCGCATGGTCGTGATGCATCCTCTGCCCAGAGTCGACGAGATTTCGGCCGAGTTCGACTCCGACCCTCGCGCCGCCTACTTCAGGCAAGCCGAGTACGGGATGTACGTGCGGATGGCGCTGTTGGCCATGGTGGCGGGAGTCAATCCTCTAACATAACCACCGAAGTCGGATTATAGATCGATGAACATAATGTATCTTTGACAAACAGTTGTCTAATAATTTTACCGAAAAGCTTTGAATAATAATGTTTAAATAATCAAAAATTACTCCTACGCTGAAGTGAAGTCTATCTGCACCTTGGCTTCGGAGTTGTCACGTAATTTTGATTCCGACTAAGAGGTGGCGAAATGATGAAACTGCAACTGCTACGAATGGCAGTCAGTTTTTATCAGAGTGACAATCATTTGCTTCTTTGATGTACTCGTATGTATGCAATGCTGTATACAATACGCAGCGCACTATGCGAAGTAGTTTAGTATAGTACTATACTAGTACTATACTAAACTATGCTATGCTACACTATACTATGCGCCTGATGACAACTAGAAACGATGAAAGACATGAGCCCGCCGTCGACGAAAGGGCAAAAAAAAGACGGTTACTGTAAACAAGAGGTCTCGTTTTCTATGGCCATTCAATAACACTTATATTTTCCCTTTCATTATTATTCTTTAGCCTACAACTTTCCTAATTTAAGTGCCTGAGCTTCCAACGAAGATTCGATGAAGTATATTGTTAAAGATATGATATTATATGTGATCATACTAATGAATAAAACTGAAAAGCATATATTTTTGGTTATTTTTATTAGGTCAATTGCTGTTAAACTGAATGAGACTTCATTTTGGAAGTAATGTATTACAAGTTTATTACAATAAAGGATGATGCATTCCCAGAATTCCATATTGTCTAATTGAAGTTTTAAGTTACACCTTTTCTCTAATCTTAAACATAAAAGAATTAAAATATATTTTACAAATCGAATGTACAAATTTCGAGATTCTTATTTTAGTTAATTTCTCTTATCAAGTATTATAAGGTACAGGTGCACAAATTATAAATATCTCAACTAAAACTTACGAACGTTAAATTATAAATTACTTTGAGTATACTTAGTATTATTATATGTATAATAGTCTTAAGTAGGAACGGTCGTATCTTGTAGCCTATTTACAGTTTTGACTCTTCTCCGGCAGCGCTGTCATTGAGCTTCACTTGTTGCTCGTGTGTTTCCACGTGAATATCCACAAAGGTGAAAGAAGGTATACCATGCTGCTCTGTCAGAGAGTCTTGGTTCACGATGTCCTCCACGTTTGGCCTTCGTATTGGTTTGGGGACAGACCGGTCCAAGTTGCTTTCCTTTCGAGGAGGTAATTTGAAACCACCCTGTTTTACTAGCTTTCGCTGACAATCTGCCAGTTTATCCCGGATGACGTCCAGGTACTCGTTGGCAGTTATTTCTCCAGCAGGTTCGTCCAAAAGGAGCAAGCATAGCCTGTTAGCTTGCTCCAGGTAGATTACTGCTTGTTTAAAAGCGTCAAACTTTTCACTCGACCGCGCAATGGCAATGAAATGCGGAATGAAGAACTCGAGTACCAGCCGTCGACGCTCAGCTTCCAATCTCGTTGGCAATATTACCTGTAAATAATAATTTCAGATTATTTCAGATTCAGATATCCATATATTTCTTTGGCGATCACATTTCCATGGTATCTGATCTGATGGTATCTGAGATAATAGATAAGTGTATGTAAAATATTTGGAGACAACGCGACTCAAACAAAAACGAAAAATAACGTGATGGTATCTAGAGGAATATTACTATCTTGACTGACCAAAGTGCATAAAAATGTACATAACAATGTAAGTTGTAAGGTGATAGACAACTTTATTTTATACTTACATTTGGTTTTATTTCTTTATCTTCGCTCCTAGAAGACTTCAGTTTCTTGTTATACAATTGTGCCTTTCTTCTCGCCTGGATTTGTCGCTCCCTTTCCTTTTTCCATTGGTAGTGCTTATCTTGCGCTTTGGCTTTGTCCCAGAAATTTGTGTTCCCATCATCTTCGCTATCAGAACTTTCCACATAACTGCTACTCACCATTACCGGCAAATTGGGGTTTGAGAGGTGTAAGGGATTCTTGCATGTTAGAATATCATACAATCTATGACAGTTAAAGGTGGGATAAAAATCTCTCTTGTTATATTTCAGTTTATCGATAGCGTAAAGCATGTGCATCACAGGAGCTTCTAATATATCCTTAAGCTTTCTTTGCAGCTTGTATAGCACTGGCTTAGGGATGCTTTTGAATTCATTGCAGCTCTCCATAAAGTAGTTTGGTAATCTGGACTGTCCAAAATGAATGTAAAAGCTGCCCAGGAACAATCTCAATGATTCTCCTAAACGGTCTTCAGGCCATTTTGCATAGTTGTCTTCGCACTGCCAAAACAAATGGTTTTTGATATGACTTGCATCTATACCAATTTTCGATGTGTCATTCTCCAAGAACGTTTTGTGTAGGGCCAAGGTGAACAAATAGCATCTCATATGGGAGTGTGCTAAGCAGCTCTCTAAATAACGTTCAGCTGCTGGGAAAGTTATTTTCCACTGTAGTGTTTGCTCAGGGTTTAATCCCCTTTTAGGTCGGAATCCAACAGGAACTAACAAACATCCAAATCCTATCGCTTTGCTAACCATATATCTGGTGGGCCACTGGTAACTAAAATTGGTTCTGGGGTTTTGAATTATTTTTCTTTCTCGAATAATCCACTGATTGGCTGCATTTGGCCATGCAGCTATCAATGCTGGAGATATTTCATAACCAGTCTTCAAGCCACTTCTGAAAGAGTCGCAGTAGATACTAGCTCCTTGCGTCATTGCGGTACTAATAGCATCTTGAGACAATCCTAGCCCGCTTCCCAAATTAAGTATGAAATTATCAACGAAGTTATTCATAAACTTTAGTGAATTAAGGTAGTAAAATCTTTCATATAAGTTCCGAGACAAAGATTCCCTAGACGCTGTATCCACTACTTCTTCATCCTCATCATCAGCCCAGATATCGACTGCTTTCACATCAACTGCTGTCCAAGATTCATCAGGCAAAACACCAGAACTGAGTGCTTCTTTAGAACTCAGTCCAATTTTTTTAGGGGTAGCTGATTCTGTTATTGTGGAATAACCATAGTCTGATTCAGTCTCACTTGATTCATTTTGACGACTGCTTGAAGTTGACCGATATCCTGATGTTTCTGTATCATCGCCTAAATTATTATCTGACCCTGTACGACGCTCACTCATTCCTTTTGTTTTTGTATCTTTTGTTACACTGCTAAACCTTGTCGTCATTTTGAGGATCGATTTCCTGGGTTTTGCTTCCTCTTGCTCTTTCTTGTCCATTTCTTTTGCTTCATTTTCTTCAGGAACTTGCAAAGAACTGGATCGTATATTATTTAGGTTAGACAAATCACTTTTTTGTACTTGCAGACTTATTTGTCTTATAGGTCCACTGTATCGTCTGCCTACATTATTAAGTGAATTTGTATTCAGTTTAATATTATTGGTTTTATCATTCGCTTCCAGTTCATCAGTCTTGACCATCTTTGATTTTATTTCTAGTAATAAATCTTCTCCTTTGGTGATGTATGGGGAGTCATCTGAGTCGTTAGACTCTTTTTCAGAATCTGTATAAACACTATCATTGGATGTAATTTTCTTTGGTACTTGAAAAGCAGCCTCCTTATGTAAAGTACTCTCTAAAACTTCTAGTTTCTTCAACTTTAGATATCCTGAAAACATAAATATTTATAGTTACTTAATTGTATCAGAGATCTTAAGTCTAGTTTCGTTAGTAATACTTGTAAAAACGAAAATTCACACTACATCATTATTTCTTAATTTGTGCTCACCTGGTTCCTTGCAATCTTCAATCCGTAACTTATAAAAGGGTGCATCCAAGACCGCGCTGTAGTCTGAAGTGTCTCCAGGTTCGCTAGCTTCCACGTTGTCATATATGACATAGAGTCTGGGGGAAGACAGTGCTTCCAGTTGCCCCTTACTTCTCTGGTAGCTGACGTGGTCGTGAACGCACTCCTGGAGCCGGTCAGCAAAAAACACGTGCTTGTTGCGACGAACCACCGCTTCATTGATTAAGTTCTCCCTTTGACTTATTGGGTGGTTTTTAATCTGCTGCGTTTCTCTAAAAAGAGAACACATATAAGTATCCGTCTGCTTGCTTGCATAATATAAACGGTAAGCTTTTAAGGCTGGAATATCAGAAAACAAGTGCTTAGTGCCTTAAGCACCCAGCATTTATTCTGAGATGGGTCCCTTTTGATTTCGTAATTTATTAATTTGTCTTTATTACTTAGTTTTTAAGTTTCTCTTTATGTTAATTACTCTAAATTATCTACTACACTTGCTATCATCAAATTAGTACCTATCTTTCTTTCTTTATATTTACTGGACGTCCTATATCTCCAGAGTATGAAACTTATTAGATTAGTTACGGAATAGTTTAGTGATGACGTAATCGTACTTATGAATATCGATAAGGATGTGATTTTATAAATCAAATAAAATCACCGCATGTACTCGATACATAGTTACTTATACAATTATAACGCTTTATCTTTTTATACGTATATTGATATTTTGTTATCGTAATTATCTGTCGTCGGTAAGATCTTTAAAAGCCCTTTTATTTCAACTTAGCAGGTAAAGAACCTAGTTATTTTATATTGGCTCTTGAAATCATATAACCTTTTAGATTTAAATTAGGTGTGATGATTCGCCCCAGTTGTTTTTCGTCGTATAACAAATGCCAAGCCATGGGCTG
Organism: Alcis repandata; assembly: GCA_949125135.1. Lineage (NCBI taxonomy): Eukaryota > Metazoa > Arthropoda > Insecta > Lepidoptera > Geometridae > Alcis > Alcis repandata. The sequence continues at coordinate 7,601,809 of OX421226.1, read as the reverse complement.
CCTAAAAACTTTGACTGCCCTAGCCAAGTTGCAATCTATGATCGCAAATGCTATATAAACTAAGAAGACATTTCTCTAATCATTACGTGTCACGTTGTTTGTCCGCTATAGACTCCTAAACTACTTAACCGATTTCAATCAAATTTGCACACCGTGTGCAGTTCAATCTAACTTAACAGATAGGATAGCTCACATCTCAATTTCTAAGTGTCTACCCGTGCGAAGCCGGGACGGGCCGCTAGTGCTATATAAAACTAAGAAGACATTTCTCTAATCTATTATAGATTACATATATATATATGTATTCTATTACAGAACATTGTCTTAGTTTTTATAGGGTTTGTGATTATGGAATTGCTACTTGGCCGGGACGAGTAAATTCGAACAAAGAATTTGACCTTACGAACAATTTTTTTTCCCTTATAAAATTTTAACATAATTATGCTTTGCTTAGGTGTTTCTTAACATTTTGTTAGCAGCTAATCTATTAATTGCCAATAAGATTAACAAAATACCTGACAACAACGTTGTGACGTTGAAGTAATATATTTTCGAATGCTTATAAAGAAGTCGATTAACGGAAAATATTACTCAGTCATTTAGTGTTGGAAAACAAAGTTTCTGAAAATTTGTTCGTTATCTATACGAAAATAAATTTCTTGCAAATTTATAATCGCACTGATATTGTAAATGCAAATGCTTGTCTAAGGGTCTGAGGCTGATAAAGGGATTGTGTTTTTGTTCCCACTCAACTCCGTAGCGGCTGAACGGATTTGGATAGTTTTGGGATGGAGATACCTTTATGCGCTGGATTAATACATGTGCTAGTATGTATCCCCAAAAAATATACGGTTCTTGTAGTATTTAGTGGGTGAAACCGCTAGTCACTGCTAGTTCTAGAATAAATATCAGATAATGATATAAATTCTGATTTATCAGGTGTAGCCATGTTCCGCTAATCCTAATCTAATTCCTATTCAGCAATCACAAGTACCACAAATCCATTGAAGCGATACCTCTAGACTAGAGCAAACACTATCGAAAAGCTTTCATCCAATTGTTTATTTGTTTTCTATATTTTATGTACCTACTAGCAGCGCTTCGCTGTTTTACAGAAAAAAAATGTTATTAGGAGTACAGGAAACATGAAAGGATTGGTTTGGGATTCCATGCAAGTACCAAACCTGTGTGTTAATGCCGGCACCAGGAACATAAATGTTAATTTTATCATCATATGCAACCTTTAATCCTCCCACTGCTGGGATACAGGTCTAACCTCGAAGGGTGATTAGGCCGTATTCCACCACGCTAGCCAAGTGCGGGTTGGTGGATTCACATACGCCATTGAATTCCTTCTCCGGACATATGCCGGTTTCCTCACGATGTTTTCCTTCACCGAATAGCCAGTGGTATGTAAATTCGTACATGAGTCCCAAAGAACTTATTGGTACGAGTCGGGGTTTGAACCCGCCACCTCAAGAATGTGAAGCGGCTGTTCTCCCACTGAGCTACCACGTCTTCTTAATTAATTTCATGCTATTTCCATATAAAATTTTATTTAATCAGATTAGCTGTTACTAAGTTGAATGTGAACCAACACTCAAGCAAACTTTCGCATTTATAATATTAGTATTTATTGCCCATTTCAATGTTACTTTAAAAGTGTCAGGGACCTAATCGACTATAATTTCTTCGAAGGTAAATCAAGAGGATTAATATCTACGATAAGTAATGTTTTATTCAATCTCATATGGCACTGATAGAAGATTATCGATAAACCTAAGGACGTCACAAACATACATCAAATGCGTTTCAATCCAAAAATAAATTTAAAATGCATGGATTTAAATGATAATAAAAAGAAGTTGCTAGAACTATTTAGATTATGATTGGATACTGGTTGACGCCTGGGATTTCATACTGTTCAATTGTTCATACGTCCGATGTGGTACTGAGTGCCTAGTGCGAGTTTTTTTCACTATTCGATCGCGTTAACGTAAACTACAATTTGTACGGAATAAAAACCTAGTGTTCATAATATGAACTACAATTAGTTTCACTCTGCTCGGCGTTCAGTGATAGTAGAGAGTAGGTATAGTATAGCTTGCCATTAGTGAAAGAATTTCTAAAATCAGACTATTCGTTCCGGTGATTACTAAGTACAAACTTTATACCTCTTTGTAATGTAAGTATAGTCTGTCAAAGATCCTTTCAAAAACTCAGCGTTAACCAAAACGTTACCCATTGTCATTTATTGCCGCTTTGTAATCATTGTAAATTATAATGCCGCAGTTCCCTTAAATGTTCCCTTGAATGTTAACATAATCCGTAATATTTTTTGGGAACATTAAATATTTATCTTATGAAGACTATACATTTTAGCATAGTGATTATCTCCTTACTAGTATAAAAAATATTCAAAAAACAATGGAAGTTTAGACTAGTTTAAAACAAAACATCGAATAATTTTTAACCGACTTCAAAAATAAAACGTTACTCAATTCGACTTCATGTTGTTGTTTTTTTTTCCTATAACAATAATTCTGGTCATTGTGAGTGGCAACAAACGTTTTCAGACCTGTATTGTTGTACTTCCTCTAAACAAAAGCAAGAAAGTTAAGATCTTTATCGACTTTGAACATTTATTACAGGTTTATTAATCAGTATTTATAATGTTTCGAGTTAGGACACTATGATTATTATTTCTTGTTTTATTGTCTTTACGACACAGAATTACATATCAAAAAAGATAAAAGTCAATTAACATCATTGTCGGTTCATAAATTGAATTAGAGTGCAATTATAAAAAATATGATTACACGACCGGCGGCTAAACGACATAAACAACATTTATAAATTAGCTAAAACTTTTTATACCCGGTTATTTACGGCGTCGGATGAAATGCAAATAATTATCTAACTGCTATGTGCACTATCTATCTATTTTGATTAAAACATCATCAAAGTTAAGTTTTTTTTTTAATGTTTTCTCATAAAAAACTGATTGTAATTTTTTTGAATGCCTCTTTCTTTTACCTTAATGTTAAGTATGTTTACTAGGTTGAAATTAGAGTGTTATGTACAATTGTTCAGCTTACCTTTCGTAATTCTCAAAAAATTGTACGGAGAGAAGAATATTGTTCAGCAAGAAGGCATCTGCGTCGTTGTATATTTGGAAGCGCATGCGATCCAGCGCCTCATCGTCGTAGGAGCGGATGTGCGCGGGCGGCGGCGCGGGCGCCGGCGGCGGCCCGGGCGCGGCCCCCAGCACCACCGCCGACGGGACCGGCGCCTCCTTCACTCCCGTCCGCTTGTGCTTAGGGTTGGACTTCTTTTTAGCGTTGTCCGTCCTCAGCTGCGCCTTCCACTTCTCCCGCTCAAAAAACTTATCCGGCTCCTTCTGAGCTTTCTTCGATTTCGAATTTCCCATTGTAGATTATTTATTGAAATTTAGATCTTTTTCCTTAAACTTTAATTTTTTATTTAGACAAAACTGGTCATTATTACATTTTCATAACGATAAATATTTAATTTATAATTCACCAAGTTTACACGAATAATCGAATATCGGTGGATGTGTCTGTCCACACAAACATTCCGCGCAATACTGGTAAATCAATTTGTCGATACGAATCATGCAGCGAAAAGGTATTCTTATCGGGGCCATGATTAATGTATTCCGTGGTTATCGTATTAATTGATTAGAAATGCAGTGTTTTGCATGGAAATGAGTATGTGGCAACAACGCAAGTTGAAGTGGAGTGGACCACAGGCTGTCTAGTGCTCCAGAAGTGCAGACCGGACACGCAGCATTCCTTTTGCGTAACATTTTAGCGTTATGTAAAACTGTTGTCTATATTATGTTGTAGTGTAGCCTCATTCAACATTGTAATTAACTGATTGTATCGAGTAATAAAAACTTCTTTTCCTAGAATGGTTTGTAAGGGTATGCACACATTATGTTTGTACGAACTCAGCTCATAATTGCATGGCTTAACAGATTTGTAGTGGTTTATTTAAAATGCATTAAGTATTTGCCTAAGAAAGGCCATTAATACCCGAGTGTAATCTAAAAAAGCTTTCGATTTCAATTAAACTTATAGCTCTTCAGGCAGTAGGTACCTACCCTAAATTTTTCACATCCGCGAAAAACACGTTATCATAGGATAATTAAGTGTTAAATAAAACAGAACATCAACATCAATTTATAAGTTTATCTATTTTAGTTTTTATGATCACATTTTCTAAAAAACTTACAACAACTAGAACACACAATACATACACATTTGAGATGATGATTAGATTTAGATAGTTCATTGTAGGCTATACAGGGTTATTCATAGAGGGTATGCTAAGCCGAAAAGGGCTCATAGTACTTATCATTATGAACAATCTTTACTATGGGACTAACCCGAAAATCGCTAAAAAAATCGGCTGTTTCTCAGAAAAAAACTGTCGACACTCAACAAAATGTATGGAACAGCTGATTTTTTTTTCGCGAACTCTGGGTTAATCCCATAATAAAAGTTGTTCATAATGATGAGCTTATATATATATATTATATATATATATATAAGCTTATACTCTTTATGAATAACCCTGTATACCTGTTTTAGGATATTCATAATTAATTTTAATTTTATCATGTCATTATGTAACAGAAATATACACAAATGATCTTATGAATTTTATAAAATGACGTGTTACTGGCGGCTAAAATCAATAATATAAAAAAGTTGCAGTTTCATAGTTACCGTTCAAAATCAAATTACAATGGAGTCATATTAGTGAATAAATGAACCTACTTTTAAATCTACCTCTACATAATTTTAGCTTGCATAAAATTTCGTATTTACATAAATTTTATCCCTATAAATTAACCACAACAGCGCTCTACAGCACACCTACTTTACCTAAATAAAGCAAATCTTGCTCATACTCATACTTATAATATAAATAATATAAAGTACTATTTTTCACAATCAGCCTAAAGTTTTAAATAATCCTTTCAGGGTATACTTCTCAGCATTTCAGCTGGCGGCGTGCTCATGGCGGATTCCTCCATGTTGTTGGCTATACTCGTGCTGTCGTTTTCAGGATGGGTATTTACATTGGCTCGCCTTTGGCTTCGCATACGCTTTGATTCTGCTAACTGCTTTTCTAGAAGACGCCTGAAAAAAGAAAAACTTTTTTTAGATTTTCTTGTTATTAGAAATTATTTAATTAAATTATTTGCCACATACTCATTTCCATGCAAAACACTGCATTTCTAATAATTTAATTTAATTAATTCGTGCACAAATATCTCAGGGTGACGAGCGCAGTGCTGTGCCGCGCAGGGTCTTGAATTCTGCGAGTTCAAAATTCTGGGTGGTGCAGACCTGTTATGGGCCAACGTGACGTTTAACATCAGGCGAGCGATTTGCTCGTCTCGTCACTCAATTACATAAAAAAAAATGTATTTTTTAAGAAAACTTCTAGAACATTTTAAACTATTATCAAAGACTGGTTTATTATTAAATTATTAACACTAGTTAGCACTTTACCACCTAAACTATTTACCATTCACCTGTGTTGCTTGTTTGTCCGTACCATTCAACTTTTTACAACTAAACGCTTTAACCGATTTTAATAGAAAAATCTAAAGAAGGCATCTTGACGACGAAAGATAGTTTTTATTTCGGGAAAACTTGAAAACATTAGAAGAATGTAAGTGAAACCGCAGAGAATGTATTATATAATAATATCTCTATATTCGCTTGTTCTCAGGGTATTATCAACTTTACAACAACAACTTTAACGTTGAATAACACAGTTTAATACTTTCACATTAATCTGATAATGGCGGATCTATGTGATCGTATAGTACAAAAGTATTAATAATGTATTTCTTAATGCACAACATGGATATATTGTATTCTCGTAACAGTCACCCTGAATGAATGCATGACCTTCTGCGCGATCCGGCACAATGAAAATTAAATTACGAATTAGGAACTTCTCTATACTACCATCGATTGTTTTCGTCGGGTATAGATTTTGAAGGAAAATTATAGATGCACTGAACTTTTTCACATCTCAAATATAGATAGATAAAATCTACTAGGCATTTGTATTATTGTCAAGTAGGTCGGTAATTAAATTATATAACCATGACGAGTATTTCTTATTTCTATGAAAATTACAGCAGTTAATACTCCATTCACAGGATGTGGCTGAAACGATAGTCGGAATTATCTGCGTCATACTAATATGAGTAACCAATCCATCAAAAAGTTTTCAAACTTCCTGCTAGAAGAAAAATATAAAGACTAAGTGGCCAGTATTCTTGTTTTTTTTTTCTACTTACTGTTGTCTCCAATCTATAAGTACACCAAGTAGGAAGACCACGGCGATGGTGACCAGTATGACGATTGTGACGCCGACGATGGTGGCCACGGTCAGGGCTGGCACCTCCTCAGCCATCACAGCTACCGAAACGCTGGGGTCGATCGTCGCCTGTTCGAAATCTGAAAACATTTACTATACTGTAGTTTTGTTTATTTGTAACGGACAATTTTATGAACAATTAGCCAAGAAAGGTATGACCTAGGTATGTGAATTTTAACCCAGAATAGACCCGAAAAAACTAAGCACCTGTTACATAAAAAAATCTCTGAAGCTTTTGTATTTTGATCAACTACCTTAGATGCTTTAATAATTAGATTTGCAATTTCAGAAATAAGAACGTACCATATTGTTAGATAGGTACATACATTATTCATACCTTCATCGAGCCAGCTAGCCGTTTTCGCCGTTTGCTCCATCTTGATTCTTCTTATTCAATTTGCTACTCTGTTCTCCGTGCGCCACTCTAAAAACAAAACAACAGACTAACCTTAGCAACATCGTAGTTGGCAATATAATATATTATTGTAACTCAATGAAAACAATACGTCAGCAACAGCAATGAGTCAGCAGTGAGAATGACCCAGTGCGCTACTGAAGCGCGGCATCCCCAACAGCATCCTGAGTGGTTTGTTATTCTGGACGCGAAAGGCGTTTACAGTAGTCTATTGAGTATAGCTAATCTATAAATAGCAGGTGTAATAAGCTTAACAATTTTTGCTTTACTTCCTTCGAATACATTGCAAACCTGCGAATCTACATAATTATTACTTCTATTCGGACAACGAACGCTAAACTTTATATATCCGTCCCGTCGAAGAGCGACTCGGACTCAACGCCTGATGAATCTTAGTGGAATAGAGCGATGGTATATTATATATAGTGTATTTTGGGCTTTTGGATCTTTTATTTTAATCAATTTGTCTTTTACCAAAGCGGTTTTCGACCCCGAGACTGGCTTGTCTAGCCGTTATGTTACCGCTTTGTTATCCAAAATCCTGGCCGAGTACCGATGAATAATTTTATCTGACGGAAACATCATGTTTTTGCTATTATTAGAGACTTGCACTTTTATCGTGACAATCATCGCTGGATATGAAAACAATTCCGAGAAGTTAATTTGTGACGTATAGGTACCAATTACCATTTTTGATAAGTTTCCGTGAGCTCTTATGATTAGTTGGTAGCTCTGATTGTAATCGACTTCGTAATCAGATTCGATCTTCACGATAATCGAAAAATAGCAGATAAGTGGACTATCTCACTACCGCCTATTAACATAAAGAAAAAAATATCAATCACATCCGCCGTAATTGATATATACTCGTACCTACGTGTTGATTTGCGTAAGAATTAAAAAGAAATGAAAACCTTTGGCTATTTAAATTTAATGAAAAACATTCACAAATATTATTTAGTTAAATACTCATAATAAATTAAGTAACAATTAAAGCTTTTTAATGTATCATAATTATTTATAGTTATAATTATGTATGAACAACAGCTGCATAGGTTTTTCGTAAAGGCTTAAAATTTTCTATTCTTTGGTAGAACCGGCCTCTGCTTTCAACTTACATTTTGTTCCAACTTACTGCTCTTTTCACTGCCAACTTAATATATTCATTAGTACTGTGATAAGATCTTAAATAAGCAAATATTTGTTATTATATTATTTGTTTTATCATAAACATATTTCAGTAGCGTAGCGGCTCTATTAATACATCAAAGACACAATATCAGGAGGGCCGTACCTACGTGAGCAGTTGAGCTCTATGAATCTTGGTTTTTTTATTAATTAAAACGATAAAAAACTAGTTTTAATTCAAAGTCAAAGTTTTATTTTTTATTTTAAAGTCTCAATTTTAGATAAAAAATAAAAACGTATCGAATACATATATGACATTGTTCAGCGTAGAGGTAACGCTTGCATATGAGCTAGAGTCTATTGTTTTTCATGCTATATCGAATTTATGCCAAAATGTATTGGGCCATGATTACTCGGTACCCTTCCTAAACTATTGTGCTAACGCCGTAGTATTTCTCATCCTTTAACTATTTGCTGTTAAGACAAGATACGTCAACGATAAGCGTTTCCACCCAGAACAATACTTTCTACAGTTTATTACTATTATCTGTAAACAATACCTCAATATTAAGAACAACTACAGTATAACTAACTACAAATCGTATGACATTCCGATTGTTTCGCAACTAGTTTCACTTTAAAATATTATTAGGTGCTGACGTAGAATAACATACTTGAGTGAGTGCCTATAATTTCAATAGACACTCCTTGCTTATCGTAGCAGATCCAATCGTAATAATCATATTTTAATTGTTCGTGCAATGCGCATGTATTGTGCATACCATCACGTACTTAGACTTACCATAGTTTGTTTGATTTACTCGCCTTTGTCTAACTCGCGATGACGTCTGTTCTCACAAGCACCTATAGTTGACATAACTACTCGATGTCAAGCATCGACTAATACGATAACGAACTAAACATAACATTGTTCCAATTAAATAATTACAAATAAGACACTGTTTTTATTAACCGACTTCAAAAAAGGAGGAGGTTATCAATTCGTCTGTATGTTTTTTTTTTATGTTTGTTACCACATAACTTTTGACTGGGTGAATCGATTTTGATGATTCTTTTTTTATTAAAAAGCTGACGCTTCCCATTTGGTCCCATTTCAATTTAGTCCAGTTCTGATAATGGTGATAATGAGAAAACCATATACTTGAGTCTTAAATTTGCATTAAGTACGTGCGCGACAAATAGATGAATAACTCAATAGTCGGTCTTTTGAAGTCGGTTTTTGTTTTTGGTTTTGTAAAAATAATGTTCTTGTTTTTCATATATTTTAGTTGACTAACGTTCAATATCGTTTTAGGTATTTTTGGCCAACTACCTAGGCCCTATATCATGATGATGACCATCATCAATTAAAATTACCGTCTACGCCACTGGAGACCTTATGCCAGCGACCTTGACCTCGCTCCGGTATTTCTACGAGCGGGGTTGGAAACGTTAAAGGGCACAATTACACCCCCTGCGAAACGCCGGTGTAGGACCTCTCGCATAGCCCCTATATCGAATAAGAGTAAGATGGGTAATTTTTTGAGGTGAATTTACTTACTGACGTATATGTTTTATGTGATTATGTAAGTATGTTATCTCTTCTTATGAGACCTTCCGTAGCCTAAACCGTTCGTCAGATTTAGGTCTCTGACTTTATTAGAATTTTCTTTGTGTCTGAATCCGAAGTGTCCGAAGTCCGAATAAGGCTACGTTTACTGAATGGTTTTTCGGTTTTTTTTTTGTTGCATTTTGCATTCATGGGTTTTAATCGCAGACTATTGAAGTTATAATTATTTCATCTTAGTCCCACTTAATAAAGCAGCGTGCATATCAAAGTGTTAACATCCTTGGTGTGCTTTATCTTCGATTCTCGGAAAACCAAATAGCAAGTCGCAAGTAAATCCAAGATGCTACATAAAGTACTAAATATTTTGATTAGATGATTATCTCAGTTGGCACCCATGTACCACATTGATAACCATCATTTCACGAATTTTGATATGATATTGCCAAGTTGATAAATATTAATGATAAAACCGCAAACATGATCAAGTTTTAAACAAAGCTTAGATCCATCAAAAAGTTCTAATCTTCGATTTTTTGCTCAAATACGCTCGATGTAACTAATATTCATTCATACTTTTTACTTTAACTGTTGTATTAGCGTGTTTATAAAATATCTACACTACACCCTGTAGATACGCCCCATAAGTGTATTCGTCGGTTATTGCTTGTACAAGGCTCACAAAATATTCGGACTGCAAAATATGCCGGACCAGAGCATATATTAAGAAAACGAGGTAAAATAAAGTCGTGGTCCTTTCGTAAATAGGTATGTATCGTCACGTCCTAGAATACCTTGGCGACAATAAGGCAGTGTTTTATGTACGAGCGCCTCGGCTTCGCCTAAATTCAAATGTTTTTATGTTCATCTAACAAACGTGTTGTTTGTCTGCCAAGATAGTTTTATATGTTCATTAATTATAATTAGTTAATTACTCCTACTTTATCTTACTCAAACTACGTGAGTAAATTAACTTCAAACGTATTTTACTGAGCTCAACGCTAAAAGTTAATGTTAACTCAAGGATTTCAAACCTTGCACCTCTCGGTTAGTGTTTTTATCTCGTGTTTGCACTGTAGCATCAAAGTTAAATCGTCACTACAAGCGGCCAGGAAATGTTTTGAAATATCGTCTTAAAGGCCGCGGCATAAGGTCGCCTTTCTGATCAGATTGGCAAACAGTAAACGTGACTCCCCTACATAGCTTGAATGTTTTAGGTCAGTTCCTTGTAACGGACTCGGCAAGGATACTAACGGATTAAGGCCGTGATATCAATAGATTATGTATCGGTTTACTATAATCGAGAACAATAAACTCAAATGAAATAAAACGAAGATTTAGAATAGGTACCTACGATATTCAAATTTCATAACATCAGCCTGGTCATCGGAGACGCTTAATCCAAGGTTTTGTAACCAAAGCTGTTATTTATTATTTTATGTATTCAAGTTTAAACCGTGAAAATCTCCATTACTAACGTATTTATTTGTCTGACTGCTATTGAATATTCATAATCCGTCGGTTTTCAAATTATATTGAATACGAACCTATTTTATCTCTGTTTCACATCATAATGAATGATAAGGACAAAGCATTATCGATAGATTATATTATTTTGATTGGTGCGTACGGCTACAGCAGTTTCAAGCACGCTGGAGGCTATTGTCCACAATGGTAAAGAATACAAACAGCAAACTAGTAGTAAGCACCCGCCTAGATTTCCACTTACATAAACACGCTGACGTAGACGGGCAGTCCTTTCACCAATATCAGGTAGGTTTCCTATAACTAGTTGTCACAGTCGATTTAACACACTAAACACTTTGGCACTGTTTTGTTGTTAAGGCTACAGCGAGTAGCTCCTGCGCACGCCTCTGGTTGGTCTCTGAGCGCATGCGCGGCGCTTCGCAGCGCGTCTATCACTGGCGATGCAGAGATCTCGCCGGCAGGCACCGACATACCAATCCTCGCGACAAAACCTTTCCGCTACAGTAATGAAGTAAACAAGAAATTCCAATAGTAAAACCCACATAAGCATTCGCCATTCATAACAAAACCGCCCCTTTTCCGACTCAAATACCCGCACGAGATACGTTATCTGTTATGACAATAACGTCAGTAACTTCCCACTGACTACAATTAATAAAATAAGACGTGTGTACTAAAATTTAGAAAACCTTGGGGTATCTAATATGGAATGGAACTTATAACTTTTTATAAGGCGGGTTAAATTTTCTTCAAACATAGCTCAGAACCTCCGGATAATCATTATAAAAATGAATTTTTATACAAAAATAAGAATAATTTATTACAAATATAGGCGGTATTCTTTCTTTCCCTTTCGTTTTCAACAGCGAACGTTCAACAATACCTACTTTCGATCACGTGATAGTTGAAACACCTCGAACTCAAACGGAAATGTTTGCACAACACAGGCTGTATAGATGAAGCTGAAATCGTTCCTACTTTACAAAACTCGACTCTAAAGCTAGCTACGAAAGCTTATTTTGCATTGTTCAATGCTAATCCCGAGTACATAAGATAGCAGACAAGTGTTGAGAAAACTCTATGACTACATCCTCTAGACTAGAATGATAAAGTAATGTAGGTAAGTGTAATTATGTTGCTTCATCGTAAATTACTGTTATCAATATTTATAATGAGAACAAGAAAATACAGGTACGGGATGTTTGCCAATCTATGGGATTATTCCGACCTATCCCCCAGTTTTGACAGTGATTAACAAAAAAGTACAATTTGTCCCCTTTTTTTTTTTTTTTTTTGTGGGGTGGGAAATCATCAAATGACCCCTCCCACTCTTGGGCAGAGCGGAAGGTAGTGTCAGACTTCTACTGACCAAAAACCACCCATGTTCCTTCTACGCCCTTGTGACACCGAGGCCGCGGTAACTTCTACCCGCAGCCCCGACGGGCATGGGCCCTTTCGGGCCCCTTCCATGTTGCTGACATCTCTTTGAGGCGCGCGTGAAACACGAACGCGCCACAATTTGTCCCCCTGTATCGAACATTTTTGTCCGATCTGTCCCCATGAGACAAAACTCAGGGACAGATCGGAATAAACCGATCTATGTCGTTGCAGCTTTTTAAACAAAACATGCTATACAAGGTGTGAAGGCAAGGTGTAGTAATACATAAGGGTGTTCTTCTACACGTCAAAGTAAACAACTTTCGTGACACAAGTTAGCTAAATTCGAGTCTCCATACTAGTCACGTGATCAATTTTCTATGGAAAATTATTTTATTATTTATTTTTCAACATTTTCTTTCTCGAATTAGGCAAACTTTTGTTTTAGAAGTTGTTCACTTTGACGTGTAGAAGAACACCCTTAAGTATTACTACACCTTCCGTCCGTTACACCTTGTATACTGTACTTACTTACCTATTCCTCTGGCATAGCGACCCAAATAAAGTTTTAGCCACCGACACCTGAGAACGCCATTGATTTTTGTCTTGCGCTACTTGTGATGTTGTTATAGGTACTTAGGCACCTATAACCTACTACTACAACTTAGTATTCTGTGGTACTACCACATATATTTTATGGTACCTACACAGTATGTCATAAATAATAGCTCATAATGCACATTTATATTTATTTATGATACCAGTTGCGCTTCGCGGTTTCGGAGCGTTTTCTGAAGGACAGCGGAATCTTACAGGATCCGTTCATTTTTCGAGATTAGGAAACCAATTATTTTATACAAACTTTGTATAAATTCAAGGTTAAATGAAGCACATAAAAAACCAAATCAGCGTTTTGGAGTCGAATGAAAGTAACAAACTCATTATTCTCACAATTTTCGTAATTAATAATAAATTAGTGAAATCCTTTGTCATTTAAAATTGGCGTGCGTAACAGCTTGTCTAATTATAGACTTCCGGTGATAATGTGATAACGATAATGGGATACCTTCGCAACGACTTACTACAAAACAAATGATAGCACATTATTTACAAAGTCTTTGCTCCAAACCATATCATAGAAAGAATAATTATCCTATCCTATCCTATCATCCGACTAATATTATAAACGCAAAAGTTTCTAAGAATGCATGGATATATGTATATTTGTTACTCTTTCACGCAAAAACGGCTGAACGGATTTACATGAAATTTGGAATGAATGTTGTTCATGGTCTGGATTAACACATAGGCTACTTTTAATCGGGAAACGCGTTTGAAACCGCGAGCTATATAGTAGTACATAAATCACTTTTAAACGATGAAATAATGATTACCTACCCGCTTGCTACCCTCTCACCCTACAGTTAAGATCTCTGTGGTAGCGATGGTGTGCTTTGACAAATCAAAGTGACTCATTTACAAAGAAATGGGTTATATCCGTACCTGCGTGCGATCGTACGTGATGCAACGCCGCCCTGAGGTCGATAGGCTATTGGAATCTCTCACATGACTCATGAAATTACTATGCAAGAGATAATGTTCGTGGACAGTACAGTCCGGGCAACTTATTTTAGAGGTGACCAAATGTAGGTACTAAAATTTTGTAAAGAAGACTATCATATACATAATTATGTTCAGAAAAAACGATGGTGGCTCCTTTATTTACTCTACTTTTATGGATAAGTTGGTCGCAGTATAATTATTCCTTACAGATGTTTTTCCAACACGCCAACTCACCACACACCACACGTCACCATGTCACCGTCGCCGTCGATTAGTGCACGTAAAGCACAGAGAAGCACGTCGTAAGGTCCTATTTATTTCTCTCATGAAAATAGTACATAAAAATCAACAAACCGTCATTGTTATTTGTTTAAGAAATTCAATAATAAAATTATCAAAATTTCCGGCTAAGTCGCGGATTAATTTTAGGTACTTCCTAAAACAGCTAATTTAGATAAGAAATCATTAATAAGGCGTGACAGTTCTAGAAAATGCAAACAATATTGATTACTTACTTAAATTATCAAGACGTCATAGCTAATACATTATATAGGGTTATTCATAAAGGGTATGCTAAGCCGAAAAGAGCTGATAGTACTCATCATTATGAACAACTTTTACTATGAGACCAACTCGAAATTCGCGAAAAAAAAATCAGCTGTTCCATAGAAAAATGCCAATGACACTCGACAAAATGTATGGAACAACTGATTTTTTTTTCGCGAATTTTGGGTTGGTCCCATAGTAAAAGTTGTTCATAATGATGAGTACTATGAGCCCTTTTCGGATTAGCATACCCTTTATGAATAACCCTGTATAGATTTGGTGCATGTTATGATGACGAATATTTATTGACGAATTTGCAGATTACTTCTAATTTTAATTACTCATTTAATAATGAAGCAACGACGGGCTTTTATGTAACAAGTTCATGACTAATTTATGTCTTTATTATTTAATGGCTTTTGTGGTTTTATTATAATGAGATTGACGAGACTTATTATTTATGAGCTAGACATAACATGACATAATAAAGCTGTTCATAATGAGCACTATGAACCCTTTTCGGCTTTGCATACCCTTTCCTCATAACCCTGTATAGAATGATAGTGAAATTAAATCCTCAAAGAATTGAGAAGTAAAATATACCTATTCATTTTATTATTATAAAGTTTTTTTTTATTTTACTATTAAAAAGTTAAATGAGTTGCCATCATTGTTTGCCATTGTTCTGTCAAAGTTAGCCAGAGAGCTTGTGGCCCCCTATCAAGGTTTTCTCTCGCTTTTCCATTGTATTGTGCGACCGCGGTAAGTGGAGCGAGCAGCCTTCAAATAATATTGTGAACAAACAAATACCTAATTAATTAATAATATGGCCTATTCAATTACTTATAAAGCTGAGCTGAAAAAAAGAAAAACAAATTATCAATTCCACCAAACCCCAAGATGTCCTATAAAACTTATTTTTCTACTCTAAGTAATTTAAAATTTAGACTATGAACTTTGAAAATTATGAAGTTCCAAGGAAATCTAGATCACTACAAAACGGGATCCCAAGATTTGCCAAACATGCAGACTTTTATTTTATGTGTACAGCTACTTAGACCATAGCGACCTACTTTCTCGTTAATACCAGCGCCTAGCCATGTAGCCATGCCTTCTGTGGGTGACGAAAGCAGACTTGAAAGCTGGTACAGATTATAACGACTTTCCAGCACCACGGCTAATGAAATTAGGATAGGTGCTAATACTTTAAGGGCCGATTTTTCAATCCTCTAATAAACAGCCAGACAGCATTTATTCGACCAATAGCAAAATATTGAATTTTTCAATCCTCAGATAGGGTTTATTGAACGAATAACTCTACTATCTGAGGAATAAATGTATCTGTCGTTTGAACGGCCAGATAACCGGTTATTCTACAGAATAAACATTGCATTCAATGACAGTTGTGTGTCGTTTGTCAAAAAAAACGGTTTCTTTTTAGCTTTGAGGTTACAAAATAATTAGTTTTTTTCTCGAATTTGTATTTATTACAAAGAAAAAGTGTTAATATGGATATTTTTGACGGAATTGACGATTTGGCTATTGAAGAAGATGTTCATAATAATGAATATTATAAATACAATTGGAAGAAAACAAAGAATTGTTAGATCCAGGCATGATCACTATACTACGTGGGATTCAATGGAATTCCATCGCCGATTCAGACTTTCAAAGCAATCTGTGCTATACCTATTTACTTTCTATGATAAGAGATAAAATCGAGCACAAAACACAAAGGTAAAGTTAGCGTTTACACAGTAAAATACAGTTATGTTGGAGTCTAGATACCTACCTATTAATATGTACCTTATATTAGCATTAAAAATAATTTTATTTTTGTTATTTGCAAATTAGCTTCTTGTTCTACCGAAAATAACACCCCTCAAATGAAGCAAAACACAACCTTATCCTAAAACCACTTGTGTCAGAAGTGACAATTGCCCGTCCTGCTCTAACGCGTATACATTTAATATATTTGTTTCACTTGTCTGAAGTTAGCGTTGCCAGAGTCTAAATAATGAGTCAGTTAGCTATTCATGGTATAAATGACTATTGAAAAATAGAGAAACGTTTATGAGACGGATAAACAGCTTAATAAATTTATTCCCTTGGTAGTTATTAGGCGATTTATTAGAGGATTGAAAAATCAGCCCGAATTGTTATAGGTAAAGGGTTGAATTTTTATTAACTAGTCTTTTATTTTATTAACTTTTGATACTATGGCAAGCTGAATCAAAGGGCCGTAATGGTGGAATATTTCGATCTGTCCCCCAGTTTTGTGCCCTCATGGGGACAGATCGTATAAAAATATTCGACACAGGGGGGCGGATCGAATTTGTTTGTTTGATCTATTGCCATGAGGGGTCAAAACTGGGGAACAGATCTGATTAATTCGTAAAGGTAGGGTAAGGAAAGGTGGTCTACCGTGCGATATTACGGTCTCACACACTCTCATGACTTTTTTTATTGAGAGAGGCCGACTGTGAAAGTAATGCACTCGCCAGATTAGGCCCCTTGCCCTGTTCCGCTTTACCTGCGGCATGGGTCCTGATATGGGTGTCTTCAAATCATACAAAGAGCGAATACAAGACATCTTCGTTTGTCTTCGCAGCTAGTACGGATATCGTAAAAATCATTGTTACGTATTCAATCGGAAATCCGAGAACAATGGAACAGGTAAACAAAAACTACATTATATTCACCTTACTCGAACAGGTACGTACCGAAGGTTTCTGTTTTCAATTTTTTGCAGTTTATAGTTCTCAAGTATGTCTTACCTTTGTTCATGGTAACACGGAACGGTTATGCTAAGCTGAAAGGAAGTAATTCAGGAAGTACTCGTTTTCATTAAAGACTTTCACTAGGTATGTATCGTATAGATAGACCAACTCTGAATTCGCAAAAAATCAACTAGGTACATTAACCTCATTGAGTGTAAATTAGTACCACCGTTCCGTGTAACCCTGTATGTAGAACGTGTGCTTCAATTTAGCCAGGTCAAACGTGCCAACGTGACCGTGTGCCCATTCATCATAAAAAAGGTTATGACGAGATACAAAATCGTACAAAATCTTAAATATAAAATTCTCGTGTCACAATGTTCGTTCCCGTACTCCTCCGAAACGGCTTGACCGATTTTTATGAAATTTTGTATGCATATTCAGTAGGTCTGAGAATCGGCCAACATCTATTTTTCACCCCATAAATGTTAGGGTTGTCCACCCCTAACATTTATTTTTATTTTTTGGACAAAAATTTATTTCTTATATTGTTGCTTATGTGGCATTAAAAATACATACAACCCTAAATTTTCACCCTTCTATCACCAACTCCTATTTTTTAATAGTCACTAGAAGTAATTTTTATTTTATGGCAAAACAACGTTTGCCGGGTCAGCTAGTATACCTATAGAATAGACTAGCTGATTCCCGGTTTTGATTGATTATAGATCAATGCTGCTTCTTAGCCTCATAGTTCTATTACCTAGGACTAGGGCTCATAGGGCTATAAAATATAGCTATAAACCTTTATACGCTAAAAAAAACATTAGTTACAAAAATCACTCTCTACAAATATAGGGTTATTCATAAAGGGTATGCTAAGCCGAAAAGGGTTCATAGTACTCATCATTATGAACAATCTTACTATGGGACAAACCCGAAATTCGCAAAAAAACAGCTGTTCCATAGAAAAATGTCAATGACACTTGACAAAATGTAAGTACCTATACAAACCTCTTTATAATATTAGTACCTAATTATAGACAGATAACCAGCTAAATGCGAAACAACACAACCAAGCTGCGCAGTTTCAAGAAAAGTCAGCAACCTTATTATTTCTAAAACGGTAACAGGATCCCGCCGCGAGCAAGATACCGCGAGTTGCAGGACTGGTTGAGCATCTGATCAGGAGCCCTATTCTGGCAGGCTCGAGATTATCTGCCTCACTCTCATGACATTTCTAATGAGAGCGAGAGTGACTGAGATGTTAACTCTCAAGAATAGCGAGTCAAGAGTCCTATTCTGGCGGGCACGAGATTATGTCCCATCACAGCAGTGCGAGTATAGAACTTTGCCGATCGAGAAACTGACGTTCAAAGTCGGCTAATTCGGTAAAATTTTGCGATTTTGTTCAGACCATAGACAATTTTGAGGATGTTGTCGAGTTCATATATCAGTTTGACGATCGTTAAAGTTCCATACTGGCACAGCTGTCACTCTTGTGACTTAATGAGGAAAGCCTACTATCCTGAGAGTGGCACATATTTAATCTCGTACTTGCCAGAATAGAGCCACGGGGCAGGTAGTCGAAACGGAGCCTGTTATTTTTCAAAAACTTAAACTTATAATTCTTGACAATGCTTTGCCACATTTACGATCGATACTAAAAAACCAACAGCCAAATTCGTTCAGCATTCGTCGAAAAACAACACATAATATTGTGGAACAAATTCGTCCTATTTATTGAGGTATTTCGAATATGTACCTAATAAATAACAATTTGTCATACATTAAAGATTCGTTTTACAAAAATAAATTTTTTATACTTAATTTAAATGACAATGAAAATGTTAATTAAAAAGGTACATTTTGGAAGATTGAGAAAAGGCTAATAAATGCAAAGGTAATGAATGATTAACCTATCTATAATTTATATAAAAGTCCTTACCAAGTATTATAAGCGTTATTCCATACTTAAAAAAACGTTACGTTACGTTACGTTACGATAAATACGGTTAATTAAATTATGAGAATGTTAGTTGTAATTAGAAATAGTGTTTCTCGTAAGGTCAAAACATTCGAGGGCTTTTGTGAAACTGGTACGCTAAATACGCGTCGACCCCGTGGAGAATACCCACCACCACTCCGATATACTGAAAAAGAAAAAAAACGTATTCATTTCAATACAAATAATAACAAAGAAATAACAATGCTGGCTGAGAAACAGCATTGCTAATTACTATTCAACTACATATGTAACGGTAGCATTGGTAACGTCACCAGCCTTATGGGTGGGTACTGGGTAGGTTACTTGACTTGAGCTCTGTTTTTATCTGTGATATTTATTTTGGTTTGTTTGTTGTAATAAATTATTAATAGCAATAAAACATATAACACAATGATCACATATGCATAGTTGCATGATGCATATGCATAAGGTTTAAAACTTATATAGCATTTATTGTTTTCCCACGTCTGCTTGTCTGGTTGTGTTTGTCTTAATAAAGTATTTTTTTTATCAAATACATTTACTTTTATTACATTATTGTCACAATATCTTAAATAGGTATAAAAAAAACAGAGTAAGATATAAAATGCTACAGCAAATAAATGCTATAATCAATTGAGTGATAATAGCAAACTTTACGACTCTATTCAGCTACTGGACTTTGTTTATCGAAATTAAATAAAATTATATGTGGTAGGCAGGGCAGAGATGATTAACAATTATTATTCAAAATCGATTTACCAAAAAAAAGAGACTCAAGTTTTGTCAAAATAAAGCATGGGGATTTTTTTATTTAACCCTCCATATGTCACCTTTTCAATAAGTACTTAGTTGTCGAAATTTAAAAATTAATCACTCAGTCAAGTTTCGGTAAACTTTGGTCTAAGATGGAAAGAAACGTATAAAGGAAAATTTAAATTAGTAATTATCATAATTAATGATATATTTATTTTTACACAAAGATTAAGCAGCCAACTGCAACCGACTTCAATCGATAGTAGTAATTTATTTTATCGCTAAGGTAATTAAATTATCTTTAAGATAAAAGCGTATCGTCAACGAAGTATTTCACTAGGTCAGATTTAAATAAAATAAAGAACCTAACCGTGACTGTAACATACAGACAAAGGAACATACTAGACCATTATTAAACTTATTTAAACTTATTTAAACTTATTAAAAAACTTATTTAAACTTATTAAACTACCATTACTTATAAGCTTTCTTTAGTTTACAATGGAACCTTAAAAACTTTACATTAGAAATTTGACATTAAAACCAACAAAACAATATACCTACCTATTTAAGTCCAGAATCTCTCTATTTTTAGCAGTTTTAGTAATTGGCTTTTCTTTATACCTAAATAATTGTACAAAAAATAAACTTACATAGACAGCCGTCATAGCTGGATACGCAGCGTACATGTTGACTAGGGCATACCGGGGGTACAAGTAGAAGTTCACAGCGACCCCCATGTATGAGGAGGCGGACAGGTACAGGAAACAAGCGACGCTGTTGAACAGGCACTCCTGAAATATTAAATAAATAATATCAATTTACAAACAACTGATTAAATTAAAACTTGGAAAAAATCTAAAACTAGAAAACTAAGAAATAGCCAATAAATTTCAATCGGCTTAATGTTTTTTGTTGTTGTTATTGTGGGTTGTTACGATGCTACAGACAGAAGCACAATTTCACACATAACTTTAGGTATAGCACCCATCTGCGTCAAAGGTTAAAAAAACATCGTCTGCGAGCGGAAGAGTAGAGTCACGTATTCTTATAGTTTTATTCTTTATTCTTCCTCTATATTACTTTTTTATGTTCGTCAGTATTCTCCTCCGACACAAGTCGAAAACGTTATGAAATTCAACAAACATTATTACATCATGCATAATTGATGAAATGTTTCTTCATAATTAATTTGGCAATATACCTACATACATAGGTATCAAGTATATTGCTTGTCGGGATTTATTGGATCAAAAACGAAATACAGAGGCAGGCAATTTTTATTTTCTTTCGGCTTATAATTTTCTTTCGTCATCCTTTTTTTTTGCTTTATTTCTTTTCTTTTCTTTACTACTTACAAATATGGACTGCCTGATGAACTGCTGCGTCTTGGAAGAGAGCACGTAGCTGGTGATGAGCAGCGCCGTGGTAAGCAGGCACGCCGACGCAGTGGTCAGAAACCCGTGGAATGCGGAACCCATACTCGTCGCTTCTGACATGCCGTACTTCACTAGCAGGCTTTGGCATAGACCTCCCAACATCTGTATAAAATATGAATTTCAAAGTATGTCAATACCACATCAGTTTTCTTAGTAAATAAGTAAAAAAAATTGTGTATTTTAATTAAAAAAAAGCGATAAATTAAAAGCACGTCTAATTATTATATAAAATTTAATTTAATTATCTTTGTCGATTTTTTTGACTTAATATATAATAATATATAGGTATCAACGTCTTGTGAAATCATGAACCTAGGATTGTGAAATCTTTTCGGAATTGTAATTCATGACATATTTAGTATTTCGCCAGCTTTAGTAACATTTAGACAGAATATGGTTAAAACAAAATTAGATAATAGCTTAAATATCGTATCATACTCATACCTATGATAGAGTCTTTGTTAAAGTAGGTCAGACTCGTTTCAAAATCAATTTAATTCCTAACTTCATCCGAGTGCTAATCGCCGTTCAAATAACCACCATCAACCACATCTTAAGTATCGTATCTTCATATTTATCATGCTTGATATAAAAAAAATATAGAAGTTATAAAAACAGTACTTACAGCTTCAGCTAGTTTGATAAGTCCGTGATGAGTCGTCAGGTAACCGAAGTTGATGCACTCGCAGCACCTGCAGCAGCAGCACTTGATGCCGCCACCGCCGCCTCCTCTACCAGGCACCACACGCACTATGGTCGGGCTTCCAGTCATCACAACTGAGCACAACACTAAATCACTGAACACCACCTATTCAATTCAGAGATACACCTAAACTTGGTGCTAAGTGCTCTTTTGAAGTCCGAAGAAAGCTATAGAGATAGCAAAAGCGCCCTTTTGAATGAGTAGAGCTCCGAACACGTATCCCACTTCACTATCATCTCACAGGAAATACTGGAGTTCAAATTCACCATTTACGCGGTCAGTGTTAGTCAACAAAATATATTTAGCAGTTCGAGAGCGCCAATTTCAGGGTTCACCGAACTTCTGCCCTATAATATTAACAGGAGCATTAACACAATTACCTATAAGCACATCACTACCGTTTTATTTTTTGTTCTTTTTTTTAGAGAAAATTGTTGACGAAACTTTTTAAATTATTTGAAGAATTTGGTCGATGTTCCGTGCCGTTGTGTCCAAAGTTGGAATAAGTTTGAAATGTCTCGTGCCGCCACACGCGTCATACAAAAATAGATCAGCGCGAAGTGGAGGGTTAATTTCTATTCCTGGTATAATGCTTACAGACTCACTGACCCTGTTCCGGTCGCTCTTTGTCTTGATCGCAGATGTTTTATAAATCAGTAGTGTTTTATAAATTATTTGCTTTATTTGTGCTGATTGCAGGACTTGGCGCATCCGGTCATCCGGTTTATGAACCTAGGCTAGAATCGTTCTTCGGCCTCGCAAATTGAAAGTTTCAACTGAAACTTTAAATAAGCTTAAAAGCTTATAAATAAAATAATAATAATTAAATATAATAGGTATATTAATTACTTTTAAATAAGTTTACTTTAGGAATGTATGGGCAACAAACATACGAGTTTACCAAAAAGCTAAATAAGTTGACTTCAGCAGTTACTTTATGAATGATATTGGCAACAAACATGCAAGTTTCCCATATGGTAATATTTAAATTGTTGTTTGCATCTGGTTTTATTCTGCCACATGGATTTATAAAGCAGCTGTAGGTAAATTTTTTGAGCTATAAAATAGCCAACAGCGCATCCGCCGTTAGTGGGTGACCTACCTTCCACAATAACACTACACAAATAAAAATCATAGAAACATTTATTTCTTTACAGTTAAAAATAAATTACGTACTTATAGTTTAAATACAGAAGTTCACTTACATTTAGTAGACATATAAAAATGTTGTAGTTAGTCGTAATTATAACGATAGACTCAAGCAATGGCTTTTTTAGTTCATCATCATCATCATCAGCCTATCTAATGTTTGTCCACTGCTGGACATAGGCCTCTCCTAACGAACGCCACAAGGCACGATCTTCTGCCTCACGCATCTTTTTTTAGTTAATCCGACTTAAATGTGTAAACATTTAAGTTCATTTTTTGACACGCTGCAATTCCAATTCTGCTTACAATAATATTATAAAAATAATTATCATGGCATCATAAATTAAACTTTATATTTAACTCCATACAATATTTCCTTCTGGCATCTTTACGCCATACCTACATACAAATATACGAGTAATATATGCATTCGCAAAAACCAACTTCAAAAATTCACATGAATTTTACAAAAATAAGTTATTATTTATTTTAAAGTAATTATTTATTAGACACGTTAAATTCAAAAACCTTGTTGATGCAATTTTCTTCTTGGTGACGACACACTTTTTCTCGTAATTAATTTTTTTAATTCCACCAGATAAGTTATTTATAAGTTCAGCTTATCTTACCTTTGTTTTATTATTGATTTGATAACTTTTCGGTGAATTTAAATGGAAAATGTTTTGGATCGATTATATCCTATTTAGTGATAAACAATCAAGCAGCTTATTAATTGATAAGAAACAGAAGGTGAGATAACAGATGACGTCGATTTGGCTATACAATTTGCTTAACTAAACTAAAAGACAGTTCTAAGAGTGTTATCATCCTTGTCTCACGTATTGAAATAAAAAGAGACAGAAATAAATGAAATTCTGTGAAATTATAATAGTTAGTCTAATTAATGGTAAGTTATAATGAGACATCATAAAAAGACATTTCTAACTGGATCCGGCCACCGCGACTTCAGCTTTTGTTAGGTTGAGCTTAGATGGTGTTTTCTAACATGGCTTATGTAGCCTATCAAAATATCAAAAGCCCTCAAGTAGTGATTCAATGAAAAGTGCATTAGATTTGAGACCATTGTAGAGCACAACTGTTTTCTACTTTTTATAACGGCGAAGGTTTAACAACGATTTTCGACAATGATTTTTTTGACAAAACTCGGAAACCAGTGTGGCTGAAATTTTAAATCTAGACGTCTGTTGGTTTTATAACGAAGCTTAAATACTACATTACATTAATACAACGAGTAAATAATTATTATTAAAGAAATAATTATTAACACCTGAATTCGGCGCAGCACAACAGTACATCTAGAGATGTTTAGGAAATGACTAGGTACCTAGGTGTTTAGGTGATACTATATAGGGATGGACTGAACGATGTTCTAAATCTAAATCAATTTTGGCTGGTCACAATCTTCATCTCAGATTAAAAATTATAGATTTTAGGTACTTACCTCTAAAACGTTTCTTGGATTGACCAAATGTTTTTTAATTTTTTGTGCAATAGAAAATTGAAGTGCTAAATCAAGCGTAAAAATCAATTTGTTTGTGTGAAACGTTTTAAAATTAGGCCTTGGGTCAGCGGTGAAATTATTCGAAATCAAATGAAGACTAAAGTCATAGTAACTATTTAAGTAATCTGTGCATTTGTACTGCTCGTGCTGCAAGCTAAAATATACATTGCTTCGATGAGATAAGGTGTTCATTATAATGTGTTCTAATTAATTTAACCGAATGTTTCTTAAATCTCTATTAATAAACATGAGTTTTGAGTTTACCTTTTTTTTCTTTCTGTAGCAGTATAATAAAAACACTTATACTTAATTTTGAAAATTATGCCTACACAGAAAGCACTGGCAGTTCTATTAGCAATACAGGGTTATTCATAAAGGATATGCTAAGCCGAAAAAGGCTCATAGTACTCACTTTTACTATAGGTCCAACCCGAAATTCACGAAAAAAAATAAGCTGTTCCATAGAAAAATGTCAGTGACACTCGACAAAATGTATGGAACAACTGATTTTTTTTCGCGAATTCTGGGTTGGTCCCATAGTAAAAGTTGTTCATAATGATGAGTACTATGAGACCTTTTCGGCTTAGCATACCCTTTATAAATAACCCTGTATAGGGTCTTACTTTTAAAGACTAGTTAAAGTTAGTCACTGGTTACAATACACTGACAACTTCTTGCTAACGTGAAATGCGACAAGCGAAAACAAGACGAAAGTTTTAAAACAGAGACTGACTTTGAGCAGTATTTCTAAAGCCCATTAAGTAGAGAATAATTTTGAAACGTCACTTAAAAACCACGATAATGACGGTTGGCTAAAAACGCACTTAACAAGTACAAGCCAGCCATTACGAGCCCCATGATCTGAAACAAATTAAAAATAACGTTAGTAATTAATTTTTACATTAAATACAAGTTTTTGTTTAGTGGAAAAAGTATAATAACAAAACAAAAAGAAAGATTTCAAAAAGTTTTGAATAACATATGGTCAAGTACATTATTGTATTATATCAGGTTATTGTTATTACCGGGAAAATATAACTATTGCGTGGAAATATTTTATTTTTAATATTTATCTTAATTTAGTATCCAATTTCATTTTCCTTGCTACATCCTACCTCAAAAATTTTCGCGGAAAATTTGCAATTTACGTATGTTCTATGGATATTACGATGTTTTAAAAACTCAAAAGGGCTAGTACGGTACTCTTATTACTTCTAAGATATTTATACAAAAAACTTTTAATTCTCGGTTTTCCTTTTGCTTGTAATTAACGTAAAAAAGAATAATTTAAATCAATATTTTTTTTTTTACTTTATAAGTTTTTAAATACCTATTACTCCGAAATTTATCCAATAAAAATACATATAAGTAGGTAAATAATTATGTATAATAACTTACTGCTGCTGCTAAGAAAGCTTCGTATTCTCGACCGCGACCGTAGCTGTTCTTTGAAGAATTGACTTCTATCAACAGAGTGAGTCCCGCACAGAGGTACATTATGAACGCAAGTCCATGGTATACTGTTTCCTGAAATAAGCAATAAGGCAATGATTAACGAGTGTTGCAAAAGATTTCTAATATAATATGTGAAATAGACTGAATTTGACCTGAATTTGAAATCTGTTCAATTGTACAATTTACATTTTCTAGACTTAGGGGTTAGGGTGATGTTCATATTTTCACATAATTTACTTTTTATCAAATGTATGCAGGGTTATAGAAAGGGCTCGTATAAATTGCGAAAAAAAAAAACTGTTTCAAAGAAAATTGTCAATAACACTCGACAAAATGTATGGAACCGCTGTTAATTCTTGATTTCCGAGTTGGTCCAATAGTAGCAGTTGTATTGTTCGTAATGATAAGTACTATGAACCCTTTTCGGCTTAGCACACCCTTTCCTTTTAACCCTATAGTTGTCTTTACATAAATAGGTTCAAAAAGCTTACAAAAACAGTCCTCGATATCATAGTGGCCGATGAGAGCGAGGCGAGACACGACACCACCAGGCAGAAGGTGCCTATCAGGAAGGCCGTGGCCACCAGAAGGTAGAACAGCTCGGGCTTCTGCACGTTCACATAGCGACTGCTGTTGTAGCTGTGGTCGATGTAGTACCCCACCACGCCGACGCAGGCGGCTCCGAGGAGCTGGAATCAAATGAGACTTCAAATAATTATGTGAATACTTCATTCATTCATTCATTCAAAATGTAAGAGCGTTGCACTTGTCGGAAGAGTAATTTCCGCAGTCCTGTGCTAGTGCTTTGACCTGCCCAGATAATATTCTAATTTAATAGAAAATTTCTGAAAGTTAAAGGAAACTACTACAAAAAATTACTTTCTTAACATATTATTTTAGGGAAGTAAATTTTTAGATAGATTTTTTAAGTTAAATATGACTCATTTTTTTCCTAAAAATTTAAACAAATTGAATCATCTCGAAATCAACTTGATGTGACTTATACCATAGCGGATTTAATTAACACTTGTTTAGCAAATGAAGTCATCACTATATCTTGTTCATACAGAAAGCACATAAAGACGTAATTTATCACATTTTTGTTGTTAAAGGGCTTT
Source organism: Alcis repandata (assembly GCA_949125135.1). NCBI lineage: Eukaryota > Metazoa > Arthropoda > Insecta > Lepidoptera > Geometridae > Alcis > Alcis repandata. The sequence goes on along the minus strand of OX421226.1, from coordinate 7,574,447 downwards.
ACTGGTCGTCATCTAAACAATGACACCATAAAGCTCAAAGGTTACGGTGAACATCTTATCACCTAAAATTGATATGTATTTGTTTTTTTAACTATTCAACTAACTAACTAACAAACTGGTAATTCAACCAAACCAAAAATTGAAATAGGTCGAGCCATTTTTGAGGTTTTGCGAGACTAACACGTGGCTATTGATTTTAATAGAGGTATACATATTACATATACCTAGGTGTAGATAAAATACCTACTATAAAACAAAATTCTAACGTAAACGTCTTATCCATAGTACCTACCAGTATCTCTCAATACTATGCAGGTGTTAACTTTCATGATCGCAATCAATTCAAAGTCTGTTTTCAAAGTTTGCCTACTCGTATCTGAACAAGTTACCTATCTACTACCTTAGTTCATGCATTATAGATTTCAAGCACATGTTGTTTAGGTATTCCTGGTTTCCAGGAATAGCAAGCATGAAATCACGACCTCGTCGTAAAATTAGAGGCCGAAAGTGATTTCGCTTTATATCAGCTTTGGCATTGAAAAGAGCGGACGTTGAGCTGCGCGGATTTCAGGAACGGAAAGTTGTTTCACAAACAAAAATGCAAAGTGCCTGATAAAATTAATCCCACCAAAAACATAAATATAAAAAAGGAGAGCCAAGTTCAATACAAAAATTATGCTTGGCTGTGGGCTTCGCCGCAAAAAGAAGTGAGATCTAAACAGGTGCCAAGTTTGATAGTCAGTCCTGAAATTTATTTATAACAATATAAAATATAATTTTTCTTATAACTTAGGATAATATATTGTAGCCTAAGGTTTGACTTGGCTAGTTCTCATATACGCAAAGGTTACTTTTCTCCCGGAAAATGCGGGTAAAACCGCAGGACGTAGCTAGCTAAATAAGTCTATATCCATTGTACTATAAGCACAAACATTTCAACAAAAGCGGTGACGTGAGTCGAGAGTGACATCACTCCAGTTCATGGCAACTGAAAGGAAAACGATAAGGAGTCACTTTAGTCACACGAACATTTACGTAAATATTATTGAATGCATAATTAAACGGACTTTTAATAAATCCAATATACAGGGTTATTCATAAACGGTATGCTAAACCGAAAAGGGCTCATAGTACTCATCATTATGAACAACTTTTAATATGAGATCAACGCGAAATTCGCAAAAAAAAAAATCAGCTGTTCCATAGAAAAATTTCAATGACACTCGACAAAATGTATGGAACAGCTGTTTTTTTTTTTTTTTTGCGAATTTCGTGTTATCTCATATTAAAAGTTGTTCATAATGATGAGATACCCTTTTCAGATTAGCATACCCTTTATATAATCTGACATACCAACAAATAATATACTCGTACCTAATATATTATACGATCACCTAGATCTATAAATATTGGTCCGATGCTGCTTAAATCATCTACCATAGACATAAATGGCCATGTATGTATGTAGATTTATGTATATTTATACTATGCCTAATATACCTAATAGGTATAGATCTGATTCATATTAGCATATGTACCTATAAATAGCATATTAATGCATACGTCATAATCAGTCCTGTCCATCCAAGTCTTTTGGCTTTTCCTAATTTTCTATTTTAAACGTTTCACACTCGTAGCTCTCCACTAGGATAAATCCTGTGTCGGGGATGCCATGGAACACACACAAAGACAAGGACAACTAACACCCAGACCCAGAGCAGATATTTAAATTCACCATTCAAACATCTGCCCGTCTGGGAATCGAACCCGGGACCTCTGGCTTATAAGGCGGATATATTACCATTTACGTCAACCCCTAATATTGATAATGAAAATTTATTAGCATTTGTCAATTCTTAGAGATTATAATATTACCATGTTCTAGTAAACCAATATCAGCTAAATATAAAATTAAAGAAAATAATTCCAGATGAATGATGAGCATATTCTCCACGAATCGCCACGATTTCACAACAGTGGTATTTATGGTACCGAAAAATAGGTCACTGAATCCCTGAATGCAGTGGTTTTGCCTTCTTGCGCGCGTATAAAAGACATACTTACTTCTTGTTATATTTTATACAAAATTAATTAATTTTAGGGCATTGAGGAAGCTTTTTGACCGCTTTTACGAAAATACGTCGTTGGAGACATATACGAGTAACTTTAAATGTAATTAGTATTCTATTTAATAACGCTCCATTTATAAAGACTGCAGATGATGATGAACTTACCAGCTGTGCGATTTTCAGCAGACCGGGGAGAGTGCTAAGGTAGCCCGTGTTCACAAACACGGCTGTACCAGACGAGGCCACGGTCGTCCTGGTAATCGTTACGGAGTGCGACATCTTGCAAGAGCTGAAATTTATACAATAAACCAATCAATAACTAATTTAATTTAAAATTTTAAAAACCCTGTCTTGTAAAGAGCTGATGGAAGAGCCTGGAAGAGATCGCTTTTAGCGATAAGGCTGCCAGTTGTTGCACTAGTTTTAAGTTTTATGATCCTTTATGTCTGTAATTTTTGTGTGAACAATAAAAAGTTTATCTATCTATAATTTATCGTCAAATGACTGAACCGATTTTCTGGTATAGCTAGGAATACCGTCAATCGTATCAAACAAAAAACCAAATTAAAATCGTTTAAGAGCTACGATGCCACGGACAGACACACATAAACGCTTGTTAAACACATAACACTTCTTTTTTTGCGCCGGGGTTAAAACAGAGTTATATAGAACTGACTGAGAAAAAGACTAAACAACTATGTAAAGTGTATTAATTGATATTTCACATAGGAATCACGAATATAGGGATGAAGTTACGTCATCAATTTAATGTTAAATCGCCTATTTATGTGACTAACACAAGGAAGAAAATTATTACACTTAAACATACATTCCAGGATTTACCAATGGACATATAATATAGTGGTTTGGACAGGTATAACTTTCCACTGACCAACAACACGGAATAATAGAGCCAAAACTTAGTAAGAAGGAGAAAAAATCTGGTGAGGACAAAAATGGTATTACAGGTACGTAGGAGGTCAACGTGTTGAGTTGGCGACGCATGACGCCTCGCAATTTGTGTGCCGAGGCCGACCTGTGGCATTGTTCAAGTATTCACAGCTTCATCGCATGCATTTATTTTAAAAACAGCTGAATGCTGTCGATGTATCTCAACTCAATGCGGTTACGTCAAAGTAGCAGATGTAGCGATCTATTCGAAATGCCCCATGTTATGACCCCATCCACACCCGCATGTCAGTGGCCATCTCTACTCACGATTTTATCACAACAACCGACCCCTATATATACCAAATATATGTAGGTCAGATTGTCTTATCATGGCTGACCTTTTAAAGTATCCTCTCATTGTCTGCTGTTTTAGGTAACAAAACAGTAGATAATACAGAAATTACGAATAGTGGGGATGTAGATACGGATTTCTCGTATGCAGAAGGTCGAGGTAGAAGCAACTGCGATTAGTGAGGAGACTGCTCGAGGTCGGTGACTCAATATTGTCTAGACGTCTGCAAAGCACCCTTCGAGATCTGATAAGCGCACGACACCCTTCGGCACGGCTGTTCATGAAACTGAACCATGGGAATAATCAGAAAGTTCTAGTTCAGATCTGCCTTATGGAGTTTACACACAGGGCGAATTGCTCCCAGTAGAAGCACCAATAACTAAATCAATAGGTGGTAAGTGATCGCTAAATGTTACCAAAGAAACGCTGCGCTTGTGAATAACACAGGTAAACAACCTGAAAAGTTCATTCGAGTACATTAGTGCACGCTCAATGATAAGTTCTTTAAAAATTTTACAATACACTGATATATACCTAAGAATTGAAGTACAGAAATTGAATGAATTTAAATCAGTTTGAGTCAGTCAGTACCCAGACCACTCATCCACTAATGTTTCGCTTCTATAAACACCGGTGAGTAATAAAATAAACATTAATAAAGTGTTCATTAATTAAATATTTTGAGACCGAACACGATTGAGTATCAGAAATACTTGTGCAAATATACATAGAAGGATTGGACTAGTACTTACAATTTATGGAGATCCTTTCCGGAAAATCACAAAGTGCAGGAAAAGTGTTGCGTTTACACGAGCGAGCAATATAGCGTCTCGGGAAAGACTACAAGCTGCGAATCGCCGCGCCGGACCAAGCGATGACTCATTCGACCGCGCATGCAGTAAAATATAAGTACATCTACCTACAAGTTTACGGACATCAGGAAAACTGTACCTATCTCTGAAATGCTTTAGGAATATACATACGTTATAGTCACAGGAAAACTAATGGTAATTTACAAATTGGATTATAATGGTGGTATACAATTACCTACTTAGTCAGTCGTACCTGTTTTACCCATTTCCAATTTAGTGCTAAATTTTGATACTTACATTTGTTCTACTAAAAAAATTATGTCATTATCAGCCTATAGTTCTATACGCATACATGTCTGAGTGACCACTGTTGGTCATTGGAGCTTTTTTAAGTCGTCAGCTTTATTCATCCAATATAACCTCTACCTTTGCCTAAAAGGGGTCTCTCTCTCTCTCTCTACTCTAGAAGAATATTATTTTCTGCCACTCCAGCGGTTTTCAGCCTTTCGGGAAATGTGGTCACTCTAGATCACATAGTTACGAATTTCATCTTATGAAAAACTCATTCTCACGAAGACGTGATTTCAAATGACCATGCTTAGGCATGGTCATTTGAATTCACGCTCCGCTTGATATTGTGAGATGTATCCGTAACAAATAACTTCATAGGATTTAGTTCTCCGCAACACAAAAACATGGGACAAAGTTTTCAAATTTAAAACACAATATTATGTTAAAATATATTTTATTTCTTTTTACAAATTTTATTATCTATACTTAAAACGTTTATTTAGGTACAATTAAACACCTCAACTTACGCCACCACTTATTTGAGTAAATGATACATTTCGCCTTTTCACGTGGTCTATCCCGATCTCTACACATTGAAGAGTTAACACTATCTCCTATAATATAATATTATAGACTAAATAGTACCAAGTGAGTGTGAAAATAATTTTATCTATCCAAATAGATGGGTTTTCAGTGCATAGATTTGTGGCGTGTATAGAAACTTTATAAGGGAGACAAAATACAAGAAGGTAAGAAAAAATATGGGATGAAATAATGATAGGTTTGTAAATGTAATTGTATTGTTTAAAACAATTATAATTATTGAAAAACTTCCTACTTTTTAAAATATGGTTCTTTGATATGTTTCTAGGGCGGTTGAATTTCATAAATGCTTGCTATTAAGGCACGAAACCGTTTCGATTCTGGACGGATAAAATAGTTTCATATTAAAAGAGATACACAATATTACATAAAATATAAAAGTATATACATACTTAAGATGTATATGTAATTTAATTATTAAATTGTGTTTACTCAAATAATTTAGCTCAGTATACAAGTTAGGGAGATATTTGCGCCTAACATTTGTGCAATAAATGGTTTTTTTGGGTGGTTAGTCCATAGTAGATATATAAAGTTATGAATATCAATAGAAGTGTGGTATTTAGGGTCAAACTCAGTGCCTTGGTTTCGTACTACTTGGCTCAGTAATAAATTAGAATATACCTTATGGACCTTCCTTATAAACAATTCTTGGAAATTGCTTAGATTGAAAAGTGTCGATTAACTTGTGCGCAATTCAAAAATGTAGTGCGCAGTACTGACTAATATTACTAAACGTTATAAGTAAGGCCAAATTTGTTTTATTTTGATATCCTACTAGTTTTGTATAGGGTTACCAAAACGGCAGTAAACTAAAATTTTTCAACTGTTTTTCTGTTTCTATTGTCACGTCTTTGACTATTAAACTTGTAGGATAGCAATAAAACTTAATAATTTGTACTTGTGAAGTTCAGGTGGAGCAAAAAGTTGTGTGATTATAAGGACCGAGTCGCCCCTGGAATCGTACATGACCTCTTAAAACTATACGTGTTAAAATAATTCGTTTTGTTCTATGACCATCATTACTCCTCGTAAGACTAGGCTAGCATAAAATTATAACAACCACAATAAATTGTAATAAATTATTATAATTATCTCTATATATTTTAACGTAAGTAGTCTTTAACAATAAAACAGATATGTTATAGCGTAGATACATTATTATGCTTTAACAAACAGCAGATGGGTATATAGATAGAAACTTGCCGAAAACTCACAGGCAAAATTGAATGACTTTGTTGATTTGAACTTTAAACGCAATTTTGTAAGTAATTCAAGCTTACATGATTAGTACTTACTTTGTAAGATAAACAAGTATCAAAAGTATTGACTCTTTGCCCCTAGGGGGGAAAGGCGTAGCATGGACCTGTTCCATGCCACATATGTTATCGTATCTTTAGAATTTTTTTTTTTTTTTTTAATTTGTTGTTTGTGATTGCATTGCCGATGTGTAAAATACTTCCCTAATTACTTAAATAATTTGATTCATATCTACAAAAACTCATTGCACACAGATGTTTCTTACATTTAACTAAACTGTACTATGTAGTCTGATAGCAATGGTCTGAGATTTGAAGAATAACTGAAAAAAATAAAAAATAAAATAACTGAAAACAATAACTGCAATACTTCTGGGAAGTTTTACTTGACCATCCTTCGTACTCGTAGTCCAGTTATGATTTAAATTGAACTGAACTTAGTTAAGATACTTATCGATGTAGGTAATTCAGTTGTACTAGATATTGGAAGTCGAGACTGTTTGAACAGGTGAGTTTTTATAATAGTACATTTACTCGCCAAAAGCCTCAGGATTCTCTCCCAAAAGCGTTGACCAAAATTACAAATAAAATCGCGTTGCGACCAACTGGCCTTGACTTTGGAATATTATTTCTTGTTGGAAATAGATACATTAATTGTTATTGGAGCAACCGACACGCAGTGAGGGAAATATCTTGAAAAATGACGTCAATGGCAACAGTCGATTTCAGGTCTCTTTGTCGGGACGAAGGTTGCACGATGTAATTTCAACGTATACATGCGCATATTTTTCTCCCACTACGCCACTTTTTAATGAAGATGTTCGCAGGTTACTATACAAAACAATAGGTAAGGTGTTGACATCATTTGAGACGACATTTTGTGATACTTTGTCATATCTAAGCACGTACAAGCAAATCAGCTTGTTAAGCAGGAAGTTACCTACATACTCATGAAGAAAAGTTCAAAAATTTGTAAACACGACACACTGACCAATATTGCAGAAATGTGGTATCGTGATCAGCGGCAATTACGTTATTGTGCAATTGCGATAGAGTTTAAATTCGAAAGCGAGACGAATGTGAACAATAATAATATTTGGAGTTAAAAGGCTCCCGGGGTGTGGGGTGGGTGAGGTGGGGTCTCACGCCGCCGCCGCCGCGGTGGCGCTCCGGTGTTCCTGGAACAGCAGGAACGAGCTCGCAGCGTATGCCGCGGTGTTGAACATACCGAACACCTGGAAAACAAAATTACCCAAATCAGCCCGATGACACATTACTAAGAATATTATAGTCTATTCAACGTAAGATGATTAAAATTACATACTTCAAAAGCCTATATAGTTTCTAGTAATTTTACACGCATAAAACCAGTGATATTTGTGTTGCAAATAAATGTAATTTGCCAGACATTTTCACAAATACATACTATATGCCCACAAGTGTCAGTTTGATCATGTTAAATTGAACAGACTACAGGCTAAACTCAAGTGCCTGTTCTACAGTTCAGGATAAAAGTAAGTATGATATTAGGTGTAAACGCAAAATGTTTTGTCCCTTCGATCCAATAATATGATAGGTTCTTTAATTTAGGATATAAGTACGTAAGATAGAGGTCTTAGGTAATTATTAAGTTTGCTGAAAGTTAGTCACTGCTTAAAATGTTCTGACAACTTTTCGTTGACGTGAAATATCACGTGCGAAAATAGGACAGACGGTTTTAGGCAGGCTTTATAAATAAGGCCCTTGACTAGATTTTAAGTGCGAAATATTTTGCCGTTTACAAAAATAGGTACCTAATTATTGTCAACTATAAACGTTTTCTATATCTTTCTAATAAATACTTGGATTAAATAATTTAAAACTGATCTACTTTCAAAGATGGCAACACGTAGGTCATTATCATGTGTAAATTAGAATATAAAATGGATTTATATCACGAAGTCGTCAAGAAATGGAAATGTTAAGATCAGCGGAGAACCAGTTTTATGAGAAAGGTCGCGCACACGTCACCAAGTAGCTCAAGCGATGCACATTTCCATAGCTTTATGAACAGGGTTACCATTTCGAAATGTGGAAAGTCCTGAACAATGAATTTCACAAAATTTATATTTTAGTCACAGACTAAACATAAAGAGTAAGTTATTAATTCAAAAATTTAAAATAATTTTAACAAAAGTACCTAATTACTATTACTATTACCTTTTTTAATGATTTGTAAATAATAATGTTTACATTCATTAAAAAAAATCGATTTGAAATTCAGATAATTTAAAAAACTAAACAGAAGGTCAGTAACACGGATACTTAGGTCTAAAATCAGGATGGATGGTGACCATGATGCCCTATTGACGAGTGCCATGGCTATAATAAATAAACCTTGTCAGTTTGACACACTTTATTTTTGGAAACTGGTCGAGGTAACTATCAATTATCTATGTACCTACCAGCAACCTACTTATTTTGGGATCTTAGCTACGGAAGCTGATGAGGAAAATATGGATAATTAAACACGTAATAAGACTGTATTCTAAAATAAAATTTATGTTCACTTAAAAACAGTTAACATACGAGACTCGTATTATAGACATTTGGTAATTTTTATACTGTAAGTATGTAGAATTGTAGAGCGAATATAGGAAGTTTATCATGGCACTTGAGCCTCCTGTAAATTAATTTGTTGATCAAATTATCTATTTTATCATTTAACTAGCGGCCCGTCCCGGCTTCGCTCGGGTGGATATTAATTTTTTAAACATTTTGGGATAAACGTAGATTAAATGCGTCTTTATGCGGGTGATAAGTAGATTTTTTTTAAATTACTATTTATATTTTCTCTTATAATTTTTTACATTTTTATCTATAAACGTATTTTTATTCTCATCTATCGTAACTTTATTTTTTATTTATTGTCCCATTTTATTTATATTGTGTTTAAGATTAAATACTTTATTTATTTTTTTAGGTTTTTGGTTGCAATTTTTTTACTTGATCTTATTTTGTTAAGGATCCCTAATTTTTTCAGGTAATAAATATAGTCTATGACACTGAGCAATAATGTGGCTTTCTATTGGTGAAAGAATTTTTAAAATCGGTTCAGTAGATCCCGAGATTACCCCTTAGAATTTAACAAATATACAAACACACAAACTTTACTTCTTTATAATATTAGTATAGATTTATTTAAATACTTTTATTTATTTATTTTAATCACTGAACTTATGTCTTAGTCTACGATACTACAAGCGTATTCATCCATACATCTATCATATCTTAAAATAGAGACATTTATTTTACCAAAAAACTACTGGTTAATAAGGTATGAAACGCTATTCCCCAATTAAGAACCCCTATATGATTCAATCAACGGCGTCCAAATATAAGTATTTCTCGCTCTCTAAGTTCATATCATAAATTAATCGGACAAGGTCAAAGTTCAAACATTCGACGGAAAGTTCAGGTTCAGTATCATTTACGGTTTCTGTAAAAATACAACTTTCACATTTTGTGCCACGCCGCCGCTGTATTGATTTTGAGGTGGCCTAGAATATAAGTCGCCATCAGCACATATCAGCGCAGCTGGACATTATCTAAATCGATATCAATTTATAATGATAACGTTTCGATACAGGACGTAAATATTATAGAAAAACTAGCAAAGTGCGAGTCGGGCTCTTTTAATCTGTTCCCTTTAATTTTACTTTTGTTATAGCCCACGTAAAAAAAAGAGGTGAAACAATAAAAACAACATTCGATGAAATAGGTAGAGCTACTTTTTTTAGCAAGTCCAGGTTTTAGTTTTGTAGTACCTCTATTTTTGTAAAAGTTGTTCAAAATGAGATTTTTTCTTTCTTACTTAGCCATTTCGTATCATATAACCCTGTACACAAGTACGAGTCGGTAATCACTACGTTTATCATACTACCTTTTTTGTACAACTGCTTAGTATGCTGCTTCTGTCTCTACCAATGAATGTTCATTATAATGTCTACCATCAATTGAATGAATCTTTGTGTTCTTTATTTGAACGTCGACCCGTGATTCGTTCAATTTCGCCGTTGAATTTATTCCGACCGGTCGATTAACTGGTCGCGTCACGCTCCTGATATCGGCGAGTTATAGAAAGCAGCCAGCGAACCGGTAAGCCCTTAGGTACTTCAGCTATATCAACCGTTTCGAAGGGACACTCCGTGTTCTATTGTCTGTACTTCACGTGTACCATACGTACAATACAATGTTACTTGTCTATGTCGTTACGTAACTCGCAGCAACCAACCATCAATTTACCAGTTACATAAATAACTGGGGAACAATTTTTGCTTTCATATTAAAAGTTGATCAGCAGTTAGATGGATAGATAAACTCTTTGTTCTAAACAGAAATTACAAGCAAGGAAATATCGTAACGTAACGACTTTATCGCTAAGAGAGATCTCTTCTAAACAACCTTAGGATGAAGAGGTTACGTTGAAGAGGTTGAAAAACGGGATGTACTATATTAATAATGGAGAAAACAGTAATGAATCGTTAGTATTGGCGTATTAGTAGAAAACTTTACGCACATCTCACTAATGGTACATTAGTATTCTGTGCTAATGGTAGACTAGTCCAGTAATATTACCACGGAATAAGAAATAATAAGCTGAAAACTCGTAAACATCTAATTTATGCATTCTAAAAGTTGTTTCAAAAGTGTCATAAAATAGACTGAATTTGCTCTTTTAGGTATGTATTTGTTTATGTACTTACAGCAGCAGCTACGTTAGCTCCATACGAATGTCCGTAGTAGCCCGCCGTGGCTGCGAAGAGCACGATGAAAGCTATCAGGTAACACAGAGTCTCCAACCCCGTACTAATCAATTCCTGGAAGCAATTAAACAAATCGTTAGCTTAATCGAAGCTTCGAAAGTTGATGCAACTTTCACTTGAGAGATGTGCCTAGTTGTAACTACAAACATGATAGAAAGATAAACTCTTAGGGAGCATCCAATAATAACGTGAGGCAATCTTTTTGTTTGTTTTTTGGTTAGATGGCGTGAGATTTTTTCATAATGTATACAAGTTAATCTGTGCTTGATTGCATTAGATTTATTCTTTAGTGTAGAAACATTCTTTGCTTAATTTCACCCAGTTTTCTCACAATATTACACTTTTTCTTGCGGAAAAAAAATACGTGAGATTTGCCGAGAACACTCTCCTACCCCCGTGAGATTCGGTGAGATTTTATTTGACCCCCTCCCCCCTAAGAGCCTCACGTAATTAATGGATGCCCCCTTACATGCCTACTTTAAATGCACAGCATAAGCATTGAGCATCAACTAAGCAAGTACGTATGTACCTACTCGTAAGTTACGTATTACGCAATAGGCGTGACGAAAGATTTTATCCTCTTCCATAATGTGAGTACACATTTACTATTTACAAAAAAGCCTTTATTTCGGTAATAAACTTAAGTTTAACGAAGTTTGAAGCCATTTTTCACATATTTTTTCAACAGTGCCCGAAAACAGCTTGCTTGTGTCATGGCGTCGATTTGACGTCACGGCATTGTGTCATGTCATTGTGTCTATGCGTGATGAGCGGCGGATGACCTGAGTTCACTTAGGCATGACGTCATACGCTGTGATCGTTGTTTCTGACAAGATGGCCGATTGCTGTATTTTAATGTTTTAATTTATTGAAAATCTTAATAATCTGTTTTTTAAAAATAAAACTAAACATGTGTTTTAAATTTTTTTAATCTGGCTAGTCCCCTGAAAGCATTGAATCGGCGATTTTTTGATACTGTCGTCATGCCTATTACAAATGCTTACGTAGATCCATGCAAGCTGTAAATAGTGTGGATGGTGTAGAAGTGTAAAATTGATTAGCTATAACTTTTTTTGAGACAATCTTGTATTTTTATTTTCCAGGTAGCTTTTGAAAAAGTTTATTTTATTAGTGAAATTGGGCTTACTTACAAACGCTGCATAAACTTAACCAGTAGGTAATTTATATTATAGTTTTCTGTCTTGTTTTTTAATGCTTAACATTTAAAGTCATCATCAGATAAATTTTAGAGGTTTTATGTAAGACCTCTATGTTTATGTACAGGGATGTATTGTATAATTTGTATAGATCAAGATTACATTCGACAGAACATATACTCCAAATCCAAATAATATCCTCAAAATCTTCAAATATGAAAGACATTTTGTACATTAGTAGAATGTAGCGTCACGTCGCTGTTTCGTGCGTGACTCAATGCTTCTTATCGGTCTGTTTCTGTTATTGACAGCAAAAAGATAAAATAAACAAAGACCTCACAGATAAGGCCTTTGTTTTTATCCATCCAAGCAAAGAATGGATTTACCGTTGCGAATTTGGTATTTATATGTTTTACATTTTGGCTTTTCGTAACACAAGCTAATTTTACACATACTTCTTCGTTTTTGTGAACCAGAAGAGATACTTATGTAACTACATACTCCCACCACATAACCAGACATCCCACACTGCCCACACTCGACCCTTATAAATGCAAATGTATTTGGCTCGCTCTATCTGTCTATAGCCATTTCGTTACCAATCTTATAAAGTAAAATTTTGCAAGAAAGTAGTGTTCGATTCAAAGGCAGATAAGATATAGTAAAAACAATTGGATAAACATACAGACAGACAGACCAGAGTCTCATCAAAAAGGTCTTTCCCCTAAGATTTCAATAGGCTGACTCAGTTATCCGAACATATTATAATGTATTCGACGATTATCTTCGAAAAGTCTTCCGCCTTCGGAAAGAATATGTCAAATCTTTCCGAGATTTCACATATAAATTCGAATTCTTTCCGAAGGCGGAAGACTTTTCAAAGATAATCGTCGAATACCTACATTCGATGTTCGGATAGCTGAGTCAGCCTGCAGAACCCTTCAAAATCAGAGAATCAAGAAAATAACATCGGAGCTTTTATAACAATGATGTACTCGTAGAGATTTACTTACAGATAAGACCCAATTGATCGGTAGCTTGAGTGCTTCCCTGATGCTGAGCAGGTACACGAAGGTCCACATGAGCGTGGTGATGAAGCTGGTGACGGCCACGAACACGAACCAGGTGGAGAACCATGGCGAGCCCAGCGACATGCACAGGATGCCCAGCACCTGGAAAATACAAATACATATTACTATTTTTGATATTGTTAATGACGAAAACAGAACGCCTAAGGCGAGATTTTTTCACACTTTATTTAAACTACAATTTGTATGGAACTAGTTGTAGTTCATATTTTGAACACTAGGTGGCGCGGTTTTTATCCCATACAAATTATAGTTTACGGTAACGCGATCGAAAGTGAAAAAAACTCGCACGAGGCACTCTAGATCAAAAAAAATAACAAGACAAAAAAACAAAAAACAAAAACCTACTTCAAAAGACTGACTATTGAGTTATTCATCTATTTGTCGCGCACGTACTTAATGCAAATTTAAGACTTATATGGTTTTCTCATGGATACCATTATCAGAACTGGACTAAATTGAAATGGGACCAAATGGGAAGCGTCAGCTTTCTAATAAAAAAAGAATCATCAAAATCGATTCACCCAGTCAAAAGTTATGAGGTAACAGACATAAAAAAAAAAAAATAAGTATTGGTTAGTTTATATCTAATCATGGTACGTATGTTATGTATGTATGGGTAGAAAGAAACAATCAACTACGCTGTATATCTAGCTGAACGTATCTATGCTGTATATTTGGACTATATTATTATTACATTAATTATTATTACCTATTGTACCAGTTTCTACAAACATGTTTATTTATGATATAGGCTGCGAGCAGAGCTTGCATTTGGTTTTTCCTCGTTTACAATTTCTCAAAAACAGTTATGAATCAGTCTCCGGTCTTCTTTGCCTAATCTGAAATTCTATATCGGCAAAAAACCTAGTGTAATCCAACTTAAATCGCCAAAGGTATTTCCTACCTAAACTCGTAAGTAGATAATTCTATTTTTCTCTGTGTTTTGATTACGATAGTAGTAATCTATATAAAGAAAAGTATTCTGAACACAAAGGTAAAATATAGCTATGATACCCCGGATATGAAGAACAGCTTGCACTCCAATAGACTGTCAAGACGTTTGCGATAAGAAAATTCATAGAAATACACAAACATAGGTAGGTAGGTATACCTACGTAGGTACGTTCAAAACCATTACCCAACTTCTTGGGCATTCAGGTAAAAATCTGTACCTATATTTCATATGTTCACAAGGTGTAACGGAAAGGTGCAGTAATACTTCAGGATGTTCTTCTACTTGTCAGAGTGAACAACTTGTAGAACACAAGTTTGCTAAATTCGAGAAACAAAATTATCGAGTCTCCGTACAAAATATTTAGTCACGTGATCAATTTTCTATTCAATATTTTCTTTCTCGAATTTAGCAAACTTGTGTTCTAAAAGTTGTTCACTTTGACGTGTACAAGAACTGCCTTAAGTATTACTAAACCTTTCCGTTACACCTTGTGTATAGGTATATCCATCTGAGTATGTTCCATCATCAGCTATCTATAGGCTAAGATGAGAACATAGGTGAACCCGATAACGTCATCCATCACTTACGGCATGCCGAAGATAACCTTCGATATTCCAAACACCCACCGGTCCCGTAGGTGTGCTCTTGCTTAAACATAGCAGATAGGTAATAATAGCTTGAGCTTTTATAAGTATCCTTAAAAGACAAAAGGAAAACAAAGAAATTTATAACGAAAATCATCATGACTGACTTAACCAACTAAGTCTCCGCGGAACAGCGATAAGGCCGATTAGCGTTACTCATTTGTATGCACACTTTAGTCAGCTTGTGAGACATGTTTTTGTTATTTACCAAGTCTATGCAATACTTATTGTTCAGTTTGAACCGAGGGTTATGAAAGAGGCGTGCTTACAACGCATACCTTTCAGTACTTTGAATGGGCTAACGTAACACATGCCGCGACAATGTATGAATAGCGGTAGAGCCGCGGTACCACTAGGACAACGGTGCTAAGTAAATGGGAGGCATTAGCGTGTGGTGCCGCATGCCGTGCCGCCTCCGCCTCTGCGCCCGCGCCGCGGCCTCCACTGCCAACCGGTTCCATATCGCGCGAACTCTCTGTCGCAACGCGCTAACAGGTGTTGTTTGTAGAAATTCCACCGATAACCGAACGTCTTTCAATGACCCGATCGTCTATATCGCAAGTAGTTCAATAGGTATGACAGCTCAAACGAGGTAATAGGTATGTTTTAAAAATATCATTATCAACGCTACCATTTAGGCGCGAGCGCGACCAGCTTTATTAAATAGAGCCCGGCACCCACGCAACACGTCAAGTTTAGTCATGCACAGTTTACTTGAGAGTCGGTATAAGAATACTGTTGATAGGTTGGGCAATTGGGCATGCGCTAGGGGTACAGGAAATGCGTGTGCTAATTGAACTTCGTTGACCTTTGTTACTGAGTGCTTCCTTCATCCCGTTGAAGTCGAAGGGGGCCAAAAATGTGTGTCACGGGAGGCACGTCCACGTGCAGTCGCGGAGCTCGGTGAAAGTGCGCGGCGCTGTCGTCACGCGTGTGTATGGGACGCGACCGCCATTCCGAGTCCCATCAATGGGTTGACGGAATAACGTCGCTTTTACACGTTGCAGTCTCGCTCCAAATCGCTGTACGTGGCCGGATTTCCGATTCGATATAATGCGGCGATAGTCACAATCACAATGAGACGTGAAAAGTGCCGACGCACCCACGCCACACCACGGTTCTTTTTTTACACAAAATATAGGTAGCTATTTATGTCATCATGGAAAATATTTCATAAATTACATTATTTTAGGCGTAGAAAAAATGCTAATGTATGTCTTTACCTATAGCCTTTTTTAACGGATGGATGAATAGTAATTTGTTATAGGTACCAACTGTATTAAATATTTGGTGATATGGAAGCTAACATAAATACCTACAGCAAAAACAAACCTACACAATTTATACGTAGTACATACTTGTTGCGCCCAGCGGTCTTACCCATTTACCCTTGGCTTATACCCTGGATTAACACAGGCCACTTTTTTTATTATTCTGAAAAACGGTTAGCGGAAAACGGGCAAAACCGCGATGCGCAACTAACTTATTATAACTTATTACAATTCCCACAGGCAGCGGCCTTTTAGATTAGTTTAGTTTAGTTTTATTGGTTTAGTCTTTTAATTTAATTATATTTTAAAATTACATTTGAATTTTCTTAATTTAAGTCTCTGTGAATAAAATTCATTTTAATATACTTATTATGGTGTCACGTATAAGAACAACCTTAATAGGTAATAAAATAATGGGTACAGTTTACGAAAGATGTATGAGTAAATCTAGAGAATCTACAATCCTCCAATACCTAACTTCTTGGTAAACAATGCGCATATCAGCCCACTACCTACCTACAAATGCATTGCCCTTGAATTAAACAGCATTTGATCATTATCTTTAGTTGAAAAATCGATATATTTATACTAGACTATATCTACTACATAACTTCCTTACGCAAAGTAGGTACCTTATATCAAGTTTTATGAAAAAATAATTAAAAATTCAACCATATTGTAGTAGATTTTGCACACTTAGCCATAGATTTCTATTTAGTAACTCTACATACTTATAGGTCCAAATAAAGTCTTTTTTCCAGAGAATTTATTTGTACATTATTAAGTATGTTTAGGTTTGAGAAAGTTTGGAGGTGTGGAGTACGATTATAATAAGCTCAGCCTTTCTCCTTGCTTGCCAGCCAAGTGCTTGTCATGCAAGAGACTGGAGTCGGAAAAACGCCCGTAACGCCTCGTAACCTACGGAACTGTCGTTCGTAGGTGTACATTGAATTAGGAACAAATAAATATGCATTGGCTTTAAATTAAACAATATTTGAAAATGGTAATGCACTTATCGAAGTACATATAAGTTTTTGTTTAAAGAACTATTTAGAAATAATATTCGTAGCTTTCCCAAACATATTGTCGGGAAACTAATCTTCGTAGACGTCTCGTAGATGTTTGTAGGAGCTTGTATGTACTTATTCTGCGGTAGAGTACTTTCTAGGTCTTCCTTGACATTGGTATTTGTATTGGTACATTGGACATCGAAGTAAGTCTTGATAGACTAAATTGTATTTCAGCTTATGCAACTTCATTTCCAGTTTATAAAATCGTTCAGTTTAGCAATAAACAGAGCAAGGAGTTCCATTCATCACTGTCTATAGCTGTGCTATTATTTATTCTGTGACGCAGCTACGCAATGATTTCGAAGTGAGAATGCAATGAAGCTGCAAGGCAAGGCATTCAAGTCAAGTGCGTTAGCCTAGCTCAATGATCTAGGCTTCTGAAATGTAAGTAGGACTAAAATAAAGATATCAGTTCATTATGTGACCTTGGGGGTTTTTTTTTTGGTTTTGATCGAAAAATACCCGGGGTTCAGCCAGGTTTTGGAGATAAAACATACAAAAATATTCGGTATTAAAAACACAAATAAAGTTTGGTGCTTGCGCCGCGCGTCGTACCTACAGGTGAGAAAACTTGTAAAAATATTTTTTTCAAGGAAAATTGTTATCAATGCCAACAACAATGCTTGGAATTTCCCCAAATATATATTTAATGCTTCCAACTAATGATTTAATAATGAACTATTTTTATGATATCTTAATTTGAGTTGAGTACTTAGTACTAAGTAAGTTATGCGACGAAATGTTTTCGGCAAGTTAATCTTTTTGACGAGTGTCATGCAATTCCACGTAAGGTTTGAAGGTTATCTTGTGTTGATATAAATACCGGGCGAAAATCTTTCTGTTATAAGCAAGCGTAACTTTTACGATCAGCCTGCCGATCGAGTCTAAGTTAAAAACTAAGTTAAAACTTGTTTGCTCTCACATATTCGAAAGAAATACACTTGCCACAGGTACAGCCATGTTAGGTAGACTGTTAAACAGCTGTTTTAATTAGTATTCAAACAAAAAAGTACATCGGTTAGCGTAAACTGAACCGTTTCATGTATAACGTACCTAAATATTATTTCATATCCACTCTACATATATAATAAATATACCTACTCGTAAGTACCTACATATTGAGTCTGTCTCGGTGTTCGCCAATTTGATGCTGTTAGTGAATTTTAATTTGTTGCGTTCACGCTCGCGAGATGACGCAATCTTCAAATCTAGCCTGAGCCTGTCCTGGCAACGATTAAATAACATACTTACTAGTTATTGCCTACCTACCCACCACCAATAGAGCGGCATATTCTTGTTATGCCTTCCTACCTACTGTGAATGGCGTTAGAGTCATTTTGCTTACTCCAAACTCTTGAATTACCGCCTACATAATATAAATGTAGAGCCAAGCGGCTCAGCTACGACACTTCCGACCATTCATAAAAGCGTGTAGGTAGAACCATGGCTTTATTCGCGGTCGATACGGGCAGACGATCGAACGCTGCTGACCTTGATAGCCGGCGACAAAGAAAAATAACTATTTAAAAGAAAGTTCTTTCAATTTCGTTGACCTTGATTTCGCAACCGTGACGCTGACGCCTCGACGCAGCAGGAACCGGCCGATGTTTACAAACAAACTGCCACACAATGCCGCTCGCAATGAGTCGAGGAAGTCTCGTAGGTGATCGGGTCTCACTCGCGGGCAATGGAACGTGTCTGCATAGCTCGACACGACGACCTTCGACGCCAGATAGCATAGCGACTTCTAAATTATCGTAAAGCTATATTCGCTCTCTCAATATTAAATGTAAACGAACCGCTGGCACAAAGTACGTAAATGAACAAACAATGGGCAATTACGTATGTAGCCACATTCACAGGGAATGCGGTGTGAAGAGCGTTGCGGTCGGATGAGCGAATACTATGGATCCGCCATCTTCTCTGGTTGTAGTTGGACCAACTGTTGCTTCCGAATAAAGCTGGAGCAAAAACATACTGCACAATTACCTATGAACATTTCCTGGTGTAGTGAAACTCAGCTTAGATATTATGATAGTGATTATTGTAAATTTATCTGAAAACTCGATGAATCCATACATATCCATAAGAACCCATACAAATTACGAACAAGACGTTAAAAGTCAAAAGGCAGAGGTCACATGGTCGTTACCCACGTCCGCAACGTGATCGACTTCAACTCTCTCTAGAAGGTGTTCCTGCCCAAGTGCCCATCCTAGCCGTAATCTAATGAATGACTAACGCCACTGAAACCGTACTCGCCTACTTTAATTACCAACCTACCTAATTGTCATCATCGTTGACTCTGACATCCTATTCAAGCAAAACCGCTAATTACATATCTACTGACTCTCCCAGCGCTTCCAACAGTATCTATAAATATTATCACAAAACAAAACGATGGCAAAGAATGTCATAACAATTTTGATCGCTAATGCACGTTTCATTTTACTTGTCTATATGACTTCCATGACCCGTATCCAAGCGAACAACGACGTTTATCTATGAAAATAAGAAAACAAGAGATGAGCGTCCTCCCGAAATAACCGGCCGTGCCGTGGCAGCAGATGCGCCTAAATATAACACCACCAGCGATAAAGGCGTGACATAAAAGAAAGCGTGTATTCGAGATTCGAGTAAGCAAGAGGCTATGTCCCGTGGCCTTATGATTCACTATCACATTACACAACGGTGCACTTTAAAATATATTGTCATGATATCACTGTTTTTGCAAGGTGATAAAATTTTGTTGTACGTAGCAGCTGAAACATTATTATGCTAACAATACGGAAATCTCTATTTATAAGCAGAGTGCTAACACAGCCGTCCTTCGATTCGTACCACATACATTAGCGTACACGGTTTCATGTAGAGATACTTAACACATGTCAATTTTGTAGCCCTGTTATATTACTAATAGGTATTATAAAAGCAAAAGTTTTTAAGAAGGTGGAGTATATTCGAAACTTCTTTACGCTGAAACGGCTTTAAGAATTCAGATGAAATTTGATTAGGAGCTTTTATCACGAATTGAAACCTAGGGTGCTTTTTATTCTGAAAACATTTAAAGTTCCTGCAGTAGGGTGTGGCTAGTAATATTTAACACTAGTTTCACATAGCGGTGTCAATATTCATGTGTAATAAACCAACATTTTCTAAGCAGAACAGTGACGTGTCGTGGTATGATCAAAGGTCTCGGTTCCTCCAACGCACTTGTGTGGACATACCAACCTACTCACTCTGCTGAATACATAATTTCACACCGTTGGTTCATATTTTACGTAGTTACCTAACTACCGACGAACCACACAATCCATGTGTCTAGAATTTTCCACTTTTCTGTTCCAGTTTACCTCAATTAGGTACAAAATGCGTTATCTGCGGTCGATACAATGATACGAAAATGTCTATATATGTAATTTTATCTTATCACTGAACATTGTATTCACTAAACTAAAAGTCGTGAACTTTATCGATATAAGTATGAGTAACAAGGAAAATTCACCTTTCAATATAGCAAAAAATATCTATTGATTACAATGAGAAATACAAAAATATTTTCTAACGTTATTTGTCTCTCTAGTCCGCAATATCACGATAACAACAAAGGAGTTTTAATTGATTACCTAGTTGTTAACTAGCTCACGCAATTTATTTTCTTTTTACTAGAACAAGAAACGTAGGTTTGACTCTCTTTTCTCGATTTTGGCAAAACTTTACTGCTTTGTATAGTTTATTTATGCATCAGTACATACTTTTTAAATTAGTACCTCTACGTATTCTACGTAGACTATAAGTTTATAATATTTGCATCACATCACACAGGATATCTACTTTCTAATTCATATTTGCCTCAGTTCAACCACGGCCAACTGACGCCAGTCTCTAATTGTAATACCTTGTATCTACCCTAGATAATTGAGTGACCAATCAATGGTCCTGAGTCTGATGAAACTCGTGCCTATTGAAATGTAGCATCGCTCGGAAGATAGAGAGAAATGATGAGAAATCGACAGGTTGTCACACCGGCCGGCGGCGCTGCCTGCGCCCGCGCCGCCGCCTTCGACCACATGTTGACACAACTACTTTCATTTCGATGCCAACTTTCACCGATGGCGCTCTCAAATAAAAGCTACGAATGCGAAATTAATGCCTCGTTAATATTGGCCGCAGCTTACCGGTAAATGGTCAAATTCAAATGTGAAACTCGATTCTAGTTCCTGGCTACAGGTTGTATGATGCAGTGTACAGAGACAGCATAAAGCATGCATGGGATAACAGTAAGTTCTTTAACCCGAGAAAATTTAGTAAAACTACATAATTAACGTAAGTGGAGCCGTGGAGCGTAGCAGTTACGCGTACGAAAGTAGTTACGCCATAACCACCATCCACCAAAGTAAAGCAAGTTTATTTCAGGTTATGACATTAATAACTGACTGAACGACAGACGGACACAGGGGATCTAACTCGATTAGGTTAATTGAAGGAGTCTAATTACTCTAATTTAGACGCCATTAACACGAGTCGCCTAACTACTTTAATTTCGAGGCTTAGGTACCAACTAGAGCTAAGCCTGAGACCCTAGTAAATATTTAATCGTTATTTACGCAGGCCCACGTGAGGTAATGGCACTAACGTTTACGTAGCTTTCACTTTTACCAAGAAATAGCTCAACTTATGTAGAGATTATTCAACTTAAAGATATGTATAAATAGACAAGCTATAAAAATGTGTACTTACTTACCTACTTACAAGAAATTATGCCCCCTAGAAGTGAGTTTCGAAAACCGGAAAGATTGTTTTATTTTGTACATACTAGATAGGCTGTTCGAATTTAATAATAAACACCAAATAAAATAAAATAGATTCGGTATGTAGGTACTGTGATAAATATTTATCAGTCTGAGTGGTTCTGAGGATTATTATTACTCAATATGTGCAAACCCTACATCACTTTGTTTTTATTTGAAGTAAGTAGGTATTACAGAGATGCATTAGTCATACAAGGACATACTCGTAGGACGTCTATGGTATGGTACTCAGTTATAAGAATGAATAAGAGCATAAAACTCGAGTATACCGTCATATATAACCAGACGTTCAGAGTGTAGGCGAACACGCCCAAATATAGACAAAACCGATTCCGACAGCGAATGATTCGGTACGATCAAATAAATGCCTCTGTCAAATGGGGCTAGAAAAAGATTCAATTAAGCATCTGGGTATCATCTATTAGAAACTAAAATACTACTTTTAGAATATAACACTATGCCTAGCTACGACATAATACTGTAAAGTGCGTAAAGTTGATATTTAAGTATAGATACGAGTAAATTAGCACCAGCTCGCCCATTTTCAGAAAAGTCAAGATCACTTCGCACATCAAAGAAGATAGGCCGGATGTCAAGATAAAGTCATCTATACAGCTGGTGCGATTATCAATAATGATGAACGATATGGCAAGAATGCAGCGCACGTAGATTGATGGAGGTCGGGGGATAGAGCGGCAGTCCGGCATGCAGGCAGCCCGGCAGGCTCGGTCCCGCCAGCCCCGCCCCGCGCCGCTACCTTGCCTACCTACCCACTGACCTCCACGCCACCAAAATGCGTTCTCAGCGACACAATGTTCTATGACCTCAATATGATGCACAAATATACAAGCGCTTACTTCACATCTTCTCGCTCGAAACACATCATACCTAAATATACGCGATGACACCATAGTGTGTACTCGTAATTAAAACAATCACTAACGACGGCAGAGTTATCGAATAAAAAATATGCGTTATTATTCTACCTATATTAACAAGCATCTGTAATTAAGTACTACGAGCATTTTACTTGACTACTCAGATGTAGGTCCGCGGGTACTCCGCAGTTATCGCGCTATTCCGTTAGGAAGCAGCAATAACTGTTAACCGCACCGCTTGAACGATAAACACCTGAGAGTGTTAATTGTTGACTTTGATGGAGTATGTAAATATACCTTTTATGCATTACGAATCCGAATTATACATAATCCTCATACACACTACACACATCTTCTTCTCCAAATCATATAAACAATTTTAGTGTCTCTACAGTCCTTTTTACAGTTAAGCTCAAACTTTTTATTTTTTATCATTTACTAAAAATTATATTTATACAAAATAACTGTCCTTACTTAATTATCAATATAAATAATCTTCTATAAAAATATGCCAACTTACTAGTTGAACGATTTTTAGTAGACCAGGCGGCGTTTTGAAATAGTCAATGTTGATTTTGATCCAATCCAACGCTCCGCCTTGCTGCTGAGGAGGCGCACCCTGGTTGGCGGGCTTGTTGTGGTCCACGGTCACTACCGTCTCGGGAGTCATCATTATTGATTGTCTCGAATGAATCCACGAGCACTGGCACTGTAAGCTTGTTCACTGTTGACGCGACACTGAAATCGACAGCGAGCGTAGGATCCGGTCAGCGCGCAACTGACGAGCGAAGCGCGACGCTAGTGCGGAGTGCCGGCTCTACCGTGCAGCTACGGTGGGGAACAAGACTCAAACTCGAAGAAATAGTGATTGCGTTGGTATTGGTATGGCGTTTGTAGCGCGACGCCGGCGCCGTCGTAAGCACACGTACTACGAACACCTCGCCTGGCCGCCGCCGCCGCCTCGGTGACGGAATGCTATGCTTAATTAGCGACTAAAATACCTATGTCGTATTATTTAAGTGATTCAACAATTCCAATAAACCGGTTCGCAAAATAGATAAGAATAAGAATGTTTGAAAATTCAAAATTTGAGAGCACCTTTCGCAGGCAGGTGCCTCTACTAGTACCTATTAACAATAATATAGATAAATACAATTACTACGTAATACGTATCTATTCAATGAGAACACTTTCTAATGAGTTCTTTATGTTCTAAACAAGGTAGTCAAAGTATCTAACGGAATAACTGAACCCAGTAACCCAGCTGTAACTAGACATTCGAGTTCAAATACAAATATGTAATGAAACGTGTAGATAACGAAAGAAAGGCTACAAAAATATATCAGTGGTAACGGTATGACAACGCATGTACCATAGATAGTAAGTATAGATGATTTATGGTTTTATGGATAATTTTAGCGGCATTCTTGCTTATTGCTCGATTCCCTAATTTCCCTATATAAAATACTGTTGTTTGCCTTCGTTCAAATATACTCTACTAGCGCCATCTACAAAAATTCTAAGAACTTATTTGTAAAGGCACTATCGTATTTTCAGATGTAAATTATTTCTGTAGTTCTTTCAATTGTGGCGCCACTTGTTACAGTGGCCAAAACCCATGCAAATCATGCAATAGACACGAAACAAAATTAACTTTGTTCTCAATACTGAACCGAGACTGTTGGTCAGCAAATTAATTTTTACTACATAACTACTAAAATGAAATTAAATGTTGCCTTAATGTAGACCACAGAGCGGCTAGCACTAATGGCCATATAAATGGCCTATGCCACTTCCCTCCAAGAAATACGTTCATGTTGCTGGCGCCATAGCATTGCTGGCAAAGTACTCTTTAATAATACTTTAAAAAAAGTGTTGCCATAATGTAGGTCACAGTGCGAACAACTACTATATAAAATAGCTTGTCGCTTGCTACTCTGTTCAAGAAATTCTTCTACAGGGTTATACAGAAAGGGTATGCTAAGCCAAAAAGGGCTCATAGTACTCATTATTGTGAACAACTTTACTAAGGGAGCAAAACGGAATTCGCGAAAAAAAATCAGCTGTTCCATACATTTTGTAGTATCATTGACATTTTTCTATGGAACAGCTGAATTGTTTTTTCACGAATTCCGGTTTGGTCCCTTAGTAGAAGTTGTTCATAATGATGAGTACTGAGCCCTTTCCGGCTTAGCATACCCTTTCTGTATAATCCTGTATAGCGCCGGCGCCAGTAGAGTACTGTTTCATATCTAGTACCATTGGCACAGGTAGGTTTCTTTGACAATTAGTACTATGAGGTAGGGAGGTATGTATCAGATCTTATCGCTCCCATTAGCTTATAAGGGGTAATTGGTCCCTGGTATAAATTGACATTGATTGTTGTTAATTGCAATTTATTCACTTAACTAATTTGACAGCACTAAAATTTTAATTTCAATTCTTTAAGTAATTTTAATTAAGTTCACAAATGCCAAATGGATGAACTTGTTAACTTTTGAGGCTACCTGCAGGGTTCTGACATGGCTTGGCAGTTTTTATAATGCAATAAATGAGAAAAGGATAACTACAATTTTAATACTGTAAAATTTAGTTTAGTTGAGAATTCAGTGCAACGGAATCAATAATAGTAAATACATTAGAACTTGATTTTTCTTTCCAGAACAATTAAAAAGAGACAAGGGTATCTGATAATAAAAGAGCCCAGAATCTTTTAACACTTTGACTGCGGAAAACACATACCTTGTGTTTTCCTTTGTGCGACGCGAATGCGGCTACATTTGACTATTAGCCGCACTTAAGGCTAGCGCATGTGATTATTAGCCGCAGTCAAACTGTTAAGCATAGGTAGGGGGTGTAGGGTTTTCAGTTTACAAAGCTACATTATGAAATGTTCAGACAGAGGCAGTAAATCGTAAAGAGCTGTTGACGGTAACAGACATAACCTACTACAGCATAATATTAAAAGAAAATAATTAAGCTGGAAGAAATTTTGATTTCTTTTTATTCAGCTTTTAAATATTTACCGCAGCTGTCAGAATGTTTCTAAGCATAGCTTAAAGTATAGTTAAATTTAAAAAAGTAATTATTTTTACATGTTTATTGTGTTAACTTAGAAGAAGAAGCCTAATATTTTGCCTCCAAGATGTTTCCTTCTTGCCTCCTCGTGATCCATGATACCACCGCTGGTTGTGAGAACAAGGTATCTGTAACAAAACAAAGTTTTTTGTTAATCACTTGAAATTATTATGGTTAACAATACAATTTCATGATAGAATCCAGTTATATTGACTTTGTTTATAACTAAACTAGTTAAAAAAAAAAAACTAGCAGCATCCCGCAGTTTTACATACTTTCCTAAAAGAACCGTAAAATATTGTTACATGATATAAATAGCATGTGCATTAAGCCAGGGTATATTAAGCTACTTCACACCATTTATGTAGTTTAAATCCATTTATAACTTACGAAGTTCACTGATAGCAAATATACAACATACTACATGCACACCAACATGCATAGCTATAACAATAATGATAGACATGCTTCGAAGACAAGATATATTCTAGTTTGTTTTGAAATACAGTTCTGCCGTCATAAGCCCAAGAGCCTCAAAAAAAATTGATTTGGTTTTTCATGCATCATATGCGTTATTCTATAAAAAAAAAGCCATGGTAGCTCAGTGGGAGAACAGCCGCTTTGCATTCTTGAGGCGGTGGGTTCAAACCCCGACTCGTACCAATGAGTTCTTTGGGACTTATGTACGAATTTACATACCACTGGCTTTTCGGTGAAGGAAAACATCGTGAGGAAACCTGCATATATGTCCGGAGAAGAAATTCAATTGCGTATGTGAATCCACCAACCCGCACTTGGCCAGCGTGGTGGAATACGGCCTAATCACCCTTTGAGGGTAGACCTGTATCCCAGCAGTGGGAGGATTAAAGGTTGCATATGATGCGTTATTTGCTCTTGGGCTTAAGACGGCAGAGTAGTTCTACATCTATTTAGGTTCAAGCAAGTCTAGTTATAGTCACCATGTTACCAACTGAGTTGTGCGGCCATAAATCATTTCTCTATGTCTATCTCGCTCGCACTTGTGGGTCTTATGGAGCCACATGGTGATGTGCGTAAGATGGTTATAGGTGCATATCGATAAGAATAAAATCAGATGGAAACATACAACCAACGACTATGACGAAGGCCCTACGACTCAGTTGGTATCGCGGTGACTATAGTTTGATGTAGCTTCACTAAAGACCACCTCTTCAACAAAATTGTACTAGTTGTATTTCAAATGAAAACTGTGTAACTGTACTTGGCATGCATTAAATTTTATATGTATAAACCATCCACAGCATCCAACATAAAGCAAGACACCTATATGTACAGTTTCACTTCATGTAGCATAACTTATCAGATGACTACCAACAAGAAATATTGGTGATTCGTGGTAGTTGTGCAAAAGCTACCATCAAATTATGTCATTTCCAAAATATAATGAAGGAGCATACCTTTTCTTTAAAATAATTGTAACCAAAAGTGAGATTATCAATTTAAATTTGACTATAAGGAGCCATAATATCGAGTACTGGGGACAGTGTACAGTTCCATGTAACTTTTTCCAGTTTATCAGTACTTTTCAGGTTTATAAAATATCATTATTATTTATTTATTACAAAATATTACTTCATTACTTCATTACCAAATATTTCAGTTGGGTCAGCTGTTTTTCAATAACAATATGTATCTACATATATCATTTTAGAGATTAGGTGATGATCCAAACTAAAAGTAGTGACATGCAGTCCTGCGCAAGGATGCAGTGAGGAATCTCTTCCTTACCCTAGCATTAATCACAATAAGCCTTGAAAGCCATGAAAGTTTATAATAAATAACAGTAAGACTTTCTCTCAACCCAAACCCAGATATATCACGTAATATTTTAGTATAAACTGGCTGTCGATTGTCAATACCCAATTACTAAACTTAACAACACAAAACTTGTCAAACTTATCAAAGAAATAGGAACAGGTTAACTAGTAACTAAATCTCGCATGTAAACAACAAACACAAACTTAGAGATTTGGTGATATTGAAGGGCTCAGTTATAGCTATGAGATGAAGAGAAGAGAGCTAATTCTTACCCGAACTGTCGTGATGGCAGAAGGTTAGTCCATCTTTCAATATCGTTAATGGGAACGTCAAAACGAGGCGATATGACTCCGCACTTGTTCAATCTGCCGGTAAGGTTGACGACAATCTTGCCCGCTCTGTGATCGTCGACGATCTCAAATTCACCAATGTAGCCGTGCTTCATCATCACAGTCAAGAACTTGACAATCACTTTGGAGCAAGGCCTGATGAGCACTTGCCTTTTACCGCGCTTTTCGGCATTGTGAATTGATTTCAGCGCATCACTTAATACATTCATACGCACCATGGCTGAAAGTAAAAAGGTTTTGATATAGTTTCAGTGAAATACACGAAGAGTATACTACTAACTGTGAGCCGTCAAAACACCGTGAATCAACAGAGGTTATCACAGAACATGTTACTTTCGAACTAAAATTATTTATGCACGGTATCGAGGGTGAATTATTTTTGCTCAAAAAACGTTCAGATATAACTTTATTTAGCTAAAAACAGTGATTACCTAGGATTTAAAACCTGCCCGAAAGAACCGAATTGACATGAACGGTCTAAAAGGAAGAAAAGTCACAAAAACCATAGATAGCCAAATTAAACTAGTGATGCGAAATGCTGACGGAATCGATCTTAGAAAATCGATTTTTTTGTCCTAGTATGTAGTTAGTAGTCAAAAAGTTTGGCCCATCGTCATCATCGTCAGCTTTTCTAAGATAATGGAGTTAGAGAGAGGTAGTTTAAATCAAGAGTTGCTTTATGCTGTGAGTTGTTGTGAGAAATAGTATGGGCAGTAATCGGCAACATAGTAATATTTTTACATTATACAGAACAATTTTTAGGGACAATTACCATTATATACAAAACAAAATGAAATTACAAAAATATGCTTTGTTTCACCTATAACTAAAAGGCAGCTGTATTGCTTCAAATTCTGAATTTCAGGTGTGCTTAAAGATTATCTCACTTAAGCTATTCCATCAATATATTTCAGTTTCTTCTCACTAGCTAAAATCACACATTATTAAATGTGTTTCCTTGGCCTTGGTTTACCAGTTGTACACCAAAGAAACATATCACATCACAATCACGTAAAGATTTGTACATAATTGATCAAAACATGTTTCAAAATCTTTGTTTTTTTCACGAACTATAGTCTGTTTTCATAAACATTTATTAACTTTAGAAACTACCATTTGAACAGGTTGGACGTTGGACGGTTTAGCGGAATACTAGCAGAGCCCAGCTCTGACGCAGCACGAGATCTGTTCAACTGTGTGTGTCAACTCAAGTGATCATCTTTCCTTTTTTTTTGTTTGTTCACTATCTTTTACCATCTTTTTTTAATCTAAGGGGACTGTCATCTATAATAAAAAAGTCCCAAACCAAAATTGAAATAAAAAAAAAAATAAAAAAAAAACCTGCCTCCAAAATATCAGTATTAAATTGACCAAATACAATTAAAATATTAGCGCTCGCTTTGCTCGCGCTGTATCCGCTGCCTTTTGTGCAATTTTGCGAAAATCATTATTAAAGCACTACTACTAAATAGTAAATAATAAGTAATGCTGCCAGCGTTTTAGCCTTTATATCAGGAACAGTGATATCAGGCTATTTGGCCGTTTGACAAATTGTTTTCTTTTTAAGCAAAAACCTATTGGTTTTTGCTATTGTTACCTATTGTTTTTAAGAATATAAAAACGTGATATAAACGTGTAAATTTATACCCGTTGGTTTAATGAAGAGATGAGCTAGTGCTGTACGCGGTAAAATGTGATGATTCGAGTTAACTCATTCGTAAACCTTAAAAGAGATTTGTACACTTTAATCTTTAATTATCTGTGGAAATAAAATTCGTTCTCGTTCTTGTCGAGAACAGTCATTCGCATTCTTTAACATAAAGAATTGCCAGCTTTGCTGTTTATTAACTAGAATTGGCTGCTTTTTGGAAACTATGACAATGAGGTGTTTTATAGAGATAACAAAACAAATTCGTGAAATTTTTATAGGTGGAGTTAGTAAACATCAATTTTATTCTGTCAAACTGATTATGTATCCTTTTGTCGATTTCCCAAGTAGGTCACCCTTTATCATATTCCCAGTCAAAGGATAAA
The DNA here is from genome assembly GCA_949125135.1 of Alcis repandata. Taxonomy (NCBI): domain Eukaryota; kingdom Metazoa; phylum Arthropoda; class Insecta; order Lepidoptera; family Geometridae; genus Alcis; species Alcis repandata. The sequence continues at coordinate 7,544,229 of OX421226.1, read as the reverse complement.
AATATGACCATCAATAGTTGGTATTTGGTAAATATTTGTAGACTTTTGTGGTCAAATTGCTGTATGGCTCATGTTTGTTTTCATAAAAAATATATTGTCATGATGATTTGTATTTTTTGTTCACTGATCAAATTTTTGAAGTGAAAACTTCTTTAGCGGCGTTGTACACTTTTTTGGAATGGGTAAAAAATGTTAAACTCGCGACAGGGTCACGTGACCTGATCGAAAATTCGTAAGACGGATGGAGAGTAGACAGCTAGTATCCCCCTCTCTTTCTACGGCGCGGCGAAAATGCATGCCTGCGCCGGCTGTTTCGTTTAGGCGGCGCAGGGCGCTTGCGCGAATGTTCTAATTTGACAGTTATAGTGTTGTGACCTAGTGATTATAGTGGACACGATATCGATTCATTTTTCTATTAAAATAGTTAAAGCAATTCGTGCAAAATTATTCCCTAACCATTCCAAAATATCCAAAACGCACAACGTTAATACTTAAGTTTTCACTTCTGCCGGCACTCCCGGAGTGCAACCCGTCGTTTTTTTTTTTTTGTTTTACTGGTGGAAAGGCGTTCAGCATTTGGACCATTTCGAAGTGATAAGACTAGTAATAGTAATAGATGTGACATAACCAGTTTAAATGAATCCACGCCACCTATTGTACTTTTAGAAACTAAAACTTTTTTTAAACGCTTCATTTGATCATTTGGCATTATTAGGCGAAAACAGATGGCAACTCAATTATAATATAATCTATGGTGTTTTAGTGATTTTGATCGAGTTGCGCGTCTGTCGCGTCGTCCTTCGGGTCGGTTTGTGTCCGCTTTCTTTTGAGCGATTGAGAATTGTGCAATAAAGTTTCAGAAAACTTTCAAAGTGTTTTAAAAGTTCGAAATTGTAACAATTGGACGGTTAAATATTTGGAATAAATTAAAGGTTGCATAAACAGTACAGTTTTCCATTCAATATGTAATGAAACTTTTGTTTAAACATAAATAAAGGCAGTCAAAGTTGAGTGAACTTGTGCAGTGAGTAATACCTTACCCAGTTGTAAAGCGACCAAATTCCACAGGTGTATTGAGTGCAAAAATGTTGTGGTAGCGAATACCTTAGCAACGGATTTACTATGACCGTCTCCCAAACGAATGTTCATAGAAAACTTTAATGACCAGTAACAATGAAAGAACTTTGTGGTCACGAACAGTCAATAAGTGCTCAGTGAATAAATATACTTGAACTTGCAATGGAAGAATTAGAGCGGTGGTTCAAAATGAGTCCTTGTAAAATTGTCGTCACTTATATGGTCCTCCTCACCTGTGTGTTCAACTTTACAACATCTATTGAAACAGCAGGTAAGCCTTGAAAATACGCATTCCTAAGGATTCTTTTATATTTGAGCTTTTTTATATACTTCACTCAATAGGTCCGGTTATTCATTTTATAACAACAACTGCCAAGGCAGTGAAGAGTCCTTTAAAGAGGCCTAAAACCATGGCTAGCCACTCAGCTTATTCGAAATTACTTACTTTAGTACTTTATAATATAAATTTATTGCACACCAAACAAATTACAAGATAATCTAAGACTAAGTAAAATTGTAATTGATAGTAATTGAAGGTCTTATGTACTACTTTAGAAGAATAACTACAATTTAGGATATCTATATATATGTATAAAAATGTTATGTTGGTTTGTGTACGCTTCAAAAACTCAAAAAGTTCTGCACCGATTGAGCTGAAATTTTAGCATGATATGTAATCCGCATCAAGGATTATTTTATCTATTTTTATTTTTTTATCCACAGCGAAGCGTGGCAGGGAACAGCTAGTTAATAATAATAATTATTTGCTAGCTGTGCCTGCCGTTTCACCTGCATAATGCATAATTTGGTTTGTCACGCAGTCTTTACATTGCTCGTCCCCTGAAAACATTTTATTTTACTGGGATAGAAAGTAGGCACCCTATGTCCTTTATCTTTATAAATTATAGCCTTTGTATATAGCTATGTATAAGCTATATTATTGTAAAGTCTCATTAAAATCCATTCAGTACTTTTTGCGTGAAAGAGTAACAAACACACATACATACAAACTTTTTCATTTAAAATATTAGAAGGTGACACTCGGCATGTAAATTCCAACAATCTTGTCAGATAAAGTCTGGTAATCCATTGGATGTTGAAATTGGTGTTTTAATAGTTCGAAAGCATTATTATTTTCAGGTACTTAAATCACTGACCTAAAAGATTAAGCATAGTTTGGTTTCGTGGTCTGTAATTACATATCCCATTTTATTACACAAAGCAGAACTAGCCTCTCTAGGAACCTGTAGTTTAATGTTCTATTAATAATTTTATAGTTTGTTCATTTATAATGATGATTGTGGACAGCAGCAGTGAATTGCAAAAATCAGAAAAGGTATCAAAGAATTTTCTATTATTTGTTTATTGACGGCAACTTAATACTGTATTATTACATTAAATTGTAACTTATTAGTATTTACTTCAAATGATCTTATATTTTTAAATGCCTCAAGATGTCTTAATTGTTACTATGGAGATTATTCCTCAGATATCAATTAGTTTTCTGGAGTTAGTAATTTACTAGATTTCTGCAATTAGTTTTCTGGATATTAATTAATTCCAATTATCAAGCTAGGTTAGTCTTAGGTATTTCTATGTAAAATTTTAAGTAATTAAATTTTGTTAAATTTTAATTTCTTGCTTTGTTGGCAATTTTTTGTTGGGTGAATGACAATTTTTTTAAGACAAGCAGTTTTTTAATTTTTTGTTACTTATCTATTTTAATTTCACTTTTTTTTAAAGAAAGGAATTCAGGCATACATTAAATGTATATCATCCTTTCATAAAAAAGTTTTGTCATTTTGCAAATTCACTTATTCTATAAAACACTGACAATATATTTTACATCTGGCCACTAATTGCTCTATGTTAAGCAATGGGTTGACCCATGATGGACCCATCACACAGTCTCCAACCAGTTTCAGAGCCTCTGAGACTCAAACAATGGTCTAAATTTTATTTTACCTAAATAAATTATTTGTTTGGAAATACATACTTGCAGATTGTTTGTACTATGGTAGGCTATTTGATGCCGAATTGTTTATGCATCAATACACTAATGAACAACACAATTTGTATCCTCAGTTTTTTTTATTTCAGCTTGTACCACGAAATAAACCTTTCCTCGATAAATTTAAATCTTTTTTCGTAGACTCAGTGTCATGTATTGTAAATGGTGTGGTCCTATTTTATTCTAAAATGTTTAGTATGTCCTTAAGAGTCGGCGACAGTTCGGCTTCCTTTGGATATTATTGTATGTATAGTTAACCGAATGTATTGCGTATATATAGTTCTTTTTTTATAGTTTGACATTTTCATTACGTAAAAAATCACGCGAGGTTTCCCCCCATGTTTTGTACTACTCGAAAGAAGAAACGGAAAGCCGTTTTGTCAGTTGTTTGTCTTATTTTTCCCAGCTATCTACTCGATGTACAAGAGCATGTGTATTGTCTTTTCATTGCGGTAGATACATATTAAATTTATTTATATTCGAATACATAATATATATTTTTGTTATAATTAAACACGGGAATACTTGTTACATGTTGTCCCAGTAAACAATTTGTTTGCATTTTCTATTTGCCGGTTCATCAAAAGCTCGATTAGCCATCCCCAAAAACGACACGGATTTACATAAACAAAAAAAAAACAAATTATTTCTCAACTTTTCATTAAAATCAAAATGATAACAAAATACCGAGTTCGTATTGCGTAAAATTTAGGCTACAATTTTTATGGATGCCCGTAACAATATTCTTTTGAACAACTCTGGCCAACAGACCGGGCTCGTGTAAGGAGACGCGGCACGTTGCGCGGTTCCGTGCACGTTTTTTCTGTTTTCGGAGGGGTGGAGCATTAAACGAGCCCTTATAAACTACATGTTCGACCAAATAACCGAACAAGATTTTAAATTACCTCTACGCCTGTACGTAATAGAGAGAGAGGTGTGATGGGAGCCCCATCTCTCTTTCTTTAATCACCATATCCTCTCTATCATTGTCAATTTACCCTCACCCCCTTTCTACTTCTCATCCAACTTCCGTGCTCTCTCACGCACGCACTCATCACTTCTTTATTATTTTTAATTTTTTAACAACAAACTAGACATGCGTTTGACCACAATCTCACCTGATGGGAAGCGACGATGTGGTCGAAGATTTAGCACGCTTACCTAGGAAATACCTCCAAAATGCCACTATGTGACACCACCAAGACAGCCACAAAGTCTGGTTATGTGAATGCATCATACATAATTTCGAACTTTGACGAACTTCGCCAACTTTGAGTGGACTTTAAATATGCAGTACCCGAATAATTCAAGCTGAACGCTTCAATTTTCTCGTTATCATACTTACTTACTGAGCGCATGTTTAGTTTGTAGTTTGCGCTCAATAATGCCATGCATCTTCATCAGTTTTATTGCACAAATCGGAAACTGGGAATTATTTAACGATAAGTTTTTGAACATGCGTTATTTTAGATGGTCCTACATAAGTATCTCTTACAAGGAAAATAAAGGAAAAATAAAGAGTAAATAAAGGATTTTCAATTTTTATTGTTCATTATTAAAAACCTATTTTTCTGGTAGTGTCATCCTTTAATTAATCGTTCGTTAATCGTCGTGTTTTTGTTTGTTTAATTGTTACAAAATGTGTTAAAACCACGTCAGTTTTCATAACAAAATTGTCATCCTTTAGTTCACTGTCGAGAGTTATTTTACCTTACATCTCTATGACACTAACGGTATAACCGGTATAATAAATTATAGATTGATTCAACTTTAATTGGTGGGTTCATTTTACACGCCACATTACGGAAGACAGATCCTTGGCATTTCAATTTACAAAATTGAGTTTGTGAATCTTGAAAGAAGTTTCGTCCATGAGGGTTTGCAGAAGTTGAACCCAGACCGTATACCTACTATGTAGAGTCCGTTTTAATTAGAAGCCTTATATGCCCTTAGAGGTAGGAAGTTGCCTCGCGAAACATTGTTGTTATGCAGATTGAATCAAACTTGTGCAGGATTTTATCAAAATGCATTCGCGAGCACGTACGCGGTTGAAGCAGATTGACTCTACAATTATTATTTTAGGCTAAGGTAGGCATCTCTATCACCTGTATATTCAATTTTTGGAGGCATTTGGCGAGTATGTCGTGAATCTTTTGTAAGCCTACTTCTTGGGCTGATATGCTTCTATCATAATATATTATACCTGCCTCATCGACAAAATAAAAAGTATTATATAACCTACACCTAGACACAAGACACTTAAGTATATCCCAAATGTTTATTTTTCATTAAATCTTTAATATAAAATAATACTTAAAATATAATTGAAGACGAAACGTTACGTGTGTCCATCAAGGTACATTAAGAAACTAGCTCCCTTAGTGACGAACGAGGCAATAAGTAGGCAGGAAAGTTTACTCTCTCACAGGCAAACTGATGTCAGCGTACCTTCGTCGGGTCGGGACGGAGTCAGTAAACATCGCTCATAAAGGCTCCACTCGCGAAAGCATCAACAGGAGTCACGTGTATGGCGTTATTAATATTAAAACATGTTGCGAGTGAGTAAATACAGGCACGAGCACGGGCAATGAGGCATCGTACTAGTAGTATAACGTGACAAGGTTCATTGCCTTTTTGTCCTGCACTACCATGCCGTCTAGCTAGCTATACAACCCTACGTATACCTGTTTGCGGGTTTCTGTAGGCAAATTGTTCCCTGTTGAATGCTAACCAAGTCGGCTTTCCTCGAACCTCATTAGAGATTACACGAAATCGACTCTATTAAATGACAGCATTGTTGCTGCGTTAAATGTTGTGTAACAAAGACTCGTGTGCATGACCTTTGATTAGATAACTAGTAGGTGCTTTCTTAAGCATATTAGAAGTATCATTGTTTATTTATTTTGGGTTGACGAAGGTTTACATAAAATACATAATTATAGCTTTGGCCCAAAATCTTTTGTATTGAACGAGGCACTTAATTAATCTAATTAATTTGGAACAAAGTAGATATTATACTCGTAACTCTTACCTAATCTACCTAAGTGGGTACGAATATAGAGTATTCATTATGTATTTCGATATTAGTAGAATAGGTGGACGTCAAGAAACAAGACTTCTCTCCTTCTCGATCACTTTCAACCAAAAAGGACAATTAATAAATTAAAAACTAATTAACACACATTAAGTAGTATGGAATAATAGTACAATTTATATACTACGGTAATATTTATAGTAAGTTTGTATGGTACGATTGAAAGATAATATTCCAGGCCGTGCCTTTCCCAATAATATTCCTGTAAGGACGCACGCTGTACGTAAGTACAAGTACACCTAACAGGATTCCATTGAATGGGGCAAACCTGAGCGAAGCCTGTAAGGCACTATCAACTTTTTACGAGGCTGTTACCAGTGAGCGGCTGAGCACTGAGCGCCACCAGGGCGTAATACATAATCGAGCATAATAAATTTATAAATTCTAACTTAGTTCACTCGTTGTTGTTGGCATTTTAATTTACCATTCACTCAAACGCAGTCGTTAAACTTCCGAATTTCAAACTCCGAAACGTCTTTTATTACTTTACTTTAAGAATGGGCTTTTGTTTATGATTACAGTCCTGTCGTTACCTATGTCTTTCATCCGATATTTAAATTCATTAATATTAACTTGACGCTCGTAAAGCTTTTCCCTAAAATTAGGCGAAGCAAGGGAAGCGTATGAATAACTGAAAAAGTCAGTAGGCACGTTAAAGTCAAGTTCCCTCCGTAGATCCTGCCTGATGAGTTGCGAGCAGGTGACACGAATAAAAAGGATCGATTAGCTTCTATTTTTACCCGTGGTCATTCAGTTCAGAGCACCAGCACGTGACGGACGCCTAGTTCTAATGGGACCCTGATTTTACAAGGAGGATTATTTACGACTAGCTTTGAAAGCCTTTTTATGTTATCCGCGAAATTGGTTATCGATTAGGTGTTTCGATACACAAAAACATATTGAGCGACCGACGGACATCGTTTCGTTACGTTACGAATGTTACGATCCATTAGCTGGAATTTTATTTCGCTCTTGATAATTTCAATTAATTACAAGTTGTTTTTATTTTGCAATATTTCCTTTGTCTTTGCCTTTGTCGGGTTCAGACTAAGCTAAATAAATAATCAGAAGAGTGCCTACAACTTTGACTACTTTAATGACTTAACTAAATTTTAGACTGACAAACTTTGCAGCACAATGGGCTTTTTGAATTCAATCTTATCCATTTCCATATACCTACTAAAACACAACAACTACTACTGTTGTACATAACATAAGAGAGTCTTTTCTTTATAAACACGTCGCCTTGTTCGTAGTCTGGGCTCATGAATAGGAGAGTAGAATTTAAATTGTTTAAATCTCGTTGTGTATTTCAACTTGATCAGGATTTAGCAGCAGCAGTGCGATAGTAAACATTTCACATCGAGTTGCAGGATCCTTTTTCTTTGAATAATAAATCACAAAAACCCTGTGACCTAATTTACAGTGGAATCGATACGTTCTAGTTGGCAGTTACTAAGTTACTTCGACACATACGACTCATTTGACTGTCGACTCGACGGACATGAATAAAATGTTCGGAAAGTTTAGTCGAGCGTTGCGAACTCTCGAAAGTTACGGGCTTTCGGTTGATATAATGTACAACACTTTAATTTACCTTTTTTTTTAAGAATACCTTAGAAGTTAATTGTGAAAATGCAAATACAGTTCTGAAAGTAGAGATGCTTGCATTATTTTAAATCTACATACTTAATGAATTCCATAAGTTTAATTTATTCGTAATTATTATGAAATGAACGTACCAGTTCGTTCTGGTTTGCAAAGTAATCTCATTTTAGTTCGTAGTTTCGAAGTAATGAATCTGAGTTATTTGATTAATAGACAAGTTTATTATTAGACTAGATCATTATTTACTTATACACTATATGTTACATACAGACTATACAGAGTTATAATGAAAGGGTATGCTAAGCCGAAAAAGACTCATTAGTACTCATCATTATGAACAACTTTTACTATGGGACCAAACTGGAATTCGAGAAAATAAAATCAGCTGTGCCGACACTCAACAAAATGTACCTATGGAACAGCTGATTTTTTTTTGCGAATTCTGGGTTGGTCCCATTGTAAAAGTTGTTAATGATGGTGAGTACTATGAGCCCTTTTCGGCTTAGCATACCCTTTCCTTATAACCCTGTATGGCGGGACCCGTAGACATAGTGTCTTCCCACTGCTTTTATCTGCGCGTAGATGTGACAAATCTAGAATATGGATATGTTTGTCACTTTAACGCGATATAAAAACGTTGGAAAGAATTTATCCACGGCCTATGTTAAGCCTGCAGGCATGCAAAGCTAATCCCAATGTACAAGGACAGAATCTCGTAGCTTATACACCACAATTTTTTTAAAGCTTTTATTTACAAGTAACTTGTAATGTACATATTTAATATGTTATTCGGGTGGAATCTTGCAACTCAATTTTGAACCACTTCTCCATCTCCGATTGAGCTGAAGTTCGGTATTCGTGTGTAACTCCGATGACAATGCAATGAAAGTTGGTTTTAAAAAAATGAAATGAAATTATTTCGATGTATGTCTGTATGTCATACTAAAACTCTTCGTTAGTAAATAATTGTCAAGAAGGTGAATTGGGATCGAACTGTTTCAACTTTTGGATTCAATGCACTTAACACGATACAAGCGAGAGTGCTGCATTCACAGCTACTCGTAGGTGTTCCAGTTCTCGTTGCAGTAGAGTGAGGCTCTTTCAAGTTCTGTCAGTATTCTCCACTTTGTTTTTAGCCAAATGACTGACAGAACAAAGTGAATTATGGTGTCCTTTTACGTAGCTTCGGTCCCGTCTCTCAAGCTTTTGCTTTTATGAAATTAATATTTCCACGTCCATTCATTTCTTAAGGTGGTTGGTTGCGGTTAGCTAGGCACATCAGTGCCAATAGATGGCGCTGATGTTTTAATTTGACGTATTTTATTTTTTTATAAATGAAAATGTGCATATTATTTCATGGTAATATATTTGTCGACAATAATAAATTATTTGCTATTTTCTCAGCTATATTTCAGTAGTGTTTTCGTTTTTTAAAGAACTGAATTTGTACCGGGCAATATTGCGGGCCGCGGCAGACTACTCACTCACACAGAGACAAGGCTCTTGTTGTGTTCGAACGTGGTTCCAACTATGCGCTAATTTCGACATACTATCCATTACATAGTTTGGACCAGTGGTTAGAAGTCCAGGTATTTGATACCGTGGTATCGAGTTCAAATCGTGCTTAGCATGCTTTTTTTGCGATGTTTTTTGTCTTCTAAATAAAAATCAAATACTGTTCCATAGTAAGCGCATAATTTGATAACGACAGGACCGACATGTAATTTTTTTTTTCTAAATGTTTTCTTATTCAGTATTATGGAATAATAAGAAAAGTTAAAATAACCTTATCCTGCACATATTATGACTGTGAGAAGAGAAAGTGTGTTTGTATTCCTTATATCAGGTAAAATAAAAAACAATTAGGTACCACTGAAGTTGATATATGTATTTATTATTGTTTATATTTCCGTACTTAATTATTTACAATGTTTTTTTTTTATCTTTCACGACCAACTTTCTTGCCTTCCTCTGGCTGCACAAACGCATCTACCACAATGCAATGTCTAAACATTTTTGATCATTGCGCACTCTTCGTAGGACAACTTCGGGCAATACACAATTTTTATAAAATTTCTCCAACTTCGGTAACATATTGCTGATGAAAACTTCATCGCGCTCGATTTCCAATACGGTGATGTCTTGAGTTGGAGAAATAAAGCCGACAAAATAACATTTTTCCATTCCGGAAACCCGCAGTTGTCCCTGGATCTGCAAAAAAATAACCCATTTATTCACACATTACATTTATTTAATTTTATTTTATTTTATTTTGCTAAATATAATTAATCACTACCAACCTGATAGTAGAAGTTGTGTTTTTTATTCATTTGCAAGCTTCCATCGCTAGCGACGCAGAGAGGAAAATTTTTTCCAGCTTTGGCAGCGGAACAAATGTTGAGATTGTTGCGAGCCAGTGAGGGGAAACATTTTATCTCTAAAATGGCTTTTTCTGCTTCAATAACCCCTGAAATTAATTGAATAATAATTTGTACTATGCTAAATATAAAAAAAAATTCAGTATAAAAACAATTATAATAAATGAGCACTCCTACATACCATCTGGACTAGCTCCTAAAAAGCCAAACTCTTTGTCGATGAAGAGCCCTGCTGGTCGTACGCTTTTCTTCCGTTGTTCGATGAACAGTGTTCGCGCCACCGATTCGTTGTGTTGTCCATATGCCATGTCACACGTCAGAACATTGTTTTTATACAAAATACTCTTCACGTGGTTGTGGCAGGGTGTGGTCGCTTTTCTTTTACATATCTGTAACAGAGCCAAAATTAAGTATATTCTAATTTATTTCGTAACACAACCTGGCCACTCCCTGCATCAACAATTTTTACTATAAGAAAGTTGAAAATTCCTACTGAAAATTGTAGCCGTTCTTATGACACTAAGGGTACAATTAGTGATTAAACGAACTTACCTTTGTGAAGTTCTATCATAATTATACGTAGCACTTTGTCCGAAGAAATTAGTATTAGTAGATATTATATACACATGTAGTTTCGCTAGGTGACACCACTCTTTGCACTAATTGTTGAGAGAATGTAGGTAGAATTAAACAAGTTAAAATATCCGAGGGTACATATAACCCACCTCGCCATTTTGTCGTTCTTATTCTTCATTTAGTTTAGAGATATACATATTTATATTACACACCTAATTACACCTTTGTCATTGGCATGCTTCTTTAGTTCTAATGATATTCAAGGGTTGCGTTTGCTCCTGGGGGGGCGGGAGTACATACTAATTTCTTCGGACAAAGTGCTACGTATAATTATGATAGAACTTCACAAAGGTAAGTTCGTTTAATCACTAATTATACTTCGCACTTTGTCCTCGAAATTAGTATTAGTAGATATTATATACACATGTAGACTTTGAGAGTAATGTAAAGAAGTATTGTCAATGACACGTTAATCGTGTGAAATCAACTTAATGTTTATTAAGCACAACCATAGGTACTGTAGGTATATTTTACGTGAAAATATTCATATTTTACGTTACTACCTTATTACTTAACTTAATTGTTATATTTAGCTTAAACAGTATCTAGGCATCTATTCGCCTGATGGTGTATTATTATTATATTAATAATTGCTCGAGCTAAGGACAGGTGACAGGCATCGGTAACAACCCTGTTGTAAAACGGAACGAAGGTAGTGGAGCTGTGGCTCCATCCCGCAGTGTTGCGGATAGTGTCAAGACTGACACCAAGCGAGCGTGCGGCAGTCGCAGTTTGCCGACTGGTTTAAGTGAATAAAATATCGCATTTGTCTATGTATGCCTGTAGAAAAAAGGTAAGAAGAAAACTGACTGCTTGAAACCAGGAATGTTTATTTATATCAAGCTTTTCATTACCAATTGACAATTGTCAATTATGCATAAGTGACCTAAAACACTGTTGGTGCCCCAGGTAGCATTGTATTTAGGTAAAGGAGGTTTACCGTCGCTAAACATTTTCGATAGAAAGACAATTAGGTACGCTAGGGATTGAGGCCTTATATAGAACAACATTGTAATTGTTTAAGCAATACGACCACCACTTCCAGAGAAATCCGTCATGTTGTTTATTGGAGCTTTTAGTCAGTGAGGCAACTTGTAGGCTTCGACTTGATAAAGCCTGATAACACTCCTGCAGCCAGGGTAAGATTGGAATATATCTGCGATTTGTAATGCGATATCAAAATATTATCGTTAGGTGTAAACGTAGCGATATCAGACACAAGTAGGGATTTGAACAAAGAGAACCATGCTTGTGTAGGAACATTGGTACAATGAAACATTGCTACAATCACAATGCCACATGCGTTGTTTGAAATGTTTTTTCGCGGCCTTCTTAGGACTATTGAAAATGAAGGGAAGGTGTAAATAAAAATAAGATGTCTGACCATGACTGCAAATGAATTAAAAGCGACTGCGTCAAGATCTTTGTGTGACGATATGTATCTATTACATTTATTGATGATTCGACTTTCAAATCTATTTCAGGCAGCTCAAAAGATGCTGCTAAGTATTGGGAAGCCCAATCAGCTAACTCCTATTTGATATCTGGGTGTGTTTTACGTGATTCAAAATCAGCGAGAACATTGATACATGATCTACTATAGGACGTGAAGATAAAAATCTTTGTAGCCGTGAGGCCAAATTTCTTTTGCTGTTTTAGTAAGATTGGAAATAGAATTCCATCCATGCGGTTAATGTAAGCTATCGCAGAATTGCGGTGGTGTTGTCGATGCGCAAAAGTATCAGACAGCCGTATAAATCCTTGGAAAAAAATTAAGAGCTATGAAAGCAGCTCGAGGTAATTTCAATGCCTTTCTTGTTTACTACTTGACCATTGAGCACTTGCAGTTTGACCTTTACAGTTCGCCCCCACCCCGTAGTTGAGGCGTCAGAATAAATTTCTGTAACGTGCACAGCACGTCGTTTCTGATATGGTGTGTTGATTGGCCTATGGCACTAATCCACCACTTAATATCGGGCAACAGAGTGTCGGGTACATTCATAAACTTATCACAACATCATAAGTTAAGATATTTGCAGCGTTTTATTTCCTTAGTATAAAGCCCATACCCATACTCAATGGCTGGACAAGCCGACACTAATAAACCTTTGATTTGTGTGAATTTCCTAAATCAACAGCGTCTCTTTTTAGTAAAATTATCTATTTCAGTTTTAATGTGTAACTTTTTGTCCGAGGTTAGACTTAGCGACATCTGATAAGAGTCTATGATCATGCCTAAAAATTAGCATGTAATTGAAGGTGTCAACACACTTTTCTCCTCGTAAGACTCAGAGAAGTAAATGTTTTTCTCGTCATTTCAATATTTATCAGTAGCATTTCAGGGCACTGACTTATTAGTAGCCAATCGATTATTATATTATATTATATTACAGATTCATAATGTTTGTAAAAGCAAACGGTGCAGTTTGCAGTACTTAAGCCGAACGGCACAATGTTACATTGGAATAGTCGTATTTGTCGTTGAAAATTAACCGAAGGTTTTTATAAAGCCATTGTGATATCTTAAAAGAAAATATGCATCTTTGAGATCAAAGGTGCCATATAGCATTTCTGAGAAAATAATTTTACTGCAGTGCGTAAGTCCCCATCCAAGTTTAAAATGTTCAGTTTTTGTAAACTTATTAATTATATTATTATTATTTTAATTTAAATACAATTATTTCGATTGTTTATCAGAATTTGTATATATGCCTGGTTTAGGAACAGATTCCTGAACGACCGATGAGGAAAACTTCCAGCTATCCAAGAGAGGATAGTACTATGGTCATTTGTAATTTATAAGAACCGGATTATATGCAACATAAAAAGTTTATAATAATTATGTATAATAAATTGGTGAAACATTCGTGAAATTGGTAAAATATGCATCAACATAAGTAAAATATGCAACATTACCTGTTTTTATAAATTTTTAATAAATTTTAGAAAAAAAATAAAAATTACAAGAAGAAAAATGCTGTATTCAGTTTTTTTTTTTTTTTTTTTTTTTTTTTTTAAATCAGCGCAAAAAAGCGCGCGACTGATTGCGCTTTACAGACCGAGCGGTTTATGTGCTCGTATGTGTAGGTTTGACCGGTAAATTTTTTATTTATTTATTAAATGTTTCTTAATTACTTATAACAAAAATGTATATTTTTATTTTATTTTATTTTTTGTGTTGCAAGTTGCTAAGTCGCCATATAGCAAGTAATAGTGATAACTTCAGCAAGGCATGATATAACACGTGCCATTTGTTTTTGTTCGGCTTCGATTTCTTTGTCCGGTTTCAGTGCCGTTCTGGAAGGGCAGCTTTTGTTTCAGGGTTAAGCTGTGGAGCATTGATGTGCAAGCATAATTGCTGGCATAGCATGCAGGCATTGAGTACTTAGTCAAAATATTTGTATATTGTAACCTTCAGGCGCGATATATTTGAGGCGGTTGCTAACTCTGAACGGGTGTCGTTTGCAATTTTCATTGTGATTATCGGGTGTTTGCCCAAAACCTCCAGTACCTCTTCATCTAATTTTAAAGGTTCTGTTGTCGATGAAGTTGGATCGTCGACAATTATGTCCGCGATATTATTTGCGGTCCTGAGATCGCAAATACTAACTATACTAAGTTACTGGTAACTATAGGGACCGTCGCCGCTTTACCTCCATAAGTGTCGACGAGATCTGCGCCGAAATTATCAACGTCCTATACAGTCACGTGATTTGGAGGCTCTGGGATTCAGTCGTCTGGGCCCAGGTTTGGTTGGGGTGACTCAGGAATGAGTCGATATTGACTTGTAAGTATAGGTTTTTAACCTTATATAATATACGTTTAGTTTATATAATAACAACAAGTCCAAAGGTCTTAAAATTTTGCTCAAAGTAAATGATTAAAAGTTATTGTGTTTTCAGTTTCGAGTAACTGATCAAATTTTGAACGCGGTGGTTAGTTCGGTTACATTCATTGACAGATTAGTGGACTTTAAGGCTGTCTAGTGTCAGCAAAAAGGTTATCAGTTCCAACTGATAAAATGTCGAATGCGGTGAAAGAACCCCAATGGTTAGTTCGGTTGCATTCATTGAGATAATAATTGAACTTTAAGGCTGCCCTAGTGCCAGCTAAAAGAAAAAAGGTTATCAGTCCCGGCTGATAAAATGTCGTATGCGGTGAAAAAACCCCAATGGTTAGTTCGATTGCATTTATTGACAGATTAATGGGCTTTAAGGCTGCCCAGTGCCATCTAAAAGAAAAAAGGTTATCAGTCCCAACTGATAAAATGTCGTATGCGGTGAAAAAACCCTGATGGTTAGTTCGGTTGCATTGACAGATGTCGTATGCGGTGAAAGAACCCTGATGGTTAGTTCGGTTGCATTGACAGATTAATGGGCTTTAAGGCTGCCCGGTGCCAGCTAAGAGAAAAAGGTTATCAGTCTCAACTGATAAAATGTCGTATGCGGTGAAAAAACCCTGATGGTTAGTTCGGTTGCATTGACAGATTAATGGGCTTTAAGGCTGCCCCGTGCCAGAGGTTATCAGTTCCAACTGATAACAATATCGAATGCGGCGAAATAGCACCGCTGGCGATCTCGGTTGCATTCTTATGAACTTTGCTTTATAATTATTAAGGTAATGAATACATAGTAATACCACTACATACCTTGTCGATGTACCTACTGTACTTCGTACTATTATCCGTTGCTCCAATGAGTCCTCGGAATCACTACTAGAAACGTCACTTTTATACGACTTATTTTTCACTTTAATTTTTTAATTTTACGCATTAAAATTCCGCGGTTTTCTTTGACAGCTTTCGAGCGTTTTCTTTTAGGTATTTTTTGAATAACAAAAAGAACACTAAGTATTATACTTTTGTTGAATTGAAAGTGTCCGGAGTGGTTGAGCACTAAATTGCGAATGAAGAATAAGAACGACAAAATGGCGAGGTGGGTTATATGTACCCTCGGATATTTTAACTTGTTTAATTCTACCTACATTCTCTCAACAATTAGTGCAAAGAGTGGTGTCACCTAGCGAAACTACATGTGTATATAATATCTACTAATACTAATTTCGAGGACAAAGTGCGAAGTATAATGACAAATCTTCGCAATCCACGATCAGTCAAGCCGTTTAGGTGCTGGGAGATCACATAAA
Source organism: Alcis repandata (assembly GCA_949125135.1). NCBI lineage: Eukaryota > Metazoa > Arthropoda > Insecta > Lepidoptera > Geometridae > Alcis > Alcis repandata. Next base: position 7,528,280 of record OX421226.1, on the reverse strand, counting down.
AACAGACAAACATACATAATTACTCCTTTTCTTTTCTTTTAAAAATCAAGTGTTTTATTCAGACAAACATTTTTGTTTTGTTTGTGTTATGACACAAATGATAGCGACTAGCAACAAGAAAATCAGAAAAAACTAACCATTCCAAATTGGCTTGCTGTGAGCCTGTCTGCTCTATGTGTATCATAACTGTCGTTTTCATGTTGCCCTATAGTGAGATGTTCTATTTCTGTTATTTCTTCATTGGTCTTATTAAAATCACGGAGTTTTGATAGGCATGATTCCTTCAAATTTGATTCTATGATCGGTTCATTTGCCTCTTGTGCCTTTGGGCCATAATTTGTGTCAGGTTTGGTCTTGGGGACAAAAAGTCGTCTTCGAGTGCATTGTTTTCGATTTGCATGGGATTTTTCTTTCTGGGCAATATATTTTTTGAAAGTTTGCCCAGGGCTAGATTTTGAGTAGGTTTTCCAGGCGCTCGTATGCCATTTTTGGCCCGTAGAATGTGAAAGTCCTGTAATAAATTGATAAATAAATTATTTACCAAATTGATACAGAGTTATGCATATACCCTGTAATTCTGGTTGTCACTGAACTGTAATGGACAAGTGTGACGTTAACCATCAGGCAAACGATTTGCTTGTCTCTTCACTCAGCTCCATACAAAAATGATATAGAGATTCATTTCGACTGCAACAAGCAATAATGTTAGAGCGACAAGTAAATTAGAAACTTTAGAGAGGTTATGTTTTCGAAAGTTAGCCGAAAATAATTAACTGCGATAACTTTGTGTGTAATATAATACTAATAGAGTACCGAGTAGGTACGTATTTGTACTAAAAGTACTAACCTTTTGATTTCTCCATGATATCGTTTCATTTGCGCGCGAATTCTATTGCGACTTTTCCTGGGACCAGAGTATTTGTGGCTTTTGTAATCTTTTTGCGAAGTACGTGGTGCCATGGTTTATTTTGGTAAAACACCGATAAAATCTAGAATGGCACTCTGATATTATAGGTAGGTATCATTTATACAAAACAGAAAACACTGAAAACAAGAATTCAAGAAAAATCGAATCGTTGTAAACGCGAACTTACGCAAACAGTGCTGCCAACGCCATGAGTTGAAATTATCCATGAAAATTATCGAATTTTCAAATAAAATGTTTTCCTTCTATTTTTGATTTTTATCTGTATAACCATGCGAGTAAATATATAATTTTTTGGAACTCATAATGATTTGTTTTAGAGGTAACACTTTCTTGTAAATACTCTGGAACAACTAAAACTCCACACTCCTCTCACGTATTTATTATTTACCGAAGTAGTTTAAAAACATGCAATTTTCTGGACAACTTCCAAGCTTTCATTCCATAAAATCTAAGTAGGAGTTTATATTATATAACTAACTTTAAAAAAAATACCAAATCAGTTCAGATCAGATGTTCCCAAATGATGCGCTTACCAACGAACATCACTTGACGATTGACGTTTGAAAAAAAAATAATTGATAAATTGTATGTTGTAGGTATATTTTTTACATAATTAATACATGGAACATATTTTTTTTTTTAGTTAGCCTGTAATGTCCCACTGCTGGGCAAAGGTCTCCCCCAAGGTACATATTATAATTATTTATTGTTTCATAATTTCCCTATAATTTATCCAAATTCAAATACTGGCAATACATTGTCCAATATTTCAATAATTGATTTTTGAGCTGAGCGAATTTCGAAGACCGAAAACAGAGAAGAGCGGCAACAGCGCGTGACTCGCGTATGCCACGAGCTGGCAACGTCGCGCGTCATCGCCGACACAGAATACTATTATGTATTCTGTGTAGGCACCGTACGACACTATCTGTGTTCACTCACACATTGACAAAAATTAACTAAAATTCGATGTTATTTCTACTATTAAATTTACTGTTTTCTTCAACTAAAGATAAAATGCCACCAATAAAGACAATTTAAAAGCCCAAATAAAGTCATTTCAGTGTAAAATTATACACTCGTCGCCCATGAACGTACAAATAGATTAGTATGAAAATCGAACAACCTTAAGTCTATTTTTTTATATTATTATGTATGGATAGCACGATAGCAATATTAGGACTTATAATAATATCAAATAGATTATTATCAATTTAAATAATTTGGTAAATAAATAGAAATGCGTCGAATACGGGATTATTAGCAGTAATGACTGGGCTAATTACGAAGCGCTATTCAATTAATCTGAAAATGAGTATGAAAAATAGATCAGCAATGTAAGTCGTATGTACGTTTCTATTTTTTAAATAGTTTTGAGTGAAAAACTGATTCTTACGTCGATTGTTGTTCGCAGTAAGTGAGGGCGATTAACAGTAGCGGTTCATTTCATTGTATTCCATTCATGTTCGAAGAGTGGGAAATGGTGTAGGTACTTGCCCGTCGGGTTTAATTCGCTGTATTCTTGTGTTGTATGGCTGGACGCAGACCGGTTATGGATTGTGGTCATGCAATGCTTTATTGCATGTGTAAACTAGTACTGCATTTTAACGTTCGTCTGGTTTAATGAGTTATTTTACGTTGTTCTACGTTCTACATCTTCAGAAATGCAATCGAAAAAGTTTACCTAAAAGCGTTCGATGGAATAAATCGAGCACGGTAGGTATAGCACACACGCGGTAACAGTATTTTTATTACTGACCTATACTCAGAAGATATTGAATTAAAATCTATACCCCGAAACTGCTGCTTCAGGCTGTTGTACTGTGTACATTTAATTAAACTTCGAACTGGCCGGGCTGCATTTTAAAATGGCGATTTGTATTTTTACAGTGCAAATTGAATAGACGAGCAAAGCAAACTACCCGTTAGCTATTTTCGACAGAATGATTAAATAAATCTACTTGTGGAGCAATTTCAGTTTGTGAACAAGTAATATGGAAAATTCTGTGCATGAGGCTTGTTATATAAATGCCCTTAAAAGGAGCATAAGGCAGTTGCGTGGCTTCTCCGAGACAAACGTATTGTAAAGGCGATCGAAAGGTTTCACCGTGCACTCGGCACGAGAGCCCTTTCGGCCGGCAGGCGCGGTGGGCGCGGCTTGCGGTGAATGTCGAGCTCAGGTTACCAGCTGGCCGCTCAGCTCTCAAACTACACAACAATAGGCAGGATACAACCTATAAAGTAATGGTTAGAATGAAAACTACACTCTAGATTCGAAGATACAAAATAAATGTGTCACATCGCAGAACACAAAACTACAAAATCACAAGGTCTGTGTTGAATTAATGAACCGTTCTTATCATGTCCTACATCGATGTAATATCTGGAGAGTCACAACTTACAATAATAGCCAATACCTTGAAACCTTAGGCACAGATTCTTCTATACGTAGCCAAGATGAATTTTTAAAGAAACATGTTTTCACATTTATTTGCATAATACCTCTATAAAACTACCTGTCTATGAAAAGAGCACGGCATGAATAGTACGCGTAATAAGCTCAGATAATAGGTTATCTTGATTTTGGAGATAGTCCTATGCATTTGATGATCGTTAGACGACCTCGACCACAGGTATTTCATCTACGACCGGCCGACGATTTCCAAGAAATTAAAGCCTTATGAACTGGCATCATTTGTATGTTAGCTGCCGCTGGCATCCAGTAAACGTGCCATGGGTGTGAGTCACGTAACGGAAACGGTTCTCGATATTGATGGCAGACTTAGCTTGATGCGTTCCCTTCCCATGTATTACTTTTTAAAATACCCGTATGTGGCTGGCAAAGCTTGGGAGTTTAAGACGATTAAGTACATGTACTAAAGGCTCTATATTTCGACTATCTACTTCAAAGCTAACGAAACTGAATAATAATTAGTGACAATTCACTCGACAAAAAGAAAAAAAATAACAAAAAAACATTTTGGAGAAAAAGGTTTGAGAAAAATTACTTCCAATCGATAAATCCGCTATTTATCGAAGAAATCGACTGTATTTCATATCCTTAAAGGCTCCGACCTCGCTGAACAGACACCTTGTATAAATAATTAGTAGTTAGGATAAGAAATAATTGGGCTAGCGGGACCTTGCGTAACCGCCATATTTATTCTCCGCTAAATTAGACCTACTATGTGATATAAGCTTATCGATCGACGATGGTAAGGGTAACAAACGTTGCTCGGAAGCGGGAATATTTCGCCTTAATAATAATTGTAAAGCTAGAACCACTCACAAAATAATACGAATGTAACACATTCACAATAACAAAAGTACTTAATTAAAACGTACAAAAGTTTATTCTTTGTTTCGAAACTTTTAATTCAAAACATGAAATCCTTATTAAAAAGGTAAATATCCACACAAACATCTGCGCTCCGACCCGGGCACCCGTTCGGTCGATGTACGTAAATTAAACTTGCTATACTTAAACGGCTGTTTCTCTGAACAAAAGCTCGCTTGAATTAAAATATCCCTTTCAATATTAACTCACGCTCCGTTTGACTTATTAATTTAACTTTGGCTTCTTTTCCACGCCCTTTTAATCGAAGAAATAGCAATCTATCAAGTGCCTCGTAATAACACTGTATCTTATCTTTTGAAATATTATCACTTCATTTTAACATGCAAGTAGGTTCTTCGTAAGTGGTAAAGCGAAACCATAAAAATTGTTTTCTTTTATTTATTTACAAACTAATTTTCTTTGCGCATACCTACTTTACTTTTCGATACATTACCATATCAACTGCTTGACTTAAATTGTTTACAATAAAAGGTATGAAGTGCCTTTTTCACGCAAGACTGTGCTTATCCTTGAACTAAATAAAAGCTAGAAGACTGGGTACTTTAACATGAAGTATGGTCGCTTGTAAGACGAGAAGATTTCTTATCTTTCCTATCACTATTCATCTCTAAGATAAGCCTAATAAACTAGGTGACGACTTGATACGTAAGCAAACATAATCAATGATGTGTCGTCGTATGAGTCGCATCTGTTATGTTATACTGGATTTAAAGTTAATGTGAAACGTAACGTATAAAACACATATGATGCTATTTATATCGATGAAATAATGCTCGATGACTGCACCATTGACTACGCATAGAATTTTCGTTAATCGTGTCTCGACACTAAAATAGTCGATGTCGAACTATCCGTGAGAAAAGGATGCGCGAACTTTTAATTACAATTGATTTGGGTTAAGTAACGGTTTTGGTAAAACTCGATGTAGAATTGTTTATCGATGTATCTATCTTTAGCTATCAATATGATACTCAACACGTGTTTATGCAGCTAACTGGGCCAGCCTAATGCAGTCAATCGAGAACCGGCCAAAAAGCATACAAATTCCATCAAAATGCATAGTGATTGAATTTCCTGTTACGTAAAACTAAATTAACCAAACTTATAAGTATTAGACGTAACAACTTAACCCACTTACCCAGTAAACACACAAAATTGCGTGCGCGATACGCGTTACTCGGCACTTTAATACCACAAAAGATTTTATAAATGTCAAAGGATTTTACTAAATTTATACTTGCCCCGGGTTAATGGTCCCTATGTGGCAATTCTAATGGAAAGGGTTCAAGCCTAACGGAATAATCCTGAACTCTGGCCATATATGTCACAATCAATGCAAGTAAAAAGGAGCATCAGTAAGGCTTATCCTTAAGGAGGAAACTATTTCAAAGAAATGTCTTTGGCATTTTTTATACTTTATTTTGTTCTTTTATGTGCGCACTACTTCTCGTGGTTTGTCGAACATTCCAACAAATCTGTGGATTTTATCTTCTTTAGGACAGTAAATAGTTCTAACAAAAAGTTGTAGTCTTATAAATGGCACTATTTCCAGTCGAGTAAAAAATGGTTAGGCAGTTGAATAATGGTTGTACGGCTCGAATGCAGAGGGCACATAAGATAAATTCCGGTCAGCGAGCATCACCCTCCCTACGCCGCATTATTAAACTGACCGGAGCCGAAGCGGAGCTATTTAATTGATAACTATTTTACTTCGGTTCCGATGACTAACATGCCCTAGATGTTGAGTTGCTGTTTGCTATTGTTTACTGTTGGCCATTTCGACATTCACGAGATTCGATACAGTCCATTCGTACTTCGTAGATTAGTTCCTCGAATTATAAACAAATTAGAATACTCGTGCGAGTTTCATGAGAGAGTGTTTGAGTTCATCGACTTTAGTAACGAAACGAGCTTATTTGCAGCATGTTTTTTTATTTGTTGCAGTACAAATGCAGCCTCCGAGGTTTAGCATGCAGCCATCATCATCAAATAGCATTGTTAGAGAAGGAACAACTAAAATATTACAATGCTCAGCCATGGGTAAGTACAGATTTAGACATGTAACTTTACTATTCCACACATATTTCGTATGTTGTTTTGGAAGATATATGGAACCATTTTTCATTGATGAGCTCCTATGACACGATATTACGTACTTGCAGGTATTCCACAGCCGATGTACAGGTGGCTAAAGAACGGCGCGCCTCTCAGTGATTACTCTTCGGAGCTATTTTACAAAATTCATAATACTCAGCGCCAAGATGCCGGCGCATACCAGTGTATAGCGAAAAATGACGTCGGAGCTATATTCAGTGAAAAGAATAACATTGTTGTTGCTTGTAAGTAATTTTTAAGTGACGAGTTAACAATTAGCTACTCTGTGACATAGTTTTTGTCGTTCAAATAGACGCTCCGGATACATATCCGGGCCACGACAGTCGGCTGTCTTCCATGTGTTTTATTTTTGGGGTAACATAACCCCGGAAGATACTATAACGGATCTTTCACAATACAATGTTACGGAAATTACTCTAGTTACCGAAACTACCAAAGTTAGTCATGTTGCTGTTTACAGACAAATTTATGTTTCAAAGTTTAACTACGATGTGTTTATTAGCCGTACGAGATAGTTTTAACTAACCTAGATGAGCTTTCCATACCTGGAGCTTTGCAAACACTAGATGAATTACGCATTCCTAATACATCATTGTTATTCATTGTAGATATGGGTGTGTTTGAGAACATCGTTGAAACAGAGATCAGTGTAGAGTCCGGCCGAGCGGCGATACTAAACTTTCCTCGAATAGAGTCGGAGCCACCTCCTTCGGTCATTTGGCAGGATGAAGTCGGCGCCTTGCGATATGATCAGAAATATGCTATCACTGAGAAACATCAACTAGTTATATTATGTGCTTCCCGCGAAGATGAAAAATCTTACAGGTACGTACAATATTGACATCGCATAACATGATCTAAAAGTAGGCAGAGAAATTATGTTGGTTTTATATTGCCGTGAACTGCTTTCAGAGTTCGAGCCATTAACACTCAATTAGGTAAAGAAGAAAACAGTCCTTACATTACGCTCCGCGTCTATGGTGACGACACAAAAGAAATCCCACCGGAAATAATTATAAAACCACAAGACACGAAAATTATCAAGGGCCAAGAATTCACAAATCTGTATTGTATTGCTAACGCAAGACCGCTCCATGAACTGGAAACTTTGTGGTTTAAAGACGGGATAATGATCGATTTGGCCGGAATCACTTTTGATCTCAACGATCAGTGGAACCGAACTCTGAGTCTTATTTCGGCAAACTTAACTCACACGGGACAGTACACTTGCCAAGCCAGGCTGAAAACTGGCGGGTTTGCGACAGTCTCGGCATCGGCCACACTTACGGTTTATGAAAAGCCGGTCTTTTTAAGCAATTTAAAATCTGAAACGTTCGGTGAATTTGGAAGTACAACAATTTTAGAATGTAATGTTCAGGGAATACCGTTACCTGGAATAACGTGGTACAAAGACTCGAAGAAGATTGCCAGTGTGGGGGCCGATGCTGGGGAAGTAGACAACATCGACGTCGATGACAGCGGCGGCAGGTACAGAGTCGAAGTAGACCGATCGCTCATTATAAACGAGCTCAAGATGGAGGATATGGGCGTTTACCAATGCGTAGCAAGCAACGAGGCGGGAGAATCTTCCATTTCCACCTGGTTGAAAATCAAAAGTAAGTAATATTTCAGTATAAAAACATTTCCGTGAAAAGTGTTACGTGACGTGATGCATTCTTAAAACTGTTGCATGGGAATGAAAGCGATAAAAAACAAACAGCTCGTGACACGTTACTTGATAAATGACATCATTAATGTGTATGGGCTAAATTGGATGCGATTGACATCGTCGCTCATAAGTAAGACTCAGTCGGAGAAGTGCGCTTTTGTAACGGAACTCGAGACTACTTTACTTATATGGTTGCTTACGAAACGTTTTTTTCAATATCCAATCGATCTACTACTGATGAGATTTTGCAACAACCTGAGGAAGTACTACAATACTGGTTCTTTAACTTTAGTTACTATTTCAAGTTTTGGGTGCCATAAGCATGTATTTAAGATGTAACAATGTCAATACAACTTTTTTTGTCGCATTAACAAATAATTGACCATTGTCACTGGTGTCGTGCAGCTAAGGACAGTAGACGATTCCCACGGAGTCAAATGAAGTTAATAAGAATGCGGACAACGGATAAAAAGGCGAAAACGTTCAAATTCGATACCGGCAGTAAGAAATACGACTTGTTGAAATGCACTTACTGTTGCGGCAGTTATGTTTTAAAGCACAGAGTGTTGATTGCTTTACCATTTTGTTTATTTATATTTGAACTCCAAGTAGAAGAAATGTTTTTTAGTAGATAGCTCTACCTTTTAAGATACATCTTATACCTGTTCCCTATTCGTTGAAAAGTAATCTGAAACGATTAATTTTTCTATTCTTAGTATACTTTGTAATTTATTTATTTATGAAATCATTTGAATAAGTATGTATCTATGAGGATATTATTAGAATGTAGATGTATTAATATTCATTTCAAATATTGCATGGTTTCTCTTGCCCTTGTATGAATATAAAAGTTGTAATTTTGCAGACAGGCTGGTAAATACTTAAGCCAACAATAGTGCGGTGGTTTTATCCCACACCTGTGCGCTGAGTAGCATACTTAGCGAAATGCCGTCAGCTTTGCACAGGCAAAGTGTTAACAGTGCATTGTGTAAAAGCTGCAAAGCTACTATTTTAAAAAGCATGTCTCGTATTTTTGCACGAAACACCCTTTACTATTTAATCAAAAATATTTCTTATTCTCAAAACAGTATACTGTACTGCATTGTATCCTATTTTATTTTTAACTGTATTATTAAATAGTTATCGAAATTATTTATGCTATTTATATTTATAGAAAACGGTACAGGTAATTAAATTTTATAGCTTGATACATCTTGCATGGTTATTTTTCTCAGCGATATTAACACGATTTCTCACCGATTGTTGATTTTTTCTCACGTTGATTTTGCGTGATACTAATATAGAGATGTAGTGTCGCTAGTTGTAAACTAACTTGTGTGGCTTGTAGCGTCCCCGCCCATAATGCAGAGCGCGCCTACAAACTTGACGGTTCTCGACGGCAAGGACGCCACAGTCAGCTGCCGCGCCATCGGAGCCCCCACGCCAAACGTCACCTGGTACTTCAACGGTACGTATATTAGAGCCTCTATATAGGGCATGATCTGACGCTTGATCTGACCACAATCATGTTGTAAAAAGGTAAAAATATCTTGGATGGTATGTAGACTTATCATCTGACAAATCCTTGGCTATGATCGTCAGGTGATTGACGTCGTCTGACCTGACGGCAAATGGTGAAAGCTCTCATTTACTATTATTATAGTGTTATACTGACTAGGCCGTTATTACATAGTACGGAAAAATTGGCGCGTTCGAGATGAAACGATATCAAGTGAGAGTCGTAGATATTTGTTTCCGAGCACTTGTGAAATCCGAGGGTCGCCCAATCTGAAATCATGCATTATAAAAATATAATCAGGCGTCGGATCTTCCCATGTGTAGAGTGCTTTAACTTATCTTTCAAAGCCGCTGTGTGTGATTATCGTGACTCCACTGTTTACCCAATTTTGTAAAGGTGGACAAACCCAAAATAAAATGACCTTTTAAACGCATTCGGCTAAAATAACCAACATGGGATGAGCTGCTCGTTTCATTATTTTATTTTAGTCGTCGTGGTACAAAAAAAATCCTATAAAAGGATAGGGTGTTCTTATTCATTGTCTCTTAAAATACTTTCCACCTACGTCTGCTATTTTTTAACAGCCTACCTGCTCTACAAATTATCTAAATTGTCCTATAATTTGGTTAATGATTTTGTAGATTCTTTGATAATAAACCTGTCTGGAAGACTTCAAGCCCTAGAAGAGGGAGATTTGCTAATCACCGGCACTACAACGGCCGACACTGGAAAATACACCTGTCTACGATCCAATGGCGCCGGAAATGTCTCCGGAGAAGCTTACCTCACTGTACTTGGTATGTACTATATTAGCTTAAAGCGTATTACCGATTTCACTAGATGTCCCTGATAGTAAAGTGTAAAATTGCGTCCATGTATTTTTAACACGTTTTATCGCTTGATCCTGTAATACGACTTAGCTCTAGTGCGCTATAGGGCCCAATTTATTGTGGCCCGCTCATCAATAATGCACCATAACCGTTTTATAGCGAGCCAGCCCAATATCTGATGCGATCCGTCACATCCATTACGCAAGGGTCTTATGTGACACTTTAATTCATTTTATGACTCGGTGGCCCCTCTAAAACAATAAACTGACGTTTGTTTCAGTGAGAACTCAAATCATCGCACCACCTGTTGACACCAAAGTGTTATTGGGTCACACAGCTACGCTCCAATGCAAGGTTTCGAACGACCCGAATGTTAAATACAACATTGATTGGTTCCATAACAAGCAGTAAGTTCGAAATGACAAGTTTTAAACGAAAGTACTTTGTTATTATTGTACTACATACAAGCGATGTTGCTACGGAAAAGTAATTTCCATTTAAAAATGAACTTCCGCGAAGTAACGACCTATTCAATCAACTAAAGGTTTTTTTTTTTTAAGGCCTATGACGGCTGGAACTCGCATATGGATATCGACCGAGGGAGCGCTGCAAGTGCAAGCCGTGAGGGCGAGTGACGCGGGCGAGTACACATGTGTAGTGACGTCACCGGGGGGCAACCACACGCGGCACGCGGTTCTGTCCGTCATAGAGCTGCCGTTCGCGCCGACCAACGTCCGGGCGGTGAGGCTCGAGGCCACGCAGCAACGCGCCGTCAACGTCTCCTGGACGCCGGGCTTCGACGGGAACTCGCCCATTCAAAAATTCATTATTCAGAGACGTGTCGTGCCTGAATTCGGTAAGAACAATACTTTAGGTACCTACCACCGCCATTTGTCCATTTTTGAAACTGCCAAGGCTGGATTTAGCTGTGACAGCTGCAGTAGATAGTAAAAGCTACATTAAAACAGTATATTCTGAACACATTGGTAGCGAGCACACTACAAAGAACTTTTTTCGTTAAGCTTTATACAACTTACTGCAGCTGTCAACGTAAAGTGGATCGAGTAACACTGGTATGATTTGACACGCGAGAATAAAATTACTAAGAGAAATTGCTAGCAGTCAACATTTATTTCCAGTGACTAGCATACAAATGAATCGGCAATTCTTTTATGACTTTATATTCGAGCTTTGGCATACTAAACGCGAAATTCAAATAAAATGCTTTGCAGGTCCCACTCCCGACCCACTGCTGAACTGGGTGACATTACCTATGAATGTGTCGGCGAATCATAGATGGATGTTGTTGACGAGTTTGAAGGCAGCAACTTCTTATCAATTCAGAGTGTCTGCGGTCAACACCGTGGGGGAAGGCCCTGCTTCCGACCCCACAGACGTCTTGACGCTCGAACAAGAAGGTAAAACAAAAGTACCTAATTTTAAAATATCTGTAACCTAACCCTGTATAATTATGCTATGTTATTTGATGACGGCACCTAATCTTGTAAAGAAAATCTGAAGCTTAGTAACGTAAAGTACTAAACTGTGTTTTAAACCAACATCGCAACATACTAACGTGTGATTCCACTCGTATTGGAAATATCGCAAGCACTGTTGTTAGCTTGTTTTTGAAGAAGTAGTTGCAACTGTACCTACTTACACCGTTTAGGCGTGTTGTGTGCTCACTGTTTGGATCATGGAATCGATCAAAACACCTTTACAATGTCACTGTACCATGTTGTTCTATGATCAGTTAGGAGTGCCTAATTTGTACATATATACACATATTAGTTTTACTGTGTTCATAATACGTAGAAAGCTAAAAATAAAATTGAAGAATTTGCTATGACGCTTTTTGAACAAGTCCTCGTACCTATCCATATTAGTTTCTGAAACAAAATACAACGTCCAACACGATGCGTCCTAGAATCGTTTGCTATTTCTTCGAACTCGTAGCGAGCGATACGAGGATATATTATTACAGCGCCTGTAATACCTGTATGTCTCGTGAAATAAATTGTTGTTCTGTTTGTGAACAAGCAGCCAGCGATCTTATATGCTGCCAAGGTATGGGGATAATAATGGTCTTGCTAGTTTGTGTCGTCTTGCTCGTTTTTTGGCCTTGGTTTTTGTGAGTTCTTAATGGGAGCTAAAAGTGGCGAAACTATGTCGAGATCACGAGATATCTTTTGTCAAACAATTAGCTTTAATAACACGGCTCAATTCGATTCAATTTTTTGGTCGTGGTTCTAATTAGAGGAATTATTATTTGTAGTGGTCAAGTTTGTGGAAAAGAGTTTTAGCTCCCATTAGAACGATACCGGTAAGTAAATGATACAACTTATTTCTCACTATAAATTTTGGCATTAAAAGTTACTCCAAGATTTGTGATTATTTCTACGATTTTTTTCATTACTTAGCTGCATTCAAAATAATTTTATATGCATGGCAACTAGCTCATAATTTTGTAGATATGGTCTAATTAAATACGGCACGCTCCTCTGGTTCTGAATACTTTATTCGGAATCGGATTCGACGATCTCTACCTATCTAGAGTAGATAGTCTAATCTCATTCCGTTTGCTGGTATCTTTTCATCGTCTAATAATGAATATCATTGCATATTATGCCAAACTAAATTATTGCATAGTCCAATCTGATTCCGTTTGCTGGTATCGTCTGATAGTCTAATAATGAATGTCATTGCATTTTACTCATTTAAATTATTGCATGTTCAACATTATGTCTTAACGTTTTAAACTTTTTGTTGATTTGTTTTTTGTGAGCCATGTTATGCCTCAAAAAAGTTTTAAACATAATTATCTGCGCGATAGTAAACTAACAGTAACACTTTGTAACGCTGTCCACAGCCCCGTCCGGCCCGCCTGTAGGTTTTATGGGCTCTGCACGGTCATCCTCCGAAATAATCACTCAATGGCAACCGCCTCTCGAGGAGCACAGAAATGGACATATCCTCGGATACGTCATCAGATATAGGCTACGAGGCTACGACAACAGCCCATGGACCTTCCAAAACATCACTAACGAAGCGCAGAGAAATTATCTCGTTCAAGATCTCATCACGTGGAAAGATTACAACGTCCAAATCGCCGCCTACAACGATAAAGGCGTCGGGGTGTTTTCTGACAGCTACACGATAAAAACAAAAGAGGGTATACCCGAAGCAGCTCCCGCGAGCGTCCGATGCGAGCCTTTGAACTCGACGTCGGTCACCGTGTGGTGGACCCCGCCTAATCCGCAAGCAATTAATGGAATCAATCAGGTATGTCCGTTTCATTTGTAGCTGTCAGACCAAAAAATTACACCTTGATTGAATCCAAACGGGTGCTATAAAAATAAAGCTTGCCTTTGTTCACACATTTATTCAAATTAAATAACTCAAACTCTGCGATAGATGAAACACAAACTATGAGATATAAACTATGAGAACTACAAAGTTAACTTTACAGGGTTACAAAATGCAAGCATGGAGATGGGATGATACGGAAAATGCAAATATTGAACAGAGACTGGTTAGCGTACCGCCGAACTTGTTGGATCCTCTGACGGAACAATCGGCCGTTATAAGTGGCCTCGAGAAGTTTACCGAATACAATATCACTGTGTTGTGCTTCACCGAGCCGGGAGATGGCCCGCAAAGCGATTATATTTTGGTCAGAACAATGGAAGATAGTAAGTATGGCTTTGGTTGAAAATGGAAAATGAATTCTAATTTCACTGAAATATGATCCAAAACACAATACCACAAGTGCCTTCAACTCGCACGTTGATTTTAATTAAATCCTTGCGTTTTTAGTTCCAGATGAAGTTGGCAGTTTGCAATTCGATGAAATATCGGATCGTGCCGTGAGGGTGTCGTGGTCAACTCCAAAGAAATCCAACGGAATCCTCATCGGCTACAAACTTAGCTACCAAATAAAAGAGAGCGAGGAAAGCTTTAAAGAGGAAGTGCTGCCACCTAACGTCACGAGCATAAAAGTGGAACATTTGCAGGTTCGTAACAAAGCTTGCGAACCATTCGCTAGCTAGAGTAAACGGTAGTTGTAAAGATTCAAAAGATCGTAAGATTACATAGTAACTTGGGCGAGTAAAATTTGGCAGCACTTTGATGTTAGCAATTTAATACAAGTGCCCGTCGTAGTCTGCTTTGACTAGTTAACCATATTACCGAGCGCGATGAAAATGTTAATTTTCGTGGCCAGCACGTTACTACATTGTGAGGTGCTGGTTTTCAAGATTTTGAGAGTGTAGGTACTTGTTCATTTGTTTAACGTTAAAGAATGCTGAACGCCGAACGGAATTCTTACAATGTGACAATCTTGGACTATGGATCCAAATTCTCTGGTGACAATCCTTAAAATACGGCCCATTTTTATCTCAATAGTCAAGTTTTGTCAAAATTAAACATGGGTATGGGTCTAAAATTGATTTCCGTCAGTTTCGTTCAAAATTAGAATTGATAAGATTTAATTTTTCATAAGGCAATTAAATTCGAAAACCCTTTCGAGATTTTGCGATGCTTTGTTATTCTTATTTTTTCAAAATTATTGGTCCAGTGACTAAAAAGATATTATTAAATAACTACCGAACAAGCTGAGTTCGGAATAACAATAAAAACGCACTTGCCTGATAAGAGAAAAAAAGGAAATTGACAGTGACATATCGTTTCGTTAAGTATCAAGGATGCGGCGCCAAAAAATGCCAATGACAGTGACAGTTACACGACAGCAACTTTGACGGAATAAATGTTTTCTTTTTCAAGAGGCTACAGTAATCTTGTTCATAACACCGAACTTGACTGTTACGTCCTTTTAGAATAATCTACTTTTTATTAATTAATATTGCGAGAAATCTAGCTTTGATTGAAAAAATAAAAAATACGTGTTTATTTTGCAATATTCTGTCAGAAATAAATTAAAATAAAAATGTTAAAAATTTGAATTGTTGTCAATTGTAGCCTATTCAACTTAACAGAAGTCAGTTGTGCTGTTTAATAAATGTCGTCTTCGCCTCTGCCTTTAAAGTGTTTCAGCGTTGCAATCGTCTTCACCGCGCCATCGCACGACAAAACTCTATCTCTCCTCTCCTCTCCTCTCTAAGTGTTTGAAATTCGCAGGCGAGCACTCACTACCAGTTTTGGCTGTGCGCGGTCACCAGCGTGGGGTCGGGGCCGGCGCGCGGCGCCACCATCCAGTCCGGTGTGGAACCCGTGCTCCCGGCCGCGCCGCGCAACCTGGCTCTCTCAAACATTGCCGCCTTCTCCGTGCTGCTGCAGTTCACGCCCGGCTTTGATGGCAACTCTTCGATATCGCTGTGGACTGTACAGGTGACTACTACCGTCCACTCAAGCGTGGAATCAGTCAATGAACCCAATGGGCCCAAGTTTGAAGGTTTTATTTGACAGATCTTAATTAATCAAAAGTATATCTGTCCTTGCCCTTGCAACCTATTAGACAAGGACAGCAATACTTTTAGATCTGTCAACTAAAGCTCTCAAACTTGGTCTCATTAGATTCTTTGATATGACATCGCAATAAAGTATCAGAGCAACATGAGAAAAATCTTTAAAAGATAACGAGTGCTCTTACGAAACGAGTGGTTTACCGGGTTAGGGGGAAGTTCTCGACTGTATAGAATACAATAAGGCGTCGGATAAATGTAGATCTTTTGATGAAAAGTGAAATATTTACAATATTGACAGTGAAGCCAGCCCTAACTTAAACTTAAAATTACAGTATTAAGTGGTTAAGTCCATCTTCGCATTAGTATTCTTTCCAATTTTAAAAAAAAATCTGCGTCGCAGGCCCAAACCGCCCGCAACACATCATGGGCGTCGATCTACGAGGAGAGCGCTCCGGATGCGATCTCGATCGTGGTGACCGGGCTGGTTCCGTTCACGACGTACCGGCTGCGGCTGATCGCGACCAACGTGGTGGGCTCGTCGCCGCCTTCCGAGCCCTGCAAGGAGTTCCAGACAATTCAGGCGCCGCCGCGACACCCGCCCAAGAACGTCACCGTCCGGGCGGTCAGCGCGAATAACCTGCGCGTCAGGTGGATTGTGAGTTCAATGTTTCTCTTAGTTTTCTTATGTCAAAAACAGATGCATTCGCACTCGATCATTGATTCGAAATCAAGGAACAATGTGTTTCACTAATGATGAAAAACTATCTCCTTGTACAAAAATTACAACCATTTTATATTAGTCCCACATTTTATCTGTGATTTGTTGTAGATCTTTAGATTTCCTGACATAAATATATACTCCTGTATTCTAAAAGGCTATATCTATCTTTATGCACTTTCTTTGCCAATGTACTTCAAGATTGGTTGAATTTGTTTAGCCTCAAAAAGGTAGCTAACAGACAAAAAGACGAATACAGTTAAAATTCTTCTTGAATTTTCTGTTCAAGAACTGAACTTCAGAACTGTTTTTTTTTATATTTTAGCCGTTGCAGCAAAGCGAATGGTACGGCAACCCCAAAGGTTACAACATCACGTACAAACGAACTGGCACCAACGACTCTCTCCACAGCATCATAGAAGACCACACAGCCAACTCTCACGTACTTTCCAACCTGGAGGAGTGGTCCGTGTACGAGATACGCATGACCGCGATCAACGAAGTCGGCGTCTCTGCTGAAAGCCCCACGGCCTTTGAGAGGACCAGGGAAGCTGGTAAATAGTCCTTTCCTTTGCTAACAAAATGCTTTGTCAACTTTTCACTAAAGAGATATTCCTCACGCGAAAATGAGACAAAGCACATTGAAACTAAAGTTTAACGTTCAAAATAAACCGCTTAGTTTTTTTATCCTGGTTGTAAAGCTATTTTACATGAATGAATGTGTTTTTCACAGTTCCATCGCAAGGACCAATCAGCGTATCAGCAAACGCCACGTCATCAACCACGGTAGTGGTCCTATGGGGCGATATTCCAGTACAAGACCAAAACGGCCTCATAGAAGGCTACAAAGTATGCTACGCCGCCGTGACTCCTCCCCCGAGACCGGAGCATAAAAAAGTCGAGTGTCAATCCATACCATCCAATCAAACCCACACGATTACACTAACCGAACTAAGAAAGTATGTAGTGTATCAGATACAAGTCTTGGGTTACACGAGATTGGGTGATGGAGCGCTGAGCGACCCGCCTGTCACCGTGAGGACTTTCGAAGATAGTAAGTTTGTTAGCGCTCATTATTGACCTAGATTTTTTTTTATTGTTAGACTCAGATTTATCAATAAATGGGATGTTCTATCTAAAACAATAAACACAAAATTGAATTAAGTGTCCTGTATTTAAACTAAGTTAAATGCATATAGATACCGACAAGCTTACTTAAATCCTATTATAATTAAAACCAGGCTCAAAATTAGCTTACGGTTTTAGTCTTCTTTTGTTTCGGTCAGTTTTGAGCGCTGATCCTAAATCAATATGTTTGTAAATCTATGATTGTAACCTTGTTAACATTGTAATATGACTAATTCTTTGTACTTTCCAGCACCCGGGCAGCCATCTAACGTCTCGTTTCCGGATGTAACTTTCACTACGGCTCGAATAATTTGGGACGTCCCTGAGGATCCGAATGGCGAAATACTTGCGTATAAAGTCACTTACCATCTGAACAGCACATCGCAGCACATATTTTCAAGGGAGTTTTTGCCTTCGGACAGAACTTTCAGGTACTAACTATTGCAATGGTCATCAACTTAAAATACTTATTCATGATTGTGATTGAGAGAAAATAGGAGGGCTTGGAAAAACTGGTGAACTGGTAAAGTGGCAGTAAACTATTTTCTAAAACCAAACTGCGGGATAGCATGTCAGTATAGATTTTATAATTGTTTAAAATTAACAAATTAATTTACTTTCTAACTCTGTTGGCGCAGCAACCGAAACTGTCTCTTGCCCTCCGATACTAAAACGCGCCATCCTTCTCTATCTTGAGCCAGTTCATGCCAGTTGTCTAAACTTAAATAATAATACTTATAAACTAGAAAAACAGAAATAAAAAAGAAGAAAAATCTTCTGCCACAAATTACTGATTTAAGTTCCGCAAACGTCCAATATCAATACCTTTTGTTTTCAGAGCGACTGAGCTACTATCCGAGCAGTTCTACCTGTTCTCCGTGACGGCGCAGACGCGGCTCGGCTGGGGCAGCACGGCGCGGGCGCTGGTGCTGACCACAGTGAACCGCGCGGCTCCGTCGCCGCCCGCGCGCCCGAACATCGCGCGGTCCTTGCTTCAGCCGCACCATATCACCTTCTCGTGGACTCCGGGCGATGATGGCTATGCGCCTTTGAGGTAAGCACGCGGTTGATTCTGTTCACATTAAAATTAAATATCAGATCACACTGATATTATAAATGAGAACGTTTGTCAGCTGTATCTTTGTTACTCCTTCACATCACGCTGATACGGCTGAATAAGTAACACTGTGACTCGTTGGGAACCCTTCAATAGAAGAGGGTGAATGATATTTGGAATAGAAATACCAATTTGACTTATATTTGCTACTTTAATCATTATCGTCATTTTCACCAACGCACAGGTACGTTTGAATCATGAAAGAGATGAGACCAATTTTACCGACTTCAAAAAATATATTATTTAAATCGTTTGGTGAAAACGCAGCTTCACAGTTGTCTATCTCTCACAGATATTACACAGTGCAGCAGAAAGAAGATGGCGGTACCTGGCAGACGATTCCCGAGCGAGTGGACCCTTTCGCCACATCCTACACGGCCGAGGGACTGAAGCCATTCACAGCGTACCAGTTCAGAATCAGGGCTACTAATGATATCGGTCCCAGTCGATTCAGCAACGCTACGGAGACTGTTAGGACTTTGCCGGCAGGTAAGGACAAATTATTCCACTGAATGATGACATTACATCACTCAAAATATTAGTATTGGTTTCATACATAGTTTGTTACTTTGTACTAGTGTAATTTATACACTTAACAGACAGTAGACATGTAACACAGAACCAAAGGCGCGGGGTTACCATTGTCACGAACTTATAAAGTCGTTTTGATTTAATTTGTAAATAGTAGTTTCATACGCGTATACTACAAAACAAGAGTGGTAATTCTATCACTTTCGCATTTGTAGGTTAGATGTAACGCAAGTAGGTAAGAGCGCTAGCAGTGAGAAAAGCAACTTCTGAGTTACGTATGAACAAACTGAGCTCAACAGCTTCTGATATCTCACAGCTCCCAGCAAGGCAGTGGAGAAACTTCACGTGGTCCCGATAACGCCGAGCAGCGTGCGCGTGCAGTGGGCGCCGCTGGCGGAGGCGCAGTGGAGCGGAGACGCGCGCACCGGCGGGTACCGCATCCTCTACCAGCCGCTCACTGACTTCCCCACCGCGCTGCAACACCATATGAAGCTAGATGTGCCCGGGATCAAGGTAAATATCCAGCTTTGAACTCGCTTTAGCATCTTGTTGGACGGAGTAGTCGAGAAGCGACGCGCACCGGCGGGTACCACATCCTTAACCAGCTGCTCACCGACTTCCCCACCGCGCTGCAGCACCATATAAAGCTTGACGTGCCCGGGATCAAAATAATAACCAGCTGTGATTGTTATATGAATAGGCTTTGGCATCTTATTAGATGAAAGATACCTCTCCTATAGAGTTGTTTTGATTTGGCTTGTTTCATAAGTCATTCCGTTGAGTTTTAACATTAAGCTTTTACAAGCAGTTCTGACATTTTGTAATTAAAAAGTAAAAGATTATGAACATCGTTTAAATCATTACTATTTTGAAGATTTTTTAATTCACATTTTGCCTGGAAAACATCGCTCTTAGCAATATACCCACCAGCTGTTTCTTTAGTTTAATGCGTTGTTACACTTTTGCTTGTAATATCTGATCTGAACAATATTTTATCAATGTATTTATCATCCACCAACAGAGCGAAGAAGCGGTCCTAACGGAGCTATCAGTGGACCGCAACTACGAGATCAGCGTGTGCGCGGTGAACTCGCAGGGCGCCGGGCCTGCCGGCACTCCAGCAGTGGTGTGGGTCGGCGAGGCAGTGCCCACTGCGCCGCCGGCTGACGTGGCGGCGGAACCGCTGTCGCCGACGGAAGTGGCGCTCAGCTGGCGAGCGCCCTCCCGGCCGCATCAGAACGGAGACTTGCTCGGATACAAGGTGACTAGCGTGGTATAAGCGTGAGCACAGAGAGCTCTCAAGGTATGCTGGCAGTAGTGTGGGTCGGCGAGGCGGTGCCCACTGCGCCGCCGGCTGACGTGGCGGCGGAACCGCTGTCGCCAACCGAGGTGGCGCTCAGCTGGCGAGCGCCCTCCCGCCCGCATCAGTGCGGAAACTTGCTCGGATACAAGGTAACTGTCGTAGTAATTTTTCAGTCGCTTACCAACATATGCATTTGTGATCAAACGCAGATTTACTCGCGTTAAAAAAATGGGCTGCCTCTTTTATTGACTCCACAAATAACGACGAGCAAGATATCCATGTAAATGTAATGCTCGATTTATTATTAAAAACAAATTGTTACATGTTTCCAATCTGTGTCAGGAGACAATACTGAAGAACAAAATAAAATATCGCAGCACTCTCAATTTATTTATTTATTGAAGTAAAAACGCTTTATGCACTAACAAATACCTCACAGAAAACAATCAAGGGCAGGCACGTCAAAATATAGATCGATAGGCGATTGGATCAGCGTAGATTCACGTATAATGTGTGCGTGGATAAAAAAGATACTCGATTTCTTATTTACCGGTTTGCCAGTTCTCTCTTTATGCTGATCTGTCCTTCCTGAAATTTCCCGAGTGGTTAATAATGTGGGTTGTGTCCAGATATTCTACCTGATGACGGAGTCCCCCGAGGAGCCGGAGCCGGGGCGACGCGCCGAGGAGGAGATCGAGGTGGTGCCGGCCAGCGCCACCGCGCACTCACTGGTGTTCCTGGACAAGTTCACGCAGTACCGCATACAGGTCAGATATATTTCGATGATATTAAGCACCGACTTCAAAACGGGAAGTTATCATTTTAACGCATATAAAAAAGCAATAAAA
This sequence comes from Alcis repandata, assembly GCA_949125135.1. Classification (NCBI taxonomy): domain Eukaryota; kingdom Metazoa; phylum Arthropoda; class Insecta; order Lepidoptera; family Geometridae; genus Alcis; species Alcis repandata. The sequence continues at coordinate 7,506,793 of OX421226.1, read as the reverse complement.
ATACTTGCCTCAGTTGCTAAGTCTTGGCTTCAGCAGATTTTCGTCCGCAGGGGTTGTAGAGACTTTGTAAAATGGGTGGTACCCATCAATCTTCTCAATCAATCTTATATGAAATTTACAAGTTACAAGTTGCTACGCCCCGCAGTTAGTGTTGCCAAAATGTGTTTACCCAAGGTAGTTATATCCTCTCAGTTAAATCTCTGACCTCAATACCAAATTTCATCCAAGCCGTTTTAGTTTGAAGAAGTACTAAACCTTAACACACGACACAGAAACTTTTACTCTTACTACACTTTTACTCACCTTTGTCCTGTCTTAGCAATGGTATACGGTTGGTCATAACGTTATTGTACTACGCAGGTCCTAGCCTTCAACCCGGCGGGCGACGGGCCGCGGTCGAGCGCAGTACTAGTGCGCACGCAGCAAGGCCTGCCCTCGCCGCCGCGCAACCTCACCTTCGCAGACATCACCATGAACAGCCTCGTGGTGGCGTGGGAGCCGCCGCGCCGCCGGAACGGACTCGTGCACTCCTATCTTGTCACATATGAGACTATAGAGCAGGACGAACGTAAGCACGTCGCACATTGACCAACTATTGTCATTTGTCATTAGCCGGGTCCTGGCTGACCGAGCCAACCGGGCAAACGGGACCGAGATATCTTCAATCTCGCTGTGACTACCAATCACACCACGGTCCAGTGCGAGATAGTATTGTGCCTAATGAGGCATGCTCGCTCAGTTATGGCTCAGCCAGTGATTAACGAGACAGCAAAACTGTAAAACAAATACTTACTTACTAACGATTGAGTTACCTCAAATACCTGTAGCGAAGACAAAACATTTTTTCATGTTTGAATTGTGAAAATCGGATAGGGAATAAGGAGCATTTTACCCGGTAATGGGACGGAACAGGCTAAATAACAATAATAAAATGCTCAGACTCTTTATTAAAATTAGACGATAACATCGCACAAAACTTAACATCCCAATCCGTACAGGTTTCAGCAAGCAAGTAAAGCAGAAAGTCGAGACCACCCGGCTCGCCGTCAGCGGGCTAGAAGAGGAAGCCGAGTACCGGTTCTCCGTCCGCGCCGCCACAGTAGGCGCGGGCGGCGCGGTGGAGGCGCGCGTGCGCACGGGGCCGCAGGCGGGGTCGCCGCGCGCGCCGGCCGCGCTGGCACTCGCGCCCGACCCCGCCGCGCTGCGCCTGCGCTGGCAGAACCAGCCCAGCGGGAAGGGCCCGCTGCTGGGGTACTACATCGAGGCGCGCAGGAAAGGTAACATCCACAAATTCTGCATTACACACACACAGTATCGCTCATTAAGGATTGAATGAATGAATTTAAAGTTTAAAATCCCCGACAAAACATAGCCGACTAATTCACCAACCAAAAACAAAATCGGTTTATCCGTTCGGGAGCTACGGCGCCACAGACAGATACTCGCAAGCACGTCAAACTTCTGTATACCCCGTTGTTTTTGCGTTGGGGGTTATAAATAGAATTAGAAATGGTATTATAATTATTTTAAAATCTATATTTGACTGTGTACATTTTAGTGTTGAATGCCCGATGAGGACTCATAATTTCAATTAATGCACTGAAATCTAGCTTGTAAATTACAATGTATCGTATTGTTGAATAAATATATATTGAATCTACATCTGAAAGGGAGCTCATTGATCCGCTATCCCGCTTGCTCATTTCAACATTTTTAAGTTATAAAATTTAATCACTGGTTAACATTATGAAAAATCGCAATCGATTAAATTTGCTGATAATAATATCATAAAGCTTTAAGAAAAATATAAAAAGTGCAAAATTTAACGAAATGCTTAGGCTAGATAAATCGTGCGCTGCGACGGGAACCCAGACTCGTCTTCCGGGTAACGGTAGTCACACATTTTATGTTATGTGTACATACATCATTAAGTGTAGAAATGTATAGGAACCTACATAAAAACCAATAAGATCTAGACACGTCACGATACCATGTTGTAGACTTTGTAATGCGAAAACGTACCAACACTACAGTCTGTTTCGTTTAAACACCAAGATGAAACAAATCGGCCGATCCTGAGCCCACTGTACAATACACCTACACTTTACCAGATGAAAACTTTGTAAGAAAGAAAATGTGTGCTAAATTGCATTATTTTTATTTTTGCGTATTTTTTATTTATTTTGGTTTGTTTTAATGTTTTTAATGTTGATATTTAACGCAGCCAAGGAACCGTGGCAAGCCTGTAAGTTTGCTAGAGGTGGTTTGGATCCGTATTGACTTTATTATACCTTTGCACGTTTGATCACCTCTTTACCTGTACAAACTGTTGAAACTTTCACGATCACACATCTTTTGAACTGAGGCTTTTTATTTACCAATTTGTATGTTAGAGATTCTAACACTATAGAAACAACAAAACCTTCCCGTTGATTTAGATTCTAGACCTAGAACATTATCTACACTTATGCTTATCCTTCAAACCATAGATTTATCAACACATGTATGTTGGATATTGGGTCTAGTAAATTGTGCTGAGTTTACCTAAATGACCAAATAAAATTCATGTCTGATGTCAACAATGCCCAAAGCTTGTCACAATTTTCGTTTACCTTTTCAGCCTTACAGCGCAGTTTGCTTTAAAATTACAACGGATTATAAGCAATGACCCGAAATCCATGTGTTTCTAAATCTAATTTAAACACTTTGATAAAGCATGTAGATCTAAGATAATATAGTATAAGTTACTACTAAATAATTTATCTAACAGATGACACGAGATGGGAAACGGTGACGCGGACCAACAACGGAATGCTAGAAGAATTCACAATCTCATACCAGAGCCTGCTGCCGTCGACCGCTTATCTGTTCCGAGTGATCGCATACAATATGTACGGGATTAGCAATCCAGCGTACAGCGATAAGGTCGTCGTAACGCCTTCGAAGTTGTACCTGGAATATGGCTACCTGTACTCGCGGCCCTTCTATAGGAGCACGTGGTTCATGGTAGCGCTGGCCGCCGCTTCAGTTATCATCATCATCATGGTTATTGCAATACTCTGCGTCAAAAGCAAGAGCTACAAGTACAAAAGTGAGTATTGTAAACCGGTATGACATTGTCAGATATTTGTACAGGTTGTGTGGTAAACGAGTAATTTTATAGATGATTTAGTTTATCTTGGTCTGTCGTTTAATTGATCCAGTTTACAAAATTACTATCGTAGAAAGCTAGTTTTATCGTTTAATCGAAATGTGGAAAACGTTTTTAGTACAGTCTTGATAAAATCTTGAATTTATACTATTAAAACTCTTTCCTAAATGCCAGTCTATAACTTCACCAAGCTAAGTTTGCACCTAAGCGTCACTGTGATTTAATCGCCGCGAGGCGCAAATTTGGTGGAGTTGTAAGTAAAAACCGCTCGTTATGACGTCGCAGAAGAAGCACAGCGCACCCTGGAGGAGTCCCTGGGCGGCGAGACGGAGGAGCGCGGCTCGCTGGCCATGGAGCTGTACCGCGGGCGCGCGGGCTCGGGCGGCGCGGGCGCGGCGCCGGCCGGCACGCTGCGCCGCAAGCAGCCCCCGCTCGGGAAGTCCCCGCCTCGCCCCGCGCCCGCCTCCGTCGCCTACCACTCCGACGAAGAAAGCCTCCGCGCCTACGACGATCACCCTGACGACTCCTCGCTCACGGAGAAACCCTCCGAGATGAGCTCCTCCGACTCCCAGGTAATCACCATCAAGATCAGCGTCGTGTGAACGCTTAAACAGACACTAAATCCCCTTGTTTTTCCCTTTCGACCTCCCGGACGCCCGACGGTAAATATCGTTCAGTCGAAGCTAGTTACTCACGCTTTCCGTCGTGATACGGCACCGATGTAGTGAGCAGATTTTGTATTCGCACCGATTATGTAATTTGTAAATACGACGCTTTAAAATTACCTCTAAAATGTTTCGATGTATCTCAGTAGCTTCGTAGATATTAAATCGATTTAACTTCGGCCCCGGAATTACGAAACTCGATAGTACACGAGTCATTCCGTTGCCGACGTCTTAAAAATGATGCCTAAATAATCACAATCCGACGAAGTTTCGATAAAAGCATAAGTATAGCTAATTTTTTTATAAACCCCTTCGGACTGTCAACGTTTTATCCCTATACCTCTCTCCCTACCGCCATCGCCTGCGTAAGACGTGACAACGCGACAACATTGACAGATTCAGGGGAATAGAAACATTAGCTATACTTAAAAAAGACGTAGATACACGTTAGCATAACACCTTTTCGTTTTCAGAATTCTGAGAGCGAGAACGAGAGTGTGCGCTCTGAACCGCACTCGTTTGTGAATCACTACGCGAATGTGAACGACACGCTGCGGCAGTCGTGGAAGCGGCAACGGCCCGTGCGCAACAACTACTCGAGCTACACGGACTCGGAGCCCGAGGGCAGCGCCGTGGTCAGCCTGAACGGCGGCCAGATAGTTATGAACAACATGGCGCGCTCCCGGGCGCCGCTCCCCGGCTTCTCCTCGTTCGTATGACGAGAGTCGAACGGCGCCGGCGGGGACTCGCCCGCCGGCGCTGAAACTATTCACATCTAGACGAAGCTGTTATGTACTAGTACCTGAGGAGGTACCGCAACACATTGCGATGTCCCTTTTAATTGTGGCTCAGAGGCCACACTTGACTCGATGGGATATCGTGATGTGCCTCCTCCTGGACGTAGTACATAATTAGCTCAATTTTCTAAACGCGCGACCGGACCGGTGACGCTTCCATTGAAGCTTCGAACGCTGCGTGTGGTGAAACTATGTGGAGGATCGTTGCCCGCCTCGCGCTCAGCTCTCACTGCCCATTCCTTATTTATAAATAATTTTAGACGTAATTTTACACTTTCTGTACATATCATGCAGCTGAATACCGATAGGCTTTAAATTTTGATACGTTTTTTGACTTGTTATTCTTATTGTAGCCATAATTAAGTGTACTGTAATTTTGAATCGTTTTTAATTAAGACAGCTATTGTCTTTGAGCCTTTTTATTGAATTCGTAAGTGGTAATTTGAGATCTCGACTTTTTCATTTCGAGTTGATGTTTCGTGTGGATGTACTGTTTTTGAAACTACATGACTTATACAATTTTACATAATTATGTACTGAAAACCTGTTGGACTATGCTATATCTTTTATGACAGCTATTAATAGTAGCTTCAATTTTTTATTCAATATTAAGCAGTAGATTGGGATCTCGTTATAAGTTAATGCTTTATCGTATGCATCGTTGTAAAACTCCTACATACTTTTTCCCATTTTGACTTGTAGATATTTTGTGTAGATAAGTACGTACACAGATTTACAAAAACAGAGTACCTATGTCATATAGCTCTAATGTACGTTTAAATAATGTATTTCGAATCGCATGTAATGTTATCTTTCTGATCATAGTTGCACTAAGTACTCCCTTTTTATTCTTAAACTATTTTGCATAAGCTGAGTACTCTGCCTACTGCAAAATATCGGGTCTTTTCCTATTATACGTAATCTGTATTTAAATATTGTCAATAGAAAATAATAATCAAATTATAAAAATGTGATGAATCGCATAGAACAGCTACAGTAGTAATGTAACTGTTCAATAAAATAAAATTAACGATAAAGCAAATATTAGGTGTAAATCAACAATATTTTAACTAATAAATCATGCAATCGACTGATAGTTGTAGTTTAAAAATCTTAATGTAAATAAAAAAATTAAATAACGAGTTGGAGATTCATCCATTGTTATACAATTTGGAAACGTTTCGGCACAAACATTTTAATACATCTGTGATCTACTTGCATTACTTAACTAAGTAGAACTAGGATAAGTACTTAAAAAAATATATCATAATGTTACTAAGTAAGAAATATATTTGTAGTTCAAATTTATTCCACCAGTCTATTATTGTAAAGGTATTTAGATATAATCTACTTTTCACATCCCCACAAAAATGTTAGTGTCACATACATTTATCACTTAATTGTGCTACTAAAAATTAGTTTTTGACGTAATGTAGGTCCATAATTATTATTTTTAGTCTAGTGTAACACAATGTAAGTTCAATGGTGATCAAATGTTTTGGGGTCCAAGGACCATTTTTGGGCCGACTATTAGGATTTTGTCTTTTTAGATGTTTAAGAGCAATAAGTAATAATTATGTATAGCAGGTGCCATTATGTTTTCGAAAGACTAATCTATTTGAGTCTTGTTCTAAATATGAAATATGCTGATATTGTTCACAGAATATAGCTAGAGCTAATGAGCCATTGGACGGGAAGTAATAATTCTAATCTATCTAATAATAAAACGCTAAACTAAGAACTGCTTAATAGTTTCACTGAAGAGGTCACTGACCAGGGGTTATTTTTGGTTTAGATTTTCTTCTTTTAGATTTGATTTGATTGAGTGAATTACCTTTCTTACAAGAATAGGTTGAACAATGCGTATCTTGTGATTATTGGTTAATTTCAAGGGGCCGTAGCAGTTTCCGATTGGGGCCAAGAACATGCATTCCCACCCTCAATTTATTCATGTACCTTTTTGGTCTCAATCGGATCGAACCACAATTTTGCTCTTAAGTTGTCTTTAGATTTAATTTACTGTGCTAATAAACTTACTCCCAGTTGTAGTATGAATTTAAGATCAAGGAACATGTCTATTTTTGATCCTACAAGCCACTTATAAGAATATCAGCTAATTTTATAAGACCCTATTGTACAATCTTACTATAGATGATATCTCTTATTCACTTGATAAATAAAATATTTATATCAAAACATTTAAATTTTTAATTTATCCTGTTTTTTCTTCCTGGAAACAAAATGTTTTAGCCTGCTTTTCTATAGAAAACGGTAATTCATGACAGGTCATTAAATTGTTGTATTAAACACTGGCTGGGAATCATTCAGAAAGCTAGTTGAATGGCACGATTTAGTAAACAGGCTAGGCTGGAACGGCGGATTAAGCTACTTGGCTGCAACTTATATATTATACATGCCTTTGAATATATTTTATATTTCTAGTTAGGTTATCCACATCATCCAGAAATAAAAACAATGATGAAAAAGCAATAATTTTATTTAAACACTTACATTTCCAACTTATTATACCAATCTTTGGGTACATATTTGATGTTGCCCTTGGATTGTTTGACTAGGTTGTATGCAGCCAAATCGACAATAGAGAAATTATTCTTATATACCCAGTCCTTGGATTCAGAGAAAAGTTTCTTGAATAATGTTTCTTTGGATTTTTCTGGTGCCCTTTCTAAAAGATGACAAATGTCAAGTAGAGAGTCATGTTTGAAGTCTGTGGCATCATAAGGGTAAGCCTTGGGGTAAGTAAGAGAAAGGTATCGTAGTATGTTAACTGTGCCCACTATTGGTACAGAGAGCAATGACCAAAGCAACTCGGTGTGGATAGGATCTGTAATTAAAAAGAAAACAAAAATTACAGTGTGTTATCAGACATTATATAGGGTTATTCATAAAGGGTATGCTAAGCCGAAAAGGGCTCATAGTACTCATCATTATGAACAACTTTTGCTATGGGACCATCCCGAAATTCGCGAAAAAAAAAATCAGCTTGTAGGGACCATGTAGAATGAATGACGATGTAAGCAGTTTTGTGTGCAAGCGAGATGTATGATCGGAACGCGACCAGTTACTGCGTACTGGGTCGTAGCGTGTGGACGTCTTTCTCTTAAATTAAGGTTAAAATAAATAGAGTTTAAAATCAACAGTTTTATTATTAATAGTCACGACCCAGTGCCGGTAACTCCGTGCAACATCCCCTCTGCAGTTAGGTAGTCAGGAAGTAATACGCATTAAAATAGAAGAAACATAATTAAGCTTGGCGTATAAGGACGCCAACAATTGGTGACCCCGCGTTTTCCTGGTTGCTTCGCTGCAGTGTGGTAACATCAACGAGGTTGCACGTATAGTTTTAAATTAAATTAGAAGTGTTAAGTGAACAGTGATAAGGTTTCTGTGCCGTATATAGACAGTAAGGACTATGTTTCTCACCCCGGAAAAAAGTGATAAAAACAGTGAAAAAGTGCCTGAACTAACAACAAAAATGTCAACCGGTGAGGCCAGCACGGACTTAGCGGCGATAAGCGTCCAGTCCAGATTACCAGACTTCTGGGCGGAGATGCCGCGGCTTTGGTTCGCGCAGGTGGAAAGTGTCCTTAGCCCCCAAAAACAAAGCGATGAAGCAAAATATAACATGGTAGTAGCAAAATTGGGAAGAGATGCGTTGCAGCAGGTGAGTGATATTTTGCTGTCACCTCCAGCCGCAGACAAATTTAAGGCTATAAAAGAGCGATTACTACATGTATACGAAGAAAGTGCCGAGCGGCAGTTCCAAAAACTGGTTGGGGAGATGGAATTGGGAGCGCAGAAGCCATCGCAGCTGTTGCGAAAAATGAGAGAATTAGGGCGAAATGCCCAAATATCAGAGAAAACATTGCATAACCTTTGGACCAATAGGTTACCGTCATCAATAAGGTCGGTACTCATTGTGAGCCAGGACCAGTCGTTGGAAAATCTGGCAAACATTGCAGACAAAATTTGTGAAAACGTGCGAGGATCAGAAATCGCAGAAATTAAAAACGAATCATCAGTAAGCGACTTATTCTCGGTCGCGCAGCTGACTACCCAGATGCAAAGACTCAATTTGGAGGTAGCAGCGCTGCGCGAGGAGGTGTCACATTATCGGCGCACTGCGACTCGTGGTCGTGGTGGCTACAGGGATCGTCAGCGCTCGAGGTCGAGATCCAGGACGCCAGCGGACCCGGGTTGGCTATGCACTCAACACTACAGATATCGTCAAGGGGCAAGGGGGTGCAAGCAGCCATGTGCCTGGAAGAAACCAGCAGTGCCGGAAAACTAGTGGAGGCGCAGTCTTCCGTGGCGGGAGGTTTTGCGCCAAGCAGCAATCATCGCCTCAGTTTATATGACAGGGAGAACGGTTTAAAATTTTTAGTGGACACAGGGGCAAATATCAGTGTAGTGCCGGCGACGCGAAAACAAAAGTTATTAGGTGGACATTCGGACTATAAATTATATGCGGCAAACGGCACAGAGATTAAAACATACGGTTCTAGGAACATGCATGTAAATTTAGGGTTACGTCGTCCGTATAGATGGTGTTTCATATTGGCGGACGTTAACCAGCCAATATTAGGAGCTGATTTCCTAGAGCATCATAAACTAGTGGTAGATCTAAGTGCGCGCAAATTAATTGACAAACAAACAAATTTGCTGACAATAGGCTGTATCGCTACTATGAATGAGTTATCCTTATCCACAGTGGACTATAATCATCCTTTCGCGAATTTGTTGACAGAATTCCCAGATATTACGAAGCCAGTTTCTTTCAAGGACATAGACAAGGACAAAGGGTGTGACGTCTACCACCACATAGAGACATCAGGACCGCCGGTTCGGGCCAAGGCAAGACCGCTACCACCGGACCGATATCATAAGGTAAAACAAGAATTTCAATTAATGCAGGAACTCGGGATATGCAGACCATCAAAAAGCGAGTGGGCCAGTCCGCTACACGTAGTAGCGAAGAAAAATGGAGATATTAGACCAGTGGGCGATTATAGGAAGCTAAACAGTATGACTAAGCAGGATTGTTATCCTGTGCCCAGACTACTCGATTTCACGTATATATTGGCAGGTAAAAATATTTTTTCAAAACTAGACATCAATAAAGCATACCATTTCATAAGAATAGCGCCTGAAGATATAAAGAAGACGGCAGTAATAACACCATTCGGTTTGTATGAATTTCCAAGGTTAAACTTCGGTCTACGAACAGCGAGTCAGTCATTTCAACGATATATGAACAACACAGTACTAGAGGGATTAGATTTCCTGTTCTCATTTATCGATGACGTCATCATTGCGAGTGATTCTATGGAGAGCCACAAAATGCATCTACGGAAGGTATTTGACCGATTTGCAAAATTTGGCATAACCATAAATCTATCTAAATGTGAATTTGGTAAGGAAAACATTGAATTTTTAGGATACCAAGTTTCGGCCGAAGGGATCCGACCTACTGACCACAAGGTAAAAGCGATTGTAGATTATCCAAGGCCAGAGACAGTTGAGCAATTACGACGATTTTTAGGGATGATAAATTTTTATAGGGCAAGTGTACCCCATGCAGCTGAACATCAAGCGACGTTAAACAGTTTCCTCAAAGGTTCAAAAAAGCGAGATAAAACAAAGATTGAATGGACGGCGCAGTCAATACAGGATTTCGAGCGATGTAAAGATGACCTCAAGGATGCGGTCATGCTAACACATCCGGTAAGCAATGCGCCGATGTCAATTATGACTGATGCTTCAAATACGTGTGCCGGAGCCGTTTGTCAACAATGGGTAGAAGGTAAGTGGCTACCGTTAGGGTATTTTTCGAAGAGGTTTACGACAGCTCAACAAAAGTACTCTACTTACGATAGAGAGCTCACGGCGATTTACATGGCTATGAAACATTTCAGATTCATGTATGAAGGAAGGCAATTGGCAATTTTTACCGATCACAAACCATTAACGTTTGCGTTCAACAAAGTGCAAAATAATTGCGAAACGCCACGGCGAACAAGGCAATTATTATTCATAAGCGAATTCTCAACGGATATACGATACGTTAAGGCGGGCGACAATACAATTGCTGACGCGCTTTCGAGAATAGAGTCCATACAATGCCCCACAGTAGTCGATTACGCCGAATTAGCAGTAGCACAGGAAGCCGATAATGAGTTGAAACAGTGGTTAAACAACTGCCATGATCATATTTCTCTACAGAAAGTGTTCATGCCAGGTTGCGATAAACCAATCTATTGTGAGAATAAGAACAATGTTTGCAGACCGTACCTACCACAGCAGTTTAGACGATTAGGTTTCAATTCGATTCATGACATAAGCCACCCAGGTATTAGGGCAACGCGTAAATTAGTGACACAACGATTCTTTTGGCCAAGCATAAATCGAGACGTCGGTCAATGGGCAAAAACTTGTGTAAAATGTCAAAAGTCAAAAATAGGGCGACACACAGTATCCGAATTGCAGCAATTTCCGGATGCAACGCGGTTAAATCACGTGCATCTGGACATCGTTGGGCCGTTATTACCGTGTAAAGAGGGTCATAGGTATTTAATTACTATGATAGATCGATTCACACGTTGGCCAGAGGCTATACCAGTAACAGATATTACAGCAGAAGTAGTCGCTAAAGTATTCTATGAATCATGGATATGTAGATTTGGAAATAGTTCCGTGATCACCTCAGACCAAGGGCGACAATTTGAGAGTAACCTTTTTGTGCAGTTATGTAAGTTAATGGGAATTAAAAAAACAAGATCTAGCCCGTACAGACCGCAATGCAATGGTATTTTGGAACGTTGGCACAGATCATTGAAACAAGCGTTAATGGCACGACTATCAGATAACAGGTCATGGTGCGAAGAATTGCCAACGGTCTTATTAGGATTGCGTACAGTCGGCAGGAGCGACAATGGAGTGAGTGCCGCGGAATATCTCTATGGACAGACGATAAGGTTGCCAGGTGATTTTTACGACTCATCATATAGGGAAACGAGCGAAGGGCATGCTTATCTAGAGCAGCTCAAGGAGAACATCAGTAACCTGAAACCAGTAACAAGGATGTCGCAAAATTCACGCTCAGTATTCGTTCACGACGAGCTACATAAATGTGAGTATGTTTTCATTAGAAATGATGCAGTTAAAAGACCGTTAATTCCTCCTTTTGATGGACCTTTCAAAGTCATAAATAGGAGAAATAAAGTCTACACGGTTCAGTTACCGAACAGGACAGTAAACATATCTATTGACAGATTAAAACCAGCGTTTTTAATTAAGAATAATGATGATGATGATGATAGCCCAAAAGATTCAGTTTGTGTCAGCAAATATGGTTTTTCTAAAGAAACGTTAATACCAACGCGCGAAAAAGCTACCCGTAGTGGGCGAGTTATCAAACCGCCAGTAAGATTCAACTTGTAAATTGTATTAATGTTAAATTGTAACAATTATTGTGTACGTGTATTCTGAATTGCAAAATATTGTAGAAATTATGTTGCAATAATTATGACAGACTAATAACCTAAACTAATGTAAGTAAGCGAAAAATGAACGTGGCACAAAAACGATCGAGTTCATTCCAAAGTTACTCACCAGCAGAATACATTGTCTATTCAAAATTATTTTCAAGATGGGAAAATACTACAGTAAAGAAGAAGAAGTGATTATTGCTCAAAACGGGGCCAATCAGGCTGATTTTACGAATCTTGAAAGTCATTTGAAGATGCAAGGACTAGGCATCGTAATTATTGGAATTTTACTCGTCGCTGTGATTTTGTGCCAGTGTTGTAAAGGTTTTCAAAGTCACTTTTCGGGTTGGATGCAAAGACAAATGGGAGCATCATTGGATAATTTTAAACAAACCCAACCAGTGTAACAGCTAAAGAATGCAAGGCCGAGGTATCGAATTTCGCGTAGTGACCGGCCATGCGGCCGTCGCGCATATATGCTGATTCGGTACCTACGTCATTGAGTTACGTGCGATACGTTCAGTGAACTTATAATGTTGAATGATTGTTTAACTTCAAATATGTTATGTGTATTTTTATGTAGTGATCTAAAGGACATGGTTCCAAGTTATTTCTACCTCTATGTGTGTTTAAATAAAATGTTGTAATGTGCATGTTAGTTAAGAAAATTTTATTTTTATTTTTTTGGTAAAATTTTGAGGGAGGTTGTGTAGGGACCATGTAGAATGAATGACGATGTAAGCAGTTTTGTGTGCAAGCGAGATGTATGATCGGAACGCGACCAGTTACTGCGTACTGGGTCGTAGCGTGTGGACGTCTTTCTCTTAAATTAAGGTTAAAATAAATAGAGTTTAAAATCAACAGTTTTATTATTAATAGTCACGACCCAGTGCCGGTAACTCCGTGCAACATCCCCTCTGCAGTTAGGTAGTCAGGAAGTAATACGCATTAAAATAGAAGAAACATAATTAAGCTTGGCGTATAAGGACGCCAACAAGCTGTTCCATACATTTTGCCGAGTGTCATTGACATTTTTCTATGGAACAGCTGATTCTTTTTCGCGAATTTCGGGATGGTTACTTCTGGCAAAATTTTATTAAAATCGGCCAGTCAATGGAGTTGCAGCAAATTTCCTTCTTTTTTGAGGGAAATACCCCAATCGAAAAATACCGACGACAAAACATCTATGAATTTGTTAAACTTGTTTACCAAGTTTCGTCGAGATTTGTTGAGAAGTGCGATCGGTACGCAAGCACCAACATACAAACATCCGGACTGATAAAAGCAAATTTGGCCAGTCGTTGCATATGGACGCTTCGCTTGCTTGGTCAAAAATGTTAGAGACAGAATCATAGCTTGGTGCTTGCTATACTTATGCATGGACTAGTCTAGATTGTTCTATTTTTAAGGCATGTGTAAATAAATAGTATACATATAATTTTAATTACAAGTTTTGAGACGGAACAAGAGCTAGGCAAGCTAGGCATTCTTCTGCATTTTGATCTCTCAGCCTCGGATGTCCTTAATCTTAGATAACCCGTTAGCAGCTTGCGTTAAGCAGGGTAGGTAATTAATCCAGCTCTTCTAATTATTTATTTATAAAAAATGCGGAAGCATATACATACATTATATTATATACATATGTGTATGTTTTAAACAGTATTCTTACCATTTTTGAATATCAGCCTCAGCTTGACATTAGAATAATAATAGTTGGTAACTTTTAGGCCTTTCATAAAGCCAAGTATTTTGGCCACTTTTGCTTCGGGCACTGAAGAATGAATGTGCCAGTTCATATTAACAGCTTCTTTAGGAATTTTATTCAAATAATATGGCAAATTGTCAGTACTGCAAGCAAGAACCACTTCATTGGGAAACAGAACCTGCAATAAAATTCAAGTAAATTAGTACACATCTCTGCGTAAAACAGAATATACCTTGAGGTTAAGGTATACTTACAGAATCTTTGGCAACTGCAACGGAGTTAACTTCATTGGAAGTAGTTCTGCAGTATGAACTTATGGCTTTAATCTTATCATAAAGAATATCCAGCTTCATAATAAGTTGCTCTTGCCTTTGCTCCAATTCAGCCATTTTAGTATTTGGTACCTGAAATAATAGTAGGATAAATTAAGTCTATTTTTAGAACTAAATGTAACAGATCAAATGTTAACCGAGAAATTGAAAATTAGTGATTTTTTTGCATTAAATGTCGGCTCTTAGATTTTAAGGTAACAATAATCAATACTAAAAATTTGAAAAGTTAAGTTACAATACAAAAGTTTTCAGCGTAATCATCAGCAGATATAAAATATATAGACAACCTCCTACAACCACTTTATCAGCTGAATTATGAATCTTTCCAAATTTGCTAGAACATGCTTCACCACAGTAATGGATCAAAATAATTGTCTTGTTGATATGCCCATAGATACCATTCCAGATCCAAAACTAAAACAAAACCTTCAAGGATTTACCACCTAGCATGCTGGTGCCTATTCCAACTGGTTTAATGTACTAGAGCTCCATATTCATGAAATTAGAACTAACCATGCCCTAGAATTAATTGGTAATCATACAATTAGGTAGTCTAATTGAAAGTGCCTATCCAACTTCAAAGTTCCAGAGTCCCTGATAGGCCTTAATTCCTGAAATCTGGTCTTATGGAGGCTAAGATAGGTTTAAAAGATGTAGGGTAATACTTCAAAATACATAATGTAGTTTATTAAGATTGTGATGATGAAGCATGAACTGTAATAGGTTATTTTATTGATACAATTTGACAAAAACCTTAAGAAACTTCATAACCTGGTTACTAATTTTAACATTGATTTGCTCGAATTCGTCTTTCAATGATTCGTTCGGATTTTTAATATGGTACATGCACTTGGGTAATGTGATCTCTTCATTGTGATTGACTATGTTCTTCATGTGATACATATTTTCTACCCAGCAATAGAACCCAAAAGTAGTAAGAATTTGCTTTACGTGGCGCTATTCTAGAACAGACTTCTGCAGATTCTTAATTTTTATGCAATTCAAACATGTAGTATATCAATTAATCCATAATTATATTTTCGGTTCCACGTTCACAGCCGTTCACTCTGTCTGCCACTCACTTCGCGTTTTCACCAACACCAAAGCAAAGCACCAATGCCACCAATGACCAAACCAAACCAAACCAGTGCCAGTGTTGCCGACAGTCAAACAAGAAAAAGTCCGAAAGCGAATCATAAATCATTACGTAGGTAACTCAGATTTAACAGATTGAACCATAATTGATACTTCGTAAAAAAGAGCAAGATGGCAAGTGCCAAACACGGTTGAAAAAGAGAGACAGACATTTCATTTTTTGTCCCCGTCGCCGTTACCGGTGCTAAGGTGGGCAAACCACAGATTAGGAATAATGGGTATAAATCTACGGTTTGGTGCTGCCAGGTTCTGATTTATGTTTGCCCAGGATTGTATCCAATAAATATTTATACTATTTCAGATTTCCTGCTGACCCAAAACTAAGATTAGGTTAATCATTTTCGCGATAGCAAGATTGGAATTTGAATGAAAGCTATGGCTCCATCCGTAATGTATATGGCAGCCGCCTACTTTTAAAATCAAATGCAATACCTATTTTTTAATTTTGGCAACTCTGAGTTAAATTTTCAATGTTGGCCCTTGTGATAGCACCATGGAACCATAGACCACCAGGATCCGGTTTTTTATATCCGGTTAGAATTGTTATTTTATTTAAAAGCTAATAAATTAAAAAATATGTAAACGAGATCCCAAAAATAACGTATAATTTTATTTTTATATTTATCGTATTATTTAGTATTACAAATATGATTTAACATGTATTACATTAAAAGTTTTCATGTTGACATACATTTGATTCATTTTAAAATGAGAAAATGGCCGCCGAGTGTTCTGTCTAATTTACCTGAAAGATTTCCACGCTGTTTCGGTCGTCAATACGACGTACAACATAGTGATGCATTAATAAATTATAATACTATTGTTTAGTTAACTGCAATAACCATTGTTAATTGTAGATACAGTGCTATATTCTCATTTGCAGCAAAGAATGCTTGACTTTTCCTAAATCAATGAAAATCGACATGGCTGACTAATCGACCAATAGGAAGCAAGCATCAAGCGTTTCGGAATTGCATGTACTCGCATTCGCGTCATTACGATTTTGGAGCCTTCTTTCTTTTCAATAATTTCAATATGCGAAATATATAAACAGTGAATTCTTTGCCTTATTGTTTTACACAGTGAAAACAGTGTGATTGGTGCGATTTTGTTCCTTGTGTGACGTCCAATTTAGTCGAGAAGCATCCGAACGGCTGGTATCATGACTGCGTTGGATTTATGATGAACTGAAATGAAATTCCATCTTTTTGTTTTTGTAAACAAGACTATGTTTTTGCCGTACACGTGCGAATCACTGTGAGCGAATTGACAGTTGCTTCAATAATGTCAGGAAGGGGGGCTAAAAAACGCGGGAGACCCCCGAAATCTGGAAGTTTTGAGAAAAATAGGAAATTCCAATACCATCTATTGAAAAAACCAAAATATTTACAAAATCAAGGTTCTGCATCTATCGCTAGTACTCCTACAGCGTCAAGACCGTCATCACCTCAAGGAAGCGACATCAGCAAGCGAAGCGCTAGAAAGTTAAGAGGAAAATCACACAAAAATAAAAGGGGAGGAATCGCAGGATCGTATTCGCGAAGAGGATATAACCCGCAAGCAGCTGATTACCATGAATCTGAATATCACTACGGTTCTGACTTTGGGGACGAATACAGCGATAAATCCGAACCAGAAGAAGACAGGGCCAGTGAGACCTCGGATGGAACTGTGGGTGACGGCGCCGCTAGTGATAGCGATTTTTCGGTGAGCAGTTACAGCACAACAGGCGGCACACCTCGTAAAGTCAACAGTTCTATTCGCCCACCCAGTCCAGATCCTCTCTGGTTACAACAGGAACGACAAATTCCACCTCTTAGCCTACCCCCTTCATCGGATGATCTAATCATTCCACAAGGATTAGTGCTAAAAGTTGTGGGTGTATATGAAGTCCTGCGCCACTTTAGGCATTTAGTGAGACTATCGCCGTTTCGCTTAGAAGATCTTTGTGCAGCTTTAAGCTGTGAAGATCAAAGCACTTTGCTAATTGAAATACATATGATGCTGCTGAAAGCCTTATTGAGAGAAGAGGATGCTCAACAGACACATTTCGGTCCCCTGGACCATAAAGACAGTGTGAACATAACCTTATTTTTGTTAGATGTGCTGACATGGCCTGAAATTTTAAGGATCTATGTTGAGAGTGACAAGTCATTTGACCAGAATGTGGTGAAAATCTTAAACTCATGTGAATATCCCTTTACATGTGTAGAAGATCGTCTAACTGTACTGCAGTTCCTGTGCAATCAGTTCTTGATAACAAATCCTGTGCGAGATGATCTCCTAAGTGAAGGTAATTTTTGTTCTATTTATTGATGTTTTGATAGTTATATTGAAATTAACAATCAAGTCAATTACAAGACTATACCGATCATAAAAACAATAAATCAGACACAATATAGTGAATTACTTAAAATGTGATAAAAAGTTCAGTTAGTTTAAAAATCTTTGATCAGCAGCTTAAAATGTGCCTATATGGCTGTCTCAAAATACTTGATGAGGTTTAGTATTTATCTATCAAGAAAAATTCCCTTTTGTAGTCCAAAAGCCCAATTTATTTATTGTGTGCACGTTTTTTAAAAAAAGTCTAAACCAAATTTCCATGCTTGTGATTTGTCATCCATATGTTGGTCAACAGATTAAATCAAATATTTCATAGTAAGCTTTGTAATCCAAACATACACATTACATTTCAGTCCCTATACACTATGACGATCATTGCCGTGTGTGCCACCGCCTGGGAGACCTGCTGTGCTGCGAGACATGCCCGGCTGTGTACCACTTGGAGTGTGTGGATCCACCGCTAGGGGATGTGCCTTCTGAAGACTGGCAGTGTGCTCTCTGTAAGCAACACAAAATACTGGGAGTCACAGATTGTCTACCAGACGCTGAAAAACAGGGACTTTTATGCCGTCATGAACATTTGGGCTTTGATAGACATGGGAGAAAGTACTGGTTCATAGCAAGACGACTTTTTGTGTGAGTTTTAATAAATTGCTATTTTTTAAGGCTTGGTATTTGACAATGATTTGCCTGATGTTATGTATATAAGAAATTTCTTAGTTACTATATTATGCATTGAACACTGATCTGATTGTATAAAGTTGATTATTATTTTGCTTTAATTGTTTGATAATAAAATGGTTATATTTTTACAATGAAATAAAATAATTGTTAATTTACAATTTCAGGGAAGCAGAAGATAACAATGTTTGGTATTACACAACACCACAGCAATTCCAAGAGCTATTCAGTGAGTTGGATTCTGACGAATTGGAAACGCCACTAGTAAGAGAATTGTTGGAGCTGAAACAAGAAATCCTTAGACAAATGGAAATAACAGAACACTTGACCAATCAAGCTAAAGGAAACAGAAAGTCCTTCATAGAGGTTGAAAATGCCAAAATAATCAAGCAGAGAAAGTTGAAAGAAGAAAGACTACGAAATAATTTGGAATTGAGGCTAGATGATAAAATGGATAGTGTGCCGTCAATTGAAGGAGATGAAGTTGAAAATGAGGTGACTGTAGTCAGTGAAGACGCAGCCCACGATGATGAAGACAATAACCCCTCCACAGATGATGATGATAACAAGAAATCAAAATCTAGTAAAGCAAAGACTCCTTTACATAAAAAGAATGAGGATGGTAAGCATAAGATGGGTCTCATAGATCCTACTAATATTTTAAATGTAAAATTCTGTTCTTCTTTGAGTGTTTAAATGTTGTTGCTCAAACATGCAAAAAGAGCTTGAATGAATGAATTTGGTTGTAATTAGGTATGGAAGCAGCTCATACCCTGACTATACACTTCAGCTACTTTTTACCCCTGACACAAAAACGATGGGGTGTTATAAGTTAGACATGTCTGTGTGTGTGTCAGTGGCATCGTAGCTCCTGAACGGATGAACCAATTTCGATTTATTTTTTGTCAGGGGTGTTTTTAGCTAAGTTTGATGAAAATCAGTTCAGTTGTATCAATGTTGCGGGTTTTTTTAATTTTAAATTTAATGTTATTATTTTTCATTAGTTTCTTGAGGATAATGGGTGAAACTGTGGGGCGCAGGAAGGAATTCTTATGTTTTTTTTTTTATTCAATTATAGGCTTGCGTTTAGCTAGCAACGATGCGGTCTACGATGGAGCATGCTTGCCTAGAAGGAACCGATTCATTCGGTTTATTTGTTTCATCATTTCTCTAAAACACCTTTTTATAGTTTCAGAAAGACTGACCAGGCTAAAATCAAACCAGATTTCGAATGGCACCTACTTGTTCAAGTTGGGTAATGAAAATAATTTTAAAAATTACGTAAATCAGTATACAACAAACCCCTTAGCACTTAACAAACCCCAGAGAAACGAGGAAAGGGACAAAAAGCGCTACATGTCACACAAGTTTTCTTTGGCATCAAACCAAGATTTCAAATGGGTTGGACTCCTTAACGGTAAGCTTGGTAAGAATGTTAAGTTTTATTTTTTTTAACAATTAGTTTGATTTATATAATTATGTACTAGCTGACCCGGCAAACGTTGTTTTGCCATAAAATAAAAATTATTTCTAGTGACTATTAAAAAATAGGGGTTGGTGATAGAAGGGTGAAAATTTAGGGTTGTATGTATTTTTTAATGGGACATAATAAAAAAATAAAGAAATTAAAAAATGTCTAAAAAATAAAAAAATAAATTTAGGGGTGGACTACCCCTAACATTTAGGGGGTTGAAAAATAGATGTTGGCCGATTCTCATAGATACCGGATAAGCACAAAAAATTTCATCAAAATCGGTCAAGCCGTTTCGGAGGAGTAAGGCAACGAAAACTGTGACACGAGAATTTTATATATTAGATAACAATGCCCATACAATAATACATAATTATATCAAAATAAAGTCAAATTTTTTTATTTACATTTTTTTGCCAGTATTTTTAATCGTGTCTTTTGTTTGACAATCTAAAAGTTTCTAAACTAAAATTGATGATCTTACTTGAATCTTACTTTTTTTAATTTCAGCTACCAAAACACATGTTGTGGGAACATTGAGACAGACACTAATGCAACTTGAATCAAATATAGTACTGCAGTTCATGCACCCAAACTGGTCATTGCTGAGGAAGCCATGGGTCCAAGCTGTACTGCTCTGCCAAGCTCCTCGCGACTTCTCAAGAGCCCTTTGTGTGCTACAGGTTGGTCCAGCTTTGTAATAAATGTTTCACACTCATATCTCCCCACTAGGATACCCTGTGGTGGGGATTGTCATGGAACACACACAAAGACAAGGACAACTAACACCTCTGGGTGTGTAAACCGCAGAGCAGATATTTAAATTTATCATTCAAACATCTGCCCGGCCGGGAATCGAACCTGGGACATCTGGCTTATAAGGCGGATATACTACCGCTGAGCCAAACAGGTCATCACCTTACTGTAGTATATTAATTACGAGGGTAGACCTACTCGGGGTACCCTCACTATATGTCATATGGTAATAAACCAGTGTTCAACCAACTTGCGTGTGTTTCACTTCATGGTGACAGCGGTGAAAGTATTTTTATCGTCTTAGTGGTAAATAGTACTCGAACCTGTGAAATATTGTTAAAATACGTGTGTGTGTCGTAGTCGATCGTAAAATATGGAACACGCGCGTCCTCCAGCAGAGTTATCACTTGATGGCGGTCCGGCCGCGCGATCTGAGTCGTGGCGCAAATGGCGGAAGCTATTCGAGGTGTTTGTCAAGGCGTCTGGAGTGAGCAAAGAGCCTAAGGAAGTACAGGCTAGTTTGTTGGTGAACCTCATTGGATCAGCGGGCTACGAAGTTTTTACGACTTTTACTTTTGACACTGGTGAAAGTGAGGATGACGTCAATTGCATTTTGAAGAAATTTGACTCGTATTTCGGTGCGAAACCGAATATCACAGTGCGGCGTTATAAGTTCTTCACACGTAGTCAGGAAGATGGAGAAAACATCGACCAATACGTGACAGCTTTGCGGCTGTTTAGTCAGCAGTGCGAATTCGGGCAGTTGAACGAGAGCTTATTAAAAGATAAGATCGTTTGTGGGATCAATAACAACACTGTAAGGGATCGATTACTTCGTACGGATGATCTAACGTTATCGAAAGCGATACAAATCTGTCAGGCGGCAGAAATGTCAAAAGAGGAAGGTCAGTGTATTAGTAATGCATCAGAAAGCATGCAAGTGAATGCCGTGCAAAGTGGGAGCGGTGTGCGCGGCGCACGTCGTACAAGCGGACGACGCGGGGGCTTCGCCGGCACGGGCCGGTACGGGCGGCGTGCGGCGGACAGCGCCGACGTGGCGGCGGCGGCAGCGGCGGGTGCGAGGGCGCCCTGTCGCACCTGTGGTAACAACCGCTGTAGCGGTGGCGAGCGGTGTCCGGCACGTAATGTGATGTGTTTTGTTTGTGATCGCAAAGGTCATTTTTCGCGAGTGTGTGAGCAAAAGAAAGCAATCCGTGAAGTGTTAAATTTAAGCGTTGACTTTGCTGATAATAGTGAGAGCGGCGAGGCAGACTGCGAAGACATGTTCTACGTCGATATTATCAGTGAGGACAAAATACTAAGTAAGTCATGTAAAGAGTGGACTGAAAAAATTACATGTAATGGAAAGCAGGTAGTACTTAAAATAGATACCGGATCTATGCTAAACGTAATTTCTAGAATTGAGTATTTAAGCTTGAATTTGTCTATTAAAAACCTTAGGCCGTTTACAAAACGAGTGCTTTCGTTTACCGGCAACCGGTTACCGATAATAGGTACTGATAATATTTCATTCGTGTTCAATGACAAACACTACGTGTTATCATTTGTGGTTGCGGACTTAAAATGTCAGAACGTACTCGGTTTGGAGGGTTGTATCTCATTAGGATTGGTTAATTGTGTTGGTACAATAAACATTTCCCAGTATGATGATTTATTTGAAGGTTTAGGGAAATTGCCAGGACAATATAGTATTGTTGTAGATAAAAACGTACAGCCGGTTGTGTGCCCTACCCGAAAAATTTCTTTCGGCCTCAAAGATAAATTGTTTAAGGAGTTACATAGAATGGAAGGGTTAGGTGTAGTAAGGAAGGTCACACACCCGACTGACTGGGTTAATGCAATTGTACTAGTCGCAAAAAAAGATGGCAGCATTCGTGTTTGTTTAGACCCTCGACCTCTGAACCGCGCGGTGCGGCGCGCGCAGTACTCGCTGCCGACCGTGCCAGAACTGGCGGTGCGCTTGCGCGGGGCCACGGTCTTCAGCGTCCTCGATGCACGCTGTGGCTTTTGGATGATCCAAATTGATGACGCGAGCGCCGACCTCTGCACGTTCAGTACACCATTTGGGCGTTACCAATTTTTACGCTTACCGTATGGAATAAATTGCGCGCCGGAAGTTTTTCATGCTAAACTTAGGCAGCACCTCGAGGACTTAGAAGGTGTAGAATCGTTTATTGATGACGTCATAGTTTGGGGGCGTAATAAGGAAGAACACGATGACAGATTGCGGCGCTTGTTGCTACGCGCGCGGGAAATAGGTATAAAATTTAATCGTGAGAAATGTAAGTTCGGCGTTTCAGAAATTACATATCTAGGTCACAAGTTTGATGCAACTGGAATGCGAGCGGATGACTCGAAGGTAAAGGCAATTATAGAAATGCCATATCCGAATGATAGGAAGTCACTCGAGAGGTTTTTAGGAATGGTAAATTATTTATCAAAATTCATACAAAATTATTCAGAGTGTGCGAATATTTTACGGTCATTATTAAAGAAGGATTCTGAGTGGATGTGGGACCGGCAGCACTCCGCGGCGGTGGACGAGCTGAGGCGGAAGTTGACGAGCGCACCGGTGCTGGCGCTATACTGCGAGCGCACGCCGATTGTGGTTTCGGTGGACGCGTCGAGCGTGGCGCTCGGTGCCGTGCTGCTGCAGGCGGGCCGTCCGGTCGAGTTCGCCTCGCTCACTCTCACCGACACGCAGTCCAGGTATGCCCAGATCGAGAAGGAGATGTTGGCTATAGTGTTCGCGGTCGAACGATTCAGGCAATATATATATGGCAGGTCTGATGTCACCGTGCAGACTGACCACAAACCGTTGGAAGCGTTATTCGGCAAACCGTTGGTTTCTGTGCCGGCCCGACTGCAACGAATGATGATGAGAGTACAAGGATTCGAGTTACAAGTAGTATATACACCGGGCAAATATATGTATATTGCTGACACGTTGTCACGGGCCCCAATAAAGGAATTAATGCATGACCGTGTCACTGACGAAGTGAGCCTTCAAACCTGTTTCATGTTAGAAAACGTTCCGTTTAGTGACCCGAAAATGGAGGCAATAAGGGCGGAAACGGAAAACGATAGTGATTGCAGAATGTTAATAAGGTATATAATGTGCGGCTGGCCTAAAAATAGGCGCGACGTGAACATGAAAGTCAACGTATTTTGGCCGTATCGTGAGCAGTTGCACTACATGGATGGCATAATTTTTAAAGGTGACTGTGTATTTATTCCGCGCGGTCAGAGGGACAATATGGTAGCACGGGTTCACGAGGGACATCTGGGTATAGAAAGGTGCAAACGGCGCGCGCGCGAAGTCATGTTCTGGCCGGGGCTGGGTGAGGACGTGGAGCGCGCGGTGCGGGGGTGCGCGGCGTGCGCGCTTCACGCGCCTCGCCCGCGCCGCCAGCCTCTGCTGCAGCACGACGTGCCCGCGTTACCGTGGCGTAAGCTCGCCTCTGACATATTTGAATATAGGAAAAAAAGGTACATCATTTTGGTAGATTACTTTTCTAATTACGTAGAGGTCGGAGAACTATCGAGCATGAGCGCAAAGCAGGTGATTAACTTCATGCGAGAACAATTTGCGCGACACGGGATCCCGTCAGAGCTCGTGACAGATAATGGCCCCGCCTATGGCTCGCAGGATTTTAAGAAATTTTTGCGGGAGTGGGAAGTACGACATGTGACGTCATCACCACTATATCCACAATCAAACGGCAAAAGCGAGAGGACTGTTCAGACGGTTAAAAATCTACTTAAAAAATGCGTCGATTCGGGACAGGATTTCTGTATGGGATTACTGAATTACAGGGCTACACCACGTAATGAGTTAGATTCACCAGCACAAATTTTAATGGGTAGACGTTTGAACACGAAACTGCCAGTTAATTCTAAATTGCTAACTGAAAAGGTAGATAATGGCCGAAATTATCGAGCATTGATGGCAAATAGAGAAAAGATTAGGTGTCACTTTGATAGGTCAGCGAGATCGCTCGATCCTTTGTCTCCAGGTGATAAAGCTACGTTAATATGCAATGGCTCTAGGAAACCGGTTTCAATAGTTAGTCATGCGCCCGAACCGCGTTCGTATGTGGTGGAAGATGAGCGTGGCGGTCGGTACAGACGTAGTCGGAGTCAGCTGGTGTCGCGATCTCGGCTAGGTGCAGCGCAGGTTCCGAGCCGCACAACTGGTACTACGGGACTAGGCGGCAATACGAGTTCGATTTATATGACAGCTGCACGTAGACGCAGACCAAAACCGGTGAGTGAGTCACAGACTCAGGTAGTAAATGAGTCGGGGCGTAATACGCCATCACCTCAGATAACACACGCGGATGAGCGAGCCGAGGCCACAGCGCGCGATGACGGTTATACATATGAAAGCATTTCGGATGAGTCTGTTCCATCTTCACCAATTGTTCCCTTAACGAGGTCAAGGGAACGAACTACACGAATGTTGTCAAATTTAATATTTGGTTCTAGTAAACAATAACATCCTAGTTATTTATATTATAATACTTGTTACTAACGTTATAGTTATAATATTTGTTACATACTTACGTTATAGTTATAATACCTGTTACATACTTATGTTATAGTTATAACACTTGTTACTTACTTGCTTTACTTGGTTTTCTTTTATTTTATTTTTTTTCCCCTTGTGTAAGGGGGAAGATGTAGTATATTAATTACGAGGGTAGACCTACTCGGGGTACCCTCACTATATGTCATATGGTAATAAACCAGTGTTCAACCAACTTGCGTGTGTTTCACTTCACTTACCTTAACACTTTAACTGCTGAAAACACATACCTTGTGTTTTCCCTTGTGCAACGCGAATGCGGCTACACACGCCAGGCGCGTAAAACAACGCATGTGACTATTAGTCGCAGTTAAGGCAAACGCATGTGATTATTATAGTCGTCACAAAATAAGAAGCCCGTTTGGACGTTTGTCATTGCGACGTGACTAGTGATGTAACCATACGACTCGGTACTCGATACTCACGATAAATCAATTCAAGTTTGTATGAGTATTTGATCGATTTGATTTTGTATTGTAAAGTACATTGGATTAAGGTTACGATTCGAAAATTTAACTTAAACTTGAATATTATAGGTATATTGAAATGATACGAAATGGTGCGAGAGGTCAATTTGTATTTTAATTTAATATTTTTAGTTATAATAACATTCATTCAATCACAAAAAACAAGAAAAAACGAAAGTGATTGAATCTTCATTCAATAATTTTCTTCGGATGATGAGCCAACATCGTCAGTTGAGCTATCGTCAATTCAATAATTAATTGGTTACAAGTTACAACACTAATATTTGAAAAAAGAAGACTGAGAACGTAACTGTTTTTGAGAGTTTCGTTATAATTTGACATTACATGCTACCATAAAGTATGCGCGAAAAGTGTTCCAAGTTACATTCTATGGTCTTTCTCAAGTGTCCAAACGGGCCTCTTATTTTGTGACGACTATAGCAGCAGTTAAAGTGTTAAAAACCTGTTAGTCATATTTTGTAGGTTTTAAAATATTTTACTCACATGTAGTAGTCACTTTAATGATATTGTAAAACACATACAAAAACCTCTTTAAATATTTCGCTATTCAATTGAACTATAGGGTTATACAGAACGTGTGCATTCAGATACAGCCCTTAAAACACAGACAAGCACTACAAATAACTTAATTTTCAGGCATGTATCAAAAGTGTAGTTTGGGTACCAGCATGGCATGAACAACTTGGTCATGTGAGACTCATCAGAACTACCGCCCTTGAACGTGAGGAACGAAAGAAACTCGATAAGAGAGAAAAAAAGGAACGAGATGAAGAAGAGGAAAGATACAGAACAGCATACAACTTTGTCAAGTACTCCCTTGGATTGAGACATCAGGTAATGATTTGAGAATGGACGAGTTGTTATTTAATGTTGGTATTCTTAATTGACATTGTAATAATTAGGGGTTTCACAAAACTGATCTTTACACATATGTTTAAATTTCAGCAGTATTTAAAAAATATGTAATAACTGTTTTCAAATACATTTCTAATGTTCGAAAATTCTGCCCATTATGAACAGATTTGGAAACAAAAAGGAGAAGAGTACAGAATTCATGGACAATGGGGCTGGTTGTGGAATTCATCGACTCGAAAGCACAAGAAGCATAACCTCATTCTGAAGCCCAATCTCTGCAATGGACCTGCCAAGATTGCAGTCAGAGTCAGGGAGGGAAGTATCATCAAAGTCCTAGCAGTTGAACCCAAGACTTATGAATACCTGACCTGTGATACTGAAAATAAAGAGCTTGTGGAAAAGTGTAAGTATTTCAATAACATTTTAGACTAGTGCATATGTATATAATATTATAACATATAATTCTAATCTCGCATTTTCAGTACCCCCTTCAATGCGCAATTTGAAAATAGAAAAAGAGGATCAAGAATTTGAAGAAATTGATGTTGAGAAAGCTCTCAGCTCCTCGACCAGGAGGTATTACCCCAAGATTGCCAAGAAAACTAAACTGGACGATTTCCTAGCAAGACGAACTTATTTGAAATTCATGGAAGAAAAGAAATTGGCAAACATATTGGCTAATGTTAAAAAAGAAGAAGTCGATGTTAAATCAGAAGATGACAAAAACATTGATGTGGAAAATGATGAGCCAGAAACAGATTTATCCTCGATTTGCGCACCACCAAATGTAGAGCAGGAGAGGTCAATTACTGCTCCGAAAAATGTCGATGCTCTTAGAGATAAATATCAAAAACTAACACAACTAATGAAACATTATAGATGCTATTCACCAGGATGCGAGAAAATTGAGCCTTCAAACTTATTGCACAGTTCAGGCGTAAAAGTAAACTGCTATTCCCCTCTGTGTTTATCAAAAGGAAAGTTGTTGAATGAACTTGTAGTACTTTTAAAAAGTGGTATCATAAATTCTACTGTTGTTGGAAATTCCAAAGAAAATACTAAAATGTCGATATTAGAACAGTATTTGATGGGTAAAAATTCAGTCAACACAAATCTAAATGAGAATATTCTATCCGATTTACTATCTGCAGTTGCATGTGCTCAAGAATGTGATAACAAAAATTCAGACAATTTCGTCAAAAGAAAATCTAGTGATGGTGACTTAACTCCAAAATTTGAAAAAATTGAAGTGGATAATGAACTCCTAAAGTCTGAGAGTACACTGGAGGAATCTGCAGTGCCGCCAGTCGGAAACGAGATGGACATTGATATCACTTGTGGTAGCAATGAAGAGAATGATGATGTTGAAATTGGTCCTTTAAAAGAGTTGACAGATGAGACCGACCTACAGACTGATGAAAATACTTCCGACAAAACAAGGCCTCCTATACCAAAACTAAAAATAACCAGAGGACGATCAGCTAAAACTTCCCTAAATACGATTATAAAAACAGATATGAAGGATTCTCCATACAAATGCTCTGTAACAAAAAATGAAGAAAAGTTGAAATATCGAGCGACCGTTAACAGAAGATTCGGCCTCGCAAGGCCTATCAAACGCGAAGACAAACAGATCAAAGAGGAGAAGGTGGACGGCGTCGCGCGGCTATATTCAATGGAAAGTCCATGCGGTAAAATTTACTTAAAACGAGTACAAACCTCGGCTGTAGAAAAGAAAAAGAAAAGAACACCTGTGAAATACCCTCTGTGCTCCACATTCCACACTAGAAGTAAGGCGAAGACAATCATGGTGTTGCCTCGTCATGAACTAAAGAAAGTCTCTAGAAGAGGTGGTTACAGTCAGGTTGTGGGATTCGGCCACAACGCCAAGCCAAATCAGGCCGTGTGGCCCTACCCTTGTGCGAGGCCATTGTTCAAAACATGCTGGTTATATCGCACTGTCAACTTGCAGTGGTTAGCAACTGCAGCATTACAACTGCGTATCATGTGGACCTGCTTGCGATGGGACGACATGGTGGCCAAACCGGCCACTGCGGACGGTAAACATCAGCTGACGACCGATACCGAAATAGTATCATTAGAGCTACTAAAACACCGACATATTGGCCAATTTTCTGAACAGACGCAGTATCTTCGTCGTCGAGTCGTTATTCCGCTAGAGCTACCGAAAACTGTGCGCGAAGTTACCTCTATTCGCAGTGGACTAAGAAAGAGAAAACGTGCAGAATCTCCACAAAACACAGAACCACAGGTAAGATAAAATCATTTCGCAATTTAACCCTGAGATTCTCTTCGATTCGTTACATGTATCTTTGTTATTTTATAGGTGTCTGAGGAATGGGTGGACGAAGACAAGCTGGAACTGTGGGAGGTGCGGCAGTATGGCGAGCGCACGGAGCGCGCCACGCCGGTGACGCGCGCCTCCACCGGCAAGCTGCCGCCGCGCGCCACGCCGACGCCGGCTAACGCCGCCGACCTCAAGGACAAAATGGAACAACAGCTGCGAGAACAGAGAGCGGCACATCAGCAAAAGCGCGCTCTCGAGACATCGCAAGGTATCATTTATTCAATCGTCATTTAATAGTGTGGGATGTTGGTAAAGAATTTGCAGGCTTGGCGATTTCCTGCCAGGTTTTTCTCCCCATTGTAAGACATCATAATTATTTGCCTTCTCTTTTATTTAGTCTGAAAATGGTCTTGGTCTTCCTAGTCCTCCACGTCACAGTTTTTCAAACATGTAAAACTAGTAATAATTAAATATAACGTTAAAAATAAATTTGTTTTGTTACAGACAAAAATAAATCTACGACAAATCAGAGCTCCGGAAAGAGTACATTAACGTCGTTGTTGACCTCGAATGCGTCAACACCCACCGGCCAAAAAACTGTCATCGGGAGCAGAAGAATCATAATGACGAAAGGTGTCGATGGAACGACTAGAGTCATCAGTCAACCTGTCTCCAGTACCCCAAAATCCAGTCAGGCGGAATCGGTAACCCCAAAATCGACCCCGACGCAGAAGGACGGGCCGCAAAAAGTACAAATAATACGAACGCCAGATGGAAAGATTTCCGTGAGAGGTTTGTTACCCGGCCAGCAGTTGGTTCAGATGGCGGACGGGAAACTGCACATAGTGATGGCGGGGCAGCAAGGGGTCGGCGGGCAGCTGGTCGCCGCCTCGCCAGCGCAAAAAGCCGTAGAAAGCCTGGCTCAAGCCGCGAAACCGAGCGAAGAGGCTAAATCGAGTCCGCGACTCGCTCCGGCCAGCCCTCAAGTAGTGGTCCAAGCCAACCGGGCGATATCGCAGCCGCAGGGCGTGGCGGTGCACCCGCCGCAGCAGGTGGTGGTGCAGGCGGGCGCGCGCGCGCCGCCGCGCCTGCACACCGTGCTGCTGCAGGGCCCGCTGGTGCAGCGCCCGGCCGCGCCCGCGCCGCCGCGCCCGCGCCCGCCCTCCACGCACCAGATCGTGGTCAACAACCCCGCGCTCGCGCAGCAGATCGCCGCCGGCAAGATACAGTTCGCCACCGTCAACGGTCAGCAGGTGCTGATCCGGCCGACGGGCAACAACCAGGCGCAAATAGTGGCCCACATCGGCCAGAGCCCGGCGCCCGGCGCGGTGGGCGTAGTCTCGGCGGCGCCGGCGCCCCGCCCCGCGCCCCCGCCCGCACCCGCGCCGGCGGCGCCGCCCGCGCCCATCATCCAAACGCAAACGCAGCAGCTGACGGAAGACGAGCTCGTCGAGAAACGCCTCCTCGTCGGCCAACCTCCCGGCACCGTCATAAAAACCGTCACGGCGCAGGTGATTTATTTTGTTAACTTTATTATTTGTTAATCAAGTTTTAATCGTTTTGTACGTATATATGAACGAGGTTTAAACCGTACGTTGCAGGTGATGCAAACGAACAGCGGTCCCAGCATCGTGCTACAGGGTTTACACGGGTATTCGTTAACGCCGCAACAACTTGCGCTCGTCCAGCATCAAGTGAAACAACAACTATTGAAAGGTATTTTATTTAATGTCAGTTCTCTCAGTTGCTTTAAATTATACACATACGAGGGTCATTAAATAAATACTTAGCCTACAAAAAGTAAACGAAAATTTTGGAAAAGTGGCAATTTATTTTTCAACATAGTCTCCTTTTAGTTCGATACACTTAGCCCAGCGATGCTCCAACTTTTTTAACCCGTCCGAAAAATAGTTTTTGTCAAACTGCAAAATAGGCCTCCGTGGCGGCGATGACCTCATTTGATCCATATCTATTCCCGGCGAGAGATTTTTTCAGATTAGGAAACAGAAAGAAGTCACAAGAGGCCAAATCTGGAGAATACGGTGGATGGGGCAGCAATTCGTAGCGTAATTCGACCAATTTGGCCATGGCAACGGCAGACGTGTGAACCGGTGCGTTGTCGTGGTGAAACAGCACTTTTTTCTTCGCCAGATGGGGTCGTTTTTTCTTTAATTCGGCGTCGAATCGGCCCAATAAATCGGCATAGTAAAGCCCTGTAATTGTTTTACCCTTCTCGAGGTAATCGATGTAGATCACACCTTGTGAATCCCAGAAAACGGTGGCCATAACTTTTCCGGCCGATTTTACAGTTTTCGCCTTCTTTGGAGCACGTTCCCTGGTCTGGATCCATTGTTTTGATTGCTCCTTGGTCTCTGGTGTGTACCAGTGGATCCAGGTTTCATCGACGGTCACAAAACGACGCAAAAACTCCGCTGGATTCCTCTTAAACAGCGCCAAACACGTCTCCGATGTGGTCTCACGGTTGCACTTGTTTTCCGGTGTGAGTAAACGCGGCACCCATCGCGCCGACAGCTTTCTCATGCCGAGTTCCTCGTGAAGAATATGATGCACTGTTCCTTCTGAAATGCCTACAGTCTCAGCTAGCTCCCGAACCTTCAATCGGCGATCTGCCAATACGAGATCATGGATTTTTTTAATGTTTTCCTCCGTAGCAGCTGTTTTCGGTGCACCTGGACGTGGTTCATCAAAAACCGACGTACGGCCACGTGCAAACTCGTTGAACCAATTCTTGACGGTGGCCATCGATGGAGAAGAGTCACCGTACACAGCATCCAAGCGCTTTTTGATTTCGATGCGCGTTTTCCCTTCCAAAAATAGGAATCTAATCACCGAACGATATTGCTCTTTTTCCATTTTTGTAAAACCGATCGATACGTTCGCTTCCATAAGTTGTCAAATTAAAACAAATGAAGGGATTGGAATGAAAATTTGAAAAAAGAATGTGCTACACTGTGGTAAAACTCTTTTGAAACTACAGCGCCCTCTGGCGATGAGGCTAGGTACTTATTGAATGCACCTCGTACTTTCAGAAACTCGTTTTTTTCCTAGCTTGTATGCAACGACAACGATCGACTACGATTCTATGAAACATTATTACAATGATAGTTATTTTTTAGTAAACTATGTAGTTATCGAAATTTGATTTCGTAGATCGTGTCGAGGTATGTATTTTATACTTCACAATCATTACATAACACCAGGATAGATATGGTCAAGCCTAACACTATATTAGACATAAAAAAATATGTTATTATTCAGCGCAAGAGTCGACGGGTAAACAGAGCATGCTGGGCCCTCGGAAGATGTACCTGGCGGTGCAGCCGGCGGGCGGCGCGCCCCCGCTGGCGCCGGCCGCGCCGCCGCCGCTGCACGCGCTGCCCGTGCCCGTGCCCGCGCACCAGGTAATATACTACTACTAACCGACGCCGCGGGACGCTCGCAATGGACTGCCTATCATATCTTCACACTAAAGCCTCGGTTTCGTCCTACGCTGGTGTCGTAAGGGTGCATAGTGTTCTATAGCGCGTCAGTCGACCGACGCGTAGCAGCCTCCGCGCTGTTGGCGTCGGCGTCGCTGCGCGATGCTCGAAGGATGCAATGTATGTTTGTACACGCGACCGACATCAACGTAGGAGGAAATTAAGCATAAACTCGGATGTTCACGATTCGAGTGGGCTCGGAATGACTGCTAATCTGAATCTGCTCGTAAACGAACGGAGCACTATCTTAGTTCCTAGTCTAGTTTGATCGGATATCATGTGTTTGGGATACTTGTTTACATGCTACTTGTACCTTCCGAGTAATCATCCGGATCCGAGCCGAGCGCACTCGTACAGTGTAACCACGGCTTAGGTCATGCCGGTCTAGCATGCGGGACTCGACAAAATTTCACTCAAATTGTGACGTATGTGAACGTAATAAGACTTATAAGGTTACAATTATTATTAAAAACAAAAATAGGATATTAAATACACAAAATTAGCCACTAAAATAAAAGTATCTAATAGTTTTGTCATGAAATCGGTCACAGCTCAGCATAATGCTGATTGTGATTGCCAAATGCCGGTTTTCTATTGAGACCGCCAGGTGACGTCGGGTATCACACGAGTACGTAAAACTAAAAGAAAAATAGCAAATAGAAACAATTTGCTTCTTTTGAGCAAATTAAAAAAACATCTCTTCACTTAAATGTTATATCGAGAAATGTCCATGCGCATGCTAGATCTGCTGGTATCCATCAAATCAGAGATAAGCGCATTAGTGAGATGTACACCAATAAAAGTGCACAAAGTTTACGACTATATGATTTGTCAATACATACAATTTTATTGTTTCACATCAAGACCTACTAAGCTCTGCTTTGGTGGATTGGCGGGCCTAACGGCTCTTGCATAATACGACTTAACTCGAGGCGTGCGTTTAAGAATCGTTTACTACTAAAATGGTTGATGTTTTTGTAATAAAATGTAAATCAATAAAGGCATTTCTCAAATATGAAAGAGCTGTTACGGTGTTGAAGCAACAATGACAGAATTCTCTTTTTTACTTGGGACCAGGTCTTTAGCCAATAAAACATATTTCGTAATGAAGGTGAAAACAGTGATTTTATTAGAGTAACGGTTCTGGAGGCACGTCTTGAAGCTAAGACGCGAGTATGCAGAGGGCCTAAAATGTTCACTAAAACTGGTATTTAGGTAGGACAATACGACGGGAAATATGGCACGGTAAAATTGTTAAGGAATTGTGGATTCCTTAATTTTTCCGTAACGATAATTATCTATCTCATGTGAATCTCTTGTGAACTCCACTATATATCTGTGTAAATAACTGAAACGATACACTATCCTTGACTTAAAAGAAGGAAAAACATAAACGCACAAACAAATTTACACAACTTACTTAAATTTACAATTTATTAGTAAGTGTATTTTTAGTGGGTATTATAAGTGTCTTTGTTTTTTCCAACTCTCCATTTAGGCCATAGACGATAGGCACTCCTAATTTTGTATTTTGATAACTTGTCTTCCTTGCCGTATTTTTGCCGACTCGTATGTCATCGGTTATTTTCCTATTTTTATACATTTAGTAAGAAACACTACATTTAATCAACTTAGAAAAATCTACATTGAAATATAATAGCTTCGAAATTGTAGATGATATGAATAGTAAAAAATTGGTAACATGTATTTTAATTAATTGTAATATTATTTACTAATTGTTAGGTGTAATAGTTATACTGTCTTATAGTTAAAACTAATTTTTGAAGTAGTTATGAGTTGCCTAAAATTAGGGTAGGATCAAACCGAGTGCATAGTAAATTAGGGCCTAAATTTCGTACCATTGTTTTGTTATTTGTTATCGAATATTTTATAAATTAACGCACTCGATATGGTCTGACCCTTATTATAAATTGCATTTAGTTTACGAACATCTCCATATATTTAAAAATGTAAATAACTAGAATTTTCCATATTTTTGAAATGATCAGCAATAATAGGTTTTTTTACAGAATGTCAAAAATACATTATGTATAAATTAGTAGTAAGTATTTATATTATAGAACATATCTCAATTATTTAATACAATATTAAACAGTCTGTCTCAGTATGGCTTAGAGATATTTTAAAATGCATTTTATCCATTGTATTTTGACAACAAAATGATAAAACGTGAGTCTCTATCTCTCACCCATTTTACTAGGTTTGACCTTAAATATGTCGGGCGCCACAACCGCGAGTCTCTCATAAAATAATCCTAAATCTATGAATGTTATTTTGTAGACAATATCATGGTTTTATCAAAATACAACAAGATCAAAGTTTAAAAAAACTGTTTAGAGAACAGTTTTTGAACAATATCAGCATAATTATTTCATACCTTTATGGTACAATTAAATAATCTCTATGTTCACCGATATACCTTCTAATTAAAAATACGAGTAAAACCTTTTGCACAAAATTAAACAATTTCCAGATAAGTTTCGAAATTAATGAAGCGACACAAATATTTAAAAGGGTTCTATTCCGCAATGCAGGTGATGGTGAACGGGTGTAGGATGTTTGTCCATAAAATTCAGATTAATTACATCTTAAAATATAGCTAATCCATCTTAAGACAGACTGTATAATTGTAACTTATTACAATATCGATTTTATGACATTGATGCAACAACAGTCATAAATATCTAAATGTTAAACCTTACTTTCAGTTATTGTTAAATAATGTAGAGTATAAAGTTTAACATTTAGATATTAATAAGTTTTCTTATGATAATGAGAAGAAAACTGAAATTAACCAAAGAAATGCTGGACATGGCGATATTTGTATCGCGTATTGGTTTAGCTGTAGATAGTAGACACAGTGTAATTATTCTGGTTTCGAAAAGATTTTAATTGGACATGTTGCCAGCTATACACATTATATTATTTTATACTAGTCATTCAAATCGAACATTCGGTTGGGATTGAGCTTACATGATGATTATGTGAGATTCAATTCTGTTTCAAAACTATGCCATAAATAGTATTTTTGTAGGCTTATGCAGGGTGTAACAAAACCCTGTCCGATCAACATAAAAACATTGAGCCATTATGTACTATTTACTTGATGTGGTGCCACAATATTGCAGTGACCTATGGAATTGTAGCACATGTACTTAATTCATTGGAAAAATGAAACTTATTCGCATAAATATGTCTAGTGCCTCCATAGTACTCAGAGCAACATACATAATATTTATGCCGACAATTACAATAGAACAAATGATCACACACAGAATGTCAAACAAGTGACTAAATTATGTGAGGTAAGGTTACTGCAATTGATTATGACGACATTGTAGTAAAGTGTGGCATGTTCTCTGGTATGTTGCACAATTGCACATAGTAGCTCAATGCATAATTAAGTCTCAGAAAGCTTTAATAATATACAAGAGAGATAACATCTTATTTGTGGACATTAAGGGCTAATGCTTATTTCAAATTTTCATCCCTTCAAAATTAAGAAAATTTAGAAATCACTGCATATGTATGGTAACAATTATTTCATTTGTGGTAAAATCTTGCAGTTTATCAATTATTTTCAGCGTTGTCGAGTTGCCATGTGTTTCACATAAAATAACGCTTTTAAGTATATTTTTCACGGTAATTTTTACTTGTTTAATAAAATCAATTATTAATCAGATATCTAAACTAAATAACGCTCTCACAGATCAGATTGGACAGGATTTCGTTACACCCTGTTAACTCAATAATTTTTTTTAGTAAATTTAAAACCCAAAAACTGGATTGCTCATACACCACCGATAATGTACTGCATATTTTTAAGCTAAACAATTTCAATTGACGTTTATATAATAATCCAGGTACTATAGATTAATAAATTATTATAATCATAATCACTGACTTTTATTTAAAGTCCTGTTTATTTATGTTATTTTATTTTATTTTTCTTGCAAACGTTTTGTGGGGGTGTATGGGCAATTTATCTATTACTTCTATTTTTATTAACTGTCCATAGGTTTTCCGAGAAAAGTTCAAATTGACGTAAATGTAAAAACACATTATTGCTGGTTATTATAAAATATGAACTAATATATTCCCACAAACGCATTTGTTATGTTCATTTTGTTTTAATAATTTGCTTTTTTTTACGTACCTTATTAGGCAGTTTTATTAATGCTATTATTTCCTAAAATTATGTTTATTCTTTATAATTTTTGTAGTTTAGAATCATTTTAAGTAATAGGTAATTTTAGGAAACATTGGTATGAGAACTAACAATATATTAGATGGTATTAACATAATATAAGATCCAAACAAAGTCTTAATAACACCAGGTATGTGAGCTTCATGCCATCTGTAACTTTTACTTATAGGACCCTAATGAAGAAGATAAAATTAAACGACAGCCTTTGTTAAATGGCGAAGAGAATGTAGCCGAAGCGGCGAGTCATAAAGAAGCTACGCCTTCGAAATTAGAGGATGTTAAAGAAAACAATACTAAGACAGATATAGTTAACGCGGGCCCGGAAGGTCCGCCCGGTAATAAGTTCGTGCTCACTCCAGACTACATACAACAAAGTAAGTTACAATACATACATATTTTGTTTTTGATAATACTAAAATAATTTAAGTTTACTATTATTTAACCATTTAGCCCACAAAACAACAAACGTACTTAATACGTCAGCACAAAAGATTTAATGTATTGTAATATGTATATACCGTAGCACAGGTTAATTTTATGTACTATAGTTCAAAATTCCGTATTTATCGTTATTATGTCCAATACTCTTGTATAATGTTACAGCCATCAAGAGTGCACTGAAGCAAGAGAACCTGAATCCAGAGATCGAGGAGAAACTGCTCCAGCTGCAACGATACCAAGAGAAGAGAATGAAGCCGGAGGCGGTGCCGGAGCGCGAGCGCGAGCCGCGCGCCGTGGTGGTCGCGCTGCAGCCGCCGCAGTCGCCGCCCGCCGCGCGCCGCCGCCTGCAGTCCTCGCGGCACGACGACGACGAGGAGTGGGTGGACAGCAGCCCGCGCAAGAGGAACCGCTCGGCGCGCCCGGCCACGCCCCCGCCGGTCGCGCCGCCGCCCCCGCCGCCGCCGCCCGCGCCCCGCGTGCCCCCGCCGCCGCCCGCCGCGCCCGCGCCTGCCCCGCCCGCCCCCACGCCGCAAGCCACTGCGCTCGAGGACCGTCGCCGCGCCGCCTCCAACCACTCTCGACTCCAGATATTACTCTTTAAGCACAAGGAAATGCTCAAGAAGGACATTATCAAAAAACGAGGCCTTCTCGAGAAAGAACTTGGCGTAGAGATACAGGTCGGTTTTCACATCTCCCATAGTCATTTCAACAATATTCGTGATTTATTTTATACTGACTAGGCTAAAGCTCACCTAATATTAAGTAAGTAGTCGAAAACTGCAAACAATCCAAGTCTGGCAGCCGGAACCCACCATATAACGTATGTTGTTTGACTTTTTAGAGTTGCTTACCCACGTCACACGTCAGGTATGTAACACGGTGAGACTCCGGTGTCAATCTGTCTGTATGTCATAGCTAATCATATTTTTCTTGTTTCCTCTCCTGAGCAGCTTAAGCTCGTTGTTGGAATTTGAACCCTCGTCCTGCGGCGTGAGGACCAAACGCGCCACTGTCATCGATACTACTTTTGTTATTAGACGTTTTTTTCCCTTATTACAGAAGGAGCTATCGGCGGAGCTGGCGCTGCGCACGCGCGCGGAGCGCACCAAGCAGGACGAGGTCCGCGGCGGGAAGCGGCGCCCGCCTGGCAGCGCCACTCCTCGCTCCTCCAAAAAAAGTGGCAAAAAAGAAAAGCTACTTTGTATATGTCGTACTCCTTATGACAACACTAAGTAAGTGCCATTTCTTGTTTGAGTATCTATGCCACCGGTCTTATCATCCGGCTGGCCGTAGCTATGAACACCAGCCGAATGAAAGTTCATTGTTATTATGTTTTTGCAGATTCTACGTTGGATGTGAGCACTGCAGTAATTGGTTCCACGGGGATTGCGTCGGGGTTACGGAAGAGATGAGTAAATCGATGGAGGAATACATCTGCTCAGACTGCCGACACGCTGCTGAGACGCAAGAGCTATATTGCCTATGTCGACAACCTTATGATAATTCACAGTGAGTATTTACCACTGAATTTTTATTTATTCGAGATAGCCTTGTGTTTGACTGACATCTCGCCTGATGCTATTTTTAATGAAATTTGGAAAAAAGAAAAACTAAAGAAGGCCTAGGGGAAGAAAGAAGAAAAAGCCGTTATTTAATGGTGAAATAAAAACGAAATTGAAAATTATTTAAATAAAACAAAACATTGCGGTTGTATAGACAAGTCCATGGTATAACTCTTTTAAAAAATAACTTTATTAGAAATTAGTTTTGCGTTATTACGTATATTTTATTTTCAGATTCTACATTTGTTGCGATCGATGTCAGGATTGGTTCCACGGCAGATGCGTGGGAATCTTGCAATCGGAAGCCGATAACATCGACGAATACACATGTCCTAATTGTCAGAAAAATAATACTTATAACTTTGCTAATATGAAAGAATTGACGCTTAAAGATTTTGAGAATCTAAAGAGGCTTGTGAAACAGATACAGTTACATAAAAACGCGTGGCCTTTTATGGAACCTGTAGACCCTAGAGAAGCTCCTACATATTATAAGGTTATCAAAGAACCAATGGGTGAGTAACGTCTTGATAATTAAACCATGCTAATATTTTAAATGTGAAAGTTTTTATGTTTGGATGTTCGTTACTGAATCACGAACAGCTTAACGGATTTAGATGAAATTTGGTATAGAAGTTGCTTATACCTTGGATTAACACAGACTTGTATTCGAGAAAATTTAGCGGTTCTTGTAGGTCAGTGGGTAAATCGCAGGGAGCAGCCAGTTAATAATTTTAGGTGTTTTTACTACCAGCGAAAACCGCGTGCAGTACAGTAACAGATCTGAAATTTTATTGTCCTTTGGTCTTGTCCCGTTTCACTCCTGATCTGATTAAATTTTTCCAAACACAAAAATACTGCCCAGTCGGCGCTCATGTTTGTACTAAATGGGATACGAATGTTTCTTCTAACTGTATGTTATTATTTAATATACTCCTAAATAACACATTTCGCTTTTTCAGATTTACAAACGGTTGAAAGAAAAGTGACAGAACAGAATTATAGTACATTAAGTGAATTCATTGGTGATATGACTAAAATATTTGATAATTGTCGTTATTTCAACCCGAAAGACTCTGAATTTTATAGATGTGCAGACGGCCTTGA
Source organism: Alcis repandata (assembly GCA_949125135.1). Lineage (NCBI taxonomy): Eukaryota > Metazoa > Arthropoda > Insecta > Lepidoptera > Geometridae > Alcis > Alcis repandata. The sequence goes on along the minus strand of OX421226.1, from coordinate 7,467,131 downwards.
AGCATTTTTCGCACAAAAAATAAAGTACTTTCGTGAAAAATTAATGGAATGTACTACAAACAGAAGTACAATTATGTGAATCTGGTGAAACACTGTAACTTTTTTAGTGAAGTGCATCTGGTAAAGAACATTAAATTTTAAGTTTTGTATGATCTTTCTGTAAATTGTATAGGATGTGATGAAGTTTCAAAGAAATAAAAGTATATTAAGTTTGTCTTGTCAATGCTTTGCTCTCGGAAGCCAAAAAGCGGTAACTCGAATTTATAATCTAGTGTGTTGTCTAGTATTCACAATTTAGAAGACAAGATATTTTTGAGTTACCATATTTTAGCTGTCGACAGCAGAATAATATAAAGCGATGGAATGTCAGTTTTGGTTACATGTAAGGCTAAGTTGTAGTATTTATTGTATATATTATGTGCTTTTTAAAGTGTAACCTTATAAAGCTGACTAGGTACATATTATAATATAACGATACTGGAAACAACAATTTGCGTAAGGGACAAGCAACGAATTATCAGTACGGCCAGAAAATGTTTTTGATGACTAATTTTTCCAAATATACAAGGTGTGTCTGAATGGTCTGGTATTACTCAAAGGTGATGTTCTACATGTCCAAGCGAACAACTTTGGGACACAAGTTTGCTAAATTCGAGAAAAAAATATCGAGTCCATACAAAATATTTAGCCACATGATCAATTTTGAATGGAGATTCGATATTTTCTTTCTCGAATTTAGATGTGTTCTAGAAGTTGTTCACTTTGACGGATAGAAGAACATCCTTAATTATGTATTACTATACCATTCGGAAACACCCATATAATGTTAACAACGGTGGTAAAGAAGATATCGTTTATTTTTCCAATAGCATGTAATCGCCATCATAATCACTCAATTTACATTCTAAATTGACACTCGGCCTATTGATTGAAATAAGTGTCCAATAACCTACCAAAAATACAAAGTTGCTACTTGCAACTTGCTTTACATGGTGCAATAAATACAGAATTATAAAGGGTATGCTAAGCCGAAAAGAGCTCATGGCACTACAACTTACTATGTGACCAATGTGTACCAACCCGGAATTCGCGAAAAAAATTGCTGTTCCATAGAAAAATGTCAATGACTTTCGACAAAATGTATGGAATAGCTGACTTTTTCGCGAATTCCGGGTTGGCCACTTTTGTTAAAGTTGTTCGAGTACCATGAGATCTTTTTGTCTTGGCATACCCTTTCCTTATAACCTTTTATACTACTTCTAATTTTATAAACGTGAAAGTTTAAAAGAATGTATGGATGTTTGTTACTCTTTCACGCAAAAACGTTTGAAAGAATTTACGTGAAATTTGGAATGAAGGTTGTTCATGGTCTGGACATAGGCTACTTTTTAATCCAGAAAACGCGGGTGAAACCGCGGGGCGCAGATAGTATGGGTATATTTTTCATGTATCAATTTACATTCAGGTAATAAACAGGGTCAAATTAAACACTAAAGCCTTTATTGCAGGCTTCTATGCATTGATCAAAGCAACTTTGTTTTACGACTCGAATATACACTAAAAACAGCTGTTGCATAGGTACATTTTGTCTCAGGTTAATGAACATGGAAAGCGATTTTTATTTTGTGATTTTTTTAAAGTTGTAAAACGAAAAGTTTTTTGGTTCAAGCTTCTCAGGCTGCTCGTAGAAGGTCTCTAGTGTTTTAGAGTTGACCCTGTATATTAAAGAAACCAAAAATAAAAGATAAACATATATTTTTTACATTTGAGAAATCAAACGATTATTGTATAATGTGCAGTTGTTATGAAAATTGTACACCGTCCAAGAATATTACGATTTATATAATTGGCTGTGTCATACAGACAGACATACCGGAGTCGCGCCTTAAGGGTTCTTCCCTGAAGGAGGTTCAGAACCTTAAAAATGTTAGGTATTAAAAATTTGGTGTTGTGTAGGACAAAATAATTGAGGTAGAATATTATCACATCATTCGATAGATTTCGAAGACGAATTGAAGGGTATATTAAAATCTCATTCTAGCCTAAATGTCTCGTACGCCAATTGCAATTTCCGATATCGATTATTATTGACAGGATTTATTAAGTTATGGAAAACATACATTTTGTGAATTATTATGTTTGCTAATATGAATTAGCAGTTTATCTTAGTATTAAGTAGATAAGTACATAGTTGAATAAGATGAAACCTATTGTATGTAAGTAATAAATTTTTAATAACGTGCATCTCTCATATATTGCGCATATTTATTTCGTACATAACATGAAGACGTGAATTGAATACCATTAAAAATTTGTTTGAAAGTGTTTGGCATGTTTTGAATCGGTCGTTCCACTACTCATTTTGAATGCCATTCGTAGGGTCGTCTCTTACGCGTTTTCAGACAGCTTTATATTTATCTGCCATTAAACAGGGCTCTAATAATACTATACTACTGATCATGGAAAACTTTTACTATGGGACCAAACCCAACATCAAGAAAAAAAACTGACCTGAAATGACACCCGACGAAATGTATAGAACAGTTGATTTTCTTAGCCATTTCAGTAAAAGTTGTTCATAATCAGGTACTTGAGTATAAAATATATAAGTCATCCAGTCTGGCTCCAAAAACGAAACAAACCGTTTGAGATTCAAATTTCGCGCCATAATCTGAACGTGGCACCTTTTTAGCACGCTTTTATTAGCTTCACCTGTATGTTTGTACCCGACTCCTTTGAGCGCGTTTTTGACCCACTTTAAACGGTCAGATTTCTTTCAAACTTTGTAGATATATCGAGGACCGATGACAATACACTAAACAAAGCGTGTTTTTTAGTTTTGTATTGGTTTATATTGGCTACTGCCTCTAAGTTTAGAGGCAACTGCCAGTAATCGAGTAGATATTTTACTTAAAGATGGAGCCATAGTGCGACAGCTATATTCTTGAAATGATGCCAGGATAGAAACGCTCCATTTTAGGGAAAAATTTCATAAAAAATATTCTAAATTTTTATACTTGCCAAAATAAAATGTAGGAAAGGATACGCTAAGCCGCAAATGGCTCATAGTAGGGAAAGGACTACTAGTAGACTAATATATTCATAATATTTTAAGAACAGCTTCTATTAATAGGCCAATGGCGTGAATGAATCTCATAATTATATCCTAACACTTGTAAGTTGGCCAAAAGCACACCACCACCATAAAACCCTAAAAAAATTCGAATTTGACATTTAGATGTCAATTTCAATGTCGTATTGACATAGAATAGGTCGTTCAAGTACAGGACAAGTGTTGCCTGTAGATTAAATAATTATTCCTAATCACGAGGAATGCGAATTGACACTGTCTGATTTCTAAATAGTATTATTCGATTAGAGTAGACAATAAATACAAATCAAGACAACATGATTTATGAAAACAAATATTGGTATACTGCACCACAAAAGTTTATATACAAAGACTTTCTAATCATTATGGTCATATTTTTAACCTTAACTGCGGAACAGATAAAAGGTGACCATACCTAATCGATTTGACAGAATATACTAGACTAGACGCTTTACTACGCCACCACGTATGAGAATAATTATTTAACACATTTCTGTACTTGAGTGACCTATTTTATGTCATTGACCTAAGAATTTTTTTCAAGTGTCAATTTTGATATTTGCTTGGGTGGACAGGCTTCGGCTTTTGGTCCATTAAGAAGTCATATGATACATAATAATAATAACTGTACGCCATTCTATTGTACTTTTTGGATTGTATTTTTTCTTTTAGTAAATTCCTCAATTGCACAATTCGATTTTACGAAACCATGTGCACGAAAAACTGAAAATTGTGGCTGTAAATTACTGACCATTCAAAACAGCAGGGTTGCCTTGCCAGGTTCGTAGTTTGTCTCGTGATTTTAGAGAAACTGGAAATTTCGTTGTGGAAAAAATATTATTGGATAATTTTTATGGACTTTTAAAGTTTTCTCAAATCAAAAAAGTATAATTTTGGAAAAAAACGATTAGAAAATGAAAAATATTTGGGGTCTCTTTTTAATCTGTGGTCAAATTTCTATGCAGTCTGCAGCAGTCTATTGGACATTGGTTTTGTTAATTTGGTAATTGGCAACACTGTTTCGGAGTTTTGGAGGTTATGTTTACTGCTTATTTTTGTCGAGTCAGATTGAGTCTTGGTTTCTAATTTTGGTGAACAAGAGTTACTGCATCGTTACACTAAGTGAATCAAAATGTTGTTAACTTTTAAAACTCTGCAGCAGCAAACTTTCCAAATGGAAATCGATCCCGAAGAAACTGTTAAAGCGCTGAAGCTTAAAATCGAAGTTGAAAAGGGGAAGGAGTATACGGCGGATTATCAGAGACTTATTTACGCTGGAAAAATTCTTGTCGATGATCTCAAGCTGGCATCGTATAATATAGATGTAAAAAAATTCATCGTTATCATGGTGGTTAGGCCGAAGCAATCGGAAACGCCAACTGCACCACCGTCAACATCTGCTCCCGAAAGTGAAAGCCCTTCTACTGAAAGCGGCGACGCAAAGGCCAAACCGCCTTCAGAAGTGGTTGCGAAGCCTACTACTGCTAAGCCTACCGCTGCTGCATCGGTTACCAGCGCAGCCGAGCCTGAACGCGCGGCTGAGCCTCAACAAGCATCAAGTGAGCCAGACAACGAAGAAACTATAATAAGCATCATGGATATGGGCTACAGCCGGCTCCAAGTCGAGACGGCTTTGCGTGCTTCGTTCAATAATCGGGAAAGGGCAGTAGAATACCTTATCACCGGTATACCTGAAGAACTGCAGCCGGAACATGAGGCTGAAGAAGGCACTGATGAAGATCCCTTGGCTTTTCTTCGCGAACAGCCCCAGTTTCAACAAATGCGGTCAGTAATTCAGCAAAACCCAAACTTGCTAAATGCTGTGCTTCACCAAATTGGTCAAACAAACCCAGCCCTGTTACAAGCTATTAGTCAGCATCAACAAGCTTTCGTAAGGATGTTGAATGAACCATCCTCAACAGATCTTGATTCTGGTGCTGTTAGTGCAAGCAGTGTTGGAGGTGGTGTTGGAGGAAACTCAGGGAGTTTTGACCTTTTGGCACCTGGGACGACTCAAAACGTCATTCAAGTATCATCTCAGGACAAAGAAGCCATTGAAAGATTAAAAGCACTTGGTTTCCCTGAACACTTGGTCATACAAGCTTACTTTGCCTGTGAGAAAAATGAAAACCTCGCAGCTAACTTTCTTCTGTCTCAAACCTACGATGACTGATCCAACCCTATCTTCAATAGTAAGGTGTATCTATGAAGGAAGCACATTAATTTAATAACATTTTTGTCGTTAGCATACTATTTTACTGCTTGTATTTCATGTGTATTTATACACAAATTTGCAGTTTGTCATGATTTAAAATGTCAAATAAATTTCTTATTGTTAAAAGTCACCTTGGTTTTTTTTTACCAACTGTTTACATCTCCATTTTTTCAATAGCATGTTATCTGATTACAAATTAGCTAACTTGCTTTCTCTAGTATTCCATCCAATGTGAATCCACTACTATCCATATGAATTCAGATAGGAATGAATGTTAGTGAAAAGGGCTTGTGTAGGTATATTAAAAACAATAGTTTGAACTTAGTGAACCAAGTCATTTGGGTCAAGTGGAAATTTTATGACAGCTAAATGCAAAATCATCATGCATTTACACTAACATTACTTGGGCACACAGATATCAATTAGTTTCAATCATAAGAAGTAGGTAACTGGGTCCCTTTTTTATCTGTAAGTTTGTGTTTATAGTTCACGCGCATTTTCCTGAATAAAGAGTATCTTCATACCAAATTTCATCCGCATTGTTGCTCAATCACGCAACAAAAAAATTAAAACAAGTAACATTGGACTCTAACATTTCTTTTTCTGACACAAGTTGCCAAGTGTCATGATGAATTATGAATTATGAAAAAACTTCCTCCTAGCTAGCCAAGCAGGGGTAACCGAACCAGACCCCCTCTTTATCGATTGACATTTTGGAAGTCAAATAAACTTACTTCCGAATTAAAGTTCAATGAGCATTATTGGGACATCCTGAAAACATGTCTGCGGGACCATATTATTTGAATTACTCGATAAATACTTGACAAAAGCTTGCCCTGATACTGTACGACAAGAAAACAATATTGTTACATCAAACAGTTAATATTTATTATTTTTATAAATAGCATTAACATAAAGAGCTATGTTGTTGGTATAAACTTTAATCATTCTAATTTTAAAGGCACTTTCCGTAATGTCTATTATTAACCCTAGGTTTTTTGCCATGATTGAAATAAATGTAGGTTAATAAGTACCCACTAAACTCATAAAAATCATGCTCAACAATTTGTTTATTTATTAAAGTTCTGTTCAGCAGTTCAACTACCTTATCTTTAGTTGAACTGCGACAAAAAGTCTCACTAGTTCAAAGGTTTCACTAATCAGTGAACTAGTTGAGAAGTAGCCGGTTAGCAATATTTTAAGGGTACAAACTATCAATTATCGATTTGAATAAATAGATATGGTTGTATTGTACATCCCTTCACGACGGACTTATTCTAGGATATCATTCTACTCATCATTCTTTATTTATGGCACCAACCCTGACATCGCGAAAAAAAAAAACTGTTTCATACAAAAAGTTCATTGACTTTTAGGGTTGGTCCCATACTAAAACTTCCGTCATAACGTCGATTAAACACTCCCAACTATCGGTTTTAAGAATTACCTTAGCGGTACCTAATATTTGAAACCTTAAATATTATTAAAAGAGACAAAGCCTCATTTACGGTTTCTTGTTGATAAAATTCGATGGCTAAGTTTGTCTTAAAATACTGCTCACCTTCCCTAGGACACTATACAATGTTATATCCCATTCTAAAAATATTGTTTATAACAGTATATTTTTTAATTTACAATAAAATAACAAATATATCATTCCAACCATGGCAAACAGTATTCGTATCGTAATTCTTATAACTAAACTCTGATGAATCGTAGTCAACTAAAATTACCCTTTGACAACTATCTTAAAACTCGTAGAATGGTGGAGATTAATTATTTCTTTACCTTCTCTGCATTAGGTACATCATTGGAAGGATATCATATTTCATTTCATCTTTAAAAGTAACAAGTCATTCATAAAAGAAAACAGTAATAAATTGACAGATGATTCTTTCATCCACATAACTGATAACATCAAAATATCGTATTTACAAAGGTTCACTTTTATACATCTTTTAAATTATTGTTAATTAAATATATTATATGTATATACAATGTACAAAGAAAATATTTCATTCACGTGTTTTATATCTTCGTTTATTAGATAGAGTAGAAAAGATAGATAAAACTGTACATTGCAATATATGGCTATTGCACAACAAAACTAAGAATATTAACTTTGGCTTATCCATTACAAACACCCTGTGTGGTGTCGAATACACTGACGCAACATCTACACCCTCGATCATCGACATTTCGTGTGACGCAAATAACTATGTTCTACCCAAAACCAGAACATTTGTAAAGGACAAAATGACTAAACCAAAGAACAGGGGCGCTGGTGACGCTGACGACACAAGCCAGCTTCGACTCCGTACATGGCACCAGTCGACTTGTTTTGAAATGGCTGCCATAGCGAGACATACTTTACGTTCTTTGGACAATAAGTGAAGCTATAAAATTGATTTCAAATTTCCAAAGCGAGAGCGACTAAACAAAAATTCTAAAAGTATAATTTTCTATTACATAAAATCAAATAACGGAAATATTACAAACAACAACAGGATATTTTTAAAATAGATTAACAATTCAACATACGGTCTAACAATACTTTAGGAAAATTAAATCTTAAATACGGTTCAATACCGCGAACTCCTAAACCATAATATTGCAAACTAGTGATAAAAGAAAATGTCGATTCGGCAATAGTTCGTGCCTTGGAGAGCAAATCGAACACGGAAAGTCCATCGGCATCGTCTGAACAAGAGCAGTGCAGCGGCAGCGCAGCGGCGCGATCGTGCGTCGGGCGTCGGGCTCCCACGCGGGCCGAGGCGCGCCCGTCAGCCGGCTGGATCTCATTCCGTCTTTTGTTGACAATATAGTTCCTTCAAAGATTTTAACTCCTCGATCAGCGCTTTGTTTTGATTTTCGAGCACCGCCACTCTGTTTTCGAGGCACTTGATGTATTCTTTCTTCTTACGGCGACACTCCCGGGCGGCTTCTCGGTTTTTCAGCAACCTCAGTTCCCGTTTGCGAGTTTGATCTTCTAGCATAGGCCCTGTAAGTTATAGTAGGAATGTTCATTTCTTAAATGGAGGGGGTAGCGAGCGGAGGAGTGAGCGCGGCGCGATACCAACCCGGCACGTAGAACTCGTTCTGGTTGGTGGTGTACTGCACGATGGCCCCGCCGGCGCCGCCGCCCGACACCGCCAGCGTGTGCAGGCCGCTCTCCGTCTGCAGCGCGCCCGCTGGAATCACTGCCGCAAACGACCCTCGTTACTTATGTACGTGCTTAGACAATATACTGGAGACCCACCATTACTTCTGACGTATAATACGTAGCGAGTTAGCGAGTATTCAATAGAAAAGTGTACGCCAGCCATTTACGCTCATCAATGGCGCCCCTGATGGGCGTAAACGGCGCGGCGTCCACTTTTCTATCGAATATTTCCTACGTATTTTAAGTCAGCAGTTATGCTAGGCCCACTGATCTGGGCAATCAATTTTTTGGTAAACAAAACTATTTAACTTTGAATACAATATATTGCTACATATGAGATCATATTTTAACTTCATAGTAAATATGCTTGCCCCTCGTCATAGAAAAGAAAATAATTTCCCTAATTTAGTGGGTGGCAACTTAGACGACGACGACAAGACGGCTTAGAACAGATACTTTTGATTCTGAAAAATGCAGAATAACAGGTAAATTCCGGAAAAATGCATGTCGCTGGCTATCAACTGTTTGACATAAATTTTCTAATAGGGAAAGTACCATTTTTACCCAACTACCCAAAAGTAGGGTAACGTTTTTCTCAGGTGTATAAATGTTTGCCTGTTCCTATGTTACCTACCAGCCTACCACCTAAACAACCGATTTATGACTTACCTAGATCCTAGATTTATCTATCTAGTATGTCATTTTGCAGCAGTTTCTTTAATAATAAAACTTTTATACCCCTAAGATATAAAGAAAGAGCTATTTCGTTACGAGACATCTCAGGCACAATGTAATAATAATTCTAGTTCTTTCAACACAAAGAGAGGCAATAAATATAAGTTTCCTTCTTAAAACACAGAATAAATTAATTCAAAACAACGACGGCAAGAAATGTTCATCGCATGACGTCACCTGACCTCCTCGCGCCCGATTACGTCATCGATGTGAATATTAATGACACTCATCCACCAATGACGTCATCGCTGCCAACCACAATCGCGTCGAGTTTTATGTTAGGTACCTATATTGTTGTTCTTTCAATAAGGCTTGTTTCAAAATAATTCTGTGTATCCTGTTCAAAATGATGCAACTCGAAGAACACTACTTGTGTTGTATAATTCTGGTCTCTTGTCCAAAATGATACAACTCTCAAGCAAACACCGCTGTCCTTTACAGTAGTGTCTACCACATAATTTTAGTAAGAACTAGCTGGTGGCCGACTTCATACGCGTAGCAGCGGCCTTTCGATAGCGCTGCTCGACTTTTGAATTTCTCTCGGTCGGCTCTCCGGTCTTGCAAATACAAACAACTCAATCGTGTGAGTTAAAGCGCCTACGCACAGAAGACGCACAGACAAACAAATTTAAGATCCTATTTTGCACAAAGAAATAACTAAAGCTTAGCGCATTCTAATCCTAAAATGTTTAGGGATAGTTTTGTATTTTTTTTGGAAACAAAAGCTATCGGTATTTATTTTGTATGGATTTTGCATTCATTCATGTATCAAAGAGGCATATGGAACTAACTGTTATCTTAGCAAACAGAGATTTTTAATCAGTAAAAACTCTAGCACCCAACACCGCTAGAAGGAAAATAGTTTTACTTATCCACACTTACTAGCAATAACAATAAAGAAAAAATACAAAGGTTTGGACTTTTGTTTGTTACTTAATCACATCTTAATAGCTGATTGGGTTTGGATGACATTTAGTTTGTCTTGATTTATTTTTTTGCTCAAGGAAAATTAGGGAAAAAGTCCGGTATACTTGAATTGCTTTCACATGTTTTTTCTTGATATTATTTCCATTAAGTTTTTTATTTGCTATTGATTAATTTATGCAATTGAGTGTTTCTGTTAATAATAATGAAAATGTAGTTTTAATTTTTATTATATCTATTGAAGAACACAAATATCTACTGTGCTTTATGACCCGATCGAACCGTGCCGCTAGCAAAGAAATGCATGAAAGGAATATAGGTATCACAAACAATGTAGGTACATATCTCTATTAAGGTATGTTATTTTCGTCTTTGGATTCCAGTCCATTGTGAAACATACAGTGATAATACTTCTAAAGCTGGTGGTTATGATCCATGTAAAGTTATGTATGATGCATTTAACAGGTTAGTGACACATGTTGCACACAGAAACAAAAAGTGTCAACGGCTGCACATTAAACTAACCTGGTGCAAACGACAAAGAAGATGACAGCGACACTTCATTCTCGCATCCCGGTTTAGACCCCATGCGATTGTCTGTAATATTATCATGCTCTTATACTATTGAGTATTTCTTCTATTTCCCGCCAGCCCAATTCTATGTCACCCTACTTAAATAATTGCATTACTCTTGTCATTGGTCGTTTGGCTCGGATCAGCATGTTAAACAAGAGCTTAGCTTCCCTGGACACATACTGACAGCTAAGTTTATACAACAAAGCACTGATAGAGCTTTGTTTTAATAAGTGAGTAATAAACTATTTACCGGCTATTTCTGCGCCTCCCAGGTCGTTCAGGATCTTTCTGTAGGATGGACGTCGAGTGAGCATCTCCCTGTACTTCCGCTTTGGACTCTCATCATCATCTTCACTGTCATCGCTGCACGATTGCCCTTGGCTGCTCATCATTGAGTTTGGCTCTGGTTTAATCTGAAACATAGAATATTTCTAATTGAATAGCTTGATTTGTTCTTAAACACAATCATTACATTAAAAATTAGGCATATTAAAATTCAAGTCGGATTACAATAGGCTGAAATAAGCTTTGTCAACAATCTCCGAAAGTTTCGTAATTTTTCTCTTAAATTAAGAAAACAAACATACATTTACTGTTTCATATAGGTATGAATGACGTTTAGGGAATGTTTGAGACATTTTTAACTTAATAGTGAGCATACATGTTAATTTAGGCAAATAACATGCATATTATGCATGTATACATTATGTGCATAGTAGTAAATTGTTTTTCTTATTTTAACTAAATTAAAAAAGCAATATATTTAGGGTTTCTGGTTAATAATGCAGCACAAACAATCTGTCTAAATTATATATTTAAAGCTCACTAATTTAATTTTGGCTAACCATTCTGCTATTGTTTATTCTAACATTTAGTTAAGCAACTAAAACTAAAACGATTTATGCAAAATTTAAATATAAATTATATTATTGAACATTGAAATTGAAGTGATAAACCAAATGAAACAGATATGAGAAATATGAGAATGATGCAAAGTGAAATACCTAGTTTTTAAAACAAATGGTTTGTGCGTTTTTACGTTTTTTTGATATCAACAGCAAATATGGCAGCTGTGAAGTGACAACAAGTGGTTGTTAATTGGGAAAAAAGACCGGACAAAAAGTAATTTCAGGCTTTGTAGTATTTTTTTATCTAATAACAATATGATATAATCAAAGGGGTGCAACAAAAGTTGCCAATATAAAATAAATGGTCAAGTTTAGGGAGATATTTAATCATACAAAAAATCCCATCAAAAGAATTCTGGTACCAGGAGTTATACCCTACATGGCATAAGGCCTGGCATCTTTATACTTTTAGTTCCTGATTCATATTAATTTATAACTTTGTTAGGTTCCAAATGTATGAATGGTTATCACAATGTATAATAACATTTCCACAATTCAAAATACTTATGGATTTTTAAGCACTTCCCATTAATGAATGAAATCAGTATTAACACGTCTTAGAATTAATACTATTTTGATATAACACACCTGCAAAGTCTGCAAAGTTCCTTGTGTAGTGTGTATGACGGAGCTTGGTTTACTGACAAGTATCACATTCCCTTTTGGTAACTGCACTGACTGAATATTGGAGGCAGTCTGAATCACTGACTGCTGGTTAGGTTGTATCACTGATTGCACCTGAAAACAAACACTTCTCAGTAGCACTCACTCACTAACAAATAAGCACAGCACTGATAGATTTCATAAACATAGGTTTAAAAGCACTTTTTCTATCTAAATTAGAGGCAAGATAGTGGCCAAACTTCTTGTAGACTGTTTTTTAGTGCACAAGTCGTATCAAAACAAATACCTGCGCTGAAGGGGCTTGGGTCGGTAACGTGAGCTGCACAATACTGGTGACGGCCACTACGTGCGCGGGCCCGCCGCCCGAGGAGCTCGCGCCCGCCAGCGGGTCCACGGCGCCAGAACCGCCTGAAGTGCCATTCTCTTCCACCATTCCCTCCATGCCTACTTAGGTCACCTAAAATTCAAGGTCATCTTTCTGTGTATTGTGATTTCTGACACATTATTGGAGTATTTCTTGTGATTTATAGGTATTGCTCGTTTCTCCCTAGAGAGTAGTGTAGACAGGGAAGTCATACGACATCAGGACGACAGATTCTGGACGCGGAAATTCCCAGTAATCTATGGAAAGTCCTATTGCGTCTTCGAATTATAGGTATGTATGCGACATCTGTTTGAGGTTCTTGTAGCTCTCGAATACTCCATTATCATGTAACATTCATTTGTGAATCCAAATAGATACGACCGTGACGAGTTGGAAGTTTTGTCTTCACAAGCACTCACCAGTTACGTATTCCTCGTCACCGTCTATGCTGCGTCCGGAGTGGGTGAACGGGATGGTACGTAGTAGCCACGTCAACTGCGAGAAGACTCGTCACTGGCGGAGACCTCTGATCTTGAATGCGTCATAACAATATGGCCGAAATTTGTCAGACGCATGCGCTCATTCTTGCGTTTTCCTCCCACTCCTCTGACTTTTTGCCTTGTTGGTTGGGTCCTCTCAGCCCTCCCAAAATGACAATGACACCTGACACGAAGGAGCTGTCTATTTGATACTGATACCGGAAGTAACTGACTAACTTTTTTATTATAAGGTGAACACACACTTGTCCACTTGCACTCTAAGCGTGGATACGTCGTAACGTCTTGTGGGGGTCGGATGCTATCTTTGGCTCCCAACTACAGCATGGTAACTACCCAAATAGCCACAACCTGTGGTCGCATTGTTTTTTGATTCTGCTAGCCAAGGCTTACCAAACTTTTGTGATGCGTACACATCAATCCCAGTGGATACAGCTTGGCATGGAATTTGAATGGCATGGCCGTAATAGTTCTAGCTAACTTTTTTGAACGAATAAAAAAATCACATTTTTTAATACATTTGGCCTAGCCATTTCATAATTAGATCAAAGGCATTACAAAATACAGAAAAATGTAGAACTGTCAAATTATTTTGTTTATAGAATGGCAACACAAGATTGATGTTGTTCTTTGAATTTGAATTGTTTTGAATTTGATTTGTTTACTTTGTTTTGTTCTTCTAAAAACACAAAAAAAATATCGAAGGTGGCACAATTTGTTTGAAAAGATAAAAAAATAAAGATTCCTTCATGTCTACGAAAGGGTCATTTGAAAACCACTATGACCAATACACATTTGAAACTGCTGGCAGCGTACTCAATGAAGATCGCAATGGGGTATGATTATATGCCTTCAGCACTGTAATGTTTTGCTATTACATGACTAATGAACTTAATTACTATGTACGGAATTATAAACAAAATATTACATCATAATTTATATTCCAGCTCAGCTCTGTCCTGCATAATTCGTACAATTTTTTTCGGACTAAAGTACATTATATGTCTGTTTAATTAGTATCTATAAACTCATCATGCCTAAATGTAGCCTGTCTTAATCCAGTCTCCAGGCTCATAAAATAATAGTAATACACCGTCTACTAGACGTAACCTGGCGTAAAAGTCTCAGAACACTTACATTAGAAATCCAGGCTAAAGAAGAAAAGGTGTCTTTAGCAACTAGACAGGGCTATCAAGATAAGACTTATACAGAGAAGCACTTACTGTGAGGCACACTTTTAATAACAAACTTACACATCTGCATAATATATGTATGTAGGGCAACTGATTAAATATTATTGATCAGGAACCTCTCCTTCTACATCGGCTTAATAATAAACTTTTTCGTTTCAGCTTTCAGAAAAATTTGAAACTAAACTGCATCACTTCAAACAATCAAAGGTTGCTTTACTGACAACAGGGCTGCAAAATGAAATATTTTATGATGGAACAGTTTACACAGGGTCTGCTGGGCTAGCCCTGTATCACTTCTTATGCTCACTAAAGCAAGAAAACAATGTTGAGTCTTTGAAGGTTTGTTAATTCATTGGCCGCAACACCATAAATACTATGCTGTGCTAGGTATACCCAAAAAATTTTATAGCTATATTATTCATTCACAGAAATCACTGGAGTATATAAACATAGATAATCTGAAAGGCAAGAGAATAAGCTTTTTGTGTGGAGATGCAGGACCTTTAGCCCTTGCTACTGTTATTTCATACAAATTGGGAGTCAAACGGCCCAGTACCTTGCCTGACTACAAAGCCATTGCCCTAAGGTATCTATAAGAATAAGTGCTTTGTATAATTAAGTACTTTGACTGCGGCTAATAATCACATACGCTTGCCTTAGGTGCGGCTAATAGTCGAATGCGTCGTGTTTTACGCGTCAGGCGAGTGCAGATGCATTCGCCTCGCACGAAGGAATATACAAGATATGTTTTCCGCAGTCAAAGTGTTCATCAACATAGTCACTATCACACTAATATTATAGTTGCGATAGTTTGACTGTAAGTTTTTTACTCATTCACATAGGAACTGCTGGGCGTAATTGGATGAAATTTGGAAATAGAAATTGCTTATACCTTGGATTAACACAGGCTACATCATCAGTTTTTTTTATTACCAAGTGGGTAAAACCATGTGGTACAGCTAGAGCTAGAGCATAAAAAGCTTAAAATATCCATGGAAACTTGTTAATTATCGCTGAAATTGGGTCAAATTTGCAATTGCATATAATCCCGTCTCTAGTAATATTTATTGTTTGTAATAATAAGCCTCCTTCAATTTTCTTGCAGGCTTATGTCTCTGGTCTCCGTAATGCATGAATCACCTGATGAAATATTGTATGGGAGAGCTGGATATCTATATGCCTTACTATTTGTGAATAAATATGTTAATGGTAAAGAGGTGATACCGTCAAATCACATTGAGAAAGTCATTAATGCAATCCTAAAGTCGGGAAAGCAACTTGCAACAAAGTTGAAGACAGAATGCCCTCTTATGTGGGAATGGCATGAGAAGGCCTATTTGGGAGCAGCTCATGGCATGGCCGGGATATTGTACATGCTATTGCAAGTATGTGTCCATGTCCACACCCACATCTATAACATTTAATTTAAGCTTTGTTCGTCATCAAACATCTAACAAAATTAAAACTGCTATTTTTGAAGCAATGGTTGGGTGTAAAGGACATTTTTTTTTTATATTAATGATTTTATAATTATTTTATTTAAATGAAATTCATAAAAAGAAAGTTTCGTTAGCAAAAAAATCGAGATAGAACTTAGCACTTAAACCAATCGACAGATTCAGAGACAAATTCAATGATACAAATATAAATAACCTATTTAAATTAAAACATTCCTTTATTTTTATTTCAGGCCCATGTTCACGTGAATATCATAGAAATCCGAAGCTTTATAAAACCCACTCTGGATTGGTTATTGAAACAACAGTTTAAATCTGGGAATTTCCCTTCGTCATTGGGAAGCGCTTCTGGAGATAAACTAGTCCAATGGTGCCATGGAGCACCTGGATTTGTACCATTGTTTTTAGTTGCCAGTCAGGTAGATATCTAACTTTGGCTATTTGTCCTTTAGATGGATGTTGTCTTCCTCTACACAGACACAACAAAAAACTTTTCGTTATAATTAACATTGGAATACTCACGTAAAATTAAGTTGTGTTCTACGACTGGCATAGCTAGGTCAGGCGAGACGCAACCGCAAGCGCATCACGCTTGTAACTCACCTGATGAAGGTCAAGGTCACCAAATGTGATCGAAACTAGTCTCAGTAAACGACTTAATTTTACGCAAAATGTGTTAAAACAGCGTTAGTTTCCATAGTAAAATAATAAAACGTCTCTAATTGGGACTACGGCCTAAAAATTGAATATAAAGTAAATGACATTGGTCTCAAATTGTACCAACAAACATATCAACAGTTGTTTTAAATTCGTTACTTTAAATTGCTTTCACAGTAGGCGGTGCGGCAGTAGCGCTGTACGGGCTGTACCAGCAGCAGATTCATTTCATTACGAGTATTTATTTCAGGTATTTGATGATGAAAAGTATATGAAAATCGCATTACAATTGGGTGACGTCATTTGGGAACGAGGTCTTTGCACCAAAGGATACAGTATCTGCCACGGAGTGAGCGGTAATGCATACGCATTTCTTCAGTTATATCAAGCTACTAAGGTAAAATATAGATTTAATTTTACAAAAAATGTGCACTCTACTTCAGTGCAATATCGCATTTTCAAAAAGGCAAATTCGCGTAATAATTTATTTTTACAAGCTTTTATTTAACTTGCCTTGATTAAATCTTGCAATCTATTTGAACCACTTTCCGATGTCCGATTGAGCTGTAATTTGGTGTACTTAGTATTACCGATGATAATGCTATAAAAACTCGTTTTGTATTATAATATTTTTGAAATATCTTGTAGAAACCAATTCACCTGTACCGCGCGTGTTGCTTCATGGAGTGGTGCGCTGTGGAGCGGGCCGGCACGGAGTTGCGCCGCCCTGACCGGCCCGCGTCGCTCTTCGAAGGCGTCGTCGGCCGCCTTTTCCTGGCTCAAGATTTGCCTAACCCTATGGAAGCCAAATTCCCCGGATTCGCTTTGTAAAATAGAAATCGGCATTTTTTATGTCTCGTTGTTTTTATAAAGCTGATAATCTCTCGTCAATTATATCTTTGACGCTCGTTAAGACGTAAAAATAAGAGAGCTCCAGAGAGAGGTTTTATAAAATTAAGTTATTGTTAACTTGCGATTTGTGAATTCCATTAATGTCAATCTGTAAGCCAGTTAATAGATGGACACAACACTAAATTTTATAAAAGTTTATGTAATAATAATAAACGTTTATTTGAATACAAAAACTAAAAAACATTTTTCAATGTGCTCTGTAGCCCACACTAGGGTGACCTGTGTCGTGGACTACAGGCTCTTCCTTTTACTGAATTTGTTGTATGTAGTATGTTATTGTGTATGTGGATGTAGTAGGTAATACTAGAAGCTGAAGGGAAGTAAATAGTCAATTTTACTTGAATTGTTTATTTATCTCAGATTTCATTTATAAAGCATGTCAAAGACGTAAGAGATATGTAATATAATCTGAACGTTATTTTTTAAAACAGCAAATACATATGACAACTTAACAAGTATTAATAACAATAATATAGAATAAAAATATAGTTGCGAAGGGCGCAGTCCGAATGACGCTAACCATGCCCACGTCAACAGATCGTTGAGAACCAAAAAGGATTCAAACGTTTTGGCTAATTGGGCATCACACCCTAAATCAGTGATAAGACTATGAACGAGATGTTGCACAAATCATACACATTTTAAATTATGTACAAACATTACTTGTATATACAATTATACATACTCTATACTAACACATACACGCGTTAATATCATATGAAACTATACAAAATACGTCTTTGTATAAGGTCGTAATATTGATGAGATTGTCAGACGAAAGTTTTTATACTTTTGAGACTTAAAATCCTTTTGGTTTAGAACTATAGATTGATTTGTCCGAACCCGGACCGAATCCGAACTACTGACCCTCAGTGATCCGGAATTTAGTCAATTGCATATGAATTTTCAATTTCCAATCTCATCAGTCATTTTTTATTCTTTCTTATCAACTATCTGTGTATATAAGAACATATATTATGTCATATAATAAACCTAATAAAATGCATTTTCAATATCACACTACATAACACTGATCTGTATTATCATATAACACAAAAGCCCTATCAAAAGTTGATCGTATTCAGATCACATATAACGTAGTTTAGTTCTCACATTGGTCCGAGTACATACTTTGTTCACAATGTAAATTGAGTGTTTTTTGTTTTCACGCCACAAAAGCCACGCGTGGCGTTGCGGGCGGGAAGCACGTCAGCATAAGTCTAGTCATCTAGTAGAATTCAGTTATGATGTTCACTTTAGCCCGTACAGCGCTTCAGCAGGTTAAATCGACTGTTGCGCTAACAACAGTTTCCCACCAACATGTAACTAGATAGGCTCGTGTGGGACCGTCCTCAGGCGACAGGCGTCGAGGGAGCACCAATAACAGTTTTTCACGCAATCAGCCCCCGCTGATATCTAGATTAACTCGTCCCCGGCGTGGAGTGTTCCGCCGGAAGGGTGGTCGGGTCGCAGTGTCAGAGCATGGCGGCGCCCGCCTCGGCGCGCGAGTGCGGCAGCGGCGGGCCGGCGCGCCACGCGTTGTCGCGCGGGCAGTACAGCTCCACGCTGGCGAGCGTGGTGCGCGCGCAGTAGAAGGCGCCGCCGGCCGCGGACTCGCCGTCGCCGCCCGCCACCACCAGCGCGCCCTCCGCCGCGCCCGCCGCCATGCCGGCGCGCGCCTCGCGCATCGGGGACACCTCCTCCCACGAGTCCTGCGGGGGGCACACAGACTTACACTACACTGTTTAACTAACGAAGATATATCTATACTACTATTTTAAAGAGGAAAGATTTGTATTTTTGTATGTTTGTGTGGAATAAACTCAAAAACTACTGGACCGATTTCAAAAATTCTTTCACCATTCGAATGCTACATTATCCCAAAGTAACAGGCTATATTTTTTATTTTTTTTTATCCACAGCGAAGCGTGGCAGGGAACAGATAGTCTAATATATACAGAGTTATAAGGAAAGGGTATGGTAAGCGGAAACAGGCTCGTAATACTCATTCTTATTCGGAATGGGAGCGAAAGGCGCCGCACCGGTGTCCCGCAAAGAATGCATTGTGCGTTTCCCTCTTGCCAGTAATTACTCGAACCAACCCAGCTCCTTAAAGCCTTAAAATAACGGAGCGGGGCTCTGGGCCGCTGGCACAACTGCTCCAGTGGCAAAGGCATGAGCCTGTTTCGGCATAACATACCCATTCCTAAAAACCCTATATTTAAAGCGTTCGAAGCTAATCAATCAATTTACAAGTCTATGACAAAACTTAGTCGAGACCCTGCAACGGTCGAGTGGACAGCGTAGGATTTACGACAGGAACAATGTGTATCCTATCCTACCTCCTACTAAATGATATAAAAGCGAAAGTTTGGAAGAATGTTTTTCACGTAAAAACAGCCGAACGGTTTTACATGAAATTTAATATGGAATAAAAGATGTTCATGGTCTGGATGAACACATAGGCTACTTTTGATCCCGGAAATCGCGGGGCGCAGCTAGTAAGGTATACTGACGTCGTCGAAGTTGTACCGCTCGACGGAGTTGAGCAGCGTGCGGCGCGGCGCGTTCCCCCCGATGGCGTACAGGTAGTGGTCGAGCACGACGGCGGCCAGCTGGCTGCGCTCCTGCCGCATGGGCGCCAGCGCGCGCCACGAGCGCGCCGCCGGGCAGTAGCGCAGCAGGTGCCGCGTGTGCCGCAGCGCGTGCGTGCAGCCGCCCACCACGTACATCTGCCCTGCAGACATACAGCACTCTGTTGTCGATGTCGTGCATCACACGCATCGTGTCCGCTAGGGGGGTTGAATGTGATCACTATCACGAAAGAATATTCGTAATAAGCGGCACTGGTCAAATTGCGCTTAAAATTTTTCGATACTCGATTTTTAACCTCCCAGGCTTCTCACCACGCTAAGGTATATTGTATTAGTCCTTTGTGCCTTAATAGTAGCATTATACGAGTAGCCCGGGGGCACCTCAAGCTCAGTACCCTCCTCAGGCCAGTCACAAACAGTGTGGTGGCTATCGGTCTATGTTAGATCGGTGGGTACTCGGTACCTTGGTAGGTGACGACGCCCATGCCGAAGCGCGGCTCGGGCATGCGGCCGGCCACGGTCCACTCGTCCGCGAAGGGGTCGTAGGCCTCCACCGAGGCGCCCATGTCGGAGCCCACCCAGCCGCCCAGCGCGAACAGCTGCCCGTTCCACGTCGTCATGCCGAACTCGCAGCGCGCCTCGTTCAGCGCCGCGATGTCGCTCCACTTGTCAGTCTGCAAATATTGCATTCTTACACTGCGAAAAATGTCCATCTAAATTCCGCTAAAAGAATGATGAATTCACTTTAGTTCACACAATTCATCATAATTCCGATGAATTCACCTAAAGTACGGAGCATACTGATATCACCAAAAAGTACGATGATTAGCACCAGTTTTTACGGTGACAAGTATTAATGTTATTGAGTGACGAGACGAGCAAATCGCTCGCCTGATGTTAAACGTCACGATTGCCCATAACAGTTCAGCCCTACCCAGAATTTAGAATTATTAGAATTCAAGACCCTGCGCGGCACAGCACTGCGCTCGTCACCCTGATATATAAGATGTTCAATCTCCTATTTGCCTTGAAAAACTGGAAAAAATGCAATGGATGCCATGGAATACGCACAAAGACGAGGAAAACTAACACCCAGACCCAGAACAGATATTTAAATACATCATTCAAACAGCTGGCCGGGAAGCATCACCAACGATCTAGTTTAGGAACGGCGACGAATACGTGAATTGCACTAAAAGCAGTGGAATTCAGTGGGCCTAGCACAACTTTGACGTAAAAATACTTAGCGAGTATTCGATAGAAAAGTGTACGCCATTTACGCCCGTCAGAAGCATACTTGACAGTCGTAAATGGCGTGCACTTTTCTATCGAAAACTCGCTACGTATTTTTACGTCAAAGTTGTGCTAGCCCTACAGGTAAGTACTGCGTTGTCGTCGCCGTGCATTTTAACCAGAGTCAAACTTTATGGCAGCTGTGAGGTTAGTCACGAGACGTTCCAGAATAGCGAATATTAGGTGCAGTGAGGTCGTTGCGCACATCGAGACACTTTCGGCGCACTTCATAGCAGTCGTTAAGTTTGAATCGTATAAAGCTAGTGATAGCTCCGGCGCCTACAGATTACGTTCAAAGCAATTGAAAGCAACAAAGAACTACCCGAGAAACATTTTAATTAGTTCAACTGACTTTACATCGTTGCACATAAATTTCATGATATGTGTTTCATCATACCTACATACATGCATTTATGAAACCAAGTTAGTTTCGTAACCAACTCTATTTTTCGGTAACACAAGTGTCACGCAACTAATGTCATAACGTAATAATATTGCTAAAGCGCTTTCGCTGAGCGCACGAGTGTAGATGTGTTTGTAACTGCGTCAGAGGTTGACATCCACAATTTTTTTGCAATTATTTGGTATCATGAACCTAACTGGAACATGCATGAAAGCAGCTCTGCCATCCTGAGCCCAAGAGCGGTATCTCAAAAAAAAACGTTGCTTCGTGCATCTGATAGTTTGAAAAATTACGCATCTGATGCGTAAAAACAGAAATCACTCTTTTTTTTGAGATACCGCTCTTTGGCTTTTGACGGCAGAGCTCCTCAATGTGACCCCGGTTTCCTGACCTGCGGGTCATAGCACTCTCCGTTGGCCAGTATCTGGCTGCCCTGCTCGCCGCCCACCGCGTACACGCGCCCGCCCAGCACGGCCACGCCCGGCTGGATGCGCTCTATCGCCATCGGACTCAGCTCCTCCCATATCCTGCATACATTATATAAAAATAACGTTTCATACTCATAGCTCCCCGCTGGATACTGGATTCCGTGTCGGGGATGCCATGAAAAACACTCAAAGACAAGGACAACTAACACCCAGACTCAGAACAGATATTTAGATTCATCATTCAATGGCTTATAAGGCGGATATATATTACCGCTGAGCCAAACAGAACCGTCAAATAATTATAGTATAATAATTTTTATATGTATTATTGTATAAATTCTTGGTTGCACTTTTATCTAATCTCGGATTTAGATAAAATTTGGTAGGAAGGTATTTCATGGTCTGGATTAACACATAGGCTACTTTTTATCCCGGAAAACGGAGGTGAAACCGCGGGCGCAGCTAGTAGCACTATAAATGATACTTTTGTTGGCCTAAGCGTATTTATCACACTTTATTTGATGAATGTGTTAGAAGACTGTTTGTTTTCCAAATATAATAAAATATCCTGACGCAATAAAAAACATAGCAGCTCAGCGAAGCGTTACTAACTTCACAAATGCCAACAGCAGGCTACATTTCGTATTACTTTTACTATACGCAAGAGCTTATTTTCATGTCATCGTTACAGAATCACTGTTACTTTCAACTTTCACTTTTGTTGGGTTTACGTAAAAACTGCTCATTTGGATAACTTCATGGTGTATACACAGACTAAAAGCGTCACGTTATATACGCCTATTAAGTATACAGGGTTATACGGAAAGGGTATGCTAAGCCAAAAGGGACTCATCATTTAGACACACACAGACACGTCAAACTTACACTGAGAAAAATGTCCATCTAAATTCCGCTAAAAGAATGATGAATTCACCTAAAGTACGGAGCATACTGATATCACAAAAAAGTACGATGATTAGCACCAGTTTTTACGGTGACAGATATCATAATTATATTATATAGTTGTCACCGTAAAAACTAGTACTAGCATCAGGTTTTAGGATGACAACCAGATAGTTGTCACCGTAAAAGCTGGTGCTAGTCATCGTACTTTTTGGTGACATCAGTATGCTCCTTACTCCTTACTTTAGTTGAATTCATCTTAATTTTGATGGCCATATTTCTCAGTGTATAACACCCCGCCGTTTTTGCGTCGGGGTTAAAAATGATGCACTAACTTGTTATGCAGGTCGTATTTGAGAACAGAGGACAGGTAGCTGTCGGAGCCAAGCGGCGGCTGCGCCTTGTCGCGGCACGAGCCGCCCAGCACCAGCAGCACGCGGCGGGCGCGCGCGCGCGGGACCGCGCCCAGCGGGACCAGCGCGCCGCGCCCGGACTTCTGGAACGTAAACGCGAACACGCTGCTCAAACATCGTCGCACTACAACTTCATTCAAGGACGACATTAAAAAGACACGAGAACCTTATATAGTATTTAACTTTATTTCTGTATTTAATTTGTTTATTAAAATAATAAATTCTAATATCGGAGGTGGGCGTTGCTACCCGCGGCACAGTTCTTTTACTACTGCGGTTAGCATCGTTTTTCTTTATTTCAGCCATTAAGTTATTGTACAAATAAAGAATTTTTATTTAATTTTTTTTAAGTCAGAGTTTTTTTTAGGGAGCTCGGCTGCTTTGGTTTGGGTAGTCTGGCAATGCACAATACACTCCAAGAGGGACGTCCACGTACACGTAGTCAGGTGCTGTGCTTTATACTGGGTTACTATTTAATACATTTGCTTGAAAACTGTACTTAACGAAGCCTGCAAATATTGTATAAAAGTTATGAATTGCTATTGACAAGTGAATTAAACTAACTTACCATATCGACCCGGACAGTTTTGAGAGCGACGGCTAATGATGGATCCTTAACGCCTTTTATTGCCCCATCTAATACTTCTGGCGGAATGAGAGGTAACCGAACATGGCTCAAGACTTCGAAGCAGTGTCGTCGGCGACCTGTCGACTCGTGCTCTAGCCATCTGAGGGCCGGGTATAAAACCTGAAATTGAGAGGGACAAGTAGAGTATCTTTCCAACAATAATAAGTTTTGGCCGGTCAATATTGAACGAAATTTTTGCGCAGCCGCTGCTTTACTACTGTATATATGTATTTTGAAAACAGTGAAATTGTCTCTAATTTACGTGACAATGAGTGTACAAAATAAATCATGCTAACATACAAAATAATGTACTTCATTTTACTGCCATTATCATTGGCAGCCTTCATTGAACCTTTGCAGGCCTGAGTCATCTCAATATCACACTGCACCATTTTTCTTGAACATTTTTCTTTACGAATACCCTTTATGAATAACCCTGTATGGTCTGTCAGAAATGTATAAATTTGAGCATACCTGAGATTCTGTATCGACTTTCAGTTGTTCAGAAGACAAAAGGGTGACCAGCTGTGGGAGGGGTAGTTCCAACAACTCGTCCCCGTGTGCCACTACATTCCAATTTGCTTGTGCATGCTCCAGTGCTTCTTTTGAAAGCTCAGTGCAGTTGTGTGCTTCAGAAAATCTGTGAATTACAGTTTGGTTTTATTCTAGTTATACATTAAAAGTAGATCATCAGTTAGTAGTCAGTCTATCTCATTTTTAGTAAGCAACTCTATGGCCGGGGCTCGACCGCCTATTAATGAGCGAGGCCATTAATGAGCCCGCTTAATTAGCAACGATAATTTCCATAGCTATTTCATACATTTTGTCTTCTTTGACATTTTTTTATGGAACAGCAAATTTTTGTTCGCGATTTCAGGGTTGCTACAATAGTTTGTGTATCAAATGCGTTGCAACGCTAACACTGCTAGTAGCAATTTATAGGTCGAGCCATAAATAACGAGCTCAGTTATTGTCATTTTAACTATTTCTCGCTTACAAAACCTCGCCCAGCTCAACTTTGTCCATTCATTTTGTAGTCAAGCCCCGGCTCAGGGCTCACGTGAATCAATGAATGTCAAATTTAATACAGCACACAAGGATGCATAATTTTTTGTATTTTAAAACATAAATTCTTGATAATTGTTCAAAAAATTATTGGTCTTATCGACATTCACTCACCTGTAAATACCTAAACAATTGGAAGGGTGCAGTTCTCTTTTTAGGAATTCTCCACATCCTGAAACCAGCTCGCTCAGCTGCAGCATGTCAGCAGCTATTAGCAGATGTTGCACAGTCTTTTTATCAATAACCACTTCTCCTGAGAAGTAGAAAATTATATTTAAAACGGAAATTATATTTAGACTGTAATAATAATACTTGACTGATTATTACTATTGTAGTTATTTTATACATTGATTTTTTGACATTGCAATTATTTTATATAATATTTTGACATTTTAATAATTTTATTTTCTTTGACATTTAATTTATTGTGTATTTATTCATAAAAATTGTATTTGACACTCATAAGGTGTACATTGTGTACCCATTTTGGATAAATTATTTTGATTTTGAAGGCAAAATGGAAGGTTTGAGCGAGTGTACAACATGTGGTATCACTTATACTGTCTATCAAGTATTTGTAAGATTTGCCGAGGAGATAAGGTTAAAACTGTGAATCAGTCTGCTAGCACTGGTTATCAACAACAGTATTTATAAACTAAAGTTCATGTGGACGAACTCAGGGGCGACAGCTAGTCCACAATAAAATCTTGAAATTGCACCATAATGATTGTGCACACAAGTCTATATAGGTTAAAATGTACATTTACCCTATTCTTACATTATAAATCCTACAATATCAATTTCATATGGCCACTCTGAAGAGGGTTACTATTTGGAAACTGGAAACACAATTTCATAAAACATCATAATACAAAAAGTCTACAATTTTATTACCTGTGTATATAAAGTCTATAATCTTAGGCAATATGTCAGGTGGCACAGTAGGCAGCTCTACATGCTCTTTAAGGCTTTCTTCGAGACCCACGCTAAACATTGCATCAAAGTATTCACTGCTAGCTGCCAGCACTACACGATGAGCCTAAAATCATTATAAAAATTATAATAAAAGTGAGTTTTAACACACGCAGTAGAAATAAGCAGCTACTGAAGCTTAGAAACATTTAAAGCTGGTTTTCAAATGGCTCTTGATGAATATTCTTCTGAGTTTGGGTAAAAAACAAGTTTTTGAAAATGAGGAATCAAAATCCAATATTTTCCAAGTGTACAAACAGGGTGTGGCATTGAATTAGGCAAATTGGTTAAATTCTGCTGGCCTCTCGTATTACCTACTGGTTGCTACAAACAGAATATAAATTGGCAATGACAATTGAGTTCCCAAAAAGGATGCTAAACAATTTTTTGAAGGTTGAGGCTTGTGAGGATATTATTTTAACCCACGTACAGGCCAAGTTAAGGTCGACTAAAAGCAACTTGGTCCAACGGTAAACGGGTTCATCATAAATGCACGTCGGACTGACCACTGCCAATTAGTAGGTTCAGGTTAGTTGATTTTGTATTTAGAAATTGATTTTGTATTTTTAGCGGTTTGAAAGAAAACAAACATGCATACCTTAATTTTAGTATTTCCTGATATTAATTCTATATCACAAAACCTTCCATCTCGTTTAAGGTGCAGCAAATTGGAAGATATTTTGTTTGTGTACTCATAACATTTGTACGTGCGCGAACCATCTTTATTTGCAGGTCTATCAAACGAATTCATTATTATAATACTTCTAGTATTAACTTGAGTCAAATGTATGAAACATTACTTTTCTTATAGCTAATAACTAAAAAAACTTAAAATCACAGTCACAATACTATTTTGGAGTACATAATTTAGCGTAAATGGCTAAGGTAAGAATTATTTATCCACAACATTTTGGGTTTGGGTCACAGATCAGATGTGACAGTCGAATTTGCATTAGTTTCTACGTTAACAGTTTTGGCGCTGCTGTCGCTTCATGTGTCTTTATTTATGGCGCGGTATGACACACACATACAAAGAGCTATTAAAAAATTTATAAGTGCTTTCAATTTATTAGATATTATCCAATATCGATGTTATCGATAGTTTTTAGTGTAGTGATGTACCCGATATCGACAAAACCTACTAGGGTTTAGGGTTTCTAACTATTATATTAGGTAAATAAAGAAATAAAACAAAGTATCATACATTTTGTATTTATTTATTG
Source organism: Alcis repandata (assembly GCA_949125135.1). Classification (NCBI taxonomy): domain Eukaryota; kingdom Metazoa; phylum Arthropoda; class Insecta; order Lepidoptera; family Geometridae; genus Alcis; species Alcis repandata. The sequence continues at coordinate 7,439,872 of OX421226.1, read as the reverse complement.
GTTTTCTTTTTCCTATGCGTTTTATATTTTCTTAATGCTAACTGTTGCATGTTTTGCATTTTCAAAACATACTTTTCTTCTATTTTCCCCCTTAATATTTTATTTATTATGTTGCACCAATTGTGGCATTGCAGGCGTATTATAAGTGATATATAATATTTAATTACTTCTTTATTATGATTTTTGCAGCCCAACCAAGACATGTCGCTTTTGGCAATCAGCAGTTTTAGCTTTTTTTTTAAATTATTTTTGTATCCATTTTCATTTAAAAAATCATGTATACATTGAGAATTTTCTCTATACAGCCACAGTAGTTTCCCAACTGGGTAGGCCAAATTATTGTGCTTTAATCTTTTGTATTCTCTGTGTTTTATAAATTCATGGATCCCCTGTGTTTCTTTTGTCGCATAGGTTTTTGTGCATGAATGACAATTAATTTTTTTTGTAATTTTTCTGCATATGTATCCTGCAGTATACGCCGATGTTTGGACCCTTACTTTTTCGCCTATAACTTTTTTAATTAGAGTTCCCTCTGACTCTGTCGGACCCTTTGAAGATGACGGCGCATTTAAAATTAAATTAGGCGAAACATTTTCGTCATTATCTTTTTCGTTGCAGGTAAAAAGATAATTCAAATCAATTAATGTGTCGCCGTCATCTTCTTCACAATTTGAAAATTTTGAGTGAGGGCTCAATATACTAGACATCAGTAATGACTTGAAGGCGTACATAAAACTATTTCCATCGGGATTCACGTTGCGATAATTCATCGCTCTTATGCGACCAAAGAAATTCTCAAGAGGATCTTGATTTATTAATCTGGAGTAAAAGTATTTCACTCCAAATTCTGCAAATAATAATTTGGACAGACCCAGAAAACTCTGTAATGTAGTAATCCACCCTTCAAGGCATGGAGGACGCACATGTCTCGGCTTTGCAGCCTGCCTAGCCAATTTACTATTGGTGTCAATATATTTAATATTTTTTAGCAATTTAATTGCTTTTTGCCAAAATTCTTCATGAGGGGAATTTGGTTTCACTGCGCATCTAAGTTTGCCCCTTGGTTGACCTGGCGATCCATTGACACTATCAAATAGGTCGTCGAAGAATGTCACCACTTCTGCTGTGGTCTCCATTGTCTCTGTAGGAGTGTTGAGCCTCTTATCTGAAATATTTAATTTGTTTTAAATAAATATTGCCACCATTTATTGCTTCAGGGATGTCACTACTTAGATACACACTTACAAGAATTTAAATTGTAATAAAAAACTAGCACTTTGCCCGCGGCTCCCGTGACCTATCGCGCGGGAAATATTATTTTTCTCGGGATAAAAACTAGCCTATGTTACTTCCTGATAATTGAGTTTTCTATTGGTGGTTGAAATCGGCCCAATATTTTCGGAGTTTATTCGGTACGAACAAACAAAGCCACAATTTATTGTTCTGTGCCTCGGAACAATGAGTAATCAGTTGGGTTTAGTTATTGTTCTGAGACAGCGACACGCCGGCTCACGCTGAAAACCAGCGCTGTGGACTCGTGCCTGCGTGCACTGTCTGCTGCAAAAGCTGAGCGATAGTCGTTTTGTGTGGTAGTGGCGCATATTTCCGTCTAGGATATATTTTATAATCATTCTCTTTTGTAATGTATGAGCGTCGCTTTCACGTGAATAAACAGTTTTTATTTCTTTTCAAAAAAACCTTTCCTCCTTTATAATATTAGTATAGATATAATGAACAAATGCTTTTTATATTTATGGCTAATGAAACATTTGTAATTTTCATGCATATGTCACACAAACATTTATTCAATTAGGTTTAATAAAAAAATTATAATAAATACTACTTACGAAGAGCATCCGTATAAGTAAGCATAGCAGCCGTTCGTGCACTTAGCACTTGGGTGGCTGCTTTAACTTTCATTTTATTTATTAGTTTTGGGTCCACATGTTGTGCAGTCAAATTTGGTAATGCTCTGGTGTGACCTGATTTACTGTCTAGGTCGTATATGTATTCAATATCTGCCCATGATGCTCTTCTTCCATTAAATAAAATATCCTTAGTTAGGAAATTGTTGCGGACACTCTTCAAAAGATGCGGTGGATCATGAAATAAAAATAGATCTTGTCCAGCTATGTGAATTGTTACATCTGGAACAATTAAAACAATAAAATGTATGTACTGTAAACAATATCTATCTCTACTATATAAAATTCTCGTATCGCTGTGTATGTTGCCAAACTCTTCCAAAACGGGTGAACCGATTTGTATGAAATTTTGTGTGCATATCAGGTAGGTTTGAGAATCGGGCAACATCTATTTTTCATACCCCTAAATGATAAGGGTGACCCACCCCTAAATTTTTTTTTTTGTACTTTTTTGACAATTTTTTTAAGAATTGTCATTAAAAAATACATAATATATAACCCTTAACTTTCATCCTTCTACCCCCACCCCCCATTTTTTTATCGCAGAACAACATGTGCTGGGTCAGCTAGTACTGTATAAAATAGTGATAAAATTTACCATTTTCTCTGCATTGATTGCTGCGAAGTCGAGCAGTGGATTGTTTTAATTGGTTAAAACATGACCTAAATGTTGATCCTTGATCACACACAAGTGTTAGCGGTTTCAGACCAATTTCCACGAGCAGAGCAATAATTTCTTTCAAAATTCTCTTTAGTTCATGTGCAGAAATTGTTCCCTCACAAAAATAGTATGCAATGGGTTGCCTCCATGAATAACATATACCCCTGATCATAAAAACCAGAGCATGGTCAGCCAGTTTTGGTTTTCTTTCTCCTGCTATCTCTACAAATCCAATAATTTTGTCTTTGCTTTCATTATACGTGAGATGTGGTGACAGTGCTACCTCATCAAATATTAAGGAGCAAAGCTTTTTTGTCGTGTCCCAGTCTTTAGTGGTGTGTTTGATATGCTCAAAAATATTTTTATTTACTCCGCATTGAAACTCAATTTTATTTGAGAGTCTAGCCAGTGTCCTCTTGTTAGGTAAGGCAAATATTTTTTCTAGAAGCTTATATCCCTTTGGACTTTGCTTCAACAGAGCAAGGGCGAATAATTTGTCTTGTAATGAGAACCGTCTTGCCATTTTGCTTCTTCTAGCAAGTCTTAATTGCATCAACAAGAAAGCTTTAGCTTTCTTATTGAGTTTATTAAAATTTTGCATAAGCTCCAGGTTTTCGGCTTTAGATGCATTTTGGAGATTCTGAGTATTTGTGTCACGCAGACTATCTGAAGCAAGTTTAGTACATTGCTTTATAAACCGGCGACTTTTAGAATGGCACTGAGTTGCACTCTTTCCTGAAATACAAAATAAACAATTTATTGTTTTAGATCATATAAAACAAAAAATAAATATTTGAATGTATATTATCCCTAAACCATAAAGAGTATAAAACAAACTTACTTTTTTTTGGTGATAATAAATTAAAATTGGTGATTATTCAATCATACCTGCTCTTATCTGAATCTCCTTGTTCTCTGTGTTTGATTCTCCTTCTTTAATTTCTGTGGTTTCAGAAATCAAACCAGCAAATATACAACCTAAAACAAAAGAATTATTTACATTCAAACAGCGACAGTACAAGGATCTTTTAGCACTACATAGACAGACCCCGCGCTATGCTCATTCTCTTTTATAAAAAAACTTTCTCAACTTTTCCCACTAACTAAATGTTGACCTTACATAAATGTTACAATGTATGTATTTAAAATGAAAACACAAACCTTCATTCTGCAAATGAAGAGAGACTTCTGATTGGCTGGTTGAAGGAAGTGAATATGGATGTTCCTGGGAAATGTCACCTGCAATGATATTTTAATGATGATGTTTTGCTTTGTTTTGCAAGGGGGTACCAAGTTGGCACCTTTGTCTTAGGGAAACTTAAAGGGGAAAAGCTGACATCACAAAAGATAGCACTTGGTGGCTCGTCTTTAGCTCTATCATTTTGTTATCAAATAGACAAGAATTTTACATAAATGTTACAATGTATGTATTTAAAATGAAAACACAAACCTTCATTCTGCAAATGAAGAGAGACTTCTGATTGGCTGGTTGAAGGAAGTGAATATGGATGTTCCTGGGAAATGTCACCTGCAATGATATTTTAATGATGATGTTTTGTTTTGTTTTGCAAGGGGGTACCAAGTTGGCACCTTTGTCTTAGGGAAACTTAAAGGGGAAAAGCTGACATCACAAAAGATAGCACTTGGTGGCTCGTCTTTAGCTCTATCATTTTGTTATCAAATAGACAAGAATTTATCTATACATAAAAACCGACCAAGTGCGAGTCGGACTCGTGCATGACGGGTTCCGTATCATCGGATACAGCCCGTTGACAGGCAGACAGCTGAGGTTTAGTAATAGGGTCCCGCTGGTTACCCGTCGGGTTCGGAACCCTAAAAAGGAAATGATGTCTTTTAGTAAGAACATCATTTGAGAATGGCTGGGACTGATTTGGCATTTTTTTCTCCAATTGTGCTTTTTTCTCTTTTCTTTTGATGGAATTTGGATATGACAATGGTGCCGATTCCCTTGTTCACAAACTAAACTAAATTTAAGTTCAGTGCATCTTTTTCTTTCGATTTCATTAAGAAAAGGACAGAAGGTATTTTTAGTTTACTCCTGTCAAATTAATCACCGCCTGATGTAAATTGACGTAATATTACTAGGCAACGTCTAAACTTATAAGCATTAGTGTCAGGCGCTGATTAATTTGACAGGATTAAATTAAAATTTACCTTCTGTCATTTTCTTAATGAAATTTTTTTATTTTTATTCAGTAATAGGCTTGCATTTGACTGCCATCTTGCCTGATGGTAAGCAACAATACGGTCTACGATGGAGCATGCTTGCCTAGAAGAAACCAATTAACTCGCGACTTGAAGACACCTAGATTATATCTATTGGGAAACACCCACTCAGGCAAAGCGTTCCATACCCTAGCGGTTCGGCGGTTCGCACAATAAAGGTGGAATCAAAGCGTTTTGTACGAGTTTTCAGTATATCAACCATAAACGGTAACACTAATAGAAAGAAAACGATGCACTGAACTTAAATTTAGTTTAGATTGTGAACAAGGGAATTGGCACCAATGTCTGTTGTTGGGTCTGCTAGTAATTTAAACTCTACAAAAGGGTTTGCTGTCTGATTCTTTTATCAAGGTAAGGTAATGTTTTTCATACCTGTCATAGTAATTGGTTCTCCTGTTGAATTGTTGTCGTTTTGTTCTCGGCTCTGACAATAATTATGTTCATCCAGAAAAGTACACCCTGGAATTATTAAAAACATCACAACATTAATGCTTAGTTGTATAAGTTGATGCAATGATATTTAGTTTGAATACACAATTCATCTAAAGATCATTATGTAGTGAGTGAGAAGGGCAAAACATGCACAGAAAATTTGTTACTATGAATATTATCTAAAATTAGAATTGTTTGGAAAATAGACTTAGGTACAATAACTTTTAAAGTGATAGTTAAAGTTGTTCTTCTAGGATGTTAAGTTGTTATGCTTTAGGCAATAGCTACTAGTAATTACATAAAAAATAGTTTAGATTAGAGGTTTATTTACTTACCCTTAGCAAGGGGTACGCCATGAGCAATTTCCAGATCCGTAAACAAGCAAGGATAGGAATAACGGATTCTAACACCAGCCTGATCAAATTGTGTTTGATCAAAATGTTTTTCACAAACACGTTTTGTTAGCAATTGGATCTTTGTCAGTCCGAGTAGGTTAGGGTTTGTCGGAACTAGTAACGACAACCACAAATTGCGTAAATTATCATTCATGGGCATGCAAAATAGTTTGTGAGTGTTACTTGTTGAATCACAACCACCAACACAACACTTTTTTGACGCCATGACGAGAAACTACGGAGCACAGGGAAATAACTGAATATCACCGAGCATGGTACGGAGTACCACAAAGCGTGGAATTGTATCGTACAACAGAGGAGGATGGCTTCTCAAGAATCTCAACTCAATTGGGAGGAGAACACAAGTTAACCTGCTCGACTCGTGCTGCACAAAATGGCCGATTTTTAGTATTTACCTGACAAATGTATAAACTGTCAAATGATAAATGACATACACACACTTTGACACATAATGACGTTTGAGGACAATATGGCGACCATACCGCGACAGCAGCGCCAAAACTATGAAATTGGAACTAAAGCTGTCAGCCCCGGTTTGGGTTCTGGGCGTTAGTGCTGCCAGTTCAGAGAGTATAATTTATCGCATTTATTCACCAGTGATTGGCTGTATATTATTGTGCTGTATATTATTCGCTGTAGGTACAGTGCCACAAGTTTAAGTTGGCGGTGGCGATTTGAGGAACTAAATCGGCAATCTTGAAAATTTACTTTGACACTTCCGAGTTCATAGTAAACATCGTTGCGAATATTTTTGCTACTATTATATTTGCTACTGTGCTATCATCATGCCTAAAGTGATAAAAAGTGGTACAAGAGAAGCAGTTATAAAAGTACACAGTGGCGCACAGCCGCGCCAAGTTATACTTGCCGGACTGTATATTCGCTCGCGAGTCCAAAAGTCTCAGATTTAACCTCAGACTAACAGACAGAACCCTAACAGCTACTTTGTAAAAAAGAGCAAGATGGCAAGTACCAAAACACGGTTGAAAAAGAGAGACAGACCTTTCATTTTTTGTCCCCGTCGCTGTAACCGTGCCAAGGTGGGCAAACCACAGATTAGGAATAATAGTTACTACGTGAGCCGTCTACGATTTGTAGCTGCCAGGTTGTGAATTATGTTTCCCCAGGATTGTACCCAATAAATTAATAAATAATTAATTTATTGGACTATTTCATATTTCCTGCTGACCCAAAACTAAGATAAGGTACATTATTTTCGCAATCGCAAGATTGCCTATTTAATAAAAGATGTTCAAAATTATGAGTAGATTAGTATACTAGTAGTTATTTTCCTACTATTAGACTTTTTCCTACTATGAGCAATTTGCGGCTTGTATATCCTTTCCTTATAACCCTGTATAACAATGTTTTATTTTGTGAAGTATAAAGATTAGAAATATTTTATTGAATTTTTTCCTCTAAGATGGGGGAAGCATTCCTATCCTGGCATTATTTCAAGAATATAGCTGTCGCATGTGCGGTTACACTTTGGCTCTATCTTTAGGTAATAAATCTATGGATTTAACAGATGGAACCATATTTGCTAATTTGTAAAAAAGAGCAAGATGGCAACTGCCAAACACGGTTGAAAAAGAGAGACAGATATTTCATTTTTAGTCCCCGTCGCTGTAACCGTGCCACGGTCGGTAAACCACAGATTAGGAATAATAGTTACTACTTGAGCCTTTTACGATTTGATGCTGCCAGGTTGTGAAATATGTTTGCCTAGTTTGTTGTCTATGTCTATGTTTGTTATCTATATTTATATAAATGAATCCCTATTTCCCTTGGTCAAGCCATCACGCGTGAACGGCTGGACCGATTTCACTTTTTGTTGTGTTTGTTATTGTCAGGAGAAGATTCTTATGAAAAAAAAAATCGCCAAAATTTAGAAAATTTATTGAGAACTTTGAGAACACACATAGGTTTAAGTATAAATAAAAAATTTAAAATAAATATAAATAGAAATAAAAAAATCTACCTATTTCCCGCTTATAGAAACATTTACTCTACGTTTATCCCAAAATGTTTAAAAAATAAATATCTATCCGTGCGAAGCCGGGACGGGCCGCTAGTACATAATAAATATTTATTGGACTATTTCATATTTCCTGCTGACCCAAAACTAAGATTAGGTTTATTATTTTCGCGATCGCAAGATTGGCCTTTTAATAAAAGACGATTTTTTAATTATTTATTAATTTATTGGGTACAATCCTGGGCAAACATAATTCACAACCTGGCAGCTACAAATCGTAGGCGGCTCACGTAGTAACTATTATTTCTAATCTGTGGTTTGCCCACCTTGGCACGGTTATAGCGACGGGGACAAAAAGTGAAATGTCTGTCTCTCTTTTTCAACCGTGTTTGGCACTTGCCATCTTGCTCTTTTTTACAAAGTAGAAATTATGGTTCTATCTGTTAATCTGAGCTCTTTTTTACAGAGTAGCATGTTCAGCATGTTCTTCTGCGGGGTTGCTACAATTTAGCGATGCGCCGATCCGATCCGATCTTTTCGTGGATCGGATCGACACCATACGATCCGGAGTGCGGATCGATACAAATCTTCAGATATCGTATCAGGTCGGATCGGATCGATTCAAACACTGTGGTTAGCAATACATAATTGTTTATTGTAGTTGTAGGTATTGTATTATAAAGCGGTAAATCAAAGTACGATCTCAAACTTTAGTTTGTTTATGTTTCAAAATGTAAACAAAATGTCGGTACTTTACAATTTATTTTGCTATTGACGACCACGGCGCCGGCGGCGGCGGGTAGAAATATGACACGAAATAAACGCTTGTTTATTATTCTTTCGATGTAAAGTCGGTAGAATGCTAAGTTGCGAAAATCTATGACTAAGAATATTTTATTAACTCATTCACTGTTGTGTTCCTTGTGCAATAAACTCTTTTCGTCAGCAAATTTATTTAATTATCTGAGAGTCGAAACAGGCTGGATCCACAACGCCTATCAAAATTATTGTTTTTAAAAAGCATTGGAATTGAAGATTGGCATCTATAAAATCTGTCTATCCATCTATACCTATTATGTTATTATTGCACAAAGTGTGTTAGTTCCTCCGTTTTATTTGAAATAAATGTCTATTAATATTTAAAAGTTGTATTTTCATACGATACTTTGGATCGATCTTTTGAAGATCGGATCGAATGCATGCGATCCGATCCGCGGATCGGATCGCATGCATTCGAGAAGTTACGATCCGATACGATCCAGAGGATCGGATCGAGTTTAAAAAAGTCGCATCCCTACCACAATTTAGCCAATGTCAAGTGGATAGAGTAGAGGTACGTGCCACAGTAAAGTAGTGGAGACTTTACTAGAGGCTTTTCTAAGGAGTTTTGGAAGCAACACGAAATGACACGTTTCACTGCATTTTATGATTTGCCCACACTCGTGCACGTCCTCAAGCACTTAATGGTTATTTTCCCCACATAAAATAAACATTAACACTCAAAATTACACAAGTCTAATAAAATAACAAAATGAAGCAACATGACTCTTCCACGTTCCCGCCAACCAAAACTCCCGAGTAGCATCACACATCACATGTTAGTAGCATGTTTAATCTGAGGTAATTATATCTATGATCTTATGTCCTAAAGCCTGAAGCCTGCTCAATTAAAGCCAAGAAAAAAAACAAATTCAAAATTTAGATGTCAATTTCAATGTCATTTTGACATTGACATAAAATAGTTGTGCAAGTACCTGTAGAATAAATATTCTATCTCAGAAATCTGTTCCATGATCTTGGGGGTTTTTTCTTGAATCAATTTTGGGGAAAAAATTATAATCTGACCTGCAACACTGATGCAGTTTATTTATGTTTTCCGTGTGAATCTGCAAAACTTATTTGTACTTTTTTAAATAGGTGGTCGCATTGGGTTGCTTTGTTTTGCTTCGGTTGTATTAAAATTTTAGGCCGATTTTGCTGTTTGAGTAGATCAAAAAAATGTTGAACAAAGTCGAACTTTCTTCAGATGTGGCTCTTGTGTGTATGCAACATGCCTTATCTACCGAAAAAGAAGAAATTATGGGCCTGCTTATTGGGGAAGTAAGTAAGATTTGTTAAACATTTCTCGGTTTGTACTGGTTAATAATTTTATGTACTGTTTAATCTTTAACTCATAATAGAGTCATTTTTATTGCAAGAAAGCGTGTCCGAATCCATTTCCTGGAAGATGTCAATTTCATGGAACAAGACCGCTTTTGCACGTGTTTCTTACACATAAAGTACTTTTGGTCGTGTATTTTTTTTGAAATTCTGAGATACTTAATCAATAATAAAAAATCTGTACAAAATTCAGGTACACAACAATGGTTCTTTGGTGTCCATAGTGTCATCTGTAATATTACGAAGACTTGATAAGAAACCAGACCGTGTGGAGATATCCGAAGAGCAGTTAGTCCAAGCTACAGTGAAGGCTGAGGAACTAGCTTCTGAATTAGGAAGGCCGTTACGTGTAGTGGGCTGGTACCATTCTCACCCACATATCACTGTTTGGCCATCACACGTCGGTAAGAACATGCAATAATTGACTTTACTATATCCATTAAAACTGTTATATTTATTTTACATATTAATTTGTCAAAGATTATTAAAAAGCTTTGTTTGGTTTTTACAGATCTTGCTACTCAGTTTATGTATCAACGAATGGATGCCAGCTTTGTTGGGATCATATTTGCAGTTTTTTTAACCGATCAGACTTCTAAAGCTCCATCGGTAATTTTATTTTAATTTCCTACTTTTGTCAAAATATCTACTTTATTTGTTAAACAAATCATTAAACTAACACTGGTTTTATTTTGTGTACTACAGCATGTTAAACTTAATCGTTCCAGGTACAAGTCACCTGCTTTCAGTCAGTCAGTGAAGGATCCAATCAAAGCAGAAGAGAAATTGAAATGGAAATTATGTATAAAAGTGACTCTCTCGTCACAAACAACTTTGAGGTAGACAATATCATACTATTAAACATAATTCTTCCCCAGTCCTCCACAACTAAATTTGCCTAAAAAAATTTTGAACTTATAAATTTGGTGTGGCAAAAAGAAAAAGAAGAATAGTAGTAAAAAAAAGTAAGGAAGTCAGTAATTTAGTGGACATAACATACTATAAATTTTTTATTTGTAAAAAAATGTGGAGACCTGGAGAATCACTAGACACTGGTAGTTTAACACTTTGACTGCGGCTAATAATCATATGCGCTTGCCCTACGTGCTGCCAATAGTCAAATGCGTTGTTTTACGCTCCTGGTGGGTCCTGTGTTTTCCTTTGCGCGACGCGAGTGCGGCTGCTCACACCAGGCGCGTAAAATACAACGCGTTTGACTATTAGCCGCGCCTGGGGCAAGCGCATGTGATTACTAGCCACAGCCAAAATGTTAAAGAATGAAAGGAACTAAGTTACCTATCAGGCTAATACAGGTACAAGTACAATAAAAATATACTAACACACTGATGATAAGTTTTTTTTCAGACATTGACACAATTACCAGCTATTTTGAAAGAAGAGGAAGATGAGGCTTTTAACATTGAAGCCTGCCAAAGCAATACAGATGACATAATAAACAAGCAACACAATGCTGCAGTCAGGACCATTGCTATAGGACATATTGTTGACAAGGTAACAATAAAAAATTGCAGAGTTTAACACTTTGACTGTAGGAAACACATACCTTGTTTTCATTTGTGCGACGCGAGTGCGGCTGCACACGCCAGGCGCGTAAAACTCAACGCGTTTGACTATTAGCCGCGCCTGGGGCAAGCGCATGTGATTACTAGCCGCAGTCAAAGTGTTAATTCAACTATGGGGCTATCTACTTGTTACAAACCTAAGTTTAACCTCTTCGCTTGGAGTCAATTCACGAACTACTTAGACCGCAACTCAAGAAAAACGGTTAAGGCCTTCCCCTTAGTCTCTTTTCTTAAATTAATGCCTTAGTAATTTTAGTTTTTTTTTGTAGTATATGCTACAATTTCTGTAAAGTTTCTAGCTAAATTATTGCAATGTTATTTTACTCACTCCTAACCCATACATATTTTGAATCATCGATTTACTGAACATATTTCATAGATTATCCATGGTTACTAATTTACAGATGTCAAGACCAATGTTGGAAGCCCTTGTAGCTCGAAACGCATTGAATAATGTGAGGCTAAAAGCTTTGAAAATTCAACACAAACAGCTAATGGAAAAATATGAAGAAATAACATCAAGTAATATGTAAATAAAATAAAGATATAATCTAACAAAAATATGTTTAATTATGAATAAATACCATCAAAATTATCACACAAACTAAAAACACTCTAGATGTCTTAATTTAAGTCATTTTTGTCAACCATTTCAAAACCATCTGAAGAATCTACACTGGATATGCGCTTTCTTTTATTGTCTTGGCCTGAATGCACCATGTTGGCAACAGCACCAGTGATGTTCCAGAATGCATTGTAAGCACTGCTTCCCCAAGTGCCTGATGAATCTGCCACTTCCAAGGTAGACTGTAGCTGCTCTTTCTTTTGGACTGTTGGAAGAGAATGGAAGAAGACATGGTAAACATGGTATTGAGTCAAAATACACTTTCTCAATGTGAATTATCCTTTAGGACTAAACTAGTTGTAGACAGGTTGGGTAAGACAGTCTATCAAATGCTTGTCTATCTGTTAGTTGTATCACAGTCTCAGAAATTAGCATCTCCAGTGGCCCAGTAGACCCATGAATAAGCAAACTTGCTAATTCAATTAATTATTTACCAAAAATTAATAAGGGCTGATAAAATCACATTAGATATTCTGCACATAAGCACTATGCTTATGTTTTTAAGATAATTTTATTTTGTACCTACCAAGAGGTATGTATTCATCTTCACTGGAATCTGATGTCTCAACATCCTTCTGAAGTGTGTCCACCTTTTCCATTGAGAAATTTGTTATAAGTGAACTGCTGTTTTCAGAACTGTCACTTGCATCTTCAATGGGTAAATCATCTGGTTTCCAATAATCTACAAAAGTGAGAAAAACAAATAGTGGAGACACAATGTAAAAAATTTGTGAGGGTTATAAGGAAAGGGTATGCTACGCCGAAAAGGGCTCATATTACTTAGCACTTTGGCTGCGGGAGACATACCTTGTTTTCATTTGCGCGGCGCGAGTGCGGTTTCACATGCCAGGCGCGTAAAACAACGCGATTGACTATTAGCCGCGCGTGGGCCAAGCGCAAGTGATTATTAGCCACAGTCTTATGAAAAAAAACTCAGCTGTTCCATACATTTTGTCGAGAGTCATTGGTATTTTTCTATGGAATAGCTGTTCTTTTAAGGGTTGGCCCCATAGTAAAGTTGTTCATAATGATGAATACTACAAGCCTTTTTCGGCTTAGCATACCTTTTCCTTAAAACCCTGTATTTTAATGCAGTTTTGTTTTTTTCAATTCTTATGACAGGAAATCTCAATCTTGTGCTTTTCAGCAACCTATGGATCTTACCTAAGCTCTGTCTCTCATCAATGAATGGATTCTTCTCAGGTTCAATGTTTAGCAATTTTATGTCGATTTCTGATGCTTCTGGCATTAGGCCTTCCAACTCTGTATCGGATTCTGTAAAATATAAATTTTACACTTTGGCTGCGGGAAACACATACCTGTTTTCCGTTGCGCAACGCGAGTGCGGCTGCACACGCCAGGCGCGTAAAAAACAAGGCGTTTGACTATTAGCCGCGCCTGGGGCTAGCGCATGTGATTACTCGTCGCAGCCAAAGTGTTAAAATAATATATTTATCTGATAAGTGCCTGTTGCATATTCGCTATGATAATATAATGGTATTGTTTTGTTAACTTTGTCTAAAAACTCACCTATGTCTTGTAAAACATTTTTGAACATTTTAACAACTGGTGGAGCAGTTTTATATGAGACACAGATAACCATGCAGAAGAGGTAAATTAGTAAGTAGCCATTGATGTATTTTCCAAGGAAAAGTATTGTGCCAAGTACAATATTGACCATTAAAAATGCCTGAAATGGAAGAATAATGTCTAATTGTATTGATGGTCAGGATGAGCATCATTTCAGATTTAATCTAAAATGATGCTGTCATACAAATTTTTTATAGTCAAAAATACAAGTAAAAAGTATAAGAAGGAAAGTGTTGCTTACTTTCGTGTGGTTGGTTTCTCTTATAAAAACAAAGTCGATCCATCTTCTGTTCATCCATTGTTTAAATTTGGCAACCGTTGAATTTAATCTCATAGATTCAATATTCGAAATTCTTTTTAAAAATGTTGTCCTATGTTTGTGTTTTAGCCAAGCTTCAAATGCATCCATAATGAGTACTGTTATAGAAAAGCATATAACAAATTGAAGTAAACTGATTTGTCTTTGCACACAAACTCTGAAAAGAAGATTTTGTTCAATTTACATATTTTTTATAAGCTATTTGATGGTTTACTTAGAATATACTACAGCATGTTTGCCTGTAAGAATCAATTCATGGTGATTAGAAAATGCAATAACAAAACATGCCTAACTGGTTGTGCTTGGCAGTTTCCTTCCACTATCCTATAGCAACTTACCAGAACAAAAAGACTGTTCCAATATAAATTCCTTACCATACCAAATTATATCCTAATTCATTGAGCTTTAACGGATAAATGAGAACAAACACAAAATTTAGTATTCACTTATAATCCAAGACTTAGAAAGTAATAGAGAATTCTGTGCCTACTGGTGTAACTATTTATTTCATCAAACTGATGCTGTGGGTGAGTTGATGCCCTGGTAGCTTTTGGAGTGACCACATTTTGTATACTTACAAGAAGAGTACTTGTAGAAGGACAATAAACGTTACAGAGAGCCACATTGTTTTCCAAAATAAAACTTCTTCGATTAATCCAGCGAATAACAACAATAAATGTGACTTATTATTTTCCTTATTGTCAGAGAGTGTAATTGGACCCCATTTTAACTTCTGTCTAAGAGTCGCAAACATTTTGAAACGTGCAATATATTAAAGAAAACTGAATCTATTGTCTCAAATACATACGCAGTTATTTTTAATTTCACAATTTGTTTATTTTTGTTACAGATTTGAAGATTTTTTTATTTGTTCCACTGTCAAATGACAATGTTATAATGTCAAAATCAAACGTAAATCATTGTCAAAGTGTAAAAAATCTATACGAACGTTATCCACAGATGACAAAATCCGTCATTGGGAGCTAAAGACCTAGTGGGGCGAGTAATGGGTTGGCGGTTTACATTAAAACATGACAACTAAGCATTGATAGGTATATCTCTTTTTTAGGGAATAACACCGGTCTACACATAGATATATTAAATAAAGATGGAACCAAAGTGTTACCGCACATGGCGACAGCTGTAATATTCTTGAAATGATGCCAGGATAGGAATGCTTCCCCCATTTTAAAGGAAAAATTTTCATAACATATTCCGAATCTTTATACTTTACAAAATAGACATTGTTACACAGGGTTATAAGGAAAGGATATACAAGCCGCAAATCGCTCATAGTAGAAAAATAACTACTAGTATACTGATCTACTGATAATTATGAACATCCTATATTAAATAGGCAATCTTGCGATCGCGAAAATAATGTACCTAATCTCTTAGTTTTGGGTCAGCAGGAAATATGAAATAGTCCATTAGATGTTCTTGATAAATTAATTATTTATCAATTTATTGGGTACAATCCGGGGCAAACATAATTCACAACCTGGCAGCTACAAATCGTAAAGGCTCACGTAATCTGAGGGTCTACAGCATTCATATGCACGGGTTTTGTTATTTCAATGTACATGTCAACCTAGTAGCATGGACTACCTTCATACTTGTGCTGTAGAACTAAAACAACATAGAGAATAAAAAAAAAGCTTTAGAAATACGAAGTATTCTGATTCATTTTTTTTTTTTTTTTTTGGAATTTTATGACCTGGTAACTAAGACCTTTAGGTCAAGACTTATTTGTTTTTGTTTGTGCCCCAGTAAAGTAGTGGAGACTTTAAAGGCTTTTCTAAGGAGTTTTGGAAGCAACACGGAATGACACGATTCACTGCATTTTATGATTTGCCCACACTCGTGCACGTCCTCGAGCACTTAATGGTTATTTTCCCCACTTAAAATAAACATTAACACTCAAAATTACACAAGTTTAGTAAAATAACAAAATGAAGCAACATGTCTCTTCCACGTTCCCGCCAAAAGTCCTATTCTGATTCAGGAATTTCAGGATCGAATGAATTTTATTGATTATTGCCATCATAATCCTAGTGTTGCCACTTTACAATGATAAGCACAGACTAGAAAATCATACATCTTCCCTCTTCACAAAGTTATTTCACATCACCAAATTTACAACACTATTTACTTTGCTCGGATGACACAAATTATTGACATAAACGTAACCTACAAATCTCGACTGAAGACTGAAGTAAACATAACAAGTTCACAATGAGCAAGTTACACAATAAACGATGCTTTTACAGGACTACTACAAGATACTTAGAAAATGTGTAATTTTGCTACGTTACGAGTACAATAGAATTAACGGCGTTTTGAAGGTTACACAAAACAAAGTTTACATTGAAATTATCATCAAACGAAGAATTCTGAAGCTTTGTATAATTAGTGCGCTGAACAATTGAGTTTGTGTGTTTTTAGTGATATTTTTGCACAAAGTGTAACTATTATATAAAGATTGTAAATCAAGAAGTGTTACTTATTTTTCAACATACATCTAGGTTATCCCTATCAAAACAAATATACATACTAAATTGTGTAGGCTAATGATCAATCTTAACTTATAAACAAAGTCGAAAAAAACCCGCTTATCAAGAGTTCTGAACCATCGTATTTTAAACAAGCGCGGAACCCTAAATTTCATCTAATACAACACAAATCACAGCAAAAATTTCTGAGCTTTGGAGAAACAAAGCTTTTTGGAATTGAACTTATAACTTCTTACAATAAAAATGTATTTAAAATTGCAAAGAATGTTTTACATAGTACATAGTAGATAATAGTAGTGAAGCATTAACTGGTCCGACAATGAATGCAGCGCAACCGACTTGTCTGTGGAGTTGAATTATTGCGGAGCCATTATCGTATTTTTTAACCGACTTCAAAAAAGGAGGAGGTTCTCAATTAAACTGTTTTTTTTGTAATGTTTGTTACCTCATAACTTTCGACTGGGTGAATAGATTTTGATAATTATTTTTCTACTAGCGGCCCGTCCCGGCTTCGCACGGGTAGACTTTGGGATAAACGTAGAGTAAATTGAAATCGGTCCAGTCGTTCACGCGTGATGGCGTGACCAAAGGTGTTGAGAATAATTATAGGAACTCTTTGTTATAACCTCTATTCTTATGCTATTGCGTAACTATAGCAACCGTAGTTTGTTGATGCTAACTTGTCAATTTATAGTAAAAATTATCAGTATAAAACGCACACTGTTTTGATAGATATGATTGAATTTGAACTTTGTACAGAGGTAATAAAGTGCAAATTGACTCTTGGACGTTAGAAACATACCTACATTGCTTAAACAACAGTGAGTGCTTGCAATTCAATATGAACTTTATACAATAGCAATAAAGCTCGTTTTAGTTAGAAAACGTATGGGAAAAATAAAAGGGCTGTTTTTAGGGTTTTTCAATATTTCTGAGAGATTTTCTTAATATTTTTTTCCGTAAGAACATTCTCCTAATAATAACAAATACAACAAAAGAAGAATTAGTGAAATCGGTCCAGCCATTCACGCGTGAGGCCGTGACCAAGGAAAACGGGTTTCATTTTTATATATATAGATTAGAAAGCTGATGCTTCCTGTGTGGTCCCATTCCAATTTAGTCCAGTTCTGATAATGGTATCCATGAGAAAACCATGTAGGTCTTAAATTTGCATTAAGTACCTATGTGCGCGACAAATAGATGAATAACTCAATAGTCGGTCTCTTGAAGGCGGTTATTGTTTTTTTTTTGTAAAAATAATTATATTATATAACACAAAACTTGACGATAAATAGTTGGTTCTCTCATTTTGCTGAGTCCACAACTAACATATTACACCGTTACATGTTATACCGAAGATTTTGGACTGTGAAATTTTCCACAGAGAGCTAGAAGCGTTTTTCATGTTTTGATGCAAATACCTAACTTCCAGTTAAAAAGAGTTTTGGAAAATTTGTCAACAGTACTCTATACTACATATACACATTACTTTATCACCCTGCAAAGTTTCAGCGACAAACAAATTTGTCAAACACCCTTATTCATTGGACTATTATTATATTACTTATAACTTTACGTCTAGTTCCTATTTATAAATCTCTGTTTTGTGCTTAGATCAAGTAGAAAGGCAGATAGAGTCCCGCCTTAAATACAGGTGAAGCCAAAATACTACCCTACTGCCCGTGTATGTATGCTATACTACAAGCACATATTGATGCATAAAAACTACCCTTATTACGGCTTATTTTTCTTGTCCCCGTTTTCTGAGCAACTGACGTAAGAATTGACAATTGATTCGGGTAGTTTTGATGCGTCCATGTGTGCTTTAAGTATAGGTACATGGGCAGTAGGGTAGTATTTGTAAACGAAATAAATAAAACAGAAAAGACTAACTAACTAGTACTACAAATGGTTATTATACCTGAAAACAATCCCTTCCAGGCTTCCAGGTTTGTTGTTGGAAAAAGCAACAGCAACATAACAGGAAGTCAGTTGCAGTAACTCATATTCTTATTGGATATGAGGGATAGATCCTACACCTTCGTCCAGCAAGGGGTGCATTGTTTTCCCCCTTGCCGGCGGTCACTCAAGGCAACGCAACTCTTAAATACTAGAGTGAGGCCCTGGGCCACTTGCTCTACTGCTACAGCGGAAGATGATATAAAAGTTTATGAGCAGCAGTCAAGCTGTTGTGATGCTTTCATGCTATCCAGTGGTGACTCTGGTCTTCTCTGTGACTTCACAATGGCAAAAGTTTCTTAATGTAAAAGAGTAAGTCAGTTGCAGTTGCCTTGTGTTACTGTCCCCAGCAGCTACACAGCATTCTTTAGTTTCAGGATGACATACATTTTGAGTTGTGCGCAGACCAACCCCTCTCTTCTCCATAGAATATGAAATGTTGTTAGTTTTAAGACATTAACACTTTTAATGCGGCTAATAATCACATGCGCTTGCCTTAGGTGTGGCTAATAGTCAAATGCGTTGTGTTTTACGCGCCTAGCGTGTGCAGCCGCACTCGCGTCGCACGAAAGAGAACACAAGGTATGTGTTTCCTGCAGTCAAAGTGTTAAGTAAGTAAGTTTATGCCTCTGAGCATATCTCTCTCTCTATGAGCAGAACTAAATGAATTAACTAAGTATGCTACTTAAATCTTGAATCTACAGGATCAGAGACTGTTGATGTCTTGATGTCAAGTAATGGTGCGTGGACCTATTAACCGCACCCAATTTGACACACATTTTACTTTATTATGGTTACTTTCTAGTGTGTGTGTGTGTTGTTTCAAAGATCTTACATGTATTGTGCTGCTTTATAATCACACATCATATTGGTATGATTCTTCTCCTGTGTGTTAATTTGTGTTGTGTCAAAGTACTTGCTAGTGGTGCTTTAAAATCACACATATTACATTCATATGGTGGCCCTCTAGCATGTTTTAACAGGTGTTGTTTTAAAGAATATGCATGTGCTGCTTTGTAATCACACATACTACATTTATATGGCTTTTCTCCTGTGTGTTTTAAAATGTGTTGTTTCAAAGAGCTGGCTCGTGATGCTTTATAATCACATATATCACATTCATATGGTTTAACTCCAATGTGTTTGAACTTGTGTTGTTTCAAAGAACTTGCATGTGTTGCTGTGTAATCACACATATTACATTTGTGAGGTTTTTCTCCAGTGTGTGTTAACAGGTGTTGTTTCAAAGAACTTGCATGTGCTGCTTTATAATGACATATATCACATTCATGTGGCGTTTCTCCAGTGTGTTTTGCTAACATATGGTTTTTCAAAGAATTTGTATGTGCTGTTTTGTAATCACACATACTACATGTAAATGGCTTTTCTCCGGTGTGTGTTAAAATGTGTTGTTTCAAAGCACTTGCTTGTGCTACTTTATGATGACAAATATCACATTCATATGGTTTTTCTCCGGTGTGTGTTAACTTGTGTCGATTCAAATTATTTGCACATGTTGATTTAAAATCACATTTATCACATTCATAAGGTTTTTCTCCCGTGTGTGTTAACTTGTGTCGTTTCAATTTACTTTCAGATACTGCTTTATAGTCGCACATATCACATTCATGTGTTTTTTTATTAATGTGTGTTAACACATGTTTTTTCAAAGAACTTTTATGTGCTGCTTTGAAATCACACATTTCACATTCATGTGCTTTTTCATTCAAATTATTTGCACATGTTGATTTAAAATCACATTTATCACATTCATAAGGTTTTTCTCCCGTGTGTGTTAACATGTGTTGTTTCGAAGTACTGGCTCGTGGTGCTTTAATATCGCACATATTACGACATGGGTTTCCTCCACTGATTGTTAACTTCTGGCGTTTCGAAACACCTGTTTGTTTTGCTATACGATCACACATCTCACAATATTAGGTATATTATTTAGTATAGATTTTCCGCAACTTTGCGAGTTGTTAAAAAAAAAAAGCGTTCCCGTGACCCGTCTATTGATTTGATTTGACCAGCCTTTGTACATTTTTGATGAAACGTAGCTAACGTAGATAACAAAGGAGACGCATTGAGGTCCGCTCCTAATTTCACGTTACCACAGACAAAATATTAAATAAAGTGTTGCCTTAGCAAGGATTTTAAATCTAAAATGAACGACATGACGATATATTTATAATAAAAGGTATGCACGCATTCTGAGCGTCACGCGGCAAGCGCCGTATTAATAAAGACAAACGTGAGTCAAAATATATATTTTTTTACTTTTTGTTTGCAAAAAAACATTTAAAATCATATTTCTGAATTACTTCATGATTTGAGAGGAAGGGGGGGGGGGGCTTAGCAAATATTACGGGTGGTTACCAAGGGGAGGAGGGGGTTAAAAATTGTTAAAAATGGGTCACGTAGTATGGGTACGTTCCCTAAGTCTTATTAGTTTTCTTTTTTTTTAGCCAATTTCTGTGCAGTCTTCACATTTTGTACCTCTTCGTTCTGTATTTTCTTCCCCCAATGTCCAATAGTTGACACCTTCTACACCCAATAGTTGACAGATAGTTGTAGATGTCTAGTATTAGATAGAGTACTGGAAAACTTACAAAATTCAAAGAAGACTTAGATGATGATAAATAATTGCATAATTTCATAATTCTCTAACTATGAGCTGAGAAATTCTGTTTAATGAAACCCAACACACATGACTCCTGGTGTTTTTTTTTTGGGTTTTGGGTGCCACTATTAGACATAGTGAAAAATGTTACAAAAACGAAGAGAAATAAGAAGATTACGGTCTAAGTACTTTACAAACTATAAGTAACTAGCGGCCCGTCCCGGCTTCGCTCGGGTGGATATTCATTTTTTAAACATTTTGGGATACACGTAGATTAAATGCGTCTTTATGCGGGTGATAAGTAGATTTTTTTAAATTACTATATTTATATTTTCTCTTATAATTTTTTACATTTTTATCTATAAACGTATTTTTATTCTCATCTATCGTAACTTTATTTTTTATTAAATTTATTGTCCCATTTTATTTATATTGTGTTTAAGATTAAATACTTTATTTATTTTTTTATGTTTTTGGTTGCAATTTTTTTACTTGATCTTATTTTGTTAAGGATCCCTAATTTTTTCAGGTAATAAATATAGCCTATGACACTCAGCAATAATGTGGCTTTCTATTGGTGAAAGAATTTTTAAAATCGGTTCAGTAGATCCCGAGATTGCCCCTTACAATTTAACAAATATACAAACACACAAACTTTACTTCTTTATAATATTAGTATAGATTAAATAATAAGCAGCAAAAATTGTAATAATTATAGAAAAACATCATAATTTTAAAATGTTACCTTTCTTAGCAAAATGTGTAAGAACTACAGCGCACACGTTCATTATGTCACATTGTTTACTGGTGATTCCTGAAATTTTAATATTTTTTGAAGAAAGTGTATGTGTTTTTGACCACGCGTTAATGATGAAACTAGGTGTCTTTTACAACAATTGTAAAATTATTTCAATGATCATTGATCATAATATACATATTTATTCAAAAGTGTATTTTATTGGTTCACTGTCTAGCTTAGGGCATTTTATCTTAATTACCATGTGGGATACAGCGCGTTCCACTTGTACTGTTTTGTTAAAAGGCGTGCAGTTCCATTCTTTTTACATATTTTTGGTAACCTTTTTTGGGAGTCATGTGATTGTCCCACGAAAATACTGCCGCGTAATTTTACCCGGCAGCATCCGGCAGCAACCGTTACCCGCACATAGCCCGTTTCTTGTCCAAATTACCCGAGAAATCGGGTGAAAAACCCATGCCGGCAACGCTGGTCGTTTGACAATTGTGCCAATGCCAAGCTGTGTTCATTTTGTTTCTATAGATAAAAAAAGCATTTCTGGGACCCCAAAACTACGGATAGGACCAGTCATGGAAGTAGGATCACAGAATAGAACGTGGCTATCAATGCTAAAGCTAAGGAAACAAGACAATGCGTTGACATGACGAGCGGGCTGGCAACGTCTCTATGGCTCTATCCAGTATGATTTTTCATCTGTGGGACCAGTTCATTCATCGTTCAACTAGCTCTGGCAATACTTTGGTTTATTGTCAATGTCAAATTTCTAATTCTATCTATGTAAGTACTTGTGACAGTTGTGACATTTCCTCCAAAAAATCAAATGAATGATTCACTGATTCAGAATGATGAATCAATCTGCTTGCAGCCTGGCTGGTGGTTGCTTGTATTGTTGTACTGTGCTGTATTGATCGCTCGTCGCACCGGCGGCGGCAGCGGCTTTCATAGCAACGATTTTATTGATTTCGACAAGAATTGAGTATGTGTTAAATTGATTGTAAAATCATCAAAAACATGCCCTTACATTTAAAATATATAAGAGGTACAATAAAGACGTAACTGTTTCCAGAGTCGACTCGACTGCGGTGCAGAATGTCGGTGTTGCGTATTTTAAACTGCAATGGGTCGAGGATCTTGGGCTCTACGTGTAAGTTAACAATAATTTAAATGATACTTTCCAAGTTTTACATTGAATAGGTGTGTAATTCTTATTTATAATAGTAGTCGAGATAAGAAGGAACCAAACTATTCTCCAAAGGTCAAATCAATAAAAGTAAATGGAATTTAAATAGCAATTGAAGCCCTCGCAGCCGCAGCTCAATTTAAATGTATGCCTCTCCTTACCTAACTGGTTCCTTTCAATTGCGCCGTATAGGTGATTGGTACTAAATTAAATATAATTTTTTAAATTTAGATGCAAGAAGCCTGGCTACAGCTGTTCTGAGTGAACCTTCAAGCCCCTGTGTCAAAACTGAGATTCCAGGCCCAAAGACAAAACAACTATATAAAGAATTGAATTCCCTACAGGTAAAAATAAAAAAAGGATTTCCATTTGTGTATTTTATTTTTTAACAAGTAACAGAGAATATCTATTGAAATGCTTTATTGAAATGAAATGTAGATAGTTTTTTTACAATTCAGGGGTAATATTAAGAAGTAAAGAAACACATTTTGTTATGAAGTCTGTCAACATGCTTTTTGTTAATTAAAACAGGAATACTCACACCTAACAACAGCATGCCTTCATTAAAATTAATGTTATCATGATTTATTACATTCCCGTGGAATCATGTGTAGGTACATTATACATAATTTTCTCAGGGCAGGTTAGTATTATTTTATAGGTGTGTTAACAAGAGAAAATAATAAAGGGTTTATCTCTCTAGGAATAATTTTGTTAAACAAGGTCATTGCTGTATGGAGTGCTACCACACAATACATATACACACATGTTTCTTAGAGTATAATTTAATAGTTTGAAATCAATTTGTAAAATAAAACTATATAAGGTATCTTTAAAAAGCACAGAAAAAAGCCACATCTAAGCAGGGAAATAGTTTTTGCAATTACTAGCACACTAGAAATTTTATACTGTAAAAAGGTGGTAATCAATATATTATTATATAAAAATGAATCCCTATTTCCCTTGTTCACGCCATCACGCGTGAACGGCTGGACCGATTTAACTTTTTTTGTTTTTTGTTGTTTTTGTTATAGTCAGGACAAGGTTCATATGAAAGAAAAAATTTAAAATAAAAAAAAAAATTACACAAATATTAGAAAATTTAAGAATAGGTACTTAGCGCTTTGGACAATGTAAACATTTTTAATGTACTTAACATTTGAAATTGAATTGCGTGCTCAAATATCATCAAGACACATTTACTCTATGTTTATCCCAAAATGTTTAAAAAATGAATGTCTATCCGTGCGAAGCCGGGACGGGCCTAGTGGTAGATAAACATTGGTCTTCAGTGTTCAAAATCTAAAATTTTAAATAGCAGTAATTGGTCAAAATTGGCGCTAAAATTATTTCTTTTAATTTTCAGCAAGCTGGCTCTGTGCAGCTGTTTGCTGACTATGACAAATGCATGGGAAACTATTTTGTGGATGCAGACGGAAACACATTGCTGGATGCGTTTACTCAAATTTCTTCTGTGCCCATTGGATACAACCACCCTGAGCTCTTTAAAGTATTTGATGATCAACACAACCTGGTTAGCAACTTATCAATATTTTACTTAATAGCATGGCAATCTCAAGCAGGCATACTGGTGATTACATAATTTTTCTTAAAGTTTAAATTTTGCTCACTTTTGCTAAAAGTGAGCAAAGCTTATTTTTATTAATCCTACTCTTTAAATACCTTTTTTTGTATCAGTTTTTGTTTCACAGACATCAATCCTAGTTATTAATACTTTAGTTACTCTGCTATCTATTACAGACCCCTTAGCAACTGCAAAAAGTATATGGTACTTACTTAATGTTATCTAAGATAGCTGTAATTTGTTCGACATTATCTTATGGGTAAACATTTTTTATCTCACTTCTATGGTTGTCATACTGCTTGTGATATGAGTGCTTATCAGATAAATATGATTTTTTATTATGCTAGTTATTTATATAATGTTGACTTCGTCAATGATTAAAGTTATCTATTTATGTACATATATGATGATGATGTAATTTGTATGAAGATGATTTTAAAAGCCTATTGTATGGAGAGGTATGAAAACAAGTTCAAGTTCAATAACATTTAAGTCTTGTTTTTATTGTAAATCATAGATACTGAGATTACTGAGTCAATAGTTTTATTTCAAACTATAACTTAAGAATTAGGTACTATGTTTTTCTTGTCTGCCCTTGTATCACACACATGACCTTCGCAGAAGCCTTTGTAGATTGAAATACTTCTCAATCGCCTCATCAAATAAATTCAGCCTTTCAATATAAGTATCAAATTTTTCCAGAGGTCAATGGTTAACCGGCCCGCTCTCGGAGTGTTTCCGTCCGCCGACTGGCCGGAGAAGCTGAGGAATGTGTTGCTGCCGGTGGCGCCTCGCGGTATGACGCACGTGGCGACTATGATGTGTGGCTCCTGCTCCATAGAGAACGCGTACAAAGCCGCGTTCATGTGGTTCCGCAACAAGCAACGCGGCGGCGTCGTCGACTTCACTCCGGAGGAATTGTCCTCGTGCATGCTTAACTCAGCGCCGGGCTCGCCTGAGTTGGCTATTATGTCTTTCAAGGTAACGTTACCGGTTACTAGAGTCTGGCTAACGAAAGTTGATACTGACAAAGCGCGGCAAATTTAAAAACTATCAGCATTGCAGCCCTAAACTAAACTCCACTCCTTCTGAAGAGTCGAGTGCGAGTATAAAATACTCACTATAAAAAGTGAGTTGTTCCAACTTTCCTTTTCAGTTTAGGTCTGCCATTCTGATATTTTTTAAATTTGCCGCGTTTTGTCAGTATCAACTTTCGTTAGCCAGACTACATAGATTTTATTTGGATACCATATAAAAATTATGAATAAACAAAAGATAAGAATGCAACAGGGGTCTCAGCAGTGGAATAACAAAGGATTAGTGTCATGTGTTGGTTAGGCAGTTTAGGCACGTAGGCCTCTCCCAAAGAATGGCACATAGAATAGTATTTCATTTATTATCCAAACAGGTTTTCAAATACGTATTATTGCCACTGCTAATATTTGGGCTTGTGAAATACTAACAGTCGGTATTATTAATGGTTTCTATGATAAACGAGTGTCATTACACTCGTAATGACACTCGTTTATCATAGAAATTAAATAAATGATTATAAAATAATAGTATTACATATTACGTAGGTACTTCATCTTCTGATGTAACTGATCCCCTTTCTCGCATCCCTGTGTGTAAGCGTCGCGTTGTTAAAAAGACCGTCCAGAATTTTGATATGACTTATAAATAAATAGGCAAAACATTATGTGGCACATATTTTATACTCATTGGCTTATTACGAAATAAGCCATTGTTGCGGATGTGACCAATTCTATGTTTTGATATAGTCTATTAAATGTAGCTTGATTATAATGACACATTTGAAGAGTCTAAAATAGTTCTGGGTCATTATAATAATTTTAATGCGCAAATTGTGCAATGTTCATATTATTAGATTAACCAGAAGTATCTAAATTGAATTTCAGGGTGGCTTCCACGGGCGTACGTTCGGCGCTTTATCTACAACAAGATCCAAACCGATACACAAGCTGGACTGCCCGGCCTTTGGCTGGCCGGCGGCTCCCTTCCCGAGATACAAGTACCCACTTGAAGATAACAAACGCGAGAACTCCGAAGAAGACAGCAGGTCTGTTTTATTTTATTTATGTGCTGTGGAAATAAAAGAATGGGAATAGGGTGGTGGAAGTTTTTATTTTCGCAAGAGGAGTCTAGCGATTGCAGAGATAAAAGTTGCATGTAAACTTTAGGTCGCTTTTCATCTTTTTACATTACAACTCTTTACACCACCAAATCAAACTACAAACACAGGAAAACAGAGATCGGGGCAAAAAGCGGTCAACGCTATCCGCAATCTCTTCTTTTATTTTCTTTTTTCTTTCTCTTGTTTGTATTTGTTCAATTTTTATTTATTTTCCGTTTCAGGCAGTTTGCTTTCATTTCATCAGTCTGATGTTCGAGAGAGTTCAGGCAAGATATTGCTTTGTGTGCTATTCATTGTTTGGTTTCTGTATAACACCATTCAGTACCTTTACAACTTGCTAGTTTGCTCTTTGTGCACTTGCTTGCTTGTTTTTGTTTGAATTTTAATTTTTAAAGCGTTTAAGTATATTCATTCACTTTCTGCATGCGATACTAACAAATCAAACAATAATCAGTTATCAAAACTTGTTGGTTAATATTTTCTTCGCTATACAGAAGAACAAGGACAGAAAAAAGGGATCATAAGCCGAAAAGGGGTCATAATATTCATCATTATGAACAACTTTAACTAAGGAGACAACCCGGAATTCGCGAAAAAAAACAGCTGTTCCATAGAAAAATGTCAATGACAGTGCGACAAAATGTATGGAACAGCTAATTTTTTTTCGCGTATAACATATAACCCTGTGTTTAGGTACCTATTGTTTAACCGTCTTAACACTTGACTGCGGAAAACATATACCTTGTGTTTTCCTTTGTGCGACGCGAATGCGGCTGCACACGCCAGGCGCGTAAAACACAACGCATTTGACTATTAGCCGCAGTTAAAGCGTTAACTGGTACCAAAGATGTCAATTCTGGTACAAGATTAGTGACTGGTGCAACATGCAACGATATCTAACTTGTCTAATCTGATAGCATTAAATCTATAATATCTACTTCTCTTTAATTCAATGTGTGTGAAAAAGATGGTACAATTTTATAGACCTGTAGTTTTGATAGTTGTATGTTTTTGTTATTCGCTAAAACGGTTCCACAGGTTTCAATGAAATCTGGTGTAGTGTCTATACCTTGAATTAACACAGGTTAGCGGTAGCGGGTGTAACTGGCGCACCTTTTCATACAAGTTCCTATCGAATATGTAACGAAAATTCATTTGTTAGCTTCTTTACGCTGTGGTATTAGTTAAATGAGACAAGCATGTTATATCGACAGGTGTCTTGCGGAAATCGCCGATATCATAGAGCAGTACAACAAGAAAGCTGTACCCGTGGCCGGTATTATTGTGGAGCCCATCCAATCAGAAGGCGGAGACCACGAGGGCTCGCCGGAGTTCTTCCAGAACCTTCAGAAGCTTTGCAAAGAGGTTAGTTTGAACATTGCCTATTGTGTAGTTATTATTCTTCAGCCAGTATCAACCTTCTGATGGGTATAGATACCTCTCTTGTACTAGTGTTCATAGTTCTGTCTAATTTCACCCACTTGTGACTCACAATTCTGTTGTACCAGTTCGTAAAGTCATTTTTACAAAATTGAAATGCGTTTCGTTTCATTTTAGCCTACAAAAAGGCATGTCAATTTCAGTTTAGGAAAAACACCAATAAAAATTGGATTCGTGAAATTTCGGATAATAAGTAATAATTTTTGACATTTCAATGTAATTTAACAATTTTTTTGACTTTCATTATTTCTTTTTAATAATTTATGACTTATATTTTAAATTGCATGCTGTCTTCGCCTACCACGCTGTTTTTTTGTGAATGTGTACGTAGTGTAGGCGAACTTAAATAAATACTTTTGTGAACAGAAAGGCGTAGCTTTCATGGTAGACGAGGTGCAGACGGGATGCGGGCCGACGGGAAAGATGTGGTGCCACGAGCACTTCAACCTGCCCTCGCCGCCGGACGTCGTCACCTTCAGCAAGAAAATGCTGACTGGAGGCTTCTACTTCAACTCGGAACTCTAGTAAGTCTTTTTTGTATATACTACCAACCACTCACTAAAATAAACGAAAATCACTGAATTAAACAGCACAAAAATTTGCCAAGCCTCTATAGGTTTATAAAGAAGATGCTAAGCCGAAAAACACATAGTACTCTTCATTATGAACAACTTTTTCTATGAGGCAACCTTAAAATCGAGATAAAATAATCAGCTGTGCCATACAAAAATTTCAATGGGTGCGTACTGACTGACCGAGCAGCCTCGCGAAGCAAATGCTCGGCCAGTCAGGACGGGCCTCGCCTGAGGCAAACGCACGCGCTGCCTCGCCCGAGCGTGCCGCGGCCCGAGCGCCTGCCGCCCGAGGCTGCTCGGTCAGTCAGTACGCACCCATTGACATTTGACAAAATGTGTGGATCAGTTAAATTCCGGGTCAATGCCAGAATAAAAGTTAAAAATGATGAGTACTATAAGCACCTTTCGGCTTAGCATACCCTTTCTTTATAACCCTGTATTCTTTTTCAAAAGCGAGAAAGAGAAAGTTAACAGTTTTAGAGCTATCAAAAGTTTAGAAAATAGTACAACTAAATCAAATCCATCGCTAACTAAATTTCTTAATTCTGTTGAGCGCAATAAAATGGTAAATCTGAGTAGCAGTGTGAAAGAGTAAATTATATGCTATCTCTTTTAGTTTAATGTGACCCTCTCGGTATTAATAATGAATCTGTAACCAACATTATTTCGGTTTTGTTGAAAACCATTCTCTTAATTGAACCGGTACAACAATAATTAACCCAATTAATCGATTTTATGAACGACATTAACCGGTTGCATGAGTCCTGATAAAAACCTATGTCTGACAATATAAGTTGATCTTCATCAGTCTACCTAATATCTGTTCACTGCTAGACTATTACACGTAACTAGTACAGGGGCGAGACAATAAATGGGCACACTCGGCCGAGTAAACAAATCACGATTCTGGTGAATGTCTCGCCTCGTCAAACTGTTTACACAAACCGAGAAATCGGCCGGAGGCACTGTTTCGCCACTGTACTCGTTACGTATAATCAACCCATTACGCATCCATTTGCCACCAGCCGCCAAGGTAGTTACAGCTACAAAGTAATGTTACAGCCCGCCTCACGCGTACCGTGTCTTCAACACGTGGATGGGCGACCCGAGCAAGCTGATCCTCCTCGAGCGAGTGTTGCAAGTGATCAAGAAGGACAAACTCATCGACTTGGTGAACAAAACTGGGAAGGTACTCAAGGACGGGCTTCATGAACTCGAGAAGGAATTTGGGGGGAAGATACATAGCGTGAGGGGACGAGGCACGTTCCTCGCCTATAACACGTCTAAGACGGAGCTCAGGGACAAAATTAACAGTGATTTGAAGAAAAACGGTAAGTTATTAAAAAAAATCATGCAATCATTGGTACGATTTAAGAAGCTAGAGGTTTTGGCCGGACGCCACACCGCGCCTTTGGGTTGGATTCAAAATTTAATCAATATCAACTCAAAAAATCTCACTCTAATTCAATATTTTGATTGGCAATTTTTTTTCTAGATTAATTTATTTAAGTTTCTTTGTTTGTCAATTACTTTTGTACCTTACTTATACAAAATAAAAATCTCAGTTTCCGGTAAAGGATAATATAAGTTTTTCTGTAAACACGATAAAGAATTTCTATACATCTGTCTACACGTATAATATTAGTTTGACGAAGAACTTTTTTATTTTATTTCAGGTGTGCTGAGTGGAACATGCGGTGAGACGGCCATTCGTCTCAGACCGGCGCTCATATTTGAGCCCAAGCATGCATCCATTTACTTGGACACACTGAGAAAAACCTTAAAAGAACTGTAAACGCGTTACGAAACGATTCTCCTAATACCCAGTATTATTTAATCTTCTGTGCCATATCTATGGAGGTTCAGGTGTATTACTTGTTATATTTTTTTAAGCACTCTTGATTTCCAGTATTAGGTATTTACCTTTCTGTGCCATAATTCGATTGCCTCTGTGAACACTATCGAAACTATAAAATTCATTGTAGGTACCAATTATACGAATACTTTTAGGAAAACAAAAAATTTAAAAAAAAAAAAAAATTTTATGTAATAAAATTGATTTTACACATGTTAACAAATTAATTTAGGTCTAATTTTGACTTTAAATAGCTTTTCTGTTAAAATGCTGTTTGTAGTTTCGATAGTGTTCGTAGGGGCAGTGGAGTTATGGAGGTTCAAGTTATTACTTGTTATATTATTATTTTTGTAAGTTTTTATATTGTTGTAATCTTTGATTATCTAGGATCTAGGAATTAAGTAGGATCATATACGCCTAAATCATGTCTTCCAAATATATTGCAATGTAATGTTACTTGGATTTTAATTTTGTGCTGTTGTCATCTTTTTGATCACTTTGTATTCAACATCAGACTTCGTTCGCCCATACATTACCACCTATAGATTCCGTGCTCAGAACAACTGAAGCGCACTACGCAATGGTCCGAACGCTTAAAAACATGCTGGAACCCGTGGTTTCTTTGAACCAGTTTTGAGTTTTGTTCCAAACAAAGATCTGTTAATGAGGTCATGAGGTATCTAAAGATGTAACCTGTGGTACCGTGATACTAACATATTTGAGTCGCATACCTACTTGTGTATACCTTGGTCTTTCATTTTTTTTTACATTTACATTTACATTTTACTAGGTAATTGAATAGGTACCTACCTACTTTATCTTACTCTCGTAGCTAAAGTTACTTTTAACTGTGAATTCATTCTAGTAACACAATTACCAGTAATACTGTGGTAATGCTAACAAGTGACCTTTACAAACACGATTCCGCGCATTTTTTTCCTTTTGAAACTGGTTAGTCAAGCAAAAAGTTCTTCGAACTTCTGACAGTTACGGGGAAAAGGTGATTAATATTTATAAAGCAAGATGTACCTGCGCATCTAACTTACTCATAATTTGCACAGGTACTTAATAGTCATGGTTAATGATTAGGAAGTCTTTTGTTTATTTAATTACGTGCAAAATTGCGATAGCTAAATTGTTGTCAATCAAGCAGCTGTAATCTAACAAGGGTTGATTCATGAGTTCATATTATCTGTGAGTAAACCGTTATCATTCGCCATGGAGCAGCCGTTTGCCAAACAAAGGCATCAGTATGCACCTGATGATTCATTCACGCGGGCGATGTGTCGTCAATGAGCGCACTGGCTGGATGATGGGAATACCATCTTAGAAGTTGTCTTGGGAATTGCAGAATCACGACTTTACGGTGTCAATGGCGTAGGAAAATATAATCGAAGACTTGTGTTAAAGACAAAAAAGAAAACAAATGAAGAAGTCAAAGAAGCTATGTAAAGAAACCAGTAAAGAAAAAAAGAAGATAAATGGAGCAGTCAAAAAAGTTACGTAAAGAAACCAGTCAAGAAAAAGTAAGAAGAAAGAAAAATGAGGAGGCGAGAATTATAAGGAGTGTTGAAAGTCGCATTCGGCATGAAAAGGTATGAAAATTGTGATTACTATTACACTAACACTTGTTACTCTGATTAATGTACTCGAAGGAACCCAAACTAATCACCTACTTATAAACTCTTTTCGTTTTAAAAAAATATGTTAGTCATAGAAATGGTCTTATACTAATTTGATCAAATAATTTTTGCACGACTTGAATGACCGTAACTCGAGTTCGAAATAGTGAACGGACTGAAATTTTAAGATAAATATGGTCACCCTCGTTGCAGCCTACGTGTCTGCACACGTATGAGGGCGTAGGTAGTCATTATTATTATCCGCCAGATAATTAGGAACAAAACCGTATGGACAAAAACCTCTACACTATTTTTGACTGGCATCATAAGAGAAAGCTTTCTATTTGACTCATGCTCTTAATGTGGAGGCCTAATCGGTTCATATAATCATATTTTTAGCACAAAACGAATATGTAAAACATGAATCTCTTACTATCTTTGAAATGGTGATGATGACCTGAAAATTACACATGTGTACACGTTTTTATTTTTGTGCTCTACTAATGCGATGTAGCTGTACTACTACTTGTGTATGAACTTACCTATATTAGACGCAAAATAGAGCAATGTTCAATCATTATTAAACTAGTAGCGCCTGCGTTTTCACCCGTGCCGGACCCACCATACCACTGGCCATACCCCTGGTGGTATGGTGGGTCTAAACCACTGAGAAAATTGTGTTGTGGTAAAATTTGTTATCATTGAAAAAAAAAAACAATAAAATAGTGTTGTTTACCACAACACTATTTTCTCAGTGGTATAGTTTTAGACCCACCATACCACCAGGGGTATGGCCAGTGGTATGGTGGGTCCGGCACGGTTTTCACCCGCATTTACTTAATTTATAGTACTTTAGGAACCGTGGATTTTTCCGGGATAAAATGCCCTATCTTTCACTCTTTTGTTTTCAAACTAGGTCTGTACGATCATGTGGTGTCGTTGATCTTTTGCTGTGTCAAAGAATAACATACAACTACATACTGTATTAAATTAGTAGACAAATATGGTACAAGACGAGTTACTACTCGGTAGGTAACTTTCTAGAAGTCGTATATTGCCATTTGAAGAACATACGCTGTCAGTCCAATAGCTGAAAGTTAAATAGACGGCGTTTACTTTACTAGAAAGTGAAAAGCGTTTTCTTTAGAAGTCATAACCCGGTTTTTGCCAGTGAAGTTGACGTTGATAGGTGGAGACTTCCATACACTTATTTTCTCGAAGAGCAAGTTGTAAAAGTCTTAATCATAGCCGCGGCTGCTTTCGGATGCTCTCACAATACCGTGTCAAGTAGCGTCTAATGAAAATGATGTGCGATTTTCATAGAGTTGTATATCTAGAGATGGTATTCCGAATATTGCGTCCAAATTTTACGTACTTGGTTAATTCATTAATTAATTCAGCTTTCAAGACAGTTGAGAACTGCATTGCATAATAGCGTGTAGATATATACCTACGAGTACGTTGTTTTGTGCGTGAATTTCGGTAGCAGTGCAACTGCACAGCGGTAGTAGGCACTTTGCTTGTTCACAATGGTGCGACGTGTACCTACTCATTCGCACCATAAAATCGGTAGCATTGGAACAGCTCACTCGCCGGGTCCATATCAATTCAAACATACGTCAATGGTGATTTCACTTAAATTGACACGTTCTTCTTTTTTCGTAGCGAGTGTTCCACTAACTAATTTAATGGCACATGCATGATGTCGTCCGATGCGAGATCTCGCCGGAATGTGTGAAGAGAGATTTGGCGGAAGCGTTTATCTCTGAGCGTGAAATGAATCTGCTATATTGCCTTTCCACTGACCTCGATCACGCATGAATCAAGCATTGAAAACGGTAACGCGAAATTAATAATTGAGCTTTATTGTGCGAGTACCACGAGTAAGTAAGATTGTGTAGGTCGAGTGACTAGCCCTGGTATACCTAAGTAGGTACAATGTAAGTTTGACTGTCCGATACATTTTTATTAATACTGGGTTATACAGAAAGGGTATGCTAAGCCGAAAAGAGCTCATAGTACCTACTCATCATTATGAACAACTTTTACTATAAGACCATCCGGGAATTCGCGAAAAAAAAAAATGTCATTGACACTTTTCGATGGAACAGCTGATTTTTTTTCAAGAATTCCGGGTTGGT
Organism: Alcis repandata; assembly: GCA_949125135.1. NCBI lineage: Eukaryota > Metazoa > Arthropoda > Insecta > Lepidoptera > Geometridae > Alcis > Alcis repandata. The sequence goes on along the minus strand of OX421226.1, from coordinate 7,405,531 downwards.
CCCATAGTAAAAGTTATTCATAATGATGAGTACTATGAGCTCTTTTCGGCTTAGCATACTCTTTCTGTATAACCCTGTAGGTATAAGTAATTAAGAAGTATGTCCTTAATTAATCTTGTCCGCGACAGTAAAATAAAAGCTTACAAATTAATATTTATCACAAATCGAATCATTGAAGTTCGACCATGTACCTACTATTATTTATTCTGTAGTTAGGCGGAAAAGTAAATAAATAAAATATCTTTATTTCAGGCGAGTAACCCATAAATGGTTTTCCCAAGAAAAAAAACGTGGTAAAAAGTGACATTATGACTCGCAAATGGAATTTCCGAAATCCCATGATATACTAGTTCGAGATCTAGAATCACAAAAATCGCAATCCACAAAAACATAAATTCGATTCTTTAATTGTTATAACACGATCTGTGTAGAGACAGTTAAATATTCGCCCGGCGTTTGTTACCTAACGCTAGTGGATATCATAAACAGAAAATGACGCTACGTTCGTGCGTTATTTTTGGAAACGGTACTTACGTATATTTTTGTCTACTTCTATAATTAAAACATCTCTAGCGAAGCGCGAAAATAGCTCCCAATGTGTCTCTACGTTTCATAAGACTTCGTACTTATTAGAAATGTTTAGTTTGATATTTCAGCTAAATTTGTAGCATTTTATAGCTACGTCCGCGTTTACTCCCACATCTAGATGATCTAGGTATCTACCTACTTGGCTGCCTACACCGACCCACATCTGCGTGGAAAGGCCAACATCAAAAGCTTTTCGCTAAAGAATTAAAAAATTAAGCTAACAACTAACAACCTGAGCTTTGGTTAGATTTTGAAACAAAATAGCAGCTAGGAATAGGATAGGAATCTTATCTTTTGAAAAGTTAATGCAAGACGAAATATGTATTAGGTACCATCCTATTAATTTCGTTCAGATATTAGGTACTTGATAATCAGCAAAAATTTAAAAAGTGTGAATACTAGGTTCCTATTGACTTCGGTTTGCTATTTGCAATGTTTTGCAAATTTTCAACATGAGTGGGAACTGAGATTTTATGTAACGTAAAAATCCACAGAATAATTACTAGTAGTAGTTGACCAGGCTAAGGTTAAGGTCGTGGCCAGTCGCGGTTTGCAAAACGTAAGTAGATACGTTTCATACAAAAATTTCATCGCCCACAACGACAGAGTCGTGGCGCTATTTGCGCACTCCAATGACTTAAATAGATCGCCACGGAGATATTATTTTTATGCCCAACAGCAAATATCGTACAAACGTCTCTTACAAAATTTTAACATTTTACATGGTTTTTACGTTCGCAATATATTTTAACGACGACTTACCTACCTAATCTAATTGGTTAATATTCTTGTTTGTTATTTCTTAATGAGTGACATACGTAATGCTAACGTTTGAAGTTGATCACTGTCAATGTTTTGCACGTGTTTTTCAGGCGAAGGGAACATTTTCGTGTGCTACGAGTATGAATATGATTTTATAATGTTCCTATATAACCTACACAGTAAATTTAAGAGCTTACTAAAATAGAGCCAGCTTTACGTAGGTTGTCTCTATATTTCAACTTACCTATTTCGAGTTTTGTTTAATATGTTTTGTGTTGTTATTAATTGCACAAAAGGTATGGGTTTCTGAAACGTGTGACTTTTAAATTTGTCACAACTAAAATAGAGATAGAACGAAATTATTGATTGAAATTAGTTACGTCTAGCTTCATCATTCGATTATGTTCTTGTTTGTAGGGTTTTTGTGAAAATAACGCTCCCAAATAGGGACATAAGTATACATAAGTACATGGAGCACCCCAAGGACACGGACAACTATCACTCAAATCCAAGCAAATATTTAAATTCATCATCACATCTGCCGGGCCTGGAATGACCTCCTTATAAGGCAGACGCGCTACCACAGCCATACCGCTCGACAAATATCTTTCGAATCCGCTCTCAATTAATTCTACAAGAGAAGTGGGATAAGCTGTAGTTAATTGTATGATTTTGCACAATAATTTTAACCGCACAATAAAGCCCCGTATTCATGGTAAACATTTGTTTAGCAACATTGTTGATGAACGGCAAGAATGTTGCTGGAAACACGGGCGAGAGCTTGTCAACATGCGTTATCAACTCTGCAACATGTTTACAGCAACTCCGCAACACGTTGATTTAACTTTGTTGCTAAAAAAATGTTTACAATGAATACGGGGCTTAACACAACACAACTGACCCCCAGGTATTAATTTAAGCCAGTTTCGTTGACCTAGTTGCCCAGCGGACTGTTCTGATGGACGTGGAAAACACAAAAGCCGCGAGCCGCTATTGTAGAGTTCAACTTTACTGTAAACCCGCTTGCTACGAGTAGATACCATGCAGTGCCTATGTTAATCTAAATTTAACCTAACCTGAAACAACAATGGAATTAACCTGCAAAAATAGGTCATTAGCCTTAAACTATTTTCAATTTTTTATCTGGAAGATTTTCAGTTTCTTTAAAGGATTCATTATTGTACTCGCATGATGTCATGATGTTGAAGTGGAAAATAAGTACATTTAGATTAACAAGATACTGCTGATATAATACAAACATCGATTTGTTCTTGTAGACATAAACCTTCGTTTCACTCGATCAATAAATGCCGGTACGTGTGTGTTTGTAATGGCTGGTTAGATTTGAATTATGAAAATAGTTCACACCCTAGATTACTTTAATACCCAGACGATTCGTCCCGGAAGTCGGACGGTTCCGAAGCAGCTATTATTTGGCGAAATAAAAGCGAAACTTAATAAATCAAACTTTCACCAAAAAGGTAGTTCTAGGCATCCAACCTTCAATTACTGAGTTGACGGTCGATTGGGTTTGAAAATGTTTATTTTATGCTAATTAGAAACATGCGTTTTGCACATGGGAGGAAATTACTGGTTAATAGACTTGGTGAATGCTGTGTGAAACTTTTTAATTTCACCATTTGATTGATCACGAGCACAACTGGTTTGAACAGTTTCGCGTTAATGAACTACCAGTTGCGTTCCGCCGTTTTATCTGCTAAAAACATCGATCTAGTATGTAAGGCTAAAAGAGACTAACTTTTGTATAACTTTGAGCACAAATTTTCACACATAAGATATCAGATGCTGGCTTTTTGGCGAAGGGAAACATCGTGAGGAAACCTGCGTACTTCCGGAGAAGAAGTTCAATGACGTATGTGATTGTGAATAAACCAACTCGCACTTGGCATGGCAAACGTGGTAAAATACGGCCTAATCACCCTTTGAACCCTTTTATTCATTCAACTGCTGGTCTACCCAGACCTGGTTTCCTAACAGTTGAATGAATAAAAGTTGAGTATGTACTTATTACTTACTATAGTATTTTTGTATTCTAACATCCTCTAGATTAAAGATGCGTCATTGACAGTAAAAGGACTGCTGATTAATTTTATGAATCATGCGCATGCAAAAAAGATACAACAACAAAAACCAAAAATCTGGCTTTATAGGGTTATAGACAAAATCATTATAATTTGAAAAAGAGCTAAGGAAAGCCGGCGGCGCGGCACGGCATGGCCGCGTTCACTGCCCACATTTTTATACCCATGTATGCACAACGGAATGACATCACTATTCACCAGGGTATCGAAACTTACTATACTTACTTACTTCAACTTACTTGTACAGTTTGGTTTTCTATAATCGATCTATACAAAGAAGATAAGTAGGAACTGAAAATTGAATCCAAATTCAGTTTTGTGTACCTATCAAGTTTGAAAACAGAGTAACTTCTTAAAATTTATTTCTTTATTAAGTACTAGCTGTTCCCTGCCACGCTTTGCTGTGGATAAAAAAATAAATAAAAAAAAAATAGCCTATGTTACCTACTTTGGGATAATGTAGCATTCGAATGGTGAAAGAATTTTTGAAATCGGTCCAGTAGTTTTTGAGTTTATTCCACACAAACATCCAAAAATACAAATCTTTCCTCTTTATAATATTAGTATAGATAAAATATTTGTTAAGATGATAGCACCTTTGTATTAAAACTTTTTTGTTCTATTAGTTAATAAAAACTGCATTATAAGCAGGTAAGCATTAAATTAAATTATCGCCACCCAAAGAATCGTGAGCGTTATTAGCATAGTGACGTCATGCAAGGCTTCTTTGCTCGGCGTCTGCCTCACTAGACTTGCATATTGCGGTGAGGGACCGGTTCATCGAAGGCCAAATGCAAAACGTGTATATTTATAAAAGTAGTCACTTGGTAGGACTACAATTTATACCTATAAATAAAAAATAAAGGCTGTTTGGTAAGCGCATCACTTGAGAATAGCTGGACCTATTTGGCTAAAACGTTTCATATGGAAAGCCGAAGGCTGAACCTCGGGGATGAGCCCCCAAAATGGCAAGGGTGAAGACCGAGCACCACCACCCACCCAGGTCATTTTCGTCCATAAATTATTTTACGAATCGTAGGTAGATAACTAGGTAGGTTTTTTAATGTACAAAAAAGTTTGAATATGAGCAATCAGCGTAGGGGTCGTGAAGATATCGGGGTCGTGAGGTCGCAGCTCGGGACGAACAACTAGTTCATTGTTATTACTTTTATTTCCTCGAAAACTCTTCTGATTTCGTATGAATACGTAGACGAGACGGGCGGTCGGCCGCCTGGACGGTAGGCCAGGCGCGCTTCGTTGGTTGGCTATACCTACTATTTTGTTGTGACTGTGACGTGTTGACGGCGTCACATCGTAGCTCCATTCTCGTTCAACTTCACGGTCTTCGAGCTCGAATTCGAATGTCAGTCAATAGAAAACGAGCGCTCGAATCGCCTGTACAGACAGAAGGTGCGGTTACATTATACCGCTGCCGCTACCTACGCTTTGTCTTATCGAGTCCGCGAGCATGTTTTATTGATTTTGTGAACGAGAATTTTCCATTGGACGTCTCAACAAGCGGAGTGATTTGATAAATGTTTATTGGTCGAGTGAAATACAAATAATATGCAAATTAACATAATTGTCATTGGAAATTAATGTATTGGAAATATATTTGATAACCCACATCGGTCTTTACGAAACAAGTGTTATGATACGAAACAACGAAAATAAGGTTGAGTGTACACAGTGATTAGAAGAAACGCCGCGTGATGATACAACTGTGTTGTGTAACAGCATTATAGTTGTACCTACCTGTGTGATTTGTGATACTTTTTAGTGATCAGTGACTACAAAGAGTGACTCAATATATTTTACCTAGTAGATCATTCTGGATTTCGAAACCTAAAATAAATAGTTTGTTTTGCTGGCCGTGATTGGCACGCAAGTCACCGGAAGAGCCAAATGTTATTTTAAGGTACGTTACAATTACCCACATTGCATCGAAGGACGGGCCTTACAACCTAAATACCTATTTACGCGGTCTAAAAACCTGGTGTTTATTACAGGACAGTTTTGCCTGTACATTACCAATTCTGTGTCTGGACGCTATCAGAATTTATTAAAAAAAGTGTAAAATAGATTACCAAATCAAATTCTTAAGCGAACATGTATCTAGTTCTAATCTACTCATTGATAGGAAGCAATCTTTTAATATTTCATATTTTAATATTTATTTTTTGATCTTATTTATACGTTACTAGCGGCCCGTCCCGGTTTCGCACGGGTAGACACTATAAATTGAGATGTGAGCTATCCTATCTGTTAAGTTAGATCGAACTGCACACGGTGTGCAAATTTGATTGAAATCGGTTAAGTAGTTTAGGAGTCTATAGCGGACAAACAACGTGACACATAATTTATATATATTAAGATTATAATTGTAATGTTTGGATGTAGGTATCAGTTTGAAACCATTGATAGTTGGACGCTACCCACACATTTTACCACAGAATAAATATTAGTAGATACCTTCCTTAAAACTTAGCCTATGTAACTTTGCCTATGTAGGTGGGTACTTAGGTTTGAATTAAGTACATAGATATTTAAAACATTCGATAGTCACAACGTACTGCTTTGCCCTAATTAACTTGTTTACGGTAATTAATAGAATAACAATTTCTTAGATAGGAAATGACTTTAGTAGGTACATACGTAGGCACTTGCAAGATAACATCCTACCTCTAAAATGACAAGAGTATGATTGATGATTAAGTAGTGGATGCAAAATGATTTATAATGTTGGTATCACCCAGTGTGATCATTCTGGGAAGTGGACATTTTGGACGAAGCAATATACAGGGTGTGGCGTAAAGAGTGGATAATCCTTCACCTAGGGCTGGGGTACATCACGGCTGTTCGGAAAATGACAATTTGTATTCAGTAAAAGTGTCAAGATTTTCGAGTTTAAATTGGATTTTTTATTAATTTTGAGGACTTTGATATGTCTAATAACTAGAATATCATGACACTTTTACTGAATACAAATTATCATTTTACGAACAGTCGTGATGTCCCACAGCCCCAGGTATAGGACTATCCACTCTTTACGCCACACCCTGTGTACTACTACTTAGAATCAGATTCAGATTTCTTACTACTCAGCCGTACAGTGCATAAGGTCTTAAACAATGTAATTTAACAATGCACATAAGTTACAACGGACCCTGTCGGCCGCAACAAATTAGAGGCAGAGAACTGCTATAAAAAATGAATTGCATTAAGAAATTTTTATTATTACTACTTAATAGGTATCGTAAATTCGTCAACAGAATAAAAGGCCTTCTCAGTCAAAAAATGTTTAGGCATGTTAGTACTAATTGCACTCGAGGTTTTCCCACTTCCCATTTCTCTTATTTTCGGACACAAAATCCCGTGTCATTTCCTTATGTATGATCATGCGTGATGCACTACTATTTCCGTGACAATGTACTTCCGGTTCTGCGTTTAAACGTTTTGGCGGGAGTCACATAGAAACAAGAAACAATACATACCTACTTACTCATTCATTCAGCATTTAAGAGCGTTGCTCTTAGCGAGGGAGTAATTTCCAAGCTTTGCGGTCGGCTAGTGCTCTTACCCCCCGGCATGGACATCTGCTTCTTCTTTTATCTGGTCAAAGAAAGCTCTCCTTGATCTTTCCGGTCTTATTCTTCCTTAGAGGTTTAAGCTACGCTATCTATTTCTCCTCTTAGACTAAAATAATTTTATTTTAGTCTAAGTTTCTCCTCGTTTTTATTTGATTGTCATGTCGTTACCACGTTTATTTTTAACGTTTTTTTTTTTATGTTATTGAGTAAAGAGACGAGCAAATCGCTCGCCTGATAGATGTTAAACGTCACATTTGCCCATAAACAGGTTAGTCATAGTATAAAACTTCTCCTTTCATTCACCATCTCTAACACTTTCTAGTTAGATCTCTTCTCTTCTTAGGCTGGTGTTACGATTTTTATTACCTACGTAGTTACACTCAAAAAAATTACCTTCCTTCCGGGTAGTTAGGTAAAAAGTACTTAGATAACAACAAATAGATGACGGGACGACATACTCGTATTGTCGCATTCGTAATAGGTAGAAATTAGCATTAATAAAAAATATGTCAGTTGTTAATGATGAGTATAATGAACCCTTTTCGGCTTAGTATACCCTTTCATTGTGACCCTATACCTTTCTTGACCTGCGTCGGTAAAGATCAATATAATTTTATACTTATCGGTTCTCTTACTCATAAACTCTTGATAATATTTTTTCGTCTTAAAACGTCTTGCCTTCACGCGTACTCGGCGTTAAGTTTTCGGATTATTCTATAACATAAATTAGCTTATCCTACGTTTTTAAATAGGATACAAAAACAGCAGAAATAGTAGTTATATATCACAAAATCATACTCTTGCATGAGTATTTATATAGGTACGAGTAGTGAAGTAATAATTATTTCTAAGAAATAAAATAGTTTTCAGTCTTATTTGTAAAATCTACTCTATCAACGCTATTGTCTTCTAAATACATAGGTATGGGCTAAGTCAAAATCTGCTACTTCCGGGAACCGCAAGAATCCGTCAGTTAGCGTACTCCTGAAATTATTAATAAGTGGCCTTTTTCTTGTTTTAAATTGCGATTGCCTCTAATTAAGTCTGGGTCATGGTCGAGAAGATCATGAGAAAGTGGTGCCACTGATACGTTACGTAGTGCATGAGGGTGCTAATATTTTTTTACGGATAAACGCACGAGTTGTTCAATCATTACGTTTATTAGTACAAACAAGTAAATACGCTTCCGATCGGTATACCTACATTCGAAGAATCCCAATTACTACTCTTTTAAATAGGCGCCAATCGGATCAGTGTGCGTTCACCGTTCACCATTACTAGCTAAATAAATTAACAGTGTGAAGTCAAAATGAATATAAAAACTAAGATAGCTGTAGTGACATAAGGTAACAGTGCTGCCATCTTAGTCCGTACGGCACTAGATCTAGATAAAGTTTGAAATATTTAGTGCCTTGTGAAAATATCTGCTTTTTTTACGGCCACGGCCTGCGGCTTCAAGAAAAATGTATATTGAAATGAAACTAAATGTAAAATGTATACTATTTGCAAATAATAATTAGGTTCTTAACATATCGTTTTGCATATTTATTCGTTCTTATATTCTTATTTTGGGTTAAATAAATAGAAAACACGTATAGCGGACATACCTTTACCGTAAAATCAGTGCATATTAAAAGAATGTACTAACGTGAATGGGAAAACTTGACCAATTCTAAATATTCTTCTATGCTATATAAAAATCTAATTATTTTTGGAAGGATTTAGTGCTCAATACATTTTTCTATCTGGCAGCACTGTTAGATAACTGACAGTTATAGGATTTTCTTTTTGACAGCTGTTGTCAGCTCAGCGCGCAGGCCCACAACTGAATCATTTTTCTTTTTCCGAATTTATTTTTGATTGATTGATTCGAATATAACAAAGACAAAAAAATACAACGGTAAACAGGCATAAATTCAGTGTTCTCCGTATTTTATCGAATACCCCGTTCGAATAGATACAGGCTGTCCATACCTATTCAGTAGTCGTGAGTATTAAATGCAATTTGTTTGTTTTGGCAATCGTCGTTGGTGATCGTAGTTTATTGGTCGTAGACCATCTAGAAACATTAGTGCAATAAATAAAGTGTGTTCCTTTATCCAATATCGCCTGAAGACAGGAAAGATCCAACAGTCAGTAAGCAATCCATGTGCTCCTTGTAAAATGTCGCGGGTTATGGTAAGCTAGTGGCTAGTGATTTTTATAAACACATAGCTAAAAGAGCTGATGTATTAAGGCGCTTGTAATTACAAATGTTTCAAGAATATCGCTTTAAATGAAAATAAGAAAAAACGTTTCTGTAAATTACTGAGGAATACAAAATGTAGGTATTCTATTCTGTTTCCAGTGTTTACTAAATAGATATTTAGGTTGAGTTCTATGACCTGGAAAGTGTAAGCGCTTAGTTTTATGCAGTAACTTTTAAACATTGCTAAAATACCTAATAGGCTTAGTCTACACTATCAGGTAGGTGCCTTTGCAGAAATAAAGTTCTAACTCTGGCATGAGCCTCCCACTGAGTGAGTGCCTGTAAATCCGTTGCTATCAACAAATAACACCCTCACTTTACCTATTAATCAAGTTATTTAACCTTATAATTTAAAATATTTTACAATAATAAGTAAGTACTCAAAAGGAAACACACAAAAATACTTATTGTTTCTCACTTGAATATCAAGCAACAACAGAATAAATATACAAAATCCCGCCATTTCATCTGCAAATATAATGATAATGAAGTTGAACTAATTAGTTGTATTATTTCAGGTTTAATAACACCTTTTAAGGTGGACCAGCGATGGTGGACTACTACAGGGTTCTGGGAGTGACTCGAACTGCTTCAGATGCTGAAATAAAAAAGGCGTAAGTTTATACTTAATTAACTATTTACATACTCACATACTTGTGAGTAAGCGGAATGAAGTATTTTCTTTGGAGTAAGAAGTAGCGTGTTAGTGCGTTTGTATCTGTCTTAAAAATGACTGGACTGAGTTTGATACAATTATTCAAAAGCCAGTTTTGGTGCAGAACCTCTTTGTTTCTATACTTATTTCGTCAGTAATTCTCAAGCAGTTGAAAAGATATGAGCTCTTTTCTAGATTGAGTCAGGGGTTTTTTGATTTGAATTTTTACTCATTTGTTTAAATGTGTGCAAAATATCAACATTTCTTGTCATAGTACCCAAAAAATTAGTAATAATAACTATTCCACCCCCTTCTATCATCACCAATTTTAACTGGTGATAGTGAAATAATGTGTAGGTGGTACAAGTCATAACTCATCCCATTAACTGGTGTGTATGCTTGTAAATTATGCAATTTCTTTTTTAATTTGTTTATCAAACAAAGCCAAGAAGCAATCTGCCATTCTGTTCTACTGACTGACTAAATGGATGATTTCATATCAACTGAGAGCCATTTTTTGCTGCCTTATTTTCTGAAACTCATCTTCATATTTGCATAGTGCATTTACAGGTTTGCATTTAACTCTTTGACTGTAGAAAACACACACCTTGTGTTTTCCTTCGTGCGATGCGAATGCGGCTACACACGCCAGGCGCGTAAAACACAACGCATTTGACTATTAGAACACTTTGACTGCGGGAAACACATACCTTGTGTTTTCCTTTGTGCGACGCGAGTGCGGCTGCACACGCCAGGCGTGTAAAACACAACGCATTTGACTATTAGAACACTTTGACTGCGGGAAACACATACCTTGTGTTTTCCTTTGTGCGACGCGAGTGCGGCTGCACACGCCAGGCGTGTAAAACACAATGCATTTGAGTATTACTCGTAGCCGCACCTAAGGCAAGAGCATGTGATTATTATCCGCAGTCAAAGTGTTAAGGCAAGTACATGTGATTATTAGCTGCAGTCAGAGTGTTAAATATTGTAGAAGGAAGAATAAGGTTTAGTTATCAGGTCATCATATTTATTATTATATACTCTGTTTCATTTAGTTTTTAGAATTTTATATTTGAGTCTGCAAAAACAAAAGAGTCCAGAATGTGGAGTGAAAATAAAACTTATATGTATTTATCTAATCTATAATTATTAATGTGAAAGTGAGTGTATTGGTTTTTTGTTTGTTTCTCATGAAATGGCGTGATTTTATAGAGATAACTGCAGAACAAAAGCGTTCTGCTTTCTAATTATTATCCTGAAAGAAATACAATACCGGAGGAATTTATCAGTCTTCATGTGTATTCTCTTACAGTTACAGAAAATTGGCTCTGAAATGGCATCCAGACAAGAACCCAGACAACGCCGACGAATCAAACAGGAAATTCAAAGAAATATCTGAAGCATATGAAGTTCTGTCTGACGGTATGTACTGTTTTCATTGCCCATGTGGTCATTGTTTACAATTCCAGGTATAAACATGAGGCATTCTTATTGAATAGATAAACAATTTTGTCATATTTCTGCTGATGCCAGGCTCTGCACCTCTTTATAGCATTGTGGTAATATTGCACATAATGCACAACATAATGTCTCAGTACAAATATCACCATGTATAATGAAAGAGGAGATCAAAGGCTGATCTTGGAATATTCAAATGGTTTTATGTGCCATATTTTAACTCTAAATTAAAGAGATTTTTTAACAGCGCATTGTTTAATTAATTTGTGTTTTAATTATTGCATTTATGTAATTATCTGTATTTATTATTGTGTGCTTATCGTCGCTCTGGAACTTTGAGAATATGTAAAATGTTGATTTTATTGTTGGGTAGAATCCAAGCGGAAAGTATATGACGCTCGGGGCAGCAGTCACCACAGTCACAGATATCAAAGCAAGAATGGAGTCAATGGCCATCGGCACTTTAGCTTCAAAGGGTTTTTCGGAGACACGCCTTTCCACCGCTTTTTTGGTAGCTGTCCATTTCACGTAGGATTGGATTTTGGTTCAGCAGTTATGAATATTATCATTTCTATTTAAAGATATTCGTAATTCAGACGTGATATTCAGATAATGCTTCATGCATTTTATGTTGCACATGATAATATTCAGAACACATAAACCGAATTTTTGAGTTGGTTTTTATTAAAAGTGTTCGCTTTTGCCATCACTAACAAGTTGAGTTTTGTGTGAGTAACTCCATGTATTACAGACATATTATTACAAATATGACCTGTAATAGCAGTATACACTATACAATCTATCTATACATACATATAAAAATAGTAGGCATACTCTATATTCGTATTTAAAAATTATCAAATTACAGGTTTTACCTATTATGAAATTGACACGGAACTTTATGGAAGTCCTACGTAAAGTATGAATCATTTATTCAAATACGTACATACGTTTAAAGGATGTAGGAATATGCAGAATCGGTGCCTCGTTGAGTCAACTTATTATCTGTAGGTGTTTACTATTTAGTGCCATCGAAATCTTCATAAAAGCTAATTTTGCAACATAGACGAGTCTGTAATATTAGCGGGTCAAGGTTCCGTTTCATTTTAAACTTTACGAGCGATTACTGTGTTTTGTTTGCATGCTAACTAAAATGGATGTCGTAATACTATTAACTATGAAAACCAGTGTCTTGAAACTTTATTTCATTCAGTTTATTACAGACTCACAAGAGGATTGGTTCAGTGATTGATCTATTAATTTGCATTTCTGCGATACTAATTATTTATCAATTAACGTGGTAATTGGTAGGTAATTGCTACTAAATATCTTAATTCACTTACAAACCTATTTACCGTTTTTGATTGCTTTGGGTTGGCTTGTGTAACGGTATGATAATTATATCCAATTCACTTTGAATTTACTGTTATGATAAAGTTATGACGACTAACAGAACATTGCCGTCAATTTCGATTGAGTACTTACAAAATTAAAGCAATTTAAAGGAATTGTTATCTGTTTGCAAATTAATTTCGTTTAAGTTTTGCAATAGCTATTACGGAACATACGAGTACTTGCGTCTTGCGTAATGTAATTGCCTCTCGAGAATGCATATTTTATTTGATGATTTCCATATTGTTGCGGTCAAGAGGCATTCGGACGTAACTATGAACAAACTTGTGTGCTATCATCCTGGTTTACTACTCGACTAGTTATAATAAAAGTCAATTAGAACAGAAATTCGATTTAATGGCTGAACTAACACTTTGAGCCACGCGGCTAGGTGGCGTGGCGGGCGCGTGTCGCATATATCGAGACAACACAAAAATGTTACCCCGGCTGTACATTCGCCGGGACACCTCGAACCCTCGACACCAACTTGAATTAATTATCTGACTTGTGGCTACGGTGCCACAGATATTAAATTTTATTTGTAATTTTGTGGTGAAGCGCGACTTTGTAATCGGGGCAACGTTTCACGTGTTCACGCTCGCCACTGACCGCCTGGTGGCTACGAATTTCCAGCTTATCTAATCAGCAAAACCTGGACAATTGTGGCGTAGTTAAAATTTGTGGTCGCATGTTTCCAGAGAGAAAGCGGCGGGTATACGACCAGTATGGCAAGGAGGGGCTGAACAGTAGCCGGGGGCGGCGCACGGCGCCCGACGAGGACTACGACTTCGGCTACGGAGGCCCCTTCACATTCCGCGACCCGGAGGAGGTGTTCAGAGAGTTCTTTGGCGGCTCACCTTTCGGCGACTTTTTTGCTGGTAAGTAACCTACACCCTACACAACCACTAGATGAGAGACGTCAATTGTAGTGGTAGGGTTCTTTTACAAAGCTCGCCTGGGGAAGTACAACACTTTTGTCAGTTATTCAATCACCAAGCAGTAACGTGAAAATGTGACTGTGTTCCTAATTGAAGGGCAATGTTTCCAGCGAAATTTCAGGGCAAATAGGAGATTAAACATTTTATGTATCTCGAGCGTAGTACTGTGCTACGTAGGGTCTTGAATTGTTTATAATTAAAAGTTCTCGGTGGCACTGATTTGTTATTAAACGTTAACATCAGGCGAGCATAAGCTCATCTTGTCACTCGATTGTGTAAAAAATAAATAAAAAAACACAATCAATGAAATACCAATTGCCAACCTTTTTTTTTTTTTTTTTTTTTTTTTTTTTTGTGTAATTGAGTGACGAGACGAGCAAATCGACCGACCGACCTTCAGTAATATTAGTAGTGAATCAGTAGTAATATGCCTCGATTCATGAACCTGTCTAAATGTTACAGATCTAGTTTTCCACTATCATAATTATGTAGTAAAACCAGTGAGTACAATCAAAAACGCATTTAACATAGTTGTCGTTAGCGGGTCGTCGCCCGTATTGAGGGTCAATTCGTTTATTCGCCTCAAAATCTCTGCAATTGTAGAAATTTGACTGTTTGCCAATATAAACAAGAGTACAGATCACATTGAGAGGTGATTCTAAACGGGTAGTTCAGTAGACTTGACCTCTTGACCAGAGGGCGTCCCACTCTCGAACAAAATTGTATTTACAGTTTGTACAGCGTGCGACTTTTCAGTTGGCACGTGACAAGCAAGCGGGAGGTGGATAGTTTCTGTTTTCTAACCAAGCACCTGCTGCTTGCTCCCGGAGAGCCAACTAAACGGCTAGGAACTGTACATGTTGTCAATATTTTGCTACACTTCACTGAATATGTACACTTCTCGCGAAGTTTCTGTCACTGTTTCCTTACTATCAAGTAAAAAAAGACATACTTATTTAAGTTAAGATCGTCAAACAAGATCGTAAAAAACTGGCGTAGTATATATTGTACCATATTCTAAATTAGCTATTCTAAAACGCCGCAAATCCTGGGGTACGTTGATTTTGAGGCACATAAATTATAAAAATCAATTACGTTCGTCTCGCAAAAACTCGAAAATGGGATTACCGATTTGTTTTTTTTTTTTTGTTTTGTTTACCTCAACACTGAGATTGATTGAGAAAAAAGAAAATTAGAAAAAACGCAAAGGAATATAAAAAAAATCCCTGTCCTAACCTAAGAAAGATTTTTACACGATTATAGATTCTTTTTATTTCACGAAATTCACAGCGTCATCAAGTAACGTACAATTTGTATTCCAGAAATCAGCGGCCACGGCCACGGGCACGGGCACTCGCACGGCCACAACCGGCACAGCCGCCGCAGCCACCCCAGCACATCGCTCACTTCGTCCCTGTTCAGCCCCTTCGGGTACGGCATGCACGGCCTCGACGACATATTCGCGCACGCGGCCGCCGCCTCCAACGGGAATGCATTCACTTCGTTCTCGACGTTCAACAGCTCGCTGGCGGGCCCGGGCAGCGCCAATATGCGCTCCACGACAACCACCACGCGCCTCGTTAACGGGAAGAAGGTCACTACAAAGAAGTGAGTAGCATTTTTTCACGACTACCCTCATTTTTGGAATTAACATTTAATAATCTCAAATTAGTAACTGGAAAAAATTGGGGGAGACCTTTGCCCAGCGGTGGGACAGCATAGGTTAGTTAAAAAAATATCTAATACTAGCTGACTCGACAGACGTTGTCCTGTCAAAAGCCATTGCGTCAATTCTATGTCAAATGTCAAAGACATTAAAAAAGTTTACATTGTCCAAAGCACTATATGGTTTAAGTATTTTTAAATTTTCTAATTTTTCATGTTTTTTTACTATAAATTGAGATGTGAGCTATCCTATATCCTAAGTTAAATCGAACTGCACCCGGTGTGCAAATTTGATTGAAATCGGTTAAGTAGTTTAGGAGTCTATAGCGGACAAACAACGTGACACGTAATTTATATATATTAAGATATAAAAAATAATTGCTGTTCGTTTGTCTGGCTTATATAACTCTTTTATAACTCGAGAACGGTTGGACCGATTTCACTAATTTTGATCTTGAAATATTTATGGTAGTTCAGGGAAGGTTTAAAAGTAAAAAAAAAACAGCGGTTGAAACCGCCGGGGGCAGCTAGTACAAAATATATTAATATTCTACTAATATTTTGAAGATCAAAGGTTTGGATGTTTGTTGCCCAATCACGGAAAACGCGGCTGAATTGATTTAGATATAATTTAGTATGAATGTAACTTATCTTATACTATATGCTGAATTAACATACATATAAGTAGGCTACATTTTATCCCGGAAAATGCGGGCGAAACCGCGGGGCGCAGCTATAAAAAATCAGTGTATAACCCGGTCACACAGCGGGAGAGGCTCCCGCTTCCCCTGTCACCTCTCCGCGCACTCCCCGGTGCGACAGTGCGACTATATAAGGCTATACGCATTCCAGCGAGGTGCACAGATATTGTGACCGGGTTGTATGTGTGTGTGTGTTTATCACATACATACACTTATGCATTTTGCAGTCGAGCAATGAAAGTCGAAGTGTTACTTCTAACAATAAAATCGGTCAAGTTCACTATATCACACAAAATGTGTGTTATGTATTTATGGCTCTCATTCAGCTCGGGATTTTTAGCGCGAGCCGAACTCACATTTATCAGGAATTTATTAGGTACTTTAAAATTGTTAATTGGGCTACAACAATTCTTAGGGCGGCTTGCATAACGATCCTTAAACGTATTTAAAGATCTCCTAAATGCAATTAAGTAGTTAATTACGATTAGCGTCTTGCACAACAAAAAATTAAGCCGTAATCATGTTTAGCGAGCTGTCAAAGTTAAACGTCTCAAAATGGCCATTTAACGATGCTAAACGTGTTTAGCGCCATTTGCAATGACCAGCTGTTGTTATAAATTCAACATTGTCTTGTCGTAATATGAGTGTATGCCTTCATGGCATTAAAAAGTAAAATTTGATCCTTTTTAGTAAAATTCGGAGCTCGCGTTCTTGTGCCTTTCAACTTTCCAGACATTATTTTCAAGTTTCCTCCACCAACAAACACAAAATGGTACAATACACAGGAGCACAGGAGTATACGTAATTAATTATGTATTTGTAACGTGATAATTATACCGTATATTTTTCGAACAAACTGCTATTTCTATGATGAGCAATCAGCAAAATTAGCAAAACACCGGCAAGCGGCAACAGCAAATTACAAAGTCACAACTGTCATAACATAAGTCATTCTGACATACTTGACAAGTATAAAGCATTCCGATTAACGTAAGATGTAAGATTTAGCCGAAAAAAAAGCAACAAAATTGAAAGAACGTCAAACGGAGCGCATGAGACTGTTTTACCGACGCGCTAACAACGTTTAGCTAAACACCATCTGAAACAGTGTCATGCAAGACAATCCTAAATACGTTTAGTTTAAATGTGTTTAGGCAGCTAATCGTTTTTAACTAAATAAAATTAGTGCCGATTTAAACCAAACGTTACGCAAGCCACCCTTAAACTGAGATTGAAGCTCAGATCATGCATGATTCAGACGTTGGATTGAATGCTATTTAGGTTTTTGGGTTTGTAATTATGGGTAATTACACGTAACGAGTATAATGGAGAGAAATTAAATGAGCATACTCGGCCGAGCAAACGAATCATGGTTCTAATGACTGTCTCGTCAAAATGTTTATACAAACCCGGCCGAGTTAAGTACTCGGCCGAGGGCACTGTCTCGTGACTGCACTCGTTACGTGTAATCAACCCATTATTTACCAACTTACTATCTACCAAAGCAAAGTGGGCCAAAGACCTAGAGGCCTCTTTTCCGCTTATCTCAGTTCCGCGCGTTCGTCATTTAGTTTGGTAACGTATTATTTTGTCATCTATCCATTGTGGGTTGCGAATGTAGGTCGTTACTTAATGATGCGGGTTCAATAAATACATTATGAAAGTACCTAGTTACTCGTATTGTACTTACCCTTTTAGCAATTTATAAAAAAAAAACTAGCTGTTAATTGTTAATAAAAACAATCCTTGATGCGGATTATAATATATCATGCTACAATTTCAGCTCGATCGGTGCAGAACTTTTTGAGTTTTTGAAGCGTACACAAAACAACAAAACATTTTTATATATAAAAAAAAAATACATAGTCGAAATGAGAACTGTTTTTTTAGGAGTCGGTAAAAAAATAATAGTTGCGTTCCGCGGTTTCCGCCGCTATCTTACCGGAACAGTTAATTTTAAAATAAATTTAAAATGTTCTTTTAATAAAAATTGGCCTGTTAATCCAAAGTATAAACTACTTCCATACCAAATTTTGTCTAAATCCTTCAAGCGGTTACAGCTTGAAAAAATAACACACATTTGCTCATACTTTCGCATATCGCTCAAAAATGGAGCAACATTTGTCGATTGGATTATATCTAAGTGTAATATTTTCGTATTTCTATATAACATCATATAGCCCGACTGGCTTGACAGATTTTGAAGCGCATAGTGTCGTTAGATAAATTTACCTTAATCTTCGACGTGGTTCTTTCGTTTCTTTTTTACTAATATTTGATTTGTTGTCTTCAGGGTTACGGAGAACGGCCGAGAGACAGTGATGTCTTATGAAAACGGGGTCCTCAAATCAAAGACTGTCAATGGCGTACCTCAATCACTAACATACAGTTAAATACACTAACACTAGCCTTAAACCAAACACGATCCAAATGAAATTGTACTCGGCAAAAGCGCGATGAGTTCCAATTTTAACTATAATTTTCGCTTAATTTAAACCGGTAGGTAGATCCAGACAATTGTAAATTATAGTTGCGGACTACTTTTTAACTACAAAAGTCTAATTTTAGATGATATTTTGCTTGATTTTTTTTAACTACAACAGCAGTAAATTTAAATAAGGTGTCGTTTTAAGTGAATTTGTGTTCGGTATATCGTCGCTCACACATGATCTCGTACTTAGTTGTAACGAGTTTTTTAATGTACATCCTACTTCATCCTCACCTAGTGTGTGGCGTCGATAAATAACTTGCTGCCAACTTTAGTTTATTTCTTAGCGAATTACAACTTATTATAGTCATTGTAATCACATTTACGGCTTTATTTGTGAACGTTGTTTAGATTTTCAAATGTCATTTGACTTTTGCGCAATTTAATAAAAAATATTAATTTAATTTATATTGCGTCGTTAATGTCACTTACTTAACTTTAAGCAGCGTTTATTAATAAGGCCTTTATAGTTTAGTCATGGAATTATAACTATTGAAGATTTCTTTTCGAACGCCAATTTTGGTGACTAGCAAAATTTTCTGAGTCGAATCAGATTATCTTATAAAATATGTAAGTGTTTAAAAAGCTTTAATTGTCAGAATAACTTAGGTTGCCGAATGCATTGTTTGAGCTATTGTTTCTAAAACTGCTCAAGTCGATACGGAAACTGGACATCCTAAATTGCTTAAATTAAACAAATTAAACGGTAGCTAAGGGACGTTAACTTTTGGTTGTTACTTATTTAGTTTGTGACCTCTACGATGCTGTTATTTTCAATTACTACAATTATTTTTGTAATACTTTATTATAATGCAAGTGACGACGAAGTGAAGTGCGAGTGTGATGACTTGCAAGTTTGGCGAGTCAGCGTAATCGCCTTGACTCTCGTAGGGCCTTCATCATTTTATAATAACTT
Organism: Alcis repandata; assembly: GCA_949125135.1. NCBI lineage: Eukaryota > Metazoa > Arthropoda > Insecta > Lepidoptera > Geometridae > Alcis > Alcis repandata. Next base: position 7,386,025 of record OX421226.1, on the reverse strand, counting down.
TTCATTATTTTATAATAACTTTTACCGTCTCTCATAGATTTACAAACATGGATTTCGGGTCGACGCTCAAAATGTTTGAGGTAGAAAAACCGTAGTAATTTGTGCTTAATCGCTACAATTAGACAAATACGAGCTAAATTCGGCGTTGTCATGACATTGGATTTAAATTAGTTTGTCAGTATTATCATTAATATAATTTTTTGTATTTTTTGTACTAGACCCAACATCCATGTGTAGATAAATCTATGCTGTCTCTGGAGTCCCAGCGACTTCACTTTTATAATCACAGATAAGAATCAGTTTCAAGCATGTCTTACGAAATCGTTTCCGATTCTTTTTGATGGTTGGATGGAACTCGAGAGGAGATTAGGATACTCAGCTGGATTGACTGACCCATATCTCTAATATTTTGGGTTACTTTTATATTACATGAATAAATTTTAGTTAGTTTCAATATATTTTGCATCAAACCTTAGGTAACAGGAAATGTCCTTTATTTCGTCTATAACATGCAATGCTTTTAGCCTTTTGTGTCGTGGCGGTGATTGTTAAAATTCATCATTCCTGAATTTAACTTTGTATACATACATAATGAAAAGAAATATTTTTAACTTGTATTTTTGTGCCGTTTTTGAAACCATTGCCAAATATTGCTTCATAAGATATTCTTTTTCATGTATTAAGTAATTTTAGGTTCGTAGGGTCGTATAAACAAACATGATTGTATAGCAAAATTACGCAATAGCAATTTTTCACATTTCTAATGTTAACGTTTGGCTATGCTAATGGTAATAAAACAATGTCTGTACTTAATCAATTTTCCGTGCACTACGATACATACCGATAGTACGTACGAATAAGTTAATTTTAGCACTGGTACCACCTGGAGCGTGCATGTAGTGCCACTGTGGAAGCGAGCGACGCATGCCATGCGCCTGCGCACTTAGGGGGCGTCCATTAATTACGTGAGGCATTTTTGAGAATATTCGAAAGATTACCTCCCCCCTCTAATCTCACGCGAGATTCTTCAAAATTTATATTTTGGCTGTAAACGAGTTGAAATATTGAGAAAAAACAACAAAACAAATTGTTCAGATACAGTTAAACAATCGAGCGCTAGTTCGCTGCTCTGACGAAGTTCGAACAAATACTATTGTCTCAGATTTGGCCATATTTCTACAAATAATTTTTCACGCAATTTTACACCGTTTTCATCGAGAAAAATAATTACGTGATATTTGCCAAGACCCCCCCCCCCCCCTTTGTGAGATTTTGAAAGATTTAGCTTGATCCCCTCCCCCCCTAGAACACCTTACGTAATTAATGGACGCCCCCTTAGCAAAACACTAACTTAAGATCTCGTTTCATAAATTTGATTGTCAACAAACAAGCACTGCAAGTGGAATGAATAAATGAAAATTAATTTGTAATGTCTTTTTATTATTTTATTACATAATCACATTCACAACTAATACATTTACTCCCTTATGCATTTTGTTATACATATTTTGTTTTCGTTAATTTCTCGCCGTGAAAGTGAGACGATTTTTTTGTGGAACAGATGAACTTATCGAGCGTTTATGCATAAGGGTTCTTATTATAATTATAATAGTAAAACACACAGACCGTGATTTTTGTTGGAAGATCAAAATTCAATACCGGTTTCGAATCTGTAATCTTGTGTTTTCTTATCATGTAAGTCACAATATATTAAGATATACTAACACAAAGACTAGCCACTTGGCCTATACGAACTAACTTTATGATTATAGTTTATAACTAACGTGTGCTCGATACTGTTTTCAGTGCTTATGACGACTTCTACCACTACAATTTTTTTTCGACGAATTTTCCACTCAGACAAAAGTCAGAAGACCACAAACGTTATACAACAAACATTGTTATGTTACCTTGCGACTGGCGCTATATTCGTATAAATATCAGCATATCCACTAATCCACTAACACCAATAATTTGGTAATACTCGAGTTAAAGTTTAAAATCCTGTTTAGAGATGACAAAATGATTACATATTAGAAAATCATTAAATTGTGATAAATAGGATAAAAATCTTGTTTATAGATATCATATTTTTATATAGGGTTTATCATAAAGGGTATGCTAAGCCGAAAAGGGCTTATAGTACTCATCATTATGAACAACTTTTGCTATGGGACCAACTCGAAATTCGCGAAAAAAAAAATCAGCTGTTCCATAGAAAAATGTCAATGACACTCGACAAAATGTATGGAACAGCTATTTTTTTTTTCGCGAATTTCGGGTTGGTCCCAAAGTAAAAGTTGGTCATAATGATGAGTACTATGAGCTCTTTTCGGCTTAGCATACCCCTTATGAATAACCCTGAATACCCATAGTTATCGGGTCAGTGTTCCAAAATGTCTAAACCAAAGGTGACACAAATATAAATAACTAATAGCGCCCGCCACACGTAGCGTTAGACCGCGGGAAACGCGCCACGCCATTCCTCGTTCCAAACTGCATCGAACTGGCATCCGCCGTGCGCCGTGTGTCTACACGTTCGGTTTGGAACGAGGGATGGCGATGGGGAGGCGCGTGGTGTTTCCCGCGGTCCGAACGCTACGTGTGGCGGCCGCTATTAGTCCATACTAGAACGCTAAGATACCTACAACATTTATTACAAGCTAAAATAGTCATTGATAAAACGACAAAAGAGAAACAACATGTATGTGTTGGTATTTACGATACAACATTCAGAATTCTTTTCCTTACCAATTACGTCTTAATTCCTAAGTCTTGGGATAATTGTATACTTTTAATTCTTCATACGAAGTGATTAAGTTGAATAGTGTAAGCGCCTGGTTATAAATATCGCAAGTTATATTTCTAAGTTGAATAAATAAAGATGTTGAAAATCGATCAATAAAGTAGCGAGCGTGGATAATATACGGGCAATTGGGCCAGTAATTATTAAGATCTTATACACTTTTGGCCACTATTTTCATGTAGGTGTCTACATGTCCCGATATTCATCGTCTAGCTCATTTCCGAAGAGATTGGCGGCGCGAATGCGATAATGCTGGCTGACCGCCAGGTCGTCGGGGTACTCGGCGGCCTTGTAGGAGTTGGGCTCGTACGCGAACCCGTTGAAGTGAGTAAACTCTCGCGCGATGATCTCTTCCAGGTGGTACAGGCGATTCGGCCTAGGAACGTCCACAAGCTGTTCTGAAAGCGAAAACTTAGCTTTTAGTTTAAGATGGCACTGCTGCCTGTACAATAGGAAATTAACCCAAAAGTGCTATTTCTAAAAGGACGTGTAATCAGCATCTCGCTTTTTTTCTTTGGCATTGAAATACATAGAAAAAGGGTGATTTCTGATCCACAAATGCTAAAGGAAACTATAGGTATTATATTGCTCCATTTGTGGTTCTGAAAGTATGCAGCGGGTCTGATACGATTAGGTCATGCATTAAAAGCTTCGACATCCGTTTAGCAGGCTGTCCGAATTCAGCTCCGAAATTCGAATGTGTCCGATAAACCACTTTACTCTCAATTTCGGATCATGTTTCCGTGCGGGAGACAATCACGAAAAATTCTTTCCGAAGGCGGAAGACTTTTCGAAGATAATCTTAGAATACATTCGAATTTCGGATAGCTGAATCAGCCTGCAGTTTCCTTTAATTTTCCCCACGTTGCTACCGTGTCCCTACTCCCCTAGCCAAGTTGCAATTTTATTATTGAAGCGAAAATATGTGGGAATAACATTTCTCTCATAGAACATAGAATCTATAAATATTATAGAAATATCACACATTTTCCTACTTTTCTATACAGGGTTATTCATTATGCGTATGCTAAGCCGAAAAGAGCTCATAGTACTCATCATTTAATATTTAACACAACTTTTACTACACCCAGAATTCGCGAAAAAAAAATCAGCTGTTCCATACATTTTGTCGAGTGTCATTGACATTTTTCCCTGGAACAGCTGTTTTTTTTCGCGAATTTCGGTTTGTTCCCATAGTAAAAGTTCAGTTCATAATGATGAGTACTATGAGCTCTTTTAGCATACCCTCAATAAATAACCCTGTATAGAAATATATGAAAATGTGTCATCCTAATATATATAAATCTCGTGTCACAATGTTTGTCCTCAATGGACTCCTAAACCACTTAACCGATTATAATAAAATTCGCACACCATGTGCAGTTCGATCCAACTTGAGAGATAGGATAGTTTAAATCTCAAATTATAGTCGCAATTTTAATTTATTGCAAATTATATATATACTGATAATTTTTACTATAAATTGACAAGTTAACATCAACATACTACGGTTGCTATAGTTACGCAATGGCTTTTGACAGGAAAACGTCTGTCGAGTCAGCTAGTATTTCTATAATATTTATAGATTCTGTTCTAGAGAAACGTTATTCCCACATATTTTCTTTTCGACAATAGAATTGCAACTTGGCTAGGAAAGTAGGGAGAACAGAATTGTAACTTGAGTAGGGGGGCAGTTCATCGATTTCCACGAACCTTGAGCGACGTATCTGTCGGACTGGTCGATAGCGACGACGAGGTAGAGGGGCTGGCGCGGCTCCTGGTAGGGCGAGTTGAGCAAGTCGGGATCCGGCGTAATGGGGTAGCCGTCCACTTGCCAGCTGCGGATCACGGACTGGTAGTCGTACACCCGGTGCTGGACTATCATGCCCACCGCGTATTTCACTTTGCTGGTGCGCCTGTTCACAGGCTCCTGCGCACAAGTAGACAACCTTGCTCAATAACCAATATTAACTGTGTCTCTAGTCTTGTCTGGTCTAGTGTGTGTGTGTGTTTCGCTTTCAAAGAAAGAAAAAAGGCGGAAATACAGTTGAAATTAGTTATTTGAAAATGAACTTCCTGAACGCCTGATTCAATAAATAGCCTTGTTCAATGTGGACACAGTGCAGAACACACTTGCAGATGAGGCTGTGTATAAAACACAAGTGTCAAGCAGACAGCTATGGAGCGCGCTATCCTCGTCATCAAATCACAAGACTGAGTAAGAAATGAATGTAAGACCGGTATGAGTAGAAGAAAGGCGTATGTTGAGCAGGTTAACACGTTCGGTGCCACCGACTCGCCCGGAGAGTTCACGTAAATCTTATTCCAGTGCCGACGACTCGCATGGTGAGTTCAGTGTTTTTCAACCGTCAACCGTAAAATGTAGGCGGCATCCGAGAAAACATCATGAAAATCGTAGTGGTACTGAATGTGTTAAGGTTAGGTGTCGAATATGCACTTAGATTATATACTATACTTGATAAAGAGGTCGACTAGTCATCCTTACATACCTCCTCTCTATGCTGTGGTGGCACTTTCGTGATGTACGATAGCATTGATATCAAATTGAGATGTTTCGCAGTCACCTAAAAATATTTTTTAAATTTATGATTGTATTACAATAAATAATAATAAATTGTAACATTTTCTAACTAACCAACCTTCGAGGATAGACCTGGAATCCCAGCAGTGGGATCATTAAAAAGGTTGAGTTGATATTGTGTTTAATACTTTTTGTTTTTCCAATACTTTATTAAAGAAAATTTGCTTTGATACCTAGAATTTTAGTGAATTTACAATACTCATACTTACACATTTGATGTTCATTTGCTCATATAAAACCCCTGTACGGTGTTTTTCGACCAAAAACGGCAAATAAGCTTTATACTTGCTGTCAGTGGCCTGGTTGGTGCTTAAGAAGTCGAGCAGGAAAATAGCGTTTTGCATGTACCTGAAAATATGAAAAAAGACGTGTGGCACTCGGGGACTGCCGCGGTAAAACTATTGCATAGCATTTTGACGTGACAACGTCTTATAAATTGGTTTGCCGGGTGACACTTCAAGAAACTGCGTTACGCTCCGCTCACGTTATGCGCTCACAATGAGAGCGAGTGAGAGGCACGCGTCCCTTCCACTCGGGCATGGTTAGCCCGCCTAAGAGCGAGAGAGACAGACATAAAATTTTGTTAATATGAAATTCAGTGCGAGATTCTTTGTATAAATTAATGTTTTAAATATAATTCTTTGTATAAATAAATGTTTTAAATTGTTACTATTATTTCATCCTTCTTCCTACTATACGAATGAATATTCACATTAAAATTATTTTACCACTCAAAGTCGTTGTCACGTAAAACTTTCGCCCGTATACCGACTTTACAGGCAACCAATTTTTTTTATCAACTTATGCAATTATAATTATTTCATTAACCAATGCCACCTAGAGGCGAGTTGCTGAACTAAAGAGACAAGCGTGACATTTCAAATAGTCAAAGTTCTGCTATTCATCGATTGATGGCAAAACTAAAAAGTATCACCGCTGCTGTGTCTTAGGTTATTAAAATTTTCGTTACGGAATTTCTGGATTCAAGGCCCGCTCAAGGCCGGCGATAGAAGCTATGCAATAGCTTAAAAAAATATATTATAGTCACGTCGATTTTTTAGAAGAAAGTCCTTTTACCAAATGAAAGCTACACTACTAAGTGCCCTTAATATTGTAAATATAAATGTTTGTTACCGAGTATCTCTATTACTACCTCGTAACTACTAACTCGATTTTGATAAAATTTGGAATAGAGATAGCTTATGACCTAAATTAACATAATTATGGGCTTTTATCATCACCACTGCAGGGCGCAGCTAGTTGAAATATAATAATGACATTTTAACTACTCTCATATCGTAAAATTCGTGATACGAACTTCAAAACAAATTGATAATTACATACTTTATAAACACAAAACCGAAATTGAAAAAAATAATTTAGTAACACTTTTTCTCAAACAAAATAGTGTTATAATGTTTTTTTTTATCAATTATACAGTTTCACACTGGACACTTTTGGCTCGTAATAACAATTACGTAATCTGTGCGTATGCGCGGTTACTCGGTGACAGGCTGGGTTTGGCATTATATCAGGCCGCCATTGATTGCATTTTTTAATTTCGGTGGTGTGTTTACTCGTATAAAGTATGCCAATATAAATTCGTCTTGAAGTTTGTAATTAGCATTTTATGATATAAGAGCAGATAAAGTAGTGTGTGAAACTTTACATAACTGGGTATTAAAACACTCGTGTGATATATTAAAAACCTCGCCATTTTAAACTCACACTTGTTTTAATACCCCTCATAATAAAACAGTTTCATAAACTACTTACTATTATCGTCTATCAAAATATTAATAAAATGAAAGTATAAATTACCATGTCTTATAAGTCCCCATTGGTATCAAAAACACTGTAATCACATACTGTAGTAGTGAATCCGGGCAATATCTGTAGTTATTCGGCTGTCCATCGTGTCTAGAATATGGGCATGCGCGTTTGGGCCTCAGTTGGCCGGAGTCAAGTATAACTTTATACACTTGACGGTTCAGTTTGCCTTGCGATCCGCGCAACTCCAGGAACAGGTGGTTGGGGAACGCTATGAGCTCGCAGTGCACCCCAAACCTCCTTGACAACGCAAGGTATATAACTGCTATAGCGACGTCATGGCCACGTCCCACATCGATGACCTGAAAAAAAAATGTTACACGACTCATTTACGTACCGGCTTCTTTTTTCCCTGAGAGATACAATCTTGGGCTTTTCAAGGTCAGAGTGAATAGGTATCTTCTGAGTCTGCGTGCTTCATCTTCGACCACATCGTCGCTTACCATCAGGCGAGTTGGTGGTCAAACGCGGACTAGTTCATGTTAAAAAAAAAAAGTATAATTTCTAAATATTTTAAATCCTACTAGTATAATATAAGCGAGAGTTTGTGTGTATGTGTGTTTGTTACCACGTATCTCCGTAGTTATTACGCCATTTTGATTAAATTTGGAATAGATAGCTTATGCCTTAGACGCCTAGGATACATAGGCTACTATATCATCACCATTTTTCGTCACCGCGCGGGTGAAACCGTGGGGCACAGCTAGTAATCTATATTTACCTTAACGATGTCCAGAGTGTCCAGATTCGCCACAGTGACTGGGGTCATGCGATGCTCCTTGTAAATAACGTGTGTAATAATCTCAACAACCTGTACCTCAGTTATTTCGCCATTGGCACACAATTCACGAATAGATAATTTGGATTTAGGCGAGTACAATTTCTTTAGGAAATTTTCAACCGTGACAGCCATGGAAGTGATCTGATGGAAATAAAACAATATTCATTAGTCACAATGGATAATTCCACTATGTCAATGACACTCGACAATTATGTGTGGAACAGCTGGTAATTTTTCCGCAAATTCCGAGTTGGTCCCATAGTAAAAGTTGTTCATAATGATGAGTACTATGAGCTTTCTTCGGCTTAGCATACCCTTTCCTTATAACCCTGTACAAAGGAAAGGAAATAGTGTCCATCGAATGGATGGTCAGAGGATGCTTTAGAGAGTTAGTATTATGTAAGTAAAAATCAAAATTATATTTGTAACTAACCGCATCGTCAACTTGTTTCTCAGTGTGCATCTTAAGAGGATCTACCCACTGTACAAAGTAGTTCAGAACAAACTCAGGTGACAGGTCCCTCTTCATATTTTTCTGCACCCATTGAATAGCGAGGCAGGGATGTAGGAAGTGTCGGAGAGCTACTTTTGAGTAGTACATTTCTGTTAGAGTGAATGGCCTGAAAATAGGAAAAGTTAAAAAATGTTTCACACTCATAGCTCCCCCACTAGGATATGTGTCGGGGATGCCTTGGAACACACACAAAGACAAGGACAACTAACACCCAGACCCAGAACAGATATTTAAATTCATCATTCAAACATCTGCCGGCCGGGAATAGAACCAACTTTACTATTATAACAAGTACATATCTATGTATATAAAAATTTATTGCTGTGAAAAATTAAGTGTTGTATTGGCTCGACCACTTTGAATATTTTCCTTTGTTTTGTACCTTTTGATACTGGAGTGATTTAGGAAAAATAAGAATGATGTGAGATGATGTGATGTGATGTGTGTCGTATGAATTATGATGTGGATTTTAGGTGGGGGAGTTTTGTAACTTAGTATTTCTCACTTCATTTTTATGTATTGCTAAATGCTAATTGTAAATTAAAAAGGTGTTTATAAGTAAGGCTTCAAGTGCACCTATTTAACACTTTGGCTGCGGGAAACACATACCTTGTGTTTTCCTTTGCGCGACGCAAGTGCGGCTGCACACGCCAGGCGCGTAAAACACACGTTTGACTATTAGCCGCGCCTGGGGCAAGAGCATGTGATTACCAGCTGCAGCCAAAGTGTTAACTTTAAAAATGAGCACTCACTTTTCAGTCATTTGTCTGAATACAGCTTGATTTCCTCCCTTCATCAATTCTTGCAGGATATCGATGGAACAATAGTATGTAATACCATCAGCATAAGAGTTGGGAATAAACTGTTTCACATCATACAGGTTTATGTCACTGTTGCACCTGAAATTACACAATAGGTCAGAAAAAAAAAAATTATGTAATTCAGTGACGAGACGAGCAAATCGCGCGCCTGATGTTAAACGTCACGTTTGCCCATAACAGGTCTGCGCCACCCAGAATTTTAAACTCGCAGAATTCAAGACCCTGCGCGGCACAGCACTGCGCTCATCACCCTGGTATATAAGATGTTTAATCTCCCATTTGCCCTGAAATTTCACTGGAAACAAAGCCCTTCCAACCGGAACACAGTAATGTTTGCACATTACTGCTTGGCGGTGGTATAACTGGCAAAGGTGGAGGTGGTACTTCCCGAGGCGGGCTCTGCATAAGAGGCCCTACCACTACAAAAATATAAAATCATTGTAAGAAATAATACTTCACAAATAAACTGACTGACTGCCTGAATGCATGACAGAAGTCTCACTACTATCCAGTTTTTCTACTTTTCTTGTGTTGTTCTACCTTATTACACCTCATTCTTCAGGATGTAACTGTAGTTATTATTAAAATTTAATTTATTAACTTTAAGTATTTCTAACTGAAATTTATGATCTAGGACACCTCCAGACTTACGTTCTTAAAAAATTTATGTATTTATTATATTATTTATATTATCTTGGTCTCCACAATACGGGCCTTGTGCCTAGTGTAGCTGAAGTCATGGAAATTTATTGTTTAACCTGATACACTTTTTTACTGTTATTATTTTAAGTTTTTAAGTTTCCATTGTTTGTACTTTCTTTTTTGGTTAAAAAATTATCTTATCTCATCTTACCTTTAGGGCGAGTCTTTTTTCCAGTTGTTCAACTGATTCGTTGTAAAAAGACAATTCAGTTACCTGTAATAAAAGTTAGCCATCTCTATGATACACATATGTATTTCATCTTTTAAGCGGTGATACTTCCTCGCTTCATTATACCAGTCGCCGTAAGCAACTTTTTCCATTTCTCTATAAACTTCTGCATTCACACTGAAATAAATAATGTAATGCTTGACATTAATCCCACTGTATTATTCTAATTATTTACTTTCAGTATAGTTATCACGAAATAAAAGGCCTGTTTTGGCATTTGTCATAGCGACGTAACTAGTGATGTAAGCATATGACTCGGTACTCACAATAAATCGATTTAAGTTTGTATGAGCATTTGACCGATTTGATTATGTATTGTAAAGTACAAGGTGGTGTAAGTGTAAGGTTCCGATTAGAAAATTTAACTTAAATTTTAATATTGTAGGTATTTTGAAATGATACAATGGTACGAGAGGTCAATTTGTCTTTAATTTAATATTTTTAGCTACAATAACATTCACTCAATCATAAAAAAATACAGAAAAAGCGAGGGTTAGTAAATCACTCTATGAATTTATTTGCATCCATTTCTTCGTGATATTCTTTTGTACTTTTAGACTTGAATGCTATGTAGGGCATCATTCACAGAACCTCCTCCGGTTAATCATTATGTAATTACTATTAAAATCAAATGAAGCTGGTGATATTCAGTAATTATTTGATAACAACATTAATATTTGAAAAAACAAGACTGAGAATGTAACAGTTTTTGAAAGTTTTGTTATAATTAGAAATTGCATGCTACTATAAAGTATGCGCAAAAAGCATTCCAAGTTACATTCTAGGGCCTAGGGTCTTTCTCAAGTGTCAAAACGGGCCTCTTGTTTTGTGACGACTATAATACTATAAAAGTACAAATTCCATGTGTGAGTGTCCTACTTAGTGTGCCCGGGTTGTGATAGGGTAGAAGTACAGAAAAGTCCTGGATCAGATTGGTGCTGGACCAAGATAGGTGCCACAGTAAGACAGAGGCTTATATGCTGAGGGTTCTAGGTAGTAAGTGTGAGTGTGTGGGTGAGTAGGTGTGGGATAATAGTGACAGAAACATCCTTCTTTTTTTTATTGATAGGCTTGCGTTGCGTCACCACCAAGCTAGAAGGCGGACAGCCTTCTCGCTTGGTGGTGACCAATGATGCGGTCTATGATGGGGCACGTTTGCCTAGAAGGAATATTCTGAACTACAAATATTTTATCTAGGGAAAATATCTACGCAATAAACTTGCGCAAAGTATGTTTTCAGAGAGATTTATCTTGATTGCATTCTCAGCAGGAGTTCAGGAGTTACTTACGTGTCTCTCAATTTGGTCTTCCACAAACCCTGGGCGCCTTTAACCATATCATTGAATTGTTTACAAGTACACCCGAATCTAACTACGTCGGTGATGGTGGTGTATTCGAGCACCGTTAATATTATATCAAATGGTATTGTTTGTATGTAGGCTGGCTCTTCATCTTCGATTTCCATTTTGATATCCCAGTGTTTGAACACAAGTGAGCCCTAAAAACTATGATTTTAGAAATATTTGTTTTTTTATTTACTGAAACTAATAATAGGTAAATGATAATACAGTGCTGCCAGATAGACGAATATATTGATTCTGTCAAAAATTCACTTGATGTAGCATTTTAGTGCAATATGTGTTTTTTAGGCTAATTTTCCTTTTCGCGGTTTAATTCATTTGCACTGTTTTTCTGTAACGATACTTGATACTTTTATTGTACTCGTTGTAAACTAAAATACCACAAAAAGCACAATAACATAATTGGCAAATTCTCGATGCGGATGGTTCTCCATTTTCCATCCCAATGGAATGAACACTAGAACTAGGTACAAAGAGTAGTTAAGGTAAAAAAAAATATATTTACCTAATTTCTATTTACTAGTTTTACATACAAGCCTTAGAAAGCACTTTTTATAATTATACTGCACTTAGCACGAAAAAAATCGATAAATCTAGCGCCATAGGCAATAAGATGGCATCACTCTGTTATCAATTGACATTTTCAAACAAAACAAACACGAATATTGTCATTGTCAGTAACAGAGAAATATCAATGTCAGTTGAGGAAAAAAAAAATCAATTGTCTCTGCAAGGTTTGTGCCTGAAGATGACGTTTCGCTTAGGGCGCAAAATTTAAATTTCAAACTGTTTTTTTGTTAAGGCTTATTATTTTGAGTAATCTTGCATATGTATCACTATTTATTACCTATAGACCGTGAGCCGAATGCAAGTTTACCTACCTCATATGCGCGCTGGCAAACTTGTGATTCCTTTATCTATTATGTAATAAAGCGCTATACGATGCTGTGAGCTTGGAACTCACATCATGCTGTTTATGTCAGCGCCCCTCTTATATTGTACTAGCTGTTCTCTGCCACGCTTCGCTGTGGTTAAAAAAATATAGCCTATGTTACTTTGGGATAATGTAGCATTCGAATGGTGAAAGATTGTTTGAAATCGGTCCAGTAGTTTTGAGTTTATTCCACACAAACATACAAAAATACAAATCTTTCCTCTATAATCTTAATATATATAAATTACGTGTCACGTTGTTTGTCCGCTATAGACTCCTAAACTACTTAACCGATTTCAATCAAATTTGCACACCGTGTGCAGTTCGATCTAACATAAGAGATAGGATAGTTTTTTTTTTTTTTTTTTAAGATCTCAATTTATAGTGTCTACCCGTGCGAAGCCGGGACGAGCCGCTAGTATTAGTATAAAGTATGGATGACTACTTTTTATTTTTGTATGGCGGTCATGTTGTTTTAAAAAGAAAAAAAATTGTCATACATTTACATCGACACGGAACTTTTTCGGTCTCTCACCGTTTTTGAGATCTCCTAGAGGTCTATAATGAAGGGTCCACTTACAGTTTTTTTTAGTTACTTTATTTTTGGCAACGGGTGTTTTCCTCCACCTTTTAATACATAACTTTCGGTTATTCTCTTGCCTTTTTGTAAATCTGGAAAATCTAGAGACCCGATTCGACACCTTTGCCTGCGTACTTATACCAGGTATTTCGGACTGTTTGCGCGCTGGCAGACTTGTGATTCTTTTCTCTACTAACTAAGGGTTACATGTTGCCATAGATTTTAAAATGATTATGTTGTGATTGTGAGGCAAATTAACCCCAAAAATAGCCACCGGAAGGTGACTGTTTTCTCCTAGTTCGGCCATTTTCTGCTGGATGTTTTTACAGATTTGGACTCCCCATAGATGTCATAGATATCATATCATGATGCCCAGTAATTGAAGATGCTATGTCGTTAAGTACCTAGGTAAACCTGCATTCGGCTCTCGGTCTATTACATCTACAAAATATCGTAAGAAATGGTCAACGGTTGTCGCAAACTTAATTAATAAGTACTTAAGTACCTACTTAACTTAGGTAGGTAGTGGTCTAGTTCCAAAAACGAAAAAACAGTTTGCCGTTTTTCACAACGATGATCAATAGTGTGGACGATTTTAGTTACTTATATGGACGATTTTATAATCACTTATTATCCATTTACCTGCTACAATACTCATATTATCAAACTAGCTGACCCGTGCCCACTTCGTTGGGCATAATGTTAATTAAACCCGAATCCTTCGCGCGCCGTCCGGACCGTTTTTTCTCCGATTCACTTTGCAAAACGGACTACCACGTAAAAGCCTTTTTATTTTTCGGTTATTTAAATAACCTATGACACTCAGCAATAATGTGGCTTTCTATTGGTGAAAGAATTTTTAAAATCGGTTCAGTAGATCCCGAGATTACCCCTTACAATTTAACAAATATACAAACACACAAACTTTACTTCTTTATAATATTAGTATAGAAGTATAGATAAAAAGGCAGATAGAGTCCCGCCTTAGATCCAAGTGAAGCCAAAAACTACCCTATTGCCCGTGTACCTACGTATACTTCAAGCACATATTGACGCATAAAAACTACCCGAATCAATCGTCAGTTCGTACGTCAGTTGATCAGAAAACGTGGACAAGAAAAATAAATAAATAAAATGATGACAAATAAATAAAACAGCAAAAATTACGCAAAAGTAAAAAAGACGTCCGATGGAATAACTTTCCTCGTTACTTATCGTAAATAACATCTCATGGAATTCTTAAACATCTTAATTATTATGTTATAATTTTGAATACAAATGTCAAAATGACGTTTTGACATTCGGGTAGTTTTTGGCTTCACTTGGATCTAAGGCGGGTCTATCTGTCTTTCTACTTGATCTGAGCTACAATAGCAGATATTATAATTCTACTACATTCGTGACGACTGACATTAAAAAGCACGACACAATAAATGAATAAAATACCTGAACCATTATCTGCACACAATTTTAATGACAAATCATGGTTTTTTTGGGGTAATGGATCTATTCGTACAGGGTCCGCCGCAGTACCTATATGGCGGGGGAATAAAACAGAAACAAATATTTGCGTTCGTGGGTACCTAGTACCTACGTCTTACTTAATTTCTATATTTAGAAATTTGAGTGGAATACTCACTGCTTATTTAAATAACTAGGTACCTATGTGTAGTTTGCACAAAGAAAATTATACCGTACCTACATAACTTTACCGACGTAGGTGTTGGTCTAATAAAAATAATAAGGGGTTAGTTTTATTATTATTTATGCTCTTAGTAGATCTATATAGCTAAACTCACTAGTGCTAGCACTTATTTGTCCTTAGGCCGCCTCTGGACTTATATTTAGATTGAGGATGATAAGGAAAGCTCAATAACGGCGCGCTATCAGCTTTGTAAAGCGAACCTAGTGGTCACATAACGCGTGTAAATGGCGCTAGTTTACAGTTGTTGCTTTTGGTTTTCTTTAAGGTTAGGCGGAATACTAATAGGGTTGTTCTCAATAGTATGTATTTTAGATAATAATATAGCCAATGCTCATTGCTTAATACATAGTTACCTACTGTTTACTGTAGGTATGAACACGAGCTTATTTTTACTATAGGTACCTATAAAGACTCGATTTCTTGTAGAAAGAAGATATGGATACAAAAAAAAATTAAAATAGTAGGTAACTGATAAGAAGCATTGCCTTGGTTAAGTCATTTTTCTTTTTTTTTTTAAATATCCACTAAGTAGGTCAAAGTTCTTCATGTGAAATAGGTATTGTGAAATCAAGAAAAAATGTGAAAAGTAGCTGCGGGCTCTTAACGATGTATGCCCGTAGAAAAAAATAATTGAGGGCTTTAATTTTGTAAAGCGTGATTGTCGGTCTAGTTTCAGGCAGCATGTGTAGTGATCTGCTGCTGCTTCGCCTACACCCACACTGGATGGATGGAGGATCAGTTCGCAGAATGGAACAATCAGTACAATCTCATTTATTCGGAACAAATGATAGATAATTTAATAGAAGGTAAAAAGTACTATAATAAGAGAATACAGTAGGTGTATAATATATAATATTGTTTCATGTAGGAAAGAATTACATTTCCGTTTTTTGTTTGTATGAAAAAAATACTGAAATTAAGACTGGCCAGTTATCGAAACCTACTAGTATTTAACTTTCTTTTACTAGAAAAAAAGTCGTATTGAGAACCGGCTCCTTTTTAAAGTCGGTTAAAAATACAATTGCGCCGCGGGGTATTTCAGTTTTCTAAATATGAGGATAATTTTATTTCATAACAGCATGTGTTTATAGCAGAAAGGTCTATAAATCGATAGATGATTATGATATTAATAATATTTACCTTCCGATATACTTTTAAATGTTAACTGTTTTATGCTTGCAGATCCTCACAAATATATATCTTTGGTAATCGTATGCAAATCTATTTATCTGATTGCATGCGTGATTTATATTTATGGAGCGTACGTTGTAAGTACTTACCTACACCTACCTATATTTATGACTACTGCAGTTTACTGCATCCATCCATTCGTACTTGAAGGAAGGCAATCTCCGAAATTACTGGTCCATTTTTTTTAATTTTTCGCTAATGGAAAGCTAAACTATCTTTGAGTGCGTTAGGCTATGTTTTATAGTCCCAAATCGTCGATTCGAAGTCGAAGTTCCGGGCATCACCTAGTATTTTATAAGTTAATACGTGTCCTGTGGTTTTACCCGCACGATAATGATGAAAAAGAAGCCTACGTGATAATCCAGGTCATGAGCTATCTCTATCCACAAATTATCAAAATCGGTTAAGTACTTAGTTAGAGGTATCTATCTATCCTCCCCCGAATGGGAGGAAGATCGCCCATTCGCCATTTTTTGGCATTTCGCCGGTTACCTAATTAATTCTAATTACCGGCCCACCGAAGTATTTGCGCCTTCGTTTGTAGTAGGACTTATCTTATAATAATGTATTTATATCGTGCAGTTCAGCAACATACTGATGGTGCCATACATCGTACTGGAGCTGCTTCGTCTAACACTGATAACGGTGGTGGTGGCCACGGGCCTGCTGCTGCTCAAGGAGAACACGATGGATATCGGCTCGCTCATCGGCGCCAGCGTCGTTGCTGGGTTCTTTCTTTGTAAGATATTGTAGAAATCAAGTATTTATAGTGTACTACATTTTTTTTCCATACAGTTTTGATTTTTAAAATCTGTGAAAAAAATGACGTTCGCTTATCTCAGAAGTTTACAGACGAAAAATTCTGAACTAATTCAAGTAGATAGATAGATTAAAGAGTTTCTAAACCAACTTTTTTTTCAAAATATTACAAAAATATGAATAATAAAAGGGTCTTACTTCAATGACCTTGGTCATATCGACTTAGTTCTGTAATTTGTATCTTGTTGTATTGATTTGTGATTTGAGTCGTCTTAGAGTCTTAGCCTAATTTAGAGTTCAGAATACGATAGTTCAGAGCCCTCGACATGCGAGTTTTCGTTTTGGCAGATTTATGTTGTCCTCTAACTTTACAAGACGACTAAATTAAATTTCATAATTTCAGTGGGAATGTTCTACTTATGGGTGTGTGCTGCTAATTTACCTCTTCTAATTAACGAGATGGAGCGCGACGACCAGGCGGCCACCATCGCCAAACTGCAGCAACTCCTGAACACTAACTCGAAGCCGAGGCGCGGGTTCGACAACGTTCGGTATGGACGAGAAGACCCATATATCGCGAGAGACGTATTCATCGTTTCGAATAAAAATAATGCTCTGGGAAAGACATCGAATCGTTCTAGAATACCTGTTGCTTATTGAATCTCTAATTGCACATAGACTTTAAGACGTATCTACGTAGATTTTCACGTAAGTACCTGGAACTTAAACTTACAGGATGGCACGTCGGGAGTAAGTGAGAGGTGCCTGTTCAGTTTGTGAAGGACGATATACAAATCCAAAATTAACCGAGTTTCTCACGCATTATTATTTAGAAATAGCCTGCGTCCATGATAGATTAATAATTTGAATTTTATAAACCATGTGGAATTTCACAAAAAAAAAAATCGACGTGTCGATTAAAAAGTCAAGACCTATGTATTTTTTACCACCAAAAACATTAAGTAAATAAAGATGCAAAAAAAGTTGAAATTGAATAATGAAGTTGCAGTTTTCTATGTTCGCTTGACGCTTATTCTTTCACGGTATAAAATAGCACGATTTTCAATATACATATTCCATATATTTACTCTGTAGTCTAAACATAGATTTCCACGCTATAGTCGAGTTTGCTTCCTCGCTCGCTCTTGAAGCGTAGATTGACGTATGTAAAGCCCACGCCTCCCGCCGTGATGGTGGCGCTCGCTTCAGTACGAGATGCCTCCCTTACGATCGCGCCCTGAAAGATACAATCAAATAACCATCTTCTTTTCTTATATATAAATGAATCGCTGTTCGAATTTGTTTTTGATCTTGAAATATTTGTGGACGTCCAGGGAAGGTTTAAAAGTAAAAAAATAATTAAGAAACAGAAACAGCGGGTGAAACCACCGGGTGGCAGCTGGTATATTATAAATACCTACCATAGATCTAGAAGCTTTCGGACTAGTCGACTGTGTGCCGGAAGGCATTGGCTTTTCCAATTGATAATATAGGTACTTATGGTTAGTTGCTAGGAAAAGATCGCTCTTAGCGATAAGGCCGTCAGTAGTTGCACTAGTTTTAAGCGTTATTATCGTCTTCTAATTTTAGGTTTAAAACAATAAAGGCTTTATCTATCTGTACTATGTGTTTACTGTAAATGCAAAGGAACCCCCGGTCAGCGCTAAAATTATGTTTAGATATAGGCGTGGGGAAGTACAGGCACGTCATTAACGTGATACACACAAACGTATCTACATAGGTACGCTGTTTTTGTTGTTTTTTCACGAGCGAGTTTAGAACAGGCACAAAGAATTTTAAAAAATGCAATGTTGTTTGCAAAGGGCTGCTCCTGTGCCTGTACGCCTTTCTTTGTTCTTTACATTTATGTTAACCGTAGTCGCACATATTAAAATTGCTGTTAGAAAATCTTGTTGATTTAATTATATCGTTAATTATTTAAATATATTTACATCTTAAATTTAAAATAAGCTAAAATAAAAAACTAAAATAACTAGAACAAAGAAATTTACAAAACTAAAAATATGAAAGAAAAAAAAACTTATGTTTGAAAATATTATGTAAGGAAAAAACAAATAGAATTGAAGATTCAACAAGAAAACGAAAACGTGTTCAAATAAGATCATGAATAATAGGTAGATGGTACTCACTTTGATAATTTGCTGAGAGGGGTCGGAATAGAAGACTTCCTTGACGCGCTTCTTGAAGGGGATTCCCATGTAGTCGACTTTTTGTTGCCAAATCAGGCGCGAGTTATAGCTGGTCCCCACGATCAAGTCGTTGGCCACACATGATGAAATGCAGCATAGAGCCACGAAGCTCAACAATACTATCGATTTCATTTTTTAAAGATTTATTCGTGTATTTTCCGGTAAAATGTCTCCACTACGCTGCAAAGCTGTTCGAAGAATGGGCTATGAGATAGTATATTCTCCGAACATTGTGACAACCCGAGACGAGAGGTCAATCGACGGCGATAATAGCCTGTCAAGTAAGAGCCAGAGCCGCGCACTGAAGGTTCCGTACTACCACACGATATCGCTTTGTATTTACAAAACAAATGTGTAATGTGAGCCTAAGCGTGAGCCCGATTCCTATTTAGCCGATTTTTTATACTCTGGAGTTTGTAATCTTAGATAATCACTTTTTTTTTTTAAATATTTTCTTGGATATTCGTCATGATAATACACAATTTATATTATGTAAAAAAAAATGGTGACTGACAATCAATCTACTGCTGTTTAAAAGCTTACGACTCTTATATGGACAAATTGTGGTTAGTCTTAGTAATTAGGATCTGTTTGCACTTTTTAGCCGCTGTGGAGGTGATCACATCAACATTAATTAACCTTTGGTTACGGAACCCTAAAACTGATAATTGCCCGAGTCATCAACTAGATTATTTTAACATAAATTGTCATTAAAAACTATGTTCTAAATATCAGTCCTAATGTATTTGAATTTGAAATCTTTCTTGTAGGTTCACGTTCAGGTCACTTTTGTACTTTAATCAGCTCTACAACACACAACAATGAATTACCTCTACTTAGGGCTATAAAATCGATTATATAAATACCTATAAGTATATTGGTACTATAATGTTCAGTGAGGCTAAGAACATAGTAAAAACAATTCTTGAAATACTGAACAATTTATTATTTCTTCTATATTTAAGTCACATGGTGTACACCGCTACAATTACAATTGCAAAAATAAAACACAAAAGTATTTTTCCACTATCACCCATTATTTTAAAAACTAGGTTCAACATTACTAATAAAACTTTACAAAAATTGTGGACCAATTCAACAAAATAGACGACTATACATAAAATCCAATCATATTGCTATAACGTTACGGCTTATTTTACAAATACGTGCCTGTGAGTAAATACAAACTTCCCACCTATGTAAGCACTGCATTTTGTTGCCGTTTTGGCGAGTCGACGTTAAATCTAAGATTTAAAAGTCTTTGACTATCACCATAGAACAGGTCAATTTGTAAGAAATCAGTAAGTAATTTATAGGAAATATGAGAGCAGACGCCATCACCAATTTGCAAAGTACATAACAGTAAAATCATCAATGTATAGAATTATGTCGCAATGATAACGATCCCGACTAGATTTCCTACACCTACCTTTCCTAGAATGTTGGAAGAAATTAAAAAAATAGAGCTCGTTTAAACTGAACTAACTTGCATGGCGGCAAACCGCGGCGTCGTTTCCAAATCCATCGAGTCGGTGGTAATTTGCGAACGAGTATCCGAAGTCTCGGTACTATTCAATATAGAAGACATGGACATCTTTTCGTCTTTCATACTGCCATTTGCGTCGGAAGACCCGTCCAAAACGCTCATTTTCGGAGCATCCACCATGTCCCCGCCGCCGCTGCTCAGCGAGTTAAAGAAACCTTTCGAGGAATCCTTCAGCGTGACTTTCTTCTCGCTGGTGTTACCCGCTTTGTCTTTCCCGTCTTTCTTTTTCCCGAGTACAGGGAACGAGCTGAGTTTGGGTTTGGAGTTGCGCACGTTGCCGCCGCGCTGCATGGGAGTCGCATCTGATTCGCCCTCTTCGGTGATCGAGCCGAGTATCTCGGCCCCCTCGGGAGGCACTGCCTGGCCCACTTGAATTGGAATGTCGTCTGAAAATAATATAGACATGTAATTAAAGGTAATGATAAGAGTTTTATTACGGTTTTTTATTAGGAATAGGTTGGCGTTTGATAAATTACTCGATTGATGGTAAGCGACGATTTAGGAGTCACCTATTTACTGTATTTTGACGTTCAAAGTCAAAATATTGGAATTATAAAATGTTTAAAAAAATACTATGTGAATTGTGTATGCACTATACATATTGAAAAAAATATATGCAAAAGAAACTTGTTTTGGGCTGGATTGTTGACCGTGTAAGCAAATAAAAATAGTACTAGACTTGTGACTTTAGAAAAAATTGTGATGGTTGAATGTGCGACCCCCCCCCCCCTCCCCCCCAGTACAATAATTTGCGACTATAGTTTGCTATATTATAAGTATTACGATAACTGTACGGTATGCACTGTTGCTGTTAAGTGGTTTTGTGCTGCACGATTAAGACTTCAATATAAAATGACTTTCAAAGACGCAACAAGTGTTTTTATTTTTAAATCCAAATCCTACCTTGGCTTTTATTTTATTTTTAACACTTTCAATGCTAAGACATAAACCAGCCATCCGAAAAACTATGATTCGATGAGCACGAGTTCGGCAGCATGCAATTGAACTCATCTGTATATAAACGAGAAGAAGCTTTTGATATTTAGACATTGTCTGTATTAACACTTTAACTGCTGAAAGCACATACCTTGTGTTTTCCTTTGAGCAACGCGAATGCGGCTACACACGCCAGGCGCGTAAAACAACGCATGTGATTTATTAGCCGCAGTTAAAGCAAACGCATGTGATTATTAGCAGCAGTTAAAATGTTAAGTCATATTTAGGCGAGCGATTTATACAATCGATAAAATGTTATTGGCACTTATTACTTAAAAATTAGCAAATTTTTAAGCACTCACCTGGCAATTTCTTTGTTCGGAATGATGCATTAGTGATCATTGATTTGGACATTGTAACGGTGGTGGTAGCGGGGGATAGTGCAACACTGATACCCATTGGCCCGTCACATGGTTGATCTGTAAAAGAAGTTTTTATAGCTTATTACTTCGGTCGGTATTGTGAAGCTCCTGGAGCTGTTAAACCTAACTTATTCTTTATGAGTTTCTCCGTTGGCGTTCTCTCGATTGTTGGGCTAGTGGAGTTTTGTTTATCCCAAGTGTTTTAATAATATTCGTTAGAGCTATTATAAAAAAAGGTTTTCGATTAATTAATCGAATAGGTGTTCTTTTTCATTATTTGCTATTTTTCCAAGGTTGTTTTCTCAATTTGATGGTATAAGCTGCACAATTTTACACAAACTACATTGTATGCCAAATGCATGTACCTTCTCCATTCCAATGTTGGTAAAAGGAAAGAAATAGGTGTTATCAACGATCTTCATCATCATGGCTCTATTCCGTCTATAAAAGATGATTAAGTCGAAATCAGAAGTTGATATTACGATATTCACACTACTTTACTGAAGTGACTCACTGTGACCTTATTTACGTTTCCATGAGTTTTAACTCGACATAGCTCTTAAATGACGTTATGTACTTTGATGACTCCATCCTTTACCATAATAATGATTGCTTTGAAGGCTTCAACATATCTGATGGCGGGGAAATTGACCAGCTCCTCGCCACGACTGGCTTACGCAGTAGCTACGGACCCTCTCCATCCTTTACCACCGGCGGTAAATTTAGTGCAATTTTACCACAAAAAGTCAGGCAAATCACTTCACTAGTGGTGAAATGGTGGTGGTCAGATGGTCTGAAGGGGAATGATAATGTATTTACCTGAAGGGTTGTCTTTCAAAGAGTTTATCACAGCACTTGTAACCAGCATCACATCAGGGTAGAGTTCGTATTGCGCCCTCTTATCAATATCTTTAACAGCTTGTAAGGCGAGAGTGTAGAACTCATTGAACATTGAGAAATAGGCACCCTCTACCATTTCTAGGAGTAAACTTGGGGATACTGGTATTCTTGCTATTGGTTTGCCCTGACTTCTCTTTTGGAATCCTTGTGTAGAAATCCTGTTAAGTATTAGGTATTATTAAAAGAAAAGCAATAAATACGATTGCAAAATGGAGGTGAGGTCACTCCAAATACAAAGATTTTTGTATTTTGTATATTTTGTATATTTTTGTATTTTTGGATGTTTGTGTGGAATAAACTCAAAAACTACTGATCCGATTTCAAAAATTCTTTCACCATTCGAATGCTACATTATCCCAAAGTAGGCTATATTTTATTTATTTATTTATTTTTTTCTTTTTTTATCCACAGTGAAGCGTGGCAGGGGGAACAACTAGTCTTACAATAAAAACAGAAAGACACACATATACTCGATAACATCAAAAACCCATTCTGGGCAATCATATGCAAAAGATATAGGTACACAATTTTTATGAAATATCAAAAAAGTTATTACTAATAAAAAAAACATTTACCTAGATGCAGCTATACAAAAATGTCTAAGAGCAAGTTTCGGCAACAAGCTCAACTGTCGGTTGTATATGAAGAGTAGAGCCGACATGACTTTTAAGCGATTCTGGGCGTTAAGCACATCGACCTGAGACATCGGCCCCCAGCTTACAAGTTTTGTGTTGCACTCCTCCCATCGTCTCAGGGCGCTCTCAGTTAGGAACTGGGGCCCCAGTGACAAGGGCTGAAAATATATAACAACATAAGTATATTAAAAGATATGCAAAGTAGATCACAATTTGGGGCATGCAGTACCGGTACTGTGGAGTGAATCTGATTTCCCGGTACTGGGTTAGCTCAGTACCGGGAAATCAGATTCTCTTCAGAATCTTCAGAGGGAAATTTCAATTTTTTTTACTAAATTTTAAACAAAATTAAGTAACTTAGTAACATTCATACTATTTACTATGTAATTTATTTTAATCAATAATAATTTTCAATCGTGTAAAATATTGGAATGTACTTTTTAGGTTGGATTATGTTCACAATATATTTAAGTATGTGCATTTAATATTATGTCATAATTAAACACACACATATTGCGTTTTACAAAAATACATTTTTAACATGTGCAAATTTTTAAATTGTAATTTCGATTTTATTGTAACTCTACTTTTTCTAAGAAAAAGTAGAATGTTGTCGCAATTTTACCTCGATTTTAGTTTCTTGATATAAAAAAATTTGCACAGTACAAACAAATATTTTTGTATGAGATCCAAGAACACAAGTACTCTACCCACCTCATGATAAATCGAAGATTGCGCCAGAGATGGTAGTCTGAATGATACAACTTTTGGTTTACCCGTCTCATCTACCACTTCAAAGTTATATAGGCCTGCAACCAAAAAGTTTTTATAAAGCATAATTGATTTTATTCTGAAAACACCTATTCTGCCCTCATAAGCCCAAGAGCAGTCTCTAAAAAAAAATAGATTTGTTTTATCATGCATCAGATACTCGTATATGTAATTTTTAAGCTATTGCATAGCTTCTATCGCGGGCCTTGAGCGTGGAATGCAGAAATTCCGTAACGAAAAAACCTGACACCCCCGACACTGACACCTGACACCTGACCTGACCTGACACCTGACTGGGACTGGGGGCAAAGGCCCCCAGTCCCCTTAAAATCAAGGCTCAATAGAATAATAAATTATAGCCAATTATTTCTTGCACAGTAAAATTACTGTGAAGCCTTCACATCTTTTATGACATTGCTGTGATGGCTTTGCCATCTCACTACTTACCAATTAGTAATGTTTCTATACATCTGTATGTCTTTTTATTGCTTTGGGCCACAGAGCTTAGGTAGCAATAAATGAGTGTTGGCACAAATTGCAAAGTAAACCTTTGAAGTTGTACTTCTTTTGACCGGTAGAAGCTAAACAGCTGAGTGCAAACATCTTCTAACATCTGTAACATATTAAAAGGAGTTTTATAGTAATACTTTCATCTGTGGCTCTCGCATTTGTCTTTATAGGGCTATTCATAAAGGGTATGCTAAGCCGAAAAGGGCTAATAGATGAGACCAACCCGAAATTTGCAGAAAAAAATCAGCTGTTCCATACATTTTGTCGAGTGTCATTGACATTTTTCTATGGAACAGCTGATTTTTTTTTCGCAAATTTCGGGTTGGTTCCATAGTAAAAGTTGTTCATAATGATGAGTACTATAAGCCCTTTTCGGCTTAGCATACCCTTTATGAATAACCCTGTATAGCCACAAGCACAGATATACCCAATCAGGCACTATAGACTGATTAATACTGATTATATTATCTTTTGCAGATGTAACATGGCCAATGATAGTGATACTACATTACACATTCTCATTGTAACTAGATTTTAAACTAGTAAATTATAAATGTTTAACTAGCTTTATCCCACGATTTAAAAGTATAATGTAGAGAATTTAATCTTATATATAAAAATGAATAGCTGTTTGTTAGTCTCGTTAAAACTCGAGAACGGCTGGACCGAACTGAATATTTATTTTTTTGTTTTTTTCGCTCTAATACAGGGAAGGTTTAAAAGTAAAAAAAACAGCGAGTGAAACCGCTGGTCGTAGCTAGTCTTGTAATAAAACATGTAAATAAAAACACAGAGTACAAAAAACATTGTTAAGATCCAAAAGTTAAGTACAGAGTAAGTACCTGTTCGAGTTGCTGTTCAGGGTCACTGTTGCTGTCTTCAGATTCATCCCCGCTGTACAATAGATTGAATATAGTTGTTGCGATTTCATGGTTGTGTTCATGCTCGGCTGCAAAACTCTGTATTTCATTTTCTTGTAGCGATGCATATTCATTTAGCCATTCTCCAATTAACTGCTTCCACTCAGACATACTGGTTTACTTTTTTTTATAGTTCTTGAAACATGAAAAATGAAATAATAAGTACCTAGTAAGTAAGTGGTTATTAGGTATGATTTTACAAGATAACAAACACTACGATTTAAACGCATTTAAATAATTATTGTTTTGAACAATAAATGAGTGTGAACTCATTGTAAACTGAGACTATAATGAGACTATTGTGTCATGTTGAGGCTGTGTTGTGACACACCCTTCACACGAAAGTCTGGAAAAGAAAAAACTCGCTATTTAAAAAAGGTAATAAATGTATGATGTAAAAGGCAATAAGTGTATTATTTTTAGTGTAGTCTTGTAAGCTATTCAGAATTAGTTAAATTGCTTACAGATCGATTTTTATTGTACTGAGGAGTACTTTTACGGTTGTTTAATAAATGAAGTAAAACATATTGTTACACATATTTTATAACATAAGTAAGCTGTATTGGCACAATTTTCACTAGTTTCAGGTATCCATAAATAATAATTTTAATTTAATTTTCGAAATTAAAATACAAACAACTTTCTTTTGCAATCATTGAATTGACTGACTAAAGCTAAACTGACACTGACATTGACATAGAAAGGTAATTGGCACTAAATAAAATAAAAAACAAGGCCACAAAAAATCAAGTAGAATAAAGGGCTACGGAAACGATCAGTCAAAGTTTAAAGAATTGTTGCTTGACGCAACAAGCTCTGACGTTCGATCGCTGATTTCGAATAAAAATGTCAAATCAGTCTTGTGCCACGTAATATTAATGTCAAATGTCAAAATTTGTTGCCAAGTTGCCGTCGAAATGATTTTTTGATTCTTCAGAAATAAAAAATTGAGTTTAAAATTAATTTTCATTAAGAACTGGTTCTAATAATTACTGCCAGTGCAGTAACTCAATGGGTTCCTCCCAAAGTACAGGAGTACCAGGAGGTGGCACTGAAGGATACCACGTATTACGGGTTTGTATTATGGTTTCCTTTCGGTGTTTCTCGAGTTTCCTAATCTAAGTATTTTTACGCTTTATTATTGTTCTATATTTTAATTCACAGGTGCAAGATGGGTCTCCAGGTCAAAAGGCCAACCTCCAGGCTTTTTTTGATTTCATAGTTGCTATAGAAAACGTTAGACTCGACCAAGACAATGACACCCTCAAGGAATTGCTTAGAACTAATATCAACAAAACGATTAAAATGCTTGTATACAGTAGTAAAACCCAATCGGTGCGAGAAGTCTTGGTAATGCCAAGCGAGAGCTGGGGAGGCCAGGGCTTGCTGGGTGTTAGCATTAAATTCTGCTCATTTGAAGGAGCTAATGAAAATGTTTGGCATATACTGGTAAGTAAATATTTCGTACTTTAAAACGAATAATATAGTAGCCATGATGGGTAAGAATGATTTTATTCTTTCCTTTACAGGAGATTCACCCATCGTCTCCAGCAGAAGCTGCAGGATTGCGACCCTTCTCCGACTACATTATAGGAGCCGATTCCATTATGCATGAGAGTGAAGATTTGTTCACTCTTATCGAGGCTCATGAGAGCAGATCTTTAAAGCTCTATGTTTACAATGCTAATGATGATACTTGTAGAGAGATACACATTGTACCTAATCATGCGTGGGGAGGGGAGGGAAGCCTCGGGTGTGGCATTGGCTATGGTTATCTGCACAGAATCCCAGTAAGGAATAACATTGTTATGCCACCACAGAAACTTTATATACCATCACAGCAGTCTTATGTGCCAACGGTATGTGTAGCTAGTTCTAAGCAATACTTCTCAGGCATATCTCAATATCTCCTAGCAGAATATCTATGTATAATTGTTTATCCTATGAATGATCAATGAAACAATATACTTTTTAAATTAAAGTCAAAGAAAAAAAAGTAATGTTTTGAAAACTTGTTTTTTTCCAGCCATCACCACCACAGGGTGACCAAACTATGAGTGTGCAACAGAACTTAGTGGCTGCTGGGCAAAGTCAAGCCACAGGCGTACAGAACCATAGCATTAATGAAGAGCAAACTCCACTGATTGGCTCTCCACAAGCAGCTAGTACCAATGCAGGACACCAAAGCCCCCCTCCTTTCTTATCGGGCATACCGTTGGTTAATCCTGGTAACTTTGCGGCTCCTAGTGCTTTACAGCAGCAAACTCCATCACAGTTACCACCGCAGCAAACTATGTCACACGCACAGTCTATGGTCTCTAACATGGCTACATACTCCAGCAGTAAGTTTTACCTCTAAATTATCTCAAAAAATATTCAGAGACTTCTGAAATGTGATATCAACAATCACAATGATATAAGTTTAATAAAATAAATTCTTTATTTTGAAAAAAATATATATTTTCTATCTTAATAAGTCTGTCTGTTAATTTTCATGAGTAAACTCAAAATCAATCAAAATCATCAAAATTGTTTATTTAAAATAAGTATAATTTTGTAAATTCTTACATCGGAGGTGGGCGTTGCTACCCGCGACACAGTTATTTAACTACTGCAGGTAGCATCGTTTCTTCTTGTTTTTAGCCAGTAAGTTTTTGCACGAATAAAGAATTTGAATTTTGAATTTGAATCATTTTCAAATTATACGAGCAATCTGAAAAATCGCCGACAAGCCCCCAGTGTGCTGCTAGTTTTCTAATATATGTAAACTGTTTTTCAGGCTTAGCAGATGCAACTCTCACAAACTTAGGAAGCATACCATCGGTATCAAATATGCAGCCACCAGCTCCATTACCAAATTTGCCGGGCATTCCTATGAACCAACCGCAGCCCTACATACCGATGATGCAGAACTACTCGCCGGCACAGGCGCCGCCCGCGGCTGCTCACCCCCAAACTGCACCAAATCTAATTCCAACATTCGACATGAGCAGCTTTGCCCAAGCGCCTATTCAGCCTCCACCAATGTCAGCCGGGCTATCTCTAGTGACCCCAGTTTCTCTACCAGGGATGCCCCCCATCACGGTGAGCGCCACTCTCCCAGTTTCCACCATGCAGGAAATCCACCAGCAGCAGATTTTACAACATCAGGATCTGCTATCATGAAATGATATTAACTTACAATTAAATTATATTATGCCTTTGAAACTATTGTTAAATTGATTCTATTATTTTGCGCAAATATTATTTAATAATTATGTTCAAAACCAAGTGTAAATGGAAGGCAGTTAGGGTTATCGGAGATGTGTGATTACTTATTGTGTTTATAGATGTTATTGACTATAAAGTATTTTCTCACAAGGGCCTTGAAGTTATTGTAGAGATGGTTGGCTGCCTTCTTGTTATTGTAAGTATAAATTTAAAATGAGAAATAAAATAATGACGAGGATTTTCAGTATTTATATTTTATTTGTTTATGGGAAAAGTATTTACTTGTAATAACTTATAAAACTCTTATGTATAAACACTTATAAACATCTACAAATACATAAAATTGAAATATTAATTACAATAAAATATCATAGGCAATAGACATGTAACAATAAAAGAGTTTTTCAAATTAAAATTCCTTAAATGTTAGAAATATTAAAAAGTACTACTATTTCACGTATCTACTAGGTCAATTGCTCTATTTAACATTCAGTATTTTTAAAAAGCTTGTTCCAGGATAAAATTCTTAATATTATATTTTACTCAAGAACCTATGAAGATACCTAATTGATATAGACCAGATTTGTAGTCAAGACGAATGCATAATAGTGAAGTGAAACAATTGTGAAGCAAAAGAAGAAAATCATTGGTGCAGACAAATCTTTGGAGTAAGTATAACATTTTTCTTATGCTACAATATCATTTTCAATACCTTTGCTCGAAAAATATACTTAGAGTCAGTTTACATTGTTAGTAAGTGGAAAATTATGCATGCACCTGAGAATCCGCCACGCAGTAATGTGCAAACATTACTGTGTTCCGGTTGGAAGGGCATTGTTTCCAGTGAAAACACAGGGCAAATAGGAGATTAAACAACTTATAATTCTGGATGGCGCAGACCTGCTATGGGCAAACGTGACGTTTAATATCAGGCGAGCGATTTGCTCGTCTCGTCACTCAATTACATAAAAAAAAAAAAAAGAATATGTGCAGCAAAGTTACTTGCCTCACAGTTATAGTGCGTTTACTGTACGATATGTAAAACTAAGGGGTTTTATTAATAAGCAAGTGCGGCTTAAGCAATAGTCAAACTAACAGATTTCGTGTTTTACTTTTGAAGTCGGAAAAGCAATAGTCAAACTAACAGATTTATATTAGTTTTATTTTCTAGTAAATTTTGTGGTTTGTTTCCATTAAAAATAAACTTGTTAGCAATGTGAAATTAACTTACAACTCTTACCATACAAGCAAGCATTAAAAATACATGCAGCTACGAGTAGTTTTTGGTTTTAAATTAAATTGTGAAACCAGTTTTGTTTACTGAACGTTTCTGCTAGGTATTTATAATGAGTTTCGTGTAAACCTATTAAACTTAAATTAATCTTATGCTATATTCGTATTCAAGTACATTTCACGCTTGGAATTAAGTACAGCACAGGTAAATGCTTCAAGTGATAAGGTACTGCGCGGTGGCCGCAGTATTGCATTACGACTAAGCGGCGTCTTCACTGTGTTTAAACATAATTACAGTTCTGAGCGATAATTTCTCGTTCATATACTGACCTAGTAGTACGACCACCGTATCTGAAGCGTTGACTGAGAGCGCCACCATCGTACTTTATAAACAAACTGATAGCCTGGATAACTTCCATCATTTTGGCACTTTTATAAATAAGTTGAATGAATGAATGCGCGAGCACCTTCATTTGGTGATTATAGATTGGCTTGGCTGATCTCTGGCGTCTAAGCCTTATATTTACTAACACATGGATGTTTGGGCCTGGTACAAATATCCTAGTCAAAATTTTACAAGCTAAATTAGGTCTTCACAACGGGATAGGATTTAAATTAACTTTGCTGACATTTCTTTAAAAATGAACACTTCACTAATACTCAAAACTTTTTGTACTAGACCTAACATCTATATCTTAGCAGTTGGATTGTTCATGGCCGAAGGAAGTAGGCTGCAGTTTGATGCAGGTCTCTTGGGTATAGTCGTCCGGTGGGGGTTTCTCGGAGTCGAGGTGCAGCGCGGGGTTGTCCAGGCCGCGCGTGAGCGGCGCGTCGCTGTAGAACACGCCGCCCGCCAGCTCGGACAGCCGGCGCCGGCGCCGCGTGTCCTTGTCGTCGGCGAGGCTCGGCGGCCGCACGCTCGAGCTGCGACGCCGCTCCGACCCCAGCCTGGTGGGTATCCGTAGCCGTTTCTGTAGAACAAATGCGCGTTGAACAATAGTTACTATTTGTTGCAGTCATAATAACAAACACGGATCTAATCTGTGTACACGGTGGGAACTTGGCTGCAGTAGTTCTAGGATCGACAAGCTTTTAGTTTAGTCAAATGTCATGAAAATTCAGATTAAATAATTGGCTGTGATATACAGACGGACGGACGCACGAGTCTCGCCATAAGAGTTCAGAAACCGAAGGAAGTCAGATCTCTAAAAACTAATGCAGCTATGATGCTGCAGCTATGATGCTGCATTAGTTCAATTGAAGTTGAAAATTGAAGTTCATTGGAATCAACATCTGAGTAAAGTTACGAGAAAGTCATTTGCATGTTGGTAAGCGCCACCCTTGCATATAAAAGCCAGAGTAAGTACCACATAAAAATATGAGCGTCAACAATTCAAAACCTGTGTTACACTCACTAGGTACTGCAACATTCTGCTATTCACTGAAAACACTTGCCTTTATCGAAATGGGCAAAGAGTTGAGAAACTTGACGACAGGTGGTGAGATGAGGTCGATTGGCACATCAGCTGGGGGGGTGGCGCCCGTCGCAAACGAGACGGCGAGCCCGACTAGCAGCGTCCCGAAGCAGCCCAGACCCGAGTACCACAGGTATGACACGCGGAACAACCAGAATACTGCTTCGTCGTGAGCTTCCCTGCATGGAAACGAAATAACTAGCTGTAGAATAGAATAATATTGTTGGGCGTGCATAAGTACTGTACCTACCATAATATGAGGTAATGAGTGAGCTTGATAAATAGTATTATAAATGGCCCAGTATAGGCTTTAGGCATAGTAAAGCAACGCTTTACGACAGTTCTTATCTTGTATGGGGCGCAAGTAAGTCCGTTAATACCTCGGTCAGGTATTGAGATGTCAAAAGAAGAAGCTTTTTAAAATTGATATTTCTGAGTGCGTACCTACCTTTGATCAGAAATAATTTACGACTTGTAGTTGAAGATAAAAGGCTATTCATTTACCTACAGCAGCAATATTACATACATCGATATCTGCTGTGAATGAATAGGCTATTATACTCTTAACAGTAAGTAAGTTCGAATCGTATAGGCTGAGTGACTAGCCCTGGTGTTAGACTTTTTAGGCCTCCTTGGCGGTTGTTTTAGGACGTACAACCGGGACCGACCGGCTATATAAAAAAAAATAAAACATTATTTTTCTACTAAAACTCTCGACAGTCATTTGGCTTATACTAGAAAAATGTCAATGACACTCGACAAAATGTATGGAACAGCTGATTTTTTTCGCGAATTCTGGGTTGGTCCCATAGTAAAAGTTGTTCATAATGATGAGTACTATAAGACCTTTTCGGCTTAGCATACCCTTTATGAATAACCCTGTATAGTGTAAAATAAAGTATGTGTTTACATAGGCGCGACGTGCAGCGTGACGTTGGAGTCGCAGCCCGCGGTGGAGGGCGGCAGGCGCTGCAGCGGGACCTGCGCCAGCTGTGCGCCGCCGCCCGCCGCCACCACCAGCGCCAGCCCCGCCACGCCGCCCCACACGGCACCCTGGGGGATAAGACACTAGGTAAGTCGAGCTTAACCTACACCGTTATGTTAGGTTACTACTCGTACCTATATAATTAGTGACCGGCAAACATGTGCAACAAGCAGTAAACTAAAGAAAAAGTCGCTGCATCTCCTTAAACGTAAGTTTACAACATACATACCAATCATGAAGGTTCACGCGCTCGAAAAGTTTCGCCAGAAATACCCAAAAATTTGTTATTTCACAGTCAAAGTCAAGACGGCCTTGTCGCCTTGTGTGATTTCTAAAAACTAAAACTACCGATGCATGGTTGGCTGGAAGAGACCACATTCAGCGAATAAGCCGCCATGCTAATGAAGAATTCAACGTGTTTAGATGTCATGTCAGTTTTTAGGGAAACAGATTAAGAACACCTACAATGCCTATTCTAGCCGCACTTTTCCGAGTAGCTAATGCTAATTTTTGAGCAAAAAAATGTTTTCCAAATTTGTAACATATCTCCATAAACCTATCTAATGACTACAAAGACTAATGACGACAAGCATTGCATAATTTTGAAATTTACAAAAGTCTAAACAGCATTACAAAATAATGTTTGGGTGTGCGAATGACCCGTTTCATTTTAGTTACTCAAACAAAATTTCAAAATTTTCAGTTGTTTGTCATGGGAACTTTGGCTAGAATTAGTTATACAATTAGATACACATGCAATTTTAAATATGCGTCTATAATTCTACATACACTGTTGCTGCTGCTATAAGGTATGTATTCTTGCATTGTCTCTTGCCAGAGAAGCTCTTTAGTAGCGATGACAGCTCAGTGGTGTGCGCGTTCAAAACTCATGCCACGAGACGTGAGTTCAAATCCCAAAAATGATCCTATACTGCCACCGAAGGAACACATCGTGAGCAATTATGGCGCGGTGGTAGAGTACTTTCAATTACCTGGCTGGCTAGCCACCACCCTCAATAATAATTTGTCGCCAAGCAGCCGTAGAGCCAGTTCCTATTCCAGACTAAAAGGGTTTATTTTCGATCACATAATTAGTCAACTCTTGTGATAGTTCAATCTGGATTTCTTCATTCACAAATTACAAGTATTTTCAAGTGACAACCATAGAAAAAAAGGTCGCAATTTCCCTATGAGGAACTAATATATTATTGAACAACAGTCACATAATCCTCCAAATTAAACGTAAAACATAAAAACTGGACGTAAAATAAAAACTGAAATCAAAACAAAGTAAAGTCCAACTAAACAATAAATGAACCTTAGCATTAGCCCATGGGAACAGCATGCCCAGCGAGAAGAGGCCTAGCGAGACGCCCCCGGCCATGCCGTTGAAGGAGAGCGCGAGCTGCAGTACGGGCCCGAGGTGCTCGATCGCGAACACCAGCGCGAACGACACGGCGCCGCACCCCAGGCACACCCATTTGGCTATCTGGAACGGGAAACTACTGTTACTAGGCAGCTCGTCTTCCAGTATTATATCTTCATAAAAATATATAGGGTTATTCAGAAAGGGTATGCTAAGCCGAAAAGGGCTCATAGTACTGATCATTATGAACAACTTTTACGCGAAAAAAAATCAGCTGTTCCATAGAAGAATGTCAATGACACTCGACGAAATGTATGGAACAGCTGATTTTTTTTTCGCGAATTCCGAGTTGGTCCTATAGTTAAAGTTGTTCAAAATGATGAGTACTATGAGCCTTTTCCGGCTTAGCATACCCTTTCTGAATAACCCTGTACAGTTACTCTTTTTTGATAAGACAAACAGTAAAATACATAAGAGAAAGGGACAAACATTGGAAATATTATAAGTCCATCAGAGGGCGGGTTCACAAGTCATACCTTGACGAGTCACAGTGTTAAAGTTGTTTCAATGAGGCCACTAAAAAGTTTTTATTGATTTTACTCGCTATGCTACCTTGATAAGTACCTAACATATACAGTCAAATCTACAAAACACAAAGTAGAACAAAAATTTGTACTAAAACTTACCAAAGCTCCCTTGTTTTCTGGTAATGTGATGCCTAATAAACCGTGCGCTATGTCTGTACAAGCTATCGCTGACAACGAGTTCAATGCAGAAGCCACCGTTCTGTTGGAAAATAATTAACTCAATAAAACAAACAACAACAAGTACCATTTTATAGTGTTGAACCAATTACATCCATCATTCAATACGTCTTATAAATATGTAGATAAAGGCTAGCAGGTATATACAGCTCATTCTATTTCAATGGATAAGCCATCTCTGCAAAGCTAAGGTTGCAAAGCAGGTTTCTGGCTAAATCTGGATCGACTCCACACCGCTTTGCTCGTAGCAAAAATAAAGTAAGCAGTCATACATAGCAACTGGAGACAAATCGCAAATGACATCCTCAAATTAAAACCAGTATCCCACTGGACTTCACCAGATATGTCCCAATTTATTATGTAGTTATGATCAAGAGGCAGTTATGAAGCCGCATCCAAGCGCTGCGGATTGTTAACCCTTGGTTTTGCAAATTGTGAATCGGTTAAAAAAGGTTAAAATTTGGTTCTGAAATTATTTTTGTTACCAAGTGAACGCTGAAAAATCGAGAATCGTGA
This sequence comes from Alcis repandata, assembly GCA_949125135.1. Lineage (NCBI taxonomy): Eukaryota > Metazoa > Arthropoda > Insecta > Lepidoptera > Geometridae > Alcis > Alcis repandata. The sequence continues at coordinate 7,350,811 of OX421226.1, read as the reverse complement.
AGTGTTTAATAGCCTTACTGTATCAGTGGGCTATCCCCAACCAGATTGAATTATAATGACTACACCTTTGAAAAATGAAGACTACGAGGTAAGATTTTCTTTAGTTACCCAAGACTTGCAGCAAATATTCCTGCAACGAAGAAGCCTGGCACTCCCCGATGGCTGCCCAGCTGTCGCACCACATACAGCGGCAGCAGACGGTCCGATGCATTGATCATTCCAGCCTGCGGTATACAGTAATTATTGCAAACTCAATTTTCTCATATTTTCCTCATTATGTTATCCATGTCAAAATCTTCTTTGTAAATAAAGTAGCTACAAGTTGATTTAGTATTATACGAGTGCGATCCTAATGAATCGTAAACGAAAGAATTTGAATACGTGAAATTACAACATCGGACGACATTCGACTACAATACGCTATAGCGTCGCCGGCATCGGGGCGTTTGTATTAGAATAAACTCCTACGTGATTACCTGAATCGGATCACAATCAGCATAATGCAAGGCTAGCACGGCGCCGGTGATGAAATTCACGGAGTATACGCCGATGAGGCCGATGGCCGAGACCCACAGCGCCACCCGGACCTGCCCGATCCTCTCCACCGAGAGGTACTTCTGCACCGACGCCTGGTTGGCGCAGAACATGCTCGTCCAATACATCGTTCCTCCGACCACCACGGACCAGAACGAGTGACGGACCGTAGGATCTGGGTTCATGCTGAAAATAATCGGTTTAGATAACTGCAGTCATACTTACATTGGTGGTCAATTGGTCAGATATTTTTTATAGACTATTGTTTGTCTCGCAATATAGCACACTGATCACATTAATTAGGCAATAGAAGATGTGAGATAAAATTCTACAGTAGCTGTAACTGAAAGGCCACCTACTCTGCAGATGTTTTTTTCTAACAATTATAATTTTGTTTATTTTAACCTATTACGTTTATTTTAACACACCTATTGGCGTCCACCAGGGCCATCGACAAAATTAATAGATATTGCAATAGTCATTTAACAAGGCATGCATCAATTTCAAAGCAACTGATACCCACACGGTTATAAGGAAAGGGTATGCTAAGCCAAAAAAGGGCTCATAGTACTCATCATTATGAACAACTTTTATAATGGAACCAACCCGGAATCACAAAAATCACCAGTTCGATACATTTTGTCGAGTTTCATTGACATTTTTCTATGGAACAGCTAATTTTTTTCACAACTTCAGGGTTTGTCTCATAGTGAAAATCTATTCATAATGATGAGTACTTTGACCCCTTTTGAGCTTAGCATACCCTTTCCTTATAACCCTGTAGGTATAAATATTTTTTGTGATTAATTTAATATTCTCATAACGAGAAACACTTTTATTTTAGTAAGAGCCCTTTTTATTCGAAATGATAAATTTTTCGACATAGTATACTCGTAATTACTAATTAGCTACGCCTTATAAAATAACGTAACAGATAGGCGTGTAAGCAAGCCAAAATGGGGTTACGGGTCAATTTCAATTTACGTAAGTACTAAAATGTAACCTTACTATTCTAAAATATGTTCAAGGCAAAAGTGAGAGAGGTAACGGAAATTAGCATATTGTTCGATGCCTTGATTATAATGGTAGCTATCGCATTCTATTACACGGCTAGTCTAGCATTGAGATAAGCTGTTAAATTTCTTACAGCAATATGATGACATTGAATTGAAAAATTAAATTTGTGTTCAAATATTTTCACACAAGTTTTGTTTTGATAGAATATAGTGCAAAAATGTTCAGCGGCTGACACCTGCATGTGCGAAACGGTCCAGTTTCACATCCCTGCTGCTCAGCCAGGAAGTCTGTATGACTCAAGTACAACCGTCACACAACTAAATGTGTCTCTAATATAACAATCTGAACAATTGAATGCGCGTAGACGAGTTAAATGAATGCTGAAACATACTCAAAGAAATGCAGTCTGTCTGTTTGTCTCGCGTAGTCCCAAACCGCGTTCAAGCCGCCGACCTGGCCGGCGCCCATGCCAAGTACCACGCCCAGCGAGCCGATCAGAACCGCTGACTGGAACGTGTCAGTCATAATGACCGCCTTCATGCCTCCCTGAGAAACAAGAACCTCATCTTATGAAATCCATACACTGAGAAAATGCCCATCTAAATTCCGCTAAAATAATGATGAATTCACCCATAGTACGGAGCATACTGATATCACCAAAAAGTACGATGATTAAAGCACCAGTTTTTACGGTGACAACTAGGTATCATAAACTAGTGCTAATCATAGTGATATAATTATATTTTGGTGATATCAGTATGCTCCGTACTTTAAGTGAATTCATCGGAATTTAGAGGGTCATTTTTCTGAGTGTTATGAAATCTATATTATGCGCGGTGTCTAGACGCTAAATGTTGCCATTATAAAAACTTTTAATTATGATATTAAAGTACAATTTGCATAATTTGTCTGGAAAATAAAAACTTTTGTGCTTACCTGAGACGCGTAAAAGATGCATACTACATAGACCAATGATACTGCGAGGTAGGTATTCAATCCGGTAACTGCGAATTAGGAAAAAATCATCACAAATATGATTTGGAAAAACTTGCAACAGTAAACAATTAAGGTTGGCTTACAGGTGGTAGGCTAGTGCAATGATAGAGTATGTGCGTGTGTCCTGCGATACTATTTTAATGAAACAAATCGAAGAACTAAACAAAACAATAGGCACCAAAAATATTTCCCATACCTCCGAATGAGACTTATTCATCTATTATGAAATAAAACATGACGGAGCGCACCACTTATGATTTTTCGATCTAAATCACTCATGGGATAGTTATGACATAATAACTATGCATGGAAGAGGTCATGAGCAACATTTTTGAAGGCGTTCTTTAGATTGCATCACAGCATTCTAGCCCCATAAACCCGTAATGCATGAGTGCATCGACAGGGCCCGATAGCCTCTGGCCAGTTTCAGCGAAGCACGCGCGTTCTCTACCATTATCACGACAAGTTTAGCCATAGTCGTAAAGTAAGCTATTGATGGCACCTTTAGCAATACGGACCGACACTGAATACCTGAGTACCAACGATGATTATGAAATATAAACCAATAAAATGTACCTAGTACCTACGTAATAAAAATCTGCATCGAATATTTTAACAGTTGGCGGCTTAAATCATATTGTGACAGGCTGACAGGTGAACAAACATGTAATGATTTATAGGGTTGAAGAGTAACGAAGACACAAATCTGTTTTCGTAAGATTTAATTGCAAAAAATAAAGATATCTTTGTCATGGCAATCGATTAGACGAGGACATATATTATGTAGATAGATACTTTTAGTAAATTTCTGTCTGTCAACTAAAGCTGTCAGAATTGACTTGCAATAGGCTCTATGAATATAATATTTTATTGGCAAAGTAGTGAAATAAGTTACAGGAGGAGATTTATTTCGTAGGGTCAACTAACACCTAAGGTAGCTATTTTATGTACATTAAGTTTATGGATTCCCTTCCAATTTCAAAACCAGCAATTTACGTTGGATAACTTTGTATTGGAAAGATGTTAGGCAATAAATCTGTTACATAAAAATGATCGAATCATTAAAATAACTGCCGTACGAGAAATTTATCTATGTGCCTATCCAATTCATGGTTTTAACAAATCTAAATTCTTTTTACCGATTAAAAAAAAAGAGATTATCAATTCGATACGCACCTATCCATGGATTTGTTATGATTTTTTTATGATTTATGATTTTGTTAAAATACGTCGTTTTACTTGTCATAAAAATAATATAATCGAACAAAACCGACACAAAAGAAAAAAAAAATCTTTCTGTCATAAAAAAATTATACGCACAAAGTAGTATTAGTAGCTATTAAATTCTAGTTTCGTGATAATGATATCTTACATTCGAACGTCATACGTTGTTGGAACCTTAGGTGAATGGTGCGAAAACATGTTCGTAATTCTTACGTTACGTAACTATTAAATTCAATAATTCTGTTGACCCCTTCTAGCCCTAATTTTGAAAGTTGAATTTGAAAATTAGTCTGTAGGTACTTTATCTTAAGTTATAATTGTCTATCGCGTTTGTGGAATAAGCAAAATCTAAAAATCCTTTCAAGGGCCTAATGTCGTCTTCATTATTATAGGTATTCAGGATTGTTTGTTTTATACAGGGTTACACGAAACGGTGATACTAAGCTGTACGGTGTTGTACTTTAAAACAACCTTTATAATCGCAAAAAAACTAGTTCAATTACGAATTACAATTGTTCAGTGTAACTGAGCACTGAGTATGGTATGCTTATCGGTTCCAGTTTGAGATTCTAGACCTACAATGAAACCTTACGTAAGGAATTTTGTGTAACCGATATCCGTTAATACACATGATCAGAATGACAAAACTGAATCGCGTGATTGAATTTTGTTTGTCTTTGTACTTTGGCTTTGTTTGAGATTGTCTATCTATCTATATTTTATGTCGTTTTTGATACGTTATTCAAGTAGCATATAGCTCGATTAGATGACAATGATCTTATCGTTAAGTTGAGGTAGCTTTTAGTGCTGTAATTGATCATTAGAATAGGTCCGATAAAAATAAGAGTACGTACCTACTTACATACCAATAGTCAAGTCGGTGTCGTGTCCCATAGATGACATTGAATAGTAAGTATGGCCATGTGAAGCATACAGCATACCTTAAATTGCCCACAAATTTGTTCACGCTGTGCTGTGGATACTATTGCAAAACTTTATTGACATTGACTATGCAAATGAAATTAGAATACAAAAACTCGGCATCGCTTTCATAACATTCGAATTCCTCGAGAATAACAATGTCCTTTCTATTTAATATTCTTTGATTTGCCTAATTATAAGAATTGCAAAAGCATGGAACTATTATTTCGGAGATGTTGGATTTCTGTAACTGTTGCGCTAATAATAAGTATGGTAATAGCTTTTACAACTTTATTAGCGTGTAATAATATTGCAGCGGCCGTAACTTGGGCATAATTAAGGCTTTAAATCATTGTGGCTTTTCGCTAAACAACTGTGAATGAGAACATTTTGACGCATCATTATGTGTCAATGATACTCTGTAGTTACAAAGTTATTAACGTTAACGTCTTTATTGTTATGGACTCTAGTTACCTCGTAGTGTCTTCCGACCTTCGAATATGCCTAATTTATGGTGCAGAGCCCTCATATGAAAATAAAATGTCACAATTTTATTGAAGTATTTACCTACTGTCCGACTAATATTGCGTACTGCCATTTGAGCCCTAATGGCATGGCGTTTCATAATTCCGATGTACAGAATTGCCCAACCGCCTGTCAGTACCTAATATAGTATATCCGCGTCAAACGAATGTGGTTCAACTACGTCATGATGCGCGTCTATGAAGTCATTAAAGAGATAGAGTTATAAAAGTGAAATTACCAAACCTGTCGACTTACCATCTGATAGCGCCAGTGCTGGCGCATAAACTGCCACGGCCGTGTATATTATCATTTGCAGCATGTACAATATACTCGCATACACGCGCGCAGACTTGCAGAAACGGACTTCCTGAAAACATTTTACTTATTATGACATGCTAATAACATAATCCATCATACACAAACATCAATTTCTCTTTAACTTTTTGCTGCATCACCTTTGACTTTTTCTGGTGATTATCACATTATTAGGTGCATTTTGTTTGAGATACGTTACCAAATATTCATAGCAGGAGGTGAGACGCAGACGCATAAAAACAGGCAGATAGAGTTGACTTGAAATGGGTACAATGATCAAAAACGCTATACAAATCATCCAGAACTGAGCGCCGGCCATGTACATCTCCGCTGGATTTCCCAACAGCTCTATGGCAGTTACGAAACTGAAAATAACGAAAATCACGATAATGCCGATTTGAGATGATAGAATAGAACTAAATGTTAACAAAAACTTCGGTAGAGGGTTACCTTGCAGCGAGACTCAAAGCGGTCGGAAAAGTGCCCATGGATGAGCCTCCTAATAGAAAGTCGTCACCGGTCGTGGCTTTTTCTCCAAAATATCCATAGAATACACCGATCAAACATGAGATGATGAGCATACTGGCTAGAACGCAGTAGTCCTCCCAGTGGAAAAGCTCGGTTGTCAAAATGTTATCGTTTGCGGTTGTGGCTGATATGTTTGTTCTTGTCGTCGAAAGATTGGGCGTAGCTGAAGCGATTGATAGCCAGCTTGCAGTCCATAATAACAAAATTATGTATAAAACCTGGAAATAGTGAAACGATTACCTACATCTTAACTCTATAAGGCAGCGTATAGGTTAGGTAGGTTTTCAATTGTACTGGAAGATCTTCTAAAATTATTTATAATTTTGAAAATCGGTGATTCATGGCAGGTGTTAGATAAGTAATAAGTAGAACTATGTTAAATGCGCTTAATCTTTTAATTAAAGAGTGGGCTGATTGTATTTTGTTTGGTTTCGCTTATTCGGATGTGGTGATCCTTGGTTAATTAGAAAAACACACTTCAATTGTCTTTCAATTGGTTAAAAGGCGTCTGTTAATTTGTATTGCTCTAACTGCAAGGACACAATAAATACAATAAAACTATATTCTCCATTACGTTACTTTTCGAATTCCTCATCATTCCTCTTTTTCATCTTGCCGATAAAATTTAAAAAGAAATAATTCAACTGCAAAAGAATTTACAACGGATTGTTGTGAACGGCTACGCTCGGCACGTGTAATAAAAGTAATTGAGTTACTCTTAAATACTCCAAAAGGATGAAATATAAGAATCATAATTGCAGACTAAAAGTTATTGGAAAACCAACAGGCAGCTCTATCTACTTAAATCAGTTTAATCTGCTATATTAAAACCATCAACAACACATTAACATTCCAATGTAAAATTAATGGAAATGTCATGGTGTTGGTGTGGAGAAGCGAGCGCAGCGATAACTGGCGACGGCGGCTGCATGCGGACCGATCCGGTTTGAACCACGACAGAGCTTCCCCGAGCCGGATGGCTCCGGAGCCTCGTACTACCGAGTCGGATCAAATTCCAGCCAATTAAACCATAGCTCTTGACCATACTGTTTTGTAACAGTGAGCACGCAAGCGATCATGATATGATTATACCAACACCGACCTCATCATAGTAATCCGTGACTGATGTCAACTCATCTCAATCGCACGCAACGTTTCCACTTGGAATATGGTTGCTCGTTATGGCATAAACATGCGAGAACTGTAATATTTAATCATAAAAGGAAAATATTTGGATTTTATACATTTCCGTCGTTTGACTCTTGGAAGAGTGGTCATGGTGATAGGTTCAGGTAGCACGTTTTACCATTCTTGGCGTATTGGCCACTACTGACGCTTGGAAGTTTGTATTGCAGATTTTTGACAGGTCAGTCGAAATGCTCAATATAACCCTTGCAACTCGTATTTATTATTATTCACATATTTATTTGGTCTTAGTTTTTAAATTTTTTACAATACGAAATAAGAAAACAATATTATATAAAACTTAAAAACTAGGCGGGGCAGGGCCCAAGCTACCGGTGGTTAGGGCTGCAGAGACAGGAACCTCCGGATGATTCGTGCCATGTCGAGGACCACTGCCTTCTGCATCTGACCCTTGAGCCACCGTCTATTATATTATTATTTATTTATCGATGATTTCAAGATTTCTTGAAACTAGATTTGGATATCTCATAGTCTGGGATCTATATAAACGGGGAAAATCACTTAACCATCTCACCAAACCATAATCAAAAAGTAAGTGTTCCATAACGCCATGCGCTTTGCTTTTATAAATCATGACTTGCGTTAACGCCTTCCTAATACCAAAATTAAAGCTTTCTCAGAATGTGTACGGGACAAGTAAGTAGGTACCATAAACACTTGTTTTTTTATAAACCGGTGTTGAAGCAAAAATAACATCAATTCAAGCACGCGTTACGAAAGCCTCAGCTTCAAAATGTTAACCATCTTACTCAAATACATACCAACGTATTTCATTGAAACTTTTACTCTCTAGTTTTTTTCTATTTTTATTTGAGTTGATTGATTACACAAACTGTTCGAAACGAAGCAAGCTATATACGTGTCAAAGGTTATATCGTGGAGAGGGTAATTACGAGTATACTAGTCGAGAGAAAAAATAACCTCATCCTTGAAAGTTACAAAGTTACGAAAGTGCTTTTGGAATATTAATCAGCATTCACTAATTGATCTTGCACTAGTTAAAATTCTTAAAATAAGTACGTAGTAGACACTCATTACGATTCCATTGAATAATTTCTTCTGTTTTAAGCATTTGTGGTTAGTTGAACAGTCGAAGTTGCGGTCGTCCCGTTTATTCTGTTGCCCAAAAAATCGTAACCTTTGGTACCTACCATCTTTCGGACATAACCAAGTAATTCTTCAAAGCCGCAAATTAAGACTGCCAGTACCTATTATAGTTCTGTCATGTCGTACTTAAGTACATTGACAATAAAATTGTGCAAAGCTTTGTAGGTCAATGTAGAGCAGTGTCATGGACAAAGAATCTATTGTCAGGGGATGATGATGAGCAAAACTCGCCAAAATTTAAAAAATGTTGTAATATTGGGAACGTTTACACTGAACTTACCTTATTCTTAACGTGTGTCAGTTCGGTTCCTTTTCTCCTTTTCCGTGTTAGAGTCATCGTGCTGTCAGTATGGTCTGTCCGATCTGCTTCCCGTAACTTTAGGATGTATTAACTAGCGATTGAGGAACCCGCCGGAGTCGTACTGAGGGCTCGAGATGTGTACATCTGTCTAGAGACTGCCGCTAATCAATTATTGTGATTGTGACTAACGCTGCACGACAATAACCAAACAGTTATGCTCGAGCTTCTATTTCTATTAGGAACCGCATCATGTTAGAACATTGGTGGTCTTCTAGCTTTTACCTGAAAAAATTAAACCTTAAAAATATCTTAAAATTAGTGTTACGAGTAAAAACAGATATTTTTAAAATATTCTCTTTTAGATGGGGATAACGGTCCTATCAAGTTCTTTGTCATTAGCTTGAATCCAAAAAATATCATTATTATAGTATCATTATGATAGTATTCATAAAATTTTGAGACATAATGACGTATTTTGTTCCCGGACTATCTGTATATAGTCTAACCATTTACTGCCTTTAATAATCTTAATTTCAGCTTCTCTGTATCTTTTGATCAGGGTATCTCCAAAACTTCAATGCCCTCTTGATCTGACACTTATCATGCCGTTGGCAATTTCAACACTCATATTTTAAATTGGATTCCGGGCATTGCAAAAAATGTGAACTTTAATCTTCCTAACACGGAACTAAGCAGAGATAATGTTATATCTAACCTACTGCACTTAATTACACACATTTTCGTTACGTCCAGTAAGCAGGTTAACTTAGGTACAATACAAGATAACTTGGTATACAAGTAACTGTCTAAGATTGTAGTGAAGAGGATTTCATCGTCCTGCTAATTGCATGGGTAGATATATTTTATAGTACATATCAACTGGTTTTCTAATAGAAACAGACACCAGTATTGGTGCAGCATACCTTCCTAGTATTTCAAAACGCCAGGCTCGCGTCGGGTCAGTCTTAGGTCAATTATTCCCGCATCGTTGAAACAACTGTAAACATCAATAGGTGCATACTCGTGGATATTATTGTCACTGTCCCCACTTCACTTAATAAACGCACGAATGAGCATCACTCACGAGTCTTCATATAACGCGGTATTGTTTCCTTGACGATGGACGCAACACGTTATCATCTTACGAGTATAAGCACCCATTACTCGTATAATTACGAAGTCAACCTCAGGAACGCTGATTATAGAATGTAAAAGTAGACTGCCATGGAATGGAATGTTTCAATCAACTAAGAATGAAAGAGTAGATAATCGATTCTCACGTGTAAGTAGGTACCTTTTATTTGAATCAATCAATTGTTATTGGCAGGATACCTAGGCACATAATTTATCCGACGACGCAGTTTTTAAACATTTTCAGTTAAATATTAAAACTGTAATAAAAAAGTCTAACTTTTACGTAGAGTTCATAAAATAATAAGTAGGTACTGCTACTGATATTACCAATTAAATCTCGGCCGCTCTCGGCGCAGGCTGCGCGTGCGCCGATCAATCTGACTGAAGCAAATTATGGTTTTGTGACTCTAGGCGCAGTTTGCCCAAGCGTTCAAAACGTTATGTCGCTGCGATACCGAATCGACCATTATTATTACAATTGGCTAGGTGGGTATCTTATTTGCTACGGTTTCAATTTTACTATGAAAAATTGGCTACTTATGGTCAGAAAATTTTCATGCTTTATTTGTCACACCAACTAAGTACGTTTGCGGTTAACTAACTCAAACCGGACGCAGGATCACAAAATTGTGAAAACAGAAATTTTAGCCCAGATAGTTAGTACAATAAATACTAAGTACCGATAATGCACACAATAGGCACAATATAGACAAGCTATAATTTCAAAAACATTGCGTAGAATAGTAAAAGACTTAACAGTTTGAAACAAATAGGTAACCATATTACGTATTCCATAACTGCTGTACTGAAGGGATATAATTTGGTTTGTCAAAAATCTTAAATTATATGTTTTGGAGATACGTGACGTCTGAATAGTTGCCCTCGAGCGGCGCGGGATGCCGCCGCCGCGCCGCACTGCTGGCGGTAGGGGGCGGCGCGTGAGCACCATCACACAGCATTGCGCAAGGTATGAGAACCATCGAAAGTGCCCCCTCCCCGGATATGGAGCGCACATCTCTTATAAACACAGGTGGCGCCCGGTTGCTGGACACTGTTCCACATAAACTCGTGTGTAGCGTGCCCATCATGTGTGATAAAATGGTAGGTGCCCGTGACCTAGTGATCTGGTGATTGCCTCTCATCATCACAAACTATCGAGTGTTTTACAACAGCTACAGAAGAAGTGCTGGAGTGTTCATAAATTGGATGTGATTTTCCTATTTAAATTCGTCATGTGTGATGGTTAATTTGAAGTTTCGTGTGTGCAGGTCCTGAGATCTTTGTTCGCGGCGGCGCTGGTGGCGGTGGTGGCCGCGCGCCCGGAGCCCCCCAGCTCGTACGGCCCTCCCTCGACCTCATACGGAGCGCCCGCTTCCCAATACGGAGCGCCCGCTCCCCAATACGGGCCGCCGCAGCAGCCCATCATCCACAAACACGTATACGTGCACGTGCCTCCCCCAGATAACGATCTGCCCGCGCCCCGCAAGCAGATCTACGTCCCTCCCCCACAGAAGCACTACAAAATAGTGTTCATTAAGGCGCCAACGCCGCCAACCCCCACCGCGCCCATCATCCCGCTGCAGCCGCAGAACGAAGAGAAGACCCTCGTGTACGTGCTGGTGAAGAAGCCCGACGAACAGCCCGAGATCGTGATCCCGACACCCGCGCCCACGCAACCCGCCAAGCCGGAGGTCTACTTCATCAGATACAAGACCCAGGTAAGTTCCTACTCAGAAACGGCAAAATAACTCACGCAATTTTTTTCAAAGTTGTTCAAAATGTTAGTGAGTTTAGGATATCTCCATAAAACCTGAAATTTAATGGCTACTTAAATTGATAGATCAATAGGAAAATAAACTCTTTTTTGTTCACACCAGAATTTACAAACAAAAAGATAGTAACGCTTAAGTGCAAAAACAGGCGGCCTTATCGCTGAGAGGTAATTAATTGAGTTAGTTATGAGTAAGTTATTTGTAATTAAATTAGTATATTATTGAGTTAGTTAATTGCCAAAAGAGTTCCGAAGATGATAAATCCACAAGCCAACTGTCAGATCAAAGTTCAATTAATGATCCTTTATCATTTACGCATACCTTCTTACTCAGAACTACTCTATTGAATTAATATTTATTGGTCCTTTAGCTTTGCACAAAGTTATGCAAGACTCGAAACGCCTCCAACTTGATGAACGGACTCCATCATTTTCAGTCGTTAATTTTGACACCAATTGAATCCAGAATTGAACTCGCCCTAGCTATTATACAATAGTGAAGTCACCCCACTAATAACAATGCACTGGTGGATGCGCCGCAGCATGAATGCGTGAAAGTAAACCGTTTCCTGGAAGACAGTAGGAAGCACTATAGGCATTATCTGCATAACCTAGCGTTCAATGTACCATCATCATTATACTGACGCAACAGAGGATGCCACCGTCCTCAGGCTGCCTACCGAAGATAATGAGTGCGTGTAACGTAATCCCAAATCAGGTCGACGTACTTAGCCGTTTTCTCAATCTGTCTAAGTATGTGTATTTGTTTATGGACTATCATTAATTTCAATATGAACCCACGTTTAACAATTTGCTACTGTTCTCAATACATATTTCCGAAATCGAGAGGGGTTTATTTATTCTTATTTTAGGGATTGGGGTCCTCTAGAACCATCATCTAATCCCGCCCGATTTTTAAAGTTAACGATATTTTTTCAAAAAAACATGCTAATGCAATGCTTCGTCTGATGATGAGATAATTTGACAAGACAACCAGACAGAAAACAAATTAAAGGCATTATAACTTCCATTTGCCTAATGTGTCGGGTTCAAAGACAATATTAAATTGTAGTTAAAATATTGTCAAAGTTGCATGCCGTCCTGTATTACTAGATAATGTGCGTAATGTTAAAATAACATCGTAATAACAGTTGTTTCATGCAAATATGATTATAATTGACGGGTCATTCTGAATTTTAAATGAAGCCACAAACGAAAGTGGCTGTTACGCGGTTGAATTTTAACATTGATAGATGTAATATAAATACGTAACCTGTACTTAGCTGTTTTAGATTTGACACATGTAGGTCGTATAGTACGTAGTAATAGCATTTATTGGTACTTTGGTAGATAGATAGATAGATACTCTTTATTGTTCACACCAGAAATTATAAGCAAAAGGATAATAACGCCTAAACACATTGTAAAAACTGGTGGCCTTATCGCTAAGAGCGATCTCTCAGGCAGAAGGGTCCAAAGATAAATTAGCTTTGCTATAAATAAGAATAAATAAATAAACGTTTCTCATAGCAACGCCCATAGTCCATAGTTATATCAGTTTTTCTGTTTTTTTACCGACCTGATATCAAGAGTGTTTCATCCAGTCGTTTAATCCTGAAACTACAAATATAAGAAATAAAAGACTTAAAATGTTTACTAATATTTTTGTATTTGTAACATAGCGTGATTTGCATGTTATGCTGCCGCATGTACGCATGTTGCTCTCTCGATGTGAATTGCCCCTTGATTTGAAGAAGCTCGAGCTGCGACTGCCGTCGATGGATAACTGCATTTTCCTCTTATACTAAGTACCGTTGTTAACCTGAAATTAGTACATAATATCGAAATGTCATTTTTTTTTCAGAAGCAGGAAGGTTACCCTGCAGCCGCGCCGCCTGCGCCTCAGTACGGACCCCCCGCTTCTGCGCCTTCCTCAGAATACGGCGCTCCTTAAGGTGGCCCCCCGACCTTCACTACAGCTAACCCCGACTGCACTAGCCTCCCTTCTCGAAGAACGTAAAACGACTTACCCATTCAGGCCCTATAGAATAAAAATTGGTTCATCTAGGAATGCAAAGTACGAATACTTACGTAGGTACGTAAGAATTTGTTAATAAAAATGTGGTGACAGAAAAGGTTTACGTTCCACGTAGAAAGTACACAAGTGCAGTCGGAGGCGTCAGCTGGCATAACGCCAAACTAACTGTACTGCATCGTGTACGATTTTATCATACATCAAATTGATGTGAATTTTGTAAATATACTTATTATTATTTTTATATTGAATTAAATGTTTTATAATTAATATTACTACGTGTTTTTATTTCATTTGAATATCGTTTGATACAAAGTTTAATTAGCATAATTAGTTTCGAATAATTTCCATGTCATTAATTTACGTAAGGTCACCCACTACATTTTGCATTTTCTATACTTGTACAGAAATGTAGGTTGAGAGAGCTTAAAGTATTACAATAAGGAAAATAAATATCTGTCTGTATATTGGTGACACAATACAAAACAGTAACAACACATCACGTATATAGGTAACTCGGTAAAGGACTCGGTTGCTGCGGTGAAGTGACGCCGACGTTGACGAAAGTTTTCAGTTGAAGTGAAGTGTTACGAAAGGCGATAACTAGATGTCCAACAGGGATGCTAATTAGAGTTGCGCTAAAAGCGAAAACATGTAAATCACAAATAAAATAGGAACTGAAGTTACACAATTTTCTGTGGGTCGCAGGTCTTGTTACGTAAACGATCTATAATTTTTCGCTTCAAAGGTACTTACAACCTCTAATGTACCGTCAAAATGAGGTTAATTTATTTAGGACATACATACCTGCTTACACGAATATTCCGACCGTGTGATCTAGGCCTAGATTTCTCTTGTATGCTTGGATAGTTTACCTAAATTTTCCTTTTGTACGGGGTCAGTTATGTAGAGTATTTTAACGAATAGGGATTCCTGTGTTGTTTGTGTTTGTACGTGAATGTTTGGGGTTCGTTTGTTTGAATGGACAAGGAGCAACACGCTACTTTATCAGATAAAGCAAAGGGTAAAGATTTCTTAAAAATAAGATCGGTAGATACTCGTACCTATTTCTGATTCGTTAACCGACTATGTCTTCTACTACTTACTACTTATTGCGGATTAATAGAGTTTTTCCTACTTCACCGTAATTACAGTCGACGTTTAGAAGCCATATGTGGCCGGAAAGTGGCATCTACGCATTGTAGTCATAATGTGTGCCTGCAGTGATGTAACGCGAACAATCGCTACAATAGTAAAAAATGTCTCACGGCACTATTATAATATAACAGCGATTTAACATTTTCACTTTCTCGGGCCTTGAATGAATGGACTCTTCCGCCATCCAGGACCGCAATAAAAAGGAATGGTGTCATCACTGCAGCCTTGCGTTACGTAACCCTTAAAAAGGTGCTCAGTGAACTCCGAAAGGGCACCTCGGCCATTGTTTCGGTCTAACCAGCCCAATTATGAAACTTCAACCAATTCGGACTGGGTCGTCTACTAATTTTGGATAAACTTACCTAATAGAAAAGATACATTAGTATGTACTTCTCTATGCAAATTTTAGTTACCTACGTTAGCCTTCTGTGCCTTGGTAAAGAATTTTAGGTTTTTTTTATTGAATGATAGGCTTGCGCTTGACCGCCATCTCGCCTGATGGTAAGCAACGATGCGGTCTACGATAAAGCACGTAAAAAAAATATAGGTAATAAAATAGGATATAAAAAAACGCCTAACCTACACACTTTTAGCCAAGTAGGTACATCCTTATCACACTAGTTTTAATTATAGGTAGGTATGCATCGATCAAGTATCAATTTAATCCGACTTCCGTGTAGGTATGCGAAAGTTTTGCCGAGTGTGTGTATATTAATTTAGAATAATTTTACAAAACATTTGGAAAGGGCATAACTTAAGCCCGGTATACTTTGTATTCTGTAAAATTATAGAATTTATAGGAAACCACGGGCCGCAGCTAGTGGGTATAATATATATTATTTCAGGGTTATTTTTAACTAATCAAAAACCTATCGCAACTCTCGCACCGCCTAGTTTGGGGCCAAAAATGTTTTTGTGTCATATTCAACAACTTTTGTTCCACTTTTTAACAGATAGGTCTACGTCTCACGTATTTTTTCTCCCGAAATAAAACAAACATTTTCATAATAGAGCTCTAAATGATTCTCCAGAAATAATTTTACGCAGCATCAAATGAAAATAAAACACCTCATACCTAATTTTGTATTTTAGATTTTATTGGTTACGATTTAGGGTTCGGATTTGGAACAAAAGCATCAAATCAAATATGATGCGGAGAAGGTGCGTGGATGTTTTTGAGTAGTCAAAAATAGCCCTGTAGATATGCAACAGCTGTACAGGTTACTTATTTCCTCTTCAATGGTGACAAATTAAATGATGACAACGGTTGGATAGCTTCCATCATATTACGAAAGAGATTGATCTAGAATTAGCTATTTTCTTTCAGAGAAGTTTGCGGAGTTCACTGGACGGTCGCGTTCTATTTTGGTTCCACTCATGGTTCGCATCGGGAATAGTATCCACAGATCTTTTGATTCCGGCAGTCGTGTCCATATCTTCATATTGTCCATATTTTTTGTTCCTAGGTGTTTGGTAAACAATGTCACTCAAAATCGAATGTGAAACAAAACTTGAGTCCGAACCTTGTGTCCTTGCTTGGGATAACAAACTGTTTATTGGTACGGAAGATGGCTTCATAAAAGTAAGTTCTCGAATGCATCTAATCTAATTAATTATCTATGTAGAGACATACATAATATTATTTAGTGCATTGGATTACTCAATACTCAAAGCTTTCATGTAGCCATTATGTGGACATTAGGTACCTACCTAACATATACGAGTATGTGGAGTGGATCTTAATTAACAATTTTTGGGTAGGTTTTTTTCGGATTAGGTGTTATGTTATGTGATTATGTGGTAGGTACAGGTATACGTATAGGTAAGTACAGTGCAATTAATGGCAATCCTCAGTGCTCAGTCGGAATCTCGGAATTTCAGGATAAGCAGACTGCAGCGTTATTGCACTGCATGAACCTATGTTCCTACCTATCCTGAATATCGAGCTTTTTTTTGCACGGAGAGCAATACTTTGTGGTTTAGTTATCAAAAATTGTGCTTCACCTCATTCGTGAGTAGGTAGATAGGTAACAAAGCTAAAGATTTTTTTTTATTATTATCATTTGTCATAATTCTCAACCTTTATTCCTACCACTGCTCTTATTATTAAGACTAGTGCCAAAAGAACATTTCCTAATAATATTACAATCTTGCCTCAGGCTACTAAGTAAGTTAAATCTAACTTAAATTTGTAGGTAACTAATTACTAAGAATGTGTCCAATAACACTTTTCTTATTGTTTCTATTAAGCACAAAGAAATGTAATTGTGCGTTTATTTATATGTAACTTAAATTTCTAGATAGTTACTTACTAAGAATGTGTCCAACAACACTTTTCTTATTGTTTCTAATAAGATAAAGATTGATTCTATTCTAGAGGTATAGTTAACTTATGTCCGAACAGTCTTACGACGCCAAGCTATCTCCTGGAGCGTCGTGGTCAGCGCACGCTTCCCAGGTGTTCGCACTCGACGCGGCCGCTGGTAAGGTGTACTCCGCGTCCTATGACGGCGTCGGGGTCTGGTCGGAGCAGGGGGAGAAACTGCGCGACTTCCCTCGTGGTGACGGAGACATTGGAGCTCTTCAGGTGTACGACAACAATGTTTTCATTGGCGATGACGTTGGGGCTGTAAGTTGTACGCACTTCCAAATAGTAGTTTCGTTTAGGTCCATATATTGCATTCTTTCAGAAAATAAAATTGACAGTAGAACAAGTATAAAATTAGTAAGTACTTATATCATATTTAATATAGCTTACTACAAGGTACTTAAGTACCTGTAAATTATAGAAAATTGTACAAATTTTTCATTAGGAAAAGTTGATGCAGTTGTGGCGGTTTTTTATTTCGATTTCATATATTCATACGAGTATTTCGATTCGGAGTGTCTTTTATCTAAGTAGGTAGTCAAATGATAAACTCTGAAATCGAGATGAATTCATAAAGAGTGAATGACTTCCTGTCGGTTTAGTAGCACTAATTCTTGTGATCTTGGAAATATGGGCTTTTCTGCAATATTATAGTTTACCTGCATACAAGGGCGTCGCCAGCTTATGACTAAGGGGGGGGCAATGGGGCAATATTATGGAGGATAAAAAAAATAAACGCCGAGAGCATAAAGCGTTACACTTTGGAAGTCTTTGCCTCGATGACGATTGTAATAAGAACACGGTTCTAATATCAATGTATAAAACTTCACAAGCCCTCGACAGCACAATAGAGTCGGGACAATTTAGACATTGGAGGGTACCTACAGTAATTTCCACCCAGCTGAAAATTGGTAGGATTGTTTGAAACACCATCATAAATGAAATCTAAAAAGTCACCATCGATCCGATACGTGCAAAAAATCTTACTCCGGGCAGAAGGTCACCAAAATGGGTTTTTCGCGATTTTCTCAAAAACAATTCAAGCTACTAGGAAACTGTTCAAGACAAGTATGTTCTCTATAACATTCCCTACAGTATTGCTTTTAAATGCATGTTGGTAGGACTCATGGTTTTGAGATATGTTGATATTCATTTCAGACCAGGCCAAAAAGATGACAATTTCTCTTAACGAAGCCTCGGTTAGCAGTAGATCATATCACAAGTTTGTAAATGAGTTTTCCTCAAGTTTTCAACATCGCTAAATCCGACAATCTCAAGAAACACTTTGAAAAATGACTCTTTGTGGCTCAAATCGGATAAATGATGATGATGGCTGACGAAAAATTTTACCTCTCGTATCTCGGAAACGGTAGAAGGATATAGAGGGGTACACCCGACTTTTGAAATGTAGATCAAATTTTTGGGGAAATGATATAAAAAAATATAGTCGCCATCGCCATACAAAAAAGTTTGACAGTCATACAAATAAAAAAAAAAGGAAATGCTCACAGCTATGGAACCGCTGTAGATGGATGGAATGTACTTGAAGAAATATTATAGAGGTTCATAACGACAATCGAGATTCAGAAACAAAAATCCAAGATGGCGTATTTCATGTTTTCGTCAAATTCCAGTGGATCTTCCAGTGATCCTATGAGGGTGATATTTTGGATCTGGACCTACATATTATTACACTGTTTAATGGTCTTGCGTTTTGGCAAATCTGATGATCGTGATGAAAATGGCGGCGATTTTTAAAACGGATGTCTAAATCTTAATGTTATTCTGAATATTTCAATATTTTCTACAATTTACATTAAACCTTGTGAATTTATTAACGTTTTGTCATGCGATGCGGAATTTATTAATAGGTAAGGAAGTGAATTGCTCGCACTTTGGTCGCTTTACGGCTAGCTACATTTGATCTCTAGGGGGGGGCAACTGCCCCCCCTGCCCCCCCTTGGCGACGCCCTTGCCTGCATATGTGTAGGATTAATAATGAAAACACTCGTGTGATACCTACTATTAAAAACCTCGCCTACGGCTCGGTTTTTAAACTCACGCTCGTGTTTTAATACCCCTCATTAATTTTTGTTATAATTAAACACGGGAATTAAACACCCCTCATTAAGCAACAGTTTCATAAACTACTATTATTTTATTTACATTATTTAACATCTAAAATTTATTTAGATCACCGTGTACGAAAATGATGACGTAAAGGCGAAATACAACGTGCTAGAAGAAGTCAAATGTTTACAATTTAGAGCGCCATTTTTATTCACCGCTCGAGACCTCTACGTCACGGTTACGGAAATCAAGCCTGGTGAGTACTTCCGCTACTTCCTGTCATCCTGTAGTAGCACTAGCAGTAGATCGACTTTAACCGAGGAGTGCCACTTTTTGTGTCAATAGTCCAGTTGGGACGATCCACCGAACTATTACTGCAGCTTATTACTTGCAGGAGTTCGGATGTTAGTCCGGTTACTCTTTGATAGCAAATGGATCGTATATGGATGCCACATACACATCATTAGTTTGCTATGAAAAAAAACGCAGGCTTTAATTACTAGTGTCTACATTTTAAAATTTTGTATCCCAGTGAAACAAATTAAATGTGTGTGTGTGTGATGCTGCTAAAAATAATGTTACCCACGCGCAATCATTGACTACTTATGTAGAAAAGTAACAGCTCTCAATGAGTTAGGTAGGTACCCGTCATAGGTATAGGTACCTAGAGACGCTAGAGTACGCGATGACAACGTAATAAAAATAATACCGGTAATTTTAATCCTACTACATATAGAAACGCGAAAGTTTGTAAGAATGTATGTGTCTATGGGAATATCATAGGGGAATATCTAGTTTAGTCTATGACAGAATGACAGCTGTCACTGCCACTTTTCCCGCTTGTAAAAGATGTCGACATGCGTGTGTTATCTTGATTCATTACTGAATATTAAACAAATTACAACAGTTAAATACTTTCTTCATTTACATCACCAATGGCCAGCGATCACACAAACAGTATGTTTGTCGCTCTTTCACACAAAAACGGCGGAACGGATTTACTTACATGAAATTTGGAATTAAAGTTGTTCATGGTCTGGATTAGCACATAGGCTACTTTTCATCCCTGTAAAATGTATGGTTCCCGTGGGATAGGTTTGTTTCAATCTAGATTTAAAATATACATGTCTTCTCCTCTTTCATTTAAAAGAGAAATATATACGTATTTTATAATTGAATATTTATTTTAATTTAAGTAAGTAATCCATATTTATATTTTTTATGTAATTTCTATTTTATTTTTATTTTATACCTACTTATTTATTTTTGAACCTTTTGACCGCGGGTGAAACAGCGGGGCGCAGCTAGTCATAGAGATAAAAATTAATCGCTGTTCTTTTGTCTGGCTAAAACTCGAGATCGACGGATTTGATATTTTTTTTTTGTTTTGTTCGCTCTAATACAGGAAAAGTTTAAAACTAAAAAAAACATCGGGTGAAACCGCCGGGTGCAGCTAGTAAAAAATATAATTAAGTCTGTGTGACGTCATTTTCTGAATCGCGGTATTGCAACAAAACGGGTGAGCTCCAACACCTCCAACACACCATCGTAGTACACACTGTTGCCGCTAGATGGCTACGCTAGCCGAGACGGTGACTTTCTGAATCGCGGTGACGAGATTCGCACAGAAGTAAGGGGCCAGTTTGAGTTTCGTGTCTATTGTTAACTCTGGCTTCCCTTCATCACGATTAAATCTTTCGCCTTTTACTAAAGATTTCTGTGGAGGGGAGCACTCAAATGAGTCTACAACCTGTTTTTACAAAACCCTACTTCGGTAGGGGTTAATAAATTATACTTTCTTCAGTATGGTTCTTCATGCTGACTGAGTGCTAGACGCGTATATGAAAGTGTAAAAGAATGTAACTTTGTTTTGTTACGCTTTCACGCGAAAAAACTAAACCGATCAAAACTTGTTGTACACAATATTATATTCTTTTAGAAGTAACATAGGATACTTTTTATTAAAAAGCCTTTATTTAAACAACTAGCGGCCAGCAAACATGTCCGCATCAAATTGTTTCATTATACGCGTTTTGTTGCTTATACAGAAACAAGAGACACATTGAACTTTCTATTGATTATTCTAATTATTATTCTTGATTATTATTATTTATTATTATTATTTTATTCTTATTTGATTATTCTATCATTATTCTGATCTTTGATCTCTATTACTTAATACTTATTTAATGGCTTCAATGCGAGCGAAGCCGCGGGTAAAAGCTAGTTCGAAATAACAAAAATACTTTACTAAATAGAAGAACTATTATAATAGCGAGTCTAACCTGCACCCGATTTACATAGCAAGAACAATACGCAGCAGCGGGACTGGTGTAGATGATGATGTTATAAATATATTAGTGATAAATAGTTGCCGTTTTTAGTAGGTCTAAATGAAAGTTTATTTTTACAGGGGAATCTAAAAACAACTTCGTGACCCGGCACACGATGGAAGGGCGCGCTCCGCTGAGGATAGCCGGCGACCTTCTCCTCGTCACGGCCAGAGGGGGCAACAACTTGCGGCTGCACCAGGCGACCGTTGATACGGAGTTCAAACTGTTGCATGAAGTTAAGGTGCACCCACATTTCTTTGGCCACACGGCACACCACTATATGCCTAGCATAATTTATGCTTTCAAATGCTTTGTTTATGATAACACTTGAGACTGACAAGTGACAAACATTACTTAACTTCAGTGCATAACAAAATGAAGTGCACAGTATTAATACAGGGTTATTTATAAAGGGTATGCTAAGCCGAAAAGGGCTCGTAGTACTCATCATTATGAACAACTTTTACTATGGGACCAATACGAAATTCGCGAAAAAAAAACCAGCTGTTCCATAGAAAAATGTCAATGACACTCGACAAAATATGGAACAGCTGATATTTTTTTCACGAATTTCGGGTTAGTGCCATAGTAAAGTTGTTCATAATGATGAGTACTATGAGCCCTTTTCGGCTTAGCATACCCTTTATGAATAACCCTATATTATAACATATAAAATAGAACTGATGTAGTTAAGTAATGTCAGTACTATATATTAAACTTTACTGTTGTATTTCTCTATATACATTTAAGTTTATTTCTAGGTAAGTGACATGATAGTTACTAGCGTGGACGTGGGTGGCGACTATGCTTGGGCCGGCAGCTGGGATGGCCACGTCCGAAGATGGAAGATAGCTAACAACCAGCTAGAAGCAGCTGGAGACATTGATTTAGGAGCTTGTGTCAATGCAGTTGTGGCAGATAAGAACTCTGCATATGCAGCTGTCGCAGGGGGCAAAATTGTCCATATTAAAGAAAATTAGACAAAAGTGCAATATATTTCTTTATGAATATAACAATAATAACGAGCTGTATTAAGATTTGAATAACTCAGTGGTTGAAAGCATTTCATTCTTAATTCACAGATCTAAAAAAGGAAGAATTTGTGTTCTGTTGCTATTATTTCTATTATCATGCGCACTTTTTATAATAGAAATCAGTTATAATTACATTAAAAAAATTGAAATAAATATTAGTTGTGTATACTTGCAACTACGAACTTCTAACTTGCAATATGAATGCCTATTATTCTGCTCACTGCTGTGGAACTAGGCTGAATATAAATGCAAAGCATAATAGTTAGCATAGTATAGATATTTTGAAACTTAATTTTTTTCAAATTGTCTGTCTGTATAATTATACTTGCAAGTACTATTTATTTAAGTCGGTAGCTACATCCCATCTTGTAGTTGCAGCAAGCTGCATGATGATATACTTGATGTCATATAGATGATTATAGCCCTATCTACCTCCTTGCTTGTGATGTTTGCGGCTGACAAGTCCGAACTTCATCTTGAACCATGGTGTGTTCACCTACCATTATTTATTACTTCTTCATGCATAAAGAGATCAATAGATTTGAGAAATATTTGGACTAAATACCTTATACACTGGATTAATATACAGGCTGTTTTTTATCAAGGAAATAAACTATTTCTGTAGAACAGAAACCACAGGGTGCAATTAGGTTTAAAAATAAAAAAATGATTGAAAAAAAACACTTCGTATATTGACTAACTTTATTACACGACATAGGTCATGTTTACATTTACAATTTATTATAATTATATAATGATTTCAACGTCGCACAATTCTTTTTCACTTGGCAACTTGATGGATTTCGGGGCGACATAATTAGGATCTATTAGTGGTGAACCCGATTTTTCACGACGGCGGAGCTCTAAGAATGCTTCACGATGAGCCCAATCTCTCAGATGAACATCAGGAGCGTATGCCCAAGCTAATCCACCAAACACTATGCATAGGGTTACCGAAAAGAAGAACGAAGCATGGTGCACGTTTGTGTCGTCGGTTTTATCATCGTAATGAAATCCATAGCTAACCCAATTTTTACTCTGGTCAGCAGCCGGGGCTGCAGCTGCGGAATCACTATTTTTCTTTGAAGTGGCGATGGTACGGCTCATGGTGTTAAGATGGTTCCACAAACATCTTTGTACAACAGGCATGTGGCCCAGCTTTATTAGTGCAGCCATAGTTAGATTTAAGATAAATCTAAACGCTTTTCAAGCGAAAAACTCCAATTTATTGGCTGATTACGAAATTAAGAAAAACATCAACCTATTTCAATGAATCTGTCAACTTGACAGTAGCTCAGCTGTCTTTTTTTTTTTCAGAAATAGATTTCGTTTTTATATTTAATAAAGGCCCCTGTACACAGACAATAAGGTTGTATTGTCTGTGCCCCTGTAACATCCAAGCTGCTAAAATTAATTTAAATTTAATACAACTGGCAACTTGTCAAAGTCGGCAATTTTCACATGATGCTCAGTAATAAATCTATGACATGATGTCATTGTCATAGAGACGCGAATGTCAACTACAGTACTACTCTATGACTGGCACCTGGGACCTGGCAGCACTGACTCGTCGGACTCGACTCGTCCTAAATACTCCAAATTCATTTCATTCTAGCGGTCGGCTTCTCGGCTTACAAATTTTATTTTTTCTGTAAATTCAATTTTGCTAAGATCTGCCCTGCCGATTGTTTTCGTGTGAAACTCGAATCGGTGATTCACGATGGTTGTCAGACAGTACAATGAGGAGTTAAAGTATTTGGAGAAGCTTAATCCATATTGCTGGAGAATCAAGAAAGGGTTCCAGCCGAATATGAATGTGGAGGGTGTGTTTTACGTGAACAGTACCCTCGAGAAGCTGATGTTGGAGGAGCTGCGGAATTCATGCAGACCCGGTATGACTGGCGGGTTCCTTCCTGGCGTGAAGCAAATCGCAAACGTCGCGGCGTTACCGGGGATCGTGGGCCGATCAGTCGGCCTGCCAGATGTACACTCGGGATATGGTTTTGCTATAGGTAATAAGACATTTTGAAATAATTCCTAGTTTCCTTTTAACATCGCAATCTTTAGTTAAAAAAAAATGTGCTTAAAAAATATGTAGCAAAATTATCCCCAAAAATAAAGAATATATGACTCATATTACATTTCCGCAGATAATGAACTTTATTATCTATTATTAAATCACAATAATGTGATTCCAATAAACAGAATTAGTTAAACAAATACAATGCAGCTTATTATTCAAGATGGTGCAATACTAGGTACATAAGGCTATTTCCTCTTGCAACCAAAAACTTAAACAAAAGAAAGACATCAACTCATTCTTAGTAAAGGTTGGCTATACTGAATCCAGTCACTGGCGGACTAACAGGGGGGCGGTGGGGGCGGTCCGCCCCGGGCCCCACAACTGAGGGGCCTCGGATTGGCATATTTAAAAAAAAAATCCTTGTCTACTCAGACAATGTTATTTTAACATAATCTGCTGTAATTAAACCATTCTTCCGATCATTTACCATAATAAGTAAACGGTGTAGGTACCTAATTCATCTAAGTTCATAACGCATAGGCTAAAAAATGGCGAAACATATTACGTCGACTTTTGGATATTACATTATTTTTAGCTCAGCAGAATCTTGCTTTCAGAGGCCATAGAGAAGATCCTTCATCAGAAAACAGAGGTAATTTCATAGAATTAGTGAAAATGATGGCAAAATACGATCCCGTATTAAGTGAGCACTGGTCAAAACTTCAAGACGCTGCAGGTGGATTGAAAAGAGTAGGTACCTTCTTATTTATCAAAAGGTATCCAGAATGAATTCCTATCTA
This sequence comes from Alcis repandata, assembly GCA_949125135.1. Taxonomy (NCBI): domain Eukaryota; kingdom Metazoa; phylum Arthropoda; class Insecta; order Lepidoptera; family Geometridae; genus Alcis; species Alcis repandata. Next base: position 7,325,411 of record OX421226.1, on the reverse strand, counting down.
TTTTAAGTCATCACGTAAAACAAAAAATTATTGATGAAATCAAAATATCTAAATATTTTGGAATCATGTTTGACAGTACTCCAGACGAGAGCCATACCGACCAAATGAGTGAAATAATAAGATATGTCTATATAGAGGAAGGAGCTGTGGAAGTTCGGGAGTCCTTCTTAGGTTTCTTTTCTATGTCAGGAAAGACGGCAAGTGATATGGCAAATGATATTTTAAAACAGCTAGAAAAAGATGGATTAGACATTCAACTTTGTAGAGCTCAGGGCTACGATAATGCCGCCTCAATGTCTGGTGTTCATGGAGGAGTTCAAAAGAAAATCCGGGATATTAACCCTAAAGCATTATTTAGCCCTTGTGCAAATCACTCACTAAATCTTTGTGGTGTACATTCCTTTGCATGCATTCCTTCAAGTGTAACCTGTTTCGGCACCTTAGAAAAAATATATTCATTCTTTTCCGCTTCGACCCACAGATGGGAAATACTAATACAAAAGGTTGGGAAAACTTTGAAAAGACTGTGTGATACACGCTGGAGTGCTCATCATGATTCCGTTAAAGCTGTCAGACAAAATGTAGAACAACTGGTCCTTACATTGGAAGAAATGTGTGATCCTTCGAAAGAAAATTTAGATACTAGGTCTGCAGCAGCAAGCGTACTACTTCCTGCAATATGTGACTTCACATTCTTAAGCTACTTGGAGTTCTGGAAAATGATTTTGGAAGAAGTAAATCTCACCCAAAAATATTTACAAACACCTGAAATCACACTTGACATGGGTTTGATAAAAATGAAGGAACTGCAATTGTTTCTTGTCGAGGAAAGAAATACGCTCGTCACTAAGGCTATACAATTTGGCACGCACAAATGCAGAGAACTGGGCATAGATATTGAGAGACGAGGCCGACGAAAAGTAAAAAAGAATCAACCTGGAGAAACATCTTCAGATGCCAGATTGACTTTGCAAGAAGAAGTTCGCAGATCTATGTTCGAGTGCTTGGATAGATTTAGTCAAGAATTGGCTACAAGACTCACTGCTATGGAAAACATTTCTAGCACCTTCCATATTGTACAACCAAAATTCCTGATAAAAGGCTCTGTAGAAAATGAACTTGAGCAGGCAGTGGAAAAGCTCAACCTAGTCTATGGTGATTTTGACAAGGAAAAATTATGCAAAGAAGTTTACAGATTGCGAAGACATGTAAGCGCAACTAATACTGCAACGGAGGAAGCTGCTTCATGGAGTGCTAAAACAATGTTTGAATTTATTATTAGATGGGACTTTACCGAATCCCTACCCAACATATGTCTGATACTTCAGTATTTCCTAACAATTAGTGTATCAGTAGCGTCGTGCGAAAGAAGTTTTTCAAAACTTAAACTTATCAAGAATTATCTACGATCGACCATGACTGAAGAACGACTTGCTATTCGTAGCTTGGCTATTTTGTCGATTGAAAGAAAAGCAGCATCGGTTTTGGATTTTGATGACGTTATTAATAAATTTAGTGCATTAAAAGCTAGAAAACACAATTTGAAGTGTTTGTAATTAATTTTAATTACTTGTAGTGTGGTTGCTTGTTTTTTATTTGAAAGCTGTAATGTTAAAAAATATTGATTAAAATTTTAGTTTCTATCTGCATTTGTTTAATTCAGTAAATATGGAGAGCGGGCGCCAGGGGGCCCTAAAATTAAAGACCGCCCCGGGCCTCAAAAAGTCTTAGTCCGCCAGTGAATCCAGTCCACTTAAATTCATACTTTCAAAATGCATATGTATATTATATGTTTGTGAGAGAAAAATAGAAGATCACCTATCCCCATATTTTCAACTGCATTGTATGCTACCGGAATTGAAAAGCCAATCCACTGTTTAATCTGAAATAATTTTATTACTTCAAATTTTTCACAAGCTTGTTTAACTTGATGAAATTAAAATGACAATGCTGTGAAAGCTTTTAAAAATAATTAATCATCTCGTTTTTTAATCTTCTTCTTATATATTATATCTTCTTATATATAAAAATGAATCGCTGTTCGTTAGTCTCGCTAAAACTCGAGAACGGCCGGACCGATTTCGCTAATTTTGATCTTGAAATATTTGTAAAAGTTCAGGGGAGGTTTAAACGGTGAGAAACATTAATAATAAGTTAAGAAAAATATTAAAATCAACAATTTGATATTAAAAAAATATAAAATAAATAAACAATATTAAATCAACAACTGTTCCTACCTTTGAAACATTTGATGTTTGGTACGGTTAACTCGGGATGTCCGATCTCTTTTGTCTTTTAAATAGAGAAATAAAAAATAGAGTCACTAGGTTGTCAAATATTTATAGGTGTGTTCAGAAATTGGTCCGATCTTTGTTGTTGGTTTTTGTTTTGTTTTGTTTGCTCTACTACAGGGAAGGTTTAAAAGTAAAAAAAAAACAGCGGGTGAAACCGCCGGGGGTCAGCTAGTAATAAATAAAAACAATACAAAAAATTAACAGTCACTAACTCATATCTTGACTATGTTACTTTCAATTTCCTTTCATATGTAACATAATTGACTAATTTAATTAGTGTTCCAAAATAAGATACTGTAACAAAAATTACAGCTTCAATGGCTTTTTTCCTCAACAAAGTTATTTTTATGTCTAGTAGTAGTATGAGTTCAAAAACAATGGGCCCAAGTTTGAAGGCTTTGGTTGACAGATCAAATTTTCCTAAAGTATTGATGTCCTTGCCTAAGAGGTTGCAATGACACCAGATATATTTTAAGTTAGTTTAGATCTGTCAAATAATGTCTTCAAATGGCCCTAAAATATCTAAACAATATAATTATATGTTTGCAATTATTGCATCATGCCAGGAATAAGCTAACCAAAGTTTAATTTTAACAGGAAATATGGCTGCTTTCGATATGTCAGATCCAAAATCTATTGTGTCCCCTGGTGGGGTCGGGTTTGACATCAACTGTGGGGTTAGGTTGCTGAGAACCAACCTGCATGAGAAGGATGTTGAACCAATAAAGGTATGAAATACCCAAAATCATGTATCATCAGTTTACAGCTAAAATTCTGTTGTAGATCAGCAATAGATAAAATAAATTATTAGTAATAACAACTATAACTCTCTAGTTTTTTCTATATAAATTGTATAATTTTTTTTGCAGGAGCAACTGGCACAGAGTCTGTTTGACCACATTCCTGTTGGAGTAGGTTCTAAGGGAATTATTCCCATGAATGCTAGAGATTTAGAGGAAGCTCTGGAGATGGGAATGGACTGGTCTCTCCGTGAAGGATATATTTGGGCAGAAGACAAAGAGCACTGTGAAGAGTATGGTCGAATGCTAAATGCCGACCCCTCTAAAGTCAGCCTCAGAGCCAAGAAAAGGGGGCTGCCTCAGCTAGGTACTTTAGGAGCTGGTAATCACTATGCCGAAATTCAGGTTGTAGACGAAATTTATGATAAATATGCTGCTGGAAAAATGGGGATCGAGAGAATTGGCCAAGTCTGTGTTATGATTCATTCAGGAAGCAGGGGATTTGGGCATCAAGTGGCCACCGATGCTCTGGTACAGATGGAGAAAGCAATGAAGAGGGACACAATAGATGTAAACGATCGGCAGCTGGCTTGCGCAAGAATCAACTCTGTTGAAGGCCAGGATTACTTGAAAGCTATGGCAGCGGCAGCTAACTTCGCATGGGTCAACCGGAGTTCGATGACATTCTTGACTCGTCAGGCGTTCGCGAAGCAGTTCAAAATGGCACCTGATGATTTGGATATGCATGTTATTTACGATGTTTCTCACAATATTGCTAAAATTGAACAGCACATTGTAGACGGCAAACAGAAAACTTTACTTGTACACAGGAAGGCATGTATCTTGCTATGCAACTTAACATTTTGGCTGCGGGAAACACATACTTTGTATTTACCTTTGCGCGACGCGAGTGTGGCTGCACACGCCAGGCGCGGAAAACAACGTGTTAGCCGCGCCTGGGGCAAGCGCATATGATTACTAGCCGCAGCCAAAGTGTTAATTACAACTCGTATGTAGTTTTATAGGAAAATTTGATGGTTTCACATCTATGTATTTGTTACAGGGTTCCACTAGAGCCTTCCCTCCTCACCACCCCTTGATCCCAGTAGATTACCAATTGACAGGGCAGCCGGTATTGATTGGAGGTACTATGGGTACCTGCAGCTACGTCCTTACTGGAACTCATCAGGGCATGACTGAGACTTTTGGATCTACTTGCCATGGAGCAGTAAGTTGAATGTTACTAAATATTAAAAAACTTTACCTGTTTTCCCAAAAGGTGATGTTTTTCTTTTACAAGTGTACTGTTTGTCTGTTCCTATGTGACAGTGCTTAAATGGCTTGACCAATTATTATTATAGATTGTGAGGTGTCAGTAGATTAGTCTTTGTATCAGGAGTGTCAGGCCTCATTTTGAAATCAATCATGAAGTCCGCTTTTGAATTAATTAGGGCTCAGCTGCATTCAAGAGAAACTTGCTAATAATTATTTATCACAATTTTTTAGGGAAGGGCGTTATCCCGTGCCAAGTCGCGGCGGAACATTGACTACAAAGAAGTTTTGACAAAGTTGGAGTCGATGGGAATATCCATTAGAGTTGCATCACCCAAGTTAGTGATGGAAGAAGCCCCAGAGTCCTACAAGAATGTCACCGACGTCGTCGACACCTGCCACGCAGCGGGCATCAGTAAGAAGACTGTCAAATTAAGACCTATAGCAGTCATTAAGGGTTGATTTATGTCAAAAATAATCTGATTACATGTGATGTGAACCGAAAGACTAAACCAATTTGTCTCATTAAGTATGATTTGTATTTATTACTTATATCTATAAGGCTTTGAAGTAAATAAGTTAATAATCTACCTATACCTTGTTTTTTGTAGTATTTATTATTCATTGCACTATAGTCACTGCGTCGTGCGGCCATAAATCATTTCTCTGTGTCTATCTCGCTCGCACTTGTGGGTCTTATGGAGCCGCATAGTGATGTGCGTAAGATGGTTATAGGCGCATATCGATAAGAATCAGATAGAAACATCCACTAACGACTACGACGAAGGCCCTACGACTCAGTTGGTAACGCGGTGACTATAGTATAGTAGTGTAGTGTAGAAACACCCTTGAATTGCCGAATGAAACGCAAATGTACATTCACGATTATTTTTATTCATACTACTACAACAGTCAACAATTTAATCTAGTAATAAATTAATACTTTTAAAATGATCTAGCTTTGGAGGTACATTGTTCTATTCAACGACTAAAGAGTAATGACTAATGGTGGCTGCCATGTCCACTTTACAAGCTTTTTAATTTATCTGCTAAGATGACGAGCAGCGCCGTGCCGATGAAGAACAGGCCCGGGGGAAGAACTGCGGTCGTTCGATCGATCTCTTCTGAAAAATTAAGTACAGTAATGAGTATTTTGGGAAGGTATCGGTAAAACGGGGTGAATAAAATCGAAGGGGTGAATTTCTACGGACTAAAGTCAAATATTTCGAAAGTAAAAAGTACGAAAGTTTCGAAACCTTTACCCCCTGTCCAGTGGCGTAGCGTGAGTGCCCGCCGCCCGGGGCGGATGACAATTTCGCCGCCCTCTTATAATAGGTATTTCAATTTAATGTAGGTATACAATACATTATTTGTAGATAACTTTTCGGCAAGCACAGTCATCATTATTTTGCATTATACAGGTTAGATTTTAAGTAAAAAAGTTTATCTAAGTTTTACAATAATAGCCTAAGATCCCGCTATACAACGACCTTCACCGAGATGTTTATTTGATGAAACGTATTTTATATTCAATTTAATATGTCAATAAATATATAACATATGGGTTGCCTAACAAATTATAGTCCAGGATATGATTAAATAATTATTAAAAAAAAAATCTATAAACATTTCACCGGTTTGATTATTAGACAAATTTTATACCAATCGACAGTATGAAACCCATAGAATACGCAAAGTTTAGGTTGCCTATTCTTTTCCGGTCACAACTCTCGGGATCCCTCATTGCCTGGTATAAACAGGTAAATCGATACCTGTAAGCATTATGCACCGGTCTGATTATTGAAATAAAATAAAATTAAAGATTATTTCATTATGAACACGATGGTATAGAGTTGCCTGCGAAAAAACAGCCCTGAATTGTCGAATTTTGAAAAAAATTAAATAAATATTCCTTTATTTTAATAAAAAAAACTACTCCAAAATGATGCACAGCATATAGTACGAGTCTATCGCTGTCCTTTTCATTTTCAAGAACAAATAGCATGTGCACTCTCTTTCTTTAAATGGACGGACTTCAAACAGCTGCTATACTGTGTCCTCTTCTATCGCATAGGATGGTTGGTTAGGACCTCTCACTCGCACATATTCACTCAGCAATATTTCACTTTTCAAAATTCGACAACCGGAATTCGGGACTGATTTTTCGCAGGCAACCCTATATCACCGTGTTCATAATGAAATAATCTTTAATTTCATTTAATTTTAATTCAATAATCAGACCGGTGCATAATGCTAACAAGTATCGATTTACCTGTTTATACCTGGCAACCCGAGAGTTGTGACCGGAAAAGAACAGGCATCCTAACGTTTGCACATTCTATGGGCTTCATACTTTCGATTGGAAATGTTTGAATTTTTTTTTTATTAATTAATCATTTCCTGGACTGAAATTTGCTAGACAACCCATATGCAATATATTTATTGACATATTAGATTGAATATAAAATACATTTCATCAAAAAATATCTCGGTGAAGATCGTTGTATAGCGGGATCTTAGGCTAGTAGTAAATTCTGCTATTACTGCACTTTTAACTATTTACCTGTAATTTTTACTACCTAACTAAAGTGCATTATTAATTTGAAAATTATGCTGTTTAATATGTTTTTTAAAATAATATACTCAAGTTTTTCAAGTGTAGTAAAGAAAACTACTCAAACGTTTAAACTTAGTAAAAGTTTGTATTTCTTGCCAAGAAATACAAATCAAACAGTCGCTACAAAATGTCATTCAAAGAAAAGAGATTTACCGAATTCGTCACAGCATAAGTAATGAAAAGTTCCGTGCTCTTTTCAATCGGTCCCAATTTGTAATTGCGATAAAAATATGAAATGGTTTAAATATTTTTATTATTTATTGTGAAATTTTTCCGCCCCCTAAAAAGTGCCGCCCGGGGCGGGCCGCCCCCCCCGCCCCCCCTACGCTACGCCACTGCCCCTGTCACCTTTCTTTGTTATTTTTCGAAATTTTTGGCTATTGTCTGTAGAAAATAATTTTTAGTTTTGTATCTATTCAGCCCTGAGGTTTTATTCACCCCGTTTTACGGTAATTAATAGGTATTGGTAAACAAGAACATTATTTTTACAAAACAAAAAACAAAAACCGACTTCAAAAGACCGACTATTGAGTTATTCATCTATTTGTCGCGCACGTACTTAATGCTTTAAGACTTATATGGTTTTCTCATGGATACCATTATCAGAACTGGACTAAATTGAAATGGGACCAAATGGGAAGCGTCAGCTTTCTAATAAAAAAAGAATCATCAAAATCGATTCACCCAGTCAAAAGTTATGAGGTAACAAACATAAAAAAAAGAAAAAAAACATACAGACGAATTGATAACCTCCTCCTTTTTTGAAGTCCGTTAAAAAAGGGTTAGGTAGAAGTTGGGGCTATCAGATCAATAAAGTGACATTCGAAAATCGAACGCCAAGGACCATTTTCGTGACAAATTTTGGGATTCAGAACATAACATATCAGAAGTACCCTCAAGCCAGACATTTATCGAATTCCACTTCAAAAGATTTTTGAATCAGCACTAATGTGTGAGCTGAGCCATAAATCATAGATAAACTAACCTGGCATAACTTTGTGTTTCTCTTCTTTGACATCTGTGACCCAGCCCAGACATCTATCCACTGCTTCGTCCCACCGAATACGACGCATCTCCCTTTCTACCAAATAATAATAATTATTAGTGGTGGTGGACACAAAAGTAAATACAATTTTTCATGGAAGGCTTATCGAATAGTCCAAGAAACACGACAGTAACTTCGCAGCACTTCATACCTTCACAGGAAATGGATGGAAGGAAAGTATCAGCCGGCGGGCTCGGCGTGGAGGTGGGCCACACGCGGAGCGCCTGCCCCGCCACCATGGCGGCTCCCAGAGCGGTACTCTCCATCATTAGAGGACGTATCTGGAAACACACTGATATTTACTTTTATCCCGGAAAAAATTGTTTTCGTAGGATATACAATATTAAAAACTAATGAAACCCTAGGGCGTACCTAGCTAGTTATTTAATATCTAGTAGCTCGCAAATGTTATCGAGAACTCTCTTACTAACGCTCTTGCGTGCGGCTCTGACGGCCGACATAGTAATTCATTTATTTCAGGCAACTAGGCCCATATCAACATGGTCGAGACGTGCGTCTGGTGGTACTGCTTCAACGCGTATAGTGACTTCGTTTTTTCTCCCTTTTTTTGTAGTGTAGGTATGGTGGCACTGCCTCAACGTGTCGTGACTCGGTGTAGGTACAGTACCCGGCAATAAATATCGCACGTCGACCTTTGGAAAGAGACAATCGGCTAATTTCGGCTTCGTAGAGCATTATCTCTGTCGCACACTACTTCCTAATACATACTGGACTGTTTGTTTTCGTGCGACAGAGATAACGCTCTACGAAGCCGAAATTAGCCGATTGTCTCTTTCCAATGGTCGATGTGCAATATTTATCGCCAGGTACTGTAGTGTTAGTAACGGACCACGGGTATGTTGAGCAGGTCGGCCTGCATCTGCATGAGCGCCGCATTCTGCGCCATCCCGCCGTCGGCGAGCAGGCGCCGCAGCGGCACGCAGTCGGCCGCCATGGCCGCCGCCACGGCGCGCGTCTGGTGGCACACCGCCGCCAGCGCCGCGCGCGCCACGTGCGCCCGCCGCGTCGTGCTGCTCAGACCCCACATAATGCTGCACAACATAGAATCACTCATGTTACTCATATCTATACCTTACTAATATTATAAACGCGAAAGTTTGTGAGTATGTTTGTTGCTCTTTCACGCGGCTAAACAGATTTACATGAAATGAAGGTTGTTCATGATCTGGATTAACACATAGGCTACTTTTTATCAGGGAAAATGCGAGTAAAACCGCGGGGCGCAGCTATTATAGTATAAAGGCAAACCTAACCGTCATCCTATTTCGGCTCGAAGGACCAAAATATGTAAATTTTACTAAAATGACGTGTTTGCGAACTAGGCTTTTTGGTCAGGAGTTAAAAATTTCTCAGTGCGTGATAGTGATATTTACAACCGGTGGCGGCGCAGCGTGGTAGGTGTTTATGAGGCAAGTCTCAAGTGGTCTTTGGTACGTAATCGTCGCGCGACAAGCCAGGCAACCACGAACGTCTTACACGTCACTTTGCGACGTAGTTAGTAAGGATACTAGGATGTATGCAGTTAGAGATTTCGACAAATGACTCTCAATTAAAAGTACTACCAAAATATTGGGACACCAGGCTCGGATCACGCACCGCTTCTTGATAGGTATCTATTTGTTTCTGTGATTATATATAGACTACTATAAACAATACCCTCTAGCATCCTTCCGCCAATGCGGCGAGTAGAGACCGCTAAATGCTGGCACGAAGCAAATGCTTCCATCATCCTCGTCGTCCACCTCCTCCGCTAACGTCTCCGTTTCTTGCACGTCATTTATAATCTCCAGGCCGTCACGCAGCCACTGTAATGTGTCACCTAAATAAAATAATCATATTTCAATAAAATCTACTTGGAATTTGTTTTCTTACTCCAAGCGGTGGCCAAATACAGAGATGTATTACAATTACAAAAGAATATTACACCAAAAAAAATATATACAGGGTTATTCATAAAGGGTATGCTAAGCCGAAAAAGGCTTATAGTACTCATCATTATGAACAACTTTTACTATGGGACCAACCCGGAATTCGCGAAAAAAAAATCAGCTGTTCCATACATTTTGTCGAGTGTCATTGACATTTTTCTATGGAATAGCTGATTTTTTTTTCGCGAATTTCGGGTTGGTCCTATAGTAAAAGTTGTTCATAATGATGAGTACTATGTCCCTTTTTCGGCTTAGCATACCCTTTATGAATAACCCTGTATACAAAGAAATATGTTCAGAGTACAACATCGATTTACTACGTAACACGAAATGAAATGAAAAAAAAATATTAAGAGATGTGTAATGTATGTTTGAAATGTAAGTAAAGAAAAGATTCAGAGTAAATAAAAATTGTAGTACCTGCAATAGCAACAGATCCTTCTAAAGCATATACTGGTGGAGAGTCGGGTCCTAATTTGTACGCTACCGTCGCCAACAACCCGTTTTGCGAATGTATTATTGAATCACCTGAAAAACGACAATAATTTTGTCACATTAAAACCAGTCCTTCGACAACTGTTTTGTTGATCACAGAATAAAAATAACGTGTATTTAGTGAATGCAACAAGTCTTTTAATTACCAGTATTTAGTAAAAGAAAGCAACCAGTGCCAAAAGTGCATTTTACTTGTCCAAACTTCATACAACCTTGGCCGACCAATGCTGCTTGTTGATCTCCCAAACACTGAAACAAAAAACTGTATGAACCTCACATTGGTAACAATAACGCACTAAACAAGCAACTAGTTTCATAAATTTAGGAAAGTTATTAGGAAAGGGTATGCTAAGCCGAAAAAGACTCGTAGTACTCATCATTATTAACAACTTTATAAAGGGACCAACCCGGAGTTCGCAAAAAAAAAATCAGCTGTTCCATGCATTTGTCGAGTATCGTTAACATGTTTCTATGGAACAGCTGACATTATTTCGCAAATTACGGGTTGGTCCCATGGTAAATATTGTTCATGCTGATGAGTACTAAGCCCTTTCGACTTAGCATACCCTTTCCTTATAACCCTGTAGGTATAACAATATTAGCTACTTACTCCAGCAATAGGCACACCCAGTAGTGCCCCCGTAGCAATATAACCATACACTTCCGCAGAGCTTTTAATTTGTGGCAGTATTTCTCTAGGTATGTCGAAGAATCGTAATAATCCCTTATCCCATTTCAAACTCCGTAGTGACATGAGCTGAGTGCGGGATGCGTTCGTCACGTCCGTTACATGGACACCACCGTTGCTGCCGCCTGTCAGATTCTGAAACATACTAATAATTTTAACTTTTTACCTAAGTTTTGACATGACTCCCTTGTGCCCCCCAGAAAAGCACGTTTATTATACTTTTTAATATTTATACCTATCAGCAGCTGTCCGCGTGGACAGCTGCTGTCCACGCGGACGCTTGCTCACTCAAGTAGGAGAGAGACAGATGTGGAACGCTGCCGAACGCGGAGGCCGATTGTACCACTTTGTCGCTTGTTGCGCGCTCTCGTAAATGGAACGCCTCAGAGCGAGGTAACGCCGCATGTGTCATGTTTTTTCGTGCGTGCAGCCGGCTCCATCGAATTATAAGACGTTGTCACGTCAAAAAAAATATTACACATAATAAAATATGATTTTTCAAATGTTTCTTACCCAAATCAGCCAAGAATCTACAGTGCCGGCCATGCACTCTCCATGCGCAACTGCATCTTTGATGGCTGTCACGTTTTTCAGGAGCCATTTGAGCTTGACCGATGAGAAGTATGTAGAAAGCGGAAGACCACTGGTTTGTGTGACGGCATTAATGCATTGTGCGCCTTTACTTTTTATTAAATCATCTACTATTTTGGAAGTCCTTATATCTAACCATACTGAAATAAATAAGATATGTTACATAAAACTGTTATGTAAGATATGCAGCTCAAGAGACCTGTCACAGATATTATATCAAATTATATGATCACTGTTTGCACATAATATATATTTTTAAATGAAATGGAAGTTGTGAGAGTCGTATACCAAAATTCTGTTCTTATAACACACACAGACACAGCTAATAAAATCTAAATAAATATATGACAATAAAAATTGCCTGCTTTCCAAGGTACCCTTGATATTGTCATTTCATGACAATTGTTTTAGAGTGTGCAAGCATGAAACAAACTCACTTTGGCAATGACAAAATCAATTTAGATGTATAAGCAAGAGAGCATAGAACTGTTTTATTAGCAATGCCTTGAATTTACCAATGGCACTATAGAGTGGCTGTCCTGTAACGGAATTCCATACTATTGTCGTCTCTCTTTGGTTTGTCACTCCTATTCCGACTACATCTTCAGGATTGATGTCCAATTTCCTCAAATTATCTACTGTTACCTGGAATAAGAAACCATATTTTATCAATCTTTTTCTCTCAATATTTTATTTGTTTCTTCAATTATATTTGTAGATTTATTTGAAAGATGCAACTATTATTTAATAATAGTTTAGCTTAGTAATAGTTTTATGTAAGAAATTATATTTTATTTATTATGTAAGATTATTACATTATTGTTACTAAAGATATTATTATACAAAACAAATTGTAAATCCCAAAAGATTCTTGAATAAACCCGATGCGATTTGAAGGCGGAAATACACTAGAAAAGATTTGAAATTACTTAATTGTTATGTTTACCTCTATACATTCGAGAACTGCATTGAGTATTTCTATAGCATCTTGTTCAGCCCATCCATCTTGAGAGCTGAATCTTCGCAGGGATATCTGATGATATGTGAGAACCTCTGATGTATTTGCGGCAAACACCTGAAATATTGCAGGTATATAAACAAAACAGTGTTTTTCTGATTTTTTGAAGTATTCCATCAGCCCCAGATAAATAAATAATCAATAGCAGTGGTCTTAGATGGAATATTGATTTAATATTCTAAATACTTTATAAAACAGATCTTTTGTACTCTTTATTCAATGGCATCTCACTTAATAGAGTAAGTGAAAAAAAAAAGTAATGTAACATTTTGACCTTTGAACCTTTTGTCACTTTTTGTTTTTGAGGAGGAAATTGTGGCTGCTATGGCGTGCAGCCCAGTTATGTAGAATTTTACCAATTTAAACAACCCTGAGCATGCCTTGGTGCTAGATGCAAGGCCCTTGGATTTCCAGAATCACCACCTAAGCCCCCACTTCTCAGCATACTTTAGCAGTCTTACCCCCCCAGGCATGGGATAGCGATGCCGTATTCTAATGCCCAGGCATCAGGGGCAAAGGGGATTTCTACCCTACGATATTTTTACATGATTTAATTTTGTTCTTGATATCAGGTGTACTTTTAGGTGTAAGTAATTTCAGTTCTACAGTTTTTATATACACAAATATGACTTTATAGTATCTCAATAAAAGGACCTTTCATACAGACTGGCAAGACGAAATTATAAGGGTTCTTTAGTTGGACACGGAACCCTAAAATCTACGGAGCGTAACATGCACGTGCGGCCCGCAGTATTTTCTATACTTTTAGAAACAATGAAAGAATATGAGGTAGGTAGTAAAGTGTAAGGTATCAGAGCCCGTTCAGCTCATTCTGTATCGATTACTATTATGTAGTAAATACAACTGTTTGTAAATGTAAGAAATGGAATACATACCAAGAATTTAACGTTAGAAGTCCCTTCATCAATTGCCCCTATTAATGGGCCAAATTTGCCGTATTCCCGCATAGTTTTAGGCAATGTTTTTACATTTTATCTATTTAAATAATTATCAACAAATATCCGCACCCTTCTCATTTTCAAAATCAAATTCACTGACAGCAGTGACAGCTGATCAGCTGACTTTGACACAGTCAATGATTATTTAACTTGACAGTGACAGCTTGACAGACTTGAATGAATGAATGAAATAACCACAGGTAAGCTATTGATCATATAATTTTAATATTTGGCAACACGATATCGTGATATTATTTATCGGCACTTGGTGAAAATATTTAGCATGTTATAAGTAATATTTATGCACTTCTTGCACAGGCTGATATTTTTGGTTCCTAATAACTGTGCTATTGATTGAATAGTCTGAGCAGCCATAAATATTTTGATACAAAATCCATTTCAGTAAATAGTGTACGAAACGATGAAGATTTGACACACTGTACATGCATTATTGGCTACACATTTATTTCATGCTATACATTATCTGTGTCGTATATTATTGTCGCACACACGTTTGTTTTGTTTTGGTTTACAATATTCACGTTTGAAAAATTGTTGACAAAACACTTTACATAATACTACTTATCCTAATTCTAAATTAACAACAAACTGTGTAAGCCGTACTTCGAATACAAGTAATATGAAACCTGAAATAAATCTTGTGATATCTGATAACGATAAAGTTATTCAAACTGTAAATAAAGAATTAAACAAACAAGGATTTGTGAAGACAATAGAAGATTTTCAAAAAATTGCTAATGCCACCATGACGAAATTGATTGAGGACTCTGAGGACTCAGGTAAATTTGGAATGCTTCATAGAGTTACATACGTTATCCAGAACCTAAAGTCTAGGATGTTGATATTTATCTAGTACTAGCGGCCCGTCCCGGCTTCGCACGGGTAGACACTATAAATTGAGATGTGAGCTATCCTATCTGTTAAGTTAGATCGAACTGCACACGGTGTGCAAATTTGATTGAAATCGGTTAAGAAGTTTAGGAGTCTATAGCGGACAAACAACATAACACGTAATTTATATATATTAAGATAAAACTCTCAATACTAGATACTAGAGTAGACTACCAATCATACCATCGTTGCCACTGGAACAGTTTTGCCAGCGGCCCAGTCTCGCTCCGTTATTTTATGGAGGTTGATTCGGGTAATTGCTGGCAAGGGGAAACAAACGAAAAGGAAACGCACAATACACCCTGTGTGGGACGCCAGTGAGGCACCTATCACCCCATTCCGAATAAGAATAGAATAGAACCACATTAGTCTATACTAACTGTTCGTTCCTTTGGCTCTCCTCTCCCTTGTTATCCTCCTCGGCTTCTTATTACATTTTTAATGCTTATAGAGATTTCTTAAAAATTGAACTCTCGAAGTTTTTAAACTAAGCAGAGATAGATAGAAAAACTCTTTATTATTCCACCAGAAATTACAAACAAAAGTAAAATAATGCTTAAAAACCAGGGCTGTAATTGGTGGCCAAATTGCTATAAAAAATGGCTTTCAGGCGCCAACCAAGATGTTGAAGTTCAACCCACAGTAGTTAAATTGCAAATAAAGCTAACTTTTAAAAAATAATTTAATATTTATGTTTATTTAAAAAGGTCTTGCGAACAGAATCTTCCTATTAGATAGGTCATTAAATTTTACTCTTTATCAGTAACTTTTGATTTAATTGAAACTTAATTTCTATTTTACTTTTGTCACAGGTGATGTTATCATGGACGAAGATGATGATGGCAGTGATAATGAAGATGAAATCCTTGCTCCTAAGAAAAAGAAGAAATAGATGTCTTGATCACCTGTTAATCTTGTTGTGAGTTATTTTTACGAAATATATTTAAATTTGTTTGTAAATATACACTAGATTATTTAAATCACCCTTGATGGTTCCCTTGACCTAGAAATATACCGTGCAGTGGTGAGGTATATAAAAATATAGTAGAAGTACATAGTTATGAATAGTAGAGAGAGGAAAACTAGTTTGAAAAAATTGACGAATGTAGCAGTACACTATAAAATGTACTTATAACACTCACTAAAGTCAAACAATTGTTTTTTCTTGGTTTGGACAGATAGAATTGGATACTTATTCGTCACCAGTTGCGCCCTGCGTTTTCACCATCGTTTTACAGGATAAAAAGTACCCTATATGTTATGTAAGACATGCGGTAGACATTTTTGCGTTAAAAAACAGTTGGTTTAAAAACAGATTAAATGAATATTAGATCCTGTTTCAGAGGTACACTATACTATTATATGTGTGATCTTGTATGTATGTATGTAGTTAGAACCAGCTCTGGAGCGACTCTAGGCTCCAGGATGTATCCTGTGCTCCAGGTCATAAGGATGGCACCAAAATGCTACAAGCGAAAAATTTATAAGCTAATTTCTTTTTGTATGGGCGGTGTGCTGGGTGCAAGTAGAGCGGACACTCTAGTCTGATCAAGGGGTAGGGCCGATGGGGTATCAGCAAAACAATAATTTATACTTTAGTCAAAATTTTATTGATTTTTGTTCTTACATACCTAAAAATAATAAAAGTTGGTCACTTACTTATTTACACTTGCAACATATTTACATAATTATCAGAATGTCCACAGTTTTTGTTTTTCTCCAAATAAAGTTATAATATGTTACATGATTCATGTAACATTTACAATATGACGGTACCTGAATAGGTAATAAATATTTTAGGGAATAATTCTTAAAGCTAACAAATTTCATTTCACTCGGGATTTTATAGTATTTCTAATTTAATTTACTGTTACCTTTAAAAACAAAGATGCAATTCTGTTGTACTTATAAATTATTAGATATGTACTATTCTACTAAATAATATATTTTGTGGAATGTTTTAAATCACATAACGTCTTTTTGAAGCAAATATAACTATGATTTGGTAAACATTTTACAATGAAATAATACTGGCTCAATCTCAATTTCTTCAAATGCTCATTTAGGTACTGAACTCACTCTACTGTACTTCACAATTTAGAAACGTAGCTTAACAAATAATAATAAGTAAACAATTTATTAAATAACATTACATTACAATCTTTAAATAAGCTTTGCTAGAGGACTGTTATCATAGTCTAATGAAGACAATGTAGAACATCCTTTAAGTTTAGCTCGTATTGCGTTATTTGAGAAACATCTGTTTATCGTTTGCCTGTTCGTTTAGAGTAGGTGTATAATAGTTATACTATTGTTCTAGTTACATACATTGCGATATTTAATAGATTGAACTACAATATGTATTTTAGTTAGAAATCTTTGGATAATGTCGAGATGTTTTTTTTGTATGTAATTTAATCTCGTCATTATGACGTCACCGAGTTGACGTTCGTCACGTGCCGTGCTTATTCGAGTGGGGAAAACTGTGTCACCTCTACTTGAGTTATAGTTTTAGCTCGAGTGCAAACACAGCCTCAATTTAAATGTAAATATGAAAATAAATGATATTTGTCCCCTATGCATTCCTGAACCATTCATTCTATGTAACTACGTATTCGCGAAGCCGAATGCCGACTTTCGGCCCCAAACCGATGTGAGGCCGAAAACCGAGAAGCAACGTACTAGGTACGAAGCCCCGAGGCATCACCTAGTTATAAATGAATGATAATTGTTTTAGACGACCGCATTACGACTATGAAGCTATTATCTACCGAGTACTAGAGAAGACACCGAATTTAATTTACATGCAATATTCAATTGTTAGTAGTGTCATACTTCCCTCAGTTACTTGCTTTATGAAAAAAAAATCTCATGAGTCTACACTACATCCCAGTACTAGTGAGGTGGGCTGATAAAAACAACTCGTGATCATACAGCGAGCGTTGAACGAGTGACTGTGAAGTGTGGCACATGTGCCGCAATTAAACAGGACGTCGCTATGTAGCGCGGTGCGTCCTCTTGTACGTAGTAGAAATATCGCTCAATGGTTACGAGTAACATCTCATTGCATTGTTTATTCTTCATATCACAAGTGTCAAGTAGATTATAATATTATGTAGGTACCACGTACCTACTTCAGTAACAAATTAATACCTATGCAATGAATTTCCCACGACTAGGTCATAG
Organism: Alcis repandata; assembly: GCA_949125135.1. Taxonomy (NCBI): domain Eukaryota; kingdom Metazoa; phylum Arthropoda; class Insecta; order Lepidoptera; family Geometridae; genus Alcis; species Alcis repandata. Next base: position 7,307,645 of record OX421226.1, on the reverse strand, counting down.
TGGTTTTGTCGTCCGAATGCTCAGACTCGGAACAGCAAATATCACAACCGTCAATACCGCATTCACACAACGATGTCGGACGTATCGAGTAACGTAATTTCTGAAAAAGGAAAATGGCTCATTAGTTATCTTATCTGAAAATGATGCAAAAGAAGTAGGAAACACGGTGACAAGTTTTACGTGGAAACAAAATCCAATAAAAGAACAGTCGATGTAGGTAAATACTTGAAGATATCAAATAATATTGTACACTTTGCTACTAATAAGAAGTACATTATCTACTCGTACCGTTAAGGTAATAGGTAATCTAGTTACGCGCGTACGATAATGATAAAATATGGTGAGACGAATCGTATCGTAATCTTGATTCATTGCAATTTGCCATATTTTTGTACTCCTTTCCATTACAATTCGTCATTTTTTAAATAAAAGCTAGAATAGCGGCCATTCTACGAAACATGAAACATGGATTAAATAGACAGCAATTTATTGGTGACGACCTGTTTGCCTTAGCGGTAATACATATATCCGCCTTATAAGCCAAAAGTCCTGGTTTCGATTCCCGGCCGGGCAGATGTTTGAATGATGAATTTAAATGTCTGGGTCTGGGTGTTAGTTGTCCTCGTCTTTGTGTTTGTTCCATGGCATGCTCGACACAGGTTATCCTAGTGGGAGCTATGAGTGTGAAGCGTTATTTTTAAACCAAGGTACTTAAACTTGCCTCTCCTATGCTGTTTCCCGGCGCCTGCACGACGGTAATTATTGCATACACTGGTATACACAGTAACGAGAGTGAAGCGATGATCCAGCCGAGAACCTGCGCCCAGACAGGGTACTCGTAGTCTCTGTACCCGGGGGTGGTGTAGTCCACCAGCGACACCACCCACAGAGCCAGCAGCAGCGCCGGGCACGCTATCAGCCAGCAGAATCGGAAGTATAGGGAGGGGTACCGGCCTGAAACAGACGACCAAAAATTTAAGTAATAAATAAAAATTGCCTTTACTGTCCTGTTCTTCACATACTTTGAATTGTATTTGTATAATATATTAATGAATTGTTTTGGAACAAGGACCCCTCTTCGGGCAAAGGTCAAATCCTACAGTTAATTCTTGTAATTAGGTATTTACAGGGCTATTTTCAATTAATCAAATATTGTTATCGTGTCGATGAGTTTAACCCTGTATCTCTTGTCGTGACTCAGTCTAATACTATAGATAACGTAATTTATGTTCGCAACGGCCGCATTAACGCCTATCGAAGCCCGGACAAAGACCCGAGGAATCTAAAGTTAGAAGAATAGGTTACAAACGTAAAGGCACGTCATAAAAATTCTAAAACAGCCATCAATAAAGATAATAACATTTTAGGGCGTGTTAATGTGGTGATAACAATGAAATGTGACTATCCTGTCATTGTGACCAAATGAATGTGTTAAAACACGTGATCAAAATCAAATTGATTGTTATCGCTGCTTTAATTAATAAAGCGGATGGTTATACAAATTGAAATGATTTTAAAAAAGAGAACAATGCGGCGACATCAAGGTTAACATAACAACAAGGTACATGTTTACAGAATAGGCAACTTCACTAAAGGCGACTAAGTAAAATAAGCTTGTGGAAAACAAAATTCCTGTTATTCAAGTTCAGTAGGTATATTCTCACCTGTCATCTGCTTTATGTTGCGCGACAATCTGCCAACACCATAGAACCATGCTATGGCTACAACTTCGAAGAAAGCAAGGTACGTGATGCTGAGCGAAGCAGCATAGTAATCCATCAGCTGGAATACGTATATACCGCTTTGTATAATGTGCGGTAACCCGAACACCAGTGACACTGCGCACACGCAAAGAACTAACAGTTCATGGTACACCAGTTTCTTTCGTATCATATCTGGGAAGCCATCTTGGATCGAAGTGACCACGACCTCGACAATCGCAAACTGGAAAAAGAAAATAGTTATAACACAAATTCAAGAGATTTCAAGAGTTATTGTATTGTTAATTTTTAAAACATTTCAGATTATATCTTAGACAATGTTGTCCTTACCTGACTGTTGAGACCAAGACACAGGAACATAAAGAAGAACAGTACGGCCCATAACTGTGACGCTGGCATCTTCGCAATAGCTTGAGGGTAAACCACAAACAATAGTCCGGGACCTGAAACCCACATAAATATACTCTGTTAAAGTTACCGTTACTAAGCTTATTTGTGCATAGATTGAAAGGTCAGTAGGTACGAGAACTAATGACGACACTATGATTATAGCTGAAGTAGTACTTACTATCGGCAATGACATTCTTCACTGAAGTATTCTGCTCAAACGCGATGTTCCCAATTGTAGCAAATGTAAATATTCCAACAATCAAACTTGTGATTGCGTTGACTAGCGATACTGCTACGGTGTCGTGAAGGAAATTGTTGTCGAATCGATTGTACGAGGCGAACATGATCATCGATCCAAAGGCGATGCCGATCGAATTGAAGATCTGAGAGGCTGCGTTCACCCACGGTTTCGATTGTTTTAGCAGCTCCCAGTCAGGTTTGAAGAAAAATCTCAGTCCTTTATCTGCTCCGTCGAGAGTCAGTGATCGACCAAGAAAAACTATGATTAGTAGAAAAGGTAGGGTTGTGGTGATGTATCGAACTTTAGCAGAGGATTTGATGCTCTTCCATATGGCGAAGTAAACCAACACCCAAGCGCAGACTAAACAAGCCGCCAACTCCCACCGCATGCCCCCGGGATATTCAATACCGTCACTCATGCTCAATACCTTTTTTCTGTAAATATACAAAACACCTGGTTAGCCTTACACGAGTACAGTGTACACAACGATAACTAAAAGCTTCATTGATTCAGTACCATTTGCATTAGTTTGTATATTTATCTACAAATAGAAATTTATAATTCTTCTAAAAATTGCATACAGTTCCATACTGCCTTATTAAAAAAAGAGAATTTTTCTAAGAAAAACTATTAGTAATTCATAAATGTTTGCAGGTTTTTGCGACAAAGCGGATATAGATAAATGAGTTATGGTCTCGGTTTCGCGAACTTCTACAGGAAGTGTCGCTATTGTCATACGAATAATCATAAATTAATCCGACCGTCACGTAGCTGATATCGTCAATACTCATATCATACATTATAAGGTCAATTAGTAACCAAAATGAACTCTAGATCATAAGATAAAATCAAACCTTACTCGAAAAATTGCTCGGTGGGTGTTTGCGATCCATTCGGCTTGGTCATGTTGTGAGTAGGCACCCAGCACTGCGGTGTGTTCCATCGGTTCGAGCAGCTGGCCCACGGCACTTCGGTCTTAAACGACGTGAAAAAGTAGTAGATGGCCCACGCGATTATCACCGCGTAGTAGGTGGACATGAGGAATGAGATCACCACGCTCGCCAGACCCGCACCTGTAATGATACAATTATTTTTATCCACATCTATCCATCAGTTTTAAAGATTTTTATTTTTTAAAAATCTTATATATAAAAATGAATCGCTGTTCGTTTGTCTGGCTATAACTCGAGATCAGCTGGACCGATTTCGCTAATTTTAATCTTGGAGTATTTGTGGAAGTTCAGGGAAGATTTAAAAGTAAAAAAACGACGGGTTGCACTCCGGGAGTGCCGGCAGAAGTGAAAAAGCTGTCTACTCTCCATCCGTCTTACGAATTTTCGATCAGGTCACGTGACCCTGTCGCGAGTTTAACATTTTTTACCCATTCCAAAAAAGTGTACAACGCCGCTAAAGAAGTTTTCACTTCAAAAAAAACCGGGTGAAACCGCCGGGTGCAGCTAGGAATTAAATAAAAATCTTACCTTTGAATAGTGGACAAATCTGTGACAGTGCCCCGATGGGCCCATGAGCGGTGTATTGCCCTATGGCAAGCTCCATAAAAAGCATGGGCACACCGCATACTAGGAGTATTATGAAGTAAGGAATGAGAAATGCACCTGAAAAATAAATTAAGTTTTATAATAGTCATAACGCAATACAGAACAACTAAAAAGAAAACACTATAGCTATTTGACAAATTCCAAGAAAAACATGTTTAATACGAGATTTCGTTAAGGATTCAGATGGTTCATAACAACTTAAAGAATTTCGTTTGCATTTTTTAATACGCCAATTGTATCATTGATACGGTCGAGTTGACCCATAGGAACCGGCGTAATTAGCCTAGTCATTTGCTCATAGTTATAAATGGACGTCGGAATTATCTTATAAAGTTTCTAAGATGGTACCTCTATTAAAATTTTGGGCCCCAACAGCTAATACGGAACGTAAATCCTCATAATATACATAAATAAGTAATACCATAGCAATAGAATAAGCTATACTGGCTAAATGAAATATGAACGTCGCTATTGACAATAGTTAGGTACGTATAACCGTTGCAAGACGTGCAAAATAACGTTTTATTGTATTTGTAGAGGCATCAAAGAATAACATTGAGTTACCGCCATTCGTATGCCGATACAAACCACCGAAAATGTTTTAGGAAACTGACTAACGAACGTCTGCCTAGATAAAGGGATTTGCCGGGCGATAAGTGATTGGAGTGGAAGGTATGGAACTGTAGATATCTGGTAATACTTATTTACAAATTCCGGTAACTTCCACTTACCTATATATTATAGTACGGATACAAATAAATGTTTCAGAGATACACCCACCCACCCACCCACTCCCACCCATATATTTTAAGGTGTATTACATTTTAAAGTATGAAGTACATATCATAAATTGTACATATCCTTGTACAAATAATACGCAAACGCCTGCTCAAATAACAGATTTGTGTCAAAAGACTTGGTGACTGAGACGAACAGGAATTTCCTTTTTTCCTAGAAGTGCAAATAAACGCACAATTGCATTTCTTTGTGCTTAATAGAAACAATAAGAAAAGTGTTATTGGACACATTCTTAGTAATTAGTTACCTACAAATTTAAGTCAGATTTAAATTACTTATTAGCCTGAAGCTAGATTGTAATTTATTATTAATTTATTAAAAAAAAATATTAATAATATTTTTTTCTATTATTTAAGAAGTCTTAAATAATAGAAAAAAAAATGTGCTAACAAATTGCAGTCATATCTTTTTTATGTAAACGCTTGTAAATAATATCAATTTCTAAATATATCTGGGTAGTAATAAATCATTGATATCTTGAGAAATACGTCGTCTGTTAGCTGTGATTGGAGTGTCGTATGCATAGAATACTAAATAATATGGCCGTATATAATAACTATCGGCTAATCTGTGTGGCAATGTTGGTTTACAGTACGCATTAGCTGTAATTCACACTGCTTTGTCGTGTGGTTCATACCTCAGTGGCAACTAACTGACGTTAGCGCCAGGCGACACAAACATTACACGAATCACGAATTCTTTGTGTGTATAAATCATTTGAACTTCATTACAATGTTGTCTCGTGTCATATGCAGATGTTTGTTCAATGAATTTAGATCCTCTCTCTACTCGAGTTTAAATTATCTTGTTACTATTTTGGGGTATTGGGGTTGCATTATCAGTAGAGTTCAGCTATCTACTATTATGTAGCTAGGTAGAGCTATTTTTTAACCTTCACTCTTGACGAAGATAAAAATGTAGGTTTCTTACATACGTGTAGGTAAATGTGAGGCGCCACAGACAATAATAGTATACAGAGACCGATCTTGTAGACGGTCTTTAGGGAAAATATATGTTTTATATACCCAGAAAAAATCTACGAAACTGAAATTAGTTCAGAATGATTTAATGTTACTTCCTTTTTGTAATATAGGTTGTGTTATTATATACACGTACTCTAAGTACATGCATTGCGCAAATTAGTACATATTATATTGGTTATTTCCTTTTCACGATGTAATTTCATGATCACGATCAAGCGACAATATTTAGAGGTGTTACGTTAAAATGCGACAAAATATAATCGATGTCCTCGTGACTACATCCGTTTCGGTAATTTTTCGTGTCTAAATAATTATTACTTTACGAAGATCTAAAATATATATTATTATCGTCCTGGACAATGGGGATTCGAAACGCAATGTCACGACGTACACGATGTCTTTTTATCATCATAGCGAGTTGGTTCACACCGGCCCAGTTAACGTCTTATTATGACCGTAGCCGCTGCAAATACTCGCCAATCGTAAAATGTGTCACTTCGCCCGATATGATGCTTGAACTAGGTTGTATGAAGGGAATTTTACTTATCGTTTTGTTGTGTATTTCAAAATTCTAGGCGTGTCTTTGTTAAGTACCTTAATATCTACTATTGCAACCATTTATCTATACATAGTCCGAAACTTTTAGTGTATTCTTATGCAATAAGCCTCTGTAATATATGAGCATGAGGTTTAACTACTCGTTTTGTATAAAACTTAATTTATGCAGCCACACACGTCTTTTTGGAATTCAGACGAGGATATCGAAAGGTTAAAATATATTGGTTGGTGTCTTACTCGTTCTCGCCGGAACGGCTGAATGGATTTGGATTCATAGAGTCATTTAATTGTCATATTGACGACTTTTAACTAAGGATAAGATGTAGCAAGAAAGTACGATAAAAAGAAAATTTGAAATCATTCACCTCCGCCACTTTTATAGCAGAGATAAGGGAACCGCCAGACGTTGCCGAGACCGACGGAGTAGCCGACGCATGCTAGCACGAACTGTATCTTGTTCGCCCAGAACGGTCTTCTCGGCTTCAAGTGTACCGCCGTGTCCTCTTCTTCTTCCTCGCACTCGCTCTCATGAGACGCCGTATCTTCATCTGGAGGCCTGTCCAAACAAAGAGTTTTTTAAATAAAATGGTTGCATAAAAGTAATCAAATGATAATAACGGTGGGGTACATAATAATTGTTATCATAGCTTTCTTTGGATTATGCAATGTAATAGTTTTTATTATTGTAGACTGAGATTAATTATATAATGATGTCTTAATACATATCACAATTACTCTCTAACCTTAGCTCTCCAGATTAAGTTTTATTTTCAAGAGTAGAAACACGAGATTGCAGTTTGTGGATAGAATGGTTTATTGATGCCTAATAACATTTTTATTAGCTTTTAAAAAATTAACAGACGAGCACAAATGTTTGAAGTAAAATAAAAGAATGTAGGTAATGATAGGTTCTTAAATAAGATTTAACTTGTCTAAGATAATTCATGTACGTAGATTACCTGTCGAGTTTCTGATGACATGTTTACTGTAGCAGTGAAATACTTAAACAAATGCAGATAACATGCATACAAAGACAGTATATTTTAATCATATTTTACAAATTAGATGTTCATATGTTTCTAAAGGGATTCTGAGTTCTGACCTTAGCGGTAAAAATTCCATTCTTTACGTATGTTAGCCGTGGCAAAGCCTTGGCAGAGTTGTTTGGATTAATGATGAATGATCTACAATGAGGCAGATTAACGTGACGTCGTCAGGTGGCTCAAAGGCTTAACTAACACCAGTTACCGCTTTAAATTAGTGAAAGGAAAGCAATAAAACTAGTCCCGTTATGGCTGCAGCCAGATAGAGATCACAGGATATCTAGGTTCATCTAGGTAGGTATTCTAGACGTACTATATTTTTTTTAGAAGAATGAATAAATGAATTGTTTATTCCATGATATTTCTAAATATGTAGAGAAACTAGAGTTACGAGATTACCTATAATTATAGTTAATACACTCATGATTACTAGGCAACGGGTTTTTAGCATTTTTTTTAGCATTTCCGTACCAAATGGTGTAGAGAAACCCTCATGGTGAGACTTCAGTCTGCCCATCCGTCTGTCTGAATGTCACAACCAATAATGTAAACTTGTCAAATTTTGATAAGTTTTGCATGAAACGAATAAGGTAGTAAGCTATGCCATTGAGATAGGGTTTAGCGACTCACAGAATAAGCTGTGATGGTATAACGATTTAAAATGTATGGATAGGCTTTGTTAAGAAGGTCGTGTGTGTAAAAGGGGTTAATTAAAAACAACGGCTGATAGAGGAAATAAATTGTTAAGTGTGTGTCCTGTCACGCTCATGGTGCCACCAGTCTGTAGTTAAGTTGGAAATAAAAGTGTAAATTCATTGAGTTTTTGAGTTCTTATAATGTGAACTCCTTAATATGGATTTTCTGAAAATAGCTGTTGACTCCATATAAACGTAAACTTGGTAGTCTCTATCATTTAAAGTTTTTTTTAAATTTAATTGTGTGACGAGACGAACAAATCCCTCGCCTGATGTTAAACGTCACGTTTGCTCGTAACAGGTCTGCGCCACCCAGAATTTTGAACTCGCAGAATTCAATTCCCTGCGTGGCACCCTGAGATATAAGATGTTTAATCTCCCATTTGCCCTGAAATTTCACTGGAAACAATGCCCTTCCAACCGGAATACAGTAATGTTTCCACATTACTGCTTAGGGGTAATTAACTAGTAAACTTTGTAAACCAAAATTTTTAAAGTTTAATAAAAAAGAACATAAAAGGCCCAAGACCGGCAGGTATGGAAGAAATTGGGGGAGACCTTTGCCCAGCAGTGGGATATTACAGGTTAACTAAAAAAATAAAAATAGAATTTTAATAGTAATTTTGATCTGTGTGATCGGTGTTTTTGTTATAAATACACGGGACTGACTACTCAAGTAAGAAACTCCGAAAATATGTACATAGTTTCGATCACATTCAGTAATATTGTGTATAGGTGTTTTAGATTTGTAAAATGCCTTTGTAATTCGTAAGACTCAATCGTGACTGACACAAAAAACGAATAAAAATGTTTAAATTTTCTGACGATTTTCTTTTAAATACTGAATGTAAAAAATAGTGCAATACAAATATAAATATATTATGTTTGGGAAGTAAATAAAGGTCGTAAGATAAATTAAATTGACTGCAATTTTTTTCTGGCACTGCAGCTCAGACAAGCTTTCTACCTCAAGAGGGTAAGTAAGAAGGTAATCCGCGGCTGTCAAAATGTGAGTACGAAAACGTATTTTAAAATCATTATCAAGTAGGCAAAGTGATAAGGTGTAGCGGCGCGGGCGCACGATCAATCGTATTTATTTGCAACATTGTAGGGTTGCCGGTTGTAATTACCACAACTCTTTTACGTTGCTTTTTTCATTCAACGTCAGTGACTAACCAAATCTGACTATTTATTTCTCTATTACTTGATTGAAACATATTATGATTTATGGTCTTTATAATGACAAGTAATTTTAATATAACAAAGAAACTACAAAAAATTAAGAGCCAACTCTAATAACATTTGCAAAGAATCTTGATTTGTTTAAAAAGGAAATGATTAAAATCTAATAATTGATTCAAGACCTTTAATTTGTTTGTTTGTTGTTGTATTTGAATAATTTTTGCCCTTTAGACAACCCTACATTCTGATACCTGGTCTCAGTACTATAGTTTAATCTGTGTCCAGTTGATATGTACTCGTATGTACACTAATGTACAGGTATGAACGGAGATACTGAGCGTTGCAACGTTATCAGCTCTTGAAGGTCATTGCGAACCGAACTCCCCTATGCGTAATCCTAGGATTTTCGGCTTGAGATGTCTCCTGTCATTCTTTTATTGAATATGCAAATCCTTGTGTAAACAGGCTACGGTACAACGAGACTGGAAGGCGATTAATACATACGAGGCCGATTTATTGGGCCGATTCGACGCCGAATTAAAGAAAAAACGACTCCATCTGGCGAAGAAAAAAGTGCTGTTTCACCACGACAACGCACCGGTTCACACGTCTGCCGTTGCCATGGCCAAATTGGTCGAATTACGCTACGAATTGCTGCCCCATCCACCGTATTCTCCAGATTTGGCCCCTTGTGACTTCTTTCTGTTTCCTAATCTGAAAAAATCTCTCGCCGAGAATAGATATGGATCAAATGAGGAGGTCATCGCCGCCACGGAGGCCTATTTTGCAGAGTTTGACAAAAACTATTTTTCGGACGGGTTAAAAAAGTTGGAGCATCGCTGGGCTAAGTGTATCGAACTAAAAGGAGACTATGTTGAAAAATAAATTGCCACTTTTCCAAAATTTTCGTTTACTTTTTGTAGGCTAAGTATTTATTGAATGACCCTCGTATGTTTCGTAAAATAGAAGATTAGAGCGTAGAGCCCTTTTCGAAACTATAAAGTAATTTAATGTTCTACCTTGAAGTAACTATTTAGTGAATTTTAGTGTAATTACGTTCCGATAGGTTTAAAATACAGAAACTAGGTGGCTGATTGCACTCGAGTATTTTACTTGATAACTTATGATGAATCTGGTCAGTGACGTAGGTATTACAAACAGACATTTTTGACATATAGACATAAACATATCCCTACTAATATTATAAATGTATTAAGTTTGTTTGTTACGCTTTCACACGAAAACTACTTAACCGATCAGGAAACTTTGTACACATACCTATTTTTGGATGTATTAGAAGTAACATAGGATACTTTTTATTAATTTTTTTTTTACGAAAGATTAAAACATTGTTTGTCAAAAAAAAATAAAAATCTACCTACTTTAATGGCTTCAATGCGAACGAAGCCGCGGGTAAAAGCTAGTACATAATAGATATCAGAATAAGGTTACATTACAATACTTTACTATGAAAGCTGACGTGGTTTTGACACATTTATTATAATACCACGGGGCTCACGTATTATCCAGTCGGATACTCCGGCTCACCGGATGTATGTATGTGTGTGTGATTGTTACAAAATGCTAATACTTTGTTCTAGTAATACTGTTTTGTCGCGTGTTTTGCAATTTAAGTGCAGCAAATAGGTACTATAGCTCTAAACTTCGACGTAGAGTCGCATTACATAACTTGAACAAAGTATTTGTGTATAAAATATTGTTCAAGAGCAATTACTGACCACTGAACATTGGCACGATGCTGCGAAATGACGCCATCATCTGCGGGCTGGGAAACAATCAACTTGTTCTATGACGCCGAGACTTGCAGGAAATGGAGTGAGAAAGAGAACATCTATGTGTTAATTTTATTGCATAGGGACGAAAACAATTTTACGCCTACGTCCGAGTTGTAAAGGATTTTCTGACGACCTACAAACAATGTTCAATACGTAAAGCATGAGAATCATCGTTATGTTGAATTGTTGAATATACGGTTCAGATGTCAAGTTCTTAGTTGATGCAATTACTTATATGTAATGGCCGGTTTACATTATTCCAGTCCAGTGATCTAGCGAGATTCCAGTCCAGTGCTGGACTGGATCTGTAACGTCTACATTATTCCAGTTATTTATAAGCCGTTGAAGTGTGAACACTACAGTGACAATGATTTCAAGAAGAGATCAGTTTCGAAAATGTTCTCGCAAAAAAAAGTCCACAAAAACAACCAACACGTGTGTACTTCGTCAGCACTGGAATGGCACTGGATTGGCCGTCTACATTAGTCCAGTTGCACTGGATTGATCGCACTGGATTCAAAAGTAGACCGCGAATCCAGTTACTGGACTGGAATGCTTACTGGATTCAGTTCATTCCAGTGCCGGTTTACATTTTTCCAGTAAGCAATCCAGTACTGGACTGGATCGCCGGACTGGAATAATGTAAACCGGCCATAAGTGCATTGACATGCGCATTTTATGTGCACTACTGTTACACTTTAGAAACTAGAGGATCAATTTTCGATTGTCGAACGCGTCGGTCATTTTGCATGAAAATACTCATGCAAGCGATATTAGAGTCGACACCGTCGTGTACCATTATAAAAGTAAAGACAGCTCTGAAATTATTGCTATGCTTTTTTACAAATCAAAATGAAAAAAGATGTAGATCGTAGTGCTGTCAAATTAATTGTGAGAACAGTTAAAAAACCCGACGCCCTATCCGTCGATATGAGAGCTCTACCTAAATGGCTAAGTCATCGGTCCCAGGCGAAGCAGCGGAAGCTAATCAAGGTTACGACCATTGTGAGCTGTTAAGAAGGTACATACATACGTACTCTTTCTTGCCCAACTAGATTGTATTCGTTGATTTTATTCATTATGGTTTTTGGACTAAAAATTGTCATTCATCTAAGGTCTTATTATTCTTAGGTTGCGTGCACGACACTTGAACATGAGTACCGCATGCAATCTAACTGCAATCGAGATATCCGACCAATTTATGAGTATTCTGTTTATTAAAACAAAATGTGTCGAAACCACGTCGCGTCGTAGTAATCTTGGTAAATTAGCTATTCGAGTATTATGATTTTGGAAGTACCTACCTGTACAGTGTACAAGATATGTTTTGTTTTACCGTTATGTAATATTTTTGCGATAAAGTGATGTATTGACGACAGTCATGGATTCGATAGGTAGGTTTATCAGTGATATTACGTGTCATTAGTAGAATTATTAGAAATAATTGAAAATATACCTACCATGCGAAGTAACGTAATCTATATATATAAAAATGAAACCCGTTTTCCTTGGTCACGGCCTCACGCGTGAATGGCTGGACCGATTTCACTAATTCTTTTTTTGTTGTATTTGTTATTATTAGGAGAAGGTTCTTACGGAAAAAAATATTAAGAAAATCTTTCAGAAATATTGAAAAACCCTAAAAACAGCCCTTTTACACTGCACTTTTTGCACTCACTGTTGTTAAAGCAATGTAGGTATGTTCCTAACGTCCAAGAGTCAATTTGCACTTTATTACCTCTGTACAAAGTTCAAAATCAATCATATCTATCAAAACAGTGTGCGTTTTATACTGATAATTTTTACTATAAATTGACAAGTTAGCATCAACAAACTACAGTTGCTATAGTTACGCAATAGCATGAGAATAGAGGTTATAACAAAGAGTTCCTATAATTATTCTCAACACCTTTGGTCACGCCATCACGCGTGAACGACTGGACCGATTTCAATTTACTCTACGTTTATCCCAAAGTCTACCCGTGCGAAGCCGGGACGGGCCGCTAGTCTTCTATAAATAATGAATTAAAACAAATGGATTTCCTGAATATATCACAAATTGGTTCTAATTTCATATCGAAATAATAAAATATAATCTAGATAAAAATAATATGTTAGTCCTATTTGTGTATCGAAATAATATGGAAAATGGAAATACTGAACTCGAATATTTCATAACTGAGGTATGTTTCAAAAACGGTTTGAAAACCTCGCATTTAATTTTGATTTCACTTTTTAATGACACTCCACTCAATGGTTTAGGTAAATAATTTATTTTAACCCTGCTCTTTATGAGGCACTCATTTAAATAAAAACTATTTCAATAGTCCACAATCAAGTCAAATTGCCCAAGTACCGATGAAAATTATCCATATATCTGTCTTTCGGAGTTATACTCCTTAAAGTCTGAATAAAAGAACCTACAAACAGATGGTCGGACAAAAAGACATGGCGAAACCATAAGGTTTTCTAGTTGGCAATGGAACCCTGAAAACAAAAGATTCCTTTGCAAAATGTAGCTTATGATACACCGGAAATATAAACTACTCTAACGACATCCCGCGCTCTAAAATCTGGGAAGCCATTTAGGCTATAAGCAGTCTTATAGGAACAGACAAAGATACTTGAATATAAGAAGACATACATAACTGTCTAATGTGGGAACTCATGCAAAAATAGGTAGGTAGGTATAAAACGTAGGAGATGTGGCGCTAGAAATCGCGACGCTTAAGGAAATACTAGGTTAAATGCTTACTTTTAGGTATTTCCATGTTAGTTGTACCTATCTACATATGCTTATACGTAATATACTGTTACATATGTTTTAAAATTTTGTTTTATCTGTCCCAACGAAGGTTTATCGTTTATCTAAATATGACGTCGGATTTACCTACTAAATTATTAGAATCGTAAATTGAATGACAGTATTAGATCAATGATCCCTAGGTCATTACCAAACTGTAGTATAAAAAGTGTATAACACTTTTCATAGCAAATTTTGGTAATAATTCATTACCGTAAGCAATACGAGTTTCCAAATGATTTTAAATCTTGTGGTTTTGTCTTAACATATTTGGATAGAATCCGCCATAGAGCTTACTCTACTGTAAGCCATAGAAATAGAACGAGCTATGTAAGTTACACTTTTTATCAGTAAACACACTATGAAAATGACCCTTGATGTTTTCATAGGAAATTCGCGAATGAAAACCTTTCAAGAATACGTTTTGAACTTTTTATTAGTTTTCTGTTCAGTTGACCTAAGGCCAAAATACTGAATGTGTCATATTTGTAAAGTCTGGGTACATTGACTTTACAAATATGAGCCACACAATTGGCACATGAATCCAGGAAAATATAACTACAAGATACTGTAAAAGTAATTTACGAGCTTCCTATTTATATTCCTTTCTCGACTGCTGCACCATATTTCAACATAAATATTTATTACCAATCCTTAAGAAAGTATAGTTCGTTTACTCTACTACTATGAATGTTTAGCATAACAGTCAATCTTCTATTAGATACCTATCATAACATATACCTAAATATAAACAAAACAACCTATTAACCTTATTATCTTTCTCCAAAGAAAGTTCTAAAAAGCCATATCCTCAATTCCTGTCATTAATATAGTGGTACGAAGAGAATAGGGACTGCACTGTAGGGTTGTGGATATGGCTATAATATGAATGGTTGATATCCAGTTAGGTCAATTGGATAATGACAAGTGAGAGGATGCTTCATCCGCAGAGGTACTCACGTAGGAGGACGTACTAGATGAAACAATTCCGTCGGAGATGTTGGCACTCTCCGGATAACCATTTTGCGTCCATCAGTACATCCCATTCCAATAGAGGCCAGAGACCGAACTGACGGCGCTCCATAATGTGTGGTGCCGCTCTCGGAGCCCTCGGGATACGGAGTCACGTGCTCGTAGGGTCGTAAGCTCCGTGCAGAAGCTGCACCAGAAGCGGTTGACACATCGCGAATTCTGTGTGTGTCGCTAAAACTCTTGACTTTGCGCATTTGTCCAGATGGCGCTATGGTCGGTATGGGGGCGTGCACGTTAAGAAGCTTGGAGTTTTCTCTTTCCTGATTGTCATAGTGGTCCACGTGGATCGCCACGCTGGGCGCGGTGGCTTCCGTCGAAACTTCTGTTTTACTCATAACTAGCGCGTCACAGGGTCATCGCGTGGTAACTGTGTCGCGTGCGTCGCTGGCGACGCGCGACTGTGAGTACTGAACTGACGGCGCGGCACGAGAGCGGAGCGAGCGGTGTCGGTGGTTGGGCGACCGACTGCCCAGACTGGTTCGTCAATCGCTGCCGAGCAGTTGGTAAACAAAGTGCGGTTCTGGTCTGTGGTGGGGGGATATCGCAGGAAAGGAAGGGGGGACGGTGGCGGCGCATGCGCGGCGCCGACCGTGAAGTGTCGCTGTGCGCTTGAGTTTGATTAATAATATTTATATAATATGTAACATATACTCACTACAAATGGAGTTTAACTGGAAAATTACATGTCATATTTATAATGTCTATTTATTGCCAAAACAAACAAGACAAGGATAAACTCAACAGCAAACATGCACCATATCATAATCATTTCTAATTCGTTTTATCATAATCGTCGGAAAAGTCTATCCATTTAATCAAAATATAAATATGTCTAATACTTATCTCTATTATAAAAAATACTTTTGCAATAAAAATACATAGACGAGCCCAAACTCAATGAGCTTACTAAAACACATTTCTAGAGCCACGTTCTAGTTCCATTGTCAGGTTTTCCTTACCAGGTGAAATGAAAAGAGGACAAACATATTGAGGACAAACTCGATGGGCACGAGTACGTTATCCACCTTCAAATTCTATTACTAGACCAGCTCAATCGGAACTACTAAACACGACCATTAAATAATGGTTTAAAGAATTCTTAAATTTTAGAGCTCCGTACCCAAATGTTAAAAATGAACTCTTATGGTCAGACTTACGACCGTCGGCCCGTCCGTCCGTTTGTTTCTGCCAATTATCTTAAAAGGCTTAGACTAAAATAAAATAAATTATTAATTATTTTATTTAATTAATATCTATATTTTATATACCTATTTTATTTTATTATTTATTTTATTTTAGTGTAAGTTAAAAGGTATCGAATTGTTCAGCATGAGTTTAGCTCTAGATAATTATGTAAGTCCTGGCATTTCGTAAAAAAAAAGGTAGAGTCCTAAAATAGGGATTTAAAATTTTAAAGCTAATCAATAGTCGATGTAGTAAAAATGGGGTGTCATATAAAAGGTAATCATTTGGGCATTTAAAAACATTACGCAAGATTTAAAAAATTAATCATGCATAATGCTTTTCAATTACGAAAAATATGAAAAAAGTTACCGTCTGAACAAAAATCTGCCTTATCGCTGAAAGCGATCTCTTCCAGACAACCTTACAATGGAGAGAATACATAGAATGAATAGAATAACGAGGTGTGCAGTATTAAAGAAAACTGTGTCATATTACCTACATGACACAAGATGCTTGCTTTTGATTGCTTATCCCTAGATTTTCACAGAATATTTTTTATCCCGAAAAAAATAACAGTTCCTATAGGATAGCGGGTGAAACCGCACGCCGCAGTTAGTAGGTATTTCAAATAAATTACAAACTACAATAAAAGCAGCAAACTGCATACCTAGCAGTGGGCAAATGTCTCTTCTTGATGAATTTTCGGGCTAGGAAGAATAGCTTTTGTGTATTCATCGTTAATCTTTCCGAGATATAAATAGTCAAAAGTATCTTTATCCGACCGTCCCTGGTGAGACGAGTAGAGTTCTCTTGTTGGGTCGTCTTGTTTCATTGTGTCAATAAAAAGTAACCGGAATTCTTACCTACGTATGAGTAAGTACCTAGTTTAACATATATATTCTAATTTTAATACGTTTTATATTTCAGCATAAATTCTAGAATGTTCATACGAACAAGCCTAGTTTTGGGAGTGCTGCCGTTCTGGTATACGCGTGCATAGCGGTTGGACTCCTTCAAACCAGAAGTCATACAAGTCAAGGATCTATTACGTAGACATCAGCGGCTAAGGTGAATATTAAATGGTCTCGGCCATTTAGTACGAGATCCGGCTGCAGGATTAGTGCGTTCATCGGTTTTTTGCTGAAAACCGAATTTTATGTATATTTATAATTAGGAGAATATATATTTGTCAGGTTGCCTATCAAAATTTGGCCGCCAGTATTTTTAATTAAATTATTTTTAATTGATTTTTGGGAAAAAATTTCGTTCACTTGTTTTTTAAATAAAATAACGTCTACATCACGGCAATTTATATGAAGATTCAAAAAAATCACGGTTGCCGTTGCGCACTTGGCCGCACCTCTTCGCAGCCAGGTGTAAACAGGTATGATTTCGATACATTTATACGTTCATAACGTTTATTTATGAATTATATATCAAATTAAAGCTATTTTTTTTCTATTTATTATCATATATGGTTGCCTAATTAAATCTACCCGCAAATAAGGGTTGCTGGCTTTTAAAAATTATAAATATTTAAGGTAAGAGTGAAAGAGAGTTAGCGCGTAACATCATTTGTCAGACGAGGATAGCGATTGCCGGCTGTGCTACGCTTTTAAGCCATTGCGCATGCGTCGAATGTTAGTGTTCTCAACCACCGAGGAGTAATAGAGACGACTTAATAAATACTCCAAAAAATATGTCTTCCTTTTCAAAATGACAAATTTAAAAATTACAAAAAAAAATTTAGATTGTACTACGTTACCGCGTTTTTCCATAATTAAATAAACATTAATATTTTTTTATTTATTATTTTTAATTTAATTTAAAATTTAATGTTTTTTTTTTATTAATTAGTTAATATTAATAACTTAAACAATTACCTAACGCATAATTTGAAAAAAATAATTGATTAATTAAAAAAAAAAATAATTAAATAAAAATAATAAATTAAAAAAATATATATATTAATGTTTATTTTTATGGAAAAACGCGGTAACGTAGTACAATCTAAATTTTTTTTTTATAATTTTTAAATTTGTCATTTTGAAAAGGAAGACATTTTTTGGAGTATTTATTAAGTCGTCTCTATTACTCCTCGGTGGTTGAGAACACTACCATTCGACGCATGCGCAATGGCTTAAAAGCGTCGCACAGCCGGCAATCGCTATCCTCGTCTGACAAATGATGTTACGCGCTAACTCTCTTTCACTCTTACCTTAAATATTTATAATTTTTAAAAGCCAGCAACCCTTATTTGCGGGTAGATTTAGTTAGGCAACCATATATGATAATAAATAGAAAAAAAATAGCTTTAATTTGATATATAATTCATAAATAAACGTTATGAACGTATAAATGTATCGAAATCATACCTGTTTACACCTGGCTGCGAAGAGGTGCGGCCAAGTGCGCAATGGCAACCGTGATTTTTTTGAATCTTCATATAAATTGCCGTGATGTAGACGTTATTTTATTTAAAAAACAAGTGAACGAAATTTTTTCCCAAAAATCAATTAAAAATAATTTAATTAAAAATACTGGCGGCCAAATTTTGATAGGCAACCTGATAAATATATATTCTCCTAATTATAAATATACATAAAAATTCGGTTTTCAGCAAAAAACCGATGAACGCACTAATCCTGCAGCCGGATCTTAGACTAATTGTTTTCGTACATCTTACTAACTAATACTACAGGGCTATTCATAAAGGGTATGCTAAGCCGAAAAGGGCTTGTGGGGTGTCCTAAGAGTCTATAAAACGCTCATCGCCTATGTGCAAACCGCTGCTGACAAGTCGGCCGCGCCGATGCGCGAGAGTACTACGCATGCGTCGTGGCCGCGTCAAGTTTGAACTAAGCGACTGGTGACGTGAAGATTGCTCCGCAACATTCTTTTATATTTATATTTTAATCCTTTATTTCAATACGTAATAAACATATAAACATAGTGAATATACTAACAATAATACCTACTTATCATTTACCCAGACTATGAACTACCTTCCCATAACTGGTGACCCCTCTTATGAACTGAAAAGTGAGTCTAGGACAAATGCAAACATTTTCAGTGTCCTAAACAGTGCATAATAAAACATTTCAAGTGTGCTAATTGGAAAACAATTTGGGAAAATTATAGTTTGGGTGAATTGAAATATCTCCGTTTGTAAAAATCGATGGTGGTACAAGCCATAAGCTAATAGCGATTTTCTAAATTTTCGCTGACGTAAAAATGACGTCATCGTGGAAAGATGCCGAAAGTGCTCTAACTGCCTCCACCGAGCTGTTTAGGGTGGGGATACGCGTCCCACCCTTCTGGCCAGAAGAGCCCGAGATATGGTTCGCGCAAGTCGAAGGGCAGTTTGCAGTGTCGAAAATATTCTCCTTACGATCGAGAACTCCTCGCAATTTATGAAGCGTTGAAATACTTTAGACACATGGTCGAAGCTCGAGACTTCACAATTTACACCGACCATAAACCTCTGTGTTTCGCCTTTCATCAGCGCAAAGACAAGTGTTCGCCGAGACAGTTTCGTCATCTAGACTTCATATCTCAGTTTACTACGGACTTGAGGCACATCTCAGGGAAAGATAACTTGGTCGCTGACACACTGAGCAGGGTTGAAGAGCTAGAGCTATCCATAGATTACTCACAGCTTGCTAAGTCACAGGCATCAGATCCAGAACTTAAGGAAATGCTGGAGAGAGGAACGTCATTACGACTAGAAAAGGTAAAGATACCTGGAACTCGTGCTGAATTATATTGCGACATCAGCACACTCATTTCAAGACCTTATGTCACGAAGGATATGCGAAAGCAAGTTTTCGATAGCTTGCACGCATTAAGCCATCCCGGAGCCAATGCAACAATTAGATTAGTAGCAGAACGCTACGTATGGCCCGGCGTAAAGAAAGACTGCAGAGAGTGGGCACGTTCATGTCTAGCTTGTCAACGTTCTAAGATATCTAGGCATGTATCTTCCCCGTTAGGCACCTACCAGCTGCCACGAGCACGCTTTATCCACGTGCATATTGACCTCATCGGACCACTACCAATCTGTAATGGAAATCGTTATTGCCTCACCGCCATAGATCGCTTTACTCGATGGCCTGAGGTGATACCAATACCCGATGCGACGGCTGAAACAGTAGCAAAAGCCTTACTTACAGGATGGATATCGAGATTTGGATCCCCCGTGGACATTGTAACAGACCGCGGCAGACAGTTCGAATCGTCCTTATTCCAACATCTATCCAAAATAACAGGATTTCATCATAAAAAGACCACTGCATATCATCCTGCATGCAATGGAGCCATAGAGAGATTCCACAGACAACTAAAAACTGCAATTACCTGTCATGCCACTGATAACTGGATGGAAGCCTTACCTTTGGTGTTACTTGGTATTCGAAGCGCGTACAAGGAAGACATCCGAGCGAGCACTGCAGAACTTGTGTATGGAGAGCCGCTACGCTTACCGGGAGAATTTTTTGACCCAAGCAAAGCTGGAACAACAGATATCACAGAATACACTGCCAGATTACGCTCGTTCGCCAACGATCTGAAACCAACGCCTGCTTCGAGACACACTAAGCCATCCATATTTGTTTTCAAGGACTTACCCACTGCCAGCCATGTATTTTTGAGAGAAGACGCAGTACGACCTTCCTTGCAACCTGCATACACGGGTCCACATGCAGTCCTGGAGAGATCTGAAAAAGTGTACAAATTATTAGTAAAAGGCAAACCTGTCACAGTATCGGTAGATCGCTTGAAGCCGGCCTACATATTAGATGACAGCAACAAAACTCTAAATGAATCTCTCGATGACACACCTCCACCTGAAAACATACAGAGAAAGACTAGATCAGGACGTACAGTAAGATTCCCAGATTACTATCGACTGTAGGAACAGTCTCTGGAAGGGAGTAATGTGGGGTGTCCTAAGAGTCTATAAAACGCTCATCGCCTATGTGCAAACCGCTGCTGACAAGTCGGCCGCGCCGATGCGCGAGAGTACTACGCATGCGTCGTGGCCGCGTCAAGTTTGAACTAAGCGACTGGTGACGTGAAGATTGCTCCGCAACATTCTTTTATATTTATATTTTAATCCTTTATTTCAATACGTAATAAACATATAAACATAGTGAATATACTAACAATAATACCTACTTATCATTTACCCAGACTATGAACTACCTTCCCATAGGCTCATAGTACTCATCATTATGAACAACTTTTACCCTATATAAATGTGATCGATGCTTACTACCTTACTACGCAAAAACGGCTGAACGTATTTTTACGAAGTTTGGTATGGAGGTAGCTTATACCCTGGATTTAATTGCTAATTTTATTCCGGAAGAAATAACTTTTCCTGCAGGATAGCAGGTAAAACTGCGGGCGCAGCTAGTATTTAATAAAACTATAAAATAAGTAAGTTCTTTTACAATTCATGTATTTCAAAACTGTCTTCACCTTCCGCTTAAAATATTTACTTTTAAATCATAAATTGTTCAGTGGCTTCACCAATAACGATGTTTTTAGGGTTCCTTACCCAAAGGGTAAAAACGGGACCCTATTACTAAGACTCCGGTGTCCATTCGTCCATCCGTCTGTCTATCTGTACGTCTGTCCGTCGGTCCGTCTGTCACTAGACTGTATCTCATGAACCGTGATAGTTAGACAGTTGAAATTTTCACAGATGACGTATTTTTGTTGCCGCTTTAACAAAAAATACTAAAACACAGAATAAAATAAATACTTAAGGGGGCTCCCATACAACAAACGTGTTTTTTGCCGTTTTTATTGATTATGGTACGAAACCCTTCATGCGCGAGTCTGACACACACTTGGCCGGTTTTTTTTATGTAATAGACACAAGCTAAGCTAAATCTTTGAGCTGTAATGTTTTTTTTTAATACAAGTGGACACCTAATTGTAATACGATGCATGTCATCGAATATAGAGCAAAACGGAGTAAAAATACTTCCAGGAGATAAAACCCTGAGACACGAAAAGAGGACAGATCCAAAATTGTAACGATTTTTGTTTAAACATGAAACTGCGCCGTAGCAGGTTTCATCTTAACTTTATTGTTATAGCAACTAAAGCTAAAATTAAAAAAACTGTACTTACCTCATCAGCATATATTTTTTATCCGATTTTTCCACATTTTTAGACATTTTGGAACTAAAAAATTTGTACTGATATTTTAGATATTCAGTGGTGTGTGTACTATACTGACTGAACTCGAACACAAGCCGATAGTAAATGAAATATGTCCGCCAAGAACGCCCTCGTCAATGCTACGTATGTATTGTCCCCTTCTGCAAATATTCGTTTCCACTATATTAACACGTCTCACTTCGAAATCTATGTAAAGGGTATACTTATTTAGACCTACCTACGTAGTGTCACACCTCCTGCTCGTAAATTAACTGTTTGCTTATATACTTAGAAAAACAGTATTTTGCACATCTACCTATATGTAGATGTAGACGCATACTTGTGCCTGGGGTGGGGTACTAATACGAGTATAGGTTCGTTCTTCGTTCTCATAATATTATAGAGGTACATAGTTTGTGTACGATATCGTTGAAGCTGATTTTTTGCAAATTGAACGCCGTGTCTATTAATTTATATTTTGAAAAGATTCGCTGCACGTTTCTAAGTCTATATTATGCTCCTACGAATACCTACTAATATTATAAATGTCAAAGTTTGGATGTTTGTGAGTTTAGGTGTTTGTGGCTTAATCGTGCAAAAACGGCTGAGAGGATTTTGATGAAATTTGGAATGAAGGTAGCTTATACCCTGGAATAACATATGAGAAACACACACTACTAGTTTACTACACTACACACTACTACTACACTGCTACTTTTTATCCCGGAAAATGTGGGTGAAACCTCGGGGCAAAGCTAGTATCCAATAAATGAAACTGTTTAGAGTAACCCCTCACAAATGCGGATATTTATCAATAGGCTATTTTACTGGTATCTTAAGTTGACCCGAGACACGAGAAATGACACAAGGGAAAGCAGGGCTAAATTCAGCAGTGGGTCGATAGAGGCTGACGATAATGGTGCTATTTTATCTTGATAGTTTTTCGAGATATAAACGCAAAACGCATCTGATTTTAAAATCCAGCTTTTTAATCTGACGGATAATTTGAGAAAAAAGATTCATTATAAGTAGGTACTTCTTAAAACCTGCTAACCATTACGAAATCACATGTATTTAACGATGACGTTGGCTGTTTATTTATTTATTAGTTGTCCCTTGACCCTTAATTTTCAAGCATTTTTCGAAATGAACAAGAACATTATTTTACAAAACAAAAAACAAAAACCGACTTCAAGACCCGACTAAGTATTGAGTTATTAATCTATTTGTCGCGCACGTACTTAATGATTTAAGACTTATATGGTTTTCTCATGGATACCATTATCAGAACTGGACTAAATTGGGATGGGACCAAATGGGAAGCGTCAGCTTTCTAATAAAAAAAGAATCATCAAAATCGATTCACCCAGTCAAAAGTTATGAGGTAACAAACATAAAAAAAAAAAAAAAAAAAAAAAAAAACATACAGACGAATTGATAACCTCCTCCTTTTTTGAAGTCGGTTAAAAATAGTTGTTCTATATCTGTCCTTATGATGATCATGCCTAATTTGATCTAGATTGATTCGGATGTTGACAAGGTAACAGATAGATAGCAAAGTTTTTATTTCGCATTTAAATTACCTACTTTTGAGAATCTCTCCTTTCTTTTCTTTTTTCGTCGGCAAGGTGAAGTAAATGATTAAAATTGTAGTGTAGTCTTGAAGCATACCTATACTTTACCTAATATTAGGCAGTACAAAATAAGACAACGCTCTTTATTATTATTATTATTAAGTAATCATTTTATTTGCTTATAATCAATATTTTACATAAAAGTTATGGTGAATTCGAAGATTTATAATATGAATATCACAAAATTTGAAGGAGGCGACGATTCCACGTTAATATAAAAATACAAATTAAAATTATTTATAATTAAAGTAACAAAGAGGGCGCAGCGAGCGCGGCGAGGGAGAGGCGCTCGCGGCGCCCTCGCGCGGCGGTCCTCCGGCGGCGCGTCAGATTAAAGCTGAGTGAGTAGAAGAAGAGCCGACACCGCCCGGCGCCGGCGGAGGAGCGCGGCGCGGACTAGCAGCTCAGCGCTGGAACAGCGGGTTGGGGAAGTCGGGCGGGTGCGGCAGCGGCGCGGGCGGCGGGCGCGCGCGGCGCCACGCCACCAGCCAGCACGCCACGGCGGCCGCCACGGCCACCAGCGCCAGCAGCGCCGTCAGTGCGAGCGCCACGGCCAGCCCGGCGGCCGACACGCACACCTCGCCCGCGCCGCCCGCCGCGCCCGCCGCGCCGCCCTCCGACCAGCCGTCGCGCTGTCGCGCCGTCGCGGACGGGTCCCGCCGCTGGAGGGTCAGGATCTGGTTGGATTCCACCATCACCTCCTCTCGAAGTTGACCTTCGTTTCCGTACGTTTGCGTGTCGTATGAAGATATAGCTTCTCGTTTCCTGCGTTTACCAAACGCGTCGGCACCGTGACAATTCACCTGTCGATACGAGAGATCGAGTTTAAAAATCAATTCTGAATTGCTACAGAATGTAATTATTGCTATAATGCGATCTTAAACTCAAAATGCTAATCAATTTTCAGAAACGTTAAACTGACCGTTCTAAAGAGAATAAACGAAACAAACTTAATACGTCTATGTATATTTATTTTACTTACGGGTTGGCATTTTCCAAAGCAAACACGTATGTTGCATTGGAATCGAATGTTGTCACTGCTGGGAAATTTGAATGCGTTGAAAGAGGCCCGGAGCGCGCTGCCGTCCTCGCTGCGTTCCCACTCGCCAAAGATTGCGGCGTCGGTGGCGCACCCATCTGCATCCGTCACGCGGTACTCATTTTCAACGTTGGTTGCCGCTTCACTCGTCTTGGCTATGCAGCTGCGCGCGAACCCACCGTATATACCTGAATAACAACTCATGTTTACTAAACGTTTTTTTTAAATGTAATTGAGTGACGAGACGAGCAAATCGCTCGCCTCATGTTAAACGTCACGTTTGCTCATAACAGGTCTGCGCCAAACAGAATTTTGAACTCGCAGAATTCAAGACCCTGCGTGGCACAGTACTGCGCTCGTCACCCTGAGATATAAGATGTTTAATCTCCCGGAATTTGCCCTGAAATTTCACTGGAAACAATGCCCTTCCAACCGGAACACAATACTGTTTGCACATTACTGCTTGGCAGTGGAATAACTTGCAAAGGTGTTGTACTTCCTCAGGCGGGCTCTACAAAAGAGCCCTACCACTACACAAATGTTTAGGAAAGGATGTATTGAATAATAAAATTTTGATAATACGCGGGAGACTCACTGGAGGGTTGCACGTCGACTTGAAGCACGAGGTTCTCTCCAATCTCTGCGGAGCTGACTTCGTCTCCGGAGCGCGACACGATGCGCATGGAGCAGGTGGGCGGCGGGCCCGTGTTGGCGATGGTGCCGGCGGTGGTCAGCATGGACACGTTGAAGGCGAGCGTCACGTTCTGCTCGCCCGTCTGGTAGATGCACTTGATGTGGAACGCTTTAGCGTTCGACGTCACCAGCTTCGGGTGGTTCTGCATTACGAGCACGAAGCTCGCCAGGCCCTGTGCGTACGATATAATGTTACACCACAGAAATACGAAATACATATTTATATACCTACTAGCGGCCCGTCCCGGCTTCGCACGGGTAGACTTTGGGATAAACGTAGAGTAAATTGAAATCGGTCCAGTCGTTCACGCGTGATGGCGTGACCAAAGGTGTTGAGAATAATTATAGGAACTCTTTGTTATAACCTCTATTCTCATGCTATTGCGTAACTATAGCAACCGTAGTTTCTTGATGCTAACTTGTCAATTTATAGTAAAAATTATCAGTATAAAACGCACACTGTTTTGATAGATATGATTGAATTTGAACTTTGTACAGAGGTAATAAAGTGCAAATTGACTCTTGGACGTTAGGAAAATACCTACATTGCTTAAACAACAGTGAGTGCTTGCAATTCAATATGAACTTTATACAATAGCAATAAAGCTCGTTTTAGTTAGAAAACGTTTGTATGGGAAAAGTAAAAGGGCTGTTTTTAAGGTTTTTCAATATTTCTGAGAGATTTTCTTAATATTTTTTTCCGTAAGAACCTTCTCCTAATAATAACAAATACAACAAAAAAAGAATTAGTGAAATCGGTCCAGCCATTCACGCGTGAGGCCGTGACCAAGGTAAACGGGTTTCATTTTTATATATATAGATAGATGTGTATTCGGCTCAACATAGCTGTCTGGAAGAGATCGTTTTCAGCGATAAGACCGCCTTTTGTGCTTTTTCTTACGTGTTTTATTACGTTCTTGTTTAACGTTTATTTATTTTTATATTTGTGTTTCTGTTTGTGGTGTCAATAATGAGTTATTGTATTATATTGTGTTGTAGAAGTGACAATAGCAAAACTTACGTTGACGTGTACTAATCCGCAGTCGCCAAAGTGTACAGTGAAGTCGACGAGACTCTCCTCGTCTCGGGAGGTGTCGACGGCTAGCCGACAACGCTCGTCCTTGCTGTAACTCTTCACGTATAGCACTCCGGTGAAGTTCTTGATCGTTAGTTCTACGCTGACACCGTCAGCTTTGCATCGAACCTAATAATAACATGAAATGAAAATACGTCACAAATCGAGCTCTAGTGCATAATAATCTATTTCATAATTCAAGTACTTTGTGTTTATGTATGTACCTGTGTTCGAAACATGTAAGGAACCCATCACAAGGACGACAACTTACCTGCATGTCGGGAATAGGGAAGTCCGTTCGGTAAAGGTTGCAGTGGATCCTCGGGTTGCCAGTGTAACCGGTGATGCAGGTGCAGTGCGAGCGGTGTCCGGAGGCCTCACAAGTGGCAAACGTGCCGCATGGATCTGCCTTGCACGCGTCCACGCACATGCCAGCGAGGCAGCGCGCGTGGTCGTCACAGTCACCGTCAGCACGGCACCCACCCGCCGCGCACTCCGCGCCACGCAGGACGAACCCGCGCCGCGCGTCGCAAACGCACCGGCCGCGCACATCCACCACGCGGCCCTCGGACGAGCGGCACGGGGCGCACTCGCCGCTCTCGTCGAGACCTTGTCCTTCCACACATTTTGCCGTAGGCTCTGAAAAAACAATGGCTAGTTGAGGCTGATGCTATATAGTGAGATGGAGGAGCGTATCGATTAGGAAAGCGTAATTGTGTTCTTTAACAGCAATGGACTTACTGTTGTTAGGTGTGCACTCGACGAGGGCGTTTCCTCTGTATCCGGGTTTGCACTCGCAGGTCATCGTTCTGACCGGAAGCGTGTCGATTACCTTGCACTCGGCGTTAGGCCCGCAAGGCGACGGATTAAGGCAGGGGTCGACGCACTTGGCGTTAAGACAGGCTGAGCCCGAGGGACAATCAATATCGCTGGCGCACTGAGGCATGCGTTCCTCTTCGCAGCCGGAGTCGGTGCTGCGGAAGCCGGGTGGGCAAATGCAGTGCTGCTTGTGTTCGAATACGCGACACCGCGCCGGCTCCTCGCACGAAGCTTCCGTGCACGGGCTTACGCATTTAGTGTTGATGCATGATTTGTCGTTTGGACATTCAGAGTTAGTACGGCACTCGGCCGGCGAGCATGCGATGGATGGGTTGCCGATTGTTCCGATTCCGCAGCGACAGGATGCGCGATGTTCTACGCCGTAGCATTCTGCATTGTCGCCACACAAGTCCGCTTCTACTGAACACGCCGGTATGCAGCGGTTGTTAATGCAGGTTTCGTCGTCTGAACATTGGGAGTCCGAGCGACACAATATTTCGTAGCATCCGGTGCGCGCGTCTCCTATAAAGCCTGGTCGGCAGGCGCATACCGGTTTGTGATCTTTAATTTGACAATCAGTATTTGGTCCGCATTCGCAAGGATTTTTACAGACGGACGTTATGCAAGCGTGGTTTGCGGTACAGTTGTTGTCAGTTTCGCATACAACGTCGAAAACGGCCGTAGCTGGGCGGCAGATTCCTCCACCGCTACTGACATATCCGGGCGGGCAAGTGCACAGCATTGTTCGCACGGGGAGAGTGGGCGAGACTTCACAGCTCGCGGGAGTCGCGCATGGTCGTAGCTCAAAGCATGGGTTTACGCATCGACTCGATAGACAAGCCGATTTCGGAGGACAGTCTGCATCGACGAAGCATTCGGCAGTTATTATCGGTTTACATTCAACGTATGGGCTTCCTTCAAATCCAGAGTCACATTTGCAAACAGCTATATGATTGCGTACAAGACAAGAAGCACGCTGACCGCAGATGTTGCTGCCGAGACAAGGGTTGATACATCTGTGAGCTCGGCATTGCTTATCTTGTGGGCAGTCTCCGTTCGATCTGCATTCTATTGCATTACAGCCGGCAAAAGCGTCACCTTCAAATCCAGAACGGCAGCGACACAATGGTTGGTTTCTTTCTACGTAACATTCAGCGTTTGGTCCGCACGTGCTGTTCAATAAACATGGGCTGATACAATTTCCGTTAACGCACGCTTCAAAGGATTCACATTCGGAGTCAGTTCGGCATCCGACTATGCGACATAATCTGTACGGATCGCCGTCGTAACCTTCGCTACACGAGCAAACAGGCCTATGATCTCTGATGAAACATTCAGCGTTTTCTCCGCAGTTACAAGGGTTACGGCAAATTCTATTTACGCAAGATTCTTTGTCATCACAATCTTGATCTGAAGAACAACTTAGAGGTGGTAATTGTGCAGGTTTGCAGGATCCTCCTTCTTCGGGGATAAACCCATCAGGACAGCGACAGATTAGTGTACGGAACGGTACACTGTCGGAAACAGAGCAACGGGCATTTCCAGTGCAAGGCTTAAGTTCGTTACAAGCTTCGCGACATTCTTCTTTAAGACAAGCGTGGCCACTGGGACATTCACTGTCATACCTACATTCTGGAGCTCCGACCACTGTGATCTTCTGACATTGCACTAGAGGGTCTCCTAAAGGAAGAGCTGGAGGGCACTTGCACGACGCGGCGTGGTTTCGTGCAAAACATTCGGCGTTGTTTGCGCAAGGGTTCTTTCCTTCAAACGAACACGCATATCGACAAATGCCCGATATGCATATGCTGTCATCATTACAATCGTTGTCAATTTCGCATTCGGCCGGTTGACATTTTGAGAATGGATTGCCCATAGTTCCCGCGGGGCATCGGCAGTTTGGTCGATGGTTTCTTCCGTAGCACTCGGCGCTGATAGCGCATGGTGCATCTACCACGCACGGGTTTACGCACGCGCCGTTGTAGCACGTGTCCGAGTCAAGGCACTCGGAGTCTGATGAGCACCCAACTGAAACAGTAATAAGCATTTAGAATAAACCCAGGAAGAACAATAGCATCAGATGAACGGTCGATGGTAGTGGTTTCATAAAATTAAATAAAAGCTTGCTTGTTGAGATTTTATGTACCTTTAGTGCAACCGATGTATGGATTTCCCGAATATCCACGTTCGCAGAAGCACACCGGGTGGTGTCGGACGACAGTGCACTCGGCGCTAGTTCCGCATGCGCAAGGATCAGCACAAGCGCCGTTCACACACGCTTGCGATAGCGGACAATTGGAGTCTGCTTTGCAGCCAACGGGGATTACTGAGCCATCAGATGCTAAAAACAAATACAATTTAATAAAAGTTTAGCAGAGACCTTCATATATCCAGACTTACAAAATACGCGAATATGATGGGCGTTTATTTTTATAGGTATTTATAACTTAAAAACCACAATAAAATTTCGGTTTCGATAGAGTCCAGAGAGACATTAAGATAACTGTAATAGATGATGGCGTGGACTCACGTGGTATGCAGCGCAGTGTAGCAACTCCCGAGTAGCCGCGAGGACAGGAGCAGCGCGGCTTGTGATCGATGACGCGGCATAGTGCGCCTGCGCCGCAAGCGCCTTCGCACGGGTTCACGCAAGCGCGCTCCATGCATGCTCGCTCCGCGCCGCACTCCTCGTCGCTATAGCACTCCCATACCGCTGGATGTCGGGGTACTGAAATACATCGTTGATTAGCGATTTATTTTGTCAACAAAACTTATCAAAAAATTCTTTTAAAACAATGTTATCTTTATGATGGTAACGATGTTCACCTGAGTTACACTCGATTCTCGGGTTTCCGATGTAGCCTGGCGGGCATGTGCACTGAGAACCGTGGTCGATGGAGTCACAGATTGCGTTCTGTCCGCACGGGTCAGCACGACACGCCTCTACGCAGGCGCCGCGGCGGCAGGTCTGCGAAAGCGCGCACTCTGCGTCTGCGGAGCATTCACCGCGTGGCGGTGCGCGGCATCCAGCGTCGGGCGCAGCGCGACCGCCGTCGGGGCACACGCATGCCACCGCGCGCAGTGGCAGCACGTCCACTGTGTTACACACAAGGCCAGTCTCGCACGGAGCGCCTAAGCACAGGTCTACGCAGCGTGCGTTCACGCAAGCCAGCGGCGCGGGGCACTCTGAGTCAGATGTACACTCAGCGCTCGGAGTTGAAACAGTGGAGCAGCCGCGACCGTAGGCATCTCCTACGGTGCCCGGCGGACACGCGCATTCGGCGCGGTGGCCGCGCGCAGTACACAGTGCACCGGGGGCGCACGCACTTTCGGCGCACGCGGGCTGGCATACGCGGTTGAGGCGGTTACACACTTGAGAATCGTCGCAGTCTTCGTTATAGTGACAGACGGCAGAGATACATGCACGGCGTGGGTCGCCTTGTGTGCCCGGCGGGCAGCGGCAAGTGGCAACGTGTGCGACCGCCTCGCATGTAGCGTCGCGCCCACAAGGTGTTCCCAGCGCGCAAGGGTCTTGGCAGTATCCGTTGATGCAGCTCTTGTGGAACGGA
The DNA here is from genome assembly GCA_949125135.1 of Alcis repandata. Taxonomy (NCBI): domain Eukaryota; kingdom Metazoa; phylum Arthropoda; class Insecta; order Lepidoptera; family Geometridae; genus Alcis; species Alcis repandata. The sequence continues at coordinate 7,276,659 of OX421226.1, read as the reverse complement.
CAGTTATCGTCAGACGTGCATTCGGCTGAAATAAAAAAGAAAAATATAGTGGTTGCCCAATGCCCAGCTCCCTAATTGTATGAAATGACAATATTTGTTATCAATGTACTTAAGTAAATAAAACTAGTTCCAACATAGTTCATAGTTTTATATTGTGACAAAAAGCTGCACGTCAGAGAATTCATCAATATATCCGAAAAGAATATGGCACATATCCGAATACTCACTGGTGTAGCAATAGGTGGCGGGGTCTCCGGCAGTGCCTGGTGGGCAACGGCAGAGGGCGCGGTGCGCGGACGCTTCACAAAGTGCGCCGGCGCCGCACGCAGCCGCACAGGCCGACACGCAGCGTCGATTCACGCACGCTTCCGCCGCACCGCACTCGCTGTCAGATCTACATTCTCGTTCGATGATTGAAACTGTAAAAGCACATTTTTTACAATTTTAGTGCTTTGATATTTTAGTTTAGTTAAAAGTGCGACTAAAGACTAAAAATCTGATTCTTCGAAAAAAATATAAAAAATAGGTTTCATAGTTATACTTCCAAAATATACAGAAAATTAAATCGTGACTGTAATCAGTTCCAGCATGGATACCTGGCGTGCAGGCCACTTTGGGGTCGCCCTGCAGCGGCGGCACACAGGAGCACAGCGCACGGTGGCTGGCGGCGCGGCACTCTGCGCCCACGCCGCACGCGTCCGCGCACGCCGGCACGCAGCGCCGGTTTACGCATGACTCCTCCTCGCTGCACTCGCTGTCTGCACTGCACTCGCCTCCTGCACGTAAGTTGCACGTTTAGTATTTTCATTTTTATGTGTAATATGTGTTAAATTATAGAGCTTTTAATATAAATAATAGATAGAGATAGGTAGGTTGGTAGGTAGGTAGGTACTTATAGTTTACGACGAAATGTCAAAAAACATTTTAGAACTATGATTTCATTATTAAACCGTCTATATTTGGTCTGTATTTCGTGGTATTTGTGGAATAAAAGGTGCGGCCTATACTTTTTTCTTTTAACGCTCCCGACATGCGCATGGCGCTATTAGTACACAATCGTATCGCGGACTCTTACAAGAATAACTGTGGTGCAATATTTACATGACTAAGAATAATAATATATTTATTTACATTCAAGTGAGTGTATGCACAAATTTTTAATAGAAGTGAAGACAGTGCTGATATGATTTCAATCCAACGCCCATTCAAAACGTACCCATAGTTGACAGCTTTTCTGTGCCTACATTTTTGACGATGAGTAGGTAGATATTGCATTTTTAATCAAGCATACCTGCACTAAAACATAAAGGTGATCTAAAAATTACTTAAACATATTACAACACAAGCCATGTGATCAGACATTAAAGGTTACGATATACAGTGGAAATACTAACTCGGTTTACACTGTACGGAGGCGTCTCCGACTAGCGGTCTAGGACATTCACAAATCATCGTGCGGAAAGGTAAGGTGTTGGCGACGCGACACACTGCGCCTGCGCCGCACGACGTGGGCTCGCACGGGTTTCTGCAGTTGCCTTGCAGGCACGCCAGTTCAGGGCCGCAATCAGCGTCGTTTTCACATTCCACATCGTTGGTGATTAGCACTGTAAAAAAAACATCAAAATAAGTTCCATTAAAAATTCGAAAAAAAATCCAATTAAAATCGGCTTGAAAGTGATAATAACCTCGGCATTCGATTTTGGGGTTGCCTTGAGTTCCCCTGGGGCACTCGCAAACGGGCGCGTGTCGCAATACAGTGCAGAGCGCTCCCTGTGCGCAAGCGCCGGGGCAGGGGTCGGCGCAGGTGCCAGCGCGGCACGCGAGCCACGCCGCGCAGTCTTCGTCCGCGGAGCACTCGGCGCGCCGACACGCCACCCACGGGTTACCGCGCGCGCCTGCGATGCACTCGCACGCTGCTGTGTGTCCGCGCGCTACGCACTGCGCTTCCACGCCGCACCGAACTCGAGAACACACTTTGCTACACGAACCGCTTTCGCAGCTCTCGTCATCAGGGCAGTCGTTGTTGCTGTGACATTGTACTGTAACAATAATTATAACATTTGAGGTGAACCGTGGAATCTCGTTAATAATTATTCATTACGGATTTATTTTAAACAGTTTACAATAGTTGAGTTATTTTATTTCATGATTTCATTTAGTTGTGAGTGGATCGTTTTGTTTAACTTGTGAGAGTAAATGGGTACCTGAATAACAGCCTCTGTAAGCATCGCCTTCGTATCCAGGCAGGCAAGTACAGCGTGCTCTATGGTGCGTGGCGAGGCAGCGCGCGTTGAGACCGCACTTGGCGGGCCCGCAGACGGGCTCGCAGCTTGATTCGACGCACGCGGCACTGTCAGCACAGTCGTCGTCGCGTATGCATTCGGGGAGGGCCGGTGGCGGCGTCGATACCACGACGCGTTCGCATCGCACAAACGGTGAGCCCGTGTACCCGGCTGGGCACGAGCACACTGCCGAGTGTCTCACTCCCGTGCAGATCGCGTTCAGTCCACAGGCATTCACGCACGGATCTGTGCATTTTCTGTTTATGCATGCTCGGTCTCCGGGGCAATCGTCGTTCACTATGCACTCGGGATAGATGCAGAATCCGTCACGACATGTCCCGTGAGGTGCGCAAGGGTTGGAATCGCACGGGTCGTATTTTGTAGGTGGTGGCAAGTCTGGAACTTAAAAAAGGGTTACTTTTAATATCGACTGCAAGAAAAAAAAATAACAAAATAGTTGCAGGTATCTTATCTATATAATATTATAGAATAAAATTTACCTCTGCGTACGCAGTCGTAGAACGGATTTCCTGTGGTGTCAGGTGGGCATGAGCATATCGGAGCGTGATCGAAGACTCGGCACAGGGCGTTATTCCCACAGACACCGACGCAGGGATCGACGCACTTGTTTCGCACGCAGGCGCGGTCGCGTGCACACTCGGAACTCACGACGCACTCGGGTCGGCAGCCAGAGCTGCGAGCATCACCGCTCGTGCCGACTGGGCACGAACACACGGCGACGCCATTCGACGCCGCGCATACGGCGCCGGGGCCGCACGGAGACGGGCTGCACGGTGGTGCTATAAAAAATATTCAAGATAAGCACAAACCTTCTTACCGCAGTAACATGTTAATTTATATTAATTTTCAAATCAAAAATACTTTTTGAAATTATGCTTTTGATCATTTGAACATAAGGTTGTTTTATGATACATACGTGATGAGATAACTTCGCATCTTTCGAAAGCGTTTCCTCTAGTTCCAGGTGGACAAGAGCAGAGCGGAATGTGGTTGACGGTTTCGCAATCGGCACCGACACCGCAAGTGCCCTGGCAAGGGTCACGGCAGTGCGAGCGTATGCAAGCACGTGCCGGCGAGCAGTCAGAGTCGGCGAGGCACTCGGGCCGGCAGCCCGTGTACGGATCGCCGCGCAAACCGGGCTCGCATTCGCATGCGGCGCCCGCGCCCCGAGCGCGGCACACTGCGCCTGTCCCACAAGGGGACGGGTTGCAAGGAGATGGTTTCTCGTTTGGTGTTTTGGCTGGAAATTAAAGAACACTTTAAGAGTTTGTACCGACGCCGTCCTAGAGAAGCAAAAAGGATAAGCGCTTTCATTTAAGCGAGCCGTAACCTCCGTGTCGATAGGCTAGCGGTTCACCCAGTTTCGCAAGTAAAACCCATGCCTAAGCTTTAAAAGCGAAAACTTGGGCTCGCCGCGGACGCAATTCCCTATTAATAGTTTTAGACGCTAGCAATAAAACCGATATCGGGGAACGGAACAGCAATCTTCCATTTGAGTCTGTCTTACGGATATTTTCGATGGGTCGACAAAGAACGAGTGGGTTTCCAGTGGTGGAGGGAGGGCACTCGCAGCGAGGGTTGTGGGCCACTGGGGAGCATTGCGCTCCCTGGCCACAAGCGCCCGGGCACGGGTCAACGCAGCGTCGGTTTATACAAGTGAGATGCCACTCGCAGTCGTTTGAGCCGAGGCATTCGTAACGACAGAATGGCGGCGCCCCGAAGTAGCCGGTTCGGCAGCGGCAGCTTCCGTCGATGCACTCTGCGTTTGGTCCACAGTCAGAACACGGAGATTTGATGGACGGCTCCGATTCGAGGGCTGCGGGTTGTGAAGACACAATTAGAAGTTTATAAAATTTAAAAGTAATTCGAGTAATTAAAAAACAACAACTTTGTGACTTGAACTCACCTGGTAAACAACGAACGAAGGGATCACCCACGTAATTGATTGGACAAGTGCAAATTGGCGAATGCATAACGGTTCGGCAAAGGGCGCGCGCGCCACAAGCGCCAGGACAAGGATCGCGGCACTTGCCGCTGCGGCAGGCAAGGTGCGGCGCACATTCTGCGTCAGTGCGGCACTCGGCGCGGCACGCGGGCGGCTCCGCCATCAGTGCCGGCCGGCACGAGCAGTGGGCTACGGTGCCTTGCGCACGGCAAATACTGTTTGCTCCGCAAGGATTAGGTGTGCACGGATCCGATACCGTTGCTACAGTGGGTGCTAAAATATGAGACGGAAACGTTTAATTACGTAAAATATTATCACTGTGTTTCTGTTTTAGCATTATGTGGATATTTTATTTAACTTACCAATTACTGGTCGACAGGCGATGAAAGCGTCACCTTGCAGTGGCGCTGGACATTCGCAAATAGCGATATGGTTGTAAACGTTGCAGACGGCATTTAATCCGCAAGTATTCTTACAAGGATTCACACACTTGTAATTGACACAAGCCATCTGTTTTGCGCAGTCATTGTCAACTGTACATTCTGGTCGGCATTCGAGAGTCGGGTTGCCGTGATATCCAGTGATACATGAGCAATTTCCGTAGTTACAAATTGCATTTATTCCACAAGGTGATCTGACACAAGGGTCCACAGGTTCCAATGGTGTTTCTGGTTCTACAAGTTAAGTGTATTGTTAGATAGTAGAAAACTATTATAAATATATAGGAACTAGCTGACTCGACAGACGTTGTCCTGTCAAAAGCCATTGCGTCAATTCTATGTCAAATATTGCGTAACTATAGCAACCGTAGTATGTTGATGCTAACTTGTCAATTTATAGTAAAAATTATCAGTATATATATAATTTGCAATAAATTAAAATTGCGACTATAATTTGAGATTTAAACTATCCTATCTCTCAAGTTGGATCGAACTGCACATGGTGTGCGAATTTTATTATAATCGGTTAAGTGGTATAAGAGTCCATTGAGGACAAACATTGTGACACGAGATTTATATATATTAAGATATAAATTACATGGTTGGACATCACTTTGTTTAATGAAATTGAACTTACCATTGTAGATATAGCATCCTTCGAACGAATTGCCCCTGTAGCCACCACGACAGGTGCAAATAGCTACATGGTTCATGGCACGGCACTCAGCGTTTGCTCCGCAAGATCCCAAACAAGGATCCACACATTTTTCTCGAACGCATGCTTTATCTCTTGCGCAGTCTTCATTGATAGTACATTCAGGGGCACAATATGGAGGCGCGCCGATGTAGCCTGGCTTACAACTGCAAATAGCAGATCCGCCGACGTCTCTGCACGTGGTGAAGGGTCCGCATGGGCTGGGTTCACAAGGATTTATCGTAGTAGAAATAATTTGCTTTTCTTTTGTACATCTAAAGAACGGATCTCCTTCGAATCCAGGCAGACAAGTGCAATACGGGCTATGCTGATGGACGCGGCATTGCGCGTTGTCTCCGCAAGTTCCAACACATGGATCGACACATTTTTGTCTCACGCAAGCCTTATCTAGAGCACATTCAGAGCTCGTCTGACATTCTGGCCGACAATTAGGTGGACTGCCAATGTATCCTTGAGAGCAAACGCACATTGCCTTATTATTCACCGCATTACAAGAACTATACGGTCCACATGGTGAAGGGTGGCATGGATCGCTTGGGGGTTCTGAAAATAATAAATTGATTAGAGATTGAACTACAAAAAAAGAGTGCCTATCAATTTTTAAATACAACAATGCATTAATAAGGAATTAACACGTTAATTATTTTTTTACCTTCTCTGTATACACAGTTATCGTATGGATTGCCAAAGTATCCGAACACGCACGTGCATCTGGGTATATGATTAACACTTTGACATTGTGCGTTAGTTCCACAGAATCCTGGGCAAGGGTCTTGGCATCTGTTGTTGATGCATGCTCTGTTATCGGGACAGTCTGAGTTGAGGACACATTCGGGCCTGCAACCTTCGTATGGGTTCCCAAAGTAGCCGCTTGTACAAGTACAGCTACCGATTCCGTCTCGGTCCTGGCAAATAGCGTTAGATCCGCACGGGTTTGGTACGCAGGGTCTCACCGTGTCTACGGGCCTTGGAACTGGAACTATAAATAATATCATATTTTAATGAGATTTCTGCAATAAGACATAAACCTATAAATTACTAATACATACAAATAATGAATCTATTTATATTTACGTTTCAAGATAATTTTAAGTTTTAAAATGTTTCGGTTTTTAATTTTTGTTTCAAAATATAGGAAGGATTTTCAAAGTATTACATAACTTGATTAAGACTAGCGTTTATTATGTCTTTACCTTGGATCGGGAAACATTGATCGAATGAGTCTCCTTCAAATCCAGACTGACAAACGCACATTGGCGAGTGGCTGATGACTCGACAATCAGCATTGCGCCCACAAGCTCCGACGCAGGGGTCTGCACACTTGGTGTTGATACATGCTTTGTCAAAGCTACACTCGCTGTTAGTAACACATTCTGGGCGACAGTTCGGTGGCGATCCGGTAAACTCGGGCATGCATGAACAAGTTGGTGCTACACCGGTGGTGTGACAAACGGCATTGGGACCGCAAGGCGATCTTGCGCACGGATCTTCGTTTGACACAGGTTCATCTAAAATATATTAATAATAATTAATTTTTGGTTTGTTTCTTCAGGTTTATAAATTTATTTAATAAGACACTTTTTCAAAGGAAATATACTCGTACTTACGGTGAATAACGCATTGCGTAAATGGATCACCGGTGAATCCGTTTCGGCAGTAACAAATAGGCTTGTGGTTGTGAACTCTGCATTCTGCGTTCAAACCACACGAGCCCTGACACGGGTCTCTGCATTTTTGATTAGAACATGACAAGAGGCTAGTACAGTCAGAATCGACCAAGCACTCAGGCCTGCAAGAAGGCGGCGCTCCAATATATCCGATTAAACATGAGCAGGTTGCTTGTTCATTAAATGTGCGACAAATGCTGTACGGGCCACAAGGATTTGGCTCGCATGGATTTCTTCTTTCAGGTGTAACTGAAATTTAATAAATGGTTAGACTTGCAGTACAAAAAAACGTTTACATTTTCATATAACATGTTGATAAGATGAGATTAACTTACTCAAACTAGGAGAGCAGGAGAAGAAGGCGTTTCCTGTCGTGTTTGTTGGGCAACTGCACATCGGAATATGATTGTAGACTTCGCACAATGCGCCCTGGCCGCACAGGTTGGTGCAAGGGTTGATGCATTTGTTATTGACGCACGTTAAGTGTGGCGCGCAATCAGAGTTAATTGTACATTCAGGTCGACAGCTCGAATAAGGGTTGCCGAAGTAATTTGATCTACAAGTGCACACTCCGTCGTTACAGTCAGCATTGGCTCCGCAAGGGCTCGGTTGGCATTTGTCATAAACAGCTGGAATAGTTTCTGTAAAAATGAAAAAAAAAATAACGTTACAGACCTTGTCAAAACAGTCAATAAAATAAATTATTAATATTCATTAATCTAAAACTCGTTTCAAGTGACATGAACATACCTATATGTTCTTTTATGTAGCAGCTTTCGAATGGATTCCCAGTATATCCCTCTCGGCAGCTGCAAATAGCAGCATGTTGGTACACTTGGCATTCGGTCTGTAAGCCGCAAGATCCTTGGCAAGGATCACGGCATTTCTGATTCACACAAGCCAAATTGGTGGAACAATCCGAGTTCACTGTGCATTCTGGTCTACAGTTTGGTGGAGAACTTATGTAGTTCTCCATGCAGGTGCAGATGGGCACTTTATTTTGTGTTTGACAAAGAGCATTAGGCCCACAAGGTGACGGTATGCACGGATTAATATCAGGCGTTGGTAATCCTGAAACAATCGATCAAAATTATGTTAGTTAGTCAATATTGTAGTATCAAATATATAATAATACTTCAAAGTAAAAAATATAGCTTACTTTCGACGATAACACATCTCGTAAATGGATCGCCTTCAAATCCTTGACGACAACTACAGATTGGGGCGTGATTGACAACTCTACATTCTGCACTTTGTCCGCAAACTCCAATGCAAGGATCGACGCACTTCTGTCGTATACAACTCTTAGTCGCTTCGCACTCTGAGTTAACTGTACATTCTGGACGGCAGTTAGGAGGTGATCCAAAGAAATCAGGCAAGCATGAGCAAGTAGCGTATCCATTATTGTTTTTGCAAACAGCGTTACTGCCGCATGGACTTGGAGTGCACGGATCCTTAGGTTCAGGAGCTGTAATTAAATACAAAAAAAAATTAAACGGCCGGTTTTGTCAATATTTTCCTAATTTAAAGTAGAAAGAACGTGACTTACTCGGTTCATTGATTATAATGTGGCAGTATGCGTAAGGATTTCCTGTGTAACCAGGAGCACAGCTACAAGATGGTACGTGGTTTATCACTTGACACGTTGCTGTTGCACCGCATACACCAGGGCAGGGATCTGCGCATTTGTTCCTGAGACATGCCTTATTATAAGCACAGTCATTGTTTATGACACATTCGGGTCTGCACGATTCGTAAGGGTTACCGAAGTAATCTTCCTCGCAAACACATGCGGCAGCTCCGTTTCTTGAAACCTTGCAACGCGCGTTAGCCCCGCATGGTGTTGGATTACAAGGATCTGTTGGTTCTACATATTGCGGCGTTGGATGACAAGACGTAAATGGATCTCCTGTATACCCATCAATGCATGAACACATTGGACTATGTAGTCGTACGGCACATTGTGTGTTGCTTCCACAAGATCCTGGGCAAGGGTCTTTGCATTTGTAGTTGATGCAAGCCTTATCCGAAGGACATTCGTCGCTTGCGGTACATTCACGTCGACATTGCGGTGGGGAACCTTCGAAACTTGATTGGCAAGTGCAAGTTGGAGATTTGCCATCTTGTGAAAGATTACATATGCTGTTTGGACCGCATGGATTGGGTACACATGGATTGGTTGGAGGTTCTTCCACGGGTTGAACTGTAAAAAAACATATAATTTGAAATTGAAGGCAAATGAAAAAAGTTTAAAAATATCGTGTTAATTCTGTTTTACCACTTTCTTAACTAATCTGACTAAATGATATGTGTAGAAAGGCTTTACTTTGCTTAAAATATAGTGTCTTAATCGACAAAATTGTATTTCAAAATACAAAAGTTACAAAAAAATTAATTTATAATACAACTTATAATTGAATTATAAATTTTTCTATTCTCATTTATATTTACCGTAACAATGTGTGAATGGTGATCCAGTGTATCGTGTAGGGCAGCTACATATCGGATTATGTTTAACCACATTACAGATTGCATTGGTGCCACATGATCCGGGGCAAGGGTCTTGACATTTTCGGTTTATACAAGCTTGAGACGGAGCACAATCTGTACTTTGAATACATTCTGGTCGGCAGTTGGGTGGGTTTCCTATAAATCCTTGCACGCACGCACATACTGCTTGTCCATTGGCTTCTCTACATATACTGTTGGGTCCACATGGTGAAGGTTCGCATGGCCTTGTGATTGGTTCTGCAAAAATACAAAATATATCAATGCCATTGCCATTACACTTTTATCTACTACTAAATAAATACAAAGATACTCTTGTATAAATTGTACATGTAGGCAGACAATTTGACGTGTACCATTATACGTAGTCTCTAACGTTGCATTACATTGCGGCATACAACACTTAGGTTATAGTAATAGTAAAAGAAACTTACTTTCTATTCTAAGACATTGCACAAAGGCGTCGCCAGTCATCCCTGTTGGGCAGCTACAAATAGCGATGTGGTTGTATACGTTGCACTCTGCATTCGTTCCACACATGTTGACGCACGGATCCACGCATTTAGAACGGAGACAAGCTTTGTTCAGTGGACAATCTGTACTTAATACACATTCTGGCCGGCACTCGAAATACGGATCACCTTGGTACTCCGGAAGACAAGTACATATGCCGTTGTTGCACTGTGCATTAGGACCACACGGTGATGGATGACACGGGTCTGACTTTTGAGGTGGTTCTGGAATAGTAAAGTGTTTTGCATTATTAAAGTGATCGATATTACAAAATGACATTTTATTCAGAACTTGCAATAATCATTTTAGGTGCCTTAATCCTTTTGTTTGTAATTTATGGTGTGAACAATAAAGAGTTTATCTATCTATATATTACCGGAATACTTACCGATAAGTTTAATATTGCAGTATGCAAATGGATCTCCTTCGTATCCAATAGGACATGAACATACTGGTACATGTTTGATAACATTGCACATTGCATTGACTCCGCATGATCCCAAACATGGGTTTTGACATTTCATACTAATGCAAGCTTTGTCATTGCTGCAATCCGTATTTAGTACACACTCTGGTTTGCAATTCGGTGGATTTCCAAAGTATCCCTCATTACAGGAACAAGAAGGTATTCCACCAATATTTCGGCAGACTGCATTTAATCCACAAGGAGATGGAGCGCAGGGATCAACGGGTTCTCGAACAACTGGCTCTCGATCCACCACAATATAGCAAATGGAGAATGGATCACCAGTATATCCCTGTTTACATGAACATATCGGATTATGTTTAATTACTCTGCAGTCACTGTTGACACCGCATGCTCTAGGACATGGTGATACACATTTGAAGTTTTCACAGATTTTGTCCAGAGAACACTCAGAGCTGGTCATGCACTCTGGCCGACACATTGGTGGAGACCCCTGGTATTCTGGCAAACAAGTACATATTGCTATGCCGTTTTGAGATTTACACTGGCTGTTGGGGCCGCATGGTGATGGATTACAAGGATCGGTTATGTCCACTGCAAAATTACATAAATGGTTAATAAAGTAAGTAATTAAACTACCAGACTATTATTATAGAGGTTATTACTACTGACGGAAAACTGATTCACTCCGCAAACTTACCTTGGGCTTTGAATGTACAAATTTTATATGGATCACCATAATGTTCATCAGGACAAGAGCAGCTTGGCACGTGGTTTATAACGTTACATAAAGCATTTATTCCACATGTTCCCGGGCATGGATCGTGACACTTGTTTTGGTAACAAGCCAAGTTTGATGGACAGTCAGAATTGACTAAACATTCAGGTTTGCATGCTTCGTAAGGATTTCCAAAATAGCCTGTCAAACAAGTGCAAGACCCGGCATTATTTTGCTCTCTACAAATGGCGTTGGCTCCGCAAGGGGAAGGCACACAAGGTGTTGGGCGTTCTTGTTCAATAGCGAGCACTTCGATAGTACACTGCAGGAATGGATCTCCAGTGTATCCTCGTAGACACATGCAGATAGGTGTGTGACTGACCACTCTACATTCAGCGTTGAGACCGCAAGAATTAGGGCACGGATCGCGACATTTTCTGTTAATACAAGCCATTGTTGTAGCACATTCTGTGTTACTTGTACATTCCGGTCTGCAATTCGGTGGTGCCCCAATATATTCAGGCAAGCATCTGCAATCTGCACTGTCACCATTTTCTGTGCATTGCGAGTTTGGCCCACATGGTGAAGGTAGACATGGGTTTACTTTCTCAGGTGGAGTTGCGGCTAAAATAACAAATTATTTTATAAGCATTAAATTTAGCTTCAAGTAACACACTCAGGCTTGTAGAGGATAATAATTAACAAATTTAAAATAACGATACTTACGAATAAATTCACAATAGGAGAATGGGTCTCCAGAGTATCCATTTAGACAACTGCATACAGGATTATGGTTCACCACTATACAGTGGGTGTTACGTCCACAAGCACCAGGACAAGGATCTATGCATTTTTGATTGGAACACGCTTGATTTAATTTACAGTCAGAACTAACGGAGCATTCTGGTCGGCAATTTGGAGGACTGCCAATGTAGCCTTTTACACAAACACACACGGCATGGCCGTTCACTTCTTTACATTGACTATTAGGCCCACACGGAGAGGGCTCACAGAGATTAACTGATACTGGAGCTTCTGCAAGTGAAGAATACAGTGTCAGAAATATTGTGTCACATACAAAGAGTTATCTACCAATTACATCAAACAGAGCCTTACCTAATACTTTAGTGCAGTATTGGAAGGGTGAGCCACTATATCCAGGCGGACATGAACACATAGGAATGTGGTTGATAGTCTCACAAATAGCATAAGAGCCGCACGTTCCAATGCACGGGTCGCCACATTTGTTGTTGATACAAGCTCGATTTCTTGGGCAGTCATTGTTAAGGACGCATTCGGGTTTGCAGGCGTAGTACGGATCGCCTTGGTATTCTGGTAGACAAGTACAAATGCCACCGTCTTGGCATACAGCGTTTGCGCCGCACGGTGAAGGTGAACACAGGTTGACTGGCTGCAGATCTAAATTCAAAACATTTATGTTAGCTCAGAGTAATTGAGTTGAAGTGGATGCGTTTTTAAACATTTAGGGCTTTATTTATGAATTCTGTTTGTGTTGCGCACTTGATTTTTGTATTGCGTGAAAGTTATCCCTTTTTTCAATCTAAGCATCGTTTTTAATTAAGGCCATTATAATTATGACAGTAAGTATTAACTAACAAAATAATGTTCGTTACTTTTTAGCTTTTACCTTATAGTTTAAGATCTTCAAGTATGAAAATGATTGTAAACTGCGAGTATATGTACGTATGTATACATTGTATACTCCTGAAGTCCAAAAATTTAATTACCTTGCTTTATTATTTGACAGCTGCTGAACGGATCTCCTGTAAATCCTGGCAAACATGAGCAGATCGGCAAATGATTGTAAACGTTACATTGAGCATTGTTTCCACATGCTCCTGGACAAGGGTCAGTGCATCTGTTGTTTATGCAAGCCATGATAGCGTTACATTCAGAGTTGATGCTACATTCCGGCCTGCATCGCGGTGGCGAACTGACGTAGTTAGGTAGACAAGAGCATCGAGCATTGCCATTGAAGTTTTGGCATTGCGAGTTAGGTCCGCATGGCGATGGTACGCATGGATTTACTTCTTGGGATAAAGTTGGAATCGATATAGCCACTGAAAAAAAAAATCAAATTATATTTTCTCTTTACATGTGAAATAAAATGTAAATACGTCAGCAAACTTAACATCGCCGTTGACACATAGTCTTTCCATGTTTTTTATCGCGAAAGATACAAACATATCCAAATTATAGCTTTTTCACGTCTACGCGTCATAAAAACGGTGGAAAGTCAATTTTATCTAAGGCTCGTGATAGGCTTGCAGGACAGGATACTTACTTGGGAAACAGTTAGTGAAAGGATCTCCAGTGAATCGATCCTTACAGGAACATATTGGATTGTGTGCAAATACTCTACAGTTCGCATTTCTGCCACATTGACCGATGCATGGATCCACGCATTTCCTGTTTATACATGCTTTGTCGCTGGGACATTCGCTATTGATGGTACATTCAGGTCGACAATTTGGCGGAGTGCCCATAAAGTCCTGTTGACAACTGCACACAGCCTGCAAATTAATCTCGCGACATTGACTGTTCGGGCCGCACGGTGAAGGTGTGCAAGGTGTAGCCTTAACTACATCTGAAACAATACATGAGATGTTTAGATATATGGTTAAAACTTTTTTAGTAGTGGTAGGGCTCTTTTGCAGAGCCCGCCTGGGGAAGTACCACACCATTGCCAGTTATTCCACCGCCAAGCAGTAATGTGCAAACATTACTGTGTTCCGGTTGGAAGGGCATTGTTTCCAGTGAAATTACAGGGCAAATGGGAGATTAATCAACTTATATCTCAGGGCGACGAGCGCAGTGCTGTGCCGCGCAGGGTTTTGAATTCTGCGAGTTCAAAATTCTGGGTGGCGAGACCTGTTATGGGCAAACGTGACGTTTAACATCAGGCGAGCGATTTGCTCGTTTCGTCACTTAATCACATAAAAAAAAAAAAAATCTCGAAGGCAGCTTTCTACCTTTCCACCTTTAACATAAGAACTTTAGTTTAACGACTTAGTAATGTGACCTCTTTTCTTTCCCAAAACAAAAAACAAAACAAAATAACTTAAAAAACTTAAAACTTAAAACCACGAGACCCTAAAACTTAAAAACTGAAACTTGCACCTAAAAATAAAATCAATCAAATATTTGCACACGAACTTTTTTGGTTCCGGTATGCGAACAATCTTGAAACAAAAGTTTTTAAGTGTTTATATTATACTTTTGTGGTACATCTACATGTGGCTTTTGACAACCTACTCAAAAATAAGTCAAAATATGATTTTGAAGATGATACATACCTTCGACTTTTTCAACACAGTAAGCGTAAGCGTTACCGGTTAACCCTGGCGGGCAGTAACAAGATGGCAGGTGATTGACCACTTGACAAATTCCATTTGGTGCGCAAATACCCGGACAAGGATCTTTGCATTTGTTTTGAATGCATGCTAACATAGGTGCACAATCGCTGTTTATAACGCATTCAGGTCGACATCCATCGTATGGGTTCCCGACATAAGACTCCACACATCTGCATGATCCAGCGCCGTTTCGTTCAGAGCATTCGGCATTAATACCGCAAGGAGATGGATCGCATGGTGAACTATATTCAATTATAGTATCTAAAACAAAATATTTTTGGGTAAAAAATCTAAAAAGTTAAATACAAGTTATGGAGAGCTAGATATATCATAAGTTCTGATGTTATTACCTTTTATTGGGCTGCATGCCGACAAAGGATCACCAGTTTGCCCAAACGGACATGAGCAGACCAACGCGTGACTGATGACTTTACAGTCTGCGTTGTATCCGCAGCTTCCTGGGCACGGATCCCTGCACCTTTGGTTTACACATGCCAAGTTACTTGGACATTCCGAGTTACTGACGCACTCTGGGCGACAATTTGGAGGCGCTCCAGTGTAATCTGATTGACAAGTACACGAAGGTGATTCGCCAATTACTTTACAAATAGAGTATGGCCCACATGGTGATGGCGAGCAAGGATCAACTGGTGGAAGAGGTGTCGCAACTGAAATATAATCCAAACAATTAGTTTAATCTTTTCTTAATTTTTAAAATATAGAACGCACCTGGAATTGTTTTGTGAATGCATACCTATAGGATTACAATGTGTAAATGGATCTCCAGTATATTGTGATGGACACGAACATATTGGATTGTGGTTAACGACTTCGCATCTTGCTCTGTAGCCGCATGTGCCTAAGCACGGGTTTATGCATTTGTGATTGTTGCACGCCTCGTTCAGAGGACACTCAGCACTAATTGTGCACTCGGGACGGCAAGACGGTGGACTTCCAATGTATGTCGGTAAACACGAGCATACTGCCTGGCTATTCACGGCACGACATTGACTGTTAGGACCGCAAGGGCTGGGTCTGCAAGGCTCGGTAACTTCTATTACTGAAAAATAATGTGAAAGTAATTTTTTATATTAATAAGAATACTAGATTTTTTATTCTTCAACGCAATATATTATATAAATTGTATTTTGTATACTTACGTTCTACTCTATGACACTCCACGAAAGCATTGCCTGATGTTCCTTGAGGGCAAGTGCAGATAGGTATATGATTGTAAACGTTACATTCTGCAGTTGAAGCGCATGTTCCTGGACAAGGGTTCATGCACTTGTTTCTAGCGCAAACTTTATCTACAGGACAATCCATATTAGTTACACATTCGGGCTGACAACCAAAGTAGGGATCTCCATGGTATTCATTTTGACAGGTGCATATTCCGTCTCTACATTGGGCGTTAAATCCACACGGTGATGGATTACATAGATCCTTGGGCGTATCATCTGAAACACAAAAATGTATAAAAATATGATAAAAATGCACTTATTATCATATGCAACCTTTAATCCTCACACATTTATATTTTGTGATAAAAATTGATTGTTCTATACCTTCAATTGGCTGTAGCAGGATACAGGAAGTGAATGGATCTCCTGTAAATCCTTGAGAGCAAGCGCATGATGGAAGGTGGTTGAAAACTGTGCAGACAGCATTTCGTCCGCAACTGCCTGGGCATGGATCTCGGCATTTCATGTTAATGCACGCTTTGTTTGATGGACAATCCTCATTGATAGCACATTCAGCACGACAGTTTGGTGGAAGTCCTTGGAAGTTCGGCATACACGAACAAGACGGGTAACCATTAATATTTCGGCATAATGCATTCGGCCCGCAAGGGCTTGGTTGACATGGATCCTTAACCGGTTCGGGTACGAAGGGCGCAGCAGCTAAAATGAAATATAAAATTAGTTTTCTACTATTAAAGTAAACTTAAAACAGCATTGATCAATGAAAAATTTGTATATACTTACGTTGTGAATAGCAGCGGGTGAAAGGATCTCCAATAAATCCATTCGTGCAAGTACATATGGGACTATGATTAATCACTCTACAATTAGTGTTTAATCCGCAGTGATTAGGACAAGGATCAGCACATTTCTGGTTTATACAGGCCTTATCTGTTGGACATTCTGAGCTAACAGTGCATTCTGGTCGACAGCCTGGTGGAGATCCGATGTAATTTGGTAAACAAGAACACGCGCTCTGACCGTTGACAGGGCGACATACGCTATTTGGCCCACATGGGTTTGGTTGGCATGGAGTAACTGTATCTTGTATTGGTTCTGTAAGATAATAATCTCATAAAAAATGTGCAAAAATAAGTGATTTCAGCTAAAAAAAAACTGAGTAAAAAAATTTACCGTTGAAAATATCACATCTTCTGTATGGGTCTCCGGTGTAACCAGGTGGACAGGAACAAGATGGCAAGTGACTGACAACAGAACACAATGCCATGGGACCACATGTACCAGGGCAAGGATCTTGACATTTGTTTCGAATACAAGCTTTGCTTGGTATACAATCCGTATTTACACTGCACTCTGGTCGGCATCCCTCATACGGATTTCCTATATAGTCTCGTAAACACGTGCAAGAACCTGCATTATTAAACTCTTTGCACTCGGCATTTGGTCCACAAGGTGAAGGTTCACATGGTGTTGGTCTCTCTGCAATAACATCTTGTTGCGGATAGCAGTTTGAGAAAGGATCGCCAGTAAAAGTATTTTCACAGAAACACATAGGTGAATGGCTAATTGTGCGACACTGGGCATTAAACCCGCAGGCGTTTACACAAGGGTCTTTGCATTTTTGATTGATGCAAGCTTGGTTGGTTGGGCATTCACTGTTGCTCGTACATTCCGGTCTGCAATAAGGAGGTGTTCCAAAGAAGTTTTCCATGCAGGTGCATGACGGAGTTCCAGATACTTCTTTGCAAATAGAATTTGACCCACATGGCGACGGTGTGCAAGGTGTAACATCCGCAACAGGAGGCCCTAAAATTTAAAATTGTTTATTAGTTTGACGTTGTTAAACAAGTTGACGATTTTTTAAATTGGATAATAACAATAATTATGACTTACTATATGGAATACATCTAGTGAATGGATCTCCAGTGTATTTCGGTGGACACGTGCATATCGGGTTATGTTTTACTACTGTGCATTTTGCTTCTACTCCACATGAACCCGCGCAAGGGTCGATGCACCTTTGGTTACTACAGGCTCTGTTAGGTGCACAATCAGAACTGACTGCACATTCTGGTCGACACAAAGGAGGACTTCCTTTGTAGTTTGGAATGCACGTACAGACAGCTTGTCCGTTTATTTCTCTGCACTGGCTGTTAGGACCACACGGGGATGGAAGACACGGATTTGTTACAACAGGCACTGAAAAAAAAAATGCTAGACTTAGTATGCGGTGTAGATCGACTTAAAAATATTTTCTTAATTTGTAACTGAACTTACCCCGTATTGGTTCACAATTGTAGAATGCATTGCCAGTCATTCCTTGAGGACAACTACACATGGGGACGTGGTTTATCACTTCACAAATTGCGTTACTAGAACACGTCCCTTGGCAAGGATTAACGCACTTATTTCTCACGCATGCTTTATCTCTTGGACAATCAGTACTTAGTACACATTCAGGCCTGCACCCAACATAAGGATCACCTTGATGTTCCTCTATGCATGAACATTGACCATCACGACAAATGGCGTTAGTTCCGCATGGTGAAGGATTGCATTTGTCAATTATGACGTCAGCTTCTGTTAAATTAAGAAAATAATTTCAATTTAGTAAAAATACTGTATGTTTTACCTACTCTAGATAAATCAATCATCTCATCATCTCTAAACAAATCAATAATCAATTAGACATCAATACATACCAGGTGGTTTTGGTGAGCACATCGTGAATGCGTCACCTGCATATCCTTCTGGGCATGTACATATAGGAGTGTGCCGAGACACAGTACATAAAGCCGCAATACCGCAAGAGCCTTGGCAAGGATCTCTGCATTTTTGTTGAATGCATGCTTGAGAAGACGGGCACTCAGAATTTATTGTGCACTCAGGTTTACAGTTCGGTGGACTTCCGATATAACTCGGCATGCAAGTGCAAGAGGGCACGTTACCCCTTTCTTGGCATATAGAGTTTGGACCACAAGGAGACGGTGCACATGGATTACTATACGGTTCAAGAACAGCGTTTGCTACAGGAGCTGTAAGAAAAAACATAATAATTTCAAAATAAGTATTTCGTATATTGTTTCAAGAAGTATTTTGTAGCTGGTTAGTAAGAGTTTTTTATTCTGGCAATTAAATATAGATATCGAAAATTAAACTTACGTGGAATAGGGTTGCATCTCGTAAACGGATCACCAGTATATCGGAGCTGACATTGACAAATGGGGCTGTGGTTAATGACTCTACATTCTGTGTTTATGCCACAGGCATTTATGCAAGGATCTTCACATTTTTGGTTTATGCACGCTTTTTCTCGAGGACATCCTGCACTGGTGACACATTCCGGATGACAGCCTGGAGGTGCGCCTATGTAGTTTGGTAAACATGAGCATACCGCTTGGGAATTTACTTCCTGGCATCGACTATTTGGTCCACATGGTGATGGCTGACACACATCAACTGGTATCTGAACTACTTCTGTAAAAAGTCATCAGATTTTAATTAAATTTATAGGTATTTGAAAAAAAGTAAATTATAAATTAAGTAAGTAATAGAAAGAAAATAACTTACGTTCAGGAGTGCAGTAACGGAAAGGATCACCAGTGTAACCTCTTTCACAAGAACATGATGGTGCATGATAGACTACTTGACAAATGGCATTCGGCGCACAAGCGCCGGGACACGGGTCTTGACATTTTGTTTGAACACATGCTTTGTTTGAAGGACAATCCGTATTTATTAAACATTCCGGTCTGCATCCCTCATAAGGATTACCAAGATAATCAGGAAGACAGGTGCATGATCCAGCACCATTGAATTCTTTGCATTCTGCATTAGCACCACAAGGAGATGGCTGGCAAGGTGTTGCGAGTTCTTGTATTATTTGAATTCGGTGACATTCTATAAATGGATTGCCGGTGTAGTCTGACACACAAGAACACGTAGGAGAGTGACTAATCACATGGCATTCGGCATTAGTTCCACAAGCACCTGAACAAGGGTCTACACATTTCTGATTTATACAAGCGAGATGTAATGGGCATTCGGAGTTGCTTATACATTCTGGCTTACAGTAAGGAGGAGAACCTACAAATCCACTTTGACATGAGCATGAAGGTGAGCCAGAAATTTCTTTGCAAATCGAATTAGGACCGCAAGGTGAAGGAGTGCAAGGGTTGATCGGTTCAGGATTGAATTCTTGAAGGACACATCTCACAAATGGGTTTCCAGTGTACGAAGCTGGGCAAGAACATATTGGATTGTGGTTGATAACTTGGCATTTTGCCGCCACTCCACAGGCTCCTTGACATGGATTAACGCATTTCCTATTATTGCATGCTTCATTTGGTAAACAATCAGTGCTCAATGTACATTCTGGCCTACATGATGGTGGACTACCGATAAACCCTACAAAGCACGAGCATACAGCTTGATTGTTAATTTCACGACACTGGCTATTCGGACCACACGGACTTGGTTGACAAGGTTGCGTGATTGAAACTGAAACAATAAAATAAAGCATTGTGTTACACAGAAAACTCGTGTTTGCATTTGCATGTAAATTGTAAACCACGTGGCTCTGAGTTAACCATTTAGCTAAAATAACAAACAACGATTTAGTTAAAAAACATGTTTATCATCATTATCTTACCATCCAGAGGAGAGCATTGGACGAAAGCATTTCCCGTCATGCGTTCTGGACATCTGCACATAGGTATGTGATTTATCACTTCACAAATTGCATTGCTTGAACAAACTCCACTATTACATGGGTTAACGCATTTGTTTCGTAGACATGCTTTGTCTTGACTACAATCAGAGCTCAGGACACATTCTGGGCGACATTCAAAGTAGGGGTCTCCGTGGTATTCCGGTAAACATGAACATTCGCCGTCGTTACAAATTGCGTTTGCACCGCATGGAGATGGATTACATAAATCAGCTTCGTCTTCAATTATTTCTGTAACGTTAAACAATTATGTAGTAAGCAAACACTAGTAGAGTATACAAGTAAAGTATCGTCAAAGCCGAGTGACTAGCCGTGGTATCAGAGTTTTTGGCAGCCTGCAGGCCTCTGTCACCACTTAAAATATTGTAACTTATAATTATAGTACCGATAATTTATAATTTTCATTCTTATTATCTATAATTTTCAATTAATAATAATATTATGATTTACCTTGTACTTTGCATTCTGTAAAAGCGTCACCCACATAATTTTCAAAGCATGTACATATAGGCATATTATTTTTAACTACGCATTGTGCGTTTAATCCACATGATCCTGGACATGGGTCTTTACATTTCTGATTTATGCACGCTAAATTACTCGGACAATCTGCGTTTATAGTACATTCCGGTCGGCATCCTGGTGGTGAGCCAATGTAACTAGGTAAACAACTGCAGGACGGCACATTCCCAACGTCTCTGCACTCGCTAAATAGTCCACAAGGAGAAGGCAAGCACGGATTTTTAGGCGGTTCGGCTTGTACTGGAGCGATGAATGGATAACAGCGGCTAAAAGGGTCTCCAGTATATCGTTCTCTACACGAACAAATAGGACTATGGTTAATAACGTGACATGTTGCATGCAGTCCACATTGCCCAATGCATGGATCACTACATTTTAATGATACACAAGCTTTATTAGCCGGACATTCAGCACTGACGACACATTCTGGTCTACAATTTGGTGGAACTCCTCGATAATCTTGCAAACATGAACACACTGCTTGTTCGTTTACTTCTTTGCATACGCTATTTGGTCCACATGGTGATGGATTACAAGGATTTTTCGGAGCGTCGTTTTCTGTGAAACAAAATTTATTCACAAATTTATTATCTTATTTAATTTTGCACTTGAATTTTGTTAGCGATACTAATGTTTTAAATATGCGATTAATATACTTTATTAAAATTAAATGTACTTACGTTGAATTATAATACAATTTTGGAACGGGTTTCCTGTGTACCCCGTTAAGCAAGTGCAGATCGGGGCATGGTTAACTGTTTGACACTCGGCATTTGAGCCACAAGTGCCTGGGCAAGGGTCCTGACATTTGTTTTGCTGACAGACTCTGTTCGAAGGACAGTCAGTATTGACAGTACATTCTGGTCGACACCCTTCATAAGGATTTCCGAAATAGCCAGATGCACAGGTGCACGAGCCGACGTTGTCACGTTCTTTGCAAATAGCATTACTTCCGCAAGGTGATGGAGTACATGGCGTTGGACGCTCAGAAATTGCGAAATGTTGAACTTCAGTACAGAATGTGAAAGGGTCTCCTGTATATCCAGAAGGACATACACAGTTTGGCGTATGACTTACGACACGACACTGTGCACTTGTACCGCAAGCTCCAATGCAAGGATCACCACATTTGTTGTTGATACATGCCATTTGATTCGGACATTCACTGTTACTTGAACATTCAGGCCTGCAGTTTGGCGGTGAACCAATAAATTGTGGCATGCATGAGCACGTAGGGGACTCATTGGTAGCTTGGCATATGGAATTAGGTCCACAGGGAGAAGGCAAACATGGATTTACTTGAGGCGGAATCTCAAGTGCTGCAAGGAAATAAATATCGTTATTATTAGACGTATAACTTCAACTTGGTAATAGTAAGCTACTGAGCAAAATAATACATACGTTTTGATATGCATCTTGTAAATGGATCCCCGGTGTAATCATTAGGGCAAGAACAGATTGGGTTGTGATTTACAACTTCACAAAGAGCTCCGATTCCGCAAGCTCCCTTGCAAGGATTAATGCATTTATAGTTATTGCATGCTTTGTTCAGTGGACACTCCGAACTCGTAGTACATTCAGCTCGGCACGTTGGAGGATTTCCCGAGTACCCTGGTATACACGAACAAGCAGCAACATTGTTCACTTGTCTGCACTGGCTGTTTGGGCCGCAAGGACTTGGATTGCAAGGATTTGTCGGCAACGGTGCTGTAATAAAAAAATACGAGAAAATACCAATACAGTCAATTAAAAATGATCAACTTATTTTTATAATTAAAATAGAGTAATTGGGTTACCTTGGAGAACATTACAAGACACAAAGGAATTTCCTATGTATCCTGAAGGGCAAGTACACATTGGTATGTGGTTTATAACTTCACAAATTGCGTTGCTACCGCAAGTGTCTGGGCATGGATTGACGCATTTTTTGCTGACGCATATTTGGTTTCTTTGGCAGTCGGAGCTAACAGTGCACTCAGGGCGACATCCAACGTATGGGTCGCCGTGATATTCAGGCAAACATGTACATTCACCATCGTTGCACTCTGAATTAGAGCCACACGGCGAAGGATTGCATAAATCAATAGGAACATCTGAAAAATAAAGTGAAATACACTTATTAATTCGGTTTCAGATCATGCTAATACTAAAATATTTTAATTTTCTTAATATTTTGATGCAGTCACATGGAAAAGCACCGTAAAACTCAAAACCTAAAAATTTTACAGGCATAATTATGTTTTTGTAATAACAGTTGGTACCTACTTAACCAATAAATAAAGTATACTTTATGTTAATTTTTCAATTTACCTTGTATGGGTTCTAAAGCACACGCAGTGAATGGATCACCTTTGTAACCTTCGAAACAAGTGCAAATAGATACGTGGTTCATCACCAAACACTTTGCGTTTTGTCCACATGACCCAGGACAGGGATCTTTGCACTTCTCATTTATACACGCGAGGGAACTGATGCAGTCTTGATTAGAAACACATTCTGGGCGACAGTTGGGTGGGCTTCCGATATAATCAAGAGAACAAGAACATGAAGGCTGATTCCCTGTGTTTCTACAGATAGAGAATGGACCACATGGTGAAGGCACGCATGGGTCTCTAGTCTCGTCCAATTGTGGTTGTATCACTAAAATCATACAAAATTAAATGTAAACATTTATTTGTAAAAATACATTTATACAGCTAAGTTTACAACTATCTTAATTACAAACCTGGTTTAGAGTAGCATCTGGTAAATGGATCACCAGTAAATCCAGTTCGACAACTACAAATTGGATTGTGATTGAAAACTCTACATTCGGCCCTTTGTCCGCAAGGTCCAGGACACGGATCGACACATTTTTGGTTTAAACAGGCTTTGTTAGCAGCACAATCAGAGCTCAATAAACATTCTGGTTTACACGACGGAGGCTCCCCGATATAATTTGGCAAACAGCTGCAAACAGCTTGTCCGTTAGTTTCGCGGCACTGGCTATTCGGTCCACATGGGTTTGGGAAGCATAAGTTAACTGGAATTGGTTCGTCGACTGAAAATGAATACAGTTATTATTAATCATCCAAAATTTTCAAAATTGCTTTTAACATGTGATTTCTGTTTCATAAAAAACTTACGTGTTATAGGATTGCATCTGCGGTAGGCATCTCCAGTGAAACCATTTCTGCATGTACATTGCGGAGCGTGATTGATAGCAACGCATTCAGCGTTTACACCGCATGTTCCAGGGCAAGGATCTTGACATTTGTTGCCTAAGCAGGCTCTGTTTCCAGCACAATCCGAGTTAGAGACGCATTCTGGGCGACAGCCTTCGTAGGGATGACCAAAGTAGCCTTCATTGCACGTGCATGATCCTACTTTATTTTGTTCCCTACATACTGCATTTGGACCGCAAGGAGACGGTGAACACGGCGTTAAATTTTCAATTTGAGTTTGTACTGTACATTGCGAGAAGGGATCTCCGATGTAGCCTTGTGGGCAAATGCACATGGCCGAGTGACTGACTACACGACATTCTGCGTTAGCCCCACATGCTTGGATACATGGATCTTTACATTTTAGGTTGACACACGCTAAATGCGTTGCACATTCACTGTTGCTTACGCATTCTGGCTTACAGTATGGAGGTTGACCCTTAAATTCTGGAAGGCATGTGCATGATGGGCTGTCATTGACCTCCTTACAAACTGAATTTGGCCCGCACGGTGATGGTTGACATGGGTTCACAATAATAGGCGGTGCATCTAAAAGAAAATATGTGTAATGAACAAAGCATATTAAATCAAACATTTTTTACTGCTTAGTTTTCATTATATTTTAATTATTTAAATAAATACTGAAACTTACTTGTAATAAAAGTACATTGTACAAATGGATCACCAGAATGTCCTATTGGGCACGAACATATTGGGTTGTGGTTTACAACTTCACATACAGCTTTTAAGCCGCATACTCCCACACATGGGTTTATACATTTTTGATTTGAGCATGCTTGGTTCTGTGGACATTCTGCACTGACGACGCACTCCGGTCGGCAAGCCGGTGGAATTCCAAGGTAAGTTGGCAAACATGAACATACGGCTTGGTTGTTGATTTCTCTGCATTGACTATTTGGTCCACAAATTGCTGAGCTACACGGACGTTCGCTTGGGGGTACTGCAAAATAAATTTTAGTATAAATAAGTGCCTAGTTTTAAACAAAAACAGAGTACTTAAGACAAATAAAAAAAACAATTACCTCTTATAGGATTGCATATAATAAAAGCATTGCCAGTAAATCCATTGTTACAACTACACATTGGGATGTGATTCACTACTTGACAAATAGCATTTTGTCCACATGCGCCGATACAAGGGTCCAAACATTTTCTTTGAACGCACGCTTTCTGGGGATCACAGTCGGAGCTGTACACACATTCTGGACGACAGTTAAAGTATGGATCGCCGTGGTATTCCGGTAGACATTGACATTGGCCATTAATACATTCAGCATTAGACCCACAGCGAATGTTAGAACAATCATCCATTACACTTGCTTCCACTGAAAATATAAAAAATACATATAAGCACAAATATTTACAAGTCTATTAGTCATTTAGAACTAAATTCAGAAATATGTATATCTATATATATTTGTATTTTTGTATGTTTGTGTTGAATAAATACAAAAACTCCTAGACCGATTTCAAAAATTCTTTCACCATTAGATTGATACATTATCCCTGAGTAACATAGGCTATATTTTATACCCGTGCAAAGCCGGGGCAGGTCGCTAGTTTATATTATAAAATAAATAATAACAAGAAAATAAAGTACCTTCCAGCGGCTTTGGTCTACAGCTTACGAATGGGTCACCAACGTATCCTTCAATACAAGTACAGATTGGGATGTGATTGAGAACATTACACGTTGCTGACGCGCCACAAGAACCAGGACAAGGGTCTTGGCATTTGGAGTTGATGCAAGCACGATCGCTGGGACAGTCTGAGTGAATTGAGCATTCTGGCCTGCAATTCGGAGGGCTGCCAATAAATGTGGACAAACACGAACACGACGGAGAGTTTCCTATTTCCCGACATTCTGCGTTTGGTCCACATGGCGATGGTACACACGGATTTCTTATATCAGGAACATGTTCATCTAAAGACAAAAAAGTGAAAATATGTAGAAAGGTACAAAATGTTTCGAAGTAAAAATAATAAAATAAACACTTACACTGAATAACTCGACATATTGTGAAAGGGTCACCAGTATAAGATACTTTACAGGAACATATCGGGCTGTGATTTATAACTTTGCAGTTGGCATTGACTCCACATGGCTTCGGACAAGGGTTCACACATTTTTGATTCAAACAAGCCTTGTCTTGGGGACACTCGGAGCTTACTACGCATTCAGGGCGGCAATTTGGTGGAGCTCCTACATATTCGGATAAGCAGGAACATACAGCCTGATTGTTTATAGCTTTGCATTGGCTGTTAGGGCCACAAGGCGATGGATAGCAAACATTGATCGGTGTTTGAATTGGTGGCGATTCTGAAATAATAAATAAATAGTAAATACCACATACTTAATTCTATATGAATTTGATAGATATGTTTTGGTACCAAAAATCACTTACCTTGATAGACGCAATACTTGAAAGGATCGCCTGTGTGTCCATTGAAACAAGTGCAAAGCGGTGAATGGTTTACTACTTGACATTCAGCATTAGTTCCGCAACTTCCTGGGCATGGATCGCTACATTTATTGTTACGACAGGCCTTGTTGGATGGGCAGTCCGTATTCATGACACATTCTGGACGACAACCTTCATATGGATTTCCCATATATCCTTCAATACACAAGCATGATCCGGCGTTATTTCTCTCTTTACATATAGCATTCGGCCCACACGGTGAAGGTGAGCATGGAGTTGCAAGAGATTCTATTTGTAAGATTTCTTGTTTGCACTCATAGAACGGATCTCCAGTTAAACCATAAGGACACAAACAATTGGGCGAGTGACTAACAGCTCTACATTCGGCATTCGGACCGCAAGCACTTTCACAGGGATTTTTGCATTTGTTATTTATGCAAGATAAATGTGAAGAACATTCTTCGTTACTGCTACATTCCGGTCTACAATATGGCGGTTGACCGTGGAAGCCGTCTTGGCATATACATGATGGCGCTTCATTGACCTCTCTACATAGCGAATTCGGACCACAGGGTGACGGTGTGCAAGGATTTACTGGTTCTGGTAATTTCTCGGCTGCAAAGTTAAATATTACATTGTTGGGTATTTAAATAATGTGGTGTGGGTAATTAATTATAACTTTAAGAAATTAGACTAACATTTAAACTTTTATATAAGAAAATATAAATATTACATTACATTACAAATATAATACGTTTTAAAAATCGTTCTAAATGAAATAAATAATAACTTGTCAGTTCAATTCTATACTTATTGATGATGATGTATTTTCAACAAAAAATTAATAGGTGTGTTATTGTAACTCTTTAAGTTTCAAAATGCAAATGCCTTAATAGATGCTTGACTTTTTGTTTGTTTCAAAATTATATAATTTTCCTAAATTACATGATTGCTGCCTGACGTTAACTTTAATACTTACGAAGTTTAAAGCAGCGTGAAAATGGATCACCCGAGTACGAAATTGGACATGTGCAAATCGGATTGTGGTTAACAACTTTGCATTCAGCATTTACACCACAAGAACCGACGCATGGGTTCACACAATGCTGGTTACTACAAGCCTGGTTCAATGGACACTCTGCACTTATAGTGCATTCAGGGCGACACGCAGGTGGTGAACCGATAAAGTTAGGGGCGCATGAACAGATAGCTTGGTTGTTGATTTCCCTGCACTGGCTGTTTGGACCACAAGGTGAAGGTTGACAAGGATTTGTAACTGTCGCTTCTGAAATGCAAATAATACATTTAATTGTTGTTAATTTTAATTGAAAAAAAAAGCAAAAAATTCTCGAATCTCATAAATACCAAAAACAGGTCGACAGTCCACAAATGCATTTCCTGTCATTCTTTCTGGGCAGCTGCACATCGGGATA
The DNA here is from genome assembly GCA_949125135.1 of Alcis repandata. NCBI lineage: Eukaryota > Metazoa > Arthropoda > Insecta > Lepidoptera > Geometridae > Alcis > Alcis repandata. The sequence continues at coordinate 7,248,510 of OX421226.1, read as the reverse complement.
TGGTTGACTACGTTACAAACTGCGTTTGGAGCACAAGTACCCGGACAAGGATCCTTGCACTTATTGCCGATACATGCTTTATTACGTTCACATTCTGAACTTTGGACACATTCAGGTCGACAACCCGAGTATGGATCTCCTTGAAATTCGGGCAGGCAATTGCATTTCCCATCGAAACATTCAGCATTTGAACCACATGGTGATGGATTGCAGGGGTCATCATTAACTGTAACAAAATCAAAGTAACATTAGATTAAAGAACTACATTAAGTTTGACTCAATACTTATAGAAACTATTTTTTTTAAACTAACCTTTAGGTGGTATAATGTTGCACTGTGTAAACGCATTGCCTGTAAAGCCTTCCAAACACGTACATACAGATACATGTTTAAACACTTGACATTGCGCATTTATTCCACAAGAACCGGGACAGGGATCTCTACATTTTTGATTAATACAAGCTAAATCACTGGCACAGTCTTCGTTTATAGAACACTCAGGGCGACAATTTGGCGGGCTTCCTTCAAAGTTAGGCAAACAAGCGCAAGAAGGCCCTCCGCGAAGGTTATGACATTCTGAATTAGGACCACAAGGCGACGGTATGCAAGGATCTCTCTCAGGTGCAGGTGGGAACTCTGGAACTAAAACATTTTTTTTTAGAATAGTCATACTAAAATCACTTACGAGAACCCATTTATGAGAACGCATGTATTTGTAAAAAAGTTAGGTACCTTGTAGAACGTAGCAGCTGGAGAAGGGGTCTCCTGTAAAGCTGGTTTTGCATGTGCAAATCGGACTATGATTTATTACTCTACACTCAGCGTTACGCCCACACGGTCCAGGGCAAGGTGAAATGCACTTCAAATCCTTGCAGGTTTTGTCTGCTGGGCACTCAGAGCTTATAACACATTCAGGCCGGCAATTAGGTGGAGAACCACGGTATTCAGGTAGACAAGAACACACACTTTGCCCATTTGTCACACGACATTGACTATTTGGACCACATGGAGATGGCTCACATGGGTTAGTCGGCTCATTATCAATCGCTGAAAATAAAAAAAAAATATTAGCTTAATTATTTAAAACTTAATAGCGTATACCATGAAACTTTGAATTAAAAATAGCTTTTAAATGTTTAAAAGTGAAATAAACTTACGTTTAATGATGCATTGAGTAAACGGATCACCAGTATAACCTTGACGACATGTGCACAATGGTGAATGATTAACAACTTGACAATCGGCATTGGCTGCGCAAGTTCCTGGACAGGGGTCTATGCATTTGTTCCTCGTGCATGCTTTGTTACTTGGACAGTCGGAGTTACCCAAACATTCTGGACGACATCCTTCGTAAGGGTTTCCGAAATAACCTCTCACACACAAACATGCGCCCGCTCCGGCTTGTTCTTTGCAATCGGCATTTGGACCACATGGAGATGGTGTGCAAGGTGAAATAGATTCGCTAGCTAATACAGGCAAAACGCACTGTACTGATGCGTCACCTGTATATCCATGAGGGCACACACAGATCGGAGAGTGGCTTACAACACGACACTCAGCGTTTGCACCACACGCATCTACACAAGGGTTTTGACATTTCTTATTTATACAAGCCATTTGCGGAGCGCATTCAGAGTTTGCCAGACATTCTGGACGACAAGATGGAGGAGCACCGATAAATTCTGGCATGCATTGACAAGAAGGTGTGTCGCCGTTTGTTGTTTGACAAATTGAGTTAGGTCCACATGGCGATGGTTGGCATGGATTCACTTGAACATCGGTTACAGGCGCTGCAAATAATAAGTGATGTATAAAACTTTGTTACAACATCAACAAATAAGAATTATTAAAATCATGATTATGATATACTTACGTATAAAGATGCACCTTGTGAAAGGATCACCCGATAAACCGTTCGGGCATGAACATATCGGGTTGTGATTAAAAACTTGACAAAGTGCTGATACTCCGCATGTTCCTTGACATGGGTTGATGCATTTTTGGTTGCTGCAAGCTTTATCAAGTGGACAGTCGGAGCTCGCGACACATTCCGGTCGACAGGACGGAGGCGCTCCACGATACCCGCGCAGACACGAGCACACAGCTTGGTTATTGTATTCTCGGCATTGGCTGTGCGGTCCACATGGACTTGGTTGACATGGATTTGTTGGAACAATATCTGTAAGAGGTATTTATTAAAATTAGTACCTATTCATTGGTTATTTACCAACATTCAAGAAAAATAAGTGTCAAAGGCGATAAAGACTTTTTGAACATTAAATTGACTAATTGAACATAGCTTTTGTACAAATAGCTTTGTTTCTAGACTCAGTCATATTTGAAATATTACACAAAAACAAATTTATAAATTACCTTGTACGGGATTACACTGGATGAAGGCATTTCCAGTAGTTCTAGCTGGACAGGTACAAACAGCCATGTGACTTACAACTTGACACAAGGCGCTTAATCCACACGTGTTGATACAAGGATCTACGCAGTGTTGTCTAACACAAGTTTTATCCATAGGGCAATCTGAACTGATCGTACACTCAGGACGACACTCAAAGTACGGATCTCCATGATATTCTGGTTGACAAGTACAGACGCCGTCATTGCAAACAGCGTTTGGACCGCACGGTGATGGATTACAGGGATCAGTGGGCGCAAATTCTGCAAATTTTATTAAAATTGTTGAGATACATGATAAAAAATCTTGCTATAAAATTAAAAGACATGTGTGACACGTTTTGAGGGTTCGGTAGTGAACTAAAGAACGCTATGTCCGACTATCTGTATCTGCTTATCCATCTGTATCTCACGATACTTTTATTTAAAGATGTAAAACATGTCTACGGACTAACAAGGAAAACTGAAATGTTGGTAGAAACCCTTTTTTTTTCGGAAAAAATAGCCCACAGAATGGAAGTAATTACTTTAAAAAAACTACGTAAGTCTAATACATAACGAGATACAAGCAGGCCAAGTTTACGCTTACGAAAAGTTAAACGAAACGTTCCGGAAAATCCGCTACAAACAATTTTACACACAGATAATTCAACTTATTATGATTTTAATTAATTGATTATTTTTGACATTATGTTAGCTACGTAAATTAGCGAGTCAGGATACGCACTTGATAGATTTGATAAATTGCTTACCTATAATCGGTTTCAATGAGCAGCTATTGAATGGGTCACCCACATATCCATCTATACAAGTACATATGGAAACGTGGCTTTGGACTCTACATTCAGCGTTGATGCCACACGATCCTCGACACGGGTCTATGCATTTCTCATTGACACAGGCCTTGTCACTAGAACAATCAGTATTTATCGAACATTCAGGGCGACAGTTTGGCGGGCTGCCCAAATATTGTGGTAAACAAGAGCAAGACGGAGAGTTTCCAATATTACGACATTGCGAGAATGCCCCGCAAGGAGATGGAAGACAAGGATCTGATGGAATAGCAACAACTTCAGCAACTGAAAAAAGATAAATTATGCTTAAAACCACAAATACAATACAAAAAAATATAATTACAAAATAATCAAATTAGCCTATTTTTTTTAGAAACTATGATTTTACCTCTAAAGCACCTACTAAAAGGATCACCAGTGAACTGAGGCCGGCACGAACATATTGGGCTGTGGTTAATAACTTTACATTCTGTGTTTTGTCCACAAACTCCTTCACAGGGATTTATACACTTTTTCCTGATACAAGCTTGATTTTGGTTACACTCTGAACTAACAATACATTCTGGTCTACAATTTGGTGGCACTCCTATAAATTCAGACTGACAAGTACACACGGCTTGGTCATTTGAAACTTTGCAAATACTATTTGGACCACAAGGACTTGGAGTGCACGGATCTCTTGGTAAACTTGGAACATCTGAAAACAATCACGTACTTTTAATTATTTGAATAGGTACCGCAAAGACCACATCGTCGCGTCGCCTACAAATTGGCGATTTGGTGATTTATTCATGACGTAAAAAAAATATATGTGTTTGATGTTTATTTACCTGCAATTTTTTCATAACAGTTTTCATACGGACTACCAGTCAATCCAGGAAGGCATTCACATAATGGAGCATGATTTACAACATTGCATATAGCGTTTCGTCCACAAATATTGTTGCATGGATTTTTACATTTATTTTGTATGCAGGCTAAATTTGTAGAACAATCAGAATTGACGACACATTCAGGACGACATCCTTCATATGGATTTCCAATGTGATCGGGCAAACATACGCATGCACCAGCATTTCTATTTTCTTTGCATATAGCGTTAGGGCCACATGGCGATGGGGAGCAAGGTCTGAGAGGTACATCAATAATTCTACATCCGATAAATGCGTCTCCGGTATAGCCTGGTGGGCACACACATTGTGGAGAGTGGCTTATGACACGACATTCTGCTCCTGTGCCACATGATCCTGGACAGGGATCTCGGCATTTTTGGTTTATGCAAGCCATTTCGTTTGGACATTCCGAGTTTGCAATGCATTCTGGACGGCAGCTTGGAGGATTTCCAAGATAATTTTCAAGGCATGCACACGATGGTGAATTTCTTACTTCTCTGCATATAGAATTCGGGCCACAAGGTGACGGTTCACATGGATTTACATATTGTGGTGCTTCTTCAATTACTGAAACAAGAATAAAATAGTAAGCAAGTATAGTAAGTAAGTAATAGCGAAAGTGCTAATGTTCATATTATCTTTTTGTGTTTTACGAGATGTAACATAATATACCTGCTGCTATGCATCTGCGGAATGGATCTCCAGTGAATCCTGATGCACATGAGCATATAGGGTTGTGGTTAATAACTTGACACATTGCACCAATGCCACAGTTTCCTTTACATGGATCAATACATTTTTGGTTAGAACAAGCCTTGTTAAGAGCACATTCTGCACTGGATACACATTCCGGCCTGCAAGTTGGCGGCGCACCGGAAAATCCTTGGATACATGAACATATCGCTTGTCCGTTGATATCCCGGCATTGGCTGTTGGGTCCACAAGGAGACGGATTACACGGATTTATAACTTCTATAGCTTTTATTGGGCGACATTCAAGAAAGGCGTTGCCTGAATAGCCTCTGGCACAGGTACACATAGGCACGTGATTATACACGTTGCAAATAGCTTCTCGTCCACAAGTATTTAGACAGGGATCTAAACATTTCTTTCTTATGCAGGCTTTATCTTGTGGGCAATCAGTGCTTACAGTACATTCTGGCCTACACCCGAAATATGGGTCGCCTTGATATTCCGGTAGACATGTACACTCCCCATTATTACATTCTGCATTTGCTCCGCATGGAGAGGGATTACATGGATCTGGTTCTGAGTACGGTTCTGAAAAAACAAAAATAAGCACTAACAATTTTGTAAGTTTGTGAACTTACGAGTACTAATACGAGCCGTACTAAGGAAGTTTTAGTTTCATTTAAGTTTACGATCGTGATCTGTCTTAAAATGCCTTCAAACTTGGGCCAACACCTAATGTTTCTTTCTATTCAATGTTATAGTCATTCTACTAAAATTTTAAATGTCAAAGTTTGTATGTATTTGTCCTCATCACGAAAAATGGGCGGAACGAGTTTGCATAAAATGTGGTGTGGTAGTAGCTAAAGTCTGGTTTAGTATAAGGGCTACATTTCCTCGCGAAAAAATTAGCAGTTCCTGTTAGATAGTGGGTGGTAACGTAACTAAAGGGCGCACTTAGGAATATTATAAATAATTTAACTCACCGTCTTCTGGCAATAGTTGGCATTGTGTGAATGGATCTCCTGTATACTGTTCCAAGCACGAACATTGTGAAATATGATTGAACACAGTACAAAATGCGTTGAGACCACAGGCTCCGGGACAAGGGTCACGGCACCTTTCGTTAATACAGGCCTGGTTGCTGGGACACTCTGAATTGATTGTACATTCAGGACGACAATTAGGAGGACTACCAATGTAACTCTGTTTACAAGCACACGAAGGAGATCCGCCGACGTTATGACATTCTGCATATAAACCACAAGGCGATGACGAACATGGGTCCGGAGATGGCAAATACTGAGGTGGTTGTGAAACTGCAACAAAACAAATATAAAATTATAGTAATGATGCCATAATCATGTGAAATATAATAATTAGTTTACCATGTAATTTGATACGAAATAAGAATAATAATTACTCACCTTTTATAGGGTAGCAACTTGTAAATGGATTTCCTGTAAGACCTTGCTTACAAACACAAATTGGACTGTGATTCATAACATTGCAATTTGCGTTGGTTCCACACGTTCCTACACAAGGGTTTGAGCACTTCTGGTTGATACAGGCCAAATGTGTCGGGCACTCTGCACTAACCACGCATTCCGGACGGCAGTTTGGTGGAGAACCATTGAAATTTGGTAAACACGAGCAAATTGCTTGCTGATTTATTTCTTTGCATTGACTGTTTGCTCCACAAGGTGATGGGCTGCATGGATTCGTTTCCACTATTTGTGCTGAAATTAATGAAGTTGTTTTAGGTTTTACTACATATTTAAGAATACAGTTCTTAGTACGTATTAATTTTAAATAGTTATGCACTTACGTTCTTGCATAATGCTACAATAGCTAAATGGATTTCCCGTGTATCCAGGTTGACAGTTGCAAGTTGGCATGTGATTATTAACTTGACACAACGCATTTGAACCACAAGTGCCTGGACAAGGATCAATGCATTTCATCCTAGAGCAAGCTCGGTTAAGAGGACAGTCAGAGTTTACAACACACTCGGGTCGACATCCTTCGTATGGATTTCCTGAGTACCCTTCCAAGCACTGACATGACCCCACGCTTCCTTGTTCTCGACAAATTGCATTGGAGCCACAAGGGCTTGGATTACACGGTGCTAGAACTTCATTTCGTTCAATTTCTTGAAGAGTACAGTACGAGAATGGATCTCCAGTGTAGCCAGCTTGACAGATACACATAGGAGCATGGCTCACTACCCTGCATTCTGCATTAGATCCACAAGCGCCGATACAAGGATCGGTACATTTTCTGTTTAAACAAGCTGAATTGTAGTCACATTCACTATTGCTAATGCATTCAGGTCTGCAGTTGGGAGGAGACCCTTTGTGATCTGGCATACATGCGCACAGAGGACTATTACCACTCATTTTACAGATTGAATTTGGTCCACATGGAGATGGTTCGCACGGATTTACTTGAACTTCAACAGCGGCTAAAATTGAAAAATGGTGTTGAAAAGAAAGGATGTTTATACTAGATGTAAAGATTTCAACAATAAATAATCAGAACATTTTTAAAATGTTTAAATTCATTAAATACATACCAATAACAAAACATCTTATAAATGGATCGCCCGTAAATGATGGAGGACAGGTGCAAATAGGGTTGTGGTTAATGACTTCGCAAACTGCTTCTGAACCGCATGCTCCGATGCATGGATTTACACATTTTTGATTATTACAAGCCTCCTTCAATGGACATTCAAGGCTAACTGAACACTCGGGCCTACATGTAGGCGGACTGCCTCTATAACCGAGCACGCAGGAACAAACTGCCTGTCCACTCGATTGTTGACATCTGCTATTGGGTCCACATGGAGAAGGATTGCACGGGTTTATCGGTGCCACTGAAACATTTAAATGAAAATTTCGATACACGATAACTTTACACACAAAAATGTATCGTTCATGCGATTGTTAAAATCTTACCTCGGGCAGGTCTGCATTCCACAAAAGCATTGCCAATCATACCCTTTGAACATGAGCACATAGGTATGTGGTTCATCACATCGCATATCGCGTTCAAACCACATGTTCCAATACAAGGATTAACACATTTGTTTTGTTGGCATCCCTTATCAAGGGGGCAGTCTGTGTTATAAACGCATTCTGGTCTGCATCCGAGGTTAGGGTCACCATGATAGCCTCTAATACATGAACAAATACCATCATTGCATTCCGTATTTGGACCACAAGGATTTAGTTGACATGGATCAACATCAACAGGAACTATATCTAAAATTAAAAAATATATGTAATGATGTATCTTTCTTCTGGATCACATATGTATCACATATATGGTATGGTATAGTTAAAGATTTAATAACCAATCAAAATAAAATTATTGTTATAAGTCCAGTATCAAAAAGTAAACACATGTATCGAAAGAGATAGTATTTTTAAGTTATGTACATACCTTGTACAGGTTTTGGTACACATTGCCTAAAGGGATCTCCCGTGAAAGCTTGTGAGCACAAGCAAACAGCGATGTGATTGTTAACAAAACAAGTTGCGTATAAACCACAAGAACCATCGCAAGGATTCCTGCATTTTTGTGCTATACACGCTTGATCACTGGGACAATCAGATTGTACAACACATTCTGGTTTACAAAAAGGTGGAGATCCGATATACGACGGCTGACATGAACATGATGGTAGGCCGTTAATATTTCTGCATTCAGCGTAAAGACCGCATGGTGACGGTGTACAGGGATCCGCAGGTGCCGCTACACTTGGAGAAGTTTCTAAAAATAACGAAAATATTTAGGTAAGTTTTTTCTGAATCGCAATTTGCAAAATAATCTTTCATTCACTCACAAAAATACATACGTAATATAAGAGAACACGTTGTGAAGGGGTTCCCTGAATATCCGGTTCTACAAGTGCATACTGGACTGTGATTGATTACTTTACATTCGGTGTTCTGGCCGCATGGTTTTGGGCATGGGTTCACACATCTTTGGTTGACACAAGCTCTGTTCACTTTGCATTCAGAATTTACAATACATTCTGGTTTGCAGTTTGGTGGCGCTCCCATATAATTAGGTAAACATGAGCAAACAGGCTGTCCGTTTATTTCTCTACAAATGGCATTCATACCACAAGGTGATGGACTGCATAGATTTATTATAGCTATATCCTTTTCTGAAATGTTGAATAAAACTGTAAGTAACTTTAATATTGGTTAGGTATTATGCTTATCTTTTTCCAAATTAACTTACCTCGAATCAAAGAACACATCGAAAGTGGATTACCGCTGTATCCGACCTTGCAGTTGCACACTGGTTTATGATTTGTAACATAGCAGTCTGCATTATATCCACAGACTCCAGGACATGGATCGATACATTTGTTTCTTTCACAAGCCAATGTCAATGAGCAGTCTGAATCGGCAAGACACTCCGGTCTACAACTTTGATATGGATCACCAAAATAGTCTGGCAAACAAGTGCAAGAACCAGCATTTCCTTGTATTTTACACTCAGCGTTGGCTCCGCAAGGCGATGGTTCGCACGGATTTAAATATTCAATCTTTGGTGGAGCTGAAAAAGTATTCCAATATCTTGAAATAACTTACCGATTAGATCAGCCACCGTGGAAGCACTTCCTTGATCCGAAGCGTTAGTTGAAGCTTGCTGGGCTCGGCGACGTTTAGTGACCTCTGCGTCCGACGACAGCGTCAATATCGCTAGCGCACCGTCCAAAGCGACCGTCACGATGAACGGCCCAAGCTTACTGTAAGTGCTATGTTATCTCCGCGTGCTCCGGTCAAAAGCGAGGCAATTATTGTCACATAAAAAGTTATTTATTAAATTACGACCCTTCTGAAAGCATTTTTAATCCTAATGTTTGTCTTGTCCATTTTTATCCGAAGGCTTTTTTTATTTTCCAAGCGTCAATGGTTTCTACATAGATGAGATCGCCTCCAGACCAAGCAGCGGGCATGGTCGCCACACAGTCCCAAAGTAAAAACATCTGTATAGATCCATTCTTTTAGTAATACGATGTGAGGCATGATCTCCTAGTTATTTAAATCTATGTAAGAAGCACATATTTAAAGCATGATATCGTCACGCTTTGCCAAGCTAGGGGTTATTATGCATCGTAAACAATCGGCAAAACGTTTCTTGACGCATATAATGAAGTATAATGAACAGATTCGATTATTTACCTTTTTACTCAAAATTCAACAATTTTTTTTATAGTTTTAATATTCAATATTTTGTTTCATCTATTTATATCAGAAAATCTGATTTTTAATTTGATTACGTTTATTTTTAACATGGCAGAGTGTTCACACGGTCTGAACAAATTTTGCATATTCTTACCTTTCACTGGTGTGCAACCTTGGAAGGGGTCGCCTTCTAAGCCTGGTTCGCATGCGCACGTTGCTCGATGATCAACAACGGAGCAGATGGCACGTGGGCCACAAGCTTGTTCACAGGGATTTTTACATCGCTGTGCGACGCAAGCCAAAACCGCTGGGCATTCTGCGCTGATCGTACATTCTGGTCGACAATTCGGTGGAGCACCGATAAATGTCGGTTGACAACTACATGCAGGCGTTTCTTGTGATTTTACGCAAATCGAATTTGGCCCACAGGGTGATGGTTGGCATGGATCGATTGGTAAAGATGGAGGAGCTATAACAAATTGTATTGTTTTAGGTTCCTATCAGATATAAATAATTATATATTATTCAACAGTTATAAATACTGCAAATTAACTTACCTGGAGCAGGATAACAGTAAGTGAAAGGATCTCCAGTATAACCATCATTGCATGTGCAGATTGGAGAGTGTGCTATTACTTGACATCTAGCACCGCGACCACATGCACCTTCACAGGGATCCCGACATTTGCGATCGATGCAAGCTAGCTGAAGTTTACATTCCGAACTAACAAGGCATTCTGGCCTACAAGAAGGTGGTGAGCCGATGTGGCCTGCTTTGCATGAACAAGCAGCAGCGCCATTTGAACTCACAATACATTCGCTGTATGGGCCGCATGGCGATGGAGAACATGCCGACTTTGATAGTTCTAAAAAAATACATTGTTTTTAATAGAGAAGAAAGTGTAATAATTATTATATTTTGTCACATTAATTTACAACTAAAAATTTACCTTTTGGTATTACTTCTGTGCATAATGTAAATGGATCTCCAGATGAATTGGGTGGACAAGTGCAAGAAGGAATGTGATTGTTTACTGAACAAATAGCACTTGTACCACATGCACCAGGGCACGGATCAACGCATCGTCCTCCTTGACAAGATTTGGTTGGTGAACATTCGCCATTTGTACTGCACTCGAGCCTACACCCTATGTACGGATCTCCGAAATATCCAGGTGCGCAACTACAAGCTCCAGAGTCGCAAATAGCATTACTTCCGCAAGGAGATAAGCTGCAAGGATCCGCGGAAAGTATTGGTGTCTCTGAAAATAAAGTAAGTTTTAAGTGTTAACTGTCTACATCATTCCACCCAAAAATTGTCTGAAAGAAATCACTTTAGGCGAGAAAACCGCCCTTTTACTACCGAATGTTTTTCTACTTTTAGTCTTCGTTTAATCTTGTAGTTTGTTTGGTGTACAATAAAGCTAGCAATTCTATCATTACAATGGTATCCATTTTGTAACCAAATGGGAATTTTACATTTGATAATTCTTTTAACTCAATCTATGACAATATCATTAGCTAATTTAAATTTTCTCGCTATTCCTTATTAGCTTATTATTATTAGTTTATGACAATTTTCTTACCTATTACTTCCGAGCATTGTATGAATGGATCTCCCGAATATCCGGTTGGGCAACTACAAATCGGAATGTGATCATGTACACGGCATTCCGCTCTAAATCCGCAAGAACCTTCACACGGGTTTCTACACTTTTCTGCAATACAGGCCTGATGAGACGCACAATCAGTGTTAACAAGACACTCGGGATGACAGTTTGGTGGGGAACCCACATATCCTTGAATACAGGAGCAGGATGGGTTATTGTTTAGTGCGCGACATTCACTATAAGGCCCACACGGATTTGGGTGGCATGGTTGCACAGGTACCACCTGGTCGAAATCTGTTTTTTCTATTTCAATGCAATATTTAAATGGATCTCCAGTTGTGCCTATGGGGCAACTACATAACGGACTGTGGTTTACTACTTGACAGTGTGCACTTATTCCGCATGTACCTCGACAAGGATCAGCACACTTCAGTTTATGGCAAGCTCGATCCGATGGACACTCATTGCTCACAGTGCACTCAGGCCTACAATCAGGTGGAGCACCTTGATAGTCCGGCAAACACTCGCATGAAGCCAATCCTCCATTTTCTCTACAGACACTGTTAGGGCCGCATGGAGATGGTTGACACGGCCTGATCACTTCTATTGGCTCATTTTTAGTACATTGTACGAATGGATTTCCTGAGTGTCCTTTGAAGCATGCACAACTAGGTACGTGGTTTATAACGGTGCATTCTGCGTTTGTTCCGCATATTCCCGGGCAGGGGTCTGCACACTTATTTCTTATACAAGCTTTGTCCGCTGGACAATCAGAACTAAGCACACATTCTGGGCGACAACCTTCGTATGGATTGCCCTGATATCCTTCCAAACAAGAACAAGCTCCTGCGCCGTCTCTTTGGTTGCAAATAGCATTTGCGCCACACGGTGATGGGTCACATGGCTGAGCCACTTTTTCTGTAAAAAATAAGGATTTTTTAATAACCCGTTTTGTGAAAAAACATTGAAAATACATTCTGAAGTACCTACACTAATTTTGTAAACAAAGAGACACAAATATTAAAAAACCAGCCAGGTGCAAGTCGGACTCGCGCACGAACGATTCCGTACCATTATCTATAAAAATGGCACAAAAAAATCACGTTCGTTGTATGGGAGCCCCCTTAAATATTAATTTTATTCTGTTTTTTTTTTTTTTTAATTGTTGTTATAGCGGCGGCGGTGTTGTTGTCATCTGTGAAAACTCTGACTACCTATACCGGCTGACTGGTTAGACACTTGACATATTCTAGGTTATCATAGTACTCATTATTATGAACAACTTTTACTATGGGACCAACCCGAAATTCGCGAAAAAAAAATCAGCTGTTCCATACATTTTGTCAAGTGTCATTGACATTTTTCTATGGACCAGTCAGCCCGTATACACCCTTTGGGTACGGAACCCTTAAAACGAGTACCTACAGACGTAGGCGCGAGTGAAACTACAATGTTCAATCATACCTTCTTGTAATATGCACTGCATAAACGGATTCCCGGTGTATTTTTCTCTGCAGCTGCATGATACTGTGTGGCTGACAACAATACAATCAGCGTTTACTCCACAAGAGCCAGGACAAGGATCTATGCACTTGTTTCTGACGCAAGCTTGGTTAGACGGACAATCAGGATTGATTACACATTCTGGTCTACAATTTGGTGGCTGACCCACATAGTTTTCAATACACCTGCAATTTGCTTTGCCATTTCGTTCCATACACTGCGAATTTGGTCCACATGGAGTTGGATTACATGCATCGACAGGTTCAGGTGGCACCGCCACAACGTCATAACAACTCTTAAATGGATCACCTGTTTGACCTGGATTGCAACTACATATAGGACTATGATTAATAACCTCACAGCGAGCCGAAACTCCACATGCGTTTATGCATGGATTTATACATTTCTGGTTAACACACGCTTTTGTCGAAGGACATTCGGAGCTTACAACACATTCGGGTCTACAAGATGGTGGTGAACCTTGGAATCCTTCAAGACATGCGCAAACAGCAGTATTGTCTGTTGATCTACACAAGCTGTTTGGTCCACAGGGTGACGGGTGGCAAGGATCTTGTGGATGATCAACACCCTTTATTTCTATTCTGTGGCATTGTGTGAATGGATTTCCGGTATAGTCTGATATGCATGAGCAGGTGGGAATGTGATTGATGACGTCACATTTCGCATTCTGTCCACAAACACCAGGACAAGGGTCCCGACATTTGTTTCGGAAACACGCTTTGTCTCTTGGACATTCTTGACTTCCTGTACATTCTGGTCTACAAGATTCATATGGGTTTCCGCTGTATTCTTGCAGACAAGTACAGAACCCATTATCACATTTTGCGTTAGGTCCACAAGGAGACGGATTGCAGGGGTCTGACGGAGTTGGTGTAGGGAAATCTGCAAAAATGTTTTTTTTGTTAAAGTGCACTTCTACTAAAGCTCTATTACACAAATTTTACAGTTAAAATAATAATTCTCGTTAAGCAAATAGGTTTGGAAAAAAAAACATAAAATACATTTTTTTACATGACAAAAATTACCTCGAATAATTGGTGAACATCTCGAAAATGGATCTCCTGTAAATCCATCGTTACAAACACACACCGCGACGTGATTTAAAACGTGACAATTTGCTTCAACGCCACATGAACCCGGGCATGGATCTTCACATTTTTGTCTGACACAAGCCAATGAAGCAGGACATTCAGAATTTATGTTGCATTCAGGTCTACAAGATGGCGGAGAACCCATGTAACCAGGCAGACAAGAGCAAGCCGGTCCACTAGATAAAAGTTGGCAACGTGAATGAGGTCCACAAGGCGAAGGCGTACAAGATGGCGGACGCTCTGTTGCTACAGGGATCACTAAAAAAAAAAACAAAAAAATGTAACACGATCTTAAAAAAAAAAATACCAAAAACTTTGAAATATTGATCAACTACTTACAATAGCATTGTGTGAACGGATCACCAGTCATACCAGCTGGACAAGTACATATTGGATTATGGTTTTTAACTTGGCAGTGCGCTCTTAGTCCGCAGGTGTTTGGACAAGGGTCGTCACATTTTTGGTTAACGCATGCTTTCGATACATCACATTCACTGTTAACTATGCACTGAGGCCTACATGTTGGTGGCGATCCTATGTAATTTGGTAAACAAGAGCACACAGCTTGATTGTTTGCTTGTCTGCATTGACTGTTCGGGCCGCATGGTGTAGGTTCGCATGGATTTAACGGCGGAGCTGTAATCAAATTTATTCTATAGTAGACTTATTCTTATAAATATTAAATCAACTGGTTACTATTTAAACAAATCAACTCATTTTTTACGCAATCTAACGTGAAAGTAAATTTTGTTAAAGTAATATTTAACGTGAAAATACAAAATAGATAAGAACAGAAAACAATTTTATATTATTGTACCTTGGACAGTTATTTCTCTGCATTGGAAGAATGGATCTCCCGTAAATCCTCGTGGGCAAGTACAAACGGGTGCGTGATTTTCAACAGTACACTGAGCTAATTGTCCACATGTTCTCGGGCATGGATCAATGCACTTGAATCGGGTGCAAGCTAAGTTGAAAGCACAGTCGTCGTTACTTTCACATTCTCGGCGACAGCCCTGTCTGCTGTACGGATCACCCTCGTACCCTTCAGAGCAGACACAGGCGCCGGCTCCATTGTACTCTCTACATTCTGCGTTAGGGCCACATGGTGATGGCATGCAAGGACTGGATGTTGGTGTCATTTCTGTTGCTGTATAGTAAATGAAAGAAATTTGTAATAAAACATTAATATTAAGTAAGTACTAAAGCTAAATTTCCTATGACGCTGATCAACGGCGCGTACCATCGACGGCAGTTCACGTACGAATATACATACGCTGACTTTAGTTTTTTTTTTTTCATTCCGTTGCCGCCATTAGCGCCGGAGGAAATCAAGCCTTTAAACAATATGAATCCTTACGTGAGACTTGAATTTGGATACAATTTACTGATGCATCGCCAGTAAAACCTTGTTGACAATTGCAGATAGCCCTGTGATTTACTGCCAGACAAAGAGCATTTAATCCACATTCTCCTTGACATGGGTCTTTACAACGTTCATTGATGCAGGCAGCGTTGCTTGGACATTCTGCATCAATAGTACATTCAGGTCTACAGTTTGGTACTCTACCAATGTAGTTTAGCAAACATGAGCACGCAGCTTGGTCTCCAATAACACGGCACTCCGAGTTTGGCCCACAGGGTGATGGCACACATGGGTTGGCTTGAGGTGTGATTACTAAAAAAAACGTACGTTACGTTATAATAGGTCAAAGTTGGGATGTTTGCTGCAAAATCATGCCAAAAACGGTTGATCGGATTTGGATAAAATTTTGTATGAAGGTAGTTAATACCCTGGATTAACATAAAGACTACTTTTTAATCCGGAAAATGCGGGTGAAACGGTTTCACCCGCATTTTCCGGATTAAAAAGTAGTCTTTGAAACCGCGAGGCGCAACTACGAGTATAATGACGGTAATGACCAATAATATTAGTCTTGTGTTTAGGGTTCCGTATCAAACTAGAAAAATGCAGTACATATAGTAATTTGGAATAATAAGGATTACTATCGTGACTTTAAACCTTTCAATGTAAGTTTTTTATTACATTCCCTTTAGTTACTTGAATATATTTTTAAAGTTTTTTTTAAACCAAACTGAACTGATTCTGATGAAATTAATCTAAAATGTTTTTCCAAATATGTTTATAAATAAAGAGTTCCAAAGTAACAAACAGAAAAAGTAAAACCGAATTGAGAACGTCCTTTTTCTAAGTCGGTTAAAAAGAGCAATAAACCTAATAGTATTAGATATCCAATTCAAATGTAAAAAGTGAGTACAAAAAAAAACCACTTATGATTGTGTCAAGAGTACAAAATGCTGGTGTTACGCGAAAAGTAGGCATGATGATGTATAAAAAAAATACTTACTTTCTTCAGGGTTACATCTGGTGAAAGGATCCCCGGTAAAGCCAGGTGTGCAGCTACAAATAGGGTTGTGCGTGATAACTTGACATCTAGCGTTAAGGCCACAAGTATTGGGGCATGGATCTATACATTTTTTATTAACACACGCTTTGTTTTGAGGACACTCAGAGCTGACGATGCATTCCGGACGACAAGATGGTGGTGTTCCGATGAAGCCAACGTCGCAAGTGCATACACTATGCCCATTGATTACTCGACATAGACTGTTAGGCCCACACGGCGATGGTTGGCAGGAGTTAATCGGTGGCACATCTTTTTCTCTAACTGGAAGCAAGACATTTACATATTTTATCGATCAGAGAGAGACACTAATGAATGCAAATACTTGTAACAAATAAAACACTAAATTGTTTCAACTCACTTTCCACATCGCATCTTATCAGCGGATTACCAGAGTAGCCAGTCGGACAAGTACATGTTGGAGAATGATTAACAGTTCTACATTCAGCGCTTATGCCACAAGCTCCTGGACAGGGATCTTTACACCGATTATTTGAACAAGCCTTGTTACGATCACAATCTGAGTTTGATACACATTCTGGTCTACACCCTGTGTAAGGATCTCCAAAGTACTCTGGTAAACATGCACAAGATCCGACGCTGTTTCTTTCTTTGCATATAGCATTCGCACCACATGGCGATGGACTACAAGGGTTTGGCGGTGGTTCAGGTGTGTCTATAAATTAAAATCAGCATCAATTAAACAATGTTAATAAGTTATTAGTAAATTTTAAGATTTTTAAACGAGTGACTTACATGCGATCTGGGAACATCCACTGAATGGGTCACCTGTGTAGCCTGGTATACAATTGCATAAAGCTACGTGATTGCCTACAGAACATTCAGCATTAAAGCCACAAGAACCCGGACATGGATCAACACATTTTTCATTTTGACATGCAAGGTTGCCAGGACATTCTGCATTTATAGAGCACTCGGGTCTACAATTCGGTGCAACGCCGATATAGTTTGGTAAGCATGAGCATGCAGGCGCTTCTCCCACTACTTTACATTGAGAGTATGGACCACATGGTGAAGGTACGCATGGATTTCCTCTAGGCCCCTCTAGAATAGGTTCTAAGAAATAAAAGATCAGAGATTAAGAATAGTCGTAGCATAGACACAAGAAATAGAATTCAAAGTGAATAAATAGAAAAGATATGAAAAGCATTGATGTTTATAGTACATAATAAAATAAAATTGCATGTTGAGACAGAAAAATAGTGAATAATTTCAACCGTTATACATAAAAAAATAAAACAACATCATTCGGTTTTCAATAAACTGCATAAATTTTTCTTACTTTGTTCTAATCGACATGAAATAAATGGATCACCGGTAAACCCAGCTTGGCAGGTGCAAATAGGATTGTGGTTTATAACTTGGCATCTTGCATGAACACCGCATGTTCCTGAACACGGATCTCTGCATTTTTGATTGATACAAGCTTGATATTGTGGGCAGTCAGTACTGATAACACATTCGGGTCGGCAAGTAGGCGGTGAACCTACGTAACTTTCCTGACATGAGCAAACCCCATGATCGTCCACAACTTTACAGTGACTATACGGTCCACAAGGAGTAGGTACGCAGGGATTTATATCCGCAAGTGTTGCTAAAATTGAAAATAATTGTATATTAATTTTTATATATGCCTTGTATAACGAATTCATTCATAACGATTAACCCAATTACTAACGTTGACGCTGTGGGTGGCAAGATATGACTGGATTGCCTTCGTAGCCTTCAATGCATAAGCATACTGGAGTGTGATGTGCTACGGTACATTGGGCATTAATTCCACAAGCTCCTTGGCATGGACTAATACATTTATTGTTTGAGCAAGCCTTCTCCGATGGGCAGTCATTATTTGTTACACATTCTGGCCTGCATCCGAGGTACGGATCTCCGAAATATCCAGCTTGACACGTGCACGACGCAGCCGAATGTCTTTCTTTACAAACGGAATTTGGCCCGCAAGGGGATGGATTGCACGGATTTGTCTCATCTTCGCTTGGTATCGCGACTAAAAATTAAAAAGAATTTTATGATTTGGTTTAAAATTATTTGTAATTATTGATTTGTTAAGATCCATTTTTCAGTACACTTACGAATAAAATAGCAACCACTGAACGGATCGCCGGTGTAGCTCTCCCGACAGTGACAAATTGCTTTGTGATTAATAACGACACATTCCGCATTAGAGCCACATGAACCCGCGCAGGGGTTAGCGCACTTCTCACGTACACACGCAAGATTGCTTGGACATTCTTCGTCATAAATACATTCGGGGCGACAGTTTGGAGCTCGACCAATATAGCCCGGCTGACATGAGCACGCCGCAGTTTCACCAACTAATCGACATTGAGAATTTGGTCCACACGGCGATGGGATACACGGATTACCGCTTGGTTTCGGTTGAGGTCCTAAAAATTTTTGTAGAATGTTTTAAACATTTGTTAAAATTACAGCGTTACTTTATTTTAGTTTCTGGTTGTTATGATATTTAAATTTGAAGCTTTCAATGAAACTGTTCACTTTGTTAGAGCTTATTACTTGTTATTGTTAAGATTTAAAGCTTTCGATTACATTTTTACTTAATTTTAGTTTGCTACTTGTTACTGTTAAGATTTAAAAGTTTTAATAAAACTATGTTAATTTTGTTAAAATAATCTCTATAGGCACTCACGTTCTTCGAATGCACAGCGCACGAAAGGATCGCCAATATAATTTTTCGGACAACTGCACAATGCGTTATGGTTAACTACCATACATTTTGCGTTATTTCCACATGAGCCAATACAAGGGTCGACACATTTTTGATTGACACAAGCCCTGTTTGGCATGCAATCACTGCTGACCATACATTCAGGTCGGCAGAAAGGTGGCGAGCCAAAGTATTGTTCTTGGCAAGAGCAAATTGCATGGCCGCTATTTTCTCGGCATATACTGTAAGGTCCGCATGGTGATGGTAAACATGGATCAACTGGATTTTCGATTGCGCCTAAAAATTATTAAAATTAAATATCGTCTGCTTGGGTTACAAAAGTTATGTAAAACGTATTAATATGCAGTTTGCTTACGTATATAACAAGATGTAAACGGATTTCCTTCGTAACCCGGTAGACATGCGCACGATGGTGCGTGATTACTGACACGACACTCTGCGTTCATACCACACACGCCGGGACATGGATCTTTACATTTATTATTTATACAAGCTCTATCCCTAGGACAGTCGCTGTTTAACACGCATTCTGGCCGGCATTCTATGTACGGATCTCCGTAATAATCAGGCAAACATGAGCATGACCCGATACCGTGTCTTTCTTTACAAGCTGCATTCACACCACAAGGGGATCGTGAGCAAGGGCTTGCAACTGAAGATTCGATTACTATAAATAAAAAAATGTTTAATTATTATAGCCACCATATCTCAAAAATTAAATCAGATAAGACGTATTTCACTTACTAGGAATAGGTGAACATCCCGAGAAGGGATCGCCTGTATAACCTTGATCACAGGTACAGACCGGTATATGCTGAACAACAGCACAAGAAGCATGAAATCCGCAAGACCCTGGACAAGGATCGCTACATCTTTCCGAAATGCATGCTAGATTGCCGGGACATTCAACACTCATAATGCACTCCGGTCTACAGTTGGGCGGTCGACCCACGTAGTTGATCAGACACGAGCACACAGGCACATTATCAACTTCTTTACATTGTGAGTTTGATCCGCATGGATTTGGTGTGCAATTATCGATCGGTGTCATCGGTCCTAAAGTTAACGAATTAATATTTTAATATTTTATTTTATGAGATCCTAATCAATAAATTAATATTTGTAGGTAGAACAATAAAGACTTACTTTCATCGATGAAACATCTGACAAAGGGATCGCCAGTGTATCCGTTGTAACAACTACATATAGGGTTGTGATTCACTATTTGACATTGAGCATTAATGCCGCACATGCCCGGACATGGATCCTGACATTTTTGATTCACGCAAGCTTTATCTGGTCGGCAATCGGAACTAACTATACATTCAGGACGACAATTTGGCGGAGAGCCAACGCACATATCTAGACAAGTGCAAACTGCATGCCCATTAAATGTCCGACATTTACTATATGGTCCACAAGGAGAAGGATGACATGGATCTATTGGTTCCGCTAGAGCTTTATAAAGGAAAAAGAGAAGGTAAATAAATACAAGATAATGTAAAAGAATAAAGATAAAGAAGAAATAAGAAAATAGGTCTTACTCGGTACAGGAGTACATGCATGAAGAGAGTTTCCAGTATATCCAGGCAAGCAGTAACATGAAGGCACATGATTTGTAACTCTGCATTCCGTGTTTTGTCCACAAGTGCCAGAACATGGATCCACACACTTGTTATTGAAACAAGATTTATCTCTAGCACAATCGGTGTTCATTACACATTCCGGACGACAACCAGTGTATGGATCACCGTAAAAATAGTCTATACATATACAAGAGCCAGCACCATTTCTTTCCCGACATATAGCATTTGGTCCACAAGGTGATGAGAAACAAGGATGAGAAGGCGCTTCTTTAGGAGCTGAAAATACATGGACATACATGCTACACAACTAAAGAAAAATACAAAGATAGGCAAGCTTGTGCTCTATAAATTCCGTGCAACAGAAATTTTAAGTAAGAAAACTTACCTTCAACTCTATTACAGCCAGCAAACGGATCACCAGAATATCCTTCGTCACAGGAACAGATTGGCTGGTGGTTTTGCACTATGCAGCGAGCATTGAATCCACAAGAGCCAACACAGGGATTGACGCAAGTGCCTCCAAGACACGCAAGCGCCAATGGGCAATCTTGATTGATGACACACTGAGGGCGACAAGACGGTGGTGCGCCTAGAGTTCCCGGCTCGCATGCGCACACGGCACGCCCGCTTTCTTTGCGACACGTCGAATGTGGACCGCACGGAGATGGTATGCACGGATCTTGCTCAGGTGGTGGAGTTTGCATACCTGTTAATACCAAAATCAGTGTGAGTCATCATCGTGTTTTATCAGACTTTTTCAGAAGTAGGAAAAGACTTGCAATTTCACATTTCTCTAATATCATAAAAGTGAAAGTTTGTAAGTGTAGGTTTGTTTACAAGTTTGTGTTTTTTTTGTACGTTTGTTACCACTAAACGATAAAATGGCTTAACGGATTTACATGTAGAATGTAGAATAATTCTTGGTCTGGATTAACACATAGGCTACTTTTTATCCCAGAAAACTCATGTTTGCCTTTTGACCCCGAGTGAAACCGCGGGGCGCAGCTAGTAGGTAAGTTAATATTAAACAACTAATGCAGTTAACAATGGGTTCTGTTGGCCTTACCCTTACTTGTTGTAATTTTTCCAGTTAAATCTTTTATTTGAATCAAATATATATGAATCGTTAAACACTATAGACAGTGCAAACTGGGAGTCACATTAAAAATAATCAAAAAATTCGTTTCACATTTTGTTTCTTGTTTTGTAAAATGAGCCTTTGTATATTTATGTAGAAGTAGACTTACTATATGACATAAAATAAAAATAAAAAAACTTACTTTTCCTGTAACATCTTATAAATGGATCACCCTCTGATAGATTGTCGGGACATGAGCAGATAGGGTTGTGTCCCACAACGTGGCATCGCGCGTCTAAGCCACAACTGTTGATGCATGGGTCTTTGCACTTCTGGCCTATACACGCTCTGTTAGCAGGACAATCCGAATTGACAGCACACTCCGGACGACACGCTGGCGGTGAACCAAAGTATCCGGGTCGGCATGAACACGCAGCGCGATTACTCACTACGTGACATTCACTGTTCGATCCGCATGGCGATGGCTGGCATGGATTCTGGTCTGCTGTTAATAAAATGTTTAATGGTTAATTTATTTGATAAACTTAAAACTAGAATAGGCTATTACATCTTTATGAAGCGTGGTTCGTGTTCGTGGTTAACCACAATGGTTTGTTTACTTACTTGGGTATTCCTTATGACGACACGAAGAAAACGGATCCCCTTCATATCCCTTGAAGCAAGTGCAAACTGGCACATGGTTTGCAACGATACATTCCGCGTTGACACCACATAAATCCTTACAAGGATCTCTGCAGTGGCTAGATAAGCATGCTAAGTGGTTCGGGCAGTCAGAATTTGAAGTGCATTCTGGTCGACAACCGCCTGCATATGGATTTCCAATATTAGGAGGAATGCACGAACAGCGAGAAATATCATTTACTACTGTACAAATTGTATTTTCTCCACAAGGTGATGGGTTGCATGGTGACTTTGATTCTTCTCTTGATATTTCTACGCAACCTATAAATGCATCGCCTCTATAATTGTCTAAGCAACTGCATAATGGCATATGATTGATTACGTCGCATTTCGCGTTATTCCCACAGGCGTTGATACATGGATCCAGACATTTCTCATTTATACAGGCTTGATTTGAAGGACATTCTTGGCTTATTACACATTCTGGTCGACAATAAGGTGGAGTCCCAGCATAGTTGGAGCGACAGGAGCATACCGGATGATTCGATGTTATTTCGCACACTGAGTTTGGTCCACACGGTGACGGCACGCATGGATTTGGCTTCTCATCAGTAACTGATATATCAATCTTTACTGAACATGCTACAAAAGGATCTCCCGATTTTCCAGAGGGACAACTGCATAATGGGTTGTGATTTACGACTAAACAGTCCGAGCCAATACCACAGCTGCCTTGACAGGGATTCAAACATCTTTGGTTCACACATGTCTCTGTTTGTAAGCAGTCAGAATTACTAACACATTCTGGTTGACACATCGGAGCCACACCTTTGTGACCAGGTAAACAAGAACAAACGGCCAATCCCGTAGGTGATATGAGACATCCGCTGTAAGGCCCGCAGGGAGATGGGTCACATACAGTTAAAGTGGGACCTACTGCTGGTGTTGGTTGACATCTTATGTAGGGATCTCCAGTATAGCCTGATTCGCAATAACACACGGCATGATGGTTTACCGTTGAACAGAGTGCCCCAAGGCCACAAACGTCTTTGCATGGATTTTCACATCTGTTATTCAAACAAGCTGTTTCTGGTGAACAATCACTGTTTACGACACACTGGGGTCGGCATGACATATATGGGTTTCCGTAAAAATTGGGTAGACACTGGCAAGTAAGAGCGCCATTAATATCTTGACATAACGCGTTCGCCCCACATTGGATGTTATCGCAAGACTCATGCGCAATAGCTAAAATAGCATAAATAGTTTGATTATTGTTTGTCAAAAATAAAAATAAATATTAAATCAAATCAGTTCAAGATGTAATTATTTATAATTGTGATACTTACGTTTTACTGATGGTTTACAATGCTCATATGGATTTCCTTCGAAATTGTTAATGCATCGACAAATAGGATTGTGCAGATATACTTCACATTCAGCATTAACACCGCAAGACCCAGGGCATGGATCTATACATCTGTTCCTTAAACATGCCTTATTAAATCCACAATCCGAGTTAAGAACACACTCCGGTCGGCAAGCAGGACTGTTCGCATCGTGACCAGCACAAGCGTTACAGATAGCAAACTGATTTCCGTAGCTGTCGCAAGGGGAGTTTGGATCACACGGGTTCGGCAAGCAGGGTTGCGCAGTAGCATTGTTTTCCGGACCTATTACAATTGCTGAAATAATATGTTTAATTAGTTGAAAACTGTCGTGTATTATAATACTTTGTTGATAATAAAACCTACCATTATTATATTTGGCAAAATTTGTATGTTTTGATAAAGAAGTAGTTAGTTTATACTTGATATAGGCAATTTTTTTTTACTCGGGAAAATTAACGGTTCTTGTAAGATAGCAGGCGAAATCTCGGGGCAATATTTATAAATAAAAAATATTTATACTTACGTCGGTAAATACATTGAGTCAAAGGATCTCCTATATATCCGTCTGGACAGTAACAAGAAACCGTGTGTTCAGCACAAAGACATACGGCGTGCAAGCCACAAATATTTCCCATTGTACATGGATCCACACATTTCCTATTCATGCAAGCTTCGTTAGAAGGACAATCTGAATTCATAACGCATTCTAGTTTACATTCGACGTTAGGATCGCCAAAGAAATCTGGAAGACAAGAACATAAAGCTCTGTCTCCGACATCTTGACACATAGCATTTAATCCACATTTAGCTTTACTACAAGGGCTTATTGATTTTTGATCTCCAGGAGGCAAGCAGCATACCAATGGATTCCCAACAAAACCATCATCACAGAGACACACTGGTCGATGAGACTCAACTCGGCATATAGTATTGAAGCCACAAGCCCCGGGACACGGATCATGGCAGGCGTATCCAATGCAAGCTTTGTTTGCTTGACACTCATCATCTACTTCACATTCTCTGGAATGGCAACCGTCATTACCATAGGGGTCACCAAGACTGCCTGGAGAACAACTACAGATTGCTTCGCCTCCGTAGTTTATATTACAAATTGCTTGAGGACCACATGGATTTGGAGTGCAAGGATTTCTTTGTTGTTGACATCCGATATGTGGATCTCCGCTAAAACCGTTTTTACATAAACATAATTCGTTGTTGCCAGTTACATAACAGTCTGTGTTTGGTCCACACGGGCCGGGCTGACATAAGACTGGCGGTAGGTACTCTCGGCTGCTGTTGCAAGATTTATAGGGGTTCCCAACTGTATTGTCTGGACAATAACAAGGTGGAATCCTGTTTGGATCGCAGCGCGCAGCAATGCCGCATGTGTTGGGTTCACATGGGTTTCTAGCTTCCACGCAACCTCTAACAGTATTGGGGCTCTCTATATATCCGTCCAAGCAAGTACATTTAGCAAAACCGTTCGAAAGTATTGTGCATTGCGTATTTGGTCCACAAGGCGATGGGCTACATGGATTCATTGGTAATCTACACTGCTGTCTTGGTGGATCTCCTTCATAATTCGGTAAACAGAAACAGGCGGGTTTGTTGTCGATTAATCTACAGCCTGAATTTTGACCACATGGATTTGGTTCACATTCATTTCCTTCTGGAACTAAAAAATAAATTAAACGTGTAGCTACATATATACTGTAAACTTAAGTAAAAATAAAAAGTACGTTAAAGTACACTTACTGCAAATTTTGAATGGATTTCCCGTTAAACCTTTCGGGCAGAAGCAAATAGGGTTTCCGTTATCAATCTCGCAAAGTGCATTAGTGCCACATGGATTGGGGGCGCAAGGGTTTAGAGGAGGTTCGCAACCATGTTGTGGATTGCCCGTATAGCCCGGCAAACACTTGCAAGAGGCACGATGATTCAAAACATCACAAACTGCATTTATTCCACATTGACATGGCGAGCCACATTTGCCGTTTATACATGCTTCAGAGTTAGCACACTCGTTATCCGACCGACATCCTTGAACTAAATAATTGAAAAATATATTTAAATACATCGAAAATAAAGCAATAAACATCAATGCTATATGTTAAAAAAAAATAGGTAAGAAGTTTATAAATTATTATTTTGTCTGCTGATTGCAGTTTATTTAATAAAAAAGGTTGATTGTAATAAGAAAATTATACCTTGGAAACATTCCAGGAATGGATTGCCTGTAAATCCTGCGTAACATTTGCATTGTATCCCGTGGTTAGCTGGAATACATTCCGCGTTGTCACCACATTTGTCTCTACTACAAGGACTTATACACACTCTGTTAAGTCTATCACACAGTGATTCCGGAGGGCAATCTTCGTCGTACTGGCATACATTCTGATTAGTAACAACTAAAACACGAATAATAATTATTAAAATATAAGAACTCTAAAATGCTCAGTTTATTTAGCTTATAGCCTTTATTAAAGGTTATTGTTTTCTCACCTGGTACGCATCCGACGTATCCGTTTCCTTGAAAACCTTCGGCACAACTGCAGTCTGAACCATGATTTGTGTTTATACAAACAGCATTTGGTGCGCACGGGTTGTGTATAGCACACGGGTGTTGACATGCACTATTTATACAAGCTTCCGTCAAGTGACAATCTTCATTGCGAGTGCAACCAACTAGCAAAATCAAAACATTTTTTGTATTATACAAGTATTTACGATTGCATTGTGCTTTAGACAAGATACAGAAAATTAATTTGAAATTCAATATTTGAGTTATAAAATTAAATGTCAACTTGTGACCCGTACTTATAAGGGTTGATAACTTGTAATTTTATTTTACAAGTTAGTTAATAATAAGATCCGTTTATGTTTATTGACAGTATATGTACAAAATTCTTTAAAAAAATATTGATTTCAACGCCACGATCGTTTTTAGATCCATAAAATCAACTATCGATTTTGAAAAGCAATGTAAAATTATTCTGGATGTGTTAAACCATTAATCAACCGAACCTTAATAGTTGATTTTACGAAAGTTTGTTTAATAAATTTATGAGTAAAGCAGAATTATAATGTAGGTTATGGCTTACATATTTTAGGTGAACATTTGACAGCAGGATTTCCATCGTATCCAGCGGGACACGAACACATAGGTCTCTGTTTTATTGGCTGACAATTTGCTCCGATACCACACACATTGTCAAATTCACAAGGGTTCTGACATAATCCCATAAAGCAGGCTTCTGTCTCTATACAATCTCGATCAGAATGGCAAGGTTCTGGTGTCTTGGGTGTTCCGGGTGATTCTAGTATGTTACATTGTTAATATTAGTATGTTACTTTACAATTAAAGGACAGTTAACTCTAGTGTATATACAACTTGTTATTTTGAAACCACAATATCATTTGTCCGATAAAACAACCATACTTATCTATAGGCTAAACTTAAACTTCACAGAACCTAAGTAAAAGTCACATTATTAAAATAATCGGCACGCATAATACCTAAATGAAAATGCATACCTCTCAGGCAGTTATTCCCAGCAGCATAATCGCATGTGCAAACAGCGACGTGTTCAACAATTTTACAGGAATGGTTCTCAGCGCATTGAATCCGCATCGCGTCGCATGGGTTCTGGCATACTCCGCTTAGACAGGTTTTGTTCACCGGACAGTGTGAGTTTATTTTACATGGGATGTTAATTTGGAGATCATTGGTGGTTAAATTATAAGTTTCTGTGGTAGTCGAGTCAGTCGTTATCGTAGAGTCAGTCCAAGCAGGAATGTCGATATCTTTTCTTCGCGAAGATAAGCTTTCGGTTGAAGTACTTATTGTAGAATTTTGCGGTTTTAAGTCAATTGCATTAGTTTCATAAGAGTCTATTGATTTGTTCCCATAATTAATATTTTGAGATTCCGATGAAGTTGTAAATACGTCTGTTGAGCTATCTATCTTGGTAGTAGAGTCGGTCACTGTTGTGGTTATTGACTCAGTGGCTGAAGATGACGTGTCATCTCTTGTGAAAGTATTAGAATAAGATATAAAATCGCCCACATTTGTCACCAGAGCTGCAGTTGTTGATGAGATTTGGCTGTCCGTAATAGAGTCGAAAACCTTAGTTACAGATACAGGTGTAGTTTTACTGTCATCTACTATATTATCTCGTCCAGTTTCAAAATTACCAACCGTTGTTTGAGGACTAGTAATAATCGATTTTGTTGTAATTTCGGTAAAACCGGCTATGGTAACCGAACTGGTATATAGATCAGACTGATCTAAATCGTTGGCATAGTTAGGGGATGGCATACTATGTGTTTCAATATGTTTTTCAGTGACATAGTCAGACATCACGCCCTTAACAGAAGCTGTCGAATATTCAGTAGTATCGATATTAGTTTTATCATCGAATAGTGTATTTGGCTCAGTTGATCTAGATATTATTTGAGGGCTTGTTGATATTTCTGATTCTGTTGTACTAGATACTGCGTTTTCGGGTTCAAATACTGGAACTATAGGTTTGATCGAATCCGTTACTAAATCTTCCGTGCTTACATCATAGATAATAGGAGTTTCTGTGGGGACACGAATGTAAGTAGTAGACTCCAGATCCTGATTTGTCGTTTGTGTAAATGGTTTTTGACTCATTGTTATTTCATGTTTTGTGTCCATAGCAAAAGAATCTGGTGTGGTTTTTACATCAGTCACAGACGATTCACGTGATGTTGTTTCATAAGCTGCCGTTATAGGTTCGGTTGAAAATGTATGTGTGTCTGTATTAATAACGTCAGAATGACTTTTCGTTTCCAAAACAACTGTTGTTAGATCTACTAAGGGAACACTTTTATCTGTAGTTGTTTCAATTGTCAAGGTTGACAAGTCCGCCGATTTTGTGATGACAATATCATCTACGTTCTTTACATTTATATCTGTGGTAGTTTCATAATTAGTAGT
The DNA here is from genome assembly GCA_949125135.1 of Alcis repandata. Taxonomy (NCBI): domain Eukaryota; kingdom Metazoa; phylum Arthropoda; class Insecta; order Lepidoptera; family Geometridae; genus Alcis; species Alcis repandata. The sequence continues at coordinate 7,219,478 of OX421226.1, read as the reverse complement.
AGAGACATGTTTCATAGTATTATTTGAATTTTTATTATCTATATCAGTTTCAAAAACACCTTGAGGTGTAGTACCGGTAACATCAGTCTCGGGTTTTACCGAAGAACCGTCTTTATTTTTTTCTAAAATTTCAATTGAAGCTTTTGTGAGTGTGTTGTAGCTCTCTGTGTTAATTTCAGTTATTGATGTGCCTTGAGTATTTTCAAAATCGGTTCTAAGTGTTGTCGACAACACATCTTCTATAGTATTAGTTGTTGAACCAAGTGTAATAGGTTGTGCTGTCATTTGAAGATTAGGTTTAGCAGTATTTGCGTCGGTAACAAAAATATTTTGATTATTTTCTACGTCTGTTGTTACAGTTGACAACGTAACTTTGATTGTTTCAATTTCGAATCGTTCAGTGGTTGGCTCTACTAAGGATTGGCTATTATCATGTACGCTATTGACTTCAGCTATGGTTGTTTTTTCAGAATTTGTAAAAAGATTTGTGATTGGTTCGTATTTTTCTGTATTAGTAACAGAATCTGCAAATGCCGTTTGTGTCTGAATTATATTAACCTCTGTGGTTACGTCTTTTTTAGTAACTAAGTCTTGAGTTTGTTCTAATTCAGATGTGGCAATACTTTCTAAAGTAGTTAATTTATTTGTAAATGGTTCGACCTCGGCAGATACAGTCTGGCTTTCAGTATTTATGTAAGTTTCTGTAATGATATTGCCTTCAGTGGTTTCAAAATTAGAAATAGGTTTTACCGATAAAATATTATTGAATGTGGTTGTTTCAATATTTATATCGGTTGGTTTAGTATAAAAGTCTATATTTTCTTCCGTACTACTTTTAAAATTATTTTGAGTGGTTTCAACTTCAAAAGAATCAGATTTTCCAGTGGTCAAAATTTCATTTGAATTGGTTGCAAATGTTAATTTTGTGGGTTCTGTCGCAACTTTGTTATTGTCTATAATCATACCTGCTTCGGTCACAAAATTACTTGTTGTTTCTAAATTAATGGTAGAATATTTTGGTGATTTCATACTTTGAATTGTTGTAGATTCGGTAGAAGGCTCTGTTGTAATAGTATGTTTAAAATTATTTATGGAGTTCTCGGTTACAGAAATGTCTGCAGTGGTTTCAAAATTAGTGGGAATTGCCACTGTTGAAGATAATTTGTCAGTAATAGTTTCCAAAAGTGGCGTGGTAATTTTAGTCGATATTTCTAAAGAGTTTTGATTTATTCCAGATGTAGTAGCCTGTGGTTGTGCTGATGTTGTACTCTCGTCTTTCGTAATTCTAAGATTAATTGTTGTTTGATCTGTTGATGGATTGTGACTACTTGTGTAATCATTCTTTGTTTCTAGAACGCCACTAGTTACAAGTTCAGATGGAACTGACTTCACCATTGACTCATAATTATTGTTAGTGACTATATCATCTGGTTGTCTAGTAAATTCCGTTGAAATGTCATGTTTTCCAATAAACATGTCATTAGTCTGGATTTCTAAAAGCCCTTCAGTTGTTTCGAAATCAAAAACATGTAAACTTTCTTGTGTTGTCCATTTAAAATTGTGTGTTGTTGATTCTGTTGCTATTACACGATTTGTTGTGTAATCTGTTTTTGTTGAAATAATGCCATGAGTAGTATCAAACTCTGTTTTTTCTGATGATACATAATTGTCTGGGAAAGTTTCGGGATTAATTTTATATCCATGGTTATTAGTAATAATATCTGGTTGGGTGCTAATAAAATCACTAGTTGTTTTTAAACCTCCATCATCTCCTCCAGGATGTGATGTTGATGATTCAAATGTTATTGTATTGGGCTCGGTTGTTAAATTATATCTGTCTAAGTTAGTTTTTGATATTGAGACCGTATCAGAAGTTTCATACTCTGTGGGAACCGATATTATTGTTGATGGAAAATTGGTAGTAGTTTCTAATGGTTCTGTAAGGAATTCGGTTGATATTTTACCGATGTCCTTATTTATCTTACCGCTTTCAGTAGTTTCATAAGTTAGAGAATTTATTGTCGTAGATGTATCTTGTTGAAATTCAGTTGGCTTATAATGTATTGTTGATGCCTGTGTTGTTCTTTTATGACCAATATTATCTGTAATACTTTCAAACTCAGTAAAAATTGGAGTTTCTGAATTATAAGTAGTATAAGTTTCTGAATTAGGTTCAGTCGACGTTTTGGGATTGGCTGTAACTAAATCAGTTTGCGTCGTTAAAATATCGTAAGAAGTTTGGAAATCGCCAGTGACTGAACTGGCTGATGTAAAATTTTTATCTGTAGTTTGGAGTATTATCGTTTTGTCTGTTTTTGTATCGATATCAGTATTAATATCGTTATCAAATTTTGAGGTTATAACATCATAAGGGAGAGAATTTGACGTTGATGCTTCATGTGTTTCTGTAAAAGGTTGTAAAAGGTCGTTAAATATGTTTGGTGTGATAGTAGTTACTTCTATGCTGCTAGTAGAGTCTTCTGTTGAGTCAAACTCTGGGAATTGATTGTATTTGGTCGATGTCATACCTTTCTCCGTAATGCTTTTAAAGTTAGGTGTAGATGAGTCAGTTGCTGTTTCTAAATTGGTTTTAGTTTTCAGGATGTAGTTTTTGAGAGTAGTAGGATTTTCAAATGAAGCAATGTCCTCTGTGGCTGTTGCAAACTCATAATTGGTGGGCTTAACTGGAGGCTCTTCTGTATTTTTTATTTCTTTTGTTGTAGTTTCCGTAAGTAATTTTTTACTTTCAGGAATAATGCCTGCATTAGTAGCAAAATCACTTTCTGTGGTTAAATGAACTGTTGTTACATCTGCTAAAGACGGTTTTATGTTTGCTTCTGTTGTTGATTCGACTGATACTGTTGATGTTATTTTAGATATACTAATATCAGATTTTGACAATGTTTCACTAATTTGAGTTGTAATTTCCAAACCGTTCGGTGATGTATTGACAGGTTTTTGGTCAACATCTATGTTTACATCTGTTTTTTCAGTAATATATGTAGGATGAGTAAATCTATCATCAATTATAGATTCTTGACTATCTTTGATAGTTTTAAAACTTGGTGTTGTTGATTCAGTCGATGTTTTGTAATTTGCGTCACTATAAGTTTGAATTGTCATTGTATCTTGTACTATGCCTGGCTTTGAAGATATCATTAGTCTAGCCGTAGTTGATTCAGAATCATATTGAGTAGATGCTTTATCGCTGTTTACCATATTATCAAAGTGTGTTACAAGACTACTTCCAGTTGTTTCGGAATTGATACTGGTTGATAAGATTCCATCTTTATCTGTTACTGACGTAAAAGTTAAAGTAGTTGGTTCAAAAGTAGTGGTTCTTAAACTTTCTGTTGTTATAGGTGCAGTAGCAGTATCAGCATTGTCTGAATTTGTTTGTGCATCGTTTTCTCTAGTATTCAATGTAGTTGGGTTTGTCGGCTTTTCTGTATCTTTATAGTCAATTACAGTATTAGTTGTCTCGAAATCATATGATGTAGATGGTTTCAAATACTTGTGAGTTGTAGAGTCCTCATAAGTTACTGATGTTTCTGTTTTATCAAATGCAACGTTTGTTTGAGCAGCTGTAGAGGCAAATGTTTGTTTTCCTGGTGTATACTCTGTAGTTGAAAACTCAATGTCATTTAATTTTGTAGTTTCTTTGTCATCAGTTGTTGTTGAAGTGTTGGTTCTGAAATCTACTGAATTTTCCTGATTAACATTTGTACTTTGGTTGGCTCTTATATCAATTTTGGTTTTAGGAGAAGTTGAAATTACGAGCTCAGTATAATTATTGTTATTTAATTTTCTTTGATTTTCCGGAGTTTTAGTGTTTTTATTTTCTGGAACTGGCGTTGAAGATCCGTCGTGGTATTTTTTTGTGTAAGGTTTGGCTGTAGTCTCTACATGATTTGTACTACTGCTTTGTAGTTCATCGGAATCTAAAGTTGATTGAGAATCATTTTCGATATTTCCAATATTAGTAAAAGGCAATATTGAATCGGTTACATATTTTTTGGTAGATGAGGTTTTAATGTCGAGATTTAAGTCTGTAGTGACTTCATTTATGTCTGAATTCACACTTTCAGTTATAAAGTGTTGACTAATTTCTGTACTATTTTCTGTTTTAGGCGTTAAAGTTCTATCAAATTCAGAATTTAATTCAGTAGAGCTTGATTTTGCTGTAACACTTTGGAATTGATTTTCCAACGAAATAGTAGAAGTAGATTTCTCGTCAAACTTGATAGTGGGTTGAATTGTTACCTCATTAGAAACTATTCCATTTTCTTGTTCTAACGTTGTTCTAGTTAAGTTGTTTAAAAGAGAGATCGTGTTATCTGTGGTATTTCCTACAGCCATTGTTTTGGGATACGTCGTGTCTGTTAATTCAGGATTTTCGGAAGTGTTGGTCATAAAATCTATAGGTAAAGTCGAGTCAACTGTTTTTTCTTTTGTATCATCCAATGTAGTTGTAAATTCGGTGAACGTTTCGGTTAGTGGGACATTTTTGGGTTGATCATCTGTTAATAGGAATGCAATAAAAAGTTAATTAGTCAAGTTACCTATTTATATTATTTGAATATTTCATTAATTTGAAATCGAAATGATTCATGTTTATTAAACAAAGAACCTATAAAAATAGTATTTACGTAAATTCATTGAAAATGTTAGTAAAAGTCGTAGAAATTGTGCTGATAAAATACTCGTAACTTGTGAAAGACCATGCTGAATAAAACTTTATAGACAGAAAAAAGATACAAATGAGACCAACACCGAGAGACTGTGGAAAGATTTTTAGGCTTAAAGACATACGATAATGATGTTGCGATTGAATGAATTGATACAGTTTGTGCAAAAGTATGGAGTTTCGATTCAGTCGAGTGCGACAAATTTTCAACTGCATTATGTCGATAGTTTAATCTTATGAAATGATCTTTAAGCCTACAAATATGAAAATATAATAACTAACTACATCTATGAAGTAAGGAAGATCCATATCCTGTAAAACTGACACTGTCCCAAAGTGTTTGATAATAATTTCATATATATAAGAATGTATTGTGATAAACTTATAACATACTCTTGCCTGCCGGGTCTGCCGAGCCATATAAGTAGCCAGTTTTTTGTGGCGTTTTATCGGACAAATGGTAGATAACGCTAGAATCAGCAATAACCAGTTCATCTGGAGTTAGTTTTGCTATTCACATAAGTATTATGTAATCCACATAATTATATTTCACAGACTCGCTAGTATTGTAGTAGTCCGCGATACGTCAATTATATGAAAATAGTGGTATCTATGGTATAATGCATAAAGTGTAAGTAGAGTCCTGTAATTAAGTATCATTTGCTTTAGTTATTAAGTTAGCATCACGTTATCAATTAGAATAATTAGCACTGATAAGTAACTGTTTAGCTTCATTTTATGCTTGTAATAGTTATAAGATACTTACTTTCCATGCAGGCGCCAGAGAATGGATCACATGGGACTCCAGGACGACAATGAGCACAATTTGCCACTGGTGTGTCTTCTAGAAGAAACAAACAACACAGTGAATTTAATGATGTACATTTTATAGTAATATTTTATTAATAATTGTGTGACAGAAAAGTTGACAAGTAATCGTCTATCGTGGTACGGGCATATTATGCGAAGAGAGGAAGACCACATTACAAAAAAGACGATGAACTTGAGTGTGAATGGGTATAGCTGTAGAGGACGACCAAAGAAAGTATGGAGGAACTGTGTGAAAGATGATATGAAAAAGAAGGGAGTGTATTCATATATGACGAGTGAAAGAGATGAATAGAAGAAGTGTACGTACATACTGTACCGACCCCACATAGGTAGGATAAGGGTAGGCAGATGATGATGATGATTTTATTAATAATTGTGTCAAGTATTTGTGACATGATTTTAATTTGATTTTGAAATTATATTTACTAACCATCACGTCTCAAACTGGATAAGGATGCAAATACTTCAAACAGAATTAGAGTTTATATTCTGCTTATTAAATGACAAAAAAAGATATAATATAATTATGAATTAAAATAATTATTAATACTGGATAATAATTATTAATATAATTACTTAACTAATAATTGTATAAAAACGGTGGGTATTTGCATGGATGAATAATAATTCATCCATGCAAATACTTACATAATGCAGTGAAGTACTAATAAGTAATACTGTTTTTGATATTGTGTTTTGACGTGATAATGATTTCAGCGAATGACTAATCGAAACGAGTCTTTGAAGGCTGTACAACAGCACATACTTAGATACTAATAAATAAAGGGGATGACTTACTGCTGATACAAGTGCAGCCGTCGCAGAATGTGTTTGCGAATCTTGCACAGTCGGACGACGTTTGACATTGGCACACTACAAAAAGCGCAAAATCATAAGTATCAGAAAAACAAAACTTTAAAATGGGGTAGAGACGCGCGATATCGCAATATGTATGTATATTTGTTATTAGTTGTAGCAAAACAACCAAACAGACTTAATACTTTATTCGTGACAACCAGAAAGGTCAGCGTCTTAAACCGTCATATTTTGGAAAAGTACTGATTACGGAGATAATGGAATCAAAAGAAGGCATTTGTTACCTTTGGAGCAGACAGGCTGGTGGTCGAGGACGGCGCAGTGGTGTCCGGCAGCGCAGGGGCCGCCGCGTGCGCAGGGGTCGCTGCAGCGCCCGCCCACACACGCTAGACCCACGCCGCATTGCTCGTGCCCAACGCACTCTGCACCTGTTATCATCATTTACCTTTTACCATCACACATTGTAACGCAGCTGCTAATAAGTGTTCTGCTCAAATGGCAATAGAAATAGGCAGAAGCCATCTACTTTACGCTTTTGCACTGATGCAAACTGGACAAACGCGTTTAACGTGCGTTGCAAAAAAGTCTGTTGGCGTCTGTATCTTGTTTGCATTGCTAAAAACGCGCTGCTAAAACACACAGTGCATAATCGAATTAGTCCTAAAGTTTGTAAAATATTTTTCATTTTTTCACATTCATAAAAACTGCAGTAGTGTTCTGCTTATCTATTTATTTTTATGCATTAATTTTAATTTTGAGTAATTAATTGTGATCATAATATTACCCGATCATAATTCATGACCTAAAAAACGAGGTTGTATTCCAGAAAATTCATGAAAGAAATGTAACAGTAAACCATTTATTACAGTCTTAAATAAGTACTTACTTTGGATTACTTAGGTACCTAGTTACTTGTTTTGTTCATAGGTAGACCAAAATTTACAAAATATGTTACTTTGGTCACAGTAAGAAAATAATAATCCTAAAAATATTATTTTCCTATAGGTACTTTAACTCTACTGTGTTGCTATACGCTAAGAAATATTTGTAGATAGATATAAATTTCTTAAAATAGGTACATACGTTAAATACACATATAACTAAGAAGGCATTATAATTGCGTAATATTGCAAACTGTCTCGTGGCTTTTGGTTGCATTTCGTATTAATGCCAAAGCGTTGAAAGCATTAAGAGTAGGGTAAGCCAGCGCATCCACCACCAAAATGAAACCGTGAAGTTATATTAGTAATAATTATCATAAATGTATTATGTACATAATATAATTTAAAACCATTCTTGAAACTACCTGATGCAAGAGGAGCTCAACTGTGGAGGAGAATAAATATGATCATGCCAGAAACAAAAGAAAAGACAGAAGAAGAGCCGCATGAAGACAATAGAGTAGAAAATACAAATCCTGTAATAATGAAGAACAAAAAGATTAATAAGATTTTCAAAACGCTAGTATACTTATAGACTCTAAATGCACTAATTTCTGATTTTTTATTCACTTTCATTTAGTTACCTTTAACGCAGCCATGTTTTTCATCGTGTGTGAATCCACTCGGACAAAACTTGCACACAGGGTGGTGATCTTCTACTGAACACGGTGCTCCACCACAAGCGTCTTTACAAGGGTCTTTGCATTGGAAATCCCTGCATGCTAAGTTGTTAGGACATCCACTATCTCTCAAGCAGATAGATACTGTCGGGTGGCAATCTTCTACGCATACGCATACAGCACGATGTTCCACTACTTCGCATTGTTTTCCTTTCGGGCACATCGGGTCCTTTGAAGCGAGACAGGGATTCACACACTTCGAATTGCGGCAAACCGCATTCGAAGGGCACTGTTCGTCTCTCGTACATTCGGCATGCTCTGGTGCGCATGTCAACTCTCCTCTTTCATTCAGAGCGAAACCGTTTCTACATACACAAACGGGCTTATGATCCCGTACTTGACATTTTTGATTTCGTCTGCAATTCTGATAGCCGATACATGGATTGCGGCATTCGTTTGTGTCAAGATCGCAGACCAGCTTAGAGGGGCACGACTTGGTAGGCGAGCAGGTGAAAGTGGCATTACGGTCGCCGGTAGGCTGACAGTTCGGGTCGGGGCGGCACGCGACGCGCGGTTGCCCCACGTAGCACTGTGGGCAAGCGCACTGCGCGCGGTGCTGCATTGGCACGCACAGCGCATCTTCGCCGCACACGCCGCGCACCGTGCACGGATCCACGCAGTGCAAACTCAAGCACGCCCTGTCCATCGGACAATCCTTGTCGCTCGTGCATTCGATACCTAGGAAGATGTGAAAGAAGAAAGCAGAGTCGAAAGAGCGGTACCTTTAGCCGCGAAGAGGAAACTTTCTCACGAGACAGTGCATGCTTTTTGAAATTGATAGTTCATGACCAGAGATATGTATATAACGGAATATTATAATACAAGCGATATGTACATGAAGCCGAACAAAATGTTACTGACGGTTTGATAAGCACGAACGGTGAGAATGCTTCCACTAATCAAAATAAGTACATGAGGTACAGATATGTTAGAACAACAAAACTTTGTAACGAACATATGTGTACATTAACGAGGTTTATTAATGAAGTAATTTTAAGACCCACTTTACAGAAAAAAATCAAATCTCAGGTATTATATTTAAAACCCCTTTTATCAAACCTCTGACTACAAATATAAAATTTACTGATAATGATCATTATGGCAGATGAAACACATTCAAGCTAATTTAGAATGACATCAACTGACTCACAGTAGGTGACCTATCTTAAAATTAAAAATCATTATTATATTATTGTATTTACATGAAGTGACGGAAAAATTGTGTAGATACACTTTTTACATTGATAAAAAATAGTCTGAATCTAAAGAGTTCCTTTCTGCCCTTTTCTGGCACAATGTGCATTTTTACAAAGTGAATACGGGTACGCATATAATTGAAAAGTACTCACTAGTGTGACATTCAATATCAGCATTTCCTTCAGTTCCAGGAATACATCGACACACAAACTCAGCTCCTTCTCGTAAACATTCTCCATTTTTACCACATCCTTTTGTTCTGCAATCAATATTAACATTGCGTTCTTGTCCACCTGAAAGCAAATTTGTTTGATTATTATTACTTTGTTTAATTTGTTTTTTTTTTGTTGTGTTTAATTTGTTTTATAATATTTTTTTTAATTTGTTTGTTTTTTTAATGTGTCAGCTATTACAACAACAACCATGTCCAATGAATGATGTTTTATATTATGGTAACTCTGAAAGTGCGTGTGACTTGCCCCTTTATCACAAGTATTTTTTAATAAAATTTTGAAGCCAAAGGTCTCCTGAAAAACGATGCAACCCAGAAAATTTAAATAATGAAAATTGATTAAACATACAGAGCCCAACTAGTTTCAAAGAATAACTTACATTCAGTGTTGGGATCACCATTGGGATAATTTCGTGGGCAGTAACATTGTGCATCTCCATTTGTACTTATTTGACATTGCGCATTAGTGCCACAAGATTTATAGGCACAGGGCTCCATCGCTCCGCAAAAACATTGTTTTTGAGGATTCCCAGCGCAATTTGGAGCACAGGTGCATTCGTAGCTACCATCTTCCAGATCACGACAACGCGCATTGACGCCGCAAGGATTGCGTAAACAACTTCCAACTGCTGGTTTCGAACACTCCACTTTTGGATTTCCCAAATAATTTGGAGGACATGAACATTGAGGAATACGGTCTAAAGATCGGCAGATGGCATTAGTACCACAAGCAAACAGACAGACGTTTTTACATTTGCCTTCAGGCGAGCACTCTTCTTCTGTGGTACAATCTTCACTTTGTAAACATTCGTATGGTATGCACTTCGATAAGGGGTCACCCGAATATCCACTTGGACAGCTACATACAGCTCGATGTCGAGTTGCTAAACAAAGTGCATCTTTTCCACAGGATTTTTCTTGACAAGCGTTCACACATAGTTTTGAAGTACATCGCATTTCGTCACCACAGTCTCTATCGGTGTTACACCCTGGCATACAAACGCCTTTGGTGCACAATTGTCTCTCGGGACATTTGTTTCTTGGTGAACACTGAGATCTACATCCGCCGTTAAAGCATTTTTCTCCACAAGAGCAGTCAGTGTTGGATTCACAATCTGAGATGCAGTATCCACTATCGTCACATGGACAAAATCCATCACATACGAGTTTTTTCTTTTTGCATTCGACAAGTGCATTACCAGTGTAATTACTCGAGCAAATACATTGAGCACGATGGTTTTGTACTTGACATTCTGAACAAATGCCACATACTCCGCTTTGTTTGCATGGATCTGAAATAATTAGAATATAGTTAGGCAAGTTTTTATAATGGAATTAGATAACGAAACGAGTAAGTCGCTAGACAGTTGTTTTAACCCCAGGCACTGTTACAGGCTTCAAGCTAATGTTGTCTAACTGTAGGATTATAGTTCTTAAACGAATGGACCAGCTTAAACGCAGTTAAGTTGCATGTACTTAAATCTGTTTAATGGTTCGTAATGTCCAAATTAATCAGAGGCTTACAAGTTTTAATTATTACCTACTTGGTTATAGGTACTGATGTTTAATACATTTTCTAAATATATCTTACCTTTACACTGTCCTCGTATACATGCTTGGTTAACTTCGCAGGCGGTATCATCTCGGCAACCTTGCTTACAAATCCTGTTTTCGCAGATGTGGCCGTCACTACAAGCGTCATCGCTATTGCATACCACTCTACATATTCCTCGTATACATTTCTCATTTGACAGGCATACGTTATCACTGAAAAAAACAAATACAATTAGTTATTATTTCTACTATTTCATGTTTTCGTTTAGTTTGATGCTTAGAAATTGTTATAAATACCTTCTGCAAGATGGATGGCAAGTGTCACCATAGCAGTTAAATCCATCAGGACAATTTTTGTTAGAATCACAAGAAGATGGTATTCTTCTACACACGACCTTTGGATCCCCAACTAGAGACGATGGACATTGGCAGACAGGTTGGTGATCTTTTGTTGTACACAATGCGTTAGCACCACAAGTAGCCGGTTCTGCGCACGGATCTACACACTGGCCCGCTATGCATGCAAGGACGTTGGAACAATGGGAATTAGATCTACAGCCTATGACGCATATTCGGCCATCGCAAACTTCATCGTCGGAACAGTGGTCATCTGCAGTACAGGCATACCGGCATACTCCTGAATCGCATCGTTCTCCTTGCAAACATTGTGATCCGTCGTTGGTGCAGGCTGGTCGGCAACGATCGTCCTCACATCTCAAACCGGAACCGCAGTCGGTGTGCATACGACAACCCAAAGATGGTGCGCGTACGCAACCAATATTAGGTGTTGGGTTTGGTATTAATCCTTCCATGCAAGTACAAACTGCTTTTCTTTCCACGACGGAGCATAAGGCGTTTGGTCCACAAGGATTAATATCGTTTGCGCACGGGTTTTCACAGTAGTTATTTCTACATAGTTCACTAGGTCCACAATCTTCATCGTGCCTACATCCATATTGACAGCTATTTCCCAAACATATGTGCCCCAAAAAGCAATCGTTGTCCACTTGGCAAGTCACTGTAAGACAAAAAGTAACATTTTAGCATATATTTACTCGTAAACAAGTAAGTAAAATATACAATAAAATTAGTAAAACGTACAAAAACAAGCTTCCTTTGAACATCTTTCATTCAAGGCACAATCCTCATCATGTTTGCATTGCGGAACACACATAGAGTTCTGGCACGTATAGCCATCTTCACATTCGCCAGATGCTCCACAAAGTCTAGGTACTGCAACAAAAAAAAATTGAATAAAATAATCACATTAAAAAACACTTAAATGACTGTAAGTAGGTAATTATTATTTTAACTTACTTCGTACACATTCCATGTCTTGATTTCCAGTAAAACTATTCGGGCAACTACATTGCACTACATGGTTATCGGTACGACAATATGCATTGAGACCACAAGCCTTTTCCATCTTACAAGGATTCAAACACTGCCCGTTGAAACATTTCTCATTCGATTCGCATTCTTCATCGGCTATACATAATCCTGAAAAGAATTACAGCTTTATTTAGTAAAAATTTATTAAATATTTAATATTAGTGTTGAACCACTTCATTCTTACAATCTCTATTCATAAAGAGTGACAAAATCTAAATAATCGTAGATTACCTTTGCAAATATTCTTGTGACAGTAGTGATCGCTGGGACAATTTGCTTTGCCAGTACATCTAATCTCTTGCAGTCGGCAACCTGCATCACTACTGGCATCACCAATGTATCCTTCTTTACACTTACACTGACCAGAATGTCTGACGGCATTACATTCCGCATTAGGACCGCATTTCACGTTGTCACATGCATCTAAAAATAATTTATAACAAAATCAATCTAATGCTGGCGCTAAAATTATATAAAAAGTTACAGAGTCAATTGATTAACGCGAAAAAACGTACCTATGCATTTTCGACTGCCTTTTACAACACTGCATCGAGCTACTGATGGGCAATCTCTATTGTATCGACATTCTTGAGCCTTGTGACATCCTTCTTCAAAAGGATCTCCAACGTATCCTTTTAAGCAAGTGCATTGAGCACGATCTCTTAAACTTTTGCATTCAGCTCCACTACCGCAAGGATTTGAAGCACACCAATTTATTTGTTCGCAACCTTTCAAGGGATTGCCGGTATATCCTGGTTGACAATAACATACGTGTCTATGCTTTTCAGACGAACAAATTGTGTTCTCTCCACAATTATTTCCAGTTAAACAAGCAATCTTGCACATATTATTTTCACATAACTTGTCATCTGAACAATCTGAATCAGCGCCGCACTCTTTTTTCTTGCAACCTTGTAAAGGATCACCGAAATATACTTCCGCACAAGAGCATGATGGTTGGTGGTATTTGCCGATACACGTCGCTTGTCTTCCACAAGGGTGTCTTTCACATACATTAGTACATTCTGTTATTCCCTTTCTACCTACTAAACATCGTTCGTCTTCATTACAATCATTATCAGAAGCACACTGAATCTCTTTGCTGCAAATTCTATTTAGGCAAAACTGGAAGTCAGGGCATGTGGTATTTGATGTACACGTCATTCGACAAGTTTCTTGAATACAAACTTGATCACCCACACAATCTCTGGAGTTTTTGCATAAACCTGTAAATATATCGTTATTTAAGACACAAAAAAAAAACATTACGCTGCTCACTATAACATAAAAAATATTAGGTAACTGGCAAGTAAGTGTATAAACTTGTATATTTTCTTTACACGAGCTTTTTGCGGTGTTTACATAGATTTGTATGCATGAGGTTTTATTCTGTATGCAATCTATAAATTACTTACCAACACATAAGTTGTCGACGCATTTAGTTCCGGAAGAGCACTGTCCATCATCTGTGCAATACTGTATAGGAACACATCCAAGCACGGGGTCGCCGCTATATCCAGGTGAACAAGAACATTGTCCGATGTGACTCCTTGACAAACAGTCAGCATTTTTCCCACATGCGCGAGGTAGATTACACGGGTTCCTACATTTGTTATTAACGCATGCTTCCTCCGTCGCACAGTCATTGTCTTTTATACATTCATATTTAGTACATTTTTTATAAGGATCACCTTGACTATCGGAAGGACATTCGCAAATGGCATCATGTTTAGAAACGATGCATTCCGCATTCTCACCACATGGAGACATTTTTTCGCAAGGATTGATGCAGTGGTTGTTATCACACTTCGTTTTTTCAGAGCAATCGTCATTCGAAAAGCAATCCCCTGGTAACCTGCAGTTTCCTGATTTTGAATCCAAAATGGTACCATTTATACACTTGCATGAGAACGATCCAGCATTGTTTATGCAATTTGCATTAAGAGGACATGGGTTATTAAGACATTCATCTATATCTTCACAAGCATTGTTTGCTAAATCGAATCCTAATGGGCATGTGCAAATTGATTTGTGGTTTTCTATTCTACAGGTTCCTCTTTGACATGCAGATTCCTCGCATTGATCTGTAAAATATGAAAGTATTAAAGTACTATGGTGTAGGGTGTAGCGGTAATAGTATCACATTTATTTAGATATATATGTATTTGTCTAAAACCAAGTAGGTATTATATACTTACCAGAGCATTTGTTATTTTGGGAGTTACAGTACTTGTCCTTAGTACAGTCGCCGTCATCAACACATTCTACTTTAAAACAACCAATATTCGTATCAAACGGATTGCCTAAATATCCTTTTTCACAAACACATGTCACTCTATGTTCTATAACTGAACATGCTGCATGTGAACCACATTTATTATTCTGACATGGATTAGAACATTTCCCTCTTATACAGGCCAGTGAATCTTCACACTGATAATCGCTTCGACATTGATTAGGGAGCAAGCATCCTGTTTTGTATGGATCACCTACAGCTCCAGTAGGACAAATACATTTGAAGGAACCTTGCGTGTCTACACATTGTGCAGATGGATGACAGGGATTATCAAGACATTCGTTGATATTTATGCACTCTTCGTTATTAAACTCAAACCCGGACATACATTGGCATAGAGTCGATTTACACAGTTGGTTGTTGAGGCAGTCAGAATCGGCTTTACAACCGGGAATACACGTTCCTGCATAACAATGTTCTCCGTGTAAACAATTACTGCTGGAGTGACATATTTTGTGACATCTGTTGTCGCTGCATTTTTCTCCTATAGCACATCCGGAATTATCTTGACATGGTACTTGGCATAATCCTCCAATACACATATGATCTGGAGGACAATCAGATGTTCTCGAGCATGGACCAGGTTTGCGAACACAGCCTTGTTGAGCAGTTGGAGTACCTTGAAAACCTAATGGACATTCGCATTTCGTGCTATGATTTATTCTTGAACAAATTGCGTTTGGACCACACACTTTAGTAGATAAGCACGGATTAATACATTTGTTGTTAACACAAGCTTCTTCACTTGGACAGTCATTATTGCTTCGACATCCAATTAGGCACTGCCCTCCAACACAAGCCTGTCCAGCACCACATTGCGA
Source organism: Alcis repandata (assembly GCA_949125135.1). Classification (NCBI taxonomy): domain Eukaryota; kingdom Metazoa; phylum Arthropoda; class Insecta; order Lepidoptera; family Geometridae; genus Alcis; species Alcis repandata. The sequence continues at coordinate 7,204,031 of OX421226.1, read as the reverse complement.
ATGTTTAGTACATGGTGCTATGCAGAGATTTTTTAAACACGAATCACCAGGGTCACATTGTGTTGAATTAATGCATGCCGTAAAGCATTGTCCATTTGAACAGACATCTCTATCACAATCTTGTTCATTTGCACATAATAGTACTTTCTTTTTACAAGCATTATCATTCATTTCTTCATATCCTTCAGGACAGATACAGATCGGTTTTCTATCAACTATTTTGCAAAGTGAATTGATTCCGCAAGCTCCCTCGCAAGGATTCACGCAACGGTTTTCAACGCAAGCAGCTTCTGGTGGACAATCACTATCTCCATTGAGGCAGCCGTTTTGTTTCCTGCATCCTGATCGCTTAGGATCTCCTACAAATCCAGATGGACATCTGCACACGTACGAGGAAAGTCGTGGTTCACATATAGCAGTTGGATGACATGGGTTGGGATTGCACGCTTCAATTTTTTTGCATGCCGCTTCAGGTACTGGGTCTGCCTTAAATCCACTAGGGCATTGACAAACACTCTTATGATTGTCTGATATGCACACCGCGTTTTCACCGCAAGAATCTTCAGAGCAAGCATTCATACACGTGTAAGTCATCCGATTACATAATTCATGGGACAAACAATCGTCATTATAAATACAAGGAACTGACCGGCATCCTTTTTCTAGGTCATCGGGATTTCCAGTATATGGTCCAGATGGACATTGACATTTAGCCACATGATTATTTGTTACACAAATTGCATTGGGTCCACATACTATCTGCTGACAGGCTTGGACACATTTATTTAAACTTCCAATATTTCTGCAAAGTTCACTCTCTCTGCATTGTGCGTCATCAGAGCATTGGTTCTTATTTATAGCAATACATCCGTCACGATCATTTGGATTACCAATAAATCCGGATAAGCACTCACATTGGCTCTTATGCTTTTTTGTCACACATTTTGAATTTTGAGGACATGTAAATAATGAGCAACTGTCTTCACATTTGTTCACTCCTAACACGTCTTTTTGACAAGATTTATTATCATCACAATCGTTATCGTTTTGACAGTTTGGTGTGGATGGCTGTTCACATGTTGAACTTACAGGATTCCAAAGAAACCCATCTTTACAGTCACAACGAGGGCTACTATCTTCAATTCTACACAGTTCGTTGGCGCTACAGGCAATTGTTGAACATAAGTCTACGCATTTTCTTGAACTTTCAACGGTCAAACAAACTTGGGGCTCCAGACAGTCACTGTTTTCGTGGCATTCTTCAGGATTTGGATCTCTCTGTTGCAAATGGCAACCTGTTTTAACATCAGTTGGATTTCCAACGTAACCTTCCGCACAAATGCAATGTGCTTGATGGTTAGCTCCAATACACAGTGAATTTGGCCCACATTGAAATTTGCTACAGGAATCCACACATTTGCGTATGTTTTTTGCAATTTGGAAACAAATTTCTGAATCCTTGCAGTCGCCGTCTACCATACATTTGTTATCAGCAGTACATCCTCTTTGCAAATCATTAGGGTTACCACTGTGAGCCGGGAGACAATGGCATGTACCTTCTTCACAGATAGATTGAGGGCCACAGATTTTGGTTTGACAAATGTCAATACACTTAGATTTTTCACATATGTATCCATCTGGACAAGTTGCGTTATGAGAACAAGTACAAACGTTTCCATCTGTACATTTCGCAAATGAAACCTGGGAACATAACTCATACGGATTGCCAACGTAACGACTTTTGCAAATACAACTATAGCTTCCTGGTGTATTTATACATATTGCATTTTCAGCACAAGGTTTACTACTGCACTCGTCTACATCCGTGCATTGTATATTTGGATTTCCAATATACCCTGGTGGACATAAACATTCCACATGAGATCTAGTTTGTTGACAAACTGAATTTTTGCCGCAGGAAGCTTTAGCACAAGTTATTTGTCTACGAGGAAGGCATTTCATGTACGGGTTTCCGGTGAATCCTTTGTTACATTTGCATGCATTGTTACTTCCATAAACGCAGTGCGCGTTATCACCGCATTCTGGATCGCAAGCGGGTGGAGATATAGCTGTTGAAAAAAAAAGGATTAATCATTGAATAAATAGTAGGTTTGTAAAATATTGAGACTATAATTAGTAACTATTAACTTATAAAAGTAAGTATGACGTAACCGAGAAATACTTACGAGGCATGCAAAGCAAATCAGGGTTTCCAACGAAGAAGGCATTGCAAACACATTTGCCTGTATTCTGATCACATGATGCCCCTACGCCGCATACAATTCCCTCGCACCGCTGGCGACACCGGCCTGCTACGCACGTCAATGGCTCTTCACAGGGTACGCCCGAGCCGCACACATCTCTTCTACATGCACCTCCCGGGAACGGATTCCCAACCATGCCTTCCGGGCAAACACACGTAGGACCAGTTTTCGAAATAATACATTGAGCACCAGTAGCGCACGAATAGTCATCGCATCCTAAAATAATAAATAACATTTATTAGATGTTTCCTTTATTATGGTAGCTACTTAATTTAGTTTGTTCTCATAAAATTACTTTTAGTTACCTGATATACATTTTCCGCCTTCAGGTTTAGTGTATCCAGGGCTGCAACGGCACCAAGCTGCATGATTTTCAACTTCACAGAAAGCATTTGGCCCACAAGAAACGCTATTGCACGGAGATATACAGGTGCGGTTTTTACATGACAACGTATTTGGACATTGATCATTTGTGCTGCATAATTGTTTTTGTAATGGTCCTTCTTCGACTGTACCTGATTAGCAAACGTTACACAATTAATGAGGTGCTTAGGTATCTTTATTTGTATGACTAAATTATAAACCACAATAATAAAAATAGTTAACTAAATTTGATTTTATAGAGCTTTCACTTACTACCAAAAATTTGTAGATTTACAAATTACAATTTATTATATGAATATAAAGATTTTAACTTACATCCAGATTTATATGGATCCCCGACCATATTAGGAGGGCAATCACATTGATAGCCCCCTTTTTTGTCGTGACAAATGGCTCCGTAAGCACATGGGGCACTGTGGCATTCGTTTCTGCTTGTACATCCAGTATATGGGTCTCCTTCGTATCCCGTCGTGCACATACATCGCGGTGGATCGCTGGGCGTGCATTTAGCATTAATACCACAAGTGAATCTCTCACAAGGACTTTTACATTTTTGCCCATCAGTGACATCTAAATAAAACGGCGGTGGGCAAACACATTGGCCAGGCTGTATACATTTTTCATTTGGGAAACAGTCTGAATCGCTTATGCAACGTTTTTGATTCAAAGTGCAGTGTCCAGAAACGGGGTCTTTGCCGTAGCCAGGAGGACATTTGCAAACAAACGAACCCAAGGTATTTACACATTCAGCTCCAAATCCACAAACTGGGCGACCAGTGACACATTCGTTAATATCTTCACACGCGCCATCTACTGTCTGTGAGTATCCTGCCGGGCAAGCACAGTAGCTGACTCCATCCGATATAATAATACATTCAGCGCCCTTTCCACATTTGTTATCCTTACTGCATCCAGATAGTACACAATTGCCATCGACAACTTTGTATGGCGGTTGACATTGGCAGCTTATATCGTCACAAATTTCACAGTAGTTATAAGGGTTACCGCTATATTCAGCAGGACACTTGCATTCGTAACTGCCGGGCAAATTCTTACATATCGCATTCAAACCGCAAGGTGAACGTCCGTGCTGTGTGCACTCGTTGATATCTTCACATAGCCCAGTTTCTTTGCTACGAGAAAAACCTTGTGAACAAACACAAACGTTTTCTCCTTCGTGTAAAATGCATTGTTCTCCTTGAGGGCATGGATTAATATCGCTACATTCGATTGGCATTTTTCCAGGAATACAGCCGTCAACATAAGGGTCACCACTAAAGCTACCGGGACACTCGCATTGGAAATGTCCTGGAAGATTTTTACATACGGCTCCAATACCACATGGATTGTCATTGCACTCATTAACGTCTTGACATCCATTAGGAGATACAGGATCGCCTAAAAATCCACTTTTACAGGTACACTGAGCTATTTGGCCACTTAATAAGCACTCTGCGTTACTTCCGCATTGCAAAGTTTCACAGGGATCTGAAACATATAAACATGTGTTAAAATATGAATTTATTAAAGTAACTTATTTTACGTTATTGAAAATGATATTCCAAAAATTACTAATGGTGATTGTTGTCTTTATGTCTAATGTCATAAACTTACGTCGACATTCGTTTCCAACATTCGGATCTGGGCAAAGGCATCTACTAGTTGAATCGCACAAAGCATTTCCAGGGCAGTCATTATCGGTTTTGCAAGTTAATACTTCAGTGCATTTAACTCGTGCATCTGGGTCAGGGATAGTACTGTCAGGGCATTCACAGCTAAATGAGCCATCTTTATTTATGCATTCTGCACCGACGCCACACGATCCTTCCACTTGGCATTCGTCAATATCCAAGCATTGTTTGTATGCGTCTCCCGTGTATCCCTCAGGGCATTGACAAGCGAAACTTCCTAAGGTGTTAGCACATCGTGCTTGTATGCCACAACGACCAACGGGACCCAAAGAAGTGTCACATTCGTTAACGTCGATACAGCCAGCTGCAATGTCAGTCGGATCGAAAGTCCACCCTTCTTCACAAACGCAATACGCTTCCACTCCGTCAGGCTTGCAGTAAGCATGCTCGCTACATTTGACGTCTTCGCAAGGAGCCCGACATGCCACTCGCGGGGGACTGCCGACGAACCCTGCCGAGCACTCACAACTAAACCCGCCCAGTGTGTTCACACATACTGAGTTTTCGCCACATTTTGATATATTCGTATTTGTCGCACATTCATCCACGTCGACACAAATCGATCCTTTAGCATCAAATCCTTCTTTGCAATAACATTGGCTTTCAATGCACTCAGCATTATTTGTACAATCAAAGTTTGATTTGCACAAAGTGTTAACGTCGATCTGAAATAAAAAATCGCGTAAAGATTTCTCTTTATACTACAAAAATTATTTGAAAGAAATAGTAGATACCTGTTCACACGCTATTTGCGGGTTTGGATTAGCTCTATATCCTTGCGGGCAAACACAGTTGTATCCTGGGGAGGCGTTTTCGCATATAGCGTGCGCGCCGCAAGGTCGGTCGAGGGTCGCGCATTCGTCGACGTCACGGCAGCCGGCTGGCGAACGCGCGTCGCCCGTGTACTCCGGCTCGCAGCCACACGCATAGCTGCCGGGGGTGTTGGTGCAGAGCGCGTGGGCGCCGCACACTGCTGCGCTACCTCTACACTCATCCACGTCTGGTGCAACAAACAACTCACGTCTAATTACATCTACATCGGAGCGCTACACCGAATCATACATACGCAGAAGAAACTCCGACAGCCACTACGAAGAGGAAAAGAAAGACACAGACGACCGCACTCAGGCCGTTTCCACAATTGCCACAAACGAGAAGAAGAGTTTATAGTCCATGAAAATAAGAAGAAAGAAAAGATTCTTCGTTTCTACGAGACTTCGCTCCTAAGAGCTAATATGAAGATAAGTATCGAAGTCGCAGTTCCAAGATCACCGATAACGATTCTCACTGAAATGTAACATTCGTCTATAAAATGTTTCAATCGGTTATGTTAGTAGAAGCGTGAAGCTACCGAGCGTCCACGAACGGTAGTGGGCGATCGTCAACGCGATCAATTATCGTTATGGGTCAGTACCACAAGTAAGCGTTAAACCACAGAGGACGAAAACGGGGTTAGAGATGGTGAGAGAGACCCGTCTGTGGAATGAGGCTTACCGTCGCAGGCGACGTCGGGATTGCCGCTGAAGCCAGGTGGGCAGACGCAGCGGAAGGCCCCGGGCAGGTTCTCACAGAGCGCGCCGCGGCCGCAGGAGGCGCGCGCGCACTCGTCGTGGTCACGGCACTCGACGCGCGGGTCACCCTCATACCCCGGGGGGCAGCTGCACTCGAACCCGCCTTCCACGTTGCGGCACACGGCACCAGCACCGCAACTACTACCTGTCGCGCACTCGTCTACGTCCACGCACTGAACGCACATTCACAAAAAACATTTCAATAAGATATTGTAGTTTATTTAATAATAAATAAATCCTAAAATTCGTTCTTACCCCGTCGAAAGGATTTCCAGTATAGCCGGCTTGACAAGCACATGTATAGTTTCCGGGATGGTTTTGACATAGAGCGTTAACTCCGCAAGCTCCAGGCCTCCGACATTCATCGATATCTATGAAATAAAGTTATTGTATAAATTACATCCGTATTAATAAATTTAAATTTGAAGGTACGAGTAGCTCTTAAAGCAACTATTTGTGCCAAAATTTACCTCGACATTCTTCCTCCCCATCGCCTTCGAAACCTCGGTTACATTTGCAGATGAAATGAGCTGGCAGATTGCAACATTCAGCGTTTTCAACGCATCTTGACGCCACTGCTGGATCTTCACATTCATTTATATCTAAAAAAAAAACATTTTTAAAAAATCTAAAATATTCCAAGTTTCCAAATACATAATACGAGTATGTTCATAAAGTAAACAACAAATTACTCGTATTTACGTTAGTTTACGGGAATTGTAATAAAATAATGATGTTTACCTCTGCAAGTGAAACCATCGCCCTCGTAGCCTGGGAAGCACGAACATTGAAAACTACCGACCGTGTTCGTACAGTGCGCAAAAACATCGCATGGCCTATCTTTGCATTCGTTTACATCTGAAAGTAGATAAAAGGTGTAATCATGTGTTTTTACTTCAACAAATTTACACAATGCATTTTCAAATGTTATGTCTATGCTCATACCTGGTTCCTGACAGTTGCAACCGCCAAAACCATCGTTACAATGGCACACTCCATTTAGACAAGCACCATTTATACACCTGGCGCCATCTTCTTTGGTACAATCATCTAAAATTTTAATTACGGGTAAGTATGTAACCAAACAGATTTCCTGTATCAAATTCACAAAATCGAAAAACTATTGAAACTTACCTGTGCACTTTAACTCTTTCTTTAATTCGTCGGATGCCTTGTAGCAGTCTGGCACGCCGTCGCATAATTTAGATAATTCATATAATTGCAATATTTGTGTAGATTCGTTTACTTGACAGCCAAAATAGCCGTCTTCTAAATTTAAGAAAAATACTTCTCGTTTTATTCCTAAACCTATTCCATATTGGCTTTGTGTCGCTACCTGTGAAAATAATTCGATCATTTGAAATAACAGTTGAATAAAATTTAACATAATTATTTTGTAGTTACAAAAAAAGTCTGTAAATACAAATATGTAACATAGACTAAAGACATTTCATATTTTACTATATTTAAAACCTATTTACCTAAATGTTATTGCGTTACCCACTTAAACATTGTACGTCACATAATTACTAATTAGATAACAATTAATAATAAAAATCACGGCCTCTTGAACTAACGCATGTTGATGACTTCTTGCAATAGTCATTAATAACAGTAAATGTCAATAAAAAAATATAATCATATTATTTCAGATCATGTTACACAATACTCTATATTCACTTCCTGGGAGCTAGATAAAAACCTAGATTTACATTATGTAAATTATAAAAAGAATCCGCGAGACGATCAGGTGCAATTATTGTTAATATTAATATGTCTAATTTATATCACGTAGAATCTTTTTACAAATACATGAAATACACAAATTCATTGCGCGCTTTTAACTCAAGCGTAGATGGCCATGATCACAGCATGTGATAGACGTGATTCATAACGCGCCCTTTTACGTGATTGATAATTACAATTAATTGTTTCACAGATTCTTGAAAGGCATTATTTAGTTAAGAGACATGTTATTATAGCTGTAGGATTTATATTCTATGACTTACATGTGTCGTTGTGACTAAGAGCGTCCAAACCACGAGCGGCAAGGTGGCTGTATACATGGTCTCTGTAACAAAATAAAAAGCTCTTTAATTCATATGTTTGTGCTGCAAATTCAAATTTTTTTTAATGAAACTACTTCATTATTTTTTTATTACATTTGACTTGGCCCAGTTTTAAGTGTTTAATAAATTAGGCAAGCCATCTGAGGCATCGATCTAGACTTCGGTGATCTGAGGTCAAAATTCACTATCATAAAAACCGTCAAGTGTGTGTCGACACGGTAAAGTTTTGGAGTTGTTAGAAAAAAGTATATATATAGAATCTTTGCTTTAACTAAAGCAAAGATCAGTTATTTTTGGAGTCGGTGCCAGCCAAGGCCAGTTTTACTGATTTTGACTTTGACTGGCACCGACTCCAAAAGATGCTACAACTAACTTCTACTTTTTAGTTTAAGTTTTTACAAGTAGAAGTAGTAGTAGTAGTTTTACATTTTTGAAGTAGGTTTTGTTTTTTTTGGAAATATAATTTTATCTATATATATAAAAATGAAACCCATTTTCCTTGGTCACGGCATCACGCGTGAATGGCTGGACCGATTTCACTAATTCTTTTTTTGTTGTATTTGTTATTATTAGGAGAAGGTTCTTACAGAAAAAAATATTAAGAAAATCTCTCAGAAATATTGAAAAACCCTAAAAACAGCCCTTTTCTTTTTCCCATACAAACGTTTTCTAACTAAAACGAGCTTTATTGCTATTGTGTAAAGTTCATATTGAATTGCAAGCACTCACTGTTGTTTAAGCAATGTAGGTATGTTCTTAACGTCCAAGAGTCAATTTGCACTTTATTACCTCTGTACAAAGTTCAAATTCAATCATATCTATCAAAACAGTGTGCGTTGGAGCAAAGATAAAACAAAAAAAGAAAACGAAATCGAATAGTTCATTCATTTGTTTTAAAATTTCGAAGGATTTGACTCCAAGTCATATCAAATTAAAAAAAAAGTTGAAACAACAACAAACTGTCAATGTCAGTGTTTTTTTTTTTTTTTTTAATTTTTTAATTTGAAACGTTTTCTTTGTAACTAACTAATATTTTGTTGTAATTATTAATATTTTTAGCGGTGTTTTAGTTTTTATGTACAGGTTGTTAAATAAATCAAATTATTATTTCATACTTTTTTTAGGTAGGTTTTTGTGTCGGGGGTTTTTAAAATTTTTAATTTAAGTTTTTATTTAATACTTTTTGTATGTTAGTACCAACATTGTTGGTACTAACATGTATTAATTGTTTTTTTTTTAATTTTTTTTTTAATTATTAATAAAAAAAAATCTAGACAGTCCTACCACTGATAAAATATCTTATCTTTCATTTGACAACCATTTTGGGCACATTTGTAGAATTTTGGTTCTTCCATCCCCACTTTAACCCACCATAACTCTTAAACGGCTCAATCGATTTTTATAAAACATAGCTAAGAACACTCTCGATTAAGTCTCCTTTCATCCAAAAAAAACTAAACTGAAATCGGTTCAGTGGTTCGGGCGCTATGATGCCACAGACAGACAGACAGACAGACAGACAGACAGACAGACAGACAGACAGACAGACAAACAGACACGTCAAACTTATAACACCCCTCTTTTGCGTCGGGGGTTAAAAAAGTTGAAACAACAACAAACTGTCAATGTCAGTGTTTTTTTTTTTTTTCATGGATGAGTTTGCTTTTGTCAACTGATACACGAAACAAATTCGTACCTTAATTGTAATATATTATTATTATATAAGTATAAAATTGTAAATAGTGTTTTGTGCAGTGTTTATATTTAATTAGGCAGTACCATAGAGAAGTACTGTATGGCAGTACGAAGTCTGCCGAGTCAGCTAGTTGACTTATAAAAAAAATCCACTGAAATAATCCTTTTGATTTTCTTTTGTTTTTTTTCCAAATGGTTACTTATAAGAACCTCGTAAACATATACACTCAGCCTTACTAATAAACCTTGCTTAGATTGACAAATGCTATTTAAGTTTTGCTCAATACAAATATGAAGTACGAGTATGCTCTAAGGCCTAAGGTAAGCAAAAGGTTTGCAGTAAGGTTTAACAGGCTTATATATTATTTAAAAAAAAAAAAAAAATATCTTTAAAAAAAAATAAGTTCTTAAGGAAGATGATGTAAAATACATAGTTACTTGTCGATGTCGATAAACATCACGGGTCGAACACGAGTTTTACACTCTGTTTGCAGTTTATTTTAAAATATTTCTGCACGGAAGTTGGCCATTTGAAACTCATCTAAAACTCTGACATGAGGGTCAGGCCTCTCAGACTACATGAACTTTATTAGCATGTCATGTTTTATCTCAACAGTTTTTAAAGGTAATCCGCATATTCGAAAAGCAATCACTACTCATCGTCAATCAATCAACAATTTAATTTATTGGAATGAAAACTTTTACTTTCATGTCCATTTTGTCATCAATAACGAATTAAGAGCTCTTATTGAATAAGAATAAAAGCGTCGCTAATTAGGAGACAACAGCCATGGCCTCGAAACTCGCAGTCCACACCTGTGCTCTACATAATCTACTTACTTTCATTCGCCAAACAACGGGGTGTGTGAGTGACCGGATAAAGGAAGCTTTGTAAAGAACATGACTCATCATGTGACCAACTCTCATTTGTGCTCAAACCATTTGTCTTTTACTTAGGTAGTCATATAAATAAATTTTCATTGTGTTAACAACGTTTCATTTATATTTCTTGGGTAAAATATGACTAGCGACTACTTATACTTGATCGATGCAGGATTTGCACGTTATGTTCAATAAAAAAAAAACTTTCCTCGTGCATTTCTTAATCTAGATATTGGTTGAAAGTGTAGAAAATTATGTTCAGTATTTTTTTCATAATAATTGTTAGGTATTAAACAAACCGGAATCGGAACAGTTGGTTGGTTTTGGTTCTATACAACACGCGGATTACGTGGATACTCGTAACAACCTAAAATAATTTTATTCTCGCAATTTTTACACTCTTCATACTTTGTAAGTGAAATTAAATAATGAATATTGAAATACCTATTATAAAATGGAAGCTAAATCGGTATTCAATAGCATCTCAAAACAAGCAATGGCTATTCGGCAGATTCATCTAATAATAGTGCTGTAATTACATACATTATCAATCTTACGTCACGATTAAAGTCGCAAATATGCGGGTTTGCGTGTACGAATGAGGTACCAAATCGGGCGTAAACGCGTCCGGCGAGCGAGCGCGCCCGCTTGCGCCATTCACTTTCACGTCGCATTCGCTCGCAGCGCTCCGCGCCGTGCCTCTACGGAAAGTGGGCTGCAAACAATGCTAGTAGAAGTTATAGATAGTTTCTCAAGAGAGAAACCATTAACTGCGTGTGTGTATCTGATCTTATCAGTCTCCGACTGTAGAACTCTTGAGACTATTAAAGTCTAGAAAAGTTTGCCTCCTGTGGTAGGAACACGATTATAAGTTGGTATGGGTAACATAGCTCTATAAATGTTGCTAAAATTGACGCAGGCCAAAGTTTTATCACATATTTTCAGTTTTTATTTAACAGTTGGAGGTAGTCAAACTTGTTCGACTGTTTCTCGTTAACTTTTTAGACTTGGGGGTAGTTCGAAATAGTATTTTAAAGCTATTTTGGCTTTGTGTGTTAATTTTTAAATTTTCTAAGAAATGCCTTCCTGGTGAGCACAAAGTTAAATTGAAAACAGCTATTACAGCCTTACAATTATTCTGAACCAACCGAGCCCCGGGGTTCGTCTTCGTGGAAGGTCTCTCAAAACCGTTATTTTTTCGGGTTCAAAGTTATCCTATTGTGTCACTTAAAGGGTTTTCCAATTGTCATTGCTAGGTAAAGTATGGTATAAATGATATTTTACACATGGCCTGATCCTTATAAGTATTCTGGAGAATTTTGAGGTACTTCAACAATAACACATATTGCCGGTATCACTCTTCCATTAAAGCTATCTAAAATCATGTCGTATGTACGTAGAGACGTGATTGTGACTATCGCAATTATTGAAGTAGGTACGTGAGTGTACAACTGCAACTGGCCTTACTACAAGTAAGTCGATTCAAAGTCGATACTCGAATCGATACGAAATGGTATCGATTGCTAGGTAATATCGGTAATAATCGTTCGAAGTTAGTGGCATTGCGAACGGTACCAGTAGTAATGATAGCGGTACAATACAACTGTTTCAACTGCTTCATAGCGGAGTATTGCAACTTTACAATTGATATCGGCCACACGCTTACGCCAACGCACATTACTTCATTAGTCATTCGCGTTTCTTATATCCGCCCGTATAAGATTCATGGCCTAATTAGTATTCAGATACCTACGTAATGAATGTATGAAAATACCATTGATTTTCGAACATATGGTTTAGAACAAAATTGGCGACAGTTTTCTGTGTTAACCTAGCAACTAAATTAGCATTAGAATAACTGACAAACTATTTTTGCTTCAACGTCATAACAATGCCTAATTTAGCTTTGAACAATTTTCATTTATTTTTAGCACTCATTTTTCAATGGTTAATACGGTTTAGTCTATTTTTCGATTGAACATAAATAATAAATAATAAACCTTGGCCCAAAATCCATGCATGTCCCTTTATCTATGACACTTACCTGTATCTACCGATACCTACCTACAAACAACCTGCCCGGATCCGGGTTTCGTCGGCTGATTTTATAAAACCTGTGGTTTGTTACTAAAATGAGCTGTAATTTTTATCTCATCTGTCTGACTCATTAACGATTATAAATTAATATAATTTAAATCGATATTAACCTTAATTTATAATGTATAACCTTGTATTGTTCTAGCTGATTAATATAAATAAAAGGTTTTTTTCTTCATTCCGGTTTGTTGTAATTTGTACAGATATTTATATAAACTTTAAAATCATATTGCAAGTGATATTTTTTTGCAATATACCTACAGATGAAACCCGTCAATATTTAGTATGAATAATACCCAAATAAGTTAATTTATCTGCAACATTAAATATCAAGGCTAAGAGAATGTACCATTTTACTTTGTAGGCTTGAAGCAGGCACTCACAGCTGTTTAGGTTAAGTATTGCTTGAACTTACTAGACAGAACTATAAACCACAGTAGGTGCCCTACATGGCTTACATGGCCTACATGACCTACATGGCCTACAACCACAATGCGAGGTTAACATCGAAACTGTGAAGATCAATTTTCATTGCTCTACGGGTCGATTACAAAAGCAATACTTCAACTTTTTAAAAGAGAAGCTACTGTCTGTTGTCGATTCTTTAGTAGGTACCATTAAATTTTTATTACAATTTTATTGTGTGAAAAAATATTGAAAACGACGATTACAAGCACTTTCGATGACAAATGTTAGTTTAATAAATAATTTCCGCTACCATTTCCCTACCATATCGCTTTGAATACAATTAATCATTATTCAATACAAACTATTACATAAAGCTTCAATCGCTGACAAAGGTCAATCCTACTCATATGTTGTGTCGTGTTATCGTGACAACAAGTTAGTACCTACTTTAACTATCGTGCGTGTCGCGATAATATCAAACAAAGAAGAAGAAACGAGCGATGCATGCGTCGACTAGTTCCGGTGACGAGGCGGACGGCGGACGGCGGCAACCGCCGCTGCCGAACACGCCAGGAATACTAACTAACCCATAACTTGCCCATAACCAACTCCAGGGACTCGGAAGTAGAGCGACCGTTTCAAGTGCCGGTAGGTACAAACCATTCCATTCAAAAAGCAATTTCATTATTAAACTAGTATTTCGCGTGGAAACGCGATCCAAGCGTTACGTTCAAATAGTAAAGTTAAAATATGGTCCATTATTAAGTTTGATTTGAAAATTTTAAGTATTAAGAAAAACACTGTCTATTTTCTTTCACTTCGAACTAAAACTTGGTAATTTCTCACAAACCAGCTAGAAATATGTCGTTTTATCTTAATGATCTTTACAGTCTACTATAGGTAAATTTACTGTCTTGCGAATGAAAGAGTGTCAAGGAGAAAATTAAATGTGGCATTATCTCTAACAAAATGACAGGCTCGGCCAGTAAATTCTGAAGTAGGTAAACTTAGATATTTTAATAGCCTATAGGTATGTGCAATGAGGATTGCGTGTTTGTGTTCGTGTTTCAAAAAATATTATATGTATTTGGATAGATATATTGTTAAGATCCTCTAGATAATATTAGAACTGACTAACCGTCCCAATCAACAGAACAGTTTTTTGCAGTATTTCCTATGAGTTAATCGTCAAAAAACTTGAAGAATCAACGTTTGTAGTTGCGTGTTCAATACAATTATTGTTACCTATACCTACATAAATCAGGAACAAAGAATGCTCATCCATTTTATTTTTAAACTCGATAAGTCTTTCGGTTTTACTAGCTATCTTATAGGAATCATATATTTTTTAGATGAAAAGCGTTTGACCTATGTATTAAACCTTAGTATAAAACTACTTCTTTGTCAAATTTTATCCAAATCCATAGTTGGTTAAGCGTGATAAATTAACAACATGCACGTGCTATAACTCACAAACTTTCGCATTTACAATATTAGTGTGTTTGTGTGATGTACCTACCTACTACATATATATACTTATACAATTTCTGGCTCGGCACGTTTTTCGTGGCCTCCGCCTATTTGCAGTCGATAATGTGGCGTTTTTAGGAATAAGCCTCATTCGTTAACAGACGGACACATCAAGTTTTCGCGCTCCGGGATTTTACCCCGTATTCTAAAGAAACCGTTGATTTGAGATAAAATAAGTAAGCAACCTAATGTGTCCAGTTATCTGCTATGGTAAGTTTGATATGGCTAGTTACATATCAAACTTAATCTAAATTAGTAGAGCCATTTCAGTATGAAGAAGTATTGAATAGAATAGAACAGAAAATTTTGTAGACAAATTCAAACAGTATCTACGAGTACTATAAGTTAATTACAAGCATTATTATCGACATGGTTAGTGCGTAAGCAAAAAGTTTCGCCATGATAAAATCACAAAAGCTATAAAATATTATGACTAACAACAGAATAATTTGCACTTTTTAGGATCGATTTCTTTCTATCCTAACACAAATCTAAAAAAGAGAAATAATAAATTTAATTATGCTTTGAGTACGTCGTAGTGTGCCCAACGAGGATAGTGGCAAAATCAAAGAAGTCTACTACAAAAACAGCAGATTTTATTGAGTGATAACCGAAAACCGTTAAAATTTCATGGCTTATTATTATTTTATGTATAGTATCTACATTATAAGAATAGGAGCCAGTTCATAAGAATTGGTAGAGGTTAATCGAGATACGAGTAAGCCAACTATTGGCAACATTAAATACTCTCATGTGTTTTTTGAACATATGCTGGTAGTCTCGGTAGGTAGTCTATGTAGGCTACATTTGCATTTTGACTAGTCTAGTAGGTAGCAGCTATGAATGCTTCAGTGATTATTCAGCACATCAGCGACCGGATGAGCTTATGATGTCATCATCTTCTACTAAACAGCTTCTAATAGTCTTGGCCCAAGTTTATTAAAGCTCAAACAACTATAGTATGTTAGATTGTTAAAAGCTGAATGAAAACAATTTCGTTTAATATTCAGACTTGATTGAGTGTTCAGTATTACATTTGCAACTAATGAAACACCGAGCAAGTAGCAGTAAGTCGATTATGTGGTAAGGACCAAATTGCTCCAAATTTTTAGTTTCACTGTTAACTAATAAAATACTCGTATCTTGGTGCCGGATTAATAGCGTTGCTTTATTTCTGCAACTTATTTCATTAGTTCGTTAGCGGGTAATAAAATACTCCGTTAAGTAACGTTTCACGTTCATAATTCTCCATAAACTGTCGAAGTTGAGTATGCCATGGAATACACCACATAACTGACAACTGACACCCAGACACAGAGTAGATATTTAAATTCATAATTTTTCTCGACTAGGAATAGAACCCGTGGACCGTGTTTGTAAGACAGATACGCTATCAACCAAGCCAGTTAAATAACTCTAATTACTTGTGCAATTACTTTTGTTGGAACCACTTAATATGTTGAACATGATTTAGCGGAACAAACAGAACTATTAAGCACAGAAAACTATTTTTGCTGACTACGACGTTTCCACGTTACAACGCCGTTGTCACAAGCTGGCTGGACAATGCGCGATAGTCCGATCGGGAAGTGTGGGACTGTGGGTATTGTGATGTCGTCTCCTACTCGCGGTATCTCGATGTCAATACGAGTCATTGTCTCGTTTTCTACACACAATTAAAGTTTGCTTATCCCATAAAATCAACTCTTCAAATATTTAACCATGAAATATTTGAATCAGATATTTTCCTATAAACTCTATCAGAAACAGCTGTGCTACCTACTGTGTTACTTGTTAATAAAACGCAGCACTGGTAAAGTGAGTTTTTGTTTGTACCGCTGGACCGGCCGCCCTTGGCTCGGTAGTGTAAACAAACAATAATTTGATTGACAACAGGTTGTCACACCATTACTTTTAAATTCTATATCTATACAATAGTAATTATTGTATATAAATCTAGATATCTATTGAAAATAAGTCTATTGTACAATTGTAACATGTTTAAGTATTTATTATGATATGAGGTTGTGCCTTGATAAATCATAAAGTCGTTTTTTTTAATCCCGTAAAAATACCAGGTAATCACGGAGCACTGCTAGCACGATTTTGAAATTAAGGAATACTAAAATCGAAATTGATATTATTTTTCGAAAATAATTACGAATAGATTTATTATGCTGTCTCTACAACTCTACATAGGTACTTGCACTGTTATCTTATTGTAACTTATAATATTATACCTTATTTTGAATTTTAAATTAAATAGATGCTGTCTGTTACAGATGCAGACTTCCGGAGTGTACTGAAGTGAGTTACCTTGTATTTTTTTTTAATTACGAGTAAAAAACAACTAACTGTTTCATTTTTTTTTGTTTTTTTAAATACTTTCACTTAAAATACGAAAAAAAAAAACAAATTTTGTATAGTCAGTCTTTTGCAATTAACTGCAGTCAGTGATCAATGTCGATACCGATAGCGAACGGACTATAAAATGAAATCTACCATTTTGGAGTTTGTCCAACGTTTGTCCCTTTGATACTCGAATCGATAGACACCTCTCTCTTACTGGCTATGCATCCAACATGGCGGTGGAATCAGCAATCTTTACTTTTTGAATCGATAGATCCTAATTTGCTAAAAACTAAGCATAATTGGTTTTTGGGTGTACTGTTCCTATGTAAGTATGTTCCTATGTGATATATCATCTAAACGGCTTCAACGATTTTCGATTGTGAGATGTCGTTACATTCGAATTGTCATAGGCGGTATTTATTTTACTGTCAGTCGTCAATTAAGCCACAAGTAATAGAAATTAGTAATAATAGAAGGTAGCAATAGAAGACGGCGAACCAAATAACCGTTCTGCTAGGTTTCTCACAGGCTGCGACCTGCGACAGATTGATGGGTTGATAGCGTGAGAGTATGGGATTGATGGGAGCCTACATTATAGTGATATTACGGAATGACATAACGGGCCGCGTCGGCCACATGTTGCGCTGCGGGCCCACGGGTCTCGCGGTCGTCGGTGCGAGATGACAGGTGCACGCATTATGGCGCCACAACCACCTGCCAATTACCTTTCGGATTCCCTGGATCATGCTAACGTGATATTGATCGCATTATTGCGCATATCAAAATATATAGGAATACCAAACAGGTTGCGTAAAAATTATTAGTAACATGAAAATTAATATTTGTGATTTGAAAAAAACTGTTGTCTATTCATTGTCAAATATTTTTATCTAAACTAACATTAAATGAGCTAAAGAATTAATAAAATTAAGTCTAAAACTTGGTGTAGTGATGATATTTCAATGGTGTTTTAATCTAAGAAAAGTCTGAATGAAATGTAAACCTTCAGTTTAGCTCAATTTCACGCTTCGCCAAAAGTTTCGCTGAAAACTAGAATGGATAAAGTTGCGTAGTACACGTATCTATTTATTTAGAAATACCATAAGATACTCGTAAAAAGCGATCTTGGTTTAGTGCTAATTGGTATAACTGCTGTGTGGGAATAGATCGCATTCAGAACAAAGGGACCTTGGCGGAGGCGCCACGCTCGGGTGCAGGTACGAGTAGGTACGTCTAAATTGAACGCACAAACTTAGTTGCTCTACTAAACGAAAATGAACTAGTGCTTTCTCTATTTATTATCTAAATTCGTTTATTCCTTCATAGACTTACTAAAGACATGTTCTTAAAGCATTGTTCTCAAAGCATACAGTTCTCAGGCAGAGAGGTAAGGTTAGAAGATAAAGCGAAGAAGTAGCGTTAGATGAAGTGCCGAACGAATTGATTTAATATTCTTCCTGGTTTGCACCATTTCTATAAATTACGCTATTCTACTAATATTATAATCGCGAAAATTTGTAAGAAAATTTGTTCCTCTATCACGTAAAACGGCTGAACGGATTTACATGAAATTTGGAATGAAGGTTGTTCATGGTTTGGATTAACACTTAACTTTTTATCCCGAAAAACGCGGGTGAAACCGCGGGGCACAGCCAGTTAAATATAAGTATGAGCTATAAATGTTTTAATAACCAAATTGAGCAAAATTTTAAAGAAAAATATACTCTTACCTATCTCTGCAAAAAACTGCTCAAAAGATTATATGCATTTTTTTGTCATAGTTATCTTCATTCTATTAATTTTGATTCTAAAAACTTCAAAAATTAATTAAATGGATTGATTACTACCTATTGAGTAACACCGAAAGCATAACAGATACACATATACTAGCTATAATTGAGGAAAGTTACTTATTGCAATTTAACTAAAATTAGGATTAGGTAGTTATTTACGTTTTTTTTTTTCGTATTAGGTAGTTTTGTTAAGTTTTATTTTTACTAGTCGTAGTAGACGACTTATCTTTTACGTGAGTATTCCTGTGTTTAGTTATAACGAAAATGTTATTTAGATTCCATTTTCTTTTTCATAAACTTTTTTTTGCACAACAATAGATCTTTCAAATTCGAATTTAATTTCTCAGGTCTCTACCGTTAACGTCAATGTGATAAAAACAGAACTTTTCATGCATGACTAATGAATCATTATCGTCATGTGATGTTTTGTAAATCACTGAATTAAAAGTTGCGGAAAATGAACCGCTAAATATATTAATACTCAAGTAGTCAGAACAGGCGGAAATTACTCATTTCAGAACAAAAAGTAGCTAAGTATCATTGTGTACCTACCTGGCCGTATCATCAAGTAAGCGGCTGAAAAAATTCAACTCATTACGAAGTTAAACATTGTACATTGAAATCTAATTTTGTACCTACCATATGTTCGGACGTCAAGGATTTTACAGTACCTGTACATGTAATATTTAATGTCTACTCGGTTAGCAACACATTTGAAGGTTTTTTACAGACTAGTTTCTAAATAAGTAAAACAAAAGACAAGAGAAAACAGTGGAGCGTGTAGTCAAATGTAAATATTCATGTATGTTAACTCATCTGAGGCTCTGATTTGACTACATATCTAAACTAGGGAACTAGGAAACGCCATGTTGACATAATAAAGAACCTGACAAGAGTTTTAATTATCCCATCGCCTACGTGCAGCCGTCAAGTGGACAAGTAAAGGCAAGTGATGGTGATGCAAAAATGCATTTATTCATAGTTGTATTTTATTACCATCAAGCTTAAATCTTGTCAAGGAAAAATAATCGTTTTTATTTTGTACAATAATTTAATGTAAATGTTAAATACATTCGTTTATAAGTTCATATTAAGTGTGACCTTTAACACTTGACATATAATTATAATATGATGATCTAGACTGAACCCTAAAATTATGACATCACCTTTATTTTCGAAAATTCTAAGTCATTGATGAAAAAAGTGGCTTCTACTTAAAGATACACGCAATATTTAACGTATGTAATGTTAATCGATCTAAATCTAAAGCATCTGGTTTTAAAAAATTTTTTTTTGTTATTCGACCTTATATTTTATGCAAGATTTGCCTGTATTTGAGTATGCGGCTAAATCTGGAAATGGAAGGTTATTATACGAGTAAACATGCAATATGCATGTGGAATGAAGTTTTCAAATGAGATAATACATTTTGGTTCAAAGACACTCGTACCTAGATAAAAATAGCTTTACCACGGCACATAGTAAATAGGTTCAATGTCTAAGATTGTATTGTTGGCGCCGCTTGTGCGCCAACCAGAACATGCCTTGCATACAACATTTAGGCAGTGTGTAATCAATGTACTAAATTCAAACCAGTTAGCCCATTCAAATCTTGCATGCTTTATTGCAAGCCACGTAAGCAAAATGTTACCCCTTGCTTCTTGATTACGCGTGAACTAAAAAAATACTCGCCGGTTACATCATTAACTGTGAGGTATGTGGCTCTCTACCGGTACAGCTAAGGAAAATCTGCACCCCTATATGGAAATACGTGCTCGTAATTCCATAAGTCAATCGCGCTCATGGCGACTGCATTGCTCGCTTGAAACTATCTGTCGGGTTTTATATCTCTTTTATATAAGTATGGATACTAACGAGAAGATGGGTTTAGCCAATAATGTATGAAACTGGTCTGAATGTTTTTCTAAGTTTATGCTATATAGCAAAAGGATGAATTCATGGTCATTCTGTTTCAGAACTTGTTATGATAATTTTATAATAGGTGACATATTTTATGATACTCAACTACAAAGGACGTGATTTTGTCGTTTTAGGCAATAACAAAATGTTAGTTTAACAGTCCAATAGAATTCTAATCAGAATATGTACAAAATGTTGTGAGAAGAATCTCATGAACTGTTTCGAAAGTAATTTTAATTCATTGCATTCGTTTCGTTGCCTTTGTTGAATTATGTAGCAGAAGTGAATGTTTCCACAGTTAAGTTTGTGAGCTTGAAAGGTCTGTTGTAAGTAGGTGTGTATTGGAAATGAAATCAGAATGGAGCTCGATCGTGAGGTCGCGTCGTGTGAATTATTTGCTCTTACGACATGCTGTATATTGTAGCTGCGAAAGTAGAAACCTTAAGGAAATACCAACCTTGAGATCATCGGTGAGTGCGTGAACGGTTTTGTACGGGGCTCATTCCTCCCGGTTTAAGTTATCCGCCTTCCCTCGCCGGCAGGCGAACAGCCGTTAGGCAACTCCGTGGAACTCGCCACAAACCGTCGACAGTACTACTTGTTAGCGATACACTTTTAATTGTAGAGCTACAAACACACTATCACTTAACACTGCACCTATACTCCAGGGTTTGGAGAGAACCGTTCGCTTAACGGGCACTCGTACGACAATCTGAGTAGCGACGACACGCCGCCGGTCGATGTTAGTATGTTCGACCGAGATGTTGGCCGGACAATGACTGAACGCGCAGCGAAATTGTAGGCTTCGCCGCTCGCGCAGGTTCCACCGTGCCCCGCGCGCCCCCGCGCGCCCCCGTGGCGCCCGCGCTCCGCCCCGCGCTCGCCGCGCGCGTTGCACTTCACCCTCGAACGCGTTTCCCAGTGGCCGAGCTTTTGCCAGCCCTACTCTACCAATACCTATACCTACCTGTCTACAGGCTACATGCACTGAATCGCAAGGGCGACTAAACGAACATAAAACCGGTTCGCCCACGTAAAAAGTTCATCTCTTCATGTCCTTGGAGGGAAAAGGTCACCAATTAGGGACTTCGTTAGGAAAAGTTAGGAAAGTTAAAACTACAATATTTTATTTATAACAGCCATTGCAAATATTTTTATTTTTATTACTCTATTTATTCTTGCACACAAGTCGTTGTAATTAGCAGTATTTTTTATTTCACACTACATTGTGAGCTATATCAAAGCGCCATGTTTCGTTTTATTGCTGCCAGCTACGGGTCTATTACCATCTTCTCGCCGGAGGTCGAGTATAGCCGGACTCAATAAGCATTCTTCGTTTTTTTCCCATCACCAATTACATCTATTTTTATAGATCCATTGAAAACACAATCAGAGTAATGGCTCCTCAATTCGATTGTCCGATTGAAGTCTACGCACGCCTTGAATTCAAAGGCAGATGATAACAAAAGTAACATAATGAAATTTGAATGTGGGTACTCGTATGATTGACTTAATTTAAATCTGATCAGCCCAATGAAAATAAATTTACTTGATATGAAATCTCATTAAAATCTATTTTTTATTTATTTAGCCAAGAATTTCTGAATGTGTAGTTTTAGTATGAATGTGCAGATTTCGATTAGAAAAGGGAATAACTGTTTACGGAAATTATATCTACTAATAAATTGTAAACACAAAATTAGCGTCCCTCAGCCTGATCTCCTGAATCTTTAGTTATCTTTACATGATAAAAAAATCACAATAATTTTGTGTCATTAAAAAGAACGCACTTTATAATCTACCTCTAGCTACACCTCTCCGTTTCATCTCCTTTTTTAAACCACCCCTGTATTAAGGCAAATAAATAAATAAAAGTAATCGGTTGAGCCATTTGCGAGTTTTTGCGCGACTAACGCATGGCGATTAATTTTTATTTAGACTATTATAGTCTATCATTATACCTTTTTTAAATAAATAAAATGCAAACTTCGCCACAATAGCGCTCCATATCGTAACAGTAATGACGGTCGTTCTCGTACATCTTCACTATCTCTTTCCAATAGAGACGTAAATACATCGTACATGTACAAACATACACACTATATCTATAGGTTGCGATTTTACTTTCTACATGCAAAAATGTAAAGGAGCTGTGTAATTTTACTGTAAGTCCATCGCGATGAGGTCACATGACGGTGTTATTTAATTTAAGAAGAGAGATTTTAATTCAGTTTCCTTTTGAAGATTTTAAAGATTTTACCTTCTTATACAATTGACTCACTGATGATCAGTTTTTTCCTGATTTGAAACTTTTCACCTCACATCTTCAAATTGGCATGTTTTGCAATAAGTATTATATATGTATTAGCCCTAGTTTTAGTGAATAATGCTTATTACGTACGAGATGACCCGGTCATATTCGTACCTCCAGTTCAAATGTTTCATTTTTAGTTTTTTGGATGTTCCGTTCCCGCCGTTCCTTTGGGATTTTCTTTATTTTCCTTTTTCCTAAATCATTTTCATTCTTTCTTAGTTCTTTATATAAAAGACAAACCTACTATGTAGTTTACATTTATTACTTTGGTTACTGAGCTATCTATTTTTTATGGACATCAACGCGCTCCTATGGATTTGATTTCAACACTTTCCTAGGAACTCATTATGTTAAAGTCAACAATTTTCCTGCTGACCTCATAAATTAGTCATCTGCGCGTTAGTGCAGTTCACTGTATTAGATACCAACAGACCGACACGCTATCATTAATTCATAATATGGATTTGAAAACTTTTTCTACTATTATAATTTGGTGTATCATCAAAAACCAAGCTACCTGCTGTATTGTAGTTAGTGTTTTAGACATCAACGCGTTGTTGTTATTTTGTTGTACGGAATAGACATCAACGCGCCTTTGTTTATTTGTTGTATGGAATAGACATCAACGCGCTCTTGCAATTTGTTGTATGGAATAGACATCAACGCGCTCATTATTGATTTGACGTATGGAGTAGACAACGCGCTGTTGCAGTTCCGTATATTAGACATCAACACGATAAAAAAATGTTAACTGAAACTTCATTACTTTAGTTGTTTAAGTACCTGTACTGAATGCGTGTAGTGTTTTATGACTTAATTTCCTGACAATTTTAAATTACTCTCCATCTAACGGAGTTACTTTAAAAAAATAACAGGAAAAATAGTCCGCATGCAGTAATATTTGATTTGGCCCTATGGACGTAACGTCGCTCGAGTTTATACGATGGTTGTTTGTAATTCCCAACGGGTCTAATGTTGTAGATTTCCGCGGGAGAGGCGCGGCGCGGGCGGCAGCAGCGAGAGGCGCGCCCGGCGGCGGCGGCGCGGCGAGCGCGGCTGCGGCGGCCTAGCGGTGACGGGATAACGGTCGCCCAACTACTCACATCGGAGAGTACACGCTTACTCCAAACCATGGCGTACTTACACCGAAACTCGACAATAGTTCGTACACAACTCGTCATTATCATAACCCGCGTCAGTGTCACGGTCGACGCGCCATCGCAATCATGCTCCGCCATCAGACAAGGTTGCATCGCATACGTGGCCGCACGTAACGTTATGCCATACATTACTATAATCATATGATTCGGTGCCGATGCTCTTTCCTGGGTTTTTAGAACCTTGTCCTACAAACTGCTGCGTACTTAATTACTTATTAGTTTGTTTTATTAACTTTGCTATGTAATGGTACAAGTTGTCGTGTTGTCGTGAAATTCATTGACTACATGACTACTACATAAATATGTCCAGTTGATTGTTTCCTTCTTAATCTTTGCTTGCGCACAAAAACAACTTTTACTGTTCTCTCGATACAGCGCCGACCATTAACTTAGTAACGATTAAAACTTCAGGTAAAAAAATTGGCACATCTGTTCGGTTGTGGGTGTGCGATTTCGCCAGACGGGTTTGGTTTGGCTTTCTCCGTGTGTTGTAACCCGACGTGATCCGCCTGTCTTCTGCGCCGATGCCGATGCGGCGCAAACAACACGACGCTCTGTGACATTTTAATGAAATCAACATTCAAATATCAAGGCAGACGACTATTCGTACATTTTTATGTATTAACAGCCGCCAACCTGATTGCTTATTCGCGATATACCTAGCTGTAATATATTTGGAAAATGGCATTAACTTTGTGAATCATATTTATTATGTGGAGGTGTAAGGATGTAATAGGAAACTTGTATATTACTTTTGCCTATATAAGATTATGTTCATTATATAGCCTCTTTCAAATGGACATGAAACACTCATGAGTCAACATTATAGTTAGGATATTTTGTTGTTTCTATGTGAAATATCACATAGAAACACTTAAATATACATAAGTGTTAATATCCAGTTTCGATGACTCTTTGCTTCTTTAAAGATACTTTCGTTTTTTTCTTAGAGATATACTTACGTGTCTTGTACACCGATTAATATAGACATACTTATTACTTACGCCTTGTCTTTAATATATATTTATATATACCATACTCAACATAAGTACACTACACACTGATGTAGTACATACTTACGTACTTGTTTGTATACTTGTACGAACTTTTTAAATTGTGTCTGCTTAGTTCTCACACGTTTACGCTTAACTAATAAAAAGTCTCAACCATGTCTCAACAAACATGCGATTCTCACAAATCATTTTATTATTTTTCACTGTGACAGTGACATTTTCATTTTTATGTTTACGACTGTAAAATCCATGTAAAAACTTGTACTTGTAAAAATAAAATATGGTCAACTTACTCGTCCCTGTTTTATAAGATTTTAACTCACATAGACATTGCTATCATTATAAAGCTTTACATTATTTCACAAAAATTACCAAATACCATCTCGATATGACCAGCTGAGTACTGGTCATATCGAGATTTTAATTAGATCAACTGTCTCACATTCTGAGAAAAATGTACATAAATTCCTCAAGTGTTCAGTACTTCATTTGACAATATTGATTGCAAATGACAGTAGAAGCTCATAGGTGCAGTCTAACTAAAGTAATTTGCACTGGGGTGTTATAAAATGCCATAGTAATTGCGTAACGTCGGTAGGGCCGTGGGCAGAGTCCTCGGCGCTGATGACGGCGCCGCGTGGGTGAGGAGAATGGATCCAGGCAGCGCCGCTCACTGCCTCTTAGGTAAAGCAGCATTCATACACCCTTCATACATATTTCATTAGTCAACATTAGTTCCTCCTACGACAATCCTTAAACGATCTTTTTAATTTAAAACCATTTAGTGAATTGCATTACTTACTTATTTGACTTTTTACACAAAACTGAAGCATTCATCCTAGCATCCACCTTAGTTTCAATTACGAGTTTACGAGTATCTCTTCAAGGTAGTTGTTTTGTCACGGCTATTCATAGCATGGTCAGTATGATGTAAGTCTGTAAGTAAGTTAGCTTTACACGAAAGATTAAGTGTATTCTTGCAATCAGCGATCATATAGCAGAACAGCAAACTTTTCAATTATGTCTTCCGTTCTGTGAATACCAGCTTAGCTGATCTACGAAATTCGCGGCCACGTGGGAGGCAGTCGAAGCCCACTATTGGAAAGCTCCTTGGCAAACAACTTGTCATAAGCACGAAGCAACTGTTACTTAAAACTGTGCCATTGCGCAGCCCATGACTCAATCGTTTGCTTAACGTTCATTCATGGAACTGATGGTTGAGGCAATTTTGTGAGACCGTTTTTGTCGGAACTAGCAGCGGTTAATAAGAATAGGAAATTGATATTATCATCATCATGGTCATTCATAGTTTTCTTGATCCCACTTCTGTATATAGTCTCTTGAACAAGGATCTATCGAGTTACTTTAAACTACTCATGTATCTATTTTTACTAAAAAAAAACAATTTTCCTTTTTTCAGTTTTTAACTATTAAGCAATAAGAGTATAAACGACTTAATTTTTTAGTACGACTTAACTTTTAAGTGAGCATTCCCGTGTTTAATTATAACAAAAAATGTGTGAAAACCACGTTAGTTTCCATAGTAAAATGAGCAATAAGTGTCTTCCTATCTAATGAAAATCTCAACAATAACTTAGCTCGTTGAAAGCCAGCGCCCAGCTTTTTTGTAAGGAACAAAAAGCAGGACCCTGGACTAAAAAAACATAGACAGTCGACGTCTTAATATAACGTTACGTTAGTCTCAAAAAGGGCAGTACGTCGCCATGGGCCATCACATGCCGATGACATCATGACGCGTTACTTACTGTTACATAGACCGTAATACGTGAGACGAATAAAAAAATGCCACTTCTAATGCCGCCTGATGACCGCTACGATGTGGGCTTGTGGACGCCTGGACGAGCCAGATATAAGTCATTGTTTTCACATTACTTTACTAAGCTTTGTAAATTTCTATGTTTTAGTTATTTTAGTTTGTTACTTTAGCTTATTTTTAATTTAAGATGTAAATATATTCTTTATTAAAATAACAATATATTTGCTACGAGACTGTGTATTTTTAGACCCATCAAAAGAATATGGGCTTAACTTATAAAGTTTTCGAAATGTTAAGTGACTCTGCTTAGTACTGCGCACTACATTTTTGTATTGCGCATATATTAAATGACATTTTGTCAATCTTGGCAATTGCTAAGCATCGTCTATAACTTAAGTAAGAACCAAAGTAGTTAATTAAACAAAGGAAAAGCATCAAATTTTATATTTCAAAATGATTATCAAATTACAAACTTAGGCACATACTTACTACAAAATTACTCGTATGTCAAAGCGAATGTACTTATTAAACGCAAGACTCAGTAATCTCATCCCACTAAAGGACTTACGAGCAGTGTTCACTTTTACGATTAAGCAGACAGTTAAAAATTTTAAAAATAGGACCTATTTTAACAACCACCGCTGTAGGCTGGCGTTTATTGGCACCGCATGCAAGAGCGGAGCGGACAAGCGCGAGCGAACGGTGACACAGCGCTAAAAATAGAGCTTGGAGCGCAGCGGGCCAGGCGCGGCGGTGCGAAGAGACCGCAGTGAGGGCGCTGCGCACCGCGGCCTGTCCCTCACCCGGCGCCCCTTGCCGCCGCTGGATTCCCGGCGATCCTCCTCCGCCATCTTGTCGATCCACCGACCGTAGGACGACATTGCTCCGACGCGGCAAGGACACCGATGCCGACCGGCGAATACTTGAACCAGACCTCGTGATTATGACGGCAAATATGCATTAAAAGACGCAACTTCATAGAGACATTGAACTTGCCGAGGGTAAGTTTATACATGTTCGCGTTTTTTATTCACGCCATAAGAAATTGCATAATAAAACTAGGACTGGTTTGTTTCTTCGCACTTCAATAAACCGTTTTGCTCTTAACATTCTACGGACTAGCAAGTTTTTATTTCGCAAAACAGAAAATGCCAAGCTAGCAATTAAATCTTAGAATGTTCTAAGCAAGCATAAAACTCTAGACCACAAGGATTATCGCAGCCATTTTCAAATTACATTCAATATAATTATTCTGAGATGTTATAAAATGTCGTTTTAAGAAATTATACTTATACAAGTATAAAGCTATTAAAATAATGTCATCATTATAAAAACTCCTCACCTCACTCGATTATTTTTTATTAACCGACTTCAAAAAAGGAGGAGGTTATCAATTCGTCTGAATGTTTTTTTTTTTTTTGTTTGTTACCTCATAACTTTTGACTGGGTGAATCGATTTTGATGATTCTTTTTTTATTAGAAAACTGACGCTTCCCATTCGGTCCCATTTCAGTTCTGATAATGGTATCATCATGAGAAAACCATATAAGTCTTAAATTTGCATTAAGTACGTGTGCGGCAAATAGATGAATAACTCAATAGTCGGTCTTTTGAAGTCAGTTTTTGTTTTTTGTTTTGTAAAAATAATGTTCTTGTTTCTGAACGGATGAAACAAAAATTAAATCTAGTAATATGCATGTGACAGTTGACTCCTCAGAGGTCGCGACAAACACTTTTTTGTAGATTTTTGTTATAATTAAACACGGGAATACTCACGTAAAAATTAAGTCGTCTACTACGACTAGTTTTGGTCACATTCGGTGACCTTCATCAGGCGAGTTTACAAACGTGACGCGCTCGCGCGGTTGCGTCTCGTTTGGCACTGCGGACCGCGGCGCGCCGCGCGCGTAATAAGAGCGGTTGCGGTTGCGGTTGACTTTTTTGTAGGTAGGGCATTGATTTATAATATTATTCGTATCTAGATGAGGTACCTACTCTTAATACTTGAATTAATAGAAATTAAATAAAATTGATTTACAAACATAACACTACAATTCTACATGTATTAGTACCTATGTACCTAATCAGAACTACATATGTACTCAATGTAAATGAACCACCCGGCTGGTAGGTACTTACATTCCATCCGCAAAACTCATTGTTGTAAATCTTAAAAAATAAAACAATGGACTCTCCGTGCAATCTCGCCATGGATCGCTAGAATTGATGCAACAGACTCTATTTTAGATAGACAAGTAACTTTGTACTTACATTACTACACTTGCATAAAATATTTGCGAATATATAGTTCGCATCGTGGTTTCACTAAACTTACAGGAAACGTTAATTTTCCCGGGATAAAACCTAACACGTATCCCGTTTAAAATATCCATTTTCAGGAATAAATAAGTAATAAATAAAACAATATCTAGATATACTCTGAGAAAATCGGGTGTAAAGTACGTATAGACATACGGATGGACAGAAAGACACCGAGAACCTTCCTTTAAGGACCGGATCAATTTTGATCCGAAACCCTAATAAGAAGTTGAAATATCGGCACTGGATCGAACAAAGATTCTTGTCTTCATTATTTTTTATTAGCCACAGCGCACATATCAAAAATCACAGCATTGACCAATTGAGAAACAAATAAATAAGAAACATTAATATAGGTAACTCGCAAAGGACGTGGCCTCTAGCTTGCAGCACAGGAAGATGATGTCACTGCTTCGACTGGTTTTACTTATTATTCGAATGGTGTATAACAGAGAGCCAAAATCATTAGGTAGTCGACCTGCCATTTTTTTTCTTATTCATTGGTAGATTTTCCATATAAAAAGGAACACTTTTGTTCCTTTTTATTTTCTTTTGTGCAAAAACCTTGCAGTTGACAAGGGAAGCAGACGCATAAATGCATGCTAAATCAGCAAAGTTGTCCGCGGTCTGTTTCTCGTTCTATTTTATTCCATTGTCAAAGGTGGCCGTCATTGAAATCTGTTTGTTTGTTGTGCACATGTATACCCACCTAGTACCTACCTACTGATGAGGCGCACGGCGCGAACGATGACGCGACTCGTGGTTGACCTACGATTTTTGCCTTTTCAAATTGTCGAAAAATATTTGTCAAATGTGTTAAGTTGTCCTCTGAAACATCTCCGATCATAAACTACTTTTTGCTTCGGTAGATCTGTTATTAGTAAGCATCCAGATATAATCTCGATGTTAGTAGGGTAATTCAATAGAGGGATACATAATTTATGACCCATTCATAAAATTCTCGGAGCACAGCGCCTGATACAAAGTGCCAAAGTGAAATTAATGTGCGTAATTTGATTGTAACACACAGAGGCTTTAACCATATACCTTAAACCGTATCTACGCTTTTACTCTACCTATTTCTCATTTAGGTATTTACCAAGTAGTTTTAGATAGTAATGACTCAAATTGAAAATGGTTAAGTTTTTCCACCAACGTAACGCTTCATTGTCATGTCGCAGCCACCCTGACCCGCAAAACCTTGTGCTGTGCAAATCGTTTGTTGATAGCCACGCCATGCCACGTCATTACGCGCCGGCGCACATTCAACGTCGAGTCTTACATGGCGCGGTTAATTAAAATCTAGTCAGTTTGATGCTGGCAATAATCGCGTGTAACTAATGAAACGTTAATAAAAACCTTTTTTTAAATGTCAATTATTTGAGAAACCTTCACTATGAATGATATCATTGCCTTTTGTCCTGAATTGCGTTTATTTAGTGGTTATTATTATTTTTTTAACTTATGTTAAATAACATAAATAACTTTTCACATTCACAGCTCCCCACTAGGATACCCTGTGTCGGTGATGCCATGGAACACACACAAAGACAAGGACAAGTGTAACACCCAGACCCAGAGCAGATATTTAAATTCATCATTCAAACATCTGCCGGTCGGGAATCGAACCCTGTTCTGGCTTATAAAGCGGATATACTATCGCGGAGCCAAACAGGTCGAATATTTATCGTATTGCCGGTTATAGCAATAAAATACGCTTTGACTTTCAGCTAACAGCTTACCCTATGAGCCACTCTAAAACCCGCGGTAACGTTACTTGGGACAATCAGTGAATTGGACTATATGAACCAGAGCAAAAATCATTAGGTAGTCGACCTGCCATTTTTTTCTTATTACGAACTATTTATGAAGCCCATTTTTACTCACTTAAAATTATATAGGTATGTGAGATGACAAATTATCTGTTTTATAATCTGATTTATACATACATTTGATACATATGTAACCTTTAATCCTCCTACTGCTGGGATACAGGTCTACCCTCGAAGGGTGATTAGACCGTATTCCACCACGCTGGCCAAGTGCGGGTTGGTGGATTCACATTCATTCTGATTTATAATCTACTTAATCTACTATCTGCTTTCTATCTACTATCTATCTTCTATCTACTTTTAGGTACTTAAAGAAATATTAAAATACCACACATTAACCAATAAAATCAAGGAGCACTAATATCGATATATAAAATCGATATAAAAAATAAGTTTGGCATCTACGATATCATAAACTAACAAAATACTTAGATTTATACATTTTCCTCGAATAATCCGATCGTGTCAACTGATAGCGTGAGATATCTATTATTTTGTGGCTGGTTCATTTGTTTAAGCGTTTAGCAAGTGAGCCTTGTTGTTCAAACATACGGTGTAGGTGTGGGCTACGAAAGAGCGGCCCCGTGCCATATCCGCCGCGCGGCCGGCCGCGCTGTCGAAATCACTTACGCAATGCATCTTTGGACGAACCGGTAACACACATAAGCAGACACGTACTTGCTCTGTTAAACGAGACATATTTCTCAAAATTTACATTGTGCGGATGCTCCGCGAGTAAACTGCACTGGTTATCTTTAAGCTCGATGCTTACCCAATTGCAGCTACGAACTAGCCTCTAGCGCAGTAAGAAAGAGTGAAGTGCTAACTTACATTGTATCTTACTTTAGATACTCGTACTTATACATACAAAGTTACCTAATGCAATTATGATATTAAAGCATAGCTCTAAGCCTAATCAATTAATTATTGTCTTTACTGTGTCCTGAATTATTCACAAAAATCGTTCATGATTGGTCCTGTAGGTAACTTTATCCTTAGTCTAACTTAAGTAATGTCTTATTTTACGACTGTTCAAAAACTTAGTTCAATCTGTCTTGAATAAATAAAGGCGAATTCTCTTGAGACAGACGCTCAAGGATGTCACAAATAATGAATCATTTATTTGCATTCTGTAAAAATCAAACAGAGGTCATATTTTTAGAAATCGTTTAACTTATAAGCGGTAGGCGGTAGGTATTTGGCATACCATGAAGGCTATATTATAAGCTATAAGCGGCTACACAACAAAATACCCCGTGGAATTTTAATTCCTTTTTGTTTTTTTTTTCTAAAGAGGCTTTACTCGTAGATTAAAAAACTTGTGATTAAAATATGATGACAGGATACACACCGAGCCGGGGGCTTATTTGATCGAGCGGGACGCTATTGTGATAGGTCGTAACTTGTAATTAATTTTTGAAAGTATGTAGGGACATGGATGATTCAAGTCTCCAAGTCGTATTTTTATGGTTATGTACTGTTATGTTCTTCTGACCTCTTTGTAGCAGGATTTTAAACTGAGTCAAATAGTAGGTACCTAACTCCTTCGTTCCTTTTACGAGCAAGTGCAAGGATTAACTACAGACAATCAAAATTATGCCTAACTATGGGTACTTATTCCTGTAACACCATACGGTAGATATTAATTTATTTCAATAAATACTTGGTAGCTAAAGCCGTTCCAACCACTCCATCATTTTTGTCGTTCATTTCATAGAAATACGCACCTCAATCATTCCATTCCATTCTAGAAGAGATAAATTATTACACAGGTCTGCATATTCCAATGCAGAATGGCAAATGTATTTAATAAAACAAAGGTGTAGAAATGACCGCGGGCGGTATACGCAAGGTAAGGGCTGCATAATGCATAAGCCGAGGCTCGCTGGGATCAATGGCCGGCGCAATCTGCTCATAATTAGTCTAGCTGTAGGGACCGCGCAGGCGCGGGGGGTCAATCTAGATCTTCTCCAGAGTTCTCATAAGATACCAGTTTCTAGACTTTAGTACAAACATGCCTCGCGTTAGCTATCTTGACCAGCAACAAAATTGCAGGTTTACCCGCCTATCGTTTAGTACCTATTTACAGGCATGTTATATAAATGATACACCTATCCACCAGCATAGTTATACCAGACAAGGGCGATAAAACATCTTAATGACTGATATCTTTTACAGCCGTTTTTGTGCAGATAAGTCCGAAATCAACGTAATGAAGGCATTAAATTCACTTTAATATCTTCAGAACAAAACCAGCAAGGCTATGATTAATTAACGTGTCGAAGCTTTTATAAATAGACGCGGCAGAAGGTACTCGTATGTAATATACCTAAGTAGGCACTTTGTTAACATCCTACTCGCACATAAAAATTGTTACGCGATGGGCACATTATTTCCCGTTTCAAGTTCATCCATGATGAGATCACGTACAATCATCATTAAAATAGTTCAAGAATATTGCGCGATGAAATGAAGTCATGCGTGATTATATTATACAAATCAATACATTTAAGATCTAATCATATTTTTACTTCAGCGGGGTCATTCTACAGGTGAGCGCAAAAGTGAGTCGTGTTATTCAATCGTGCCCAAAGTCATTCAGGGCAAATGAAAGTCAAACTTTCTTAATTTAGATTCTGTATCCCCCTGCCGGATTCGAGGCCGCCTTTGTCTGGAGAAGGATGGTCCGGAATAAAAACAGACCGACCGGACGCCCGCTCGCCCGCCGTCGCACCACATTGTTCTTCGACAGGCACATACATCTTCCTTCGCCAATATTATATTAAATGCTAGGCACAGACGTCCATTAAACTGCCGCGTCGCCATCTTGCTATTATTGTTATTTAAAATATTAGCCAACGAGTGTGACGTAAAGATTGGTTAATAGATCCGGCTAACTGAAGCCCAAATATGTAGGTATTATAAATGTGCATCCATAAAATTTGTAGGTACGGTTACCGTAGAAATTGTATGTCATTTGGATGTTACGTTTGAATTTTTTGTCGTAATGTTTTTTCGATTAGATTTCCTTCTTAGAATAAACAATTTCAAAGTGTAGAGCTACGTAGGGGAGACCGGGTACAAAAGTAACAATTTGTACATAAACCATTGTTTCTAGCAAGGTGTTGTTAGTATGACATAACGGATACAAATATATGTAAATTTGGTTCATGCTCTTTACATTATCGTCTTAATTTAACTTAATATTGATTTATATTAATGAAATTTAAGGACTTGAAAAAAAATCGTCTCTTGTTACTTTCGACCACGTTGGCAGGTCGGAAGTAACACGGCGTGGGTCGAAAGTAACAAGACAAAGTGGGTTTCTAATTTTTTAAATAAAACATGTTAAATTAAGAAATATTTACTAGGAACTGCATATAATAGCAAAAAATTAACATTTGTATTACAAATACACCTACACCACACCTACATACTAGTAAAACTGTCTTCTTGGCTTTATTTCTGAGTTGGTATTCTTCTCCGATTGCATTCTTTCTTTTTCCATGTCAGTAGTCCCTTGTGTGGTCGTTCTTATGCGTTGTCGCGGCATTCTGTTCAAATAAAGACTCATAAATAATTTGCGTTGATGAATCCATACCATACATCCAAAAGTAACATGTTACTTGTGTACCCATATAGCTATGTTACTTTTGTACCCTACCTCATTTTTGTTAAAATATGAAATATAACCTTAAAACGAAACGTGATAGACAAAAACGGATTAAAACACTCAACAGTCAATTTTATCAAGAAACTATATGCAAATATTCGTGTTGATATCATACTTTTAACTATACGTAAACATAAAATAAGTAAATGTCAAAAAACTTACTTTTGTGCAGTAAATTCACAGAGCGTCTCCTCACACAACCAAACAGCGCGTGGCGCACACGGCAACTGTTTGCAGGGGAGGGGGGTGCACCCGAGTATCACGCGACGGCAGCGACGCGATGTTTTGGTGATTGAATATACCTACAGGGCGTTTGTTACTTTCGACCCGCCGTTACTTTTGTACCCGGTCTCCCCTATTTATGTAAAATCTTAAAAGACAAACATAGACTTAAAGAACAGCTTGACGCTTAAGAAACAAGCACTCCATTTAGCAGACTAAACCAAAAAAAATTGTTGTTTTCCTATTTCAAAAACTTTTTGTGATAGAATTCATTATCATTAGCAGAGCCATATTTGGAAAATCACCCATGAAATTACATTTCAGAGTCGTGCAATAGGAAAAGAGGTGTCATTATAATATGTGTTTTCTAAGAAGCCGCGCCAGCATCGGCGTACAGCTTTGCATGCATGACATCAGCGCCTCGCGCATCGCTGCCCTCAACTATGAAATAAGAAAAGGTTTTTTTTCTCACCAAGGTTGTGGGTACAGTTCGCAACATAACATCTGGGTGCTTATTTTTCTCATGTATTGCTATCGGCGAAAACCTGCATATTTTAACATTATATATTTCGTTGTGTATAAAGAAATTTAGCGTCGAAATAACTTAACGTATTTTAATACATAATACTGATTTTGTGTAAAGTTAAAAGAAGCAATTGCAATTGCTTATATTTTATAGCAAATGAACCCGCTATTGCAGCTATTCCAATCCCTAATTGTTTATTTGCAAGCATTAGATCATTACACTATTAATAGTTTGTCAATAATCGGGTACCATTAAAACAAGTACATAAACCAAGAAACGACTACGATTCATATGCCAATGACCATTTTAATGGGCTCGTTAGTGTTCCAGCGACCGCATCAGATCTGCATGCTCGACCAATCACACCCCTCCATTTGCCGCACATCAGAGCCTTCCTCACAAAACAACTAAGTTGAGATTCTCAGTCTTATGCCCGTTTTTACCAACGGATCCTTATAAACATCCCCTATCTAAGGGTTCCTTATGCTAAATAACCTAAGCCTATTTTTACCAAGTTATAAATAAGGATTAAGTTTTTTTTTACTCTTATAATTTTCTCTACCCACGGCTATTCCTCAGGCGAAAACCTCAACGGCTACCGTACTTACATCCTTATTATCTAACTGTAACATACGTGCATACTTAACACGATCGAAACCTGGCCTATCAGCCTGAGAAATTAGAAATTCATTGACTAAGTAAGAATTAAACGCGTTATATACCTTTCCCTGATAAAACTAGGCTTCCTGTTATGTAACGGTACTAGAGGTAGATGTAAATTTTAAATACTAAGTTTACTTGTACAGTTAGGGTTACATTAGGTTATGTAAAGCTGCTTATTTTTGTCCAATTGCTCAAGAGGTTCTAAGAAAAAAAAATCAAAATACCAAAATCCTCTCGCAGGCGGCTCAGATCCTCAACATCCTAACAAAAAAAAATCGACGGTTCCAAAGGATCATAACTAAACGATTTTAAATGAGAAGCAAAGGTTCAGGCTTGGCAAAATTCAAAAACCTACATTTGCACCTATAATATTCAAACCCATAAAATTACATTAAGTCATGGAAGAAAAATTGATTAACCATGATAAGGAAAAGATATCTGCGAGAGGTTTCGGTGTTATTTTATCTTGATTACCAACAAATCAGAGCTCAACAACAAATTAGAGCTCAACAAAAAAAGCATAATGCAACGATTGGCTTCTTATTAATAGAATTCATTAAATAGACTTAGACATGACCTAATCTGGTAACCTTTTATCTGTTTGTCCAAATTATGCCGATGACAACATATCATCAATAGGTGGCTAATAAAGCAAAAGCATGACATCCAACAGACTCAGCAACCGCACGATCTCGTGTGCTTACCTGGTGATATCACCAAGGCAAACGATGACGGAACTGCACTTCGATATAAGAAAATAACAAGAAATGTTCGCGCACACATCTCGGAGTGAGGTGCTCGCCTGCGCAAGTGGGCGAAGGACCTCGACCGCTATTTCGTGCCTGTCGCCTGCCAGCTCAAAGTGACTATGTACATTGTATCAACGTCGCGTACATAGACACACTGGTATTGGTGTGTTGGTAAACTATTACTTAGTAAATCAAACGTACCTATTGGCCGCATTTTCTACTTTGTATGCATCTTTTGTGCCAAATACAATGCACGGGTCATGCATGTTATAGTGTAAAACTTGGAAATCCCTGAACTCGTTTCGGTAGTAGATATTTTATTGTCAATGCAACTATATTGCAGCTGAACTAGATCGTTCTTAGAATAATTAGCTCGATTACATGTTTAAGGTTTTGTGTTTTAAACAGTCTGCTAGTTAATTGACATCCGCCGCAATAATGCTAGTTTTACACGTAATGGCTTCTGTAAGGTAATATAATAAGTAAGTAATATCCATGGTAATGTTTGTTTAATTTCTCCATCACGAGATGCATTTATATAAGGTGCAGCTAACCATTCGATTAATTCCAATTCATAATTATGCTTATTGTGGTAACAAATAGCTATTTACTTGTTATATCAATTACATGCTTCATGAAGGCACGTATTACTTTGTTACTTTATTTTGTATAAATTAAAACAAGAATTTCCATGGCATCAGGTTTGCCCTCCTCATCTTACTTAATTTAAAGGTTTTTTAAACCCTGAATGGAGAAAATATGACATCATCAAACCGGACTCAGAGAAACGATATAAAAATAGCAAGCTGATGAACAAGCCAGTTACCAAGTAAGTAGATGAGTCGATTGGCATTAGACTGAACAGAACTAGAAAAACCACTTAATTTTTGGTGGCTACACGACACTGATTTAAAGCACTGTCCTTTAAGGTAACTAACATAACACATACATAGAATAAATACAAGTAGATACATACCTGTAGATACTTATACAGATAGTGTTTTTTAGCTTTCGAGGGGAAAATCTTCACAGGAATGGGTTGGTTGCAATTTACCTGCACCTGCTATTTATTGTTTTATTATCGTATGATTTTTGTGAAAACATTTAATTAGGTACACTAAAATGTATGTCTTCAATTATTCAATCAAAAATTGAAGAAAAGCTCATCGGCACATAAATAATATATGAAAGTGTTTGGAAGATTCTTGCGCTCACTCGTATATTGAGTAGGGCCGACATCATTTAACATTGTACATACCGGTGGAGCACATTTATGACCTACCAATTTTTTTCTATGCCGTCAAGAATGTTTGAAAGTCAGAACGGTAGCGTGAGAGCCGACTTTATATGTAGGTACGTATAATTGAATAATACAGGCGAGATGGAGGGACCAGTTTATTTGAACGACTAAATGTGGATTTGAAGGGAGTTCAACGTCCCGTGCTTGAGTAAAACGCCATGACGACGTCGTCAGCGACGGTGCATCGTCACTTTGAAAGCCATTTACAGTAATCATAGTATTCATATTTTGAGAAAATAACTGTTTAGCTGTAGGTACTCTATTTACTTTACTATTTACTTAGCATAACCGTAGCCAGCCGTAAGTTCCGTTTTATTATCGTAAATTTTTGTTTGTTAGATAATTGGCAGAGAATGCACTAACAAAGTGAAGCTAGGCTATTCAAGTTAGCCTATTACTTTAGTCTATTGACAACTACTGTTTCAGGTTTCCCCAATTAGGATCTACGATAACTTGTTCCCAATAATAAAATAAATAAGTGAGAACATCGGTTATTTAGCAATGGCTACTTTAGTATATTAAAACAAATAATCTGTTGAGACAAAGATGATCTATTCACACCGCCCACAATATTTCTTTTGCTGTCATACACACTCATACATGTTCTCTAAACTGCCGTCAAACGGCTGTCAAAAAATTACCAAGACTCGTGAATAACGTTAACCGCTATGTTCTTGTTGGTTCGCAAGAGAACGCCCGTGAAAATATGTAGGCTTATTTTATAGAAACAGTCAGTTTCAATGTACGGTGTTCATAAATATTCATAGAAGAAAAAGTATAACTAAAGAATTGCTAAACTGGAACAAATATGATGCAGAAATATTCCAACATGAAAGTAAGGCCCATTATAATGCACTGGTAGTTTTACGGACTACTTTTTGGATTGTTGAGAGCAAGAGACGGCATTCCGGAGTCTCAGGATTGCGCTAAATTGTCGTCCTACTTTTATTGCTCCTCGCATCTTTAATACCTATGTCTATTCTTGGTAGTGCGAATGCGAAATGCAATCGGTTTAATGGGCACTGTGGGAGATCTGTGCTATGTAAGCAATGGAGGTATCCATTACTTTTACTAGGAAAATACGAACTGGTTAACCGAAATTATTTACGTACCTACATATATTTTAACTAAATATGTAAGGTTACCACAATGTGAAATTGCCATAATAAAAAGTACCTACCTAAATAAGTAAAAATGAAATTCAAAATAAAAAATAATTGCTTCAAAATAAAATAACATACAACTTCCCAAAGCTATCCCTGTTTCGAATGCGCTCTCGTTGATGTCTTTTGTATGGGAGTTGTACTCGTAGTTCGATAGAAGCGGTACAAATTGAATGTCAGAAATTATTGAAATACCGAAGTAGTCATACAACAATGAAGCATTGTTAGAAAGCTACGGCAAGTTCAAAGATGAAATTGATAATTTTTTTATCAAACCTCTGCTTCATCAGTACTAATATATCTCGAACTGTAGGCCACAACTAATACGCTCATAGAAAGTTGACTGCAGATATCAATCTTTCTCGTCATTACGCCGGTATTTTTGCTTTTGATATAGATCTGTACCAGTTTATTAAAGTTTTCCGCCTTTATCTTATTGTTCACTGGAATAATAGCTATAATGCGAAGTAGTTGTTGGTGTGGTAACAATCGTAAATTAGATATAATTGTGCTTCTATTTGTGTTATTTTAATTAGGTAGATATTTTTGTAGGGGTTTGCATAATGTTTAGCAAATCACAGTAGGTAAGATATGTTCAAATCAGAGGACAAGTGAGGTTCTTACCTCTTCTTTTGTGACCTCCCCCGGTCGGTCACAAAATAATGTCCTCGGACAATGTTATTGCGATATTTCTATAAAAAGCTAATGAATACAGACTGAAAATAATAAAAGAATAATTTAATCGAAGGACCATGCCATTAGGGTCTGTAGAGCCTCGTTAAGGCTGACTAAGTATACCTACCTAGAAAATATAGGTATCGTAGGTGAATAATAGCTAGTTGTATAGCCATTAGATTTTTTGTTAAATGCATGAAGTATTGTTAGCTAGCATTGATGGCAGTGTGAATTACGTAATATTAGTAGTGGATTCAGCAAAAGGTCGCAGTGCTCGGTGACCGTGGCGGGCAGAGGGTAGGGGGGGCCGCGCGGCGGGGCGGGGCGCACTACTCGCTCGCCGCCTGACGCAAAGCATGACAACACCGCCTTGTATCTGCTTAGAAGACGGGAAATGAAGCTGACTAATACCACAATACCACAAAACTTTACTTAGGCAAATTGTTTACTTTTATGGAAAACTAATTTGAAGGGGAAACCCCAACATTAACATTCCTGGTAATCGCTACCGTGCATATAAATACCAGCATGCCTTACCTTCCTTTAACCTTGCGCTAATGCATTTCTGTGGGTTCGCTGTTTTAAAAGTTATGCAGACATTTAATATGCATATTTTGCTGAAATTACAACTGGGAGAGCGGCGCGTAAGACAAGTTTCGAATAATAATATTCTAGAACAGACGCTTTCTTTGCATCGTTTATGGTGAACAAGCTTAGAACTTGCCTTAGTTGCCTTCAAAGCGTCCGACATATAATTGGGCACAGTAATTGATTCAGCTATTGCTCATTTATTCCAATAACATACTTATTCAAAAATATTCTCGATAATGGATTAAAATCTTCCTAATGCATAAAACTTAGATTATTAAAGTGATCTAGGTACAACTCAGTATCCAAAAACAATCTAAGAATTAGAATAATTTCGAATAAGTAACTAACTATTATTGCTGTTAGATTTTTTTGAAATCTCAAAATGAGGACACAAGTTCCTTGTTCGCAATTAGCTAAACTTTTAATGTTATCATTCCAATAATAGTGCACGTAGGCGTTGGTAGGTATTGGTAGCATTTAGCCAGAAGCCACTAGGGGCCTATTTACGGCACCGTGATTATATGCAAACGGGCTTCGGCTGCGGTGCCAGGATATGACTGCTTCCGCCGATGCTGCCTACAAGGCTTTAACGGTAACAGCTTCTTAACTACCTGGTTTCCTTTGGGATCATGACAACTTATATTGTATTGTAATTACCTATTACGTGTCGATTATCTTCTTAAAATGAAATTAATTTCATAGAAAATTTATCCAATGTATACTTGATAGATCGCAGATATAAAATATAGAGATTAAGTGTAAGTAGAGCTATCACGCTAATAAATGCGGAATGTAACGGCTAAATGGTTTTGAAGTAGAATAACGGGAAAACTACGGATGCACATCATAATTGGAAAAATTGGTATCTATACTAGATTTAATATACTTGTACAAGTCTTGCAATAAATATTATGGTGTCTTGAATTGACAACAGCATGGCGAGAACCTAAAAGTAGAAGATATGTACATATCTAACTATGGCATAATTTAATTTAATTAATTTATTTATTGAAGTAACAACGCTACGAGCACTTACAATTACCTCACAATGAATTACAATGACAAATTACAAAAAAATACAAATTCAATTCTCAAAATTACAAACAAAATAAATAATAAAATTAATACAATGTCAACAAATGATAGAATAAATAAATAAAAATTATTACAACAAGTCAAATTAACTATGTCAAAATAAGTATGTTAAATAAGTAGGTACATATCGTAATTATTGCAACAATTTTAAAATTCACTTCTAGAGACAGAGATGGTTAGGCAATTGATTTGAGTTAGAAATAAATTCTATTCCTATACAAGTATCTAAGTACTCGTAAGTATGTCAAATGATACAAACGTGCTATTCGTCCTAGTGTTAACATTGGACACGGACATCTTATACGCAGCAGACATTGTAGATGTTGAACACGTTGAGAGCAGAATCCTCAAGTATGCGTTTTGATTTTATCTCACAAGTACCTGCATAATATATTCCAAAGCATGGACTGGTACAGCTCACATCTTCGCGATGACATTAAAATCACCGACCAACTTCTAAGTAAATTGTTATAGCTTCGTATTGGTTGCTATTGACATAACAATTTTATGTCGTTGCTCCCCACCTAACTGGTTTTATATGGCCCACGGTCGTTTTAGAACAGACTTGTCAAAACAAATATTGAAGCCATCAGCGCAGTTCGACTGCATATCGTCACAAAAGTATCAATTTGAAAAGATAAAGATGAAAATTATTTGCATAATCATGAATTGAAACTTGC
This sequence comes from Alcis repandata, assembly GCA_949125135.1. Taxonomy (NCBI): domain Eukaryota; kingdom Metazoa; phylum Arthropoda; class Insecta; order Lepidoptera; family Geometridae; genus Alcis; species Alcis repandata. Next base: position 7,161,623 of record OX421226.1, on the reverse strand, counting down.
GTTTAGTTACATTACCTATATTATTTGGATTTTATGTGCAACTGCACCGTGGACTTTGATCACATGAATGATCACATATCCATAATATATACAGGGTTATTCCTAAAGGCTGTGCTGAGCCAAAAAGAGCTCATAGTACTGAGCAACTTTTACTATGGGACCAACCCAGAATTCACGAAAAAAAAACAGCTGTTCCAAACATTTTGTCGAGTGTCACTGGCATTTTTTATGGAAAAGCTGATTTTTTTTCGCGAATTTCGGGTTGGTATCGTAGTAAAAGTTATTCATAATGATGAGTACTATGAGCCCTTTTCGGCTTAGCATACCCTTTATAAATAACCCTGTATTACTTAAAAAATATTTTATTAATCGTTAATATCATAACAAAAGTTCTGAGCAAGCAACCTTTAACTTTTACCTTTAATTTTTACCTTATGATTTAAGCATAATCTTACCTATTTTATAACTTTGCGTTCTAATGGGCAATGAAACTGTTTGGAAGGTAGCTAAATTAATTTAAAAAAAAACATACATACATACTCGTACTACAAGATCTTTCCACTTCTAAGATTTTGATACCGCAGACTAAAAGTGCAAATCGGAGATTATTTTCGTTTTTTTACGGAGCGAATTGTTACGCACGTATCGAATTGTTCGGGTTTTCCGAAACAAAATAATAATGTTCAATTTAATTTCGTTGTTTAGGTACATGACGAGATTTCATTTCGTACGTCCCCGCAGATCCTTTCAGAATCTACAGTAATTTTTCATAATCAAATTGTGCTGCCAATGCGTTTAATTCAAAAAGATATAAATTTTTATAGCTAAATATTGTAGAAAATATTTTATTTTATGAAGACAGTTTATATGAACAGAGTACCTAGTAATTAAAAAAACAACGGCTAAGAAAGAAGCGTTCAGGTAACTATCTACTTCCTCGGGCTTGTATTTGTTGATTGGCTTGTGTTGGTACAGAGAGTATACAGGTTATATGACCGTATACCTACTTCTAGATATCTAACCTAAATACATGATCCCGGCTAAAGCAAGTTCGTGAGGCGGCGCGGCGCGGCGGCGGCGGGCGGAAGCACGGCGACGGAGACGCGGCCGGCGCAGGCGCAGGCGGCCCGAGCGCTGCCCGCCTGCCCGCGGACCGGGTTCAATACCCGCGCATTTGCCCGCCCGTACGATCGCGGACCATCCACAATACCATCCACGCTGTACCTGACCAGAGTACACTGTTTAATGCAGTTTACCTATATTATCAACTAGCTGTGCCCCGTGGTTTCACCTGTCACCTCTAGAGGTGACATAAGAATAGCTTTTTATTTCGAATCATGTTTTGCATAGGTTCAAAGCTTTATAAGTAAATAGCCCTTCGATCCATTGTATTGCTGTCGTTGCGTAAAGAAATACAAACAAACCAACAAACACATTTTCGCATTACCTGCTAGTAGGGAAGTAGAGATCACGAGAATCTTTGCTATGAACTTAAAATATAAGGATTTTGTTCCTGGACTCCGCAATTCCCAAGAGTTTTGAGTTTTTATTAAGTTCGCATTCTGACCGCACCATAATTTTTTGAAGGTTAGAAAGATACCTACTGCTCTACGGTTGAACACCTATTTGACCTGGCAATGGGAACATCCCTGAGTGAACTCTGAACTCTATACGAGTAATCCCCACCACTACGACGCGACGGCTTGTTTGCCACGCATGGCACAAAAATACGATTAAATAAAAATAAGCAGTTTCGTGTCGTGGTTAACATGGCGAAAGCTGTTACGTCAGGCCATTAAAAGCAAGTTCACCTTGAATACTACCCCGTCCTTTTATAGCTTTATTTTTGTCTGATAAATTGGATCCAGGATTCCAATTCAGGCGAAAGTAAATGACATAATTTTTGTTTTAACGCTAAAGAAGAGGATTTTCAGATCAAGAAGAATATTGTGCGAAATCTTCAAAACGACACAAATTACAACAAATAAATAATATTACAAATGTGAAAGTTTGTATGTTTGTTACCCAATCACGCAATAATGGCGGATTTCGATGAAATTTGGTATGGAAGCTTTTACCCTGCTCTAGGCGATAAGGCCGCCTTTGTACTTCTGAATGTACTTTAGTCTTAGTTTTTTCTTGTAATTTGTTTGGTGTGCAATAAAGCTATATTCTATCCTATTTATCTACACATCGACTACATGCACTTGTACATGTTATTTTTAATAGGTACATAATACACATAATCATTTTCAATAAGTAGATAGGTACATCATGTTGAGGATTTTTTTAAAGCTGGTCGATCGTATGTACTTATGCATGTAGGATGTAGGTAGGTATGTCTAGATAAGTTGCAGAATACTTAACTAATCGAAGACAGACATTTGCCAACGTCTGCCTAAATAAATATCTGCTTTCTATTTGCGTATGTTCAGAATGAAATTAGAGCAGTAGCAACTTTATTTGTGTAGTGTAGCTAACTTTTATTTGAACAACATTATTTCTTCGCCAGTGTTGACACAATTGGATAATTCTACCAAGCCTCGTCTTCAATTAATGTAGGTATCAGGTGCAATAATGAGGACATAGTATATAATACTATACCTAACTATAGATACATGTACTACGTTACAGTGATTATACATAACAATATGCATTATACAGGGTTATTCATAAAGGGTATGCTAAGCCGAAAAGGTCTCATAGTACTCATCATTATGAACAACTTTTACTATGGGACCAACCCGAAATTCGCGAAAATAAATCAGCTGTTCCATACATTTTGTCGAGTGTCATCGACATTTTTCTATGGAACAGCTGATTTTTTTCTTCGCGAATTTCGGGTTGGTCCCATAGTAAAAGTTGTTCATAATGATGAGTACTATGAGCCCTTTTCGGCTTAGCGTACCCTTTATGAATAACCCTATATATTATATGTAAACTTAGATAATATGTAGGTACCTTTATGTGTTTCTTGGAGAAAGTTTGTAAGATATCCATCTGAAGTCTGCTAATAGCATGTTTGATCACGTTGTCATTTAAATTAATATTCATCAGATTTGTTCGCTGGATGAACTGTTCGCACGCATTATAAGTAGTTTTTTTTACACCTAGTGAAATAAGAGTTAGTGAAAATGTTGTAATATACAGAATTTGAAATCAGTCCCTAAAAGTACACTATTAAAATTCCCGTAGCCTGAGTCTAGCTAGAGGCAAGGAGAGTCGAAAAAAGTCAAGTTTTTAGGTTACCCCTTAGGTGCTGTTAAAAAAATCGCCGTAATTTTTATGTTAGCATTTTCTTGAAAAATTGCCATTGCTTTTAAAAGCTTTTATAAGAGTGTTACTATAAAATTGTTATAAAAAGGTGCAATAAGTTCATTTTCCACAAGTAAGTATATTATACCTACTGCCTCGGCAATAGGTACAGTGTGGTTATAAGAAAAATAAACCGCAATCGGTTCATAGACAGTTTCACTGTTATGGATAACGCGATCAGGCGATAAAGCTCGTCTCATAACACTGTTGCATAAAAAATGTGATGTCATTAGAATAGATATCACATTTTTGTGTACTTAGTTATAAAACCTAATCCTAGTCTTACCCATATTCGTGTCGAGTTAACTGTCAGTACTCTACCACATATTATTATTATTTTTAGCCTATTCCGTCCCACTGCTGGGCAAAGGCCTCCCTACCCTCCTTCCACTCATCGCGATCTAAAGCATTTTGAGTACAGTTGTTGCAAAAGGAGTCCAACTCATCCCGCCATCTCCGTCTGGGCCTGCCGAGTGGTCTGACGACCTCTGGAACCCACTGTGTAGCGAGCTTGGCCCACAGGTCGTCGGACATGCGGCAGATGTGTCCGGCCCAGTTCCACCTCAGTTCCGCGGTTTTATGACCAACGTCTATACTACTCTACCAGTGGTCGCAAAAGGGGTTTACTTGCCAAAACTGTTTAGAAGAGGTAGTAATGTTTTTATTTGTGGATAGATCATCATCATCGCCCCGGAAGTATCTCATACTTCATGAAAGGTACTTTATATTAAAAGATAAGTAGGTATACAAAAACATACATGAAAAGCAAGAACCTACATTCATAATGTGTCTACCGCTATTTGAATTGTTATTTTGAAAGCACGTAGGTGTGCAGTAAGTGGGAAGGTGTGAACCGGGCCGCGCCTATGTGGAATAGATGCAATTAGGAATCTAGCTCAATCTACCGGGTTTGTAAGCATTCTAGACACTCTGGATTGGTAACTAGTTGCTTATGTAGGCTTGGTTTTCACTATAGTGTCAAAACTTATTAGCAAACGCCAAACTTCTCATCCTAATCCAAAGGTCTGATAATCGCGATGAAATTCACGGGTGAGTTCTGTTGTGAGAGCACGGTGAAAAGGATAAATATGTAGATGGTTAGTAGTGTTTCTTAAAACTACAGTATTTATAGGTATAAATTTATCGATGATTGCGCTTACAGTAAAAGCTTTGGGGGCTAGGGCTAACTACTTATGTTTTGCTTCGTGTTTTTTCGATACTGTGATAATTTGGAAATCAGCGCTTTCCGGCTCGCCGGAAGTTTCCATCGGTCGCGAACTCGCGAAAAAAGAAACAAAAGGAGCACCGCACTAACCGTACCTACACAGACTCACTGGGCACGACGTGCCCTTTTTCGGTAAGTATAGCGTACATATTCACAGTAATAATGAAAATCGGGTTTCGTAGGAAACTAAGGAACACTTCATAGTTTCACCATATTTTTTTCAATTTTAATATGGTGATAATAGGTGATGTGGGATGTCGGGAAATCATACAAATGTTAAGCGGCGCTTGTGGGTAGAGCCTATAAGGTCAGCCTTGCACCCACACATGCCTTATATGTAGGTATCTCAAGTTAGCACTAAACTATTAAGTTACGATCGAAACGGCATAAGCGACATGATCCTATAACACGATTGTAGCTCTTTCACAGTAGATGTTAGTACGGAAATTAAGTGCACGATCCGATTTATATTTTTTTTATTTTAATTCGTGCTGAGCTCAGTCTGCAACATTCACCTTTGCCTAAACAGGCAAGCGGATTTTAGAGCGGTGGTAGTGGGCGACGTAGGCAGTAGAAAAAATATTCTTATTGGTTCATCATGCTAGACAATATTTTCTTGAGAAACAGTCAAGTATCAGATGAGGATACTTTCATTATCGTCAGAGGACATGAGTCCACTACTGCTGCAAAAAGGAAACTCAAAAGCACGCTGGTAGGTATAATAGGTATACTTAAGCCTAGTAAAGTGAAACTGGCTCTCATGCAAGGGCACTAGAATTTGATTTATAGGAATTCACTGCATATATACCTATAGATATGTTAGAGGAAGAGCGTAGATACTAAAATCACATATGATGATTTGAGATCAAACAACAAAAAAAATAAAAATTCTAGAAGGTAGATAATTCATATTTTACTTAGTTTTAATAGGTAACAAACGCAACGTTAGTAGCCACCTATAAAAAGTTAGTTAGTTCTAGACTATAATTCATAAACTATAGTTTAGTAATTATTTTAAACCAGAGCAGAGCTCAGGGCCAGACTCAGAGTGGCACTTCTTTAGAGCTCAAAGAAGTGCCTGTTTTGTTTGATATTTTTACAATTCTCGGGAACGTCTCTGGGTGAATCCTGTAGCGAAGACCGCCAAACGCAACATTAGGCAAAATCATTTATTATTAAAGTGCGATTATTACGAGTTTCAAAGTACACGTCGAATCTCTGGTTCCTAGTGTCAGTGTCATAGACGCAGACACACGCAGCGCTGCTGTCGCTGCATGTTAGTTTTTGTGAAAAGGGACCGATGTTTTAAACTGCACTTTGAATCTGCGTGTTTTGAATAGTTAATTTGGGCTCAAATATACTATTATTTATCCAAAACCAATCAACGTCCAATAATAACCATTGAGTAAATTATTTAGATAATCACTCAAGTTTATTGGATCTGTAACATTTACCGCCATCTATTGATTTTTTTTGAAACTACTAAATTATGTTTTTGGCGCGAACGTGCAAAAACCACAAAAAACTGGTTTTAATTTTAGATCTTGTGCTCACTGTACATAGGTGTATTTTTATTTATTTAATGTTTTTACTATAGTTCACGGGTGTATGGTAGTGGTATAATGCGGTGCCCTAGTATATTTCTATTGTTTTTAAAATTCCATAGAAATCTCTTGCAAAATATCGCCGTCTACACTATGCTTATTTATTACTTTATTTACATTTTATATGCACTTACTAGACTCGATTGCTAAAAACTCAAAGATATAGAAGCTCATTCTATCCCCACTCTCTCAAACTATTTTTGTGTAAAGAGAGACAGAACATTATTTCGTTATTGTTTCTTTGTTTGCTTGTAGATTCCATGGAATACGTTTATTTGTTTGGTCTTTACTCACCTTTTACATGGGATATTATTCCTCCTGCTGAAATCTTGATTACACGGGTGGAGCCACAAGGAAATTGTAGAAAAAAAGGAGTTTTTTATAGCTATTCAATCCTTTTAAATTAATTTTTTTAGATATCCGGTTTTGTCTGGAAATAAAGCGTTTAAAAAAAAGAAAATTTCAGTTCCTAAAAGCTCGACAGGTGGCGTGGACTAAGCTTGGTATCTTATGCCATAAAGCCCGAAGCCTGCCCAATAAAACCCAAGAAAAAAAAACAAAATCAACATTTAAATGTCAATTTCAATGTCAAATTGACATTGACATAAAATGGTCATTTATGTACAGGACAGGTGTTGCCTGTAGATTAAATAAATATTCAATATATTATATTAGATTTATTATATTATATTTAAATATTATAGAAAATGCCAATTAACTATCGGAGTTCCAAATAGTAATAGGATTAGAGTGGACATCAACACAAAATAAATCATCATCACAATATATTTTTTTATGAAAACAAACATTTGCATACGGATATTTAACTTATAAATTAATGATCACTTCCCCATTCACGAGATGTCAACCGAAAAACGGACACCGAAGAAAACTTTGGGCGATCTCTATTCAGATTCCAGCTTTCTGACTTGGGTCGTTGAACCTTAACCATAAGAGAAAAAATATTGACTCTTGAATCTACTTGATCTGTAGTTCTGTACTTAAGAAAATTCTGTAAATAACCGTTGTCTTTGGTTTCGTTCAATCAATGCAGCTGGAAACAAAAATCTGACTGAATCTGTGGTACTAAAAAAGATGGCGGGTGACGAAAGTGACAGGTTGGTAAATAACAAGAAAACGAAATTCTAGCAATTCAGATTGAATTAGATTAGACATGCCCAATATTTAGAATATTTTTTATTGTATCACATTATTCTTTACAGCGATCTTAAACCATCCAGTGTAGCGATTATAAGAGAAGTATACGACAGTGAAAATGCCCACATTAAATTTGAAATGGAATTGGAAAGAGCACTTGAGGCTGGCGTGAGTGTAATTGTGATAGAACCAGAACCTTTAGGTGAAGAAACAGCTCGTTGGATTTATGTTGGAAACCTCGTGCACAAGGTCTCGGTTTATAGTGGACTCTGCGGTATCGCTTCAGGTAAATTTCATTATTCTCAAATTGATGCAAAGTCCGACTGCTGGCATAAAGATTCAAAAATTACTCTCTTATTTCTACACTTGAGAGGAACACTATATCTTCTCGTAGTGGTCAAATCCACACAAATATTAACATAATACCTACTAACACAGATAATAAGTTATTTAGCTGCTTCTTGCAGTTTTGCCCGCAATTCCAGTTATCCTGCATATTCCCTAAAGGTTTATACTATGTAGCTAGATGTGTGTGTGTTAGTCACTTGGTAACAGGCAGTAACTAGGGCATCTTAGTAGTGTGATTTACTTTTCAGTTTTATTGTTATAAGATTATTAATTTTTTTTTCCAGGTGTAGCGTGGAGTTCACTGGCTTGCACTCCATTTGGTTTAGTCTCAGTTCTATGTGCTGGATGCTATACCTTGGCATGGCAATGGGATCCTTGCTGCAAATATCAGGTAGAAAAGGACCGCCGTCACCTCTCGACTCTACCTGTGTTAAGTGATCTTACAACTGCATCACCAATTGTACTTGTACATACAGACAATAAGAGAAAAATTATATTACATAGTACCGTGTCTATGGCAGCTGCAGCCCTTTGCTTATGGAGACTATACAATACATTTAAATAATGCAAAATTTGTTTATGCAGAGTGCATAATACTTAAAGCATTATGTATGCTTGAACTAGACAAAAGTGCATTGTTGTCGACGAATTACAGGCATAGAAACAGCAATGTTAGAACTTATGTAGAATTGTTTTAATGGAGGTCAAATATGTAATTATAATTTTCTGTAGGACACAGTCAATGTATAAAATAAAAATATGTTATTATAGTAGAGTTAGATGAAAAGTTGTACAAAAAAGAATATTTTGTTATAAGAGAGCTTTTAGTTAATCAAGCGTGATAAATACAGTTCAACAGTGTTCTGTAGCTGTTCAGTGAGTGACCTTTAATATCAAGTCTTGTCACAGTTATCATGCAATAATATACTGTTCAATAGATTTATTGACTTTTTATTACATACCCTGTATGTTTTATGCAGTTCATTTTGTACAAAACAAAACAATAATATGATGCTGCAAGAGCCAAATACTTTGTCTTGGGCATCCATAAACCAAAATACACGATTTATTAGAGAAAAATGGTTATTAGTAACATGCATAATTGCATATTCCATCATTACTTGACTGCTTAAAAAGAATAATGTTATTCAGAGATTGAGTAGATTATTATTTATTTAGATTTAGTCTATTTCTATGTGACTTCCTATAAATAGCTTGACTGGTTTTATAATGTGATGACCAGTATGTAATATAGTTATGGTAATGATGTAAACACATCACATACCTACAAAGAATAAAACCACTTTAATGCCACTTACTTCAATCTTGGGAAATACAAGAATTGATTATAGGCAAAGCTCTTTTAACTGGTTGTTAACAAAGATCTGACCCTATGTAATAGGGGATTCTTTAGTTGTTAACATCATTCAATGTTTTTTAAACTCAACTGTTTGTTCTGTCACACTATTAAACTACTACAACATAATAGATTCTATATTAATATTGTTGTTTTCACACATGTGTAGTATATTTTTTATTACTTACTTTATTGTTGGCTTTAGGGTCAATACCAACTTCACCCTATGGTGTTTCTAAGCAGTCATGACATTCAAACAACAATACTAAAAAGTATAAAGCAATTTATTTTTTTGAAAGAACCTATGTTAAACTAAACCCACATTTATGCATTTCAATTCAATCATATAATTGATATTAGCTTTTGAATTCACGAATAAACAAAATTAAATGCAGTTCCTATATACTAAGTATAACAAGTAATGATTATAAATTAATGTATGTATGGTCTTATATTGTGATGGCTTCTTATTCAGGTAATGTAGTTTTATTAGCTCTCTTGGCCATGAGCCAGAAGTAGAGAGAAGGTGATGCATGTCTCAGAAAAACAGCCAAGTTAGGCATAAAGTGACTGACAACTAATTCTTTTTTCTTATAAACTACTGTGTCGAGAATCTTGTTTGCAGCATACTCGGGTGTGAATCCAGCTGCGGTGCTTTTATCCATCACTGGAATCATAAAACAAACTTTAGTTACAAAAATAGGAATTTGAAAAAGAAGTAAGAACTCAATGGTCTCAACTCTTGAGGACTTGGTTTCAAACTCTACATACAAAGTTTGATAAAGGTATAAATAAATAATGATTTATAAGGAACTTGCATAATATTGGAAGCTTAATATGTTTATGAATATCCAAATTAAATTTTATTCTAATCAAATGTTTCAAATCTCGAAAACTAACCAGCTATTTGATACTGACCTCCATGAGAATCTCCAGAACCAGTGAAGGCATTCAAGGAGATGTTTGTCTTGATGTAACCGGGGCTGATAACTGTCACATTGATGTTGTGTTGTTGCATTTCTGCCCTGAGGCAGTCACCAAATGCCTGCATTGCATGCTTGGTAGCAGCATAAGCTGAGCGATCCGGGATAGCTATGAGGCCTTGGACTGAACTCACAAACAATATGTGACCACTTTTGCGCTTAACCATCCGTGGCAGTACAGCTGTAAACAAGTACAAGGATTAAATATATTCTATTTTTCTTTATTACTATTTTATGAACATTTATCATTTGCTTTCAAGATGCCACTATCTCAATTTGCATCTGTAAAAAGTTGCCGGACCATATTGTATAAGATGATTGCTACATATTAAATACAAGTTTTTATTTGCAGACAAAGTATAATTTTAGATAACACAATGTAAAAACAAAAACTTATAATTAGACCACACAGTCAAAACTCAGTCATACCTTTAGTCAAAGCAACAGATCCAAAATAATTAATGGACATAATCTGTTGGTCAACTTCAATTTTAGTTTGCAAAATAGAGCCACGGTGCGAGACTCCGCCATTGTTTATCAGCACATCAATTTCTCCACATTGGTCATAAACTTGCTGAGCAAATTTATCCAAGTTGTTGAAATCTGAAAGATCCAGCTCAAGAACCACAGGCTCAAAAGTTTTAAGGGTCTGAAATATATAGGTTACTATTAGTAGGCTAATTTTCACAACCCAAAAACATTTATTTATTACTAGCGGCTCGTCCCGGCTTCGCACGGGTGGACACTATTGAAGTTTTAGTAAGGATCCCTAATTTTTTCAGGTAATAAATATAGCCTATGTCACTTTGGGATAATGTAGCATTCGAATGGTGAAAGAATTATTGAAATCGGTCCAGTAGTTTTTGAGTTTATTCCACACAAACATCCAAAAATACAAATCTTTCCTCTTTATAATATTAGTATAGATTGATGCTTTCCAGTCACACTATCTCATGGTAAGGCAAAATCGGATGAATAGTTATGGTTTTAAAACAGTGTTTTATAATGAGTACCTATAAATATAATACAGATAGATGCAGTATTTTGTGTAGTGTGTGTATTCTTAGTCCCATTCTACTCTGTAATAATTGAACAGATTTGATTGAAATGTGCAATGTAGCTTACCATTTATTATATTATTAGTGTGATTTTGTATTAAAAAAATATAGTCTTGTGTACAAGAATGGGTGAAAATGCAGCAACCAGCTGATAAATCATATTTACCAAATTCTTAGACTGAAGGTCCTGCTTCACTCTTTCCAGTTCTGGTTTTCTTCTGGCTGCCAAAACTACTTTACTTCCTTGTTCATAGAAGGCATGGGCTAAAGCTTCTCCAATTCCAGAACTGGCCCCAGTTATTACTACCACCTGTTGAAATATAAAAATAAGTTTATAAAGACTGAATCAATTTCTTCTATACAAGCATGCTCCATCGTAGACCCCACCATTGCTTACTATCAGGCAAGACGGCTGCAACACAAGCCTAACATTTATAGAAAGGGATTTAAGAAGTTGAGTAAAATAAAAAACACTAGATACAAAATAAAACGGACACTTACTTTAACCTACCCCAACATAGATGTTGTTGTTCATGTTTCACAAATAAATCTAACTGCATTGTAATTAGTGGTAAGCCATTAATTACAATGCAGTTAGATATCTTCCAATCTCAATATGGCGCTCTGAAGAGCTACGGCCATATGAATACATTCCAACAGCAAACAAATAAAAAATATGGTAGCTGTGTATCTCTTACCTTGCCCTCCAATTGAGCTCTTCGTTTTTTACGACTCAAATGACAGCACAATCCGTACATTGTTATTCCCAAAGTTATAGGTACACCAACGTATCTCATGCACCAAGAAATACCATCTGAGCTCGATGTTAGCTTCATTTCGTTTTTGTAGTAAGTTTTTACCTACTCAGGCAGTTTCCAATCCCCACTCAAAGTCTGTAAAACAAACCGCTAGTCCATTACTCGCCTCAGTACGATGATGTAGCTAGTTTGAGGTGACCTGCGAAGTGTTGTAGAAGTCAGAACATTTAATAATTCGAGTTCCAAGCAAAAGACAGCCGGTCGACTTCACTTCACTTATAATTAGGAGTATTATAGTACGGTACAAAGGTTAAATTATTATCATTGATTACTACACATAATAACTTTTTTTTTGTAGGTAGGTAGTCTAGTTGTTTATTATTTTTAGAAGAACCGGTTCACACGTAAGCAAGTACATTTCCAATCCAATTTATTCACCTGTGGAATGTTTATAAATACATGAAAATTTTCCACACAAATACAATCAAAACAAACTTGTAATAAAATTAGAATATTATTCTAATTATGTACTTTGTCGAGTGACGATAAAATATTATGACACATTCATTTGATTTTAAATTATAATATTGCCAAGTACGTGTCATTCCAACAAAAGGGAGGTTCTGAAGGTAGCCTGGATTAATTTTCGCCAAAATTTGCAAAACGTAAATAAATTACATAAAAAGAGAGAGACATAATTATTATACAGAATATAAATATATAGGTAAAAAGAAAATAACTTGTATGAGATTAGAAAAATAATTTCCATAAATCGCTTGACTAGCCGTACCTACAAATATTTCATATTGTTTGAACATTTTGAATTTTGCTTCATTGCATAGTAATAAGATTGTAATTGAGCGATCAAAGCGCCACACGCCATACGCCACAGTCACAAAATATTGATATTTATATATTATACGTACATATTAATATTTCGCTTGTTTTTTTGGTATCCCTTTTATTCGACGGTAAGTTGCGTAAAGTTGTTCCTATTTTCTTTAAATTGCCTTAGCTCTTATTTTCAAACATCGCCATAATGTATAACTGAAACTGATATCAAATACGTACTCCTATAATTACGAATCAATGAGACTGAAAGTAGGGACTGGAACCCTAAATACCTTAAATGCCAAAATAGTTCGTGCTATTAAAATAGATGGCGTAAAAAGCACAAAAATTGTTTTGTCAAATCGAAATCACCTTTCTCAATTTCCCAGTGTAAGGGTAAAAATATAACCAAAATAATTAAAAAGTCTTTGTACTCAAACTTTAACGTACAATTTGCCGTATGCTAAAGTTTGTTTTGTTTACAAAAAATATGTAACATATTTTTTACAAATACAACAAATTTTTTATTGTCCATCTACAATATTAATTGGAACTCAGTTAGTTGCCACTTCTTTTAATGGGAAATAATTATTTAATCTACAGGCAACAAATGTTTTCTACTTGAACGACCTATTTTATTTCAATGTCATTATGTCAACATGACATGAAAATTGACATCTGAATCTTAATTTTGTTTTTTTTCTTGAGCTTTTGGCCGTCATTGGATGATTTGGCTAGTCGATTTGACATTTATTACCAAATTAATCCACACGCCATCATAAAACTTTTTTTTTAGTAGGTACATCACATTTTTTTCTGTGTAGAAATGACTGTTACGTTCCATTCCACCAAATTCCATACTAAGTTCCATAAAATTTTACTCAAGTGTGAATGTGAACGCACGCTACGCATCAGCAAAGTTTAATTTGGTTTTTGGTCATTACGACGTATGCCACGTACGCGTATGATCGCTACGAAGATGTAGAATTCCATACGTACATCTGATGGATTTGCGTATGAGGATGGTAGTTAGCTCTATTGGATTCATGCTCTCCTCATAGCAAACTCTTATCACTTGCATCTATGTCTCCCTCATCAGTTTATATAGCCACGTTTCATCCCAGAATAATCATCTGTCGGCTGGAACCGCCAGTTTTCCTTTTCAGGTATGTGGGGATCTTAACTTATATAGTCTGCATTGGCCGAAGAAAGATAAACTTATTTGGCATTGCCACTTCACTTTATGATTCTTGATTATCTGTGGTTGAGAAACAGAAAAAAAAAGTAGTTATGGCGTCATGTGGTGAAAATTTCAATCATTTGGCAACACTTTTCTTAATTCCTTGAGCTAAATGTTGGAATTCAGTTTATTTTGTCCTGGATAAATAAAATAACATAATGTTTCTGTGAGTATTTGTCACATAGGACAGTTAAAAATCATTTACAATTGTGCTAAATACGTTTTCTGGTTTGTGATGGGAGTGTCGCATAGATGCGCTGACCTTCGTTTTGATGCACAACGCACAACAAAGCATCAAATTGACGGCTGCCCCATTTTCACAACAATCTACGTTTCTTGTAAAATTTTAGAAATAACTTCATGAAAACCATATCTCCGACATCAGCAGTGAAAACATTTTTATTATTGCACGTAGTGTTACGTATGTGAAATACGAAATGTTAGTGAAAAGCAAACTTTCAGTTTGCTTAGTGCTACAGCAAGCAGGAAAATACTTTCTTTTTACTTTTAGGAAAGTAATAGTGAACCTGAGGAAATAAATTGATCCGACAATCAAAATGAATGAGAGGGACATTCCGAGTGTCCCTATTACTACATTAGCAGGAGTAGCCAGTCTAACAGATTGTAAGTACACTTACCTAACACATCCTATTAAAAGTAATTTGCATGCTGTATATACTGTTATTTCATGTAAAATAAGAAATACTCCTCACACTTGTCAAATATCTTGTCCTAAAAACAAAATATTGGTCTAAACAATAATGTCCTACTTAAATTATTTACCTACCAAACTAATAATGCAGTAAAAGTTTGGTAATCCAGCGCTCTAGTTTTTCCGTAGGCTGGAGTACTTTTACTCATAACAAAATGTAAAAAGTAACTGGTGCCGGTTTCATGGTAAAAAGTATTATAATTTCAAGATAGGTTACATAGATAATACAACGGAGCTGAATGGCCTTTGTAAAATGAGATGATGGATATATGCTGGACTAACAAGCTTGTGTATCTAATTCTGTCATGTCGGGCCCGAAAAGTGAATATGAAATGCTATTGGATGTACCTGATTTTGTCAGTACAAAAACCTAATTCTTTTTAGTAGAACATCATCCTGATTTCTTGCCAGTGTTTATGTATAACTTCTTATATCATATAATTGATTTTCTTTAACTCCGTCTATGTATTGCCTTGGTATTATCATCCACATTAACAATCTACATTTGGTTTTTGTGAAATTGTCACACTCTACAAAGTGGTCTAAACATTTCGCTTATTGTAATTAATTTTTTTAATACCTATTAGTGTATACAAACTGTAGTGTTATAGTCTATTTCAAATAGAGAGCGAAAAACGGACATTGACCTTTTAGTGTTGCGCAGGGAAGACCAACCTTCTTTGCATCAATAAATTGTTTTAATAGTTAGCAACTATTTTGTCACTATCAAAATTCAGGTTTTCAGTTTTTACCTAACAATTATCATTACATTACTATTATCACTATTTAACTCAAAACTGTAGATCAAGTTTTTCGTGTAACTATCTACCTACACATTAGTAAATTAATCATCTGACATTGGCAGGTGTAATTAGTTTAAGATTTAAGTGTGTGCCAAATAAACTATTTATAATTATTATTACCTATTTATAGGAAACGATTATGAAAATAAAATCAAACGAATAAAAAAATTACATTATATTAAATCTGAATCAGAATTACTATCGTCTGACGAGCTGCTGTCTGATGTTTCGCCTGTTACGTTTATGATAAATGAATCCACAGTTTTATCCACTTCCTGGTCTAATGAGGCTAATTTTTCTTCTTCTTTTTTTACATGGCTTATACAGTTTTGCCATTTTTCGGGGGTAATGTGGCTTAGCGCTTCATGGAGTAGCTTTTTTACATGACGAGGAAGACGACTCCGATGATTCCATTATCACTCACAAACAAAAAACAACACAAAACAAATATATGTCCTAACAAAAACAGATATAACTAATTTAACTCAACAAAAAATAACAATTAACAACCAAACATTCAAATAGCACACTAAAACAATCCGAATCCAAGCGTATTCCAGAGCGGAATGTGGCCCCAGCCATATCTTACCGAAAAATGTCAAAACAGGTTTGCAATATCTGATGGACCTTGTCGCTCGCCTCGCCCGGTACCACGAAACACGGTAAATGCGTAAGCGACAGGGAAACGATACATAAATGTATGGATAACGATACGCATCGTTTGTTTTCGGTGCTCTCGTGGTACCGTGGCGTGAACGTACGTTTTTCGCTCTCTAGTTGAAATAGACTATAGTAGATAAATTATTATCTTGCACCCCAGACCTGCTGCCTCATTGGTTTACTACCTTCTTAAAATCATTGTTTTGTACAAATCATGTATCATATTCTACAACCTGAAAAAAAAAATCAGCTGTTCCATACAAAAAGTTCATTGAATTTTGGCATAATGTATGGAATAGCTGATTTTTTTCATGATTTCAGGGTTTATCTCATAGTTAAATTTGGTCATAATATTGAGTAAAATAATATCCCCGAATTTGTCCGTTGTTTAAAGAAATACCTTGTATTAAAGCTGTATAAATGGTAATATTTGCAATGTTGATATTTGTTTTTTAAATAATACTATTAGAATGGTTTTTAAAAGCTGTTTAATATTATTTTTCAGTATTACCAGTGTTACCACTTCCAACGCCTTTACCATCAACATTAAACAATAAGTCACAATTGTTCCACCCTCGTGTTGCCGAGGAAGCAGCCATACTGCTTGCAACTCGTGATGATAACTTGGTGACGCTGCTGCTTCAGTCACTCATGCAAACGTCTGTCTCTCACATGTAAGTTTAGTTTTTCATTGATAAACTTTTTGTTGGAACCTTATTCTTATGATATTACCTGACTGTAGTTAACATGTGTGCTCAGAAATTAAATACATGGGGTATTCGCTATCTCTGTGTCCCCGACCACACATCTATTGATCATATTTTATACCATCTTGGGCGGGAAATCATTTGAATATTTTGTTTGTGTTTTTACTTTCTTCACATTAAAAAATGAATAGCTGAGTATTAACTATCGATTTCACACACTAATTATATTATTATAAACATCTTGTGTGAAATAGATGGCTTTATCCCTAGTTAAACAATTGGAACTTAAACATTAGGAACTCTAATGTAATAGTAGTTTTTGGTTTTTGTTACAACATACATTTCTTATAAAATAAATTATAAATTATGATAAATTTCAACTCTGCAAAATGTTTAAATTAAACTATTATTTTGTAATTAGCAATAACTATCTATTACTGTTGCATGTCAGTAATGAATAAATACAAAAAGTTGTAATGTGGCACTCATTTTGTATTGTGATGGTTAGTAGTTTCATATTTCAATATTGAAAAAATATTTTATAAACTTTTGTAGTGCATATGTTTTAGACTTAGTTGCTATTAATAATATTGGCCCACTGATTCCTGATTTTTATAAAAAAATATGAATTAGATAAAATACAATGCAACCCCTTCATCTAGGTGCTGAAAAAATGTTTTAAAAAGTAAAATATCATCCACAATTTGCTATATTTGCAGGAAAGACATTTAAAACCAATTCCCATGTCAAAAAAAAACAGCTAAAAATGTGAAACAACTAATCAAAGGCACTGTCAGTCAACATTATGCTCATAGAAATATTTCGCTGGGAACTATATCCATATCATATCTGAAATAATACACATTCACCTATTTATAAAGAGGATTAATTCTTCAGTTAAACTTGTGTAAGCAAAGTAGGTAAGACATTTATTTTCCAAGAAAATATAAATGACCAGCTATAAAATTTAAAGGCTGTAATGAGTTTGAATTAGGAACTTAAATAAACCTTAAACTGGCTTCCCACGGCGCGTGATTTCACGCGCCACTCCGCACCACTACGCGCTGTTGCGCGCGCTCCCGCGCCTTCAATCTGATACGCTGCGAAGCTGACGCGCCTGTAGAAACGAGCTTACGTTGGGCACAGAGTCTCCTTCCTACGGAGCGTTGACCCGTGCTGACGCGGTGCATAAAATTATTATTATTGCTTATCATTTTATTTTAGCAACAATTTTCCATCAAGTAAAGCAAAAAAAAAACAAAATCAGAAAAAAATAATCTAAAACTAAATAAACATATTAGGTATATGTTAGTAAAAACATCAAACCTTATTAGTAAAATAACTACATTAAAATAAAAATGTTCCTACAGTGATTATGATGTCCCCCGCCCATCAATCTTGTTACCATATGCAATATATGCATCTATTTATTTTGAATAGAACAGTCCGAGAAGGAAAAAATAGGCCTCGCATTGGCTATATGGCATATTCGCACGCGAAACGAGGCGCAACTTAGTATTCCAACGATCCCAAAGATAATACAGTATGATCTTGTCAAACCTTCTTGAGCACGATATAAGTAACTGGCCGCTGACGACGCGCCGCCACTACAAGCCGCGGCGCACCGGCTGTGTTAAAAAAACATTGAGAAGTTTTGGCGTACATTGTAATAATCATATGCTTGTGTAGTATTATTTTTCAAAATATGTGTTTTGAATTTGTGCATTCGTAATGAATTAGTAACCATTAAGGAGCCGTGGTAGCTCAGTGGGAGAACCGCCGCTTCGCATTCTTGAGGTGGCGGGTTCAAACCCCGACTCGTACCAATGAGTTCTTTAGGACTTAGGTACATACGAATTTACATACCACTGGCTTTTCGGTGAAGGAAAACATCGTGACGAAACCTGCATATTTTATGTAGTTCACGCAAAAAGGGCCGATTACCGGCCTAGTTGCGGAAAAAGAGCCCGCTCTTTATCTTTAGTAACCATTAAGTGTTTCCAAACTGCAGACGTCTATAAAACAAGTATTTCTGTCTACACCACTTAACTGGATCAACCATGTTTATAAAATACGCAAGACAAGGAACATCGCCATAATATTATTATTTTCTTCGTTATAGGTTCTTTAATACCACTATTCTGTAAATCTGTAATTTGTAAATGTCAAATCATGTCATGACAAATCTTTACTATTTTTGCAGAGACCTAAAAGACGAAAGCATACCAGATGCTGTAAGTCCGGCTCCTCAACAAGCTACACCCGAGCTGCTCAAAGCAATATTAAGTGTAAATCCCAATGTGTTCGACCAACAGCAAAGAAATCATTGGGGTGGAAACCACTTAAACACATCCAAGTTTAATGGGTTGTCACCTTCTGGATCATACAGCTACGCATCACATAATGCTGCTCCTTCAAGTCCATCAACACTCGGAACTTTTATGCACTCTGCATCCATTCCAAACCAGCAGCTCTTGGCCCCTCCGTGCCAGTCATCGCCCAACGTGAATATGGGCTCCCCGCCCTCGCAGGCAAGGCCAGGCAGCCAGGTCAACATTACCGCCCAAAACAACATTTCTCCAGTCTGGAACAGTGCAAATTCCTCCAACATTTATTCGAGCTCAATGGCAAATTCATCAACTCCTCAAAATGGTGGATTTTACAATAGCCTAGTACAAGACAATAGAAATTTTGCTATGGAAGAGAAAGACCCATTGTCAATGTCTCCAACAAGTTCAGCTGAGCAACCGCGATCTACCATGCAATCCCAAGAAAAGCCGTTTGAAATAGGTAAGTTTAGTGAGTAAAAATGTACATATTTGACTATGTAATCATGTCAAAAGACAATCATGTACACACAAATTGGTCATCGTCATTGGTCGTTTACTGATCACTGGGCAACTAGTGTATAAAATGACCTCCACACACTGTGTAGCATACGTGTCGTTCTTAAACCGCGCGATAATAAACAACGCCAATACCTGAAATTACTGATCGCACGCGATCACTTACCTTTAAGTGCGCTGACAAGTCCATGATCAAACTAAAATTGCTCCACTCATACATAAACGATCACATGGTGGAGTGCACTTCAGTTTTAGATAATACAATCTAATAAGGGGAATGAGTTGCATGTTCACAGTAATATAATATTTAATATTAGCAGATGGGAATGTGATGACGGGACAGTCGCCGGCGCAGGCCAGCGTGGCTCCGTCGCCGCTGCGCCAGGAGCCGCAGGTGCCGCAGTCGTCGATGGGGGCGCCGTACGCGCTGCCGCAACCCGCGAACACTGCCCACGACAAGCAGGACACCAGTAAAGCCTTAAACATCAACAGCAGATACCCTGTCGTTAAACTCGGAAGACTATCAGTGAGCTTTGTTTGTTTTTCATTCATAACTTCACGAATGCTTGTATACATTATGTTTTGCAGAAACTCGTAAATTATAATACGTAGATTATGTCCTATATGTAGCCATTCTTTTTTCGCTTGCAATCACGTAGACTAATCACATGTTAATGCTGCAGGATGGGGTATTGAAAAAGCATGACTTCACTACTGAACAGAGATCTCGAAAAAGCAGTGTGATCGAATCGGATTCAGATGACAATGTACCACTTAAAGCGAAACCTAGTATTAATACACCAGCAGTAGATAAAGAAAAGGAAGCAATCGATATAGCTAGAGAAAAAAACTGGGAAGCAGTGAAGCGGAAACATGAAGAAGCCAGTAGAAGGGAAGAAGCAGAGGCTGCTATTGGTAAAAACACACAGATTTACAGACACTATTACCTACATGCTAATATGTTGATTATTACTTATTTAACTGATTTATAATAACTTGCTTTAATAATGATGTTCTATCTTTTATTTTAGTGCGGCCGAAACTGCGAAAAGTAGAAAAGAGATTAGTACCTGTACTTGAAATGTTATCTGTAGATGAATTGATGGAAACAAACACATACCAACGGTTTAACAAATTGATTGAATCGGTATTTGATGCTATCGACGACGAAATTATAATTACGGAAGAGATGGGTAAGAATTTTTTATCATGACTGCACCTTACAATTTATGTATAAATAATCCAGGTAGAATTATAACGGCTGTGTTGTTAAAATTGTTCCAGAGGGAACTGACATTCCTGAAGAACTGTTACTGTCTCGATATCAGCTCCAAGAGCTGTCTGCGGAAGCGGCTAAGTTGAAGAATCTTGGTGCTATGGAAGCTATACCTTCCGACAGATTAGTTCGTTTGTTAAATATATTGGAGAAGAATATCAGGGCAGCTGAGAAAATGTCACTCGTCTGCGATCCGGTGAGCGATAGTTTAGTTTTACTATGGAAACTAACGTGGTTTTCACACATCGTTGTTATAAAACACGGGAATACTCACGTAAAAATTGAGAAAAATTGATTGCAATTGAGTGCCAAACGAGACGCAACCGCAAGCACGTCACGTTTGTAAACTCACCTGATGAAGGTCACCGAATGTGACCTAAACTAGTCGTAGTAGACGACTTAATTTTTACGTGAGTATTCCCGTGTTTAATTATAACAAAATGATAGTTTAGTTTATACTTGCTCAAAGTACGCTGATTTTCAGTCGAAACGTCGGGACCAAGCTAGATGTCCCCGGGTAATTTTGGTTTTGCTAATAATTTCATATCCAATCAAAATTTTCTCAAGTACCCCCTATCTCAACTGAAAAGCCATGTTTATACTGTACCAGACTCTTTTTATTTATATGTGAATGTTTTGCTTGTTTAGGAGGATAGTGAAGAAATGCGACAGATATGGCTCGAGTCGGCGATGGAAAGAGTGATGTGCGCCTCGGATGCGGCGCTGACAGCTCTCTACGTGATGACGTCACCGAGCATGCCTAAGCGAATATTTCTTGAGGACGTCATAGATAGGATCATAATGTTCATAAAGTTCCAATTGAACAATACGATCTACTGCGTCTACGACCCAGTCTATAGCATCCAGTCGACCTCTAAGAAAAAAGGTAAGTCCCCCCCAGCCATTTTGCGATTTAAACTCATCGATTTTATCTTCAATTTCAGACTAATTTTTCTATTTTTTAGCAGATGTAATGACCGTGTGCGTTAAGAGCTAAAGTGTTGTGTAGTGGTAATTTATGTAGTGATGGTTGCAATTAATGAAAATATTTTGAATGCCCTTAATTTTATGTTTTAAAAGGTAAACTTAAAATTTGGTGAATCTAATATTTTTATTTAAAAGTTTACTTTAACCTACGAAATAAATCATAATAAGATAATTTCTATAACACATAATGTTGTGCCCATACAGCCCAAGTAAATGACTTGTTATAAGTAATTTAATTGAACACTAAAAAATATCTAAACAAGATTTTCTCGAATCATAGCTAAAACACTTGATCCAAGTAACCTTTCAAATAATAATTAAAAGTTAAAAATAACTAAAAAACAAGCTTTGGCCCGTTTAAAGTGGGTCAAAATCGCTCCCAATGGAGTCGGTTACAAACATACAGGTGAAACTAATAAAAAGCGTGTTAAAAAAACGCCCTTTGCCTCACATCAGGTATGTTAAAGGGGGGTTAAAAATGGTTGTGTTATGTGTATAGTGGACGGGCGCAAGCGGCGCGGCGGCGGCGGCGGGTCGGCGTCGGGCGCGGGCGCGGCGCGGCGCGGGCTGGGCGCGCGCGCCGTGCGCGAGCTGTACACGCACGCGCACGAGTGCGTCACGCTGCTGGCCGAGCTGCTGGCCGCGCACCACCTCACCGACACCACGGTGCTGCACGCCTCCACCGTCGGCGTGTCGCCCTTCTTCGTCGAGAACGTCAGCGAGCTGCAACTTGCCGCGCTCAAGCTCGTCACCACGGTGAGCAACAACCACCTCTTTCACACTAGAAGGGAACTAATGCCCTGTACAATCGTCGACAATGAACGTGAGTGACCGTGCTGTGTCTGTGGCTGTTTCATTTAATTTGAAGAAACTAAACACGGTCCATGGGCTCAATACGGACAGACGTATGCGCCGAGTCCAAACGAAATGAAACGTCATTTCAATTGCAGTGAGAGACGCAGCACATTGGCCTACGTTCAGTGTTTATTTCTATATACAAGATCTGCGTTTATATTCTAAGAAATTGTTCTGTCTCCATTCAATATTTATATTTTTTTAAATTTTAGATATTCACAAAGTACGAACAGCACCGCCGGTTGTTGCTCGAAGACATACTGGCGTCGATAGCGCGCATCCCCAGCTCCAAACACAACCTGCGCTCCTTCCAGCTGAACTCGGATCAGCACATACAGATGCTGACAGCGCTGGTCTTGCAATTGGTGCAATGTGTTGTAACATTGCCCGAGTCGTTGTGTAAATCTTATGAGAAAGACAAAAAGAACCATGCTGAGACGTCTGAAAATAAAAAAGTGAGTTGTGTTTACAGATTTAATCAGATATTACACTTTATTTTTACACCTGGCAGGTTACTTGTGTAAAGTTGATCATGATTGGGACTGTGTCAGTGATGCATGCTATCCTGTTCGCGCCAACTACTCATACTATACGTGGTCCCGCTCGAACTCAATCACTATGACAACGAATGGAGATTTATAATATGGGTTCTGCTGGCCTTTCAGAACACACTTACTACCAGCTGATATATGATGTTGTTTGTAAACAAAAGCTTTTTTATTTTAGCAGCATGTAGATAAAGACCTTCTGATAATATCCAAGTACGAAGCAGCGATCAGCGTGGGTGGTACATTCCTGACGTCATTCCTGAACAAGTGCCGAAGTCGCTCCGAAGAAGTGGACTTCCGGCCCCTGTTCGAAAATTTCGTTCATGATCTGCTAACTACCGTCAACAAACCCGAGTGGCCCGCAACTGAACTGCTGCTGAGTCTACTCGGAACGATGCTGGTGAGTGGATATTCGCTACATTGAAGAATAAAGCCGGCATTCAATAAAATTATTTGTAAGGTAAAGTTTTCAGTAAAGTAGCAGCAAATACAGTCCGTGTCTTGATTCGCCACATCTTTATTTTCACTCCATCAAGTTTACCGCCCAAATTAAACATTGAGCTGTATGGTCCACTACCAATACCGTCATACATACCTCGCGACAAACGATCCCACATCATCCCATCTCCCACCTTTTATCTGCATATCACGGGCAAATTTTTACTTCTATGTCATGTGTTGTTCCAGGTGAAGTACATGTCGGATAAGTCAATGGAGATGTCGGTTCGTGTGGCGTCGCTGGAGTACTTAGGGCTGGTGGCGGCGCGGCTGCGGCGAGACTCAGTCAGCTCGCGCGCGAAGCTTGCCACCATGGACGCAGTGGTTAGAGACATCCGTGCCGAGGAGGAAAAGGAAGGCGGCGCGCAGGTTAGTACACTTTATTAGTCTAGTTTCCTCCTATGTGAAAATCAGTCTATGATCCAAGGTTGTATTCTGCAATTCAATCAAGAATCCACTTGTCCGCTTACGATTCGTGTACCAAATGTTATTCTACATTGACAGAGCGCGACGTCCGGCCTCGACGAGGACGAAGAACGAACGGAGTTCCTGCAGCGGGTGCTGCTCGACTACCTCGCCATCAACGGGCAGAAGGACCAGGCGTGGAACTGCGCGAGGCATTTCTACATCACGCAATGGTACCGCGACATGGTCATCCAGCCCAAGGCCGCCTCGCCCACCAAGCGGCCCAAGAACAAGTCGAAAAAACGATACGTGAAGGACGAGTCCAGCGAGGACGAGACCGACGCGGACGAGGAGAGCGACGCCGACGGCAGCGTCCGGGAGTCCAAGACGAAGCAGACGTCCAGCGCGATCCTCTCCGCGGAGAAGTTCAAGACGATCGAGCGGCGGAAACATTTCTTCGTAGAAAAGATTCGGCCGTTCCGGTACCGCGGCGGCACGCAGGTGCAGGTGATGCAGTCCTACATCGACTACGGCGGCGCCGAGCTGATCTCGCAGTACCTCGCTTCGAAACGATCCTTCTCGCAGAGCTTCGACCGGTACTTGCGGAAGATCTTGGTGATACTGTGCGAGAATACGATAGCGATCCGTACGAAGGCGATGAAGTGTCTCGCGATGATCGTGGAGGCGGACCCCGCGGTACTGGCGCGGCCCGACATGCAGATCGGCGTGAACCGCTCCTTCCTGGACCAGAGCACGGCGGTGCGCGAGGCGGCCGTCGACCTTGTCGGCAAGTTCGTGCTCAGCCGGCCCGACCTTATCGACAAGTATTATAACATGCTCTCCAACAGGATACTGGTGAGTTCTACTTATAGATTTCTCACCCCTTACCCACCAGAAGTCGCTTGTCTAACTGATATAATGGCAAACGCGGTCGACACACTGCTTATATTGATCTCAATCCATAAAAAAAACCGCTAGTACTGCGATCGTGTCTTTGAGTCACCAACCAGCGTTTAGTATGCCCTGAGCGGACTTTAATAAAATTATTTATTTCAATTTAAAATATCTAAGGAATAAGGAGACGTCGGTATTCTTGTACTAAACCGTCTATGGATTATTTAACGTCGATAAATTTTCAGGATACCGGTGTGTCAGTGCGGAAACGAGTGATAAAAATATTGAAGGACATCTGTATAGAGTGCCCCGAGTTCCCGAAGATTCCCGAGATTTGCGTAAAGATGATCCGGCGGGTGAACGACGAGGAGGGCATAAGGAAGCTGGTCATGGAGGTGTTCCAGAACATGTGGTTCAGTCCGTGCGCGGCCGGCGCCGGCATGCGCGGGGCGGCGCTCGACCCCACGGCCGCCACCGCTGACCCGCTCACCAGGAAAGTGCTCAACATCACCGATGTCGTCATCTCCTCAAGAGATATTGGCCTCGAGTGGTTTCAGCAACTCCTCACCAGTGTGAGTTTCATTTTGTTTGACTACTGTGTGCTTGTGTATTGTATTGGGGACCCTATTCCGGTGCACTCAAATTGTTGTTGCCGTATTATTTCTTCACTCACAGCCTCTGTTCTGGAAAGAATGGCATGAATGAGAGAAGGGCTATTACTCAGCACATGTTGAAAAGGGGCTAATATCATACTAATATTAATATCACTTACTCTGTACATTTTTTATTTAGATATATTTTGATGTGCAACATCAGTCTATAGAAATTTCATAAGATAACAAGAACATTATTTTTACAAAACAAAAACCGACTTCAAAAGACCGACTATTGAGTTATTCATCTACATATTTGTCGCGCACGTACTTAATGCAAATTTAAGACTTATATAGTTTTCTCATGGATACCATTATCAGAATTGGACTAAATTGAAATGGTACCAAATGGGAAGCGTCAGCTTTCTAATAAAAAAAGAATCATCAAAATCGATTCATCCAGTCAAAAGTTATGAGGTAACAAACATTAAAAAAAAAAAAACCTACAGTCGAATTGATAACCTCCTCCTTTTTTGAAGTCGGTTAAAAAGGACAGTGAAACCATGATTTCGAGTACGCCCAAATATTTTGTTTCTGCTTTTATTGTGGTCGATCTATGACAGAAAAACTGCCAACGATCCATCATGTTTTTTTTTTCAGGCACATTGAATTCACAAACAAATAGAAATGTATTATTGAATCATCTTTTACAGTTATTCAAACCTAAGGAGGACAAAGATGATTCCACGAAAATTATTTATCAACCGCCCAGATCGCTGCTACTTGCGTGTCAGCAAATTGTAGATTGCCTTATTGAGAGTTTACTACGGCTGGAAGAGACCAGTACGGAAGGTAAATTGATAAAAAATACATTACAAGTTTTTCCAAGTTTGCTTATACAGTTTAAACATTTTTCTCAATATTTTTAATTTGCAGGTACTGGCTCATCTCAGCGCATTTTAGCGTGCCTTTCGACGCTACATTTATTTGCAAAAATAAGACCACAACTGTTAGTTAACCATGCCTTAACGTTGCAACCATACCTGAGCCTGAAATGTCAAGTAAGTTTTGGTTTAATTTTTAGTCTAGATTGCTTATTTTGTTACGGAATGCTTTTCCGGCATTTCTAAAACAACAAAAATGTATAGATTACATTCGATCTATGTTTGTTTCTCCCATCGTCACTTCTAAGAGCTAGTACTCGTCAGGCTGATTAAAGAGTCTTCTGCATGTGCACTTGGGCAGCTAAAACAAACAAAAAACAGTGATAGTAGATAGTAGCAATTACTTCAAACACAAATTACTTCAAGTTAAATCTAAGGAGTAGCAAATAATCTATGTTTGCTACTCCTTAGATTTAACTTGAAGTAATATGGCCGATTGTGCACTGTCTTAGAAGTCGCCGGCACGTTTGTCATGTACAAATAGTAATAAATGTCTTAGTTATATGCTCGTTATTCCTTAGATTTTGAAGGCAACTCACGAAAACCATCCAATCTTGTTACTTTTTAGAATCAATACGAGCAGCAAATAATGTCAACGGTGGCGGCGACCCTAGAGCTAGTGGTGCCGCTAATGGAGCACCCAAGCGAGGTGTTCCTAGC
The DNA here is from genome assembly GCA_949125135.1 of Alcis repandata. Lineage (NCBI taxonomy): Eukaryota > Metazoa > Arthropoda > Insecta > Lepidoptera > Geometridae > Alcis > Alcis repandata. Next base: position 7,134,358 of record OX421226.1, on the reverse strand, counting down.
GCAACTAGAGGAGGATGCCGTCAAGCTGATCCTGCAGCGAGGGCAGCTCGTCATCGCCGCATGTATAGCCTGCCTGGCGGCCATCGTCAACACACTCACGCACAACTACAAGCTCATCAGAGATGTCTTCCAAAAGTACCACAGTGAGTATCACCATAAAAACAATATAGAACTTTGTGTTCCTCGTCCGGGAAAGAAAAACCACTGCAATAAAAACTGCAATAAAAAATGTCTCAATAGAGACTGTGAGGGAGACAACTCTCTGGAAATCGATACTTTTTACAAGATCTGCAGTCAGTAGTGCTTTTGATGGAGTACCCGAACAACCCTCAAATACAAGCTCTTCATAGATTTCTTTCGGCGACATCGGTTCTATTGGTGCGAATACATTAGTTGAATATCGGCAATGTGTTCTAATACAAGTCCTATACAATAACAACAACAATACAATAATTCTTAACCAATGTTGATATTATTCATAGGCACTGAGGCAAGATTAATTTATACAAAAATAAAATGAGATTCTCTTCCTTTCCAGATATCCTCATGTACTGGAAAAGCAGCTGGCAACGAAATCCGGAGCTGGCGCGATCATCCCACTCACGGCCGTATTTTCGAAGAGCTCTCTTTATTGTGGGCCTTTTACTACGGTATTTCGACTTCACGGAGCCGAAAGTAATAGAAGGACTTCCGGTAAGTGTATAAAATAATTTATCCTTATAACGATTATTACAGCCATTACCGATCCTTTTTACCGCACCAATTTTTACGGTTTAACGCTGATCTCATCCAAGACTTGCCCTATCTATCCATCTCGCTGGTGGTATGCCACTTTGCCACTGGTCTTTGCTACTAATTGGTCACTTATAGATGTTGAAAGATTATGAATGTAACTGATTTTACCCCACTGCCTAAGACTACTCAAGCGCAGACGACGTAAGTTTTAAAGTCATTTGCCAAAAAATTGCCACAAACAAGTGTTCAATTTCCAGGAGGACATCAAAGAGCAAGTATACAGCACGCTGATGTTCTTCGTGGGTCTGGAAGACGAGGACTTTGTCTCGCACACACTCAAGGCGCTCGGGTCGGTGTGCGTGCGGCACTACGAGTTTATGCTGCGGCCTGAGCTCAAGGAGTTCTACCACCAGCTGCTGACGTCGGACATCGCGCCCGTCGACATGAAGGCGGACGTGCTGCGGAATATAGAGATGTATCTGCAGGAGGAGGAGCAGCGGATGATCAGGCAGGACAAAGAATGTACGTATTTTATTCTGTTAGTTAATTGTTTCTGACTAGCTTTTATGACACAAATAATGAGTTATATTATTAGACGAGCAAAATTTTGCTTTAGATAAAACACGCAATTGATATAGACAGATTCACGTAAAAAGAACTCTGGCTGTCAAGCTGCGCAGTAGGCGATTTATGGGTCTATTTGGTGGTTTGAGGTGAGGCGCGGAGCGGGCGGGTCACGTGCTGCATGCATAACAGTGCGCCATTGGTTCGTCAGTCGCGTCAGTCTCAAATTACCATCGCGCACAAAAGTTTTTAGTTACAAAATGGTTTTACATAGAAATATGTTACATGAAATATTTTATTTTAGTAATGAAATATTTTACATTAAATATGTATACGATATTTTACTATATTCTTTCAGAAAAAAAAATTAAAATAGTAATATAAAAAATTTGAAATGTTGTCAATTAGATTAAACATTTTTTAACACATGTTTTTAATTTTATTTAATGATATTCTATGGAATATATATTTTTCAATCTAAACCTACTAATAACCAATATACGAAGCCGCGAGCGAAAGTTTAGTTCAAAAATAAAACAATAGGCCTAGTACTTTTGTGCACGAGTGCACCCATGCGCGAACACCGTCGTCGTCTTCTATACACTACTTCATTCATTACTCGTTCAACAGGGTCAAAAACGTCGAAGCACGAGAACCTAAAGGAGATGGGCGACGTGTCGTCCGGCATGGCGTCCACGGTGATCCAGCTGTACCTGAAGGAGATCCTGGGCGCCTTCCTGCACGCGAGCACCGTGGTGCGCTCCAGCGCCATGAAGGTGGTGCAGCTCGTGCTGGCTCAGGGGCTCGTGCATCCCGTGCAGGTAACACGACTCGACACGTTTAGGCCTACGCTACACTTGACGGAAATTCCGACGCCAAACTTCCGTAAATCCGTTATTAACACTTTGACTACGGGAAACACATACCTTGTGTTTTCCTTTATGCGACGCGAGTGCAGCTGCACAAACCAGGCGCGTAAAACAACGCGTTTGACTAGTAGCCACACCTAAGGCAAGCGCATGTGATTATTAGCCGCAGTCAAAGTGTTAAACATTGCAGCCACAATTAATATTCCATGGCAGATTATCAGTCGACTGCTAACGCTTATGCATGAGTTATACGCGAGTTATCCGCCGAATGTGGCGCGAAACATATAAATACATGAAATGCGACGTTGCCGATCTTCCGCGTAGTGTGCCCGTTAGAGTACTAGTTTATGGCAGCTTGACGACCTATTTGACACAGCGGTAGTATATCCGCTTTATAAACCAGAAATCCCGGGTTCGATTCCCGGCCAGGCAGGTGTTTCAATGTTGAATTTAAATATCTGTTCTGGGTCTGTTAGTTGTCCTTTTATTTGTATGTGCTCCATGTCGCTAGATGCGCTCAGCATCAAAAAAGTCGTTGGCACGTTAGCTTATTTCATTGTTACATTATAGGTATTGTAATTTCCATATTATTGTTTTACAGATTGTCCCTTACCTGATAAGTATGAGCACGGACACAGAAGTCACGGTATCGCACACGGCAGACAAGCATTTACAAGAGATCGACAAGAAGTACCCTGGTTTTATACATATGAAGGCGCAGCTCGGTATCAAACTGTCGTATCAGTTGCAGAAGATTCTGCAAGGCGATGTGAGCGAGGGCGTTATACGGGGATTTAGGTAAGATCAAATAGTATCGCAAAAACAACAGCATTACAGTTTAAAATTCAATAATACTAGATCTAAAAACTCCAGACTAATAAATACTTTTTTTTACAGGAAAAAGGACCAAGATGATCTACCGACATCACTAAACGGTTTCTTATACTCATTACTTAGGAACACGAGGCCTCAAAGGCGAGCTTTGGTTTTGTCGTTACTGAAACAGTTCGACGACGTTTCCGTAAGTAGAAATCTCAGTTAATTCTTAAAATATCTATTCAAATTAAAAAAGTACCTTTTCGTTAAATCTTGTGTTTTCATTTCAGACGGCGCCATTAGATCAGATGTTGTATTTAGCAGATAATTTAAGTTACTTCCCATTTCAAGTTCAAGATGAACCATTATTTATTATACACCACATCGATATCATCATTTCGACGTCAGGATCAAATCTCTTGCAGCTTTTTCGAGAGGTAAGCATGAATTTTATTGCTAGAAAGTGTAGTAATTAAGTGTTACTTGACCTTATTTTTTCAGAGTGGAGAAAGTTTTGGGTCTAGGCGTTAAGGATGACACAGGTTTTTAATATGCAACTAAGTGACGATACGAGCAAATCGCTTGCTTGATGCTAAATGTCACGTTTGCCTATAATACGTCTAAACTAATTTTTCAGGTAGCATTTATTCAATGGACTCACGCCTGTATTTGCATATTGCTATAAAGGCGTCGTGTCGTTTAAGGTAGTAGGATACTAAACCTACTCTGTATTTCAGGGTCTGAACCAAACGTTGAATCAGTCCGAGAAAGAGCCACTGGAAGAGGAGGAGGAGGACGAAGAAGAGGCGGAGGCGCTGGTGGCGCGGCTGCCCGCGGACGCGGCCCCGCTGCGCGCCGCCATGCGCCAGGCGCGCGGCTGCCTGCTGCTGCTCGTGCTCAAGCAGCACCTCAAGCAGCTCTACGGGTTCACGGACGCGTGAGTACACGAGCCTAGCAGTCACTCGTGTGTAGCCAAACCGTGCAGAGACTGAGAGGGCGGCGCGCACTACCGCGCAGGCGAGGACTAAGATAAACGGTTTGGCTATAGTCGACTTAGTGCAAGAAGTCATTAACTGCAAAGAGTTACTGTTTGAGTCTATGAAAACTAACGTAGTTATGACACTTTTTTGTTCATAATTAACACGATAATGCTCACGTTTTATTGAGTATGATACTACGAACAGATTTGATCTCATTCGGTAATGTTTTTCGAGGAGTAGTTACAAACGTGATGCGCTTGAAGTCGCGTCCAGACTGTCACTGATTTTGCAGTCAATGACTTGCAGTAAGCCGACAATCTTCTCAGAAACAGTGGCTGAATGTCACCATGGCTAAAATCAGATGGGAACTAATGGAACTATCATAAACACGTTTTCACCCAGAAAAATGCATAATTAGCCTCCTTCTCCGGGAGGGGAATGTTTATCTTTATAACAAGTAATCCACAATGTTTTGTTGGTTTAATCAAGTCGCGAGGTGTTTTTAATTTGTGACTGTTCGTAATGCTTGTCGCTTGTTGTTGCTAGTTGCTTGTCTATTTGTCCATTATTTATGAGTATTATAAAGCTATCTATCGAGAATACGTCGGACGTCGTATTGTCGTTGAGTATTCAGTGGATTCAGTGAAGGCTGATGTGGACGTGTTATTCCAGCAAGATCAACCAGTACTCGCCGTCGGAGAGCGTGAAGGTGTACGAGAAGGCGGTGTCGCGGCGGCTGGCGCCCGGCTTCGAGCCGCACGCCACCATCGCGCAGCTGGCGCACCGCGGGCGCGACGCGGCCGCGCTCGACGAGCCCGCGCGCCGCCGCCTCGTCGACGACTACCTCGAGGTAAGCTTTTGTTTTTTTTTCTTGACGTGACAACGTCTACAGCCAAACCGTTTATCTTAGTCCTCGCCGTACAGAGGCGCGGAGGTATGACGACAAAGGGGACTGAGGGAGGTGCGGGCGGTGGGCGCGTGTGTATCACACGAAGCGCTCCCGCCGCCCGCACCTCTAAAAGAAATAATAAATAATCTAGACGTAGGTAATTTGGGTGTCTTCAAGTCGCGAGTGAATCGGTTCTTTCTAGGCAAGCGTGCTCCATCGTAGACTGCATCATTGCTTACCATCAGGCAGGATGGTGGTCAAACGCAAGCCTATAATTAAAATAAAATGAACGCCGGCTACAAGCACGAAAAAGTGTTCCGTTACGTGTCCCGTTACGCTTATTGTGACGTCACGATCGGAGCGAGAAAAGTATGCAATCATTTCATCAAGGTTTTTTACGACGTTGTCACGTTAAACTATCGTCCGTAAACCGACGTTACAGATAACCAATTTTTTTGACCCAGGTAAAAACCTACTAATATTATAAACGCAAAAGTTTGTGAGAATGTACGTATATTTGTTTTTTTTTTTTTTTGTTTTATAAAAGTAATCAGTGGGCAAACAAGCGACGGGCCACCTGATGGTAAGTGGTCATCGCCTCTTTCACGCAAAAACGGCTGAATGGATTAACATGAAATTTGGAATGAAGGTTGTTCATGGTCTGGATTAACACATCTAGACCATGAACAACAACTACTTTTTATCCCGTAAAACACGGGTAAAACCTCGGGGCACAGCTAGTCCTTTATGAATACCACCAGCACCGGGGGAGCACAGTTGTTATGTGGGAATCTCCGCCCTAGGGGCGGCCTACCCGCTAAAAACCCTGGGGTGTTCCCCCTTGACGCTATCCGCCGGGGCTATGGGCACGTTTTCACTCTTCTACGGCATATTGAGGTAACCACATTACCTTCTAACGAACGAAACGCTGCCCCTCTAGTCAAGTTGCAATTCTATATTCGAAACGATGTAGAAAAGTGAGAAAATGTTTGGGAATGACATTTCTGTCATAGAATATAGAATCTATGAATAGATTATAGAAATGTTATTTCCATACGTTATGGAAGTGCAACTTGACTAGGGGGGCTGACTACTTTCTCTCAGTCTTGGACCAAACGCTGGCCCGTCTGTGTCGATGCAATCGGTTGCTTATATCGCTTACAGTTCTCTCTATTATGAATATTTCACCTATCGTTACGTTAAAACAATCTAAATAAGTAATAATGTGTATTTTTCGTTGCACCTGCAGTTCAAACAATTGATGCTGAAGTTCGACCCCGAGGAAGAGGAGGAGGAGGAGACGGGGGCGGGCGGCGCGGCGGCGGCGGGCGCGGCCCCCCCGCCCGCGCCCGCGCCCCCGCCCCCCGCCACCTAGCGCCGCGCGCGCGCCGCGCAGTGCACGGACTCGGGGGGCGCCCCCCCGCGGACCGAGACAGTGACAGTGACGTAGTGCCGCGGCCGCGCGCGCCGGACTCACCGATCGCAGGATCGAGCGGCGCGGCGCGCTCCTCGCGTGTAGGACTCGAATCGTTGTTTTCGCTCGATTGATTATTTATTTCGCGCGCGCGCGGGCGGCGGGGCGGGGGCCGCGCTCCTCGTTGTACATTATATCGCGGCCTCGGCCTGCCGCGGCTCGCGCCCGACTCGCGACACACTTAAATTCTTTATATGAGTTATATTTGAGTAACTTGAGTTGTTTTTATATTAGTATTGTGTGTAGATAATTTTTATGAAGAATATAAAGTATATACATATGTACCTAATCTGACTTCCGTTTTTCGAAAACTTCCGTTCGCTTCACCGAAACCGATTCGATCCCGAGCCCGTCCGAGGAGGTCAATTCGACGATAGGACTACCGCAATGAACTCTATCGAATATCTGCATAATTTTTATACATATTAGATTTTATGTAAATTAAAGAAATTTATGTTTATGATGTGCGACGTACTGCAATTTCTAAATTAAAGTTACAAGGCTAGATTTTTAATAGAAATCGTGTTGTATATTTTGGACACCCACACTCTTTTAAAACGACATCATCCTTAGAAAATAGCTATTTATTAGTAAAATTATTATAAGAATACATACTGCAAACGCCTTTACAGATCATGCGGGAATTAATTAATTATTATTACCTACAGCTAAAAGTAGATACAATACAGACTTTCCGTAGGTAAAATACAAAAAATATCAAGTTCATTCTTGTAGTTATTCGACGTGCCGTTCTTCAGAGACAGCGAATTTGTTGCAAAGGAAGAATATTAGTGTTTCTGAGCTCGGCTTCACTTTTCCTTCTGCTATGAGGCGCTTCAAGTTGCGTATGCGCTGCTTGTGCGGGTACTCGCGGGATACTGGCTTAGTCTGGAACAATAATGTTTGTTCTTTACATTGTACTATTCAATCACAAGGAACATTACAATCATATACGCATAGGGATTTATACTGAAGAATCCATAGGGCCCATAGGGCGTGAAATCACTCACGTCAGACACTCGACAATAGAACAAATTACACCGGGATATGAACGAGTATTATATACATTTCTCGTAAATAAATGTAAGGCACAATAATGAAAGTTAAACGACTAAAGCTAGACATGCAGTCTCTTAAAAAACCTGTAAAACCTCTGTATAAAATTAATAACACGTTGCTGTAAGTGTTAATATCATGCAACAAAGTTCAACAACATTTCTGAGCACCGACGTCGTTAAACGATTTGGCAAAAACATATCTGCGATGAAACTTGATGACGCATGTCCATATTCTGGCGTTGGCTTTCAAAACAACAACGGCGAGTCGTTAGCCGTTAGGTCGTTAGAGTTAAATAAGATGCTGATGCGCTCATCTCTAATTAATTTTCCGCATCATTGCTTACCACCAGGCGAGATGGCGGTCAAAAGCGCATCAATGATAAAAATAAAATCCAAATAAACTTCTAAGAGCGGCAGACGTACGGCAGTTTTGGGAGCGCATTTCCTGCGATGCAAAGTATATTAAAATAATTTAATAAGACTTATCTTTTTTCCTTTGTCTAACTACCCTTTGCCTGCGCGTATCGATACAAACGCTCTAAATGCGACGATATTAGAAACATATTTTTCTGATCTATAATTTTTTTATTTGACTTTTTTTCTATAAATAGTCACAAGGATCTTTCCGAACAAGGAAGATTTGAATATTAGTTGGTATAGTTACCTCTTCTGCCTCTGTGACGGTGGGTTCTGGCATGCCTGCGATGGAGTTGTCCCACATGACGGGGTGCCAGGGTCGGCGCGCGGCGGCCGCCGGCGGCACCAGGCGCTGCGGCGGCTTTAGGGGCAGAGACCGCACATCTACGTACTCCTCTTCTTCCATTTCATCAATATCGGCTTTCATAACTGTTTTACTAAAACAGGAGGTAGAAAGAATATAAGTAATATGTCATTTGATCTAAACAAGATTGGCACAGGACCGGAATGAGTGGCCCATGCTCAGCAGTGGGTGACAACTGCGTTGATGATTCCATTCCATTTTTTGATATATGGAATATTCACGATATATCGTTCTTCAAATCCGAAATGAAATACCTATAGGTAGGTACTCGCGTAAAGTCATTATTTAACTCACGCTCATTGGCACATTGTAGGAATGAATGTACTCGTAAGTACGTTAGAGAATTGTTTCAGTAAATAATACACTAGCAAATTTCGCACTAACATATTAACTATTTGAAAACTTACGTAGAGTCGTAAACACCGGTTAGTTTTGAAAGAGTAGGTATCAATTTAAAAGAGAACTTGTCAAGCACGTACTTCTATTTTCTTTAGATGAAACGAGTCAAACAAAAAATAATAATGAAACCACCGATTCGAACGACCAGAAAATCACTGCGCAATTGGATAACCCCGTTTTTTATTCAATCAACAGTAGTTGGCAACGAGACAAGAAATCATTTTTTCATTGTCGGCGGCGGCGCTGCAATATGTCTGCAGCATTCCTTAAATTTCGTTTATTTATGTATATTGCATGCAAGTTAAATTGTGAATGAGACTAATAAAAAATCAATATCGATTTGTTACATACACTGACAAAATTCAATGGTGTCTGTAAACAAAAAATATTGAAACCGTTTATAACTTGATAAATGTGTAGGTGCCTAACTAAAAGTTAATTATACTTAGGTACAAGGAATAACTTACTATGTAGATTTCTTTCACGAATTATTAATAAATTGTTTTTTAGTAAATATTCTTGATTTTGTCTGCGTCGTGTTCCACTTGTTTCGTGCGGCACAACAAAGAGCGCTTCAAATATCTACTTTATTATTGGCTCGTAATCTCGTACAACTTATTTATAAACGAGGAACACTGATCCGATGCTTGGTTAGAATACGACTGAATTTAATTACTTTCTTCCGAGTCTGGCAGTTTGCGAACCGCTCTGCTCCCAGTGACGTAGGATCTTGGACAATTACCAGTAAAAATAGGAACATCAAAAACAGTATTGACAACTAGGACGCTGACCGAATAGCATGCCAACAATAGCAATTCGATCTCCATGAATTTATTACTAATTTATACTATGTAACTAGAACATCGTCAAGGATTGTAAACTATTCAAAGTACTGCACTAATCAATCAAAAATTGATGATATCTCTAATATAATTGTTTGCTAAATACCAACATAACATGTAGCTGTATTTTATTAATGTATGTATATTTTATGAAGACTGCTGAAAAAACTCTGTTTCGAAGGTCTGGGAAACAAATAAACAACAAGGCTAACTTTATAACATCAATTTATTTTGATTTTTAATTATAACATCTAAAACTAGTTAACAACAAACTTCTGATCAACAAACAGTCGTAACTTACCGATAGGTCAATAAAAATTAAGATTGCATTTGAAAGTAGTGTTCATATTATATACTACTTTTTTCTTATTTATTTCAGCAGGTTAATAAATTTTGAACAAAAAATACAACTTTCGCGGTACAACATTTTACTATATTCAACAATTAGCCTGTTTTGAAACTTTAAATCTGTCTTTTTTGGTTACGTAACAAATTATAGGCGTCCGTAACTCAGTACAGGCTTTAGGGGCCGTTCGACGGACACGCTCTACTAATATTGATTGTGTTGGCTAATAAAAGTTGGTCTTACGCGCCAGCAACGGTTTCGTCAAATGAAACTTCGTGCTCTGACCTTGACAGCATAAACTCTGGCAGAGTAACGCCTAAAGCTGCACTGTATCGCGGCATCGTTTCCGCCCAGTAGGCTCCCTTTGAACTGTCGCCGGCGAATTCCTCCGCCGCTATGTTAGTTTCATCGTTTATTTTAGCTTTTGCTTCCGCCTCTGACTCCGCACTTCTTTTAACTTTTCGCGTGGGAGCCTGCTCAATTGGAACTACGACGCTAGCGACAGGTTTAGTCGCAGCAACGGCGAGAGCATGGGGAGCCTTTTTACGTTTTAATTTTTTGCCGTAGGGCGAATTATCGACTACATAAGCTGCTGATCTTTTGGGCAAAGGAGCGCTCGTTGTCACCGTAACACTTGCGGCGCCTTCGCTTTCCTTGTCTAGAGTGGCAGGCTTCGAAGTAAATTCCTTTACTTCTTGGTAGGCTAAATGGCTCCGCTGTGGAGCAGATTCCGAAACAAACATACATTCTTCATTTTTGAGACCGGATTTGTCGATGCATTGGAAACATGTCATTCCATTCTTTTGCACTCTCTTGCAAGTAGATCTGTCTTTCTTTTTAAACTCTGCTAAAACGTGTTCCACGTCTTTTTTCTGCTCATTATTGGTATAAAATCCCGGGTGTGCTTTTTTGTAGTCGTAAGGTTTCTCAACGGACTCTATCTCGTCGTCGGGATTCCCTTCAGATGCGCGCAATGCCTCACTTGGGTTGGGCTTAGACGAGTGAGTATAATATGCTTTATATTTTTCGCCAGAATCATCATTATTATTTTTTTCATTAGAATCGCTCGATCTAATCTTACCGTATTTGTCTTCATCGCTACTGTCTTTTTCATATTTAGCCAATTTGGGTTGTTCGGATTTTTGCTCACCTTCAGGCTCATCAGGCTCATCGTTGCTATCGAATTTCTTCTCTTTAGAGTAAGCATACTGGTTATTTTTCGGCTCTGCTACATATGAACAAGACTCATAATTACCACCTGTTTTAGGATCTTTGCACGTATGGCAAGTCATGCCGTCTTTTTTAACTTCTTTACAATTTCCTGGGTTTTGCTTGATTTCTGCTGCTTGTTTTTCAGATAAATCTTTTATCCTTTCGTAGGCCTTGTGATCATACCCCGAATCGTAGTTGTAAGGATACTCGTAATCTTTGTTGGGATCTTTTTCTTGTGTATAAGCGCTTCTGTAGGCATCGCTATCGAAAGCTTTGGGTTTATAGCTGTAGGGGTCATCTTCCTCTTCGCTGCTTTTTCTTAAATTTTCTCGCTGCCTTCCACTGGTGTATCTGCGAATACGGGCTGGTCCTGTAACGTAAGCATTTGGACTGTAGTTCTGTTCGATTTCAATGTTTTCATTATTATTATTAACCTCTTCCTTGCGGTAATTTAGCGGGTGCGCTACTTCGAGATTCGTCACTGCAGGTTTAAAGTAAGCAGCTACGGTAGGGTTGTTCTTTAAAGCGGCTAAAATTTCTTCTCCTTGCTCGTTTTCTTCTGCCTTGTAAACTTTATAATCTGCATCGTGTACAGTTCTTATATCGTAATTCAACGGCCGAGCGAGCTGGCCATTAGCCTGCTGTTGCCTCGGTTGCGCAACTAATCTAGCCGATTTCACCGGCGGCAGAAAGTTTTGACTTGCAATCGGATTAAATCCAAAATGTTCTGCAGAAAATCTATGTTCACTTGGCGCTACTCGAGTTTGCAAGGAGTCGATTGAACTACTAACAATAGTGTCGAATTGATGGGGATATTGACTTTTATCTAATTTAAGCACTGCAGCGGCAATAGGATTTGAAGCCAACGAGGTAATGCCTGAAAAGAGGATAAGCGGTAAGCGTAACATAATAAGGAATGAGTTATTAGGTTTTTACATTTTTTTTCTCGAATAATAATTACTATCTACAATTGCACAAGGAAGAAACGTACCTGAAGAATCAAAAATAGGGCCGAAATCCAGAGGTTGTACAAATCCCTTCTGTTCTTCACTGGTGAACACTCCTTCAATTACCGCCCAAAGTATCAACTGTAACAGAAATTTTACTTAGTTAATCAGCTATTTAAATAAACTAAATAATGCACAAACGTGTATAAAGAATTCCTACCAGATATCCTAACTTTGACATCTTGAAAATGGGTGGGTACCCAAATACAACACTGTCGTAGACTGTTCGTCACTGAGTGGAGTCGTTTTCTTCGTTTGCGTTGGGATGAAAGTATCGCGACATTATTGAAATGACAAGGTTTTATAGGCGTCAATATTGCGCAGGTGAAAGATCGGCGCAACCCAGCGCGCGCACCAGTCAAGCGTGTCTACGCGGACAATGTCCGCTTACTCCACCGGCGCCCGCGCCGACCCAAGGGTCACCCATTCTGCATTACCAGCTGCACTGCTTGCTGAGTTTGGTGAGATCTCTAAATTTAAGTAGTTTCTAATTAAAGGGCAATTTTTGAAGGCATGTTAATGTTTGTTAATAATGTTAAAGAGCACAAAATTAAATAGTATACCTATAGGTATTTACAAGCGAGAAGTACTCTGATAATTTCAGTTTTGTATAGCGTTCTATTCTATGCAAACCCCTAAATTAAATATGTCCCCAACATAGAGTAGTACTGTATTAGGTCCCCAATATGTCAACTTGTCAACCGAACAGTGAACAGCCGTGTGCTGAAAGTAGTTTATCTGTATTGGCATTGGCAAGTAGTCCCAAGTTAGTCTATGAATCTGACTGAGTATCGATATTTTTATAATCCGATTTCCCCCTAACATCTCGGTGGCGAAAAAGAGAATGGTTATTTTTAAAAGTCCTTATTAAATGGGATGTACTTGGTGTAGGGCTGCTGGAATTACATCATCAGTACTCATGGTTGCATATGCTATTAGAAATAAAGATCAAAACAAACTTTGTTGATTTAAATTTGAGAAATTTATTTTGAGACTAGTAAATGCGGATATCATACATCATCATCATTATATTTACACAGATACAGCACCTTAAAACCTATCAATAGAAAACTTTCAACACAGTGAGGCATTTCGACAGCGGGTCGCGCGACCACCAACTCGCCCCTACGACACGGCGTCTGTCGCGCAACCAAACTTTACAAAGAACATAATCTAATACAGTTATTCTGTTGAGATTACATCCAGACTCGTATAAGTAAAAGGAATGTTTCAGTCTTTCTTAATTACAATATGTAAAACTGTTAAATATTTTATGAGGTTTCTTCTAGTTTTTGTAGTAACTGCTGGCTAACAGGATTCTTGTCTGTTCGCAGTGCTGACAATATGGCTTTCTGTAACAGAATTCGATAATTTATAGTACATGATGCAAATATAATCTACTTTAGAATAAGGGTGGAAAGAAACTTATAAAAATATCGTCCATACATCCAAATCTATCTCAGCGTGAAGAAGTAATAGAACTCATGAACTTTAGGACTCACAATATTAGTTGGTTACTAATTAATGAAGTTAGATAAATTAACTCTAAAGTTCACACCAGAAATTACAGGCAAAATAATAATAATAATCCCATACTCAGCGGAGGGCAAACGGTTGATAATGATGAAATTTGTTTATATGCCAAAATAAATTATGAACTAATTAATAATAAATTACTCACCGCAGTCTTGTTATTAGAATCTTGCAGTTTTTGTGACAACATCCATAAATTAGCGGCCAAACTAATCATGGGACGCTTCGTGAGGTCTCCTCTTCGGATGACCCTCCAAAACAGTTCTAAAGCCAAGTTATACTGTTTCCTAGTCTCTCTGGCGTCGCCCAAAGCTTTGAGGACAACTAACAACTCCTGGCATATATTGCTCGCGTACTTCTCCACGATCTCTATGAATTCTTCTTCGGAACCATACAGTTTATCATTTGAGAGTACTGTAATACAAAACATTTATAGATGAGTGATTTTTACTAAATATAAAAGTCATAACATTGCCAAATGCCTAAAATTATCAATGCTAATAAAAAATCAAGTTGAGGTTGCCAGAACCGTCACATTGCATGCCACGTGCCGTGTTAAAAGGAAAAGAAGCAGAGTTTCGCAAGTAAACTTGCAGAAGTTGAATTGGCATATTGGCAAGCTTATACAAGGTGTAACGGAAAGGTGTAGTAATACTTCAGGGTGTTTGTTCTTCTACACGTCAAAGTGAACAGCTAGAACACAAGATTCCTAAATTCGAGAAAAAATATATCGAGTCTCCATACTAGATATTTAGTCACGTGATCAATTTTCTATGGAGATTTGATATTTTCTTGTGTTTTAGAAGTTGTTCGCTTTGCCGTGTAAACACCTTTAAGTATTACTATACCTTTCCGTTAGACCTTGTATATCGCGGTGCGAGTAGTCGCGACAAGCTCCCTTAGTATTCCTTCCTTCCTTCGTACCTGTGTCAATATGGTGTACGTAATTCTCTTGCGTCATTTCCGCCAGGAGGTCCAGAGTGCGCAGGAGGGTCGTGTAGTACAGGGGATCTGTCTTCTTCCAGTGGATCCTTTCCATGGTCTTTATAAACCCGCTCAGTACGTAAACTTTGCAGTTGCTGTCTACGTTGTCCTGAAACGCAAACATTACTTTATCTGCTTGTAAAGCCAAAGACAAAAAAAAAGAAATGAATGAATGAGCTAATTCATCTTCGAAAATGATGTTATACTCACTGGCAACAATAGCAATGTAGACAAGAAGTCGCTCAATATCCCGGCAACTTTGAAATGCGTCGGCTTTTTCTGTCCGTCTTCCAATGTGAACTCGGGAATGTCTGGTATGAGCCCGATTAGAGCTTTGAAATTCGCTTCGGCTGCGAAAAACAAATAAAATCAATGTAGAGATCGTAGTGTTAGCAATTAGTGGTGTACTTAGTATTTACGGCGTATTCTAGAGTTAAAAAAAATCGTGACTAGCCAGGTTTCATGCTGCAATTCATTTGCGGGACAGTCATTACTGCGGCGTTGCCGAGTTGATTCAGCCCTGCATCTTCCATATTATTATTCTCTTCGCATCACGCAATCGGTAATCAGTGTCTGCGAGAGCGAGGAACAGTTACAGTCACTGACACAGATTGCTTCGTTTACATACAAATTAGCTGTGACCCGTGGTTTCAACCGCTATATTTTATATCCTATAAGAATCGTTGATTTTTGCGACATAAAATAGTTAATATAGGGTTGTGCTACCTTCATACTCAATCTGTCCAGCCCAGTGGCGGATTTTCATATTTACCGTCAGTAAGCTATTCAAAGTTTTGCCGCCTCTACCGACCTCTACAATTAGATACACTCTAGTCCCGTCCTCGCTCACATGAATACTTTCTTTTGGTAAATCATGTTCGACAATAAAAAAAATTGGCCCTGGATTTGTCGTCTCTAAAATCTGCTGCCTAACTCAGCCCGGTGTCAAATCCGCCACTGGTCCAGCCCTTTGTGCATGATTGAGCAACAAGCATACAAACGTTGTTATTAGCAGGCTGATTCCTGTAAATGTGGAGTGGGCACCTTGTCCGATGCAGTTGTTGAGCAGCGCCGCCTGCCCCGACAGCAGGTAGAGCTGCGCGCGCGCCGCCGCGCACGCCAGCGACGGCACCGTGACGTAGCAGTAGGCGGCGCACGCGCGCTGCAGCCAGCGGCCCTCCGCGCGCGCCGACAGCGCGTTCACCGACTGTGCGTACAGAGTTGTGAGGTGAGGGTGGGCTTAGAGGAAAAGCACTCGTAGTGCACATTATTAGGAACAACTTTTACTATGGAGCCAACCCGGAAAATACCATTGAAACCCGGATGTAGCAATAGGCGGTGCACGCGCGCTGCAGCCAGCGGCCCTCCGCGCGAGCCAATAGCGTGTTCACGGACTGATACACATACAGTTGTAAGAAGAAGGTATGCTAAGATGACTACTAAGATAGGACTTATAGAGCACATCATGATGAACAACTATTACTATGGGACTAACCCTGAAATCGCGAAAAAAAATCAGTTGTTCCATAGGGGGATTCCCAACGAGTCACTCTGTAATTCGTTGGGAATTATTTTTCCTAACGATACTAGATGCGTGGTCTACTAGTAAGTGGTACGGACACTGTTCTCAAATTTTGTTAGGCTGATAAATAACTATTCCAATGACATTTGCATTATTTCAGAAAATTGTACCTACTAGGTATAACTATTATTTGAACTAAACCGGCATACTAATCCAAAATAATTCCTAATCTAAAAGCATTTTACTATCAAAACGAAAGCAGAGCCTTATAATTTGGTATGCACCGGACGTGAGCATCTTGAAATTCACATCTGCTCACTCAATGTCACCCAAAATAGATTTATTATTTCCGTGGTCCTACGTCAATGGCATGATTTATCGACCAAAGTTCTAATACGACCCATACATTAATTGTTGACATTCAATATGTAGTTGCACTACTACACCAGAGCAGATAAAATAATGGGGAGAATATTGTGGAATGCGTTGCCCAAGTGTGTTTGAATAAGTTTTTTAGGCAATTATCCACCATCTTAAAAAGTTGCAATTACCACCTAAATCGATGGAGTTAGCAATCAAAAGAGGTAAAGTTAGTAACTTTGTAGGAGGATCTCCGAAAAAAAACTGATTTAGAAATTAAGAAAATTATTTTACAAAACACTGCTTCAGTTCTAAATAAGCTGCCTTACTTTGTAGACAAAACACAGCTAAAAGTTAGTCTTACTAATATTACAAATGCGAAGTATGTGCGTGTCTGTCTCTCTGTGTGTGTATGTGAATGTTTGTTACCGTGATGGTATCTCTATTACAATAAAATTTAGATTAGAGATAGCTTACGTCCAGAATTAACACTACATTTCATCATCACCGTTCTCCATCAGCGGATGAAACAGGCGAGCCCAGCTAGCCTGTAACATAACGTACGTGTACTAGCGCGACGAGCACCGCGTCTAGTTTGATGAAGGCGGCGCGACACTCCACGTAGAAGGCCAGCTGCTGCTCCAGCGCCTCCTGGTACGACACGGCCACCACGAAGCGGATGATCAGCTCGCTGCACGCTTTCACCTCGTCTTCTACTGTTACAGCGCTGGGGAGGGAACGACACTTGATACAGTGTGCCTAGCACAGAGGCCAGCACGTGTGTGACAGGCGTAAATGGTGTACACTGGTGATGGTGTTCTTTTCTTTTTTGTATCGAATACTCGCTACGTATTTTTACGTCAAAGTTCTGCTAGGAACACAGTTGTCCTACTGATATTAGAAAGTTAGCCAGATTAAATTAGGCATAGTGAGGTCAAAGTGGTTCAGAAAAGAAAATTATTTTAGTCAAAGGTTCCTCAAATTAAGGTTAAAGATGTTTGCGGTTCAATCACGCAAAACAACTGAACGGATTTGAATGAAATTTGGTATGAAGGTGTAGCTTATGTCTTGCATTAACATGTAGGCTATTTTTTTACCCCGAAAGCAGCTAGTTACTTACAAACAAAAGATCAACACTGCGATTAAAACTTATAGGCCAAGACGCGAAGCGGCAGCGTCTACCGTGCTGTAGACGCTACGCCATCCATGCTTTCTTATGATGCAAATGCAAACAACGCAAGACGCTTTCTTCTAGTTTAGTTTCGCGCGTTGTAAAGTCCCTCTTACCGCTTCCTTGCAAACTTTCATCAAGATTAGTTCAGCTGTTAAGTCGTGAAAATGTAACAAACATGTAGCTACTTCAATACATAACCTAGTCTAGGTCTTACTTGATAGACTCGTGGAGTATGCAGCAAAGCCTCATCAAACTTGAAATTACTATGTGATCGTCGATGTGTGCCGAGTTACATCTTTGGAAGAAAATCGAAAGCACCGTCTTGGCCATCATAGTACGAGCGTTTGGAGTTTGGACCAGCTCTACTAGAGGCATGAATGCATCCTGAAAATTGTTAAAACTCATGACAATTGTTAAAAACAAATGTAATTTAAAAGATAAAAATCCCAAGCGAAAATATGCATTCCGGGTGTAAAAACAGGTCTAACGACGCCTTCCGCTTCAATACCTTTCAAACCGCTTTGACTACACAAGACTGTACATGTAGAAACAGACAAATGGACATGCTATTATATACAATTTTAAAACGTTAATTTTTCTGGGCAGTCAGGTAAAACAAATCAACAGTTTGAAACTATTTACCATGAGGAAAATTTCCTCGACGTCCGGTATGGATTGCATCATCCTCTTGATGACAAGTAACAAGTTCCCCGAAAACTCGTCCGGCGACTTCCCGCATTTAATCATGTAGCGGATGGTACCGCGCAGGATCACATTCACATATTGCGTCTGGGGGAAAAAAATCATCGAAATCGGACACTCCAAAACAGTCGAACTTATTTGGATAGGTATAACTTGGATAGATGAGAATAAGTGATGAAAATAGGGAAAGAATTAGTCTTAATTGACATTAGAATACGGTCGAACCATTTAGATAACATGGATAGATAGGAAAATGTGGCGAAAAAGTAAAATTAGGACTGACCCAATCACTTTGTATGTGATATTTATGGCTTGGTGAGTAGTATTGTTTTGTGATAGCCGATATTTTATTGCTACTAAATATTTTTAATTTTAGTTTTTCTCTTTCAAGCAAAACTATTATTTATATATCAGAAGTATTAAATATGAAAGATTGTAAGTAAGAAGAAGTAAGTTGGTCATCTATGATTATCGTAGCGTGGTTAAAAAATCCTGTTGAATGCTGTTTGGAATACTCGTCTAATACAATGCAAGTACCGATAGATGCGTGGTCGCGAACTGCATCCAGGGCGCCAGCACCTGCAGGAAGTGCGCGGCGGGGCGCAGGCCGGCCGCCGCGCGCCAGAAGGCCTGGACCAGCGCCTCCGACGCGCCGCCGCGGTAGCTGTCCGCCGCGCACAGGTGCGAGCCCAGAGAGCTCAGCACCTCGTTTAGTAGCACTGGAACGATGTGGCTTTTTACCCGCGACAGAACGGAGGAGGCATTTAGGGTGAGAGGTTGTGTGTGTATATACTCCTATGAAATCTGAATGTAGCATCTCTTTTTACTATGAAAACTAACGTGGTTAACTTAACAGACCAGAATTTTAACGTGGTTTCGACGCATTGTTTTAACGCCAAAAACACGAGAGTATTTTCTTGTTAATAATAAACTAGTCTTTTGCTTGATATTCAATTGAATTCAATTATTCAGATCATAGGGCAATTTCAGGACTTGGTAACATCAAATACACAATCTTAACTAACTTTGTAATGTTGACTAGGTATCTAAATATTAGATTAGGCGTCAAATAATACAGTCTATCAAAAGTATGGGGGATGGTTGGGCAGGTTGGGTACAGATTTTTCCGCCGCATACGCTTAGGAGCATTTAAAACCTACTTTCACAATATCCTTCGCTAAGAAACCGACCTGTAGAGTGTATATAGTCTACGCCTAAAAAAAATATTCATTACGAAGATATCACTTAAATGTAAGGTGAAAAACTTACCCATTTTTTCGGCTTCTTTCTGAATCATCTCCAATATTACAGCCGATTTTTTTATAATGCTTGTAGAATCAAAAGCTGATACGATGCTGCATAAGAATAACTCACTGAAAAAGAGGCAACTTTTATAATCATGTGCTTATGATTTAGACACTAAGTCTAAAATAAATAATCATAATCATAATCAGTTTATTGGTAATACATATTACAGGTCGAACAGAAATTAAATAAAAATAATAAATTATCATTCATAGATAATAATAAATGTCACAGTATAAAAATTAATAATCAAAATTGAAATTAAACATAATCACATTCAATGAATTCATCGTAGCATTCGTAGCTATAGAACGTCTGCTCGACAAGCCAGCGCTTGAGCCGTGATTAATAAGTGTAATACTTCTGAATTCTAGCCAAGATTTCTGTAATTATTGATTTTTATAGTTGTTGCTGATGCAATATATACAAAACTTACTTATTTTCCATTTGATCACACTTTTGCAGAAAGTCTTCCAAAAGAGTCTGTTTGCATTTGTTTGAATTAAGCGTGCCGTAGAAGAACCAATCAGCCGCGGGCGAGTACAGGCTCAGATACTTGTCCAGTGTTAACAGCTGCACCTCGTACTTTTTGATCATCATTGTGTGAAAGATCTAAACAACAATTAGCTTGTTACTTGAAATCTCACCATCTCGCTCGCACCTACATATAACGCCATTTGCACGAACGGGATGGCACAATTACATTAAAGAGTCATCGGTGACCTCTCCTACTTTTTAGGATGCTCGAAAGTTTTAAATACATTGCAGTTACATTACAGTTAGCATTTTTCGTCACGCTAGCTACACCATTTATTAAGTTTATTCGCGGAACTTGGCCAATCACAATTTTACTAATTTACTTATTAAGTTATTACCTAATAAAACCCAAAATAAAATAAACTTACCTGTTGATACTCTTCAAGAAACTCTTTAAGATTGGCATAAAAGTACTCCTCACTCTCCTTTCCCAACAGCCTAGAAGCGACTTTACAAAGGTATAGCCTCAGATAAGCAGCCACTAGAGGGTTCCCGATACCCCGGATCATAGTGGTCAGCCTCACTAGAGCCGGCTTTATTTCATCTTTCGAGATGAACACGTAGCATTTGAGTAGTGTCATCTCCATGTACAGTCGAGGCAAGAGCTCCCTAATTGAAGCCATTTTGTACATCCAATTCTGAGAGGTCTCTTTCGCTGATTCCGGAACCTCTTTGGAGTCGATGTCCAGTATGTTTTTCATTACTCTTTGTCTGCAATCAAAATAAACATTACGATTGTTTACGTATTTTCATAATTTCAGTGTATCTAGCACAACTTTGACGTAAACTTACGTAGCGAGTATTCGATAGAAAAGTGTATGCCATTTACGGCCGTCAAGAGCGCACTGACGGGCGTAAATGGCGTACACTTTTCTATCGAATACTCGCTACGTAAGCTTACGTCGAAGTTGTGCTAGGCCTACAGGACACGCAGATTCGATTAACTTAATTAATTGCGAGACAAATTGTAACGTATCATCGCACGTACGCAAAGCGTGTTAGCTATTTAATGAAGCCATTGTGACCCTGAATAACAGCCATTGAAAGCAGGGCGCTGGTCTGCTAGTAGTTTTATAGCTATGGTTTAGGTACAAACTGTCGAAAAAAAAAACCCACGATCTCTTTTTAGTAACAAAATCAATTGCAATGGAATTATTGCGAAGACGCCCCAATCGTCAGTCAATTGCATTGAAATCGCTCTTCCGACGGTTCCCTGCCACTAATTCAACACTGCGCTCCGGTGCTAATTGTCACTGCTCTTCACAATTATACCGAAAAAGAAGGAAAACTTACCCAAAGCTCTTCTCCTTGAGTCGGTCGAACACCAGGTTCCCGAAGGTGTCGAGTATGTCGGTGATCAGGATGAACTTGCTGGGGTAGAACTGCATCACGCTCACATCGGCTAACAACTTGGAGCACTGGATTCCGATCTTGAACGCTTTCACTCTTTGCTCTGATTCCCAAGCCTGTAATATGGACACACTTAATGTTAACAAGTTTATTTTTAATACAAACGAATGACAACTTTTATTGCATTGTCATTGCAGTTATACAGGTAGATCAAATTTCAGCTCAATCGGACATCGGGAAGTGGTTCATAGTTCAGTTGCAAAGATTTGACCCAAACAATCACAACATCAACAGCAACAAACGGGGCAAGCTAAATAAAAGCTTGCCAAAATGCGATAGTTTGTCTGTATGTTTATTACTTCTTAGTTCTTATGTTAATTCACGGTGAAACGGCTGGACGGAATAGGATGAAATTTAGGAGAGAGATAGCTTATTATACTTTTATTAACATGTAGCCTATTTTTCATCATAGCGGACCGTGTGAAGCCGCAGGAGGCAACTTGTTTGGTATGATTACATTTAACACATTGACTGCGGCTAATAATCACATGCGGTTGCCTTGGGTGCGACTACTAGTCAAATGCGTTGTGTTTTAAGCGCCTGGTGTGTGCAGCCGCACTCGCGTCGCACAAAGGAAAACACATGGTATGTGTTTCCCGCAGTCAAAGTGTTAAGATAGTGAATGATTATGTCTATTTAGTTTAATGAGCTTCAAGCCTTTTTTAATCTATTTTTAACCGACTTCAAAAAAGGAGGAGGTTATCAATTCGTCTGTATGTTTTTTTTATGTTTGTTACCTCATAACATTTGACTGGGTGAAT
Source organism: Alcis repandata (assembly GCA_949125135.1). Classification (NCBI taxonomy): domain Eukaryota; kingdom Metazoa; phylum Arthropoda; class Insecta; order Lepidoptera; family Geometridae; genus Alcis; species Alcis repandata. The sequence goes on along the minus strand of OX421226.1, from coordinate 7,112,098 downwards.
CGATTTTGATGATTCTTTTTATTAGAAAGCTGACGCTTCCCATTTGGTCCCATTTCAATTTAGTCCAGTTCTGATATTGGTATCCATGAGAAAACCATTATAAGTCTTAAATTTGCATTAAGTATGTGCGCGACAAATAGATGAATAACTCAATAGTCGGTCTTTTGAAGTCGGTTTTTGTTTTTTGTTTTGTAAAAATAATGTTCTTGTTTACTTACAACCTTAAACATGGAAGTCTCTTAGGTATACCAATAGAAAATCTGTAGGGATGTACCTACAGGTCCTTACTTCAAATTGTCTTGCATTCACGCATCTTTCATACAATAAGGCCCAGCCTTATTTCATGTTCGAATTTGCAGACATGAGATGGATAAATATAGTAATTGAAAAAAATTCATAAAACTAAAAAACACGCTTTGTAGGAGTCGGTTACAAACATTCAAACATACAGGTGAAGCTAATAAAAAGCGTGTGAAAATCACCTTTTTTATTTCTTCATTGAGTACATTGATCTTGGAGACATACTCCTGTTGGCTTAAGCCCATAGTTTTCCTCACGGATCCCTCATCGAACTCGTCTAGCTGCTCCAGCCTGTGCTTCACCTTCTCATTCAGATTGGAAACCTGTCTAATAAGAGCTGAAAAAGAACTAACTTAAAAGGAAAAGAAAAAAGAAACAAAAATATCTGTTAGTATTAAGTATAGTTATAGTAAGGGTATCATTGAGTTAGCTTGTTGGTAGCAAGAGAGAAATACTCAGGTAAATAACAGTTTTGCATGGGAATATTGAAACTGAAATCACATTATTTTAAGCTTGACAACTCGACAACCTGTATGGTCAACTTAATCAATGGTGAAAAATTATGTTAATGAAAATCTTTTCACAGAGCATAAATGACATCATGCCTACTCTTATGCCTGCTATGATGTGAGAGGGGAAAAGCAAATGATAATACTGAACACTTGCCTAATGTTGTAACAAATTCTAACTAGTACTATTTTTTTTTCTGCTCTCTATTAAAGATTGCATAGAAACTTGAAGTACATACACAGTGCAAATAAAGTTGTGGACATCATTTTCTTCAATAAGACTTTAACATTTTGGGAATTCAAAATGGATTCAATAGGTGTTGTATTAGAACTGTTTGATTTGCAATTGTTCATAGTACCACCTAATGAAAAAGTGATGTTACAGTAAATATTAAAATAAGACTTTACTATTGGCCATACCTAGTTATTAGTCTAATAATTAGAAGATATAATATTAATAAATACATAGAAATATATTTATTTGTCAGGTGGCAACAATCTGTTTGTTTGCCGCTCCTTTTATCACAAAAGAAAGAGATCGGAAGGGTTTCAATATTTTCTAACAGGTTTCTGATGGAATCCATGGCTGCTATTTTACCATTACATATTAACTAGTAGTTTATAAAAGAACTTACTTTTTTCTCCTCCAGGTAGAAAACTACTGACAATAGTAAGTTTTTCCCCTGTAGTGTATTTGTTGAGTATGGCAGTACGCCTCGTGTTCCAAGCTTTGATGTAGTTAGTGACTTCATCGATGGGCTCTGGTGGAAGCACATCCTGAAATTAAGCAGACATATCCAGATATAAACTTCTTCACCTGAATTCAGTGTTGTGTTTGCATGCAGCACCTATTTTATTTGTGTTTGTTAAGAAACTTATTATAATTTACTAGTGACTCTACATTGTTACCGAGAACCTTGACCAACCCAATTGGGGTTTTAAGACAATTTTTTTTTTTTTTATATAGGTACTCTAAAAAATAACTTAAAAAAAATCACACTACCAATCTATTAAAATAGACCGAGTCATACCTCATCCAAATTCATTTGCTCGAATTTAAGTAAAGGGTCAACTTCGACGAATCCTGAACTCCATTTGCTCAGTTGGTCAATAAAGGACTTGCTAGGGCTCTCTTTCTGCAAAAAGTAGGGTTTTAAGTTAGCATTTCTGGGTTATGAACTTGTTTATTCTTCAATCAAATTATAGAGCTAAAGCTATTTACCACAGTAACAAGTTGAGTCTTCAAGGGATGTGAAGAAACTTCAAAACAAGGAGTGTTGTGAAGTGATTTGCTTCTTTTACAGGAACTCCTGAAAATTGATACTACACTATGTATCCTTTTTTTTAATCGCGTATAATTTTATGGATGTAATTTATACATTTCGATTTCTCCAGCCAGCCTCACACAATTTATATTAAAAATCCAGACTTATCACGATTTTACTAACCATTCGTAGTTCACAGGCATTATAGTAACATTTGATTGAAGACCGCACAAATATTTTTATTAATTAGAAGAGTCAGAAACCGGCTTAGAAAATCAGAGTTGTTTTCTGCAATAAAATAAATTCAATATTAATAAAACGGGAGGCAATTGATGTCAATTCTGTGGTGTTGTTTCATGCTATGACTATGACAGCAATAAAAGTTTTGATAATCCTTCTCACATAAAAAATGAAAAGAGGTGCTGATATATTTTTAGATCTGTCAAATTGGTTTAATTTAGTTCATCGCACATCAGAATTGACGCTCAATAATCTCAGTACACAGAATCAAAAAGAGAGGATTGTCAAAAAGAGATCAGTGCTGCCAGCTCAACAAGTAAAAAAGAATGGCATTTACTATGAAATTCATAGCTCATAGCTCTTGGATTATGAATCACAGCTTTTTGGTTTATTCTGTGGTTTAGCTCCCGACGCAGCGTTTTATGCGTGTGTCAGTCTGTAGCAGCGTGGCACCCGAAAGGCTGAACCGATTTTGATTGGATTTTTGTGTTTAAAAGTAACTGAATCGAGACGTTTTTAGCTCTAATTTAAGAAAAAACTGTATAACCGTTAATTATTATTAGCATCAGATTTTTTAAATTAAAAAAACACTTGTACCAAGACTTGAGACATTAAATTTCGAAACTGGGAAAAATGGTATAAAAGGAAAGGAAGCATTATTATTGTGGGTTGAAACCAGCTGACAATGATGAAAATGTCATTCAGCTCTAATCCTCCTAATACCCCCCAAATTGCAACATTACCAACATTAATAAATGCTTGTTTCATATATTTTTAGAATAAAAAAACCACTTTGCTCATATAAAAAATGCCCAAGAACAATCTCGAGTATTGAGGCAAATACAGTCGAAATGTGGACGCGGCATAAGCAAAACCCACAGACTGAAACAGGGATTTCCGAATCAAAGGCAAACTCGTGCGCACGTTCATACATCCATTAATAAATATTCATAAAGCATAACCAGTTTATCATCAGATGTGGTTTAATGAGCAAACTTCTAGGGGCGAGAGATATTCTACATCGCTGTTGTTCGAAAAGAGCACAGTAGCTCCCCCATTGAACTCTAAAAATAAGTTGGTCGTACTGTTCACTACGTAGGTAATTATACGTATATTGGTTGGTTGGGTTGATCTTGATCCCGTTGATCATTCATCATTAGACGCGCTGAGTCGAGTCATGTTGGTTATTCCCAAATAAAATTTAAGATGTGTTCTTGGCATTTTTCCAAAATGTACAAATGTCGTAGACATTCGCACTTCTTTTCCGTGTTTGAAACTCGTGTTTATATTAGTGAAGGTCTTTGAAAGTAATGGTCTTATATAAGAAAATAATAAAACGTCTCTTATATTTAAATTTAAATTTTTGAGGAAGCGGAAATGCCTGCTTACAGTAAATTTATAAATGCCTTTAAAAAATACCCCCTTTTACGGGGTATGGCTTCCTATGGAGTGATTTGGCCTATTTCTAGTCTAATACAGCAAACATTTGAAGGAAAAAGCATTGGTGAGTCAAGTACTTATGTGAACCTTGATTTAGTTGAAGGAAATAAAGTGTTCCTTGCATACATGTACCTACATATTGTACACTAGTTGATTTCCGCTATTTTCCGCGGGAGATATAAATAGTTTTACCTTCATATCACTAAAGCGCTTCTTGTATAAATCCAACTTATCAGTATTGTATAGTTGTAATTTCCTCTATTTTTCCGCGGAAGTTCGTACAGTAAAGGTCTTTTAGTACCTATCTAAAGGTAATTCTACAATATTTTTTCAGAAAATTATGATTGGGCCAGAAGTGCACGATACGGGTTCTATGGGTCTTGCTATGTGGCCCCCACACTCTACAGTTGGCTAACAGTTGCCAATGTCATGTGGCCTGGAAGTTCGATCAGAGCTGGTATTATAAAGGTGAAAATTCTAACAGAAATAGATGATGTAACAATGAGTAACAGTTTGACCATAAGTACTTAACAACTCATAATTATTATTTTCAGACCTTTGTGGAAACTATTACGTATACGCCTTTGGCAATGTGCAGCTTTTATTTCTTCATGAGTTTATTGGAGTCGAAGCCTCTTAACGAAGCTGCTGCTGAAGTAAAAGCAAAGTTGTGGCCAACATACAAAGTACGTATTTATTACCCTAAAAGAAAAAATTAAATATGATTAAAAAAATTATCTATCAAAATCTAACAAAGTAGGTACCTAACTACTTTTTCTTCTTGGTCGTGACGGCCTTGACAGAGCAGTCTTGGTTGTCGGTTGTCGGTCATCGTACATACATTAAAGTGTTATTGGCATTAACAGATGTTACATGCCCTAAAATACATAGCCATCTCTCTCTGTTCGAGGTCATTCAGATGCACTCGTGCACCGGAATGACCTCCCTCACCCTGTGCCGGGGGACCGCCCTCAGCAAATCGTGACTTAGAAATATAATACTTTTTTCCGTCTTCTTTCAGGTTGGCGCTTCGATTTGGCCAGCTATAGCAATGTTCAATTTTTGTGTTGTTCCTCCAAGAAATAGAGTTCCATTTATCAGCTGTTGCAGTTTGATATGGACATGTTTCTTGGCCTACATGAAGCACCTAGATAAAGAAAAAGTAGCCAGTAAAGGCAGCGCTGTTCAGTTATTGAAGATGAGAAGTTGATGATTAGTGTTTATTAGGTCAATTTATTTATTTTTATTTAGGTACAACGAACGAACGGGTAACGAATTATGTGACGATTTTATAATAATATTTATTCTAATTTTATCAAAACGATAGGTACATAAGTGCCAAAATATGGTAAAAACACCAAAGAAACAGTAATAGGCCTAACCGAAATTTGAAATGGCGGTTATCTATATTGTTGACATTTTCGAGTATTGTGAAAACAGTTGGCCAAAAATTGAATCGTCTCAAGTTTTGGTGAACTAAGATACCAACGATTTGATTGTGATATGAGTACCTATTTAAGTACACTATTTTGTTACTATTATGTAATTTATTTTGATTAGAAAATTGTAAAACAATTTCTTCTCAAGTATTAACAGGTGATATTATTGTAAGTAAATAGTTAGCGGAATTTTATAATTAAATCAGTGCAATGCAAACTACCTATCCGTTATTTTTTTGTTATAAAATACCTAGTTTATTGTACAACAAAAGTTTTGTATTGTCCGTAATTTGCTAAATGGGTAGAAATAAAACTAGGTGTGTCAAATTTTCCAGCACAAAACTTCATGAAAAGTAGCTTATAAGAGTTAATTTAGATTTTAGAGTTTATGCTAGCTTCATACCAAATTCGACAAGCACACACACACACACAGGTACACATAATCGAAAATTTTCGCATTTAGATTAGTTGTTGCTTAATTATTGAATGATCTGGTTTTCGGTTTACAGTAATCAAGCAGGTAACTTATGTTTGAAATCACATTTCTTAATTTTTGAGCAAGCTTAACTTATCTACTTTACGCAAAACTTTGTACCAGCAGAACTTCAAAACTTTACCATTATTCCTAGTTTATCAATAATTATATCAGATGAAAATTAAAAATAGGTACCTAATATAGAAAATATATATTTTTTTTCAATTTACTCCTTGTAGATTAAACTAGAAAGTAAACAAGGTTTTTTTTTCGAATTCCTGTGCTATAAAATTTTAAAAATAGGCGCTCTTTCCTGTTTGGGTCGAATATTTTTTTTTGTACTAAGGAAGCAAATAAACTACATATACCTTTTTACTAATTTTATGAACATGATAATTTCTAAATACACTTATATAATTAACTATTATTACGTCTAAGGACCTTGCTGCGAACAGTGCCACAATAGTGCGAACTCATTTACAACCTTGAGGTTGTAATACTAATATATCTATGTTGTAATAAATGTATTTAAGTATGTAATGAGCTGATGTCACGGAGTCACGGACGTCACGCAAAACTAGCTGCAGAAACCTGCGTGCCACAGATCTCTTTTACCTTTTATATTTGCTTTTTAACACCTATAAAATCGTAAAATCGTGTCATCTCGGTCTAATTGCTATCTAATGTGGAAGTGATTCTGAGTCAGCAAGGCCCTAGGAAGCTGAAATTTAATATGAACTAGGAACAATGAACAGAATGAAAAAAATACAATTTTACATCACTATAATTGTGTCATAAAGTGCGTGTGGATATGCGCACATGTGGACAGCCATGGCGAGCTAGTGGTTCAGTCTTCTTTGTCTATATACTCAGTCTCATGTTTGTCACTGTCAAAAAGAAAATCCCCTGTGAATGCCTGTGAGCTAAGACTTTTAGGCCTGTGAGGTTGCCAACCCGTACAAGGGTTGCCAGTCAGTACGAAAATATTGGAAGTATACGATAGTTAGACCGACAGTACGAAAATCTACCACAGTGATTCACTACATTATCTTAAAAGTGCGATGGTTTCAAACCACGCATACTTCCCTAACAAAGTTTTAAAATAAATTTTTAAATAAATTAGGATCAGAGATTGACTCAATTCATATACAACAATAAAAAAAAATTGCATTTTTTTCCTTAAGGATCGTCCCAAAACTTGGTGTTGGGGGAACTGGATGAAGCTAGCGGAGCCAAATGGCACTGACCTATAATTTTTCTGGTAATTAAATATTTTTTTATGGGAGAATACGATTTTTTTTTACCATTAGAGCTGACAACAGTCTGATCTCTCCTTCTCCTATGTCATATCCCTAAAGTAGTTTAAGTAGTACTAATAAGTCCTATCCCTGCACTCTTACTAGAACCAATAGTAAATAATAAAAACATGGGCAATCCTTGAATATAAAGCTAGAGAATGGATCTCACATTGTTATATTTACTATTGAAGGTTTAGTGATTGTAACAAATTGTCGATAAACTTGCAGAAATGTCAAGTAACTCATTGCTCTTTTCCATCAACAATGAAGGCAAAGTTTACGCCTTATCAACCAGTGGATCATGTTGGAGAGAATTTATGTATCTGGGCTTAGAGTTCAAAACTCTTTCTGCCGTTCCACATTTCTTATGGGCAGTAGGTGGTGACCGGCAAATCTATCTTCACGTACATGGTTTAGAAATCCCAATAAGAGTCAAAGAAGAGTCATACGAAAACGAAAGATGGTTGCCTCTGGAAGGATTTAGCGGCAGACTATTACCTACAGATAGATACCATTTTTCATCTCAAGATGGCACAAAAGACAGATCAATAGATAGAATAAGATTACCATCAATGGCTTGGCAGTGGGAAGGCGACTGGCAACTGGAGCTAACTTTAGATGGACAACCTTTAGATCACGATGGTTGGAGTTATGCTGTTGATTTTCCAGCTCAATTTGGCCCATCCAAACGATGGAAGTCATGTGTGCGAAGAAGGAAGTGGATCCGTTACCGCAAGTTTAGTGCAATGAATTCATGGTGTGCCATAGCCCCACTACATAAAGATCCGACACAAGAACCTTTTATTGATGTGAGCATTGGTGGTAATCTAATGCCCTATGCATTGCCGGGAACACTCTCAGTTTGGTCAATAACAGCTCATGGACGAGTTATGTACAGAGCAGGGGTGAGTACTACTTCCCCAGAAGGTTTAAAATGGATCAATATTAGTATTCCACCAAACTGTGACATCAAACAAATCTCAGTGAGTCCATCAGGATTAGTATGGGCGTTGCTTTGGACAGGGAGAATCATTATAAGAAAAGGCATAACCAAAGACTGTCCCACTGGCGAGTCCTGGCTGGAAGTCAAGCCCCCCAACGATACTAAGTTACTATGTGTTTCTCTCGGCTTTAATGTGGCATGGGCAGTGAGCTCCGACAGCAGGGTGTGGTTCAGAAAAGGTATAGATGGGAATAGTGCAGGCACTTCAGAATCTGCTGCTACAGGAAGTGGATGGCTTGAAATCACCGGGAACATGACTCAAGTTTGTGTTGGAATTAATGATCAAGTATTTGCTGTTGGAGAATCGGACAAATGCATTTATTGGAGAAGTGGGATAACACCGGCTGAGCTGACAGGCAAAAGGTGGAGAAGAGTACAGGCAAACATGCAACTGAGCAGAACATCCAGTTCAGCAAGCATGGTTTCATCCAATTCAAATGCTAAGCACAACAGCCTGAGTACTCTGAGTGAGACTGCACCAGAGCGCAAAACTAATATTCATTTGCGGAACTCGTGGGAAGAATCTCACTCTGCCCCAATAGAACATACAATGCCTATAAAACCTAAAGAGGCACGCCCAAAATCAAACATTGCAGTCGAACAAATGGATCTGACAGGAAAAAGTTACGAGACTACCTTAAAAAATCCAAGGGCTTGGAGCCCTGTAAGAAGTGTGGGATCAGTAGTAGGAATGGAGGCACAACCGGATAGCGACAGCAGTGTGTTTGATCTCGACTCAGGAATGTTTTTTGATGAAGAAGTGAGTCAAACAGCTTGGGGTACTTGTGACACAACATGGTCTTTCGTGGAGGCTGGTGCTTGTGCCATGGATGTAGTGCAAGTTCCCCATTGGTTCACAGACTCACACAATGTCCATAACACAGATCTCACGGCTAAATGGAGGCTAAACATCTTAGAACAACTCAAGACAAGGAATAATTATCAGTCTGTAGATCTTTCTAACTATGGTGTAGCAGTGGAAGAGAAAGGATGGACCCGAAGTTGTGAAGCGAGGCTGGTTAAATCAAGCAGCTTGCTCGAAGATTGCATCTTGTCCCTTTACTGGCATGATTTAGAAAGTACTGGAACACTGTCCGTTTTTCAACCAGATGGCACAATACAATTTATTTTGAACTTGTGTGATGTCACCAACGTATTCTCAATATCAGAACCTGGAAGCCCACGGGTCTGTTTGTCTGTTCCTCGAGAGAACAAAAGTTCTATTAAAATTCAATTTATTTCTGAAATGGAACAAGAAGAGTGGTTGAATGTCTTAGTCAATATCACTTCTCAAATAAATGGAGTTTCTGGCAAGCCTTCAGCTAACTCAGTGTGGTCCATCACAAGTTCTGGTGATGTGTTGAATTGGGATCCACTGCCTGCAAGTTTAAACTGTGGTGAAAATGGAATATATACCAAAGAATTTCCAGTACTTGGAAAAGATATAACGGTTGGATTTTCAAGCAACTTAAACAACAATTTTACTCCAGGAAGTTCACTGAAAATCACAGGCAGTTTGTTTGATGTTGTAAGCAGATTTCACATAAATTTACAAGGACCTGAAGTAAAGAAACAGAGGCACAAAATCGAAACAGAAGTAACAGAAGTCCCATTGCATTTTAATATAAGATTTGATGAAAATGCTGTTATTTGCAATACAAAAATATTCGGCAGCTGGGGAACTGAAGAGAGGCATCCTTTGCCTCTAACTTCAGGGCAAGAATTTTCCATACAAATATTTTGTGATGTTCAAGTATTTAGAATTTCTGTGAACAACAAACATTACTGTCTTTATGAACATAGACTGAGTCCAGAAAGTATTACATCAGTATTAGTAAAAGGGCCATTAAAACTTTATACTATGGAGTATTCGGCAACAAGTATAATAATTGGAGCTGAAGAAATGTTTTGGCGGATGATTGGAGGCTATTTACGAAAAGTCGAGTGTGCTCAAAATGGCGTAGTTTGGGGGATATCTCATGACCATCGAGCTTGGCTTTACACAGGCGGTTGGGGCGGTGGAGTTCTCAAAGGTATTAGATATTTTCATACTTTTTCGCTTTGTATACTTAACTGGAAAAAAAGACAAAATTACTCACAAAATAAGCTACTGCAATAAATGGCGCCCTTAGCGCCGAGAGCTACCTTTTCCAGGCAAACCTGAAAAGTGTCAAAGCGATAAGTATAGTATTGTGGTGATATTCAATATTTCAATATTCAGTATTTCTAAATTGCAGGTATTGGCAGTAAAGATGGAATTCACGCTATGACAGACACTCAAACTTATTGTGTGTATGAGAACCAGCGGTGGAATCCGATTTCTGGATACACTTCCACGGGGCTGCCCACTGACCGGTACATGTGGAGTGATGTTACAGGCAAGCTGAAGAGGACTCGAGAACACACGAAGTTATTGAATCGTCATTGGCATTGGGTAATTTTTATAAGACTCTTGTTATTCATACATTAAAAAAAAGTATATTGTCGGCCTGTTTGGCTCAGCGGTAGTGTATCCGCCTTATAAGCCTGAGGTCCCGGGTTCGATTCCCGGTCGGGCAGATATTTGAATGATGAATTTAAAAATCTGTTCTGGGTCTGGGTGTTAGTTGTCCTTGTCTTTGTGTGTGTTCCATGGCATCCCCGGCACAGGATTTATTCCTAGTGGGGAGCTATGAGAGTGAAACGTTTATTTATTTATTTAATTTATTGATAAATAAAATAATATTAAATAAAATAAAAATTAGGTCCAATTTTTCTAATAACATTTATTTTTGTAGATATCAGAGTGGATGATAGACTACAATACCCCGGGTGGCGTGGACAGCGACGGTTGGCAGTATGCTACGGATTTCCCAGCACCTTACCACGGCAAGAAAGTATTCACAGACTGCGTGCGGCGCCGGAGATGGTATAGAAAAGCACAAATAAATACTGAAGGCCCATGGGTGCGCGTCGGCAGTACAACTCTATTGGACATCTCTTTATGGGTAATCTTAAATTACACTCATTATAAAAAAAACTTTAAAATATAAAGACTATGAATGACATTTCTTCTTATATTTTAGGGCAGCGATAACGACGTAACGGTATGGGCGATCACTGTAGCCGGGGATGCTATCTACAGAACAGGAGTATCTGCTACCACGCCAGCGGTAATGAGTAAAAAGCATGACGCAATTCTTTGTTTCCTTTCCTGTTTCCTTACAGTTTCTTAAAAGGTTAAATTCAATTTAAATTTCAGGGGTTACATTGGGAACACGTAAACAGCCCGCAATCTTTAATCGCTATAAGCACATGTAACGATGTTGTTTGGGCAGTCGGAAGAAAAGGCGAACTGTACTACAGGGAAGATATTACAAAAGAAAATCCTGGAGGCTCAAACTGGAAGCAGATAGAGCAACCAAAACCAGGATTCCCTTACAGTCAAAAGAAGACTAGCGTTAAAGCAGTTTCATTGACGAAAAACGCAGCGTGGATTATTCTCGCTAACGGTGCCATCGCTGTCAGGACTAATATTTCGAAGGAACAACAAGAGGGCAAGGAGTGGAATTACTTTACAGGTAAAATCGCCACCTTAGTGACACAGTTCTATAAAAAAATGAAAAAGAAAAAATACATGCCCAGAATATTATTTTCAGACACGGACAATGAAATTACGTTTAAACATGTCTCGAGCATGGGCCAAGACGTGTGGGCAGTTTGCTCTGACGGCACGATACAGCGTAGACTCGGCGTCACCGCCCACAACGTGAGCGGCACCACGTGGCAACGCATGACGACGGGAACCCTGGTGCATGTCACGGCCAGAGGACGATCTCAATGATGCCTGACTTCATAGAAACATTATGCCGACTACTGCGAGATTCAAGACTTTACAGATATTATATGATTCTCAAATTATAATGCCAATGAAAAGCTACATGCAAATAGTAATTTATATCTACGTATTATTTATTATATTTGTGATAGTTTTCGTTGCTTTTAGATACTTTTTGCTCATATTTACAAGGTAGTTTTAAAATTAATTTTTGTTAAATAGAATTAAGAAAGAAAGAGAAAGTGTTGTTTCTAGTCATTCCAGTGTACATTCCTATGAATTTTATCCAAAAATATTAGCTTGTTTCATGAAAAAATTTGCTTGTGTGCTATAAGTATCAAATGAAAATAAAACAATGTAATTTATGTATACATACTATTTTTTATTTCAAAACGGAATTTGGATAGGTCATTACATATTTAGTAGTCACTGTTTTAACAATGCATTATTTTTTACTGTGACACCAAAATTTAGATTTATAGATCGACACACAAAGACGACGCAACAAAAGGAAAAGTTGCGAAAGCCTAACAAAGGTCAAAACACATAAATGCGGTGCAATGTTACCGAAAACATCTACGACGACGCCTCTAAGCCTCGGAAACTTGTAACATCGTCCAACACTAATATTGTAGACTTGTGACGAATATTTTACAAAATTTGTGAATTCAGCAAAGACAAATATTTCAGATAGGAGTTAAGAAAATAAGTCTAGCAAACCAGAAACCCCTCAAGTTTCGTCATATCTGTGTTTTATTGATAATTGCATGAAAACGTTATTAATATCATTTACAATTGATATGAAACATGAATGATTTGGTATTAACTAGTGAAGACATTTTTTTTTGAATTCCTTCCTCGTTTCTACTAAACCCCTTTCTGGTTTATGCCATTAATATAAATAGTTATAACAATATTCTTAACTAAATTGAACAGCTAAGACGCCAATATTGCAACTTACGTTTTCCACTATAGATAGAAATATTACCTAGTTCTTTACTGACGGAAGAAATAAACGACTTCTAAAACACGCGCCGTAATACAGAAAAAACTTCACAACAAATAATCTAACTCGTATCTAAGGAAATGGTTGTTAGGATCATTTTGTATCCTCGGATAGCCAGCAACCAACGCGTCTTGGCCTCCGATGTAGAGCGTATTGTAGATCTTCCAATATACGTCTCTGACCTTCCTTGCCGGGTGGAAAAGACCCTGAAACACAAAATGTTTTTATTTTAAGAACAACAACGCACAAAGTCTTAAAAATAAATAAAAATCACTGCTGATATTAAATGACATGTAACAAACAAATTATTTATGATGCAATAGAGTTCTGAAGTAACAACACCATTTTATTTACCTGTAAAGCATACTGTAGAATTTTAACAGGGCCGAGCGCAACTCTCATGCCTTCGACGGCGTCCATAAATGCTTGCACCAGATGCGGCGATGTCTCGAATATGTTCGGCCACACGTGGTTTAGAAGGTGTACGAGCGCGTCCTCGCATCCAAACCCGTACACGCCGAGAGCCATATGTTTTATCGCTGCGCAGGCTGTCTGACGATGGACCAGATCCCTAAAATTTACAGAAATATTAGTCATTGAAAGGTCCTAAAACTAGATAAAACAAATCATAACGGTCTTACAAAATTAACACAAGAAAATAACATCACATGTAATACTTGTAATGTATCTTACCTGTCCATAAGAGCGTCTTCAAGTAACGGGCAAACAGCATAGATGTAGTCCTTGCCCATTTCGCCGATGTATTCGAAAAGGAAGGAGAGTGATTTGAGCACGCCGTTCTGTACGTTCAGCTCGGGGACTCTGTACTCGTTCATGAGAGCCGGCAGCACTGTGAACGGCGAACAGGTCTCCGCGACGATGGCGATCGCCACTGTGGTGCACACTCTGCGAAATAATAACAGCATAAGCAACAAATCGTACGTAAGATAGGACGATGATGATTTATTATCCAATAGGAAAACTTAAAAATAATAACAAGAAACTATGTGTCAGGCTAACAATACGTTCCAGTGCTATTGAACTTTGATAATCATCATATTGAAATATTTATTTATTTAATTTTATTTGGCGAGCAGCATAAGCTGATGTGCCTATATCTTGCAGTGTAAACTTTCGATGTGGCTGCAATACAAATAAAAAAAATTGTTCTTTTTAAGTTCAGTAAATGAAAGTGAGATCGAGTTCCAATAAAAGTAAAAGCACAATAAGTTACCTGTTCTGACGCTCTTGTACTTTCAAGTTGTTGAGTAGAGTAGCCAACACGTCGTGAGGACCGATAGCTTTAGCGATGTAACCGAACGTGTTGACGGTCGCTCGTCGGATCGCCTTCTTGTGAGCTTTGAGCAGCTCCAACAGTTCGAAGCATATCCTCATCCACTCCCTCGCCGAGACGAACTCAGGCCCTCTATCGGCGATACGACCCACCAAGTCTATGCAGTTCTCTTGTACTTTTTCATGTCTGAAAGAAATATCAAAAATAGTTTAGATTAGAGTGATTGGTTACACGACAGATATATTTCAGGAAGGTATTTAGTACACACTTCTATTACTACTGAATTATGGTTCATCCTATTTTTTATTCATAATTCTGGATTAGACTGGAATATATAAAACTCAAAAAAACCTTACCTGTTCTTTAAGATGGGCGTTAATCTTGGCAACAAATCTTTGATAGGCGGCGTCATTTTTGTCATACCGATGACATTCACGATGGCTTTTAGCGCACCGAGGATAGAACCAAGCACTTCTGGGTACTCTTCTCCCAAATACTCGTAAAGAACGACACCGAGATGGCCCATAAGTTTTTCCTGAAACAAATAAATTATTAGAATGTTTACTACTGTAAACCTATTAAAATAGTTAATGTATAGGTACACTTTATGGCAAGTTTACAGTCTTATTTGAAAGTCCGCGAAAAACAGTGCGACCATGTAACAATCAGCAGACGCCCAACCACCGTACATAACATCACAGTCTCACAGACCATGTTCTCCTAATAGTTTTTTTTTTCAGTAATAGGGTTACGTTTAACCGCGATCTCACCTTATCATTTTTTAGGGTTTCTGCCGGCAGTTTAAGCTTCTATGTATGGGAAGGAAGAAAGTTCGTAAAAGCCGAATAGCCAATCCTAAGGTCAGAAATTCGGGGCGCTGAAGGCCTGTGAGATTTTTACAGTACAAACACCCAGAACCTACAACTTAACGTATCACCTGACCGATATAGCGCGCAGTCTCTTATAATCTTACCTCCTGACAAGTCTTCATGACGACTGCGATGCGGGAGATGAGATCGGCCGCCTGCTGGCGCACCTTGGCCGACTTATTGTTCATCCGCCACAGAATGATACCGCAGATCTGAGGCAGGTAGGGCTTTACGCGCTTGCCCAGCTGGTTCACTATCGTTCCGAAACCGTTCAGCATTACTACATCCTGCAACAAGTACATCATTATAACCAAATCATTAAAAAAAAACACAGTAGATTACATCTTTCTTTATTCCTTCTTTTCAAATTACATATATCTAAAGTACCCTATTTTTTTATTGGCTTATTTAGGGCGCATAATCCTACTAATATCATAATTATGAAAGTTTGTATATTTCAATGTCTGTTACCATATCACGCAAAAACGGATGAGCGAATTTGAAAGAAATTTGATATGGAGGACCTAAATTTACACACATGCCATTTTTTAACCTGGAAAATTAACAGTTCCTGCAGGATTGTGAGTATAACTGCAAGGCGCCGCCGCTAGCAACAAATAATTGATAATAGAAATATCGGGCAGCTCTCTAATTCACGCTATTATTTCAAACAGTAATTTAGTCCAAAACTTTGAATGGCTTACCTCAGTGGTCTGTTCTTGGAATGCATACAGGATACCATCAATAAGCGCTTCTTCCAGTTTGGAGTCGATGTCGGCAGCTCCCAAGTTAGCGAGGATCTTCTCAATGGACTCCATTACCATCTTTCTGTACTGTTCGTTGTCGTCTTTAAGGTCGTCAACTATTCTGTTTATAATTTCTGATGCTCCAACCTGTAGGAAAAATAAAGAAATTGGTTAAAAAACCAGAATACATAAAATAAAGTATCATAGTCAGTTTGCTTTTGAATCATTGCTGACTAGTTCATTATTCGAAAGTGAATGAAAATCTTATTTTAGTCTGCCTAATTGTTGTTTAAAATGTCCGATATCCTAAAAAAATTGCAATTCACTGTAGCTGACAATAAAATGTCACTTACTTTGTTGGCAATTTCAACTGTCGTGTCCACAAGTTGCCTGTAGTTTCGCCTGTCGAGCGCCATGCGATGGTTCCAGAAATGTTTGAAGAAGTGTGGCAAAATCTCGTCCATGATATATTGGGGCTCCACACCGTCAGTACCGCAGCACTGTTTCACCACCTGAGTACAACAAAAATAATTAACAAGAGAAAAAAAATAGACTTGTAAAACTAACAACTTTGAGTTGAGCAAAGATATTTAAAACAATGGCTGTTGACCATTCATGAAAAAAAAAACGTGTGGCACTCGGGGACTGCCGCGGTAAAGCTATTGCATACGGTGATACTTTTTAGTTTTGCCATCTATCGATGAATAGCAGAACTTTTAATGACTTTTTGAAATATCACGCTTGTCTCTTTAGTTCAGCAACTCGCCTCTAGGTGTCGACTGTAAGGTTTCCTTGACTTTTCAAACGTGATGACTCTCTCTTCCGAGTGTACCCCCGTAGTTCTATTTTTAAAAAAATGTTTAAGTTTTTATAATATCTTCCTTTTTTGTAAGGTTATTTTCGTTACGGAATTTCTGGATTCTGTCTATACGCTCAAGGCCCGCGATAGAAGCTATGCAATAGTTTAAAAATTAGTCCAGGGTTTATCTTTACACATTTAAATACATGAAAAATACCGTGATACATTACCTTCAACACAATCTTCTTCATTTCCTCATCAGGCGACTGGAACTCACGAATGAGGATCAACATCACTTCACGGGTGTAGTAATTCGCGTATTCAGCGTCCATGAGCGGGATCAAATATCCGATAGCCTTCAGGAAGGCGGCCAGACCTTTACCGCGGTGGGTCCTGATACCTTTCCACAGAGGTTTCAGGACGGAGTCGAACGACTCGATACCGTATGGAGTTGCGGCCTCGGCCAAGGCGGCGCTAGCCAACGCAGTGATCGTACGGACTTTCTGTTGTTCATCCACCAAACCTGCACAGATACATTGGAATTTAAACATGTTGAAGAAATTACAATAACAAGGACAATTTTTAGGATTTTTTTTTTTATTTGGCTACAGGATTGCGTTTCACCGCCATCTTGCGTAAAGATAAGCAATGGTGCGGTCTGCGCTTGCTTAGAAGAAACCAATTCACTCTCGATTTGAATACACCCAGATTACATCTATCAAAAAAACAAGTACTTACCATGTTCAATAATTTCCACAAGGGATTTGAGATGCGGTAGAATAGCACAACCCATGAGAATGGCAATTTGCTGCACAATCTTTATACCAGTGTGGCGAGCCTGCCACGACTTCTTCGAGCGGCACACAGCCTTCAAGAAAGGCAATAGAGAAGGGATACCTGGAAGCAGTCAATCCAATTAGAAATAATCACATAAATACCTCTTTATTGATGTCATAAAAGGAAAACAAACACGGGAATTAATTAGAAGCAGGCACAAAAGCCGATCATATCACAAAGAGCCACTTTTTCAGACCTTTAGATTCTTAGGTAAGGAAACTTATCTATGGTGCACAAAATCTGCCATGTATACATACAATGCAGGGTTGGTAACCTGGCATTGAGTTTTTTTCCTGATGACAGATTTAGCACGTTTTTAGTAATTTTTTCGATTATAAAACTTGAAGATTTTATGTATTTATTTAATTTTCTTACCCAGAGCAGAAGCGACGACAGCGAAAGCTCTAGCGGTGGTGTTTCGCACATACTCATCAATGTTGTCAATATCAGGTCTCATTGTAGAGATCATGGTGGCCAGGCCGGCGGCTTTGGCCAAGTTGGAGATGATCTCACGACCCTCGACACGAGCGTAGTAATCTTCATCAATGAGCAGGGGTTCTATCACGACTAAGATCTGTCAAAAGAAATGTTTATTATAATTTGCGTATTACTGTGTACAAAGTTACCTTATTATAGCTACAGATAAGTGCAATATGCCAATATGTGACTTACAGATTAGCTTATTGAATGTTCAATGAAAACAACAGTTAATGTTTACCTTGTGCACGTAAGGCCGCACCAAATCGTCCAATTTGTACAGAATCCTGTCGATAACTTTGACGAGCAAGTGTCGCTCTTGGTCTTCGAGCGTGGGGCTCATCAGCAGCGGCAGAATCTGATTAAAAAGCGGGCCAGCGCCAAACTCGCGCGCTTTATCTGTTATCTGACGCAAAGCGGCTTTGCACATCGGTGGAGTGCCGTTCTGAAACAAGAAATGTCGAATTACTTTACATTGCTCCTTAACAGACAACAACAGACAACGGGCAACGGTTTCTGGAATATAGGGTCGTTTTTATACAAACTAAAAATCATCATAAAATTCATAAGGTCATCAAAATTGGACTAGTATGCTAGTTTCTGAAAAGTGTATGTTTGTATGAAAATGATCGATGTCCAGGGCACCGTCAATTCGAGTGTCATACTTTTATCTTGAGCAGAAGCTTCATGATCTTCCTCTCCTTGAGTTCGTCCGGCGAGAGCGCGTCCTCGTCGACGTCAATGAGCAGTTTGTCGAAGTACTGCGCGTCTTCCGGCTTCATGAATGGCAGTTGCTGGCTTCCCTTGGGCTGGGGGTCCAGCAGCCGCGCGGCCGCCGCGGCCGACCCGCCCGCCTCCTCGGTCTGCATGAAAAAGCCGATTGGGGTACCACCCAGTGGAGTAGGGGTTGCGGTCAGCTTACGAGCCGGCGTCCGAATCGGAACATAACCTGGGCAACAACATAAACGATCAACGAATGGTCCCATCCCGCGTCACGTTAGCAAGCGCAATATTTTATTATATGTAAGCAATTTCTTAATTAAAAGCACAATCGACGTTCCACGGCATGGGACTGTAAAGCAGTGTCATCATTATCTGAAAGAGAAATGGAGAAAAAATTATTGTCTAGTTTCAATTTTAAAACACATGTATTTTATAATTTATTACGGCGAGAGATTTCCTCGTGGCGATCGCTTTGAATAATACATGTGTCCTGAAACTAAAGTTTGGATTAATGATTTTACTTTTACTCATACTTTAAATTTTTTTTTAGCTTAAATAAAAAAAGAAATGGTCCGCCCCATATAAGGGGGTACATACCGGCTGGCGGCGGCAAAACCTTGTACCCAGCTGGGAACATGGCGTCTAACTCTTCGTCGGTGTAAGGTCTATTGCGTTCGTCGATTTCCTTTTCCCAGCGGTACGCTTGGAGTTGTTCAGGGGTCATCGCTGCCACATGACCGGGCGTGGGCGTGGCCATTCCCATAGCCTTCACGCCTACTGGTGTCGACTGCAACAATTAAACAAGATAATTAATGTTTAGACAAATAATAAACAAAGATGAGATTATAAACCAATTTAAGGATAAGGAACTTACCCCTCCGGGTGTGAAGATGGGCGTATGTGGAGTGGATGGCGTAGCATGCGATGGGGTGGCGTGTGACGGCGTGGCGTGAGACGGGGTAGCGTGGGATGGCGTCGGCGTGGCGGGGGCGGGAGTGGCTCCCGGAGTCTCGTCCCATCGCGACCGACGCTTAGTACCCGGCGTCGGGGTCTCTTGAATAGTGTCAACTCCAGCACCGCGATCAGTGCGAGGTGTTTCGGCCCAACCACTGTTGTGGCCAGGTGTTTCTGTCAAAAAAATAATTATTAGCTTCCTATGGACTCTAGTTAAAGTCAAACAAACTATTACAAGAAATCGAACACTTTTAAGAACACAAATAATAAAAAAAAATTATACTATACATTTTAACTTCTAAATATAGATCAAATTTTGGCTTTAAATTGCTTTCCTGTAAAAATGCCATTTGTTATTTCGATACTGTTTGTAGGTGCATTCGAAATATTTTGTGATCAGTCTTACCGCGATCCGTTTTGGGCGTCTCATCCCAGCGGTTCCGGCGGGAGGCGTGTTGAGCGGGCGTGTCGCGGCCGGGCGTGGCGTGGCCCGGCGTGATGTGCCCCGGCGTGGCGTCCCACACGCGCGCGGAGGGCGTCGCGCCGGGAGTCTCGCCGCCGCGCGCGCCACCACCTGGCGTCTCTTCCCAAGCCCCTCTCTGATTAAATCAACAGAACATTGGATTAGAATTACCCTCCTCTAGAAAGAAGAAAAACCTGCCGAGCCTGGAAGAGATTGCTCTTAGCGATAAGGCCGCCAGTTGTCGCACTAGTTTTAAGTGTTATGATGCTTTTGTAATTTCGGGTGTGAACAATAAAGAGTTTATCTATCTACATATCTCTAATAATAACACTCTGGGACTTTTCAAGGTCAGAGTGAATAGGTAACTTCTAAATCTGCATGCTTTGTCTTCGACCATATCGTTGCTTACCAACAGGCGAGTCGGTGGTCAAACGCGGATTTATTCATTACAAAAAAAACAACAAATTATTAAACAAGAGAACAAACAAATAATACAATAAAGAGTTTATCTATTTATCACTTTACCATGTTTTAGTTGGCATTGAAAGTAATACACAATAATACTCCAAAAAGATTTGCAATATGCCTTTTTTAATCGTCTAGTGTTTGCGTATTACTGCTAATTAGCGAAGATAATTGTCCGCTTTTATAAAAAAAGAAATCGATATAGTACATACCTCTGCATCCCAGGAGGGTGTGGACTGTGAGTTTGGTGTTGCCACAATAAGCTTCTTAGCAACTGGTGTCTCTCCTGAGCTCATATCCCAGCGGCCCTTGCGTTTTGATTGTGGAGCCTTAGTCGATTCCCCATTAGACTGCTGTACCGGTTTCAAAGTGCCTTCTCTTGCCTTTTCCAGGAGCTTTTTCCGTAACTGAAATGAGAACACAACATTTAGTTATTGAACCTTTTTTTAAGGTAATTTATAACCGACAGTAAGTATCTGGTCTTACCTCAGTTTCTTCAGCCCGAAGGTACTGCTCTTTCATGATCTCTGTATAAGTTCTTGATCCAACATCTGGTGTCTTTCCACCTAAAATTTAGAAACATTATTAGTTTTTACACCCAATTTCGAGAAAATAAATAGAGTTCTATAAGTTTGTTTGAGTTTATAATAAGTATTATTATAATAGATATTATAATAAACCTAGAAACCTGACCACAAAATGTAGCCTCAACACTTCACATAAATTTATCAATTTGCTTATGTGGTAAGGCACATAGGAATATACAGAGGTGTACAACTTTGCTTCCGCCGTTTTGCAGATGGCTGTAGCGGTAAGTGGTAGTCGAAATAAATAGATCGTAGATGTCATACAATAAGCTTAGGTATTTGTCAACATAACGCCATCGAAATATTAGGCGATTTGTGTCTGCATCATGAAGTTATTCTCGATTAAACATGTCAGCTTACGAGCCAAATTCTCGTCATTTGCGAGGTTTTAATTTATGAAGAAATCTGCGGCTGAGGCTCATCAAATGCTCTCATCTCAAATCTTTATGGTGAGGCCGCTATTAGTGAAAGAACGTGCCGAGAGTGGTTTCAACGCTTCAAGAACGGTGATTTAGATGTCGATGACCAGCATGGCGGTGGGAGAGAGAAGGTTTTTGAAGTTGCAGAATTGGAGGCATTACTTGATCAAAACGCAACAAGAATTGGCAGGATCATTGGGAGTGACGCAAAAAGCCATTTCAAAACGCCTAAAAGTCATGGAAATGGTTCAGAAACAAGGAAATTAGGTGCCGTACGAGTTGAAGCCGAGAGATGTTGAACGGCGTTTGTTTGCTTGTGAACAGCTGCTTGCAAGGCAAAGACGGAAAGGATTTCTGCATCGCATTGTGACTGGGGACGAAAAATGGGTTCATTACGACAATCCCAAGCGTCCACGTCGACGACCAAACCGAATATTCACGGTTCCAAGGTCATGCCCAGTATTTGGTGGGACCAGCTCGGCGTAGTGTAATATAAGTTGTTAAAACCGACTGAAACAATCACAGGAGATCATTATCGAACGCAAATAATGCGTTTGAGCCGAGCATTGAAAGACGAACGGCCGGATACAACTAGATATGATAAAGTGATTTTACAGCATGACAATGCTCGACCCCATGTTGCAAAAGTAGACAAGACATACTTGGAAACGTTGAAATGGGAAGTCCTACCCCACCCACCGTATTCTCCAGACGTTGCTCCCTCGGACTATCACTTGTTTCGATCAATGGCACATGGCCTGGCTGACCAGCACTTCCGGTCTTATAAAGTAAAAATTGGATAAATTAGTGGATCGCTTCAAATGATGACCAGTTTTTTCAACGCGGGATTCGTACACTGCCCGAAAGATGGGAGAAAGTAGTGGCCAGCGATGGACAATACTTTGAATCATAAATGTATAACCAGTTTTTTACAATAAAGCCTCGAATTTCGGAAAAAACCGGCAGAAGCAAAGTTTAATAAAACCTAATACAAAGGAATGTAGCTTGTTTTTCAAAATTAGGTGATGCACTGATATTACCTTCAGCAAATGGATCATTTCTGTCAGGTGATATGATCATCCTACGCCTCTTTTGACGGTACTCATCTTCCCTGTCAGCAATTGTTGGTCTCCTTTTGTCAGCAAATGGATCATAGTCTTTATCACTCTGAAAACAGATAATGTATTTAACACAAATTTATTTAGACTGCCTTAAATTGAACAAAATGCTTGTTTACAATTACTAAGTACTTTGGGAAGGACCATGTTTAGGTATTAACACTTTGGCTGCGGGAAACACATACCTTTATGCAACGCAAGTGCGGCTGCACAAGCCAGGCACGTAAAATACAATGCGTTTGACTATTAGCCGCGCCTGGGGCTAGCGCATGTGATTACTAGCTGCAGCCAAAGTGTTAAGAGATTATATGTGTTCATATAATAGAAGTATCAAAATTGTACCTGTGCAATATCGTTTAATAATGAAGCAGGGGCTGTGTAACCTGGCCTTTTCTGAGAGCTTATTGGAACATTCTCCACGTCATCATCTTCTACTTCGTCATTGGCAGCAATTGAAGTCACATATCCATCATAGCGAGACTTGCCTCCTTGCCCCGAGTTATCATAAATGTCACTGTCATAGTATTGCTCCCCAAGGGACACTCCTTTGCCATTACCATTCTCAGGTAGCTCAGCTTTCTTTGATTGTATTTCCCGTATCTGTGCCTCAATGGCTGGAAAAATAAAATAAAATTACATATTTTGGTGCAATACTTAGAAAGATAAGATAAGCATGTGTGGATTTTTTTTAATTTCATTGCATTTGATGTTGCAAGTTGAACTAGGGATATCTTGGTATTAGTAATCATACACATAAATTTAAGAATCTTAGAGCTGTATGCATTACCATTTCATAAAGGTTATGTTTATTTTCAATAGCGAATTAATGAGTTAGCTTAAGTCTAAGTTTTGTAGAGCTACGAATCAAGCATTCACGAGCTCGTACAGTATATAACGGATAGAAAAATAAGTATATATACGTATCATAAATGAGATACTAATACACTACATGATAATTGTTAAAATCTTGAAAGGTTGACAAAATCAATAACTTTAAGTAGGTCTCTAATTAGGTTTGAATGCGTTTTTCGCTTCAGTAGCTTTCTAATGAAGATGTATTAGATAGACAAAAAAGATAATATTCCCTACGTAAATGAAAGTGTACAAATAAAGGTTATTGCTAGCCGAGTTGAGATTTGGAAGAAAGCTTTTGGTGACAACAAAAATGGCTGGCTTCAAATCAACACGCATTATTTTCTTACCTTCGTGAGTTCTGGGGATCTTTTCCATATTTCACAACAGTATCATAGGCGTCGCAAAATTATTCTTAGGGTCTATATTAAATTACCACAGTCCCTAAGATTAGGATATTACTTATTTTTCGGTGTCGCGTTTTACAAAACACGCACAGTTTTTTTGGAAGCGATAATGGGGTGTTCATATTGTATAACACGATAAAGTACAGCAAGTAATTCACTGCACAGTTCATGGCCCATCTGTAATGTATAGTAGAATACTATACAGTTAAAAATTATAGTGGCATTGAATTTTGTTAATTGTACTGTACCGTTAATGTACAAATTTGTATTTTTTTATTATTTTTGCATCCTAATATTCAATGAGCCAACCAGTGCGCCAACTATCATGATGTGGTTTACAATATCATCCTTTATATTATCTGTATCGATACAAATCAAAGGAAAATAGTAAAAGGTATCGTACATTATACAAGATACCTGATTTTTTTTCAGCCACAGATTATACTTCATTATTCAAACCTCAGACCAAAAGTAAACTGGTAGATCTAAATAGATTTGGGCACATGTGAAGGAGCTTTCAAATTTTTATCTGTAACGAATAAAAAAATTAACATTACACGTCAATGTTGGAATTGACAACCCGATAATCTTCATTACTTGTTTTTGTTATCTATGCCACATCTTTCTCTCGCCCTCTGCTGCTGGGTATGTGTGTGATCTTAAAAAAATTAATTACTTGGTTTTTAACAATAAATAATATGAGTTTCTATTAATTTCTCCTCAGGAGAAGGACACGATCCTGGCGTTTCAAGGATAATCTTCCTGATTGATTAGCTACAGTACTTTTGGTGAGTAGTGTGAATTTCTCTAAAGACTAGTTCCACGTCAAAAGCTGGAGGTGACACGTATTATCAAAAATATGATGCCAATGCATGGAGTCTAATAATTAACACACGTTAGCAATATGTTGTCATCGTACTAATGTTTAATATAGAGATTTTTGTGCCTTTCAAAGTATTTTTTACGCTCTTGCATTTACATATTCCAAAGTATATTACTAGTAAATACCGTTCTAACCAAAACGCTTTATGAAAACTTGGTGTTTTATAGCTTTCGCACATAATATCCATAGGTACTGAAAGAGAACGCAACATGTTTTTAGTGGTAACTAGCAAAAATCTGTTCAATTCTGAAAAGCACATAGAATAATGTTTTTATTTATTTATTGAAGGTATTTTGCTAAAAGTACTGAACCCGGTTTTCGTATATAATAGTTCAAAACAATGTATAGTTACTGTTATTATCTCTTGGTTTAGCCCAAGACTAGGAACAATGGCACTTGAGAATAAATCTTTACTCAGCAGTGAGTTAATACAGCTGATTGGATGGCCCATGCTGGATCTCTAATACAACTCTTATTCCCTGTAATAAACAATTGAATTGGATGTTGTCTCGCAACAAATTTTCTTTATCCCGATAATATTGTAATAGTAATCTTTATTTTAAATGAGTTTATCGCAGGTTTTAGTAAGCATATTTTTAGGTTAATAATATTCTATGATACGTAGTGTTTCACAGCTAGTAATATAATACTACTAGTGTTTAGCGAGAAAATAAAGAAATATAATAAATTAATAATTGTTGTGCACAGTGGTTCATATTTACACCAAATTAATTGTTATAAATTGTACCCCTGATTCAGAGAACAATTTAACTTTTTTTTACCAGTTCACTTAAACATTAATCTTTTTTTTATTTTAATTTTCTACTTCCTTTCACACTGTTGCTAAAGCCTACATGGTAGTCAGGTAAACAGCTTGAAATAATTTGTTACAAATAACACACCTAAATCATACATAACATTAGTGTTATCATAACATGTATGACTTTAGTGTGATTTTCAATCATAACTTCTCATTATTAACCATTGGTTATTAACCTATTTGTAATATCAGATCGCAGATTAAGATTCTATGTTAAGATTTTCTTCTTCAATTAATGCCAATACATATTTGATGTCTCAATCTAAAAAAAATTGAAAGAATCAACAAAAATAAGAATATAATGGGATTCCTATTAAGATACCGAAGCTAAAGTTAGGTCGAAGAAAATACGACTGATTTGACATCAACAAATAGAATCATATGATAGACATCTTAAATAAATCAAAAATAATTATTTATTGAAGCATCCACATTTTGTAACATATTATGTGACCTTACCATTGAGTTTGGATTGATATAAGTCTTGGTCTTTGTATCAACAGATGGAACAATGTTGCTAATTCTTTTTTTGTTGTGTTAAATATTGTCAGGAGAATGTTCTTCAGAAAGAAAAAAAATAAAGAAGAGTGGAACTTTAGAAAATTAAAGACAATTTGAATTCAATGTTCATAGTTAACACTTTGGCTGTGGCTAGTAATCACATGCGCTAGCCCTAGGCGCGGCTAATAGTCAAACGCCTTGTTTTTTTACGCGCCTGGCGTGTGTAGCCGCACTCGCATCGCGCAAAGAAAAACACAAGGTATGTGTTTCCCGCAGCCAAAGTTTTAAGACAGGACAATGTCTGTCGGGTTAGCTAGTTATATTATATAATTATTAAAATGAGATTTTCTGTGACTTCAGCTTAGCTACAGGCTACAGCCTGCTTTATCAGTATGCATATCAGTTTAAAAACAAATGATTTATTAATTTATCTTAAATCACAAACCGACATTATTTCCAGATAAGCGTTATGGGCAAGTGCCTTTGATAACTAAAACAAAATACATACAAAGTAACTAATCTATTTAACCTATTACACAAGAAACAGTTTGATTACTTATCAACTGATGAAGATATTTACTTTCTGCTTATGATTTATTATTATGTTTGTTCTAAAACAAATCTGAATATTTAAACGCTGTATCTGTAGCTTGTCTTCTAAAACTGAATAAAAATTAATCAAAGTAATATTGATTTAATGATAATAATGATTCACATATAGTTTAGGTAGAACAAAACGATGTTTTTTTGACATTTACGTCACAATTATTTGCATATTCTGTGTCACATATAACAATTTTAATTTAATGTCCCTCGCTATTCAATAACAATGATAATTATCAAAAGATTATGAATAGGCTTCGAACAATTGTTCAAATAGTGATTGTTAATGTGAACTGGTAAGTATTGATGGCCATGTGGAATTTTCAAAAATTTGTGTTTAATTGTTCAGTACTGTAACGACTTGGCGCGGACAAGGACTGCTGGAGGGGACGAAAATGATGCATCAGCAATCCATGATGGTTGGAGATATGATACCTGTACACCCTGACATACCTGTGCACGTCGAGGAAATGAACAATGTAAACGTGGGATATGACAACAGCGGCTCTTATGCTTATGATGACCTGTTCCCGGCGCTGCCGCACTCGGCGCCGCCGGTGCAGCGCAGCATCCAGCAGGCCACCAACAAGCTGCGCGTCGGCTCTTCCCTGCATACTCAGGTATGTCATCTTATTGACACATTTTGCGAACATATGGTGTCAAGTCCTAAAGCACGCTGAGTTTATCCTAAAGCAGGGGTGGCGAGCCTTTATGAATAAACATGCTAGTTTTTCGAAAGAAATGTTACATGAGGCTCTAGATGTGCCGTTAAATAATTTTGCCTAAAAGTATCTTGGTTTTTATCTGCATTAATTTGAATAAATGTATATAAATGCTGACTAACTAATTTAAATCCTATATCAAACTCAGATTACAGCAGGTTTCCTCTACATTTAGAAGTTTTGCATAATATACGCCAGATTACTAACATGTAGTTGCTTTAAACCGAAATCGTAAAGAACTAATAACTGCGAGAGTAGAACGAAATTTAAAGGGAAAGTGATGATCTACAGACTCATGATGTCATGCCAATAAAAGATTTATTACATTTTTGTTATAATTAAACACGGGAATACTCACGTAAAAATTAAGTCGTCTACTACGACTACGACTCAGTCAGTCAGTGCCAAACGAGACGCAACGCAAGTCACGTTTGTAAAGTCGCCTGATGAAGGTCACCGAATGTGACCGAAACTAGTCGTAGTAGACGACTTAATTTTTACGTGAGTATTCCCGTGTTTAATTATAACAAAAATGTGTGAAAACCACGTTAGTTTCCATAGTAAAAAAGATTTATTAATTTTTTGAGATGTTTTAGATTTAGGCTTTTGTTGTATAGGCCTGTTATTAAGATTTATCTGACGTTATCGACAACAAACGACTTTCATTAACTCTAAAGACCAGTATTAAACTGGTACAATTAAGTAAGAAACAATTTTGCGACCAAAATTGCAATCCGTGTAATGGAATGTGCACGATTTCGTATTTAAAATGTAAGTAATTAGTACAATAATGATAGGGCCTTAGATAATGAATGTTGTGTAACGTTTGTAATAATTTTAAATACGATAACATTGTCGCTACAACCAACATTGGCGATTTTAAATTCTTATCTAATAATGTGATTTTTCTGATATGATTTATAAAAAATTATACACACTAGGTTAGCACTTCCTTTTAGGTTCCTGTTGGTTTATGTTTTTAAGACAAAAAAAAAATACTGTGTTTTAAAACAACTAGTCATGTACTTGGTCCGTCAGTCAGTCATGTACCGTCAGTAAAACATGGTATAATTGTAAAATACCATTACCGATATTTTATTTTATCTGCTGCGTAGTTTCTTCACCTGCCATGTGGTAATTGATTCTTATAGATTTCTTATTAGATTAGTTGATGATAAGTTCTGTAGCGATGTAAGACCAGTTTGGGGGTGTATAATATAATACATAAATAATAATCTTTAATTCAGACCTTGAATGTCCATACAGTTTAGTTCACATATAATATATACTACAAAATAAAATAATGCATTACACATGACAATCTGAGGCATTTTAACACATCAAGAGTTTGATCATGGTGTTAGCAGTTGTTCCAGTGGAATCGGTGAACGTGCGTGTGCATTTTCGAAGGTGAAAAAACCTCAAGAGTAAAATGTTTTTTTTTTTTTGTTTACATAAAAGAGCGGTAAACAGACATAACAAAACCGCCGCATATGAACACCTGCAACACTAGCGTTGATGCTTTGTCAGCCCAGAGAGGTCCTTGCAGACCAAAACGCCCCATTGTATTTCGGCGAAAATATTGATGCTACAATCACTTTGTCCTAGGTTTTCCATGTGCCATACGAAGAACGGAAACTTGACAATGCGAACACCTTCGGCGAAGGCGAGTCTCTGCGGACCTGCCAGTCGATCACCAAGGACACCGGCGCCCATATCGAGATATCCACGAGCAAGGACGGCAGCCTTACATTCCTGATCACCGGCAAGCATAGCGCCGTTCTCGACGCGCGCCGCCTCATCCTCACCCACTTCCAGCAACAGGTAGATAGATAAACTCTTATGTTCACACCATAAATTACAAACAAAAGGAAAACAGAACTACTCTTCATCACCACTTTCACCTCACTTTCTTTTCACTATACTTTCTTCTTTTTTACTTTTCTCATCTGATGAAGGTCACCGAATGTGATCGAAACTAGACGTAGTAAACGAGTTAATTGTTACGTGCTTATTAATCCCGTGTTAATTACAAAAAAAATAAATAGGTAAATACTTTTAATCCCACTTTCGTCAAGTACAACTAGATTTAATTGAAATGGCTGAACCGATGTTAAAAAGACATATCTAAAAACCACCGCTAGAAAACCTGCTTTTAAAACAAATACACATTCAAATTAGTTCTCTCGTTTTTTGACTACGGTGCCACAGATAGACACACAGCAGTCTAACTATAACATCTCTCTTTTTGCGTCGAGGGTTAAATAACTTTTGACGACAAGTAAAAACGCCATATTCAGACCCAAGACCCTTATCCTTGTCAAGAGGTAAAAACACCTGATTCTAATTAATTTCCAATATGATAATGCTCCAATTTGACTAACTTACAAAAAACAGCCTCAACCGGATGAACTTACAACCAAGATACAACCAATACACCTGATCCTGACCCACTCCCACCAACACGTGAATACGACCAAAATCCCTAATTACACGGCGATAAACTAATAACTGTGATAACAGACCTTTATGACAGATATGATAAGGTAACGCTTAAGACCAACGACGATTATGACGAGTGAAGTTCTCTATTTAGTTTCTCCGTGACCTATTGTATGAAATAAGCTGTTTTTCGCAATTTTTTCCTTTTTTAACAGAGTTAAAAATTAAAAAAGAAAACGAGAATTCACAATAAATAGTCATGAACAACTGATTTATCTTAAGCATCTTTAGTAACAAACCCGCAAAAACTGCACCGTACAAGGAAAATGACTCAGTTTTTTCCTCAAATACTGAATGAAAAGGAGAAAGTCTTATGATGTCATTCTTCTATTTGGCTGATCTTATTAATGTCACGGTCGTTATTGGCGCCTTACCAATCAATGGTCGAATTTATTTCAATGATTATAACGTGTCCTTGACGTCTACCTATTGTACGACGTACACTTTAATTTTACACACACTGTTGGCATACATAGTGAAACGATAACATAACTCATACTGTAGGCATACATAATCAAACGATAATACAACTCGTTGATAGTAGGTACCTTTCTTTATGTTAGATATACTTTGGGTATCACAGGCAAAGTATAATTGTTTAGAGGGCCTGATTCCGTAAAAAATCATTTTCCTTTACGCTTTTACAGGCGTAAAGGTGTAGGTAGGTAAGTATTTAACGTTAAGTTACATATCGCTGTACTCGAATTAGTCAGAGTCGCTGGTCAAACCTGAACCCGATACTTATGCGACCGAGGCAGATGGCACAACAGGAGAGAGGCCTATACCCAGCAGTGGGAGAGAGAACTCTGTGGATAATGATGATTATGTACTCAAATTGTATCTTTGAATTTAGTTTCTCGCTTTTGACTCTTTTAGTACTTTAATTTATTAATTTATTGTGTTAAAATCAACAGGCTAGCAAGCAAGTGCCGATCCCCAAGGAGCACCACCGCTGGATCCTGGGCAAGCAAGGCCAGAAGCTGAAAGAGCTGGAGAAGGTCACGGCCACTAAGATCAGCGTGCCTGCCATCGCCGACAACAGCGAAACTATCACCATCACTGGCACCAAGGAGGGCATTGAAAAAGCCGAACATGAGATCCGAGTCTGCTCTGAGGAACAGGTACATTAACAAGACTTATTCGGAATGGGCTCGATAGGTCCCGCACTGGCGTCTCGTAAAGGGTGCATTGTGCGTTTTCCCCTTGCCAGCAATCACCCGAGCCAATCCAGCTCCTTAAAATAACGGAGCGAGGCTCTAGAGTGCTGGCACAACTGTTCCAGTTGCAAAGATGGTATGATTGGTGATTAACAAGACTATTTACTGCTTTCACCTGCAGCAAATGTGACCGCATCTGTGACTAGCGTCGGTTTATATAGCCACGAGTGGAGTTCCTAACAGGATGCTACAGCCAAATCATCTCTTGTAGATGAAACATGGCCAAAGATGATGATGATTTGGTTAGAATATAATTTATTGGTCTTTTCTACTTGTGTTTTCTACATTAGGCATGCCAATATTACAAAAAATCATTAAAATTGAAGAAATTAAATTAGCAAAAAATTTTACTGCAATTCAAAACATTGAAATTAAAATTAGTGTTAACTCATTAGTTTCATGCGAGTATGAAGAATTTTAATTGAAGTTTCATGAGAACAAATTAGCGTATGTATGCTTGTTCAACCTTAACTTGCGCACCGTTGATCAGTACTTCATTAGATTTGCTAAACAAGCAGTCTATGCGAAAATAATTTTTTAATTTTGGACATAAATAAAATCGGTCTTGTGCCTTTGAACATACAGGGCTCAAAGGTCAAACGAGTATACGGCTCGAGGCGAAAGACTAGATATATTATTTTTTAAATGCAATGACTTATTCAATTTGTCGCTCAAGCTAAAAATAACCTGATAGAGCTATGTATCTAACATTGATATAATTCTAATATCTACTATCACAATAATATGACCTCATTTTTGCAACAATTCGAGTAGATAAGTAATACGATAACACTAAACTTTTTAAACAATCTGCCTTGGAACTACAATAGTTGGCAGCTAGATATTTGTGTAAAACATGCGCATGACTAATTAATTTGAGCCAATTTAAAATAGACCTTTTGTAGTCAAGAGTGCTGACAAGGCACAATAGAATAAATTGAAAAAAAAATGGATAGAGTTCCGAGAAATTTTACAATAAACTTTTGCTTACTAGCAGAGTCCCTACTTGACTTTGTTCTGAGAATTGGTAATAGGAAACAGAAAAACCATAACACATGACAGCAAAATTAATTAGTCTAGTAAAAAGGCTCAGTTATTAAAAGTTCACAGAGAATTTATAGCATAGATTGCCTTATCAAACACATGATATAAGGGAGTAAGTATTAAGCTTTAGCCAAAAAACGTGCACCCACAGCACGCGGAAATAACATCTCGGCACGTAACACGAATCTCCAACAAAAACTTAATTGACAGCGGCGCGGTCACAGCTTCTGATTTCGTATTGAAATAGTCAGCTAAGAGTGCAAGTATTCCTGGAACCTCTAACGCCGTCAGAAGCATTTGCGCTAACTAATTTTTTTCCTATCGAGCTACAGTCGCAAGACTGACTCGTTAGGAAAAACCTATAAGGGTTGCAACTCTGTTTTCCAAAAAGATTCCCATAGGAAAACCAAATCCTATAGAGATTTATAATTACTGGTTTAATCCATGGAGCTTAAATCGTCTGTAGATGTTTCAAGGGTTACAGTGGTTTGTTGATTGTTTTTGGTTATCATGAAGTACTAAGTGTAAGTTTTGTCGTACAGTCGCGCAAGGCGCTGGAGCGCATCACGGTCCCGAAGATCTACCACCCGTTCATCACGGGCCCGTACGGGGAGCGCGCCGCCGCGCTCACGGCCGAGACCGGCGCGCGCATCCACATCCCGCCCGCCTCCACGCAGAGCGACGTCATCGTCGTCGCCGGGGAGAAGAACGGCGTGCTGGCTGCTAAGGCGCAGATTGAGCAGATACACGAAGAAATGGTTAGTTACTACCTGAATAAAACTTTGTGGCAGCTGTGAAGTTAGGCACGAGGCATTGTGTAGGAATTGTTAGGTGTGCACGGGTTGGGAAAGTTTAATTGCACTTGCGACGCACTTCACTTCACATTTTTTTGCACCTAGAAAGAAGTTGTGTTTTGAAAAATAGATCTATGTTCGGTCACCAACAATCCCAGTAGTTCTGTCAACAGAACCACTCAACAGAACAGGTGGGAGTAAACGACCAACTCGCCTGATGGAACGCGACGGTGTAGCCGATAATGAAACGGTCTAGCAAAAAAAAATTATTCACTCTTCACTTCAAAGATGCTTAGATCGTAGTTCACAGAAAATTAAGGAAGACGACCGTCTTGGCACAATTTTAGACAAAGCCGTCTATTTAATGTCTCATCAAATTCCTAAATACTCAGCAGCTTATGTAACTAATTTAGCTGCTTGCACTCACCTCTAACACTTGATACAGGCTAAGAAATGCTCGACTGTGCGAGTGGAGGTACCCAAGTCCCAGCACAAATACGTGATCGGCGCGCGCGGAACCACCATCCAAGAGATCTTGAAGGAAACCGGTGTCTCCGTCGAAATGCCGCCCCCCGACTCGCCCACAGGAACCATCACCCTCCATGGACCCCATAACAAGATTGGCCTGGGTATGTTACAATAGGCTAAGCAAAACAAATATTTAACGCCGTTGTCTTTTCGTGCTATTTTAAGGAAGGTATTAAACGAATAGGCTATTTGACACTATTAAAAATATGCTACGAAATGTGGTCATTATATTAGGTAATAACATAAAAAAAAAACATATTTATCTCTGTTTTATCCAAAAATATTTATAGATTTTTCAAAATAAACAAAATAAATTCAAATTATTTTTTAAAATTCTTCAGCCACAAGAACGCTCTGTGATTGGCTACGCCTCGCGTGACGTCACACGCAAGTAAACATTGTCTAATGCTAAGACACTTTGTGTGATTTTATAATGTACACTTTGGTACAAGTTTGACGTTTGTCAAAGAATAAAGTTTGCTTACTTGCCTGTGACGTCACGCAAATCACATGTCGACCGCCATTACCGAAACAGCGTTTTTAGCGCGAATATTGTAATTTAAATTTTAACACAGTATTTTACGAAAAATACTGCAAATTTCGCAGAAATATACATGTGGTGTATTAATCATATGCCAACGAATAATTTAAAACAGTTTTTCAAAATCAGTCAAATAGCCTATTGCTTACATTCCTTGTTTTCTCTACAATGTCCTCAACGCGGCATTTGAATCACAGCCTACTTCAAATCGTGCTAAAAGATGGCGAAACGTCTTTGCACTGTTTGTATACGCATCGTTTTGTTTTGTGTTTTTTTTCCGGGTCAATAATGTAGTTCTTTTTTCGTAGCTCTGTCTAAGGTGTGCGAAAAAGCCAACTCGGTGAAAACGGCCACTGTAGATGCTCCCACATGGATCCATAAGTATATTATTGGAAAGAACGGCTCTAACATTAAAAAGATTACCCAGGACTTCTCAAAGGTAATGTTACAATTTTTTTTATTTCGTTCATTATCCGCTGTAGATATCTCATCACGAGAACTTTGAACCAACTCGAATGTAAACTGTTGCTTAAGGATTTCCAAAGATGATTATTATTGATTCATACAATGTAAATGCAAAATATATTTTTCAATGTTGCAACAAATAAAACAATATCTATTTGATTTTTTTACTGATCTATGACGAAAATAGGAATAATATTAAGTGGAATTGTTTTAAATCCAGGTACACGTTGACATAACGCATTCTGAGGACAAGGTTAAGATAGATGGTCCGCCAGAAGAAGTGGAACGCGCGCAGGTCGAGTTGGACAGCTTCGTGAAGAATTTGCTGGCAACACTGACCTACGTCGAGCTCTCTGTCAATCCCAAGTTCTTCAAACACATCATTGGCAAGAGCGGATCGAACAGTAAGTTTTTTTACCACTTCTTTTACATTTTTAACTCCCACATCTGTCCACTATTTCATATAGGTTGGCCAAATTTATTTTGGCACCAAATTAGTTACT
The DNA here is from genome assembly GCA_949125135.1 of Alcis repandata. Lineage (NCBI taxonomy): Eukaryota > Metazoa > Arthropoda > Insecta > Lepidoptera > Geometridae > Alcis > Alcis repandata. The sequence goes on along the minus strand of OX421226.1, from coordinate 7,077,173 downwards.
TTTTGCCATATATTGCTGCATCCAACGAATTTCATAACCGTCAAACACAGCGTAGGGCGAACTCTTTCATTTGAGACATAGGCGCCAATAGCAATCTCAATGACACGCCGCGCGCCGTGGCAATAAGCCTTATGTAACTTCTACAGGTTGTGACGTCATTAATTGAATTTGTGGCACTGTTAGGAAATGAATATAGTCAATTATTGTTATCGCAGAAACAGTCTTCCATTTATATGCTAATCTTTACAAGCTAAAATTGAAATTCTCTTTCCAGTAAATAGACTGAAGGATGAGACTGGTGTAGTAATTAACATAATCGAAAACGAAGGAAACAATGTAATTCGCATCGAAGGCAGCCACCAGGGCGTCACCGATGCCGAGAGAGAATTGAGAGAGATGGTCATGAAATTAGAAAACGAAAGGACGAAAGAAGTCTACGTCGATCATAGATACATTAAATCTCTCATCGGAGTACGAGGGGAGAAGATTAAGGAAATCAGGGAGAAATTCGACAGTGTTTTGATCGCTCTGCCGGATCAGGGACAGAAGAGGAGTCCGATCAAGCTGCGCGGGCCCCAGGACGACATCGAAAAATGCGAGCGGTTCCTTTACAAGTTATTAAAAGAGATCGCAGAGTCGTCCTACGTGCAGGAAGTGCCGATATTCAAGCAGTTCCATAAATTTATTATCGGGAAAGGCGGCGCGAATCTAAGAAAAATTCGCGACGAGACCGGAACCGTGATCGACCTGCCGGCTGAAGGGGACGACAGTGACGTCATCACTGTACGTGGAAAGCGCGAGAACGTCGAAGACGCCGTGAAGCGAATCCAAGCGATACACAACGAAAAGGCGAATGTGGTCACGGAAGAGGTGACCATCCCGCCTAAATACTATAACTCGCTGATCGGTGCCGGCGGGAAGCTCATACACTCCATTATGGAGGAGTGTGGCGGAGTTCTCATCAAGTTCCCTTCTGCGGACAGCGATAGCGACAAGGTTAGTAACTGTAATTGTACAAGTACATATATGTTAATGTTGCTTATAAAAATTAACGGTTTGATGTTGGGCAGTTATATTGCTCGCCTTGAGCGTGAATATGCCTAAAACACGAAAAAGTACAGTAGAAAGTGCCGTGTCGCAGCACCGAGGCCGCACGATCGCCCTTACGCGCATATGCCTTACCTAACTGTTCAAAAATACGGAACTTGTTCAAGGCCTAATCTTAATATATATAAATCTCGTGTCACAATGTTTGTCCTCAATGGACTCCTAAACCACTTAACCGATTATAATAAAATTCGCACACCATGTGCAGTTCGATCCAACTTGAGAGATAGGATAGTTTAAATCTCAAATTATAGTCGCAATTTTAATTTATTGCAAATCCTACTAATATTATAAACGCGAAAGTTTGTAAGAATGTATGGATGTTTGTTACTCTTTCACGCAAAAACGGCTGAACGGATTTACATGAAATTTGGAATGAAGGTTGTTCATGGTCTGGATTAACACATAGGCTACTTTTTATCCCGGAAAACGCGGGTGAAGCCGCGGGGCGCAGCTAGTTATATATATATTGATAATTTTTACTATAAATTGACAAGTTAGCATCAACATACTATGGTTGCTATAGTTACGCAATGGCTTTTGACAGGACAACGTCTGTCGAGTCGGCTAGTTAATTATATTGCACAAAGTCACTTATGTATAACTTTGCTTACCTAGAACCGTTATTCCATAAAGTCAAAATACAACCTTTCTTCATCAAATAACATTTAATCCAGTCAACACAAAACATTCCGATTTACCTTTGATCTGTACCGTCTGCACTGGTAATCAAGGGAGGAATAAAGAGAACATTTGGAGACACCTCTGATCTAAACTGTCTATTCCTTTTACTGTCTGGCCTGTATGCTTGAGTGATGAATTCAAATACCGGTTCTGAGTCTGCATGTTAGTTGTCCTTATCTTAGTTTGTGTTCCATAGCATCCCTATCACAGGAAATCCAAGTGGGGCGCTATGAGTGTGAAACGTTCTTATTCTTAGGTCCCGCAAAGGGTGCATTGTGCGTTTCGCCTCTGCCAGCGATTACCCGAGCCAACCCAGCTCCTTAAAATAACGGAGCGAGGCTCTGGGCCGCTAGCACATCTGCTCTAGTGGCAAAGATGGTATGAGTATGAAACGGTATTTATTTTATTTATTTCCACAGGTGGTGATCAAAGGCCCCGTGGAAGAAGTCGAGAAAGCCCGTCGGCAGCTACTAGCTCACGCGAGCGAGCGAGAACTGACGTCCCACACGGCACAGGTGCGCGCTCGCCCTGAACACCACAAGTTCCTCATCGGGAAGAGCGGAGCCAATATCAAGAAGATTCGCGAGCTCACCGGCGCGCGGATCATATTCCCCACTGAGAAGGACGAGGATAAGGAAGCTATTTTCATTATCGGTAAGTGTTTACTTGGTTCAAAGTTAGTTCTTAGTACAATGAAATATGAAATATATTTTTTTCAAAAAGAAAAAGTACTACTACAAATAAATTTACTTAATATGGAATTTGGAATAAGTACACAGTAAAAAGGATAAACGGTGAGCCCCAAACTAGGCTCAAGGTCTGTATCTTGGTCAATAATTCCAAAGACAAAGTTTCAAAATAGTGCGAAGAGGAGAAGAAAAGTAAAAAGAGCTGACCCCACCTCCATGTGGGATACATAGCCGGGAAGAGAGTTTACTTTGTTCAAAACAGTACTTTCATTGGCAATAAATAGCACCGCTAACATTACGCACTCAAGCGTCGGCCGATGAAGCCATAGCGGATTATTCTATTTGAACAACACGACGCAGTGTTAACACGACGCAGTGTCACACCAATCAATGCAATTTTATTTTGTGATAAGCTTGCGTTTGACCGCCATATCGCACGATGGGAATCAACGATGCTTTTTAAGGTCCTGAACCTCCTTCGGGGAAGGTCCCATGAGGCGAGACTTCGGTGGTCTGTCTGTAATATCATAGCCAATTATTTTAATTCTATGACGTCACTCCGCAGCCTCAATCATCGAAGCATGTTAGTATCAAAGCTAAGTGCAAAGTAAACTAATAAAATTTCTATCTAGGTCGCGAGGAACAAGTGGAGGCAGCAAGGAAGCAGCTCGAGACCGCCGTGGCGGAGATCAGCAACGTTGCCGAGGGCGAGATGAACGTCGCCGCTCGCCATCACCGGCACTTTGTCGCGCGTCGCGGCGAGGTCCTGCGTCGCATCGCCGACGAGTGCGGTGGAGTGCAGATCTCTTTCCCGCGCCAGGGGGTCGCCAGCGACCGCGTCGTGCTCAAGGGACCTAAGGAATGCATCGAGGCAGCTAAGATTCGCATTGCGGAGATAATCGAGGATTTAGAAGCTAAGGTACGTCGCATCGACGCTGCGCCTCGCAATTTCACCGGCGTAGAGAATGATCTTACTGAAAGAAAATAAATAGGACAAAATATCGTAACCACTTTTTAAACCAGTTATCTTCAAAAAATAAGGTTGGAGTGGAGCTAGAATTTTACATGTAACAGTTCTCTAATTAGTAGTGGCAAGATCAAAAATCCGAAAAATCTTGTTACAATATTGTGTTGTATGTGTCTAAATCAATATCGTTTGCAACAGGTGATGGTCGAGTGCGTTATATCGCAGCGACACCACCGCACGGTGATGGGCGCTCGCGGCACCAAGGTCAAGGATATCACAGCTGAATTCGACGTCCAGATCAAATTCCCTGAGCGCGACACCACTGAAGGCGCTGACGTGCCGGTCAAGGAGGCCGAAGACGCCGAGCCGGGGCAAAACGATATTATCAGGATCACCGGACGCCCTGAGAACTGCGAAGCTGCTAAGAAAGCTCTCCTGGAACAGGTATGCAGAATATAATCAGCACAGATTTGAGCTTTTGGGTTACATTGTAATTGATAAATGTTAAACTATGTCACAAATATACTATTTGATTTGACAGAATAATAATATCTAGGTTCAACTTGGGGTGCCGAATGTAGTGTATTGGCGGCATGGTTAATGCCTACTCTTCAAAATATCACGGCAAAGCTGGCCTTTCTAGTTATTTCCATCGACAAAATTAGTAGACTTGTAGCTTCAATCCTTGTTATAAGCTTGAGGTTTGTAATTCAACCTAGATAAGTTTAACACATCCATAATATTCAATTCTAGGTGCCAATCACGATCGAGGTGGATGTGCCAAATGACTTGCATCGCCTGCTGGCGGGTCAGAAGAGGAGAGAGCTCATGCAGACTTATGACGTGCACATCCTGTTGCCGCCGCAGGATGAGGCCAGCGATTTTGTCAAGGTAGTTTACTTTTCCTACCACTACAAGGAACTCTCAAACTGGTTATATTTAGTTTTGACTGATTATATTTAGATCATAAACAGCTAAATACAGTCTAAACTATACTAAATACATCATTTCCTGAAGTACTTTAAAATACTTCAGGAAGTCATGATAGTACTTAGCTGTTTTTGATGAAAATCTCTCTAGCTATTTAAGTTATGTTTGTGCAATATATTAACGCAATGTTACGTTTCGTTCTATAGGTAACAGGCACGCCTACGAGCGTTGAGAAGGCTAAAGAGGCACTCACGGAGAAGATTTCCGAAATGGAAAAAGAGAAAGAAGACAGATTCCTCAGGTAACACTTCTGGATTATCTTTTCTTTTTTACTGCCAAGACATTCCATTACAATGGAATGCAAAAAGATAATTTTGTTAAACATAATATGTTTCGATACTTCGTAATATAGCTGCCTATATCATAGTGTTGAAGTTTAGGATATATTTATATCTATGATTTGTATTTTCTTCTTTCTCATCCGTCCGGAATAGGTCCTTCCAACACCTTGGTATTGTGTTGAAAATTGTCCTCATCTGTCCCACATATATTTAAAGAGATATCTTTTCGCAGGTCATACGAGCTGAAGTTCAAAGTGGACCCCGAGTACCACCCGCTGGTGATCGGCAAGGGCGGCACCGTGATCACGAAGATCCGTACCGAGTATGGTGTGCAGATCAATCTGCCGAAGCGCGGCGAGCCTGATGACGACACCATCACTGTGCAGGGGTACGAGGATAAGGCGCACCAGGCCAAGGATGCCATCATGGCCATCGTGCATCAACAGGTACACTTCACTTCTCCATGTTAACAGTCCAGGTTCACTTTCACATGCAGTTAGGCATCTGCCTGTTACCCGATATACTAAATTTTCTGTAAATATGGCCCAAGTGAAGGTCTGAGGGAAGTGATGATGCTATGGATTGTATGAAAGATTGATCAGTTGCACATATATATTTTGGTACCTTCTAGGTCTGCGTGCTTAGTAAAATGCGAAACGGTAGTGAAACGCAGTTTGAAACACTAAAAAAAGTACTGGCAAAACTACTTTGCAATTTATCGGTCGTGATTTTTCTGTTTTGTGACAAAAATATGACATTCGATTAGCATAACTACTCATTTTTAAACGTTTTCTCTCCGCGCTACAGGACAGTCAGTACCGCGAGGAGGTCGAGATCGAGCCGCGCGTGCACCGGCGGCTCATCGGCCTCCGCGGGAAGAACATCCGCCGCGTGATGGACGAGTACAAGGTGGACATCCGCTTCCCCAAGAACCAGGACGATAGCATCGTCGTCATTGCTGGAACGGAGGACAATGTGCTCGACGCCAAGGACCATCTGCTCAACCTTGCGGAGGAATATGTAAGTCATTTGTAGATTCTTTATGTGTAATAGGCACATTACTAATCTAGCCTAAAGAGCACAGAGCACCTGCCGATTAATACAGATGTTTTCATAGTTAGGCTGCCTGTCGCAGCTCCTCTTCAGTCAGCCAGGCAGGCCAGGCAGTCTTAGACGTTCTTTCTTTTGAAGTTTGTCCTGCCCAATCAAACGTGACATAACATACCGCGTTTTGAGATCTTTGTGCCGACAAAAGCTCGCCACGTAATGCGACAAAGAGCATTGACCAAGGCCACGCCGAGCAACGAATCAATATTAGTTAATTTGAAGTAAGATAATGTATGAGGGGATAAAACCTAATTGATTGTTGTTTGTTACCAGCTGCAAGACGTCGCCGACCGCTACCAGCGACCGACAGGCCCGTCCCTGAGTGACTTCGGCGATGTGCTCGCCAACGCCACCGCCACCGCCGCCGCCGCACCGAGCAGCGGCGGCGGCGAGGCCGCGCCGACCGGCGGCCCGCCCGCGCCCGGGTTCGTGGTGAAGGGCGGCCCGTGGGAGCAGCGCGCGCCCGACACCGCGTCGACGCACGAGTTCCCCACCATGCCGGGCGCGCCGCGCGCCGCGCCCGCGCCGGCCCCCGCCGCCACCGCCGCCGTCTGGGGCCCGCGCCGCTAGGCCCCGCGCGCCGCTCCGCAGGCGGCCGCCACCGATCTTGTATATTCGGGACCCGATCTGCCGCCTCCGAGCGCCCGACGCGTCACTCGACTTAGTGTAGCATGTTATACTATAACCGTAATCATGTTCCGTTATTTATCTACCGAATCCTATGTATTTCGGGCCTTACCTGACCGTTTGTGATCGGATATTACGTTGTAAGTCAATAGTCAACCACTCTATTTGCATGATAATAACCCTCGGGACTCGAATGGAGAGGTTCGGTATGAAATATTTTACATTTCCAGTGAATAAATTGTGGGAATGCTGGTTTTTTACTCAGATAATGAAAGGAATTTAATATATCGAGAGCTGGTAGATTTTATTGTCTCAACATGAATACCTATGCAGTTTTTTCTTTTTTTTTTACTTTACAAAGATTGCCATTGGTTCTTGACTCAGTTATATTATTTACTGTATTTATAATTAGCCTTATGCTACAGATATATTATATTCCATGCATCCCTGTATGAATGCATAATAATAATGATATTGGTTCTTTGTACTTATAATGAAATGAAGTTTCTATTTTCATAATAATATAGTTTTCAATAATTATGATTTTCTAGATTTTTTAGTGTTGCCTACGATTAAATTAAATCAATATAAAATATAAGACAAAAATGAATATTTTTACAAAGTAATTTGTATTGTACATAGGACATTGTGTTTGAAATGAAAATATTAATAAAATCTTTTACAAAATATTAATGTTGTTTGATTTGATGTTAAATTGAATAGTGATAATTTATATTTCATTTACGCCCAACAAAACAGATAGATACGCTTTTGCTTTGCTTTTTCGTATCGTAGTGATTTGCCTTCTCAGTGGTTACCGTGTGCAACTAAGTACATACATGATGCTCATTACAAAGAAAAGTTCTCGTCCAAGTAAATAATACATAATACACAATTCCTCGTTATTACATAATAATATGATCAGAAAGGATTTAGAACTAAAATGGCGAAACGTTAGTTTAGCTTTGGGTAAATATTTTGATACTACATTTTACGTTACCTTTACTTCCAATCGGATATTTTTATTTTACGATTATTTTAAACACATATAAGTATGTACTAAATAGTACTAATACCTATGGGCACATATATGTACCGAGCAACTCAATCGATTCGAAAGCGTTCGAAAAAGTCTCAAAACGATTAGGTAGTGCTGCTTGATGGTCGTTAGGGCAACATTACAGATGGCCAGCAAAAATATGTGGTTAGGGTCATACACATGGGCACACATGCAAACATACTGGCCGTATCATGTATGCCAGATAAGAATAAAATCAAGTGGTTCATTCATTAATTTTTTTTACTACCCATAATCGATTTTTTTTGGAGCTGCCTGTGCGGGAAAATGTACCCGATTTCGGGTTATTCAGCCTGGAACGGGTTTAGTACGTATGAGGTTCCAGGCAGGTAATCTAACGTCGCCGCGTCGTGACGTAGGATTTTTTATGATAGTAACCATCACGTTTTACCTCAGACTAACAGACAGAACCATAATAGCTACTTTGTAAAAAAAAGCAAGATGGCAAGTGCCAAAACACGGTTGAAAAAGAGAGACAGACCTTTCATTTTTTGTCCCCGTCGCTGTAACCGTGCCAAGGTGGGCAAACCACAGATTAGGAATAATAGTTACTACGTGAGCCGTCTACGATTTGTAGCTGCCAGGTTGTGAATTATGTTTCCCCAGGATTGTACCCAATAAATTAATAAATAATTAATTTATTGGATTATTTCATATTTCCTGCTGACCCAAAACTAAGTTAAGGTACATTATTTTCGCAATCGCAAGATTGCCTATTTAATAAAAGATGTTCATAATTATGAGTAGATTAGTATACTAGTAGTTATTTTCCTACTATTAGACTTTTTCCTACTATGAGCAATTTGCGGCTTGTATATCCTTTCCTTATAACCCTGTATAACAATGTTTTATTTTGTGAAGTATAAAGATTAGAAATATTTTATGAAATTTTTTCCTCTAAGATGGGGGAAGCATTCCTATCCTGGCATTATTTCAAGAATATAGCTGTCGCATGTGCGGTTACACTTTGGCTCTATCTTTAGGTAATAAATCTATGCGTTTTACCCAGTAATATCAAACATTTAAAAGCACCGATTATGACAAATCAATTATTAAATTAAATGTTAGACTGTAACAGTTGCCATCCTTATATCACATATTAGAATGAAACGAAGTACAAAATGTGCCATCAGATTTCAGTTGTTGGGGATGATCTAACCATGGATTTACATACTTCGTAAACTGGATCGCGTACTTCTTTATCTCATGGTTACAAATTTGCTCTCTAAGTCAATAGCAATAAGGTTACTTCCTCCCTGTCAATTGTAAGAGTAGAAAAACGAGCCATGTGAGATAACTCAAGTAGAAGTGCGTCTTTGTCTAGCAAGTATGCCAGTGTAAAACAATAACTGCTTTGGTAGTGAGTGGTAGATTTCTTAAATTTGAAAATATCACATTTTAATTTTTATTGACTGATTAAATATTTTCATAAATTATTGTAATAATTTATTTTAGATTTGTATTTATGTGAATAGGCAAAACATGCAATAAAAATAAGTATAAAGATATTATTAGTAGCATTTTCTCCTCCTAAAATGGCAACTTTGTCTTTAGACAAAAAGCAATATGTCTACTCTGCTAACTTTGCGTAAATGTAATTTTGTGGTTTTGTATTACTTTAACGTAATTCGTCAGTGTACATGTGAAAATGGTGTACTTTTGTTGCGTAAATGGATGCAAAACAGAATGGTATCCTGGCTGCGGCTTATCTTTCCACAGGTCAGTTGTTATTTAGATTTTCTTGTTTGTTATGGAGTACGGTGTCCACGCTATAGATAATTTAGGATTGTTATGGGGCTTTTGGAGTTGGAGATAACTGGGTTGTCATATTAATTTTACTGTCTAATATTGAATATTTTAGTGGTTGGAGTTTAATATTGATAGTTTATTGATATTTAATTAGATCCTCGAGTAGGTATTTAAAATGAAAAGGATGTAATTTTACTTCATGTGTGTTTTATTGCTGTACAGGATGCCCAAGGATGAATCTGTAGCTAAAAAGTGGAAAGAAATTATACCTGGCAAAATAACCAAAACGTCAGTTGTATGTAACTTACATTTTAAAGATGAAGATTTTGTCAACGAGTTCAAAAAACGATTAAAAGGCAACGCAGTACCGTCGTTATTTCCAAAGGTAAGCAGGAACCCCATTTTAATAAAACGTTCTATTGTGAATTTGTGACATTATAATTATGGAGAAATATTAACATTAGCGCTGTTTCCAAAGTCCAACATTGTTCGTTATAGGGGAAGACGTTAAATGATTGGCCCTTTAAGGTGTTCATTGAGGTTGAATATGTCTGCTTTCTAGATAATAATAAAATAATTAATCACAAAACAATGTATACTTATGTAAATTGGTCACTTATTTATTTTAAAGTTGTCTTAAAGTCCCAAATAATGGGTTTTTTACCACTTACTTAATGTAATTTATTGTTTTAGGTTTTTGCAGCTGAGAAGAGTAGTTATGTTCTTAGTAACATAAAATTAGCTGAACCATCTACATCGGAACATTCAGAACCACCTGAGAAAAAACCAAAAATACAAGAAGAATTGGATAAATCAATTCAAACTGAAAACATAATCACTCCTCGAAAAAAAAAATTAAAAAGAAAAATCAAAATTCTATCTCAACGCTTGAAAAGGCGTAATACTACAATGAACAATTTGAAATCAATACTTTCATTGATAAAAAAGAAATGTGATAGTTACTCGGCGGTAAAAGACATGATGGACCTGAATTTTCAAAATATCCACGAAAGAATAAATGAAACAAAATCTAGCCGAGGAATTAGGTACAGTGATAGCTTGAAGTCCTTTGCTTTGACATTGTACTATTATTCAGGAAAAGCTTACATGTTTTTAAGAAACCACATCAGTCTTCCCCACCCTGCGACTTTACGAAGAATGTTATCTACACATAACTGTAACGTAGGATTTATGTCCGAAGTCTTTAATTTTCTTAAAGTGAAAGCAAACCAGTCTGAGGATATAGCTAATGTGGCCCTTATATTTGATTCCATGTCAATCAAATCAGGTAGGAGATATGACGAAAAAAATGACAAATGGTGGGGTAAAATAGATATTGGTGGTATCGTTCCCATTGATGCCGAGAAGTTAGCCTCAGAAGTATTAGTATTTCAAATCGTTTCGCTGAAAGAAAAATTTAAATGTCCAATTGGATATTTTTTTGTAGATAAGATATCTGCTGAAATTCAGGCACAATTAATTTCTACTGCGTTAAGAATGTTAGCTGACATTAATATAATTGTTCGATGTTTGACTTCGGATGGTGCTGCTACTAATGTGAAAACATATCGAATACTGGGTTGTGATTTTGTCTATCCTAATATCCGATCTTTTTTAAGCATCCAAGCAAAGATGTTAATGTGCATTGTATTTTGGACCCTGTCCATATGATAAAATTAGCGAGAAACGTATTCGCTGAAACATCTTTGAGTTCCGAAAAAGGGGAAATAAAATTTGACTATGTAAAGAAACTACAAAAACTACAAGAAGAGGCAGGGCTAAAATTCGCAAACAAAATTTCTAGGGCTCATATTAATTTTTTTGGTAAGAAAATGAATTTCAGATTGGCAGTTCAAGTCCTCAGTAGTTCGGTAGCCGATACACTCGATTTTTTAAGAATTTCTGGTCATCCAGATTTTACCGGTAGCGAGGCCACGGTTGAATATCTAAGGTATTTGGACAGAATTTTTGACGCATTAGATTCAAAAAATCCTTTTGGAACTGGTTTTAAGTCTCCGTTACGCCCAAGTAACAAACAAATATGGCTGAATGTATTTCAAGAAACCAGAGATTATTTGTCAAAATTAAAAGTCGGCGGCCAAAATATATTAACACACAGACGACAAACTCCTGCTCTTGGTCTGATAATTGATACGTATAGTTTCACAAATCTAGCAACAGATCTGTTTGAAGAAAATGCTTTGAAATATCTTCTAACACATAAAGCTTCTCAAGATCACTTAGAATTATTTTTCTCATGTGTTAGAGCTTGCGGGCGTACGAATGATAATCCAGATGCCCTCCAATTCATGTATTCGATGCGTAAATTACTTTTTCGCAATAGCATACGACCGAGTATCAATGCTAACTGCACTGATGACAATTATGAGTCTTCACCTATACTTGAGTTTAGGAGCGCAAAAAGATCACAGGCAACAACTTTGCAAGTCTCGAGTTCTGAACAAAATGAAGAAGACGGTATTGATTCTTTGGTGCAGTTGATAGAGAGAACAAACGTTTCAGATTTTAAGAACAATATTTTGTATTATATAGCGGGTTATATAGTAGGAAAAATGATTACCAAAATATTATGTGAGTATTGTAAAGCAGCCTTGCTAACAAAAAGAGATCAAAAACACCATAATTACGATATTCTTGACATTTGTAATTTTTCATCGTTTACAACATTCATCGACAGAGGTGGTCTTAAGTATGCTTCTAGAATAGTGTTTGAAATTGTTAAATTCACTGAAAAATTATTTGTTACCTTATCCCACCAATGTGAACAAAATTTTACTAAGAACTATATGATGAACGTCATCATACATCAATTTTATCCTCGCTTAAACGATATTCCTCATCCAGTACAATCTCTCACCACTGAATCACGACATGAATTAGAACTAATTAAATGTATCGCAAACAGATATTTAAGTTTAAGAATGAAAACGTACGCGAAAGAAGAGACCCTTAAAATAATGGGGAATCGCATTTCAATGCGACAACGGCTACATAAAACAATTTTATTCAGTCATGTTTGAATTTTTAATAAAGTTCTGTCATTAATTTCTCGTTTTATGTTCTTTGCCAATCACATCGATTACTAAAAACTAAATCAACTAATAATTAAAGTAAGTACAGTCATCGACAGCACCAGTACCCACCCGCACTGACTACTTTATTTCACAGTATTATAGAGCATACATACCTAATTCAACAAAATAGCATGGCCTAGCAGGTAACTATACATCTACACTACTATTATAAAGAGGAAAGATTTGTATTTTAGTATGTTTGTAATGCCGATTTCAAGAAATATTTCACCATTGGAAAGCTACATACACCCTAAGTAACACATGCTATATTTATTGCAAGAAAAGGTTAAGGATCCTTACTAAAACTTACCTGTGCGAAGCCGGGACGGGCCGCTAGTAAGTACAAAAAATCAGTAAATCTACTCGCATATCGTAAAATTCAAATTACAAATCTAAAAACGAATCTATAATAACATCCTTATCCTTACTATTTACTTTTTACAATATTATAAATGAAAAAGTAACTCTGTCTGTCTGTTAAGCTTTCACGCCGAAACTACCGAACCGATTTGAATGAAATTTGTTATACAGATAGTCTAGGGCCTGAGGACGGACATAGGCTACTTTTTATTCCGCGGTTTTTTTTTCACGCGGACAGTCGCGGGCACAGCTAGTACTTTATAAACACAATACCAAAATTGAAAAAAAGAGTTTCATTATAACACTATTTCCCAAACAAAATAGTGTTATAATGTAACATTTCTGTCATTACGATACATTACCTAATCTGTGCGTTAGCGCGTGCGCGGGACAGGCTGGGTTAGCCGCCATTCCATTTTTAAATTTTGGTGGTGTGTTTCTGTTTATAATGTAAATTCGTATTGAAGTTTGTAATTCGCATTTTATGATATGAGAGTAGGTAGATTAGGTAGTGTATGAAACTGCACATAACTAGGTATTAAAACACTCGTGTGATACTATAAAAACCGAGCCGTAAATGAGAGGTCAATATGCAACAGTTTCACTACTATTCTGTGTTATTTCTTAATCAAATCCCGGAAAAGTACAGTATAAATCTGCTTCAGATTGCTTTCGATCCAGTCAGTACTTTTTATCAATCCTGCATGGCTATCCGAGAAGATATTATTTTATGGATACCCTATTAGAAAAGGACGCACATCTACTCTCCGACCTCTCTGTCGGCTCGTATTTTTTTAGATACTACGCAGTCCAGTTGTAGTATAGGTTCATGGATCTAACAGAATCGAAACCAAAATATTATGTCTCACCTTTACGCGATAATTTCAAGTTTGACTTTTTTATGTGGCAATCCTGTTGCAGAAAAGTGGAGTCAAGTAGAGTGCTATGATCATAGATTTTACTACTATAAATAAAGTTTAAACTTACAAAACAAAGTAAACAAAATTAAATTTGAAAGCAATAATTCAATTATCAATTTTTTACGTTCCGACTGGCAGGATTGACTACTTTATAACCTCCGAAGAATTTAAGTGTAAATGGGTGTTTCTATTTCTACTAAATAAACCGCGACAGATTCTGAAACAACTCAATCGTTTACAATTACTGTAATTAAATTAACCAATTATATAGCTATGACAGACAAAAACGTGTGAGTCTAAAAAGATATTACCCATGTACTTATTTTTGTACTTACTAAATTTCTACAAAATTAATATTGTACCTGTACCATTATTTCAGACGTCTTTCTATACCTTTTCCGTCGCCTGAGTCTGCAGCACTAGCTTATGAAGTGATAAATGTTGATAAAGAACATAAAAGAAGTGAAGTCCGCAGAGAACTTTCTACTGAAGAAGAAAACCTAGTAGTGTTAGTAATGACTAAGTTCTTATGAATTTATGAACTGTTTATTTTATAATTGAAAGAGGAATAATTTGTGTATTGTTTTAGAACATTCTATGGGACTGATCTCAAGAGGCTTCGAGTAGCACTTAACGGGACCTTGAAAAACATATTATTAATAGCTAAGACTATTGATATGTTTAAGAGTACCTAAAGCCGAAAGAAGCCATGCCTGAACATACACCAGCACCAACACCTGCAAGATCCTTATATGGATTCTTCATGTATCTATTTAGCAATACTGCTTTAGGGATATATTGTATATGGGCTTTCACACCTGATTATTATTTACATCAATTAAACATTTATTACTATCCACAAAAGTATTGGGCTACTGCTATACCAATTCAAGGCCTTGTTGCTCTTAATATTTTTGTATTTCTCATTTACCCCGCAACCAATCTGATTTGTACACCAAACATAGACGCTACAAATACAATAATTGACCCATTTTCTCTTAGTAAAAGTACAAAAAAATATAATAAATGTTCTACTTTATCTTGTATTTGTTTAGATGAAAGTAAATGCTATGTAAACACATTTAATTCAATGCCTGAATGTGAGGAGAGCACTGTTCCTCCGTTGTATGATTTAGATATAAGGGATGTATGTAAAAAGTTGTATATTCATAAAAGCTGTTAAAACTTACCTATATTTTCATTTATAAAAAAATGTGTGTATTTTTATTTATAAGTTCCTAATACAAAGCATTCCAATGGTACCTACCTGAGTGAGGCTTAGAAAGAGCAGAAATAATTGCGGTACCATATTACCAATTCAATTTTTGTATTTTCTTGTAGATCATGCGCTAGAGTTAGCCAGATATTCAGGCGACTTCTGGGTCCCTTGATCTTCCAGAAAGATTGGGCCCAGCCATGGAAACGAAATTGTTTTTTCTTGCTATGATTATATAAAAAAAATTCGAACTATGTTTCAATTCATTCAACAAATGTAGCCCAACTTATCCTTGTTTAACTGTTGTTGTGATCTAAAGGTTTCAGATGATGTTTCCTACAGATCTTCTTATGATTTTCCTGAAGAAGTCTCCACGAAGTAATTTCATAGATTATCACTTTCGTTCGGCCGGTATTTCCGCTCATAGACTTCTGATGTATTCACTATTCATATTCATGAATAATATATAATAACACGAGTTGTACCCCACGGATTCACCTGCGCGATGATGTTGAATTAAAACTTCATGTAACTTCTCTTTTTAACCGACTTCAAAAAAGGAGGAGGTTATCAATTCGACTGTTTTATTTTTTGTTTGTTATCTCAAACTTTTGACTGGGTGAATCGATTTTGATGATTCTTTTTTATTAGAAAGCTGACGCTTCCCATTTTTTTTATGAGGTAACAAACAAAAAAAAAAACAGTCGAATTGATAACCTCCTCCTTTTTTGAAGTCGGTTAATAATGTTCTTGTTTCAATAGATCGCCACCTCATAATCTACCTGTCAAATTTCAGCTCCGTAGGTCTAGTAGTTTTCGAAATCACTCGGGCAGTTAGTGGTATTTCGCTTCTATGTAGATATGTGTACCTATTATTTAGATATTTTCATTTGAGGGTCAGCCTCACAATAGCCCCAATTTACATTTTCCTTTATGGTTTAGTTCGTCATACTGAACTGATTGCATGTAGGAATACTAATTAGTGATTAAACGAACTTACCTTTGTGAAGTTCTATCATAATTATACGTAGCACTTTGTCCGAAGAAATTAGTATTAGTAGATATTATATACACATGTAGTTTCGCTAGGTGACACCACTCTTTGCACTAATTGTTGAGAGAATGTAGGTAGAATTAAACAAGTTAAAATATCCGAGGGTAGATATAACCCACCTCGCCATTTTGTCGTTCTTATTCTTCATTTAGTTTAGAGATATACATATTTATATTACACACCTAATTACACCTTTGTCATTGGCATGCTTCTTTAGTTCTAATGATATTCAAGGGTTGCGTTTGCTCCTGGGGGGGCGGGAGTACATACTAATTTCTTCGGACAAAGTGCTACGTATAATTATGATAGAACTTCACAAAGGTAAGTTCGTTTAATCACTAATTATACTTCGCACTTTGTCCTCGAAATTAGTATTAGTAGATATTATATACACATGTAGACTTTGAGAGTAATGTAAAGAAGTATTGTCAATGACACGTTAATCGTGTGAAATCAACTTAATGTTTATTAAGCACAACCATAGGTACTGTAGGTATATTTTACGTGAAAATATTCATATTTTACGTTACTACCTTATTACTTAACTTAATTGTTATATTTAGCTTAAACAGTATCTAGGCATCTATTCGCCTGATGGTGTATTATTATTATATTAATAATTGCTTGAGCTAAGGACAGGTGACAGGCATCGGTAACAACCCTGTTGTAAAACGGAACGAAGGTAGTGGAGCTGTGGCTCCATCCCGCAGTGTTGCGGATAGTGTCAAGACTGACACCAAGCGAGCGTGCGGCAGTCGCAGTTTGCCGACTGGTTTAAGTGAATAAAATATCGCATTTGTCTATGTATGCCTGTAGTATTTTTGCTGGGTTTTCGTAGAAAAAAGGTCAGAAGAAAACTGACTGCTTGAAACCAGGAATGTTTATTTATATCAAGCTTTTCATTACCAATTGACAATTGTCAATTATGCATAAGTGACCTAAAACACTGTTGGTGCCCCAGGTAGCATTGTATTTAGGTAAAGGAGGTTTACCGTCGCTAAACATTTTCGATAGAAAGACAATTAGGTACGCTAGGGATTGAGGCCTTATATAGAACAACATTGTAATTGTTTAAGCAATACGACCACCACTTCCAGAGAAATCCGTCATGTTGTTTATTGGAGCTTTTAGTCAGTGAGGCAACTTGTAGGCTTCGACTTGATAAAGCCTGATAACACTCCTGCAGCCAGGGTAAGATTGGAATATATCTGCGATTTGTAATGCGATATCAAAATATTATCGTTAGGTGTAAACGTAGCGATATCAGACACAAGTAGGGATTTGAACAAAGAGAACCATGCTTGTGTAGGAACATTGGTACAATGAAACATTGCTACAATCACAATGCCACATGCGTTGTTTGAAATGTTTTTTCGCAGCCTTCTTAGGACTATTGAAAATGAAGGGAAGGTGTAAATAAAAATAAGATGTCTGACCATGACTGCAAATGAATTAAAAGCGACTGCGTCAAGATCTTTGTGTGACGATATGTATCTATTACATTTATTGATGATTCGACTTTCAAATCTATTTCAGGCAGCTCAAAAGATGCTGCTAAGTATTGGGAAGCCCAATCAGCTAACTCCTATTTGATATCTGGGTGTGTTTTACGTGATTCAAAATCAGCGAGAACATTGATACATGATCTACTATAGGACGTGAAGATAAAAATCTTTGTAGCCGTGAGGCCAAATTTCTTTTGCTGTTTTAGTAAGATTGGAAATAGAATTCCATCCATGCGGTTAATGTAAGCTATCGCAGAATTGCGGTGGTGTTGTCGATGCGCAAAAGTATCAGACAGCCGTATAAATCCTTGGAAAAAAATTAAGAGCTATGAAAGCAGCTCGAGGTAATTTCAATGCCTTTCTTGTTTACTACTTGACCATTGAGCACTTGCAGTTTGACCTTTACAGTTCGCCCCCACCCCGTAGTTGAGGCGTCAGTATAAATTTCTGTAACGTGCACAGCACGTCGTTTCTGATATGGTGTGTTGATTGGCCTATGGCACTAATCCACCACTTAATATCGGGCAACAGAGTGTCGGGTACATTCATAAACTTATCACAACATCATAAGTTAAGATATTTGCAGCGTTTTATTTCCTTAGTATAAAGCCCATACCCATACTCAATGGCTGGACAAGCCGACACTAATAAACCTTTGATTTGTGTGAATTTCCTAAATCAACAGCGTCTCTTTTTAGTAAAATTATCTATTTCAGTTTTAATGTGTAACTTTTTGTCCAAGGTTAGACTTAGCGACATCTGATAAGAGTCTATGATCATGCCTAAAAATTAGCATGTAATTGAAGGTGTCAACACACTTTTCTCCTCGTAAGACTCAGAGAAGTAAATGTTTTTCTCGTCATTTCAATATTTATCAGTAGCATTTCAGGGCACTGACTTATTAGTAGCCAATCGACTAAATACAGATTCATAATGTTTGTAAAAGCAAACGGTGCAGTTTGCAGTACTTAAGCCGAACGGCACAATGTTACATTGGAATAGTCGTATTTGTCGTTGAAAATTAACCGAAGGTTTTTATAAAGCCATTGTGATATCTTAAAAGAAAATATGCATCTTTGAGATCAAAGGTGCCATATAGCATTTCTGAGAAAATAATTTTACTGCAGTGCGTAAGTCCCCATCCAAGTTTAAAATGTTCAGTTTTTGTAAACTTATTAATTATATTATTATTATTTTAATTTAAATACAATTATTTCGATTGTTTATCAGAATTTGTATATATGCGTGGTTTAGGAACAGATTCCTGAACGACCGATGAGGAAAACTTCCAGCTATCCAAGAGAGGATAGTACTATGGTCATTTGTAATTTATAAGAACCGGATTATATGCAACATAAAAAGTTTATAATAATTATGTATAATAAATTGGTGAAACATTCGTGAAATTGGTAAAATATGCATCAACATAAGTAAAATATGCAACATTACCTGTTTTTATAAATTTTTAATAAATTTTAGAAAAAAAATAAAAATTACAAGAAGAAAAATGCTGTATTCAGTTTTTTTTTTTTTTTTTTAATTTATTTATTTATTTATTTTTTTTTTTTTTTTAAATCAGCGCAAAAAAGCGCGCGACTGATTGCGCTTTACAGACCGAGCGGTTTATGTGCTCGTATGTGTAGGTTTGACCGGTAAAATTTTTATTTATTTATTAAATGTTTCTTAATTACTTATAACAAAAATGTATATTTTTATTTTATTTTATTTTTTGTGTTGCAAGTTGCTAAGTCGCCATATAGCAAGTAATAGTAATAACTTCAGCAAGGCATGATATAACACGTGCCATTTGTTTTTGTTCGGCTTCGATTTCTTTGTCCGGTTTCAGTACCGTTCTGGAAGGGCAGCTTTTGTTTCAGGGTTAAGCTGTGGAGCATTGATGTGCAAGCATAATTGCTGGCATAGCATGCAGGCATTGAGTACTTAGTCAAAATATTTGTATATTGTAACCTTCAGGCGCGATATATTTGAGGCGGTTGCAACTCTGAACGGGTGTCGTTTGCAATTTTCATTGTGATTATCGAGTGTTTGCCCAAAACCTCCAGTACCTCTTCATCTAATTTTAAAGGTTCTGTTGTCGATGAAGTTGGATCGTCGACAATTATGTCCGCGATATTATTTGCGGTCCTGAGATCGCAAATACTAACTATACTAAGTTACTGGTAACTATAGGGACCGTCGCCGCTTTACCTCCATAAGTGTCGACGAGATCTGCGCCGAAATTATCAACGTCCTATACAGTCACGTGATTTGGAGGCTCTGGGATTCAGTCGTCTGGGCCCAGGTTTGGTTGGGGTGACTCAGGAATGAGTCGATATTGACTTGTAAGTATAGGTTTTTAACCTTATATAATATACGTTTAGTTTATATAATAACAACAAGTCCAAAGGTCTTAAAATTTTGCTCAAAGTAAATGATTAAAAGTTATTGTGTTTTCAGTTTCGAGTAACTGATCAAATTTTGAACGCGGTGGTTAGTTCGGTTACATTCATTGACAGATTAGTGGACTTTAAGGCTGTCTAGTGTCAGCAAAAAGGTTATCAGTTCCAACTGATAAAATGTCGAATGCGGTGAAAGAACCCCAATGGTTAGTTCGGTTGCATTCATTGAGATAATAATTGAACTTTAAGGCTGCCCTAGTGCCAGCTAAAAGAAAAAAGGTTATCAGTCCCGGCTGATAAAATGTCGTATGCGGTGAAAAAACCCCAATGGTTAGTTCGATTGCATTTATTGACAGATTAATGGGCTTTAAGGCTGCCCAGTGCCATCTAAAAGAAAAAAGGTTATCAGTCCCAACTGATAAAATGTCGTATGCGGTGAAAAAACCCTGATGGTTAGTTCGGTTGCATTGACAGATGTCGTATGCGGTGAAAGAACCCTGATGGTTAGTTCGGTTGCATTGACAGATTAATGGGCTTTAAGGCTGCCCGGTGCCAGCTAAGAGAAAAAGGTTATCAGTCTCAACTGATAAAATGTCGTATGCGGTGAAAAAACCCTGATGGTTAGTTCGGTTGCATTGACAGATTAATGGGCTTTAAGGCTGCCCCGTGCCAGAGGTTATCAGTTCCAACTGATAACAATATCGAATGCGGCGAAATAGCACCGCTGGCGATCTCGGTTGCATTCTTATGAACTTTGCTTTATAATTATTAAGGTAATGAATACATAGTAATACCACTACATACCTTGTCGATGTACCTACTGTACTTCGTACTATTATCCGTTGCTCCAATGAGTCCTCGGAATCACTACTAGAAACGTCACTTTTAAACGACTTATTTTTCACTTTAATTTTTTAATTTTACGCATTAAAATTCCGCGGTTTACTTTGACAGCTTTCGAGCGTTTTCTTTTAGGTATTTTTTGAATAACAAAAAGAACACTAAGTATTATACTTTTGTTGAATTGAAAGTGTCCGGAGTGGTTGAGCACTAAATTGCGAATGAAGAATAAGAACGACAAAATGGCGAGGTGGGTTATATCTACCCTCGGATATTTTAACTTGTTTAATTCTACCTACATTCTCTCAACAATTAGTGCAAAGAGTGGTGTCACCTAGCGAAACTACATGTGTATATAATATCTACTAATACTAATTTCGAGGACAAAGTGCGAAGTATAATTACCTATACTTGCCTACAATAATTGCATAATAGTACCTAACTGCGGCAGTGAGGTAATTTAAACGTAAAAATACTTTATGCCTTGATTGGCATCATGCAAGCACCTAGTATGACCACGAGCCCACGAGGAAACGCCGACAACGAGTACTGTATATTTCCATGCTATCCTCGTTTTTCGATCAATAAGTTTGACACGTTGAGGGTCCAACTCGAAACGGGCGAAGTTTATCTTATTGGTTCTAATTAAAAACAAATGTGAAAGAGGAATGAATTAAAAATAATAGTACTTACTATTACCAACCCCTATGAAATGTAACCTACGATTAAAGATAATAATAATTATACTTGATTCAAGCATGCGAGTGCGACCTAATTTTGATTTGAGTTAAAAAATATACCTTTATCATTTACATTCTTTGTTTTGCTGCAGTATAATATCCTAAGCCCTAATCCATAGAATAGCGGAATATAATATATACGTACGTATATATTTTACAAATACTTAGAAAGATTGTTATTGTGATCCATAAATGTCCCACTGCAGGGCAAAAGTCCTCTACAAAATAATAAAAAAAATTACATTCCGAACTAGAACACAGTTCGCGTACTTAACTAAAAAGATTATTAGTACTGTAAGGAGGCAGGATCGTAAGGTAAATTAGTTGCAGTAATATAGCATGACCTATTGCAACTAAAACAATGGTGTAAGCACGAAGCTTTTTAACAATCTCGTCACGCAAGAATTCTGTCAATATGCTAAACATAATTTTACGTAAAAGTAGGTCATCTGGCGAATTTCATTTACGAATGGGTGTGACTTGGCTACTCTCACTGAGCTCGCAAACCTACCCACCCTCTGTTACGGAATACAAAAAGGGTCTTTTGTGTAAATATTATTATTGGCAAAATACGTATTTCGCCACTATCTGAGCCCATGAAACAACTAGGATATTGAAACCATAATATTATGGAGCTCAATGTTAATATATTTTGTAAGTTAAAACACAACACTTCCCATGATTAGTACAAAATAAAATTAAATATATTGTTAGTTTTTACATAGGTATATTTAAAAGTAGAGAACATATGAAGAACTACACACTGAATTGAGATAAAATACTTAGTAAATTGAAAATGATGTAAGCCACTTTTTTAGTATTCACAATATGAACTTATTGCATCGATTAATGATTATTTGGCAGACCAAAAGAGATTTTCCAACAGTGCATAATAGTTAACCTTATTTATAATATAAGTGAAAATTGGAATAGAAGCTGTAAGAAAATCTGCAATTAGACTAGCCACTACATACCGCCTTATATACCGAAACATGATGGCTAAGAAACTTTATAATATTATGTGACGTTCCAGCATACAGGTTCGGCTGCATGCAGGCCAGAGCCACCATACACCCGAATATTTATAAATTTATTTTAAGTAATAGTTCATAGATAGTAATTTTAATATATTTTGTACAATAAAATACAATTAAGTACAACTTGTAGCAAAGATATTAAAGAGAGTAATATTTATCTCAAGTGTAAAAGCTGCATTAACGTGTGTGTACGCACGAGGCATATTTACACTGCACACACGCATGGCAACAACACACAAGTGATGCACACTATAGTACATAATTAATTGTATTACTTAATAGAATATAGACACGCCCAAGCTGAGACTTCTCCACTCACTTTACAGATATTTCAATGCATGATTAGCCAATGAACACGCCTGTACCGCTAGCGTCCGCTATAAATAATACATTGATCATCGCTTAATATCACAGCTAATTATGCTTTGAAAATTACAAGACATGTCTAATTTTCACTAATAACAAGTAGAGTATAAGTAGACAATCTGAATTATTCATTTACAATACAATATCATGTCTTTTCATATGAAAAATTTAAAATTACATTACCAAAAATTAAACAGTGCAGCGCATTATAAATAAATGTGCATACCTTAATATTTAATTGACTAAATAAATTTGTTGCCTGCAGATCTGACATATTTTATTTAAATATCGAGAGGTAATATCTTAAGAGAAATTTTATAACTTCAACTATTGAAAAAAAGTTAAATCCAAGTTTTAATATATTTACTATGTTTATGACAATTCCCTTCAAATCCACCTAGTTATTATAAACGTGAAATATCATTCCAAAAGCTGAGTCCTTCACACATATTTCACTACCACCACTATGACCGTGGACCAACATGTAAGGATGGAAGAGAAGTAAGAGCTAACACTTCACGAATGTGCGTTGCTGTTCACAAGCGGCTTCTTCTCCTGTGGATCAGGCGTGCGCTGCCCGTCCCGCCGCGGCGGCATGCGCTCGTTGATGGCGTCCAGCCCTTTGGCTTCGGCAAATGAAGTGATCTTGTGGTTTGGTGAGAAACCTTGCAGAGCATTCTTGAGCGATGTTTTGCCACCGGAGAGGGCACCCAGGGGCAGGGCACCAGTAGGAGTGAGACCTTTGAGTTGCAAAACAGATTCACTCTCCTCACGTAGCACGGAGAATACATGAGCCATTTTTCCAATAGCCCGTATTTTATTACGGATCACTTCTTTCCTGAGATTAGCTTCCTCCAAAGCGTCCTCTCCCTCGGTCATCAATTCATCATCAGAGCAGATATTCAGCACATTTACTAGCATTTCTGTGACTTTTTCACCAACAAATGGAAGAGACCAGGTGAAGACATCCATAAAGTTGGGTAGCCAGTACGGGTGCGGAGAACAGTTGAACTGTCTAATGTTCATCACATTGTTCTCGTACTTTAACACTGCGGCCTTGTTGTTGTACACGTCCAGGTAGTTGGGAGCAGAGAAAATAGTGATGAGGCTCGGGAATCCAGTAGTTTGGCTTTTACGGTACATTCGGTAACCGGCATCTTGAGCTTCATGAGCGCGTATGATTGATAACAGATTGTTCCTTTGTAGAAAATCACAACAGGCAGCATAGCTATAGAAATATGAACAACCTCTTACAGAGTTGTGCGAAAAGTGTTCTGCATTCTTCTCGTTGCCAAAATCTTCAAGGGGATCTGACCAGAGGAGGTCACACATGGCTCCAAATGCAGGCGGTTCTTTGAATCTATCTAGTTTGCGGATATCATCTAAGTTGTTTATTTCAGGGGACAAGCCGCCGTGCACGCACAGGAACTGCTGGTTCATGAGGGCCGCCAGCGGCAGGCAGTCGAATGCGTCCATGCACGAGTCGTACACCTTCTCCGAATATTTGATTTTGCATTCTTGTTTGAAGGTGAAGTACTCCGTCAAGTGTCGGCATTCGTGATTGCCGCGCAATAAGAATAATGTCTTCGGGTAACACAATTTCAAAGCCCAAAGGTACAGAACACATTCTATGCTGAAATAACCTCTGTCGACATAGTCACCTAAGAACAAATACTTGGTGCAAGAGGGTGATCCTCCAACCTCGAACAATTTCATCAAATCGTAGAACTGACCATGGACGTCTCCGCACACTGTCACTGGAGAGTCGATCTCAATCATCGTTTTTTCTGATCGTAATAAGGTGGCACCATCTTGGATGATTCGTAAAGCGGCATTTTCCTCAATCCTACCTTCTAGGATAAAATGTTGCTTCAACACTTCTGGCATAGGCAGCCCAGATTTTTCATCGAACACTTCTGATATTGTTAGCTTGTGGTTGGGCGGGAGAGCTACAGATTGGATCATACGCAGCGTTGTCGACACTTTATCATTGCTCCCGGACATATTTGTCAGCCGTTGGTCAGCCGATTTGTAAATTTTAGTCCATTCACGTTTAGTATTTTCAAAATGGCAGACTATATATAATACTTTACGAGAGTCCCGATTTCTAACTACTGCGCACTGAAAAACAATGCGCAAACATCTGGCGAGTGGTCAATAAAATAAACAGGGATATCGAGCGCGTTTTACTCCTTTTAGGGATGGATGCTATTCTCCCCAGATCACTCAATGCGTATCGATACCTGAATCGGTAACATGGAATCCGATCTATTCGATTTTTGTATCGATACAATGTCACATCCACTGATGGATCAAAAATTATGCTGCTTCAACGCAGTAGTTCGATGTGCAAAAAAGTAGCTTGAAATACAAAACTCACAAATTGCTACAGATTTACTATGATAAAAATAGGACAACACCGTTCAATCAAATTATTGAAATGAAGTTAGATTGCCAATATTTTTTGGTAAATAGTTTGTAAAATTATTAAAGAACAGAACAACTGAATAGAATAAAGTTTTTTAGCTTGTCGTGCCATACAATGTTTTCAAATTGACCGTGTGGTTTTCTAGATCGGAACTCATCAAACTTTTAAAAGGTCTATTTTGAAAAGTAAATCGTACAAAATAAACATTAATATTTACATTGATTCATTTTTTTTATTTTGATGGTGTGTTTATAAAGTACGTCAATATAAATTCGTATTGAAGTTTTTAATTCCCATTTTATGACATGAGAGTAGATAAAGTAGTGTGTGAAACTGCACAAAACTATAGTCGGGTCGGGCCACTTTAATAGGTCACATTTGACAATTCATCAAAATTCAACAACGTAACCTTGTAACGGCGGGCATAAATAATATACTTTTTCGTTTTGTTAGAACTGCACAATTGCTTAACTTTTTTCAATTACGATTACATATTTATTGTAATAATGACCTATACGAGTTATTTTATGATTTGTTTTTTTAATAAACCATTTTAAGCATAATAAACAATTACGGATCTACGAGTTAATTTACGATCTCATAAAAGAACTGAACGTTGTTACAATGTTGCGTCAGTTAACCCTTTTTCTTTTTAAACACTAGGGATGTTACTCTAAAAATCGAAAGCTGATAAGTTGAATCGAATGCAATGTAATTACTTGTGAAGAAATATCACCATAAATTAATAACCACGTTGTGATTATAATAAAACATAAATATTTATTATTCTTTTAACAAACTATAAAAGTACAAAAAAATAACTAAATAGAAAAATCATTGATTTGGTTAGGTACAATTTACTGACCCGCCTTTTTTTTGGACTGATCTTACTGACTACGTTTATTTATTTAAGCCTTTTATTGCTGATAATTTAAACATAGTATTGACAATTATTATTACTATTTTTCTGTGTCGTGATCAGCGTGTCCTGTGACGAGCCCTTTGCACTCCTTTCTGTCGCTAGCCTTTCTTGGCCAGATTACTCCACCAATGTTTTTTAAGTCACTACAGAAGACTGTAGAAAAGTCGTAGAGAAAACAAAGAAAATAATTTTACAAGATTTTAAACGAGATGTGAGAATAGACAATATTATTGAAAATGAATTAATAATATCTCTGAGTGCTGACAGCAGTGATAAAGATGATAATACTAACCCCTATTATCAGTTCTGTTAGTTCAACTGAATAAAATATTTTTTTTTTGATAAATTAAGTACTTGTCTTATTTTGCTCCTTAAATTAAATAAATACTTAAATTTACGAAAGAAAAATAATAATGAGACAGGGATTCGCCTGATGATTTTTAAAATTCACATATTATGTTTCAAGTCCGTATTGAATTTATTATAATTTATTTTATTATTTTATTTATTTATTTTTATTCACTTTTATGTAAATTTATGTTTTTAAGCAGGTCACCTCACTATGAAGATAAAACTGACAGACGTCAAATGTAACCTATTAAAATGGCCCGACTATAGGTAATAGCAATCATGTCGCGTGATACTATTAAAAACCTCGCCTATGGCTTGGTTTTTAAACTCACACTCGTGTTTTAATACCCCTTATTATGCAACAGTTTCGTAAACTACTATGTAATTTATTTTAAAACTAATTATTAATACGGAATTAGCCTGCTGATGCTACCTGTATCGAGATCGTGGAGCATCGATCAAGTTACTAGATTGAACATCTCTAAATCGATTTGACATTGTCATTTACATAGCAACACCGAAAGTTTATGAAATTATTGCCCTTTGTACTATTAGGAATTACCCGTTCCTTATTTGCGGTTGAGATTGTAGCTGTAGCTGTTAAAAAAATCACCAATTAGTGTCTAAATATATATTATTAATACAGCTTCTAATGCCAAAAACCCGAAAACATGGTAAGGGCGCGCTTTTATGATACAAAGTTCGCGCCGCGCGCCGACTCGAAGCGCTTACTGCGCGGCTGCGCAAATTTTTAGCATTCGACCCGATTTTTTTTTCAATAGTACAGGACCTCCAGCAGGCCTAGCATGAGTCGTGGATAAATTTTTATTCCACTCTTTTTATCCCGCGAGAGAGCGACAAACATATCCATTCATCCATATTCTAGCTTTATCACATCTACGTTCAAATATGACCGGTGGAAGGACAATTTGTCAAAATAAAAACTATCATAATTGTTCTTACAAAATAAAACGTCAACTACCCACACTTAAAATAAAAAAGTGACTAGCAGATATCACGTGGCAATAGAACGCTCGCGGTTTATTGCGGTATAGGCAATTGGCTTTCCTACTTTATACTAATGACACTAAGGCTTACCGTGCTGCAATATCATGCTAGACTAAAACATAGTTACTATCAGAGGTCGATACTTAAGCATCAATCGATCTATTAATTTGCAACGTCGTCGCATGATTGTCGTTCCTCCCGTACAGTTACCTACAAAATTCTTAATTTTACAGCTAGCTATGTACTATTTTTAACCTTTTATTTCAGTGTGCGTTAGATGCTGAACCTAACAATCGCTTTGTAATTTTTCGTAGGTAGGCGGCGGCAGTTTATTTTAGTCACCGTTACCTACTGTTGGTACAAGCTCCCATGTTAACAGCTGCGATAAGACAAATATTGGTAGGTAAACGATTGCTTTCGATTACGTGTTCGTGAATTTTTAGATTTGCTTCATTTCGTAGAGGATAATTGTTTCATTTCGAAGTTTAAATCTTTGCTCCAGATTTATATAGTCAAATGTCATGACTATATAAATCTGGAGCAAAGATTTAAACTTATGTTAAGTATATTATTGAGTCTTATTATAAACATACACTAAATAAACGAGGATCATTCCACAACCACACATCCTTAGCACTGCACATCTTTGTAACCAATGACAATATTAAACCTACCCAAACAAATAAACCAATGTTAGATGAACCAGTTTTTTTAGTAAGTAGGTAATTCTGATTCTGAATAAAAAATAATCGAAAATAATAAAAATACAGGTACCTCACAGGTGCAGGTAGGTGGGCGAACCAAGAGACACTTCTCCACTTTTGAAATCGAATTAATTATCACATTAAGAATCCCACTCATAGGGTTTTCTCTCACTCACTCTTTTTTTTTAAATTTCGATTCTGGTTTCAAAAATTTATATGAGATAGTAAAAGAAAATCTGGAGAAGCGCGCGTCAAAATCAATTTAGTTCTTACATTATCTGCTAGACATCAAAAATATTATAAATTAATCTATATAAACGACATATAATTTGTAGATAAAGGCAGAAACCTCGCTGACAATGTTAGCATAATATACGAGGCAGAAGTTGCGATGGAGCATGAATATCAGTTGGCGTGGACGGGAAGTATGGTAGTGTTATTGGCACAAGACCGGAAAGACGACCTTTCGGTTTATTTTAGATTTAATCACCGTTTGCCGGATTTGAGACTAGAATCACGTACCTAATAAATGTAGGCACATGTAATCATAACATCTCTGTATTAACTCATGATTATACAGAGCTATTCATAAAGGGTATGCTAAGCTGAAAAGGGCTTATAGTACTCATCATTATGTACAACTTTTACTATGGGACCAACCTGAAATTCGCGAAAAAAAAGTCAGCTGTTCCATAGAAAATGTCAATGACACTCGACAAAATGTACGGAACAGCTGACTTTTTTTTCGCGAATTTTGAGTTGCTCCCATAGTAAAAGTTGTTCATAATGATGAGTACTATGAGTTCTTTTTGGCTTAGCATACCCTTTATGAATAACCCTGTATATTATACATAGTTTTGTTTGTGTAAGATGTACATTCGTTAAAAAGTGAGACTATTCTAAATGTAATAAATCATTTTGTGGTTTGTGATTTATTCTGTAGACATTCTCGACGTTGAAATAGTAAAGCTGCGGGTAAAAGCTATACTCGAACCAAGCTAAGCAGGGATCTACAGCTGTACTAAGCCATAAAAACTTTTTAATTTCTATTTTATGGTTTTGCTTCAGTACTTCAAGTATCAGCTAGATATCGTTAGAAAAAATAGTAAAAGGGACCAGACTTTACAATTTTCTCCTTAGTTTTGCACTATTAACGGCAGCTGTCAAATCCCTACATAATTAAACTCTAGTATGGTTACAACAAATTAAACACAAAAAACATTACAATAAAAACTGTATTTCTAGAAATATTTGCATACAACAGTTATGTTAGATAATTTAACTAAATACATAAGAGCCCGTACTTTACAGGAAAGCGAACGAGGTCAGTTCTCGGCGACCGCGCCATCGACAGTCTTGTACTTTGGTTTGCTGTGGGTGAACGGCAGGTATCGGTACTTGATCATATGCTAAAAAAGACAAAACATGTTATTAAAACATAAAAAAAGGACTCAGCTTTGATTTTTAAATATATTCCATGCGCATTTTTCTAATTTCGACCGAAATCATATACAGATTTCGCATGAAAATACTGATGCGCGCGATTCAACGATTTTTTAATCTTTCGTATGCGTGTTCGGTCACGTCGCTTGAAAATACTTATGCGGGCGATTAAATGATATATGATATGAGATCAAATAGCAGAATTAGAGAGAAGTCCTATTTGTTCTATGGAACATGATGTCATTGTAAAATATAAAACCATTTTGCTGTTTGTTTGCCATAGAACTATAAACTAGCGTTTCACCAGAGTTCATTTCTCAAAAATGTTTCCCTAATGATTTAGAAAATTATTTTTCTCATTATCCTTGTTACCTGTAGCAAATTGTGAAATAAGTGTTTTATACATATGTACAATAATACAAATTAATAACGAAAAATGGTGTTACTTTGTCCGATGGCATCATGTTCTATTGAAAAAAAACTGTTGTCTTACTAAGGTACATCATTCATTCATCAGCCTATTTTATGTTTGTCCACTGCTGGACATAGGCCTCTCCTAGAGAACGCCACAAGGCACGATTCTCTGCCTTACGCATCCACTTGCTACCTGCCGCCTTACGCAGGTCGTCGCTCCACCTTGTCGCAAGGCGCCCTACTCTACGTTAGCCGATCCGTGGTCTCCACTAGAACCCGTCTACCCGAACAGTTGTTGGTTCTCCTACAGATATGGCCAGCCCATTGCCACTTCAGCTTGCTAATCCTCTGAGCTATGTCGGTATATAAGGTATGCTAAGGTACATAAGAGCAAGAAACTAGGGGCGTTCCAGTTCTGTTTGTCTTCAGGTCTTTACTTTTAACGGGTAAAGGGAAGAAGGGCGCTGAAGAAAACTAGTCCCAAAAAGGAAATACCAATGAACAAAATGTTAAAATATCAATAACAATAATAACCATGTAGTAACCAGCTATTCATATCAAACAGGAATGTCGTGAAATAGCAAGTATTTCCTCATCGAAGAGTATTAGGTTAATACTTGTTACTTTATCTAACAATTTATATCTATAATAAGTTTATGATTTTAAATAAAAGTAGGTGCTATTAAGAGGGGTGAGGAGTCAGACATTGTGATTGTCTTTCTGTGTTGTTGCAAGGCTAAGTTGGAACTATTACAAGTATAACTGTGTATACCTATTTATGTTTCTACATGTAGGTAGTTTATTTAATATCACTGTGTACACGTATACGTGTTTTTTGGCAAATAAATCCAAAATCGGTTCAACCGTTTAGTCGCGAAGACTCATGAAAAGGTTACGAATAGAGACATAGAGACTGTTACTTCTGACACGGTGTTTTCGTTAGAAATGTCGTCAAATTGAGTGTGACGAGATCTCGAGTGCTAGAACAGGGCTCCAGACAGTCCCAGTTTACATAAAATTACCAAGTATTCAATGTACGAACGCCATGAACGTTGTTAGCGGATGTACTAAGAAACTTATCTCTAATAAAATTTGTTATCTCGGTCTTTTGTTTATTTTAAAACCATTATCAGTATTTGCCTGAATTATCGTAGGAACTGTAGGCGGCAATTGTTTTCAATTCGACTAATAAGGCCGCCGATCAAAGCTGCTGTTGGCCGATAAAAATAAGTTCGTATATAGGCCGAGTCAACTGTAATGTTATTAGGTCAGCCGACGATGGCATGGTAATCTAACATAAAAGGCCTGGTTAATATAGAAGAGGCGAGCGGCGCGGGCATGATTTTTGTCTCCCCCATACAATTACTGTGGAGTGAATTATACAAAAGTGAAGTAGCGTAGGCGCGTATCGCCACCCGCGTCCTCGTCTATACTGCTCGCATCTTTTGTATAAAACATGGTTTAGTTAGTGCGCGGGTCCACTCCCACCCGGCACGCTGTAGATGCCTCAGTGGCCAACAGCATTTAGTCATCCCAAGAAAAAAGCGCTGGTCCACTTAGTTCCGCATGTACTGACGGGAATAACCGCGCTTGCAACAATCGTGCGACCCTAGCGTATGTAGCCCGCGACTTTATTTCTCTCATAGTGCTTATACATAGCGCGGGTAAAACGCTTTTTGAGGCACTTGAGCTGGATATATGCTTCGTGTAAATTACCGAGTTATGTTTTGGTTTACAGACCAAAACGACCATAGACACGAGTGGATGCGCTTCGTCTTGTTTGAAACGAATGAGACGCAGTACAATAGCATGCTTTCGTTCACTTAGTCTGTAGCAAAGAGCGTGTATCTGTACACTTCATAAGTGCACAGGTCCAGACTGACACGCGAGCATATAGGTATAAGCTGCGTGTTAATAATGTTGTCATGTCATATTTCGTGAAGCTGATTGCATATTGCATTTGGAACAGATAAAAATGCATTATCTACATTCATTGTTGTTTGAAATTCAGCTGTAAGAATATGGATGTAGACTTGATATTAAATTTGTTCTCTACCGACGCCTTTTTTGTCTACCGTTTTCCTTGATTGGTGTGTGAAGGTGCCTGTACAGTGAGCAAATCTTTTTCAGTTTTGTGATTGTTCAGACAAGTCGTAATGCGCAGACTCGGCGTACCTCTGGCATAAATGCAACATGCATACCCACTTGCACTAACATAAGAGAGCTGACAAAATTCCTTAAATACGAAATTTAAAATTCCTTACCCTAATTTGTCTCTTCATTGTGATGCAGAACAGCGTGATAAAGTACATCACTAATATGGGCCAGAATACTGGGATATTGAAGGCATCAATAAAGGTGCAGGCAATTGCTATAATAGTACTTTTTGTGACAGAAAGCCAGAATTTGAATTCTGGCAATCTTCGTATGAAGGGTCTGAACTCTTCGCTGGCTCGAGTTGGGAGTGCTGGGCCATTCTCATCTTCAGCTGAAAACAAATGAAGATTCCACTTATTGATGTGAATGTATCATTTTTTTTTTGTTTGATCTCTTAGCACTTTGGCTGCAGGAAACACATACCTTGTTTTCCCTTGCGCGACGCGAGTGCGGCTGCACACGCCAGGCGCGTAAAAAACAAGGCGTTTGACTATTAGCCGCGCCTGGGGCTAGCGCATATGATTAATTGATTACTAGCCACAGCCAAAGTGTTAAGTTCATCTTAGCTGTAAATTTGGATGCATCTGCACATCTAGATTTTATGAGCGAGATGGCAAAATTAATATTTGCCATGCCACATTTGTATCTCAATATATCCAAACCTAGAAGGCTTACCATCCTGGCATCTTGTGAAATGAGTTACAGGAGATCATTGTGATCCTTTTAAAGGACAATAATAAAAATAATTATTATACTTGTATCTTGGATAGACTACTACTACTTTATGACATTCAGAGGGCAGGGAATGTAACCCTACGATGACAAAGATGTCATGATTGGTATTTTACAATTTTTCTTACGATCATGATCAGTATTAATAAAAATGTAGTTGAGTCACAGGTACCTATTATTTTTTTATAGTAAAAGTTACAAACTTACCATCAAAATCCATAGCTGGATCTATTTTTGGGGTCAGGAATGCAATGAACAAGTTTAAATGGTAAATACCCAGTGCATAGGTGACTATGTACCACCCCTGAAACAGAATAACAAATTGTATTTGAAATTAGGAGTTAATAAGAGACTATCTAATATTTTTAAGCATTATTAACAATCTTAGTTATTGTTATTAAAAATTAGTGTCCTAGTCTATTTTTAGATGTCTAACATGAAATTTAAGTAGTCTTGAATTTCCGTGCCTGTGATTATTACTATTTAATATTGTTTGCACAAAGGACATTTAAAAGGAAGCAGAACATGTGTCATAAGTGCATATTGTTGCACTTGGTTAATTTTAATTTAACTTTTAGGAACATTATGACTCATGAATTGCTTTGATGGTGTTAATGAATGCATACATATCTAAATTTGTGTAGCATTTTTGGTGTGTCATTATCAATAGGAATGAATTGGCTAAAAATAATATTTTAATTTGTCAAAAATTTTAACATTTTTCGACTTGATGTAAATATGAATGAAATAGATAAAATGAGCATTTTAACAGGTACTGCACATATAAATTCCAAGTGATTTTCACTTACTTGTTTAGAAATAATCCGAATTATAAATAAAAGTAAAACTACTGCACTTCCCACCCATCGTGATCTTGTGTGGGGTGTCCATTGATCTAAGGTCCCTTGATATATCTGAAACACATATAAATCACTGTACAGTTCCAGCTAGACAGGTTTTAAGGTTACCTACTCCAAAAAGTGAATGCAAAAAATAATTTTTATGACTCTACATCTAATCTAAGGTTTGCATCATCTATCTACAGTATTTCTAGTCACGAAACACAAAAGTAACAGGCGTTGTAGGGTCGTTTTACTTAATTATACTATGTCTAAAGAAATCACAAAGATATGAATGGACAAGACACATGACGCGTTCTGATCATGTGTCTAGGGTGTGAGGGCAGTTATTTACCTGAGAAAGCCGTGTCCATGCTTGTGAAATAATACCTTTCCGGTTAATTTCGGGTGTTACATCGATTCCTGCCATCATATTAGCGCTGCTAAGTCCTTTTGCAGGCGTCTATGACTGATTCAAATCAATCAAGGTTTGTACATCCCTAACACCACGATTGATATTGTACAAATGATACGAATTATACAATACAACACATTAGAACTATTTACACTAGTTTCACAGTCGATAACACGCTATTTTTTATTAAATTACGAAAAACTAACGCTGGATATTATATTCGAATAGTTAGAAATGAAAATGTTGCCATTTTTTTCTCGTCACACGTCATCAACAGCTGTCAAATCTGCCAACAGTCAATGACATTGACTGTTGTGAGCCACTTTGCTGTCACTAAGTTCTGCCAACATTATAACGTTATCTTACATTGCCCAAATTACCGATTTTTAGAATGGATGTCTCCTCTCCTTGGACAAGGATAAGGAACAAGGAATCACAAGCTACAATTATGCTAATTTTTGTCATTCTACTAACAACTTTTAGTGTTTTTAACACGCTTTTATTAGCTTCACCTGTATGTATGTTTGTAACCGACTCCTTTGAGCGCGTTTTTGACCCACTTTACGGTTTACGGTCAGATTTATTTCAAACTTTGTAGATATATCGAGGACCGATGACAATACACTAAACAAAGCATGTTTTTTAGTTTTTTTAACTATTATTATTATTTTATCTTCGGTTCTGTCTCTGCTGGGTCTACCCTTGAAACTACTATGTATATTATTCGCATTTTTTACGCTCCATCGAACATAATGCAATTCGATAGGAATCGGAATTTCTAATACAAATGAACATCGATCCAATCGCATTGAATAAGTTAAAAATTTTAGATTCCTAACGACCCTATTTTTAGGAAAGGACATTTGTCTTTCCTACAAAAGGCACGGGCTAACATTATCCAGATTCATGCCAAATTTCAGGTAGTTAGCTTTAATAGTTTCAGAGATGATTAGCCATAGAGACGAATTAACGGACAGACAGACACCAGACTTACAATACGGGTTACTTTCTGCCATTTTGGAAAGAACCATAAAAGACACTATCGTGACGGCATTGGGGACCACAGAGACGAGGACATACCTATCCTTTCTCATTTTTATTTTCTGCACAACATTGCTTGATGAATGGCTTGAAAAACTATTATTTAAATTTGATTATGAGGGAGATCTATTACAATATGCTATGGTTGAAAAAATAAAAGAGTACTGCTTAAGAAATTTAATGAAATCAAATTTCTAATTACAATTTATACAATGTTATAATTTACATCATTTAACGATAGTTTTGTTCCTATAGTAGAATTCTAGTACACTACTAAATAAATAACATAAGAATGTTATGCCTTAACATGTGTCTACATCTATTATTGCGAGTGTTTATTTACAGTTACAAAGTAGGTATAATAAATGTATTGGACATACAATTAACCATAATGCTTAGTAGTCTAATAATTTTATTATTTAATAGCTTCGAATACAAAGAAAAATTTTGGTCCAGCTAAATCCTATATGAACTAAATGCAACTCCTATAGAAACGAGTATTATTGCTATATTGTTTCACAGTTAGAAATGTATATTGAAGAGATTATCGTATAACTCGCTAATAATATATAATTAAGTATATTTACTAATTTTATGAATATAGCGACACAATTAGTTGAATCTATCGCATTCATAATGTTAACAATTTATCGCCCGTCTTCAGACGGTCTACTTTTGAAGCTAAAGTATTTCGGTTTCAGCTCTAAATAGCTTCAACCATTCGTAGTAAAATTTTCACGATTTAAAAATAGTAGCAAAAGTATAATCTAAGAAAATACTAAGATATGAGATAATTATTAAATCAACAAATACTGTTAACTTATTTACGCAAAAACAACAATTTGTATAGCTAAACAAAATTCCTAAGTTAACAAAATGTACCTACAAAAGTTGACTACCTATAAACGTGTAGGCTATCTGGCATCCTTACGTTTGAGACTAATACACTTAGCGAATAATTGCTCTAATAGTATAAAAACAAAAACAGTATTATTCAGTAAAAAAATCTGTTCATTCGAATAGATACTAGTTCCAATATCTCGTAAATGGAAGACGGTACACTCAATTATTGGTAACACAATAATATTATTAATGAACAAGAACTTTAAAAATGCAATAAGCACTACTAGCATTATTTGGAACTATTCAATGGTTACTACAAAATGTGGAAGCCAATCTTGCGAATTTAACTATTAATAATATTTTTTGCTTTTATAACAGTCTTCTCGTACGATTTTTGAGGCTACAAAGTCACACACAAAAGATCACTTTTGCTCACATGAATAATGATTACTTTTGTTCATTATTTTCTAAGGGGCCGAAACTAACACATAATGTAAAAATATAACATACAAATTAACTTCATAACTAACCAAGATTAAAATGATATACTACTGTACATAATAGGAGAGGGTTTTGAATTTGATATGTACCTATTAATAGTAATAGTTTTATTTTACAGCAGAGAAGTTTTGTATCTGATTGCTGTTGTTGGAAGCCACCCACGAGCTGAAGACGTCTCTGAAATCAAACAGTTTACATTAATACAGTTGAAATTACAAATAATGAGAAAACATATTGAACTGTTACCTACATAATTGTAAAATGTGACAAATTATTTACACTTTAGTTTTAGTATTTTAGTCCTGCTCGGGACAGAAAATGAGCTATAGTTAAATCGAGTGTTGCTTAAAAAAAGCCTTGTAAATATCTTTATAAAAATATGTTTAAATATATTTATTTCTAAACACATTTAAATAGAAAAAAATTTAAACATGGCACAAGAACAATCCTATTGTTTGGCTTTATATTACATTATTGCAGAAACTCAGTGGTGACAGTATGCCACACTGTGTCTTTTTAATAAGCATGATGGTACAGGACATTGTCATGTAGTATAGAACACCACACACAAAAATATTACAAATGAAGAGTCACAGGGCATTTACAAGTGTAACCTGTTACCTGCAGTGGCTGACGACACATTCATTCGAGCAATACTCGTCTTCCCATTCACTGTTAGCGATGGCAGGGTTTGTGCAACCCTGTCGGATGCACGACGCACTTCTGCGGTTCTCATTTTGCTGCAACAAAATATAGATAAATTGAATTAAGATTTAGATTGTGTCAATACACCTTAGTGTATCTAGAGGTACTAAAACAGGGCCTGCCTCTATGTATTTTATAAAACTTACATCTGGAGATTGTTGAGGTACACCCGCATTTCCATTGCTGTTTGGTGAAAGTTGTTCAGTTTTAATAACTTGATTCTGTGACTGCTGTTGCTGTTGAGGCTGCTGCTGCTGTTGTTGCTGCTGCTGTTGTTGTTGTTGTTGCTGCTGCTGTTGTTGTTGTTGTTGTTGCTGCTGCTGCATCTGTTGCTGATTCTGCTGCTGCTGTTGGAGTTGATTCTGTTGCATTTGCTGCTGCTGATTTTGTTGTTGCTGCTGCTGTTGCTGTTGTTGATACTGCTGTACCTGATGAACTTGCATTTGCTGGTGTGTAGGCTGCATTTGCTACGAAATACAAAGTCTCTTAGTGTAACTAATGAAAAAATATATAACTGTAAAAAAATCTTTCAATACATTTTACGACTTATTTATGAATTTAGGACTAATGATGATTAACCAAATATTCAGTTTAAAGTAATTTTTTTAAGTATTTTACCTGCTGAGGATGATGATATTGCATCGTGGGATGTACTGAGCCCATAGGAGGCGACTGTGATGGCACCTGCCTGTAACCAGGCGGTGACATTGCAGAATTTGCCGGGTAGTTATTGGGAGACTGAGCTGGCTGGTAGCTCCTTGGCGACTGGGCTATATTCGGCTGGCAGTTCTGAGGTGATGCATTGGGATTAACTTGGTATCCTTGAGGCGACTGGCTGGGGACACCCTGTTAAAAATTTTAAAACTAGGTTATTGACACAATTGTAGTCTATGAATTATTTGTAAGTGATTATAAATATCTGTTGATCACAATAATATCTACTATTACTAACATAATAAATGTGAATTTGTTTGATGCTGTTTCATTTAGTAACAGAGCACTGGTTCAAACTGTATTTTTTTATATGGATTTAAGTTTAAGCGACATAGCCTATGTCACTTCCCGCATCTTTTAATTTATTACATGTATATCGATAGTATCTAGTAAAAGTTCTATAATTCTAAAGAAGTGTTAATGCAAGTGAAGCTGTGGAGCGCAGCTATTTTAAATTATAATGTATTGTTTCAATTCAAATTTAACAGCCATGGTGAGTCAGCCATTGTCAGTACCTAGAAGGTCAAACATTCCCTTTCTAAAAACTTGCTTCTGCACAGCATGATTTCTTGTAAGCTTTTATCTCCAGAGAGTTTTGTTTTAAGTACATATATGGTTTCATGAACATCTGTATTGTTATTATTACCGGGTATTGTTGTGTTGGCAACGGAATATTTCCTGCATAGTTTTGTGGAGACTGTTGAGGGTTTTGAGGATATCCCTGTGGATTCTGGCCCGGATAAGATGCCTGCGGTTGTCCACCCTGATATGTTTGAGGTGAATATCCCTGCGGGGCTGGGTTACCCCCGGCGTATCCTTGTGGAGAATGGCCATTACCATATGGCTGTCCTTGGTAATAGTTTCCATATGTTGGATTGGCACTGTTGGTGTGATTGTACATAGCTGGATTCTCTTGATCACCTCCCTAAAATCGTAATTAAATATTTTTTAAATTATTATTATTGAGATAGTTCCAGTTTGGTTGGATGTTGCAATTTTTTATGTTCTAGCTAAATAACAATAGATATCTACGATAAAGTTCGGTTCAAGTCGATAAATACATCGAGAGAGCTTAATGTGAGGCCTTGCAGCTTAGTTGTGTTTATAAATAAACAATCCTAACCTATAATAAGACAAAAGCTTCTATCAAGAATACAAAATAGTCTTACCCAATTGAACAAACTCATGGAAATAGCTGTTATTATAGAGCAGTATTCACTTATTTTAGTAAAATAGGATGGATAACAGAATCAAACTACAATATCGCAAAATACACAACCGAACAAAAAGCTCCTTCACTTCAAACAAAACATCGGTAATGCGCATTGGCGGTTGACGGCGCACATCCGTGGACGCGACGCGACGC
This sequence comes from Alcis repandata, assembly GCA_949125135.1. NCBI lineage: Eukaryota > Metazoa > Arthropoda > Insecta > Lepidoptera > Geometridae > Alcis > Alcis repandata. The sequence goes on along the minus strand of OX421226.1, from coordinate 7,037,779 downwards.
GAGGTAGGCTGGCGCCCTCTCTCTGCTCGAACAAAGCTTTCAAACTTGTCAGAGCCCCAATAGAGGGCGTGATTTGAAATAAATGTTTGCCACTATTTAAAAATGTTATAAACTTTTATGTTTTAAAGTTTGTGTTTCACCTCACTAACAACTGAACTTGTTTACTTGAAATAGAGTATGGTAGCTTATAATCTGAACAAACAAATAAAAATACAAAATAGATTTGTGACCTCGTTGGAAACCGCAGCTAAAATGTGAATGTGTGAGAATGTGCTGCAAGAAAATAGTGAAGTATGGTTACCTTAGACACGAGACTTGCTCTGTATGCTGCAAGGGCTTTGAGATATTCTTTCTTGGCTACTTCAGTTTTTTGTTTATAAACCTGTAGGGGCATAAAATACAATATAGTGTCCGCACATCTTTGGAGTTTGCCTGTATTGTGGACATTACAAAATACTAAAGGATTTCTAATACAATTATCATAAATCATAATCATCATTAAGGAGTGTTTTCAAATTTGAATTTATTTATTTTACGATGATACCAACTCACACTTTTGTGTTCTGAATCTAATCCATCCCACATAGATGCCACAATTTTGGATACTTCTCCAAAACTTGCGTTTGGGTTTTGTCCTTTTATTGCAGCTTGTGTATCTCGGAAGAATAAGGCATAAGCGGAAACAGGCCTGTTGGAAAACAAAATATTGTATTAAAAAGTCAGTACATTTTAGTACTAATTTGGTTCATAAATGTGTAAGTTCAACATACTTTTGAGGCTCATTGGGATCTCGTTTTTTCTTTTTTTTCTGAACTTTTGGCTTTTTCTGCATCTGACCTCTATTTATTCCATTATCTATTGGTTCCGGGGAAGATCTTTTAACTCCCATGTTGGCAACTCCAATCTGTATGCAAGAATTATTTAATTTGTAAATGTTACAAAAATGAGGGAAATAATTTATGTACAAATACAAATTGAAATATAGTTCATTGGCAGATTGAATGCATTGTGTTAACATAATTTTATGTTTAAATATAGCAAGGTTAAGCGGTAAAATTTGCCTATACCTGATGAAGCGTAGTTTGTTGCTGCCGGCTCGCTGAGCAATAATGGATAGGCAGAAGGCTTTCCGCATCACCAGGCAACTACCAACAAACAACCAATTCATTAGATTCTCTACACTTAGGTATAGTTGTCTAATATGTAACTGATAAATCATAAGAGTTGAGGTTTGAATGCCAGTGAACTATATTTATGACACTAAAATAAAAATCTGCACAACAAATATTGTGAAATAGTTTACGAAAAGCACACATACACATTCTAAATGTTATCACTGAACAAAAATACAAAAATATGCAATATTTAATGATTAGTATGTTAAGTCAAATCTTGCATGCATTATAGTGAAAACCAATGGCAGGAAAATATGAGAATGACGATAAAACACATTCATAGTTACCTGTGAGTGGTGAGATGGTACACTGTCATCGGAATCATCACTAGTAGTTCCAGGGGGTGATGCTCTTTGTGGAGAGCCATAGACAGGGGCCGATGGCTGAGTGGGAGTGCTGGGAGTGGGTGGTCCGCTCATCACTTGTGCAGGCTGCATCATCAGCAGGCGCTGTTGACCTCCCGGCTGTTGTTGAATTATGTAATTGCCGGCTGGGGCACCAGCACTGTAATACAATCTTATGTTGAGCTTAACAAGTTATTTAATTCCACACACATTTTATTGAAGCAGAACATAATTAAATAAAAAATATTGCACTAATTTATTTATTTTTAAGTATTACAAATGTGTGTTTAGTTAGTTTTAAGAATGAGGTTATTTAAAATTATTGCTTTATTATGTAGATAATAAATTAAAACAAAGTATAATTATGTATGTGCGCGCATGGTGCAAATAGGTTAGCACAAACGGGAACATTTTCTCTATCCCGATTAACTTTATAAGCACAGGGTAGTAAAAAATAGTAAATAAAGGATAGTAAAGAAAACATACCTGTGAGTTGTAACAGGCGTATGTGGTTCTTGTAAGTACAGCGGTTGCTGGTACGAGGGGGCGCCTCCCGGCGGCGATAGTCCATCTTGAGCGGGGTTCATCATGCCCACCTACAGAATGTTATCTTTTATCAGTGTTCATGAACTCCAATGCCTGAACATGCTGATCATGAATATATGGCTAAGTTATATGAATAAGTAACGTTTGGGCTAAAATAAAATTTACTACTGATAGATATCATTAGTAAATAAACCAGTTCTCACGAAAAACAAATAAAATCAAACAAAAAGAGTAAAACACGAGACAAAAACAAATAAGGAATGAGTTTTGTTTGACAGACTGTTTGACAGTTAAAACATTCAACGCGGTCCGAAATTACATCAATAGCACTAATAAAATTTAACGTAAGGCGCGGCGGGCGAGGTCGCTCGGGGCGGGTATTTTTGAGAATGGTTCTTGCGGGAAAAATTCGACTGCCAATACGAACAGTATCGAAACTCTAAATGGCATTTTTTTATAGGAGATCAATGTAAAAAAAGTATATAAAAAACAATAAGTTGAAATTCGTAATATCAATTTAGTTGATATAAAAAACGTAAAAAAAAATATTTTTTGTTTTCCTAAAAGTATTATTATATGTATATTCGAATAATCGGTATAATATTTTTTTTTTTGCAGATTCGATTGTGTTCGTAGCAGTCGAATTGATAGCTTCGAGGACCCTGGTAGTATTTTTCGGACCGCTTGCCGTGTCTACAGACTTTATTTGCTACAAAGATTAAAATAGTAGTCTAAGCAACTGTCATATAATGAAGGGTATTATAACACGAGTGTGTCTAAGAAACGAGCGCAGCGAGTTTCATAATAGTAACGAGTGTTTTAATACCTGTGTTATATGCAGTTGCATACACTACTTTATCTACACTAATGCTGTTACATTCTACTTATGTTTCCAATACTTGATAAAATACGTTTATCTTCACTAATAAAAACGTGTATTGTCACAGTGAACTTGGCGCGCAATCAGGAGCGATAAGCACAGTTTTCTGAAATAGTTCACCCTCCATAATAGGAGGAAATAACCCGACTATTATTATTATTATTCCCCTCATTTATTCATTTTTCTTAAATTTAAATTTTTGCAATATTTTTATATAAAAACCTAAAAACATTATAAAAACTTAAACCTAGACAGTCCTAGAGTTCCACCGGCAGCGGGGCAGGGCCCAAGCATACCGGTGGTTAAGACTGCAGAGTGAAGAACCTCACTCTGCAGCCTCAGAATAATTATTAATTATTATTATCGTCGGGTTCACCATTACTATTACCGCTCAGTATTACCGTTACAATATTATAGCTTTCCATTGTGGGTAGGCACATAATAATTAGGCAAAAATAATTGTGTGTATTGTTCGACTGAACTAGTAAAATATATTGTTGAAGTTAGATAATAGATACGACAACGACGTATACGATATTTCGAAGCAGCCAATAATAAAGCAAATACCTATATAGATAGGTAGTAAAAGTTGTTGTCGAATATTCATATATTTATTTCAATTTCAGGGCAGAGAGCAATAAATAATATTCATATCGTGCCAGCCCTGGCCCTGTCGCTCGTAAAATGTAGAGCGGAATCTATCGATAGGCAATTCAATTTTAATAAAAACCAATCTAAAAAGTAGGACAGAGTTCTGTAACTTGTTGGTTTCATTGAGTTTACAAAATAGACAGGCAATCAACAACCATGCTAACGGTCTACAGTCTAACTAATATTAGGTAAGTACCTGAAAATAATTGGGTAATCTCTAATAATAAAAATGAAATCCTGATCGTTAGGAATCGCATAACTTGACGGTTAGACTAATTTTGCTTAAAATGTTGATGCTCTTTTTCTTTTTTTTGCTTTTAAGCGAGAGTTTCGTGACCAAAACGTTAAAAACTGAAGGCCAAGCAGTACTGCACCGGACACGAATCAGCTAGTACCTATTAAATAATATACGTAGTAACCCAGCTATTTATGAAAAGAGATGAGATGACAGATGTACAGACATATGTACGCATTTATTTATACAAAGGAATATGCGGTGTGGCCTTAAGACCAGCCTGCTCAAAGGGCAAAAGCAAAACGAAGGTAAATATAGGTTGTGCCACACTTATAAATACAAATTAAAGTGAGTTCTTCGTAAGAAAATGCGCTATGTAAAAATAATGTAAGAGTTAGGTACCCTTATTGGCTTTAGAATGTGAAATATGCATGAGCGCTGTTCGTGATCGAGAAAATGTCCAAAGGTGGGTACCTACTACCACAAGTATAAGATAATTATTTCACTACCCTTGTTCCTAGTTATAATTATTAAGACTAGGGATGAGTTGCTGGTAATTCTATTTAACCCTGCATTGTTATGTTTAATTGAGATTAAAAGGTCAAAAAAAGTCCATGACATACCTATGTCTAATTATTATAGTGATATTAGCTGTAGATTCGAGGAAGAGTTCTGAATTTAAATTACCTATTTAATGAGCAGGTAAGTAGTCAGTACATGGAGTAAACAATGGTAGAAAGTTAAGACTGAGAGCAATTTAATGTTAGCGAAAAACGTTGGAAATCTAATTGAATCGTTTATAGGCGTAGCTAGCTCGCTGTTAATAATTCCCCACTTACCTATCGATCGATATAGTTTGGTTAATAAACGATTATAAGTAATCTACCTATCTATAGATATTTGAAGCCGATAATCATTTGTTAGGTACCTTAGGTAAATAGGACCCACAAATACAACACTATCAGAAGTTCTGCGTTCAGTTTTTGTATTGAACTGGTATATTTTTAGCACAACAAATAAAGAGTATCGACTCAATCTTTTAAATAGGTACCCTATTGCTAGGACACAGGTCTACCCTCTGAAGGTGATTAGGCCATATTCTAGTACGCCGCCGGCTAAATGCGGGTTGGTTACACATACGAGATCGAATTGTTTCTCGGAACACATGCTTATGCACGTTTTCTCGCGACATTTTCCTTCACCTAAAAGCTAGTAAAATGATGTATGTTCGTACAAAATTGTTAAAAAACCCATTGATACGAGTTAGGATTTGAACCCGCCAATCTCCCGAATGCAGATAGGGCATTTACCTACTGAGCTACCCAGCTTTTTTTTTGGAATGACTAAATACTGTTGGCCATTGAGGCCTACAGCGCGAGCGTACCGGGTGGTGAATGCTCGGCTCTAAGGAGTATAGTTTGCCCATTGTTGTTTGTTAGTGTGTCGCGCCGTACCTGAGGAGCGGAGTGGTGTAGCTGCGAGTACTGTATGTGGGAGGTCTGCACGCCGGCCGCAGCCGCATGCTGTCCGTGGATGAGGGGAATGTCGAACTCTTCGTCGCCAAATGATGGTGTATGAAATGTCTGCAACAAGCAAACGTAGGTTAGTCGTAGTTGCAATACAATCCAGGGTTATTCATAAAAGAAAATAGAAAAATGTCAATGACACTCGACAAAATCTATGGAACAGCTGTTTTTTTTCGCGAATTCTAGGTTGGTCCCATAATAAAAGTTGTTCACAATGATGAGTATTATGTGCCCTTTTCGGCTTAGTATACCCTTTATGAATAACCCTGTATATCATTAGCTGGAATTTCATTTTACGGTTTTGCATATGAAAAAAAAAAATTAATCGTTTTCCGGATTTTTTTTATTTTTATGTCCGTGGTTACAGCGTTCAGGCCGTCTGAAAGCTTTCTATGTGGTCCTTTGTTTACTTTTAAGTTCAGCCTTATGTAGGTATACCATAGTACCCAGAGAAATAAAGCATAATAAACCCTAAACAATGATTTTATTGAATTCAGCATAACGTACATTGCAATTATGTGACTTATCACGAGAAATCACGATCGCATTCCGAAGTTTCTTTGGATTTAAACAGAGGTCCTTACGAATATAGAAGCAATAACAGATATTTCCTGTTTATTTTTTATTCTGAAAACTGGCGTGGTTTTGACACGTTTTGTTAAATTTACACGGGACTAGTCACGTATTATTGACTGTAGAGTGTAGACTCGATGATACCGGGTTTATAGACTCGTGTAAATAGATTTTTTACAAGTTGTTTGTTTGTTTTGTTTTCGAGATTGGGTTTGATCGGGTTTTTGGGATAGTAAGTAAGTTATTTACTCGTATACTGAAAAGCTCACAAATCACTATCATCATCATCATCATCATCATCATCATCAGCCTATCTAATGTTTGTCCACTGCTGGACATAGGCCTCTCCTAACGAACGCCACAAGGCACGATTTTCTGCCTCACGCATCCACTTGCTACCAGCCGCCTTACGCAGGTCGTAGCTCCACCTGGCCGCAGGGCGCCCTACTCTACGTTTGCCGATCCGTGGTGATGATGGTGATGGTGATGGCGATGGTGGTGGATGATGATGATGATGCTAATCCGACAAGGACTAAGTAATAGTACCTACTCATAATAATTATAATATATTATGAACAACTTTTACTACGGCACCAAACTGGAAATCGCGTAAAAAATCAGCTGTTTTCATTTTGCCGAGAGTAATGATGAGTACCTACTATGCGCCTTTTTCGGCTTATTATCCTCTTTCCTTCTAATCCTTCCTTATTTCCTGGTATTGGTGTGGTAAAAAAACACACTAAAGTCGAAAGTTGAAAGAAAACAAGTTTTTCCTATTGAATAAGTCACGGTTACACCCTTTTTTTTACCCAGCAATAAACCTAATGAAAGGAAATATATATAAATTTATTTTGAAATGCAAATGCTTGATACGCTATGCTACGATCGTCTTGTGCGAAATCCAAAACCGGTTTTCCTTATTTTCAAGTCTACAACTAAAAAAAATTACGTTGATATAGGCCATGTGGCTAGCCCCGGTGTCAGAATTTTGTCAGGCCGCTTGAAGGTCTCTGCCATGGCTTTGCAGTTGTTGTTAAGACAAACAACCGGAACCTACAATTAAATGTGTCATCCGACTCACGGAGGGTCAGTTGTAAATGTCACCCGCGGCCACCCATCTGAAAACTGACCGTGTCACCAGTTGCTTGAATCGGCGATCAGTTATGAACGAGTCGAGCTACACTACGAGCGTTACTAGTCATAAAATTAAGTGAATAGGGTGGTTACTTAGTAAGAGCCTACACAACAAGCACATAACACATATGCACTATTTAGCGGAGTCTTATTGTAGCCCTAAAGAAAGTTAGTATGAGAGAATAATACAAAAAGTTTCTTTACAATGTTAATGACAATAAAAAGTTTTCTCTGTAATTGTGCCATTGTTAGCGTTCTTATTACTAGGTTGTATACAGCACAGGCTATATAGGTAGGTCTAGGTACGTATTCTGTTATGGGTGGTCGCATAGAAGCAGGGTCTTGAGATAATTGTGACAACTCGGTTTTATTATCGGTAGTAGGTACCTCCCTATTAAAATTCGAATATGCATTTATGGCATGAAATAAATACTTGGCAATAACTCAATTGAACATTTAGGGATATGTGTAGGTAGGTATTTTTTAATCTTATTGACTAAATCAAAATGTTTTGAAATAAGAATTTACGCTTAACATTTTTACAAATTCTTAAACATTTGCGACAGAGAGAATGCTCGACTGAAACGATGGTTAATTTCAATAAAAAATAATAAGGTAAAAAAAAAGAATAACTGTAGAATTATTGTAGGAGAAGGATTGTAGTTGTAGCGTACCCTTCTTCCCGAAGTGGCAACTGCAGACGCTTCTAACTAGACTTTTAACTAAATCTTCGGAACAAACAAAACTAGCACGATCCAAATAGTACAAGTGTAGATCAACTTACTAACTAAGTTTATCAATTGTGGACAGAACTAGGTACATCCCGCAGGACCCGTTCTATTCTTCGTATCCTTTATATTCTTCAGAAACCTTTCAAATACTATATTTAATCAAAGTACGTTCAGACTTTACAAGTGGCATTGAGCGGGAGGGAAGCGAACCATTTCAAATATATTATTTAAAATTCTAGCGTAATTAATTAATTTTGTAGTTTTTTAATCTGCATACCTGATCATTCATAATGTAAATACTATTTTTTGCGTCGCGCGGGGCAGACAGCGGGGACTCAAGGTTTTCTGGTCGCTGTAACAAAAGAAAATTCTCATGAAAATCGATACGGATTGTTGAGATACTTACTTAATATAGGCCAACATTCTTGGAGCTAAGTAAAGCTAAGTGTGTCAGTACCAGTTTACGGTAGGCACTGCGAAAACTTTCACATTTTTGCGTTACGTAAAATTTTTGAAACTGCTTATGTGCTGAGTAGACCTACTTTATGTCTATACTTTGTTTTTATTGCCAAGAACTTAGCTAATTTACCCTGAGGTAGGTTGCTGGAAGGTCGACACAGGCAGAGGACTATGGAAGGTATGAGATGGTAGCAACATAAAGGATGCATAGTACCTTTTGTACCATGTGAAATTTTCGTATGTCCAGTTACGGCTAACTTTTTCTAATGTCTTTTCCTGTCAAAATCACATCACACTAATTCTACAGATAACTAATATTAGAAATGTGAAGTTTGGATCTTTGTTGCTCAATTACGCAAAAACGGCTAAACGGATTTGGATATGAAGGTTAACATATGTAAGTAATACAAATTATACCCTGGATTAACATATAGGGTAATAATTTGTATCCAGGAAAATTATGGTAACATCGCGGGGCGCAAATAGTATTTTATACGCGAGTTTGTGTGTGAGTGAGAAGGTGTAGTAGACTTGTTACTATTAAGATGAAATAGCTCGGCAGATTTGAGTAAGATTTGGGGTGGAGATAGCTTATAATATAATCTGTATTAACTATTTAAGAATTTTATTAACCCGGAAAAACCAAGAGGCATTGCTAGTAGGTAGGTACCTATTATACAAGAGACGCTTAATATTTTAATTTGTTTTATGCGTATATTTTACTTCAGGCAAGTTAGGTACTTATTTGGCATCTCGTGAATACATACAATGCATCATAAATTAAAAGCCGCAGATATTATAGCGACCGGATGAAAGGGCCCGATGGACATCCCTGGGGGGGCTCGGGCGTCCCCGCAGTCTCCGAACTAGTTTCCCAGTAATGTGGCGTCGCGGCGTGTGTCTACTGGTCAGCAGAGTGGAAGCCTCATTTCACTGCCGTTTTCCCACCGATTAATCTCAACACAAACATGAAGCAAATGAACAAGAGAATAAGGGTTAAACAGCGGCTGCACGCCCTTTCACTCAAAGTGCACCTCACAAATATCCGAGGTCTGCACTCAAATCTCGTGCCAGTCCATCACCATCTTGAGACTGACAAGCCGGCTCTCTTGTTTATCACGGAGACGCAGATCAGCAACCCGTCCGATGTGGCGTACCTACTTTACCCAGGGTACTCCCTGGAGCATAACTTTAAGCCTCGTGCTGGAGTATGTTTGTACGCCCGGGACGATATCTGCTGTCGGCGTCTCCGTTATCTCGAAGACCCTAAATTCTCTGTGCTTTGGGTATTGGTGGACACTGGTATAGAGAAAATTCTTTATGCCTGTGTCTACCGGTCGCACAGTGGAGATCAGGAGACAACCAGGTTGATAGAGTACCTAGGTGAGGCGGCGGAATCGGCTCAACTGAAGTACCCCACTGCCCAATTAGTGTTACTGGGGGATTTTAATGGCCACCACAAGGAGTGGCTGTACCCATACCAGGACACCAACCATGCTGGGTTAGAGACGCGAAAGCTTGCTTTAGCGTTAAATCTCACCCAGCTGGTTCTAGGGGCAACACGGGTTCCTGATGTTGAGTCTCATACGCCCTATTGCTTGGACCTTCTGCTGACAACTGATCCGGACCGCTACTCGGTGTCGGTCTCTTCTCCGTTAGGGAAGTCCGACCACTGTCTGGTGAAATCTGTATCTGTCTACTCCCCGCCTGATCCCAGCCCTAGAGGCAGTCGGCGGGTGTGGCGATACAAGTCAGCAGATTGGGATGAAATGCGAGCTTTCTTCGCGTCTTATCCATGGCAGCCTGTGTGCTTCTCTTCTGTCGACCCTTCGACCTGCGCGGATGCTGTGACTGATGTGTTGCGTACGGCTATGGAGTATTATATCCCATTTTCCGACGTACCATTGGCCGGCAAAGCTCGCCCATGGTTTGGCCCTCACTGTAGTCGCGCTGAGGCGCGCAAGCAGGAGGCTTACCTTGCCTGGGTTGATGCTCGACACCGTAAAGCGAAGGATATTCATCAGATGAAAAGAGCGTATAACGCAGCTGCCAAGTCCTGCAAAAAGGTGTTACAGAGGGCTCGCTTTGACCACATTAGTCGAATAGGGAACAAACTGGCTTCATACCCAGCGGGTAGTAAAGCGTTTTGGTCCCTAGCTAAATCGGTCGAAGCGAACTTCTGCCGCCCCTCACTACCTCCACTGCTGAAACCTGATAGGACGCTGGCCCACACCGCTGAGGAGAAGGCTAACTTGTTTGCTTCTCAATTCGCGGAGTCTTCACGTCTAGATGCTGGTAGCGCGACACCTTCAACTCCACCAGACAGTGCGACGTTTATGTCGGAGTTCCGCATTCGTCAAGTGGAAGTTCGCAAAACGCTACGCAATCTTGACGTGAACAAAGCCAGCGGCCCAGACGGTATTCCAGCCATAGTTCTGAAAACATGTGCGCCTGAGTTGTCTCCTGTGTTGACACGCCTCTTTCGTCTCTCTCTTGAAACTGGTATAGTGCCGAAGTCTTGGAAGCTTGCTAACGTGCAGCCTGTGCCTAAGAAAGGTAGCCGTGCCGACCCTGCCAACTACAGGCCTATTTCGGTCACGTCCATACTCTGCAAGACTATGGAACGTGTCCTGAACAACAGGCTCCTGGCGTACCTAGAAACCAATGACCTTCTCAGTGACCGGCAATACGGATTCCGCCGAAACCGGTCCACTGGAGATCTTCTAGCGTTCGCCACGTATATCTGGAGTGAGGTCATCGAGAGGCATGGGGAGGCACTTGCTGTCTCCCTTGACATCTCGAAGGCTTTCGACAGGGTTTGGCATGACGGCCTTATAAGCAAGCTTTCCTCATACGGCCTGCCCGCTGGTCTTGTTGCGTGGATTTCGGACTTCCTGAGGAATCGATCGATTCGAGTAGTCATTGATGGCTGCTCGTCTGATCGAATGGATATCAATGCCGGTGTTCCCCAGGGGTCGGTGCTCTCTGCGACGCTCTTCCTGCTGCACATTAACGATCTGCTAAAGCCCGGTATCTTTGGGTACGCAGATGACAGCACTGTTGTAGAGAGCTACACTTCTAACGCACGGTCCAGTGGTCCTCAAATCCAGTTTCTGAGAGAGGCTATGGTCGAGCGCTTGAACTTGTCCCTTAAGGCTGTCTCAGATTGGGGTGATGCCAATCTGGTCAGGTTTAATGCGACTAAGACCCAGGCGTGTCTGTTCTCCGCAAAGAAGAGCCCATTCCAACTGGCTCCTACTTTCCGAGATGTGTCCATTCCAACGGCTGACAGTCTTGAGCTTTTGGGCGTTACTCTGACTTCAACCCTCAACTTTGGCTCCTACATAGAGTCCAAAGCTCAATTGGCTGCCAAAAAGCTGGGTATCCTTTCGAAGGTGCGGCGGTACTTTACGCCAGAACAGTTGCTGTTACTTTATAAAGCGCAAGTTCGATCATGCATGGAGTACTGCTCGCACCTTTGGGATGGATCGGCCAAATACCAGCTTGAGGCGTTGGAGTCCATTGAGAAACGTGCCAAGAGACTCATTGGTAAAGACTCCCTTGTTCGGACTAAACTCCAAACTCTCGAACATCGGCGCAAAGTTGCTAGTCTGTCGGTCTTTTACCGGATACATTTCGGAGAGTGTGCTTCTGATCTGCATGATCTAATTCCCTCTAGCCCTTTCTACTATCGGTCTACCAAGGGCACTAAAAAGCGTCACCGTTTTATGGTTGATATACCAAAAACTCGTACGAAACGCTTTGATTCCACCTTTATTGTGCGAACCGCTAGGGTGTGGAACGCTTTGCCTGAATGGGTGTTTCCCGATAGATATAATCTAGGTGTCTTCAAGTCGCGAGTTAATCGGTTTCTTCTAGGCAAGCATGCTCCATCGTAGACCGTATCGTTGCTTACCATCAGGCAAGATGACGGTCAAATGCAAGCCTATTACTGAATAAAAAAAAAAAAAAAAAAAAAAATATTAAAACTAAATGTACTTGTAGGTACGACATTCTTAGTCCATAAAAATAATAAAATCTAAGTAATGTGTTTTGTTCTATTTAATATGTATACTTATTTAAACTTTATTGATTTAACGATAACCAATAAGAATTCTACATAATAACGCTACATAGTCAATAACTACGTAATTATTGATTAAAAATGTGAAAATTCCATCGAAGAATCTCATGTTAAAGATGCTATGCACTCACCGCGATGGCTCCGTGATCAATTTAGCGTTTATAAGTAAAATACCAATAACCGTGGGCACAACAAGCTCGTTAACTTCCCGAGATGATAGTTAGGATCGATTTTATTACTTTTTACACAATATGCAGTACCCTCCAGGCTGGCCCTCGGTAAATTGTTGATTGCATCTGCACCGGCGGGAAACTACATGCGTCGCGCTAAGCCAATTTATTTCTTAAATGTTTAAAAAACATAATAGCTTGTTTACTTTGTGTTTTCGGTAAAAAATCGTATCTTACTACAAGCTTACTTTTTTGTACAAAATGTCTTGATGAAACCATTTTAAGCTTGAAAACTATAATATATGTATCTAATACTAGGTACTAGTACATTAAAACCAAGCTAATTATTTATTTTATTTTAGAAAAATGTTGTTACAACGGCTCTGTTGGGCCTTTGGATACGGAACTCTAAAAGGACGTCTAGAGACGAACGTGGAAGACTTCCAATTTTTCCTGTTATCCTAAGAATTCCCTACTTTCCTGACTGGTCATCATAAACGTAAAATATGTCTTCTAAAAATTACAAGTTTATTTACTCGAAGTATTATTCTTAAAAAATGAACGAGCTTGTCCGAAAAACGATTTTTCGTGTTCCAACAGACAAAATTGTAATTTGTTTTACATTAACTGAGAATATTTTTTTAACAAACGAAAAGTTTATAAATCTTTGAATAGGCATCTATAATAATTAATTGAGCTGAAAAGTTCGCAATAATAATGTGTATTTCGTGTAATGTACAATGTTGCAGATTGGTGCGCCAATTCTCGATCCAGTTAGTCGATAGATATTTCACAAGATTACGATAGATATTGAATGGCAGCCTCGTTCTTATGCCGTTTGCTTTGTAGAGCACCTGCTTACAAGGATCGGCTTAGAATTTGTATGAAAGGCCTTTGATTGGCTGATTTGATAAAACTTTGAAAGATTATTACCTACATTATTATTACAATTATTATATTATATTGCGTATATTGAGCTATTACTGTCCCGCTGCAGGCCTCCCTATTTAATATATTAGTTTAACATTTTTTCTTCTTAGCAATACCTAGCTTGGTAACATAAAATACAACTAAGGTAATATTGTGGCTTTTGAATTACTCAATTCCTTTTTGATGTTTAAGAGTAACAGCCATTGTTTTGTTATTGGTTAGATTCGTAAAGCCAAAATGAATGAAAACAACTTTTATGACTCTACTCTTTTTATTGATTTGTAATGATTAAATTCATTCAATTAATTTGGCGAAAACTTAGTTTGGTAGGACGATATATCCCGGTATCGTCATATAACGTGTATGTAGGTACCTATACAGTACACCATCGAGTTGGTTGACATTCTACGTAGACTAGACAGTCTACGTTTCATATCTCTATAGAGATAGATCATTTTCCGTTTGGTCTTTGAACTCCAGACGGAGACGAGTAGTTAGTAATTTCATAGTTTTATTTTAGAAGACTTGCGGATAGATAGAATGGAATTACTACCAGACAACTAGACATTAGACGATATTAATCATAATGATCCCCAGAGACAACAACGGTTTACCTGATCCTCAAGTAAAGCTAAGTGGTTTTATAAAACGTAGATACTCAAATAAATGAACTCTTTATTGTTCACACCAGAAATTATAAACAAAAGGAAAACAACGTAAAAATCCTCTCATTTAAATCTCCATAGATAAGCAAGCTAAAGTATCCACATCATTTCAAATATGAGAACCGTTTAAAACGTTCCAAAATGCGATTGATCAACATTGTACAGTGCCTTGAGGCACAAGTTGGTCTCATACTCGCAGACCGGTTTCTCTCCGGGCTGGGTCCCATTGGGTACCCGTACCCCGTACCCACTGTTACCTAACCTGTGGACTATGCCTACACAGAATTAAGTGAAAGGACATGCCAATAATTGCTTTCTGTGCTATTCGATTTTGTAACTTCGTTAGTTTAGATAAGTTATTCATTATTCCAATATTGCTCCGACAAGAAACAGCGGTCAGGTGTCCTTTATCTGTTTGTGAAGTGATTGTCTATCAATCTATTTTCGGACTTGATTGCATTCAAAATGTTTATTTAATTTTGCTGTGAGCTTGCATGTTCTGCTAATCTGTTTACGCCATGTCCAGAAAATGCTAGATAAATATTTTAAGTTAAAGAATGCCAGTAATACATAGTACGTGGTACGAAATGAACCCACGTCCATGGTACGATACTAATTATATTCCAGATAAAATTATCTTACTAGCCCGTGTGACATTGTTGTTAACAACTACACATGTGACATTGTAACATAACTGTCAAGAAGACCATAATTGAAGACTTCACGTTACGTAACGTACCTAATGCCCCAATTTACCAATTTATGAAACACTTATTTAAATTGTACCATCAGCAGTTATAGGGTTTTAGGTAGAGTTGTAATATTAGGCTTAATTTTGTATGCTCTACTTACATGTACCAATAAAGTTCTAGAAAAAATATTAAGTAGATACTAAAGGCGAGTTAAGCTGATGGTCTGTCGTAGCGTTTTGTTTCTTGTAAAATTAAAACCTTCAGCGTTCATGTTTACCAAAAATTTACATGACGACTATTTATTTAACCGTCTATTGACGATATTACATGTTGAGTAGTTGTTAAACAGTTGATTAAAAATTGTCGAAACTGAAAAAACGTGCCAAGTTTCATTAAACTTTGTCTTTGGTCTGAATTACACTTAATAAAAGCTTGTAATACAAAAATATCAAAATTTCGTCTCAAATCTGATCAGTTGCTAAATAATAATGATCTCTAGTAATTTTCAATTAAAAATGTCGGCGGTAGCCGATCGCAATGTGGCATCCATAACGATACGATGTTTCTAATATGTTTTTAGAGCGTGGAAAGTAGAAAGTTTTCAAAAGTAGGCAAGTTAATACACCTCGGAAAGTATGTTTTACGTATTTGTTGAATTCATAAACACAGCACTAACTAAATTGGAATTTTAGAACTTGCGTTTTCTTAGAAACGTACATTTTATCCTTGCTCTACAGGTTTTTGGGGAAATTTATAATGATTAAATTTGAGTCAACCATTCTTACATTCTTTTCATTATTTTAAAGACTGTTATAAAAAACAAACATTTGTTGGTTGATTTATTACATAAAAATAATTAAATATTAAAGCCCTTACTACTTTCTTATAAAAAAACACTGAAATATTCACCTAGAATACGTAAATATTACTACAGAATACAATATCGTAACCCTCTAGAACAATAACAATAAAGCATGGTTAAAGCAATAAAATATGAAAATAAGTCATGGCATGGCGTTCATGTCTATTTGGGAGCGTGGTGGCTCTGGCTCCGAGGACGTAATTGTCGGTCAGTGACCTCGTTTCGTTCCTTCCACTAAAATAGCGTTAAATCAATTGATGTTATTACAATTGGAACGCAGCTTTCATAACGTCCAACTGTAGGCGACACTTGAATAAAGGGAGCAGGTGGACTCCTTTTTTGTCCAACCCTGTTTTTATGCCATTTTTTCAGACGTTTTTTGTACGTCCAAGTCGTGTATAGGCTTCGATAGGGCAACGTACTCTATCTATGGTAATATTTAAAAGTTTGGAATTTTTGAGATAAATATCAAGAATTATCACAGTTGTGTGATATGCTAGTTGATATTACGTTAAAATATTCAACTTCGAAGAATGTTTTGATATTGGAATTTTGAATGAAGAAATCTTAGAATTTCCTTTCTTTTTATTTGTAGAGTATGCAATCTCTCGAATCCATAAAAGTTGACCTCACTAATTCATTTTGACTTGATTCAATTTCTCGAGTCCCCAAATTAATTCGGGCTCACTGAGATTGCAAAACTTATTTGGATCTGATAAGATATCCGGCCCAATGAGGGGGAGTGGTCCCCTTTTCAAGATATTCGAGAGTTTATTAAAAATATGAAACGTTGCTAAAAGTGTGATGTGTAAGAATGTTGTTATCGACGAGTAGATCATTTACCGCTATACGACGTGCTAAAGACGCCTTATTAAGGTTTCACTGTGGTCCACTGACTTCGTTTTTAGGGCATCTGTTCTCTTTAGGAATTTCAATTTACCATCGCGATAATTTTTAAGTCACCTTAACCTTAATCATTAACAGCGGTTGAATAAACTTTTATTACAGTCGTAAAGCAATTTTGCTCAATTTAATTATCTTCTAGTAGGTAATGGTTATGTAGATAGGTACCTAACTATTTGGTGGTTTTCCTCATTTTGAGATTGGTTGTTTTTACCCGACTGCTCAGAAGAAATGTAATAAGGAAGTTGGGAAGGTAGTTTCCGAATGTATGTACCTAAGTATGTCATGTATGTTTGTTTGCCTGTTTCTACGTTATCTCTTACTACATAACCGACCCAACCACCACGCGCCATGACCAATTTTGAATTGTAAGATGTCGTAAATTCGTCTCAATTTCCGGAGCGTCATAAATTATAAAATATTATATGGTTATAGGTATTGTAAATATATATAGGTACATAGCATGAAGAAGAGAATAACTTACTCACCAATTTAAATTAATTGAAAATACATAATTAATTTAAATTCAATGAACGCTCCTTATGCGCGAAGTGCTTCTTTAGCAATTTTGTTTCAAATTCATCATTGTCTTCTATTGCTGAATGTTAAGATAATATAATTTAATGTTTAAATAAATTTATTTCAGTTAAGTTTTTGTTTGAAATTAATTATACATAAACATACTTTTATTTCTAAAGCTCAAGAGTTGGACGACTAAAATTTTCCTCTAGGTATGATACCTACAGGAAAATTTTAGTCGTACCTAAGGTACCTAAGGTATCTCTGACTTCTCTAGAATGTTAGTTGCTTTAAAACCCAAGGCACCTTCTAAACTTTATATTACTCTTACTGTCTTTTGCTTGCTCGTATATTATCTGATTTTTCCGATTATTTGGATCCATTTGCAAGCCGTCTCGGGTTTATATACCTACTCGTACTATGCAAGATTTGGGGGACTAAAGAAACTAATCGCAATAATTGTGTGGTATAATTATTTTAGTTCTTCATTTAGATCTTCTGATTGTATTCTTTGAGGTTCACTATATAAACATAAAGAAAAGGCCGGCCTTCTGCTATCTAAAGTTTAAGCTTAGTTTTACTTTTTAGATGTGTAGGTATTTTTGGTGTGCATTAAATATGTGTTGCATTAAGTTTCTAGTGAATAAAAACTTTGAACCCTATCTTAAAAAGAAACAGTTAATTTATAGCTCTACTAGCTGACGCCCGAGACTCCATACTCGGTACCTACGGTACGAAGTCTAGCTTTATTGCAACTTAGCTTAAAGCTTGTACAAGTAATACTTTGTGACCGGAAAGCTTTCCACATGTGAAATATTTTTTTAATCTAATTATTCTAGAAATTATCCCTTACGTACGAGTGTTTACAAACTTACCCTATTTTATTAAATAAATACTTAGACTTACCTATTGTTGTTATAACTTATAATCTATTATTATTATATTGTTTGACTTATCTATTGTCAGTATCAATCTAGCGGTGAGGTACATATGAGTAATTTGATCTCATTCGGTTTGACGTTAGCCGTAATAAATGAGGAGAAAGTGGATTTATATCCCACTGTTCTCTATACAGGCTTGTCATACATAATTAAAGCAACATTAATATTAATACCGCATAAATTTATCTTAATATAATGTCTTAACATTATGTTCTAAAATTTACCTAAACTAGGGACGTTAACGTTAACTTTTTCTCTTTAAATTCTATTTAGTCCTAATCTAAAATATATTTAAATTAGTTTTAGTTGAGAATTAGGTACATAAGTTGAGTTGTTATATTTTTTAATCTTGTACATACTGTATATTATTTTAAATGATTCATTTTGTATTACAAATAGAACATTTTAAGCAAACACGATCGATCAAATAACTTATCATTGGCCTAACAACCTCGATATTTTCTTTCGAATACAAATAAACATGTTATTTCTAGTAGCATAATATATATATATATATTAAGCAATTACCTTACAACAGTTATACCAAATTATTAATGTGTTTAAGTAATTAATTGAAAAGATAAATACAATCTACATATTAGTATGCTAAGTAAATAGGTTTCAACCTACAATTGTCATTTTCTTACTTCTTGCTCAATTGTTTATTTTGCTAGTTTTAGTTATATCAGTGACTAAACAAGAAAAAACATAATTAATAACCTTATATCTTATCTTAATATCGATATCTATATTCCAGTTAGTGACCTATAAGATACGATACGTTTCGCTCCTGTAATATATTATGTTTTGGATTATGAAGTTTAGTTATAGTAAAGTTATGTCTTGTAATTAATTAAATATGCAAGCTTTTGTATACAAACTAATCTACATTGATTAATATCTACTTACTTAAATACATAATATAAATGTCCTTAGATAAATAAAATTAGACATAGGTAATTAAATAGATACGCAACTTAATAAGCTACCTATGTTACTGTAGAATATTTGTTATTAAAAAATAAGCAAATAAGCTCTAACATTTACACTCTAAATAATTTAGATAAAGGTTAGTAAAATTTATTATAATGAAAACAAAACAAAAACCCAACTGGAGAAAGTTTTACCTACCATTTAAATATTCAGCAAGATTCCATATATTCCATCCAACGATATCGCAGATTTAATTGAAAACAAACATTAATTTATTCGTTCCGGCTCCATGTAAGATGTAATTAATGTTCCGAGGAAGTAGAAAATAATACAATTACAAGTTTAATTGATGGAGCACTGTAATCGTTCATTCATCGCACGTTAGGTTATCGGCGGACGGCGCTACGCCGGCACGGCACGGTTCAGGCACTGTTTTTGCAGGTTATTGTTTAATAATGAGTGTCCACTGGTTGTGTGAAGTGTTAGTGAATAGTTCGGAAATGTTGGTGCACGTGAGAGGGGCACGCTAGACACACGTGCGGGCCGCGCGGGAAGACTGCGTGGCGGTCGAGGCTCGCTGCCGGAGGGGCGCCCTCCGCGCCTCCGCGCTAGTGCGCGCCGCCGCCGCAGGATGCCGCCGGCGCTGCACACGTTCTTTCAATCTTTCCTCCGAGAGCCAACTCCAATCTCAGACCAATAACTTGTTTTATTCGAAACAATCTACAGAGGGTTAGATAGAACCGTGTGGCATTTAAAACGATCGCTTAAAATAGATGTAAAGATTTTATGATCATATTTTAATTATATTGGTTTTGGAATTCATACAATTAATTTTATAAGCTGAAGATGAATATAAAGATTTTGATCTCTTATCTATTCGGAATAATTTATTAATAATAATGAAGTAGAGACTCTATTTTTATTTTTCCAATGTTAAGTAGGTAGGTATTTTATGTACTTCCTTAACTGGCACTAGCATTATTAAAATAAACTTTAAATGCCATTATTCTGTATGTAGATGCCCTGACCAAACGGCTAAACCAAACGTAATGAATTTTTGCAAGAAAATAGCGGATAACTGCGGAAATAGGTACAAGAAAATAACGGGCGAAACCGCGTGTTACAACTACAGGTCTACAATGATTTTGGCGCCGCTAAAAGTAAAACTGATTTCAAGTACATTCGGTACCCTGATAAAAACGTGATACTTACTTTTTTAATGCTACGTATAGTTTTCGAGATTTCATTTATTAAAAAACAAAAGAACATTTAATTCAAAACAGTTAAATACATTTTATTTCACAGGTTAGAAGCTTCTCTTTTTAGATTTTCACCGATGGATGTCTTCAGGATATTCCCGTGTAACACTCCAACAGTAATCTGCCATCATATGCTCATCCCAGCGACCTTGGTATCTATCTTCCATCACCTTTAAATCTAGATGAAAACGTTCTCCTTGTTCTTCGCTATACGCTCCAAGATTTTCAGGAAACTTGTCTAAATGATTGTCCAGATAGTGTACTTTTATGCTCATATTACATCCAAGATTTTTAAAGCTAATTAAGAGGTTTTGAACTAACTCTTTGTAATTTTCGGCCTTCTGATTTCCTAAGAAATTAAGAAAAAAAGAATACAAACCTGAACGTAGCTTCACAATTTTGACAGCTTCACACGACATCTTGTGGGCTAATTAACCAAAATATAACCTAGAATTAGCGGCACCAAACAATTTTTTTTTTTGTAGACCTGTGAGGTAATCAACCTTTTAAAGTATTGATAGTCAATACTTTAAAAGGTTGATTACCTCACAGGTCTACAAAAAAAAAATTTTGTTTGGTGCGGTGTTTGGTAGGTTGATTACCTATACCCGTATAAACTGTTGACGATCTAAACAAATAATCCAAATGAAGGCAACCCTTTTTGGCGAGTTTTTTTAGGGAATCTTTTATTAAATAATCTTAGGTATCATTTGATTATAAGTAATTGTTTGTAACCAGTATATTAGCGGCATTACCACATTACCTATTATTGTCACAAAATTTGTATTTTTGAAATAAATTGATTGATTGATCTGATTGAATAATAATATTTAAGACAAATATCAAACGTAGCTAATTTTGCAGAAAGAAAATCAAAATTACAAATGTCTGAAAGCTGCAAAATTAAAACACGGATAATATATAAATTTATGAGTTTAAAGAAAAAATTACATCACTCTGAAATTCAGGCAATGTCTATCATAAAACCTTCCAGGAATCCATCAATTCCCAGCCGGCTCGGCCCATCGCTCTTTTCTCTGGAGTCTAATTTTATTTATTTTTGTTTTAGACTTAAGTATGCCACAAATATAGGATTATAGGCACCTGATACATTTATGTATTGTAACAATAGCATTCGTGGTAGCGTAGTCATTTGGTTTGGATTGGTGGAATGGACGTCGTTCGTATGTACCTAAATATTTTTTTTATATTTTAAGTTTAACTAAATATATCATACCTGTGTGCGTTCACCGTCATCCTCAGCTTGGTAAATTTTCTTCTAAAAAAACTTGGACTAAGTTCCACCCCACTTATTTAAACGCGTAATATCCATAAATAATAAAGCTGGTCTGCATCTGTTCATTTGCTTAATTCGTCACATTATTTTATGAGTTAACACTTTCATTTCCTGAATTTTAGCCCATTTGCGGTACTTGAATGCACACCTTGTGCAAAACATTTTGGGTCACGACGATATGTTACGGCCAATGGTGTTATCTCAGATTAAATAGCTTACCCAAGATAAGAATTGTCAGATGTAGTCACGTTTTGATTCGTAAAGGTGTGTTTCTTGAATAGAAAGTAATAAAATGACTGTCACATGGACTGACAGACAGAATGATATGGCCAAACTAGAATTGCTCCTGGTTTGTTTAGGAACCCTAGTAAAATGTATATTTTTGTTTCATACATTGACTATTTTGTTCTTAGTTATCGTAAAAGTCTCTAAAATAATTTAAGATGTTTACATATTTGATGAGCAGTTGTCACTTTCGTAAATTAACTCTACTTCCAGCCAGCGTTCTTGGTACTTTGCCACAAGGGCAAAACCTACTTTTTGATTTTTAGTTTTGTAAATTTCTTTGTCCTAGTTATTTTAGTTTTTTTTTTATTTTAGCTTATTTTAAATGTAAGATTGTAAATACTTGTCTAAGTTAATTCTTATGGCATAAAGTTATTTGTTTTCATTAATTTTTACTTAATTATTCATACAAATGTCTGACAGAATCACTCTTAGCGACAAGAGCGCGTTTTAAAATAGAGGTTTTTCATTTATTTTGGTGGTGTCAATAAAGTTTTATTTTAAGAGCTATCAAAAATTAAATACAGAGATACAACAGTACAAAAGATATCTAGATATGATATCTGCATTGCATACGTCCGGAGAGGAAATTAAATGGCGTATGTGAATCCATCAATCCGCAGTATCCGCACTTGGCCAGCGTGGTAGAATACGGCCTAATCAGCTTTCGAGAGTAGACCTGTATTCCAGCAGTGGGAGTATTAAAGGATGAGTAGTATAAGTAGTAGATATTACATGGATACTTATTCTAAGTGGTGTAGGGTACTGTAGTCTGTACTTTTCAATATGAAGTATGCTGTAGGCATGATAATTTTTCTACCCGACCTCGACCGTGGCGTTACACCAGAACCAGTAAAGGAGGGTTTTGCGTTTGAGCTGTATGTATGAATGTATGTCCGTCCCTATCTGTTACTACTAAACGGCTGAACCGTATTTGATAAATCATATGTCGTCTCTCTTGCGCGAGTGTTATTTAAAACCATTTCCATAATAGAGTTTTTGTTCATGTGATTTTCTTCTTTCTTTGTTGATTTTTTTTTGTGATTCATCAGTTGATGTGATTTTATTTTGGGGTTCTAGCAACAATAGTTGTCTGTGTACTGGGGTCAGTCAGGATACCAATATTTTAAGCTAGGGTCTCGAACAGATCAGATCACTGTTATTAATAAACGTTTCACACTTATAGCTTCCCACTAGGATACCCTGTGTCGAGGATGCCACGGAACACACAAAGACAAGGACAACTAACACCCAAACCCAGAACAGATATTTAAATTCATCATTCAAACATCGGTCCGGCCGGGAATCGAACCCGGGACCTCTGGCTTATAAGGCGGATATATTACCACTGACCCAAACAGGTCGTCAATTACATACACGATGTGATTAAATGAGATTACAAGAGCTAACTTAAAATAAATTAAACTTTTTAAAATTATCTTAAAACAAATTGTTGTACTGGGCAACTCATTTAACATTGCAAACATCAACATCATAAAATAAACTAAAGATTTATAAATAAAACTTTTTATAAATCTTACCTTATACATGTTGTACAGCTTGTAAGATCGCTCATGGTCATCCAGGCTGGTCGGCGCCGACTCCATCGTAACT
Organism: Alcis repandata; assembly: GCA_949125135.1. Taxonomy (NCBI): domain Eukaryota; kingdom Metazoa; phylum Arthropoda; class Insecta; order Lepidoptera; family Geometridae; genus Alcis; species Alcis repandata. The sequence continues at coordinate 7,014,371 of OX421226.1, read as the reverse complement.
CGGTCATTAAAGGGCACTTCTCCAAAACTAAGCATTACCACAGCCCATTTAAAGTCAAAGTTACATTGCCTACTTAATGGTGTTTCTAAAAGAATACTAATTCAATATTTTTAAATAGTAAAAGATGCTAAATATATTAATACTAATACTAGTAGAGCTGAGAATATACGACTATAGACTCTGAAATCAAAGCTTTACCTATACACAGTAACTAGTAATGTTCTGTCCCTAAGTACAATTTGGCAATTGGTATAGACGTAAGTATTGACAAAATTTATTAACTATTCTATTTCTACTTCATGTTCCTAAATTGATCTATGATGTAGAGATATTTAATCTGAGTGGTATATTGCAATTGTTAGTCTCAAGCTCTGGCAATAAGTTGCGCAACTTTGCCGACGGCAACTCTGCCAAACTCGTTTGTAGCAAATGTTTCTGTCGTCAACTAGCTAAACTTGGCTCACCTCACTTTTGTTATTTTTCCTTCGAGCCCTCTCAAAAATATTTTCTCTGAGTATTCCCATGAGAAAAATTATTCAAGAAAAAAATGAGGAAAATGATTTCCTTTGCAGGATTTTTCAAGTTTTCCTTAATTTAAGTAAACTAAAGGAAGCGCAGTGCTGATTTCGCAACGTCAGCCAATTTGAAGGTCGGACGTCGACGAGCACCCGAGGAAAAATGCCAGGAGTAAACAGTGAGTATTGTTTATAATCGATGAGGTGAGTTTAATTACAGGTGGGTATTGAGGCGAGCGCGGTGTGTCCAGTGGGCCAGCGGTGGCCACGTGGGAGGCACGCGACGCGGCGCGGCGCGGCCGGCTCGACGCGGCGCGGGTACTTGCGAATCCGCGAGGGAGCCCGCCGGAAACAGAGGTGTACCGGCGCTCCTCGAGTACAGAGAAGTGGCGGCCCGCGGCGCGCCGCCCCTCCCGCCCCCCGCGCGCACCCCCGCCGCCCCTCGCCCGCCACACACCCGCACATGCACTGCTTCGTCTCCACTCCACCACGGAACCTTCATATAGACAGTACCCGAGATTCCAGCGGATTTCGGAAGAGGAAGTCCACCACTTCCGATAGGAGCGACAAGTAGATGTCAGGCAAATTCCTAAAACAGATCTCAGAAGATTAGAACCACACTGAACAGTTGTTTAATGTTGTCCTATATCTGCTACACGACAACGTAGAGCTCTCGTGCTCGTTAAAATTCGTCGCGGTTTGCGCACGCCAAACCTGCTCAGACTTCTCATAAACAGAAATGTTAGTCATGGCGGGTAGAGCAAAATTTGTTGGTCGTCTCTTCCTAACTGCCTATACAACGAGACTCCACCCCGCACACTATGTTTGCCTTAATCGCGAATTAAGGTTCCAGTAATGTTTTCTGTTAAGCTTAGAGCTTAATTTGACGTCATTCATTAGAGATCCCGTTTCTCTAACAGATGAAGGGATTGGCAAATTGCGGTATTGATTACACTGGGGTCTGAGAAATCCACTTAAATGTTGTTTGCTCTATTTATAAGCTTAGCCTAAAATTTATATTCTATCTAGCTGCTGGCGGCCTGTCTAAGTGGCCTTCACCTACGAGCGCTGTTTCTGTGATAGGTCATTCATAGCTCTTCGGTTCTATTGTCAACTAGATGATGTTGCATTTGATACATTTCTGTTCTGTTGACGATTTTGAAATGTATCTATTATTGTGTGGAAATACTAACTACTCAATAGAGTAATTTATCGATTGCCTTAGAATTACTCTTCCATAAAATTCTTACATGTTTCATTTACCTCTACTGTCTAAAATAGTTATTTTTATATTGAATTTAAATTAGCTAATCTATATTCCTAAGTAATGCTAAGGAACGGAAGTAGTTGACCTTGCCCAAATGGCAAATACGTTGTAGCAATGTCCTACAGCTCTGTCTTTAAACTTACTTATAAAATAATTTTTTTTTGACACTACAGACTACCCGTTATTTATAGCTAAGCTATAGGTACACATATTCTAACGGAGTATTTTTTAAGAAATCTGTTGAACTCTTCTCATATGATTGATTGAATCACGAACAAACATTCAGTCTATCGAATAATAATACTAAGGTTAGAACGAATTTATATTCATGTAACTTGATAACCAGTTGACATGCTTTGTACTTAGTATGGGCAGGACATTGACTTATACCAAAAGTAACAGAAGGCAAGCATAATCTCTGCTACTGAACTATTGCCGTGCTGTGCTGTGATGTCGTGTCTTGTATTGCACAGTTTGTACCTTTACTGGGTGAGTTAATAAAGAGAATTGGCCAAGAAAATAATGGAATATTGCAAACGTTAATACCATTGAAGCAAAATAATTTCCCACGGGCCTGTACCAAGCAAGTAATTATGTAGCGGCTTATCAAGTAGAAAGATTGTATTTTACAAGTGATGAGACGTGGACGAGGTTCTAGTTAAGGCCCCGAGAGGTTAATTAAACTGCTTATAGATAAGAATATTGTCACTTATGAGTTATGTTTCTTATGTTACCTTAAGTTTATATTTTATTAATTTAAAATTATGTATACTGGTTGCGATCACGGTTTTGTCAACGTTTTTCCGGTTTTCTTTTTTACGGTGTAAAATATCTTAAAGTCCAACGATGCACATAGTGGCTCGATTGGTTCAGTCGTTTTGTCGTGAAAGTATCAGACAGAGTTGAGGATACCGGAACAAGAATGTGATGTTGAGTATTACGTGAAAATCTCCTACTTTTTTGCCTACTTTTTAGATCGATTCCTATTACATTGTATGTTAATTTTGAATTCTTGTTCCACTGATAATATGTCTATAATAGAGTCTTTCGTTTGGACAACCCCTCAATTAGTGGCAACGTCAGCCTCCATTACTTGTTAGAAAATGGATGTACGGATGAAGCAACTGAGATCTCGATCTGGTCAGAGCCACCAGAACGGCACGGGTGAATGAGATTGCCTTTATCGAAACTCTTATCAGCTTCATATCCATCGTATAATGCTTCATTGATAGACTCGTTTGTTTACAGTCGGTGAGTGCCATAAAAGTGGGCAAACGGCGGCGAGCCGGGCAAGCCGTTCGTGTTGCGGTAGTCCACTGTGTTGCGAAGTAGCTCGGTCTATTTGTGGTGACAGGAGAGCGTGGGTGCCGCGTGCTCGGCTCGAGCTGGAGTGGCAATGACCTTGACACTAAGCGAGTGGCCTTGGGTAGCACGTGGCGGCTGACACCCGCTGTCTGTTGTCGGAACGCCGCCGCCTTTCCCAGGGGAGCCTATTGTGGACACGCCCGACAATTGCAATGTTTCGCTACCGGTTTTACTGCGAGTTCATTTACTTTCACTTGTCCTTATGATGTGGTTGTAGCATGTACAATGTTTTAAAGGTTTATATGATGGTTAAGGTAAGGTATGGTTATGGTAAGTACGACAAAGGCTCGAGCAATCCTAATGGTAATGCCACACTGATTCAAAGAGATCACTGATCAAAACCACGACAATAAATAAACAACTCAATTAAATACACAATTACAAATACAAATATTTGCCCACTTTTATATTACACCCTCACATATATATACATACACGTACACGTATACACATAATATATATTTTGCACACCGAGTTAAATATTTAATACTTACATTGTCACTTGATATAAATTCCTACCCTTGCTCAGATGTACTTATTAGTTCTATCTACACAGATTAATCTGCAGACTTTATTTTAATGTATGTATCGTTCGTATCACAAGAAGTTTGCATTGAAATTAGCAAAAATAAAATGTGAGCGTATCCACAGTGTGCGAACGAGTGAATGGGTGCGATCCGGAGCGGCGGCGACGTGCGGCAGCGTGTCGAGTGCGGTCGCCGCGGGGCGCTCGCCACGGAGCGTACTCCAAGTACTCCGGCGGCAGCCCGCCTCGCCTGCCCGATATACGTTTACGAGCCACGGCCACGGCTGACACCCGCCACTAACTTACACCACTGTGTAAACAGTAGTTCAGTTTCAACCGAGTTCCAGCAACTGAGCTGGTACTGATCTTCGACTCCTTGACCTTCGACTAGGCGAGCTGACACTCACAGTCTTCCGAGCTGGCTGGCTGGTTGTGAGGACCGTGAAGAGGCGGTTACTATCACGAGGTTCTAATAGGAGACTAGACCTGTCGTTGAGAACATAGTAAGAAATCCTGGTGTCCTAAGCTCAGGTTTGGTCATAAATCCACATACCTGTTTTAAACTTGCTGTCCAAGCGCACCAGTTAATAAAGCGTACTTACATTTAAAAGTGTAAGTTGAGGTACTGAGACTATTGTCACTAAAGGCTTTAACTGACCCGTCAGCTTGTTTATATCTGTTTATTCTCAATGGAAATAAAAGGCGGCAATATTTCCTTAACTTTCCACAGCCGCAGGTAAGGATTCCACGAGAAATGACGCGAGCTTCCGCCTGCCTCGAGGGACGCCCACCGTATTGTCGATTTGAAGGTTAAAGGCACGTTCATTCACTATTTTTCTCCAATGACGGAGTCTTTTCATACACATAAGTGGTCTTCAAACAGGAAAACTTGGTGTAACAATATAGTCTAGTTACAATAAGAAGTTCACATCACGTCAAGCATCGTTAAACATCAACTATGCGTCAATTTGGTGATAATGAGCTTAAATTCCAAGATAGAAATGATTTCCTACTCAATCAAATTTATTAAGTGATGAGTTTCTGCAACTGCATTCTTCGCTGACGTCCTCGTCGGACCGGTCTCGTAGTCGCTCCACCAGTCGGCCGACTTGGAGAATTTCTATGTCTAAATAGACGTCAGAGAAATTATCGGTGCTTGTGAGCAGGCGGCAAACCAGTAATGCGAAGGTAAACGAGGTGGTGGCTGTCAAAGAATGCGTGTGACACGGTGCCGGTGCCGGTGGCGGCGGCGGCGGCGGCGGGTCGGCACACTCGGCCGGCGGCGCGTGCCGCGCTCATGAATGAACGCATCGCTTTTTATCGCCACTTTGTCGAAAGCGACGGTTTAGCTGCAGACACCTGTAATTTGCTTGTTTGTGTGTGTCAATCACCTTGATTGGCAGGCTCTTTGTACGAAATCGAAATATGTGCAATATGCGCGCCATAAGTGCGGGAGTTGATTGGTTTGACTCGATCACTGTAGCATAGCATCGAGTGCAATTAATCGTTTAATCATTGAGTATTTTTATACGTTTGTTTTGTCTTCTGATTGAATACTAAAATATAAATCAAAACCACTGAAGGCTTTTTAAGACAAATCTAAATTTTCTAAAACTATTGGCATCCTTGTCTAATGGCTTGCAATGATAAAGACAGACATAGTTTTAGTTAGTTTAGATCTGTCTTACAATGCCTTCAAAGTTGGGCCTAATATGACCGTAAAAATGTTACAAGAGGTTTTCGGTAACGCGCACGTAATATGCTGTCTATGTCCATATCTACTCAACTACTTATAGAGTGAATTACTTTAATAGCAATATATTATACCTATTGTCTGAATTATCCTTACTTTGGACGCAAACGAATTATCAATGTGAGGATAAAATAAAAAGATTATTTTTTATGACGTAGACATGCTACGAGGTCCTGCTACGAAAAGACTACGCGTAAATCTGCTACGCATGGCGTAGAAAATCTTTATTTCGTTACTCTTTAATTACAATAATTAATAAAGAATACTTTGAATTTAGTTGATTATAATTTTAAAAATTGAAATGCGTTTTTATTAATTTTTATTTGGTTTTTTAATTTTTCCCGGCCGCAAAAGTGGTCAGACCTTGGTTGACAAATACTTAATTTTTGGGTGACGATGCGTATAGAAATGTAAATGTATGTATTTAGAAAGTTACTCGTTTAATTCGTAAAGTAGAAATAGAATCAAAAGACCTACAATACTGCACGAATGTTGTTTTATTAGATTTTCATATTGCGATTTGAAATTGGTTCGAAATTGACGCGGTTCCTTGGTGCGTCAGTTCTCTTGCAAACTATTAATAGTATATCTATCACGAGTAGAGTTATGACTCTGAAATACTAATTAAACTTTTAAAGGTAAACTTTTACCTTTCAGGCTCTACCAGTTACAAAAAACTCTCTATATTGGATTACCCTGCGAAATTGTAGTGAACTTCTTGTACGAAATTCACAAAAAAACTGGATTATAAAAAGTCTCTCACAAAAAACTTGCAAACTCTATTATTTTCAGACAAGAACAGGGAAGAATACACATTTTATATTAAATAGCTCGTTCCCAAGTTTCTCAGTCGAAGTCGGAAAATTGTGATCTTTGCAATGCAATTGAGTTTAATATTATTCCCTTCCACGTCGAGAGCTTTAAATCTAATTATATGGGGACAACAGCGATGACGTACAACCAGACAGAGCGAGACGGCGGCCAGCGCCGATACTCTGCTCGATGCTCGACTCGCCAGATATCTACGAACGTTCCACAAGATAACTACGTGAAATTAAATCACGAACATATTGCAAAGTAACTGGGATTCAATAGGGATGCGCGAGTGCGTAGTCTACATTCGATACACATACGAGTACGTGCTGATAGGGCTACACAAACGCAGAGCACTCTAAATGTGATACAGATAATATAATAAAATAAAATTGCGATACGAATTCGTGAGAAAATTTAAATAAATGACTTTTCTGTTTGCACATAAAAAGAAATATATTGCGGCACAATGAATGTTGGAGGGTGGTGTGGGGAGAGGGTAGTCGTGAGGCGGACGAGAGACGGCGCCGGGGCTGGGGGAGGGTGGGGGCACCGGGGGGCGGGGGGTGACCCACTTTAACGGGACAAGTAATATTACTTTTTACTTTTAGGCAACTATTTCATGTTTTATCGCGATATTAACATATATTAAGTACCTATCTACCTTTTGTATAAACTTTACCCTTTCCGAAGAATTTATTGCTGTCTGTCTCGCGTATGACTGTATCGTATATTTAGTTGTGTTTCAATTTCAATTCCGTAAGATCATTTCTATTTTCACTGTTTATTTGATTATCGAAGATGTCCAGACGAAAATTAATCATTAGAATGTTCCTAACTGAGAAATTCAATCAATTCCCGTATAAGGAAGATTGGATCTAAATTAAATATTGATTGTACGATTCCATTTCAGATACGTAGTTCGTTAAAAGTATTAAGCTTTATTTCAAGATAAATTTTATGTTTATTTACTGAGAATGGCAAATATTGGTTTATTGAATGTAGATATTTATTGCAATCGCGTAGTTACTTAAAATCAGTTCAATATTCGAAGAAAACAGTAAATGTTGAAACATGGTAAAGTCTATAAAAGGGGAAAGCAATCATACATCTGATTCTAAACGAACACAATGCCTGTACAAATTGTATATGCGAGTGCGCACACATACCTATCTGTGTATATGTTTTGATATTGACACAGTATGAAAACGTGCAGCTACTCAACTGCTTACAACGAGATGACGGTACGGACATGATGACTATGCCAAGTCTCATGGATGTAGGTAAACTGGAAGGGAACGTCAAGAGTCCTTTTGAATTTAGCCTAGGCTTTGTATGAAGTTGAGGTTCTCTCTGTTGTTGTACTGTAATATTGACGTAGCTTGTTTACACACATACCGACGTTGTATGTGTAGGTATTCGTTATCCCATACTCTTGTTTTGTGTAGAGGGAGTATTCGTTTGAATTTAATTATGTTTTACTGCATATTAATTTTATATTAAGTTTGCCTTCGTAAAAATGTAAGATTTTAATTAAATTACTTTGTTTTCATATACTTTTAGGCGTTGATTGTATTTTTGCTTGCCTATTGCTTTTTCAATCTTTAGATAGGTATGTGGTAGAAAGTTTTTATGAGTAATTTTGGTTACTATTTATATTAACTTACAAGGCTTAAAATGAGTTTAAAATAAGTAGCATTACATAAAGCTACATAAGTTTTGTAAGAGGAAATAATGAAAAAAATACTATTTCAAAGTAAAGGACGATTCAAATTTCATCGACACATCCTGTGGCCGGAGCTCGGAAGGACTCTGACATTGAACCGTGAGCTTTTTATAGTGCTACAGAAGGCAGAAATTCCAGTGATAAATAAACTTCGTGTTGTTAGTCTCGTACAAATAAAAAAATCTCTCAAAATCAAATAAAAACCAAACTATTATCAGACACTACAATCTGGAATCAAATTCTATATTATAGTATTAAGTATTGCTCTATGGAGATCTAGCCATAGATTAGAAATAAAAAATAGCCTATTTCTTCAAACGCCTATCCTGTTAACTATAAAAAGCAGATAGCGGTATTACGAAGTTAAACGATGAGAGCCGTTGGTGTGAATGAAGCTTTATGAAAAAAAAAGAAATTGCCAGTAATACGAAGGCAATTTAAGTGTCGATTACGGTTCATAAATTCAGTTATTTAACTAAAAATACCTCTTAATGGATTCGCGAGGTCCCTCGTGCCTAATCTCGGAGTCAAAAGTATAAAGTTAAAAACTTTTAATTTTTTTCTTGAAGGAGCAGGCAAATAGGATTTTATTGAGAGCTTTTATACCGGCTCAGTTGTATGACGGTCTTATTCTAGGATATCATGGTATTCGTCATTTTGAAAAACTTTTAAAATTGAACCAATCTAGAAATCGCATGAAACACAGCATCGAGTACTTCTTTTTTTCTTTCTAAAATTCCTGACTGAGCTTTATAATTATTTTTTTTATAATTTATCATGAGTTCAAGAATCTGTCCAAAGACATCCAAGAAAATGTCCGTCTAATCGAACACCCAATTTGTAATGTAATCTTAGTAATGGTAATTACTACAGCAATGGCTTACAGAGTTTGTTTTGTTATCCAAAACAATACACATTCCCTTTTGTTTCCTTGTTCTAATATTCTAATGTATAAATGAATGAATTTACCTAATTGAGTGAATTTAATATGTTAAGGGCAGATTAAACCAGATATTCGATTTATTGACCGAGCGAGCGAATTGTGTTTGCAACGACTCGCCAAATTTGCTTTCATCTGTCCGGATGTTTGTTTGTTTATTTGTTTGTTTGTTCATTTCTTTGTTTGACTCTCGCACAGTCTACTGTTCGCAGAACTACTAGTATTAAATTTTCTAAATATGAGAAACCCAGAAAACCTCTAGTGAAAAGTCACAGTTGTCAATTCTGTGGTAGGTACCCATTTTCTAAACTAAACTAACCTAATCTCACAGTACAAAATTAATAAAAAAAAAACTCCTCCTTTTTCCCCTAATCCATAACACATTAAAAAACACATACATGAAATACATCAAAGATTGTGAAAGAAGGATGGCAACAATTTTAGAGCTGCCGAATATATAAGTAGTTAGAAAATGGTACAACATATTCGACACTAATAAGTCGAGGATATGGGAAATACTCGTATATATTGCCAACCGTATGTTCCCCCAATTCCTAAACTGTTTGTTTTTATTTTATATCCCCTTTATTTCGGCCGTTTAGCAATGTGATTTGGTACTTTCGTTTTTTTATTCAATCCGTTTCATCTTCCTGTTTCCAAAACCGCCTGTTTTTCGGAGGTCGTTGAACTCAGAGTAACGTTAGTTTCTGGTAAGAAAAATTAACGTTCACTTTGGTTTCATTATAAAAATAGATAACAATTTGTATTGTTTTAAAAAATTCTGTAAGCCACGTAAAGTATGTACCTCTGTATATTTGCAGTTTAAGCGTGCTAGTAGTAAAGTTCTCTGAACTAGGGTCCTTGACTTTTAGCACGTGATTGACATGGTATTTGAGTCCACATGGTTCGTTTTTGAAGCCGGCATCGAGACCCAAATTTGGGGCCAACGAATGTTGTTCCCAAATTTGATTTCAAAATTCAAAATTTTTATACCTCTAATTAGTGTTTTAAAGTAAGGTTTCCTCAAAAGGCGATATTATCCCAAACGGAATGAAATGCTCTAACTGATGTCAAAAAAATAATAATGCTAGTCGTTAGTCGTTTCCAATGGCTACGCGACATATTTTTTGGTGACGTTTCTTCAAATTCGTCCTTCGATAGGTATGTACATCAAAAATCCAATTTTCTAAAACTGAATTATTTGATGCGCTCGCAAGGATTTTCACTCTCCAGTACGGATCATGAGCATTGAGCAGCTTTAAATTTTTTTGACTAGTTTCTAAGTAGGTACTTGTGTGGCGTAATTGTATAGCGTTGTTTTATCGTAGCACAGTTATACGAGGGTGAACTTTTGACCCCGCTGTATGATAATGGAGGGTTCGGACTGGTAGAGCCATTAACTTCTCCAATGACCTTTAACAACTCCCGGTTTATTTAATCAAGAAGGTTTTTGTTAGATCTGGTTTTAGGACCGAGTCATTAATACACCTTCCAACAATCCATGATTTGCAATTAATTTAAATCAGATTAAAAATGACAAAGAAGGTATAACTAACGAAAAATTTCTTTTGTTAAACTTAACCGTCGATGATTGTTTGGTCCGATAGAGATTTGAGTATGTACTGGTACGCTAACGGTATTTTATAGTAGATGGTAAAAAGAAACGTTGTAATGAGATAGTCCAAGCTATGTCTGTAGGCTACTAGCGAGTGACCAGGGCCGCACGACTGCATCCGCGGCTGTGGTTCCTAGTAATCCTAGACTTGAATACTTCAACATTTTCAGGAATGAAACGAAGACGAGTGCTCGTTTATAAGCGTGATTTAACAACTCCAGCATATTGATTTTTACGTCGCCGTGGCCCTCCTCCCCCCCGCGGGAAGAGTTGTGCACGGGGGTAATGCTAAAATGCTTGTTCCCCTATTTGAGAGTACATGCTGGGGGGACGTTCAACGTAGCCCTCCAAGTTTTTGTTAGCGATTTGTTATCAGTTTTCACATTTTAGAACAAAATTATTATGTACCTGTCTAGTTTCTTCATCATTTAATATTACACACCTATATAACCTGTTAAGATCTTATTTATAAGTAGGTAAAGATAAAAGTCGTATACGCATAAGTCATAATTTTTTAAGTTATCGCAAATAGTTTACGTAAGATTTACGACCGGATGCGTCTTCATTGGAACGTGAATGTGACACACTTTCTATAGCACTCTTATCTGTATTGTATTCTAACAACTAGTTTAGTTGCGGCTTTGTGGAGTTTTGTTTTAACAACAAAGATATTTTAATAGAGCGTTACCACTTTTGAAAATTGAGTTTTTGATTTTAATTCAAGAATAGATAAATTGAACACGGTCCAAGAATAAGTAGTTTGAACAGTTAATTATATCGTGAAAGTAGTAATTCAGTTTTGCTCTCGATTGACCAAATAAATGTTGCTTTGTATCTAACTTATACTAATAAATTCGCCACTGACAACAGAATATTATTGAAATATAATTTATTTTATAGGTAGAACGTAACTTATGAATTTAATCAAAACGAATTTCCCATTTGAAAAAACAGATCAGAATATTAAAAATCATAGGGAGCCGCTGCTGCAAGTCCCCGCGAGTTTGTTCAGCCCCACCCGCGCACTTTTCAGTGGGCGCCCCGCACCCTCCGCTGCACCCCATGTGTTATTCTCCACTCGCTCCGGCCCGCCCGGGACGCTCCTTCATTTCACTCCAATTTACAACACAAAAATTCAAACAAACATAACCTGAATTTAATTTCATGTTCAGATTACTTGAGATTGATATTGTTGCGGTAAGGCTTTTGAATACTTACTCGTACCTACCCAATCTCATTTTATGTTAGGATGATTTAGATTTTAAATATATTAAACAAACGTTTAAAAACAACTTCTTATAGACACTTGCACTCAGCAACAGTAAGCACCTACCTAAAATAGGAATGTGTGACATTTAGCGAGCTCAAAACTCCGGTATCTAAATGTCAGGGCTAGGGACCTACTTACAAATCAATTATGTACAGAAAATATTACAAATAACAATAAAACAGCTATCACAACATACATCTGAAGTAAACCTAGCCCAGACGGTACCTATACTTAATAATTGAGGGGTGCCACCCCAACCCTACGGAGTTTGGAAAGGAAAGCTTTTAAGAGCTTTTTGTTTTGTAATTAATTATGTTTTTATTTACATTCTTTGACGATGTTGTGATTTTAGTACTGCTTCGAACATTTTATTTGATGAAATTCTATTGTTGTCTACGTACAGAAGTAAAGTACAAAAATATTGATAAGTATGTTGTTGATAAAAATGAAAAAATACTACCTAATTAGGTTAATTTAAAACCATATTTAAATTAGAAATGAAACTCTGCCAGCCAACAAAAGATTATTTTAATATTTAAGCATTATTATAACACCAAATGTATTTTATGACTAAGATATTTTAGATTGGATTTCTGGGCAAAACATTGACTACATATAGCTATCAGCGCCAGATTGTATGATAGGTACAATGAATTCAGAAAAAGTATGCTACGGATGTTGTTAAAGAACATTGCTAAATCATACAATAAACAATAACTATACAGACCACCAGTTTCTTATTTAAAAACTAAACTAGAACCATAAATAAGTATGCTGTCTCACAATATTAAAGCCATATTTTTAGATTGGCTCGTTAAATCGACCTCGATGCCAGACCTATAATTATAGAAAGTTTTCTGTACTTAGTGCTCACTTTGTGCTTGATAAAGCAACTAATGTTTTTATGATCAATAACGAAATAAGCATGTTTTCAAAATGTTTTTACTTGGTAATACGGTACAAGGCACATGTTACGACAATATTTAGTAAAACCTAAATAGATAATTAGGTTAACAAACATGCGCTCGTTTAGTTATGTGTGTAATAAAATTGAGATATAGAAAAAGCTAACCTACGATTCCCTTACGGTAATCAAAATCTATGGAGATACATAATTGGAAGCATTAAAAACAGTCTTGTAGCTCGGGTAATAGCTTATAATGGCCGATGTACATTTCCATTCATCATGAATCGCTCATGAGCCATCTATAGAAAAGGTTTTAAATTGTTTCTCGATGTTAATAAATTTTAAACAGATAAACCTGTACATCTCGAGCTCGCGGCTTAAAAAACGAGTATCGTGAGTATAGAATCCAGACGAAAAAAGTAGTCGCGCAACATTTCACGAAGCACAACGGCCGCTGCACTGGCATTGTGCGCCTTAACAATATCCACGGGCAGGGAACACTGCCCAATAAATATAGCGCGTCCGATGTCATCTCAACAAATCAAACGACCGCAAACAAATACTGATCGACCCTTCGAGACGCTTCGATTCTGCATTACCTTACTCTATATTTAAAAAGCTCTTCTTTGTTTGCAGTTTCAATTTTTAAGATTTACTACAAACTTACTAGGTACTATAATTTTTTTTCTACCCACGCAGTTAGGATAATTTATGACGAATTGACGACTTGACGCTTAAAAGTAGAGCAATAAAAAGTAAAACTAAGCGGAGCTTCTTCGACCAATTTGATAACCTCAATAGCAAACGGTTATAAGAGTAGCTAAATTATTTTCATTTTAATTCATAAGTAAGTTAATTTGCCAAGACGTTGTTTGTTGAACCAAATTTAAAATTTTATTTTCAATTGTTCGTCAGTCAGAGCTCGGGTCACTAGAGTACATACAAGGAGAGGTTCGCGGTCCCGCAGGGAGGGGTCGCAAACAGGTTATGACCCCGACAAGTTACTTGTTCAAAGCCTCAGCAGCGGCCACGTAGACAGACCCCTCGAATTGTTCCCATTCCGTGCTAACACACTCGAGACGGCGAGGCTCTTCTAACGCTGGTCGTAGTTGTCGACTCGATCCTTTCTGTCCCAAACCAGGATAAGATAAAAATATCTGGATATTACGTGTGACTTTCGTCACACGTGGCCCTTGAACTAATAATAGGATTACACTAAACCTTCATATTTACTGGAGTACCAATAATTTGTGATTGAATATATTAAAGCTTAACGACAAGAATCGGCTTCATACTCGTAACTCATGGAATTGAATCAGGATGAATTCGATCTTTTCATAAAAATAGAAGGTAACACAAGCGGAGTCCACCTATTATGGAGCCTTTACATATGTATGCAGTTACTTCAACCTGTGTCAGGTATAACAATGCTGCGATTTGTTTAGATACTTTTTCCACGCATAAGTAATCGAATATATTTCTAATATTACCACATAATACGCCATTGTTCTGCAGTTCGTTGATATTTCTCCAGCATTTCTAACGCTTGGACGGTATTTAAGTGATACATATACCTAGCGAAGCATGACTACTATAAAACGGTGTTACAGTTCGTAATTAAATGTCTGACTCATTACAATTTATATCGTTTACCTGTTTTAAACATTGTCTTGAATTTGAAGTAAAGCGTTCTACATTATTTTGGGAATAAACAATGATAAATTGCAATATTTTTCTCTAGCTATAAATTTTATATGCAAATGCGCACGCGTTGAAATCTTTTTGTTGAATAAGCGCATTTATATAGCTAACTATTTTTATTAAAGAACGTAACTTGATTTCAATCAAAGAGAGTACTATGCGAGCATTCTACTTTTTATAAGGACTTAATGTGGCCATAGATATTCAACAAAAACTTACCTACGCGGCTACTTATCCAACCTCACGATAATTGGCCTGTCCAAGCGATTCATTGGGAAAACCCCACAGGAATCTTAAGTACTGCATTTGTGTAAATTGTATGGCTATTTAGAGTAAATGTGCGTGTAAAAATTCCATAGCCAGAGATGAGGGTGCCATGTTTATAGCTGTTAAGGAATGAAACCATACAGTAACTACGCATCGAACTAACCGCGCCATCTGGTGGGCATCAAACATTCCAGAAAAAATAAACTATCTGAGAAAGTAAACAAACCTAGAATCATAAATAGACAGTGTTGAATGTTTACACTATTTTGATTTATAATTTAGGTTGAACTATCACGTTAAATCAATCGAGAATGTCGGTTATGTGGAGTCGAGATCGTAACTAAGTTAGGTCAAGTTTAGCCAAACTACAGGCGGCCAGGCTGAACTAGATTACTTCGTTGCAACGAATGGGACTTGTTTAGTTGTTTAATTTGACCTAGAATTATTTAAAGAATGACATAAAAAAATTATGAGTCCGTAAAAAATGACCGTAGATATTTACAATTCATTTTCTAAACATAGCACTCAATTTGCGCAAATGACTTGAAAACATTATAAACAAGCATATTTTACATTCGTTTCTGCATTTAAATAACTATAAAAGTGTGTTTAAAATTATTTCAGTCGTATTGCATTGCATTGCATTGTATTGCAATAAAAGTTAATTCCATGTTGACTCGTATAAACATTGTTTAGTCTCAGCGTCGTGTACACAAAAATGAAAATAAAAAGAGACTAAAAATTGTAGAACCGGTCGGTGGTATCGTGGCTCGGAGAGCGTCGGAGGAGTGACCTCAGTTGGCCTTGACAGCTGCGCTGGCTGGCGAGAGCCTCTCGATCGGACCACTAATAACTCCACTACATTATAATGCCCTGGATGCAACTATGCGTTACAATAACGTGTTACGTATGAGTACATGTGCTTTGTCGCGTACGGCGCATCTTCGCGCGTCCTCTCACCACGCACTCACGGTGTCATCTCTTCAAAACATGATTTGTTGGCACTCGTTCCTCTCGCTATAAAGCAAGCTATTAACAGAGCTTTTATGTCCTTATTATCGTGTCTTTAAGAGCTCGTGTGTGAACGTAAAGATTATATTATTATACTTATATTAGATACTAGTTTATCAGGCCTTTCTTCAGGCCGTAAAATAAAATTGATTTAAAATTATTCTCAAAATCAACAAATTCATGCTTTAGCAGCGTGATAAAACAATACTAAATACCACTAGGCAATAAGCTTTCGGCTACTAGGCTTTTACGGAGCTACTTAACATGAGAAGTCACGAGTCACGTGTTTACTATTTGCTCACGCTTGTGGCAAAAATTGGGTAAATAATTTTTCACGTTTGCGCCAGAAATCAATGTTTACTATATTTTTAGTGGTGAGATCAGAGAATTGGGATTGAAAGATACCAAAACTCTTAAATGTACATATTAAAAGAAACATTTTTGCTAATGTTTTTAATTCAAAAATTAAAAAAAGTTTTCAATTATCCACGAGCATAGGAACTATTTGCATAACCCTCCTTGCATGATTTAGAAATAAGTTCGATGTCACTCAAACTTATTTGTAAATCTTGACTTACATTTTGTTATTTTAATAACACGTCAGCGCGTCACGGACTTTTGCATGTCGTCTTAGAATCGTTATCAAGTCAATTAAATAAACACAATTTCCCTCAGCAATTTCCCGAACATTTCGAATGCATTGTTAGTTTTAAGTGGTATCTATAGTCGATATTCATGAAGTAAGGTCTGTTGTCTGTCAAAGAATCGTGCTTTAATTATGTAGCAGTGATTTATAGTGTTATTGTTAAAATTCAAATTAAGAGGTTGTGAACCAAGTTGTATTATTTAAATGGTATTGATGTGGTGCTCAAACAACATAACAGCTACAGTACTTATATTTTAAAACAATCTTCTGGAAAATGTGCTCATATCATCTCTGGAGTCTAAGAATAATAAATAAGTACATGTAATGTACAATGGATGTACATTGTACAGTGTACATATGGTGTGTGCAAGTACCTATATGAGGAATAATGAGGATGCTATCAATCAAGTTTGACATATCCTGGTAAGTGGATCATTGGTTAGCTTTCTTCATCTTTGAAATGAATATTTTTATTTTTTTGTCAGGATAGCTATCTGAAATCAGTCTGCAATGCTCTATATTGATTGATTTTGCAAACATTTTATGGCAAGTCTCGCGTAAGTTCTCTATTAACAGACTTTTCTTTTGACAGACGTTGTCCTGTCAAAAGCCATTGCGTCAATTCTATGTCAAATATTGCGTAACTATAGCAACCGTAGTATGTTGATGCTAACTTGTCAATTTATAGTAAAAATTATCAGTATATATATAATTTGCAATAAATTAAAATTGCGACTATAATTTGAGATTTAAACTATCCTATCTCTCAAGTTGGATCGAACTGCACATGGTGTGCGAATTTTATTATAATCGGTTAAGTGGTTTAGGAGTCCATTGAGGACAAACATTGTGACACGAGATTTATATATATTAAGATGTGCTGTTTTCCTATTGTTCTGATATTAGGGGTATAGCGGGTCTACTTTTTACAAGCTATTATTTACCTGTACCGGTATCCGTCTGATTGTAGTCAAATCTTGCAAGTTAAATTTGAACTGCCGATGTCCGAGTTGTAATTTGGTTCCATAGAACTTTTCTGATGATGGAGCGACATGGTAGCCTTAAAAACTTCGCAACTAAACAAAATAGCTTTGTCGTGTTTGGGCTCTTTGAATTTGTCTTGACGAGTACTTTTTATTATTTATAAAAGCTTGTTTTCAAAATATTTATTTTTTAAATTTTTGTTTCTAAAGTGTTTTGAACATTAAAACGTACATTGACTGGGACCATTCAGTTAAAAGCTCAGTAGGTTTGAGCATGAATCACAGTAATTACTTAACTTACGCCACAGAATAAATAATAATACTCTGCATCGAAATCATCAACTCAAAACACACGCATGTATTTTACGACATACTCGTAGACATTTTTGTAGGTAATCGTAGGTAGGTAATGACAGGTTATTAGTTATGTGGTCACTTTTAATAGTAATGAAATAAGAATGAACACGTAGTCGACCAGTATAAATAGCTAAATCTAAATCTGTATGATTCATCTTCGACCACATAGTCGCTTATCAACCGGCGAGTTGGTGGTCGAACGCGGATTTATTCATTCTAAGAAAAAGCTAGTTTTTCGTTTTATAATCTGACAGAAGCTTAAACCAATCGCATAAAACTAAATTGGCTCTGAAACTATCTATATTTTTCAGGCCTAAATCATCAAAGTTCATTTCTGGGTATAGTGCTCGTAGATTTAAATTAAAGAAATGTCATTTGCGCCGTGCCTCTACATAAAAGTTCTAAATTGTCTTAGTTTATCAATATTTTTAGTTGGCGTCCAGAAACCTGGCATAGGCAAATTGAAATCCCCGTGCACTCCCTACGAACGCAGACGAATATGTATCTATCAATACAAGTGGCTGGCGATACTTGGCATAACATCATATCGGCGGGACAATGGGCATTCCAGCGAGGGCGGGGGAGAGGCGGGGGGCGCGGGGCGCGGGCAGACATGTCCCGTCCTATCCCATTGTGCGAGACACCACTGTCCCGGACAACAACTTATTAATTAAGTGCATGATGATAATAACAACGCTGTGGTTTCTCTCGCTGAGTGATGATTTTATTTTATTTTCCGATTCACTCTTTGTATGCAACTTAACAATAATGCCAGATGGCTTTGTTGTACATCCATATTGCGATAAAACTGTAGCAAGCAATCTGCTAAGATTTTTTTAGAAAATTATTGTTTTTTATTATAAGAATAGGTAGGTACGTGTAGATCTGTAAGATGTTGTGTACAGACAAAGTATACCCAAAAATTACTATTTCATTTGTGAACTACCCTAACCTTAACAGTAATTTTGGTACAAAACTGAGTCTAATGCATTTTGCACCAAGTAAAACTTTGTACAAAGATTTATATGAAACACCTCCAGCAATAAGTTGATCCTCTCGTGGTTCAATCAACAATGTTATGCAGATGTAGGGAAGTGGGTTTCCAGCTAGATTGCGTGCGGGCTTCATTATCAAATAAATTGATAAAGCAGACAAACGCTGGCTGTAAGAATATGCAAGTTAAATAAGTTATGAATAAGTTAGAAGGAGTGAACGAATTAAGTGTAATATAGGTGAGCAAGATCTCTACAAGACTTTATAAAGGTTCTCGTAATAGGCTTCTTTTTCCTATTTGGTACGGAACCCTACGGATATAATTTAAATTAGAAAACCCCCCCATACGAGTTCAAAATAGCAGTAGGTACTCTATGAGATAAGAAAAGTTTTTCTTTATAACGCTATCACTATCATGCATTTTTTTTTTACCAAAAAAAATTGAATTCTAAATTGTATTCACAAAAATTTAAAACAAAATAATTATAAGGAAAGTTAATAACTCAATCAAAAATCTCCATAATAGTCTTTCCTAATGGCATTAGAATAAAATGACTGGTAATACAGATATACAACCATAACGTTTTCTTTTTTTCTATGGAGCCCTAAAACGCCTACAAGTTTCGTCCAATATATTTACGATTTCATGCAATTTCCCGCAGTATTGGAGAAAATTTTCACGTGCAATCATTTTGCAAATATTTCAATCCGATTTCTACATGAATATTTTATAAGATACAGTATTTCCATATATTTAAACATTTACAGTTACATTTCGCTAATGTTTTTCGGGCATTAATAGTGCGATGATTAATCTTCATCATAGATATATCTTATAGCATACGATATTTTTTAGGTACTAGAGTCTTAAGTCTAAAGTATCTGGTTCCTCTGAAACTAAATTTTAATGTGAAATGAATCTTTATAGCTGTTAAATTCCAAGCAATTATTAAATAACTGAGCACGTTCACACTTAAATTGAATAACATCTAAATTTTGTACGTAAGTGGAACATCGTATAAGTAAAGTGATGTGTTGATTAGTTAGAATAACCAGCTATGAAGCATACATTACTCGGTTGAAACTAAAGAACCGGTCCGTGGAGAAATTGTTAACTGTTCTTAATGAGTTCGTAACTAAACACATATTACAGAATAACTTATGAAGTTTGTTTATGGTTGCGCACTCTACTTGTACACCTGTCGTTTGCTTACAAAATGCAATATTAAACGAAGCAGAGAGTTTATGATAAGTAGGTACTGACAATCAAGATTACCTATACTTGTAGTACTATGAAGTACTCTTAAAATAATATCAGAATGAGCAAATGTATCTCTCAATTGTAATTCCACTACTTTTATATTGATTGGTAGAGTTATTTTTAAATGTACCGATAGCTATCTATTGTATCTGACTTTTATGACCTTATTTATAAAAAGTCGCTTCTACTGATTGATTTCAATTAACTTTTGCGCAATCATAAAAACGAATCGCTGTTCGTTTGTCTGGCTATAACTCGAGAATGGTTGGACCGATTCCGCTAATTTTGATCTTGAAATATTTGTGACAGTTCAGGAAAGGTTTAAAAGTAAAAAAAAACTGCGGGTGAAACCGCCGGGTGCAGCTTGTATAGAATAAAATGTGCAGTACTGAATAATGCCATTTTACGCAGTGTTTATAGGTAAGATCTTTAGAGTCTTCCTTATAAGGCAGTTAAAGTACGACTTAATTTAATTTTTTTAATAGTAGGTACTAGCATTGGTATAGCATATTTTTACTCTACGAAACAAACATATGTCCGCGGCTTCACCTGCTTTGTAAACAAAACATAGCCCACGTCAATCAAGGATAGTGTGGCTTTCAATCATTGAAAGAACTTTCAGAATTGGTTCCGTAGTTCCAGAGCTATATCTTGTTCTTGTTCGTATCTTCTACAAACATACCAAGTCACAAACTTACAAACTTTACCTCTTTATGGGTTATTTTCGTCTGGATATGAGTTTGTGACAGAATACTTTTCAAGATCTTTATAGTTTAGCACACAGCCCGTAGTTCGTTTTATCCAGGGGCTTATGTCTGGCCGAAAATATTACAAATACGTAACAGTGACGTCAAATCACATCATGATATTATTATTGGGTATATTTTCTTTTCAATGATAAATTTATGTACGTAATAATGCTGCTAGTGATTTAGTGCAGGTTTTGCTGGCAAGAATCTATATTTCTTAGTTCGCATCGAGGGAAGACTTTATGACTGAAACTTAAACCATTGGAATAGCTTGCGGATTCTTAAAATTCTACCTAATTTCTCATTTTTATTTTAGTACTTAGACTTATCTATCTATATCTATATATATATAAAAATGAAACCCGTTTTCCTTGGTCACGGCATCACGCGTGAATGGCTGGACCGATTTCACTAATTCTTTTTTTGTTGTATTTGTTATTATTAGGAGAAGGTTCTTACGGAAAAAAATATTAAGAAAATCTCTCAGAAATATTGAAAAACCCTAAAAACAGCCCTTTTCTTTTTCCCGTACAAACGTATGGCAGTACGAAGTCTGCCGGGTCAGCTAGTATCTTAATATATATAAATTACGTGTCACGTTGTTTGTCCGCTATAGACTCCTAAACTACTTAACCGATTTCAATCAAATTTGCACACCGTGTGCAGTTCGATCTAACTTAACAGATAGGATAGCTCACATCTCAATTTACAGTGTCTACCCGTGCGAAGCCGGGACGGGCCGCTAGTAGTGTATAAGTCTAAGTAAATGCAAAAGTTTGTTTGTAAATAAGCACACTTGAACGGACTTAAAGATGCGTGTAGATGTAAATGGCTTTTACATTTGAAAAAAGTAAGACTGATACATACATGACGGCGAAATAGCGCAGTTTATATTCATATTCATGGTTAATAATTCTAGCACTATTCATGTGTGTACCATGTATGAAATTACCTACCGATCGATTTTGAACTACCATACATACTTACTTAACTAGAGTACTTTGTATCTTTCAGCATACTGAAAATAAACTCTTAGCATAAAAAACTCCATAAGGATACATATACAATATGTCTATTATATGCAAGGAATAATGTTAGCAACATGAGCTTAAATTACCTTAGGAATAAGTTCTGAGTCGTTTGATATTAATATTTCATGAATCTCCAAGGTTTCCCTGTTCTCTTTGCAAAAGTAGGTTTACCCACACTAGAGAAAATCCAATTCGCTCTCTCGTCTCCACGCGCGCACACATAGACGCGTGACTTGAGGGAAAAATAAAATTTCTCGCTAAGTTTATAATGGGAAAACTTTGAGAACCACTTAATTATGTTAATGTTTGAAACAAAATTTTAGAAGAGACGTTCGAACACGACAATGATTTGAAAAAGTGATAGTAGTGTAGTTTGTTAGTAGTTATATGTTATAGTTGCTCTATTCTCCATAATTAGATAAGTTTAGGACTATGTTCTTTCCTAAACAAACGTATACCTACTGGGTATACATCGTTAAGATTAGATAAACATAGAAGCCGTATTAGATGCAGGTGTGGCTTCCTAGTTTGAGTTTCATTTTCAAATTGCAAAGCTCTGATTGCATTAAAGCAGTTCTAGAAAATTAATATCTGAAACTAATCAAAGTTAGTCGTTGTTTCAGGAACTTGTAACTTGTACTAATATAGGAGTTTCTTGAAACTGTAGACTGAGTATTTCATTCTGGTGTTAATTAATAGTAATAGTGTATTTTGTTTCAAAGAAATACGTTTTTCAAGGGGTGTGGTGATAGGGCACTGACCGATTATTCCTGGTGGTGGTCTATAGAGTTTTTGCCTGTCTTTCACTTGAAGAAGTATGTGAATTTCATGACTATAAGAACAATAAAATAAGTGATGGAACTAGATTGGTCCACAGTCATAAAATTCAAAAGATTGGCGTAGTGTCTAAAATTAGATGGGTAGGTAATGTCTCTTCTCACATTGGTTTATCAGGGGCATTTTTGTAAAACCATCTAATACATCATGTTTTGGGATTTCCTTAACTTTGGATTTCCATTTCTTGATTTCGACGTGGTACTACCGATAGCTGTTTGCATTTCTACCTCCTACCATGTAACTTTTTGTCAAGACGTCTACTGTAAATAACATCATTTCCACAAGAAAAAAGTTATGAAACATTACCTCATTTTCATTTTAATGAAAATATCATTTCCTCCCAAGGAGGTAGGTAGGTAGGTATATCCAAAGTTTACATCCGTCATTTTGCATGGGCCAACGGTCGGCAGGGGTGCAAGGGGTCCGCGGCGGGTGGAGCGGCGCCACCCCGCGAGAGCCCCCCCTCCCCGGGCAGGGGGGCCCCCTCCGCGGGATCGATACGTCATTTGAGCCGGTCGCCATGGAGACCGCGGCTGGAGCGGGGCGGCGCCGCGGGCTGGGTGCACGCCACTCCGCGGGCCCGAGCCAAATGAAAAAATAGATACAACCTTATTTGGGACAAATCCCTCTATAAAAATTTTCCCGTTTTATATGTTGCTTTTCATTAGTCAACTTAGATGGAGATACTTTTCGCTGGGAATAAGTTCTGGAACGTCTTTCGTGGAGTTTTATGTGTCTGTAGGTATTGTAGATTGATTAAAATAAATAATGTTGGATATCTGTACAAGAAATATGGCTAGTTGGTTTTGTTAGTAGTTAGTACATAAGATTTAGATTATTTTCTTTGGGACTGTAAAACTTCTGTTAGATCAGTTTTAAATTTAAGTTTACGCTGTCTTTTGCCTAATTTTCTCAAAGTTTTAATTAAAAACTAACTACCACAAACCACAAACACTAGTTTAACGATTTGTTTGTTATATTTCCTACGTTGTACAACTGAACATAACATGTGGAACCAATTATTCCAATTTTATGGTAGGTAGAGCAGAGAACTAATTAATTGCCCCTCTCAATTGAATGCGGCCCTTTATTGAGTGATTTGCACACTGCAAGTTTATGCAATTAACTCATAACAGGTGGGAAATAAAAATTGACAAAAAATAACACACGATTTGAATAAAACATTTCTCTTCAAGAGTGAAGTTGTTCGATAGATTTCATATCGATAGTATCTATGTCTTCACTAAATTTTTCGAAAGGAATTTCGCTATGCTTCGAAAAGAGATTACAGAACGCCAAAACTTGCTGTGTTTTTCTTTTAGATACAAGAGGGAGTAGGTAGTGAAGTTAGCTTTATATAGGAAGATGTGTACAAAAACTTATTAGGTACATACCTACCTTGTGTGTAAAATGCATTGATATTTTTTAATTTCCTAACTAATTAATATTTTGCTATAGGCGTTCGTCCACAGCTTACCACTACCCCACTACCACAAACATTTGTAAAAATCTTCGTTATCGTATTTGATATAAAATGTATGAAACATTGAAACATGTAGTTTCTGTTTACGTTCGCTATATTTTTTATGATAGCGTTTGTAAGTAGTGGTAGGTACTGAAGTCAAGTCAAGTGGTTGAAGATGGGGGCATGAGTGAGGCTGCTAGAACCATATTAATTAGTACCTACAATCTACATATAAGTCATATACTCGTACGGTTAGGTTATCTGGCGTATGTGTAATTACTGATACATTCAAACTAAATCATTCGTTAATTTATTTCGCATATTTTCGGTCTCTCTCCGTACCTACCCCTTTTCAAGGGTCTTTAAATATTGGGGGGAGATCAGCGCGCGTGAGATCTGTTTTAATTGAGAGATACGAGTAGATTGGGGTAGTTCTTTGAATGATTTTATTTTGATGAATTTTTTGTAGTGTTGTTTTGTGTAGGGGTTTTAAACAAACTGTTAAACATCACGGTTTTGTTACGTGCGGTTCGATAAAAAGCTGCGTGTAACTGTGTACTTATGTTACCTACCTAACAGAGCAATAAACAGGCATCCAATCCTTTATATTTTACGATATTAGGTAAGTAAACATTACTTACGTACTTTATGTTATTACTATGATTAAATCAGTTAAATAACATTCAAGAAAAGCTTTTACAGCTTAACAACATATCAGGCCGTTACACGTCGGTTATAACGAGAAGTTCCGCGGATAAAAACTCGTTTTTCCTCATCAATACGTAATGCGATGGATGGGAGGGTTCCAACTTCTGAATTGAAAGCCAACTGTTAGTGGTTCACTTCGCTTTTTAGCTGTTCCGAAAAAAGACAATATCCGTCGTATACCTGCTTACTTGGGTACATGAGTTAATGTATGCTTTTTCACAATATTCCTCTACGTATCTATTTGTTTCTACGTTTTTCTTTATATTTTGGTACTTCTAACACAAATAAATAATAGTACAAGAGATAACTGCGCTATGCGGTTGTAGGTAGGTATACACGTTTTTAGAGTTTCGTAGTATAATCTAAGAAACCACTAGGTACAAGTAGGTACGCGCGCCGCGACAGGCCGGCCAGGCGTTTTTAAAGATTTATAATGATTAGACCAATTAAGCTTCATTATTATGAGAGATATAGTTGATCAAATTAGTGCTTTTATTGTTGTGAAGTATAACTTTGACATTTTGATAAGAACTTGGCCAGTGATGACGGTTGTCTAAATTAATTACTAGCTATGGAACCCTACCAAGAGCGTGTCATTAAACACACTTAACAGAGTTTTCCAGATTTTTTCGGTTTTGCAAATATCGATCTCTGTTATAATGCATACAGTAGATACCTAAAAGTATCTTCTTAATAAATTCCTTCAAGATCGGTTTCGCCGTTTTGTTATAAAAGAAAAGCAACAAACAGAAAAAAGACGGGGGAAAACAAGAATAATTTTCCACCTATATAAATGTGAAAAACACATTACATGACTGAAATATCAACGCATAGACTTAGAAATTTTAAATTTGGTGATTGTATTCCCTGTATAATATAAGTACCGACTAAGGAAGGAATTGGCGATATTCAACCCTTAAGGGGGTGAAGTAGGATGAAAAAATAAAGGGCACGGGTAATAATATTATATTGTTTACTGCAGGTGCCGCACGTAAAACCCCAGGTAGAAGCTAGTTAACTAGCTACTGCTCGTGTTTTATAATATGGCAATGAATAACTTGTCATCAATGCCACGTGCCACGTAGGTGTTACGTAATTAATAAATATCATTATCTACTTATTTTCAGCAAGTTTCACAATGTCATGCTGATAATATTTACTAAGGCTAATGGCCCTGAAGAAAAGTTATTCCAATAAAATTAGACATTATTACCAAACATCTACCATGTATCTAATTATTATAAAATAATTATGTGCGATAGGTAGGTACACCACAGGGTTATTCATAATGGGTATGCTAAGCCGAAAAGGGGTCATAGTACTCATCATTATGAACAACTTTTACTAAGGGACCAACTCGAAATTCGTGAAAAAATCAGCTGTTTCATACATTTTGTCGAGTGTCATTGACATTTTTCTATGGAACAGCTGATTTTTTTCGCGAGTTTCGGGTTTGGTCCCTTAGTAAAAGTTGTTCATAATGATGAGTACTATGAGCTCTTTTCGGCTTAGTATACCCTTTATGAATAACCCTATATAGTGTTTAAATTGAGTACGATCAGTATTCAAATGTAAAAACCACACCATTATTCCTACATAATTTTACTACCCAAGGAATTGAAAAAAATGTTCTTCCTTTTATTCCTTGAAAGATTATTTTTCAGTCCGTATTACTAAGTACCTACTTACGCAAAATAAAACCATCAAAAACACGTAGCTAATCTACATTACGTAACCCTATCCTCTACGCTTCTACGCATGTAGGTACCCTATTAAACTTTAGAGCGAACGTAAACACAAAGACCTAATCTCATAAAACATTGATTCAGTAAAACTCTACGTCTACTTATTACCGTACAATACAATCTACAAATATACAAACTTTCAAACATGTATTTGCTTATACAAACAAGAAAGTTAGCGAACAATATAAAAGTAATGGGATAGAACGAGACAGCGCCGGCATGGCTCAGTTTGTGGGAACGAGAGAGAGTTATTCAAATTGAGGGTACATATTTCTACATAGGTAACAAATAGCTCGGCGAGAAAAATATGGACATTCCCGTACGGAATTTAGGTTATAAATCGTCGGATTTGGACAGTTCTGTTATCCTATGTAGACTTTGAATTTTAACTTGGATCATGTGCTTTCATTTTTAAAACCTATTGGTAGCTTTTATAAATGGTCTGAAATATTGGACGGGGTGGTTAATTAGTTAATATATCTTTACTTACTTACATACATGATAACTCTGCATAATAGATAGTAATATTTTTGTCATAGTTGTAGCAAAATGTATTTCAAAATCTCGGTAATCTACCACTATAGAACGAGTTTTTGTCTTATGTCATTAAACTCAGCTTCATTCATCCAAAATAGATGCCGTTGATATCTTTCAAATTATCTGACAGCTGCAATGTAAAAAAACTTTTTTTAGCTGAACCAATTGGACATAACGAGTGGCATTTCCATGTTATGATTGTTATTGAACAAAAAGAAGAAAAGCTGAGGAGAGTTGCAGGAGCAACTTCAAGAACAGGTATTTACACTGTTTGAATATGTAGGTTGTGTAGGTACCTACTTTTGAATTATTTTCTCTACTCTTTTCCCCTAAAATAGATTTTTAGAGACAATAGCGTCGGATATGTAGTGCTAATTTCTCGACTAATAAGGACAGCTGTAAAATTATCGCATTTCTTTTATTATCTTACAAACTGAAATGAAAACAGACGAGAATGATTTTATTGTAGAGTCGTATTATTACAACAGAAACGAAGCTATCGTCTGAATTAGTAGATAAAAGCTGGAAACCAAAAATATGTTATTATTTTAATACCTACAAGTTACACGATTTATTAGCACTCAGCAAAGTAACTATTGTAAAATTATACCTCCATAAAGTGCAATTTTTAAATTAACTCGATAATTGAGTTTTTTTTAAATCTAGCCATGCTTTGTTATAGTTTCCTTAGTCCTTAGTAGAGAAATCCATTAATTTGCTAAATTACTTTTTTCGGGCTACTTCATACTTTTCGCATTATGCAATAGATTTGTCTAGCTTGGAGAAAAAAATACAAAAGCAGAGCGAGTAGTTTTAAGCTATTGCATAGTTTTTATCGCGGGCCTTGAGCGTGGAATGCAGAAATTCCGTTACGAAAAAAACCTGACACCCCCACCGAAGTCGTATTATATCGAACCGCCCCAACATCACATTTGTTTGATGTATCAAAACCGCGGAAGGGGGGGTGCGGGCCGTATTCGGGGAGGTAAGGTCATTATTATCCAACATTTTCAAAATACCTACATATTTGTGATAGCAAATAGTCGATTAATAGCTTTATTTTTTACCGTATAATAAATTGACGTTAAGTTTTGACAGCAAACGTAGTGATGGCATCTGAATATCTTAAAGAAGAATCGATTGATTTTGTCGATGACGTCATCATAAAAATAGGGACGATTTCCATAAGTAGAGAAATTACTGACTAACCTAAATACTTTGATTTTGATGAAATGTTTTAATTTCATCGTTGTGACGTAATTATGGGATGTTATCAAAATGCTCCAATTAGACTTCCTGGACTAATCTTTTCAAAGGTGTGTTATTAAAACAGACAGTCCATAAGATGAAACATTTGCATTTTTACCGATTAAAAGAAAGGTAGGGCCAAGAAAATCGGTTACTAGATTGTGCGGTTTCTATCCAATATCGATTTCTTATATTTGGGAATCGATAACAGTTTCATCAACTAACATTGTAAAGTTTTATTATTTTTTCAACTATCGATTTTCCCATCACTAGCCTGGTTTTAAAAATAGAACTATGGGGGTACACTCGGAAGAGAGTCATGACGTTTGAAAAGTCAACGAAACCTTACACTCGACACCTAGAGACGAGTTGCTGAACTAAAGAGACAAGCGTGATATTTCAAAAACTCATTAAAAGTTCTGCTATTCATCGATAGATGGCAAAACTAAAAAGTATCACCGTATGCAATAGCTTTACCGCGGCAGTCCCCGTGTGCCACACATCTTTTTTTGATAGACTACAGAAATATGCCTGCTCGTTGTGCCCTTCGCAAAATAATCTTGGGTCGACTCTCCACACAAAATTGCCCGAAGAAAAATATTATTATTTTAAACCTCATAAACAGAGTTTACGATTTTCTAATCTATAAGTTCTTCATTTCGAATAAGGTAGGCAGTGCCATCTATCGTGTACGTTGTGTACTTTTAGTATCAACTCAAGTTGAAAGCAAAGTTAGTTGATGCCATAGCTTTAGTTTAGCTTGTGTTTGTTTCTCCAAAATTGTTAAAATAAAGTTAAAATAAATAAGAATCAATCGCTGTTCGTACAAAGCTTAGTATTCTGTGGTCTCGCTAAAACTAAAAGTCGGCATGACCGCTTTGATATTTTTTTGTTTTGTTGCAGGTTGGTTTGAAAAACTAGTAAAATCGCGGAGCGCAGCTGGTAAGTTATAATTTGAACCTCATTCGAAATGGGATGTAAATTCCCAAAAAAATATGTAAATGGTTCTCTCGTAATAAACTCAGAGTAAAGGACTCGCCGAGTCGATATTTAAGAATTTTTCTATGTAAAGAACTGAGTCTTTTACCTTTTGATAGTTTTAGTTTTCCTGTACCTATTGCCTTTTATTGTAACTACTACAAACAGTATTTATAACAGTTATTTTTGTAAAAATAAATTATTTAAGTATCATAGTTTACAATTTATTTATCATGGTTTAGTGGTTTCATAGTTTTTATTTCATTTATTGGTAGCTACATGGGTACCATTTCAATTGTGTTCGTTATGGTTGTAGGAAGTGTTTTGGGTTTTCTAAATCAGTACTGTTTTTTCTCATTCTCACAGCAGTTAAAATATGAAGTTAGTATATGTTGTAAAAAGCGACTGTTATTTTGTACTTCAAAATACTCTTACGCCTTCTTTTAATATTGTATCAAAGCGCACAAGAATTTTGCTCTTTACCTACTTCAGGCGTTAGACATAATAATACCTACCTGCTACAAGCTGGGTACCGCGGCTTCTACCGCTGTTTCCTTTTTCTAAAGGAAAAGTATCTTATGTCTGTATATCCTTTGTGAGATCTTCTTCATCAAGATCGATCGACCCATTTAGTAGTAAAAAGTAGACAGATAGACAGTAATCAAATCACCCATAAATAAGTTCGTAGAGGCTGAGTAGCCAGTTCTAAATTCGAAATATTTAGGTTGCCCGAGGGCAAGTTGGTAGTGGAAATACTATTTTGCAGAGAAGTACTACCAACAATTGGTTTTCCACCACCAAGCAAAAGTGTGATCAAACATTACTGTTTCGGAACTTCCAGAAGTAAAGTAAGTACTGTTTTTAGCAAAATTATAGGTCCTTTAGAGATTTGCGAGTCACTAGTACCATAGATAAATTATCTTTCCTAAAACAGTGTAATGTTGCGTAGAGTTCCTAACTGTACCTATATACTTGAGATATTTTTATATTTTTGAATTTGAGAGCATACGATCCCAAAACATTGCTAGTAGATTGAGGGATAAACGAATCAAAAAATTAACACACAAATATCATTTGGAATATTTTATTGAAAAGTCGTTTTCACAATTGTACAGATTGCTAAAGATAGTTAGCTTGATCAGTAAATATAAATAAAAAAGTGTATCTCCAATTTCACGCTATGTTTCTACTGTGGCTTCAGCGTCATGGTTTTGCTATCAATTCAATTCTGCTTTCGGTTCTTGAATTTTTAACCAAATTTTTAATTCTAATACATTAAATAAATAAGAAGAATTATATCTATACCTACAACCTGTGTACAGAAAAAGATGTGTACGAATTAATGCGGCCGCTAGCATTGATCTACTCTAAACCGGAAGCGGTCACAAAGCCTTATTGACTTCCGTACCCATCTTGGTCTGTGTAATGTAAAATTCTACCAGCACTTCAATATCAAAAGTTACAAAAAGTCCTACAATATGTTGTATCAATATCATATTGTAAAAATTCTTTAAAAAACGATTATAATTGGCCACTATCACTGGATACGTGCTAGGTAGCGAACAAGTGTCCTCCACGAGTTAAAGAAAACAAGGGATGTCACTTTCTATAAAACGTGAAAGAAGGAAAAGCGCCGTCCAAGGGCGCGCCGCCGAGGCGCGGTCGTCGACCGCCGCTTTTCGCGTTTATCAACCGGGCCTTCGTTTTACTTCTAAAATTATAATAGTCACTGGTCTCAAAACATGGCTTAAGTACTATACACCTAAAATATATAAATTATTACAAATTAAGTAAGGCATTTACATCAGGGATCCTTAACATTACTTCACGTTTACACGATACTAGACTAATTTGTAACATCGTGTAAAAATAAAGAATTGACTAAGCTTACATCGGTAAAACAATTAAGTTTACATGTAAATGGTCAAGATTTCGGCGATCTCGTTATTGACCTTCGAAGCTTGAGATAAAGTATTCCGTGTTTCTTTAATATGTTATGTAGCTTCGCTTTGGTCAGCATTTGAGTGACATACAGATAATTTTGAACCTCTTTATCATAAAGGCATAGTCGTTTACAACTTAGCACTATCGTTTGGCACTGACTTTAGATAAAAAGATAAATAATACAATAAATTAGCCTTAATGAAGAACAAATCTTAAATTTTTCAGATTTTGAAATCATTACCTTTTAACATTTAATCACAGTCATGATAGATTTCATAATATTGAGTTGCGCGTGCCACGACACTTTATGAAAGGTATATAACAATAATAATAAATCGATTACTACATAATTATGACACGAAAACTTAAACTACTCCATCGGGATAATTTGAGTTGAGCATTATTCTTGTGCATTGAAGAGTAGATGGAAATAATGATCACACAGGCGCTTTACCCTTGTGATTAAATCTATTCGAGACAAGTTGGCTCTCGAAACGTTTTCATCTTCGTCGCTTGGCAGACACGGCGGCTGCTATCATTTGCCTCAGCATGGGTTCGGGCGTGCACACCTTCGGGTCGCACTTCATCTGACCGTCGCCTCCACATCTGGAAAACAACAGGAAGGTCATTATTGGATACCTTGCTTGAACCTCTCTACTTAATTTAAACACTTATTTTATAGCTTCTCTTTGCAGTTTTTGGTTAGACTCTACTTTTATCAAGAAGGAACTCAAGTTCCAAATATGACTTCTAGACGTAGACGTTCACGTCTACAAGATAGTTAAAAGTTTCTAAGACAGTCGTCTCATAGATTTGTACTAGACACGTATATTTGTACAGATCCTTTTGTTAAACATACAGTACTTAACTGAGGGGCCAACTGTGTAGCAATATCTATGCCAGAATGTTTAAAAATAAAATTGGGCTACAGATACAGACCCACATCAGTTAGGGCGCTTGGATGCATGCTAAGAAGCAGTGAAACATCACTACATTGAGAATGACTTTACATAAATATATAGTCTTTCTTCATTTACTTTTTAATAGTACCTAATTGACAACGATGATGTTGTAATCAAGAATTTATTTTGTAATGTAAAACCCCACTTACGTGCAATGTAAACATGGTCCTGATGATGCGCGAACGACTTCTCCTACTTTGTATGTTTGTCCCTTTATCTGACAGCCTCGTTTCTGTACTGATCCCTTGTAGGAGTGGGTCGGGAAGTGAGGTGGCAGCGTTGTGGTTGTGGTTGTCGTTGTCGTTGTGACGTTGACAGTTGTCGCCATTGACACAGGACACTCGTATCGAGGACAGCAGAAGCCTTGTATCGGCTCTTCGTGACATCCGTGAATAGGTGGTGGACAGCTTTGTTGCAAACAAATAATATCACTTCTGAAACAGAAGCAGAAATCACAAGGATCATCTCTAGGTATTTGTTGAGCTGATACGTATACTTTGCCTCCGTATCGGCAAGTTCCAGGTCCGAAAGTTTGATCTTCTTCCACGTAATCAGGTTCCTGTCCGTATCCACTAGTACCGCTTGATGGAGGGAACGATGCCTCTTCATCAGGTGTAGGAACTTCATCAGCTGGTTGTGCTTCGGTAGATACTGGTTTAGGTAGCTCTGGTGAAGCGGTAATGGGTGCTTCGGGCGCGCTTGTGATTGGTGTTTCGGGCGCTCTTGTAATTGGTTCTTCGGGTGCACTTTCGATCGGTGCTTCGGGTGCTCTTGTAATTGGTTCTTCGGGTGCACTTTCGATCGGTGCTTCGGGCGCTTTTGTAATTGGTTCTTCGGGTACACTTTCGGTCGCTGCTTCGGGCGCTCTTGTAATTGGTTCTTCGGGTACACTTTCGGTCGCTGCTTCGGGCGCTCTTGTAATTGGTTCTTCGGGTACACTTTCGGTCGCTGCTTCGGGCGCTCTTGTAATTGGTTCTTCGGGTACACTTTCGGTCGGTGCTTCGGGCGCTCTTGTAATTGGTTCTTCGGGTGCACTTGCGGTCGGTGCTTCGGACGCTCTTGTAATTGGTTCTTCGGGTACACTTTCGGTCGGTGCTTCGGGCGCTCTTGTAATTGGTTCTTCGGGTGCACTTTCGATCGGTGCTTCGGGTGCTTTTGTGATGGGTTCTTCGGGCGCAATCGTAATAGGTACTTCTGGTGCGCTTGAGATTGGTGCTTCGGGCTTTTCAGGCGCATTAGTAATCGGTGTTTTGGGCGCATTAGTGATGGGTGCATCGGGTGCTTCAGACGCACTAGTGATCGGAGCTTCGGGCGCATCTGTACTCGATACTTCGGGTGCACTAGTGATCGGTGCTTCAGGTGCATCTGTAAAGGATACTTCAGGAATTTCAGGCGTACTAGTGAGCATTGCCTCGGGCGTATCTGTAATAGGTTTTTTGATAACTTCGGGTACACTAGTGATTGCTTCGGGAACATTTGTAATGGGTACTTCGGGTGCTTCGGGCTCTTCTGTAATAGATGCTTCAGTGGCACTTGGGATTGGTACTTCGGGTGCAGTAGTAATAGGTGATTCAGGTGCATTAGTGATGGGTGCTTTAGGTGCTTCAGAAGCACTAGTGATTGGTGCATCGGATGCATTTGTAATATCTTCTTCAGAAACTTTTGTGGTCGGTACTTCAGGTTCCGTAGTTACAGGAGCTTCGGGTATTTTTGTAATAAGAGCTTCTGCTTCTGTTGTAACAGGCACTTCAGGTGTTTTTGTTACGAGTGCTTCAGGTGTTGATGTTACGAAAGCATCTGTTGCTGTTGTGACGGGTTCTTCGGGCAATACAGATGCAGGTTCTTCAGAAGCTGCGGTAATGAATATGTCAGGTGTTGTTGTTGAATATGACTCAGCAAGAGTATCTGATGGTTTAGAAGTTCTATCCTTAGACGGAGACGGGGTGGATATTTCTGCTTCAGGTTTAGCAGTCGTAGCTTTAGAAGTGGCTATTATGAATTCCTCTTCAGGGGCAGTAGTTTCTTGTATTGGTTTCTCTGAAGCCGGAATAACTCTTTCCGTTTGCACAGCAATAAATTCCCCGGGAGTAGTTTTTTCTGTTTCTGAAATTATAACAGGAATAGATTGCTCTTCTGTTCCCGGTTTTTGTTCAATATCATCAGCCATTATTGTTGAACTCTCTTCAGGTAAAACTGAAGGACGAGTAGACATCTCATTAACGACTTCTATAGTAGGTGCTGTGGTTTGATATACTTCAGGTTCCAGCTGTTTTCTAGTAGTGATATACTCTTCAACAGAAGTTGCCTTCTCAGGTGTGACTGTTTGTAAAGATTCTGGTTGTTTTTCAGTGTAGCGTTCTGAAGGTAGGCTTTCAGTTGTAAATTCTCCAGCCACAGATGTACTAGTGCGGTCTTCTTCAATTTTATCTGTATGCCCAACTTCTTCCGACGGACTACTTGAACCTTCTGGTATGTCTTGCTTAGGTGCTGTAGTTGATTCAAACTGAGAAGATTCCTCAGACTCTGAGCTTGGTTCAAGCGTAGTTGATTCGGATTGCTTCTTACCAGGCTCTAAAGTTTCAGTAGTTCTTTGGTCATCTTCCGAAATAGGCTTAGATGTCGGTATTTCTATATCTGTCGGCGTTTCTGGTTCAGAGACCGCATCTGATGTTTCAGTTTGTGTTTGAACATCGGAAACACTGGTGATTTCTAGTGTAGATTCCGTTTGCTTCTTCGATTTCTCTGTAGTGTAAGATGACTCTGTTGGCGTTTCATGCAGGTCAACTGAAGGTTTATCTGAAGGAGCTAATTTTTGTTTTTCAGTAATTGACGTCTCCAGCGAGATTGTTTCAGTTGTAATATCAAACACTGGCATATCAGCATGTTCTGTAGTTGATTTATGTTCTGTGATTGTACTAGTTATTACTTCATTTTGTTCATGTGAAAGAGGTTCTTGAGTAACAGCATCGTCTTCTAGCAGTTGCTTCTTGTGTGTTGTCATTTCGCTTTCAATTTTGTCTACATTTGATGGAGATTCAGTTTTGATATCTTTGTCAATTGGTTTTTCATATTCTGTAGACACCATTTCAAGTTCTTTACGTGTTGTATCCTCTGATATACTAGATGGAGTTGATAATTCATCTCTGACATTATCTGGCTGAGTTGTTTTGTTAGCATCTTCTGGTGTTGCAGAAGACGGTTGAATTGGCGATTGAGTTACAGAATCTTTTTCTAAATCTGGTTTAGTATCACTTTCAGGTTGTTCGGTTACAAGAGACTGAATCAAGCCGTCCGTGGGCTTAACTGTATTTTCATCAGTATATGCTTCTGTAGAATCATAATATCCTGTAGATGGTTCTGGTGATGAATATTTGCTAACAGATTCTTCTGTGTAGCTTTCTTGCATTGTAGGTTTACTTTCGGAACTTATTTGTGATGGTTCAGTTCCAGATTCAATTTCTTTTACAGAATCCGCACTCGATGTAGTTGCACTATTGTCTGTACTTATTATTACTGGTATAACTGGTTTTTCGGTGGCTGATGGCTCTTCACTGGATATTTCTTGGGAAAGATCGAGTTTGCTTTCTGTATTTTGTTCTTGTTGTGTTGTGTGGCTAATTTCTGGCTGTTCAGTTTTAATTTCAACATCATGAGGTAATTGTGATACTTCAATTGATTTCGATGTAGTTAGGTCGTGTATTTCAGAGGGTGTAGTTCTTAGCTCATCTGATTCTGTAATTACAATTGCTGTTACCTGAGTTCCGGTATCAGATTGTTGAGAAACTTCTTCTAATGTAGAAGTTGGCACAGAAATTGTTTGCGTTTCTATATCTGGGCTTTGGGGTTTTACTTTAGTTGTACTTTCTGAGTATTGTTCTGAGTCACTCGACAGGGACGTCGCTGTAACAGCAACATCATAATCTATTGGCAAAGATGTAGTACTGACTTGTTCTTTTACAATAGAGTCAGTTTCAGCAGCCCCTTCAATATGTGGTGGTTTGGTTTCAAGGAAGGTCGTTGTGTCTGTAGTGTCTTGAGATATGTCTTCTTGTGGTTTTGTTACTTCAGAAGCAGAAATAGTCGGTAGCGTTGTCAATTCATCTGATTTAGAAGTCATTTGCTCTTGAGAAGTGGAAATGGTTTCTGGGATCGTAGTAAAATTGACTTCATCTTCAGCCTTGGAAGGCTCACTAGCACTTTCGGTTATTTCTTTCATACTTGTTATAGACTCGTCAGATGTATCTTCAGATGCTGTCGTGTAAGATAACGGTTTTTCAGTTGCTTCAGAGATCTTTGATGTTGTTTCTTCTTCCGACAATTTAGAAATATCTGGCTCCGTATCGAATGATTTTGGTGGTTTAGTAACAAATTCATCAACATTATCAGTTGTAGTTTCTTGATCTTTTTCTATAGGAGATTTATCATCTTCTTGTGGCTCAATTGGATACACATTTGGAATCTCGGATGTGGTATCTTTCTGATCTACGTCTTTTGGAATCGTATGCAAATCAGTAACAGAAGTTTCGCTTGATTCTTCATAAATATTTGGAGTTGAGTCTTTTTTATCAGATTTGTCTGAAGATTGTGTTGTTGTTTCATCTGTATCATAAACTTTAGATGGTTCTGAGCTAGATTCTTCGGAGATTTTAGAAGTCGTCTCTCCGTGATATATGTTATCAGGAACTTTCGGTTCTGTCGCATAGCTTTCTGTCGTCTCAGTACTAGTAATGGTAATAATACCATCACGTTCAATCTCTTCAGGAGACTTTGTAACTGATTGAGATTCCGTTTGCGTTTTGGGTGGTGTAGTAATACTTTCTGCTGTAGTTTTCTCACTTTCCTCAGCTCCTGTGATTTCATGCTGTTTATCAGTATAATACATAGATGGTTCGGTACTAGTTTTCTCCAAAATCTTTTGAGTTGAGACTTCTTCTAACGATTCAGTGATGACAGATTGGGATGATTCTGTAACAGTTCCTTCAGGATTTTCTGAAGGAGTATCTTTGTTTTCTGTTTCTTCTGGCGGGTTAGTTGCATCTGGTAATTTGGATACCGTAATGTCTTGTAAATCATCAATAGCAGACACTGTAGTAGCGTCATATCCTAAAGGCCGGTCTGTCTCTTTTTCTTGTTCTTTAGTATCTATAACAGTTGGCTCTGTTGCTTTTAGCGATACATCTTCTGTGAATTCATCACCTTTGTGAGTAGACTTTGTTGGTTCAGTTTCTCCTAACTCGGTAACATGTGCCATTGAAGGTTCAGTAGTTCTCTCTTTGATCAATGTTATTGTTGTACCTGTTTGCTCAGATATATCCGGTTTTTTCATATCATCTACAGTCTTAGGAGGTTCAGTGCTACTTTCCATTACAATATCTGTACTGATTTCATCTTGAATGTCGATTGATGGTTTACTGGTTTCGTATGTATCTACTGTGAATGGTACTGATGGTTCAGTGCTACCTTCTTCTAAGAAAACAGATGTTTCGGTTTCAGGTTTAAGCTTTTCAGCAGATTCTGTAGGTTCTTGTGCCTCTGGTGTGTATACATCAGTGGGTTCAGGGACATCAGATGTTTTTGTTGTTGTTGTCAATTTTTCTGTTGTAACGACTTCTTGCGGACGCTCTGTATTTATTGTTTCTTGCTGTTTGATGGAAACGTCCGTCGTTTCTACCTCAACGTCACCTGCCGATGGACGAATATCTTTATCGGAGTCTATCTTTGTAGTTTCTGCTGATAAAGTAGATTGATATTCCGGTGATTCAGTAAACAACGATTCCTTCTTTTCAGTTACAGAGTCACTAATAGTGGTTTCTTGCTTATTAGTATACTTGTCAGCTTCAGTTGTTATTTCCAGTTCAGGTTTTGTTACAAGTTCAATGATATCGGGTTTAGTTGTTAAAGATTCATCTTGTGTAATTTCTGGTTTAGTTACAATTTCGTGACTTTCAGGAAGTCCTGATATTTCAACACTGTGTGTGTGTCCCGATGCTTCAGTGACAGGTTCAGGTTTTTTCGTTATTTCAGTTACATCTTTCATTTCATTTTCATCAATACCTTGTGTAGTTTGTCCGAAAACTGGCGCAACAGAACTTTCGGAATCGGTTTGAGTTTGTTGACAGTCTGGTGCCGTGCATGGTTCACTAATGTGTTGGTCTAGTGGAGGACTGTCTTTTCTTCTGCAATGATCATCTTTGCATTCGTCTTCTGGAAGTTGCGGTATATTTAGACAGCCTTCTTTTCCAGTACATATCTCTGTGGGATGGCCATCTTCCAGTTGAGTATTAGAAGTGTCACAATTATTTCCAATACATTCTTTAGCTGGAACATTAGAAAATTCACAATCTTCACCTTGTGGACATACTTGTGTCTCCGGAGGTATGACAGGTGAAGTTTCACATTTTCCGCCTTCACACGGTTGGACTGGAGTTGCTTGACAGCCATTTTCGCTAGTGCATAAAACTTGTTTACACTCATCTCCAACACATTCTTCGCTCTGAGTTATTGTTGGTTTTTCAGGAATATCTTCAGAATGGGGATATCCAGTAGTTTCTTTAGACTCATCTAACGGGCCTGCGCAGCTTCCAGATTTACAAGCATCCGAAGGTTTATCATGGTGTTTTTCATCTTTGTCAATTTTACATTCTTCACCCTTACAATGTACAGGTGATATTAATGGAGCTTCAGTTCCTGACATTTGGCTGTGAGATTCTGGAGGAATTGTTTCGGTTTTGTGATCGCAAATGTAAGTAGGGCAACAAGCATCTGGTGTATCATACATCGTTTCACAATTATTCATATATTCTGGAGGTGGACTACATATTATTGGGTCACATTTAATAATGCTGCTGACACATTTACAACCAGATTGACATTTGTTTGTACTTGGGACAGCGCTTTCGTTTGTATAAGTCACTCCATTAAGAAGACAATCACCTTCACCAGGAATTCTGGGCTCATTGAATATTTCATTGTCTTCTTGGTTAGCTGTTGTCGTTTCTTTTTCATGAAGTGGTGTAGCCGTTGTTGGTTTCTCAGTAACTATTTCTGAAACTGTAGCTTCAGATGTAGAGGATTCATAATTCAATCCTTCTGAAATTTCCTTTGCTATCGTAGTTTCTTCTACATTTTCTGTATATTTTGGTACTGAAGTCGTATCTGTTTCATGTTGTAGACTGGATTCTGTACTCGTAGTGTGATCATGTGTCAGTGTAGATATTACTTCTTCGGTAACACTAGCTGTCACTGTCGTCAATTTAGGACTAATTTGAACTTCTGTTGGGCTGTAATCTTCTTTTCTAAAAGCTGATTCAGTAGTGGATGAAGGTTGTTCTTCTCTAGATACTGATGTATCTGAAATTGTTGATGAAATTATATCTCCCATTTCTGTAATAGGTTTGATAGCAAGATCTGCTTGAGTTGTTACGTCTTCTTCGATCGTGGTAGATTTTTGTACTTCTGGTGATTCAGGAATTTCTTTATCTATTCCTTCACTTGGTATAGTGTTCAATTCTTTGTTAGGTTCGGTCGTCGCTACTTCAGTTTCCAATACAGAAGCAGTTGTGCTTAAACCATGATCTTGCTCACTATCGTCTTCAGAAACTACAATTTGTGGACCAGGAGTAGTTTTTCTTTCATCATCAATTAAACCAGATGTGGTTGTTGAAGAAGAATCATCTTCTGGTTTGAAACTTTCCTTAACATTGGTGTCAGTATGAGCTTCTGGAATATTTTCATGTGATACAGTAGTAGTAGTAGTTAGTTCTTGTTGATCAAATGGAGGAATGTTAGATGTAACTGGAAGGCCAGATATGTGTTCTTCGGAAATACTTGACTCAGTCACATCTGTATCTTTTTCTGTAATTGGAACATTTGATACTGTTGTGCTTAAAATATTAAATGTATTATCTTGAGTAGCACCGCTAGGAGCAACTAGCTCAGGTGCAGTGTATTCAGTTGTGTCTTTTTCAATTTCTTCTAACATGGGTGTGCTTGCGGTAACATGTTGAGGCTCAAAGAACTCGTTTTCGTTTATTTTATCGGTAACTGGTTCTTGTGCTTCTGTAGTAACAAAATCGTCATCTGAGCTAGAACCAACTGTGCTTGATGGATAATGTAGGGTTCCTAAATTTCCTTCCCTAATAAAATCATCCGGTAAGGTAGTATCTTGGTCAGCAGACTTAGTAGTTTCCTTAACTTCCTCTTCAATAATTGGAGCTCGAAGTGTGGTCAGATCGGAAGGTTCCAAATCTTTAGTTGCAGTTTCTTCTGTAGTTTGACTTGGTTCTATCGAACCTGGAGAACTAGTGCCTTCTTCTACAATGGGGACAGTAGCAGTTGTGACATCATGCTTAATAGTTGAAATAGGTGTTGTCAAATCACTTATTTCATTGATACCTGAATCTTGTTCTGATGTTTTATCAGTAATTTCTTCTTTCAAGAAAGGAGCACTAGTAACTAGCGTTTGCGGCTCGGAAGACTCTTGTTCTGTAAAGCCGGTTATAATCTTATCTTCGTATGTTTCAGTTGTTGCTACATTTTCGTTTGTATCAGGTGAAACAGGCTTCACGGAAACTTCTTCGTGTGGTTTTAGGTCCATGTCCTCTGGTAGTTCGCCAGAACCAATATCATCTATTCTATCAGTTATTGGTTCCTCAACATCCTTTGTACTGTCGAAATCGGTGGTGCTCGGTAAACGTTGCTGAGACTCAGTAGTTTTCTCAATACCTCCAGTACCAATTAAACTGTCGTCATCTTTGCTCACTTCCGTTATAGTTTCTTCTTCTTTTTTGGGTTTCGTGGTTGTCAGTGGAATAAATTCATGTGTTTCCTCTGTACTTGCCAGAATGTCATCATTTGATTCTGGTTTGGGTTTTTCTGATGTTATTTGATCAGGTTGTTTTGGTTCCTCGGTTTCTCCACTTCCTTCCTCTTCAGGCTCTAATATTGGTGTTTCAGTGTAAGGAGCTTCATCAGGCTCGTTTCTGTACCCACTTCCTTCTGAGCTAGTTCTTCTTGGGGGTGACAAAGTTGTAAGTTTTTCATGACTGGCATCTGTAGTAAATACATCTGGCTCATATGTTCCTCCAGTAGAGGATTCATCACCTTCACATATGTATGTATCTGGACAACAAACACCTTCTCGGGGAAGTAAGGCTGTACAGTTTTTGCCTTCATTTTCCATAGGAGTGCCACATTCCTGCACAACACAAACAATATCTCCTTTCATACAGTAACAGTGGTCGCATGCTTTCTCTGTCTTTATCAATGCGCCATCAGGGAAAATTCTATTATCATAAACACAATCTTGAGACATTTGCGTCACCGGTGAAATAGTGGTTGTGGTTAATAAAAATCCTGGTGTAGGTCGCACCGTTGTTGACAAGTCATCAAGTAGGGGCATTTCATCTTCAGGGTGATCTGAAATACGTATAAAAAGTATTTAGAAATACAATTAAAATTGAAAACTCTTCTTTCTCGTTGATCCGTCGATAGTATGAGGATGGGCTTAGATAAAAAAAAACATTCTTAGAACAAATGCACATATAAGTGACACAGAAGAAAATCATATAAAAAGAGAAATACCAACCGCATGAGTATCGAACTGGGCAGCAGACATCCTTATGGTAAATAGGAGTGCAGCCATCAACATGCAGGGTACATTCTTGCATTACACAAGTCGTCATGTTTCGTATGCAATAGCAATGTTCGCATGGTTTGTTCGGAGCCGGCGGTACTTTTGAGCCCTCAGAGAAGTATTTTCCATGGATACTGCATCCATATTTGTCCAATTTGCCCATACCAGTGGGACCGTACTCCGCAGGGGAGTTCGTAGTTGATGTGAGCAGGTCAACTGGAACTAATAAATAACTTGAGGTTAATGGAAGATTTGTGGTAGAAATGTTGGCTTCACATAAATATTATATCGACGCTTTAAAGTGGATGACACCATTTCTTATCTTATAAAATAATATTCTGCTCTTATAACAGTAAACTTTTTTAATAGATATGTATTTTATTCATAATCAATAAAATGGTCTGTTATAAAAGACGTTTATCAGGATAATGGACGAAATCTTTTTCGATACTAGATAGGAATTAATTCTTTACACCCAATTAATATGTTTGAGTAGCTATATCAATTTCATGAGTATTTATGCAGCTTTTATCGCGTTTTATGAGCGAAAGGATGTCAAAGAGCAGCTGGAGAACGGACAGCTATAAAAAACGGTTCCAAATAATATTAGAATGCAAGAATGGGACTTTCTGCCATCTTGTTTGTTACCTGAGAACTATAAAATCAATTTATAAATGTATGTATTTTTAAGGCTAGAATGAACAGTCATTTTCTGCGTTTACATGTTCTATACTCGGCTCCTAGTTGCTCACTACCAGGTGAAATGGCGGGAAAATGCATAGACCACTTGTGTATAAAAAAATGCTTACCATCTGGGCAGGTGACGATGGGGCAGCACTGGTCCGCTCGCTTCTCGATAGTGCAGTCCTGGCCGATGGGCTTCGTGAAAGGGCACACCCTCAGGTAGCACATGAGCATCCGGTTGTGGCAGGTGCAGTTTAGGCAGGGCTCGTTGGTCATGATCCGGGCGCCTTGGCCGTAGTGCTGAAAGTTGTAGTAACAACCTTCCGGAGCGCCTGAAATCACGTACGACTTCATATAAACTCCTTTTCGACTACAGAGTCAATAAACACTACGTTTAATTGATCAAACAATCAACTTTCCTATTTTTAAATAGCGCAGAGTGTATTTCACTTTCGTTTCGAAATAAA
The DNA here is from genome assembly GCA_949125135.1 of Alcis repandata. Lineage (NCBI taxonomy): Eukaryota > Metazoa > Arthropoda > Insecta > Lepidoptera > Geometridae > Alcis > Alcis repandata. The sequence continues at coordinate 6,971,466 of OX421226.1, read as the reverse complement.
TTAATATTTTCAGGGTAAAAGAGTTACCTCATATGAAGTTTAAAAAGTTGGCATAGGAAGATTAGGAAAATAATCGAATCAGGCCAAATTCCGTGAATAAAATGAAAAAAAATAGAAGTGTTAAATTTTTTGATAAATATTTTTAATATACCTCTACCTATTTAAGTTAGATGTGTATAAAACTTACCATCGTATAAATCTAATGCCGTGTGATTGCTTGCTGTCGGTGCTGGAATAAAAAAAACGTAAGTTTACTTATAGTTTTACTATAATTATGTTTGCTACAACTATAATTATGTACCATTTGGTTATTACAGATTAGATCACTTTCGCTAACCCTGGCTTACACCTACCTATGCCTCTTTCCTTCTTGGTACATCAATATTACGATTTCAGAGACTATACCTATTTAAAAGTGGTTTATACAGTTCTTGCAATCGAACTAAATAGAGTGTTTCTCAAGAATGAAATCAATAAGCAATTTTTAGCTTCATTTAGCCACGGCTGTGTTTTTATGTGACGGACGTTTTAAATTTTCTTATCGGCTATCGAACGAACTACGACGCGTGTAGAATAAGTTCCGGTATTGCAGCTAATGTTACTCTAGTTCAATTAACTCTGAGGTTAGCCTTCAATCATTGCGGTGCCTGTTACAATCTTTACATGCCTACTTACTAACATTAGCTTATTGACTTGCCTACCTAAATACATCAATCACCTAAGAATATATCGTTCAGTGGACAACTAATAAATGCATGTAATTTTTGCTCATTTTATTATATTACTAGCTGTACCCCACGGGTTTACCCTCGCATTGATAAAAAACAGTGTTGATGATGATGACGATGATGAAAGTAGCCTATGTCCTTTTCTGTATCCCTGATGATGTTTATGCATAATGATGATCAGGAGTAATAAACTAACAAAAGTTTCGTATTTATAATATTATAGATAACAATCAGCATATATACCAAATATGTACCTAAACTTATAAGTTAGAGCCACTAATTAAGTGCTCTAATTTCACATAAGAAACCGCTGATGGTATTTTAAGAAAAAGAAGAAAAGCACAGACGTTCCACGAATATTTTACTGCTGTTTTATGGCTTGACTTATTAGCTCGCCACAGACGGCAGGATATTAGCTGCAAATCGGTCGAGCCCGAGATCGGTCAACGTCTCAAAGTCGTTTTCCATATCCGCTTTACTGCGTATAATTGCTGAAGCCGCGCGGCGGCGACAAAACTGTAATTAAAGTAACGGAGAGCGTCGTTAACATCGAATCCACGGCTTCGCGGGCGATTCAAGACTCGCACCTTGCGGCAGCGGCGCGGTGCATGGGCCATAACACCGGCCATCGTGCGTCGCCAGCGCCAGTTAACGCCTTCTTTGTAATCGATTGACGGGTATTAAGCCACTATACAATCCCCGATACCGTTCTCTCTCGGTTAACTGCGGCAAATACTGCTGCGTTGATTGTCTACGCGAACGTAAAATGATAGTAATTAAATGTACCTATAACTTAAACGCAGTTACATTAGGTACCTCCGTTTCGAGTGTTTCCATTATGGCAAGCCGAGTGCTCGGTTACCTACGAATGCACGTACCAATTAATGGTTCTGTTATCTGTACTCATAACTCTGGAGATGATTGCGGCTCATAAATTAAAAGTTATTTCCTCAGGTAAGATGATTGTAGGTTACATAATAAACAAATCATGCATAAACTTACGAAATTGTATTTTACTTATTTTAATTATTGGTGTATACGGATATTTTGTAAGCGGATACTTTATATTAGTTAAAGTTTATGGTATCCAAAAATATCAATTATGATCGTTAATGCTAAAGAAAAAACGGGATGGCATTGAGCAATGCATCATTTTATTTGTGTTTATGATCAATAAATAAAATAGAGAGAGAGAAAATAGCCTGTAGAGTGTAGACGTGTGTCGCATGTGTGCAAATCCTGTGTAATTGATGATGTCAAGTAATGGTGTGTTATCAGCGGCGGCACCGTTAGGGCGCTCAGCCGCGGCCGCCTGCATCTACCTATAAGGAGAGTAGTAACCGCGGCGGCGGCGCGGCGACAGCGCGGTGACACACTGGCCCTGGCGCCGTCGCCAGCGCCGCCGCCGCGTGCGCAGATCGTCCACCTAACGGTCATCAGGAATGTCGTTAGCATCCAGTTTTTGCCAACCTCCATTTTGATTATAAAACAATCCACTCTCACATTTAGTGCGATCATTAAACGTCATTATCATAGCCATAACGGGCCAGCGGATTGCCGACATCCTGCCTCACTAATTAAATCCTAAACAATCGCTCTCTTAAACCTCAAAAATCTAGTTATGTAGGTTACTCCCACGCGTCGCGCCAGCAATGACGACGAAGTCTCCAAATTCCAAAATGCCTAACTGAATAACAAGTACCGAATCATACCAATGACTCTAGTACGTGACGTAGCATCTGTAATTTCCTTGATACCTAATGAATAGCTTTTACGTATAAATGTGACGTTATAAATGGCTTTGCACGAACAAAAAACTACTTAATGCAAAATCGTGCGCTTAGAAACATGGGCCCGGGCAATCGAAACGAAGAGACAGCATGAATTTAAAATTTGCACTACATTAATATGGATCGTCGTTTCAATGAATGAATGTCGCCGTGGTTGCCATGCGTGATGAAGTTCACACGGTAGACCTAAACATTGTAGGCCGCATTTGAATATACTTCCTATGTACAACATAATTCAATTCCAATTCTTTGAAGTAACCGTGCAGCGGATACTAAATCTGTGCAGACGAAAATAGCATCATCTAATATCATGCTTCGCGAAAAGACACGCACACAGAGACGATGCAAGGACTGCAAGGTACAGTTATGACGCGAGGGGAGCGCCGCGCTGCCGCTGCGCCGCGCCACTTCAGCGCGGCGAGCGCGAGCGCGGAGGGCCCGCCCTACCAATATCAACCATGACTAAAGAAACCCACTAATACTATCCCGTTAATTTGGATATTGTCAGGCAATCATAGAAATGAAATCCGCATAACATATTCTTGGGTATGTTTTAACGATGTAACGACATTTTGAATTAACACATTAAATTCTAAATGACTTCCTGTCCTAGATAAATGTAACGGATTTTAACGGAGTTTTGACAAAAATAGTCAAGAATAAACAGCGTATTAAGAAGTGATTGATGTATAATTTATGGCCTAGATCAATAACCTTACAACTGGTTTTTATAGTTTGCATCAGCACGTCACTTTTGTATATCTTGCATAGTAATCTAGGCAAAGCTTCAGAATAGTACACTTATCTATCAATTCGTGTTATACATGAGATACGTCATGCTATAAGAATTTATTGCAGGATAGATGTTGATATGAGACACCGGTGTTTCCAATCGAGTGCGTATGGTCCGCACATTTTGTTGAAAAGGAAACTGTCGGTTCAAGATTTCAGTTTACCGTAATTATCGTCAGAGAATTTCCTGTTATCTGATGATTAATTGGACTTTACAAGAGTAGAGCGGCGCGCGGCGCCGGTGGCGAGCGGTAGCGGAATCGTATGCATGCGCGTAGGTATCGTGCGCGGAAATCTTCTCACGAGCTACGTATTCCGGGTCACGAAACAATACAACGGTAGATACTAAAATGTTCCTCGCCATCATATTAATATCACAATAAATAAGAATCACTCTGATAGCGATATAATCCCATTTACATATTATAGCACCTGCCATAATATTTCATACGAATTCGGTCATTCGCTGCACTTACGAAAGTGTTTTATATCTTCGAATTTCATAGATGTTTATGACTTATTAGAAATTTTATTTATGGTTGCGGCTATTTCGGATTGTGATGCGTTTGATAGCCGTCGTAATCGAAAAGTGAGGCTATTTTATAACTGTGCTCCCCGGTGTTACGGCGAGACGATTATCAACCAGTTACTAAATTCCGTACCTAATGCAATTAACATACGAGTTGATACGGCGTCCGTTATCATGCAATTATTTAATTTTCATATTTAATAATTAGAATTATTGAGCATTACAAGCCGCTTTATGATTAGTTATTTCAACAAAAGTGACCTTGACCAGAATTAAAGCAAATATTCGTACTCACCCTACCGTTTGGAAGTTCGACCCCCTTGTACGATCCCCAAATTTTATTTCTGCCATTCTTAACAAGTTCGACCTCGCAGTTGCAATGGAGTTTCAATTATCGACTTGTCAGGATATAGTTGGGGTTTTTCTCTAATATTTTTTCGATTAAAGAGTCGGAGGAACACAGCGTGTTACTTTTGAATCGGAATTTAAAGTCAAGTTTTTTTTTTAAATAACTTTCTCTACCTTGGCTCTATATCTTATGAATTTGCATTTAGAATGTGGCAAATATATCAAATTAATGACATGAAGATATGCTCTATAATCTATAATATCGATATAGTATATCAAAGTGCAAGTGTAAGTGCTTACCCGCAGTCGCAGTCGCGAAGCACGCGGCCAGCGCGAGCAGAAGCCCCGCCGCGCGCCGCCGATCCATCTGACCCCCTCCCTCTGCAACAATCACATAAAACAATCTATTAGCGTCACATGGAATTAGCGTCAAACATAATCTGCTGTCACTTTATTGGGGGCATTGTAGGGTGCGGGGCTTTCCAAAACTTTTAGCAAACCGTGGTCCGCAACGCTCTCTGACTGAATTTTGAAGGAGAAATATTCCGAAATAATGTTATTTGCTGATCCTTTGTCATCAGTATGATTTGAAGTTTTTAGGAAACATTCATATTCTCATAGTTAGACACGATTCACCAGGCTTCACCGGTACGAACACATGTAACGACGCGGAAAAAACCAATTAATATTTTATCTCCGTAACATGGACTACTAATAAAAACACTGCCGATAGGTTAGACGTTTGAGCTATTAAGTTCTTGTGATATCATTTTATTTTTTACCGATGCATCATTGTGCAAAAGTTTTGGAGTATCAAAGTTCAGTAACCGACGCGGGTTGTCTGGAAGGAACAAAGGAAATAAATCTACAGGTTGTAATGAATTTGAGGTAAAAACTCGCATATATTTTCCTCTCCTACGAGGAAAATATAGCTCCTAGGGGAGCATAATAGGGGTAATATATCGGGGGCCACGTGGACTACTTGGCTCCGGGACCGCTCGCTGTAAGTATCGACGCGTGCCCGAGTGGGCGCGAACTCAGGGTTAAAGAAGTCCAACTCTTGTGATATTACGCGAGACAAAGGAATACGACACGAGCCCTATAAGTATAAAAAATAGTAAAAAGTAGCCCTTATTATGTGTCTGTTAAAGTTACTAAGTTTTACCACAAAAACCATTTTTGTTACCAGGTTAAATATACGCGTACAGTTTGCATTTTGTATCCAGAGCGGTAATCAGCTCGACGTTGGCCGCCTTCAATGCATGGGGCCAGGAACGCGGAAACGTGAGTTCTTGCAAAAATGCGCCCGTTTAGCTTTGAGTGAATAGGAGTTTAACTGTCCATTCAGCGGTTGGCACGCCGGCCATTCAAAACAATGTTGGTGCCCGCTAGTTTTAAAGGGAATGTTGCACATATTTTACAACTAGGGAATGTAACATTTCGCCTTTCGACTTCTACAAAGCAAATACGAGAATGCGAAAAACAATGTTATTCTTAATCGGAATTCAGAAAAGGTTAAATATCTCAGTGGGTCATTATTAATTCAAACTGAATAATAAAAAAATTAGTCGAGAAAGCAATACAAAAACAACAATTTAATTAAAGAAAATACTTCCAAGATAATCTTATGAATATTTATGGTGGCACAATATGACTATTGCCTATATTTGAAGATTGATGTCAGTGATTAGAAACATCTTCATTAGGGTGCTAACGGTTACTTGATTGCCAGATCCTGGCAGTGGACAAGCGAGCTTTGTCCACGAGAAAGATAAAATATTCCGCAATTATTTTCACAGTTTCTGTAATTAACTGTCATTTATACGGTATCCGGTTTGGGATCGAGACGCCTTGATTGAAAGCTGTTACCGTGAATATTATTTACAGTTAGGAAATCAAGGATACGCGTCGTAAACAGACGGTACTAATTAGATTGAATATCCGGATTGAATGGTTATTTCTGCACGCTGAGCAATAAATCCGATTTATAGCCGATACCTGAAAATCAATGGCTATACGAAGAAAACACTGTAAGGTCTATTCCATGGTCATAACAAGCCATTACCGTGGGAAAACAAACGCAGCGTTAGGATCCTAGCATACGGTGCGCACGTTATACAGGACTATGTTTGATTCATCAAAAATCTCTCACTCACAGGCTGCTTCCCTAAATTATATGTAAAGAATTTTGTTCTACAAATCTTCTCGTTTTGTAAAGAGTCACTATTCACAAAACGATAAGTTTTTATTTATTCATTACTGTAAAATAAAAATAAAACATGTTGTTGTTTGTTGTGTTGTTTGTGTATTGAGCGTAACGTATGCTTATTATTGATGCCAAAATATTTTAATTACTAAACCTGAGTTCTGCACCACTCATCTGCATGATACTTTCCAAATATTAGATATTAATTTTGTTCCCACAGAGTCCATTTCCATTTCAACTAAAATGATGTCTCGTTTTTTAGAATTTACTTCGATGAAGATCGAAAATTGATGATATGATTCCACCCCATGTGCCATATAGCTACATAGATAGGAACGTAGGTACTCGGGTATAAACCATTATTACTGCGTACCTCTCACACGCATTTTTTCAACAGCCCCCTTCTCGCCACTAGAACTTTCCGAGGGAGCTTCTTTTATTTTCCTCCCTTGTCACGACACCTGTCTGAGCTAAGTGTTTTGTCCGATTCATAACGAGCACAAAGGTTAGGTACACAGTACCTACAACGCTCGTAGTATGTAGGCATATGATTTAAAGCTTTCAGTTCACGTTATAAGACGTTTCAACGTCTTTTCCTTTCAAGCTTTAAATTTGTGCAAATACATTTAAATCCGAAATTGGTTTATATAGACATAAAGGGAGTATCGGCGGGGTCCCTCCGTCTAGACGCTCTCTGCAAGTCACCTTCGCGCCAGGAAGGGTGAGGGAGCCGGTTCACCACTATCTATTTATTTACTCTACAATAACACGTGCTCGAGACATCGAGAGCTATACCAGTTTTTATAAAATATCGCTGTATTGACACTTCAATCACAAGAAAACTATCAACAGAAGTATGTTTAGTGGTAAGGCTAAACCTACTTTCCACTTTCATTGTTTTTATGTACTGTTTCCATTGTAAGTAACGCCACACTTTAAAACGGAAAATATTAGCTTCAACTATACAGTAGGTACATATTGTAATGGGCAAGGGAACTTTCATCGCGCACAATGAGAACCCAATTCCCAGGCGCATAATTTGGCGTACCGTTTGTTCCAGAGCGCTATCACATCAAACATAACAGTTAATCTGATTAAAATACACTCAAGTTCACGTAAACCACAAAACAAACGCCATTACGATCGTTATTGCGAGCTTGGCAGCGTATTGAATCAAGTGCCGCTCTCGTTCGTCAAAGGCACTTCAATCTGCGTAAATGTCTGAAACGCTACGAGTCGCTACGCCGCGCGCCGCCACCGCCACCGCTGTTGCCGAATCTACCCCTTGACAAATCACAAACATTAGGTTTGAGACAAAAGACGCGTACTTACTCGTATCATTGAATTGGAAGCGAGGCTATTATTATGGTCGCGATAGATAAAGTGATTGTATCGGATCGGAAGGGCGTCAGTGGGCAGTGGGCGACGCCGGCGGCGGTGGGTCGCTGCCCGGCTGACGTAGCGGCATGTCTGCGATGTTGCCCAACACATAATTTCGGAACACTGCAACCGCAGCGAGCATTGACACCAATTTCTTGAACATTGGACAACTGCTCCGACATCGGGAAGCATTATTATGTATTTATCTTTTGTTGCTTGTAACTTTATACGCGCAATAATCTTCGTAAAATGCACACCATGAGCTCGAACTCTTCCGTATTACATTACGGACGCGCGTTTATTATAGACAGGTCTATAAATTGTATATTATATTTGAAATTACTTCATAGATTCACTTTTGAATGGTAAATAAACTATCTATGGTATTTCGTAGCACTGTCGTAGCAGTGTGAATGAAACAAATATTACATGTTTGTATGTTATACTGACTGTTATGGGATAATAATAGGGATATATCGAGTAATTTACATTAAATAAGAGAATCTCATACGAAATCTAGTTTATATAGGTTTAAGATAATCTAGGTTATATATTATATTATAGTAAAAGTACAGTTTTTTAAACAAACGCGAGGTAAGGCTGTAACATAGGAGAGCACACCCGCCCATTGAATGCTACTCGACTATTAAATTGTAGGTATATTGAGTCAAATAGCGATCAAAGATGATGCACATTAAATAAGTTTGATTAGTGCTTTCTCACGGGAAAATAGGAGTGGTCGATATTCGCGTCGCCGTCGGTCGTCAACAATGCGCGCGCGCCGCACAATGCGCTCACGTACGTGTGTCGCGATTATCGACCCTCGTAAATGAGTCGCGATTAACATAGCCGTCGTGGACCCATCGGGCGTTGTCGGCTCGTCGCTGACTCCTTATTAGATTCGACTACAAGGCTGAGACATGGCGTCGTTATTAGGCGATAATTGTCGCTGAAGTGTAGCGCTCGATTAATGGCAGGCGCGGCCGGTCACGTACGTATTAACTAGCCGTTGCATGCGCAGTACACGTAGCACGCCACTTAGTTTAACTATCTAGTGTAACACGTTTAAACCTATTATTTTATGCCTCATTTGCGGAATATTATCACGTGCATAAGTCGTAAACCTCAGAAATAGGAATGACTTAAAGCTGCGTATAAAAATATACACCTTTTTGCCCCTATAAAATGAAAGATTAAATCTATGGTGCAAAACTCTCCGTTACATACTTACATATGTTTCAACGACCATCATATTCAATAGAATAAGAATCATAAATATGTGGGTTTAATATTATTAGTCCACAAACCAGAGCGTTGTCGTAATATGATGCCCGTACTCGTAAATAGTAATATCAAGGAACATAAGTGGAGCAGTGGCAGTCGTGCGGAAGTAACTCGACGTGGCAGGTAGGGCTCTTGTCCCTTAAGGGAATACGTAGGAAGATAGCAAATATTAGTTCCTTCATGAGGCCCGTACTCGCGGTTCATTGACCCGCGCGAATTTCGTGACGGGAGATTTAGAGTTAGGAAATGGACAGACATGAGCTTATTGTGCTGCAGTATTGAGGTTTTTGCCATGGTGTGATTATGTATATAATAATATTTAGGGTCAACGATTTTAAAACAGAAGACATGAAGGCCTATTTTATATTCTAAGCTGTGGTTTCATTGTGAAAGCATACTTGTAGACGCAAATACAGTCGTGGTCTAGTTGAAAGAAGTTTGTTTTCTTTATGTTAGGTCAAAAAGACAAAAGACATTGGCCAGCGTGGTCGAGGAGACTTGACCACATTGATGACTGGTGGCTGGCCATCGTGATTGTGGCAGCACGCACTTTCAACGCCGCATCGTTTGATTCCTTAACTGTTGAGGTAAATCCGCTCGAGACGACCCGCCCCGTTACTTCGCGTTAGCATTCCGCTTTACCACTCCTACGAATTATCTTATTTCCATGCTATTTCGTGGTTTCGATTGAATCTACGACACTTATTTCGGGGTTTTTCTAACTAATCATTGAAATTTCGTACGCATACAGTCTACATTCCACCGATCGAAAGTAGGCGTGATGTAAATTACGAACGTGCTCTTGAAAAAAACTGCAAATGTAGCTGCGGAATTTCGCACAAGTTCATGAGAAAAGCCGGCTTTAATGTCTAGAGTCCGTCAAAGCCGAAGCTCGCGAGTGCATTCTATGTCTGTGTGTTCGAAGAAAGCCACCGTTAGTGTGAGTGGCTGTTGCTAGGCATACACTGAATTCGCGATTGTTGGTCGGGCTCGGGCGCGCCGCTCACACGATGAGCGTTGCCCCCGCGCTCGCTCGCCTCCCGGCGCGCCGTGCGGAGGCGCTCCAGCCTAGCCACGCCGCGCCGGGTACGCCTGGGTTGCCATTTACTGACACCTCTCACGATATGCGATACATTGTTTCTTTAATTGCTCCGCCATTAAGACTCTTGTTCTGTAATTAGCTATTACACATTATGACTTATAAATTTTAATACTTTGTAGGTTCAAATAGGTCAGTGAGCAGTAAAATGCTGAGCCTGTATTGGGGACTTGCAGAGATGTTCCGCGAATCATGGCATGAGCGATGTTTAGCGTCAGCCGCGTGCCACCCCCGCATCTGCTCGCCCTCGGGACGCGTGTATCCAGAGTGTATTAGGGCGACCGCTGACCCGTACCGCTATGTGCACCCCTGGCACGCGCAAACCGCCTCGTGTACATCTCACTGGCCACTAAATCAGTGACCTTTGAGCCCCGAGCCCTTTTATGTGGAATCTAATTAAATATTGTCGCAAACCTTTTGTTATATTGGTTGTATGGGCTCGGTTACCAGGAAGCGAGGGTCTTCAGCGAGTCCTTAAGAGGCGCATTCAGCGATACGAATTCTTCGCGCCGAAGACTGTTTACGAGCGTCTGGTCGATAGCTGACCGACCGGCCGGTCATTACGAGCCAATCTCTGTGCGGGCATGAATAGTAAGCGAACGTCGCAGTTTAGGTTTAAATGAGCAGTCGAAGGCACGTATGGGTCTTTGAAACATACCCGTTACCTAGTTACTTGTACATGTTAAGTGCCTTTAGTGATAATGGCTACAAATATGAAGAATGTTATCGAACCTTCAGAAGAAGATAATCAGGCTACGAGAATGTTCATTTGTTCATATTTAGAAGGTACCTAACCTAACCTGAATATTTATAAGTTTCACACAAAGAGTACAAACTATATACATAAAGACTATATAGTTGAATGAAACAGGTATAAAATGATGTGGTCTAATAATAAAGAGACGATCACGTGGTTATAATAATTGTAGGGGCATAAAGCTGAGAAGTCCCACATGAAACGCTTGGTAACCCACGGGAACGGAATTACTTCGCATAAAATGAGTCGAGTACAAAAATAACATTAATAGTTAGGGCTTCTATTTTCTCTGTGGGACTGCATTGTAGAAAACAGGTTACTGCGCAAAAAAGATAATAAAGAGCCCTAGACATGAAATATTTATACATCGCATTATCATATTACACGGGAATCGTGGTCATCGCTTAGAAAATTATGCTGTTCGTTTTCACTTGGAAACCGCAGCGAAAGAAAAAGCGTTTAAAAAGTAAAAAGCACTTAGAGAAGCGTGACTTCCCGAGGGGAATGCGATCCTGCGTATCCTGCTTAGAATTTAATTGCAGTGTAAATATACAATTGCAAATGAGACTCCGCAATTAGACGTATTAATCATAATAAATTTAGTTCTCTTATATTATCGGTTTGTTGTTTGAAACCATTTTACAATTTTAATAGGCAATTTAGAGTTATAAAATAAATGCCGTAAAAAGTGAGTTTTTAATCAAGAGCCTATAGTCTCGTCTTGTTTATCGTCCTGTCTATTTATTATTCATGGCGCTGTAAAATATCCTGCTTTTGCGATCATCCCATACCGCATTACCTATAGGCTATACTTACGTGTACTGCTATATCTGCTCGTAAACCTGAGAGTTATTAGCTCATTACGCTCAGTACTAAGGATTATCCCTGCTAAGATATAGTGCTTTTCTAATATAACCTTAAAGACCGACCTGAAGTGTGCAATTTTCCTACACGACTAGTCAACTCGACCTAGCTCGCATAATGGCTACGTTATTTATGACTGTAATATGCATATTTTAACTGGAAGTAACTAATTTCCTTCAAAATTTTCATTGAGCAAGAATTAATTTTGCTTAAAAGGCTTTCTCTCGTTTCTTGAAATAAATAAGGTTTCTTGAAGTAAGTTACATTAACCCCTCTGGCGTTTATGTACCTACGTTTAAATTCGACGAGTATTCAGAGTTTTGACGTAATTGATCCTGTTCTGACTTAATTCAATAAAACATACTTGTATTAACGAAACTTAGGATGTCGAAACTGTTGCTTATCGTGTTATTAAATTACCTACAAGAACACCTTAGGCATACATACTCAAAATTACTTCACATGTTCGTAAGTTAATTGCAAAACAATTTTTTACTAATTATGAAATTAAAACGTCATTTTATAAACGCTGAATAAATTGCATTTAATTGTTTTACTTTGGTTATTGTAATCATCAAAAAGGGTAACCTGGGAAAGATTGGCATTTCCGGATCGATGAGTGTTCGAAGCAAAATCGCGGCATTAAAGTTATTGAGATCGAGCATCGATTTGAATGAATTACCCTTCAGCCGAGCACGGTCGGGGTCAGCCTGTGCGTGCAACACCGACCCACATTTGAAGGATTACCAAGTAGCTGCCGAGAAAATTTACCGCTAGCATTGCCATATAAGCTGTATGAATTTTAGGTCGCTACAAGCATAGCATGGTCTTGCGCCGACATCTGCGCAAATATTGATTTAGTAAGTCGGAGCCACAATGGCGGCGGTTGGGCCGCGCCCGCGCACCGACCGGCGACCGAGGGCCGCCACCACGTCAACATCACCATTCTTTCACTTACCCATAACCGATATAATCGATGCCAGGTAAATAACTCATGAAATACTTTCTCACGGTCGCGCTTTGTAAACTTTACTTTGTTCTTAATTGAACTCTCATTTTATCCGATTTTCTTGACATGCGTTTTACGATGGGATTTCATGGTGGTTGAAAATGGTGTCACAATGGAAAGTAATGAAACGTAGAGTAGTCCTGTACAATTACATGAGTACATGAGATGTGCGGTTAAATAAGTATTTATACAAATTGGTTCATTTTCAATACCTAAAAGAAATTGTCTATCTTCGGTACTCCAGTAAAAAGTACCCACATCTTAGATTAGAGTCTAGCTTAATAATTGTGACTTCAGACGTCGCTTGTGATACCTACAGTTGCATGACTAACTCATTATGTATGACACAAAGGCAGACAAAGTATTACAAAAGCACCCAATTTATAATGTAGGTACTGAAAAAGGTCACGTCCTGTACTCTTTGTAACAATGCCATCTAATTAGGAACAAACACGTAAAAGATATTATTCGTTCCGCAACTTTAGATATATCAAGTTGTCCAATAACACTACAGTACGATACGACCTGTAAGCGTTCGCTGCGAAGACGAATCTTTTATACTTCTTGTAAGCTAATAAATCTAGAAGTTAACTCGAACAAACACGAAAAGAGGAAATTTGAATGATTTTAAAAATATTTGTAATGTTTTAGTAACTTTTATTAATTTTATTGTTTCAAAGAAAAGTGGTACATAACTTTATATTTAATAAGTTACAAAAAAAATAAGATTTAAAATATATACCAACCTGTTTTCTAGCGTTAGCGGATGTGCCGCCAAAGTCGAAGCTTTGCCATTACGAAGCTAATTTTAACGGAGGAAAATGAACGAAGCAATGCGATGTTATCGCAAAATAATACACCAGTAAATCGATTTGAATACACCTCCGGCTCTCTTATCGCTCTACTGTCCATCTCAATTGTTCCGCACCGAAATGCTGACCCCTTGACATCGACACAACCGGACATGTCTTTGCTCTCTATCTGATATTTTTTTTGCTATTGATAGATATTGTACAAAGGATTGAAATTTCTTGAATCTGTTTTAGAACACCTAACTATACAAAACTTTTTTATGAGGTATGTAGTTGCAATTATAGAACGTACCTTTGTGTTATAAGCTCTACCAGATATAGTAAATCGATCACCAATGTCAAGTAACGGACAATACAGTCAGTGTTCGGATGGGTGACCGCGGGCGACTTTTACAACTGAGCGCTACCGCACTATCCCAAAAATCTAACTTACTTTTTTGAAAGTTAGATTTTATTACAAAAATACCAATAATTTTGTAGGTTTCTAATTTTAGACTCTGTTTGAATAGAAATAAGTTCATTGACACACTGACTCCAAAATTTTCGAAGTCGATTGAATTATATTGTGATCAAAAAGTAATCATTATTTTCAGTACCAAAAGCGTGTTAGCCAAAGCAATGAGTTTTTTGATGGACTGGAGTAACGACACAAATCCTATCTCATAGCTGCAAATCTCAAATAAATTAATTGAGTAAATAAATCGCGTCAATTTTAACGTTGTGAAAATTCCACGCCGTAAACTAAACTAAACCACTTTTTTAATTCATAAAGAACAGAAGCGGTCGTGATTACCTCCAGCATCAAGATATTGAATGAACACTTATAAAAATTATCATTATTGGTATGGAAAAAACAGACGTCAAAAAAATGCCTATGTTCTTTCAAGGTGAAGATTCTTCGGCTCACGAATGTTTAAAACCTTTAAAGCAGGTTCAGGAAAGCACCACGAATCAGGAAGTATCTTCAAATTAATACTTTTAAACTAATGATGATTTGAGTATCGTTGGGACCTCGAACAGCCTTCAAGTTACGGTTCATCTACCAACTAGACACCCTTTATCTAATTTATGTATTTTGTAAAAATGTAGCTGTGAGTCGTAGCACCCCCGTAGCAAATTGAGAGTGTAGACGTGGTGGTTTAACGTATCGATTTTATTTACGTAAATCCATAACTAATATATAATAAAAAATAATCATCTGTTTATGCTCTTAATTTGTTTTACTTTTATCGATTTTCACGGTAAGTAATACGCATGTACAGCATAAAAATAGTGATTATTAACCGGGGTGGTTCGAACTTAACGAGATTCATCATTTATTAAACAGCATTTTCCTTGAATGCGAAAAGCTATTTCATCTGGAGAAATAACCAGTTTTCTTCTGATAGTATCTTCGTGCTCATTTCCTTGGGGCATTCTCGAAGTGTGAATAATTCATGTGGGGATTCAGTTGACATACTACTTCCCAAAGACCCTTTCAAGATTAAACGAAAACACGAGTACTTAAGTACATACTCGTACCTAACAAGTTACCTCACAGCGCGGCAGCGACTGACTGATATTTCCAAAGGGGAAGTTTTATTTAAAACACCTTTGTTGGGACTTTAATTATTTTCGGGATCGCTTTAAAAGGTCAGGTCTAGGTAAAAATAAATTATTTTACGTTAACAGTGATCGTTGACAAATCTTTAGCTAACTTAGTATTCTTGTTTAGTTAGTTAGCCAGCTTATTTTTTTAAGAAATAGCGAATATTACTTTGATCAAATAGTTTTATCAATTGCTTTATTTGAGAATCAATGTTATCGTATCAGTTGACTGAATACTTTATTTCGCAATAAGGCTTCGGAGGCCATGAAAAGTGTTCACGATGGCGACGCCGCGCGCCGCGCGCCGTGGTCGGCGGCAGCCGAGCGGCGCGGCGCGGCTGAGGTGTAGGTATGCGCTTACCCGCTCGTAGGACAATGACATCGCACGTTCCGCACCATAAAACAACCTGGACATTACCGCCTGTTACCGGCTCTTATTCGCGAATAAACAACTTATAATAATTACCTCTTTAACAGTTCCCAACATGCTTCGCGAACTCCTGCCCTGTTACATCGCGTTCGCCGCGCGCTATATACGATACCTGCAGTGTCTTCATGCGATGAGCCAATGACACATAAGCAATAAAAGCCCCAAAATCTTGTTTGTCCGCCACGAAAGGAGGTAAAGGTCCTCTTTCGAACGTGTGATGTCCATTTGTATTTTAAAAACGATCGTGTGTGGGACAAGTCTCCGATTTTCCTTTGTTTGCCAATGCTTTTTATCATTGCTTAAAACTGTTTTAGTAGGGGAGCCCACGATGCTAAATGGGGATTTAATCGAGCGTCATAGAGACCTATTGGGTTGCAAAGCTTAGATGATAAGAAGAAAAAAATGTGAAATGATATATACCTTGTCATCGCTGGGGGAAGCGGCTATAGAATTTTAAATATGTAAAAAAAACTGTTGCATGGACATTGATGTGTTGCATTGTTATAACGTGTAAATTTTTAATATCCCGCATGAAAGCCCAAAAGGGTGAGTATTTGAACGCAAACAATGGATTGTTAGTAGTATCCTTATTCCCTCACAGTTGAGTTCCGTCGCGGGAGGGTGTCGGCCGCACCACAAAGTGTTCAGACAAACCTCGGACGAGTCAAAAGTCATATATCGGTACAAATACTAATTGGTAAAAGACCTATTCAAACATAACATGAGAATTTTTACTCGGTAAATGGTAAAGTGGACATGTCTATTTGTCTTGTTATTTAGAGTGTGGGTGCTATGAGCGTGGGCACAACCAGGCTCTTTAGGGAGATAGCAAACGCATCTCTTCACGCGACTCGACAGATATACCTAAAACATTGCCGGTGGACTTAGGATTCGTTCGTATATTTTTGGAGGTGTTCCTCTGTTTTAATTAATTTAAGATTTTAGCGTTGTAGATACACGCTAAAAGATAAAATGAATCTTCTCGCGTGTACCTAATATTTGCCATTTTTTACTCAGTGAGTCAGCACAGGAAAGCCAAGGGAAATAAAACAAGGTGGTTGGCGAGCATTGATATGATCCTCATTGTTAGTCTCCGCGCCTGGCGTACCTCACAAAGCGAACAGATTTATGTAGGCTTCAGGCTTTTTTACGTCGCTGTAAATCATACCTACCTCGGATTTCAAGAGCTCTATTCAATGACCTATAAGAAATAAAAAAGAAAATATCAGTGAATACTAGCTGATTCATCCGGAGTCATTTATTTATCTTTTGGCGGATAAGTTGAGAAATAGACTATTAATTCCAATGAATTAAACTTACTACAGTTTATACAATTTATATGGATGTACTACTCGTATGTAGTATTCAAATGATGTGCAATAATTTTAAAATATTACACATCATAGGCCGGGGCCTTAAAACTCTGCCATCAGCTATCATCTCTCTAGTCAGCCTATCTATTCGAACTTTTTAGATTCTATTATTATTATAAGTTTATATTAATACTCATAGTCGTTGGTAACTAAATATAGTCACGATTACGAAGCATTACCAAATTCTTTTTAGTTATCCATGTCTTCGAAATGAGAACTCTACTAAACTAATTTTATTTTTCCTTTTTATCTTGTTACTGTGTGTGTGTGTGTGTGTCTGTGTGTCGTTTTACTGTGTTCCGGTTGGAAGGGCATTGTTTCCAGTGAAATTACAGGGCAAATGGGAGATTAAACAACTTATATCTCAGGGTGACGAGCGCAGTGCTGTGCCGCGCAGGGTCTTGAATTCTGCGAGTTCAAAATTCTGGGTGGTGCAATCCTGTTATGGGCAAACGTGACGTTTAACATCAGGCGAGCGATTTGCTCGTCTCGTCACTCGATTACTTAAAAAAAAAAAAAAAAAATAGTTACCATCCGATAACAACCAATCATTTTCTCTACTCGGTACAAATTATATTTAATGATCACATTTATATTGCTTTCGATGTCTGTAAAAATACTTTCTCAATTAGTCGCTCTTATTCTCATTCAGCCTTGCGCGAATAATATTCTTCATGTTTATTAGTATAAAAACATTTCGCTCAGTGACGTCAGTACTTTCACGCCTTATACGATGCTGATTGACACCAAAGGAGATATCTCCCCGCCATTGTATCTAATAAAAACTTAGACCGGCAAAAAACTTGGGCTAAATAACATCATAACCTACATTCCATTTGGTGGCACCGAGCACCAAGAGCGCTGTCTGTGAATGTGAATTTTAAAGAAAGCCCGAGTAGGGTCATATTCGTGTGGTTCTGTTTATCGGTCATTGTGGCCAGCAACGCAGCATGGCTATATTATGATATTGATATTCAGGCGGCGACCCGTGTCGAGGTTTCTTACACGCTCGCTACCAATGCTCTGTACGCAGGGGACCAATAACTATCAACTTGTATAGCCATACTTTTTCACACTTTGTGAATTGGGTGAAGTCTGGTCTCTTTGGGACAATATATATTACAAGTTACCAGCGAACTTTTTTTACCAAAAGCTTTGTTGCCATTACAGGAAATCTCAGTTAAGCTAGTCTTTCTAATTTTATGATTGATTTATGATCAAGCTCCTGTAAGCTACGTCTGCTACGTAATTTAATCGTTTTTATTAAAGTAGCCACGAGTTGACACGCATTGTTAGTTACATAATAGTACATAACAGCAATTTGATTGTGACAATGCTCATCAAATATACCATGAAGTCAAAGTCACGTCATGAGATTACAATTTATATCAAGTGAAACAGAAACGGTTTGCGAGATTTTTTGCGGCATTTTTGTGGTTCAGTAACGGTTTCGTCTCCTACAGCCGCAGCGCAGGCAGCTTGCTGCACTCTTTCTGACATGATCACTCACGGAACTTCTTGCCACAACCACATCAGTAAAATATATAGCTAATTATTTACCATTGCCCAATCTAATAAAAAATAATTAATGAGAATTCTACATTAAACTACTTTATTTTCGGTTTCATAAAATAGCTCAAGAGATCTTTCATTGCTGATTGTTAGTTCAATTCACCGCAATCGACATTAAATCCACTGACCATTTACCCCATTGTGGCTTTCGATTCTTACGAGTCTATAAACCTATATAAGTGAGGTGGGGTATGTGGGTAAATATTAAATGTGAATGGCAACACATGTGCGTCGAGTGTGGCAGGTTGCGCGGGTCAATGGCACCTGTGAGGCCCAGATTCAGTTCCCCATAAGTTGCCATTTTCTCAGGAAGCAACGTTCCGCGGCTGGCGCGGGCGCGGTGGGCGCGTGGCTCGCAACGCAACGCGCGGCCGTCGCCGAGCACATTCTGTCACGCCGGGACTCGCGCGCGCATATTGACGCGCAAACGCATTAATGCAGAGTCACTGAAGTCGCACAAGACATTACTCACTTTTAAGGACACTTCAATTTATAGCTGACTTTTTCCCATGAGATTTGCCTTTATTAATACGAATGGGTACAAACCATTCGGATTTCCATCGCTTGCTTTCGAATTGCAACTGTGAGTTTCATCTCAATATTCGTGCTAAGGTGTCAACACCGGCTATGACTTGAGCTTTTTTTACCGTGACTGTGTACAAGAAGTTAAATTTTGCATTGTTCTATTTTTTGTTCTTAAACGGCGTGGCCGGCCAAGCCGCGTACATCACGGCCGCTGGCTGGTGAGAAGGAAGATCGTCATCCATCCACTTAGCTCCCGTCAACTAAGCGTATTTCCGCGCTTTAAGTGCAAAACACTTAAAACAAAAGAATCGGAAGCGCGCTGACCTTGCCGCTACGCCATCATCAATGATTACAATCATTTGGTCTTATTTGTCTCTCGGTGGTTTCATTTGTCCAACATCATTGAATGTCAATGATTTAATCAACTTATTCAGTAACTTTCATATGAAACAGGAAGGTAATGTATGGACGGTGCACTTCCACGTACTCGTCCTCGTATGATGAATGACGGATGTGGTGTGAGGTGGCACATCCCTCTATTCATTGACAGAACATTAGTCTTACATCGCATCGCGTCATTGTCTTTCTTTCATTGTATTTGTTTCGTTTTATACGTTTACTGACCTCTATAAAATGCGAGCCATTACCGTATTTTGCATATCTTTCTAAGTTAATTGCGCAAATCTATGTAGGAACCTACTATGGAACTTTCTAAATCCATGGGTTTTCCGATGAACTAAATCGACTTTTAAATTGCTGCCAGTTATTAGTTACAATTATTGCCGAGAAATGTATAAATAAAATGGTATCGATTAGACAGCTGCTCTACGGATCTCATAAAATATTGAGAACGATGAAATCAACACTCACCGACAAAATTGTGGAATAGCTAAACTCAAGTCTCTGAATAGCTAACCGGATTGGGGAATATAGTTCATGCATAGTTAGAATATATTCTGCAACTTCGAAAATAACCGTTTTGAAATAGCTTTCATCAAAGTAAATTTTAGTTTCTCACGCCGATACCAAAGGTTATTTTAATTGACCCAAACTAATGTTACAGATATATTTCCATGTACAAAAACTGTTTGACTATTTTTGACTAGATTTAAAGAAGACGGTGTTTATAGGTCTCATTAGAGATGAGGTAAAGCATGCAACATCGACGCCTAGCAACCTTCACCCTGAGCTTGAACTCGGCGCAGGCGCAAGGCAGCAAGCTTTACGCAATCGAATGACCGACCGCCGGATTCGCAAGTACATAATGTCTTTGCTTTATATAAGACTTTTATATAATTTGAGTTCAGGGAAGATATAAATAAATAGGAATTTAATAAGTTGGTACCTAAGTACTTCTTTAGCTTTAACAGGAACTGTGCTTTTGAAGTTAGAATTAGATGGCGATGATATGCTTGAACGTAACAATATTTAGAAGAATTGAGACTTGGGGCTTCAAAATCTAGCTAATTTTGAATATTTCTAATCTCAAAGTGCTATCATATATGGTACCTAGTTGTTATTGTTTTTGATTTTCAAATTTAAAATAAAAAATAATTTTAAATACCGTTCAGTTAATTGTTTAGCGGAAGTAATAGATGTAATTGGATAAATGGCTAAGATAAATGATGCATCGGTAAGTGATGCTCGGCTAGAAGCCTTCACCCTGCGCTTGAACTCGCCTCGAAGCTTTGCGCAATCGACCGATCAGTAACCGACGGCCGACGGTTTCGCGCTTCTAATGTCTTCACACGTCTTAGAGGAAATGCTGTGCTTTCTTTCTTTGCACGACTGTCTAAGAAGAAGAGGGCAATTTTTTCTGGTGTATGTAAGTATCTATATTATGTTTTTTTAGCTCTTGCAGCCTTAATTTGACAGATAGTAAAGTGCGTGGTGTAATTAAATCGAAATATTTCTAGCTACGTTTCGCACTCCGGGTGTTTTGTTACTTTAATAATAGATTTATTTTTCCAGATTAAAATCATGAAGGTAAGGTAAGGTTTTTAATCATAATCATATTAAAATTACTAATTAATTTACGCAATCTTTACATGATTTTAAAACGAGTAAAAATCTTCAACAAAAAAATTAGTAAATGGTTTTAAAGGAATTAAAATTAAAAATAACGCTTCAACAATAAAATATCATTTTTAGTGCCAGTAATTTTAAGCTTCCAATGTACCTACACATAATATATTTTTTTCATTTTATTTAGTGATTTTTATAACTTACACTGCTATAAAGTCCCCTTTCTTAATAAAGCTTTTGTGTAATCGGACGTCGTCAAAGTTAGAAGAAAATCAATGAACGTTATTAATATAGCACAAAATTTAAAAATAAACAACAAAGGGAGAACTTGAGGCGTCAGGTTCAGTATTTTACAAACTGCCTTCGTTAACTTAGCGGAAGGGAAACAACAAAAACAAGATGGCACAAGAGAAACTCGGCAAAAGTTATAGCCAGGTGAATAAAGCTCGACCGCCTGCGTCGAGGGGAGCCGTACATTCGACTCCAACAAACAAGCGGGGCTAAAGTGCCTATCGTCTAGATTAACTTTCAAGTTTGTAATAACCACGCCGTCTCTACAACGACCTATGAGACAAATTACTCCGGTAATTCATGAGCCTTGCATAATATTTGCAAGCGCACGGTGACAAAAACTTCAACGCGGGGAAACGAAGTATTTGCATTATGCACGGGTGTAGGAATTTGAATTAGTTCTCGTCGAATGGGAAATTATGGATCAAATATTGAGCATGTTGTAAAAAGGTAAAAGGGATATTAAAACTGCAAATATTTGTCGTAACAGCGAATGTCATTGCCAACGCCACCTAGTACACAAGTTCGTGTCGTACTTATTTAGATTGAATAAATAAACGTCAGATACAGTTAAAGTGTCTGACACCGAGAGTTGGGCCGCTTGACAGAGCGGCGAGGTGTACGTGCGCCGCGTTCTCACGTAGATGCGACGTTTGGGAGTTGGGCTCCAACTGCCATCTTTTTCTCTAGGAAAACCTTTTATTGCCTAGCTATTGGCATCGTAATTCAGTAAATTATTTTCGACAAAAACCCCTAAATCGGAAAGTATGTCAAATGGAAAGCTGTTTCTATTCTTGATTTTTTACATTTTGTTGGTAACATACAATACATAGTAAAGTTAGGTCGAGGTGGGTACGGAGTGGTTGATTTAACTTCAGTCTCCTTTGAAAGGCACTATCGTGAATGATTAGCGGTGGCGAGTGTGAAATATTGAATCGGGCACGCTCGTTGCGGAGGCACGCGTCTCTATCGGATACACTCACGCTTACACTTTTCGCTATTATTGACTTTATTATACCTTGTCAATTCAATTATACCTGTCCGTCAAACCAATCCAGCTATTTAACGCGTAGATATTCTTCGATTCGTTTTTTGTTAGGAATATAACATATGAAATACTAAAAACATAGTTGACACATTTAGACACCCATAGAATTTTCAAATTATCATAACATGTTGTGATAAAACGTTTTGCTACTAATTTAATTTTGTCTGGTCTAAGATGTTTGACTCAAAATTTTTAAGCTATATTCAGCGATTTTTGTATTTCGATTGTAAAAATCTATTAGTTATGCTTTAATACCGCAAATAAAAGTAATGCACAAATAACCTTCAATTACGTATAAATGTTAGAATGGTACATTTTGTATCGTAAAGTTGAATCATTCAAATGATACCTATAATTTTTAAACATGTACTTGAGTACCTGGAAATTGGTCCACTGGTAACGAAAAAAGGAAGTAGGTATTTCGCAGGCTGTCTCATTTAAGAGCAGGAAATTTTACGAAGACAAGAAATTAAGAGAAGGTTATCAACATTTTTATTTAAATTTATCTGTCCTCTAATGTAGTAACTTTTTAGGTATAACTTTTTTATAAATCGTCAGCCAATTGGTAAATTTACTGCAAATGTATTTATTCGAAGTTGAATTTTGCTAATTTAGCAAAAATAAGTAAATTTTAAATATTTTAGAAATGTAATTATTGCTAGAAAAATGTTTGCATCTAGGAATTTTCTCCTGAAATGCAACAGTGGAAAAGCTCGCGGGCCGGCTTTTTCAGACGCAGCGGTCACGTTTGCGTCTCTCGATGTCCTCTATGCACAAGATTATTGAAAAACATAAAATAATGTCTTGAAAATAAGAAAGTAAACTAATTGAAAAAACTTTTCAGGAATATTCAGTTTCCGTTCTTACTGTAAATTGCCTAAAACACGTAGTTTTTCCAAGATTAAAAATGAAATTGTTTCTTTATAAATGAAAAGCACTCACCAGTTCAGCACAATAAATATATTCGCGATCGGTGGTCGCGCCGGCAGCCGGCAGACAGCAGCAGCCGAGTTGTCGGTGTATGTGGAGGTAAGTGTCCAGTGTCCAGAGTTTGGAACAGTCGGTATTGCCGGACGTGATGCTTATGGCGCGGCCGGGCCGGCACTGACGCGAGGCGGGCGCTCGCGCGATGCCCTGCTCCACGGCGACGCTCCGGAGGCTTCTCGGCGCGAGCTTTCAGACACACGACCCGCACGCACTTGCACACTGCACTCGCCCTCGTCTACCCACGCGTTGCGATTCTCTCGATCGTCTACTGTTCCGAGCGCCCGACGCACGTTTGAACTCTTTGCGGCGTCCGCTTTAGCGTATAAATATGAGGTCCGGTGGCGGGGGCTGCGGCCGAGCTGGGCGCATCGCGAATCCACATCGGCATAAATTGAAGATGCAGCCGGTGTCCTACCCATTGATTTTATTGCTTATCTATGAGATACAGCCAATTAGCAATATTCTCACCTACGCCGTCGTGACCGCTTCCGTAATCGATGCGCATGTTACGTATAATTGTGAGATAACAAATTCGAGCCACCCCTAGTGTCATGGAGTTAACGGCTGCCATTAAAGTAAATGCGAATGTTCGCTATTATGTTTATGCAATGGATGTTATAATTTGTTTTAGGTCCGTAACTCCTCCAACGTATACGCTGAGATACAAAACTTTTTTCACTGGAAAAACTGTTGCAAAAAGAGTATATTTGTACTGAACTACGCCGCTGTACTTAGGAACCTCTTTGTGAGAATGAATAACACATTTTAAGTTTTAAAATAGTGCCCTGGGGGTACTTGGGTAATAATGGTAATGAGAAGAGATAGGGCTCTGAGGGCGCGCCGGCGTCGTTGAAGAAGCGCAGCGGCGTGAGTATTTCTACGTGCATCTCCCGCATGCAATACTTGGTAATTCGTTGCGGCGTGCTACATCACTTACCGATTACTTTTTACTCCGTAATTTTACCGCGGAATCCTGTTTTAAGGTCCTTGTAACACGGGCATAACGCTGCATTACCTGTGCGGGTACAGTTATTACTGGTAGAAAACACGGAACGTACAGAAAAACTGCGGCGGAAAGAAAAAAGAGTTTCGGTCACGATTGCTTTTTGTTGAGTAAACTTTGGTACGACCCACCTCTTGTGCAAGAAAATAGTGAGGTAGTACCTAGCCTAACCTACTTTGCCACTCGGATATCACTATGATATTCCTAGATAGAAATGGTATCTAGTCAAAAAAATATAGAACATAAACAAATATCTAATTTGCTTTGACATAATAATCAATTATTATTTTGTTAACCACGGTACTTTCCATAGAACAATTAATATTATTTCATTTAGTTACGGGAGTGGAACTAGCTCTGGTAAAACATGCTCTTATCTCTCAATTACGATTTTGTAAATACTTACATTAAATGGTCGAATCGATTTAATTTATCGATTTTCCATTCACGGCGCTTATTGTTTTCATTGTCAACGCGGTGCCTTCAGACAAGGCAACATGATTGTTGGTTCAGGTGATTCTACTATTGTCCCATATTCACTGCAAATCACGTAATCGGTATGTTTTCTTATTTGTATTTTTACGTCTAACCATTTTTCCTTTATACCTAAAATCATCCTAAATAGTGAATAATGTACTTTCAGACAATTTAGATGGATAATTGTTACTTGGACCACAAGATCCGTGTTTTTGTGTTAGTTATGTGGACAACAAAAAAACACTTTTGATACCTACTTAGGTATCCTAATTAAATATCCCATATCTGCTGGTACTCGTATGTAAGAAAAAATTTACTCGCTATTACTTAGTCGTAGTCATCGTTACAATGTTTTTTTTCACTTCGAAATTCGCAGTTTTTTTTTTCTAAATAAACATTTATAATAATTTCCAAATAATAAAATCATTTTTACTAGAACGTAAAAAAAAAACAAAGTGTAAAACTTTGCAACATATTTCTACCATTAAAACCATGATTTTCTGAAAAATGGCCTCAAAAATTTTGCATAACAGAAAAATTTTATTTCTTTAACTTCAGAAAAACGTGTTTTTCATATTTTATCGTATTAAGTACTTAACCACATCGATTACCTGTAAAATTGTAGTTTTTATTTGCGTGCATTGCGTGGATGTGTATCTATAGAGTTATCAAAGATTGTGCATTTAAAAAAAAATTGATTTGTTTTAAAAAAATCGAGTAAATATGACGTATAGACGGACAAACAGATGGACACCGGTGATTGGTCATACGGTTTCTTTCTAACTTTTAGGTCATCAACATCATCATCCACAGCCCTCTCTTTCCCACTGCTGGGTATAAGGCCGTACGCCTCTCTCCCACGTTTAGATACGGAACTAAATCAAAAGGATGTAAACATAGTGGTATACGAAAGGAAGTAGGTATACTCTCAAAATTAAGTTATGGGTACTTTATTTTGTAACCTCAATTCCAAAGTACCGTAATGAATAAAATGAACTTCGTCTCATTTGCCAATTATTTTATCCGGAAGGACACTGTAAAGAATTGATTAGCACGAATAAATGATAAAAACATACATCATTCGTAACCGAATTTGAATAACTTGTTTATTGAAGAAGTAATCTTTTACATGTGGTAATTACTAGAAAAACTAACAATAAAAATAAATTCTAAGTTACGCAGTGGTTGAGTTCCAAAGAAATTTGTTTTCCTAAACTGTAGGTACATTGCTTTGAAATTAATCTTAGGGTATAAATTACTAAAGATAATAAATAAAACCCTACCTATTTACGAGTAAGTATATACGTATACGTAAAATAGCTGCTGCTACTTTCAATGATAGAGCAAGATGCAAAGAACGTTATTTACCACCACTGGCCTAATATCACCAACTATTCGAGCAGGTAGGGAATCAGTCAAGGCTTAAAGTTTAGCTTCGACTAATTCCTGAATTACCTACTAATGACTGATATTAAAGCAAAAACAATAAAAAAGGGGTTTTAAGTGAGTCTGGTGCCTTCGAGTACGTACAAGTTCTATTTACTTATTGGCGAATTTATTTTAATAACTAGCGTAGGTATTTTGTTTTTGTTTTAATTAATCAATTATCCAATTGGTTGGAAAACAGTTAATCAAAAATTCTCAGAAACTATGCAAGTAGCATCTAACTCCAAAATTATATTATGAGTGTTATATTATTATTGGCCAATTTTGTAATAAAACGCTGTATTTCTTATAGCTTCTTAATAACAGTAGAACGGACAGATGAACAAGGTAAAATTATAAGGGGTTTTTGTTTAATATGAAGCACTAAAGAGGAAACTAAATTATAAACAAATACCACAATTATATTCTTAGTCGTATTTATTAGTAGCTGCGCCCCGAGGTTTCACTCGCTGTCCTCGAAAACTGTTATTTTTTCCGAGGCAAAAACTATTATATCTATGTGTAATGTATATTGTCCAGGGCATAAACTACCGCCATACCAACATCTAAGTCCATTCAGCCCTTTTTGCTTGAGTAGTAAATATTCACACATAATATTAGTATAGTTAATATTAGCCAAGCCCCGCGATTCTACCTGCGCGGTAATGACGATGATGATGAAAAAATTTCGCCTATGCCCTTTCCTACACCCCTGACAATAAATCAATGATCGACCAATGAGTGTCAACAAAACTTCATAATTAGTTGAGTACTCATAAAGTACCCAAATGCGTGGAATTGTAACAAACAACCAATCTCATTTTTGCATTTATAATATCAGTTAGGAAGTTAAGATTTCGATAGTATTTCACATTTAAACATTTATAGTTTTATATTTATGAAATATAATATTAGTAGGATTTGCAGCAAATATATTTAATGCAGTAAGTGCAGCACGCGTTTATTCCCAGTCGCTTCCAAACAGGCTCTATTCTCAGACGATCTAATCTTGTTATCAATCTGGTTACTACACGTTTCTGTTACATATTGTAATAGTGGCAACTTGGAAATTTTAACTTAAAGTTATTTTTAATCTGAGTGGAGGCAAGAAACTTGAAAATCAGCTAAACAGGTTAAAACGTGTGTTATGATGCTTTTAAGGCCGTACAAGCTATTTGGAGCGTATTATTAGGGTTCCGTAGTAATAAGAAATGCAAGCAAGTGAGTAGAGAATAATCAGTGTTTATGAACCGTAGCCTTATATTGCAACGAGTTGTGGACTATGGAGAGACTAAATAAAGATAAAAAAATCGAAATATGGTGCTGGATGCTTGAGAAGAGTATCAGTTGATCAAAAAGTAAACCAAATTAAATCCAATTTCAATACAAGAAAAAATAGTATACTAGCAACAATACAAAATGAAAGAAGAAACAGTACCTACTGGTTCCTTGATG
This sequence comes from Alcis repandata, assembly GCA_949125135.1. Classification (NCBI taxonomy): domain Eukaryota; kingdom Metazoa; phylum Arthropoda; class Insecta; order Lepidoptera; family Geometridae; genus Alcis; species Alcis repandata. The sequence goes on along the minus strand of OX421226.1, from coordinate 6,943,670 downwards.
CGACTTAATGGAAAATATTTTATTTAGGAGGTATGAGATAGAAGGAATAGAGACAGGAGGAAAAGGAATAGAACGTTTATAGATCAAACAAAGGGTCGTATCAAAATTACAAAACACTTGCCTGAAGTAACACGGAATAGAAGCTTCACTTGCAAAAGCTGCGATCTGTGGAAAAACTATATAAATAAATTAAAATTAAAAAAAAACGACTAAATACACGGATAATTTTCAAACGGCTGAACTGATTTTCTAGAATCGTATAGTTAAGAACTCTCGTTCTTTCAAATACAAAAACCGCATCATTATCCGTCCATTCTTTTGGTAGCTACCTACGATGCTACAGACAGAAACACAGATACACCTAACACGCGTTAAACTCATAGCACCCTTCTTTTTGCTTTGGGGTTTACAAAAAACAAATCAAAAGTTGAATTAAGCTTAGCAAGAGTTCCCTGTTATGAAACTGTATCCATTTACAAATCATAACTGTTAATTCTTATTGCTCTTGACGGACAGAGTCGTGTTAATCGCTTATTAACACCACATGAGTAGGTATTTAATGTTTGAGCTCGGAAATTAATTATTGTGCTAATTAAGCACTATCATGCACACCTCCTGCAATAAACATTAAAGACTACCACAATTATTTCTACACCAATTAAGTGCTATTCACAATTACTATTAATGTGCACGATTTACGTCGTTTTTATATCTTGTAGCGAATTATGAAATGTTAATGAAATTATCTTAATTCAATTATTACGGTTCATGATTACCTAAATAAGAAAATAAAATTATGGAAAACTGTTTTAGACTTTCGCGGATGTTTAATACATTTGAAACGGTTGTTTGCTTAACATTATTCACGGGTGAAGAGGTCGAGGCTTCGCTTGACTAGGTGATTCTAACAGATCACCTAAATTAAGCTACGGACGAACCGGTCCGTTTTCAGATGGGTGACCACGAGTGGCTTTACAACTGTGTGCTACCGTGGTCTGGCGACACGTCAAGTTTTAGGCCTCGGTTATTCGTCACCTAACAGAAGCCATCTATTATCCATCTATACCTTAAAGACCTTTATTTAGGTGGCCTTAAAACTTTGACGTCAGGACCGACAACTCAGCCTATAGGTACGAACTAACTCAGTTACTTAAAAGTTACCAAAATCAAAATATTTTGCTGAATTTAGTACTAAGTAGATGGGTACTTGCTCACAAGAAGTGACGAATATATAGCATTGCGTTATTCAATTAAGTTTATTTTTTTTAATTATAAGTCAGACGCTTAAAAACATAGAATGTATCTATTACATTCATACTATGTATACACTAAGGTAGAGATTTTAAAAGATAAGTACATCAACGTGATTGGATTAGGTATGTGAGACGAAAGCTCTCATTTCTCTGCCGATGCAATCGGTCATGATCTCGGTGCCACAATGAAATATTTATCCTTCCAAATTGAAGGCCAGTGACACTGGCAAGCGCCGCTTTTTTATATTAATTAAGGCGGACTCAATCCTCGCATAACGGCTGCAAACATTACTATGCTAATTTATTATTAGGGTATTTCCTTGGCATCCGCAATGTGACATACATTTTTTTAAGACGTAACTGTAGCGGAAATATGATTGATAGTTGACCGTTTAAGTATGCTTCAGTTGTCCGTATCTCTTACATGGTGTTTTCTGTGCAGTTCTTAATCTATGCTCCAAATCACGAGTAGGTAGGTAGTTTATGACATCTGCGACTCCAAAATATTTATTATCGGACCGCACAAACCTGTTCTGTGAATAATTTTATGAGCTTTTTATTGTACCGCATACTACTGTAGTTTACATACTATAACATGATAATTTAATTAATCTGCAAAATCTATTGCAGGAATAAGTAATAGAATATAATACCTATCCAAATAAATATGAATGTGTTAATCTTTAACGACGGTACCATGCAATTTACAATGTGTCTGTTATAAAGAAGCATTATTTTTCATGGAAGTAAGTATATTAACTAAATTGCAATGTGACCTCATAATAGAATTTCCGGCCGACCCTCGGCATAAGTTGATCGTAGACGCCACCTGTTCGGAGACGAGCCGGGCGGCGCGCCGCGCGAGAGCGCCGAATAAAGAATCACAATGTGTGCACATTTCACGGCTGTAGTGGTGTAGCTATTCCGAGGTACCGACTATTGATTTTGTCCACCCCCGAACCGTACGCCCGCCGAATGCACCGAGCTCTCAGCCTAACACTTAATACCCCATATATTGATATCAATTTATTGATTCGCACCAAAATAGTGGCTCAACAAATTTAGGGACAGATTCGGATAGTTTTAAGTTGGATTATGAGTTTTATTTGTGAGTAATAAAGCTTTAAATGAAAATTGAGCACTTAGCAACAAAAAATTACTTCAACCCCATTATTAATATGTCTCATCTCAACTGGTCTTACCTTTCATAATAAGCAGTCGTTAAAGCGGCGGCGGTGGAAAGCCCAAACTACTTAAAAATTTCCTTACGGTTTCGGTGTGTAGCAAAAAGTAATATTCAATTTGAGGATGTCTCGAGCGGGTCGCGGCGAGCCTTCCGCGAATTTCCCGATTATAAACCGGCCAAGCCTGGGAATCGCTCACTGATGTTTCGATACGTGATAAGTTTTCAAACAGAATCGACTTCTGAAAAATAATTCGTATAAAGTCGACTGTTTATGAAACTATGCCGATCTATGTGTTCCGTGAGAACTTAAACTGTTTATTCTAAAATGTACCTGATTATACTTAGTGGGCAAACATAGCGGCGTCTGGGGAGCAATGTATTCGTAAAGCAATCCGTTATTGTGAAATTACAAAGGTACTCGTACTTTTTATAAATTCATAAAATTCCTATGTTTTTACAGTAAACGACTGTTAGTTACGGCTGTTATTTTAATTTTAATGTTTCCATAGAGCAAAATGCCATACTATATTCTTAAGTCTTATTTTCTTTCACTCTGGAAATATCTCAGTAGCATAGTAACGCTAAAGACTGATTGGGATTCCCACCTTTTCTGCGTCTCCTTGTTTGTCATGAAATACGTAGAAGTGATCGATTATGTGCAGTTATAATTTGAGTGGTCACTTGCTTTGCTAAGTCTACATATTATTTTGCGATTAAGTGAGAAATAAAACGACAAAAAATTAGTAAAACTTTTATTAATTTTTTGTTGTTTCTTTATTGTATTTTTGTTATATATGTGCTATGATGGTCTCATCACTAGGCTATGGTCTTATTTGAATAGAATGGCAGCGATTTTAATGATTAGTTATAAGTTCAATTCATCCATATGTTAAACACTAAAATCTTTAGTAGTACCTACCTACTAGTAACCTAATAACTGATTATTTTAAAAGTGTGAAATGTTCGACCTACCAAGTTTATCCCACTTAGTAAACCTACTAGTAACCTAATAACTGATTACTTTAAAAGTGTGAAATGTTCGACCTACCAAGTTTATCCCACTTAGTAAACCTACTAGTAACCTAATAACTGATTACTTTAAAAGTGTGAAATGTTCGACCTACCAAGTTTATCCCACTTAGTAAACCTACTAGTAACCTAATAACTGATTACTTTAAAAGTGTGAAATGTTCGACCTACCAAGTTTATCCCACTTAGTAAACCTACTAGTAACCTAATAACTGATTACTTTAAAAGTGTGAAATGTTCGACCTACCAAGTTTATCCCACTTAGTAAACCTACTAGTAACCTAATAACTGATTACTTTAAAAGTGTGAAATGTTCGACCTACCAAGTTTATCCCACTTAGTAAACCTACTAGTAACCTAATAACTGATTACTTTAAAAGTGTGAAATGTTCGACCTACCAAGTTTATCCCACTTAGTAAACCTACTAGTAACCTAATAACTGATTACTTTAAAAGTGTGAAATGTTCGACCTACCAAGTTTATCCCACTTAGTAAGCTTAGTCTCTTACGTACCTACCAAAAACTTTTTTCTTCACTTTCTTAATTGCTCCCAATTGTAAAAAAAAAGCAGAGTCCTAGTTTAAATTCAATTGAGATCTTCATCTCGTGTTTGCTTAGAAAATAATTCACCATAACGGGATTCCTTGTTTCCGAAACCGTCGGGTTATTATTCACAGCACCAATTCGAGGAATATTCTCACGATCTGCATACGCCACAACCTGTAGAACTAGATTATACACATTATTTTTACTTATAATATGAGTCACACGCACCGTACTGGAGCGCCTGTTTTGTAATAAATTAATATGCCGAGTGCGCCATCTATAACACGAAACGTTAATTCTATGTGACCGTAAATAGATTGCACGTATCTATCGGTAGCAGAAATTAACTTCATGCATAAGTAATACCGGTAGCGCTCGACAGGCCTTTGCGCCGTGAAATGTGCCTAGCGACTACTTATTATGACATTTGTTTTACTTAGCAAAGTTCTATGTACGATGTATGAAGATTTATTAGACCAATAAAACGGACTCCAAAGAAAGCCATTTAAATGAAAAACTACACAATAAATTGTATGTTACTCCGAACTCTATACGGGATTGTACGGAACGGTGATGTTTAGCCGAATAAAACTGTGAACAAGTTTTACCATAAGAACATCCTAGAAATCTTGAAACAATTGAGCCATTGATAATGTCATTCATACTAGACGAGTTTTTTTGTGAAAAATATTTTAAAAATAAGATTAAATCTACTATATCTATAGTACAATATTTGTACGGTAAATTCAAATTTGACTTCATATCGTTTTCATCATTGTAACTAGTAGACGGTATTTTAAAAGGATGCCGTTTACATCCTTTAAATTATAAAGTGCCCCATTGAACACAACTCACGTCTCTACCAAGAGATAATGTTTCTGGAACTGGTTTAATTAATTAACAATCTGCGTGTTTATATCTTAATTTATTATACCGCTTCTGTTTGCTATGTTGAACCAGTAATAATTATATTTTAACTTTAGAACGAGAAAGTGATTCGCCGCTCGCTGGCGTCCGTCGTTTAGTCATAAAGATAGTGCATATGTATCGGCAGAAAAGCTTGGCGTACAATTTTTTCCCTATCAAATCAAACTACATATTCATACGGTTAATAGGTAGAGCAACATGTAGGGATCCAATTTATGCTTACTTGATTCCTGGCACGTCTGATGTAGAGAGGGTGGGCCCTCATAAACCCGCACATATCTCGGCTACGGTTTCAGGACCAATGGAGCGAATTGATTATGTACTTTGTTTGATTTGCTATTCTTAATTTCTCGTATGTTCTTTGATTTCCATCCTTTGCATTTTTATTACAGAGTAAACAAAACAAAAGGCGTCTTTTGAACATATTCTACTTATAACTGTTTACAAAATAGGTAAAAACGTAATACAGAAAGCCGAATATATATACAGAAATTATCTAAAACTAGGGTAGATATGTATCTCTAGTTCACGATTGTGACTGATAGTTATATTAAAACAGTCGTGATCATCATGAGCCCCTGAGGCATAGTAGATGTTGTCACTTTTCAATAATTTATTTATTTGTACGCCTATCGAATTCCAGTCGACGTTCGGGCCCTACTATAGATAACTGAACCGTGCCACCGTAGTACACCTCATGAAAAATAACTCGTAACGTTCCGAAAACTAAAAGTGTTCAAAGAGCTTTAATACAGCTAAATACTTATTTTTTTAAAGGAATACCTCGGTGCTGCAAACAAATAAAAATGTCAGCATTTGTCGAGTATGCGAAGGTAAACCGATCGATGGTAGGGCTACAGACGGAGGCTCGGCGCCAACGTCGGTTCTCGTTTGCGCGATGGCTATCAGGAGCGCAATCCCCTATTCCTCGCAGTGCTAATCAATGAATAATTACTCTGTTTAAGGGGCACCTCTATAAATAGCTGGCTGGAGCGCTGACCTGGAGCGACGGGTTAGTCCGGCCCGACAGCCGCGGACACTCGCAGCAGCCTCGCTCCTCCGCCTCCCGCAGCACCCGCCCGCGCCACCGCCACCGCCTCCGCATATCATCCAGGGTTGATATTATTTCCCTCTTTCTCATCAAAAAGCACTATAAGTGATTTATTTATGGCAGTAAAGCCTTATAGGCTGCTTGAAATAACAAATTATAACCGTCCCCGAGAGGAGGAGTGACTAAGCCATCCGAATAAGAAATTTGTCAATACCTTAAATTCATATTTTGCTCAAGCTTTCTTTAAATTTCGAAGCAATGTGCTGTTATGCCTATATAAAGAACGCATACTGTATTTCCAACGACATTCTGGACAGCCCTACAGTGGCGTCGCCAGCACTCGACACGCCTCCGACTCCGCATCCTGCCGTTTTTTGCAAAATTAACTACAAAGGATTCTTTGTAAGCAAAATGTGGATACAATTTTACCTAAGTGATCTTAATACCATAATAGTAAACATGCTTAAGTACTTTATATCCATACACAATACTGGGATTAGGATCAAATATATTATAGCAACCCCATCTTGGCAACCCGCATGACGAGCTTAGCTTCACCAAGAGTTGAACAAATCTGCAAAAATACCTTTATAGAGTTCCAAGCATGAAATCTTAATCACAATGATTTAAACAAGACACAACTCACGGAATAAACAACAGTTACCAAGGCTATTGCACAAAACTGATAAACTGACATAGACTGCTGCATGCATTGTACATATTGTTTAAAGGCTTCGGCTGCATTACGAGTAGGTACGAGGAGAATAGTGCGTGTGATTTTACAACTAACGGCAGTTCTAACCGAAGCTATCGAACGGAGTACCTCCGGTGCCAAAGGGTTATCTACTATCGAGCCGACTATAAACAGATAGCTACATATGGTATAACAATTCCAGAGTTCGAATAATGGATAAAAGACCCAGTCGTGTGAAATTGCAAAAAGGAATAATCCATCTATAAATGGTCTTTGTAAAATAATTCGAAGCAATTCGAATCTCGTAGAAGAGTCGCGTCGAACGAGCAGTTAAGTGAATCAGTAAATTACCTAAATACCGGGTGCGTTGTTTTATTTTCTGAACCAATTACCGAGAAGCGAGTGACAATGGCATAGACCCTGGTGGCGGCCACAAGGCTGAATGTCGCGCGATGTGCCGGCGGCGGCGGCGGCGGCCTGGAACAAATGCGGAGACGACGCCAATTTGCCACTCAACATGACAGACACTCGCCACCTTATTTGTATAACGTTAACATGCTCCACTAGACCACTAGATATATGGTATTTGTTTCTGTGCTCAATACATACCATAACTGCATTGTTTATACTTCACTGAAAAGGATAATCGGACCTTTCTACAAATGAGAAGAAGCATTTTATACGAGGCTGCAAGTTGCAGACCAATGTATGTAGATAAGCAATTCAGCTTAGCAAAGCGTTATAGCTACTTACTTGGTTCCTGCCTGCTTAAATAATTACCTACTTACTCACCAGGTGTTATCTACTAATAAAATTAAGGATATTTATTTATAAGGATAAATTTGTGCCGGGTAAAACGTAATACAAAGTCTATTTCATTTCATATAATTCTAAATGCGTCCTGGATCTGTATAAAAGCATCATAATCCGAGACGCGGCTCCAGCCTGTCGGTAATTAAGGTCGTCGAAATGTCCTTGGGTATAGACATCATAGAACCTGTACGTAAGAAAATGATAAAAATGACTTCACAGCGATTAAACTTGTTATAATGAATTACGGCATTGCAAGGACGCAGTAAAGTTGAATATTGCATCAGAACAGTTGCGAGCGAAGGAAGGCAACGTTCGCGTGGAATGTTGGCTGCCCGGCGCGGGTGCTCGGTGGTGCGCCTGCGCACGGAGCGGCGCGGGCGCAGGCGACTCGCGCCCGCCGCCGCCGCCTTCTGTGACTCATCTCAGCATCTCTTCACGCACAGATTGGGAAAATACACAGATAATTTGTAGGTTCGATCGTTTCATTTCTTACAATCGGGGCAGCGTTAACCGCTGTCTTTGACGTCACGTGTGTAGATTTAACGGAGACGAATGACGGTGCAGTGTGGTACTTTTCCTGTACCCTACTGTATGAGGTATGATGATGATGAATCATTAAAAACCGAGAAGCCACATGATCCTTCCTTCATTACTGTGGCTTAATTCGTTCGCATATAAAGGTCATTGACAACAGAAGCCCATAAATGTTCGTTTTTGGCTCAAGTTGCTTACATACTTTTGATTTGGTATGTCTGTGGAGGTAATTCATTTTCGTCTTGGTCAGTTAAGGGAATATATATAAAAAGGGTACATGTTATTTGCCATTTGCATAAAACATGGCTGTTTGAACTCAGATATAAAAGAACCTACACACATGCATGGCTAAGACATGGCATGGCTAATCAAGAAGCAGGAAAGGTTCGGTCTCTTTGCTTACATGTCACGAATCACGAGTGAATCCGACGCACTTCCCAAAGTTAATCAAAGAAGTTTACGAGGCTCAGGTAGCCCAAGTAAAGTGATTGGAATTATTTAGAGCCAAAACAAGCTTAACATTAAGCAAGATGAGCCTTGATAATTTAATTCGGACTTACTTGTACTTAGGTAATTATATTGGTTTGTCTCTACTTCTCAGATCAAGCCTCTCTAGCTTGGTCTGAGCTCTACTTTTGATGCATAATTGCGCAGTCAGCGTATGCTATGGCTAGAAATAGTATTTCGTATTGATTATTTTCTTATATTTAGCTTCACTTTAAAGTGTCTACACATTATCTATACAATTTCATTAATTTATTGTAGTAAATAGGTAATTGATACTTTTGACTTAAGGGATTTTGAGTAACGATCCGATATTTTGAATAGCATGCTTAGATTCATAATCATGTAGATAATAATCATTATTCTAAATTAGTGGTATTCTTATAGTAAGAAGTAATTTATTATGTTAACGAAAAATAATGGTAAATATTGTTTTACAGGGAGAGAGAACCCCGGGTTCGAGTGACGCGTGGGTGCTGCTTGACATAACACCATAACAACTAATATACGTGATCATAAAAAAATAACCGAAGTTAAGCTATGAACGATCCGGTCGGCTTTCGGATGGGTGACCGCAAAAAGTACCGAGCGCTGCCGTAAGTTAGATGACACGCTAAATTATAAACTCTAGTTGTTCATCCTACATATGAGAGAACTTCGAGGGACCCAAAAGTTCTGACACTTAGCGCTACCTGGCCGCTCAGTTTGTACGAACTTTGTTATTTTCACCATATGACTAGTATAATATGAGTCGGTTGCTAAATAATATCGATTCGATGGTGCGGCAGATGGCCGGCTGCGGAGCCCGGGCTGTCTCCGCCCGCCGCCGCCCGCGCGCTGCACTCCGCCGCGCCGCCCTCCTCTCCCCCGATTGAGATTTATCCTCCCTAAACATCCCCTGCAAGAATGAATTATTCGATTTATATTAAGTTTCCGCAATTTTCGTTTTGAGGGAAGCGGAGAGAGGTAAACATTCGCACAGCGAATTCGACCTTTAGTAAAATATTGTGAAGGGAATGTCGCCGGGCGAGTTTCATTACCGATGACAATGAGTAACATTAGCCATCTAATTTCCTACCGACGTGGGGCCATCTGTTGCATGCAGGATTCGCTCTCACACACATTTCGCCGTTGTTTATATTATGCGACTCGATTTATTCAAGCTCACAGACTCATTCGACTCGTTTACAGTTATGCGAGAAGAGTAACGACGTTCAGCGAAGGATACGGATACTCTGTTTTTATTCGTCGTCGAAATGCAAAGTCAGAGAGCAAACAAGGGCGTTTCAATAATAAGATAAACGCGCATAAATCTCCAGCAAAATCACGTACTAAAATAAAACGACAGCTAATATCCGAAACGCGCAATGCTTTGCTATCGCGATAAAGGGCTGTGAAAAACGAATGAGCTTATATTCCATTTTACATAATCTCTGTCTAGACGGAAGCTGACCGGTGCCGTACGATGGTCGGTGTTCTCTTATTGAGTGTCAGCGAGGCGCTCTCGCAACTCGCCCTCGAAGCTCCGGATTTGCCTCCTACGCGTTTGTTTGTGAACTGCGGGTGAATTACGAGCTATTTTCACAACTTTGTAAGTACATTCAATTTCAATCCAGGTGGCCTCTCGTAATGAAACTCTGTTAGCGATCTGGGGTTCTTGATTCCGGCTTTTTTGTAACAATTTCGTCCGTTTGTGTTACACTTTTTTCGTCTCGAATGATCCGTCTATTTATAATGGGCACCTCCTTTTGGTTTGAAGTAATGAGCGTGAAAAAGAACAAAGTGACCGATCTGCGCAGCGCCGCCGGATCATGTTTCGCGGTGTCAACGGACGCCTCTCAGTCCATTTCTCATTAATTCTAATTATACTCAAATGCTTGGGGTTTCGCGGGAAACGGCACACAATAAACCCTTTGAAGGTATAGGGTTGTTGGTTGTTAATTGTGTTTAATTATGACAAACAATGGGATTATGTTAAGCCTCGTTTGTGTTTTCATGCATTAATTATTTCTTATGTTGACCAAATTGAAGACAAAATGCAATGGCGGAGTGTTTTTGCATAACAGATATCAAAAGTAGCTGGGTAGGTACGTGCTTTCCAAAAGGAGGCACAAGCGGAATGTTTCCCAAGCGGCTTGCATCTAAGTTGTGCCAGTTAATGAACAAAGAAGGTATAAAAGGCTCCAAAGCCGGTTGAGCCCTATTTTATAGTTTTACATAGATTTATTTAGGAAAAGTGAACCTATTAGTGTTTTCGAAACAATCTAAATTTATAACGTCAATCTAAGAGCAAATTAATACTTAGTCATCGGACTCTAAAATTATTTGATATCACCGAAGTCGGATTATTGATTGATGTTTGATATGCATATTAATTTTAAAAAGTGTTTAGCAAGTAACGTAGGTACTTAATTTTTTTAATACCCATTTCAACCTTTGAAAATATGGTTACTCAGTTGCGATCGAGTTATGTGAACATGTGGCCCACACATTTGGTGATGGTTTGCACTTCCGTCTGTTTTCCTTTTTCTCGTTTCTTGGCTACCAAACCGAGTTCAACGAATTATTTTAAGCAATGAGAACCATCTTAGGCAATAATCAGTACATCTGACTGTAGATTTAATCTACTTGTCTCATTTTTTAACTAAGATTGATTTGGTAACATACTCGTACTTAAGAAAATTACTGCTACGTGGGTAGATAAATCTAGGTAATTCGAATGTGATAAATAATATACAATACAGGACAATCAAAGAGGACAATTATAGACAAATGGATAAGAAAGCATTGCATTTTTTACTCATGATAATTTGCGTCCAGTTGTGATGACATCATAAAACCCGTTGAAGCATGACCCGATCAATTTTAAGGTTCCACGACAAAATGAAAATAGAAACATTCGTGATTTGAACTTCTTTGTTGGCTACGCTATGTAATAATATTTTCGAGACAAAAAATAAAAGTAAGATAGACGTCACTTTATTGGGACGTCAATAGATTTATTTATTTAACAAAGAGATAACAATTACAATAAACAAGTACAAGATGTTTATCAAACCAATTATCTCTTCTATTTTAAAACTGTAGACTATGTATGAATAGAATTAGGTACCCAAATCAATTATAGCCAAATTATTATCATTTCATTTATTATAGCCATTATTTTAGATTATACGAAAATAAATGGATATTGTGACAGCTAATAACATGATATTTTGGAGTTAGCAAGCAAAAAAGAACACTATCTGAATGATCTGAGATTCACACTTGACGCTCTTTATTCTCAAGAATTCTAAGCCGATTTGCATGACCAGCTTTAAGATTCAAATCTGCTGAATAAGTTGAACCTGTGAATTTAAATAAGGCTGGCACCCAATCTCTTATTTATATTTTCAAGTGTCTAGCTCCAACGCAGGCTGACTGCAAAGTTGCCAAGTCGAGGATAACTGTACCCTTCAGCGACCAGCCTTGGCAGATTAAACGGTATGCTCTGTGAACAGTGTTGCTCTCAAATACTTCACATCCCTGCATACTTACCAGGCTTACTCAGACCACTTTCACACTATATTCCATTGTTGCTACCGTTAAGGAAAATAAATACATTTTTTTTACTGATTTTATTAGGTAGATATCCAATTGTTTTTCTAACAAAACACACGATTGTCGTTATACAATTGGCTTCATAGCATTGAGTCTGTATTTATCACAATTCTAGCCAGTTATGTGCAAGTACTAACGTCTCTAGGAATGTACACAGCAAATCTAGGAAGTACCGTAAGCGACTATGGGTCATTGGCTCATGAAGATGTCAGGTGAGCAATAAAATTTATTTTATCAGCGCCAGTATCGTTAGTATTTACAATGCGGTGCGATGGGAACTGCAGCTCTGATAACGATTAACCGAATTTAGGGTAATTGCGACATGATTCTGATAGTCACAGGGTAATGGAGCCATTAATGCTAAATGTGCATGGGGTCTAATGTGACCTTAATTCAATATTATTGATCTCTAACTTAAAACAAGTCCGATATTAATTTAGCTTCCGCCTTATCTTTAAAATAAAAAATGGATATAAAATGTATGAAAATAAATAATAATGTGACAGTTACGGCTATAGGTACGAGTACATGCCTACTTTTATTAGGTAATAGAGTTACCTATACATATCACATATCATAATGTTTTGGCGTATTTCATGTTAAAATTTCTCTCAAGTAAAATACTTACCCGCGGAAACATTTAACCTATCACTTTTTATTGCCTTAATCTTTTAGCAAATGGACGATACTTTCGTTAAAATAAACTGCTGCATTTTACAGCATCTAACGGAATCCATGTGAGGAACTTAACGAGTTTCATAATAGAGAAATGTTTATCGGTGAACGCTGAATTGTGTTGTGTGATCCGGCGCACTGGGTGTTCAGTGAGCTGCCAGGCTGGGCTACTCGGTGTAGTCGGCGTAAGGAGATTTCGTTGGTTTGAGAAATTTTACAAAAGTCTACTTTAGTGATTTTTGGAAGCATTTATAGGTTACAATAAATGTTTCCAAAAATTACTACACCAACACTGCATTTACAAGTGACCATCATTCCTAGTTTTCACCGAAAAATCTATATTTTCGTATATTGCGCGCTACGGTGATAAAGAAAGGACATTGCGGCATTCTGGGTGGCATAGACCTGATATGAGCATTCGTCACTCAATCGCATAAAAAATAAAGTAGAGGATGGGTTGCCTAGAAATTAATCTAGCTGGTCTGGTTTTGCCCGCTATCCTACAATTCCTACAGGAATGGTTAATTTTTCCGGAATAAAAAGTAATGTGGAAAGCCAGAGTATAGATCCATACCAAATGTCATCCAATGTTCACCCATTTTTGGGTGATTTAGTATCAAACATCTGTACATAAAAACTTTCACATTTATAACATTAATAGGATGACGCCTGTTACTGCGTGTGATTTATCGCCGCGCGCCGAGTGGACCATTACCGTGTCACAATCAATAAGCACCACCGTCTAGCGACTGATGAATTCTACCTATTTAATCTGCAAAACCTATACAAACATCTAACACTGTTCTAATAAATGAAAACAAGATAATTACTTTTACTTAAATAATTATATTTCGGCTATCTTCGCAAGAGTTCATCAGATAATCTTTCTCTCTAAACTCCTTTCAAAATGCAGTTTGTTTCGTCACATAAATAAGAAACTTTATGATCCTTTAAAGGAAATGTCCCGATATCCTTTCCTTGTGCAACGATGTAAATAAGTAAATATTATTTAGGGTAGAGACGTAAACTTACGCATGGTTGGACCATAACTTGCAAATATGACGGTATCATTAAAGATTCGCTTAGGAAAAGATAAATTTATTGTTATGTTGTAGTGCAAGATGGGAATACAACAAAGTAACTGGTAAATACGTACATAATGTTGCGATAGGTACTTACATGGTGCGTAATTTGAAAGCTAGTAGGTACTCTAAGTACTAGTTGGTTGGTGAGTTATCTCTCTAGGTTTCCAATAAAGCTCTTGCTCTTGCGCTAGCTACACGCGGTAGCAGACACACGTCGCTACTCACTCTTATATCATTTTTTAAATAGGTTATTAATGCTCCTTATGCGGCACAAGTTTTTTATGTATCTACTTATCTACTACAAATTACAATAAGAATGATTTGTGTAAATTCTGTTGTACTATATCTTAAACCAAATTAAATTTTACAGTTTACAGTTAAAAAAAACATTGTCATTCTCTTTTCTCATATTAAAAATAACCGAGATGCAGATAAATATATTTGGGGCTTAGGAAACTGTATGTAGGTACAACACATTCGGACACAACGTATTATAAGCTTCGAGCAATGATAAAGCTTTAGACTTTATATTCATACTTGGGCTACAACTTAAACTTCGTAGGACCAAATCTGCGCGTCAGCACCGCGGGAACCGGGAAGCGTCTACGACGTGGAAACTACCTCTAGAATAGAGGGAAAAAAACATACAGTCGAATTGAGAACCGTCTCTTTTTTGGAAGTCGGTTAAAAATAGACTCACGTCATGGTCGTGCAGAGGTGCATGGCACCATAAGAGTATAAGAAGCGTCTGCCGCAAGACTGGCGCTCCCGCTTGGAGTCCCCACTTGAAGCAGCGCCAGTCTTGCGATAGACGCTGCCTATAGATACCTACTCTTATGGTCTGCACGGTACCAACGCGGGGGTGTTGCTGACGTACAGATTTTAAAAAGAGTCGACTGCAAATGTGGTCTACAACGACGGGTATAAACATGATTCTAACGACTTTTTGAAATCTAAAATCGTTTAAGCCGTATCGGCGATAAGAGGTTTCATAGAAGCTGACAAACATACTTAGGTAGATACACTCGAAAATCTTTTCATTCCTGTCTTGAGGCAGTGTACTGTTTTTTGGGAAGAACGATTATTTAAGCGAAACCTACTCATATCTCCTAAATGTATTGGTTTACCTACTTACCTATTCGTTGTTTACATGGTTCACATCATGCGGCTTAATCATGTATTGATAATGACACCTTGTAATGTTGTTTTGGCCACGGCCAAAAGTATGCTAATTAAAAGCAAATAAGTACTTTGTCAAGTTGACAAGATGTTCTGATCCTGGTTGATAATTTTCCAAGTAAGCTATATAGAGTATCCGGCAATTCTTATTATTACCTTACATTTTTATAAGATTCAATTGATGTTGTCGTGTTTTTGTTCCAGATAAGACTACATATCTATCTATACTTTGTCAAGTATTTGTCTAAGTCCCAAGATATCATTATTGTCTTAAGTGTGATGTAAATAAGTACCTACAATTTATGCGGATAATTGTAGCTATTCAACGTTTCGCTATAAATACCAATGAATAGCTCCCTAAGTGTTATTCGTTTTCAAGATTCCTGAGTAATTTCCTCCGTAATTTCTTACGCGTATTTCCTCAAAGCACCTTATATTTTTATAACGAAACACGAGAGTAGGAGGGTACAGTTAGGAAATTAAGGTACTTACGTACTTGCTTACAAGAATTCCGTATTTACCCTCGGTGATTATTTACATAGAAGTTCTCAGGAGGCTTGTGCTCGTGTGGGTACCTAGCTACACTCGTATATGGTCAAGTGAACGGAGGTTCGTCTCAGCCGCCGGAACGTCTATTTGTTTTAACGCAATACCTGTCAATAGCCATCCTAAGTTCATTGGCACTCCCACTTTGGCGCATCCATTGCGTAGATTTGTGCAGTACACCACCATTTGTTCAACAGGGACCCACCAAACTGGTATCCCGTCTCGTAACATGATCTTTGGTATGCCATTAGTTTGTTTACACATTAAATACTAAATAATTGTACTCAACATGAGCTTAACAACGTTTAAGTTTGTTAATTTGGACTCTAACGTAACTTCCAATATTCTCCACACTACTGGGATCGTTTCACGTGTCAATACAAAGATGACAATTGATTGGCCAAATTAGTTAAATTGGCAAACAAATTAGCACGGCGCGCGGCGGGTCGACACCTTCCAGTTTAGCGGGGAAATTCAATTTGTCTACATTCGGCTCCGTTATACAAACTCAATTTCATTCGAATATATTGTTGGTGATTCACCCATAAATTAAATACGTCTCTAGCTGGTGTACTTTACTTTAAACTGTTGTCATGTTCATGACTTATCTATTATGAAGTTCGAAGTGAATGATAGTTTCGTAACCCGTTTCTAGGCGAGTGTAAAACTGTTGTCAGCACTCGTACCTAATTTGTGTGTTAGTGTTAAATAAAACGGTGTTCAATATTTTGTAACAAAACAAGGAACACAAAGGGCGTTACACTCCTAAAGTAAACATAGAGCAATAAGCGCGAGCCGGTGACACGCGCTCGCGCACCTCGTCGCGCGACTCCCGCTCCGTCGCACCTATCATCAAATTATCACAATACATAGCCTCACCTACACCAAAGAATACACGTTAACAACTGAATAACAGATTATGCAAATGTTTACAAATTAATTGGACAATGATGTGTAGAACTCATATTTACAAGTGACAACTAGAGCAAGATTAAAGTGCAGGACAAAGCTCTCTAGTGGGTACATTTGGTACCTAGAGTAACTAGTACTTAGTTCTAAGCGTACTTACTTAGTACCAGTAGATACTTTCCATCACCTATTTGTTTTCTACTTCAGCAAGTTACTCGCATTTTTTTACAAATATCTCATAAAAAATAAATGTAGAGCAGAACGTAATATTCGAGGCCGCTACAAAAACCAATAGCTAATTATACCTAAATTTTCTTCTACAGAAAGCTGCCTTCCTCACAACACACCAAATAAGAAATACAAAAAATAGGAAAATAAAGCATCTTACTTATTCTGATAAGCGAGGTACTATATTTTACTTTCCTCCTTGGCATAGGAAGCGTATATAAATGATTCAAGTGCAATCAGGTAGGTTAATATATTCATATAATTCATTAAATAAAGTTGTAATCATCCATGGAAATCAAGCAATATATACCTATACATTTTCATTTATAGTTCATAAATTATGTTTATTATTGAAACACACGATGGATCCATGCCCCACAGAAGCAGATTCAACTTAATCCATCAAGGACGCAAGTATCAGAAGTTCGAAATCCTATTTATTGACCATAAATAACAATGGATGTAATAGGTAAGTCAAGTTTACAAAGATATTTTGAGTTAAATTAGATGAAGTTTCGTAAAACTCAAATAAACGAAACTTAATTACAAATAAAAATAATTATTTCATTAATTGAACGTGATTTTTTGGTCGCCTGGTTTGAATTTATTGTTCTTGCTCGATTCTATAATTTTGATTACTATAATTATGTTATGTATGTTAACTTATGATTTTGCGTTACAAGGGTGGGTAAAAAGGGCTTTTACGTTTAAAGGGAATTTAAATAATAATGTTTGTTCTCAACGACGCAATTTACTCGTATTAATTCTTTGGTCTAATTTATAGATACATGACATGTTAACATTAAATTTTTATTTTTAAATAATAAAATATTAAAACAATTAAAATATATTTTCATTGGGTGTTTTATAAGGTGCAGATTTATTCACAGAGACTTAAATTATGAAAATACATATGAATTTATTAAGTTTCGTTTCATTTAGTTTTGGTAAAACCAACTTTTTATAATCTCTATTTTTTACTTAATGACCTACAGCAGGCAGGTATGATAAATCAAACAAACACTAACAGACGTCTAATTATAAACACTTCTTAAAGTTAAACGTCTTTAACGTCGTTCTCCTTGGCACTTTATTTTGATTTTGCGCAAAAGTTAAATGAAGTCTACAATTTAAGCAACATTTATAAAGTAAGACTGAGAAAATATACCGTAGTGAGGCTTCCAAGTAAAAAGGTAGTATTTAAGTAGGAGGTAGTTTCAATAAAGTCAAGTGCCAATGTAGGCTCGTAACGTAGGAGGTAGGCATCATGTCAACAGTTAATGTAACGGTAATTACATAAGGAACTAACATTTTCACACGTACTTAATGAGCTTAGTATCTACCTGGCACTTGCAGATATTCGAGTTTAATGTTTATTCACCTTTAAACCCATCAGGTTTAAAGCTCAGAGGGTCTTACTCCCGTCGGGGCTGTGGGTCGTTCAGAAGTTACCGCGGCCTCGGCGGCACAAGGGCGTAGAGCCGTAGAAGGAACATGGTGGTTTTTAGTCAGTAGAAGTCTGACACTCCCTTCCGCTCTGCCCAAGAGTGGGAGGGGTCATTTGATGATTTCCCACACCCCCCAAAAAAAAAGAGGGTCATAAACACTCATAAACACTGCCTAAAGTAAGTCACTGCCTAAAATGCTTTGACAACTTTTCGATGACGTAAAATGTCACCTGCGAAAACAAGACGGAGAATTTTAAGCAGTGGTTAAGCTAAAGCAGGCTTTATAAATATGGTCTATAACAAAAAGCTAGGCCTAAAATGTTTAATAAAGTTTAAGCTTACAGTTTTATTAAAAGTGACGCACTTACGAATATGTCAGATTGGGGAAGAAATACTAAGCTCTCAGAAATTATCCATAGATATTTAATTAATTTTAAGAAAGTGTAGCAAGCAATGTGATGTAGCTTATTCAAATTTTATGGTAACGAATTCTAATTCTATTTTAAAAATAATAACTACTCATATGTAAAACTAAACACTGTAGAGGTACATAAAACACAGGCGCTTTTTTGTAGAGCTTATTAACTATGGAAACTACCGTGGGCTAGAAATATTTTGTTAACACGCGAATACTGAGTCTTTTCGTTACTTTCGGCGACCTTCATCAGGTGAGTTAAAAGCGTAATATTTACGTGAAGATCCCGTGTCAAATAATTATGACAAAATATACCTCAAATTGTTGTTTTTATTCATTAGACAATTAATCTGTGGCTGTATATTTCAATTTATTTTCACTTCTCATGCTCGTTAAGTCCTTGTTTATGCTCAATGTAGGCGGGCTAAAACGGTTTTTTTATACTCTAGTGCTTGAAAGCAACCTCTATGAATAAAACAAAACTCTTTTGCCCTAGGGCCTAAAAGTCCACTTTTAAAAATAATTTATATTTTTTTTATCTGAGAGGTTGAAAAACAGATGTTCTGGTTATTTATTCTCCTTTTATGTAAGAAGTTTTCTCGTGTCTTTAAAAATATAAAACCTATAGATCGTTATCGTAGTCTTTTAATAGTAGATTGTACCACAAGGGCATCAAACAAGCCATTTTATCCTATAGGTACGTTCAGAGCTAGCCCGAGCCGAAGGCGAGGGCGGATACAAAAGTCGAGGATAAAATAGGTTTTATGCCTGAGTTATACACTCGACTTTTCACTTGGATTGCGATAAAAATGAAAAAATAATTAATTTTATGAATAACAATATATTTTTTAGTATAGTGACCAGTCATAGTGTTGATAATGAATCAGCATCCTAATAAAACTTTGATGTTAACAATAGTATGAAAATTGACAAGTCATCGGCAAACTTTCGCTAGAGGTTGACTCACACTTGGCTATTTAATTTAATTTAAACCGCTAAGTAGTACCATCCACTTCAATTGACGCGGCAGAAGTAAAAGTGATACGGTGTAAAATAATGACAAATAATCTCAAAGATAATCATATAGATATGATTCATTCTGATTTAAATTCATATCTACCCAAAACACTTAATGCGAATCTGGAGAACGATATCTTGAAAATTTGAGGAAGGTACGAGTGCTCTTTTTTTACAGAATTCAAGTCTTACGAGTATATAATCACTTAAAATATGATGTTTGTTTATCATTAAAATTAAGGTAATCTAAATATAGATAGTGATATTACTCACAGAAAACAATACAGTAGTACCTACACAGTACAGTTTTTGTAATTTTCTGATTGTCTGATGACGTCGTTTTGAAGAATGTTAAAAGCAACACAATGTTTTCCATTCCGAAGAAAGAGCGCTAACAAAAAGTTAGATAGGTACCCAAACAACAAAGCAATAAGTTCCCCTAAAATTATGTGTAAAATCGCAACGCGGATGTAGACCGCAAGTTAATTATAATAATAGCCAGGTACCCTGGGCCGAGGTCCGAGTCTGCGAGCCATCATTTGGGCAGCTGAGTGTGACGAGGCGGCCGGGTCCGGTCAACGATCGGCGCCCACAATTTGGAAGGTCGCAACTCGGCCTTCTTTCGCCGAAACATCATCAACTAACGCCACTCCGGCCCGTCCCGCGCCCCGCGCCCGGACACCCTGTATTTACCTCCATACACTAACAGTTATGAATGCTCTCGCATGTGTACATGTAGGTTATGTTTCTGTGTCGACGCCGATTCTGGTTCAATTAGAATCTTAATAAAAACGAGTCCGTAATTGGATTTTCGATTAATATCGCCGCGATTTCTAATTGCAGGAAGGATGGCGTGACATATCTGATGCATCCATCGGCTCGCTGCGCGCTTAGACGTTTTCGGATCTCACGGTGACATTATCATAATGCCTTAATAACTCTTTCCTGCGAATGCCTTTGTGAGAACGTCAGGGACCCAGGTGAGTCACAAAACACGCATTATGCGCAAACTCTTTATGTTTTAGAATAATATAGCGTCGTACCTACCTACCGCATGTTTACGTGAATGGTATATTCATTAGACGATACATTGAGATATTATTGTGAAAAAGCTGTTTAGTGAACGTTTTTGAGGTGAAGGCGTCTGTCTCGTCTGTGAGGGTGAGGTCAGCAGAAGACGCGTCTCTAACAAGACGCCTATTCACAGCACCAAATCCTATTCTATCTTTATCCTTGACTACTTATATTTCCCAAGATTTGACTTTTAAGTTTAATTACGTACATAATTAAAGTTCATTCAAAAGATGCGTTCTGATATTGGCGCTATTCTTGTGCATCTTGGCCGAACAGCTCACTTTACATTTCTAGCAAAAAATATTCAAATCATGATCTGCCTAAAAAGCATGTAACATGCTTCACAAAGAAATAGTGACCTCGAAATGAAAATCATGCAGCACTTGTAACCGTTATAATAACGAGGTCATTTATCAACTTTGTATTTGTTTGTGTACCTATGTACTTACCTATTCTGTACGCATTAAGAAAGTAACTAGATATCGAACTGATCCATGTACCTATCGGGATTATAATTAGTCATTAGGTACATTATAGGCAACAATGAGGTCACAAAAGTTTATTGTAATTTGGACTGGACGCCGAAGAAACGAAACATCTAAGCAAAGTTTTACCTACTTATAAGTATAAGCTAAACATCGATACATAATAGGTGGGCTTAGAAAATTTAATGAAAACAAATTAGAAATTGTTTATTACTTTAACCCTAATACCTAAATGCTGAGATATCATAATAAATCATAAGTTATTTAGACTTCACCTAAAATTAGAACAAAGTGAACATAAATTGTTGCCATTAGCTTCCATTTAAAAGATTTAGGTGTGATAGGTAGGTGCCTCAAATAAATCACTGCGTCTCGTAACATTGTTTGCAAAAATATATTTAATTTAGCATTTAATCAAGCTATTGTGCTCGATACTTTCACTAACATGTTTTGTATGGCGTGTAATTGAAAGTAATGATGGCCAATATTATGTTGTGTGTGGCCAATTTACCGTTGGACGAAAAAGAATACGACTAGTTTTTTGCTTTCAGGGTTCCTTCTATAACGAACAAGAGTATGTACCTAATGTAATACATTAGGTTCTAGCTTCGTCATGATGATGTTTGAAAAGTAAAATTTAGCAAATTAAAAACAGATACACTTTCTGGTTTAGTTCGTTATAATCATCTTGTAATTTAATATTAAGTTACTAAATAGCTGCTTCAGAAAATAAAATAGTTGATAATGGTTTACTTTTACTCATATTTACAAATGCGGTTTTGGGCGTTGCGATAATTATCACATCACAAAAAATATACTTTAAATGTGAAGTTTATATGAGCGTATTTGTTCTCTCTCAACTCCGTATTGATACAAAGGATTTGAATAGAATTTTGGTCTATAAGTAAACGTTTTATATCCCAGATATAATGGATCGACATCAAGAATTCAGCAAGTACGCAGCCATTATTCTACATATTGTTCTCTGACATAATAATTTAATCACCAATTATGAGGTCGATTTAAAAGTATCGAAAATAAAAATTTAAATATCTTGGTTAACAATATTTTCCGATCAGAATTCTAGGTCTCTATGGCATTGCCTCGTATCGATAATCCTTGTGGAAGAGGAAGTCAGCGGCCATCGAGCATGTCGTGATGCTGGACCGTTCAAGTTGTAAGACGAGTGAATAACATAATAAACATTGTATAAAGACACGTTCAGCACTTAACCGCAATATTGAAGGTACCGTGTGTTCAATGTTTACTTAACATACAACAGGCGACTGTAATATGCACAATATGCACATAGCCTTTCATTTTTACTGATGGATTTAAGATACCTGATGTTTTTAAAGACAGTCATTACAATACTTGGGTACTGGATTTTCCTCATAGTAGGTACGAGTCGGGATTTGAACCCGCCACCTCAAGAATGCGAAGCGGCGGTTCTCCCACTGAGCTACCACGGCTCAACAAAGGGAGCAATCACAATAAATGCGTAACGGTCGTAATAACGTTTAATTGCTTTTTTTTACATTTATTTCAGCATCATCATCATCATTTTCAACCTTAACTCCTCCCACTGCTGGGAAAGAGGTTCTACCATCGAAGGGTAGTTTACAAAGAATTTTATTATTTTAGAATTAAACTAAACGAAGTTCAGACATAAATAATAATAAATAATGATAAATGTGAGTGAATAATAATGATACAGGTCTACCCTCAAAAAGTAGACCTGTATTTATTAATATTTATTTCTAGACTAACTTCGTTTAGTTTTATTCTGAAATAATAAAATTCTCTGTAAACGTGACCTACTCGCAATATTCAATGTTATTTAGTCAATAAATATTTCTGATATCAGAAACTATCTAAATAACCTCACATTAAAAAACATCAACTCGCACTCGGCCAGCGTGGTGGAATACGGCCTAATCAGCCTTCGAGGGTAGACCTGTTTCCCAGCAGGGAGGATTAAAGGTTAAGTAGTAAACAAACTTTTAAGAATCTTGTTAGAAATTACCGCTTTAGTAGGTAGGTACTTACCTGTGGGAGTCATTGATACCTACTTGTACTTTACCGTTATACTATTAAGGAAGTTCCTAAAATAATTTGTCAGAATGCAAACCTTTTTAGTAAACTTCAAACGCAATTTTTTTAGTGGCTCGTATGTACCTAATACCATAAAGTAAAGTACCACGCATAAAGTTCAAAAATGATCACAGACTCGTGATCAAGGCAGTAAACGGGTACTTGAGGGAAATGGGGTTCAGGTAGAAAACTTTCAGATTAGCTTCGGTTAGGAGCGAAGGGGACCCTTAATGGAGGGGAACGAAATGGAATAGCGGCTCGCGGCGCAAAAGAGTATCGCACCGCAAATTGCTTTTTTAACAGTTTTGTTAAAATTTGTAGTCAATTATTATTAGCAAAGTTGCACAAACGTGAAGTTACATATATGAAGTGTAGGTACTTAATTTACTCATCGATTAATGAGTTCCGACTAAGTGAGGATACCGCACCTCGGATATAATCATAGTAGGTACTACGTGCCTAGTACGAGTATGTACAGCGGGCGGCGCCGGCGCAGCGCGGCGGTGTCGGCGCGTCCTTGTGAAGGCCGATCGTTTGCCCATCACTAATTGTAGGTAAAAAACTTAAATCTGTGGATACGTGACGAGTCTGCACATTACGTAAACTTGAAGCTCGATGAACAAGGAAGTAACCTTTAATAACTGAAACTGTTCAAACAAATACAAGTATTACATTACATGTTAGACACGCACGATTTTTGTAAAAGACGTTTAGAATAATTATTTACGTGTTGATTCCGATAAACCACCAAAAAAACAACCGTAAACAATAAAAATTAGTTAAATTTTAAATTGCTTTGGTGTTTAATACAGTTTATTGATCAACTAATTCAAATGTTATGTATAAATAGGTAAGTAGGTACTAATTTTTTTACTGCCTATATCAACCGAAACAGCTAAGAATAGATAAAGTAGGTACATACCTACTGGGGTGCTAGGTCGGGTAACCTCCACGTGGTGCCTGGGCAACAGCGTGCGGTAATACTGCAGCTTTTATGCAGTATTACCGCACGGTGGCCAATAACCCGACACGGTGGGCCCATCCGCGTGTCCCTCTGACTAGCAGAGGGCACAGCGTGATGGTTTGGACGGTGGCATTGCTGCCACCAGGGGGGTTTTCCTTGTGCTCCTCGCTGCATATGGGTTGCGGTCGGGAGTGCAAGGAAAGGAGGAGGGTGGACGCTGGAAGCGTGTGCCGCATGGGGCACCCAGCGGCATACGCTTTCGGGCTACATAGGCCGGGATCTCTCGTTGCCGAGCGTGGTGAAAGCCGTGCTCGGCGGCGAGAAATCGTGGCAGGCCGGGGTCTCCTTCTGCGAAGAGGTGATGACGCAGAAGGAGGCCGCGGAGCGGGTCAGAGAGGACGACGCCCGATCTGACCCGCTCCGGCGCAGACGAGGGAGCGAGGAGGCGGTTCGCCCGTATCCTCGCTCCTCTGCAGTGGGGTTGCCGGGAGAGTCGGGGGACTCTCCCGGCCTGCACGACCCCACACTGACTGTCTGGGGGGTGATCCTGGGGAACAGGGTCACCCCCCCATAGGTGCGGGGGGCCCTAATCAGGCCCATCGCCGGGGCGAGGTGGCGATTGCTAACGCGACCCCACCTTGCCCCATCTCAGGCGGATGCCGAACACCCCAGTGGTTTTAGTGGCTATGCCGCCGCAGGGCGGAGACTCCCACATAACCACCCTGCCTCCCACGGGGCGGGCGTGGTATCCATAAAGGATTTCCACTGGGTAAACAAAAAAAAAAAAAAAAAGGTACATACCTACTAATGTATGTCAAAAGATACGTAATAACTTCTTGAATGATTTATACTATAATAACGACGAGTAAATAAGTGTTAGTATATTCGACAGAACAATAACTAACTTTTATTTCACATTAAAGTTTCAAAGTGTAATTTTTATTATTCATGACTACCTACTTATTAGGAATGCAAGTAAGTAGATAGGTAATTAATTAGGCAGCTATGATTAATATTGTTAACAAGAGCAAGTCTCCGTAGTGTAATGGTAAATCAATTAGGAAGACGTCGGGAGTAATAAATTGCTGGTGTAATGAAATGTCGCTCACGCGGCCGAGTGCAGCCAGGGCGGCGCGGCGCGGCGCGGTGGTGGGCGGGCGGGGCTGCATGGCCACGGGGAGCTATTTTACCACAGCTATAAGGTCTATTTTATCCAAAAATATATAATTACTCACAGTTGTATCAGATACTCATACATATAAAAACTTAATTCCTTCGTCTTTGTTAACTAAAATTTAACTGCAGAAACGATTTGAATAACAATTTATTTTTATTCTTAGACGTTATGAGTATATTCTGCGTATTTTGTGCGTAGTTATCAATCAATGCAATTAGCGAACTATTAATAAAAATAATAGTCCGCGCAGCATTAAGTACAGGCTACTAAAAAGAAAGTAAAGTAGGTTCGCCAGGTACCCACGAGACTACCAGTATCAGGCGCACTCCGCGCGACGATGATTGATGTTGGGCGCAGTGAAAGCATTTAAGTGTAGTGTGTACATACATCTCGAGCCGTAACAGTAATCAGACCCTACCACAAAATGAATGTACGTATACATACCCAAAACACGCGTTACAATTTTTCTCTTACATTGCACAATACGAATTTGTTAACGGGAACCGGTCATCTACATTCGTCTTTTTTGTTTGTGCACGGGTATAAATTGATAATGTTGGTAATTTGGCGCTCGGTCCGAGTGCCGTTGCCCGCTATACTAATGAGTTTATAATGGACAGAATAATATACCATGATAATATATTTTCAGAATCAATGTCTAGGTCGAGTACGCAGGTGAGACATGCAGGCATTGAGGTACCTTTTGTCGGAGTGATAAATTGTTGGGCTATCGCTGTCATATTAGCTATTTAAACAATTTGCATAAAAGGTATCGTATTTATTTGGTTGTATAACGTATTTTTATTTATGATGTTGATGATTTATTTCTTGATTGTATAGGTAGTTACCTTAATCAAAATGTAAATAAGGAAAATTGCTGAAAATATTTTTATACCTCTTATTAGTAATTTTCGTTTTTCTTTTGAGATCGTAAGCACAATAAAAATCGTAGCATACTCATCATATTGTATATTACATTAACCACAACAAAAAAGTAATGATTAGGTAGATATGGTATGTTAAGTTTTGTTCTGTAACAGTCAGCTGATAATGACACAAATCTTAATTCTCACATGTTTCTGACATCTTAATGACTGGCACTGTTAACCAAAACAATGGAGGTGGCAGCGGTCACGCCACGGAACAACGCCAGCAAGTGTGAATTGTTGAAACCACACCAAATTGGAACATCTAATTACGTTACTGCCAGTATTTTCAAAACATTGCCTCATTGCCGTTCAACGAGAAAGAACCAGTACTACACCGACCGTACATCTCGAAATTATCACGTTTAACCTCTGCGTGAGGCGCTAGCAAGAAAACTTGATCTTAGTAGGTAACAAAAACATCAACTAATTGCGCACTTTAGTTGCAGGAAATATTTTTATAATACTAAAATTAGATGGACATCCCAACGGGTAATATTTCCCTATTATTAGGTTAAATTGACTGTTTATACAGGATCGTTTCTTAGAGTTATGTAGAATCTTTGTCACGCATGCTAAAATAGCGCGAAATGCAAACCCTAACCGCGAACCTTTAAGATTGACCGTTCTCCTAAAATAAAACGACACGATGAGGTCACACGATACGACAAAGGCATTTCTATATAATAATATGTTTAGGTATCCCTGAGAACAACTTGTACGCGTAACGTTTATCCTTAAAAATAAAGGATTTAACACATTCCTTCCAACAACCTTCCGTGAATCACCAACACAGGGTAAAGGCACGATTATCTGAAAACCAGTTTAAATGGAAAATATCGCCCTAGAGAAGTCTTGTTCTAACGATCAATTTAGGTCTCAAACACGCGTTGACAATAATGATTGGGCAAAATAGATAAAAGTAAAATAACTTAATGTAAATTAAGTTGAAGTTAAAAATTATATCAACGTCAACGAGCTGGCGTCTAATGAATACGAAAATAAATCGCAGATATAATTTGCTTTTTATTAATGAATTATCTGTTTTGTTAGGTTAAATGGCGAATCGTGATGATGTCGGTGGTAGCAGTGGCCGATGACGGCATGGCTTCCAGATCTTCCTTGTACCGTGACTCATCTGCCGTGGTCATGACCCGGTTCACGGATTTTGTTTATTAGCCCTCACTTGTTCTATACCTATCGAATGACTTAACATTTATAGTGAATTACTAATCATTTTTACTCAGAATATCGTTAAGTGCTCTATTAATTATCTTAAGGAAAAGTCCACTTTTTATTGTCTTACTCATTTTTACAACACTTACTTACAACGTACAGATACACAATATTATTTGAAGTCAATTAATTAATTGATTGAACGGCGGCGTTTGAAGGTAATTTTAAAATGCCAGTTCATTCATATTTCTATGGAATGTTTATTTTTCTTCTCTGTGGTTTATCATTCACAGAGTTGCCTCATCTCTAAGATTAGTTGTGATATCTGGCTGTAAAACACAGTATTTCACATCCGGTTGAGTGGGGAATCTTAAGATATTATTTTCTAGTTTATGATACTACGAATAGGTGTATAACAACCACTCAGTGGTCGCTTGCTACGAGCTACGAAGGATATGGTGTGGACGAACCAAGGAACGGCACTCGCGGGCACTGTTTATTCCTACTATGTGTATCGAGACGTAGTAGAAAATATAGCTTTATCGCTGTCAATGGATGATACGTCATTCTGGGCACTCTACTCGCGTAAGCGATTATCTCTTCATATAGTGCTCCACTCGGCCCAGAGATCGGTGAAGTACTTATATACCTAAGAGCTTTGTGTATACCACAAACTTATGTAAATAAATTAACTTGGTATAAGAAAAACCAAAAAAAACCGTGATTGCCAAATTTAGCATATTGTACTCTAAATACAAAGACCTCCACACTATAACTCCAGACCATAATTCAAAATCAGTCAACCAGAGGTCCCATACGAACATAGATACATACCTTTTTTTTTTTTTTTTTTTTTTTTTTTTTTTTTTTTTTTTTTTTTTTTTTTTTTTTTTTTTTTGTGACCCAGGGAAAATCCTTTATGGATACCACGCCCGCCCCGGGGAGGGCAGGGTGGTTATGTGGGAGTCTCCGCCCTAGTGGCGGCATACCCACTAAAAACCCTGGGAAGTTCCTCCAGGCAATGGACGGAGCCGCGGGCCCATTAAATCACCGCAGGCCCGCCCAGCCTATGTCCGCCGTGAGGCAGACCCACCTCGGGTAGGGGGTGGCCACCCCCTCCCTCTCGTGGCGACGCGTCGGAACATCAGACGCGTCGACCACCCTGGAGGGCCCAATGCGAAGCAGCGGGTGTCCCCGCACCCGCCACTCCAGGCCCTCCTAGCGGAGACGGAGTGCGAGCCTTACTGGCCCCTCTGGCCTGACTCGCCCCCGTGTCCGCTCTTCTCTCTGCGGAGCGGGTGAGAGAAAGGGTCCCTCTCTCTCTCCCGCTCTCTCCCTCTCGGGGACTCGACCGCCGCTACCCGGACTGTCCAGGACGCCGGCCGAGTCTACCCCTCTGGAGGGCACAATGTGCCCCCCGTCGTCGTCCGCAGACGACCCCGAGCCCTACCACGTTCCCTCTCCACGGAGAGGTATACGGGAGGGCTCCTAGGCCCAGACCGCCGCTTCCCGGAATGTCCAGGGCGCCGGCCCGAGCCTCCACCTTTAGGGTTCCTCTTAGTTTCACCGGGCAAGGCGGCCCGGCTACTTATCCCCCCCGCCACGGAAAGGCGGGAACCCAATTCGGAGGGGATAGATACATACCTGCATTCATATTTACATACCTACACCCAAAAAACATAACGCATCTCAGGAAATGCTTCTAACTGTTTTATCTGAAGGCTGTCTGTGGATTGAGTTACAGATAAATCTCTCTACAAACCGGGAGCCGTACCTACACCTGACATTTATTTCCGATGCGGCGCTGCGACTGAAAAGCCGCGTCACTATATCTGCCCCATTGCGAAAACCCTGGCTACGTTCACGTCTATGACATTTCCATCTACGAGTACCTTTTGAAAATATTGTACTCTTATCATAATGGCCTTTGCACAAAGAGCTTTTATTGTTTATGTTTAATTTCATATTATTGCGCTATTTTATTGTTGGTAAGTGCGTATTGTTTACTTCAGTACTGAATAATCTATTTGAATCATGTATTTGATGTAATTTGTTACCTATCTAATATAAAAATTGAATTGATTAAAAGTAGTTTTAGGTAAATCTAGATTAACTTAACTTTTTAAACTTTGGTACTTCTTGTGATATTTCCTTATTGATCCAATTCTTATTAATTACCCAGGTAAGTAAATACGTGAGTACCTACTTTCTTAAATAAATCGTTTATATAGGATAGTTTTTTTTCACAACTAGGTACCCAAAAATCAAACAGAACAAACGCTATATGAACAGAACAAAAAAATATATTATTAGATATTCTAAATTTATGGTAAAAACTTTCATCAATAAAGGGCTGAATTATATAATCGTGTTTTTTGGACGTGCAATGATGAGCACCATTTATTACTGTCGATGGCACAAAGGCATGAGCTTACTTCCTGCTTCAACGTAGCTTCTGTTAATGTTCCAGCACTTAAACAATATAATTCCGTTACAGTTTAAAGTCGTGAGAATTAGATCCATTCAGGATGATCAGCAAAAACTACAGTATTGTATGCTGTGAGCAAAGCGCTAATTGCTGATAATGTGCTCTGCTATAAAAGCAAGAGTTCACATCTACGTATTAAGTAATAACTGGCAAATTATTTCCTTTAAACCACACACCCATCTCACACTTTTGATCAAACAAAATGCTTTTAGTATCTACCTCCAAAAATTATTTTCTTATTTGCGGATTATATGGAAAGCAATAAATCCGTGTTGGATGAGGTGTGAAAGTGCTGACTCTCATAAATCTTATTCAAATGAATCAATTAAAACACTACTCGCAAAAACGCGACATTCATTATTTGCGGCCACATTTCGCATAGAGCGGTAACGGTGACAGTATCGCCCGTGTCTGCAATCAGGCACGCCAATTTTGAAGAAACCGATTGAATATGTACGTTAGTGGGTACGGAAAGTTTCCAAAATGTAGAGCGTGTGGTGTGTTCCAGTTTTCCGGTATCGCTTTGTAAATGATGAACGGAGTGCAGCGCAGTGATCCGCCGATGTGGGCCGAGGCGGCGGGCGCGGCGCGGCGCGCCCGATGGCGATCGGATCGTGTTAGGTAACGGCACCTAACTAATTATCTATTAGAGGCAACAATGGTCTCATGTCGGTCGCTTCGTGTCGCACGCACCGCACCTCTTGTGTCGCACTCAGCTCCGCATTACTATTCAGAGGCATTCGGATGTCGCATTGTCATTCGAGCCGTTGCAAAATTGTAGGTACTTCCGAATTATTCGCGAACATGTGTTTAGTTGATTAACAGAAATTGACTACGTTATTCCAAGGTTTCCAATGATTCAAAATCTGACCTTTGTCTGAACCTCCACCTATGACTGTATGCAGTTTTAATTTCTGGTGTACCTACAAAATATACAAAATAAAACATTTCTAGCTTGTCTTTTACGAAACAAGAAACTAAAATAAATAAGTGTTATTTATTGTCCAGTTTTATTTTATAAAATATCAAACAGTCATCTAACATTTGAATGAATGCCTAAATCGCTCTAACATCTCTCGATTATCCCGTTCACTTGAAAAAGCTTTTATAAGTAGACAATCCCAAGCTCTACATTTGCATGTAAAGTTAATGGGCCTAGTTAATTTATTGTCATACATTAATGCTGTGACCAGCATGCCTACCTAAATTACGTTAGAACAATGAACTTGTTCTTATTTAAGTTTAGTTTTCCATAATAATGCTAAAATTATTCGCAATGTAAAAAAGAAAAGCAGTTATAATGTCGTAATTTTATTCGTATGTAAATTGCCAGTTTAGAATGCACAGCTTGATTCGTAGCTGCAAAGCGTACAGTTTAAAAATGCTAAGGATTTTCCGCGGCAAATGAGAGCACTATCTACCTGAGCTATTATTCCCAGGCTACAATAAACACATTCTGCTCACAGAGAGCGGCGCGGCGGCGACAACAGCGCGGCGCGGCGGTGCGGCTGTGCGGCGCGCGGAGGTGCGGCGCGGCGCGACACGGCGCGGGCGGCGGGTGCGGTGCGCTTACACTAATACACCTAGCCCACCCTAAACGTGGCTTGATTTTCAGGAAACGTGATTCGGAGTTCCATAGTATGCTAGCTGTATTACGTATTAAGTATTAGGAAAGTATTTCATGTGAAATTTTGATTTTGATTGAAGAACTTATTAAAAATCTTCTTTAATATTTTTTTTTCTCGTGGAGTTTTTGATTCTGCAAAAGTTCAATAGCCAAGGATTTTTGAGGTTGGACCCTGCCTGAGTTACCTTATTCGTATATAAGAGCACCTTTACTATCATGTAGGTAGGTTGACATGTAGGTAAATTAGATACAATTATTATGTAAATGTAGATATTGTTACTATCGTAGGGACATTTTGACGAATGACTATTTTAACATAGTTATGATCTACGGTATATTAAAATAATAGGAAACTACATCACATGTCCGGGCAGGGCATGTGCTGATATCGGAGAGTGGGCATGGAGATTCAGGCGCTCACCATAACGGTATCCCGCTGGCGGCTCTGCACACAAATTAATGGTTGGCGCTCAAGGCCGCCTACAAGCAATCGACATAGATACATCGGTTTGTCGACTATGAGAACACGGCGCCTTCCGACTCGTGGAAGAGAATGAGGTCGAGAAAGTGGCCCGAAGCTCACGGTGACCGCCGCCCGCTGCCAAACCGCGCTCCCGGGCCGGCTGGGCTGCGCCACTCATCAAACCGTTGTAATGTACCTACAATTGATCAGCTTTGCAGTATATATGTCAAGCGATCAATGTACTTATCACTTCTTGCCGTCAAATACGATAGGAAATGATCACTGATTCGATAAAAAAAGAAACAACTCGCTTATCTTGATTGCGAAAAACTCTCTCCGCCTATTGAGACAGAATTAAAACGCAAAGTAAAGGTATGAGTGAACGTATCGCTAATTAAATCCTGTTCATTGATTCAGAGTATATGGGACACGTCTTCTGCTCCGCCGTCCATTCACTAGATGCCATTAATCTAATAGGTGTGGCACAAAGGTTCTATCGTGCGTCGCTTTGGGTGCCCGGTTTTTGCGCCGTTGTCGGTGGGTGTACGGTTACTGTTAGCCGACTTTCGGCCGCCCCGCCACGCCGCCATCGTCTAACCTTGATACTTTCAGTTACGACGTCTAACTCTATTTTGCACTCTTCTTGTTACCGCTGTCATCTTATTGTGACCGAGTTAACTGACAAAAAATATCAATCAAAATTCTAGCACAAAGGCCTGCGGCGCAGTCGCGCAGTCTCTTGCTTAACAGCGATCGAGAATAGAAACGTTTCGACAACATTACTTCTTTACTTACTTGGGCTAATGCTTAAGGACAGCGCCACTGACAAAAGTTTATAATGCGGTCTATTCATATCGCTCACGTGTTTTTGACAGCAGACATCTCTACGCCAAGGTAAATAAATCTAAAGAAATACCATATAAAATTTATATTTTGGTAAATGTAATCGGCATATACCTACTCGTAATATCAATTTATTGAATAAGTTGTTAGCGTAGAATGACCAAATTCCTTAAACTTCAAATATAATTTTGTTCAATAATTCAATAATTTTGTTAAAAATTAATAACAATTACAATAGGCTATGTTTATGGTAAGTATACACATCTACGATAATATTTTTGTGTCCAACGTACTTACCTCGTATCTAAGTTATATTTAACTAAGTCGTGCCTGCAAATTCCTGTCTGCCTGTGTAATAACTGCATCTCACAAAGAATGATTTTACAATCACAAGAACTATGAAGTAAGGAGCGAGATGTAGCATGCGACGTGCAAGTTCAGTGACTTTACCTTCCCTTCGGGATTGGCAAGAAGCTGCATTCGCGTTCTCCGAACCTGTTTGTGTGTCCCGATGCCGCAGTTGTGGCCATTTCGGTGGCCAATTAAATGTACTCGAGGCTGGAACGGAGTAAAATTGGCGTATATCAGATATTCGGGTGTCCGTTCGGCAGGCAGGCGATGCACGTAACTTCTCTCTGTTACATAACAATTAGCGAGCGAGCCGGGCAGCGGCGGCGGCGGCGGGCGCCTGCGCCGGGGTCATTGGCAAGGCGGCCGAGAGCTGCCACTTTAGGTTCAAGGGTATCTAGGACGGGCTTACATGCCACCGCGTTCCACTGCACGGCGAGCTGCTGTCGCAGCCAGGCGCCATCGCCACGACTAGACTGCACCGCGTACAGAAACGCATGCAGCTACGGCAATATCGTCGTGCAATTTCAAATAAAATACTAGTGTGGTTCAAGTCGTCGGGCATCACGGCAGCAAAACTGCTTGGAAAATGTAAAATAGTTATTTGTTTTTTATTATTAAATAGGCGATTGGAACTAAGATTAACAGATTTTATTCTTACCTTGTGGGAAAGTTTAAAGAAGCTAATATACTTAAGCAAATATATGCTCACTTAGCCTTTACCTCTACCTACACCTCTGTTGAATTTACACTTGAAAACCTACGGTGAATAAACGGTTACTCGCCTGCACGACATGACACTGCGATTACTAGTACCTCTGTTGAATTATGCATAAAACAGTAATTTTGCCAAAATAATGTGGTTTTTGTCTCTCAATGCCAAACCAGTTTGCTTCATGTAGGCATGCTTAGATATAGTTCAAACTGTCTGGTCAACATTTTATTGTCTAGACAAAATACCTAATAGGTTACGTGTTGAGATCGGTAACATGGTATTATTTCTGAACTTAATATGACTAAAGGTATGATAGATCTAAACAATTATATTTTGGCACATCATCTAATTATTATGAAAATATAACACGCAAGCTAACGTACACTTGGCGCCTCGAAAGTACCGCAAACACGGGACGCTGCATTCGCCAGATATGTTCCGTCTTTTGATTTGTCTCTTTTACTTAATTACTCGATAATTCAATTTTACATACAATTGTTACATTCTCCAATAAAAAAGTAGGTATGAATTAATAAGTAATAAATGAATTTTATTTTTTTTAAGGGACTTATTAGGTGGCGCGTCTCTATATTTATTCAGCATTAAAACGAGTTTTTTGAATAATAATATTTTTTTATAAGTTACAAAGAATCGAGAAGGTGTAATAACGATTTTATAGCACAAGCAACGCCGAGCGCGCCATGTGAGCCTCGCTCGCCGCCGTCGTTCTTTGTCATTAGCGTTCTCTCACGTCTAGTGCATTAGCTAATTTGTCATCGCTGCTTGCGCTTCACTAATCGATATTACTTTTTAATACACCTTTCTACAAGAACAACACTAGTGACAACGATACTACGTAGTTTTGATAGCAAATTCTTGAAATTGAATTTAATTTTTGTTTTTTATGAAAATTTATAGGAAAAAAAGATAAGTAGTAAAAACTCTAATAGCCAACTAGCGGCTCCACACCGTTTAATTTCCGGAAAAATTCCGGAATAAAAAGCATCTGTTATAATAATCTATCACCTACCTATATATCTACCAAACTTCACCGAAATCTGGAGTCGTTTTCATCTCAGGAAATACGGTTCTAATAGAATTACAGGTAAAACTGACAGGCCCAGCTAATATTACACATTAACCAAGTTGTCTAATCAGGATGTGGTTAATTGTCAATTAGATTCATTGTGCTTTCAAACAGACCGCCAAACGCTTACTGGCAGTTTTAATTATCCATAAAATCAAAAATTACACAAACGGTAACATCGTACAAATTAAATTTGACCAATTTACTTAGGTCCTGCTGTCCGGAGCCTCAAGAACCTCGGAGTTTACAGATACCTTTAAATATTTGTGGGTTCCGTTATCAATATCGCAAAACTTTACGCTTAAGTGTTAGGTATTTTTATGTGTCATAATTTACACATTTAAATATAAATATAGTAAAATATCGAGAAAATTCAACTCAGTTTGCAGCATACATTTTGTTGAGTGTCATTGACATATTTATGCAATTATGCAATAGCTGATGTTTTTCGCTATTTTAGGGTTAATCCAACAGTAAAATTTTTTCAGAATTATGAATGCGTTTGGCTTCATTTCATTCATTCGGGGATCTTCCGACTCCTCTTGAGGAGTGGTCGGGATTCACTTCGACGTTTCCAGTCGTTCGTGAGGCAGGACGCTGGGGCACGTAGGCCTCCAGGGCAATGAGGGAGGGTGCGCGCATCAGCCCTATAGGGGGCGACGCGCCGCACCCTCGGTGCGGGGCAATTTCTTGTCCCGGGGGTGGAGCGCACGGGGCGGCCGAGGCCGCGCTCTCTAGCAGCTCCGGGCTTCCGAATGGAAATGCTGGTGCGTGCCGGGAGAGAGCCAGGGGGCTCGTCTCTCGTGGTGCGGAGTGCGGCCCGGGGAATGACTCACCCGGGCATCTTGCTGGTGCGTTGGGGCGAACTTCTACTGTGGCGTAGAATCGGCGGGGGCGGTCCTCCCTCAAGCCCGGTTGGGCCGAGGGGAGCCCGCTCGACCCGGGCGTCTTGGTTATCAGGTGATGCGGTCCCGCGGGTGCGGGACGGGAAGTCCGTGTGTCGGACGCGACGTCCGACGGAGGTATGGCGAGTGCGGCGCGCTCCCTCGACGCTCGGAAGCGGAGGGCGCTCGCTCGCGGTTGCACGACTGGGACGGCGCCCAGTCGTTCTAGGTGCCGATGTTTGTTCGACCCCGCTCATTTCTGAGCGGGGAGTCCGTCTGGTCCAGTGCCGGTGGTGATCCGGCGGTGAGGTGGCTACGCCGGTCGTTCCGCCGAGCACCCTGAGCGTCAGCAGCGCGCAGGGGCCTTCACTGAACTATTCACACCCCAGATAGCAGGAGGCCCCCGGCCGCCGGAACAGGGCGCCCGCGTACAGGACCGACGCGGCTGGTGAGTAGTGCGGCTCTCGACGGGCGCCCTCGCCAGGCACCCGGAGAGCCGCGTCCATGGGGGGTGCGTGCTGTCACGCGCCGCATTCGCGGCGGGAGCGGACGCGTGCGCCCGAAGGCGCGGACGGCGCATAAGCGCCGGGAATCAATGAGGTCAATCCGGGATGCCACTGTCGTGTCCGGTGGTGTGGGCGAGGGCCGGACAAACTCCCGAGTGCCACGGCCCCCGCCAGGAAGTTCCAAGGGGCTAGGCGCCGGGTGCGCTTGGGCCGGTGCGGGGCGAGTAGTCTCAACCCCTGTCGAGTCAGTACGGCTTGGCGCTCAGGTGCACTTGGGCCGTGGGGGTGTACGGGGGCGGGCACTCTCCCGAGTGCCGCCGCCCCGCGTACCGTGGAGTCAATGGGGCTAGGCGCCGGGTGCGCTTGGGCCTGCTGAGCACAGCTTGTCAAATCCGGTGGGCGGGAGGATCGAATCGACTCCCGCCTGCTGCCGTTCTTCAGCTTCGGAGGTGGCGGGGGAACGGGCAAACTCCCGAGTGCCGCGTTCCCCGCCAGGTAATTCAATGGGGCTAGGCGCCGGGTGCGCTTGGGCCAGGGTGCGGGGCGAGTAATCTCAGCCCCTTGTGGTTGTGGTTCATCGGTGAACGGGGGGAACTGAATCGACCCCCGTGCAGGTCCGGAGAGGACGTCGTGCGCGGCTCGCAGTTGGCCGCCAGCGGGCGCAGGCGGGCGTCCCCACCGGCGTCAGTGGCGGCCGGTGGCGAGCGGCGGCACGACGGGTGCCGAGCTGGAGACTCCGGCTCGGCGGGGAAGCACGGCGGACGAGGCGAGGCGTAGCGTCGCGCTCGTCCGGATGTGGATGGTCCGGGACGAAGCACCGAGCGCTCTCTGGGCTCTGCTCGCACTACAGGCGATACGAAGGGTCAGCCGGGTGAGACTGCCGGCGAACCGGCAGAGGCCCAGCTTCGCCCGATCAGCTCTGAGGCATCGGCCTGTGAGCCCAGGACTGCGAGTCGGTGCTTCGGAGGTTGACCAACGGCGTCGGCGGCTAGATGGGCATCTCCGCCGAGATGCCAGGTAAGCCTTCCGACGTCGCTGGTGTCTTCAGGCACGGCCGCGGTCGCGCGGTCGTGCCTGAAGAGGCGCCGGCATCGTCCGACCGCGGTGTTCGACCACAACTATTGCTAGTTGCAGGAGCGGTGCAGTCGGGCCGAGCGAACAGCGCCGTGGTAATCGTCGCGAGTATCACGCCATGAACGGGGAGGGGGACTCAACGCCCGGGCGGAGTCCGCCCCCTCCCTAAAACACAACGGGATCTCGGGACTGTAGGCAGTCGCGGGGGAGGACGGAGGCGGAACGGTCGCACTCGAGACGTCCGTCGCGCACGCAAAACGACGGCCCGCGTTTGGCTTGATATACCCCAAACTTAATACCTACAAGATAAAAATAGTTTTTGACGAATAGATTTTTAGAAGGCTTAGAAACTAGTTCAGATATTTATCCCCATACGGCATAAATAATAAAATATATTACGTGCTTAACGACTACGACTAACTACAAAGATATAACTGTATTAAAACATTCAGGACTTCACATGCGCAGAATTCATAATTTGTGGAATGCTCTTTACTCTACCGTAATATTCTGACACTAAGCCAGGTATAATTTTCTCATGATATTTCAAAAGTTAATACCCGCTCAAAATAGTTTTGAGTTATAGCCGGAGAGAACCCTACAATTTAAATAAAAACAAAATATATGAAGTGTAGAACTGCAGAGCCCGTTATCTTTATCGAGAGAGCCATCAAAGAAATCGTTAACTGCATCGATTTTAATTAATATCTCGGTAGGTATGTGCGTTATGTAGGCAGAGCTGAGAGGTCCGTTTATTCAGCGTCCGAATGACCCGTTAAGAGACGTAATCAAGTAAATTACATCATTTACAAGGCATTTGCTAAATGGAGGGCCCTTCTTTATCAGTAGTAAGGTAATATGGCGAGATGATGCACGACTATGACGCATTGTCTACGGTCGTCCATCACGACTCATACTCACGGTTTGCAGCTCTTTCTGTTTTGCCTATAAATAACTATTAATAGACGCCGACCGCGAAAAGCAATCTCGCTGGATGGCAGTTAAGAGCCCTCAGGTTATTTTATAACTAAGCTCATTAATGAGAGGTGGGAGAGACTGAGGGAAAATGCGACGAGCCTCCCGCTCGCCGGAGCCTTCTTATTTGCGGCATTTTCGAAATAAACAACCACACATTGTATAATTATTACCTGCTTAATTGCACAATTAATAGCAATAGTCGAAGTCTACGCTAACGATATTACAGGCAATCAATCTATATATGTATATAGATAAATGAATCCCTATTTCCCTTGGTCACGCCATCACGCGTTTACGGCTGGACCGATTTCACTTTTTTTTTGTTGTGTTTGTTATTGTCAGGAGAAGGTTCTTATGAAAGAAAAAATAATAAAAATAAAAAAAATTACGCAAAAAATTACGGGCAAAGGATTGTACGTTCATTTCGTCTAGCAGAACATAATGCGATATCATCGCAGCTACAAAATAGAAATTGCAACCTAAAACAAAAAAATAAATGAAGTACATACTTTAACTAAAGCGCAATATAAATAAAAAATAAACTTTGAGAACAAAAATAGGTTTAAAGTTAAAATTAAAAAAAAATATAAGTAAAAAATAAACCTTGATAACAAAATTAGGTTTATAGATAAAAAATTTAATAAATATAAATAGAAATTTAAAAAAATCTACCTATTTCCCGCATAAAGACACATTTTCTCTACGTTTATCCCAAAATGTTTAAAAAATTAACGTCTACCCATGCGAAGTCGAGACGGGCCGCTAGTGTAAAATAAATGTAGTTTTTTTTTTAAACAAACAATGTAAAAGTAATGGTGCTGGTAAAGCAGCTCCTGAAAAGCACATATTCCAATACCGCGCCCTGCAGTATAACCCCCTATCACACAGGACCCGTTAGTTTTTTTTTAAACTATAAGAATTCATTTTTTTCCTTTTGAGGTACGGAACCCTAAAAATAGCATGTGAGCTGAGCTAACCCAAGGTACAAAGTACGTCGATAACAAATTTCATTCAAATCCGTTGAACCGTTTTAACGTAAAGAAGTAACAAACATACCTTACATACTACACACTCAATTTGTTCTCACTCATCACATATTCACTCACAAACTTTCACATTTATAATAAAAGTCCTCATTGTGATGCGATAGTGTGATTTATTTAGATGATTTATTTCCTCTGAAGGTGGTCTGCAAGAGATCTCTCCCCGGAGCTCGATTAAATTCTATACTTTTCATACAAATAATCGTTGTTCGTTGTTTGCGAGAAACCCTAGTTAGGTAATTTATACTTTAAAAATATTCATGATTCATCCACTATCCTACAGGAACAGTAATTTTTTTCTAGGTTAAAAAATATTTAGTTACGACACCAAGTTTCATTTAAACCCCGTTTAGTAGTTTTAGCGTGATGTGGAAACAAAAGAA
The DNA here is from genome assembly GCA_949125135.1 of Alcis repandata. Taxonomy (NCBI): domain Eukaryota; kingdom Metazoa; phylum Arthropoda; class Insecta; order Lepidoptera; family Geometridae; genus Alcis; species Alcis repandata. Next base: position 6,903,695 of record OX421226.1, on the reverse strand, counting down.
AGGGACAGGCAGATTTTCCTCGTCTACACCTATTCAGGGTTATTTCAAAAACACCAGCAACCTCGCAGGTCTAGATACCTAACATCATAAACAACAACTTTTGCTTTTTATGGGACTAACCCGAAATTCGCGAAAAAAAATCAGCTGTTCCATAGAAAAATGTCAATGACACTCGACAAAATGTATGGAACAGCTGATTTTTTTTCGCGAATTTCGAGTTGGTCCCATAGCAAAAGTTGTTGTTTGTGATGTTATGTATCTATGTATCTAGACCTGCGAGGTTGCTGGTGTTTTTGAAATAACCCTGTAGGTATAGTGTAATAAATGTAAATGTGGATTCATATATATTTCTAAAGAATCCTCTTTTATTTAAATAGTTTAATACAAATCTGCCTGTTAGTGTGGGTACTGTATCTGTATATGTGCACATAGTACATACATCATACAGTGACGGCACCGCGTTGATGTCTAATACAAGGCGATTAGCGCACGCGCATACTTCAGCGAAGCGACAATGAAATTACGTTCATACATCGGCACGATGCTCTCTGTTTACATTTTTTACTGCCTGTTTATAAAAGATCTTATAAGGAAATACTTCTATAGTGATATTTATAAATTCATAACTATTAAGTATTACCTACTCTGGCAGTAAAAAACTACTCAAGAATAATTCTTGATTATTAAGTTTTGTACAGACTACGTAGAACTATTAACGTTAATATAAAATTGATAATTTCCTATTTGAAACCTTTTTATGAAATATAATTACGCAGTTAAAGTACGTACGTAAAATATTGTTTTATGGGTTCGATAAAAACAAAGTTGCAGCAGTAGGTGCACATTTTAGTTGTTATCCGACAAAACGCTACTGACTTCGCACGGGCTCTGCCACCAACTTTTTAGGATGTTCATACACAACGCGAGATGGAAAAGTGAATACAGCATATGCCGTCATTTGTTTTTTTGAGATCGTGTCGGCTGAGGCCTTCCTAACTCGACGTGGATCACAAAAACCACCAAAATGCTTAGCGGATGAGCTAACCCGCCCCGTCCTAGCGCACGACTCATTGATTACCTTGTAAAAAATTCAATCATCGGCTAAAATTAATATCCCCGATTGAATTATCCAAATTCTAACAATCCGACTTAACGTTTTCTATCAGCGTAATGCGTCGTAATCCACGAACGGGTGATGGTTGCGGAACTAAACTGCGCAGTTTCTAACAGTGATGGATGATATCTTCGGGTAAGGTGATAACATTTGCACGCGATATTTTTTCTCTGGTATCATTTTGCACATCCTTTTCAAGCACTTTAACAGCGGAAATCACTCACGTACGGAAGCAAATTGCATCTAATTACCTACACATTTTCTCATAAAATCTGAAAACAAAAAAATGTAATAAATTAAAGTTTTCCTGAAACGAATTATTATTTTTGAATTTGGAAAATCACTACACCGCCGAAAGACTAACAATATGGTAGGTATTTCTTGGAACCGCGGTCAAAGTTAGACGGGGTCAAGCTAAGGTCTTTGTATCGAGTCGAGTGAACCCTAAAACGAATGAGGTGATGATTCATGAAACTGCGGCGGGATGATCGTGAGATATAAGCCGGATACTATTCAGATAATAGGTCCAAGCTGATGTCAACAACATGACGTCTTCGGGACGCTTCATCGAGACACAAAAAACTCACATGCCTATGGTAATAGAATGTTTCATAGCCATATTAGTTATGTATGTACTTAGAAATTCCTTATGAGTGCTTTGTTAAAGCTTTTAATTGAATCATCGTGCATAAAAAATTCTTAAGTAATGTCGATGTGCTTATATGATAAGTTGAGCTTGATTATAACATACCTCTATATCTACTTGAGGTAAAGTACTACCAAAGTATAGAGATCAAATTTAAGCTGCGCGCTCAACCTAGTACATCATAGTTAGCATCTAGTATTCTACGTAGACTATACCTATCTACCTACCTTCCTACTCATAAATATGGCATTATTTTGTGTAGAGGTGCGTACTTATACCTTAGAAGATTCGTTTACTCGTATCTTTTATGAGTCTTTTAGTATATAAATCAGTAACTAATGTTTTTACATATACCTACTTTAAATGAGATATATTATACATTATACATACGTCAAATCTAGAGAGTATCTAAGCGTTACAAAAGACACTAACTTTACTGCAAGCAAACTTTTTTCTTGCTATAGATTGCTATTGCAATCAGTTAATATGGGCCGGTCAAACTAAACAATACAACCACCCCTTCTGTAATACTGGGTACCTAGACACAGGTGCCTAGATACGCTTTTCCTTCATGTTGCTAACGATAAATCTTAAATCGTGATTGAAGCAATAATATTTTATTACCTTAGATTCGAAATGCCGGAAGCTCCGACACTACGGTGCCAATAAGGGAGTCCTTCTTTAGAATCGTGAAGTGTCCGCGCCGCGCCGCACCGGCCCTGCCTAGCGTAGCCCTTGAGCAGACTACGTGTACCTATAAAGTTGCAATTCTAACCCCTATAAACATAAAATTAGCCTATAAAACCGCCAACAATTAAACTTCGTCTCAACCCCGCATAGAACCGTAAACCATACCATCTTAAACGTAAAATCAATTAGATGCCAGTAAGGAAATCGGAGAGTTTATGTCTTGATGACCGCCGCCGCCGTGTGGGCTGTGTTGGGATCCCTTATAACATGCAACTTGTGTATTGTGTAGTTTTGCGAGCAGATATACTCGTAATTATAGGTAATGAATACTTGGGTTAGTTTGTTCCGCGAGATAGCGAACCTGCTAATTATATACTATCATGTTCACATTGGCCAGAGCAAACCAGTGAATGTCATCTGTTATCTACTATATAAAAATAAGTCGGGTTTTCCTTCCTGACGCTATAACTCCAGAACGCACGAACCGATTTCCACGGTTTTGCATTCGTTGGAAAGGTCTCGGGCTCCGTGAGGTTTATAGCAAAGAAAATTCAAAAAAAAATTCAACATAAAAGCGGGAAAATCTTTTTTCAGAACAATGTCCACCCGTGCGACGCCGGGATGGGCCGCTAGTAATTAATACAACAAAATGACAAAAATAAATTATGACAAAATGTGTCAAAACCACGTTAAGAATTTCATCCGCCTGAATAAACTTAGTGCTATTGTTTGGTAAAGGTACCTACTGCTATGAGCCTGGTTTAAATTCGAGTATCAATTTATACTTGTTATTATATTAATTAATTTAACGATCACTATAAAATAATCACAACTCGGCTCTCCGTCTCACACGCCCTTATCCCACAGGAAACAAAGCCTGTGCAGGTACTTAGGTACATAAAATACGAGTAAGTATAGGTGCCTACATAAAATAATACATGTTTTTTGCTTTATACTTACTCGTAAAAACGAGCAGTATCCGCCAGGTATCTCGTATCATGGTCTGACAGTGAGAACTTATTACAAGCAATTACCGCCACAATCCTCGTAATTTTCTGATGTGCACAGTAAAGACTTTTCTTGTCTATCTAAGGGCAAAGCTGACAATTTTTGAACGAATACATTCTTTAGCCTATGAAATGGTTTCTTACAAAATGCTTGCCTCAATATTTTGTACGAATACGTGTTCTTAGCTACTACGTCAATAACAGAAAAGTTGCTGTGCCCGCGATTTTACGCACGATTTCCCAGTTTTTCCGCATGGGCATGGAATAGATAATAGTGCATAGGATATAGGTATGGCACATTTTACATTTATACCTACATGTTCTTCCTCATGTATGACGCACACTTTTTCTTGATAAAATATTTTATGCGGTACTTTCGTATAGCTTCTTCTTTAGTTTAACATTTAGATAAATAAAATCGTGTAGGTTTTATACCTACAAATTAAATTAAAACCTGCAAATTAAATCAATGAAGTAATGATACGAATCTATCGGGCCGGAATTGGTCATTAAAGATTCTTATTACGAGTAGGTACTAAATAATTAGGAAGTTAGAGACTGATGAGTCACATGACGGAGGTAAGTCTCTACACTTATATTTTTTCTTTCATAATGTTAAAACATAACAGAAAATTTGTTATCTACCTTTGATGAAGTCATTGCGTCTGTTTTCGGCGATTGCCGGTAGCTTAGGAACAACTCGATACAATATTGGCTCTGCTCCAAAACCGCAACAAATTGTAAAAAGTAACTGCAAATAAAGGCTAGGGATCTACTTATAAATACTTACCTGAGAGCGTGAGTCGGAATACGAAGAAGCCTGCGTACGTAATAGCATAGTATAAAATAGGAAACTACCTTTTTAGACGTGTTCCAAAGTAACATTTCTGTTTCATTTCCTAAGTGAAGTAGCTGTGAGGGAAACATTGGTAGGTACCTACTTGCTTAGTAAATAGAAATAGCCCCTACTTGGTTTGTGTTGAAACCCGATAGCGTGTATGATTTGGTAAGTAGGAACATTTAAATAAATAGACATGTGAAAGACTGCCATACCTACAGTACCCAGTGAATGTGCTTTTACAGAATTTTACAAGTTTCTTCTGATAATATTTTTTTTAACTTACAAAATTGGTCAAATTGGTTGGTTAGTTGGATATATTAGTCAGATTATAACTCGCTTCAAAACGTAGGAAGTAAATTTGAATGCTACGCAGTAGATAACTGATTTTGATTGCCCACTTACGTAGGGCAGTCCATAGATGATTATCTACATAGAAAAATATCAAAATTTGATAATTAGCGTCCAGGACATTCTACGATACAAGTCACACCAATTGTTTTTAAACACATTAAAAAAGAACTAACCTATCTACAATTCAATGTAATTTACAACACGACCGTGTAAATAAAAAAACTTAATAGGTACGCGATTTCGCTGTATCTCTCTAACTGTTAAGTAAAGCTATAAGAAAATGCTAACAGAAGCACGTGACCGTAGTCTTTACTTGTAAAACCCAGCGAATGTGATCCGTTCACAAACATGAAGTAATTAGTCACTTGATCCCACCGCGTAACGTAAGTACCTCGTTAGAATGGACATACATTACGATGGCAGAAATGACATCAGAACTTGAGGTAGAAGAACTGGGGATACTTAGTAAGATAGGTACTCGCGTTTTCTTTTACTGAAATTATGATTGTGGAAACCTTAAGTAGGTATTAAAATCCGTAGGTAGTACGTAAGAGAATGTACCTAATCCTCATATCCCAAAATATAGGCATTGTTTCGGTCTAATTAATGCCAGAATTGATGACTTATTTATGTTTGTATGATAATGCTCTAAGGCTTTTGCATTGGATGATTGAATTTTACACCTAGATACCAACTTCTAATTTTTTACAGAAATAATGTAACCGAAAATATCTGTAACGGCTTTGTCTAGACTTAGGTCTGTGCAAAATTAAAATAAAAGCAATAATTAAGTATTGAGCATAATGGATTAACGAGATTCAACGTTAGATAAATATATCTTGTTTTTATAGATCTTTTTTGTTTGTTGATTTTAGAGTTGCAACTATTGTTACTAATACGAGTATTACGAGTATGTAGTTTCTTTGAAAAAATAAGGATAGGTGTGCCGATTGCAACATACTCGACAGGTATTTACTCATTCTATTTCTATGGGTCCATGCTATCACCGTTAGACAGTTTAGATCTTCGAAGAATATATCAGTACCGACAGCATCACAGTACCTCTGTAATCGAAAACTTTAATTATACGAGCCATATATCTCCCATACGTCTCTATCGTACTTATTTTAAATAAGTTAACGCAGCGCCTAAAGCAAGATGCGCACGGTAAATAAGTATAACGGGGCTTTTACAACCGCCGCACCGGTACGCGACTAGCACAGCCTCGGAACTTTGCCAATTCCCATTGCTTAAGCTTCAACATTGGAATTTCTCACTTGAAACAACTTGAATAGATTCACTACACTATTCATAACTCGCGGCTGCGAAATTCACTTCAAACGCTCAACCTCTAATTCATTGCCAATCGGTGATTCTCCACGCATCATGTTAATGCATTAATCTGGCCACTTTTTAAATTATATTTAACCCTATCGTGCATTGTATCCAGTTATTTTGTTGGCACAAGGCTAATCCGGCCTTCTCGAGTAGGTATTTGTATAGCGATCATTATTACAGAATATAGTAGAGTCGAAACGATAATACTCATATTTCACAGCAATAAATTTTAAATTACGTACAATGTTATTAAGTTATCGGCGTGACCCGGGTGAAGCTATCGGATACGAACGTGCTTGTGCTTCTTTTATTTCGTGTAATATTATAATTTATAGTTTTAACCTTTTTAGACATCACTTACGGATCATCTTCCTATAGAGGTAACGATGATCTGCTGCTCATAAAAGATATTGTATGGACCTGCTTGGATTATACGCTTACAATAAATGGTTTAGTGAAATAAAAATGATTCAATATATCGAATTAATCCAAAGTTTATTTAAAACGTCATGATTAAAAGTAACAGCATCAAATGTTTTCCAAAAATTAATAAAGGTAAAATTCATGTTACAATTTGTTTTGTACAATACGTTTATCTACAACGAAATAATAAGGTGAACTGTACTGTTGGTCTTGTTATTGATTCATTAAATGCAAATAAAATAAAGTTAATTTGTTGGGTTATTTATGGAATCTTAAAATATATAGGTTTTGCGATTGACTTGTTTTTCTATAAAATAGGATCTACATTAAAGATAGAATTAGCTAAGCTACTAGTGTAAATTAATGCACATCTAAAATTACCTACTCGTGAATATTTATTCAAGTCATAGTAGCACTGAAGGGTGCTCGATCGCAGCTGTAACAGACGTTAGGTAAGATGACATATATCATTTTAAATGAAATAAATAACATTAACTTCAATGGAATTAAAGTTTACATAAACACATGTGTTACAGATTATTTCAACAGTGAATATTGGCTTATTTCAGATACATAGTATATGTTGTATATTATTAAATCGTGATGAAAAACTTTGCAAAGTGTGTAAACTATATAAATCTATACAAACTTGAATTAAAACACGATGTGTCCTCGTAATGTCAAACATTTTGTACTATATTTTATGACAAAATTATCTTATATATTTCCACTCTAATTACATAATTTGATGAGAGTTCTAGGTCAATAGAAAAATATTTCAACTTAAAAAGCTAGCATCTAGCAAGTATCTGCAGTCAGGCGGCGGCAATGGCACGAGGCGCTACGCAACCATACAAAATGTACTTATATGTAGAGCTAAACGAAAGTTACCGAGTCTAAGCTAGAACCGTCTAAAACACGTGCAACGTCTATAAAATCATAACTCACAAAACGCACTCGTCCAACAATGTGTAAATGAAAATTGAGACCATGCAACCTGTACTCGATGCTGTAGATTCGTAATTACAGTATATTTTCATACCTAACTACAAAAATAAAAAGATATACTTAGTATATTACAAAAAGTAAATAAAAATAAAAGCTCAGCGACACTGAATTTTTTTGATTTACCTAATTCATTTAGTATTTAAAACTGAAAATATGTAAAAAATAACATTATTTTTAGATCAGGAACACGAGAGGTGGAATCCTGTAACTCTTAACAAAATTAATATTCCGACCATCTATTGGTGTATCACTTAAAACTATTCAATTCCTATGCTATAATATAATGAGGTGCATTCTTATAGATTGGGGCCGCAACCGGCGAGCGGCGCGGGCGCGGCGCTCCGAACCGAATGCATTCGATTTGTTAAGCACTGTTTGTTTTCCGCAACATTAAGTCATTTTGCGATATTGAAAATGAAGTAATGAGACATTTGCTTTTTCTCCGGTCTGCGCTCACTTTTGAGCGGGGTCTGCGGCGGCGGCAGCGGGGGCTGCGGCGGCGGCACCGGGGGCTGCAGCTGCGGCCGCGGCGTCGGTCGGTGTTGCCGCCTGTTAATGCAATAGATACACGTCCGTCACAATGGGTTGAATACATGTAACGAGTACAGTAGCGAGGCAGTAAATGAGCATCCTCGACCGAGCAAACAAAACATGGTTCCAGTGACTGTCTCACCTCGTCAAAATGTTAATACAAACCAATTTCTCGGCCGAGGGCACTGTCTCGCCACTGTACTCGTCATGGAAACCTGCAAAGCTCGCCCCAGCGCGTCAAATTCGATAAGAAACTATTTGCAGCATTGGTGCAAAACACAAGCTCCGTTTCATTTGAGCGTATGGATGAATGTATGATATTACGTAAAATAATGAAATGCAAAGTTTGTAGTTAAACCATAACTATCCAATTGCCTTCAAACTCACACCTAATGGGAACTTAAGTCCGAGACACGCATCGCACCCGCGGCGGAATACTTATAACTAAACGCAGCGGGTTCTATTTTTAGAAGATAGCGTATGCTAGAACGATTCAGGTAAACGTGAACCATTTAAATAGTTAAGTGGTACCAGGAAGCGGTGCATAAAAGAGGGATAGTTACCGGCGGGGCCTGGTCACGAGCGAGGCCTGCCCAGTGGACGAAGGAAGGCAGGTCGCGCGTGGGCAGCTCGGCCGCCAGGGCTTTGACGCGCAGGTTGCGGTCGTCGGTCAGGAGTACCACCTCGCGGATGAGGCGCGCGCCTGCGGCCGGGGCGGAGCCCGGGGGCTGCGCCGGAGTCAGTGTCAGCTCCGCGCCCGCCTCGCTGCGGCTCTCTGCAATACACGTCCTTGTTAATACGAGCTCGTTACTGCGGTGCCAGCCTTGTTGGCAACGCTCTTGAACATTTTGATTCAGCTTAGACAAGCCGAAAACGGCCCAAAAATGCATTAACTAAGCTAACTTTGTTGGCGCACCAAAATTGTGTCTTGGTCTTGGATAATAGGCGCGATATAAGATGCATTGCATAATCAATTTATTAATAACTTTCGTTATAGGTCAAAAACAAAACAACGCAAAAACCAAAACAAACCTTAAAGAAATAATAGTAACTAACTAAAACAAAATATGCTGAATCTATAATTTTAAAGATCTAAGCAGTTGACATAATACAATGCAGGTAACGAAATACTCTGTAGCATTACGCCGTAACCGCGGTGAATGGAGATTCAGCACGCGCCTGTCTCGTTACGATTCTGACTAAGTTACAATATAATTCGGAACTAATTTTATTGTTTCTTAGAATAACGTTTCACTTCACTACTTATAATATAAACTACTTCTTATTATATTTACTGTAAACTGTGTCAGCAGAACTCTATGGTTTATTATTTTAATCTATTTGCCGTCCCCAAAAACTTATTGATACGCTCGATCGTAGGCCATTTTCGTCAGAAGGAATTATAGAAATATTTCCTTATTTTTGTTAACTGTAGCCTCAGCGAGAGTGCCCGAGATTATATTTGATTAGATTATAATGACTATTTTAGTCTAGGGCTGACTAGCTCCAAGTTTACACTGTACAACAATATTATGAGCGATAAGCAAATATTGAATTGTATTGGTTGGTAAATACTTTAGTTTCATAGCGTTTTATTCATAGTTCTGAAGTACAATTCAGTGTCTTTGAGCCGCACCTATGTCTTCTGCCAGATTGCACTTAAATGTCCTATTGGGAAATCCTATTGAATAGTTAGATCACCTTGTAGAATTAAAACGGATCACAAACGGATTAGACCGCCCTTGGACTACCAAACGCAGTAATTCTAATTGATTTTTTTTTCAAGTTTTTCTCGTTATTTATTTAGTGTGCATGCAATGAAGCTAGATTCTATTTTATTTTCTATCATCGACACAACGAAGAACAACAAGTTAGATCCCCTTATTTATATTCTATGTTCTATAACTAAACAAACACGACGAAAAAGAATAAGTGAGTAGACCTTGCGGCGCGAAGTTGTTGAGCAGATTAATGGCGGTAGCGAGTGCGGTGTGGTCGTCGGTAGAGCCGCGCTCGCGGTCGCGCTCCGCAGTGAAGGCGCGCGAGCCACAAACAAGAGTTGTTAAAGTAGAAGAAGCTAATAGACCTTGCGGCGCCAGGTTGTCGTGCAGGTTGGTGGCGGTGGCGAGCACGGTGTCGTCGTTGGTGGAGCCGCGCTCGCGGTCGCGCTCCGCGGTGAAGGCGCGCGAGGCCAGCAGCGAGCCGCGCGACGTGGCCAGCCGCACGCCGCCGGCCGCGCCCCCCACCCACGCCAGCGCCGCGCGCGCCGCCGGGCCCACGCGCGCGCACCGCGTCAGCCCTTCCAGCTCGGACATCACTGGAAACAGACCACTTGTAAGGACATACTAGCGTTATACTAGGTTACAGAATACGGACCCTCCAGCTCGGACATCACAAACACAACCATTGTAAGAGATCTTGATGCGTGACCTCATCATCCGGCAACAGAAAGCCGATGCTGACTGGGTACAACCAGTGCTGACTTGTGTCCAGCCAGCTTTATGAGATCGATTTTGGGTGAATAATATTTCTTATTCTTGAAACAAATATAAATACTTCTATATTTTTTGATGAGCCGAGTTTACATAATTTACTACGTACGAGTATGTAATAATAATTAATGGCTACATGTCTAAATGCGGGTAGAACGGAGACGAATTACAAATTATATGCTAATGTTCATTTCAAGTCCCTCAAGAAAGCTAACTAGTCTGTCAGAAACCCAGGCCCCTATCCACATTTCGCTCTAGTGTTCACTAACCGACTAGCGGCACAGCAAGTACGTAAGGCAGCGAGGGTGCGGCGACCACGGCCTGCAGCAGCGACAGGTGGTCGATGAAGCAGTTGGTGTCGGGCACCAGCCAGCGCGGCCGGACCTCGATCTCCACGTTGTCGGGCCCGCTGCGGAGAATCTCCTGGAAACCGAAATATATGTTATATTATATTCACGATACAATAGGTTGGACACTGGTTTCCAGGCAAGAAGCGTGATTGCGTTTCCCGGTATCTCAGAATCGCAATTACGTAATCAATTAACCAGATAGTAGTAGCAGTAGTAATATAAATTATTTAACCTAAATTTAAGCCACCCAAATCCCTTCGTCGTGGTTTTAATACTATTTTAGCAATTATAAGACAGACAGACTAACCCACAGTATCAAATTTTAGCACGTAAGATGTAGCCTAATTAATTTCACTGTCAATGGCAACCCAAATCGCGCCATCTTATCTGCTCACTTACACGACCATATGTGCGAGCATAAATCTTGATTTCAAGTAACAGCTTACGTTATCAGACCGATGTTTCTTTCCACTCGTTTAACGCACCTGCATTCTCTGTCTCTGTTTCTCCAGCGTCGCATTCCTGGTCTCGAGTTGTTCCTTCCTCCGCAGCAGTAACTTGGTGGCCTCGTCGGCGCACTCGGCGCCCGTCTCCGGAAGGGTTCCGCCGGGGCTCGCGGTTGCGTTGCGCTGCTCGTTGATCCCTTCTTCGTCTTCTAAATCTTCGGTCTGTCAAAGAAATTTAAAATTAGAATTTTTCGAAGTTTTGTTTTGAATGATGAATTTATTTTCTTGACTAATGAAACCTGTGAATTACACAAAAAATATATCTTCTCATTATTTACACTAGCAATTACACGAGAAAATGGTGCTCAATTACAAATCACCCCCAATCGTTATTTCACTCTGTTGAATAAATAAAACGGGCTAAAGAATAAAAACGACAGAGATGTAAGGTGATGTAAGGTAGAGTAAGGTTATGTATGAATCGGTTTCTTCTAAGCAAGCGTGCTCCATCGTAGACCGCATCGTTGCTTACCATCAGGCGAGATGGCGGTCAAATATTAAAAAATATATATGTAAGGTAGAATACCAGATGGTGCAGCGGCGCGTGCGCTCGGTGCGGGCGCTGCACGGCGCTCACGTAGCGCGGCGGAGCACCCGTCGGGTACTCCAGGCGGAGCACTGGCGGCTCCACGCCTACCAGGTACCTACACAACCAACTCAAATCAATCATCTAGTTTGATGAGGTAAGTTCAATTAAAGTAAGAGACTAGCCCCAGTTTTAAGGTTTCAGTTTTAGTGAGCCAGAAAGCGTTTGACATGGCATGACAATCGTCTTTATAGGACAAACAACTAGGGCCTTCAATTTCGTGTCATCCAAACCACGGTATATTTCAATAATCATTTTCATTATCGTATCTTATTGAATGTTTACTGAACTTTATACTTTGAAAGAGAAGAGCCATTCAAGTACACCATAAGCAGATTTTTTGTAATTTTGAACCCCTCGTCCATCATGTCATCAAAAATAAGCAAAGCAAAGGACCCCATCCCACTTCCGACGTGTCCACCAAAGTCGAGCAAAGGCACACTTTTCTCGAAGCGATTCAGGTAAGTTTCAACTCCTTGTACGTAATATTCAAAGGAGCCCCAGAGGTGCGTGTATACTGACTCTGTCCCGAAGAAGAGCAGCTTCCTGGTGCGCAGCGCGTGGTCGGCGGCGTGGGGCGGCAGCGGGGGCTCGGAGCGCGCCCACGCCGTGCTCGCCTCCATGTACATGAGCGGCAGGAACCCGGCCAGCGCCGAGTCCTCGCTCAGACGGACGCACGCGTGACCTGTACGATACCGCACGTCATACCTCCATACTGTGCCACTCAATGTACGAATTTACATACCACTGGCTTTTCGGTGAAGGAAAACATAGTGAGGAACCAGCATACGCCCGGAGAAGAAATTCAATAGCGTATGTGAATCCACGAATCCGCACTTGGCTGGCGTGGTGGAATACGTACGGCGTAATCACCCATCGAGTAGCCTCCCACCCAGCAGTGGGAGGATTCAAGGTAGAATATGCTGATGATGTCATTCAAGCTGCGTCTACTGTTCCAGCAATCCTGACCTAGGCTCCGGACATACCGGTAGAGATAGTCTAGTCTAAAAATGGAAGCCACTGCAGTGTGTTTACGATCACATGTAAAGTAGATGTAAAACGTAATATGTACACAAATTGTTTGTAGTCATCGGTCTTTCAGTCACGCACGCACAGTAAAGTGATGTTGAAAGAAAGGGCGTACAGTTTGAGACTAGACGACTACAATACTAAGGACCTTGACTTGATTTTAATGGTAGTAACAATGTTGAGATTTGTTTGTATCTATCAGGGTGTTTCTACAATTGCTACGGTGACACAAAAAACTACTTTGATACTACGTGACGCCACTTCTTCCTGTCATGTAGTCTCCAGCCACGACACGGCTTGAAGCTCGTGCAATATCGTGGGCACCGGTTCGCAAATATCAACCTAGGACTCTATGGCATACACACATAGGAAAATAATTATGTAGAGAAATCATTACCAGCCCTTAAACACACATCGTTACATTGAAACAGATATGCTGGTTTTCCCTCTTAGCAATTACATTACCATATTATCTCACTTCTGCTTTTAGCCGACCCTTATTATACGGGTTCTATCATTATTAAGCAGGAACATACTCGTACCCGAGCTTAATTTAATGCTCACGATTAAGACACGTAATCGGTTAATGAGAAGCGTTGAATGTGTATGAAGACGGATCCGTTTGCTGTAATGCGTTTTGTGAGTCAATCGATTCCAAGTAAGGATCCTTCGCCGGCGAAGAAGCGGCAGTGTCAGGAACTAATAGTCGCTAATATGTACCGACTGACGACCAACCGCAAAGGTACACACAATTTCACATGCACATCTGAAGTGAGTTATTTAGCGTAAGCTTTCGCACTAGCCAATCCAAACAGCATTCTATTTGGATATGACAGTGCGAAACGACTAAAAATCTAAATAATAATAATTAATAGTTAAAAAAAACTAAAAAACACGCTTTGTTTAATGTATTGTCATCGGTCCTCGATATATCTACAAAGTTTGAAAGAAATCTGACCGTTTAAAGTGGGTCAAAAACGCGCTCAAAACATACAGGTGAAGCTAATAAAAGCGTGTTAAAAAAAGGCTCACCTAAGAAAGTTTGAAACATTTTTTAACCTTAAAAAAATACAAAACTAGCCAATTTTGCTCGGTATCTTACCTTCTTTCTGTTCGTTCTGTAATACAATCGTCTTGTCGTCTAAAGTTTCCAAGATATTCATAAGCTTCGCAAGCCAATCCCACGGGTCGCTTTCTGAGCTGCAGAGTAAAATATACGAAATGAATGTATATTTAAAGAAGGCTTAGTTGAACAGGTTTCACACAAAAGCGCTAAGTCCTTACTCAATATCGAAGTTTTCAAAGGAAGGCGGCGGGTTCCACACGCTACTGTGACAGAGCATCCAGTCGGACCACACCTGCAATAAAAATAAACATACATAGTTTAATTCCATTCAATGCAAAGTCGCTGTAATTTACACTAATATAAATTTATTATAGACATCTCTGTGCAGCTAGAAAAGCAGTTGAGTAAAATATAAAACTATTTCAACGTCCTTTATTCTTTGTCATTTTTCAAAAGGTTCTAAAATAAGTATCATTTATGCGTCAAAATGGTAAGATTACTTTCAAGGTAAATAATATAAATGCAAAAATAATGCTGGTTTGAAGAGCGGCGTTTAAATTAAAGACTCGAGTTAAAAGCACAGATACAAAACTGTTTTCGTAATATAATATTACCCGTAGCCAACTATGAACACAGCATGAGAATCACAACATTTTAATGACATGCCACGAGCGGAGCCCCTAGCAAAAACTAGTACGGCAATTGTATGATTATGGCTCGAAAATATATCAATAAAACCCGTTCGTGGTGGCTGCGCGACATGTTACATGTCTTTTTCTGCGCATTGTGGCGTGTTGTTAAAGTCGCTGGTAAAATGTAACATAGTGGTTTATATTACAAAAACTTGTCACGACTGTGGTGTCAAAGACGCGCCCCATGTTGCCGTTTTTATAATAACTTAGCGAGCTATTTGTAGACATGCTATATTCAGAGCTAACTTAATTGCTAACTGTAGAGTTGTAGACTTCGTTTTGTAGATGTAGTTTTAACATTGAAAATGACTTTGTAGATTCCGATTTTTGTTAAAGAGTTTTTGAAGCTCAGTTTTGTTTTGGAAGCGATTAGAAATGTGATCCTAACACAATGGAACAAAAAGCCCCAAAGTATTACTAGATGCACATAAATATTTTATCTGTAAATGTGTATTGGTCATTTCAAAACCAAGTTACGAGCCAAGCTCGTAACTCCAAATTTAATTATTATTGGTACACAAAAAGTATCGCAACCGACTTTAATGGCCTTAGTTTTCGGCATACTGTATACGGAAATTAAATCCACAAGTCTTCTGATAAGGAATTTACCGAAATAATCCGAAGTAATCCATGTTCAAATTTTGATAACATTTTATGAGGCCACCCAGGAAATGAGAGTAACCGCTATTCAATATAAGCAAGTAAATACATAAGAATCACACATTACAATCGAAAATTACCTTTTTTTAAGTAGTAGGGTATTATTTTACAAAAACCTTGATGGCACAATGATATGTGGTAATACATACATATATGTGTTAAATTTAAATATAAAAAAAAAATTATTAGTAAAAAGTTTTAAAAGGCGCTCCTAGCCTACAAAACAGTTGTATGTTAACGTAACTTAGACGAAACGCTGAGTTGCATGTGTTTAATTTAAGTTTAATTAATAAAGATTTTTTTAAATCAAATCAATCAATGTATGTGACCTTGATAGCAGGCAAGAGTAGCAGCGCGTCGGCGTATTGCTGCGAGTTGGTCGGCGCCGGCAGCAGCGCGCAGGCCCGCTCCAGCGCGGCGCCGAACATCAGCAGCGCCACGCCCAGCGCGCACTCCATCCACGCCGACCGAGTCCCGTCTACACAAAACAATACATTCTAAGAACCATCTCCTACTGATATCGCTCGACGCCGCTGCCAGTCTCGCCGGAAGACGAGTCTTCACGAGAATACTCACGTGAACTAGTTCATTTGACGTGGGTAATGTGGGTATGGGAATACCTATGGGTATGGGTATATAATATAATGGTGTTAATTATAACAACATGTTTAAAAACCACGTTAGTTTAAAATAGTAAACTTTTGACTGACATTAATGTCACGTCTCATCTCGTCGCTTCGCTCCTATAAAGTTAAGCTTCACATAAACTTTCCAAAAATAGAATTTAATTATTCCAATATGAAAGAATTGAAAGTGATATGCATTCCATTTAAGTTTTCCTTTATTTCTAGTTTTACAATAGCGTCAAATAACATAAATAAACAGAACGGCGTGTTCAATCAATATTCTACAAACGAACAATCACCAATACAAGCAAACGATTAGTCTTGTCTTGTCCGGTGCGCACAAATCTGTTCGTATTAATCGGCTGACACTCGAATAACCGGAACTCAGAACACACATACATTGCATTTATAATCACTGTCTTGTAAATATAAAGGATGCTGAGATCACTGATATGCGCTTCGTAAGACAGAAATACTCCAGATAAGAGTATAATAAAATCCGAGGAATTTATCAATTTATTTAGTTTACAAAATGAATTTCAATTAAACTACCATCATCACTGCATACGTCGCATCGTGGTAAAACAAAAAATAAAACATTAAAAACGTTAAATATTTTTATTACTACGATGATAATTACAGAAAGACGATGCCAATGTTCGTCTTGTTGGAGAACTGGTCTTGAAATTCATACGCATAAATGCATGGACTAGAGTTAGATGACAAGTGTCCGGCCTTCGGATCATACATCGACAGCTACCGGCGGCGGCGATCCGGTCCGGTATAAATAGATAGAGCATTCTAAAAATACCTAGCACGGATTGCACCTGCGATAACGCTCGCCCACGGTCCTTGCACGACACGGGCAATCACTAACTACCCCACCGTGTTGTTTCTGCTTATAGATTTTGATAGCAGTGGCAGCAAAAAAATAAGTACATTTATGAAGTACAAATTAATAATATAAAAATAATTCACGAATGAGTCCATATCGCAATAATCATCAAACTAAATCCCACGGCAGATCCTTATCTTCAGATCAGCTCAATTGAACGATAATCATCTGTTATCAATCAAGCGGCGCATACCTGTAAAGGAAGCTCGACCGGAAACTGGGCAGTTTATATCAATAAGGAGAACAACGTCGTCGTAAGCGAAAGGTGCGAAGTTAAATAAAAGCTTCGAAAATTAGTGTCAGAACATAGGTTTAAAAATATTAGTAACAAGAAAATCATGCTCTATCTGTTTTTAACTAATCCAATCTATGATTCAGGGCGATTGATAGATTATATCTTAATTGCAGCATGAATTTTATCCATCATTCCATCAAAACGTACTCACGTAAAACGTTGAATCGTGTACCTAAGAAAATAAAATGAAACAAAATAAGACGAACGAACAGTAATAAATTCTTATGCAACATTATTGCACATAAAAACAATGTTATCCAGAATCTTTCCTGGAATTCCCGCGAAGCCCGCGTGCGTGAAATGTTTCGTTAAAAGATATCGATTTACCAAACCTCGTAATTAAAGGTCCCGTGGCCCGTAAATTTTCTATAATAATTCAAAACATCATTATGAGTAATGGCGTAAAAGTGCGGTCGTTTCTGCGGAGTCGCCAGTCCTGCCAGTCAGTTTGTTGAACCTGTCTCCATCAAATGTGTGCATGAGCGGGCGCCGCCGGCGGCGCGGGGCGGAGAAGGGCCGCGGTGCATCAACCTCCAATAACTTGTAATTGTAATTACAAACCTTTACTGCGCACGGCCACGGCGGACCCACAGGAAATAGCCACACTTACAACCTCACGTTATGTATTAATTTTCTAAATTGAATACGGAAATGCTTAATGACATTTCCAGTCTATTTCAATATAATTTAATAGTATCTAGATAGTCGGGCTCCAGTCGCTCGTAATAGATCGTATAAAATAAAAAGGTTTTTTTAGAAATTTAACCCAGTCACATCAATTTTTCGACCCACCTGAAAGTCTGCCTATCGGAATGAAACCTAAAACCAAACAATTTTCTTACATCTGGCACGTTTATGGTAGACATAATCAACCAAAGGTAGACATATAATAAATTAAAGCAGTTTACAGTCTAGGGAATGGTCTCGCGGTTTCATACTTGTAACTGTAAATATATAAATACAAGTCCCACTTAATAGTGGTTCTGAATTAAAACCGTTATTATTTTTATTTTTATGCGCCATAAAATTCACATTCGAAAATTCCCGTCTCGAACTGAATTGCCAACTAACTGTCGATTTGTTTGAAGATCCGAAGTATCATCTTGCGAAGTTCATTGCTAAATGTTTTACTATCGCGATAGTGGATCGATAGTCGATACGTAATAAATTAGCATTTTTGTGCGAAAACAAACGGAGATACCACATTGCCCTAACTGGCCAAATACTGTTAATGTCTTTAAAATGTTACTGGATCAGAACAAAAAGAAGAATTATGTTTAGAGGAGCTTAGGGAAGTTTTAACAGCCTTTTCTTAATCTCTTTAATATGATTTCGTTTTGAAAGATACTCGTAAAGCACTGACAGAACTAAATTAACAAACAGACTGAAATAAAAAGGGGCATCTAAATTTTTGGCTTTTAGAACAGAGATATAGCAACATGTGAATATAAAATGTGTTTATCTGCACAAGTAGATAAGCAATGCAAAAATCTTGTGGAACTGGTTTTGTTTACCCACAGCTAGGTTGCATTTGGTCGACTGGTCAAGCAACTAGTCCCTCAATGAAGAATCAATCAAAGTAAACATCTTCGTGTTCCATAATCTATATTTATGATATACTAGCGGCCCGTCCCGGCTTCGCACGGGTAGACACGGGATTGAGATGTGAGCTATCCTATCTGTTAAGTTAGATCGAACTGCACACGGTGTGCAAATTTGATTGAAATCGGTTAAGTAGTTTAGGGAGTCTATAGCGGACAAACAACGTGACACGTAATTTATATATATTAAGATTAAACACCAGTCATGTCTTTTTCCGACTACAATCAAGGAGGTTATTACAGGCAAGTTTACGTAGGTTAAAAATCGTAACAAATAATAAACTCTCAATAGATTTGTTAGCAATTAGCATGATCATCGTCTAAAAGAAAAAACATTTCAAAAGCCTTTTATGTTGAGATAGCGTAACTACTCAAATATTTGGCGTTTGTTTTTTTCCAATCAGATAACAGATCAACGTACGATATTGTAAAAGGTTCCTCGGGTGTAGTTAGCAGGCGGACGGCAACAGCAGTAGTGGCACAAACAACGCGCTATTTTTACCCACGACGGAAGGAATAAGGCTGTACGTCCGTTACCATATTTTTTAAAAATGGCTAAACTTATTTAGATCACTGCGATCATTGATGTCTAATAAGTAAGTTTCATGAAATTCTTGTTTTAAATTATGAGCTCTTTTTGGAATTGGAATTTTGGTTTGTTGAATTTTAATTTATGTGACTCGGGTATTTTAATGAAGCAAAAGGAAGTAAATCCATATAGTACGACTGATAGAGATGAATAGATGAAACGTACATACGAAAGTGCTAAGGCTAAGTGGCTAGACCTGGAGTCAGTTTTTAGGCCCGCATGGCTTGGCGGATATTGTTATAAGACAACCGGGACATACAATTTAACGTTTAACCCGACCCACAGCAGTGTAAATGCCAGCCGCGTTCACCCATCGAAGGACTGACAGACTGACCAGTTAAGCCTAGTTGAGCTACTTACATGAAATAGAATAGAATATAGCTTTATTTCACAACAAAAAAATTACAAGAAAAAAATGACTAAGTTGAATCAGAAAGGGTCTTACTTATAAACGTTGCTCAGCCATTTCTTAGATGTTAAAACATTTCAACACAAATGACATTTGACTTTTGCGCAATACAAACTAGTAATGTAAAGTTGGTACATACGGTGTGCTTAGCACAACTTTGACGTAAAATTACGTAGCGAGTATTCGATAGAAAGTGTACGCTATTTACGCCTATCGCCGGCGATTCTGACGGGCGTAAATGGCGTACTTTGGCGACAAATTTTTACTTTTTTACTTGGCGACGTATTTTTACGTCAAAGTTGTGCTAGGCACACTGTCCTGGCTCTACATAAGTAGGATTCGGGTAGGAAGATGGCGACGTTTGAGTCGAGTGTCGTACCTTTATGCTGCGGCGGCGACAGCTCGACCCCGAACATGTTGAGCGCCGTGAGCTGCAGCAGGCGCGCGGCCGGCGTGGGCAGCGGCTGCCGGTGCAGCAGCGCGCGGAACTGCCGCAGCATCTGGCTCGCGCACTCGTGGAATGTCTCCATGCTGCGAGGCAAACGTTTCAAACTGTTACCTCCTACACTTTTTTTTAATATAAATTCTAGTTTAGAGAAAGCCACTTTTTGGTTGTAATTTCCTGAATTATGAATTAGTTCGCATAAAATTACCTGACTACAAAAAATATCTTTTACAGAATGATTTTTTAATTAACATTCCACATAAAGGTTTTAATCACAAAAAAAATTGCCTATGTTACCTGGGCTATTATGACAAATCGATTGAACTCATTTATAAAAAAATGGATGAGTAAAATTGGACGCTACGGTGCGGTGGTAGATATTATGTAAGTACAAACATAATGTTGAGTGCTAAAAACAAAACCCTTCCATCTGGTTTTGTGGTAGTCAGGTAAAAAATAGTAGATTGTACAACGCGTGCATAAAACAAGCCATTTATCAGGACGTTTAGCTAGCCCGAGCCGTAAGCGAGGGCGGTTATTTAAGTTTAAAATGGGGTTTATTCACGAGTTATATTCTCGGCTTTTCACTTCAATTGTAAGGAAATTAAGTAAACTGTAAATTATATCTCTAAAGTAAAATTAAAATTTTCTTTCCACTTTTATTTTTAATTACTATTTTAAGATTTTTTCTTTTTTTATTTCTTTCTATTATTATTTTTTTTGTTTGATGTTTCTTCTAAATATGAGTATATCGTTCACAACGATGATTACAATGGCCACTTGTCAGCTTAGCATAGTAGTTATGTCTACCCTGTGAATACTTAAAAAAAATTATAAAAACTTACCCGACTTTCGTCATTAGCTTCCCGTGTACGTGCATATAGCTAATGTGGAAGATTTTATTCAACTGCAACAAAACATAGAATGAATAAATCGACAAGACCACTCAATAAACCAGGTCTGGTTACTTTGTAGCACAAAGTTTAATTAGAACCTTTTTATAGCTCCCATCGGTAGCCCTATCGTTAATTATTGATCTATACTCTTCCGTGGGCCTAGCACGACTTTGACGTAAAAATATGTAGCGTGTTCTGGATAGAAAACGACTTGAACTCTCTTGGACTTTTCTATCGAATACTCGCTACGTATTTTTAACTCAAAGTTGTGCTAGGCCCACAGGATACATTGCTACAATGTGTTTAATTAGAAGACGGATATGGATAATTATATTGCGATACGAGCATGATTCTCAGCCCAAATATGCCAAAATTTACACATTAATATTCGATTCCACCGATCCGCTAACTGATCTACTAGCACAGAGGTGGCGACGAACCTTAATCGATGAACGTGCCAATTTTTTAAAAGAAATGTTTAATGACTGCATAGACGTGCTGTTGAATTATTTTGCTTTGTGATGATTGGGCGGTGGCGCGGCCAAAATATTTTATGGCGTGCCTTCAATGGCACGAGTGCTATTGGTTCGCCATCCCTGTACTAGCAGATTAGGTGACCCAATCTTCTGACAAAATTCAACAGTCAAAATCAACAAAATTTTTTGACGAATTGGCTGAAAATGCATTTGCACCTGCACCTGCGGTTTCTCATTAGTTGTTTTTGTAATATTAGTACATTCGGCCATAAACAATCTTGCTTCGGCTTAGTTCAAGAAGTTATTGACTGCAAAATCAATAGGCCGGACGCGACTGCGAGCACGTCGCGCTTGTAATTACTCTTTGAAAAAGATCACCTATGATCGAAACAAGTCGAAGTATTCGTCTCAATTAAACTTCAGTATTCCCGTATTAATTATATAACACACACGTGTCAAAACCGTTAGTTTTCATGGTAAAACAGTGACTTTTTGAAGTTAATAACTTCTTGAACCAAGACGACGCTTGAATCTTTTAATCTAGGATCCTCTAACTACGCAGTCTCCTCATCCGACGCGACGCTTGAATCTTTGAATCTAGAATCCTCTAGCTACGCTGTCTCCTCGCCGTCATAACAAACCTCGACGCAATCCATGGCGGCGAGCTGCTCGGCCTCGGCCTGGTGCGCGGCAGCTAGCGGCGGCGGCGCGGGCCGCACCCACACCTCGCGGCGCGAGCCCCCCTCCCCCGCCTGCGCCTCCGCCCCCGCGCGAGCGCGCATCTCCGCCGCCTTGCTCTCTATCACTCGACGCTTGCGCTCCGTTGCTTCGTACTGGAAACATCGTTATGTTTAAACACTTGGCTACAAGGCACAGATTAAACAATAGTTACTACGTAAGCCACGGCATGAATACCGTTGTGCCGTTACGTCAAGGTATAAACCAAATATTTTGGTGGTATAAACCAAATATTTTGTCAACTTATAGCTGTCGTTGGTGGACAAGACCCGTTAGCGCTTGTTAAGTATATGACTTTGGCGGTCCAAGGAAGCCCTTGCCCTTGCACATTACATTCACTCAACCAATCTAATAAAGGGCGATTTTCGAGCTGCGATGAAACTGCGTTAGTTTCATCGCAGCTTCCGTAGCGATACGGCCTGCAATTTTTCAGGTACCATTGGAGAAGTTAATCTGATTTGCGGCACTAATAGCGTCTTCTTATTCGCACATCTTGCTAATGCGAGTGGGGATATGATCAGCGCAGCTTCGGTTTGATTTGTTCCTTCATTAACGAGGCTTATAACAGACAAAGGAAGAGTTGCTTTAGCACATTTAATTATTTACATCATCATGGTATATTTTTGAACGAGACGAGAGCAGAATAGCTCGAGTTATGGATCTCGTATTCCTTAGTATAGGATGAGGTATTTATAATAGTATCATTATCTGTAACAAGACTTACTTTTCTTCTGTTTTCGTCAAATAAAGTTAGTAAACTTTCTCGTGCTGAATGAAATGGATTAGACGACATTAAACTCCTCATGTAATAGTATACTGCATCCAGTTTTCTTCTCTGTAACAAACACAAATATCACAATAAAAAGCCATTTAATATTGATGTCAATGTTCAGGTGTATAGGCTTTGAAATCGATTGTTGTGCCTCTATCTCTAAACTTAACTGATTTGATCGTACTAAAATTATCTACTCTTTTCATTTCCATATGTAAGAAAATTGGATATTCTTATAAAATGGAAATGAATGATGTCTTTTGTGAAGCTAGTTTTATTTAGGAAATGGTACGAGAGAATCGATGTCGTATCCCACAATATGTTTAACGTGATACTTACTGAATATACCGCTAATATTGCCAACTGATTGTATGGTCTTCCATTCTTAGGATTAATTTGTTGAGCTTTTGTGTACCAAAATTTACTCTTAGCATAATTATTTGTCTCGTTCACTTGTTCCTTATACCTCGCCAGGTCTCCCAGAAACACATACAGCTTCTGAACTGAGATCAACGCCAGGCCGATGAAGCCGAGCCCCTTCGGCGGCAACATATGGTTGTCATTTATATACTCCTCTACACTAAACTTATACGTTTTCTCTAAGAGTTGAACCAAGTTTTCAAAGTATATATTTCCCTCCTCGATTATAGTGTTTATCAGCTTTACTGCTATTGGTCTTTCTTCTGGGGATAGTTGCTGAAAGCTCTTTCTTGGAAGTTCAATGAAGTTGTAATATAGTATTTTCCAGAAGAGATGTTCCATGTTGTCCGACTGGCAGTATTTGAGATCCGTAAGGAGCAGCTTCTCGAGGGAATTTTGTAGGAATTGCCTGTGCACAAAAAGATTCAATTTAATAAGTAAAAACACTCGTTCGACACCTTTGAAATAAAATAATAAACTAAATCAAAATCGGTCGAGTCATTTGAGTTCCGATACCACAGACAGACTCACGGGTGCGAACGTTAAACTTACGACACCCCTTTTTTGCATCTAAGGTAAAAAAATCCAGCGAAGCGAAGCACCTGTTTCCTTGTATGCCACGTCTGGCATAAAAGATAACCTGACACGATTACTCTCCTTCACGAAATCGCAGTTACCTAGTCTTGACGACGTCGTGCCAATGTTCCGAGAGCGACACCGGCCCCCGGATGCAGTGCGTCTGCAGTATGACGTCCGCGCGGTCCACTTCTTGCAGCAGCGCGCGGTGCTTGGCGGCGCGCGCCGCGTCACTCGCCTCGTACCCGGAGCTGCCGCGGTTACTCTCTTTTAGTGCTGAAAACGTACTCAAAATGAAGGCTAAGCGCTGAAAGGGTGATAACGTCTGTTAATTATGTAAAAGGACGATTCACACTCATAGCTCCCCACTAGGCTTTCCTGTGTCGAGGACTCCATAATACACTCAAAAGACGAGGATAATTAACACCAAACACTATATGAGGATATTTTGTCGATTTTTCGACCCCCATCCCCCCTCGGTGAGATTGGATGAGATTCGACTTGATCCGCTCCCCCCGATACGTAGGTTGGTGTTGATGGTGGCACAGAATATATAATAGTAATATCACTACAGAAGACTTGCTAAATACCGACATTTAAATCGATTCGATCTTGTTCTTGGATCAGATTAAGGAGAAGGCAGATGTCTTGTCGCACAGGGAGGTAAAGTGAGGCAGAGGACCGCCAAGCCTGGAAGTTACTTCACCGACAAGAGCGACGCTCTTAAACTTTGAATGAATGAAGTTGATTTTAGCACGTACATCTTTGACACTTTGAAAGTGCTGAGAGTTTTCAGTATCAATATAGTTTTATTGGTATAGGAAGTTCGCGCGCGCTGTGACGACCGTCACAAAACCGCTCTGTCCTTTCACATTCGTCACAACTATCTATTTTTAACACGCTTTTATTAGCTTCACCTGTATGTATGTATGTTTGTAACCGACTCCTTTGAGCGCGTTTTTGACCCACTTTAAACGGTCAGATTTCTTTCAAACTTTGTAGATATATCGAGGACCGATGACAATACACTAAACAAAGCGTGTTTTTTAGTTTTTTTTGTAACTACTTGTTACTACATACTTTGCTTACCCTGCTCCAGTCTCATATCAACTTTTGAAGGACTAGTCTGAACTATGATTGGCTTCGATGGGTTATGAGGGTCGTACAAATGCTTCTGTGTTTCTATAGATCCTCCGCGTCTGAAAAAAGTAAAACGAAGTATTCCAATACAAAATCTAACATTATTGGTGAGTGAGATAATTGCTATTTTCATTTTTGTGAAAGATTTAAAAAAATGTCAATGACACTCGACAAAATGTATGGAACAGCTGATTTCTTTTTTCGCGAATTTCGGGTTGGTAAAAGTTGTTCATAATGATGAATACTATGAGCCTTTTTCGGCTTAGCATACCCTTTATGAATAGCCCTATATTGATGAATTTAAGAAATGAAGTGTTTGTGTTTGAGACTTGACAAGGAAGTAATAGTGTTTATACACTTTATCTCGGATATTGTAGAAAAACTTAACCCACAGGGGGTAAATTTAGTAAATGTGGTTGCAACATACCCAACATCCTTCTGCGTGTGCGGCATGGAACCTTGCGGTAGGACAATGATCCCAGGGTGGTGGTTCGATGGCTCTGTCGTGGACTTTTCCGACATGACACTGTTTAGTCTGTTGCGCTGGTGACTGTCTTGTGGCCTATAAACGTATGTGTTTTAGAACCGAAACAGTTGCAGGGAATCCCCGATTGAATGTCATCGGTAGGTTTAAATGATGTCAATTTGATAACAACATTTTAATTAGTATCAATTAAATTTCGTTTAATTTCTAATTAGTATTCTGCGAGAAAACGCTCTACAAAACTGAAGCTTGCCGATTTCCATCGCACTTTAACTCCTGTTCCCCAAAATTACAAACAGCACTCACTTGTCATGCATTTGTTTTTTCGACTCGATGATCTCTTCTCGCCAGTTCATGGTGGGGGCGGCCGAGTGGTGGTGCACGACGGGCGGCGGCGGCGCGGGCGCGGGCGCGTGCGGCGGGTCCGCGGCCCTCGAGCGGCGTCGCCCGCTGCGCTTGCGGGAGCGGCGCGCGCCCCCGCCCGGCGCCGGCTCGGCCGCCTGGCTGCTGATGCTGGGCGTGGGCGACAGCCGCCCGCGCTCGATGCTGCCTGTGCGACCATTCGCCCATGAGCCGCTGCTCTTCTTCTGCAACAAAGTCATATTTTGTTACTAGCTTTCACCCGAGAAGTAAAAAAATAGTCTATATGTTAATCCAGGGTATTTATAAGCTGCTTCCGTACTAAATTTCACCCGAATCCTTTCAGCCACTTTCACTTTCACATTTATAATATTAGTAGGAAGTGGAATACTAAACACGTTTTATTAAGTACTAGCTTTCGCCCACGGCTTCGCCCGCGTGGACTATACCTCGCAAACCGAAATTTTTTCCGGGATGAAATTAATTTAACCCTCTTTTTTGAGAGCATGTAAAAAGTGTCATACAATAGAAGCGGGGACCCCAAAAACCCCTGGATGCAATAAGTCAGCCCCCTCGAATCATTTTGAAAAATGGCGGCCATTTTGAATCGTTTGGATTTTCGCCACCACCATCAAGTAGCCCTTGTTAACTCCTATGACATTTAGTCAAACACCCACCCATCTTCAACCGTTTCGGAGATATAGACCCTCAAAGTTTATATGGAGGCCATGTTTTTGAGGCGACTGTGTTATTTTTAATGGCTCCAAAAAGGTCCGAGGTTTTGATGACTTTTTAGTCTCAGCGCTTTGGTAAAAATGTTTTTAGTTTTCGAGATAATTAGCAGTTCCACCTCGAGGGTGTGACTTTTCGAAGGTTTTGGTGTTTTTCCGGATGTTGTTTACCCGCCTTAAGTTTAGTACATCTGTAAAGTTTTATTGAGTTAGCATCAAAACAATTTTTTCCCGTACTATCTTTACCACGCCATTTCACCCCCACTGGGGTTGATTTTCCAAAAATGGTGAAATAAGTGTTCGTTATTTTTTTAAGCTTCGTATATTTGTAAGGATTTCAATACCGTGGCGTCAAAAACAATGCTTCTCCATACTAACTTTAACACCCTTTAGAGGTTGAATTTCAAAAAATCCTTTCTTGGTACACGTTTACTCATCAAGACAACACCTTCCATATTTCTAATTTCTACGACCAGCGGTTTAGTCTGTCAGTGAGTCATTACAATTCTCTCTCCGTACTATATTTACCACGCCATTTCGCCCCTTTAGGGGTTGATTTTCCAAAAATAATGAAACCGGTATCTATTATTTTTTTAGCTTAGTATATTTGCAAAGTTTCGTAACCGCAGCATCAAAAAAAAATTCTTCATACAAACTTCAATACTCCGTTTCACCCCTTTAGGGGTTGATTTTCAAAAAATAAAAAAATAAGTGTCTAATATTTTCTTTAGCTTAGTATATTTGCAAAGTTTCATAACCACAGCATTAAAAAAAAAATCTTCATACAAACTTCATTGCTCCGTTTCACCCCATTAGGGGTTGATTTTTCAAAAATGATGAAATAGGTGTCAATTATTTTTTTAACGTTAGTATATTCGCAAAGTTTGATAATCGTAGCATTAAGAAAAATATTTTTTTCATACAAACTTAAACACCGCTTTTCACCCCCTTAGGGGTTGAATTGGGAAAATTCCTTTCTTAGTGTGAGTCCGCTTTTTGGTATAAAACTTTTGTCCAAATTTGACGTTTGTAGCTTAAGCGGTTTAGGCTGTGCGTTGATCTGTTAATGTTGATGCGTTGATTCAACACTCTGTTTAACCCTTTCAGGGGTGGATTTTCAAAAAATAATGAAACAGGTATCTAATATTTTTTTTAGCTTATTACAATAGCAAAGTTAAATAATCGAAGTATTAGGAAAAAAATAATTTTATACAAACTTCAACACTCCGTTTAACCCCTTTAGGGGTTGATTTTCAGAAAACAAAAAAATAAGTGTCAATTATTTTTTTTAGCTTAGTATATCTGCAAAGTTTCGTAGCCACAGTATCAAAAAAAAAAATCTCCATACAAACTTCAATACTCCGTTTTACCCCTTTAGGGGTTGATTTTCAAAAAACAAAAAAATAAGTGTCAATTATTTTCTTAAGCTTAGTATATTTGCAAAGTTTCATAACCACAGCATTAAAAAAAAAATCTTCATACAAACTTTATTGCTCGGTTTCACCCCTTTAGGGGTTGATTTTTCAAAAATGATGAAATAGGAGTCGATTATTTTTTTAACTTTAGTATATTCGCAAAGTTTGATAATTGTAGCATTAAGAAAAATATTTTTTTCATACAAACTTAAACACCCCTTTTCACCCTCTTAGGGGTTGAATTGGGCAAATTCCTTTCTTAGTGTGCGTCCGCTTTTTGATATTAAACTTTTGTCCAAATTTGAAGTTTGTAGCTTAAGCGGTTTAGGCTGTGCGTTGATCTGTCAGTCAGTCACGACCTTCACTTTTATATATATTGATTATCGGAATATTAACGTTTTATTGAGTTGGTGGTTTGATGTGTCAAAGTTTACAGTAACAAAGTTATACTTCAAACCATGCCACATTATCATAGCATTATTAAACTTATTAAATACTAGGAGCGCCCCAGTTTCTCCCGCTAACCTACAATAATCGTATTTTTTCCAAGATCAATAAATAGCCGGCGTTAATTCAGGGTATTTACACACTACATTACATTTACACACAAACTTTCGCTTTTATAATGTTATAAAAAATGAACAACCATGCGTAAGTTTCTCAAAATCTCTTTTTGTTTTGTTTGCCTCAGTCCTCAGTACATAATGGTTTATGACAAAAGCGAGTGAAACCGCAGGACGCAGCATAACATAATTTAGACTGTCTTATTGACATTGCAGAAGATACATTGTAATATTTGTAACATACATTCTTGCGACATACCTGATTCGAATTCAGCCAGGCTGTAGATTTAGTCACAGCATTTGGAATCCTGAACCCATTGTTGTCTCTGGGGCTTGTTGCACGATTTGCCGAAACATCTCTGCTGTTGCTTTGCGAAAGGATTTGTCTGCAATGGAATATTTAAATAAATCAAATGCTTAAAATTTAATTTCGTTATGAGCATATTTAACCAAAACATGAGACAAAAAAGGGTATACTAATTGTTAAGTGCTGGTGATACAAAGTTGTGAGATATAAATGAGCACTGCATATAAAAAAATATCAACATACCCCTCTGTGCTCTGCTCTCGGCTGTAAGATCTCAAAGAACGCCACCGGTCTAAGTCATCTCTACTATTTCCTATAGTAGAAGATCTATTGCTTCTATGACTATCTCTTCTCTCTCTATTCTTCATGCTAGCCGAGATAGGTTCATATGGAATGCTAACGTTGCTGTCCTTTCGATGTCTATCGTTCTCTGGCTGCATGCTTGCAGTACTATCTTTTCTGTTACGATCAGACTTCTTTTCAGCTTGTTTCAAGCCTCTACTTGAGCTCCTAGAACAGATAGATATTTCATTTGATTTGTTGATGAAAGAAACTAAATTATTTCTTAAATAAGTTGAACTGATTGTTACCTTCGATCTTTACGCCTTGATCTGCCACTCCGCTTTGATTCACGATTTTCTACAGGTTTTGGTTCCTCTACTAAGGGTTTAGTATTTAAAGAAAAGGGTATGGCTGAATCACACATGTCATCAAGTTTAATGTTTTTCTCTACTTCCGCAATCCAATCCTATAACAAATAACCAACACTCGATGAACCAGCTACCATGCAAAGTAGTAAAAATGCATTGTATTTCGCGATTAAAAATGTACAAAAACATTTGTTTCATTTATACCTACAAAGTTTTTAAACATACTGAAATTATAAATGATATTTTACAAGTATTTGTAGCCTATTGTCTTTTTATTCACGCTTGAACAAGCAGAGCCTGTTGATAAGCGCTGAACTTACCAAATTAGACATATCTAGGAGAGTAGATGAAATTTGGGATGTAGTTTCGCTGTCATTATCATTGTCCGATTCTTTTTGAGGCGACTCTATCTGGTTGCTTGAAGCAGTGTTGGTCTTCATACTTATACCATTTAGTGACGCTGAAATTAACAGAACACAATATAATGTTTAATCATGCTTGTATGTTCAAATGTTTGTTACTCAATCACAATTAATATGTATAACTGTTTGTCTCTAAATTTACGATTCCCAAAGGAAAGCAAGTGAAGCTATTAGGCACAGTTTGTATAATTTGTACAACCACTGGTTGGTAATAAAATCAGAGTTATCTTTCTAAGCTACTTCTTTCTTACCACTACACACACATAAACATAAAAAATGACTAATATTATTAACACTTTAACTGCTTTAACACTTTAACTTTAATTATATCTGTCTATCAGAGCAAGAGGACTTGCTGCAAGTCAAGGTAAAATAACTGTGTAGTCTATATTATTCCAACAACCTACCCAAAAACTTACCACTCTCACTTATCTCTTTCTGGCTCTCCACACTGCTGACCATTGCATCAGGTTTTTCTATAGCCTGAGAATTTTCTATTGAATTAGGATCATACAGATTCATGTAGGAGCTGCTAGGAGTTGACCTTCTAGAATGTTCATGATTTCTCAGATATGTGTTCATAAACTTTTCTCTATCAAAAGTTTCAGTGTCTCGAAGTCTCCCCCTTCCTCTCGATGGCAATGTCTGAGACCAATTTGGACCAGGATTGTTGTACTGATCCTGACTGGATATAGGTGGTATGGAAGGATTGGACATGTGTTTGTTTCTATGAAGCTGGTCTACACTCTCAGAACTATAATAACCTGATTGCTCTAAATATTTCTTTCGGAACCTTGGGGGTATGTTGTCTATATTTACCATATGTCGGGGTCTGGATGTGTCTGACATATAGCCTGCAGAATTTCTTCTGCCTGAGGGTGGCTTTGCTCCTGACCCTGGCATGTTTCTTCCAGCAGAAGTTTCCATACTTCGACTGTCTCTATTTCTTTCTAGTGAATTCTGTTGTTTTGCACTGTGTGTTGGAGATATAGACCTTGTTTCGGATGATTGTCTATAGTGCTTGTTATAATTCACATCATTACCTGATCCTTCTTTATTGGAAGGATCACCATAGTGTCTCTCTCTTCGCATTGCTCCTCTAGAATAAGCACCGCTATTATATGGTTTGTCAGGATTATTAGACATTCTCCTGTTGTTGTATTGACTAGAATTATCACTCCTCATGGACCCTTTCGATGGTCTGTCAGTACTTGGAGTGCAGTCATTTGGCTTTGCCACATACAGCTGTTGTTCTGGTTTTTTTGGTCGCATTGCAGCATGGTCTTTGTTTCTATCACTCACTTCATTAACCGACGTTTGAGAACCGAAATTATTTTGATGCCTGTCCCTTCTACCCATATCGTCGTGTGAATTCATTTTAGATTCGAAACCATAACATGATCGCTTCAGAGGACCGCTACCAGGTTTGTATAACTTTTGTTGAGGTTTATTTCTTCTAAATTCCTTATAATCATCATCCATAGCAAAATTAAAATCAAATATTGTAACTACCAACACAAAAACATATTTTGAACGACTACGCTTGAACAAATCCAATTTTCTAAGGTTATGTACAAAAACTTGAATTATTATGGATGAAAATATAATGGATGAATAATTGATTACAATCAATATTTATAACTAAACGCTAATTTTTTATTAAACTACAAAAAAACCTTAAATATCACAATTCTTTGAAGAATTCCTGCTTTTATTTTCAATTTTTCAGTCACTTTGATTGAATTGAACAACAATCAGTCAAAAGTCAGTCAATTTTACACAGCACAGATAAAAAATATAACTATGGAGCCGTTTTCCTGTATTTTTTTAAAGTTGTTTTATTTATCCAATTTAATGGCGTGATAACTATTTCTTACTGTGGTTGTTCATACTGATGCCAATATTTTTTTAGTTTGAATACTAAGCAAAAACTGAAAACCCAAAGAATAATATTCTGGTGCTCTGAGTAGGTACCTTCAATACCGGTCATGATCAGCATCTCACATAAATTTCTTGATGGGATTGTAAATTTCCAACTTCGTACAGATTAAAAAATATTTGGATTTTGTAATTAATTGTTTTAATAATTTTTTTTTTCTAGTGGCAATGATGCACCAGCTGTCAATTTTAGAAAGTTGTCTATTGAAATAGTACGCTTAATATGATTTGATACTTTGAATTCAATTTTTTTCCTAGAGTTTGACCTTCCTTTAAGATCAAAGTTAGGTAGACGAACTATGTTTTCAACCTGCTGCAAATTACAATGGGTTCATAACCCGTAGGTGACGTTTAATTAATTTTATTTATTTAGATGACATAAAAATTGTACATTTTTATAGTAATAAGTGTAACATCTGTGTATATTTTAATCAATTTTTAACAAATTTTGTTCATGACTAAGAAATAATGTCATTCGAGTACTTGCCCGTGGCTGAAGACGAAAACGAGGAACCCATAGAACTACCAGTCGAAGAAGATGGAACGTTGATGTTGACGACCGTGTCTGCGCAGTTTCCCGGCTGTTGTGGGCTTAAATATCGACACCCCGAAACGAAAACTATCCGAGGCATCAGACTAAGGGATGGCAGACTGTATCCTCCCCCTGAAGGATGGAGTAATCATCTGTACATATGCAGCTTTCCAAAAGAAAGTAAACGCAAAGCTGGCGAGAATTCAGAGTCATCATCGTCGAAAAATAAAAGGAATGACAATTTGTGCTCTGATCTAATTGTTTTGGGCCTACCATGGAAAGCCACTGAACAAACTGTCCGGGAGTATTTTGAAAAATTTGGAGAAGTTTTGATGGCACAGCTCAAAAGGGATCCTAAAACTGGTATGTCCAAAGGTTTTGCCTTTATTCGATTCTCCTCTTACACATCCCAGATGAGGGTTTTAGCACAAAGGCACATGATAGATGGGAGATGGTGTGATGTTCGGATACCAAACTCCAAAGAAGGATCAGTGGCATCAATGCCATGCAAAGTGTTTGTGGGTCGCTGCACTGAAGATTTATCAGCTAATGATCTTCGAGAATACTTTTCGCAATTTGGTGAAGTTACTGATGTATTTATACCCAAGCCATTTAGAGCTTTCAGTTTCATAACATTTTTGGATCCAGAAGTGGCACAGAGCTTGTGTGGGCAAGATCATATAATAAAGGGTGTGTCTGTAAATGTTTCAAATGCATCACCCAAACAAAACAAGGGTGCTTCAAACCAGCGTAACATGCCCAATAGGAACTATGAAGAAGGCCACCCTCACAGTGCTTCTAATAACAACTCTTGGAACAGCCGTAACATGGACATGGTGAATATGCAAGCCTTGGGCATGTCGGGTCAACATGGCCAAACTGGTGTAGCGGGAGGCGGGGGTCAGGGTCAAGGAGGCAGCATGCCTCTGGGCATGGGAGGGCTACCAGTCAACCAAGCTCTAGTAGCAGCGGCCTTGAATCAAGCTGGCTGGGGCCTTATCAACAACATCCCGTCCGGTGCGTCTGAGCAAGGCGCATTCGCAGGCCCTGCGTCATCGGCGCCGCCCGCTCCGCCCAACTTCCTCTCCTGGATGCAACAAGGTAATTCTGCACAGGGACCTTCTAGTCAGTGGGGACAGAGGCACCAGTCCCAAGGCCACTCCGTTTGATCCTATCACCTAATGCAACAAGCTCACAATAATCTCTGTGATTGTAGCAACAATTAGATAATTTATCATTTGTTTATATCTACAATACAAATGGGTTGTTCTGTTGGTGAAGAGTGATTTTATCTACATAGTTTGCTACTGATGTTATTTATTTATTATGGAATTGCTTGTGTTTTGTTGATTTTCTTTGAACCATTATATTACTGTAGTTACTATGTTATGGATCAGCCATATTATTCTTTCAAAGGGTAGATAAATTATATAACATTTTAATTAAGTGATTGTTGTTGTGCTTTTGTTTGTCAATTCATATAACATTCAAAGAGAATACATACCAATTATACTTGGTATATTTCAGTTATTTGCTAAATCAATTTATGCGATAAAAGTGTTTTGTCTCCTTTTTGCACATGACACTCCTTTATCAGCAACAATGTTGACAAAACACATTTTAGCTAAAATTATATGCTTGCTGGATATTTCTAAATAAAATAAATTGTTAGATACAAATATTAAAGCATTACCTAGGGTCTGCCTTTCAAACTCATTTCAAAATGACAATTTTTGAAATTGTCTGAGTTGACCAACATCAAGCAATTTTAGAGTTTACAATGTTATTGTAAAACGTTTTTTTACAAAGTTCTGCATGCAGTCAAAAGTGGATCTATAACAGCTGCCTTGTTTTCTCTCTGAGTGCTAGAGAGATAAATCTAGTAACAGTACACAAATTATATATCTTCCACTTTTATTAAGATCATTGCACAACTGTATAACACAAGGGTACAACCCTGCACCAAAAAAAAATGCTTGATACATGTGATCTACCAAACATACTTGTAAATAGTATTATTGCCTTTACACTGCAACAATTTTTTTTATCTCATCACATATAATATAACATTTATGTCAGTGAATAGCATTATTGCTAAATTATCAGGATTGAACAGCCCTATATGTTTTACCTATCTATTCAAAAAAGTACATATACACAGTACTGATATCTCTCCTCTAAATACCACAAAAAAATAAGTACCTATCAACAATTTTTGTTGAATCATGTTTCCTTCAAAGAAATACCTTCATAATTACTTTACAACAAACCATTACCTACAAAATGTGGACATGTATATATATTTTAATATGGCATAACTTAACATTGCCTTGCTTTAAACATTATTGAAGTTTGAAATCGAAAGCAGACTGTTGAAAATGCATACATTTTATATGAAATAGAAGTCTATCAATTGTTATCATTGTTTATCAAATGATGTTGATTATTATAAATTATATATTGTGTGTTTCCTCAGGTGGATGTGGTTATGAAATAATAAAGTCAGATGTCTATTTTTCAAGGAATAAATAGCTAGAATATTTTTGTTACTAAGTGATGTGGGATTGTCTACTGAATGGATAAAGATAGATAGCGCAGATCTATGAACCGATTGTAAATACATGTGGGGAATTCTGAAGGATGGTTGTACAAATTGCAAGACTGTATATACCTAATAATTCATACAAACTAACATTTAAATGCCTCCACAGATGAATCTATAAGTATTTATTTTAAAACCACTATTTATATAAATTTACATTTAAAAAATATATTGTAAAAGAGGTGTGTAGCACATTTGACAACAATACATGACCAGACTTTTCCTTTTGTGGATCCACCATTGTGGCATAGTCATTTCTATTCTCTTATCACTGAATGTTTAGTTATAAAATGTCCTTATTGCGTTTTACCTGTTATTAATCAATGTCATAAAAAAGAAGAAGCTCTCAACTCAACTGTTTGTTATATGACTTCTTTCATATGACATCTTCACCAATAACTGAAAACCGATCCAAAGTTAGTTTATTGAAAAGATAAAGTATACCATAAGGATAGTATGATACAAATGATTCTTCTCAGAAATCAAACGTAACTAGCTGCAGGTATGAAAAATTACGTCATGGCATGCCTTATTGAACATTTAAAGATACGGCTTTACCTTTACTATATATGCGTACTGACCTGACATACGGCAAGAAAACTATGAAAATGAAATGAATGGCGCTATTTGTAGTACAAAAATAAGTGTCATACATATTTTATCATTTCAACGAAAAAACAATGATGTCATATGCTAGGGACAATGTACTTGGCCATAGTGGTTTATTCTTTCGACTTATATAGCCCTACAGACCTGCAGATTTGGTTGTAACCCGAAGAGAAGAGAGAAAAAAAAGATAAACATATATTTACCTCTCATTTATTTAATGAGACTGTCTTCCGGTAGTCCAAGTCCGTAGGTCTGTCAGCACTATTTGGCTGTGATTTTATAATGATAATAATTTGTAAATGTGTGTTTGTATGTACCTATCCGTTGTTTAATTTCATACTTGATTATGCCACAATCGGTGCGAGTGCAAATAAAAAATATTTAATGAACTTGCAAAGTCACCTTAATTGCAGTTTAATATAATTAAAGTGTTAACCATCTACGAATGATGTTTGATGTAATGAATAGCCTTCGGTAAGTTATTCGATTTGTAGATAGTGTTGTCGTTACCCTAAATATAAAGTACAAAGGAAACCTCTTAAATGTATATATATATATTAGTTATGGAAAATGTACAATCTTAATTCTTTAGCAATGATAACTTGTGGTGTAACTAATATATTTATTGTGAATTAATTATTATGTATAATTATAATTGAGTAGGTATGTATGTATGTAATGAAATTATGAAACTCACTATTAATTGATGTAATGTGTACATACACTGGGCTTACGTCATAGAGGTAGCATTAGGATGATGCGACCGCGACAGACGACCGCGTCGCGCGACTCACTGGTATGTATAAAGTTGTTATGAAGCGCTGACCAAAGCAAGCGACCTCGTCGCCATCGCGCGACCAGTGGGCGTGGCCAGCAATGCCAGTATGCGACTGCATTTGCGTAGCCAAAAAATGCAGCCATTTTGATAAACGGCTGCATTTTTTGCATTGGATGATGAATTACTAATAGAATTACTAATAGGTCCGTCGACGTCCGCAGGTCGCCTAGCGACCAGAGTCGCGCTCGCCAAAATCAGAATGCTACCTACAATATGAAACACAATACTCTTGATAAGATACCTCGTACACAGTCGTCAATCTGTGTTTTACAAAGATTTTTAAAAGTATAAAAATAAATTTGTCGACGCATCAAAAATAACAATAAAATGCAAAGATTACATGAGCGGGAAGCACGCCATTTAAGTACTCACAGTCGCGTCTTTGGTATTCTAATTATAATAATTATAGGTAATTTTTAAACCTGTTATACCTAATCTATCTGTTCTACAGATGTTGCAGGAAAATTGTTAAATATCCATTCAATAGTAAAAAATGTTAGTACGTTTACACACTTGGTAAAATTTCCTCATTGGGTTCACAAAACATTAAACTGTTCTGATTAGCGATGAACCCGCATAAAATCTGAAACGCAAACTATCTTTACTCCCGGATACGATAAGTAGAGTACATATTCCGTAACTATTGTTTTGTAACTGAGGAGGGATTGTGCCTGGTGATGTTCATGTGGTATGTTTTAGCTTGATTTTGATTGTTTAATTATTAACTTATTTGGCTATTTGTTGTTTGGTTCTAATTTTTGTAATATGCATGTCGAATGTCGGTATACATAACTATAGATAGATAGCGTAAGAATGTTAACGTGTGTAATATAATGCGATTAATACTATGAGCAATTTCTTTGGAATTTTGGAATAGAGACACTTGAGCAACAAGTCAATTTTGTTATTTATTGTAAATTATAATATGATTTATATTAAACATAGATTTTTAAACACGTGTGTATATTTACAGATTTTTAACATTATTTATATTTTATGCGTGTAAAATTAATTGTGAAACAATGTTTGTAAATTGTAATGTAGCTAGTGCAAAGTATATCGAAGCAGAAATTTCAAACGACCGACCGACTACGATTTGCGTTTCGCTATTGTACATAAATCGTCACACATGGATTTTTATATCAACGCATATACTCATTTACAACTAGTGACCGTTAACCACGTATTTTATTGAATAGCGCGACTTCAGACGTAAAACCATAAAGCCATCTGACCAAATCAACTTCGAAAATTCAATTTAAAATTTATTTGGTTGATTTCTTTTCTATGTACCTTCTCATCATAACTTACGTACCTATACTTACCTTTTATCCTACAAATTGTAATGAAGTACTTACTAAAATCTTTAAAATACCTAGTTGGTAACTTAAA
The DNA here is from genome assembly GCA_949125135.1 of Alcis repandata. Taxonomy (NCBI): domain Eukaryota; kingdom Metazoa; phylum Arthropoda; class Insecta; order Lepidoptera; family Geometridae; genus Alcis; species Alcis repandata. The sequence continues at coordinate 6,865,644 of OX421226.1, read as the reverse complement.
ACGTATTCATACTTCACAGAAATCATATTATGAGAAATCGTGAAAATAGGTACCTACACCTACCTGCCTGTAATTGTATATTATATAGATCTGTGAAGAAATTATATTGAAAGGCATGGCCTCTTTTTTGAAGTGATACTGCGAAATGTTACCCGTTAAGATGATTAAACAAATAAGGTGCCTTCTGCCCGCTCTGGTGCACATACACTCTTCCAGAAGACACCCTATACATATCTACCACACACAGATATCACTTCAAAATCGAATACCCATATCATATTTATAAAACATATTAGCAACAGAAATTAGTCACTGGCAATCTAATGTATTATATTGTGGGTGCTCCGCCTTACGTTCTGCGTCTTATGGGGTTTAGTAAAAATTCCTTTGATTGACTTGTACAACGCCAGAATAATGATAATCGAGCTATTGCTCTATAAAGTGATTGCTATTTATTTGTGGAATGCTGTGTTAATATTATAGAAAACAAAATGTATAAAAAGCTATAAAAATGTATATTCAAAGAATACAATGATATGTATCTACCTTATAAAGTTCATGTTACAAAAAGAGAAACATGATTATAAATAAGTATTTGTCCCTAATTTATAACTGTGATTAACTTTAAAAATACTGCTTATAAAGCAGCCGATTTTGTATCATTTCTATGCATAAAATCAAATTAATTAAAAGAAAGTATAGTTGTATATGAAAAGGAGTCGGCTAGTTTTGCTACAATGACCCATGTTAATATTTTTAAAAGGCAAATGTTTATTTTATTGAATAGGTACTTTTGGAACATCACTCTTGAATTTTTCTTCTGATTGGCCGTGAATATAGCAGACGCACAGTAAAGTAATAAGTACTTCACTTTCCTTCCTCCACACCCTATCATTATTACGATAATTAACGATCATATTCATGCTCTTTATTTACATATTCTAGAGCACTCTCACATACCTAAACCTAACTTTGAAATGCACATCCTTGCTGCTCCGTTATATTCAAAAATGCTATACTTTTACAGGTTCGACGTTATTTAGGTATGTCTAAGCTGTAGGTACATTAAACTTTGAGTGTGAAACTACTTGACCTGGAATAAAATTTATTTAGCGTTGCATTTTCGTTTTATTAACGTCTTATCCAAAAGAATTGAATGAATACCTTATATATAATTTTAAGATTATTTGTTTTGCTGTTGTACAATAAATATATTATTGTGGTAGCTGAGTGGGAGAACAGCCGCTTCGCATTCCTGAGGTGGCGTGTTCTAACCCCGACCCATACCTACCAAACCAATGAGTTCTTTGGAATTTATGTACAACATATCACTGGCTTTTCGGTGAAGAAAAACATCGTGAGGAAACCTGCATACGTCCGGAATTCAATGGCGTATGTGAATCCACCAATCCACACTTGGCCAGCGTGGTGGAATCCGGCCTAATCACCCTTCAAGGGTAGACCTGTATCCCAGCATTGGGAGAATTAAGGGTTGAGAAGAAGTAAGTAGTATCCCACTACCAGTAGGCCTAGCATGACTTATCGAGGAATATACAGGGTGACTGGCACAGGACTCGCCATAGCAAAATCACGCATGGAGGAGGTCATATGCTACCTATTGAAGCTTACTTTCCCTAACTAAAGTTTTTTTAATTATTAAACAAAAAAATGATCTAAATGTTTTTTTTTTCGGTAATTTTTCCTTTTTCAAGCGTAATATCTTTTTTTTGTCCTTGTTTAAGCGGAGTTTCGACGTAGTTTGATCAAACATATGTCTGTGCTAACAAAAAAAAAAAAGAATAATTCACAAGAACTTTAAATAAAACTTATAAAAGCGTGTTAAAAAGTTATAGCAGCTTTAAGGTCAAATTTCGGGAAAATCTTAAAAAGGTTTAAAAGTTACCCTATCTCCTAAACTATAAAACTTTAGTTAGGGAAAGTAAGCTTCAAATAGGTAGCTTATGACCTCCTCCATGCGTGATTTTGCTATGGCGGGTCCTGTGCCAGTCACCCTGTATAGTGTGTATTCGATAGAAAAATGTATGGAAATTGGAGCTTCTATTACGCTGCCCTATTACAATTTTCACTCTAATTCGCATTTCTAATATTACTACTTAGGAATCGTCCATTTATCACGTGAGGCTCGAGCGCGAAAAAGTAGCTAAAAACATGTGATTAATGGACGACCCCTTACTAGATGCGCTTCACCCGCTATTAATTCTACAGGTTTTTTTTTCAAGATAGAAAGTATTCTATTATACTCGTACCTATATAAGCCACCTTCATACCTAACTTCATTCGAGTCCGTTGAGCAGTGTCAGCATGAAGAAGTAACAGGTACACAACACATCACACCCTCTCTCAAACAAATGTAGGTATACTATGAGCCAGTGGGATGAGCACATCTCTTGCCAGATAATAATCGCTTATTGATCGCTAGAATTGATCAAGAACAAGACAAAAATACTTTTTTGTGATGTTTTTGGTAAGGTTGTGGCTCAGAAGAATAAACTTTTTTTGAAAATCGCTAAACTACCAAAAATCTACCGTGACATTTCATATCCAGAAATCAAACATCGTAATTTTTAGATTTGGCTATTTACTATTAATGGATACCACACTTTGTATTTTTATTCAAAATCTTACATACCTTTACAAATAACATGGATCCTCAACGAAAAGTAATGGCGGGGCCAGTGGCTCCAACTGGTGTGGGAACCGCAAGAAAAAGTTTTGCGGTCACAAATACGTATGTAAAAAAGCATGAGCCAGAAAAAGAAATAATAACGGTTCACACTAGCACACCTCACGTTGAGAAGAAGTCATTTCATAGTCAACAAAGTCAAATATTTCAGGGAGAAGTGAATTTACTCTCAATAATGTAAGGCTCATGCACGAGACCCACTGGAGAGGCGCGGTGGAGATTCACGGAACTCTGCCGCGCTTCTTTGCTGATTGTAATTTACTACCTAAGTCAAGATACATTATAGGTACAGCAGATCAAGAAGCTTCCTATCTGCGTAAATTTTATTGTAGACCTAAATAACTAGATTATATTTAGAGCTGATCTTATATACATATATTATAACATCATTTTTAATCATCTAAATTTATATTTTTGCTGCTACTGACCGTTTAGTTAAATCATAGTCTAAATTTCTAAAGAATGCAACAGAGAACTTACTTTTAACTTTTACATACTTACCGAAACCAAACTCATCTCTAGAAGTATTTCAAAAAGCATTTGATAGCCAAAGATGACCGACACTTTATTGTAGGGGCGGTCCGCCCCGGTGCCAACCCACGCTATGCCACCGCCACTGTTTTTTTCGAAAGTATTGCTACCTGTAGGTCTTGATTTCAGAGAAACAAACAAGGAAATGTTGTGCTGCAAGTACACGGAAGACTACAATCACATAGCGGCTGGCTTCACCGATGGCACAGTCAGACTTTTCAACTGCCACACGGGTGTCTGCACGCACACTCTCATTGATGACGAAACTGTTGCTTACCCTGGACCTGTGACTGCTATCAAGCACCGACCAGTCAGCAAGGCGCATCCGACCACCAATATGCTTTTAGCTTGTTGTTTGTATTTTCTACACCTTTTTTATGACTGTTCGTAGTTGTTGTACTTCGTTCTTCCTATTTATTTTCCACAAATACAGTAATGTATCGGCGAGAGCCATGTCAAAGGCCTTTAGGCGGCGTGAAATCTGACACGAGGGCTAGTCAGAACTTACTTTGATTAGCTAGGGCCGTTAAATGTGGCGGTTTCCTATTTTTATTATCACTCTTCTTTTATTGTAACTGCCTCTCACTATCTGTTTTATAACTTTCACTGCAAAACGGCAGAGCTCATTTCCTAATGTAAAGTCTAAATACATAGTATATGTAATTAGCAAGCTACGTATGATACTGTTTTCCTAAAAAGTCATTACGAAAATTTGGGAAAATGTTAATAGCGGGTAAAACCAGAGCCGCCTAAAAAGTGCCTTTTCAGTCAGCGCTGCCATCTGCACCTGAATAAAATTGGAACTGTTTTTATGGCCACCTGCGATGTTGTAATCTCGGCAGGTATAAAAAAATGATGGCACTTCCTAATTTTATTTTACAGATGTTAATGGTTGCATCAAAAGCTGGAAATACAAATATAGCCAATGTTTATACACGATACGAGAGAAAAGACAGACTTTAGGACTCAATTATCACCCTCGCTTCAGTAAATTCGTCACATACGGAGACGATGCGAAATTGAACATGTACGATGAAGAGGTGCAGACGCAGGAAAGGGCTTTCTATTTAAGGTGATTTTTACCCGACGGTAGAAAAAGGATGGTAGATATGACCTCCATTCATCTCCTGTCATTAAAAGAGAATTTCTTGTCATTGTAAGAGATATAAATGGGGAAAACGTTCATACTGTACCGAATCATATAAGAGGAATAACGGTAACAATGAAGGATGCTGATGTATTTACCTCTGTGGCCACCACCAAACGGTTTGATCGATATTGGATTACAAAGAATCGTTAGATTTGTCTTTATCCCAAGTGCCACAGACTAATTTGCTTTATTGAATACCAAAATTATTTAATTAATTAAAGGCCCTTGCTCTTCGTAAAGGTTATATAGCTCCTAGTTTCCTATGTTTGTATTAAGATGAAACTAATAACCCTTTGATTTTTAGTGGGAAAAAAGGTTTGTTAGACGGCCACACATCCAGAATATTCGCGTGTGTTTTTAACCCTAAATCAAACCATGAGCTCATTTCTGGTGGTTGGGACAACACAGTGATGTGTTGGGATGATAGACAACCGTACGCAACCAAGTACTTCGTTGGAGTACATATTTGTGGAGAAGGACTGGATTTCGATAAGCCAGGGAAACAGGTATATTCACTTCAAAGGCAAAGCATTTTCGGTTTCATTCTACGAGAATCTAATGTTTATCAATCCAGCTGATTTGCATAATCATTTAAGACGATCCTCCATCGCCAGCTAAACTAAGTTCGTTTAGTTTAGCACGCGTAGTTCCGCGTCCTCCGCAAACTATGCCAGCTAAGCTAACTAAAATAGAAAACTGATTACTACGCGAACCTTTTAACTTATTTTACCTTGCGTTGGACGATCGGCTTGACACACTAATTTAGATAAAGATAGATTTAATTATTCCTACATAAAATTTCAGATACTTACATGTTCTTGGCAAGAAAAAGATTGTATTCAAATTTGGGACTACGGCTCGTGTAAACTGATTGAAACGATCGTGCCTGACAATCACATGTCCAAGCTCTACTGTGGTAAAATGGTTCCGTCGACGAACCTTATCATTTGTGGAGGCTCTGACTCGAATATCTTGAGAGTTGTGGACATTAAATTGAAAATGGTAAGTTGTACTATTTCTATTGCTAAGCGCTGGGCGCTGCTAGAACGCAAGCGAGGCCGAGCGGAATGACCGAGACACAAAAATAATCCCAAACACTGTATTTATAATGTACTTACACACTACAGTCAAAAGTATCACAAAGTAAAATATGAAAATTTAGCTAAGTCGCGTTAGTCACTACGCTAACTCCTACTTTTGTTTCAGACTGAATGTTCTATTCGAAATAACCCTGGCGAAATATTTTCATTTGATTTTGGAGGAGTAAGACGAAAGCAGAAAGTAGAAAGCCACACCTATAAAAAAGTTAGCGAATTGGAGTTTGTACCTCGTGTGGCGTTCGTAACTGGGAAAAGACTGCAAACTGTTGACTTTGGATAAACATGCGTCGTAAAACCCATCGTCCCGAGTGGTTTTATTTATAAATGCTCGTATTCATATTAATCGGTGGTACTAACAAGAAAAGTACGAAAAAGTTGTACATCAGTTGTATTATTTCTTTCTTTTAACATTTTGTCTACGTAAAACAGCCACTTAATACAAATTATGTGAAAGACAAATTAATTTTATTTTGTAAATATAGTTTATAAAACTCTAGAAGATAAAATATCGAGTTTGGCAAGAATCCATAATAAATAAAAAACATAAATATTCCTACATAGTATTGTATACGGGATTTGAACATCTATTATTATTCGACCGATTCAGGTTGAGCCTCGTCAACGGATGAGTCTTCCCGTGTTGTAATTGTTTTTTGTTTTGAGCTTTCGACATCACAGTAGACACCACATCGCTATAGTCAATCGGCGCTATCGAAACGACCGTGGGCGCCGGCGGGGGGCGATCGGCGGCCGCGCCGGGCCCTCGCACCGCGCCGCAGAACGAGTTGCGCATCGGCGCCGGCGAGGGCGGGGGCGGGCGGGGCCGCGCGCGCGCCGCCGCCTCGGCCTCCGGGCGGGGGGCGCGCGCCGCGTCGGGCGCGCCGGCCGAGTCGCAGCGCGCGCGGCCCGGCCGGTCGTAGCGGCCCACCAGCACGCGCACCGACAGGTCCTCGGGCTCGCGCTCGCCGGGGGCGCCGCGCGCGCGCCGCCCGCCCTCCGCCGGCTCCGCGCGCGCCTCGAACTCCCTCTTGAGGTTGCTGACGAGGCCGGCGGCGGCGGCGGCGGGCGCGCGCGGCAGGTCGCCGTGCGAGGCGCACGCGAGGCGGCGCCGCCGCAGCCCGGCGCGCAGCCACGTGTCGGCGGGCGCGGAGGCCGACAGCCGCCCGCTCCACGTGGAGGCGCCCCGGTCGCGCGCGCTGCCCATGCGCGCCGCCGCGCTCGCCAGCTCGTTCAGTATGGCACAGGTTTCGTTAAACTTGCGTTCGTTATCGGCTATGTGAGAGGGCGGGCGGCGGGCGCTCCGCGTCTCCGTGTGCTCGGTGATGATGCCGAGGTCGGAGGGCTTCGGCGCGGCGACGTCGACGTCATCGGGGCGCGCGGCGCGCTCGTCGGGGCGCTCCTTGGGCCGCTTGGGCTCGTCGCGCGGCGCGGGTGCAGGCGCGGGAGGCAGAGGCGCGCGCGCGGCGCTGCGCGTGTCGTACGAGCCCCACGACGAGTGGCGCGACAGGTCGAGCACCACGGCGCTGTCGAACGAGCTCCACGAGCTCTGCCGGCTGGGCGGCGGGGCCTCGCCCTCGCTCGCTCTCCGCTCCTCCGCCTCCAAATTACTCCGCTCCCCCGCATCGTTCGAATGGTCACTCGCGATCACTTTAGTTTTGACGTCCATGATACCACTGTCACTTTTGAGTATATCGTCCGCGTGGACGTCCTCCCCCGGGTCCCAGGTGCTGATCCGGTCGGGGTCGGGCGCGGGGAGCGGCGGGCGGGGCGCGGGGGGCGCGGCGCGCGCGGGCGGCGGCGGCTCGGGCTCGGCGGCGCGCAGGCAGTTGATGAGGCGCTGGTAGCGGCGGCTGGAGTCGCGCCGGTCGCCGGCGGCCGCGTTCTCGATCTCGTGCACGATGTGGCGCACGGAGGGCGCGCCCTCCTCCTTGAGCCGGATGATCTGGTTGGGCGACACGCTGTAGCTGCCGCCGGCGCACGGCATGAGCATGTGCCGCGTCCGCGTCTCGGAGGCCAGGTTCTCGAGCGACACGGAGGTGGGCGCGGGCGGCGGCAGCAGCTCGGCCGCGAGCCGCGAGTCGGGCGACCACGAGCGCGGCCGGCCGCAGTACGAGCCCGTCAGCGCCAGCACTAGGGGGGTGGGCTCCGTCGCTTTGTTCTCCGTTTTCGAGGCGGTCTTTGGTGCCTTCAGATTCGTTTCCGATTTGGATCTCTGCAGTTTCTCCTTGTTCTTCATCGCGTCGAGGATGCCCTGGTACGTCTCGAGCTGGTTGAGAAAGTTGGTGTTCGGTTTGATGCAGCTCCTTTTCGTCTTCACGTGCTTGAGCGCCTTGTCGAAATTCCAGTTGAACGCCTTCATGGCGTAAGCGATCACGACCGAGGCGGAGCGGCTGATGCCCATTTTGCAATGTACTAGAACTTTGGAGCCGTCGTTTCTGGCTTTGTTAATGTACTTGAACGTGTTGTCCCAGTGTTTCAGTAAATCAGTCTTTTCATCGTCGTACACTCTTACGTTAAGGTAGTCGAACATACCGGGAAAAAAGTTGTCGATCTCTCTCGTCACGTTCAAAATGTGTCTGACTCTGAAAAGTTAAAAAAACTAACGTTATTCATATGGTACACACCTATTTACTTGAAATTTAGCGCCGTATTAGAGCTGACGACAAATGCAGTGAATATAAATAATCCACTATCGAAGAGAAGTTTGTGCAGTTTTGAGCACATAATTATGGGCTCTTTAAAGCGGCGCTTTGGAGCGCTTGGTCATTATGGTCAACGGACCCAAAGCATAAAATTTCGTAGTAAGAGCTAGTATACCTACGCTAATGTTATAAAAAATAAAGATTTGTATTTTCGTATGTTTGTAATGAATAAACTCAAAAACTACTGGACCGATTTTTAAAGATTCTTTCCCCACTATAAAGCTACATATATTACATTGTATTAGCGAGTAACAACCTATGTTTCATACCCGTGCAAAGCCGGGGCAGGTCGCTAGTCAAAAAATATAGCAAATAGTCTCCAATGATAAAAAGGTTGAGGTTGAGTTAACCATTTACGTTGGAAACTAACGTGGTTTTGACACATTTTGTTTTAACGTGAGTATTCCCGTGTTATTTACAACAAAACCAATTACGTCATTAATTCTTATAGAAATAATTACCCATTTCGCTGTAGCTCCTCGAGGTTGCTGGCGTTCCACTCGGAGCCAAGGTAGACGTGGTCGAAGATCTCCGTGGGCGCGTCCATCTGGCCGAGGATGGTGAGCATCTCCTGGTCGATGAAGGACTTGTACTCGGCGAGGTCCATGTCGAGGTCGTCCTCGAGCCGACCTCGGATGGCCTTGCTCGTCACCTCGTCGAGGTCAACGCTCATCATTATCTCCTTCAGCGTGCACCGGATTACGCGCTCAGTTTCGTCCCGTTCTCGTGGCCTGAAATTATGCCATAAACGCTTTCATTAAAAGGTTTAATTTAATTTGCTTTGTTAATATGGGTCAAATCTGGCAGCTGAATTTTGAACCACTTCCCACTGAGCTGAAGTTTGGTAAAGTTCGATGACTTCGTAATAAAAGCTTGTTGTTTTTAAAAATATTTTTTAGTTTTTTTTTTCTAAGAAAACAACGTGGTTTTGACGTTTTCATTAAGTAATTATTTATGCCGTGGTTGTCCTCTCGTGGTTGGGAGTTTTTGTGATTTTTTTGGACACAAAGATTGTCAGAAATATTACCTGAGAAATTTATGCACTTCTAAATTTGATAACGGACAATCGATCTTGTCTATCCTCAGCATTTTGAATACGAATTTTGGCAATTTCGTAACAAATAGAATAGGTACTAAGCGTTCGTCCTATTCTTACAAGAACTTTAGAACTAATGCGTGATGGTATACAGTTATCTTAGTGCGTTTCTTTTAAAAATCCAACACGCTAGTCCGTATCGTTCCACAGCAAAACTTGCAAAAACTAAAATCATTTTGCAGTTGGCACCGGAATTCGACTACCGGATCGTATAATTAGAGTTACTGTTATAAAAGATTTATTTTAGACGTATCCTCGCTATTAACTAGTCAAGATTAGATTATTAATTATACAAGATTACACTGAGAACAGAGCCCAGATTTATTTGGCACGAAATTCGCAACAACATAAGAGGATTTTCCTCAGTACTTTGCATGCCGATAACGAGTTCAATTAACGCTTTGCGGGCATCCGATCCTTTACGAGGTCATGGAACTAGGTCTAGGCGCGAGCATACGTTTATTACAGTAATATTAGACAGTTACCTACGATACAAGTATTATACTTTAATTGGAAATGTATCACCCGAAACGGAATCATTTAGAGGTCATGCAAAGATTTCGCTGTACTCCTTGGCTGCTATTGTTTTTTTTAATCTTTTGTTTAGTGCAAGAGTACGTGAACACTCGTTTATATATTCGCGTTTTATTTCTGCTTTAACATGCAAAAATTTACTGATAATTGTCAGTAAAGAATACAATGTTGGCTCCTAAATTCAATTATTTTATAAGATTTTCGTATTATAGCCAGTGAGTACGAGTATGTCAACTAGACACAAAGGACAAGGGGAGAGAGACGATATGATGCTGTAAACCAAGTGGAACCATGGTGCTAATGCCTGTTCAGAAACATGGTATATGCTACTCATCCAAATCCGGTCAGTCGTTATGGAATTGAATGGAAACACGCACAACTACATAGAAATTATCGTGATATGATGTGAATCCTAGTACAGGAGGCTTAGCAAAAGCCGTTAACTAATTGTCTGTCCACAGTTTATCCGCGCATCGATGTGACAAATAGAAGAAGCTAGAATACGGAATTGTTTGTCTCTTTCTCGCAGTCCAAAAACGGTAAAAAGGCAATTTGTCTACGGCCCATACTAACGGGTTGAATACACTAGGCACTGTGTCGCCAGTCGCCACTGAGTGCGAGTTTTTTTCATCGCGTTAACGTAAACTAGAATTTGTATGGAACTAGTGGTAGTTCATATTATGAGCACTAGGTGGCGCGGTTTTATTTTTTTGGAACTTATATACGTATTTACAAATCACTGGCTTTTCGGTGAAGGAAAACATCGTGAGGAAACCTGCATACCGCAGAAGAAATTCAATGGCGTATGTGAATCCACAAATCCGCACTTGGCCAGCGTGGTGGAACACGGCCTAATCACCCTTCGAGGGTAGACCTGTATCCCAGCAGTGGGACGATTAAAGGTTGAAAATGATGAACTACTTGTAATAGTAGTGGTGATACTGACTTGAGTCGGAGCGAGTCGGGCGAGGGCGGGCGGCGCGACTCGATGCTGTCCATGGCGTTCCACTCGTTGAGGCAGGAGCGGTCCGAGTCGACGCGCGCCTCGTAGTAGGCGCACCACGCGTGCGACGCGCCGCCCGCGAAGTGGTTGCAGTCGCGCGCGCGCCCCGACGCGCGGTGCAGCGTCTGTAGCGCCGACCTGCACGAAACCAAAAAGCTTTTTAATCTACACTTCTACATGAAGGCAAATGTTTTGTACAGGGAGGTAAAAGCACATGCCGAGAACCGTCAAGCCTGGAAGTTGCTCCACCGACGTGAGCGACTAATTTGTTGTTCCATACATTTTGTCAAGTGTCATTGAGTGCGTACTGACTGACCGAGCAGCCTCGCGAGGCCTGCCGCGCGAAGCAAATGCTCGGCCAGTCAGGACGTGCCTCGCCCGAGGCAAACGCACGCGCTGCCTCGCCCGAGCGTGCCGCGGCCCGAGCCAAACGTCTGCCGCGCGAGGCTGCTCGGTCAGTCAGTACGCACGCACCCATTGACATTTTTTATGGAACAGCAGTTTTTTTTCGCGAATCGGCACAGCATACCTTTTTCTTATGTTGCCGTATAAAATAGTTTTCATAATAAACCCACTTCAAAAAGGAGACGGTTCTCAATATAGTTAATTTCATTTTTGTGTCTGTTATTTATTTTAATTTTACAAGCTTTTATTCAATTCATTGATTTCAGCGTGGAAATTCATCTTCAAAAATAAACAACTCAGAAATCAGAATCAGACTAGAGAGGTTGTTTACTTTATTTTCCTTCTCAAATACTGGAGAATGAAGTGTGATGAATTTGGCAACATTTATCGGAATGTTTGGTAAACAAATAAAAGCCTGTGGTCATCGTAAACTCTGTTATGTATGTTTAGATAAAATGTATAAATGTATATTGTACAGTCATTAAACACGCGGTACTTACCACATGGCCTGTACAGATACCGGCTTGAAGATGTGTTGCTTACTGCATATGCACACACTGAAACCTCTGCGGACAATCGGTACTTCATTAGTTTATTACTCGCGCTACAATTTACAGAGGAAAATGGATTCTTGTTATAGTACGGTCCTAAACAAATGAATGACGCTTCACGCTATCCCCACCAAATGAACATAATGCGTAGGAAAGGTTGCCAAAAGCTATAAGTCAGTTTGAGGATATTTATAATTGTACGGATGAATCGGTAGATTTTGTGAGATTTATCCGGAACCAGAAATTTACTAAATCGTTGGGAAAACTCATTTCAATTTATTTGGCATATTATTGAGGCACATAATAAATTATGAGAGATGCTATTACTTTTACGACAATGCTAAAACATTTTTTCTTTAATATTGTACACTAGCGGCCCGTCCCGGCTTCGCACGGGTAGACATTCATTTTTTAAACATTTTGGCATAAAAAAATCTACCATTTACTCTAGTAAATGGTAGATTTTTTTTTATTTCTATTTATATTCAAATGTTACATTAAAAAAGTTTACATTGTCCAAAGCGCTAAAGTTAAATTTATGGTTTAAGTATTCTTTAATTTTCTAATTTTTCCCGGTTTTTTTTCTTCATAAGAACCTTCTCCTGACAATAACAAATACAACAAAAAAATAAAAAGTGAAATCGGTCCAGCCGTTTACGCGTGATGGCTTGACCAAGGGAAATTGGGATTCATTTTTATATATTAAGATGTGAATATAAAAACAAACACTGATATAAAAATTGCTATCAACTGTTTACCAACACGAGCGCACGTGTTGGTTTACGTACAACAATGTAAGCTCTTAAGAGGAAAAGTAAAAAACGTAATAAATCTCATTTCTAAACAAAAATACGATACTAAGACTTCACCTTTATTTTGATCGAATCAGTTTCAAATCCAATAATCAATTTTATTTTTTTTATTAATTTAGTGCGCATAAGATAAGTAAACATGGCAGATACCGCAAATAGCATTATAATAAAATAATGACATTATTAGTAGCAATGTCTGCCCACAACCTCAGCGTCACAGCCATCACATATGCACACGTACATTACTCTATCTATAAAAACGTTATACGTTTTTTACGTCAATACTTACCTACTTACGTAATCACCCGATAGAACGTGCCCATTCCCTATCGAACGCTCCGATATCATTTTATAAATAAACCGGAAAATTCGGAAATGGGTCACAAATATAATAAATAAATAGGTATGTACTTTTGTGCTAATCTCTTGGTTAATTAGAGAACACATTTTCGCTAGAATTACGTGTTGATATCTTAATTCTTTGTTAGGCGATTATTGAATTTATTGAAAACATAATTTTATGAGTCATTATTTTACAGTAAGAAGAGGAAGATAACAGTTATTGTATTTGTTTTAAAAAAATAATTTGTCACTTCATCAAATATATTTTCATCACATAACTATAGAATAACAACAAGATTTCTGTTTTGCAATAATTGTTTCGCGCTATCTTCGAGTTAGTCGCAAATAACTTGACCTCGGTTTCTTCCGGTAGCCCTTGAAAATACCGAAATAATTTCATTGGTATCATGCCATACGGTGTAAAGCTATTTTTTACTGACACCAAGCGCTATTTACTATAGACTTCTGGCTAGCGCGTCATGCAACATGCCTATAGAAAATCCTTTGATTCTGTTTAAAATGATTGACTGCTACAGAATTATGACATCCTTTTCACATACTCGTATATTGAACACTGACAGACTGGTACACTGATGTCAACAAAATCTATGTCAATCGACACAAACATGAGCTGGCAGTGTTCACACCCCCATCGGGTTACCGTGCGGGCAGTGGCAGATTTAGTGGGCGACTAGGGGGGCTCGAGCACCAAAGCACCCCAAATACCCTTAAAAAATACTAAACCCACTCTGGCTCTGGGTAACCTAGGCAGTTTAGTAATAATAACCCTAATTTTTTTACCTACCTAAACCGTAAACCCACCCTTGTTTATTTTATCCCCCACCCACCAAAATCCTGGATCCGCCACCAGACTTATCTCCCTGGGAGATAAGTCTCTCATATCGAAAAAGAATAAAGGGCAACAGTGTAGTAACGGTACTAATCTTGGATCCGCCACCGGACTTATCGCCCAGACACCTACATAATTATCTAATAAGAGCCGGCAGTGTAGTTACAGTAGAGAAGAGGTGAGGTACTGACCCGTCCCCGTCGAGCTTGATAGAAGTGTCTGCGAGCACGCGCAGCGCCAGCCCCACGGTGGTGTGCTCGTTGCAGTCGATGCCGAGCAGCGCCGCCTCCGCGCCGCGGCACACCACCACCAGGTAGCGCGTGCGGCCCGCGTGCGCGCTCTCCAGCTTCACCGCCTGTACGTACAGTCGTACCACACATCATGTTATAACAGCTGCAGGTAAGATTGGACGTCAATACTGGAGCGATCGAGCTAGATGGAGTGCGTAAATTATAAAGGAAAGGAAATTATAAATTATTACGTTTCACAATTTCCTTTTGACGTGACAACGTCTAATAAATCGATGAACGCCGGGTGCACGCACGAAAGTGTCCCGTTACGCTCATTGTGACGTCACGATCGGAGCGAGAAAAGTATGCAATCATTTCATCAATGTTTTGTTATGACGTTGTCACGTTAAACTATCGTCCGTAAACCGATTTTATAGACAACCAATTTTTTTTATTAACCCATGCTGACCCATTACTGGGCAAGGGTTTCTACTCAATTTCTTCCTGTTTTACTAATTAGTGCTTATAATTTGTTTGTGTAACCTTCGCAAAACAAAGAGGCCTCGTTAAAAATAAGGGTCTCAATCAAAACCGTTGATTGTCTAAACATTTGCGAAATGAATGTTAGTAGTTACCATTTTGAGCGTCTCCTCGGGGTGCAGCAAGTTGAACATGGACTGCAGATGGTGCTGGATGTCGGAGGGAGGGTGCGCGCGCGCCGGCGACAGCCGCCGGTCGCAGCCGCGCTCCGCGCCGCCCAGCACCACAGCCGCGCCCTTGTTCGCGAAGTAGCACTCATTGAGGCTGCAAAAACCATGATATACCTCATTTCACTTACGTTGCGAATGCCTCCTAGTTCACAGAGTCCGTTTGTCAGCGAGCGCCGAGACCATTACGTCATGTAAGCAAATACGCTAGCGTAACAGACATACTGCCCCAGACGAGCTGACAATCGGCACTTCTTTTGTTGTTGAACATAAAAAATAAAACATACAAGACTTTACTTAAGGGTTTGATGAATGTCGTTTTAAACCATTCAGTTACTCATGAATATTTACATATGAAAGAAGGTTACCGTACAAAGTTGCACGAGATTCGTCCGAGGTACTCTACTATAATTATTTTTAAAACATAATGCAACCGCAAAATGTATGAATGACGCCATTTTTAGTAAAGTTGCGTCAATTCGTCTTGCGGGCGGCGCGTTTAACCTCCCTTTCACTGCGCAGACGCAGGCCGCAGATCGACGACGACGCGCTGGCTGGGCCTGCCGCTGCGCCGCACACGCCTCTGGCCTCATTATACACGCTATGACTCTTTGATGCCTTTAGAAAACCCTTAGCTTTATTTAGAAATAATAAAATAACTCAGCTCAGCAGAACTAAGCAGAAGAGAAAACTTAGCTAAAAATTGACCGGAGAAGACTTAATTGGAACTCTATAAAAGTCGTACCCTTTAAGGAGATAAAGGCCGCAATTGCGGCTCCACGATCCACGATGACATTTACATTATTACGGGTCGACTGCCTTTTGAAAAGCGGTAGGCAGCTGTAATATATTGGGCGTAAAATGCATGATGAGGTCATCCGAAAATAGCTCTACGGGAAACATGTGGGAAGACTTAGCAAGCCGTACATCTACATACAAGGAAGGAGGGTGAAGTGACGTTTAATAATAGAACGAAAATAGATTTGTGATGATATTAGGTACAAGTAAAGCGAGGATTTCCATAAGGCGACTTGCATTTATACGGCAAGGGCGGTTTCTCTCAAGGTTTGTTAAAAATAGAGCAGCGTGGACGCGTGACGGCGTGTTGCCAAAACGTAGCCCGCCCATACTATAGGTAGACAGGCGCGAGCGCCCGCGGCCGCGGCCGCCCATCGCGCCAACAACCTTACCCAATACGGAGCACGACCCGCCGCCGCCGCCGCGCGACTCCGCGCTCGAGCTGCGGCCGCGTACTACGCTACGCTCGGCGCCACCACTACAGTAGTGGTGATGAGAGTAACTCCCGTCAAATGTTTGGCCTTAGTTTTTTGATGAGGAACATTGTTTCACGTAAAACGTTAGACATTTTCGTTTCACGAGATCTGCGGCACTTTCGTGAGACATTTTTAATCATAAAGAAAGGTCATTTATTTTGAGGTCACTGTAATGATTTTTTCATTTTGTTTTATTTATTTGTTATTATTACGCTTGCAATAAAGTTAGTTACGAGTATAACTTTGAAATACGAGTTTGACATTCTTGCGGTTAGCCCGCAAAATGCACTTAGTATAGTAGATTTATATTTTTGTTGCTAGTTGCTATAATGATGATAAAAAAGGAAGTATAAACGAAGACAGCTATAAATATTCAGTACAAGAAAAGAAACTCATAGAGCAACGGTGAATTGATCATTGCGAATAGCTCAATGCTAATGTTTCTAAATATCAAGCAAGGACACGAGCAATTGCCGGCGATTAATATCGTTCCACACTGGTAATAATATACTATTATCGTTATTTTATTACCTACTTAGGTTCTTCTTTACTTACCTACTGTAAAAATAATGCAGTAATGACTATTTATCATTCAAAGAGTGCATCTTATTACATCGTCAGGTTTGGAGGTCATTAGTCGTAATAACAATTAATCAGTTTCAATCAATTAATTGAAATCTATTGGCAGTACACGCACGTCAAAATAAACTTGTCGATCACATAAGTACGTCATACCAGTACGTTTTCTCTAATTTATAATTGTATTTGCATAAAATTTGTGGAATATGGGTAAATAAGTCTGTACTCGGTGGTCATGAAAATATTGTAAAAAGATACAAAATTGAAGTGATCATAGGAGCAGCCTGCTTATTACTATGTACTTGTAAAGATATAAATATCCGCAATTTTTTGTTTATTTTTTTGCATTGGATCTATTAGCCGTTTACTTTAAATTATCTACTATATTCCGATTACGCTAATTTTGATCTTGAAATAAAAAAAAAATAACAGCGGGTGAAACCGCAAGGGTAGCTAGTGTTCAATAAAAACATATATATTTCTATTCCTTTCTTTTCTTTTTTTTAATAGTTCATTTGGGAATGAAAACTGCAAGAAAGAGTTCAAAGAATCTGATTTAACAAATGTGCTGCGGCATGAAGGCTAGGCCGAAAGATGACTAACATCTTGGTGTGTTAATTTACCTAGAGTACTGGTATTCGACCTACTTAGCAGATGAACAAACAAAGACCTTCATGGCTACTGCCTTTTTTAGAAAAAGAAATAATGAAAAACAGTACTTACTGACCATTTTAAATTAGAAGTTCCAGTCGTATTTCGTTCGACGACAGTCTGGCTCAGTATGTTTATAACTACAACCCCCTGCCCCTTATACTTGTTTCTTAATCTTCTATGCAATACCTACCATACAATTGATATTTCTAAATCCTTGCACTTTATGAAAAAAT
Organism: Alcis repandata; assembly: GCA_949125135.1. Taxonomy (NCBI): domain Eukaryota; kingdom Metazoa; phylum Arthropoda; class Insecta; order Lepidoptera; family Geometridae; genus Alcis; species Alcis repandata. The sequence continues at coordinate 6,848,187 of OX421226.1, read as the reverse complement.
GTACCATAATGTCACTTTCCCGAAGTAACTTTTAAAATGCTATCGAAAGCGATAACTAGTGATATCGCTGTAACGATAAATAAATTCATGGAGATAAATATAGTTGGCTCAATCTAATCGTTTCACATTAAGATTGGTAGAGATAGCGTAAAGGAAGACAAAATTAGTCGACGCCCATTTGCAGTCTGTTTACAAACAATCTATGACGTGAAATGGGCGTAAATGTTCTCTGTCGCCCCTTATTTTTCAGCGTGTTGTCGATAATATACATATACCAAAAAAAAAGCGTAATTAATTAAATGAAGAGAGGTTTTTAATCAATGAAAAACTCTCGCAGACAGCTTCCCTGAACTATACTTTCTTACGACTTAACACACTTCCCAGGAAAATGTTCAAGTTTGTGTGAAAAAATATTTTTATGTATTTTCAAATTTGCAAGTGTCAGGTCCTAAGCTTCTCCTGGGTCTTCGAGATTCATCTCAATCAAAACCGCGTAAAGTATAGCCCTAATTTAAATATTCTTGCTTTTGTTTGGGAAGAAATATGAAGTGAATTATGAAAGCAATGAAAAGTTGTGAGATATGATATAGTAAAGCTGACTGTTCGAGGATTTGAATGGTTAGAAAATAACCGTATACTTATTGCCTACTTATTAATGGGGTAGTAAACTATTATAGTGTTAACCTCAACCATATACGTAATGGCCTAGATGTAATTTAACATTTAGTTACTTTTGATTGTTTACAACCAAGGTAATTTATACGCATACACAGAATGTCAGGTAGGTACTGCTAGACGTTCAGCGGTATTGTTTACCTGAAAGCAACCATGATGAAGACAAAGGGTAAAGGTAATCCGAGTAACTAATGTCACACAAGTATCCCGTCACTGAATAAGGCACCCACATAAAAACATTGCGGTGTTGTGGTCGCGTTTTTGCAACGGATGCGGCGGCAGGGCGAAGTGCGTATGCATAGAGTCCCGATTCGCGAAAGCCGGCGCGCGGCATCCGGCGGCGGCGCACCCCTAGCGGCTGTCTGCGCGTGCCGCGTGCGCATACTACAGTACAGTCCAATACAGGGGCAGCCGAGTTGACGGGCCCGACGGACGCGCGTCACGCCACGCAGCTTCCCTCTGACACCGAGCGCGCACTGCCGCGTAAATATAGACCACGCCGCACCGAACAGGAACACGAGGCGGCGACCAGAGGAATACTCTGTTTTCCTCGCACGCGCGCTCTTTGTTATTCCTTTAAAGAGAACCCGCCAATGACTAATCATTATTGCGCTTCACTTTTAGGAAGGAAAACGGAATTTAAATAATATGTATAGTAATTTGTTTTGTTATCTCTAGAATTAGACTAACTCTTCCGCAAGCGCGTGTCTTTTCACGAATAGGTCGAAAACAATTCCAGGATTCCATTCTTTCCTATTTTATTTTCCTGTCTTATGGCATAGCCGAACCCGTTGAAATAAAATATTCTCGATTGACTCATTGAACGCGAAACAACATTCATTTGAGGTCGAGCAACGAGCGATCATAACGTTGCTTTCAGGCGCCTGTCCTTGTGATATTTGATAGTGAAGGTGAGGCGATGGAGTTGAAACGAAGAAATCGCGCATTGAGATCCCTTCTCCTAATAACCTTTAAGGATATCCGTTAACGTAGCATATAACATTTTTAACTAGGTTCAATGTACACGATCATTGGCCGTGACTCACTCGTGGTCACATCAAAGGCCTACTTACTTTACTTAATAGCTAATTTGCGGATTTCGTTTAATTATTTTGCACACAACTTATTTATGCATGTGAAACAAAACAGGCATTTATTGTTGTACTGCGGATTTTAAAATTATTAGTATAGTATTAATTTATTGGACTGAAAGTTCCGTCAAAGCAAACAAATCTAGGCCGTTTAAATTTTCAGATTCAGATAAATTTATTGAACACCTGATAAAAAAATATAAGAAAAATAATTAAAATTGAGGGAGACATGAAATAATATAATAATGAAATAATATCTTTGGCAAATAAAATAAGTAATACATTCATAAAAGTACGCAAAGAAGACTAGAACAAGTATTAAATTATTATAATAAGAAGAAGAAAAGCCAGATTGCTAAATGTAGCCTAAGACAATACGATAAATAAAGACGCATCTAACGCCACCTCGCCATCCAATATAGGTCAAGTCGTTTAGGCCGTATAGGCGGCGTTTAGGTTACCATTCCTAGAAACATAACTAACTATAAGTACCCTAGACATACAACCACAATAGGCCCAAGTTTGAAGGCTTTTTAAGACAGATCTAAATTTTCTAAAACTATTGGCATCCTTGTCTAATGGCTTGCAATGATAAAGACAGATATATTTTTAGTTAGTTTAGATCTGTCTTAAAATGCCTTCAAACTTGGACCTAATATCCACCCATAAACATTATCCTCCATTTGTGGAGTTGGGTAAATAGAAAAGACCTAGTAGAGCATATAAAGTAGGTCATCTATATTATAGCAGATCAATTTATTATTAAACCAATACTGATACTGCTTACTATAGTGCAGGACAAGTGTATGTAGATATATACTTTACAGCTGTCACCAGAAATAAAAAAAATAAAAAGATGCTTAAAAACTAGTGCAAAAACTGATCATGTATGTGGATTATTGTCTACTGAAGATTTGTCTCCACAGAGTATACACAGAGTATTATCTAGCCCGCCTATGGACTGGATGTTAATTAATTTTAATATGATTATAAAATTTACAATCATTAATTTGAATTACATTGGATCTCTAGTAGGGTGATACAAAAAAAAATACCAAATAATGATGTCCCTTTTTGTTGGAAATTATAATAAAAAATGGCTTACCTTTTACTAATCCGGCTTTCAACATCATTTTCTATAATTTCACTGGATGCTTCAACGTCATCCTGTAACAAGTTTTTACACTTTATTATTATTACAATAAATAGTGTATTCGCTGATGCTAGAGGTCAGTATTTCATTGTTTTTTTTTTGTTTTTACCAACTATAAATGAATTTATTTGACCAAAACTAAATTAAATTCTTTGACCAACCTAACTTTGGTAAACAGAATGCAAGCATTCTACGTATACTTCCCCTAAAAAAAATATTTTATTCAATTCCACACTGAGTATTAAATACTGAGTTCTAAGCTACACAGTTAGCCAGTTGTGGCAGAGAGCCTCGATAAATACCTCGAAATATACCTATTACAGCTTACAATTAAAGCTGAGGACTCTATGCAAAAGCATTAAGAATTGCTTGCACTATGCAATGACACAAATCAAGTATAACGTCTATAGATAGGCTTGTGCTTTTTGTAATCAAAGTAGGTGCAATCTAAAACACATGGATAACCCATAATAATATCATATATCATTGTTAGTATATGCATACTTGCATCATTTAATCAAAATTTCAAGTATCTAGTTGTGGGACCAATATTGCAATTTCAATAGGTTCACATTAGCTATTTTTAACATGAAATCTAGGCTCGAAGCGATAAGGTCAACAAGGGTGATATAGGTATCACTATTTCTAGTAGTAAGTCTAGGATAATAATAATCTAGCCAGTATATTTTGATCCCAGTACACAACAAACCAATAAGTACTTAATTAATTGGTACAAAATTGAGACCCATACTCACTCACTGAAATGTATGCGAGACTGAGACCATAATAATTAAGCATACCCGCTACAAACAAGCAAGCAAGAATACCTAGCATAAATAGAATGCAGAGTGTAGTAAATTAAACGTGGTAGGCAATTCAAGTTCAATGAGCTTATTGGTGACCAGTTAGGTATGGTGAGTGTACCAAATTCACATCAGACAGGAGCAGGATAGGGACAAGTTGCCTGAGCAGTCTCGATTTGGACGATTTCTATTACAATGAGAAGGTATTGTTATTCAATTATTTTTGGTCAAGTAAACACTCATTTTAAGACCATCAGGTCCTTTTATCACCACAAACTAACGTCAACAATGTGTTGTAATATCCGTCTTTGTTTAATACTCACCGTTTTCTTTGGTGTTTGCACACTCGGAGAACGTCGGATAGTAACGAGTGCCATACCACATAGACATTAACGAATCATAATCTATTAGCAAGCTAAATAGAGAGTAAGGATCACAAAATAATGAGAAATGTAACAAGAACCACTAATCCATACATGAATCATAGATGTACATTAAAAAGTGTCAACACATGTTATAATTACACAAAAACACTCATAATTAAATGTAGACGTAACGACATTTTTATCTGAATAATAGTTTTCCTTTCATTTGATAATTTTTGCGTAAAAAAGAAAATTGTTCAACTGTATGTCTCTCTTGAACTTTAAAGATTGATGAATGAATGAATGCAATGCACAGAGTGAATGTTTGATAATTATAGATTAAATAAAAAGAATGCATGGATTATATTATGCACAGATAATTACAAAATGTAGTTGGCATAAAAATACTTAGATAACCGAAAATTGTTTCATCCATGCAAGCTTGACGTGGCTTGACGCTCTGTCGCTGCTTTAATTTAAAGACTATGAATTGTCTATGGTAGTTGAATTAGCGGGATACGATAATGTATGACCACGATTATTACACAGCCCGTTTTGTACGGCCAGTTTTGCGGTTTTAGCGGGATGTCAAAAATTGGTCACGTAAACCAAGAGTTCTTTTAGTTTACAGCCATTTATGCATAGCCCGTTACCGTTTCATGCAACCAATTATGTACAACCCGATTTTACGACGCCATGTGTACACGAAACACGGGTGTACAAAATGGGCTGTGTAATGATCGCGGTCGTTCATTATCGTGTCCCATCCAAATTTGGTCGCGGAAAACGGTCCGTACATAATCGGGCTATGCATTATTGGTCATACAATATAGGGCTCTTAATGTCTTTACTCTAAGTATTTTGTTGCCGATTTTTTTTAATCAATTTGCTGTGCAGTTGGTGTTATTTAATTTCTTTGACTGATGTTTTTGCGATTTCTTCGGGCCCTATCGCAATCATCAAACGATGCAAACGTAATGACATCTTTGAAGCTTTACAAGCATCTGTTACGTCAGTGCGAAAGCTTGCCTTCTGACGCTTGTAAACATTACAAATTTTCCATAAAACAGGTAAATATTTATTGCCTACTCGAATTGATCAATAAAAACAGTACACAGTTTCTAATGCGAAGTCAAATGTATAGAATATGTGGCAAATTATATCATACACTAAAACAAGTAATCGTTTTTGTTTTCAGAGCTTTAAACAGCATAAGTTTGAACCGGACCCAGAAAGAGTTAGAGAAATTATAGCAAAAAGCATTGAAGATGCTAAATGGATAGTGAATAAGGTACCTACAGTATTTTTTCCTTTAATTAAAAAGAAGTTATTCTCAATGAAACAGTCAAATATATAACTTGAGTTATATGAATTTAAAAGATTTTGCACAATAACATCTACTCTGTTTTTGTATTTTATTAGTCAAATAATCATTATTCTAATGTATCAGCATTTTTTTTCAGTACACTGGCAAATAATGGAGATAACCAAGAAATTATACTGCAGCTCACAATGCCTGCGCTTAAGCTTTATCCATGACAAACGCATATTGTAGACAATTTAAATATGTTTGGTGAAAAAATAGAAGATTATGAAATATTGGAACATCTAGGCAAAGGTGGATTTGCACATGTATATAGAGCAAGATGTCGAAGAACAGGCTTATTTGTAGCTATCAAAATGATAGACAAAGCACTAATGGCGAGTGCTGGCATGATTGGCAGAGTAAGGCAAGAAGTCACCATACATTCACGCCTGAAGCACCCTGCCATACTAGAATTGCACACGTTTTTTGAGGATGCACACTATGTTTATTTAGTTTTAGAACTAGCGCATAATGGCGAATTAGCTAAGCACTTTAAATTAGGAACTCGTGGCCTTTCAGAAAAGGCTGCAGCTGATATTTTCAGACAAGTACTTAGTGGTGTACTTTATCTTCATGCCCACAACATCATTCACAGAGATTTATCACTGAATAATCTACTACTGACAAAGGATCTTACTGTCAAAATAGCAGACTTTGGATTAGCAACCCAGTTAAATGGGCCTGATGAAAAACATGTTACCATGTGTGGTACACCAAATTATATATCTCCTGAGGTTGCTTCCAGGGAAGTCCATGGGCTACCTGCCGATGTTTGGGGCTTAGGCTGCATGCTATATACTCTGTTGGTGGGAAGCCCACCTTTTCACACACAACATGTAAAAACCACTCTCAATAAGGTCATTAATGCTGACTATAAAATACCAGCAGAGTTATCGATTCATGCACAAGATCTCCTACAGAAACTCTTATGCAAAGATCCTAGAAAGAGAATTACACTGAAAGAAGTCATGGAACATCCATTTGTGAGTAACCCTATATGCAAGCAGGACCTGTCTAGAGATTCTGGGTTCCTGACAACACTCCACAGCACCCAGCACAGCAGTAAAAACAGAAGTGATGATAGAATTCTTTCAGACTATCAGAAACTAAACAGGGAACAGATAGTGGACAGTTCTGATGCAAAACCTAGATCATTTAATGTGTTTTCTGGTTTGCAAGAGCCCAGCACACACTCCTCCAATGTGCCTCATTATAACCATTGCTATGAGAATGGATCTGCCGAATTTTATAACATCCAGCAGCAAAACAAGGTGTGCTTGCAAACATTAGAAAATACATGTAATGGCAGTAGAGATCTAGTTGACAACATAAATAAAATTGCTTTGAGTGGTAGCAAAGATCCTGGGACATACCAAAATATGAACAGTGAAGAAAATAAGGAAAACATACCGAAGCTCTGTAACATTAAATCAAACACTTTGAATGTCCCTCCCTTGTGTGCCGACCGGCTACCAACAATATCACACAGAACACGCAATGCCATATTGAAAATAGAACCAACAGGTGTAGTTGTTGAATTTATAAAGAAGAAAGGCAAAGAACGAGAAGAAAAAGTGGTTGAAATATGTAAAATATCCAAAGATGGAATGAAAATTGTTATTTACACTGTTGATAATAGTAAAAGCAAACAGAGCAACATTGACTACGATCCTACTCCAGATGAAGTATTTTCTTATCACAATTTGCCTCAAAAACACTGGAAAAAATATTTATATGCCTCTCGCTTTGTTGATCTTGTCAAAGCAAAAACACCCAAAATAACTTTGTATACTGCTTTAGCCAAATGTCAGCTCATGGAAAATGGAACAGATATTGATCTATTTTTCTACAGTGGAGAAAAAGTTACATTCACTTCTACTGAAGGATTGAAAGTCATTGATAAAAACTTAAAGACACATCATAATGTATCGGCTGTTCCTGAACTCAAGTATGTCATAGACCATTTTGATGAGTGCTCAAACCGTATGAAACGAATACAGGCAGCATTGTCTTGTATTCCTGACGAATGTTTTCCTTTGATAATAGGAAAAAGACCAGTGCAAGTGGCAAACAATGTACAATCACCACATCAAGGTTCAGTTGCGGCAAACTATGGCACTCCTCTACTAAACATTGGTTCTTTTCATCGTACAACAGCTGGTTCTAGTCAAGCGCAAAGTGACTATAATGTAACATAGAAGTTGTATGATATCATTTGATTCAATGTGATATAGTTTATCAAAATTTAATTTTACCTCTGATCATTCACAATTTGTTTCTGGAGCAATATGCTTACTTGAAAATAAGCAGGGACTTACAAGATATTTGAAAAGTATAAGTTGTTTTGCTTCTTATATTTTTGTTTTGTTATTATTATTGTACTACTCGTATTGATCTGATATCTCTAGTGAAACAGGCTTTTGTTTATCTTATTTTTATACAGATCCAGAGACAAGTTCGTTATGAAGGCTTATTGTAAATAATAGTGTATGTAGTTGTAGATGCAATTATTTAATATAATTTATGCTTTTTTAAACAGCAGCCAAATGTTTTATTCTTTAAAATTTTCAGTGCAAACCAGTGTTCACAACCTCAAGCCAGGCAATTATCGTACCAGGGCCGTAAAATTATCGTATATGGGATAATATGGATTAAAATTATCGTATCCATCAGAAAAATAGCTAATTACATTAAAAAATCATATGAAACGTGACAATAATATGTTGCAAATGCTTTATAGTTTGAATCTTGTAACATTCTGTTTTTTGAATAAAAAAAAAAAACAAATTTTAAATGTTCGACATGTGGCACAGACCCTGAGCCGGGCCCTCGTCCACTTTGCGTTTAATAAACGCGCCAAAATTTCGAATGTCTAGAAGAAAATAATGTTAAGGGATAGATAACCATGAAAACAAGCATATTTTCCAAAAGTTTAACTCAATAGATTCTGTATTTGCGAGAACAATATACACAAAAATATATTGATGAAACTTAACATTTATAAGAATATAAAAATATACAATTTTTAATCTTTTCCGTAAAAGAGGAACCAAAATACGCAATAAACTCTCTTTGAACGATATGGTGTTCGCTTTAAGTAATTAAGATTATTATGAGAACCATGAAAACAAGCATATTTTCCAAAAGTTTAACTCAATAGATTCTCTATCGGTGTACAGAGTGTACTTAATTATCAAATTTTGCATCTGAAAATTATCGTACAATCTGCGTACGATAGTCGTGTCCTATCGTACATCGTACGTAGGTATGAAATTATCGTACGGTTGTGAACCCTGGTGCAAACCCTGATCCTCGTCCTGATGGACCCCACCTATAACTATTAACATGGGATATCAATATTCAAAAGGCTAATGACTTATTCGTGACCAATCTTTAAAGAGAAAAAAAAAACGGAATGATCAAAAATCATGAAACGAAATTTATGTAGGATGAGAGGAAAGTGAGGTTTTTGGTAAATAAAAAATAACCCTGGAAATGTCTATTATTTTTAAATCGCAATGTATGCTCAGCTGGTGAAAAGATTTAATCTCCGTCTGTAATATAGATAAGTAAAAAATACTTCTGTGTGTGTAAGCACCGTATTAACTACTTGTTTTTATTTAACAGCATTTATTGTCAAATTCCTGCTGCTACTGTAGCTTCCAAGTTGGGCAGCTGTAAATCTCAATTACCATTACAAGCCACGCCGCTTACCATTGTATGATTGTTGTGCTTGTTGATCGTTCAACTGCTTACGACATCTAGGGATAAGTAGCTGTACTAGGTTTAAATTCCAGTGTGACCATATTTAGAAATTATGATTCTGATACATAAAACTTACAAAAGTAGTATTGGATTCTCTTCGCACGATAAACATGTTTTTATTTGTAACCTACCTAACGAAAAAACCTAACAAACATATACAAGCACTACACCATTAGACGGCATCAGTAAATTTAAATGAATTAGTTTGTCTGTGTGGAGAATGCTTAATTTTTTTTATCTGCACTTGTCTGTCATCTTGTCAAAAGTTGTCAACAAATTCTAGTTTGTCTCTGGTTATTCTGTCCTCCATCTTTTCTGTCACGATGCCTCCCAAGAAGCAACCTGAGAAATCCGGTATGTATATAAAAATTGTGGATAATAACACAAAAATCAGTGAAATTTCACGTCTGGAATTCAAATTTATGGATTGCCTATGAAACATTGTGTAAGTGGAAAATAACATGGCCTAAAGTGAATGTTGTAGTGTCAAATTCGGGCCACGCGGTAAGAATATGTTGTGAGTATAGTGCACCGTATTTGCTGTGTGATTTATGAGTGGAGTTTAAATTAGTTCGAACTCAACTCGACACTCACGATCGATAAAATATAACGCAACGTGAAAATGGAAGTAAACCGACATGTCACAAATTCACACTTGATTTTGAGGTTATGTTTTTGTAATTATACTTTTCAATATCTACAGCCGGGTCAAAGCCCGCCGAGAAAAAGGCTTCGGCCAAAACTCCGGCACCAGCGCCCAAAGCCGCAGCGGCTCCCAGTGCAGCGAAGCCAGCAGCTGCAACTACCGCTAAAACTCCCGCTCCTGCCCCCAAGGCTGCGGCGAAGGCAGCGCCAGCAAAAGCAGCTTCGGCACCAGCGGCCAAATCCGCTGAGAAGAAGCCAGCGTCTGCTCCTTCTGCCAAGCCTGGCTCCGCCAAGGCGGCGGCTTTGAAGGTCAAGTCCAGTGCCAAGCCATCGGTTAAGAAAGCTGCGTCGGGCAAAACCAAGCCCAAACCAGCAGCGGCCAAGCTAAAGATCGCGCCTAAGCCCAAAAAGACTGGCATCAAGGGACAGAAGAAATCGGCTGCGAAACCTGTGGTCAAAGCTCTGAAAGCTCAAAAGAAGGTATTATTTTTAAATACTACACTTCTTGATACCTATAAATGCAATTATGTACAATCCTAACTATTGAAGGATTGCTGGTAGCCGCCAGAAGTCAATTCTTATCCAAAATGGATTGAAATGTTATTACAATAAGCATTGTAAGTTTTAAGTAATAAGTAACTGCAACAAATATTTTTAAATAGACCATGGAAATAAGATGTTTTCATTCAGGTTTTTACTATTTTATCAATACATATTTAGATCAAGTCGGCAAGTAACATAAAGTGGTCCACGAAAACTTTTTTAATGCTTACAAGTTTCATTTAAGTAATATATAATTGATGACACCAACAGTCTTAAGCCAGTTTTTACTAGTGTAGTTTGGTTTGAGTATCTTCAAGATGGGAGTCTGTTAATCTCAAGCAATATATAATCTTTAATCTTCGATGATCCTCCTGTTGTGGGCCACTGATCTAGATAATTATGTACTTGTGATCTTACTATACTACTACTATACTATTCTGCTACTGGCAGCCTAAGAAAGCTCAAATCCTGGATAAAGCCAACCATCCTTATTAACCAGCTATAATTCTTCAATACAAATGTTATCTATTTCTAAGCCATTGTTGGGTTTTCAGGTGGTCAAAGGTGAACATGGCAAGCGAGTACGGCAGATCCGCAACTCTGTGCACTTCCGCAGGCCCAAGACCTTTGAGGCTCCGAGGCACCCTAAATACCCCAGGAAGTCCCTCCCCAAGAGGAACCGGTTAGTAAAACACACATTAGATCTGCAAATACTTTCTGTAAAAGCTTTTATCCAATCAAAATGATAATTTTGTAACAGTAATCTTTTCTTAATATAAATTGTATTTCTTGATATTGCTTCAAATGGCAAAGCCCTCAAGCCATACCCATTTTGTACTGTCTTGGCCATGCTACTCCCGGTTTGGATAATGAGGTTGCGAGTCACTGAAATCCTAGTGCTGGGTATTTGTTTCATAATTTTTAGGATATTGAAGTATATTGGCTGTAGATTGTATTCTTATGGCGTAGCAATTTCCTATAAGAAGATATAAATCTACACTTAATATCATAAAGAGGAAATGTTTCTATGTTTGTAATGAAAAAACTCAAAAAGTACTGGACCAATTTAAAAATCTTTTACCAATATAAAGCTACATTATTAGCGAGTAACATACTACATTTTATACCTGTGTGAAGCCGGGGCAGGTCGCTAGTTACGAATTAATAGCTAAATACACAAGCACAGAAAGGTCAATTAAGTTTATTCATTTCAGTATGGATGCCTACAACATCATCAAATTCCCGCTGACCTCTGAAGCCGCCATGAAGAAGATTGAGGACAACAATACCTTGGTATTCATTGTTCATACCAGCTCCAACAAGCACCACATTAAGGCTGCTGTCAAGAAACTTTATGACATCAATGTTGCTAAAGTTAACACCTTGATCAGGTAAGTTCAGAGTGATTTTTATTACATTAACACTTTGACTGCGGGAAACACAGACCTTAGTGTTAAAAGAATTTTTTTGTCATCGTTCTATTCTATTATACTGGCAAACTGGCAAATCATTGAAATTTGGGGTTGCAACTTGTGCTTCTTATTTCTTATACAATACAATAATTGTTAAAATCACAAACACAGTAAAACACATAAGAGAAAGGCACCAAAAGCGATTTCATTGCTAAGACAGATCTCTTCCTGACTTATAAATAAAAAGAAATTAAATGATGATATCTTTGTGGGAATCTCATTGATAGAGAATGAAATGAAAGTTACACAACGCTGATCAATATTCTTAACAAAAACTGCAACCGTTTCCATAGACTGGAATTAACTTTGTATTTGTTTAAATTCCAGGCCCGATGGAAAGAAGAAGGCGTACGTCAGGCTAGCCCGGGACTACGACGCGTTAGATGTTGCCAACAAAATCGGCATCATATAAGCTATAACGCTGTTCTATATTTTTAAGAATAAAAACATCTAAAAACTTTTACATTTTATTTCTAAATTAATTCTATAGTCAAGTAATTCATAATATCGCTTTTATTGAAGATTGGGGTAAGTTGCTCATAAGTTTATGCAGTAATATTTTTTTAACATTAATTTTAATAGCATTTTTTGGCTTTCAGTTTCCTGTTGTATATTCATGGTTGAACTTCGAGCTGTAATAAAATCGCCAAAATGAGGTAAGTTGATTTATTGTTACTTTTAATTATACTTGTTGAAATTATCAAACCTTGACTATGGAGATGTACTAAATATTTGCATAAAATTGATCAGGTTAATTATATGTATTTGCACTAGCTACGTCTCGCGGTTTCCACCGATCTGTTAATTTTTCTGGGATAAAAATTAGCCTGTTTATTTAATTTAAGAAATAAGCTATTTTCACTATTTTAGTACATACTTGAATTCGTTCCCTATCATCATGATAAAAACATTTCACATACCCCAAAACTTTCGCATTTATAATATTGGTGTCAACTTATTATTCATAAATTTTTTATTTCATTTCAGTATGTCAAGTTAATTTCAACTGGCCGAAAAGCATCAGCTATATCAACGATAGCATTCAATGATGAAATTAAGGTTTGTTGTCAATTCTACTTAATTAATTGGGTAGTTATTCACGCGCAATTGAAAATTTATATTGTGTAAATCTTAGACATTGCTGTTGATTCTGTGGTACTATCCAAACTATCAAACCATTCTTAAATTAACTGCGTTGCTTGAAATCAAGAAATTATTGAAAACAATTTTAGATCTTTCAAATTTATTTGAGTTCAGAACATGTACTGCAAAATCGACATCAATGACAAATACTCTCAATTGCGCGATAGCTGCCCCAAATATATCGTCAAGTTGATTATGTAAAGCATACCACAAAGCAGCTTTTGCCCGCGGCTTCACCCGTGTTAACAAAACATATCTTCTGCTTCTGAGTGATAGTCTAGCTTCCTATCAGGAAGAGACTGCAGAATTGGGTCTGCAGTTAGATTATTTACTAGGAACTTACTTCCTTATAATAATAGTGGAGATTTTGCAAGATTATTATGGCATATGCTCTCAAATGATGAAATCACTGTGGGAATCTCATTGATAGAGAATGAAATAAAAAATACACAACTCTGAGACCTCAAAATTTATATCAATTCATTTTCACTTGAATTTACTGCAACACTAATAACTTTTTTTATCATTTTAGATTCAGAAAAAAACTGCTCACTGCACACTCGCGCAAAATATCGTCATGAATAATTGAAAAGGAGGATAAATAAATTCACGACTTGAAATTCATCGTGATAAGAAAGGTTAGTAATAAAATGTATTTACATTTTCATCTGCTTGATTTTTAATGATGAAATTTCTGTGGGAATCTCATTGATTGAGAATGAAATAAAAAATACACAACTCTGATTTTCTTGTACATATTATTTTAATTAGGACTGCTTTTAAAAGATACTAAATCTATTTTTTCTCTTTCAGATTTGCTGAATACTTGAAACGCCTTGCCAAGGACTTGTAAGAATAACCAAGTAATAAAATAAGTATAACTTTATGTAGAGTAGAACGTAGTGGGTTGATTATTTATAAAAAATATATGATCATATTAATTCTATAATTATTTCAATTATGTATTATTTATATCCCTTTATCCACGGAACCGCATCGAAACAGTTGAAAAAAAGTATAAATAAAAATCGTATTTATATGTATGAGTATGTAATAAAATAAGTAATGAATTTAATAAGAGCCAAAAAATTTGCATGCAAAGGCTGAAATAATGAAATCTGATTGGATGTTATAACCAGTTTAGCTGAGCTTCGTGGATTATTGGCGCTCGTACTGCCAGGGTTTATATTAGGTTGGTGTCCCGTATGAATAAGTTGTTATCTATATATATAAAAGAAAGTCGTGTTAGTTACACTATTTATAACTCAAGAACGGCTTTACCGATATGGCTGAAAATTGGTGAGGAGGTAGCTTAGAGCCAGGAGACGGACATAGGATTATTATGGATTATTAGGACTATTTATTCCGTTCGATAGCATTCAAGTGTGACTTGACATAAAACATCAGTCACTATAAAACGTGGTATAACAAAAAAGAATCAGACTTGGAAATGGTCAATTATATGTGGCATGTTCAAGGGTCGGAAGACCATCTGCGTTGTTTGTTTTTGCGCCTGATAATAAAACAAAAAATGTCGTGTATCACAAGGTACTTAAGTGAAGAGCAACCTCAGAGTTCGCCGGGTCAGCTAGTTTATAGAAAAAATAAAAATAAAACTACAGATCCTGACTGCAAAATATAATCTAAGAGCCCTGATATAAAGACCAATTTAATTTAGCAATCCAAAATCGAGTCAAATCGATAGGCTGGTAGTAGGTCACAAAAAACTTACTCCTGCAGTAACAGTTCTCTTAATCGTCGCCGTTCTTAAACTGGAACGTTGGTGATGAGATGAACTGATGAGTAACCGCTTTTTCAGCTGTCATTACAATTTTGAGACAAACCAAAATCGCTATTTCACCTAATGAACGGCTCACCTAAACCAGTGTGACGTCACCGCCGCTTCGTTCTTTCATTGACAGCGGGAAAAGCGGTTAGGCATCACCAACTTCCAATTTAGAAACGGCGACGGTTACGTGAATTGCACTGATGAAAATACTCCTACTGGGCAATAAAATAATAGCGTTTCCGCGTGTCCAAACTAGGTTGCCAAACTGATAATTTTATTTAAGAAGAATATTTTTCCCTATGTTGGGAGTGAACTGCATTTAGAAACTGGTTTATGGAAGTAGGTGAATGCCATATTAACTTGAACTACTCTAATGATAGTTTACTGCAAATATAGTATTTATGCTTCCTGTAATAATATCCTTGGTAAAGTCGAAGTACGCACTCAAGTAGGTACGTACTATAGGTAATTATGAGAACGAACCACTAAGGTGCTATTTCAATGTGGTTATTTTATAACCAACAACCCATTTCCTGTATTCTATTTACTTAACTAGGGTACAATGGAGTAAAATTGCATACCAGCTTTGAAATAATTTATTGAATTAGGCGTTACTTCGCGGAAGGTCATCTTCACTATTAAATTGAAGTTGAATTAGTTATTTACCACCTATACCTTAAAGTTCAAAGCGAATTTAACCAGATGGCGCTTTTCACTTTAATTTCTTTCAATTTAAATAATGGAGCATACTCTTACTATCAGAACGTCCCGCAGGCCGCATGTGGCTCGCGTTCCTACGCAAAACACTATTTCATTTTTTGTTTTGTTTAATTTTATCATGTGAGGTGGTAAGCAATGGTATAATGACAGGTAAAAAAAAAAATAGCATATCAGTGCTAAAAAAAAATATCTATGATTAGTTGAACGATACAAATAGGTAAGATAATGAAAAATTAAATATTTTTGTACAAAAAAATCCAACTTCTTTATGTATACCACACAAATTAAATATTCTTGCTAGCTAACTCGAACAATTCACTCGTAATTTCGATGTGCTAATATGTGAATTTTATGTATTGTAATGTAAATAACCAAGTCGTACATAAATAGTAAGCGTGATGCTACGTGAGTCTATTCACGAATGCTATCGTAATCGATCTAGTTACGTCGCAGTCGGAATATTAAATCAGTTGCTACATGATTCTGCTATGGTTTAGGTAATTCTGGTTATACGTTTTTTAAACGGTTTTATTCAAACACACTAATAGTATAAATGCGATAATTTGTATGTTTGTTACTCCTACACGCTGAAACGGTTGGACGGAATCGGATGAAGTTTGGAATAGAGAAAGCTTATACCCAGGATGTCTTACTAATATTAAAGACAAATATATTTTTAGTAAGTTTAGGTTCTGTCAAATAAAACCTTTAAACTATGGATATACCCTTAAATATAACCTTTAATGGACCCACCATTATCCCGATAAAATAAACGATTCCTGCATGATAGCGAAGTCGCTGGACGCAGTTAGTTCTATAATAATCATTTACCTCGCAAGGTTTTACTTCTATTTAATCTGTGTTAGCGTCTTCATTATGTACCTAGTGCTAAATAATAATAAAAGTTTCTTGCCTATTCATAAACCGGTAACGACGCATTTGATACTTACCGTACCGTGTTCTGTATATACGTAATATCGAAGTGGAATTGTACATAATTAGCACAGAATACTAATAATAGTTACAAAAAATGGTCAAAAAAATAAAATATGACGTCAATGCTCATCCGATTTAGCACACAGGATCTGTATAATTATTATTAACTTTATATGCTCTGATGTTTTAGGCTAGTAGATGATGTAACTACGTTTATTCTAAAACGGCAATGGGGATCCAAAACGCGGTAGCACTTAGGTTTCGTTCAAGTATTATTACGCAAATTTTGCCTACGTAATACTTGAATGGCCCCTCAGCTGTATGGTATCGTACGTGTGCGATTAATTGCCACTCACGGTCACCCATCCTCACCCTACCCGGACCGGACGTCGCGTCGCGACGTGCGCGGTTGGTAGGTACATACATACATACATATGAACGAGTTTAGGCACATCATTTATTTATCAAGTAGAATCAAAGGCACCGTAGTAGCAGCACGCTTGTGCGGCCTGCCGACCCTCACCTTGAGTAGTTGACCTCCTATTGCGTCACAAATCATACATTATTAAAATTGAGAACGTTGTTTTTCCGTATCGTCGTGCTCCTTTGTAGAATTTTATATGAATCTAAGACGGAAATAAGTTTTGCACGACTTATCAGTACGAATTCGTCTTATCCATTTTACGTGTACGATAATAGCAGTTACAAGTTAAATAGAAGATAAGTATGTATTACAGATTAGTGAGTAGGTGCGAAACTAAAGAAAAGGTATATAATTGTTCAGTTTGTGGAAAGGCCACCGGCAGATTTCATTTTTACACAATTTAACTACGTTAGTTTTCCTTCCTTTTGCTAGGTGCAGTCACGTAAGGCCAGCTAGGCAATTTGTTGCTAGTTTGGTATTTGTCAAACGTGGTCAAGAACACTAGACTACTCTGACTAAACTAGTACGGCCAATGAAATCCTAAAACGGCTTGTACAAAATTTAGTTGTTTCGAAATTCAGTATTCAGAGGCGAAAAATCGATTTGGTTTCCAAGACAGCGAAACTCGGTCGCGTTGACGTGATATACGACATAATTTTACTAACTCTGGAGGCAATCGGACTTTGTATTATGTGTTGGGGCAATCACTGGTTCTTAATGTTATCGAACTGGTTTCTCTAAATTATATGAAAAACACAACAAATAGGTAATTGCGAAACTAGTAGAACCAGCATACTTTGTTGTAAGTATGGCATGCTTTAGTTAGAAAATACAGAAGGAATTTCTTAGATACACAATTACAGACCTAGCCTTAATTAGGGTTTTATCTTTTAAAACTTGTTATTTAAAAGATTCCGGTTATAATAACAATGATATTTGCGAATTCATTACAACAACGCAAATTTCTCAATGAAGTAGTCATGCTGGTCAGCAATGCTGACTCAACATGATGTATGCAGTTTGTATTCCGCGAAACACGTGTATTGATGATATATCTGGACTGAGACATTTTGCGGGGATATTGCGTGTACCATACAAAACTATAAAGAAAAGGTTCGCGAAAAAAAAATACATTTTGTCGAGTGGACATTGAAATTTTTCTATGGAAGAGCTGAATTTTTTTCCCGAATTCCGGGTTTGTTCTACAGTAAAAGTTATTTATAATGATGAACTATGACCCTTTTAGAAAAGGGTTATCCTTTCCTAATAACCCTGTTTATTAATAGATTAAGGATTAATTATAAATTCGAATACCAAAATATGAACTCAGATAGCGTGGATATCAAATTTAGATTTTTGAAAATATATGTACATACGTACATTACGTACTATATTCACGCAAGTAAAACTGAACGGACTTAGTTTTCACACGAGTTTGCATTAATATTATATTTATTTTTTTAACAATGAATTTCAATTAATTGCGATATATAGAAAAAAATATTTGTTATATGTAGGTATATTGTTTATCTTGAACAACTCTAATTACGTCCTGAGTCATTGGTAATCAAGAGATTATAGAAAAAGACAGCAGTTATCATGTACTTACCAATTAAAAGAAACTGTAACTAATGAATCAACATTTTTTCATATATTTTAAAACAATCTATAAGATAAAGCTGTATCCAAGTACCAATGTAGGTATAATACTTTTTAGGGTTGCGTACCCAAAGGGTAAAACGGGATCCTATTACTAAGACTCCGCTGTCCGTCCTTCCGTCTGTCTGTCTGTCACCTGGCTGTATATCATGACTCGTGATAGTTAACATAGACATTTGAAATCTAATTTGGTGTGATTGATACGAGCCGGCCGATCTATGTAAAATTCATATTTGGAGAGTCGACGAAAACTACAACTTCCGGGACAAGACACTACATCTACATACAATGAATCTGTATTACGTAAGCAGTAAAATGTGCGGTCAATTGGATGGAATTCAATTAAAGTTGAACTAATTGACAAATTATAATTTTATTGAACCAGGTTAGCGCCGTTTTTATTGACCCTAAACCCTCTGAGTCCTCGGACCCAATCTAAAGAAAAACAAAAGTCGTGGTTCTCAGTTCTGCCGGTCGTCATTTATTTAGGGCTCTTGAAGTTTTTGAACCCAAGATCTAAATTTGATTTTGATGTCATTTGTTATTGCAGTTAAAAAAAATCTGGTGATCAGTCTTACCAACTAAAACTATAGAGTGGGTATACGTACGAAATCATATTGAACAACTAACCAGCACAAGGAAATATTGGCTAAGTACCTAATCATCAAATTCCATCAAGTGGCTGTAGCTGTATAAGTGCTGTGAACGTGATTATTGATAAGTACTTAATGATAACAAGAATAGAGCCCCAGTTAAGTAAATAAGCACTTGGAGAAGTTTGGAACTTGCCAACCTAATAAAGTCTCCAAAAGGCGAGGGCAATCCTAGATGGATCTATGTAAAATTAACTGTATCTTATTTTCGGAGAGTTCAAAATGGTCATCATGAGATAAGATTGCATGTGTTTAAATTGCAAATGGCGCAAGCGACCGAACGAATGACGACACGCCTGGCTGGAGGCTTCGGCTGCGGTCGGCGATATACGCCAGTAACGGCAGCCCACCCAGACAGGCGCTCAGTCACCATTCAGTTGTCAAGTAGAGCCCCACGCCTTTGCACGGCGGCGGCGCGTGCCCTATTATTCAATAATTTCAACATTGTTCTGTTGGTTCGATGGTTGTTTGACATTGGGGCTTCCTTCAGGCAACACAGAATGCTCGGCTCTGTGCTCAAACCACGTAGACAACTTTGTTCGGCTTAGCTCGGATTCGCTTCGGCTACCGTATCTAATATTCGTGCTGCCGGTCGTTCTTGTTCATTCGTCTGTCTACATTACCTGACTTGTTATCGAATCTAATGTTCACGTCACGTCATTGAGTGTCAGTGCAGTGTAATTCAGTGTGTGTAGTAATTGTGTGAGAGGCGCTAGGTCGCCGGGTGCTAAGTCCTCTCGAACAAAATCGACTACAAAGTGACCTTGTGCCTGCGCGGTAAAAGTGATTACCACGTATTATAAGTTGCGCAAAGACAGATAACCTTAAAACATGTCGGATAATGCGCAGGACGTGCTTAAAGATGCGGCAACAGGTGCCGCGGCGGCTGCGGCCGCGGGATCCTTGTTTAGCACGTTTGACATTGTAGTGCTTGTCATCTTACTAGGAGGCACCATTTGGTGGCTGTATAATTCCAAAAAGGATAGCAAGAAGGATGAAATTCTTATTAGTAAATATTCAATACAGTAAGTATACTTTTTATATTATTTTAGAAGTATATATAGGTAGATACATAAAATCTGAGGTTGATAGTAATACATAAAGTTTTCGACGGATTTACGCAGGTATGCAAAACTCAATCGAGTTCATGTAAAAATATTCTTTGTGGATTCAGCAAATAGGTGTAATTGTGTTGCATATTGCGCGAAGTTTGAATTGCGTCATGTTCCTGTGAAATAAAATTTAACCGATACTTAGATTAGGCTAATCCGCCGACACCTTGAACTCCTAACTAAATATGTCAAGCCGTTTTGGCTACAGGATGTTGCATCATCATCGTCAGCATGTATTGACCCACTGCCGGTTGTAGTCCTGTGTGTCAATGTTCCCAGTCTTGGACTAAACTCATCCCCATGCGAACTTTCTAAACGCATAAATATACAAAACTCAAAAAGTTACCCTTACCCTTGGACAGTCGGGGTGAGAAAGGCTAATCCGAAGTCCGCACAGCTGATATTGACAAGCTGTCAGCATCAGCTGTTTTGCCTTTGGTTCTCGTTGTCAGTGGCAACTACGATCAGCAGTGCCACAGAACCACAGATTAAATACCTATCTTTTTTTTACTCAATGATAGACTTGCCACTACTCCTACTTACCAACATATTTTAATTAAATACCATTACTATCGTACATACCATACTAACCTACCATATACTATATGTACCTACAAATATTTGAATTATTTGATAGTATTGACACAAAATACGTATTGCTAACCGAACGAGCGACCGCCGCGCCGACGACGATGTTCTGAAAATGTGGTCAGTATTAATTATGTTGGCCTTGTCTGGTCAATTTCGATACTGACCTATTCGCTTAATTAACTGCAACATACATTAGATTTTAACCTCTGACAACCCGACGTCGCCATATCGCGTCTTCTGAAAAATGTGAAATTAATCCGGTTTTATGTGTTATGTGATTTTTATTTTCGGCTTAGCGTACCCTTTATGAATAACCCTGGATTCAATAATAAAAGTTTATAGGCACTCATAGGTTGAGGTGTTGCCAATTATCAGAAGTTAGGTATTGTCAAGCGGTTCTGTTCTTAATGTGGGCATGTAGTTAGGTTCTTTAGACAAACAGGCGTGGATAATTGGGCGAGAGGAATAAAACCATAACTTGCAACACACGTATAACACGCATAGTTATAGGTACACGGATACAATAAGATTCTATGACTGCCACTGTAATTCCACATGTAATTGCAACTATTGTAATCAGCTTTCTACGTATCAACTTTATCTATCAACCCTTGCCCTTGTTTGTAACTTGTGGCTCTGCTCGAGATCCCTATAGCCTTTCCCGCGCTTTTAGAGTTGTAGTAGCGCCAGAGTGGTAAACGTCAGCCGCTCAGCAGCTGTCACTGTCAGTTACGTTTCTTTACCACTCATAATAATTGGCTCAGAGCGCCGACAAGTAATTTTTGACATACATGTTAACAAAATATCTTATAATAGCTTTAGAAAGCAAAAAATCAGCATTTTTTTAATCTAAAAACGATCATTTCTTTTTCCCTGCACGTCATTCAAGGTTGACTCATAGAATTAAAGAAAGGTAATATTATCATCTTTCAAATGACATATGTCACGACACGACTTGATACAACACGGGGACGGCGCCCATACAAAAGTGCCCATCCTCCTTTTGTGTACCTAGAATAACAAAAGGAGGATGGGCACTTTTGCACACCTCAAAAAGAGATGGCTACAGTTTGCTTATGTCTAAAGCTAAATAACATATTTAGGTTTGGGAAAAAGTCTTTTCGCAATACAGTATGTATGAACTTGTAATAAAATCTCTTTGGCCAGATACAACGTCGTATCCGTGGAAGACAGCCACAGTTGCAAAATCCTAGGTTTCCAGGAGGCGGTTTTTTCTGATTATCTCGGAAATTTCTTAGACAACGTATGTTTTTTAGTATTCTAAACAATTCCTTGACACAACAGGCAGTGAATCATATTTTTTTTTAATTTTTGACGATAGTATTTGTACGTGTTTTGTCCCTTAATACCTTACTCCACGCAATTTTCTCAAGATCACGTCGGCTTAACCGCCATGAGGGCTTTTTTCCGAGTGAGAAATGAGAAACGCGGTGAATTTAAGAGACACTGCGCCTTTATTCCACGTAAAAAGCTGGGTGGTGGCCTTCTTACGACAAAAATATTAGAATTTGCGGTTTAATTTTTAGTGTTCGTGTACAAGAGATGAAAAACAATGTTGTTTTAACCGACTTCCAAAAAAAGGAGGAGGTTCTCAATTCGGATGTTTGTATTTTTTTTTTTTGTTAATGGTTCGTTGGATGTTAGATATTATAATTGTGCGCGACTTTTTTTTATTTTGACCTGACCGCGAGCGCGTCACGCTTGTAATCTCCTGATGAAGATCACCGAATATGATCAAAACTAGTCGTTATAAACGACTTAATTTGACGTTAGTAATCCCGTGTTAATTATATCAGAATATATTTTAATCTTTAAATATAAATAACAAGTCCTGACTGACTGACTGACAGACGACTTAAAGCCAAACCACAGGTCGTAGAAATTTAAATTTGGAGGGTGTATTTGTTTTGATGAGCAAAGGTGTGTACTAAGAAAGGATTTTTTGAAATTCAACCCCTGAAGGTGTGGAATAGGGTGTAAAAGTATATATGGAGAAGCTTGTTTTGTTTTTTGATGCCACGAATTTAAAAATTTTACAATATGACTTAAGAAAATATTGATCACGTATTTCACCATTTTCTGGAAATCAACCCCTATGAGGGTGAAATGGCGTGGTAAATATGGCACGAAGAGAAAATTTGTTTTGATGCTACGTCAATGAAACTTTACACAGATGTACTAAATTTATAATAGAATCCCAAAATTTTCAAAAAGTCACACTCTCGAGCTGGAATTGTTAATTATCTCGAAAATTCAAAACGCTTTTACCAAAGCGCCAAGACTAAAAATACTCCAAAACCTTAAACTTTTTTGGGGAAATTGAAACAACAAACAACACAAAATAAAACAAACAAACTTTGAGGGTCTATATTCCCGAAACTATTGAAGGTAGTGTATTTGACCAAATGTTATAGGGGTTTGCGAGAGCTACTAAATGGTGGCGACGAAAATCCAAGATAACAAATTCAAAATGGTCCGAGGGGGCTGATTTATTGTATCTGGGGGTTTTAAAGGTCCCTAATTCCATTATGACGCTTTTGACATACTCTCAAAAAAGGAGGGTTAAGTAAATTTAACTCCAAAAAAATAAACGGTTTTTAAAGTGTAGTGTCCACGTGGTCGAAGCTAGTTTTCAATAAAGTAGCGTCGACTGACCGCGAGATGATTTATTTTTTACCCAACTGCAACGAAGCTAAAAAAGAGGGATATGTATGTATTTATGTGTGTATGTTGACTATGTACGCATGTATATTGATTGTGGATGTATAAAGTAGCTCTTTGTTATGACCGAATAGTGGTACTAGACTCACACAAACAAATAAGATGCGCGACGGGATCTAAATACTTCAATAAGAGATTTATGTCAGAATCTCTTGAAGAAGCAGGGGTTAGAAGTGCAACAATCGAAAGAAACACAAAACTACTACCAAAACGAATAAATAAGACGTAAGACATACAGGTTCCTTAAGACCTTGACTGCTTAGCCCCCAAGCAACTGCTAGCCAA
This sequence comes from Alcis repandata, assembly GCA_949125135.1. Lineage (NCBI taxonomy): Eukaryota > Metazoa > Arthropoda > Insecta > Lepidoptera > Geometridae > Alcis > Alcis repandata. The sequence continues at coordinate 6,824,255 of OX421226.1, read as the reverse complement.
GAAAAAACCAAAAGGCTCTTCCAAAAGACTCTTTCAAATCGCTTAGTCACCGTAGAGGAGTAAGCCAGCACCCGCTAAACCAGACCGGAAGACTCAGGCTTTTCATAATGCAAACACTCTAATCGTAGACAGTAAGATCACCAAACTAAGTTTTTCTATAAAATCTATAAACTGGGACATCCTAGGGATATGCGAAACTAGAAGACCACAGACATAAAAAAAAAACCATAGAAGAATACTCGGACTTTATTCTATTCCGCACACCTGGAACAAAGTGAACAAACGGAAGAAACGAGGTTGGGTTCTTAATGACAAAACCTCTGAAACACAATATTTTAAAATTTAAAACCGTGTTGGATAAAACTACAACTCTGGAAATAAAGACATCCAACGAAAATATTAGATAATTTGTACTGGGATATTAAAGCCTCCGAAGACAAAATAGTTAACGAAATTTTAAAATCATTATGAATGCTGTTGATAAAGCCACTACAGCAACTATTTAACATAGTTATTGAAATAAAAACAACGTCAGCACAGTGGTCGAAGTCTATTATTATACTTGTACATAAAAAGGAGACCAATGTGACATTAGAAACTATAAACCAATCAGCCTAATGACAAACTTGTATAAAATATTCTCAATTTTTTTACTCAACCGGTTGACAATAACTCTAGACGAAAACCAACCGAGAGAGCAGGCAGGTTTTCCAAAATGTTTTCAACAATAACCCACATAGGTACAGGTAGTCTTTCAATTGATAAAAAATCCAATGAAAACGGGAAACCGCTATTTATGTGCTTTTTATAGACTACACAAAAGCATTCGATTCTGTAGACCACAACATGATCTGGACTGCACTAAAATAACAAAGCACTGACCAGCCAACCAGCCCTACATTAACGTGATCTGCAACATAATTATACTCTAAAGGCATAGCCAGAATGTGATTAGAGCGGGAAAGCACGGAATTCCCAATGGAAAAATGAGATAGGCAAGGCGACCCTATTTCATCAAAAACCTTCTCGGCTGTGATAGAGCGTGTTTCCAGAAGTCTGAAATGCCAAAAACAAATAAGTGAAGATAGATGAATATTTCCTGAGCCACTTACGATTTGCTGAATGTGGTATTTGCTAAAAATGCATTAGACTTGGAATCCATGGTTAGCAAACTAGTAATAGAGAGCAAGAAGGTTGGTCTAGAAATAAATGCAACAAAAATAAAGGTTACCTTACTAACCGTGAGTCTCATGTCATTGAAGGTGTAAAAATTGAGTATGAGAACATCTATGTTATCTCGGACATTAAATTTGGTTTCTTTTAATGATTGTACAGAAAAAGAGGTACACATAAGAATTTCATCAGACTGGAAAAATCATGAAATAAAGACATAAAGAAATGCTTAACATATGGGTGTCAAACATGGTATTTGAGTTAAATGGATGAAGAAAAAGTTCTACAAGAGAAAAATGCAGAAAAGTTTATCAGATATAAAAAAAAACAGACAGATTAAATATAACTTGTAAGAAACAAAATCAAAGTACCTGATGTATGTTATGATGTAAGACAACAACGATAACACTACTTAAATATGTGGTCTGTGATAATGGGCAGGCTACATACCTAATTATATAGGATGGAAAGCAACAGATGGACAAAAGTAGTTACGGAATGTATTTCAAGAGATAAAAAAAGAAACCAGGGAAAGCAAAAGAACAGATGGAGAGAAATATATTATTTACGGAACAATACTGACCAGACGAGGAAGACGAGAGAGAGAGAGAAGAGTGGAGAGTTTTAGGGGAGGCCTACACCGCAGAGGCCACTTCTATGATACAAACTAATTAAAATTATATGTTATGTAGTATTTATAAGGTAGAAGAAATATAGACTTATTTATTTAATTTATTGTCTTTTTTTATATATAAATGTAGGTATACAAAGATGTTTATTTTTGTTTAGTCCTTTAGCGTTGATTCTGACTGGCGCGTGACTTGTAATGTAACATATTTTAAAAATTGTAGTTTATGTACACCCAGTTCCCAATAGCATTAGAAAACAAGTTTTTCTTCGATTTTATCTACTGTGAGTAGCATTGTTTTTAGCCATTAAGTTATTGCACAAATAAAGAATGAAGATCAAAATATAGAATATTTGAATTTTATTCACCCTCCCGTGACATATTAACCAATTTTCTGGAACGTTTAATTACTCAAACGCGCCCGCACGCCCGGTAAATCCGTCAAGTAATGGCACAGATGCGCTTACGACCCTGTCGGCCGACTCCCCAAGCAACTTTTACCGTCGAACACGGCCGCGCAGGCGAGTGTGGCCGTAATCGCCGGATAAATTTGGACGCAGTGGCGTTAGTGGCTGTATTCTACGGAGTATTTTGGAGCGTGGCTTTTTGTCAAAATTTTAAATCGTGTTTTTTTATATCAAATACAGGATTTTCCGATTTTCTGAAAATGTGAGTAGATGCGTATGTATTTAAGGATTCCAAAAATGCAATAAAAGAAAAAAGCCACAACCGCCAGTGTGGCAGTCTTCCACGGATAGGGCGACAAATAGTATTACTATTTGTATCTGGCTGGTTTTGGTATCATTGAAAGTTTAAATTTTAAAGAATATAATTCCAAATTAAAATTTGGAAAATGTGTGATTTTTATTTGTTTTTCGTACTGTCAAGATGAGTGAATCTAATGAAATTAAACGGTTGGATCCTATTGTTAGGAATAGTAATATTTTGATACCACTATCTGATTAGATACATTAGTATTGTATTGTATAAATAATTTAAACCTAGGTATATAGATGAAGCCTCTGAGTTTATTTTACTTAAACTATTTCAAACATGTACATATTCGATACAGTCTCATATTGGATGTGACTTAGAAGAACTTACGTAATTGAACCTCTTTCCTATAAAGTTGGCAGGAACAATTAAGAAAAATAAACTGAAGGTTTTAAAAATAAAGGCGGGAAAAAGATAGAGCTCGGTCGAGTCTCGAGAGACGACAGATGTGATTTTGTATTTTAAATAAGTGCTTACTGATAATAAAACGATTTGTAAGAAATTAGGTAATGGTTTTCATATCATCAAGATCAGGACAAACAACGAACTTTTACTATTACCTACAGCGTTATAATCATGCCGTCGTGCAAGTCGTGCGGCGGCGATGGTCATTCCCGTCGGAGTTCGAAGTCTTGTGCTAACTATCTACCACCGATTAGACAGCGGAGTGGCTGTGATGAGTTATCCTCACCGGTGGAGGAGATCGACGTGGCCGTGGTGAAGCGGGGTTTAGACGGAGTGTTATGTCCTCTACTCGACGAAGACGTACGCCGACGGCTAACCGCCGAGATTAGATCGGACGTCGTCGAGCTGTCGAGACTATACATTTTACTCGGTGTCTTCATAAATCATTGTTGGAACGCGTATCGGCCAGAATCGAACAGCGTTCGCACGTTTCAAGACATGACGAACTACGTGTATGCCCTCAAAGGCAAAGGACCGCACGCGCACAAGTTCGACGATATGGTGCGGTATCATGCGGACATACGTTATTACGACGGAAGGCTTAGATCGTTCATAATTCAAGAGATGGCTAAAACGTACTGGACCGCCTTGAAGACGAACATCACCACGCACGCCTACTCGCGCCTGGCCCGTTACTTCGGAGTAAAGCGAAACGACCCAACCCTCTTCGCAGCGTTCTACCATAAGGAGTTTGGCGATGATGATGATGAGATATCGAAAGTGTGTCGCATCATCAACGTTTCCAGCGAGTGGCACACGACCATACCGATGTGGATCGAAATACAGCGAGAGATGTATCGACGCGGCGAGCAGTCGTTCGTCATATTCCCACTGCCTTGTCACGGTCTGAAGCATGTCACATACACCAGTAGAGGTTGGCACGAATTATTACGTCGCGTCAACCCAGCGGCTACTACGTCGAGTTGGCCATCGATATCGGACCATAAGCGTGTTCTATGGGCACCGTATTTCGATACTTGTGTCGTAGACATGAAGAAATTCGGCTGCTGCATTCAGACCGACGGAGTTGCCGTGTCTTTGTCGATTAATCGACCCAAGAAGAAGCCCATCATCAGGAAGCCCAGTTCGGTAATACCTGAAACGTACACCACCAACGCCTTCTTCGAAGATCGCATCGTAGCCGTCGATCCAGGCAGTCGGGTGCCGGTAGCGGCGTGCGACTCTCGCACCGGATTTAAGCGCATCACCAAGCGATGGGTTCGCTCGCACACGCTCGAATGGAAGCGCGATCGTTATAGAACCCGAAAACTGAGGCGCGTCGAACTCGACGAGGCTATCGATCGACATCGCGTCGAACTCGATCGAGGCGTGCAACTGACGTGTCGCAACGGCGAGCAAGTGCGATTGTACACCGATTTCCGGCTGAAGTGGTTCGATGCGCGCCAACGTCCGTTCGAACGAACGCGCAAATTGACCCGATTGGCGTTCGACAAGTACCTACTGACGGCTCGCACCAACGAGAAGATAGTGAGGGACGTGTTTCTCGGCGACACGCCGAGCGACCGGGTGCTGGTGCTGTACGGAGCGGGCGTCAACTTCGTCAACGTGGCATGCTACAGCGGTCGGAAATTTAAACACACCGATCTGTTGCGTCGATTGAGAACCAGGCGCAACATCAGGGTACGACTCGTCGACGAAGCATTCACCAGTAAAGCGTGCTCCGAGTGCAATGAGCTTCGAAACGGCACTTACACCCGACTGCGGATGAACAATCGACTTCGTCGCGGCGTCTGTCCAGACTGCAACGCCGACGTCGAGCGGGACTACAATGCCGCGAAGAATATTCTGGTGAATCATAAAAGGTCCGCCCTCTGCAGGCCGAGCCCGAGCAGCAACTCGGGCGTAACCTCCGAACGCGACTCGCACTCGATGTCGATACGGTCCACGTTCGCGTGCACCGTGTCCGAGCCCGGGTTTTAGGAGGTTAATATTAGCCGATGTCTACAACATTGATGTAAAATCGTGTTTTCGTAATTATTTTTTAATTCGTAAGCAAGTTACGACGAGACTTCGTTTATAGTAACAAAGAATTTAGCGTCCACGTTTATTGCACAATAACATTTTTTTATCATTGAAGGTGATATTCAAAAATGTTTTTGAATGTTTCTTTATTTTATCGTCTGACATGTTTGTTAGATTTTTAATTTTACCGTAATAATTTCAAGCCGTTAAATAAATACCTATGCCTATTTGTATAAATTGACGTAAAATTTAGTTCGTCACGATTATAAGTTAGTATTATTTAAAGAAAACTTATTAAATATTGTTTTTATTCGGTTTTCGGGTTGTCATTGTATCAATTTGTATCCTACTCAGTTATAATGTACATTATAGGTATGTTTAGTTGCTTAGTCACCGAAAAGGCTACCGGGTTGTCATAAAACAACGCGTCATCGGACTCGAAAAATATTATCGACGTAAATAAATATTTAGCCATCTTGAGCTAACTAAACAATGTACTATAATAGTTTTTAGACATATTTTTTTACAACGGACTGTTTAATAAATTCTCATTAGCGCATGTTGCGTTTTTGTACAAGTTCCCAAAAGGTCAGTTAAATTTTAATTAATTGAACCAATATAGGGTTATTCATAAAGGGTATGCTAAGCCGATAAGGGTTCATAGTACTCATCATTATGAACCACTTTTACTATGGGACCAACCCGGAATTCGCGAAAAAATCAGCTGTCCATAGAAAAATGTCAATGACACTCGACAAAATATAATGGAACAGCTGATTTTTTATTCGCGAATTTCGGGTTGGTCCCATAACAAAAGTTGTTCATAACGATGAGTACAATGAACCCTTTTCGGCTTAGCATACCCTTTATGAATAGCCCTGTAGAGCTTAACAATAGAGGAACCAATGACCCGTTCCCAGTAGTCTTACCAGTTGAACTACTGGGAGTTTCCTTCCTTAATTTTTCCCATTAGTTTTATACTTTATTAACCGACTTCAAAAAAGGAGGAGGTTATCAATTCGACTGTATCTTTTTTTTTTATTATGTTTGTTAACTCATAACTTTTGACGGGGTGAATCGATTTTGATGATTCTTTTTTTATTAGAAAGCTGACGCTTCCCATTTGGTGCCATTTCAATTTAGTCCAGTTCTAATAATGGTATCCATGAGAAAACCATATACTCGTAAGTCTTAAATTTGCATTAGGTACGTGCGCGACAAATAGATGAATAACTCAATAGTCGGTCTTTTGAAGTCGGTTTTTGTTTTAAAATAATGTTCTTGTTCAAATTATGTAGGTGAAACACGTTGACAGTCATCTGACATACCTAGGTAACCCTAATATACTAGTATCAGGCTAAATGGTAAACAAAGATATGAGACTAAATGAATCAGTCTTAGGCTAATGCCCTATTAGGTCAGGGAGGTAGGCTACTTAAGGTCATCGACAGATAACAGGAATCCATGTAAATTCTAAATACGTATATGCATATAGCTACAACAAACTGCAAGGTTTTAGTCGCGGAAATATTGTTTACGTCTGACGCAGGTTACGCAGGTGGGACCTAGATACCTAAATCTAAAGAATACGTAACGGTAGATGGTATAAGCAGAGCATTAAAACTTAATTCATTAAAAAATGTACCATCGTTCTTAGCAAAAACAATTGACACTAGCACTAGACGATACTTTCAAGCTAAGATTTAGATCGCTAATACCGGTAATAAATGTTACCTACACCTAACTGTCTAGGTATTTTCTTAATTATAATTATATAAGTAGTAAGAAAGGGTATAAGGAAAGGCATGCCTACGTAGATAGGTATGTAACAGCCTAGCAGCGATTATGTCCGCTTCCTGTCCAGGTTTATGCTGCTACCGCATGTTTTTTCTACGATACGTTTATGGGGTCGTGTGGTCGTACGGCATAGAACGATTTCTATTGAGGTACTTATTTAGGTACCTAAATTCGAGTAGGGCAAGCCATAGTATCATTATATCATACAAGAAGCGTACTTATACTTTATTTTCGTTGCGTAAACAATATGGTAATGTATGCCCTCATGAGCCCCTGACCACTTAAACCAGTAAAGTTAAAATTATTGCATAAAGCTCTTTGAGTAAATATTGCATTCAATGCAAATACACCAAGACCCAAGTAGATCGTTATGAATGGTATTCTTAATATAATATACACAGTTCTAAGGATCTCTCATTATTATGAACAACTTTTACTATGGGACCACACGGAATTCACGAAAAAAATAATCAGCTGTTCCATTCATTTTGTCGAGTGTCGTTCAGAATTTTCTATGGAACAGCTGATTTTTTATCGCGATTTCTGGTTTAGTCCCTCTGTAAAAGTTCTTCGTTGAATAATGATGAGTACTATGAGCCCTTTTCGGCTTATCATACCCTATCCTTTTGACCCTGTATAGTAGGGGGTCGATAACGGCTGAACTGATTATGAATAATGGTACTTAATAACGAAGTAGTAACTAAGTACGGCACTGTGTTTGCTATGATAATTACTTATTATGAAAGAAGTAGTAGAATATACTTATACTTAAGATACTTAAGGTACGTAATTTATTAAGTAGGTCGGTAATGAATAAAGCATTTCTTTCTTTACAAAAGAGCCTATTAGACTATTGAGTGATTATTTTTTTATGCCTGAAATAAATATTTTTATATTATTAGATATTATTTAAAATTATCTTTCCCCCTTGACGCAATTCAAGCCAAATTATACACTGCTAATTCTAAAGTGGTAGAAAATCTAGCAAAAACTTTAGTTTCCAAAAGTTTCTTGAAACAGAAATTTCTAAATTAGAAGATTAGCTCATTTTGAAAAATTATCTGTGGTCTAGCTACAATTGCATTTTTTTTTCAGGCCTGCAGGCTCCATACAAATCACAGAAAACTCATTCATCAACAAACTCAAAGCCTCAGGCAGGAGTTTGGTGGTGTTCTATGGATCTCAAACTGGAACCGGCGAGGAGTTCGCCGGTCGCCTTGCAAAAGAGGGCATTCGGTATACCATGAAAGGCATGGTTGCGGACCCTGAAGAATGCGATATGGTTAGTATGTTCACTTACATCTAAAAAAACTAAAAAACACGCTTTGTTTAGTGTATTGACATCGGTCCTCGATATATCTACTAAGTTTGAACGAATTCTGGCCGTTTAAAGTGGGTCAAAATCGCGCCCAAAGGAGTCGGTTACAAACATACAAACCTACAAGTGAAGCTAATAAAAAGCGTGTATAAATTAATCGTTGCTCGTTAGTCTCGCTAAAACTCGAGAACGGCTGGACCGATTTGAATATTTATTTTTTTGTTTTGTTCGCTCTAATAATACAGGGAAGGTTTAAAAATAAAAAACAGCGGGTGTAACCGGGTGCTGCTATTTATGATTTATACATGAAATTTCGACTAAGTGCGAACTAACTCCTTGACCCTCTACTATGTCTTTGTCTATGACCCTATGATTACTGACCTTCCGTCTTTCTGAGAACGAATTATCTCGTTAACCTATTGTCTCAAAATTTTCGTTTAAGGTCTCGTGTCTGTTTGTAACCTTTATTACGACTTAATCGCTGCACCGATCTTGTTGTAATTTGGCAAGGATATAGTAGTCATCATGAGGATCGGACATAGGATATTTTATGGATGGAAAAGCGTAAAATTACTTCTGCACTAAGTATTAATTTAGAAATAAATATTCTCGTCACATTCACACCTACTTACGAGTATATTTAGTGAGTAACTAAGCGGTTTTCTTGCAGGAAGAGCTCACAAAATTGCAAGATATACCGAAATCTTTAGCGGTATTTTGTATGGCTACCTACGGAGAGGGAGATCCGACAGACAACGCCATGGAGTTTTATGAATGGTTGAAAAATGGAGATCCGGATTTAACTGGATTAAATTTTGCGGTGAGTTTTTATTTGGTTGTTGCGTAACTCCGAACAACATTTTTTTTGCTGTTCCACAAAAAGTTAGTTTTACCTTGCAAAGTTTTTAGTACTTACCTGAATATAAATATCCGTACATTGAACTAAACTTACTTGCAAATTGCTAATCAATCTGAATTTTGCTACTGGTAATCTTTATGTGCGTTTTAAACAAAATGTACCTACGCTACTATTTTTATAAAATAAAAATATCACAAAATGTTAAACCGGACGAATACGTAAACTTAATCTTTGTTAAACTTGGTTATACAATAACTGAAAATCAATTGATTCTTGAGGTATAAGCTTAAGTCAATAAAGAATATTATATCTTGCGAAACAGCAGCGGCGCGGGCGCCGTATCTATTTGTTTAGGAACTTAGCTAAGTATGAATGAATTATGTATGTGCTTATCCAATCTTGATAGTAAGGAAGTACTTTAAGTGGTGTACATAATGAAAATTGAGAACGGACAAACAATCCGCGCTAATTCGTCCAAATGAACTAAGCTTAATTAAATATAACTACTCGTAATATTAAAATATTATTTTTTTCAATCTTTTATTGCATTCGTCGGAGTTAGACCAGTATACCACGCACGACATCAGGAAATGGTTTAAAATTCAGTTACAGACCAACACCGCAGTTATTGTAACAAAATCGCGCGAGGAGTGAGGAGACGTGTCGTTGCTTGATTTAAAACAAAATTATCAAACCGTGTGAAGCCAACCTCCTATAATTATAAAAAATATTAATGTCGATTTATTTCTAAACGTCACTGTCAATGTCACTTTGATAACACGCACAAATCTTGAGCAATTTCAATTTTGTTTTTGCTCGGACAAAGTCTAAAAGTGGAAACGAAAAGAACGAAAAAATTATTGAATTCTAACACAAATAGTTGCTAAAATTGTTGTTAACTTAGTCTTATCATTGCACTTCTAGTGCCATTTCTGTATTCGTGCTGGTTTCTGGATATTAAATTATTAATTATTTCGTTAGATTACATCATTTTGTTTGGTTATATTTACGTATTTAGGGTTTAAAAATCTATCTTAGATCTACAAAATACGTATAAAAATGGATTGTGAATCAGTGAGGTGAAGAATTAACAATTATTTACTTTAGTTGAATTTACTGACTTAGGGTAAAGCTACATAACCTATAAATGTAAATTTTCACAATATGAGTGTTATATTTGGAATTATACCTCGAATTGTAAAAAGAAGACAGTTTCTATCGACCGTTTCAAAATTACGATTTATGGTACGAAAATAAAACCTTTTCAATAATTTTGCTCATAGATTCTTGACCCGACATAACAACACACACTCATACACTATATGTAGGTGATGTAATTACTGCTAATTTAGTTTCAGGGCCTTTTATTTCCCTTACCATGTGATGCAAACAGTGTCCACTTCATTTGTTGTTGCCTAAAATGTATTATGGTTTTAACCTATTGCCTGCCTAGACAAACTCGACTAGGTTTTAAGGCAATTATTGTTCGAAAATATATTACAGTATATTTTTGACCATAATAAATAAGTTAAATAAAAAGTAACCACTTGCCTATACATAGTTTGTGCTTATATTTTCATGTACCCTTCATGCATGTTTGGCCCACATTTCTCATTAATGTCACATCTCTGAAATAATCGAGTGGTATTTCACCCATTGCATATCTTTGTACTGCATTGTATGTATAGAAATAGTGCATATTCTAAATATGAACTTTTAAAATTAAATTAAATGTCATATCATTGCATCGCTTATTTCCTCGTAAGTTTTAATGCTGGCACTTCACAACCCTATTTCTGTTTGTGTATTTGCTGAATAAAAAGGGACGCAGCTATATAGCCTGCATAGCTCCGTCTCATTTTTTGTGTAGCATATGAAATTGCATCAAATATATGTTTTTTTTGGAGAAACTAATCACTTGATTTTGAAGATCACATAGATAAAAAATCTATTACAACTACAACACATACCTCTTACATATTATACCTGTAAACACTGTAGATTCAGCTGCTGTCTTACAAGAACTGTTTATTTTACTAGGATTTTAAATATGTTTATGTGTTAATACAAGGATATGCAATGTCCGGACCAAATCTCATTCAAATGTGTAAGCCATTTCATAACAAATACACACACTTACACACTAAATTTGTATTACTAATATTAGTGGACTAGGTTAGTATGAAAATCACATGTCATAAAAAACACTACAAGATATGATGACTGTCAACAAAGTTACAAGACAAATTGGTTTAAATATATAAAATTACACAGTAGGCGGCTCTTGAAGTTACCTACCCATTGTTGCTGGTAAATAACATGTCAATAAATGACTGTGGACCTAAATACTTTTGTACCTGCTTGTTATGAAAAAAAATTCTCACGCTGCTCGATTTAACTTCAAATTATTTTCAACATGAAAAGTTGCAACTGTCTAGTAGAGAAAGTTTGCTGTTTCATACCATTATGCCATTAATTTCACAAATAATGTTTTAGGCAGAACATTTTCATTGCTTAGTTTTTTCAAAATTCTATAATCTAAAAGTATATTATGATTTTATTAATTACATTTTATTTATTGTTTCAGGTATTTGGTTTAGGTAATAAAACATATGAACACTACAATGCAGTGGCCATATATTTGGACAAGAGACTGGAAGAGCTCGGAGCGACGAGAGTGTATGAAATGGGACTAGGTGATGATGACGCCAAGTAAGTAGTGTTTGTGTGTACATCTGTTTATGATACCTGTATGTTACAGATCTGTTATAACAACTAAGAAAAATAATCTTGTTTTGTATTTGTAGCTGCATACAGTTATAAAAATTATTGTTATGTTCTAATTGTGCTGATGGATAAATACTGACTGATAAGATGAATAAATTTTGACATTGCAAGATATAGGCACATCATATTATGCTGCTCCCTATCATCAAATAAATATAATTATATATTTTTTTATAATGTCATAAAATATAATTTTTAGTTTAAATAATTAAAAGCGTTGATCTGGTCTACGATGGAGTATGCAAATATACTCAATGAACTGACTTGTTCCAGCATTGAAGACGACTTTATCACGTGGAAGGACAAGTTCTGGCCGGCGGTGTGCGAGAAGTTCGGCATTGAGAGCACGGGCGAGGAGGAGCTTGTCCGCCAGTTCCGTCTCGTGACACACCCGCCCGGCGACCTCGAGCCTAAGAACGTCTTCACCGGGGAAATCGCCCGGCTGCACTCGCTGCAGGTTCAGAGACCGTGAGTTTTTTTAATTTATTTATTTTACAGTATATTTTAAAACAATAATTGTCTTAAAACTCAGTCAGTTGCACTTCTTCTTTTGATTTCAAATTCAAATATTTTTAATCCGGACAACATAGGATCAACATTTTATAAGTAAACAGTGAAACGACTTATAAACTAATGCTAGTAGATATTGTGATTCAACAAATAAAATGAAACAAAATTAGTAGGTCGTGTACTTACGAGGATATCTCTACCTATAGTGATGAACAAATATTCCAGGATCTATGCAAAATTACAAAATATACCTATTGTCCGTTTATTTAATGTTATGTGATTCAAGTCACGTCGCATGATAGCATTAATTAATCTACAAATTAAATAACTTTTCATGGTTTCATGACCTTTGGTTACTTGATAATGATGGTGTTTTATGTTTTTCGACTCTTATGTTTTATTCATCATTGCATATCACATACCCTGTCACGAGGGACCGAAAGCACAGCTTCAAAATGTAATATTTCTTAGTTAACAAGTTTTGTATACAACAAGATCTCTTTTGATTTGCCAAGACTCAAAAAGTTAAAACCTTTTTTCAGTGCACTTAGGCTAATGTGATTAAAGGTTTCATGTTTGATTTTATTTTCAGACCTTACGATGCCAAGAATCCGTTCCTAGCCCAAATCAAAGTTAACAAAGAGCTGCACCGCGGCGGCGGCCGCTCTTGTCTTCATGTTGAGCTGGACATTTCCGAATCGAAGATGCGTTACGAAGCCGGTATGTACATAGTCTTTTATGTATAGTATAAGTCTTATAAACACTGACGGTGACCAATGCTATCTTGCAAGGGTAGAACTCAAGCTTTAAAATACATATTTTAATTTTAAAATGTTATATTTTCGTAATCCCTACAGTTAAGATAGGAAGCGAAAGTTCAATGTAAATTTGGAACAGGTGTCAGGTATGCTATATGAGATTGTGGAAGGCCCTGGTACCGTAATCTGTGCTTGTGTAGTGTGTTGTGTGCAGGTCTATAAATCGGTATGACAATATGCATGTTGCAAGTCTATTTTGTAAATAGGGTTATTCATAAAGGGTATGCTAAGCCGAAAAGGGCTTATAGTACTCATTATTATAAACAACTTTTACTATGGGACCAACCCAAAATTCGCGAAAAAAAAACAGCTGTTCTATAGAAAAATGTCAATGACACTCGACAAAATGTATGGAACAGCTGATATTTTTTTTTCGCGAATTTCAGGTTGGTCTCATAGTAAAAGTTGTTTATAATGATGAGTACTATGAACCCTTTTCGGCTTAGCATACCCTTTATGAATAACCCTGTATTGACACTTTGATGAGCAACACAAGACAAAAAGTATTGATTATTTAAAAATACGAAAATGCAATTCGTTAGCAAAGGTAACTACTAGTTTTTTCGACCTTTACCATTTATTGACGAATTAGTGGTCGAACGCGTAAAAAACAAACACGCAAAATTTACTACGTCACGTCTGATTTTCATTAGCATATTTTTTTAACTGCTCGTCGGTTATCGAATTACGGAAACATTGCGTACAATTACTTAATCCACAGGCCTTGAGCGTCGAGTACAGCTGATTGTTTTATCTGTCACTTGATATCGAAATTGCGCTTATTTCCTTCTTATTGAAAATTATATATTATATTATATTCTAGCTGTCCCTGCCACGCTTCGCTGTGGATAGAAAAAAATAGATAAAAACAATCCTTGATGCGTATCATGCTTAAATTTCAGCTCGATCGGTGCAGAACTTTTTGAGTTTTTGAAGCGTACACAACATAAAATTTTTATATATAATAATTATATATCTAAAAAATAATATATTTTATATCTATCTATATATATATAAAAGAAAGTCGTGTTAGTTACACTATTTATAACTCAAGAACGGCTTTACCGATATGGCTGAAAATTGGTGAGGAGGTAGCTTAGAGCCAGGAGACGGACATAGGATACTATTTATTCCGTTCGATAGCATTCAAGTATGACTTGACATAAAACATCAGTCACACTATAAAACGTGGTATAACAAAAAAGAATCAGACTTGGAATAACAAAACGCAAATGACAGCTATTTAATGGACGTATGGATGACAATTTGATTTTTGTAAGAAATCAATATTAAAAATATTTCTATAAAATTAATATCAATCCTATTGTAATGATGGAGCCATTGCCTATCTCAAAAAGCTAAGAAGTAATTTTGTCTATGAATGAATGGTTGAAAATTTGAGTTTTGAAATAAATATTTAGGTAAAAAATTAACTTAATAAATTCGAAAATCTGCTTATTTATTGCCTTTAAGGCGAAACAAAGTTCGCCGGGTTAGCTAGTAGTTGTTAAAAGAAATACATGTAGCCAGAGGTTTAGAACGAAAAAAAGAAAGATATTTATTTCACACGATGATTTTATAGCATTACTCGTAAATCGCCGTTGAACCTTGACACCTTGTATGTTACATTCGTCTGATTGTTTCTTTTTCATAGCGCTTTTATTAATTATTTGATTTATTAAGATTGTATTGACCGTTAACTTATTTTTAAAGCAAGGATAACTACATAACTGATATAGATTCGATATTACGGCGCATGTTCAGGTGTCTACTCAATGAAAATCGGTGATTACTACTTAAATAATGTGAACAACCGCAAAGATATTAAAAAAAATACCAGTATAACTATCTGTTTCTATTTTAAATAGTATGTAATTTTGACGGTTTATCTAAAACAACATAATTCATACTATATACTAGCGGCTCGTCCCGGCTTCGCACGGGTAGACACTATAAATTGATATCGTAAAAAAAAAAAAATCTAAAAACTATCCTATCTGTTAAGATAAGATTTAAGATAATCGTGTTGGATCATCCTGCCCTATAACCTATCGAATTGACCGGCAGCATATAAAGGCCTTTATTGCACTTCTTTCCATCCCATTCTAATTCTAATTAAAATAAAGGACAGAGTAAAACTAATAGATATATATAAAAACTAGAACAAAATTTAAAAATGCATTTACAATATACATATAAACAACCAAAATGGAGATGGACTGGGCATATGATACGAGAAACTAAAGATAAATGGACTAGAATAGTGACAGAATGGTACCCACGAGATAGGACAAGGAAAAGAGGCAGACAGACTAAGAGACGGGAAGACGAAATAGTTAAAATAGCAGGTCCACTATGGACCCGTTTAGCTAAGGACAGGGAGGAATGGAGATACCTATTTAGAGGAGGCTTTTGTCGGGAGACAAGCTGTGACGGAATAAACGTTTACCGATGTTTAAAATTAGTAAATTTTAGGCATTTTAAAAATGAAATGTTCAATTTTTAGTAACAGCAATAAAGGCTTTTTATTTTTTATTTATTTACTAGCTGCGCCCCGCGGTTTCACCCGCGTTTTCCGGGATAAACAGTAGCCTATGTGTTAATCCAGACCATGAATAACCTTCATTCCAAATTTCATGTAAATCTGTTCAGCCGTTTTTGCGTGAAAGAGTAACAAACATCCATACATACTTACAAACTTTCGCCTTTATAATAGTAGTAGGATTTGTATAGAAAGGCCAATGATTTCAGATAATCCATCTATTATTCGCTAGACTTAGACTTAGGTTTAGTAGACCAGTTACTAGACTTACTAAATAATAAAAATAATAATTGGATGGGTCTAAAAACTTAGTAATATTGTGTTTTAATTAAATATAATATTATGTTTTTAAACATAGTGCATGAGGCCGAAAATGATTTATGAATCTGTATTTTAATCAAATGAAACGAATTAGAAAATTATCTAATTTGTTATTATTGTCGTTACTTGTTATTATTTTTAGAACGCTACTGATTATTCAGTTCTTATAAATCCATTTACGATTACCTAACAATGATGATATTATAATAATAGCGAATAGAAATTTCACCTACGCCAATGATGTTGGTGAATAAGTAATTTCAGTTCGTAGCTTGATTCATGCGTTGTTTTACAAAATTTCATTACTAAAAAATGCCGTGATACGTTGAATAAAGAAAATCAAGTAAAGGAAGAAAGAAACAGTTGAATGGTTGATTAGATGATTGAACATCGTATGGCTAAAATCTCTCGCTAGTATTTCGCAATATGTTATAGTATCGGTAGAATTACTCGGAACTAAACTATTAAAAAGATTTCAAAAACTATTGTAAAGATTGTTCTTAAGGAAGTACAACTTAATTTCATTCAACTCATTCTTGTAGAGAAATAACATCTTTATCATAATTATGTTATATTGTCCTTCAGAAGTCTTTTCATTAAGTACTTATCGTTAAGGATAACGAGACAATAGTTTTTAATTATCAATCATTATCTGAGTCAATCACTTAGTTTATTTATGATCACTTAATAATGATATGTTCTGAACTGAACGCGATACGTCTCGTTTCATATCTATTGAAAAAAAGAGAGGTAATTCGCTCGCAATCTAGCGATTTTCGCTACTAGCTCTGATGTTAGAGCTTATATGCCGACTTAAGGCCTTTGACAATGCTTAGTGCACTTGTGGATTCCAATACGTGATTCCAGTCCTGTTCGTTTGTCTCGCTAAAACTCGAGAACAGCTGGACCGATTTGAAAATTTATTTTTTTGTTTTGTTCGCTCTAATACAAGGAAAGTTTCAAAGTAAAAAACAGCGGGTGAAACCGCCGGTTGCAGCTTGTGACAATATAAATATTGATCGTCTTTTGGATTGTTTCCTCAGGCGATCACGTGGCCGTATACCCGATCAACGACGCAAACCTCGTGCAGCGCATCGGCGAGCTGACCGGCGCCGACCTCGACGAGATATTCTCCCTCATCAACACCGACCAGGAGAGCACAAAGAAGAACCCCTTCCCGTGCCCCACCTCGTACCGCACCGCGCTCACTCACTACATCGAGATCACTGCGCTGCCCCGCACTCACATCCTGCGAGAGCTGGCAGAGTACTGTACGAACGAAGATGTAAGTTTCTTTTTTGTCCTTTTCTGTGTTTTTCCCTTTGGAATAACTAGCTTTTAGGGGGGAAAATTGGGGAAGACCTTTGCCCAGCAAAATAGGCTAAAACAAACTAACTGCGCTTCGCCTTTTAGCTCAATATTCTACCGATATAAAAACTGTAGATTTTTCTGGATAATAAGAAGCCTCTAAAGTAACTTAGGGTATGAGCTAGCTCCATACCAGACTTTATCAGAATCCGTTGAGCTGTTCGGCATGAAGAAGTACTAAAATACACATACAACTACGGGGAAACAGGCAAATATGTATTTGTCTCACTCACAGACTCGCATAAATAATACAATACAGATGGTGTAGGTAGCAACTGAAAAGGCTTTGTGTATTCACATTTATTACTAAGTATCAACCACAGGTTTATCATTTAGTCAATCGTGAGTAGGTAAGTAAATAACACTGAAGACATTACTATGACTTAGCAATTTTACGACGTGGCGTAGTTTGAAATTCTGCTGTGTCAGGATGACTACAAATATTCAAAAATTCAAGCAATTGCAATCTTAGGCCATTGTGTCTTTAATAATAATAATAAAAAAAAACCTTGTCTAAATCTGAGCTAACCTTGATATATTCAAAGATTAAAATGATTAGATAGGATGTTATAAGAATTAAAAAAAATAAATGTTGTTTCTTTTTGGCAATTTATTAATTAGCACAACGACATTGAAATAAAGTTGAATAGCTCGTGAACCGAAATTAAATTATGTTTTATACAGGGTTATTCATAAAGGGTATGCTAAGCCGAAAAGGGCTCATAGTACTCATCATTATGAACAACTTTTACTATGGGACCAACTCGAAATTCGCGAAAAAAAAATCAGCTGTTCCATAAATTTTGCCGAGTGTCATTGACATTTTTCTATGGAACAGCTGATTTTTTATTCGCGAATTTCGGGTTGGTCCCATAACAAAAGTTGTTCATAATGATGAGTACTATGAGCCTTTCTCGGCTTAGCATACCCTTTATGAATAACCCTATGTTTAAGCGCCTATAGTATATGAGTAAACTTTATCGCGTGTATTTTTTACTTTATAAGTTTTTATTAAGACGAGGATTTCCCACTTGTAAGCTTCGTTTGTCAAACATGACAAAACACGAGAAAATACATTCAGTTTTGAAATGGTACCAATAGACTTCGACTTATATGAATAACCCAGTTAACAACGGTTATTCATAAAAGCAAATACAGACGTTGATACAAAAATGACCAATATTAAAAAAAATGGAACGTAAAGCCTTAACACGTCAACAACGGTCATTTTGCGTTCAGTTGACTCAATAATTGCCCTAACCTTGAGTTGCCCTGCCACCACTTAAAGAAAATAATTATTATTTACATTGACATTTAATTATATGTACATCCATTATAGTACAATACATAGGTATGTGACATACATATTGTGCGAAACGATCGCGTAAATGTAGAGCTAGTTTTATTATGTAAGACTCACATTCACCTCTATACTGTGAGAACTTCAAATGTACCTACTCGTATGTAGTTACTATGTTGTCAATTTACACGAGACGAGTAGGTATAAAATATTTTTTATCTTTTTATTTTTAGCTAATATCCTTATTGGTGGTAGTTAAATTTCGAACTAGAGCTGGGTTTAACTTTACTAAAGGCAATGTTTATCCTAAGTACCGTCGGATTTGCAGGGTTTTTTCAATAGGGTATGCTAAGCCAAAAGGGAATATCGGTCTTCTAATAGAGCACTAAGTAAGCACTATGAGCACTTTTATGAGGAAACGTGTTTCATCATTTGTGGTTTTACCTAAGATCTTTTATTGTATTACTGATTTTGCGATTAAGTACAATTTAACCCAAAAAATATTACAAATTGTTGTAGGTTAGATAGACAATCTCTTTCTTGTTGATCAACTCTCTGTTATTTTTTGTTGTAAAAATCTTTCATGATTTGTTTCTTAATTACAGGATAAGAAAAAACTGCTCCTCATGGCAACCAACTCCGTAGAGGGCAAAGCATTGCACCAGTCCTTCATAACGGAAGCGTGTAGAAATATCGTGCATATCTTAGAAGACATCCCGTCGTGTAAACCGCCACTCGACCACATTTGCGAGTTGCTGCCGCGCCTGCAGCCTAGATACTATTCCATTTCATCAAGCCCTAAGGTAAATTAAAATAGTAATTCATTTATTTTAGGCAATATAACTAGCATACAATGCAAATTACAGAGGCGTGTAGAAAATAATTATCTTACGGACTATAGTCGTCACAAAATAAGAAGCCCGTTTGGATGTTTGTCATTGCGACGTAACTAGTGATGTTACCATACGACTCGGTATTCGATACTCACGATAAATCAATTCAAGTTTGTATTTGATCGATTTGATTTTGTATTGTAAAGTACTTTGGATAAAGGTTACGATTCGAAAATTTAACTTAAACTTGAATATTATAGGTATATTGAAATGATATGAAATGGTGCGAGAGGTCAATTTGTCTTTAATTTAATATTTTTAGTTATAATAACATTCATTCAAACACAAAAAAAAACAAGAAAAAACGAAAGTGATTGAATCTTCATTCAATAATTTTCTTCGGATGATGAGCCAAAATCGTCAGTTGAGCTTTCGTCAATTCAATAATTAATTGACATTACATGCTACCATAAAGTATGCGCGAAAAGCGTTCCAAGTTACATTCTACGCTCTTTCTCAAGTGTCCAAACGGGCCTCTTATTTTGTGACGACTATACCATACCTATACGTATACAAATAAATAAAACGGACATAATGAAAAAAGACATAGGGATTTACTTGTTGTTTAGCAATTGCTTAGATTGCCAAATCTCATTTAACTTGTGTGCAAAACAAAAAATGTAGTGCGCAGTACTAATCGATGTCACAACTTTTAGCAAACTTTATAAGTAAGGCCCATAAAAAACAAGCTGTAATTATCTAAGATATTATAATAATGTTTATTTTTATAGAATTATGAATCGTAGCATTTTATAAGAATTATTGATAAACATGACAACGACGACTTGATAAAAATGATTATTCGTCACAGATTACGATTATTATGTTACTAATCGAATGGCACGTGTGTGACGGGTGGTGTGCGATTACTTATTTTGAAGGGCGATACTTGATCGTGAATTGTAGTGATGCAACATTTGCTTGCTACCTACCTAAAATATTTATAGCAATAATAATGTTAGTTACTTATATTTTATTAGGTAACTAAAAACATCGGTTGCGGGAAAGATGGCTTAAAAAAATTACATTACAAGCTTTTATTTAACTTTAGCTTTCTACTATGAGTCAAATCGTGCAACTGAATTTTAAATTACCCATTGTCCTATTTCAGCTAAAAATTGGCATTACTGTGTAACTTCAAGGACGATATAATAAATCTGTTATATTTTGTGCGACAAGAAAAATGTCAAAACACAGCCGCTCCACGCGTCTTACCAGTGTGCCTAGCACAACGTAAAAATACGTAGCGACTATTCGATAGAAAAGTGTACGCTTTCACGCCTGTTAGGGGCGATTCTAACGGGCGTAAATGGCTAGGCACACTGGTGGTTTGGTTGAAACCTGTCCTAACCCTCGGTTCTATGTAACACAAGACAATCCCTCTACAACCATCAATCACAACCATGTTGATTGTTTAGTTGTAACGCTCTATTCTGTAACAGCTGCACCCTGAAACAGTGCACATCACCGCCGTGGTGGTCGAGTACACGACTCCTACGGGGCGCGTCAACAAGGGCGTGGCCACAACTTGGCTCGCGCAGCTCAAGGCGGAGTCCGGCCGCCCGCTGCCGCGCGTGCCAGTCTACATCAGGAAATCGCAGTTCAGGTAGCTACTACTTTTTTGTTAATATTTTACTAGCTGCGCCTCGTGGTTTCACCCATATCTATCAGGGGCTATCACGGCATGTTATTCTACGTCTTAATTTTTCTTGTAATTTGTTTGGTATGCAATTAAGCTAAATTATATCTTATAGGAATCGTAAACATTTCCGCAATATCTTTAGATAGAAGATATCTTTCGAAGATGCTTATTGACTTTGACCTTAAAAAGCCCAAGGTTATAACTTTCAGGAAATAAAAAGGGCCGTACTCTGTTCTATTCTTTAGCTGTACCGATCTGGAACGTAGTATTTTTCAATTTGCCGTCAAAAACCTATTTAACGCTAGATACAGACTTAACACATTCCTCACTAATGTTAAAAAGTAACTAAGTGTGGATTGGCTGCGTGGCTAGTCCTGGATACAGAGTTTTTTTTATGTCGCTTCTGACTTGGCTAGGTCGATATTGTTATAAGAGTAACAACCAAAGCCTACACTTGATGTTTGTTGATCGACGATAGCTAAGCTCTAAATAAACCGTCCAAAGTTTAATTTACTTTACAATTTAATACTTCAACTTGCGCTACGTCGTTCGTTCTTATTGGCGCTGAGTCATCGTTATTATTAAGATGATGAAATATCGTGCGTAATTACAAATCAACACGGCACTATGATAATGTTGGAGAATTTGCCCAGATACAAAGCGGAGTTTCGGTATTATCTTCGCATGATATCGTACCTAAATATACCTACATAAGTAGGCATAACAGTGAACTTGGCACCTACTTATAGAAAGCACAAAGTCCATTTATCAATAACTAACTCGGATATTTTAAGGTTTTCTTATTATTTGTCGTTGATGGAGATGATACGCTTACCATCAGGTCTCTTCAATCTTGTAAAATGAAATAAATTTGTTAAAATAATATTTAATTGTATAATGAGGCAAGGTCCTTGGCACGTACATTCCATTTATGTAAATAAAGTACCTAAATATTGGGTTGTGTATTCAGAAATAATTACTATTCTAACTTCAAATGTTTATTTAAACCTATTTGCAGTAAAAAACAATGGTTTTCTTAGAGCTATTAAATTTCATTGAGTACCTACATAATAGCGTAATGTAAAGATATTCAATTTCAACGTTTAGTCACCTGCGTACGTATTTATGATTATTTGTTCTATTCAACACTGGCAGTAAAAGTACAAGGAAAATAAACAAACAATATGTTTTATCAGCACGTGTGTAAACCTATTTATGCGCTAAACAGTCAATGAAAATTTTAAATGAAATTGGAGAACCGATGGTGAACATTTACTAAAAAATCCTCATACACATAATTGTCCTTCCTTACTTGGTTATTTGCCTTGAAAAAACACGAAACCGATTGAAACAGTTGCACTAATTTTAGTTTTAAGCAAAATATAGGTAAAATAAGTGCGATCAGGAAGCGGCGCTGAAAGGGTGGTTCTCGTCATTCAACAGCATAAAAAAATAAAATAAACTAGACTCAAAGTGGTGGGCTCGAGTAAATAATAATAATAATCTTTATTTCAGACTTTCATGTATATATTATATAGTTTACATTTGAGGTACAGGTTAGAGTTTACCTCTACATTTGAGGTTAGGTTAGTTCGGTTACAGTTTAGATGCACAAATAATGGTAGTTAATGAAAATATTGCTTTGCACAGGTTGCCAATGCAGACGCAGACTCCGATCGTGATGGTGGGCCCGGGCACGGGGCTGGCGCCCTTCCGCGGGTTCCTGCAGGAGCGCGCGCTCGCCCGCGCCGCCGGGAAGGAGGTCGGCGACACTATCCTCTACTTCGGCTGCCGGCACAAGGACCAGGACTTCATCTACCAGGAGGTCAGTCGCGTACCAACACACCTCTCTCAAACATACGCATAGCAACACATCACAAAGCGAGATCGCTGTTACATTTGAAATTGTGATATATAAATATGATTATAAGGGAAGGATACCTATGCTAAGCTGAAAAGAGCTCGTAGTGCATCATTATGAACAACTTTTAAGCATAGGGCCAACTCTGAATTCGTGAAAATAAAATCAGCTGTTCCATACATTTTGTTGAGTCTTTGACATTTTTCTATGGAAAAGCTATTTTTTTTCGCGTTTCGGGTTGGTCCCGTAGTAAAAGTTGTTCACAATGATGAGTACTATGAGCCCTTTTCGGCTCAGTACACCCATTCCTGAACACCCTGTATCGGCATCGAGCCTGTTGTACTATGTTCCAAACTAACATACAATTTTGGCCGATAGATAAATAAATAATAAATAAATAAATGTCACGTGAAGTTTGAGTGTCATGATCAGGATTATTTAGAATGACCAGCTTTTAAAATATTTGAAGTATCCAATAGACTGAGTGCAAAAAGTGGGCAATGCAAATATCCTTGTGTTTTTGAGGAGTATCGAATTATTTTATTTTATCCTCTAGTCTTTTTTCATTTCGGAGCTAGCTTCATACCAAGTTTCATCTAAATTAGTTCAACCGTTTTTACGTGATTGAGCAACAAACATCCATACTTTGACATTTATAATATTAGTGAGTTCAGATACTATTTTTACTGATGACACTTCACGATTAATCTCAAGTTTTTAATGTTTAATTACCTATTATCTAGCAATCAATACTTGAGATTGTGTTGTTTTACCCGTCACGTGTATGTGCGGATGTAGCGCCTGCTATCAGGATGAAAACGCAAAAGTAAAGCAAATATTTTGCCAATTATCAAGTCGCTGGAAGGATTAACGTGCAATGTTGCTGATCATCACTGATTTATCAGTTTACGGTATACGTGATTTTGATACTCGTACGTACGTTTATAGCCAAGAAATATCACATGGTCGTTTTATTTTTGTATATGCTGGCAGTAGTTTGTATTGTAAATGTTTGTTTAACTCATTAGAAGCGTTCTCACTACATTCTTTAGAGAACTAACATTAGTCCAAATAACAGGAAAAGACGTAATGTTTTGAAAAGCTTTTATTTAACTTACGATGTAGAGGTATGTAATATACGAGTAACTATGTTTGTTCGGGTGGAATCATGCAACTTAATTTTGAACCACTTCCCCACGTTCGATTGAGCTGAAATTTGGTATACATGTGAAACTCCGAGAACAAGCAATAAAAGCTTGTTTTTAAAAATATAATTATGTAACTTATTTGAATCTAAGCAAGAAAATCAGTATAGAAGTATGTATGTTTGTCTACCCTAGCGACCTCCAAAAGCTTGACAGGTTCTCGAGTGCGAGATGTCGTTACATTTGTCTTTTTATCAACGACTCTACATTTTGCGGCCGAACTTTTTGTTTTTATTTATTGACGTATTGATATAGAAAGGGCAAATCCACACATAATCAATCAACACAAAATAACAAGCTCGATGGATTGTAGAAATAAATAAAAAATTAGTTTAATTCAACACGCCTCATTACGTCCCGTTCTGTCCCATTACACGTACAGTAAATCAATTTACGTCAATTACCGAACACGTTAAAACCTGCCTAATTACGCGTGCCCTTGTTGCCTGGAAATCGTCAGTCATGCTATAACTTACGTATAACTTGATTAATATTCAAACTATCGAATACGTTAGACTGAAAATGTCCGCTGTATTTTGTTCAGTAAATATGGTCACCATTAGATGCGGTACTAGATAGATAGATAAACTCTTTATAGTTCACACCATAAATTACAAACAAAAGGATTATAGCACCTAAAACTAGTGCGACAACTGGTGGCCTTATCGCTAAGAGCGATCTCTTCCAGGCAAGCTTTTCTTGTATCAGAATTCACAAGAAGTCATAAGGAAACTAGAGTGCCGCTAACTACTCGAGTCGAGTACGATCAACTACTTGTAGATTGTTTATTTGTAATTTGTAGTCAACATACACATTGTTGACATCAGTTTTCTACGCACATGGTATAGTATCAGATGACGACAATTGATAGTGTTTACACATATTATAGTTTTAAATGTTGTATTGTCAGATCAGATCATACATTACTTGAAAATTGCTCTCTTGGAAAATTTGCCAAATTAGTGTACCTGTGCATCCAATATGTCGAGAAAAAAAAAGTTGTATGAAAATTTAGTAGCTTTATTTTTATCGGTACTCTTAACATAATTGATAATTATCAATAATTATCAATAACTAGCTTTCGCCCACGGCTTCGCCCGCGTGGACTATACCTCGCGAACCGAAATTTTTTCCGGGATGAAATTAATTTAACCCTCTTTTTTGAGAGCATGTAAAAAGTGTCATACAATAGAAGCGGGGACCCCAAAAACCCCTGGATGCAATAAGTCAGCCCCCTCGAATCATTTTGAAAAATGGCGGCCATTTTGAATCGTTTGGATTTTCGCCACCACCATCAAGTAGCCCTTGTTAACTCCTATGACATTTAGTCAAACACCCACCCATCTTCAACCGTTTCGGAGATATAGACCCTCAAAGTTTATATGGAGGCCATGTTTTTGAGGCGACTGTGTTATTTTTAATGGCTCCAAAAAGGTCCGAGGTTTTGATGACTTTTTAGTCTCAGCGCTTTGGTAAAAATGTTTTTAGTTTTCGAGATAATTAGCAGTTCCACCTCGAGGGTGTGACTTTTCGAAGGTTTTGGTGTTTTTCCGGATGTTGTTTACCCGCCTTAAGTTTAGTACATCTGTAAAGTTTTATTGAGTTAGCATCAAAACAATTTTTTCCCGTACTATCTTTACCACGCCATTTCACCCCCACTGGGGTTGATTTTCCAAAAATGGTGAAATAAGTGTTCGTTATTTTTTTAAGCTTCGTATATTTGTAAGGATTTCAATACCGTGGCGTCAAAAACAATGCTTCTCCATACTAACTTTAACACCCTTTAGAGGTTGAATTTCAAAAAATCCTTTCTTGGTACACGTTTACTCATCAAGACAACACCTTCCATATTTCTAATTTCTACGACCAGCGGTTTAGTCTGTCAGTGAGTCATTACAATTCTCTCTCCGTACTATATTTACCACGCCATTTCGCCCCTTTAGGGGTTGATTTTCCAAAAATAATGAAACCGGTATCTATTATTTTTTTAGCTTAGTATATTTGCAAAGTTTCGTAACCGCAGCATCAAAAAAAAATTCTTCATACAAACTTCAATACTCCGTTTCACCCCTTTAGGGGTTGATTTTCAAAAAATAAAAAAATAAGTGTCTAATATTTTCTTTAGCTTAGTATATTTGCAAAGTTTCATAACCACAGCATTAAAAAAAAATCTTCATACAAACTTCATTGCTCCGTTTCACCCCATTAGGGGTTGATTTTTCAAAAATGATGAAATATGTGTCAATTACTTTTTTAACGTTAGTATATTCGCAAAGTTTGATAATCGTAGCATTAAGAAAAATATTTTTTTCATACAAACTTAAACACCGCTTTTCACCCCCTTAGGGGTTGAATTGGGAAAATTCCTTTCTTAGTGTGAGTCCGCTTTTTGGTATAAAACTTTTGTCCAAATTTGACGTTTGTAGCTTAAGCGGTTTAGGCTGTGCGTTGATCTGTTAATGTTGATGCGTTGATTCAACACTGTTTAACCCTTTCAGGGGTGGATTTTCAAAAAATAATGAAACAGGTATCTAATATTTTTTTTAGCTTATTACAATAGCAAAGTTAAATAATCGAAGTATTAGGAAAAAAATAATTTTATACAAACTTCAACACTCCGTTTAACCCCTTTAGGGGTTGATTTTCAGAAAACAAAAAAATAAGTGTCAATTATTTTTTTTAGCTTAGTATATCTGCAAAGTTTCGTAGCCACAGTATCAAAAAAAAAAATCTCCATACAAACTTCAATACTCCGTTTTACCCCTTTAGGGGTTGATTTTCAAAAAACAAAAAAATAAGTGTCAATTATTTTCTTAAGCTTAGTATATTTGCAAAGTTTCATAACCACAGCATTAAAAAAAAAATCTTCATACAAACTTTATTGCTCGGTTTCACCCCTTTAGGGGTTGATTTTTCAAAAATGATGAAATAGGAGTCGATTATTTTTTTAACTTTAGTATATTCGCAAAGTTTGATAATTGTAGCATTAAGAAAAATATTTTTTTCATACAAACTTAAACACCCCTTTTCACCCTCTTAGGGGTTGAATTGGGCAAATTCCTTTCTTAGTGTGCGTCCGCTTTTTGATATTAAACTTTTGTCCAAATTTGAAGTTTGTAGCTTAAGCGGTTTAGGCTGTGCGTTGATCTGTCAGTCAGTCACGACCTTCACTTTTATATATATTGATTATCAATTATCATAAGAGATCTTAATTTATTTGTACACATGCAAGAATTAGCAGAATACTGTGATTTCGTAGCATATGAAGTGTTATAAAGCAGATTAATGACGTAAATCCATTTATTCAATTAAAAATACAGTATCAGATAAAAACAAAATAAAAATGTCAAAATCTTAACAATACAAACCTACCCCTAATCGCTTCCGGTGCGAAAATAAATTAAATTAATTGACGAAATGATTAATTTGTTGACAGGAACTGACTGAGTACGCGAAGAATGGCGACGTGAAGCTGAACGTGGCGTTCTCCCGCGACCAGGAGAAGAAAGTGTACGTGACGCACCAGCTGGAGGCCAACCTGGACCAGCTGTGGGAGATCCTCGGCACGCGCAACGGACACTTCTATATTTGCGGGTAGGCTGCAGATCATTTTAGCAGCTTAGCTTACAATAGTAGCAGAGCTAACAGTAGCATAGCAGAGTGCATAGGACGAGTTTTTTTTCGTGTAATTTACGTTAACGCACTAGGCACTCAGTTCAAGTGTAGGCCAGATTTCGTGGAAACTTTCTTTTATTTTGAAATTTAGCCTGATTCTATTAATCGTCTATAGAGCAATTGATTGGGAGTAGATACAAAATAATAGCTAACATGGTCAGGTGTTGGGTTTTTCTGCTACCGCCCCGCTCTGCTAAATGTCGGGCAACTGCTATAGGTATAAAGCTAATTAAGATAGGCCAACAGAACCTATTGACATTCCGATAGGTTAGCCTTTATACAATTATTTTGAAAAATGCTAAATCAGAACAATCGATTATTAAGAATAGCTAATTCTAAAGAATGAATAACAAGCAAGTGATCTTATTACCAATAATAATTGTAATTTATTATTTTTCAGTGATGCGAAGAACATGGCTGTGGACGTTAGGAACATCGTACTCCGAGCGATTCAAGAGAAGGGCGGCAAGACCGAGTCCGAGGCAGTACAGTTCCTCAAGAAACTCGAGTCGATGAAGAAATATTCCGCCGATGTATGGAGTTAAACAATCCCTATTAACAAAATTTAGTCACTGAATTAAAATAAATTATTTTTTCTACACGAATCGGGTTTACCGAGAATAACAATTCAGTGCCAATTTTTTACTGAAGTAGCCTAATTGAGAAAAATAAGGAAAACATTGTAACAGCGGAGAATGATTGTAACTCTTTCTGATTCTTCAAACACGTAAATGAAAATGTTAGCAACATAGTGTTGTGATAAAAATAGTGGTGATGATAACCTAACGCTCAATATTTTAATTTTTAGATACTTCGAAATCACTTCCTTGTTTTGGTAAATGTTATTAGCGTACTTGTTCAAGGATACTGTCGTTATCTGTTTTATCTGAAAGCGGACAGGGTTGACTCCATTTAGTAGCTGTACTTCATAGATAACAATACATTAGTTGTAAGTTATTTTAGCCGAGTTTAGCAAACCTACCGCATGCTCGATTATATTATGTTTTGTATATTATGTATAGAATAAATGATAATAATCGTAATAATTTTATTGTTAATAAATAAAAAAACGATGGACCAAAATATCTAAACGTTTATCAGTATTTATTTACTGCTTTTAAAGTCACTGACGACACAAGATGAACGATTGTTATCGGCTTTAAGTCGACATACACTAATTTTGTTAAATCCAAGATTTAGATACTTGGGTGTATCTTATCGTCCAGTAACGACCCTTATAGCAAAAGTTGAGGAAAAATAATGACCTCGGAAAAAGGTTCTCCCCTTTTCAGTGATGGAAAATTGTTAGCCAAAGCTAAGTTAAAATCGTTCACTTCCTAATTTTCGCTCTAACTGTAATAATAAATCATTTATTTTGTTAAACCTTTCGGATTTATGTGATCACTTGTTACGTTTGCGAACAAATTAAGAATTGATTTTATGAATAGCTGTTGTTTTGAATAAATGTAATGTAATTATTGTTGAAATATTTCTTATATTTATATATAAGTGGACTGGGCATTTAGGTGTAATTCTATCGTATTTTTATAAAATTAATACTTTTTAATGGTTTGTTTTATTTGAACACGTACTTACAAGAACATCCGTATCGTGAAAACACGCTAGTCACGTATCCATCAGACCAGCTTAATTCCAATCTGGGATTTAAATCTGTTGGCATATCTAGACCTTATTTTAGCCCAATTTGTAGCAGACTTTCAGATTTTGACCTCGATCCGTTGAATTATATCGAAATATCAGTAATGAGTATCTTACTACCACCTAGCAACAAGCTGCAACTGGCATAATATATGTCCAGTGCGGCATACTATATATTTTTTGCACTTATTTGATAAAGTCGGTCAAGTGCGCGTCGTGGGTCAGGTAGATAGGGTACCGTCACTACGTTAATTCTATCCGATTTCGGAGTATGCATGTGT
Source organism: Alcis repandata (assembly GCA_949125135.1). NCBI lineage: Eukaryota > Metazoa > Arthropoda > Insecta > Lepidoptera > Geometridae > Alcis > Alcis repandata. The sequence goes on along the minus strand of OX421226.1, from coordinate 6,794,396 downwards.
AGTTTTATTTTAATACTAGCTGCGCCCCGCAGTTTCACCCGCGTTTGCCGCGATAAAAAGTAGCCCGTGTTAATCCAGACCATGAACAGCATTCCTTCCATATTTCATGTAATCCGTTCAGCGGTTTTTGCGTGAAAGAGCAACAAACATGCTCACAAACTTTCGCGTTTCTATTATTATGTAGTAGGATTATCGTATGCAAAGTTGTTTGTGCTGATTTTCCAAATAGATATAAAAGTTCAAGTAAATGGACTTTCGCGTTAACATTACGATAAAGGAACTGTTGATATTAATATGAATTTACTCGTATATTTTAAGACTAGCGACCTGCCCCGGCTTTGCACGGGTATAAAATATAGCTTATGTTACTCAGGGATAATGTAGCAATCTAATGGTGAAAGAATTTTTGAAATCGGTCTAGTAGTTTTTGTGTTTATTCAACACAAACATACAAATCTTTCCTCTTTATAATATTAGTATAGAAATCGCGAAAAACCGTTACTGGGTTAGATGTGTAAAAACTGCTTCACCTTGAGTTTCGAAGCTGCTCGCGCATTACTGCCACAATGTGGAGCACCGCCTGCTCTGGGACATATGAGATCCAGATGCCAGACCTTACTTACTTTTCTTAGCACATAAATGTATGGTGTCAGTATGTAAGATCTCAGCCAATCGATCAGTAAATTAGCTAAGTAGGTAGGATAAAATTAAACCACGTCTTATTTTTAAAACGATAAATTTATTGATTTAACCGCAAATATATTAGTTTATTTACAAAATAAGGACGTCAACAAAATGCAAACGAAGGGCCAGTAGTATGTACTCGAATCATTCACAGATTTGTATCAATTTCCATGATTTTTACCCAATTGCCCAAGGAGGGTAATATTTTACACAATGTAAATACGTATTGAATACATCACAACTGACTTATTACTTTCGACAGTCTAAAATAGTCTTCATTCTATACATAAATAATGACGTTCAAAACCACTATCTAAGTTCTTCCTAAGATAAGCTTGCCAAATTCACTACAGAATTACTTGTACAAGAAATTTCACTACCAAAAACAAACACTATTCATTCAACTTATCAAAATACTGAATTTACTTATCAAACACAGAAATATCAAATTTATGAACTACTTTTTACAATTTACACTAATTTATTACAAAAAACTTTAACAAGTCATTCTACAAGTGCTCATTATAACTTTGTCTACTTTAATCAAAATCACCAGAAATTGCAGTCAGCTGAATTTTCAGGAAACAAAGAAATGTATAGTGCCATCTGTAAATAAAGAAATGGAAGCACTGACGACAGAGGCGCATTCTATTGTACAAGACTAGAAGATTTGCAGTGGAAATATGGGGTTCTATCCTAAGTAAAATCGATATTATCACATTTCAAGCTAATCTATACAGAAAAACTTTGAATTTGGTTCAATATTTTAGTTTTGTATGCTACAATTAGTTTCCAGTAATTTTTTTTTTTAATAGCGGAGTTTCCGCCGAATAAATAGCTATAACATTGCATTTAATGTTTAGCTGGCTGTGGTGGGCGACATATACAAGATATCATCGCCGAATTGGTTGTCTAAACCATCGTAGCTTATATCATCGTATTGTTATGGGAGTAAATGGTTGGTGTCTTGAGTGTTAGGGCCCATACCATTTTAACACGTTACAACGGCCAATGTGCACATTATGTCGAGCGCTAACTATCCCGTTGGTTAAACATTAAGTACAATTTGTATCGTAATAACAGTTACACCGCAAAAATTCTAGCCACTTTTACAATGCGGAACATGCATGAAAATCTTTCATACCGTTATCTCGACGGACACACAAGTTTCATAATGTATCTTTACATTATCTAAAACAACGTATATTCGTACATATCTATACATTTCAGTCTTAACGCACGAGGAGAAACAATGTACTAAATTAATAGTGAGGATACATTTTCATCTGTTTCTACACTTTGCGACTTCTTAGTCACATAGGCGTAGATAGCACTGAGATCCAAAAGGCACATCGTAAACGGCATATCAGCCAGGAGATTGGTTTGTGATTGAATTAATTTTCATTAAGACACAGTAAATAATTTACAGAATTTTGGCACTAATTTAACACATACATAATTAAAAATTGCATAGAAAAAATTTGGCAGGTCAACAAAATGCTGATGGGCAGTTAAATAAGTAATGGTTTATAATGAGCATCCTGTAATTCTTATTGATTAACTCACTATGAAATTGCCATTAAAACATTTACTAAGAATAGTTATGTACGACAATGATGCTGTTTCATAATTTTATTTAACTTAGATGTTTAGTTTTGCCGAACATTTTCTACTAATTATATTAGTTTTCTTGCGTATATATATCATAGTAATTTTTAAAGTGGGGAGCTAAGACGAACGAGTATCTGTATAATTAAACAATCTAGTGGATTAATTCAACGAGTGACGTTACATTAATCCTTATCATCTTACTATAAACTAAAAGTATTTCAGTAATACAGACTGCAAATTATTAAAATATAAAAAAGTAAACTACATCGAAATAATTAAAAGGTATTCTAGAAAATAAACATTTATTAAATTTATTCGCTACGTGTCACAACTCGCATGGGGTGAGCCTAAGCATAGCCGGCACGAGGTCGCGGGACGTGTCGGAGCCCGAGCGGTCTCGAGTGCAGAACATTATGTACATGTGTCAATGAAATGAAATGCAATTCTTCCAAATACAACTAGCTCGCGTCCGCGTCGGTCGGGGGCGGGCGGCGTGCTCACGAGTCGGCCGGCATGTCCCACTCGGCCAGCTCGCGGTCCACTAGCTCGCGGTTCAGGAATATTACTTGCTGAAAAGAGAAAACGACGCGCTATTCTAACATTGAACGATTGCCAACATTTTTGGCCGGTTAATCTGAGGCACAGATTACTCGCTACCTGTAGTCTAATTACACTTTGTAAATTTTTTATGGTACAAAAATTAACCTTTACAGAATTATTGCTAGGCGCGACTAAGCGTAACCTTGGTATAGCTAATGAAATCTTACTCATAGTCCTCGATACCCGTGTTTTCTCCTTAAACTTTGGTGTTTTTGTCAAAATAAAGACCTGATATTGCGGTAACTATAGGTGGTAATCTGCGATCAGTAGAATCCTTGATCTTTCGAAGTAGTTTCATTGATCTTTAAAAATAAAAATTAAACGTAAGCAGTAGATGGCCTTTGATCAATATGTTTGAGGTCGTTTTTAAAATCGAAATGCTTGCGTCACGCAGGTCTAAAGTGCAAATTTCATTTACAGAATAATATGTTGGTTTAAATTGTATAGAGGCGTAGGTAATCACGTGTGTTGCGGTCACGCGCCGCGCGGAAATATCCTCAAATCATCGTTCATTACTTCAGTGTGAACAAAATGTTGTGTTTATTCTAGCAACAGAGATGTTTAAATAGTATGTAGTTTTTCAAAATAGCTTTTGCGGTCAGGTTCAATGATTGGCGCGTTGTAAAAACTGTTTGTATCATGTGATATTGACGAAATTTTTGTCATGAGACGTTTTACAGACGCCGCAGATTATTTTTAACTAAGATTCAGTGTAGCCAAAGCTTTTACGATTTTAAATACGATTCACATTCGCCTTAATTATGCTATTTTCTCTTTTTACGATATTTCAAATACTAATACATCACGCGCTGACAATAGATAAACAGTAAAACGCCTTCAGGTTGAACACTAGCGTTGTTTACTATTTCAGTCCATAAAGCGACGAGTTAGAAATGTAAAGCAGCTGGCCTTTGTCGTAGTTTGAAACTTATGCAACATTGCATGTCAAGTTTCAGACATCAGGTAGTAAGTATATAATTTCACTCATGTTGTAACCAATCACACTAGGCTTTAACAGGCTATTGTTTCAGTGATTGTAAAGGATATTTTGAACAGAGGATTCACTAACTAATTTACTCTTCAAATTGAAATACTAGCACCCAGGTTTCGTTTAGCCAGAAAGAGCAAGGTATTCACTAATTTACTCTTCAAATTGAAATATTAGCACCAAGGTGTTTTTTTTTAAACGTTTCACACTCATAGCACCCAACTAGGATAATCCTGTGTGGGGGATGCCATGAAACACACAAAGACAAGGAGAACTAACACCCAGACCCAGAGCAGACATTTAAAATCATCATTCAAACATCTGCCCGGCCAGGAATCGAACCCGGGGAATCTTGCTTAAAACGCTGAGCCAAACAGGTCGGTTTGGCTGGTTGGTTGGTTAGGTTCTCACCTGCGGGTTGAGCGTGAGGTAGAGGTTGACGAGCGGCAGGCCGGTCTCGTCGTAGCCGGCCACCTGCGCGTGCAGCAGCTGGCCCGCGGTCAGCCCCGCCATGATGCGCAGCGCCTCGCCGCTCCACTCGGGTTCTACGCAAAACCAGAAACAAATAAATAAATTATACATTTAGGTTTATGAAGAAAAGTAGTAATTTCTAGTGTGAACCATAGAGTTTACCTATATAACTAGCTAGCTATGCCTCCAGTATTACGCGCTCGATAATGATGATGGTGAAAAGTAACCTATTTCTTTTTATATACCCCTGATAACGTGTGTGCAAAATTACATGATTAAGTAGTTAAGGCGCGAAAGCGTAACAAACTCATTTCCGCATTAGTAAGATAGTATTAGTAAGGATAGTTACCGAAATCAACATATTTACGGCCATTCATGTTTTATAAATATTTTCAGCAATGGAAAATGGTTGATGATGATTGTTTCAAGGCATACATGAAACAAACAAGGTGTCAGACCTTGAACAGATATCTATTTTTTACAAACCCACATTTTATGTAGGTAAACAATAAAACACCTGATTTAGGTACTTAAAAATGAAATAATGGTGCATAATGCTCTATTATTACCAGTAACTAGCGTAATTACTGTAGAATATTCTAGTTTAACTTTAGGGTGGTAGGTAGTCAATTCTAAAATGTATGCGAGTAAATAAATGTGGTCCTTGGTTGAGAGTGAGGACCAACGGAATAATTTGTTTTATGACTCGGACAGTCCGGAGTATTTGTTTTGTTTCTATTTCCTAAACTATTAATGGCGTGAAACATACGTACGAGATATTATGTAGATCAGACCATATCTGCGGACGCTTAAGCAAATTCACATCAACTGAAAGATTTAGCAAATAGTTTGATAAAATACTTTTTTATTACTTTCCTATAATGATTGGAGCGAAACGATGTTTCGTCGAAACTTGTATTTGTCGCTAGGATAGTAAAGAGTATAGGAAAAAAGGTAAACCGTTGTTGGCGGGTTTGACGAATGCCAAAAGAGCTTCCGTCGCCTGGAAGGGCAGCGTCATGAAGTCTGAGCGTATCTGCTTGAGCTGGTCGTTATCCACGGTGAGGTAGCCGCCGAAGTCGACCAGTTTCACGACTGACGCGTCATTCTCTTCCGAGGTCGAGATCACTTGCGCGCGATACCAGTTGTTCTCAGTCGGCGCGGCGCAGATTGACCCCTCTGAAAAGACAAAAAAATTGTGTTAACTAGTCATTTAAAAATGTTTCTGGCCTAGTAAAAATAGATAACGCTGAAAATGGGGCAAGACAGACAGTTTATCTGTTCCTAGCCCATTAAATTAGATTTGCTAACCTAAAAGAAAGAACGTTAGATACGCACATATTTACATAAACAAGGTCATCATAGCTTTTGCCAGTGATAGTGGAATTTTCCCTGGGAGATTTTAGTATATGACTCATAACACGCGTTATCTCGGGAAAACGTCGCTTACGAAAGAAAAACGGATTTTATAGGGCAACTTTATTTCGAGGTACCCTTTAGATACGACACGAGATGTTCCACTTATATGACCTTAGCATAAAATATATTGACATTTTCAAGTTTGTGTGAATTCATTGGATTAGCATAATAACCACATACGACCCTGACTCTTTGCATATTAAACTAAACAGCTGTTTTAAGCAATACGTTGTTTTATGAATATTTTTTGCAACAAGAAACATCAAATATATTGGCACTAAAACAAAGAAACCGCTAAGTGTAGAATCATTAAAGAGATAATTTAACCAACCGGAATCCTTAAATCGAACGGAAAAAAAGGCCACGGCAATACAGACACGACACAAAAAAGATCGAGTGCGAGACCAGTCTACTTATGTCAATGCTATGTCGTAAGTCGTAATACGTGAACTGGTTTGGAAATTACCTTTCACAGGGCGCGGCAAGGAGGGCACATCCGGGTTCTGGTATGTGGAGGCCATGAGGCGGTGCAGCGCGTGCAGCGAGGGGAACGTGGGGTGCAGCGGCTGCTGCAGGAAGAAGTGGCCCGCGCTCACCAGGCACGTCATTATTGAGTCGTTGTTCACCGACTCCACCAGCTGCAACTGACATGGTTAGCATACAGCGATGGCAGGCGACGTGGGTTGGCGGATCGGAAGCTCGATACTATCGCTTTCGTGCCCAAAACGTGTGGTTATGGGCTATGAATGGCTGTGATTTGTATTGTGACGAAGTAATAGTGGTCTGTCTTGGGAAAATAACTGAGAATTTTTTTGGTGTAATAACTCACTTTTCCTTGAATTGCATCTAGGGTGGTTAAAATTTGCTGATGTGTTAACAAATTTCCTTATCAATAATTGTATTGTAGTCAATAATTTTCCCTATTGTACCCGATGTAATAAATAATGAAGTACAGCTCTTATGTTGTTATAAAAGACATTTTTTTATTTGAACTGGTAAATACCAACCAATCAACCAACGCATCTGGGATAACTCATTTATAAGTTAATAAGTTTACAGTTTTATGAACTTCTATGATTTTGGGAGCAACAATTTATGTAACAATAACACAACACAACAATTTATGTATAGACTTGTGAATATGATGTGTGTGCTACTGAACAATGCCATGGTAAAAACGTAAATTTGCATGTATGATTGTATGATCATACATTTTAAAATCTTACATGATACCTGGAAGACTAAAGTTGATCGAACCCAGGTAATTAAAATTTAGGCATTGTTAAAACTATGCATACGCACGCAAAAAGGGCCGATTTACGGCCTAGTTGCGAAAAAGTGCCCGCTCACCAAGTACCAACTATGCATACTTATCCCAGCAATTTAATGCAGATTGTCTCTGTAGGCGGAAATTTGCAATTGGCTTTCATGTGTTACATCGAATTGTTTAAGTTTTATTAAAGGCTGAGTTTCTTTTTGTATGTCATACTTGGCTGACACACTTTATTAACATACCTATATGTTATAAGTAAATTTGTTTATCAACCATATTATTTTGTGTGCTAATTTTTTTATTACCTAGTTGTATCATTGATCATGCTTTGAGGCGTATTCATGAGTAGGATATTAAATTATTGTTTATTAACTCAATAAGTACATATAATTTATAACATATTGTTATTTGTAAAATAAAACGAAAGAATTTAGAGGTTTTGGGTAAAACCATAAACCATTATCAGTCACAAACAAGGATTAAGGGCAAATGGTGCTTATGTCTGTTTTTTATCAAAACGCAATTTACATCATAAATAATGCCTATTCTAGAATTTCTAGATAATATTACTGATAAAATAACATAAACGAAAACAAAGAAATAAGAAAAACTTACTTGTAAGAACTCGGGCACCAGGGGTGTCAGTCGTTGATACAGCTCTGCACTAATTTCTTGAAGTGAGAAATGGGGGAATTTCTTTTCTGGGAATTTTTCTCTAATCAATTCTAAAGCTGCCTCAATCTCAGACTGAGTTCCTAAAATATGAAACGCAAATTAAAATCAAAGTTCAATAATATAACAAGTTACACATTTGTCCAGTAGTAACAGTAAATAAGTAAGTTAAGTTCATTTGCTTACCTTCAACTGCACATATTTTTTGTTTCACACTATCAGGATGCCTCCTGACATATACAGTTGCCCCTGTTTTTGCTTTTATTTGAGTGACAAATGACCCATGTTTACCTATCAGAAGGCCAACAAGGCTCTGAGATATTAGGAATTGATGTATTCTAAGTGCTGCTTCCGAGGGAACTAGGTTTAAATTTGCAGGAGGGGGACTAGCAGCCTCTGAGCATCCTTTGCCGCTGTCACTTGAACCCTGCAAAAATTACAAATTAGCCCACAAAAAAATGACACTTGCATTACACAAATTGGACTACTTGGATTTTAAAACATTACAGTATAAGTAAGCACAAAGATTTGTTGAAATTATTTATTATATAAGAATTTTATAAAATAATATACAAGAATTCTTAGTAAAGTCTCAACTCAACAAAAGCTTCACTGAAACCAAATATGTACTACATATTGGCTACACTAGGACACACTGATGGATTTTTTTGGCAGACAAATAATTTTCATTTTAAATATATTGTTTCACATAAAAAAAAACAAAATATAAATAATACATACCTCACTGTGATTATCTGAGAAGTGACACATGGAAGGGCTAGCTAATATTCGCTCAACAGGACTGTGGTTGGCGGAATCCCTTTCTGAAATGCGTCTGGTTTGAGGTGAAAATCTACTATCACTGTCATTAGTATCACAAAGCTCGTCATTAATATTGTTATCAATGTTTAATTCCTCTGTATCGGCCACATTGCTTTGTCCATTTGTTTGAATCTCTGAAGTCGTCGCTTCAGACTTACTATCAATTTGAGATAGGTTTGCTTGTTTTTCTTCTGTATTTTGTTTTATAGCTAAGTTATTTTTACAATCTCCATTATTCAATGAAGTATTATTAGCATCATTAGAGCGAGTCATTTTTGCTGTTGCCAGTGTACACAAAGATTGTGTTTCTTCTTTAACTATAAAGGATGGCTTTTTGGGGCATGAGCTCACCACCAAACTGCGGCTGTCAAAACCAGCTGACATCCTCTTTTCCTTTCCAAAAGATTTCTTTTGAGTAATTTTCTCTATTTCAATATCAACTTCTTCATCAGTCAGTTCCAAGGGAGAAGATCTCTGGGAGTTGCTGCCATTCGGGACAATGTCAATGGGTTTGGACTTTATAACAGATCGGTCTACTTTACCCAAGGGGGAACACTTCTGAGCTTCAACTTGAGCACTGAGTGCCTCTGCCAACTCTTCTTTAAGGCTTTTCAACCTTTCTCTTCCACCTGGGTCAGATTTGGCGTATTCCCTCTTTTTCTTGAACCAAAATATTCCCAATAAAACTGCTATTGATGGAACTGACCACAAGAGCAGCTGACGACTGGGTGCCATTTTGATGAGCCACGTTTAGAAACAATCTAAAACAAAACATGTGGTAAGTATTATGAAGTTCTTCACATAACCTCACCAATACTGAAAAATTAAATTAAATTACCCATCTATTAGAATTTTGTAATTCCAATCAAAGAAAACATATTTATTTTCGCCCACGGAAATTTAGCAGAAATAATAAAAATAAAAAGAATAAATTGCTAGTTGTGTGGATTGCGATTTTACAGCTGTTTGAGTCAAGACTGCCAATTTGATAATTTTTATTAGATAAGCAGTTGACATACTTACTTGTGAACACTCCATTTTGATTTAGCAAAGTTATTGTCTTATCGTCACACTGATTATACCGATAACTTTAGTCGCTACTAAGACTGTACCCCCGAGATTACGCCGAACGTAAATAGGTTATTGTCCCGCGTGTTTATTTACAATCTAAATTGGCACATGGAAACTAAAAATAGTAGGTAGCTAGAACAATTTGTATTTATTACTGTATTAAACTATTATGGGCTGCTAGACTAGAAATGATAGCACCGAACGAAGCTAACACATGGTTCTTTGGAGTGAAATCGCTGCACAATTTGTAACCAACAATAAAACTAATAATTCAACTTCATTAATTACAATTTAAGATGATTTATAAGCCTTGAGTGCGTAAAACTCGAAAATAGGGCAATATTCGGCAATAATGAATATTGAAACCGGCGAGGGTCACGAGCGGTATGTGGAACCTTCACGGGCAACACGTAAGCAAATGCGGAATGGTAAATGAAAGGTTACGCAATTATACCTGTTTAGATATCTTGATTTGGATGAAGTAAAATCTGACTTATGTTGTTTAACGCAATTAACACTGCGACTGTGGTGGTGTATGGTAGAAATAATAAAAATCGCAGCCTACCAGCCTGCGACAGTACTATTCCGAGCGTGCACGATCCAAATCTGGAATGGTGCCACCGGCATGTAAAAGAGGCATACTTACTTGAATATTCCAAAAACAATAACGCCACTTTTGAGTAACGAAATGAAATGAGAACTAAAAAACGTATTGTAACTGATATTACTACTGAATTTCACCAATTTTTTTCCAACAATCCACGTGCTCACAATGTTTTCGAAGCACAACAAAATTCAATATGGCGGCCTCCAGTAAGCAACATGGCAACTTCAAAAACACTCACTTGTCTATGACTTAATTTAAATGTGTGTTTTTATTGACGTAAATTGCCACAGATTAAATATCTTTCTCAACTCAACGTCATCTACGTTCGTCTTCGTCGTTCCATTCAATCATGCGCCCCGTACACAATCAAGCTCTCCGCTCCGCCTACCTCCGAGTTATTTTACGATACTAGCTGCGCCCGCGGTTTTATCCGCATTTTCCGAATAAAAACTACTCCTTAGGCCAATCCAAAGTATAAACTACTTCTTATAAATTCGTTCAGCCATTTTTGTATGAAGCAACAAACATACAAACTTTGACATTTATAGTATTAGAAGGATTATCACCTATTTATTTACATAACAATACAGGGTTATAAGAAAAGTTTATAAATCTAAGCCGAAAGGGATTCTTACTACTCATCATTAATAAACAACTATAATTACGGGCCAACGGGCCAACCCTGAAATCGCAAAAAACAAGTCAGCTGTTCCATGCATATGGTCAAGTGTCATTGACATTTTTCTATGGAACAGCTTTCAGCTCATTCTTTTTGGCGATTCCGTGTTGATCTCATAGTAAAAGTTGCTCATTGCTACCCGAGCTCTTTTCGGCTTAGCATATCCTATCCTTATAACCCTGTGATAAAATAATGATTCAGCTTATTGCTTCTGAATCTTAGAAAATAAACTTAATTGCAAGCAAACGGAACTATAGCCCATTAGTCATCAGATGATAATCACATGATCGCTGTCTTCAGTCAATTACAATAACATTTTATTTTTATTTACATATCTCGGTTTGTTATCTACTCTCTACCTTCTCTCTCTCTTCCTACTACTGGGGTACAGGTCTACCCTCGAAGGGTGTTTAGACCGTAGTCCACCATGCTAGCCAAGTGCGGGTTGGGGGATTCACATACACCATTGATTTTTTTTCTCCGGATGTAATATAGTTTCTTAGTACATTGGTTCATTTTATTATATTGGCGGTAACTAAATGCAGCAACCTTTTTGCTGGCAACTGTTACAAGGCACTGCCTAGCAGCATCTCTGGTTTCTTGGATTTCTCTTACCTGTAATTCTGTCCTTGAAGATCAACTGCGGTGATTAGATTCTCTATGCATATGTTCGAGAAGGCTACTTTTTGGTCATCAGCTCTCTTTTCTACTTAGTCTTTTCAAATATCTTTGTGTGATTAAAATTTACCTAATCTAAAGAGTTTAGAAGATTTTACATAGAATCCACATTGCAAACGCCTGTAACTAGTCACTTTTTTTCATAAGACCTGTTTCTTATTCCTAAAAGATATAAGAGTGTGGACCAGTAGTGAATAGACTATTATAGAATATTTAAAATAGATAAAAAACATATCCAATCATGTTCCTAATTCTGTAGATGATTTATCAAGCAATCACTCTTTTACTGCTGATATACTGTCAGGCGTTACTAGATATAACCAAGCATAATTTCTTCAAATGGACTTACAAAATGAGCTTTCCTATGTATGAGTCACTTCAGTAAAATTTATATAATAACATCAGTGATTTTATAGACAAAATTATTCTTTTATCATCTATAATAATAAAAATACCTAAGGGATCTACTTATTTTGAATTCAATGGAAGTATACCTACATAATATTTCGAGACTATAGTCACCGCATTACCATCTGAGTCATAGGGCCTTATACAAACAGCCTTTTTCAGGGCCACAATACTATCTACATACTATGTTTCTATCTGATTTTATTCTTATTAATTTGCACCTATAACCATCTTACACACATCACTATGCGGCACCATAAGACCCACAAGTGTGAGCGAGATAGACATAGAGAAATGATTTATGGCCGCATAACTCAGTTGGTAACGCAGGGAATATAGTGTAGGTTTTAATTTTTACCTGACTGGCCCTGAAGGATGGTAATATTTTCAGATGTATGTCTCTATGTAAGGATGTCTGTTCTTATATAGACCTAGTGCTTAAATTATCCGTTTTATATTGATAGGTGTTTCTAGACTACTACAAGGAGGACAAGAAATCTGGCTTCATAGCCAGATTTCTTTCAATAACAATACTTGTATCAACTAAAACTATTTGATTGTGTACATATTGAATGCCCAATGTGGGTAAACTGATAATTTCAACTAATGCACTAACATCTAGCTTATAGATTACAATATTAGTTGTTCAATAAATATTTCTGAATCGGAATATAACTTGTAATAAACATAATAGGCCCAAGTTTGAAGGCATTTTAAGACAGATCTAAACTAACTAAAAATATATCTGTCTGTCTTTATCATTGCAAGCCATTAGACAAGGATGCCAATAGTTTTAGGAAATTTAGATCTGTCTTAAAAAGCCTTCAAACTTGGGCCTACTATCAACTGTGACCATTTTGCATAGAGAAAAGAATTTGAAGGCCTATTTGGTATACATAATGTAAAATAAAATGATTACTAATAAAAAAATACATCACAAACAATAAATTGTAGAATATAGCCTACTCCACTTGAATGCATATCACACCTTGCTAATGGTTTGTGAGGTGTACCAAGGTCTAACCATTTAAGCAGTAGATCACACATAAACATAAGTATATTTGACATACATCAGAATAATGTAACCCTACTTTTAGGCAGTTGTAGAAAAGAAGAAATAATAGCAGATAAACTTTTTGATATAATTATTTAATTTATATACACATTCCTTAAACTTTAAAAAATACTTTTAATGGTCTATCTGAGAACAATTCAAGGAATGTTGCACTATAACAATTTGAAGGTAAAATTTAGTTTTCTATTTGGTATTTGATCTTTATTTTTATAATAAAGGTATACCATACGCTAATGTGTTACAAACACTTACATCACATGGAGAAATGAGGGTGTTCAAAGGAAATAAATAGTACAATAATATTATTAAGGAGCATGAAATAATTTTGAAAACTAAATTATAAAAAATCACAAGGTCATGTTTATTCATAACAGCAAAATAAATTTACACAAACTTACTGTAGGTAGGTAGTAGATATAGATAAATAGAGCTAGTGATTGTTAGATAGCGTCTACATCGTCTTCGTCCTCTGAGCTGACTTCGTCTCCGAACTCGATGTCCTCGTCCAGGCCGTCCACGGAGTACACTACGGTCTCGTTGATGCGTACTGTCTCTGGGAACTCTCCGTAAGTCTTCAGATTCCTTGCCTCGTCAGGGGTGTACTTTAGGATTACGTCAGCCTTGGCGTCTTGGTAATCTCGTAAACCTATTAGTATTATGTCGCCCTGGTTTATCCAAACTTTTTTCCTAAGTTTCCCTCGAATGTGACATAAACGTTTTATGCCATCAAAGCACATGGCCTCCAAGCGGCCATTACCGAGCATCTTTGTGACTTGGGCGTACTCTTGGCCATCCTCTTTGAAAACTAACTCACGTTTTTCTGTTTCATTTTCGTTCTTTCCCCTCCTCCTGTTTTTACCACCTTTTCCTTTATTCTTCGGCATAATTTATATTATCTTGAGTACAAACATATACAATAAAACTACGAAAATCTCATGAATTTACTTTGCTGCCAATTTTTTTTGACAGATGGGTCGACTGACCCGCCGTAAAGGATATGTTCTGTTGGTGGCTGTGTTACCAGTGGTTACAAATACGAAAAAGAACGACAAAAAAATAAATTTTGAAACCATGGGATGTTATTTTTATCACAAATAAAAAAAGTATTCTAAAATGTTATATATTAAAAGCTATTATATATTACACGCGATATGACGTCGCGCCGTGGGATTTTATGAAATCTAGTTGTGATTTTTTAAATGCATGCACGTCATAGATTTTCACGACACGACCGCATCGCGACGACGACGACGGACGTCCTATTGCATTTAGCCTGTATGTATTTGGGGTCTAAATCACGTCGTTCCGTATGTAGAGACTTTTATTTATCTAAATATGATATTATTAACTGGTACTTAAAAATATATAATACAAGAATTATTGTGAAAAAAATAAGCGAAACACTAGTTTTATCACTAAAGATTTGATGGCATACCTATGTATTCAAATTATCAAAATTAGAACATTTTAATCTTTTCTGGTAACACTACTTGAGTGCAACGTAGATAAATCATAGACTATTGTTTCTGGTGTTCTCTTTATGAGTTTGACAGTCACAGATAATAATATAAAATAACTTTAGCGATGGACAATCATTTTTTCATCAGTCAATTTGCATTTGTCTATGGTTTCAATCCTGAGTGACACACTTAGCAATGTCAACTTTTTGTAAATAATCTGACCCCCGACGATGCAAAAAGAGGGGTGCTATTAAAAGTAGTGTGTATCCGTCTGTGACATCCGAGATGTTAAACGGGTGAACAGATTTGGATGCAGCTTTTTTATTTGAAAGCAGCTTTTGTAGCGGTTGTTCTTAGGCATATTTTATCAAAATCGATAAAGGCATTTTAACGTTGGGGGTTTCTTAATTCTAAGTTTTCTCAGATAAATAAGCCAGATAGAAATGTGTACTCAAAGGTATATTATATTTTTATAGGCTATGGCAGAATTAAATTCCGGTTTTGTTCAGCAAGAAGTTTTGATTGTTAGTTGGCAGTGTTACAATATGAATCCGAGAAGCAGCCACGCTGTTGAAGCTGATACTAATTTTCTTTGTTTACGGACTAAGTAAAAAATGTCAGATTTTTGTTAAATCTAGAATATATCGAAAACAAGTATTTTAGTTAAATAATCATGATAATTTTTTTAGCGAACCAATTTTACTAAAATCCCAAGTAATATGTATTTGATAGGAAATTGTATTTAGCGCCATCTCGTCGAGACATTTCGAATCATTTTGCAACGTTTGAGTGCAAACGAGTCTGTCTGATAGAAAAGTGGAAACGTTGATGGTGAACGTCACTGTGAAGGTAGTTACTACGTGGTACGTTTACTGAACTTGTTGAGGTTATTGAAAGGTAGAGATATCCAAAAACAAGAACTAAAAGAATCACATACACACTGATTCTTAGTCCAAGTAGACATCAATGCAAAGTTGTATTAAAAGCGGTCAAGCGAAAAGGGATTAAGTACATGTTTTTATTTTTGGTTTTTTGATGATTTGGAATCCGTGGTGCGCCGTGGTCTCTTATCTTAATTTTAATGGGAAAGCTTTTTTTATTTATTTCAAACACTTCCTGAACATTTTACTATGGAAACTAACGTGGTTTTGACACATTTTCTTCCTGAACATATTTGTTAGCAAATCTATAAACTATGAACGAACTAATAAACTAATTTTAGTTTTATCGTCCGTTTAGGTCCCTTTTCACTTGACTACTCACATTTTGTCATTAGTAGGTAGTTTAAACTAGAATGATCAGCAAATTACACACTTTAGCACCTATTCCACGACTACGATTCAAATAATCTACCTCTAACAAAAGTTTTTAAACACATAGAAACAGAGTCTTTAAAATTTGACGAACATTTTTTAATTTTTTTTTCATCAAATAAGCCGCGTGCCGCGGTTTCACCTGCGCTGTGATAAAAAAAAGTTGATGAAAATGACTTTTCAACTGGCCTTTTATGTCCTTTTCTGTACCCTTGACAATGTATCAGCAAAATTTTATGATAATCGCTTGAATAAAAGGCGTGAAAGAGTAGGTCGCATTTATAAAATTACTAGCTGCACCCTTAAACTAAAATAAAATAAATTTAATCCAAGGTTGCACCCACGGATTCACTCGCGTTTTCCGAGATAAAGAATAGCCGATAAGCCTATTTACACATAATATCGCCCGTAGGTAAGTGACTGCCCGGTTTTTTTAAACCTATTCAAGACATTTTTTCATTAAAAAAAATAATTATAAAAAAAATCATGAAAAATTTCATGATTTTTTTTTATTTTGAATTTTTTTGATATTTTATCAAGAAATTAAAAAAAAAATAGGTAAGACGTGGATCTACACATATACCTACACATACACATGTATATACACAATTACACATACTATCTATTTATCTATTTAATTTGGATCTATTTAATTACTATATAATATTATTGTTACTGTGTAGAGAACGGACTCAGTTGGCGATGACTATGGTGGGTCATCAGATCCTTGCTCATTCATTCGTAATAAGTGTAATAGTGCCGCAAGGTAAGAGAACCTTAAATAAAATAAAATAAAAAATATATGTATAAAATCGGATACATTTTTGATAAAAGATTACTTGAACTTTTACCCGCCGCTCAACTCGCGTTGCCAGGATCCTCATATTTACGGAACAAATACATTTAATAAACCGAATCAATCGTTGAGAAATTCGCCACCACTTTACTAGAGAGCTTGGAATTAGCTTTGAGTAAACATTAATTATAATTAATCTGAATCTGAATGTTCCTATTTTTAACCCCCGACGCAAAAAGAGGGTCGTTATAAGTTTGGCGGCTACGTTTGTCTGTCTGTGACACTGTAGCTCTTAATCGGGTGAACCTATTTGGATGCGGTATTTTTGTTGAAAGCAGGTTTTCTGACGGTTGTTTTATCAAAATCGGTTCAGCCGTTTTACATTGGGAGTTTTTTTTTAACATTTAATTTAGTTATTGTATTAAAGATTGTGGTGGTATACGGCCTGATCACCCTTCGAGGGTAGACCTGTATCCCAGCAGTGGGAGGATTAAAGGTTGCAAATCTTTAAAGATTGGCAGTAATTATATTTTTTTAATTATTTAACCTTTAACCTTTTTTTTTTCTACTGCTGTGGCAAAGGTCTCCATCAATTTTAAAGGATACATACATGGATTTTTTCATATTTAGTACTTGGCGCTACTTTACAGGGCTGTGAGCACCCACTTATTTAAGGTGGGTTGTGGGAGAAAAACATAGTTGTAGGTAAAAAGTGTCGGATTGCCGTATGGCAAGCGTGCAGTCTGGTGACGGCGCAGGGTGGCGGGAGACGGTAGGGGTGAGGCCAGACGGCGAATGAACTGCAGAAGGGTTAACGCTCGCTACCCCTGCAGCGACGCCCACAGTCTACCCGTACCTATGCAATGCTACTTCACCTGAAAATATTCAATGTTGTGAAAATGCTTTATTTAGAGTACAGTCCAGTAGATTCGCTGGACATCCATTTTCGTTCAAGTTTCCGTGTTACCTTTTTTTTAATAGATAAAATTAAATTAAATAATATTAAAGTCGCTAAATAGAACTAAACTAAATTAATCTAAAAGACCGCTGCCTGTAGGAATTGTGTCCAAAACGCTGGCCCCATAACCACGTCGTACCTAATTGTACATATGGCTTTTGTAAGTTTGCCTTATCGCAGTTTTATTTTTCTTTATCTATCTACACGAAACGCCCAAAAGACTCCAAATTGGAAAACAATGTAGTCATTCGACTCAATTTTCAACTCAGTGTAAATCTTTATTTAACTTATTGGTCAGTCAATACTTATTATTTGAAAACTTGTCGAAAAAAGTTTATTTTCCCGCTACGAATTGCGTACCTACGAATATTATAATATAATTTATTCCTATATTTTCTCTATTTAAATGATCGTAATCATAAATTACTGTTATAACGACTTTGACATTTTTGATATCATGCTCAAGTTTTGACAAAGAAAGCCATCCGTCAGTTAAGCTTTTCCAAAAGCCTCTAAGAAAATAAGCTCCACACCGCGACAGTCTTGCTGTTCAACTTAGCAGAGGCACTTGCTGCGCTTCCAAATCGGAATGGCACTGCTGCTGATAAAACGCTACTTAGAACATTATTTTCATTATTTTTACAAAACAAAAAACAAAAACCGACTTCAAAAGACCGACTATTGAGTTATTCATCTATTTGTCGCGCACGTACTTAATGCAAATTTAAGACTTATTTGGTTTTCTCATGGATACCATTATCAGAACTGGACTAAATTGAAATGGGACCAAATGGGAAGCGTCAGCTTTCTAATAAAAAAAGAATCATCAAAATCGATTCACCCAGTCAAAAGTTATGAGGTACCTAACAAACATAAAAAAAAAACATACAGTCGAATTGATAACCTCCTCCTTTTTTGAAGTCGGTTAAAAACAATCAGAGCCTTATCACACTAGCGGTTCGGAAGCGGATGCCGGGCGGAGCGGACGCGCCGCGAATGCGTCGCGAACACGCCGCGGTTGCGCAGCGAATTCGTTGCGGACGCGTGGCGAATACGTTACGTTTTCGTCGCGTGTTTGTAGCAAATTATCTGTACAATACACTCAGTAACAAAATGGATTCCGACGAGGAAACACTGCTTTTGGCTTTATTACTTCGAAGACGCCGGAGACGAAAACGAAAGCATCGACGAATTTGGGAAGATCCATTAACAGTTAATCGAATGGAGGAGAGCGACTACTTTGTGTTGTTTTGCAAACGAATAAAAAATAATCCAAAACAATTTCGTTCCTACCTGCGAATGTCGAACCTACATTTTATGAGTTGTTGCATCTGATACAAACTGACATAAGACATAAAGACACACCTTTGAGATTATCAGTGTCACCTGAAGAAAGGCTCGTTATTACGTTTGTACGAGACAGTACAAAATGGCGTCCACTTTGCTGTTCGCGGCGATCCCGTTGCGCGTCCGCAACGAATTCGCTGCGCAACCGCGGCGTGTTCGCGACGCATTCGCGGCGCGTCCGCTCCGCCCGGCATCCGCTTCCGAACCGCTAGTGGCGTAGCTACCGCCGTATCAATTATACAGGGCCCCCGGGCCACGGGGGCCCCCGACGTGCGTAAGCAAAAATTTAACAAAAACTTCCCATTTTTTTTTCAGAAATGACAAAAGTCAAAATAAGCAATTTCTTTTTTCCCGGGATCTCCCCGTTTGTACTTCAACGAAATAATCTTACAGTAATCGATGTACATACCTACTACATACGATGATAAACCACGGAGAGCAGTGTTTTATTTAATTGTGCATTACATTGTATGTTAATACAATACAAACAATTGTTCTTCCAGCTTATCCCACCGGAGCTGTTTTATTTTATTTTTATTTTGTTAATTTTATGCAAACATTTTTTTCTTTTGTGAGAAATCTTTACCCTTCATAGGGCCCCCAAACAAATTTTTATACGGGGCCCCGCCAAGGCACGCTACGCCACTGAAAACAATAAAGGCTTCTCACTTACGAAGTCACAACTTACAATGTTAGCAACGAAAACTAAAAATAATAGAATTAGAATATGAAACAGTGGTCTTTCGCTACGTTTGGACTCGGTACGTTGGAGAGGCGGTCGGTAGTCGGTGGGTATCGGTCTTAATAGCGTTAAGACCGCCTGTTGTGTCGGTCTCTTATGTTTGACTGTGTTTGTAATTTTCCTTTGAGGAGTTAATGGAGTGGTATCGTATTGTATTGTGCGTCCTGTTAACGCGACTCACTACATAATATACATATACCTACATAGGCCTTATACCCAACTAGCTGCTCTCCACGGTGTCACCCGCGCTGTGACATTATAATTCAATTTTAAATTATTTATTTACACATAAACATAACTTACAGAGAACAATAACAACAACAAATAACTTTCTAAGCCCATGGTCGCTCTTCAATCTTCCTGTCCAAGTGGCTGATAGAGAGATCAAATAACCAAAGGGCTGGTGCTTACCTCGGCCAGAGAATTAGCATTGTTATTGAACGAGGTAACGTTGCCAGGCTTTTGGGTCCTTTACCCGCGGATAGTGAATTGTGCTCGTTTTTTATCTGTAATTTTCTATTTTCTTCATGTCTAAATGATATTCTCTTTAAGTCTAAATTATATTTATTACTTGGGTACTAACTTATAACTGAATAGGAACATAATGAGATCCAACCATGATATATAATCATGGTGATGCTAATAGAAGCACTCGCATACAGCCAGAGAATACATAATAGTACAGATTGAGTATAGAGACCGCTCTTATTCACTAGGCCGCCAGTTGTTGCAGTAGTTTTCAGCGCTGCTATCTCTTGGCTTGTAATTTCTGGTGTGAACACTGAACAATACAGAGTTTTACTATCTATATCTATTCCAAATGTTGTCCAATACCGTTCAGCGGTCTCAACGTTAAATTGCTTGTAATTGCTTTTAAATTGCTAATTTTCTGTTTTAGGCAATGAAATAATATACTGTTAATTCGATGGAATCGAAGTAATGAAGTGCCACGGAGACTGAGCAAATTTCTAAACATAAGGTTCCTCCAAGCCTGCATTTACGCTCGCTACTCCTTCCCGTACAATTAGTTCTTCAATATGGAACGAGATGGAGCTGTAACGAAAGGCACAAAAAAGTAAGTATCCATATGATAGCAGTAGGTATGTAAGTGCTCTACGGATTCGTACTTTTTAGGATTCGACACAAATAAAATGAACACTATAATTTTCTTATGTTCGTCGCGTCCGTCCTTACAGAAGTTGTTTTTTTTTTGTTATTTCGAGACAATGAATGGTCTTTGATGTACCTACCCACCTAGGAAGGGTGTCGATTTTGTTGCATGATTCTTTAAACTAAAAATAAAACTCACAGCACGCAGCCTAAAATTACCTGCGTTTCATATCATTCAACGGTCAAGAAAATGATTGACAAATGTTTATTCTACATTAGGTACTTTTGCTTACCACGACATGCGACAGAACGACAGAAGCGAAATCAAAATAATATATGTCTAAAACGCTCTATAGCTCAATGTTAAAAGTTAATACTAATAAGTTATGCCTATACTTAAGTACGTTGACTTTGAATAGGGGCCATACTTAATACGTACCTACAACTTCATACACAATAACAAACTACAAGAAGATTGTTTGGTTTCAGGTACCTACAAGTTAAACCTAGATGGTAGGCAAAGTACTTGTCATAGAGAGTAACCGAGCTCAATAAACCTTCCCCTATTCCATTGTGTTTTGGCTATGTTCAAACTTTAGTTAAACTTCAGACGGTCTTCTTCGGAGTATTGTACTTTAAGCACGTTTTGTAACAAAGAGATTAAGTTACATCGATCGCCTGCCTACAAAATAAGCTTGGCACGGTAATAATTAAGTGACAATAGGCCCAAGTTTCAAGGCATTTTAAGACAGATCTAAACTAACTAAAAATATATCTGTCTTTATCATTGCAAGCCATTAGACAAGGATGCCAATAGTTTTAGAAAATTTAGATCTATCTTAAAAAGCCTTCAAACTTGGGCCTATAAAACTTCT
Organism: Alcis repandata; assembly: GCA_949125135.1. Lineage (NCBI taxonomy): Eukaryota > Metazoa > Arthropoda > Insecta > Lepidoptera > Geometridae > Alcis > Alcis repandata. The sequence continues at coordinate 6,772,737 of OX421226.1, read as the reverse complement.
AAACATTTATTAAGCGAAATAAAATTTAAGATCAAAACTACGTTGCAAAAATGTTACATCGACGAAATAAAGGAAAATGTATGCCACGAGCAAAAATGTATAATAATAAAGGAAAGTAAGATTGACGGAAAGATGATGCCAGCAGACCAGAAGCTTTAGAGTGTAGAGAGGAGCACGACTTAGGGTGTCTAAATAGTAAAAAAACAAATCAAATTCTGGTTACAAGATTTATCTATCTAAGTAGCGACCTACCTATATTTAATAATATCTACATTTTCTTGGCAGTCATGTAGTACACGTAACTGTACCGCCGCCCATCATACTGCGAAGGTCATCACCAAGGTGGTTTTCAAATATGTACTTACCTTTACTCCACCTCGCCGAAAATGTATTGCGCAAAACACATTTTACTGTCCGTTGTCCTTCAAATATTTATAGAGTCCACCGCCATCCTTGAGGCCAGCTTTGTAGGTTACAGCCAGCAGCCTAGTCCTCATTTATGGCAAGTCTAGCATTGCTCTACCGTCGTTAAGGCAGTGCCAAGGTTATGATAATGCCAAAACAAGAAGAAATAAACGCGGTAAAATGAATTTGATTCTAATCTGAGCTTCTGAGAATGTTTAGTAGGTATTTCTCTTAAAAAAAGGATTAACACCTTAACTTTGCAACAATAAACAAACCTTCGAACGAGAAGCCATAAATATGATTTACCCAAAACTTTCCGATTTCTTTTGGTATTGTCAGTTCGAAAACTGTTTTTCTAGAAAGTTCGGCCTTTCTATTGAGTAGGTACATATTACTCTAATATTGGGCGGATATAGGATCCTTTCATAACAGGGTCAGGGTACTGAGTATGGCGCTTGCGCGTGTAAAGGTCAAGGTCAGGTTCCCTGGAAGATTTCCTCGGGGGTCGTCGGCCGAGGCCTCATTTTCTGGGAGTTGGTCCGGGAGCGCGACCTTCACCGCGCTCTGACCCTGCGGCACGTGTATGGTACGCCGTGGGCGTATGCTTTTACTGAACTCTGTGCTGTTAGCTACTAACAGGTACTCGTGTATGTATCCAATCCATTTCATTTGTGGTTATGTCACAACACAACTAAAAAAGCTTGATATTATTATATTTTTAGTTTTCATCGTATACAGCGATGGATGGTTGAATGAGTACAATTGTGTTTAACATACTTATTGAAATACCCTGAACCTTGGGTACCACAAAGTACATATTTCGTGGCAAAGAAATTTAAAAATCAGGTTTGTGAAGGTGTCGGGCAGGAGCATTGAGTTATCAATAACAATTTTTACTCGTTGTCTTGTACATCAATGTCGAACAGGGTAGAGAACGAGCGGGTCTGTGAGCAACTACGTAGAAAACTTTTTAGTTTATCCATAGCTTTTTGTAGTTTTTTAGACAGCTAAACGAAAACGAACGCTTTTCGGCAGAATTATGGAAATCAAACCACTGAAGAGTAACGATGATGGCGGAGAGAAGTTAAGCTAATTACGTGATATTTTACTCTTGAAGGCTTACACCACGTGTGTTCAGTGAGCTCAGTGCCGGTGCCCTGGGTAAGACTAATGTTATTTTCTCGAACTTACTCGTAGGTAATTAACTAATCTCTTTTAACAAAATATTTAGACAGCTTGATAACCTTTCATGTGTCAAATAAATGCGGCAATACGAGTACACTGTGCAATACGTAAACGCGACACTTCAAAAATGTAGCGTATTGCTAACAAGGCCTAATCTGGCGTTTCTGCCGTTTCTGTCGTAACCAAACTGATTTCAGTCTCGCGTTAGTATTAATGAAACAAAAGCTAAAGGAGCATCAGGATTGATGGCCAAGGCTGTTGTCCAGTTCGCCAGTTCCCTCACTCCTAAAGCCGGCACTGGATGACTTTGCGTGTACTTTTGCAAACGAAACTAAACGTAGGGACTAATTCGTACCTATTTTTACTAAAAGCTTTTACAAAGCTTTGGCTTCTTGATTAGTAGCGACCCAACTCGGGTTGTGTAACATGTAGGTATCTATGTACTATCAATATTGAGATGGTTGTTCAATTGAAACAAATACTGGTGTTAGTGGGCCGGGGGCGGCAGGGCGGGCGGCAGGGCTGCGAGGCGGTAGTAACTGCTATTTATTCTGTCCCCGGTCACGGCCGAGGACGCGGCCTTGACACGCGCGCGCAGCCTCCAGCGGAACCTCGCTAATAATATTTGACATTGGTATTCTATTATTTAGGCTACTTAATTTTTTCTATTTGTGACTGGCTTGAAGCTGGTTTGAATCTCTAATTTGGATTTGGCTTCGATTTGATAAAATCGATTGAAAGGTGGTCGGTCGGCCTTACGTGTAGGTAGATATTATAATATGTATACTATAGGTAGGGTTACTTAACTACTTTCCAAAGGTATCATTGTCAACTAAAATACATTTGCATAAAATTTCATCGGCTACATATCTTAAAAGTTACCTTGAGCATCTTTGACATTGTGACGCTCCTAAACTAGAAACATTCATAAAAACTAAAAAAAACCTACTTTAGATAGAACTTTAGATTCACTGTAAAATGTAAAAACCTTAATGTCTAACTAAATATCTATATATATAAAAGAAAGTCGTGTTATGTTACACTACTTATAACTCAAGAACGGCTTTACCGATATGGCTGAAAATTGGTGAGGAGGTAGCTTAGAGCCAGGAAACGCACATAGGATACTATTTATTTCTATTATACTATTTATTTCTATTAAATAAATTCGATAGCATTCAAGTGTGAATTGACATAAAACATCAGTCACTATAAAACGAGGTATAACAAAAAAGAATCAGACTTGGAATAACAAAACGACTTATTATACTCTTTGCGCAAATGACAGCTATGTAATGGACGTATGGATGACAATTTGATTTAACAATTTAACAGCTAAACAGATTTTGACGAAATTTGTTATGAAGGTAGCTTAAGCCCTAGGTAATATGTAGATTACTTTTTACCCCAGAAAATTGAACGGCTTTCCGCTATTCTTGCAGGACAGCGGGTGAAACCGCGGGGCGCAGCTAGTTTATATATAAACACACAAGTTTCCACAAATCGCCAAATAGATAGCTATCGCACATGTGCCTGTGTATGTAGTGAACTCGTAAATATTGACGTGTTAACAGATAGTTCTACGTGTAGGTGACCTAATGCTATTTCGGATGGAAAGCTGAGATCATTGTTTAAAGTCGATATTGTTCACTTTACATCTGCTCAGATTTAAAATACATAACACATGATTTGTCTACGTATCGGATCTAGCCACTTATGGGATTTAAATATAAAATGCTGCTACTCATTATTTACTGTCTCTTAAATCCAAAACTTTGTACTTAAAAACCATGCCTCGTTTTTTGTTTGTTGTCCAATGTAATTTTATCGACCTGTTTGGCTCAGCGGTAGTACATCCGCCTTATGAGCAAGACATCTCGGGTTCGATTCCCGGCCGGGCGGATGTTTAAATGTTAAATTAAAACATCAATTTTAAACAAAACACATACGTTTTAAACATTAATGATGTTTATTTGTCTGGGTATTAGTTGTCCTTGTCTTTGTGTGTGTTCCATGGCATCCCTAACACAGAATATCCTTGGGGAGCTATGCGCGTGATATTATTTTTTTAATTTCAATAATTTGAGCACCGGACAACCCATCGGCTTGCTGGCCGGATGATAATAGCAAAGGCAGCAGGAAGGAATTGGACGAGACTGGCACTGGACCACAAAATATGGCGCGCTGAATAGAGAGATATAATACTCAGCAGTGGGTGGCAATCGGTTGAATATGATACTAATAAAAAGAAAACAAACTTCCTGTTATTTTGCTCTCCTAGCAGGTCAATCCTAGGTGATTTAAATTACGACGAGATGTTATTTGGTACACAATATACAAATACGAGTACTTATATCGTATATTGCGTATAAAATAACAAGCTCGTGAGCTTTCAACTGGTTAGTTTTATGCTCTGTGATTTCATGGCATCCCCGAAACAAGGAATTTGGGATCCGGAGTCTATGAGTGTGTTATTTACTTCCTGTGCTCCGCGGTTTAACTAGCTATGCTTGCCACTAAAGCTGTAAAAAATTCGGGATAGAAAGTAGCCTATATCTATACTAATATTATAAAGAGGAAAGATTTGTATTTTTGTATGTTTGTGTGGAATAAACTCAAAAACTACTGGACCGATTTCAAAAATTCTTTCACCATTCGAATGCTACATTATGCCAAAGTAACATAGGCTATCTTTTAATATATATAAATCTCGTGTCACAATGTTTGTCCTCAATGGACTCCTAAACCACTTAACCGATTATAATAAAATTCGCACACCATGTGCAGTTCGATCCAACTTGAGAGATAGGATAGTTTAAATCTCAAATTATAGTCGCAATTTTAATTTATTGCAAATTATATATACTGATAATTTTTACTATAAATTGACAAGTTAGCATCAACATACTACGGTTGCTATAGTTACGCAATGGCTTTTGACAGGACAACGTCTGTCGAGTCAGCTAGTATAATATATCAAATCTGTTACGTCGCTTCAGCGTTGAAAATAAGAAAAATACACACCTTACACCAGTGGCGGATCTCGGAAATGTAAGGGTAAAAAATATATAAGCGCAATGCGCTTTAAAAAGAATCCACGATCTCGGCAAGTATGTTCGTAATTACGTCTAATCTATTCTAGTTATGAGTGTGAAATTTAAAATAAAAACACTCATGTTGCACGTAAGGCCATCCCCTACAAATTATAAATATTATTTTTTTATCGATTCTTTATCGACACCTCTATTTTAATAAATGCTCTTCTCTGTCTTACCCAGTATGAGCAGGAGTAGAGTTGAAAAAAAAAACTTTTAAGATACGAGTACCTATGGCATCCATACCGAGCGACAAATAAGAAACATCCAAACTTTAAAACTTACTTACTTATGTTATATACCTAATCAACACGGGGTTGTTTCGTAACGGACTCTATTGAGTCGCATGACTTTTAGATTCAAGGATTTATTCGTAAAGGTCGTCTACCTGTGGAAAGAAATAAGTACCCATTAGGTAAGTTATCCCGAGAATAAACATCAAGTGAGGCTACAATTTAAGTGGCTTCTGTCTGAAATGTTTCAGAATGGGTGTTGATTTCATTTCACGTAAAAACTTTCTTTGTTACTCAATTATACCAAGGCAAGGCTAGCATTTATAATAGATAGATAGATAGATAAACTCTTTATTCTTCTCTCTCTTCTTTTTTCTTCTCTCTTTATTCTCTTCATTTTTTTATTTTTTTTTACTCGTTATTTTTTTTCTTCTTATTTTTTTAAATTTTTTTTTTAATAATACTACTAGAGACCAGAAAGAGTACGCCAACCCGAAAAGAGTTTGTAGTGTTCATCGTTATGTACAATTTTTACTATGAAGCCATCCTTGAAATCGCGAATAATATCTGCTGTTCCAGACACTGTTTTAGGGGACAACTGTTTTTTTCACGATTTAGGGATGATCCCATAAGAAATACGATGAGCCCCTTTCGGGTTAGCATATCCTCTTCTTATAACTTATATACTAATACTTATACTCCTAATAACTATACCGAATTTGATGGCAATCCATTGCTTTATTGATTACTTAAATATTAGACTGAACACTGATTTATTTATTTTTATTTATTTAACATTTTATTGGCTTAGCAGTAAATAGTAAGCAAGTACGAGATTCTAATAAGTTTCGCGATATATACAAAGGTATCTACCTATTCAATAAAAAATTGGTTGGGCGAAAATTAATGCCCATTATAATTAAATCCTAATGAAGTAGATACCATAGTACCTGTGAAGGCATCATCGATCAACTATAATCCGACTTCGGTGAAAGGCACCACAATGTCTCTGGTAGTATAATCTAAAGTGGTGAACGTTCAAGTATCTGCCATTACAGCATGAACGTGATCAATTTAGCAAAACGTCTGATCGTCTGGCACACTAGCATACTAAATCCAATTAATCAATGAAACGTTGACCAAAATCACGTCACAATATCATGTTAAGGGGTTCTGTAGATGAAAAGCGGACCTATACACCAAGCCTTTAGTCATTTCATAACAATACTTAGGTATATTACTGATATAATTGAGAACATAATAGAAAAGAAAGAACCGAGAAAGTAATTGTGGTGTAAACATTACCACTATTTTAGCACAGCCTTTTCTAGCTTTGGTTGTGTCTCGAACTATAGTACAGAATCTAACAGCGACGTAGTAATAACGTAAGCGAAATCAATTATAGTTTAGTTCAGCTTCGTAACCTCAAATTTCCGGAATGTCCAATTACCTCAGTAATACCAAACAAAATCGACGTTTCGTTTTGGATAACAAACCAACGGAACCCAAATACCACAACAGTCAATATCGTCTCAAGAATGCAATTCCTTCATTAGCTCAACGAATCAAGTAAGAAAGGGATAAGTACAAAGTTATACAGGTTAGCGTGTAGTCACTATGTCTGTGTCACGGGTTAGTGAGCAGTTAGTACTTGTATGGTAGCGGATACGAGTCCCGCTGGATCGGGAGCACACGGCGGCGGGGCATGCGGGTGCGGGGGGCGGTGCATCGGGACGTTGACTGTCTGGGCCCGACTTGCGTTATCTGCAGTTGCCCTTTAGTTCGATGCACCGTACCCTCCTTCCACCCCTATTAACTCCGGGATGGGGAGGGGTCCAGACTACTGCAGCCCCTGCTCAGCATTATTCTGGAACCTGCTATTGACCTGAAATAAGAAGGTAAACATGTTTTCATACGGGCAACGAACTGTCTTATAAATAAGTAAAACGAAGTAAATTAGGTTGCCTGAACAAACCCCTCTAGGTAAATTAGTAGATAAAGTTAATATAGATAAACCTGTATGACTCATGTTTAGCACGTACTAGCAATTTTGACATACCGTCATATTATTTTCAGATTTGAGCAAAAATATTCTTAAAAGTGGAAATCCCAAAAAAATCTATGAACTGAATTAAGAAAATGGCTTTCTAAGCAACTTCCTTACGTTTATTATAGCCAATAGCAAAAATATGGCATGACAAGAAGCTTTATTTGGTTTTGTTTACCTTTAAGCTTTTCCTTAAATTAGAGTTAACTACCTCTTTAATTAACACATAACTGAAGCAGGGATTATAACTCCTCATAATCCCTCCCTCTCTAAATAATCTTGTCAGGGTTTGAATAAGTGCTATCAGAGAATCTACAAACAGAGAGTAAATAAAGAGAGAGATAAATAAATTGTAGAGCGACTAAAATAGTACATTTTCTACTATAACAGTGCGAAAATCTAAATAATTGGATTATAATTTAACTACTTAATAGGCGAACGTATTTAGTTGTTTTTTTGGAGATGGCTACCATTGGCTGCTTAATAACTCTGGGAATAGACGATTTCTGTTAAATAGCTAATAATACCTCGGGGTTTACTAGCTTTAATTATAGTTAGCGGAGCATAGATAGCTTTTATATACCTAGGTTATAAGGAAAGGGTATGCTAAGCCGGAAAGGGCTTATTTTTTAATAATTATGAATAACTTTTACTATTGGACCAACCCTGAAATCGAGAAAAAAATATCAGCTGTTCCATATATTTTGTCGATTGTCATTGACATTTTTTTTTTATGTAATTGAGTGACAAGACGAGCAAATCGCTGGCCTGATGTTAAACGTCACGTTTGCCCATAACAGGTCTGCGCTACCCAGAATTTTGAATTCTTTAGAAGTGCTGATTTTTTCTAGATTTCAAGGTTAACCCCATAATAAAAGTTGTTCATAATGATAAGTACTATGAGCCCTTTTCAGCCTTTCGTAACCTTTCCTTATAACTCTGTATAGTGTTGTCCTGTGATAACGATAGCGCAAGCCGCGCCCGGCAAGCCTTGAACCTGGCGCGAGGACCTTCACATTGTCTCGTCCATTGTTCGTAGAGCATTGTTTGTTCTGATGAGCCTTTAATGGACCTAATTGTTTCACAGGATTGACGTAACATTATGTTATAAGTTACAACTTTAGGTATATTCTATGCTTGCGTCATCGTCGACCAAATCGTCGCTAAACGGGCGAGGTGATAATCAAGTGTAGTATTAGCAAAAAAATATAAGTGCTAGTTAGTAAGCATTTACAGTAATAGGTAACTCATTTATAAAAAACAATAAAGTAGAAGACGTCTTCTGCTAGCAATTTTCTATCTCGTTAAAAATCAATGTAATTCCCTCAGCTTGATTTTAGGTATGCCACTTGCTGAAAGAAACGCATGTAATTGTTGCAAGTTCTAAATCGGTGTAACGTCTTATTGAAGTTTGTATTATTTTAAGGTCAGATTAAACTTACCAGGGACGTATTGTACTCGTCAGTGCTCAAATCAAAATCAACTGCAAACTCTTCTCCTAAAGTGTCAGAAAGAAAATAAGAAAAACATGCCCATTCAAAATTAAGTTGAGTTGGGCGCTGGTTTCAGGAGATAACTTTGGTACTTACCGCTGCTTCCATTTCTGGCAGCAAAAGTTGGGAAAGGGATTGTGTTCAGGGCCACAGTTCGGGGTCGCGCGACCTTGGAGCGCGTCCTCGGGCCGAGTCAACGACAGCAGCAGGGCCTCGTGCTGCTCCCTCCGCCCGCCTCGCGCCTCGCCCCCTCACCAGCGCCGCACCCTTCGGCGATTACCAGAAATTTAATGAACCCCAGTCAAGTATTATAGCTTTCTAGATACTTGTAGAACCTTTACAATGGAGTTTAATAATGCAAACAAGTGCGAAAAGCTAATTGTAGCACGGACTGATTTTTTTATAGAAATGTGTTTCTGTTTTAGTAAGACATTTTTTTGGACTATACAGATGGATAAACTCTTAATTTTTAGTAGTTTTCCATCCACAATTTTTAAGTTTCCATTCAATACTTACTTGATTTCAGTGTTTGACGAAAATACGATATCTACATAGGTAGTTATGTTACATACTTAGTACGAAAAAAAGCTATGTTGCCCATATACCCGCATCACGATTATAATGATTAGACAGAAAAGACAAAGTACGAGTAGAGGATGTTTGAGGTTCCCTTCTATTTGTCTGAAATTGTTATTTATGGCACAGCTGGCCCGTAAGCAAAGAACAATAAAAATTAAATTATTAGTCTAAAAAATCCAAATCCAAATCCAAATCCAAATCGTCAAGTCCAAATCGTCGTTGTAATCTAATGTAATTTTATAACCAACACTAATGTGATACGGGGTTGAAATAATTGACTTTCATAAAACCGTTTCAAGCTTTCTCACAAATAAAGTATCGATTTATACCTTTAGTGAAAAGCAGGCGTTTCTTCGAAACCATTGTTTATTTACTAAGTTTCGCTAGCGTGGAGTGCGTTGATTCAAGTGGGGGTGCGTCGCCCGAGGGTAGCATCACGTCAATATACCTACTGACATTGAGATACCCTCACCGGGGCATTCACTGCAAGCCTGCAAGCCTACAGGACAAGGTTCATCGCACTATTCAAGGTTCTTAGGGATAGTAAATGAACTTTATTTAAAAGTTCAACTAAAGATATTCCAGCGATAAAATGTATTTTGAAGTTAATTTGCTAGCCGTGATTTTATTTGATAGATGTGATTTTGAAACCTTGTTTTCTTTTTATTAAAGAGAAAAGATTATGTTTAGATGAATAGGATACTTTGATATTTAAACTAACTAGTATAGACTTTAAAATAATAGAAACATTTTCTCAATATCGCGCGTTCAAAATATTGTGAAGTTACTTTTTCTTTGTATTATTAAATCTTTAGGTTACATTACTCGATATAGACGTGCTAATTTCACAAAGAAATTCAAGAATGTAAACTAAAATCATTCATATTATAGTATATCACACATCTTAGTTGTTACATGGACATGAGAACAAGGCAGGATGTCACTCGAATCAACTCTCGAATCAATTGAGCACGAAATCTAAGTAGGTATTACCCATTATTCTGATCGGGACTATTAGATCTTACATGCTGGTGAAAGCTCTAATAAAACCTTCTGTCTTTACATTTTGTCTGATTTGAAGTAAAACAGCGGTCTCAGATCATTTGCACGCAGAATATGCAACGTGGCGCGGTGGGCACGGCACGGAGGCAGGGAGCGTCGCGGGGACATGTCTCGCCGGTGCATATCGATCCCGACGCCGCCGCCGGCAGCCGGTGCAGGGTGCCTTCACACCGATACTACGAAATACTGTCTAGGAAATACATCTCATTTTAATATTGCCTAGGAAATTGGAAGAAGCTTTAAGATATTTTAAACAAATTGTTGAGAAATTTTGTCTTAGATATTTTCTTTTTTTACTCGATTATTGGCATAGCGTGCAGGCTGGCTCAATTTATTAAAACACTCTTGTTGGCCTGCCTTGGTGGTTGTCAGCGTATATTCCCACTTGTTGCCACCGGCTTCGCCTCCACTAGCGACCCCATTGGCGATAATCAGAAAAAAATACCGCAATTGTGAACGAGTATTTACGAATATAAGGTTGACTGCGAGTCTCAGCATGTCCAAAGAAATACATTGGAGCCGTAATTACTATGCTACAGCTTCTCCTATAATTGCCACATGCTTTGAAACACTTCCGTCTGCTCTCGGGTTTGTTTAGGTGAATGTTTCACGGCTTTCACCATCTTATCTTCTACCACCATCAAACCCTGAATTCTTTTCTTGGTGAGCTTTTACTTATTTTCAGACAAAATTATGCTCGTTCTCTTTCTTGAAGAACACATTTAACAAGACGTTTCAAACGATTTTTCATTTGTCAAATTATGTTAAGTAATATACATACATATTAGGTATAGTTTAGAAGTTCTGAGGGCACAGATGAATAAACAGAGATGCACATACATACTTATATATACCGGTACAAAACATAACCCTCCCTTTTATTAATAGGTAGTTGGGTAAAAACTATTACAAATGTCAAATAGCTGTTTGCTATTAGCTGTGTTTGTATTTGGTTTTTTTGAAGGCGGAAATATTTCAGAAACTAGCTGACCCGGCAGACTTCGTACTGCCATACAGTACTTCTCTATGGTACTGCCTAATTAAATATAAATACTGCACAAAACACTATTTACAATTTTATACTTAAAATATATTACAATTATAAGTACGAATTTGTTTCGTGTATCAGTTGACAAAAGCAAACTCATCCATGAAAAAAAAAACACTGACATTGACAGTTTGTTGTTGTTTCGACTTTTTTTTTAATTTGATATGACTTGGAGTCAAATCCTTCGAAATTTTAAAACAAATGATTGAACTATTCGATTTTGTTTTTATTTTTTTTTATCTGTGCTCCAACGCACACTGTTTTGATAGATATAATTGAATTTGAACTTTGTACAGAGATAATAAAGTGCAAATTGACTCTTGGACGTTAGGAACATACCTACATTGCTTAAACAACAGTGAGTGCTTGCAATTCAATATGAACTTTATACAATAGCAATAAAGCTCGTTTTAGTTAGAAAACGTTTGTATGGGAAACAGAAAAGGGCTGTTTTTAGGGTTTTTCAATATTTCTGAGAGATTTTCTTAATATTTTTTTCCGTAAGAATCTTCTCCTAATAATAACAAATACAACAAAAAAAGAATTAGTGAAATCGGTCCAGCCATTCACGCGTGATGCCGTGACCAAGGAAAACGGGTTTCATTTTTATATATATAGATACAATTGAAAACAGTTTTTTGAAGATAAACTTCCGCGAAGTAACGCCTGATTCAATAAATTTACCAAATGAGTAAAATATTTATCACAAATATTTTACCTACTCCTTTGGGGTTTGAAATAGGAAATCGGTGTGAGTGCAAGTCTGATGGTGTTCAGGACAGATATCGGGTACCGCGCACGCGCGGGCCACCCTATTGCACCCCGTGTCCTGGTGCCCTTCCATACAACTTTCACCGTCGAATACATACATAGACATATACTTACACGCTGCTGAAATCTGATTCCTAAATGAACATTCAATTTACCTAGGTTTCTCTATACACTACAAGCTCGACACATACTAGTAGGTACGTATGTATTCATGGAAAATCAAATTTGGAAGTCTTAAAAAAACTTACTGTTTAAAGCAAGTGCTTCAAGTACAGAAATGTTTCAAAATAAGTTTACCGCGATTAAAGAAGGAAATTACAAGCAAAATAAAAAAGAATGGGGTTCTAGCAAGTCTAAAATTTGCTCCAGCATTTCTCATGCGCGGATTCACCTTGATTATCCCTTGTAAACGCCTACGCTTTGTTTGATCTTGAAAAACGTTAACAGCGTTGGTTATTCGTAGAAGGATGACTAGACATATACCTACTTATGTTTGGTAGTTTCAGTGCAATCTACATTTTATTTAAATCCTATGTAACTATTATAATATCGAGTCAAGTAAACTGACTTTTAGCTAAAAATTGTGTGTTTGGGCACAGAATAGTTGGGGTAACTTCCGCAAATTCAATTCATTAGAACTGTAAACAAATTTTAAACCATCGTGAGAAGAAGGAAGACTGTATTTGACGGTATCATCGTCATCAGACTGTTTCTTCCTACAAGAGATGAATCAAATGAACTCTTATCTTAAACTAGTCCATGCGTGTTTTCATGTCTATATTTTCAACCCAAGCGCTGACGTCTTGTTACAGAACTTTGGCTCAAAAGATCTAAAAATATACAGATCAAATATATCGTTGTTTATAAAAAGTTTCATACGACCTTGCACAATATGCTATTTTTTTGCATTTTATTTATCTGATGATTTGATCATCTATGAGTATTACCGTAAAAAAATGCTAAACAGATTTTGTAACATTTCCAACGCCATACGAGTATAATGCACGGCTTTTGGCATCAGTTCCACAAAGCTATTATATCTATTATATTCGTTGTGTTTGTTAGTCGTGTCTGGAACAACTCCCATGGAGCGAGTGCCATGCTCTGCGCATGCGTAACTACCACCATGCACCCTTGTCCTGCTGCCCTTACATTCGACTTTCACTTCGAAATATAAACTATAAATCTAAAGAAAGACATAGGTATACCTACAAATAGATGTGACCCTTTTGGCTACCCTTTGTTTTTGTTTTATTGGTATGTTTTTTCGGGATAAACAGTAGGCTACGAGTTCTTTCTATGTGAAATTTTATTACCCACTACTTACGCATAAAGCAAAATGTAGTTTTAACTGACGAAAAGTAGTTTACTGAGAAGGTTCAGTTGGACTAGTATATTTTGATAAATATTTTTATGAATTACTTTACATCTAATGAAAGACATAATTGTGTAGGTAGACTGTCTGGCCAACATGCAGCTACAAAGCTTTGGAAAAGCCCACGTAGTTTGTATCGATTGCAGAAGGCTGCGCCAGGCATCGCGGGTCATTGAGACTTGTCGCCAAAATAATCGCGAGCGTCGCTCTTGGCCGATGGCAGTGACCCCGGCGCACCCCGACTGCAGCGCCCCACCCCGCCAGACTGCCGCGGGTGGTGTCTAGGGCTGGGGCTTCATTAAACTGATTCATTAAATCTTTTATTTTTAAATGAATATAGATGTTCCTAAAATATTGAGGCCAAGTTTCACTAAGGGTTGCATCCCCACAAGTAACTTGAGTAAATTGTGAGAGGCTACAAAAATATTTCAACCGTACTTGAGCGGTATCTGTTTTTTCAAATTTCAATTAGAAAACCTATTCGATAGTAATTTGCGAATTTCGCAATTTAATTTATTCCATTAAAAAATAGAGCTACAAATATTGTTATAACTGCAAAATGTAGGGTAGTTCCCATCTGTTTTACTATTTGTTCTACCAATAGAACTACAACTATGAAATAGTTATTTGTTAGACAAGAGTGCAAAGTTGCTTTTTAACCGCGTGTTCAATTTTGATGACCGAGCAAGCGAAGGATTCTAAAATTGAATCACGAGCGCAGCGAGTGATTCAAAATTAGAATCCTGAGCGTTAGCGAGGGAATCAAAAGAGCACGAGGTGAAAAATCTTTGCACTCGAGTGCAACACGTAACTTTTCATTCCACCTCAGCGAGGAAAGAGTATTTTTAATCTTCAATATCTGAGTGGAAAAGCTCATTTGCGCATTATTAACAGTTTCAGTCAATTCTGTTGGCGTCAAACAAACTTCCTCGTCGCTAGAATCACTCATTTTAGTTTTTTCACTTGTTTTCAAGTTTCTTGTTTTTAATATAAGGTTTAACAATGACGTGAAAAAATGCCGCGCAAAGAACCGCGTACAAAGCAAATTGAAAAAAGAACACCAAGAAGGTTCCGAGTCTGAGTTTTTAACAAATTAAAAAAAAGTTGTATGATATATTCGGCACCCTATAGGTAGCAGTTTAATGTTTTTTTTTAATTCACAAACCTAGTGCACACGATGTTCTAAATTCAATTTACTTTATCCTCTAGAGAATAAAAACGGCTTTTCCACTCAGATATTGAAGATTAAAAATACTTTTTCCGAGATGGTGGGATGAAAATTAATTTCTCGGTTGTTCTACCGTGAAACAAGTAGTCACAAAGCCTATGGAATTCTACTGGCAATCTAACGATACATTGTAATCCAAAATAGGTTAAGCCATTTTGGATCTTGGATTGCGTTTAGCGACAAAGGTAATATAGAAACATGAAACCACCACAACAGATTACATTACTTTAACTACTCGTATTTTTTGGGTATTCGGAAAAAAAACGCTTTAGTTCTACAATGAATTTAAATCATTAGTTAGTACTTTTAATTCTTGGTTAAATAGATACTGAGCTGTAATATAACTTCGGATTAAAATAAAACAAACTTGCAAGGACGTCCTTCAAAAGCGGCATTGACCGAGGTATGCAGTGCAGCAACCCTGGACTCCGCCACACTACACCCCACGGCGGCGCGGCAGACACCCTCCTCGGTACATATTTCAAAACGATGTTCAAAAGTGAGATGTTAGTCTGAGAAGCCGCTCCCATAAAAGTCACGTCCGCTCCACAAACTTGTGGAAAATTATACAAGCAATCTTTGCCCGAACTTCTCATTTTAATAAATTGATTTAATTATTATAATAGCTTTTTATTCAAAAAGGCGTAAAATACTACTACTTATCGTCACGCCTCTTACCCATTCGTCGAAACATCATATCGCGCACGATATTCGATAAAAAAATCGTGTATAATCAGTCATTTAGATAAGTAGGTAGTTTGTTTAAGGCACATAACAGTTTTATGCTGCGTCCAGTTATCTGGCAGATGCTTATCAATTTTAATCAGCGTGCGTGTCCAAGCGAGAGGCTACGGTCGCTTCCTATAGGTATCGCAGTCCGCGGAACTGATAACACCAGTTCGTTTTATCTCTTGCCATTAACACTGACCGACTTAGAAAATGATATTACGTTTTTAATAATCACAATAGGTCTGTCAAGGACAAACGTTCAGCTACGCAAGAAAATTATCGATAAGATGGTTGCTTATCGAGGGTTTTTTCTCCGTGTACCTCAAATCAAATCAAATAGTTTATTCGTGACTAAGCTTAATATTAATGAATTGCAATGTAACCCAAAGGCCCCCAAACTTGTAAAAACTGTATCTCAGGTACCGAAAACTGTTACCTGTTATGCCCTTAACTATTCATTTCAATAAAAATAGCCACCGCACCTGAATAACGTTTATCAATCATTGTTTTGACGAATACTGCCTACATCGAAAACAAAGACGTACTTATACTTGTAATTTTTTCCAGCAACAACATAATAATTTTTTTTTTAAGTTAAACGGTTTTATAAAACAATAAAAAAATAAAAAACCGTGGGGCAAGAAAACCGTGGGACGTGCCCCACGGTTTTATTTTAGTCTAGTCTATGCATATGTTTATAATTCCCACGACTGTATCTATTTTATTATTTTTTGGTTTTTAGTACATTTTTTTTAATTTTTTTATTGTTTTATAAAACCGTTTAACTTAAAAATTTTTTTTACCTATTTTTATTTTCTAGTTTTTAGTTTTTATGTTATATAGTACATTGTATTATACTGGTTGAGCACTTTCATTTGATACCCATATTGATGGGATCGATAAAACCTACGTTATCCGCCATTTTGTAGCGGCCGCCATCTTGTATTTCAATTTTTTATAGTATATTGTATTCTGCTTGTTGAGCCCTTTCATTTGATACCCATATTGATGGGATTGATAAAACATAAATTATCCGCCATTTTGTAGCGGCGGCCATCTTGAATTTATAATGATAATGAATAAACATAATTGTATTGTCACCAACATCCAAAGTGTATACAAAATTTCAGATTAATCGGTTGACAGGAAGAGGGTGAAATTTGAATTACTAAATTTGACCCAAGAAAGAATAATAAATATAAAAACAAACGGGGTGAGCTAAATAAAACCGTTTAATGAGTATCATTGCTCCATTATGCAAAAGAACTTCATTTTGAAGGTAAAGTAGC
This sequence comes from Alcis repandata, assembly GCA_949125135.1. NCBI lineage: Eukaryota > Metazoa > Arthropoda > Insecta > Lepidoptera > Geometridae > Alcis > Alcis repandata. The sequence goes on along the minus strand of OX421226.1, from coordinate 6,756,198 downwards.
TGATATAGAATTGAGGCAGTAAATTAAAGTAAAAACATCTGTTGCGTATTTACAGACAATAAACAAAACGAACGCCAATAATATATAAAGAAATTAGTTATTGTTATGTCACGGAAGACAGAAATTGTGTGAAGGTCGCCTTTGTTTTATGCACATGCTGTACAGTGGCCGGCCGTGGCGGAATTAGTTATGGAAAAATAGCTATAAATCTATAATTCAAGGCAATTTCTCAAGGTTGTGAAAAGTACGCACATAATTTAAATAGGCTTTTATTGCAAAATATCTAACTTTATACAGGCAGTGAAAATTTAAGAAGGCAAATTAAAGCAAACTTTCAAGCTGGGTTTTCAAAGTTACCAGTAACATGCCGCCTACTTGTTGAGAAGTTGCAAATTATAAAGTTGTGGAGTTCGTTTTGATTCAACGTGTGATGAAAGCTTTCAATAAAAACACCTGATTCTAGTCCTAGAAGAAAACTTGCATATTATTTGTAGTTGTTGGATTTAAAAAAATACTAGTAGGTACACAGTACTCGTAGGTAGTTACAAAATTGTTTGTATTTTCTTTTTTTTTCTTAGTATGTATTATAGGTAGGTACATGGCAGGTATGCCTCGTCCTTGGATGTCCTAGAAGCGACCGTCACTCGTCTCTTGCCGTGATTACGTAATTCGATGCATACAATACCTATCTCGACCCAACCCACAACTTCCTTGTTGCTTTTATTGTTTCTAATTTCTATACTAACAAAACTCTTTTACAAAAAAGTAAACAAACTTTATAAATGATGTCATGCAATAATTTTAAATAAAAAAAATGGTTCAAAAGGGAAGTCTCCAGTACCAGTACATCTATTAAAATTTTATATTCATGAAATACAGAAAAACAAGCTATAAATATTATGATTTATGATTTGAGCAAGGTGTAGAAGCCACCGTGTTGTGTGTGAGTGCAGCGTACTTCGTAAAGGTCACAGTTAAGGTTAAAGATGATGTCGGATGGGCGTTGCAGCGGCGGCGGTGGCGGCGGTGGCGGCGGCGTCGACGGCGGCGCGGCGCTGGGCGGGCGGTGCAGGGACACCTGAGGGCGGAGGCGCGGGGCGCTCGCTCGCTGCAGATTCACTTTCGTCCGGCTGCGACCGCCCGCCACGCCAGTGAGAGAAAGTTGGCCGCGGCGAGCGAACGAGTCTCGCGGACGAGCGGCGCGCCGCGCACGCACAACACGCGCGATAGTACGGCGCCCGGCGTCTGCCGCTTACTGCACCTCCGCCACACGTAAACAATGCGCTGAAATGTCCATACAATAATACGATAATTTCCGCATTTTGATGTGCTGCGAATGACTATGATGTGCTCTTGAATATTTTTGAAAGTTTTATATATTTGGAGACTTTTTGCGTTAGGTAGTGACTGAGTTAAAATATAAAAGGAACGATGCAGTGTTACGCTATGTTATCTCCGAAGCGGGAGCCGATAGACCCCGGGTACGAGATGGGCGGGGAGATGATGCCGGCCGCGAGGAGGCTGGAGCTGCCGGCGCCGCCGGGTAAGGAGTTCCGCGCGCCGGTGCTGCTGGGCCCGCCGATGGCCCCGGTGCTGGTGCCACCGCACTCCGTGATCCAGTGCATGCGTCCGCCGCCGCCGCCGCCTCCGCCGCCTCAGCGCCTCATCAAGCCGCCTATCTTCGAGGAACCGTCCAGCTCCATTCCTGACCTAGGTGAGTGTTTAACTTTTCACTTTAAACTTTTCCATGAGTTAAAATTTAAATTTTAACATCTAAAGTTTTCTCGAGCTCTAGGAAGTTCGTGTGAGGTCAACAGAATTTTCGTAGAGGTGCTACGGAGCGCTACGAATTACTAATTTTATTTTATTACGGTCATAGTAGCAAGCATTATTTTTATTTACAGAATTTTTAGGATAACTTTATTTTGAAAGGAATGTGAGAAAGATTAAATTTTTGTAAGTTCAATTTATTATGCAAAGAAGTAGTTTGTTGAGAGTGTCCTTATCAGAAGTTTGCAGGGGTTGTTTTTTGGTTCAGGACAGAGATATCCATAGTAAATATTTACAATACTACGATCTAAATTGTGTCTGATCAGGATCAAAATGCAACTGACTTTATTAGTGGGTTATTAGTTTAACTGCCTTGAGAACCACTTAGGAATTCTACATAAAAAAATGTAAACATGGTTATTTTTACCGAGCGCGGGGTGTAACTTAGAAGCGTATATTTGCGCCTAAAAATACTTTTATTTCTTTCATTCAAACTTCAAACCAATTTTTCCTGGGAATGTATTAATTTCTGTTTAAAGTTATAGAACCAAAATCGTCAAATATGATTGAGGGATGCTACCTGTTATGATTTTTTTAATAGTCTTGTAATTTGCGCTTTTATAACAAATTTTATGATTTTCCCGAATATTTAGGGGTAAACTTTTACTATTTTCGTCCACCAAATTTCAATAAGATCTGCTCAGACGTTCAATCGTTTAAAAGACAGAGACAGAAAGTCACAGACAAAGTAAACGGAGATAGACAAAGTTAGTTTGTTATTTACACAGGGTTATTATTAAAGGGTATGCTAATCGAAATGGTGCTCATTGTAGGTACTGATCCTTTTCAACTAAACTCTTCAAAGAATTTGATGAGGCTTCGATTCAAGATTGGAATATATTAAGAAACGTATTAGCTAACTAATAAGAAGCTCAAATAAGAAGTTATATATTTTGTTAATATAAAAGGAACGATGCAGTGTTAAGCTATGTTATCTCCGAAGCGGGAGCCGATAGACCCCGGGTACGAGATGAGCGGGGAGATGCTAATCATCATCATCATCATCACACATCATCTCATAATCATTACAACACCATCATCTCATCAGAAATTTAAAATCATCAACATCATTTCCTCAGAATTGGAAAATCTTCTTTCGTCAAGAAAACACTTATTCTTCGGAGGGCGTCGACATACATTTACATTTACAACTGCGAAAATAAGCAGTTTTTACCTCCATCCTATTTAATTGCTGAAATACAGGTCTACCCTCGAAAGGCTCGAATCCAGAGTGGTGGCATACGTTAGGCCGTATTCCACCGCGCTCGCCAAGTGCGAATTGGTGGATTCGCATTAGCTTTTATAGCCATTATACATTACCTATCGGTGCTTACAATTTGTGATTACATTTCACCTGACCCTGATAGGCGCGTAAAACTCATGGCGTGGTATGCGATTTTCCACGTATGCTTTATCATTTGATACCTAAATCCTTGAAATACCAATTTGCTTCTTCCTCAGGGTCGCTGGTTGGTGCGGATAATTCCACAATTATTATGCTCTCACGTCACATAGTTGCCCTTGGTGGTATCGCATTTTCATTATCATATCACCATAACGATAACATGAAATCATTTGACAGAGGGCGTGTTCATATTAGGCATGCTGAAGAGTTTTGTAGAAAACCATCTTTAGCGACATTGGCAAGAACCATTTTTTTTTTTTTTTTTTTTTTATGTAATTGAGTGACGAGACGAGTAAATCGCTCGCCTGATGTTAAACGTCACGTTTGCCCATAACAGGTCTGCGCTACCCAGAATTTTGAACTCACAGAATTCAAGACCCTGCGCGGCACAGCACTGCGCTCGTCACCCTGAGATATAAGTTGTTTAATCTCCCATTTGCCCTGTAATTTCACTGGAAACAATGCCCTTCCAACCGGAACACAGTAATGTTTGCACATTACTGCTTGGCGGTGGAATAACTGGCAAAGGTGTGGTACTTCCCCAGGCGGGCTCTGCAAAAGAGCCCTACCACTACAACCATGTTTTAAACAGGTCAACTTATAGTTAGTTAGTTAGTTTAATAGTTTTTTAGGTACTTATATTAAGTTTTTCTATGACGTTAGTGCTTGTAATCTTTTTTAAACATAGGTATAAGTAATGTAATTCTTCGTCGTCACGTTACTTACTGGCCTATGCTCGAATTTAAAATTCTAGGGTAGTATGTAGCTGATAAAACTACAGTCGGAAAAACCCGGCTTACGTGAGCAAGCCTCGTAAAAGTAAAACAAAATGATAGGGTAAGTATTTTTACCGACCCTATAAAAAACAGCGAGGGGGTAAATCCGAGTCGTTGCTGGTTCGAATCCCGTCCATTATTGATTTTTTAATTGTCTACCATAAAATTCTGATGAATTATAATTATCATAATTAAACAATATATGAAGAGAGTTTTAGATATCAACAAACATAACCACAGGTAAGAACTGCAACAGCTCCTTTTTAATACAAAAGCTTCATCAAAATCGATCCAGCCGTTTTTGAGAAAAAACACATAAGGAACTTGTTACACCAAACGCATTTTATCTTTTCTGTTCCATTTTCTTCGACGAAGACGGATCTCAATTTAATGGTTATTGTCTCAATTTCAATTACATATAAACTTACCTACCTATATGCCATTGGTACCTATATACCACCAATGATTAATGATGCCAAATGGGCGAAGTCATCGTTAGGCAGAAGCATAGGTATAGTTGTTGTTAGAGTTATAATTTTGCTTCGCCTTGGCCGCTGTGAATAAAATTATACTTCCTGCTTTGGAAAATTGTAACAGCGCGTTTACTGCTATACAATGATTTCCGGGTGATGACGATCCCCTTTGAAGGCCGAAGATACTCGTATTAAACGTACGACACTTATTTGCATTGATTACTGTACTGTAATCGACCAACTGACAGACAACCCACTGCCAAAAACGGTGGGTCTAGTCTAGACGCATAAAATTTGTACAGGAGTTCCTTATAACCGTGTAAAACGTACTCGTAGGTGACTACTAAGAAATATTATTTGGAAATTTAACCCCTAAGAGGGATGAAATAGGGGATAATATGGTTGTGCAGTACCGGCTGTTATTAATAAACTCTATTCTGGAACCACGCTTACAAATAACTCACCTTAAAACCTGGGGCAAATTTTAATTGCGCAATAAAATTAAAACGGTCGCAATAAAAAATGAGCTACTTAATTGATATAAAATAAAAATGTAGCGATAAAATATAGAGTAGATACTTAACATTTAATAATGACAAAGAACTTCAAGGGTCAAGAAGTATAAGTAGGTACGTTATTCATTTATGTACTCTATAGAACGACGACTGAAATTTATTTTATGTTCGTGTTAATAATATTAATAACGATATTGCCGATGTTTATAATATAAAAAAAAATATGAACTAAAAAAAATAATCTAAAATATGGCGCTATAATTACATAGTGATACCAATAGGTTGTTTCGATAAGAAACACTCGAAAGGTCAAAGAAAGTTGACCCCTTTAAATATAAAAGACAAAAAAACAAGAGACGCTTGTTACGTATATGGAATATAATCCCGCCAAAATGTTTTGCGACTGAGATTAGATAAATATCACAAGGTCAGTGCGACGAACGCGTGCCGCGTCATTCAGGAGTCATTAAGGTCACTGTGACATTGGCGATACAGTGACAAAATAATATATCTTATCTGGCAATGTCACATGCGCGGGCGCAGGTGCTCGCGACCCCTGCAGCCCTGCGGTGGGTTTCTACGGCGAAAAGTTGACTAAAGTGCTTACAAAGGTACCAAGTGGGAGAAAATTATATTGCGCTCTGGACTATGGAGATGTTTAGCCTTAGCCTAGCCTATGTCACACAATTTCATGGCGGACATAAGTTTTGTAAAAATTGTAATTTTTTTAGGGTTCTGTAGCAAAATATTGACTCCTATAGTTTCGCTGTGTCTGTCTATTTATCGCAGTCATTTTATATTCACGCAGTCATTCAAAAATATATTTACATACTGAATAAAATTAGCACTGTTTGGTATACTTATGGATAATCATGTAGAGGTATTTGTGTATGTATTTTTTTTCTGACGCTCATAATTCTCATGACATGTGCGTTATTATTCTGAAAGAGAACCAATGCTATTTGCATTATCATATGCTATTTTACTAATAACTCGCGTGTTATAATTAGTAATATCTAGTCAGTTCTGTATAATCTATATAAATCCAGTTATATGCCAAGAGTCAACCGTGTGATGTGTTATCACCATAACCTTCTGTGCGAGCAAATGACTTCCTGCTATGTAGTGCTCATGCATGAAGTCTATCTGCCTACTTATCAACTTGTCCTATATTGGCTAGTATAATGATGATTTATATCAAACACAATTTTCGTAATTTCGTAGGTATTGTGCACTTTTTAGATAAATAAGTAGATTATTTTTTGCGATTGTAGTTTTTTCTCGTTACATTCTGATACTGGTAATTACCTACATTTAAACGAGAACGTTTTTTGATGTATAAAATTAACAGTAATAAAAGAAAAAACACTTTCATCTGTGCATTACATTAGTGGTAAAGCTACCCTACATGTAGTAATAACACCCCGGAAAACAATATGTAGAGATTGGACCACATTGTATTCGCATAGGTACGTGTACGTAGTATTATAGATTGTAGGCATCCACGCTATAAACGGCTGAGTACACAGGGAAGTGGCTCGTAGCCTTGGCCGAGGTCGCAGCGCGTCACTCGCAACACTTATAAACTGTTTCATAACAACTCGCTCCGACCAATAATTGCTATAAAGGGGTTTTTATACAAATCGGATCGCTTTTTCTGACAATCGGTACAGAAACAAACTTAGCAAGTCTCGGGAAGCTGTATTCAGGGAGCAGCGCTCTCCCCCGCCCCGCGCGCGTCCTTCGTGACCCCGCCCCGCGCTCCGCACCCCGCTCCATGACCGAGCCGGGGTCACGGCCGCACACATTTTCCAAGCACGTGCCCCATCAATTTTCTAACAGTTATTTCTAGAAATTTATTTAATATATTCCCTTGTATGTACAATATTTATGTACCCGTATATAAGGTACCTACAGCTCATAATCGTATCTGCGAATAAACTCTGACTTGTTTGACATCTTTCTTCTATACGATATGCTATCTTGAGGTAAAAATTAAAAATAGTTATATATCAAAATAACATTAAAAGTATGGAACAGTCACCTACAAAGAAACGTACCTAGTAGACAGTATCAGCAACAATAATTTACTTTTGTTATTTGATTGTGCAAGTCCAAGAGTTGTATGAAGGTCGTAGATAAGGAATCAGCAATGTTACAGCCGCTGTTTGAGGTGCCTTACGCGCCTTAACGTAATAAAAACACAATGTAATACTTATATGCGACATAGTAGGTATAAATAGTTTGATAAATAAGTGATGTATGATCTGCGCAAATAAAAATATTCAACCTTGCACGTTTTCAAAGGCATGTTAGATTATCTTTAATTGGTTATCAACGATAAGTATAAAGGTACCTAAAACTAGGAAGTTGATGTTTATCTTTTGCCATATACGTACTTGACTAGCAAATCGCAACACTTGAAGCTGAGTTCAAGTTCAAACCAAAATTATGTCAAACAAACCGCTATCTATCGTTGAAAAACCAGAATGCATCATCTGGAATTGGTACCTAATCTAAAAATACCACATTTTGTTACGAGTATCTGCTATTTTGTATTGTGGGTAAATATAAAAAATAACTATATAATGTTGAAGCAAACAGCTTCCTTCCAGATGTGATAAATTAATTAGAACTGTACGAACTCAGCTAACTCTTCACAGAAGCACACCTGTTACATGTGCATTTAAAATCAATAGTCAACGTTGAACGTTAAATCACCTTTATTGGTACAGTAGGTATATCCACGCGTAGCCCTGAACTTCAGCATTCGGGATGTAGCCGCACCGCCCACATCTGTTCGAATCCGGTGCCAGTACTCGAATTAAATCATTTTCGAACCTGTTACTAGAATTACGATGGGATAAACGCTAGATTTCCAGGAAATTAGGTGTAGGGGTGTACATTTACTTTCATTATTCATACCCACCCTGTGGTATCGTCGTCTAAATGGTTATATGTATATGTATAATTAATTATCATTTGGACTCGAATCGAAAAACGTTGTTTGTTACGGCGACACAGTATTTAAAACTTTTTTTATTAAAGCACGTGTCAGCTAATTTTTAACAAGGCTTTTAAAAGATAAGAAATACTTTCTTATCTTGTATCAAGCCCTACTTGATCAAGCACAATACCGTGGAATAAATACGAGGCATTTTCAAAATCCACATTTGCAATTCAAGCGAGAATTTGCGTGCGATATTATCTCGGTCGCTCTCACTCACATGACTTTTCTAACGAGAGAGACAGTAATAGACATATGTAATACGCGCCAGAATAGGGGCCTGAATAATTTTTTTTTTTTTTACTTTTAAACCTTCCCTGTGTTAGAACGAACAAAACAAAAGAATAAATATTCAAATTAGTCTAGCCGTTCTCGAGTTTTAGCGAGACTAACGAACAGAGATTCATTTTTATAAATAAGAAAAAGAAGAAGAAGATTAAATAAATGTATATGCTATAGACGAGACGCTTGATACTTACTCGTAGAAGAGTACACCCTGGCACACACATCCACACAGTGAGATCGGCTGATCGTGACATCGGTGTCAGTTACTCTGAGAGAAATCAGTAGGATTCTTTACTTTACTATTTTATTAATTCAGCGTTTGCACTTAAAACGGAATCAATGGTTCGTATGTTTCCCAAAAAAATGTGCATTACAAGAGATCTATAATATTATCTGTATATTATGCTATACTATACTTTTTATCTTGATACAAAGAAATCGTTTACAATGAATTTTCCATTCAATTACTCTTGGTTATCTGAGGATAGGTACTCACTGATGTATATTGTACAATTGCAGAGTTTAAAGCGCGAGCGGCCCTGACCGTCGCACTGCTCTCCTCTGCCATGGTCACGGCCGATCGATGTCGCGCTCAGAGAGCTCACGCTAGCTGAGAGCCTATTTTATAAATATTTTAAAGATTAATATTATATTAAACTAGATTCTGCGACGTAAAAACGTATGCAAGACATTTTAAATTATTCATTTATGTGTCATCCTCGATCTTGTACCTATAAGTGTATTGTTATCTATCTTCCTCAGATGATCAATTGATTTTATTTAGGATTTCCTGTTAGAGTTTCCCACTTTAGACCATATTTTTCAGGTTATGAAACATAATGCAAAAAATCTCTAATGCACATGTTGCCAGTTTCTAATAGATTTATATCCGTAATATTTGATGAGGCAGTCATTTATTTTGAAGCCAGTTGTATGTTATGTTTTACAGTGCGCCTGCACTAAGTTTATATGCTCTCGACCCTCGCCTCACCTTCAGGTCCATTGTCACGGCCACTAGTTGTCAATTAATGCCGGCGACGGGAAGGTTAACACGGAAGAAAATCAATGCAAAGCTTTTCCTGAAAGACATGTCAATGTTGCCAGCTACCTGTGGAGTTTATTAGCTGTTTCCTTGTGAGTTTGTGACCTTTGATGTCTAGTTTGAAGATGAACAAAGAAAATTGTTAATGCCCTTAAATCCTAATCTTAAGAAAACACGACAGTTACAGAGCCAGCTACCTCTATTTGATATGGGTAACATTGATATTCCTTTTTCCTCCTTGATTAGATTGGCCTTGGTGGCTTTAAGCCGAACAGGAGGCAATTCTAGACCAATGAGTGTTGTCCCGCCACTATCCTTCTCAATTGAATTGGACTGATGCGGGGACAGAAAAACTGTTAAAGTCCCGAAAATCTTTCCGCGCGTTTAGGATAACTCGGCACCTGAAAGGTGGTGCTAATATAATAGAATTATAAAGAACTGGCTTTGGAGGCGTTTGATGCTTAGCAAATATATTAATAGAAAGTAAAGTTCAGATTTATAGCATCGATCTTAACTGCACTCTATCTCTCTCTGGACTTGGTGTTTCTTTCCATGTCATGTAGGCTCCAGTAGAAGTGCGCATGCACTGAGTCCAGCTGCCCCTGACCTTAGCTTCCATTGTCAGGGCCGATCGATGCCGACCATTGCTCACAACGATGAGGTTTGCACGACTCTCCGCTGCCTTTAACGAGTTTTCTATGATATTTGAAGATTTGTTTGATTTTTAGGATTTTCAATGGCAGTATTCATCATTATTTTGTAAGAAGTATCAAAGCTTACTTTATCATTTTAAATAAAATAATTATTTAAGTCTTAAGTAGTTCTAAAGTCAGTTTTGTACTTTTTTACGCATTTATTGATGGTTTTTAGGAAATACATACAGTCCTTGGCAGGAATGAGCTTTTAGCGCTGAAAGTTTAAAAAAACATATTATATTGCAGTTGACAATATAGGTAATATGTGTTTTTTACATATAATATTATTCCATCAGTGTACCACTGATCAAATGGACATTACCCAATAACTTAGGATCGATACAAAGTAGGTAGTCGAGTCGTCACGACGCCCGCCGATTTTATAATTTAGAAGGCGTATAAATAGCTGCGAGCCACTAACTGGGTCAAAAGGATAAATCAGTTAAGCGCCGCCTGACCTTTACCATGTTCATGTTCATGGTCACCAAAACGTCAGACCGTTTTAACTATCTCTGTCCTATAGGAACTAATAAGGTTGAGGTCCTCATACAGCCGATTCTTAAGACTGTGGTTGATAGATCTAAACTTTAAAAAAATATGGCTAATTATGACCTAAGTAATAGTTAAACACGTATTGATGGAAAATAAAAAATGTTGAAAACGGCCACAGGATGCTTTTTATTCTATAAGAATTCGGGCCAATCGAAATATTGGCACTAAAACCATAAGGCGCAGATAATATATTTTCGTTACAAATACCTACCAATTTGTGACTTAAAGTTCAGTGGCAATGATTCACTATTCTGAATGTTAACTTACACCAGTTAATGAACAGGAATTTCAGTTCATTGCCTTGAAAAGTCGAGCTAGCCCTTGAAACTATTCTGTGCTGTCACGGCCGGTGCCAATCAATGTACGCTACGCACCAACCAAGGACTCCGCATGTTTACTTTTAAATACCTACTATATTAATAGTTTGAAATATTAGGTTTAGGTTTAAGAACTTTATTATCACGAAGACAATTTAACGTCACTTATGTGATAACATGGATTAACATTTAAAAATTTTTTTGCGTTCGTCGTCGCACTTAAAACACATTTTTACCCACTTCACGCATTTCTTCTTCATTATCAAGCACAAACACATTCTAAACTTTTTATTTATTAGCTTTTAGGAAGCGACAAGTTAAACTGAGCAAGGTTTGCCAAAACTTGATACCTACATAATTATATATCTAAACTTTGTATTTATTAGCCTATAAAGCGACAAGTTGGGCCAAGGTTTATCAAAACTTGCCGAACCGATGAAATTTTTAAGCAACAATTTTAATAAAACCACAAGGACAAGTATAATAATGACCTACAATGACAAGCTCTTAAATCAGTTAAATGAACCTTTCAATTTTTGGCATCATGGGCCCTTTGAGGAGTTATTGAGTCCTAAGAGATGAATTAATTTTTCACATGTCACAAAAAACAAAAACATTTTCTTTATTTGCACCAAAGTTATCTGGAAAGCCTATAGACCTAAACGCATAGATTTATTAAAACGTCAAACAAAGCGGATTAAATTGTTACTGAGCCATTTAAGATAATTGCAAATTCCTTTTAAAATATTGTTTGTTATAAATTTATATGGAAATCCAAACTACCTACAGTTTGTTTACGTTGCCATCCAATCATCCCTCTCAAAGTTCAGTGTGTTGTGAAATAAGCTCGGAGCAGCAACTGTATTTTTCCTTTGATAACTTATAGTACTTTAATTTCCCCTTTGATGAAATAGTCGTTTTTGTAATCTCTAGGATTTATGCAAGTGCTGCAACTTTATTAAATTGTGTATTTTTGTGAAAGCTTGGAGCTTAAATTAGTTTGTTAGTATTTCAAAATGTACCTAAACTTAGCCTTAGTTTTCTTAACCTAACCTAAGGCATCCGGTTTTGGAAATTTGGGGCCATAAAGCCATAAAGCCACTTAGGGATAGTGCAGTTTTCCTTTACTGAAATAGTTAACGATATCTGAACAGTCGTTCTGAAGATTATCTCTATACGCGTACTATTTTGTAACACTAGTACGTATGTAAGGATAACCTTACCTATACATAGATACATGCAAATATGAACGCTATTCCAAAATTGAATGCTATTGCGTAAAATGAAATAACAAATAATTTAGATTTCCGAAAAAATATTAAATTGATTAATTATACGATTTGAGTGCCAAGAAATTACTCGCCGTCTCATACAATGTAGAAATAACTATGAAAATAGGAAAACTAACTGCGCCCCGCGGTTCCACCTGCGAGGTGATGAAAAACTTTGATGGTTTGGACTAAAAGTAGCCTATTAGATATTTGTTTTCTGAAGCCCTGACAACCTGAATGGAAAACTTATTGAGGATTGGTGACAAAAACTCAAACTTACTTATGCATTTATAAAATTAGTTAAGATAATAAGTAGTAGGTTTATTTCCAAAGTCGGTAGTCTGTTTCCACATTCTGTGCGCGCCCGTGACCCTCGCCCCGGCTCCGTTGCCATGGCCACGGCCGATCAATGTTCGCACCTAGGATGCACCCGGGAGTAAGGCCGTTGCTGTGGATGTGCGAAACGATGTACGTTTACAAGAGTATATAAAAAAGACGCTAACATAACGAATAGGGCAAAATCTGATATCACATTTTAAAGCAGCTGTATAGAAGCATAACATCGATAACATCTCTTGATGATGCTTGGTCAACCAATCAAAATATCCAATAGCACAATTCACCTAGGGCTGTAAAATTAATAACATTTTTTTAAGTTTAAGATTTTTGTGTAATTAATATCTTTCACAATTACTAAATACATACTTAATTTTTTCAATGGACAAAACTTATTTTGTTAGTGATTTTTACTTATGGCATTGAAATTTTAAAACGGATTGCGTGGTGGCCCTAAGCTTCCAGACTCGTGCAACCCGGATGTCCGTGACCCTGCGCCCGCCTGCCTCCCGTTGCCAGGCTACAGCCGATCAATGCCAGGGATGCACCCGGTATTACCTCGGTATATTCTAGTTGAAGCCTCTATTATGAGCTCTGTTCAAGGCTACATTGTGAGCTCTCTACAAGGCTTTATGTGAGCTTTGTAAATGCGTGCATGCACTAGAAAATCTGATTGAAAATTCCTTTGTTACATTTTCCTATGGAATTGTTTGGTGAGACTACTCGATTTGTGTAACAGTAAGCAATTAAGCTGCTTTTCCCTTCTACATGGATTGCTTTCTTGTAATAGGTACGTCTATTGTACTGGTTGAATTTAAATAGATGTTTTTACTGATATGATGACACTCTTACGAGTACTTGGTTGTACTATTATAAGGTAGTTTTTTTTGTAATCTAAGAGCAGGGTTTTATAGGGATCAAAATGTTTAGTTGTTAAATGTATACGAATCTCATGTTTATGGAAACTTCCGACTTCGCAATCAGTAATGTAATTAATGTTTGTAATGACATTACGGTCGGGTATGTTAGTTCGGTTCAATGAACGCTCGGTTCGAGTAAAAATAAAGATCTCCCGAAATACGACGCCGACGAGGGAACAAATTGGACGAGGGAAAGAGTGAAAAGATCTACGGGTAAATGAGTGAACCTGTAAAAATGGGGGCATCTTTAGGTGTATACCACATAACTTCGCTTAGTGTAATTTTATTATACAGTAAGCGTTGTGATTGATTTTTATGATAGGTACCTACTTACTTGATACTTTAATTTATGAAAGTCATAAGTTCATTAAAAGGATTGAGTCACCAGGATATCAAAAGCGTTAATAAGTTCTCATATATCTGCGTATAAGCTCTTATATCAGAAATAAGTTCCTATACATGTCTCCGACTTCTGGTTTCCTATTTTAATTGTTAGGTTAAATATGTTTAATAATGTCAATAGCGGCTGTGTTCCGTTTCCGTGTTGTGTATCAACAGATCTGTTTACAGGTATTTATCACAATACTATAATATCATAACATTTCCTACATTATCTTTATTTCAATTGATTTGATTTCCATCTTTTCACACATGTGACATCGCGTTTTTCACGTCAAGCCTAACGATTTCCATTCAAATTAACCTGTCTTGTAAAACTTTTGAGGCATAATTACTACATGCTAAATGTTAATGAGAACTTGACCTAACATTGTTTATGGTGAGACCTTGGCCGAAAAAAATGTTAACAAGCATGTGCATCGAACTAAAATAAAGTCACGTAGAGAAAACATGTAATAAATAGGCAGCTAACAAGACTGGTAGCTTAACATTGTAGCACGCTTCACTCGAAGCTAGCGATTTGCACACAATGCGCTAAAGTCAGACAATAATAATCCAAAGGCGCTGAACTAGTCCTTTTCAGTGAGGTAACTTTAGGACCAGAAAAGGGTTGTGTAGTGAACGAACCTTTAGTACCAGGCGAGCAGAGAGAGCGAGGAGCTAAATGCGTACGCGCACGTCGCCCTTGGCGCCATCGGCGTCGACAAATGCATTGGGTCATTGCACAAGTACAGGGCAGTGGAAAAGTGCATCTGAGAATAAATTTCACAGTTATAATTTTAACCTGGTACTTTGTAACCTTATTTGACTTTCATGTGTTGCACTTTATTACCGAAATCATCTTTTTTTATTAAAAGTATTTCAAGTGGGCCAGCGGTACAAGGACGAGTACTCACGCTGAGGCATTTTTAGACTGTATTTAAAACAATACCTTGCAATATTCACTTAGAAATATATAGCAGTATTCGCAGTATTTCATACCTACAATTTTAATCAGTAGCCAAATTTCAAACTGTTGACTTCGTCATTTGCATTTAATTTGCATGCATTATTTTTAAATTTTAAGAATAAGCATAATAAAATAAGAATAACCATTTGCATAGATATTTCTTACATGCTAAATGCGTTTTGTGCGTGACTACACATATTAATGCGTTTAAATGCACTTCTCACGTCATTATCGTATCCACCGTATCCACAAGCACATGCGCACAATGCAGGCGTCCTTATCGCACACGCAGTTACGTTGCTGTTCGAAGTGCATACAATCATTTTCTTGGCACGTGTTCCTCCTTGCAAATATGCTGCCCTGGTAACTTGCAACCGAAGTTAACCGTTTACTGGTTTGTCAGAGATCGTTGGAAATTAAATAAATCTTGAGATAATATTTGCTCAAAGAATGAAACCTAATTTGGTTGACCGGTATCTACTATGACTATTGACAAGCAAATTCGTAAGTAATTTTTAAAATAAAAATATAAAATATTTTGATACTCGTATTGCCCATGGGCACTGGGGAGACAAATTTTCTCCTTGTTTTTGTGCTGAACAAAAAACATAATGAATCAAACGCAAATAAAAATAAATAGTAATAATAAATAGTATTTCATTTAATACTAATTATTCGTGCTAAATAAAACCTGGCGATCCCTATTTCTTCAAAATCTTTCGACCTCTTGTTAATATGTATTTAAATGTAAAAAACAATCGACCAATAACAAACTGTTTCCAACACATCATTTTATGAAAATTTTATCAATATTGCTCAAGTGAATGTTGTACTAATGTCTATATTAACAATTAAAAATACATAAAACCCAAATTTGGTCTACGCTTCAAAATAGTAAGTAAACATTTTTTTAAGGTTTATAAATAACATAAACCTGTTCTTCAAGTTGATAAGCTATACAGTCATTATACATTGCAACATCAGCAGTTGACGCAATGTGCAGGCGCAAGTGCAGTTTAGTGCAACCGACTACCAGGCGCTCATGATAACTAAAGAGGTTTGTTTGCACTTTCCAGTGGCGGCCTATTTTAGAGCAAAACGTTATAAAATTAGCTTTTCATCAAGTCGTTTATGCGGGTGGGGCTTTATAAAAACAGACAAATCCACATATGGATATTATAACATGCTTACAATATACATTCAAAGCATATCTCCCTCTTTTAAGCATTCATTTGTGTAAATAAAAATAAGTGTAAACAAAATTGTGGGGAAAAAGTTTTTTGATTTATAGGCATCCGAATAAATTCTTATTTTAAAATGTGAGATGTATGAAAGGTTAGATATATATTTTGGATAGTTATCAGTACAATCCAAACGACTACAGCCGAAATTGTTTTAAAACACCTATTGAATTATTACAACCTGGTTTGATTGACATATCATAACACTTGCACAAATGTTTTTCTTTATTGTCATTGAATTAGAGCTAATTGTTATTGATATGATTTGATGATGGAAAAGCGTGGGAAGAAATATGGTGGACGGACAAAATAAGCATCTAGAAATGTGATCTATACAATGTAAAGTGCAGTTGTGAAATGAAATTTTAGAGTCATCGTTGCATTGAAAATGGTTACCTGCTGCTCTCGCTTTTACTCGTTACCAGAGTGGTTATTACGCGAGGAGTAGTCGTGAACGTTAGATGTAATAGGTGTTGCTTTCTAAGCAGTGAAGGTGAGGTGCATGCCCGCGCTCGGCGCATTGCTGCCAGTTCAAGTTTAGTTGCGCGGGCGCAGCGATAATTGCAGAGATCGTTGCACTTCTAACGCCCTCCGAAGGAGCAACGAACGCGCGCAGCTGCCCGGGGAATAGATCCCGACTATTTCAGAGCACGGCTTGCGCAGACACCGAGCACCGACACCGAGCCTCCTGCGCTGCGCTTTTAACTAACGACTCCACCTACCTGTAATGCGAGAAGTTGCCGTGAAAAAACATCGCGTGGCCCGACCGTGCATTTACATAAAATATGTGTTCGGCGTTTTAATATATTGTGTCTCAATGCTAATGGCTATCTTGTTTCGTCGGTTGCATGTCTGGAAGTGGAGCTACACTTGAAACTACACATGAATTCAAAATATGATACGAAGCGCAGAACAGAAAGCAATTTGAAAATGACAGCGATCTAATAATACCCCTCATTTGCATGCTTTTCACATCTGTACAAGTCTTTCTATTTGTATTAAGTGAAATATAGTTGCCTTCGCATCTTATTAGAAAGTCCTATTTTAAAACAAGATTTCAAACTTCAAATTCCGGAATATGTCTTATATTACGGCACTAATACATTTTCAAAATATTCTTGTAATGCCGGGAGTTCACAACTTTCCATGCTTGTTCATAGCTAACTATATAAATATAGTTAGCTTTATAAAGTAGCGCGAAGTTCACCAGGCCGTTGCACTTTCAATGCGACCCTGCGCCAGCGCTCTGACACACTGTAACACAGAGGCTGAACTTTGTTCAAGTGGCCCAAAGGACGTAAAAATTTGGCATTACATTAGAATACATCAACCTGATGTCATAAAATTTGTTTTCTTTTTCTCCCTTTAGTCAAGGGCTTTTTGCTAAAGTATGTCATACATTTATTTTATGTACGCGTACAACGATGTACCGTGGTGGACGGAAATGAGATAAATGCCATATTAGAAAAGCCGACTCTAACTAATAGAAAAGTATTATAAGATAAAGAAGCAACAGGAAGAACAACAACAATATACTTAGCAACATTTATTTTGCAACATCTATAGCATTTCTAGCAGGTGCAAAAATGTTCAAATCTAAGCAAGTTTTGATATAATCCGATCTCATCATAATTTTGAATACTTGGTGGTTCGAAAATGAATTAATAACAGATTGATGAACTTGAGTACTGCCAATAAAATGTATGGCAACGCGAAAGTGATTCATTGCTGGTCGGAGCGCTCGAGCACGGTGCATTGCTATTGTCGATCGTATCTGTCTCTTAGAGTGCACTTAGAGTGGTTTCACTTGATTATGTGCACTGTGCATCTCTGTACAGTGTATATTGTAGGCGGCTTACTGATCTAGACAGTTAGTCAGTCAGTCAGTTAGTGGTTTATTATTTCTTATGCAGCAGTTATCCTTTATGTTTGGTAAAAGCTACACCAAAAAGTGTTTAGTGTTGTTGATACATAAGTATGGTGTAAAAAACAATATTGGATAGGTCGATAAAAAGCTAAAGTCGTACTTCGATTAAATCTGATTTTATAAACTTTGAATAAACGTTATTGTTGTATCAATATCGTCGTCACGCAAAGATTCATTGATGTAGCACACCAACCAGTTTTAACCTCAACTATAGTATTATGAATGCGAAAGTGAGTTTGCTTGTTTGTAACACTTTCACGCACTAACTATTCAACCGATCATCATATAATGTTGCATACACGTTGTCAGGAATACAGAAAAGGATATAGACTACTTTTCATTATCGTCACCGTTTTTAATAACTACGGGGGTAAATTGCGGCGCAGCTAGTTACAATATTACGAACAGAATAGAAAGCTTTTATTCCAATTTTCCCAAGCAATGAGTCATAGTTGTTTCAGAGGACTCACAGGATTTTCCGGCTTGTGACACGTCATTGTTACCCAGAGGAAACCACTAAAACAGGGTGACTCAGTCCTTTACGAGAGCTGAAAAGCTTTTCCGAGAAACATTCCCTTTTCCAAATGATCAGGGCCTATCTCATAATTTATTGAGCGAATAAATAAAGCCTATGTGAGTCATAGTAACAGGCCTTATTATGTGCTTAGTATATGCGTCAGATTAAAAAGTATTAGTAAAAATTGGTCAGAAAAGTATTTTTGGAGATACTATTTTTAGTTTGTAAAGTTCTTCGACGTACTTGTAAGTTTCTCCAATGCTATTGGTTTTAATAAGTTAACATTTTTGGAGAAATTTTTATTCAAGCTTTTCAGAAAGTAATTTATTTAATACGGTTTAAAAGAAGAGTCACATGAAAGGACTACTTTAAAAAAATATTCAATATAATTTAATATAGTAGATGAATACGGTTGTATCTCCTCGAATTTAAAAGTAATTTGTTTAAATTTAAATTTAAGGTATATTTACATGTCATTTACCTCTAATTCATATTAAAGTCAAATAAATAAACTTTTTGTGTCTACGAAGTTTTTACTTTCGTAGCGCTTCGTAGCACCACTACGCGATGTAACGACCGCCAGCGGGCTCGCTTGCAGGTCACTGGCACTGCCCGGCCACTGCACCCGACTAGCTTACATACTTTGTAGGTAAATAGTGGGTTACCATGTTGTGTAAGGTGTAACACTAATAACAATATAAAATTAGAAGATTTTCTTTACTTTTGGTATAAAATGATGACCCGAGCAAAATCAGATCAGCAATAGCTAAAATTTCCCCTAAAACTTTTACCTATGAAGCACATCATTGCGCTTGTCATAAGTAAGTCAGTAAATGTTTAATATCGAATGTCAACTAATTTTGCTTAATACCTTAGTAGAAACGATCGTTAGCTCTCCGCCCATCTAACATTGCAGCTTTTTTTCTATTGCCAGCATTCCCAGCTAGCGTTCATCCAACTTTATAATGTAACCAGATATCTACTTTTACGATATAAGTGGCAGGCGATTTTATAATAGGCAAAAGCTAGTCGGTCAACAGCCCGCATCATGTTCTCAGCTTTCGACTTAAATAGCTTTTTGTAAACTTCTCACGAAAGCTTCATTGGAAAGAGTTAGAAGTTAATTGTTCTATAAGGTTACTGTTGAAGTCATATAACGCCCGCGTCGTAATAATTGTATTTCATTATAGAGAAGTTAGAAAATATGTAAACTATAAATATGTATATTTTGACATTTGTTCAGAAATAAATATCAGATTAAATATAGATTATTATTTGGTTATATTTGATCAGATTGTTTGGCTTTATTTGATTTATAGAATACGAGTAACACACCACTACACAATCATAGCAAAATGTGACATCAATGATGCCTAGTCAAAGTCATAGTCAACTTCACCAGGTCATGGTACCATCTTCTCTACAACTTGAAAGCAAAAACCACCTGAACTTGACAGTTCAGTTCCAATTCAAAATCGTCATTTAGTCGTAACATGCACAATTTTATAGCTGGCTGGCGAGCTGTTTTATATAAAAAGAGAACTTTCTACGATATAGGAAGCACTTGAGATACATAAACATAGTACCCATCAGATTTCGAACTTACAATTTTGAATATGCATAACACTCTTTATAGGATAATAGGATCAAAAATAAACCGTGTAAAACTTGTACAAACCGCGTAAACGAGATCGTTGGCCGTCACAACAACATTATTCAACGTGGTTCCATGACCTACCTCACATGGTAATCATATTTTCAGTGTTCCTTATGATTCAGTGTCCATTACCGATGCAGCGACCGCGAGATATCGACCTCTTGAGCTGCACTCGAGTGTTTATGCTGCATTATTGATATTTACTTATTCTATTTCACTTTGGTTCTCGAAGAGCATTTTTTTCTGTTACTCTTTTGTTGGGTTACGTATTTTTTAATGGTTTTTTCAAGTTTTATGTCCAATTCACACTACTTTACAATGTGAATATCGCTGTTTAATTGATTCCTATATATTAATGTATCATTATATATTATTTATTATATTATATTTTATCATTATTTCTTTGTATTTTTTTTTTGTAATCGTTGTATTTATTTGTGAGGTAGTTGTAAGTGCTAATAGCGTTGTTACTACAATAAATAAATAAATAAATAATAGTCATAAATTATTTGAATTGTTAATCGCTTATGACGTAAATACATAAAGACAAGGTCATTAATTTTTATCATGGTAGGTATAGTTTGCTGTGAATACTAAGAACTAAAGTAAACCTTAGTGTGAGATACAGATCTCACTCTAAAGATGACTTAATTGAAATAACAAATTATTTTTGAACACCTACTTTTTCTTTGAGATGTTGATACATTCTATGAGAGACATAAGCAATAGGTGTACCAAAACGTAGCTTTCAGAAACCAAACGATCAGATGCCTTAAATTGACAAGATCTAGTGACGTCACGAACATATAACTTCAGCTTTCATTTACCTTTAAAAAGAGTTAGGTCTAGAAAAGTGAAGGCCATAAACACAAGGTGGTTGGACCCGAGTTAGAAAGCGTAGGTGATTTACAGTACGATATCGTGGGTAGCATTTACGGGTGAAAATAGCACGGAGTTATACCTAGCTACTACCTAATTAAGTTATCCGGAAAACTTGCTCTTGTTATTAGTGCCTTGAACTGTTCCAGCAATAAGTGACTGTTTGACTAAGTACCTAATTATAAAGCATTTCACTTTCCGCTTATTTTCATAGAAAGTTAATTTGATAAAGACCGCTGTAGAACTGTAGATAAAACGTTAGAATGCCGTGAGCGCACATTTTTACTGTAGTTCATTAATTTGAATTGGAGTTATAAAACAGCGAATTAAATTAATTTTCAAATACCATGAGTTCTTTCACCTCTCGAATCAGCAGTTTCTACTTGGAATTTTTCCAACAAACGACGTTGGAAACGTCTGCAATGAACATAGAATTACTATCATTGTTTCTTTTTACTGTTCGCATGGACGTGAAACGTTTAGAGATGATAATGGCGTTATGGCACAGGTTAGTAGGCAGTTGGGTAAGTTATGTCCTGATATGAATTGAGTGCGGGCCGAGGCGGCGCAGTTTTTGCCGGCGCGGGCGCGGCGGGTGCGCGGGCGCATATAGATGCGACCCGCGGCGCGGCCGACGACCCGCCCCGAGCCGGCGCTTGACCCCGCACCCAGCCCTTGCTCGCCTCACCTCACCAGTTTTCTCTGAAACATGACACGCAATGAAAATTTTCCACAAAATTACGTTGGCATTGACCGTAAACTTGGAGCTCTGTATTTGAAATATTTTAAGGTTGTCGTAAACACTTTATTGGCTGTTAACGCTGCGTTATTGGGCGACGGGTGGAGTAACAAACTCTTTATTCATGTGTCCTTGTGAGAAGACGTTTGGTAAAGCCCAACAAAATTCATGAAGTCGTTTTAAATTTCGAATATTTGTTGCTAAGTGAACCATATTATATATACCTCTACAATGAATGGTTTTGCAAATTTTAATATCAGCTATCAAAGTTCTTAAAGTCCATAACTGTGGAGATTCCACAATGCCGACATCAGTAGGCACTAAAAGTGTTTCATTCATCAGAATAGTGAGACATGACAATAATGGAAAGCTTTTAGATATTGTTACTTAATCTGTGTCCTTCCGTCGGTCGGCTCAAGGGCCAATAATTGGCAAAGAATGGCCCTCGCTCCAGACATTGTATCAATGTCCATTCTGAATTTGCAATCGCATGCGTCATCCCTCTCTCTCCATCGTGATTGAAGCGAGATCGAGAAATAAGATTATTCAGTTTTTGCAGGGCTGCTTTACGAAAGAAAATGTGGGAGCAATGCCCTTTTATGGATCATTAAAACAAATCAAAATACAAATCTCTTAAACTTTTTCCACTAAATAATATTGTTTCCAACTTTTTTATGTTACAGATATATCAATACAAATGTGGTCATACGTATCGAATCTTAAAGTTAATGAGACCTTTTTCGACGTTAAAGCCAGGACAAGCCTCAAGATCAAACGTGTGTGCTATGCTCATTTCATGCTCTATTTTGCTAGCTCGAGTGACAGCCCTAATATAATACGTTTAAATAACACAAGTGGAGTCGTATCGGCGAGTCGACGGCCGTGGCCAAGGCCCGCTCGGTCAGGGACACGATATCTAACTCGATTCTGCCTACTAAAGTACCTACCATCTGTACTGGTTTACATTTAGTTTATACAGTCTTGTTCTATCTTATTTACGAGGTTACATTTGTAGGAAACCGATGTTACTCGACTGCGTTTCAGAAGAGTTAATTTTGTTTATCACCGCTGCATAAGTTTCCAATCTTTAAATGATTTCTCTCATCAAGTTTTTAGGTATTGATTGTTTGTTATAATTATATTGTTATTATATGTAAATTATTATTTTTATAAAAGTGTCAAACGTAATTTTCGAATTGAATCTTTACTTAATCAAAGTTGAAGAGTCTTATCAAATAAATGCTGCTTAAAGTTATAGCTGGCTATAGTTAGTTCTGCCCAATGCGTATTTATTTTTTGTATCGCATAGAAGTTAAATTCCATTTGTCAATCTAACCAACTTTTCTAACTAAAGCTTCTACATACGAGTATACGAGTAAAACACTCATTTGAAACAAAGAAAAAAAGTACGTCTCAAGTCTGCAATTTCCGCCTGCTTTACCTTCCCCTGTAAGTTAAGAGCCTTTGAAAGGCTTTCGACATGTTAGCTTACACTTGGTACTACTGCATTGTGGTCGCAATTACCTACCCTGTAGCACGGTAGGTACGAGTATGTCGGTTGCTGCTCTTGCGGAAACGAGGTGCGTCGGCGTCTCCCGTCTGGCCCCACTCCACTGTCCCGCCTGCCCCCCCCGTCTGCAGGGCCAGGGCCAGGCCCCCTGCACCACCCGCGCTACCTCGGATGTAATTCACTCTCACTAACCCACTGCAGTGCAGTCAATCATGCACATCGTTTTGTCTAATTCAAGGTGATGGTGCACGGTAATCGTAATCCGTCTGCGCCCTAATGGTTGCTACATCAATATACAGGGTTGGGTTATTCATAAAAGGTATGCTAAGCCGAAAAGGGCTCATAGTACTCATCATTATGAACAACTTTTACTATGGGACCAACTCGGAATTCGCGAAAAAAAAATCAGCTGTTCCATACATTTTGCCGAGTGTCATTGACATTTTTCTATGGAACAGCTGATTTTTTTTTCGCGAATTTCGGGATGGTCTCTCATAGGAAAAGTTATTCATAATGATGAGTACTAATGAGTCCTTTTCGGCTTAGCATACCCTTTATGAATAACCCTGTAGAATATGCGAGAAATCACGCGGTCCTCTTTTTATTTGCAAGTCATGTTAGCCAACTGTTTATAGTCTTCACTAATTCTCCCGACTGATTGTAGATATAAAATATATCTAGCTATAAGTTCATAACAAAGCTGTTTTGTGGTATCTAAAAATTTACTGACGACACACGCAGTGTACGTTTGCCTTTTATTACCTTTTCAAGAATCCAAAAGTAATTGTTAGATGTTTAACATGACTAACTAACAGCCCCCTGCGATTTCATTTAAACTGTTACTTCTTAGTAGCCAATACAACGCGTTAACCGAGGGTAGGCATATGGTCCCGAATTTCATATAAATACAATGAGTCGTTATGGACTTGAGTGAGGAAACACACAAACACATATGAACAAACTTTCGCATTTAAAATATAAGTGTAATCACATAGTGTGACTATAAATTCTTAAATACATTATTCCTAAACAATAGATATCACCTTGTTCATTACAAGTCGTCAACAGAGGTACTCGCACCTACATAGGAACCAACAGCTTTTAATTCTCCTCCACCCTACACCACCCCGTTGCGTCACTTGAAACGCGACGTAAAAACACCTTTTATCATTTTTCATCTCTATTTCCCTAGGTTTTTGTTCCCATGTCACACGCCGCATCACTCAAAAGCATCGTGTTCTCTTTTTATAATGTCTGCAAGTCGGTGGTGAAAGCGCCGGGGCTGCGGCGGGGTGCGAGGGGCGCGGGAGGGGAGGGTAAAGAGGGGAAGTGCCCCCATGTCTAGACTGGGTCGGTAGTTTTCCGGGATTCAGCCGGCTTTGCCTGCAGTCTGCTCACCCACTCACTGCACCGTACTTACAAATATGTATAAGTAACATATATGCCGCCGTCTGAGTACCCTCGACGCCCGACGCGGTTTCAGCGTTATTTGTCGGGGATGTAGGTATACAGCGGAGTACGATATAAGCTTGTCAGTAGGGGAAGCTTTGGAATACCGGATCGATACAGTTGCGTTTTGGATTTCGTTTTGTGCGTAGACACGGCGGACGTTGCGTGGTCGCGATTAACCCATTAAATGATGTTATCAAGCCAGTTAGTTACGAGACTACTCAGTTTCATGTATTTCCGGGAATAATGTTACTATTTACTAACAGTAAGCTTTTGTTTTGATAATGATTCTCTGATTAAGTCTTCACAGTCCACGCAAACAGTCAAATATTATTTAATACTAATTACTAAGTAAGTTTATGTGTATTAATTGGGTTTGTTACAACTTTTCACAATACTACCGAGAATATGTCTCCATTCACTGACGCCATCCGGTTTGATTCCTAGTAGGCGAGGCCTCCTATATCGAGCGACCAAACAGCTCATTGAGCTAACAAATAGGATCGTCTATGAATTATAACAATAGGCCATATAGCCCGGTTCCTTGTAATAGGCCTTTGTGACTTGTGACACTGAGCTGCAAGTATTGCCATAGATTAAGTAACAGGTGAATGATCTGAAGGTGTAATGTATTATGTATAGGGCGAGAATTAGCTTAGTGGCACCTGCTTAGTTTCTAGTTGGACGTAAGTCACGTTGGTATGCAATTCAATTGATTAAATGTGCGTGTCTATATGTTTGTTACTCTTTTACTGATTTGGGTTCCTGTAGGCTAGTTAATGAAACCGCGGAGCACAGCTAGTAAATTATATTCTGCTGAAAATAAGATGTTTTCATATAATTTCTCATAAACTACGACAAATTGGCGCTTTTCAGAATTCACAAAAAAAAAATTGGCGCATACATTAAAGTTGTTTATTTATGTTTCAAAAATAGAACAAAATAAAATAGTACGACAAATGTGCATATTAAACAACACATGTCATGCTTTCGCAGCGTTCGCACATCAGAAGTTATTTTGATATAGCATGCGCCATGCCGATCCAATCTTGCCTAATTATCCGACACATTCCAAACTTGCAGCGGTTCCAGTTGGGTCGGGAATACTTGTCTAGAAATAGTGAAGCTAATTGTGTTTCGTAACGTCGATCTGGAGGGCTGTGGAGCTACCTATATTTAGCGAGGGGTGTGGTGAGGCGGGGGAGGCGGCGCGGCGGTGACGCGGAAGCGTAGGGCGGGCGGAGGGCGATGACCGTGAACGTGGGGCGGCATCGATCGCTGTCGGCCATACCCTCGCGCAACGGAAACTGTATGCCTCACGATGCTCACTCGATCGGGTTTTAATCCAATTGAATGGGCAGCGACTAACGCAATGAGCTAATGAATCAGTTAAGTGATTGAAAAAATAGACGCACTTTGTCTGTAACAGAATGTTTGTAAATAATAGTTAAGTCAAGTACACATATAAAAACAAAAAACAAAAGAAAGGAAAAAGAGAAGGTGGAAAAAAACTAGAAAATTATATGACAAACATTTTTTTCAGGATTTTTACTTTATTTTAAAATTAAGTACTATTCATTAATAACAAAACGATTAATAAATTATTACATTTGTAATTGAAGAAACTTAATATTTTGTTAGTATCGAGTCAGGCGACCAATAGTAGTGGTTTGGTCGTGAAACGAAGAGGCGCTATTCAGTCGTTTGATAACAGCTTTTATGAATCCGCTCTTTTGATTCAAATCTTAAATACTTTTTTTATATTTTTCCTTTATTTTAATACCTTTTGGATATAAAAGTACTTATCTGAATTCAAATTACTACCAGCAGCTCAGAGACTAACTATTACAGAGGACATATACATAGTGTAGCGACGCACTTTAAAAAATCGATTAAATGAATTTTAATCGAAAAAGTTTTATGTACCTACTTGTTAAAATAATACTTTAGATACACAACACAATTTTAGAAGTATTCTGTAATGTTCTATACTTTTGATTCAATCATAATTTTATTTAGACATTTTATATTTTAAAAGTACAGATTAAAAAATAAAAAAATCATCTGCTGCAGCTGCATTTTTAGCTAGTTGTAGAGAAAATTGTGTTTCAATGCAACTGAAACTAACGCGGCTGCTAGCGGTATTTATTTTAAAATATTCTAAAATAAAACTAACCTACTCCACTGCACACGGAACGAAAATGTTACTCGCGAAGAAACGCGGAGGGTCGCCGAGACGACTTGGAGCCCTCCTTTCCCTTTATCCCTTCGATCTAATAACGAAATAAAAGTTAGTAGGGTGGCCTGGTCCCCTGGTCGCGGGGGTGAAGTGTGGTATGAATAGCTGTACATGTATATCAAGCGGCCCCTGGGGGAGCACGGAAATACAAGCGAATCGTTTATTACCTGACTCTGAACTTTAACGTGGAAATGCAACTCATTCTAATCGATCATCCTTTGAAAATACAACTCTAATTTCTTTGAATACTCAAGGAAATAGTATAATATGCAGAGATAGTCTAGTAAAATTCACAAAAAGAATATACAAAACTGACGACAATGATACTTGCGTTTGGGTTTCTCAATTTTGATATTTTATCAAAACAAACAGAATAAGTACGAGTATAACAACCATCAATTGCAGTATTTGTTAAAAAACAACGTTATGATTATATTGTCAGTTAAGTGCCTGAGCATTGTACAACATACAATATATGTAAATGTAATTATTACATATCAATTCAGGCATAATATTGTATTATGATTATATAAACCCAATTTCCATTGAAATTACGGCAGCCATGATTTATGGTGATTGCATTAATTTCGGTTCAGTTTGATAACGCGTGCAGGGAAGGCGGTAGGGGTGGGGTATAGGAAGCGGCAGGGGTATTCGGGGGTAGTTGAATGTCGGGCAAGGGCGTGAGTCACGGCCGCGATCAATACTGCACTGTTCGGTGGCATGCAGTAACAGAGATTTCTAAAATGAAAGCGATTTGAATCTTACTGCTATTTTTATCGTTTCTGACAAACAACTAATCAATATTTATTAACAAACACGTTACTACAAGTTTTTTAATATCGCGATAAACGTCTACGATAAAGATTTTGATGCTAAGTACTGTTGTCTGCTTAATTACTTAATAAGGTCCATGTTAAGCAGCAAACAATATACATACCTGCATTTATGATTCCCGTATCGGTTTATTTAGCCACGAGCGCAGATGCAATCAATAGGATGCTAGTCAATAATCGACTATTGTAGATGACCAGACCAATGACGATGAAGCTGAAAAAAACGAAATGCTTATCATTTGGAATTACCTAATATTTAGTTTTAAACAGAACTTTTTTAAAGTCAACAAGACAATTTTCCGAGTTGTTCTTTTTTTATTTGACCGCCATCTCGCCTGATGGTAAGCAATGATGCGGTCTACGATGGAGCACGCTTGCCTAGAAGGAACCGATTCACTCGTGACTTCAAAACACCCAGATTATATCTATCGGGAAACACCCACTCGAGCAAAGCATTCCACACCCTAGCAGTGCGCAAAATAAAAGTGGAATCAAAGCGTTCCATCGTTCGAAGCGTTTCGATATTATGTACGGTGCAGACAGACTGTATTGTGTGCGGTGTAGGTATGCGTGCCTCCGACTGCCACCGCGACGAGCGCCGTCTCGCCGGTCGGTGGTGCACTCGGGAAATTGGACGAATTATCCACGCTCTACCAACAACCAACACGTAACTACAATTTTCAACCTAACACCCTTCAAAATAAGGCTTAGGAAATGATTGCGCGTTTATTGTAGAAAATGAAAAATCGGGGCGGTTGGGGGGATTAGTGAATATAATTGACGATTTTTTTAAGGTGAAGTTATGCTAGTATTTTTTTTAATGATTAGGGAAAACCGAATTATATTTACTTTTACGCGTCTTTTTGGACAAGTATTACAAATATGATACAATCGAGAAGTTTGTACCTACTCTATTTCTTACAGCATGATGTTGGTAAAACTAATTTCCTCTAAAAGTAGGGTTAAAAATAAGTTTTTTAAAACCCGGATGATATTCTGCCTTAGATATATTGAAGCAATAATGACGATAAAAGTTTAGAAATAAATGCCAACGAAGTACTTGCTTACTCTAGATTTGAACACATTCTGGAGAATACGGACTTTGGTACTCGCTGTGTGTATAAAAAAATCATAAAACGTAGAATCCACAAAAACTTTGAAAAGTCTGTTGCTATCTTATGTGACATGGAATATTATATTTAGGTAGTAAAGTGATAAAGTCACTACACAGGCTATGGGGAGCAACAGAGTGAAAAGTCCGTTGGCAGGGACGGCTGGACGCGTGCCATTTGGCCGTAAACGACCAAATGATCCACTATACTTTTGGAGATTGCCACGATGGGGGCAGCTGGATTAGTCGACGTATTTCATTTAAATAATTAAGGACGACCGAAATTTCAGTACTAACAGCACTTGGAAAATAATCACGTAACGACTTCACGTAATCAACACGTGATTTTTTGTTTTGTTGTTGCTTTTTTTTGTTAAAAGTTAACACAAAGGACATAACAGGTAAAAAATATTGATCCGTGAGAAGTTCAGAACGAACAAACACAAAAAAACGGTGAAGTCGACGAATGTGCAGCATGTAAGGTGTAATGTACTCGTATGTTTAGTCAACACGAAAAGTAAAAACCCTTTTTTCTTTTCCTGATGCTTAACTGACTTTTTGAATATTGACTTATTACTGGGTTTTAATTCTAAAAATTCAAAAGTCTGGGTGGCGCTTACTTATTACGGGCAAACGTGATTTACCCGTCTTGTCACTCAATGGCATAAAAAAAATTCTTTGGAAGGAAAACATCCTTAATATTATCTCTTATTTTTCTTTTCACCGTATCTTAAATGTATTTTATTTGTGATAAAACGGAGTCTGGAGTACTGTACAGTGCACACATAATTATTTAATTTAATAAAAAAACTCGTAAGCAGCAAATGAAAAAATAGTCAAAATCATTCATAACAAACAACTTTATATAGTTCCATGGCTTTTAATAAATTTGTCCTTTTCTTCCTAAAATTAACATAAAATATCCATTTAACTTAAATCTAAATGACAATAATTTTACACGATTTCTAATAAAAAATAATAGACATACAGATGACACTATAAAGAAAGAAAGGAGTGAATTCAGATATGACGAGTGAAAGAGATGAATGGAAGAAGTGTACATACTGTACCGACCCCACGTAGGTGGGATAAGGGTAAGAAGATAATGATACAGACCGACACCGGAATTTTACCAAAAGGGTTCTTCCCACTATGTAGTTCAGAACCCTAAAAACGTCAAAAATACGTAGAGCCCCGTGTGTGGTGAATAGAAAACATTTTCCTTCTCTATTTTCTCTGAGCGTCTCGTTTGACGAGACGCTTATTAGATAAAAAACTACATTTCGTTTATAGCTTAGTACATTGCCTATTTATAAGAAAAATATGCTCTATCAATATAACTGCACTATACAATAATTAATTTGCTTGATCGAGTCACCTAAATTAAGAATCTCTTTAAAAAACCGCAAAAACGAAATCACGTTTGCGAGGGCGTGAGCGAATTACTTTTTTGTGATAAATATATCAGTACACACGTGACAATGGAGGTCAATGAATATCAACAATTTTGTTGATATTTTGGGCCAAAACAATGTTTTACTGCAAATGATCGCTTGCTATCCCTTGCGCAAACATCCTTGCACCATGTGCGATCCCGCTCTACTAGATTACTATCACAATCGGAATCACGAACACACATCTAAAAAAACGCTGTTTCTAAATACTTATCAACAGCATCTGGTACGCTGTAGAGACCTCAGTGGCCAACGTCATTCCAAAGAAAAAAAAATTTATCAACAGTAGGTATTACAAATTGGTTCTAATTTAGTACACCATCGTTCAAATTGACATTAGTAGGAAGGAATACGTAGACAAGTAATTGTATGTTCGAATACTTGTGTCTAGATTGTATGCATGTCTTGTCTTGACCTAGTGTCAATTCAACAGTTGCATAAACGTAGGTTTAGTTAGTATTTGTGCATATCTATGATATCTAATATATTCAAGCCTGCAGAGCGCTATTCAAAGTTAGAAAGCACCTACCTACTTTCCTTACCTTCGTAATTGTTTTAATTGTCGACTTATTTTAACTTTGTTACTTTTTATTCTTCTTCCTTGTAAGAACTAACAAGGCAGAAGAAAGAAAAATAACAAAGTTTTTCCATAGTAAGATCGTAAGTTAGTAAATAGTTGAAGTGCAAAGCTACAAAAAGATACAAAAACAAAAAAAGATAAATTGGACATTGGATGAAGAAAACTGAAAAATTGCTAATAAAATCGAGGCCAAAGCTAGTAACATTTTTGAAATAATTCTCGAAACATCTTAAGATGATGATGTAGCGCTGTTAGTGCACTTCCCATCGCACTGACATTGAGTAGGAACGTACCCACCTAATTGCTTGCGCATGGCTTGTTTGAGTGCCGCCAACGTTCCGCCATAATGCTCGCGTGTGTTTTGTGGCATTGAGTACTAATAATAATCGGTGAACTTGACATTGAGCGCGGAGGCTCGTCATCACCGGTTGCTCCATCTCTTACACAATGCAGTCATACTCGCAGGTGTGAATGAGACGGCCGATATTATCTCTCAGTGTACTAGCTGCTTTGTAGGTCAGTTGTGTGTTCCGGACGATAGTCCGAAAGTCGGCTGGAGGTTACATTACGTAGATATTTACGTTAGCATGTTGTTAGCAAATACAATCAGCATAGAAACTGCCAGATTGGCGCATTAGCACGCGCCATTACAATCTTTGAATAAAGGTGATGACGTTAGCAGATCTATTGAAAGGGGTGTATTTCTTTTATTCTAGGACTTAAAATACTTGCAATTACTTAAAATTTAAAAAAGTTAAAAATGTAAAGACTTCCCATTATTATATTTATTCAGCATTTCACAATATAGTTCTAGCCCGCCCCTTCCTCTTATTTCTAGGCTTGGCAGTTTTATGTAAGCGTTTTCACCTGTGGGCCTAGCACAACTTTGACGTAAAAATACGTAGCGAGTATTCGATAGAAAAGTGTACGCCATTTACACCCGTCAGGAGCACACTTGACAGGCGTAAATGGCGTACACTTTTCTATCGAAAACTCGCTACGTATTTTTACGTCAAAGTTGTGCTAGCCCCACAGAATTATACGAGTATGTATGTGAAAGAAAAAAGGATTTTTTAAATATATTTTTAATTGTTTGTTATAATGCAGTTACAACTTACAAGAAACCAATTTTATTGTCTGACTTAAATAATTAATTGACCTACTAAGAACTAAGAAGTTAATAAATAGGACTGACATGATTGCTTATTTTTCCCATAATCGGCGAGTATCAGGTATAAAATGATCAGATAGGAAAAATTTGTTTGTGGTCATTCTCTGGTAGAAAAAGTCGTAAAAAAATGACGGACAAAAATGTTAAGTAAGGTCTTAAAAGACCCTTAATCATCCTAAGTGAAAAATCACAAACTCGTCACGACGACTAAAGCGATATCTAGCAGATTTTCCTCAGTTTACTTTGTAAACTTGCACCCACGAAGCCTGCATCGTTTCGGAAAATTCCGCTAGATGGCGCTCTCAGTAAGGCTCGCCTGCGTTTACTTTAAAGCTTCAACCAAAGTTGTGAAGATGGCGCTACTTGTTATAAACTTGAATTCGTGATACCATTTACTTTTATTCCATGAATGTTTGATTGATCTCATTTACAAGTATCCATTTAAATTTATTTTTATTTCGAATAAAAATCCATAGGTGCAAGTAATATTGAGTAATTCAATTGAAACATATTAGGTAAAATTACAATTAAAATATTATTTTTAATTCTAAAATCAAGAATTAAATCGTAAAGTGAAGTAAAACATAATTAAATTAATTGTGTGAATTCGCAACCAAAACTAAAATGAAATAACATTATATCAAATTTTACAATTGATCTACACATTTTATTTTGGACTTTCCCTAAAGATTAATTTGAAAAAAAATCTCGAAAGCAATGAGGCAATGTGATGTGATTAAGATTCTGCAATATAAATCGATACTTTCCAAACAAATCGCATCTTCGACTTTTTACTTGCATTTACGGAAATTCCATAGAAAAGACGTCAAATAGTCTAACAACGCTCTTAGTCGATTAGTTGCATTAATGGGTATCGTTTAGGCACATCAGAACATTAGTTGTGAGATGTATTCGAAGCCTCAATTAGGCTACAAATTAACTAATGGTTGTTGTACGCCTACGGGAGAAAATGGAACAACGCGATCGGAAGCCAGGAAACAATATATTTTCTATGTAAACGTAACGAAGATTTTTCGGTAAGGTTTCTGTTGGAAACAGTTACTTAAGGTAAAAGTTATGGCAATCGCTGCGCTGCCACGCTTCTTGTCACAGTTCCAAAGTCTTTTGTTTCGCCATAATGTATTTTGTTTAACAATACAGCATTTTTGGGTCGGTCGACATTGCGGACACACCGCTTATGTGTGCGTCACGCCTCGCTCGGTCATCGTTCTCCTTCAAATACAAAATATGTATGAGATTATTATGAGTCATTTATTTTTGGGGGTTTTCGGAAATTGTTTTTGCTATGTTCGTTTCCAACAACAGTTACTTTATCAGACATAAATGGGACGTAAATATTATTTACGTAAAACGTACCGCTTCTATGATGAAATCAACCAAATGATGAGTTATTTTCAATTAGCTTTATTAATTTTATCTGCGTCTATGCGTTAGGAACATGACAAATGCTAGTATCTATTATTTTATTGGTTTGGTACACGTCCGTCAGATTCCACTTTCGTCATATCACTTCTTTTTTCCGTGTAGGTCAGAATTTTGAAAGTGGTGACGAAACAGCAATTCTTATGACTCCTCATCCATCAGATTCCTCTTTCGTCACATCATTTACTATGTGGTGCTCAAAATTAACATGTATTTTATAGACCCCCGTTTGGAAAAGACACCACGATAAACATAATAAAATACTACTGTAAACTGAAAACTAGCATTTGTAATTAATTTAATTCATTAAGTTTTTTTAAAGTTATTATAAACCTCGATGTAATATATTATTGTAAACATGATTATCATTTGTAATTAGATACCACGCTAAATAATAATTACCAATAAAAACTTCTAGTTGCGCTACTCGATCATAGATGGCGCTAGTAGTTTTATGCGAGCGCCACAAAGTTTAAAAGGAACTAAAGCTTAACTCTACTTTTTACCAGATACTGAAACATTCGAGTTTTTTCTAGATTATCGTACATCATGTCGATACGTGAAGTTTAACGAAACGAATCACACCTTATAATCATGCTTATTATTTTCAAGGTGTCCACTTAGGTGGAATGAAGTAGGTAATTTTAACGTCATTAGTTAATAGGAAACCTGAGTTTTGTTCACATAAATAACAATCCTGGCACAACAATGACGAATAAATCCTAACTGTTACAAGTGGCACTAATGTCCTGTTAGAGTGTTAATTCTGAAAGTTGAGCCTAGTAATCCATTTAAGACCTTCGGTCTATATCGATATGACAGCAGCGTAATAAAATAAAGTAGTTTGCCGGAGAAGGGCGAACGATATCGTAACTGTTAGTGAGACAGCGCAGTCGGTCGCGGTGCAACCTTGCAGAGTTTGTTGCTCCGAGCGCGCGGCGCGGGCGCGGGCCGTATGACCTCCAGTGACATGGTCTCAGCGATACCACAGTGCACTGATAACAGTATACCACCTTGCAAATATCATCATTCGAAAGGAATATTCCACTTGACCTCATTCTATAGATGGCTCCACGTTTCATATGAAGTTTTAGAGAGCGCTGTGTTGGTCTGAAAGTGAAAAATTAGACTTTTTAAATTGATGTTTGATCGAGCGAAGAGAAGATCTTTTATTCTAGCATAGGCGCTTGTATATATGTATATACATTTCTATGTTATTATGTGTGGATGACGATAAGTTGCGTACGGTTGATCGATTCCGCATGAAATTTTACAGGCTAGTAGTCAATTTCGATACTAATTTAAAATTTCAATATGAGCATAATCGGTCAAGGGGCTCTGACGATATAGAGGTCGCGAGGTCACAGTTCGGCATTAACAACTAGTTATAATGAGCTTAACGAGTTGTCAAATCTTGCGCCGTAACACACTTGTGGAGATTTTAGCGGTAGAATGAAAAGGTGTGGTTTTGACTATTCTTGCTATACGCGCAGGCAAAACCGAGGGCACCAGTCCGTTTGTCAATTTATTATGCGACCAAAATATTATAATGTACACTGTACAGGGAAGTTATATAATTAAAGAAAGTCATAACTTTTTCTTTTTGGTAAGTACTTCGATGATTAAAGTTTTATTGTTTATTCTGGACAATTTTGTGGCCAATTAAGTAATAAACAAAGAAGTGTTACGTAGCTATTATAAATGCAAATCGAAGGTATCTATTACACTCACATAATATCTTAAAAAAAGGAAATAAAAAAAGCTTCATCCATCACATTCATTAAAATTCATACATGCATCATACTTAGAAGTTGATAAGAATCGAAACTCGTTGATGTCTTTTTTAGGAAGAAATGGTTCAATTATATTAAAGTACATTATATTACATTTTAATTGGTTAGGTACCATTTTAAAGTATCGGGCTGAAAGCTTCTAACTGGCTGTATGCTATATATTTGAAGCTTAGCTATGAATCTGTATTATACATACAGACAGGCAGAGGTTTATACCTAATTCTTATGTGATTTTTCTCCAACTCTGGAGTTATTGTCTTCATGCAAATACAGTGATAAAGCAGAACTTCAGCTGTGTAAAATGTTCTACATGTTTTAATACAGTTGATTTTTTTATAAATGTTGTCCCAAAAAGAGTTCATTCTCAGTATTCGCTTTGCACAACGCAAATGAGTAAATACGGATTATTCGAGGATTTCAGCCTTCAACCGGTACGGCCGCCGACAACGCGGTTCATTGTAACAGAAACACCACATATTTTCGCTGCACAATACTGCATGCGTGCATTTGTATGCAAAACGCGAAGATAAACAGCGCCTATCGGCTCGAAAACATAATAAGATAATTGCTCGCCTATCGAACGAAATTATCGAGTGTTCTTGATGGAGTTTATTGTCCCATTTGCAGGTTGTTTGCTTCTGTTTTGCTTATACGTTTCGCTGAATTAATATCATTCATAATTTACAATGCACATTAAAATGTGTGATAAACAGAAAACAGGATGTTATACAAACAATGGGCATTAAAATGTTGTGTGAGATTCTTGAGCGCTGTTTCTTAATTGTTGCAGTTGTTGCTATTAAATATTTCGCGGGCAAATAAGTGTAGCATGAAACAAAGTGAGACATGCATTGTGAGTGAGCGGTTGCCTTGTCAAAAATTACATACATCATAAAAGATAGCAATTAATTATACTAATATCTATGATAGTTTTATCTTGTTAACTGCTTTATAAACTACTAGCTACGCCTCGTGGTTTCACCCGCGTGTTGATGAAAAACGATGGATAATAATGAAAGATTGCTGATGTAGTTTTCTGTATGCTCTTTGAGGTTCTTAGTTTGTTATGCCAATTGACTATTGGAGGCGTGTATTTTTTTTCCTTTAGACTAAAATGTAACCGCTATTTCCAGTGGAGGTAGGTATGTTATGTCCTAGATTTAATAGAAATCTGATTGTAGTCCCTGCAGTGTTGGAGCCCGACACGACCCATATACTCCCCGCTACAATTATATTATTCATGAGCCCCTCACTTAGCTGCTTTTGTGCTCTACCTATATAAGCCTTTACGTACATACACTTTACATACATATTGTTTTATGTACGGGGAGTAATCACAAAATCCGATTGAAACCGTTTACTGTAAATTTAAATTAAATTACGATCTTTAAATTTATTTTCTATAAAGACAAATTAGTATAGAAGGTGAATCCGTTTAGAATGACGTTTGGTTAGTACGTCGTAAAGTGATCGATTCTCTTATCCGTCGGAACGACCTTACTCAATCTACTCGTATTAAAAGTTTTATTTTCCTTTAGTTGCTGGTTTTGATGCCGCCAAAACCACTTGAATTAAAACATTATTCTTAAAGTTAACCTTTTTATTTTTAATCAACACGTAGTACTGGTTTGAAAATATGTATCATAATTTTAAATTTAGTTATGTAAACAAATAATAAATTACATTTACATAAGCTGTTGTATCGATTCATCGAATGTATAAAATTAGGTGACCAACTAACAATATACTGTGTCATCGCCGGATACTGACTTTTCAATCGGTTATTTAAATGCTATCGTAAAAAATAATGTTAAAATAAATATTTATAACGCTGAGTGTTACTTGTATCTCATTTATTTTGAGAGAATATTTTCGCTCGAATATTGTTCGCGCGGATGACTCCGCGACCTACATCCGCGTGGATCTTTGTCTTTGAAAATAGAGCTTTTGTGTACTCATCTGGGAAAGTATGTACTTAGGTAGGTTTCCACTTACTATGATACTTGGTACGATATATTCTTACAAAAGAATAAAGCTACGACACTAAACACGGCACATGACACTTGATACTATGTTTATGATTTCCTTTTTGTGGTGTCAATGAATAATAATTGTATTGAAACAACATATTTATTAGAATCATTATTGTCATGAATAATATTATGAATGCGATGGTTGTCTGTCTGTTTGTTACTTATTTCATGGCAAAAGAAATAAATGGATCTAGTTGAAATTTGGCAAGAAAGTGAAATTGATTATGTAGTTACTGATACTTTAATTTAGAAAATTGTAGAAATACCTGATAATTTTAAGTAGTACACCAAGCGTGGCTGGTAGATAATGTAGCAATTGTGCTTGTTGTTCTCTTTTAATAAAATCATTCTGGATGTGAAGACTACAGTGCATCGGATCTTGCGAGGGCAATAACTGCGAAGGTCGGCCGCAGCTGAATCTAGCCTCAAGCCCAGCTCCATGTGGTATCGCTTGTTAGGTGCTTCGTGACGATATACCGGCCCTCACGAACAACGACCGAAAACAACACGTAACTAGATACAAATAAAGTGCAATATCCATTGAGCGCTGGTTCGGTCGGTGGCCTTACCTCGTTAGAGTTCATGCACCCGCGCGAAACTAGGGCACGTACCGCGTACCCCGCGCGCGCGCGCCTCACCCCGCCGTCCCGTTACCTACCACTAGGTTTCAATGAAATGTTTCTATTACCTACTTCACTAAATTATGTTCTATGGTAAATGCAAATCGTCCCGCTCTTTATTATGTTCATAATGTAACGAAATATCTATATAGAGATAATTCTGAGCTATTCCACGGTTGTAAGAACCGAGCTGTTTGTTGAGTCGGTTTTAACTTTATCGATACTAGCAATTTTAAGGTCGTGTTGGCGTGCAATAAAACTAGTTAGCGGGCAGTAAATTCTTTGATGATTATGTCATTATGCAGTTGACAGATTAATTGACGTTGATAAGTAATTAAAAGCATGGGTAAAGTTATCAGTGCAAGCTCCCCATGGCTCGATGGGTGAGTGAACCAGTATTGCGCGGTCGGTTGCGCAAGCGCCGATGAGAAAGTGCGAGTAAAAGTTGACGCAACCCACGTCACACGCCGGTCGTGAGCGACGTCACTCACACATGAGCCCCTATGAGTGTGTGCTATTGTATGTGTCATGCGCTGACGACACTTGATTACAATCGATGTTATACAATCCTTTTTATTAGAAAACTGTTACGAAGACGTTACTTCATGTGATCTACTTGCACTTGGATCCTTTTGATACAAACACACGCTATATGCTGCTAAATTGAGCATATCAATAATCTGAAACATTTCATCAAAATGTACGAGTACATCAGATTTCTTACTAAATAACTTCAATGTAAAAGTTGACATCACAAAGGAAAATTCCGTTTTAGTTCTGAAAAGTTTAATCTATAGAGCAATACATATATTGTACATGCTAGATGTATACTCGTTCGTACAAAGCAACTGCAATTTGTGCTCCAGATTCGTCAAGATATTCCAAGAATGATTAAAATTTATTTTCTCTGCTTTTCTTCTACTGAATAAATTTTGGTAGAGTTAAACTAGTGTACCTGCTTCATTTGCATTGGATATACAAGATATTGCAAAACCAAAGTGTTTCTAAAACCTTCAATAACGTCTGTAAGCCGTAGAAAACGTATCTAGTTAAAATAGTATATTCTATGATTGATAAAAAATTAAGTGAAATTCAGTTAGGTGCTCGTTTAAATTGCAGAAATTTCAGCGTGAGGGTTCAGTTGGGAAGCAGGGGTACGAGGGGAGCACGCGGGGCGCGGGGCGAGCGCTCTGTGGCGACAGAAATAGGGCGCGGAGGACAGAGCAAGGCTGCCCCGGTTGCCGGCCGACGACCCGGCCCCTACCTACCGTCTACTCACAGATTACTCCGAAGTCACCACACCACGTAGCCATGTAGATTAACTAACAGCTACCACTCAGTACCTACGTAGCACGACAGTGTGCGTAGCTTCTACGAACATACTACGCCTGACGTACCGCCGCTGACAGGGATGCACCAGGGTGATATACGCTAGGTCATGCACCCGCTACGTTGTAACTCTATTTTTAAATTCAAACTAGTTTTTCTATTTCCAGTTTTTATGTAAATGTTTTCATTTGAACAGAAGGATAAATGAGTCGTCACTCGATAATATTATCAAGGTTTTAATGCCGTTTTGTCAGTTTTACAATTTTATTGATACTTTCAGTTTTAAAGCGCCATCTGTAGCAGAATAGTGTTACTTTTGAAGCTAACGAGAGGCGAGAAGCCGTTTACCGCCCGCGCCGCCCCGCGTTCCCCCGCGATAAGGGCATGAGTTCGTTGCTCCGATGGAGGCTGACCTCAAAAACGAGGACACTGCAAAATTAGGACGATGACAACGTAATGACTCGAGCGCCAGACCTATGCACGCGATATCAAACCTTAGTCATCAATACATAAAGCATTCTACTCTTTGTAACGAAGCATTGAACAACATGTATTTGATCAATTAGGCAAATACGCTGACTCCGACAGAAGTGAGCTAGCTCGAAGTGTTTCTACGATAATAATAGGCTTAGGTTTACTCCAGGTATTTCTAAGTGCTTTTGGAATGTTTCACAGGTGGTCGGTGGACTAAATTTGCTGTTGGGAATGCAGTGATTTTATTTGACGGGTTTACAGTGTACAGATATTCGAACGAATTAAAAAATATATGAAGCACCTGTGCAATATTGAATGAAAAAAAAACCTTAAATAACAAATCAGCATCGCTTAATTAAGGTTTTTTTGGAAACTTTTATTACATTTTACGTTACATTTTAAAATATTAGCATGTGAAAATCGAAAAATTTAAAATCAGAAGCTTCTGTAGAAAGTTTTTGGTTTTGTATTTTGTGTATCTTTGTTTTCAACTAATCAGAATTCTCATTTATGTTGTAAAAGATACATTACTTAACCAGCGTAACATGTGACCGATAAACTAATAGATAAATTGTTGTTTTAGGTAAGTTCGTTAAACTATCGATCGGCACTTCAGCGGGCTATCGGCTGGATGGTAAGTACTCAGGTTATAAGTCCTTGCACCGGAGGGCGATGCACCCACACATTTGAAGGGGGGAGAGGTTTCCAAGTAATTTACTTCATGGCAACTACGATGACTAGTTCAGTACTAGTCGATAGTATTGTTGAATGGACCTTAAATAAAGCTTAGTAACATGATGCACGATTTCAGTACGTGGCTCTCTGTAATTTTATTAAAAACAGTTCTATAGATTGTATGTATGATTGTTGTATGCAAGTAATAATGACTTCTAAATGAATTGGTTGGGCGTTGTGGGAAATGCTCTTGGGACAGTAATTTTTACATAAATATTCTGTCTTAGTAAGAAACTGACTGCTTACGTCCGGAGAAGAAATTCAATGGTGTATGTGAATCCACGAACCCGCACTTGGCCAGCGTGGTGGAATACGGCCTAATCACCCTTTGAGGGTAGACCTGTATCCCAGCAGTGGGAGGATAAATGGTTGGTGATGATGATGATGAAGAAACTGATACTGTACCTATTATAAAAGCAACAGATACGTAATACTCTAGTATTCCCTACATCTAGCTACGTACCTTATAGGCTAATCGGTTTGTTTAACTTACACCTAATACAAACAAGCAGAGCCCGGCGACAGATGGGGAATACAGTAATCTGTTGCAGATTGAAATATGTAGGTTAATTTACTTTACTCATAGATTACCGAACCGCGATAATCACTTTAAAGGCAAAATCTTCACCCAGTAACTGCATAACAAAGTTGTAGAACCAACAAAAGCTAGTAGATAAATAGGATTAGGTAGTCAGAAATCGAGTGGTCCGTGTGATAACGAATGCAATGTAAAACGTATGCAGCGCGCGGGCGCGGGCGGCCCGGGCGAGCTAAATATAGCCCGGTCGACGACCCGAATATAGGTCGCTCCCTCCCTTCAGAACCACCCCCATCTACCCTCGCCTCGCTGCCCTCTCATCACACGTATAACTGCTGCACATTAATCTTTTCCTTCCACTTTATCACTAACTTTTAATTTCAACCTGCTACGAATTCAACACTTCAGCCACTATTATTTATCGTAACGTAACCATTCCAAAGATTTATTCGTTTCGATATTCCGCTTTGTGCACGTAAAAGTTGAATATCATGTTGTGTTGTTATCGTTTTGCGTAAATAAGTTAAGGTCTTTGATGACGTAGGTTATCTGACTGCTGATACCTATCCGTCGGTCGGATGCCTAATCTGCCACCGGCCTAAATGATTCAATGGAGCCGATCCACTTTGGTAGCGGTTGATATGACGAAAGGTTTTTGTCTGTAAAGTCGGCGGCGCGCGGTGGTGTTTAGCATGGGGTGTCAAGTCAAAATGCCGAAAGCACGCAAGTGTTGCGCACTCTGAAAGTTGCGACAGTCGTCGAAGTAGCGCACTGCATTATTGCATTCATAATAAATTTTGTAAGGCCACGTCAGCACGGCAACGTGGGTGTTGTTGTTTTCCCCATGGTTGATGTTGGCTGAGCTGGGCTGGAGC
Organism: Alcis repandata; assembly: GCA_949125135.1. Lineage (NCBI taxonomy): Eukaryota > Metazoa > Arthropoda > Insecta > Lepidoptera > Geometridae > Alcis > Alcis repandata. Next base: position 6,714,276 of record OX421226.1, on the reverse strand, counting down.
GGGCGGCGCGGCGCGGGGCGGGCGGGTGTCGCAAGGCGCGGGTGCATGGCCGGCCGTCGGCACCGCGCCGACCCTGACTGACTTATCTTGCGAACGTGCGCCGCGCGCAAATTCTAATGCTGGCGAATTTAACAAGCCGTGGATTATTGCCGATCACGGATACTTCGCCTAGGTACCAGTGCTACCTTCTATGGCCACATGAAACCTAAGAACCACTTGCTTCTATGTAATATAAGCAACGTGTCAACGATAGGGTATCTAATCGTAGGTTTCTATTTGTTTCTGGAAATGTGGTCGTATATTTTATCAAACTCCTTAACTTGTTTTCGACGAGTATCGATTATCGCTCATTCAGATCAGTCAGGTCAAAACAAAAAAAAGTACAAGGAAAAATAAAACCTTATCATTTATCTACGTCACTGTCCAGGATTCGCGTCGAGTAGGACGCTTGCCAATTACAACGCAACCGAGTGCGACCCTGTAGCATGCATAGCGACTGCCTTTGTGCAGCGCAGTTGAAAATACGGAGAGGAATTTTCCTACAAAATAAGTAAAGGAATAGAGCTGTGCTGTTGAAATTCAAATAGGCATATAAAAAAATCTCTAATAAAACATTTACATATGTATTTATTTTTAGCACCTTTACTCATAGTAAAGTACGAGTACTGAACGTGGATTACGTATTTTTCTACATTGATGCAAACGTCATTATTTGGCTTAGAGATAACACAGAACGGAATATTATGAACCAAAATGTCACCTATCAACTATGTTAACTAATCTATAACTGAAAATAAAGTTCCATTGTTCTAAAAGTACAATTTAAAAGCTTCAACGAGAGGATAAATTATCACACAACCTTGATTGGCTCCGGTTATAGTTATCCACTTATCACGTCGTGTTCAGTCCTTTGTGATATTTCAAGTACGTTCCTGATCGCAAAGAGCACAAACCCCTAGCACAAAACAATCGAAAAAACGTAATACACGAATTAAAATATACTAAAAATGGTTTCCTTTTTTAATCATTTTTGTATATTTTCTTTTCGATAGTCTTTATGCCGGGGTACTCCTGCCTTTAAATTACAACCATTGCCATTCACAACCAGTTAAGTTTCATATATCATAGGCTATGTTATAGAATTAATTAGCGATTTCATTTGTATAAGACCGCACGTATAATAGTGAATTTATACTTTAACCGTACTTAGGTCTAGTAAGTAAGTTTTTATAGGCATTATTTGCCGACCTTATATAAATGTATATACACAAATATAATAGGTATACGGTTGAATCATCATGACTAACATTGCAAACCACATAGGTCCTCGCTTCTAATCTAAAATTAGGTCAATTGGTTGGTAAAGTAGCAGGCATTGACTAAAGCTTCACCGAGTCATCTACTCGTATTAGTGACAATGGGCCAGAGTTCGACCAAACGTCATTTTATACTGAAAAAAAAGCAAGCCCTTCTAATTTCAAGAATGTTATTTTACTGCTTGCCACCAAGCACATATATTATTTACCTACTAAAAATATTTACTGAAATAATTAGCAAGTACTTTTTTATCATACTGATGTTATAAAACTTACACAACTACTCAGTCTTGGGCTTCATGCTTAATATTGTTTCAAATTTTGCTGATGTCGTGCTTAATTCATCAATAGAACATCACCAGGTTGTATTTAGTTAGCTCCGCTTTCTCTTGTTTTGTGTTTCAGTCTAAAGCCTTAGTTTGCTCATGAAGGACTGATTAATCACTGTTAATCACAAACTTACCAAATTAATATGATATGTAAAATTCAATTTAATTTTGGCCTTGTTTTGCTCCCACCTACTTCGATATCACTCGACGAAGTCGTTAGAGACGTTTACAAGGACTCTTATATTTAATCGTCGTTTATAAGAAGGTAAAATGGACACTTGACCGATTTTCCGGGTGGCTACGAAATTAGGCCGGGGCTACATTCAATTTATGATACCGGCTAACATTCGGTGTCAGTTTGTTTTTTTGACTTAAAAATACACACATTTATATTGAGTCTTTTTTATTAAAGTTTAATTCAAAGATAGAGATCAACAGTGACTTTTTCTTGTAGATTTACAATTAATTTTATGCAATTAAGTATTTTTTCTATAGATTAGCTAAATAATAAATCTAAGTAAGAAGGGTAGTCAAAAGAGGATATTATAATTTTAGAGTATCTGTTTTTACTGAAGAGTTACTAAATAATGATCCTGTGGCAATCTTTGTTCCATGGTCTCTAAATCTATGTTGGAATTAAACTATGCAGAATGACGGCAGCAATTTCAATAAGTTTTCTATTTAGGTCACATTGTCTCACTTCGCGTATCGCGGATTAATGTAGCCTCGGCCTAAATCTGTTAGTAGGCGCACGATAAAGCAATCTACAGGTTTCAGTTCCTCAATTATATATTAAACTAAATAACGGTGGTCATTTTCCTGATAGAAAATGCCACTTTTCTTAATTGACTTGATTTACTTCTTTTGAAGGATTCTTCTAAATATATTTGTATAAAAATCAGTTGCTGTGCTTGAGTCTCAAAATGTAAAACGCTAAAAGTCTAAAATGGCTCGATGGGTTTGATTTTCTTTCGTTTTGTTCGCCTAAATACTGGAGTGGTTAAGAAAAAAATGGTTGGTTTCCTTCAGATAGCTGATAAAAGCAAAGTGCAGCTAATTGTAAATATAATACCAATGGTATTACAAGGTAGTATTCGTTTGAAATAGATCGTTATTTGGAAATTTATACACTAGAAACAATGAAAAAGCCAGGACCAGTACATGAGTTCAGTGAAATCGTAAGTTGTCGATCGGCACAACTCTACCTCTAGATGTTATAAGCTTACGGTAATCTGAAAGCCAGTGCAGCCTGCTTCACCTTGACGTACCTCATTAGACATAGGTTATAGTAGGTACTGGGCACGGTAAGAGGCGAGCCTAAGGACCACAGATTAGGTGCCACTCGCTAGGATCTCGAAGGCAGAGGTAGGGAGCGGCCGAGTCGGACTTTGTAATACATTCGGCCTAGTCAGCGTTCGTTGCCCTCCGTCGCTCGAGGTCGCCTCGTAATCACTGCTTGATAATCTGTGACACAGCTGAGACTCAGGCTCGGGAACACGAATACTGACGGAAATTCACGAGCGACCAGTTGGCGCGCAATTCGAAACTAGCGGTCGGGTTCAGTTCAAATATTTCGAAATTGGCCTATTTCCGACTGAGATATGTGCCGGGTGATAACATAATATTTCTGTCTCTTAGAAAGGGCTCTTTGGGTATTATTAGGCTTGTTTTAGCCTCTGAAATACGATTCGATCCTCTTAGAATCCAATTATAAGACACCATTACCCTCTTTCTGTCTGGGCAATAGAGTGAAAAGAAAGGAAACGAGATAGGTACCAACTAATTATCTATTTTAATTACAAGTATTTTCTCCCAACATAAACCGCATTGTATTTATACTCAATGCGTTTATTATTTTACTACTTAAAAGCATTTACTTTAAGTACCTACATAATTAATGAATACCTTCTCATGAATATGAGTCATTTACCTATTCAAAAGCAAAAGCTGAGCGGTTATGTAACCAAGAAAGTAGTGTGACACTTTAGCAGTGCATTCACGCCACATATAACTTGCCAGTTATTATAGCCGTGACACAGATGAGTTAACAGTCAGTTGCACAGATTAGTAGATAGTAGCATGCTGTCAACGCACCCGACCGCTCATTTGTATGGAGACAGCGTCTACCACTTTCACTCTCGAAGTCTCGAATAACAAGTCTTACGCAATGGCAACTCTCTACCAGTTCTGGTGCTATCACTCTCTCGAAGCTTCTGGCACTTCGCTATGTATCATACCGAAGTATCTTTTAAGTAAATTAGAATCTACCATTATTGCCACAAAAGTGCATTTTGTTTGACTACTCAAAAAGTCTAATTTCGTATTCACAGTAATAAAGGCAAACGTAACTCTAATTGTAGTTGTCTATCTGGTTCTTTTTTACTTTTTCGCTAAAAAACGGATGATGGAATGTTGATGTCTATTAAAAGCTAGTGTTTGTTGTAAAGAGGGTCATAATAATACTCTCGATTCGGGGAAAAACCAGGGCAACTGGCAACAGGGCAATCGCAAGACTCGACTTTAGGTTTATACAAAGTTCCTTAAAGCAAAGTTTTGTATTTTGTCTCTAAATAACCTGTGAAGGTTTTCGGTTCTTTCGTTAAACAGATAAAAGAAGGATGAGCTTATCTGCTTATCTTATCTCCTTATCTGCTTGTCATGGTTTAACATTTTATTAATAAATCTCTGTTGTTATACTTTACCTCATTTTTTTTTTAAATTAATACGATTGAGATTTTGAGATAGCCTAAAATGTAAATTTATGAAAGTTTCGTGAAAGCTTATCGAGACGATTTTTTTTTTCAGTCATCTTTAAGCTTTATAAGAAAAATGATTTGTGTGTGTGACTTTACACTTATTTAAAAGTAGCTTAGCTTACTAGTAGACAGTAAGTCTACTGTCCCAGTCTCTTTGTAGATGCGTTAATAAAGAAACATTCAAACTCGTTTTAGTCGATCAGTCATCAAATAAACTAATCTAAAAGAAGCTGTGCTATGTCTTCTCTCTCGCGCCTGCAGTATTTTGCGATTGTGCAAATGAGAGGTCATAATTAGCACCGCTCTATTTAGATTAGTTTCTTTAATGACTAACCGAGATGAAAGTAAAAAAATAGGACCATAAGAATAAGCATCCAATACTTGATAATCTAAAAATGAGCTGAAAAATGATACAAATACAGGTAAAAGCGCGGGACTCGGTAATAACTTTAAAGTAACAAAACGGCCGCAAGTGCTACATAACTCGCAATAATGGTGTAAGCAGTCGCATCCTCGAGCCTAATGATAGTCTCAGAAACGAAAGTGAGTAGTTGTGAGTAGGTCAGCGGAGTAGGGCACAGGTCGACGCCCGCGCAGCCTCGGCGCGGGTGAAAGTGCCCCCGCACCACCTGGCAACAGGGCTTTAAATACCTTGTGGTGGGGGAAAAAAAATAAAAAATCTTATGGACATCGCAATCAAGTCAGTTTCGAATTTTGCAAAAAAATCAAAATAAAAACACAGTTTAAATAAATTAAATTACTTTAGAATCCTTAATTTAACATAAAACTTGTACTGAAATCCGACTAAAAAATATGCAAAACTTTTTCTGGACAAATAAATAAAAACTGGAAAAACGCTTCAAAAGCTTTAACCATTCATGATACTTTTTAAAAATAAGATTTAGCATGCTTTTATATATTCCATACTAACTTTACAATATTCTGTGGGTGGCGGTAAAGCGCGAGTGGAGTGCGCACGCGCCGCTTTTTGCAACTTGGCCATGGAACCTATTACGATAACTGCGAAACAACGCTCCGGCAAATGTAAATGCATGGCCTCTATTTGCGCCCGATCACACGACACGCCGGAGTGCAGGACATTCTCGTTACATTCCTACAATATACAATGCAATTATATGGAATTGAATTGGTCGTTTTTATAGGAATCGTTCCCATCTCGTAGAGCTAGATGTGATTTTTCGCGTTTTTCCTAAAATTTGACGTATGTTCAACAAAGAAGGACATTTGTGAATGCAGTTCGATCTTTTGTAGAGAATTTGGGGTATAAGTCTCATTTGTTGCCTTTTTAACAATATTTCGGTTTAGTTACCAAGATTTCATTTTAATATTTTAGTCCTTTAAAAATAATTATTCTGTACTTTTATAACCTTTATTGTTTGCTTTGTCAACAGTTTTGTAAATAACTTTTATTAAATATTTTTTGTTCAATTAATTAAATTAGTGACACAGATCGAATTCCCATTTTCGTAGAGCTACGTCTCGTAGGCGGTAGCACCGATTTCGTAGCTGTAGCGCGTCTACGAAACAAGCTCATTATCTGAATTGACGTCATTATTAACCTTAATTTTCATATATCTATCACGATAAAAATCTCGATATAAGGATCTTGCATTAAATAATTTGCAAATGAGTCATAGAAACAACTACAATTCCTTTATTCATATTAGCTTATTCATAAATGGTACGCTTGAAAATAGTTTTCCTTGAAATGATATCATCAGGCATAATGTGGTTCAGTTGAAACAACGAGTCGACTGTTGCTACTACCAAATGTAGATGAAAAAGAATAATACACTGACGTGACAAGCTAAAAAAATTGTCTCTCAGAAGCGCGAGATTATTTTATCTCATTTCAATTCCTATAAATGAAAGTGGAGCGCTTTTTTGGGTCTACGCCGTCTGTCAGGCCAACTGGAGTTTTATCTATTGAATAGTATAAGTGGGCGGTGGAAATTGGCACAAATACGTGTTTTATGGCGGATGTGACAAATTAATTAATGAAAGCATCAATTTATAAAAAAAAAAATTTTTTAAATTTTATTTTATCTCTATTGTAGAAACGATAATACATTAATATAAACTAATTTATTGGGAGATGTACAAATCTTTTTTGCAGGATTCCAACTCGCGCTCAGCCAGTTATTTTTTCAAATCCGCGGTTGTGAAGAATAGATTAGTTTACGTAACCGACAGACGGTTACCTGATTGAATAGGCCTCTCCTTACGTAAATGTACTACCGACGTACATATTAAGTACGTATTGTTTATGTAACTTTCAGTGGCCACATTTTCACTGACATACATTTTGGTTGAGTTCAGTCCCCTTGTTCCATGTTCTGAATAATAATGTGGAGCAGAAATGATTTGACCCATTCAGTGTGAATCGAATTTCCTTATGAGATCAAATGCATAGTTTCGTCTACATTGTGGGCATTAAACTTAGCTAAAAACCAGCACGTCCCGGGCAGCTCTGCTTATTTTAAACATAATACGAACAAAAACTAATCAATCACATTTATGTAAGTTGTTTTTGATTGTATTATATAAACGACGATATAATTTAATACTGTTATTCATAAATATAGAAACCACAACGCTAATTAATTGTTTTTAACAATGAACCCGGGCTTAAGTTCATTGTATTAGTTTTTCACGTAAATATGAGGCACGAGGAATAGTTGTATGACAACGGGGAATCGCTCAATTCAGAACAACAATAACAACACGGATTTTATTAATAAATGAGGCCAAAGCAATACGGTCATAGAGTGCGTTTGCGAGCGATTGTAATTCAGATGAGTGAAGGCTCAATAAAGTGATCCGAGGCTGGGGGGCTACCATCGGACTATGGTGACCAATTTGTATTACTAACTACGCCCCATAGTTTTTTTATTCATTGTTGTGTATCGTTTTTGATAAAAATTCTACTTTTAACCTTATGTTATGATGTATACCATGTATACATCCATCGGGCCCGTCACCTGGACCGAGCTACGGAGCGGAAAGACATTTAGTCGTTACTAGTATTTACTACTTATATTTATTTCCTAATTATGAATAGTTCTCAACTTTTACAACCCGTGGACCGATTTTGCTCCAAAATATTTGCATGCAACAACTTGCTACAAAATTTTATGAATCAGATAAACGTTGCGCAAATTATATCGTCAAATAAACATAATTATTTACATACATGCATCAATTTTTCCCCTTGGGCTCTGAGACCTTCGCTGCGCTGGGTCAATTAGATAAAAAGACTAGAAGATTGGTAATACCAGTATGGGTCAATAGGTTTTATCTTAATAGGTTTTTGATACCCAAAAAAGACAAGATGATTTTTATCACGTAGACGCAGGTTCATTCATTTTATGTGTTTTCCATATCGATTGAAAATTTAACTGTCAAACATGTCATATTGTATTGCAAAAAAATATACATAACGCAAAAAATCTAAATCACCCGCCTATGTAGGTATTCGAAAGTATAAAAATACTTAGGCGAATAATTAAAAATGAGGAATACTTACTTAATTCTTTATCCAACCCAAAAAACAACACGTAACTATAATAGCCGTGATATTTTGCCTCTTGGTTTTTACGTTGATTTAAAGGAACTCTCATTGCGTGGTTCATTGGTAGGCCCCTGAAGCGAGCCCAGAGTTGCGACAGGCGAACAAAGAAAGCGGCAGCGGCCCGGCCTTGTGGAGTTCATCGCCCGAGTTTTGCGGGTCGCAAGGTTTCGCCAATCGTGCTTCTCTAGCTCCAGGATATTGCCAATTCAGCGCGATCAAGGCTGCGCCGTACCACTAAAGCCTCTTACTTTTAGCTTTGCTTTGAGGGGAAAATTTATGCGTAAGTACACAAAATGTCATTGTGAGTAGTATGTTGGCAAGACAATTCTTTGTTAAAAGTTAGCCGAACTTACACACATGTGTGACCAAAGCGTTTGTTTTGTTTGTGATTTTTATTTCAGTAAATGTAAAACTGAAATCTATTAAGCATCAGAAATTATTTTATTTTTCAATTGGAATTAACAGATTCGTAGCAGCCAGAGCTTTAGAATTATCCGCGCAATTTTCAGTTTTTATAATTTTTTTTAATACCGCTGACGTAAGTAGATAATTCTAAAGTACATACAATAGGTATCCTGTAAATGAAAAAAACAGCTGGCTTATACATTCACGAGCGAATTGGTTCCGAGGCCAGCCGCTGCCACTGCCCTGCCACCACCGGGCCAATACATCTGGCGTACTTTCAGTTCAAGAGGCTACTTTTTTATTTCTTAAACACAATCTGTTCAGCTCTCCTTTTGTGCAAGGTTACGCTATATACGATGGGACGGCAGGGCCGACATTGTTTACACTTCTCCATAAATCTTATCGCACATCGCCTACTATGTTTACAAGCAGTACATGCATAACGGCCTTCTCGATCGCCCCGTTATAAATAGTTTACACTACGCACGGCGTTATGAAACAACCATGAAACCGCTGAACGGCTCATAGCTACGGCAGGGCATAAAACGGTTTATTGCTCTCTGCAGTTTAACTGGCCTGAAAACAAAGGCTGAACTTTACGTTTTGATATTCCTACATACCTGCTTGTTTGGGTTGCTCGATTCTCCTAACTTCAAACCACAAACTTACGATCTCAAGACCTAAATCCTCATCGCGCCACGATTGCCACTATCTGACACGATCTATTCATTGCCTAGAGGCGTTACATTCATACGCAAATTGTACATCTAAACATGAGTACCTATTGCGATAATGCTTTAGGTGAAATTTTAATGACTACACAATCAAAAAGCAATTAGGAATATGAGGCCAATGCACTGTTGCAGGGTCGGCCTTATCTCTGTATTTTCCTTGATTCTTACGTCAAAATAGATATACTATACCTACTCAAATAAATAATAGTGTCGTCAATGTATTAATAATAAAATCAACGATGAATGTAAACAGCAATTTAAAGTCTTAAATAATGATTTACATCTTTTATCAGCGTTTTAATGTTAACATTTATTACACGCAGCTACAATCTACATTGATGGTAAAAAATATACTAAGAGAACCTTCAGTTTTCAAACTACAAAACAATAATGTAACTGAGAGTACACTTTCTATAGCCCTGGCCACATTACACTGCCAAGTCCCGTTAATCGAGACAAAAGCCGTATGTGGTACAGTTCACCCGGCTTCCTGTGACACCAGAACAATGCACGTGCACGTGTTGGTGGCAGGAAGAAAAATAGATCATTTGCATTGAATGAGGTGACCCCTTTTGGGCCGTACGTAGGGCTCACTGTTGAGTAACTCAACGCTTCAGTTGGAATTAAAGGGACACGCTTTCATATTTCTTGTGGCGTATTGAAACTTTGTTTAATTTTATTTGTCTTATATCAAAATAATTTCTTACTTATTCTATTAGAGATTGTACAGTAGATTGCCTGATATATATACGGCATTTCGTTTTTTTTTACTCTATGACAATTTTATTTAGATTAGTTAAGTTATGTATGAAGTTAATGAATGAACTTTTTTACCTTTAACGTTTGATATCTGTAAAATACTCATATTTTATTTGTAAGAAAAACTCTCAAGACAACATAAAAACAAGCTTGTATAATCGAATCATTCCAACGTTATCTCATTTCTCTCAGTAAATGCGTAAATCAATCGCCCAAAACAAAGAATCTCATAAAACTTAACTCATAATACAAAATAAAAACCCGATAAAGTTACGAGAAACGCCACTTTTATTAATAGCCGACTACTTTCATAACGCTGTGGCATAACTAATCGAGATGTATATAAATAGAGAGCATCAATCTCTCGAGCGATATATTTTCATAGAAAAGTGGGTCAGTGAGATGATGTTTAGCAGTCATCAGTCACACTGCGATCACAATGCAATTAGAAAGCGAATTGCACAAGTGCCGTTCGCTGCGGCTTCGGCGCTACCAGAAGAAAGCGTCCAGCGACGCTCCGTAGGAAAGTTGGATCGAGGGGGGGCTGCGCGCACGCAGCAACAAAAGTGGTACACTTTCGATCTCGACGCGCGGTGAGAGTTGTGCGAAAATGAAAGTGGTGGTGTCATTATGGTCCACTTTCCACGCTGGGGTCAAGAACCTAGCCGGTTCTAAGCCTGTTGGTGGAACTTAATTGTATGATAGGAACCTTACGTAGGTATGTTGTAAGAAGGGAAATGGTACTTTGTAGCAGTGAAGATTTGTATTATTAAACGATGTTAGCTGTAATTTATTAAGCGTAACTTACTAATTAATGGTATCTTGTTTTCGTGAGAGATTAGCAGTTAATGGAGTAGGAAAGTTTGCTCATTGTGCTATTCTAAAACAATTTAAAGGAACAGTTGTGCTAAAATGTCAAATCTTTACAATCTTTACATCTTTATCTGATACAAAATTACTTAAAATCTAGCGTTAGTGAAATAAGAAAAGTAGATGCATTATAATAATTGAGTAAATAATTAAATAGCTTTGACTTCTAAAAAGCCTTGCATCTTTCTAACCTAATCAGACTTGTCTCCAAGTTACATAAAAGAAAAGCGCCTTCGGTCGGAAATATCATTCCAAAAGTGGAACAGTTTTCACAGAACTTCAAAATAAAATTGGATGAAATTCTCGTTTCGGACAATTCCAATGCACAGATTGGTCGGCGGGCCTACAACGAAAAGGTATTTTCATTTCAGATCAATGTTTTCTAACTCAAAGACTGCTTCAGATTTTCTATCGAGGTTTTTTTAATTGAATGCATAGAATTGCAGTAGGGCACTCATTAGTAGTTTTCTTTATAATCTGACCATGCAGGTGTATTTAAATGGAATATTGAATAAGTTCAGGAAGAAATCTGAATTTTTCTTTTAGATATAGGAGACAGCATATGGAAATGGTTGATGATGATAATAGTAAAAATTACTGCATATGGCTTCGAAAAATTCAACTGCGACCTTTGTTTTAAAATTGTATAGTTACTGGTCCTAAATGTAGTTATTTCCTACTACTACTAGATTTATTATAATAATTAAAGATTTTCTATTATAACAAAAGCTTGGTAGTCGTTTGATAAGTTCACAGTAGAAACACTGGCATTTCAATTTAGCATAGATGTGGAGCAAAGTTGGTCAGGGGAGGTGGTCGACCCGTGACGTCAGCGTGACCTGATGCTGCTCCGGTTGCAGCAGCTGGCCTGACCCACCTTGCATATTTTATTCATTTTCATATACTAACGTTAAAGGGTAATTATGTTAGGTGCACCTTTATACTGATGAAAGAAAAATATTGGATTCAATTTGTTGGACTGTTACTTGACTACGGCAGATCTAAAGGTAAGGTATTGTACTAAGAAAGTATCTGTAAATTATGGTTAAGTGATTGTATTTAGCAAAAAAGTGTAGTATCGTATTGTTTTCACCAAAAATAAATTTGTCAAAAAAATTGTTCCCGAGCTGGACCTGGTATTTTTAAATGGTTTTCCTCTTATTTTTATCTTTCCAATACACTTTGTCGAGTGTCATTGACATTTTTCTATGGAACAGCTAATTTTTTTTTGCAAATTCCGGGTTGGTCCCATAGTAAAAGTTGATCTTAATGTTGCGTACTATGAGCCCTTTTCGGCTTAGCATACCCTTTATGAATAACCCTGTATAAGCCACGTATAATTTCCGCACAAAATTGCAAATGCTATTACTAAGTTAGGAAAAAGTAACACTCAAAGTTGCAACAAAGACGTGGACCATAGTGTTCCTAGTTGAGCAGTAAACCCGAGCCAGAGGGAGGTGAGCGACCGCTGCTGACGTCAGAAATCCGGGGCTGCCTGTAACCCGAACTATGACCTCACAATGCATAATACGTCGCTTGCTCTACGTATAGAGACGGATTGCTAGATTGCTACCATTGGTTAACTGTAATGAAGAAGTGAAACATTCAAACCTTATTATTGATAACTAAGATTTTAATCCAATATAGCCTTCGACTTCGTTTATACCAATTAAGTATAGAGGTAGGTATGTCTGAGTTTCATTTATAATGGACAATCTGCATAATCTTCGCACGGCTTATCATGGTCAAGATGAGACCAATAAATCTATTTATTGCGGGACGTTTCTCGCAGATAGCTTATTTTAAAACATTTTTTTATTGGCTTTGTAGTCTTTGTACATATTTTCGACGATTGGTTGTGTAATTCTCTATCTAACTTTGTACCGGGAAATCCAGCATTCTCGATTAGTTTCCTTGTGTTTCAGAGTTAGATACAACCTTGGTCTAAAATTAACGTTGCAGCATGAACCTATTTTCCCCAAGTTCTAATCTAGCGGTTACAATAGTTATTCGGTATCAGGACCGATATCTACCAAACCTATGTGGGGTAGAGTTTGGTCGAATCGTGTACTTACAAAATAAACAACTCTGTTTTCGAACAGATTTTTTTATTTATTTTTTCTATAATTGACTTAGTTCAATTTCACACATCTTATCTGATTATCGGTCCGACACTGACAGCAACGCATCGAAGCTCGACACAGCTTTGGCAACAGTCACAAACGCGTCATTTAAACTCATACGTAATCTGCGTACGAGAAGTAAAGCATTATTGTACAGCTGGTAATAACGCGAGCTTCTAGTAGCTGTATAATTGGTCGCCTTGGCCTATAAACTCGCTCACCAACCGATTCGCCAATTCTAGATTTAGGTTTTCAGTTCACTGGGTTGTGTGGACGCTTCCGATTTAGAGCATTTTTGCCAACGGTAGCGCCGCTTTCATATGGCGATTGATGACATACTCGTGTCTAAGAACCATAACTTTACAGCCAAGCGATAAAGCCGCCACTTGTGGCACTAGTTTGCTAGTAATTTGTCCTGTTTGTGAGTTACATTTTCTGGTGCGTACAATATTGAGTTTTATTCGCCTATTAATAAGGTAGGCTTTTAAAATCGCTTAGCGCGAAACGAGATATGGTGGTAAGGGAAGCTGTGGATGATGATGAAAGGATTTTTGTTGACATTTGGCAAATTTAAAACAATAAATATAGTGACACCATGTAACTATACTGAAATGAAACAAAGTACCTACATAAAAGGCGATGAACCTTTGACCCACATAACGACGTACCTATTACAGTATTATTTAATTTATTTTTACGTTTGAACAGGTGTCTTTGTACTGAGTTTATCGCGAAACACCGAAGTCGGATTACTAGATCGATGCCGCGAAACGCAGTGACGTCAGAACTATCTGCTTTTTCTTTCTTATAGGTTTAAGTTAAATAAAACAATTACCTGATCAATTCGGAAATAAGCTTATAGCTTTTAAACGACCGGATTGATTTTTATCAACCAATTGTAAGATAAAATCCCAATAAAATATTTGCAGCTGTTTTCAAAGATAAAGATAAAAAAACAGTCAAACGGCTTTTGGGAATTTGAATAGGGGATATTTGGGATAAAGTCACCTTTATCCCAAATATCCCTTCTTCAATTCATAAATATAGAGAACAATATATTTCATCAAACAATTTATTAATTCGGCCATATTTAATGCACTATTAAACGTTGTAAATATTATCTAGTAAAGGAATGTAACAAACAGGAGTATGAATAATAAGCTTATCACAAATACACTCAATTCAGATCTGGGTATTATAAGAAAGCTTGCTCGCGGTAAATAAATATTAATCCTATCTACTGCACTTTAAAGTAGAATTTCCTGTAACTGACGGTCACACCCGACCAGATATCACAAGGCCATTGTTGTGACTGCACTGGAATATTGCAAAACAAAAATAAACATGAATAGAAATTAAACGAGAGTAGTTCGATGTAAATAAAGATGTGAGTGAAATACGTCACGCGTTTGTAAGTTTGCGCATGGAAATCGAGTGTAGTGCAAAATTCACGATAAAATTATCTGAAGTTTTTATTAACATTCTATATTCATTTTAGAGATAGTGACAAACGATTTTAAACTTTATACCGTTATGACAATGCATAATTTGGCTTTCAGGACTTGCAGGCTAAATGTATTGTAATAAAAATCTTACTATGGGTTAGCCTTTCCTTTGTTCGCATTACCGTATTTACTTATCTGCGATTACCTATGATGAAGTTTTTTTTATTAATTTTTTCAGTAGCAATTTTTTTTTTGCACTTCAAGCCGTACCGTATAAACTTTATACGGTTTATACTATAAAGTAAAGGTTTCCTGGCATAGAATTGATGACCAAGTTGCTGAAATTGCAATTTTAATTTGTGACATAGTAATATACTCGTAAGTTGAAGTAGAATACTCGTACGTCATATGAACTTCCAAAGCTTTTGTTTCATAAATAAATTTTTTCACCTATATTTTTGGTGGTATTTAATAAATAAAATTCATCCATGACCCAGTTAAGTAAGAGTAACCGGCATGGGATGCAAAAGTAGTAAAGGGTGCTATTCTGTATGGCAGGTAGGTACGGTAGGTTGTAGGCGCGGGCGGGCGGCGCGTAGAGCGTCTACGAGGACGGGCTACGAGGCCGGCGTGTCGCGGGCGGCGTAGAGTCCGCGCGCCATTCGCGCTGACGCCGCCGCCGGCCGCACGCGTCCCCCCGTGCCGGCTCATGCGTCTCCCGTGCGACATGACTGTGACTGAGTGCATCCTCGACCAGCCCGCCGACTCGGGCCGGCCTCGCCCCGACGACTCGGAGCAGCTCCTCGGCAGGGTCCTGGCAGGTGAGCTCCACTCCAGCGCCACTAGCGATCAGCTGATAACCACATGACAGCTGTCATCGCCCATTGTTTACCAGCCCGGTTCACTAACCTTATCTGAACTTCCTAATGTGTGCATTTGTCACAATGCAATTCATTGTATTCGTTAATTACCGCTACGCTAGGTGCAATGAATTACGAGTAAGCACGTGCTGCTCGACCGGGCCGATGCGCGATGACGATGACGGCTTGTTGATGTGTAACCTGTTCGCGGTTGTGTGATGTTGGATAACAGTAGTAACTAGTAACAGGGATGAAGGAATGTCCTTTTCACTTTCTTGGAGGGACCCCCCCTCCCCGCGCGCTGCGCCCCGCGCGCGGATCTGGGTCAAGCGGAGAGTTCGTTGCCCTCGGCCTTCCCGACTATATTCGACGTCGCTAATAATCACCGCCGCCCGCTCCCCGCCCCGCTCCCGCGCAGACCCAGCGCAGGGCCGGACTTAGACTTTAATTTTTTTTGTCACATTGTTTGCATTTTTTTAGTTGACCGACTTTTTCGTTTCAATGTTAGTTTCTAGATTACTAAGTTCATGTTACAAGTTTAAAACAAAACAGCTAGTTACTTGTTTCTATAAATACTTATAATTATATGGTTAGATAATTAGGTATCAACCGACGACGGTTACAATGTTTATAACCTACATATAATCTGACCTTGATTTTGCATCAGCTAAATTTTATTTTGTCTAACTTAATGAACAAGAGATACAGTCTAGTGTTCTTAATCATTGGCGATTTATGCAATACTGAATGATTGTCCGGTATCGGGGTCAAGTCATTTAGCTTACCTAGGTGGATATTACCCATAAGTATGTAGACACGCATTACCCAATCAATAGTGATTGCATTATTCGCAATCGCAAAGAAGAGCGAGTGAGTCTCTGCGCTCGACATCACGGTCGAGTCGAGTTTCGCAAGTTGAGCCCATCGCTGGATGCCGTTTTATTTTGGAGGCCGCGCGCGCTCCGAGGGCCCGCGGTCAACGGCCCCGCGCGCTATCTAGGTCGCCTCAGAATAACCTAGCGCCGATACTCTAATAATAATCCGCGCGAAGCCTTGACGATACAACTGTCTCGCTCGCACTCGCGACACTTTTACACATATCAACGGCGACAACGCTCATTTCGCAACTCCACTCCATTCCGTATGCGCAGCAGATAGCTAGATTTAGAGGGCTGTCTCACTCCCTCCCGGCTGTAAGCCTAGATGAACTAAGCAAGTGGAAATACGTCACCAGATTTCAGATGGGTTTACATAACTTTGAACACCTGACTTACTTTAGTGCTGTTACTTAAAAAATTGTACGGCCATTCATGTCAAATGATCCCTAGGTCACGTACATTACCCTTACTGATTTAATGGTAACAAAAAAATCTAGACCGAATCTGGATCTACTAGGACAGGACCTAATATCCTAAATAAATACCCGTCAGTAAGAAAAGTGATTTTCAGCTTCTAAAAAAATTTTATTTTATTTTAAGGTTAATAAAGAACAACAACTCTTGAAAAAAGTGAAAATGTAAACTGAAAATGGCAAGAAAACTTTCGTTCGAACGCAAATCAATCAATCCGTCACATTCGTTCCAGCAACGAAGTGTGGCCATAAAATGTGTTATTTTATTAGGCTTGAAATTCTACAGAAATAATATTGAAATTGAAACAATAAAGTTGCGTGGCGGCGCGAGTGACGTACGGCGAGCGCGCGGCGCGGGCGCGGGAGGGGCGAGCGCGCGGTATTGCGATCAAGGCCTCGAGTTCGTTCACCCAGCCCGCAACTGGGTCACACCCCACACACAAAATAACTGTTTAAATCACTCTAAATCCGCGCCTGTAACGTCACTCTATGTAGGTAACCTTAATTATATTATTTTTAGAACGCAACATTTTTGGTTGTCTTTGAAGACTAGTTGTACCGTGTGTCGTGAACACTAAATGCCAGTACAGGTATTTTCATACATAGACAAACAAAGAAAAAAAATAGTCTGAGCTAATTTTTTTTATTGAATATTAGCTCATTTGTTCCACTTTAGCTCTATCGTTTGTAATTTTCGACTTAACCTTTGTAATCCTTTAAGTTATTTTTTTATTTGAAAATTTTACATGCCAGTCCATTTTATAACGAATAACAATGACAACATAACATACCTAATTATTAATAAAAAACGTGTTAAATCAAAGTGGAGCAGTCCTGGCCTCACTCCCTCCCTGGGTCATAAAGTCATAAGGTTCGCTACATGTCATTAACTGTCATTAACATAAACATGACTAGTCCGGCCGCATGAATACATCACTTGCTTATAAAAAACGACAAGATATTTTTAGGTTATCAACATCTATAATTGGAGCAAACTGTAGAGGAAATTGTTCGAATTTTATTGTGGTACTTAACGATTTCAGTAACTAGAGATAAATGTGAATGGATACATGAGCCATAGAGATTTTTTTATTCATGAATAAAAAAAGATTTTTCATTTTCATATTAACTACGTTGCTAGCAAATTTTCATGCCCTGAAACTATCCATATTGAGAGAGCACTAGACCACAGCTACTACGAGTTGAAGGGTTAATTTGCTAGGGCTGGTGTAGAACGTTCTAGGAGGGGGGTGGGTGAGAGAGTGGGAGGGGGCACAGTGAGCGCGAGAGGCTGCCGGGTCGACGCCCGCGCCGCCCTGACCCCAATCTATCTGCGCTCGCGTCATATCGGGCTCTACGATCGCCATGCCTCAGATAATCGCAGGACATTTCGTTTATTATTCTTTCCTGTCTGATAAAACTTTACACGCAGCAAATAAATGGTCAAATAGTAGATATGCATTTGACGTCAAATGATATCGTATTTATCAAAAAACAACACAATAACAATTTAAAAAAATTAAATTTTTACCATTAAAGTAAAATAATATAATTTCGATAATTAACTGACAGACTAATCAGTACATACAGAATTTTTTTAAATGCAAAGATCAGAAAAATAAGGATTCATGGTTACTCTAGCCGCAGACCTCGACATCCAACAGGCACACTGAGCGGAAAATACCCATATTTTTCAATACCTACCCACCACTTGTAAGTTTAAATACACACAAGTAGGTACCGGGTAAAACGGGGTGAATAAAATCTCAGGGGTGAATAGATGCAAAACTAAAAATGATTTTCTACAGACAATAGCCAAAAATTTCGAAAGAGAACAAAGAAAGGTGAAAGAGGGTGAAGGTTTCGAAACTTTCGGTACTTTTTTCTTTCGAAATATTTGGCTTTAGTCTGTAGAAAACATTTTTAGTTTTGTATCTATTCATCCCTGCGATTTTATTCACCCCGTTTTACGGTACCTATTTTCGACACTCACTGACATTGTTTCACACGATTAACGAAATTGTTCTGCAATTCGTAGTAAGCGCTTAAATAATATGCAACATTTGTCAAGGTTTTATTAACTGCTAAGTAAAAGATTTAGAACTTTTAAGATAAATAACAAGAAAACAAAATTTTCACAACTTTACTTTTATAACATTGTTGTGTTCAACATAAACTTTAGTTAAACACAGTTAAAAATGACATGATGTTTTTGTCTAATTGCATACCCAAAACACGCCAAGTGTGCCAACAGCCTAACCCCTCAAAGCGGCGGCCCCATGCGACCATGTTCTTTAAATCGGCGTGATATTTCTCCGCTAACCCGCTAACCTGCCACACTCTAAAAATGTCGACCATTGTATTAGTTACCTCATTTTTTACAAGCGCTCTTTTAACTAACACTGTCCATAATACGATTGCTCAGTTCTCAAACGAGTAGGTCATGACTCGGTTCGTTAAACTACTTCGACTCAATAAGATTTTTTATTTACAATTTCTCAGTACACGCATAAATAAAAAGTAAATAAGGAGCAATTTTGTCCTTATTACCGTTCGGACGTAACACGCTTACGTAAATTGCACGTGTGAGTACATAACAAAGCGTTAACAGCGTCAATTGTGGATCGCGGTTACATAAGACAAGAGGATATGCGTGCCACTTTCCGAACCTAACCTAGAACTAAACAGAAAACGAGTACATACGCACGAGTACCATCACCCAAAATCAATTTGGATGAAGCGCTGCTGTCGCATTTTCCCCGTAAATAGCAGGCTATGTACGAAGTCCCAAGTCAAATTAGTACAGGTACTAATCTGTGACTTTTATAGAATGTACGCTGTAGTTCCTTTTTTAGTCACATTAATTATTATCTATGTTCCACTAACTTATTCATTTCGCACCGTGTAAGAATTTACAAAGAGCACTTGTAGGAGGAAAATTGACATACTTAGGTATATCTTCTGTGTATCTAATTAGAATGCACAATATACAAACAAAGTAGTCCAAGTTTTACTTATGTCATGGATTCTCGAGTGCTTATAGTGTACCTATTGTCGACACAACGTGAAGGTTATGTTTATATAGCCAGCGTCAAAAGTGTGTTATTATATCACTACGACCTCGCGGAAATAGGCCGAGATTTTTTACAACATGGACATTCAAATATGAGTAATCGTCGAGCTCGACGGCGTATGAACAGTGGGCCAGTTTATGATAAACCTTGTGAACAGTTTACGACGGATGAGTATAAAGTAGCGCATTGTTAGAAATTGCTCAGATCTTGGAATTGAAAAACTTTTAATTTAGTTACAATGAAAGTAGGTTAGTTTGTTTACCATGAAGAAAAACTAACAGTTTCTTAGTTATTTTCTATATATTTTTCTCTGTTTCCTAAAATAATAATAATGTATTTTGGGTGTCAGCAATAACACATAATACTTAGGGCAATAATAAGCATGTGTGTATGTTTATATATTCCTACGTGGTTTTCTGTCTGAAAGGCTCCACACAAATTGCATTGTGACGTGTCGTTATAGTCGCTTTTTTGTCCGGAATGTCCTGACCTACATTTTACCAGTTTTTTCCCCGTTCTTAAAATAATAATATCTACTTGTAATTTTTTCCTCAAACGGATACAGACTCAAATCCGATCGTGTAACTGCACCGAGAGTGGATCCTTACGAAACGCGAGATGATTAAGCGTAGTGGGTCATGTCATGAGTCGGTATAGTCATTCTGTTGACCCAGATGCGGCAGGCTGTATCGTGCTCCAAATACCGGGAGTAGGTTAGGGAGCGGGTCGACGACCCCAGCTACCCCGACTTTCCGGGTCATCCGACACTTGTGCCGAACCACCCGTGTGGAAATCACAACCCAATTGCGATGGAAAATCTCGACAGCCTAGTTTCCGTTGGGGCTCTATGATAGATGAGCTATTATTTAAATATTAGAAATTGATGATCTTCGTTTTGTACCTGCTAACTTCATAATTTTTGGGGAAAATCAATGCAATATTTTAAATTCAAAAGATTTGTTTGTTGATCGGATTTTAGAAATAATCACATTATTTATGTGCCTTTCCTTTCTCTATCAAACAAATGACTCTACTATAAAAAATAATAGTATAAACAATTTAATAACTCCGCAATGCCAAAAAAAGTTTGCTGTGTTTGTAAATTAAAATTACAAGACACTTTTTAATTATAAATATTTATTTTTATCAGAGTTACGAAAATACTCTACCAAATATTATAATCAGGAAACGATGTGAGCGCGCCATCTGGCGTCGAGTAGCACGTTCCTAACAAATCCGATAGATGTCGCTAGCTTTCTGCACAGTATCAGAAATTCGAAATTCGAAATGGGTCTGAAAACATACTTTGTTTTTATTAGTGATTTTTACAGTAATGTTACGCAATCAATTTGTTATTATAGATCAATATGCAATTGGCAATCAGTAAGTTATTAGTACTCGTAGTAGTAGTTATTTTAAACTGTTTACATTTTTTACAATTTGCATTCGATAATAGGTGCATAATGTACTCAGTCAGTAGGAATATCCGGTGCTGTGATAATAACCTATTACCTGATTTACTTTATTGTAATACATACTTAGTAAGGTACTTAATTGACGTTCGATCACAGCGTCAAACACGTGACCTAAAAAACAAAAACACAAATTAACAAATCATTTCCCATCATTGACTAGGGGCGAGAATTTATGAGAGATATCTAGAGCTGTGACTAAAAATAGAAGAAGCTTGTTCAGCACTATGTGGGCAGGCGAGAGGGAGGGGCGGAGTGCGGGGGGAGGCGGCGGCCGTGAACTCGCGCGACCCCTCCACCACATACAGATTTTCCGCCTCAAATTCGTAGAATAAAATGGCGGCAACATTTTATTGTAATCTCGCAGCTTTGTAGCATCTGTGATCTTGTCAACTGCGATTAATACAAGCTAAGAGCGTGCCCCTGATAATGTAAATAAATTATGTTAGTAAATATTAAAAGTACCTAACGGAAATCTAACAAAGGTTACAGGAACAGTTTTACAGGGTTTTTGGTTTGGATACCTATCACTATCAAAAATAATTTTAACGCAAATCAGGAAAATATATCTTCAGAAGTAGTAAGTAGGTACTTACTCGTATTTAGAGCTTTCGTTATTAATCCAAAAAAAAAAACAAAAGTATTTGAAAAGCTAGAACTAAAGAATGAAAAGTCAAAGGTTATTCTCAGAAGTCAGAGTAGTAATTAATTTAAAGTGTGTGGGTCGAGTGGGTGCAAGGGGGTAGTCCATTGACGTCACGAGGGCGCATGCGCGGCGCGGCGCCCCACGCGCGCGCCACGCCGTGTCGCTGGGTTTCGCGCCAAACCGCCTCGAGTCGCGCGCCGGTCATAACCTCACTTTCCTAAACCAGACATTTCATGTCCCAAGTCTCGCGATGGTGTCCAAAAGTGAACTCGCCCTGCCACCGACTGAAGCTGCAGGTGAGCCGACTAGATTCCTTTCTTAACACGTGTTAAAACGACTCATTTGAATATTTCGTAACCATAATAATATGAACTTGGATTCATCTGCTCGCGGTCAATGAACTTTGTCCTTCGTTTGTGAAATACGAAAATTATTTTCGGGTCTATCACAAGTTTCGTTGTTACTTATAGTTGTTCAATTATCATCGATATTAGACAATCATGCAAAGCGGAAAAGTAGAATGACTGCGCTTGCATAATAGACTTACTCGTAGCATATAATATGATTGAATACCTAGAATAATATTATTGTTTTTGTTTTCTTCTACTTATCTTACATTCTCTATATTAAAATGTAACATACATAATTAAACTTAAATTAAGTATAAAAATTAAAATTGTCATCATATCACTTTTTACTTAAATATCAATAGCTTTTGTTTACTTTCAGTTGTTTTTTTTTTAATTTTTTTAGTTTATCGACAAAGCAAGATTGCCGACTGTAGGAATTGCATTACCATTCGTTACTTCCGATTTTTATTCGTCACTAAAGGCTGTATCGTAGGCGGGCCGCGGGCCGCGGCGTGACTCAGGCGCATTCAGACCGGAACCGCGCCTGTTGCCTCACATGCACCCCGCGTCACCCGCTCCATTGCACTTATGCATATTCCATTTTAATGCAACCTATATCCGTTCTACTTTTACGGCCACACCGGCAAACCGCCATCCTGGCGGCCGACTCGCGCCACAAACTCCATTCGAAGCTACGCACTCGACTCCACCCAAAACCCATTGTTGCATTCATTACACTTTCACACACATGAATGTAAAAACCATCAATAGGTAGTATCATTAAAAGTAGCATCATAGCTTATATAACCCAGTAACTAGGTTGAGATGCATGTAATACTCGTACAGGAAGAAAGTGATGAGAGCGCTCGCTTACATCTCCACTGCTCTAAAGCCAGGACTCGTTAAACGAGTACACAGCACGCGGCGTTTCAATCTCCTTCAGTCCTGAAAGTATTCTTTTCAAGTAAAGTTTTTTGTTTGGAGGCAGGCGCCTACAACTTCACATAAGAAAAATAGGTGTGTGCTTTAGTGTGCGTGTAGTACGCGGCTCTACGAGCGAGTACTTAGAGAGTGCATCGCTCCCGGGGCGGTGTCGTCGCACCGCATATAGGCCAGTGCACGCGAATGCCCGGAGCCCCCGCCGCGCCGCCCCTTCCCCGGTGCACTTCGCGATTTTCCATTTCCATCGTGGTCGTTCGCTAATTCCAGCGGTCGACTTGGCTCGCCCTGCCCGGTGTCGTAACGCGGGGAAATTTCTCAGGCCTTTCTCTGCGATGACGTCTTCCGGCAAAGGGCGTTCACAGCCCATTGAGGCTAAACTGTAATAAACTCGGCTTATGCTGTTTACACGTCACTATATCATTGAACACAGTTGAAGCTACGCAGGCTGTTAAACGAGATGCTTTTTTTAGTCGTGGCTATTGCATAATATAGCAGCTGACTAAATGCACCTAAAGCAATAACTGGGTTATCGAACTCTTAACAGGAAAATACTTCAATTATGAATGAAGCCAGCTTTGAGCGTCGATGGGGAATGAATCAGAGCTTTCATTTTATTCTTTTAGAGTAATAAGTTTCCATAATAAATACTTAGCTTAGCAAATTGCCCAAAAACACAAATGTACCTCTATATCGAGAAATGTTCCAACGGGATATTATAATGACATAATAGCAGCAGGCCATCAATTTGTCAAGTCTTATAATGCGGAAGGTCTATCAGTATTGCGAAGACCGCCTATGCCCTGCCGAGTGCGGGTTCAAAGCGCTCGGTAATAGCTCGCTCGGCTCTACAGCGGTGTAACGTCGCCTTCCGTAGGCGTAGTTACGCCGTTTCACTTGTAAGCTGTCGGATGTAGTTACAAGTTCCCGCGGTCGTTGTCCGCTGCCTAGCGCCTGTGCGTGCGGCTCTACTATAAAAATATATCCTACTCTATATCGGTCGATTGCGGCGCGAAAAAACTTAAAGCTCACCTTAGCCCGCGCACAAGATTAATGTCTCTTGTCTAGAAGCCCCTTCATTCATTTACATTCTTGTCATTCTCGATACCATAAAACAATTACGTCCCGTCTTTAAACGTTTATTCAACCACTTTTTCAGACTACCCTCATTTCATCGGTGTTTTATTGTTTGTATTTCATACTCGCCGATCAACAGTCTTTGTTCGAGAAAGACGAAGAAGTTCGCGCTCCTTTTGTTTTAAAATTTTAGTCTGAAAAGTGTGAAATTTTAATGAGTAATATACAATGCTTATGCGAATGCGTGAACGCGGAAACGGGCGAATGCCGTTAGGCGCTAACTGTACGGGTTTAGTCTAGAACAATCCTGTGCAAGCGACGATGGAATCGGGTGACACGTCCTGAATTGATGAGCTTTCATCGTGTTTTCGTAAACTAAGGCCGAGCTCGAAAATACCATTTCATTCTCTATTGATTTTTATCCTCTAAAACTAACAGTAGGCTATTTTAAACGTTTGGTACCTACTAGGTTGTTTTGTAATAATATCCAAAAAATAAGTACAGATAAGAAATTCCTGTCAAGAGAAGAAATCTGACAAAGACGTATTTAATAAACGGAATTCAATGAAGAAACAAGGCCCGGTTTCAGTACTATCTATTCCAAATTTCGAAGATGCATTCACCCCTCAAATTACATAAAGCAAGAGTTTATTTTGGAAATGTTTTGAATGTCGAGGGTTGTGTGGGGGTGGCGAGCGAGGGTGGAGCGAGGTCAACGACCGCGCGCACGTCACGTTGCCGTGCCGCGACGCGTTGCCGCCGCCGCCGCCGCGCGTCGGTGACACTCCGCGACTCTAGTTCAGCTGCGTGCACACTGCATGCACCATACCATACTATTACATATGCTCTGTATCTGTACCTATTACTGCACGCGATTTGTAAGGACGGTTGGCAACAAACACACTATCGGTGATGTAGAGCTTGCGTGTGTGTTGAATTCTATAACTGAGGGTGGTGGTGGGTGAGATAAATTTTTTTAACTTTTAACTTGTAAATAAATTTCAAAGTAGGATTAATCACTTTTTGGTTTAGTTAGTGTACGAGGTATTGTCTTATATTCATTGTACGTATGATGCTTCAGATAAAATTCTAGGTTCGTCATCAGTTTAACAAAAGAATTAAATAAAACATCCGGTATTATTGACCTCTTCTTCGCCTCGATATAAACCGAATTAACCGAACCATATCGAAGTTCAAAATACGCATACTAAACGCCAGCACACAATTCGTCGCGAGTGAACTTTAGTGTAACGAAAATAAGAATTAAAGTCGTTCGATTCGATATTCTATACTTGGTTTATGGCCCAGGGTGACGTAAACGGCGTCCTTGAAGCGAATCTACAAACACAATTGTACAAATATCTGCCGCGAGTGGGTCAATCACCTTCGACGGCGAGCTTCGATACCTCGCTTCAGCTACATGTAGATAGCTATCATCAAATAATAATAGTGAACATTGTTCGGAAACATTGACTCCGCGCGGCTCGAGCGGCCGCGCCACGTTGCTCGTAGGTGACAATCAAACTGATGGTCTAAATAACCCGTAAATAAATATGGCAGCGCGTTACGTCACCGCCATTATTTATTACGACGTAACTGTGAAATAATGACTGCGCGGATGACGAATAAGTAACTAATCTTTACATAATTACATCTTGGGATCGACGCACGAAATAACCTAAATTATTTATGATGTGCACTAGTATTTTTAGATGAGTTGATGCTTTATGGACGGAACAAAATATATGTAAAGAATATAAATACATTGGTAATTAAACTGGTTTTTAATTTGAACACGATTAGTAAGAAATCAAGGCTAGAAGCGTGCAAAGGTAGTTCACCTTTCTAGATAAGATAGTGCTTCTTTGTAAAAACGAAATTTAATGATTTATGATGACATTTTCGGATTTGATAACACGCAGAAACCGATAGAGCCAGGAACAAAGAAAATACACTCAAACATATACGTCATACATAGAAACCAAATGTGTCAATGTAGTGTTCTAGCAGCAAACATTAAAGCACACACTATCATGTCTCTCTCTCATTCGTATGTGCTTTATTAACCAGTAATAAGGTTTAAAATTGGGTTTTGTTTACAAGCATTTTTCCACCAAATATTGCATATGTAATTTGATACGATAAAGCTCATTTACATTCAATAGCTCTGTCCCATAAACACATTCTCTTCCAATTACGTTAACGAACTATATTTTAGTCGAGTTTAGGCGGAGCGTCGTCCTCCTTTTGTTCTTTTAAGTGTTAGCCAACTGTGGGTAGCGTTATTTCTATTCATTACAGACGTAGGAAGGTATATTCTACAATACATAATTACCATAATAAATTATTTTGACATGAGTCGGTGGCACAATTGTGGCGGCGCGCGGGTTCCGCTACGCGATCGTCAGCCACTGAGTCATGTCAGTTCACTACAAGTGCATTGACACTCGGCTTAACGTCGCCGTCGCTAAGCTCTACGTGGCCGAAATAACCGCCATGTCGAAGCGACAGAGGCAACCAAAAACTTTTGTTACACACCGCAAGCCCCAATTTTGACAAAAAAATTAAGACACGCAAATACAATATAGGTACCTGTTGATACTCAGTCCGCAATCGAGTTTTTGGTCACTTGTAAAAATATGGTAAACTTTCAGGTATAAACAATGCCAGTTTTGGCTTTGAATTATTCAAAAAAATATATCATAAAAATTCAGTCTTTAGATTTCCCTTTCAGCAGCAACCTAGCAGGTTTAAAATTAATGTACCGTGTAGACAATAAACTGTCATAAGCATAACATTTCTTCAAAGATTTTCACTACACTTACGTCCGCAGTTTATATAACCAGATGTATCCATAGCCGTATTTCATAAAGTTTATTTAGGATAATCCGCTAACCCGAGGTTGACGGATTAAGTGTGCAAAGAACCCTAAGGCATTACGTATAGTTTTATTCGAGCACACAAAGGAATAATCTACACTACAGAGTCCCTATCTGTGACACACATAGCACACTCGATAGTAGCACCGCGATAAGCCGAACAAAACATCAGCTCGGTACATTGACCCAGAATTATATAAAAATGTCCTCGATTTTGATAACGCTCTGACAATGACATTTCATGACGGCCCAGTAATATTATAACTGCAGTTATTAATATAATAATTGATTGTTCTTATTTACGGTCCCTATCGCTCGTATAATTAATTTAATTATAGCTTTTGCTTGACTTTCTACCTACATTAAGTGTTTTAATATAATGAGTGAATAAATGATATGGATTTCTTTAAATTAGGATTTAAGCCTTAGACACTAGAGACGCGATGTGCAAAGTTCTGGTTATGCCAAGTAATATAATGCTATTTTATGTCTTTTAAAATGTTAGAGTAAATGTAATAGCAGAAAGCTGCTATAGCGCTGTTCGTGTTTTGACAAAAACTCCTACGCCGCGAAGTTGGTGTACGACATGTTTCGGTATTATTCATTATTATTTGTTTGTTTGTTTGTTGTCGGCCTGTTTGGCTCAGCGGTAATATATCCGCCTTATAAGCCAGAGGTCCCGGGTTCGATTCCCGGCCGGGCAGATGTTTGAATGATGAATTTAAATATCTGTTCTGGGTCTGGGTGTTAGTTTTCCTTGTCTTTGTGTGTGTTCCATGGCATCCCCGACACAGGATTTATTTCTAGTGGGGAGCTATGAGTGTGAAACGTTTATTTTATTTATTTTATTTAATACGATTGGGCGAGTAGGAAACGTAGCAGTCTGCGTCACGCAGCTGCGGTTAGGCCATTGTCAACGAACGGTTGATTACAAAATATTTATGTTTACTATCTAGCACCGGTGCTAATTGGGTTGCATCTGACTCGCAGTATAGTGACTTGATCCGATGTCTGATCGGTCGGCCGGATGTCAACTTTCTCGCTGTTACGTAACGCGGAGAGATGTGGTAAGTGCTAGAACGTTCGGCGGAGTCATCGACCACGGCCGCTTACGAAACCACGCACTCCGACTGCACACCCGGACGTTCACCATCAGAAATCATCAAATATTTACATTTCGTCGAATCAGTTCGTTGTGCCGGCCTGAAAACGTTTCGTTTTTCTACGCGAAGTTAAGTAACCGTTACTTGAAATGTTTGACGGTGATCGAGGCTAGATGTTTTCGAACTCATGGAGTCTAATTTATGAATAAGTCATTACAGACTAATTATGTATAATGTAATAAATTATTAAGTACTTATAGAAAAATAAAATTATGATACGATAACTGAAGTCAAAATAAGAAATATTGTTATTTCACAAAGTTTTCTCTAATAAAAAAAGATTATTCTTATGAAGCGCATAAATATGTTACCTACATATATAATCATTAAAAGTTTGGAAATATTATTAAGTATAAAAAAACTTGATCGACTTATATAATGTAACATAACCTTTGATGGCATTATATGTATATAATATATGTACCTAGTGCATAGACGAGTCGTAGGCAAGGCACAGACCAAGCTGGCGGCGAGCGCTAGGTCGGCGCACGCGCACGGAGGTCATCGCCGCATCGCCGGCGCGGGCGCCGCGAGCCCGCTTTCACGGTTGGCCTTACATCACATCCAATGTAATTCTATATCAACCATGACATTTTGTAGCCATGAAAATCATCACAACGGGCTTATAGTCTCCAATGAACTAAACCGTTTAATAAAGATTCAAGACAGTACAGTACAGTCGTATCATGTTCAAGTTTATGTCCTGTAACGAGCGCGAATAAAATTTACAAGGAAATTACAACAACACTCGTCCAACAAAAAGGAGGAAAACGGTTCGAGCTTCTACAATCAGTTAAGATTATTCCGTTTCTTTCCAGAACCCCAATCTGACTTTAGAATTGACGTTATCGAATATGGAAAGTTATGGCCGAAAATAGGTCAATATCAAAACAATATTAGTATTTATTTAGTGTATGAATTATTCATTTTGTCTATCTGTTTACTTTCTTCGTTATCTAATTTTATGGGTCACTGGACCGTAAATATTGGGCTAGTTGCCCTTTGGAGCTGTCGCCGTCTTATCGGAGGACGGTAATGATCTCAAACATTAATGTGGGGAGTCTTAATTAAAGTAGAGCAAAGCAGTTTACAACAATATGTCACACTTATAACAATACCTATACGTAATACTCTTATGTAAAAATTCTATGAAATAAGTTAAAAAAACATGACCGCCTCTAATTCAAAAACGAAAACAATATTACTTTCAGATGTCGTGGACTAAATACACATTTGATATCGCCTGCCAATTTCGGCTCATGCATAAAACATGCCTTCCTATTATTGTTTATGAATCGTTCGTAAACGTGTCCAGTCCATGCGAACTCGAAAATGAGTAAATAAAACCTGCTAAAAAATAAGGCAAGTTCCACCGTCTGCACCGTGAGCTCTATTCAACTCATCCTTTCAATGACGAATAAAAATAGAGCGAGCTTTGTAAAAAGTACGCGTGTGAAGTGAAGGGGTGTGCTGGGCTGATGACACGTCGACAATTATAAGCGCAGGCGTCATTGAACCCGGGTTATTGCGAAACAACGGAAACCAGTCCAGAGGCTCTCGGCCCGCACGCACCACACCTGCCTAGAATCTTTAAAATCCTAGATTATAGTTGACATGCGGCCAGGACCGGCGAAACGTGATCAGCATCAGACTAGTCGAGTTACATCACTATTTGCTGCACTCCGCAACGATCTAGCCACCATTATTTTATTTTTATGCTTTTTTTTATTAACTTGAATTAGGTACTTGTGTACAAGTAGACATCTCCGGACCTAATTGGATATGTTGTCGCTAAATTAACTATTATAATCATGCTATTTTACTACTGCTACTAAAAATGCGTTTTCAGAAAGAAACGCTCCTTGATGTCTTTCAAAAGTTCATCTGTGACAACGAATTTGCGTGAATAAAAAAATTTATATAGTAGGGATGTAGGTAAGTTTTTGTCATTTTGGCAGTATATTTTTTGTACGTCAAGTCAAGTACCTTAAGCTATTCCAGATTCCTGAAAAAATCTAAAAGAATCGAATAAAACAAAAATATAAAATTAATCCACATTGAGCAAAGTTTTTGCTGTCGTTACTTTGGCTAGCAGCGACCTATAAAGATACGTGCTTGATAGTAGTGCATTCAGGGACAACGGCCGCGCTGCCTCATTCGCAAGAATCGCAGGTAGGCTAAGGGGTTAAAGAACTCCCGTGCACTATATCAAATACCAGTGAACTCGCCCCGTCTCGCTTCCACGCTGCACTTTCCGATGCATTCGTTGCACTCATCACCGTGCGAATCCTGTCTGATTACGCGCTACGCATGCGTATGACATTATCTACGAGAACTAACTATGGAACACGTAAACCGGTATATTTTACATAGACCTATGCAGCACAATGTAGAATTATAATGAGCAGGAAAACATAGGCAATGCATCAGCACATAGGATAGGTTGGGTTACTGCAGGTCATCGAAGTGCAGGGAAATCCTTGATGCTTTAGCAACGGCACTTCGGTGCATGTGCCATCGATCCGGCACTTTGATACCTTAGGTATTTTAATGGTTACAAAATATGTGACGGATTTTTCGATTCAAGCAGTGTTCTTTTTATATGAGGAAAACTCAAACGCAGCAGTTTTTTACATCATATTTAATACCATTTATTTCGTGACTAATATAAAATAAAATAAAAAAAACAGGAATCAAAAATGTAGAAAAGATGTCTGCGATAGATTTTAGTTGATTGAAAACAGCGCTAGCTTATTGAAATCCAAAGCATCCTCGCAGACACGTCTATGTCGATCAGTAACTCGAGCCACCTGTTACATAATGGCTTGCAACCTTAGCACCAGCATTCTGCCGATAATCGAGATTAACGAGTGGAAAGTTCGACGAGGGCAACGGCTTACGACGTGTCGGCACTTTGTCGCGCAGCCGGCGGAAAATCGCGCGACATCCGATCGCATGTCACACGTTTGATGAACCAGGAAGAAATACGCCGAGATAGGGTTACATAGGGATAGTTCACATCACAAGCCATATGCGGCGCAAAACGCTTTGAATATCAATTTTCTATTCCGAGGCATCGTGATGTCATACCCTATTATACCACATTGTCTAATCATTAGACTCTTCTACTTAAATAATTTGGATCGCTTTAATTCAGAAATACCTGCATAATTTAAATTATTATCGGAAACTAATCTAATTCTTATGCAAAAATATTGTTCTAACATTATCAGGGACGCTTGAAACGTCGCGCTTTGGGTAATCACCATCTTTTGAGCTTTCTTTGTCTATGTTAAATGACGTCATAGATCTATTAGGTACTGCGTGTATTGTCATGATACCTAATGTTACCTTTCTGAGTCAGAGCTAGTATTTAGAGTTTG
This sequence comes from Alcis repandata, assembly GCA_949125135.1. Taxonomy (NCBI): domain Eukaryota; kingdom Metazoa; phylum Arthropoda; class Insecta; order Lepidoptera; family Geometridae; genus Alcis; species Alcis repandata. The sequence continues at coordinate 6,682,753 of OX421226.1, read as the reverse complement.
ACCGATAATAACGCGGATGTATGTACTTTGTCGTAATTCTTTCACTCACTTCAATTAGGTATTTGGCAGAGAAGTGCGATAAATTCAAGGAGAAATGATAAAATGTCATTAAACTCCACATAAAGAAATTTTTCCTTAAACAAACGTGGTGATTATATTATTTGTGGTTTTTTTCGTAGGTATGACTATTGAATGTTCATTTATATTTAAATTTATTTTCCTACTCAATGGTGCTCTACATACATGGTTAATTTTAAATGTACTTTCAAAAACGGTTTTAGTAAGTTTCGCTCCAGTAAGTCAGATAGATCTTGAAAAAAAATTAAGAGCACGCTTCTCACTACAGGCTACTAACGGTCGCTGTTTTTAAAATTCGAATATAGATAAACAACCCAACCTCAACTCAACCTTTAATAATCCCGCTACTGGGAGACCAGGTCTACCCTTGAAGGGCGATTAGACGTATTCCACCAATAATAATCATCATTGACTGGAAATTAAAAAAATACATGTCTTTGGAATAACAATAACATAAAAAAAAAAAAATCTCATTCGGCAAAAAGGGCGAAAAAAAAGAAAAAACTTAAACTAATAAATAACAGAAAATATAATGCCTGTTCTCTTATAAATTATCACGTATTCGCTGAGTGACAATTCACAAGTAGAATTTTGTCTTCTTATATATTGAGTATGTGCGAATGATTTAGCTCTAGCCGGGAACGTAGCTTTGATGAGAATCACTCGCGAGCGGTGTGACCGGCGCGCGCTGCCGCGCCGCTCGCGGTCGTGCGCGGCCTCGTGACCGCTGGACCATTTCCCCAAATCGTCGCTCGCCTTTCCCACAGACCTCCACTCGACTAGTCTACTGCACTGGCTCACTGACCGTTCCTCCCGTAAACACGAGCGCCCTCAATACTGTAGCCGCGTAGCACTCTCGTAGCAAAGCCGTAGCAACTCGTTTCATCGCATCTCGACCGCAATTTTCTGTAGCAGCTTTCATCAAGCTTTAGGTGTTTTTTTACGTTTCAACGTCCTGTTAAAATCCAAACAAAAAATTTTTAAACGTCCAGTTATTTTCAAAATTATAATCGTTAATCCATTAGCAAGCCAAAAATGGTTCGGATATAATTTGATCAGCAAAAAATATTGTAATCTTTTCTAGTATTGGATTTTTTGTACAATGAATAATTCGAAACCATCAGAGTTGTTTTGCTAAATGACCTCCCAAGCATGGCGGCAGATTTACATGTGGTATCGAACTTTTGGCGGGCCATGACTAATTTTAAATTCAAGGATACTCTATGATTACCATTTTTTGCGTTGTTAGATATTTTAGTATGGAGATAGAACCACCATAAAATATTCAGGTGAATGCATTACTTCACTTTAATGTATACGAACTTTAGAGTATTATACTGGTACTTTGTTAGAACCTACATATAAATGTATGATTAAATTTTAAGGGACTGTTAGAGAAAGCAACCTTGATATGATAAATGCTAGAAATGAAAGTCATGTGCTAGATAATTTAAAAAGTGGTATCAGTACTTTTCATACGATAAGCACACGTTCCTGGCAAACGTGTTCGTTATATAAGCCATGGTACCTACGTGCGCAGAGATAGGTGAGCGCATATCTATACATATACATCTATACACGAGTATACGTCGACACTTGTTTACCGCGATGTGCGCAGACCTTGAGAGATTCGGGCGGTCACTGGCCTGCGAACTATACGCTAATCTGTTATACTTCACGCACACATTAATGTACCAATACTAACTAACAGTGGATCACGCACACATTCACAATTATGATTTTATTATTACTCGACCTCGATCCCCGAGTTGTGGTTTTGGCGAATCAACATTTATCCCGGAAATTAGTCACTAAAACCTACTGACATTTTACGCTATTTGATGTAATTGGTCGGCGATTTATATTTTCACGGTCATTTGAGAATAACAATACTATATTAATTAATTAATTTTACTTCGTTGTCTGGGTAATATGTATACCGACTTCTGCATTAGTTTACGCTCATACTCTGTTTACGCACTAGGTCATTTGTAGGTAATATAATTCAGAGATTGATTAATGAGACATTTGTATAAGATGTAAAATTGCGAGTGACTCAGCAGTTTTGTTATTTTTACATTTAATTTTCACATGTTTTGTTTTTTTTTTTTTTTTTTTTTTTTTTTTTTTTTTTTTTTTTTCATTTTTTTTTTTTTTCGTTGACTTGGCACTGGGTGAGTCGGTTGGTGCTCAAGCTCACAGTTCTGTGGAGTTAGCCAGCACGCGGTGTGAGTTACATTTTATGAGCTATATTCTTGTAAATGTGTGCTCATTGCCGGGCGTAAGACACTCACCGCATCTGTGTTAGTGGTTGGCAATTTTCGTGGTGGTTTCAAGGACGACGGGCCCAGGTTCGGTAGCCACCTCCGACAGTGAACGACACCAATTCGAGCGTTGACCTTATCCATTTCCTGTGCCAACTGAAGAAAACACTCGTTACATCGCTTGAAATTCTTATTTAATTAATAATGTATGCGCACCATTTAATCGACTTTGACTTAGAAACAATACCGGCATTAGCATATAAAGCGATTATGTGAGTGTGAATGGCCGCGACGATTACCGAGACATTGAATGTTAAAATGTTACCCAAATAAATTAAATTAAAGAGTATTTAAATAAAATTTCAGTAGGTAATTGGAATGAATAATAATAAGTTATTTTCTTTGTTACAGGTAAGTGTAATCGACGTCGTATTTACCTCATCGTATGGAGCCGCGCGTCGACGGCGAGGCAAGTCACATCGGTTGTTTGTTGGCTCGGTTGTTATGATTGCACGCAATGCTGTGTTCTCGTTAGAGCACAATGCACCAGGTTGCAATGGTGGAGTCAGTCACCCCGTCCTAACGGGGCTCGCCCTATGGCCGCTCGCGGGCTGCCGTCACCACACCGCCACTGCCACGTCGCCGTCGCCGCGGCCGCGACCGCTCGCTAATGCAACTGCATTGCAACCGACTACTTACATACCTCACGTAGCTATGAGTCACAAAAAACGCTCCTTACAGGAACCATCACCGCAAAAAAACAAGAAAATAGAGAAACTTTTATGCCAATAATAATCAGTAATTTGTAAAACGCCACTAACGATGTCCGAACGATGTCCCGCTGAGCTATTTGCGCCGGCCACGCCGCAGCAAATCGTCACCAGCCCTAATTGTTACTACAATAAACGTCACCGCATTTGACTTTAGCTGTGTACATGACCAAATCCTGGACATTCATTTTGAGCAATAAGAGCTTTTGTTGCAGCTGAGGTTGCATTGACAGATCTTTCTTAGAAATACGAGTATGTATAAAAAAATCTAATAAGTGGTAGAAATCCCTGTGATTTATTTGGGATTGTTTATCAAAAGTTCAAATGTGACATATCACATTTACAGTTTGTATAAATACCTAACATTATGGGAATACAATATTGTGAAAATATGGCGCGGCATCCCGCTGGTATTTTATCATTAAGACGCAGATTTGAAAAGGCGTCCCTCCATCGCGATATCATTTATAGAAGACACAATACGGCGAGAATCTGGGAATGTCGGTTACGAACTCTCCTGACAAAAGGAAGTTAAAATACAAATTTATAAAAAGTTCAATCCATTCCCTTTTTGTCTGCAAAAAGATTCTAACAAACAATCATTCTACATTTTTTCACATCCACGGCAAAGATTTCGATATCGCGAAGTTGTGCAAGGATTCACATTCGGCAAAAAGTTGGACATTTACCTGTTCGTGAAATCCGATATGAAAAGAAAGGGTAGGTCGGGTCGCTTGTAATTTTTAACAATAAAGGGCTCGATTTTTACCTGATATCTAGGAAAAAATAATAGAATTTGAACTCTTCAATCTTTACCAAAAAAGAAGCCGTCTGCCTAAGGGTTAGTTGGATTTCTTTCGCCTTATTGTATTCTGTTCGAAGAGAATTAAGTTCGCTGGTTGCTCCCTGATCCCACGACAATATGGGTCATGGCTCTCGACCAGTCTAGCGCACAATATCCCTTAACCTACATCAGTTTTTTCGAACAAGGACATATAACAATGTCCTCCTTACTATAGCACCTATTGTTCTACATTTCTAAGCCAAATTGTAGCAAAACAATAATCACTGGCTTGGACAAAGAGGAAGAGATCCCTTACGTTCATGGTTGGCCCAAAATGGTGAGCTTTCGTCGAAGTCATTATTGGTGATAATTTCCTTCATAAATCTTTTAAGTGCCAATTCTTAAAGATTTTTACCGTTACTTTTTGAAATTACCTTTTTGTACTTAAATTCTTGGTGATTGTCAATGCGAGTATTATGTTATATTTTTTGAGCGATTAGCAGCTCAAAGAAGTATCCATGGATCCACTCCATAGATGTGGAGCCGAGCTGTGGATTCAAGTGGAGGGAGCGCTCATACAAACGCTGATGATTTTAAGGAAGTCCAGTGAGTCCCAGATGTTTGTTTGTTAGTTTAGAGCAGTTTATCGCATCTAGCATTTGATTTTTCATTTATCAGTGCGATAGTGTAATGTTGAAGCAAGAACGCGATGCACCGTTATACGCACTGGCGGAGTTGAGTGCTCGCGCGCGCGGTCGCCGACTCCGCCAGTTATGACCCACGGCCGAGAGTACCCAGTACCTACACTTACCCAGGGACACCCTGCAGATTAGGGAGATTAAACTAATCCTTGACGGGAATTCATGGTTCACTTCCCAGTAAAGAATTCTATAAAAATCATAATCCAAATGCGTGTTTTCATATCTGATAAAATTGTTTTGTATTTTCATAACAAGTACTATCTACTTGTTCTATTATTACGTATGTATATATCAAGTGACTTGTGTATTTGGGTCTAAATATTTTTTCCATATACCTACATATGTTATTAAATTTATTTGTTTGTCAAAAAACAAAGATAGGTACCAATAATATTATAATCTGGTGATAAAAATAGTTGTCTATTTTTTATGCACGTATTAATATAAACATGCATAAAGTAGATTACAAATTACAATGATAAAAATATACATGTCAAACTAAGGACCTCCATCATTTGTTTTCTTCGGTTAAAATTATTACAAGGGCTGGTGCAAACGGCACGCGGCAAGCATGCGTACGACATACGTTACGCCACGAATGTACACAAAAAATGCATCACAAAGACTTCAAGCTATGTAAATGACGATACTTCTTCCTTATTCATTTTTTATTAATAACAAGGTGCGGTCGGGAGCCGCGGTTCACCGCCAGCTGGAAGACGAGGAAGTGAACATAATGCCCTATAACACGCAAATTGCCTATTGCTAAAAATCGAAATTTCTTTAAGACCTCGCTCCCGACCAGCAATCTTTTGCACATCTTAAAAATAAAAGTGAGAAAAAAAAGATTTATAGAATTAATTTTTTCGATAACTATTCTTTTGCTTTGGCCAAAAAAAAGTTTTCTAAGTTGTAAGTTGTTTTAGAATAGTTGCTATGGTTTTGTAAAGGTCATACTTTTATATTAGATAACATTAATTATTTATTTGATAATATTTTTTCATATTTTAAACTTCGTTCATTGATTTCGCTCATCAAAATGAGCGAAAAAGATTAGCCAGTGGTAGGAAGCGGGTTCTTAAACAAACCACACCGATTAATTTGGATAAATAAAGGAAATTTTGCGGCACAAGAAACCTTTTACAATACGCGTAGGTACTAAGTTGAACGACTGCTTTATTGTTATTTTTTTATCGGCAAAGAGGTCAGTGTGCGCGATAATCCATCTTAGATCCCGCTATCAAAGTCTAAATTAGAAGGCATTATGGTGAGTTATAATAGGCGACGCATTATTCTTCTGTTATAATATAATTACATCGATTCCTTAAACAGCTAGATGACATCCTACGCAAAATATTTACACTAGAGATAAATAGGTTTAATGAACTGACGAAATAATTAATCTTGCGGCCAACCGTTAGCACACATTATGTATAATTATTACGTCTTCAATCAGGCTAAGCGGTGGTTGTGTCAAAACTAGCTGACACTCGCACATAGAATTTTTGATCAGAATTCAACCAATTTCTATTGATCAGTAAGGGATTCTAACGTTTGGAAAAAGTTTTCGTAACCGGTTTAAAATATATGAAAGTTGGTAATAGTTTATGTAATATGCAGCACTTTCTCTGCCATATTCATTATTCATTTTATTAACTTAGCCCTTCGCTTTTTAGTGAGGAAGTGGCATACGTAACGTATGATGCTTTGGTAGGTAATTTGCAGTATTTAAGAATTACATAAAGGGCCCATACAATAATAAAGCAAAAGTAATTAATTCCAAAATAAGTTTTATATACTTTCTACTTTTAAATTTTGATCATCATCAACAATTTTACTTATGATAACAATTTACTTTGTAGTAGATATATAGACATGTATGTGGTAAAAAGTTTCACAGAGGGAAATTGCAAAAAATGTGGCAACCAACCATCGGGCGACAGTTGATGGAGTGGGCGATTTAAATAAAGTCAAGGGGATCAGTTGCGCGCGAACAACAACGACGACGGGGTCAGTAGACTCAGGCGGTGCCGAAATTATCGCGTACACGAGCTGCGGAGCCGCGGCCAACGAACGAGCCAAGGCCAGCGGCGCCCGCGGCCTCCCGCCACCACTCGCGCCTCTCTATCGATTACCACCCTCTTCTACTGCAGCCTTGACTCTATGAGACCCTTTTCGGGGCACCTCAGACGACAAACCCTCAGTCGACGGAAAATCCCTTCAGTATATTAGAGAAACTTTTTTTTTTAAATCTGCATATTTTGAAATTTAATTAGATTTGGGTAGTAAAATGTCAAGAACTTAACCTTTGTCCATCCCACTCTTGTAAATTATAAATGCGCCCACGAATAAAAATTCGACGTCTGCGCTGGCCCTTAAAAATCTCACAAAACTACTCGATAGGCTTGTGAAGGTTAGTGCCTTTTCATGACGCAATAAATTGTTACCAGAACTTCTTCGATACCTAGGTTTGTGACAGCATGCTAAAGCACTACGGAGTTTGCTACGGCGTAGCTTAGTCTCGGTTGATTTAATGCAACGAAGCCCGTTTTGCGTACATTAGTAATTAAATATAGAATTTATTACACAATAATATATGTGTATTGCACTCGTACGAGTTTACATAAACATCTGTAAAAGTTGAAATTCACCAGCGTAAACAAGTTAAATCATCGCCTTTGTTTACACCTCTGACCATTTCTGAGTCAAATACATAATGCTCGTAATTGGCATTCGATAATAAGCAATAATATTTGGATGTAGGATGATGTAGGCGGAGAGAGGCAGCGCGGAAGCGCGGGCGGGGGCGCGGGGCGGCGCGGGCGCGGGGCGCGGCAGGTGGTAGCGTCAACGCGCGGCCGTGAACTTTCTTCGGACACGTTTTCAGGAGCGAATTCTGCGCAATACTCCGACCGATGGGGCCCCACTCTCCCCCCGCACTCTTCCCTCCCGTTTGTCCTCCGACCACTTTTCTAATCGAATGATCGTGACTGTGACAGATCACGTTACGTTTCTATCATGGTAATAATATCAAAACTACTAGTTTTTTTTGTCTTGATTTGCGCTGAGTGAAATCTGGCATGATTGTGCTTTGAGCTACTTTTGTTTGCCATTTTACTTACCAAATTTTACAGACTTATTAAAACAAACATATAGTATTATTATATTATATATATATATACTATTATATTTTTAAACCATTTTTGGACATGAAAGTAGTGAAAATTTTTGTTTCTTGTCGTATAGAGCTAGCTAGCTGTAGAGTATTAGAGCTTTTCGCTGCTCGCAAGTTATGGTCATTGTACTAAAAACTTATTAGGTATAGTTTAAGATCACGAGATATAAGAAATACGTGAGAAATTGACACAAGTGGCATTTCGAAATATTTGCGACAAGTAAAGAAAATGTCATCATAAACCTATATACCAGCGATTAAAATGTAACAAGGAAACGTTCTGAATGCTTCCTCATTCTTGCGCGAGTGCTGTGTAGGTGAGTAGAGTAGTGCAACGTAACGCTGGAGTTGCGCGCGCGCAAAACACTGCGCAGATTATACAACCGGTGCATCACTGCGGGGCCGCGATGCTCTGATTACCAAACCTATAATGCAATACATTATCCATGTGCGAATTCTAAGAATACACATCTCTCGACCAATAACAGCCAACTGCTTCCATTCAAATGCTCTCGTCTTACTCTCCGACCGTTTTTCTGCAAGTCTTTTGAAATCCGTTGACTGAAAATGGTGAAGTCAAAATCGGAATAATTGTTAAGATTAATCACTTGTTCTAAACTTATCTTAATTCGTTGCTCTACTTTGTCACGTCGTGCTCAATGCTTTAATTTTATCATTTTTCGATCGCGTTTAAAAACAATCTCTTCATGTAATATATAAAACCGTGAGTCGCACGCCGACGTCCTCTGTCAGGTGCAGGAAGTCTGGTTTCCATGTAAATATCAAGGTAAAACAACATAAAGAAGTCCCTTTCATTGACTCTATTATTGCACATGCACATTGATTTAAAACTTTAATAAGTAGCTTTCTTACGAGTATTAGTTTTTCTAAGTTCCTTTAAAATTACCAATCTGGAAAAAGTATTTTAAAAATAGAGTTTGATCTGAATAGCCCTGCTTAAAATTATCATTATAATTGCTGTGAAGCTCGTAACTAAATTCATACAAATTTCCGATAACATAATTTATCGCTAGCCAAATGTTAATTGGTAATATTACCGGGCAAATCAAAGTTATACAGTAGTTACATGTTATTAGTTAACCTTGCAGTTATATTTTAAGTATAAAATTATGGTAGGTGTAACACATGCTTCATTTAATGTGGCCAGTCTTTTTTGCGAGGTCTATCGTTTGGTGTTATTAAAGCCAGTTAACAGTTCGGTTTCCTTGTAGAGTCACCTTGGGGCTGGCATTGCGGCTAATTCAGCACACTTTGACATTGACATGTTCCGATATCGAACGAGGAAGTTCTCATAGTGAATTTGGCGGGGTCAGGCTATGCAGCGCCGGTTTCGTCTATTTCCTAAACGCACGTACTAACCTACAGCTATGCGGAAATGCAGCTTTAGGTAATGCATTCTGACATTATCGTCTAAATCCAGTCAGTGTAAGTTAAAATGTTTACTAGTACCTACATTCTCTTTTAACTGAATCGTGTTGAATTTTACTTGTACCAGTAATTTTATACTTATGTAGGTACCTATCAATAGTATTACAGGTATCATCCTGAATTAGAATAGAATAGGCGTAATATTATGTGTGATCTAAGTATTGAATCACGCCGGGGTCAATGTAGCTTCTGGTTTGAGTGGCTAATTCTATTTTTTGGTGGGGACTTGAAGGTCAGATTGCGTCATGTTATTTGGCGGTTTTATACAGATTTACGTTCCTGTTTTGTTCGTTAAAAATCACGGCGGGTACGTGTGAGCCAGAGAAGTGACAGACAGCGCGTGTCTCATTACTTTGAATTGACTGTCAAATCATTTAAGATGCCATGCTTTTAGTATTCTTGCTACTCTTTTTTAAACTTTATTGTAATTCCTTTGTTAAAAAACAAAAAACAAGTTTTGATCCTTAGAAATTCTATTTGATGGTGTCTGTGGCGCGCTCGTTTAATTTGTTCCCATTTGTTGGTAGCGTTTAGCGTCATATGACGGGTAGGTGTTGACATGGTGGGGCCCCGCTGCTACCGCCGTTTGGGCTATTAATTGAGCTCACCCGCCAAATTGACCTTGGCCTTGGCACGGGTTGCCGAATCAGCCGAGGTCGGCTGCGATTGAGAGCGTCCGGATCACACGACTCGTATGTCATGCTCGCTTGTTCGCGATAAAAATAAATGGCTACAGGACTCATCTCAATACAACCGAATGACCTACACTTCGGTTACGTTCACGTCAATTATTTATGCCGTTTATCCCTTTCGGCCTCATTTTTAAGCGGCCGGCCGAATGCTAAATATTATTCATGTTGGTTTTCAATTATCTTCTAGGAAGGGGCCGCTTGTTTGTGTCTTCTCGGAAAATATTCTTAAAGGTTGTCAGGTCAATTACTTTAGGAAGTAGGTAGTTGTGAAATAATTTACTTATTTACAATAAAATATATTCGTAAACACGTAGGCATACTTTAACTTAATGAGATAAAAACATATAAGTAACATAATTATAAAATGGCAGATCTCCTTTTGGTTGCAGACTTCAAAAAATAAAAGCGCACTTGACAGTACAACTGCACACTAAATAAAAAACCAAAACGATTGAAATCATAGACTCTCTAAACAGTCGCAAGGAGCTAGTACATTTAGTTTATCCTATTTCTATGATCATAAGTCGCCATCATCGCGTCTTCAGCAAAATGGCGCGAGGTACTTGACTCGCTCTGACCTAGGACTGCTTGGAAAAAACTCGCGGGGCCACGGCATCTTTCCCCGCTCGTAGCGGCGCGTATAGGTACATTTATTTTAAAAAATCATAAACAATAAATCATTTTCAAGCTCAGACGTTAGTCACTGGTGTAACAAACAGCCTGTAAAAATGTACTACTGTTTTGTGAAGGTAAAGAAAAATTCCATGATCTATCTGTGTGTGTAATTATTTGTACACGTAGCCAATATATTTGCATAATTTTGTCCTCATGTACTTGATACAATACGTGTCAATTGACAATAATGATGTCAAGTTACTTCGCCATTTATAAAAATAAATATGGCTAACAATAACAATCGAGTGTCGAATTTCTGATGCGCATCCGACGGGTGTAACCGCCGCCTCAGCGAGACCTTGACCGCCCGACGGCTGCAATTTTATTCGGTACTGTGTTACAGAATAATTAATAGTTAATATGGCCACTCGGTCCCACCACAGTGAATCGCCAACCAAGCTTTCCGTGACCGATTCGCAATACTTCCAGCGAATCCCCTCCAACCTCCTTTCTCATTGTTATTGCGTCGTTCGTTAACGCTTTTAAACTCGTATTTTTCTATACACTACGCTAATGATATCACCAGATAATCACCAGTAGCCTTGACTTACTTTTAGCCACAAGGATATGGAGTGTCAACAATTTTTATATGCGGTAAACAATTTCCTATCGCTCCCATAACCTTCGTAGATTTAAATTACTCGTGTCGTCGTAATACAATATAATTCCAATTATTGTTCAGAAAGAGCTCTTCAAGTTTTTTGACATAGCAATAATCTGCTCCATTTTCACCTTACACAGATAAACATGTCAAAGCTCATATTTCAACACCGTCCCTTTTGCGGTTGTCCGTCGCGAAAAGGGATCCTTGACCACATTCTCTGAGCATAAAAGTTGTAAAGCTTATTTATGAGGAGCTATAATGGCTTCGAAGTTAATAGAGTGCTAAGTCCCGTTTGACCGGTGGGCCCTCGTCGCGCGCCGCCATTGTCCCCCGTCCTTCGACTGCTGGAGGAAGGCCGACCGCCCCATTAAACTCGTATTTTTGTTTGCCCGAGAACAGTTTTAAACTGTGCGTTAATAAAATCCGACCGTGGCCAATCTTTTCATCTTATTACATTTTTATTCAAATTGACTTGCATCTACGTCACTTTTTTTCTTACAAGTCTGTGTACAAGGTGATTCAATTTTGTCGCCTTCTTTTTGTTTGCCATAAATTATGCAAAAGTAAAATATTTGGACCGGCAAGGCTGGCAAGTTTGGCTGGCGGCTTTGGTACAGCTTTTCCGTTGAAACCTGACATGACCAAACAAACACATTTAGTCACAGTGAAAGAGGATAAAATAGTAATCCGGAAGCGCAAAAAATAGAAACCATAAATTGCAAACAATATGGCATGCGGCTTGCTTTTTAATGGATAAAAAATGCGTCCGATCGATCGAGATCATCAAAAGTGAGTTGATCCCGTCGGCTGCGGTCGCAAAGAACAATACGAGCTACATGTGGCTACCGACTGACGATACCCGCTTGCAGTTTTTGTTAATTTCCCCTTCAACCTATTATCGACTCTATCTAAACACGCTAACGTAGAGATTTGTACGGCATTCTCTATCCAATAGAGTTCGACATTGAAATTTGATATTCGCACCCCGGTATTAAAAGTGAGGGCAGCGGAAGGAAGTAAAAAAGGTTCCTATTCACTTTCATGTTTAATCGACTTGCACACATGTCGCACGTTTTTTGTAATTTATCAAATACCTACTTAGCCACTTTATCCTGGTAACTGCACGAATACCTAGGCACATACAAATCTGTCATACATACTATGATTAGATATTAAAAGAACACGTATATTATAATTATTATTCATAATCTACCTACCTACGTATAAATAAACCATATTTATACGTTACTTAATTGTTTCCTAAAATTCTCGACATCGCTAAATGAATGCTACTAAAGTCCACCAATATTATAATATGTATTTCAACTTTCAAAGATTCAATTTTTGGTCTGGATATTAGCGAAATATAAATCAGAAATTATCGTATCGTGAGCTAAAACTCAATGATCGAAACCAAAAAACTAAAGCAAATGTGCACGACTGCACGTGGGAGGATATTTGCGAAACCTTTTAAAAAGCTTCCTTTTGTGCAAAAGGGAAAGTATTGAAGCGAAATAATTGCTGCAAAAAGTGTAAATAAAGGCCGAGAACACCTTTGTCAGATGTCGACGCAACCCTTTGCCTTTTTTACCAAAACATGTGAAATCGGAATATTTTGCATCTGTCGTTAATAAATTTTACAAAACAACTAGCTGACCCGGCAAACGTTGTTTTGCCATATAAATTAATAGGGGTTGGTGATAGAAGGGTGAAAATTTAGGGTTGTATGTATTTTTAATGCCACATTATAAAAAATAAAAAAATAAAAATTTTGTCTAAAAAATAAAAAATAAAATTTAGTGGACTACCCCTAACATTTAGGGGGATGAAAAATAGATGTTGGCCGATTCTCAGACCTACCGAATATGCATACAAAATTTCATCAAAATCGGTCAAGCCGTTTCGGAGGAGTATGGCAACGAAAACTGTGACACGAGAATTTTATATATTAGACTAGCTGACCCGGCAAACGTTGTTTTGCCATAAAAATTATTTCTATTGATTATTACAAATAGGGGTTGATGATAGAAGGGTAAAAATTTAGGGTTGTATGTATTTTTAATGCCACATTAAGCCACATTATAAAAAAAATTGTCCAAAAATAAAAATAAATGTTAGGGGTGGACAACCCTTATCAGTTAGGGGTATGAAAAATAGATAGTAGCCGATTCTCAGACCTACTGAATATGCATATAAAATTTCATAAAAATCGGTCAAGCCGTTTCGGAGGAGTATGGAAACTAACATTGTGACACGAGAATTTTATATATAAGATAATAGATATAGCGCAATTCAAAGCATTGGATATTAACCATAATAAATATACCGTCTTTTTTTTAGAACCGCAAAATTTTGCAACCATTTAGTGTTTTAACTATGTATTTACATGGATACACATTTGGGAGCCGCAATTCAATGGAGTTCTTTCTTATCAAAATCCACGCTGATTTGTACATTTGTAATAAAACAAAAACAACATGAAACAACTCCAAGGCAGCCTAATAGTCTCTCTTATATGCCATCAGCCTACTTCGTCAATACCGTCAGCCTACTTTCGTCAACATATACTTCGGTATTATTTCTTGGTCTGCTCCACATTTCCAGCGCTAACCCAAATAAAGCGATCCCAATTTGCTTCATGACTAAAACGTTTCCAAGTGGTGCTATCACGAGGAAAAATCTAGTTAGTCGAGCAAAAGTAGGTTCTGTGTATCTGCGCGCCTGCGCGCCGGTGGCCTTGACCGGCCTGCGCCAAAATTTCCAGGTCGTTCACCCGCTCGACGCCCACCGCCGCTCGCTTTATCTCGCACAAATACCTACACCATCGCACAAATACCGACCTTATCACAACCGCGCAACGCACACTTTTACACAACGGGCTCGACGAACGATGATGTTATATAAATTCGTGTTTATGTACGTACCTATTGTTAAAATAAACTTGTTTATCAATAACAAGTTGATAACTAACGACGTAGTGCTGTTATGTGAAGTTACTTCAAATTAGTATTATGTGCGCAGGTTTTATTTACCTGCCTTACATTTGTGACCGAATAAGAAATAAACCACCTATGTAGAGCAATTCTTCGGATTATACTGTAGGTTACTGTTGTCATGATGTTAGGATATAGTAAAACTAATTCAACTATTTCAATGAACGGCTTGTTGTTCAAAAAGATTACTGAAGGACAAGGAACGCATAGATAGGACGTAATTTGGGTTGGACATCCCGGAAGTACGAGTATGTGTCAAGAGGGAAGAGGGCAAGCAGGACGCCGATGCGTCGCGGCAGCGGGTCACTGCGAGGCGCTGCGGGCTGCGCTCGCCTGCCATTAGCTCGCATTCGTGTTCAAGTTCAGTCGCGTTCCATCTCCAAAAATATTTTGGTGATGTGACGCAACACGCAACGCAACCGAGAGCTAGATCCCAGTCGAGCTGCGCGCGGGCGCTACGGCTCGGAGCCGCTCTCGCGCGACCTTGGCCGCGGTGAGCTGCAAGGTTCGGGTCTTCGAACTCGCGGCGCGCGGGCGGGCGCGGGGCGCGGGTCTCCAGCGAGCCAATCGCTGGCCGCGCACGTCAGCGCGCGCCCGCTATTGGCTCACCGGCAGCGCGGCAATGACCTCGGAGACCGGAGTTCGAAGCGCGCCGATCCTCGCTACGAAGCGCAGACCGACAGGCTTCGCCGACCGATAGAGGCGATATTCGCTCGGCGCGACTCGCTCCCTCGGCTAAGCGATTGTATCGCACGGAGCGCCGATCTTTTTGCAGACTTTCACTCTTAAGGGGAGGCTCGCGCGGCTCGAAGCGACAGCGCGCGCGGCGCCCGTTCAGTTCGTCGATCGAGCTCGAGCGAGTCGCACGCGCGCGTGCACGGAGCCCCACAGTGACCTTCATCCCGCGACGTGCCGGCCGCGAGCTCGCGACCTGCACTCCTGTCCCACATTCGGAAGCGGAGCGCGAGGACGATTCATGTCCTACACCCGCACCCGCACCCGCCGTGCTTACATGTGCTTTATGTGTAGTGTAGTGAGAGGAAGGACAATTAAATACTTCTAAGGATAATACATATGACTTTAGTGATGTCTCCGGACAGCAGCTACGGACGCTACGATGCGCCTACGCCGGTCGACCACGGAATCATGAGCTCGACGCATAAGGAGCGAGAGCCAGAGCTGCATATAGGTAGACTTTGAAAACTTTACAATGCATGACGTGTTTCAGGAAATTTAATTATTTTTTATTTTCAATTTATATTTATGTAAAAAATAATATTTATTCGTATTTTAACTCGTACAGCAATATCTGCCTATACATCAGTCTGTTGTTGTGTGGACATGATGTAGAGCAAACATAATTTTATTTTCATGAACTCTAGAAGTCGACCAAGGTCACAACAACAAAGTTTCCGCGCGCTGAAAATACTTTCATGACGGCTCCTAATTACTTTCAGGAACGAAGCGTCCATTATTGAATAGAATCGCCACTTACTTAACTATTTCAAGCCTCTTATCCTTTACTATAGATAATAATAGATAACTGGTTGTATGGTAAAATTGTATGAAAACAGAGGACTTTCGGAAACTACATTATCAGTTTATTTACAATTTTATAGTCTTGAGACAGCAGAACTCACCCCACATCCTGAGACTTTACCTCACATTTTACAAAAAAAAAAATTGGTAGAGATAAGATGCCTTGCCTACTTCTTTTTTGTTACTCAAATAATTAACAACTTTCAACTATAAAATTGCAAAAAATATTTCAACTTCAATATTAATTTACAAATTGGTAAAAAATAATAATTTTACGCCAGTTTTGGCATCAACGGTTTTTCATGATTAATGATGACGAGTTCCCGATTGTAACAGTAAAGGGTAACACTAACTATTGTATATTTCTTTCTTGTCAACGGGTAAACGGTTTGCAGAACTAATGTTTGATTGATCGACTTCAACGTTTCCGCTCGCAAGGGCCGAGAAACAATTAAAATAGCATTGTGCAAAATATAAGGACCTCTTGAAACGTAATCGATGAATTCCTCCCAACGAATCGATGGAGCGGTTGAATGCGACTGCAGGGGTTATCGATTAGCGTTTGATTGCTAATGATCTTATCGATTTCTCCCGTGAAATTCGACTTAACAGTAACTATTGTACCATTGTACCCTTTTTGGGTAAAAGATCATTATCGTGCAAGGGTTGCTTGATAATGATCTTTTTTCTGTCGTAAGTCGATTTTCAAATCTATAATCTTTTTATTATGACCACTGTAGAAAAAGAAACGTAACAAAAAGATGAATTGTGACAAATTTTAGTTCTATGCGTTCCATAGCAAATTTATTTTGTGGGAAATACAAACCCTGGAGAAAAGGCTTTGTTTATTAGTAATTACTTTTTTAATCTTTCTTGACTTTTTATACAAAAGGTACAATTAAATAATTAGAGTTACAAAATTTACTTCTATAAGCTAAAGACTTACGAAACCATGAAGTTCAAGAAGTTTCTAGAAGCTTCGCTCTATCATTTGAATCATTCTGATGAAAAAACTTAGAAAACTATCATACTTAATTAATGTTATGATGTTCGTGTAACTCGTGATGTAAGAAAGAGAGTAAAGTTGGTAACAGCGCCACGCGGCGGCGGCGGCGGCGGCGGCGGCGGCGGCGGCGGCGGCCAGCTGTGCTGTCTCACCCACCACACTACTTTTACTTTTCTCTCGCACGGCCCGCCTCACCACTAGTTGAATGAACTTGTCAGAATGCAATTTCAGACTTCACTTTATGCTACTATCCGACAAACAAATTGTTAAAATATTTTTATTGATAACTGGAAACAGGGGGAGTCTTGATGACGATTTAAGATTCGATAAACGTCTGCCAAAGAAATGGTACAACTTTTCTAGCAACCAGACCAGACAATATTAGATGCATATGCTGTTATTCATTTGTATAAACCACTGTAAAGATTACGGCTTGACCTTCGAGATAATTATCGCTTGGCGAATTTATCAGCGGAAAACGTGTTCCTTACCCAGGAAATGAAACGGAACGTGATCTGCGGCGCCCTCATGAGAGAGTGAGCCGTATTTACAAACAAACATCGCCGTGACACAGATCCGCGGCTGCAGCGACCACCGCGACTGCACGCTCGGCCACCGTTACGTGGACGAGACTTTCTCGCGCGCTTTCCTTGCCACTTAATTGACGTAACGAACGAGCGACTCTCACGCGCGGCTAAAAACGCGCGTGTTGCATCACATGAGGAGAAATGGCTGCACGCTGCTGCTTCTGTTGCAACTGCACCAGTTACGTGAAGACGCTTTCCCTGATCCATTGTGATCCCCACCGCGGTGCGCTCGGCGTGCGAGAGTGCGCTCGAGATGACACCGAAATCACAGCGAGGGCCATACGCCATTAGAAAAAAGAAAGTAAGCATAGAAAGCGACCGCTCCGTGCGTCGACCCGCCTCAAGTGCTCGCCAGAAATAGAAAGTTTCCTCCGAAAGCCCGGCGAGCCTGCTCCCTTAACAAATAAACAAATGGCTGGATGAAGAAAGTGAGAGCAGTCCGGGGCGCCAGAACCAGTTCCCGGGACGAGTGTCGCCCGCGCCACCACCGCGCCGCGCTCCGCCCCGGACCTGCCAGTTTCTAAACCAAACCGACGTGCCACCTGTTGTTGCCGAGGGACTATCATATCTCTGACCTACTAAGGAAATGGCTTTGGTCATTACTTCTTCCTGAACACGTTTGTTTAATGATTCAATACAGATAAGGCGATCACATTTTAGTAAATAAATTATTGTAAATATGTATCTAAGCTATCATTTTAATATGTTCGAACGTACATAAATAGACGCGACCTTTGTTTAAAGACTGATAGTACTCGCTTAGGGGTAATAAAATTACCTCACACCATTGTATTTTCTACTGTTTTCGTCTATTGCGAGGAGGTCGTTGACTCTACCAAAGTGGAGTAGAGAGACTCGGCACTTTCTAAAATAACTATTCAGTGTCACCTTGACGCACGCAACATGACGCGGTTGCGTCACTGATTTCATTACTGGGACTGTTTTGGTTTGCATTTAATTTAAACAGCGGTGTACATTAAACTTAAGAGAATAGGTACTAATGTATAGATTGTATACTACACAACTTAGATTGCTTACCGAAATGAAATGTTTATGAAACATGAGCCGAGCATTTGCACGCGACTTTTCTACACGTGCAGGATTGGTACCTGCTTCAGTGTACCACTCGGTAATCGTATTTCTTCGATATTTCTTAAGGAATCTGCAAGCTAATGTAGAAGATAATTAAATAAACTACTTGTGACTCATATCTGACTAGAACCCAATTAAGATAGTGCAAGCATGTGCAACGTTTTACATTTACCACGCTCCGTACAATGTATACTTCTGTTCGAAACCTCGTATCGGAGCCGTGACTAATACCGCAACTACACATAAACCCATTTCAGCAGAACAAGTGGTCGCAAGGTCGCTTTATCGCTGAAATCACGTGTACGACCAAGATTGTTTGTTATACACGCTCGTTTCACAACCCAGGATGTTTTGCATGCGCTAACGAACACCGTAATCTTTACAACCTCCATAAAACATCTGAATAAGTACTAGGTAGGTATGGACGATGTAAGCACCATAGTTACCTGTATGGTGTTGAACTATTGCAAGTATTTATGTTTGTTTTCCTTTTGTTGCAGAGTTTGACGGTACTACGGTACTGTGCCGCGTATGCGGTGACAAAGCTAGTGGTTTCCACTACGGAGTGCATTCCTGTGAGGGCTGCAAGGTAAATATCAACATTTTATACATTTACTTGTCAATTATTATGAGCCAATAACGTTGACCAGCACCGAGCTCGACCGTTAAAGGAAAGAAAGTCGTCACTCGTCACTGCCACTGTCACTAAATCTAGAAACATGAAATGTTTAGGGTCACACTCGTGATATACACATGCCGTATGCCGTATGGTTATGATCCCTAAATTGAGTTAGTGCAGCGCCATGCGGGCAGCTTAAATTGTTTTGAAGTAGGAAGTATGTGAGCGGGCGACACAGCCGCGGAGCCCCCATCGCGGGCTCCTCTCGGTGCCGGTGCACCAAGGCCGAACACACGCGGAAGACAATCTCTGCATTGCAGACCAGATGACCTTATTTACTTACAAAATGTTATTCCAATCTACGTCGACGCGCTCGAATAAAGAACTCATAGATTAAAAAAAACGTGTGAACTTGTTACGTCGAAAGCGGTTTTTGGGTCGATGGATACCTGCTGTCCTCGACCGGCCGTCGGTCGGTCGGCCCTAGCTATTTTCTTTAACTTTTTGTTGCCGTCCCGGAACAATCACACGGGAACGAGCTGTTTAAACTTTGTGTAGGCAACCTGCATTGTGAGCTGTACGTGCAGGGGTCGGGTTCAATTTAAATGCGCTCAGGTCAAACGTCGCCGTGTCTACATAACAGTTCCCCCATTCTTTCTATGCCAGTTAATATGACCCAGTTCGTATGCAGCTCTTCGTAATTCCGTTTTCGCCTTAGTAGTATAAAATAATTTGAAGTACTCGTATAACTTTTTTTTCATTATTACGTCAAGTCTATGGAATGGAAAGTCAGACAAAAAAAAATAATCAACAATTTATCGAAGGCCATAAAACTGTCTACTGTTCCAATAAGAACCTGCGCCCTTGTCACGTAAATCTAAAATACGGAAACAAACAAAGTCGCAAAACAACTCAGTCTCACGTTCTAGAGCTAAATAATTCTTAAATGGAAAGTTGTAAAAATTACGTGATCTTTGAGCGTTCAAGAGCATGCCAGCCGTCACTAATTGCTTCCTCATATTATCGACAATTCAATGTCCTTTTCATCTTTTATGTAGCATATTAGCTGGAGTTTGATCCATTTAACTTTAATTTGACCGTCGGGCGAGACGACAAAGGTCACAACTCGCATGTTGAGCGTGAAAGCGCTGCGAGGAAGCGCTCGGGAATAGAAGTGCAAGTGTAGAGAAAACTGGTTTGTTTGTATGTGCGTCGCTGGCGGCGGGGACCGCGGGACAAAGCGTGTCCTTCGTTGGAGGATGTCTGGCTCTGGTGCATTGTGCACCGTGCACTGGCCCGATAATAGCCGCCGTTTGCGCGCCGACCGACGGCTGGGTCACCCCTGCCGTCTGCGACACCGCCGCTAGCCACTTTATCACCATCCGCTCATCTCAATAGTCAAACACAATAGAAACAATAAAAAAGTGGTTTTTTATTTTTACAGTTGAATTTTTAGAGATGAGTCATCTTTACCAAAAAATAAATCAAATTGTGAAACTCTTTTTTCATTATAATAATAATTCGTTTATTGTGACGTGATATGATATGATCTATAACTATATAATCACACACACGTGATAATAGAATTAAATACTTCCGTAGAAAAATTTAATCACGGTCACGTTTCAGGGATAATGGCGACTAATACGCCAACTACTGTCATCGTTGCGAAACTCTCCATCGAAAGTTCGGCTACTCGCCGCTAGGTGGCACTGTAAAAATAAAGCGCTACAGTGCTGCCATCGTTTTAATGCGGACAAGATTAGAAACTAGTCTGAATGAATGACGACCCAGCGTGTAATTTTATAGCTCGTTTATGAAGTTGTAGAGCGTTGGAATGTACGCATCGGAGTCAACGAACTTTGCTTATTCAACATTTCAATTAATTAAACATTAACTAGAAACAAATCGCGGTTTTTAGGACTGGTGATGTCATCACGATAAATGTTGACGATTATCAATAAGGGGCTGATATTTAATATTGCGAGCATATGATCCAGTTTCTATTGTTTTGATCTAACGGAGAATTATTAAACTCTTTACTTATTTTATAAACAATGAAGGCGATACAACAGCGCCTAAATGTCATACAAATTAAACAACCACAACTTCGGATCAAAGTACCATTCTAGTTTTACTTCGTCATTCTAATACTTATCTACATTTATGTACATGGACACAATTATAACAAATTGAATATCAAAGAAACTTAGTTAATTATTTTCAAAATTTTTGATAACTTTTAGGATCTATCTCTTCCAATACTACATATATGAAAGTAATGGTACAATTAAATTAAAACAAAAAGGTATACTTCCAAGTTTAGTTAAATCAATGTTGTATGAAAATGAGGTTTTACGTTAAGCCCTTAATGCAACAGTAGAAACATAGTAGCAGTAAATAGGGCGCCGCGAGCGCGCAGCCGCCGCCGCCGCCGCCACGGCAGAGAGCGCGGAGGCTCTTTGTTCCGCGCCCGCAATGGCCGACATAATTTCCTCGCGTACTGGGTCGCTCATTTTTCGGCACCGATCTGAGTTGCAGGGCGCGCGGCCGTCGACCCCGCACTAGCGCGCGCGCCCGCCGCCGCTCGCCGTAAACAACTTTTACGGGCAACGAATGTACGCGCGACGTGAACGTAACCTACATTATTTTTGAACTGTCAGCGGCGAGGTTCGTTGCTCCCGCCGGTTATACCCGTATTTATTGAGAACATCGCGCCGACTGTTGCGTTTACGATTTCCTGCTCCGCACAATGCCTATGTGTTTGATGAACTTGACTCTCGCTAATTAAACTCTAAAGAATGATTTATTGGATTATACGGTTTACTGTTAAGCTAATAGCAGTACTTATATTTTAGGACGCTCTACATTTTACGTGTAGGTAGATTTTAATGGGCATAATAAATAGTATGGAATGTAGGTAAGTGTTCGTTCGATGACTTGATGAGAATCGAAACGTGCTGCATGCTCTTTTGAAATGTAAATAGGTGCTACTACTGCATTTAATTATTCATTGCGTTTTATTTTACTTTTCGTAAAAAATATTTTACTAAGTAAAATTATTACTCGCACTTACAAAGAAATGTAAAGTATTATTTTAATATTTTTTTCTTAAGAACTTGGCCAATGGATCCCTGACTTCGTAGACATCGCGTAGCACGTCTACGAAGTTTTAAACTAAGAAAAACAAAGCGTTGTGTTTTATCAAACATTCATAATCGTTTGGGAAAACCAATCGTTAATTAATATGTATTTCTGTAACATCCGTCCCTCCCTAATTAAATATTACAAATACGGATATCTAGAAACCACAAGCTCTACAGTTTGATCATATTACTATTAATTGCGGTTATTATTACCTCTCACTACTACAGATGTTACTGATGCCACGTAACAAAGTACAAATTAAATTACGAATTACCTATGAGCGTGGCGTACACTCTAAAAATAAGACAGAAATACGTGGACGGGAAATGAATCACATATGAGTCAGAACCTTTTGTTATCGCCAACATCTGTAGAGCGGGCACGTAGAATGGACAGTTACCTAGTAACTCGTAACTAATCTGGGCAACTGGTGTAGCGACTGTCGGGTATTCTGTGTGGGGACTGTTAGCGGTGATGTTCCTCGGAACGGGTGTGCGTCATGTTTTCAGGCGAAGGAGTCGTTGTCCGCGTTACCGTTAATCGCACGACGCTGAGACGCTCACTAAACTTGTCATTAAGGCTAACGCAAGGCGTGTGCGAAAAATTGAATTACTCACTCACGAGTTCACGACACAAAGCCATTTGTGAGCTTAAGATTTATGCTCGTCTAGAATAATCTAAATAGAAATGCCAAGTTAACTTTTACAAAGTCTGCAAGTCCGTGAAAATTGCATTCGAAACGTTTCAAAAAGAGCTAAAGTCAATAGTAGCTCTAGTACGTAACGTACTGAACTCTATCGGTTCGTACGAATAACACTGAGGATAAAAATTTATGCGTATTATAAAATAACTCGTAAAGTTCTAAAATTAGAGTTCAAAACCCAATCCACAATAAGCCACAATAAAATCCGCGCAAAAGTGTGTCAATGTAACGTTAACGACAAAAAGTGTTGTCCGATCGCTTATCTCAATTCGAGGTTCGCGCGGCCGCAACTCGGCTATGTCGAAAAGTCTAGATGTCGGGTGCGACCCACATAGCACTGACGAAACCCTCGCTATGTATGTATTTATGTGCCAGTTATTTATATACCTGTTCTGGTGACTCACGCTGAACGAATCGCGCGACTCGCCACATAGTAAATACTTAAAGACGCCTCATTTATTTACTAACTCCTAAATAGGTCGAACATGTAGCCACGATCACATGGGTTCAACCGAGTGGGTACCGGACTACCGTGGTCCAGTTATGTAATGAGGAAAACCTCATACCTTCAAAGCGGGGATACGCTATGTCCTCGATTCAAAAACCGCAAAAACCCCGTTACACATGCTGACATACACGATCACACATACAAACGGATATAAATAAATAATTTAATATTGTCGTATATAATTGACGACTCATCGAATTATCAAAATGACCTAAAAACAACTGAGCTACATACCTACGACTAAGTGGAATTTTGTAAGCGTCTAATACAAATAGAATTCTATTTTTTAGAACTCGAAAGGAAGTCACCGTGTTAATTAGTTAGCGGTCAGTGACCGATGATAATATTATTCAATATATGGAACAACAATGTATTCAGTTATTAGAGAATCGTGTCGTATATTAAGTCGGGGGCTAAGCGGAAACATGTGAAGTTCTAGTCTCAATATTCGGAGATATTAGATACAATGGCGCCAACTAAATATTCATAGACGAGTTTACTTGTCAGACATATGTAACGAATGTAGACACGTCAGGTGAGGTGTGACGCGGCGCGGGCGGGGCGGGGCGGGGCGGTAAAGGTTTTGTTTTCGCGGCATAGGTCGTCGACCGCGCGGCCGGTCACTGCCCGCTGCGACCAATTATGGGCCACTCGCACAGCGCACAATGGATCGATGGCAACGCGAAATTGGGCCAAACCCCGCGCCCCGCGCCCCCCGCGCAGCCTCCGCGCTCGCGCCCCGCGCACTCCCGTGACCTATCGTAATGAGCCCCTGCACTAGAACCACCCCGTTATGACATTTATTTGTTCATTTGATACATTGCGTAGATTCATTATTCTCTTCATAGTGGTTTCAAGTATAAACAAAGTCGCCAGAAAACATACTGAAACATGCCTTTAGAAAATAATTCAAATCACATTCCTTACAACTATAAAAGTTAACCCAATTACAACAAAGGCTTTGAACCAGTCATTTAAACTTAGTAATGTTAGGGAACGATGAATTGAAATCTGTAGGGCGGCGTCCGTCGACTCGTAGAGTTTAAACGTTAAGATATAGTGTCGTAGCGTAGTAATTAAATTGGATCGTTGCATCCCTTAGAGGAGCGCTCGCGCATTGAGGTAGGCCGTGACGCATGGGTGACGTCATGGCGCGGGGCGTATGGTCGGTGAGCGAGCGCGCGGGCTGTGCCCTAGCTCCCGGGAGCGGCGGGCGGCGGGCGGGCGGCGCGGGGCAGGGCGCGGTTGTGCAATCGAACGGTCGACGACCCAGGGCACGGGGTGAACGGCCGCGCGCCGCGGCGCCCGCCGGGATGCGCCCGGCCTATATCCGGCGCACCGGTGCAGCGGCGGCGGCGCATTCTAGAACGGCGTGGACCGTTAGCAGCGCGCACGAGGGCCGCGCGGGGGCCGGGGGTACTCTCACTTTCTCGGTTAGGTCGGCGGCCGGCAAGTAGGTCGCGCGGGTAACTGTGCGCCGCGCTCGCCGCCGCCCGCACAGTCTGCCGTCGGCCGCCATCCGCGTCAGTGCAGCGTTCGTTCGATACCTCGCGGTGACACCTCGGAGAGTGGCAGTGCTAGTGGCGAGTGTACAGTGCTGTGTAGTCAGGATGTCGTGCGCCGAGCTACGCTCGCGGCACTCGGTGCTGGTCAGCATGCTGGAGGCTCGCTCCGACTCCACCGACTCGGGCTGCTCCAGTGACGAGGGCTCGGACGGAGAGCGCGACTCTAACTGCACCTGTGCTTCTCAGGGCTTCTTCCGCCGCTCCATACAACAGAAGATCCAATACCGGCCCTGCACCAAGAACCAGCAGTGCTCCATCCTTAGGATTAACAGAAATCGGTGCCAGTATTGCCGATTGAAAAAATGCATCGCCGTGGGCATGAGCAGAGATGGTGAGTTTTTAAACTTTTTCACATAATTATTATCTTTAGTTTTAAAGCTAATGGAAGCAATCTAAAAAAAAATCTGCTTAGATGCGTAAAAATACTTCATAATTTTAATTCTTTGGTACAAATAATTCTATTCCATTAACTTTAAAATGTTGATGAAACATCAAAATTTCTAACTTCTAGTTATGAGCATGAAATTTATTTTATAAATACAGAAAAACCAACAAGTAAATCTGATAAAATTGTACAAAATAATGTCCCCAATTTGTTTGCGAGAATATTATGTGTGCCAAAATGACGCAAGGAAACATTGAAGTGGCGCGCTAATTGGTTGCGTGTGGTGAATGCGTGGCGCACGTCGGGTTGCATACGCAATTAGCACGGGAAGGTCGCGCGCCGCATCTCGCGCCAACCGGGCCGCTGCACTGTCCTGCTATCGGTTATTGCGCGCGAGCGCACGTTGAGCCCGAGTCAGCACAGATCACGCACAGCGCTAGTCGCGGGAGGGGGAGGCTAGCGCGCGTGGAGGGGCGGGCCGCGGTGTGGGAGGTCGGTTATGCAAGCGCGGGTGAGCGCACGCTAAGCGGGTCGACGGCCGGTTGCGACACTCGCGCTCCGCATGCGGTGAAAGCAGAGAAAGGCGCATTTCGTAAGCGTGAGAGTGAAATTTGTATTTTCACTTTCGTAACGCAGTATAATGACCTCTTCACAACTCAGTTTGCTAATTACTATTCAAATGTTATAATGTTGCATGTCACAATTTATTTCATAAAGTAGCGTTGATATGAAGCAACTCTTGAAACCATGAAATAACTAAGGCCCTGAACTACATACGAGCAACATTATTTCGAAAGGCAAATAAAAAATCTTTTGATACGCTTACATTACGTGCCTTCTTTCACGACTTGCTCTAAATTTACTTGTTATTAAATAAAATAAAAATATGCTCGTAAAAAATACAAATAAGTAAACCACAACTTCGAAAATCACGGCCGTAGTAAAAGCGTAGCCGTTTCGTAGCACCATCGTAGACTTGCAGTTATTAGTTCTGCCACTCGACAACAGATGGCGCTACCATTTAAACAGCACACAGCGCTACGCTTATTTGCGAAAATGTCTGGAACTAAATTGACTTGGACTGAGCTTCTGAAGATTAAATGAAAGAACAAGAACATTATTTTTACAAAACAAAAAACTAAAACCGACTTCAAAAGACCGACTATTGAGTTATTCATCTATTTGTCGCGCACGTACTTAATGCAAATTTAAGACTTATTTGGTTTTCTCATGGATACCATTATCAGAACTGGACTAAATTGAAATGGGACCAAATGGGAAGCGTCAGCTTTCTAATAAAAAAAGAATTATCAAAATCGATTCACCCAGTCAAAAGTTATGAGGTAACAAACATAAAAAAAAAACATACAGACGAATTGATAACCTCCTCCTTTTTTGAAGTCGGTTAAAAACTTAAGTATTTGTATTTTATTTTTAGTTAAAAAATGTATGGATCAGGCGATTTTGAATTTAGATGATGTAAACCAATTTTTCAAAATATATGTTTTGCATATACATACTCGTACTTTAGGTATACTTCGTGATTGTGAGATTTATAAACATAAATAATCAAATATTACAGATACAAAGTTAAACAACAAAACAAATAACTCATTAGATAACACTACATACAAATTCAAATTGCCCAAAAAATAATTATCATACAAACAAAAGAAATAACATTTCTACTGTTTCTCATGAAAGTATTATTAAACTACTAAAGCATATCAAGTATTTGTAGAGTATAAGTTCTAAAATTAATAAATAATACATACATTTCCAAAGAACGACGACTGCTATTAGCGTAGCACGTCACAGACTAGACCGTAACTATATCTCGTAGACGAGCTACGGTGCTACGCTAACACTTTTCAACAAAAGATAAAAGTTAATGGAAAGTTTCGGTAATCTCTTTCTTGTCTGATGTAAACTGATTGAAAAGCAATAATTGAAACACAACAAAAAAAATTAAAGGCTGATATTTATTTAGATTTTTATTTTTATTTATATCTCTCTATCGGAAAATTCCGAGTAGTTACCGTATCCTTTTTTTCTCGGGTTTATGGAAGCTATGCGTCAACGTAAGGAATAAGATCAATCAATTCAAATTTGAGACTTTATGGAGTTTACGGTTTGGTTAGTAAAAACAAACAAAAAAACTAACACAAACTTCGTAATAACAATATTTATAATCCATGTACATCCTAATTGGAGATTGATCACCATGTAGAGTAGTATCGCGTCAGATCGGCGAGTGTGTATAGGGTCGGGTCGGTGCGCGAATATGGCCGGGTGGGGGGGAGGGAGGGCGGTGAGGTGAGGGGCCTGCGCGGAGTTTATTGACGGCGCCCCCCTCCCGCCGCCGCGCGTCAAGTTCAAGGTTGGCGCGGCGCGCGCCGCGGCGCAGTGCGAGGGAGTCCGGCCCGCGCACCGGTCGTCAGCCCTCCTTGCTCGCGCTATGTCCCAGCGACGCTCCTCAGTTCGGCACGAGACCGCGAACGAGCACCACTCTCACGGCGACACGTCGCGACAACACGCGCTCTAACCGACAACACATTGGATTGCTCCGCTTCATACATCGGATTACAGTGCTTGTGCATCTTCTACTTATGCATCTCCTACAGTGATATGTGACACTATTTAGTGATTTAAACAATATTAGTCAAAAACTTATAGTTACCGACTTGTAATCAGTGGCCATAGGCTGTGACTTAGTTACTAGTGAAAAACTGTTATGGTATCAGACATGGGGGAAGATTTACCGATCCTGAAAGGGATCCTCAACGGCGTTGTCAAATATCACAATGCACGTATGTACCGAATTATATTTTTTTCAATTTTAATTTAAACAAACACTTCGCCTCGAATTGGATCAAAACAAAAAAAAAATACGAATGCTATGATAGCTTAGCAAGAGATTGATCTATTTGATTAATTGTAACTTACTACTGCTACTTAACTTTACTTGATTTTTTTTTTAATATAATAATAATTAAATTATGCGTTCTTATTTAAATGTATTCGCGTAGTACATACAATAGTAACTTGCAAACAAATACTAAATATGCTCAGGCAGTTAGTTAAACATATTATTGAAATTTATTTGTTTGTTTATAGGTGTTTATATAATTGATATAGGATTAGAAAGTAGATAGTTACGCTGAAGTGACTTATATGATAAATAATAATGAAATGAAAACATTTTTTACATCTTAACTTTGATAAATTTTTTTTTAATCACTTTCATCGATAAATGAAACTTAACGCATCAACGAACGCACGCTTACGCGTGTGATAAAAGCCAAGCTACACGATATTAAAATTTGTAATGTCTTCAATAATGTTTATATCAAATTTAATTAAACTCAAAATGAAACCCTATGAAACTGCATCCATCTAAATGAGAACTGCATCACTCAATCTCACTAACTTACCAATCTGAATATATAAACAAGAGTAGCGAACACAAAGGCATAAAAGAGAGATTATTGTTTGATCGTGAACAATGGGATCGTGCATCTGGTGCGGCCTACATTGCGCAGCGAAAGTCGGGAGAAATGGCGAGAGGGCGCTCTCCGCTTTCGTTTTCAACCGAGCGCGCGTCAAACACTTTCACCGGCGCGCGCGCACGAACGCCGCAAGCGGCGAGCTCGCCGCGGGCGCATACGACGTTTCGATTCAACGCCCGCAGCATAGCGCGAGAAAGTCGTAACACTTTTTAGCGTGACCTCGCGGTTCGCGCTTTGTCACTCGCCATTCGAACTAGTTCACTGAAACGCGGCGCATTCGTCCGACTCGAGTTGGTGGATTTCGTAAAATTGCCAGACGAGGTGGGTCGCGGCAAATGCGACGGGCGATGAACTCTACCCTCTCGGCGTCAGCTGCGCATGCACATGGCTCGCGCGCCCGCATGCTGCGCGCACATAGCGACAGCTGCGACCCGACGTACGTCCGACCGCGACCTCGCACAACATTCCCGCCGTTACCTACGGCCCTCGATTTAAAATTGGGGTGCCTGCGTGCATTTTATTAAAGTACTGTTTTGTTTGTTGCAGCCGTGCGATTCGGGCGCGTACCTAAGCGTGAGAAAGCCCGCATTCTTGCGGCGATGCAGCAGTCATCGTCATCCCGCGCGCACGAGCAGGCCGCGGCCGCAGAGCTGGATGATGGGCCGCGGCTGCTGGCGCGCGTGGTGCGCGCTCACCTCGACACCTGCGAATTCACGCGCGAGCGCGTCGCCTCCATGCGTGCACGCGCCCGAGATTGTCCCACCTATTCACAACCCACTCTGGTGAGTATTTTAATTTTTCCGTTCATCTGATTTCCGCAGATTTTGAACGTGGTCACTTATAGTCATAAGCGTATTTTGTATAATGTTAATAATTCGTATTTTGTATTGTCGTAGGCTTGCCCTCTCAACCCGGCACCGGAGCTGCAGTCTGAGAAGGAATTTTCTCAGCGCTTCGCTCACGTCATCCGTGGCGTGATCGACTTCGCCGGCCTCATTCCCGGCTTCCAGCTGCTCACGCAGGACGACAAGTTCACACTGCTCAAGAGCGGTCTCTTCGACGCTCTGTTCGTCCGGCTGATCTGCATGTTCGATGCGCCGCTCAATAGCATAATATGCCTCAACGGACAGCTCATGAAGCGAGATTCTATTCAAAGCGGAGCCAACGCCAGGTTCCTCGTCGATTCCACCTTTAAATTTGCCGAGCGCATGAACTCCATGAACCTGACAGATGCCGAGATCGGTCTCTTCTGCGCCATAGTTCTTATCACGCCAGACAGACCCGGCCTTCGTAACGTGGAATTAGTAGAGAGAATGCACTCGCGGCTGAAGGCGTGTCTGCAGACAGTGATTAGCCAAAACAGGCCCGACAGGCCTAGATTTCTTAGAGAGCTGATGGAGACGCTCCCTGATCTCCGCACACTCAGCACCCTGCACACAGAGAAACTCGTAGTGTTCAGAACCGAGCACAAAGAGCTGTTACGGCAGCAGATGTGGGGAGACGAAGAAGGTATGTCGTGGATGGAGGGCAGCGCGGAGGACTGTGCCCGTAGCCCCATCGGATCGGTTTCGAGCAGCGAGTCCGGTGAAGTGGGTGGTGATTGCGGCACCCCGCTGCTGGCCGCCACACTGGCCGGCCGCCGGCGGCTGGACTCGCGCGGCTCCGTCGACGAGGAGGCGCTCGGCGTGGCGCATCTCGCGCACAACGGCCTCACAGTAACGCCGGTGCGCCCGCCGCCGCGCTATCGCAAGCTCGACTCACCCACCGACTCCGGCATCGAGTCTGGCAACGAGAAGCACGAGAGAATAGTGGGCCCCGGGTCTGGGTGCTCCAGCCCGCGCTCCTCGCTGGAGGAGCACTCGGAGGAACGGCGGCACGCGGCCTCCGATGACGCGCCAATGCACGACATGCCCGTACTGAAGCGCGTGCTCGAGGCGCCGCCGCTGTACGACGCGCCGCTGCTCATGAACGCGGCGTACAAGCCCCACAAGAAATTCCGCGCGATGCGGCGCGACACCGGCGAGGCGGAGGCGGCGTGCGTGCGGCCCACTCCCTCCCCGCAGCCGATGCACCCGCACCCGGCCAGCCCGGCGCACCCCGCGCACTCGCCTCGCCCGCTGCGCGCCTCGCTCTCCTCGACGCACTCGGTGCTCGCCAAGAGTCTGATGGAGGGCCCGCGCATGACGCCCGAGCAGCTGAAGCGCACCGACATCATCCAGCAGTACATGCGGCGGAGCGAGGGCGCGGGCGCGGGCGCGGGCGGCGAGTGCCCCCTGCGGCCGTGCTACCGCGCGCCCGGCTCGCCCGCGCCGCCGGCCTCGGTGCTGGCGCTGCAGGTGGACGTGACCCCGGAGCCGCTCAACCTCTCCAAGAAGTCTCCGTCGCCGCCGCGCGCCTACATGCCGCAGATGCTGGAGGCGTGAGCCCGGCCCGCGGAGCCGCACGTCTCCGCTCCCCACCCCGACCTACTTTAAATTAAATGAACTACATAGTAATTAGTAATCGTTCGCAGATCGTTTTAATATATTATATGTGATAATTCGTTTAGGACGCGTGCGTGCGTGCGTGGCCGGCGCCGGACGAGGAGAGCGCAATAGACTGAAAAATAATTTAAGACTATATAAGTGTATTTATAATGCAATGCAGCGCCGGTCGCGGTGTGTTTGTGTGTGTATTGTATGTGCGTATGTGAGCGTGCTCAGTCATTTGTTTGTTAATATAATGACAGGTTGTCGAATTAAAATAAAAACAAAACTTGTAAAAATTATTCTTGAATTTTATTATGAGTTTCCTATAAATCACCCTTATCAGCAACAACTTGTTACTAAAATACTATACTTAGTATCAAGTGATTGAAAATCTCGATAGGCATTTAGATCAGGTACACAATAGTAATAAGTAATAACACATTTGCCACACATTTTTTTTTGCTAAGACAATTCAGTCAGCGACATAGTAGATGATGAACTCACTAATTTCGAACATTCAAATCTCAAAATGTAATATTCAGTTTTTTGTAGATTGTTGCTTTTTAATATCAGTCTGTCACTCTAAAAATACAAGTGATTCATTTACTTTAGTCGTTAACTTATTTTTATAGTAGGTATAGTAAAAAAAATACTAGAGAGAAAATCTCATATATCTCATATCTCTTATCTATCATTTGAGATAACCGAATACAATAGTACTTGCAAAATTTCTTAACTAAATAAAGACTAAAGACTAAGTCTTAAAAACTATTTTTGTACAAACGTTCTAGTCAATTTTATATTCTACTATGCAAGACTATGAAAGACTTGTTTTGCAAAAAGCAAACATGTATAAAACTCGATATTGCTAGTTAGAATTATTACTAAGATTAATCAAAATCTGACGAGTGTTTTGCGCGAAAACGTTTGTATGAACACAGCCAAAATCTAGCCCTACCTTAACTACGAAAAGAATCCATTTGATAAAACACACAGAATATTAATAGTCAAATTAACATAATGGCCGTCACAAGATATTTATTAAACAACAAAGTTGCCAAGAGAGGTGTGACGTAGTAATCATACGCCGAGGTAAAAAAACGAGAAGGGCGTGCGGTCGACGACCCAGCTAGCGGCGCGGCGCCGCGCCCGCTTACTTCCGGACCGCTACTGCTTCCAGCTGACTGCTGACCCTACGAGTGCCATTCCGCGTTCACGTCACAACGCGACAATCTAGCAGAGCGGCAAGGCTCTTTTCAAAGGCTACTGACAGGTAACTGATTAATTAACTGATGACCATTATTTCAAGAGCTCATAACTCTATCGATAAATAAGATTTTAGCTACGTCAGGGCTATCTTATAATAGTGTTTAAGTGTGAAGTCAACTTCAGCACATACTACATTAAACTTTTATACAAGAATTATACTCACGAAAAAATTAAATAGTAAGGATACGCTATCGTTCATATCGTTCATCGAGTATCATACGTTGAGTAGATAAAGCTATTTATAATAGTGATCTACATTCATAAACAATGACTTGTGATTAAACAAAATTCTCGGTAATTGCAATCAACCTTGATAGTGAAGTCAATTCTTAAGAATTTTTAACAGCGACCATGCCAGACTATACCAAGTGTTAGGATACGTAGTGAAATTTCTGGGCAAATAGGAAATTAAATATCTTATATCTCAGGGTGACGAGCGCAGTGCTATGACGCGCAGGGTCTTGAATTCTAAGAATTCGAAATTCTAGGTGATGCCGATTAACATCGGGCGAGCGATTTGCTCGTCTCGTCACTCAATGGCATAAAAAAACGTAGTAAAGTTTAAGCAATTCTTATCATAAGCCGAAGTTTCGACGTACTATACTTGCTACGGCAATTTTTCTCGAATCTCAACTCAGTTAGTTAATTTGCTTCGATAATAATGCGGAGGACAATTTTTTTGAGGGTAGTCCTACATAAATAGAGATTTTTTTTAACTATGCTAAAAGTTAGTTCAGCATTATTTTTGTCCCTCAAACAATTTGTAGGTCTATAATTTTATCTTCGTAGCGAGTACAGGTAATTAGTAATCCATACGAGTCTTAAATGTCAGCCGTTTCAGCAACAACTACAGCTCTAATCAGCAGTCGTAATACGAACAGTCCCCTAATAAAATAGTTGTAACGTACAAAGAAACTGACGGCCATGGCAATATTATATCTTATTTTGATTAGAACTCTGCATTCATGGCTACATGCATAAACTGTCTTACTTGAACTTGCTCTACCGCTCTTTGGTGACTTAGATAAATAGATAACGTAACATCAACATAATTGAGTCTAGTTTTTCAATAAAAAATAAAGGAAATAGAATAAATTATCGTTCATTTAAATAATGAAGATGTCCGCCAAATCTTAGTGATATAAAAAAGGTAGGAAATAGAAACCGCGGAAGTACAGTTCTACAAACAAACAGATGTGTCGGTACGTTAGTACTTCGGGTCATGACGTACGATAAAATGTTTCCATTAGGAAGTAAATAAAGCGTAGAAGATTATATTGTCTACTTCTGGAAATAGTTCGATAAATATCGAGTTGCGTCATTTGTACAAAAGTACATTGTACAGTACAGTTCTTTAGTCAACATGTGTTAGCATGTATAATCTCCACCGCCACTTTGCAGGCGACTTTCTACGAGTAACACTCAATTATTTTTTGTTGACATCTGCTGTTTTTCGTATAAAGAGGCTCCTTTATACGAAAAACAGCAGATGTCAACAGCAACAGATGTTCAAGTTGAGTGGAAAGCTTAACAAAGCGCTGGTTATGATTGTACGTGTTTCTGAATTGGACAAACCTTACCTTACCTTTTGGGGTTCTACACCTCCTTCGGGGAAGAACCCTTATGGCGAGACTCGTGCGTCCGTCCGTCTGTCACAGCCAATTATCTCAAGAACTAAAAGCTAGCGGTCTGAAATTTGACATGACGTAGGTAAATGTTAGCAGCTACCAGTTTTAGAAAAAAACATGCTGAGAAATAGGCATTTACTTGAAAATTGGATTCTAAAATGGGGACCTAAAATTTTAAAGCCGAGAATGTTTTTTTTTTTCAAAATATGAAAAAAATGATCACCCTTTCTTTATCTCTAAAGTTTACTGACGAAATATCTAAATTAATTCAAGTAAAAAAAGTAATTAAGTGAACTAGACAGAAAAAAATTTGCAAAGTTTCCCAACTAAATGGTTTTTCTTAAAATTACTAAAATCTGAGAAATAAAAGGGTCTTGTTTCACTGGTCTTGGTCATGTCGTTAAGTTTGGGAATTTGTATCTTATCTGATTGATTTCAAAGTCTAAAATTGCATTTTAGACAAGCCAAAAATCAAAAAACGATGAATGGATCTGAAATATTGTTTTACTAGCTGCGCCCCGCGGCTTCACCCGCGTTTTCCGGGATAAAAAGTAGCCTATGTGTTAATCCAGACCATGAACAACCTTCATTCCAAATTTCATGTAAATCCGTTCAGCCGTTTTTGCGTGAAAGAGTAACAAACATCCATACATTCTTACAAACTTTCGCGTTTATAATATTAGTAGGATTCAAAGTTTATTTTGTTTTTGAGATGTACAAAAACGTACGATCATTGAAGATCATGGATACAGATTGTTTACCTACATGGCTACATGTTTTATTTTTTCCCAGTTAGCAGCAAAAACATCTAACAAAACATAAAATCAAGTCGCAAATTTATTTTTAGAGATGAATACGTGTGAAACTACTAATATTAACTGTAATACACTCTTGGATTCGTTGGAAACAATCCGTGGCGCTAATAAGAACCTCGGCCTCAAACTATGTACATTGAAAGGGCGTTCTTAATGTAACTGATACGCAACAATGTAACTGATAATAAATTTCATTAAACACTCGAGCACCACCTTTGTTTGTCACTTCCGCCACGTGGAGCTCAAGGCCTGTGGATAACCTACAGTTTTCCTCAATTAAACAAATCTATTTAAAATGGACTTACGGAAGGAATATAAAAGTACCGTCGTTGATTATGATTTAACGACATCTGTAAATAAAACACCACGTTTTATTAGAGACTAACTGTGTCCCACGGCACAATGTGTCTCTATGTTTTAAACGCTATCCTAAAATAACCATTAATTTTCCCAGGATATGAAGAAATCCAAGTTTTTATTCAGGTTATATCTGTGTACCACATCCAAATCCGTTCAGCTGTCATTGCGTGATTGATTGAGTAACACACATCTAAACATACATATTATAAGTAGGTAAGGTACGTTATAAACCTAACGCGTATTTTTCTTTCATATTCAAAATCTAATAAACGAAGGGTTAACCTTCTTTTATGGTTTTTAAATGTCGCTAATACATCTTTCACAGACATTTTTTTATTTTTTAAGTGCATATTTACTTACAGATGAATTTTAGCTAGAACATTCAAAATTAAAAGGAAAGAAAGGAAGGCTTTTTGTAAAGTACAGTGAGGTATATAGGATCCGTTTATTTTCCATATACAAAAACAAGCAAACAATTCGAAGCATTCTATGAACAAAAGTTAATAGAACTTATTGCATACAAGTGGTTTCATAAAATAAAGACAAAGTATCTACTAAATTGCACTTAAAAGGAAAATGGAGCCACTCAAGTGCCTAATCAATCAATGTTAAAATTGTAGCAGTTTTGTCCTATTTGTAGAATGCTTGTTGAACTACAGTAAAGTTGACCTTTCTATCGATCTGTCAGCCCCCACGTACAGAATCGGGAAAATGCTAGAACCAGGGAAATGGCAGGAGTCAAAGGTGAATTTTCTGATCTTTTTATAATGTAGTAAGATTGATAGGTTAAGATAGGTTAGGTTATTTTTATCGATGTTATTCAATTGCAAATGTATAGATTATCTATAAAAAAATATAATTAAAATGTTTACTAATATACCTGATACTTATTAGACGGAAGCTTCACTTTGGGTGTGGTAATGACGTGTAATGTACGATACTTTAGTATAAATGTTTATTGAGTATACTTTTACGTACGTTTCTAAATTCATTTAGGTAAATCTCTAATATTTCAAGTTGATTATATTTTACAAATGTCACTATAAGAACTGTACTTATAACAACACAAAAATATAAGCCAACCCTAAGTTATGAAACACCAAAATGAAACAATGAGAAATGCAGTACAGCATTGGAAAATCAATAAGTCCAATAGGTACGGCTTCCATTTCCTTTTATGGGCAGGTTCAGGATACAGGGAATGTTATTGACCGGTGCGGCAGCCGGGTGCAATGCGCAGGCTCAGCCGTGCACTTGACTCCTCGCGCGGTGCATCGCCCCTCGCAACCCTGGGGGGTACTGACACGTGCAACCCCTCCACCCTAAACCTCTCGACTCACACTCCGCCTCCCTCGCAGCCTCGCTTCAACAACTATAAATCCCCTTCCGCCATTTTGTTTCATGAAATCCTATCTACATAATCATCTACGTAACATACAGAATAATGGAATACCTAGTACATTTCCACTGTTGAGGTTAAATTTACTCATACCTATCATTCTTACGTTTGTGGTAATTACACTATTTACACATTAAGCTGGTTTGTCATAATGCGATGATATGTATGGACTTTTCAAAATATTGCTATCCTATACTAATATTATAAAGAAGTAAAGTTTGTGTGTTTGTATATTTGTTAAATTGTAAGGGGTAATCTCGGGATCTAATGAACCGATTTTAAAAATTCTTTCACCAATAGAAAGCCACATTATTGCTGAGTGTCATAGGTTATATAAAAAACCGAAAAATAAAAAGGCTTTTACGTGGTAGTCCGTTTTGCAAAGTGAATCGGAGAAAAAACGGTCCGGACGGTGCGCGATGGCTTCGGGTTTAATTAACATTATGCCCAACGAAGTGGGCACAGGTCAGCTAGTTATGCTATATACTGCAAGTAAAAAGTATAAGATAGACTAAGGCCGATAGTAGGCATCTCGCTACAAAACCGATTCAAAAAAGGTAAACGGCTACAGAGAGTTCTGTAAATAAATAGTACCTACAAATACTTATTCTTTATTTGTAGGAAAATAGCATATTATATGAGAACTTATTTTCACTGACACATTAGAAAACAAAATTATTTACCGCACAAGCTGAAAAATTACTGTATCGGTCCGATTTCACCGAAAACATTCAGAAACATTTTGGAGCACATCTGTTTAAAATATCTTGACAGTTAGTCATAGAGATAATGCCTAATACTCGGTTAATAATCAGTTTAACATGTAACCACACCAGGAATTCTCAGATTTCCTGTTTCAGTTTCACGGCCGTTCCAAGAAGCACTATAAGTGCCTGTGATCTCATTTAGTACATACTTGTATTGTCTAGACTTCGTTCCCATGTGCTGTTCTTTGCCAAAACGCGTCTCCGTCCTCGGTCAAGTCTATTAAATTATTTATTATATGGGATACAATATTTAGATATAAAATGTTTTCTCTTTTACGCAAAGGCTGAAAGAGTTTCGGAAACTGCTGAGCATTATATAATAAAATTAATTATGTATTTTATACCTGACGTAGCCCAAGTTGCGTGGCGTGCAAGGTTGGTGTTGCTCGCTAACACTTTAAACTTAAGGCGGAGATAAACGGTTGTCAGATACCTGTACCTGAAAAATAAAATTACCCACTGGAGATATAAATCACTAATAATAGAGTAAAGATTTAGAAAAATAGACAAAATCAAATGAAATAACAATAAAAATATTGTGGTTTAAGATGTTATTTTCTCTAAAAATTAAAAAAATAGATCGATTTCATGTCTTTTCATTTGAAGGAGAAACCTAAGGAAAATAGTTTTCTTAATCTTTTTCTAATGCTTTCGCCAAATTAATAGATACCAAAGTGAAAAGATTTTTGATTTTATTTAATTCCCACTCGGTGATTTTATATCTTCATAGATCAATGAAAAATGCGCAAAAAATATAGCTAACAACTGTTTTATCTCCTTAAACCTAACCTAAACCTCCTCACAGCTTCACTTACCTTGTCTCGATCCCCGCTCTGCCACTGCCTTACTCCACCCACCTTAATTGTAAAAATGTATTGTTCTCAAATGTATTGTTAAGGTACAGCAGTGGACCACTTGAAGCCATATTTTTATCAAAACAGTCTAACGATGCCTTTGTGACCAAATTGAAAAGTTTGGTTTAGTAAATAATTTATTAGACTTCTCGAAAACAGAGAACAAAAGGTTTTCTACAACATTTTGCTTTATTTTATGTTGTGTAACCAACGACAGAGGAAAAGTTTTAGTAAAAGCGCAAAAAATTCTTCACCTTACAAATTAAGCCTTTGTTTCGAAATGAACAGGTTGTTATGAAAATTAGGTACTGATTACGTAAAGCTGGCTGACACATTCATCATTGTCAGCTTTGATAAACCCCACTGCTGGACGCTCTGGCCGAGGTGAATGGCACCATCAAAGGGGGCATAATCCCTTTGATTATGCCATTCACCTGATTCACCTCAGTCCCTTGCCAACCGCATCCATTCGCATCCTCCTACTTTTCTAATAATACCATAGGACCAAATCATTATGGGTCGGCCAGGATGCCGTCAACGTAGGGGCCACCACCCTATATCATTGCAGTACACCACCTGCCGTCACTAATGACGCATACCTACTTCTTTTAGTTATTACAATTATGAATCATACCTAGAGTCCTGATAAAGCCAGCCACACATGATCACTGATACGTTCGTAATATACTCGTATTATACGGAACGATTTAGTTTTTTTGTAGACGAGTAGGTACTCGCTCCCAATCTGCTCTAGTCACATCTGCTCTTGTCACGCGTGCTTCATATGCGCATTCTGTAAGGAATTTCCATTGTGTTTTTTTTAAATTTATTACAGTAAATAATTATATTTATTTTTAAACAATAGTTGCCTTAAATCCTCAATTTGCGTAGGCAATAGATTTTCGTGAACAATGTACAGTTTGAACTTAGTATACTGCCTATAAGTAGTTTTAAAATATGACACATATTTTTAGTTGTATCGTACAGTCATTAACAGAACAGTCATTTAACAAAAAATAACGCTAAAAATAATTATCGTAGCAGCTGTTCCTTTATCAAAACTCACTAGATGGGTACAAATGATTCGAAGAAGTCGCACTCATCCGCAACTGAAATCATCGATTTTTGTTTACAAGATGAAGGTCTTTACTTTACAAGAGGTTAGACATATCTAAATGATTACCGAATTGATTAAATAGTCCGGCAGTATTTTTCGCAAAACTTACCGTAGGGGTGTAAAATACCAAAAGTAATAAGTAATTAAATTTTTTTAACATGCCAAAAAAATAATTTTGCGGCGATGCAATACATTTTTGCATCAATATTCATTACTAATAAAATTATTCATAGCTTATATAATATCCAGCGTAATACCACCGCTAAATTTTGTCCTGTTTTTTTTTTTTAGAGTGTAGTGAACACGGGGCGCAGCTACTGTGCACATAAAATGTACCTAAGTTTTAACGGTTAGTTCCTCACCATTTTTTCATTGCCATTCATATAGCTGGCTCTTGTGTTTACTCGATTGTGTAAATACTGTAAATTTTGTTCAGTGAACGTTCAATGTCAGAGACCTTCAGGCGGAACACGGAAACCCCGGCGGCGGGCCGCCCATACCCATGGCCTTGCGGAGACAAGGTCGCGCCCGTGGGCCTCTTCCAAACTCGTAAAACGGGACTCCTCACACTCTTCTAGCCACCTTATGTATAAATAATCTAAGACAATATAGACCCTGCTTTAGGATTTCTTACTCTCCAATTGGTGAGTCTAAATCTCGTTTTGATTTTGTAAGTTAATTTGGTCCAGGAAGTGATTTTCCGCTTAGAACTATCAAAGTTCGGCCATCATTTGCTATCTCAGTTCCGTATACGTATTAACAGGTAGATATTTAATTTTGCACGAGGCGTAGGTGTAGGCGGGTGTCGGGAGATGGGAGACGGGAGATGGGAGATGGAAACCGCGGGCCAGCGTGGGCGAGGGGTGGCCGCGGTGGCACTGGCGAGGAGGCAGGGTGGCGCGCGCGGGAGGGGGGGGGCGGCTCCAAGGTCGCAGAGTCACAGCCGGGCAAGGTCGCGGTGCCCGCTCGTGTCCTACCGCCCGCGCGCCTCCTCTCACACCCGATCACACCCTAGATTTGCGTGGGACGTGACCTTATCCACGCTCCGGAGAAATAATTGTGTAAATACGTAATGGTTTTTTTTTCGAGCAAGTAAGTAATAGTAGCAATAAAATATCTAGAACGTCTTCTTTGTATACAGTTAACCCTACCATCAATGGCTTAATAGAAGAAAAATGTTGACACATACAAATATAAAGAGATATAGCCGTTCTCAGTGTTGATTCTGAGTTATACGTGACCACTTCTTTAACATGTCAGTTAAATAATGAGCTCATGTGCATTACTAATTGGTCAATTTGAATGAGACATAACATTGACCACAATGTAACGTACATCGTCATCATATCATTAAACATAAAGGCACACATACAACACGTCATTGACACATACTCGTACATACATTGTTAAAGAATGACAAGCAGAAGGTCTGTGTCTCTGCCACAGAATAGACCACAGTGTTGATGGTAGGTATAGCCTACCCATAAGCCACCCAGTACCTACGTCACGCTCTCGACCTTCAGGGGTACACGTGTTGCGCTTCGAGCACTCTCCAATCAATCCGGCGCTTTCAATTTACTCGAGTCCCGTGGAGTACACCCACTATAACCCAGTATAAAGGACTTTAGTGATACTAAACAAAGCAATTATGTAATTTACAGTTCTGTTGCTTTGTTGTCATTTTCTGATGTAACCGAGACTATAGATTATATGAGGTGAAGTATTTCAAAATAGTTTAACTGATTATAGCACCTCGCGATGCGTATGATAGACAATTAGACACTCTATGCCATTATCAATGAACTTGGAAACAGAAATCACTATCGAAATGAGCGATGGAATCACATCCGGCGACCTTGAAGATTGCGCGGGCTCGATGTTATCTCTAATCAATTCATTTCACGTTAATTAATATCACACAAACTCGTAGACTACGTAGAATTGCTTATCGCATCGTACCTCCGATAAGTACCTACGTACTATAAACGTACTTGTTTTCATGCTGAAGACGAATGTACCAGAATTAGAAGAGCTTTTTGACTTGGTTTTAGCATTAGTATTGGGGAAGTATTTAGTTGTACATCAAAAATATTTAATGCGCATCAAAATGTCTTTTAATATTTTCAATAGATGCTTTTCTTATTTTTCCGTTTGTACTCGTACTGTCATTGTTTTTCTTTTAAGTTCTTTCTTTTTAATTTATTCATTTAAAACAAGTGTATTTCATTGAAACTAAACAAGGCAATTAGGTAATTTACAGTTCAGTTCAGTTTCAAGTGTTTTAAATTAACTTACATTACACAATATTATAAGGGACGCACAATAATTACATCTAATAGAATAATATAAAAACTATTTAGTATCGAAATAAATAATGCTTATATTACAAATGAAGTTGTTGTTGTTCTGTAATTGGAAATCCCTGAAACATAGTTTCACAGCCAACAAACTCAAAATGGAATATTACTCAATATGATACGGCTGTTTCAGGCCTCGACCTTGCCACTGGTTTGTCATACATACGTAAATACATGATTTACTTCTAGAAGTTATTACCAAGGTTTTCCGCCAATAGGTGCCTAATGTCATTGTATTCTAATGACAACATAATTTATTATTAAGTAGACAACTATTTTATTAGTGACCGATTAGGAAGTCGACGCGAAAGAAATATTAATTTTGGTTTGACATGTTTTTACGTACAATCGTGTTGACTGACATAAAACTAGCAAACAAATGTATTTGAGAATCTAATTATAATTTAATTTAAAAAACGTAAATAAGAATACGTAATATATTTAACTAGAATATAATATACAGATAATTGAAAAAAGTTGTAAAAGTAAAGAAAATAACATCTTTAGATTTTGGTAATGCGTAGCTCGTAGCAGTTGCGTAGGCGCGTAGGCACGTAGCATCGACGTAGCTGTTTTTCTACGAAATGTGTCCCACATTCCTCATGACGACGGCTAAGCCTCAAGGAGACACTATCACCTCAGAATATTTAGGTAGATCTAGTGTATTCGCCAAAACTAGGCGTCTCTCTACAGGGTTATTCATAAAGGGTATGCCTAAGCCAAAAAAGGTTCATAGTAGGTACTCATCATTATGAACAACTTTTACTATGGGACCAACCCAAAATTCGCGAAAAAAAATCAGCTGCTCCATAGAAAAATGTCAATGACACTCGACAAAATGTATCGACAAACTATGAGCCCTTTTCGGCTTAGCATACCCTTTATGAATAACCCTATATAGTAACCATAGAGTCAATCCAGCAAACAGGTTGTATAATAAAAAGTTAGCAAACACGTGTAAGCAAATTTTTATTAGTGTACATATTATAAAACAATGTCATGTTGAATAATTAATGATGTTTTGTACAATTAAAATTATTGACTCAACCTTGAAATCATTTAGCTTATCGGGCGAATTTGTGTTGAATGTCAAAGATAACATTTCATACAAAAACACTGTTACCATGAATAGATAACTAGTTGCGTCTCGCGGTTTCGCCCACATGAAATTATTTTATAGCAAACTTACTATGTGAAAAAAGAACAAACGAACAAAAACACTCTCCTATTAATAAATCTTAGTGTGGTTGTAGCTACTCGTATTTTCAAGCTTTTATTTAAATTATCATGTTAAATATTTGTTTGTGAGACTTTTCGGTCAAATCTCAATGTGACTTTAACTTGCTCTTAGTTCACCTCGACTTGTCCTGACGCTTTCAAATTTTCCACACATCGTAATATTTTGTTCTAATCCATTTGGCATTGAGCTCCGCTAACAAATTATGGATTGATAAACATTGAATCACTTACATTACCAAAAAAAAATGAAATTAATTGGACAGGGACCATACACACGGGCTATCTTTAACATAGAACTACCCAATGAGTTCGGAATTGAGAATCTTCTGTAAACCCACCGATGTGGGTTCAAATTTCATTTTTTTTTTGACTGTCATTTTGGGACATCCTAAGTATTGGAAGCAAGTGGGAGCACAATAAAAAAAGTTAAAATTCTCAATGAAACTTATTAATTTCTAAAACCCGAAACGACCACGAGGTTGTTATGACTGAAGTTAATAACCGGTGGGTACAAATGGTACAAATGTTACTGCAAAGATAAACTATTGACATTAGCCAGATCTAAGCTCAAATATTACCCCTACATAATTGTTAGCTGACAGATACACAATAAATAAATAAAACACTAGCCGATATCGGCTGACTCCATCATCATTATCATCATCTACCTTTAATTAACTAAATAATTTGTAGGTTAAAAGCTACGTACGTAAAAAGTCTTCATAGGTAGCAACATCACCGATTCTAGATCACACCTCAGCTATAGCGAAGATACTAGACCTGTGTTGGATGGAAACCACCCCCGTGTTTCGTTGTGCGTGGGCCGACGATATCGGCAGTAAAGTGCTCGGCTGCTCGGGC
Source organism: Alcis repandata (assembly GCA_949125135.1). Lineage (NCBI taxonomy): Eukaryota > Metazoa > Arthropoda > Insecta > Lepidoptera > Geometridae > Alcis > Alcis repandata. Next base: position 6,638,774 of record OX421226.1, on the reverse strand, counting down.
TTTATTGCTCATCGGCTAAACTAATATAACCTTGTCTACGAAGTAAAACTAATTTATTATCTACCTATTTATAAGCAATATGTCGTTAGGAATATAATGTTAGCAAAAGGTTAACAAAATAGGTAACTGAATTGGCTTTTATTTTCAGTTACCAATAAAAATACAGTCGGTTTGAAAACGTCCTAGTTTTGCCTATTTTTGATAGGTGGGTTTTATTTTAGTTTTTGTGCATTATAGTTATAGGTCAGCACAAAGTTAACAGAGACAACTAAAGCACAAATTGCGCTGCAAAACGTTTAGCAATAAGGAAAATGTCAGTAAAAGTAAAAGCACAACATACCAGTAGACACTTTAAATTTTCTTCTTAACTGACTTAAAAAAGGAAGAGGTTTTGAATTCAACTGTATTTTGTACATAATATGTTACGCAGTATCTTTACTGAATGCCATTTTTTTATTGAATAAATTATAAATCTCAAGGACTTTACCTGAAAGTTAGAATGTTCTACCTCTGCGGGTGAAAAAGGTCGATTTTCGTTTTTTGTAAACACTTATTTTGTGCGTCCTTAATTTCGGAGCTTATGTCTTAGCGTCGACCCCGAAAAGTTAATAAAATCCTCTATCATCTCTACCCACGAATACCTACTCGATTATACGTCCCCGTTGTCCTTGATAAATAGGCATTTCGGGCAGGAATCTAGGGCGAAGCGAGCGAAGGGACGTCGAATCGACGAGTCGCAGCTTTCGCAACAGTTACTATGGACACTAACACAGAATAAATGACAGTTACTACAAACACTGACTTAATACACGATAGTAACTATGGGCATCGACAGAGAATGTCAAGCAGTTACTATGAACACTAAGAACACCAAGACAAGGAGAATGGAGCGACCCAGATCTCAGATATTTATTACGCTTAGACAAGTAAGTACGCAAGGTTAGAAAGTACGAGTACATTTTGGCCTAAATACGAAGGTAATAAGTAATAAGAGAATAAGTTTACGTATATTGTATATTATTACATTTAATTTTATGCGATATTAATGAGCGTTAAACGTACGTTATCATGCAATAAAGCTCTCCTACGAATTTTTGACTCTGTTCAATTTATTATATTTTCGTAAAATTATAACTTTTTATTCTAATAAAGGTCCAAATATATACGCACAATGACCAAATCAATTGGTAGTCATAAAAATTCTATAAACAAATGATTATTAATATATAATAATAGCTAAACTAACTGACCTGGGCCCTCACAAGTTTATGCCGTGAGACATACATACATAACTGGTGATTTCTATTCCGAAAATAATCATAACCATTACAATGTCTTACTGAAAAACTCTGGTCAATTAAGTATATTTTATGTAAAACATTTTCAGTACTTTTTATTATTTTCCAAAGTCTACATCGAGCCATGGGTAGATACAGGTTGATTAGATATAAATTTGTCATTTCCATCAGTGACGGGTGGCATTGAAAATTCAAATTAGGCATTGAAGTAGCTTCCCTCTTCCAAGGTTGGTGCTAACGCTGAGTCCTGGGAGGGTTGAAGGGTGCCCTGGGGAGGCGCGGAGGTCGCGCGAAGGTCAGCGGGGTCGCGCCTCGACCGGCTTTGTCTGCAAACATCATTTGGGAACAGAAACTGCCTACGCGACCCAAATGTTAGGTGTTACGCAACAGTTAACCAATGGTATTAGTGTTATTGATTTTAGTATGTACTATGACTTAGATGTTATAACTAAGTCAAATTAATGACGTGAGATTGATTTTAAACATCCTAATTATTTACTAGAAGGGTTAAAAATATATTTAAAAAAATGTAATAGGAGTTGTGTTCGAGTGCCAGTCTTTATTTTAGTATACATAATTATAAATCTCGGTTGATGCAATTTTCTAGCTCTACAGGCACATGCGACTGGAACTCGTATATGCAGAGATCCGACACCAGAATAAATTGGTTCAAAAATAAGATTGGTAATAATTATTTTGATTATTTTGTCGTACTCGTATTTACCAGGTGCTTTATTATATATATATATATATATATATATTTTGGTGGCCTTTTTTTCAGTGTTAACTATTATACGGATAATTATATTCTCTATTGTTGTATTTTCCTATATTTTAATTTTTTATAAACATGTATATTTTTTTTCTGAAAAATTCGTAAAATAACGACACCATGGGTATGGTTACCTGTTATTACTTCACAAATTTTAAGTTTCAGTAAAAAAACAGATATTAGCGATTTATTCTACTCTTCCAGTTTAAAAATAAAAGTAAAATGTCATAACCGAGAAAGCGCAACATTGTATAGATCTATATGTACTTACATCACGAGGCGGCAAATTCCCTTTTACCTTTCTAAGAATCTATAAAAGATTGGAGCGGGCGGAGCAAGTGAATAGAAATGTGGTGAGATTGCATTTTTAAACTAAAATATTATAGAGTGGAAGTGAATTTCTAGTACATTTATGAAACTATGAAGAACTAAAGCAAAGCGAGTGTTTAATTGATTATTATTGCAAATTCGTGCAACAGAGAAAATAATTTTAGAGGTTTGACAAATTGATGTGTACATCTAGCCGCTGCTGGTAAATATCTAATTCCATAAAATGAATTATTTGATAGTATTTTTTAAGCCTGTAACCTGCAGCCCTTTAATTTCCAAACTAAAATGAACGTAGCCTAGATCAAAAGAGTCACCAATTAACAACCAGTAGACTGGGCATTTAAGCCGTCGAGATGACCTTGTAAGGGCATATACGCTAGATGTAGGTCAGTGTAACTCGCCCTTGACCTAGGGACGACGTGCCCTTTACGACGCCCGCTACCCGCCAAATAGACAGACAAGGGCATAAGATTCAGACGCTTTTTGAGTGTTTTTATTGCCAAAAAAATATTTATAATATTTGTGATGTAAAATTCGATGAGCTTCCAAGGAAAGCGGGTTTGCCCGTGACGTTCTCCCATAGAACCTACAAAAACTATTATAGATCAGATCTCAGTAGGTAAAGTTATGTACGATATCTTTTCGACATAACGAAATAACAGTATTCGATTTATTTTATCATAACATTTGAAAAATATATGGCTTAATTTATGTTTAACTAACTTTTGCTTCTATGCGAATTGTCTTTTAAATTCGCTAGGTTTCGGTGCCAAAAAATAAATTTTAATTCGTGATTTTCGATTGTCTCGAAATAAAGCACGAACTAATAAATAACGTCACTGAAAATAGTGACTTGACTTTACCATGACCTTTCTCAAAACATCGGGCAGCATCAATGTTGCAGCAAGTCTTATTTTCGCGAACTATTCCGGGAAGTGTCGACAGAGGCGAATAACGGGTTAGCTGCTATTATTCTGATATTACGGCCCGCACACAAACGCCACTATCTAGTTAGCTCGTGTACCTATACGGCGCAGAAGCGTGTGTGAGTGTGTGTGACATTGAACTTCACACTTCACGCGGCGGCGCACGAGTTGCGTAACCCACGACACACCACCGTCTTACTAACTACTGACTCATCTGTGGCAATATTCGCACGCGTTCGCACCCGTATATTCGCAGGCTCACATCTCCGTCACAATCAAACCAATTTACATTATCTCAACTGGATTAAATTGAGTTATGTAATAGCTCGTTACGAGTATCAAGGCCGCAGCACGAAAAAAAATCCGGTTGTTGTCAAGTAGACACAAAATGTATGTTTATTATCGCGAGAACATACTACTACATATTGCTACACAGAGCTTATTTATCGCAGCGCCTCTATTAAAAGGATTTTCTAGAATTTTCTATTAGACAAAAACAACAGCGACGTTTTGTTTGGTTTACTTTTATCAGTCAAAGCAAAACAAGAAAAAAGAAATTAGTACCTTAAAAAGGAGATGGCCAGAAATGTATTTGGGAGCAGTAGTGGTTGTATTGACGCCTCATCGCTTATACTGTAGGCAACAATATTAGATTAATGAGCGTTCATGACTTTAGTCGTATGACACGATCGACTACGATAACGAAATAAAATAAATACTGAAATTAACGATTTCCCTACATTAAATTACCAATCCTTTGATATAATGAATAAATGAATATGACTTCTGAGGTGATTCCAATAGTTTCTACTCTTCTTTGCGATTTGAACGCAAGGCTATATTTGAAAACAAGTGATATATTTTTGGTTAGACATTAAATTTGTATTTGTTTTTCAGCAACACGCGTACATTGGGTACATATATTACGTACTTTGATTAATTTTGATGGGTATTATTTATTGACTCTATCACAGCTTTCCGTGCGTTACTAACAGAGCCTCTACGTAGCTCTTTACTACTAAGCTATAACTAATTCTATATCCAATTTATGTACGTGCTTATGACGTATATAAATCAGACGATAACAGTGCCAAAATAAGCGTTTAATACAGCTTATTAGTACATAGGAAAACATCAAGCAAAGCAAGGTCGTGAAGTTTTTGCGATAGCACTGTAATCATCTACACGTGTACAGTTGTTTGCTGGATTGACAAAGTGGCGAGTGTATCACGTGGACGATCTGACAATGACATTGGCATTGGCCTCAGACGGGGCTGGGAGCGTAAGCCAATGTACCATGATGAGGACGTTGTCATATTTCCTTTTACTCTTCATATCCTTGTATTTTATTTGTTCGATGTATTATTAGTTTATTGTTTACTATTTTTGAAAAGAACACAGTACAATAATAATTATAGTTTGTAATAATCTGTAGTGGCTACTGATTGCTGTTAACGACGAACAAAAAAATCTTCCAATTACATATTGCCGACGCAGCCAATTCTTGTGGTTACGTACAAATTAAAACCTTAAAAAACGTCAATCAACGATCTCGAACGAAAAAGTTATACGCATTCCTATTGTGGCGTAATTTTCATTATTAGCACTTGACAGTGTTGCATTTACAAATAATATTTGCGAAAATGTACCTTGTTATTGAAGTATTTATGTCGGGTTTTAATTGTATATATGTGAAGTGTCCGTTTTGTCCTTGGATTTAATATACTAATTTGCAAGGCGTCGTTGCTTCCGCGGTTGTCGCAAGGTCGGCCGCCTTCCCTCGGCGCAGATTAGCCAGCAGTGGCTGCTTCTTCGTATTGTAATGTTATATCGAGGGCCGTGGCCGCCTCGAAAGAGACCTCGTCGACTTGTTTCCGCGATTCACAGCAATCAACGAACAGGCACGTACGCACACAGTTCTCAAATGTACTGAAACGTCAGACGGGACGGCTCGATGTTTTATCAGTCTGCTTTATCCTTTACTTGGCTATGTATATTATTTTGTTGATTAATGTCTATAATATTAATAATTAATGCTTAAATAAATTATGTCAACCGACATCGCCCAGGCACGACGCAGACAACCACGTAATCTGGTACAAAAATCAGAACCTATGACACATTGTTTTTGCACTGATATTATTCCGAGACTTGTCGAAAATGTCAAAGAAGCAAATGTAGTTAAATACCGAGGAGTGAACCGGGTGGCCTCCACAATCCGCAAATAATAGTCAATAAAGTGGCAAGTCCGGGTGACGCAGATGTCCGGGCGCGGAGTGCGCGGCGCGGGCGGCGGCGCTCTATCTGTACAAATACGAATACGACCTTGGATTTCGGCAGGCGGCGCGCGAGACAAGGTCACCGCGCAAATCGTTATCAGCGTGACGTCAGCGCGTGACCTCCACCGAGGTGCCCGCGAGATAACGACGCGCTAGATACCGATGCCGACCGATAGCGAGCGAGCTCGCCTGCGCCCGCGCCGCCGCGCCGCTTGCCTGCCGCATCGCTCGTTTCCGCGTCAACCTGCTACGCCGTAGCAAAATTAATCACACTCATTACACATTACGGGAACAAAACTTCATGTGCTTAATTTTTTTAGCAAACTTTTGAGCTTTTTATTGTCCTTAGGTCTAGTCTAGCTACTCTGTAACTATTATTAACATTAATAACACAAACATGCACACACTAACTATGTAGGTATATAAGTAATTGAAGCTAATAACAAGTGCAAAGCAAACATACATACAGTCATAGGTACTATTATCTGGATGACATTGCTCTGATATTGCAAACACCGAAAATCGAGTGTTTTATTTTCAGCGCTATATTTTTATGTAATCACGTAAGATTTATTAAATTTTTATCTAACAAGTGCCCAATACCTACAACAAGCACCACGCCTTCAACACTTGTTTTTCGCGTGTGTTTGTAGCCGTATATTAAATTGAAGATCGATTCTGTGTGACATGATTTTCGCAATTGCGAAAGACGAATATAAAAGCGGTAATGTAGGCAGCTCAGGGTAACAAGAATTCCATTTGAGCGGTTGGAATACCGCCAATGATAGCTTCAGCGGCTCAGATCAAGTAGAAAAGCAGATAAAGTCTCGCCTTAGATACAGGTGAAGCCAAAAAAACTACCCTACTTCCCGTGTACGTATACTTCAAGTACATAGGTATTGTCGCATAAAAACTTTACCCTTATTACCTACTACTTATTTTTGTTGTGTTTGTCGTAGGAATTGACGATTGATTCGGGTAGTTTTTATGCGTCAATGTGTGCTTGAAGTATACGCACAAGTAGGGTAGTTTTTTTGCTTCACTTGTATCTAAGGCCGGACTCTATCTGCCTTTCTACTGATCTGAGTTCAGCGGTCGATCGAAATCACTTTCCACGCGGTTATCGTTGCCGTCCGCAAAATATACGAGTAGGTATGTCGACCTTGTGTGTTCACGGTCGTGCAAAAATATCAACTTGACATTCTAAACGATTTCCCGATCTTTGAGCTGCTAACCAGGAAGCGTCGGTTAACATTAACCAGTGCTCGCCGCTCGAGGTCGCTACATTTAGATTGTAATAGAAATACATGTTTAGATTGTGTAAAGATAGCGGTTTCGTTTTTGTCTACTTACAGCAGTTTCATTGAAAGTATTTTCTACATTTGAATTCTATGGTATATTTTATTTTCGCTGCGATTGTCAAAATCAGAGTGCCTGTTCAGATCATTTGATAAAGTAGTACCTATTTATGACTTGATAGAATACTTTTAACACGGTCGAAGACTCGTATAGGGCATTCACCATTTACTAAACGCTAAATTGGATGCATCCGTGAAACTGACAAACTCAATTTATTTATGGGCATTTCAGGAAGGAAAAAATAATTAGGTACGTAACTTCATATATTTACATTGTACAAATATACTTATAATTTTAAGAGTATCTACATAAAAATTCTACTACTGTCATAAATACATATTTAATCATTATCATACTTGCATGCATAAAAATAATATGCAAATCGTTGAAGGTCTGATTTGATAAACTTTTCAATCAGCAACAAAGGAAAGGTTAGTTAAAATGTGCCATTAAATGCAAACTATAAAATATTTTACGGCGTATCGATAAGGATTTACTACGTATCCCATGGCCGATATAACGGAGCACGTGAGTGAATGTGCCAATCGTGTAATGCTCCAGTTACTCGTGATTGATGAATAAGACGTACAAGTAGAGTAATTTACCTACAACTTTGATTAAAATACGTATTTTCTGAATAACTGAGAATTTGTATTTACAAATACAAAATGAAAACCACAAAATACCAACTAAATATATAACAAACCTTTCAAACAAGACTGTATTATCTCAATAATAATTTCAAATAAATGTCAGCTTCTTCATAACCTATATTTAAATTTATACTCCTTGGCTGATAGTATAATATCAGTTTTCCTACAAATGAGAGTAACACAGAGCAATGTAAACTAGAGTAGGTTTGGGTGAGGTGAGCAATAGTGAGCATGACCTGAATCCCAATACGGGCACGCAAGAGAAATCTGCCGGCAGCCGGCGCGAGGCGCGCTGGCGGGCGCAGCCGGTGGCGGTGGCGGTGGGCGAGCGACGCGGAGAAAGGACCTCTTCCTTTATGGCCAAATGTCCCACAGATGTTCAAGTAGACGACCGTGTCATTCTCTTCACGCTTTCCCCTCCAGTTAAGATATGAATCGTATTCATTTAATTATGACCGCAAAAGCACCAACGCCATATGAAAATAGGCTAGAAATGCAACTTAGAAACCTGGTTTTGAAAGTCTCAACCCAGTCAACAGGCTCTGTAATGCTTTTTACAGATATTTATAATATAAACTTACCTGCATGATTTCGAAGCTAACATCTCCGATAGCCGAGAAAATCAGCAAATATTTCCGTTCATTTAAATAGTTTCTCTTATATCTAGATGGTTAATAGTGCTCAATGTGGAAACTGGATCATAGGTGGCATCTTTGTTGGTCAGTGGGACAGCGAGTACCCGCCATGCGGTCGTATTATAAGTGATATCGCCTCAATTTCTCTGAAGTACGTGGCGCGAGCGCGAGGGCGCGGCGCCGCGCCCGCGACGTGCGCGGAGACAACACGCACAATGCCGGAGAAAACGACGGATGCTGTCATCGAGCTCTCAAGCTTCGATGACTTATGGCTCTCAAAATCTACATACAATCATCACAAATGTGGGTCAGGGCAGTAGGCCGCCGGCCACGCGACGGTGCCTTCGCTATCACTTCTGCAGTTCTGCATAATTGAAAAGTTTTTTTTCGATATAAGTATGTATTTAAACTAGGTACATATTTGTATACTAATCAGTAAACTAATTAAGATTCAGTACAATAGTATTTGCCAATAATAATACTTTGACATACAACGAAATGTTTTGACTACACTAAATGTGTGAAACTAAAAGTAAATAGGACAACGTATTTATTTAAGAACAATCGGTATAATATTCATAGCGTCAACTGATTCTGCAACACTTTCAGTTTAAATGTTGAAAATGAGTCAATATTCTTACAATAAACGGCCAATTTTTTCATGTCTCAGCGCAATTTCAAACTGCGTGTCGAGTTTATTGCGCGGTCGCTGACCTGTATTTCACAACAAACTATGTTTTTAATCCTCTGTAAGCAATCTGAACCCAAAATTAATGACAAATGGAAGTCTAACGGACACTGAACCGACGATTTTCGTCATTTTTACGAAATTAGAATCTTTAAATAGTTCATTTAAACGAAACGATTAAGAATCGGGGATATATTTCAACAGATAATTTATAAGCTGCCTAAGCTTACAAATTAAATAAAGCGTTTTCTTTGAACCGACATAATCCTTGTTTGCTTTCTTGGTGTCGTATATAATGTAGCTCGGGAACTTTAATTTGGGGAAAACAAACACGACATTGCTTATTCTGTTTAGATTGAGTATTTTACTTTGAATAGTTTTTGTTTATAAGTGTTATAGTCTTAAGCCTTAGTCGTCTTTATCTAAAAACTATTTATTTCAAACGCAAGGAAGGCTTATTCGATATCCTAGTGATCATTAATATTAAAATATAATCAGCAAAAATCGGTTAGTGGTTTACATAGACTTTGGGATTTACCTACAGATTGTATACTAGAAAGTAGAGAGTAGGTAAAAATGTAATGCAAGGCATTACTTTGCAGGAAGGGAGCGTATCAAGTGCGACGCAGTAGCGTTTATCGCAACACGTGGACGGCTGCGTGCGCGCCATGGCGATGCAACGTGATACTCCGAGATGCACTTCAGGGTACCAGGGAAAACCTTCACGAGCTCCAGACCGATCCGATCCGAGTCAATTACCTTTTTATGTGACCACAAATAGAATCGTTATTTTCCAGTTACACGCCGGATACATTGACTAGATTGACAAGGACTGGGAAATGATAGGCATGAGTACTACGACTCTTATCGTATGTTGGCGATATACTCTGCACACATCACGTTCTTTTTTGCGAGTTTTCTTATGATTTGATTCGTGATATCTCATGAACTCGCGATTTATTTGCAGGTTTACGGCAACATACAAACGAATAATGTAATCAAATGGACAATTTCATGGCGTCATGAAAATTTCGTCAGGTGTCGATTAATTTCCCTAATTCACCAAATACTGAAAACCCGTGAAAAACTAAAGTTATTCTTTTAACCCCGACGTCATGATATGACGTCTATCGATACAAATTATCCACGTGGTCATGTGGGTGTTAAACGTATTATCTTTAGTTAGGCTCAAAATAAAAATCTGCGTTTATTGTACTAACTATATTGCGTGTATTTGTCAAGCTGAATTTGAAATGAGTGTTAAACGGCTGCCAAAATAATAATCTCAATAGATATGAGCAAAAGCTACATTCAAATCGATTCATGATCGTCTCTTTTTTTATAAGTAAATTATAATACGTGAATATTAAAAAAAGTGCATAGCATATATTAGGTAACCTTCCATTTATGTAAAAAATCCAATTCCAATTTCATCCAATTGTTTATTTGCAATGAAATGTTCCAATCAATCACTCAAAGGTAAGACGTTCACACGCATTCACTTTCAATGTAGACCTTGCTTGCTGCATATAGGTACTTACCTGAGCAAATAATCTACATTCAGACACATAAAATTGCTATATTGCTACTGCATGTATTTTAGAACAAAGGTGACAAAAGACAAAGACTTGGCCGATTTGACAAGTCTGATCGGCAGTTTTATTAAGTTTTGAGACCATTTAAGGCTCGGCGGGGGTGGTGGCGACCTTGGGGCAACATCATGCGATATTTTTGCTCTCGGCGTTAATACGGAAGACTATTTCAAGAGTCAGGGTCGCGGCGGCGCCCGTCACCCGCGCCCGCGCGCCGCGCCGCGTCACGCTCCGGTGTCGGGTTTCCGTAAGGTGACGCGACACCTATCCCGCTTAATCACGGTTTGACATTTGATTTTGAAACAAAAATGTGGTAAATTGACATCCGACATTTCAAGGTTTCATCTGTACCTACGTAGCTAATCAAACAGTTTGTACATTAAGATAGGTACTCGAGGTATTATCTATTAAACGAGGACGTTGTTAAGAAAACATTGGCACACATTTATCAATAAACAATAGGCAATAATTAATGAAGAAAATCGTTCATCTCGATGTGTTGGTAAAGTATCCTTGTATTATTTGCGGCGAGTTCTGACGACCTCAACCCGATTGTGTGAAGGCAACCTATAGTCATGTAAATACACAGGAAGCCCATACAATGTCAGGAGTCGCTTCAATATTTTTTAAATTCACCTACCTTTGAGTTTTTAAGGTTCCTTGTTGTTACATTTTCATGTAACATCCCATCGTGAAGTAAACATTTCCAGAATCTTTCTTATCGAGACCATCCGAAAAAAACCCTCATTATAAAGTCTAAAATATTTATTGAGATCGAGATTTTGTACGCATGAGTTGAAATAAACATTATGTACCTATTTACTTAATCTTTAACATATTGTAACCAAACCAACTTCGTGCGAAAATCGAAAATTAATTAAATTATATCAAATCACAATTTATACGGAACCCAGACACAGTTCAAGCAGATATTGTATTTGTTCAGATGGAGACATTTTGCATCACAAAACCATTGTTATTTAAATACATCCGTGTAAATTGCGACTGTGATCTTCACGGGTTTGGAAACGAAACCAAGGCCAGTGCTAATATTCATACGACCTTGAAGAGTTTTTTCCTGAAATTATTTTCATATACTTATAGCACGAGGGAGCAGGAAATATTTAAATGTCGAACGGTCTCACGTATAATTTAAATAGAATATTTGACTTGTATGATAAAGTCCTGTGGTTTTGTTATCTGTTGGTGTAGGCCGTCGTTATAGCTTTGACTTTTAGAGACATGCGGTTTGTTGAGTTTCTAGGTTAGAAAAATAATCCTGTCTATTTGGCTGAAACAGTGTTAAACCTTGATTGTTTAATTTTCGTGGTAAAGCGTCAGGAAATTGGTACTTTTTTTGTTGTTACAAAAAATATAGATGAATTGAGTCACTGGATCTACGACTGTCCTGCAGATCTACAATCCCTGCGTTTATCTGATATTTTGTAGAGGTACCTACTGCACACTGCACTCAATGATTAAGTACGGTACAGCTATAGGAAAACTAGCTTATATTTCAGTTTTTCAAAGAGGTCTAACGATGGAAAGAAACTTTATTTACTTTAATCTTCTTGCGGTTGTAGCCATCTGGATAATATATGAGTACATTGGTCCCAGGCTCGCATGCAGGTGAGCCAGTGCATGCGCACCTGCTGACTCTGCGCATATGCACGTGCGCGAGGAGGAAGTGCCCTAAATGGCACTGAGTTATGACAACATTCGCCATGAAAGCTTACAGCCCACCTTGTGCATCTTATTGATAACATGCACATAAAGAAGGTCAAGTACACAATAAAACTATTATCTGCGAAGAATTTAAGCGCTGATCGAGCGTAACATATAAACCCATTGTTCTCCAGTCACATGTAGATACGTACCATTTCGTTACGTAGAAATAAACAAACCGGCCTTTTAAAACGCGGAAGAATTATTTCTAAAAACCTAAGCACTTATTTGACATTGAACTTTGAATTATAATAAAGACTTGCTAAAATTAACTTCTGGTAGGTTCTGGTAGGTACTGATCGCAAAAAAAAAACATCGACAAAATAATTTGCATATCCCTCCATGAAAGACCGTCCGGGTGCTATTCTGCATAACTGAGCGAATGACACATTTTTATTGGTCTGAATACTCTGAATCATATCAGTATACGAGTAGAGGACAGTGCGCGTCCTCTACACGCCCAGGTTCTTGCTGCCATTACCCCGGGCCTTGAACCTTGCGAAGTAAACATGTTTGCGTGGCGCGGTGGGCACTCGTTTGCAGAGGTGTGACGTCGCAAACCGACCTATAACTACGACGCTGTATTGTTTCCCGGCATATTCCGTTACCTTCAGCACGTGGCGGGCACTTTTCCATTTGTTAATTCTGTAATAAATAGTTATTGGTTTTCCGCAGCTATGTCCATGACGAGGAAAACCTAAAGCAGTTTTGTGATGTTATTATTTTAATTAACTAAGAAAGAATTAGAGATAATGTATTCAGTACTCGTACCTAAAAGAAATTGGTTTTCTAATATCTAGAATATCAACATTCTTTCACCAAGATTAAAATTATTGTGGATAAATCTATTCATGGGAAGTATTTGCCATGATAAATATTTACTATAGTAATTTTTGCACTAGGTGATTTCCCCATTAGTTCTAAGAATATGTATTGTGTACTATGTGCGTGATAAGATCATATATTCATTAGATCTACCTGATTGAGTAGATAATGGATATTACAGATAATAAAATTGTTAATAAAAAAAAGGTTCAAAATAAACAATATATATGTATGGATACATGTGGATACGTAGGTTTGAATAAGACGTGTGCGTTGTGCATCTTTTATTTATTTTTTTAACGTGAACAAGTCCGTTTTGTCCACTCGCCTGATGGTAAGCGACGATGTGGTTGAAGATGAAGCACGCAGACTTAGAAGATACCTAATTACTCTGACCTTGAAAAGTAATATCTTATTGTTTTACTCGAATTATTTATTCTGTGTCATTCTTTCGATATGTATTTTCTTTTTATATCCTATTTAAACTAACAATGAAAACTAGTAATATTTAGGTTTAGGTTTTATCACAATTCAATTATTAATTGATCGATTATTTTTAAGTTACTTAGTAGTTTAACGATTTGTAAAAAAAAATTGCTTAAAAAATATATTTATGTTACCTTCTATTATCTATAGATCATTTGATTGAACAAAATACCATCAGACTATAAATCCAGCAATAACACATAAACACTTCCTGGTTCTGAACGAGAAGTCGAACATCATAATCATAAATAGCAAAAACAATGATCGAGGAAAACATTCCTGTACCTACATACGTAGGCAATGAAGTCCTTTGTGACGCGGCATGGTGACCGCGGCCGAGATAATGCGCGCGTCAAGGTCCAAGGTGTAGGGTTACCATTGCCATCCCTTTACCACGACGGACGGCCTTTCCCAGGGCCGAACGTGAGAGAACCCAGAGCTGTTAGCCCATGTCGAAGGCCCTATCTACCCACACTCATTTGCGCGTACTGATATAAAAAAAACTAAGTTAGGTAGATTACAAATTAACAACAAGTAGGTATGGTTTATTAAATCTATTCGTTGAAAAACAATGTAAATCTATTATCTAATTTATTGGAACCATACATTTTACTAAAAAAATACTGATTAGCCTCCACGACGTGTCCACGGAAAACTACCGCTGATGGTGTCCACACACCGCGTGTTAATTACAATTACCGCGAGTGGACATTCTTTGTTCCAATAATGACGAACGCCGGCCGCGAGGCGAGGAGTATTGCAAATGAGATAACAGGAAGCGTCCGTGCCTCGCCAATGTCACACATCAAGGTCGAGCTGAATATCAGTGACAAAGCTTCCACTTGCGACTCGGTTGTTCACACGCACACTCTCGTCACCTCTCGCGTGTGTTCAGCTATACTTGCTACACGAGCAGTGTTTTAAAATTTTAACTGTCCATGCAGTAGGTACACTATTTTCTAATTTAAAACATTATTGCGAATTACTTACTATACAATTACAACCAACAACAACAACAGCGGGTCAGTGACTATTATTAGATAATATTTAAAATCAGTAAAACGACAATAATTCTAAAGTAAGCGAGTTGTAATACTGTGTTTCCATAAATATAATATCAATAACAGAAGGCCATACTTCGTCATTGCTCTCCTGTCACCAAGCTACAGGCTGTAGTCTCTCCACCCACTTCAGTTCTAATATTGCTCGGGATATTGGCATAAACAATGATGTTGCAATTAGTACCTGTCTACGACTGCAGAATATCATTTAGCCAGCATCCAGACTCACCGGTTGAGTTGAGACGTGAAATGGAATTTCCGCATTTTGTTTTCTTTGTGTTGAAATTTGAGTTAGATAATGTGAAAATATAATGTGTACTCAGGAATTTATCCTGTATTCCCGCACTGTTACGGATTTATCTAATATAAAATTTAAAAACAACATTCCTATATGCTGCCTTGAATATTTGACTAAGTATGCATTTTCATTTACATTAAGTAGTTATCATTGAAATAAACATCTGCGCTGCACATTTTATGCATGATTAAGCACAATGAACCACTTTACTTTGCAACCTTTTCATTCAATAATTTAAACACACTCTATATTGGTATCAAGGAGTGCGATTTATCAGTAGGTATTAAAGTTAAGAATCAATGTTGTTTGCAATTTGATGGGATGATATTTTGGAAAAATCCATTAATTAATTCATAAATAGAAAGTTGTGAGAAAACGGCTGGATTATGTAGGGTTAGTTTTCAAAATTCAAGCATTTTATTACGTTAGGAACACCGAAACCTACATGAAAATTGATGGTATTTATCAGGAAAAATTAGACGGATGATGATAACCTCAAACAGGATAATGAACGGCTACAGGAAATAATTATTTTGTATACTGAAATACCCAAATGTGTTTTTCTAGATGTCCGTGTCTTAGCAACACGGAAAAGGAAATTCAGCATTATCTGAAGAGCGTGAAATTACATAAGGTCGCGCATAAAACAGTACAAACACGTACCAATAGTAATTATGTAGTTTTATTTCCAGTACATCAACAGTAACCTTGTAGAAGTAAGAAATCAGCAGAATTACAGTTATTGTTCTGTCGCTGGAAGTAACGCAAAGTGATGCTTATGAGGTGTTAATAAGGTTCATATTTCTTCAGCTAGATTTTTTATCGGCGTACTCCTAATCAGAAAAGCAGCTAGGCCTTGAGCCTGACCCTGGATATTTTTATCCGCATACATTTTCGCGAATGTTGCGTAGATACGGAGCAACGTGATGAGGAACTGACAAACACACTATCAGATAAATAAAAAGATAAAAGCAAATAACACGTTATACCTACGTAATTATCTGAAATAACTTTATGTTTGTTTTAAGATTGAAAATAAAATTACGAAATCAGCGTTTTTAAAGCATCGCTTAAAATATTAACAACCGCACCCTTGAGCACTGTCCTGCCCCGTCATGTACCTAACATGACGGGTAAGATGCATGACGGAGGATGCGATGAATGTCCAATTGGATGTACTATATGAATGTCTTTATTTAAAGTGTAAATTAGTTCGTCTTAGGTAAACTTGCTCCATGCAGAATGTGCAAGCCTATTTGGAAAAACTAAACTTGAAAACTTCCAAAACCCCATGTAGGTAGACGAGGAAGTGGCGTCTGGTAGGTATAGTAGTCCGATTTCAGGCGGCAGACGCACGGTCGGGCGGGCGGCGCGGCGCAGCGCGGCGGCGGCGGAGCGGCGGTAGCGAGGTCGCTCACTGCCGAATGCCGATCTAGGAAGTCAAGCGATTCGACCTCGACCTTGTGTGTGCGAAAAATATATTCGGCAACGACGCACGCGCCTCACTCCCCGCGTCGCCCACGCTCGCCTCTTGTGACCCTCCCTCCCGCGACTTGCCTCGTAAATTATTCGGAAAAACAACTTTTTTGCGATTAACTTCTGAGCAGACAAATACACAAAGCTTTAAACCGAATCATTCCTATGATGTCATGTCGAAAAGCAGATTTGGAGGAAAACAATCAATTTTCCAGCGAACATAACCTAACTCTACCATGTGCTCGCCACTACCTACTATAACCATGGATAACTATCTATTTCTAATTTCTTATGTATACATATTAAACAATGTAATTTATGTTTGTTGTATAACTTTACACGTGTGGGAAGTGATACAGATATAACTCTATGTAGATATTGCCTCATACGGCAAATATTATTACGCCATCTATACAAGATTAGGCGAATCGCGGAAAAAGCTGAAGGTCGTGCACATACATATACATATATCTTTGTTTAAAAATCATAAGTGGCGAATAATGTATAGAGTTATCAAACACGGAAGTGGGCACCTATGCTAACTATTACGAGATCTCTTGCAAATTAGTCATGTGGCTTATGAGTTAATGGTTGCCAGGATGGTTTGCCGCGTGATGCTCTGACTCACCAACGACCAGCCAAACACTTCATTACTTCAATCAACGCATGACGTTACCTCTTCTTAAATAGTTTCCCAGAACCCTAAAACGTAGTTATTTCTGCAATACATAGGTACAACATATTATATAGTACTAGCTGCGCCCCACGGTTTCACCCGCGGTCAATACTTAGGGGTATGAAAAATTGTTTACGTCATATTCTCAGATTTTTTATATTAGATACTAGCTGACTCGACAGACGTTGTCCTGTCAAAAGCCATTGCGTAACTATAGCAACCGTAGTATGTTGATGCTAACTTGTCAATTTATAGTAAAAATTATCAGTATATATATAATTTGCAATAAATTAAAATTGCGACTATAATTTGAGATTTAAACTATCCTATCTCTCAAGTTGGATCGAACTGCACATGGTATGCGAATTTTATTATAATCGGTTAAGTGGTTTAGGAGTCCATTGAGGACAAACATTGTGACACGAGATTTATATATATTAAGATAGCACATCACTCACGTGTTTACCTTAAGCCAAGCAGCCCAGATGCAATTCATTATGCATGATAGATAAAAAAATCTTGCTACCCTGGTAGCATGATTGGTGGTGGTTTTTTTTGTGCACAAGCTTTTCTCGGCAGTGAGTGGTTACAGTTACGCTATACAATTATATATCAAATCCCATCCTAGTACTATGGAAGATGTTTGCCGCTGTAAGTATTTCTTGAGCACCTTGACAATCCAGAGACGTTACGAGCTAAGGTAGTATGATGTCATGACAGTATTGATTTTCATACAGGCTCTACTCTCAACTATGCTCACATGACTCGTACTCAATTGTCGCCCGATATTATGGCAACATTTGCCATTGTTCTCATTGAGTTACGCAAAACTGTTTGATAAATATTCGCAAAGGCACTGAATTGTTTACATTTACAAAGTAAACACGTTCATAGTATTGCGGCTGGCAAGCCACCAACGGCCTGGATAACTCGAAATACTTCGATATTATGATTGTAAATTGATAAACGACATTATCTAGAAACGTTAGTCAGTGGAACGGTTAAAACATCAGTAAAGAATTGAACATCAGTGAAGAACAGCAGGCTGATTCAGCTATCCGAAATTCGAATGTATTCGACGATTATCTTCGAAAAGCTTTCCGCCTTCGGAAAGAAATCGAAGACGGGAATTTTTCTCGATTCGAAATCGGAAGTCAAGCTGTTTTCGAAAGCATTCGAATTTCGGTTAGCGGAATCAGCCTGCAGTTTTCGATGTAATCACAGTAAGAAAAACCAATACAACAACCATAGGTCGATTGTTATAACTACATTAATTACGACACAAAGTATATATTTTTCCTGTTTTTTTTTTCTGGGAATTTAATCCCTTTCGTGTTTTTTCTTTAAGTTTCTAACAGTTTTCTTCACTTCTTTTTCGAAGTTACATGAGGTCGCTTGCTTTGATGTCAAATTTCCAAAAACGAAGCCTACTCTGCGATGGCCAGCCTCAAAACCTTGCTCTGGTTGTTAACATACTATTTCGGCACACAGAGCTCATCCACTTCAAGCTATTTTTATATAGCTTATCTGCTACGCCCCGTATTTCGAAACTACTATAGGTATACAGGTGTACTCGCTGCATCTCAAGAGCACCCTTGTTTTATTAGTTAAACCAATACGAAACATTTTTTAGTTAGTTGTCTTTTATTTGATGTTTATTTATTTGAAGTTAATCAATTACAAAACTCGTGTCCGAGTCGCATGGGCCATAAACGTCCCAATAAACAACGGTAACAACGCAAGACCCTCACTAAACTTGACATCAAAACTATTAAAAAATGTACGTAATATGCATGTCAATAAAGTAATGTTTGGCGATCACGTAGAGATGCAACACTTTATCAATAGCGTTGGCATTTGTTTTGCCTTGAGCTAAGATAAATCAGATTCATCAGCACAATGTTTCGGAATCTTTAAGAAAATAGAATAGAACATTATTTTTACAAAACAAAAAAATAGGTAAAAAAAAATTTTAAGTTAAACGGTTAACTAAAATAAAACCGTGGGGCAAGAAAACCGTGGGACGTGCCCCACGGTTTTATTTTAGTCTAGTCTATGCATATGTTTATAATTCCCACGACTGTATCTATTTTATTATTTTTTGGTTTTTAGTACATTTTTTTATTGTTTTATAAAACCGTTTAACTTAAATTTTTTTTTTACCTATTTTTATTTTCTAGTTTTTAGTTTTTATTTTATATAGTACATTGTATTATACTGGTTGAGCACTTTCATTTGATACCCATATTGATGGGATCGATAAAACCTACGTTATCCGCCATTTTGTAGCGGCCGCCATCTTGAATTTCAATTTTTTATAGTATATTGTATTCTGCTTGTTGAGCCCTTTCATTTGATACCCATATTGATGGGATTGATAAAACCTACGTTATCCGCCATTTTGTAGCGGCGGCCATCTTGAATTTATAATGATAATGAATAAACATAATTGTATTGTCACCAAAATCCAAAGTGTATACAAAATTTCAGATTAATCGGTTGACAGGAAGAGGGTGAAATTTGAATTACTAAATTTGACCCAAGAAAGAAAAAAGAAAACGTGAGCTAAATAAAACCGTTTAAAAACAAAAACCGACTTCAAAAGACCGACTATTGAGTTATTCATCTATTTGTCGCACACGTACTTAATGCAAATTTAAGACTTATATGGTTTTCTCATGGATACCATTATCAGAACTGGACTAAATTGAAATGGTACCAAATGGGAAGCGTCAGCTTTCTAATAAAAAAAGAATCATCAAAATCGATTCTCCCAGTCAAAAGTTATGAGGTAACAAACATGAAAAAAAAAAACATACAGTCGAATTGATAACCTCCTCCTTTTTTGAAGTCGGTTAAAAAATCATTTTATAGAACTTTTATTACCACAAACAGACAAAATTGGGTTTAAAAATAAGTTATCACGCGATCGATGTGTGTGAAAACTCTACATATCGCAATCGTTTTCACCAATAAAAGGTAAGGACATCTCCTTTTGTGCCGATGAGTAGTGTCGATTAGCATAGCGTGCGTGAAGGCGCGACCTTAATCTTGAACGATAGAGCGCGCGCCCCCGCCTTATCAGACACTTGTTGCCTCCAACTTGTTTGCCTTAAACCGCACATATATACATATGTATACTTGCGTGCTATGTTACACACATACCTACAGCATAAAGACATGCGAACAACTCGACAACACATATAAGGTTTCTACGATTGAGATGTACCTATATTGTTTAGTTAGATAACTATCTGTCCCAAATTAATCACCTTAGAACTTATTTCTATTTATTAAAATTATTTCTATCATAAATTACGAAAATATTTATATAGGGTTATTCATAAAGGGTATGCTAAGCCGAAAAGGGCTCATAGTACTCATCATTAAGAACAATTTTTACTACGGGACCAACCCAAAATTCGCGATAAAAAATCAGCTGTTCCATAGAAAAATGTTAATGACACTCAACAAAATGTATGGAACAGCTGATTTTTTTTTCGCGAATTTCGGGTAGGCCCCATAGTAAAAGTTGTTCATAATGATGAGTACTATGAGCCCTTTTCGGCTTATCATACCCTTTATGAATAACCCTGTAGTGTTACTACTAGCTGTGAGCCGCGGTTTTACGCGCACAGTGACAAAAACGGTGACAATGATGATGGTGATGAAAAGGTACCCATGTCCTTTTCTGTACCCCAGACAACGTGTATGAAAAATTTCATTGTAATCGGTTGAGTCGACTTGAGTAGTTAAAACGTAACAAAAAATAAACAAACTCACTTTTGCATTTCAAATATTAAGTGATATGAAATAACCTTTGAAAAGTTAAAGGATTCCAAGGTAATAACAATGATCCTAGAATATGAACGATCTAGGTACTTAAAAGCTCAATGAGCAAATATTTTTGTACAAAGTTACTGGAAACGACAACAGACTATGTAACTAAGACCTACCTAAATACAAAGCATACATTGTTCGATATACAAATAAAACGTTGTTCCGAGAACCTATTCTATGGCCCCATTGTCATAAATTAGCAACTGCCTGTTCTGAAAAAATATGTCATATCGCACACCACTTGACCCATTTTTATTCCATGGAAGTTTGATAATGCACTTAAAAACGGTCCGTTGTATTTGCACTTTGGCGCCACTACTACATAATATTTGCGCTGAACCCTAAAATACTTCCTTGTATTGCAAAATAAATATTGAAGCAACATTTTTTAGCTTTGTGATATTATCACCCAAAGCTAACAATAAATTGTATATTATCATTTTACAAAGGCGCCAAGTCGACGCGGAAAAGCTTTTTTTTAACCGACTTCAAAAAGGAGGAGGTTATCAATTCGACTGTATGTTTTTTTTTTTATGTTTGTTACCTCATAACTTTTGAGTGGGTGAATTGATTTTGATGATTCTTTTTTTATTAGAAAGCTGACGCTTCCCATTTGGTCGCATTTCAATTTAGTCCAGTTCTGAGAAAACCATATACGTCTTAAATTTGCATTAAGTACGTGCGCGACAAATAGATGAATAACTCAATAGTCGGTTTGAAGTCGGTTTTTGTTTTTTTTGTTTTTTGTAAAAATAATGTTCTTGTTTGTTATTTTCGCGTTATACGTACGAGTAGTGTTTGCGCTGTTCTTCCTCATGGTTATAAACTGTGCTCTAGTCATTTGCTCGCAATCTGAGTTTTACAAGATTTCACGTTCGTTTCTAAAAGCATGGTTAATGGTTATTCAAAATAGAGGTAGCTCAAACACATGGTAATGTAATGATGTAGCCTTGAACACATCATGAGTAAACACTCTACAGTCCACAGTTCGAGTAACCGCCGTAAAACAACCAACTACTTCCTTGTTTTTCTTAGTGCTCTTATTTTTGCAAAATAATATAAATACAGACGTCAAGGCCGCCTTGACCTTGTTTACAAGGAACCTATGTGTTAGATTATATATTTACATCCATTAATGATAATTTACATTTTAAACATTGGAAATCGTACGTCAATCTAGGTAGAACATGCTAATTCTGCTCATTAACCGATTTGCAAACTTTTATTCAGTAAGTCATTTTATATTTGAGGCAGCATGTTATTATCAATTCAATAGTTAATACAATATGATTATTAAAGTCATTCGTATCACGGTCAACTAAAAAAAAACAAATATCGATAGGCATTGAAAGGCAAATGTGTGTCAAGTATGTGCGGCCGCGCGTAGGGCCGCGGCCGCAGCGTACAGACAGCCGCAGCCGGCGGCGGCGCGGGCACTGCATCTGCCTCGGATCGGGGGCGTCATTGTTAACCGGCCGTTCGACGAAACTTAATTGGCCCGACCTAGCTCGTAAAAGCGTTGTAAAAAGTGTGAAGGTCTGGCGGAGGTAAGGACTCGGCGGAAAGAGGTCAAGTGTAATGCTTCGCGTTCCACTGGCCTCATTCGCGAACCGCTGCCGCCAGCGCCGAGCGCACGCCTTTCATACGATATGTCCTAGTTTGCTACTGTCCTACTATTTGTTAAACAATTACCATATGGCATTCGTCTTCTAATAATTAATGTTATGTTTGGTGCTTTAATGAGAAATATTTATCAGTTATAATGATTTCTAAACGTGTATCGCTAATGCATGCTACGACAAATTAATGTATTTCTGTAAATCCCTGAAGTAATACATGTCATGGCTGTTTGACCTAATCTTCAAGACTAATAATAGCTGACGAGTAGATTAGATAAGTTGTTTTTGATGAAAGCAACATTGAACACTCTTATTGAAGCACACAGTGGAAATTGTGTTTCAGATAAGTACTTATTAATCAGATTGTGCCAATTAAATAAATTTAATTAATTGTTTAAGATCATCCTATGGCTATTTAATCTCAAAAAATATGCAAATTAATGTACTACATTTTTAGTGTGGATTCAATTTAAAATCTTTTATAGGAGAGTCAGGCCGAGAAAGTGTCATTTCTTTTGTAAGAGAAATGTATCATTGTAAACTACCCTGTCTCCTATCCAATTGTTATGAATATTAGTAAGCAAATTAGAAAATCAGGAAGTTTCTAAAAGAACTCGTTTGATCTTTGGATAGTTGACGATATCGGACCAATAAAATAAACCAATAAACGTTTAAATTTCCAATGGTGTATGTAAATTGTACAATCAACGGTTTCAAAGAATCAAGTATAGAATAAACTCTTCAAGCAGATAATCCACCAACACACATGATTTGTCTTCAAAAACTTAAAACAAAAGTCGCCATTGTGTTCTCCAAATAAACAGCACAATGCATCCGGAACTGGTCGTGGGAGAAGTGACCTCCTCGTGTCGAATGGAACCTTCAGCTGCTATTATTAAAGCCGGCCGTGAAATCGGAGCACTGACACACATCGCCCGAATAATGCCATATACTCCATAATTCATAGGAGCCTTGGCCGCAATGTTAGTACACACCGACCCAGACGCGGCCACAACGACTCTTCCTCATTAATCGTATTATAAACCCACGAAACGTGGAAACAATAACGAGTGCTATTCATTAATTCAAATTAGATTAAACATTTTCAACTTCTACTAGTTTGAATATACTTTCTTGGCAGAGTATTTTGGAATATTAACGAGTGCCACACATGTTTATTCACAACAAGTTTTATAATTAGAGAAATGCAGATACTACGTTAAGTAGTCAATAAATTAAGCTTTTTTATTTTTCTTACTCTTTTATTTTTACATATCAGCCTGGGGCTAGCTAGATTGTAGTTTATTAAGAAGTGTCCTTATGGCGTTTCTAAAAAAGAATAAAACTTTTTGGTGAGTTTTGATCTGATTGTATAAATTTGCAATCGCAGGAAAGATTTATTTCTGTTAAAAACCAACAAGAAATTGTGTAGGTGATCACTTACATTGGCGTAACATGTAAAAGAAGTCTGCGATTGACAGCATAATTTTACCTAGATTGGCATTTTGAAACGGGTCTGGAACTGCCCATATCAGTATTCAGCCTTGGCCCCAATGTTTGTCCAACCCAAACCCAGACACGGTCGCAAATACTCTTCCTCGTTAGCATTAAAACGCCAAATGTAATGTAAAACTTGTAAAAGTTTATTTGTGTCATGCATGCAATATGACACAGATAATAATTTTAAAAGCGAAAGTTTGTGAATAAGTGAATGGAAAGGAGGAGGAGAGGGGGAGAACCCTTAATGCTGTAACGGTTTGACGGATTTGACTGAAATTTAGCGTGCAAGTTGCTTATACCTTGCATTAGCACGTAGGCTTTATATTTCGGAAAAACGGCTGCTTTTATTGGGTAGCGGGTGAAAGCGCGGAGTGCAGTGGTATAATTAATATGGAAAGAAAAAATATAAAAGCTTCACAGAATACAAACACTATTTCAATATTACAATAAACTTTCTCAATTTCTCTACGATCCAATAACTGCCATTTCAGGATTGAATCGAAGGCAATAAGGTAATAAAATACCATGAAGCAACATCGTTGTTAGCACTTAGTTTGAAAGTTTAAATGAATACCGTACCAAATATCTATGAAATAATTCTGCACCAAATATAGATCCAAGGGGGGGTTAAATCAATTTATTAATATCCTAAAACGACCTTAGCTACAGTTTTGAGCAGTTATTTCACATAACGTATTAAATGTTCTTGACTTAACACAGATCAAGGTGAGTATGTAGCACATATTCAATAAGATACAAAAACGACCTTTGTCTATGTACATTCATTGTTTTTTTTTAAATCAGAATCCTTGTGAATAAATGATGTCCTTAGTCAATGAACATTTGAATCAACAAAGCTGAATAAAGATAATTGAATGTGTAGTCGCTCACAAAGAGTGCTAACCACGACTAACAAATTATGAATGAGTATGAAAATAAGTGTTATCAGTAATTTTCCTGTAAAAACAAATTTGTTTTATGACACATTTTGTTATAATTAAACACGGAACTAGTGTCGATCACATTCGATAGTAAAATTGTTTTATGATAAAATCATCATTTTGGGCAACCACAACAACTAAAATTGATACAAAAAATTAGGAAAACTTACCTAGATGTGTAAATCGATTTCCAGACATCAGTTTGTTTGTGTTAGAACACAGTCAATATATAAATGCTAAGGTAACTTACCCGCAATATCATTGACGCATCAAAAGACCTCAAAGTATCATTCTATGTTTACCCTGCTTGTGCAAAAAACAGATAAATAAAATATAGCGATTACTAAAGTCGCAACCATTTAACACAACAAAGTCATAGTTAATATTTGTTTTGTTTGATATAATTTACCTCAAGAGCATATTTAGGGAGCAAATAGAAGACACTCGAGTTTCTTGCCCTTTTACCAAGGTCCAAGTGAGTTGTTCAAAGAATAGGCATAAAAATATGTGGTCCAACATTATGACCACCAAAGAAACGAGTCCTAATAATTGAGCATTTTGATTAAGACCGTTTATATAATATGTTGAACCACTAGTAGATAGATTAGAATAGAATGTAGCTTTATAGCTCTCCAAACTACATATCTACAAGAAAAACTATATAAGACCTGATCATCGATCAAATATATAACATACGACTGACTGACTGTTTTACTGATTTGGTTTTCGTTTTCGGGATTTCGTACCCGGTGCAACCGGTATAACCTATAGTGTACTCACTCAGGATAATGTGACTTTTCATTAGAAAATTATATTTGCAAATCAGGGCAGTAGTTCCTGTAATTACCTTTACCACTTTGTAATATTAGTATTATAAATTAATATTTATCATTGTTATGCATCTCTTTTAAAATTAGGCACTTTCAATTTAATTTCTCAGTTTAGGTTAAATGGCGATTTACTTTATCAAAATCATCGATACCAAATAGACTCAATGTAAAGGTAGGCATATACCACCATAATGTGCATGACGTGTAACAAAATAAACACGATGGAAAACATGACGCGTGTTGTTTTGGCTGTTTACCAGAATTTACCTACATTGCAGCCGGGACAAACATAGCGCCGTAGGTGAAATAACGTATATATATGTGTATATGTTTTTTTTTTTGTTTTTGCTTAATGTCAACAACTCACAAGTGAGTCGTAGACAATGAGTATATAATTTCAGAGTAGAGACTCCATAATTTTATATTGTTAAGTCAGATAATAAACTTATTTGTGTTAAATTTATAATTGCAATTGTTTCTTGTATTTCTCGCTTGTTATGTGACTGATATTATTTCCTAAATAGACACATCCGATGACTGTGTACTTAAATAATGGTCTTAGTCAAACCTTTTTGTGAAGACGACCCTGACTGTGAGTTAGCCTAAATACTAGTGCTTCCTTAACGAAACAAGTTGCTATGTGGCACAGCCAAATTAAATATCCGGAGTCAAAACACATTGAAGGCAATTACAGGCATTAACCTCGCTAGACTCATGGATGAGTCTCGATGGTCCTGGCCAGCCTGATCGTGTGAAACGGTTGAATCATGACAAACTGTCCAATCTAGTCTAGTATACGAGTAGTTTTATACCTATTTGAAAACGTTACAAAAAGTTTTACGCAAAATGCTTCGTTGTAGATGATGTCTGCATAAGCATTAATCCAGAGTACCATAATATAGGTATATTCTCAGCAACAATTCAAAAATTAAAAGTAGGAATGTTCACAATTCGATTATATTTTTTGGGATATCTGTATTATTTAAATAATTTGATTGTCCTTATTTATGAATTGAAATCTTCAATTTATGAAGTCAATAGTCTTGAAATGTGTTATCGCCAATCTTATCGATACGACTTTCCTCGATGATATTAGACGAGATTTAGACTTACTAATGTAGGTATTATTGGTGCGTACGAAGAAAACTATGGCGAAGTCTGTTGCATATAAATATATAGGTTTTTGTAATACATTTTTAAAACTAAAGAAACAGTGCGTGATCGATGAGGCGTTAAATTATCTTCATAATTTTATGGCGAATGGTTAACCAGCCAGCCTTCTTTGTGTTATAGTACACTGTCTGGCTTGTTTTCCAATGATAGAGCTACATTGTAAAGACTGAAATAATTGTGCAATTCGCATTTACGCTGTTCCGAGTGCAAGTGATGGGGAAATTACTTTGTACGTTTTGGCATGTCTCCGAGCTGTGCATTTTTATAATTTCCGACTTTACTAAATAACTGTAGGTGAGCGTTCTTATAAGACTATAAATAAGTCTACAGATATTGGAAATACCTACAGTTGGTTGGATTTAATTATAATATTTTCAGATGCGATATCGTTTAGTATCTGCATAGTGTAATGTTGCACAAACGTAGAGTTTGTAGATCATCGCAATTCCCAATATATGTATAATCTGAATTCAATAATGACTAGTGAGCTAAAGAGAAGACATTTATGTTTAAGTGTAGAGTTTGAAGAGTATCGAGTGGTAGACACGGACATTCCAACCCTGACCTAAACGCATAATTCATAAGCTGCAAAATAAAGAGCAAACATTTAAATAATTCATAGCACATAAAATAAATATATGCAGAGTTTGATCTCCATTTGTCATCTGGCCGTACCTATAACAATAATTAAGTGACCGATAAAAACTCGAGCTCGTCTTTCAAACAGGAGAGGTCGGGTAATATTACTTCAAGGTCTGTTGGCGGGCTGACCTCGGCGTATCGGTCGCGGAGGACGAAGACGGTCGCAAATATTTGCGCGCGTGAGAGGCGCAAGAGGCGAGCGCGCGCGGGGAGCGCGGCGCGGCGGGCGGCACAGGGTGACCTTGCCGCGCGTCTGCCGCGCGACCTTGATCTTGAGACGACCGCGACCGCGGCTCCACGCCCGGCCGTCCCCGCCGCAACGACACCTATCGCCCTGGTTGCTAACTAACCATTGTTATGAGGTACTTTATGTCTGAGCACAACTGCTAAATAATTACAATATCATAAATAGCAAGTTGATGTTACATGGCCAGCGACGGCTGCTCGACATAATGGTTGCGGCGACCATTAAAACCAAGGCGTCTCTTCTTGTCTAGTTTTGTTACGAACAAAGGCTTTTTAGGATTAACAGCCATCGTCACAATTTTAGGATTTGTAACGAAATGGTAATAAAAATGAACTTTTAAAATTCGATACCTATAACATACTCGTACTGCAAAAGATCTGAAATGTAGAGTTACAATTTTAAAACTATGCCATGCTATGTCAAAGAAAAGTGTTTTAAAAAAATCCCATATATAAGAAGCTTGTGATCTTCAGAAAGCACTGAATTAATTCAGACAAGGAAGGATAATACTCAAACATTTTCATTTAATTGAAGGTTTTACTAAAAATAATTTTCTCATAAGTGAACCAGAACTGCAGCGATCACCTATTACAAACAATGGCGCGGATAAACCCTATAAAGTTTTTTAACGTCGTCGTAGAGATAAGCCATAACAAAGAAACAGGCGTGCGTGCGGCTGCGCGAGGAAGTGGTCAGTCATCAGCATCACCTACACGTGGTCTGCGCAGCCTTGCGATAAGCTGGAGCTGATAACGCTGGCCACGTCACTGCGCGAGCGCAAGTCTTGCACCCTGCCCCTCCCGCGCGCCCTTCACCCCGCTTGGCCCTAGCTGCACAGCGCTGCAACGGCAAGGTCAAGCTTGCACCCTACACTGCAATAAACTGATACGTGTTATTGTTATTAACTGAAGGACCATTATTTTTCTTGCACCCTGCCTCTCCCGTGCACCCTTCACCCCGCTCGGCCCTAGCTGCACGGCGCTGCAACGGCAAGGTCAAGCTTGCTCCCTACACTGCAAGAAACTGACACGTGTTATTGTTATTAATTGAAGGACCATTATTTTTCGTGCACCCTGCCCCTCCCGTGCGCCCTTCACCCCGCTCGGCCTTAGCTGCACGGCGCTGCAACGGCAAGGTCAAGCTTGCACCCTACACTGCAATAAACTGACACATGTTATGTTATTGTTATTAATTGAAGGACCATTATTTTTCTTGCACCCTGCCCCTCCTGCGCGCCCTTCACCCCGCTAGGCCCTAGCTGCACAGCGCTGCAACGGCAAGGTCAAGCTTGCACCCTACACTGCAATAAACTGACACGTGTTTTTGTTATTAATTGAAGGACCATTACATTTCTTGCGTTCGTTTTTGCTCTTGCATTCAGTGAGCGGTTGAAGATGATATGTTAGGACCTATTTGTGTATGTGTGCACATGTCATTAGTGCAGTATTCTGCATTTATGCATTTTTGCATGTGCTGCCAGTACTCTGAATGAATTGTCTACGAAGAGTAGATTCATAATAATGGCAGTATAGCCGTACACATAATATAAATGTATGAATGAATATCTAATGTGAACTTTAGCTGTTTCTTTTTTCTAAGCACAGGATGTCTCGTGATTGATGGCTCTACAACCAGCTGTATTCAGCTCTAAGATTAGGCGAAGTGAAAGGATGGGCTCAGATTTTGAAAACCAATAAAACGTTCAATTTCACGATACCATGACAGGTAATAATTTATAGGCAAACTAGGTACATTGGTTACAAGTATAGTAGTCAAAATATCCATAGATGATAGTATGTAATTTTAATTAAATTATTCACTCATTAGTTGCTACCCGCGGTTTCACACGCATTTTCCGAGATAAAAAGTAGCGTCAATTTAATATAGAGTTTAAATATAAACTGCCTCCATACCAAATTTCATCCAAATTAGTTCAGCCGTTATTGTGTGATTGGGTAACAAACATATCTCTATAAACTTTGACACTTGTAATATTTAAAAAAATATTAATAGGCCCAAGTTTGAAGGCATTATGACAGATCTAAACTAACTAAAAATATATCTGTCTTTATCATTGCAAGCCATTAGACAAGGATGCCCATAGTTTTAGGAAATTTAGATCTGTCTTAATAACGTAGTATAATTTTAGTAAAATCATCTCAGTCCGCGGTCTCAGCGTTTATTGGTTAGGTTAGTTTAAGGTTGTATCAATCAACGTTGCAATGCGGTCAGCATTTTAGAAGCAATGACCAGTACAAGCAGCCTATTTCCATTGGCTAAATAATTTAACTGTTAGGTAAATTGAAACTACTATTACAATCTTAAATTATCGTATTTATTTTAATTATACTGATATTTAAATAAATACTATTAACGTTACGATCTATGCATCTAACATAAGTTACTTACATGCATTGTCGTGATTTAAACGAGCTTTTTTACCACAAACAAGATGTTATTGGACAATATGAAGACAATTATGTGTATCAGTGGCCGATCTAAGATGACTCGGGGAGGTCGGAGTCGGAGCAGGTAAGTCGAATTGTCAATTGATGTTTTGTTATGTTGAATGGTTCAATGTGACCGCGACTGAACGGCGGCGGCGGCGCGGCTGCTCACTTAGGGTTACCCCAAATATACAAGCTTAAATTTTTGGCTTGATAATGTACAAGTATTTCGGTTTCATTTTTCAATTTTAAACGCATTTGAGATGGAATAGGACTTATCAAGATTTCTGTGAAATAAATCGGAAAATAAAATCAAAACTTAAATACCAGTTAGGTAGATCTTTTCTGAAATATAATTGCGCAAAACACAAAAACTCGAACTAACTATAACTTCATAAAAGTTATGACTCAGTCAAGAATATTGCACCTAAGCGGCGGCGGTTTGTCTGCTAAGGTGAATCTAATCATAAAGATATCCAGGGTGCCTAGAGCTACAGTGGTGGTGGTAGCCCTGCGGCGGCGACGGGGTGCGCGCGGACGTCTTCTGCCGGATGGAGGGTGACATTGCGTGACCGCAGCGTTTTTACTCGTAACAACCACTGTTTGGCGGTAAGCTGACGCAAAACGTCTGCTACCGCAAGGTCGATTTTAAATTTGTTATTGCATTTTATTGTTAAATTTATTATTAACTGAACAAACATTGGCAGTCAGTTCAAATAAAATAAAACGTAAATGCATACCCTACCTATTGTAAAGCAGTGATTTGGGGCCCAGCTTAAAATTGCTGCGTAGGTACAGTAGATAACTAGATACGTACTCTATTCCACGGAGATTTACATTGTAACACAACTGCGTAGCATCTTTCTTGCTATTTTGAGACTCATCTAAAACAATATATTTATGTACCTACAGCATCTTGGCGAGGAAATAAACGATTTCACTTTTGGATAGATGTAGATATAATTAATAAGTACCTACTGTATAATGATCTCTAACACGCAAGTAGAGAAGGTGTGTCCTACCTTGAGTCTTACTGAATGGTCACAGCAAAGTCCGTAACAACACTCATGTTGAGTCACGCACAGGCAAATAATAATACTGCCATTTATCGGCACTTGCGTCAATGCAGGGCGGACAATACGTCCACTTCAATAAAGATTCATTTAGAAAACCATACCTAAAATGGAATTCATATTTCGATCCTACCCACGCGGCGAGTATTTGAAACAGTTATTACTTAATCACGTCAGAAAAACGTTTATTTGGCTCAAAGCTCTGGATGGACATAAATAAGATAACGTCAAACAAATCGGAACAATAGTGCCTACTTACAAATAGAATAAAAAAGCAACGAAATCTAAAGGTATACCGGCTGACTGGTTAGACACTTGACATATTCTAGGTTATCATAGTACTCATTATTATGAACAACTTTTACTATGGGACCAACCCGAAATTCGCGAAAAAAAAATCAGCTGTTCCATAGAAAAATGTCAATGACACTTGACAAAATGTATGGAACAGCTGATTTTTTTTTCGCGAATTTCGGGTTGGTCCCATAGTAAAAGTTGTTCATAATAATGAGTACTAACCTAGAATATGTCAAGTGTCTAACCAGTCAGCCCGTATAAGTAAGCGAGAACAAGGAGGCCTATACTCAGCATAGGGTGGATACAGGCTAACGAAGATGATGATTACTAAGCGAGAACAACGCAATTTGACTTGCTCATCTCATCACTCCCGTTTTATGTTGGTTTCAACCGCTATCCTAGTAATTGTTGACAAAACACTTAAAAAAAAATAAGATTGGAAAAAAAACCGCTGTCCTACAAGAACCGTATTTTTTTTCTTTTTTGCTAATCCAGAACATGAGCTACCTATCTCTATTTCAAATTTAGCCATAAATTTTGACCCATATAAATGTTAAAAAATAACAAAGAAAAAAATTGTATTTATAAGTGCGAATACCAAAACTAAGTATCTAGGTGTGAATAAGTTGATAGGTGTGATACACAGACTGCTCAGTAGAGGCGTCACAGACTTAGAAGCATGGAGAAACTAGTGCCAGGAGTAAAATCGCCTTGAACAGTTCCGATAAAAATGCCACTATTGGATTTAACATCATGTCTGTTATTTATTTTCTTCTTTGTACTCGTAGTTTATCATACGTTGTCAGAAGAACTTTAATTTAGGCTTTTATCATACTTATATCTAAGTATACGGCATTGTAAAAAGCCACATTTTATAATTTGATATCTCTAATAGGTGCCTACTATATACCTCCAGTCGATGATTTGGCTCTACAACATACTAGATCGATGGCTCTACATCACTTCTTTAACTTAAGAGTAACGTAAGTTGCCCCAGCTGATGTAATAATCGACTATGGACGTAATATGATGCACTATTATTCAGAAACTTACTGCGTCCCGCGGCTTGACTCGCGTGGATAACTCCACATGAACTGCTAATTTATACGTGATAAAAAGTATCCTGTTTTATTTTCCGACCTTTTCAATATATTCGTTATTCCGGTAATCTATGGCTCTGTAGCTGCGAGCATATTTAAAAGTATATAGAGAGCGGAATAAAGCTCTTTTTTTGATTTTTTTAAGGATGATATATTGATAGGTCGAATGATAAAGGAAAACCGTTAGGACAACACATTTTCAGCTATCCTGATTCGTAAACTGACTCATGATTGCGTCAACAATCAACATGCAGTTGACGACTTAACATTTCTATTCTGAGTATTCAGTGTACTCACTATAAAACTTTATACTCGTATGTAGGTACTGCAGTACTGCTTGGTCGTGTCGACATGTTTTCCTGTTGAAAAACCCTAAGTCGAAAATCCCAAGAAAACTTTCTGGGTTTTTGGACCCTAACGTTAAGGTAGGTAATGTCGATGAGTGTTCTGAATTAGGTGTACTGTGTGTTATTGGAAAACCAGCAGTGAATTGAGTCGTATTTAGTGCTACCGCTGGTACCTATTCTAAGACATTTACTACTAAGTTGACTGATACGAGTATTAATAAATAGTTTTCAAGTAAATTCCCCTTATTAGTCAAATTGGTTTGTTGAATAAGTGAATATAGATCTGTAGTGCGAGTGTAGAAAATAAAAATACTTTATTATGATTCAGTTTCGGCTCGTAAACCTACTCCTGAAACATTCTTGTCAATTGAAGTTCATTTAGATTGCATCGAACTGTGGGCATCGAACTAGGTTGTAGGGAAAGAATCTTGTATCTGAACGGAATTAGCTCTACCATTCTACCTCAAAAACTAAGCACCCGAATAGCCTACCGCAAATAGCTCGTTAAGTGCATTAGAAATAGAACACGTTTGGCAGTGCATGCAACGACGTTTTATAATTAGCGATGCACAAACAGAGTGGCTTCGAAGGAATTGGGTCGCTGCGGTGGCAGGCGCCGGGTGCGGAGGCGGGGGGCGTGGAATTCGCGTAACGTTACGTCAGCGGGCGTCGGCCTCGCGCCGGTCGACGACCCCAGCTATCTCTAGCACTAGCTAGCCGCACGCGCATACGCACACCGCACACATCTCCCCACATACGACGGACTGATTACTGCAATCATCGCGTAAACCGCCTGACACCTACATATTTTGTCAAGCAGAATGCAAAAAGGAAATGCATCCAATTTTGCATGAAGATTTATGCGTTGGTGAGGGGCTTTCTGATTGTAGAGTATGGACCATAATTAAGTTTGTTGTGTAAAAAATTGAAGAAATAAAGAGTAATACGAAACACTTTAACAAGTTTTGTTCCCGTCTAAAGCATTGTAGCTGGTAATTTCTTAAATAACAAGCCTTTTAACATACCTTAATATATTTATATTAATATTTGTCATTCTACCAAAAAATCAACACCTATATCAAAAGTATCAATGACTATATCAGTGGTAATTAGTTTATAAGACTTATCTACGTCCACATCAAACAGTTACATGCAAATGTCCACAATTGTACAACTAGAGCACTCGCTTCGCTCAGTCTATTCTGCTCTACAACAACATCAATGAAAGGTAGATAAACTACAATTGGGTTCGCTTTGTTCCCACTTCTATCGTACCTATGAGTAATGCGCAATGATACTTGTATCTATTACGCATACAATTCAACCATTAACATAAAACTACCCAAAATTACCCCAAATAAAAAAGTAAAGAAGTACGAACTTATTCCAAACTATAACGCATTTATTTTTGAAATCCGGACATCTCCAGCAAGAACAATGATAATTGCAAAAGCAGGCCTGTTTACCGGAATCCGTCATTTAAAGTAACCATGCTTTGTCGAATTTGCAACCGCTACCGGCTATGTATTCAAGAAATCGTAACAAATAATAAAATCTTTGTTTTGTAAAAGCCGAGTTAAATTGAACGGTGTCACCCACCTTGGCAGAGGTTGTCGACCTCATTCTTACGCCGTTCTTATATATCGCAACCGTTGAACCGCTGAACTGTAGGCAACTATACTTATATGTATACAGCCAGGTGTGTATTTGTAACCAACGGGAAATAATACGGTTCATTAATTTTTAAAGAAATTTTAAAGCACATTTAGCCAAATGTTTTATTCTCTCGGAGAATAATGGCCGAAAGTAGTTATAGGCTGAAAGTCAACGAACACTGAATAAAAGAAATGTAGTGCACTGAACCCTGGCACAGAGCATGTGTTGGTTAGCTGTACATTGTTGATCCTCTGAGGTACCTGGAAGCCTACGAGTCGACGTGGACGTGACGTGACGTGACGTGGAATCGCCGTTGACACTGACAGCCCCTATTTACAATTTTACTTTATCAAATATATGTGACTAGAATAAAATATACCTACCTAATTGTAGAATTATTAACATACATGTAGTAGGTATGTAGTACGCAGAATTATATGAAAACATTTTCAAGTAGACTCGATTTTGGGTATTTTCTATTTATGTATATACTTATATGACGTCAAGTTTTATATATTGTAAAAAAAAATTATACAACCCTTATCAGGCTGGCATCTACGTAACATATTAAGTCTTGACAAGCACGAGTACCTACATAATACGTACCTAACGTACCTAATTTAACAAATTTTCAGTACCTACCTCATTTTGTAACTCTTGTTACATCCCGCGAATGCGCCCTAAAGGAACTGTTGGTTTTTCGTCTTAGATTAAGTGTAGCCTATGTAGCCGTTTCAACCTGAATAAATAACATACTACTCAGGATTTATTCCTAGTGGGGAGCTATGAGTGTGAAACGTTTACGTTTACTTCCCGCACCCCGCGTTTATCTACAAAAATCGTATAGATACTTTTACGGAGTAAAAGTGTAAAATACTTACGGACTTAATAAGGAACTAACACAAACAGTCATACATCTTCTTTTCTTATGTAAGTACCTTTATTACCTAAGCATCCCAATACCACAGACTACATAGCACTACTCGTGTCCTCATGGCATATTTAGCTACAATTTATTGAAAATGTTGCTTTACTTGTCTTTATCTTTGAGTGTAAGCCAATAACCTTAGCAAACAACATATCCTAGTTAAAATGATGACGATATTCTATGTAATGTTTGTATTGTAAGCGTATTATATGTATTACAAAATGACGAATCTTTGTTTTCAATAGCTTATGACCTGAAAAATTTTTCTACAAACGGTCACATTTATTTTTCTATCATAATTAAATTTACAAGTAAATGTATTTTTAGTTACATTGAAATTCTACTACTCAACTCTATATTTTACAACCAGTAATGAAACGAATCGAATTAATGCTCGTAAATTTGAAAATCGCTTTTGAGACTAGAGCATGAAATACATATTTGCCTCACGTATTGGGAAAGTGTATGAAGCCAATTTTAATGTATGAGTGAGTGCAAATATATTTTTTCTGCGTCCATGTGACCTTTCAATTTTACCATGTTGTCCTACCCACAATAATCTTCTTTCACTTTTTCGTAGCTTAACCTCATTTTCCATCCAATGGATTTTCTACCTGCTATAATAGATCACATATATGAAGAAGACTGAAAACCCTATACAAATTTTAACGAAATTCTAAAGACACGCTCGGTCTAATCCCCTTGCATTTGTATTGCTATCGTAATGCAGGAGATTTGTTCACACTTCAAATTGCACTTAGTACTAAATATTTTGTTTAGCTGTAATAACTCCGAAGTTCAGAACTACAATTTTGTTCCGATGTACACTTGACTGAATGTAAGTAAAGTACAATCACAATATTCTCTAAAATGACAGATATACATGTAAACATTTTTACGTTCTATTTTTCGATGCGCTCGTAGTGCACATATGGCTATATCATAAATAACAGAAACATTGATAATAACATACATCGTGTCCTCTTTTCAGTAGTTTATATATTGCACGCTCTACTTATTCCATTTCCGGTTTCCTCTTCCGTAGAATGCTAAAATTGTTTCACACTATGTACCTCAAATATTCCATAGAAAGTGTTTGCGCTATTTATGCAAACGTAAGTACATACTTATGAAAACAACTATTGATACTCGTACTCATTCATAATTTAACGCTTTGGTTTGCTTTGATAAACAGCAATAGAGAACACAACACAAAATCAGCAAACCTCTGGAAATTGTTTTTTTTTTTAACATTGTTTTTTGTCTTGAGAGAAAATTACCTTATTGGTTATTTTATTATTCTCAAACATTTCTTACGAAAAAGCTATATGAAATCTATGAAACACAGGTTTGGACCTAACTGAGCTCTTTGAAAATAGAATATATCTGTAGTTAGAGTCCAAAGTGGACAAAGTAGAGACTGAAGCAAAGCACAGCCGCAGCGAAAGCATGTTGACACAGTTACAACGGACAAATGCTTACAATATTACCACATAGCATTTCACCACAACTATAAAAATATCAAACGAAACATTTTGGTTTGTAAAGAGAAATAAAATCTTAGCACTCGTTTTGCTTTGTTATGCAATCCACTTTCTATTCTCTATTACGACGACTAGTTATTCTATTTCTGTCTCCTTACCTCAAAACTATTTTTGGTCTCGTGACACACATATTGTAAATTACTCCCCCACTTACGTATGAGTAAAAGCCGTATTTTACATTAACTCGTACCTTCTCTAGGACCATGACCTCAATAGAGACGTTAACCGAAACCGTCAACTTGACTAAAGATAGTAGAAAGAAATTCCGCCAACCGGAAGCAAAATAACAAACGACTGTAACTAATAGATTAGATTGAAAAAAGTGGTAGAAAGCTTGAGGGGGTAGGAAAGTAGGACACTTTCATTTTCGTTCATTTCTTTTGGGATGCATCGCGGCAACATTTGCCGTGCTGCTTAGCGCGGGTCCATTACCTCCTTTCTTTGCACACTTATTAGTGGAACTCGGTTCCGATATGCTCTTTTAATTTGGTTTACGCCAAATTAGCACCTTGATTAATGGCTGTAAGATTTTTAACAACACTTTGGGACGAGAAAGAAAGTTGACTGCGTAAGCACTAAAAAACAATAATACAATTGTGTCCGCTGTACATATTTTTAGGATAATGAGCTTTCTGTTAAGAGAGATAATTACACTTTCGTTTTTGAGAGGTGACATAGATTTTAAAACATTTTTTGATAACACTTCGTTACAGGTCATTTAGTTACCTCAAGTGCTTATTGAAAATAACGATTTCATCTCACAGAAACCGGAATGACCTAATTCCCACGCAATCCAGTTTGGTGTTTAATTGTTTATCCTGCTTTATAACTTCCTACAATTAACATATCATATCGATCAAAGACATCGCACGTTAAAATGTGAACCGGATTTTAGGCAGCGACAGCGGCCACTCGAGCGCCGTGCCTCGGCACTCGCGCTGTCGAAAGTTGAGAACTTTCTAGGCCACTCTTCGCAGTCACGCTAATCACGCATTTTTATAACACAGGAGTTTTCTAATGCACGTTCAAAACAAACAACATATAATTAGACACTTTCTTCAACTGTGAAAAATGCGTGGACTCCACGCATTTTTACGGCAGAGAAAAATATTTGTAGCGGAAAATGTTCTTTCTTTAACTTTTGGGATCTTTTATTGAGGTTGTAGTGGTAGGTATTTTATTAAGTACAAAAGAAAATTTTAGAAATCTGCTGTTTAAAAAGGAGTTTTTAGATCGATTAATCAATTTAAAATATGTATAGTGGAATCGAAGCTCACTCAATTCTACCTATAGGTACGAGTATATACAACGTACTGTATTTTTTTCGGAAACAAAAAGTGTTGACACTTAAGTTTTTTGTTATCTAACAACACAATAGTTTCATCTAATATTGATCCATATTAGGTAAGGTTAAACCAAAATAAAACCTACACAATTAATATTTTTTCTTTGATTTTATCAGAAGCTTTTATTTTATATCTGTTTCACTTGATGAAACAGATATAAAATAAAAGTTTTTACAGAAATTGGGTTATCATTCTAATTTAAATAATAAGCACTATGAAGATAAATGACTTGTGTACGCATAGGACAGTTTAGCATATTTACAAAGTAACAATAACAGATACGAATAGTTAATAAAATGATTGACATCGATCTAGAAAGTCATTTAATTTATATCAAAGTAGTAAACCTAAAATTCAACACAGCTTTCTACAGCCGGGTCAAAATGTGCAGCGAGAGATAGCATTGGAAAAGGTGAAACTTAGCGGAGCGAGAAATCGGCGGGATGCGATGTTTATTGTAACGAACTTCTCGCTACGGAGCGGGTATCGGGCGTGAGCAAGAGAAACCGAAAGTAATGGCGCCACAGGCAACCCACTTTCACTGGGGCTTGCGCGGGCGCCTGCCACCGGCCGCCGCTGCGCGCCCTGCGCATAGCTGGGAAAGCCTACAAATGCACGCCTGCACCGCGCTGCGATGACGACGACGCGACGGGCCGCTCGAGCGCACGTCGCGTCGCCGACTTGCACGCCGCCTACACTCTATGCTCTACCAACCTCGGAGGCATTGCAAATTATGATACTGACATAAGATACAAAAGCACATTATGATATTATGTGATATCAATTCGGCCCTCATAAGCCCAAGAGCGGTTTTTAAATTATTATTTTTTTGTTTTTCATGCATCTGATATATGTAGCTGACATAAACAACAAAGTCGTGACAAAGTTAAAAGTAAATAAAACAAGAATAGTAGTCAAAATTAAGAGTAGGTACAGAAAATATTTTATGTATTCAGATACTAATCAAGTATTCAAGCCCCGTTCATCTGTGTATCGCACCAACAATCAACATGTTCGAATATTTCCTAGAACCGCAACGAAGAGTAATAAAAATGAAAGCAGCAAATTACGCCTTCCAAAGTGATGTGATGGCTGTAGAAAGTAATGTCGCATATTACTTTATAACTACTGAATGGCGACTTATGCGAATTAAATAAAGCGAAAATATTGTGAGACTCACACATACAGACATACCTACTTAAAATTTTCGCTCGTTGTGGTCGGATTTGAACATACCTTTCACCCTGCGTGGGATAATTTTACCCCTTAAGATTCTTTTTAAAGTAACAGTTTGTACGTTGCGTAGTAACCAACCGTTATTACAGACATAAATGGAATTGAACTCCAGGTGCATAATAAGCCCTGATTCTATACTCAAGGTTTCTTCGGACCCCACCATATGCACAATCGATAAAGCCAGACAGACAGGGGGAACAGATGAATAAAAAAATACAAAACAATAGTCGTGCTCAGACATACTATATATATATGTAATTGCGAGTAGTACTTTCACGGTCAGGCCAGACTTGGGGGAAAGTATACAATGTGAGAATATCCCTAAAGCAGGGGTGTCTCGTGAGGGGTCTGGGTTCAAACCAGTATTTGCCGACTCGGACGTCAAAGTAATGACTTTTATGACTCACTAGATGACTCGGTGAACTTTGTAATACTTAATATAGATATTTCTATTTTTGGCTGTTCTTTGTGGATTTTCCCAATTTTCATTTTACCCGCAAGTGTTGAGACGAACAAATCTAAAAGAACAGATCAAGCCATTTTCGAGTTTTTACAGGAATTACGCATGACAATTAATTTTAAAATACAAATTTATAGTTATATAGATAAATGGTTATGCAGACCTACATCAATAAGTACAGGGAAACCTTAATCGTTAATATTTGCAACTTTGGTCATCAATTAGGTACGAGTAGGTCTTATGTATGCCTTTCAAGACTAACTGTTCTAACTTTGCAGCCACATATTAAGCTCTGTCGGCTCCAAATAAAAAACGTGATTAAGTAGAAGGAACTGTAACGCATTTATCTTAGATTCGTCGAGGTCATTTAAATAGCTTACGGCCTTATACAGGTTAAAGGCCTCGAGTATAGCATTGCGTCTCTGTCGTTAGCGTAGGAAAAGAAAAGGAAAGACTTGCTGAGCCGCCGTTAACTTTGATTAGCCTTTCAGTAGGTCGTAATTAGATAAGAATGGCTAGAGATGACCCTATTTACACCGCCCACAACTCATGTCGCTAGTAACTGATTATTAAATGCTATAAACAGAAATGGAGGTTTTGGAAATTTTTTGAGAGTATTTTAAATTGTGAAGAAAAAGCTCAAATGCACAAACGGTCGAGACAGGTCTAGAAAACGGTGGCGTGATGAGCTCGACGTGTTCTCTACTTTGGAAAGTGAACACATGATTTCAGAAGAAGTGGGAGGTGCATTGTAGTTTCCCTATAAATTCCAAGTCTTGTGAATCAAGTATTGAGAAAATATGAATTTTATTGTATCTATGTATATGTTTAAATACAAATTGATATTTCCTTATTTGTTTATCCAGTATGTATCCCTAAACTATTGATGTGGTTTAGTTGAGAGTTTATTATGTGCAAAACCGAAGATCCCGAGCCACGGTTCAGAGTCTCAAATCAGCGAGGCCGAAATCTTTTTATTTACGAAGTCCCTGCATCACCTAGTATTTTTAATAAATAGCCTATAACTCCGAGTTCACATAACTGCATAGCGTCAGTTAATTTTCTTTATAATGTCGTTGACACTTGACATCAATAGTAATAATAAAAACGCATTAGCATTCTAACCACAAACGACTACACTACAGCATGAATACTGATCTTATTTTCAGCAACCATAACTGAGCTGCGTTAAAGTCCCGTGCTTGAGTTCAAAAATACAGGCACAGAGCAATAACCTAAACCTAGATACCCTGCCTTACACTGCCTGTACTATAACTGTAAATAAATCTATGTACGCTTACACAATAGTGAAAGAAAGCATAACTCTTCGACTCTAACTCTACGAGTTAGGGTCTAAAAGTCATTACATACGTCATTTTGGAGCATATAATATACCTAAATGCGTGCTAGAAAACATTAGTGTCCACAAAAGACCATCTCTATTCAAAGATTTGAAAATACATGTCTCGTTGAGTTCAGTGACCGGAAACGCTCATTCTGTAGAAAAAAGACATCAACGCGCTCCGGATTTTGCGTTCGTCTACACAAAGCGTTGCGAGAGCAACCACTGGCTCCGGCGTGCCTCTTGAGCAGATAACGTAACGCTAACACCAAACCAGATTAAGTTCTCGTAGCGTTAAGTTGAACACCAATGATCATATTGAAAGATCATTCACTTTTCAAAAGGAATGGTAGTATTTGTCTTACAGGGAGTCTTCATGGCAATAAAAAAAATACTTTTAATTTTATCCTATTACATTAAAATCTCATAAATGACCGAGATGCAAATATCCAGATGCACCATGATCCAGATGTACATCGCAAAATCTTAAGCAAAAAATCGATTTATTTAATTTTAAATTGTCTTACAT
The DNA here is from genome assembly GCA_949125135.1 of Alcis repandata. Classification (NCBI taxonomy): domain Eukaryota; kingdom Metazoa; phylum Arthropoda; class Insecta; order Lepidoptera; family Geometridae; genus Alcis; species Alcis repandata. Next base: position 6,596,598 of record OX421226.1, on the reverse strand, counting down.
GCAATCTTCTTGTACATAACATAAATACTACAAAATCGTTATTTATCTAAATATATCATACTACAGTTAAATATAGTTGATAATAAGTAAATACATATTGATCGATAAGGTTTTATTATAACTCCAGCCGTGTTTAAATCCGATAAGAAAAATGTCAATAAAATAGAATAGCTAAAAATATATCAACAGGTAAAATGGCGCTTCCACTCGAACGGAAACATATTTCTGTCACATCCTTCACCAGGTCAAAAGGGACGAGGTTAAAAGCCTTCAACGGCCGAATTTACAAAAAGGTAACCGTATTAATGTAAGCAACGATATTCTCAATAGTTCATGAATATACATTTTATGACGCAAAAGTAGAATGTCCCAAAAACAAATTAAATTAAAAATAAACTATTTCATTGAATCATTCGAAATGAGGCGTGCGTGGAGTCAAAATTGGCTTTTTATGTCAAAATTTTTGTTAGTAAAGAAGTTTTAAGTTACAAAAATGTACTAAGTGAAATATAGAATACATTTTTTTAGTAACCAATTATGTTTTTGGTCTGTTTTCAGTCGTTATACTCAAAAGCTCTCGAAAAGCATGCGTTGTGTGGAGCAAGTAGGAAGCGGAGGCGAGCGGGCGGCGCGGGGCGGCGCGCGCGGTGTCGCTGAACCCGCGCGAGTCAAGGGCCTCGGTCGACGACCGCCCGCGGCCCTCGTTTCGCCACAATACACACATAAAACGGTCAGGCCACTTTACAATTTACTACTGCCACACTGTTACTCCGTTCCCTCTTCTTTATAATGAATATCATTTTTAACTGTAATAGGTATTGTGTTTCTGGCGACAGCGCGAGCTTGAAAAAACAGGGTAACCGTTTGAAAGCAATTAATAATAGATTTTGGAGCGCTGCTCGTTAACAACCCAAATCCGATTTGATTGCTAATTCTTTAATTGCAAATACTTAAACAATGACGTTTATTAAGTGTTTAAACTATATACTCGTATGTATATTTATACCTACTTATATGCTTGAAATAATTATTTGCGTTAGTTGAGGAAATTTCGGGAAAATAACCACACCACCACAGCTCATTCTCTCTAACACATAGTCATCGCTTTATAAATAATAGAAACTACAATGCGGGTAATACCGTCAAAAGATGAATAGGTACATAATATTTGTTTCGTAGAGCTTTGCTAGAGCAGAGTAAATCTGTGATATGTGGGATTGTAGGTACCTACTTTGGTTCTGGCATGCTTAGGTTTATTATTTTGAAATTCATGACAATGATCGAACCATAATAAACAAAATATTATCCCAGATAAACAATCTACATTTGTTTACTTACAGCTGGTTCACCTCAATGCAATATTTGCAACGCGACAGAACTATGCAGCCGTTTTTTACGATCACACCTACATATGAGTCAGCAGAATAACGAAGAATATTGTAAATACAGTTTTACCTTTATGATTTACACCAACGCCGACCTACTTAGAGAAGAGGTTAGCGGTTTTAATTACAGGGCAGTGACCCAAATGATGTAGCAATCAAGAAAAGAACGGCGCCACAGCTGTCCCAGTTCCGATTTACAGTGACTTAACTTAGATTCTATTGTTTCTCTACTTGTGTAATGCTTATTCTTACCTTTCTAATTTCTATATGTTGTAGAATTTTCAAAGAAAACTTATAAGCACATAAGTTAGCTTGTAACGCAATCAATAAGCAAGCATTTTCAAGACAACTTACAAGGAATCAAATTGACTGTCTTGCATCAGGCACTTAACATTGCGCAAAACGATTTGATTGAGAGTAAACTGCCGAAGTTTGTCTCTAGACCGCAGATTTTGAAAAATATTTTCGTCATTGTAAACATCTACCGGTGGATATTAACACCAGAGCACTGCGGTCATTCACAGCGACATACTATTTACTATACAGCACCCGCATCGCGTAGGAGCATGAATAGTGAGTTTCATTGAGCAGATGCAGTAGGTGCCTAATCGGTCAAATAATGCGGCACGCATGCAGCGGCCCGCCACGGCCGGTCGACGACCCGCGCGCCGCGACTACTACACTATTGTAACCACTTTATGAACCAAATAAAATAACCAACATTTTGTAATAAAGGTTACTTTTAGCGAAATAGAGAATGACATTACAAAGAGAACTGTGTACATACGTGTGAATGGTTATAACGACAGAGGACGACCAAAGAAAGTATAGATGAACTGCCTGAAACACGACATGAATAGAACGGAAGTGAATTCAGATTTGATGAATGGAGAAAACATGCATACTGTACCGTCTAACATACACATAAGTGTAATTGGAATGAGAGTAAGAAGATGATGAATTGCAATAACGGTTATACACAATTCCTGAACTCTCCAGATTTTAGCTATCTACAATAAGTTTACTAAATAATGTCTCCTGAGTCTCACTTACTATGAAAAACTATTTTTTTTACAATCCCTACTGTACTTTACAAAAGATCCTTTCCTGGTGAAGCATTTCTACAAAAATATGATGACTTATAAAGTCATTCAAAAATACTTCAGGTCTTAAAAGGCTATTTACAAAAAAAGAAGCCTTCGCAAATCAGACTGGGTGCAAATAAAATCATAGATTTCTACTTGTAATATAATCTTCAGAAGTAGCGTGAGCGAAAAAGTGTAAACTGGAATTAAACATAACGTATCGACAAATTAAAAACAAATTCATTTTGTTATTTTTATAATATAGTTTACGGCTTTGCTTTAGTATGTACAAGTGAGTATGACCAAACAAATATAAAAAGGTTTCATCACAAAAAAAAAAACAATGAAATAAAATACAATAAATATTTTTTTAAATAGATACTACCAAAAGACATAATTACATTTTCCAGTCTATGAGGGTTAAAAATCACTGACTTTTCAGTTTTGTGAAAAAATGCCGTGTTACCACACAGAAAAGCTGAATCTCGATAGGTCTGTAGTAGGAAGTTCGAACCGGATGGCTCTACCATTGATGAGCTCAGTGGTACCATAATTATCTTTCGTCAACGAAATCTTACTTAAACTTAAAAATGTCGATCAGAGACTGAGAAGTGGTCGAAAAATCAATCAACATCTCACCTAATCCGGAAGGCATTTATTATACCACCAGGGAAGTTAAGTAAAAAAAACACGTAAAAATGGATTAGATCATGTTATATTATAGCTCATGCCTACACGTTGCATGGTTTTATGGGTATAGTGTGACTAATCACAATATGGCTATAATATTGAAACTAACTAGATAGTGCTCGTCAGAGGAAAAACCGGCCATATTTCAATCAATTTTGGAGTTAATGCGAGTTTTCAAAAATGGGAATGTAGACTTTTGTGATATCGTAGGTGTCTGTGTTCGCGTCTTTAAGTCCATCTGTAAAAACACCTTCCTACTAGGAACGTATTTTAAAACTCTATAAAAAGTAGAGCGACGACTCATACTTTGCGACACGTTTTAAAAATTCCATATAAACGAATAATGCTAGTTACAGTCTGATTCACTTTGTCATTTGAAATAGTTGTTGTAATGCCAAAGTAGATAATAGGTTCATTATCATACTATTTATTTTGAGATTTGGATGACTTTACTAAATGTCGCGAGAGATGCCTGAAAATGTATTTTCAGCGAACGGCGCGCAAGATCACATTATACCTCTACATCGAATCACAGTGACTATTTTCTATATGAAGCCAAAGCTTACATTTAACAATGCCCAGGATCTGGTAGCAATAATAAGATAATCAGTTTCAGAAGAACAAAGAGACGTGCAGTTCATCACAGGCTTTACTGTCGCTTCGTGCCCGTAAAGCGTCGTTGATGATTATTCACTTCGCCTTCGGCATGTCTATTTGAGAGTACATTTGAGCCAGTCGAGCGGCTGACGACCGTTGAGAAGAGGTTAATCGCGGTTCACCTGCGGATAACTGTCGTCGAGTTGCGACAGCGGCTTTGTTCGCCGCTCGTCGGCCGACGGTCGACATCCGCGGCCGTGAATCTGGTCGCTCACCCGCCCGCCGACCACTAAACTCGTCACTTTATTGAGCGGGGGCGGCGGCTGTCCGCGAGATTTGTGTTACGTCCCCGCAATCGGACTATCCATCCCCGACTCGACGACTCCTGTCACATACAAACAACAGAGATAAAGGTAAATCGGACCTGACGATGTTTTGACTCACCCTGAAGTTCAAGAGCACGATGAAAGGTTAACACTTTCGAGATATAAAATGAGACGACAGCAATAATGGATATGACCACACGATTACGATTTAGGATTGTGATTTCAGTTACATAGGCACAGTTTATCATTAGGTAAATAGAACATGAAAAAGTCCAAACCAACAACAATTAATATGGATACGTAGGTAAGTACATATAACGTGAACGGCTAAACGAGACTATCAAGATATTTAAGGTCATCATTTATTAATATATTTTCAGCAATAAAAGCTCATTAAGTATGTTCAAGAATGGCGAACTTAAACTATCAATATGCATAACTGTAATTGATATATTTTTACAATAAAATTATATCAACTTTTGAATCTAATATTCTAGACGGATACTCTCCGTTGGAGAGGCGCGACACCAGCAGCCCCAAGAAATACGACGAAAATTGACAACTCAATTCAAATTACTTTTCTAATAATAAAAGAACGTCGTAATTTTTTTTTTGCGGGGGAAGAGGACAGTGGGCGAGTTTGATCCACTGGCCTTTTGTTAGGTGATAGGTACGTACGGTAATACATACATTTATGGCTGAGAGAAAATGTTTACATAATATTTACCTGCTCATGCTGCATAATACATACGTATGTGTATAAATATGTTAAATAAAAAACCTTTTTTTTACTATCAAAACGACGTACGAGTATCGATTTGTTTTTTATGGTAATCATTTTTGAGCCTCATCTCCATAATGAGTAAAGTTTGTGTCTTAATGATCCAGCAGCAGTTAGCAATATCTGTTATTGCGTTAAGATTATTTACCTAATTATAACACTGTCAGGATCATAGTAGAAATTAATAAAAAAAAGAACGCAAAAGAGTTTAACTAAAGTTAAAAGTTACAAACTGACCAACTGAACCTGAGCTTGAAGTCCAAATAAATAACAGACAATTATACAATTACATAAAGTGTTAACTATTAACTATTACATTTTATTCCGTGGTAGATAGTTTACTTAAATGGTAACAAAGGCAATGACTATAAATTATGACCGAATAAGCATGACTCTACTTTAAAGTACTTTGCTAAAATACCTATTGACATATTTTATATTTACTTTTAGCATTTTTAATCATTTTAAAAATTATGAAAAGGTATAAAAATACGTACGTGTCCCCTGTTCGAAACATAGACAAAGCTCATTAAGTCTTAATTGCCCTAGTCAGATAAAGACAAGGCAATAAAGTGTATCGGGAAAGGTTTATTCATTATGGAAGATTACTGAATAGGGGAGGCTAGTCCATGTGGCGCGGCAGAGTGGAATGGAACCCACGACCTTGCGAGGGCGAGGTCAAACCGCCCCCATCTCCCCCGACCGGGCCCCACCGCCCGCGCCCCACAGCCTCTACCTGCTTCTGCGGACGTCATTCCGAGCCCTCCGGCCAATAGATAGCTATACTCGCACAGGTGCTTACTAACGCCTGTAGGTACCTACTTAATCAAATCCTACGTAATGCCTACCTCAATTTGAGGGGTCATCCAACAGGAAGGTCAAATGTTAAATCGCATTTTGTAGTGTTGATTGAATATGTTGCGCCAATTCATAATAATTATATTGTAACAAGAAATAAAAAGATTTTACCAATATAACTTTCATCATCATCTGCCTACCCTTATCTTACCTACGTGGGATTATCTATACTAATATAATATTATAAAGAGGAAAGATTTGTATTTTTGTATTTTTGGATGTTTGTGTGGAATAAACTCAAAAACTACTGGACCGATTTCAAAAATTATTTCACCATTCGAATGCTACATTATCCCAAAGTGACATAGGCTATTTTTTTTTTTTTTATCCACAGCAAAGCGTGGCAGGGGAACAGCTAGTAAAGTTATAAGTTACTAGCTGTTCCCTGCCACGCTTAACTGTGGATAAAAAAAAATTAAAAAAAAAGTCTCGTCAATGTAAGAATTGTTTGGAGACTAATTCAGCAACTCCTTGAAAGAGACAAGCTCTTCCTGTGCAAATTCTGACTTTTTAATAAATTTTCTATAATTGACCATTAAGGCTGCACAAATATCTAATTGCAAATCACACCTCGCTTGGTTGACGCCGCTGGTGATAAGAGGGCTGGCTCATTCCTCGCGCAAAGAATTTCACTGGCAATTCAGCGCGGGAATGCAGCCAGCGTTCTTGGTACTTTGCCTTGCCACACGGGCAAAAACTACTTTTTGATTTTTAGTTTTTGTAAATTTCTTAGTTCTATTTAGTTTAGTTTGTTATTTTAGCTTATTTTAAATTTAAGATGTAAATATATTTTATGTATCCTAATAGTCAATTGTATCTACTATAAGTTAGCTCGAAGAAATGGGGTTTTCGGTCCCATCTGACAGAAAGCACGAAACTTGGCATGCATGTAGCTTTCATATGTGTAATTAAATCCCGAAGTAGAAACACCTCGGCAGACGATTGCTTAACTCCCGTGTCCCATAATTTTTATTTTTTGAATTTTTTTCAAAAACTAGATATTGTTATTTTGGATCTGGGGGCTCTTAAGATCTTTAAATACATTCCAGAATTATTTTTTGATTCGGCCATTTTTCAAAATGGCTGCCATACACTTGAAATTTTCCAAATACCAATAGGTATGGTGAATTTGTGTCTTGAAACATTGAAAATTAAAAGAGATTATTCTAGAAACAATAGGCTTGTTTCCACTAACAATGAATCGGACAGATTGGAGTTTCTAATTATTGATTAAGATATACAGATTTCAAAAAATAAAACAAAAATAACCAATTACACTTTAAAACATTGCTGGTCGGAGATGAGAGGATGAGATGGTCGGATTCAGAGATGATGAAAACTTCAGAAAACTCATTTAAGTGATATGATATACTGCTGACCAAGGCCTCTTTAACAGAAATTGTTTTTTTTTTTTGGATTGGTCTCAAATTAATATTAGCGTATCTCGAAAACAAACCATACCTAAGTCCTCTCAACATGCATCTAAGAGGTTTGTTGTAGATAATGTAATAGAAAACATACTTGTCTTTAAAAGTTTACTCGTAGTAAAACCGTTTTTGAGAAAATCTCAAAAAAACATATTTTGAGCACCGAAGTCGCATACTAGATCGATGATTTTGGGACACAAAAAGGAGGGGAGGGAGGAAAACAATTGTCTCCCGTTGTGTTTCTACTTCGGGATTTAATTACACATATAAAAGCTACCAGCATGCCAAGTTTCGTGCTTTCTGCCTGTTTACGCCTACACTCCACTTCATAGCAAGATACGCCTGTCCGTCAAACCATTAGATTTAAGAAATGAAATGTCAATTAAGTCAGTCTCAATACAAGTTTAACCTAATAAACATCTTGGCGACCGTGACAATACTAAAGCAATATTTTAATCATCTTCAACCATTACAACCACGGGAATACTGAAGCCTCATCCATTGCAGCCACCGCCGGCCGATTAGCAATAGTTTTGTGTCGCAGCACAGGCCAATGCAGATAAGTTTCCTTCCTAATTTCATTTCCGTGCATCCACACCCATTTCACAATCAAACACGTCAATTGACTTTTTACCTATTTACTGCTATATATTGTCTACTATTTGTGCAAATTACTTAGATATATAATTTTTATAGATGAATCTAACATTTTTATCGCTTAAAATTCATTAATTATTGTAAAATATCGAAAAATAGTTTTATTTTTCTACCCGCATTTAAAAAAAAATATTTGAAAATTTTGTTCAATTTTGCAAAAATATCACGTAAATTGTTAATTTATGTTGATTTTATTGCCTAATTAGTGTCCAAATAGCGTCATTTCATATTAAAAACCATCAGAAGACATTTTTTCATCATTTTTTTTGCAATAAACTCACGCCTATATGCCGAACATTTCAGGGTTATCACAGCGACCTTGACCCAGTCGCAACGAAAAATATCCAGCACTGCAAGCATTTCTGGACAGCGAGTCCAGACTGCAGTCAGGACCGAATCAAGGTGGTACCGGCATATTGCGTGAGAGTTTTTTTTGCTATTTATTTTAAAATCAGATTTTTTTTGTACTAAGTTTCCCATCTATTTTCACTAGTTTAGTATCCATATTTATATTTTAATACATGATGGGGGGCGATGCTAGTGCAAAAGATTTACTTGATCTTTTCGTCAAACGTAGCTCGATAAAGGGTCAAATCACTAAGTTTAAGAATTATTTAAATAATTTACTAACTAAAGAAACGCTAACGTCAACTGAGTTAGCAGAATTGACACTTAAACTTGGGAAGTTTGAGTCTTTGTCGAACCGCTATGATGACTTGCAAAATCAGATTGATATCTTAAACTCCAATAATTTAACCGAAGAAGTTGATGAACGAGATGATATTGAGCAGCTATTCATTTCAAACATTGCTTCTGCCCAGAGCCTAATACAAAAATACAACTCAAGTAAACACGATGAAAGCATTTACAGAGACTTAAATGCATCTCATTCTACATCAGCTCAATGTAATGTCGATCATCACAACCCAATGGGATTTAAATTGCCCCAGATACAAATTGCAAAGTTTGACGGTTCTTACTTCCGTTGGCTCGAGTTCCGTGACACGTTCTTATCTCTAATTCATAACAATGAGCGCATCGCTCCAATACATAAGTTTCATTACCTCATTTCATACCTGACGGGTGACGCAGCGCGCATTATTTCCAATTTTGAGGTTTCCGATAACAATTATTTGAATGCTTGGAAAATTCTATGCAATCGATTTGATAATAAGCGACAATTGGTGACTCATCATTTAAATTCTTTGTTAAACATCCAACAAGCGAGTCGCGAGTCTCACGGATCCTTAAGATTTATAGTCGATCACATTTCTAAAAACCTACGCGCCCTATCTAGCCTCGGACTTCCCACAGATAAATGGGATGTTCTAATTATCCATATTTTGAGCACAAAGCTCGACGCCCACACTCTTTTAAAATGGGAAGAATGTCGTAGCGTTTCGGACGATATACCCACTCTTGAGCTATTTTATAAATTTTTAATCGATCGTGCTAACATTCTTGAATCGGTAAACCGAAACCAACCAAAGTCAGCTACTCATTCTACCGCCAGGGCCGCATCTAGTATGAATAACAACAACAACCGCGTCAATACGAAATCATTTGCTTGCGTCAGCGATGCTGGTGAGACTATCTCTCCTTCAGTCACGTGTGTTGTGTGTCAGGAAGGACACCGTATATACGACTGTCCTACGTTCCTAGCCAAATCTATTGATGAGCGTATAGCCGAAGTACGTAAATTAAAATTGTGTCCTAATTGTTTACGAGCTGGTCACAAACTACAAACCTGTCGATTAGGTCCTTGTTTAAAGTGCAAAGGGAAACATAATACTCTCACGCACAAACAATCCAATACAAACAATAATCAATATTCTTCTTCTACTTCCAGTGTTGCCACAGCCGTGCCTGACAACACTGACGATATTATCGCCAATTTTTCCAAACAAAACTCGAAGCAAGTGCTTCTATCAACCGCTTTTATTGAGGTGGCTAATCCTCAAACGAACCAAACCGAAAAGGTTCGTGCCGTTCTAGACTGTGGAAGTCAACTTTCATTCATGACGCAGTCTCTTAAAAACAAACTGTCGTTACAATCCAGGTCAGATTACAGTATCAATGTAATGGGCATAGGCAATAGTCACACTGGTAAAGTCACAGAATCTTGTGTAGCTCAATTGAACTCATTAGTTAACGCTTTTAAAGTTACCTCTGGTTTTCTGGTGCTTCCACAATTGACCGGTCACATTCCAAAGTTTCCTATTGATCCCAAATTATTACAAATATCCAATGATTTAAACCTTGCAGATCCAATGTTTCACCAGCCAGCGCCGACTGATGTTCTCATCGGTGCCGATTTATTTTGGGACATTATTGGCCGCGAGCAGCGTACTCTCGGTCCTAACAATCCGAAATTAATTAATTCCCAATTTGGTTGGATTATTTCAGGTCCTATGATGGCAAGTCAAACTAACAACACTATACAATGCAACCATTCCATCATTTCGAATAAATCGAATGATGACGATATTCAAATTCATCAAGAACTCACTAAGTTCTGGGAGCTCGAGGAAGTTCCACTAAAATCAAAACTTAGTGAGAGCGAGAAGGCATGTGAATCGAATTTTTTATCTCGCACCTTCCGCTTAGAATCAGGTAGGTTCTCTACTGGCCTCCCTCTCAAAGATTCACCCGATTGTCTCGGGGACTCATATACATTAGCTAAAAATAGATTACTAAATTTAAGAAAATTCAAATCAAATTCAACTGCTCTACTAAAGTCTGCAGCTATTAATTCAAATGATCAATTAATAGTCAGCGAATCGACATCCACATTAGGAATGGGCTGGGATCCATCCAACGATCAGCTACATTTTCCATTTAAAATGCCGTCACTAACCAATAATACAGCTTCTACTAAACGATCTATTCTTTCAGCTCTATTTAAAATTTTCGATCCCTTGGGCTTGCTGAGTCCGTGTATAATTAAAGCTAAAATGTTGTTGCAACACTTATGGTTACACAAGCTAGCCTGGGACGATCCAGTACCCGATAATATTGAAAAAGATTGGAATAAATTTGTTACAGCCGTGCCCAGTCTTCTGACTCTCGAAGTACCCCGACGCGTGCTTTGCGATGAACCCGTGTCTGTTTCTCTACATTCATTTAGCGATGCAAGTCAGAAGGCCATGGGAGCCTGTATCTATTTACGGTCTGTAAATTCAAACCACGAAGTAACGGTTAGATTACTTTGCTCTAAATCTAAGGTAGCTCCAATTAAAGCTACTACGGTTCCCCGACTTGAGCTGTGTGCCGCTCTATTGGCAGCTAAATTATGCAAATCGGTTAGGGAATCATTACGATACAATATACAAGAGGAAGTACACTGGTGCGACTCTACCATTGTACTTGCTTGGCTACACAGTAGTTTTCAAAATTTAAAAACATTTGTTGCAAATAGAGTTCTAGAAATTAGTGAGCTTACAGACTCTACTTCATGGCGTCACGTGCCTACCACTGCTAACCCCGCTGATCTAATCTCTCGCGGCATTGACCCACAACAACTAAGTAAGATGGAATTGTGGTGGTCTGGTCCGTCGTACCTATCAGAACCAGAAAGTACTTGGCCTATACTAAACGCTAAAATAGAAAATGAAATTTTACCTGAAACTAAAGCTATCACTATAACTAACTTAACGACTAACAACGAACCTATTTTACAATTTACAAACTACTCTAGCCTAACTAAACTAAAAAGAATATTAGCCTATATGCTACGATTTATATACAATATTAAAAACTCTAAATCTCGACTTACAGGTCTTTTATCCGTCAATGAATTGAACGACTCTTTTCTACGCTTATGTCAATTTTCACAGCGAGAGTCATTTCCGATAGAGTATGAGCTGCTCTCCAAAAACAAATGTTTGAGTCCCAAATCTCAGCTTCTATCACTAAGTCCATTTTACAGCGATGACAAAGTTATTCGAGTAGGTGGTCGTATAGACGCCTCAGATTTTAATTTTGACAAAAAACATCCTATTCTTTTGCACGCTAATCATCATCTCACTAAAATTTTATTCCAATATGAACATGAACACAACCTACATGCTGGACCGCAATTATTACTAGCGACGATTCGTGAATTCGTGTGGCCGATCAACGGTAGAATGTTAGCTCGACGCACCTATCGCAATTGTTTTAAATGTAGACGTCTTCAAGGTAAAACAATGAAACCTAAAATGGGTAACTTACCTTCCGAGCGCGTCACGCCGAATTTCCCATTTTCGTCTGTAGGTCTAGATTTTTCCGGAGCCTTCCATATTTTAAATAGAAAAGGACGAGGCGCTAAGCTAGAAAAATGCTATTTATGCATATTTGTGTGTCTACGTTATAAATGCGTCCATCTTGAAGCGGTTTCCGACCTAACGAAAAACGCTTTTGTCATGACGTTTCGCAGATTCGTGTCACGCCGTGGTCGGCCATCGGAAGTGTTCTGTGACAATGGAACCAACCTAGTATCTGGTGCTAAAGAGATAAGTAATTTTTTGAAAACCAATGCTAACTCTATATCTGATTTCGCAAGTGAAGACGGGATCACATTTAAACTCTCACCAAGCGCCGGACCCCACTTCGGCGGAATTTTCGAGAGTGCTATTAAAAGTGCTAAATTTCATATTAAACGCGTAATGGGCAATTCTCATTTAACCTACGAAGAACTATCAACGTTATTTGCACAAGTAGAGTCAATATTAAACAGTCGTCCGCTATGTCCTTTATCCTCCTCACCCGACGACTTCCTTTGCCTAACTCCTGGAAATTTTCTCATTGGTCGTGCGCTCACTGCTTTGCCTTCACCGGATTTGGATGACTGCAACCCAAACTATCTTCAACGCTACGAGCGAGTCCAAAGAATATACCAGCACTTCTGGAAGAGATGGCAACGCGAATATAGCTGAGCTGCATCACCGCCGCAAATGGAAGACGAGCTCTACCAATCCAAACGTCGGAGATTTAGTCCTGATCCAAGAGGACGACATCCCACCACTTTGCTGGAGACTCGGACGCATCTCTAAATTATTTTATGGACCTAAAGATGGAATTTCACGAGCAGATGTGAACACCTCCAGAGGATGCCTTCGCCGCCCATTAGTCCGCCTGTGTGCACTTCCCACCGCAGAAGAATTAGAAGGTTGAAAACCGATGCTTTTCAACGGGGCAGGATGTTTACGCCTACACTCCACTTCATAGCAAGATACGCCTGTCCGTCAAACCATTAGATTTAAGAAATGAAATGTCAATTAAGTCAGTCTCAATACAAGTTTAACCTAATAAACACTGCCAGATGGGACCGAACATTTAGCTAACTAGCCCCACAATTAGTCACATTATTCTTTTAATTATTCTTCTTTTATTTCTAACATTTTAAAATTTATCTTTTTCTTTAACAGAAAGCTAAGCTTTCGAACATACAGAAAAACTCCTTTCATCTGGTAACCTTGATTGCATGCGAGCAGCCTCCTCTCTTATGTGCCGAGCAAAACGCCACCTCATTTTATGCCTCGAAGCTCAAGTTATCGTTTTTGCTTACAACTGTCCAGTATTTTTTACATTATTATAATAATTACACAAATTAATAATTCAAACTAGCTGCACCCCACGGTTTCATCTGCGTAGTGACGATGATGAAAAATAGCCTAAGTGCTAATTCAGAGCAACTATCTCTATTTCAAATGTCATAGATACTATGGTGTCCAGCCGTTTCAACATGAACATGGGGTAACTAATGCACAGACAAACTTTTGCGTTTAACTATAATAGCGTACCTATACCACATATGTACCTATACATAATCTTTATATTAAATTGTGTTACATTATTTTGATTTTATTAGGTACCTACCCACGGGCTGGTGCTTTTGAATGTACGTAAAACGGGGTGAATAAAATCGCAGGGATGAATAGATACAAAACTAAAAATGTTTTCTACAGACTAAAGCCAAATATATCGAAAGAAAAAAGTACCGAAAGTTTCGAAACCTTCACCCTCTTTCACCTTTCTTTGTTCGTTTTCGAAATTTTTGGCTATTGTCTGTAGAAAATCATTTTTAGTTTTGTATCTATTCACCCCTGAGATTTTATTCACCCCGTTTTACCCGGTAACTAATCTAGTGCTGTATTTATGTGTGTGTTGTAGACTGTGTGGTATTTATGTAGTCGTGACGATTAATTTTTTAACATGAGTGAATTATTATAAGTTGGAGGTATTGTAGAGGTATATCCTTATAAATTTTGTAAGGTTTTTCTCGAAACATTGGTAACCTAGTGTTATTATCCTTTTGTTTGTAATTGCTGATGTGAACAATAAAGAGTTTATTTTTCTACAATGAATCAAGACGCGACTGTATGGGGCAGTCCCGTATTTATCCTATGCCTTTGTAATTATGTACATACATATATTTTATTATTAATTTTATCTGTTAAGATGTTTTGGCATTGGCAGTGATTTGTCACGATTACTTTTTATTTCAACACCGCGTCGTCGTAACGACACGAAAGGGTATAACATTTGAAAAGCTAGGTGGGCTGTAGGGTCGCAAGTTGCGCAATTTCAACCTTCATCCTCGACAAACGTACTACGCAATAAGGTGAGGGATGGCGGGGGTGTACCTAGGTGGGTAAAAGTACAATGTTTGGTTATGTAGGAGTTTCGCGGGCACGGGGCACGGTCGTTCGGGAGCGATGACGGCGCGCGCGGCCTTGGCCGTGATCGCGCTCGATATAGCCGCCCGGACGCCCGCCTCCCGCCGCCCCCGGCCGCCTGCTGCCTGCCGCCCACGACCACCCTCGCCTCACCCTCACACCACACCACACCCGACGCCCGAGAAATATCACATATTCTTCAGCTATTCCGACTCTATTTACCTATGAATGCAACATATGCGAATTTATACCTGCACCGAGGCTTTACTGACAACTTCTTGTAATGTGGGAAGTTATTCGGCTAAAAGTTTATTATCATGTTATTTTCTCCCACATGGTCTCGGAGAAAGGTACTTTCTTTGTCACAATAACCCTGCAGAATCCGCTCAATTAATGATCAATCTTTTAATATCGTCCAAAAACATAGACGAGCTGTCAAGGTCAATCAATAAGTTCCACCTTTAGAGGACAATAAATAAACTACCAAAATGTTTGCAGTCTCAAGGTGAACGGTCAAAATGCCAGCCGTCATAATCACCTCCAGCGACTCATTGCGTAATTCACTGAAATAGATCGCACACAGGTAAAGTCATCGTAAAGTAGGTACAAACAAAAACAAACTCTTGTTTTGCAGAGATCAAAATTGTAGGTAAAGCAAGAACATTATATAAAGCAATAACGTCCCCGCCGCACATATACGTAAGTACTATCTAAGTACTAAAACGACCTTTGCTATGTACTTCAAATTTATCAGGGTGACTTCACGCGTCCTTCATGTCATTGTTTTACCACATAAAACAAGAGGATATTGTATTAAAACGATTGCGACATAAAAGCTAAGCTAAAATCGCTCGCCGGCATTTAGTAGGCAGACAACGTAGTTGGAGCGATTCAGAATTAGACGTCAAGGCCACCGAGTGGAGTGATATCATTTATATGGCGTGCCTGTCCCTGAACTCTGGCGAGTGACGCACGTGGATTCAAATATCACCCTGACCTTCGCCGTAAAAATAATCTTTGTAATGCCGACTAAACGGCCCTGCCTAGTATTAGTATTGTATAGTACCTACCTCGCTCATTACCCATTGCTGCCCCGACGCAATTACCGAAGTTCGACCAATATTGTCTGAAGTTTACGATACCCGTGCGGAACGTAACGGAATAGATGACTTTCAATTATGGAAAAACTATGGCGTGACCCTATTTGTACCTAGAATACATGTGTACGGCGTCAAAGCATGCTAACAACAATGACACGTGTTGAAGTATTAAAACGCAATTTGTATTATCATGTGGATTTAATCTTAAAATAAACTATACACTTGTGTACATCTTGCGCTTATTTTACCTTCTTTCCTTTCTTTTTAGGCGGCGTCCGATTATTTTTCTTGGGGCCTTTAGCCTTGGCTTTGTTGCCGCGTCCCTTGGTTTTTTCCTTCGCTTTTTGCGCGCGCAAGTCTTTCTTCATGCGGGGATCGACCACCTTGTACTGGCCCTTGACTCCGTTGGGCCGTTTCATTCTCTTGGCTGTCGTGTGTTTTTTGGCGACGACGTATGTTACTTTCTTTTTGCCGTCGGTTTGTGCCTTTTTGTACAGATGTCGCACTTGTTGCGCTTTCTCTCGCTCTGACATGTCGGAGTTTTCCATCACTGCTTCGACCTTCTTCTTTGCGCGTTCCATTTTCTTGATCATGCGCTTCTTCTTTCTGGCTTTGGCTTCGATCACTTTCTTGATTGGCCTCGCATTTATGTCTTGAAGGCGATTCTTATATTCGTCTGTGTATTGCTGCAATAAAAATTAGGTTGGATTTAATTTTATTTCGTAAATTAATAAATCACTATGGCAGACGAATGCCAATGATTTATTGATTACAGTTATATTTTACGATACTGACCTCAGGGACAATAACTTCTTTTTTCATGTGCTTGTTCTCGTCTTCCACGAACCAGTCGGGCAGATGGCTGTCGTTGAACGCGTATCGGTTATACGCGTCGTCGATAAGGTCACGTTTAAACTTCTTTGATGTTGCTATCATGGTACCGAGCGCTAATGTTTCCGCATCCATTTTCAAAGTCTTTTTTAACCGCTTTAAATCTGAAATTAACATTTTTGATACCTATTTACGCTACCTCCAACAATATTGTTTCCTTCATTTTGTTTAAGTATGTTGAATTATAAATTAGCTGTTCCATAGAAAAATGTCAATGACACTCGACAAAATGTATGGAAAAGCTGGTTTTTTTTTCGCGAATTCTGGGTTGGTTCCATAGTAAAAGTTGTTTATAATGATGAGTACTATGAGCTCTTTTTAGCACTTCATACGTAAAAATACTATAAATATAAGCGGTATTTTTCAGATACGCCTTTCATAACTGGAGTGTCGTCTCATTTACGCGCGTGACTTATCGTCAGCAAGAAAAAATTGACAGGCGCTATATCATAGAATGTCGTAGATACTTATAGAATGTTTGTTAATAACGGATTACTCGCTAAAACCTACCTGGGTCTTGCGATACGATTTCGAAGCCATCTTTCTTGGCGGCCTTCGCGCCGGCGGCGGCTCGCGGCGCCACCGTGTCCTCTACGTCGTAGTCACTGTCGGACGAGTCGTCGTCAGAGCTCTCTTCATTCGACAGCTTCCTTTTCACGCCTTTCCCTACTTCGGCAGTTACTTTGTCTTCAATCACTTTCTTGCCTGAAATGCATGGATAAGGTTTATTGTTCTGAAATAGATGATAGTAAACAGCTCTGATGTTTAAGTGATGACTGATGAGCTAATCCTGTGGCCAAAAATGGAACACGTCGATCAAAAAAAATCTTTTCAGACGTATCATGGACAATTTCCTACTAAAAATGTCTACTTGTCAACTAAATGGCATTGACTATTCATTGTAACTGTAATTTTGAAAAAATTCTTACCCTTTTCCTTGTAAGTTTCGGCTAACTTATCCAAATCAACGCCCTCGTCATCATCCTCGTCGATATCCTTGAAGCAGTCCTTCTGGAACCACAGCTCGGCTTTCATCTCGCGCCGGGACATCGGGTCGGTGTTGTCCAGATCAGTCAGCAGCGGGTTGTCCTTCGGTATGGAAGCAGATTTGTTCAGTTTAGCATTCCTCATTGTGTTCTGTTCCGTTATCTTGTCCAGTTGCTTTTGGGTCAGCTTGCGTTTCTTCTTTGTTTCCGTGTCAGAGTCTGAGAATGCTGCGAAAAAAAGACAATAAATAGATTAGAACATCTTGCGTTTTTAAACTGAATTTCCAATATAAAATATATTATTGTACAATATACTATTTGGACAATACTGGACATCCTTATGATTATGATTGTACTCTACATTTTTGCTTTTTTTTTTCAAGATTAGTTCATTACTTTCGTATTTCTAATAACATTTTTTTTTTACCTAGAGAATCTTTTTCTTTTTCTGTGTCAGATTCAGATTCCATCGAAAGTTCACTGTCGGAATCCTTGTAGTAGACACCTGAAGAGTCAAGTTTCGACGCCTCCACATCATACTTGATATACTTCTGCTTTACTTTGAACTCGTCATCAGAGTCGTCGCTTGGGTCCGCCACTATGTCTGGTTGCTGGTCTATAATACGCGATAACTCCTGAAGATACAGACACGCATTTTACATCTTAATATACATAAATTACGTGTCACATTGTTTGTCCGCTATAGACTCCTAAACTACTTAACCGATTTCAATCAAATTTGCACACAAGGTGCAGTTCGATCTAACTTAGGATAGCTCACATCTCAATTTATAGTAAAAAAACATGAAAAATTATAAAATTTAAAAATACTTAAACCATATAGCGCTTTGGACAATGTAAACTTTTTTAATGTAACTTTTGACATTTGACATAGAATTGACGCAATGGCTTTTGACAGGACAATGTCTGTCGAGTCAGCTAGTTACATTTATAAAGTCATAAATAAGTACTCATGGATAAGTATGGGAAACGGAGACTAGACACATGATCTGAGAGTTGGAATTCTAAAGGTTAGAGATTTTTTAAGTATTAGTGTGTATCAGTTTATCAAGGTTGTTCCACATATAATGAATAACAATTCTTACCACAGAATAAACAATAGTTCTTATACCATAAACTCTGAATTAACACATAAAGTAGCTTATGTGTTTATACCACAATTGACCAGTCTAGTAGAGCATACACTAATACAGCATAAATATTATATGATATATATATATGTATAATAATTATATATAAAAAGTGTACTAACATCAGCATTCTTGATATCAGATAGGCGAAACATGTCATTGCTTTCCAAAATGGGTCCATCATCTCCTTTGAGAACCATCTTCAAGTTCATTTTCTCTGCCAGTTTCTGTCTCTGCTTGTTCAGTTGTTTTCTCTTTCGTTTTGTCTGTCGACGCTCTTCCTCCTACAAAATGGAGAAACAAAATATGCACTTGAATCAATATACCAGTTCCTGTATCAAATACATTATCTTAGTTGTAAAAACAAGTTTATGGTATTAAAGTTTTAGCATATTTTACCTTTGATTGCAGGGGGTATTGTTATTCTCATTTTCTATGAGATAACAGTGTATAAAGATTTGCAAGCAATCTTTAATGAATTAGAATCAAAGTTTCAGAAGATGAGACAAAGATATTTTATGCATCAGAACCTATGTTATTATCATAATATTCACTCTAAAATACCTGCAGGCCGGCAATTTCAGCATCAACTTCCTCTTCATCATCAGCTTTACCTTCATCTTCATCGTCCCCTTTTTTTTCCTCAGGTTCATCTTTTTGATCTTTCTCTTTCTGAAATTTTAAAATAAGTGATGAAGCAAAAATAAGTAACTATACAATGTGTTTCTTTTCAGTAGGGACGACGGGGGCAAGCTGGAGGCACTTGGCTAGTTTCTTTTTTGTATAGAACACCATACAAAAATTTAACTAGGCAAGTACTTCTATATTACTCGCGACATTCTGCTCTGAAAAGCTCAGACTGTGATATTTTAGAAACATTTTACTCTTCTAAATTCCTTACCAATAAGAAACTTGGGAAAACTTTGTTGGTTTTATTATTGTCGTCATTATGATCACTACCAAATTCTTTGAATATTTGTTCAATAATTTAGTTAGGAAAAGGTATTTAAGAGACAGAAAGACTATATTTAAAAATATTTTGTGAGATGTGAACTTACCTTAGTTGGGACTTTCCATTCCTTCATATGTTTCAACCAAGAGAGCAGAGCTTTGAGATCCTTTCTCCCTAGCACTTTGATATCAGCACAGCACAATTTTAACTCGGCTGTGGTCTTGGGATGTGCTTCAACACTTTTATCATCAATCACAATCTGTGGATAGATAGGATTTAAATTATGATAGTAATTAGTTGATGATGGAATAGTTAAGTTTTAACACATAACCCTTTGCATGTCAAAGGCAGCACATCAGTAAAGAGGTATCTACATAATGCAATTATACATTACTTTTCAAGTAGCCACCTTTATGAACATTTATCAAATTTTTTAAGTTGTTGGTTTTGAATGCTAATTATATGTGCTGCTTCCAGCAATGCAAAAATGTTTAGTGTAGGTATCAAACTTTGTAGAACCAACATTGCAGATCTTTTTTAAGGGTCTTCAACTTTCCAGTAATGAGGTGAACTTGAGGTGGCATACTATCAAAATATTTTTTAACTCTCAACTCTCAAGTATGTAGTTAATTTTTATTTATTATGGAGTTAGAGACAAGATAATAGCCATAGATAACATATTAGAACTGCAATTGAAAAGTAAGTAGATTAAACAATAAAAATACCTGAGTAGTATTTACCTGAGAACATCCTTGTAGTAAATCTATAGGATCACTTCCCTCTTTTAAGAATTCAGATACCATTACTTTATGATGAGTTGTGTAATCATTTTCTTGGTAACCTTCAGCCTTAGCTTTCTTCTGTTTCTCAGGGTGCAGCAGATTTGTGTGCTGTTTCTTTACAATATCTAAATCTTCAAACACATGTTTAGGGTCTAGGAACTTAGGATCAATTGTATCAGGAGCAATGTAACCTTGACATACTACGAAGATTTCAGACGACTCATTACGAGAAGCCTGGGGCTTTGTTGCATGAACTTTCTTGAAAAATTGTTTCAGAACCCAAAGAAGGGCATGGTAATCCTTAGATCTGAATACCTTTGTCACAAACCATCCATCTTTACGAAGGAAATGAGTAGCCAACTTCAAAGCACTGAGCGTGAGACACGCTTGCTGGTACGCATCATGAATCCAGTTCTGCCCGACATTAGGTGCTCCATCATTTAGAACTACATCAGCTTTCCATGTTTTGATTTCTTTCTTGATAGCAGTTTTACATTTTTCTGTAGTGATGTCTTCTGTGAGTCCAATACACCCTGGCACTGTCTTAATTGGGAACAAGTCGACGCCGATCACGATACTTGAGACAGGCATGTTCTGATGGGCCACCTGCATCCATCCTCCGGGCGCAGCGCACAAGTCGATACATACTCGTGATTTTTGCAGGAACCCAAATTTCCTGTTAAGTTGGATTAATTTGAAAGCAGCTCGAGAACGATATCCTGAAATCGGAAATGAATATCGTTCAAATAGGGCCAACAATGTTCATGGAAATGTTGTACTGCAAAGATTGATTAAATATTACATATTTAGAACTTTACATACCTGTTTCCTTAGCGAGTTGATAGTATTTATCTTTTCGCTGTTTTCCGATTTTGGTTTTCTTCCCCATGGTAAAATATTATAATTTTACAACTAGAACCTAAAATAAAACGTGTTTACATTTTAATTTTTAGGTTATAAAATATAAAAATAATTGCCAGATAAAATAAGCAGTCAACGTCAAACTCAAATTATAAGTCAAAGTCAGAAAATAAAAAAAAAGCACAAGGCGAACTACGCGACGACGACGCATTGAAAAGAAAAATAAGAATTTCATTCTTCATTCATTTTTGTTTTCATTTATAATCTAGGATCAAGCTTAAAACTCAGACTCACTCACTCGCTGGCTGTCATAGTTTTATTCTAAAATTACGAACGCTGACGTGTTTTTTGTGCATTTACAATTCACTTATTTATTTCAATACCTATTGCATCACCACTTTCATTTTTAAGTGTTTGATATCGGAGTGCTTTTAGTATTATTTAAATTCAGATTCAACCTCAATCTCGGAGAAAAAACCAACATGACTCCCAGGACTTTCATCGACAGTTTTCAAAACAGACTGTAAGTAGTATATTTATAAATCCTGAATCCCGATTATATTGCACACTTTTGTGATTAAATCCTAAACAAAACAAACGAGACAAAACAAATCCTAGCATTGCACTCAGTTAGGCTCTAAAATCATCATTATGGTATATGTTATTCTCGCCAGTTCTAGAACGAACTTCAATTAAGCCATTTCACGACGTACCAAAGGTTATTCCGTTGTATTATTATTTCTCAAAAAATGTATTTTGTGGGTAATTATGGACTCGTCACGGCTACAATAAAGAACTCTAAAGCAAAATCATTGCATATTCTTAATCTATTTGTGTATGCCATTGAGTTATGTGTATTACTTCGTAGTGAGTAAACATTTCAAATATGTAGTTCCAAATGCATGGTGCACATACGGCACATCATCGTTAACTAGGTTGTAGACGACTCGCGCGAGTGGACAGAAGCAAACAAAACGCCACTTCCGAGAACCATTCACAAAGACACATCTTATACATTTAGGCAAGCTATAATGCGACGCAGTTAGTAGAAAATCAACAAATAGCACCAATTTGCAAGAAGGAACCTAAGGGATACCTAATAAGACAAATATGTTGAGGTCAACATTTCTAGATATTTGCCTCCATGATGTCTACACTTAAAGGTAGCGCAGATTTATAATAGTTTATTTTGTTTTTAGGGAACCCCCAGTTCGACAACATCTTAAAAATGTTTATGGTACACTGATGATGACTTGCGCTGCAGCATCAGTTGGAGTGTATGTGGACATGTTCACAAGATTCCATGCCGGTTTTCTTGGTGCCATCATTGGAGCAGGTCTGATGTTGGCTCTTATCGCTACTCCAGACAACGGAAAGAACACACAACTGCGGCTAGGATATCTCCTAGGATTTGGCCTCACATCAGGTATGTTGTCTGAACAGATTAGTGGAATTTTGTAAAATACTGATCAGGGATGCCTATTTGCATGTGCCACATCCAAAAAGTCTAAAATCATTCATTCATTTCAAACAATCTCCCTCAATGAATTTAACCTTGTTGCCACTATTATAGTTAACAAGCTTTGCAATGTGTTTATTCCCATAATTTGCACACTTGTCCTATCACACAAGTTCCATATTTGCTTAGTATATAAATAAATACAAGGTCAAACTAAAACATATTTAGAAAAAATGTTGACTACTCTTTTCTCTAGCAAAACAAAACATAGTGCTTAGTTATTTGGTTAGTAGCCACTGTATTATAAATACTTGTTTTATTGCACAATGTTTACAGCAAGTTAGCTTGTCTAAATGCGATAAAATTAATGAAAAACAATCTACAGTGCATATTTTAAAATCAGATCCTTTATTAGAAATTCATACTGAAGAAAATGCTTATAAATGCAATTATTTTCAGGCATGAGCACAGGCCCACTGCTACAGTATGCAGCCATGGTAGACCCGTCTATCATTGTGACAGCGCTGCTGGGCACTACCCTGGTGTTTGTGTGCTTCTCCGCTGCATCCATGCTGGCCGAGCGCGGCAGCTGGCTGTTCCTCGGAGGCACCTTAATGACGCTCCTCTCCTCCATGACCCTGATGACTCTGCTGAACCTGTTCTTGCAGTATCAATTCCTGTACCAAGTGAGTGTTGCTAGCTGTTTCATCATTTTGTTGCTCATTTACTTTGACTCATCGTTATTGTAGGCAATGTGACATGTTAGTGTCTGGCATTGAACTTTACACCAGCATGTTTGTGTAGAAGGCTCTAGAAACTAATTAAACAAATAGTGACCAGCCAAATCAATACTTTATGTTATGGTTACAAACAATTAATGTTATAATATAACATAGTTGATTCTAATCTACTCTTTGGTCCCATATTTGTTCAATCAATAAAGTTGAACAATATAATCATGATGGTGACACCTTACCAATCTTTAATGACAAGGTGTTAATGCTCAAAAAAGACTGATATACATATAAGGTCAATATTGTTTGTAATACAAACAGTAAACATTATTTACAAACACTTACTAAATAAAATATATTAACCAATTCTATTTATCCTCAGGTTCATATCTACATGGGGCTGGTTCTGATGTGTGGATTTGTTCTGTACGACACCCAACTGATCATTGAGAAGCGCCGGATGGGCAGCAAGGACTTCATCATGCACGCCATGGAACTGTTCATTGACTTCATTGGCATCTTTAGGAGACTGGTCATCATCTTGACTCAGAAGGCAAGGAATTTTAAATCTGTAGCAGCTCAATTTTACAATTAGCCACATTCTGATGTGGCTCAGTCATTTTGTTATGAAAGGAAGTGAAGTGGCCAAACCGTTGTAGACAACATATTAATATTTATATCAACATTCCACAACGTATGTACGAGTATGTATATACTTAGGTGACCTGTGTATAATTGAATTTTAAATTCTTACTTTTTGGTAGCTTACATTTTCTATATCACATATTGTACAGTCCTAGAATGGTCATGATTAGAAAATACATAATATATGTATGTATGTTTTATACTACATCCTACTATGTAATATAAGTTTGTAAGAATGTATGGTTGTCTGGATGTATGTTTGTTACTTTCACGCAAAAATGGCTAATCGGATTTACATGAAATTTGGAATGAAGGTTGTTCATGGTCTGGATTAACACATTGGCTACTTTTTATCCTGGAAAACGGGTGAAACCGCAAGGCGCAGCTAGTATTTTTATAATTCTCAATTTTTATAATTTTCTGTTGGAAAAATAGAATAACTTAAGTTTTGCTAATGATGATAATTCTATAATCGGGCTACAATGCTTATCAAATTATACTGACTAGACCACAAGCATCAGGAGATAATCTCTGATTTGTGATAACTAGAGGTTGTTATTCGGTTTTGTTGTTCCTATAAGACTTATCATAGTGACGGTCGAAACGTATCTATCGCACGAGTACCTGTAGCGAGCAAGAATGCGCGCAACTTGAGGTGATATTTCGATAAGACGAGCAAAACAAATATACCAATATAATAAATGCGAGAGATTGTGCGCTTGTGATTCTTGTTACCACATATCTCCGTAACAACGAAACCGATTATGGTAAAATGTGTAATAGAAATAGCTTATGTCCTGGTCTAACACATGGGCTACTTTTCATCGTCACCGTTTTTCATTACCGCGAGGGTGAAACCGCGGAGCACAGCTAGTTTGAGTATATTTTGTGAATAACAAACATTTGGCTATCGATGTGCCAGATATTCTGCCGCGGCAAATCAGTAATCTGTGAAACTATTGGGGCTCTTTATCATAAAAGGACAAATACGAAACATACCTACCATTAGGCATATTCACACAAATATTGTATATTTATCCGCTGAACTGGTTCTGTTAAAATTTAACAAGGAATAAGAAAACGAAATCTTTTGTCTCGGAAAGGCGCAAAAACTGGAAAATAGCGGATAAAACCGCGACTCGACCTTATCAAGTAACAAAGCAACATAAATAATCGAGTTTTGTTTTTGTTTACAGGAGGAGGAGAGCCGCCGTCGCAAACGTAACTGAAGAGCCAGGTTATGAATATTACTCTAAAATAATTATAAACGTTCTGGGAAGTGGAATAACTCTTTAAGTTCTAAGCATTTGAGTTTGAAAATTAATAATAATATTATTTTGTCAATGTTAACTAAATAAAAATAAATATTAGTAATAAACAGGAACTGATTGGAACATGTTTTTTTTTTATTATAACTTCTATACTATCACTCTAAAATCACATTGTTATCGCAGAGCAGGTCTAGATTATAATAAAATAAGGCTTTAATATACATATTTTATTCCTTCACAAAATACGTCATTTTCTTTGTTACTATACAAAACACTGTGCAGCTGTTTACATAACTAATACCTCGTTTCGTTAGCATACATTACTTATAGGCACTTCATTGTAATTAGGTAAGTAGGTATGTTAGTAAAGTTGTATGTATTTAATTATCGATTCCCATAATTCAAGTTAAAAATACATTGCTATAAAAATTATAGACTAGCTAAAGATAATAACTACTTTTAAAAGGCAATTTCATAAGATTCGTGCATAATATTTATCGTGATAAGATTCTTATAAAACACTACTGCTAGATAAACTTGGTGTAGATTTTCTTTGCTACTGCACACCACTATCTGTATCATGAGGATGTATCTTATTTTTATCATAAAGCAGCATTTTCTTCGCCCTATCTAGTTCATTGTTTATCAGTATGCTTATCAAATTCGCGACACCTGCTGTTCCCTCACTTTGACGGTCTTTGGCAATTTCAGAATCGGAAGCATTCAATTTATTCACCGCTGCATTCTCGCTAGGCTCTGACTGTTGGTACTTGTTTCCTTCTTTACTAATTATGTTCAATTTCTTAGATAAACGTATCCTACCACAATTGTACCTTCTTACGTAACAGGGGCGCAGGTAATCCGCAGTGTCACCACTGTTTACCATGTACTCGTATGTTGATATGCCTAACAAAGAGATGTAGCCATGAAAACAAAATAGGTGGAGCAACGGGCACGCGATGACTAACGCTATCACACCCAATATTAGCAAAAATACTAGAAAGGAGACTGATGTTCTACAGTACGAAATGTCAGGCAACACCGTGCAGTTGACGAAGTTTTGCGCTGCTACACTCAAGTGATACCTATCTACGAAAAATAAGGCTAGATCTGTCACGCACAAGCATAGGGTGAGGGCCGCTATCATGAATGCCGTCATGACGCTAGCGAGAAACGCCGCGTAGTTCCTGCGGCCGACGCAGGTGTTCAGCCACTTGCAGTGGTGATCGAAGTAGTCAACACATTTGTTGCACAAGCTGCAATGCTTAGTTTTCTTGCTGCTCGTGTAAATGTTACAAAGATGACACCTTCCGTTTTCTATGACATGGGCATGGATACTGCGGTCAAATTCAGGCACATTAGTCACCGCTAACTTTCGTAGCTCTTTTTCACTCGGGTCTATCAATGATGCTGTCCCGTGCGCCAAAATGTGAGATATGTAAAGTACGCCGTACGCGATCGAGGCTGCCATCTTCAATTCTTCGAATTGGATCTGTATCAATATGAGATAGTTTAAGAGTCCGGTAACAGTAAACACGATCCAGCCGGCTATTTGCTGACAGTTGAGAGGTAGCTGTAAGCCATTAATTCTTCGTTGAAGTCTCGGCGCTTGATTTACTGCACAAAATAAATCCATTTGTTTAATTACTGATTGACTTCTATTTTTAGAGCACTATCTTGTTAGCACCCGATAAACAATTCTCTGGGAGCATACGCCTCTGTGTCACTGCGATCTCTATTGAAGACACGCATTTTGTTTTATTTTTGATCAGTTAATTACGGTATTTATTAGACGCGTTTCTATGAAGACCACGACTTGAGTCATGGTATCGTAACTATCGATGTGGTCTAAAAACTAAGCCAAGCCTGTAAATGCGCGCGCATTATTATTTTGCTCCTACCTAAAGCTTCGTTTGAAGCCTACGTGCCTACTAACTACCTGGTCAATTAAAATACACTTAGATTACAATGGGAAATAGGTCATTTGTTGATATAAGCACTCTAATGGCTTATGGTAACTTATTTATTTAAATAGTTTGCCAGGGTAGGAGTATGATAGGTCACCAGTTGCTATGGTGATGAATGGGTGATACGACAATACCACAACACATTCAACTCTTTGTAAATAATAGAAAGCAATATTTTGTAACCAATAAAAAAACATAGTTGTTGAAAAAACATGAATGTTACACATTCAAAAATTAGGGTTTATTAGTACAAAAATAAGTACCTACTCTTACTTAATTAAACAGTTATTATTTACAAAATTGTTCCTATCCATCACTCACAGTGACTGGTTCATTGGCTATGTCTTTATTTTGAAACTTTTTTGCCATCTCTCTTCTGGTATATGCTAATATCCTGTGACCTTTGCAGTCAAGGTTTTCTTCAAAGCATTTGTTTCTACAACACTTTTTACAAAGTTGATATACACATTTTCCTCCCTAGAACAAAATAATGTTGATCAACATACTATCAATATCAATCGTCGTATTTATATTAATATTAGCTGATGCGCGGAACTTTGTATGCGGTGTCTGGCTTTTAACTTCGTAGGTTTGGGGCTTAAATATAGCCACTCGAGGATAGTGAAGCTTTCCGTTGGTGAAAGAATGTTGAGAAATCGGTTGTAGTTTTGCCCTCTACAAACATACATAAATACAAACAAACTTTATCTCTACATAATATTAGAAAGAAATGTGGTATGTCAACATCCAACGTGGAAATTAGCAAAAATAAGTGACTTTTGATTAACTTTTTCTAACCTAACGACTGGATGTACGACTGTATGAGATTTGATATGAAAATTGTGTCATTTTAATACTAACCAGTGGATTCAAGCAAGTATTTCTTGAACAAATCTCTCCACTTCGTGGGGGCTGTTGGACTGCATCTGGTTTTACAGGTCTCCTTGCATTTTTTCGCATCTTTTTCATTTTTTTCCTTGATATTGCGTTTCCATCAGGGTCTTCATGACATCTTTTATTTGAGTTATCAATTTCCTGTAAATAATGAACAAGTGATAAAGTCTTTTATTTTAAGTCAGTTACAGCAATTTTTTCCATAACTGACATTGCTTAGGCTGAAAGATATATTTTTCTACTTCTGAATTTCTGCTATAGTCACCGCGTTACCAACTGAGTCGTAGGGCCATTACAAACGGGGCCACAATACTATCTACTATCTTTCTATCTGATTTTATTCTTATCGATATGCGCCTATAACTATCTTACGCACATCACTATGCGGCTTCATAAGACCCACAAGCGCAAGCGAGATAGACATAGAGAAATGATTTATGGCCACACAACTCAGTTGGTAATGCGGTGACTATAGTCAATTTTAACCACTGTATTATTATTAATACCTGATTCTTACTGAGCTTTTCCATCTTTTGTGTGTAGTTCTCTGGAGACATCCTAACATAAGGTTGACATATCCACGGAGGTAGTATTAAGTTGTAATTGATTCTTGTAATGTTCTCCTCGCTTTCAAAATGTAACTCTCCATTATGGTATGCCAGATATTTCGCTTTTACATTGGCACAAACTTTATTGAAATCATCTAGATTCTGAGCAGTTGCCAAGATTTGCCGATCATCATAGTTTTCTTCGAAAGTGAATCTGAAATCAAAACAAAATGTTGACATAGGTCTAAGCTAAGGAATTAGTAAACAATTTTGTAGTAAGTAATAAATTTAATTAAATAATAAAAATAAATTTCGACACTGTAAGATTTAGGACATAAGTTTACGCAACTTGCTTATCATCAAATAAATAACATAGAATAACAGATTGCCTTAAGGCCTTGGTCGTTAATTGAAGAAGAATAAGTAGAAAAGTAATTTCCTGAAGAGTTTTAACTCTTTGACTGCGGCTAATAATCACATGTACTTGCCCCAAGCGTTGTATCTTGTATATTACGCGCCTGGCGTGTGCAGCCGCACTCGCATCGCGCAAAGGAAAACACAAGGTATGTGTTTCCCGCAGCCAAAGTGTTAAGTGCACTTACATCTTGTGGAATATTTTGAACAAATGTCCTCTAATATAAGAGGTAGGGCAGGGATATTTCTCAACTAAGTCCAGGTACTCCTCAGCCATTTCCCAGCTCACTGGGTTAATTCCTTCAAATATAGCAGGATTCGTCAAGTTGCCTTCAGCACTCATTACTCCGTCAACTTTGGTGTATTCTATGCATGTGTGCACATCCTCTATACATTGAATATTACCATTAGCAAACATTGGTATTGAAACCGCTTCTCTGAAGAAAATAGTAAATATAATTCAGGGTTACACAACTATTTCTTTGATAAATTTCATTTAAATTAGCTCAGCCATTTGGTTACGAAAAGCAAACCAGACAAAAATGACAGTTACTTGAGTAATGTAATATTTGCTAGGTGACATTATAAACAATGCAGAAAACAAACCTAACGGCTCTAATATGTTCCCAACTTGCAATTCCAGTTAGGGGTCCCTTTTGTTCCCTGGTCCTGCCGTGCACGGTGAGCAACTTGCAGCCCGCATTCTGCAGCATCAGTGCATACTCCACAGACTTCTCAATAGACTCAAACACCCTTACTTTACATGTAATGGGTATAGAAACTGCTTTAGACATAGCAGTTACTGGAAAATCATTAATGTACAAATTATTTAAAGCATGTCAGAGCTATATTTTAATAATAAATCAAGCGATCGACCTGACCTCCATGACACATCCACAAAGATCTTTGACGTGGGTGCCAGGCGAGTGATAATATAAACTAAATTGTTTGTTTTAAAGTAAAAAAAAACTTTACAAAGTAATCACATTTCTGAATACTGCAATACATGTTGATTACTATAACTCTGTAGAAATGCTGCTATTTAATAAGTAATCTTTAACTTATTCGCACCAATTTTTTGAAGCAGTTCCCATTCATCCTGCAAAAAAGACCCATACCGGCCTCTTTTAGCTATGGATTGTGGACATCCTAAGTTAATATCAATAGCATCACATTGATTTTCTACAAGTTTTGCTGCTGCAGCCATTATGTCAGGATCATTTCCACAGAACTGTAATAAAGTTTTCAAAATTTCATTAACTATGATTAGTTACTATTAGTCTAAAGTACATTATATCAATGCCATTTTCGTTACATTTCCAAGAACATACCTGTACAATCAAAGGACGATCCTGTTCGCAAGTAGTGAAACTATCTTTTCGATATTTAGGATCTTTTGTAAAAACATTACTATGAAACATAGGAGTGTAACACAATTGTGCACCATGTCTTCTACACAATAGTCGCCAGGCAAGCTCACTCGCATCTACCATAGGCGCAACCACATAACGTGGGCTCCCAATATTTTCAAACCACTCGTAATTCATTTATTACAGGTTTATTTCTCCTTACTATTTGATAATTTAATTTTTTTATCGCGCATAACCTGCAAAACACGACACGATTTGTTTTCTTTCGAAACGGAACATCTTGGCTAAAAACATAGATTTATTACCTAAAGATGAGAAGCCAAAGTGTAACCGCACATGCGACAGCTATATTCTTGAAATAATGCCAGGATAGGAATGCTTCCCCCATCTTATAGGAAAAAATTTCATAAAATATTTCTAATCTTTATACTTCACAAAATAAAACATTGTTATACAGGGTTATAGGGAAAGGATATACAAGCCGCAAATTGCTCATAGTAGGGAAAAGTCTAATAGTAGGAAAATAACTACTAGTATACTAATCTACTCATAATTATGAACATCTTTTATTAAATAGGCAATCTTGCGATTGCGAAAATAATGTACCTTCTTAGTTTTGGGTCAGCAGGAAATATGAAATAGTACAATAAATTAATTATTTATTAATTTATTGGGTACAATCCTGGGGAAACATAATTCACAACCTGGCAGCTACAAATCGTAGACGGCTCACGTAGTAACTATTATTCCTAATCTGTGGTTTGCCCACCTTGGCACGGTTACAGCGACGGGGACAAAAAATGAAAGGTCTGTCTCTCTTTTTCAACCGTGTTTTGGCACTTGCCATCTTGTTCTTTTTTACAAAGTAGTTGTTATGGTTCTGTCTGTTATTCTGAGGCTAAAAATTACAGTGACACTGTGACACTGGCAGTGTCAGTGTCAAGACTGTCAAGTAAATACAAACCACAGATGTTCAATTTATTATTTCCACAGATCTCATATCTGGGTCTTATGGTCATTCATTAATCATTTTAGTCTGTAGTCCTTACCGTGAGTTTGTAACAAGCTGGCAATCAATTAGCCATTCCATGGAAGCTTGACCGTGTAGAGTCCGTTTATTTATTTTTAGTCTGTGTTGCAAAGCCAATCTTGAACGTTAACGTCAAAAACATATGCATTCATTTTCATTCATTCATTCCATCCATTCTTCTGTTCTACCCGACGATGTTATGTTTCGAAATTTTACTCTAGTAATAATTTTTCTAATTTGAAAGGCAAAATTAATTAACCGACCGCTATTTGCTACTTGTGTAAATCAAAGTTTTCATATTTTGAATTGCCACCATGGCTCACGATGTAACGGTGAGTACTTGAGTACATGTACCTACCAATAATTCTTCTAACAAACTTGCCGCACTTATAATGGTTTATTTCTGTATCTTTTTACTAAATATTACCATTCTATTCCTATGTTACTAAATTAAACATTTTCAATTTCAGAGTAGGTTTTACTCATGCCTAAATTTACCAGTGTACCAGAAGCTTGCAGAGTTGACAATAATCATAGACCAATCAAGTCCCAACAAAGAGCTCCAGGCCTTGTTTCCACAACTGATCAGCCATATATTTGCATCTTCGCACTCAAGCGGTTGGGGTCTTAGACATTCATTTGAGTCACAGAAGTTTGATTTTGATTATTTGCTACAATTCTTAGAACCACAAGGGCCCATGCTGAGGTTATGCTACAAATTGTTGTCTGATCCCCAATTGAAATATGAATTACCTCTCAACGTCCTCCCAGTAAGTATAACTGTGTTGTTAGCTTGAAAAGTGAAAGTACAAAAAACAATTTCTTAAATAATTTTGTTGATGTCTAAACTATTAATCTAGTATGTTTCAATATTGATTTTAAGCGAAATATCTATATATTATGCTGAGATTTGCCATTTGATTTGCAGGAAGAGCTACAGATGACACTAGAAAGGGGCCGACACTATCCCCAATTTTACGCAGACTTGCTCGCCACAGATCCACAAACAATGACTGTGTCTGCTCTTATGCTCAGTATCCTTTTTATAATATGTTTATGAGTTTTTGATGCAAACCAGTTTTAATAATATTAAACGTTTATTTGTACTGAAAAACTAAAAACATTGTACAATGTGCTCTGGAGCCCAAACTAGGGTGACCTGTGTCAGGGCTTTAGCTTTTTTATGCACATTTCCTTGTCAATTATTTATAAATTGATAATAAATAAGTTTTATTGGTAATCAACAACTCATCCTGAATGAAAATGAAGTGGGCACCGTATGTAGATAAAAAACTTAGTATTATTATAGTAACAGTTGTTTGTATAGTTTTCTATATTGTCTGGTCATAATGTTAATTTTCAATGACAGAACTCAGTGTTGTCCTCATCTAAAAACACATTGAAAATTAGAGATAGTTTTATGAGTGACTTAGAATATTTCTGTCCAATAAAGCAAACATCTTAACTTAACCTGCAATAAATATGCAGGGTGTGGCGTAAAGAGTAGATAATCTTTTACTTACGGCCGGGGGATATCACAAGTAATCACAACTGTTCGGAAAAAGTCAATTTGTATTCAGTAAAAGCGTCACGAGTTTAGAGTTATTAATGTTGTTATGTTATCAAAAATGTCCAATTTTAATTCGGAAACTGTGACTCTGAATACAAATTGTCATTTTCCGAACAGTTGTGATGTAAAGGATTATCCACTCTTTATGTCACACCCTGAATAACATATTACATGTTAATGAATATTTTTTACTTACTCTTTTATACTCTTCAATAAACTCCTGAACATGCATTATTCAGATCCATTTGACTACTACATGTTCAACTTTGCCCTGCACCTAGTTAACAATAACCAAAACAAAAGCACCTGGGAGAACAAAAACAGTGCATACTTTACCCTGGCATGCGATTATCTCTTACATTTTCTTCCTGTGGACCCTAACATTCCAGTGTTGCCGCACATACCCAATTATACTGGGAAAATGACAATGGCTGCACCTTTGCAGACAGCAAACAGGTAAGTGCTATTTACACCCTAATACTCATTATTTATAACTAGCTGCTTCTCGCAGCTTTGCCAGCTATTCTATAGTAATCATTATTTTTCCTGAGATAAAAAGTAGCTTACCCTTAAAGGTGTAAATCTGAATGTAAACTAACAGATGTTGATGGTGAAAAGTTGCCCATTTGTTATTCCAGAACCAAAATTATCTACAATCTAAATTTTTCAAAATCTATTTATTAATTACTGAGATGCAAAAACACACACAAACTTTCATATTTATAATATTAATAAGAAGTAGGAAGGATTTTAATACATTTAATAGTATGTCCTATGTAGCATTTGTAACTATGTAATTGAATGTTTACGAAATGTTCCAGGCCATATTCACCATCTCTGCTTCTGATGTCAGACTTGTCAGGAGCTCTGATAAACAATCAACATTCACAAACACAGTCCAGGAATGAAGTGTGGCGTTCAGAGACAGTCTTACAAGTCTTCCTTGACGTATGGATGAGTGTGGATCAGTTTAACAGCAGATCTTTTGATGTAAGTGTACTTGAAATTAATCAATCATAGGTAATATGATAATAGCCTATGTTTTTTTCATTTGGTTTGTTCCACACAAAGAAGGTAGGAAAGCCTTTTCCCGACATTAGGACATATCAGGCTCATCATAATTAATAGTAATAAGAAATAATTTTATCTCACTATGCTTTGTAAATTACAGTAAAAGATCTCCCCCAATTTTTTATTTTTGTTTCTCTCAGGCAGCTTTTATTAATTGCTAATATTATTGTTTTTCAGATGTTCGAAAGAGGTTTATCGGCCCAATACTTAAGCCCAGAGAGAGTGAGAACTGTCAGAGTTCTAGTAAAACATCTACATTCATTTTCCTCGAAGCATTTTTCTGACCCAGTGATGCGATCGTCGGATCTGCGGAAATACGCACGCCAACTCATGTGCACACGAGGCTATTGTTATATCAAACACCTGGTCACAACCTGGCCCTTGGATGCGTCGTTCAGACTGGTCATGGAGTTGTGGCTCAGTCTCATACAGCCTTGGAGATATGTGAATAACTGTATTAGTCGAGAAATGTAGGTCTCTTATTTTTAATCCACTTGCAACACCTTATTGCTGGTGGTAATCCAGTATTTCCCGCAAACTTTTCCTAGTAAATTTGCCATGCCAGACCTAATGGCGTCCCCTATTTCTGTCTCATTTCATCAAAATGGGTACAATGACGTCATATAAATTTTGGTGAAATCCAAAGCGAAACTATGAAGATATGTGCCAGCAAAAGCTTTAGCAACACTAAGGTGACTGAAGTATGTTGTAATTATTTTGTTAACTTTTCATCAGCACAACCAACAACAATCAAGAAGAGAACCCTTCAAACACATTGGATCCCAGCTTCATTCCATTCATAGCTGAAAACTTCCCTTCATACACGTGTATATTCCGGCTGGTTTTGCCGAGGTTCATGCGTTTGGATTTGTCAACGCCTAAAAACGCTATTATGCTGTTTAGATTGGGAAAGGTAAGATACTCATACTAAGGGTACATATACATACTAATGTATTAGGAATAAGGATTAGGAATTATTTAATAATGTACTAGCTGACTCGACGGACATTGTCCTGTCTTAACAATGACTATTTAATTCGAATTGGTAAAAAAAGCCATTGCGTCAATTCTATGTCAAATGTCAAAAGTTACATTAAAAAAGTTTACATTGTCCAAAGCGCTAAAGTTAAATTATGGTTTAAGTATTTTCTAATTTTTCATGTTTTTTTACTATAAATTGAGATGTGAGCTATCCTATCTCCTAAGTTAGATCGAACTGCACACAGTGTGCAAATTTGATTGAAATCGGTTAAGTAGTTTAGGAGTCTATAGCGGACAAACAACGTGACACGTAATTTATATATGTATACTAGCTGACTCGACAGACGTTGTCCTGTCTTAACGATGACTATTTAATTCGAATTGGTAAAAAAAGCCATTGCGTCAATTCTATGTCAAATGTCAAAAGTTTTTTTTTTTTTTTTTTTTTTTTTTTTTTTCCTTCATATGGACCTGCGATCAGTCATCTAGACTATAATCAGGTAAGTTGTGAGAGGTTGGCGTTTGGTGATTCAGAGCCACTGCTCCGTCTCCCCTTATTAAGTCAACACGTCGGATCTTTTGAGTCTTCCAATCGGGTTTGGCTGCAAAAGCATACTGGATAACGGGTTTGGGTGAGTTGTCAAGCGGTCCCTGTAGTTGGCCGAGTATTGTTTGATTTCATCCAGGATGGTTGAGATTCCCAGGTATTCGTGGATTTCCGAATTGCGAGCATACCAGGGTGCAGAGGAAAGTACCCTTAGAATATTGTTTTGGGCTCTCTGCAGGCACATGATGTTAGATTTGCTGGCTGTCGACCACAATTGGATACCATATGTCCAGATTGGTTTTATTATGGAGCAATATACCCTTAGCTTGTTGGATAGGGATAAGGCAGACTGTCTACCGAGAAGCCAGAGTAGGTTTTTAAATCTCAGGTTAATTTCATTGCGCTTCGTTTTTATATGATCTTTCCATGTCATCCTTCGATCCAGGTGAAATCCTAGGTATTTAACGCAGGTTGATTGGGGCAGTGTGTCGAGTCTGTCGAGGCCTAGGATGACCGGGGGGCAGGTTTCACGTCTTAGGGTAAATGTGATGTGGTGAGACTTTGGGGCGCTTGCTTTTATGCGCCACTTGGTAAGCCAAGCACTGGTGGCATTTAGCTGAGATTGCAACAGTCTACTCGCCTCAATTGGATCACTGTTACAACTGAGGAAGGCTGCATCGTCGGCAAATGTTGCTACAGTTGTTTCGGGCGACTGGGGTAAATCACTAGTGAATATGTTGTAAAGCACCGGACCAAGTACGGAGCCCTGGGGCACTCCTGCTCTGCAGTCGAAGAGAGAAGATCTTGCGTCACGAAGCTTGACTTGGAACTTTCTGTCACTCAGGTAAGAGTCCATCAGCAGGTAGTAGGAGTGTGGAAGGAAGTTTTTAATTTTGCAGAGTAGCCCTTTATGCCAAACCCGGTCAAAGGCCTGTTGTATATCGAGAAATGCAGCCGAACAGTATTCTTTCTTTTCCAGACACTGCCTAATTGTGTAATAGACTCTGTGGACTTGTTCTATGGTTGAGTGGTGCTTCCGGAAGCCAAACTGGTGATCAGGTATCACGTGGTCCATATCTAGGCAGGGGGATAATCGTAGGAGGATGATCCTTTCCCATAATTTTGACAACACTGGCGTCAAACTAATAGGCCGATAAGAAGAGACTTCGTTAGGTGGCTTGCCAGGCTTTTGAATCATAACGATTTGAGATGTTTTCCAGAGTGCAGGAACATGTGAGGTTCTCAGTGTGGCGTTTATAAGAATGGTCAAAAAGACGACGCACTTCCTAGGGAGCTCTTTCAGTGCCCTGGGGGTGATCAAGTCAAATCCAGGTGCTTTATTAGGGTCCATTTTGGCTATTTCGCTTGCTATCTCCCTTGGTGAGGTAGACCTTAACGGCAGGCATAGTTGTAGATCTTGCCTTAGGACTTGATCTATTTCTGGATCTTCAGGACCATCCGTATTGTTGGGTTTAAAGACTCCAGCTAGGTATGTAGCAAAGACCTGGGATTTTTCTTGGTCAGTTCGTGCCCATTTGTTTCCAGATCTAATAGGCGGAGAACACTGTTGCGGCTGTGGGAGGTACTTAGTTGCCTTCCAGAGATTGTGGGTTCCATTTGCATTTGGAGACATTTTAACCAATCTCTGTTTGAGGGATTCGTGCGCAGCATCAGCCAGAAGATCTTTGAGTTCTTTGATTGCTCGGTTTAATCTGGTTTTATCCGCGCGCCTGTGGGACGTCTGCCAAATTCTGCGAAGGCGACGTTTTTCAGCGATTTTCTTCTTGACAGCAAGAGGGATCGGCACCCCATGCGATGGGTTCTTCAGTTCAGGAGTACTAGACCAAGCCGCCACTTGGATCAGGTTTGTGATGTGTAGACACGCGTCGTCCACTTCCTCCTTGGTTTTAAGTGGGACATTGAGGTTTATGTTTGAGTCCAGGAACTCCCGAAAGCATCTCCAATCAGTTCTGTGATTGTGGAGATGGTCGGTCTGAGTGTCACTGGGTATGGCCCCTGGACTAATTGTTAGTAAGACAGGCGAGTGATCAGAGCTACCATCGAGACTTGACTTTATGAGGGTGTTCTGTACGCTGATACCCTTTGTGATAAAAAAGTCTAGCAGATCAGGTGTTTTATTGCGGTCCGTGGGCCAATATGTAGGCTCCCCGGTTGACATAGCTAATAGGTGATTTGCGTCGATACTCATTTTTAGTTCACGCCCTCTAGTGACTGTTAATCTAGATCCCCAATATGAATGCTTGGCATTCCAATCACCACCAGCAATGAATCGGTTGCCCAGTGTCTTAAAGAAGTCAGTAAACATTTTCTCCTTTATGGTGTGGCGTGGAGGACAGTATACCGCAGAAAGATTAAGGGGTCCCGATCGGTCTTCCACCCTTACAGTCGTGGCTTGAAGATAGGGGGCCGTTGTGGAATCCAAGAGGCAATGCTTCACACTGTTTTTGATTACTATTGCGGTGCCAGCATGGGCTCCACCATCGGGATGGCAGGTGAAATACACGGAAAATCCTGGGATGCATATTCGGCTTCTTGTTGTAGTATGCGATTCAGAAATAAGGCAAGCGTCAATTTTATTGGATTTGATGAGCATCTCAAGTTCGTTTTTATTAGGGGCAAGGCCGTTGATGTTCCAAGTGGCAATGAGTAGGGAAGTCATTTTGTAAGTTTAGAGACGAGAGTGGTGATAAGACTCACTAAGGAGCCTATTTGTTGTATTAGGAGATCCATTTTCTCGCTTTGTTTGAGTAGGATATCTTCCAGTTTGTTGTAGGATTGTTTATTTGATTGGGTATTCTTGCCATCGGTAACTTCAGCGTATGTGCGTTGGTGTGTGGGTTTTTCGGTTCCTTCGGTTATTGTTGAGGTAGAGCATATTGGGATAATAGGCAGAGTTGAGGTTGCTGGGGCGGGTCGAGTTTCCCTTGGGGTAGAATTTTTATTTCGTCGGGCAAGGATTTCTTTATATATTTCACACCCTTTGTAGTTAGCCGGGTGGTCGCAAGAGCAGAGAGCGCATTTAGCTGGTGAAGATCTATCTATCTTTTTGCACTCGGAGGTTTTGTGACCTTCCCCGCATTTGACGCACCTGAATGGTCTCATACAATTATTTTTTGAATGCCCATAGCGCTGGCAACGTTGGCATTGGACGATACTTTTTGACTTACGAGGATCCTCTATCTTAACCTTTTGGTTGAATATGTAAACGATGTTTTTGACTGCAGGGTTGTTAGCACTGGGCTCAAGGTTTACAAAGAACGTCGATGTAGGTTTCTTGTCGGGTCCGTATCGTGCATTGATGATTTCACCTTTAATTTTATTGTTGGTTACCTCAATGGCTTCTGAAATTGCTTCATGGGGAGTGCTGTGATGGAGGTCTTTTATGACAATACGATAGCATTTTGAGTCTTTAGGGGTAAATGTATGTCCTATGAGACCATTAACTCTTATGACCGTTATGATTTTCTTGTACTCCTCAGCAGTGTTGACAAGAATATGGAGTAGGTGTTTGTTAATTAGCTTGAATTTGAACTCTTCTTTGCTGCTGACGGTTTGAAGAAGCTTCGATAGCTCGGTAACATCCTCTATACCATTAAGAACGATAGGCGGAGGTTTGCTAGGTTTGGGTTGGACGGTGACGGATGATTCATCAGCTGGGTCTAGAGGTAAGGTGCTGAACCGATTTTTCGTGGCGGTACTCTGGGCCTCCGGCGGAGAACTGCAGAGTTTTCTTTTCTTTCTGCTTCTGTCGTTAGGTGATGGTACCCTTTGCCATGGTGGAGGAGCAGGATATTCGGGGGTGTCTTCCATTGAACTTACTTCCGGCTGGTTACTATTTTCATTTGGTTCCTCTGCATTATCCGTTTCATTGCCTTGTGTTGATCTTCCTATGTCGGAGAGAGATGACGATCGTTGTCTGATAAATAAGCTTGGGTGGAATACTTGCTGAGTTAACAGTTTGGGTTGTGGTTGAGGGTTTTTTGGGGGATTATTAGACTTCATTATTGTTCCCACGAGTAGGGTCGAATTATTGGTCACTCACAGGGTAACGCCCATTCCTGTGAGAAGGCACTATACAACGATGTGGCCAGGTCACCGAGGTTGGCGCTAAAGGCTGCGTTCCCTCAGCCATTCATCCTGTCGGCGCGGTTCCCACCTTAGGATTGGGGTAATTTATTATGGAGGTTGTCTTCCTCATGGCCCAGGCGATTAAGCCAAGACCACCGTTCTCACAACACATGACCGCGAGTTTACGGTTTGGAGAGGTCATTTCCTACCTCTACAGGAGCAGGCCGTTAAGCCTGCCTAGTAGGTTAGTTGACCGCCGCCTACGACTCGGCGTATGTTGTTCTTTAGCACCACCCGGGGGACACGTGTAGGGAAGTGGTTAGGTAGCTCCTACGGACGCGAACAACTTTGCCCCCCAAATGTCAAAAGTTACATTAAAAAAGTTTACATTGTCCAAAGCGCTCTAAGGTTTAAGTATTTTTAAATTTTCTAATTTTTCATGTTTTTTTACTATAAGTTGAGATGTGAGCTATCCTATCTCCTAAGTTAGATCGAACTGCACACGGTGTGCAAATTTGATTGAAATCGGTTAAGTAGTTTAGGAGTCTATAGCGGACAAACAACGTGACACGTAATTTATATATAATATATATTAAGATTATTAGGAATTACATTAGTAATTGTGTGACCTGAAGAAAAAAAAAACAATCTTGCATGCACATATTGCATGATTTTAATCTATTTAAAGTTCAAGCCCATTAAGTCCTCAATATATACACGCATAAGCTATGGCGCTACACATATAACTAAAACGCAAGAACACTAATTGCCTGAAATAAACACTTTATTGACACAAAAAAGCCGTGGTAGCTCAGTGGGAGAACAGCAGCTTCGCATTCTTGAGGTGGCGGGTTCAAACCCCGACGTGTAC
Organism: Alcis repandata; assembly: GCA_949125135.1. Classification (NCBI taxonomy): domain Eukaryota; kingdom Metazoa; phylum Arthropoda; class Insecta; order Lepidoptera; family Geometridae; genus Alcis; species Alcis repandata. The sequence goes on along the minus strand of OX421226.1, from coordinate 6,555,949 downwards.
CAATGAGTTCTTAGGGACTTCTATACGAATTTACATACCACTGGGTTTTCGGTGAAGGAAAACATCGTGAGGAAACCTGCATATGTCCGGAGAATAAATTCAATGGCGTATGTGAATCCGCCAACCCGCACTTGTCCAGCCTGGCGGAATACGGTCTAATCACCCTTCGAGAGTAGATCTTGTATCCCAGCAGTGGGAGGATTAAAGGTTGCATATGAAACTCATTATTATTATTCTTAAAAAGGGTCCACTATAGGTTGTTATGTTAGTCCTGCAAATAGACAAAATAGACCTTCCTGCAGTATGTGCCTAATGAACGTTTTTTAATTTCAGGTATTCTCTCAGACACATCTAGTCCCAATACTAAAGAATTTAGAGAAAGCCATAATAGACAGCGGGTCGGGATTACAGCACAGCCCTGAGAACAGTTTTAACAACTCTGGATATGATCACAATAATCTGAAGTAAGTCTAGTTTTGGATTTCTTTACTCATAATGTATATCATAAGTTATTTAGTAACCGCCATAAATGCTGCTCTATTTATTTATAAAAAAAATAATAGGAACAAGTGCAAAACATGCCAATTTTATACCACCTACTTTACTAATACTTGTGACGGCTTTTACTATAATCAGATGATATGTCGTATATTTGCTCAATGCATACATTCTTCTTCTATAAGTGCCTCTCCATTAATTAAGGTTGGCAGTCAGTTTTCTTTGTCCCACGGGACTCTGATCATGAATAAATACAATATGATATTATTTTCAGCTACTCATATGATGGCATTGCGCTGCACAAATGGGTGGCAGTAGCCAAGCAAGCTACATCAGAACTGAACCTCTCCAACACCTTCGAATACGAGCCGATATGGTGCGAAACTGTTCAACAACTGGCAACTGAATTTGTGAAAAAAATCCTAAATGCGAAGGTGGTCGCCGAGAAGAATCTAGAAGAGAGAATCGCAAAAATGAGAGCCAAACGTAGAGGTACGGGACCAAAACACTTTAGGCGTACTTCGAGCGGGACAGAACTAGATATACCGTAATCTGGGGACACAGTAGTGCCCCTACCAATTCGAGCAAGGGCACATCTGTATCATCTCTTCTTGAAGCCATCCAGGTTTTTTTCGACCCCCTGTAACGTTAATGTACATAAAGCTAAAAATCTGAATTTTCAGTGCCTAAATTATATTGCTGACTAGTACCGGAAATCAATCAGCCTATATGTGCAAACGAAACATGTCTAAATGTGATATTATACTTGTGTGTATTTTCAATTTATTACATAACTTGCTTAAAAGCTATATGGTTTTAGGTGTATGGGCTGGAATTAAGGAATGGCTCATGCTGAATGGTAATGAGGAGAACAGTTTCTTGGAAGAGAGCAAAAAAGTTCCTACATTATTGAATTCTGCTGTGCAATACTTTTGCACTATATTTGGGGTAAGAAACCTTTCAAGATTTTTTTTTTGTTTTGCTTACCTTATTTTATTTCTTTAGGCTTGTATCTAGGTATCTCTGCGTTCTAACTGCCATTCGGAACCGTTTGTTTCTGGTATAAAAACTATAATAATATATGTAGCTACGAGTATCGCCATACCAAATTTGACTCAAATCAGAATTAGTTCAGCCGTTCAGTGTGAACAACTAGAAACATACACTAACTCATGAACTTTTGCAAATGCATTAGTGTAATCATCATTTCAACGTTTAATTTTGTGTTTCAGCTAAGTGATATTAGTTTAGTCCCTGACGAACCTACAATAGAATTTAATTCGTCGGAAAACTCGTCATTTGGAAATACGTCGAATTTTGCAATGTCGATCACGAATAAGGTAAAGTAGAAGTTGTCATTATAGCCTGTGATTATACAGCGCGCCCGAAATTTCTAATGTCTTTTTTATGATTACAGCTTCGCAAAAAACCCACGGCCATAAGTTACATGGGTGACCCTGATCTTATGCCTATCACAACATACGAAAACACAATACTAGTTCGGATGTTGTATCAAATTGCATCAAAGATAAATGAATTGGTATGTTGAAAACAGTTTAATTTAAACCACTCTTTTGTCATAGAAAATTAAAAATAATACTTGAACATGCATAAACTGTTCCTTTTCTTTTCAGTATGAACCGCAGTTAATGAACCTGTGGAATAGAAACGATTTTTGGGGTTTCGTCGCCAGAGAAGTACTACAAAAGCCTTGCAGAGTACAGACATACGTCAAAGATATGGCTAATTACCAAAGCGTCGCGACCCAAGAGCTGCCCGCGCGTCTCTCTTTGAGAAAACTTGGCTCTCACGCTTTTGTGGTCTGGTTCACAATCGGATATATTATCTTAAAATTATTCTCTTATGATGGATTTTTCTACGTTTTTGTATTAGTAACAATGTGGATGTTATACGTGTTGACACGAGCGAGCTTGAAGACTATGAAAATTATGTGATTTATGACTTTGAAAATTATGTAATAGGAATCTAGTTTTTGAATACATTATTTTTGTAATTTCATTTATCTGGTTTTTTTTTAAATAATAACGCTAAGCTCCTACATTTGCAGGGATATGGGATATGATAAATAAATTAGGACCATTGAAATAGTGAAACACTAGTAGAAACTTTCATGATTTTTGCTAAAAATAGCCCTTTTGTATCAAAGAAACAATATCAAAGTCAACTTAGATAGATTTATTCAATTATTATTCATTCAGCTCCACAGCGGAGACTAGCAGAGGTTAGCAGTACTATAAATTAGAAGACAGCACGACAGGAATAAAACGCAATCCAGAGTCAGGCTTATATTCAGGAATATTTCTTCAAAGTGAGTTTAGGCACAATGTTCATGGAGGTGAGCTCCTGGAAGAGCAGCTTGCAGGCGTAGGGCATCTCGACGGCCGACACGGCGGCGGAGGAGCGGCACGCGTGGCACCAGGCGCGGCCCGCGAGCCGCCCGCACGTGCCGCAGATGTCGGCGCTGAACGCGTCCGACGCCAGCATCAGCCGCTCCATTAGCAGCATGCTGACAACAAAACAATGAAGACATTAGTACAACCTTTTGCGCATGGGCGCCAAGGAAAATATGAAATAATAGTGTACTCATTACAATGCAATAAACTACGGGACTCTTGAAATAGCAAAACAATTTTTCATTCATTAACGTTTCGTTTTTGTATTATAATTTTTTTAATGTTATGCTTGGAAGGCTCGGCGATGTATTTATGCCGGTGGTCAAAAAGTTAATTTTGTTTTAGTAAGAAAAGTTTATTTTGTCGTGTAAAATTTGTGATGAAAGTGGATTATGGAAAATGTGCACATTTCAAAACGACTAGGCGTAGACGTGCGGCCGGAGTTTACCTAGCCCCGTATCCGATGAGGCAGTCGCGCTCCATCTCCCCGAGGCGCAGGCCGCCGTCCCGCGAGCGGCCCTCGGTGGGCTGCCGCGTGAGCACGGCCCGCGGCCCGCGCGCGCGCGCGTGCATCTTGTCTTGCACCATGTGCTTCAGCTTCTGGTAGTAAACCTGGAACCATGTAAGTACCGGAGATACTTTATCTGGCTCTGACGTAATAGTAAATCCTTAAGGGCTGGTTCAGACACGGCGGAATCCGCGCGGTTCCAAACCGCGCGGGTCAACCGCGCGGATCTTATTTACATTAGCGCCTATTCATTCGTTCATACCTGTCCGGGCGGATTGACAATCGATTTGATCAACCGCGCGATTTGCATCCGCGCGGAATCCGCCATGTCTGAACCAGCTCTAACACGTCACTGTAGTTAATATTAGCTGCGCATCGAGGTTTCAACCGCGCGGTGATGATGAGATAAAAAGTAGCCTATGTGTTTATAAAGGGCAAAAAGCTATGTCTAGTCCAAGTTTTATCAAAATCGGTTTAGTAGACAAACACACACACAAACTTATAATCTTAGTAGGATAGGTAGTTCGACGTATAAAAACTGCCAACTCTTATAAAGGGAAACGATTTTCAAGTAGTTTGAAATCCATACCGGTCCAGAGTAAATGTACGCCTCCAAGGGTTCACCGGTCAGCCCGGAGTAGAATATATCCTTCCCTTGATAATTGTATCCGTGTTTCTCTAATTCCTTGCAAACATCGCGAACCTTCGACCCCCCAAACGCAGTACCTGCAAGTAATTGAAATCATTACATATTAAGAAGAAAGAGACGCAAATATCTGTTTTCTCAGTTTTTACTGACCATAATGGAACTTCCCCTCCATCAGTCCAGCTTTTCCCGCCAAAAGTTCTATAGTTTTACCGACAGTCATCCGAGAGGGAAATCCGTGCGGGTTCATAATCATGTCCGGACAAATTCCTCTGTCGTTGAAAGGCATATCCTCTTGCTGGACTATCAAACCGGTTACTCCTTTCTGTCCGTGCCGAGAACTGAATTTATCGCCGATTTCAGGAACTCTCGTTTGTCTTAGAAGTATTTTGATGAGAAATGCGTCTTCTGAGTTAGATGATACCATTACGGTTTCGACATACGATTCGACCGGGCCTTTGTACGAAACGGGTACATCTTTGTAGTCAATAGTCTGCGGCTGCGGCTGGCCCTGGGTGACAGGATTCAGTGTCGCCGGAGGCATCTGTTTGTTTATGAGAACTTGTCTGTTTTCCACCATTTCTCCTGGCGACGCTATTCCATCAGCGTCTAAGATGTCGTGAGATTTAATAACTTTTCCAGTAGATGCGTCTCTCGATGGACCCAAGATCCTGTCTGAAGTCTGGTTGCTGTACCGTTTCATTGTTGTTTTAGTACTTTTGTAGACGAGGCAGCGACCGTACCCGCGGTCGATGGACGCTCTGTTTAGAATCAAGGCGTCTTCGATGTCGTAGCCACTGTAACTCATCACTGCAACAGTCGCATTCTGTCCGGCTGGAAGTTTGTCAAAGTTAGTCAGTTCTATGGTTTTTGTTTTCACCATTGGACATTGAGGGTAGACAAGATTGTACATCAATGTGTCGATTCTGTTTTTCTGGTTGTAACCAATTGTTCCTGAAAAAAAAAACAAGGTTTAAAAATATATTTTTAACTAACAAGAAAAGTATGGTATCCAATGGCAGTCACAAGCTTACCCATTGCTTGTTTACCCATAGCACACTGATAGGTATTCCTGGGACTCTGATTGTGGTGCGGGTAAGGAACGAGACCCGCGCAAACCCCCAATATGGTAAAAGGCTCTACTTCCAGATGCGTCGTCACGTACGGATCGATGTCAGCTTCGACCGTTGCAATATAACTATCATTTTCTTCATTTACATCCAGGTATTCTATAAGACCATCTTTGAGGAAGTCTTGGAATTTTCTGATACCTCTATTCAGCTCGTTTAAATGATGTTGCGTGACTAGAGGATATCCCTTCTCGACGATAATGTAGGGCCGGCACAGTCTGCCTCCGTCGCTGCATATGTAGACGGTTCTTTGATTGTGGTTAGGGTAAATCGATACGAAAGATGAGATAAGGCCTCGTCGTCGGAACATTCTGAAGACTTTCAGTAATCTCTTGTACTGCCGAGTGACTCCTAAAATGTTACCTGGAAGCAAAAATTTTGATAAAGCATTTCTTAGGTCTAAAAGTATAAAAGTATGGGAATGAATTGCCTAAGTACGTATTTCCCGATCTTCTAAGCCGCGAAAATAGGTTTCTTCTAGACAAGGATGCTCCATAATTACCGTTCAGAAAGACCATGTAGACAGCAGGGTGGTTGATCTGCTCCCCTCCCAGCACCCTGACGTCTTCCACGCCCGCGTTGGTAGCCAGCCTCGCTATCGGCGCTTCGGAGCACTCCGTCGTGATGTGCGTCATCAACGCCAAGTTCTTGACGAGGCCGCACGCCTCGCCTTCAGGCGTGTCCGATGGACACAGCATGCCCCATTGAGAAGGCTGCAGAGATCGAGGCCCAGACACCTTCCTAGTCTTTTCGAACTGAGAATTAACTCTCGTCATCATACCGAGGGCTGAGATGTAAGATAGCCGACTGAGCACTTGGGTGACGCCGTGCCTTTCCATCTTGAATCTTTTGATGGTCCAATTCCCCTAAAAGCAAAGTTATTTTAGTGTATTTTGTTCTATTTAAAAACATAATTTACTTCAGTGTAAAAAGCAAACTTACGCTAGATATAGCAGTGAATAGTCCATTGGCTATCAAATCCGGCCTCATGTATTTAACCACATCGAACGGTGCCACTTTGACTTTTGGTATGATTTTATCAGCAATCGATTTCAATTCCCAGTTGAATCTCTTGAACAGATCCTCAAACATCAGAGACAAAAGTGACCCAGCTAACTCGAGCCTCTTGTTTCCGTAGTAGTCGGGGTCATCAATAGCCGACTTGTTGGTTTCAGCCTCTATAACTCTTCTCACCATGATAGCCAAGTAGACACATTTGATATAGAAGTTGTAGTTTTCTGCAGCCACATGTGCAAGGATTGTTGTCGCGAAAAGATCTCTGGCTTCATCTACTGGTGTGCGCGCATTCGGATTAGAGGACTGATACCTAAAAGAAACCAGATCAGCTACATAAAAAATTTGCTCTCTTTGTTTTAAGACAATTTGCTCTATAGTCACCGCGTTACCAACTGAATGTTTCTATCTGATTTTATTCTTATCGATATGCGCCTATAACCGTCTTACGCACATCACTATGCAGCTCCATAAGACCCAAGCAAGATAGCCATAGAGAAATGATTTATGGCCGCACGACTCAGTTAAAGTTATACCTTTTGACCTTAAGTTTACTGCCAATGTAAGCAAGGGCCTGGTTTTGCGTGAATATTTTGAGATTGTGGCAGTCCATAAGACAAGGAGCCATCTTCTTCAAGATGGAATCATCTGTGCCAATCAGCTGTATTATTTCTTGATCGCTGCAGATACCCATTGCTTTGAATGCCACTGCTATTGGTACATCCTGGAATATTATTGTAAATTACATGTATATTTGAAAGGAAAACAGAATACAACCAATCACACATTTTAAAACATAACGACAAATTTACAGATAATATATATTTTTTGTTAATGACATAGAAATCAGTAAATTTATTGTCTTTAAATAACATTCAATGTTGCAGGTAAGTCATGTTTACAAAGAATTACATTATTTGAGAATTCAATTAATAAAGCTTACTTATACAAAAACTTAAAAGAGAGGTAGAGGTATACAATGATCTCATGATCCTGTAAGAGTAACAAAACCTTACATCAGACAATGCATTATGTCTCAGCACATATTTTCCATTCTTCACTATAACATTGGTCCTGGTCTTTTTTTCATGCGTTGAGCTAGTGACTTGACATTGTATGGCTCCTTTGAATTCATCTACTATCATTCTGTTTTTTGACAATTGCTCCTGGATTAGGATTACTTTTTCTTGTCCTGTAGGAAACAATATTATTAAACATATAATTAACTTTAACTTGTCTTTAACTCTTGGCGTGGTGATGGCAGGTGGAGTAGAGCCCTGACCGAGTGGCTACCGATTGCGGACAAACGTTCCGTTGGTAGACCATCAGCCCGATGGGTCGACGACATCAGACCCATCGCGGGTTATCCGTGGATGAGAATGGCCCGACACAGGGAAGAATGGCGCAAGGGAGAGGAGGTCTATACCCAGCAGTGGGTCGATACAGGCTGACGATGATGATGATGTCTTTAAATCTATACTAATATTATAAAGAAGTAAAGTTTGTGTGTTTGTATATTTGTTAAATTGTAAGGGGTAATCTCGGGATCTACTGAACCGATTTTAAAAATTCTTTCACCAATAGAAAGCCACATTATTGCTGAGTGTCATAGGTTATATAAAAAACCGAAAAATAAAAAGGCTTTTACGTGGTAGTCCGTTTTGCAAAGTGAATCGGAGAAAAAACGGTCCAGACGGCGCGCGATGGCTTCGGGTTTAATTAACATTACGCCCAACGAAGTGGGCAAGGGTCAGCTAGTAGTAAATATGTTGGTAGTCCCCGAGCTTGTTGGGTTGACGATTGAATAAAAGTCACAGGTCGAACCCGGACAAGAGAGGCACAGGACCGAGATGAGTGGCGTACAAGAAGAGAGGCCTATGCTCAGCACTGAGTGATAACAGGCTGATGATGATTTAACTTGTAAAGTAGTACAATATCTATTTATGCTGAAATTAAATTTCATATGGAGCCAATAAAAATTATAAAGATTTGAGTGAAATTACCTTACCTCTAATTATAAAATAACCGCCAGGGTCATGTGGACATTCATTCAGCTTTGCCAGTTCATAGTCCGATTTGTTAGTCAAGACACAATTTGATGATCGTAACATAAGAGGCATTCTGTAAAATAATTTGTTTTTGTATTCACACATTTGATACAAACACAATTTTTGCATATCTCAAATACCTTTGGAGCAAATGTTACAAAGAAAATCTAAAATGCAAACTATGATAACTAAGACATGATGTTACATGATGTATGGTAGGTACTATGATGGTATGGTACCTGAATATTACATGTACTCATAAGGGGTTGAAACTCTTCAAACTGTATTTACCTTCCTATTAGTTGCTTGTTCTTGATAACACGCTGACTTCCCCTAATGTATTCAATGTCTACAGTGATTGGTGCGGAATAGGTCATGTCTCTCAGCCTACACTCATGAGGAGTGGTAGGCTTGGACACATTGAAACTTTCTTCAAGGTCTGGTGTACCGACATAGGCATTTAAATATTTTATGTAAAACAAGGGATCTGAATCACAAAAAACTTTTTCATTTGCTTGTACTATTTTCTTAATTTCCACATTGATGAAATAATTGAAAGAATCTATGTGTTGCTTTACGAGACCCTTGACTTGCAGGAAAGACGGGACCAGCTTCCATTTGTCCTGAAATAAGGAAATCAAATATCAAAAAAGATACCTGATATGTGTATGTAAAGAGGGCTTTAAAATAAAACTTACAATTTAAATACTTTCTGTTTTTCTATTCTTTTATGATACCTTCTCGTCAACGTAATTATTGACTAACCTCCAAAGTCTTTACCGGGTCTCGAAGTCCCTTGCCACTATCCCAATCATTTTGCAATTTATTTATTTCGCCCATTGTTACGGTCTGATGTATAAATCAAAGCAGTAGAACCATTTCATTGTATAACTTCAAAGAAATTCACATTTTTATCTATCATATTATTCACTAGTACGATGTACGAAACTTTAATTACTGTGCTGCCAGTACTTGTCTAAAAAAATCATAAAAAGAAAGAAACGTGTGGAAAAGCATATAATAATTTGTTTGGCAATAAGGTAGAGGTCAAAATACTTATTATTTTGCAGGCAGGCAATATAAAAATCTTTTCGACAGACCAATATAGCGTAGATATAATTCAGGTCGAGAAAGTAACTTTATCATAAGTCTAATGAAAGATTATAAAGTGACGATTTTCGTTAATTCTTAGTAACGTTTGGCAACACTGAATATGTGTTTTTGACAATGACAATTTGTCAGTCTGACAGTGACAGTCAAATGACAATCCGCAGCTGGAAAATGTTGCCATCTTTGTAGTAAAATTTAAATAAAGCTTTCCTGAAACGATCATTTTAACTGGATTTTTTTCTTTTTTGTAGATTTCATTCACTCAGAAAATATACTCTATGGAACTATTTTTAGCCTGTGATCATTAATTTTGTTTTTGTTTGACATTGACATCTAATTGACAAACAAGAAAGAATCAAGAAATTGCTGCAAAAAAAATCGGAATATCGTCGAATCGTAATTTCGGCGACTTTAGGAATATAATGAAAAAACACAATAGATATATTAAATAAAAGTTCCACTCCACGCAAAATGTGTCCATAATATAGAAAAATAGTATAAGTAAGTTAGAAACATGGTTTACGAATCGGTACCACGCACTGTACGGATCCTGTTGTTAGGTGATCCTGGAGTTGGAAAAACTTCCCTGATCCTTTCATTGGTGACTGAAGAGTTCACAGAACATGTGCCACCAAAAGCTGAAGAGATCACTATTCCAGCAGATGTTACGCCTGAACAAGTTCCTACGAACATCGTTGATATTTGCCGTGAGTATTAAAGCTTACATAAAGATCCAAGTACTGTCTTTTCTTTAGTCATCGATTATACAAAATAACAGTATTCAAGAGTGTTCTCTAATATTGAATAAAAAGCGTCCACATCTAGTATGTATTCAATAGAAAGCATGTGAATTTTATCTCTATTGTTGCATTGTTTATGTGCATATTTCGAGTTGTTTTTTTTTATATTACAGTTGCGGAACAATCGTTAGAACAACTTGCAGAAGAAATAGAGAAAGCTCACGTAATATGCATAGTGTTCTCAGTAGACAGGCAAGACACACTTAATAAAATTGCTTCATATTGGTTGCCCTTCGTCAGAGATAACTGCCCCGAAGAGTGTAGGAAGCCAATTATTCTAGTTGGAAACAAGATAGATTTAATTGATTATTCAATTATTGATGTAAGTAAAAAAAACATATTTACAAATACTTTTACATTGTCAATTTATTTATAAATGGTAATATTTTTCTATAGTTAGTTCTATCTTATCAAATCCAGCATAAATTACATCCGTCAACCTATATCAGCATAATTGTTAAACAAGCTCTGAAAGAAATGGCCTATATTATGCTTTAGGACCGGCTGGCAGACATTCAAATTACTATCCATTAAAATTAAAACATTTATTTGGAGTATACCTATTACCTAGCCACTTCAAATAATTAGTCACTTGATTTCATAACAAATGTAAGGAAATTATGATAATATAAGTTTGTGTGATTTTAGAATATCTGGGACATAGCAGAGGAGTACCCAGAAGTAGACAGATGCATAGAATGTTCAGCTAAGTCACTTGTTAATGTATCAGAAATGTTCTACAATGCACAGAAAGCAGTATTGCACCCCATAAATCCAATATACTCAATTGATGAACAAGAGGTAAGCATACACAGCTGAATGTAACTAAATTAAATATCTAACAATGCTGTGCCTCCTGTGCAAAATGATACAACTTATACAACTTGTATAAATTTTGCACAGGAAGCACAGAATGGTACTTTTCTTTAAACAACATAAAGTTTGAAAATAAATCTCCCAGACTTTGTGATTCATTCATAAATTAGCAATATTTAAGATTTGAATAACATGTATAATATTATTTAATATCTATGATAATTTTGTAGCTCCCTAAAAATTCTGCTGGAGCCAAATTAAACACTATTTGCTTTTTGTAATTTTTTTCAACTTTTAAATCTGAAATTAAATTTTGATTAGTGGTATTTTATCCTACAGTCCTACCATTATATTGTGGTTGTTTTAGTTGACAGAAAAATGCAAAAGAGCACTGACAAGGATATTCAAAATATGTGATTTGGATGGCGATGGATTACTGGATGATTATGAAGTCACAATGTTTCAGAAAAAGTGTTTTGATTCCCCACTACAATTACAGGTAATGCTTTAATTCTGTACAAAAAACAGGAGTAAATCAATTTATTTTGCATAAGAATAAATATATCGAAAAGCAACAAGATAGCACATATGCAATAATAAACCAATACAACAAACAACAACAACAACTACAAAACAATTTTTTTTTTGCAGGTTTTAGATGAAGTAAAATCCGTAATTGCTCAGAACATTGCTGGCGGGATAGAAAATGACTGTATAACAGTAAAAGGCTTCATATTCCTACATTGCTTGTTTATTCAAAGAGGAAGAAATGAAACGACTTGGACAGTGCTCCGGAAATTCGGTTATGAAGAAAACTTGGATCTGACACACAGTTACTTATATGCAAGGTTAGTTATGATGATGAAGTATGTTTCTATTGATATTATGCTCATACTAAGGAAGCTACGCTATTTTAAAATTTTCGCGCATTTTCAAAATGAAAGTTAAAGCTAGTAGTAAAAATATAAGAGCTAAAAATTCTAATAGAACAAACAAGTACCTTAACTCCCCAGTATACTACATACTGCATTATCATACCATTACCATATCTCATTATTTTTTTCTCATTAATCCTATGTATTTATTTCTATGTTACAGCATCAAAGTACCAGTAGGTTGTACTACAGAGCTGTCTTACAAAGGGCAACAGTTTCTGACACAAATATTTGAAAGATATGACCGCGACAAGGATGGTATGCTGAATCCAATAGAGCTGAAGAACGTATTCTCATGCTGTCCTAGAATACCCTGGCACAATTTGCGATACACCGTTCCTACAAATGACAAGGTAAACCCTACTCAACTAAACCTTTAATGCACCCACTGCTCGAATAATGAAGATTATTAACTTATTTTTGTAGAGAAGTAGGCGTTCAATTTGACAATTTTTTTGAGTATGTTACGCGGTAATTGTACTCATTGCGAAGCGATTTTAATGGTTCTTTAATTTTGAAACTAATATTATAACAGAATAAAACAAAAAGGAATACTTTCAACAAAACATCTTCAGCAGAAATCATAATGTATATTTTCCAAGCATACTCAAGTGCTCTGTAAATCTTGCGTCTGCAAGATTTACAGAGCATTCAAGTCTTTGAATGCTTTCCTGTAATTTTTATCTACTATTTGTTTAGCACGCAAAATTGAATTCTTATCAAAGATACTTAGAAAGTGGTTACAGTTAGTCAAACATTCTGAACTCTTAGGATTTTGGATCATGTTCAAAGAAAACAATGATATGTAGAAAACTACATATTTCTCTTACTTTGTAACTGATTTAATCCTCGCTGGAATGCACCTTATTAGCGCTTATTACAGATTAACCTTGAATAAACCGTACATGTAAGTATTCTAGTTCATGGCAACCTTTTATTTCAGGGTTACCTTACTTTGCAAGGGTGGATGTGCCGGTGGACACTGATGACTTTGCTGGACTTACAAAACACCAGTGCTTATTTAGCGTATTTGGGTTATAACTTTTTAGAAAACGAAACGCAAAAAAGCGCCATACATAGTAAGTACCTATAAATAATCTATATTATGATCTATATGCTTGTTTAAATTTAAATATTACGCTACTAAGCATTCCTTGGAAATATTTAAACCTTAGCTAATCTCGATTCAACTATACATGTAAGAGAATGCATGTATGTTTGTGCAACCAGTACCTACAAGTGAAAAGAAGCAACATTTTTAACCGACTTCAAAAAAGGAGGAGGTTATCAATTCGACTGTTTTTTTTTTTTTTGTTACCTCGTAACTTTTGACTGGGTGAATCGATTTTGATGATTATTTTTTTATTAGAAAGCTGACGCTTCCCATTTAGTCCCATTTCAATTTAGTCCGGTTCTGATAATGGTATCCATGAGAAAACCATATAAGTCTTAGATTTCCATTAAGTACGTGCGCGACAAATAGATGAATAACTCAATAGTCGGTCTTTTGAAGTCGGTTTTTGTTTTTTGTTTTGTAAAAATAATGTTCTTGTTAATATTTTGTTCAAACAGTCGGACTTTAGCTAGTTGGACGACCTTCAAATAGAATGAATGTTTGGCAAAATGGTGTGATGTACAAACTCGCAATGATGTCATGGTTTGTTTTGCGATATTTCGCGATCATCGCATAAACTTAGAACTCGTAGACTTATAATTAAAGGTACTAATTTATCTTAGCAGCAGCTGAGAAAATGTCGCATGCTATTTCAAGGGCTCTCGTAAATAAGAGTCGAACGCCCTAGAATAAGAAATAAAGGTGTCATTCACCTAATTCTCTAATCTAATTTGATTTTTCCCAATTGAATTAAGGGCGTTTTCTTAAATTATACCCACTCACATAGCGTCTTGTTTTTACATCCAGTGGGCGAGCGGCCAAATATTTAGAGCTGTTACAAAATATAATTTGCCAGCTCTGGATGGTGCTAAAATATAGGAAAAATCTTTGAATAATAATACACAATCGTCGAAAACTAGTTCGTGACATAAAGGTACATCTATTATGTCCTATCATGTCAGGGCCAATTATCTGCTATTCGGTGCAGATATCCCTTAACTTTGTTACTCTTTTTCGTACCTTAGGAAAAACAGACATTGTATGATTTTTACACTACTACTCAGATACGTATTTTCGTCATATTCAAGTCCAGTCTGGACTTTACGACTTCGGTATTGCTAGAAGGTAGGTCTTTAACGATGGTAGGTCTTTCCATTATGGGTCGGTACATATCTGACGGAAAATGCGTCGCGTCCAACCAACCTTTCACACTCAACCGATGATGCGCTAGTGCGTCAAGTGTGAAAGGTTGGATGTTTTATTATACATTTCTCTGTTTTGGCGTTACGCGACCGATAATACGTGACGCATTTTCCGTCAGATGTGTATCGACCCTTAGACGCATCTTTGTCGGCCGCTCGGTACATGACAGGTAGAATATTCTGTCTGTTTATATACATATACACAGTATAGTTAGCTATCGAGGACAGTGGCGTAGCGTGGGTGGGGCGGAGGGGGCGGCCCGCCCCGGGCGGCAGCCCGCGGGGGCGGCAAGCATCTAGTCTCGACGATGTAGGTTGCTGGCCTTCTCCTATGACCGACGAAGTCAGAACGCTTCTAGTACGTCGCGGATCTGACTCAGTACAGCACATTGATTCCAAATTTGCCGATGTTGTTCGCTCAGGGACTTCAACGAAAGGCGGTACCCGAAAACTAACCAAAGAGTGGTTCTACAAACCATTATCTAACGGCGAAAAGGTTCTCCGAACATGGATGGTGTACTCGCCTTTGAAGCAATCCTTGTATTGTTTTTCTTGCAAGCTGTTTGGCAATTCCGGCTCTAACTTCGCATCTGAAGAAGGATTCAACAAATGGTGGAAGCTAAATCCAAGAATCGGAGACCATGAAAATAGCATGGGCCATGAACAGAGCTTCTTGAAATGGAAAGGAGTTGGAAGTTCGCCTGAACTATAAAGCAACCATCAATCAGAAACAACAAGAAGTTTTCGAAAGTGAGGAGAAGAAGTGGAGGGATGTGCTGTACAGGTTGCTGAATATTATCCAGTTCTTAGCCAAACAGAATCTGGCCTTCAGAGGACATCGAGAAGACATTCGAGGAGATGCTAGTGGCAATCGCGGGAACTTTCTGGAGTTAGTGCACCTCCTAGCTAAATACGACCCTCTTCTAATGGAACACCTGACAAAGATAAAACTGGGAGCAAGAGTCTCAGTTTCGTATCTATCTCCAGAAACCCAGAATGAATTTATAAACTTACTGGGACAGCAAGTTCGATCCACCATCATTCGTCGTATTCAAGAAGCTAAATATTATTGCGTAATCTTCGACAGTACACCAGACATCTCCCACAATGGCCAAATGAGCCAAGTTCTGCGATACGTATGTACATATCGAAGGAGAAAAAGTCGCCGTGGTAGAATCTTTCATTGACTTCTTCGAACCAACAGGAAAAAATGCAGAAGATCTCAGCAACGATATAATCGCGAAGATAACATCAGACGGACTGGACATACAGAATCTGAGAGGACAGGCTTATGACAATGCTGCCACAATGTCAGGGATCCACAATGGAGTTCAAGCCCGGATTAAAGCACTGAATCCGAAAGCTATATTCGTTGCATGCACAAACCACTTACTAAACTTGGCTGGGGTACACGCTGCTTCTGAATCAGTGGATTCCGTGACGTTTTTTGGAACTCTGGAGAAGCTGTTTGCCTTCTTTTCCGCATCAACTGTTCGATGGAACGCTTTGGTTGCCGTCACAGGTCAAGCAGTAAAACGAGTCACTGGAACGCGCTGGAGCGCTAGACATGTAGCTGTCAAGATGCTTAAAAATAAGTTTGAGGTAGTTCTTGAGGTACTGAAACAATTAACAGATTCATCTCAAACTTCCGAAACAAGATCGGGAGCCAGTCTTCTCCTGACAGCCATGCAGTCATTTAACTTCCTAACTTTTCTTGACAAAAGCCAAGAAAAGTTAAGGTTAAGGTTAAGGCTGCAGTGCTACCTGAAGTAGATGACGCACAGATTTACCTGCAGCAACGAGGACTAAGTGTGGATAAGAGTGCTCAGAAACTCTGCGCTTTGAAAACCCTCTTAGTGGAAAGTAGAGACCGTTTCGTGCAAGAAGCAATTGACTTTGCTAAGACTCTCTGCGAAAAACTCGGAATCGAACTCAAAACGAGAATTCGCAGGAAAAAACGCATGCATGGCGATGAATCTTCTGAAGATGCAGCTTTGTCTCACGAACAGGAAATCCGTCGAGAGGTGATCGCATCATTCGACAAGACCATTCAAGAAATGACGACTCGATTCCAGCAAATTCAAGAAATATCGGACAAGTTCGGATTTTTGATGCCAGCGAAACTTTTGGACAGCAAGTTCGAGTGTGATCTTTCCTATGTATTAGAAGACATCGACAAGGACGAGTTTCAGATGGAGCGGAAGCGTCTTCAGCAGTTTGTTGTTGTTGCCTGTTCTGAATCAGAGAAAGATATAATTTCGGTTCCAAATATAGTCATCTTGATTCCTAAATACTTACGAGTATTTGACTTTGGCGATTAGTGTTGCAAGTTGTAAGAGAAGTTTTTCGAAGTTGAAGCTAATAAAAAATTACCTCAGATCTACTATGAGCTCCGCTAGACTATCAAACTTGGCTATATTGTCGATTGAACAAGAATTTGCTGCTAATATTGATTTTGACAAAGTTATTTCTGACTTCGCTGCTCATAAGGCCCGTAGAATCTGCTTGTAAAACCGCTCATCCTATTTTAACTTCAATAAAAGGTACCTCATTGCATGTAAAATTTAATTTTAAATTAAGCACTAGAATGGGGGCGGCAAAATGGGTCTCCCGCCCCAGGCGCCGAGATGGCACGCTACGCCACTGATCGAGGATACCAGTTGCAACCGCCGACAATTCTGATAGCATTCCCAAATTCTGAGCGTTTTCGTAAATCCAAAAACCTTGTCCAGTAACCCGCGACAAGAAAGTGGACATCGCCAAGAAGCAGTCGAGCCGCAACGTGTACCAGTGTCACGTGATCGGGCCGCGCTCCTGCGGGAAGACCTCCATCTGCCGGAGCTTCCTCGGCATCGCGCATAAAGTGAGTGATCACAATTCACAAGCCATACTGTATATCGAAAGCTTAACTATAATATTCACGGTACATTATTTCTTAAGGCATAACTAATTGAGGCTGACTCAGTTCAGTTCAGTTGCCTGAGAATATACAGTCGACGTTTTTATATTAGTTGTCAATCATTGCAAGTTGGGACTAGAATTAATTGTCGCCCTTGTGTATTTTTTCTAGCGATGACGCTCTTTAACAAGAATAGTCTTTAGATTTCTTCATCATTTTTTCACTGCTGAACATAGAGCGTCGTCAAGACTCATCATTCAGTCTGATCTTGGGCTTTTCACTTCCAGTCCTGCCAACTGCCTAATGGCCGGTTTACATTATTCCAGTCCAGCGATCCAGTCCAGTACTGGATTGCTTACTGGAAAAATGTAAACCGGCACTGGAATGAACTTACTTTCAGTTCATTCCAGTGCCGGTTTACATTTTTCCAGTAAGCAATCCAGTACTGGACTGGATCGCTGGACTGGAATAATGTAAACCGGCCATAACACTATATTTGCTACATAATACGTACTAGCCTATAAATTTATCAATATTTATTTGCATCTTCTAGAAAATAAAGGCGCACGGCAACGAGCGCGGCGACGGCAACCCTTGCGAGAACTGCTGCATCAACACTGTAGTAGTGTACGGGCAGGAGAAGAGCCTCATTCTCCGTGAGATCCCCATCTCGCGCGTGTCCGACCCGCTGCAGCCGCACGAGGTCAACTGCGACGTGGCCTGCCTCGTGTACGACGTCGCCAACAGCCGCTCCTTCGAGTACATCGCTAGGATATACATTGTGAGTGCATAAACAATACGCTGCTCTTTGGGGCCCTGTTCTGGAGAGTGAGATATTGCAGTCACTGTCGCCCCCCCCCCCCCTACCTCCTCGCTCACATCAATACTTTGTTTTATAGCACAGCCGAATTGTTATTTTACCCAGGAAACATTATAATAAGTAGAATTTTTCCTTCGTTTTTCGAATGCCCAGTGGTCTTGCATTTTCCGCCATCTTGATTTTAAGGGTGGTTTTTTGTTTTTTAAATAACTCGTTTAATTTCAATTTTACACGAAAAATGGTTAGAATCAAAGTTGTTTGAAATTGAATTTCCTACAATTTCTGTCCTAATAATTTTTTTCGTAGGATCGATATTTTTTCATTTAACACCCGGAAAAGAGGTGAGGCGTGCATCGAAATATTTTATTAATATATTTTTTTTTTTTTACAACTTACATTCCAATTTTGAATGCTCTAATGTCCCTACCACACGATTACTCTGTCGAAACAACAATTTATTTTAAAATATTGCAAATTTCAATGATAATGCAAGTGATAATGCGCTAATACAATTCCACCCCCTCGATCGAAAAATATCGATCCTACGAAAAAAATTATTAGGACAGAAATTGTAGTAAATTCAATTTCAAACAACTTTGGTTCTAACCATTTTTCGTGTAAAATTGAAAATAAACGAGTTATTTAAAAAACCACCCTTAAAATCAAGATGGCGGAAAATGCAAGACCACTGGAAATTCGAAAAACGAAATGTAGACTCCCAGTGACCCCCCTCTAACGAATTCCGAAGGAAAAATTCTACTTATATTTTTCCTGGGTTTGGTTCGTTTTTCGTCCAATTCCACTGTGCTATTAGAAAATAAAAAAGACCCTAGGCTTCCAGCCTACTCAGCCAGCTGGCAAATCTGCCACTGCATCTCCGTATTGAACTACACTCCCAACAAATATTATATAACGTGCGTTTTAAATTTAAACAAAGCTCTGTTCGTTTCAGAAATACTTCGCCGAAAGTCACATCCCAGTGCTGATAGTGGGCACGAAGGGCGAAGCCCTGCCGTCCCGCCAGGACTACATCCTGCAGCCTGAAGTATTCTGCAACAAGTACCAACTTTTGCCGCCGCAGTCTTTCAACATCAGGGAGAATAGACACGACGTGTTCGTCAAGTTGGCGACGATGGCAGCTTTTCCGTGAGTACCCGTTATTTGGTGTGGTGGTGGATTTTTGTTCTTAGCTCGATCTTTTGTGTCGGTAGTGGAATACTATTTCGGAAAGTGCTGTGGAGTGCTACTTGCAGAAAGCTAAAAAATATAAGTCGTAGCCCTACCGTATTTTTTTATGAAAATATATTTAAAAGTAAAAAAGTTAGTTTTTGTATTCATCTAAAACTGATTCGCGCAATCATCAATAGTGAAGCATTATTATTTTTAGCCTATTCCGTCCCACTGCTGGGCAAAGGCTTCCCTATCAAGTTATAGTGAAGCATTAACAAAAATAAAATCTGGTTGTTGCAAAACAGACCTCGATTAGCCAACTACATATGTTGACTAATACAATTAATGGCACTCCATGGTCCTTTGTTGAAATGGTATTTAGTTGTGTGTAAAAACCCCCGATTTTAACTATCTACTTCTATCTATTCCAACGGAAATTCCGTTATAGAAAAACGTTTTTGTTACTTGCCTGTCATTTTTAATCAAAACTTGCGTGTAGTGTAGTAGATGAGCTAAATATTTGTGATCCATGACTACATCAAACTGTTTCCATATTGTGTATTTTAATTGTCTTTGTCAGTCAATTTCAAGCCGCTTGGATGTTATTCAGCAAGCACAGGTTAGTAATGTTTGTTGATAAAATAAATCTAGAATAGTGAAAAAAACTTTTGAGTAACACGGATAAACGTAAATTATTTTAACTATATTTGGCAACTAGCAATCAAATAGCTGCGTCCCGCCGTAAATTTTCTAGAATAAAAAGTACATTGTATCTCATGTGACCCAGCCCACTATCTCTATGCAAATTGCACTGTTCCGTTGTATTGAAGGGTAAAAGACAATTATACACATTCATCTGTTTATTATTTCTGCAGAAACTTGAAGCATTTCGCAAGTCTGAGTGGAGACAACTCGTCGTGGTGGAAGGCCGGCATCGGCGTCGCGGCCGCCACTGTGGTCGGTCTTCTGCTCATCAAAGTTTTCAGCTTCCAGAAACGATAGACCTCAATCATACAAACCACTGCCTTAGCATTTCCTGTTAACAATCTACGAGTATTGTACATACTTCTGAAGTAGTATTCGATTGCGCGCGTAATTTCAAATCTTATTTATAGACCAAAGAGCATTATTTTCAATTACCTACGTATAGCTGTTTTCTGTTGTAAATAAAATATAATTAGTAAAAATGTTTTTGTGAAATTTTATTATGCGATTCCTACCTGTTGTCCTACATAAATATAGTGTCCGACCGAAACCGAAACCGAAAACGAATTTCGGCAACGGTCTCTGTTTCGGCCGAAACCGAAACTTCCTTACAAGAATCATATTTTGAGGGAAAAATAAAGAAAACTTTATTATCTTAACTTTATCATGACTGAAAACAAAACAATAAAGACGTTTATTGTTTTCTCTTAAATTACATAGATAAGCAGTCTTCGACATTTTCATTTATTAATAATACCTCGTGTGTGCATAAGTTTTGAGACGAAATAAAAGTTGTAAAACTTTTAAATAATTAACTTATATTTGTAAAATTTTCAGTACACATTAAGTTAATAATAATCAACAATAAAATATAATTGAGATTCAAAATGACCACCTTTGTTTTTAATACAGGCCCTTAAGGGGCGTCTAAACGGGCCATATTTTACGACAATTTGTGGCTGCAATACTGTAGCCGGCAACATTGCTAGCAATACCAGCCACACTATGCAATATTTTAAGGATGGCCCGGCATTATAGCCACATATTTTTTGGTATGTTAAAATGTTTTTATGTGTAGCCGGCGTGTGGCCGAACGATCGCCTCGCAATCGAAAATACTGCAATATATCTGGGCCATCTATATTGTTGTTCTGTTTTACTGTATATGCGCGTCCCTTTCTCCCTGCGACGTGAAGTACTTTGCGTTTTACTTTCTGCGCGACGTGAAGTGTGCTGCGAGTGCTAATCTTGTAGTCACAGGTATTGCATTCCTCATGTTTGTATCTTGCCTTTGTATGTTTGGTCCAATTCTGTTCACAAGAAATTCGAAGTCGCTCTTAGACATTCTTGTAAAATTTTTAAATAAGTATTTATCCAGTATTAATTCCTTGTCTACGGAATCCAAAGTGTCACGCCTACTTAGGTAGGGTCGAATCCACATTCGTGTCCTTTTTTTTCGTTTTTCTGCCAAAACAATGTAAGCGGCTGCGATGAGCGTCATTTCGTCGGCCATTGTTGCTGGATTGTGTGGCTCATTAAAGGGTTCTGAATCAAAGGCCATGCTATTGCAGACATATTGCAACATGTTGCCTGCAATTGATTGCTCAGCCATAAAATGCACTAAAATGTTTTTTTGATGTCTGGGCTCAAATTCAAATTCAAATTCAAAATAATTTATTCAAATATGGGTACATCAATGTACACTTATGAATGTCAAATACAATTTTTACGAATAAATTAGTACACAATAAATTAAATGTCAAAGAAAATAATATTATTAGAATGTCAAAAATTATATAAAATAATTGCAATGTCAAAATATCAATGTATAAAATAACTACAATAGTAGGTATAATCAGTCAAGTATTATTATTACAGTCTAAATACAATTTACGTAAAGAGACTTTATCACAGATGAAGTCTTCAATTTTGTAGTAAGCCTTTTCAATTAAAAAGTCTTTTAAAATTCTTTGAAAATCTGTGTCTTTCATAATTACTAGAGTAACAGGCAACAAGTTATAAAATAGTACGCCGTTCATTACAAAAGAGTTGCCAGTTTTGGCTAATCTAATTTTAGGTAGAACAAGTTTAAACTTGTTCCTTGTTATGCTAGTATATTGACTTCGTTTGTGATATTTATGAATATTTTTACGCACATACATAATGTTCAAGAAAATATACAAACATGGTAACGTTAAAATTTTCACCTGCGCAAAAACTTGTCTAAGAGATTCTCTATAACCTAGCCTATAAATAGCCCTAACAGCGCGTTTTTGTAAAATAAAGATGCTATTTACGTCTGCTGCATTACCCCAAAGCAATAATCCATACGACATAACAGAGTGGAAGTAACTGAAATAAACAATTCTTGCAGTTTTAATGTCTGATAGTTCTCTTATTTTCCGCACTGCAAATGCTGCGGAACTCAATTTGTTAGACAGTTCCTTGATATGTGCTCCCCATTGAAGTTTGCTGTCAACGATAAGGCCAAGAAACTTAGCATCCTTCGACAAAGTAAGTTGATCGCCGTCAATAACTATACTAGGCAAGGAAGGATTATTAGTCAATGTGAATTTAATAGCTTTCGTTTTCTTGGCATTTAGCATTAAGTTATTGACGCTAAACCACCTATTAATTAAACTAAGCGACAAATTGATTTTGGATATATCGTAGTTTTTCCTATTGATTCTAAATAATAGAGATGTATCGTCGGCAAACAAAATAATTTCACAATGCTTACGCGCTAAGAATGGCAGGTCATTGATATAGACTAGAAAGAGGAATGGGCCAAGAATTGAACCCTGAGGGACCCCGATTGAAACGTTAGCCGACTCCGATCGAACCCCATTTATGTCAACATTTTGGGTTCTACCACACAGATATGATTTCATCAACATTAACGCATCACCTGTCACACCATAGTGTGAAAGTTTACATAATAGAATTTCATGGTTCACACAATCAAACGCTTTCGACAAATCGCAAAAGATACCTAAAGAATCATGCTGAGACTCCCAAGCCTCGTAGATGCTCTCTACGAGATTCGAGGCTGCGTCCACAGTTGAACAGCCCTTAGAAAAACCAAATTGCTTATTAAATAATAAATTATTAATACAGAAGAATGAAGCTAACTGATTTAACATTATTTTTTCAAATATTTTGCTAAGACATGGTAAGATAGATATTGGTCTGAAATTACTAGGGTCTTTCTTACTACCACTTTTGAACAAAGGTATAATCTTGCTACACTTCATAAGATCGGGGAACTCATTACTGTCGACACTGCAGTTAAATATATGGGCTAAATAAGGAGCTAAGTTATATATTATTTCAGCAACGAAACAGACTGACAATCCCCAGAGATCTTCCGATTTTTTTGCTTTGATCGATTTAAATGTTTTGATAATAGTGTCACTTGAGACTTCGTGGAATTTAAATTGGTTTGGGCTGGCAGCAACATTTTCAACTAATAAATGAGCAGCTTCCGTACAATTGGTTGCCAGTGATTCAGTGGTTTTATAAGGTATATCCCCAAAAAAGCCTAAAAATTGATTTGCAATATCTTTTTTATCACTAATTATTTCATTATTTTTCTTAAGCTTGAATTCCGATTCTCGACATTTGGTTTTAGCAGTTTCCGTTTTTATGATAGACCAAACAGTTTTTGAGGTATTTTTTGACTGCTTTATTTTGTTAAGTATATACAAGGTTTTTGCATATTTGCATATCTTTTTAAAAGTTTTACTGTATTTGCGAACATAATTTATCAAACGGTTATCATTACTCCCTGACTTTTGATTGTAAAGTTCATACATTTTATCTCGACTAATTCTTATACCTGGAGTTGCCCATTGATTGAAGACTAATTTTACGTCAAGTTTTTTGCAAATAATGGGGAATGTGGAATTAAAGTTTCGTATTAGAATTTGGAATAAATTATTGTAAGATTCATTTGGATTATTGCTAATTTGTAATTCAGATAAAAAGTCATGTTCTATATTATTTTGAAACTGATTAATTTTTTCTGTGGTAATATGCCTTTTACGAATTTGTATTTTAGGGTTACGTCTATTTAGCGGGACAGTAATAAATTGACCAGTATGATCCGAAGTGAGGCATTTAAAGATAGATTTGTATAATACCTTGTGTTCACAGAAAACATTGTCAATACAAGTGGCAGTTGTATTAGTAATACGCGTGGGCTCGTTAAATTGAGGAAATAAATTGTAACTTTGAAACAGGGCAAGTAAATTATCTCTACTATTTGAATCCTTCAGCAGATTTATGTTAAAGTCACCAAGTACTATAACTTGTTTTGTTTTGTTGCAAACTTTACTTAATACTTCATCGGTTACAGACTCAAAAATATTATAATTACTAGAAGGTGGTCTATATAAGCTTACTATTATGTATTTATCTAATTCTACGCAGGATATTTCAGCATGACGTTCGGACGACAGACGTTCAATGTCCTTTCTTTGTTTGACTTTTAGAGATTTTTTTACTACTATCAAAGAGCCGCCATGAGTTGCAAGCTTTCTGCAGAAACTACTAACTATCTGGAAATTCTCGAAGTTCATTAACACCTGATGTTCTTTTAGAAATGTCTCGGTAATACACAATACATCAATATCGTACTTTTCCAGAAATAGGCCAATTTCCAGTTCCTTGTCTTTCATGCCTCCTTGAATGTTTTGGTGAGCTATGGAGATAGTATGATCACTTGATTGTGGTCTAAAAAATTGGTTGGACGTAACGGTATGCATTGTTCCATCATTTCGCTTTGCGCAGGTGGACCTTTGTTGACATCATGATCCATATTTGGGCTACATACTATTTCTGTAATAGTCTTAGTCCTATTCCCATTATTGGGCGAGTCAATATTCCATAACAATAAATTACACAATCTTCGAGAAAGTGAATTTGTCAAACTTTGATTTTTGTAAACATTCATGTCAAGATTATTATTTATGTCAATTAAATGTATATTTTCCCGGAGCGAAGCAAAATTATACAGATCACAATTCAATTTGTATAGGAATTGATTGTAGTTATCAGAATATTTCCGGTGGTATGGCAAAGAGCAAATAATTAGTCTCGATGTCTTGCTTAAGGCATCTAATGAGCTTAGACATTGCAAAAAATCCTTGCGCTTAACAATGGTTTTTTCACCGACTATTAAAACATAGGTATTTTCTGGTGCCGACTGAGCTACCATACATAATGATTTCACAATATGTGTCAAATGATAACCAGGTGTGCAATGATTGTAAATTTTCTTCGATGTGCCATTTTGAAGACGTGCGCCTAGTCCGACTCCACAATTGTCGGAAAAAATGTGGATATATTTCCCTTCCAGCTTGGCTACTTCCCTCAATGTTTGCATTGATTTTGTATCTGCATCCAAATTTCCGGAAATTTTCTTCCCCTTTTCCACGTTATTTTCAGTAACTGCTACCATGTCAGTTTCTTCTTCAATTCTTTTGTCAATAATTTTCCCAATGGTATGTAATTTCCCTTCAATAAAATTTAGTGTGTTTAAAGAATTATCCTTTTTGTGTAAGTCAGTCCTGAAAAGTTCTAGAGTCTCTAATAATTTTTCATTTAACTGTTGTTGGGACTCAATTGTCGCGTTTCTTTTTTGTAATTCGTATATAAGTAGCGTGTTTTCTTGAGACAGCAGTTCGCTATTTAGTTTATTTATAAGATTTTGGTTTTCGGCAAGAGTAGTACAATCTTCGTTAGAAAATTTCGTTTGTTCTAGTTTGCACAGTTCTTCTTTTAAATACTTTATTTTCTTATTAAGCTTTGATATTACTTTCATTAGTCTGTTTATTGACTTATTTTTACCATGTGTACGGAATTTAATTTTGCAGTGTTTATTTTTTACTTTACTCGATTTGATAAGGTTTTCAGCAGATTGTACTAATAGGGTACTATATCTATTTTGTAGTGTGTTGTATTGGTCTTTCATATCAGCAAGTTCTTTTTTCAATGGGTTCATACTTTTCATTAATTCGGATTCGTATTCATTGTTGATACCAACTAATTCTTGGATTTTGTCTTTTTGAATGAACGTCGGATAGTTGGTCATTTTTAAATGATTCATAGTCTGATAGTTTTTTCTTGAGTGTACTTATCTGCTTACACATATTTTCAAACTCATTAGAGTTATTTTCATGCTCTTCTGTTAATTGATCTATTAGTCGATCTTTTTCCTTTACATCTAATTTGAGGACATTAATAATTTTCTCGTATTCTTTGTTAGTTTGCTCTAAATCCCTATTTTCATGTTTGGGAAGAGATTGTATTTTTGCCGAGGCAGCAGCGAGAGCTATGTTTGCCAATAATTGCAGCCACAAATTTTCGTAAAATATGGCCCGTTTAGATGTACCTTTAGACGATTTGGCCACTCATCAATGGCGGCACGAATCTTTTCCAGCGGAATTCGCTTTGCTTCTCGGATAAGGGCTCTCTTCAGTGACTCCAAGTTTGGGTGGGACTTTCGACAGGCCCTGAGCTCTAATTCAAGCCATAAAGAATAATCCAGCGGGTTCAGGTCAGGGCTAGAGGAGGGCCATTCGTTCGCCGCGATGAAGGCCGGCATTGTCCCTCAACCAAGCTTGGGTGGTTTTTGCCTTATGGGATGGCGCTGAGTCTTGCTGGAAAACCCAATCCTTGTTGTGAAATAAAGTATGAGACAGGGGTTTCACAACAGGCTCTAAGATGTCACTTTGGTAATTCTTGGCTTTCACCTTGACGCCTTGTTAACAGAAATGGAGCGGAGTGACACCTTCATATGAAACTCACCACCATACCATCACACTAGCCGGATGATGCGTACGCGAGACATTCCGTGCTGAAGCTGGGACGTCCTTGCTGCTTTTGGCATACACTTTATTGTTTTGTCGGTTAAACTTTTCTTCGACAGTAAAGACTTTCTCGTCGGTGAAGAGTATCGTGCCTCCTAAGCAGTATTGGACAACGTTCGCGTCGCAATTTACGAAGACTTTCGTTTAAAAAGTGAACTTTCCTACGGCTATACGCCTTTACCTTAAGATCATATTTCAGTATTCTGTTGACTGAAACGCGCGAAATATTAGTCTGCAGAGCGAGTTCCTTCTGAGTGCGACATGGATTTCGGCGAAGTCGCTCTCGGATGATTTTGATGTTCGCAGGCGTCCTCACAGAGCGTGGCCGATCACTCCTTTGGTGATCTTGCAAAGAACTTGTCTCCTTGTATCGTTTGATAGTGTTATACACGAAGTTTTCACCTCACGGAAAATCTCCATTGATTTTTTTCCCGCCTTAAATAACGCAATCATCACGAGAAAATTGAAAGATTAATTTGAAAATCAAAGAAAACAAAAGTTAACATTCCAAATTCAAGATTGGAAAAAGAAATAAATAGCAGCCATAATGGGATTCATTATTTAATTCATTTAACGCGCCGTACACGACCGATCACAGTGCGAAAACTCCCGAATGCACATTCGGTTTCGGTCGTAGTTTCGGCAAGTTTGCCGCCGAAAACGAAACTAAACCGAAACTCGTGTTTTTGCCGAAACTCAACCGAAAACGAAACCGAACATTCGGTCGGACACTATAAATATTTTGGCCACATTCTCCCACCCAGTACAAACCGGGTTCACTTTCAGCTTCAATTTGCTTTCATTATTGAAATGAAAAAGATGCACAATAATTCAGTCCTGATAGACGTATTTAGTTTTTGCGTGATACAACAAAATAGATGCCATTTGGCAGTCATCACACTGAAACGCCTCCATAGATTTGGATATGCTATGAAGTTAGCTTATACCTACCCTGGATTAACAAGTTCTTTCGATAAATAGTCTAGGCCTAGGAAGTGGGGAATTAAAGTTAAAATTCAAAACATTTCTTAGTAAAATGCAATATTTATTCAACACATTTTACCATTCTAACACATTTCACGAGTACATGACATCCTATTTTACACATAGAAATTATAAAATTTCACGATACCTATAACAAAAGTAAGAACATGTAATGGCTACGTGTGTACCTTCAAATTGTATTGTACAAATATTTTACAGTCTAGGATTGAGTTGTAGTGTTATGTGCAACAAATTGATTGGAAGACGGTTGTTACTCATTACTTCATAATCCAACATGTCATACCTGATTTTATGAAAATCAAATTTAGCACAACAGACAGAAAAAAATGTAACAGAACATAGAAATGTAATATTTCATCAAACCAAGTTCAGTCAAATTAAAAGTTAAACCTTACAATACAGCTTATATAACTATGGGTAATTCTAATATGGTCGCTGACGTTCTCGGCCACTGGAAAAGAAAAACAACGTAGTGGTAAATCAAATGATCAATGGCAAAAATATGACTGACGGCAATCGAGAACTCGAAAAACACGAGTTAAAAACAGTACAGTGATAAGAGGAGCCAGCAAGTATATTTACCCATCTCCTCTCATCGCACCGCCGCCGCCACTGCCCCGGTCGCCGCCGCCGCCGCCGCCGCCGCCGCCGCCCCCATATCCTCTCCTCTCGCCGCCTCGGTCACTGCCGCTGCGGTCGCCACTGCGATCGCTGCTGCGGTCGCTGCGGCCGCCGCCCCAGCCGCGGTCGCTACCACCGCCGCCGCGGCCGCCACCCCCGCGACCACCGCGTCCGCCCGGACCGCCATTGCCTCGGCCGCCGCCGCCAGATGGCGGGCCGCCGCTGCCACCACCACCGCCGCCGCCGGGCTTGTCTTCATTACACCTAATCACAAAATTTTCAGTTACACACTGGAGTTATTGCATCTATACAAACGCTATACTAAGCGCTCCACGGGTTAATTACCGTGCGTTAATATTGCAAAAAATCAAAAATGGCTCAACGTATTTGAATAATATTATATATAGTTCACAAATGAAAAAAAACTTAAATAGTAATTTTATGTGACACAAAGTTCAGCGGGTCATCTAGTCTTAAATAAAAATGGTGACTCCGGTTAAACATTGTTCTTTTGTAATATTTTGGAAACAACACTAATAAAATAGCTGGGAAAATTATTTTGCTAGCATTTCCTCATGTACTAAAATAAAAAGAGACTAATCCTTTCAGGTTATTTTACGAGCGTGATATTATATAATAGAATCAAAGCCAATATACGAGTGATATTTAGTGATTAGTACCTATTGCAAGACTTTCTCCAGGAGAAGTTGGTATTTCCGCAAGTGGGGTTGGGGCACCTCCAGTCTCCCTCGCGGTTGCCGGAGGGCGGGCCGCCGCCCCCGCCACCGCGGCCGCCGCCGCCCATGCCCCCGCGGCCACCCCCACCGCCGCCGCGACCCCCACGGAAGCCCCCGCCGCCGCCGCCTCCGCCACCGCCGCCGCCACCACCTTTGCCTCCCGCCCATGTATTTTGTCTCTGAGCGAGAGACACCTTTATCGCCGCGCCGTTGAAATCTTTCCCGTCGAACCATTGGATGGCGGACGAGGCGGCATTAGGATCTTCATAGGTAACTGTAGCTTCGCCTTTCGGCTGGCCTGTTGCTTTGTCTTTGTACATCCATACTTTAGGCTTCTGGGTCTTTTTGTCCATCTAAAAACATTAAAATAAAAATAAATGTTTCACACTCATAGCTCCCACTAGGAATAAATCCTGTGTTGGGGATGCCATGGAAATGGAACACACACAAAGACAAGGACAACTAACACCCAGACCCAGAACAGATATTTAAATTCATCATTCAAACATCTGCCCAGCCGGGAATCGAACCCGGGACCTCTGGCTTATAAGGCGGATACACTACCGCTGAGCCATACAGGCCGACAAGAGAGACTTTGAGAATAAAATGTTAAGTGAAAGTATTTATAATACCAAAACTACCTAGTAGATATATGAACTACACAAATACGGACCTTGACGATTCCAATGGCACCGAAATGCTGACATATTTCTTCTTCAGTAGTAGAAGGGTTCATTCCCTGAATGAAGATAGTGTCCTCTTGCGTGACCATATCACCCCCGCCGCCTCGATCACCACCGAAGCTCCCGCCGCCGCCACCACCTGTGCGTGGAAGGATGTTCAGTCAAGGTGTCAACACTAATGTTTGAACTAAGCAAGATTCTAATTAATAAATTATAAAAACCTAAACCTCTGACAAATGATAAAATTTATACAAACAATTTAACCATGGCTCAATTGACCCTCTTATTAATTGATAATATTATTGGACCCTGGTAAAGTTGCGACTATTGCAAAATTATAATATACCCTTAGGATCAAAATTACCACCCAATTGTCATAGAATAAGGCTGATCACAAACACTGAAGATATTTTCAAAGCCATAATTCGACACTTAAGTATCATAATACCTTATATCATAAAAATTGTAGTTTTCCACACTAAAGATTTAACCCATTGACACCGAATCATCCTGCAGTTACCTTCTAATTCTTCTAATTTACGCATTGTAAACCATGCTGCTAAAATAACCCTGTACGTAAGTGCCTAAATAATGTAAGTAGCACATATTTTAACCTAGGGCTGCCAAAACGTGTCGGGAGTTTTTGGTACAACACAATACTCATAGCATTCAAGGAAAACAATATAAAACTGGTACATCGAAAAGCAACTAAAGGAAAACGATAGGTAATTGTAAATAATTGTAATATTGCGATGGAACCATGTGCGCCATTTTAATATGTATGAATCAGATATGAAATTTCAAATATCACATCTGTTTGAAATATTTTTTGATATAAAAAGGGGCAATCTAATTTTTATCATTATTGCTTACCGTCAGGCAAGATGGTGGTCAAACACAAGCCTATAATTGAAAAAAAAAAAATCGTAAGATAGTAGGCAAAGCCCAGATTTATGAATATTAAGATCCTTGTGATATCAGAAACAACTTGTGTAGATAAATAGGTGCCAGGTGTGAAGACGATGAGGACATAAAGCTTGAACATGAGGCTGCTGACATTCCCTGTAATGTACTCTATATTTTAAATCATTTTAATACCTGTGGATGTGGGTTTTTAGAATGATCTAACAGGATTTCTCGCGTATTTAAACTATATAGGTAAATACTTCTCGACGTTTCAACTACATAGGCCACGGTTACAAGCCGCCTGCAGACTGAGATAGGCGTGCCGAGAGAGCTAAATAGTTTTGATAGGCAGTAACTCCCATAAGATCATTAAAAAACATGTTTAAAAATCCCAAAAGTTTTAAGGTTACATCTGCAAATTCCTTCTCTTTTTATTTATTTACTGTGTTTGTCAATGTAGACTTGGAATGTTTTGATAATAATAAACCCATGGTAACCTGTAAAAAAATGGTACTCAAGAATAGATTTTCCTGCGTCATTTGTGAATTTGAAAGTACAATTACTGAAAACAACACCGTTAGCCTGAAAACATCCATTTCGGCTCGCGTAAAGAGCTATTATAGCAATTTGCCACAATGAGTTTAAATTTTTGTGTTATAGTTTGTCCCAAGGTCGGCTTGCTATATATTAAGGCATACATGTAATTCATTCAATTTTATTGACAAATATCCTAGATATTGACCACTCAATAATGGTTTTTTGGTCTTTGGTTCTAGAGATCTATGGAGAGAGAGCTAAACGACAATAAAATAGCCTATAGGTAGATAGGGCCCCAGTTTGAAGGCATTATTTGACAGATCTAAACTAACTAAAAATATATCTGTGTTTATCATTTGCAAGCTATTAGACAAGGACGTCAATAGTTTTAGAAAATTTAGATCTGTCATAAAAAGCCTTCAAACTTGGGCACATATTTAAAAAAATAAAATAAAAACACCATATTTTGTTAAAAAAACTTATCTAGTTTGTAAAAAGTTTTACCAAAAATTATAATAGCCTGCAAGTGTAATGTGCCTTTCGTCTCTATTTTACAAATATATCATAGTACTTTTTTTCTGTAACATGACTTACATACAATTTTTGATTTGGATACCATAGTTTAAGAGAGGTGTTATTTAAATTTAGTCTTAAAAACCCTAGCCAACCCTGGGACAAACCGAATACAGGATACATGTGGAAACTAGGCTGTTAAACAGAGACCAACATGAAGTACTTTATGAACATAAATGGAACCTCAGAGTCAAACACTAGCAGTAGTGATTTATGAACGCCACCTAGAAGTATATTTACGAAAATACATTGGTTACTGAGCCATGCTATCGCATAGGGTATACGGATTAAAACTAGTTTACAATCACATTCGAAAGACCTGTTGTACCTTCTTAATTTAATTCTAAACCCATTTGAAACCTTTGTGCACAAAAAACCAGACTGGTGACCATCTTGATGTAGGTGCACCAAAATCATAAACCAAACCTTTGCAGTATAAAAACATGAACTTGTCAACAGCCTAGTTGATGTCATTGATTACCAGTTAACGCATCGAAAACGTAAGTTTGGCAGCCCTTAGATAAATACAAATGAATAATATGTCAACAGCACCACTCGCTTAGCGAGGAGCTTTACCTTTGTTAAAACCACCCCCCCTGCCGCCGCCACTAAAACAATAAGAAGAGCGTTTAGTTCACTCGGCAGGCTGGGGATACTCTGTACGCTGCACGCTGATTCACATCTAGGTACGCAATATACGCGACCTCCGTCCCATTGTGTAGTCCTTTTCGATACCATTATGTTTAAACCTTGAAAATCTTGAACAACATTGTTTGACACATTATAGCAGGATTGAAGACATGCATTCACACACAAACAATACATTTTGTGGTTTAGAAGACATCTTTTTCAAATAATTATAAATAACAAACCTTGAAAAAGGATTTTAATATTTAGGGTGCAAATTCTTTTGTACCAAAATATTTGAAAAAACTTTTACTTGACAGAAATAATAGTGTTTGTCTAACAGACTGATATGAAAAATATAATTTTAAAAAGTTATTATTTTGTAGTTTAGAAAATGATCCAAGAAATTATATTATCAGGTATTTAATTTAGATTGGCAAAAAATTGCTATTTCTTTTTCAAGATTTGTAATTCTACATTTGTTGATATCAATTCATACTTCATGAGTGATTGTTAGATTTTGTAAACTAACTTGGAATTCGAAATAAACCATTATAGAAACCGCGTTACCAACTGAGTTGTGCGGCCATAAATCACTTCTCTATGTCTCTCTCGCTCGCACTTGTGGGTCTTATAGAGCCAGTGATGTGCATGCGTAAGATGGTTGTAGGCGCATTTCGATAAGAATAAAATGAGATAGAAACATACGACTAACGACTACGACGAAGGCCCTATGACTCAGTTGGTAACGCAGTGACTATAGTTACTGTTATGACGTATGAATTGATAAGATTTTATGACATAATTGATTTTCAAATTAATGAGAACCAAGTCTATGCTCATAACTTTAGAATAGGTGTTGATGTTGGCATACTGTTTCTTCAACTAATTATACAGCTCTAAGTTATTTGTATATAGGTTTTTCATAGTAATATGCAAGAAAATGATGACAACAACTCTTGAAATGTTGGGTAAAATTAGTTGAAAAAATAACACACCAGAATCAATACAATTTACTACTTTTGAAATAAATGCTATGCTATTCTGAGCAACTAAACGCAAACCACACAGATATAATATGACGTCTGGCATGATTTGGTGCGAATGACCAGACCATTTCACTCGGACTTCATAAATAATGGTGTGCCATAAGTTTGAGCCACGCTTCGCCTATAAGTTGGTAAAACCCTATTTCCTTGATTTTTGAATGGAATGGCAAGATGGCAAAATCATATCTACCAGACGTCTTATCTGTGTGGCTTACTGCTCTTATGCCACAATTATTGTTCTTGTTTTGATTATTACTATGGCAATAAAAGAGTTTGCTTATCTATCAATAAATTCATGAGCTTTGAACTAAAAAAAATATGTTGCTAATAAAGCAAAACCATTTTGCTAACGAAAAAATGTAGATGTTGAACATAAATTTGCTATCATTACACATACTCTAAAATACAATAATTTCTAGTTTCAGCTCCCAAAAATAAGTGGTTGAAGAACATACGAAGAAGACCAATCTTGTAATGTCAATTGTAAATGACAGGAAGTAGAGTTCTGACTGTAAGGGCTGATGTGACGAACCATGAGACTCGGGTCGAAAACTAGTTCCAATTTATCACACCATGTATTGAGGGCCTTATTAGTATACTTTGCATGTTAGCACTCTAAATTCATCCACTGTACTAAACTTGTGGAGTGCTTGATATTATCCCGATATCACCTTGACGCTTTTTTGAAACCTGAATCTCCTTCCATCAACTTGTATGCAAAAAAACATGGCTATTTCACATAAATATTACCCTGTTTACAAAGAAATACCTTATTTACACCAGCTACCTTTTAGTTTTATTTTATCCCCTTATAAACATGGATATTTGCTACTTTTAATCAGCAGCTACAAACACCATAATTATTTCAGGAAGATTACAGGCCTCGCGACCTAGACTGTGGATGGTACCTAATACAATAAACGCAAGGTGTCCCCAGTGAATAAATTACAGGAAATACTCCTAGAGTTGTTAAGTAAAATAGGCTAAACAGTGAAAAAAATTTTTCACTGTTTAGCTATTGAATCAACTATTTCAGTAAAATGTATAGGAATAGTAGTGAAACTTACCCATATCCACCATCTCTATTTCCCCCGTCTCTATTGTAGCCACCCGAGCGGTCCCCGCCTCCATACCCGCCGCGGTCACCTCCAGAGAAGCCGCCGCTCCCTCGGTCTCCGTAACTGCTCCCACGATCACCGCCGTAGCTGTTGCCTCCACGATCCCCACCGCCGTAGCCACCATTCCCGCGGTCACCTCCGGTCACGTTGTATCCGCCACCGCTCCCGCTATTGTTGCGATCATATCCTCCTCCTCCACCACCACCACCGGAGTTTCCGCCATAACTTGAGCCACTGTTGTAGCTCTGGCCATAATTGTCGGAATTCTGATTTCCACCGTAAGAGTTTCCACCTGGAATTTTTATAACTCAGTTATATACATTATTCTCTATTGACTTAATAGAAAATGGACGCCTGAGCTGCACTCACCGGACCCTTGTTGGTTCCATTGTGGTGCAGCTGCTTGGCCACCATAGTTTTGGTTGTAACCTTGTGCACCGCCTCCTCCACCTCCGTAATTATCTCCCGATGGCATTGCCGGTGGTGGTACGTTGTATTGAGCGCCATAACCACCGCCGCTGTAGTCACTGGATGCGTAGGCTGAAATACAACGAAGTATTTGAGATTTAAGCCCAAATAAATCACTACAATAGTTTACAATATTTTCTGCTGTGATTTAAAACTTACGATCTCCCATTATTGAAAAGTTTTAGTTATTCACTGAATTAACTCAAATAACCACGCCACGCCACAATTCTCAGATTAAAAAGAACGAATGTGAAGAACGAAAAGAACGAAGATAATTTGGTCGAGGAAAAGAGGCAAAAAAATATAGAGCATGATAGTGATATTGTGCGACATGACAAAGCACAGCATGATAATTGGTGTACTGTTACACTGAATGTCAGACTAAAATATTATGCTGCAAGTTTATTACTAGTTAATATTATTATTATTGTCGGACTGCAATGCGTATAGAATATAATAATAGTCCCAAACCAGCGTGAGTGAAAGCTGATATCATCATTAACATCAAAATAAAATATCATGCTGCCAATTATTATTTATTTCAATTAAGACTGCCAAAAAATATTTTGAAGAGGGATTTTGACTGAATCACCGTTTTCTGTCTCTATAAACAAAGTAGGTACAAGTAGGTAAAAGGAAACGGATGCTTTCTATTTGGTTCGCCTTTCGGGCGACGCAGAATAACAATATTGTCTATGGTGTAAAGCTAGCCACACACGATCAGTCTACATAACGGTATTGTAAGTGCTGCCAGACAAATAAATTACCTATATTTTTATACATTTCATTTCATTGTTTGACAAATGCATTCATTCATTTCATTCAATCGATTTCAATCTCATTGCAAAAATCAAGTTTTCGATTCTGGATTCTGTATTTATAAGCGGCCGTTGATCATGATATATCGATAAATAGTAGGGGTTTTGCAGTTGGAAATATTTCTTTGTTTCCAGTAACAAACTAATATAGGGTGTTTACAATTAAAGCCAACACAGTTGAAACCAAAATGACTTCTTATGTCGATATGAGCCTAGACGACATCATACAGAAGAAGAAAAAGGAGAAACCTAAGTAAGTATACTTGATTTGAAGGTATTCAGTGGTATTTCGACCTATTTAACTTCTATGAATTCAAATAATAATGTTATTGTTTCAGAAATCTTAAAAACCGGACAATGCAACCACCTAAAAAGAATGTCCTGCCACTCAAAAACCTGCCTGTAGCGGACGCTAGAAACAAAATTACATCCAAAAAGAGGGTTCAAATAACGGATGCGCGAGAGAAGCTGGCTGAACTAGCTAAACATAAAGATGCCAGATTGAAGTTAGAAAAATTAAGACTGGAGAGGGTAAGTTGAGGTTAACATATTTAATATACCTAGCTACTTTACTACGACTTTTCAGTCTTTAGTTTATAAACAAGCAAGTGGCATTTGTAACTGAACTGTTCAGGTGCTACATTATACTAAGATCTGTGTTGGGCAGTTGTATTTATTCCAGAACTACAATAAATAAAATTTATAAGCCATGTCTGGGACCTGTGAATCTGAGAGTGTAACCTGCTATGCAATTACTTTATTGCATAAAATAACTGACTGAATTTTTATAAATATGTTATAGATGGTGAGGGAACAAGGAGGGCTAGGGAGACCCAAGCTTCCTATTCGGGGAAAATTTGATAGAAATATCCAAAACGAAGACATAGGTAAGTAAGGACATTAAAATTGTGCATTCCAAAGGTATTTAAACCATGAACATCAGCACTGAGAAATAGTTCATCCAAATAATAACAATTTTATGGCCGCCATATACCTATGTTCAAGTAATTTGATCAAACAAGCTAGTTCAAACAGTTTGGTCAAATTGGCATGACCTTTCAAGCGACCACACACCATCAGGCAGACTTGAAGCGGTGTCAGTTCAGTATCGAACAAAAAAACGTTCTGTATGGTGTAAAAAGTGGCTCATGAAAAGAGACGAATATTCGCATATAAACTTGTTAAATGAATTGAAATATATTTGTATGAATTCTTCTAGTACATCGCGGTTCGACATATTGCAATACAACACGTCCCCAAGGGAACACTTCCGTAGCAACAACTGAGCGCCCGCAACACACACACTCAAAATTTTAATCAAATAGTTTGAACAAACTGGTCAAATAAAAATACGAAAATTCATATTTCTTCCTTCCATTTGATTTCTCATTAAATTTGATCAAATTTTACCACAGACAGTCATGCCAATTTGACCAAACTGTTTGAACTTGCCTGTTTGATCAAATTACTTGAATGTATATGGCGGCCATTAGTAACTTGTGCATTTAGAGTTGTAGTGTTGTAAGCAAAATTTTGTTGTGACAACATATTATAGTTTAACACTTTGACAGTGGCTACACGAATGCACGCCAGGTACTTTCAATACAACTGTGTGCAACAACAAACACATGTTAAAGCAGTTAAAGTATTAAATTGGTTGTTGATGCTTCTCAACTGTACCTAAATTGAATTATATATAGGAAAATCACAACATCAAAATATTTTAATTATATTTTATGCTTATTTCAGTTTTTAGTGATGCTTCCAGACAAGTAGCCTATCAAAGCAGTTCTCGAAATCAATTCAAACAACCACTAAACACGAGGAAGTTTCTGGAGAACAGATCTATTGGCATTAAAAAGAAATATGGTATGTTTATATTATTATATGGTTTCATGAAATGGCAGGTTTAGCAAAATATCCATAGATAAGAGAGCTACGAAAAATGTAAGAAATAAAACTATTATATTATTAACTAGCTGACCCGACAGACGCTGTCCTGTCTTAACTATAAACATTAAATTAGAATTGTCTTAAATTTTCTAATGTTCTGCTCTTTTTTACACACTTTATATTAGCTTCACTTGTATGTTTGTTTGTAACCGACTCCTTTCGGCGCGTTTTTGACCCACTTTAAACAGTCGGATTTCATTCAAACTTTGTAGATTTGTCGAGGACCGATGACAATTCACTAAACAAAGCGTGTTTTTTAGCTTTTTTGAACTATTATTATCTTTTCCTTATTCATTTTTATATAGATGAGTAGGAAACAATTATGCCATACCATTTAATAAACTTTCATCAGTTCTGTCCGATAAGAAAAAGGTACAATCAACGCCAACATGTATTTGATATTTTTTATAGATGTTCCAAAGGCGCGAGAAATTATGCAGAGACCGAAGCCGATTTTCAGAACGGTTCAAAATGACTTACAAGTCATGGATGATCCCATGGGCGAGGATTACATAGAGCCCAAGAGGTCATTACTGAACAGAACAGCTAGTTTACAGCTCAAGATTGTGGCTCATAATACAGATGACCGGCACAAGAGCAGAAGTAGCAGCATAACTGTACAAAGGTAGTCTTTGTTTCACAACTGGTTTGGCTTTATTTTCATTTTTAATGCTCGACAGGCTGACCTAACATATGCTTAGTTTTGAGCCTAAGCAAAATCTGTTAATATTATAAAGTAAATCTTTGCGTATGCTGGTCCAAATACTTAATGTATTGTTTCAGACCTTCTGAACGAGAAATAAGTCCCGCGAGGCCACCATCCATTCTCAAGAAACGCCCCATGGCAGCTCATAGGAGTGATCAAACTGCCCACAAACCTGAAAAACCTACAACAGAATACCGCATTATTGTCAGCAACTTGAGAAATACGGTTACTGGTGCAGATATTCAGGTAAGTAATAAAATAGCTAAAGCTGAGTAAGCAAACAGACTTTTGTTTAAGCAAATCTGAAAACTGCTTAGCTCCAACCAATATACTTAACTATGTCCATTATTGTCCATATAAAAAGACAGTAACACTTACAAATTATCATAAACATCACAGGAGTTGTTTGGAGACGTTGGTGGCATGTTGGAGTCCCGTTTGGTGCGTCCTGGTACAGCTGAAGTGATTTATGAAACACAGGAGAGTGCTGAAAAAGCGGTAGAGCTGTATCACAACAGACAGCTTGATGGACAACCAATGAACTGCCTGCTTGTCACACCGAGGGCCCCCGCTACTTCTGCATCGCAAAGGTTTGAAATCTTCTGGATAAATAGGACAGAAATAAGGATGTGCCGCATTACTGGATTTGGTATCGAAAATATGCAACATACTCAATAACAATAAAAAAACCTGTTCATGGTCACTGCAGAAGTTTTGTTTTGAAGTTTTGTTTTGTTTTGCAATAAGTTTGTGTAATTTTTTAACAATATAAAAATATACCACACACATTGCTGCTTTGCTAGTTCGGCTGATACATAATGCTTCGAAAACTTTTTTTCAACTACATAATATATTAAATTACGTACCTATAAAGTTAAAGTTTTGCTATTTTTTCAGGAGTAGCAGCAAACCCGCCCTCTACAGCACAAACTCTAATGTGGAACCTGACCTGACTACTTTCCACAAAGTGCTTTTTAGTAATTTGTAATTGCTTTGTCTTCATGGCTCTAACTTTTCCCTGATTTCGTTTTTTTAAATTAGTGTCTACATAATTACGTAACTAGAATGTTAAGAAACACACTGCGAGTCTGCAGGGGATAATCATAAGTTTGCATTGTATTTTGTATTTCAAATGTAATTTTTTACTTACCTATTTGACCGAGCGAGCGAAGCGTCTCAGCAACGACTGGCCAAATTTGCTTTCATCTGTCCGGATGTTTGTTTGTTTGTATGTTGGTACTCGCGTACAGGTCGCATTTCTCAACAAATCTCGACGAAACTTGGTATACAGGTTCAACGATTTAAAAGATTTTTTTTGTCGTCGGGATTTTTTGATTGGGGGAGTATTTCCTTCAAAAAGGGGGAAAATTTGCTGCGCCATTTACCGACCGATTTTGATAAAATTTAGTAGAAATATATGGTACCTATAATTCTAAACAAGAATTTCGAATGTGAGTAAAATCGGTCAAAAGGTTGTTCAGATATGACAAGGTCGATAAATGGCGCTGCAGCTGGTTTCCCCCCTTTTTGAGAGATATACCCCCCAATCAAAAGGTCCCGATTATGAATGAATTATATGAAATCGTTAAGCCTGTATACCGGGTTTCGTCGAGATTTGTTGAGAAGAGCGACCTGTACGCGAGTACCAACATACAAACATCCGGACTCTCGCGAGGTCTACTGTTCGCAGACCTTCTGATATTATCAATAATTGCAAGCTACCTTCTGGTTCTCTCAGGATCTGTCTACAAATGCTGCAATAGTTTTGGTTTAGCAACAAATATTCTGATCAATATCTGGTAGTCCAAAATGATGTTATGATGTAAAGTGTCATTAAATCTGATGAAACTATTATATTTTTTCTTTACCAAATAACCATGTAGTCCAGTTCCTTAGCAAAATGTTCGGTCCCATCCGGCAGAAAGCACGAAACTTGGCATGCTGGTAGCTTTTGTATGTGTAATTAGATCCCGATGTAGAAACACCTCGGGAGACGATTGTTTCCCCCCCTTCCCC
Source organism: Alcis repandata (assembly GCA_949125135.1). Classification (NCBI taxonomy): domain Eukaryota; kingdom Metazoa; phylum Arthropoda; class Insecta; order Lepidoptera; family Geometridae; genus Alcis; species Alcis repandata. The sequence continues at coordinate 6,515,432 of OX421226.1, read as the reverse complement.
CCCTTTTTGTGTCCCAAAATCTGTTTTTTTTAGATTTTCTCGAAAACGGTTCAAGCTACGAGAAAGCTGTTCAAGACAGGTATGTTCTCTATAACATTTTCTACAATATTGCTCTTAGATGCATGTTAATAGCACCTATGGTTTTCAAGATATGCTGATATTAATTTCAGGCCAAACCAAAAAAATGACGATTTCTCTTAAGAGGCCTCGGTCAGCAGTAGATGATATCATAAGTTTATAAATGAGTTTTCCTGAAGTCTTCAACATCGCTAAATCCGACAACCTCAAGAAATACTTTGAAAGATGACTCCTTGTGTCTCAAATCCGAAGAATGATGATGATGGCTGACGAAAAATTGATCCTCTCGTATCTCAGAAACGGTAAGAGATAGAGGGGTACACCAAGCTTTTGAAATGTAGATCAAGCATGGACCTTTCTGGAGAGATGACAAAAAAAGATGGCCGCCATACAAAAAAGTTTGACAGTCATACAAATAAACACAAAAAAAAGAAATGCTCATAGCTGTGGAACCGCTGTAGATAGATGAAGTGTGTTTGAACAAATATCATAGAGAATCATAAGAACAATCGAGATTTGGCAAAAAAAATCCAAGATGGCGGATTTCAAATTTTCGTCAAATTTCATTGGATCTTCCAAATATTTGAGAAATCCTAGGATGGTGATATTTTGAATCTGAGAGCCCTTAAGGTCCTTAAATCCATTTATGAAAAAAAAAATTTAGATTCAGCAATTTTTCAAGATGGCTGCCATACAAAAAAGTTTGACAGTCATACAAATAAACACAAAAAAAAAGGAAAAATCCCATAGCTGTGGAACCGCTGTAGATAGATGGAGTGTGCTTGAACAAATATCATAGAGAATCAAGAACAATCGAGATTCGGCAACAAAAATCCAAGATGGCGGATTTCATATTTTCGTCAAATTTCAATGGATCTTCCAAATATTTGAGAAATCCTAGGATGGTGATATTTTGAATCTGAGAGCCCTTAGAGTCCTTAAATCCATTTCTGAAATTATTTTTTAGATTCAGCATTTTTTCAAGGTGGCTGCCATACAATTGAAATTTTCCAAAAACTAGTTTGGAAGGAGACTGTCTTAAAAAATTGATCTTCCATTGGATCTTCCAAATTTTAAAGTGATCCCAGGAGAGTTATATTTTGGATTTGGGGGCTCTTAAGGTCCATAAAGGTCACATCTGACAATTTTTTAAAGTGACCGGAGAAGGGAAATGTTTTGTATCTGGGGTTTTTCAGGGTTTGTTCAGTGGTTTATGAAATGATATCTTAGATTTTTCAATTTTTTAAGACCGTCTCCTTACAAACTATTTTTTGGAAAATTTCAATTGTATGGCAGCCACCTTGAAAAAATGCTGAATCTAAAAAATAATTTCAGAAATGGATTTAAGGACTTTAAGGGCTCTCAGATTCAAAATATCACCATCCTAGGATTTCTCAAATATTTGGAAGATCCATTGAAATTTGACGAAAATATGAAATCCGCCATCTTGGATTTTTGTTGCCAAATCTCGATTGTTCTTATGATTCTCTAGGATATTTGTTCAAGCACACTCCATCTATGTACAGCGGTTCCACAGCTATGAGCATTTCTTTTTTTTGTGTTTTTTGTATGACTGTCAAACTTTTTTGTATGGCGGCCATCTTTTTTTATCATCTTTCCAGAAAGGTCTATGCTTGATCTACATTTCAAAAGCTGGGTGTACCCGTCTATCTCTCACCGTTTCTGAGATACGAGAGGATCAATTTTTCGTCAGCCATCATCATCATTCTTCGGATTTGAGACACAAGGAGTCATCTTTCAAAGTGTTTCTTGAGGTTGTCGGATTTAGCGATGTTGAAGACTTCGGGAAAACTCATTTATAAACTTATGATATCATCTACTGCTGACCGAGGCCTCTTAAGAGAAATCGTCATTTTTTTGGTTTGGCCTGAAATTAATATCAGCATATCTTAAAACCATAGGTGCTATTAACATGCATCTAAGAGCAATATTGTAGAAAATGTTATAGAGAACATACCTGTCTTAAACAGCTTTCTCGTAGCTTGAACCGTTTTCGAGAAAATCTAAAAAAAACAGATTTTGGGACACAAAAAGGGGGGGAAGGGGGGGAACAATCGTCTCCCGAGGTGTTTCTACATATGGATCTAACTACACATACAAAAGCTACCAGCATGCCAAGTTTCGCGCTTTCTGCCGGATGGGACCGAAAACCCGGTTTTTTCGAGCTAAGGAGCCGTACTTATTGTCCTTAATCTACAAATATGTAAAAGTGTCTGCCAAAATTATAAGAGAACGGTAACGCTCTCATAAGACTTTTATGGGGATGTGGGTGGGCCATTAAGTTTTGATCAAACATAATAATATCTGAAAAATGTCCCAGATGGTTTGGCTAGCTACAAAAATTAGACCAGCGTGGGAAAAATCAACAAGAACTCAAGACCTGAGATTTAAGTAGAATATGATGTATGTTTTGAAGTCACATTTTACCAAAACTTCTCAAATATTCATTTTAGGGAAAAAATATTCGGTATAGGTAAAAATGAAAAGTTAGACCTGGCAATTGTGAAAGAAGGAAGGAGACAAACCAAAATGGCGTCGAACGCTATTGCAATTTTGTTTTGTTGATGTACAAATTTATTACAAATCGAATATTATTTGAAGCGAATCTTCTTTCCAAAAGCCTCTTTAAAAGAAATTATAACAATTTAAAATCATGGATCGAGAGGATGGTGAAATGAGCGATGACAATACTATGCTTGTGGATAAGGATGAACCTGATGAAACCCCAAAGAACACAGAAAAAGAGCGAACTGTGGTAAGTAACAATTTAGGAATTACCTACTATGATTCCCGTATACTATTTCATTAAATGGAAAATGATACATTGTTAAATTCTTATTTTACACGCTCAATAGCTGAATGTATGAGTAATGCTAAAGTCAAATAAACTCTTTTACCCACAGAATTATTCTTATTACGCAGGGCCCTTATTCCTTTATTCATGCTATTAAATGAATCTGTACCTGAACCATCAAATAAATAATAGCACAAGTATGTACCTGAACTCATTTTGCATATCATGATTTATGTAATTATTTTTAAACCTAATTACCTAGGCGTTTTTATTGTTTTAGCTTTATAAAGCCGAAAAAGATGGTGTTGTTATAAAACAGCTGGAGAAAGTTGATGCTGCCAAGTTAGAAAAAAGAGCTAAGAGGTTTGGAATAAATTTGACCGGGAACCGAATAATTACTCAAACTCAAATTGATGAGCTGTATGCAAACTTCGAAGTAGAGGGAAATGAAAGACACTTCCGTTTTGATGCTATTTATTTAAATGGTGTTGATGGACTAACAACCAGAGAAATATTTGATTATTTGGAAGACTATAAACCTTCGTCTTTGGAATGGATTGATGAGGTGTCATGTAAGTTTCTTCAATCAATATTTTTGATTGGTAATTTAGTTATATTAGAAATGTGAAAGGCTGTGTGTAAGTGTGCTTGTTACCACATATCTCTGTAACTACTGAACTACTATGAGTTTATCTATCTATCTGATGATAAAATTAGGAAGAGATAGCTCGCTCATGCTTTGGGTTAACACATAGGCTACTTTTCATCATATCATTGCCACTGTTTTTCATCACCTTTTAGGTGAAACAATAGGGTGCAAAATTACCTTATTGCAATAGTGTTACTGCATAACTTCACATTTTATGTTGTTTGTTTAATACCTATTAGTATGGACCAAGTTAAATAGTTACTATTAAAACATTTAACTCATCAAATCCATAGTTTTAAATTTAAATTTCTTTTAAATTATTATACTTTCAGGTAACGTGGTATGTCAAGACCATATTTCAGCAGCACTTGCATTATTGCTTCATTCACGAGAAATAAAGAATGGAGAGTTGAAAGAAATGCTTGCTGTCAAATCAACCCATCACTGGAGGGAAGGAATGCCTCACCCAAAAAAAGACTTGATATTGATGCGCTTTGCCACAAATGGAGAAAAAAAGAAACTTATAAAAAAACCTGAGCACAAACAAATTGATGAATATGATGATCTTTCTTTGAACTCTGTTAGCAAAAATCCTTGGGGGGATTTATGTCAAACATGGGGTGTGTATGATCATCAAGAAGTATTCAACCGAAAACTTCCTAAAAATGACTATGAAGATGAGATAGAAGAAGCTCCAAGACCACCACCCATACACATAAGAAACAAAAAGTTGGCTATGAGACTGGGGAAAAGGAAACAGGATGTAGAAAGCAATACAGATGAAAGTGGCTCTGACTCTGAATGGAAATCCAAATCAAAAACTCCGAGAATGAGAATGCATGCTGATGACGAGGAATCGAAAGTAAAGAAGAAACAAGCACCTAAGCAGCTTGAGGAAATCAAGGTTAACAGGATCCAGAAAGAAAAGTATGCTCCATTGTCAATAGAAGTAGTAAATACCAGAAGTGATTATGTGAAGAGAGAGCCGACAAGAATATCAGATAAGTTTAAATTTCATGGTGGGAATAATAAACAAAGCAACATTCAAACTAGCAGTGTTAGGTCTCGACTAGGTGAAAAAGTTGCACCTCATCAGAGTGAAAGTGAAGAATCTAACGAATCTTCAAATGAAAGCATTGAAGTTAATTTGACAAGCAAAGTTAAAAAAGTAAGCAGTAGAATAAACACATCGAGCAATGTGTGGTCTCGTTTGGAAACAAAACAGAACAGTTCCACCACTCGGAACGATCTGCGACAAATGTTGAAATCTAAGACAAACATTGACAATCCCAAGCCAAAAAACACTAATGATTTAAGGGACAGGTTAGGTAAATCGAAACAATCTAATTTACGTATAGAAATAGACAATCGTTATGAAAGTGACTAATATTGCGTTATAGTTCGGCTCATTAGCAAAATGTCAGTCCCATCCGGCAGAAAGCGTGAATCTTGGCAAGGGTATAGCTTTCATATGTGTATTTAAATTCTGAAATAGAAACGCCTCAGAAGATTGTTTTCCTCCCTTCCTCCTCTTTTTGTGTTGGAGGGAAACAATTATCTTTCAAGGTGTTTCTACTTCAGGATTTAAGTACACATATGAAAGCTACATGCACGCCAAGTTTCGTCCTTTCTGCCGGATGCTGAAAACCCCATATTTTCGAGCTAACGAGCCGTACTATTAATAAATTAGTGAAATATTGAAGAGTTAATTATTCATAGGAATGAAATTGTTACACGAGTGTTACTTTTATCAAAATGTTAAAACATTTACGTGTGTATTAAGCATAGTAAAATTCGGTAATAACTTAATGTATATCACTCACATAGAAAAGCAGAAATGCACCCTGAAGTTTGGTTTTAACACAAACTTAGTACTGCAAAAGTGACTAGTTACATACTGTTAGTACCACAAAAGTCCATCACATTTTTCTGCTGAGTACTTCTTTATTTTTTCTTAAACTAGTTTTAGACAGCAAATATCTCAACAGACGATATGATTTATATGTACTTACTAGTATATTTAGAGTATGTAATAATAATTTTACACATGTTGGCTTACCAAAAATTTATATTTTTGTGAATAAGTTTAATATTATAATTTTTCATCTATCATATCACTTGAATGAAATGAATTCGGAGAATGAATAATGAAAGAAAACACATTTTAGTTAGATATTTCAATCATGGTTTAATATAGTGTTTGTGCCATTTTATGTGCACTTGGACAACCCAAGATGTTATGTATATTTTTAAAATGGTATTAATTTAACATAAAGCTTATTATATGAACAAGGCTATCAAAATGAATTGCGTATAAGTGTACATTTATCTGTAAATATAAGTAACTGCAAATGGTACAAACAATTACATATTTTTATTTATCTGCCCTATCAAAGAAAAAAGGTTAACCTTGGTACTTTTAACTTTATAAGCAGTGGAACAAATGAATATTTAAACTGGTAAGTTATTGAAAAGTACATAATTGTACTTTAAAAGATGAACACATGAGTCGTTACTGGGCGTCCTCAAACTCGACAGACAGCGACATTTACAGTGCACAACTAGTCAAAAAGGCTACATCGCAACTTTAAATAATAAATTATTTTATGATCAATACAGGGCTATAAAGAATGGGCATGCTAAGCCGAAAAGGCACATAGTACTAATCATTATGAACAACTTTTACTATGGAACTAACCCTAAATTTGCGAAAAATTTCAATGACACTCAATAAGATGTGTATGGAACAGCAAATTTTCTTTTCGCGAATTCCGGAATGGTCCCATGGTAAAAGTTGTTCATTATGATGAGTACTAGAAGACATTTCGGCATAGCATATCCTTTCGTTATAAACATAGTGTAACCATCAAAAGTAACAGCGCAGGAGTCTCAAGTGCACGGGACATTATTAAATTTGTTATAGCTAGCTAGGTGTCTTGCGTGAAAAGCAAAATAATACTGTTATTTATTTGATACATTATGTGTTATGTTTCTTGAGTATACAATAGGTTAATTGATTAGTAGCAGTAAGTACGTGGCAAAAACATAGCTTGTGTTGGTGTTAGTATAATAGTAAAAAATAGTTAAATCAATTATTTAAAAGTTAAATAGAGCAATGTCGCCCCGTGATTATTAACTACGATTCAGCGTCTTCTAAAAGCTTTAAAATAACGTCAGATCTATCTAAAATTACATAATAAGGGCCTTAGTTATAAACGCTGCAAATGATATTAGTTTTTTACCATATTTATTTTCCGCGCAAGTTTGATGGCGTTATCAAAATAGCAACCTTTATAATAAGGCCGTACATCTGGCACATTATATGCAAGGTCAGTAAGACAAGCTTCGATTTATATACTGGTACGTTTTTTTTAATGGTGATGGTTAATAACAGTAACGAGTATATACATATTTATATAGTTATGAATAAACTAAGCTGCGGCGCCCACTAAGGCGAAATGACCTATATGATACGACAAGTTTTTCTATTGCATTAATCTGCTAGACGTCGCAAAATCCGAAGCGTTCGTAAGTAGATTTGTCAGATCACAAGCCACGCTCCTTAGAGGGATATCGCCACTAAAAGTTGTGCAAATTGAAAAATTTCAACTTTTTATTTCGTGCCGATGCATGCTACTACTAAAAGCTCTAAATAACTGTTTTATTTTGAAACATCTGTTATTAATTTTTCAAATATACGTTACAAAATGCCTATAGCTGTCGTGGATACAAACAGCTGTACTAGTATATACTAATTTTATTTATTTTCTGGTACAGATCGCATCACAACAGTATGCACGTCTCGAATTTCCTAACAAAATCGATGTGCTCGATTTTACAAAGCAATTGCCCTTGCGGCAACTTTTTGTCTGTCTTTAAAATACTGTCTTGAATATATTATAATCGTCAACTCGCTATAATTATAAGTAACAATACAATCATACAAATATACCTATCTATTTTCATCTCTGAATAAATAAATATTTTGCTACTATGCCAATAGTAAATAAAATATAAGTACTATTTTTCATATAAATATAACTCTGGTCTATACTACAAAACTACTGATATTTAAACATACAAATACTTAGTTAATAATATTTATGTATAAAATAAAGTACATATATTTAACTATAATAAAACAAGAGAATCAAAATAATATCATAAATAAATTCGAAAGCGAGCCACTGCACGACAGCATAATCTTTGTCATAATATAAAATTAAAATAACTTTCATATATCTAACAATATGTACCGTTTCAGTGGAATGTCTCAGTCTTGTGTACTTTAAGTACCTACCTACATACACAACAATTAAAGAAAATGTCTTACATTACATTTATGTTACCATCGCAGGCGAATCTTGGCCGTTCACATTTTAAACCTTCGAAATCTTCATTGATCGAGTTCATATTTTCTTACACACTGCTTATATAAACTTACTAGCTGACCCTTGCCCACTTCGTTGGGCATAATGTTAATTAAACCCGAAGCCATCGCGCGCCGTCCGGACCGTTTTTTCTCCGATTCACTTTGCAAAACGGACTACCACGTAAAAGCCTTTTTATTTTTCGGTTTTTTATATAACCTATGACACTCAGCAATAATGTAGCTTTCTATTGGTGAAAGAATTTTTAAAATCGGTTCAGTAGATCCCGAGATTACCCCTTACAATTTAACAAATATACAAACACACAAACTTTACTTCTTTATAATATTAGTATAGAAGTATAGATTAAGCCGATCCAACAAGATAAAACTTACCTTTTCTATTTATTAACACAAAACCGAATATTTAACCTAAGACGGTAACATACAATAAGTAGAAAAATCCTCAACTCTGACAATCATTCACTCAAGAGTAAAAGCATCATGATTTATTTTGATTTCTCTTCCTTTTTCATTTTATCTTCTTTTCCTTCCTTCCGTTCAGCAGAATCGTCTTTTTTCTTTGGAATTAACGAATGTTTTGCCTTTTTGAACTGCTTCTTGACTTTGTCTTTTACTTTGTTCTTTTTTGGAACAGTTGTGGCTGATGCTTCAGATGATTTCACCGATGAACTGTTCGAGTCACTGTTTCTTTGTGCTGGAACCGAAGAGAATATTGAATAAATAAAAAAGTACTGATACAGACAGATCGTAGGTACAACAATATTCCTATCCTTCCGTTCAACATATACGGAAACTAATTCTCCAATACTTGTGGTAGGTATTTGAGTATAAATAATGTTTATGTAAAAACTAGCATGTCAAGGTAACCAGTTCTAACAAAACAGTTATTTATTGTTTAGGGTGCCCATCAGGCATGTACCTTGGGCGAGCTTCTGGTGTCTATGTCACAGCCAATTTTTAAAAGTTTTCAACGGAGCGACAGCAGCATCTTTCAATCGTACATAAGAAACACCTGTTTTTTGTAATTGGCGTATTGATCCTTTCTACAAACACTTAGGGTTAGGATAGTAGTGACCTCTCTTGGTGGCGATGGAGGCCGCGATGGCGAGGTCCTCCTGGCGCTCGCGGCGCCGCTCCGCGTCCAGCTGCTGGACCAGCTCGTCGCGCATGCGCACGATCTCCACCAGCCGCGACACTAGCTGCTCCTCTCGTGCCTGACGAATGGAACAGATTTATACAAATTAGATATATGTATTTCTTAGATTCTTCATAAATTATTCATGAAACAGACAAGTAGTTGTTGAGACTTTATAATTACAAGATCATATTTAGTTCGGTTCCACGAAAGCCATAAAATTCATACATCATCTCTCTAACAGTGAGATGCCTTCGATAACCACGAGACACCGAAAAATCTCCCTAATTATTATTTAATAACAAAAAAAATGTGTATATTTCAACAGAATTTATTAAAAAATAAATTAAAAAGGAAAACTATAGAAAACCTACTACTGTCTACTAGAACACTACATGCTCCTATAAAAGTCTTCATTTAAAAGTGGTGAATATTTTTTTCTAAATTCTAAACTTCCATCGACAGCATGAGGTTGATCTAGTGTTTTTCTAGATGCTTTTGAAACGCATGGACATAGAGTCACGCGCGAAGAAAACTTTTCTGCGTCAAGTTCTGATAATTCGCGCATTATATCGGCGTTTTCACGTTCTAACAGCATTTTCTCCTGATACAAAGCTCTTTTTGACAACTCCGCTGTAGATAAACGTTCCCAAAATCTCGTCAAGCCGCATGTTGATGCCATTGCGTTAAATATAAACGAATATTTGGAATGCCTCCGGCTTAATTTTGACGTCTTTTCTTCTGATGTTTCAAGAAGAGTTTTTGAACCGAAAGGCAAAACCTTTTCTCTCTGATTTTCAAACTTTCTGCAAAGGGCTGCCATCCGTAAAATTTTCTCATTCTTTTTACATGCATTACTTAGATGCTCAATAGAATTATCTGACTCTCTTACAAGTCTATTAAGTTGTTTTTCGTCTGCAGCTGCGGCTTTCTTAAGGCACTCTTTCATTTGAAAATAAGCATCTCTGTGTCTGTTACGGCGGTCACGGAAAGCAGATTGCTTTGTTCCTGATTCGTAAGATGTCAGTTCTGCTCTTAGGCGCCTTATTATCCCCTCATTAGCAGCTATTTTTTTGGCCTGAGTGGCAATGATGTCAGCCATTTTATTTTCTTTTTTACGCAATACTCGCATTTGCTTCTGGTTGTCTGCTGTACTAGTGAAATAGTGTTTGCACGTCGCTTTGTACTCTTCCCACATAGCTGTAAAGCTGCCTTCGAGGAACCCACGGATATCATCGCGTATTTCTCGAAATTTGCTCGTATATTCGTCTTTTATTACAAAATTTTTGCCTCGTGTTTCCCATTTTCGAGAATCAGCTAGATCGTTCGTGTGGTAAAGGAGCAAATGTAAGTCTGTTTCGGCATTTTTTTGACCTTCTAAGATGTAATTTTTGTCGTCTCTGCCTTGCTGGAGTAGCACCGTAATTTTGGTTTCAGACTGTTTGACCATAGCTTCCAAATCTTGGAGGAAAGTACCGATAATGTCGTCTACAACTTCACAAAAGCTGCCGATCGTAGATTGATACTGACTATCTGCGACGCGTCTCAGATGTATAAGGACGTTGATTAATTCATTTCTTTTGTCGCAGGTTCGATCGAAAGTATGGCACATGATTTCGATATTCCGCTTGTATACAGGTGCCTTTGCTTCGGAAATAATTTTCCGCAGCTGATTCGTAACCTCGACCTGTTGCAAGTTGGTAATTGCTACCTCACGTTCAAGTTCTTTTAGTTTTTGCCTTTTCTGTGCTTCGATCGCAATTTTCTCGTCTTCAAGCTTTTTAGCTAGCTTTATCGCATTCTTTTCCTCTTTAGTCAACCCCATTTTTATTGATCAAATAATAAAATAAATAAATCTATGTAAAAAAAATATCAAACATCCCAACTCATTAAACGTTATTTTTCAAAGATCAATGTCAACAAAAATTAACGCCAAACTGACATAAAAGAAAACATTTCATTATTTACAGCCTGATAACAATCTATACTATTATAATAATATAAGAAAGTAAAATAAGGTTTGTACGTAATCCAGAGTAATCTCTGGAAGTCCGAATGTATTCCGAATTTAAAAAATATTTGACTAATGAAAAGCTACACCATAATACGCGTGACGAAAGATTTTAAAATCCTCTTCCATAATGTGAGTACACATTTACTATTTACAAAAAAGCCTTTATTTCGGTAATAAACTTAAGTTTAACGAAGTTTGAAGCCATTTTTCACATATTTTTTCAACAGTGCCCGAAAACAGCTTGCTTGTGTCATGGCGTCGATTTGACGTCACGGCATTGTGTCATGTCATTGTGTCTATGCGTGATGAGCGGCGGATGACCTGAGTTCACTGAGGCGTGACGTCATAGTACGCTGTGATTGTTGTTTCTGACAAGATGGCCGATTGCTGTATTTTAATGTTTTAATTTATTGAAAATCTTAATAATCTGTTTTTTAAAAATAAAACTAAACATGTTTTTTTTTTTTAATCTGGCTAGTCCCCTGAAAGCATTGAATCGGCGATTTTTTGATACTGTCGTCATGCCTATTAGCTACACTAACTGCTATATTTTATAGCCTGCCCTACCATTCCGTAGCTATGTTATATTTATTAGAAATAAATTAAATTCTTGTTCTAGGCCGAGTTCAGTGCATAAAGTTGTTTTTACAGTTTCCCAAAACATATTCACTTCTTATAAGCGTTAACTTGTTTAAAGTACTAGGTAACTTGGTTTTTAACTAGTGAAACAACTAGCGGCCTTATCGCTAAGAGCGATATCTCTTCCATGCAACTTAAGAATGTAGAAGATATATAGTAGAGATAGAAAAACGGAAAGCATTTAAGGTATGTTTCCATTACCTTATCTGCGTCGATCCTGTTGACAGCCGGCCGCGACTGTATTATTCTGATTTCGTGCTCGATATCCGCCTGCTCTTGTTCTAATCTTTGCTGCCGTCGGCTGAAACATCAATAACACTCTCTCAGTACTGCTACCGATACAAATTATCTGACAGATAAACGATGACGATGTTTATCAATAAATTCCTCTGTGATAAAATAATAGGCTTTTAACATTTTCAACAAGATATTTAAATTTTTACGATGTGAATAGTGGGTTTTTTTAAACTAAAACATATCTCAAATATTTCTAGACAGATCTGTCTACGCTTACATTTCTCTTGTACAATTTTCTGAAACGAATTTGACAGTAATCTATGTAATTTTAGACTTAATTATCATACTAAGTATTACTTGAGGCAAAACAAGAGAACTGGCGTAATATTCATAAGGCAATATTATTTAAAACGTTCGTAAACAAACTTACATGTACATCAATTCAGTCTGTTTCCTGAAGAGGTCATTTTTCTCATTGACCAGTTCACAGAGCTGTATTACTAAATCTTCGACTTCCTCTTGCGGCACCGTTGAAGCTTCATCGCCTGTAAACGATATACTATTATACGAAGCGACCAACATATCTGTGCAGTTGGAAAAATGAAAGAATTGAGAAAATCACTGGAAGTTACTCAGAAAATACGATGTTAGCGCTCCCACCTAACGCCGTGGATAAGTTTGTCAGTACCGTGTCTACTAAACACTTATTCAATTTGTACAATGAGATTTGATTCGCACGAGATTGAAGTCCTCTGTGACGTCCAGATTAGACTTTATCCTACCTGCTATTTATTACCCGACTGTCTAGAACGAGGGTGTTTTTCGCGTCTTTGTTCAGCAGTGCTATCATCGTTAAATGTAAATTTTTTACTTTTTGAATTTATTTTTTATCTCGAATATATCCGCATTTGACTACCACCAACCATCATTTTGCAGTCGGGTTTTGTTTATTACTTATGTTATCAATGACATTTTTGTGGATTCAAAAACTGATTTCGTAATAGTTGATTGAAGTCTCTTGTTTAGCAGGCAAACGTTACAGATATTAGATTTATTTTCCATAAAACATTTGGTAACGAACTGCCTATATTTATATCGATTTGACGTATATATTTTAAATTCGCCGACCTTTCGACCTTTCCGGAAAATTTTGCTTTATTTTAAATAATAATAATTAAGTGATTCATTGCGACGTCGTCATACATGAGAATCGCGGCAGTTAATTAGTTATTTATAAATAACGGCTGTTTGAAATACGGAAATAGTAGGTAAATAAGGACAATGAAGGTTTGACCGCGGGTTTTACCTACATTACAAAAGTTAAGAATTAAACTGTTTTGGAATGTTGTTAGTAACCTTGTAACTATTGTGTGGGTAACATCCATAACCGAACCAAATTTCAGTCAAAATATGATTTTTCAAGCAGTTTCATTATCACTACTCTATTTTTCTCTAAGTGGCATTGACGATAAAGTTGAAAACTGTCCGGTGACCATAACATTCGTGACGCAACTGTACACAGATCATTGATAAATAGGACAGGATTTAAATATGTACAAAGAATCCGGCTAGAGGCTACTCTACAATGTATTATACTAGATGTAACAGAAAGGTGTTATAATATTAAAAGGTGTGTAACATAATGTGTATGTTTATCACATTTCGAATCTTAAATCCAAATCAAAACTTTATTTTACTGTACAAAACTTTAAAATTAATTATACGTAATTTTTCGACAACCCTAATGAGTGCTCACTGACTGCGCTTGTCACACCATACTGATACATGACATTTGACGTCAAGGTCAAACCTTGCCGATAAACTTTTAGGATTGCACCTGGCTAGGTTTGTGTAAAGGTTCACCTTGTAGCAATCTGTAATCTAAAACGCTGACAATAAGGAGATCTTGGGGTGAAAACTAAATCAGTCTCAACATGGCCTGTTTAAATATTATCAATTTATCACACCTTTCTGTAACACCTTCTATAATGAGATATGTGCGCTGTGCAGACTAGGCCTTAAAAAGTGCATTGAACGTGTTTACCCTCACACTTGTCCCGTATCATGCGCTCGATGAGCACGCCCTGCCGCTCCAGGCCCAGCTGCTGCGTCTCCAGCAGGTCGAGCTGCACCTGCAGTTCCTCCGCAGACATCTGCAGCTTGACTTCGCGCCGCTCGGGCAGGGGCAGCCCTGGCGCGGGACCTTTCTTCTTGCCAGCTAGAAATTCATAGTCGACACCTCAAAATCTATCAGATATATGGACGAACTTTGAACACCTCAAAATCTATCAGTTAAACATATTTTCAACTGCGCCCGGTTTCACTTGTATTTTCCGGGATAGAAGTAGCCTATAAGTTAATGCAGAGTGTAAGCAGCCTTCATATCGTTCATCCGAATCCGTTAAACCGTTTTTGCGTGACTGAACATTGTTCAGTCACGTTGTTCAGTGAACAACAAGCATCTAAACATACAAATCGGCGCAGCGCCATATGCGTTCGCCAACCACCCGGTACGCTGTCGAGGCCTCAGTGGCCTACATTATTTAAAAAAAAAAAACATACAAAGTTTTTTATATTTATACTATTAGTAGGGTCTAGATCCGATTTTAAAATGATTTAAACGAATTCTGGTGTGGAGAGTTGTACTTGTACGAGTTGTGGTTGTACCTATACTTCAAGTCGAGAGAAGACAAATTAAGTACTTAGGTATATTTTATATTCCAAACTCTACTTGAAAATTCTCGATTGAAGCGCAGGTGCACATAAATGCAAAGCAGTGTGATTTAATCATTAATGTGCATCTATCATTTGCATGTTCACTGACCGAAGGTCGTCATATATTATAATTTCTAATGCACATTACATACAAGTTTTCCACTCTCTAACTTGTTATGCAAATAAGCTGAACGTTGTCAAGAGAAGCTAAACAAATAGATGCTTATCATTGATAATTTTAATGACATATTCATCCGGCGTGCAATTCGTTTTTGGTCATGGTATGCTGATGATTCACACATTTCCGGGAAAATCTACGCATCTAACTAAACGATTGTGAAAAACTCAGCATTCGAGTGACGTGTGACTGTAGAAAATAAAAGAGATTGACAGCGGCTAGGATGATTCATATCGGTGAAGGCATATGTAAGATAATCTTACTAATATTATAGAGGTGAAAGTATGTATGTTTGAAACGGCTGAACGGATTTAGATGAAATTTGGAATTAAGGTCTTTCATGGTCTGGATTAACACATAGGCTACTTTTTATCCCGAAAAACGCGGGTGAAACCGCGGGGCGCAGCTAGTGAACTCTATATGGAATAGAATATTCCATTGCTAGTCTTTTATCATTGATTTCTTATATAACCTAATCTATACTAGTTGTTCGTCCCGAAACTGTGATTTCACGATCCCTGTATCTTTAAAACCTCTTGACCAATTTTGCTGATATTCGATGCTTGCATGATTTGCTAAATGTCATGAAGATCGGGTCAACGGGACTAAAATTATCGTCGACAAATATACACACAAACATAGAAATATACACTTATCGAAGAAAAACAATACACAAAATCATATAAACGCTAATTGGTTCCAGTCTGAAACCTTATTTTCGCTCGATCTATGCTAAGGATATTACCGTCGAATCCAGACATGTTTTTAGTCTCAGATGTGTCGATGCCCTTCTCGATAGAGCCATATCCAGAAATACTTTCTGGAGGCGTCGGTGCCAGCCGCTTCCTCAGCCGTGGCGTAGACTTTTCGTAGCTTTTCTATTGAGAAAATAAAAAGATTCTAATAGCTACTCGTTTTGGCTGAAGATTACATACAAAGCTAACTAAAAACTCGAAAACAGGTTCTATGTAAATACTCAAGTAAATTATAATCATGTCCAATCGACAGATTGCAAAGGCAAAATAAAGAATAATGATTTCCGCCATTTGAATGGACATCGTTCATTTTGTTGCCACTCCCCTAGGTTTTGTATCTTTTGTATACATACGAGTATTTATCTGGCAAGGTTTACAATACAATGGGTACATGTACTATGCTTGAATGCATACTATAGGTATTACCGTAATGTGTTTTATATTGAACCAGTAATACTTAGATATATGTATAAGAGGTACTGAGCTGTAGACAATACTCGTAAAAAGTACATGTGATATTGACGCACTCTTCGGTAATTTGCATACAAACATTATATGATAACTTTTTGAAAACTAGATGTATGACTTTTATGATACTTAGTAAGCATAATTTAGCAAGTGACAACATTAATTCATAATTTTATTAACTTTAAAAAATACTGAACGATAAAACAGTTATTTGACGCAAAAAAAGTGTGTTGTTTCTGGTGCCGCGTTAACATGATCTTGAACAGTTCGCGACTCCGCGTATTGTCAATAGCCAGATGCGTAGTTAATGATTCATAAAAATGCTAAGACTTTCTCAATGGGTGTGTAGAAAGTGTATTGTTTCAAAAAGTATTGGTAAAGGCACGTACTGTCAAACGTGACCATCAGTAAAAAATACGAATCGTCTTTGACTGTATTTTTTTAAGTTTCTTCAGAAGATACCCAGCTGCGTTGGGACGCAACTGGGTTATGCCAGCCTCTATGCAGAGGGTAACAGAGGGTAACGGGATCTAGGTAGGTACCTTGTTCACACTCAATTAGCATCAATAACATTTAGCAATCAACAGATCCTGAAATTTTACTGAACCTAGAAAAACTTGTTTTTTGAATGAATTTCTTATGTTCACAAGAATTTAGTTAAAAAAATATTTTTTGAACATGAGTCTCCCGAAAGTAACACCTGATTCAATCAATCATAGAGAGATAGATGATAGAGTAGAGAGTTTACCTGATCTGAATGCGCGGTAGAATTGAACGAGCTGAGCGAGGATATGCTGGCCACGTCGTCCATGGAGGTGGCGTGCGAGCGTGAAGCCTCGCTGACGGTGAGCACGGGCGGCGGCGGCGCGCGCGGCTTGCGGCGCCGCGCGCTGCCTGGAAGGTTGGGCGTGCTCGCCGCAAGGGACGAGTATGTGCCCTTCGAGCTGTACCAACCACTTTGGTTAAATAAACTATACAAAACAACTTCAAAAGAAATACATCAGTCACCAAATACATAAGGAATTCATTAAAATAAATCACAAGAAAACTACATCAACTAATAGATCTAAGGAACACAGCAACAGCAGACTGCTTAGTGCATTTAGTGCATTTCAAGCCTTTTTATCTTGAACATTTGTCTAAGACATTTTACCTAATGTGATCTAAATGGCCTTAGCTATACTTTGGTAGCTGCAGTTTTTCACCGAGATACCAAAATACCTTACAGGTATAAATATGTGAAACTGTCTCTAAGTTTGTCTGTTACCTTATCACTACTTCGGTTGGATCAATCATGATAAGGATCATGGAATGCCAATCGGAAGTAAAACCGGTCGGATACACACAATCATGGTCAAGTTGACGGTTTTGGTTTTCAGTAAAACATTAGTATTCCGTTTTTTACTTCAATAAATGGATGACAAGCATACCTTCTGCTGTGTTCTTCTTCCTCATCTGTGGATGGTTCTTCACCATCAGACCAGAACGGATTCACGGCGATAAGTCTTTTACTGTAACGAATTTAACAAGAAAACAAAGTCAATCGGAGCTATTCTTAAGTTCTAAAGGCAAAGTAAAAAGGTTATTGGAATCACATAGAAGAAAACACAAATATAAGTTTGTTGGTAAAAGTTCTACTCACACTGGTGTAGATGTCTCGATACCGGGAGCTTTAGATGGCGGCTGTATCGGAGGCACCTCGTCATCTTCATCGTCTGAGCTACCGAAAGGATTCGTACTCTCTTTCTTGGCGCACTCCTTTGATTGTTCTTGCTAAAAGTTGATACACAAGTTAATATCACAAATTACAAAAGTCTTCAAGAATGTTACCATTTCCTAAAGCTGGCTATTATTATAGAAAAAAAATCTTACTTCTTCTTCATCATCAGAAAATGGATTTAAATGATCTGGATATTTCTTAGGTACCAGTTTTGACTCTTTTTTGGTAACAACTATAGTTGCCGATTTTCCAGTTCCATGCGGTTTTTTCCTTCTAGGAGGAACACTTATTGTTACCTCTTCAGTTTTCTTGGTATCTTCTATAGACGTATCATTTTCTGCCACTACAAGATTCGTTGTAGCTGGCTTCTTTGCTAATACAACATCGTCCACAGGTGCTTCAGTTTCCGATATCGAAAGGTTAGCGATTGTAGGAATATCGGTTTTTCCGCTATCATCTAAAGTTTTATCTACAATAGCAGAATTGACTGTTATAGGATTTTTGGCTATTCTGATATCATCTGTAATGTTAGTTTCTTCTTTTGCAGCCAAATCTTCTATAACATCAGTTATGAAAGCATCTTTGTTCTCATCTCGTACTCTGTTAGGGCTTTCATGCTTGTCCTTTATAAAATCTTCATCTTTGTGCGTTTTGTCATTTTCTTTCTCTTTTTGTGCAGAAGTTTTATCTATTTCTAAGACAGAATCTCCTGATAATTGTGTTTGTAGAAAATTAAACTTATCTAGATTACTTTTGTATACTTTTTCTGGAATGTTTTTAGGCATTAAGTTATTTATTTCCAAACTCATATTGATATCATCAGATGTTTCCTTTTTGTCACGTTCGTTTTGCAATTCGCCAGTTACACTTAATTCTTTATGGGTATTATTAGTAGTACTGTCTGTCATTGATAGATTTGAACCTTTACTATTGATACTGGTTTCTTTGTCATTCTTCTCAAACATATTTATTCTCTCTGTAGGATATAATAAACATGTTATGACATAATTTGCTATTGTTCTTATAAAGTGATACCAAAATTCATGAGTCATCTATATTGGTTTCTGAATATCTTTCCTAACAATAACAAGATAAAATGCTTCTTATAGTTTAGAAAATCACTACAAATAATTTAAACTAGTACAACTCTTTTATAAAATAGGTTATCCTAGTATAATTAGTATAAAATAATTCCTAAATGCTAATTTAGGAAGTTTCACATTTACATTACCTTATTTTGCAGATATTGAAATTCTAATTTAATTCCAGAAAGGAATCAAGGAAAGAAAGATAGGTAGTAAATAACACAGATTTAAAATTAATCAGAGTGAAGAAACATACAACACGATGAAGCAAAAGATAACAGCAATCATATCCCATTCCAAAAATCGAATTACTAAATCAGTGCTTCACACTATTATGAGTAAAATCATTTAAAAAATGCATTAAGTAGCTTATAAAATAATTAACTTGGGTAAAGAAAGTATTTGGCTATAAGTTACACACTCACCTAAAATTGATGATGGCCTTGACTTTATTTTGGGACTAACTACTTCTTTCTGTGATACATTTATGTTAGCATCGGCCGTGTTATCATTGAATGCTAACATCCCCATCTGATCATGATCATTATTATTGAGATACTTGAACAATGTCATTTCATTCTTACAACTATCGCATGAGAATTCAGATCCTTCGATTACATGATAATTTTTAGGGTTCAAATGTCCGGAGCACTTTGAGCATCGGAAACATCTTCTGTGGTACAGTTTGTGCGATACCATGAGGCGCTGTGCCAGGTAGACGGGCAGACCGCATGCCGTGCATTTATCTAAACCAGTCCGGCCAAACTTTATTGGTGCCTAGGAAGAATAAGGAAAGTTACAGACACATGCTATGAAGAAATTATAGCAAAACATTAACAAAAGATATTTTGCAAACATTACACACAACTGAAATAGAAAGTTATTTGGCACATTATTTGCAAGAGTTTCAATACTTACAGTGGGCTGAGATGATTCTGTTGTGGATTTTGGTGAATTTGACTCACTTTCTGATACTTTAGTTTTCACTGTGAAAATAAGAGAATAAATAACACTTCATTGACATTTCTTAATGTAATTAAATAATTTTATTTGTGTTAATTACATTAATTAATTAGTATTTTATTATGCAAAATTTTTAAAACATTGAGTTATTTTAATGGATTATTATCACAAAATTTGGTAAAGAATGATTACAAAAGCTTTCGGTGTAAATGTACTGTAACTTTTAAACAGAGGTAGTAATGAAATAACCTTACCAGTATGACCAAGCCTCTGATAGAACTGTGACAAGTAAGTTAATATTGATAGTCTGTCTGGAACATCATTCTCAACCATGTCCTCTGGGTCCAGAAGAGCAGGAATACCCAAATGTTTTTCAGCAACACTAAATGCTAACTGATTGTTGTCATATATATTTTCAGGTTTCAATTTTGACATATCACTAAAATATAAAAAAAAAACTTGAAATTAATGATCTAAAATTACTTTCTCAAGCAGATAAAATAAGTTTCATGTTATCATGTACATCACCTATTTCATTTCTGTTTTTCAAAGAAGATTACTTCAAGTAATGCACTTCATTACATTGGTGTTACTTACATTAGATCAGGTCTGAAGTGGTGTACCAGAGCACAAAAAGCCATTCCATTTCTCCAAGATGTAGTCATGTTTTCTATCTGAATTTCAGGGCAATCTTTGATCAGCCTTTTGCACCATAGCTCCAAAGCTCTTGTACCTTTCCTTTCAGACATTTTATCGATTAGATTTTAATTATTTGATCACAAAACTAAACTTGTCATGTTTCAATGTTGATATTAAAGTTTTCCTCGTTTTATTAATGTAACGAATGTATCCATATTTATGTTTTTAACTGTAACCGCAACTAATAAATAGTGAAACTTGATTTATGGCATCGAATTTAGTTATATTTATAAATAAAACAATTTTAAATTAAAATTGAAACCATTCAAACAATCACAATTTAGTGGTTAGCTGGCAATTTGTTTGATTTGACATTTGGTTGATAACTTTGACATTTTTCTGAAAACCAAATTTTAAAATGTCAACGTCATTTTTTTTTTTTAATAGAAATAATAACGCTAAGGCTATTAGGTTTATGCCACTTGGTCTTCCGTAGGTATCTTTTTTTTTCTAACATAAAATTTACTTTTTTTTGTTTGGTTATCCAAATGCACACATGCATTCCTAAACTATATTCAATATAGTTGAGCTTTGACTGAAGGCTGAGCCTACGTTTGAGCCCTAAACTTGCCAAGTAGTGCCGCGCCAGGTTTTAAGTCTCGGGCATCCGTCATATAAATACTAACTTTTACCCGCGGCGTCGCTCGCATTGATTTTTTTAAATAAAAAGTATCCTATGTTACTTCTAATACCTCAAAGAATATGTAAGTACAAAGTAAGTACAAAGTTTCATGATGCTCGGTTAAGTAGTTTTCGCGTGAAATCGTAACAAACAAACTTACATTCACATTTATAATATTAGTAGGGATAGCTTAAAAAAAACTATATTTATCAATTATATTTTTTTTTATCAAAATAGAAGTATTTTAAACCAATAACGACAGGTCGAATGTAACAGTTTTTAACGAAAAAGAAAATTAAAAAAAATAGTTTAACACGCATTGTCATCGTTCTTTAGACTGGTGTGCAAAGTTTGAATTAAATCTGATCGTTCAAAGTAGGGCAAAATCGAGCTCAAAGGCGTCAGTTACATAAATACATACTGGTGAAACTAATAAAAGCGTGTTAAAAAGAGTACTACTAACTATGACGCCTTTTCGGCTTAGCATAGGTAGGTACCTACCTACTCTTTGTTTTGTTTCCTTTATAGGTAGAACTACATAAATAAGTATATTTTTAAATAGTAGATACGATCAAGGTACAATGAAGACCTCAATTAAGTATTACAATTCAACAACTGTGTAGATACAGTTTCAGTTTGTAGATTGTTTTGAATCATTCTAACTGTTCATGCCACGGCCCCTGTTATGCTAATATTTGTTCTTTCTTGATCGTCAGCCGTCAATCAGCCAATAATAGCATCAATTTACCAATTGAATGCAACGCAAGGTCAGGTCAAGTCTTGTATTGCATTCAAGACCTATCTACCAAGATCGTAATATCCTACGTGTAGGCACGTGATGGACAGACTTTAATTAGATCTTATCAACACGCACTGTCCATTAGTTCATGCGCACAGTGCATTGTATATAGGTGGTTAGGCTATGAATTCATTTGCAAAAATATCTGTGCTGTGATCTGTGATTCACGCCATGGTCACGGTGGTGGGTCTCATCTCATCGCTTTATTTTTTCATACGTACTTTATCCACCACTGTTACGCAGATGCGTGTAAAGCTAAAAGTCGCATTAGCTCATCATTGCTAGGATTGGCCCTAAGTCCTAACATAATATTATTACCTATATGTATAGAATTTATAGTATGGTCCCAGGTCTAGACCAATAAGCATAGTACCTACCTATTTATTGGTTATGCTATGATATGTGTATCTGGGATATAGATGGCTAAGCTTCCGTACGAAGTGTCTAAGCTAGCTTGATATTAAAAAAGGAATTGGTAGAGTTTAGTATTTACTCGTAATGTGTAAAATACTTTTCGAAATAAAGGAGTTTTGGCAAAAGTAGGTAATGAATTAATGATATTCGCCGCTCATAAAAGAACTTAATAAAGGTAGCAATCTACCTGACCTAACTAAACTATGTATGCGACAAAGCCTTCACGTAAGTAAGTAATGGTGTTTTGTTTGTTTGGTTGCTAGCACCCCTTGTGTTATTGATTTTCTTACAGGCAACGTTCACCTTGGTAGTTTCAAATGTTCAATTCATGCCCTATTCCTTAGCTAGCTATAACGTACCGAGTACCTACATACCAACCGTCCTCGTTCCTCAGTTGTCGTGTCGTAGTGCGCAGTAGGGTGGGCGATCAGTAATTTGACCACATCCACTTAACTCATTGTTCGAGAAACAGAATGTGTCAGACGATCGCTTTGTGCTAACGTACTCGTATAATGCGCGCATAGCTGTGTTATAACATTACTAGTGCTTTTCAAATCCATGAAGTTAATTTTATTCGGTGAAAATGAACAAACGACTTATTTTAACATTATTTACGATAGTTTTAATAATTCATGTCGATGGAAAAAGATCACTTAGTGGCCGTAGTTCGGGAGCGGGTCGCAGCACCAGTAGAAAAACGAGCCGCAATCCTCAGCCTGTGCCGACTTCGTTAAGCTACCCGCAAGCGTCAGCGCCGAAGCCTTCTTTGTCCGGATGGCAAGAGTCTTCGAAACATGCTCAACCACCCAAGCAAACTCATTCATATCCGTCCAATCAAGCAAAACCTCAAAGCAGCGGAGGTCATTCGTACCCTTCCAGCCAGACAGGTCTATCTGGCAGTAATCAAGCAAAACAACCTTCTAACCACCAAGAAAATATTCAAAAAAGCAGTTCGTCCCAAAACTTGAACGGACAACCGGCCACTAACAATCAGCCTGGACATTCGTATCCAGCGTCAACAGGATTGTCAGGGGGAGCTGGAGCTGGTTATCCTTCACAAACCGGAGGCGTGTCCCCACATCAACAGGGAAGCAATTATCCGCAAGGCACTGGACTTTCAGGCACCGGTGCTGGCGCAGCTCCTCCTCCATACCCAGGAAAAAGTAATAACCCTGTACAACAGAATACATACCAACACCCAGCGCCACCACCACCTTACTCTAACGTTGGGCAAAACTATGGCACACACGGATCAAATTATGGCGGTAACGGAGGTCAAACACCTAATCACGGTGGTTATGGAGGACAAGGAGCCCAATATGGTGGCTACGGAGGACAGAATCCTCACAATGGTGGTTATGGAGGACATGGAAATAATCCAGGACCTCAAACGCCAGGGTATTTTGGAAATAATTATGGAAATGGCTACGGGGGAGTTAGCAGAAGGGGAGGCATCGGAACGCTCGCAGGAGTTGGTATTGCTGGAGCAGGCGTTGGTACTATTTTAACAGGCTTAGCTTTATGGAACTTAGCCCGTTCGACAGGTAAAACACACCACACTGTTGTTTATGACAATAGAGGTCAACCAGTAGCCGTTGCGCCAGACAACAATACCGGTCCTGAAACAGATTCTATCTTGGCTGATTTAGTTAATTGCAGTCTAACTATCAGTAATAGTAATAATACGGAAGTACTTGCTATTCCATGTGCTATCGCTACTTCGTTTAGACCAGATGCAGATGTGAAAAACTTAGGAACTAATACCAATACGAACGATGATACCAAGTGCACGGTTACTGTGGTCAACAAAGAAGGACGAGAGTTTATGACGACAATTTCTTGTGCGACTCTTTTGAATTCTGCTGCTGAAAATAATGTAACAGAACCTCCGATAGTAGAAAATATGAATATGACGTACGACGTCAACGGCACTATGGTGGTTCCATCAGAAGTTCCTCTGTCTCCTGATCAACCCTCTACAGCAATTCCAATTTTAGCTCCAGAAGCTCCTAATCAACCACCAGCTCTTGATCTTACTGGAAACCCAAACGATTGTACTCCGCAACCTGGAGAAGTTCGGGATCCACTAAATCCCTGTTTTGCTGTTACTCATGACCTGACAGTCGCTCCTTTGCAAACTACCGAAAAAAATGAAGATAGGAAAGAAAAGTAAACGTGGTAAAACTAATATTTAAGATTTTAACTAAATATTTGTTAAAGCTTCATATTTATTAGATTAAAAATAGTTTATAATATCTAGTACAATGTGTTCAGTTCGAGCTCCTATTATGTCCCTTACACTGCTATGATTCATCATCGTAATAACACCTTTTGTGTGAGACAGGAAATGTTTTATCAAATCGTGGAATGTGTGTCCACTATGAAAATTATTTAGTTTTATTGGTATCTCACTTTGTTACATTACCTTTTTCCAAAGTGTTTGAAGTTGTCTTTGTAATCATTATTTGGAAAAATCTGTATTTTACGCTTGAGTAAACCTACCTAAGTTTAATTGTAAATGCAACACGATTTCCTTATAATTTTATAATTGTGCTACCAATTGAATGTAGTAAATAAAACGGTGTGATTTATACGCACCTACATATTACACATGGAAAACATGTTTTTTTATTTGTAATTTGTAGCCTATTCTAAACCCGTAATATAAGTTAGATGAAATATACCACAAATACATAGGTAGATTAATAAAATAAAAATAGGAAAGAAAATTCAAACATGTGTCTTGTTCGATATTTAGATGTAAAGTCTAGCTCAGATACTAAGCAGTGTGATTCTTCAACTCACTTCGATGTGGTGTTTTATTTATTTAAGTGTTTTAATCAAGTTTACCATAAAATCATTCTTCAATTTCAATTATTTTTTTGACCTACTAATTGAAGTAGAAACTGTTTAGTGAGGTAATTAATTGCGATAGTGGTAGGTATCTACATTATTCTATAACATACAGTACACATGCTTTAAGGTAGTATTAAAACCTCAATGCGCAAGTCCGACTCGCATTTGGCCAGGCCAGTTGTTATTAGATGTTGCTCTAAGAAGAATATAAAAAAAAAAAAATAAAAAAAAAAATAATAAAAAAAAAATAAAAAAAAAAAAGAAAAAAAAAATATTAATTAAAAATAATATTAAAAAATTTCGGTAAAAATCGGTTAGCCAGGCAACCTTCAAAATTATTTCTGTAAAAAAAAAACAATTTTGTCATGCTATTGTCAAACTAGGAGCAAACTGTCAAACCAATCAATGTCAAAACTCTGCATTCCTTGTGTGATGTTTGTTTTGGACTGAACTAAATTTTTAGTTGCAAATTTTATTTTATATGAAATGCGATTAATTTACGCACTCAACCCAATTTATTGGAGAAATACATCGGCTGGCGTCACAGTTCAATGAAAGTCACAAAATAGCAGTTGTTTTTGTCTAAAAGTGGAAATTATGTCGGACCCAACAATCCAAACTTTCTGTTGTCATCACACTGGAAAGAAAGATGACCTCGCTATAAGGATTATGGATGAATTTAATACGGATTCCTACAATGCAGTTTGTTTAGCTTCATCAATTATTGGCCTCCTTGGAGCATTATATCAGGTTCGTCTCATTGATTGGTTTTCATAAAATTAGTACCTACATACTTCTGAGATACTGTGGATTTTGATACTTTGAATACAGTTTGAAGAATGCAACTTTTATTACTTAACTAGGAAGTTACATATTGTACCTATTTGTATAAATTTGCATTTTGTACAGTACTTTCTTTTTTATAACAGCCATAGAGAAAGTTATTTAGAATAAAAGGATCTGCCATTGTATAAAATATTGTTTACACAAATATAACACAAGTTCACTATCTCTGTGGTTTCTTAAAAATCATTGAATGCCATCAATAAACAGTGGTAATTAGTGTTCTTATTTAATTACCTAGAAATTTAAGTTAGATTGGATTTATTCATTAGCCTTAAACTAGATTAATTTTAATAAGAAATGCTCTTTTAGCGTTTTTTTAAAAACAAAAAAAGTAATAGTCAATAGGCACAGCTAAAACAGCATGATGCACCATACAAGAGTTTTACTCATTAAATATATTTAATTGGATTGAACTGTTATGAATTTTAGTGGGAACAATCAATTTACAGTACCCAATCTATACAATAATGTTTAAATTCTAGATATTTCCGGATATAACCAGATCACAGTTGGGAGTGAGTCTCACACGTGGTCGCCGTATTATAATATGGCTAGCTGTTGCAGACTTATTTGCATCTTTTGGTAAGTTTTACACTTTTACTAATTCATAGTTTTTTCATATCTTCTTTTTCCAGATTATCATATTCATTATCTCCAATTTTTTCAATTTAGTTTAATATTAGTGAACACTTTTTTACAATGTAATACAACAAAATTATAATGCAATTTTTTTTTCAAAATTTACAGGTGTTTTGTTGCGATCCTCTTTGTGGTTGAAATATAAAAATATAATGCCAATGCCTGATGATGATGTCAGTGTACTTTTCTGCAGCATTATTTCGGTAAGTAGCTCTGGCTAGCTAGTTATTATGATGAATCTTAAATTTTCCAAATAGTATTGGACAACTAGAATAAGCTAAATTATAGCTAACAATTAAAGATTAGTTCATTATTTGTTTTCTTGATTATCTAATTTCATTCTAGGCCTGGACACAATACTTCTACACTGCAACCTGGTTTTGGACTCTGTTTTATGCTATAGACACATGGAACACCATAAAAGGCAGAGATTCCCCATTACTTTTGTACCATTCCATTGCTTGGGGTGTTCCAGCTGTTACTACAGGCGTTGGCCTGTCTATCCTATACATACCAAATGCTACGTAAGTTATATTTTTAGATTAACATTTTAGCTAAGTTCAAAAAATATTATAAAGTTGTTATTCTGGTCTCAGCCGGTTCACATTTAAAGTTTAACACATTGCAATCTGTTTGACTGTCTAATATGTTTAATGTATATTTTAACAGTAAAGTTGTTCTGGTATTAGCTAGTTCACATTTAAAGGCTAAATCGATCATAATTTAGCTGATTGGTAGATTAACATTTATAAAATTTAGATACAATAATGAATAATGCATGAATAATATCAAATAAATAAATAATTGTTTCAGGTGCCATAACTTGCCTTCTGCTTCAAGCGCATTAATTAGAATACTGCCTAATTATTTTGCCACTTACGTTCCCATAGCTATAGTAATGATTGCCAACCCTATTATCTACACGTTATCAAGCAAAAATGTGGAGATGGCTATAGCCTTGCCTCTTGCACAGGTGTGTAAATTTTTTAGTTTTTTAAATAACTATGCTTGAAAAAAATCCAGATTTTATTATTGTCTTGATACTTCCGTATTATATGAAATTTGGCGGAATTTTTTTTGCCCATTTTATTGTTTGTTTTCTATGTTCTGATGTAGTAATACACTTTTTATTATAAATAAAGTGGATGGATGAATGGATTACTGATAAATTGTTCATCACTTTGTCATTACTGCAGACTTTTCCTGATGTACAATTTATCACTAATCCATCCATCCATAAATTACGTCACACGTAAAGAGGGGGAGGGGGGAGAGGGTCGACTAAGTGTGACTAAGGGTTGGGAGGGCTTCTAAGTAAATCTAAATTATGGAAGTATTAAAAGCGTAATTTTAAAACAAAGATTTCAAAAAATATGACTTGACAGTTGACACACATAGTTTCACATATTTTGTGTGACCCACTGTGTGAGGTGTTTTTAAAAAAAATATGACAAATGTTTGACTTAATTTATGTATGGCCTCCTACTTGAAGTTGTGATCATCTTCCTAACATAAAGTATACTTACTGTTCTATTTGATTGTATTCTAATGTTATTTATAAACACAAATTAATGTTTCAGTTTACCAGTAAAGAAAGAAGAGTAGTTGATGCACTGAGACTAAAATTTTTGTTCATCAATGTTGTTTTCTACATTTGTTGGCTGCCTAACCTTGTAAATGGCATATTAGTCTGGACAATGTGGTTCAACATGCCTGTTAAAGTTATTATTACAATTTGGTACATAATGGTCAGTATACTCAATTATTATTATTCCTGTGTGAAGGTATTATTTTAAATTACTTGAAAATTATTTTTTTTTTACAGGCGTTATTAAACCCAATGCAGGCTTTGCTGAATGCATTGGTTTACAGAAAATGGAATGCTAATAAATGGTCATTCTCCTTATCATTCTCAAAAGGGACAACAAAAGATTCCATCTTTGGTGATGAGCAGTCGCCTTTACTGGGCTCAGAGCCGACCCGTCTAAATCTTACTTCTGTTCCACCTAGTATCAATAATTATGCTACTCTGTGATATTTTTGTACAATTTTTTAATGTTTTGTAAATATACAATTTCTTTTATCTCAGTGTTTAATTTTGGGTCAAATGGAAAAAAAATAAGATTAAGATTCTTTATTAACTTTCTAGAAATATACATAGTCACATTAGTTAATTATAAAATATATTTACTTTCTATACAATAACTATCACATATTTTAGATATCGTCACGTTCACTGTCCGGTGGGGCCATTGTCAAATCTGTAATGTCCTTGACAATCATGTGTGCTATTTGCCAAGCCATTTCTTCTTCGACTTTGGATGTGTTTATTGGAACAAAACGACTCACCATTTTTTTCAATACAGACTTACCTTTTTTATCAGGGTCTGGCTCAAATTTTGATTCAAATCTGCCCAAACTGTTAACTCTGCCAAGACTTAAACCGTCTTGTCTATTTCTTTGCCATAAGGAGTCTGCATTGTATAATTGGTTTGAGTCTATTGTCATGTCAGGTACAGAGAGGTTGCGCTTCTTTCTATGAAAGGAAGGATCACCCATTGCCAATAATGTATTTTGGGTGCTTATACTAAATTCGCTGCTGCAGTCGGAATGTGATTTTTGGTTGTTGGACCACATATGTTTTACTGAGTGAATCATTTCAGAGAGATACTTGTAATATAGCTCTGATTCTAGAAATGTTTTTACATATTGAGTTAATGTTTTGAAGACTATTATATAAGGCAAATCAAAACAGGAAGTCAAAGGGCCGTCTTCCCGGCATATTTCACTTTCTATTTTTAATCTAATATCTGTTGGGAACCCCACAGGATTTGTGGCTTGAAGAGAAAAATACTTGTCATATATGACAATAGCATCAGCTTGTGCTTGCTCTTTGTTTACATTGCTATCATTAGCTAAATTGCCTCTAAAATTATTAATTGCCATTAAAAATTCCAGCAACACTCTGCAAGATTCTTGCTCTAAATATTCAGTAAAGTAAAATAGTATTGTTTCATTATATAAAATATCATTCAAATTCAGAGAGCTATTAGTTAGAATGTCAATTTGTGCCTTGATATACAATGGACTACGTAAAAAATCTTGGAAGCATTGATTCTCAATCTGTTTTAATATCACATCTTGTACAGGCTTAAAACAGTCTGCTTTTATCTTTCCTTCTGGCTCGCATATGTTTGTTATAACTGATTTCCTGAGGCCATCAGGTAAATCTAACTGATGTGGTGCTTCTAGTGCTATATATTCTTTGAAAATTTCTATAGCTTCCTCTGTTGGGTTAGCAACGGTGGTGCTACTTCCACAAACGGCACAATATTTTTTGATGGTTTGCTCAGCTAAATTTCCACATGAACTTGTTGATTCATTCTTATTCATTGTTGAGATGCTTGAAAATGTGTCATTTGTTTCTCTCCAACTTAATCTTTGTGACTTCAATTCCCTATCTTGTTTGTGAGGATTGCACTTACAATGTAAATCGAAACTTTGTGTTCTGTTTACCTTTTTATGATTATCATTATCATTATCTTCATCTTGATTTAAGATTGCCTTTCTTTGAAATTGCTCTATATCGAGCCAACATTTCATAAGGTGATTTTTTTCTGTAGTTTCCATGAACTGAATAAAATATTTTAAAGCTTTTTTCTCTATGAGAATATCATGTGCAGTGAGGGATAGTTTCGATTTCTTGCTAAACATGTGCAATGCATCTGAAAGTTATACTCTTTTTTAAAACTGATTTTCATTTGAAAAAAATCAAAATGGAAACATCAAAATTTTAACACTCGTAGAAGTGAAAAGGAAGCTGTAGAATAAATATTTACCTTCGTTTTCGTCCAGCGACTGCGTATGCAAGAGGGTTCTGACGTCAGAAATTGTGGGATTATGTTCTGGTGGTCTAACCGGACAACCAGTTTTACCTTTAGCTGCAATCAAGCGCATAAAACAATGAGGTGCGTCGTCTACAATCGATGCTTACCTAATCATATAAACACAGTAAAACATTACCTACCGCAGTAGGATAATACAATAACTTACCAGCACTTTTCCAAAACTTTATCATTTTCAACTAAATTGCTCGTTGTGTGCGTTTGAATGCTTCACTAGTCGTTAGAGAATTACATGGTTTATGGTTAATCTCAAGTTTTGTCAAGAGAAATAATTATAAACAATAATAATTAAATTTTTCAAGTTTTATTTTCCTTTTTCTACCTGTTGTTTGGTTTAGTAAGCAAACGTCAAGTGTTTCAAGTCAATGTCAAAATTTTAGACTCATATGACATTGACATTTGAATAAGCAATGATTAAACTAGTGTAAAATTTTTTTTCTTCAATTTTGGCTCCACACTCAACGTATTTAGCCAGTGACAACTTTTATGAAAAAAGATGAAAATGGCCAGTACGTTACTATTTTCATACAATATTTTAGTTAAGGGGCGTCTAAACGGGCCATATTTTACGACAATTTGTGTCTGCAATTATTGGCAAATATTGCCCAGCCATCAAAAAAACATTTTAGTGCATTTTATGGCTGAACAATCAATTGCAGGCAACATGTTGCAATATGGCTGCAATAGTATGGCCTTTGATTCAGAACCCATGATTTCATAAAAACATTTTGACATACCAAAACATATGTGGATTTAATGCCAGGCCATCCTTAAAATATTGCATAGTGTGGCTGGTATTGCTAGCAATGTTGCCGGCCACAGTATTGCAGCCACAAATTTTCGTAAAATATGGCCCGTTTAGACGCCCCTTTAGTTATCATTGCTCTCGGAGCACCACCAAACAATTTATTTGAAATTATTACTTCTCTTATTACTTCACGAAAGTCTTTTTCAGTAAACATGTGCGACAGGTCACAGTGAAGTACATAAATATTTTGTAAGCGAACTATAAAATAATAATCGCTTTTCGGGTAGTAGATAAGAGGAAAAAGTAATTAAAGTTACCCATCATTGACTTGAAATACTTATAATATACGATTGATTATAGATTGGCGAATCACGTAGCAAATGGTATGTTCTAACCAAAGAGTTAAAAGTATGCATTTGCAATTCCAGTTTTCTCAAATATTTGGAAATGTTCGTGAAATTCAAGACACTGTAAGAAAAAAAATGTGATGAAAAATGCTTGGTTTATATTTATTTAGATTGCTTACACAGTACTTTCATCAAAAACCATTTAGGTACTTATACCTACCTACTCGTAATTCTAACTGGTCATATTAAATTATTACCTAGTACCTAAGTAGGTACCTACCTACTTAATAACGGTAAAACTTCGGGGTTTTTCGTCATTAACTATAAAAAAATTATTAGTTTAAATTTTATATTCAGATATTTATTTATTTTTCTTAGTTCTTATTTTTTTTTACAATCATCATATCATATGCAACCTTTAATCCTCCCACTGCTGGGATACAGGTCTACCCTCGAAGGGTGATTAGTGATTAGAAGTGGGTGATTTTTTACAATAAAGCATAAAAAACAATACGTTATAAAAAACTTAAAAACTAGGGTGCCGCCGGCAGCGGGGCAGGGCCCAAGCTACCGGTGGTTAAGGCTGCAGAATGAGGAACCTCCTGACAATGCGGGCCGGATCAAGAATGACCGCCTTTTGTATCTGACTCTTGACCCAACCGTCTAGCGACAGCCTCTTCAGATGTAAAATTTAATTTTATATTATTTTAAAATATAAATTCAAAAAAATTAAATTATAAGTTTAATTTTAATATTATTATTAGTTACATCATTATTAGTTACACTTCGTCTTAAAGTAAAGTATGGCTCAAAAGGGTTAATATCTAAGTAGGTAAATGACCATCGCCACTTACAGCTTTGCATCCAGCCTATCATTCTGTATATTTAATTTACTCTGCCAGCTGCCTGGGTAGGTACCTACAGGTAGGTATGTAGAGGTACTTATGTACTTACCGAATTACCTTACTTAGATTTTGATTAGATACATGATAACATTTACGGTAGGTAGGTAGTTGCATAATTTTCAGAGTAGGTGAATAGATTCCTACACTACCATATTAATTGTTAGAAAGACAACGCTTGTCGCTACTATGGACAGAGTGAGAGACGAGGCAATTATCCGCGGTCCTTACATTACGCAATCTGAAGACGCAGTGCACCGGCTGAGGCTATCGACCTTCCTACAGTTACTTGAAATAACTGTTAAGTTGTTGGAAATAACTTAGCGTAAAGTAACGCGCAGGGCGTCGCGGCTCTCGCGCATCCAGTCTCAGACCTCAGCGAGTCTGGATCGGATCCTGATCATAACCAGATTCAGAAAATCGAAAACGTTAACAATAAAATGTGTCGCTTTACAGTGCTCGCACTCTTTTTCCTGTTTATTGAACAAACTGTGTTTTCGGCGACTGTCGACCAGCGGCAAACCGGCGATTTGAATGTGCAAATAGATTTGAAAAATTTGCAAATTGTAGGACTTATGAAAGGGAAAGAAGAATATGTGGTAAGTTACTCATTGAAATACCTATATAGAGGTACTGTATATTCAGAAATATCCACCATGTAACGTACACATAAGCAAACTGGAATTAATTTACACCAAGAATCGAATGTTGGTTTAAAAATGTTTATTTGTTGTGCTCTATTTACTTACATTACATCTATCAAACCAAAAGTGACTTTACCGGTTAAATGTAAGCAAGCAAAACTTGCAGATTCATGAGATAATCATCAACTTAGGTAGGTACATGTAGCCTTAATTAGGTATCTACATAAAATCTTATAACGAGTGTAAAGACGTGTTTGTATTCATATCTTACTAATATTATAAGTCTAAATGTTTGTGTGTGAATGTTTGGTACAACCCGTACAACCTATCTTCGTAACTACTAAACGAATATTAATAAAATTGGGAATAGAGATAGTTTATGCCCTGGATTAACACATAGGCTACTTTTATCCTTTTCGTCATCATAATCACCGTTCGGGTGAAACCACGGGGCACAAGTAACTTATTTTTTGCCGATCTACATAATTAATAACCTAGTAGGTACCTATGTGCCACTAGTAGACACCTAGTCAGCACAATGGAAGTAGGTCAGCAAAACATGCGATCGAAAAACCAGCACGTATCGATAAAACTTACCTGCCATTTGCAACATAACAATAACCTGCTCTTAAAAATTTCAGGATTACGATTACGCTTACGATTATTCGGAGATGACCATAAAACCGCCGAACGGTACTACAACAAAAAAACCGTTAAACGTAACTGAGTCGGCGATGAGCGATAAAGATAACACTACAGTCGTAACAACGGTGTTTGCAGAATTAGATCAGACTACAAGTTCTATAGCAAACAAATCTTCGACGGAGAGGGTTACTGCGATACCGATATCTGAGCAGGATGTTAGCACAGCAACGCCTCTGTCGCAAGACCCAATCGGCAGTAGCAACTCGACAAGTTCAAGTTGCAAGAAAGGATTCTTCAGAAACAGCAAGGGGAACTGTGAGCTAAAGTTGCAAAATCCATCTAATGCGTAAGTATCGAGTTCATATGTGGCATGTACCTACTTACTCGTAAATGGGAATATACATTTTAAAATAATATCAAACTGACTTTATCATCTTAAGTAGTGGATGACCCTTGAAACATAGTACATAACATAGCCTGTTCAATAAACTGTATCATCATTATTTTAAAATCGGCAAAGAGATCTTGTGTAATTATATGTATATAGTTCAAAAAGTCTGTTAAAATATCCTATTTTCATGCAGTCGTGAATTGTGTAACAAGATAGGTACAAACTAGATAATATTCGTTATTATGCAGTGCAATAATGAGTAAGGTACTCATTATTGCACTTTTCTTTACTTTGTTACTACAGGTATAACATCGATAAATAATCATAAAAAATTATGAAATTTATATCGGCGTGGCGGATAGTTGTCCCTAGGTACCTCCTACTGAGGTGTGGCTAGTACTATTTTTTTTTTATTCTGTGGAGTAGATACCAATTTTCGGTTATCACCAACTTCAGTTTCTGTAATCGCTTCATTAGAGCTGTTTGTAAAAACCAAATTGTACCTTAAAGCTGTTTATTCTGATTACATTTTTAAGCAAGGACCTAAGGATTAAATTTGTTTGTGATGGTCTGAAAGCAAGAAATACGATTATTGGCGTTTAATCTGCTATAAAAATATTGTTTACTAAAATACCTGTAAGTAGATAAAGTACTGTCACGATTTCACGAACTATTGACTGTCTTTATCTATACCAGGTACTTGATAGAAAAGAAACTCCTCAACTCCTACCTGATGGCATTAATAAAGTACGCCTGCCTATAGTTATATAGCAATCGAGTCCTCAGTATAATTCATCAGTCGTATCCAGATTTGCGGTGTTATAAACCGAAAATACGTAAATATTTACAATTTTGAACATTTTTTACAATGAGCCCAATCCTGAAATCACGAAAAAAATTACCTACCTGTTTTGTGTTTCTTAGAAAAATGCCATTGATTCTCAACGAGCACGGATTTTTCTTTTCGCGAATTCAAGATCGCCCTCCCTAATAAGTATTACGTGTTTTTGACTAAGTACACTTAAACCCCCTGAATAAGTATAATTTGACAAATCGTCATTAGAGTAGGGACTAATAAAGTATAACACGAAGTTTTCCTCTCCTGTATTGGAATATTATTCAACAGGAAAATGAAATTCGTATCTGAATTTTAGTGTTAAACAGGAAAATGAAATTCGTAATTTGGTGTGTTAATAATAAGGATTTTTTATAGGGTCACCACAAACAAGGGACTTTTATTCAGCAGATGCTATCTTGCTTACTCAAGCAAAATTAATTTGTTTTCCCAATCTGATAGTTTTTAGTGTTCGCTTAAGCCCAGTCTGTGGTGATCTTTTGGAGTGCCTAAAGGATAAGAATTTTGTACCTATCTGAAATTTCTTTTACATTTTCAGATTGCTGAAGATGATTAAACAAAAATCAAAGTTGATTATGAACAACGGAGTAAGACAGCCTTAACATGGAGCAAATTGCAACCTACTTTGATAAGAAATAATTGGTAGTCCAGTTTTTGAATTTCAGTCATAAACTTCGATTTACACTTGCCATACTATTACTGTTAAGTGTAATTTTTATGATATAATTGCTATAGATTAGAACAGAGATTACATTTCTATCTATTACTTACAACCATAGGTGTAGATTAGGTTAGCTTCAGCAGTTACTGTGGAACTAAAATAATAAGTAATAATAACTTCCTTAAAGGCAGGAAGTTAAGGTCATGTTGATCAATTAAAATAAATATGTCACTCTATTACATTTACTTTTTATTTCCGCAATACGTGTACCTATACAAAACAAACTATGTATAATGTGGAATATAAATATTTTAACATAGGACGGGCGCTATTGAATGCAGATCACTCAGTTTGTACTGTTAATATAATTGAGCCATGGATATCATATTAAAGCTAATAAATAACTAATTAGTGTCATTCTAATTTATTTAATTTACAACAAAGTGTCAGTCACAATAAATAAATTTTACAGCGGAGTCACACGAGATCATCATCAAATTAAAGGTTAAAGCTTGCAAAGGCAGAACAAGAGAGGTACAAATGCACCAATGGTAATGAATACTGGGACTAGCACAGAGCTCTCGTCCATGGAGTAGGGGTCGGGCGACTTGGGCCCACTCGCGCGCTTCGACTTTGTGCTCTTTTCCTCAACTTCTTCTCTCAGTTCCTCCGTTTCATTCTCGGGCCACACCAATGGGGGAAGTTTTGGGGCCTCATCAATCGTGCCTGTCATCACGTAGAGAGCATTGATTTTGGGGTTATCTCTATAGCCTTTAATAAATTCAACTTTGATCTTGCCTCCTCTAATGTCAGATTCTTCTTCATTGTAGTAAAGCTTGCCATTTTTTATGGAGTATGGTATATATTCGTCATGGGCCACACCACGTCCGACTTTATCGAAAATGTCTAGGTCAGCTACGATGGTATGATCTCCGTTAAGCACCACATCGAACACTTTCATATTTGGAGCATTGAAATAAACTTCACTGAATTTTAGAACCAGTACATAGTCCCCATCATTCTTCGCTGGAATATCGTAGCCAAACGTGCTGTGATGATATCTCTCGGTTTGGTATAATATTTCGTCCTTTGGGTTCACTCGACCTATCATAACCAACTGTTTACCATAATCGGAAGCGGTGCCTGTCCTTGCCTGTAATGGATCTTTTTCGTAGTGAATTCCATATATATCCGTGTGTGCCGGTCCACCGGCATTTATAGCATAAATTATTTCTCCAAGTCCAGTAGCAGTTTTAATCGCATACAACAGGGAAAAAAAAGTAAGCAATATTGACCGGAACATATTGCTTCGTGGCACGTATTTAATTTCACTTTATTAACTTATTCATAAAGCTATTACACATTGATATTTATAATATTCAAACGAGAGCCTTCCAATAATGTTCTTATAAAAAGAAACAAATATTTGGCTATTTCGCCGGTTTCGAACTCTTTTTTTTGCAGCCACTTCCCGAAAGATGCAAAACTAAGGCTTTGACTGAAGCGGCATTCAACAACGGCGGCATGCATACCAGTGCTGCCAGAACTCATTTGCAAATCGTAACGGTAATGGATAAAAAAGTTAGATTTTTTACGAGGTTACATTTCCAAAAACCCGTTGATAATTTCATTTTGCTTTGGCTTTAGCGTTCCACGTGCCATCGTACCCAAATTTGATTATGGTCTAAATTATTTCTTTTGACCCCAATTTTGATATAATTCACTACCTAAAATTTGACTTGCGTAGCGCGCCTAGTATTGCATAATTTGTATTTAAATTCATATCACATTTTAATCACGGCTCCTACTAGTTTTTCGTAACTAATAACAACTTAATTGACTCGTATGGAAAAGCCCTTATGGAAAAGTAACGGTCGCAACCAGATGGAATAAGTCACGGTTATCGTAATATTAATAAAGTTTTGGCAACACTTTTGCGAGTATGTGAAGTGAATGAACGTAATCAAATTTATGCCAATGTCAGACTGAATGAAAAGAATGAACTTTTTCTTCGAGATGTCAAAACATTTTTTATTTATTTTGGCTCCAGACTATTACGTATTTATTTCTTCCCAAAACTATGGTGAGAAATCGATGAATACGAATGTATCGATCGTAGTTTTCTGTAGCAGTAGATTGATACTGTAGATAGGTATAATTATACTTTATGATCTTTATCTCACTAGCATTATAAATATAACTTTGGATAGGTATATAAATATTTAGTTGTTTAAATTACTTAATCACGCAAAATGGCTGGACAGAATTGGATTAAATTTGGAATAGAGATAGCTTAATACCCTGGAATAGAACACATGTGACATTCTACCGGGAAACTTAATTAATCCTGTAGGACAGCGAGTGGGAAGTAACTCTACGTCTACGTACATGACCTACATTAGGTTTGGTACTATTATTTTTTTAGACATTGTATTTTTTAGTTTATTCGTAAAAAAATGTAACTGACATTCTTAGTGTACATACATGTACCCATATTTGAATAAATGATTTGAATTTGAATGAAAAATGTATGAATGCGAAAAAATGTATTTAGTAAATCATATAAGACGAATCATAATTAAACGCCCGCTGAGCGTCCGCCGCGCTATGAATTTTAGTAAACATACAGGTAGGCCCCAAGCACCTACAAGACGAGGATTAGGCTGAACATATTTTGGGTGGTGCACATTGTGGCAATATTTTTTTATTTCTTTAAAGTTTTAGAAACTTGTTACTATTAAGTATACTTTGCCCAAGGGTTGGATTATTCCACCATAGATCCCATTCAAATTGTGGCACTCGTTATTCCAAGCTCGTGGAGTATTTAATGTGCGGAACGTCTAGGCGTCGAAGTGTAAAATTACTTTCATTATTACGTCGGGTCTCTGTCACTGACTTATTATCGGGATTTCTGTCATTTCAGAGGATCCAGGTAGGTACGTGTATATTCGCTGATAAAATTAACTAAAACTAACCCCTTGGTTTTAAAAGCTTTTTTTTAAATTGCAATGTAGGTATGTAAGTAGGTAGGTAACTATGTTTGTTCGTATACCTACCTCTAGAATCTTGCAGGTAAATTTTGAATCGATGTCTGATTAAGCTGAGATTTGTTACACGTGTGTTACTCCGATGATGATGCTTTAAACGCTTGGTTTTAAAAATACTTTCAAAATTAACTTATTTAGATATTTATCTACATAAGTTTAGATTTATATTTTCTAAGCACATCGAAGCCCAGTTTTAGTTGGTCGAGCTTACTTTATTTACTGAAGCCTGCAGGTTGCCAGATAGGTACCGTGTTCTATTGCCACAGCTGCGTAACACGATATACCTACATAAGCGTTATTTTTGGCAACTGGTTGTGAAACTCAGTTCCCTAGGCCGTCGACATTTACACAATGTTTTTTTTTCCGAGAAAGAAATTAAATGTCGGTAATCTTTTATGATCATTTAGGTACTTAAATCGCGAAATTTGATTAAAAAAAGAACGCCCAAATCTGTTTGATAATAAATTTTCACCTGAACGTGGTAGGTAAACAATCGTCTGGAAATTATTGCAAACGAGGAATTTAATAGGCATTAATCATAAGAATAATGACTTAATGCTTAATGGTTTTCCGAACCTCCCCACACCTACACCCATAGGATAGGTTAACCGGGTACACAGGTACGATACGAATATAGCTTATCAACATTTGTTTATCCAGAATAAAATTTTGTAAATTAATATTCCGCAGCTTTACTTTTCCGACACTTACATTTTCCAGCATTTGTTTTGTTCGTAATTTAGATTTATAGGCTTGCGTTTGACCGCCATTTCGATCCCAATCTGATCTTGCTTGAAGATAAGCTTGTCTAGAAGCAACTGATTCACTCTCGGCCTGAAGACACCCAGACTGTATCCATTGATTTATCTTTTATTTTCGAAAATAGTACAAGTGCCTAAGTATATTTCAATTAATACGCTATCCGCAACCTGGACTTTGTTTACCTATTTCTGTAAAGTTTTCAATCTTCCTCGATCGTTTATTTTCTGGCACGCGACAAAGGGCGAGTGTTCAAAGAATAGGGTATCGAAATTACGCCGCTTTAGGAAGGGTTTCGGATGGAAGCCGTGAAAGATCGAGAGCAATGGAACTCATTAGGTACCTACTGCTAAGTGTATACCAACTCACGGCGCCGAGATACTTAACATCAATCTTTTGACACTTTATATTCAGTGAGCTGCTTAATTACACATAGTACACCCTTCCGAGTCGCACTTTTACCTAATCAGGTAAATGGTAATTAACCACACATTGGTTAAATACTTGATGATTGTGTGTCAAAATTGATCTACTTATCCACGTACCTAACCTACCTATACATTTGTCGTATACTTATTTATATGTTTTGGCTTTAGGTATTTTATAAAAATCGACCTTTGTATGACATTTTATACGAGCCTTTATTTGAATCGAAGGGATAATGGACCCTCTAGTATTTTCACAAAAGCCATAAACAATAATTCTTAAAGTTGAGAGGATCCTGCAAGTGGCAGCTCTACCTATACAATATGTCCGGTTTCCGATGTCCGATACTTTAAGGGGTTAAAATGCAATTAATTTTATCGACAAATCACGGATTTTTTTTTATTTTTCTCCATCAATAAAAAAATGGCAGCACTTTAAAAAAAATTGTTAGCGAAGCATAGGTGCTTGTATTAATTTAACAATATCTACCCAAGTAGAAGACTTACAAACACAAAAGTGGTCTCAAATGTTAGTTAATAGTGTAGACAATAAATCTAGATTCAAATTTTAATTTTTTAATGTTTCAGTATTATTAAAAATAATTTTTGAAAAAAATAAATTGGACAACAAATTGATGTTTTTTTCAGATTATTAGTTAAAAAAAAAAAACCAATGTGTTAACCAATTTTATTTATTTGTTTTTTTAATAATACAGGATATTTGCTATAAATGTACATTTAAATCTTAACTGTGAGTTAGATAGTTTAGGAGCTATGACAGTGTAAACATACGTACATACTTGAAAAGCGCGCATACCCCAGCAAATGAAATAAAACAAAAAAAAAAAATATAAGAGATAATGAGAAAAATAAAATAAAATAAAATCCGTGATTTGTCGATAAAATTAATTGCATTTTAACCCCTTAAAGTATCGGACATCGGAAACCGGACATATTGTATAAGTATACAGGGTGGCATGAATTGGTGTAGGCTGAGTGAGCCTGAGTGGAAGGAGTTCATTGTGCCTACCTATTTTTTTACATTCTGTATTTTTCTTGTAATTGGTTTGGTGTGTAATAAATAAAACTACCTATATTCTATTCTACCTACAACTTATTTATCTTATCTTTAACACACAGTCAGCAAACGATTACTATAGACATAGTTCCTGCCTCTCTGGTAGAAACGACATAAGTAAGTAGATACTAGGTAGTATAGGTATCCTGTAAAAAAAGATAAGCGAAAACATTGACCAATAACTTTTTATGTGCCTCACTGTTTCCAAAACGTTGCTCAAATCCGCGCTACAGGCGACAGTTAGGCGGACCTACCGATATAAAAATTAATTAAAGGGGTGTTTTCATAGCTCTGTCTAAAAAAATTACTCTGCTTTTTCGTCAATTGCTGGAGGTTGTCATCCAAATGAAAAAATAACGGGCGCCCGGAACATC
The DNA here is from genome assembly GCA_949125135.1 of Alcis repandata. Classification (NCBI taxonomy): domain Eukaryota; kingdom Metazoa; phylum Arthropoda; class Insecta; order Lepidoptera; family Geometridae; genus Alcis; species Alcis repandata. The sequence goes on along the minus strand of OX421226.1, from coordinate 6,473,931 downwards.
CGGGCATTTTCATACAAATGTACCCATATTTAAATTATAAGAGTACCTACATTTGCCTGTTGGTTTTATTTTTAGACACAGTACTGGTCCTATTTTGTTGAGCCACATCACACAGAAGAGTCTAGATCTATTGCATTGCTATAAAATACAGCATTGTTAGCTGCCTGCCCATAATAACATCACTTCATTTGTTGACACTTTGCTAAGTACTCGTAGGTATAAAGGATCCTATTTTTCACCAATTTGAGTACAAAAGGTTTCGCCAACAAAAGGTAACCGACCTTCTTCGGTGTTATTTAGTACCTATTATAGGTAGTGACTTTGCCAGTATGAACTGTAATATTAATATGCCCATAGCGACGGCGTGGAAAATTGAAAATTTTAACCACGATCGGAAGTCCATTAAAAGAAATATAATTACAGCTTGCGCTTGAAGTCTAGAGCTCGTATTGAAGCTGAGAATAAATCACTGAAGCTGAAGCTGGGAATCTATTTAGGTCAAATTTAAGTCTTTGCTCTTCTCAGCATCCCGTGTCACTTTTACAGTGGCCATTTTTCAGAACTGCACAGGCATTATTTGGAGAGGGAGAAGGAAAAACAATCGCTAAAATAGCAAATACGAACATGAACAAACGTTGTTGTAAAACGTTTGTTATTGTAATTTATATTATTCTAAAGGGTCTATTTTTTATGTTCTTTTTAATTTACTTTGTGTTTTTATATGCTCTAAAGTAGAAATAAAATATGTTAAATATACAAACCAAATCGCCTGTGAACATAGGCCTAGTATGTAGTAGGTAATATAAATACTCGTAAATATAATACGACCGTTCAGAGAATGCGTTCCTGACACGTCGCGATTGAACTGACGACGACGTAACTTTGTAATGGCGTTGTAGTTACGATAAAAATATTTTTGCTGGTTGTTTACCGTTTTAACAATTGATGAGCATTAAAACAACATTATTATATCAATAATCAATTAATGTTATAATTTTGTGCCAAACTGAGTGTCAAATAACTTGGTACCTAAACAATATTTTTCTAAATCTATACTGCTGCGCTATTACAAGGTTATGTCAGCGCTTTATATTATGTAGTGCTGTGCTAACAATAACAGGCAATAATAGTAGCGTAATCTGTTCTTATACAGTTATACTTTATAAAATAATAAGTACGTTTTGTTTTTCTTTTTAAGAATTTGAAAATAATGGACTATAAGATAACTTTTATGAAATGTAATACAAATACAGATTGTAACTTTGTAACAAAGAATAAATAAAACAATTTTATTATGTTAATATTACCTTTTTTTGGTTTCCACTCAAATAACTAAAATATAAATTTTAAATGATTCCGCCAATTTAAAACGAAAATAATCTTAAAAATAATGCGGCGGTTCATTTTGGAGGAACGGTAACGAACTCAGTGTTATGTTGTGCCCATCACTAGTCGTGACTAACTGATAGGTGTCAGGAACGCATTCTCTGAACGACCGAACTATACTTAGAAGTCTATTTTTTCAATCATCACACTTCACTGCCTTTATTTGCCTAGCCAAAGTTAAATGTTACCTACTTTTAGTTTTTCTGAAGTATATAAGTACCCTTAGGGATGCATAAACTTACACAAAACTAATTCACAGAAGCTTGAATCAATGTTAGTTTAATTAAAAGTTCCCGAACAGTCTTATCGCCCCAGATTAATTGAGAGTATCACGACCACTGCCGGACTAGGTTTTAAACTCACTCAAATAGATGGAAGAAGGTTAAATTTTTCTCGTTATAATTTTAGAGTAAGTGCATTCGCGGGTTTTCCTGTGAATTCTAGATTTAGCACAACTTTCCGGGATAAAAACTATTCTAGATTTCGTAATTGGATAAAGTTAATTAAGTTCTTTGTTAGCATTTTCTTGCTTTGCCCATTTTCATTTCCTCTCTGTTTTTCAGTTTAGTTGCTTAGCCATAAAAACGGAAAAGGTACCGACCGTAATAGGTTGATTACACGTACAGTGGCAAGACAGTGCACACGGCCGAGTAGGTAGGGCTTGTATAAAAAAAAATTAAGATAGCGAGACAGTGATGTGACACTCGTATCGTGATTTGCACTCGGCCGAGTATGTATGTTTACTGTCTTACCATTGTACTCGTTACGGGTAATCAACTCAAAAGGAAATAATTTTATGAACCATAAAGAGAGCTTGAGTTTCTTTCGCATTTAAATATTAGTCCGATGTGATCTAAAATTATACAGTACACACATTTAGCTTTTTATGCTTTTTAAATTTTTTGAGTAGGTAGTCGTAGCGTACAACTGCACATAATTTTTTTTTTTTTTAAAACACCACAATATTTTTTCTTTATTCACACTGTTTAATTGTACTCTTACGAAACAAGTGTTCTAAATATAAAAAAAATAAATTAAATAATTTGTGTAGGTATTCGAAATAAAATTCCGAAATAAAAAATAAATAAATAAAATAAATAACCTCACTGATGAGATACTTATTCAATACTTCTAGCGCCAACTTTGCCTGAATTCAAAATGATTATAAAATAACGTAAGACATCGTACAAAGAGATGTGTTTGGAAGACAGTTAAAAACTTCCTAAGACCATTTTCGTTCAAGTGTCACTGATTTTTCGTCCTCACAAAACATTACCTTCCTTCCTTTTTATGAACGCCAGTAAACACGTGCTTCTACTTATTATCTACCTACTGGTAACTTACCTGGCATTTTCTTTTTCCTGATTGTTGGCTCCTATCAAAAACCACTTACTGGTAATTACTTACTTACTTAAGTACTTGTAATTCAATTTAGCGACCTTATTCTTACCTATCAAATATTATGATCAAGGTTTCGATACTATTGTTGATTCTGTGGCATAGAGCTAAAGACTTTTTCTTGTAGTTGTATCATCCACTTTTAAAACTTTATCGTTAGGCAAGTAGGTCGTATCTACACGATTGACCCCGATTCACGTTCAATTTCTTTTGAAACCATCCAAATAAGTTAGTCTTGCTTCAGTCTCGTCATTTATGAATTTTTTATTGGTATTTCAACAAAATTTCATCTCACTCGGCATGTTTGGAGTCTTCGGATGTTATCGGGTAAGTAAAATACTTAGAGCAAATTTCCTTCTTGTGAAAACTTTTCGTGTTTTCCATCGCAACTGGCAAGACATTGTAAATCTAAAACTTTTTATGGGTTCTATAAATTTTAATCGGATTTACTTGTTCACAACCTTTGTGAAAAGCGATTGTAATTGTACGTATTTTATTTGTCTATATAATGGCCAGTATAGTAAGGGACTCTGCTTCGTATTTCGTAAGTATACTCGTACCTTTGTATAGAAGTCGTAAGAACGTATGTAGGTAATTAGGTTTACAACAGCGAGCTCATTACAACAACTTGTAGCACACGTGTTGGTACTTACTACCTACTTAACGAAGTGCCAGCATCTTGCATCCAGCAAATGCAAGTTTCTACAAGGCGTGTTCTAACAATGTTGAGCTCGTTAAGCCCCGGGGCCATCGGAGCATCACAGGGCTGTGATACGTGAAATATGCTCGCAATAACCGTCGGTCGTGGCACCGGCTCGAGTGACGCCACCGATACTTCACTTGCCATATTGTACAAGTCTATCTTCTTGGCGTTATTGGATAGCGGCGCGTCGAACCAAGTTACCTGTTACTGGCGTGCAAATTGAACCGACTCGCTTTGCAGGGAAAACTTTGTATAGAATTGAATAGGGATAGGGATACTCGTATATTTAGCAAGAACAGTGTAAAAGTACTTTGCATTTTACGGGCGCCGATAATTTTTATACGGCAGCCCGTAATGGTGTTTGTTATTGGGCCACGTTTGGTAGATATGACTTTTACAGGTATTCATATAACACATAGAATACCTGTAAAAGTCATATCTACCAAACGTGTACTGTACACCTACGTAATACATGTGTATTACGTAGGTATACACGTAGACGTTTACGTCTACGTAACTGACTAATTATTTTATTAATTCGTTTTAAGATTTTTTCTGTCCACTGTAGACTGAAAAAATCTTAAAACGAATTAACCTACCTACCTACCTAATTTATCTACATAAATGTATGAGTTTGTATTATTGTACATAGGTACTTGTATCTATTTTTTTAAAACCTTAAGAATTATGAAGCTTCTTTATTTATCGTTATATAGAGCGGTATTTTAAAATGTACTCAAGTCTACGACCAAACGATAAATAAAGGAAAAAAACTTAAAACGAATTAGTAGAATAATTACTCAGTATTATGATCATCCCTGGTAATACAAAATTAAGTTTGAAAAGAAAAATTACCCACGTAATTCTTCACCGGATCTAGATAAGCAGCAGTTTATCTTGACAAGCATCGTTATTAATCAACTTTAACAACCAGGAGTTTGTAGACTACCATTATGTTTCACGGCTTCATTCGACGCGATTTTGTTTTTGTTTACATATTGTAGTTGTGTCTCACGTACTGGCCCTCAACACGGATTGTTTAGAGATTTTATTCCCCGCTTTCAAAGTTTTTTATTCTGGTAACACTAGAGATCGTCCATAGTCGTTAAGTTCGTTACTATCGTACCCCCACCTCACTTCAGAGCCCAGAGGGGAGCCATCGGCCGGTCGAACTTCATTCCGTGTTTCCGTGCCGAGGCCTTCGCACGAAAACTAAAACAAGTTGCAATGGAGAAACCGAAAGCGGGTAGCGGGTAGCGGAAAAAAGCGACGAAGAAATAAAGGATTGGCGCGTCGAGAAATCATCGAAGTCTCATCTGACAGCGAGCCCTTTCTACATTGGATCGCAGCCTCAATCTGCACCGTACTGTTCCCATTTTTACATGGGTCTTGCGGATACTGTCCACCGTACTGTTCCCGTTTTACATGGGTCTTGCGGATACTGTCGCATAAAAATGACAACCTCTGTACTGCACCCTTTCTACATTGGGTCTTTACACAATGGCTTAAGTGTACCCTTTGGGTCGCAGCCTCACTCTGCACTATACCCCCTTTTACATGGGTCTTGCGGATACCGTCGCATCGGACCTGATCCCGTCGCATCAAAATGACGAAGAAGTGACGCGTGTGCGTTTACACAGTGTGACTATGCCTGCTTTAAGAAAAGAAGGGCTGGTCCGCGTCTTCTTGCTCGTGAGAAAATGCGTCGCTGCAACATCGGAGCAGAGCATCGGAGCAGATATCGTCGCATCGGAGCAGATACCGTCGCATTGGAGCAGATACCATCTCATCGGAGCTGATACTGTCGCATCGGAGCATCGGAGCAGATACTGTCACACATGTTAACATGCATCATACGCAAAACCTCTGACTAAACGAAACTTTCTGAAAAGTAGGGTAGTTCGCATTTTCTTGCCTTGGGTAAAGAAATGCGTCACCGTTACGTCTGTGCTGATACTTTCACATCAAGAACCCTGAGTTTTTTACTAAGCTACAGCTTAGCTTAGCCTTGGTTAGTTGCAAAGTGTTACAAGTTGCATATCCAAACGGAAAACTGACTAGTTATATTTTGTGCAGTGTATGCTAATTATTACAGGAAGTGTATATTATGTGCTCAAACCACCTTAAATATACTTATTACACTTACTTACTTTATTTTTATTTACTGTTGTGGCTGTACTTCTGTAATTTTGACTTCAAGTTGGGCTATTTAAACCTTTATGAAATATTAACGTTATTTTTGCTTAATCATAGCTTACGCTACACTCGGGCTAATATATTGTCTAAAAATTATGTTATAAACAGCTAGTAGATGCAGGGACATGACAAGAGTATAAATATAATTATTATGTGCTTATACAACACATTCTACTATGCTAAGCCTTGCAAAGCTTTTGCTTTGCTCTTGTTTTTAAAGTATTTTTCACATTACGAACATGTTCTTACATTATAATTCTAGAATAACATTCTAGTTTATGCTATACATATACCTAGTAGGTATTATTACTGTGTAATACACTTCTTTAATTTGAGGCAATACAGTATTCTACGAGATACGACGTGTTTACTGTGCATTATAATTCTAGAACGAACATTCTAGTTTATGCTATACAGTATTACTGTGCAATATATTTCTTTAAGTTGCTGCAGAACAGTATCCTACGAGACGCGCCGTGTTTATGTTGTTTTATACTATGCATAACCTCACTAGTTGACGCAGTACAGTGTTCTACGGGATGCGACACACAATTATTAAATAAAAAATTCATATCAATAAGTATACGTTTATTTAGGATTATCACATCCATAGGACTTAAAAGTAACAAAAATCAATAAATAAATAAGTCTGAATTACACTACGTTTTATGTAACTTTTGTAGGATGCAGTATTCTACGATGTGTGTCGCTATGAAAATTAACGAAGTTTTGACACGTTTTTTTTCTGCTAAATACGATATGGGTGTCTTACACCGCATTATAGGTACTATGCAAAAGTTGGGCAAACAGTTTACATTGTGCTATACTTCTCCAAGTCAGCAATTGTTATTTTTACTCCTTAATTTATTTTATTTTTAGGTACATTTATACCTCTAGTTATTAGTTATTATATGAACAAACAGTTTCTACAAAACCATAACTGTGTGCGTTTGCCACATAAATTGATATACCTATTGATCATTATTTTAACACATTATTTTTGATAATTTCGTTATCAATATCTTTAGGAGGATTGTCCGTATGATTCAAAATACCACCGAGCACCGAGCTATATGTTACTATTATTTTCAAGTTAGGAAACTGCTGGATACAAATTTTTCAAAAGTAAAGTAATGTGTCACTGACACTTCAGTCTTATACCATACTTTATTAAGTTAAAGAAGGGTAACACAAGAAAAAATATATTATGTATATTATATAAAAATTTATTCCTGAGTTCAGATCATACAAGGACACATATTTTGTCACATGGTTAGTTTTTTACGCTGTATGCTACTCTATGTATTCTTATACGACGAGAAACGTCTATCACGATGGGTCTCTTAAGTAAATGGTAAATGTCACATTTTCAATTATTCATTGCTGATACACATTAAGTAAAACAGAGATAAGCAGAGTTACAAAAATGCAAATACACTTGGTCCGATTAATCGATTCACTTCATAATTTGGTGTGACAGCCGCTCTCACTAGGCGACGGCTTTATATTAGGAGAGTTACCTTTGAACATTGGTAGACGCCCGCGCCACCAGGTTGGAGGAGCACAGTTTGTTAGCAGTAGAAAATAGAACCATCACTGCCACCGCCGTGTGACAGTTGCGGCTACTGAGAGGAGTAGAATTTGCGCAAATTCTTGTAGACCGGGTGCCTCATCCTAATTGCAAAAATGTTTTTTGTTTTTATTTTTATCGTAGCTGAAATTTAATTTACTTAAATAGAGACTCCAAGAAGATATGTAAGTTATGATAAAGTATCGCCATGATGACAACCAGAAATCGATATTAGTAATGCGAGCTAGTAATATAATTAAGGCTTAAGAATTCAAGAAAAATAAATGTTGGATTTTGTTTGAAAAAATCAAAGTACCTACACAATGTTTACTTAACTTAAAACTCATTGATGGATCATTAGTGTCACTGTCAAATGCTGATATCGTCATTTATTCAGTCAAATAAAATCAAGTTAACTTCAATAATTAAACAATTATATGTACAAAAACTTGGCTTAAACATTAAGCAATTCATTATTTTTAGATTAAAGATCCCTTGAGTTTTTTCAGTAATGTGATATACTCGCAAAATATTATGAATAATGCTAAAAGACAAAAAGAATTTATCCTAGTGCATGTAAGCATTATATTTCCTTTTTTTTTTTGTGATTTATTTTTTTTTTTTTTTTTGACATTGTAAGTTTTAACTTCAATTTCTACCAGCTTGAATGTCCTTGCTGATGTCTTATCACACGAACTCTGCACACCCATACATTGGTTTATATGACTCAAACAACGTAGTTGGTTAGCCAAGGACCCATTTCGTTGATTTTACAGAAATAATGTCACTAATACAATACAATAACTGATTATTATGTACTAAATCTTGGATTACATTTTCTGATATGACACATAGTCACAGTTATCAGCCAGAATTACAATTATTTTTTAATGCTATTAGTGGGAGAGGCTTTTGATTATTAATTTTATTAAGTTTTTCAATATTAGTATTAATAACTTTTTTAAATAGACTGTAAACCTAACCGTATCTAACGATAGACGGACTCCACCACTAAATCCAATAAAATAATATTTATCTTATTAGTTCTTCATTAGTTGGAGTTTTCTCGTGCTGGCGACACGTCGCAGTATCGTCCAGCACCTACACTGGGAATGTCTTCTGGGAATATTGTATCATCATACATTATGATTTTATGTACCTATATAGGTAGAAGAAGCAGCATAGATACAGATCCAGCTCTTAAATAAGTTATCATATTTTGTTAGCGTAGTATAAAAAATCTAACGGTTCGAAATTTATTTCAAAACTGACATGCTGGGATGGATGCTCAGAACATTTTAAGCTAAATGTTCACAACATGCCAACAGTCTGTGGCGGGATCGATTCGGTTATAAACATCATATAAAAGGATATACATAATTATGTATTTGTATTTTGTGAAAAATTTGTTTCACATTTCACTAATTTTCTCTGAACATCCTACAATATGTAAACAAAAACAAAATCGCGTCGAATGAAGCCGTGAAACATAATTAATGATCAAACGAACTTACCAAGTGAAGTTCGATCACAATTATGTGAACGGCTTCATTCGACGCGATTAATATATACACCCTCCCATAAATAGCTTAGCTAAGTAACCTACTTAGTACTTATATACAATGTATATAAATGCCCTAACCCTAATAATGAAATGTGAAATTGATAATTGGTAATCATAATCAATTTATGGGTAATTTTTTCCATTACCGGTCACAAAATAAGTAGTTACAGTGCCACAAGTTTAAGTTGGCGGTGGCGATTTGAGGAACTAAATCGGCAATCTTGAAAATTTACTTTGACACTTCCGGGTTCATAGTAAACATCGTTGCGAATATTTTTGCTACTATTATATTTGCTACTGTGCTATCATCATGCCTAAAGTGATAAAAAGTGGTACAAGAGAAGCAGTTATAAAAGTACACAGTGGCGCACAGCCGCGCCAAGTTATACTTGCCGGACTGTAGTAAAACTATTGCTCTAAACAGAATGAAGTTCGACCGGCCGATGGCTCCCCTCTGGGCTCTGAAGTGAGGTGGGGGTACGATAGTAACGAACTTAACGACTATGGACGATCTCTAGTGTTACCAGAATAAAAAACTTTGAAAGCGGGGAATAAAATCTCTAAACAATCCGTGTTGAGGGCCAGTACGTGAGACACAACTACAATATGTAAACAAAAACAAAATCGCGTCGAATGAAGCCGTTCACATAATTGTGATCGAACTTCACTTGGTAAGTTCGTTTGATCATTAATTATAGATCGCGAGGGTCAGTTGTTTTATTTATTGTTTTTGTTTTAACTACTTTGAAAATTGGAATCTAGCTCCAATGTTTAGATAGAGAAAAGTAAAATTATGGTACATTTTTTGGTCCTTCGAGCCAAACGCGGTTAACCCATGATTAAATTAGTTAAATATTATTCATATTTTTTAAAATAAATGTTTAGAATATTGTCGAAATGGAATTGATGATAGTTTTCGAATTTTATTTTCTTGAGTCATCGCTCGGATTCTCTCAATCAAGTCAAATTTCAATCAAACAAAAAAAAAACGTTTCAGCCGTTTGGGAGCTACGATGCCACAAACAAAGACACAGATAAATACGTTAGTCATACGCAAACAGAGGTCTGCTTGCGTCGAGGGATAAAAACAAAAAAAATCATAACACCCGCGCATATTACGAGTAAAATGCGAGTGTCAGCGTTATAATTAACTTTACTCACCTAAAATTTACTCACTAAGTACATTTTTGTGTCACGTGTACAAAAATTACCTTACTTGGCTAAAAGTTTAAATGCAAAAGATACTTAGCCGTATTTTATCTATCAAACCTGAGTATGGGGTACATACATACTGGAACATTCCCAACGAGTCACAGTGTAACTCGTTCGGTGTGACTAGTTAGAAACCCCCCAACTTTTTGGAAGGGATTTATTAAACGTGGATGGTGCAGAGGATAGCTTATACCTACTTACAATTATCTATGTGTGTTACTTGTAGGTAGTTATTGACCGAGCGTGCGAGGAGTCTCTGCAATAACTGGCAATTTTCTTATATCTCTTCGGATGTTTGTTTGTGTGGATGTTGGTGCTCGCATACAGGGTTGTATTTTTCAACGAATCTCGACGAAACTTGAAATACAGGTTCTACGATTTCATAGATTTTTTTGTCGTCGGGATTTTTTGATTGGAAGGTTAATTCCCTCAAAAAGAGCGAATTAAACATGAGTTATCAAAATTGGTCTCTCTGGTACTTGGTACTCTCTATCTGATCAAACCTTTCATAACTGTGTATTTCTGTTTGCGTAACGAGGTATTGGAATAGAGGTTATTTATAGAGCTATACAGGGTTATGCAGAAAGGGTATGCTAAGCCGAAAATAGATCATAGTATTCATAATTATGAACAACTTTTACCATGGGACCACAATTGAATTCGTAAAAAAATAAATCAGTTATTCCATAGAAAAATGTCAATGACATTCGACAAAATGTATAGAATAGCTGTTTATTTTTCGCGAATTCTGGGTTGGTCCTGTAGTAAAAGTTGTTCATAATGATGAGTATTATGAGCTCTTTTAGCCTTAGCATACCTTTCTGTATAGCCCTGTATACTATTCGGTCAGTATATGTATTTTATTATGCCATCAATTAGGTACATAGCTCAAATCCTATCAAAAAATCTTCACGAACAAAATTATTTCAAAATGGAACTACGTTGTTCCATTACCAAAACTACATTTGTACATTTTTTTGTCGAACACGTAACTAAGATAGATCTGTTTGATAGTGTTTGTGGTCGAGCTAGGGGTGCCTACTTTACTCTATGGATCGATAAACTTCCTTTCAGTAAGCAAGTAAGGATTCGTGTTACGATAACTAAAAACACAAATATTGATCTAAAGAAACTTGAAATCAACTAACAAACGTTTACCCAAAAGACAGCATTAGTTATTACGGACCAGCCCTTGTTTGTTTGTGACACATTAAATGTTCATAAGCGTCTTTGGGGAACGAAAATGTTTGCTCTTCTTCGCATCACTTTAATGAAACATGCAAACAAAATAGCCCACACTCTCCCACCAGAAACGCCGGCTCGGATCACAAGGAACATTATTTCGGTCTTAACTCATTTAGCGGCCATTAGGTACAGTATAGGTACAGCGGAGAGTAGTAGCTGTCAGCGAAGTTGCTCAAAATTAGCCAAACTTTCAACTTTGGACTTAAAGACATTATAAAGGAAACGAAAATTTTAATTAAGTCATAAAAGTGTCTAAGTTTTCAAACATAAATTTGCGTATCTCTGAATATCCTTTTAAAAATTCGTAGTTATGGAGTTTTTATGCGGTAAGGCAATGAATAAGTGAGATGCGGTTTGAAATAATGGACTAAGGTTTAGAGGTATACTTTGCGAAGAAAGTGGCAATATTTTGATAAGAGTTTTGTTTTAATGATCACTCTATGTTTAGATTAGGTTTAAGTGGTATATTACGTCGCGATAAAGACGCTTTTTGGTAACTATAAGATATGTAACTAGTAACTACACTATGATTAAAGCTCTCAGGCGTAATTAATAGGTAACTTAATTAAGCTATGACAATTTGAAACGCCATAAATTATATTACCTGCGGATAGAATATGTAGATGCCAACGCCATCCCACTCTAAAAACTGGTAAATGGCATTTCACCTCTTAATCTAAGCGGGAAATGTAGTTTCATAAATTATTCAATAGGAGTAGAAGTAGAAAAACTGCCATTTTGTTCTTATATAGCAGTATCTGTCGTTTTGTTAATTCAAAAAATTTTAAAAACGACCAGTGTAAAAAAGTGTTTCTAAAAAGTGGAAACCGTTTTTCAGTAATCCCAGAAATGCGGAAAAACACCATGTCGTTTTCAAATCAGATAAAAGGCATTTCATGAATTGCAGAATCGTAGAATACCTTTGTGATACTCGTACCTTAATCTCACCGTATCATCCATGGAAAACAAAAGTAACAAGATATAACTTGCAACTCTGACTGTTAGCCACTATAGCCAGCACAAGCTGTTGTAACCGACGACACATCGTAGCTCGCTTGTTTGCGAAAGGCATCCGATACTGTTGACCAGTTTCCCCACCCCGGAAAACCTTACTTCGGCGTGCCTAAAAGGGATTTCGTCAAGTTTGTTTCCGGATTGTTTAGGATCACCATTTAGCGCAACTTAATCTGAATATTACCTAATTATTTTTAATTATGTTGATAAAAATAAATAAATTGGCCATAGGTATTTCGAATAATATATGTAAAAGTTGTGATATAAAAACTGGAGATCACACCAAGGCAAGATACTTAGGCTAACAGCGTAATTTGGATAAGATACCTAGATAGTTTTAAAGACTCATATTTTCATAGCATACTTTGGCATTAACATTCAAAAGCTGTTATCGCGCCTTACAGTAAAAAAGCGTAGACGTTTATCAAGTTCATTTATTAATCAACAACCCCCACGCTCGTACTAAGCCTTGCACTTTATTCTCATGACCTTCCAGTATCAATGTGGTATCAGCGTCTCCGCTGCGTTGGCAGCTGCCACCAGTCGGAATCAGACCGCTGCCGGAGTAGCACGCTCCCAAACGACGTAAATCATGAACTCTCGTAAATAAATTCTGAACACGACACTGAAGACGAAAATGACGATGAGTTATTATCCCCATGCACCTAACTTTATCCCTGTGGCATCGTTAAAATTCGAAGCAAGTCCGAGTAAACAAACAGAAGGAAACAACTTTTCCCGCTGTTAAGTTAAAGTTAAGTGCTGTGATAAGAATGAAAGACTCTTTAGTGATGCTTTGAAGCGCTCGGGGATTTTCATAGATCCTAGAACAAGTGAGTATTGTTTCTTTGTATGAGAAAAAGTTTGCAAGTTTGCAAAGTTTCATTAAAGTTCTGCGGAATGTAAGTAAGTATGCATACCTCATGTACGGTAGGTACATGAGGTATGCATACTTACCTACCTAAATAATTGAAAAAGGTTTTCACATTTGTATTCTGAATTAAGAAATAGTGATTTAATAGTTACTAATTACTGTAAAATAATAACTTACTTAATTTGCTGCTTCGAGTTTATACCGGACGTGTATGAAATTTAAAGAACTGGATTGTAGTTAAGTACACTGAATAAAAGTAATATAATAGTAGTAACTGGATAAAGTCTGTGGAAGATAATTGCACTCTGCTGCGTGATAATTGCCAATAAAACTTAATAATACAAAACTAGTACAATAACTATTACAAATATAACTAGTATAACTAGTACAAATAAACATGGCCTCTATAATTATAAATTTAGTAAGCCTAATATCACGATTGTTTGCATTATTCTGTGACACTTCACACATTTTTTGAGTTATGAAACCCTGAAGATAAATGGGATGTTGTAACTAAACTTAATTATCGCCAGTCAGCCTTTCCAAGGAGGCTCGTGTTCGCAAAAGGAGGCTGAGCCTTCTTAAATCCACTAAGTTTATTCAAGTATGAGATTACTTACGTGTACAATTTTCCTATGAAAGGGATGACAACTTGGTATTAGGTACCTCATAAAAGCTAAGATTTTCCGGAATAAGAAAAGTGGTTTCCGATTGACTCTATATCTTTCTTGACTTTTCGGTTAGGACTTTCATACCTTAATTTATCAGCAGTGAAGAAGTGATTTAGTTTCTTATTATCGACTACATTTTTCTTTTCCTTTCTTTTTAATTCTACAATGTAATGGCTCTATAAAAGTGAATGAACGACCCTATAATGTTAGTTACGTGTTATAGTCCACTAACCAGTATTTATAGAGTGGCCATCAATTTTGTGAACTGTTGTTTGGTGAGATAGTGCTGCCAAAGAAGACCTTTTCGTGGGAACGGTTAATATGCACCTAATAGTTAGGGGTTAGCAAATACCTATAACTGATCTAGATCTAGTTTTCGTACAACTTCCTTCAGGTATAAGATAGAGCAAAACATTCGACAAACATGTTTTTTATCGTTATCTGGCTTGACGTTTGACCACAATTCACCCCATGTTAAGTGACGGCGTGGCCATTTAGACTACATTGACTACAAATGCAGTCGCCATGACTATATCTTCTGCAGTAAATAATCGAGTTTTATCTGAATACTAGCTATGTTACAACAAAGTATTCCATGTTATTTCTAATACCTCCAATAATATGCGTAGGTACAAAGTTTCATGATGATCGGTGAAGTAGTTTATTGAGCAAGCGTAACAAACAAACTTACATTCACATTCACAATATTAGTAGGGATGGGGATTGAGCAAAGATTCCAAACGAAATAGGATAAAATAGTCTTAATTGCTTAGTCTACCATCTGTCAGGGCCGGGCCCAGTTAAAAAGTGCTATTGAATGACAGGGACCTTCCCTGTCATTCAACTTTTATTTTTTTATTCAGCGAATTTTGCCAACAACCAACGAGCCCTCAAATACTAAATTGGACTACCTGAATCTTTTACAATTTCGAGGCAATAAACCGTAGGTACGATATCGTAATGTCCATAAAATTAAATTTTAATATACCACTGTTGTAAAAAAAATTGTAGCTGTAATAAAATTTTATGTGGCTGAGACGGCTGCTTTCAGACCTGTAAATAGGTAGATGAGATAACGAGTTCTCTTCTGAAAACCTAGCCATGCGAATAACTTTATTTGGTGTATTTGATAGGAGTTAACAGAATAATAATCTATTCTGTTAACGGACATTGAATGGCAAGAAATGAAAAATTACTGGTAGGTATATATAGCTTTCGTGAAACTATATTTTATAAATATAAAATAAAATCTAAGAGGACCGTTTTCCCGTTCAGTATCTGTCGTCATGTCAGTTTGTTAGATAATTTTTATTGCAGCCTCTATTTAGTGATTTGGACGAGGTCAATACATAAGCTATTTTTTTTTCATGAAAATATAGCGGAAAGACAGCGGAAAAACACGCGGTGCGGCACCTATGATTTCTATCTATTTTATGGATGCATATTTAGGGGTATATTTTCTAAAAAATATGAATACAGCTTAATATATATTATCAATTTAAAGCGTTGACGTAAAAAACGTAAAAGCTTGCAACTCTCGAAAGCTATCGAAAGAGTTAAAAGGGAAACGACACCCCTTTAAAGTATTAAAATACGACAAGGTTTCATGAGCAGACGTTTCCCGCTTGCATCTTGATGGCCGACGTAAACGTACTTCGAGGAAATTGAAATAAGAAAATGTTTCCTTGCCGGCTCTCTTCGTTTATTTAATCTACGAATAAGAAGAATGCTAAACTAACCGGCGAAGATATTCTATCGTTTCGTTATACCTACTTACAACTATTAGTAACATAAGTACAAATTAAGCTTACCGTATGCTGAGACGCAGGCGTTATATTAATCATTATTATATTATTGTATTACGTACGCAGCACAGCACAGATTTTGTAGGTCAGAACAGGTGAGATAGACATAGAGTGTAGAGCAGGACAGACAGATGTCTGCGTCGCATGTGCTCTACAGCAGACCGTACGCAGCTCTCAGTATGTTCACGCTCTCAGCATTACCAAATCTGCTCTGTCCTGCGCTGTGTGAACCTGCGTCACCTGCGGCTCAGCATACGCCTAGCTTTAGGAGATAACGAAGGGTCAGCAAATATACTTAGGACCTTATACTTTTATTACCACTTGGGAAAAGCTGAGTAAAGTATTGCAATTGCAATAATAGTATGGTCGGTCTTATGTGAGAAACGACACGTATCTCTCTTGTAATTTCATGTGGTAAGAATGTTGACCTTTTACATGTCATGCCGATTCTTCATAAAACGCTAGAAGCACACGTGGTATAAAATACATGTATGTATTTTGAACAGTAAACCATGTTGTATCTATTATTACCTAATTATGATATTACTGACTGACAGCTAGAGCTGATCTGTGTAATATTGTATGCCTGTATATTAAAAGGAAAGCGGAACAAACACTTATGTTAAATACAGCTGATCAGCTGAGCTGATAAACAAATAAAACAATTGTTTTTTGAGATAATAATTTCATAGAAGACAAATTTTTGGCCACAGTTCACTGATAGTGCTTCCAGCACGTGCCTTGAATATGAATCGGTGGAATACTCCGGGGAAGTCTTAACAGATGCTGATTTATTCCTCACCAAGTTAGGCTTCGTGCATAAAGCTGATTTGACAAATCTTGCAAAGAGAAAGAGTATAGAAGTGCCTAAATATATTACGAAAGCACTGTATAGATATCAAACATCTATGACTGTCCGAGTTTTTTTACATTCATCTTTTTACGCCATCTTGTTGGCAATTTTTGTTTGGATTTTAGATTTTAAATTATTGCGTGAAAGTTTTAAAAATCTATTTTTGATTTTACCAAGTTGATTTAGACGATTTCTTAAATTATTGTGACTCAGTGGCAGGCTAACTTACCCACTTTAAAATTTAATAGTTACCAAAAATATCTCTTTTAACTACAGCTAACTTATCTAGTTAAACTTTCATTGCAGCAAGTCCATTAAAATTACTCACTCCAAGTTTCAATCACTTATTCGTCTTTGATAACTTCTTCTGCTAAGTATCGCTTTGTATAAGTAGGTGAATACAACTTTCGTCGCAAAGTTAACGAGAGCACGACACGTGCCCGCTCACCTTTACATTTCAATAAAGGGGTATGTATTTGGGAATCTTTGCTTTAAAAGTTATGCTGTAAGTTTGGGGACTATAACACACCAAGTTTCCAGAGCAGAATAAAGTTAGTGTTCAAAGTGCGTAGCTAGGCGATTAGATATGTATGGTACAAGAATAAATTGAAATTATAATTTGAAATAGCGCAAATTCAGTTTATTTCATGTACAAATTGATATGCACAACTGCACAATGAAGTTATTTCTATCGAGAAAATTGTAATTACGAGATTATAACTAGGTATGTTCAGTTTTGATATGATAGGAATTATTTCAATTTTGGAACATGATAAAAGTTAAATACAATCTTTTTAAAATGCCCGAAATTGTGAAATCGAAAAATAGGGCCTTCCTACCATGACATAGTATTTATACTTCGCCATGAGTTTACCGATCAGTTTCTCAAGTATTTCAATTGATTTTGTTACGTTATTGCAAAAATGTGGTGGGCTTTGATACGAGGAAAACATGCGGGTCGAAAGATCTAAGTAAGCATCTTTAACTAAAGTATAAGGTACTTACAGGGTACTTATAGGTACTATAACTCAAATTGATGAGTTTGACCATCGCAATTTCGACGTTCACATTTTTTGGCGATAATCCAAAATTACTCTCAGAAATGAAGAAGCGATCCGAGGGGATCAGAACGATGATCTATTTTAAATGTTAATATTTATCAATCGAAATCGCAGTTCTTTTGAACAGACAACGGCAAAGTCAAGAGGGTATTGTAGTAAGCGTGTAGACTGTATGCTTATTTACAGAAGAATTAAGTAGGTAGGTATAGCTAAAACAATGCGTCCTATTCGTCACGCCTGCGGCCTACACTGTGAACAATACGGTGATGATGAAACTAGTAGCGTGTTTCAGGAATTAAATTTTAAACTAACAAACGCACAAAGTGACCCGACAGAGAACTAACAAACTTAACTATGCATAACACAAAAACTAAGTAAACTGAAGTGGCGGTTGCCTTCCCACGTTTACTGAAGACGCGATCAGCATTTGGGTAGGTATGTATGGGAGTTCTGGGCAGCTGGAGCTATCTACATAATAAATCTGATCGTTCAAAGTAGGCCCAAATCGTCCAAAAGGGTCGCTTACAAACATACAGGTGGAACGAATAAAAGCGTGTTAAAAAACTATCTAGGTATTTACTAAACTACTATCTATATGCGGACGGTAACTGGATGTAGATGGCTGAAGACCGAGCTCATTCACATCAATACATACATTACAACAACAAAAATCGCTAAGCCATGTTAGAGGCCTTGAGGCGGCTTAACCTTTTTTAATGCGAAAAAGTCTACGTTTGACCAACTCCACGGTTGGTAAGCGACGACGTGGCTGAAAATGAAGCACGTATACTTAGAAGATGCCTATTCACTCTGACCTTGAAAAGCCCAAGATTATATCTCTCAGGAAATAAGGAAGCCAGCAGTCTGATATATTCCCTGGCTGTACGAATTAGAAACATAGATTCAACACTAAGGGCTAGCCGGCTAGCCACTTGGCCTTTAAAACTTACTTACAATAAATTACATACGAGTGAACATGCAGGCTGATGACGATAACACAAACCGGTCGCAATAACTATACTTATCTGGTATGATCCCATCAACTGGCTGTTTATCGTCAATTAAAACGTCAATATTATGAGAATTTATTTCACTCAGTTGCTATTGTTTCGCAATCATGGTAAAAAGACATGCGTGCATTGTTAGCCTCTTTTAAAAGCTATAAGACGTACTAATAGCGTTATTATATGCAGTTAAGTGACTAAAAGTATCCACTTACTAAGTGCCTATATCTACTAAGTAAGCGCAATATTTAGCAGAAAGTAGTAGAGTTTTATACCAATCGGTTCTTTGGATCTCATTTACTAATTTTCATACCATTGCCTTTTCGGTGCAGTAAAACATCGCGAGGAAGATTACATAGGTGCGTCTAGAGAAGAAATGGCTATGTGAATCTACAATTTCGCACTTGGCCAGCATGGTGGTAACGGCCAAATCACCCTTCGAGGGTGAATGTAGGGTGTGGCTTGAGCTGAGTAGTCTACTTCTCTTGGTTTTGAAAATACTGTATATGACATTAAAAGTCAATACAAAACCGAACTGTTATTATAATAATATTTTTTCTTGACTGTTTTAATAATATCTAGGTACTACTAAATTACGAACTTGGAAAACTGCTTCAAAATGGGAGTTATTTCTTGAAACTACTCGTATATTGACTATGGACTTTACTTTTCAGTTCGTCGAAGTTTTGTCTCGACATCTTAATGGTAGTGTTGTTTTCATTGAAAAGTTTTCTTGACTATTATTATAGAAGACTGAGAAATCGTGACAAGAACAAGAGTCATTATAGACCTATTAATAACATGAAGTTTCATTGTTTTTGTACCAATGTATGGATTATGAGTATAGTATGTACTATACCTACATACTTCATTGAGACATAATTTGTTTACTTTTTATTAAAGTTTGATGCTTTGTTAATATTATAAAAGTATTAACATATTATTATTACCATTGAAGCTGAAAAAAAAGAAAAGAAAAAAACGCTTGAGGGAAAAGAATACGAGTACCTACGCTGGATTTTAGAACTATCCTCTGAGGCTCGGCTTAGTCTAGTCGTAATAGGAGTAACTTTAATCTGGGCTTTCGCCAGTAGTTAATCCTTTTCTCGTGGGTGCGCTATATTTTCTCTAAAAGAAATTAGTCCAGAAATAATTAGTCTAAGCCCACAAAGCTTGTTTTAAATTGTTAATTACACAAAAACTTGTTTGCCAAAAATAATTTTCAAACTCATTGCGGTAAGCACTAACATCAAATGGATATAACCGCCGATAAGAAATAGGTAGACGATGATTCCACTCACACATCTAATAGTTACTCGTAAGATCGTGTCATATGTATTTCTTACGCTTACAATATTCTTGCAAAGAAACGTCTTCTACATAAAAGAAGATTGCAGATAAAAGAGCGAAGGATGTGAATATGGCAATGGATATTGGAAAATTCGCTGAAGAGTATCAAAAGATCCTGAGACGATGTGATGGGTATAATAACTAAATTATTATGATGGAAGGTGTATTTGAAGGGTCGGTGTTTGTAAATACATTATAATGAATACATGTTCCATGTTTTATCCGGTACAGATTCACTGAGGCCATGAATGGCGAGGTCAACCTAAATCTTGGGTAAAGACTCTACCTACATATTAATAAAATTAATGTATGACATAATACTTATTGATTTTGGGCCATAACAACCACTGACTGGTACTATAAAATCCCTACCCGAATTTGGCTATTTATACCAGTGTGTAGGAAAGTAATTGAAGAGATTTCTATCAAGTACCTAACCGGCGGTAGTACGGTCGGACACATTTTAATTAAAATTGATCTCAATCTCATACACATGAGAGCAGTTACTAAGTATTTGATGATGAGCGAATGATCGAAGACTAACAAAACGTGAACCCTTCTAACCTGGCAAAGGTTTTGGGATTCTGGTTCTCTTTCATAAATGAAATTTGCATACCTATACATACATCTACATTCAATCTAAGGATTACATATTCTTTTCATGTTTTCTTTAGAGAGTGGCCTTTTGAAGGGTATTTTTATATGTGGCCTAGCGGAGTAGGCGGGGAGATAGCCTCTAAGTTAGTTGCGTCCGAGAAAAACTACCCCATCGATAGACCGACACGAAAGCCTGCCAGGTTCATGGAAATCTCGTTTCATTAATCTGTTGGGCGTCAACAGCTTTTGTGATAGTGTCAGTTGACTGAACTCACTAATAAATCAGATTTTGTTATCTGAGACGGGTAACTAGTGTTTGATAGGCAACGATAACGGGAAAGCGTAGAATTAAGTTTTTACAAATATTTGGGTTATAGGTATTTTCTTTTTAAATTGAACATTTTTTTTTCTAGGTATTCAGTGTTTACTGAAAAAAAAGTAAAAAAAAAGTAGAAGTAGGGTGAAAGTAAAAGTAGGGGTTAGGAACTTGATATTCATACACAAAACACCTCGCGATAGCTGTTGTAAATGAAAGATAGACCCGACTTATCTACTCGCAACCAGGTACCTACCTATCGCTTAGGCAAGCAGTTGGGTATTTGAAATTGAAAACTTTTACTAAAGAGGATTAAGCTCCTTCTACCGGACTTTAATAGAATTTGAATTAGGTAGTTTACTCAAAGTCTTAAAACATTAAGTAATTAAATAGCTAAGATGGTAAATCCTTAAAAGTCCTTAGTTTGTTCAAAAAATATTTTTTTTTACTATTGCCTTGCGTTTGACCGCCATCTTGCCTGATGGTAAGCAACGATGTGGTCTACGATGGAGCACACTTGCCTAGAAGGAACCGATTTAGTAACTTGCGACTTGAAGACATCCATATTATATCTATCCGGAAACACCCACTAGGGCAAAGCATTCCACATTCTAGCAGTGCGCAAAATAAAAGTGGTTTTATCGTATCACACACAGAAAAACCGTAAAATATATTGCGTCTACGAACTTTTGTTGAATCAAAAACGTTATGGTCATAACAAGACATGAAGCGTGATTTAACAAAATTAAGTTCAAGCAACAGAAATATTATAGTAGGTAGGTAATTTATCAATTAACCCTAAAAAGGTAGGCACAACCTTTATGGTTTTTTTGTGTACAGAACAGTCGGGAATATCGTAATTTGCAGCCGAGTTTACTTTTCTAAACTGTGTTATTGTTACGCAACATTACATTTACATATCAAATCCGACTCAGCGAGACCCTGTGTAAAAACAAAATTACAGGCAAGTAATTTGTATGTATTTATTCAATTTCTTTAATAATCATGCGCCTAAATTATAGGCAATAGCACTTTCGGAATGGGTACCAATTGCGAATGTTTCACAAAAGCATTTTTTTCCTACCTTTCATGGATACCTACTGATAGAAAGATAAATTAAAAAAATTGGTTGCCTGTAAAGTCGGTATACGGGCGAAAGTTTTACGTGACAACGACTTATGTCTGTCTCTCTCGCTCTTAGGCGGGCTAACCATGCCCGAGTGGAAGGGACGCGTGCCTCTCACTCGCTCTCATTGTGAGCGCATAACGTGAGCGGAGCGTAACGCAGTTTCTTGAAGTGTCAACCGGCAAACCAATTTATAAGACGTTGTCACGTCAAAAGCAAAAGTGTAATGAAAATGCAAGATCGTCACAGTTTTTTTTCCGAGTTCATTATAGGTAAAAACATTTTTAAAAACCGCGTTAGTTTTCATAGTAGTGACCTACTATGACCGTAGTTCGTTACCATTGACATTTACAACGTGCCTAGATAATCAGCTGCTCTCCTATTTATGTTCCTCGTTAGCGGTACACCGCATAGTAATCAGTTTCCGATTCCGCAGTATACCTAACAGAGTGAATAGGAAATGTGAAGTCGATGTGGTCAGCCGTACATTGTCATGATCAGGTTGCTCTGAAATTACCTACATGGTTATTTGAGCTTGGTTGTAAGTACCTACTACTCACCAATTCAAAAAGAAAGTAATTATTAGAAATAATAAAAATGCCAGATGTTGTATAAGCCATTTATTTTAAGAGCAAATTAAAAAGTTATCTTTGAATAAAATAAAAATAAAATTAAACCATTAGGAGCATTTTTTTGATTCATTTCTGTTATCTTAGCTTTTCGGTCGTTATTATTCCTATCACATAATAATAAAAAGGACGATTTTAACGAGCTCAAAATACTTAAGCAACATCGTTGTAGGGTTACGACCCTTTTAGTATCTCATACAAACGGCTTCACGAGGAAAACCTTTGTGTAACAAGTAGGTATATAACAACTAATAACAAGCGCCCATTTGTGTACGATGGGCATGTAGAACAAGATAGATACATAATTATATTATAGGCCCATGTCATGTCAGGCCTTTCAACCGAGGCGATGCATGTTAGCGACTGGCGTCACCTTTTGTATTTCTTAAATACATATAACGTGATCATGAACGTATATGAACGAAATATGTATTTTTTTATACTGAAAATAATACATAACTAGCGTAATATTTTTGTAGTATTTTTTATTTAATTCAATTCTTAGTCTAGCTAGAGATTGTACAATATTTCTATTGAAAGTATTTATTATTGTATTTGAAAATTATGTTTTCTAATTATAGTTTCGGAACTTCGGTAGTCTGAAAAATACAATCTAATTTTACTTACCCACGAATTATAAATATTATTTTTGTTTGTCTTGGAAACTAACAGTTTTTACCATACCTACGAGTAGGTAGGTACTTATCCAAAGACTTATGTAAAAAAAAGACAGATAGGTCTGTCGAAGAAGACATTTTGTGACATTTTTTGTAGTTGTTGGGCTCTCTTGCAAAGCCTGCCTAGGGAAGTACCACACCGTTGCCGGTTATTCCACCGCCAGTAATGTGCAAACATTACTGTGTTCCGGTTGGAAGGGCAACGTTTCTAGTGAAATTTCAGGGCAAATAGGAGATTAAACATCTTATATCTCAGGGTGGCGAGCGCAGAGGTCTTGAACTTTAAGAGTTCAAAAGTCTGGGTGATGCAGAATGTTATGGGCAAATGTGAAGTTTAACATCAGGTGAGTGATTTGCTAGTGTTGTCACTCAATAGTAAAAAAAAATGTATTAAATATTATCTTACGCTATTCTTTTAAGATGCTTTTTAAAATAAAAAGTTATAAAAACGCCGTAAGAAATTATCCACGCACCTATATTCTAACTACCATAGGTACCACAAGCGACAGAGGCGTTGTAAAACATGACACACTTACCATATATGGCTTATTTAATGAAGCATTTTATATGTAGACTGCTTGTGTAAGTAGCAGATTTAGCGCATAATACGTATGAACCTTATTACTTTAAGAAAATATGAATCCTGGTTTGAAAATGCTCAATATTAAAAGAAAAAAGATAAAAGGGTTATGTGCGCACAGTTTTTACACTCAGAAAAAAATATACCTAATACAAATTACGTATTACTTTCTGAATTGATCAAAGTAGAGTTAAAATTAAACAAAAAATACATAATATGAAACAATAACACATTCTGTGGAGATGCGAGCTTTATACCGCAAGGTTTGTTTTCATTATTCGATTAGGTGCTGTCTGCAACCTTATCAGATAGGTACTTAAAGTTTATGCGACACGGCAATGCCCTGCCTGCAGAGTACCTATAACTAGACATTAGACAAAATAGACAAGACATACCCAATTTTGTTTATTTATATTAGATGGGAACAGTCCTCGAATAATCGAACTAGAATGTAAGTTTTAATCAACAGGAAAGAAATCGGAAAAGAAGAAAAAGAAAAAAAAAAAAGAATAAAATGATGTGTTTAATGTGAACAGGAAATATGAAGAGTATATGAAGCTTTTGGTACCTGCATGCTTTACATAGTAATTCAACTTATTTAGTTTTGTGAGCAGGTATAGCTTATATATTTATTTAATTTATCTTAAATTCAAGAAAAAATATTATTGCGATATAAGAAAAGAAACGTACTCACCTATACTAATATTATAAAGAGATCAAGTTTGTATGTATGTTTGTAATCTCTGAAACAACTGATCCGTAGAAATCTTTCAATAGTGGAAAGTTCTGTTAGTTCTGTTCTCTGAGCGCTAAAATTTTTATTTTTATTAGTATTAGCTTCATTGATTGTTTTTATTATAATATGTAATTATGTTTGTGTATCTAATTTTTAATATGATTTTATAGCTATGGACATTGTAATCCGAAATAAATGAATTGAATTGAATTGAATACAGGCCATATTTTATTGACCGAAACCGGCACTGGGCACCGGACACGTAGTCCCGAGCCCAAGCGTATTGTATGTACCTATAGGTCACATAATATGTAATATAAAAATATTATGGGCGTAGTGGAAATATCATTGACCCATATAGGACGGAAAGCTTATCTCGATGTATTTTTACTACAAACGATAAAAAACTGATAATGTAAACACTACCTCTACCGATCACGAAAAATACTGCCGTTAACAAGGTCCCTTGATAAAAGCGAATTCCCGTGTTGTTCAAAAGCTGGTAATGAATTTCACAAGCTCCATGAAAGTTTTTATTATTTGGTAGTAAATAAACGGTAAATAAAATTACGTTCGCTTTTAGAAACCTGATATTCTTATTGTTAAAAATGTTAGATAGGCAATTAGGTTGATATTTTATTTCGCATTAACATCCACGAGTTATTTGATCCCTCCATTAGGGCTTTTTAACTCTAAACTGGAATCATTTATAAGTTGAATAGTTATTACAGTAGGTGGTTGATTTATGGTTGTTAACTCAGAGCTTTCAGAGAAGCGCTAAGCTATTTACAGATTGTAAATGGTAAAGCAAATTGTGTACAATTACCAACACTATTTGTATTTGTATCTCCAAATACAGTAAAATGACATAAACGCAGAATATTTACTTACTAAACTTATCATTGACTAAGCACCTTTCTGAAGGATTTAAGGCTTCGCGGCTCATTAATTACTTTGAAATTTTCACAAACCTAAGCATAGCGGTGATCGGTATGGGTTATAAGGACGTGTTTCTTTGTAACCGACAGACTAGGCTTAGATCACAGTTTAAGACTCCACCTAACTCGACTTGTCACGCTCAGATCAAGTAGAAAGGCAGATATAGTCCCGCCTTAGATCCAGGGCAGGGGGATCCTGGGGCAGTACCACATCTTTGCCAGTTATTCCACTGCCAAGCAGTAATGTGCAAACATTATTGTGTTCCGTTCATCAGTTGGAAGGGCATTGTTTCCAGTGAAATTACAGGGGAAATGGGAGATTAAACAACTTATATCTCAGGGTGACGAGCGCAGTGCTGTGCCGTGCAGGGTCTTGAATTCTGCGAGTTCAAAATTCTGGGTGGCGCAGACCTGTCATGGGCAAACGTGACGTTCAACATCAGGCGAGCGATTTGCTCGTCTCGTCACTCAATTACATATAAAAAAAGGTGAAGCCAAAAAACTACCCTACTGCCCGTGTACGTTTACTTCAAGCACACATTTGATGCATAAAATCTACCCGAATCAATCGTCAATTCTTATGTCAGTTGTTTAGAAAACGTGGACAAGAAAAAGAAGTAGTAATTAGTGTAGTTTTGATGCGTCAATATGTGCTTGAAGTATACGTACACGGGCAGTATGATAGTTTTTGGGCTTCACTTTGATCTAAGGCGGGAGACTATATCTGCCTTTCTACTAAACTTGATCTGAGTTGTCACGGGACTATAGTTAGGTTAAGTTAATATCGGAAGTCGGAACACAAAAATGTTAGTTAATGTAATGAAAACACAGGCTTGTACGCCCGTTGTTTTCGTCGGTCGGGACGGTGACTGTTTGTTGTTGTATGTGAAACAATAAAATATCAGCGTTCATATTAAATTAAAGCCAAGCTTTACGAGCAGCCATTAACATTAACGATGAACATTACAATATGTGAAATAAGTACGTAATGTATGGTAACTACCTATTCTACGCATATCAGGTGTGTGACAATATAAAAACACTAACTTAATTATATTATAAATGTAAGTGTAAATACTTAATTCGGTTTTTTACGTTTTGCCTTTTTTTGGTTGTCTATTATTTAATTATCTTTGTGTATATTTTTGCTATAGGTAAATAAAAAACTTGTTCATTGTCTATTTTATGAAAAAAATCTTAAGAGTGGTTAATAAAATTATAGCATTCATACAATTTTTGATGTAAAGCTTTTTAATATACCAAGTGGTCGCTTCTAATCATAATTTTCCACCCTAAATTGTTTAGTCTAGCTTAATGACATGTAATGTCGTGGGTACATACTTATCACCATTAATGCGATGAGTGGGTTTTTATAGCCGTGACCTTTTAGTTTAACGTTAAATTAAGCATAAGTAAACATTTTTAAAGTACTAAATAATGAGTTGAATACTGCTAACATCAAGCTGCTAACGACATACTAGTGTCTATTTAAGTACTTTTGTTCTAAAGGTTACGTATTTGGCAGTGGCGTAGCGTGCCTTGGCGGGGCCCCGTATAAAAATTTGTTTAGGGGCCCTTTTGAAGGGTAAAGATTTCTCACAATAGAAAAAATAAAAAAAATATAAGAAATATTTATTCGTCATAATTATCTATCTGTCAATTTTTCCAAAATTTTAACAAGCAATTCAAATTAAATATACACTCTCCTTGCCTTTTTTTTGGTCGCAATAACCGATGTAGGGTGTTGTCAACTTTTGAACGCACGCTTTACTCGGGAAAAAAGAAATTACTTTTTTTGACTGATGTCATTTCAGAAAAAAAAATTGGGAAGTTTATATTAATTTTTGCTTACTCACGTCGGGGCCCCCGTGGCCCGGGGGCCCCGTATAATTGATACGGCAGATACGGCGGTAGCTACGCCCCTGGTATTTGGTTACATTAACTATTTTATCATTGGAAAACCATCTATCAACCGATCACAAAATACTTCAAAACTGTCAATAAAACAGTAGGTTATAAGACTTCTAATGGAAAATCGATAAAATGTACTTACAGCTCGTGGTACGAGTAGAGTAGAAAATCGATTATACTTATGTAAGCTCTACAGTTTCAGATCATTACGATACAGTAAACTCGATGACTCGGTATACATCAATCATGTTTAATTAATTGCACATGATGTGTGATGTGAAGGGTGTCAAAAGGGAGGTATTAAACAATTTCGTTCACATTCGATATTCTCCAATACGGAGCATATAATCGAATGGTATTTTATGTGACAAAAAATGAAAACTGACTGAAACCAATATGAGGATTATGACATTTATTTATAAGTTTTATGTTTTTTCATCGCGACTATGCCTGTGCTTGACCACCAACTCCTCTGTTGGCAAGCAAGCCTGTGGGCAGCGATGAAGCACTCAGATTAAATACTTTTATTAATTAAGTATCTTTTACATGTTTGTTATGGAGACATACATATAAAAGATTCGTTTAGAGCGTCGCGCCGGGTCATTAACGATGTGTCAAATATTTGAGTGAACTAAAGTGTTAGCTCGGCTGTCAGAGAAGGCGTCCAACATTACCCCGCGTTCAGCCATGACCCGCCCTTTGTTTAACATTTCCATGGCCGGCTGTCACTCATTGTCGCCATAAAATTAGACCCCTATAGAATTGCCCTATTCTGAAGAAAATACGTTTTACAAAACCTTTTGAAAACCTAAAAGTTTTCAGTATAAATTCAAAATTAGGTTAGATACCTATACTCGTACCTACAGTGTGTATAATGAATGTTAGTGCAATGTCAGTAATGTTAATACATACTTAAGTTTTTTCGTCGAATAATAAGAAGAATAATACTAAAGTTGGAACCAGTAACTTAATACGAGAAAAAACCTACGTAGATATTGATAGCACTAAAATAGAGAAATCTGCTCTTTGAGTCAAACCAAAACCACCAAACTAGTTTACTCTGTTGAGATTACCCAGAAGACAAACTTTCTTCGTAAGAAGTTCTGGTTTTCTCTCTCCCCGTTAATAATATACCACTTTATTGTTTTTAGATCGATTACAAACTTTGTTATTTGCTAAGGAGAGTAGACGTAGGTAGGTGAACAGTAACTCGCTTGTGGTGTCATTATATTAGAATAGAGAAAGTTAAAGTTACGAGAAGGTTAATACGGTCCGGAAAAGTTTTTATTTGATCCAACAAGTGTGTATTGTGGGGCAAAGGTTCGTCAATATCATTGTTTAATTCAGAAAACGGTGCTTTAGTCTACTCACAGTCGTTATGAACATAGTTATTTGTTATCGACTGCTTTCAAACTTCTGACAGGTAATTTAAAGCGTAATTTTAGTTGAGCTAGAAACTCTAGGAAACTCTCAGCTACTTATTGTTTCTCAGCGAAAACGTGAACTTCAATCCACTCTGCTCCGCCGAGCTAGAGCGACGCCGATGCCAGATAAGGAGTTTTTCTTTTATTTATGATAACACACTGAGACGTTGCAAGCGAGCACATAAATAAACGTGAACATCAGGACACCGAAATAAAATATAGCTGAACATCATGCAGGTATTTTTCTAAGATAAGAGAAAGCTGCGGATTTAAGCACGAAAAATATAGGCGTCGTAAAAGTGACTAATCTAAAATAATTTGTTCCCGCATATGGGGGCACTTTTAACACTCACAAACAAGTGTTGGAAGTTAAAAGGGCATTGATGTGATCGTATTAAGGGTCATTTGCAACCTTTAATCCTCCCACTGCTGGGATACAGGTCTACCCTCGAAGGGTGATTAGGCCGTATTCCACCACGCTGGCCAAGTGCGGGTTGGTGGATTCACATAACGCCTTTAAATTTCTGCTCTGGGCGTATTGCAGGTTTCCTCACGATGTTTTCCTTCACCAAAAAGCCAGTGGTATGTAAATTCGAACATTAAGTCCCAAAGCACTCATTGGTACGAGTCGGGGTTGGAACCCGCCACCTCAAGAACGTGAAGCGGCTGTTCTCCCACTGAGCTACCATGAATTTTTATATTTTATACTAGCTGACTCGACAGACGTTGTCCTGTCAAAAGCCATTGCGTCAATTCTATGTCAAATATTGCGTAACTATAGCAACCGTAATAAGTTGATGTTAACTTGTCAATTTATAGTAAAAATTATCAGTATATTTATAATTTGCAATAAATTGAAAATTGCGACTATAATTTTAGATTTAAACTATCCTATCTCTCAAGTTGGATCGAACTGCATATGGTGTGCGAATTTTATTATAATCGGTTAAGTGGTTTAGGAGTCCATTGAGGACAAACATTGTGACACGAGATTTATATATATTAAGATTTGTATTAAGGGTATGATAGATGAATACAATTCGTTTCGTATTGTTTCAGATGATGCGTGTGAAGTAATAGAGTGAGGTAGCGGAGCGCAAGATGTCGAGCGAGGTGGCGGGCGCGGAGAGCGTGGCGTACTGCGTGCCGGGCGGGCAGGCCTTCCAGCATGTGTACATCCGTGTGCACGGCTACATCGCGCTCGTCATCTGCCTGTTCGGCTCCGCCGCTAACTCTGTCAACATTGCCGTGCTCAGCCGCAAGGAAATGTCCTCTACCACCAACTCTATTCTCACAGGACTTGCCGTTGCCGACTTGCTCGTCATGATCGACTACATACCGTTCGCTCTTCATATCTACACGACCATCGCCTCTGATCTCAATAAAAACTCGTACGCGTGGGCCGTCTTCGTGTACTTTCATTCTATATTCAGCCAAACCTTCCACACGGTCTCCATCTGGCTGACGATCACGCTCGCCGTGTGGCGTTTTATCGCGATAAAGTATCCTCAGAAGAATAGGGCTTTATGTAACAAAAGGAATACGAATGTGGCTATAGCGGCGGCTTACGTTGTTTGCCCCGTACTGTGTCTTCCTATTTATTTCGCAATGAACATTCAGCAGTTACCAGAACAGAGGAAGACCGGTGTGAACAGCACGTTGAACGAGACTGATATCTTTAATGCTTCTCTGAGCGGTGAACCTACTTGGGCGCTGCAAATGACGGACAATAAAGAACTTTTGACTGCTATATTTTGGATTTACAGTGTGTTTATCAAACTCATACCGTGCGTTGTGTTGAGCATATTGAGTGTATTACTAATATTAAAAATGAAATCTAGTGACCGGAGAAGACAGAAACTGTTGAAAAAGTCTGCAATAAATACTAATGAGGTGAGACAGCAATAATAAAACAAGAGAGAGTTCCTAAATATAATAAAAACTTCTCGTATAAAATACCTAATAGATAAAAATAAATACATAATTACCTTTTTACTGGCTATAACTAAAGTAAAGTCGAAAATGATTCTGTGTTACATTTATGAGATTTATCTCTCTTGATTCAATATTCCTGTGTATTATATTTTTACTCACTGGCTCATCGGTGTATTGATTAGCCATAATCTTAGTGAGATTGGGCACTTTCGCAATTGGTCCCTTGGTAATACTTTCAAGCTTCTTATTTGTTTGTGCAAGTTTTCTTGTCAATAATATCCAAGTTATTTATTACCTATAATTCAATAGAAATTACAATAACAGGAGAATGAGAAATACGAGGGTTGAACCAGATGGCATTAAGAAAAAACTTATATCTAATATTTGGATAAAAGCTGTGATGATAATAAGTAATAGTAATAGGTTTATAAAGTTGTCAAAATTTGGGGTCGCGAGTTTGTCGATTGGCGGATGCTTCATAGAGGATAAACGCAACTCTATTTTCTTTAACTAATTTGTTTTGCGTACTTTACATGAGGCTTGCGTTTCTCAAGTGTGTGTTTTAAGGATGTTACTGATTTTACAATTTATTAATGCAGGGTGAGAAGGCTCGCTTGAACGAAGATGGTGGTAAGCGCGGCGGCGGCGGCGGCGGCCGCACCGACCGCACCACTCGCATGCTGCTCGCGCTGCTGGGGCTGTTCCTGGCCACGGAACTGCCGCAGGCCCTCTTCGGCCTCCTCACAGCAATAGCTCCTCACTTATTCCAGATCTGCTACTACGCATTTGGTAAGAGAATAATTAGGTAGGTATAGGTATTTCGCGCGTGAGTTACGATATTAAGTATACTGAACCCTTCACAAAAATCGTTACAAATTATTATTGCGTTGCAGACTTTCTAATATGACGTTAAACTTAAAGATATGATTGCTTGAATTTTGATAATCTTTTAATATCAGTCTACTACATAATTTATGAGTCAGGCAATATCGCGCAAATGTAACTTGAATAAAAATAAAGGTCACTGCTTTTCTGTTTGTTAATAATAAAGCAGACGATGATTTTTATATTCTATGCCAAAAAACTCTACCTATTTTATTTGGTCAGTAAAAACCTTTTCAGGCCTCCGTCATGTCATGACCTATCGCGCCACCCAAGGATTAACGTACCTCTAAAGTAAAGAACAAATAACTTGTTTTTATTTAAATCTGAGCTTTTTGGGATAAATTTATCTTTGTCCGCGTCGAAAGTGTCGCCGTTCCCTTAAAAAGCACGCCAAAATAAATTTTACGGTCAGGAGGTTATCTGTTGGTCGTTGGATTGGGGCGAACCCTAAAGTGGCAGATTGCGTAGGCTGTCAGTCTCCCCGAACGTGTCTGTAGCTCCCATCCCATGTCGGTGTCGTAATTACTTGCTCTTAATCTAACTAAGGCTTGGCATAAGTGTTATCTCAAAAGGAAAATCTTAATTAGATAAAGCCACGTGTTGCTGCTAATTTATATTTTTAGTGACCCTAATTAGCTGCTACAATTTGCCAAGATTTTTTCTTTACTAGTAGAGAAAATTATATTATTGGTAGCTTATGAAAGAAAAAATCTTTACTGTTTACGCCAAAAAATATTTACAAAGAAACGTACGTACGCCCACTCGCTATGTTCGTATTCAATTAAGAGAATCGACAATCAGTAGTAAGCGCACGTATATGGTTTAAATTTAAACCTTTAGAAACAGATCCCATTTCAGAGCCAAGGTACGTAGTACTATTTTTTATTCTGTGACTAAGGTACAGTAAAGTACTTTGAACTAAGCGACAAAGTTCAAAATCTCATTTGAATTTTGCTATAAATCTCGCTCTCGTGTTATGTTCTTGGTATTTTTGCTCATAATGAAACGAGCTGTAAGTTTTCAGTTTTATGGTAATAAAAAGTCGCTTAATAATCTTAGTCTTAGTCTAGTATGTCTGTGGTTGTAAGTCTGGAAACTTTGAGATGTGTAACTGTAAATACTTTGCTCTCACCTCACCAAATAAAACGAATAAACTATATGTACATTACTTCTTTCATGTTCTTCTAAAACTGTTTTGTTATTCATTACGGGTTCGAGATTAAGTTTCACCCCTTTCAAAATTAAATAGATTTTTCTCTGGGGTATGATTTAAACTTTAGTTTCATTAAATTTGCATTTTGAAAGCTAGGAGCCGGATTGAAATGAATTAACTAAAGTAAAGTAATCTGGCTGGTTTTATTGTTTCGGATTTTCCGACGGGGAATTCAAAGTATGTGAAGGAATGAGAATACTTGTACTGGATGTTCATCGAGGTGAAAGAGTTTAATTGCACTTGGAATATATACTTACGGCTAGATAAAAAACCTTAAATAAAATGCTTATTTTACAAGTAGGTATTTGACTTTTTTTTGTATGTTCGTATGTTCGGGTCAAATCTTGTAACTGAAATTTGTTGACCTCCCTGACGTCCAATTGAGCTGAAATTTGACTTATTACTTATTACTTATGTAAACCCAATAACAAAACTATAAAAACTTGTTTTCAAAAATACGTAAAGATATATGATTGTGCAGCATCTACTGCTACGATTATTTATCATTCATCAATGATAGAGCCATAAAGTGCGGCACTTTAGCTGTATCACACATTCATAAATCATGCAGGTTAATTTAGTATGATACATAACTATGTAAGATACGAGTAAGTTACTACAAATTATTTCCATATAAACTATCGCAAAACTAAGATTAACTTTGGAAAGCTAATTTTAAAAGCGAAAGTTCGAAGCGCACGAAACTCAAACCCTTCTAAACTAAACTCATATAGGAAGCCATAATTTAAAGAGATCGATAAGCGAGCACTTGCCGAAGTTTTCAGAACTTAAATACCTATTTGTAGTCTCGTCTCTGTTTATTACAGTAGGTATGTTATATGCGTAGAGTGGGCGAAGTAGGGAAAGTTAGGTAGATTGGTATTTTGCCAGTGGCAAACATGCATTTGTTTAAAAATAATACATGATGCAAGCTCGGAATAAGAATGTTTATAAATAAAATTCCAACATAGTAACATGACTCGGGGATGACGCAAGGAGATAAAAACTACCCGTTAGTTAAAATAAATGGGTTGTATTTTTTAATACTGAACGCTACAGCGCGAAGCTTTTAATTAGAGCACGAGCCTCGCAACTGTGCATGATGTCCTTGTAATTTGGTTTATTCGTTTGCGTCTGAATTTCATTAAATGGATGCTAAACCTCTGCTTTACTGTCTTCAGCTGTGGATAAAGTGTTATTTAGATTTGGTTTGGCGAGAATAATGCAAACAAAAATAACGGCGATATATTTGTAGCCTGCTTACGAATACCTACATGGAAATGCTAGGTTCGTGTTTACGCAAACCACTTAATGGAAAGCGGAGTGGAGTGAAATAATTCAATTGCTACGTAACTCAATTAAGTAAGCACCTTCTGCTTACAGGAGTATGTTCAATTAATACTAGAAATGCTAAAGCCATCATTAACCCAGAAGCTCGCCACATACCTACAACTGTTAACTAATATCATCTGATATCCTTTAAAATCGTAGGTAATTCAGGTTCAAACGTACCTAGCAAAGTGTTGTATGACAAAAGGGTGTACATACGTACCTGTACCTTGTACTATTATTAATTCTGTGCCCGTACCGTAATCCTGTAGTTAATAATGTACAAACAAGATCGTTTTACATCATACGCAATACGCTCCGTTCGCTTGTGATTGGACCTATGTATTTAGTTGTGACAAAACACAAATCAAATCCCTATTGTTAACTGGGATAAATGGGATGTTTGAAATTGGATTTCCAGTACAATTTCAATAGCGTTTTTGTGTGTTATCGTTTTTCAATAGCTGGTATTAAATCGTCTGAATCTACCTAAAATAACGCATGAAGAAACATCTTGGTTTCAAGCCGAAAGCCAAAACAATAAATGTCAAATCTTCATCTTCTTTCTTCTTCTCTTCTTATTCTTCTTCTTATATATTATATAAAAATGAATCGCTGTTCGTTAGTCTCGCTAAAACTCTGGAACGGCTGGACCGATTTCGCTAATTTTGATCTTGAAATATTTGTGGAAGTTCAGGGAAGGTTTAAACGGTGAAAAACATGAATAATAAGTAAAGAAAAATACTAAAATCGTCAATTTTATTTTTCAATACAAACTGTTCCTACCTGTGAAACATTTGATGTTCGGTACGGGAGGGAAACTCGGAATGTCCGATCTCTTTTGTCTTTTTAGAAATAAATAAATAATAGTTAAAAAAAAACTAAAAAAACACGCTTTTTATAAAAAACCGAACTAAAAAAATAGAAAATAAAATTTTATAAATTTAAATTAAGAATAGGGTTGAAAATTTCAATAAATATAAATTAATAATAGTGTAAATAAATAAATATATGTATTTTATTTTTAAAAAGCGTGGGGTGTATGGGTCAATAGATATTATATATTTTGTAGATACATTTTGTATTGACAGACATGAGTAGAGTGATTAGCATTTTGATAATATCTTAGAAAGCACCCCACGCTTTTTTAAAAATAATATACATATATTTATTTATTTACACTATTATTAATTTATATTTATTGAAATTTTCAACCCTATTCTTAATTTAAATTTATAAAATTTTATTTTCTATTTTTTTAGTTCGGTTTTTTATAAAAAGCGTGTTTTTTTATTTTTTTTTAACTATTATTTATTTTTCGCTTTTTAGTTCGATTTGCTAACTATTAACCATCCTTAATATGTACAAATGTGTTGGTGTTATCCGATTTTGGCCGTCTGCTCAAGCAAATTAAAAATAAAATTGATGCGTAACAAAAAATATTGAGCAAAAAGATTTGTAGCCGCGTGGTTTCGATCCTCAGACCTCATAAAATAAAATTGATGCGTAACAAAAAATATTGAGCAAAAAGATTTCAAGCGCGTGGTTTCGATCCAGGGACCTCTGGGTTATGAGCCCAGAACGCTTCCACTGCGCCACTCTGTTCTCTGACACGAATGACGAATTTTACCATTTGTAAGTTAAACGGTATTAAAAGTTAAAGAAACTTTATAGAAAAAGCGTGTTTAAAAAATTAATAGTTAAAAAAACTAAAAAACACGATTTGTTTAGTGTATTGTCATCGGTCCTCGATATATCTACAAAGTTTGAAAGAAATCTGACCGTTTAAAGTGGGTCAAAAACGCGCTCAAAGGAGTCGGTTACATACAAACATACAAACATACAAACATACAAACATACAAACATACAAACTTAAAAACATACAGGTGAAGCTAATAAAAGCGTGTTAAAAATAGTGTCACTTGGTTGTCAAATATTTAAAGGTGTGTTCAGAAATTGGTCCGATCTTTTTGGTCTGTTTTGTTGTTTTTTTTTTTTTTTGATTTGTTTGCTCTATTTATTTATTTATTAGGAAACACCAACAGTATATATATTTAAAAATTACAAATAACATAGTATAAAAAAGAGTTCTGATATATATACCCTTTATGGGTGTTTACAACATTCTTAAATAATGGGTAGAACAATAAAATAAAAGTAAAAAATTACAACTACCTACATTTTAAAATGAAATCTAAACAACGATTACAAAAGGATAAAAATAAAAATAAATAGAAGATGACAGAGTACTATCTGTCAAAATGTTTTGCCAATTTTTTTTTGAAAACATTTAAAGAGTTGTGAAAGACATCAAGATCTTTCACGGAGGCATTCATTTCATTGTACGTCCAGCACATTCTTGGTATCGGAGAGTTACGAGCTAAGTTAGTTTTGGCTCGAGCAATGTTAAAAATTTTAGAAATTCTATGACGAGGGTAATGGCTAGGAATTTTTAATGATATTTCTTTTAGGATTCTAGGACAATCAGTATGATTGTGGATCAATTTATATAGAAAAGATAGATCTCTGATTTTTCTTCGGTCACGTAAATTATCCATTTTGAAGAAGGACAAGCGGTTAGAGTATGGGCTTCTGTGTGAGATACCTTGACATGAAAAAGCCAAAGATCTAGTGAAGGCTCTCTGGATGCTCTCGATGCGCTGTGAGTGCACAGTGTAAAAGGGGTTCCACACGACGCTCGAAAACTCCAGACAGCTACGAACCATAGAGTTGTATAGCAGTATTTTTGTGCGGCATGATTTAAATTTCTTTGAATTTCGCCTAATGAAGCCGAGCTGCTGTGCCGCCTTTTTCACTATAGAGTCGATGTGAGATCTGAATGATAGTTGGCTCTAATACAGGGAAGGCTTAAAAGTAAAAAAAAAAGCGTGTGAAACCGCCGGGAGTCAGCTATAAAAATATGTTTTTTTCATAATATCATATGAAAAACTGATTTGCCAAGTATGTTGAAACCAAGAAATAACTAAGTGTATTATTACGTTACGAATACCAAAGAAAAAAAGAAAGCTTTTCCTTTTCACCCAAAAAATAATAATCAACAAGAATAAAATGTCATACCACATTGACTTATGTCAAAGCTGTACTTGACTTCTGTCGACTTTTATGTAATAAAAGCGTAAATTGGCTTACAATTTAGATTGGGAATAGATAGCTCACGCACCGAACTGCCTTGACCGATAGAGCACGCCGTTTTGTGTAATTTACTGGTTAGTTAGCGCTTATTGCAAGCCATGTCTGTTTGTTGAAGTTTTTACATGTTTCTTCAATGTAGACCTAAGACTTATTGAAACTAACTAATATGAGTAGGTATCTGTTTGATAATAGGTATTTTTGCTTTTGGGAGATGTTTTTCAAGTTAAAGCAATACTTAGTAGCTATCGACTACATGTCTAAATAAGTACTTTTAGATGTGATGTAAATATATGAGATAAAGTAGATACATTTATAGCTATACCCAAGTGTCACGAATATTTTCATCTCGTTTCCAGACGATATTTTTATGAGCTGTGGATAAGCCACGCACATCATTTATCAAAGCTCTAATACTTTCCAAATTTTTTGTAATCATGTCCAATACTTATCTACAAATCTACACACCTACTTACAAGAAAGAAATGAAATATTATTATTCTAGAAACGTCTGGCAAAGTAAATCAGTAATTCGAATTTGCATATCGCTTATGATCAAGGTTAGAGTTACAAATAGCAATATGGACTTGAATAAAATATAAATAAAACAATTTCAGTTTTTCAATTTACATATTTAATTCAAAATTAAAGTTTATTTATTAGTCTGTACTTGGTTGGAACTGTCAGAAACAGAAGTGTTTACCCCAAAATTTCTTTTGCAAAACATTATACTGCTGTAATAAAATTATTGTAAAATCTTCAAAGCAAGTTAAGTAATACAGAATTGCTCGGCTTCTTGTCATCAACATTATCTCCGAACTTTTCATAAGGCCACCGTTAGCTAGCGTTTTAATCCAGACAAAAATAATAAGAATAGGTCAATGGGTACTTACGTACTGAACGGTACAATAACATTTTGTTTTTGTTACGAATCTACCGAAAAATCATGGGCACACAAAAGAATTGATAATAGATTCTTGTTTTCGTGAAAGCAACAACTCATCACGTACTTCGTAAAAAAAGAAAATAGGATCCGAGTATCTCTCGGTTCCGAGTGTACTTTATTTTTTTAAGGAACGAATACAGTTTTTATTTTTGCGTCTAAACTTTTAAACAGCTGCTGCGTCTCAAGTTTAAAATAACTTGTAGCTGGAAGCTACGATTTCAATGGACGGCGCTACGGGGTCCCTTATTTTTCATCTACATCGTATGCCGAAGGTCTCTGGACTGTATTAACGGTCTGTGTTGGACGGCCTGAATAGATTCTTTGCGCACACTATTTTTATTCCATTCAGTGTTGACATTTTTGTAGCACAAATAAACCCATCATGTTAGGAAGAAAATAAAAATTGAATTTCTCTTACCCGTAGACTTATTTTATATAACTTCGTAAGGACCGGGCTTAGATAACTTTTTCAACAGTAGCACCGGAGGTAATATTTAGCACCAGTGTGATCTAAGTCGCATGTAGATTTCGTTAGTGGTCAAACGTTTTTTGTAGATTATCAAACGTTTATTGTAGTAGGTGCGGTGTAAGTAGCAGACATTTTGACATTTAGCTAAATTTTTTTAAGTATAAAAGTATACTCAAATTAGGTTAAAAATTAATGGATGGGAAAACATAATACATAATAATAAATAGATAAACTTTCACACCTACTTACTAAATCCTTACTTTTCAGTTCTTTGCGCTTACCCAATTTATTTTCTATGACAGGTGAGGTGATGGATATGATGGCGCTAGTGGGGTCTGCCGTGAACTTCGTCCTGTACTGCAGCATGAGCCGTCAATTCCGAAGTACGTTCACGAGACTCGCCAGGAAGCTGCTGCCGCTGCCGAGGCCGGAGGGGGAGCCGCTGACCGCGCTGAAGGCGTAGCGTTGCCGGTCCGCGGCCGCCTCCATGGGCTCGGTCGCGCACCTGTGACGGGATTATCTAGTCAATTCCTAAGCTCTGAGCTATTATTCACAAAATTCGTCGTAACGTGGAATACTTTGCCCGAGTGCGTGTTTCCCGATAGATATTCGAGTAATTTGGGTGTCTTCAAGTCGCGAGTGAATCGGTTCCTTCTAGGCAAGCGTGCTCCATCGTAGACCGCATCATTGCTTACCATCAGACGAGATGGCGGTCAAACGCAAGCCTATAACAGAATAAAAAAAAGTTTTTGGTATTTTTGATTTATCAAATTTGTTGTTACGGATGTGAATAGGTAGTGGTGGTGTAGTGATAAAACTGTCAAAAGTGTAACTGTGAATAATAGTCGCAGTTTAAAAATAAGATACAAAAGTTTTCTTCGTAAGTAGTGTAGTTTAGTTTAGCTGATAGGTGATGTTAGGAAAATAATAATTCTGTGTCGGTAGAGTAGATTGGCTCCTACATTTTATACTGTTTGTTCCAATAATGTTTACCACACTTGGGCATCGATTTGCTTGGGTAATTACACTTAGTATTTATACTTACTTGGTATTGGTGTTTACTTGTTAAGGTATATAATAGGTACTACACTCATACAGATTTTTAAACATTATCTTTATATCATAAAACGTTATTTATAGGTGTTTTATGTAGGCTAGTAAGCCCAGCTGCTCGTTAATGGGAGGATTCACCAAGGCGTAAACAGTATCGTAATTAATGGAAAATTAATTTAGATATGGCAACGAATTTTTGTGCCTATCTATTAAAATCAGAATACATATTTATATTTAGTGTAGATAAGTATACTTTACGAAATGTGTTTGTGTAATTTTTGATTGATGCCAGAAAATACCAAGACAGCTTTTTGGCCTAATTATAAGAACACAATTAATGCCCGTTTTGATATAAAATTAACTTTTGTAACTAGATAAAATTGAATTACGAGTATTGCCATTAGTCATTGTGGGTATAAGTATCTACCATTTAGCTAGTTTTGCTAAGTGAAACCATATTGTTACATGACAAACTTTTATTATCGATGTAAGTAATTAAAGATTTTTGTGTCTTAGAATGATAGCTAACCGTATATATGTACTTACGTAAATAGGAATTTATCGATTTTAAAATGCTATGAAAATGGTAAATGTTGTTCGGAAAATTTTAAAATAATTGTACATTTTACTTATAATAGTGATAGTTTAGTTTTAAGTTGTATTTATGTGTGAATTGATTGATTGAAGTTGTAAACACAGTAGGCACAACGTTACGGAAAGACTTACCTACGCCAATTTCGACGGTGCTATCATCCAAGAGGAAAATTGCTGTATGTTGTATAATAAGAACTAAGGTAATCCAACACCACAAATGTATCTGTCACGTAAACTAATTATACAACTTTATCCGGCGCATTGTGGAAACCATGTTCTAATTATTTCTGGTCACGCGCAATACCTGCGTCGTATCCTTAATAGAATAAACCCCGAAAGTTTTCACGATTAATATAACATTAGGTACTGTATGGAGTAGGGCTTTCCCAACTTGGTACAAGAGATCTTTCGTGTTATATTAAATTAAATAGTTGAGGTACGTTCACGTAGCACGCGGTATTTTTATATTGACTGCAGCTGCGCACGGAGTGCTCTAATAAGAGTTGGTATACCCCTATAAAATGTAAATATACGGTACATCTACTGCTTATTATGCGAGTTTATGTGTACTCTTCGAAACTTTGTTATTTGATAAAAGCTTCTGATGCATAACTTGTCTCGTATACACATTTACTTACTCCGACGGCGCAGCGACTAACGAAGTGATTCTTGGTTTCCGATGCTACCTATTCATATTTTTTTTTTGCAATTTTGTTCGTAAGATTTTGGCTCAAAATCTGATACCTATCTACTATAAAAAGTAATCATAACGTTTTAATTATTTTTTAATACGTTATCGTTATTTATTTGACTCGTTATTTTAGCAGAAGTATCTACTTCATTTTACGTTGCTACGGATTCCGGGAATGCGACAGATTCAAATTAAAGAGGAATTTAATAAATTGAAGCCTACGGCATGATACTCATATGTATATTTTTCCAAATATCGCGAATGCCTGCCACGAAAATCCGCTTATTTAATATTTTCATATAATTGTAACCTTGTAGGATTTCAGGTAAAGTTACCAAGATATTTTTATCAAAATATTTCTTTCTTACGCAATAAATTACGATCGTTTCGCATTCTACATACGAATATCATAAATGTGAATTGAATTTTAACGAACTCATAAGAATTCTATATGTGGCAGGAAACCATGATCAGGAAAAGCCATTTAAAAGGTCATGGTTCCTTCATTAGTTTCGGCTTTACTCGTGACTTGAGCTTGTTTGATGATATATAGTGTCTAATAGGCACTCTGAGCTCTGTGGGCCTAGCACAACTTTGACGTAAAAATACGTAGCGAGTATTCGATAGAAAAGTGTACGCCATTTACACCCGTCAGGAGCACACTTGACAGTCGTAAATGGCGTACACTTTTCTATCGAAAACTCGCTACGTATTTTTACGTCAAAGTTGTGCTAGCCCCACTGACCACAAGCTTCAATGGGATCTAGGTTGGTACCTACAATTCTCAGTAGGTACTAGTCTGTCCTTTATATCAACCCTATCTACTTTAACGGTCTTGTTATCCCATTCTGATTTAAATACAGAATTTAACGATGTAATTTGTCGTGTACGTGTTTAGTAATGCAAGCCATAAAAAGGTTACTCTCCAATGAAATATAAAATGGGAAACAACTTTTATCAGACTGTAAATTATGAAAAATGTGAGTCTTTTGCCAAATTAATCCTTTATATTTGTTTGCATACAAATATACTCTCACTTTATGACTTGAATATTCCTATCTGGACCGACATGCGTATTGACCCGGCCGGCATATTCTGTTTGAAGCAAAAGCTCTGCGAATATAGGACCAAAGTACAAAGTATATTAAAGCCAAATGATCTGTTGACTTTTATATTTGTTATGTTAATTTGTAATTGCTTCCAGTACTGAATAAAATGTCGCAATAAAAACTAGCCAGCCGAATGAATGGTAGGTATAAATGCTTGATAAAAGCAATGTCCGGAGAAGACCATAATGTAGATATGGGTCTACGAGTATTCTATAACATAGAAAAATCTCTCTAAGAAAGGTCTGGGCAGCATTGATTGGCACTTGACAAGGATGAATGGGGTAACATGGAGTAGGTTTTATGCCTACCAGCTGGCACAAATGAGCAGACATCTGATACGTGTTACTTAATACGTTTCTGGAACGAAATAATATCAAGTATTAGAACTATAAATAGATTTTAATCGTAGATGTAACATCTGTATATACAAACATATAGTGGAGACATATTAGTGAAATGTTTTAGAACAAATAGAAAGCACCAATGTTATTGTAAAAAGTAGGCACTTAAAAATATTATAATAATGATTGGTATGATACAAAATTTATAGCGAAAACGATACGAATGACTGGAAATTGGTACTTATCTTCTTGACGTTGAGAAAATGAAAATGTTGTCTTGATATTTGCTATAATACACACTCAATGTACATAAGTAGAGACACGTGTATGTAAATAAAACGATGTCGACTAATTTGCTTGTTTGCTGTTCC
The DNA here is from genome assembly GCA_949125135.1 of Alcis repandata. NCBI lineage: Eukaryota > Metazoa > Arthropoda > Insecta > Lepidoptera > Geometridae > Alcis > Alcis repandata. The sequence goes on along the minus strand of OX421226.1, from coordinate 6,431,005 downwards.
ATATCTAACATACATCTGTAGACAATCCATGTCTTATTGATCCTGGTTCCTAATGCCGTTCGCATATTCAAGATCATTAATTTACGTAGCTCCAGCTCAGACTGAAATAACATAGTTCAATAATGCATGAATAGATCTATATATAATTAGGTGACCAGGCAGATATATACTCGAATCAAGGCACGTGTAATCGAGCTTCCGCCAGTGGTATTTTCTAGTAAATACAATATGGGGTTCTTCAAAAGAGTTCCTAATAAGGACAGCAAAGTATTATTTACCATCAGAAGATCTGGTTACCTGGTTGCCAACTATGGTATAAAAAAATACAATGTTTTAGCTATCTACAAAATAAATATTCGTAGTTTCCTGTACGTTTCTTTTCCAAAGTTTGATGATATATTTTATCATAATCTCTGTAACTATTTTATTCGCTAGCGTATAGCCAGCGTGTTTCCTTTGGGCACAGCTACGAATATCATAAACATAATCACAAACTAGCACGTGGAATCGGAAGAGTTATTACCGGATAAAAGTGCGAGGACTCCACTCGTATTTCTTTTTTCCCATTTCTTGATCAGTTCCTATTTTCAAACATTGAAACGGGATATGGTCGTAGGTAATTTATGGATTTGTGTAGGTAGGTGAGTATACCAGCTCCGAAATAGCAAAGGTGCTTCGGAAGTGATATCAGAGTATGATGTGAGTTACAAAATCAGTTTTATTAGTTCGTATAACTCTTTAAAATTTTCCAATACCTTGAGGCTTCTGTAAATTTTAGAGAGTAGTCGAAGATGCTTCCTCTCTCTTTTTCTTTTCGGCTATGTATCCTATAACATGGTGGTGCGGTCAGCCTGTTTCTTTTTTCTAATACCTACACTTCGCACTTTTCTCGACTTCCTCATTGGAAACCTTACACTTTCTCATGTCCTTCAGCATAAAAATGCCTCGTGTACTACTAATTTATTTATGTACTTACATAAGTAAGCATAAAGTACGAGGCATCGTTTTTCCTGAATTTGATAAAAATCCTTATCCATCGAATCTACAATATGTAAGCAATACTGAAATCTGCTTATGTTAGCACTATCGTTTATATTTGACTCTGGAACGTATGAAAAAATACATTTTCTTGAGTTTGTAGGAAAATAGAGCCAACAATTTGGGGAGTGGGCGCGCTCAGTGAAGAAGCACGCAGAAAACAATATTGAATTCCGTAAACATAACACGATTTCGGCGAGGCTGCCCTGTTTAGATAGAGATAATTCAAACTTATAAGGGCAAAGTTATGAATAGAATGCATGTATTATGTAGGGCAAAACAGTAACTAGTAGTAGTTTTATTTAACGCTGTTACTTTAGTAATAATAATGGAAAATAAGTGAATACTGAATTTAAAACGAAAATCTATCAAAAATCTTGGAAAAAGCTCCGAAGAACAGACGACAAAGCGATAGGTACCCATAACTTTAGGATTTCTGTAATGTCGACAGATAAGAACGAGAGGCGAAGGGTTCAGTCCATATAATTTATTCCGTCCATTACTATCCAGTTTACTTCCCGGATTTGTTGGGTCTGTATGTTATAATCCGCCCGCAGGCACCCTTGCCAGTCTTGCCACAACATATCGAGAGTTTCCCCGAGTTGTCGTGAGAAGGTACCTATTCATCATCTTGCGCCTAACTACTCCGGTCGGTGGGTCGTTTTGAATGATTTATAATTAGTGTGTGAAATGTATTTTATAAGCCTGTTGCACAAGATTTATTAAAAATCGACACTTCCATACATTTATTCATCTTTCATAACTGCTCGTTTATAAATAATGTACAAATGATACTCAAAAAAATAGTGATTTGAACTAAAAAGAGAGGAATTTGCAACTGCATTCTGCAGCTTTGAGTTTTGAGACTGAAAGTTCTATTTCTATTAATATATTTTGTTTAATATCTCTATTATATTGTATTCTTTACATGGGCAACACCGTGGGCAGAAGCCAGTCTATTTATAACAAGCCAACATCATAGCTTAAAAAATAAAATTAGTTCAATCATTGAACACTTCGAAAGGCTCTATCTATTCAACTAAACCACAGTTTGATCTCGCGGATTTTATTATGATGAATGTATGCGTAAGTATGTAAGAGGTCCTCGTATGAAAACTCAGAAGCAACTTCAACAAAGTACAATGATTTATGCGATCGTGTAACAATAACAAAGAAAGGCCCGGTGTTCAAGAGCAATGAAAAGAATTCCGCGTCAGACCAAGTTTACCGAATAACAAAAACTCTTGATCGAGTTTGTTTGCGTAGATGTAGGAGAGGAAATGTTTCTTGAATTTGATAACGCTACGTAATGGTATACAAGTGCTTTACTTTTGTACCGCTACGTAGTTTTATCATAGCAACCTGTTAGTGTTAACTTGTTTAGGTGAAGCTAGAAAAAGTAGGCTCCAGGCAACGATACGGATTTACGATAGAACTTTTCATTTTTAAATTAGATTCCTGTTTGTATTAAATAAATATTAATTGGTTAAGTTAGGTTAGGGAGTTTTAGAATCGTGTAGTGCGTTTTTTAAGAATATATAGTTACTTATGAATATATCACAAATATCCTACTACTATTATAAAGGCGAAAGTTTGTAAGTATGGATGTATGTATGGATGTTTGTTACTCTTTCACGCAAAAACGGCTGAACGGATTTACATGAAATTTGGAATGAAGGTTGTTCATGGTCTGGATTAACACATAGGCTACTTTTTATCCCGGAAAACGCGGGTGAAGCCGCGGGGCGCAGCTAGTATAATAATATATTAGTTACTGAAAGCAAGCCAGGCATATATGCAAATCTTCTTCTACGTAAGTATAGAGCCCAAAGGGATAAGCTCTTACATCGATCAACATAGTAGGTATAGGTACAAGAAAATATAGAATCGTTGACCTATGATGTACTTTGAATAGGCACAAAAAGATAACGTTTTTCTAAACGACTGGGCACTGGATTCATACGCTCTAATCATCAATCATGTCTTTAGCTAGCATTTACGTGATGAACTTTCGAGAGCAATGTTATCGATATATTTCTAAGATGATTGCCTTTGAATGAAAGACGCGGCGCGATGATCGAGCGTTGTTTATCCAATGTTAAAGGATCGCGATAAAACTTCAATCCACGAAATATATTTATAAATATCTAGTTTGAACATCACACTCGGTCACGGCACGTGACTGGTGCGCTTGTCATCCATCAAGTTGATATTGAAACACGTCGATATCAAAACGGCTTTATGAAACGACTAGTACCTAATCCCTACTTTACCGTGTACCGAAATGGAATTTTTGAAGAGAGAATTTAAATTTTTATGGATCAGTAAATTAACTATAGGTTAGGTATGCATTGTTTGATTTAGATCTCAGTATAATTATGTACACAAACCTAGTATTAAAACATTGTTATGGTTGTTAAACCTGTAATTGAACGTTTGATTCGAACAAGTAACGTAAACATTGAGTAGGAGGACGTGAAGAATGTAAAGCTGCAGCTTTTTTTCGAAAAATAAACTCATTAATTTCTTTCTAGGCCAGAATAAAAGCATTGCGTTAGCGTAAGATTCATCGCTAACGCGTGTTCATAAAATAAATCTGACCGTCGAGAAATCTAGAACTAGATAATACACAACTTCAGCAGTAGGTAGGTATACCTACGTTTAGTTATCTAGACGCAGGTTTACACGCACGTGAATTCATGAGAGCCACATAAATTGACTTTTTCTATTTGGGTAAGCGCACGAAAAAATTCGTTTCGACACCTAGAGCCGATATAAAATAAGAGTGAGGAGTTGATATTTTATCTTGATGACGTGTTTTACTTTGTAACTCGCAGTAGAAAATTAAACAGGTATTCGATAACGGGACGACCTCGACAAACATCGGAAGGACTGGCCAATTATAGCTCAAGACAGAGACAAATGGAAAGAGGGTAGGGAGGCATTGGGACATGACAGGCTCATAACAATAAATAATAATAATAATTCGGTCCAGCCAAAATTGTGTTTTTTAAGTATCTGCGGCTGCTTGCGTGCTGATGCCAGCGTAAAAGTAATTAAAGAAATTAAAGTAAAGTAAGTAAGGCTATCGTAAAAAGGTATTTTTATTAAGCCTTTTTATTACAAAACACAACACTAATACATCTCCTTAATCCGCATCACATTCAATGTCTGTTTCTCTGTTTGTTACCTCTTAACTACTAAACAGCTAAGTGACCCACAATATAAAGAAGAAGTAACGAGTATCATGAGGATAAATATCGGATTTTTTGACCTAAAAAAGCTTGGGAAGTGAACAACTTCCGGGCACAGAAATTTAAGGTCAGACGAAAAAAGCAACATTTTCAAAATTTCATTATCAACATTTTCCTACCCTTATCCCATTTATGTGAGGTCGCCACAGGATGTACGTTTTATACATTTATCTCTATCATTCGTCATATCCAATCCGCTTTATTTATCATCTTTTACACAGTTCATCTACTTTTTTTGGTTGTTTTCTAATAGGCATAGCGCTATTAACGCTCATATTTACCTTTCGTTTTAATATGCCTTCAGCTGCCTGAACGACGATTACCTTCGAAAAGAATATGTGAAACCTCGGAAAGATTTGTCATAACATTCCAGACATGACAAGACATTTCGGAACACTTTTCGAAGATAATCGTCGAATATATTCGATGGTCGGATAGCTGAATCAGCCTGTTGATAACATTCTTAAGATATAAAATTAGGCTCAAAGTTTTTTGTTTGTTTTTGCTTTTTTCCAATCTTATTCCTTCTCTCATAGAAAATAGGTACTCGTAAGTTCCTTTCGGGCGTACCTAAGTCGATTCATCTAAGCGTTAACTATTGACGATGAGAAAACCATTTTAAGCTCTACCGATCACAATTTTATTTATGGGAGCTGCGCCAAAATAATTGGAAGGATTGCATTTGGTTTCTGAATTTTAGATAAGTTTGGCTTTGCCCGTTCTACTCGTAACTTGAAAATTAATTTTGCTCTACTGTGAAATATTTCGTAATTTATTCAGAAAGCTCGCTGATTCATAGCGAGGGTGCACCTAACTGTCATTTAGGTTTAGGGTTTCCACCACTAATATTATATTAGGTTGGGGAAAAAGACTTTTCGCATTATAGTATGTATGAACTTGTAATAAAATCTCTTTGGCTATACTATTTGTATCTGGCTGATTTTGGTATCATTGAAAGTTTAAATTTTAAAGAACATGATTCCAAATTCAAATTAGGAAAATGTGTGATTTTCATTTGTTTTTCGTACTGTCAAGATGAGTGAATCTAATGAAGAAATTCAATACATTTTAAAATTTTACTACAAAAAAGGTAAAAATGCAACGCAAGCCGCGAAAAAAAAATTGCGATGTTTATGGACCTAGTGCAGTGTCTGTGAGAGTAGCACAAATTTGGTTTAAGCGTTTTCAATCCGGAAATTTGGATGTCAAAGATGCAGGTCGCTCTGGTAAAATTGATGCCATTTTTGAAAAAGTGGAGCAAGATCGGCATATCAGTAGTAACGACATAGCTGAAGAACTGGGAATTGACCACAAAACAGTTTTGGCGCATTTGAAAAAAAACTGGGTACACAAAAAAGCTCGATATTTGGGTACCTCACGAGCTCACTGAAAGAAACCTAATGAGTGTACTCATTTGTGATTCTTTATTACGACGTAATGAAACCGAACCATTTTTGAAGAAGCTGATAACTAATAATGAAAAGTGGATCACGTACGACAAGAACGTGCGAAAAAGGTCGTGGTCAAAGGCCGGTCAGGCTTCACAGACTGTGGCGAAACCCGGGTTAGCTCGCAACAAGGTGATGCTGTGTGTGTGGTGGGATTGGAAGGGCATTATTCATTATGAGCTGTTACCACCAGGCAGGACCATCGATTCTGAACTCTACTGCGAACAACTGATGAGATTAAAGCAAGAAGTTGAGAGAAAGCGGCCGGAATTAATCAACAGAAGGAGTGTGGTTTTTCATCATGATAACGCTAGACCTCACACATCTTTAGCCACTCAGCAAAAATTAAGAGAGTTTGGCTGGGAGGTGTTAATGCATCCGCCGTATAGTCCTGACCTTGCACCTTCAGATTTCCACCTGTTTCGGTCTCTTCAGAATTCTTTAGGCAGTGTCAGGTTAATTAACATCACGAGAGGACTGCCAAAACCACTTGTCGCGGTATTTTGATCAGAAGTCCCAAAATTTCTATAGCAATGGGATCATGACCCTACCTACAAGATGGCAAAAAGTTATCGAACAAAATGGTACCTACATACTTTAGTTAAATGTAATTAAACTAGAAAAACTATATAATAGCATAGATAATGCCTAATAAAATTTTACTTACTTGCATTCAACTATATTAAAAAATGTTTTGAATTTTCTTAAAAAATGCGAAGGAACTTTTTCCCCAAACTATTATTTATGCACTTCAGACAGATGGATTTGTAGAGGGGTGAAACATAAAAATGTGTGATTCGTATTTAGGGTGGGTCCTTTCGAGACCCATTAAATATAATGGCTGGTTTTTCATAAGGTGGTGTTGTGATCTATATTTAACGTTCTTGTTGCAAATATTAAATCGCTATTTTCGTCTACTTTCTTATTTAGTCTCTGTTTTTTTTCTTCTATTATTTAAGAAGTGCCAAAAGAACATTTCTTAATAAAATTACAATATAGCCTCAGGCTAATAAGTAATTTAAATGTAACTTAAATTTTTAGGTAACTAATTACTAAGAATGTGTCCAATAACACTTTTCTTATTGTTTCTATAAAGGCGAAGACACAATGTTCACGTGTTCTCTACACTTTACACTTTCACTATAATCACTATTTATGACTAACACTACACTAGCTCGAACGGTTTTGTTCTCTTAAGTCTTCTAACTATATCTGTGATCAAGGAGCTGGATGGCCTCGACATTCACATGGTGGTGAAGTCTGTTTTCGTAAGCTTCTGCGTCTCCAGCAGAAAAACCTGTTTTCGTAAGCTTCAGCGTCGCCTCCAGAAAAACCTGCGAGTTGCCAAATCGACTAAAAATTTCAATTTTCCGTAGACATATTGCATGTGCTTAGAAATAGTCAAATAGACATAAAATTAAATAACACTAAAACACATGAACATAAATCTTACTAATATTATATGGGTGAAAGTATGTATGTTTGTTACTGATGAACGCTGAAACGGCTGAACGGATTTACATGAAATTTGGTTGTAGGTCGTTCATAGTCTGGACTAACACATAGGCTTTTTAAACTTGTCAAACCGCGGGCGCAGCTAGTAAAATAATAATAAGCAAACGTCGCTATACAGAAAAACACCTTTTTGGTACCTACTTGTGTATAGACGACGAAAACTAATATTAATCCTTTTTATTTTTTCTGGGATAAAAGTACGGTTCAAACTTTCTTTGAAACATAGCGTGATTAGTGTGATCTCATAACAAACGGCGTTGAATGTTTATTCGTAAGCCGTCGTTGATTAGGTTGCTTCAGTAAATCGTCCTGTTATTCACGTTTGTGTTACTTCAAATAAGCTGTAATATTCACACAGATCTGTATTCAAATAGGTACTTATGAGAAAAAATATATGTATTGCTTAATAAATCGTAAAAAAATCTATGGATAAATAAAATTATCATAGGTAAAAGTTCTTTTACAGAACATTTTAATAAATGTGACTTTCAAATCCTGTAACATATGCCATAAAATCTGTCAAATTCTTGCTGCCTGATTGTGTCACGTCTAAAAACGATATATAGCGCTATTTAGACAAAGGGTCGATACACATCTGACGGAAAATGCGTCGCGTATTATCGGTCGCGTAACGCCAGAACAGAGAAATGTACCTATAATAAAACATCCAACCTTTCACACTCGACGCACTAGCACATCATCGATTAAGTTTCATTAGGTACATTTCTCTGTTCTGGCGTTACGCGACCGATAATACGCGACGCATTTTCCGTCAGATGTGTATCGACCCTTAACAGGGCTGGCCTTTAAACCATAAGAGACTGAATAAGAATCTTGAAATAAAAGGCAGCAAAGTTAAGCAGCCCTAGGACCTGAGTAAGTCTATTGCTCTTTCAGTAACTGCCGGCAAAGTTGCCAGAAAAGTAGCTGATTCACTGTGCAAAAAAGTAAACAAGTTTGTGTTTTAAAGACTGGTCTTCTCTGTATTCACAAGCGTTTAATAAGCTTTAGTTATTATGCTATGAAGTTTTTGCCCCCTTGTCGCTTAAGAAAATAACACGTCGCTAACATCCAGTTCATAAATTACAATGTAGGTATCAGTTGTTCAATAAATACGAGTATATCTGTATCTGAATCTAAGAGAAGTCATCATCATCTGCCTACCCTTATCCCACTTACGTGGGGTCGGTACAGTATGTACACTTCTTCCATTCATCTCTGAATCTAAGAGAAGTGTCGCGCGCAAAAACAAAATAAAGCTTATTTTACTTAAAAGGGTCTGTTTGACACTCCTAATAAGCCCGGAATAGCTAAGAGATGTGTCTAATTGCCTCAATCTAGGGTAGGAAAGAATAATGAGAGCCGCCAGGGCCGCTAAGCCACCCATAAAAACTCCAAAAGAGCCTGTAAATATTCGCAGAAAGGTTTCTTTAGACCAATGAACGTTACTTTTCCCCTTATGGATGGGGGTTCGAGGGCGTAACATTAATCTGAGTGCCATTACGAATAATACACAAAGCAAAAGCAAATCCTACTGACTTTCATTTTTAAGATCCGGAATTCCGGATGCTATTTTTAGGTAAGAAGAAAGTAACCGTAATTCGAAGGATGGTAGGTTACTGTCATACTGCACACTTTCCGTTTGCTGAACATTTTAAATACAAACAATAGAAAAAACTTCAAAGAAACGGGATTACAGGATAATTTCCTGAAAGATTTTAACAATTCTATTAGGTATCCAGTGCCCCAGATTATAATTGAAATTAGTTCACTATCATTCTAGCGGAGTATCTGATTCAATTATCTATCTGCAAGTTTGAAATTTGTTTTAGCATTAGGAGATAACGACTTGGAAACTTTCAGGGAAGCTCCAATACGGGCGTACTTGGTAGGCTGATAGGTACAATACCTTTTATGTTAACTTCCAGGAAGTTTGGAAGGTACCTAGATAAGGCTCTGTTTAGAACTTTAGCTAAAATTGTAATTGAATTACCTACATCCTTGTATGCATAGTTTTACATCACTTGTTATTTAAGACAATATAAAAATAAAAGTACTTTCTTGTTTCAAACTCAAATAGAATATTTTTTAGCGAGAAGTTTTATTTTACGGAAGGTAGAAAAAATCTTATGACTATTTGTTGTAAGTGACTCTTTAGACCGAATCTTGTAAAGTGATTTTAAACTAGTGTTGGATTTAAACCCATTTTTCAAATATTTTGGTATATATTTTTCTTTGGAACTAATTTTGTTTGTCTGTTTTATGTAGGTATCTATGGGAAAAGTACGTTTACAAGTCACATCTTTAATGATCCTATAAAAAATGATCAAAATATGGACACGCTTTCAAAGACAGTATTTCTATTCACGTAGTAAGAACAGACACGCTTTCCTTTTGTTAGTTCCCTAGAGGCAGTTGCCAGTAACCATTTATTTGGTATGAGTTCACAAGTCGGGACAGTAAGCTGCCCAGACAGAAGCATAAAAGCGCTGAGTTTTCAGCGATGTATTTAGCGCAGGATAAAATAAAAGGAAAGTTTTTCTGGACGGACTAGATGGAGAAGCGGCATAATCAAATCGGCAGCCTTTAGCTAGTCTAGTCACGTCCGGTGGTGACAGCTACCGACGCGACAACGTAAATTATTATGATGACGCTTTAATACAATTACGGAATTATCTGATGTATCTGCTCTTTGTAGTCCGTGTCTAGCTTACAGCGCGGCGACATCGTGCTAGTAACAAATTACAGGGCTCGTTTGCAATAGATCATTATCTGTTTTCGCTTCTCCTCAAATTGTTGAGTCCGCCCACTGTCTTAGAAATTGGATCACCTAGCTTAACATAATTATTATGTCAATATAACTTCCCACACGACTGTCCTGACGTGAATTTTAAACATATCTAAATCCGAGATAAATTGATTTTCAGCTCAGAGACATATAACATAGATAGCTCGCAATGTATAGAGAGAAGTGGGTAAATAGCGGAGTGAGGGTAAAATTCGCATCGTTTATAGTCAAAAGAAGTTATAATGCTCGGTATTATGAGCTTGTACACCGGAAAAGTTCTCTTTTCACGGTTTCTTTGGTTGGACGGTTTCAACCTCTTTAAGTACCCGTGAACAGTACAGTCCTTTATTTCTCCATATTTTATATTTTCTTTGTCAACAAAAGGATTAAGAATACAGGAAATTAAGTCGCCCGGTAAAAGAACGTAGGCATAATAATTATAATGCCTTGGTTTTTACCGCAAGGGTTTTCAGAGAACATAAACACACCCCTTAATAATAATGAATAAAACGAGCTCGTAATTATATTTACCAAGTTTGTGAATGCAGAGAGCTAGACATGTAATTTAAAGTTACAAGAAAAAAAAATACGGAGTATTTTGTACAACTTATACGGACAGCAAAAAAATTGAAAAATAAGACAGAAAGAACAAGAAAGATAGACATGTATGCCAAATTTTGTATTGAGTGCCTCGTTCGTTTTGACGTGGGTTCAGGCTACATGGCAGATAATAGGAGGTTAAAAGGTGGATAGATGATTCTCCTCGCTATCGTAAACCCGGAGCTAGTTTTATAGTCAGTCTTACAATCACAAGGCTCAGCTTTTGGTACATTAAAATGTCTATCGCTGCAAAATGACATGCCAAATACAACGTTTAACGTATTGACCAGAGTATGATGTTTGTTAGTTTAACAATTTAGGTATCTATTTAATAATCGTAAAAATCTATATCAAGTAAAAATATGTAAGGGCGTGGGTAGGACCACGTATTTACATGCCCCTTGGACGTAAGGCCAAAGCTTAACAGAGCTTAATTACATTAAAATAGACAGTACTTTACCCAGCCGCGTATTCCACATTATACCTACCCGTATCTAAGCCCGTGTTTACTTCGAGCAATATTTATTATGTAGATTATTTGTTTAAGTGTAGCGGCGTGACTGTTTTTGAAAGCGAGGGAAGCCGCAATATTCTTACATGAAGATCGATGCGCCACGGCTCTACGAGTGGCGTGCCAGACAAATGTACAGAGACTAAGTCTTCTATTCAGTGTAACAAAACAGAGTTAAAGAATGTTTCATCATATTTACTATATCCAAGTAATAATGTTAAACTGTTTTGTGGGCAAAGTTGGAACGAATCCTAATTTACCCTACATCAAACATTTTACTAGGGATTCTAATATTCATCGCCAGACATATGACGCGTTTACCCTTTTGAGGTCTAAAAGGCGAAGCCGTTATCATATTATACTTTACTAATATTTTATTCAATTAACATTTGTAACTTAATACCCATTACCCTTATAGGTAATATATGTGGTACATAAATAAAGGTTGGAGAAAAGGACATTTAGACAATTAGACATTGTATTATGTTCAGGTACTTGAAGATATATTTTTACCTAACAAGCTTTCAAAGAATGTATAATAATGAAGAACGTATCAGGAAAAAAAAACGTTTATTTTTTACACAGCTTCTGTGGAATCAAATGTTTTGTATCTTCAACATTAGCATTTTTATACAACTTCATAATTTCTATATCGTTACTTTGATATTGGGGCACATTTTGTATTTTTTCCAACTTCATCAGCTCGAGTACTTGAAATAAGAAAGTTTTTATGTGACTTACTTTTCTCTTTCTTTTTTCCGCTGTGTCTAGTACAGTCTCGACCATGGGCCATTTTCTGAGAAGTTTCAGCGCTTGCTGGTGCTCTTCACACGGTTCTAACGTATGAGGTTCCGTAGTCGCGTCTTTCCTTTTAACACTTATTGTAGAACCGCTCTCATCTTTAAATTCTATTCTAGGCACACTTGTTGTTCTACAAATTCTAAGGAGTGGAAATTTAGAACACTGAATTGAGGAGTTGTAGCGTCTTACTAATGCCGTTCCAATTTGAACAGATTTAGATTTAAACAAGATAGTTTTTGAACAAGATGCTTGTCGTGATGTGGAACCGCACGTTTCGCTTGTCTCGTTTTTATTCCGTTGAATATCTTCAACGGGTAAAGTATCTGCCTCAGAAGGTACATCTGGGTCACAGTTAAAAATGTGTTTCTTCAAACTGTTTATGATCGTGCTTGAAGGATCTTCCACGAGTTGTCCTATGCCCCATAGAATTTTAGACATGACTAAATTATTTTATTATACTAAAATATTTTAAGCTATATTCAAACGTGTTTTAAGTGGCCAAAACATGTTTAGAATGTTTATATACAAATGAAAACAAGGAATATATTATGTAGTTTTCTTTCACGAGAGCTCTTGAACAAGTGCCTACTTTTGACCTACAAGCCACAGACAAAGTTATTGTCACTTATACAATAAATACTCTTTGGCTATCAGTTTTTCAAAGCCCTGCATTTTACGCCAATTACCATGAAACCTTATTGGACGAAATTATCTTTGAAAGAAACCTCAGTTTTAACCTCAGTTTTTTTTTCTTTTATACTTATTTAAAATCATAATGCTATAAAATGTTTTTTAGGTCTTTTTAAACATCAAGAGCCGTTCCAGCTTCGTTTTATTCACAAAATTAATTAATTAATTCTGTTAAAAGGGGATTAGCAAATGCCCAACAAAGAACCTTTTCAGGCCGCAACATGTCCGTGACAAGAACCAATTATGATCTACCAGTATTCCAGAGAATCCTGGTAAAGGTCGAGTATTTTAAGACATTAATGAAGACTGTTCAGTAAGGTACTCGTATAATGTACACGTATTTTCTGTCAGACTACAGTGCTATTGCTTAGTTAACTATTGTCTTAATAAATACACCTTAATACATGTACCTTCTTTTTTATATAGATGTACATTAGGATTTCCGCGCTTTCAAATATTCACTTGCAATTTGCAAGTGTGCCAGATATCATCAACTACATAGTCAAAGCCTCAAAGCGTTACATTTATTCTTGCATACAAAATGGATATGCACGTGAGAGATTGCAAATTGTCTGTGTAAGAGTAGGTAGATAATGTCAACCTCAAAGAAAACATTTTACTAAAACGACTGCATATTTAAAATTCACCTACGATATCTCTACTCTCTTTTAGTAGTTTTTACTAAGCCGGTATTATTTATACTACAAGGTCAGCCAAATGCAAGAGAAAACACCAATTCTTCATATTGATCAACAGTTTTTTAAAACGTTGCATATTTCTGCATCTTGCAAGTATTTTCAAAAGAAAATACTTGCAAGATGTTTCCTTTGAAGTTGTTGAGCAGTCATTTATCAATTTCAAATAGATAGTAAAGTACTTGAAACTAGTCTATCTTCCCTCTTCCTTTGACCAATTTATCGTTTCCAGATCACCGGTAGACAACGAAATAATTGGTAAGACTTGGAAGGTAGTAAATAAAGCTTACTGAAATTAATTGCAATGTATTTGTAGCACATTAATCAGTGCTCGGTAATTTATGCGGTGACACCGAACTTGTAAACAATTTAAGGGCGAATTAGCTGAAAGTTAGTTTGGGCTAATTACTTTAGTTACTATTGTTTCCGGGAAACAATAGTAGGCGGACTGCGATATTTTTATCGTTAGCAGTTTTGTTCAAATTCAATAGACGAGTAAATATCTGGGTCATATAAGAACAATGATATTGGATCACTGGAGGTCTTAAAATTTATATGCTTGCCATAGTAACTCTCCTTCAATAGCGTTATTATTTTTTTATGTGTGTTATGAAATTTATTGCACTTTCATCCTTTTCGTCGACCCAAAACAGTAAATCCAATAAATCTGTCGATTCTCTGTCTCCTTAAATATTGGATCGTTTCAAACGCGAACTATTCCTTCCGTCGATTCCAATTTAAAATCAGACATTTTGTTGCCCGAAACACTCCCTCCCTCTCGACTCAAAGGACGCTGTTTTTGTCTATACTTTATATGAAGCTAAAAATAACAAAAAAGTTTGCCGTTTCATCGTTATATTTTATTGGCTATAAAAGAATTGTAAGCGTAAAAACCGAGAAAACGACACAAATAAGTGAGTAACCAAGTGTTGAGGGGTAGTATTCTGCAGCCCTGTCTATAAAGACTCGGGACTAGCTATTTTTAGACTGATAGAAAAACTGTGCTATTTTTTCCTAGGAACCAGATTTAAAAACTATAATATTTTAGTGAAAGTCAAACAAAACAAAATAGAAATAGTTTCTGGTTCATCAAGAGCAATAGTTTCTCCTACGATAATATCTTAGCACTCAGGCCTCTATCGTTTACGTAAAGTAAACAACTAAACATGTTGCTTACTACGTAAATATAACGTCTGACAATATAATTATTGTTAAATCATTCAGCTACACGGCTGAGTAATTGTTTCTGATTACCATTGAGTTAATATGTGCTACGTATAAGATGCAAGATGCAAGAAGATTTACCGTGTGTTTGAAAAACGGTGATGATAAAGGGTTTTGTATGCCTACTATCGGCCTTAGTCTATCTTATATTGTTTACTTGCAGTGTATAGCATAATGGCAATATTTGGAAAAGTCCGTACATATCATCGCATTATGACAAACATCGGGATTTGGCGAAGATTGTTCAAAATAGAACAAATAGTCGCATAATGACGATTTTCGTTCTCACCAATGTTTTTGTTATTTGTTTTGCCTACAATATGTAGAATCAAACACAAAACAGTAATGGTATGAACATAATAACGGTTTTATTTAATGTATTCTTATACCTAGTAAATAATTAAATAAACATCATATTTCTAAGGCTAACCGTACCTATGGTGCCAGACACTTCTTTTCAATTAACACAAAGTTATACTTCAATTACCAACAAAGTTAACGTTCGTAATAATTAAAATTGGGAATTATTTTATACAGTTATATTAGGTTGGGGAAAGTCTTTTCGCTTTATAGTATGTATGAACTTGTACCTAATAAAATCTCTTTGGCTATAATATTTGTATCTAGCTGGTTTTGGTATCATTGAAAGTTTAAAGGATGATGGGCACTTCGTCCCCGGTGCTGTATCAAGTCATGACATTTGTCATTCGAAAGAGCATAACAATAGCTTTATTTAAATATATCGGGAAGGGCACTACGAGACACTACGGTCCTATTTATGCAAGAGTTTTATTTTTTTTTAACGAGTAATTGCGTGAAATATAGTGCATGAGCCAGTATTAAATCTGATTAAATGGGACTTGTGTGAAGTGTGGAAAACGTTGTTGAGCTTTCTATTTACCTCAATAAAAACATTGTTTTCTGCAAAGCTTCCAGTGACTGCCGGAAATTAAAATCAAAAGGCTAAATAGAATTGGTTATTGAATTTTCATGAAGTAATGCTCGTGACGGAGAGGCAAAGTCTGGACTCCGTCCCTGTACGAATAATGCTTATGTCTCTATAATCCGTTTTAAAACTCAAGAAATCTTTTCTCAGTATCTTATAATGCGAAATGACATTGGATTATATAAGAATAATAAACCCTTTACAATATCATAGGCTTTCAATACTAAAAGAAGCGTATGCGCGTTTCATTCTAGCTATAATTTCACAACTTGAAGCGAAAGAGTAAACTGAAATTGATGAGACCAATATCTTATGTTTAGTTCTGTGTGGGTCGGGAACCGATGACAACGCACACTTCGATTTCCTGTAGTTTAACATCAATAAATTAAATGTGTATAAATCAGTCGTCATGCCCGTACAAATAGAATTGAGAGGAAATCCAACTTTTTAGATGTATCGTCAAGGCCAGAAATATCTTTTGAATTTTGTCGATCATTATTCGAATTAACGCTGTTTTTTCTAACTTATAGTAATAAGGTAATAAGTTGTTCTAATAGTGGTCGCAGCGAGCCTCGACCAGTTGTAATCGATCACCGAAGTAAAGCCATGAACGACACGGTCAGTCTTCAGATGCATTTACAACTAAGCGTTACTGTGAGGACACGTTAAATTTTAGGTCCCAGGTATTTTCACTAAAATAATACTGCCCAGCCATGTCAGAGGCCTTAGGGTGGCTTAAAAACTCTAACACCGGGACTAACCATTTGGCCTATTAACTGAATAACTTATTTATTGTAGTTATGGTGTAATTTAACTATCGACCCAATAAGTTTACCTACGTATTTAGAATTTAAGTATTAGACTAAGAAAACTACAGAAACAGATAAAAGCGACATTTAATTAATGGTTGTTGAAAGCTTTTCTGTAATATTTGTGTATGCCTAAAACCCCAAATTAAATATTTATAAAACGTTATGAGATTAAAGAATCTTTGGATTTATAAAAGTTGGTCATTTTGCCCGAGGCAACATTTTGAATCCCGGAACCATTTTCAAGTGAAATATTCTTCATTCTTTACGCGGCGATGTAACAAAAAATTAGGTAGGTAATCAAATCAAATGTAGTATGTACCTACTATACAACTGTCTTTTAATCTGTACCTACTTGTGTAGTCGTAAAACAAAAAAAAATGTTGCGTTGCTCGTTGTTCTGATGATGACCACAGACTTATTCTGTATTAAATAGGTGTCAAAATTCAGATAAAGATACATTTTACAAAACACGAGTAAGCTGCGTGAAAAGTTGCGTTTCATTTTACACCCTGTCATAACATAAAACCCCATCATTTAACTCAACGGCAGCGGCTTTTGTATTATAATTGTTCCAGTTGTACATAAATATTCATTCGCAGATAATGCATCGCCGATTCCATCGGATTTAATTTATATACTTTTACCTACCAGCTAGCAATTTGATAAAACGCCTCGGAGCGGTATGATTGAGATCGTGTTTTTGATGTTTTGACATGATTTCTATTAATTTTGTGTTATCCCTTTGAAAAGGTGAAGGGCTTCTATTGTGCAGATAAATTCAACTGCTGATGGTAAGAGCTTATACGGTTCAAATCGAATACTTACTACTTTATTATTTGCAAAGCTTGCCAATAGATTGCTTCCGGTAGAAAGAAAAAAAAGATGAAAAAAGTCTATGAATGTATATTTTTGTAGAACGAGTAGCGTCTCTACTAATATAAATTGCAATAATTGAACTCTACCGAGCTCTTACTCAACTCTCTCTATTCGTAATAAACCTAAGCTATTTCTTAAGGTCATCTGTTCAGTAGTATTTGGTACATGATATTATTAAATCATAGTTAAAGATATAAAATCAATAATCGAGAAAGAAAAATATTCGTGTATTTCTCTAAAAATCTCTATGGTCAAATTAAAAGATATCAAACATTTCCGAAAAATATAGAATATATAAAAAAGAAAAGATTGAGATTAAAAGATTTAGATAAAAGTAGATGAAGATTGAATAAAAGAAAAGATTGATAAGCAAAGCAGTAAGATTGAGATTCATCGAAATTGACTCAAATTATAAAACAACATTGGTTATTGTGTGGAAAGGAGGCATTTACTGTAGGTAGGCGATTCAATTCACGTAAAGACAACAAACTGGCTTGTTTGTATATTTTGGTATATTATTATCGTTTCTTCTCGGAATATGAATTATAAACGCGTGACATGATTGTACGAGTACATATGATATGATAATGCGATGAAAATCTGTAGGTACACTAGTACTGGAGAAATCACAACTATTTTTACTATACCTACCATTCGTAGCTACTTTAGTTTTCATAATTATGTCAACATAGAAATAGAACAATTGTAGGTACTAGTTTACTATCTGTTTTTGACAGCTTCTATAAATAAAATAGATGAAAAAGTTTATGTTTATCTTCACTTCCTATTTCTATTTAATAACCATCACCACGATGTTCGTTATTTTGACATAACATACGAAAACTAAAATAAAATTGCCATGAATAAATACTACGCTCTAGCTGTTCCGGCGCCGGCGTTAGCTGCACCAGTATTTTTTTTGGTTTTTAGCTTTAACAAGCGTTGAGCGCGTTATGTGAACTCCACGATGCTCCAGAAGTCACGATGATCCGCCACTGATTGTAAATGAATTGTCAAACGTTGCTGCAAGGATGCAAATCAATATTTGGGGCACGGGTTTAAAATTGTATTTTTTTTGCATGTCGTTGAATGTGGTAACAATCAGGATCAACTTTCGAACTAGTAGGTAGTTAACATCGAGTTTGTATTTCGTAGCGTTTCGCCGAAAAACGATTAAAATGATAGGATGATTTATTTCTGTATACAATGAATTTTATTCATTTGAAATTCAATATGCGGGCGGGGTTCCACAGAAAAGTTTAATCACAATACGAAAAGCTTGATTATAACTTTTCCATCCGAAATTATTTTGGAGGTATTTCGACACATCAGCATAAAAAAATTAAAAAACCCACGCAAAGACTTGTTTTGAACGTTTTAATTCTGTTCTTATGGGTTCCAGATAACAATTTATTTTTCATCCCACCATCTCGGAAAGAGTATTTTTAATCTTCAATATCTGAGTGGAAAAGCCGTTTTTATTCTCTAGAGGATAAAGTAAATTGAATTTAGAACATCGTGTGCACTAAGTTTGTGAATTAAAAAAAAACATTAAACCTATTTACTGCTACCTCTATGGTGCCGAATATATCATACAACTTTTTTTTAATTTGTTAAAAACTCAGACTCGGAACCTTCTTGGTGTTCTTTTTTCAATTTGCTTTGTACGCGGTTCTTTACGCGGCATTTTTTCACGTCATTGTTAAACCATAAACCTATTAAAAACAAGAAACTTGAAAACAAGTGAAAAAACTAAAATGAGTGATTCTAGCGACGAGGAAGTTTGTTTGACGCCAACAGAATTGACTGAAACTGTTAATAATGCGCAAATGAGCTTTTCCACTTTTATTGAAGATTAAAAATACTCTTTCCTCGCTGAGGTGGAATGAAAAGTTACGTGTTGCACTCGAGTGCAAAGATTTTTCACCTCGTGCTCTTTTGATTCCCTCGCTAACGCTCAGGATTCTAATTTTGAATCACTCGCTGCGCTCGTGATTCAATTTTAGAATCCTTCGCTTGCTCGGTCATCAAAATTGAACACGCGGTTAAAAAGCAACTTTGCACTCTTGTATAACAAATAACTATTGCACATTGTAAAACTTTTAAAAACAACTGAGAGGCTGTTAGCGTTTCTCAGGAGCATTTTTGTGGTTTTCCAGAAGCATAATTAATTAATCCATTTTCTTAAGTTACCTACCACCACCTTAAAAACCCACGGTATATTATTTTACGAGATATTTACCTTATGAAAAATAACCAATTATTTTGCAAGTTCTAAAACTCTAAAGAACCAACTCAGAGGTTCATACGGTTTCTTAGCTACATTACAGGCTTCTCAGTAACTTCGTTACCTCTTGCTACTTTAATTAGTCGCGCTATTTTTGTACGCGATATAAGACATTCTTTTCAAGCCGCCGCCGCCTGCAAAGTACTTAGCGTTGTGTTATTAGATTTGTAAGAAACCCGCCCAAGGTCGAGTAGGGGAGCTGTGGACCTTCGCGCATTAGCACTTCGTGTAGTACTTTTGTGTAGCAATATTAAGATGTACTTGCATTAGCAGTCTTTTTTAACAAGGAAATTTTGGTATAGAACGAGAGAACGAAGTGTGCTACAAAAATGCTGTTGTCAGATTGGGAATGCTAGGTATAGGAATACCGGATTAGTCGGATTAGGTAAGTTATTGTTACTTTGAACATGTTTGTCTAAAAGACTATTGCAAAATCTATAATGTATAAAAAATAATACTCCTACTAGAAACAGACTGTCCTCAATGTGGACAAAAGAAGAAGGGAATCCGGTATTGTTTGAATCATATTTTCGTTTTATACATTTTTATTTCGATTATGTAAATTTTGGTTCAGCAAAAATGATTCGATTTTGTGCAAGATTCAAATGCCAGAAAAGAACAAAACTTTGCTTAGGCTGAGTTTTATTTTTGATGTACCTACTTACTGTACTTACAGAAAATTCAGATGTCAATGCAGACGCACAATTGATTACCATTTCAGAATGGTTAGTTACATTTTGATGACGAAGTTCTTTCTGTACAACCCGGTCACATTATCTCGAGACCTCGCTGGAATGCGAACCTCCCGCCCCGTTCTCCTTTCACCTCCCCGCGCTCGCCACGGCGCGTCAGTACGGTTAGCACTTTCGTTGCCGATATGCGTCGACTTGTTTTCGTGGTATATTTTTAAACATTTCATTGCTACGTTTGGACTTTTATTGTTATTTTGTTATTGTTGTTACGTTAAAATATTGTTTTTGTTGCAACGTAGGACATTTTTGTTAAGTTTTAAACACTTCTTGTACGGCTTGTACCCACTTAACCAAGATTGTTTCATTTATTTTTCATCATTTTAATCATATCATTATAATAATATTACCTACATTAAATTAATTGACACAATATTTGTTTTGTTGGAAATCTTATTGTTTATAATAATATCCTACTAGAGGATGCTTGTTTTGCGCACCATATCAGAGCGCCTACGCGACGTGACGTCATCGACGCCAGGTCTCGAGATAATGTGACCGTGTTATATGTGCTTTTATTTCTACAATTAAGGTGGGAAATTTGCTATGAAAACTAACGTGGTTTTGAAACATTTTGATATAATTAAAACGGAATCACTAAAAGCAAAGCACACGTACTCGTATGTATAGGTATACAATAATACTATTGATACGAATACTAAAACACCAGTTTACTCATGACTATATTTCCGCAGACATGATCGCAACCGTTTCCGATTAAACTTTTCACCCTGTATAAGAACTTTAGCATAAACTAAGTATTGCCATACAAAAAGGGACTTCACTTCGAAACAAAATTCTTGTCACAAACTTTAATGTGTTTACCAACTCGCATTACGCTGAGAGTTGTCTCACGATGTGTTTGATGCTCAATTACTTGCGATGTAAACCACTAAACGTACCTCGACCGACTCTACCATCTGCCTAATTACATTCTCGTATTTAATTATATAAAGTACATTTTCATGCAAACCCCTGATTTAAACTGACCTATATTCAGAGGTTTTTCTATGCTCGGGTACAGCCTACAGTAGTCACACTCCGGTAATTACGATTTATTTCGTATGTAAAAATTTAAGTAAAAAAACCTTTTAAAATTCTTTTATTTATTGCTCGTTTATAAGCGTATTACGAAGATAAAATTTGGGTAGTAGTAATATTATTATATTTGAATTATAGTGAAGTTTAAATCAACATTTACTCCAATATGCCCAGCTATTCAACAGCATAGCTGTGGTAAACTTATTTTATATACACGGAACTGAAAAGAGTATAGACTGGAGCAGCTCTATTGGGCCACCCTTTCACGAACCGAACATTCTACATAACAGGAAGAGGAAAATGCTCACTCGCCGTGAGCGTCAAATAAAATTGAGCATCTCCAGACACGTTACATTACTTGCTTACATTATTATAGTGTGCTTGTCTTAAAGCAAAATTGTGTTACAAATCTCTCCAGCTACAGTAGTTAAGAAAAGCCTGATATGGTGCATTTCTGTTCATGACTACACAGAACTCGGAATGCACTTTGTACAATTTGCAAAAGTGAAGTAAAGCTGCTTGATTTATTAGTTGTCTGATTCAATATTACAGAGCTTTGAGGAAAGCTCTTTCGTGACGTAGCAAACGTAGCTTGACGAGTACGTTTATATCTTTATTTTATTGAGTGTGCATGTTTACAAAATAAGTTGGACGCATCTATATAGTAAACGATAGTAGTAATATTGTAAATACTACGGGTTGGCTATATTATGTCGATCTAATTAAGAGGTTTAATAATTTTTAATGAATACGTCTCTTGAAGTTATCCAAATCATAAGTTTATTGATAGAAAAAAAAAAACGCCACATCGAATCCTCTGCTATTTATGCTTAGTGGTTTTGAAATAAAACATAGTCTTATACCTATAGCTTAATAAATCAAGTAGGTTCTTAATGAACTTCCAAAGGGACGAGTCCAGTAAATCGTTTTCGAAGCGAATAAGACTTTTTTGGTAATTAACGCGCAGCGAAACGACCAGTGTTCGTTAAATGATAGTTAGTAAGGGACGTCAACATAAGTAGGTATATAAGTTAGGCATCGAACTCAAATAGAAGTAATTAAGAAGCGTAGACTTAAAGCCTCACTGTAAAAAGTCAATAGATGTGTTTACAATTACCGCTTGAGAAAATAGATTGAGTCGTATGAAAATAGACTAGATTAAATCTAAAACTCCGTTGTAAAAATTTTCCAAAAAAAATTCCTAAATGCTTATTCAAAGGCTACAGTCGCCTGCTTGTATCTGTTAGTGACTGATAAAGAAAAATAAAATTCCTTTGTAAAAATAAATTTACCTTTGTACATTCAGTCTGACTCATTGGAACAGTTTGTAGTGGTAGGGCTCTGTTGCAGCATGCCCGTCGGGGCTGCGGGTAGAAGTTACCGCGGCCTCGGCGTCACAAGGGCGTAGAAGGAACATGGGTGGTTTTTGGTCAGTAGAAGTCTGACACTCCCTTCCGCTCTGCCCAAGAGTGGGAGGGGTCATTTGATGATTTCCCACCCCCCAAAAAAAAAAAAAAAAAAAAAGGGCTCTGTTGCAGAGCCCGCCTGGGGAAGTACCACGCCTTTGCCAGTTATTCCACCGCCAAGCAGTAATGTGCAAACATTACTGTGTTCCGGTTGAAAGGGCATTGTTTTCAGAGAAATTACAGGGTAAATAAGAGATTAAAAATCTTAATTATCTCAGGGTGACGAGCGCAGTGCTGTGCCATGCAGGGTCTTGAATTATAAGAATTCAAAATTCTGGGTGGCGCAGACCTGTTTATGGGCAAACGTGACGTTTAACATCAGGCGAGCGATTTACTCGTCTCGTCTCTCAATATCATTTTTTTTTTAATTAACCTATGTTTTTTCCAGTTATTGCGGTCTTGGGCCAGCGCCGCGCCATAAAAAAAAAAGCAACAACAACAACTCATTGCAACTATAACACTTGGAGCTATTAAATTTTAGATATTTGCGTTGCGGTAAGATTGTGGCTCCGTGTTCTAAAACTTGAGAAAATATTACCTTTTGTTCTTTGACAGCTAGCCGCAAAGACGAATTTTGAACGACGCTTGGGTAACATCTAGTTATTTAGCATACCTAGTTTTGTTTTGTAGTTAGTAAATATTGTTCAATTTCTATGGCGGAATGAATTTAATTAGTAGAATTGAACCTCCGGGATTCCTATTCATATTTTTCGTAATTTAGCATGGAAAAGCTGTTAAAAACCATTAGGTAAGAGTAAGTTAAAAACAAGGTGTGATAACGGTTTTGTGTTGTATAATTATGATCTAAGGGTGCGGTGATGTGGACGTACCTAACATTAGTAGGTAAAACATGTTTTCTACGTGAAATTGAAACTAGTAATCAACGAGTCAATGCAAATAACTTTGTACGTGTATTGTACAAACTCTTATGTATGTATAGGTAGGTATATCAGTCCGCCAACAGCTGACTTCAGCGTCTTCGCGTTCTATTGCTTTTGGAGATTAGGTCAGTTAAAGTAACTCTGTTGTCCGACGGAGAACATAAAACGTCCATAAAAGTTTTAGTACTAATTGCACGGTGCGGTCTTATCGCTTTGCTATTAGAGTTAGTACTTGTGGGGGCGAACGTGTGTGAATCGGTGGGTATGTTGGGTATTTACACGAGACCAGTATGTTTAAGGACCAACTGCCAGGATGGTAAGACATGGTAAGGCTTAGAGAGGTTTAGTATAATTTAGATGAATAGTTCTAACAATATTCAGGTAAACAAGTAAGTTCGTATAGGCCAAGTGGCTAGCCTCAGTGTCGAAACTTTTTAGCCAATTGAAGGCTTAAGCAATGGCACAGCTGTTATTAAATAAGGCAAACAACTAGGGCCTACAATTTAACGACTTATCCGAATCACTTTACTGTTGTAGTGCTTAGTTGTAAATGTCAATCGCGGTCGCCCATCCGAAAACTGACCGCAACAGACCATCGACTACTATTGTGTCTACGAGTGGTATAAAGTAAGAGTTCTTTATCATTTACCTGATTGAATAGCAGCATAAACCATTTCTAACAATGAAACCAAATATTTACTGTTACTCAAATCGATTCACGATTTGCTAACGACACTTAATAAAATTGGTCGATTCGCACCACGTTTCGGGAATCATGAACGGGAGCTATAACCAAACGCAAAATAAGGGTATAGCGCGCTATACGAGTGCGCCGCTCACAGTAAAAAATGTGGGTTACAACCGCCCAATCCCTTTCAGTCGATCAAACGCCGTTCAGCCCTTCCAAATCGAGTCCATTAAAAAGGTTACACGAATTATTTTGGTTCTCTGAGTCACATTTTATGAAAGCTCTAGTCACACGAAACGTGTTAAATATAAAAGCAATTTGCAGTACTTGCTTGTAATGTATTCAAACGACATTCGTAATGGGGTGGCGCGACGAGTCTGGTAAATCAAGTTCATGCGCCAAAGTTTTAACCAATAATCGTCAGTGGAAAAACAAAATCGGACTTTACGTCATAACAATAACAAAACTTTTACAAATCTGTGAAAGTTAGTTGGTGCGCAATAGAATATTTGTAAAAACACAACCAACGAAGAACAAACAGGAAACAGTGTAGGTACCTACGTTCAATTTAAAAGCGTAACACGTGACATCATTACGAAAAACAGCAGAAGTAATTTTAATATTAACTTATGAACACAAAAAGGAACAAAATATGGACTCTTCTTAAGAACCAAGTTACAGAAAAGGAAAAACAGACGGAAAACGGAATATAATTGTAATACCATACGAAGAATAAAATTATTTTCTTGGAAAATAATATTGCAACTTTTTTTAAATGCATACACCCACATACACAGTATAGGTAGACTAAAAAAGTTTCAAAATCAAATCAGGTAAATGAGTGTTTAAACAGTCCGATTAAGTTCTATGTGAAAAGTTATGACTTTACTCAAATAACGCCCAACCGGCCCAACTTTAGAAGGCAACGATTCATTTTACACACGTGCTCCATAAAATGCAATGCCACGGGACGTAGCAATGTTTTAATTAAGCGGTTGACTCGATATGATAGAGTGAGCTCATTGCCAGGCGACTCCAACCCGCTCGAATGTTGCTACGAGACTGACAAAAAGATAACTGAAAAATAGTGACATTTTGGGGTTTCGATCACATCCGGTTCTTGGGCGTATTGGCTAAACTTGAAAAAACACCCAGCGAGATCAAATAGCATCAAATTGTGATAAACAATCAGCCAGACTCTTACTTTTAGTTGAGGCGAACTATTTTGCTAACAGAGCTGTAGGTAAATCAACATCGTGTTTTCTCAGTTGGTTTCCAGAAATCAGTTGATTAAACTTAATCAACCGTTTTCATAACGATAATGAAACCTCGAAGTAAAAACTGACGAACAAAACATTTCATTAGAGTTGAAGAGTTGTCTAACTTTCAGATGAAATGCTTCGTTTTGTACTAAATAAACTGCATCTGTAAAATGTGATTGCTAAAATAAATAAATTGGTCTGAGCTAAATGAAATTAACCGTTTGATAAGATTGTTGGCAGAGTGCTTGTATCTTGTTGCATGTAACTTGTTAACAACTAGAACTAATCTATGATAATGTAGTTTGGCGATTTATTCTCGGAACAGCTAAACAGAAAACGATGTAATATAACTCTGTAAACTTCTCTACCTTATAGAAATCTACCTTCAAAGAATTGTGACGCGTAGTTTTTTTATGTATATCTAGTAGTGACCCTTTGGCGTCATTTACATGTCGTTTGTAGTGTAGTCATGTTGCCCTGTCTCGCACGTGACGAAGCTGAAATAGGACAAATTGTCCCAGTATTTATCTCTCTTCTCGTAAACCTACAATACATTTATGGATACATTTTATGAGGGCTCACGGGCTCGCTATTTGCGATCGCTTATAATATGAGAGCCGTGTGATGACTCGTCGGATTCGACGTGAAATTACTTATAGGTTGCCCTTATTGGGGATACTCGGGATTGATTTATCGAGGATGGCTCGGCTTTTGCTATAAATCAAGTCGAACTGACTCGAAAATATTTTTAAAACATACTGCATTTTATGTTCACAACATTTGCTTAAGAATCATCAATCATCAGTTTTGACTCTCGCAGCTGTATTGGACTGTTTTCCAACAATATTTATGGGTTCTCTGTTAACAAAGAACGGATTCCAAGTAAACTTTTAAGGAAAGTGGAAAATCGTTGTTTTCAAAAGTCATCTTTAGTACCTATAACAACTTTTAGGAAGGGCACAAAAGAATTTAAATTAGTTCCGTTAATTTTTAATTTGCTTGTTTGTTTGAGAATGGTTAATTGTCTGTGATCTGTCGAAAGAAATACTGTTCTGTACTTAAAAGTATTCCCTTATAAGAAGTGACCACTCTTGGTAAATAAAGTAAAAGTATTTTATAGTTTTATTTCTATAATAAGGGCGCCGTACTTAGTACTAATACAAACTGTTTTTGTGTGACCTAATAAAGTTTCTCAAAGGGTACCAATCAGATGGTGTTGAGTACCCTTTATTGCGCCATCAACCCGTCAATTTCAATGAGAGATTGACAAAACGGTAGACACGATCTCCCCTGTCACGTCCCTCCGAAATATGGATAATATCCATCATAAGGGTTCCTCTCGAAGCCTATAAAGCCGGCGATTTGTAATAAACTGATTTATCCAACCATAATACCTATTGTCACGGGAAATAATTAGTTTCGGTTCGCTTACAGTATAGCTCAAAGGGAACGCTTCTAATGATATTTTACGTTTGAAAAATACAAGCTAATTAATGGAGCGATACTTACCGTCGAGCATAAATTTGCTAATTAAGGCTGCTTTCATAGGCTAAAAACGAGCTTAATTATAAAATTCGTGTTAGCGATAATTTAATTAGAGAAGGAATTTGTTTATTTGTGCGATGACAAATGCTGATGAAACTATGTACATATTGGTCCCGTGGGCGGGGAGGGTACAGGAGGGGTGGTGAGCGGCGAGTAGCGGCACGCCAGAATTAGGTCAAACCTACCAATGTAATGGCTTACAACTTCACAACCAATCGCACCCATTTTGAACGATGCTATCGTTTCGACCGCAAAGTTAGATTAAAAACAAATTAAAGTTTCCGTGTAAGGTCTGTAAGTGACACGCAAGAAAATATATGAGTACATACTTCAACCGCGACCCGAATGAAAACTTTAGAAACTTTAGTTAGTCGTGTTTTAGTACACTGAGAATAATTTCACCTAAAGTACGGAGCATAGGTACTGACAATCACCAAAAAGTACGATGATTAGCACCAGTTTTTACGGTGACAACCATCCTAATATTTATAAATTACGTGTCACGTTGTTTGTCCGCTATAGACTCCTAAACTACTTAACCGATTTCAATCAAATTTTCACACCGTGTGCAGTTCGATCTAACTTAACAGATAGGATAGTTTTTAGTTTTTTTTTTTAAGATTTCAATTTATAGTGTCTACCCGTGCGAAGCCGGGACGAGCCGCTAGTATTATATAAATGGTTCTCACCCTAAAAACTGGTGCTATTAGTACTAGTACTAGTTTTTACGTTGACAACCATATATTATGATAGTTGTCACCGCAAAAACTGGTGCTAATCATCTTACTTTTTGGTGATTGTCAGTATGCTCCGTACTTTAGGTGAAATTATTCTCAGTGTACTAAAACACGACTAACTAAAGTTTCTAAAGTTTTCATTCGGGTCGCGGTTGAAGTATGTACTCATAGGTGTAGGTGAATTCATCGGAATTTTGATTGCCATTTTTCTCAGTGTAGTTTTCGAACATTCTATGCAATGCAAAGCGCAGAGTTAGCATATGAAAGTAGCATTTTCAGTTAGCATTTAGAGCAAAAAGTTATATTGTTAAATATAGAGTTAGCATAAATAAATAAATAATACACATTGTAATTGCAATGCAAGAGATGTTCTCAGAAAGATGTGCTAGTTTTTCGTTTCAATATATTTGTTGTAAAAAAAGTTACTAAACAATTTTTCATTTAGGAGCGTAATAGTAACTTATATGGCTATTTCCTGCTAAGTTCGTAAATAAGCAGAATGTCGAGTCCATAGCCGGAAGTCGTCAGATGCCATACACACGAACTAGGACTCTGGCACGTGCGGTTTTAACTCGGCTACTCTTACTCTTATGACTCTTCTAACTACAGAGACAGAGATAATGATAATATCGAATGTGCCAGAATAGCCCCACTGTGTTGGGACGGCAACCCCAATCTAGCTTTATGGGGTAACAATAGCCATAATTTGGAAAAAGCAAAACAAGCCATATAAGCTATGGGCGGCCCTATAAAAGTGAAATAGTATTGGCATTACCATATGTAAAATAGTATTGCATATTACCAAAGATATGAAGCAATATGAAGCAATTATTAATATTATTAATATGAAGCATTACCGTGTAAACTGACTACATATTTAAAATTGCTTTAATGGGTACTACATGCTACCTAGATTTTTATAATAATACCAGAGTTGCATAATCTGTTACTTAATGGTGAGTAAAATAAGAGCCCGGTTCCCACCTAATTTAGAAAAAGAAAAAAAACATGTAGAACATGTTATCATTACAAAAGAAATTGTTTACAAAAAATGTAAGCCAATTATATATTGATATGAATAAGTTAATTGTGTGAATCTTTTTCAATGTGTAAATCTGAGATGACTCTTGGAAATTGGCCCTCAATAATAAACAGCATGATGTAAATTCTAAATACCTAAGTATATAAAATAATCCAAGAACATTGAGTGCTTATTTTGGATACGGATGTGGCTTGATCACGCACTGAAGCATGCATCCCGCCATCTACCGCACGACGTCTGGGATATAAAATGACCACGATTTATACCCAAAAGGTCGTCCCGTCCGTCGTGCGGTTTACGTAAAATTTTTATTGTACACGCTTCAGTTTGCATGAAAGACACCAGCTTTTTTGCCCATTGTTCCGAAGAACACATACATCAAGTTTTATCTAGCTAAAGGGCTGACCCATATAAAGGCCATTGATTGCAATCATGAGATGGGGCTGCCTGAACTGGAAACTTGGCATTAAACAGTTCATTTCCGGAGCGTAGATAAGTAGGTAAGCAAGTTTTTAGGCCGCCTGAAGGTCTCTGGAATGGCAGTGCATAGTTTAAAGAAATAGGGAACAGTGTCAAACATCTGAAAACAACAAGTAATGTTGATTCCACCACCATGCGACTCCCACGTAGTAGACAGAGTAAAAGGTAGGCGCTATGAGATTTATTGTAGAGCTTCCGATTTGTGCTCTAATGAAGAAATCGAATTGACACTCCTCGTGCGAAATGAATGAAAACGTGTCGTCGTTTCGTCCGGAAATGTTACCCGATTTGTTGCAATAAATCATTTACCCCACGCTACTTTATTGTGCAATTAATTAAGAAATGGATGTCGATTACATTTCCGTGTCCTTGCGTCTAATGGACAAAATTTCTGATTAATTCTGCGCTTAATGTGCGGGAAGCGATGTAATTGAAGCGGCGCGTCTGATGTAGGTACGCGTACTCGTATTGTGTTAAATTAGAGATCAAGCGTTCTATAGGCATTACTGCCATAACAAGGCTCTAATCAAACTTGCTAATTTTGTTAGCATTGTATGTTATAGACTTAATATAGGTTAAGCTAATTAACAAACTTGAATTATTATTCAGTTAATTTCCAGTTCATGTAGACGACAGTTTCACAAACTTACCACTTAATATTTATTCATGATATTTTGTTTACTAAATATACTCGTATGTTGTTTCGAATTTTCTATCAAATCAATGACGGTCAAATTTTTTAGGAATATAAATCAACACCATAAAAATAAAAAGGTTGACGATAAATAACCATGGCACGGAGTTGTCCGTTTCAGTTGTAAAAACGATCGCTCATATTGAATCCAATGGGCGTCCAATTTTCTGCAAATTGCTTTTCTGTTTGTACGCCATCGATGTGTTTTTTTTGTTAATTAACCATGAACATTGTACTATTTATTTCGTTGTCCTATTTGTTTGCTTTATAGAACGAATGTAGTATTAAATTCGTAACTTATTCGCAATATTACAGCGCCATACAAAATTCGTGCCCGTAAATGTTTTTTTTTTGCGATTCTTAGTACTTTTCTAATCGAAAC
Source organism: Alcis repandata (assembly GCA_949125135.1). Lineage (NCBI taxonomy): Eukaryota > Metazoa > Arthropoda > Insecta > Lepidoptera > Geometridae > Alcis > Alcis repandata. Next base: position 6,400,553 of record OX421226.1, on the reverse strand, counting down.
GTAATGGTGCTGGGTTACACCTAGCAATTTGACAAAGTTCTGTGAAACTACCCTCAATCGTCACGTTAACACCGACGTTGATTTGCCGCAGCACTCTGGGAAATTAATAGCGTTTGTAAACAAATGTTTTGTCAAGCTTTTTGTATGTATTCGAAGCTATTTGTTTTGAGGAAGGAAATTAAAAGGTGCGGACAGACGAACTAATGGTGTTAAGTTAGTATTGCCAGGGTAGAATAAATTGCCAAAATTGTTGGTGTAACCTTTTGCAAAGTACTAATGCATTTGGAGTAAGAGATTTGGTTAGTCTAATATTTACTTTTATCGTAGTGAATACGAGAAGTGTCGCCAATTGTCGCATTTCGAAGCTGTTAGTTGTTTAGTCAAAAAGTTCAAATCGGCAATAAAATACTAAATTAGGCTACTAATTATTTTATTTGCTAATGGATTGAAATATTCAAAGTTTTAGAACGCTACATTCTTTCCATTTAGCGTTTATTTTAAATGCCTAAATTGTCTCCGAAAGAAACTTTGATCAGTTCGTTGGAATATTTAGCTCTCTGTGAGTAATAGCAACACTGTTCTCAGAGTCTCCGAGCCGATTATGCGTAGGTAGAGGTGGATACTGGATTTATTTTTAAGAGATGGAAATCTACTTATGTACCTGCTCTGAAAAGAATTATGGTGTCAGATAAATTAATGTTCTTCGGCGATAGATTTAGTTTACAATAGGTACCTACGCTAGTAATCGGGAAAAAATGTAACGTGACGACATGTTTGTCGATTCTGCGTTCATAGTTTAGATTTAGGTGACTTTTATCGTTATTTAAAGATATTTGAACTTCACATTCTCTTTCCAGAGAGAGAAAATGTGATAAACTTTTTTGTAGAAATTTTCTTTAAAATGTTGGCCATGCAGGAAACCAATGATAACAAAAATGTCTTATATTTTGTGGACGTGTACCGACTTCTCATACTTCAAACCAAGATTTAGGATGGCTTTTTCAGCAGGTTTCATACCCATTCTAATATCACCGTTCCCTACGGTATTTTTATCTTGGTAGCTCTAGGTAGCTGATACCAAAATTGGCGCTAGTAATAAATTTTCACCATAAATCAAGAAGCTCAGAATGGAACCCCAAGGACCAAGCTTAGTACGATGCAAAAGAAAAATGGTTCCATTTAATGCTTTTGCCTTTTTAGGCCGAAATAAAAATAACAACTGTAGAAGTTTTTCATCTGTGATGACTATAACCGGAAAATTAAAATGCCTGTTTTGAAAAAATGTAGGTATTTTATTTTCCCGGAACAGATTCAAATGTAATGTGATCTGGCCCTGTTATTTTATAATTTTTCAAATACGAACCTGCTAATCTATTTTTAGCGTATAAAAATATGAAATCAATATCAGTTTTTCGTGAACTTTTTAATTTTTAACGAAATATAAACACTGAATGGAATTTTAACGAAGTAACCGACATAATTATTTAAAATATCTTAGCATATGTTAAAAAAAAAATAAGTTTTGATAATTTTAATTTTTCGAGAAAAAAACTAAAAAGATGGTTAATTTTATTTCGCTTCATATTATGAATAAATATTGTTCCATATAAGTATAAACAATATGATTTTATCTGGAAACACAAAGAGTAGGTTTATTAACCTAAATATAATAATTAAACTGTAATAGAGCTGGCTGGCACACCTTTTTTTCACCCTTTTAGGTGTTACCATAGAAATTAAGCTAACGATTAATTTTGATTATGAAAATAATTCTCAGCTAAGTACCTGGCTAGGTGGATTATTAAAAGTGACGTGAACACGCAATGTAAGCATTAGTTGTAAAGTAAACATTTGCCGAATTGTTATAGGTAATCTCTCTAATATTAAAAATATGAAAGTTTGGAAGAGGGTGTGTCACGTGCCTATGTATGCGTATGTTTCTTCTTTATGCTTGAATTGGATAAAAACGAGTAAAAACATCTTGGGTGCAAAGGCTCCCCATGGTGTTATCCACTATATTTACTATACTTGTTTGTCCATACTCGTTTTTCAGGACAGAATTAGCTTATACGAGTATGACAATCTAAGGTTCAAGGTAACTCAATTCTTTTACTTTATTCCATTGAGTTAAATCAGCGGCAAAAAGTACCCACTTACTTAAACTTCCATTCACATATTTTAGTACCTAGTTAGAGAAAGTGGTGAAGACGAATAAAAACCCATGCCAGTGATGGTACGATTCCATTAACAGTTTTGTTGAACGATTTCTAAAAGGTTACGATTCTTTGGATGAATGAAATATAATAATTTTGCAAACCAACGCAGCCAAATCAAACATTGTCATTTGATATTGGGCAAGGGACAAACAACCTAAAACAACCAAGGATATTTTGTAAGTGGATCTCTCAGAAACAACGTTGGATAAACAAGGCTTCACAGCAGACACCGGATCGTAAACGAAATATAAAAGTTTGGGCAACGACGGAACCCAAATAATATAAAGTTACCTGAGTTGAAGATTTCCTCTGACATTGTTCATAAAAATATGTACGAGCGAAATTGTAAACAACATTCCTAAGTGATTATTTTATCACTCGACAATGATTTTCTACTTTTTTGTTATTTTTAACGAATTTTAGCGAATTACGAAGGCTGTTTTATATTCTGCATGAGTTACAAAACAGAGACTAGTCTTATGAAGATAACTACTTAAGTCCTAGTCACTCTGCCTCTAATAGTATAAGTAAACAACTACGAGTAGCAAGTCGTGACCTCTTGTAGTGAAGCTCCAAAGTGGCGCCAACTGCTTGATATTTATAGAAACACTTTATGGCGCTCTATTATAAGCTCTATTTCAACGAGTACACAGAGAAAAGCTTCCTCGTTTGGAGCTTTTGCAATAGATGTCGCTACACGTACTCTACGGTTCACTACTACAGAAAGGTTGTATGAAATCCTAGTAAGATTAAGCAAATATGCATTGGTATTACATTTTGAATTAGCGTTTTCTTGTGGTCGTACTAGTTTGTCCTTGGACGGTACTTACTTGGTACTTGGTGAGCGGGCTCTTTTCCGCAACTAGGCCGTAAATCGGCCCTTTGTGCGTGAGCGGGTGACGGCAGCTACTCCAGCCACCCGATGTCCTCCAGGAAATCCAGCAGCTTGCGTGTCACGCTGCAGGCCTCCCGCAGGGTTCCCGGTGTTCCCAGGAAATTCGCTCTCTGGGACGCCACGCTTTCGCACTCCATGAGCACGTGCTTGGCCGTTTCTTCTGCCTCCATGCATCCTCCGCACAGGGGGCTATCTGTGACACCTATAGTAAATAGGTGTTTGTTTAATGGGCAATGTCCGGTGACTATTCCGACGAAAAGTCGGAGCTTGTCCCGTTTTAGACTGAGGAGCTTTCGGGAGGTTCTCCGGTTCAGTACCGGGAAGGCCTCCTTCGACTGCCTGCAATCCTCCATACTTGCCCACATTGTTTGTGCGTTCACTCGCGAATCCATGACCTGATCTGGCTGAAAGGCTTGATCTGCCTGAAACCTGGACGGTAATGGAGAATACAATACAAATCGATCCGTCGATCTGAAATTATCATCCTAATAATATTGTAAATGTCAAAGTTTATATGTTTGGATGTTTGTTACTCAATCACGCAAAACGGCTGAACGAACTTAGATGAAATTTTATATACAGGTAGCTTATACCATATAATATATAAAAATATAGCCTATATTATATATATAATATAATATAATATAATATAATATAATATAATATAATATAATATAATATAATATAATATAATATAATATAATATAATATAATATAATATAATATAATATAATATAATATAATATAATATAATATAATATAATATAATATAATATAATATAATATAATATAATATAATATAATATAATATAATATAATATAATATAATATAATATGCGTGATTGAGTAACAAACATCCAAACTAAAAATATAGCCTATATTATATATAGGCTATATTTTATATCGGAAAATTTAACAGTTTCTGTCGAAACCGCGGGGCACTGAAAGCTAGTAAATAATAAATTCATTTGGGAGCAGTGAAAATGTGGATTTGTGGGATTATGATTTGTCCCTAGCTGCTTGCGGTCTGCCACCACGTGGAAGCGGCTACGAACTTTCCCTGCCGCCTACCTTCAATGTATCTCTCGGAAAAAAACACATAAACACGGTCTAATTGAACCTCATCTCTTACATTTTGAATTTGTTTTAAATAGAGTCACTTACACAATAGTCTTGTTACCTATTTAAAAACTGAGGTGTAAAACTCGAACATGCATTTTGCTATAATGGACACTCACGTAAACCGATCAAACTCGGTGAAGATCACCGAATGTGATCGAAACAAGTTGTAATAAACAATTCAATTTTACGTGAGTATTCCCGTGTTAATCATAATAAAATGTTTCAAAACAACTTAAGTTTCCATCGCATCATCATCATCATCATCATCAGCCTATCGGATTTTTGTCCACTGCTGGACATAGGCCTCTCCTAAAGAACGCCACAAGGCACGATCTTCATCGCATACGCATTCTTATTTGTACAAAAACTAGTTTAATATGCATACTTTTTTATCATCGAAGCGTTGTCATGGACATCTGCATTAACCTCTTACGTTACATACGTTATATACTTTATGACCAACATTAATGTTACATAAGTACGTAAAAACCAACTCCTCATTTTAACTGTACCTAATAAAATAAAAACTCTCTTCTTGATATTGTTTTTTCAATTTGCATTATACAAAAAAATGCTAGTAGCAAAAAGGGAAGCAAGAAAAACGTTTTTCATAGAGATTTGAAATAGGTTATTAGAAATTATACTGTCAAGAATTTGCGATGGAAATAAAGAGAAAAGCTTCTGAATGAGTACCTACAACTCTTATTTTATTTCTGCAGGGACGGCGCGGCGGAGGATTTATATTTTCCACTCAGTTTAAAAATAATTCGAGAAAAGCCTTTTTTGAAAATTTTTAGTAGAAATAAATTATCTCTTACCAAAATTTGAATTGAAGACAAAAGCCTTTTTGTTTTTTTTTTTTAAAAGAATTTTGATGTAGTTAAAACAATACCTAAACAAAGTTAAGTGGTTGTTTATTTGTCGAAATATGAACTACATAATTATATAACGTACAGCAACCAGCAAATAACCAACTAAGACACGTTACAAAAGCCCAAAGCTTCAGTTTCTCATATTGTTGTTTGCGTACCACGTTTTGGGATTTATTACATGCTAGTAGATATCGGTATTCGCTCCTATGGTTTCGCGGTGGAGATGTACTACACGCGTGAGTTCACCTAATATGTTTGCGAAAACTGATTTATAAACATCAGAAGTCATTTAACGCGCCAAATGTGGCGAAGTGCTCCAAAAATACGTGTTTAGACGCGTTCACTTTCTTGATATCCATTTATCAATCGTTTTAGAACATTTGGAAAATATAAACAAATATTCAATCATCAATCAAAGCATTTGTTTTGTGCTATCGCTCAAATAACTAAGTGCAAAAGTGATTCGGAGTAAAGGCAAGCGTGTGTAAACAACATTATTGGTTTATAGTCCTGAATAATGACTTCAAGCCGACGTTAGTTCAACAACATTATTATCATTATCAAAGCAAAGTTGCCTGCAAAGATATTTAAAACCATGGATTTTGGCCTAAGTACAAAATTAACGAAATAAAAAAGTGCCTTAAGCTCGGTTTGTAAAATATAATCTGATTAGATAATATTAAAAAAATACATTTTAAACAACCGATAAACTTACTAGGGGCGTTTGCTGCCCTGAGCGTCCTGACAACGCGTTGTTACGCGCCGTAATCTTGCAGCGTCGACTCCCCGCCGAAACCACGCATAGCTATAGGCGATTACGTCTGACTAAGCGCTTCCAAGTAATATTTGAAAAATAAACACGCTCGAGCAGTACGCGCCGCTCAATAGCGAGCATTTACAAGCACGCGGCGCGTATTCCGTACGTCGTGCGATGCTCTTTTATTTTGGAAAATCAGCCACGCGTGCGTAATCACGCGTCGTGATAACGCTCAAGACAGGAACGCCTTGACGGCGTTCTTCCTATGTCGACAAATAATGCCTAATTTAGCTTACTATCAGCCTAACGCATAGATTTCGAACGTAGTTACTAGTTACGTAGTTTTAGTATGCCTTAAATTTGAACATTTTTCAGCGCAAACCCGAAATCCATACTATTAGTTTCTACGAATGGCTGTTTGTATAAAATAAAAGATTTTCATTTTACGTGCTTTAAGTTTAGTTTCGCTGAGTTTACATCAACATTATTTTGATTTTGAAACGTTGAACTTTGCAATATTGTTTTCAGAGTCTAGGGAATAAATGATTCAATGCTTAGGTGTAATTGTTATCTCGCTGTTTATGTAAATATTTGGCAAAAACGCTTGAAGCTAGGATACTTTTCACTGTGCAGGTAATTATCAAAATGATAAGTGTGCAATGAACTATAGTTTAAGTTTTAAAAATTAGAGCAAAGAAGTACTACGAATCTAATGTACCTACTACTATAAGTAGTTTTTTAAATAATTCCAATATGAATTGATAAAATAATAAACCTCTGTTGTCACAAAAACATTTACTTAAGGATCTTTTCCTATGAGTTTCTGAAATTTTGTTGAACGCAAAAACGGCTATCAAATATCATGTGCCATCAAATTTTGCCTAATTCTCGTTCTGAAACTTTATTCTGGGCCGCTCGAAATAATCTCGGTCACTCTCACTGGCATGACATTTCTAATGAAAACAACAGTGATCGAGATAATATTTCACTCGCCAGAATAGGGCCTCTAATCCCAGATTATCCCGCTAATCCAGGGATTGTAACGCACTTGTGCACCTCTCGAGTTATTCTTATTTCAAATGTCATCGAACAAAGACTGTTCTGCATATTTAGTACAATCACCTCATTGTTTTCTACAAAGAGTTTTCGTGCAAGTACATGTTTAAGGGAAAAGTAAACAATTGTGAGCTACAAGTTCCGTGCGCTTTTTTTTTATTTTTGAAGCCACAATATCATCACTAAATAAGAATTAAAAACAGATAACTTAAGAAAATTTAAATTAATTAAAATTAATTTTAAAGAATTTAAATATCTGTTCTGGGTCTGGGTGTTAGCTGTCCTTCTTTGTGTGTGTTCCATGGCATCCCTGACACAGGATTTATCCTAGTGGGGAGCTATGAGTGTGAAACATTATTTTATTTATTTAAATAATTAGGATTAAAAGTATCTTAAACAGACTTTCGTTTTGTTTCCATTATTTTTTTATTACAAAAAAGCCTAATTAATATAGGTATTAGGTATATAAGATTTCTTCAAACTTCATGGCCAAATTAAAATAAAATATATTTTGGATATTATCAAAATAAAATTTCTATGAAACGTTTTCATTGCTAAAATTATTATTATTCTATTTATTTCTTTAATTTCCACTTTTTGATTGTACACCTACAATAAATAGAAGAAGATAGCTGACAAAGACAAAGATAGCAGACAACCTCCGCCTTCACCTTAAAAATCTAAAAAATAAATCGACCCGGTCAATGGAACTCTTTCAAATAACAAGTAACATAAAATATTGGTTTATAAGGACATCAAAACATGTCAGCCCGTACATTCAACCCATTCATACCCACCGCCGCCTTTCTTATTTTCGCTTTTGTATTTCAGTGAGAAACTGACAGGCTGATTATTTGAAAAAGACATGCCTACTACACAACAACAATGAACAACAAAATAAACAAACGAATTATAAAACACTGTCTGCGCCCCGCAGTTTCACCCGCTATCCATCAATTTATGAAATCAATAAAATATATTTATTACCATAAGTGCTAATTCTTTAAGTAATTGTATTGCTATGTGAATAAGTACTTAACAGACATAAGTACATACCTAAGTACTCACTCACAACGTCGTACTTTTAATATTAATGTGATAATGCTTTACTACATTTAGGTTATCAATAGATTTATGTAATATGCTGGTACAAATTGACTACGAATAATATTTGATGTTGAATGGTTCGTTACATAAAACTGCTTATTTCCTTGGAAATGGAACGAATATTTCTGCAGATGCGGCTGCACGATGCTACTGCGGATTTTCAGACACGCCTGCTTGTTGGTGTAATTTGACACAATTCGTAATAATCTGCGCTGCGTATTACAACTTGCACGTCTCTAATATCGATTATTATCACTTTTAATATCGATTATTAAATAATCGATATGGTTACCAAACAAATTATTTCATCAAAAATGTATTTGATAAAATAAAAACATGGAAAACTATTACGTAACGCTAACCTTAGAAATTCAAACTTTATGGTATATTTTATTTAGCTTGAACTTGACAGATTTCTCTAGAAATTTCCCCCGAAGTTTCTCGTTTTATTGGAATTCTAACAATCAAGTCTTTTGAGAAACTGATATCTAAATCTAAGAAGAAATAGATTTCAGATTACTAATACTGAGTATGTAAGGTATTCCGCGTAAAAATCATAACAGCAAGTCACCCAAAATGAGATAGTATTATTTCTCTTGGACACAATATTTACCTTCCATGTTACTTCGCGGCATTACGTCGTCAGTTGTTGACGTTGTACAAATTACGTGTACTATCTACTCAAATAGAAAATAAGAAATATTTGTAACCTTTTTCTGGTTCCTTTTCTGACTTCAAAAAAGGAGGAGGTTATCAATTCGTCTGTATGTTTTTTTTATTTTATTTTTTATGTTTGTTACCTCATAACTTTTGACTGGGTGAATCGATTTTGATGATTCTTTTTTTATTAGAAAGCTGACGCTTCCCATTTGGTCCCATTTCAATTTAGTCCAGTTCTGATAATGGTATCCATGAGAAAACCATATACTTAAGTCTTAATTTTGCATTAAGTACGTGCGCGACAAATAGATGAATAACTCAATAGTCGTTCTTTTGAAGTCGGTTTTTGTTTTGTAAAAATAATGTTCTTGTGTCTTGATCTATTCCGTAAATTCTATCAAACTAAGTATCGCTTGGAATATATTTGACATATAATTATAAACGCTAAGTAACTCGAGACGATTCTTTGACCGATTTGGTTTTAAACATCTGTCGAAAATCGACAACCAAAATAAACGTATAGGTCGCAATCGGTATACAGGGTTATTCATAAAGGGTATGCTAAGCCAAAAATACCTCATAGTACTCATCATTATGAACAACTTTGACTATGGGACCATCCACAGAATTCGCGAAAAAAAATCAGCTGTTCCATACATTTTGTCGAGTGTCATTAACATTTCTCTATGGAACAGCTTTTTTTTTCGCGGATTTCGGGTTGGTCCCATAGTAAAGTTGTTCATAATGATGAGTACTATGAGCCGTTTTCGGCTTAGCATACCCTTTATGAATAACCCTGTATTATCAGAAGTTATGGGTAGGTATAATATTCGTTAGAATGTCATCATTAAAGAAAGAAAAACATTGGTAGGTAACAACCGTATTGGAGTGGTCCGGAACATTTTTTTAGCATCCAACATTTGTTTCTTTGGAATTTCTAATATTGTTTGCGTTGGCTCGTCGCGAGTCGTAACTCACGGCGAGTTTTTATGTTGCGTCAAAAATCGGCAATCTAAATAGTTTTGATGTTTACTTTAGCAGGAGATAAAATTTTATATCAACTGCATCGTTATCGTATGAAATATACTTATAGTTATTTGATTGTGTAGGGTATGTATTGGCTTACGACGTCGTGTTTTAAAGGCAAACCATATAATTCGCGGGACGCCCGCGGGGAGAAGCGGGCGTCCCCCAAGGCGGTTTCGGGGGTGAAGGCGCGCGCGCTCGTCTGGGAGGACTTGGGGGACGCTCGCTTCGCCCCGCGGGCGTCCCGCGAATTATATGGTTTGCCTATAGGTCCGGACGTTTTTAAACTCACAATTTGAGCTGTTACATAAATAGCACCTATATTATTTTGTAAGACTAGTCATAGTTGTATTGCCTAAAAAAAAATGTACCTACTTGTTGTTGTTATAATTAAACACGGGAATACTCACGTAAAAATTAAGCCGTCTGCTACGACTAGTTTCGGTCACATTCGGTGACCTTCATCAGGTGAGTTTACAAACGTGACGCGCTCGCGGTTGCGTCACGTTTGACTTAATTTTTACGTGAGTATTCTCCCGTGTTTCATTAAAAGAAAAATGTGTGAAAACCACGTTAGTTTCCATATGTACCTACTTGTATTTTAAGTATAATATTTTTTTTTATTCATATTTACAATTATTTTCTTATCTACTCCCACTGTAAACATGAACCTCAGATAGATAAATCAGAAATAAAATAAACAACATTTATTTTTTTTATGTCTGTATCTGACATAAAATAATATTCTAACGTTTAACAGAATCAAAAGCTGGAAAAACTGAAATATGGACGTAATAAACGAAATCGAGTAAAACTATGTCATGGCAGTATGTGAGCGCTTGAGCAGAGATCAAGCTATTTGTAAAGCCTATACAGGGATTACAGGGTTATACAAAAAGGGTATGCTAAGCTGAAAAGGGCTCATAGTACAACATAGGGCTCATCATTATGAACAACTTTTACTAAAGGACAAACCCGAAGTTTGCGAATAATCAGCTGTTCCATAGAAAAATGTCAATGACACTCGACAAAATGTATGGAACAGCTGATTTCTTTTTCGCGAGCTCCGGGCTGTTCCCATAGTAAAAGTTGTTCATAATGATGAGCCCTATAAGCCCTTTTCGGCTTAGCATACCTTTTCAGTATAATCCTATACATTTGCATATTTTCATAACCTTCTTGGCCGTAACAGATGTAAGGAGACACTTGCGAACTAGGCGGCAAGATTAATAGCGATAAAGTTAATTAGTTTTCGACGATATTATATCTCGCCCGTGGTTGCCTGCTTCTAATGGAATAAATTAACACTCTTATTGCGTTTAAGTGACCTGGAGGTCGCTATAATGCTGCGTATTGAGGACGTAGGTACATAATATAGACCCTATATATGTATAATATATTATACATCAACGGAAAAAAGTGAGTTTTTTATGCAATTAGGTTAGAGATGAGCTAGTTCTCTATTTAATTAAATGCGGTACGAATATGAGCAGTATCAAACAAGAAATTTGAATTTTTATCGTTCACTCGCTCGTTCGTCAGTTCACTATACTCGTAACCCTGAGAGATTAGTTTGCTTTGTGGAAACTGAGTGTAGAAGTGTGCAAACAATATTCACACTGATGTTTGGCGGTTCAAGTAAAGGTCGAATAACTCTAGTGGCTGCAAAACAGGACAAGCTGCATCAGATACTTCTGTTCTTGAAAGTTATGATATAAAAAATAGGAAGCGATGCAATTCGAGTAAACACCTCTAAATCCAATATAATTTAAAATTATAAAATGGTTATTGTAGATTCGTCCCACAGATTCGTCACGAAAAAAAGTATGTGTAAATAAGGACGAATTTACTTTGAATGTATGGAGTTTTTATATGTGACGAATCAACTTTGTGACGATCTACAATGACCCTTATAAAATGATGTACCTCTACGCCGCTACAAGCCTCTACGGCGTAGAAAGTGGCTTGTGATTAATTGAGTTACTATGCGCCCGGCAGTTTTAAATTAAATGTCATTTTTAGCGTCTATTCCAGTGTTCTCGGGATTTGCTGGAATTTAAAAATCTTGCATCAGTCCGCAAATGCATACTACTCATTTCATCAAAGTCAGTTCAGCCGGTTGTTCATGAAATGGTAACAAATAGACAGAAAAGAAGACATAAGTTAATATTAGTTATTATAAGATATTGTGATTCTTTACTACCGCATACAAAATACATAAATAACTCGTTGTTATTTGATCTAGCTATCTGCTTACTTTAAATTCTCTACTCAGAGATATTATTAAACTGTTACGCAACTATTTAATAATAGCTCTGAGGTATTCCACCTAAAGTTATTGTTAAAATAATTGATTATCGGTTTAACTATTGTTACTTGTTTGTTGATGAAAACAGACAGCAAATTGTGGTTTCGTCCTTCGTGTTTGGCGGGCGTTACGCAGCTTACAACTCGTAAAATATTACCTTAGGTTAAAAAACTTTTTATTTTCACAGACTAATTTAACTCATAATGACATCTCGACTTAGCAAAATTAAGGCAAATAAAATATATGTACAATTACTAATAAAAGTCCACACAAGAACATTATTTTTACAAAACAAAAAACAAAAACCGACTTCAAAAGACCGACTATTGAGTTATTCATCTATTTGTCGCGCACGCACTTAATGCAAATTTAAGACTTATACGGTTTTTTCATGGATACCATTATCAGAACTGGACTAAATTGAAATGGGACCAAATGGGAAGCGTCAGCTTTCTAATAAAAAAAGAATCATCAAAATCGATTCACCCAGTCAAAAGTTATGAGGTAACAAACATAAAAAAAAAATAAAAAAACAGACGAATTGATAACCTCCTCCTTTTTTGAAGTCGGTTAAAAAGTAAAGTCGATATTTAACTTACAAAAACAGCCCCGACATACCGTTCCCTGACCAAACATCCACACTACTAACACACTCGCAGGATTTCCATGCTGACGACCCTTTAGGTGTATTCTCGAAATAATAGTTACTTTGGCCTTTTTCGATGGAGTTCATAATAATTTGAAAGAGAGAAAAAGACAAGACAAGAAACGACTCCAAGTCTATTTTATTAAATGTCCAAGGAACTTGTATCCTACAAAATAAATGATATTTTACAACGTGATCTTTACAAAATTAAACAACATTTATTCAATTAATGCCTATAGAAAACTTTGTAACTTGTTATGGTGTGCCGCAAAACTTTTTAAAGACATGGCCAAAGTTTGAAGGGTTGCGAGAAACAATGCTGTAATTACGCGGTGGTTAAGCAACGTTTCCGTTCAAATTGAAAACTGCCGAGACTTTGGAATTCCGAAGAAATTGTGACCAGTCGCAGCTGAAATTGTCTTCTCTCGGATGTTTTCTGTTTAGACGCCGTCAAGCGAAACGAACCGCTCGGCTCCGACGAAAATAGTCTCACTGCCATTTATTGCCCTCAAGTTGAAATGCTTATCTACTTAGTGAACTTTCTGCAACCTTTTAGTAAGCGAGTAAAGATAATGTGAATAAAGTTTGACGTTTTACATCACGTTAGTGTTACCGTTACAAACTGATCTAAATCACACAAAGAAAAAAATTTAGTTAGGTTAGAAAATAATTCGAATGCAATTTTTCGCTTGGTTTACGTTAAAGTGTAATTGAAACTACAATTCGAGGAATCAATCCCTTTTCCGCATGCTTTTGCTATAGATTCCTCAGTAGCTTCGAGCTTAGTTGGGCTTGCGCCATCGGAAGTGATTGTCTTGTCGCCGAACTAAAAATCAGTGAGCACTATCCATTTAAAAATCTAGAGCGATATCTACCTATACACTCGATATAATACTGAAAATTAATATTTTAATTTGGCTATCTGTGAGACCGCACGTCAGTCTTTATGTTACATAAATGGCACGTCAGCACTTAAAAGTATCTAATAATTCTTAGTTTCTTGATTTACCTACTAAAGGAGAAAAATATCTTTTCATCCCACCATCTCGGAAAGAGTATTTTTAATCTTCAATATCTGAGTGGAAAAGCCGTTTTTATTCTCTAGAGGATAAAGTAAATTGAATTTAGAACATCGTGTGCACTAAGTTTGTGAATTAAAAAAAACATTAACTGCTACCTCTATGGTGCCGAATATATCATACAACTTTTTTTTAATTTGTTAAAAACTCAGACTCGGAACCTTCTTGGTGTTCTTTTTTCAATTTGCTTTGTACGCGGTTCTTTACGCGGCATTTTTTCACGTCATTGTTAAACCTTATATTAGAAACAAGAAACTTGAAAACAAGTGAAAAAACTAAAATGAGTGATTCTAGCGACGAGGAAGTTTGTTTGACGCCAACAGAATTGACTGAAACTGTTAATAATGCGCAAATGAGCTTTTCCACTCAGATATTGAAGATTAAAAATACTCTTTCCTCGCTGAGGTGGAATGAAAAGTTACGTGTTGCACTCGAGTGCAAAGATTTTTCACCTCGTGCTCTTTTGATTGATTGACTGATTGATTGATTGACTTGATTGTGATTTTGAATCACTCGCTGCGCTCGTGATTCAATTTTAGAATCCTTCGCTTGCTCGGTCATCAAAATTGAACACGCGGTTAAAAAGCAACTTTGCACTCTTGTATAACAAATAACTATTCCTTTTGGAAAATTTTTATATAAGATTTTGATGGAAAATAACGTCGGGATTAGTGTCAATCTGATCGGATTATTTCGAAATACATGTCTTTCTAAAAATTTCTGACGTATGAAGTGCTAAGAAGGACTATAAACATTTAGGTGTCCTAATCCTAGTACCTACATTATGTACCTACACCTACAGTTACTGCTATTGCAAAAGCTATTGGACTGTAGGTAATTAAACCTAAACACACGCAAAATCAGTATAATTAGTTACAATCAAATTGTATACTATTTACAGAAACCACCACTGCCTTATTAAGACTTCAGTAACTGGCTATCGGTGATGTTTTATTCTTTTGACAGGTGAGTTTGACAGGTCAGCTGTGTCTTGACTTATTATTGGCACTCGGTATTAGTTACATATTGGAAGTAGAAAGGGATAGACGCGCGAAATACGAGAACAATAGAGGTTATAGCTAATTTTATTAATCTATTGACCGCGCACTCATGCTTTTTATGGAATTCCGTTCCGTTCCGTTTCCGTTGAAATTGCAATCTTTCCTAACTTTAACCGTTTCAAAGAAAAGTATAGTCGTTCAGTGAAGACGACCTTCAAAATCATGTCAACGCGAAAGTTTCAAAGTAAAAGTGTATGTACTTTTCAGTATCAAAGGATATCGTTTGTTTTACTAACTTGTGAAAGTTATGTTTCAAACTTTCACGATAAATACCTCGCTGACTTAGGTCGCTATAAATATATTTCAACTTGGGTATAGCTTGTTTTGAGCTATAACTGAACTTTTGAATATCTTGTTAGTAAATGTATCCGGATAACAGGCGAGTTACCTGCCCTCGATCGTTGTATCTCTTACAAAGGAATACTTGGAGCTCATTTCGAATAGCTCCAGGCTATCATTAGACATTCTATCTTTGCTTTTAAAGAGACTAATTAATAGCGTACACAAGTTAGCTTAAACATATCTGTTTTAACTCAGTTCGGTCTAAGAATGTAAATGTAACGTTTCAACCATTTCGAATAGATACCTACTGCTAAAACAATTAAAGTTAGTTGCGTCGAGAACAGTTGAAAGAGCTGCGGTGTTTATTTGATAAATGTGGAATTTTCACGAGTCGTTCAACCTTCATGGGTGTTGGTTGATTCTATTGTACCATTTTTATATTACTAAATAAACTAAATTGGACAGTTATAATTTTTTTTATTTCTATTTCGCAGATATCGAAATCACCCCCTCCGAATTGGGTTCTCCCGCCTTTCCGTGGCGGGGGGGATAAGTAGCCGGGCCGCCTTGCCCGGTGAAACTAAGAGGAACCCTAAAGGTGGAGGCTCGGGCCGGCTCGGGGTCGTCTGCGGACGACGACGGGGGGCACATTGTGCCCTCCAGAGGGGTAGACTCGGCCGGCGTCCTGGACAGTCCGGGTAGCGGCGGTCGAGTCCCCGAGAGGAAGAGAGCGGGAGAGAGAGAGGGACCCTTTCTCTCACCCGCTCCGCAGAGAGAAGAGCGGACACGGGGGCGAGTCAGGCCAGAGGGGCCAGTAAGGCTCGCACTCCGTCGCCGCTAGGAGGGCCTGGAGTGGCGGGTGCGGGGACACCCGCTGCTTCGCATTGGGCCCTCCAGAGTGGTCGGCGCGTCTGATGTTCCGACGCGTCGCCACGAAGTGGGAGGGGGTGGCCACCCCCTACCCGAGGTGGGTCTGCCTCACGGCGGACATAGGCTGGGCGGGGCTGCGGTGATTTAATGGGCCCGTGGCTCCGTCCATTGCCTGGAGGAACTTCCCAGGGTTTTTAGTGGGTATGCCGCCACTAGGGCGGAGACTCCCACATAACCACCCTGCCCTCCCCGGGGCGGGCGTGGTATCCATAAAGGATTTTCCCTGGGTCAAAAAAAAAAAAAAAAGATATCGAAATCACAACAGATAACCTATATCTGTATTTGCTCTTTTGTGACTTGTGACAAGTGATTGTGGATTTTTTATGTCTTTTTTCTTGTACTTAATCTATATATATAAAAATGAAACCCGTTTTCCTTGGTCACGGCCTCACGCGTGAATGGCTGGACCGATTTCACTAATTCTTTTTTTGTTGTATTTGTTATTATTAGGAGAAGGTTCTTACAGAAAAAAATATTAAGAAAATCTCTCAGAAATATTGAAAAACCCTAAAAACAGCCCTTTCATTTTTCCCATACAAACGTTTTCTAACTAAAACGAGCTTTATTGCTATTGTATAAAGTTCATATTGAATTGCAAGCACTCACTGTTGTTTAAGCAATGTAGGTATGTTCCTAACGTCCAAGAGTCAATTTGCACTTTATTACCTCTGTACAAAGTTCAAATTCAATCATATCTATCAAAACAGTGTGCGCTTTATACTGATAATTTTTACTTTATATTGACAAGTTAGCATCAACAAACTACGGTTGCTATAGTTACGCAATAGCATGAGAATAGAGGTTATAACAAAGAGTTCCTATAATTATTCTCAACACCTTTGGTCACGCCATCACGCGTGAACGACTGGACCGATTTCAATTTACTCTACGTTTATCCCAAAGTCTACCCGTGCGAAGCCGGGACGGGCCGCTATATGTATAGTATAAGTAATAAAATTTTGGTTCTATCAGATTTTTTTGAGACACAGACAACAGAGAGGACACCATTTTGTTAAAACTAATTAGACAGAAGAAAGTTAACGCTAAATCCAGTCTATGTTAAAAATATAAATTATTTTTATGGTATTTGAGTCTGCATTTAGAAGTGCCAGTAAAACTCGTTCTGTATTTTGACGGTCGGTACATAAAATAGGATTAAGGAAGATAGAAGGCCACGACTTACGTCTTTGAGTTAAAGTGCGGTTGGCGTGATCCACCCAAAGTATGATTTATTAAATTTCAAGCCTTCAAGGGTGATGAACTCCCCGAAATTTACATAGGTCGATGTTGGTTTAATAAATTACGAAAAAAGTCAAGATAAGAGTTGGAAAGCGATGTATATCCTCAAAACTGTAGTGAATAAGTACCTACTGTTTTAGAACAGCCACTAAATGCGTTCAAAATCTTTTGGTTTTAATTCTTAACTTGATGATCCAGTGCACTTCGTACTACCTAAAATGATATTTAAATTTTTTAAGCTGTTTCTTTGGGTTTTGCCTATTTTTTTAACTAAACCATTGTATTGATAAAAATACCGCGATTTTCGCGTTTTTGCGAGACTAATACACGGCTATAGCCAAACCGTTTATCTTAGTCCTCGCCTGCGCGGTACAGAGGCGCGGGGGTATGACGGCGCGGGGGACTGAGAGAGCGGCGCGGGCGGCAGCCGCGCCGCCCGCGCAGGCGCGCACTACTGCGCACTACCGCGCAGGCGAGGACTAAGATAAACGGTTTGGCTATAGTGCTTTTTATAAATAAATATATTACCTAGATTTTTTTAATATAATTTTTTTTTAATGTGATTGAGTTACGAGACGAGCAAATCGCTCGTCTGATGTTAAACGTCACGTTTGCCCATAACAGGTCTGCGCCACCCAGAATTTTGAACACGCAGAATTCAAGACCCTGCGCGGCACAGCACTGCGCTCGTCACCCTGAGATATAAGTTGTTTTATCTCCCATTTGCCCTGTAATTTCACTGGAAACAATGCCCTTCCAACCGGAACACAGTAATGTTTGCACATTACTGCTTGGCGGTGGAATAACTGGCAAAGGTGTGGTACTTCCCCAGGCGGGCTCTGCAAAAGAGCCCTACCACTACAAAGATAGAAATATGACGAGACTAACACACAGTGATTGTTATTTTTTTTACATGTAGACGATATAGCCTATCGGTTTTTTTCCTTTTTCTTTTTTCGTCTTTCTCTAAAGAGACAATTTTTTTATGGCAGACTCGAGCTCATTCCGCCATTCTTTTTCTGGGCCTGCGATCGTATGACATACTTTATTTGAAGTTGTTTTTGCCCTCAGCTCAACTAACGAGGCCGGCCTAGACTAGGCCAGTCATTTCAGCATTTTTTTATTTGTTTCTTATGTTAATTGTATAATTATAACATTAATTGTGTCAAAGTACGAGTATTGGGTACTTATTCGAATGATTGAGGTGTAAATAGTGCTCTATTTTTCAGTAGAAAACACAAAGAGATTTGGATAAGATCGGAATTTCCCAATTCGGTTGAAGTATATCCGGGATTCGCTCGAGTAAACAAAACCTTTCGGTGCAAAAACGAGGAAAGAATGGGCGAGTCTAGAGTTGCCATTTGCGTTGTTTTCCTTATATTTCGTTTTAGGGTTCCGTTAAGTGGCGTATACACTAGTATATGTATAACAAAACTTACAAAAGTTGACTTTCACTAGTATTGTTTACTTGCAAGTCGCAATGTGCATGGATCTGTTGAAGTTCTTACTATTGTGAATTCTACTGCAAACTAGATTTTACATTCATTTTCCAAAAAACGGTAATATTTAGATTTGTTTTATTATTTTTTTCGTGTGCCTTAGAACCCAAATAGCCCGACTATAATGTTTTTTTTTTGTTTTTCTTGTATCAAATTGTCCTGCTACCTTAAGGGTTAATTGATTTTGATTTTAATTTTAATTGTAATTTTATTGTGTAAAACTATGGATTCTCTATTTCCGAAATAAATTATTTGAATTAGAATTTGAATTAAACTTTCAGTAGAAACAAACATGCAATTTTTGAATATTGGTGTGATGCCGATGCATATTGAACGAAAAATATTCAAATTTTTATATTCAAATTGACACGGGTGTTCCAATTCGGTATTGTTTTTGGTGATTCAGTGTTCAAATTTCTCATTTGCATACTAGTGAATAACAGCCCTTGTTTCAGTATGTACTCGTTTCTGTGCGCTTGTCCTTTTCTCATGCATAATGAGGCGAATGAATGGACGTGGTAGGTAGGGTACCCACATAGAGGGTGATTGCTGCTCGAAAATAACATTCGGCAAACCCAATGTTACGTAATCTGTGACAAACACTGTACTGTGTGGCAGTTTAGCAACCCCAATCCTCATCATTGCTGGAGTTGAGAGTTTGTATGTTTTATAAGTTGTGTACCATAAATCGTCAAGCTTTCAAACTTAGGTAATTGTCGCGGGGATTGTCTTAAAGTCTGTTTCTGTTATGGTTAAACAGGCTGCGCCCCGCGGTTTCACTCGCGGTCAAAAAGTTAACATGAGTTTTCCGGGATTAAAAGTAGCCTATGTGTTAATCCTGACCATGAACAACCTTCATTCCAAATAAATCCGTTCAGCCGTTTTTGCGTGATAGAGCGACAAACATAATTAATATACATTCTTACGACCTGTTGCGTTTATAATATTAGTAGGATTATTCTGCCCAAAACATTGAATTCATACTACAATAATTATATTATACTATAGTTGTACTTGTATCTGTTTGAACTAAATAATGTTGGTACACTTGAGCCAAATGGCACACATGGCATGTATGAAATACTGGTCCTAGTTTATTATGGAACCCTAAAAAATGCGGTCAATTAGAAATACATTCTTTGTAAACTGAATCAAAATAGCTTATTATAAATAGAAATAAAATTTGATTATTAATTCGGTTGTAGAATAATTGTTAAGTATCTACCGGATTGTTCAATAGTAGGTACTTAGTAGGATCGATAATGTAGAACGGTTCCACTGTAAAACAAACGATTCAAACAGCTTGTTGTAAGAAACAACAATCGGCCTGAGGCGTGTGAACCCTGCCACGTGGCTCACCGAACCAGAATTAATTATCTGAAACCTTTAAATATCTATATTTCCTCGAAAATGTCCATATTTTAATGTTTTTTTTTGACCAACGAGTTTTACCTATTATTCAAAGAATAAAATGCCTGAATATACAATTTAGTCTGGCACTCCGGAGATAAGGTGGATCTAACGATTGACTTCGAAATCTGTCATAAACAATTTTGACATATAAAGTAATACAGAAAAAGACAAAAATATGTGTATAAAATTTGTATACGTACGACTTTAAAAATATTACTGTCTGAATACAACATTTTGGCAAATTCAACTTTCCGAGCCTGAAGGGTCTTTTTTGGGCCGTGATCCAAAACAAATGTGAAGATACTCGTAAATTGTTGATCGAATTGCGTTAATCTAACTATTCTTACTAGTCACTTCAATAACTACTCACTTTGAGCTGACAAACCTCGCCGCCACATAGTCATAAGCGGTTTAAAAGGGTGGCGGCCGCATCGGATGAAATTATGACGACGACATGTGATTCAATAATAATGTTGGTTAGAATTGTGATTGCACAAGCCTAGCATGACCTGAAAATATTTATAATTTTTTGTCCATCGAACAAAGAAGTTAAGAGTGTTGTTGTTGAGTTTGATTGTGTTGTCTTGGAGTTGCAAGTGGCCGTCGACCCTGATACCGCTGGATTGACGCCGTGCGATCCGACCTTTGCGAACTCCAAGCCGACGACTGGCAAGAGACCGCAACTACCGCAAGATCGTGATCAATGGCGTTCTCTGGCGTCGGAGGCCAAGACCCAGTTTGGGTCGCAGCGCAAGAGGAGTAAGTAAGTAAATAACAAAGTGTATTTATCTGGTGAGACTGAACTAAAAATACAGCGGGTTAATGATGAGTGGGTAGAAAACAGTTGATGATTATAATGATAACCTATCAAATACCTACATATCTGCGCACAAATCACAAAATACTCCGTAAAACAAGATCTTGATTCCAACTTGAGAATATAATCAATAGGCATACAAATACTGAGGTAGGTATGCTACCCAAAACACGAGCCTGTGTTCGTCCTTTCAAAGTTTTGTTTGTTATACATCAAAAATTTATTACTTCACATGTAGCGTACAGGATATTAGTGAATGAAAATAAACATTCTATCGTTTTCCCACGATATTGTTGTTAAATATACTGCTCAAAATAAAAATAAACCCGCCATAAAGCGAAAACTCGCTTGTCGAGGGTTCTGAACGTATCGTATCTTTAACCCTAAAAATGCTTTTGGGAGAAAATGATCTACTTATGAAACAAATTTTTATAATCATGCAAAAATACTTTGTGGCTTTCAAATTCTTCAAAAAAGAAAATAAAAAGCTTTAACCATCTTCCTTTACCTCTACATATCCGTTAATGTTGAAAACACTGTTATACGATTACAAAAACACTTCTTTCATAATAATTTAAAACAGCATAATATTTTGAAAATATTAACTCATTAATTTCTAAAAACATAAAATCGTATTCGAGTAAATTATAATATGTTACGTAAATAATATAAGCGTCATTTTAAAATCTAACTAAACCTAGGAGGAATATAACAAATTAATTACAGAATTGGAATTACTTGTAGAAATTTCAAAAACCCGCATTCGATGCGACCACAATACATTCCATGCTAACTAAATGAAATACGAGTATATTACCTATATACTGTAAAATTCAAAATTAATTCACAGATCTAAACTTACTAAAAATTTAAGCTTTATTTGTCATTGCGGTCTTTTTATAGCATAAACAGACGCTCCGATTCGGTTGGTGCCAACCATCCGACCACGACCAAATCGGAAAGTGAAGAGAGCGGTCGGTACGACATAATTATTATTAATATTGGTTGGACGTAGTCGGATGCGCCGGCGATCCGACCAAGCCAAATTCCTATCCGATCCAACCAAATTGGAACGTTTGGAAGCTTTGTTCCGACCAAATCGGCTCAGTCGCATTCGCAACGCCGCCGTTTCTTTACAAAGATTTAATATTTCATCGAATGATTCTGGAGTCATTCGAAGATATGTTCGGAAATCTTCATCATCCAATTCCATATGGAGCCGCATATGACTGTAATATTCTCTATTTCTATAGTAGAATTTAGCCCATTCTCTTCGTTTTTTCCTTGGTTCCTTTTGTAGCGGTGCTGTAGCAACAATGGTTGCTGCAACCAAGACCAACGCTATTTTAGCATTTTTAGATAGTACCGGTGGCATGATGTTTATGCATCGACGATCGACGGCATCAGGTGGCAAGACGTCCGTTCACTACTTCATAGCAAAGTCAACTGACGGCTGGAAGGCCAACCGTCGGACAATCTGTAGCAATGTTGGAATGGTTGCTATGTCGGTTCCAATATGGCTGTCACCAACCGAATCGGAGCGTCTGTTTATGCTATTAGACAAGGTCATCAATACTTTAAGTAAATAGATGTTTAAGGATCAACGTTACCCATCAAAATAGAAATAAGAAAATGCCAATTAATTAGCCAATTAGAATTTACTCCTCACAAAAAAGGTTTGTTTACTTGTTATAAGTTAATTTTTTTTATGTAACATAGAACAAAGCTTCAAGAGAGTTATTAGCCACCAGTCATATCCTCCTGAAATTATTTCCTGGATCCGTTTTTAGTGTAGCTCCGGACAAAGCAAGCTTTTAAAACAGCCCTAATGGTGCTCTTTCATCACTAAAAGTATTACTGTGTATTTTATTCTAAAAAAGAGGGAGTAGCGTGACTGATGACGACGTAAAAATGTAAAGCCACTTTTAAGAAATACCTATCTCTAAAACGCGGTGTTTTTGAGAAAGATTCTTTGGCATTATTTTTGTTGATAAGATGGATCGGCCGTTTCAGCCACTGTCGTGATTTTTTTCATGAACATTGTTTTTCAGATTCTTTTGGTAGGTGCCTGTTGATTGATGATGGAAAATAAGAGACAGGTGTATTAAACAACAGCATATGAATATTATTGATTTCTTCTATTACATTGGTTAATACAATTTAAAACTTTATGTTTCTGCGAAAACGATAATTGGATGACTAAAGGTTTGTTCAAACCCGTGCTGGCAATGTTAAACTTTCGATACGATAGGGACTTCCCTACTCGTTCGTACCTAAATAGTAAATACCGATTCTCAAGCCTTGTATCACAAATTCACAATGTGATTTACCGCTGTCAAGTTTTGAACCCAGTTTTAAATCGACTTAGGTTGAATATCCGGCCGGTACCATTGTTCTGAAATCCAGGACGTCAAGTAATTCATCAATCGCGCTGGTTCTAAGAGGTACATAGTCGGGTTTCCAGTGTATAGGTATTTGAGTGCTATTTGATCTGATTTTCGTATAACGCAAATTGACAATCCGGTTTCTGTAGATATACTCGTATTGAGTCTCTTTGTGGCACAGAGAGTTCTAGAATATCAAATAAAGTTTCTTGTTTTTTTTTTATGATTTTCTGTCTTCATAGATAATTTAATTCAAGCCACAATTCTGGAAAAAAACATATGTTAGCGCCAAAGACTTAAAAGTGGTTATTATAAATATAAAAGAGAAACGAATTTATTTGACATACGAGTAACACTTGTACAAAATAAAGACGTGAATCTATTTGCTCCATACAATAAAATATAGCACCATAAATATCTAACTAAAATGTACAGTCATATTCATTGTCATTAAATTACGTATGCGCTTAGATGAAATCAATAACCTTACAGAATTAAAATGTACAGTCATATTCATTGTCATTAAATTACGTATGCGCTTAGATGAAATCAATAACCTTACAGAATTGTTTCGAGCACAATCAATATCTTTGTCCAGTACCTACGCCACTCAAATTAAATCATTGTCGCAGTTCATTGACTATCCAAGGCGTGAAATTAATGGACAACAATTGATTTCAAATTGAATAAACAATACATCTTCTGAATTCTTAAGCGTTCATAACGTTGCTTTACTCTACAATGGTACCAAACTTTAATCTTACTTTAGTAATATTATAAAAGGTAAAGTTTGATTGTTTTACTCCTTCACGCCAAAACAGCCAAAACGGAATTGAATGACATTTAGAATAGAGATAACTTATACCCTGAATTACTCAGATTTTTCATTCTAGACATTTTTAATTAAAGCGCAGGTAAAACCGCCGACACAGCTAGTAGTAGTATACAACTATACAAAGCTCATTTTAATTAACGCAAAACGTCTCGCAGACAGTTTCCTACATCTAACTTACTTTGTATTATGATACGTAAATTAAGACACAAGCACACTCAATTTCTGTCTCCAAAAGCAATTTGTTGACAGCGAATAACGAGTACTCTGCTGTTTGTTAGAAAAGTCGCAGAGCAATCTTGGGTAGGAACATTTATTTTCTTACGCTACAATAGTAACCGGACTAACTTAAAAGTGGAAAATACATTTGATTAGAGTCAGCTAGGTAAATAATATAGTATATACCTACTTGTCAAATTTGCGTACTGTATAAGTGTATATACCTTCCTAAATAGGAAATTTAATATTTCATTCTCAGTTAATTAATTTCAGGAAAGATCTATTTGAGTGTTCAACATTCAAATTAAAGCTGATTCAGAAATCAACTCCTAAGTTTAGATAATTGTTCTTCTAAGGTTTCCCTCACCAAGTTATGAACGAAACAAAGCGAAGGAAACATTTTCTTTGATTCTAATTTGAGAACAATAGGGCTGCCGTAGTGTTGTCGATGGTAAGCGATGGAAGCCATATTTTGTTACATTATAAAAGAGAAGAAAAAGAAAAAAAAAGTTTATGTTGCTAGCTATTATATAAAAGAAAGATAAAAGTTAAAATATATGGGTAGGTATAGCTCAAAATTAGAAAACAAAGTTCTGAATTATCATAAAATAAGAATAGATAATAATACAATTTATAAAAAGATTATTTGTAATACTCATCAAGAAATAGAATTATACAAAAATGTATTTTACTCAACATGTTCAGCTAAATACGCAATGTATATCTATAGTACGAGTAATTAGAATCTTACCTGCATATATCACCTACAGTGATAGAGCGAGAAATTCCCATTGGAGTAACAAATTCCAGAAATAGAGCGATTATCTTAATCGATGCATCTAAAATTGCCTAGATTGCATATCCAAGACCTGCAGACGGTCAATATTGATCCTCATTTACACATGAGCCCACACTTCGGCATATTGGAAACAGTAGGTGTGGGAAGACCATAGATAACTTTAGGCTTATAATCAGAAATCTATATACTCGTATAGAATATTCAAAGTTCTGACTAATATCAACGCACAAACCGCTGGTCCTAGAAACATGAAATTTGGAGAGCGTGTTCTCTATTTATAGTAGGTAATGACGAAAAAAATTGCAAAAATTTAACTTAGGAGGCTAAAATGAAGGGTTTAAAACTAAGGTTTAGAACACGCTGAGAGCTATACTCTTAAGAGGCTAAAACGGGAATATAATGCATAAAAAATAAAAATAACCCCAGATATTTTGTTGACTGTACCCGGGCATAAGCTAGTACCTACTGTTATAAACTGGTAAAGAAGCATGTAACTAACAGAACCACGAATATAACGAGTGAAAGCGAGAAATACAGCTAGTCACAATCAATTTGAGATCCCAGATAATAATAGTTTGAAGAATACGAGACCAGTTTTGTAAGTTTCTTGGCACGGGATGAAAGAAATCTTTCATTGTATTTTTAGGAAAACATAATTACAATATTGTATCAGGGAAAACCGACTCTCGAACATTGAGGCTTTTTCAATAATCTTTTTCTAAACGAGTAAAGTTTCTGGCCGATGGATAATGATAGGGAAATAATAAAACTGTCTTCAAAATAAATTAGGTGTAACGATTTACGCATGAACAGATAGTTAATATAATATTTAAAATGATGTATACGTCTGGTTGTATGAAATTTAAAAAGATTTATAGACACATTTAGTTTATTTCAAATAATGAATACGTAAGAGTTTTCCTTCTTTATTCAAAGTTTAAGAGGCAAGAACGTAGGTATAAATTGTATTTTTCTAAATTGAATAGAACGTTTATATTTTTGTTATAATTAAACACGGGAATACTCACGTAAACCGAAACTAGTCGTAGTAGACGACTTAATTTTTACGTGAGTATTCCCGTGTTTAATTATAACAAAAATGTGTGAAAACCACGTTAGTTTCCATAGTAAACGTTTATATTGTGCGACATTCTTGCATTTGAAATAGCACATTAAAAAGATAAACAAAATGCTTACATTACTTTGATGTGAATATAAACTTCAAACTCAGGTCAACTTCAAGCGAAACACAAGATTTTACGGTAACACAAAGAAAACAAAAACACAAAGAAAAGTAAACCAGGAATGTTTTATCTATTGTGCGCTATAATCGGTTCTAGAATTAATATTCAGACGGTTGTTTCTATTTAGACATCACGACGTCATTGCGAACTCTGGTTGACGACTTTACATGCATTTTCTCTTATGAAAGGCTTATCTCTGTATCTGAGTTTCCCTTTGGTGTTGCAAATGTCCATCCGGGAAACACAACGCTTTAAGCAAACGTATAAGTACTAAATATATACTGTCAACAACACAAGTCTCTAAAATTATCTCAGACTTTTAATAACAAAATTATGAAAGACATTAAATGATTTTGCGGCGTTATCAGACGAATCTCCTTCATTGTTCTACAGTTTAGAAGAAGGCTACACATTAAATTAGTGGGTGCTAGCTCCAGCGCTCGTTGATACAGTACAGTAGAGCGCGGCAGTGTGACAGGCATCGCGGTATCGAGTGCACGCGCGCCCCGCCTCCTATTTTCCCGCTTTCCGATTTTCCGACGCGGAGTTCACTTCATTCACAGCTCGCTTAAAGATCATCACGGGTGATTGGAATAACAAGGAGAGGTGTTCGACTGAATGGATCGATCGGTAAGCTTACACTACTTCAAAGAATTACCGTTTTCTGTAGTGGAATCGTTTCATTTGTTTATTTTGGACAAGGAAGTCAATATTAAAACTTGTTTTGTGAGTTCGTTATTGCAATTTTGTTTGGCAGTGTTTTTTATTAGTTGGACAAGGATATTATAGTTTTGTTTTGCGTTGCTTATTTTTTGAAATAAGCAACGCAAATATTAATAAAAAATTTGCTATTCTTACGGCTCAATTAATTTTGAGGTAGGTACCATTTTTATTTTAAAACGATTTACAAGAAAATATTTTTTTACGAGTATTTTATGGTGTCAATTTTATTTATAATGGTATACTTAGTGATATGTGAGTACCATAATTATCATCTAATTCCAATACTAATACCAATAAAAAAAACAAGAGGTAACTAAAGACAACTAATTACATCCAATCAATCAATTGTTTCTCGATATTTGGCACAACAAGCGATAGGTACATTTATTAAGAATTACAACCATTAGGCCACTGTCTTTGAGAAATAGTCTTCTCCTAGGTACGTTTGTTAGATATAACAACTTCCTTCCTTCAATTGACCGTACATAGTACCACCGAAATTTGGACAACAGGCTACGCCTCGTAGCAATGATATAATGTTAACATCCTGTGGTCTGATCATTGTAGGAAATTATTCGATACTCAACTAGTAGTATGAAAGTCAAATTAAGAAAGGCATTTTCCTTATAACTACAAGACTTTCCTCAAACCAAACGCGTGACAGTAACCGCACAGCTTTGAACGCGGACCCGCATTTTTATTTTTATTTTTATATTCAGCAATAGGCTTGCGTTTGACCGCCATCTCGCCTGATAACCAATGATGCAGTCTACGATGGATCACGCTTGCCTAAAAGGAACCGATTCACCAGCGACTTGAAGACAGCCAAATTATAACTATCGGGAAACACCCACTCGGGCAAAGTATTTTACACTCTGACAGTGCGCACAATAAAAATGGAATTAAAGCGTTTCGTACAAGTTTTTGTTGGTTCGTTCTTATAATATTATATTCTCAAAATATTGTTAAGCATGTTTATTAACACAAGGAATTGTATGATCTGCTTCATTTACACCAAAAACGAGCGCTGCACTCGCGCAGTAGCTGTGGTGTCGGTACCTGTAAAATATAGCTATTTCCTGTAAACTATGTTTTTCTTTGTCATTGCCGCATGGTTGTTCATGCGCAGGTCTGAGTTCATATTTGATGGGTAGTGTGGTTTGTAGAGATCCGCTCGCGAGCCTACGTTCAAGCTAAGCTGCCGTTGACATGCGTTGCTCACGTCCTTTGTACTTGTACGTCCGGTCTGTTGAACACTTCGAAAATCTTTTGCTTTTGTTAACTGAGTAGTGTTATCTCTCACACTACGCCGGTTACTCGTAGGTGTAACAATAATCTACAGTCTACACAGTAACTCGATTTCGGAATTTAAAAAATCTTTAAGTTATGATTAAAGTAACCTAATTAATACAAAATAGATTCGTTTTTTAGATCATCTATTTACGGGACTTAATAGCATGTACTATAATGATAACTATGAGAAATATATATTATTACATATGTACTATTTTATTGCATCTACTTACTCGTATATTCTTAGCTTTTTGATAGATTGATATAGAAATGACACGAATACCAAGAATGCACACATATTGGATTGTTAATAATATGAAATGGTAGATACGTACGTAAGTACTTGCAGACAGAATCAAATGGGGAAGCAAAAGGGTAAAGAAACGCTCTTATGGAACTGATACGAAATGTAATAACATCACGTTGCTGCTATAATAAACCCAAGGATTATATAACTTTGGTAGAGTTCAAAGGTTCATCTATTGAGCGAGAAGTATATTAAATACTTAATATTCAAAGAGAGTATGCTAATTTTCTATACTTAATGGGCGTGGCGCTTATGAAACGTTGTGTTTATAACTTTGCCAAAACATCTACGTAAATTAAAAATGTGTCTACGTATCGCCTACGTAAATTAGCTGCGTTTAAGTAATTGGAAAACAGGTTTTGTCATGTCATTGTTGCTGCTACAGGAATCGATTACACGCTTTATGGTTCCGTACAAAATCTGCATTAAATAACAGACCGAGATAAGTTTTACTGCCTAACACAATAATTTGGGTGTGTGCAATTAGTAAATCCGTCTTCTGCTTTTATTAATAAATTATTAAAATCAATACATATGCTATTTCGAGTCTAGTTCACCTACGTTTTATCAGTCCTCTCACTTATTCCATGAAAACAAGAATCATATGTTTTTTCTCATGATATTCAGTGTTGCCTTCATCAAATCGATTCAGATATTTAATCATAAAGTAACACACAGATAGCGGAACTGACAACGGGGAGAGTTTTACCAACTCGTAGACAATGTCTGAGTTACTTCCGTATTTACTGAATTAGTCTGGCAATGTATTCTGTAAAATTTATTAGAGCGGGTGGCCGTAGCGCGTCTTGTGTATAACTTCAAACTTTATATTATAGATCGGAGATGCATACATTTCATTATATGCATAAGTTTGCCCGAGACTTGTTCGAATGTACTGTTTATTATATCCACTTCCTTATTTTATTACTTATTTGCACAATCATGCTCCTATTCCAGAATTTATAACGTTTGCAATTATTTTTTTGACGCGAACCCTAAATGTCATGCTCTCTGGTGTTTTTTTGAAGTTGACTAACGTAGATTAATTTATTACTTACCGCGGGTCTGAATTTTAGACGGTGATTTATAATGCCATAAAAATAAGTACGGACGTTTATTAAGAATTTCAATTCCCGTATTCGATCTCCTTTTTTTACTATTTTGTTACTAATTAACAAGTCATATCGTGTTTCTAATTTCTTTTTGGTTTGGTCGTATCATTTCTTCTTTGCCAATGAAAACTACTTACCTTTTTGTTGGCCCTGTTTACACCTACGCATATCTTAAGCCGCATAGCCTGACCTAAGTCTTAACAGTATTATGTTTCACGGCTTCATTCGACGCGATTTTGTTTTTGTTTACATATTGTAGTTGTGTCTCACGTACTGGCCCTCAACACGGATTGTTTAGAGATTTTATTCCCCGCTTTCAAAGTTTTTTATTCTGGTAACACTAGAGATCGTCCATAGTCGTTAAGTTCGTTACTATCGTACCCCCACCTCACTTCAGAGCCCAGAGGGGAGCCATCGGCCGGTCGAACTTCATTCCGTGTTTCCGTGCCGAGGCCTTCGCACGCAAACTAAAACAAGTTGCAATGGAGAAACCGAAAGCGGGTAGCGGGTAGCGGAAAAAAGCGACGAAGAAATAAAGGATTGGCGCGTCGAGAAATCATCGAAGTCTCATCTGACAGCGAGCCCTTTCTACATTGGATCGCAGCCTCAATCTGCACCGTACTGTTCCCATTTTTACATGGGTCTTGCGGATACTGTCCACCGTACTGTTCCCGTTTTACATGGGTCTTGCGGATACTGTCGCATAAAAATGACAACCTCTGTACTGCACCCTTTCTACATTGGGTCTTTACACAATGGCTTAAGTGTACCCTTTGGGTCACAGCCTCACTCTGCACTATACCCCCTTTTACATGGGTCTTGCGGATACCGTCGCATCGGACCTGATCCCGTCGCATCAAAATGACGAAGAAGTGACGCGTATGTGTTTACACAGTGTGACTATGCCTGCTTTAAGAAAAGAAGGGCTGGTCCGCGTCTTCTTGCTTGTGAGAAAATGCGTCGCTGCAACATCGGAGCAGAGCATCGGAGCAGATATCGTCGCATCGGAGCAGATACCGTCGCATTGGAGCAGATACCATCTCATCGGAGCTGATACTGTCGCATCGGAGCATCGGAGCAGATACTGTCACACATGTTAACATGCATCATACGCAAAACCTCTGACTAAACGAAACTTTCTGAAAAGTAGGGTAGTTCGCATTTTCTTGCCTTGGGTAAAGAAATGCGTCACCGTTACGTCTGTGCTGATACTTTCACATCAAGAACCCTGAGTTTTTTTACTAAGCTACAGCTTAGCTTAGCCTTGGTTAGTTGCAAAGTGTTACAAGTTGCATATCCAAACGGAAAACTGACTAGTTATATTTTGTGCAGTGTATGCTAATTATTACAGGAAGTGTATATTATGTGCTCAAACCACCTTAAATATACTTATTACACTTACTTACTTTATTTTTATTTACTGTTGTGGCTGTACTTCTGTAATTTTGACTTCAAGTTGGGCTATTTAAACCTTTATGAAATATTAACGTTATTTTTGCTTAATCATAGCTTACGCTACACTCGGGCTAATATATTGTCTAAAAATTATGTTATAAACAGCTAGTAGATGCAGGGACATGACAAGAGTATAAATATAATTATTATGTGCTTATACAACACATTCTACTATGCTAAGCCTTGCAAAGCTTTTGCTTTGCTCTTGTTTTTAAAGTATTTTTCACATTACGAACATGTTCTTACATTATAATTCTAGAATAACATTCTAGTTTATGCTATACATATACCTAGTAGGTATTATTACTGTGTAATACACTTCTTTAATTTGAGGCAATACAGTATTCTACGAGATACGACGTGTTTACTGTGCATTATAATTCTAGAACGAACATTCTAGTTTATGCTATACAGTATTACTGTGCAATATACTTCTTTAAGTTGCTGCAGAACAGTATCCTACGAGACGCGCCGTGTTTATGTTGTTTTATACTATGCATAACCTCACTAGTTGACGCAGTACAGTGTTCTACGGGATGCGACACACAATTATTAAATAAAAATTCATATCAATAAGTATACGTTTATTTAGGATTATCACATCCATAGGACTTAAAAGTAACAAAAATCAATAAATAAATAAGTCTGAATTACACTACGTTTTATGTAACTTTTGTAGGATGCAGTATTCTACGATGTGTGTCGCTATGAAAATTAACGAAGTTTTGACACGTTTTTTTCTGCTAAATACGATATGGGTGTCTTACACCGCATTATAGGTACTATGCAAAAGTTGGGCAAACAGTTTACATTGTGCTATACTTCTCCAAGTCAGCAATTGTTATTTTTACTCCTTAATTTATTTTATTTTTAGGTACATTTATACCTCTAGTTATTAGTTATTATATGAACAAACAGTTTCTACAAAACCATAACTGTGTGCGTTTGCCACATAAATTGATATACATATTGATCATTATTTTAACACATTATTTTTGATAATTTCGTTATCAATATCTTTAGGAGGATTGTCCGTATGATTCAAAATACCACCGAGCACCGAGCTATATGTTACTATTATTTTCAAGTTAGGAAACTGCTGGATACAAATTTTTCAAAAGTAAAGTAATGTGTCACTGACACTTCAGTCTTATACCATACTTTATTAAGTTAAAGAAGGGTAACACAAGAAAAAATATATTATGTATATTATATAAAAATTTATTCCTGAGTTCAGATCATACAAGGACACATATTTTGTCACATGGTTAGTTTTTTACGCTGTATGCTACTCTATGTATTCTTATACGACGAGAAACGTCTATCACGATGGGTCTCTTAAGTAAATGGTAAATGTCACATTTTCAATTATTCATTGCTGATACACATTAAGTAAAACAGAGATAAGCAGAGTTACAAAAATGCAAATACACTTGGTCCGATTAATCGATTCACTTCATAATTTGGTGTGACAGCCGCTCTCACTAGGCGACGGCTTTATATTAGGAGAGTTACCTTTGAACATTGGTAGACGCCCGCGCCACCAGGTTGGAGGAGCACAGTTTGTTAGCAGTAGAAAATAGAACCATCACTGCCACCGCCGTGTGACAGTTGCGGCTACTGAGAGGAGTAGAATTTGCGCAAATTCTTGTAGACCGGGTGCCTCATCCTAATTGCAAAAATGTTTTTTGTTTTTATTTTTATCGTAGCTGAAATTTAATTTACTTAAATAGAGACTCCAAGAAGATATGTAAGTTATGATAAAGTATCGCCATGATGACAACCAGAAATCGATATTAGTAATGCGAGCTAGTAATATAATTAAGGCTTAAGAATTCAAGAAAAATAAATGTTGGATTTTGTTTGAAAAAATCAAAGTACCTACACAATGTTTACTTAACTTAAAACTCATTGATGGATCATTAGTGTCACTGTCAAATGCTGATATCGTCATTTATTCAGTCAAATAAAATCAAGTTAACTTCAATAATTAAACAATTATATGTACAAAAACTTGGCTTAAACATTAAGCAATTCATTATTTTTAGATTAAAGATCCCTTGAGTTTTTTCAGTAATGTGATATACTCGCAAAATATTATGAATAATGCTAAAAGACAAAAAGAATTTATCCTAGTGCATGTAAGCATTATATTTCCTTTTTTTTTTGTGATTTATTTATTTTTTTTGACATTGTAAGTTTTAACTTCAATTTCTACCAGCTTGAATGTCCTTGCTGATGTCTTATCACACGAACTCTGCACACCCATACATTGGTTTATATGACTCAAACAACGTAGTTGGTTAGCCAAGGACCCATTTCGTTGATTTTACAGAAATAATGTCACTAATACAATACAATAACTGATTATTATGTACTAAATCTTGGATTACATTTTCTGATATGACACATAGTCACAGTTATCAGCCAGAATTACAATTATTTTTTTAATGCTATTAGTGGGAGAGGCTTTTGATTATTAATTTTATTAAGTTTTTCAATATTAGTATTAATAACTTTTTTAAATAGACTGTAAACCTAACCGTATCTAACGATAGACGGACTCCACCACTAAATCCAATAAAATAATATTTATCTTATTAGTTCTTCATTAGTTGGAGTTTTCTCGTGCTGGCGACACGTCGCAGTATCGTCCAGCACCTACACTGGGAATGTCTTCTGGGAATATTGTATCATCATACATTATGATTTTATGTACCTATATAGGTAGAAGAAGCAGCATAGATACAGATCCAGCTCTTAAATAAGTTATCATATTTTGTTAGCGTAGTATAAAAAATCTAACGGTTCGAAATTTATTTCAAAACTGACATGCTGGGATGGATGCTCAGAACATTTTAAGCTAAATGTTCACAACATGCCAACAGTCTGTGGCGGGATCGATTCGGTTATAAACATCATATAAAAGGATATACATAATTATGTATTTGTATTTTGTGAAAAATTTGTTTCACATTTCACTAATTTTCTCTGAACATCCTACAATATGTAAACAAAAACAAAATCGCGTCGAATGAAGCCGTGAAACATAATTAATGATCAAACGAACTTACCAAGTGAAGTTCGATCACAATTATGTGAACGGCTTCATTCGACGCGATTAATATATACACCCTCCCATAAATAGCTTAGCTAAGTAACCTACTTAGTACTTATATACAATGTATATAAATGCCCTAACCCTAATAATGAAATGTGAAATTGATAATTGGTAATCATAATCAATTTATGGGTAATTTTTTCCATTACCGGTCACAAAATAAGTAGTTACAGTGCCACAAGTTTAAGTTGGCGGTGGCGATTTGAGGAACTAAATCGGCAATCTTGAAAATTTACTTTGACACTTCCGAGTTCATAGTAAACATCGTTGCGAATATTTTTGCTACTATTATATTTGCTACTGTGCTATCATCATGCCTAAAGTGATAAAAAGTGGTACAAGAGAAGCAGTTATAAAAGTACACAGTGGCGCACAGCCGCGCCAAGTTATACTTGCCGGACTGTAGTAAAACTATTGCTCTAAACAGAATGAAGTTCGACCGGCCGATGGCTCCCCTCTGGGCTCTGAAGTGAGGTGGGGGTACGATAGTAACGAACTTAACGACTATGGACGATCTCTAGTGTTACCAGAATAAAAAACTTTGAAAGCGGGGAATAAAATCTCTAAACAATCCGTGTTGAGGGCCAGTACGTGAGACACAACTACAATATGTAAACAAAAACAAAATCGCGTCGAATGAAGCCGTTCACATAATTGTGATCGAACTTCACTTGGTAAGTTCGTTTGATCATTAATCATTGAATTAAAACCTGTATTAGTATTTTCTGGGTCAATGTTTATTTGTCTTCTCATTAACACTGTGACGTGTTACTTTGTGCCGAATTATTAATTAGCAGATAGTTAACTCCCTTTTTATTGCTTTTCAAATAAACTGGCAACAATATTTTTATTAGTTTCGCTCCGCGGTTTCACCCGCTGTTTCCTCCAAGAACCTTAACTTTTTTCGGGATATAATTAAAGTAGCCTATGCAATTTGTATATTTATTTATATTAAATTCTCAAACACTTACAGTTATCCCCACTAATACGTGATAATCAAGCGTTTAAGCTACCGTTTTAACCACCATGTTAAATGTTATCCAAATCGTTGAGATGTTTTTACGCGATTGAGTAACAAACATACAAATATTTAAATTTATTAGTAGGAGCATAGTAGAATATTTTTATAGTTATTTTACTTACAATTAGGTATCTCTGTAGGTCTTCAACGAACGGAGAACGTCTTTGTAATTTTAATAGGTGCTTACCTAACCCCAATTATGCCGCTTAAGTAGATATGTTCATTATAAAAGGTATGCTCTTTAGCTTATGATTATCTCGAAAGATTTTTGATAACCATAGTTATAAAATCTTTGGGAAGTAGGCAGGTAAACTTTTGAAAAGCAAAGTATCAGTTTTATTACTAAGTATCTTTTTTTGATTGAAATTCAGATATTTTATACCTTGGGATTATAACCGAATTAATGAGAATTGAAATTTTGGTCTCTAGATAAATGTTAATGTCTTATTCTTAAATCGTTATAGCCTCGAAACAAAATTCTTTTTAAGCTGTAATTGGCTATTAACATTTCACAATTAATTTTTGATGTACCTTATAACTTAGTGGGTAAAAGAAGTACTGGCATCGCCGTGCTTCGCTTACTTCCTATAATTTTACTTGCTGCACCTTGTGGTTACACCCGCGCGGTTTTGATAAACCCTGATGATGATAATAATGATAAAAAGTATCTCTTTTTCTGAACCCTATAATGTGTATGGAATATTTCATAAATGAATTGAATGAAAGCATGAAAGTATAAAACAAGAAAACTCACTTTCACAATTTTATTTCTTTGGTATTACTGTTTTAATGGTATTGCCCTTTTATTGCATACTATTTGTTTATAAACTTGAGTTGCGTCTGCAAACATAATAGCAACTGTGACGAAAAACAACTTTTAATGAAGTTAGGTCTCAATTTCGTCACTGGCTCGTTCAATACAGCGCAGCACAAACAAAAAGTAGTTGTACGATAACGAGTTACCGTCTTGAAGAAACTTACGGAAATGTTCACTTTGTTAACGAGCTCAGACACATTTTCCGCAGCCTTTTCCCAAATCCCATGGCCAAAGAAAACAAGAGATAAAACAGTGAGGGTCGCGTTAGATCATCACCGCATTACATTGCAGCGAAAGCCAGTTGTTTATGTGAATTGCGGATAAAAATGAAAAATGAACTGTTGATGAATTCCTCCGAGAATAGACGCATTATGGGGTTGGGTTAGTATTATAGTAGAATGGCTGTTAGTCAAATATTTAGACAGCATTGCACTTTGCTATCTTTCATCAGCGTGCTAAGTAAAGGTGCTGCAAAAAACTAGATTTAGTCGAGGATTGATAAAGGTGTATCTCCTTCGCATGTTTTAGTCTACACACTACACAAACTTTGTTTCAATATACATTTTTTGCCGACGCACATGCTGAAATGCGACCCAATAGCAAAGAAAATACAATGTATTGTGTAGACTGTAGATCAAAACACGCGCAGGTTGAACAACTTTTCTTCTAACAACTTTAGTTTGCTTTTAGATTAAAGATAGCAAGGTGAAAAGAACTACCATAAAAAGCCGTAAGAGATTTGAGATAGGAACGTTTAAAATCATTATTCTTTGTAAACACAGAATTGTAAACATATAATTTTTAAGAGTGTGTATTTAGGGTTATTCATAAAGGGTTTGCTAAGCCGAAAAGGGCTCTTAGTACTCATTATTATGAACAATTTTTAATATGGGACCAACCCGAACCTTGCGAAAAAAAAAAACAGCTGTTCCATAGAAAAATGTCAATGACACTCGACAGAATGTACGGAACAGCTGATTTTTTTTCGCGAATTCTAGGTTAGTTCCATAGTAAAAGTTATTCATAATGATGAGCCCTTTTCAGCTAAGCATACCTACCCTTTATTTATTTTGGTTTGTAGAAATCTATTTAATTATTTTATGTATAAAACAGACGGCGTAAAAAATGTTTACGTATTCTTTTTATCAACTAAACCATTACTGATAGAGGAAATTATTTTAACCCGAGGCGGAAGGAAAAATAATTCAAAGGCAATGCGACGAGAAAGAGACAATGCGCGGTAAAAATAATATCTTGAAACCCGCCAGAGTCATCATCATCCACAATTCTTTGTACAAGGTCTTTTGTTTATGGAATTTCTCCCATTTATCCTCATAAATCCAGAATACAGCATTATTTCGGTATTTCAGAACGATCATAAAGCGCACTACAGTTTCGGCTTAGCAAATAATAGGCTTTGTACACTGTGGATTTGAAATGCTAGCTTTGTGTTTTAATGAATATAAACTGCTTACAATTACACGCGTGAAAACACAGAGGCATACCTGCTTTGGCCGTTCACGTTCCCTCTATCTATAAGTTAAGGCGCTTCTACCCACTAATGTTTGGAATCGGAAATTTATTTATATACCATATTTGACAGCCTTGTATTTATAAACCTTAGATTAAAATTAAATAAATGGACGGGCATTAACCGTTGAGTTCAGTCAAAATAAGTCAACAACTTTTATTTTTGTTTTTGTAAGTATTTTTGCATAACGGAAATGAGCATGAAGGCATTATTTGTTCGATGGAAGGTCGTGATATGTTTAGCTTCACAGACATGTTGCACTTCCCTGGTGCTGGGAAGGAGTGAGAGTCAGTCAGACGTAACGAGCGTCCGGA
Source organism: Alcis repandata (assembly GCA_949125135.1). NCBI lineage: Eukaryota > Metazoa > Arthropoda > Insecta > Lepidoptera > Geometridae > Alcis > Alcis repandata. The sequence goes on along the minus strand of OX421226.1, from coordinate 6,362,396 downwards.
TTATAAACTGATTGTTGAAGTTACATAAAACTATTTATTGAAAAGAAGCCGTCTTTTGGACACAAAAAATGCAGATATTAGTATCAATATTAACGGGATCCTAGCAGATACTGAATAGGACGTACGACATTAATTTATTACATCACAACATCAGTCATCCGGGTTTTGGGTCTGATTTGGGCACCGCTAGGTTCTATTCTCGTTGCTATTTAATTGACGTTGACCCGTATTGGCACAAGCGCAATAATCCAGTTGGATGCCCACCATTCCTATTAAGACGCTGTAATATGCTTCCAATATTACTTTACCCTTTCTTGAGCCAACGTTAGGTAATATTTATTTTTACTCATTCGCGAAGTTACTGTATCTACAAAGGTTTCTGTACTTATTCGGCCTTTTACTGCAAACGTTAAAAAAAGATTGGTTTAATTAGGTATTTTCTTTTATTTATTCGATCAAAGCATTTTAGGTATAAAAACTTAGACGTCTACTGACTGAGGTTTACATAATATCGTTAAAGTTCGAAGATTCAGAAAATACGCAAAAAAAAAGCATGAAAAGTCATGCGAACAAAACAATGTCGTCAATAAATTTAGAAATTTAGATGTAGTCTATTCAGGGGCGTATGGGTTCAAAAAATAAAGATGACCTACATACTAGATGTACCACTCGTGTCGCTGTTAACGATTCGACGAAGCCGAAATGTTTTAGAAACTTTCAGAAGTATGTAAAAGCCCATAACTCCATATTGGATTTAGTTCCGCCGTGTTCAGCGTAGATATAATACTGGTAAAAGTTATTTATTTTATTCCGTGCTGCCTAAAAGTTAAAATGGTCAAGTGGTATAAATGAAATTATTTTCTTTTTTCCGGCTGATTGTGATGGTCTCACAAAATAAATATACATTTTTAAAGAATAAGGAAATGAAAACGCCTCAGTAAAATTAGATGTCTGTTAAATTCAAGCTGCGCATATATTTCAATTTCATTTCAACGAAACTCGGAGAGTGCGGATAATATGGATGGGGCACCATATCATATCTCCTTTTTGGGCTGGGCTGAGAAATTCGACTAATTGCATATTGCAATGTTTGGGAGACTAACTCAGTAGCTCTATTTTTAAATTGCGGTTGAAAGTGCACCACAGTGCAAACAAAAAATACTAAAAATATAAATGACCAGACTGACTGACTGTGATGTTTTGATTTTAGTATTTTGTATTTTTTTTTGTTCATGGACGCAATATGGGATGCTTGCCGGAAATAATAATATTTCAATGTATTATTTTATATCAAAGTATGTGGCTATAATCTAAAAGCGTAAAGTAGCTATATAATGTTTTCGTAAAATCTAAAAGCATAATAAATTTCGCAGGCGAGAAGAGGAAGTTTATACTATTTAGCCGGTATGAAAAATTGAGTTAGCTCGAAATAAATGGTGTGTTGTAAACCAAGGAAATAAAAGGTGAGCGATGGTTTTAGCGGTTGTCACGCATTATTCTTTTTTATTCGAACAGATCATTTTGTTTTTATGTTTATTATACTCGTTTTTGTATTTGTTTACTTTGTTTCATGTCCCTGAAAGACAAAACTGTAGCCAAAACAGCTGATTAAAAAACAAATACATTATTAATGATAGCGAATGCATATTTACTATGGTTCTGCAAAACATGTTTAAAATTCTGACCCCTAAAATGTTATCGCACACAAGTTTTCTTTTTCAAACTTATTTACTTATCGAAAACAAATAGTTGTTTACAAAAACAAAAAAATATACAAAAATATACTCTTATTTTATTTATCACCTTATCTTTACTTTTCCCTATCTCTATTTAGCCTGGTCAATTTAGACATCAGAGGGTACAGTAATTCCCACCCAGCTGAAAATTGGTAGGATTGTTCAGAACACCATCATAAATGAAACCTAAAAAGTCCTCATCGATCCGATACGTGCAAAAATTTTTACTCCGGGTAGAAGGTCACCAAAACGGGTTTTTCGCGATTTTCTCAGAAATAGTTCGAGCTATGAGGAAACTGTTCAAGACATGTAAATTCTCTATAACATTTTCTACAGTATTGCTTTAAAATGCATGTTGATAGGACTTTTGGTTTTCGAGATATGCTAATATTCATTTCAGACCAGGCCAAAAATATGATTTTTTGTTTCTTAAGAGGCCTCGGAGAGCAGTAGATCACATCACAAGTTTGTATATGAGCTTTCCCGAAGTTGTAAACATCGCTAAATCCGACAAACTCACGAAACACTTTGAAAAATGACTCCTTGTGGCTCAAATCGGTGAAATGATGATGATGGCTGACGGAAAATGTAACCTCTCGTATCTCGGAAACAGTTAGAGATAGAGGGGTACACCTGACTTTTAAAATGTAGATCAGGTATGGACCTTTTTGGAGAAATGATAAAAAAAGATAGCCGCCATACAAAAAAGTTTGAGTCATACAAATAAACAAAAAAAAAGGAAATGCTCATAGCTGTCTAACTGCTGTAGATGGATGGAGTGTGCTTGAACAAATATTATAGAGATTCATAATGACAATCGAGATTCAGCAACAATAATCCAAGATGAGTAATTGAGAAATAGATAAATATATATAAATAGATATTAGAGATGGAATATTTTGAACAACAGATTTAAATTACCCTCTAGCTTGTAGTCCGAAGTAAACATTATTTAACAAGTTATTTGAGGCATGCGAGTATAAGCCATCTCTCCGTTTCTACGCCCGTAGGCTTTAATTTTTAGTACTTTTACAAGATTTTTACTCAAAGCTCGTTTTTACATGGAACGCGTTTTCTCATTACCGTAATTCGACACGAATAAGCGACGTTTACGAAAAATATGTAAATTCGTCATTGTTCAACGTTGGAGAAGGTAAATAGATTAGACAATAACCTTATGTTATTTTAAATTCGTTCCTCTTAGGAATTCGGTACCTACTATGAAAAGGTTAGTAAAATATGCTTAGTTTATGCCTCTCAATATAGATTTTCTCAATCGGCCAAGAACAATATATATTAAGTAGTATAAGCTTTACTCTCAATAGTCTTAAATTAAAGGACCGCGAAGTATAGTCGGATAGCCAGACAAACAGATATGACGAAACTATAGTTCGCTACGGATCTTTAAATTAATATCTTACCTGCACAGTAAATTCCTTACTCATGTCATATTTTAAACATTTTGCTCGCTACCGCTCCGGAACTCAATAATTTGAAATGCGGGTAGTCTCATAAATTTAAGAATGTCGGCATCCTAGCGACGCTTATGAATGATAAAATATTTTTGTATTGCAGTATACATAGCATGGTTGTACAAGAGTTTACTAAATTAATTTACAAAATTGAAAACTTGCTAAACCTACAATTGCGTGTGCATTTGGAAACATTAATTTCAAGTCCAAATGGCCAAAGTTTTAATAGCTCCAAGTACTTTTAAAAATAAGTAATCTAGAGCGGTGCTCGTTGCTACGTTGCTAACCAAAGAGCTGTAATTTTGTTATTGCATTAAGGCTACAAAGTTACAGTGGAGTGCACACAGGTCATAATTATGCAAGCTACGGACGTCATCGGTGTCACTGTGGTTTAATAAATATTTTGTAATTCTATGAAGGGTACTTCAGGCTTTATCTATTTGAATCAGCTCTACTTATCGCTGGCAATTTCGTAAATTAAGGTAGGTTAGGCTGTCATTGGTCCGATTGTCGATGGGCTCGTATCATTTAAGTACTCGTACATAACATTGCCAAAATATATATTTATCAAGTTCAACAGATTCAATTAATTAGTAACATTATTGACTAAAGTAAAACAAATACATATTTATGTCCATTTCACTTCAAAATTTTAGTACACTAACTTAATGTACATAAAACGTGTTTATTGAATTGAAAATTGTGACAAATAAAAGATAAAGTGAGTTATTTTGTGGTAAACTGATCCCTCTTTTGTGGATTGAAAGCCAGTAAAGTGAATCTAAAACTATAAAGATCAAATGACTTTTATTGAAACAATTTAGATGTATTTTGAGAGCTCTTGCTGTTTGGAACTCAGACAGATAATGTTTTTAAAAGTAACTAACAGAATTTTTCTCGGAAACTAGAAGCAGCCTGTGAGTTTTAAAACTTAGAGCAAAATGTTGTTCTGTACTGAAATTGAAAAGATAGCTAAAGGTAGAAGGCGAGATATGTTTTCAACTACTGCAACAAAACAACTATCTACTTATTTACCTTCGAGCATAAAATTATTTATGTTTTGATATGCGCATGTTACTAATGTAGTACTAAATAATTTACAATTCAAATCATCAACGACTTTATGACAGGTCACTGTTGGCATTTTTTCTAAACAATAATATAGTTTTGCAAAATATCTCAGGGTTTGCACAATGCTAATAAAATCTCGACGTAAAAAATCAATGCTCAAAGGAACTCTCTGATATTATCATATTACATTTGTCTTAGGGAAGTACATAGTTAAGGATTAAGTTACATGTATTATCTGTACCAAATTCAATCAAAAATACAATGGTAGGTTTATTTACATCTTGAAGGTCGGGAAAATCGAAAACACGACTAATATATAAACAGCGAAGTAATTAACACAACAATGTGTTCCAAATTACACGAAGTAGGCATCTAATGAAGTAGTTTCTTGCCAACTTGTAGGTAGGTAAAAGCATTAACAAAATTAAAGCTTTGCTTCAGTTTCGTCTAAAATGGGGCTAGTAACAGTTATCCTCCGCCACCGTGCGTTGTCAGGTTGTCACGTGTATTATCAGACTTTTTGCGCCTACGCCTAGTCGTACTTATCTTTTACACATAAAGTTACTTAAAAAATATAGGTAATTAAGGAGTCTGAATATCTGAGTGAATTAGGAAATGTTCGTTCGTAATTGAAAAAGTATAACAGTATACAATGAAAATGCATCTGTAATAGAACAATGCACTTAGCTTGACGTAAACTTAATTGCATCAATTACCTACTTAGTACAGTAGTATAATTATACAAGTGCCTACGTATTTTGTTGATGTCATTTGTATTGCCAGTAATATAAACATTTTTATCAATTCTCAATAAATAATGAGTGACAACTTAAAGGTCTTGCAAAAGGGTCTCTAGAAAAAATAAATCGAACAATGAAGAAAGTCATATAGTCGAGATCCGTTGATACAAAAAGATGGTATCGTAACATCTTCTCTACCGTGATTCTTTTACAAATCTTTGAAATGAGTATTTACTTGTATTATTTTCTAGTTTATATGTAATTTATTGTCATCTAAAATACCTATATTTAGGTTTTACTCTGACTTCGTATTTCCTACATATTTCCTATACACATTTCTCGCCTTTTACAGTAAAGTAACAGTTATATCTACTGTCGTAAAGTCATTAAATATTTTGCGTTCCATTAAAATATTATTGCGTGGCACCTAAGTTAATTAAATGTAATAACAGGCTTCCATAAAGTTTTATATGGCGAGTGTTTCAATGTTTTGTTAATGTATAACTGAGAATTGAACGTACCTACAGATTTCAGAATTGTGTTGTTTTCCTGGTAATTTCGACAGTCAATTCTCAAGTTTCAGAGCAGTCGGAGTATTGGATCCTCATTTCATTTCCAATATGGAGCTGATAACGTAGAGAGTTCACTGAATTATTTGAAGTATTTTCCATTCTGTATTTTATGAAATGTTCTTAATTATGTCATTTCATCTTACTAGGTCATTTATCGGTTTCCGAATGGTTGAGTGGAAGAGTTGATTGCAGTTCCCGTTTACGAGAATGCAGTTATTGCCTCCGACGAGGGACTAGTTGCTTGGATTCTTCGACGACAAATAGCTGCAGTAAAAGCTGCAAAATTATAGCCAATTAGCCGAGCACGTAGCCGAGCATGTTGGCGGTATAGTTGAGCTTAACTTTACCAGGATACTAAACTTCTAAGCATCTCACACTATCAAAACGTAGGAAAACTTAAAAGAAAACTTGCGAAAAACGTTTCAATTTAGACGAAAACCAGACGAAAATTCCTCGTTTCTATGCAAACTGGGTTTGACTGTTTGTCTCGATCCTTTCAGCGTTTATAAAGTCAACTAATGCTTCTTTACGCCGCGCCATTCGAGTCAAAAGCTAAACAAAAGAGTTGGCTGAAAAAGGGAAGGGTGATTGCCCCTAATACATATCTATGTATTAGGTACTAGCCGTCCCAACAGACGTAGTCCTGTCTTAACTAAATCTTAATTTTCTAATGTTCCACTCAACTTCCTTAAATTTTTCTTTAATAAGAACCTTCTCCTGATAATAATTAACACATCAAAAAAATAATTAGCGAATTTGTTCCATCCGTTCAAGTGTGATGCAATGACCAAGGGAAATATAGATTTATTTTTACATATAATATAAGGATAAGCTTTACGATAGAGTCAACAAAAAATCGCTATAACATGGCAATATTGGCGGGCAAACATTCGTACTGAATTGGTTGTAGTTTTTGAGTGGCTCACTTAAGGCTCTCCGTAACGCTTCAATACAATAGTTTACAGCCGCGGTTACCTTGCGGTTACGGTAAATACCCGCATTTGGCAGCTGTATAACGGCTTTCTCGACATTACAAGGTGCTTGTGTATAAAGGCGGAAGTGATTAGGTAACCCTTATAGGTTTGATATCTGTCGAAGGTAAGCCATATCAGTGGCCGTTGTTGATATTGTTGTCATACTTTTGTGTAGGTAAGTACTTATATGAAAATGTAAGCAAAAAAAGAAATAAATGCAAAGAAATAAATGTATTCATTGTGATCATCTCATTTCGACTCACTGCGAGATATAATGTTTAATTTATTTTGTACAATATTTCCAGGCCTGCGCCTATTTCATCTACTTTTTACCAAAGACCCTGAAATGGAACTTTCAACCGTCTGGCCGCTATTCTGTTCTAAATTCATTATTTACTTACTGATCATTTCGCTTCTTTAGACCAAATATTAAATTTATACTTATTCACTTAAATTAAATTGAATCTTGCTTACAATAAAATGAAGTTAAATGAAGAACCTAACTCAATGTCGGCTCTGTCAAAGGCGATGAAAATTACAAGTGTGATCAACCAAACTGGAGTCAATGTAAAGTTTAAACCATAGGAAAAGGGAGCAAAGGAACAATATAGAATACTTGGGACGGAAATTACTTACTCAGCGTCAGTTCTTTCATCGATAAAGTCACAGAGCGAAGGGGTTCATAAAAGACAGATGACTGTCGCAGTCAACGAAATCGATACTGCTGTTACCAGCTTATGAGTTCAACTACAGGATTTCCCTAGAGTTACTCGCTTGTTTGCCGGTGATATTAACAAGACAAATGCAAAACTTTATCTTCACTTACCTACATAACATAAACGGCCCAAACACGGGGACAGGTCATTATCTTAAAACACCTGGGATACGTGAAGATGTTTTTAACGTCAAGTTAGAACTACCTAGAGGACGTTATCATAACATTAGCGACAGACTTTCATGTCAAGGCTAGAGAGCTCTCAAAGCTTTAACGTCGTTAACGTCGCGAATTTTCGCTCTGAACATTGAAATTTTATAATCAACTAAAAGCTGGTCGTCCATTAACAACATCTCTAATTAAAACGGTGAATGCTTCAGTTAAAACTTACGCAAATACAATTTCGATTTTCGAGCTTTCGGCCTCATTAGTTGAGACGTGCCTAAAAATGTCCAGACGGCCTTAGAATTAGTGGGCTGAAAAATATGTGTTTTGGCGTTACATTAATTTAGGATGTCCTGTTTCACTCTAGGTTTGCGCCAATCCCTTTAAATCAATATCCCCAGGCTTCAGTAGGTCCATTGGATCGAATAACTTCATTATTACGTCCCTAAGTACTATATCGATCTCCTAAGTGGGCATAAAGGCACTACGCTGACTGAGCTTCTAGGACTTCACAAAGATCAAGGCAAACGTCCCAAAATACGCTCACATTTATCAGTGTGTTGGAGAATGTTTTTTTGTCGGTAATGCGAAACGATTAATTTACAACATTCGATATGTTTTACGACAGATTAATGTGCGGGATGTTAGTTATTGAAAACAGAGCTACTTTAGAATAGACTAATAGCTCGTTAGATCGTGTTTAACCTCTTACTTTTACTTTTTGGTGTGTGCACACACTAAAAAGTATTCATGAATAGGTAAGTTAAAAAAAAATGTAATTTAAGTAAGTATTATAGGTAGGTAAGTAAGTAAGTTTTTATATACATTTAATAATAAGTAGGTAGGTAAGTGAGTACGTTTCTATAATATTTATTTATTTATAATAAAACAAGTAACCAAATAAGTAAGTAAGCCTTTACGCCGACTCAGTCACGTTACCTTCACTATAGATATTACAGGCACATTAGCTTAGTAAAGCAAAGGTTAATCCTAGAAGGATAATGTAACGACCCATAAGGGTGTCTTAATTTCTTCTCACGCCACAAATTTTGCGACACCTACCATACTTATTGCGTTCTCACAATTTTATAGCCAAAATTAGTCCCATGAGCATCTTCTCTAATATACGAAACACTGCCTGTCAAGGGTGTGTTTATAAATCGTACATTATAGGTCCATGTGTGACGCACATGATCACGTCTTACTTCACAAACAACATTCAGCCGCAGCACCCGCGGCTCGTAGTGGCCTTGAGGCTATTGTAAGCTACAACCGCGCCACGAAAATTTTTGTCATGAAAAAAATAACATTAAAGAAACAATCGCCCAACAAATTACCGGTTTACGTGTCGAATTTCGTGACGAAAAGCAGACGATAGAACTTAAAAACAAGTTTCAATATTTTTTGTCCAAAAACGTGAGCGGTATCTTCAAAAACAAACATTTAAAATAAACTGCATTTATAGCAAATTATGCTTTTTGTTGCAGGCCATGACGTCAAAACTAGAGTCGATCAAGAATTTTGACGAAACAGGATAGAAAGGATCAGTAGTACCCATGCGAGAGTCTGGCGGCGAGCCAGGGGACCGCGAGGATGGCGAACGACACCCTAACGAACGCCACAGACGCGTACTGCGTGCCTGGCGCCACCGACTTCAACAAGGCGTACAGCCGCCTCCACGGATACATCGCGCTGGTGATCTGCATCGTCGGCTCCGCTACTAACTCCATCAACATTGCTGTACTCAGCCGCCGCGAGATGATCAGTTCCACCAACTCCATTCTCACCGGCCTCGCTTTCGCCGATCTTCTAGTCATGCTCGAATACATACCGTACGCCCTTCATATGAACATCAAGATAGGACCGCAAGTCAACAAGAACACGTACGCTTGGGCCGTATTCGTTTACTTCCATTCCATATTCAGCCAAACATTTCACACGATTTCGATTTGGCTTGCGGTCACGCTTGCCGTTTGGCGATATATCGCCATCGCCATACCACAAAGGAATAGAACGTGGTGCAGTAAAAAGAACACTACTCTAGCCATTATAAGTGCTTACGTGATATGTCCGTTTTTATGTCTTCCCATCTATTTCGCGATGAACATAGTGCCAAGTGAAGTGACCCCATACAACAATTCGGAATTTGCCGAGGACCTGTCCTTGCCGCATAACCGGACCGTCTACGTTTTAGAAATGTCTAAAAATGTGGAATTGGTGACAGCAATCATGTGGATTTATAGTGTAATATTAAAACTAGTGCCCAGCATAGCTTTATCAATATTAAGTACGTGCTTAATATCGAAGTTGACGACGACTGAGAGGAAGAGGCAAAAACTCCTCAAACGCTCAACAGTTGGACCAAACGAGGTGAGTTTTTTGAACTACCTATCTATTATTTCATTTTTCAGGTACAAATATTATTACCAGCGTTTAGGCAAATTCTTACTAATAAAAAACAACTGGGTTTCTATACCTACCTACTTGCTTCTCATGTAAACATTTGAAATATTAAGTTTGACAATAACAAGAAAGACGCATTGTTTGCTGTTAGCAATACCTATATAGGTATTTTACTCATGAATACAACGAAATGCTCCAACATCCCCCTTGTCATAATAAAATCATTGTGTGTAAATAAAATACGTGCCATTTTCCTCAATTTGTCCGTTATTGTTCGACTTTAGAGGTCCACAAATACAAAATGAAAGAATACGACGAACACCAACCAAATTCCGAAAGCTAAGTAATAATTACAGAGACGGTAAGGACATTCGATACATTAACCTACTTGTCTTTTCACACGGAGATTTCCTCTTGGGACACAAGAAATTATTTGTGAAGATCTTAGATACATCCCCAGAGCAAACTTTAGGGAATCTCCAATATCCGTAATACTAGTATTTAATCGTAAGGATCTCTTCATATATTATGAGTGTTTAACATTCCTACCTATTCATCGGTTTATGGTTCTTAATCTCATTAAACTTGATATAGACTAGACACACCAACATTGTTAGAAAAGGAGACATTTAATGTACAATGTATGTGACTTTGTTAGTTAAGGTCAAATTTTGCAAATGAGTTGAAATTTATGAATGAAATAAAAATTATTAAAACGATGAATCCCACAAAATATTTTTCAAGTATCTTGTATCAGTATAATCTCTTAATTTGAAAGATCAATAACACACACAAGTCAAAAGTTATTAAGCTTTAAAGAAATAAGCCAAAAAGTGTCTACAAAAAATTGGCTTGGACTGGCTCTCGGTCGTCGGTCGTCGCTCGTGAAGGTAATTAAGTTTTTCCGTTATCCACTTGGTAATTACTGTTTGGGACTTCTAAATAGCAGTTCTTTAGAAGTTCTAAACAGCTTAAAACTTTGTGAAAATATCAACTCACGTTCGTTTATTAAATGGTGCCAGCTACGTTGCTATCGACCACTAAGTTTTGTAGTGGTAGGGCTCTTTTGCAGAGCCCGCCTGGGGAAGTACCACACCTTTGCCAGTTATTCCACCGCCAAGCAGTAATGTGCAAACATTACTGTGTTCCGGTTGGAAGGGCATTGTTTGCAGTGAAATTACAGGGCAAATGGGAAATTAACCAACTTATATCTCAGGGTGACGAGCGCAGTGCTGTGCCGCGCAGGGTCTTGAATTCTGCGAGTTCAAAATTCTGGGTGGCGCAGACCTGTTATGGGCAAACGTGACGTTTAACATCAGACGAGCGATTTGCTCGTCTCGTCACTCAATTACATAAAAAAAAGTACTAAAATTTATAGCTTCTCAGCGGTCCTCCTTTATATATCGAGATTTTTACACTGAGATTTTTCCGAGAACAATAAATTTCTACAATTGTATCAAGGTCATCGTTATCATATCATCTAAACAGCTATGTGGAAAATTGCATAAATAACATAGAATATCACACAATAAAATTAGGGATGTAGAATATTACTTACATATTGCTGTACCTATGCCATTACATTTCCATAGGCAAGTGACATGAATAATACCCACATCCTTTCACAGCTAGACGAGAATCATCCTCTAAGATCCGTCCCCAGATACAGAAAATCCTATTCTTACAATCAAAGTGAATGGATGTCCGACTTGCTCACAATTTTTCCTAACTCACCGCCTCTCCTCGGATTTGGCAAGAGTTTTTGTTACAATTCCTTTATTGCTGAATATTCAATGTAATGTTCCAACATCATTATGCACAACCCGTCCCAGGGTTCCCCGCTTTACATTAATAATTACTTGGCAGCAGAATGTTTTCTTGTTTTGATTTACTAAAAATAAAAATGCTTGACTCGATTAGTATGCATCAAGTCAAGTCCGCAAGTCGTATTCTTATGAATCTGAACTGAAATCTTGGAAATATTTTTCAAAATTTTTATTTAAACTATTTTCTGATACGAAATTTTTACATTTTATTTTGCCTTTGTACTTAGACTTATTTCGTAAAATACTATACGATAGAACTAACTAACTATATATGGTACTCGTAGATTATGTACGAAAAAGTTAAGTATCTCTTTTTACAGTTTTAAACAGAACAAGCCGACATCAAAGCATTACAGCCTTGATTCATACTTAGGTTACTTATTATCTTAAATATTTAATAGTCCTTATAGGATAAGGGTTGAAATCGCGAGGCTTAGCTAGTGGATAATCATTTTAATAATTTCAAGAACAGTTTTTTTTCTCGGATAAAAAGTGTCTTGCGTTTTTTTGGCTTTTAACTACGCCTTGCAAAAGGCAAGTCGTTCGTATGATCGGTTGCTGCGTGAAAGAAGAACAAATTGTGTCTATACAAACGGTAAGTATAATATAATATTGATTGCACAGACACATCTAAAATTAGTTTGAAAATAAATAAATTACCTTAATGGCTTTTGATTTAAATTCAAATTGGATCAAAAGACTTAAATCACAGTGTGTAAAGTCACAATTGTTTATTTATTTCATTACTTAGACGGTTTTAGTAAAACATTGTGGAATATTTAATGAAAAGCGAATTAGTTTCATGAAAAGTCAGCGTCAAATCGTTCAGCATGAGATAAAAGTTTTGCTGACGAAATCGCTACAAATTATTATTAAGATCTGCCTCTCAATGTTTCATTAAGTTAATTGAAAACTTCTTTGAAAGCTGTTAAATTCTCGTCCACACGAGAAGACAATTCGTTTCGCAAGACTTAGCTGAGAAAGGAAAAAAGACGAGAGTTTCCGATTATGAGACATTGGTGATTGTTTGTTCGGATTTCAATTTATTGAAACTGTATTGGTATTTACTTCGTACAAATATTTGGATGATTCAAACGGTGAAATGTACAAAGTAAAAGTAGGTTATTTTAGTCAGATAAAGATATTAGCCATATGTTTATTTGACTCATTCCTATTAGATGCTAGACAAGCAATGTTCAAACACATTAAACATTTTTGTTTGGAAATAAACTGTTAGGGATATTCAGTCACAGTCAGGAAAATTTTGAAATTATGAGCAGATCGAATAAGTCCGCGTTTGACCACCAACTTGTCCAACAAAATATTATCATTTGAATTCGCTCGTTGATTTATTCATCATTGAAATGCACTACAGCGTAGAGCTGTCAGAATTGTCGACGACCCCAAGCCTACCGAATATCTAAAGTCAATTTGCAAGCGTAGAGAAGCCGAGTCTCTTTGTATACATATTTGTATCGCATCTATAATTGAAAATGTCTTGAAGAGTTATTCGAGCTAATGCCGACGTCGCGGTTTTACCACCGCAATAGCCACGACCGCTGCTCATTCGCATATTACTGACTCGTTGAAATTGCACACTGTGCATTTTATACGATCTTGTTTGCTACACTTTGGCACAATGTGGTACGAACCGGTGTTGTGTCTGAGTAACTACAACGTTGGGTTCTTCAAAAGCGCTGATAATAGTGCTAAAAGGTTAGCAACGGATCCGTGACGCCTTCAATGTTACAGATACCCATAGGCGACAGTAACGCTTACCATTAGGAGACCCGTTAGTTTTTTTGTCACCTAAAATGAGTTTTGGTATCATGGTAACTATACCTACGTAGGTATATTGTTATCAGTTACGTAAAGGACGTGATTTTACGGTTAAATAAAAGTGGTTAAATTTATAGAAGGTCTACTAACCCAATTTGGATATTGTCAGAATATAAAAGACTATTGTAGTCCCTAATAAGAACCCAACGGATGAATACCGGGGATTTCAACAGTAGTTCTATATTTGGCCTTTACGGCGGATTCACCCAATACTAAACCCACATAGAACCGTAATATATGTATCTACCTAATTCTGATTTTCTTGCAAAATGATTTTATTCCATCAAATGAGCACTTCATTGTTTTTTTACATTCTTTTTGTTAAATTTTATCCAATGTGGAATCCTCATTTAGTCAGAGCCTTAGTATTCCCGATCTTCCTCTATGGAGTGGAGACATGGACTATCCGAGCAAGAGAGAGACAGAGAATAGATGCATTCGAAATGTGGTGCTGGAGGCGAATGCTGCGAATATCATGGATGGCCAAACGCACAAATGCATCTATTCTCTCCCAACTCGACATTAAGACCCGACTGTCCAGCACATGTCTTCAACGCATTCTTGTATATTTCGGCCATATAATGCGAAGAGGAGATGGCAACCTTGAAAAGCTGGTCATTGTTGGCAATACCGAAGGCAAGAGAGCACGAGGCCGGTCGCCAACTCGATGGTCTGACCAAGTGAAAGAAGCCACCTCCTCTTCTAAATTCTACCAGGCGGTGAGGGCAACATCGGACCGGAATAGATGGAGACAGATTACCCGGCTAAGGGGTTCCGGTGACCACGATCCTCAGAAATGAGGGAACGACAGAAGAAGGAATCCTCATTTTCAATTAACTGTTATATGTATCTCATAGCTTTAGCAAACTGACGTGCTTAATATAACTGATAGTGTAATTTCGTTACAAACAACTTCATGCAAGTATCCACAAAGGTACGAGTATGTAGCTGTTACACCAAGTTCCGTTTCATGAAACTCAAAATTGTACACAAGAACGTCTCAACTTCGTGACGGTGAATATCTAGAGGTGGTGTTCGAACGATGTGCCGTCTCATTATATTTCGTACTCTAAGATTGGAACTACCTGACGAAACTTTTACTAATTGCGTCGCGGGACTTAACATTTTTTATTTTATTATACGGCTTTTTACATATTTTAACTAGGTACATTGAATTCGAAGTTCATAAAATTGGAAATATTGGAATACTAAACCCTATTTTTGTCCGCAAATTTTATTATGGAATATCCTGATAAAAATTAATTTATTTGCCACAAATTTTCTGTTCAAAATGGTTTAATGCCCTGGCAGATACGGCTCCGTTTAATTTCCCCTAAAGGTTCAAACACTTTTAAATTTATACCCCGAGATGTTTTACGAAAAAATAAATTTTCAATAAATATTCGTATTACAATGTCTTCGTTCATTTTGGTTCTATCTTTCACACAGATCAGGTTACAGTTTTTAGGCCAAGGACAATGACCACCAATCTTTATATTAGTAGAATCATATAATGGTTGTCGATTGCGAGACAATCAAGTGTCGGTATCCCGTGTCGTTATCTGCTGGATGGACGAGTAGGTACGATGTTTGTTCACGATGTACCGGTACAACGTAGCTACCTATCTATGAAACCAACTGGCTAGGAAGAAATTTTTTGGTCAAAATATTGTATGTATTTACAAAATAAAATAAGTATTTTTATCACAAGGAAAAGCCATACGTTGAGGTTTAATGCTCTTTCTTATCTATGTTATCTAGTATTGCCTCTTAACCAAATACTGTTTATAGAGTAAGAACCTGGTATTTTTTTATTCACTCTTTCCATATGGCTTATATTTAGATATATATCCTTCGATCTCCAAGGTATGTAACGTTATTTCAGACTGAGAAGCAATGCCTCGCCGAGGAGTCGTGCGCGCGGCGCGCGAGCCGCACGGACCGCACGACGCGGATGCTGCTGGCGGTGCTGGGGCTGTTCCTGTCCACGGAGGTGCCGCAGGGTCTGCTGGGGCTGGCCAGCGCCCTCGCGCCGGACTTCTTCAAGAGCTGCTATAGCATGTTCGGTAAATATAAGCGCTAATCGGAATCCTTCGCCTCAATTTAACCTTAAATCATGCCGCTACTGAAATACCCGATCTTCCTCCCAAACTTCCTCGAAGGGTGATTAAAACGTATTCAGTAATAGAAGTATAATATGTATGTAAGTCTTAAATTACATACTTCTTAAACTATTATACATTACTGAGTCTAATTTCTAAACAGCTTTGTCAGACCCGCCAGACTGACTTTTCACATTTTTCCAAGTGACAATTTAATGAAAATTAGTGCAGTAGGTACTTCAATTACTTTTTTAGGACATCAGTTAATTGCAATCGCATTGACTGACAGAAAAACCCTTCAGCAATAACTAACGATTGATCCAACTTGGTATTTATCTGCAAACATAGATAATATTTACCCAAGAGTGTCCTATCGTACTCAATGGCTTACGAGTAGGTGGATTTTATGTGGGCTTAATTCTGATTGATCCTATAAAAGGTATCTCATATCAGATCAGATTTTAATTAAAAGGTATCATTTTATCAAGAGATAGATTACACCTACTTACCTACTGATCGATTTCAAATATTAACTTGGTACTTATACGTAGAATGTACCTACCTACTGTAGCTTAATTATATGTGGTTTGTACTTAGGTACTTACTAAAGCTTAATGTAGGCATATATTATAAATATACTCGTATATATATTATATGTACATTTTTCCTTTTCTCTAAATTTAGTATTATTTTATTGCGGTGTTTTTCTTTTACACCGCACTTCTGACAATTTACTTTTCATTATTACAAATGAATGTTTTACTACTTGTGATAAAAAAGAATTGCAACATTTGAACCCCGAAGTGATAGCGTTAAGTGCTTTTATTAATTCAAAAGATTTGTAAAAAGAAGAATATTATTTCATGTGTAAACAATAAAAAGATTTGTGCCAAGACGGACGCTGAATATAAAGTAGATTAACCTAATCTGAATAAGTAATTTGGGGATAAGTAGAGTTTCGAGTTGGTAGGCATATCCCAGGCAACATTATGCACCGTTGTTTGTACCTATATGCACAATAGCTTCGTTATTGTGCAGCGTCAATAAATTATTTTATTTCGAATATTATTTTGTTCTCTACAGAGGTAAACAAAAATATGCAGCAAATATTTTGATTTTATTGATTGGCACTAAAAAATATAAAGCTTGCCATACCGCTACACGATGACGCTGAAGTATGATCACACCTTAATAAACACCGACAGCATTTGATTTCCATATCTTTTTGTTATTTACGTACGTACGATAAGTGAAGATTATGTCCAATAATGTCCATCCTCGTTACTGAAACATAATGTCTTAAGAAGCTATTCAGAAAGGTTGGGTTTGGCTGGTCTCTACCCGATAAGCGACAAGGAAATTGAGAAGAACGGCTTTGGCAGGTAAATAGAGGACCGAGCCTCTTTAATTCTGTCTTTCTTTAGGTATATTAAACTGGAGCACTTGATTGGATGGAAGAAAGTAATTATCACGTAAAACAGGAACAAACAGGAAGTTTGCACAATAGAGGGTTTATTAACGTGCTGTGGAAACGATAACGTAACTCATTCAGGCTTTGGACTAGTCGTAAAAAACGCGGGAACTTCTGCAATGAGCTTAGGTTGAGATTACCGGCTGTCTTGGAAGGTCATGTGGCGGGACAGAAATTGCGACGGAGAACACGCTCTGCCTGAAATTCTTCGTATTCGTAATTCAGAATATAATGTACCCTCTTACGTCATCCACCAGTCTAAGCATAGTAAATATATTGTATTTGATACTAGTTTTATCTACGTTTTCCTATTTTCCTAAGAGAAATAATTGCCTACTTAGGTATTAGCAATCTGGGGTACATAAGGTGTGGCACAGACTGACCCACCGAAGAAACTAAAATTATACAATTAAACAGTACTTAGTCTTGATAATCGGTGATCCGTAGTCTTTTGTTAATTTCCTCTTTCATCGCACTGTAGGTAAATTTTCAGAATCTGATCATTACTTTGGCTATGTCGTCTCATACCGACTTACAGAAAGGGTCCAAATCACAAAATGAATATAGACAAAGTAAAGTGCTTTCAAGGTGAAGCAAAGACTAGGTTAAAATGTGTACTCGTAGACTCAAATCATATTGATTATAATTATTATTCTACTACTTCATAATTTCAGCCGTTATTGATCCACTGGACATATGCCTCTTCTTTTACACCATTCACTGCAAAAATTAAATTTTCTAGTACTATGACTTGGTCCATAACCGACTTATTGCCATATGAGATCGTAAGCCTATAAAGTATAGCAGCTATTTGAACATTCCAACTAATAGGTATGTAATGAATGAGTAGGAGTACAGTTTTATTTACTCCCCTCACGTTCAGTGGTTGATTGTGTCTGAATAACTTTCTTCTATAACTCAACTTTATTATTGCTCTGATTCGCGAATCCAATTTTTAAAATTTTACTTGAATTTATCGTTAAACTAAAGCAATTCGGATCGAGAATAGTTCAGACGTATAAATTAGCGGTGAAAGTATGCGAATGTATTTAAGAATGTCACACACAGCTTTTTAAAGCGATATAAATCTGTTTTATGCGATTATGAACATTGACAAATGGAGGTGAAAAGGATTTATTGATTTAGTAAGTTGGTGTTTTTTATATTTTATGTACCTTTGTGGCAACTAAAAAGCCGCATAGGTACTGTGTAAAAGCGCCAATACACTTTTTCAAATTGGAGCAGTGGCCTGCATGCTAGCGGGCCGTGTAAGTTAATGACTACCCTAATTTTAATACTCCAGTTAGATCTTTTAATGAAATAATTATGTTATTTAGTAAAAATGCATAGAATTATGACAAGCAGCAATAATGGACGGTATTTGTTTTTTGTTTTGTTGGCAGTGATGGCAGCGTAAGCTACTGCGCCTATTAAAACTCGATGGCAGGGGAAATTACGCTCTTGTAGTAGGTAAATTTCATTACTGTCAAGGCAGGCAAAAAAGCATTTCAGGGACGAACGTGAATAACGCGAGTCGATCAATAACGTGAGGCCGACAATGCACTCCATGTGGAGTTTTTTAAGCCTAGCGACGACACTAACGTTACTATACAACTGTAATCTTTTTTTATCGTGTCAGCGGTACTAATAATAAATTTAAACTAAATCGAGCTCGCCCAGAAGGTGGCCATAGATACGGTAGCACAATTATAGTGAACAAAATGGAAATATGAAAACTTTTCATTGTTCTCATGCAAAATGATAAACAACCGGGACCTTCACAATTTGTGCAAAAATGATCATGCTTACCGTTAAAAGATGCAGGCAATCTTAACCTTAAATATTTATTGTAGCAATTTATCTACTGCGAGAAAGCTAGTACACAGAGATTGAGATATTCAAACAAACAAACAAATTTATTTCACAAGCGTGTTTGCGAAAAATAAAAATGTGGTATGTTACAAACACTGAGACAGATAAAAACATCTTTTGGTACAAATATAAAAAGATACAAAACGACCCGGTGAACTTCGTACTACCTAAAATTGATATTTAAACTTTTTGGTTATTCCTGAGAGTTTTTCCTAAACCTCTGACATATGTAGGTATATTGAGGTGAATAAAACGAAAAAATAAAAACCAAAACGGTCGAGTCGTTTTCGAGCATTTTCGACCCTAACGCGGCATTTGGTTTAATAAATAGTTATTCCTAGAAGCTCAGTACAATCAATAATGAAGCTCCAAAGCAATGACTTATTAATCTACGAGTATACTCCAGAGTAAAGGTCTATCTATACTTAGATGTTAGATCTAATCTTAAACTAATTAACTACTGGCAGATTTCACATCGAAACAAGCTAACACTACTGGTTTATGTCTATAAAAACAAAAGGTTACAAAGGTCATACGAGTAGATGAAAATAAACATAAAATTCAGTTGAGATTTATTACAGGATGTAAAAAATAATCCAAATAAAATTTAAAAAAAAAAATCTTCATTTTTCACACTAGAAATAACAAACTAAAAAATTGGTTTGGTTTTGAAATATAATATAATAATAACTTGATTTGAATTAACATTGATAGATATATTAATGCGAATCACTCTTAAGTTTTTTTGATTGCCATTTTTTACTAAAACAACTATAATCTTGATACCTCTTAGGATCTAGCCAGTTTTTTGTTTACACTAAAATAGTGCATATGAAAAGTGAAACGATGCTCAATGCTCAGTGGTTAAACTGTAGAGGATTTGATGCTCTATAATTAGGGGCATTAGAGCTTAATTGACAGGGCTTTGTTGTAAATTTATGAACTATGTTTACTTTTTTTTTGTAATAATGATCCAACAATAATCACCTCTATAGTTGGAAGCTATATTTATAGCCCGATTAATATATTGTAGTCTGCAACACTAATCCTTCCGAAATAAATTCGTCTGGATATAACAACCCCAGTAAATCACGACGGTAGACAGCCTCAAATACTCTTGTATTTATTTACTGCGCTTTGCAGACGCTCTCGGCCATGAGCCCCTCGTTTTCAAATGAAGGAATTTGGAGACGGAATATATTCAGTTTTATTCGCGTTGTTATTGTTAATTTGCTGCCTACTCAAGTTGGTGCCTATTACTTCTCACTCGATTACCTAAGAAGGGGTTCTTTTCTGTATGTATTTCTGTGTTTCTTTGTTCTTATTGGTCTAACCCGCTTGGTTGGTCTTTATTTTCAGAATGACATACTTTTTGATGATAATTTTTTGTTACATATCTTTAATTTAGTTGAAGTGTTTCACGAAACGATAAATGCCTATAACGAATGGACAATTTAGTTTAAATTGTGTGCATTGTTACCGTGCCTTTAATAGCCTCTATTTTGCCCCTCCGTGTAGTGTGCTAGTTCTACAGAATTTCAGCGAGGTAACTGAATACGTCTCGTATATCGATTTCAAGAAAAGTACCTTTACAGCAGTGGTAGCACTGTCTGTGGAACAAGATGATTTGAACAAATTCACTACAGAGACTCAAATACTCTCAAGTAACTCGTGAAATGTGGATTAATGTTTGTGTATGATTGGCAGGTGCCTAAACTTTTCCCAATCTCGCGTCAGGTAGGCGGACACGTTATTTGCACGGCAGCATGTTTCATAACAATCAAAATAAAACTCTTTAATATTTTCGTGACGCTGTCTCTCAGAACCTAATTTATAAGATTTTTCGCGAGTCGGGATACTACGCAGACGATGTTACCGGTTGTGTATTTCCCCGTAATAATATTGCATCTCACCGTAATTTGACGTAAACAAACAGTAGAGCAACACAGATAAATATTGAACATCTGCATTAGATAATTATGATTTCTCATAACCGATACAGTAAGTATGTTTTGGTTCAATATTTCCTCTACGTTATAGTTATTGCATGATTATTGACAGGTGTCTAAAAATAAACTAACCAAGTTTTCTATTCAAAATTTTATGTGGGTGGTAAACGCATAATAAGTATACTAGGTGCATGAAATATTTAAGTAAATCTTGGTGGGTATCATGGTCATTAAAATTCAGACAGCAACTATGTTTATATAGGTAAACTAGCTGACCCGGCAGACTTCGTACTGCCATACAGTAGTTCTCTATGGTACTGCCTAATTAAATATAAACACTGCACAAAACACTATTTACAATTTTATACTTATAATATATTACAACTATAGGTACGAATTTGTTTCGTGTATCAGTTGACAAAAGCAAACTCATCCATGAAAAAAAAAACACTGACATTGACAGTTTGTTGTTGTTTCAACTTTTTTTTAATTTGATATGACTTGGAGTCAAATCCTTCGAAATTTTAAAACAAATGAACTATTCGATTTCGTTTTCTTTTTTTTGTTTTATCTGTGCTCCAACGCACACTGTTTTGATAGATATGATTGAATTTGAACTTTGTACAGAGGTAATAAAGTGCAAATTGACTCTTGGACGTTAGGAACATACCTACATTGCTTAAACAACAGTGAGTGCTTGCAATTCAATATGAACTTTATACAATAGCAATAAAGCTCGTTTTAGTTAGAAAACGTTTGTATGGGAAAAAGAAAAGGGCTGTTTTAAGGGTTTTTCAATATTTCTGAGAGATTTTCTTAATATTTTTTTCCGTAAGAACCTTCTCCTCATAATAACAAATACAACAAAAAAAGAATTAGTGAAATCGGTCCAGCCATTCACGCGTGATGCCGTGACCAAGGAAAACGGGTTTCATTTTTATATATATAGATATTAGTTTGTTACTAGATAGTCTCTTAAGTTGGAATAGTTAGATAGATTAATTAACATCTGAACAGGTTTGGACTAACAAATAGCAGGCGAGCTTCGATGTGAATAACCGTGAATGTCCGAAATGTTCACCATTTACACACTCCTGATAGGAATCCTCCTGAGGGAATATTGCATTAATTACTAGAACATAACATAGAGGAAGGGTTCTGATCAAAATTCATTAAACCACATGAGAATTACGTTAACAACTATCCCTCACGCAATGTTTACAATTATTTTTTGTTAAACAGTGAAGTGCCAGTTTCAAAGTTTCAGTAGGTTAAATGTCGAAAAACGCTGTTCTTAAATAGCGTTTGGCAAACATCCAAACTTAGAAGTTTCATCAAAAAGCCTGCAAACAAGACGAAACTAAATCTGCAAGACACACTGCGGAAAATAGACCTTTGAACTATTCCGAACCATAGAATCTACGACGAAGCCTGCTTTTAACTACTTCCTAGAACTTTCATCATTCTCGCAAACGTACCTATTATTTAGCAGAAACTTGTGCCTCAGTCTAGAATTTTTTTTGATCATTTTCTCTTTGTTGTTGTATACATACACCGAAGCTAGATCGATGTATACAGAGAAGTGCTGATAATTATTACTCTGAGTGTACATACTATGGCTATTGGTTATTATAGTTATTTTTTTTTTTATTTAATTGAGTGACGAGACGAGCAAATCGCTCGCCTGATGTTAAACGTCACGTTTGCCCATAACAGGTCAGCGCCACCCAGAATTTTGAACTCGCAGAATTCAAGACCCTGCGCGGCACAGCACTGTGCTCGTTACCTTGAGATATAAGTTGTTATTTCTCTTCACAGTACTTGCTTACCTAATAATAGTTAAGTTAAGTCTGTAAACCCCAAACATGTCGTAACCCCATACGAATTCATACGATCTCCGTCACGTACCTATAGCAGCTTGTGAAGTTGTGACATACGACTACATACTGTACATACTGTACCTATTGATTTTATCTCCGTAACTTAGATACGTGACGTATCAATTTTGAACAATCACCGAAAGCCCTCGTAATGTATTCTGTGATGTGAATTCGTATGTAAATGGGCCTAACTTTGTTTTAAATTTGATTTAATGGCGCAAGGTGACGGCTAAATTATCATTTTGATAAAAGCTCGACTGACAGAAGGTTCGACTTTTCGAAAAGGGTTTTACTAGACCACTAAAATGCCTATATTTTATCTCTTTATTTTGTTTAAATGTTTCTACTCAACCCTAGATTTTAGTGTAGAATATTTTTACGTAATAGTAGTGGTTTTTCTAAAGTCTGAACATTGTACTTGTGGTTATGTTAGTGTGTAGGTAAGTAATTGATTTTTGGAGAGTCGTCTCATCTTTGTAGACATTTAAGCTCTAAAATACGTTTAAATACAGTAATTAATTTCGTATTATTCAATAATAGAGGTACAATATAAAAAGCAAACAATTACTTGATTATACACCGAAAATATGAATATAACTTAAAGTTAGGAATTATTAAAATCCCAGCAGTATAAAGCGATTACTTCCAGACGTCAGTACTTGAATAACCTTTCCTTTTAATTAGTTTTATTTGGTTAAGAGAATCATAGTGCCTACTAAAAACTTTTAAGACATCAATTTTGATTTTATTACTTAGTTACTGTTGGAAAAGACAATTCTGCGGCTACAAAATTTTATTGAAAGCGACGCGACGGTCGTATTATGGCGCGCCAGTCTTTCTGTAAAACTATTTATTATTTTTGTCACTGGTTCATGTTTGTAACGTTGTGTGTGTGTGTTTCCAGTATCTACGTAAGTTATTTTCGATGCAAGTACGTTAATTTCGTTGAAACTAGATAGAAGCTGACACAGCATTCTTCCCATTAGACCTTAGAAGCTAGTATCTAAATTGTAGTACTGTTTTTTAAAACACACCATATTTATACTCGTAAGCTGATTTTTTCCTTTTTTACTAAAACATAATAGGGTTTATGTCTGAGTCCTAAAATAATACAAATCTTACCTTCTAAGAACATAGCTCAAAAATATTATGATTACCTACAGCACAAAATAAATATCATTATGTAGTATGGTTTTATTATGTACCTATGTTACCTATAATTTTAATCAGAAATATTTATTGACCTAAAATGAAATTTAATGTAAAACTATCATTATCTAATACTCTTACATAATTATATCTGGTTATGAAATAATCCTGAATACCTATTAATAATTGATGAAGATATTAAAATAATATCTTCACCTTATTTTCAATGTAAAATAGATATAAAAATACTAAACTAAAATATTGTACAATCGGTTCTTATCAGGTAACATGGTCTTATTTATTCAGAAATAGGCTTGCGTTTGACCGTCACTCCCACTAAAGCCGCCTTCCATTCCAGGGGACCTAATGGACGTGCTAGCGCTGTTCACGTCGTCGGTGAACTTCGTGCTGTACTGCAGCATGAGCCGCCAGTTCCGCTGCACGTTCGCGCGGCTGGCGCGACGAATGCTCTCCGCGGCGGAGGAGCCCGCCAAGTTCGCCACCAAGCTCGAACCCACGACGCAGGTATCAACCACTATTATAATAGGTATACCTATAGGGTTACATGGAACTGTGCTTAACTAACCCGGATGTATGGAGCAATTGGTTTCGCGATGTTAATATTCTAAAAGCTGCTCATAATATTACCTAAATGTGTGGAGCAATTAATCCAATAGTAAAGCTGTTTATAAAGTTAATATGCAATAAGCTCCTCTGCTCTGTTCCGCGTAATCCTGTATGAAAACGTATGATAATGTTAATTATTTTTGTATACCTCAGATACTTATAACCAATGGGGCTCATGTAACAATTTGTATCCTGCTTAAAACCACTGCAGGATAAAAATCATCCATCGAAAAACATTCCTAAACATCCATCCATCTAGAATCGAACTTGAAGAACTTGAATTTAGAACGTCGAATAAAAGTTTGAGTTAATGGACGGTTAAGGAAAAGTTGAGAGCTTTTCTTGATTTTTGTATGCTTATGACTGGTTTTATAGCAGATTGAAGAACCCAGCTCAAGTTATCAGACGTTGCCACGACACTACGATCATAAGTAGGACTATAGAATTTTGTAAAATGATACAAGCAGCGCTTGAAACTTAATCTATTTCAAACAGACACTTAATCCTGCCCACATCTACGTTTGCATCCTAGTTAAGACTAATGGTGTTACAAAACTGATGAGACTATAACAGAATAGCCACTACGGGGATGAAATGGGACGGCTTAAGGACGTTCATTTGAATATTATGGAATATTCATTCTATGTATATACGCACGAGTTTCTAACTCTACCAAAATTTAATTACAAATCCTCCTATTCAGGTTTTCTTTCACTTAGGTTAAAAACAATCATAGTAAATAGACGTGTGGTAGAGTTTTAGTAAATACATTAATGCAATTCAGATGTATACAATTTTCGAAATACTAAATTTATTTTCAGTAAATTCCTGCTCTGGAGTTAGTCTATAGAACAGTTATTTAAAGTTTAACCAAAGCATAATTATTTCGCTGAGGTAATGAAAATTCGTGTAAATTTTTACAGCTTGTTTATCTTAGTAATGTACCACTAGCGGCTATCCACTGAAAATACATACATACTAATAAAAATTCGCAAAATAAATCATCATCATAGAGTAATTTATTTGAAGGTTGAGATTATTTGGGTAGATACTTGTACTAAACAATTAATCTTACCTAATATAATAATTGGCTGTGTTATACAGACAGACAGATAGACATCGAAGTCTCACCTTAAGGGTCCTTTCCCAAAGATAACCTCACTTGGAACCCTAAACCCAGAACCCTCAAAATTTAAACTGTGTGACGTATGATCTCAAAATATATTTTAAAGTTCTGTCTCCAAACAATAACATTCCAGTAGGACATACTCGTAATAGTAATGTAAGTTTATTAATTTTAGTCGAGGTACGAAAAAAGGCAAATTAAATTTCTGTTCGTGGGAGTCGTCGGTTATAACGAAATTAACTTTTCCGCGTTAGTAATTTGATAGCTCGCTGAAATTTGGTTCTCTTTTTAGGAAATTCAACAGTGGGTAGATGGTTTAATTAATATAGATACTAAGTAAACGTTACTGGGGGTACTGTGTGTCCTCAATGCGGGCCACATCCTTACAAAGGTTAAAGCTTCCATGAAAAGCTGTATTTGTGGCTGTAAGTATGTAGGTAACAAACATTTCCATGTTTTTGGTTTGATTAACACTCTCACTGTTTTATGTTTGTACTTTTTTACAGCTATATAGTGCTTTATTACCACTTACGGCAATTGTGTTTTTTAATAAAACTTTTTACGTTCGAACGTGAACGTGATAGCAGTAACATTTGATGACATGCTAACTTTACATAAACTCTGGATTACATTTCGTTTGTACCTGAGTTTTAGGTTTTTGGTTGTTTATGGGTGTGCAGGTACTGTCGTAGAGCTTCGGATGGTTCTAACTTCTAGGAAAAAAGAAAGGAAGGGAAAAAATCTGTTTGTTAATATAGATGACAAAGATATCATTGCTTCTAACAAAATTGTCAGACACTCTACACCTACTTGTTTCAAAAGTATTCAACTAACACAACCAAAGTTAATATATTTGTAGTTGATTGCAGCTTTTTTTTACGTACTAACCTTATAGTAGTTACTTACACACAATACTTTTCATAATTTTTTACAATTTATGAAAATTCGCTTTTCCAATTATATTTTTACTTGCTTGGTAACATTAGCTCTCCGGGTTTTGTCGTAAACAATAGCCATCATGTCGGATGAAGCCTGATTGATTAATGAAGCTTCCATCAGAATTTACAAAGCTTTCATCAAAGGTATACTATTTCCACGCGTGAGTCTTCATATTTGTATGGCTGGCACATACGAGAATATCCAAAATCACATACACAAACATTTTTTCACAAAAATTAGTAGCTGTGTACAAAAGTATTTTACCAACATTTTACCTACAATGGGTACGACAGGTCAGGGTTGTTATTACTAACCCTGGGCTTTAGGTAAATATTTAATTCATATTTTAGCTTGAACAATGTAATTGGATAATTTGTCAGAGATTATGTTGTGAAGGTACAGTCACGATGTTAACAGAACCTGTTGTTTTTTGGATTGGTGTATGTGTATTTGACGAGTAAAATAAAAATTTGTAGGTGTCTAAGTAGAAGGTAGAATGATGCGGAAAAGATGGTACTACTACAGCGGTCATAGTATTACTACTATAATAGTGGTATGGAAATCAAAGCTAGTTTTGTTCCGTACCTTTTTGTTTTGTTCATATATTTGTGTATTTGGTTTTGCCTGTTCACTTATACAGAAATATCCAGTCACCCAATATCACTTGGGATACCTGGGCCTTTTTCTGTAATGCAATTTTCTCAACCCCGTTATGATAATATCAGAGGTAAAATCCTTGTCTACACAACGACCTTTTTTTTCATTGAATCTATTTACATAAATACTCACCCAAATATTATTAGCATTGCAATGATCTTATTTAGAATATCGATCTTTATCGAAAAAGCCATGAGACTGAAAATAATATTCTTGTTAAAACATCGCAAAAATGTCTCTCTTCGTTTTTGTAAAAACGTAAGTAGCTAAGAAAGATGTCATAATATTGACCCACATCACAGCGAACTGTCCCAAAAATACACATTTGAAATTACAAAATACTTATAATAGGACTCGCCTTGAAATGTATCTGAGATCAAATGAGACCATAGAATAATATTGGGTTGGACCAAAGTATGGTTTCTGAAACTAATATTAATACTAAATGTCAGCTACTGAACCGTAGCACTCGGCTGCGGCTGAGCTGGTCGTTTATCCTCCGATACTTTGGCTCAGCTTGGTAAAAAACATCACTTGTCGTATTTGCCATCTCTGTAGTGATTATTTATTTATAATTTACCTAGTGGAGAAAATTCGAGCCGTTTTGGAAGTCGTTGTACTGAGGATAGGGTTCAATTTAAGAAATGAAACTCCGTATCTGTGTTAGAAGTATATTTTGAATTGACGCGCCACCAGAGACACCTGACTTGCGACGAACATAACGCTTGCGCGTGTTAACTTTCTTAGTGGCGCCATCTCTTGACACCTTTACGAACTAAAGCGGTTTATAATCGAAACTATGTTCAAGTTTTAACTTAAACATACCGCCCACCAAGAACGTTATTGAACGTTCTTCACATGTTATACCGCCCACCATGAAGACCATGGGGGTTACAAATGATATAGACACTATTTTTATTAATCTAAGAAGGAAAACAAACTAAGATACGTACATGTAAACTTATACATGAACAATTATACGTTGCTAATACTCAAAAAACATATTAAGAAATAAATCTTCGCTCTTGTTAGTTGCAAATTCTGTTGAACATTATGTGTACACTAAATATTATAGAATAGAATTTAAGTATAAACAAAATATGCCTCGTTGCAGTCGACAATATGAGTGGCTTTGAAGTGTGGATTTTATAAGTAGGCACATATAAAATTGACTAAACTTACTCTAAGAGTTCCGTACGAACCAGGGTGATTACTACAAACCTGCGTGGTGACAACGCGCTCGAATGATACGTAAATATCGTTATTCCGTTGCTCCAGTCTAGTTTAGCTGGCTACAACCTTTGGCTCATCTTGGCAATCATAAAATATGGCGAAAGCCTACCCATAAATTTGAAACGGGATGACATAGGAATCGTCATTCGTTGCGTTAGTAAACCTTGCAGAAGAGGAAGTTGCACTGAGTAATAGAAAAAATCTGATTTCTCTCTCCTGGTAAGATCTTTCACATTCTCTGCCTCATTCATCCTTGAATGTACCTGTTCTTCAAAATCTTCTTTTTGTATTGTGTTTGCTATATTAGGAACATCTCCAGCTTCGTCGGTCACCAGTTGCTGCCCCGTTGCTATAGTAAGGTAAGGAACTGATGCCGTGTCGAGGTTAATTGCCATTAATTTTATTTCTTCTGTTTCAGTTTCCGGATCGTCTCTCCGCGGGAGCTGGGCCGTCGCTAAACCGAAGTAAGGAACTGATGCCGTGCGGAGATGAGCTTCCACTGATCTTATTTCTTTTGTTTCAGATTCCATATCATCTCTCAACACAAGCTGCTGGACGTCTGCATCTTCTTGAGCAATAACGCGTTCGGACTTCGAAACGCTGTCTTCGCTAAGACATATTGGTTTTATCTGCCCTTTTGATTTTGTTTTTGTTGCTTGACTGTGCACTTCTTCGCATGACTGCTCCTCTCGAGTGAACATTTTTCTACTAAAAGAATCAACTTCAATTTGCAATGTCTGATTAATTGAATGATTGTCACATGCATAAGCGTACGTACTGATGATAGCATGATGAGTTGAGAGACATAGATCGTCACCGTATTGGCGTGTAGGGCCAGATAGAACCCATCCTAAGGTTGTATGCTGAGCGGTTAACAAACCGTTAGGACTCTTGATCAAACCGTCTTTCAAAACTCGACCATAAATATCTGCACCAAGCAAAATATCGATTTTGTTTGGGACTTTGAACTGTGGGTCAGCAAGACTAAGTTTCGATAGTTTCGGCCAATCTACACTACATTCGATTTTTTCAGATGGAAGTAAACCTGTGATAGTGTCTAGCACGTGCGCCTGAACTTTCATTTGGAAACTGGGATTGTATCGTGATTGGATTGGTATCTCAACGATATACCTTGAAGCTAGGTTACTCTTGTTGCCACCCAATCCTGAGATGGCACTTTGATTTGGTATTTTTCTAAGACCGAGCACTTGTACAGTCGATTCTGTGACAAAAGACGCTTGTGAGCCCTGATCTAAAAGGGCTCTAAGTATCTGCTTCTTGCCGTTCTTATTTTGAGTTTTGACAAGCGCGGTGGCTAACAGGATTTGACTGGATCTGGTCTGCTTCGAAAAATGTGCATTGACATTCGAAGTTGATGAGGGATGTTCTACTGCTGTCTTTTCGTTTGACACTGTGGCGTTAACTTCTAACTGCTCTTCTTGTTTAGCTAAACTAGAATTGTGCGACTCCATAGATGGCTTAGCATTAGGGTGCAGTAGTGAGTGATGGTTGTGGTTGCAAATACGACATTTGCTAGAGGACAAGCATGTAGCAGCCGAATGATTACGGCCTAAACAGTTGAAACAAAGTCCGCTGGTTTGCACGAAACTATGTCTGGTAATGTAGTCAGTTTTAGCAAATTCTTTACACTTCCACATTTTGTGATCTCCATTTTTACAATATAGGCATTGATCAACCTCAGCATTGGAATTTGTAGCAATTGCGTGCAATACTTTAGGCTTGTAGTTTGAAACATTTGAGTTTGATTTAACCTTTGAATCTAAAAATTCGAGAGATCGAAATCTTGACTCCAAAAATTCTTTCATCTGCTGCAAGGTAGGTAACTCGTCAGAGACACTTATTTTCACCTCCCATTGCTTACGTGATTCATTGTCTAACTTTGAGCAAATTATATAAACTACGATAACATCCCATGAATCTACGTTGACACCCAAGTTTCTCAAACCATTTAAAGTATCGTTGGTTGCATCTAAAATGTCCTTTATTGCGTTGCAAGATTCGTTTCCAATACCGGGTTGAGTCATGAAACGCTGCAATAGACAATTAGCCAGGTATTTTTTGTTATTGTATCTGCTATTTAGAATGGACCACGAGTCGTGGTAGTTTGCTGCTGTGATGGAAACATGTCTCAAGAGTTGTTCTGCTTCCCCCATGAGATGTCCTTTCAAATAGTGCATCTTTTGTACATTGTCTATTGCATCGTTGTTGTGAATCAACGATAAATAAAGATCTCGAAATGTTGGCCACTCGGCATATTGACCGGAAAACGTCGGGATAGTAATTTTTGGAAGACGAACATTGGATTCCGTTTTTGTGACACTGTTGCTTGAAGAGCTTTTAAACTGACTAATATAATTTAACGCTTCCTTTAAATCTAGCTTGTAAGTAATGTATGACTCCTCGATATTTTCATAAACTTCGTTTATAAAATATTCATGTTTGAGAATGGCATCGGTAGCTTCAGCTGATAGTTTTAAATGATTTTCTTTTACAGTACTCCACTCTTGTTCTAAATTCTCAAGCCTAATTTCTAAGTAAGATTTCTTAGCTAAACGATCCTTTGAAGATTTCTTAAAGTTATTGTGACCGTTTTCTATAATCTTTTTGGATGCATACAAACATTTAATCAAAGATGCCATTTTAAACTGAACACAATCTTGTTAATTACAACGCAAAGTATTTAAAGTCACAAGCAAATTTTTCTAAGTGTTTTAAATGAAACTAATATCTAGGTAAAATCCGGCATGGATTCCCCGTAGTAACACTTTTGGTAAAACTATTCTAAGTTAAAAGCTAACATGCATTAAATTTCACAAGTCCAATAATCTGTCAAAATTCACGAAAATTTTACAAGTCCCAATAATCTTCAAACTGCGCTAAGTTGATGAATGACGTTTCGTTTCGATGACACTACGCAGATAATAATTATCACAAAATGTACTCACGATTTTTCACTGACAAACCAACCACAAACGTAACACTATTGTTGATCTTCTGTGCCCGATGCTGCTGTGACGTCGTTGCTGACGTCACGCTCGATTGCTTGCCTCTTCCTGCTTCCTCGGCCGTAGGTGCTCTTGCGCACTTTTCCGACCACTCGCAACGATCCACTTGACGGATCGATTACGATGAGCACCTTCAGTGGCGATCCACCACTGGTTAGTTGGTTACTAGTGCTTTGCAGGTGAGGTCGTGGACACACACACACACACTCAACTACTTGATAGATCGCTGTCTATCCGACTCGTGAAGGACCATGGAGAAAATTCGAGCCGTTTTGGAAGTCGTTGTACTGAGGATAGGGTTCAATTTAAGAAATGAAACTCCGTATCTGTGTTAGAAGTATATTTTGAATTGACGCGCCACCAGAGACACCTGACTTGCGACGAACATAACGCTTGCGCGTGTTAACTTTCTTAGTGGCGCCATCTCTTGACACCTTTACGAACTAAAGCGGTTTATAATCGAAACTATGTTCAAGTTTTAACTTAAACACCTAGTAATTGTTATTTTGTTTTTAATTATTATGTATTTTTTTTTTCTGCCCTATTAGTAATATATATTTATATATATTAGTTTATTTTCGCTAATGTAGGTAGTTTTAGTATTAGAATGTATTTTATTTGAATGTATTTTAAGTATTTTTTACTTTTTTTTTTTTATGTAGGTTAATATGACAGTTTTTTTTTTTTTCTTCTCAATATTGCACACCCCGTTTTTCTGTTTTTTGTCTATCCTCTCCATCCTAAGGTTGCCTGGAAGAGATCGCTCTTAGCGATAAGGCCGCCAGTTGTCGCACTAGTTTTATGTGTTATAATTCTTTTGTTTGTAATTTATGGTGTTCACAATAAAGAGTTTATCTATCTATCTATCTATCTCAGTAATACTTCAGATCCTAATCTTGGGTTAGCTTAAAAGTTTTAGAGGATATCTGAACTTACTTACCCTTCAATGGATAACACGCAGAAAATACTTAAACATATTTCACGCCTAAATCCCAAAAATAAGGATGACTCACAATCAGCTAAATCGAGTGTGTTTTTATGAAAAATTTCACACTCGGTACGTTTGTTTTTATTAAGTTATAGACGTACGTGAAATACTTGTTACATAATCTACTACACTGGGTCGAAACCTTATCCATTACTTACTACGTTATTTGGACCGACCCAATCTCATTATTTACTCAAGCACAAAATACTGCCCTTATCAATCTACCGCTGACTTTATTGGGCTAAGCTCTCTTTATCAACGACTACCTAACTAATAAAACCAATTTGTCAGGGACATTTAATTTTAGAATTTTTTTACCGACCGTAGCTTTTTGATAAGTCTCGAACTTGAAATTCAGTAACATTTTTGAATGGGTGAACGGACAAGGGCATATAATATTTTGTCCAGGGTTAACGTTCGGAAGTGACTACTGAATCGATAGAAAATAATTTAACTGACTCTAGCTAGAACATTTAATCTTTTTTAGAGTAGACTTGAATTTGACATTTATTTTTGCAACTGAAACTTGTTTTGTCAGCTTCTTTGCAATTAAATAGACCGGCTGTTAAAAAACGCAAAAACCATCACTTGGTGCATGCTTTCTCAGATGGAATCTTTGCTCAAAGGTGGAAACACCGATAATAACCAAAGTGTTCCCATTGTGTGCCCAACAGGTGACCGGGCCGCTATAGCGGCAGATTCCCGCCCTTATCAGGGTGGTTGAGGAGAGCATTATTTAAATATTAAGGTAAGAACGTATAAAAGTCCCCTTCATTATTTTTTTTCTTTTTTTTTTAATTTTCAAACTTTTTCTATCACTGACTTGAAAGAACATTTCAAAAGCGTAATATTTCTCTCTTTATTGTAGTCAAAGTCATTATGCAAAACAATATCAGCTGTCATCAAAAATCGATCACTGTAAAGCCGTTGCCTTTTCTTGGGCAAGCAATTTCAATAAAAGATAGAGATATATATTATATGTTGAAAGTAAAAATATTGGTAGGTCTGTGTCCTAGAAAAGCGACCCTTTCAAAGTTTCAATTATGAAATGCGGGCGGGAGATAATTCTTCATACTTCGCAACCAACAAAAGAACTTTCGGGTCAGATTGTTCCATACGATAGAGCCGTTTGTTGACTAAACCTCGAAAAACGGTGACTTTTGTGTATGCGTTTCAGAGGTGGATAGGAAAAGTTGAAAACATGCTTCATATTTCTTGCTTTATAATACCTACCTAGAGTTACGTTACTTTAAGATTTATTTTTTTCTCTCTATATTTTCTTAGTAAATATTTTAGATGCATGCCTACAGATCGCGTCAAATATATCTATTGGAATTCGTAAACAAGTAATTACAGCCCGTGGGCTTCGCCGAATCTATTTAGTCGAGTTTATTTTGGTCTTAAAGAAGATTTGTTACAGCAAAATGTCTATAGATAGATTTTGAAGGACCAACTTTAATTAAATATTATCTGTTTGACGAAAGCCAAGAAGACTTTGAACCGCGCCAGTAATGATCAAATTTGTCTGTCGTAAAAACAAAAGCATGGTCTTGTTAATTTAACAATGCCCCCGGAGTTTGGGGAAAATTAAACTTTGTTAAAAGTTTTTTAGGATTACCGACGCATATTTTGGTAAAGTCGTAATTTCAAACTTTATGTTTATGTTACTTGCCTGTAGACAAGACAACTGGTTAAGTGGAAAAAAATATCGAATAAATTGTTTTAGAACTGTTTTATAAGAATTACAATAATATAATATAAAAAAACTTGAAAACTAGGCTGCCGCCTTCAACAGGGCAGGGCCCAATAGCTTATATTATTACCTATTAGCCTGTTTCGTCACACTTCTGGGCAGCTTCCCTATTTTCTTTCCAATCTTCCCGGCTAAGAGTTTTCCCCGGCCTTCACGCCTTCTCCGTGGTGGCGTGCCCGCCAGGTAGCCCACTGTGTAACTACACAGTCTTTAGATGCTTGGCCCGGAGCTCGTCTGACTAGCGGAAGACTAATATTTATATTATTTTTAAATTAACATACGTCATATAACTTCTAAAGTATACCTACATTATATG
This sequence comes from Alcis repandata, assembly GCA_949125135.1. Lineage (NCBI taxonomy): Eukaryota > Metazoa > Arthropoda > Insecta > Lepidoptera > Geometridae > Alcis > Alcis repandata. The sequence goes on along the minus strand of OX421226.1, from coordinate 6,327,795 downwards.
AAGCTTATGATACCAACGACGCTTAACATTTAGATGTGTTTATAAGTAAGGCACGTGACTAGTGGGAAACGTGGAATGTAAATCATCTAGGGTGAATAAATGTATTTACTTATAAAACTCTACTACTACTTTTTAAAACTTAGGTACCGTCATTTCACGAGATATTACTCGCATAAGTACCTTCACATTGACACGTGTTCGGTTCAATATTACTCCACTTAGACACATAGTTCCGATCTCTGAGCCCTGTAATGCTATTTTAGGTGTCACGTTTTCCATTAGTACATGTTGAGATCACTTTCAGTCGATCAAGGTGATATTTTAAAACTGCTTACACTTACTAGATGACTCAAATGTTGAAAATAAACCGTTATACACAAGTAATTTTAAAGTTCGCAGAAAACATAGTTTTGCATATAAATTAAATATTAACTTGACCAAAAACACAGCGAAAGTACAATGAAACTTCGCCATTAGATGGGACCAGTAGGTAGGTATACTTGGCCCTTGAAAAAGCTATTCTCAGCTTATTAAGAAGCCTCATTCAGCTAACCAAAACGACTTCATTAAACAAAATGTCCATAAAGTGATTCGAAGGCGGGCGAATTTGCTTTTTCATTCACGGGTACAGTCTGAAGTCTAAAGAGCTCAGAGAGGGTAGTTTTTGTATTATTATCACTCAATGTCAGCATTGTCATTGTGAGCTTGTTACACGACGGAAAGTAATTTATTAAAGAAGACAAGTGACTGAAGTACTTGGCCACGACTATTTATTCTGGATTTGAAGCTCTAAGTAATGCTTAAGACTTTAAGGAGAATGTTATGTGAAACAGGTAATTATTTTATTACATTTATACTTTTGTAACAATACAGAGTTATGAGTAAAAGGTATGTTTGGCCGAAAAAGTCTTATAGGACTTATCATCTTGAACAACCATGAACAATCATGAACAACTTTTACTATGGGAACAACATGGAATTCGCATAAAAAAATCAGCTGTTCCATAGAAGTTTCATAGAATAATGTCGATAACACTCGAAATGTATGGAATAGCAGTTTTTTTTCCCTAATTCCGGTTTGGGCTCATAATAAAAGTTGTTTATTATGATATTAAGTACTATGTGTCCTTTTCAGCATACCCTTTCTTTATGGCCCTGTATGTTTATTTACTTACATAGGTACCTACTTACTTAGTTATCGTAGATTAGTGTGAAAGAAGCGACAAAAAGCGGCTGCAACCGCGAGGCGTAACCATAGTTATTAAAAAAGATATAGCTACGAATTAAATTTAACAATTATTTAATCATATTAATTAACTTACCGAGGTTTTCTAAACTGAAACAAAAAGCCCAGATTTATAAAATTAGTTTTGAAATTTGACCAAATCCGACGCTCACCTGTTCGCATGAATCGCCTGTAATCTAAACCGATATCTGCAATTGCCTAGTTAAATATCGAATGCCATTCTCATTATAGCTTGCCTGCAAAGTGCTGTAAACACGAGTGGATAGCATGTCTGAAACTTGCCTCTGCTAGCAATTTGCACTTTAATTTCGCTTAGCAATTCGGTTCAGAGTGCTCCGGCGGGGTTAGTGGTTATAGTTTAGAGATTGCTGTCACGCAATGGGATTGGAAGGAGCTTAACCCGATGGGTCCGCTTGTCTAACGTAATACCTGAAAATAAATAACTCGAAAAATGGGTCAAGATATCAACCCGATTTGTCGCAACATCGTTATTTGACTCTCCATTTAATTTACTCTAAAATCGTTTGATAGTTTAATTCAATGAAACAAAGACGAACAATATCGATTTGAAGTGTTTTTATATAAGTCATTAAATAGGAGAAAAAATGTTTGAAATAAATAATACAACAAAATATGGTAATGGTGTAGTGGGTTTTCAGCCTTTGATGGCAGTACATTGGCCTGCACCACACATATATACGCATTTATATGTATACATGGACCATAATTTAGCATTCCACTCTATTTCATACGGTATTCAAAATGGAAAAGAAGTCACAATATCTTTTGCTACTGCTACTTGAAATGTACTGCTTGCGAATGATTCTAAGAGTATAGGTATGTAGGTATATATGTAATTTTATTCAAGTATAGGTATCGATTAACTAGGAAGCAAATGTGTTGTATTATTACGAGTAGATCACACGCAGCCGTCGGAATCATACAACATGATTGATGAACGTTTAGCCAAACAATAGGATGCCTCATATCGTCGTATCCGTGGAAGACAGCCACAGTTGCAAAACCCTAGGTTTCCAGGAGGCGGTTTTTTCTGATTATCTCGGAAATTTCTTAGACAACGTATGTTTTTTAGTATTCTAAACAATTCCTTGACACAACAGGCAGGGAATCATATTTTTTTTTAATTTTTGACGATAGTATTTGTACGTGTTTTGTCCCTTAATACCTTACTCCACGGAATTTTCTCAAGATCACGTCGGCTTAACCGCCATGAGGGCTTTTTTCCGAGTGAGAAATGAGAAACGCGGTGAATTTAAGAGACATTGCGCCTTTATTCCACGTAAAAAGCTGGGTGGTGGCCTTCTTACGACAAAAATATTAGAATTTGCGGTTTAATTTTTAGTGTTCGTGTACAAGAGATGAAAAACAATGTTGTTTTAACCGACTTGCAAAAAAAGGAGGAGGTTCTCAATTCGGATGTTTGTATTTATTTTTTTTTGTTAATGGTTGGATGTTAGATATTATAATTGTGCGCGACTTTTTTTATTTTGACCTGACCGCGAGCGCGTCACGCTTGTAATCTCCTGATGAAGATCACCGAATATGATCGAAACTAGTCGTTATAAACGACTTAATTTGACGTTAGTAATCCCGTGTTAATTATATCAGAATATATTTTAATCTTTAAATATAAATAACAAGTCCTGACTGACTGGATTTTTTGAAATTCAACCCCTGAAGGTGTGGAATAGGGTGTACAAGTGTATATGGAGAAGCTTGTTTTGTTTTTTGATGCCACGAATTTAAAAATTTTACAATATGACTTAAGAAAACATTGATCACGTATTTCACCATTTTCTGGAAATCAACCCCTATGAGGGTGAAATGGCGTGGTAAATATGGCACGAAGAGAAAATTTGTTTTGATGCTACGTCAATGAAACTTTACACAGATGTACTAAATTTATAATAGAATCCCAAAATTTTCGAAAAGTCACACTCTCGAGCTGGAATTGTTAATTATCTCGAAAATTCAAAACGCTTTTACCAAAGCGCCAAGACTAAAAATACTCCAAAACCTTAAACTTTTTTGGGGAAATTGAAACAACAAACAACACAAAATAAAACAAACAAACTTTGAGGGTCTATATTCCCGAAACTATTGAAGGAAGTGTATTTGACCAAATGTTATAGGGGTTTGCGAGAGCTACTAAATGGTGGCGACGAAAATCCAAGATAACAAATTAAAAATGGTCCGAGGGGGCTGATTTATTGTATCTGGGGGTTTTAAAGGTCCCTAATTCCATTATGACGCTTTTGACATACTCTCAAAAAAGGTTAAGTAAATTTAACCCCAAAAAAATAAACGGTTTTTAAAGTGTAGTGTCCACGTGGTCGAAGCTAGTTTTCAATAAAGTAGCGTCGACTGACCGCGAGATGATTTATTTTAAACCCAACTGCAACGAAGCTAAAAAAGAGGGATATGTATGTATTTATGTGTGTATGTACGCATGTATATTGATTGTGGATGTATAAAGTAGCTCTTTGTTATGACCGAATAGTAGTGGAATAGTATAGTGGTACTAGACTCACACAAACAAATAAGACGCGCGACGGGATCTAAATACTTCAATAAGAGATTTATGTCAGAATCTCCTGAAGAAGCAGGGGCTAGAAGTGCAACAATCGAAAGAAACACAAAACTACTACCAAAAAGAATAAATAAGACGCAAGACATACAGGTTCCTTAAGACCTTGACTGCTTAGCCCCCAAGCAACTGCTAGCCAAGAAAAAACCAAAAGGCTCTTCCAAAAGACTCTTTCAAATCGCTTAGTCACCGTAGAGGAGTAAGCCAGCACCCGCTAAACCAGACCGGAAGACTCAGGCTTTTCTTAATGCAAACACCCTAATCGTAGACAGTAAGATCACCAAACTAAGTTTTTCTATAAAATCTATAAATTGGGACATCCTAGGGATATGCGAAACTAGAAGTCCACAGACATAAAAAAAAACCATAGAAGAATACTAGGACTTTATTCTATTCCGCACACCTGGAACAAAGTGAACAAACGGAAGAAACGAGGTTGGGTTCTTAATGACAAAACCTCTGAAACACAATATTTTAAAATTTAAAACCGTGTTGGATAAAACTACAACTCTGGAAATAAAGACATCCAACGAAAATGTTAGATAATTTGTACTGGGATATTAAAGCCTCCGAAGACAAAATAGTTAACGAAATTTTAAAATCATTATGAATGCTGTTGATAAAGCCACTACAGCAACTATTTAACATAGTTATTGAAATAAAAACAACGTCAGCACAGTGGTCGAAGTCTATTATTATACTTGTACATAAAAAGAAGACCAATGTGACATTAGAAACTATAAACCAATCAGCCTAATGACAAACTTGTATAAAATGTTCTCAAATTTTTTACTCAACCGGTTGACAATAACTCTAGACGAAAACCAACCGAGAGAGCAGGCAGTTTTTCGAAATGTTTTCAACAATGAACCACATACAGGTAGTCTTTCAATTGATAAAAAATCCAATGAAAACGGGAAACCGCTATTTATGTGCTTTTTATAGACTACACAAAAGCATTCGATTCCGTAGACCACAACATGATCTGAACTGCACTAAAATAACAAAGCACTGACCAGCCAACCAGCCGTACATTAACGTGATCTGCAACATAATTATACTCTAAAGGCATAGCCAGAATGTGATTAGAGCGGGAAAGCATGGAGTTCCCAATGGAAAAATGAGATAGGCAAGGCGACCCTATTTCATCAAAAACCTTCTCGGCTGTGATAGAGCGTGTTTCCAGAAGTCTGAAACGGGAAAACAAAAAAGTGAAGATAGATGAATATTTCCTGAGCCACTTACGATTTGCTGAATGTGGTATTTGCTGAAAATGCATTAGACTTTGAATCCATGGTTAGCAAACTAGTAATAGAAAGCAAGAAGGTTGGTCTAGAAATAAATGCAACAAAAATAAAGGTTACGTTACTAATCGTGAGTCTCATGTCATTGAAGGTGTAAAAATTGAGTATGAGAACATCTATGTTATCTCGGACATTTGGTTTCTTTTCATGATTGTACAGAAAAAGAGGTACACATAAGAATTTCATCAGACTGGAAAAACCATGAAATAAAGACATAAAGAAATGCTTAACATATGGGTGTCAAACATGGTATTTGAGTTAAATGGATGAAGAAAAAGTTCTACAAGAGAAAAATGCAGAAAAGTTTATCAGATATAAAAAAAAACAGACAGATTAAATATAACTTGTAAGAAACAAAATCAAAGTACCTGATGTATGTTAAGATGTAAGACAACAACGATAACACTACTTAAATATGTGGTCTGTGATAATGGGCAGGCTACATACCTATTTATGTAGGAGTGAAAGCAACAGATGGACAAAAATAGTTACGGAATGTATTTCAAGATATAAAAAAAGAAACCAGGGAAAGCAAAAGAACAGATGGAGAGACATATATTATTTACGGAACAATACTGACCAGACGAGGAAGACGAGAGAGAGAGAGAAGAGTGGAGAGTTTTAGGGGAGGCCTACACCGCAGAGGCCACTTCTATGATACAAACTAATTAAAATTATATGTTATGTAGTATTTATAAGGTAGAAGAAATATAGACTTATTTATTTAATTTATTGTCTTTTTTATATATAAATGTAGGTATACAAAGATGTTTATTTTTGTTTAGTCCTTTAGCGTTGATTCTGACTGGCGCGTGACTTGTAATGTAACATATTTTAAAAATTGTAGTTCATGTACACCCAGTTCCCAATAGCATTAGAAAACAAGTTTTTCTTCGATTTTATCTACTGTGAGTAGCATTGTTTTTAGCCATTAAGTTATTGCACAAATAAAGAATGAAGATCAAAATATAGAATATTTGAATTTTATTCACCCTCCCGGGACATATTAACCAATTTCCTGGAACGTTTAATTACTCAAACGCGCCCGCACGCCCGGTAAATCCGTCAAGTAATGGCACAGATGCGCTTACGACCCTGTCGGCCGACTCCCCAAGCAACTTTTACCGTCGAACACGGCCGCGCAGGCGAGTGTGGCCGTAATCGCCGGATAAATTTGGACGCAGTGGCGTTAGTGGCTGTATTCTACGGAGTATTTTGGAGCGTGGCTTTTTGTCAAAATTTTAAATCGTGTTTTTTTATATCAAATACAGGATTTTCCGATTTTCTGAAAATGTGAGTAGATGCGTATGTATTTAAGGATTCCAAAAATGCAATAAAAGAAAAAAGCCACAACCGCCAGTGTGGCAGTCTTCCACGGATAGGGCGATATCATACCGGCCACCTATACCTACAGACTTAGTAAATTATGCCTAGCTCTACTATTGTTCTGAAATAATCCTCCTCTAATCGTTAGTTCACTTGTGAGCGTTGTGATGTTTCCGCTTTTTGTTGCCAGAGACTACGATCTTTGAGCTTAATTGTTTGGACAATGCTCGGATCTTATTGTACTAAGTTATCTAGATCTCTTTCTTTTCAGCTCTGGTTTTTTCGTGACTATTAGCTTGGGTTTTTGTGATTATAAGAGGAAGTTCGGGCTAAAGGTCGTTGATATGGCCAGATTATGGATAGGTTAAGGTTATACATTTATGATAGCTGATAATATGAATATGTGACATTTCATCGGTCACTATAAATGCCAAAGTGATATATCCAGTTTAACCGACTCATTTTAATCATTTCAGAAAATACCGACGTAGGATAAAATGGCTACAAAACGAATGTAACAACTGGTCGTATTACTAAAAGCGATCTTTTCCAAGCGATAGCGTTGTTTGTGAAATACACATGAAAATGAACATTGACCATTGTATACGAAAATGTTAGGTAATAACTGAAAAAAATAATTTAGACATGCATAAAGGTACATACTGAGGTACACATAACAGCCTTGTCATTATTGCAATGTTGTTAATTAAGTCGGTGTTTGAACTTTTGACGAAGGTTCAACGTTTAAACCACAAGCTCTTTGTTTATAGCATTTCAAATTCGACTTCAAATGTATTGTAACACTCACAACCGCCAGGGATCTAAGCTGCCACTGATGTCGTGAACAGATTTGAGTAGGTAAGGTTAACGTTTAAAACGTGAAAATGAAAATCGAGTTATGTACTGTAATTGCCATGAAACATACTGTATCTATGAACCTATGTATTTTCGTTCCTATACAGATACTATTGATTTTATTTCAAAATGTTTTTTCAACTAAAGAGCACCTATCGAAGTTTATAAACCTATCGCTGATTCTTTTCATTTTCTTTTCGACCCTTTGATTAATTATCTTCATTCGAGCGCATTTACCGTGTAATTAATCTCGCTCTTTTATCTTTTTTATTTTCTAATTTGAAACAGTTTACTATTAACAAAGTGCTGACTTCAGGTTAAACCAGTTTAAAATAGCACCGTAGGCACTACATGGGCAGGCCATGTCATCCTCGGATATGCTGCTCTGTGATAATTTCGACTGGTGGTGAAATCAAAAATTATCACGGAGCAGTTGAGACCAGTTGAGTCTTAAAATTATCTTTAAAACGACTAATTTCGCGCACAAATCGTATTCTTTTATCAAAGGAAGAAACAATCTTAGTCATAAAAAGAAAACTGTAAATAAATACTTCTTAAACATGATTTTGTAAGAGCTGAATGAAATGCCGATTATTTTATACAATATATTGATGGATGTGCTATACACAAACTTACATACATCTCATTAGAAAATGGCACATACTACCTATGTTGTGAGCCAATTTGTAATGAGTGGGTGAAATCATGAGTGAAACGAACTATACGAGTACATCCGCTATACAAAAGGGCTCTCCAATAAAGTACTGTACTGTATAGTATAAAACACTTGTCTAGACAAACGACCTTCATGGCTTTTGCATTTTCAATCCTATTGTGAAGCTTATAGTTTTCAATTTAAGTAATTTGTAGAACGAATAAACGAGCAAATTTAAAGACGATCGCTTTATTATTTTATAGGTATATTTTATAGGGAGCGCTTTCAAAACGCATAATTTTCCGAACCAGAAATCCCTTTCAAGCTGACGCAGTCGTTAAATATAGAGGTATATTGAGGATAATAAATATTTGCTCTCATACAATATTTGATCTTCTTTTAGAATATTATTCACGATTCACGTCGTATGATTTTTTCATGTTCATAAGCAAAAATATTCTTCATTCTTTTATTCAAAATTTGTATCGTAGAGTTGCTTATTTATTTAGATTGGGACTTGTCAAATCCTTTGTAGCTGAATTGGACACGAGCTGATATCAATGGCAATCGGGTTCGTACTCGGACGGAGATCAGTGACACGCTGTGACACTGAATAATCAACGACTTCTTTTATGATACGACAGCCCGGCGAATGTGATAGCAGTCCAAGCTGACTGTTTTTCGAAAAAAAGTTACAAACTTTTTTCACGCAAACGACAGACGTGCTGTAGTTATAACGAGTTAATTCCTATTTCAGGATACGGGCCTTTAGTCTAAAGCTGCAAATATGTTTGGAAAAACCTCTGAATTGTCGAATGATGAAATGATTGACCTCTGAATGATTCTATAGGGTTACAGAAAAAGGCCGATAGGTTCTCTTCTCACTGTATTCGTCATTTTGATTAATTTTTATTATCAACCAGGCTTACCCAGAAATCGCAAAATATGAACAGAAATAGCATTACTTTCTTATTCGTGTGATTCCACTCTGTGTTTTTTTTTTTATTAAAAAGCGATTCATGTTTACTTTTTTATTGGACCTAATAAGTATTACAGACTTGAGTATTTTCTTTCACACTTCTAACTGTATGATTTGTTTTGTTTGCAGGTAACGACACTCTCTATGAAACTGTTCAGAATACACTAGACAATTTGTGAGAAATAAAGTAAATACATATTATAATTAATTATTACCGTACCTGTAAATAGCATTATTATTTTAAAGATGATTTTTATCTTTACTGTGCTATAAGTTTATTATGTTTATCACGAATGTAAAGTAGGTATATCTACTGTGTAAGCATTTTTATTACTCTAAAAATATAATGTAAACATAGTCATTTAAATAAGAATTTATCTAAACTATTTTTAAGCTTAGTTAAGTTGGTATTTTATTAGTTTCTGCGTCTATTGAGCCATGACGCAAAAACTAAAACACTTATAAAATACCATACTTAAAATAGGTATACATATATACTACCTACCTTATAACTTACCAATTGTAAATAGGTATACTATAATGATTTAGTTTTGGTCGTTCTACTTAGGGTCCAAATCGTGATTTGTAGGAATCGTAATGAAAGTACCTGTTTCATTATAATTCTCTTGCATTTATAGGTATTGTTATATTTTAGTGTATAGTCATTACGAATGTGTAATAAATTAAACATTGTCCATTGTATATTTGTGTATTAAAAATTGATGTCAATTTTGATAATTTATTATTCAGCAAGTTTTATCTTTGAGGTAATATTGATGTCGATTTTATGCACTGTAATAAAACAATGAAACTGTGTTACATAAATTAATGTTTAGACATTATGTATGGGACTGATATGTATTTTCAGTAACCAAATAGATCTGTTTAGTTTAATAGAATTATTGTACTATTAACACATATTACTCTGTTACTGTCACACTACGGAGTAAAGGCCTTCTTCTCTGAAATAGTACTTTATATTTTGTTCCTCTAAGATATAAGTGTCTAGTATTCCAGAAGCTGTTCACGATATAAACGAAATGTTTGTTTTCTTAAGTAGTGAGTTTAAAATATATATATATATAGCTATTATTTTAGAAATTCAAGTATGTATTACTGTAAAAACTTTGTATTAAATAAACAGTCGATGTAACACGATAGCACAATTTGTCTCTGTGCTCAGTAACAGTGTTTTTTATTTGAAATTGCCGTTTCATTTCGGTGCCCACCTTTGTTGAATGTGACGTATCATATTTCGCGAATTTTCGTGTTGCTAATGGAATGCTAGACAAGTTTTACGGCGGTAATATGGCGAGGCAAAAGTTTGATAGGCAGGTAAGTTCTAGGTAATATTTTGGGTGATTTATTTTAATGTACGTTGGCAGTTGGAAGTGCTATAGGACTGAGCTAGTGGATCATGTAAGTATATTAAAAAATACTAACTAAAACTATAAAAGCAAAAGTAAATAAGACATATTTTCGTAGTGGTTGAATCGATCTTGGTGACAGATAAAGAAATGGCATCTTAAGGTAGGAGAAAAGTACGATTCCTATACGAATGATGGTATAAGTTCTGTGGCGGAAGCGCGTCTGCCGATAAAGTATTGAGGTTCTGGGTTAGATTCCCGGCCGGCCAGATTTGTTTCAAATGAGTTTTAAATCTGCTCTAGGTCTAAAGTTAATTGTCCGTGTCTTTTATGTAATAAATAAATAAAATAATAATAAATAACGTTTCACACTCATAGCTCCCCACTAGGATAAATCCTGTGTCGGGGATGCCATGGAACACACACAAAGACAAGGACAACTACTTAACACCCAGACCCAGAACAGATATTTAAAATTCATCATTCAAACATCCAAACAAACATTCAAACATTTAATGAATCCTATATTCCTATCCTATAATCTACGAGGCCCATGAGTATGAAGCTTTATTTACCTCTCTTAGTCGTGAAATTAAATGATGGATAACTAAAAATAACAATTAAATAAATCCGTATGGCGGCAGCTTTTAATAACAAATTAGCTCGCTAATTAAAAATGGCACCTTGAGTCAGAAACAAAATTCCTCTTTCAATATGATATCATTCTGAACCTTGCTTCTGATGGATCTTTAGTATACAAAAGTGAGCTTTTTTAATTAAAAGCTTCTCGTCGTCTTTTCTGATATTAATTAATAAAGCGTAGGTACCTTTATCGGGTAAATTATCGAAACGAACCGTTTTCTGTGCCCACAGAACCATTTTCCAAATTATTTTGTAAATAGCTTACTCTTAATATTAACGTAATTAAATTATACGTAAGTACCTACACCGACAAAAAATACAGCTTTATAGAAAAAAGTGTCTACTCATGGGTTAAATAACATCTCAGCGCAGTAAAACACCAAAGAAGCCTAAATACTCGTATCGCTAAGACTCGTAAAATAAAAAAATACAAGACCCAAATTCTTCGTGAAAAAAATCTTTCTATCAAATCCTTTACTCCGTATAATCTACAATTATATGTAGGTAGGTACATAGTTGTTAACTGAGTGGAACTGACGAATAAATTGGTTCAATTTGTCCCGAGCCTTCAGTTCAGTAACAGCCTTTTAGAAGACACGAAGGATTTGTCTTTTCAAACATCCTATTCTACCTTGTTACTATCACAAAGTTTGAGATTCTTTTTGGTTCTAATAAAATGAATTCGCATCTGACGACAAGCACAATCTTGTACATTGATCATACCATGTAAAGGACACACTACGTTTAACTTGGATCAGCAAGTTAAGAAATAAAATTACTTTATACTTACTAAGCTTCTAACATTTAATGCGACCAAACTGGTATCAAATTTCTTTTCACAGCTTTTATGCAAAACAACTGAAAAGAGCTGTACAGGTCAATTAACAAACTGGCACCATCTTTGCACACACAATGTAAATTAACATTGTTAACAATGAATAATGAATGTGTTCTGTTCATACTCGTATTTGTCTCGCTCGTCAAGGCACGAGAATCTACACGAGAAAGGAAGTCTTTTGATAATGCAATTAAACGTAGAATCATGCTGACTCTAAACGAGCGCATTCATTCACAAAATTAGTGATGACGCCAGCTTTTGTTATAAATAATTGCTTTCGATTTTGGCAGTAAAATTTTCACATAAACATTTTTAGCTTTTGGGAAACAAACAAAATGCATTTGTACGATATAACTACCCACAAAGTCCCTATTTAAGTTATTGTCCTGAAAAAATATGAAACAGAATCCTAGCCAGGTAATTTTAGTGAGGGCAATGGACCGTATTCTTGAATGAGCCACTCTACTGATAATACCTCTGGCTCTTGCCTCTTCCGAGGTAGGTATATTTTTTTCACGTCAGTCTATGTGACATTTGATACCTACCTGTACAATGTTTTCTTGTCGTCTAGATAAAGGAAGAGTTATTTTTTATTTTTACGCTAAAATAATAGCATTAAAGATATATCTACGAGTATGAATGAATGTGTTCTTTTGGGTTATTTGTCAGTAACGACGGCGTATAACTTTCTCCCTATGGGTCTAAAGATAGATGACACGTCTTCCATCGTGACATGACACGTCGGAAAAGGAAAAAGGCGACGTGACGATTTGATGCTTTCTACTTCCGCAAAAGTACTACACTATAAAACACGCAAAGTAGGTAAGGTTTGTTAGAGGGTGATAGATAGATAAACTCTTTATTTTTCACACCAGAAATTACAAACAAAAAGATAATAACACTTAAAACTAGTGCAACTACTGGCGGCCTTATCGCTAAGAGCGATCTCTTCCAGGCAATCTTAAGATAACTTTAGGAGGGTGGTGCTCGGATGCTAAAATTTTTATGTAAACATTCAAAACAATAACGTAATTTCAAAGTCATTCCGAGTTATTTGTTGTTTTCCTGGTAACTCTACCTAAAATAATTTGAGTTATAGAAGCCAAAAATAGCTAAAACAGTAATCTACTTTGCCTGTCAAACTACAAGCTCTTTTAAGAAATATAGTTAAAACTTGTAAATCAGCGTTTCCACATCCTAGTTTTTATTTCACCGACGAGCACGCATTTGGATGCAATAACTCTAAAAGGGTCGTGGGTTGTAAATCCTACGAGTCTGCACTCTACTCCATTAACAGCAACAATCGTAAGCTTGGAAATATCTAAGCCGTCACTTTTAACAAAATCATTTTTGGTTGAAAAGAAAAAAAATTATGATTCATTTCAGAATTGAAAAGTAGGGTAATGTGATTAGTTCACACCGCCGCATCTGTTTTCGTATTTTAGGAAGAACCATAAAAAAATGAGCAAAAACAGTTTTTTCCTTCCTTTACCTAAAACAAAAATCACGTTTGTATGAAGGTACAGTTAACCACGTCAACGTGTCAACTTGAGGTTAACTCCCGGCTAACATTAAACATTTCTATGCGGCTCCAGTTAATTTTTCGAGTACCTCGACTGCGAATAGCTTAGCTCAGCTTTGCCTGACAAAGTTTATTTCCAGATTCGTGACAGAAACGTGTTCTATTTCAACGTCATGTCATGTCTCTTTCGAACCCATTTCAAAAGCTTTGGCATGGTAGTATCACGTAGCTCAGTTGCATTCAACAGCGCTGGAAATCTGTATGCTGACGAGGAGATTGTAAACTAAATATTCATGTTTCAACTCGTAATATGTAGGAGAAGTAGAACGTACGAGGCTTGTGAAAATTGGGCTACGGACTGGGGTGCCGAGATGGCAGTCTTTATTGCCTGAGAGTGAACTGTTAGCACCTCCCCCACTTCACACCCCTGTTGAAAATGATGTTTGCTGTTACAATGTATACCTATAGTCTATACTCGTATCCGCTTTCTACCTACAAACGCGACAGGTATTTTCAGATGACTAGAGATGGGTGGAATCATTCCACCATTTCCAATAAGCGTTAGATTGGTTTTGAACTGTTGACGGTTAAATTCATGAAGCGCCAGAAATAATTGAATTCAAACTGGGTGCCTAGACAAATAATATACTGCAAATTCAAATACTTTTATCAGTAACATCATGATGTTCTTTTAGGTATTCATCGATAAAGTTCAAATTTTGGTTTAACTTTTTTATTTGCTCCTCATTTTTAAAGCACAACTTATTCTACCGACCATAGCGTATATATTGAATGACAGTCCCAGAACTAAAATATAACATATATTATTTACCTATCGCCTTCGAAACTTATTGCACTTCTTCAAATATAGAAAAGTACAAAATGTTCCAAAACGTTATTTGTGTAAAAGTAAATTTTACGAAAAACGTGTTTGATACAAAAACTGCAAAATTTTATTAAACCTCTTAGCAACGTTTCTTTGTTTTTATAACATTAAAAGAAGCAGTCTGTGTTTTAGAGAAAAATATGAAAAACAAACAAAGGAGCTTTTTCCATGAAAAAGTTTGCTCTCGAGAATATTCTGTTTATTAACTTATGCTTCTGATTTATTAGGTATCTACCTAAAAAGTAATGCGTTTATTCGTTAGTAAAAAGTTAAGAGCAAGTTGTTGCTTTTACAATTGATTAATTTAGTGAATTTACATTAGATTCATTTGTGTAATGTTGGTGAGTTCAAATTTTACTTAGAACTCAATACCCTAGAAATGCCAATTAATCGTACCAAGAATTGATACACTTAGTGTACCTACACCATGTTTACTTACATTACGTGCCTACCTGCTAGGTATACTAGTATTCAATTGTTTAGAAAGTAAGTATAATAGAAATACCCAGTAATGAAATATTTTTACTATCAAATAAATATAACCGTAACTTTATAGCATCACTGGCTAAACATATCTATTTCATAAATGAAACGACTCAGTTTAAGCAATATCATTCGTGTAAATTAGCATGATTATAATAGAGTAGGTAGGTACTAGTAAGTTTATTAATAAAAAAAAAAACATACAGACGAATTGATAACCTCCTCTTTTTTTGAAGTCGGTTAAAAATGGACGAAATAAATTAAAAATGCCAGCTCATTCAAAACAACTTTTTGTCTTTAAACAAAAAACAAACGTAGAACGCAGTGTTTACGTGTGTGAAAGCTTTGTTTTCCTTTAGTCATTTATGATCTTCATTAAATGCCACTCTGATAAATTAAAACGATTTCAATGAATGCCAAAAATAACAGTGGATTTTCCAACAGTTTATTGAACAACAACGCATACAAGGTTAATAGAATCGCGTTAGGTATTTTTAGGTGTGATCGAGGCAGTTTTTTTTTACAAGTGGCTTATTTAGGCTCAAATTAACTCATAATGTGTTTAAATTCTATTCATGAATAGATTTGTGTAAGGGCGTAACAGACGCTTGAACTAAGTAGTCATTTCTATTTGTAAACCTGAGCTAGCCCACGCAGCTCCACTTGCGCATTATAGTAAACCAACTAAATAAGGTGTTAAACTAAATTAACCGCCTAATTTATGTAAATGTAACTATACTTTTAATTTAACCAACAACTGACCAAGCAAAACTAGCTATTCCTTACGCTATAGGTACCCGGTTCAAAGTTTAGAACAATGTTTCTATAATATAATAGATAAGTTATACCCCCTGAACAGCCGCGACAAGATTATCGTAAACTTTGGTATGTTTGTAACTAGATACAGGCCGAGAGGCCTGGTTTCAAAGTTTTTGGTCACCCGAAGCCCTTGAACCTTTGAACATTTCGAGTGACTTATTTAGGGGTTGTTTTTTTTATTTATTTATTCAATTTACAGTAATTTCATCTACTTATTCCTTGATGATCATTCGTAGGTATTTAAGTAAATAAGAAACAAAGCAAGTCCGTAATCTTATCTTTAATTTTCACCTATTACAATAAATTAACTAACTGTAGACACTATTGGATCTTGATCAGACTGGTTTGCTGTAAACTTGTAGAACTTCACTCCTGTTGGATTAACCCGAACGAAGAATTCAGTTTCCGGTCCCCAGGAGCGGACTGGCTCTAGTCCATACAAATCCTGAAACAATAAGTATTGTTGGTACAAAGAGAAAAGATACCGTCCATAAATCACACACGATACATACATAATAATCGCTCAACTCATACAATAGCTTTGGACTCGTACAACTTCAGTAAAAAAAATAGGAAAGAGTTTTTGAAAATCAGGATATGACAACAAGGAATTAAAGTCGCCTATTTAACAATGATAACCAAACTATAATTTCCCGAAGTTTTGCTTCCTAAATCCCAAATTTCCGCTCTCCAACAATATACGCTCCTCGATTTTTCATTCCGCTGATCTGACCCAGCGATTGTTTACTACGAACCATTATCCTATTCCCGATTCGCCCATTCCTACTGTCCGACTCTAGTAAAACCACATTATAAATGCTAAAGTTTGCGGGTAAATGTGTAATTAATGAGTAATTTTGTGGTTATTCTACGCAGTAATGGCACAAATGAAGATAGAATTTGAATTGGCTTGTGGAAGCTTGAAACATACATGGTTTCTTTAGAACGAGGCAAATATAGAGTGCAGTTAGTTAGAGTGCATATAGCATGTTTGCTCCTACTAATTTAATTTGTACTAACTTGCACTAAGTAGGCTTGCTTGGGTAGTCCCATCTCAACGTTGGTAAAGTTGGCTGCGTAAGGCGTCCCGTCGTCTCTTTGGCTCACGAACGCTAAGGCGTACGATCCGTCGAACAACTCACGATTCCAGACCTCCAAGCCTTGTCTCTGCAAACAAACAGTAATAAGGTTGACTTTGTAAGACTTTGTAAGGCTTTATTCAACACCTAAAAAAAGTCAAAAACAAGATTTCATCTATTTCTAAAACAACGTTTTATTTTTATCCTGTCAGAATTTTTCTATAGTTTAGCAGGAATTAACTAGTTTTTAAACCTATTTGAATCTTGAATCTTGCTGACTTAATATAAACACACCTTTTCCTTCTTTCCTCCTTTTTCCTCCAGCTTCCACACCCTAGTCCCCTGCTTTCCCAAAGGGTCCTGATTCACAGCTATAACGTCCCGGTTGAGCAGGATTTCCTTGAACTCAGGTCTGATGGTCGCCAAGTCTGTGCTGATGAGGAGAGGCGCGGCCAGGATCGCCCATACCGCCATCTGCACTCTCGCCTGGTCAATTGACAGGCCAAAGTTGCCTATCAGAAGCTGGAACAGTATATTTTTTTAAGGATCTTGAAAATAATCATGAGGTTTGTATGTGAAATATTCTAAATTACATTATTTTTATATACCTATATGACATTATTTTTGTGATTTTCAATTTGTTTTTAATATAAGTAATCTAATATACCTTTAAAGTAATTTTCAAATATAAAACGATATACATATCTTAATATATATAAATCTCGTGTCACAATGTTTGTCCTCAATGGACTCCTAAACCACTTAACCGATTATAATAAAATTCGCACACCATGTGCAGTTCGATCCAACTTGAGAGATAGGATAGTTTAAATCTCAAATTATAGTCGCAATTTTAATTTATTGCAAATTATATATATACTGATAATTTTTACTATAAATTGACAAGTTAGCATCAACATACTACGGTTGCTATAGTTACGCAATATTTGACATAGAATTGACGCAATGGCTTTTGACAGGACAACGTCTGTCGAGTCAGCTAGTGTACTGTACTAATATAACACTTTACTAGTAAGTACTACATAATATTTTATTATAGGTACATTAAAGAAATTACTATGAGAACAACAAAATGTACCGGACAACCACATAAATAAATATCTTTGCTTACTTAGAGCTCGGCACTGAAGATGATAATTACTCATTTTTAATAGAACTACGGAACGGAACTCTATCATGAACGACACGCATGTGACTTTTTATTTACCATGTCAGGGTCATTCCAGTGTCCCGGGCCGGCGTGGCCCGCGAACCTCGCCTGGTTGTCTCCGAACCAGTTCATGATGCCTTTGAGCGAGCTCCACGAGTCCTCGATGTCATCCCAGTTGCGCCACAAGTTGCAATGCTTGGCTAACGCTACATAGTCTGGCTGTGAAGTATGAATATTTTTGTTATTTTTGATGCACAGAAATCTAACTCTGCTGTACAGTTCTCTATGCTGATTATGTTGATTGTTTTACTTAGATTTTTCAAGTTTTAACTTAATTTTTTGGTATAAATAGAATCTCTTCGTCCCCCTTACATGATAGCATACTTAGGGAAACAAACAAATCATCAAATAAATAATAAAGCATGTAAAAATAGTTTAGTTAACAACGTAAATGATCCATTTATAGTACATTATGTTAATGAAATACATATATTGGTACCGAAAATGTATTGCCGATGTACTCGAACTTGCGTTGTGCTAGAATACCATCACCATGACAAAAGCAGTTAAAATATGGGCGTGAGATCATGTTAATGGCTATAGAAAAGTATTACCATAACCATGGCCAATGGTAAGAAGATCACTGCATCAAATTTACCATGTTCGTAAATAAAGTTACCATGAATACTGCTAATAAAGCTTTTAGAAGAATTTACGAGTTTAGAAGAGAAATACCAAAAAATCGAAAAAATATATGTAAATTGAAATAGGGATAAACCGAAAAGTCACTCGGGAAAGACTCGCTGAAAAATTAGGAGGAAATAATAAATTAAACATGAATAACACGGTTACTGTTTGAACAAAACACAATAGAAATCCGGTGTTATGAGGTTACTTCATCAAATAGGTACGAGTAATTATAGATCACTTACACATACCAAAGAAATAATTTATTTTTACATTTTTATTCTTATCATAATCTTCGTCGTATTTTTTTTTATTCACGCAAAACGTTGTTGTGGTGCAATAATTTTCATTTTCTAATAAAATTGATAGCTGGAATGTGACTTGCAACTTACAAGACCAAGTGACTAGCTAATGAAAAGTCCATATATCGCCCATTCAAAGGTAATCAAGGTATACTGTATGGCGTATATGTCATCTTATATCAACAATAAAAATACCTTTCAACATGCTAACAATAAATAAAAAATATTTTACTTACGAGAATCTTTTTAGGTTCTTGATATGCTGGCCAACTGCAGGAGTACAAGATCGGGCGCCCAGTCTCGTTCAACAGCTTCCCAAAAGCTGGGTATCCTTCATCCATATACTTCGGGTCGATGTAGCAACCATCCAGCTTCAAGTAGTCGATCTCCCAGCCCACCAGAGTCTCGATGTCCAGCGCTTCATTGCCTAGCACCCCGGGGTAACCAGCGCACGTGTAGTTCCCATAATCTTGATACATCCCAAACTTTAGACCTTTGCTGTGGATCTGAGAATAAGACAATGATATTTTTGACGTGACAACGTCTTATAAATTGGTTTGCCGGGTGACACTTCAAGAAACTGCGTTACGCTCCGCTCACGTTATGCGCTCACAATGAGAGCGAGTGAGAGGCACGCGTCCCTTCCACTCGGGCATGGTTAGCCCGCCTAAGAGCGAGAGAGACAGACATAAGTCGTTGTCACGTAAAACTTTCGCCCGTATACCGACTTTACAGGCAACCAATTTTTTGTTACAAGTACTACGAATCTTAGATTTATAAGAAAGATTCCAAGTAACTCACTAACTCTCACGTATTCAGTAACTGGGTTAGATAAGTAATCTAACATCATAACTTATCTAACCCAGATCGTTATTACTGCGTGTAGGTACCTACTCGTATATCGCTCATACATAGAAAAGAAAACAAATATTTTCACTAAATTTGTCTTGACTATATTCATAAGTAGTAAGTTAAGTTTTCATTCAAAACTGTAGTAATTCGTAGACTACAAAGTTGTGTGTCGTGAATATCGTCGTGAAACTCGGAGCCATATTTTGTTGAAACTCGAGCACATTAAACTTTTTCACCACTGACGAGTTTGCACTCACGTAAATGACGACTATAATTATACTAATGGTCCTGATATTATGGTCTTCTGAATGTTCTAATCATATCAGGCACGAAAGTAGTGGGAGTATAATGTTTGGCAGAGAAATAAGACAGACGGTGGTTTAAAAAATGTTCCTAGCAAAAAATATTTTAAGCATAGTATACAAAACTTACATAATCAGCTACTGCTTTCATTCCATTTGGGAATCGTTCCCTATCAGGCAGCATGCGTCCATCAGGACCTCGCTTCTTCTCCAGCCAGCAGTCGTCGATACCGAGGTATTCATACCCTGCATCTAAGTAACCCTCGTTGACTAGGAGATCAGCAGTTCTCTTTACTAAGTTCTCACTGAAACAATAATAAGTTTTATAAAAAAAGGGACAGCGTAAACGTATACCTACTATAATACCTATATAGGTAGGTACTTCTTAAAACGATACAAAACGTAATGAAGATAAAAATGATGAAGATTCCGTATTTGGGTTTATAAAGTAGAGTATGCTTACAGAATTCTCCTTCGGTGTGCTTGTTAACAAATTGTAAGGACGTACTTAGAGCGAAAAGGCGAATCCACGTTTTGTATTGTATAATATTATATGTATATTTGTCTTAGGTTTCGAGTAGAATTTCTCATCGCGTATATAAATTACGCTTACCTTGAATTCCTAACAGCGCGTCTCCGCAGAGTTAGCTTCGATTTTGCATATAACGGTTCCTATCCAAGGCATCAAGAAACCTACCAAAGACTACTATTAATGCTGGAACACACTTTGATTTAAACATCTACCGGCCATTGACATGTAAATAATTCGAGAAGAATAAACAACCACACCGGTTTTAAAACTACAGATTTTTTAAGTTTCAAACTTTGTATTATGCACATATTTAATGTCTGTAAAGAAACTAAATGTCTGCTTTTTAGAAGAAAAAAAACTTTTTTATAATTTTAAATGTTTTCGATAATGACCAACCAATGAGGTTTGCAAGAGGAAGAAGATTTTTAGGTGAGTGATTCAGTTATTTTCACATATTTCGAGCTAAAAGCAAGCCTGCACTATCCTGACATTTCCCTAGACTGCAGTGCCAGTAGTGCACACCAAGAAACGCCTTTTCGATGTCTGCGCTATTCATTCTACCTCTACATTAATGTCGAGACGACAAAATTTTGCCCAAAGCATGGTTTTGACACCCACACTGTAGATAGGTAAGTGCTTACCTACTATGAAAATGTATCTACTTACCTAATGCACTCGTCAGGATAACTTTTACAGTCGGTAATGCAGCGGAACCGCTCCCAAGTGAGCCAGCCCATGGGAGGCGTCAGCGCCAGCCCATTGTCGAGACCCTGTCCAGGCGAGAGGAACCCTAGTAGCAAGAAGAGGTACAGCATCTGAAACGTCATTCTTTTATATTTCTTTTGAATAAAGTACGTTGGAGCATGGCGGTTCATCTAACCAACAACACGTCATTGTCGATGAAGGAATGCTATTTTTCATATTTTTCTTAAAGCGTCTCTAGTTACACTTTTGCGAAAAGCTTTCGATTGGAAAAACATTTCAAGCCTTCATTCCTTGCAAAAACAAAGCAAAATAAGAATTCAGGTACTTGCAGTTCCGCGTAGGATTGTGTAATTTAAAATTCTGAATCAATAGACAGCGGGGCGAAGCCTTTGCAATCAGACGAACCGGCTTCGTAGTTTGTTCGTCACATTGCACTTTATACAAAAATTGTAAAACACACTGTGCGGCTTAATTATCAAAATAAGTAAACAGATAACAGTAGTAGGTAGTTGGCATGACCTTTGTATTATCTACAGAACTTTTACTTACATCACAGACTTTCTGTTCCGTAATTTATAAATCACACTTATAAATTGAAAGTAACAACAGCACAAATCGCGAGAAGCCAAAAAAATATTTTTGTTTTGGGACCGCACTAGCCGAGATATGTGCGTCCGTACAATCTGAGACACAAAAGGACAGTGGGAATCTGGACAGTGGCGTGACTGTTATAACTTGCCCATACGCAGCATTATTTGTTGAGTTGGACAAATTAATGAACTGAAACTTACCGTGAGACAGCTATGGTTTTATTGAGAAACTACAACAGTGGCTCCCTCATTCAACTCTGTAGATAAATTGGTCGCTTTATTCCTATTTGTAAAGAGAACCACGGTGACCGCTTACGATGCTATTGATAGTTTGATAAGTGACAAATATTATCAACTACAGAAGAAGTTATAAACTACTACTTTTTATGTGAAGAGTTTTATAAAAAAATACTGCAAGTTACGGGCTTTTTTTTATACAATTAAAGTTACGCAAGTTTCGCTTAACCAAAACAGTTTATTGAACTTTAGTGCTACCAAATAATATAACACAACCGGTTATAGTCTATGTGTGAGTGTCATCTGATGAACTTGGAACATAAACGTGGTCCTCGGTGTATAGCCATCGACGTAAATCTTGATCGTGATCCCAAAATCCTATGATCTTGATCCCCCCAAGATCATTAGGAGAATAAGGTGGAACGGGAAGGTGTAGTAATACTTAAAGGCGGTCACACGTCAAAGTGAACCACTTTTGTGACACAAGCTTGCTAAATTCCAGAAAAAAAATATCGAGTCTCCATAAAAAATATTTAGTCACGTGATGAATTTTCTATGGAGAGACAATATTTTCTTTCTCGAATTTAGCACAGTTTTAGAAGTTGTTCACTTTAACGTGTAAAAGAACACCCTTAAGTATTAATACACCTTTCCGTTATACTTTGTATACTTCAAACTAGAGGCCAAGTATGTGAAGTAGATTGAGATAGCGATAGTGCATGCTATCTCGTTCGCGCTAACCTACTTACACCATGCGCGCTCTCGATCGCATTCGACAAAATATCAAATAACACAATCAGATTCAAGAACGGACCGTCAGTAGTAATAAGGGCACTGAAAGACGTGTTATCTCTTTTTATTAATGGGCTTCTTACCCACTTTTTTACACAAAATTTATATTTATTTAGGTACTACTTTCTATACTGTTCCAACATTATTACCTACATACAATGCATTACTTGTAGCAGTAACAGATAAGTAAATTTTTAAGTAATGGCACTAACTTATCAATTGCCATAACAGCAATAACTGCACGTGGAAAGTAGGTACAATGTATACTTGCCTATATACATTATGTGCCCGCCTTGAATACCTTCATTGCTTCAATTTATTTGTTGCCATTCCGAGGTCGAAATTAATTAACTATTATGCACTTTAGTGTATTAAGGTACCTAAGCTCAGAAAGCCCACTCCGAAAAGTCTGATTCTTTTTCCAAAAAACGTGGCAAAATTAATAGTATTTATCTTACAATTACGTGTCCACTTACTCACTATAGTATGCACAATATACTATAAAACAAAATATACAAATTACTTACCTACCTGTTTTAATATTATTTATTATATAAGCTTACTTATGCCAACGCCTCGAAGATTGATAAAAATATGAGCAATTTAGAAAGTATGTTTAAAGCATTGCTTGTTAACTTTTTGTAGGCACTTCATAAAATTATTAGATATTTTATACTTTCTTGGTTTATAAATTATATTTAGTATTCTAATAGGGTAGACCAAAGCAATCAAAGAATGGCGGCTGCGTAACGGAAACCGATTACGGAGCAGACCTTCGGTTGTTGGTCGGTTGACATTGTACCTGAAGGAGGCAGGAAGGCAGTTGATAAGACCGGCACAGGACCGAAAAAGATGGCGCTCTGAAGAAGAGACCTATATTGCAAAACTGTTGATTATGAAACTAAAAGAGTATTATAGGTGCAGTATGATTTTTACATCTTCGTTAAAAACTTCGGAGGTCTACTTAGGTACCACTTCATTAGGGATTTCGGACAATTAATTCATGTAAGTTAAGTAGTGTACCTACCTAGATTATTAAATTCTACTTTCTTAAGGTGATAATGATTTTATTCTTACATAATTATGTACTTGGTAATAAGTAGAGGGAGGGTAGGACTACCTTTGCTCTGCAGTGAGACACTAATGACTTTTTTAAATTAACCTATGCTGTCCCACTGCTGGGCAAAGGTCTCCCCCAATTTTTTCGAGTTACTGCGCATAATTATGGCTTAGTATAATAAAAATACGTAGCTACTTAGTAAAGATATAAGTATGTGTGTTTATCATAACAAATCGCAACAGAGAGTCGTAAGGTACCTAAATGTATGAGTAGTTTCGTGTGCTTTCGTGAAACTGCGATTTTCCTCAATGGTGAATTAGATAAGAGGAACACTAATTGCCAGCGCCATTAGGCGGGCTCGACGGGCGCTTCTATGGCGAGGCTCCTGCTACTGAGATTTTATACTTAATGTTCACTTAGATAACTTCATTTTTGTGTTTACGGAGCTAGATTCTGATGATACATAGTAAAATTAAAGTAGAACAATTATTTTTTTTAAAGTTATTATGTAAAAAGTATTATACTAGTTATTATATACTGTTATTATACTAGATGACCCAGCAAACGTTGTTTTGCCATAAAATAAAAATTATTTCTAGTGACTATTAAAAATAGGGGTCGGTGATAGAAGGGTGAAAATTTAGGGTTGTATGTATTTTTTAATGCCACATGAGCCACATTATAAAAAATAAAAAATTTGTCCAAAAAATAAAAATAAATGTTAGGGGTGAACAACCCTTATCACTTAAGGGTATGAAAAATAAATAGTAGCCGATTCTCAGACTTACTGAATATGCATATAAAATTTCATCAAAATTGGTCAAGCCGTTTCGGAGGAGTACGGGAACGAACATTGTGACACGAGAATTTTATAAATATAAGACTAGCTGACCCGGCAAACGTTGTTTTGCCATATAAATTAATAGGGGTTGGTGATAGAAGGGTGAAAATTTAGGGTTGTATGTATTTTCTAATGCCACATTATAAAAAACTAGCTGACCCGTGCCCACTTCGTTGGGCATAATGTTAATTAAACCCGAAGCCATCGCACGCCGTCCGGACCGTTTTTTCTCCGATTCACTTTGCAAAACGGACTACCACGTAAAAGCCTTTTTAATTTTCGGTTTTTTATATAACCTATGACACTCAGCAATAATGTGGCTTTCTATTGGTGAAAGAATTTTTAAAATCGGTTCAGTAGATCCCGAGATTACCCCTTACAATTTAACAAATATACAAACACACAAACTTTACTTCTTTATAATAATAATAGTATATATAGTATAATAGTATATTATAGTATATATAGTATAGATAAAAAAATAAAATTTTTGTCCAAAAAATAAAAAATAAATGTTAAGGGTGGACAACCCTTATCACTTAGGGGTATGAAAAATAGATAGTAGCCGATTCTCAGACCTACTGAATGTGCATATAAAATTTCATAAAAATCGGTCAAGCCGTTTCGGAGGAGTACGGGAACGAACATTGTGACACGAGAATTTTATATATAAGAAAGACTAGCTGACTCGACAGACGTTGTCCTGTCAAAAGCCATTGCGTAACTATAGCAAGTAAAAATTATCAGTATTTAAATAATTTGCAATAAATTAAAATTGCGACTATAATTTGAGATTTAAACTATCCTATCTCTCAAGTTGGATCGAACTGCACATGGTGTGCGAATTTTATTATAATCGGTTAAGTGGTTTAGGAGTCCATTGAGGACAAACATTGTGACACGAGATTTATATATATTAAGATTTGTGTGTGGGTAAGTGGTTTGTTTGTTATTTCCTTGTAATAGGCAAAAAATATACCTAGATACATTAAAAATGGCTGTTATAAATGACGTGAAAAAAGAAAAGTATGATTAAAGTAAATAGGAGATAAGTTCAAGTACCTACCTTATTGACAATGTCACAACTCACAACGAATATAAGTAGGTAACTAATTATAGTAAGACAAACGACGTAGGGCACAACCCGTGTTTTTAAAATTACGAGTTTAGCGGACTTCTAAAGATGGCGGTCTAAGATTTTTATGCTTTACTACAATATGGGTGCCAAATGAAAGGGCTTGCCCAGAATAACTCGAATAATGAAGTGACGTCACGCTAAATCTAATATGGCAGACTTCTAAAGATGGCGGACTAAGTTTTTGATGCTATTCTACAATATGGGTACTATGGGTAGGTATCAAATGCAAGGGCTTGCCAAGAATAACTCGAATAATAAAGTGACGTCACTCTATATCAAATATGGTGGACTTCTAAAGATGGCGGACTAAGTTTTTTATGACATAGAAAACAAATTCATGAAATTGAAGGTTATTAATTAGATTTTTACAGTTATGTTATTATTTTATACAATTTTTTTCTGTACTTATTATTTTTACCTTGACATTTTTGACGAATGCTATTTGTGTGAATAACTGAATATGCTTTCCTACAATATGGGTATCAAATCCTGGTCTGGTCCATCCTGTAATCTATAAAGTTTTCGCAGCGTTTTAAAAGAAACCAAGCCTTCTTTACAATATTATTATATTGTTAGCAGATTCAAAAATATACAAAAAGAAAAATCCCCGTAAACAAGTTTGAATTTGGGATAATTATGGCTACAAATCTCGATGTTCAAGTCTCTATTCTATATATTCATGTATATCACGATAACATCCAAATGGATAGGTAAATACACATTATACTAAAGAGACACGTGCAGAGCAGGCATATGTAATTTATCTTCAACTAAGTACAAGATTATTCTTAAAAGTTTGACAACACAACACACCTTCATAATTCCAAAACGAGTAGGTATCACTTCAGCCACTCCATCTTTAGCACTAGCACTTGTGATAGATTAGGATCCACAACAATACAAATGTATTGGTAAATACCACGAGCTGCACCCCGCTGTTTTACTCGATATTTTGCAGATACCGTTAATTTTTCCGTACCTTTGCTTTCTGTGTTCATATGAGTACCTAAATCCAGGGTGAAAGCTACCTACCTCCTTTCCAAATGTCATCCCAACCCAACCTATCCGCCGTTTTTATTTGTAATCGAGTACCAAATACCCGAACATCTAAACGTATAGTACCTACGTAGGTAAGTACAAACTTTCACAATAAGATGGTATTGCGTAAGCCTTTACCTACTCACCCTTACTGACATATATGTACATTTTACATGTAACATACTTACTCGATACTCTCTTGAACTGAGAGGTCGAGGCGACCATCGAAATCCAATAGGTCGCGTGGCCATGCGTGTGACTTGACTCGACAGCGCAATATAAGTGCTGACAAATCATATTTTATGATGTGATGTTTATATCATACTCATTGAATCGATTTCCATTGGTTTGATATGGGACGATTCTCTATACATTGACCACTATGACATGATGGGGTTAATCAACAAGATTTACACTGCATTTTCGCTGACAATAAACTACTTTTTTATAATTGAAAATCTGTCTGGTTGGTACTTTGACTTCTTGCTAAAAAAAGATTCATTTGTAAAAAACCTATTACGTAACTACATATCTAATATTCAGACACATTTACTTTAAGTTTTACTTCTTGGAAGTTATCAGCCAAGTGCTTCATACGTGAAATGTGAACGACCTTAGTAGATGCCGTAGATAGAATATTATAATAATCTTAGTAAGTATAATTATGTTCTGGTCTGCGTTTATCTAAATCACAGACAATTAGCTCGGCACCGCTGCGATGGGACGGGTCAGATTAATTCAGAGGGATTTCGCTAAATTGCTTTAGGTTTTGTAAATTGTTCAGTTTAAACGATTACTAAAAATAGATTTGTTATTTCGTTCTCACGGTAAATAAATACCAAAATTTTATTGACCTAGCGAAGCGAGGTCTCAGAGTCTAGGGGAAACAACGGCGCGGCGCATGTATGTTTGTGTATTTGTCCGACGATAACTTGATTAAGTATGTATCGCGTTTATCCGATTAAAAATCGTATTTGAAACTATTTTTCATTTGGGTTATTTATTTTTAATTTTTTTAAGTTTGAATTTGAGCGAAATCGGTCGAAAGGTCGTGGAGATATATAGGCGCAAGACTCAGTTCCACCTTTATTGTGCGAACCGCTAGGTGTGGAACGCTTTGCCTGAGTGGGTGTTTCCCGATAGATACAATCTAGGTGTCTTCAAGTCGCGAGTGAATCGGTTTCTTCTAGGCAAGCATGCTCCATCGTAGACCGTATCGTTGCTTACCATCAGGCAAGATGACGGTCAAATGCAAGCCTATTACTGAATAAAAAAAATTAAAAAAAAGTTCGCCGCGCACTACTAATAGTTAGTCGTGAATAGGTAAAATGTAAGGTCGTAAAGGCTGAATAGAAAGCCCTGGTGTGAGTGTTTTTAAGCCGCCTGAAGGTTACAGACATGGTTTGGCGGTTGTTGTTAAAGGATAAACAACCTACGCTACGTTCATGATAGCGCGCAGTTGTAAATGTCACTTACGGTCACCCATCTAAAGACTGACCGTATCGTCCATCGGTGATCGGTAACGACACCTAATGGAACTTCTCACGAAGGCTACAAATAGGTGTGGATGTAGATAGATATGTACGCAGCGGTATTACCTGTACATAAGTAAGTAGGTAAGTATCGAATATTGTCAGCTCATAATAATTACAATCAAAATATTATCTGAAGAGACGCCCGCTAAATAATACGGTGTGGTGATAATGACACATGAAGACTCCGGTGTTCATTCACTTACAACCACGATGCTGTGACATAAGCACCTAATAGGAACATAATCATGAACGACGAGAGTGTAAATCACTTAATATCCCTACAAGATTAGAGACAACACCGTAATTATTACGTTCTACAACAAGCTTTCACAAATCCCTGGATCAGGGTTACAAAATGCGAATTCGGAAATAGGCACGTTTTCTTACTCACAAAATTATCTAGAGCAATTTATTAGGGACCTACGTAGTTTATCTGGATTTATGGTCACGAAAATTGCAACGCACACAGGTACACTACCAAAAACCATCTGAGACCTTAACATAAAAAAACTATAGACGGCTGGACGTGGCTTTTTCTCAAAGAAAATAGTAGATTAATGAAGAAGATTTATAAAGAAAAGGACAAGGCTGTATTGTTTCCGTCTGGTAATGGTCTGGTGTTTAGGTTTTTTGTTGTTATCAAAACCTGGGATCATCATTGGACAAATCGGTTGATATTTGCTAATCAATAGCAATAGAGTTATCAATCAATAATCAATTGGGCAACAGAGTTCACTAATTGGTCGAAATAATGATCTTTTGTCTCATATGTGACCAGTGACCACGCTAACAAAAGTTCTAGAGGTTCTTATTCTTTGTCTAAGACGTTTAAGGGAATAAATCTTGTAGTCTGTGTCACTGGGAGTCGGCTGGTGTTTGTAAAGCTTTTAATTTAATTGGTTTGCGGTTGTCGCTGGAAAAGTGACTAGAGAGTACGCAGACAAAGAATGTAATAGGCGTCTTTACCTTGGGTAAGTTTGTCTGGAAAAAATGTAAATAAGTACAACATATCGAGTCTCTCAACTGAAAACTTAGACGCCTTGAACTACGTCGCTGGAAGCACCTTGTCAAAATATACTCGTTTACATAATTACATATACGAGTACCTATCTTTAATAGAGATTTTCTATATCTCTGTAGTACAATAAGTCAACACAGTCAATAGTGTAGACAACCCTATTCAGTTTTAACTGTAAATCTAAAGTTTTTGGGAAGCTGTTTCAGTTTTTTTTATATTTTACCTCCAAATCTACAGTTTTTTTTTGCCATTGCTATTTTTCGCGATTTCGGATCAAAAAAAGGATTTTACCAAAATCTGTTAATAAATAGGTTTTATATTTTTCTACAGTTTTTTTAGTCAGTTTTTTATCAGGGTTGGCAGCTTTGAGTTTCAAATAAATAGATTTACATTTGTATCACTGTTAAAAAGTTTTTTACGAAGATCATTCACGTCCACGTAGTCTTAAACATTAACCTATTTTTGTGTAGTAAGTCCTTCAGATTTATTAACACAATTTTTCCTCGATCACATAAATATATATCCTCAATGTTTTCAAAAATAAACCAGTGAAGAGGCGAGTTTATATTTGATCTCCGCTTATTTTTTATACCTCATGAAATAAAAGTTTATCTATTCTTTTCTTTCATTCTATTTACGAAAATACTGCTTGTTTTATAGACGCTTGTTATACGAGTAACAAGGACGCAATGAAGTATGAAAATAATCCCTTGCACGGGGAACAAGTAACAACAAACAAAATTGTGTTAAGTACCTAAATTAAAGACAGTGAATTTAGATAATAAGACTATCAGTCGGTAATCGGTATACACTGAGTAGGCGTCGAGTGTTTTTTATAAAATAAAGCGAGAAAAACACAGGGTTCAAGGAAAGGGTATGCTTAGCCGAAAGGGGCTCATAGTAGATACTCATAATTATGGAGCAACTCTTACTATGGGACTAACCCTGAAATAGCTGTTCCGTACATCGTGTGTGTACAGTACTGTCGAGAGCCATTAACATTTTTCTATGGGTAGCTGATTTTTTGCGTGATTTCAGAGTTGGCCGCATAGAAAAACTTGTTCATAGGTACTCTAAGTTAACAACAACAACATACCCTTTTCTTATAACCATTATGAACAACTTTTCATAAGAGAGCAACGCTGACATCGCGAAAAAATAATTAGAACAGCTGATATTTTTTCCGCTATTTCAGGGTCGATCCCTTAGTAAAAGTTGTTCGTAATGATGAGTTATATGAGCTTACAATACCCTTTCGTTATATCTCTGTATTGTGGTGGAGATTACTTATAGAAGAGACAAACTAATGCGGTTATGTATCCATAGATACCTACCTACTAGTGCTTGGTTAACTCTCAGACTCTACAGACTTTAGGCATCCATTTCCTCAAAGGATAGATTACCAGACAGGTATTTACGATTCAAACAACTGATCCAAATACCAGCCTGTGAGAGCTACAAAGCTGAAATTGCGAAATGAATACT
Source organism: Alcis repandata (assembly GCA_949125135.1). Classification (NCBI taxonomy): domain Eukaryota; kingdom Metazoa; phylum Arthropoda; class Insecta; order Lepidoptera; family Geometridae; genus Alcis; species Alcis repandata. Next base: position 6,296,901 of record OX421226.1, on the reverse strand, counting down.
TTATAGGTGAATAGGTCTTTGTCCCTATCCTGTTTTCTACTAAATGTAGGTAATGGAATCACTTTTGTTTCACCAAAATTGAGATTAAAAACCCTCGAGATGGTGTCAACAAATTACTTTTAGAACAAGATAATTTAAAATTGTAATTAAGAGTTTTGAAAAGACGATGAACTTGAGTGTGAATGGGTATAACGGTAAAGTATGGATGAACTGTGTGAAAGATGAATGGAAGAAGTGTACATAGTGTACCGACCCCACGTAGGTGGGATAAGGGTAGGAAGATGATAATGATGATGAATTAAGAGTTTTGAAAACTAATGTATTGAACAAAGCACCATGCAGGAGTATTTCATTAAAGTAGTGTAGGCATATGATCCCGAACAGCATTAACTTTATAGTGGACGTTTACGAGCTGTTTAACGGTTTCACGTTTTATGAATCAACCAGCAGTCCAGCAGTACCTTCTGGTTCCAGCAGTTTATTCCTCGAAGTAGTTAAAGATAAAAATAATGAGAGTTTCAAACGGTAAGACGAGTAATGTTTTCAATCACAAAATAAAGGTCTCGATTTTTGAAATTTTGTATTTTTCGACATGCAGACGAAATTATTTATCGATTTTGTTCGAAAGTCGAAAAATAAGCATGAACATAGTAGTCATGTGATGCGTTTTGACTCGAATTGGGTCGGCTCGGTACAGGTGTTTTTATAAATGACTGAATACTGTCGCCCACTGGAAGCCTTTACAGCTTACCGAGTGGGTGGGTATATAGGTATATAACAAGGATCCTCGATATACCTCGCCCATATCAATTCGGCCGCCTACGCCATCAATATGGACGAGTAACGATAAAAACATTACTGTAATTTAAAAATTGTTCTGTACATTACAGCCTATATAAATACTCGATACTTCACCGTAAGCGGAAAAAGAAGAAATGATTATACACGTTAAAGTTGAATAACTTTTGCGAAAGACAAAGAATTCAAAGTTGTAAAGTAAACTTCGTTTCAATTTGGGTTCCGACTTTACGAAAAGCCATGTTCTTTTCGTCTCAGGTGCGTTTAGCATTTTAAAAAATAATGCCTACTAAGTATTACTTATTATTAACCTATAATATATTTCTCTATTAGTCCTATTAATTTATATTTTTTATTATTTTCTGAGATGAGATTTTATCAAGCACCACATTAAAATATGCGTGACGAAAGATTTTAAAATCCTCTTCCATAATGTGAGTACACATTTACTATTTACAAAAAAGCCTTTATTTCGGTTACAAACTTAAGTTTAACGAAGTTTGAAGCCATTTTTCACATATTTTTTCAACAGTGCCCGAAAACAGCTTGCTTGTGTCATGGCGTCGATTTGACGTCACGGCTAGTAAACATGTCATTGTGTCTATGCGTGATGAGCGGCGGATGACCTGAGTTCACTGAGGCGTGACGTCATACGCTGTGATTGTTGTTTCTGACAAGATGGCCGATTGCTGTATTTTAATGTTTTAATTTATTGAAAATCTTAATAATCTGTTTTTTAAAAATAAAACTAAACATGTGTTTAATACGTATAACTTTTGGTTAGTGAGTACGTACATAATTATATACGCGTATACAAATATACGTAATAAGCACGCGTGTATGGATCTTGTCGGTGTCGCGCATTTCACAAGCCCCCGTTTGTCACGTCGCAGCGTAAGTAGCCGCTTCTATGATTCTCTTTATTTTTGTAGTTTTACTCGATACCCTTCCTTATCAAAGAATATCTAACTATAGTAGTCTTATTAGTACAGTAGAATAAATAACAGTACAAGTAGTAGTACAAAGCGTACTCTGCGGTAAAATAAAAATAGTAACTTAAGTGCCTACCTAAACCTACCAAAATCCCACCCTGTGTTATCCTCGACCTTTTTGGTCCTATCATAGTGTAGAAATTACTGTTTTACTTGGGTATCTAAGCACAAAAGACATTCTTGGATAGCAAGCGTCTCTTCTCAGCTTCTACATAACGTAAATTCGAGTAGTGTTTTATGCTTATAAAACTACACTTTCTGGGTTAGTTAATCTCCTTTCTGTGCGCGAAATTTTACCTCTTGTACCAGAAAGTATGTTAATGAAAAAACTTTTCATTACACAGACTACAGTGTTCTTATGACATGAATACCTAGGTATATAAGGTATATAAGTATTGTGCTGGCTTTGTGAACGTTTTGCATAATGTTCTTTTTACTTGCGCTGTTTTTACAGCCGAAATACAAAAGGAAAGAGCAAAAATACCCGCGTAGATTCCTGCTCGTCGTCACGTTGCGTGACAAATTGGTGGAAAGATATTAAGCCGAGCTAATAATTTAAAAGTTCTTTATACTTACTTAGAAGCTTTGGTGTCTCGAAGGAAATCTTCAGCGGATAATGAAATAATGTCATATTTGCGTGATAAAAAGCTGGTCCACTGAGACCCATGCTATTTCTGCGCATATTTTTTTACGATAAAAGTAAGTGCTTGTCTGAGTGATTACTATGAAACAGCATTAAGTGGAGATACATTAGACGCTGGCTGTTGATATGATAATAATATGATGATTATATGTATATATCGCCAATGTCGTCCATACATGATACAAAATGCCTGGTCAAAGATGATTGCCTTAAGCTCTGTAATATCTAATTTTTTAAATATTAGACATAAAACACAATGTATAACATTGAAATTCGCAATAAACCAACAAATAAACAATGCATAAAGCTAGAATAGTGAAATAGTGTACCTCCACCAGGCGATTGACAATAAAAGGGCCCGTTAACTCGTAGTTGCCCTACTGGCGGACTCATATTATGCATTTTATGACGCTGTAATCTCTGGACTGAGAATAAGAGCGTAATTTGAATTAACGGGCCACTATAATTGGATGACAAACAGTTTTACAATACCATTAGACTATTATCGCAGAATACATACAGGTACCTATTACAAATAGTACAGGTATATTATACGGGTTAATAGAAATAGAGTTGGTTATTCAGCATGCGAGATAGATAACTAAATCATATTCAGAGACATGGATAATTGGATAAGGATTTGATTCAAGCATGTAAGTAACTATAATATTTTGAAGGTACAAAAGAACCGTTGCGATTGTATTTTCAGAAATTTCTAAAAATCTATTTACTTAAACAAAGTTAAAATAAAAGTTTAGATTACCTATAGAGTTCTGATAATACGAGTACACTCTTTACGCGCAGAAATCCAAATTGTCAGCTATAGTCTATTTCAAATAGAGAGCGAAAAACGGACATTGACCTTTTAGTGTTGCGCAGGGAAGACCAACCTTCTTTGCATCAATAAATTGTTTTAATAGTTAACAACTATTTTGTCACTATCAAAATTCAGGTTTTCAGTTTTTACCTAACAATTATCATTACATTACTATTATCACTATTTAACTCAAAACTGTAGATCAAGTTTTTCGTGTAACTATCTACCTACACATTAGTAAATTAATCATCTGACATTGGCAGGTGTAATTAGTTTAAGATTTAAGTGTGTGCCAAATAAACTATTTATAATTATTATTACCTATTTAAAGGAAACGATTATGAAAATAAAATCAAACGAATAAAAAAATTACATTATATTAAATCTGAATCAGAATTACTATCGTCTGACGAGCTGCTGTCTGATGTTTCGCCTGTTACGTTTATGATAAATGAATCCACAGTTTTATCCACTTCCTGGTCTAATGAGGCTAATTTTTCTTCTTCTTTTTTTACATGGCTTATACAGTTTTGCCATTTTTCGGGGGTAATGTGGCTTAGCGCTTCATGGAGTAGCTTTTTTACATCCGCTAACTTGAATGTTGTATTTTTTCTTGATACGTATCCCTTGACATCTGCCCATATTAATTCAATAGGGTTAAATTCACAGTGGTATGGAGGTAATCTCAATACCTCCACACCAACTGCTTTAGCCATTTCGTCAATGACGTAACGCTCGTGATGTTTTTTTATATTTTTTACTTTTTCCAACAACTCTACTTTTGTTTCCTTTTCTTCGTATGAAATTTTTTTCGCCGACAGCCATATTTGAATTTCATTTTTTTTCCAACTTGTTACTGGTACTTTCTCCTGGCGTCTTGAGTGGTAGCTGGCATTGTCCATTACTACAACAGCATTTGACTCCAGTCTCGGAAGCATTTTTTCAAACCACTGTTCAAATTTGGTTGCGTTCATTGACTCATGGTAGTCTCCTGTGTTTTTGCATTCAAACACAAGTTCGGACTCTGGGACAAATCCTTTGTCACTTCCTATGTGCAGCACAATTAACCGGTTTCCTTTCGAAACAGGGTTTTTAGCACCGGTGGACAGACCCTCCAAAAAAGCTTGTTTACGAGACTGTATAGTCGTGTCTTCCCAAACTTTACTTACAGTGTGTCCTGAAAAAAAAAAACCTATGTCAATTTTTCGTTTAACAAACAACATCACAATCATGTCAGATTAATGCCAATCGTTGTTTAAAGTCGACAGTAAAATAAATTCAAGTAAATACATTCAACAGGAAAATTATAGAATCGTTATTAATTTGTAAACAAAAAAATATGTACCTGCATTGACCCACGTTTCGTCCAAATAATATATCGGTCTTTGTTCTTTTCTAAACTTCATAATTGTTTTCAAGTACTTTATGCGCCACAATACAATATCGTGTCTCTCGATTAAGGCACTGTTTCTTTTTCTTTTAAGATATTTGAATTTCAAATGTTTTAATAACCGCCACAGCGCCGTACGGCTAATATTTGGCAGCATTTCGTCAGAATTAACTGCTTCCAAAATTTTATTTAATGTCGGGACCTCGCTGTTCAAATAAAATTCATGAACTTTTTTTCTAATGCATGACTTGTCAAACTCGTCAATCTTTTCAATTATATTCGGACCACGTTTTGGTGATGCAGGCGGCCTTATTGTATCCATTTCTTTATATTCTTTTAAAACACGATATACAGTTGCCTTGTTTATTCCCAGAATATCGGCAGTCTTTATTTTCATTTCCGTTTTGGACATATATTTGTCTGAAGGACACGTCTCTTTCACATATTTATAGACGTTAATTGTCATCATTTTTTCATTTTCCGACAGATGAGATAACTTGCGCTTCTTTCTAGGTGAGTTAAAACTTTTAAACGGTCTTGATGACGAGGAAGACGACTCCGATGATTCCATTATCACTCACAAACAAAAAACAACACAAAACAAATATATGTCCTAACAAAAACAGATATAACTAATTTAACTCAACAAAAAATAACAATTAACAACCAAACATTCAAATAGCACACTAAAACAATCCGAATCCAAGCGTATTCCAGAGCGGAATGTGGCCCCAGCCATATCTTACCGAAAAATGTCAAAACAGGTTTGCAATATCTGATGGACCTTGTCGCTCGCCTCGCCCGGTACCACGAAACACGGTAAATGCGTAAGCGACAGGGAAACGATACATAAATGTATGGATAACGATACGCATCGTTTGTTTTCGGTGCTCTCGTGGTACCGTGGCGTGAACGTACGTTTTTCGCTCTCTAGTTGAAATAGACTATATACTATACCGACTTCGGTGACTATACTATAGACAAATATGCATACACAAATCTATACCAACCTACTTAAAGTCAGTCAGTCAGTCAGTCAGTAAAACTAAAATTGGCCTCTAACAATTAATTGCTCTAAAAAACTAAATCCGAATAATATCGTTTCTCTTTCCTAAAGTTATTTCATTATTGAAGCAGTTTCGTTGTTTGCGTCGGTGCTCGGTAGGCAAGAATTTCTCAAACGAAAACTTTGAATTACGCCACATCAAGGCGATAGAAGTTTTTATTAATATTTAAAGAAGGGAAATCCTGTGGGTTCTTACTTCTTATCTCACTTGAACAGAGTTCAGAAATGCAAGGTAGTCCAAATGAACAACAATTCTAACATTAGAAAAAGGGAAAATGGGCAAATGGGAGATTAAACAAAACAACTTATATCTCAGGGTGACGAGCGCAGTGCTGTGCCGCGCCGGTCTTGAATTCTGCGAGTTCAAAATTCTGGGTGGCGTGACGTTTAACATCAGGCGAGCGATTTGTTTGTCTCGTCACTCGTCACCCAATTACATAAAAAAAAAATTATGTCGATGCTTGAAAGCTTGTTCAGCTTTAGAGGCCAAAAGCTCAGCGCCTAATTATTACTTTTATTTCTATTTATTTACTTCTTCGATCTTTTTTTAGCTAATGACACTTCCATGACTGTGTGAAACCAGTGGGGTAAAATAAAACAAATAAATGTGTAATTTTTAAGTTCTGCGATAGGGCTACAAAGCTGCATGAAATTATGGGTATCTTTGGGTACCTTTGGTTATTTAATCGGGCGAATCATTAAATTGTTATGCAAAGTATATTCTGATTATTCAATAACTTCAATTATATTCCTTTTCTTTAGTAGTACTCGGAATTGGCTCAGCAAGGACCCAAATAGACAGTCGATAAGAATATTTATATTACTTACTTTAATTAGGAATACTTCTTGGCCTTTTTATTTCTTGTGATTTTAGCCTAATAGGAGTTCGGAAGTGACAGAGTAATCACTTTTACAATCTTGCATGCCTATAAGTACGAGTAGATATTTAAATATTGCCGGTATCAAGACTAATAAGTATGTACGACGCGACGAGGACGTCCACCGCTGCCGGCACGCTTGGGGCCTGCGGGGCAACCTGCTCCGCGCCCGGCCCCCGCTACCGGTGGTGTAGTGCGTCGCATGCAATAAATTCATGCTATAAGTGAAAGCTGCATGCACACCCATTATGAGGTTGCAGAGTGAGGTTCCTCACTCTGCAGCCTTAACCACCGGTATGCTTAGGCCCTGCCCCGCTGCCGGTGGAACTCTAGGTTTAGGTTTTTATAATGTTTTTAGGTTTTTATATAAAAATATTGTAAAAATTTAAATTTAAGAAAATAAATAAATGAGAGTATAATAATAACTAACTCCATTAAAAGCTATCTCGAAGTGAAGTTGTTCTATTATTTATTCTCGAGTTCGAGTTGTTCTATTATTTATTTTGTGTTTTATTTAATAAATAGTACCTACAGGTACAAAACGTTTTGTGCTATCAAATTAACTCGCGAATACCACGTAAACCTGATGCAGTTAAATTAAATTAAATTGTTGTAAGTAGATGCTAACTGTGCCGGATCATATTAAACCATACAAAAGGTATTCTGTGAATATGAAAATAGTATAGTAGTACTATTTCGCTAGATGCCTTTGTAGCCAAAGGCTATAAATAAATCGGTAAAACGATGCGCGTACTACCATGAAATCCAAATATGTCGATGACAATATTGTCAGCGAAATATTTTAATTAAAAGTTCGATTGTAGCCTGAATTCCTTAATTGTATTTTTACATGCAGCGCCACGTGATTTTCCCGCTGTTCAAAGGAATAGTTGGCGTAGGATTTTTGGATTTTGTTGGGGTAAAAACTGGCCAAATAAAACATCCTAATCCGCTAAGCCGTAAATAAAACACGCGCACTTATTCACAAACTTAACATTTATTTTTAAATTATTCAAATTATAATATTTATTGAATATACTAGCTAATTTAGAAAGATTAATAGGTATTATTTAACAGCTAACAAAATATTCATAAAATTACATTTTTAACACTTAAAAAGTAAAATAACGAGAGAGCTTCGAGAGCTTTCATAAAAATCCTCGGAGCAATCTAAGCTCTGCTTTGTAAGTGATTTATTCCGTTTTATAAACTCGGATTTAGGTACCTACCTTTAAAACTCATCAAGATTAAAAAAAATATAAGACTTTCTAAGAATTAAAATGTTGGTATTTTGAGCTTAATTAATTAACTTTGAAACAAGTAGGTATCTCCAAATAGGTGTGGGTGACGGACGACGACGCGACCCGACAAACTTGCTTTAGGCCGGTACAGCCGGCTGCAGTAAATAAATAAATCTAAATTAAGTAATTTAGATTCACAAAAACAAATCAGTTTATCAGAACGACTGCAGTAGAATTGAAATAACTGCAGACTTGTGTTTGTTCTTTCGTGAAGTGGAACCATTTATAGGACCATTTACCATTTACTAGATAGCATTTTCATCTATTACTCGATGAACTCTGTCATGGCACGTCATGGTCCAACATTCACACGCAACCAATGAGGCAACACAATAAAAAAATGCTAAACAAACAGGTAAGTTAATTTAGATGTTTAGCTGTCTGTACTTATTTAAAAAGTGTCGCAACAATGTAAAAGAAATAAGTTTTTTAAATTAACGCGTCGTGTTTTGTGTTCAAGGTTTGTGCATTGAAGTGGATTTCGAGGATCAAGTTAAGTCCTTGTCAATCCGAACCCAGAGCCCATTCAAATAAACCGATACAATGTTATGAAGCGTCGACGTATTTTTGTTGACGCAGGTGTGAGACGCGTCGATGTGTGAAGGACGGGCGACGTAGCAAACCTTTAGTGTGATTATTTAGAGTAGTGTTTAGGAAACATGGATGCGCACGTATCCCTTTTGCTTATAGACACAAAAGACTCTCAAATATAAGTAAGTAAATAGTTTTAAAAGATCTAGGAGTTTACTAGCCGTCGTATATTTTCTGCACACAGGCACAGCCACAGAAAGATAACGATACTTGGCAGTTAGAAATACACCTACAACGAACGAGGTCCTATTCTACACTTTATTTCAAGATAAGATAGTACCTACCTTATCTTGTACCAAGTACCTCCGTAAACTTTTACATCCCGGTTTTTTGAAGTCAGTCTTTGAGCGCTCGCGGCTTCCTTCTGGGTAAAGTAATGTGGTTTAACTGTACAAATAAGACGTTAGCTTTGTATAAAGTTCAAGTAAATTGTTGTTCTTAGTCTAGTATACACCTGCATAATATGTATCATAAGCTACAGATTTGCCTGGCAACAACAAAGAAATTACATACGAAACAAAAGTGATAAACGTAATAAACTCGAAAAGAAATTATTCTTTTCAGATTTACTTCTTTTTAATTTGACGGTAAAGCCATGGCCTTATTCTTCTTTACTACACGACTTAGATATTAAGTATTGTATATTAATAGTTAGATATTCTTGTATGTATATTAATGTCGATGGAGTAACGCAGCAATACGAAACCCTCCCGGCTTCGTCGGAAGTGTTCATGCAACGTCATATAAGACAAGCTTCGTGAGTACGCATAAAATTCCAGACTTAGCCTTATCTGACGCAGCAAGGGTCTCTGTTTACAAGAAAACACTGTCGTTTGGGTACATTGTTTAACGAAATGGTTGTATGAACGCTGAAATCGCCGACGCAGACCCTACGATAGTTTTTGCGAGAATTTTATGGTAAGTACTAGTTTCGACAGCAGAGTTTATAACGCGCCAGCAGCTCAACAGTGAACATTAAAGAAAGAACGAATAAATTTCGTGAAATTCTTATTAAAGAAACTATTTTCTAATACATTTGTAGTGCCTAAGACACAATTTTTTTTTTCAAGTCTTTGTTTTGGTAAGTATTTTAAGTAATGGATTGAACTTACCTATTTACAATGGAAACTTGTTATGATGTCAGTAGTAGCATTAATTAATGAGACCTGGTGGAACTTTTGTAATATCCAAGTCTAAAAATTCAGAACTTAAATTGGTTTTTATTTTTGGTCCCGTGTTTAAGTGTGCGTCTCGAAAACTTTTTATAAGGACAAAGATTTTGTTCTAACTTCTAAAAAACTTTTTAAATACTTAATTGGCTCGAAGTAACTTTACACTGAGAGCCTATTTTGTACTGGAAAGTAGTAGTTTCAAATTTAAGATTATGTCATAAAAAGTATTAATTTCAAGTTAGTTGTATGTTACTATAATCTTAATTGCATATAAAGATTTTGTTCATTAAAACGTGGGCACTAAAATGTTTCTAGTGTCATTAATCTTGTTAAGTAGCCTTCGTGTAATCAATACCTCATAAAATGAAAAAACCTAGGTGTTTTTCTGAGAGCAGCAAATAATGGGATCACTCCACCTATTTATAACTAAAGAAGGTTTGATCAAGTTTCATTGTAACGACATAAAATTTTATATACGTATTGTAAGCGCACAAAGCCCCTGTCCTAAGTGTTAACAAAGTAAAAGCGGAATGTGAAACCAATACTTCTTAATGGCGCACAATTTTGCACGTTAAAATAACTTAGCATCATAGGTGCCCACGCGAGCTTTCAACAGAATTATAAGTGGATACGATACATGTACTTATAGGTTGTGTAATTTTTTGTTATTGCGAACAAGGTCTGCGATAAAAATAAATGTATAAATAAAAAAATCAAACGCCACGTTAGTTTCGCCAAAACTCAAAAATGGCGCGACCGAATTGCAAACTTTTTTGTTCGCTACAATACTGGAATTGGTTCAGGAAAAATCTAAAGTAACAGCTGAAAAATCAAAATATCAATTTTAGGTGGTCTTCGTCGGTTCATCTAGTAGCTAACAAAAATGAATAGATAAGTGAATCAAGCAGCACAGCACAGCAGACGCAGCACCAGGTAAGAGAGGTAACTGAACTATAGTGACAGTATTAAAAATATATTTTCTTCAACGTGGCACATGCCAGACCGGTGTGGTTTATTAAACAGCACTAACTCACCACCCACGCGTAGGGATTACTAACATGTACCCAGGTACTATTTTACTAGGAGCATACGGTTGAGGTTGGCAGCTGCTTATAACCACTATTAAATTGTGGTATTCTATTGTTTACAATGGAAATGGAAGTAAGAGAGCTAAAAATGACCTTGTTTTAACCGTCGGAGCAAAAGAGCAGGGTTGGCTAAGTTTGACGTGTGTATGATGTGTGTTTTTGGCATCGTACAGATGGTCCGATTTAGATGCGGTTCCTTTTTGTTTGGAGAGAGTTTTCTTATCTATAATTAAGAAAAATAATAATCAGCTGTCTGACGAGTATCAACTAATACTTAACTTAACTAACACTTGTATAAACACTTTTCTAGTCAAGAGATTTTTTAAATTTTTTTATTTAATTACTTGTACGCATTTAATTAGACGACAAACGAGCTAAATAGCTAATACTAGCTCTTATTCGGTTTCGGTAATTCTAGATCCGCTGTTTTTAATTGTTTCTTATTTGTAGACATCATTGTTGTACCTACACATAACAGAAGCTTCTGGTGTTCTAATGAGGATAGATGTAGCAGTAGTTGCAGCGATGCTTTGTTAACCGACTTCAAAAAAGGAGGAGGTTCTCAATTCGACAGTATGTTTTTTTATGTTTTTTTCGTTCATTTTTGAACAGAACCCATGAAACAAAAGAGGTCTGAGTGTTTTATGTACTTACCACCAGGAAACTGATCTCGTATGTACTCTAACCGTCACATTTTATTTATTTATTTTAGTCTTGGTTGGTGCTTTTGGCTATTAAATATGAGTTATTTTTACGGTGGAGGTGTTTGTGCTCGACAAAACAACGGCGAGAGCAGCTGTGACCCGTGAGATCTAATAAATTAAATGTTGGAATTTTTGCACAAGGGTAAAAAGTTGGTAAATATAAAAGTAATGGGTTCAACAGAACAACAAAAATATTGTGTTGCTACATGAAGCTGTAATAAAATATATAATAGAAAGTTATAAATCGTTAGTTATAAACTAATATTAAAATTGCAAAAAGTCAACCAATCATCATGAAGTTTTGTATGTTTACACGTTGTCAAGGGAAGAAAATACACTTTTTTATCATCATTATCATCATCATTGCTGTTTTCCATCTCCACGCGGGCGTAACTGTGGGAATTAGTTATTATTAAAATAAAATTAGCAGATAGTGCTCATCCGTCAGTAAAATAAATAATCATATTGTTAAAATTTTTCATGCAGTGTTTTTTTTTCATTTTAGCCTTGAGCTAAATTTAAAGGCATAAAGGCAAACTAAATTTATTAACTAACTTTTAAAGAAACTTGATTCGACTTTTGGTTTATTACTAAAATGATTATTTTCCTAATTAATATTTAGGTAAATATACTTAAAATGACGCCATTTCTCAAATTGACTTTATAATTGTAAAATACAGATTTTATTATACAGCCTTTATTAGATTCTTCCGAGGCCCGAAATTTACCAAGTCATTAATAATTAGCAAGATAAGTAACATCTAGATAAAGAACAGTCTCAAATTGGGTAAATTATGTGAATATATGAGAATGTTTATTCTACGTGATTTGTTATCTTTTCATATCTATCTCATTATTTTCTTTCATTTCAGTTCAACATCGCCTCGAGTTATATCATTTGGCTTCTCTCCCGATTCCTAGATTGGTTTTACAGAAATGTCTTTTTAACGGTTTCCGACATTTACAAGATTGTTTGCTGACAACAAAATACAGATAACAAATAACTAAATCACCAGAAGCAAAATTGTAACAAAATTGTTAACAGAGAAAACAGAAATTGAAATTATAGACGATTCATATAATTTTGGATAAGTTTAAAGTTATAGTCGACCAAAGTTTGAGCCACACGTCTTATTAAAAAATAGTCAACGTTCTGCAACTGTACTCGTAGTATAAAACAATATATGTATTACTTCTCTGAGCAACTGACGTAAGAATTGACGATTGATTCGGGTAGTTTTTATGCGTTAATGTGAGCTTGACGCATACGTACACGGGAAGTAGGGTAGTTTTTTGGCTTTACCTGTATCTAAGGTGGGACTCTATCTGCCTTTCTACTTGATCTGAGCCTGCTTCATGATCATGGTCTAGTGTTCTTGTACCATGCTCTGCCCGACGTGCTTACACTTGGATCCATTGTCATCTGTCAAGCTGTTGAGATGACTTCTTTTATGGAATTAAGCGACGAGACGAGCTAATTGCTCGCCTAATGTAAAACGTGACAATACACCTACTTATATATGCACGTCAGGCAATTAGATAACGTTATGAGACAGACAACATCTCAATGCCATTAGGCACACCAACTAATTACATTAATACTATAATTGAGACTGTTTGAATGTGTTTGTTCCTACATTTGACGTGGACGTAGCTGGTGCTCTGAAGGCGACTTATTATCCTGAAAACATGAAGTGCAGGACATAATGTATAGGGCCTTGCTTATAAAGTTTTTGTAAAGTGAGATTGCTTAGAAATGCGCACTCCATTTTTGTATTGCGCACAAGTTAAAAGAAGTTTGTCAATATTACCTACTGCTAAGCATTGTTTATAAGTAAGGCCCATAATGCATAAGTTTGTTTCCTGTCACACGGTAAAATGGAACACTGACCTGACCGTATTTATTGGCGTTGAAAGGCCGGAAAGTGTCATTCACTTTTTATTTCGATAGAACTGTGTAAGTAATTAGGTTCCTATAGGATAATTATCATTGTTTACGAGAGTGAATCCGTGGGCCACAACTTGTTTGTCTAATAAATAAGGAACATTCCAGAAGCTTCGCCCTAGCTTGTCTACTAATTTGTGTTTAACATTTACTTTAACAAGTTTGGTTTGTTTATCGAACTTGTTAAACTGTGAAACTTATCCTTGTTTCGCTTGCTGGCATGTTTTCAGTTCATCCTTTGTGTTTGTAAAATAACAAATAGAATGTATGTGTGAAATAACAAGTTTAATATGGCATATTTCACAAAATAAATAAAATGAACAGTTGTCTGGAAAATATTATTTTAATTAATAAAGCTGGCAATTAAAAAAAGTCTAGTCCATAATGTATTGATCAGTGAGTGTAAACTTACTAATACATTATTATCTATCTTTAAACGTGATATTAAACTGCATATAATGCTGTCGTGGGCAGCTAGCTTTCAATATATACTGTCGTGATGGACATCCAAACAAAACGTTCCATTAGTCTACGAGATTGCTACGGCACGCGCTACATAAAGTGACAGTACTACAAGGGGCTACGAGAAGCCTGCTACGAGCTACCTCGCGTAACAATTACAATTTTGTTATTGTACATATCTGAGTACGAAATGTTTCCATAAATAAAAATGCATATCCAAATACACAAATCACTGCACAAAAAAATATGCCATACCAAATTTTGCGGGAACGGTCAAATAAATTCAAATTTACATACAAACGACTATGTGTCACGTATCAGCGTTTTCCACACGTACGCCTCGCTCCAAACATTGTAGAATTTTAAGTGTTCCCAGGTTGACACAGAAAGTGGAGATTTTGAAATCAACCACTCGAGAGGTCCTCCAAAAGGCCTGGAAGCTCGGTCGTGCCGAGAGCACGCATTTTCATTGAACCGTTCGCTATTCGAGTCGAGTCCTCATAAGTGGTTGAGTTCAGAGCTCTCTTTCACAACCTTTTGGCATTCCTCGATGACACTCAAGAGCGAGTCAGAACCGAGAGTTGTTTTAACAGGTAGTCTTGAATAATTTGAACATCTTTGTTAGTACGAATTTTAGAAGCCTTTCTCTTAAGAACCTAACTTGCTTTTTGTTATTATAAAGCTTTTGTGAAAGAAGTAAAACGAAACACTACGATAATTCTCAAGCCTGTGATGAAATATTCCTTTTGAACACTTTATTAAATTAATTGGCCGCTTTCTTAGGATGAATTTCTCGAAGTAGCTACGTACTCAATCACCGAGCTCTTGTTCTTTCTATTGAGTAACATTGTTCTTTTAATTTAAAATTGATGTGAATACCGAAGGAACTGAGGTAAAGGTAAGTAATTAAAAAATGTGACTCAATTTAAATTTATTCTGCGAGACCGTTTCTATTAGTTTTCTCATTTATTTTCCTTTAGCGGGAACGATCAAATTGAATGCGCGGTGCTCATTATTTCATTAAATATCAATTAGGTAAATTGAGCCATTTGAACGAGTATTCAAATCTGAAATTATTTTAAATTGTAAATTCAAAAGTTCAATAATACAAGCCAAAACGTGTCCGAAATTTTATTTCATGATGGATGCAATGAAGACGTGATATTTTAAATATGTGTGGAAAAACTTCTAGAAAGTTAGTCGTAATTAATTAATCTCCAAGCTTGATGTATTTTTTATGTATTCATCTAAATATGTATGGTGAGTATTCACTTACATGCATTTATGTATAGTGTAGTGCCTATACATAATGCAAAAAAGTCCTGTCACCACATCGAAGTTATATAAGAAAAGGTAGCATAGAGGTTGGTATAGTCACAGAAAAGGAGCTTAAAACCCATAAACAGCGTAAATACCGGTAGGTCAGTAAACATTTATGGTGCGTCTGTCCGTTCCATAAACTTTGCTGAAGTCATTATCAAGGAATCCATTCTGGAGCTTGGAAGATATACCCCTGCACGAGTAAGCCTATCTACATACATATTAAATGAACCTAGCCGTTCCCGAAACCTGTTCTCCCTCAATTTTCCTTTAACACCCTTCCAATGGTAAATAATTGAATTCCAATTAAAAAGGGTCAAGGTCATGATTTTGCAATTCACGGAGGAAATATCCGAATGACGAGTCCTTTCTATTACTCCGATCTAAAGGACGAGGACGGCCTTGCAGTGATGAGCCAAGTTTGGAGCACATCCGTTCGGTCGGTCTCTAATGTGGGGGTCACACTCACACAAAAACGATGTGATTTCGAGATGTGTGTGAACACGAGTTAACTTGAATGTTGACAAGAATCAACTTATGCAAGTTTCGTAAGGACTGATACGGTATCAGTTAAATAGATATATGTACCGACTGAGCGGTACCGTGGTTCGAGGGACACGTAGGTAAACTTGTAGGCCTATGTTGATGACCTTATAACAACAATCACCGAACTATGCCAATTAAAGGCTTTTTAGGCGGCCTAAAAGCTTTGAAATCGGCTAGCCACTCTATATGACTTTACTTACCTACTTCACTAAAAGCACCTAAGTCGGATTATAGAGGTAGATACTTACATACTAGATCGATGACTAAAAGCCAGAAATCAAAACAAAAACGCTAAAGCTAAGAAAAATACTATTAAAGTTTTGCGTAGGATTAGAAAATTAGTTTATACTGTCTACGAAAAACGTTTTTCAAAATATGGCTTCCAGGATATTAAATTGTACGTCATGATGTAATGGAAATGTAACAAGCATAATAAATTAGCTAATTTGCGGTAAATTTAAAAGAACACGTACTTTGCGACGATGACCGGCGGCGACGGAGTATTTTTTCTTGTAGATATAAAACACAAAATGTAATTAAAACATAATTTTATTTTTTGTACTTAAGTATCTAGCAAGTAAAAAACCTTAGTAATCTAGTAAGTATTTATATCTATATCTAAGACCATAGCAGCAGGTTATACTATCAAATAATTAACTTTGTGAGTGAGTTTATAATTATGTTAGTGTGCAAAAGGGTCAACATCGAAATTCTGTAATACCAGCACAGCCAACTATTATCTAACTTCCAAGTTTCTAGGTATATACATATATACGTTTATTAACTACTTCAATCGCGTCTAGTTAGATTTTATACTCAACTTGCCATAATCATAATGTTAATTGATCTCCAGAGCACCTTGTACCTACTCACCTATTAGGTATCTTGTAACATACCTACACTCTACACTCTACAGGTATGAAACAAAGATCCTATAACGTTTTCCCAACTAATGAAATATTCAGGGAAACTTAGTACTTTGCTGAAAATCAAAACCGACCGGGACCACTAGGCCAGGCTTAGACAAACAAATAGACATTGTCAGTTTCTGTAATAATGTCTTCGGCACAATTCTTTTGCCCCTTTGACTTCAGTTAAGCAGAGCAGGAGTAAGTACCTATTAACCTCGTTACAATAATAGAACCACAGAGCTTTAAGATACAGTTGAGTTGAACTTACAATAACGCCTTCTTACTATGAAAACTCTACTCACCATACACTATAATTAGTATTGGAAGTACCTACCTATACCCCTTATCAATAAACGCGTTAATAACGTAAACGTACCTATTGGTAAACGCTTTAAAGTAGTTTTTGTGTTTTTTTCTCTCTTTCAAGTCTTAAGCTTGATTGAAAAAGAGAAAAGATGAACTACTCGTTTATTCAAAAGGTAGTAATGGAGCACACCTAGAATGCATGCTTTTATTTTGAAAATGTGGCTCAGATGGGTTTCGAGACTAACCAATAATTAGACCGTAAAGGATTAGCGAAGATTTAGAATTATTGTTCCCATAGGGCTCGCCATATTGGCACAGCCCCAAGCCGGTATTTGCAAGGCTTTGCGAGCCTGTCCCCTGTTTAATTCAGGGGTATCTGACGGATTCAAATGATTGTTATCTTTGTGATTGGACGAGACTCTAGGTCTCTGCTGGCTTTGACTACAACTACAACTGTGATTTATAGCGGAGGTATATTCGTGGCGAGGCTTTGAGAATTGAATAGGCATGAAGACAATTGAAGACTGACTGTTAGTTGGAAGTTAGTGAGGTACATAATTGTAAGCACTGTTAGTAAGGGCTCTACCTAAATAAGTTCTTAAATGTAGCGTTAAACTCTGTTGATTACATAGTTTTGTACTGCGTTCGCGTACGTACGAGTACCTACTCGTAAGTAGTATATTAACTGTGTTATAAGTTGAAGTGTTGAATTTTATGCTTTTTTTTTCTTGACGGTAAAACCTCATAATTAGGCATAACGAACAAACTCACACATATATACATATCAAACGACTACAAACATTAAGTTGCTGTCGCTTGATTTGTCACGGTTTCTTTTGTAGAATAAAATTCGTAATCAGGATTAATTTCTGCGTGAATTCTGTTGTCCATCGATCTTCGCCTATCGATGAACTTGTCAAAAAAACTTTAGACTGAGAAACTTTAAAACTCTCGTGAAACTGTTTAACCATCCCTTGTTTAAGAACAAAAACCGTCTTCATTAGGCGAAGTTTTACCGATAAATTCTTCTCGTGTTTCTAACAAAGCAACGTCTCGTTATAGATTGTTTTAGGGTGGATACCTAGTAATCATTGCTAGTTAACTTTTCTTTGAAACTAGTTTCAGATTACATTAGCTTGATACATTAGATGACTAAACATTGGACCCTTTATAGACCTAGTTCTAGGACATAATAAATGGACACAAGTTGTGTCAAAAATACGTAAACAAAGTACCTCCTTGTACTTATAAACTCTTTAAAGGTTCAAATAACATTCCAAGGTTACATGAAATCCCGAGAAATTGTCACTGAATCTGGTGTAATTTATCTACATTCGACACGTGGGAAGGATTTATATTTTCCAGGGTCTCAAATATTTCGTTTATTAAATTTACATATTTTTGCCCGTGAGTTTACCCATGCGCCACGGACTCCTACTGAGAAATGTTTATTCGTTTTGCTACTTTTATCTATTTCGAAATTAATAAGAAAAAAACAACACAACTTACACATTGCATACAGCATCCTCCAAACTTTAACTGAACCCGTAAAGCTTCGCAAACCTAATAAGTAAAGGTCGAAGAAGTGTAGGTATTCGAAGAACGAAGTGGACCGTGGTCTTCAAATAGGTAGTATGTTTCCTTCCCGGTGTGATACTGCAACCTCTTCCCTTTTTCCAAAACGACCCGGGCTATTCTGCTCCTTTTTCATCTCTAAACTCGTCTGGACAGGCGGTCAGACAGATATCAAAATCCTGACCATCCATACACGAGCTTAACGACTCATCCCTTTTAATCGGCTCTTATGACATCGACAGGCCGAATATCGAAGCCATACTTATAGGATCCCAGCCGGGGCCGGCCCCAGAGATAACGAACCACCCATTTTGTCTGTTTTAGGTACCTACCTACCGTTTACAGCCTAAATTTTCGAAGACATTGAATAACGGAGCACAGTTGTTTGATTCCCTTTTGTAACCTAATCCTTCATTTATTCAAGTAACCCTAGAAACTTGCAAAGCTCCCGCGTCTCTATCAGTTGATGAAAAGGCCCACTAAATATAAATGGAAGAAGTAAGTAAAAAAGAAGTGGAAATGAGTAAAGTCACGCCAAAACTTTTTCGTAAAAAAGTGTCACGTCGCTTAGGTATCTAATTATAATTAACATATTATACTTACTAAGTAGGTAATATCATACGAGTACTAAGTACCTACTTACTAAATAGGTAATACCTACATAGTAACATGTTGGTCGTTTTAAAATCGTTTTCGGCTAACTCTATGACGCATTTTTTATTATTAAGAAAGGTATACAATCACCAAGTGGGAATTTAAAGTTAATTTTATCTGTTCATTTTTCATTATTAGTCAGCGCAAAATAATTTACGGCTGATAAATTATAACCGTTTAGTTTCGCCGTAACATCACACCCTAATAGGTATTAGGACCTATACCATATACCATACAAACAATTTTATTGATTCTCAGTTGATTAACAGACTGGTGCAGTTTAAGTTAGATAACGAACTGAAATGAATTCCAAACTTTCGAGACTCGTTGCAAACTATCGGTTCAAACACAATTTTCGCTTACGCGAAAATTGTGTTTTCGACCTCTGCGGGAACCGTCCGTTTTGTAAAAACTTACAAATAGAAAATAACATTGGAACAAGCTAAACTGGTAAAAGCGAGCTTCAAATGATCAAGTACCTACCGGTATGTATAAAATTAGTACTAGCACCAGTTTTTAGGGTGACAACAATTATGATAGTTGTCACCGTGAAAACGGGTGCTAATCATCGTACTTTTTGGTGATTATCAGTATGCTCTGTACTTTAGGTGAATCCATCGGAATTTTGAGGGCCATTTTTCTCAGCGTAAAGACACGTACCTATCGGTCTTAATAACGAGTAGTTACAATGAAAGCCTAGCTAGAATATGTTCGTCATCTTACCACAACTTATCTTATAGGATTCTAAGAGCACGACTTCCTAGGGAAAAATGTATTTACAAAAGTATCTATAGATATGTCAGTCATGTTCTTAAAAACCTAGACTAGATGTTTGGTAAGATTATTCTGTGGTAAGATGACATCGATGTCTTATTGTACCTATTCGTACTTTTGACATGAGACTTAGTTGATATTTTTTCAGAATTTGAAACTTTTTTCCGGACTGTAAAAGATGTTTGGTTAAGTTTAAAAAGTTGGTAGGTAGTGAGTAGGTACAAAAATAAATAATACTTATAGGTACCTACCTACTATATGATATCCTACAAATAAATACGTTTACAATTTTATCAGGTTCAGTGATCATAACGGGTCATATCCACGCAAATTACGATAGCAAAATAATTACCTAAGACAAAATGATCTAACGACATTTGGCATTTGAAATAAATTAAATTTGTGGAGGTTGGAGCCCGTTTATCGCCGTAAGGCTCGGTTTTATATAAATCAGCGGGACGGCACATTCCGCGGATGATATTTTGTAGCAATATACACATTGCTTTTTTACGTGATTTCTGTTGATTTAGGGGTGCCATTTGTTCGACAAAAGGTCGAGGGTGCGAAACTCCGTTTTGGACCTTTAGCAGTAAAAATATAAAATTATAGGTAGGTACTATATTTTAAAGTAATGTTAAGAATCTTAATACCTATTATGCCGGTAACATAAAAACCCGGAAGTTTGTGGGTATAATTTTCATAAACTCAGTTGTTTATTCTTCGTTCAAGTTTTTATGAAGTGTATAAACTTATCTAAGTACTTAATATAAATTAAGTTTTTCAGAAGCGGTATCATTTTTTTACTACTGCCCCGAAAGATGTAGGTAAATAACGTCCAGAACATTTTAGCTCACCTACGTATGTAAATAATGTGGTTCTCTTAAAACTTATTAGGTAGGTACTCATACTTAATTTTTATTTTTTCGAGAATATAAAATAGGTACCTACCTAGGTACCTAGGCAATACGCGTATTCCTAAAAAATCAAATCAAAGAAAAAATTGTTTCCGCCCAAAAGAGACGCTCTATCTAAAGGTGCAATAAAACAACGCGTAGATATACAGGGTTATAAGAAAAGGGTATGCTAAGCCAAATATTGCTCATAGTAGGGTAAGGTGGTATAGGAGTACGCACTTAAGCTTCAAAGCGATGAAAAAGAAAATCAAATACATTGTACAAATCAGTTTTTGTTTTAATTGAAAGAAAATGTTATTGTCTAATTAAATTATGAGTGAGAATTAAAAATCTTAATAATATTTTGAATAACAAACTAAAAACTACTTAAAGGGATTTGCGAACTCTTACACATACGGTCGTTTAAGAATACGCACGGGTGTTGATAAGAGTACGCAAACATCAGTCGATATATAAATCACAAATAAAGTTGCCCACATTTATGTAAGCGGTGCATTTCTCATGCCACCAAGCTTTACACGTACAACACTCGATCCAGTCCTCACAAATAGGTTCTTCGTATATTTCTTCACATCCTCCACACTTCCAAATCTAATCCAAATCTAATAAATAAAATAAATCTACTTCATAATACATGCCATCTATTTTTTTTATGTATTTGCACAACTCTTGCTCCATTTCTGGTGTAAAAGTAGTATCGTATCTCCCCAGAGATGTAGCTGGTGTGGATCTCTTTAGCCTCTTACGAAGAGTGGCTTCATTTATTTCCAATGAACGTGCAAGATTCACCGTCATTAACTCGCTGCCTTGCATTTTCAAGGTCCGAAAGTGACCATAGACTTCGCTCAGTAGTCCGTTTCCTTCGGGACATACTGAAAGAAAATAAAAAACATAATTTTTAACAACAGTCGTACAAGAGTACGCGCGTACTGCTATACACCTAAGCGTTTCGAATTCTTATCCGACGTGCACATTTTAATCAAATGTGACAGGTTCTGCCATCTATTGGTGAATAGCGAAAACACTTTCGTTTCGACCAAATACCTTGATAAACCGGCGTGCGAAATCATAGATTGTTTTTTCTTTTCTGTTATTGTATTTATTAATTGTAATGCTTTGAAAATGTCAAAAATAATTAACAAATTGCAAGAAAACATTCAAACTTACCTGGCTTCTCCAATTTATTGCACTTTTCAATATTTTTTGGACACAAACACCTACGCTGACTGCCGGTCTAAACACAACTGAAGTTAGCTTCAACTAGCAAACCGCTTCGTCACTAGCTTCACTGCGTACTCTTATCGCCCGCGTACTCCTATACCACTCTACCCTACTCATCATTACGAACAATTTTTACTATGGGACCAACCGAACCGCAGATTTTTTTGCGGTTGGGTATAGCGCAAACGCACGAGCCGCGCCGTCTACACAGCGCGGCGTCACGATACGAGCTGCGCCCTTAAAAATATAAGCAAGAAAAAAAAGTTTAAAAATGAATAAGCAAAATGTGACTTTAAAAATATGACGATAGATCGTTCGGGTTAAAAAACCAGCTTATAGGTATCTTATGGTATCCACCTACTTACCTACCAGTATAAGTTACCTTTGCTTTGCCTTTGAAGGTGTAGGCAAAAATTATTTTTCACACGCTCTCAAGATTGCTTTCATTTTATTTATGAAATTGAGTTTGGGCGTTTCGAGAGCGATATTAATCGTAGCGTAGGTAGAGACAACGAAATCAATCCTCCCAGTACTTACTAAGGCAAGTACGAGTAGGTACCTACATCCAGACCTACCTACCTACCTACTTTTTTATCCGACTAAGTAATGGTGAGCAAGTCGCTAGCCTGATGGTGAGCCTCACACTTGCCCATAGCAGTTCACTGCCACTTAGAGAACTCCGACAATTTAAAATTCTACGCTCTGCCATTTTTTTAAATAAAATACATAAAAGCAAAGAGAAATAATTATCTAAGTATGGTAACAGTGAATCACAAAATGTCTATACTAAGTATCTACTTAATAGTAGTAATTTATCTACGGGGTGAAATAATAATGTGCTTACTTGAGCGCTAGGACATTCAAAAGGTGGTAATGGTTCTTAAAAACATACATAGATCGACATTTCAAAACCTACAACAACTTATATCACAGGGTGACGAGCGCAGTGCTGTGCCGCGCAGGGTCTTGAATTCTGCGAGTTCAAAATTCTGGGTGGCGCAGACCTGTTATGGGCAAACGTGACGTTTAATATCAGGCGAGCGATTTGCTCGTCTCGTCACTCAATTACATAAAAAAAAAAAAAACCTACCTAGATGCTAGAATTGCACTAATATTTACTGAAATGCCCAAACATAGGCGTCACGGATGTATCAAGTTACCTACTTTTCTTAGCCAAGTGTTTTTGTCGATAAGATTCGATAAATGGCATTCTCGCGACACAAAAGTACAGTCTCCTACTTCAAAAAAATTACCCACTTTGACTAATGAAAAGACCGCATGAAACGGCAAGCGTCAAAATTGCCTAATAATAAATGTCCTCATAACGATGTAGTCGTAAATCGTGTTTACTGTCTCTTCTTTATTATATCTTTATTAGATAAGATAATAATGACGAGCACTTAACGTACAGGTATATTAGAGACGATGCTAAAGCTTTACGCTAATGTTCCCATTTACTTCGAAATGCTTATTAAGGTCTTATATTATACAGTAGCTCTTCTAAGAAACCGCCCGCACCTATTAGGAAGTTCGCTGCTGCCTTCGGGGTACGTGACAAAGCCTTAGGTACCTTACCTTTATTACAGACTAGCTGCGCCCCGCAGTTTCACCCGCGGTTAAAATGAGTATTCAGGGATAAAAATTATCTCATCAGCGTGCGTTGATTATTTATTGTTGTAGCCGCTATTAAAGACTATAATCTATCTCTATGCCAAATTTCATCCAGATCCGTTCAGCCGTTCTGGCGTGATTGAGTAACAAGCATCCCATCCATCAAAACTTTCACAGTTATAATATTAGTGGGATGGGATAGTGGGAAGTGAGATTAGTGGGAAGTGGGATTGGTGGGATAAAGTAACCTGCCCAATGTACAACACAATCTATGGTATACCTATACCTATACCTATACCTTACCTTACCTTTGGGTATAGAATAATACTCTCGTTCCGTACCTACTAAAATAATCTCTGTGCAAAATCCGTCAGCAATCATTTGATATGATCAATTTTACGTAAATAGCTAAAAGGGTACACTTTCTCTTGGGTAAGCCAACGTCCGGGCTTTTGGGAATCATTAGCAATGTTGTAGCTGTAATACAAATAATTATTTTCGTATCTCATACGCTCACATGCTACATTTACATAATCCTGTTTGGCCGGGTTCGAGCCAATTTGTTATGAACCACGGAACTCGGTAGGTTTGTTTGTTAGTTTATAATCAACTAAGTACTGGTTCCGTAATTAGTAGGGCCCCCGCAAATCCTCAAACTCTGCGAACGGTATTTAGATCCACGTTCGTGTTTGTTGATTTATTTGACAAATAAAACGATGGCTGGATATCGGTTTTAGGCAACAATTTGCTTAATCATTTTATTTGCTTATCTAAATGTATCTCTCTGTATACAACTGTACTCGTATCTATAGGAGACTAAGGACTATGTGTAAAAAGTATCTAGTATTTTTAGAAATGCTACTTAATTATTATTAGACTAAGTGTCATAAAGAAGTATTTTTCTATGCTAATATAAATGATGATAGGATGAATAAAAAACTGTACATAATAGATTAATGCACGAGTATAATATTATAAAATACTTCAGCCTATCGAACATAATCCTAAGAATTCTAAACGATATTTACATAAAAATACGAAAGGCGGGAGGTCATAAAACTAGAAATGAGTAACTGACGTGCCTCGCCTGTGACTCCCGCGAATTTGTCCTGCGATAAATATTATGCATATACATACTTACTACGATTACTTTCAGTCCAATTCGTGTAAAGTGAATATAGTAAGGGTGTGCTACAGCCGCGGCCCAGGACTCTCATTGGCGCGGCGCTACGAATCGGGACTCACAAGCGAGAAGATCAATAAAACGCTCCAAAACGACGAGCAATAACAATAATATAACAACACGATTCGTAAAGCACATCCTCATTTCTAGATTTATTAGTAAAAGCCGCTCGGCGACTCACGCTCATCGTTCGACGCACTCGAGAGCGGCGGCGAACCAACGCTCACTGCCCGCCGCGGCCTTCGCGTCTAGCTTATGGTGGACATATACGCTACGAGAAATCGTTACGATCAGAGTGTACAGTTCGAACGGTACAGTTTATCGTACATGGCATACAAGCCATATACGCTACGAGAAATCGTTACAATCAGACGGTACAATAAACGGTGCCGACGCATACGTGTCAGCGATGGCTTCGACGGACGGCGTTCTAGCAGTTGTTGGATTAATATTCGCCCTGAAAGAAAAAAAAGTGAAGCGGAAAAAGCGTAGCATCTGGTGCAAAGAATGGCTAATGAAAAGAAGTGTTCATTCTCATGTCAATTTGTTGGCGGAACTAAAGATGTTTCCAAAAGACTGGCACAATTTTTTAAGAATGGATCATGATACGTACTTACGAGTACATCTACTGAATATGGTAGCACCAATTATCGAGAAGCAAGACACTATTATGAGAAATGCTATTCCACCCCATGACAGGCTTGTAGCTACTTTGAGGTTTTTATCAACAGGAAGAAATTATGAAGATTTGAAAGATTGAAATTCTCTAGTATTATTATATACATCCATCCGAACTGCGAGTGACAACAAAACTGAACACAAAAACTGACGAGCGCATACACGTTTCGATCAGTCGGCACAGTTCGTCCGATTCCGATTAATCAATTGAATTTTTCATACTGTTCCATTCGGCTGCACAGTCTTAAAAAATCGGACGAAACTGTACAGTTTTATAACATTCATGTAGCGATTTATCGGTACCGTTCGAACTGTACAGTCTGATCGAAACGATTTCTCGTAACGTATATGTCCACCATTACAACTCGAACACAATAATACAAAACCACAGTCGCGTCCCCGCGCTTCGTTCCAAACCACCGGCCACCGCTCGCGGAGCGGACTCCGACCGGACTCTTTCCGAAATCTAGCCAAAACTCGCAATAACTTCGGTCTTTCATCAACCTTTATCACTGGCAAAAACAAACTGTCCGTCTGGCACGAAAACTATCGAAAGAATTGTTTTATACATACGTACGTACTCGATAAAAACTATGTGAAAAATGCGGTCGCGCCCAACTAAAATACTCGTCATGGAGTACGGCATTCAAATTTCAGCATACGTTTTATCGAATACGTCCTACGTAGTTTTGTCCATAGTTGTTGTCGGGAGAACGGCGCCGAGTCCCTCCGCTTCACTCGTTGAGAGTGTCGGGGCGCGCGCGCGGCGCGGGCGAGGCGGCGGGCGAGGCGGCGGGCGAGGCGCTGCCCTGCGGCGACGGCAGCGAGGCGTACACCGTGGGCCGCGGCGGCTGGTACGAGGGCGCGTACGAGTCGCTGCGCGGGTTGTAGAAGGGCGAGTCGTCGGTGCAGCTGTCGAGGTTGGGCGAGTAGGGCGTGGCGGCGCCGCACGAGGGCGCGTCGTCGCTGGGCCGGGACGCGGCCGCGGCGGGCGCCGGCGCGTACACCGTGCGGCGCGCCTCCGCCGCCTCGGGCCGGTGGTGCGACGACGGCGCGTACGCGTCCGACCAGCACGCCTGCACACGCACCCAAACATTACCATTACACCGACCCATGGGACATTTATCATGTCTAGACAACAATAAAGATACTAAACATGGTATAGGCCGGTTACCTAGCAGAACTAGAGTAATTGTGATGAAGGTTGTAAAATTTGTAATATGTATAATAAGTTGTACGACATTTTCGCTTCCGAAAAAGCACTTTAATAAAGATTTAAGAATGTGGTATAAGCGGTGGAACACGTGACGTGTGCCCATAAAGGCCTCAACTCAATACAATGTAAGGTGCACTTTTGCTAGAAAGTTTTTTACTTTAGACTACCGCTGACAAAAAACTCTTATTTCATCCCCCATTTTTTCTCTCCTATCTTCTTCTTTTACTTTTTTCTCTTCTCCTTTTTTTATTTATTTTCTGCTAAAACTTTCTACTACTAGAATAGTTTAGCACTAGCAGCTAACCCTACCTTGCTGGGCGTGAAGTCCCCCTTGACGAACAGCTGGATAGGCCTCCGGAAGCCCTTGCTGGCATGCTGCGGCACGCCGAGGATGGAGCACTTGCTGAAGCCCACCTCCGGGGAGAGCAGGAAATCGCGGAACTTGTACGGGAACATCTCGATGCCGTTGAAGTTCTCGTAGATCGTCGGCTGGAAATTATCATCAGAAGGTAAGTGACTGATAGACTTATGTGACTGATAGACTAAAGTAATTGACGTAGCTCAATACTGTTGTCAAAGGTTGTTTGAAAGAAATTGCTTTAAGCGATACGATCGCCCTTGTAGTACCCAATTTTATTCTACGTAATCTTTTTTTTTCTGTAAGTTAGTCGTTGTTTGACGTGTAGCTATGGTATAATTATTTAATTCTATTATTTTCACACAAACACAGATGAGATATGGACAAAATGGACGTAGCTTATACCCCGGATTAACATATAGGCTACTTTTTATACTGAAAAATGCGGGCAAAACCGCAGAGCACAGCTAAATATACACAGAAAAACATTAGTGTATTTCTAGAGCATTTAGGTACATTTATCATATATGAATCTTATACGAGCGCAATAAACCCGATTTCGTTTTAAATCCACAGATGTTCAGTTCACACATCATTCAGATCTATTTTATTTATTGTATCTAAGACCTCCCGCGGTTCCCCGATGCATGAGACGTGGTACTATTAATACTGCACTGTCGATACTCGTACATGTCAAAATTACAGATGGTTGTAATAAAGTATTTTTCTTAGCGGAATCTCAAAACTCAATAAAAAACTATTGAACTATTGTAGTACACCGTCATTATCTTTTACTTTCTACAGGGTTGTAAGGAAAGGGTAAACTAAGCCGAAAAAGCCTCTTAGTACTCGTCATTGTGAACAATTTTTACAATGGGACCAACCCAGAATTTACAAAAATATGAATATATAGCTAAATGCTAAAACTTTAAGTTATGTACTAAAAAAAATATAAGATTAATGTAGCCTACCGTCAGCCTCTTCTTCTTCCTGTAGCTGGCCCAGTTCTGCGCCTCGAGCACCAGCTTGCCCCCGGGACGCAGGTCCGAGAACATGCGGCGGAAGGCGCGCTTCAGGCCGGCGTCGCCCCAGTTCAGGTGCATCCACTTGGTGGTGGAGAGGCACAGGATCAGGTCGAACTGGGGACTCTCGCCGGAGCCCACCGCGACGTCCTCGCGAGGCACGTAATTGCCCTGAACAATACAACATTTGCACATTTTAAAGTCACTCGCGCTTAGATGCACGAAAATTTGAAATTAAAAAACCTTTGGCTAGAAAAGATCTATATGCCTAACAAAATCTGAAGTAGAATGCGTAGCGATTATTCGATAGAACGCCCGCCATACGCCCGTTTGTTTAGACCAAATCTGCAACTCAACACTTCCCGATGTCCGATTGAGCTGTTGGTACTCCCGACTCTCCGATAACAATGCAATAAAAGCTTGATTTTTAAAATTATTTTTAGGTCTAATTATCTTGTATAATATTTAGATAAGCACTAGCTACGCCCTGCGGTTTAACCCGCGTTTTCCGAGATAAAAAGTAGGCTGTGTTAATCCAGACCATGAACAACCATCATTTCAAATTTCATGTAAATCCGTTCAGCCGTTTTTGCGTGAAAGAGTAATAAACATACAAACTCACAAACTTTCGCGTTTATAATATTATTATAGTAGGATTTACACACAGCTGAGGCAGCTGTTTAAAGCGATCCTGAATTGAAATGTCCAATAAACATGTGTTTCGTAAGTAAACACTTTTACATTATGCCATGTGTTCGATATTTCGTGACCGCGGCCACGAGTCAATGTGAAGGGGCACTAAGTAATGCTCTTTTGCCTTTGTTTTATACTTTCTTTTTTTCCTTTTTTTATTTCTTACTTTCTTTTCAGAAATGTTCCCAAGTAGTAAGCCCACAACTTTTACTATTGAACCAACGCAACGGTTGGTCTTCCAACCTTGATATCGCAAAAAAGCAAATAATATCAGTCGGCAACATAAACTGTTTGACATCAAATACACATGCAATTGGTCCTGAATGCGCTTAATTCGCTACTCTTACCTAAGCTGTGGCCTAAAGGGGAAAGATAACCAGTTCTGCCTTGAGTTTAGCGTTCAATTAGAGAGCAAATACTTACGTACTTAGTTTTTGCACTCTAAGATTTGTAGCAAACAGATCAATAGCCATGACTCATCCCCATGAAAAGAATCTTCACGGTCATTAAACATCCTCGAAACACAAACTACACCATCTAAAATAATAACTAGATCCTTACAAAAGAAACCATTTTGAGTAGGTTACGATAAGAAGTGAAATTCCAAATGTTTTAAGTGAAAAATAGGTAGTTTCCCACCAGTAAAAAAAAAGGAAACCCAAAAATATTGGATTCCTCCACATGAAAATACCAATTTTTATGTGGAGTTCTCTTTGTCACCATAACTATTTTGAATAGCTTATCAGAAAAGTGCCGCCAAATCGTCAGGAGAGCAAGCTTTCTGAAATGAGCTGTACCCACCCTGTAATGTGCCCAAGGTCTAACTAACTAGAGAGAAACTAACTTCGTAGACCGCAGGCGAGATGGCGATCAGCCGCAAGTCTATTATTATTAAAAAAAAAAGACTGAGTGAAGTGTTGGAAAGGCACCACAATTGATAGAACATCGCTACGACGTCGACTTACGTGTTTCCTTTAGCCTAATAGTCCTACTAATATTATTAATGTGAAGGTTTGTATGTTTGTTGCTAAATCACGCAAAAACGCCTGAAGGGATTTGGATAAAACTTGATATGAAGGTAACTTATACCCTGGACTAAAATATAGGGTCAATGATTACGACAACTCACCTGTTTGAACGTGACATTGTTCGGGAAGGCAGGCGGCGTCTTTTCCGCGCCCGGGTCGCCCAGGGGCCCGAACAGCATCGACATCGACATCGGAAAGAAGCACTGCCCATGTTCTTTCAACCCCGCCTTCCTGTTCTTTTTGGGCTTTCTAATCCTCCTCTTCTTCGAATCGTCTTTAACGTCGTCTTGCTTTTCAGTACATTCTACACACTTCTCTTTCACGTCGCACTTTTCTTCGCAATCTGGTCCATCTTTCTTCTCGTCGATTACTTCTGTTTTCTTATCTATTGTGACTTTTTGCTCTTCGCTGTTCTCGCACTTAGGCTCCGGCGGCACGGGTATGAAGGAACGTAGATTTCTTCGCGCGCGCCCTGTAAACGTAACGGTGTTTATGTTACAATGTACACTTGATAAGACTGGAGCACGATAAGGAACTTAGTCGATAAGAGTGCAACTAAAAAGTGAGTTTGTAAAGTGGATTGAACTCCAATCCTGAGAGAGGTGAAGGATCTCACTAGAAGTAAATATAAAATAGATATCCGTAGGAAATTACAATTGCCTCGATTATCTAAAGTAATAGGCAACTAAGTTAAAGGTCTAGGTTGTTAAAATATTTTATAGTCACATTTATAATATGTATAAGTGTGTTAGTTTCTGTGTAACTTACATGTCTGCCGACTCCGAAAAGTTGCAGTTTCCGTAAAATAGCCAGATGCTGCTACCTAAAAAACCTATACAATAAAATGTATGCCGATAGTCTCGCCACGGCGATGGAGTGTCCCGCGTTGCGCCCAGCCAGTCCAGCATCCTTATTCTGGAACACCTGCTGCCGTATGTCAACTTACCAATCAGAACGGAGTCGATATCGATGCCAACGACGGAGCGCGCGCCCAGCTCCCGCGCCACGGCTATAGAGATGTGGCCCACGTTGCACCCGATATCCAGCACGTCTTTGTGGGTAAACAGGTGCCGGTGCATCTCGAACACTTGCAGCCGGATGTCCATCATCGCGTTCAGGTTGCGGTAACCGTAATATCTGGAATGGATTTTGATTAAATGTACCATAACATTGTTATCCACTTAGGCGCGTTCTGCTTGCGCAGTCGCCATCTTTGCTCTACCAGACTCTACAGTTCTTCCAGCACATTGCAAGAAAACTAGTTGCAAAATTTTTAAATCGATAGTGATGAGAAAAACTGAGTCAACAAACAAACATCGACAAGTTTGAACTTGAACATCTCTGAATTAGGTACTAATCCTATTTCAAAATAATCTCTAAGTTAATAGGTAATTATAAAGAGATAACGTTTGTGTGTTTCTTTGTAGAGAGTTATCTCCGAAACTACTAGTCCGATTAAAAAAAAGATTTTACTAAAGGACAGCTACACAATCTCTGAGTGCTATGTTTTACAGCCCCAAACTCGCGAGGGCGAAGGCCGAGCAGCATAAGGCAGGAATTCCTGAGCATCAGCTGGTGTCTTATATGTTTGTCTAATGTGAAATCTCCAAGAAAGCTACTCAATAATATTTTCGTTAATTTTTTTTTTTAGTCTCAAGATAAATAAATAAATATTACATAATAATGTAATGAAATGCATAATTATTACATGTATGTCTCAATTTGTGCTACCCCAGAGTAATTAAAAACTGTGGTTGATTATATTACTGGCTAATTTATGAATGTACTGTAATTGTGCTGTAAATATTAATTAGCTTAACTTAAGTTAACCCAATACACAATACCCTGTCGGCCTGTTTGGTTCAGCGGTAGTGTATCCGCCTTATAAGCCAGAGGTCCCGGGTTCGATTCCCGGCCAGGCAGACATTTGAATGATGAATTTAAATATCTGTTCTGGGTCTGGGTGTTAGTTGTCCTTGTCTTTGTGTGTGTTCCATGGCATCCCCGACACAGGATTTATTCCTAGTGGGGGGAGCTATGAGTGTGAAATGTTTATTTATTTATTTATTATTTATACACAAGCAGGCAGGTATAATTAATACTTAAGGACAAGAAAACGATTTTCATTCACTGTTATCTATGCATTGGTAAAGTTTTTGTTTATTTTGTAGTGAGTAGTATATCCCTGAATCTATATATATCTATCTATATATATAAAAATGAAACCCGTTTTCCTTGGTCACGGCATCACGCGTGAATGGGTGGACCGATTTCACTAATTCTTTTTTTGTTGTATTTGTTATTATTAGGAGAAGGTTCTTACGGAAAAAAATATTAAGAAAATCTCTCAGAAATATTAAAAACCCTAAAAACAGCCCTTTTCTTTTTCCCATACAAACGTATGGCAGTACGAAGTCTGCCGGGTCAGCTAGTACTATATGTATATGGAATAAAGAGTTTATCTATCTATCAATGTCTTACAGCCCAAAACTTGATTTAAATAAAATAAAAAGTAGTAGAAAGTAGTAGAAGTGGAAGTAGTGGAGTAGTAGAAGAAGTAGTAGTTTGAATATTAAGTTTTGTATTCATATAAAACTACTCAAGGTGAGACAGGAAAATATTTTTGTAACATTTTGATTTTTGTACTAACATTTACTCATTTATTCCTCTGGTGCAGTGACCCAAAGTAGGTCATGGCACTGACACACAGCCTCAGACACCAGAAAACAAAATTGATCCTGGTCTTGTGTTTTATACCAATAGATCTAAGGAGCTTTCATTGATTTTTCATTAATTTTTCGATTAACTTGATGTTTTTTCTTTTGCTTAGTTATGTTAATAGTTGTAAAAGTTAGATGAATTTGTAACTGCAACTTGTTGGATGTATAAAAGAAGTATCAAAACCTTTTTTCATTCTGCAAATTTTTATGTAGTTAAAAATGCTGATTGTTGGAGTAAAGTTAAGTTATAATTAAGGCAAAGAATTGGAATTATTTATTTTTATTATTACACACAACTTCAGAATTTTGTTTTATTTTTACCTACTTGTTCTTTTAACTGTTGCTGCAGGCTGTTTTTAACTCTTTTTGCTGTAGTATAACTATGGTATCTTATTTACAAACTGTTTTTTACTACTGATATTAGCCATGGTGACAGGGATATAATGGCAGACTACTGCAAATTAGACCTTAAAACCACCAGATTAAGTATTGTTTAAATATAAAGTAGGTCTACAATTTAACCAGAAATAATAGCATCACTTACCTGTCATAATTTCCATACTGATATTTGGAATTTTTGGCATGGAATTTAGGCAGTTTCTTCTCTTCTTCAGACTGGCTTTTAAGTTTGGTGCGATGTGGAGACAACGGCCTCTCCGATATAGACATCCTCTGCTGAGGACGAGCCCTCTTCCAAGCGCCCGGCTGGGGTACCACGGGACTCACTATCTTGTCAAGAGAATCTATGCGCCGTAACTTCTTCACCTCCTTTCCTTTCAGAGATATATTATCGCTGTCACTGCAAGATCGTTTCCGAGATTTTGATGCCGATGTTGATGGCTCAGGAGGCGGCAGCTCTTTAACTTTATCCTCCTCCATTAGTCGCGATGGTGATGTGTTATCAGTGGTCCTCCTCCTTAATCTAGCCTTTTTACGTGGTCTCCGCTGCTGCATCTCCAACCGTTTCTCATACTCAGCATTGTCCAAAGGCTCCATGAGATTTAGTGGGTCCCGGATGTTAGGAGGAATGATGACTTCAATCTTAGCTTTGTGTCGAGGAGGAGTGGGCAGCGGTGAAGATTCAGGAGTGACTGCATTCATAGCCCTATTGACATTTTCATCTTTCAGGCTGTTCAGATTCAATGGATCTGATATATTTCCACCAAGTAAGAACTTGGTGGGTGGAATGAAAGCTTCTTTATGAGGCCTTTTGTGAGGCAAAAAGAATTTGGAAATTGTTGGAAAACTCTGAGCTCTTTTCCTGCATTGCTTAAATTTTGCAGCAGTATGGTGGACTCTTCGGACCACATTCCTGTCAGCGGTCTCTTTGGCAGGCGTGTGGCCTTTCTTACTGTGGCGAGATTTTTTCTTTCCCTTTTTAGAATTGGCAGGAGGAGTTGTTTCATTCTTAGACGAGTTCTGGTCATTAGTTTCCACTTGCGGAGTTGACACTTCACTCGATATGTTTACGGATAAATCTGCAGAATCCACTAAATCACTAACCGACAGCTCGCCAGCTGTTTCGTTAAATTTCTTCTCTAACTCTGTGCTTTCGCAAGTAGCTACACTTTCTTTGGTGCTTCCCATTACGCTTATTGGAAATGCAGGATTACGACTTACATGATAAACAATGAAACTATCAAAATCAAATTTACCGCCACTCCGGCTATTGCAAAATGCACAAGGACATCCGTCAATCACGAAACAGGTTAACAATGCAGTCTGTTGTTGATCGAAATAATTTTAGTTTATCTTAAGGATTTACGCATTAGAACAGCGCATATGTAACATATTCTACTAGAACATACTGAAATAATTAATCAAACAATATAGGTAACTTCACAGCAACCACAAATCCACTACACACACACACGGACACGGACATTGGCAAATTTTTTTTTTTTTTACGTTTACTTGTCTAGTGATGTGTAGTTGAGTTGTTGTCGATGGATTTGAAATCTCAATCCAAACACCGAATTAAATCGATTTGAATAGATGAGTGCCGGAACTTTACGAGAGCTTTACAAACAAATGAGGAATGTCAAGATTTATCGATAATTAGCAATGAGCTAAAAATTATGATGATGAATCTAAATTCTAAATTCTAATCTATCTACAAGACTATTAGTTGGAAGCACGATTAAAATAGGAGAGATATGGCTTAGCGGGAGAGAGGTTTAAATTTATACCCAGCAGTGGGATAGAGAGCTATGGATGATGATGACGATTATAATAATATTTGGATAAACTTTACGTTTTGGTTTTGTGTACTGTAATTTTTTTTACTATGGAAAATTGGAAACTAACGTGGTTTTCACACATTTTTGTTATAATTAAACTCGGGTAACGTGGTTTTCACACATTTTTGTTATAATTAAACTCGGGAATACTCACGTAAAAATTAAGTCGTCTACTACGACTAGTTTCGGTCACATTCGGTGACCTTCATCAGGCGAGTTTACAAACGTGACGCGCTCGCGGTTGCGTCTCATTTGGCACTCACTGCGGACCGCGCCGCGCCGCGCGCGTAATGAGAGCGGTAACGGCGGCAGATTTTTTTTTAATTTTGTAAATCTAATTTTCTTATTAATGTCAAGGATTTTAAGAACTCTGCCCAATCAACTGTGTGTTATAAAAAATTGAGTTATAAATGATCTAATAATCGATTTACTGAAAGTTTCAAATCCCAACACTAGCGGAAAACTATAGACTGTTTCTAATTGGTTAAATGGTTGCCACACTTCTACCAATCACAATAATATTCGTTGGTGATTGGTCCATACAACTGGCACAGTCTCGGTGTTACTACAATGAAAAATGTAGCAAGTTATTTTTGTCTATAGTTTTTTAAATTATAAAACTGGATATTCAAAAGTCAAGTCGAAATGTTTCGAAATTATTAGGAGTCTCTACAAATCTACATGTAATTGTACACAGAATTATTTTAATAACGTCTGATTACAGTTGGTTATTTTATTATTCAGCCCAACTTGTTCCATTGTTGGGCAAAAGCGTTACTTCCCTCATTCCATACCTATCTATTACTTGCTAATGTGGGCCAATTCTTTTCGAAATCGTCGAGTTCGTTGTTATTTTAAAACAACAATTTAGGTTTCACATAAAATACATTACCTCTATCAGTTTCTATTGAACTTTCTTTAGAACATTATTTTTACAAAACAAAAAACAAAAACCGACTTCATAGGACCGACTATTGAGTTATTCATCTATTTGTCGCGCACGTACATAATGCAAATTAAGGACTTATATGGTTTTCTCATGAATACCATTATTACAACTGGACTAAATTGAAATGGGACTAAATGGGAAGCGTCAGCTTTCTAATAAAAAAAAGAATCATCAAAATCGATTCACCCAGTCAAAAGTTATGAGGTAACAAACATAAAAAAAAACATACAGTCGAATTGATAACCTCCTCCTCTTTTGAAGTCGGTTAAAAACTCCAAAATTGCAGTTAACGATTTTGTGCCACTGTCGTAACATAGGGCTAAGGCTAGACTTAGATTATGATTAGGTTGATTATTATTTTTTAATCAATAAGACTTTTAAACATTTTTAAACTTTATATTGCTAAGCTCGTTCACATGAGTTTAATGTTTATCGTATTATTTGACTTTTAGCAGTTAGTGTCTATTTGCACAACGCCGACAATAAGTACATATTTATAAATTGTACTTTCGTCGTTTATAGAAGGCTTTATTTAACTGACAGCTTTTTTTGTGCTAGGGTAACACCGATAAAAGATTTAGTTTTTGAAATTTGAATTCGAAATTTCCGTTGTTGCTTGACAATAAACAAGAATCGAAAAATTCGTGTACATTTGAACGAAAACAGTGTTTTTGAGGTAAATGTGAATTTTGTGGTCGTTGATGTTACGTGTTAACTTGTCATAGGTACATTAAAAACTATATGATAGATTCATTCATTGTAGATACTTTATTTACTAAGTAGGTACCTAACATGCGCAGACAACCAGCTAGGCCTGCACCTATAATGCTCAGCATTTGAAAAGCTTCAAAGATCGTTGAAAAATTTAAATGTATATAAAACGTATTAAAACTCAACCTAAGCAGTAATATGCATCTAATATATTGCCTATACCTAGGTAGCTATCTATACTTCTCGTAGTGTTTTTGAATAACAGTCAAAAAATTAACATTCGGTGTTATTCACATAATGTTCTCTTCTTTCAGCCAACTTACCCTGGATATTCAATAAATAAAGGATTCAAGAGTCGCTGGACGCTAAAGAAAGGTAGGTTGGTTTGATATCTATTGTATCATCATTATTGTGTGGAACTTTTCTGTATTATTTATTTATTTTAAGTTCTTACGTACCTACCTATTTTAATAGTAAAAACCTTTATTTTTTAAATGTTAATGTATCTTTTAGGGTTCATTGTGGCCCATTATGTTACTAACACACTTTAATCCAAATTTTATATCATTTCAGATGTCTCGAATACCCAAAGTGCCTGGTTTAGCTGCTAAAGAAAATCGTTTTGGATCAGTCCAAAGCCGTGTTATTACAAGAACCATTGGAATTGGCTTGAGTGATGCTGACAAGAAAAGTTTGATTATAAACCATACAAGACCACTACGTAATGGACAGACAGTAGCAGCATCGTCAGCAGCAGTAGCATCGGTCCCGAACCTGAAGAGGCCAGCCCCTGCTACAACAAGACCCACCTTAGCTTCTAAACAAGCTAAAGTTGAAAAGAAGACAAGTACAGCTCCCAAAATCCCACCATATGACTTCAAAGCCAGATTTAATGACTTATTAGAAAAACATAAAGCTATGAAAAGTGAATACACTGGTTTGAAAGAAAAACACATTGAAATATCTGACGATTATGAGAAAGTTAAGGACACTGTGCAAGGCTGTACGGCTGAAAGGGATCATTTGAAGGAGAAATTATTGAGCACACTTACGGACTTAAGGGATAAATGTTCAGATTTGGAAAAATTAAAACTTGAAATTGAAATTCAAAAACATGAGAATGAGGACCTTCATCGTAAAACAAAACTACTGGAGGAAGTGACCAACAGCCTTAAACAAAAGACTGAAGAATTAGACAAAGTCCAAGCTGACTATAATGATCTGACGAGGCGACACACCAGTCTCCGAGAAGAGACTGAAGCTTTGACAGTTCTTACAGAACACCTCAAGAAAATTTCGATAGGCTATGACAACTTGCAAATTGAACACAAAGAGGCTCTTGAGAATATCAAAAAATACAAATCTGAAGCAGAAATATGTCAAAATATCTTGGCCTCTATGTATAAGGAACAGCGTGATTTGAGAAATACAATCCAAGACTTGAAAGGAAATATTCGTGTGTACTGCCGAGTACGTCCCCCACTGGAAAATGAGATGAATAAACCTCTATTCAATGTTAATGTCCTTGATGCCTGCTCTATCGAAGTGGAGAAAGTAGAGTTGTTAAATTCTACGAGGAAGAGCAAACAATCCTTCTCTTTTGACGGAATTTTTACATCACACTCATCTCAAGAAGATGTTTTTGCAGAAGTATCACCGATGGTGCAATCAGCTTTAGATGGGTACAATGTTTGCATATTTGCTTACGGTCAGACTGGTTCAGGCAAAACTTTCACAATGGAAGGTGGGTGTGGCGAAGAACAATATGGCATAATTCCGAGAGCATTCAGCATGATTTTCACATGTATGGATGACTTGAAGAGAATGGGATGGGAGCTCACCATAAAAGCCTCGTTTTTGGAGATCTACAATGAAGTAATCTATGATTTACTCGACTCGAGTAAGGAACAGATTTGCCATGAAATCAAAATGGCCGACACCAAGGGCAAAGATTTGTACGTATCTAACTTAAAGCAAGAGGAAGTGAAGAGCTCACATGATTTTATCAGGCTGATGGTATTTGCACAACGTAACAGGCAGACAGCCGCTACACTCAACAACGAACGGAGCTCCCGTTCCCACTCTGTGGCGCAGATCAAAATATCAGCAATCAACGAAAGGCGTAAAGAGAAGTACACAAGTAGCTTGAACCTGGTAGATTTGGCTGGCTCCGAAAGCGGGAAAACTACTCAGAGGATGGATGAAACTAAGCACATCAACAGATCACTTTCTGAACTGTCCATAGTGATTTTGGCTCTGCAGAAAAACCAGATCCATATCCCGTACAGAAACTCGAAACTTACTCACTTGCTGATGCCCAGTCTGGGCGGGAACTCGAAAACCCTCATGTTGGTAAATATCAACCAATTTGATGAATGCTTTGGTGAGACTCTGAACTCTCTACGTTTCGCCACTAAGGTTAATAACTGCAGGACAATCAAAGCTAAGAAAAATTTGACCATGGTTGATTCATTGTAATTTAATACTACGATATGATTAGCTCTAGAGTAAGGGAGGACACATTAATATTTCCTTTAATTTTAAAGTAATAATCCCTAATTAATCGATTGATTACAGTGAAGGGGAATAGACTTTTAAGGGCAGGCTACACCACAACTCGTCAAATAGTGCGCATAACAAGTGGCTGGCATTTGACGTGCTTTTGGTGTGGCCTGCCATATTCTATGAATGAATATTCTTAAGAATTTCATAAAAATAATTACATATTATGTACTTTTAATTTCTATTGTTACTATTCTAAATGCTGCGTTCGGCGGTTTTTTCTGCTGTTCTCAAAATCCCACTGATTTGTTCTTTTATATTCGTACATATAATTATTATTAATCGTAATATCTAACTAAATATGTAATTTTAATGTTTATTGTTTGTACCTAATATAATTATTTAGTCCATAAAATAGTGTTTTTATTGTGACCCTAATATCCCTAATATCCACAACCCTAATATCCAAAACGCGTGATTCTTTGTCCAAGCTAATATCGTTAATTAAGTAATTACAGTATAGGATGATCTCTAAACAGACGCAGTTCATAAATTTTGTAA
Organism: Alcis repandata; assembly: GCA_949125135.1. NCBI lineage: Eukaryota > Metazoa > Arthropoda > Insecta > Lepidoptera > Geometridae > Alcis > Alcis repandata. The sequence goes on along the minus strand of OX421226.1, from coordinate 6,257,361 downwards.
TGTAACTTGACTGACAAGAAAAGCAAGTCGCTCAGCTGGTAAGTAAGCACCAAATCTGACCACAACAACTAATTTTACAGTGCTAACCCGTGGTACACCTATTTTGTCCACCTGGTGGACCACGGGTAAACATATTCCGTGGTCCACCAGGTGAACTAAGGTGAACCATAGGAAATTATTATTTAACCGTGGTCCACCCTTGAGTTTTGATTAATAACCTAACTTTTTTCGCTTCTTGGCATTCTAGCACTTCGCCGGCCGCTGCCGCGGCACGCTCGCTACGCTCGCTCGGCTCGTGCGTTGTTTTTCATGTTCTAACATAACCTAACCTATTGATCGTTTCCCGTGATCTACTTAGTTACCCGTGGCACTACCGACCAATAGGTTTTGATTAATAATATAATAATGGTGAAATTCCAATCAATTTCGCATTGGAGAAACTACGTTGAGAGCAATTTTAGTTTTAAGTAATCATCATTTTAATTGAAGTAAATTATTTCAATAAATGAATTTTAAAAAAAAATTTCATTCGGTATACTTCTTAATTTGTCGGGATCAATGTTGCATAGATTTAATCTAGCCAATGAAAAGAGGTGGACAATAGGCAATATATTTCAATAAAAATAATTTACGAGAGTTTAAGGTGGACCACGGAAGAATATGTTTACCCGTGGTCCACCAGGTGGACAAAATAGGTGTACCACGGGAAAGGAGCGTAATTTTAATGCTACTCGGAATTTTACTTCATCTGTTAGTTCAAAACTCCGCGCGGCACTTGTCATGTCACACTGAGATTTTAAATCTACATCCAGTATGTACTAATTTAAATTAAAACTTGCCTTTCATATCTATTCAGATCACAGTAATGGTTGCACAGTGCACACCACTGTTTGGTGGTCAAATAATTGGCAAAGGAGAGTTGCTCCTAAAGCGATCTACAAGAGCCCTATCACTACCTCAGATCAAGTAGAAAGGCAGAATATATAGTCCCGCCTTAGAAATAAGTGAAGCCAAAAAAACTACCCTACTGCCCGTGTGAGTATACTTCAAGCACACATTGACGCATAAAAACTACCCGAATCAATCGTCAATTCTTACGTCACTTGCTCAGAGAAAGTGGACAAGAAAAATAAGTATCAATAAGGGTAGTTTTTATGCGTCAATATGTAAAAAAACGTACCTACACGATAGCACGTACGTGTGCTTGAAGTATACGTACACGGGCAGTAAGGGTAGTTTTTTTGGCTTCACCTGTATCTAAGGCGGGACTGTTATTTAGTGAATGGAAATCCTATGCTTTCATTTGCCTTTTTAATTTATTGAAAAAACGACGAAAACAATCGTGATTGATCACACGATTGTTTTCGTCGTTTTTTGGGTGCTTCGTCATTTGTTTCGCTTTTCTAACACAGTAATAAGTTATAGCCTATAAACTTAAACCATTTCTATTAGAGGTTATTTTATTTTACAAATTTACTGTTTTACGTAAAATATATGCATAACCCCCAGTTCTATGCACTACTACACTCTATTACATGTGGACGAAGCGCAATGTTAACTTGCGATAAACTGTACTTTGAACATAACTTTCAAATGAGAATTAAGTATTAGGTACCTACTTGTTCCTACTATAATACCTACTCGTAAACTTATTACGTAGAATTATTTGGGTGATAGTAGGTAATAAAACAGTCAATTATTATAAAAATCTTTAATTTACTGCAATAAAATTATTAATTATCGATTAGGGACTAGATCATAATAACATAGCGATAAATCGCATTTCTCTTCACATGCACAAACGCGAGATTGCGTACATCTAGCGTGCGTCGGCGCGGCGCTGGCGCAGGGCGGCGCGCGCGGGGCGGTGGCGAGACCGAGGGCGAGTCCAGGTCCTCTCGCAGTATGTTCAGCGGGACACGTCGGGCTCCGCGGGTGCCGCGAGCTCGGCGCTCTCTATAGTGCTAATCAGTCTGTCTAGGCCGTACAGAAAGCCTTCTTCGTGGTTGCCCTGCGCCCAGGGCGCGCGGTGGTCGACGCGCGCGCCGTCCGGCACGCGCCGCGTCTTGGCGAAGTCGATGAGCCACGCGCCGACGCGCTCGTCGTCGTAGATGATGAATATGCTGCTCCCGACGATCTCGTGGTTCTCGAAGAACTCGGAGCGCTCGAAGCGGGCCCTGATGTCTCGCAGGCGCGCGACGAGCTCGCTACGCGCGCGCTCGTCGCGGCCCAGGAAGCGCGCAACAGTGGCAGCCAACTGGCGCGGCTCGCGCACGCCCTGCAGGTCGGTGAGCGGCGGCTCGCCCGGTAGCTTCACCGCCTCGATGCGGAACCCTTGCTGCGCGGACGAGGAGCGCTGCTCGCGGAATTGCATGTAGCGCAGCTTGGTGACGGCACGCGCCGCGTGCTCCGCCTCGGTGGGCGCGGCGGGGTCGAGCCGCACCATCTTCTCGTAGAGGTCGGAGCGCGCGCGCGCGTTGCTGACCTCGTCCTCGAGGAAGGTGCGCGTGCCCATCTTGATGTCCATGACGTGGGGGTCGCGGAAGCCGTGCAGCAGGTCCTGCAGCTCGATGAACCGCTCGCCCGCGTACTCGAGCTCGCGGTAGTAGCGCGGGATGGCGGCGCGCATGTGCGGGCACGCGGCCAGCGCCTCGTAGGCGTCGCGCTCGGGCGCGTGCGCGGGGTGGTCGCCGGCCGCGCGCCGCTTCCACACGGTGCCGGGCCCGGCCGGAGCCAGGGAGCCCGGGTGCCCCGCCAGCTGGAACCACTCCGAAGAGCGAGACTTCAGCAGCGCGTCTGAAGCCGGAGCGGACAACTCCAATGCATTCTGTAACAATTAGATAAAATTATCGTTAGTGAAATTTTTTAAAGTTTGAGGTTTTGAATTAAATTCATAATCATTACGTTTTTATTTTGGCTATCAAAATTAGGTTTAAAAAAAAATTAAAAATTACTATAATTCTAATGGTGGACCTAACACAAGTTACAAAAATTTTAATCATATTTTGTAGTAGGTATATTGTAAAAAATCGTAAAGTGATTTTTTTTACAGTTTTATAAGTATTTTTATAACAAGGAGGCAATTAAAAAAAAATATTTCATTGAGATAATTTTACGTTTAAAGTATTGGCTGTTACAACAAAGATAAAAGAAAATAAATAAATAAATCAACAGTCAAATTGAATTGACTTCTTTTTGAAGTCGGTAAAAAACACTACATTTTTTTAATGGCCTGATACTAGCACAAAAGTAGGTAATTTTGTATAATTAATTAAGTGTTTCTTTGTTAGGAGACACAAGGTTTCAATACTTACAATAGCTAGGAACTTGAGCAGTTCTGAGGGCTGTGCCGGAGGTGCCGGGGTAGCAGGGGTGGAGTCGGCGGGCGCAGCATTGCGCCGCCAGCGCTTGAAAAGCGCTCCCTCATCCTTGCCACGCCAGCGCTCCTCCTCCTTGCCAGGTACAGCGACCTGAGGACAATGAAAATCACGTTTAAACACCACATTCGAACACTTGATCCACTGCGAGAACGGTTTCACTTTCACAGGATTTCATTTCACTGATCTCTGATGATGACGTACCGCTAGAATTTTATTGGCGGCGTAGAGAAGTCCTCCGGGGCCGAAGCGGCTAAGCATCGACTGCCGGGAGACACTGTTCATCTTGCTGGTGACAGTCATGGCGAACGAGTGCGTGCGATGGAAGCGCGTACACGAGTGAGCGATAACGTTAGAGCGAGTAGTGCGCGGAGGCGAGCAAACGAACGAGTGGTGACGAGTGCTGCGAGCCTGCGTATGCGCCGGTGGGAGGGACGCCGGCGGTTTTATAGAGACCTCGGCTTTCTCGTGACGTCGGCGCCCGCGACCCGCGCCGCGCTGCCCGCGCTCCTACGCGTTGAGTTTTACTCGCGCCTTCATTTTCTCAAAACATCGCACTGCATTGATTGATAGGACGTGAGCTAACGAACTCGCGTCGCGTGCTCGTTTTTATTGATGACCGTGCGATCTACGTAATGATAATTGTCGTGATGTTTAGGAACTATCCATATTACCAAGACTTTTCTGTTTTGGGTGGGTTGGGTAAGTGTAGGTACATACTTCTTACCTACCTAAGTTTTTACTTTTTATACTGGATTAATTTATTATATCTTAATTTTTAGGTCTTTATGTAAGCATTTACCTAACTACTGCATGTACTTAATTAAAATAACATTTTATTTTGTCAGTAACAGTTTTTAGTACAACTTCACATTTTGTATTCAGCTGCGATTTTGTAGGGTTTTAATTTTTTTTGAACCACAAACTGCAAACATTTTAAAAGCATCAAAGCGAATACGGCGTGATCTACTCTATCAAATATTCGATCACGTCAGAACATAGGTAGGTATCTGCGTAAACCTCAAGAACGTGTATGAACAAATACGGAAAACAAATTTTCGTGGCTTATGAAAAGCAAACCTGAAAACCATGACGTTACTGACGGAGGTCATGTTTTAGAATTCGCCCTGAGAGTGACGCGACATCATGAGATAGCTGTGACGCTGTTTGCATGATTCGTAGTACTAGCCAAAGATTTTTCGAACAGTATATCTACCTACAGGAGAAGAACTGAAAAATATCCAAACAAAAGAAAGTCTAACTAAACACTTTGTAACTATTTAGTAATCTGTGTATTTAGTAAGCAACTGCTCAAAGCTAGAGTTAGGTAAATTACTCGTAGATCGTCGATATTTCTAAAACGTATCTTGTGATTTAACTACGAATGCATGTGAACTTTGTTTTTTTTTTCGTTAATTGTGTATCGACTAGATTCGATTTCGATGTCAGTATCTTGTTATCTTATCTCCGCCACACTCTAATAGGAGGTATTTGCTCCGACCCAAAATATTTTTTTTGGCTAAAAAATTATGTTTTTAAATTGAAGTTGGACTGTTTAAGTAAGTATATGTATATCTAACTAAGGAAGTACTATTAGGTAACTCCCATGAGCATGTTACAAACCAAGAACTTGCCATGAATCATTATAATTATATTATATACATAATATATAATAAATAACGTCACAGGTTTCTTAATTTCACAATTTCCTAATATCGTCAATGTAAAGCGGCAAAGTACGAGAATCACGGCCTCTAATGACGTCACTCGTTCCAGTCGGGAACGCCGTGACATAATTAAACAGTGGGTCTACGTACTTAGCTTCTGTGTTTCCTGTGACGTCAAATAACAGATTACTTACGCCCTTTGTTTCAATAATGAGACCTCTTGCGTGTTTAATGCTTGTCTAGCATCTAATTACGTTTTTAACCAAATTATTCGGCGTTAGCGATGACTAACGCGTGACGCATGGCCCGAGCATGTATTGTTCAGAATACTCGTTGACACACTTTTAGGGAGAAATACCTTTTGCCACATTGTGAACTTACTCTAAATATAGCTATTGGTATTAAGCATTGATAACATTTAAGAAACATTTCTTTTACGAACCAACCTTTTATCACACATCAGGAACATTACGTTAATTAGAGCCATACTTTTCAACAATAGATTTAATGATAGTTAAATCACCCTATCTTAATATATATAAATCTCGTGTCACAATGTTTGTCCTCAATGGACTCCTAAACCACTTAACCGATTATAATAAAATTCGCACACCATGTGCAGTTCGATCCAACTTGAGAGATAGGATAGTTTAAATCTCAAATTATAGTCGCAATTTTAATTTATTGTTAATTATATATATATACTGATAATTTTTACTATAAATTGACAAGTTAGCATCAACATACTACGGTTGCTATAGTTACGCAATGGCTTTTGACAGGACAACGTCTGTCGAGTCAGCTAGTTAATTATAAGTAACTAGCTGTGCCCCGGGGTTTCATTCACGAGGAGATTGAGAAACGGTGATGATGATAAAAAGTAGACTAAGTCCTGTTTTGTACCGCTGACAACGTAATTCGGTTAAGTATAGCTAAGCGTAAAAGCGTACGAAACAAACAAACTCACTTTCGCAACTCATAATATTAGTTAGGTAATTAACTATATTCGCAGTACATTCTAATGTAAAGAATCTACTACTTTCTTTAAATGTCCGAATACAAGTAGGTAGAGTAGGTCAAGCACCTAAGTCAATACATAAGGAAAACCGGGAAAACTGCATCGAACTGATAGCGTGGAATTTTCCACATTTTCTTCACAGGACATTGCGAGCAATGCTACCCTATTTGCTATTCGAACCTTGCGAATAAAATAGATAAAAGGTGATTGTCCTAGCGTTCCTAGAAGAATATACTGGAAATTTATACAATGAAAAGTAACGTGGTTTTTGCATTGATTTTTTTTTTTACAATAGTCAGAGTCAATATACGTGCGAGTAAACCTGTGTAATTATAACAAAATGCTAGAACTTATTCGAAAGTGCCATCAATATTTTTCAGTTACAAAACTGTTATATCTAGATTCTATCTTATGAAAGTGGAAACGAAGCAATGTGTAGACTGTTTATGTATGCTAGGTTTCAATATATTGTAGATCTATAAAATTTAAGGTGATTGTCCTTAGAACAACTTTAAAACTACCTATAAGTTCAAAATTTCAATCCTACCCATATCGTGTTTGTTTACAATAATACTTTTACGTTTATTTTTCTTGGGTTGTCTGGAAAACATTATATGCTGAGAATTGTTTGTGGCGCTTAAGAATACATTCTAGTATATTTACATGGTATTTATGTTAATAAGCAGGCATAAGTAGATGTATCTACTTTTCTTGGTTTGTGTTACTAATACATCAACAAAGTTACACGAGTACAATTTATTTTACAACTATATTTAGTTTGTATACGGAGTTTTATGGAGTAAGTTGTTTATTTGAATATCTGTCTACACTATTTTTAAAGAATAATGTACCTTAGCACCTATGTGGAACAGCAGTTGTACACTGCAATCTAGTTGCATGCATGTTAAGCACCGCCGAGCTGCATATGTTTTTAGCATTTCAAAGCCAAAACTGCCAACTACAGTATGTTGCCAAAACGAACCGACATAACGTTATCAGTGGTTAGCCAACACTATAAGTTCAAGTGAAATAAGTTTAATTTTTTATGTATTTGGATACATAACATGTGTGCAAAACTAGTGAAAAACTGAAGAAATGACGCAGTTTTTCAACAGCACAATGGCCTTTGAAATGGTGGGCGAGGCCAATACTTACAGAACCGTATCAAAGTAACTGTGTCTTTATCTGTGGCGCAAGTTACTATTTAAATGCTAATTTGAAACGGGCTCAGCTACGGATAGCTGCTTACGAATGGTCAAGAATGTAGCCAATAAATTGTTTAACTGTAGCAGTGCATTAATACTCGTAAACATCAACAAACAGAACAAGACAACAGAACAAGCTTATTTTTAACTATAAGAATGCGCCTTGTTTGTTTGTCTGCATAACAAACGACACACTTAGATCGTGTTATCTATGATTGAACGCCCCTTAACCTCCGACTGTGAATACTTCGGGGGTGCATGTTACGGTGGTGGGTAAAGTCTAAAGTGAGCACTCCGAGTGATTACTCTACCGTGGTTAAGATCTACCAGGGTCGGTGCTGGTGAACAGTAACGAGTTTATCTTTATACAAAAGAAAAGGCAAAGAAAAAAAATGGAAAAGAAAAAAAAAGAATAAGTTTTGGAAAGAGTTTTTTTTTTGTTTGACATCCTGTGATCTTGCGCTCGTATGATACCACTACGTACGAGTAGGTCAGGTCAAGGTGGCTGCTTCTAGGTGCAATGCAACTTCTATATTATTCAATGTTACCTATTCTTAAATGTGAGCGGTCAAGCGATAAGGGACCTGACGGGAATTAAAACGTTTTTAGATAATTTTAAATCCGTGATCTCTTATCTCCTTTTTTATGCAATTGAGTGACGAGACGAGCAATTCGCTCGCCTGGGATTAAACATCACGTTTGCCCATAACAGAACTGTGGCACTCAGAATTTTGAACTCAAAATTCAAGACCCTGCGTGACTTAGCACTGCGTTCGTCACTTGAGACATAAGATGTTTAATCTCCTGTTTCCCCTAACATTTTGCTGGAAATATTGCTCTTCAAATGTTCATTTCCAGTTTTCATCTTCATTTAGTCCCTTTTCGCTTGACCACTCACGTATATTCATACGCGTGGCTTTTCAATGCGGGTAACGGCGGGCATCTAGTGCATCCTGTCTCAAGGCTGGACATTTACTTGCAAAAGCTATAGATACGTAATCATAGAGCGTAGATCATAAATATACAGGTATGACAGCGAGAAAAATAACATTGCTTTAACACTCGTGAGCGCAAAACGACTAAATTATAAAATTAATTATTTTTTTTCGTTTCATAAATAAATAAAATAAAATAAGTCGTAGTAGACGACTTAATTTTTACGTGTTTAATTATAACATACATAAAATAAACTGGAAAAAAATATTAATAAACTTATTCAATAATCATGAATACGTCTAGATGCGTTTCCTAACACTTATTATCCATCAAGATTGAATATAAAAGTTGTTTTCAGGAGCAGAACGCAGGTTTTTCCATTTCTATTATGGTAGGTAATGAGTGCAATCGTGCGCACATGAGTTGGTTTGATATAATAATATCAGCTCTTGGCCAGTGGCTTTATAACTAGCAATAGAGGTAGGTATAGGCCGTTAATATGTTACATTTTGTTGGGCTTTACGTGCATTTGTCAGAGGATGCAAGTTATTTTTCAGACATCAAGGAGAGTTTAGTGTAAAGTTAAATTTAAATTTACGGCCGTTAGCCAAGAGGTACAACCCCACAAATTTTGAAAAATTGTGATAAATAAGATTGCGTCCTCTGACAAACGCAACCCCCGATGTAACTTTTCAATGGATCAATAGTAACTATGGACTAAAGACTGCTGCCTAAAACAATTGCTAGCTATAATTACATATTTATTCATTTAATGTGTGTCCACTTTCCACTCGTCTGTTTTTTTGTGAATCCTGCAGACCTGTATTGCAACATTTTCAAACGGACGTAGTTACGTAAATGGAAACGATTTAGTAATTGTTTAATTTATTGTAGAGTTACCACTGGCTTTAGAAATAAAGAAGTAAAAGGGCAGACGATTATTAAAAATCTTTTCGAAATTCCTAACCCAATCTTTTTTTATAATTATTCAAAATTTTTTTTATGTAATTGAGTGACGAGACGAGCAAATCGCTCGCCTGATGTTAAACGTCACGTTTGCCCATAACAGGTCTGCGCCACCCAGAATTTTGAACTCGCAGAATTCAAGACACACCACTGCGCTGAGATATAAGTTGTTTAATCTCCCATTTGCCCTCTAATTTCACTGGAAACAATACCCTTCCAACCGGAACACAGTAATGTTTGCACATTACTGCTTGGCGGTGGAATAACTGGCAAAGGTGTGGTACTTCCCCAGGCGGGCTCTGCAACAGAGCCCTACCACATGCACTTTTTTGCAACAGGGGGGAAATCTACAAAAGATACCCGGTTGTATTGGGGTACATGTATCTACGTATCTGCTGTCATTATAGACGTATACGGATACCTAACTTAATATTTTCAAATACGCGAAAGCAGGTGGACCTATAGAAAAATAGAGCAGCTGTGCAAATTGTCAGAAGAAAGGTCATAATGCATCGATGACTGTTACTGAAAATATTCACCCATTTGCGTAAAACGAAACGTAAACATGTAAAATATCTATCTATTCTCGTCATAATAAATGTTTACGAAATAAAAATAAAAGTATGCCTTGTTTATGAGTTTCTAATACTTTTGTACTTCCTAACAGCAGACATATTTAAGTAGAGTAGGTAACTGATTTACAAACTCAAGTGACCTCTATGTACTTGTACATGCACGCTCTATATTTTTCCAAACAATAGGTACTTATATGCCGCTAGTGTTTACATGTTACATACTAACCTTTGACGCAGGTAGAATGCAAAGATACCGTTAAAAAGCTTTGCAATGCTTCTTTCTATGCTGATGATTGACTGGCGTCCAAAATTAGGCTCAGGACAATATTGTATAGGTATTTTAAATAGTGCTTAGTGGTAAGTACCGTGGTTATATATTTTACTGTTTCAGTACGTCATTTTCCGCTCGTGTGCATTAGGGTTTAACACCTATCTATCGAAATTGCTCTATCTATTCCAACGTTTTTCATACTTTTACAAAATCCACATACGTACAGGCTATATCAATAAAAAAAAAAAAAAAAAAATATGGCTTTTGTATGTAGGTAATTGAGTGACGAGACGAGCAAATCGCTCGCCTGATGTTAAACGTCACGTTTGCCCTTAACAGGTCTGCACCACTCAGTATTTTGAACTATTGTTTGTGTGGGTATTAACTTAGTTTGGTGAACATAAAAAGATATCATGTAGCGTAATTATACATAGTTTATACAATGGAACGGTCTGGTTTCTGTTGCAAGTGAGGCGTGTAAGGTTGTTGTGTTTGGAATTCACCAAGTGCAAATATAATGAGCTCAAGTTTGATGGCTTTATGTGACTGATCTAAACTAACTAGCTACCAACTACTACTACCTAGCTACTAACTTTTTAGGTGTTACAATCCTTCTGTTTGTAATTTATGGTGTGAACAATAAAGAGTTTATCTATCTATCTAACTACAAATTAACATATCTTTGTCACGAGATATTAAAAAGGAAATTAATACTTTTTTTTTAAACTGATCGGTCAACTACATCCTTCAAACTTGGGTCCAATGTACTCGTAAAACTGAAGTTGCATTGCACCCGTTGTAAATAAATGTCTACGTATTGAGTTCTCTGTACTTTTCCTATGTTTGCCGTGTCGGTCGTGGCGTTAGCAAGCCGGGCAGTAATGGCCAAATCAAATATGTTTAACAGTCATAATAGATTACACTCAGTTTGCTCAAACAGTAGACACGCGCAAAATATATTCAATTTGTTTAGTTTAACGATTTGTAAAATATTACTGCTCCTTTTTTTGTAGCGTGACTACGAGTATATTTTGGTTCTAATTCTAACATATCATATGATTTTGGTTTCCTTCGTCTTTCGACGGGAAATAAAGACAATAACCTACCAAAGCTCCGAATCGAATGTCGACTAATCCCATTCATCTATGCAAAAACATGTTCGTAACGTCAGAGAATCTTTGTTCCACGTTTTAAATTGTCGATGAATAAGTATTATTTCTTAATGAATGTAATGTTATTCAATAACGTGTTGTCTCGAAATTGCCCAGATGACGCAGGCGCATGTTTGGCGATGCACAGGTGTTGCTGTTAGTTCAGCTGCTCCCTACGCCCGTTCGATATAGCAATGTGTGTTTAAAAATTTAACCTCATCGGGTGACTCATCGTGCAATTGGTGCAAACAATTAAGGAGAAAAACAACTTTGAACTAGAAACGAGGAGTAGGTACATTTAAACCGATTAGAAGCGGTAAATTAGAACTTTTTTTGCGGTGAGGTAATGTTTGTTTATTTACGATGATAAGAGCTCTGTTTCAAATAGGTATACGTACCGTTCTAAGTATGCAGGACTATATAACTAAGTACATATACCCGCCTACTTAACATGTGGCATCCGTAACATAATATTTTGATGCTTTTTTCCTCTGTGGGACTTACAAACTTAAATGTCCTTAGATTTAAGCAAGCATGTTAGTTAACTCAGTTATTTGATTGTCAGTCTAGATGTATAATGTACTCGTATATAAAAGGTATGCCACAAAGGCAGGCAATTACATCAGACATTACATATTTCGTTAAGTAAGTACTTATTTGAAATGGTCGTTTCAAAATGCTTCAGATAACATTCGACAGAAGGCAACGAAACATACGGCAATGTTACCTTGGATTGCGTAGTTATTTACTTATTCACTGAATTAGTTTAATTTGGACTATTTTCAAGTCATTGTAGTTTTAATGTCTAGCTTATGGATGAGCATTTGCGTCAATCGAATTATGTTTTTTGCAATTAGTTAATGGATTTTTAAGTAGCCCTTTTATTTGCCAATAAAAAGACTCTGAACGGGCTGACCAATATCGTAACATGGGTGCAAGGATTGCAAAAAAAAGTGAAGTCATATAAAAACATTTACCAGCCTAAAATTCGGAATTTAAACCTAGAGACTTTTTGCGATTACCTAGCGGAATATACCTCTGTCCTCTCTGAAGATACTTGTCTCGAGTACCTACGCCTACATACTAAAGTTTTTAAAGCACTATTCGGGGTCAAATGTTAATAATATCGGCAACCGGAAATATGTGTCCGCGAATACAAAGCAACGCTCCGTGGTTAGTCCGAAGCGGAAGATGGGGCTCGAGGATAAGCGGACGAAACAGGGCCAAGGTATAGGGATGTTGCTTCACCAGCTTGATGTTAACAACCTTTGAAGGCCTAGATGCGCTCTAGGCTGCTGGGCATAGAGCAAAATGACCGGAATCGGATCGAAAAAGACCGCTTATGCCTAGAAGACTAATTTTCTCTAGAGATGACTGAAAAGTCTCGGTTTAACTTATACCTATTTAGTCAGCGATGATAGGATTGCGTTTGATTGCCACTTCGAATGATGGTGATTAATAATGCGATCTGCGATGAAGCACGCTTCTATAGAGTAGGTAGGTACATTATTTGTATTTCTGATGATGCATCTTTGAGCACATAGAGCAGGTTCGTCTGGAAGAAAACGATGCTTTTGTAATTTGAAGACATAACTTATGTGACTTGTCTATAAGTTAACTGTGAAGCCGAAAGTTTAGCGAAACGTGTACGACTGTAGGTACTGTTTTATCTAGCCGTTCCTAACTAGAACCAGAACTAGGTTAACAAGGACGATTTCCGGGGTCCAATGTTTGTTAGTATCACCAGGGATTTTCCTCGTTACGTTATTTTCCTTGAGTATATCCAATACATAATCGAAAAAAATGCCTGATGATAAGCTAACAAATCATAAAACCGTCATCAAAATTGCCGATATGTTTGGAGTTACCCGAAATACTAAAATATTGTAGGCAATATTTTATTAGCCGATAATGTTATCCGTCTGGGATTTTACAACTAATTAAGTATCTACGTAAACTTTGAGCATGTAAATAAAAGGACCGGAAGTGAGTACTTATGGTGCTCATTCTAAATGAATCACCCGAGACCAGTCATAACAATAACGTATTAAGAATAAGCTTCTAAGAGAAACGACGGATGAGTCAACGAATTAAGAGCACAAGGTGTGAACTCTTGGAGAGACGAACCATAAAAATAATTGAGGCTATGTTAATTGTCACAAAGGTTGTCAAATTAATGTTATTTTAACTATAGCTACAAAGGTTACAAAACAGATGCCTCACTAATGTATCAAACAATCGAGTATTTCGTAGAACTTTATTAATTAACTACAAGCAAATAACTTTGAAATTGCAGACTCGGTTGAATTTATTGAAATTGTGTCTAAAAATACATATTACGAGTATTATGTAATGATAGCTGAACTAAATAAGTAATCTGGTAGTGTATATTTCGTGTAAACATAAATTGACAGCCCTAGCAAACAAAAACAATATTTTCGATAAGTTGCAAAACATTGTCAAACAATTGACAGATCGTTAAAGTTAAATCAAAATTCAGGATACATAGCGGAAATGGGAAGTGGCAGGCATCCTTGGGACCTGTATCCTGCTCGCCGATCGATATAAATGCTGCAGTCATTTTATTGATCGAGTTAGTTGACCGATTTAGTTGGTCGATAGAGTTGGCTTGGTTGGTTAGTTGGTAAACTCATTCCAAAGAAACTCGTAAGTGTTCCATCTACTCAAGTGTTATTTTTTAATTTTATAGATTTAGATTTACTACGCATATATGGACATGTTTAACAAAAAATAAATCCCTCGACTTATTGACGTTGAAACTAGTATTTATTGTCGTATATTTTGAACCTACCAGCATCTGTCTACGTAATAAGCTAATAATAAAAAAGTAAAAAACAAGCGATATTTTTGAGCCAAAAGTAGCCAAGTTTATTACCATATTTGGTTAGTGACAGTCGGTCGATATCGACGGTAAAGTGACGTATAAATTATTACGAGTTTATACCGCCTTTTTTGTGCTAGTACCTATATTTTAAATACTACCACAATAGTATTTATTCCTTTACTGTGAACTCGTGACCTCTACGTCTTCACAACCCCTTTAAATTATTATTTAAATGTAAATTTTATTTTGTAAAATATTTAAATCTAATTAACCATACTCAATTAATCGTGGCACCATTTTTTTTTCTCTATACTCTGAATCGAAATCTTCGCTTCGTTCAGTCAATTAATAAGTAAAAAACATAACCCTTCCTTTTGCTTTTCCGTAGTCGAGCAAATAATAAAGGCTTAGTAAAAGACTAAAACCACTAAAAAGTACTTTGGCACCTCTACCTTTTTATCTTCTAAAGACCATAAATTATCCTCATAGTTTGTACTTCAATGTCAATGTTTGATTTTAAGATAAAGGCGTAGTTACAAACCATTAAATTTAAGCCCGTAATCCTTTAATTCTCAAGCATACATACCTACACCTGAATTTACAGGCAGTCGTACATTCCGACAGAAAAAAGTAGATATTTACTTTGGTACGAGTTTCCTTGCATTATGCGCAGAATTTTTCCTTGAATATTATTTTCTACGTATTAAAGCCTACTAACTAGCCAGTAGTAGAACACCTATCTAAGTTGAATAAAATGAGAACCAGCAGTATTTATTCTATAGGTACGATAAAATATAATATTTAAGCAATTGTTTGTCTATACGAGACTAAGTTATAATCAGAAGTACTTCAGTAGAGTTAGAAAGAAAATGTAGGCGCGGAAGAGAATTAAGACAAAGAACGTCACTTTGTGTTGAATACATTAAATTTCTATTTGTGTATTTGGGGATGTTACTCTATATTACAGCACACCTATTATGTAACACTCTCTTGATTGGACGTCACACACATGCATTACAAGATCTCCAATACATAATAGGTTGGTTATGAAATAGGGCGCATCTCGAGGCTGAAGTTTGCGTCACGCCCCAAGTTATTCAAATTCGTGTCCAAATCGCTCTCGAACTGACTCTAGTATTAATATTAAAAAGGTTTTTTCGCGCTTCTATTGTTTTTACTATACGCTGGGAGTATTGATCCCGCAATCCACGGGATAACAATGTGACCTGCATAATGTTTACGTAATAAAAGTTGATGCAAACATTAAAAATAGTTTTCGGATACCTGTCGTAGACCCCTATAAATAATTAAATTAAAAGAAGTGATATACAGGGCGCTAAAGCAATTGATAAAATAGCGAGCCAGGGCCTTTGATGAACTGATTTGATCATTTCTTAAGTTATTTTTCTTTAGTTACTATAGAAGTAGAAATAAATAAAATAAAATAAAATAAAGAACACCCTAATAACCTTATGTACCTTGCTAGTAATTATATGTAAGCTTTTAATCTTAATGTACTTATATAAATTAGGTGTCACGTTGTTTGTCCGCTATAGACTCCTAAACTACTTAACCGATTTCAATCAAATTTGCACACCGTGTGCAGTTCGATCTAACTTAACAGTGATAGGATAGTTTTTAGTTTTTTTTTTTTTCTTAAGATCTCAATTTATAGTGTCTGCCCGTGCGAAGCCGGGACGAGCCGCTAGTTGTATATATGTAGTTTGTATATAAATAAAACTAAAGCAAATAATTGAAACTTAGACATAGACGGGCGACGCAGGAATAACTTTTTAAAAAGCGAATTAATATTTTAAGTACGTCTTTATTCAGTTGATGACAAATTATGACTAAACTTATTCTCTAACTTATGTTTAACGAAAGCTTGGGTGGCGTGATTGATTACTTGGAATTGTGGGCAGGATGTGCTTATCGCATGCTGACATTTCATAACATACTCTTTCTTATAATTCTTATAACAATATTTATGAGATTACGAATACAGGATTAGGTTCGGGTTCAGGCGGTATAACTCCTCCCTCCGTAAGTTCGGAATTATCCATTATTTCAGGATGATTTCGGACCTTACAACATATTTTTTTAATCTTATTCCTAAACATATATAATATAAAGCAGAAGGTTAACATAATGCAAAAGGACAAATTTCCAATATCAATTATCTTATTATCTAATTGATTAACATAGTTCTTATCACTAATCTCACTTCCACTTTTCTGCAATAAGAAATTAAGGAACCGCGTCTCAGTCAAATCGATACTATTAAGGTCAACAGGTTTTCGCTGCATACAGGCTGCTGTGTCCGTCAGTGTTGCAGGCAAGTTGATTACGTGAAAACTGTTAACCACGTCTTTCCATTGAGTTTCTTGATGCTGCCTAATCTTGAGATTCTTGATTTTGATTTCACAGTTATTATCTGCAATTAAAATGTACGTGCCGAAAACGATGTGATGCTTTACTTCATCTTTACAGTTTTCAATGAGAGTTGTTTCCACTTTAGAATACAGGATCCAATAGTTCGGTTGGAGATTGAAAGCCTTGACGTCGTCGATAATTACTGGAACTGAGTTGCAGCTCGTGATGTTGCTCTTGAAGTTTATCAACTCGGTGATACAGTTATCTTCGATTAGTGATGATGCGTCGCTCTCGTAACATAGGAAGCGATCCTCGTCTATCTCGCTGCATGGCTGGGATAGCAGTTGCGTTTTCAACCCTTTCACTAAGAGGTAGGGATATTTGGGAATGATGGTAGAGGTGAGGCCATAGGACTTGTGGTAGATAGGTAATGGGATCAACTTGTAATAATTAAACGTTTCGTCGTGAATCAAAGGAATCTGCATAATTAGTTTTATCTGATTTTGTTTCATGTAAGCTTTTATCTCCATACTTTGTTCGATTTTGACAATGTTTTCTAAAGTTACAGGGAATACAAGGTTATCGGTCTTTTCAATTTTCTTCAACAATTGTATCAGTTCGTCGGTGTCTATGATCGATTGGTGTAACTGATTAACTTTAGCAAAAGCAATGGCTGTCTCAATTTCACTTAATCTTGTAAAAAGCGTTTGAAAATTATGTATATATGCATGATACATATTTATAATCTGATTGTTAAGCTGAAGTATCTTGGTTTCATTTAAGCTCGAGTATATATCCTGCATATTTTGTTGAATTATTTCAAAATTGCTTTTGGTAGAGTTAGCGATTTTCGTGAATGCCGTCAACATTTCAGAGACTACCGTGATTTTATAATTTAATTGGTCTTGTTTGACTTTAACTTTTCTGATTAATTCTTCATATTTTATTGCGTCATCGTTATCCAGATTGCCAGTAATTGCTTTGACAAGCGATCCAAGTGGGTTGATTAAACCGCGCCTAGATCTTACAGATGGGATTAGTTCTCTATATTTTTCAATGGTTATGTTCATACTGTAGTCGGCCTGTGATTCTACTTCGATTAAATCGTACTTGATGGTTTTGTTGAGAAAGTTAACTTTGACTTGTTCCTTTAACCCTAAATAACTATTTATATTAATGTCTAGTTGCTGGTATAATAATTTTAAATCTAATATCTTAATTACGGTCCACGAGTTATGGCTTACTATGGCTTGACCTTCCTTTATAGGTAACAGGCCTGGGTTCTTGTCAATCCGCTGGAGCTGAAGGGCTGCCGCGTGGGCCACCAGGAGGATAAACCTGCGGAGGACGTTTTACGTCTTTAATAGGGACTTTAGTTGGTCGGTTCTTAGTGACTACCGGTACTACGTTCCTATTTGTCACTCCAGTCACTTGAGCTTTGTGATACCGTGGTTTGTCCTTACCTCGCCTAACGTTTACGCCTTTTATAAAAATCGTATCGCCGGTGTCAATGTCGAATTCGGTTTCGCCACCTCGCCTTTTAATTTCGGCTCTCTTTTTGTCGATAATTCTGTCAGTTAAGTATTCGTATAGATGTTTAGTTCGCTTCGCGTGTTCTTTTACCAATTGCTGCGTAAATTGCTTGTTAAAATCTGTGTGGAACGTGCTATTTGATTCAGTGTGTCCGAAAACTACCTCGAAAGGTGTTAGTCCCGTGGTAGAGTGTATTGTGTGGTTGTATGACATTATAGCGTAGCACATAACTGAGGCTGCGTCTGTTGTCTTTTGTTCGTACTTTGCTATCCTGTAGATTTCAATGAGGGTCGAATGAAATCTTTCAACTACTCCCATGGAGTTTGGATTATGTGGTGTGCCTATGTGAAGTTCAATTTTGTAAAATGATAGCATTTCTTTCATCAACGTGTTGTTAAACTCGGAACCTGGGTCTGAGCTGATTCGATTCGGGGTACCATATAGTGAGAAGTACTTTATCAAAGCTCTAAGTACTTCGGGAGTTGATTTTGTCTGAATTTCGAACGCTTGGCCTAATTTACTAAAAGCATCGACTATCGTTAAGTAGCTTTTGCCATCTATTGTGAATGTATCTATAAAGAGTTCTTGAAATGGTCGTATCTGCGTTTGCGTGAGCTGAAGCTCGGGTTTTAGTGGTTTTCTATCATATTTCATTGTTTTACACGTTTCGCATGCGTTAATAACGCTTGATACTGTTTGTTCCATGTTTTTCCAGTAATAAGTTCGTCTTAAGTGCACGAGTGTTTCTTTTATCCCTCTGTGACTGTTCTTACCGTCGTGGTATTTAAGTATGATTTCGCGTTGTTCTTTTTCGTCTTCTATGTAAATTACTCGGTTTTTACATTCATAAAATTTTACAGTTCCTTTTTGGAAAAGGAAAATCGTTGCTTCCGAAAATTGTTTGCGGTGTATGTCGCTTTCGAAGTAGAAGAAATATTTAATCTTGGGTCGAATGTAGTTTTTCAGGAACCGTTTTACTAGTTCAGGATTGTTTTCAGGTAAGTGGACTTCCAGAACCTTTTGTTTGTCTCGGGATAAATCTTTAACCGTTAATTCATTTCTTTGCCATGTATGTACGAGTATTTGATTGGGCTTGGTATCGATAGCCTCGTTCAGTATTAGCATACCGTCGGTGTCAAGATCTTGTGCTGAGTGTACGGTATTTATAGAGTCATTGTCGTCACGGCCTTCGGATGCGGTCGCGGTGTCGCTACTTATTGATGGTAATGAGTATGGTGAACGTCTACCTCTTTCGCTGTGTAGAGATACGGTTTTCTCAGAATCGGATGAGATGACAATAGGCGATTCTGATCGTTCACTTGTCGAAGCCTCGGCGGTCTGACGTTTTGGTCGTTTACCCTTTTTATCGACGTTAACTTTCATCGATACATCGTCGTCGGTTAAGGCGTTCACTTTTATACGCGACAATGCGTCGGCATTGCAGTTTTTCTTGCCTTCTTTGTGTTTTATGTCATAGTCGAATTCTGAGAGACGCAATTTCCATCTCGTCAGCTTGCTATTTGGTTCGTTTATTGATTTGGCCCAAATTAATGGTCTATGATCGGTATAAATCGTGAATTTCCTACCATATAAGTACGGTCGGAAATGTTTGGTTGCCCAAACGATGGCTAGCAATTCTTTTTCGATTGTACTATAGCGGGTTTCGGCGTCGTTTAACGTACGACTTGCATATGCTACGGGTTTGTCGCCGCCAATAGGTCCTTGAGAGAGGACGGCGCCTACTGCATAATTTGAGGCGTCTGTCGTGAAGACAAAAGGTTTGTCAAAATCAGGGAATTGTAAGAGCGGTGCGTGTGTTAAAAGCTCCTTACATTTTTCGAATGCTTCTACGTATTCGCGATTTGTCACGTCAATTTTTTTTCCTTTTTTCAAGCATGATGTCATAGGCTGAGTAAGTTTCGCGAAATCTTTTATGAACTTTCGGTAATATCCTACTAAGCCGATAAAGCTTTTTATTTCCGTCGGTGTTCGCGGAAGTGGGAAGTTTTGGACTGTCTTTATTTTATCGTTGTTAGGCATTAGACCTTCCCTGGTGATCGTATGACCAAGGTAAAGTACTTCTTTCCGTAGAAATTCACATTTGTCGAGCGTTACTTTAAGGTTCGTTTGTCTGAGACGATCAAACACTTTCCGTAGCTTCTCTATGTGTTCTTCTAGGCTGGTGGAAAAGACTATGATGTCATCGAGGTAAACTAGACAATGCATACCTTGGAGGCCTCTAAGCACATTGTCCATAGCTCTCTGGAAAGTAGCTGGTGCGGTTTTTAGACCGAAAGGCATTCTCTTGAATTCGAAATGACCTGCTTGTGTGGTAAACGCGGTCTTGGCTCTATCCGCTTCGTTGACTTCAATTTGGTGATACCCACTGGCTAAATCGATTGTGCTGAAGTACTGGGACTTCCCGATTTTATCAAAAAGATCAGTTATATTAGGCAGAGGGTATTTGTCGTCTACCGTAATTTCGTTCAAGCGACGGTAATCTATTACCATCCTAAACTTTCGTTCTCCTGACGCGTCCAATTTTTTTGGCACCAGGTGGACAGGTGCACTCCAGGGTGAGTGTGACTCTGTGATAACGTTGTCCTTCAACAATTTATCGACCTGTTTCTGAATTTCCTGGTTTACGACTGGCGGTTGTCTATAAGGTCTTATATAGATCGGATCTTCGTTGGTCGTTCGTATGTTGTGTTTTACTTGATTAGTGAACGTCAATGGTATGTCTTCGGCATAGAAAATGTCGCGGTATTCGTGGCACAGATTGTAGATACTATCGCGTTCTTGCGTGTTCGTATGTTCGAGTCTTAATTTTTGTAAGTTTTCAACTAACAAGTTGTCATTCATGCTTTCCTCTTTCATGCAATTTATCTCACATTCCTCCAACTTACACATTGTTACGTCGAATGGTTCTTTAATTTCGATTGTTATATCTCGATCGTTTGTGTTTTGAATTACCGTTTCTGCAAAATAGCTTTCGCATTTTACTAGTGCGGTAGGCATTCTGACGCCTTCGGTGAACTGTAAGTACTCTAAAATAGCTTCGCCATTTTGTAATTGTGTAGGGATTCGAACCCTAGTTTCGGAACGCGCTGGTATCTCTACCTCATACGGTGGGCTGTATAAAATGGGTATACGCGCATTGCGAGTCTGAAGGACTTGCTTATCCATATCTATCTTTGCACCTAATCTTTTTAGGAGGTCGACACCTATTACTCCATCATAACGTTTGTCTACTTCATACACGTAAAACTTTTGTATCATTTTGCCTTTGAATGTATTAGGTAATGGAATTGCAACTACTTCGTCATGCGTACTTTGTGCATGTGTACTGACCACTGTAAACGGTTCGTAGGATTTATAGTTGTTAAAGAACTCGTCGGCTTTTGCTGGGCTTATGAATGATCTGCTACTACCGGTGTCTATAAAGAATTTACTGTTTATTTCCGGGATTATAATGTGCGGCAATTTTAATATGTTATCAAGATGATTGAGTTGTATTATTTCACCGTTGCATTTGTCGGAGCTGTGTGAAAATTTTGTTCTTGTTCGCAAGTGTTTTCGTAAGAATAGTCAGGGTATTGTTCAGTTTGGTAAGCGAATTCTTGTTCGTCAAATTCTTGTCCGTAATAACCTGCGTAATCGGTCTCGTCGTATCCATATTCTTGGTTTGTCTCGTCAAAGTAAGAATCGTCAGTCAGCATGTTTTGTCTGAAAGGTGCTGTTCTCATAGTAACGTCTGAGTCTGGTAATGGTCTTATCGGTTGGTTTTGTACCGGTCTATTTTGTTGGTTAGTCGGGATTCCAAATTTATATCCATTGTTTTGGAATGGCGCACGTTGTGCTTGGAATGGTCGCTGAGGTTGGAACTGCCTCTGCTGTTGGAATGGAGGTCTATAACCGAATACTGGCATAGTCTGTCGTGGTTGGTTATTTGTGAAATTAGGTCTATAACCAAATTGCTGTTGCGTCGCGTTTTGAGTGGGGTTGTTCCCGAATCTAAAATTGTTATTTTGAGGTATGCCGAACTTGAAATTCGGTGGTTGTGTAGGAACGAGCGCTGATTTGAAACCAAATGAGTTTGTTACATTAGGTGGTTTAAATGAATTTTGCGTATGTGGTTGTGAGGTTCTATTTAATTTGTTTTTCGCGTCATATTGGTATTTGAAATTGACCTCTTCTGTCACGACGCTTAAGGCATCCTCGAGTGACGGACAACCTTTAAGTCTTACAATCCTAATCATATCTTCAGGCAAGTTATACAAAAACACATTTAACGCCATGTTGTTGTATACGATCATTTTCGCTGCTTTTATTCCTTCATCTGTAAGTCTATTCACCTTTGCAAATAACGAACTTCTCGATTGTTGGATTCGTTGGCAAAACTGGATATACGTCTCGTGTTGTTTGATTTTCAGGGACTCTAGCTCTATCGCTATACATTCCTCGGAACGAGGGTCTCCGAAATGTTGCGTCAATAGTTCTTTTAACGCCTCGTATGATACTACATTTGGGCGGTCACTTAGTAGTGACGCAGCTTTACCCGTGAGTCTACTTGTGATGACATGAAACAGGTAAGTTTCCTGGCTTAAATTGCCGGTGATACGGCTGTTTGCAATCACGTAGTCGCATTTGGATAAAAACAGGTTTAGCTGACTTTCGTCACCTTCATAACGAGGGATTAGGGAAACGAATTCCTTTGATACAATCCGGATTTCCGCCATTTCAACGTTTAGTTTAAATCTACTTACTATTTCTATGCAAATCTAAAACGACACTAAAGAGACTTAGCACACTTAATTAACGTATCCAAAATTTTTTTAATTACAGTTATTGATATCTCGATTTCGTAAATATCAAATCTTATAACTATCGATTGGGCGATTTTTGACCGAATCAATTAGGTACTTACTTATCTAATATTTAATACACATGTAATAATTTTAATTTACATAAATGCACCAAAATCAGATAAATCTAATAAAAATTATAATTTAATTAGTTTCCGCGATGGAATAATTAAATTACCCGATTAAGTTGATCGGTGGGGACTATGGACAGATGGCAACGACACAGTATAGTGAAAGTGTTTACTCACTGCAAGCTGCTGGTCCGCATTGTCCACAGGAGTCAATTGTCGTTGATGCTGCGCCGAACGTCGGGGAGTCTTATTTATTTGTTTAGGTTCTTCTCTCAGTTGAACCGAAAGTCTTTACACTTGATTTTTGATTTTTGAAAAATCGCGTAGACCGACTTTCGCGTTTTTTGAAAGATCCGTTAGGCTGCGCCAGACATAGACGGGCGACGCAGGAATAACTTTTTAAAAAGCGAATTAATATTTTAAGTACGTCTTTATTCAGTTGATGACAAATTATGACTAAACTTATTCTCTAACTTATGTTTAACGAAAGCTTGGGTGGCGTGATTGATTACTTGGAATTGTGGGCAGGATGTGCTTATCGCATGCTGACATTTCATAACATACTCTTTCTTATAATTCTTATAACAATATTTATGAGATTACGAATACAGGATTAGGTTCGGGTTCAGGCGGTATAACTACTTACTAAATAAAGGGGATCTTTTCAAAAACATTGCGATAAGTAAACAATTGGTATCTAGGTACTTTTCACGTACAAAAAGAAAATTGTCATACCAATAGATACTTTTATTTAAATTTTGCACATCCGGTCATTGATCTTCGCTCTGAAACATTTTTTTTTTTTTTTTTATGTCATTGAGTGACGAGACGAGCAAAACGTCACGTTTGCCCATAACAGGTCTGCGTCACCCAGAATTTTGAACTCGCAGAATTCAAAATCCTGCGCGGCACAGCACTGCGCTCGTCACCCTGAGATATAAGTTGTTTCATCTCCCAATTGCCCTGTAATTTCACTGGAAACAATGCCCTTCCAACCGGAACACAGTAATGTTTGCACATTACTGCTTGGCGGTGGAATAACTGGCAAAGGTGTGGTACTTCCCCAGGCGGGCTCTGCAAAAGAGCCCTACCACTACTAAAAACATAGAGTCAATACGACCAAAGAGTAAACCTCTGTGTAACTTTTGCTTACTTGACTGGTCTTTTGAATATCGGAACACCATCATATAAAGTGGTATCTCCCTATATTGGAATAACTTATGCTTTTTACGTAAAGCTTGCACTTGCAGCGCCCTTCAAATCAACTCTTACGTAATTCATATCATGTAATCTGCTAAACGTTTGCAACAGTCATACATAAAGTCTATTTATTATACAACTCCCTTACTTCATTACGGGTGACACTTCGGCCACTCAACCGTTGCCAATATGTAGAGGTAGTTAGGACTTAGGGTCATATGGAAAACCGCAGGTTAAGGCAAGGTAAACGGACTTGGGTGCTACGTAATGATAAAATTGCACATAATTATAGACGTCAAGCTTTTAAGTCTGAAAAGTTTGATGACCCTACGCGAAAGAGGAGTGACTCAATTATAATCAAGATGTCATATTGAAAATATTTAGAACCAGCACAGATTTTAGAGACATTCCATACGAATATATTACAATAAAACAGTTACCTATTTAAAAGCCAATTTTCATTAATAAAAAATGTGTCAAAACCAAAAGTCACTCAAAACAGTTTACAAAATGAAAAAGTTTAAGTTAATCTTGCCAACGACATAACGTTAAATACGGTAATGATATCTCATAATGTATTCAATCTGTGTATCCACAGGGACCTTATTCTTGGGCGCTCGAGATTGTCTCTGTCAGTCTCACTCTCATGACATTTCTAGTGATACTCGTAGCACAGTGGGAGAACAGCCGCTTCGTATTCCGAAGTGGCCATTTCAAACCCCGGCTCGTACCAATGAGTTCTTTGGGACTTATGTACGAATTTACATACCATTGGCTTTTCGGTGAAGGAAAACATCGTGAGGAAACCGGCATACGTCCGGAGAAGAAATTCAATGGCGTATGTGAGAGCGATAGTGACCGTGATAATATCTCACTCGCCAAAATAGGGTCCCAGGTAATTTTGGTACCTATTTGTTGGTGCAGATATTATAAAAAACGTAGCACGGTTTCCTAGCCACATGTCGGGTTACGGCGTAGTAAAAATATTATTATGATGTGTAACGTTTACTACAAACGGTTTTATGAGACGGTACGTCTGCGTTGGTCGTTACACGTTTTGATGAAATCTTTTGATGTCTTTTTGTAAAACTCCTCATTAAAAGAGTCTTAATGTTAGTCAAATGTAATTTATAAATATTTTATGCCCAGTACACGCTATGGTACAGTATATAAATATTTACAAAATATAAAAATAATAAAATATAAATATTTATTTTTATATAAATACTAGCTGACTCGACAGACGTTGTCCTGTCAAAAGCCATTGCGTAACTATAGCAACCGTAGTATGTTGATGCTAACTTGTCAATTAGTAAAAATTATCAGTTTAAATTAATTTGCAATAAATTAAAATTGCGACTATAATTTGAGATTTAAACTATCCTATCTCTCAAGTTGGATCGAACTGCACATGGTGTGCGAATTTTATTATAATCGGTTAAGTGGTTTAGGAGTCCATTGAGGACAAACATTGTGACACGAGATTTATATATATTAAGATAATGCAAAATAAATGAGTAGTGCCGTGTATTAAGATTTAAAAAATATAAATGGCACAAGGGGTCAATACAGGCTGATGATGATGATGATGTGTATTTATCACGCAACAAGCATATAATTGAAATGTAATTTAAGTTTTTGTGACAGTACGGCAGATATAATTTGAAAATAAACAACTGAATCCTCATTCAAAACTGGATATGATCGAAAACTGGATTCAGAATGCCCAAATCCCAAAAATATCTTTTGACTAAATTAAAAAAAGGTCAAACACTTTTGCTAATAAAAACACGCTAGTGGTTAACTACCTCATTATAGGATGGTATTAAAAACACTAATTCTAATGAATTTATCCTGTTACAAATTAAAATACATACATATATACATAAGAGAGTGGTGCTGTCACCATTCATGCTACTCGTATTATATATTCAAGGCTGTCTGTGATTCGTACAGACAACTTTACATCGGAAAAGAAAGTACCGTATTTACTACAATACCGCGATAATGTAACTTACAGTTAGTATCTACAGATAGAGTAGGGGTAAAGATGAAAAGGCATTTCATTTCACCCAGAAATTTCGGGTTCAAGTATCGTTGATGACAGAGTTTTTCACACGCATGAGAAAACCTACGTCATATTCAGCAGGACGTAAAGAGAAAACTCATCTATTTGTTTTTTTTTTTGAGAAAAGGGGGAATTACCTACATCATCTAGCAACAGACTATATTAGGCTTCATCTGTCAATATGTGATAATTATGTGTATTGAACTTTGATGACGACCGCCAATATTTGGTTTTGGAGCTTCCTAGTAGTAAGTATGGGTACTTCCAGTGTACGATGACGATTGCTTGACGTAACTGTCAGTGGTCAAGCAGTGGCAGTGTGACGTGTTCCAGTGCTAACCGACCAAATGAGTGCATCCGGCACGTATTGGGACATGGTGAGTGGTGACCAATCAGCAAAGTATGGTGGACAGACCCACTGTCTGACTAATTGAATTCAAAGAACGAATGCAAACATTTTCTAAACCAAAAAGGAAAATTAGATTTAAGAATTAGCTTCGAGGATACTGAGACAACTGTTTTTAAGGATAACTGGACACTTAAACGACATTGAAAATTATGTCAAACTTAAATGACGAAGGTTAAAGGAATTGTTAATTACTTTTTATTATCCTGCCAGCCTGTCACAGTCCTACGAGTGTGGTAGGATAATGCCTGATCTAAGTACATAAGGAAGTTTTAGATAAAAATAATACTTAGGCAAAATTAAGATCTAAAATTGCAATTAGGTAGGTACGAGGAGAATCAATTTTCATTTCAACAACATGAAAATAATATAATGCATACATACAAAAACATATTATTTATCAATTTATTTTATTTTCAAATATTTATCATTCTCTTTTTATCAAATTCTTCTTCTTTTATTTTTTTTTTACTTTTTTCTTGTCTTTTTTTTATATATAATTATCAAATACTTCTTCTTTCCATTTTTTTAAATTTCTTTTCTTTTTTTATACAAGCTTATTGTTAGGTTTTGAACGCGCTCTTTGCAAGGCACAATCCGAAAGTATCAATAACTGCTATCATCGCGAAACTTCCTTGGTAGAGCCACGCCTTAATTTTCTTAGACCATTAAAATTTGGTCAATATGGTTAACAGCGGACTTTGTTATTGAAGCACGAATATTTAGCGATTTACTTATGAATCTCGAGACATTAACCATTTCACACCTTCGAGAAAAACAAGTTTGTCGCATAGCGTGCTTGTGTGAAACTGCTATCGATACTTTTCTTATGGGATTTTAAATACCTATTTGACGTAAAAAATAAATCGACTATAATCCATAGTGGCATTTACAATAAGACCGTTAATAAAGATAATGTCTTTTTCAACTAATCCATGAGCTACCAACTAACCAAGCTAACCAAGCTATATTTATCTGGGAAGAGAATGCACAGTGGTCGTTTGCCGCTTACGCTCTATAGCGTTTCTTTTCACTACGGTAGAATTTAGGTGTGTCTTACTTTTTTCGAGTTTCATTCCAAATGCAAGTATGTAACCTATAAAGGTGTCATATCAATTGAGTAATTGAAAACACTAAAGAAAAAACTTCAATCGACCACCCACAGCCGACCGGTCGTTGTATAAAGCATATTTATAAAGCCATCCTTTTTAACCGTTCCTAATGATATGACCTCGAGACAACCACGTCTCCTACGCTCAATAAAACCAGAGATTATTTTATTTACAGCTGGAATAGTAAATCATGATATGAACTTAATTTTGTAAGAGAAAGATTGGCGTGTAACCGGTTTCGGAGATAGGCTTTTATCTCACGGTTTAAAAATAAATCTAATAATGGTATCTCGTGATTGGTCAGACGTTGTAACTTGTAAGTAATTGAATTAAGTAGGTGTAATCGTATTTACATCATGAGTTTTAATTATGTGGGTATACTTAGTAGGCACGTATCAGAAGTGCTTTTAATTTACAATTTATCTATCCTTACCTAGTTACCAACTTTATCCCCCTGGTTTTTTAATTGATTTTTGTAGAGTACTTTGAAAAAGCTCGTAGAGCTGTCGGGATTTTTGTCAATTTTGTTCTACTTATTGTAGAACTAATTCTAAAACTAGATGAAGTAACCCGTCTTTACGGCGTTTTGAGCATTTCTCACCCAAAAAACACACTCACCGTATATACCTAACTCAGTATGTTTATATAACTGCGTAAAGGTGACCATTATCGCAGTTAAAAAACTTCGAAAAAAATGTTTTGAATACAATATATGAGGCCGTTAGAGCCCCGCCCACACGAGATTTTATCGCTAAACTTGCCTCGTTGAACCTATCAATTATCGACTACGACTTCCAGTCCAGACCGGCTTACTCAGATAGCTATATAGGCAGTTACTTATCTCTCCATGAAAATTTATAAGAAAGCAAAATAAAGGTATCTCTCTCTCTCTCTCTCTCTCGCTCTATTTACAAAAACAATATTATTATTATGTACTTTGTAGTTTAGTTTAAATTAGTACATAAACTGTCCTAGTCACTTTGTCTTCTTAATTTTAAAGATTGTAAACTCACTCATATACGCATGCTTTTACCACTTAACTTAATATGAGAATCGTGGCTAATAATGAAAATGTAATTATCTACCTAACTTACAGCATACCGCTAGATGCATATGTACCGCTAGATGCATATGTACTGCTAGGTACAAACTCTATGTTTAGCAACAAAAAAAAACACATTCATTAATGCATCTCAAGTACGGGCACAAATAAGTCATTATCCTACGATTAATTTCCAGGGTAATGTAACGTAAGAAGTAAAGCGTAATAACTCCAAGATAAGTGCACTTCGGTGCCAAGACGGAAGCAAAGCCACGCTTCCGGTATTGTCTTTGTAATGGAAAAACTAGGCTTGTCTAGACTAGGAACTAAGTATCTACTTCGGTATAAGTCGTTACCGATGTAGCGATGGCCTTTTTGAAGAAGTTAGTTGGTAATTAAAACTAAACTATTTTTGTAAATCAGTGTTTTTTGTATCAACACAAATCCTAGCCTACCTCCTCTCTATCTTTTGTTTTAATTGTCTGACACACTTCATCGATCTAGTATGTAAGCCGACTTCGGTGGACACACTTGAACATTTTTAAGCAGTCAATGATAGTATTATGAGTATTTCATCACCGTTGTTAGAGCATTTCATTCAAAGCATGTGTGGTATGAATGTAATAAATTACCAAACGCTGTTTTATTCTTGACAGAGCTTGTACCACGAGACGTGAGGGTTATCTAATGTTAAATATACTGTAATTATACCTACATCGCTTGATATGAAGAATTGTGCAAAATATAAGCTATTTTGGGCGTGTCATAAACAATATCGTCATGTATGAAATAATCGGATGTTGTGTTTTTCGAAGTAGAAGACGTTAAACCCTAATGATGAAATCGGACGAGAAATTGATGGTTTTGTTTGAACGAAACTTCTTTGCATTACAAAACGAGAGTAATCTAGGCTACTACTACGTCTTTTTGGCGGATTAAAACATCTGCCATACTTATTCAATAACATCGTCGCTCCCTACACTTTCTATTTCACACTCACATTTTAGTGAATTCTCAAATCAGATTTATTATAGTTTTAGGCCCTCAACTAATTTCTTTACTTTTTTGTGAATTTTGTGTTCTGTTACACCAAATAATGAATTGCCTTCTGTTTTTACAAGAGCTTTTATCAGGCTTTGATCATCCAGAAATGATTTCCTGCTACTGGTCAGTGGTCAGTAATTGCTTAATTCGAAATTATAAATTAGTAATTATTCATAATCGCTACATAGGTATCGGTTCCTATACTTATTATATAATTCTTGTAAAAATTTAACGGTCACAAAAAGTTCTTAGCAACAGAGTTTTATTACTTTACTTGAGCACGAGCATTCCTAAAAATAGCAACTAGATTAAGATATAAATCTCCCATACCTACAGGTAAATCGCTAAGGATAATACGAGGTGTAAAGCTGACGTCATCGCACAATAAATCATTAACTTACAATTTGGATAATCATAGGCCAATTCAGGTTTATAACAGGTAAACGTTTGATGTGCTTAGAAAATTTTCAAATCGGCCTTTCCAAAATATGTTCTGCATCTTAAGTTTTTAGTGACAAACTCCTTAATGTAATGATTACTAATGAAATGTCAAGAAAAACCTACCAACAATAATAGCAAATTAATGCAATAGATACCGAACACCTACAAAGAACTGGCTTCTGACGTCAAACGCCCAATGTCAAAAACCTCGAAATCAGTATATTTTAGTTATTGGTCTTTATTGAAAGATTGCCATCAGGGCAGTCAATATAAACTGCCTTTAGTGAACCATATAAGGAGGCAGCGAAGGCTCATTACCGATATGGAGCCCTGGCGTGGAATAAATCAGTTGCAAGACTTGCAAGCTTCAATATTCTAGTACCATTTTGTACGTCCAACTATCGAGCTCTTTTATAATTCAGACGAATGAACAAAGAACCATTATTTATGAGTGGTCGGGTGACTTCGGCGAAAGTGGAACGAATGCTAATACTCTTTGTATTTAAAGCTGCGTACATAAAAAATCAATATTTTAATTTGATCTCGTGACGGAGCATGCGTGTGACGAGCACGGCTGCATTTCACAATACTCTAGCTCACGTTCCGTGTACATGGTGAAACTATTCAATCATTTTTCATGTCACTGCCGGCGCACCCGCACTCACAGTCTAACCTACCACAGATACTACGTTATATAACAACATACCTCTGTGTTTCGTAAAAATCTGAGCTCTATTTAGGACGGAATACCGAAACACATTGTATAAAGCATTTCTGAAGCTGTCCAGTAGCTTTGTTAGTAGGTTATCAGACGAACATAATATAATCTACGCGTATTGAAGCTTAGGTAAGTTCAGACTTGCCTGAAATAGAGAACTAGCTAATAGAGTAATAGGTCAATGTGTATGTCTAACAACTTGTAAATGAACAGGAAGTCATTCACTAATCAAGTAAAGGACGAATTGAAATCAATAACCAATTAAAAGCAACATGATTCCTCAATGTCATTGATTGGACAAGTTAGGAATACAATCGAAAAGTTATCAAATGAAAGACGGTAGATCTCAGGACATATGCACAATATTTATCATTTAATTCCTTGGTACGTATCTATAGGTACCTATAATCGTTTTTATGTAACTGTTTGCCTTGGCAATGATAACTTATTCTGTGGAATACTCTCTTGCTAACCTTGTATGTATAAATTAACAATCAAAATGAGCATACTTGTTGACGTGACAACGTCTTATAAATTGGTTTGCCGGGTGACACTTCAAGAAACTGCGTTACGCTCCGCTCACGTTATGCGCTCACAATGAGAGCGAGTGAGAGGCACGCGTCCCTTCCACTCGGGCATGGTTAGCCCGCCTAAGAGCGAGAGAGACAGACATAAGTCGTTGTCACGTAAAACTTTCGCCCGTATACCGACTTTACAGGCAACCAATTTTTTTTTCATAGCATTTACATCGTGTCGTGAGAGCTTATATCTATGATATACATGCATGTATCGGAAGAAGAAAGTTTGTAGGTAATTATTGGTTTATAGGTTTTTATTATGTATGGGTAATGTAGTTGTAAATAATTAGTAGTGTTAAGTATCTACCTAATATTTTGTTAATCCGAATCTTCGTGTAGCAAGGGCTACATGAGTTTTACATTTCCCAATGTCAAATACTTAATTGTAGGTGATTCCTTTGCTAACAAAGAGTTTATAAATGGTTAGTAATTAGACTAGAAGTACTCACTTATCCAATTACAAGCACGTCTTAGTTTAGTTTGTTTGGGCATTAATTAATTTAGACGCAATTGAGTGCAAGCGTGCGGGCGGAAGTACATTTTAACTTGTACATACTATTATTAATTCTGTGGTAAGCTTAACGCAGTTATGAAAAGGAGATTTCTTCCTAGTCATACTAAGTAGATTCCATTTAATACTAACAAACCTTGGTGCAAATAATCAAAAGTACGGCGAAAAAGTATCTAAGTAAGCAAGTGTTGCTAAATCAGTCTACAATTCTACAAGTCCCAACAGAAAACTAGCGCTGCCTGGTTGTTTACAATCAGCAATATTCTAAATTAGGATCGATTTGGTATGAATATTATAGGTATACCACTATATACTATACTATTTGAAATGCCTTTTTAATTTTTATTTGTTTTATTTGAGTAGATATTGTATGAATCAAGTTTTTTATTGCATGAATAAAGTATTCTATATTTCAATATTATAAAAGTAGAAACACTGGATAACCAAAGAATATACTCGTAAATAATTTCCAAACTATGGTAAAACTATGTCTCCTTAGAAGTGGCGTTTGCGCCGCTAGATATGATACCTACACCGGAAATGAGTAAACTATTTGGACGCGGAAAGGTGCATGTCCGTCTGTTCATTCACGCGTGTGACTATTGCTTATTCTGTGGCCCGCGTAACGGGCAATGTCTTCGGCGCCTTCATCGGCCAGCTATCGATTGATTTTGACAAGGCCATCTTTAGATGTGGAGTATTATAATTTAACCGTTAATGCTATTCCGGCCTGTTGTTTTATTTTTAAATAGCTGACCCAACAGACGTTGTCCTGTCTTAACTATGAGTATTGAATTCGAATTGTCTTAAATGCTCTAACCGTGTTCCGCTCAATTTCCTTAATTTTTCTTTTACAAGAACCTTCTCCTGACAATAATTAATTATAATTAATTAACAAAAAAAGAATTAGCGAAATCGTTCCATCCGTTCACGCGTGATGTGATGAAAAAGGAAAATATGTAGAGGTAGAGATTAATTTTTAAACATTTACTCATTATGGATTAAACGGTATAGTTATGGCATACTTAGCCTATACTATGAAAAACGTCATTGATCTGTCGGTCATTTTGAATTTAGTTATAATATTTATTTGCTTTTTAAATGAATGATTGACTCATGTTTGCATAACTATTTTTGTTTTGTAGTTGAAATCATTTAATACGACGTCACTTTAGAGTAGGTACTGCAGATAAGCCATACCTACACCCCTATAATAATAAATGCGCCTTTTTCGTTTTCGCTCTCTTTAAAATTTAAACTTGATAGAAAAAGATAAAAAAACGAAGTAATTATACCGGGCTATTCTACATTTATTAACGGGCCAGAGTATAGCTTACAGCGTAATGACAGTAAGACATAATACGAGTACGTACCTATGTGTACATATAAAGTGGCTAATTATGTTCCCATCGATTGTTCTTGGACTTTATAATTATAGGCAATTAAGTAATGCTACGTCAGACAAAATGTGTCACTCTTCGTCATACAAAGCGTTGCTGCTATTTTTAATTAATTCGCTATAAACAGTTATGTTAACTATAAAGCTAACCTCTACTCTTGTTTTGTATTCCAGAATCATATCGTTTTTTTCATGCCATTGAGTGGCGAGACGAGCAATACGCTCGCCTGATGTTAAACGTCACGTTTGCCCATAACAGGAAAATTCTTTCGTTTTTTCGTTTCGTGATAATAGATAGTCAGTATAGTACATCAGTGTCTTGAGCTCTTATTTTTTATATATGATTTTCTATTCTGTTTATGCCCATATATGTTATTTTAATTGAAAGAAAAGTACCTATCTAAATTTCGCACTACAATTTATTATTCGCCTAAATTAGGTATAACTTGTATTTACTGAATACTGTGTAAGTGTTGTAGACATATTTAAACATCGATGGAAAAATTTACTCCTAAAGCTTTAGATTTTTTGTGCGCTCGAAATTACTCAATTACACGGATCGTTATTATTGCTGCAGTAAAAAAGATTACCGTCACCAAGCACATGGTTTATAATTTTTTATTTTTTTTTATTTAGTAATAGGCTTGCATTTGACCGCCATCTTGCCTGATGTTAATAATGTTAATAACCTTGGTAACGTTAGCGAACCCCGACTTATCTCTGACACCAGAACCTCTGCCGACATCACCCCACCGGATGACGTCTGGATTTCCAGCTTTATTATGAAAAAAAACTATAATAAAATGACACAAGTGGACTGATAATGTGATAACGATAAGTGAAACAAAAACATAGCGCGTTATTAATCTTAGACTAGTTTACGAACGTGTCACACGTGATGCAAGCGCGTTTGTTCTAAAAATAGACTAATATCTAATCCATCAAATGATCCACCAAGAAATAAATAACTAATACTTAATAACTGTTTCATTTGGGTGTCTTCAAGTCGCGAGTGAATCGGTTCTTTGTAGGCAAGCGTGCTCCATCGTAGACCGCATCATTGCTTACCATCAGGCAGGATGGTGTCAAACGCAAGCCTATAATAGGGCTTGCGTTTGACCACCATTAAAAAAAAACTAGCTTGTTTAGCGGTTGTTTTACGAGTATCGTCAACTAGTAGTGCTCCGGAGTTACACCCGCTATCCTACAGATTTTGTTAATTTTTCCGGGATAAAAAATAGCCTAAGTAAAGCATAGTCCAGGGTATAAGCTACTTCTACAAGGTTATACAGAAAGGGTATGCTAAGCCGAAAAGAGCTAATGGTACTCGTCATTATGAACAACATTTTTGGAACTCTCCATAGGTACATCTTGTTGAATGTCATTGACATTTTGTTATGGAACAGCTGATTTTTGTTTCGCGATTTCCGGGTTGGTTCCATAGTAAAAGTTGTTCATTATGATGACTACTACTACTACTTTTCAGCTTTGCATACTTTTTCTGTAAAAACGAATTACCGGATTTGAGTGAAATTTGGTATACAATCCGGTAATTCGTTTTTGCGTGATTAAGTAACAAACATTCAAACAAATCGTTTTCAATTGCTAATTGCATTGTTAGCTAAATAGTTAGTAGAATAAAAATTAAAGACGATGCGGTATGTTAGAGGTTACAAGGTCACACTAAATG
The DNA here is from genome assembly GCA_949125135.1 of Alcis repandata. Taxonomy (NCBI): domain Eukaryota; kingdom Metazoa; phylum Arthropoda; class Insecta; order Lepidoptera; family Geometridae; genus Alcis; species Alcis repandata. The sequence goes on along the minus strand of OX421226.1, from coordinate 6,222,299 downwards.
ACCTTGACCCGGAATCGAACCCACGTTACTATTCCTCGGAAAGTGTCCTATTTCAGCTTAGTCATCAAAGCCAGTGTTGAAAAATAAAAACCCGTTGTAAAACTAATCGTGATCGATAGGTAGCATTTTGTCGGAAACGTTAAACAACTTATTAAAACTTTTATCATTTGAAGTACCTAAGTAAGTTGAGCTATGTGTCGAGGAACTTGATTAATGATAGTTTTTTACTAAACCACAATAATATAATTTAATTCGCAAAATGTTATCTAAGAATTGGTTTGATTTTATTGCAGAAATAAATCCCCCATTTTTTATTACATAGATACATACTTTAGCTTCTTCTACAGCAATATAACTGTTTATATAACTAAATATAAATGAATGCATAAAAATAAAAGTTTTAAAATTTGAAACTTCTTAGAAAATAATATCTCTCTAAGTATAATGATTTCTATTTGTGAGCTACTTTCTTGAGTTTATATTCCAATAAAAAATATTGTAGGTTGAGGTTCTAGATTCCTTTGACAGTAGAATCTCAACTCTCTGAAATACTACTCGTACTAACAATGGAATCTACTGGACTAAACGAAAGCGACGAGTAAGAAACAACGTAATCAATAAAATAGACGCCCATTTAAATGAAACTACTGGACGTCACAATGAAATTCAGTAAGTAAATCAAAGTATACGATGCATTATTTATCGACCGTATAAAGGATGTGTACTATAGAATACATCGCTTACTTTGTCTTTGGAAGCTAGCCGTTTGAGATCGAGCAGCTTTCGGTACTGTCGGAGCGCCCGCGCGTAGAGCCGCAGCGGCAGCTCGGCGGGCAGGGGCTCCGCGGGCCGGGACGCCAGCCCAGCGCTGCTCATAGCAATCCCGCACGCACACACACCCGTTCTTTATTCATAAGCACCGAACGAAGCCGTCATGGGCACGAGCGCCAATCGCGCGTCCGAAGTGAACGTAGGTTCAACACAGCACTGACATGACCGCCATTCGCCGCCCCGCGCATGCGAACCGACACGACATGCCGTCGTTGCAAAAAAGAAACTACGGGCGAACCACGCTCGACTGACTTTCCCTGCTTCGACGCCTCATCGCGCCGCGGCTGTCCACCGATTTGACCCGCTTTCTGTATCCAGCGAGAACTGTAGCGGATCATCACGCGAGTCCGCGAGTGTCTGTATAAAGCTTTCGAAAAGTTCGAGCTACGCGGGGCGGCCGCCCGGCTGGAGTGTGGCTTGGCGCCGTTTGATTTACGATATTAATATGTTAACGATCCTCAAATGTTTACATAGTGTATAATACATATGTATATATGATGGTAATTTTTGTATAATTGCCTGAATAACTTAGCTTCGAACTTTACACGGCCATGGATATTGGTAACATTAACGTTCGTCCTATCACTAAAATAATTATAATTAGATAACATAAATGCCATTCTCGCATTTCAGGATACAAGCGAGTTAATTTGATTATATAACACATAAAATGAACCTGTTTATCCTTTGGTGAATGTGTCGAACGAAACGGATAGGTACCTACGTTCGCCACTGGAACCTACGTCAATGCGAAAATACCTACCTCATTAAAACAATAGCATGATCATTTTATGGCCCAATGATTATTTTGTATCTTTGTATAGAACCAATAGGGCTGCAGCTTAAACATTAATTACAAATTAGCATTTTAATCTGTAGACCTCCAACAACGGTCTACGAGTAGCCTAACTATGTTACTTCATACAGGTACTTGCTATGTTTAGGTTAAGATTGTGTGTATTGTGTTGTTGTATGTTTGTTTTAGATTGCCGCAAAAATAATGAACAAAACAAATATTCGAATTAAAGGGATAGCGAAGAAATTTGGACCTGTTCTACCTCGTTTACCTTCATAGTCTGGATCTTTTTATTGGCAGACATATTTTAGATTAATAAATATGTATAGGTTCCTGTACAACAGGATGAAAGAACACCCATTGTAGGACATAGGACAAATGGATTTATGCATGGAGGAAAATTGTAAATCGAGCAGGCGACATCGCCACGAGCTCTGTCACGCATGCACCGGCTAATTGAATCGATGATGTATTATAATTGGATCGAATGTACCAACACCACTAAATGACCTGGTGTGCATGTTTTCTATTATCCTGTTCAGATAAAAAATACGTATATTGAGTATACGTAGGACGTACGTACTTCAAACAAATGCAGTTGGCTAGGACGGCGTCTCGATGTTTCCAGTCCCTAGATCTATTTAGCTTAGAAACACTTTTACGGAAAACAAAGATTAGAAGATAATAATTTAGCTATTAAAAACTTAATTTTGAAAACCTTAGCTGGCGCCTAGAAACAAGTTTTATACAAAGACCTCACAAAAAACAACTTAGCACATTTCACGAAGTGCTAAAACGGATTTTGTTTGTCAAAATGATATCGTGAATTCTCGTGTAACCGGTTCACTCATTTTGGACATATTTGAGTTTTTATTCAAGGATTTTAAATTAGATGTTTCTCTACATAGCTTCTTCGAGATCGAATATATGAATATGTACGAGTTTCCGGTATAATTTCTTTAAATAAAAACTTTGGAGTAGGTAGATATTTTGGTAAACAATGAGTAGCATATGTATAAAAAGAAGAAAGGATATAAGTAGTCAGCAGTGGGCGATTACGGGCCAAAAAATACCATGGTGAGATGATGATTTATAAACTTTAACAAGACTACTTCAGAAATTTGACGTTTTGAAATATCTTAGTAAATCATCAATCAAAACATCTAGTAATCAATTGTTGGGTATAGTATTACTACATATACCTACCGATGCTATTTCTTATTTTGAACAATGAATAAAATAGGTACTAAATAATTTCAAATGAAATGAAAATAAATAAACATATCAAAATATTTATTTCATTACTCATTATATACCTTTCGAAGACGCTAATGTTATGGTATTCATTAGTATGTAATGTATGTAATCAAACGTAAACTAAGATTTTGTGAAAAACATTACAGTGGTAGGCACTTACCTACCCACTGGTTTGTGTTAGTTTATTATACTCAATTTATCATTCCCTACACGTGTTCACATCTTCAAATCTCTAAAAAGCGTCACTCTCGATGCAAAGTGTTTCTTCCTATCAACATACATAATATATAAAATGATTTTGATCCAAGGTGGTGTCCATCAATTTGGATAAAAAATTGCACCTAGGGTCATGCGCGGTCATTGTCACCGTCATGTATAATGTAAGAAGCCACCTGCGCGCTGAAGACCTGTGCCATCCGAAAGAATAAAATTTACGATCTCTTTTAGATATCAAAAGCATGATGTTTAAACTCGAATTTTCATTTTTGTTAAAACTCTTTTTATTTTGCGAAAGAGAAATTTAGAAATTTAAAAAAAATTGTTTGTATTAAGAATTATTAAATGTGACGAAAGCATAGTGAACACATTCAATCTGAAACTGAAACTCAATCTATTATTAAAGAAATAAAATACCCTCGAGCAAGCTGTCTATAACGGTACCTATTCATAATTAACTATAAATGAAGATTAAGAAAACTGCAGAAAGTTATGTGTAAACTAAAGCTAGTAGTAATTGCAGCACTAAAACAGCTTGTCAGCTACATTCAACATTTATCAATAAGAAACAATGTTTTAGTCTTAGTTGTATTTCGAAGTAATTATAAGTAGAAATCCCGATGGATAGTATCAAAATGCAAGGATCGCTGCATTACCGCTAACGGTTTTTTTTAAATATAATGTTTTTTTTTTTTATATTCTTTGACATTTGACTATGGAGCTAAATGCAATCTAAATCGCAATGTTTTTGGCGGGCAATAATTTTAGTTCCTCGGTTACAAGATTTTTTGTCAAACTTACAGTAGTTGTCTGTGAGATGAATACAATTTCACGGCTCTTCACGTGAAAAATTTAGAAACAGCAGTTTTGAATGGAATATCTTCAAAGCACGTGAGTAAAGTCTAAATATAAATACACTTTATGTGAACTGAAAAAGATGAAGCAAGTAAAAATAATAAAAACTAAGTAATTATGAACATTGAACATATTATTTTGAAAGAAGTTATCTATTATTGTCGGGGCTAGACAATAATAGATACAACTTCTTTCGAAATAATATGTTCTTAACACTAATTTATATGCTTACTAGCTGACCCGGCAAACGTTGTTTTGCCATATAAATTAATAGGGGTTGGTGATAGAAGGGTGAAAATTTAGGGTTGTATGTATTTTTAAATGCCACATAAGCAACAATATAAGAAATAAAAATTTTGTCCAAAAAATAAAAATAAATGTTTGGGGTGGACAACCCTTATCACTAAGAGGTATGAAAAATAGATGTTGGCCGATTCTCAAACCTACTCAATATGCTCACAAAATTTGATGTGCCATATAAAATATTATTATTGACTATTAAAAAATAGGGGTTGGTGATAGAAGGGTTAAAATTTATGGTTGTATTTGTTTTTTAATGCCACATAAGCCACATTATAAAAAAATAAAAATTTTGTCCAAAGAATGAAAATAAATGTTAGGGGTGGACAACCCTTATCACTTAGGGGTATGAAAAATAGGATAGTAGCCGATTCTCAGACCTACTGAATATGCATATAAAATTTCATCAAAATCGGTCAAGCCGTTTCGGAGGAGTATGGGAACGAACATTGTGACACGAGAATTTTATATAAGAAGATTACTCGCTTCATCTTTTTTTAGTTCACACAGAGTGTACCTATTTACTGAGAAGACGACGATTTGTTACAAAACACGAGACACGTACAGGAAAGCTTTATAATGTCACATAAACAAAGAGTAAACATTATGGTCTACGTGACTTAACGTGAAAAGCAACAGTTATACTAGTTTTATATTATAATTACGTTGTGTTTTACTTTTTGTTTGTTTTCCTTCGTAAACAACGTAGCTTCCGGATGTTCATTCCTTAAATCAAGTTAAACCAACCTTGATCTTGACTCCACCAGTAGATATATATCCATGTAATACGACCAGTGATGACAACATCCAAGAACCTAAATAAATATCTACATTATTACATAAAGTGTCTAAATTTCTATAAAATTGATACTGCATTTAGTTAAGATAAGATATTGTAAAAAATATATTACATTACATTTAATTTAAAATGCATTTTTTCCAACCTTTTTTGTAGCAATTATTAGATTTGAATGAAATAAAGATATATTTATTTGTCACGGAATTTGTTTCATTTGCTAGGTTAGGATCAATAGCCTGTAATAGAATAGCGATCATTCGATAGAATTAGTCGACTATAACTGGCTTGGTGGCCTATGAATATCTAGTACCTACATCAGTAGTTTAGTAAAATAATTACAGCATAATATTAGTCAAATTGACTATTTTGCGGTTCCCTTTAGATTCCAAAACCAATTATGTACCTATACTCTTTGTCACTGATCCAGAACAAAACATCTAGTTTCAGACATTTGTATTACGGTCATCCAGTTTGTTAATAAATAAATCGCCTCAATATCTAAAAAAGTCAAAAACAGAAAATCTTTTTCGTACTTACTCGAGTCCAAAGCTCTTTCGTCAACATAACCTCAACGGCAGACACTTCTCGAGTTAAAATTACTTCACAATCCACGAACTGTTCACTTGCATCACATCAACATACACAGTAAAGTAAAATTTACGTTTCAATATTTGCTACATAACTCGGTTCACATTCACAGCTTTCCTTTAGAATAGTTATTGAGCTTAGAAAACGCCTGTCTGTCCAGTTTTTGTATTCTCGGAACTTAGGAAGCGTCCCGTCTCCCGTACGCAGTGTATAACGGTTATTCTTATTATAGACGCTTTGGCCTGTTGGCTGACTGCGGTTTACGCTGCAGTGCATGCTGAAATAACCGCTATTGTAACTCAGTTAGAGTTTAAAGTAAATCGCAGGTAGAAATTAATCTTAGGTTTGCACGTAATCACCCCCTGCGTTCAGGTCAAAACTGGCGCTTAATCTGAATTGGCTTACGAACAGCTGATATGGAACGGCTGTGTTTTTGGTTTTATATCTTTAGTTACCTACAAGTATCAGATAACTATAGGTATCTACTATCTACAGGCAATGATTCAAATTTTTACTGTCTAGGTACATTTTATTAGCGTTGATAAAAAAGTGTAATTGTACTAACCAATCTTGTAAACTAATTATAAGCCTAGTTAAGTTTTTTTTTCATGCCGTGTAATTAACTCAGCGTGAAATGAAATAATATCTACCTGTCAGAAATATTGAACACACTGATGAAACTGACGGAACCGAGAATAAAACAGACTATTTTCGGCACAAAAATCAGTAAGTAAAACTTAAGCATTCCAAAGTGATTCTGAAGTATTTTAACCGAAGTTATAATTACCTACAAACCTTATTTTAAAATAGTTTAGATAACTCGATTCGAGACGTTAAACTTTTGATGCGATAGGGTAGGTCATGGCTTCACACGCGATGACGTCGGCACAAAATTAATGGTCATTAGAAAAAAGTGAAAACAATTTAGATAACTCTGAAGAGGTAATAATGAAAGGTAAAGTCGTTAAGATTACTGTTGATGCATTTGACAGATCCAACAATATATTATGTGAAACTTTTGTCGCCATAGAAACCTGCGGCTATGTAATGGATGTGCTTTAGCAATGATTCAAGCAGTTTGTTAACGACAGCATCGACCTCATATCTGGGGCCTATTGAGTCTCCATCCGGGCTTTTGTGTCGTAACATAGGAATGATGTTGACATCTGCGTAAACATTCAATTGTAAATCCAACTCAAAGCAATGCTTTTACGTTCTTGCCTCAGTAGTCTAGTAAAGAAGATTTTGTGACATTTACCATTTTAGTTTTTTTAATTTTAGGTTTATACGGAAAGCACCTGATCTGCATAATGGAAGAACTAACTATACCCCAGCCGACATACTCGTAATCATCCTTATAATAAGTCTCTTGAAAATGTTCATTAGACCATATTAAGTTGGTTTAGTCATGGAACCAAAGAAAGTAATGATGGACGTACAAAAGTTAAATGAAAGAAGTTATAAACCAATAAACTACTATTATACATTAATTAGATATATAGATAGATAGATAGATAAACTCTTTATTGTTCACACCATAAATTACTAACAAAAGAATTATAACACATAAAACTAGTGCGACAACTGGCGGCCTTATCGCTAAGAGCGATCTCTTCCAGGCAACCTTAATTAATTAAATAAAAACAACAATACTAATCTGACATACCAATTACTTCGAATTGGTACCCAATTTTTTTCTGAACTGCTCCAAAAATATTAAAAAATGATGCGTGACTGATTATTGTTATAACCGTTACACTTTAGACTTTTGATAATGTTATCTTGGATTGAAGTCCAATGTTATATTCCAATCTTCGAGATGAGCAAAGCTGACTTAACGAGCGTCATTTCGCTTCCCTGAATTGAGAACTAGTGATACTATAGCCTAGTTAAACTATACCTTTGTACCTAGTTATCTCCATACGGATGTATTGACTTAACTCAGGATAAGTACGTCATAAATTAATAATAATTAAACGGTTTATGTATTTCCTAATCATCATTAATACAGCGTTAGTGTGACGTTATATCAAATACGTCAGCAGCATGGTCAGACAATAGTTAACATATACCGAAAAACATAAACACAAGAAAGACGTCGAATAGAAATCGACTATTCGCACGAGTATACACTTGTACAAAAATGAAAAAAAAATACTTTATCACTGAGTAATAAGAGTCAAAATAAAGCACTAAGAGACTTTATTTGCGCACTGTACCCTCTCTAGTTAAGCTCAATGTAATGTTAGTCACGACTACGGCATTTTGTCGGGTTTAGATGTGAAAATCATGGTTATGAGCTACGTCGGTGAGTTTCACAGATGTGAAAAGCTGTGAACTCGTTATACGAATTGTAAAGTTACATATTAGGCATTAGTCACAGAATAAATGATAGTTGATAAAGCTGAAAATTAAAAGGTGCATAATTAGATAGCTAGAAGATAAAAGGGCTAATAGTCCGTTCGCTATTCGGTTTAATCGCTGATACAGTAAGCAAAAAGTTGATGAAAACTTCAAATTTTCTCCTATAGTAAGAGTACATTGCAAGTTTTATCTGATCATCATTAACTATTTTCCTTTAACTGCTAAATATTATGTCTCATTCACAGCAGTATTTCAATTTTATTTATGATAAAAAAAACTAACAAACGTAGTTAGTGAAATACTAGGATTTCAGCGGTTATCTGACCATAAATAAATAAAATAATAATAAATCTGTCATGATTATACGATCAATTATAATATTATACAATTATTAATCGGGTCATCATTGTATTTTAATGAAAAATTGCTTGCCACTGCCTCTTAATTAGGTATTAAGAGGCCTATGCTCAGCAGTGGGCGATAGCGGGCTGATGATGATGATGAGGTGTTAAGTAAAAACATGACGTATAAAACATAATATAGACAGAGGTAATTATAATAATGTTAATTTAAACACCTTTCAGCATACTCTAAATAAATTATGTGAAATTTGAATATGACTCAAGCCGTAAGTACCTAACGATACTTAAGTTAAACATCGCCCGGTATATATATAAATATATATGTGTGTGTAGTATGTTGTGGGTCGATTCGACCCTGTGGCTGTGACGTCAATGGCTGGCCTGAGGCGACATACCTTCACGATAAGCACAAACTAGTATGTTTGTAGAAAAAAATCACATAGACGTTCGAAATATCACAAGTTTACACTAAAAAAGTGAGTTTTACATGTGGTTTGTCAATTACTAATACCTTCACGAATCACGATGTTTATGGATATAAGTTTCGCCCAGTTGTTTTGTTAGAGTAATGCAGATGTTAGGGAAGCCATTCTTTTTAAAGCAGTCCGATAAAAATGGTATGTACCTACGTAAATCGGTGGTAAAACTAACTCCATGCCGAATTTCACTCAAAGCCATTGAACTGTTGTGTGCAGTACTAACATATGTATAGGTACACATTTACACGCCCTCTTACAAACTTAGAACACAGGTTTATAATTTTTGTATGAGCTAGCATATTATAAATCGATTAGCAATGAAACATTGACACTATGCTGAGGTCAATACCAGGTCAAAAGGTTTTCTTTATTTTCTAAAACGTATTTACAATAATATAGACATGTAAAAAACCGAATAATTTAAGAATTTGATACTAAAACTAGTAAGTACCTATAATGAAGGAAATCAAGTTAAATATAAGCTAAATTATGTGAATTTTTCCGTCTCTGCATCTCTTTATATCACTCTCATATTAAGTAGGATATACGAATATCTTCTTAAATGTCATATTTTCTCATTCATTTATATAATTATACATACTAATCGGTAGTAAAATCTACGAGTATTACCGCATTAATTTCAATATCAAATAAATAATGGAATATTAATGTTGAAACTAAATAGTGTATCTAGTGTTGATTCTAGTGAGAGGTACCTCAACTCATTGTTGTGGAATGTAGATTTCGGCTTTACAAACTGGTACCTAGGCTGTGAATTTACTCAGGTTATTCAACATTGGGCGCCTTGACCCCGATACCGTAGTACTATTGTTTTGCATATTTTGCAGACACCTTGTGAGAATTAGACGATTCTTTAGACTTTTAGAGGTAGATTAGAAGTGATTCAAGCGAATAGCTTATGCATGTGAAATATAACAAGATTCAAATTATAGCGACGTAAAAAGATATCCGTTTAGATATTTAAATATATTATGTACGTATTTTGTTCTTGTACCGTAATATACATAAGTCAATTGTAGATCGTGGCTGCGAATTATTTATTTATATTATGCTAGCAAATATCGCTTTCTACCATACGCACACATCTACTATTATCTTTGGAAATATCCAGTATCCAGAATATCAAGTATCTACTAATACATTTATATTTACCTACATGTATGGTACGAGTATATGTATTTAACAGTGCACGCACAAAATAGACAAGTTAACAGGGTTTAATTTTTTAATCTTTCGCACGCATTCTTATTTTATGATTTTTGAACGAAATCCTATAGAAATGTAGACAAAGTTTAGTCATTTCGAATGTTGTAGGCTTCCGTTTTGCATACACGCGATTGTAAAATGCCCCCTGTTTCTTTTACGTATCACAAAATAACAACAATTGCCTGGAATGCCTTCAATGGTTTGATAACAAATGAGAAAAGAAAAAAAATGTTAGTCGAAAAATAACAAAGGTGTTTGACGCAGTTTTCAATGTCAGTTTTTTATGTAGTTGACCATGATAAAATTCTAACAGGTCGTACACCTCTGATTTACATCCCACAGCCTTCTAAATTCCATGTTTTGTTTTATATTACCTAGCGTATGTACTTATTTATATAACCTTTTTATATATTTTTTTATATTACCTTTGCGCGTGTATCGTCTGTGTTTTGTAGAAAGAGCGACACCAATCACAAAAGTTTTCAGGAGAGTAGTTTTTGATGAAAGGCTGTTTTTTCTATCTAATAGTTTCTTGACATACTATTGTAAGGTATGTTCAGATACTTTTATGTTAGAAACAAAAATCTAAAAAGTAAACTCCAATAGAAATAATAGTTTCTAATAAATAAATAAAAAATGTATTCTTAATTTTTTTTATTGGCGTACTGTTTCTACAAAAATCAATAATACGAGTATCACCATCATTGGCCTAGTGACATTTACAAGAGATGATTGATGTGTTGCGTCTGATGTATGGCGTGATTGAATCTGCGTTCGCATATACTCGTAACATACATATACATACATGCAATATGCATAATAGTACATGTGCATAACTGGAGTGTGTATCTTGACCCTTATTTGATAACCTGTTAGATAAGTACGACAAATTGCAGCTAAAACATTAGTTGCATTAAACGAATTTATGTCACAAAATAAACTCATATCGATATCGATTCTAAAAGGTTTTATATGAAAGTACTCAATTAACTGAAACTTTAGGTATTCTTGTCTAAGTGTATGTTTTTACGTTTTTTGTTATTTCTAATGTTTACGCTATTTACAGTTACACTGAGAAAAATGGCCATCAAAATTCCGATGAATTCACCTAAAGTATGGAGCATACTGATAATCACCAAAAAGTACGATGTTTAGCACCAGTTTTTACGGTGACGTCGGTGACAACTATCATAATATATGGTACTTTTTTTTTGGTATATCGTACTTTTTGGTTATTATCACTATGCTCCGTACTTTAGGTGAAATTTTTCTCAGTGTAGATTAGTTCTGAACTGACTTGTAGTTTATATCAACAAATCCATTAACTGGTGTCAATTTTGTTGAACCCTTTCTAAATTAAATTTTATCAGACTATTTTAAAATTGTTTCCATCGCTCACTTAGTAAAACGAAAAGAGTCAAGTTAATGTTAGTCCTGTGAAATTATAATTAATTTTAGAGAATTTCAGTTTAACTTAGTAATTTTCTTTGAATACAATGCAACGCAATATTTATAACTACTAGTAGATACGTATTCCAGGTCAAAGTTTATTATCCTCGCATCTGATGCAACTTAATGACCAAAATGCTAATACATATGACCACAGCCCGTCTCCTTGACCGTTCGCGGCTCGGCGCCGACAGACGATATCGTTACGACACGACATATTGATAACAATAATTCATTTTAATTTCATTTTTTATGATAATTTAGCTTCCTACCGGTTATTCAGATTTCAAGGAAAAGTGTAGGTACGTATTATTATGGCTTTAATAATGTCTAAATCTATACTAATACTAGCTGACTCGACAGACGTTGTCCTGTCTTAACGATGACTATTTAATTCGAATTGGTAAAAAAAGCCATTGCGTCAATTCTATGTCAAATGTCAAATGTCAAAAGTTTACATTGTCCAAAGCGCTATATGGTTTAAGTATTTTTAAGTTTTCTAATTTTTCTAGTTTTTTTACTATAAATTGAGATGTGAGCTCTAAATCTATACTAATACTAGCTGACTCGACAGACGTTGTCCTGTCTTAACGATGACTATTTAATTCGAATTCGTCGTCTCAGTGCTTGTTTGGTCTATCTACCATTGGCTACTTTCTACAGCAGACGAGTTTCTTTCTCTATTTTAAAAAAGAAGCTATAATTATAAGACTTGAAAATCTTTCATAATACATTGGTTACCTTTACCAATGTATTATGAAAGATTTTCAAATCCTATAACTATAGCTTCTCTTAAAACGAAAAGAGTCAATTCTATGTCAAATATTGCGTAACTATAGCAACTGTAGTATGTTGATGCTAACTTGTCAATTTATAGTAAAAATTATCAGTATATATATAATTTGCAATAAATTAAAATTGCGACTATAATTTGAGATTTAAACTATCCTATCTCTCAAGTTGGATCGAACTGCACATGGTGTGCGAATTTTATTATAATCGGTTAAGTGGTTTAGGAGTCCATTGAGGACAAACATTGTGACACGACATTTATATATATTAAGATTAAGATAAGAAGATTATAAAAGAGGCTTTGTGACTACTACACTCTGTCGGTGAAGATCTAAGAAATCAGACCTTTGACCTCGGAAGTCTAGGCTGCCCTCTTTGGAGCCCATACCTAAAGTTGGTAATACCTGTCCTATAATTTAATTTTCAATATCCATACGCAGACAGATTTCATTTACCAAAATATATAATCAGAGATAATACACATATTTTGTTTGTAAATAAGGAAGTCTGCCAAGCATCACCGACCATCGTCGAGCTGTTTTTATACATGAAGGTATACTTGTTCGACGTTAAGATCTTACAAGGCCTTAATCGTAATGTCAACACATACTCGTACATACATACTCCATATAAACAGAACAATAATATTGCATCACTGAAGACTGTCCCCGTGCTATGCGGTTTTAACCAGTTTATAAATTACTTTAATACTCATTGGGGAAAAAATGTCGATAATGTGCAGATTACAGACATTTTTTATAAGTAACGTTTGGGAAAAGATAACGGCAAAAAATTGCTCTTGTGGAATAACAGTTCACTATTGCGATAGCAAGTTTATTACTATGGATACACAAAGGTTAACTAGATAAACACCTACCATCTGCATTGTATTATATGAAGATATACTATCTATCACTTCATCACACTTAATAGATAAAAAGTTTGTAATAGCATTAGTTTGCTACATTTTATAAGACATATTTACCAAAATTAAGTGCAATTTTTAGTTATTAGAGAGGCAAACAGACATTTCATCGGAAAACTATCAAGTTCATATAGATATCAACTACTGAATGACGTAGCTTTCAAGTAATAGAGGAAGTATATTGAGAACTTTGAGTTTTAACCCGAGGGGAGGCACGTTACGATATCTATTTATGTTGAAAACATACGCAAATCTAGACACATTCATGTTATTGTCCTTATCTATGTGAAGCGGTTCAAACTGGTCCCGGATTCTGGTGTCGACATGACGTCTGATAACCTGGTCTGCTACCTTAGGAAAGCAGCTTGTGTTGCTGGGATACGGGAAATACTAGCAGTGTCCCGCGGTTTTCCTCGCCCTCAGAGGAACTGTTATTTTTTGTTCGTGTATAAAGCCAATGCCTTATATCCTATGCCTAATAATCTGGGGAGTAAGCTAATTTTGTTTTATGTTTTTTTATTCGAATTCTTAAGCTTTGTCAGCATGAACAACCACAAGAGCACATTCGAGTTCTTGAGCCGTGTCAGCATGAAGAAGTAAGAAGCACATTAGCACACACCCTCTACTCAGTAACTTTAGCATTTATAATATTAGTGTGGTTACACATAGTTAATGGGTACTGTACCTAATTGCTGGCATAAACAAGGCCAGCGAGTTAGTTGTAAGACTAGGTCTACTTTCTTGAAGGTTTATCGGCTCCGCCCCGCGCTCAGTATGTACTACGTATGTCGCTGTTGTCGCTATTAGATAAAGTGGTCTATTTCTTTTAAATAGAGCACATTTTACCTAATTATATTATTATGTGAGTACAGTAGACATTTAGATATAAAGTTAATTATGTATATTGTGTGTACACTGTACATATGTATCCATATCATGTGTCGTGTGTTTTACTATGTTTGTGCTTTTTTTGTGGTGTCAATAAAGAAATAAATTGCGTCTAGTTAACAGGGAACAATGGCACAAGAGCCTCTCCCTTACATATGCATCAGTGAATCGAAACAGGCTGAGGCTGTGACGTACAAAATAAGTTTTAGATACTTAGGCTAAATGGCCTCGCATAATTTTTATCAGTAAGCTCAATGATAATAATTAACGTCGTCGGTTAGTTCAAGATGTTAGCTTAAAAGTCCTGCATAGTTCATATAAATAAAAATATGAAGTATAAATGAATGACCACCAAAATCGTGCAGCGTTAATAAATGTTGTAGGTAAGTAAACATGCGCTCTTTTACAAACTTTCCAAAATAGATTTTTAAATATAGCACATATATTAATAACTTGTTAACGATTCCTAAATTAGCGTGTTAAACTAATTAGATAGTCGGTGACATAAACGTCACTTGTGGAAACTAACTGGCTGACTGACTACAAAATGTCAACCTTCATGTTGCCATTTAGGGCAAATAAATTTAGCGTGACTACGGTTTTTTTAATTTATCGCTATGCTATGCCTTTATAAAAAATGAGGAATAAACTAAAGTGAGAAATACATTTGACAGAAAAGACAATAGAGAAATATGTATTAACTAAATATTTATTAACGACATATGTAGGTAATGGAAGTTATAGTTGTCTAAATTTTCGAATAATTTTCGACTTTATCAAAATTTACTTCATTTCGTTTACTCCCATCCTATCCCTTTTGTCCCAGCTTACAGTTATCACCAAATGTCATCAAATATGATTTCAGGAGCAATAAATAATATTAAGTTAAAATAGGCTTGCGTCAATGAATTACGTTCTGTTTTGACCTTTATTAAAATTTCCGAATAGTTTTCAATTTTACCAAATATTTCACTTCCTTCCATCCCATTCCTTTTATGCCAGTTTTCAGTAATCATCAAATACTACCTCTATAAACAAATATTTCAGGATCAATAAATTATAATTAGTTAAAACAAGCATCAATTAATTTACTTCTATTTCGGTTGTATTTATCAATAATGGCCAGTAATTAATAACATTTTATTAGTAATACTGTTATCTTATCACGTAAATACAAATAAAAATAGCATGTTAGCGTCTCGTGATGTTCACTCTTTGAGATACAACAGACAGCTGTTGCGTATTAATACTATAAATATCTGCTTGACACCGGCAATTAGTTAAGGTTACTGAGATTAAAAATTATAATAAAATTAATATAGTGGTGTAGTGCGTCGCATGCGATAGACGCAAACAATAAGTGAAAGCTGCATGCGCACCTATTATGAGGCTGCAGAGTGAGGTTCCTCACTCTGCAGCCTTAACCACCGGTATGCTTGGGCCCTGCCCCGCTGCCGGTGGAACTCTAGTTTTTAAGTTTTTTTACATATATTGTTTTTTATATTTTATATTGTAAAAAATTTAAAAAGTAAGAAAATAAATAAATATGTGGAAATTAATATTATTGCATTGCTACTCGTACAAGTAGAGCCTTTGATAAGACTTGCCATGGACCAAGATAAGTTGATTACAAAATTATATGGTTCATTGTCAGGAAATTACTTTAGCTGTTATAGTCTATTTCAAATAGAGAGCGAAAAACGGACATTGACCTTTTAGTGTTGCGCAGGGAAGACCAACCTTCTTTGCATCAATAAATTGTTTTAATAGTTAACAACTATTTTGTCACTATCAAAATTCAGGTTTTCAGTTTTTACCTAACAATTATCATTACATTACTATTATCACTATTTAACTCAAAACTGTAGATCAAGTTTTTCGTGTAACTATCTACCTACACATTAGTAAATTAATCATCTGACATTGGCAGGTGTAATTAGTTTAAGATTTAAGTGTGTGCCAAATAAACTATTTATAATTATTATTACCTATTTATAGGAAACGATTATGAAAATAAAATCAAACGAATAAAAAAATTACATTATATTAAATCTGAATCAGAATTACTATCGTCTGACGAGCTGCTGTCTGATGTTTCGCCTGTTACGTTTATGATAAATGAATCCACAGTTTTATCCACTTCCTGGTCTAATGAGGCTAATTTTTCTTCTTCTTTTTTTACATGGCTTATACAGTTTTGCCATTTTTCGGGGGTAATGTGGCTTAGCGCTTCATGGAGTAGCTTTTTTACATCCGCTAACTTGAATGTTGTATTTTTTCTTGATACGTATCCCTTGACATCTGCCCATATTAATTCAATAGGGTTAAATTCACAGTGGTATGGAGGTAATCTCAATACCTCCACACCAACTGCTTTAGCCATTTCGTCAATGACGTAACGCTCGTGATGTTTTTTTATATTTTTTACTTTTTCCAACAACTCTACTTTTGTTTCCTTTTCTTCGTATGAAATTTTTTTCGCCGACAGCCATGTTTGAATTTCATTTTTTTTCCAACTTGTTACTGGTACTTTCTCCTGGCGTCTTGAGTGGTAGCTGGCATTGTCCATTACTACAACAGCATTTGACTCCAGTCTCGGAAGCATTTTTTCAAACCACTGTTCAAATTTGGTTGCGTTCATTGACTCATGGTAGTCTCCTGTGTTTTTGCATTCAAACACAAGTTCGGACTCTGGGACAAATCCTTTGTCACTTCCTATGTGCAGCACAATTAACCGGTTTCCTTTCGAAACAGGGTTTTTAGCACCGGTGGACAGACCCTCCAAAAAAGCTTGTTTACGAGACTGTATAGTCGTGTCTTCCCAAACTTTACTTACAGTGTGTCCTGAAAAAAAAAACCTATGTCAATTTTTCGTTTAACAAACAACATCACAATCATGTCAGATTAATGCCAATCGTTGTTTAAAGTCGACAGTAAAATAAATTCAAGTAAATACATTCAACAGGAAAATTATAGAATCGTTATTAATTTGTAAACAAAAAAATATGTACCTGCATTGACCCACGTTTCGTCCAAATAATATATCGGTCTTTGTTCTTTTCTAAACTTCATAATTGTTTTCAAGTACTTTATGCGCCACAATACAATATCGTGTCTCTCGATTAAGGCACTGTTTCTTTTTCTTTTAAGATATTTGAATTTCAAATGTTTTAATAACCGCCACAGCGCCGTACGGCTAATATTTGGCAGCATTTCGTCAGAATTAACTGCTTCCAAAATTTTATTTAATGTCGGGACCTCGCTGTTCAAATAAAATTCATGAACTTTTTTTCTAATGCATGACTTGTCAAACTCGTCAATCTTTTCAATTATATTCGGACCACGTTTTGGTGATGCAGGCGGCCTTATTGTATCCATTTCTTTATATTCTTTTAAAACACGATATACAGTTGCCTTGTTTATTCCCAGAATATCGGCAGTCTTTATTTTCATTTCCGTTTTGGACATATATTTGTCTGAAGGACACGTCTCTTTCACATATTTATAGACGTTAATTGTCATCATTTTTTCATTTTCCGACAGATGAGATAACTTGCGCTTCTTTCTAGGTGAGTTAAAACTTTTAAACGGTCTTGATGACGAGGAAGACGACTCCGATGATTCCATTATCACTCACAAACAAAAAACAACACAAAACAAATATATGTCCTAACAAAAACAGATATAACTAATTTAACTCAACAAAAAATAACAATTAACAACCAAACATTCAAATAGCACACTAAAACAATCCGAATCCAAGCGTATTCCAGAGCGGAATGTGGGCCCCAGCCATATCTTACCGAAAAATGTCAAAACAGGTTTGCAATATCTGATGGACCTTGTCGCTCGCCTCGCCCGGTACCACGAAACACGGTAAATGCGTAAGCGACAGGGAAACGATACATAAATGTATGGATAACGATACGCATCGTTTGTTTTCGGTGCTCTCGTGGTACCGTGGCGTGAACGTACGTTTTTCGCTCTCTAGTTGAAATAGACTATAGCTACATTCAAAAGTCACGACATTTGTAATTTAATCAATACTTATTGCTGGTTTCACTTTATACTTCAAAATGTAATTTCCGTTTGACGAATGGGTTTAATTATTATTTAATCATAAAATTTAATTCAGGAAGAAGTTCCTACCTATGTAATGTTATATACGTAGCAGCCGTCTTATTATGTTTTTAAAGTTTTCGTTAACTGTTTTTCTTGTCATTCTGGTTGTTTGTGTTTCTAGTCTCTAGTTTTCAACTAACTACCCAATAAAAATGAGCTAGAGACGCAGTGGGTGATCTATCCACTGATCAAGTAAACGTTGCAAAGGACACCCTTCGCAACGATTACTAATTAAATACGCAGTCTCAACTCTATAACCCAATTACGCCGCAACAATTATTAATAAGCAATAATAGCCCAATTACACCTGCTGTTGTTTTTTTTAGTAATTAACCCAAATACATAAGGAAAATTCGTGTGTAAATATAATTATATTTGTTTATAAATTCCAGTAGACGTGCTCGTGCGTTGAACACTGGAAGGGTTATCGCGGCGCCAGCGGTTGTTTCCACTGCGACCGTACTCTTCCGATCACTGCTGTGCTAAATGCAAGACAAACGATTACAGGGTGCTTTTTTACTGTTAAAAAAAAGTTTTATAATAATAGATGGTAACTCTGCAGTGCAGTGCCGCAGGTAGGTCCAGGTTTTTGAAGTTTAGTACAAATTTTTGAGAAGCACTGGCTCACGTATAATACAACCAGCAGTGTGCAGAGATGAGCATGGGCAATCAGGCCAACTCTGTCTACTGCTGGGCCTAAGCTTTCCCTCACTTTCTCACGACATTCGTTCAAGTCTAGCATCTTGTGTTTTGAGTGTGAAAAATAAAAATGTTTATCCTCTATATCGTCTCTCGTCACCCATTTCGCCGAACCATCACAAAGATAAGATACAGAAGATAAATATATAGCACGAGTGTGGCTTTCTATAAGATCCTATCTAAGCTAATCATCTCATAAGTAGCACGTACGTTCAAACAATGACATATAACGAGCCAGCATCCTGTATAAACACTCATGTAGACAGATAACGTAAATAGTCCACACGACAGTAGCTACGTCGTGTATGACTTCTTAACAACTATTGTTTATTCTGTGGCCTGGGTTATTACATCACAATTAGATAAACCTAAAGAGAAGCGCACGTTGCGTAGCCCGTAGCAGGTCGTAGGCGGTCTACGAAATTTCTTTTACGTTAATTGGGTGCCGAAGAATAGGTTTATAGTAACAATGTAGAATTAAATTTAGATTTCTATTTATTTATTTTTCTATAGTAGTACCTACCGACATACGATAGGTGGGGTCACAAAATAGGTCTAGGCAGACGTGCTCTACCGTAGTAGACGGCATTATTCCCAACCATCAAGCGAGATAGCAGTCGAAGGCATGCCTATCATAGAATTAAAACAAGTACTTATACCTAGTTTAAATAAATATTCAGAACAGCCCATAAGTGACAGTTCAAAAGTAAGTTTAGGGAGTAAAGCTGCAAGTTGCCAACGATCGAGAAGTTGCTAGTAGCGATCACGTTTAAGCTAATCAATATTCTGTTACAAGTACATATATGTATTTAATATCATTAAGTACCCAATACTCGTGCCTATACTCGTACCACGAATTAGAACCGGATATATTAGTAATACGGTCAAAACATCCGCAGGACGGTCGTTCCGAATGTTCCGATCGAGCGTTTACCTACGACTTGTTTGTTCTTCGTCCTGATCCGTGATAGTTTTTTTTATTGTAACTTATACTAAATGTAATACAGCTATAATTAATTTATGGCCAAATTGTAACCTAACCAGCATGAGCAAAAAGGTTTAATAAGCTAATAAAAAGTTTTTTTTTAATGTACCTAATTGAGTGACGACACGAGCAAATCACTCGCCTGATGTTAAAAGTCACGTTTGCCCATAACAGGTCTGCGCTACCCAGAATTTTGAACTCGCAGAATTCAAAACCCTGCGTGGCACAGCACTGCGGTCGCCACCCCGAGATATAAGTTGTTTAATCTCCCATTTGCTCTGTAATTTCACTGGAAACAATGCCCTTCCAACTGGAACACAGACCACAGTAATGTTTGCACATTACTGCTTAGCGGTGGAATAACTGGCAAAGGTGTGGTACTTCCCCAGGCGGGCTCTGTAAAAGAGCCCTACCACTACAAAGTGTTGTTCGTTTGTTCTTTTGTTTAAGGGATTTTTTATATTGGTATTTTTTGTTTTGTAAGAATATTATTACTGATAAATAAATTAGATTTTTAGTTTTTACTCTGTCCTTCATTTGACTTAATGCTTAGTTCACTTAAATAAAAACCAATTCAATGAAACCCTATTATCGGCAGATATGAAAAGTTTTCAAAAAAATATCAGCAAAAACTTCTCTGGAATGTTAAAGTATTGTCAAGCATCACCGCTAGTGTGTTCCATACAGGCGGCAATTTTATTACTATCAAGCAGACCATGTGCTTCTCAGCCGCTCATTATATAAAAACGTTTACACATCGTTTAAGGTTGGCATGTAATTAAAGGTAGATTTCATGGATAATATATATAATTATTGGCCATATCTGCTACTTTGCTACGAATGCCAGCTGTAACATGTCATGTCAGTCCTACAATTAGTGTCATGCGTGTCACGCCACGTGTTCTCACTCGTATGATACAATGATTAAACCTGTAATTTCACTTAAATTGTAGCTTGAGTCACGCGTGCTAAACCGTGCAAAAAACTGCGTTTGAACATTGTGGTTTTTTTATTACTAGTTGCGCCTTACGGGCGACACGGTGATGATGAAATATACAGAAATATTTATTTGTTCCCAAAAAAACAAATACATATTAACACTTTAACTGTTGCTAATAGTCACATGCGTTTGTGTTTTACGCGCCTGGCGTGTGTACATTCGCGTTGCACAAAGGAAAACACAAGGTAAATGTTTTCAGCAGTTAAAGTGTTAATGAAAGTGAAAAGTAACTTATATCCTTTTCTGTAATCCTAACAACGTGTATGTAAAATTTCATGATGATCGGTTGATTGGTTAAGGCGTGAAACCGTATCATCCGGATAAACAAACCACTTTTGCATTTAGGACTACCAACTACATCTTCGATTGAAACCAGCAAAATGCAAACTTATCTGTCGTGTCTAATACAAATTAATCACAATTAATGTACTGATTATTCGTTTGTTTATCATTATAAAAGGAAAAAATCTAACTAAACTAAGTAATTAGCATGCGTAAACACATCAAAAAGTCGAATTTGCGTCACAAAATAAAAACTGCGCTTTTTCTTCATAGACGTAGGAACAGGTGTTCAAAACAACACCTTATTTTGATAAGCGAACGTTGTTGGCATTCTAGTTGTGGAAAAAATGTACGTGCTAGTCGTAATTCAATCAACGACCCATTAACATTAACGCTGATAGCTGAAAATAAGTAGGTACTCAAGAATCTAATATTCTTAATGGTGCGTCGGATATCGGGTCCTTTTCATACAAGGTACCAGTTTCTTTTTAAATTCTTTATCCGATAAAAATGGAACATTGTACTTGTATTCAAACTGGAAAATACGATTGCCTAATACATGTAACTTTACAGAAAAAATAAAAAATTGGCTACAGCAAAATAAATCGAAGGTTGTAAAAATGAGCGATATCCAGCATCACCTAAACTGAAAAATATTGAGAGCCGAGATAGATAGATAAACTCTTTATTCTTCACACCATAAATTACAAAAGGATTATAACACCTAAAACTAGTGCGACAACTAGCGGCCTATTAAAAAATTTAAATTTTTGATTTGCCTATTTAAAAATGTATTCACGTCAAAGAGATAACTAAGCATGCCTTTAAGCTAGACGGTTACTACACGTGTAAATATCAATTTAAGTTCTAATCACCAATTCAATTTTAAGCCTTATATTGTTAATGTTTCTTATACACTTCCTGCACTATTCAAAACCAGTGATGCATAGCTCCTTTCATCAAGTTTTTCAGTGATTTCTTGCAAGAATTCTAGCTACTTCCTTTATCCTGCTGAGTCAGAAGCATTGTATAAGATAAAGCCACCGGCTACTGATCTACTGATCTATTCAACATCGACCCGAAAATGATCGAACGGACGAACATAGAAAGATGTCAATGCGCCAAAAACTCATTCGACTACTCCTACACATCCCATCAATAAACACTAATGGGCTTACCTACCTATAAAATTTTCTCAAAGTTATGTGATATCAGTAATATATTTATTCACAGATACTTAAATTATGAAAATACATATGAATATATTTAAATTAAAATAACTAAACCAATAAAACTAATCTAAAAGGCCGCTGCCTGCGGGAATTGTTCCCAAAATGCTGGCCCCATTACCACGTTGTATAGCGATGCCCTTTGGGCGAGATAGAGGCCAGCATTTTGGTCACGTGTTGCTTCGACCAGACGAGAAGAGAGATATTGACTTGTACTGCACACTATATTTTTTTTTCTATTGTGTTCAAGTTAAATGACATTTGTCAATGTTAGCACGTAAGACCCTGAGTGTTTTAGTTATTTTGTCTTTTATACTTATTACTATTTAAATTTGAGTTTGATTGAAAAAGACATGCGATGCGACTAACTACTATATAAGTGTTTTTTAAGGAGGTAGATATTATTGCGAAACACATCTTTACATTTCCAAGCTTCAGTTGGTCTGGTGTTGAGCCCTATTGAGTGACAAGCTTATTTTTTTAAATTAATTATAATTAATCTGGTCATTGACGTCTTTTCATAAAAACATGAATTCGTAATGGCAAAATCTCATGATCGGCTCATGCAAATGAAATGATGTTGGCTGAATTGAGTGATAGGTATGAATGATAAAGTGTCACTGCTAAAAAACTACTCGTACATATTAAACGTTAATTATTTACAAAAAGTTCTTGATGACAGAACACGTTATTAAAAGAGTAAAGCAGTAAATTAACTTTATCTAATAGTTAATTAACTAAAGATAATTACAATGTAGGTAGGTAATAATTTATTTCATGAATGTACGAGTATTTATCACTTCATTAAAAAACATTTCCATAAATATATACTTAAAGCTAAGAAAGTTAATTATGATTACTAGGTTGGTACCTATTCATTAATATCGGATTATGTAAATTTGTCTCTAATTTGTATGTCTTTAAAAAAATACTGTCGCAAACTAGTGTCTTTGCTATTTTTACATAGAGTAGATACGAATACTTATCAGAAACAAAAAGGCGCAAGACATAGCCAAAGAACTATACAGTACAGTGTACTTCAGATACAGTCGTAATAAGGCTGCTAATCAAAAATCTTTAAATCTACAGATTTAATGACGACGGACGGTTCAAAAACGGCAACAGAAAGGAGTGTTCAGATAGGAGCGGAGCATGTTCTAACTCTCAGTTGTGCATTGAAAAATAAGTCATAACCACATAGCAATTTGGTAGATTCTTGTAAATGGTCGTTTATATATGTATATTTTATTTCTGTATACATTTACAGTTTTATTGGTAATGTTAAATCTATAGTTTTAAATATTATTGCAGCTAATCAAACCTGAGGACATCGACGTGCGTCAGCGGATACGATTACAGGTGCTAATTCAGCGTTGTTTAAATATTAATGTGGCAAAATAGTTTCATTATTGTATAAATATTTGGTTTTATTATATTGAGCAGCAAACAAAAGGTTTTTTTAATCATTCTAAGTTTTATTTAGTAAAAAGATGGGTAAAATAATCAGCTCTCACACTGTCACACAAAGTTTATAAATGCGGAAGATGTCACAGTGAGTGAGTTATCGGAATTCTTCATGCTGAAACGGCTCCAAAGAATTGCTATTTCGTAAAGAGAGATTCTACATCAAAAATTAATACGTACTTAGGTTATTTTTATCTCGAAAAAATAACGCTTGGGACTGTAATTACAGGAAGCTAATTGACTAATAAACTTATACTTAGGTCTCACAATAAAGTCGAACTAGATGGTGTTTATAACTAATATAACGTATTTTTTATCATAAGTACGGCAGTCACGATATGACCAGCACGTGTGATGTAGGTAAGCCAAGGACACGTCCACGTTCACACGCAGGCGTTCTTTCGTGCACCGACATTGCAAGATTTGATGAACTACTTGAGATGAACTCTAATTATGTAATCATTTTGAGATAGAGCAACAAAAACTATGAAATGCTATTAACATTTTTTTTGTTAGTATGGAAACTAACGTGGTTTTCACACATTTTTGTTATAATTAAGCACGGGAATACTGTCGGCCTATTTGGCTCAGCGGTAGTGTATCCGCCTTATAAGCCAGAGGTCCCGGGTTCGATTCCCGGCCGGGCAGATGTTTGAATGATGAATTTAAATATCTGTTCTGGGTCTGGGTGTTAGTTGTCCTTGTCTTTGTGTGTGTTCTATGGCATCCCCGACACAGGATTTATTCCTAGTGGGGAGCTATGAGTGTGAAACGTTTATTTATTTATTAATTATAACAAATTTTTTTTTGTTAGGCATTCTTGGTAACGAACTTTATTTATTACGGAATCTTGCTTGCTTGCTGTATTACGGAATCCTGAAAATCGCTCTGTAATTCTTTAAAAACTTCATACATCAAATCACACAAGTTTGTAATGATAAGTTTTATTATGTTTGTTGGAGAATCTAAATCACACATCTTTGTGATGTAGATATACGAGTATGTACCTATGTATGAAATAAAGAAGCAAGTCGCGTACACAAATTTTTTTAGACACTTCTTTGGAAAATATGACTCAATGTCTTTGAGTGAATGTATAGTCACTGGTTTATTTATCTAAGTCCAATGTGTCTCTCTTGTGTATGTAGGTGAAGTAGTTCAGTTCATAGATTAACCGCGAATATTTTTTAGGATTAGACCCCGGAAAAAAATGTGGATACAAACGTTAAACACACAAGCGCCACTTTGTTCCTCTCGACTGAGATTTTCGCTTCGCTCGTTCAACTAAGGGAAAAAACTGCGGTTGAATGAAACATGTCAGGGTCGCAGTCAGCAGCGCAGACGTAAGATTATAGGGTCGCGGCCTGTCTAGGTACCCGTCTGCGTGACCATCCAGCGTAACGATAACGTTATATTTGTGCAAGTAGGTGCTATCATTGTCTGGCCAAAGGTAAAAAAACAAGCAAGGCTTACATTACCCAATAAGAGTAATACAGGGTTATAATAGTAATATAGGGTATGCGAAGCCGGAAAAAAGCTCATAGATACTCATCATTAAGTACAACTTTTACAATGGGACCAACCCTGAAATCCAGGCAAATACAGCTGTTCCATACATTTCGTCAAGTGTCATTGACATTTTTCTATAGAACAGCTGTTTTTTTTTATTTTAGAGTTGGTCCCATTGTAAAAGTTGTTCATAATGATGAGTACTATGAGCCCTTTTCGGCTCAGCATACCCTTTCCTTCCTTTACCTTTTTTACCTTGTATGGCAGTACAGCTCGCTGTTAAGTCCTTATTAACGGAGTGACGGTAGTGATGGCACATAGGTGCAAATTGAAGGCATCTACTATAAGTATTTGCTATCGTATAGAACTTCTATGAGATATTGGTCCTGGCGGATGTGAGCGCAAATAACAAAAATCTCGTCAGTATTTAGTGACGTACGCTATGCTATTGTAGCTCCGCCAGAAATGGCAAGGGACAAATATAATGTAGTTATGGCTGTGCCGTTTATGGGCGGCCCACACATCTGCATGAACTGGCTCCATTACTGGCCCCGGTACACATTTGATACAATAGTTATAAGCTTCTATTGTTTGACTTGATATAAATAGAACGTGATTCAATTACCTACACTATTATTTTTTTCTTAAATTATGAGTGTAGGTATTCATTCAGCCGTGGTTTAAATGACACATCAAATTGTAAAGTCTAATTTTTTGTTCGTGAAAACAATCGCCAAGCATGGCTTGTATAGGTCGAAGAGCTAGCCATTTGACCTATACAAGGTTAGGACGAAAGAGTATGCTAAGCCGAAAAACGCCAATAGTACTCATCATTATGAAAATCTTTTCCTATGGGACTAACCCGGAATTCGCGAAAATCAGTCCATAGACAAATGTCAATGACGCTCGAAAAAATGTATGGAACAGCTAATATTTTATTCGTGAATTCCGGGTTGGTCCCGTACTAGAAGTTGTTCAAAGATGAGTACTACAAGGCTTTTCAGCTTAGCATACCCTTTTCTTAAAACCTTGTATAAGTCGAAATATACAAATAAAGTTGTATCTTTACTATAATAATAGTAAATTTGAGTATTACTTTCAAATATCGAATACTGTTGATATAAAAATTATTATCGCAATTTTTTTTTGTCAACCTTCAGTTTGATTTATTTGAATGCAAATTCGTCGTATTTTGCAAAGGTTACAATATCCTGACGTCAATACCCAATAACATAACGCAAGCATTTAATTAGATATTCTCTTTATTCACGTTCAAAACAATTCTATTTAATTTTAAAACCAGTTAAAAGTACAAAGAAAGAAGAAAAAGAAAGATACGTTTTATCACCAAAAATAAATCATTCAGTTTTTTATTTTATTTTGATATATCTAGTGACACTTGCTCAATAAAAACACATCTAACGACATATTTTTCATCAGAATCGGTTCAGCCGTTTATTAGTTACGAAGGAACATATGAACATACATGCAGGTCAAAGACAAAGCTCTTCTTTTTTGACTTAGCCGCAGTCGGGTAAAAATCATTCATGGTGGAACTCTACTAACTCACATGGGTACTCGATACTCAAACTTTTATTGCCTTAATTATAAATAACTAGCGGCTCGTCCCGGCTTCGCACGGGTGGACACTATTGAAGTTTTAGTAAGGATCCCTAATTTTTTCAGGTAATGAATATAGCCTATGGGGCATTTCACGTGAAGCGGACAGGAAAAAAAAAGTGAGGTTCTGAAAATCGATCATATTTGGCCCATTTATACTTCTAGTAGGTATGAATGTGAACACAAAATATTTTTTTTGTATAATGTATATTTCACAAGTTATGGGTTTCTAAAGAATTGTCGTAATTGTAATATCAATTTTATGAAAGTAGTTTTTCGAATTTAACAAATTTACAATAAAATATTTAACATAGCGATACATATTGGAAAAATACTGTTCTTTTTAAAAATAAAATAAAATTTAAAAAAATAAAAAAATTTAATGTCCAAAACCGGAAGTAAACTTTTCAAACCTGAATTTCAGTCACTTCGACCATTTTTTTTTTCTCTTTTTTTTTTTCAAAATATAGCTTAAAGTATATTAAAAATACACAAGAAAATTCAAAATGGGATCTCTATTTGTTTAGGAGTTAGATGAATTAATGTACATACGCGTCGCGATGGCCGTGATTCAGACGCTTGCATAGATCGAGTAATTTGCGCGATATTTCATTAAAACTCGCAACTTTATTAATATTTTATCTTGTTTCAGCGTATTTAAGCTCTTACAAGGATGTGGAATAAGTATTATTAATATAATATACTAGCTTTCGCCCGCCCGGTATGTCCAATCTTTATAAATTATAGCCTAATATGTTTTATTCTGGTGTCTTAGCTACATTACTGCAAAGTTTCATCAAAATCCATTCTGTAGTTTTTGCATGAAAGAGTAACAAACATACATACATACATCCATACATTCTTACACATTTTTAAGTTTATAATATTACTAGGATATATATGAAACCGCACGTCATATTTCTATCTCTTTCTTGTACATAGTTTGTCTCTATTTGAAGACTAAGTATTATACTTAGTGTGTAAGAATGTATGGATGTATGTATATATGTTTGTTACTCTTTCATGCAAAAACTACAGAATCGATTTTGATGAAACTTTGCAGTAATGTAGCTAAGACACCAGAATAAAACATATTAGGCTATAATTTATAAAGATTGGACATACCGGGCGGGCGAAAGCTAGTATATTATATTAATAATACTTATTCCACATCCTTGTAAGAGCTTAAATACGCTGAAACAAGATAAAATATTAATAAAGTTGCGAGTTTTAATGAAATATCGCGCAAATTACTCGATCTATGCAAGCGTCTGAATCACGGCCATCGCGACGCGTATGTACATTAATTCATCTAACTCCTAAACAAATAGAGATCCCATTTTGAATTTTCTTGTGTATTTTTAATATACTTTAAGCTATATTTTGAAAAAAAAAAAGAGAAAAAAAAAATGGTCGAAGTGACTGAAATTCAGGTTTGAAAAGTTTACTTCCGGTTTTGGACATTAAATTTTTTTATTTTTTTAAATTTTATTTTATTTTTAAAAAGAACAGTATTTTTCCAATATGTATCGCTATGTTAAATATTTTATTGTAAATTTGTTAAATTCGAAAAACTACTTTCATAAAATTGATATTACAATTACGACAATTCTTTAGAAACCCATAACTTGTGAAATATACATTATACAAAAAAAATATTTTGTGTTCACATTCATACCTACTAGAAGTATAAATGGGCCAAATATGATCGATTTTCAGAACCTCACTTTTTTTTTCCTGTCCGCTTCACGTGAAATGCCCCCTATGTCACTTTGGGATAATATAGCATTCGAAATTTTTGAAATCGGTCCAGTAGTTTTTGCGTTTATTCCACACAAACATCCAAAAATACAAAAATACAAATCTTTCCTCTTTATAATATTAGTATAGATTACGATTTCATTACAACAAGTGGGTTAAGGGCAGGCAGATGATGATGGTAATTTAAAATGAGTAATGATCAGTTGGTTTTTCACTTATTTCTAAAAGTACTGCAATTCAAAAATAAATAATTATTAAGGTACCTAATACCTTTCCAACTAACGTTATAGAAGCGAAAGTTTGTATGTCTGGATGTTTGTTACTCAATCACGCAAAAACGGCTAAACGGATTCTGATGAATTTTGGTGTGGAAAAAGCTGACATCCTAGATAAAACATAGGCTACTTTTGAATCCCGGAAAAAATTACGGTTTCTTTAGAATAGCGGGGAAAACCACAAGGTGCAGCTAGCTAATAATATGGGTCAAGTCGATATTGAATCGATATCTTTTTTATCTACCATCGTAGACCGCATCATTGCTTTCTAAGATGGCGGTCTAACGAAAGCTAATTACTAAATAAAAAAACTAATTTAAAATGAATACGCAGACACGTTATTTTTATACGTAAGTAATTGTTTATTTACGTCTTCTCCTTATTTGGTAGGTAAATAAGTTCTGCCCTCAGTAGCTACCAGTAGGCCTAGCACAACTTCGACGTAAACTCACGTAGCTAGTTTTCCCATAGAAAAGTGTACGCCATTTACGCCTGTCAAGAGCGTCCCTGACGGGCGTTTATGGCGTACATTTTTCTATCGAATACAGTACACGCTTCGGATTTTTACGTCAAAATTGTGCTAGGCACACAGAGCGCAGACAGTTTTAAACTCATTAACGTATCTACAAAAGGCATGTTGCGTAATGTAGTTAAATATATTTTTAGCCTTGTCTTGTAATAAGATAGATTACATTTGATTAACTAAAAAATTACAAAGCACGTTTGTGATAAGAATACATATTCTTTTTAATAGAAATTAGAAATGTTAAGAACTTTCTCAACATTTCTAATTTCTATTATTCGATGTAGCGAGACAACTGAAATTGTTGGGTATCTTTAGCATGAAATTTTGACTAAAAAGTTTTACTTACATATACATTAAGAAAGTATCCTACTTATATTGTTAATGTCAAACTTTGTTTAGATATTTAGATAGATAGAAAAACTCTTTATTGTATATTTGTTACTAAATCACACAAAAACGGCTAAACAGAATTGGATGTTTTTTTACGAAGGTAGCTTATACTCTACTATATTAACATAATATATAATATTAACAAATTTGTATATTACTTTTAATCCGGTTTTTTTTTCAAGATATCACGGTTTCTGTAGGATAGCGAACGAAACCGCGGGGCGCAGGTAGTTTCTAATAACAAAGAGTATTTAACAAGTTTGTCAACATAATGCGCATCGAAATAATTTGTTATGTATTATGCGAAGTGTATTGACGTCAGCGGCGTACGGGTACGGTGCAGTACTACGGCAGCGCGTGCTCAGCCTGCCGAGAAACCCAAGGGTCGAAAACCGGCTAATTTTCTTAACCGGTTTAGCATATTCAGAAGGTCACGCAACCACAAACGGAATTAATTTTAGTTAGTAAAAGAAAACCGCTTCCGGTTTCGGCGCTACAAATAGAAATTAGTTACACGCTATCTTTTTCAGCTTAACGTAAGCCCTAAAATTCTGTCTTCGAAATTAACCGGAAAGGAAAATCATTTCGATTTGGTTAAAAGCGTTCCCATGATTGTACCGATTAGTATCGTTGAACGAAAACTAACCGGTTTTTTAATGAACAATATTAACCGGTATTTATTGACCTGGCTCCACCGCCCCAAAAGGACGTTTACCTTTTCCATACTATCCCAAACTCTGCATAAATATAAATTAGTAAGGAGATGGTTAAAACATTTATGTTAAAGACCTTAGACTTAACGTTTTCTCACTGATTAGATTGATATGATAACGTTGACCTATAACGGAGTACTCCTTTAAAGCTGAAAGAAATAAAACTTCGGAAAAAACAGGAAACGCGTAAAGGTTTTTCCGTAAACCAACTTTGAAATACCTTTAAATAGTGAATAGGTAACTACAATTTCAAAGAAATAAGGTCGTGAAAATTCATTGTACAATGTACATTGACCTTACTCAATTCGTCAATGAACCGTAAGTTTGGTGTTTACTCATAGGTATAGATTATAAAAACAATAGGTTACCCAGCTGTAATTTACGTGAAACGGAAAACCCAAACATTTATGAAATAAACAACATATTTCCCAGTACAGCTGCGCAGCACTCTATGGAAGTTTATCGCCGCTCCCAGGAAGAAGAATTTGAATGGGAACTTCCTGCTTTTATGAAGTTACCGAATGTAAAGCCAACAAGGATTCCCCAAATCGAGGATCCAAACATATGCAGACATTAACAACTGACATCTGGACCTAAATACGTAAATACCTACCTATAATTACCGAACTAATACAAATACATGCTTATAAGTTGCTAGCCGCCTCGTATCGTAGCTGCATACATATTTATACGGGTAGGCTATAAAAACTACGATTAACGTTGCCGAACTTGAGGTGTCATAAGTTTGCAGCCAACATACTCGTATTATGGTTTAATTGCGCTGGTTCCTAACTTTGTTCGAAAAAAAACTTTACACTTTTAAATCATGAGTTCTTATACGAATTGATGGAGAGGTTTTTTAACATTTGATTACATCTGGTGCCCGTATAATTAGACTATCTTTTGACAGAATTTACCATGGATTTAGTACCAATTAACGCTTGAATCATTATTCTTGATCATAATTGTCGATGCGATTGTTTTGAGAGCACGTCCGCAGCTGTTTCCCACCAGGTACTTGCGTAAGACAACAATCAGAAATGTTTACGCTTCATTCGAGACAACAATGCTTTGTTTATGTCTTACGATTGCCTGAAAAAAAACACCTACTCGTATTTTAATCGGTCTTGAAAGAACGTGGGAAGAAATCTATCAATCAATCACAAAAATATGATAAAAAGTTGAACTAAAGATAAAAAAACAGTAGATTCAATACAACAAAAACTCAGATTATACGACTATTATAGTTTTCTGAGTTAATTATTTACCAACTTGATATCAAGGTGCGGCGGCGCGAGTGATGGCAATGCTGCGGCATTTATACATTGGTTACAATGCATCGTGTATCAAACCATCACATCGTTTAAGTTTCAGTGGTCATTCAAATGAGAAGTACGGGACAATAACTTGCATAATGTAGTTCACGCCGCTAAATGCTCTGGTAACTTGCACTGCAGAATACCCATAACTTTCTTGTTAAAAGAAATATATTTGGTAAAAGTATATACCTATCTATAATACGTATAATAAGAAGCGTACAGTGTATGGGCTGAATATTTATTTTAATTTATGCCGATAAAATAAATATGTATACGGTGAATAGTCTAAAGTCCTTGGAGTATTACATCGCGCGTCAGAGGCATATCTTTAAAGTTATTGTACCGGAGCTAGGAAGCCGACGCGGGCTGCATCCTAAGGAGCCATTCTGCGTCTGCATTACGTAAACCATGCATGTGACTGGTGCAGTGCCAAGGAGGAAGGAGCCACACTACTACTGTTTACATGTTTACTGTGATTCTGTAATAGAGCCGCTTCCTATGAATATCAAACGTGTTAATGAACTGACTATAAGATCGAGTATCGACGAATCTGCCCTGAAGCATTGCTTTTTTATGCCTTCTATTTACTTGTTCTAATTTATTTAGCAGTAGGTATGTCCTTCTAATTTATGGGGCTAAATTTGTAATGTAACAGTAATTCAGATGAAGTCGTTAAGATTGTTACAGTTGCAAGATATGGTTATGGCACCTACCTCACTGTCACAACGACGTGAGGTAGGCTTGTTTATCTGCTCTCGAAATCGCGCATATTTGAATTTGTATGCACAAAGTTCGCTGTACTACCGGCCAGTCCTCCTGTCCTGCCGGGCCGACACGGTATCGCCGAGCTTTGCATTCTGTATTAATATTAGCTATCACCGATCATTTCGACGGAACCCAACCAACAACCGGTCCCGAAGGCTAATTTGTTGTCATAAAGAACATGATAATTCATATCTACTAAGTATGATAATAATACGTCGTTAACTTTTATTGAGACACGTTTACACGAGGTCGATGTTTAGGTGTGCGGGAATGACGTCAAGATGAGGTATAATGCACTGTATCTTGTCAAATCGTGATTGCGTCGGCAATTTTGGTCATGCGCTAGCGCATCGCGGTTGCGGCGAGGGAAGGCCGGGTCGGGAGGGGTCCTGAGATTATGAAACGCAAACGCAGCACTTCCATTGACGTCAATGGTGACCGCACTTTCTCCACGAATACGAGTACCTAGAAACCACGGTGCGGTGAGCAACGTGACATCGCGTGGGAAACTGGTAGTATGCTCATTGTTAGATTTATTAATCGAATTGTACATGCACAATGTAGCCGATGTGAATGAAACACAGTTATAAAAGTGCAACATTTCCATATCATTAAACAAAGTCGTTCGATTTGATTTACCGCTTTGAGCTATAATATCTTATGAATAGACTAATATGAAGATGGTATTTTTTTTAGTTGTATAGACCTGGCTAACGTGGTGGAATACGGCCTAATTACTCTTCCAGGGCAGACCTGCATCCCAGCAGTGGGAGGATTCAAGGTTGAGTAGTAGTATCCACTTAACGGAAGATTAAAAGTAAATAACCTTCAAAGTAGAGCACACACGTTTGTAAGTTTTATTCTTGAGTGGTTTTATTGTAAGCGTCAAGTCACTAGTATATACTAATACCAGTCCAATCTAGTAGGAACCTAAATATAAAGCAGCAGTCAAACCATTCAAGAATTTGAATTTTACAACGCTTCTAAATCTATTTAAATTATCTAAACAATCTAGAGCAGACATGTATATGAAACCTTGTAATATTTCCATTTATATAACATCATTATAACTATAACTACAATGATTAGTGATTATGACGCAGGTTGAGCCTAAAAATATGATTATTATTAACTTTACTGCTTATGTAACAGTATTTAGATTTTACGATCATGTTATAATTTTGTATTGTTGCAAATCTGCTATTTTTGGTTACTAAATAATATAAGTATAATGATCAAAACCGCTTCCTGACGTCAATACTACACTAGCCGGTTCCGAAACAGTACATTAGCTTAGACCGAACTATTGTGTGTTTTAATTATTTTAGACTGAATTCTAAATCTATATAAAACTTCTTCTAATACTCGTTTGACATTCGGAGCGTGAGAAAATATTGGCAAGGAAATGCTAATTTCTTTTACGAGAACTGGCTAAAAGTAATTGTACAAGTTTTGTTTTACATCTATACTAATATTATAAAGAAGTAAAGTTTGTGTGTTTGTATATTTGTTAAATTGTAAGGGGTAATCTCGGGCTCTACTGAACCGATTTTAAAAAATTCTTTCACCAATAGAAAGCCACATTATTGCTGAGTGTCATCTATCTAAAAAACAAAATCTAAATGTTATCTAAAAAACCGAAAAATAAAAAGGCTTTTACGTGGTAGTCCGTTTTGCAAAGTGAATCGGAGAAAAAACGGTCCGGACGGCGCGCGATGGCTTCGGGTTTAATTAACATTATGCCCAACGAAGTGGGCAAGGGTCAGCTAGTATCTGATATAGGTACAATGGGACATACCCTACTTAGTTCAGCTATTAAGTTACACAGGCAGCATATCAGTATGTTTGGTACCTAATTAGAATTACAGGTGGTAGATTATGGATAATTTTACAACCTTTATAAACCAGAAAAAAAATCCTGTAGGGTATTGTAAAGCGCAGTAAGTGCTTTGTTTGTTTTGTTATGCTTTGTTAGAATATGTGTAATGTGGAAGTAGTATATATACCTAGTGTTCAATACTATTGAAAGTAAAAAGGTTTGATATATATCAATAGCTAAGCGTTGACGGTATCTTTGACCACATCTTGTTACAATATTGACCGCAGTCATACGAAAAAACCGCCGCCGGCAATAAAATACACATGATTATGTATTTACATAATAACTGGCCTACTGTTTTGGCATCTTTGTTACTAGGCCTAGTACCTACTAGGCTGAAATATATAGGTAGGTACAGACAGACAGATAATACTCACTCAAAATATGTGTGCTAGGCACCGTTGTAAATTATTGTGCAGGTACAAAAATATATTTTCTACCCACATACCCACTTAACCTAAAGCATTGGCTATACTTGTGTTATAGCATCCGGCATCGTACGTTGCCCGCTGATATCAATTTATCTTATTAGCAAACACTTCCTGTGATATTAATATTGTCAGAGATACTCGCATTACCCACTATTAATAGTACGCAGTTTCCTACTATACTGCTAGACCACGTGGGTATGTTTTATTAAAAAAAAACTATTATCCCAAACACAATTATACTGAATACCGGGTGGGCCCATAAGTTGGGGTACGACTTGAAACGACGCAGCCCACCCATGTTTTTCCAATGAAAAATAATTCAACGTTTCTCAGTATCGCGTTTCAGAAGGGATTTTACGACTTTTTAATGTAGCTATCAATATTCGATGACTGTGTGACCATAAATTAGTCTTACTAAGGACGACTGCTACGGTGGCTTAGATGTACGTAGTCTTGCGCTACTTCATTGTTTCACAGGAACTTAGTTGGATATGTACAGGAAAACACGCCATCAAATCATGGAAGCTTTCTGCGAAAATGATAAGATACACCAAGCTCGTTAAAAACTTCTGCGAATACTTAGGTATAACAATGAGCGAGATATCATTTAAGTACTGTCATTGTAACTTATATTTAGCAAGCTGTTGAATCTTGCGTAATAACCGTACCGCTTTGAAATAAAGTGTAATGAATGTGTCAGTTGTAGAGCACTTGGATGATGCGATAAAAACATTTAAGGTCTGTCGCAGAATAAAACCAACAGCCTGTTAGAAGAATTTCGACAACAATTTACTCTTTAGCGTAGATTCCTTTTTGCGTTACACTTTAAATGCTGACCACATTTTCCAGAAAAGACACGTCATGTCTATTTTTATAGAGCGTAAAGCTGGACAAATACTAAACTCTAAATAGAGTAAGTCAGTTCATACTTGTGTTATTTTTGATAATGGTTAATTTGCCAATTAACATTCGAGACACGGATTACTTGAAATTCTCCATATGTAGATGATATCAACTAAACTATTTTTGGAAAACGTAGGACGTGGAATATAGTAATTTGTTTTTACAAGAATTATCAAAATCGCATGTTGAATAATAATATTTTAGCTATACCTAAAGATTCTTTATTTTAGTAACGACATCACGAACATCGACAAAAACGTGGTCCCTCGTTTTCGTACCCATATTATTTTGCAAGTGGAAATAAACATCTTAGTTACTTGATATCTAAATATAACAAATGACGCAAGGATTACTTCCGACATTCTTTATTAATGAGTCAAAGAGTAACAAGTAAACGACTCAAACTGAGACTTCCGATCGAAATGCATCAACAGGACAGATATCGAATGCAGTAATAGTCAATAAATAAGTTTAATGAAAACATATATTTTCTGCTATAAATATGGAGTGTTTACCAGTTTCCCAAAGTCCAAATACCAAAGTTCACTGCGTGTTCCCATAGAGAAGCAACGAGTCCTGTCAACAGGCTGACCACTTATAAATCAACGTCGTAGGCATATGAAGATTTGAACCTAAAATATGTTTATGTCCTCGAATAATTCATGCATAGAATACGATAGATGTCAAGATAGTGAGACGAAGGTGCCATGCGCGTATTTTGTAGAAACATTGAACCCGCCCGAGCGCCGCCGCGAGACATCGGAAAACTTATGTATACTTCCAGGGAAAGACGTCAAGGAATAATAATTCACACACCATGAAGCAGGAAAATGCAGGTGTAAATTGAAATGGGTAGTTTCCATGTGGCTTTCACATTACGCTTCTGCACTGTCCATTCTGTGGTCATTCGCTTTTCTATTTCTATTTTTTTTTTCATGACAAGTTTTACAAAAACTTTTTTACAAAGACTATTTTTTTGTTAAAAATAAACGATAAAAATTATATTTGGATACTAAGACTATAAGTGAGAATACGGTTACATTTCCGCGTGCTAACAACAAACAACAAAACTAATCAAACTACCATTGTAAAGCTTTGCCTAGGTAGGACGACGGGAAGAATGTTTCAGTGTGACTGTACCCTCGGCTGAATGACCGGCCCATGGCCGAGGCCACGTTAATAATGCAATACTCGCTTTCATGTTAATGCCTTCCTAAAATAGTCGCCGAGCTCGGGGATAAGGGAAAACGCAGTGATAACATGGAGATGTCCAGCGGACGGGGCAGTTGACCTGTCTTTTACCCGGCTTGCGACCGCCCAACGGAAAGACCCTACGACGCAAATACTCTTTGTTTACATTAACTTTCATCGTTTCAAATATTTAAACCATTGCAATTGTAACTAATATGTAGCACTTAATTGGATTGCAACAGTTATTATTTTAAGATAGCAGAGTCAAAAGTTGAGAAGGTTAAGATGTTTCCTTGATATTTCTAGTTAAAAGCAGATGCGCAATGCGCAAAGATTGGAACACGTTTGACCTTAATACACGTGAATCGCGTAAATAGAAGGATTTTAACGATTAAGTTTTTTTAATGACTAAATTCGTGGATGAGGTAAGTTCGTTTCTTTCAAAAATTAGATACCTAAAAGTATAAAACAACGTATAAAATTGTTGCATAAAACTTGAAACTACACTGAGAAAAATGGCCATCAAAATTCCCATGAATTCACCTAAAGTACGGAGCATAATGATAATCACCAAAAAGTTCAGCTCTAGTTTTTACGGTGACAACTATCAATATGGTTGTCACCGTAAAACTAGAACTAGCACCAATTTTTAGGGTGAGAACAGTTGTCACCGTAAAAATTGGTGCTAATCATCGTACTTTTTGGTAATTATCACTATGCTCCGTACTTTAGGTGAAATTTTTCTCAATATAGTTTACTATGTACTATATAATAATTATATCGTAATTTATAAAGACACTCGTGAAGGAGATGAAATGAAACAAGTGGAATCTCCTGTAGCGTGCAAACCCATGGACGTTAGCATGCTACAAACACACATACATACATACACTTATCTTTAAATTTGAATACAATTTTTAAAGCATTTGAATTTTCCCATTTTTGGTCAGATACGAGTGATACGACTTATTTAAAGCGATGGGGAAAAACTGGATACAGAAAACTGGAGGCAAATATGCAGTCAAGCATGGGTATATATTAGGAGAGGGGAAAGGGGAGAGAAACCTACGTCCAGTGGAAAAACATTTGCTGATGAAGATAATACGCAGCGACTCCAAAAGCAGGTACATCCACTACATCATTATGTATTTACGTAAAGAATTTTGGTGATACGATACAACATTATTAATTCATCAACTTACCTGAAACACGTCAACAACGCTAGAGAATATCTGATTCAAATAGCATTATTTGCAAATCTAGTTGTACCTACCGTCCTGCGGCATGCATGAAGATGTTTGCTTCTCTTTCAAATTAGTTTTTTTTATGGTTCAAGGTTTTTGGGCACGCTGCGTCTCAAAATACAGTCGTTAGTAAAAATGATACAAGTACGTACAAACTTAGGCATAAAGATTGTTGAGATTATCAATATTTCGAGTCGGTAGCTACTATATTTTCATTCAAAGCTTCCAAGCCAACGCGAGTTTAAGGTCTTCGACCACGCTGTTTATTTTTTCACATTCGTCGTTTTTCTACGACGTAACAGTCAAAATATTCAGCGAATCTAGAATGATCTTACAAATTAATATGAGTCATCTAATAATGTGTTATAATGTTATTTATCGTTGTTTTTATAAGGAGTCGGGGACAAGCACCTATTGTGACAGCGAGTGGCCATCATTGAGATTGAAGCATACATACAGGGTTACAAGGAAAGGGCTATTCTCGGCTTAGCATACCAAGCCGAGAATGGCTCATAGAACTCATTATTATGGACAACTTTCTATGGAACCAACCTTGCAATCATCGAAGTAGAATCTTGAAATCGAAAAATAAAAATCAGCTGTTCCATACATTTTGTCAAGTGTCATTGACACTTTGCTATGGAACAGCTGATTTTTACTCGTATTTCTCGATTTCACGGTTAGTCTCTTAGTAAAAATTGTTCATAATGATGAGTACTATCAGCCCAATTTGGCTTAGCATACCCTTTCGTTATAAACTTGTATAGGTACTTAGTGTGCGGGCGGCGCACGCGCACTCATAGTCTCGTAGATCTTCATTGAATCGAACATCTTCAACGTCCACGATATTAATCACCTACACAGCTGAATAAATATGTTTAAAAGCCTTCTCAAATATCCTACACTAGCTGCGACCTGCGGTTTCAGCCGCCCGGTGATAAAAAACGGGTTTAATGATGATAATGAAATGTAATCTTTATCAAGTAGCCTATGAAAGTAGTACATGGCATACGTTATCTCTATTTCAAATTCTATATAAATCTGTTTCGTACCTACGGAGATATATGGTAACTAACACACAAACTTTCGCATTCATAATAATAGTAGGATGCTTGGCTCTTGTCCAGAAATATTTGTTTCTAAAGGACGTATCTGAAGGTATCGTTTTTAACTACGTATGAGCAAGCTAGATAACTAAAAAGCTGAAATGAGTAAAACAAAAAAAAATAGTTTGACTTTAGTTGGTGACATTACATGATAAGTACATCCACTACGCACGTTGGAGTTCAACAGAACTATAGAGTATTCCATCACCTCGCTCGAGTGTCTTTGCCCCCAATATATTATCATATTAAAAAAGTTAACCTATCGTATACATAATGTAATGGTCCGATTCACTGAATCTCGTTATGTGTACGATAGTTCAGTCATTCCCGAAACGTAACTTCTAAATCCGGGGAGGTCACAAAAACTGATGTAGGTACCAAAATAAAATGCCGTTCACAAGGAAATATTACCTACATTATACCTTAACTCTACAAGTCTACGAGTAAACCAAAAGTGAAGCAGGCATTGGACCCAACTCATTTCTTGACGTCTTTGAATTGCAGTTTAAAACGAATACACTTCAATAGTATAAAAACACCATTTTATTTCCTTTTTTTATAAATCAGTTGTATCGGTTATGCTCACTGTCTAGACGCAAAGATTATGCCACATCTAGGCGAAATGATTATGACCAGTAATATTACCAGACTGGTCTAATCGTTGTTAATTTGGCTACCTCGTGATAGAAGCCCGGTGCTTGGCCAATTTTAAAGTTAACATAGTCCAAGAGGCAAGCTCGTGTGTTTTTAGGCCACCTAAACGCCCCTGACACGGCATGGCGGTTGTTATTACTTATTACATAACAAACAACCGGGACCTGTAATGTAATTTTATGAAATCAACTTCTGTAATAGTAATAAATACTAATTGCAGTTATTGAGTCCGCTAATGTAGCCGCAATCGCGCACGCGCCAATGTCGTGAACCGAGTACGCGCATCATTTTATATTAGAACTGAAAGCCAGTGCCACACACAATTACATTTAACCCCTATTTAACCCCAATTGGTATCCGATAACTCATTTTCTCACGCGACAGAGAAGTGTTGTGGTACAGATTTATTTATAGGCCGATATCAATGGGTATGATCACGCGCAATTGCAATGACGAATTTTTTACTGGCAAAACGATTTACAACTCATTCAAATTGAATAGATGCTCGTCACTATCAATATCACTATTTAGCCTTGTTAAACTCACTGTTGGGCATAAGCCGGGAGGATTAAATTAAGCCATTTACTTCAGTTTCTTGCCAATCCAATCTTGCTACATTTCTACTAAAATAACATTATTATTATGTTAATAATTAAGATATACAAAACAAAAATATTAAAGAAACCACAAAAAAAAAAAATTGGAAAAAAAAAACAGGAAAACATTAGAAATCGCAGAAGAATTATATGTTTTACTAACTATTTCCAATAAGCACTGGACTTCACACAAGTAATAACTTATTACTTATGTGTACACGAATTTTACGAATTACGAATACGAGTTACGGAGGAATATGTTTGTAACATAACCATTTTAAACCAGTAAGCTTTATCATATAAATTGTACTTTTATAGGTGTGTATTTAGTAGTTATTTAGAATGTGATTATTACTTTCGACACTTAAAAATTAAATTTTTATTTAGTTTTTGCCTTCGAAGTATTTAATATAACTAAAAAGAGTTTAAGAAAGTCGCAACTTTATAGTACATTTCCTCGCAATACAATGATAGATAACTTCCGAGTACGCTCCAACATTTCCTTTTATTTAGTTCCCGAAAAAACAAATGATATGACAACTTTGTTCAACGCAAATGCACGAACGAGGGTCAGTGATAGTGATACGCGTCCTGCATAATACATCGTCTCCAGAGTGCGTTTACACCAGCGTCTGCATCAGAAATTTCTAGAGACAATGCCCTCTGCCCTGCCCTGGGCTCACAACAATACGGGGAAACATCGGGGTGCGGGAATTCTTCAAAAGCATACATAAACGGCGATCAACATACAAGAAAGGAGAATTAAGTTACGATTTCCACGAGATTTTTCCTTTTCGTTTGTAGGTGACAAAAATCCCAGCAGAAACATAGTTCTCAAGGCTGAAATAGCATAGTTTATACATAAAAGTAACCGATATTTAAGCTAATCAAAGTATTTCTCTAAGCGTTTATTTGTCTAAATAAACCATAATCAAAACACACTTCCTCTTATAAACGAAAGTGTGAAGAGAGCAGTTATTATTACGAACTGTACGTATACTTGCAATAGTTCTACGCATCAAAAGAGGATAATACGACCACCAACCAAAAGCTTAAGGAAAACATGGAGAAAGCAGAAACAAACAAAACTTTTTTGCATTAGATTGATTAACAAATCATTGTATTTCAATTCATCGGAACGTTAGGACGGATGAGGAAAATCTAAACTGAAATTCCCCAAAGATTATTAA
Source organism: Alcis repandata (assembly GCA_949125135.1). Classification (NCBI taxonomy): domain Eukaryota; kingdom Metazoa; phylum Arthropoda; class Insecta; order Lepidoptera; family Geometridae; genus Alcis; species Alcis repandata. The sequence goes on along the minus strand of OX421226.1, from coordinate 6,180,318 downwards.
AAATCGATTAAAGTCTGATGATTTCCTACTCATAAATTTAATGGACTGGCACACTTAATTTGTCACGTACGCTACGAGCAAATTAATTTTAGTATACTGTCACCAAAATGAGAGCATCATTAAATCACACTGACCTTAATATCATTCGGCAACCAATGTAAATTTTAAATCGTCTACTGCAAACATTAATTGCGACGCTCATTGGCCATTATCAATTTAACAAACTTAAACAATAGTACTTATTATTTAAATAACCGGTAATTAAATAAATAGGTACGTATTAGAAAGTGTGAGATACCTAATTCGTGATTTAAGCTGTCTTACTTATTAACTCTTTGCATTTTTTTACCTATAAATATTGCATAAGATAAATAAAAAAAATGCATAATTATAATATATACGTCAGGTAATAATAGAAAGAACACGCCAACCCTCGGCAAGCATTGGCCTGAGGTTCCTCTCCTACCCCGCTGCCTTCATAGGTTTAAGTTTTTATAATATTTTTTAATCTTATTTTTGCAATAATTTAGATCTAAGTACGTACACCTACCAAAAGAAATACAAGAATGGTAAGAAATAATTAATTATCCTATTTACCTCTCATAATTCCATATTTAAAACAATTAAACTTACTAGTCGTTACCCTATTGTACTCTATTATTATAAAAATTAAGTGGTTGGGTAATTTAGGTGTGAATTCGTGAAAACTTATTGACGTCACGGAAATTTTACCAGAAATACCAGCCCTAATTAAGTAGTCTAAGATTAATAACGAGTTAGATTCAATAAAAATTACACAACACCCGTAACTTTGTGGTATTTCATATTTGGTAGTAAAAATTGAACTTGAATAAAGTCTTGGTCTGTTGCAAAAAAATACTCTCTCTAATTGCCGAAGACATAACATGAAAATGTTAATTTAATCATACATTTACGACAATTATTTTTAAAATGATATCAACCAGTACTTTACGTAAGGATAACAATATAGTATTCAGGGCATTTAACAGTAGAAAACTTTTAATGTTAAAAGTTACTTTTACTGAACATCATCATAAAACTTTCCAAAAGAAGTTACAAGGAATATACCTCTTTCCAAGAAACATAACTCGGCAGTAAAAAACCCTTCTAAATGCAGTAAAATTTAATGTGGATCAATAAAATGTGCATTAGTGCATAAAGCTGTTATCAATTAAGGCAGGCACGCGCTGCCTCTATAATAGAGCCGACGCTTGAGCCTACGTGACTTCGAGCAGGACCCAATCTCTTAGGTACCTAAGCAAAGGTACCTAGCCTTAATCGGTGATTGATGACCGGATTCTTCAAAACCACACTAACAATTTAGTCTATAAATAAATATAGCATACTAATTTTGTTCTCATACATTCTTCTTTGTTAATGACGCACGGTTTTTTACTTGACGCGTCTTTGTTATTGTCTTTTGCTACCTTTGGTTAAGTACATAAAAATGTCCAGACGAGATCGCTTTCAGCAATGAGACCTCTTCTAAGGGTTTTCTATATTTGTTATATCCTTTTGGTGTGTCAGTAAAGTTTCATTGCATAGTATTTGAGTAAATACATATATAACCAGAGGCATGTTTCTATTATACTATGCGTTTCATACAAAAAGCCTTTGGCTTCACAAGTACCATTTGGTACAAAGATGTCAAAAATTATTATCATGATTTTGTAAACAAGAGCTACCCCGCTGATGCTGTTTCGAAATCCGTACTATCTTAGCAATACTGCGTGTAAATAATACAGGGACTAGTTAGTTGGTTGACTTAACAATAACAAAGCAGTCGGACCACGTGTTCAGAGGGAAATATCCTTTGGTCTATGAATTTTTCACGACTGACATGACTCAATATGGTCGTCTAAAATTTAATAAACGTCTTCTTACCTGTAATTTTTTCACCTTCTCGCTGCTTCTTGCTACCAAACTTATTTTGATTCCGACAATTAATATGTAAAAAACTGAAATACTATTGAGCAAACTACACATCGCGGTAACCTAACCTACGTGTTTGGGGAAGTAATATTCGTATTATATATTCAGAATTCGAAAGATGTGTAACCACAGATCGCAGAATATTTTCACAAAGCATTTGTTTTTTACTGTGAATTCAGCATTCCAACATTATGCAAGAACGACAAAAATAATTGACGTCATTCATTGGAAACTCGTATCATTTATTAGTAAACACTTGCTAAGCAGTGTCATATTTTCAATTTTGTCACTTGGTTTATTGAAATTACGAGTACCTACTGTAGTTGAAATTGTGACCCTAAACTAACACGAAATTTGTGACTAGAAGACAAGCGTAATGAAGCATAATTTACTAAGTCCTTACAATTTTACAAGAGAGGATAATTTTGTTTTTTTGACATTATTTTTACATGATGATTTTGTTTTCTTAACATAGGTACCATCTTAATACATATCTTAATACCCAGAGAAAATAGGTAACGTGGTATTGAAACATTTTGGTTTAAATAACACGGGAATACTCACGTAAATATTAAGTCGTCTACTATGACTAGTTTCGATCACATTCGGTGATCTTCATCAGGTGAGTTATAAGCGTGACGCGCTCGCGATCACGTCTCGCATGGCACTGCCGACCGCGGCGCATCGCGCGTAATGTAAACGGTTGCTCTGCGGACGCGAGGGTGTCAGTGTAACTTTTTAAATAAATATTGATAACTGCCACCAAAATCAAAGTATAAAGTATCCACAGTCAAAGGTATTCCATAGGCGACCGTGATCGCTTACCATCACGCAGCCTGTTTGCTTGTTTGCCACCTACCTATGGCATAAAAAAACGGTTTAGCAACCATAGAAGTAGAATAAGCGTGTAACAGTATTTCAGAAGAACAACAATTTCGATCGGTTTTATTTTTTGTGAGTTTGGGCGCTCCATTTCTATTTAACACTTGCTCTTGTCTTGGCCTGAGAGTTATTTTAGACCAAGAGCAATTCTCTAATATTTCAGAAACAGAAGTACCACTGGGGAAGTACCACACCTTTGCCAGTTATTCCACCGCCAAGCAGTAATGTGCAAACATTACTGTGTTCCGGTTGGAAGGGCATTGTTTCCAGTGAAATTACAGGGCAAATGGGAGATTTTAAACAACTTATATCTCAGGGTGACGAGTGACGAGCGCAGTGCTGTGCCGCGCAGGGTCTTGAATTCTGCGAGTTCTAAATTCTGGGTGGCGCAGACCTGCTATGGGCAAACGTGACGTTTAACATCAGGCGAGCGATTTGCTCGTCTCGTCACTCAATTACATAAAAAAATAAATAAAAAAAAAGTTGTCAAAAATCTATGTTCTTTTTTGTGCAATTAATGTTGAGTCTACTCGTTTTATTGAATTGTTTTCATACATAATCTGTTATTAGGACTTCGGTCGGTAAATAAGTATCTATATAAAGAGCTTGGTCAGCAGACGTAACTTACTGTAAACGTTAAAAAAACAATGCAATTGAAATGTAAAACATCTAAACCGAGGCCTTGGTTTTAGAGCGGTACAAATATTATGTCACATACCTTTACGAGTTTATAGCCGCGTCCAATCCATTTAGTACGGCTTGTAACGCCTGATGGAAACAATATGCATTGCATTCTTGAGTGCTGTTGCTTATCTACGAGTATTGACATGGTTTGTTATTGTTATTGTTAGAGAGTAGATTTGGTAGGCATAGGGTGGGTTACCTTTATTTGTCTATAAAATTATGGAGTATAATCATAGCCAATAAGGCAATTTGACATGATTGTCGCTAACCTAAGGCCATCATAAGTTTTCGAAAAATATATATAATATGTAGAGTAAAATACGTTACATATGTATACCAACGACTACATTTCTACTAGATAGTTATATAAAATAATAAGCTATGAAGTTTATTTTTCAATGTTACATAAAATATTTGTATTAACTGCCTATGTGTTGCGTAATTCCTCATAATGCACCTAAATTCACATTTAAATCTTTGTGAGTTCAAACTAAAGACAAACATAAACACAAAAAAAAATAAGGAAAAAAATAAAGAGTTTGAGCGACATACATGTGTTCAGGGCCTAGTTTAGTAGTGAAGCGTGGAGCCGCAACCAAGCCGGTAAATATGGCATGACATCTTTTCACTTTAGCAGCTATATATAGGTAGTAACGTTCCTTGCTAATCCAGATGTCAATACTACATACACTATATAGATCCGTGTAGGTCGACTAAAGGTAATTCAATCTTGACTAAAAAATAAGTCATTCATTATTTTCACCCTAATGTGTTAGGTAGGTTCAATATTTTCCATCATAACTTCATGTATTTTACATTTACGCAGATAAGTGCATATTCGTAGGTAAGAAATCTCAGTAATGTTTTTAAAAGTAGCTTCCTATTCAATACAAGGGAATTCCAGTATTGTTAGAGTTCCCAGTAAAAAGACATAAATAATACAAACGTTAGTTGTTTACGAACATAACAATGACATATTCTACTTAGAGATTATTAGGTAAAAATCTTTTACAGCGCAGATCTATTCAGGAAACTAATATCTAACTCGCTCTTATAAATACTTGATAAGCTAATCTATGATAGAAATACATGTCACGCATTAGGGCATAAAATAATTTAATAGCGTTTGTGCAAGCCTCGATGATCGATTTATCGAAGTCAAGTCAACCTTTATTTTTTTAGTTTAATGATTGGTATAAAAACCTCTAAATGATGCAACTACTTTATATTCAATAGCTAGCTTTCTGGTCGAAAAAATATAAAATCGAAAGAAAGACAGAAAGACAGACATTATTTTGAAAATACATGTCACGCATTAGGGCATAAAATAATTTAATAGCGTTTATTCATAAGCCTCGATGATCGATTTATCGAAGTCAAGTCAACCTTTATTTTTCAGTTTAATGATTGGTATAAAAACCTCTAAATGATGCAACTACTTTATATTCAATAGCTTTTTGGTCGAAAAAAATATAAAACCAAAAGAAAGACAGACATTATTTTGATTTTGAGTGTAATGTGAGAAAGTGTTTAATAAAAAATATATTAAACGACTTATCCTATCTGTTTCTATCCGCACCGTATCTTGTACCTATCTGTGCCTGCATTTATTAGTCTGTGTTGATCCCTGTGTCATTATCTGTTAATTGATTATTGTATGTTTTGTATTAACGAGTTATCTATTTATCTAAACAGAGCCACTTTGAGAACAGTCACTCTATCTGTACAATATCCATCTGAGGCTTGCGACAGATGGCTTTCGACACGGATTCACTTGCGGAATGCCAGCAAGTCCTGCGCAGCGCCGCGCCACAGCTCAAAGAACCACAGAATGTCGTAATCAACTTTTCTGATTGACCATGAAAAATCACAAAGCTCGTTCCGGATCGTAACGATAAAAGTCTATTGTTAGCAATTTAACGCTGTAAAACCACATTCAATTAAAGAAAAGTAAGTAAAATAACTTAAGACCTTTTTTACATTAAGTATGCAGTTCTTATAAGTATGTACTATTGGTAGCATTGATATAAAGTAAGTAAATAAATAATTTTCAAAATATTAGAACCAATGAATCGTTTTATAATCGATAACAACAAAACTTTTGAGCGCGTTGATGTCTTTTGATAAAATCGTTTAGAAGACTTCAACGCGTTCTGAAAATGCGATCATGTAAAGATTGGATAGCCGCTATGACAACAATGAGGTATTATTTATAAGTAAATTACTTGATCGATTTTCACAAAAGTTCTCCTAGATCAAACTCTTAGACAAATTAAACGTACGTCATCAGACAGATATAATTCACAGCTACAAAACGAACATAAAATATTAAGATCAAGAAGGTATCTCCATTTGAGTTCTCAGTTATAAATAACCGCAGCCTCCATCTCCGCGAATACAATACCATTAAAACCTATCATTAAATCCGAGGCAGGTCAATCTCACTGCTACCTCAGTGAAAGTCCGTGAACTTTATTCGCAGCGAAAGTGCGACCTCTGTTCGCTTTATGCAGTCTAAAATTAAACACGGTATACTGCAAGCACGCCTCCACTGTGTCGGCTGGTCGAGTTCATAGGTATATTATAGTACAGTACATCGGGATCACGTGACTCCATTGACGTCAATAGTGACCTCTGGCAACGGCCGCATCGCGGCTGCCTCCTTCTTATCGAAGTCAAAATACCCTACACATACCTACCAGTATGCTTTACTAGGCATGTTACATTCCTCGACGAGCGATGCGTAATTAAATCTGAATATAGTTTGTTTGCAGGAAATTCACTTTATGAGCTTAGAGATGTTTCAACTTAATTATTAATTATGGCTGTAGAATAAAGTCAGGATTATAAAATTGTGTTTTAATAAATGTGAATGTTTTGCTATTATTAGTAGCAAATAAACAGGCTTTTGCTATAGGAAACAGCTGTCGGTCGCCTACGGATAGGTATATGTAACAACAAGAACGGATGTATCTACGATATGTTACCGACCTTTAAAACCCCTGTTAAGGCACTTCGAGGATCCCAAGGTGAGGCTTCTCGGGAAAAAAACTGTCGGACGGTTTGTTGATAATATAATCTATTAAAAAGAGTGTAAAGTTAGGTGAAGGTGCGAGAGTATGTGTGTGTATGTAAAAATAATACAAGTTTTATTATAGTTAAAGTAAAAAAATGTTTCCGCAACCGACCAGATGAAAATCAACAACTAAATAAATGGATATGCACTAGCACTACAGTTTAAAAAGTGAGATGAGTAGGGGACGGTTTTGAAGAGCAGTTAAAAAAAAGACGTGTGGTACTCGGGGACTGCCGCGGTAAAGCTATTGCATAGCATTTTTTATCAATTTATGCAATTATAATTATTTAATTAACCAATGCCACCTAGAGGCGAGTTGCTGAACTAAAGAGACAAGCGTGATATTTCAAAAAGTCATTAAAAGATCTGCTATTTATCGATAGATGGCAAAACTAAAAAGTATCACCGCTGTGCCGGTCGGAGTGGGTGGTCTTAGGCTGAGGTTATTTTCGTTATGGAATTTCTGGATTCGGCCTCCACGCTCAAGACCCGCGATAGAAGCTATGCAATAGCTTAAAAACGTAATTCAAAAATAAATTTCGTCCATGCTGATCATCATCATCATCTGCCTACCCTTATCCCACCTACGTGGGGTCGGTATAGTATTTACACTTTCTTCCATTCATCTTTATCACTCATCATATACACTCCCTTCTTTTTCATAATTATCATCTTTCACACAGTTCCTCCATACTTTCTTTGGTCGTCCTCTACAGCTATACCCATTCACACTCAAGTTCATCGTCTTTTATGTAATGTGCTCCTCCTCTCTTCGCATAATATGCCCGTACCACGATAGATATATTTATAGCTGATATACATACATAGTTTACATAGCATAATGCTATGTGGATGGGCAGTCTCAAGACAATTTTGCCTTTGTATAATTTATGTGGTCTTGCTGTACACACTGCTTTGGATTACAATCCAGCTCAGGATTTTTAAATGTGTGTATTTTGATGTTATTTTTTTTTTTTTTTAGTTAACCTGTAATGTCCCACTGCTGGGCAAAGGTCTCCCCCAAGTTCTTCCATGATGTAATATTGATCGTAATCTGTTTGTGTGTCTAATAAATAAATAAAATAAAAAATAAAATATAGTTCAACAATATTTATTCACTGTACTTCAGTTCATTCATTTGTAGGTACTTCACAATTAAATTTCGACGCATGACCAGTTAAAGAAAAGAAAAATTTATAAACTTATCACACACGAAAATAGTAGTGCGTACGAATAAAATTAAAAAAATAAGTTGTTTGAGTTTTCTGAACTAATTACAGGTGTGATAAAATTTATGTGACGAAATGCGAATGACCGCATCGGACTTATATGCTCAATATCAAATGTTGCATTGTTATATTACACGCAAATGCTTCCGGTGAGTCCGTTCGCCATCAACCGTATACAGAATATTAAACAATCTATATTAATATTATAAAAAGGTATTTCTAGGTTTTTATGTCTATTTATAGAGGGTAATCTTCAGAACTACTGGATCAATTAAAAAACTTATTAACTATAAGTCCTAAATCTGCGAAGCCGAACACCAAGCAGCACCGGGCACAAAGTCCCGAGCATTAGCAAGTTTCAAATATGGCAATATTATTCTGAATCAATCACGTGTCCTATCCATTAGTAAGAAAAATGTTAATGGTAATTTTTTCCACTAAAAGACTTGAAACGACGCCACGTGACCGACGTTTTAAATGTTAAGTTATATTGACGACAACTAAGAGCCACATCCTTTGTAAATACATAGGGTTTCTCATTACAATTTACAAGAAGTTTTTATTCAAAAGGTGTCCGGTCTCAACGCAGTTGCATGAACCTTATTGTAGTTTATTACTGTACCCATTAGGTATACTCGTATCATACAGGGTTATAAGAAAAGGGTATGCTAAGCCGAAAAAGGCTCACTTTTGAACAACTTTTACTATGGGCAATAGATTTTTTTCGCGAATTCCGGGTTAGTCCCAAGAATTTTTAGTTGAGTTTTTGTTTTCGTGTCTACTTCAGATTTAAAAACAAAAAAGTTGTTATCTTCTAATTAATTTTATATTCAGTCAAAAAAGTATCGGGAATGGGTGATTTACTTTTGGTTCCAAATACAAATTTTTGTTTTTAATTGTTCTTGTGAGATTGGCACAACTGTTTTCCATTTTAACGCGGAGTTTGAGTTGCATCTGTTATTCATATTAAATACAGTTATAGCATATCTAGTGTGTATAGCGAATTTCATTATGGACAAAAACATCGAACATAGAGTTTGTCTTAAATTTTGCATCGCCAATGGAATTTCGTGTTCGGAGTCACTAAAAATGTTACAGAAGGCTTACGGTGAATCGACTTTATCAAAAACACGTGCTTATGAGTGGTACAAAGCGTTCAAAAGTGGTCGAGATGTGATGGAAGATTTGCCTCGCTCTGGTAGGCCATCAACGTCTGCAACTGAAGTTAACATCGCAAAAGTGAAGGAAATAGTGACTGAAAATCCTCATTCAACTTTGAGAGAGATAGCCGCCAAACTTTCTGTATCTCACGAGTCGATCCGTACCATTTTAACTAATCATTTGAGTATGAAACATGTTATCGCTCGGCTAGTCCCAAAAGACCTGAATTTTCTCCGAAAACTCAATCGCATGAAAGTCGCTGAGAAAGAGTCAATTCCGACCCAACATATACCTTTGCCAGTTATTCCACCGCCAAGCAGTAATGTGCAAACATTACTGTGTTCCAGTTGGAAGGGCATTGTTTCCAGAGAAATTATAGGGCAAATGGGAGATTAAACAACTTAAATCTCAGGGTGACGAGCGCATTGCTGTGCCGTGCAGGGTCTTGAATTCTGGGTGGCGCAGACCTGTTATGGGCAAACGTGACGTTTAACATCAGGCGAGCGATTTGCTCGTCTCGTCACTCAATTACTTAAAATATACATATATATATATATATATATTATGAAACGCATTGTTACTGGTGACGAGACGTGGATTTACGAGTTTGATATGCAAACTAGTCAACAAGCTTCGGAGTGGCGCCTTCCAACTGAACCGGTACCAAAAAAACCACGCCATAGTCGATCAATAATAGTCAAAGTCATGTTGACTGTTTTCTTTGACTATCGCGGTGTTGTGCACTCGGAATTCTTGTCGGAAGGTCAAACGGTAAATAAAGAATATTATTTGAGTGTTATGTATGCGGCATTTAAGAGAGCAAATCCGACGAAAAAGGCCAGATTTGTGGAAAGAAAATTCTTGGATTTTGCACCACGATAATACGCCTACGCACACGGCCATCATTGTGAACGAATTTTTGACCAAACACTCAACAAATACCATCGAGCAACCACCATATTCACCAGATATGGCTCCAGCCGACTTTTTTCTTTTTCCTAAACTCAAATTACCACTTCGCGGCACCCGTTTTTAATCGGTAGGAGACATAAAGGAGAATTCGCGGCGAGAACTGCACTCAATTCCGGAAACAGCGTTTTAAAAATGTTTTGATGATTGGATTATTCGTTGGCGTAAGTATCGTTTCTGAAGGAGCACATACTTTGAAGGTGATAAAATAAATTTGGATGAACAAACATTTTGTGTATTATTGATCTTTTCCCGTTACTTTCTTGACAGAGTCGTAAATATTGGTAAGGGTCTTACTTTTAAAGTAACTTAAAGTTAGTGACATTATTTAGTAGTGCGCACTTCAGTTTCGTATCGGGCAGAAGTTAAATTACATTTCCTAAAAAATGTTACACATAAATGCAATAAATGTAAATAAATAAATGCAATAAATGTCATACAAGGCTATAAATGTTTTAATGTAACAAAACATTCATTTTAATATCGAGTAGGTATAAACAAAGCAAGTTCGAATATATTATGCTTTCCCCGAGAAGTAAAGCAACTGAATAATATAAGTTTGTATCAGATAACCTATCTTGTTATGTCATCATGAATTTAATATGAGTTATAGTAAAAAAAGTGATGAATATGATAAAATAGGCGAATTCAGTGGAAATATTTGGAAATGTTTTTGTTACGATAACAAATAAAAAAGGTGGCGTGTTGAAAAGGTTTCCGATTTGCTAGTCTCAAAAAAAAAAAATAAGAGGAAACCTATACTCACACTCAGCAGTGGGTGGAAAACGGTTGATAATAATAATAATAATAAGGCTGAGGCTGCAGAGTGAGGTTCCTCACTCTACAGTCTTACCACCGGTACGCTTGGACCCTGCCCCGCTGCCGGTGGAACTCTAGGTTTAAGTTTTTATAATGTTTTTAGGTTTTTATATAAAAATATTGTAAAAATTTAAATTTAAGAAAAATGAATAAATGAGTGTATAATAATAACGGTTGATAATAAGAGTGACAAATAGGTCAAAATTGAATAGGCAATGATTATCTCAAACAATTAGCTTTACAAGCTGATGTTAGCGATTTTGCACTCGGTTGTGAGCTGAGATGAACATTAAGCTTTTGACATCTCATTCTCAATTTGATTTCCTTGTTTTTTCTTTTAAAATCGTGTCTTAGTTCTAACTCCGTTCACCGCCAAGCAGTAATAATAATATAATAATATAATGTGCAAACATTACTTTGTTCCGGTTGGAAGGGCATTGTTTCCAGTGAAATTACAGGGCAAATGGGAGATTAAACAACTTATATCTCAGGGTGACGAGCGCAGTGCTGTGCCACGCAGGGTTTTGAATTCTGCGAGTTCGAAATTCTGGGTAGCGCAGACCTGTTATGGGCAAACGTGACGTTTAACATCAGGCGAGCAATTTGCTCGTCTCGTCACTCAATTACATTTAAAAAAAAAAAAAATAACTTACGTAGTATAATGTAATGCTTTGAAACTATAGTTACAGAAATTAATATTTTTTTGTTTATCAGGACTATTATTTACTGTCGTAGTAAAACCAGCCGGCGACGCCATATTACGCGATTTACGTACTCGTACGTTAATTTTAACAAAATGTTTCAAAACTACGTTACCTTTCATAGTAAAATTTAGTTTAGTAGAGTTAACTCCCTATGACAGCGTAGGACGTCCACCCGCGAGATGGACCGACGACCTAGTTAAGGTCGCCGGAAGACGCTGGACGCAGGCCGCTTCCAACCGGTCCCGTTGGAAATCTATGGGGGAGGCCTATGTCCAGCAGTGGACGCCCTACAGGCTGGTATGATGATGATGATGATGATGAACTCCCTATGCCAGACAAAACAAAACCGAACTCAAACGAGACCAACGTGAAAAATAATTTGGGTATTAATTAATTATAATTATATCGATAAACGTGACTAACAAGCTCATTATCACACTTGGTACTTAGATAGGATCTACCTGGATGACATCCAGCAGTGTTATTATCGCTCGCATCGTAAACTGAAGCTAAAAAGAAAACTAATAAGCCAAGGCCCGGACATAACCGCCGTGACCGGACAGAGGCAGTTTCTCATGCATGATGTTTGCAGATTAGCCAGATCTAGGAGTTTAGTGCCCGCTCCCGAGGCGGCGTTGACCGGTCAAATCACGCGATCGGAGTCTCCTGGAATGTCACTCGTGATGTTGTGCATTACTTAGTATAATTTTATAGGCTTTGACATAAAGGGGTATGCAAATACTTTTCTACCAAAAATAAAGACTAGCGTCAGATATGTGCTCTACGCCTCGCGGTTTCGGCCGCTATCCTACTGCCGCTAAGTTTTCCCCATCGATCTACCGACTTCGGTGGTATTCCCTGATTTTTGTCATTCTCCTTTTTTTTCGTACCTAAAATACAGTATGACGATTCCAATATTTATCTACTGTTAGTGTTGAAAAAAATGTAATAAGCTTATAGCCCAACAAACTTACACTTTTTCAGTCAAATGTAGATATTTTTTTTAGAATATAGTTACCATCATAATATTTGCTAGTAGGTACGTGTGATGATTTAATTAGAATACAGATATGGGCAAACGAACTAAAAACATATTCCGATAAATTTTTATCTAATCATAAAACACCTACTCAATATTTTATTATCTCCAGAAACCTTTAACCCAAATCAAACTATCGTTTATTAATAAAATAGGTAGCAAATACAACCACGAGGGTCAAGTTAAGTACTTCTAATGGCTATAACTGATAACCTGGTTAATCTCTTTGATAACACTAGAGAGGAAAACTCAATAACCAAATAGATAATATAGATAATACGAGAATAAAGTTAACCTTATCGTCACACGCTTATAATGATAAATGTGAAAGTTTGTATGTACTCGTAAGTGTAGTTTACTACTTCACACCGTGATGGGTGAACCGGGTTAATAGAATTCAGTGTAGAGGTAATTTGTAGGTATCCTGGATTTTTATATAGAAAATAAAGAGTTCCTGTAGGTTAGTGCGTACTTATTATAAACTGCGTGACGCTGCTTCTCTCTGTTTTGGTAAACAAAGCGTAGGCAATATTTACAATTCAATTTCAAAATGAATCAAACAATTGATGAAGAGACTTTGCAATTCAGATTGTGCCCAGGTTTAAGTATTTACCTGAGATTGGATTATGGAAACAGCACTTAAATGCGGCACGTGTGAGATTTTCAATGAGTAAGGCTTTATGTACAATATGTATGTTGTAGTTTCGCTAAATAGCTACGCCAATATATGCGATTATGTATCTGGTAATAGGATGTTTGCTACAAACGTGTTTGCCAAAAAGTAAGACCTAGCTTAATAAGGACAAGCTTTTAGAGGCAAATAATCGTATTCAACGTCAAAAACTTGAAAAGAATATCATACAATCATTATTATGAGAGTTGAAATTTATACGTCTTACTAGCTACGAGTACACAATCGTTCAAGTTGTTGTTTTCCGCAGCAATGTGCACATGGCCGTGTAAAAAATAAAACAAATCATGAAATACGTAATGTTTAAGACAGAAATTTATTTTAGTAACAGTGCCTCCGTCATGTCGCTCACCGCCGGACACGTTGCACGATCCGAAGGTTCTTTACACTTTATACTTTCCAGAAATTATACGAGCGACAAGAGACAAACAACTAGCAACATTAACGCAGTGTGAGTCTCATTCTGTCCTCTAATGAAAATAAGGCCGAATATATCGGTGTCAGAGTTTTTTGGCCACCCGAAAGCCTCTGACATGGTTTGACGGCTGTTGTTATAGGAAACAACCGAGCAAATTAAACTGACCAAGCAGTCTAAATAGCTTTAAAGACATTTTCTATGGAAACCATACCCCTGATACATTACTGAAAATACTATGTATTTTAAAAACGAATCTAAGCTCAGTCTGCAGTTACTAGGTATTTATGCTGAATAGGAGCATATTCCAGAAGTACTTACGTAGGTATCAAAATAGCCAAAACAATAATAAAGTAACATTAATTGATCCATATTTAATTATTAGCTCAATTTATGGTGAGGTAAGCTTTCTTCTTTACCCTTTCCTACAATTTGCTTGGTATGAGACACTGCCGAATACGATGATTTTCATTTATTTATTTTATAATTTCGTTATTTTAGGAGTAGATAGGTAGTTTATGTTTTTTTTATTCAATTAGACAAACTAATTATATGACCTTCTTATAAGGCATACAATTAAAATATTTATTTTTGTGTACTACCAAAAAATAACTGAAGTATGTAACATAACATATAGTTACTTCGTTCTATTATTTCATATACGAGTATATCATCTCTTGACAAACTCAACAAAAACACTTATCAAAAATGTAAACGGTAGTGTTTGTAAGGGAATTCCCATGTTTGCTTAATGAGTAAAAAATTTTAAATGCCATACCTACTTTACGCATACCTAAGTATTTAAAATGTATGTAAACATGGCGATCACTCGAGCCTGTGTAGGTACAAGAGCCTAAAATATCTAACTGTCACATGTCTGCTTTGACTGTTGGTTTACTTATGATAATAGTATAGATGCGTTAGTAAGAATCATGGTTAATATTTGTTTTATTTTAATACTCTATAGGTATTTGCTTATCTCATATTTAAAGTGTTGTTATTCGTTTTACTTTACCTAATTGTAGCAGGCAGAGGCTCGTTGGAAGTATTGGAGCCAAGTTTAAATGAAATAAATATACTAAGCTACCTTTATTGAGGTAGGTACCTACCGTGGGTAAAACTGCTGATTCCTAAATGATGAGGGTATTTTCAAAATTTACCCAATCTTACCTATTAGGTACGTCAAGATCAAACCAAGAAAATACTTTAAATAGGTAAGTATCTAATCCCCCCCGAATGGGTTCCCGCCTTTCCGTGGCGGGGGGGATAAGTAGCCGTGGCACTGAGCCCGGTGAAACGAAGAGGAACCCGAGGTGGGGCCTTCCGCGTGTCCCTCTGGCAGCAGAGGGCTGATTAGCAGAGGGCACAGCGGATGAGCCGGGGTCTGAGCGATGGCTCGGACCACCAGGGGGGTTTTCCTTGTGCTCCTCGCCGCGTGTGGGTCGCGGTCGGGAGTGCAAGGAAAGGAGGAGGGTCTGAGTGTGGTGGACGCCGGGGATGCGGCGCTCCACACTTGGACGGTGGCATTGCTGCCACCGGTGACGAGTGTGGTGGACGCTGGAGGAAACGGCGCTCCACGCTCGGGCGGTGACAGCGGTGCCACCAGGAGGGTTTTCCTTGTGCTCCTCGCCGCGTGTGGGTCGCGGTCGGGAGTGCAAGGGAAAGAGGAGTATTAATAATAATTATTATTAATTACCCGCCTTAAACGTGGGCTTAAGGCGGGGTGGGTGGTGCTAACCACACTGCCCACCACGTGCGAGCGAGCGGGGCTGGGGAGCGAGAGGGCGGTTCGCCCGTCTCCTTGCTCCTCAGCAGTGGGGTTGCCGGTAGAGTCGGGGGACTCTCCCGGCCTGCACGACCACACACTGTCTGGGGGGTGATCCTGGGGAACAGGGTCACCCCGCCATGGGTGCAGGGGGCCCTAATCGGGCCCGTCGCCGGGGCAAGGTGGTCAATGCTAACGCGACACCACCTTGCCCTACCAGGCGGACGATGAATTCCCCAGTGGTTTTAGTGGGTATGCCGCCACTAGGGCGGAGACTCCCACATAACCACCCTGCCTCCCCCGGGGCGGGCGTGGTATCCATAAAGGATTTCCACTGGGTAAACAAAAAAAAAAAAAAAAAGGTAGGTATCTAATACATTTTTTTTTAAACCAAATAAAACTGATCATTAAGTACTTTCAGTTTTCTTCTTGATTTGTCAGGTTGGGAGTAAACTGTTAAATTAAAATCTTCTACCATTCCAAAGAGTTAGAATAGGCTATTTTCCTGTTTTTAACCCTAGGGAATAATAAAACAAGAATTTAAGAATAAGCTGACAATCTAACCAAATTTGTCCAAAAATAAATAATTCTGTTACCTTTGGGAGTGAATACAAGCTTTTTTAGTTTTTTACCCCTTGGGGAAAGAGCTGCAGCAGAGCAGACCGACCATTTAACCAAACATGACAGACTGATAACAACCGAATGCACTTATGTATCGATGTATCGTCACAACATTTAACAACGATAACGATGTTTACACACGTAGTATGGCAGACGCCGATCGACTTTTGCCCCTGTGCCGAGTGCCCACAAGTGTCGACAGGCAAACACTAAGTGGTCAATCAATAAATATTTACTAATGAGGGAAATCCCGAGATTTGGCACATACTTGATTATAATGTACGCAAGGTTTGCGTATTTAAGTGGAAAACTATGATTATAATTAGACTCACGTTGTTGTGGGAACAGAGTTTGACGGTGAGATGCCACGTGAATTCGGGTAAGATAACCGGGATTCGGATTAACGGACCGTCTACGATTCTACAATATGCGTTATCTACAAAACAAACTCCAAACAACGTTCGTACCAAAATTTAATTATAACCCGCTAATTCGATTATCCAATGAAAAAATACTGTAAATAGCAAAGAGTTTATTATAAAAAACTCATTAGTAAATAGGCATTTTTTTTCCCGGCCGGAATTAACGTAAAGCGAATGGCTCCTTATCAATTTACGTGCCTTGCAGCTATTTTTGTACTAGTTAACAATAATAATTATTATTTCTGTTGTACCTACTCATAGTTCCGTTTTTTGACCTCAAAAAACAACCTGAAAGTAACAGCAAATTTTAACGACAGCGCGGCGGGTTGCGGGACTGAGACAAACCTTTTTACGCCTCGCAATGAAAGAACGAAATTAATTTTTACAGGTGTGTTTTGACCGATGCATAGTGCACTTCAATTATCTTAAAGACGTAATCTATAGATGAAAATATGTGATAAATACTTATAAGACTTATCAAAACCCATCAAATAACATCTTACCTTATTGTTGACTGCATGTTTGTCCTTCTTATGCTTTTCTTTATGGATGACTTTGATGCTTTTTCTAAACTGTAAAAAATAATTTTAGCATTAGTTTGATGTCAATAATATTCACAAAATATAATATCTAACCAGAATTAGAAACCAAAACCTATACGCCCGCTGTAAAAACTAGGGCTATAAGCGTGTACTTAGCCTAAAAACATGTAAGCATGTACCTATAGTCATAATTCTGAACTACTTTTACTATGGGATCATTGTATCAATTGTAAATTAACCTGTAGGTGTGAGGTAAACTATTTACCTTCCGTGCTTAGCTGATCACGAAATAAATATTTGCAAGTCATTGGAATTTATTATTCTGCATAATACCTGTATAAGGGACTATAGGCTATTGTATTTCATAAGGATACGATTATGACGTAAGTAATTAATGTCTATTTACTGAGATGATTTGCCCATATTTGCTTAATAACAACAAGGCATGGCACGATGCGTTTAAAAAAACAGTAGGCATTATCTAAGTATAAAAAAGCGGTGCTTGAAACCTTATCCGACGAAAAAGTCAACAGGTCGAGACACACCCAAAATAACTGTCGATTATGCAATATGTTTTATCGGCAGAGTATTTAACGCTTATTTGCGTTTACTTACTTTTTGAACCGTACGTTAAATGATAGTTAATGAGCATCTTGCCGACTAAAATTTGCCGACTTGACGTAATGAAAAAGTTAAATTTTGCTAAATAAATAAAGATCAAAACAAGTAACCTCAAGTATCTAATCTTATCATCTGGCATCCATCAACCCCTAAAAGGATCTTAAAATAACTTACATTAATTCCTAAATAATTAAAGATGACAATTTGACGAGAGGTAGGTACATAACATACATTTATCCTTGACATGTTTTAACCGTTTTTTGTTAAATTTTAAAAGTATTTTAGACTGATTAGTCATTATTCCACCACAGCCAGACCAAATTTCATCCAAATAAGCTCTGCCATGAGTTTGAGTAATAAGCATACACAGACTTTTGCATTTATAATTTGTATTTAAATTAAATCTTCAGTGTTTTTCCGCTCCAATATCGCGTCTAGTACATTTGAGCAAGGAATATAATAGTAGTATACTTACAAGGAAAAAAGGATTAACGATGTTTGTTTACTTTAATACATTACAACAACCTAAAACAATATATTAAAGAAACCTTTAACTGTTTTAACATAAACTTTTTACCTTTTAAATATTAGTGTAAAGTGTGATGTGATTAGTTTAGTTTGATGGTTTACGAAAGCGACCTGTAGGCTGATTCAGCTATCCGCACATCGAATGTATTCGACGATTATCTTCGAAAAGTCGATCTCGTTCGAGTTGTCGATCTTTGACAATGATCAATATTTGACAAATTCTTTCCGAAGGCTTTTCGAAGATAATCGTCCAATACATTTGCTATTCAAATAGCTGAATCAGCCTGCAGATGGTCACCAAATGCTCGTTATAGCTTCTCTATAGAATGACGACGTCCATCGAAGGAAACAAAGAGCTTACCGCACAATGGAAGCAGCCGAACAGCGTCTGGGATGCGTCAACGCTGACCGGCGAGATCGGAACCTCGCACCCATCGCAAGAATTGCCGTAACGTTTCTGGAAATATGATACCTACACGTAAATAAAGTCGGTTAGAAAATAGTAAAAATCCGTTTCACGAAAAACTCATAGCTCTCCACTAGGATACTCTGTGTAAGTAAGTAACACACAAAGACAAGGACAACTAACGTTCAGACCAGAACAGATATTTAAATTCATCAAACCTCTGCCCGGCCGAGAATCGAACCTGGGACCTCTGGCTAAATAAGTACCTAAGTCGGATATAATACATGTGAATGTAAATAACTAGGTACCTAAGTCAGGCACCAACTTCAAAGTTTCCGGAGGCCTTTAGCCATTTCATCCTTTGATCTACTTATATGCCTGGCATAAACTTGCTCAAGATAGAGAGGGATTGTCTTCTATACTGCCTACTTAAGGCCCTGCGCTAAACCTCGCCACCTACACGCTCACGTATTTGAATGCCTAGTGCGGGTTTTTTTCACTATTCGATCGCGTTAACGTAAACTACAATTTGTATGGTACTAGTTGTAGTTCATATTATTAACACTAGGTGGCGCGCTTTTTATTCCATACAAACAAATTGTAGTTTACGTTAACGTGATCCAAAATGAAAAAACTCGCACTAAGCACTCAGTTCTGAAAAATAGTATGAGCATTGAGCAGCGCTGCACAGCACGCGCGCGTGTCGGGAGTAGAGGTAGTAGGTATCGGATGCCAAGACACAATTTGGGTCGCTGCACCAACAAAGCTAGTTCAAAAAATAGAACATCTACTTTTTAAAACCAAACGAATTTTCTTCAGTACCTCTAGAGTTATTGAAGTTCTAAATTCTGAGTGGCGCTGGAATACTGCGAGCAAGCGTAATGCTCACCATCATAATATAACTTAGTCACTGTTGTGTTAAAACAATACCTACATGTGAGTACCAAAAATCAGTTGTTTACTTCGTTTAAAATATTCAGGCTACTTTAGTAAATAGGTACTATAGTATCGACTTACTTAATTAAAATGTTAATGAAATAAATTTAGAACCTACGATGTAAAAAAAATGTAATTAAGTTTTCCCGATTAATATCTAGGTAGGTACAGCCAATATTTTTTTTGTTTTATGTAATAGGTACCTACCATTTGTTAAATCTATTACTTCTATATAAAATCTCGAAGTATCACTAAACAACAATGGAATATACGTATTTAAAGTTTCTGACGTAGAAAGTTTTAAGTTTAAACGAATAAAATCCATGTAACATACGTTTTGTAAATATTTGTTACCCTCGTTTAGCAGATGTGTGTGAATGGCTGACAAGCAAAGATTAACGTAGGTGATTCATGTCAACAAGCAGGTAGCTCCTGAAATTACCTACCAACTCAAAAATAAGGTACAAATTAGAGTTATTCAAAATGTGGTTTATAAAAATAATATCAATAACCTTGGAGAAACAAAAGAACAAAGCAGATGTGGCTCCCATGGTGCGTGTTCCAGTGTTTAACGATCTTCCTAGCTATATTTGTATTAATTTAAACACGCTATTGATATTTGTATATCATAATATGTGATTGAATAGCTCACAAAAGCTATTACGTATTCAAACCAAATAGCGCTGTGCCGGTTTAATTCGCGACACCTCTAGCTACTGGCGACACGTATTAGGTACTAATCAACGCAATATGGCTTTTAGTCGGCCGGCTGGTTCGCTCTAAAGATGGTCTCGACAGGACTGTGCCGAAAACGCAAATATTGATAATATTCTACCAGAGTTGAATGCACCGTCGAGCGGCTTCGTTTTGGCGACCTTGCGAGTGCGCTCATGCACGCGGGGCGGGTGGTGCGCTGCCGCTCACCACTCACCGATACTCACATTCGTATCCAAAGCCGTCGACTTCTCGCTCTTGTACACGACGGAGAAGCTTTGCGGTGGGAAATTGAAATGACAAGAAGACATATCCCTTAGTTTACACTACACTGTACACTGAACACCGTCGTGACGTGAGGCACGCGAAATCCGAGATGCACCGTCACCGAGTGTAAGCACGCCACGGAATCATTAGTTCGTTGATTAGCGCGCGGAAGGAAGGCGGGCGAGCGGACGACCCGCGGGGACGCTCCGAAGCACTGCGTGGCGGCCGATCGCCGGCGCCCGCGCAGCCGCGTACTCGCGGATTATCGCCCTTCACGGCGATAATGAGTAATGCAAACTCGATACATTCATACATTCGATAGTGGTCGTGCTGCGATTGTGCACTATCGACACGGAGCCTTATCGCGAAACCGGCCGCGCCGCGACTGCTCCGCCGACCCGACTGTTTGTTGTCACTTTTAGCACAAGGGGACTGCGGTACGCCTTCCTCCTTCCATTATTTATACTATAACTACCTAAACAATGTTCAATAAATAAACAATTCGACGTGCCCTGCACCGTTTTAAACGTCGAGACTGATTATACAATGCACAATATAACGGCTATATCTCATAGGAATGACGCTTTTTGCTCGATAGATCTTTTGTTTTTTGAATAAATAACTACCTATCTATCACCTTCCTACAAAAAATGTTGTTTTTAATTTAGAGATTTCACAATAAAAACAAAATTGAAAAATTATTATAATTTTATTTCGTAGAATTAGCATGGAATGAAATAAATCAAGGTACTCGACGTTTGCGAACAGTCGTGTTATTCTAAAAACACATTAAGTTAGGCACTTGGATGTTACAGTCCTACGGGATTTAATAAGATAGAACTAACATAATTTAACAATACACGGTATATTTTATAAAGAACCGGAAGAAAAGGTATATTATTGGCAGCACATTATGTGACTTATAAGCCAGCGGGATACTACAGTAGGTCTGAGTAGGTACCTAATCAACGAAGGTGATTTCTTTAGTTAAATATCCACAGTAAAAATACGATTTTTGTTTTCCTCTAAGAATATTTTGGACTAATGTTTTGATGCATTGAAAAAAATATATACACAAAGTAGATTTTAGTTAAACATAGTTACAGAATAATGATGTAGTTGTATGTTTTTTTTTTATCGCAAATAAGTCCGCGTTCAAAGCTATGTTTGAGCCTGAATTCGGAAGACCGAGAAAGTTTTTCCACACAACATAACTTCTCCAGATAATCACATAATGCGGTAGCTTTAAAACTTACCAAACATTATAAGTGCCGTGTAAATAAAAAAATATACATTTTTGTTTATAAATAATTTAACAAAGCTAACTCAATAACATTTATTGTTGATAGAATTTACTCTTTGTTAACCATTGTAAAGTCTGTAAGATTTGCAGTTTAATCGGCGGATTATATATCTCGATAAAGAACAATATTATGTACACAAAAGAGGCCAAAAGCACATGACTCGCACCAGATCTGTTATCACGAGGTTTGATAACAACCTCAGGTCGAAAAAAAAGCGGGAAAGTCACATGCTTTGTACTTAGATACTACTTGCTGAGCCTCGTGGATTTACCCGTGCGGATAAATGCATACACTTAATTTACAAATCTATGTATTGTTTATTGCACTTCATGTTATTCTTTATTAATTATTTACTATGGTTTGGCTTAACTCCATTTTTATTCTTATTATTTTATTGAAACACCAAAATTCAAAATTCTTATTAAGTTATTTTTGTTCAGGCCTAACGCTGTTTTGATCGTAATTTTGGCTGAAGTACAGTTTTTACTAGTTCGGGTGCCTTTTGGGTTACATAGTAATTAATTCATGTTAAGATATGTCACAAATAAACTATACGAGTAAGTATATTTGATTTGATTTTATTTTGGATATTAAAAATGTAATTATGATGATGATGAAAATTAGCCTACATTTATGTGTTAACGCAAGATAACAGTTACCTCTATTATCACTAATTTCATCCTATACCTTCCATCCGTTTTAAGGTGAACGAGTAACAACATACAGACAAAAATTCGCTTCTGACAACCTTTATAAATTTAATTATTGTGATCGTACAACCTACAACTACAAAAATATATCAGTCTCTCGCTTTTAAAATGTCCAATCAAACAAACAAACAATCAAAACAAAACAAACAATCAGACCTTTTGGACTAATGATGGCTCTGATTTTTTATGCTAGAGATTATCATTGGTTGCTTGACCTCCATGTTTGTTTTTATGATTGGACAATTAGACATTTAAAAAAGCTGACTGTAGATACATATGATACATTTACACATTATCTTTTTTATAAAACAATTGGTATTATATATAAACACGACAGAGTTTCAACTGATCTTTCAAAGTGCCCTAATATTTATATTAATTAAATTTCATTATTTTAAATACAAAGAATCAATCAAATTAATTACACGTACATTGATCGTGAAAATGCATATAGGCACCGTAGAAAGCTTGCTGGAGAGCAATTTTTCTTTATTACATGAGTAAGTTATAAAATATTTACTGTTACCTTTGGGGGTTTTCAATCCATGTCTTTTAGAGGCACGGTAAATTTAAAAAAATACCCGTATTTTATCACCAGGCCACAGTAGACGTGGGTAGGATAGCGATGCATTTCGCCGAATCCCCGCCACCTATCTCGTTTTTTTTTTGATATTAAACCTTTAAAATACTCACGCGCCTACGACGGCGTCCCGCCGACGAGACTCCTCGCTCATGCCTTATGTCATAGTTATCGTTTTATTTACAACTAATTTGAGCCATTTATGATGGGCGACACATAGGCGATAAAGACGTCAAAAAAAGTTTAGAGCTCTGTACTTGTAAGTATTTTGAATATTACTACAAAATATACAACACTTTTCTTTATTGTTATAGGGTTCACTATGTGTCCTAGATCACGTGGTTTGCAGCACTGTATTAGTGTATGTAAGGAACTGCAGCGCGCGCTTGGACGCGGAGTCAAATTGCGAGAGCTGGAAGCGCTGTGATGTCGATTTTAAAAGCGGTTTTCTTTATGAAAGTTGGCTGCACTTTGTGTCCCAGAGTGAGGTCACGTGGTTTGCAGCACTGTATTGGTGTATGTGAGGAGCTGCAGCGCTCGCTCGGACGCGGGGTCGGAGTGCGAGCGCTGGAAGCGCTGTAATGTCGACTGGACCGCGCTCGCTACACCGGCGCTGCGCAGTAGCAGCTTCGCCTGAGGATAACGTTTCTAGATCACTGGAAATATTTGAGCGTACTTACAGGATATTTACCACGATGACACGCAATGATCATTGCCACCATGCTTACACAATAAGGGTGACAAATCAACATCGAGCTGTACTGCGCTGTGCTGTGCTGTGTTTCTTAAGCTACGTTTTTTTAACAATCAACATCAAGCTGTGCTGCGCTTTGCTTAGCTCAGTATAAAAGTAATCAGCACATAAAAAACACAGCACAGCGCGGCTCAGCACGGCGGGTAGCGCGCCTCGCTCGAGACTGCTGCGTTTTTAACCCTTACAGAGCGTAGCCTCACACAGCGCAGCACAGCATGGTTTGTTTCTATCCTCATTGAAATATTAGACGAGCGAGTTGACCAAACATAGCACAGCGCAGTACAGCGCAGCACAGCTCGATGTTGATTCGTCACCCTAAGGGCCCGCACTGAGATTTTCAACTACCCAAAACTATTAGTAGTAGCATAGACAATTTTTTGTAGTTTAATGATTTGCATGTCCAGTATACAAGCTGGACCTTCAACTTGTTTTGCATAAAAGCGATAAGCATGCATTATTATTGCTGAAAATTTAAATAAGCACTTAGACGCCCGTGTAACCAAACATTGATCTGTGCAGTGCAATTAACTAAAACAAACATTTGGCTAATAACTTCGTTTTCTAGTACAAGTACTTTGCTGACGCCTGACGTGACTTTGAATTAATTATGGATTCATCCTTCCGCACTTCGAATGCAGACTGCGTTTCGATTACGCAAATACGATTTTATAAGATAATCGGGCGCCATGTGTTTTTATTTAATTAAAAGGCGGTTTTGCTTAACATCAGGCTGGCCGCCTGCCTGTTTGCCGCTCTTTTAAATAAAAAAAAAAAAATAAAAAAAAAAGGCGAGATATAAAACAAATGCGAGTGACGTCGCTAGACTCTGTACTGTACGTAATGGTAAAAAGGAAGATTTTTTTTTTATAAGAATGCTAATATGTGTCAAGCTATATGGAAATGCATGGACTTATAACGTATGAGATTCTGATCGACCACGTTCTATAGCATACAAGTGTGCATCATGCATACTCCATCATAATCTGTACTATTGAATAACCTGAGAATAAATGAAGGATAAAGGATCTAGATTGCTCGACAACAGCTACCCAATATACAAGGTGTTTCTGAATGGTGTGGTAATATTTAAAAGTGATGTTCTTTACGGCAAAGTGAACATCTTTACTTTTCTTTTTTTGGGGCCAGAAGTATGCTAAATTCGAGAAAAAAAATATCGAGTCTCCATACAAAATATTTAGTCACGTGATCGAATCTATGGAGATTCGATATTGTCTATCTCGAATTTAGCAAACTTGTGTTCTAAAAGTTGTTCACTTTGACGTGTAGAAGAACATCCACACCATTCAGAAACACTCCGTATTACATCAATCTGTTAGCAGTTCTGTCAAGTTACCTTATGATTATTGGCGGCTAGAGCCCAAACAGCGCGCGCCGCAGAAATGATCTCCGCCGTTTCACCACTCAGCAGAGTTCCTGACAGCAACTCTAGAAGTTCAGCTGTGGACAAACAGATAATGGTAGAATATTATCAACACACTAATTTTATAAACCAACTTTTTAGAGTGTGCTATTGTGTGAATTATTTAAACTTTTTGTGTATCGGTGTGTTTGTGTAAAAATTAATTGTCGATCGCACCAGTAGCAGCGCATCTCACTTTTGAGCTTGAGCAGTAAATACCGGGTCAACTCTCGGTCAGGTAGACGCCTCAAAGTTAAATTGAAAAATATGTTTCAATCTGGGTCTGTTACTTATCCGTGACTTTCGAAATCTTCCATGGCATTCTCAACAAGAAATCTTAGTTACCCATGCCATGAGTGCGAAGCGACAAAATTGAGTTTGGCCATGCACAAGGAAAACAACATCGATTTGCTATATTACCGAGTCAAAACTTGATATATTTACGAAACAAATTCGAGCATATTAACTTTAAAATGAAAAACCATTACAGTCATTTAGCGCTTTTACAATATTCACTGATATGTAGTCCTTTTCACGATATTCCTTCAAACATAAACAACTGTGCAAATAATGATTGATATCAGTGTCGTCATATCATCAGATAATACTCCAGTATGACTATTATTAGCGGCAAGCGTATTATCCTAATTCTTTGAATAAAATGCTAGGTGGAGACTCCCGTGATGTTGCTAACGTCAATCATTGAATTTTTTCTCCGCTCGTATGCAGAATTCTTCTACTTACTACTTCTTTGATTTTTTAGTAAACAAATTATAGTTTTTGAAGTTATACTTCTTATGGCGATAGAGAAAAATGATGAGAGTGAAATTTATACGATGCGCGCGCACACCGACAGCTAAATTCTACATCATAAAGTTAGTTCTAGGTGGCACGATGCGCGCGCACACCGCCACCTAAATTCTATATCGTGAAGTTAGTTCTAGGTGGCATGAAAATTGATAACTATGTTCAAGTTGTATATTCTAGTATTTTTATATTTACAACACGTGTTTCCTAAGAGTACAATTAAACAGTGTGAATAAATAAATATTATTTTGGTGTTTTTATTAAATGAATTTCATATACGACGGTGATAGTATTTACTAATAATTTATTATTTTTTAGTATATATTATATATTGAAAATTAGTGATAAAACTGATTTGAATCAACTGTTTTGAGTGCATTTATAGATTTGAGGTTAATTGTCGGTATGTATAATTTATTTTTCCATACGCCAAAAAAGTATAACTTCTAACGCGTGTACATAAGTACACACACTCATTTATTTTTTTTAACTTTGACAAACCTTTGACTTTGAAGGCGTATCTTGAAGATGCAAGTGACCCAGATACCACTGGATCGAAGCCGTGCAATCCAACCTGTGCAAACTCCAAGCCGACGATTGCGAAGAGACGGCGCTAGATCGAGATCAATGGCGTTCTCTTTTGTCGGAAGGCCAAAACCCACTGACCCACGTCAGAGGAGTAAGTAAATAAGTATTTTGAAGATCCACTTTGGGAGTCACGTCACGTCACGTCAGAGGAGTAAGTCATGAAGTATTTAGAAATTCAGTAGGATACTCACCGGACTGCAGGAAAGTGACCCGGTGGTGCGTGGCGGCGTGCGCCAGGGCCGGCAGCAGGCGCGCGCGCAGCGGCGCCGCCACGCCCGCCAGCGCGCCGCGAGCGCCGCCCGCCACCTGGGCACTCATGTATTAGTCTTTTATTACGGTACACTAACCCAGCTATAGAAAGTATGTAGCCGAAATCGGCATGGAGTTCATCATCATTTTAGTATTTTACTTTGACTTGTCTACTGTATGCCTAGCATCATGGGCGCCGGCAGCAGGGTGCAAGGGGGTGCAATTGCACCCCCCTGTTAGGGAGAAAATACATAGAAAAAATACATGTTTTTAGGTGTCGAGGGCGCCATTTAAAATACCCGTGCGATTTGAATTTGACATTACATTTATTTTGTTAATTTACACGTATAATTCTACATTTTATATTAGTTAATAGCATAACGTGTAGATGCAGATGCACCCCCCTGAAAATAATCCTAGCGGCGCCCATGTCTAGCATACATTTTGAGCTAAAAACCGTAGCGAGTATTCAATACAAAAATATATGAACAGTTTCCATTTACGCTCGACAGGGGCGCTATCCCATTTTGCATACATCGAATATTCACTAGGTACGTACTTTACGTCAAAATGAGTGTTTTAGCATACTGCACTTCTCTCGACAAAACATTTTATATTAGTTTTTATTAGCTAATGTGCTGTGTACTCGAAAATATAAATCCACAAAAACATCCAAGCCAACAAAAAAAGGTTTTAACCTGACGTCTAATAAATCGATGAACGCCGGGTGCACGCACGAAAAAGTGTCCCGTTACGTGTCCCGTTACGCTCATTGTGACGTCACGATCGGAGCGAGAAAAGTATGCAATCAGTTCATAAATGTTTTGTTATGACGTTGTCACGTTAAACTATCGTCCGTAAACCGACTTTACAGACAACCAATATTATTATGAGCTGTGATATCTATCTTCCTCTCTTTGTTTGTTTGTTTGTTTGTCTCACCTGCAGCACGGCGGCGGCCCCCTCCGCGTGGCCGGCCAGCTGTGCGCAGGCGCGCGCCCACGCCGCGCCCGCCGCGCTGCAGCCGCGCAGGCGCTCGCGGGAGCAGCACTTGTACATGTGGGACATCAACTCGCTCTGAAACGAAACAATGGAGATTAGAGATGTTTTTTCCTTTTCAGCCTTACTTATCTATATATATAAGCTGTTCCCTGCCACGCTTCGCTGTGGAAAAAAAAATATAGCCTATGTTACTTTGGGATAATGTAGCATTCGAATGGTGAAAGAATTTTTGAAATCGGTCCAGAAGTTTTTGAGTTTATTCCACACAAACATACAAAAATACAAATCTTTCCTCTTTATAATATTAGTATAGATGAATCCCTATTTCCCTTGGTCACGCCATCACGCGTGAACGGCTGGACCGATTTCACTTTTTTTTTGTTGTGTTTGTTATTGTCAGGAGAAGGTCCCTAAGAAAGAAAAAATTAAAAAAAATTAAAAAAACCCGGAAAAATTAGAAAATTAAAGAATACTTAAACCATATACATATTTAACTTTAGCGCTTTGGACAATGTAAACTTTTTTAATGTAACATTTGACAAATCTACCTATTTCCCGCATCAAGACACATTTACTCTACGTTTATCACAAAATGTTTAAAAAATGAATGTCTACCCGTGCGAAGCCGGGACGGGCCGCTAGTACATTATAAAACTGCCCGCAATTGAGCGGGACACGTAGCCATTATTCACTCTGACAGATCTGCAGGCTGATTCAGCTATCCGAACATCGAATGTATTTTTGAATTCTTTCATCGGAAAGAATTCGAATTTATATGTCAAATCTCGGAAAGATTTGACGTATTCTTTCCGAAGGCGGAAGACTTTTCGAAGATAATCGTCGAATACATTCGGGTTGTCAGTTACCTTGAGTATAAGCGCACGGCAATGGTGGTGGTGCAGACAGTGGCGCACCGTGTGCAGTACTAACAGCAGGAGTGCGTCGGAGTGCGCGCGCGACACCAGGGCCGCCTCGCGCCCGCCCAGCGCACACACTTCCTGCATGAGGCTCTGCCCGCCCACGCACACGCACATCGCCGCCCAAGCTGATTACATTGAATTATTTATTAAAATTAAATAGATAGATAGATAAACTCTTTATTGTTCACACCAGAAATTACTAACAAAAGTATAATAACACAAAACTCGTGCAGCAGCTGGCGGCCTATTTAGTCGTGTATTTCGAGTGTTTCAGACACGTAATAAATAATAAAAAATAAATAAATATGATGGATACACAAACATCTCAAAAAAGACGTCTTACGTTCGTGGATACTATCCTTACCATCCATGATAGCGTCGTAGTTTCTTTTTAGAGAATAGTGGCATCTACCGATTTAGTTTTTATTAAACGGTTTTATTTAGCTCACGTTTCTTTTTTCTTGGGTCAAATTTAGTAATTCAAATTTCACCCTCTTCCTGTCAACCGATTTATCTAAAATTTTGTATACACTTTGGATTTTGGTGACAATACAATTATGTTTATTCATTATCATTATAAATTCAAGATGGCCGCCGCTACAAAATGGCGGATAACGTAGGTTTTATCAATCCCATCAATATGGGTATCAAATGAAAGGGCTCAACAAGCAGAATACAATATACTATAAAAAATTGAAATTCAATATGGCGGCCGCTACAAAATGGCGGATAACGTAGGTTTTATCGATCCCATCAATATGGGTATCAAATGAAAGGGCTCAACAAGCAGAATACAATACACTATAAAAAATTGAAATACAAGATGGCGGCCGCTACAAAATGGCGGATAACGTAGGTTTTATCGATCCCATCAATATGGGTATCAAATGAAAGTGCTCAACCAGTATATTACAATGTACTATATAAAATAAAAACTAAAAACTAGAAAATTAAAATAGGTAAAAAAAATTTTTAAGTTAAACGGTTTTATAAAACAATAAAAAAAAATGTACTAAAAACCAATGGGAATTATAAACATATGCATAGACTAGACTAAAATAAAACCGTGGGGCACGTCCCACGGTTTTCTTGCCCTTGTTGTTGCCCTTCTTGTTTATAATTCCCACGACTGTATCTATTTTATTATTTTTTGGTTTTTAGTACATTTTTTTTTATTGTTTTATAAAACCGTTTAACTTAATAAATTTTTTTACCTATTTTTTTTAGCGTTAGCAATACAACAATCGACTATGCACGCTGTAATTCATAAACTAAATAAGTATCGCTCTGTTAGCCTTCGTTCCAGAAGATCATACCTGTACAGAATGTAATTAAAAAATAACTTTGAATTAGCAGATACATTACATGTTTAGTATAACTTTTGGAGTGTTGACAAAACTATAAACGTCATAACCTCAACTCGCAACAAAGAGGAATCCCAAACACTGTTTGACGTAGTTACATTATGTTGTTAAAATAGGTTTTTCCATATGATGCTTTGAAGCCATGAAATGTGAATTGTCACATCTTTGTTAGTTTTCACAAACAGATAAAGCGTATTATTGCGGTTGCGATGCAAATTACTTAGTGAATTCGACTCGGTTTCGCAAAGGTACACGCTTTCGGTAACTACACGTGTAAATAAGTATCCACGTGTAAATAAAGTATTTTCTTAGTTAGGTTCCTAGTTTACATTGTTCCGATGTACATAATATTTTCGAACTTCAGTTTTCAACGCTTCGCATACGAGTTGAAAACTGATGCTCGACTTGAGTTATTTATTTATTTATTTATTTATCAACTTTTCAAACACTTACAGTTGTTCTTTACCAAAACGTGTGTGAAACAATTTACACAGCTTAATAAAACAAAATAGATATATATATATATATACAAACTTAACCTAAATTAATTGTGGATATAGTATTACTTGATATTAATTTCGAATTTAAACTAAAATAAATTGTACAATTTTGAATTAGAACATTAATTTTAGTAAAAAATAAATCAACATCGGGCTGATGAGAGATCAGCTCGTTGATTAAGGTGAGTTGAGCAATTAATTCAAGGTCGCAATTAAGGTTTGCTCATTCCTTGGATACTTGGACAGATTGCCACTTCAAAACTAAGGATACTAGAGTACAAAACTCCTCTTTAAAACAAATAAAAACCAAAATCGCACTATCTGTGAAAATTCTTACAGAATGGTCGTATCTTATAAATAATCAAAGGACTTGTAGATCTGTCCCGAATGACTCTTACAAAGTAAAGTTTATTTAGCAATCTCTATTCTTTAATCATTTCATATCAGTTCAGTTTTTCAAATCCGAAACGAAACAAGGGATGCACTAGACTAGAGATCTCCAGATTCATAAGATATGTTTTCACCTTTAGGACAGTCGTTAGTGAATGTCAAAAGCAGCTGCATAACAGCATGCCTGAGCTGATCCGTCATCATGCACCACGGCCACAGCCGGTTCAGCGAGACGGCGACGTTGTCTTCCGCGAAACTCTCCTTAGCTGAGGGACAGTCCACCATGGCTGTTGACGCCACTGTTAATAGCCAGTAGAGCGTGCGAAGAACTGGTGCCTGTAGGGAAAACATAAAACATTGTTTATTCAAGAATTGATAAATATCTAACTGGGTAGTGGAAGCGGAATCTATATTTTATATATATAATCTGTATTCAAAGAATGAATCTGCGTTTGACCATCAACTAGCTTTTTGGTAAGCAACGGTATGGTGAGCAACGGACTTAAAAGATACTTATCCTATCTGACCATATCAACCACCATATCAACCATATCAACTGTACAACTGTAAAATAACATAGAGCTTTGTATTTAAATATTTAGTTTAGCAATAATATGAATCGAGCAAACCCGATAAATCTCGAACGAATCCATTTTTTGTTCTAAGTCAAGATTTTTTTAAAGAGGTCCCTTCTACTACGTGTAAAGTACTACAGACGCATTATTTTTTTATACTTCATGCATTTACTAACATGGTCAGCGTTCCGTATAACATCAGCCGGTTTCCCGTGCGCGGCGAGCGTGTCCCGCACAGCTTGCACCGCCGCGGCGAGGCGGCGCGCGAGCCGCCGGTGCGCGCCGTACCGCCGCGCGCGCACACTCGCTGCTAGCACTGATGACAGGGAGGAGCACATGCTACTCCATCGATCATCTGTAAGAATATCTACACTTACAGGCAAACCATATAACTCGCAGGACGCCCGCGATAGACAGATCAATCATAGATGATCATAGATCAATCTGGCAGTGATGCCGGTCTACACAAACATCGACAACTCTTCATCAAACTGTCGGAAGAAAATACGTAAGATTTCTTGACTCCGTAACATCAGGGAGTGGACAAGAAAAAGACAACTATTCAGGCTCGCGCTGAACTAAGAAAATTTTAAGAAACTGGCGAAGGTGTAAAATTTTAACAACTTCGTCGAGTTCAAACATCTGCTGATAGGTGCCGCAATTATTTTGAGAAAAAACGAAACTCTATTCAAACTTTATGGCCGGCATAAGGCGCTGCGCAATAGCAAATATTAGGCGTTAAATAAAAACTTTGCACATTTTATTGAGACGCCTGATTGATTTATCATTGTAGATTCAGCACAGTTCATTAATAAAAACACAAAAGTAAGCAAAAATGGTAGCCAATGGACTCAACACTAGGCCTATCTTTGCTAACTTACAAAACGACCCCGCTCATTACCTTGACTGCATTGCAACTGGTAGTTGTCCAAAGACAACCTATGAAAGAGGTCTATCAGCGCTCTGCACAGCTCTTCTGCCATATACTCAGGTTGACAGTCCCTTCTCTCAATGTCTCCGGAACAAAATCTTTCGTTTGTATCAGCAAACGGAGATTTGAGGCTATCGAAGAACTTTGCAAAACTGTCATCGTAAGTTTTGTCTACATGTTTCATGCGGGTTAATGATTGTGCCAGCTGTGTGAGGCAATATAAAGCGGCGTCTTGTAGCTCTGGAACAGATAAATATAATATAATAGAATAGCTTTATTGTACACCAACAAATTACAAGAGAAAACTAAGACTCAGATCTTATCCCCTAAAGCGATCTCTTCCACTTTCTTCTTTCGAGATAAATGAGTTCAGTAAGTACTTAATAGTAAGTTTGCTTAAGCCGAGTGGCTAGCCCTGGCGTCCAGAGTTTGAAAGTACTGTGTACGTTAAAAAAAAGTAAGCATCATATTGGACCATCCACATGGAACCATGATACTAAATTTCTACATTTCTTGCAAATTTCATCAACTTTGTGAACCTGTGGCCATGAAGACCCAACAAACGTTGAAGTCTCTTTCCTAAGAACCACACGTTTTACGCAGCAGAGCAGTTTAACAAAGCAAGCTTGAACCCTTACCGCTCTCATCACTCTCCAAACACTGAAGTATCAAATGCAGCAAATCAGTAGACGCCCCTTCTTTCAGATACTGCCATGTGCTCTGCGCAGCGGAGCGGTTTTCAATCAACGAAGCCAAGAGGAGTAAAGCTTGTGCACGCGCAGTGTAACATACTGAATCGGCGACATCTGTGAACGGAACCAGGAAATAAATGTACTCTGGTAATCGTACTTTTTGTATACTTATTTAAGCAAAATGAAGAAATTTTAAAACTAAAAAAAAACTGTAATGAAATGTGACGGGACTTATATATGAGCCGGGATCGATTTGACTATCTAGAATATTTTGTGGTTTCTTAAAATGGTATCGTGTCATGGATTTATAACCGGGTTTTTATGATTAACTTTTTTGGCGCACCCACCCAAATTCTGCCTTGGCATCCTATACTCAGGCTCAGGATCTTTATTCTTTTCCTTTTTATTTTTTTTTAAACAGGCTTTTTATGTCAGGAAATGTATAGTTCCTATGGAATAACCGATGAAACTGCGTAGTGCATCTACCTGTATCCTTAGCAAAAAACCTTTCGAAAAATACCTTAGACGTGTTTCATAGAAATATGTATAAAACGGATAGCAAACCTTATCAGACGCAGACGGAAACTACATTTTTATACATTTTTCTGTTTATCCGATAGATTGACTCCATCAGAGACATACCACGTATTTTTCGATACTTTCTGAGATAATACTGATGTACTTACTTGGATCATGACATAACGACTGCTTGATTTTTATCACAGTATAGATATCTATCACATATCTACAATAATCCATCCTGTGCATAACGACAGATAAATAATTACCTTAGTCATAGTATTAATTATCATAAACGATAACTACAGTTGGACCAGTAATTTTACCACTTTACTACTTTAACTACATAAAAAATTGTCTTAGTAGAGCTAGCTGAAAGTAACTGAAACTGTAGACAGCAATAGTGATTCTTATAAATCAGGCGAGTCAACGACAACGGCAACAGCAACGAAACCAACGACAACGGCTGGAAGATATCGCTCTAAGCGATAAGGCCGCCAGTTATTGCACTAGTTTTAAGTGTTAACATATAATCTTGTTGTTTGTAATTTCTGGTGTGAACAATAAAGAGTTTAGCTATCTATCTATCTAGAGAAAAGCTATTTTGTTGAAATATACTCAATGCTTACTGTTATTGCGTATAAATGTGCCAATTCGTTATTTGTGTCAAGTGTATTATTATGCATGCAGAAAACTGTTATTATTTATCGCAGATAAATAGATCTTATCGAGAAATTTTGACAGAGATAAAGAACGGCTATGGGTGTGGCCTCTTACAAAACAAAGCCTTTAAAGACAAGTTGTACACTTGAGATCGACATGCGTTTCTTAAGAAAACACTCGATGCACACATGATACAAACACTTTGCACTCTTGTGCAATAAATGTCATGAATCAATACTAAGAATGTTAGATTCTATTCAGCACTTTATTGATAAGATATCTCAATGAATGTTAATTCTAATGTATGATGTCACCGTTATGATAAAATGACATTATTCGAGAACCCATGATATTGTACAGTTTAAAATGAAGAAGTTAACAAAGAAATGCTATCTTACAAAGGTTCAGAGCGGTGCTGTAGGACTTTGAAATTGCAATTAGTAAGGGCAGGCGTCATATTGACTAGAAAACATATTGATATAGCCGTGTCTTTTCAGTAGCCACATGGGGTACAAGCGGGAGGTATTCAGTTAATTTGGTCGTTATTGGTTCTTTTTAACCGACTTCAAAAAAGGAGGAGGTTATCAATTCGACTGTATGTTTTTTTTTATGTTTGTTACCTCATAACTTTTGACTGGGTGAATCGATTTTGATGATTCTTTTTTATTAGAAAGCTGACGCTTCCCGCGTGGTCCCATTTCCAGTTCTGATAATGGTATCCATGAGAAAACCATATAAGTCTTAAATTTGCATTAAGTACGTGCGCGACAAATAGATGAATAACTCAATAGTCGGTCTTTTGAAGTCGGTTTTTGTTTTTTGTTTTGTAAAACTAATTATAGATTATGTTGTTACAGTCATGGCAAGTACTGGGAAAGCTAGTAGGTTAGAAGCCTTTATTGGCATTATTTTTATCGAACGAGTAAATGAAAAAGTAATGTCTTATGAAAAACACAGTTTTTTTTTTAATAAATTACACTTCGACTGTCAACCTTCCACACTTTCTCCGAGATTTTAACAGTATACTTTTAAAAGTGTGCAAAACAAATTAACACATAGTTCAAAGAAAACTTACTCTCTTCTAAAGGCGTTAAAGTTGCCAGCAAGTTATGGAGGCAGTCTTTAGTGCCAGATAAAGAAGAGCGCACAGACTTGTGCGACGTTGTTGCGTAGAGCGCGCGGCACGCAGCGGCCCGCACGCGGCTGTCTTCGAGATCGTTAGCCTTATCGTTAGACCATGATGCACATCTGAAAACCAGTGATAAATAACCTTGAAAAATAGGACATAGAACGCAGGACTGAAAAGGAAGAGGAGACCTATAGCAGTAGATGAAAATGGTTGATGATGATGATATACGGTCTCTGGCGCCATCATTTTTCACCCTTTAGTTTAGAACGCCTAATTCATTTTTAAACCAACATTTTGT
This sequence comes from Alcis repandata, assembly GCA_949125135.1. Lineage (NCBI taxonomy): Eukaryota > Metazoa > Arthropoda > Insecta > Lepidoptera > Geometridae > Alcis > Alcis repandata. The sequence continues at coordinate 6,144,479 of OX421226.1, read as the reverse complement.
AATTGCGCATTTATACTTGACTTCTCAGAAAACCTAGATTGCCTAGCGTATAAACGGCTTGACCGGTTTTATATTGCGAGGTGTCTTTATTGTCTTTGTATAAGAAGTGTCATATATGTGTTTTATTTATTTTTTTGTTGCTTCACAATGTCAATCATGTGAGGATGTCATATATACTTACTTACCAATATTTTTTCCTATTGATGATGAAACTTTATGAAATCCAGGTCTTTTCCTTTCTTATCTTAAACCTTGCCTATGGAGGCTTGATAATGTCAATAAATATGTAAATTTCGATAAGATTTGGAAAGTTATAATATGCATCTATCTCGAAACCTCGTAAGTACAATTAACGCATATATACAATTATACATATACGAGTACGTACAACTTCAATTGATTCACTCCAAAAGTTGACGTGTTATGCTAAATATGTTATTTTTAAACCAAAGCAAAAACCCAGTTTTCCCACATGGTCATCATAACTTATTGTTCAAATAGTTTTTCCTGTCTAGACCACAAAACAGTAATAATAGGTTGTCATTTATCATGCATACAAAAATGAGAATGACTGAAATATATCAATCTCACGTTACAACAGAAGAACGAATAAGCATACGTTCCACAAGTAGCAAAGATTGAAACTAACATGCTATCTATTAGTCGCCAAAAAGGATTAGAGCGCCACTTAGTTTGCTAACACTTGCTACAGAACAGCGCAATTTCTCCATAAGGCAACGAATGACATTACAGTATAATCTTACTAATCCAGCACTTCGATAGATCGGCACGTCCAATAATCCGGCACCCTCCGCCCACGCCTCCCTCACCCCTCTATACCTGTGCGCTTCGGTCGCTGCGTCGTCGACTAGCAGTCTAACCTCAAAAGACTACAAGTTGCACAAAAGCAGACTTAAAACACAGACAAAGACAGCAGAGTATTTTAAAACTAGTTAATTACATAATGTGCCTACATTAATTAAATACGTTACATACATTTATTCTCTCTATGAAATGCTTCAATCCAGTAATCCAAACATTCCAATAATCCGGCACCCTCCGGTTTTCAATAGTGCCGGATTAGTGAGATTACACTGTACTAGTTCTGTATATTCAATTTTACTTTCCCTTCGAAACACTACCTCAGGCAGCTTTTTCGACGTTATAGAGCAGAACCATTCGCTGAAGCCACGTAGTTTCAATACGGAAATCAAAATCTTACTTCACAATCTAGCCAACCTTACCTAAACAAAAGCCGATACAGTCCTCGATCGTTCCACTCTTGCACGGGACATCGTTTAAATTCGCTGACATTGGTCAGTAAGTCAGCTACGGTCACCAGCAGTGCTACGGTGGGTGGCGGCCTGCCTTGCGACGCGAGTGCGGGCGATATCCAGACGTCGCCTGTTTTCAGCGCACGGACTTCTAATTCGGAACGACGTTCTAGCATTGTCAGAGAGATGTTTGGTTCTGAAATGAGAAAATAATAAATTAAATCGAATCTTGTCTCATAATAGTAGCTACTTACTAGCTGTTCCTCTCAGTTTCACCCGCATAACGATGAAAAACGGTATTTTTGATTATGAAAAGTAGATCATATTCTTTTCTGAACCTCTGACAACGTGCATGCAAAATTTCATGCTGATTAGTTGAGTAGTAGAGTAGACGTGAGTAGAGCGTGAAAGCGTAACAAACAAACACACTTTCGTATTAATAATATTAGTTTGATTAGTAATATTGGTCCCACTAGGTTGTATCGGCACATAACTTTTATGTTTCATGTTGTTAGAGTTTTCACCTCATAATCGACCATCTGCCACATATCGACTACTCTTTCTTATCGATAATGCGCTCATGAATTTGATTTACTAAAATCAATCCTCTCATTTGGTAATAATAAAATTCTACCAACAAAGAAGCGTCACTCTGTTTCCAGAGTGCAATTCATAAATTGTATAGTATGACAGACCTACCTATACCTACGTCATACGTAAAAAGTAAGCAAATCAGCCTCCGAAGCGTTGAATACCAGCAGATAATTACTTTTATTACATCGATTATTTTTTGCCGTCGTCGCTTACGTATAGTGATTCGATTAAAATTTTGTGCATAGATAAAATCGCACATGACGACAGTTGTAGGTAGTAGTGGACTTTATTCAATGATAATAAGAGTGAGTGAGCACCAGCTTTGTTTTATTAAAATGGAATTCAAATAAATCACTGCCCGTTCTGGATACTTGTGTGTCCATAATTTATCGGAATAATAATAGTCGGCGCTGAATCAGCGAACGTATATGTAGCTTCTTACCAAAAGATTGGACGTACTCTGTAGTGTTACAGAAGTTGACCAGAATATCAACGCAGTTGTCCAGAAAATTGTGTTCGTCCAGCTGCTCTAAGATCTCACATTCTAAAACCTGGAAAAGGAGAAGTATTCATAGCATTCAAAAAGCAATCAAACTCAAAGTTGATTTGAATGAACAGAACTTTAGCTGACAATTTTTACAGGCAAATAAACATGCATAAAACGTAAGAATATAATATAATTATCCAAAGAAACAGCGAGTGACTAAAAGAAGTTTAATTTACAGTCGCAAGTCGTTACTTTACGCCAATGCACATGGCACACTGGTTCTTTTATATTCTTTAACTAGCTGCGCCCCGCGGTTTTACCCGCTATCGTAGAAACCTTTGAGTTTTTAGGATAAAAAGTATCCTACGTTTTAATTAAAATAAGTTTCATTAAAATCCGTTCAGTTTTAAGGTCAGACAGATTTTCCTCATCTACAATTTTAGGGTCAAAGAGTCAGACAGATTTTCCTCGTCTTCAGTTTCATTATATGTTTAATAGATAACTTTTTGCTTTACAAGACTACATGCAGTGCCTCGAAATATGCGAAAGCATTGAACCCTTGCACTAAGATAAGTACATCAAAGTAAATAAATAACCGCTTCCACACGCTTTACTTCGTCCCATCGAGGCATTCAGGTAGTTTTCGTACTTAGCTTGGATGTTAGTTCTATTTACATCGTGTACTGAATCGGTAAGTAATAAATTACCATCTTATCCATAAACCAATTCAAATTAACCGACGGGACGACTAATAAACAGTATCGTATAGCTTTATTACTCATGTTTATGTGACAGATAAGGCGCTTTTGCGTTTTGATTCAGTTCAATCGATCAATGAATAGATAGATTATAGTAGACGATACAAAAATAGACAGATGTATTTATTGATAAATAGGTTTATAGAGTTCAAATTGATTCGTCCCCCAGACGCAGTACTGCGGTCGCTTTTTATGACACTAAACTTGACAATCGTTTATCCCGATAGGTTTCTGATTTCTCGATTTGAAAAACTCCAAGGTTACTTGTAGATTCATTTTGGTGAAGATTTCTAACCAATACCTACCTATACATTTTTATATGGCATTGCGGGTGTATTTTCTGCTCTGGCACATGTACCTAGGTACCTACAGTTTTATTATACAGAGTTATTCATAAAGGGTATGCTAAGCCGAAAAGAGCTCATAGCACTCATCATTATGAACAACTTTTGCAATGGGACCAACTCGAAATTCGCGAAAAAAATCAGCTGTTCCATACAAAAATGTTAATGACACTCGACAAAATTTATGGAACAGCTGATTTTTTTTTTCGCGAATTTCGGGTTGGTCCCATAGTAAAAGTTGGTCATAATGATGAGTACTATGAGCTCTTTTCGGCTTAGCATACCCTTTATGAATAACCCTGTATATGTATGGTCGCTCGGGGTGGTCCCTATCAGTCCATTAATGATAGCTTCTTGACACGGGTTCCAGATAATTAGGAATCCTATTTCCAATTAGGAAAATAATAATCCGATTAGGAAAATACGCATGGGTAAATAAAAATAAAACTAAATTTCTTCGAAACAATTTATTTCTTTCAAGTTGAAACTATCGAAATAATATAAATAGTACATAAGAGTAAATGCAGTAAGTGAGATAATCTACATTCATAAAGCACTTACAATTTTGATTATTATTGTCAAAACATTTATTTTAATTAGCTTAACTCAAAGAATATGCTACGGCAATACAAATAAATAAGTATGCATACACTTTAAATATATAGTAATTTGCACGTTGGCGATTTTTCTTTGCTAAACTCCTTTTTTAAAAATAACTTAATGTAAAGGTTAACCTTTATAGCTCGCAGAGATTTTTGTAAAAAGGGTTTGACAAAGAAATATCGTCAGTTCGTAATGCCCTTCCACAACAGACCATAAATTCGAAGTGCGCAGTAAAATGAGAAATTGTGATATAAATAGAGTTGGGTTTGCCAAAACAATAGACGATTAACATTTATGTGCGCTGTTTGTTATTCTGTTTTACTCATATCGGTTCCAAAACACACACTGACCTTTCCAGTTACTCGTGATAAATAAACGCGTACTTTTTTTACATACCAGCAGTTTTATTTAATCGACCAATTATAACATTGTAAGCGACTCGATTAAAAATCATCCAAGAAAGTAAATAATAATGTAGAGGCAAAGTTTATTCATTCGATTAACTCGATAAAATTACACATGCCCAGACTATCCTGAGCCATGCCATCAAGCCATTAAAGGAGATTGTATGGTGTCGACCGACGTAATAACATGATCATAATATTTAAGTTTGATGGCTAGGTCTACAAACGAGTAGGAAGAAATCACATAATTGGTCAATCAACGTAAAAAACCTGCCTGTCTTTAACATGTACTTTGTACGTAAGTTTCAACTTTAAAAAACTATTTCAAGGCAGTTCAAGTTTCGGTATGCACAAAAAATCAATAACTACAAAATTACATCGCTTGAAACACCGACAAAGATTCAAACCATTTTGTTTTAATGCCACATACCATGTTGAATTATCTGACAGACAGCGAATTATAAAAAAATATTTATAGCTACATTTATTTTTATAAATTAAGTTTAATACAATCTTAAGTACTACCCCTGTGATCCAAATATAGAGTACCATATCGTATGACTAAAGTTAAGTAATTTAGACATGGGTGCTCTACTTTTGGCGAAGCTGGCAGGTTCAACACCCATCTTATGCTATACTATGTCTAATAATACAGTTTAAAGCTCTGTTTGGAGTGGAGTAAAACGGAGCCAGATACCGCCCTTGTTCTTTAGCATGACGCTTCTTGGGTCGTAGTAGATGTAGGGAGTGGTCTTAGCGCATGGTTCTACTGTGAAAGTGCTAAGCATCGCGGCCAGGCCGGCGGCTACCATCAGCTGGGCGAAACGAGCTCCTACAAAAATACAAAAAAAAATGTCACAAGGTTATATTATATATTACAGCGGTCCTGGAAGAATTAATTGCTTTAGCCTTTGGCTAGTACATTTCGCGATATGTTGGAACTAAGGTAATATTGGAATCCGTCCTATGTCCAATATAAGATGCAAAAAAAGAAACAAGTTCGATTACAATAAATAATAATGTCATATTTGCCCTGCAGCATTTTCGCATTACTGCTTCAAGTAATTTACATTCGTACGTAATTTAAAGGAAAATATCACTATAAAATTGTTTATTTCATTGGAAACTATTAATAGCTGTGTAAATAAATTCAGTGATAGTAATCTTTAAGTAATAGTCGTTTGCCACAGTGAATGTCACTACTGACAAGGAAAATGAGTTGCACACGCTGCGTACTCGCTGTTATTTCTGTGACGAAACTTGATAAAATAAAATATAAAAATATTGTAACTGAATAAGATAAAACTACTCAGCGCCAGTCTGCTCTTAATGCATAATGTAGTGAGCATAATATAACCTTTTGAAATAGTTTGACAAACGATGCAAGAGAATCTGTCAGAACAATGCACTGATTTTTAAATATTTTTGCATATGTATCTGGAACTCTTGAATGAACAAAGGATGTTTACATTTTCTTGGCACTATTTTAACTTTTGATAACAAACCGCTGACATGGTTATGAAATAATTCTCAGAACAATTTTCCTTGATTGAAATAGTTTCGCAATTTACTTCATATAGCCCTATAGGTCTATAGGACAATGACCTCTCAAAGTAATTAGAAAAGTACATACCTGGGCAACTTCTTGGACCGTCTCCGAACGCCATAAATCCTGAAGGGTTTGAATCGTCTTTAAATCGCTCAGGATCGAATTTGTCAGGATTCGGAAAGTGTTCTGGGTCTCTCTGAATACAGTACAGTGGGATCAGAACTGGATCCTTAACTTTTACAGTCAACTCTGAGCCAATGAGGGTGCAAGGAGTGGTACACAGTCTGGTAGTCATTGGAGTCGGTGGATGCAATCGCAACGTCTCCATAAACGTTTGCGTGACCAAATGCATCGCGTTAACTGCCTCATAGTTCAAACCACCGTATCGTTCGAGACATTCATTTATCTCTATTCTTATTCGATCTTGTAAATCTTTGTCTTTAGCCAGTTCGTATAAACAGAAAGACAGAGTAGTAGACGACGTTTCTAGTCCGGCCAACATAAATATAAACGAATTAGACGTTATTAACGCATCCGTCATATCAAAGCTGCTCTCAGTTTTTTGAACGTTTAACATCAGTTGAAGGAAATCTTGCCTCTGTATTCCAGTAGTACGTCTCTCGTTAAGTACTTGGTTTATAATAGTAGTGAAAAAAACTTCCACTTCGGGAGAGTAACTTTTGAGATTCAAAAATTTAAAAAGTCTTGGAAAGAATGTGCGACAGTATCGTTTGAGGATTGTAGCACGATTGATTTTGAACATTTTTTGCGACATTATTAGAAACGGTGATTCGGGGTTTTTTAGAGAACCCGGGTCAACTCCAAATGCGCAGCTCCCGATGACGTCGGTCGTGTAGCGACACATGATCCCTGGGACGTTGACCTCATCAAGTGGCATTTCAAGTAAGGTGTTCTTTAATGTTTGGGCACATTCTGCTACTAGAGGAAACATTCCTTTCATTTTAGCAGACGAGAAGGTGGGCGTCACTATGTGTCTCATCGCCTTCCATTCGGCCCCACTCATATTCGCCAGATTGCGCAGTAACGGTTCCCGTCGCGTATCCGTCGACACAGAGACGCGATCGCAGAAACTAGGGAACTCCTTCGAGAATATGTTTTTTACAATCTCCAGGTCGATAATCATCAGCGTCGGTCTCCTGGCTTGAAATATTCCTACGTACTTTTCTTTACGAAAGCTGTCATAGAAATACTGAAGCATGTGTGTATAACTGCGTCTCATCGTGAACGTCGGCCCGAAGTTACCGAAAATCGGGCACGGTTCCCTGTACGGAACATTTCTGGATTGCCAATATTTTCTGCCATTCGTCGCATAGTGGAAAACTGTCAATAGTAGAAGGAGGGAAAATATTATCACCAATAAAATAACACAGAACGACATTTTCACTGATTGTGCACTGATTTAAACGCTGATAAGTTCGGTCGATGTATTTATCGTGCCGGCATTTCGAGTGTATGTAAACAAACACGGCACGCGTACGAGCAGCGATGCGGAGTGCCGGTGCGGTGGTGCGGCGGCTGCTGCGGTCACTGCTCGAGTGAAGCCTGAAGCGTGCCGTGCGGTGCGCTGCGAGCGCAGAGATAAGCCCTACGCGAACAGACGCGCGACGCGGCCGCGGGCTGCACCGAGGACGCGTGCCCGGACCCACTGCCGTCACGCGAATAAATCCATATATCGAATCTTACGACGCCTATTGTATTCCAAAACGAGTAGTGTACTTTAAAACACGTTATACCTTTACCCGGTCATTGCTGTACACCTATATAAACTCATTCTCATCATAAACGTCGTCATAATAATGGGAACTTGTATAAATACGAACGTTTAATTGCTTTGTTTACAAACGGTAGCTGAAATGAAACAAAGCGTGTAAGCAAACTTAACCGATTCTATTCTCAAGATATGAGTTTTCAAACAATGAGCAATAATTCAAACCGGATATGTGAAATCAATATCAGAAACAGTTATTCAATAGATAAGGTAAACAGCGTATTAATTTGATCAGTATGCGGATATAAAGAAAACTTATAAGTGGAATGATTCAATGACTTCGAAATATGTCTATCAGGATCTGAACCTGTCCTTATTATTATGGAGCTTAGCTAATACAAACTTATGATTTGAACGAAAACGTATGAATATTCCTGCCTAATCCACCACATACGTTTGTAAATGTTATAATGACTAGTAAGCACGCAACTCAGTTACACACATCGCACTTTTGCTTTCAATTTACTATTCAGTAAATCAATCAATCAATATGTATTCAGAAATACATTATAGGTCTCTTACATGAGATATACCTACATAAATGAGACAAAAAGCCTTAACTAAATTACGCTCAGATGTGAGTCAGCACGTGTTAATTTTCCAACTTGCATCGAAGACCTAATGAGGATAAATATGTGTTTTCCCAAAATGCAAAACCTTTTATTTTGTTCAAAATATTTGTTCAAGTACTTTAAAATGTTTGCTTTTAATATATTTTAAAAAAGATTTTCAATTTATTCAGTTTTTTTTTTATAAAAGCTGCGCCTCACGTTTAAGTTCCTTCAGTAATTTAGTTGTATTTTAGCGGGATAAAAAGTGGGCTAAATGTGTTAATCCAGGGTACAAACTGTCTCTATTCTAAATTTCCATCAAACCGTTTCAGCGTGAAGACGTAAGAAAGAAACAAACACACACACAAACTTTCGTATTTATAATTTTAGTATGATATCTTGAAATGGAATTGTGTTTCCTACTCGTGTTATTCAATCAATTCTGATAATCTCATTTATTGTTTTAATTTAAGACAGTACATAAGTAATCAGAGATAAGATTGCGCTTTATTTTATGTGTTTTAATTCACAGATACATACTACGTGTGTAATACTTTTCTTGTAGACCACGCTATACTTGCAAATAAATATACTAGAGCACTTATTCCTTCAAACGTCTAAGATGAATAGATTTCACCTATAAGGAAAATCAGTCAGGAAAATTCAATGCTTTCCAATGGATTTCAATTTACCTTTACTTTTTTTCGCTAATTAGTTTGCAGTGTACATACTGTACAAGTGTACATAGTAATGGATTGTGGAAGCAATCCTTCTTTAACGTATGTATTATATACAGGGTTATTCATAAAGGGTATGCTAAGCCGAAAAGGGCTCATAGTACTCATCATTATGAACAACTTTTACTATTGGACCAACTCAAAATTCGCGAAAAAAATTCAGCTGTTCCATACATTTTGTCGAGTGTCATTGACATTTTTCTATGGAACAGCTGATTTTTTTTTCGCGAATTTCGGGTCGGTCCCATAGCAAAAGTTGTTCATAATGATGAGTACTATGAGCCCTTTTCGGCTTAGCATACCCTTTATGAATAACCCTATATATTAGGTATGTTTGTCAAAGAATAGATCGTTAAAGAAAACGATTAGGTACTATGATTAATCTATGCACTGTGGGTGGCCAATTGGCCATAGAATACAAATCAAGGGTACGAATAGCAAACACTCCTAACGTATACTTACGTGATATTTATAATATTATTATATTCATCCCAAGGACATACAAATTTCCACGCTCCTTGATAAAGACCAAAACGGCAATATTAATACTTTTTTCAGTTTTAACACTTTAACTGCTGAAAACACATACCTTGTGTTTTAATTTGTGCAACGCGAATGCGGCTACACACGCCAGGTGCGTAAAATACAACACATGTGACTATTAGCCGCAGTTTAGGTAAACGCATGACGCATGTCATTATTAGCAGCAGTCAAAGCGTTAACGATTGCGGATCAATACAGAAGAATAGCTCTTTGTAATGCGACCACCCAAAGAGCTTATTTATTGGTTAGTGTGTATTAAATTTGTATGCAACACATCACGCTAAAACGACAAAGCATTCATAAATATTACATAGGTATCTACATAATTTTTTACTCACCGAAATAATGCGCCTATTTCAGTGAGTAAAAAAGTAGCAACCTTTTGATAACGAAACCATAACTTATAACAAACAAACCATTATGAAGACGATAATAGGATACTTTTAAACCGGGAAACCTAAAAAAACAGTAAAACAGCGGAATTGTGGGGCTAGCACAACTTTGACGTAAAAATACGTAGCGAGTTTTCGATAGAAAAGTGTATGCCATTTACGACTGTCAAGTATGCTCCTGACGGGTGTAAATGGCGTACACTTTTCTATCGAATACTCGCTACGTATTTTTACGTCAAAGTTGTGCTAGGCCCACTGGTTGCGTCCCGCAGTTTTACTTTACTGCGACTAAAAAATCTAGTAAAATTTGCGGGAGTGTCTGCATCCTGCGGTTTTTATTTTTTATTTAAAACATTTGCATTTGACCACCATCTTGCCTGATGGTAAGCAACGATACGGTCTACGATGGAGCATGTTTGGCCAGAAGAAACCGATTCACTCGCGACTTGAAGACACCCAGATTATATCTAGCGGGAAACACCCACTCAGGCAAAGCGTTCCACAACCTAGCGGTTCGCACAATAAAGGTGGAATCTAAGCGCTTCGTACGAGTTTTAGGTATATCAACCATAAAACGGTGTCGCTTAAGTGTGTTGGTGTGTCTTTTTACTTTTAAAATAATGTATTTGATGTAGCCTTATGATCTCGCCCTTTGTTTCTAGAACTACAACACACAATACAACACTCAACCGCAAGTGGAACAAATGTAAGATTAACAAAGTCAATAGTAATATGTATTCAAACGTAGTCAACAAAGACTTCAACGAAGCGCAAATTTAAATAGCACTTTACTTTACTTTGCTAATATCACTTTACCTACTCGAAATTATCTTATTTTCTTAACAGATTTCGGATAGATTACAAGACTACGGGAAGAACCTACAGGGTTTACTAATATTATAAATTCAGAAGTATGTTTTTTATTTTTCTTCAAAGAATGATTTTTAACTAAATGTTGTTTACAGAACGATCTGGGTTTGCGATACATTTTTATCCAAAAAAAAAAACGGTTCTTGAAGACAAGCTACCGGGCGCCCTAAAGCAAATTACATTTAAAAAAAATCAAATTGAATCAATTGTCCCACTTCCAAAAATAGTAATTTAACATTATATGAATGAGTGTCATCATCGAGTATAAGTGCAGTATAACTGCAGTTGTGCCCTGCAGTTTTTCGTTTTTCGGGATAAAAAGTAGCCTATGATCAACAAACATCCAAACTGTGACATTTATAATATTAGTAGAATATACAGATAATTATGCCTGATTTATGATTGAGTTGAATGTCCAATGATACTTTGTCACTGATTGGACTCGAATGGGCAGATGACAAAATAAAAATAAGATATCGGCTGAATGAGATACTCGTACGACGATCGTACGACTAACCGGCTTGCGTTATCAGACTTATATCTTTTCTTCAAATAGTACAGCCAATGTCCTTGGATTTTGCGAGATAAAAATACAATAGAATTAACCATTGTTGGAATGTTAAAGACTATAATAACTTGCAAGACAATGGGAAATACTATAATTTATGGTGCTATAAAAAAACTTAATGCACACCACAACACACATTTTCATCCATTTTGTCGAATGTATTTGTTTTTTTCCATGGCAAAATTGATAATTTTTCACAATTTTAGAGTAAAAATTGTTCGAAATTGAGTACTATGATCCCTTTTCGGCTTAGCGTGTCATTTCCTTATATTTTTACCACATACAGTTACTTATTTTAGTTCCATTTTGTTGGCGTGAAATTAGTAATTTTACATAATTTTGCGGTGGACGATTAAATAGCTTAATTCCAGATCAATAAAGAATCTGCAAGTAGAGTGCCTTGGCAAAAGACAGCTCATAGGCTCAGCACTAAACTGATCAACGTAACTCAGCGTTAAAACATATCACAGCTGGTATACAGGTCTACCCTCGATAAGTGATTAGGCCGTATTCCACAACGCTGGCCAAGTGCGTGTTAGAGGATGAACTCATGCTGGTTTTTTTAACACGCTTTTATTAGCTTCACCTGTATGTTTGTATGTATGTTTGTAACCGACTCCTTTGAGCTTGTTTTTGACCCACTTTATACGGTCAGATTTCTTTCAAACTTTGTAGATATATCGAAGACCGATGACAATACACTAAACGAAGCGTGTTTTTTAGTTTTTTTTACTATTAATTATTTATAATAATTATAATTGGTAAGACTTACATCGGATTTGAGCGAGACGCGGGAAGAGACAGCTGTCAGTAGAGAAACGGCGGCCGCGCGGACGATGTTGGCTTCACCTTGCTGCGAGAATATCCGCGCAGCGTACTGGGACAGTGATTCATCGTCGACAGCTGCACCAAGGGATTTAGTTATGGCTTTTTGTATGAACAATTACAGGTTCAAAAACGTTTAGTCATGTCAACACACAGGCACATTACATATAATTATTATATACATACATAATATATGTACATACACTGCTTACAATCAAACAAAGCATAGAATCAAAAAGGAAGTTAAAAAAGTTTTTAAAAGCATGCCATTGTTAATCGATGTTTTTTAAATTATTTATTCAGTATACAGTATTTTTTTTTTTTTGCTGTTGCACAAAAAAACCACGAAAGGTTTGTTGCGGTGCTCACGCATCACATGTAAACCAGTAATACAAAAATAAGAGCAAAGGTTCAAGATTAAAGTAAAACACACATTACCTTTAATTGCTACCTCATTTTAATTTACATATCTTTCTAATACATTTTCTTCTCTAAAACTACACTACCCCAGCGGTTACCGACCGACTGATTTGTATAGAGATAGATAAATATGAACGGTAGCATTGGTCCCCGTTCAGACCACTTCATGTAAACAAGAACAAAAGTTCGAAGTTCGTGCCGTGACGTACCTTGCAATAAGTGCGGTAAGAATTGAGCGTAGTGAGCCAAGGATGCGAAAACGTTGAGTGCGGCTGCACGAAGCTCGACACGCGCGCTTTTTGTGCATTTTGCTACCGCGTTCACTACTTCGCCATTCCATGCTTCACTCCAACGCTGCAATACAAAGTGGTTATCAAAACGCCAATCACATGTACAAGGAGTTTGAAAATCTTTTGACTAGAAAAAGCGTTAGGCCGGAGAGAGCTTTAGTTGCAATCATTGATCTATTGTTTGGAATTAAAACTACAATCTTAGCAAAATAAATCTTATTCTTCTGTTATGGGAAGTGACTTTTGTACTGACTAATGTATTATTTTTATCTGACTGTCCGAAAGAAAAATACTGTATTTTAATATCTACTGTACTGTCATGTAGGGGCCATACATAGTTATTATGATAATGGATGAGTGATATGTCACTGACACGACCAAAGGGCGAATGACTCGACAAAAATGTAGGCAATTGTAATCTTAGGTACTTACCTACTATGAATAACATGTACGGAAAGTAGAGGTACTTTAATTCGGTGTACGTTTTACAGATATAACAATGTAAATTATATATGTACTATTTAAATAGGTGACATGAATGTACAGACCCTGACTTATAACGTACTATAGGCAAACCATATAACTCGATGGCGCGCGCGCGACTTTACCCCCGAAACCACCTTGGGGGACGCCCGCTTCGTTCCGCGAGTTATGTATATGGTTTGCCTATAGCTTGCATCTAAAAAACGCAGCATAGAATCTCAAGGAGTTTTTTCTTCTAACCTTCAACTCCAACGTCAAAACTGATGATGACGCTTAATGGTGATGACTTAAGGAATCTATTCTTGCGCAACTTACAAAAACAATTCATGAGAATTTGAATAAAATGTTTCAATTTAATCATAAAACGTCAATCATGTAGTGCACTAGAAATATTGTTTATCTGTGTTAAAAATAGCCTTAGATACTTTTATCTACCAACAGCAAAGATATTTCAAGCTATGGATTTCGGATTAGCATTCCAAATCGTTCAAACCAAAGGTATGAAACTGTGGTAAATACATTCTAGCGAGTCTAAAATGTAGTACATTGTGCATTTTCATGACGATGTAGGATTTAAATTAGCTTATTTCTAAAATATCCCACTATGTACCTACCGTCCTATATAGGGTTATTCATAAAGGGTATGCTAAGCCGAAAAGGGCTCATAGTACTCATCATTATGAACAACTTTTACCATGGGACCAACCCGAAATTCGCGAAAAAATTATCAGCTGTTCCATAGAAAAATGTCAATGACACTCGACAAATTGTATGGAATAGCTGATTTTTTTTGGGGATTTCTGGGTCGGTCCCATCACCATTTGTGAATCTATGTATCAATGAGATAAAATGCACCTACGTTGTAATCTAACGGCTTACTACCCTTTATCACGGATCAAAAAATGCAACTAACGTTAGCATTTAAGTCAGATATTATTTATCAAAATTCTTTGACAATGCGTAAATTCGAAGGAACCAAGTGTCAATAATACCCACTTACGATAGAATATCTCATTTCATTGGAAAGTTTTATGCATTTTTATCAATTTAAGCGGAAATGTCAATAACAGTAATCTTTCCGGTAATTTTCATACGCCACATGTCATGTGGTATCATAACATACATGAAGGATTGGTCTAACCCTGTTTACTAAAAAAATCTACTCGCGCTTGTAAATTCAATAATATAATAGTATAAAATATTTATCTTCTTCTAGCATTTTATACGTCTCAAAAAATATTAAATATCTATAATTTTTTTCTACTTTCTGACATCGATTGACACGTGTTTTGTTTATAGCACCTCCTCTCCTGTTGGTCTGAGATACTTCTCTTTTCTGACGAAAGTTCTAAATCGCCGCTATACATACCTGCACCGGTATTACTTCTTCATGTATCTGCCGCAACAGAGCCAGTAATGTTAGCATCGCATCGAGTCTGCACGCCTGTCCCTTTCTACCGCCTCCCATGGCGCAACCGCTGAGTGTTTTCGTGGTTACTCTTATACAATAGATTAAAGTGTCCTCCGATAGATGGCAGAAACGGGAGCAGAGCGCGTATCGGACACAACGCATCAATTCGTTAAGATAACCTGAAAAGGGGACTTTTTTGTTATTTACGCCTTAGGTCAATCTTGATTTATACTGTTTAAAATAAAAATCAAAACAATACTATCAAATATGTCAGATAAGATCATTTTATGTTTTGCATATAAAGAAACGCCGCAAGCAAAAACTAGAAATCAAAGTTTAGCTAAAACTGGAACTTCTACCTTTTCCTACTAAAAGATACTGGTATATCTTACCCAACGCATGAAAGTTTCTCAAATCGACTTTCTCCAGACAATCCAGCAGTATCTTTACCAGACTTTCCAACCGATTGCTGTCGTAATCGTTATCCTTATCGAGCATTATTATGCACCTTATTAACACCTGCAACAAGAATTCAATTTAGATCTGAACCTCCTTTGTGCTTCTTACAGCAGAAGTCCCAATGTAACCCAACCCTATATACTCAATTGTACTCGTATATGGGGTTAGTCTGCCATTGGATATTTTGCTGTACCCTGCACAATATAGAGCTCACATTTGAATGTGAGGACCGGACAGGTTTTGGTACAACATTAAAG
Source organism: Alcis repandata (assembly GCA_949125135.1). Lineage (NCBI taxonomy): Eukaryota > Metazoa > Arthropoda > Insecta > Lepidoptera > Geometridae > Alcis > Alcis repandata. Next base: position 6,128,871 of record OX421226.1, on the reverse strand, counting down.
CCGTTTAAAAAAATAAATTGATTATTCTTACTTTGACAATATGTACGTGGACGTGTATCACTTCTATGCAGTCTTGAGGTGTCTGTTGCGGAAACAGTTGAATGCGACTCAGCAGCGAAATAATGCTCGCGTCATTACCGATGAATGATGATTTTATCCAAGTCATCGCTCCCTCTACAAAAAATGTACGAAGAAATCGTATAAAAGAGGGCATCAAAAACCATGGAACTGCTCCGCTTTCTTGCTGTACAAAAACAGAATGAAAAAAGGTCCGTTAAGTTAACGGGAGTAAGTGGATGTAGCTGTTGAGATATATTTACTAACCATTTGCAGGAACAGTGTCCATAAAAGCCAAGACAAAATGCAGCAACGAGACGAGGAGAGCAGCGTCGCGGGACGAGGCAGGCGGCGCGGTGAGGAAGCGCTTCGTGTGTTGCCACTGCAGGGAAACTAGCTGCTCGGCTGTTATAGACGACAAGGGGAGCAGGTGGGTGTAGCTGTTGAGATATAAGATTGGTTAATTGAGAGAAGTCGTCGGCTTTTGAAACTTCTTATTTTACTGATTCGGGAGTCTTCGGGTTTCATTTTAAATTGATTAATGTTAAGTTACATATTATGTTAAGATGTAATTATTGTTTTAAGTTTTGTTAGGTTAGGTTAGACAGTTTTGTTTTGACTTAGAGCCTTATCACACTAGCGGTTCGGAAGCGGATGCCGGGCGGAGCGGACGCGCCGCGAATGCGTCGCGAACACGCCGCGGTTGCGCAGCGAATTCGTTGCGGACGCGCAACGGGATCGCCGCGAACAGCAAAGTGGACGCCATTTTGTACTGTCTCGTACAAACGTAATAACGAGCCTTTCTTCAGGTGACACTGATAATCTCAAATGTGTGTCTTTATGTCTTATGTCAGTTTGTATCAGATGCAACAACTCATAAAGTGTAGGTTCGACATTCGCAGGTAGGAACGAAATTGTTTTGGATTATTTTTTATTCGTTTGCAAAACAACACAAAGTAGTCGCTCTCCTCCATTCGATTAACTGTTAAAGGATCTTCCCAAATTCGTCGATGCTTTCGTTTTCGTCTCCGGCGTCTTCGAAGTAATAAAGCCAAAAGCAGTATTTCCTCGTCGGAATCCATTTTGTTACTGAGTGTATTGTACAGCGATAATTTGCTACAAACACGCGACGAAAACGTAACGTATTCGCCACGCGTCCGCAACGAATTCGCTGCGCAACCGCGGCGTGTTCGCGACGCATTCGCGGCGCGTCCGCTCCGCCCGGCATCCGCTTCCGAACCGCTAGTGTGATAAGGCTCTTAAGCTCCGTCATAATCAAATATTTGATTAAATTTAAGTATCGTTGAAGAATATTTATTGCTGAACAAGCGAAAGAGAGTAAGAAAAAAAAATAAAGTGATAGAGATAAAGGGAGAATTTAATAAAAGGCGAACAATATTCTTAAAAAATAACTAAAGAATTGTTCTTTCTGTCATCTCACCTCTCCAATATATTAAGTGCTTCATTAACTTGTCTGTGACTCGTAGCGTTCTCTAAAGAAATCAGGGCTTTGCTGCACGAATATATTGGGCAAGCTGTTCTCAACAGAGCCAAATCTCTAGCGCAGGGGCGAAGGGCGAGGGGCGCGGGTGGAGAAGGAGCCTCTAATAAGACCTTGGAACAGCCCGAGTTTGCGCACCACCAGTGTACACGGATCGCCATGCGCCAGTCTTCTTCGGCTAACAACCATTCTAAAAATACAAAATATATTAGGAGAAATGAAAAAGTATTGATGTCCTTGTCTAATAGGTTGCACTGACAAAGACAGATATTTTGTGGTTAGTTTAGATCTGTCAAATAAAGCCCTCAAACTAGGGCCCAGTGACCCTGTAGAACTGCAGCTGTTACATAAAAAGGAGAGAGAAATTTTATGTTACACCAAAATAGAAATGTTTGAGAACCTGAAGTACGCTGCAAATGTATTAGTTATCTCTAAACTTGGCTTACCTACATAGGAGTGCTCAGCGTTAGGGCTGCTATTCCAATAACTATTGACTTTGAAAGGCAGGCTCGTCCGTTCCTTCACGTTCAACGGTAGGGCTGGCACGCGACGTCGGGACGCGTCCAACTCTTGCAGTGCGAACCCTGCCCAAGCGACTAGCGAGAGGATTTGAGCGCACATCGCTACTACAGAGTCGTTGGCGGGGAATACTAGTATCACTGTAAAATATAAGAATACATTTTAATAAATAAAAAATGTGTAGTATCGAAGGTCAAGACTCATTCTGGGTCGTTGTGACATACGGTTTGTTTTTTTTATATCTCTTAGGTAGACTCGTAATCTCGCTTGACAAAAGACTGCGCGAGACATTCACATAGCATTGAAGGCCATGACCCATTTTGGAAACTGCACCATAGGAGTAAGTATGACATAATCACGTAGCTTTCTGTTCTGTTCAGAACAACAATTATATTTACTTTTATTATAAATCATGAAAAAAGCAAATTTAAATTTCAGCAAACGTAAAACTTACCTCGGATCAAGAGTGTAGGTAAGTCCGGTACTTTGGACAAGTTGTGTCGACTGCTAAAGCATACGCTGTTAATTATAGACACGCAACTCAGCGCACATTCAGGGAAAGCTATATAGTCGTCTACTGTTAGCGACATTCTGAAAAACAAACCACATACAAATACATAAAATGGTTTTGTTATACACGTTAGTTCGTTGTCGCGACGAAATAGTATACGCATGGTAATTTAAAAAAAAAGAGGTTTGCAAATGAGATTGTCAAATATGAGACTACAAGCTCTTGATAAACTTCATTGACGGACTTCAGGTGGCATGTTACAGAAGTAAGGCATAAAATTGCAACGATAATTCTGCACTATCTGAACCCGTCAAACAGGACGGTTGATTCGTATAACATCTGTGGCTGCAGCATGCTGCTACCGTCGCTCAAATTATGAACTCGTTTATAGTTTACTAACTGCAACCCGGTTTCATATGCTTTTTTTTTTACTTTTCAACCTTCCCTGAACTTTCACAAATATATATCTAGATCAAAATCAGCGAAATCGGTCCAGCCGTTCTCGAGTTATAGCCAGTCAAACGAACAGCGATTCATTTATATTTATCTATACTAATATTATAAAGAAGTAAAGTTTGTGTGTTTGTATATTTGTTAAATTGTAAGGGGTAATCTCGGGATCTACTGAACCGATTTTAAAAATTCTTTCACCAATAGAAAGCCACACTATTACTGAGTGTCATAGGTTATATAAAAAACCGAAAAATAAAAAGGCTTTTACGTGGTAGTCCGTTTTGCAAAGTGAATCGGAGAAAAAACGGTCCGGACGGCGCGCGATGGCTTCGGGTTTAATTAACATTATGCCCAACGAAGTGGGCACGGGTCAGCTAGTATAATATATAAGATTAAAAAATCACCCACCTGAGTATAGCAACGATAACTTTTAGTCCATCACACTGGTCGAAGGTTTCGTGCAGCTCTTGTTGCCGCATCATAACCGACAGTTGTTGTAGCGTGTTGCGTCGCAGAGACGGTTCCAGTGAGGGGTGCAACGAGTCTCGAGAGACAAAGTCGTTGCCGTGCTCGTCGAGCACTATATCTTGTTTGAGGACGTCCAGAATTTGGGTTAGACCCGTTGTCTGTAACATCCATGCATACAGGTTTATAAGGAGGATCTGCTAATCCAAAAAAGACTCATAGTACTCATCATTATGAACAACTTTTGCTATGAAATAAAAACGGAATTCGCGAAAAAAAATCATCTGTTTCATAGAAAAATTTCAATGGTACTCGACAAAATGTACAACGCAGTTGTTTTTCTTTTGCGGATTCCGGGTTTAAAATACTTAATAGTAAAAGTTTCTCATAACGATTAGTACTATGAGACACGAGAAAAAATAAATGGAAATTGCGGAAAGTTTTCCATGATACATTTCTGCATAAGATTATAAGAATTAGAGTGAATAGAATGATAATAGAAGAATCCAACGTCTAGTCGTGGACTGTCGACTGTAGGGATAAACTGGTGTAACTGTAACTATAGCTTACCTGAGGAGTTTTTGAAGGGGAGCTTGTAAGATCTACATTAAAATCTTGCGATTTGACTCTCTTCAACGCGTTCAATAGAACATCGGCTCGCAGCGATTCTCTTGGAGGTAGTAACTGTTCATCATCTGAAAGTAAAATGTTTGAAGCTACGAATAAAATTATTAGTTCTAAGTTGTAAAACTAGAGGCGTTTCACTTACTTTTTCTAAACAGGATTCCATTGTCATTAGCATAAAAGAAATAAATAAAGTTTATTACAGTTACATTTTTGAATGTACGCTAGAGAAATATCACCAAACTCTCTTGACATTGTCCAGGAAAAGAGTAAAATGTACTAATCATACTAACATACCGACATTTCTTGTCTTCCACACCCAAGCCACAGAGTAAATAATAGCTTCTGCGTAACTCAGTTCGCTACACCTCAGTTGTAAACGGCAAACGTCGAACGATCGATGAATTAATTTTGTGTCTAAATCTATGTGTGGCAACATTACACCACTACAGTCATCATCATCATCCTCTTTCTTGTGCCATTGTTCAGTGTCTCGGGCTAATCTCGTCCATGTATAAACGTCAATGGGTTCAATGTCGCCTCATAAAAACGCATGTCATCTTTACACTAAAATTTCATTCATCTCAGTGATACCTGGGAGAGATGACTCTTAACGATGAGGTCGTCAGTTGTAGCACTAGTTTTAAGCGTTAGCAGTAGACGTTACGAGCCGGTGTAGCTGCTGTTCATGCGCTTCGTCACGGAGTAACACGAGGAAACCAATGAACATCAGTTGCACAAGTCCCGACACCAACTCACACTCCGCTACATCTCACGTAGCCCACACTCCGCTACATCTCACGTAGCCCACACTCCGCTACACCTCACGCAGCCCACACTCCGCTACACCTCACGCAGCCCACACTCCGCTACATCTCACGCAGCTCACACTCCGCTACATCTCACGCAGCCCACACTCCGCTACATCTCACGCAGCCCACACTCCGCTACATCTCACGCAGCCCACACTCCGCTACATCTCACGCAGCCCACACTCCGCTACATCTCACGCAGCCCACACTCCGCTACATCTCACGCAGCCCACACTCCGCTACGTCTCACCTAGCAGCCGGCACAGCGAGTGCGCCGCGTCGAGCTGCACCGCGACGCAGCGCACGAACAGCAGCCGCGCCAGTCCCGACACCAGCTCCGCGCGGCTCACGCCCATACACTCCGCTATATCCCGGTCTAGAGACTTGCAGATCGCTTGACCTGAAAATATTGTCTTTTAAGCTAAATATTTTTTTTTTTAAGTAATCAATCTTTTGGAAAGATACGAGACGCGAATCCGATTCGTCTCTGACATACAAACGAACGTGGATTATGTGAACATTTAAAGTAATTTTTTGTTTGCACTTTTTTATTGTTTTAAAAAAAGCAAGCTAGGTTATATTATCTGTAGAATCAACTAAGTGACAAGTTGAAATCTTACCGAGATGTGTATCATGCGCTGCGTAGACATGCAACAAAGGCAGAACTGGTAACAAGCTCGCTAAGAGCCGCCACCAGCAGGCATCGCTCAGCACGAGACGACCTCGTAAAAGGTACAGCATTATGTCTGACGCACTCTCTTCCACCTGAAACATCGAATTGTTTTGATTCATAAAATGTTGTTGGAGGTCTATAACAGCTTCTGCGTCACTATTAGGTACGTGTACAAGTAAAAGTAGTATACTTGCCTCTCTAGATTTCGAAGACAACCCATGACAGCAGATCTCCGTCAACAAACTAACATCACAAACCAAAGACAGACATTTCTCATTCTCCTTCTGTAGCGCTTCGTCACCAGTCAGAATTGCTTTCACCATTTCCGCCAGAAGGCTGTAAAACTTCACGCTGACCCATTCAACATTGTTTGCCATCAAATTTAACGCTATACTTCTAACTATGGCCCAGTCACTGTCATTCATATCGAAATTTTTCGTTCTTAGAAGCAGAAAATCGGATATATCGTTCAAGAAAGCTTGGCTTTGAAATATCTCTAGGACAGGAAGCGAGTTCTTGATGCAAGTATAGACTTGCTTGGTGTTGCGGATAGAGTTCTTGTTTTTCATGAGGTTGACGGCTTCTTCCATGCTGACGCATAGCTTTTTTAGCTGTTTATACTTGGCTTTGTATTCTTGACATATAGGTGTGCGGGAACTCTGAAAAAATGTAGCAATGAAAAGGAGTACTTAAATAGTTTTTTAAAACCATAAAAATTTGACCTTCTTTTTAATTCTAGGGTCCCATTCCCATAGCAAATTAAGAACTTTATAGTTTTTGAGTTACAAACTGAGCATTCTTCACACTCATGCTAGTGTAACTCTGTTTATGCTTTTTACATATCCTTAATTCCTTCAAAGGAGATGAAGATACCGTAATGTAAAGTGAAGAAGAACATAAAAAGCTTGCGCACGCCAAAAGCCGCATGCGGCCCGCGTTTGTAGACAAAATATTGGTAAACCGTATAAATAAGTCCAAAACGTACATGCAAAACCGTAGCAATTCTGCCACTTAGTTCAGGGTAAAACAATTCCAACGCAGGGTCTATCTGGGCCATCTGTAGGGCTACGATCAAGGACGAAGGAGGCAAGGCCGAGTTTCTCGCCCAATGCAGCAGTCTTTCAGCGCAACTCGCCAGCCGAAGCCAAGTGGTGCGGTGGTGGCAGCGCTCCGAGTCTTCATAGAACGAATTTCTGAGAAAGAAATTGGGTAGGTATCACATCATTCAGTATTTTTATATTATACTAGCTGCGGTTTCACCCGCGCGGTAATGAAAAACGGTGAAAATGAAAAAAAGCCTATGCGATAACCCAAAGTATAAGTTTAATATCTAAATATCTATTCCAAATTTCATTAAACTCTGTTCAGCCTTTTCAGCGTGGACGAGTAACAAACATACTAACAAACTTTCACTTTTATGATGTTAGTAGGATAGGATTGAGCCATTTAGTGTCCTACTACTGGGCAAACGCCTACTGTCCCTCCACTTTTAGCGACAACTGGATGACAGAAGCTCATGATTCAGTATGGTATGGCAAAAGTTATTTCTTCTATTGTTTAGTTAGTTAATACTACAGTAAAGCTGGTTATAGTATCAAAATCTAAAGCGAATAATGGTTTGTTGTTCTTATGTAACATTCAAGCAACTGACCCAGCTGTTAATTCTATGATCTCTTACCTGTACTTCGTTAGTAAATCTCCCAACAACCGCATTACCATGCAAGTCTTGTGCGAGATATCTCGGTGGGTCTTGAAATTATGGTCTGCTATCCAAAACTCTTCCGTCACACAATCTAGGAGGAGACTGATCAGAGAGTCCACTAGGCATAGACTGAGGTTTAGTTCTTTCTGAAATTGTTAACAATATATTGAATTGAATATTAATAAAAAAATATCTAAATGAAATCGTTTGGGAGCATAGCAGTGCAGTTCAGTGCACCCTGCCAAGTCGAGCATATTTTTCACACAATAGACCAGTACTAGTTCCATTACTTTCATTAATATAATTTACTGTTATTGTATATTTTTTCATTTACTTTAGCACGTAGTTTAAGTAATTAGCTATTTTGGAACCATTTTATTTATTAGTTAAATAATTATAAAATAAAATGATAAACCAAATTTTTTACAAATCCTGCTGTTTTAGCGTCAAAAAGCACAAACACAAAACAAATTTTCGAATTCTATAATTTTAGTGTGTTCTTACCAAATCTTCGATATCAAACTTGACATCAGAATCTACTGATATAACGCTCCTCGCTAACATAGAAAACACTGCATGTAAAGTGTCCAGAGCATAGATTGGCGCGGGCAGTTGTCGTAGCGCAGCCAAACCATCCTCCCGCCCTGAAAGGACCTGCAACCCTTCAGCAATTTGTTCCAGTTCTGTACAAACCCCTTCTTCTATGTCTTTGTGGTCATCTGAAATCTGATCGTAAAATTTGATCAGTGGTACAATTTCTTGTTCTCTATCTGCACAAATAAAAATTGCTAAATATGACGATAAGAAATGTTCTATGACATTGAATAAAGCCCGTCACACACGTAGCTATAATATATATTAATATAAATATAGCGAGGCATATTACGATATATTTTCAATACAAATATTGAAGTGACCGCACACGGAGCTATAATATATATTTCTATGACGTCACCAAAATATACCGTAATTTATAGCATCGCATATTAATATATATTACAGTATATTATGGTATAGCAAGTCATATTACGACATATTTGGAATGTACAGCATGTTCCAACGTGTTCGAGGGTTCGAGTTCGAGTTTTTAAAATGTTTTCCTTTAACTAAGTATTTAAATGCAAAGTATTTCAAAATAAAAGTTTGATTTAAAAGTTTTTTAAATTTTTCCACACACACAAGTCGTTCTTTAGAACTAATACTTATGCGCATAATTGTGTCTTTTCTGCTTATATAATTTTTTATTAATTCATGAAGATCTAAAAATGACGATTTTGAACTCCTAAAATATTGAGCGAATTTTTTTGAGGATAGTTCACGATACAAATTAAATTCGCCACGAGTTTTTTTATTCTCTAGATGCGATTCAATCCATTTAGTTCTAGTTTTTGAGCCTGATAGGGGGCAACTGACATATCAAAAGCGGCATCAGAATCGTCCTCTGAAGAACTGTCAATTAAATCCAATAACCATGTACCTACTTCTTGAATTCATAATTATCTAATTAGTAATCGAAACACCCTGTATTATAAAACGCGTGCAAACGCTTGGCCGACCATCAATGAAATGAAGGCAAAATATATATTATAGCATCGTCTCCGTGTGTGGTAGCTTGCTATAATATATATTATAGCAAGGCATATTACTATATATTATAGCTACGTGTGTGATGGGCTTAAGAACTTGTTACATTAAATTATTATTTTACTAGCTGCGTCCCGCGGTTTCACCCGCGTTTTCCGGGATAAAAAGTAGCCTATGTGTTAATCCAGACCATGAACAACCTTCATTCCAAATTTCATGTAAATCCGTTCAGCCGTTTTTGCGTGAAAGAGTAACAAACATCCATACATACATCCATACTTACAAACTTTCGCCTTTATAATAGTAGTAGGATTTATTTTTTATTAATAAATAATAAATAAATAACGTTTCACTCATAGCTCCCCACTAGGATAAATTCCTGTGTCGGGGATGCCATGGAACATACACAAAGACAAGGACAACTAACACCCAGACCCAGAACAGATATTTAAATTCATCATTCAAACATCTGCCCGACCGGGAATCAAACCCGGGACCTCTGGCTTATAAGGCGGATATTACTACCGCTGAGCCAAACAGGCCGTCGACACGACGTCGTTACGATTTATTACAAAAATGTTAAAAATGAGCTGCGGATATTGAGCATCATCCTGTAATTGACCATTAGTTTTACCTTATCTGCTTCATGTATTAAATCTAAGCATGATAGTTGTATCAATCGTTTCCGAAGAGTTTGCGTTATGCATAGCAGCACATGGAGCGCTTCACTGGGCCGGCCGCCTTTATTGCCTTCAGCTATGGCCAACAAATTCTGAAACAAAAATGTACTCAGATGTGACAGCTTATCACAACTCAAAAATTATTAATTTCGTAAAACTATATTATCATGTTTTTCTAAACCAACCTTAATAATTCCAGGTCTATTCAAAAATATTTCAGCTGGAAAATCACGCAAGAATACATCTCTAATGAATCTACAGCTTCTTCTCGTTGATTTGAGTAGCCTCAGAGCATCTTCTATGAGGAGCATGGTCTTTGAATCTGATGGGCAGAGGTCTACCCAAGGAAACAGCAGCACTCTAATACCGTCAGCATCTTTGGATCTACAATATAGAAAAATCAAAAACAATTCAAGTGGAAGTAAGGTATATTATATCTTAGGGTGATCAGCGCAGTGCTGTGCCGTGCAGGGTCTTGAATATTATGAGTTTAATACTCTAAAAGTGGAGCCAATGATCCCCCTGCCTTTCAGCCAAATCAGGTCATGGATTCGCGAGAGAACGCACAAACAACACCAAAAGCTTTGGGCAAGTATGGAGGATTGCAGGCAGTCGAAGGAGGCATTCCCGGTACTGAACCGGAGAACCTCCCGAAAGCTCCTCAGTCTAAAACGGGACAAGCTCCGACTTTTCGTCGGAATAGTCACCGGACATTGCCCATTAAACAAACACCTATTCACTATAGGTGTCACAGATAGCCCCCTGTGCAGAGGATGCATGGAGGCGGAAGAAACGGCCAAGCACGTGCTCATGGAGTGCGAAAGCGTGGCGTCCCAGAGAGCGAAGTTCCTGGGAAAACCGGGAACCCTGCGGGAGGCCTGCAGCGTGACACGCAAGCTGCTGGACTTCCTGGAGGACATCGGGTGGCTGGAGTAGCCGCCGTCACCCGCTCACGCAAAAAGGGCCGACTTACGGCCTAGTTGCGGAAAAGAGCCCGCTCACCAAGTACCAAGTACCAAGTACTCTAAAAGTGGGGCAGACGTGTTATGGGCAAACATGATGTTTAACATCAGGCGAGTGATTTGCTCGTCTCATCACTCAATTGTAAAATTAAAAAAAAGGTTTAAAAGGGATCAATCTCACCTGTCATAATTCAATCTTGAAATGTACAAGTAATGACAATAGAATGCAATAATTATTTTTAAACACAGTAAAAAAACATTAAAGAAAGTAACACAAGGTGATCTTATTGCTAAGATCTGTTCTGGGTTTTAAAGGTATATATTTTGGCTTACCTAGTTTGTTGTATTTGTTCATAGGCGTTTTTAGAAAGGGATGTTTCTTTAGATGTTTGAATCTGAGGATTTAAGTTGTAGTATCCACTGGAAGTGCTGCTACAGCTTTCTGAACTGAAAGAATTAATTATACAGCTATGAATAAAAATTTAATAATTGAATCATGACGTAAATAAGTAAACAGACAGAGTCAAACACTTTTCATTATGAACTATTGTGTCATGTGAAAATTAAACTAATTTTAATAATAGCCAGTGACTATAGTCTAGTCTCTTGACACACACACTTCAATTCTGCTGAGTATGTATTTTTTTTTAATTTATACATACACCCACACATACATACATACATCCACATACATACATATCTCACACAGGAAGCAATAACGTAATATATTTGTATGAAACAGAGGCACAAACCTAGTGAGATCAGGTATGTTCAGGCGAGGAATTGACACAGTTTCTCTAGATTCTACTGTGTTTAAAAACCTCAGGGTTTCTACAACATCATCGTAAACCTCCTTGGCATCCGGCGCTAGCTTACTCCTTGCTGCTGATAAACTACTCAGTATCTGCCTAACTCCCATTTCATTTGCTATGTAAGTTCCAGATTTAGTCTGAAATGAAGTGTTTGAAAACGAAATAAAATATTCAAGCCCACTAAGTGGCCACGTAATCCACCACACTGGCCAAGTGCAGATTGGTGGATTTACATTTGCCATAGAATTTCTTCTCCGGATGTATGCAGGTTTCTTCACAATGTTTTTTTTACTAAGTGCAAACAATATGGTGGTTTTATTGTAAAATTGTGTATAATTAATTAATTTATATTTAATAATCAAAAACAGCTTAGCCGTAAAATAGCTCAGCTCATGTAATTCCGAAAATGGTTTGCACTACTTTTCGGTCATTCGTATCGAATAATAAATATTGCCGAAGTATTTTAAGCTTTTTATCTGGGAGATAAATATGATTTTCATACAAAAATTACCTTAATAGTAGCCAAAAAGAGTTCCAAAGCTTCCCGCTGTAATGTGGGCTGTTCGCCGTGGAACCAAGCCAGTAGCGCCTCCAAAAGTTGCCTATTCCCTGAAAGCTCATCTTCTAACTCCCAACCCAGTCGCAGCTTAGCAATAAGCAGCCTCAAAGATCGTTCACGAATCTCTTTCAACGGATGATCTGAAAGTAAAACATTTAATTATGGCAGGTAGCACAAGTCAACTCAAGTTAACTCTTTGACAAATTGACAAAACATACATAATTTGGCAATATATGTAGAAAGAATTTCTGTGAAAGCCATATTTTAAAATTAATTAATAAAAATGTTTAAATTAAACATCGGCCGGCAACTTGTTTATATTTTTCAAAAGTGACTGACAGTGACATGTCACATAAATGTATGAATGACACACCAGGCGAAATTCTGGTATACTTCGAATCTTACAAATTTTAAATGTGAAAGTCTGTATGTGTGTCTCTCAATTATACAGAAATAACAGAACAGAATATTTGGATGAGATTTGGTATGAAAGTTACCTCCATTTCAAATTTGAATTTACTTTACGATTTATTCATTTAGTTTAGTGTCTTCCGTATAGGATTAGAAGCCATTATACGAGTGTCTTTATTTAAACAGCTAATTAAACGAGTAATCAAAATAATACTACGAAATGCTATGGTTTTGTGGTCATGATTGAGTCGAAATTATAAATACACCATACAAGTGTATTGTGCGGTTGTTGTAAAGGGTAGTGTGCAGCAGTGTACTTCATCCTAGTCCTTGCCATAAACAAGCAAAGCAGTATCATCTACAAAAGCTAAGACACTGGTTTGTCTCAATTCAAGGTTACAGAGGTCGTTTATGTAGGCCAAAAAGACGGTTGGGGCCCAGTACGCTGCCCTGTGGGACACCAAACTCAATACTTTCACGCCCGCTACACAAACCATCATAAGCTTTGGATTAACACATTATCTGCTGCAGTAACTCTTAAGGTCGGTACATATCTGACGGAAAATGCGTCGCGTATTATCGGTCGCGTAACGCCAGAACAGAGAAATATATAATAAAACATCCAACCTTTCACACTCAACCGATGATCGTTACGCGACCGATAATACGCGACGCATTTTCCGTCAGATATGTACCGACCCTTAATCCCCATCTGGAGAAAAATACGGTTCCTGCTGCAAGATTACAGGTGAAACCGCGGGATGCAGTGAGTAATAAAATAGATAAGATAAAGATAAATCTATAGATAAAGGTAAACGCGCACTCTGCATGCAATAAGTTTTCACAGATTAAAAATATTATACTTATCCCACGCCACTTCAGCCCGCTTCTAACTGCATGGTAATGACAAAAAAAAATATTTAAAATGTCGTTGTCAACGTCTGTTTCGTTCGACCCTACGTCATTATTTTACAATTAATTTAAAAATTAAATTATTCCGGCTTGCGAGTTGCGAGACAGTTGTTGTTTATTTCATGGAAAATGGAATAAAAAACTGAATCAAATACATTATATATTTCAATTTCATGATGTAAGTAATAAAATCGGCATATTACAACACTATCCACCCGCACCGCAGTAATAGATACTAATCAATCAGAAATTCAGGACCCATTAAACTTCAACTTAGTACGTTGTTTCCCTATTCCAGATGGCCGATATAAAAGCTCTGTTGAAAGAAGCGAGAAAGTTAATAGACGACAAAAAGTACAAAGAAGCTCAAGAATGTTGCAAAGACATTTTACGCCAAGACAAACAGAATTATTTTGGGCTAGTATTGCTCGGAAAATCGCTTCAAGATTCTGACCAAGCTCCTCTTGCTTACCAAAAAGCTATCGCCAGTAAGAGAGATAATCCACTAGCTTGGCTAGGCCTTGCTCATCATTATGAATCAAAGGAAGATGATCAATCCAAGTGCAAACTTATCAATATCTACAATGAAATGCTGTATATTTCAATGGAAGAAGAAAAAACACTTGAAATAATCTCAAAGCTAGGGCAATTAGGCATAACTTTAAAAAACAGTGAAGCTGTTAGTGCCCTGGGAAACTTTATGAATAAAGTTGAAGACAACAACAAGTTTTACAAAGCAGCTGAAACACAATTTCTACAAATTTTAAGAGCTGATGTTCCATGCAATGCAGATGATATACCATTGATTGTGAATCTACTTGCAAAAATCAATAATAATGACCCTAGTGATCTGTTACAACAAATCCAATGCAAAGTTATACTACAGAGAGACAATTTGAATTCTGCTATTGAGGAACTATCCAACTTATCATTTTTCTCAAGCAATGCTGCAATAAGAGATTTAATTTCAAAGTCATTATGTGTAAAGTATGTAGAAAACAACATGTCATTTAACGGCCTTGACATTGAAAAGTATGTTGATAACATAACTTCTGGTATAGAAAACTTAAAGTACCCAAGTCTACTCAAAAGCATGGTAGCTTATGACAAAGGTTTATATCCTGAAGCTTATAAGCAATGTGTGCCATTGGTAAACTATCAAGAAGCTGATGTAACTGAAGCTACTTTCATTATTAGATGTGCTATAATGCTCAAGAAATGGTCAGTTGCTCAGAAGCTATCCACCAACTTTATAACAAAAGCCAAAACAGAGCAGTTTGCAATACAACTAAGGAAGTTTCTATTTGTCTCGTTGGCTAAACAGCAAAAATGGAAACAAGCTATTGCAAATGCTAATCTGCTACCTCTAGATACACTGACTGTTGAAGAGAAGGTGTGCTTATCTGAATGTTATATTGAAACTGGTGGACCAGCTGATAAATATATGGAAGAATTAAAAGGAACAGAACATTTTGTAGAGTTGCAAGCTTTGCTGTTTGTAAAACAAGGAGAATATGGTAAGGTAGTTAATTTGTTGCAAGAATCTTCTGACAATGCACTTCTCATCTTCTATTTAGGCAAAGCATATTGGGAACTCAAAGAATATGACAAAAGTCTCATTAGTCTCTTAAAAGCTGCAAAACTGAACCCAGATCACGCTGAAACTTTTCTATATCTGGGACATTTCTACTATAATCAGAAAAATGATTTGGCTAAAGCTAAGAAGTGTTATGAAAAAGCTCATAATCTGAACAACACTGATATCATCATAGCCAAAAGCTTGAGTGATACAAATATCAAATTGCAGCAAAGTGATGCTGATTTTGATTTACTAATCTCATTGACTAAAAACCTTCCGATAGTTGAACCATGGGTTCACTTCAGACTAGGACTTCAATACCTCAATAAAAGAGACTGGGAAAATGCCATCATCAATTTCAGGAATGTCATCAAGAGCAATCAGAATGATACAACAGCATTTGAGTGCTTAGCTGATGCATACTATTCGAGAGGCTCATACACCTCTGCCCTCAGAGCTTATAATAAAGTGATGAGCATGGATCCAAGAAAAGCCTCCCATTGCTACACTAAGATTGGTTACATTCACAGTCTTTTAACTCAGTATGAAGAAGCCATCAAAACATTTGAGAAAGTGTTTAAAATTGATCCAAACTCTCATTTAGCGCTGAAAGGTATCGCTGAAACATGGATAAGAATCGCTAAGAAAAAGGTCACATTGAAGCTTCATGGGTCAGCCAGAGATTGTGCTCAAAATGCAATAAACTACATAATGAAAGGTATAAAAACCCAGAACAATTTCACATGCTTTTGGAAACTTTTAGCGGACATGTTGTTATTTATTGTCAAATTACCAAATCAATATGCCCATGTTTACATGCCTGATCTAACGGCTGCTTCAGAATCAGTAAAGAAAGAAAAGATTGAAATATTCCCGCAAGCAATTGCATGCTATTCTCATATAGCAAAACAGAAACAGCAAGTGGCATCTTATGACTTAGCATATGCATATTATTGCTATTATCAGGAGAGCAATAAAGTAGTCAACGCCAACATATCCTACAACTTAATAACTGTTTGTATTAAAGAAAGACCTAACTGTTGGAGGAACTGGAACTTGCTTGGTAAGATATGCCTTCTGATCAAGAAGTATGAACTGTCCCAACACTGTTTTATAAAAGCATTGCAAGTTTCACGGAAGGGGTCAGTTGCCAAAATATGGTGCAACTTAGGCACATTGTATTTGAAACTGAAGCTTTACAAACTGTCTAATTACTGTTTCTGGCGTGGGCAATCTACAATGCCATCATATCCCCAAAGCTGGATTGGTCAGGCATTCATTGCAGAAGCTATTCGAGAAGAAGAAGCAATGGATTTATTCAGGCATGCATCACGTTTGGGGTATCACCCGGAAAGCTCACTCGGTTATGCAGATTGGGTATGCCGCACATTAAATGATAATAAATACTCTGAAGATGCAGAATTGAGGTATGTTATAGAAGGACTCTATGCCATACCATATGCTATGGATTTAGTTGAATGGTTCTGCAATTTCGAACCTAACAATGCTTGCGCTTGTAATATTCTTGGTGTATTACAAGAACACAGTGGACAATTAATGCCAGCAATGAAATCCTATGAAAATGCATTTAGAAATGGAGATGACAGTCAAAAAAACATAGTTCTGTTGAATATTGGGAGACTCTTGGTCAGACTAGAGAAATATGAAGAAGCTGTCAAGGTGTACAAAGCTATTACTGAGGCCAGTTTTAATTCAACAATTGGATTGGCCTTAGCACTGTTCAAGAATGGTAAATATGAGGAGTCTTACTCAGTGTATGATACAGCCTTGCATTGGCTGTGTCGGGATGAGAACGAGAAGGCTGATGTGCTTGTTGCAATGGCTGGCATTGTGTACATGTACAAAGGAATAGATGATGCTAAAACCATATTATTTCAAAGCATCCAAACATCTCCAGCGAAGCCTACACCTTACAGTCTGTATTCTGTATGCGCATTAGGGCTGACACATTCTGAACAGAGTATGTCAAAGCTAGCTGCAAGTGAATTGAAAAAGTTTGATAAGGAAGCACAATATGGATACGACATTGGCTTCCTAAAGTCATACTTTTATGTGTTGGAAGGAAATGTTCTTGAAGCCATAAAGATATTGAGTGACTCAATCCACGATCATCCTAGCAATGCCCATCTATGGTTTTGTATGGCCCAATACTGTCTCCGAATACCAGATTATAAAGCAAAGGCTGCCAGTAACTGTGCTCAAAAAGCTTTGTGTGTTGCAAAAAATAGTGACATCAATATAAACTTGGCTAACGTTATTGCTTCTGCCAGTATTGCTGAACATCTGGCAGGAGATCACAAGAAGGGACTAGCTTTAGCCAAAGAGGGACTCCACATGTATCCAAACCAAGCAGAAATATGGGCTGCTCTCCTATTTTCCCTTCTGTCTGATAATGCCTGGACTGACAAGAAAAGCTGGATTCTAACTGCTGCAGGACATATGAGGAGGCATCTTAACATTTCAAGACCCCTTAGTAGGTGGGCCAGCCTTCTGGAGAAAAAATTAAGCAGATAATAGTGAAATAATAATAATAGTTTTTTAATGCGAGTTTTTATATTCTTTAAATATTTTAACAATTAATAGTTTACATAATACAGCCAATCAATTTAATCCAAAAAAGTTGAAATAAAATTATTAGAAAACTGTATAGGTTTGACTCAACCTGTGATGAAGATATTTGTCATGTTTTAATGAAGCTACGTAATCCTATTGTGAGTGCGTCTCACTACACGCATTATGCAGTTTTTTTTACTTTCTTTTCTAAAGGATTATGTACTGAATAATTTGTTAAAAAAAATTGTATAAAATATTTTATTATTTCAATGTAAGCACAATTTTATAATAAATGCATTTATTTGCACTGTACTTATATTATTGTTTATAATTCACTGTCAGATATTCTTCGAAACACTGCCAAGAACTTATCTCCATTGTTTCTGGTGACCTTTTGCCCTTCTTCTGTACTCGCAAAAAGTTTTTCAACTATAGGGTCCAGTTTCTGCAATCAAAATTGTTGATTTAAACTTTTGTTAAGATATTTTTCTTCGCTTTTTTATCGAGACTTTATGTATGCCTTACCAATTCTTCCTCAGGAATTCTTCGAAATAATGGATGTTCTTCCAAGTGTTTTACCATCCATTCATTCAAATCTTTTACATCTGTTATTGTGTACACAATTGCCTGAAAAATAAACAAACTGCTTAGTACAACAATATGGTAGCTAAGAGTTGTTTCATTTTTTTTAAATTAAAATATTTTTACCAACATCTATTTTCTTACACTGTTGTCTAATCAGAAGGCACTTCAATTGTCTCTTTTGTTTATAACCAACCCCCAACGCAAAAACTACAGGGTGTTACAAGTTTCTGTATGTGTCTGACTGTGGCATCGTAGCTCGAGAACGAATGAAACGATTTTGATTTTGTTATTTTTTTGTTTGAAAGGTGAATTAGTTGGGTGTTCTTAGTTGCTTGATGAAAATCTGTACAGCCGTTTCAACGTTGGGAGTATTTTTAAATTCATACTCGTTCTATATGTGAAAAAAGGACAGCGGCCTTTATATTTTGTTAATCAACAAACAAATGTTTCACACTCATATCTCCCCACTAGGATAAATCCTGTGTCGAAGATGCCCTAGAACACACACAAAGACAAGGACAACTAACACCAACAGACAATAGACGCAGAACAGATATTTAAATATGTAATGTGTATAATTGTCAATGTGTCCTATCTAGTTCATTTTACGTTTAAAACTTACATTCTCAGCAAGCACATAAGCATACTCGGATAACAGCCATTTATTGATTATCCTCCACTTGTGCTTTGCTTTCTTGAAATGAGGATCTGGATATAGGAAGAACATCTTTGTAAGCTAAAAATTAAGATTGTAATTTTTATAACATAACTAGCTGACCCGGCAGACTTCGTACTGCCATAATAATATGTTTGTATGGGAAAAAGAAAAGGGCTGTTTTTAGGGTTTTTCAATATTTCTGAGAGATTTTCTTAATATTTTTTTCCGTAAGAACCTTCTCCTAATAATAACAAATACAACAAAAAAATAATTAGTGAAATCGGTCCAGCCATTCACGCGTGATGCCGTGACCAAGGAAAACGGGTTTCATTTTTATATATATAGATAAAAGATGCCTAAAAAATCTTCAGCCATTCACGCGTGATGCCGTGACCAAGGAAAACGGGTTTCATTTTTATATATATAGATAAAAGATGCCTAAAAAATCTTAACTCTTTGGCTGCGGCTAGTAATCACATGCGCTAGCCCCAGGCTAATAGTCAAACGCCTTGTTTTTTACGCACCTGGCGTGTGAACATGAAAAGCAATCAGAAACATATCAAAATTGAAGACATTGATCACCTCAAATAAAGGTATTCTTTTACAAAAAAAAACTGGAATAGTTTTCCTAAAATACTGTACTGTTGTGTTGGGCACAAGCTAACAACTAAATCAGCTACGTCGGTTACCTGTCCTTTACGAAAGAAGTTGGGCAAATATTTCATGGCATTTGTTCTTAGGACTGCTATATTTTGATATTGCTCAGGGTTCTGTATCTGCAATGCCTTGATTCTATCATTTACATAGTCCGAGACCTTCACTCGGATCTCCAGGCCAAGCATTAAGTTGTTGGGAAACATCGGTGACAATGTTACTGCAAGAAATAAAATATTCATATTAAACTATACAAATAAGTAAATAGTTTATTTAATAATAACTTGTTGTTTTCGTGATTATTAACATGTGCAATTTAATTTTTTGTACTATGTAAAAAGTTTTTAAAAGTACAAAGTTATATTCACATTTGATTACATAAGTATGACCTACGACATACCCAAAAGACCTCCATAGCCACATCCGACGTCTAGAAACTCTACTTTCTTATCATTCTCTTTATATGCTGGATAAAGCGTTGACCAGTCATAGTCATCGGGATGAGTAGGGCTGCAAGTATAAATGTGTATGTTAATTTAGTATGGCTAAAAGTTGGAGTAAAAATGTAGGATTGTATAGTGTTCAAGTAAGTAATATTTTAGGTTGACCGTGTTTTTTTTGTGTGTTTTTAAAGGCTTTCTTACTATTCAAAACAATGATCGGCGATAGGGTTAGAATGTGCACGTTGTCTGTAATATCTCTTCTGAGGCAAAGCCATTTTTTCTTAGGCTAAATGTTAATTAAAGTATTTTTAACTTATAGGTAATTTTGGTTTGTTGTAATCCAAAAATCTAAAATTTCGAAATGAAAAACAAAACAACAACAAGGCACTGAGGAAACTGACAGTCTGACACCGGACATTGACATTTACGAAAATTTAGGCACAAAAACTCGAATCCGAGTCAAACCAAAACCTTATATGGCGGCTGTACACACTCGCCGAGACACACCGAGACAGGCCGAGAACGAGTATGTAGACGGTGCATTCGCCATGTCTCGCTCTCTCGTGCCTCGCCTCGGTCGGTCTCAGTCACTGGTCGGTTTTTTGCGCCTGAGTCAAAGGGTCTCGTTGAGTCTCGCGAGGAAAACGAGAGCGAGTATGTACACACTTGTTCAGTTAGTTCATCGCTGACTGAGTTCGCGTTGTTTTAAGTATTTACCTGCTTCTATTGCGGTGCATAGTAACCATCCACCATCTTCTCCTTCGCCATGGCTTAAGAATTTTCTTTCTATGGTAAATGGATAAAAAATTATAATAGCTCACAGCACAAAGGCAAACAGCAGCTGCAATTTCCACGTCCATTGTCACAGAAATCTTCCGTACATATGAAAAAACGAGTGTGTACACGTTTGCTCTCGCCGAGAACATCATCGGCCGAGACTCTCGACGAGAGGCTCTCGACGAGTGTGTACAGCCGCCATTAACGATTTGTTAGTTCCACGCTTGGATGAACCTACTTCCATGGTTCTACGCCACACTACACACGCGCGCTTGCTTTTGGTAAAAGCCCTATTACCAAGTGTACATTTACCTTTATTTATAAACGAAGCAGAAAAAAAGAGATGCGTCTGGTCTATGATGGTAAACAGATGATTGTCTTGTCAGTCAGTTAGTGTATCAGCTGTCATGTCAATTGTCAATCAATTTCTCGTCGCAAGTCTCAACAAAGCAAGAAAGAAAAGCAAAACCGAAAGAAGGAAAGCTAAATAAAACTCCACTATTTTATTTTAAAATGTGAAATATTTCAACAAAAATAAATTAAAAATGTGTCTATCGTTGATCAAAGTGATGAAGCAGTAAAATCCGGAACGGGAATTCTTAGAAAGAAGGTAAGTTTTTCGCAATATCGATAATATTCCATTCCTCTCTTTACTATGTTAAATCTTTAGTATTATAAATAACACAACCAAAGGCCCTGATTATTTACTATGGGTGGAAACAGGAAATATATATAATCCTTGTTGCAGCCATAAAAATCTTGTACGTAAATCTTGTACGAAAATTAGAAAAACAGGTTTTCGCAAATTTGTATTTAAAATCACATAGATCAGTAAATAAACTGAGCTCTTTTCGAAAATTTATCTTCACAAAAGACTCGATATAGTGATGCCATGTTATGTCATGCTAGTCCTATATTTTGCGATAATTTTTGCTTTGTGTAGATGAATGTGCAAAAACTGAATTTGTTAAAGATCTAATAGATAAATAGTTAGATGTTCCTACAACATGAACAGATCTGTACCACTATGGTTACTGCTATCACAATTTGATCTCTGGAACAGTAAACCTGGTTTAGTTCCTTTAATACATAAAATGTATACTTAACACCCTCTCTTATAACCCTCTTGTACATACAAGAGGTTGTTGATGTTTAGTTGGGTAGGATAGTAATCGATTTATATTACAGACTAAATTGATAAATGCAAAAGTAACTTTTCCCCTCTGTCTGATGGTCTTTTCACTATGATACTACTTATTAAGTCTTGATGAAATAAGGCCACAAAGTAATGTGCATGAAATGGAGAAATAAGTAAAAAAAGGTATTTTCTTACTTACACAAAAAATAATTTTGCTAGCCACTAATTCTCTTACTGAATATGTTATACTTTTCCACACTTAGGTCATTGCCTAGCCCGTTGTGCCCCTTATTTTTTTTAGATTTTCGTCATTGATATTTTTTTGTTTGTGTTGTTAACTTGTTTAACAAGAAGAGAGGCTCATGCTCAACAGTGGGTGATTTTAGGCTGAACATTTTAAGGATGTTAATACTTTTTGCTAACTATGAGGAACTCAAAGCACAAACAATGTATATTTTGATAAAACCTAAAATATTATTACCAGTTTGTTTTTTATAATATATTCAAAACATTTTGAACTAGTGAACCATTTTAAACTAATTAAATTATGATAGCATATGACATTAATTAATGATCATAATAAGTTACAATTTATCAGTTGTTCAATAAATATTTCCGTAACTGAATCTCTGATCACTGACTGATGTTAAATTGTTTATATTGTCCTTAATTACAATAATGAATAACATAACAAGCTCTATATCATTGAAGTATTTAGCATTAGGTTTACAATTTGAATAACCATAAGTAATTATTTTAATCTACTATTCTACTTACAGTAATGATACACATATTATGTGTTTTTAAGCTCTTGTAATACTTTGATTTCGAAATGAACTCTACAAATAATAAAAACACCATTTTTAGTGAAAAATTAAGAGAGAGAGTGATGAGGTGGTGTGTGAGTGAGTGATTTATTTTTTTTTAATTTGAATCCATTGTACTAATGAATTTTATCAGCCTAATTGATTAACCCATATTTTCGAGAATCTCTTGTTAATCTGCATAACAATTATTTGTTAAAATGTAGGTACACTACATGCTCGAGGGCACATAAAAAGTATACTAATAAACTCTAAATCTTAACTCTTTAAAATAAATAGAATAAAGTTTCCGGTTGATGCTGGTGAATCATAAATTCAGTCATACAACTCGGTTTCATTAGATATATTTAGCTAATGAACTCACATTCGAATAAACTCTTAACTGGCACCTAGCTCAATATTTTGCAGTTCAGAAAAAACACTGACTCATATACCTACCTAGCACTTAGGTTTAAGCATCTATATCTTGTTTTATGTCATTGTTAAAATTATAATTATAATTCTGAAAGTAGTAGATAGGTAGAAGTTTTTATACTCCCTGTGACATAGAGACTATAGGGACTTTTAAAGCCCTAGGAAGTTGTGTATGGTCACGGGGGTACCGGGCGCGCTGCGCGCCCGAGGCGCATTGTTTGGACGTGGTAGCGACAAGCGCGGCGCCCACGTGCGTCCGCCGCGCCGCAGCAGGCGGCTCGGGCACAGGCTGACAGGCAGTCTGTCGCCGCCTTCGTCCGCGCCACACGTACATTCCACACGCCGCGATCTGCGCTCCCGCAATCGCTTGCGAAATGTTATCATTAGACAAGCTTTCACTCGACTCAGTGTTCTTTGTTGTTGTTGTTGTCGGTTCAGTGTAATCACCTCCAGTATGAGCAAGCGGGACCCTCAAAGTAGCTCGGGAAAGGGGGCGCACGAATCGAGGCCGTCACGGTCGCTCATTGATAGCGTGTCGTCCGATGAGGGCCCGGAGACGGAGCGGCTGCTGAGCTCGCAGCTGCCGGTGCTGGTGCCCGCGCTGGGCCGCCGCCGGGAGTCGCTCACCGCCCCGCCCTCGCCCACCGACTCGCGGAAAAAGCGGGATCCTCACAACCGCCACCACAATTATATGAACCATTTGCACCACCTCATCCACTGGCGAGATATCTGGAGCGGTGACCCGCATAAGCCTCATGAGGTACAGAGTTATTTTACCCGATTACAATTGCGTCGGGAGTAACAACACTTAACAATCGTTTCTGAAATACCTGGCATGCTTTGCTTTGTATCTAAGTGTTGTTAAGTATGAGTCGTTATGTATTGCAGTGCGAAGCCTGCTTTTGTTTCACAAATAACTTACCCACTCGTACCTACTTAACATCTTAATTTTATTGTTTATTGGTTCACGTTTTACTTTTTATCTTACTTCTTATCGTATTTTTTTAGTGACACAAGTTCAATCTGATTGCAAACGGTCTTTGAACTACTTACATTTTTTCACACAGTTTTTATGCTGTAACCTTCATTTTTGAAATTATACGCTTCGGGCGGCAATTTGTACCGGTGATGATGGCAATTTAGACCGGTAAATTTACCTTAGATTACTGTCATATTCTTGGTTTTTTTGAGTGGTGTCCGGTCAGATACTAGAAGTCTTTCTTCTTTCCGTAGATAAGGTCTCAACAGTGGAAGTAACGGCCTTATAAACTACCACCAGGCAATTTTGGTGGTATTGTACCAGGCTTGATATCTGGCCAGGTAAATCAAGGCATGATTTCGAAGCATAGGTAAACACTAACAGGGATTAATTGACATTGTTCAGATAGCTTCTCGTCACATCCAAAACCTTTAAATAAATTTCAATGACATTTTAATTTCTTCTTTGGATACATACCGACTTACACAAAATAAAGGCAGATAAGGTAAAACTTACGTAAAGTATTATAATTCTAACGACCAAGGAAGTGGTTAATGATTTGCAAAATGCATTATAATTTATAATCAACATGTATAGGTATTAGGTATTCTAAAAATGTATGAGGTGGATGAATGGAAGAAGTGTACATACTGTACCGATCCCACGTAGGTGGGATAAGGGTAGGCAGATGATGATGAGGTATTAGGTATTCTAGCTAGGAAAATCAATCGTTCAAACACTAAGATCGAATAGCGCCACCGTCACATTCACATATCTACTTACCAAAGTGCGTCCTTATGAGCTTAAAATTAATTTGGTGCCTCGTATTTCGGCTATTATTTCGTAATTAACTCGTAAACCACACACCTGCTTTATTGACAGAATGAACACGCTCTGATTACGGGCACGTGCCACCCAGAGCTATTCTCAAGCCTGCCCACAGCCCACCCCAACGCAAAGAATTAAGTTCAATGAACAATGAGAAAAACCATTTCCCGAGCCTATTTATAACTCTACCAACTTGTTTATGTATTGTTATACTACCTTGTTGAATTTGCTATCACATCTCTCCTCTCAATGGTTAAATGTCAGAAATCTGATACCACATTGTTATAGCAGGCGAGTACAATAGCATGCGTGATTTCGCCATTGATTATTTCCCTTCCGTTGCATCAGGAATGTATGTCATTAGCACAGACATGTGATGCGACAGTGCAATGGCTATACCTCATTGAAATGATAAAGACGGAAACGTGTCCAATCGCCGAGGTTTCTCAACGATAACATTCAATGATATCCCTTCAGGAATCATAATATTATTGTTTGGACCGAGCAGAAACCGAAACTGTTTGCTCGAGTCTGATTGCTTTTAAAATAACAGTGGAACGCAATGCGTTAAAACTGTATGTTACATTGTTTCACAAATTAACCACTTTGTTCTCCATGACATTATATCATGCAATACTTGTTAACTCGACATTATAGTCGCAGCTGCATATGACAGAGCTCGATGAGTACCAATAATGAAATGCGACACACTCAATTTAATTCCGACAATTGAACGGAGAGCCATCGCATCACGTGGAACATCACGCTACCGCTTTGTGCCTACTTATAGGACCATCAATTTGGAACAGCCTTCTAATTCTGGATGACAACCAATTCACATCTATTTGACCAGATCGTTAACACAGTTCATTAAATCGAAGGACGTAATGTAACGAGCTTGTAAACGATTTTGGTGACAATACTATTATATGTATAAATAAACGATCACGACTGTCGCGATGTAGCAATTATCGCCAACTAAAATTGACGATCCATGCATCGACGAAATAATTAACGCTGTTATGACAATTCTCAAAACGCAGATATACATGAGGATAATTTAGTGTTGTAGATAACACATGAACTCAGAAATCCTGCGACGACTAAAAATCGATTCAATATATTCCTCGCCAAACTAGGACATGGTCGACAGAACTGTATATTTATGTTTAGAATAAAAGATTCCTACATACTTTTCTGGCAAATAAGGAACAAAGCATTATTAGATATTCTTTGCAGAAACATTCTGCCAACGAGCATAAATATTAAACTGAGCTCGTTTACTTGTTTACTGCTTAATGAAACAAACTTAGATAAGTTCGAGATTGCAAACGCATGATGCGGAATCGTGGATATTTTCTTCATCTATAGTAAACATAGTAGTACCGTAGTTGCATAGAGAGGTTCTTTATGTCTATTGTCATAAGAAGCTCATTAAAGACATGATTTATAGCGATACCATTCATGTTAAGTAATTAACGTATCTAAATTATAATTGATATTATTTTGGATTTATGTTGTTTTCCGTAATAGCATTGTGTAATTGTGTGACACTCTTTAATAACCTGTTGAGAATTTTCTTTATCGTTTCATTGTTTATGTACCTAAGTAAATTCATGCCAAATTTTTCCCTTTTTAAATAATTCAAGTAAGTAGCGGTACTTAAAAGTTACGTAAACTTAAATTGAATTTTAAATACCTTAATCACTTAAATTTTTATACATAACATAACAAGCAGCGCACTGCTGTTTCACTGCCTTTTTTCCTCCTAAACAACTCGAGTCTGAAGCGAAAACAAAAATCTCTCGAGCAATTTTCGTGTGTTTGAGAGATTAACGCACGGCGATTGATTTGATATTATATAAAAGATATGTACAATGTTGAATATAACGTGACACAGGCCCAGATATCTAATTGTTATCTAAGATTTTGGCTAGATTGTTTTTTTTTATTTACCCTTCGAGGGTAGACCTGTATCCCAGCAGTGGGAGGATTAGAGGTTGAATATGATGTTGCGATATACTGACGCTAACTGCGCCCCGCGGTCGCAACCGCTATACCACAAGAACAGTTAAAATTTTCGAATTCAAAAGTACATGTGTTAAGAGAGCGTATAAGCTACCTCCATACCAAATTTAATCCAAATGTGTTCAGCCGTTCATGCGTGATAGACTAACAAACATACAAACTTGGGCATTTATAATATTAGTAGGATTACCTATTAGTCGACCTGTTTGGCTCAGCGGTAGTATATCCGCCTTCTAAGCCAGAGGTCCCGGGTTCGATTCCCGGCTAAGCAGATGTTTGAATGATGAATTTAAATATCTGCTCTGAGTCTTAGTTGTCCTTGTCTTTGTGTGTGTTCCATTCCATGGCATCCCCGACACAGGGAATCCTAGCGGAGAGCTATGAGTGTGAAACGTATATTAATTTATTATTATAACATTATTTCACCTATCACCGTCGCTACCGCCGTATCAACCGTATTAATGATACGGGGCCCCCGGGCTATAGGGACCCAAACGTGTGTAAGCAAAAATACCTAAAATGTTATCTAATTGGGCCCTCAAAAAATTTTGATACTTTGAATTCTCCTAATTTATTGTAACGAGACTCGCTTGACTGAGCAATTAGACATGGGCTTAAATATCCAATAATAATTATTGAGATAATTTATATCTAGTCTAATTTATCTACTAAATCGCGAATTCTTGATAAATAAAAATATGAAAAATGGTAATCTAAAAAAGTCCTAAATTACTTCAATTTTAACAGTAAAATATTATTCAGAAATAAATTTTGGTATTGTATTAAACTTCAATGTTATTTTAGTATTTTTCCAGTTCACGTAATATAGCAGTTCATGTTCTTTACCTTGAGAAGCTTTCAACGAGCAACCTCTAGAGCTTTCCAAAAACAATACGAAATAAAATACACACGAAATGCTCGTATGTCACCGTAAACCATGTTATACCAACTTCAATAATAAACTGTTATGGAGTTTCAGCACGAACGGTTCATTGTACATTTACAATGGAAATGTAACTGAAAGTTTCCTCTAGAAACGTGTATTGGGCTAATTTAAGAAATGCCAATCAAACGACCTTCTGTAATTTCTTCTAACCGGGTAGAGAGTAATCGAGATCATTGCACCGGTCATTATGACTTATGACCAACTTGAACACAGCAGTTGCGTAAAAAATATGTCATTCTTGTACATTTAAAATGAAATGTAACTGAAAACTTCCACTAGAAACGTGTATTGGGCTAATTTAAGAAATGCCAATCAAACGACCTTCTGTAATTTCTGCTAACCGGGTAGAGAATAATCGAGATCATTGCACCGGTCATTATGACTTATGACCAACTTGAACACAGCAGTTGCGTAAAAAATATGTCAGTCTTGTACATTTAAAATGAAATGTAACTGAAAACTTCCACTAGAAACGTGTATTGGGCTAATTTAAGAAATGCCAATTAAACGACCTTCTATAATTTCTTCTAACCGGGTAGAGAGTAATCGAGATCATTGCACTGGTCATTATGACTTACTCGTATGACCAACTTGAATACAGCAGTTGCGTAAAAAATATGTCATTCTTGTACATTTAAAATGAAATGTAACTGAAAACTTCCACTAGAAACGTGTATTGGGCTAATTTAAGAAATGCCAATTAAACGACCTTCTATAATTTCTTCTTACCGGGTAGAGAGTAATCGAGATCATTGCACTGGTCATTATGACTTACTCGTATGACCAACTTGAATACAGCAGTTGCGTAAAAAATATGTCATTCTTGTACATTTA
Source organism: Alcis repandata (assembly GCA_949125135.1). Classification (NCBI taxonomy): domain Eukaryota; kingdom Metazoa; phylum Arthropoda; class Insecta; order Lepidoptera; family Geometridae; genus Alcis; species Alcis repandata. The sequence goes on along the minus strand of OX421226.1, from coordinate 6,100,373 downwards.
AAATGAAATGTAACTGAAAACTTCCACTAGAAACGTGTATTGGGCTAATTTAAGAAATGCCAATCAAACGACCTTCTGTAATTTCTTCTAACCGGGTAGAGAGTAATCGAGATTATTGCACCGGTCATTATGACTTATGACCAACTTGAACACAGCAGTTGCGTAAAAAATATGTCATTCTTGTACATTTAAAATGAAATGTAACTGAAAACTTCCACTAGAAACGTGTATTGGGCTAATTTAAGAAATGCCAATTAAACGACCTTCTATAATTTCTTCTTACCGGGTAGAGAGTAATCGAGATCATTGCACTGGTCATTATGACTTACTCGTATGACCAACTTGAATACAGCAGTTGCGTAAAAAATATGTCATTCTTGTACATTTAAAATGAAATGTAACTGAAAACTTCCACTAGAAACGTGTATTGGGCTAATTTAAGAAATGCCAATTAAACGACCTTCTATAATTTCTTCTTACCGGGTAGAGAGTAATCGAGATCATTGCACTGGTCATTATGACTTACTCGTATGACCAACTTGAATACAGCAGTTGCGTAAAAAATATGTCATTCTTGTACATTTAAAATGAAATGTAACTGAAAACTTCCACTAGAAACGTGTATTGGGCTAATTTAAGAAATGCCAATCAAACGACCTTCTGTAATTTCTTCTAACCGGGTAGAGAGTAATCGAGATTATTGCACCGGTCATTATGACTTATGACCAACTTGAACACAGCAGTTGCGTAAAAAATATGTCATTCTTGTACATTTAAAATGAAATGTAACTGAAAACTTCCACTAGAAACGTGTATTGGGCTAATTTAAGAAATGCCAATCAAACGACCTTCTGTAATTTCTGCTAACCGTAAACACTTCCGCGATACTGTGTACGGGGTGACTGGTTGGACACTTGACATACATATTCTAAGACATCATCAAACCCATCATTACGACTTATGACCAATTTGAACACTGCTGTTGCATAAAATATGCCATTCACTCTCAACGAAATGTATGAAATAGTTGATTTCTGTTTCGTCATTTCAAGATTAATTCCATTGTAAAAGTTGTTTGTAATATTAAGTACAGTGATTTCTTAGAATAATATCGAGTGTCTAACCACTCGGCCTGTATGCTTAGACTAAAATAAAATAAATTAATTTTATTTTAGTCTAAGCATGTATGTAAACTTGTAGAAAAACGGCTGATATTTGTTTCTACGTAACACTAAGTTACTTTTGCAAAAAGTATTCATTCTGTATAAAAAATATAAATTTACTTTAGCTTACTGTCAGTCATGCACTTTGAAATGTTACGAGTACATAAAATATATTTAGTTTTAAAATGCAAACAGTAAAGATTTTTGAATATTCAAGTTCATTTTACTAAACAATGATTCAGAACCAATCCATTAAATATGATAGACTACCGTTTAGCCAACGACAAATCTTTTCACTCGTAACTTTTCTGTATCTAGAGATCTAGACATTCTATTATGACATCTTGGATCTTTTCCAAATCCTTGATACATTATTTATTCCTCTCATATTACATGCTCCAATACTCCAGTGTGCTCCAGTTTCAAGGTTTCCTTTCTCATGCCAGTAACTAGCATGGTAACCGTTACCATGTTGCAGTTAATTCTGAAAACAAGGCATCTGATTCACGCGAACGTTTAAAAGTATGATACCTAAGGTATCATGTTAGAGGTGTGACTTTCGCAAACATCGTGTACAAGCGGCGTGATAGCGATAGTTTGGTCTTATCAGCTGACCTCACTTCACAAATACCAGGAGATTTCTTTTTATTGGCACTTGACGGGCCACATAACTCCAACGTGAAAACATGCTGAATGTTTCTAATGTAGGTTACGGTCGCACTAACAGCTGCCTTCATAACTACAAGGCGCTTATTACAATTATAATACCTACCTCTATTATCTTGGGTAATATAATAAAAACAAATATCCTTGACCTCTTGGTTCTTTCGTTTGTGTTCAGAAAAAATGTGGTTGACACTAAATTTTTATTACGATTTCCTTGATATAGTTTTACGCATACTACAATGCATATTTTATTGCTCTCGCAGTATTGTTAGAAAATGTTTGTGAATAACAGAACTATAAACTATAAAAGTATCCTTAACTGGGTAATTTGTAATAGCCAACCGCATCTACGTCACTGGTTCAACAGAAAATAGTGATCAATAAGAGGGAAGCAGGACTTTCTTTTTTTGCTAACTAGATATTATTTATTGTCATAAAATGTAGCGTAATAGACGTAGACTTTATTATGATAAATGTAATAGAGACCGGAGTGTATTATGCATAGATGACATTCCGGATATTTGAGACGAATCTTAAAATTCAATTCGAATTTCAGAATTGGTCAAGCCGTTTAGGCTACACGAAGGCGCAAGCGACACATCTATAAATAAGAAAAACGTAATCCGCCTTTTTGGGCAGCCCAGTCGGGTAAAACGAGTCCTGAATTGTTTTTTTCCAGAAATATTAATTGAACTGAATTACGTACGTTTTCCTTATCAGTATATCATAATTCGTTATCACGAGCGTGTCAATCGCAGCTAATAGAAGCTGTATAATAATAAATCGACAGATAACGAGTCAATATAGCACTAAATACTTAACACTCATAATTAGATTGCTAATTAACTTGACGGTAAAGTAGGTAAAAGGTGTCAAGTGTCATGCGTCCTATTTAGGTCATATTAAAATTCTAATTCAATTAACAAACCACCTATGCATGTAAAGGCTAGTCAAAGGGAACTGGTTTCGGTGCACAGAACGCTCTCAATGTTAAAGGCTATCTCTGCGATATACCAAAATAACTCGCAAATAAAAGCTGAAGACCGTCCGTTACGAGTATATCAAGATAGGACTGCGAAGGCATTGTCCACTTAGGGCACTAGGAAGGCTATTTGAATAGGTATCAAGCCAAGGTCGACTCGGTATCGGGTCTCGATGCGTCACTCACGCCTAACAGTGACATCATCAAGCCGCGTCTCCCATCCAAATATAATTAAACTTGGCTTGTTTCTCGAACTCAATAATTGTAAATTTTGTCTAAAAGCGCAAATGTCGATCCTTTTATTTTAATTCCGTGCCAAACGTCTGGTGTTTGTGTGTTTGTACCGGATCCAACAATGCGGGACAACTATTTGTCACCTATACGATCAAGTAATTTAGATAAGTTTTGCAACTTGGCACGGGCAGCGATACTTGAGTTTATTGATTATAAAACGTGGTTTTCCTGTCGTCTCCGCCAACATCCTATCTTTTGTGCTTGTTTTCTTATTCTTGTGAAATTAGTGATTCATAAGACCTCACCACAGGAGACTCAGAGAGAAGTTAGAAATACGAGGTATTATACGAAATACGAGAAATACGAAATATTGGTAATAATTTTTCTACTAAGCGCCTTATTTAGAATTCTCAGTAAAATAGAAATGTTTCTGTATAATATTATTATTTCTACTAAGGGTCTTATATTTAGAATTCTCTGTAAAGGTTAATACTCGTTACATTGAATTTATACTTTTGTGCTTACGTCGAATAAGAACAACTCATTGACTTAGTTAAAAAAGGATCAGATATCAACATCGATTTTACTATGCTATACTTGAAATATTGCCTTTTTCATGACCTCAAATTAAGTTAGAACAATGCACCATCCATCATGCTTTGTACCTTATCATTAAAGTAGACATTTCACACCTCAATGAACAATCGCTTAAAACAATACCGAATGAATTGTGAAGTATGCCAGTACTTGCAGCAATCAACGGAGTATTCTTACGTATTAATAAAAAATTAATTAATTTTCATCAAACAAAGCTAAGAACACTTCCGACTAATTCACCTTTCAAAAAAAATACAAAATCGGATCATCCGTTCGGGAGCTACGATGCCACAGACAGACACACACACACACACACACACACACACACACACAGGCACATCAAATTTATAACAACTCGTCGTTTTTGCGTCGAGGGTTAAAAATCAGAATTCACGTTACAATACTTACTTAGACGATGTTTCTGAAATGCTTTGAGAAGACGTTATTTCTTCAAAGAGATGCCATGTCTTTTATCTCTCCTGGAGTTTATCTCGTGTTAGAGTTAGTTTTAATGTGGTCACACTAATATTTATCTAGACATGACAAATTGGATGGTTTCTAAATAACTTGTTCCACCAATATCAGACGTTCTGTTTATCTTGATTTATTATAATTTACAGTTTTGCCACTTGCCAGCTTCCTTCAGTTTGACAAATGTAATATGGTGTTCTGTGGTCCTAATTTCGGAATCTACGTAAATGTGAAAGTACCTAGTGAAGATCAACTTTTATCTGCTATTTACTTAAACAGTCAAGCAAACATGACAAACTTCGATGACTGTCCCACTATCGCAAAAAAGGTTTCTTTTTGTTTATAAAAAAGTAAACCATAATAAGTAATTAAGTAGTAAGTAGTAGTTTTAGTAGTAGTAATTTGAACCATTTTTTTTAAGGTAAACCTTAAAAAAATGTGTTTAAATAAAATACGCACAAATACGATTGTAATATACTAGTCTTATCTCAGCCTGTTTTCTTTCTGCTTTGCGATATTGCTCGGCAAATATCTCCCCCATTGCTTCCCACGTGTCCCTATTCCCGTCAAGTTAGGCTAATCGGGCTGGAAGGTGCGAAGGTCGTTAGATCGTGCCACCACCTCGTTCGGGTCTCGGGGTTCGGAGTTCATGGCTTTTTGGTGATACCTGAGCCTATTTCAAAATATCTATTGAGATAGGTAAGACTGACTGGAAATGCGTGGATTATCGACCTCCCGTTGCTTTAAAAACAAAACTAGATACCAGACATAACCAGACTAAACTTTTCTGTTGGGGGTTTTAGTTTTTAGTATTTGGGGCCTTAGGTCTAACTGTAATGCAAAAACACGCAAACCACTTGTGTAGATTAGACACGAGTAATATTAGCTACGTATGTTTCTTTTGTTACCTAGATTAGTACTTACATCTATTCTGTACTTTTGTCTGCACAAGTGGTCTGTGATGCTGTATGTCAAAGTCGCAGCACAAAACAAATTGTTTTGTGACCGCACGCAATGGAATCAATAATCATTATTATATCTAGCCATATCTGGGTTCCAATAGGAGTTTCGCGTGTCTTAGTTGTAGAATTTATCAAATTATTATTGTCATGTTTCGTTTTATTTTTCTTTAACATTTTTCTAAGAGCGCCATCTGTGTTTTATAGGCGGAATTACTGAGCAGGTTGCGCAAGCGCGTTTTTCGGCCATACCAGAGAACAGCCAGAAATAATTTTGTTTGCATGAGTGTATACTGGGCAGCTGATACCACTCGATTCCGCTAGATGGCGCCAGCATATATTTTGTTAGATTTTTTCTATAACTTATGGATTTTTTCAAATCTATGTTTCTACAGCCAAATTTTCAATTTCAGTTTTATAGTGTTTGTTAACTATAAAATTACATCCACACCACCTAATGACACAAACTAAGTAGATATCTATTTTATCTCTTGAAAAATTGTTATTCATGATACTCCAATGTAATTATCCTTTACTCAACTACGTCACGTCGAAATGCAAGCACGGTAGGGCTATACAAATAGCGATAAGTGCGATAAGCCTCCTCCAGTAGGTAGGTAAATTCAATTACTTCAAACAAATCATATCAATACTCGGGCGCACTTTGATGCTCAGTCAGGACATCCACGTTTATTGCCACAATACTTACAAATATATTTGAAATTCTACCCTCGAAAAGAAAACGCGTGTGAATATTTTGTTATAAAAAGGGTTTCCGTGTTAAAGTCAAATGTGGATATGGCCAACGATGTGTTCCACGAGTGATGTTCGGACTAGTGGCACAGAGTATAATAGTACAAGTACTGGATCTAAGTTTGTGGGATGTCGTGGGATGCGGCCGGGCGCTCGTCAGGGCCAGAGCGACGACCTCTCATGCTCGCCCTAAGAGTCCCTAGGAGCTACGGCAGCCTGTTCCCTTACTACAAGTTCGTGAGAGATAGTGTTAACGATGCCGTCATTACTGAGGTAATTGGCAGGTTCAATGCCTCGTCTTATCATCTTTGGTTTTCATTAACTTCGTCCTTGACATCAAACAGGTCTTAAATCTATTTTTACGTTTGACGCATTGTTTTTACTGTATTATGCAATTCATTGATCGTCCTTACAGATTCTACAACTGATAATGAGATACTTCAAGACCAATGTATAACATTGTAGCATGTTTTGAATCTATGACGTCTTTGAAAGTACTAGCTCAAGAATAACTTGTTTTTTTGGAAGAAAATGATGGCCGTAGCATTTGGTCAATTAAATAGATAGTTGACATAGTCGAGCAACTAGGCTAAGGCTAGGCGACGTTTTTTTTAAAGTTCTTGATCTAAGCTAACTGAATAAATCATGTACGTAGTTTGTATATTTTTGTGTGCTTATGCAGGGTTATACCTAAAGAAAAGGTACGCTAAGCCGAAAAGAGCTCATAATCCTCATCATTATGAACAATTTTTACTATGGCATCAATCTAGAAATCGCGAAAAATATCAGCTGTGCCATTAATTTTGCCGAATGTGAACATTAAAATTAAAACACATTAAAATACATTACATTAACATTAAATGTGAATGCATTTTGCTATGGAACAGCTGATTTTTATGGCTAGTAAAAGTTGTTTGTAATCATGAGTACTATGAGCCATTTTCAGCTTAGCATACCCTTTCCTTATAACCCCGTATATTTAATGATCCTAAATAAATCATACTAAACCTTTCGGTCCTTTAATTCTAATGATCCTACTACATACCAAACTAGTTGGCCAGTCAGGACCTTACCCTGAAGGAATTAAAGCCTATTGTTGCTCGGCAGACGTCTTATTGCCTGCTCCGCCATGCTCGACGGCTAGATTATAATAACTTATTAAAATAATCCGCTGAATTTCCATAGATAAGTACATAAACTGTACTGAATATTGTTTCCGCGTGTTTTGCATATGAATAATGACAGGTAAAATCTTACTCGTATCTAATTATGGTAAATTTTGTATGTGTATTTGTTGAAAGGGTAGGTAATCTCTAGAACTAATAGTCTGATTTGAAAAAATCTTTAATAAGGCCACACTATCCCTGAGTGCTATGAACTATGTTTATAGCTCCAAACCAGCGAGGCTTAGAGACAAAATCTCGGACGTCAGCTAGTTATAAAATATATCTAGCAACTATGTACCTACCTACTTAATACATATGTACATAGAACATGTTTTTTGGTTACAAAATAAATCTCTGATAAGTTTTTGCTTTACTTTGCCTGATGCATACAAAAAAATCAATACCATCATGTCAGTCAGACTTTAGAATAGAAACCTACCTTTTTAGATACCTATCTGATTTGTCTATCTGTATCCCATAAAAACTTTACAAGGCAGCAATCATGGTCATTAACCTCTTGTTAAGCATTTTTAATAAACTAATGGATTTACGAATAATAATCATTCTTAATTTCATGTATTAATGTAAATATTTTTTGTCGTTTAGTGTCATAATATGCAGAAATAGCAAAAGAAAACACGATTCATGCGTAGCATTCACTACTAATGAACTATAATGAATAAAATATTCTAGGATAAACATGGAAATGTTAATTTTTAAAGACTATAGGTATATTATGAATGTATTCTGTCTGTCCGGTCGCGTTATCTAGCCAGATAGTATGGACTATATACCAATAGTTTCAATGGCATTTTGGCAACAATAGCAAAATTTTCATACCTGTTTAGAAATACAATGAAGCAGAAAAGGTTGAATACACGCAAGTTTTAGTCTGTTGATTTTATTATCAAAATAAAAACGGTTTTGTATGCATTTAACCACACTTAAAGCTGTAACAAATCAGGTTAGAATATATAAGTATTGATTTTCTACTGGCAATCAGTTACAAAATAAGGTTGTCACTCGTCAGGTTTCTGGTCTCAACGATCTTGGCTCGGGCGTTGGCAAACAAGTGGAGTGCAGTGACAAACTATTGGCATCCAAAACTTGACTGTTGAAACCCTAGTCCCAAATACCAAAGCTGTCCAAACAATATCAAAATTATATTTTCATATATTCATTCTGATAAACCTGCTTATTAAGTACCTATTCCTATTTCTTACTTATTTACTTTTGTCACATGTATTTTAATTGAAGCACGGCAAAAATTTTCCCAGTCGCAGGTTTTGTAATCATAGCTGTGGAATTCAGTGTACCGTGCTTATCCTCTTTATTTATAACCAATGCTACAGCTTCTGTGTAATAATCGTAATTTTTCGCGTTATCAGATAAACCCTTTGTTTAGATTACAGCGCCTTTATCCCAATATTAACCGAAGCTAAGCTTTCGTAAAACATTGTGTGGTATAAGAAAGTGACCCTCCTGGATAAACTACAGTATGTCTCGACCGTGCACCGAAGCCGTTACGTACCTGAACGAATCCGTGAAATTCTGAATTAAATTATTTTATTAGTGCGACGAATTTGATGTGGCGTCGAAATGCTTCGAGCAGCGTCTTTTATAAGAAGTTATGGCCAGGTAACAACGCGCACTAACATAATAACATAATTATGATGTTGACAATTTTGTGCTAAATTTCCTTTGGATTCCAATAAGCAAACCTTAATATATTAAAATTTTTATTATTCTGCATTTCTAAGTTTTTATTATGAAGATATCGGACCATAATTGCTTGCGATCGAAATAAAGTTGTCTTTCGATGTTCGGGACGATACGTCTGCGGCGGCGCCAGCGCCGGCTGCGGCGGTCGCGGTCAGCGCCAGGAATCCTGTAACCCCGTTAATCTTTTTGCTCCGCTTTTGTTGCGGATCTTCACCTCCCTGTACCGTGAACCCTTATTGCTCGTGGCCTAAGCAGCCAGTCACCGCTAACATAACCGGTTGTTATAAAAATAGGCCTAAGTATCGTTTTATGCTGCAATGGACATAAACCGCGTATTAATAGCAATATACAAATATGTTATTTTAGTCTTCTTAAAGAAATTAGAAAAGTAGAGATATCCCTTAAGGAATTGGTTGATTTAGAACGTTAAATAAAAAAATGCAAAAAAATAAAATTCTGACCTCACGTTTTCATACGTCACACGTCAAAAACAAGTAAGTATACGGTAATTCGATAACATGGATTCAGGTTTTCAAATGCTACATCTTTATCTAGATAAGTTTCCTTGTATATTAGTTGTGATTAATGTTTGATCGTGTAAAGAAAAAACTGTGTGGCCAATGGGAACGTACGGCCGGCGGGGAGGGTCTCGGCTCGGCGCCGGCGGCGGCTCTCAGCCGAGTCGCCGGCACAGTCTGATCAGACACCGCCCGACATGCTACCTCCAGAGCGAGTCGCTCAGCGCACTGCCTCCGCGGTCCTCAAGCGCATCTCGCTGCGCGCTTGCAGCACTTACTCTCTCGTACGTATCTGACGCGTTCATTCATGCAGCCCGCCCTCCGCCCGCCCTGGGCCGCGCCGCGCCGAGCTCTAAATAGTATCCGCCCCACGCGACTCGCGGCGTGCTCTCCGTTGCGCGCGAGTCACCACATTCACAATCTGTCACAGGAGCCGAGTCGTGCGCCCGTCCTATTATGCGCGGAGCCGAGCCGCGATGTCCCTACCGCCACATCTCCCGGACAGGAAGACTGGTGACAAGGAGTACGTGGCCATACGGTGTCTCATCGCGAACATACACAAACCGAAGAATGTCTCGATGCCTCCCTCAATGCAACTGGAACCTAGTCCGCCGCTGGAAGTCGTCCAGGAGTCGCCGCCCTCGGATACGGATCAAAGTGAACGGAGCGAATCCGAAAAGTCCGAAGATAATTTGGAAGACAACCTGACGCCCCAAAAGCGTGCGAAAAGTAATAGTTTCGCAGGATCGATGATATTGTTGCCGCCCGCGCCTGTGCATAATGCCAAGCGACGAAGGTCATTTCTTCCGCTGCACATCGGGAACGGGCCGGAGCACCTGGGGCCCATGTCCGCGGGGACGCAGTTCAACGTGCCCAAGTTCACTGTGACCGCGCCTCCTGGAGAGCAGCGCCGGTTCAGCCACGGCTTTGCTGGTGCATTACATGGATTCGCCCTCCGTCGACACTCAAACACGGTCTGCCCGATGACGGTTGCCAGTGTGGAAATGTTGTGATAATAACTAATCATACGTATGTTTGATACATGGACTGAACCGATGCATGTTGAGTGTAATTGGATTTACGCATGATCTCTACAATAACGCATGGCGCTCCCTAACATACAAAAAATACAACCAACAAATAGCTATCTAATTCGTGCTTACTAAAAAAGTGTTTGATTGACGTGAATTAAATAAAGTCAGCAAAGTAATGAAATGATTGTTTTAGCTGCGTATTGCATTTATTTCCTTTGAACAAACAAGAATTGCGTACTCTATTGGGTTACCTCGTGATATCATATTCTTATCAGTATATCTATAAATTATGTTCATTATAAGTCTGAACTGTGTCGAGTAAACGTTTACTTGCTCTTTGTGTGTTGTGCCATAGATATTGTCAGAGAAGTAAGATTTTACACGCGCGTGTGTGTCTGATTTTTTTAAATTCTTGAACGCTGAGAACGATGTTACGTTGGAGTTTGCAACAAAACGAGGTGCTTTGATATTTACATATTTACATGATAACAGACGATTCGTAAACAGAAAGTAACATTGTTTCGCAGATTGATATTAAAATTATGACGTTTATGTCCGTTGTTAACGATGTCCGCGACGTTTTGAGAACCTGTTTAACGCTTGTTTGTTACCGTGCATAATTTCTACGAAAACGTGTGTTATGTAGATGTGTTACGGGATTTTAATTGTGTTGTTTCTTGTTAGATTGTAACGTGTGTTGTTGTTGCAGAGCCTCCACCGCAGCGAGTCGATGGTCTCGCTGGCGTGTTTTCGCACGCTAGCTCAGCTTGCCAACAGCGACAACACCGCCGACTTGCAACAGTATCTGAACAACAACAAAAATGTCATCATCGACGATCGAGATGAGGTACGACTTCTCTTAAATCTATTTTTGGTTTGGGACGTTTGTGGTCCTGGTTTATTGAAAAAAAAAACAGTAAAAACTAGTGATCACATTAATTGAAAGGTACGACTTAGTGCCATTTTCTACTCCGTAGTGATAACTCTGGACTGACATTTTATTAACGACAGCTAAGTACTAGTGTTCTGGTGTAGTAGGTACATATACAATGGTGCATATAGCGGCGTTTAGCCTACTTTTTGACATTAGGTGAATCGATTAGGCTTGTTTGCTCCTCTTTTTACCGACTTCTAAAAAAAGTTTATGATAAAAATTTACCGTAGTCACTGTAATGGAATACGGTAATCCTGGCACGATAATATTACGTTTTTATTATTGTACGATTTTCCTCGAGATTAGCTTGTTTTCATCAGAGATTTGAAGGTTGGTTTGCCAACCTAGGAACTTTCCACAAAATCAATTTTCTCAAAACATACTTTGATAATTTTATAGTATAGAACCCAAAAGAATAAAACAGTCGTACCTACTTATTACGTTCATATTATTTTTTTGTATTTTTTTTTATTTGGAGGCAACATTTTATGTATTTCCTTCGTCTGGGTGAATATCTCAAAAAGATGATTTTTGGGGTAGTGATAAAAAAAACAAAGTTCATTAGCATATTCTAGCATATCTCACGTGACTGCAGTGTATCACAAAAATGATGTACCTACAAAATAAAAACGTAATTTAATTAGGTACGAAAATTTGCACTCAAATACACGACAAATAAATATCTCGACCGATGACGTATGCTACTTATGAATAACTAGTTCTAGAACTACTATCATCGTTATTAAGTCCGTACTAAGAATATCGAGATAGGAAAACATAACAAAGATAAGTTTCAATTAAATTCAAAAGCTCTTCGGAGCTAATCACGGAAAGACCAGCAAATGACGTCTCACCCGTTTTATTTGTCATATTTTATCGAACTATTAATAACCACTATAATAGTTGCAAAAAATACATTATTAACTACTAAATAATGTTATTAACGAACTTAGTAAACCGCGATTGATGACCTTCTAGGAAGCAGGCATCGTAAACGGGAGCATAATCTTATCATTAGATATACCTACGTTGTCTCACAGAAGGTAACTTTAAAACAACATTTTATCTGCTCGTAATGAGAGCCATAATTAGGATAAATATTTGAGGAATTGTTAGCTGAGCACGCCTTATCACGAAAACTGGTCAGCACCTTTTCTAAAGTTACACAATTTTGAACTTTGCATATGTACCTACATCATAAATGTTCTAGATTCGAAGTCTTGTCGCCGATTTATATTTTGGACTACGTAATCAGTTCGGAAGTATTTGCATTTTATTAATGTACTGTTCCGCCTTGATATATTTACTTTGTGGGTAAGAACCTAACCGCCTTGGTGAAATCTCGAAAAGTTCATAGTAGATAGATAGTACACGCGAAAATTATAACTTTTCTCTACCAGTAAAAATATAAAAAGAAACTGCCTAAATCGAAATAACAGATTAGTCTTCTAACATAATTCAATGATCATTCTGATTTAATCAGAATTTAAACCAAAAGAGACGATTTTTATAAAAATCCTAATCGATCTCAGACCGATCAGAATAATTTCCTGATACGTAGCTTTTTTTTATAGAACTGCACAACAGCTCTCATGCTTGCCTCGGACAACGGGCGAGCGGACGCGGTGCGCTTGTTGCTCGCTGCGGGCGCGGACGCAACCGCTGCGGACGCGGACGGCTGGACGCCACTAGCTTTCGCGGCTCGCGGCGGACATTTAGCCATCGCCAAGGAGCTGCTTGATGCAGGGGCTAAAGTCGACGCACGGGACTGCGTGAGTGTTTAGTACCTATATGAGTATTTATATGAGGACTGAAAATCTGAAGGGAAAGGACCGTTACCATTTTTTTTTACTATTTTTGTGTCGGTTATGCCAAGGAGTGTTCTTTGAACCTTGAACATACAGACAAGGACAACTACGAGTAACACCTAGCTGATCTTCGAATTAAATATATGAATCCTAGAACTTCATTTTGGAGTTGTTAGGTCTCATCTATATTTGTATTTCCGTAGCCTTTGTCTAAAATATTATAGTTCAAAATTAAAACATTAGTATTATTGTTTTGCCAGAGCTTTCGACAGATGTTTGCTTTCCATCAGTGTCTGGATCGCGGCGCGGCATTGTGACATGTTTTGTGCGCCGTGGCTGATTTCCAAAAAGATTCATCTGTCAAAACGGAACAGATTTTTATCAGTGTTCTTTACTAAAAATGTTTATTATCTTTATTTTTTATCCCTGGCAAGTTCCCAACATCCTAACTCTAACATAATGTATGTTGCACCAATCCCTGATGATTAATTACAAAACAAGTCTAAATATTTAAATTGAAATTATCCATGTGTGAATCGTCAGTCTTGATTCAATACACATTTTACATGAATGAATTTCATTGAGATATGATGCACTTATGCAACATGTAATTATAATAATGACCTAAATAATAAATAGATCGAACAATATGACTGGTCGCTGCACTGAAAATTTGTATAAATATACTTGAGGTGGACCTTTGCCAAGATGTCACTGACATTCGCTATACACACTCTAATATGTTTTTCAAATATAGCGTAACTATGCCTACTCATCCGTCCCGAGTCATCTAATGGTCCTAGGTCGTAAACAATATAATATATTGTATAAATACTTATGCTATATGCAACTAGTCAATGGGCGTCAATTTGGCTGACTACCATCACATGACACCAACCGCGATGACGCTCGCTAATGATTTGTTTACACTTTTAATTACATCCACCTACGATAATGATACCACGCGCAAATTGATACTCATTAATAAAAAAGAAGCCGTATAAATAGCTCGGTATAATTGCGCCTGAAAGGTATCTATTGATTCGGCTATTTGCGAGCGTAAGAGGCGTGTCTGTCACCAAAGACTGATAAAGACGTATCGAATAATTCAAGGGGTTTTTTTGAGTCACAAAGTAAACAGACTCGCATTTGATATACGCTCATTTTATTTTAGACAGAAGGCCACTATAGAATGGGGTCATGCTTTACGTAATTACTGAGACTGGTTATGAAAACTACTGCGGATATTCCGGTACTATGAAAATACTATTTTCTAGATACTTGTGGCAATGATCAGTTTGGTTCCCTGTAAGTGCCGGTAACGGCTGGGCTAGTGCGAGCTCGGACGCTTATCTAAGTATTTATGCTAATACACGCCAGTGTGTGTTTGTAATAGGTGGGACCGCTTCGGGACCCGTTTCAAGATCCACAAGACTTGCTCCACGGTTCCCAGTCGTAATCACTAGTTAAATAATATAAGTACGTCCGGTGCAAGCTTGCTACAGTCGTAAACGCACAATTATGTGACGGTGGATTGAGAAAAAAAGAAAACACCGGCTTATCCGTTACTTCTGGTTTGTCTGTACGAACAAACTGGTCCTTCGAGCTCTGAACATGTTTTCTAAAGGCTGTTTCGAGTTGAAGATCGTTCTTATTAAAATATTACGTTGCGACTCGATTGCGCTTTTGAATTCGTCATTCCGAATTCTTGAAGGAGTGCAAAAAAAGAGGTTATACTTTTTACGTTTTCACGCACTAAACGAATTTCATGCTTTTATGACCAGCAGTAAAAATCGGTCGTTAAAAATTGAAACATCGTCAACCGAAGGGTTAATTATAAAAGTATGAATTGGCATGTTTGAAGTTTGTTTATTTTCAACAGGGTGGATGGTCTTCTCTGATGTGGGCATCGTATAAAGGACACGAGGATGTTGTGGTTCTACTTCTGGAAAAAGGAGCCGACGTCCATGCTCACGGCAATTATAACATCAAGTAAGTACCTTGGCTCAGTTTGTACTATTAGATATTCTATGGGCCCAAGTTTGAAGGCTTTTTATGACATCTAAATTTTCTAAAACTATGGACGTCCTTGTCTAATTGCTTGCAATGATAAAGACAGATACATTTTTAGTTAGTTTAGATCTGTCAAATAACGCCTTCAAACTCGGGACCATTGTGTTGCTAAGGGTAAAACGATCAGCTGAACATAATTATTCTTATTCTTGTATGGATTTTGAAGTCTCGATTGAAAAAGCAATTAAATCGTTTTTCTATACTTTTTTTCCGGTTATTCAAATTTTGATTCTGACAGGTACCTAAATCCAAAATGGTGATGTACCTATTAGACGGGATAGTTTTTGCGACTGACCCAACTCAGATTTTCCTTAAAAAAAACTCGTTTGACATCTATTTTGACGTTGCATTAGATACAGTCACATGTATACATATATAATTAGCACGTGTTTCAAAATTGACGTACCATAAAAGCAACAATCTTTGAACATTACTATTTATTTATGCATGAATAAATCCTTGAACTTAAGGAAGTAACCTGCTTTTAACTTACGAAATGTGAATCCCCGAAATATTTGTGAGCTTATTCACTCTTTCACACGCCTTAAAAACTTTTTATTTATTTTCATAGATTGATTCTAACTACAAGGATAATGGTTGGTTTTTACCTTATCTTGCATAGGTTTCTGTTGGTCATGTTTTATGTTAAAATCATGGCCTAAGTTACAGTAATCTGTATTAAGGATAGTATTATAAAACGGTTTCTTATAGTTTTAAATTTATGACCACACGGTTGCTATTTCGTATCTCATTTGTAGCAATTCGTAAGGTGATTGGACAAAACTAAATGGTGAGGTTAGAGCGAATAATTTATTGCTTACTGTGTCCTAACAAATTTTGACCGCAAGATGTATGTATATTTTTCCTTGTTATGCCGATATGAGTCAATATCGAATAACACGTAATATAAAAGTTCAACGCATATGTTTTACGGCGCATCGTGCGAAGCCTGGTGGTCTGATGTTTCTATGACGTTTAATGATAGATGAAAGTAATGTTCATACTTTCTCGCTTGTTTGATGGAACGAGAGAAAGTGATAAATCTATTGAATCCTCTTTGACCTGGCTTTTGATCAAAAACTGACCTCGTCCAGTCAGCTAGATACGTTGTCCTGTTGTTGTAGAGACCCACGCAGAATTGCTTTGTTATCGCCTATGTCTGCGTGGTATGAAAGCAATATGATGTGAAAACATTTCGGTATTTACTCGTTAGATTTTCTTCACATTCTTTTTGTTTGGTTGTTATTTATTTTTGTGTAGTATTTGGATACATTTATTGATCCATCAGAGCAGTCATCTGGATTTGCTTGCATACTATTTACTGCTATAGGTGCCTTTCCGGCGTAAAGGAAAGGTACATTGGTATACACTCATAACGTTTGCTCGCACCGAATGACACCATAGCGTAAGGTTCACAGAGCGGATATTCCAATGAGCCAACATCGAAATGACACTATATTCTGTGACATGTAGACTACGTCGTTTTAGCGGGCTTATCAAAATGGTAGTTCCACCGTTTTTATATGGGTGGCGACGTGACAAAGCTGGAATATAATCGTAGATATGTATATGTACTCGTATCTATTTCTCGCGGGATAAAAACGATTGAAAAACTATTTGTTCACGGCCCATGCTAAGCGTGAGCTATTCCGTGGGGATCGGGACTAACCTGCCTTAAACATATTTTAGTTTTATGGTCCAATTTGTGGTGTGAACAATGAAGAGTTTATCTATATTAAATTTGTCAGCTCCCTAGTATGGGCGGCGGGAAGACGGCACAGCGGCGTTGTTCTGCGCTTGCTGGCGGCGGGTGCGCGCGCGAACTCATGCGACAAGTACGCGACATCGGCGCTGACGTGGGCGGCGCGCGCGGGCGACACGGCCGCGTGCACCGCGCTGCTGCGCGCCGGCGCCGACCCCAACACCGCCGGGATGTATTGCTGGACGCCGCTGCTGCAGGCAGCACATGGTTCGGAATATTCACATTAAAACAAAATTAGCTGACATAGTCGCAAAGCAACTCGAGCCTTAAAAATAATTTATTAAAACAATTTTTTTTTTTGGCAGCACATGGTTCGGAATATTTACATTAAAACAAAATTAGCTGACATACTCGTAGTCGCAAAGCAACTCGAGCCTTAAAAATAATTTATTAAAACAATCTTTTTTTTTTATTTTATGCATTGAATTAAAAAGAGAATTAGAAATTGTTTAATATTATTATTTTAAAATCTATTGACTATGTGAATTTTAATGTTGAATGCCTGTTGAGGGTAAACTGATAGTTTCAAATAATGCACTGATTATAGCCCATAAATTACTACAACGTATCAGTTGTTCAATAAATATAATATATAATTATCTGAATACTTTGTTACTTTACCGTCTCCCTTTCATTATTCTATCTTTTGCTTGTATTATCGAGTGTAATTATATTCGGTCTTAGTTTTTTCTTGTGACTTGTTTACTGTACAATAAAACCATATTCAATTTTATCCTGTCCGTATTTTCAACCGATTCAGTAGTTTGGCTTTAAATCAAACTAACTAGAAAAAATCTCATCAGCTCGATTTCATTAGATTATTTATCTTGTCTTTTTTTAATCAATAATTACGTCAGCTAAAAATCGAATTATCTATCCACAGGAAACCATTTTGAAATCGTCCAGATGCTGTTAGAACACAAGCCGAATGTGAACGCGTTAGACAAGGACGGGTATACCGCGCTCGCAATGGCTTGCAAAGATGGATACTACGACATTGCCTTGTCGCTTATCAATTCAGGAGCTTATATTAACGTGCAGGTAAAATCATTAACATTTCTTGTCTAGAATTTTCTTATTTGCGTTAATTTTTGTATAGCTTTTATTTAACTTGCAATGTAACTATGGATCTAACTATGTTTGTTGCAACTCAATTTTGAAGCACTTCCCGATGTCCGATTGAGCTGAAATTTGGTATACCTACGTATGTAACTCCGATGACAATACAATAAAAGCTTGTTTTTAATTTATTTTTTTCTCCTGTTTGTTTTTACCGCCTCAAATTAAAAAAAAATGTCTTTTACAGGACCATTCAAAAGATACTCCCCTAATCCACGCAGTAAAAGGCGGCCACAAGAACGTAGTAGAAGCATTGCTCAAGAAACACGTAGACGTCGACTTGCCCGGGAAAGAGAGGAAAACTCCCGTATACACTGCAGTGGAAAAGGGACACCTAGCTATATTGAAGTTGCTACTCGCTTCAAACCCTGACTTGGAGCATAGCACAGTTGTAAGTTTACTTTTTATCTTACAATCTTGTTAAAAAAGGTCTGATGCTAAGGTTATTCCCAGTAGAGCTTTTACCTAAATCGACTGCCGCTACGTATAAATGACATTTTTTACAGGAGAGCAATTTAAAGTCAAAATTTGACCGAAATTAATAAGTTAAAATGAGTAGTATTAACTATATTCAATTTAAAATATATGATGAAAAAATATTTTTTTACAATTATTGTTTCCCAAAAAGTATACTAAATATTGGTATTCATTGGTATAAGGCGATCGTCCGACCGCCGGCGAGTAAACGACTAACTATCGGCGATTTTCTCTCAAGAAACGTACAATAAATGTACATTCAGTGTTAACGAAAGAGATGCATATATTAAAAGGTTTTCTGACTGTTCACACTGCCGGCGACAACTCGCTTTACTAGTTTTGTCGCTGAGCGACGAGCTTTCAACAATAAACTCGCTCAGCGATACTCGTTCAGCGATGCTCGCTCGCTTGATCATTTCTTTACAGTGATCTTTTCTTTACAGTACAGACTGAGCGACCGCGGGCGAGTGGCGCGAGTAATCGCTCGTCGCACTTGCACAGTCGCTTATAGCCCGGCGACAAAACTATCGAAACTACACACTCGCTTCCCGCTGATCGCCAACTCGTTTATATAATAGTTTCTAGTTTTACTCGTTTCTCGTTCATCGCCGGTCGGACCACTGCCCTATGAAAGAAATTGTGATTTTCAGTTTCGATACTGTACCTAGCAGCTCAGTCGAAATCTGCGTTGAGTGCTGACTCGTTGCCACACGTGACATTTCAAACCAGTAAGAAATTGACAGAGCATATAATAAATTACAAAATAGTTGTCGGCTGAGCTAAGATTGATAGTTTTAAAGGTTTATCCTTGTAGCATTTTCCTTTGGATCTTAATAAACCGGTACGTCTAGACATTTTGGTAGAACTAAAATAGAAATTGAACAATTTAGAGCAGCTTTTGACTAATAAATTATACGCTTGTAACGTAAATTCGACGAATAAACTTGAAAGAATAAACTTAGATATTTTTAATCATTACCGAAACTGAAATGAAAACCATTAAATCTAGAAATAGACACAAAGTGGTGTACGTCAAAATACCGAAAATAAGACGTATTTCAATCACGTATGACATTAAACGTTTTTTCGCTTTGCAGTATAATTACGTTCTCAAACTTAGAGAATTCTCGTGAGAATCTCGTGGTCGTAGTAATTGTCTCAATTCTATATTTGTGAAGCTTTAAAAGATCTGTTGTGTCTCCGATTGTTGATGTTTACGATTCACTGATTTTTATTAGGCGTTTAAAAGCGCGCGTAAAATGTCACATTTTGGCCTCGGTCTGGGGTCACGCATTTCTAGTTATTTTGGAAGTCAGTTTGCACTTGAATCAACAAGTGCATATCGTTCATTGCATTGTCTAAATGTTTTGTTAATGTAACGAATAATGCGTGGCGACTACATACTCGTAGGTAATTATATCGTAAACCACCGAATATCTTCAGTTTATGTTGCCAATGTAAGCAAGCAAACAGGCGAGGCATAGTTGCGTGCTTCAACTTCGGCAACGACGTCGCTTACCAACAAGCGAGTTGGTGGTCAAAGGCCGCCTGATGATAAGTGATGACCGTCGCCTATACAACATTGAGAAAAGAAAATCGTTTTACAAAATCGTTTAATTGCCTTGTAATGTGCTGTGACGTTTTCGTTTTCATCAGTTAGTTAACAAGGCAATTCTTTATCTTATTTTATTATCATATTTAACTTAGCTGTTTAAACATTTGTGAATGAAATGATTTGCTTTCGGAATAATTCAATCTTTTTGTTTACCTTTTCAGAGCGGAGACACGCCGTTAATGCGTGCTGTGAGATCTCGAAATGCTGAAATGGTGCAGTTACTTTTAGAGAAAAAAACGCGCGTAAATGTCGCGGATAACCGCGGAGATACCGTATTACACATCGCCATGAGGGCGAGGTCTAAGGTAAAATTGAAATAACAAACACATAAAAAAAAATTAATTCATCTTCGACTAAATCGTCGCTTGCAACAGGCGAGTTGGTGGTCAAACTCGGATTTGTTCGTTAAAAAAAAACAATATGTACATGGAATGAATGAACGATGTATGCTTTTCGTACTGGGGGGCTAGCACAACTTTGACGTAAAAATACGTAGCGAGTTTTCGATAGAAAAGTGTACGCCATTTACGACTGTCAAGTATGCTCCTGACGGGTGTAAATGGCATACACTTTTCTATCGAATACTCGCTATGTATTTTTACGTCAAAGTTGTGCTAGGCCCACTGTTCGTTGTTTGAGTGAAGTAATCACATGAACTTTGATTACATGAAGTTTTTACCCAGTTTCGCAATATTTTGGAAACCATAAATATGTTTTATAGACGGACTTTAAAATGTCATAAAATATCGAGAAGATTACTATAAGAACCCAGAATTGCGAATTGCGCGATTAATAGAAGTGCATATTATGGTAATTTTTTTTTCTTTTTTCAGGCAATAGTAGAAATACTCCTAAGAAATCCAAAGAATAGTCAATTGTTATATAAGCCGAATAAGCTAAACGAAACTCCTTACAACATAGACATGAGTTACAACAAGACAATACTCGGCCAGATATTTGGCGCCCGTAAGTTGAACACAAATGAAGATAACGAGAATATGCTGGGATATGAGTTGTATAGCGCGGCTTTAGCAGATATGCTGTCGGAGCCGAGTCTATCGGTGCCTATTACTGTGGGGCTCTACGCGAGGTGGGGCTCGGGGAAGTCGTTTTTGCTCAATAAACTTAAAGGTAAGTGTTACGTTGTTTTTAACTTAATACTCTAAAGCCAGAAAAAAAGGGTTTTGTGTTGAATCTGTATGCATGCATGTATGTCCGTCCCTGATCAGTTCAGATCAGTTTTCTAAGAATTAACTTAGAAAACTATGCATAGGATGTCAGTTTAACATTCAGTTCTATTCAGCCATTCAGAACCATTTCATGTGTTTCTTTCGAATGTCACGGATATCAATGCGACGTCGGATCCCGTCGTTTAGTGCATATAGTCACACAATTGCAAATAACACAAAGTATATGCGATGTATAGAGTAGAATTACTCAAATTACTAATTTATGACTAGTGGAACCACGCTAGGAACAAGTGAAACTCATGACCGTATCTAGGATATATTTATGGAGGGAGGTTGGACCCTTGCCAAGATAGCGTGCAAGGTTCCCTAGTTGCTTTTTCTTAAGTCTCAGTAATGTAATTAATTGTAAAATAATGTATGACTTGACGGGCTATGTACAATTTAATTCAAACATAATGCGCGAGCGTACCGAGCACTTAATAAATTATAATGATAGACTTATACTTACGAGATGTATAAAATATAATGATAACGCATGAGTAAGGCCCTAAACTGCCCCGAAAATTCTTTCACCAAATCGATTACGATTTTATTTACAACTAGCTGACCCGGCAGACTTCGTACTGCCATACAGTACTTCTCTATGGTACTGCCTAATTAAATATAAACACTGCACAAAACACTACTTACAATTTTATCTTAATATATATAAATCTCGTGTCACAATGTTTGTCCTCAATGGACTCCTAAACCACTTAACCGATTATAATAAAATTCGCACACCATGTGCAGTTCGATCCAACTTGAGAGATAGGATAGTTTAAATCTCAATTTATAGCCGCAATATTATTTTATTGCAAATTATGTATATACTGATAATTTTTACTATAAATAGACAAGTTAGCATCAACATACTACGGTTGCTATAGTTACGCAATAGCATGAGAATAGAGGTTATAACAAAGAGTTCCTATATTCTCCGTGCGAAGCCGGGACGGGCCGCTAGTACTTATAATATATTACAATTATAGGTACGAATTTGTTTCGTGTATCAGTTGACAAAAGCAAACTCATCCATGAAAAAAAAAACACTGACATTGACAGTTTGTTGTTGTTTCAACTTTTTTTTAATTTGATATGACTTGGAGTCAAATCCTTCGAAATTTTAAAACAAATGAATGAACTATTCGATTTCCTTTTCTATTTTTTGTTTTATCTGTGCTCCAACGCACACTGTTTTGATAGATATGATTGAATTTGAACTTTGTACAGAGGTAATAAAGTGCAAATTGACTCTTGGACGTTAGGAACATACCTACATTGCTTAAACAACAGTGAGTGCTTGCAATTCAATATGAACTTTATACAATAGCAATAAAGCTCGTTTTAGTTAGAAAACGTTTGTATGGGAAAAAGAAAAGGGCTGTTTTTAGGGTTTTTCAATATTTCTGAGAGATTTTCTTAATATTTTTTTCCGTAAGAACCTTCTCCTAATAATAACAAATACAACAAAAAAAGAATTAGTGAAATCGGTCCAGCCATTCACGCGTGATGCCGTGACCAAGGAAAACGGGTTTCATTTTTATATACATAGAAGATAGATACAATACTACTATAATAGGCCTAATTGTCTGAAGCTCGTGCATGACATTTCTGTGTTCTTCTCGTCAGCGTGAAATTGCAAGAGCAATTTTAAATAGAATTGGCTAGACTTTGCAATCCGACAATACGTTACTTGCTTACTTTACTTTTGTTATTCAAATAAAAATCTATTTATGCGCTATGCGCAATTTTTTGTGGCTCGATTTTCGTTTCTTTTGCATAATTATTAACAGACATCACACTGATCATAATATTCACAGGGGGTATTATTATAAGATTAAAATAGCTAGAATATTACTGGACAAGATTAGCACGGGACCGGGATGAGTACAGAAAAGTGTCTTTTTCTCAGCAGTGGGTGATTAAAAACTTATATTGATGATAACGAAGTAAACTATTAAAATTTAACTATGTACATATTGAATGGCCGATGTGGGTAAACTGACAATTTCAACTAATGCACTAACATCTAGCTTATAAATTACAACGTATCAGTTGTTCAATAAATACTTCTGAATCTGAATGAAATGGTATGTAGATCTATACTATAATATTATAAAGAGGAAAGATTTGTATTTTTGTGTTGAATAAACACAAAAACTACAAGACCGATTTCAAAAATTCTTTCACCATTAGATTGCTACATTATCCCTGAGTAACATAGGCTATATTTTATAACCGTGCAAAGCCGGGGCAGGTCGCTAGTAAATTATAAATAAAAGGTAGACGCGCTACCACTGAACCACTCTGCATGTGATAACTACTACTGCTATACACTGTTTAACCACTGGCCATTAATCGAATTTTCGTAAACACATAAATTACAAGTCTGTTATACCGTTTCAGAGGAGATGAAGAATTTCGCCCGTCAATGGAGCGAGACTGGGTGGGCGTGGTCGTGGGCGGTGTCGTGGGGCGCGTGGCACGTGGCGCTGTCGGTCGGCGCCGTCGCGGCCGTGGCGGGCGCCGCGCCCTACGTCGCCGTCGCGGTGAGCTTCGCGCTCTTCGCGGCTATATACATCGCGCTCTACGTACTGTGGAATATGGGCAATAAGTGAGTGCGAGACATCACGTTTCCAGGGAAATTTCAGGGCAAATAAGAGATTAAACACCCTGAGATATGTTAGCATGGCAACCCCCACCATCAAGACGTGGGGGTTGCCATGCTAACATATCTCAAGGTGACGAGCGCAGTGCTGTGCCGCGCAAGGTCTTGATTTCTTAGAATTCAAAACTCGTGAGTGGTGCAGACCTGCTTTGGGCAAACGTGATGTTTACCATCAGGCGAACGATTTGCTCGTATTATCACTCAATCACAAAAAAGCGTTATTGTCCTATTCGTGATTTTTCGGGTGTCATTAGTAAAGTGAACAAAAATAGTTAACGTTTAGTTTAGAACTACGTTAGCTGCGATCGGAGGACTTAAAAGAAACCAAGATTGTGGCTACTAATAAAAGAATTACAATTAATCTAAAACTAAATTAGGTGAATGCTAGCTGAAGTGAAGCATAGCAATGACGTGAGGCGAGAAGGCTTCCATCTGGTCATATACATGTAATTAATGTATTACCTCATATTTTGACTCAATTTTGTTTCTCTCCAGATATGAATGGTGGTGGGCGGGCGGCGTTCTGTCTGCGCTAGGGCGGCGGTTCAGTTCACTGCTGCTGCTCCTTCAAGTTGTGTTCTGCCACCCGCCCGGTCCGGATGATCCGCGAGCTCTGCCAGCGACGCCTATAAGGTTAGTGTTACATATATTGTACTCGTTGGTCACATTTTGATTACGAAAAAATTATTAGGATCTGTGTGCTTCATCTTCGACTTCATCAGGCGAGTAGTGGTCAAATAAAAAAAAAAAGTTTCACACTCATAGTTTCCCACTGGGATAATCCTGTGTCGGGATGCCATGGAACACGCACAAAGACAAGGACAACTAACACCCAGACCCAGAGCAGACATTTAAATTCATCATTCAAACGTCTGCTCGGTCGGGAATCGAACCCGAGACCTCTGGCTTTAAAGGCGGATATATTACCGCTGAGCCAAACAGGTCGTCTAATGCGAACTTTTTTTTTTTTTATGTTTGTTACCTCATTACAAAACAAAAACCGACTTCAAAAGACCTACTATTGAGTTATTCATCTATTTGTCGCACACGTACCTAATGCAAATTTAAGACTTATATAGTTTTCTCATGGATACCATTATCAGAAATGGACTAAATTGAAATGGGACCAAATGGGAAGCGTCAGCTTTCTAAAAAAAAAAGAATCATCAAAATCGATTCACCCAGTCAAAAGTTATGCGGTAACAAACATAAAAAAAACAGACAGTCGAATTGATAACCTCCTCCTTTTTTGAAGTCGGTTAAAAAACACATGGTCATAGTGATCACACGCCATGTCATAAATCTGTAGTATTTTTTTAAAATGAATATTTCCGCGTTTGACCGCCAACCTGTCCTTTGTTATTTGTTCCTAATAAACAGATTTTATAATTTATTTTGTTTGTCATAGATTCCATTTTACGGAAGGCATGAAGACTGCCGGCGGCCAAGAGGGTGAAGCGATGGTTGTGCAAATGATCGCCAGCCTGGCTGAAGCGCTCGAGTGTCAGTACGGGCGGGTGTGCACTCGGCTAGCGCGGGCTTTCCGCCCTAAACCAGTCTCTTCCAATTCCGGGTGGAGGTAACTTTGGCTATACCATTTTTCATAGATTAAAATAAAATAAAAACAAATAAAAATAATAGCAATGGCTATTATTTTTACTTGACACCGTAAAAATTCCTTATTAGGTCAATACAATAGTCGTATTAAAATTTTAAGTCAATACAACACAAACGATAATACAAGCACGTTAATAACAAGAACATTATTTTTACAAAACAAAAACCGACTTCAAAAGACCGACTATTGAGTTATTCATCTATTTGTCGCGCACGTACTTAATGCAAATTTAAGACTTATATGGTTTTCTCATGGATACCATTATCAGAACTGGACTAAATTGAAATGGGACCAAATGGGAAGCGTCAGCTTTCTAATAAAAAAAGAATCATCAAAGTCGATTCACCCAGTCAAAAGTTATGAGGTAACAAACATAAAAAAAAAATTAAAAAAAAAAACATACGGACGAATTGATAACCTCCTCCTTTTTTGAAGTCGGTTAAAAATAGGCTAGTCCACTTTAGTCCCCAGTTTATTTCTATTGAATGTGTACATAATTGTAAAAGTTTTCATAGAAATTTTGTTGTGATCTACAGACCTAACCGTGTCCTTGGTTAATTGGGTACTACACTTTATCGGGTTTCCAATCTATTTGTCACTGACCAAGTGGCTAAAATAATCTTTGAAAATTTTGCCTCACGGAAAATAAAATAGAACCATCATTTTTATATGTGCATTTATTTATCGAATACATATGAAAGTTTTTCGGTGCATATTATTCTAGTCCTACTTCTTACTATTCTAGACGTAGCTGTGTCGCTTACAGCAGAATTTCCAATGATAAAGTTTGAACGTTTCTGATTTTCCACTTATTTTACACAAGTCGCTCGACGTAGTTTATCATTTCAAATTCTGCCTTACGGGTATAATATAAGATCTATATTACAATGCCAGTACCCGTCCTAGCTTGGTAGGGGCTGGATTGTGGTTCGACGATGTTTACTAAAGCAATTTTTTTCCCAATCTCAGGTGGCGTAAAATTTGTTGCATTCCACACATAATCACCTTCGAGTTATGCTTCACGTGCATTCTCCTCGGTTTTTGTGTGCTCATCATGTTCTTCACAGAGACCAAAGAGGATCCGCAGTAAGAAGTTTTACTTTATTAATATTAGCTGAAGATGAGTCTTGACAATACTAATTGTCAAAATTTATTGTTTATAAGTTTATAACCATATGTTATGAAGTTTTTGTTCTATAAGAACAAGAACATTATTTTTACAAAACAAAAAACAAAAACCGACTTCAAAAGACCGACTATTGAGTTATTCATCTATTTGTCGCGCACGTACTTAATGCAAATTTAAGACTTATATAGTTTTCTCATGGATACCATTATCAGAACTGGACTAAATTGAAATGGGACCAAATGGGAAGCGTCAGCTTTCTATTACAAAAAGAATCATCAAAATCGATTCACCCAGTTCAAAGCTATGAGGTACCAAACATAAAAAAAATAATAATAATAATAATAAAATTAAAAAAACATACAGACGAATTGATAACCTCCTCCTTTTCTGAAGTCGGTTAAAAAAGAGATGATGATTTTTTTATTGATATGGCCTTAAAAATGTACCTACCTGGGTAAAGTTGGCTCAGAATCTAGAGTTCTAGACGAATGCAAGAGAAGAGGCCTATGCTCGGGAATGGTTGGAAACGGTGGTTATATAGAAAATAAAAAAATCTTCAGTGCTTAATTTGGGTCAAAAAATACTAGTTACAATATCAATAACATTCATCTAAATATTATAATAGTCTAATGTTATAATTCTTGCCCACATAAATTGATAACTTCCCTTTTTGAAAGCTTACATCACAAATACCATATAGACTTTGACCGGTTTTTATGAAGACCATCAATCAGGCGGGCCATGCCGCTGGAGGATCGAGACCGACAGCTCGCGCCGCCTTAGACCATTCTCGGTAGGAACGCTTTTGTTAGAGCGGTCGCGGTCGCTATATTGCGTTACCGGCAAGGGCAGATGTTACGCGCTTCACGTCATCTCGCCGTTGCTCTCTGTAACTTTAGCGATGATAGTTGTGTAAACACGACGGCTCAATGAGTGAGGGTCGTCGTCGATCAGGCGGCGTAATGTCCAGCAGGGTCTGATGTACGGCGCTTGCGCGGTGGCGGGCGCGGTGCTGCTCGCGAACTTATACACGTGGGGCCGCGTGCTGGCGGCGCTGCTGCTGCCGCCGCGCGCGCGGCTCGCGCGGGCGCTGCGGCGGGACGCGCCCACGCTGGCGCTGCGGCCCGAGGTGCAGGCGCTCACGCATGTGGTGCGTACTAGTACATACTGCTACAACTGTACACGTGGGGCCGCGTGCTGGCGGCGCTGCTGCTGCCGCCGCGCGCGCGGCTCGCGCGGGCGCTGCGGCGGGACGCGCCCACGCTGGCGCTGCGGCCCGAGGTGCAGGCGCTCACGCATGTGGTGCGTACTAGTACATACTGCTACAACTGTACACGTGGGGCCGCGTGCTGGCGGCGCTGCTGCTGCCGCCGCGCGCGCGGCTCGCGCGGGCGCTGCGGCGGGACGCGCCCACGCTGGCGCTGCGGCCCGAGGTGCAGGCGCTCACGCATGTGGTGCGTACTAGTACATACTGCTACAACTGTACACGTGGGGCCGCGTGCTGGCGGCGCTGCTGCTGCCGCCGCGCGCGCGACTGGCGCGGGCGCTGCGGCGGGACGCGCCCACGCTGGCGCTGCGGCCCGAGGTGCAGGCGCTCACGCATGTGGTGCGTACTAGTACATACTGCTACAACTGTACACGTGGGGCCGCGTGCTGGCGGCGCTGCTGCTGCCGCCGCGCGCGCGGCTCGCGCGGGCGCTGCGGCGGGACGCGCCCACGCTGGCGCTGCGGCCCGAGGTGCAGGCGCTCACGCATGTGGTGCGTACTAGTACATACTGCTACAACTGTACACGTGGGGCCGCGTGCTGGCGGCGCTGCTGCTGCCGCCGCGCGCGCGGCTCGCGCGGGCGCTGCGGCGGGACGCGCCCACGCTGGCGCTGCGGCCCGAGGTGCAGGCGCTCACGCATGTGGTGCGTACTAGTACATACTGCTACAACTGTACACGTGGGGCCGCGTGCTGGCGGCGCTGCTGCTGCAGCAGAGTGATCTTACAAAGTGTGTTCCTTATTAGTTTTGAGGTACAGAACCCCACAAAACGCTAATGACTGCAAAACATTACTGACGAATGTATCCAACACTTAAAATCCAAGATGTCGAATTCAAAATGGCCGCAAATTTTCGGAATGGTCCGAGGGGGCTGATTTATTGCATTCAGGGGTTTTTGGGGTCCCTGATTCCATTGTATGACGCTTTTTACATGCTCTCAAAAAAGGAGGCTTAAGTTAATTTTATCCCGGAAAATTTACGGTTCCTGAAGAATAGTCCACGTGGGCAGAAGCTAGTTCTAATATAATCTATCTCTTAGCCTTAGTGTTGTGTGTTGTGTTATGTAATTTGCTTAGTGTACAACACACAAATAATACTATATTGTATGTTCCTCCAGGTATCCTGCCTAGACGCGTTCACAGGTCAGCAAACCCGGCTGGTGGTCGTAGTAGACGCGCTCGACAGCTGCGAGCAAGAAAAGGTGCTCGCTTTGCTCAACGCTGTCCACGCGCTCTGCTCCGACCCTAAAAGCCCCTTCATACTGCTGCTGGCCATTGACCCGCATATCATCAGCAAGGTATGAGGAAAAATGACTTATAAAACGCCCACCAAAAAAAGGTTGTCAGCAATGTCTATACTATTTTATCTTTCTCTCTGGTTGTCATGCATCCAATAGTCTTGATCAGTCAGTCACTTCGTATTCAGTACTAATCTTACTTATTTATTAATAGATTTTCTTTATTTCGTTTCGTGCATTTTTATCCAGACTCAGCTTTCACGATATTATTATGCTCACTTTCGTTGTCGTAGCTTCGTAACAATAACTGTACTTATTAAGGCAAGGCTTGGTAAATAAATCAGTAGTTAACTATTATGTAGCGCAGATTTGAAATAAACTAGTTGTAATGTTTTACGCAGGTTGCTTGGATGAAGGTTAGTCGTTTGACTACGTATCATTCGGTGTTGCCCTCTTGATGTTTCCCTAAAAATGTGTATAATTCAGTGTTATTCGTTGTTTTATGCAGCTCGATGTCGTGATATTTTAGTTTTTATGAACCTTTGGATATGCATGATTCTTACTTTGTTTTTTTTTTTGTGTGCATTGAAATTTTTTTTGGTTTGATTAAGCGATTACTTGTGCATGTAATTTTGTATTTATTGGACAGCTTCGTGGTCAACGAAACGAATATTAAATCGGGTACAATAACCTTTGTAACAGACCAATTTGCGAAAAACTTTTTAAACCTGTAGGCTCACAGGACAGAGAAAAGCAACGTAAATGTCATGCAATCCCAATAAACTGATGTGAAACAGCCATACATACTGCTGTCAAATGTTTAGAGAATGTTGGATGTTGTGTAGACAAAACCTTTCAACATATGTAGATATTAAAAAAACTTTCAATATCATCAACAGGCAGTAGAAATGAACAGCAGACGGGCATTTTCGGAGAGCAACATCGGTGGCTGGGACTACCTCCGGAACATGGTGCAGCTTCCGTTCTACCTGCAGAACTCTGCGCTTCGGCGCGTCAAGAGTGCGCAGCAGACTGCCTCGCGCAGGATGCTGGCGCACGCGGGAGATGAACTCTCAGCCTCGCTGCAGAGATCTGTAAGAATTGGAATCCCACCTTTCGATAACACTGCAATATTTTGCTAGTTACGCTATTGTTTTGTTGTCAACTCGGCGACGCGTATAGAAATACTTTTCTCATTAAGAATAAAGATAATCATCAACTCGTAGGCAAACTTTCGCCTACCATTCGGACTCATAAGTAGCATAAATAGGCTTGTTTTAATTTACTTTCTTACCTAATTTTACAATATAGGTACAGTTTTCGAAATCACCATCTCTTCGTCATTACTCTAGGTATCAGCCCGCCGCCTCTCAAATACATCCGAGCTGATGTCAAGTCAGGAGCGAATCAAGAACCAGCCGAAAGAGGTGCCTAGCAACAGTGTCATAGCTGCCCGGACGCGGCGCCTCCGCCCCTCCGAGTCGGTGGCGAGTTCAGTGGCGTCAGGGCTGCACCGCTCAGTTCCCGCCGCGGGTGCCGCCGACCTCGGCCGCGTGCTGCTGACGGATGACTACTTCAGCGATGTCAACCCTAGAAGCATGAGGCGGCTGATGAACGTGCTGTATGTTACTGGTGAGTTGCAAAAGTGACCAGCAAGATTCGTTGGCAAGCTCAGTGGCATCTGACTACACAAAATCTCATGGAAAGCTAGAAAGAAAAAAATATTAATATTTTTTGGACGCGGTGGTAGGTATATCAAGAAAAATAGTAAAAGAAAACGTTCGAGTCATGATGTTCGTACTGCTGAAAAGGTTAGTAGTGACAAAGGCAAAAAACCTTATATTACAACAGGTACAGATACTCGTAAACTAACAGATACTTTGGTTTCCTTACAGTTTTTTCATGCCAACATTGTTACAGGTCGCCTACTAAAAGCATTTCATGCCAACATTGTTACAGGTCGCCTACTAAAAGCATTCCAAATCGAGTTCAACTGGTACCAGCTAGCGTCGTGGGTCAACCTCACGGAGCAGTGGCCGTTCCGCACCTCATGGTTAATCTACCATCATGAGACCTACGAAGATCACATCGACGACTCCACCTCGCTCAAACATATCTATGAAAAGTGAGTCACCATTCATTCTTTCCGTTCTTTTACAGCACATTTTAGGTAGGGATAGCATACTAGTGGCATTTTTTTTTTCATTTCATTTCACATATTTTTGTTCACGTTCTCCTATTTTTTTTTTAATCTTACTTATTTCTTAATATCGTGGCCGCTGGTCAAATCTCAAACTTTCGGCTGGGTTCTCAACGACCCCGCTGGATCGGCCCCGGTACCGGAGCCGCTTTGGAAAAGTGTTTGTTTTTGAAAAAACCTAAAAACCCCGGTCGTTGAGACCCAGCCCAACTTTCGCTCTTCGGTGGGTTCAACCATTTGGAAAAGGGTAAAAGTTGTATACATCCTCCATTTTCGCGAAATCTTCAATAGATTTTGCAATCTTAATTAGAAGTGGTGTGGTTAAGTGGGACTTGTTAGATGTTTGTTTGCAACTGCATTTCAATTTCTCAGATGATGTCTTGTCTTCTTGGCGTTACTCTCGGGAATATTTATATTTTATTTGTGTTTTGTTCCCAGGGTGAAGCCGCTAATGTCGGGGCTCCGCGAGGCGGGCGCGCTGATGGAGCTGGACCGCGACGAGCGCAAGTTGGAAGTGTTCCTCAGCTTCCACCGCGCCACGCTCACCGCCGCCGACCTCAAGATATTCCTGCCCTTCACCATCAACTTGGACCCTTACATCAAGAAGGTTATCAAAGGTAAACCTTTGCCTATAGCTGCCTCAACCTACTAGTCCTTCCTACTTATAATATTATAATATAAACGCGAAAGTTGGTAAGAATGTATGTTTGTTACTGTTTCACGCAAAAACGGCTGAACGGATTTACATAAAATTTGGAATGAAGGTTGTTAATAGTCTGGATTAACACATAGGCTACTTGTTTTCTCTTTGTTTGTTTGTTTCTTTGTTTTATGTTTTTACAAGCTTTTATTTAGCTTGCTCTGTTTCTTGATTGTTTTTTGGGTCAAATCTTGCAACTGATTTTTGAATTAGTTTCCGATGTCCGATTGAGCTGAAATGTAGTATACGTAAGGAACACCGATGAGAATGCAATAAAAGCTTGTTATTAAAAATATTATCAAAATTAATTAAATTTGTTACAGAGGAGCAGTTACAATCCGGCGCGGAAGAGGAGTTAGGGGCGTCAGGCGGCATGTGGGGCGCGCCGCAACAGTTGAGACATCCACATTCCAAACTATTCCATAGGAAACATGTGAGTCTGCTCTCAATATACCTCGAAAACGGTCATCAAATAGTCACTTCATTAAAAAGTCTGTCAATGCTAAAACTCACAAATTCGGACGTCTGTTTACGTGGTCACCAAAGCTTGTGATGTCATTAAAATATTGCGTTAAATGAACGAAAACTGTTTTTTTTTATCAGAAAATTTAATTTACGCTTTAAATTAAATTTGATTTTTAATTATAAAAAGGCTGTTTGTTATCCAAATAAAATTAAATAAAACAAATAATGAGTATTTATTCAGTTGTATTTACACAGTTACTACTTGCATTATTCGTCTATGCTTGCTTACTTGTACCAGTTGTGCTTTAATTATAATTATATAATTACTTATTTTGTGCAGCGTTCATCCCCCCCGAGCCAAGTGGGCGGCCCAGGCGCGGTGCCTCCGCAGCAGATGTGGGTGGGCTGGGCCAACAACGGGCAAGGCTTCGTCCCGCAACCCATGCAG
Organism: Alcis repandata; assembly: GCA_949125135.1. Classification (NCBI taxonomy): domain Eukaryota; kingdom Metazoa; phylum Arthropoda; class Insecta; order Lepidoptera; family Geometridae; genus Alcis; species Alcis repandata. Next base: position 6,067,357 of record OX421226.1, on the reverse strand, counting down.
CCCTACCCGCAGCCGCCGCCGCAGCAGCCGCCCCCGCTCGCGCAGAATCCGTACCTCATGTTGAGGTCGGCCTTCCCGGGACTGGTGAGTGTTAAATGGACATAGCTGATGTGTATGAAGATTTGTGCAAAAATTCGCAGTTTTACGCGAAAGTTGCTTGCAATCGTTAGTTCGTTCGTTCATTCGTTCGTTTGTATTGGCCGAGTGGGACGCCAGCTAGCTGGTGTCTAAAGTATTAGGATCGCCAAAATCCCTCTGACATGGCTTGGTACTGTTGTAAACAACCGGTGCCCACTATTCGACCTGTCATCCAATCTATGATAGCGAGGGTTACGAAGATGAAGGAAGTTAGTTCGGTCATAAGTTTAGTATGTTGTCCCACAGACGGAGCCGTCCAACATCCGGCTGTCGTCGCTGAGCGTGGATCGCGTGTGCCACGTGGCGCGCGAGGCGCTGGGCGCGGGCGCGGGCGCCGCGTGCGCCGCGCTGCAGCGCCACCACGTGTCCGGGCTCGCGCTCGCCGTGTGCCGTCTGCAGGACCTGCAGCCGGTCAGTACATACAGGGCCGGTGTGTGCCGCGGGGCGAGGCACTGGGACCAACCGGACACAGAACACTAATTCAAACTTGAGGGCGGCCATGAAGTTAGGCCCGAGGAGATGCGCGCGAGATGTTAGATGTGCGCGGGTGTTGGAGACGTTACGGTGCATTTAATAGCCACTCTTGTAGCGTACTTCACTGCTGTCAATAAATTTAAATCGACCTAAAACAAAACACTTTGTAGAAACAGTGAACTTAACTACGTCTATACGCCGAGAAAAATGCGACTGACGCCGTCGCGTCAAAAAAGACACCCCCACGCCCATAATATAATTAAAAAAATACTAGTCGATGAAATGCCTACTTTCCACTCCTATCTTTGAGTTTTTTATTCACCACATAATAACTTTTACGTTATATTTTTCAGGTTTTGGAGCTACCGTTTGGTGACTGGGAGCTGTTTAAACTCCTGATTCTTAATTTGCGCGAATTAGAATCCAACATGCCGTCGACTGCACCCGCTGTCACAGGTAAATATTGTATAACCCCTACATTTTTTATTTATTTGTATATGGCCATTTTGGGGTTCTGAATCTGAACCCCCCTTCGGGGAAAACTCTTGTTTCGGGACTTCGGTGTCTGTCTCGCTGTATTTCACAGCTAATTATTTTACTTTTATAGGTTCAAAAATATAATAGTTAAGTTACTGGATTCCTACTATTCATACAAAGTAGTAGATAAATCGATATTCGCTTTTGTTGTAGTGGTCACCGAAAAACCGACTGATGCTGAGCCAGAACCGATCAAACCAAGACCATCGGAGCATCAACGTAGCCGACCCAGCAACGTCGAAAAACAGGTAAGATTGAATTTTTTTAACACGGACTTTTTTGCGATAAAAAAATATATTTGGATACAAACTGTACTACGAGCCAGTCCAGTAATTTTTTAATATGTGTTTTTCCCTTGATTAACAAAATACTGACAATATGTTAAACCCCCCTATTTTTATTTACTATGCGACATGCGAGTTGAATATTTCAAGAAAATATGTAACTTTCATTGACGTGTATTAAATATTTTGCAGCCTTACGCGGAATACCAGGTGATTACAATAGTAGTAGTTTTCTAGTAAATTTGTTTGTAAATGTTTCATTGCACATTGCACGTAGCTTAGAGGAATAGCTGAAACTACATCTATATTTATATATTTGTTTTTTTTTAGTACGAAGATGTCAGTCATCTCAAGAAAGTTGATATAAATCAACCTTTTCTGACGTGATACGCTATGTATTTGTAGAAATAGAATAATGACAGAAATCGTTTAAAATGAGTTGTGAATTAATAGTGTTTTGAATTTTTGAAACTACTTTATTAGTTGCATACATTTTGACAAATAGATGCACGTTTCCGTATCTTAGAAATATTTTTATAAAATAAGGGCACCTCGTTTACACTACAAAAGTAACAACAGCGCGATTTAAAGTTAGGTGTGTTACTCACGGCGTTTTTATCACACTTTCTAGTCATGCAAACGATACACATACACACTGTCATACAGACGACAAACGTCTGTCGTTTATGAGCACTCAAACTGTGGCACACTCTGTCTTTTGAAAAGTTATTACCAAAACGTTAAAAGCAGTGAACTGGTTGAAAGCAGAAGCACAGCAGAAACACTCATAGCAGTCATTCGCTCAGTGGAGGATCCAGAGAGAGCCCCCCCGCCCCCCCTCCCCCGTCAAGCACCCCAAATACCCTGTAAACTCTTTTTACCCTCGGCCACATGGCTGAAGACTTGGCCCCCCACCCAAAATCCTGGATCGGCTATTGCATCCGGCTGACTGTTTCTGACTTACACACGGCATAATAACGCATGTATAACAAGGAATAATTGTCGACAGGTAACCCTCGAGGAGCAGATGATATGCGGCGCGCTGCAAACACTGAACGAGGAGGCGATGGAGGACGTCCTCCAGTCGGAGCCCCCCTCCCACCCAGGTGAGCCCCTCCACACCATCCGAGAGACCCCCCCGGCGCACCCCTCCTCTGACCCCCTCCCGCCCTCCCCCGAAGACACCACCGACCGGCCCGACCACGTCATACTCAACTTCACCGACGATGTCTTCACATAGACGCGGAAGAAATACCTTTGTGTACGAACCTACTCGGAGGAATAAGGGCTTTATGTCGACGCATGTCGTGTCGAAATTGGTGAAGCGTCTTAGTTCTCGATTCTATAGTTGTACATCGCTTATTTATGATGTCTCAATGTTTATGAGAGCACGTCTCCGTGCAAACACATTATGAAGAATGTACAAACGGAATAATAAAAGCTTTATGTTGTCGACGCTCTGCATGTCGAAATCGATGAAGAGCCTTAGTACTCGATGGAGCCGTTGTATCGCTTACTGAGCTACCAATTTCTCTGTAGGGAGCCACTATTACATTTTAGTCCAATAAGTAGGGCGTTTGACCTCAACATAAATTCCTTGGTCGCACAAACTTTGCAGGGTGATAAAGTAATGTGTATACTGTATAGATTACTGTTGACCAATTATCCAAAGCTTATTTTATTTGGAAGTTAGGTTTTCGTACCTAAACATGAAAATCACTTCTAGCTTCTCAGTGTGAATTTATGTTGGGGTCGCCATAGAAAGAACTTTCCCAATAATTGGGCTCAAATTTTGTGAATATTTTAATTTGTTCATTTGGCAAATTCTGCAGAATAGTTGGTCGCTCTGTATCTACGTTTGTTGCTTAACACTCGCTAAGTAAATAATGTATATGATGCCCGTTAACTTTATTGGCAAAACGGCAAAACGTCAAACTAGCCTTTTTGGTCATGCAAATTCTCACTTGATACTGCGACCCAGCTATTTTTAGCTGATAAATTTGACGGACAGCTAAACACCTGCATCCATCTTCCTGTAAAAGCTGTGAAGGTAGAGTAAACAAATAAGCTCGTGTAAATTACTTTATTTTGCTTAGTTTAGCTAATTTATGTTTTTTTTGGAAGTACTTCCAGTTGTGCGCAATTTTTATGCACCTTAGCATAGAGGCTACACTTTGCTTGCCATTATGTTTGTATCGAATGTCCACTTTTGAAGGCAAAAGTGATAGAGATAAACGATCTCGAGTAGATATTTATTGTCGAATATATTGTGATAGTATGCTTATACCTAAATATAGTCTAGCGAATATATTGTTCGAAGCTTTCCTGATTTAGGTTGTGTATCCTCATTCCATTTTAATAGTAGCATTCCAACAATTTAAACATATCCTATATTTATGATCATTGGCTCTGTCCTAGTATCAGTATTTTAAGTTAGATAGAGAAAATATTTATTGTGCCATCATAGTAAGAAGTAAGGTCTTGTGGGGTAAGAGGAACTATGGGGAAAGGGGAACAGGTAGTTGTAAATCAAAAATAATAGACTGCAGCTCTGAGGTTACTCCGTCGGTAAAACATAACAAAAAATTGACTCCAAAAAAAAAACACAGATGTCGCTAAGTCTCATGAGTGCGCCGCCATGACACAAATAAAAATCTAGTTGTCAAACTACGAAAACACGAGTGCGTGGCATATTTTGTGAGTGGTGATAAAATACAGAAAAACACATTAAACAAAGCTGCCAATGAGAGTAAGTATTGTTTAATATCTAATTTTTTATTGTTTGCATAAAAAAGTTTAGAATATTTACTATTAATATGAAAATGTCATATGCTTTAGAACATAACCAAAAAATCACTAAGTGGGGTAAGAGGATCTGCCGTGGCCGGGAAAGGGGAACATATGTTTCTCTTTCCCGATGTCAGAAGTCATAAACATTTTTAATGAATGAAAATGTTCGTTCTTGCTTTTTTGTCAATGTTATGAATGAATAATTACTAATGTTTAAAATGTCTTGCTGTATGTAACGCGTCAATATACTTAAATGACAATATAAACCTACTAATATTATAAAGCCGATAGTTTGTGTAATGTGAAATTTATTTTGTGGATCTCCAAAACTACTGAACAGATCGAGATGTATTTTTTTTAAATTGTTTATTTATTTATTTATACATTGTTGTTATGTATATTTTCAAATGATTTTGATTACAGAAACATACAAAATGCCCAGAAACTATGTGCGCAAAACCAATAATGCGTCATACCCACACGAAAAATTATTAGAGGCTGTTAGAGCAGTGAAAAGTGGGAAATTGTCTGGATATGAGGCCTCGAAGCATTATGGAATACCCAGATCCACCATAATAAATCGAGTTAGTTACCTGTGTTGAATTGTTAGGGCTACTTTTGCTTTGGACTTAATTTGATATGTTGTTTAACTTGTTCGACTTTTTTGCACCTATTTCGACTTTTTATTTGTATTTGAAACCGACTTCAAAATTTCAAAAAAGGAGGAGGTTCTATGTTTCATTGTGTGTATTTTTTATGTATGTTGGTCGTTGTTTATCGAAGATGGAAGAGCCAATGGCTCCAATGACAGTGTAACCGGGTATGAGACAGGGAGACTGAACATAATCCTTGTTCTGTTCTGTTTTTACAACCCAAAACACAACATTGTACCATTGTAATGATAACACAGCACTTATACGACACGATCGTAATAATTAAAAAAAAATGAATTAAGTAATGTTTTCGAATACAGACATAATTACATACAATTAATTACAGACCTCGTCAGTAATGTATTAATTTTTTCAGGTATATGATCGTAAAGGCCTCAAATCGAATACCTTGGGAAGAGCCGCTATTTTATCTCAGGAAGTAGAAGAAGATCTTGTAAAAAACCTGCGTGACATGGAGAAGCATGGCTTCGGATTGACAAGGAAAGAATTATTAGAGACAGTGGGCCAGTATGTGTCTGAAAATGACATTAAAAATCCGTTCAAAAATGGCGTGCCAGGGGAAGATTGGTTTCTTGCATTTAAAAAAAGGCATAATTTATCAATCAAGAAGCCACAACCGGTTGAATATGCAAGAAAACAGGCATGTAGCCCATATATTATGTATCCCTACTTTGATTTACTGGAACAGACACTAACAGAACTGAAATTACTAGACAGACCATCTCACATATGGAATGTCGACGAAACAAGTTTTTCAAAGGACCCAGCTAAGTCAAAAGTAGTTGGATGTAAAGGATTTACATCGACAAGAACAATCGCTTCTCCCGGAAAGGACAATACGACCGTCCTATTAGGCTGTAATGCTCTTGGAGAGAAAACTCCACCGGTAATAGTGTTCAAGGGGAAAAATGTATGGGACGAATGGACAACAGACGATGGGTTTCCTGGGACAGCATACGCTGCAACCAGTAATGGCTGGATGGAGACAGCGGTTTTCGAAAACTTTTTCGAAAAAGTATTTTTTAAAACAGTTGGACCAAAACGCCCCATCCTTTTGCTATATGACGGACACGCAACACATGTTGGTATAAACCTTATTAAAAAGGCCAGAAAAGCAGAAATCACAATTTTAAAAATACCTCCGCACACCAGTCACCTTTTACAACCATTAGATTTGGCTGTAAATAAATCTTTAAAAGATCGATGGGACGTTGCCCTTGTAAAGTGGCAGAGGTTGAACATTGGTAAGGCATTGCCAAAAAAAGAATTCTCAAAAATGCTTGGGCAAATTTGGGGTGCATTGGATCCAGCTATATGTGTAGCTGGTTTTAGAAAAGCAGGGATATATCCCCTTAATAAAAATGCTATCTCAGAAGATAAGTTTAACCAAGTCCTTTTGCGAGAATGGAAACATAAATCGACATGTGATACTACGAATATTATCGAAGACTCAAATAAGCAACCACTGAATGATGTAACGCTGTGTAAAGAGTCACCCAAATACAATCCGGAGTCATTACTGGCTCTCTCTTTAAAAAGCATCGACTTGACTAAAAATATTCGTCATCCTACAGTTTCAGATTTCCCACAACATCTGACAGAAGGACGTAGCTCTTTCAACCAGCTCAGTTATGAATCAACTAGCTCAGTAAACATAAGGAAGCCCAAAGTTCAAATTCTAGAAAACAAGGTAGTTACCTTCGAAGACCTACTATTATCGCGAATAAAAGCAGGGACCAGCTTCAAAACTAAAAGAAGGCGCATGGCAACTGGAGCTGAAGTAATAACCCGTGATGATGTATTAATAACTTTGGAGAACCAGAATAGAACAGATAAAGAAAAAAAAAGTAAACCAGTTTCGACAAAGCTACAAGAAAAAAAACCAGGACCGAAAACTAAACATATCCCAAAACTAAAAAAAGAAAATATAACAGAACAAAATCAACAAAGAGGACAAAACTCAAAAGCAATAGCAGAGGAATTAAAAAAGGAAATTAAAAAGAACCCAACAAAAAATGAACAAAAAGAACAAAACTCAAAAAAAGTGAAAAAAAGAAAAGCGATAAGTAACTATAGAAAAAAACGAAAATATTCGTCTTCGAGTGACACTGACACAGATATAAAATACGACGAAGATAGCTACGATTATGATTTTTGGGAAAAAATACTACATGGCAGTAGTGATGATGACAAAATAGAAGATATTCAGCTCGATGATAACAAAGAAAATGATGTTAATGGAGTGGGTAAAAATGATTGGGTGCTGGTAAAATTTTGCTCAAAAAAGTCGCAAAAACACTACGTAGGAGTAGTTGTAGATATAAATGATGACGGTTCTCCTGTTATAAAATATACGAGAAGAAAATCAAAAACTGAAACAGCAACTATTTTTGCATTCCCTGTGGTGGACGACATCTCGGAACTTAAACACACAGAAGACGTTGTCACAAAATTACCCACACCTGCAATTGGTAGAAGAGGCCATGTTACTTTTAAAATGTCTTTTAATTCTTTTAATATTCAGTAGGCCTGCATAATTTAAAAATATTTCTTAAATGTAAATAATACATGCTACTTATGAAAAAAAAATGTTTAAGTTGACTACCCCTGCCTCTACATAATATGTTTCCCTTACCCCAAATTTCGTTTTTAAACAATAATTTGTACTTTGAGCCCTATTTCAATGGAACAAAATTCATTTTCAATCAACGAAGTTCTTAGAGATGAAATAGTTTTAGAGTGATCAAACAGAGGTACTATATTTATTGATATATGCAGACCGTTTCCCTTACCCCAAAAACCGGGAAAGTGGAACAAAAGTACCAGCCTTACAAATTAACATTTTTCGTTATTAAATATTATAGTTAGCTTATAAAGGTGTTGGATCATGGAAAGTTATCAGACATAAATATACAGTACATTTATCAAAACTATAAAAAGACATTCTATAAAGCAGCTAGGACTTAAAATAATATCTGAGAAATAAAGTATGTTCCTCTTACCCCACAAGACCTTATTATCCTAGGTTTTTGGAACTTAATTTTTAGTGAATTCTTCGTAAATGTTCGAATATGTTATACGACTAAGTTGAGAAATGTCAAATATCGTTATTAGCATTTAGCAGGTACTTAAGATTTATCATGATTAGCAACAATATGCTATTGATGAAATTTTGTCATCGTTGTACTAGTAGGGATTCCCAGTAGGTATTTTAAAACATATCAAAAATTTTGTTAATTATTTATCTTAGTTAGATTTTGATAATTCGTACCAGTCATTTTTTATGTACCTAAATTCTTAAATTAGTAGAGCCCCGGCGGATCGGACACGCAGTGTTCCTTCCGAGTAGAGCCGCCGGGGCCGTTCGTAGCGTTCCTTCCAGTAATTTTGTACTCGTTTATCTCGATGTGAATTAATTAATAAATATACCGAAGTTACAAAGTCGTTTTATTTCAGCCCTTTCTCTAATAGAACTTGACACAGATGTAGGCGCAGGTGTAGGCCGACGAGCGAGCGGCGCGCGTCGAGCGGCGCGGCGCGGCGACTCACTCGCAGGTACTCCCTCCCCTCCCGCCCCGCCCCCTCCTCCGTACACACGTGTCGGCGCGCGGCGAATGGTATCACGACGTTTACGTTACTTTCAGACGAGGAGCACACGCTGGTGATGGTGGGCGGGTCCGTGGCCGGCAGCGCGGCGCCGTCCCCGGGGGGCAGCCCGCGCGCGCTGCGCCGCGACCCCTCCATCCTCAAGGGCAGCTTCCGGCGCCGCGCCGCCGACCGCGAGCGCGAGCCGCCCGCCGTCACCTTCAACGTGGAGAACGAGCACGACTCGGACGACGAGGGCCAGATCACGTTCAGCGCGCGGCCGCGGCCCGCCGCACACTACCGCGCCGCGCCGCCGCCCGACGCGCCGCGCTCGCGGCCCTCCTCGCTGCTGATGGCGGGCGAGGAGGCGCCCGACGTGCGCCTCGGCTCGCGCTCGCGCTCCGTGGAGGACTCGAGCCGCGCCGGCGCCGGCGCCGCGGGCGAGCCCGTCGTAGACCTCAAGCTGCGTGGCCTGCGCAAGACGGCCGCCATCCTGCGCAAGGTGAGCTCCGCGGAGCGCCTCACGCGCCTCAAGGACAAGATAATGCGCGGCGGCGGGTCGCGCGAGCGCAGCCCGGCGCGCGACGAGCCGCTCAGCGACGACGAGTCGGCGCCGCTAGTGGCGGGCGCGGGCGCGGGCGGCGCCCCGCACGCTCGCGCCGCGTCGCCGCCGCCGCTCGGCGCGAGCGCGTCCCCGGAGGCGGGCTCCCCGCGCTCCGACCTCACGTCGCTGGAGACCCCGCCCTCGGACCCGCTGGACGCGCTGCCGGCCTCCGCGCCGGGCGGGGAGCGCTCGGGCAGCCTGAGCTCACTCGGCAACATGGTGGAGCCCTACAACCTGCGGCTGCTGGCGGCGGGCTCGGAGGGCGGCCGCGGCTTGTGGCGGCAGGACGCGCTGGACGCGGGCCCGCCGTGGCCCTGGGACGAGCCCGACTCGCCCGTGTGAACGCCGCGCGCCGTCGCCTCCGGAATACTCCACGTTTTAGCATTTGCGCTTTAAAAACTCATTCGAGGACTCAGTGGCGAAGCCGACGCCCCGAGCCGAATTTTAAATATTCATCGTCAAAATGATAATTTTCATGGATCGTAGGCGACTTTCGGCCGTCCGCTCGTAGGTGGACGTCGATAAGTTCACTAAAACGCTTTTTGTTTTTGCGAGTACTTAATTTGTAATAAGACACCGATTTACATTGCATTTAATGTAACTTGATTTACCCAAAATGTGATACTGACGTACTAAGTAAATTAAAATATCCTTGGTCGAATTAATGTTTTTTTATTATTTTCGTTGTACACAAACCCAATGATAGACACGAAAAAAGATACGAAAAACTACCAAATAAAAAAGTTTTAGATAATTTGTCAACAGTAAGTAATCTATGCACGTTTATCATCCTACAAAGTTTCAGCGACTGAATAATTATGTTGGGGTCAAACGCCCTGTGAATTGGACCTTAAGCTGTCTATCATACATAGCTCTACTTGTACTATACCACGGTACTATTATTTTTCTGTGGCTCTACCTCTGTACGCTGCGTTTGGGATCGAAAACGATTAAAAACGCTACTTTTGATCACAATTTTTCACTTGTGTGACATGCATACGTGTACACATGCAAATAGGGTTACCAGATGAAAAAATCAAAAGACCGGAGAAAAGGCCTGATTTCCATGGAAAAGTCCTGAGATTTTATACAGTTTGAGAATTTTCTCTCAAAAACGTATTATTATCGTTTTATACACTGCGGATCTAGCTCACGCGTTGCAACTTGCACATCGCACTCAAAGCGGCGGGGCGGGGGGTGGCAGCGGAACCGCCCGTCGCCCCGCACAGATTATTTTTAGTTGGTTTAACTTTTAATTAAAGAGATCTTTAGAATCTAACCTGTGTTTTATGGAAAATCCTGAGATTTGCAAGATCCGGCCACAATCCTGAGAAAAGTCAAAAAATCCTGAAATCTCAGGACAAATCCTGAGATATGGTAACCCTACATGCAAACGATTGTGAGTAAGGGTGACGAATCAACATCGAGCTGTGCTGCGCTGTGTTTCTTAAGCTACGTTTTTTTAAGAATCAACATCAAGCTGTGCTGCGCTTTGCTTAGCTCAGTATAAAGCCGAACGTCCACCGCCGGCTAAACTAAATGAAAACTAAACTCACTGAACTAAGCTAAACTAGAACTACGTTATCCGTCCACCAAAAAAGTAATCAGCACAAAAAAATTCATAAAAAACATAGCACAGTTCGGCACAGCGCGGCTCAGCACGGCAGGTAGCGCGCCTCGCTCGAGACTGCTGCGTTTTTAAACAGAGCGTAGCTTCACACAGCGCAGCACAGCATGGTTTGTTTCTATCCTCATTGAAATATTAGACGAGCGAGTTGACCAAACATAGCACAGCTCAGTACAGCGCAGCACAGCTCGATGTTGATTCGTCACCCTTAGTGTCGTTTTCGATCCTAAACGACGCACCTAAAGATTAATATTTGAGGATGTAAGTACTTTGAGTACTTTAAGACTTGATCCTAGTAAAATAAAACACTATACATTTCTAAGTAACTTATATTATTTAACGTTCACAGCTACTATTTCATTGAGTGATTATTCTAAGGTGACATTTTATACAAGTATTAACAAGAGTTAGGCAAGTCAAAAAGGAAATAGTAAAATAATATTATCTATACAAATAATGAAGTTAACAATAATTACGCTTGTGCCTGCGACGTGGTATTGCAGTATAAAACTGGATTTGTATTTTCATAGAGAATATATTTCTCTATGGTTTGTTATATTTTTTATTTCACATTAAACGTAGAGAGCTTTTGTACAAAACTAAAAAACAGTCTAAAAATAGTTTATATGTTATGCATACTTATACAAATTAATATTCACAATGATGAAGATAAAAAATAAAATGAAAACATCTACACATAAGATTATCAACAAAATTATAATTTTAGAGATCACAATTTTAAGACCAGCACAAACTAGCATCTACTTTAAATATATTAAATATAATACACCGCAATAATTACTTGATAGCTGATACATAAAATTCATACTTAATGCTTAGAAGCAAAGAGGCAATAGCAAAATGCCACAAAAAGGCTTGTTTCATATTACGCCCGGTCCGTGTACTGTGTCGGGTTGACTAAAAGCAAAGCATTATAGAATAGAATACAGCTTTACTGCACACCAAATAATTACAAGAAACAAAACGGACTAAGTAGTTCTTATCTAGGTCTTATCGCCTAAAGCGATTTCTTCCAGATTGTAATGTCTGCGCAAGAAAGATCATAATTACTAATTACACTATAAATATAATAAACCCGACAGCTTAATTGTAATTTTAATTTTTATTCGTCTTAATTTTTCAAAAAACTAATAAAAAAAAAATAATAATAAATAGTGGCAGCAAATATTCTAAAAAACAAATTGAAAATAAAATAATTATGCTCTTGAAATCTACTGCAGCTATCACAACATTTACCGATAGCAAATGGTCAACGTTTTTATGACACGCTGCAGATCTCATTGAAATGATTTGCTTTGAGTTGGCCTAACACGCCAGAGCCCAGTGGATTATGATCACCCTTTAAGCACATTGGGGTCAGCTGCAACTTTTAGCCTCTTTTCTAGCTACTCGGTAGCCTGATCCCAAAAAAATCACAAATATTGGAAAATATAAAAAAGTAGATCAATACCAATAAATACTACAGGGTTACATGGAAAGGGTATGCTAAGCCAAAAAGGGGTTATGGTACTCATGATTATGAACAAGTTTTACTATGAAACCAACTCTGTATCGCGAAAAAAAATCAGCCGTTCCATACATTTTGTCGAGTGTCATTGACATTTTTCTATGGAACAGCTGGTTTGTTTTTTCGCGAATTCCGGGTTGGTCTTTTAATAATAGTTGTTCATAATGATGAGTACTATGAACCCATTTAGCATACCCTCTCTTATATATATTACTTAGCCGTGGTAGCTCAGTGGGAGAACCGACGCTTCGCATTCTTGAGGTGGCGGGTTCAAACCCCGACTCGTACCAATGAGTTCTTTAGGACTTATGTACGAATTTACATACCACTGGCTTTTCGGTGAAGGAAAACATCGTGAGGAAACCCGCATATGTCACGCAAAAAGGGCCGATTACCGGCCTAGTTGCGGAAAAAGAGCCCGCTCTTTATCTTTTATTTTTACCCTCTCTTATAACCGTGTATACACTTGAACTAAGTTATAGACCGACCAACACTGTTAATGAAATCTACTGTTCAGTTCACAGAAAATCTACGCATTATAAAAGCTAACTTTCATAAGAGTTATCTTAGTTAATCTTGACAAAAAATCAGAAGTATATATTTATCTAATACTGCTAAGTTTTTCGTATTTTTTTTTAAACTGTCAGTCATAATGAGTAGTTAATTTCTGAGATGACAAACAGATTCTTATTTTTATATTTATAAAATATCAAGTTCAGTGTTTCAACAATTACTCTATTTTCAAGCAATTTTGTGCATTAATAAAAGTGCTGACGCGTTTTTGTCTTATTTATAAACGCTTATTAAATTGACATACGTCATTTTCATTTCAATATAAAAAAGAAGTGTAAGTAGAGTACCTACTAAATAGCTTCAATTAAATTTAACTAGCGCTTATAAATAAGACCGTGAATGACAAACTATATTCAACCCTAATGAGTACATAATCTCACAGATATAAACATTTTCTATGACATATACACACCTATTTACAACTTTAGCTTTATTCACATTACAGGCTCTGACGTTGAAATATAAGCCTTATACCGTGTCACATATATCTCAATTTTCATAAAATCCAAGTTGCAAAACACTTTCTTGTTTTACATGGGTCAGAATATGTAGGCCAAATTCAGCTGTAAACTTTACGACGTAAGGCTTCAATTCCAATGTCAAGGCCCTAGCTTCGTGCACTCAAGATCGTCTCTGTCACTCGCATGACATTTCTAATGGGAGTGACAGCGATGGAGATAATCCTGAGCTCCGTGTAATGGTGAATAGAGGTTTTCTTTGAAGTGACTACAGTGCGACAAGTATAACTTGGCGTGGCTGTTCTCAACAACGAATGTATTTTATTACTTTAGGTATAAACGTAACGAACTTCCACTTATTTTACCTTTTTTATTACAAGCTTTTATTTAATTTGCCTTGTAAGTATGGGTTTAATCTTGCAATGGAATATTCAGCTACTTTCCAATTGAGCTAAAACTGGGTGCACTTCTGTAACCCCGAACGACGATGCAATAAAAGCTTTATTTTTATAATGACATATAAATTTCATGACCAAATGAAATTTTAAGTACCTAATTGACTCCAAGCTAACCATTTTAGTTGTTTGAAACGCCACTGCCAACTTATGTTTGCTACACTGTACTTTCAAAATTTACTAGCCTCATATAAATGAGTAATCGACGCTCTTACGCTTTTAGCACATTGAGATGGACCTCAGCTCCCTGTTATGTCTTTTATTATTAGGTATTTATTCTATGCAACTCTTGTTGTATTTACAATTTATTTCAAAGGAATAACTACTATAATTTCAGCGCCTGAAAGTTTCTTTTTACTTACACGAAAAACTTCAGTGTTAAAAAATTTTATATTCGAACTTCAAATACTATCATGGAATGTCAATTGTCCGATCACTAAGCGGCGCTCTCATTTCCTCTTATGGATATTGAAATCGACGGGACAGAGATAGAAACACAAGTCCAACTGGATCTGTAGAAAAAAGATGAAAGCGCCATCTTTGTATTTCCTGAACTACCTTCCGAAGAAATCAAAATCCCATATGATAGAGCTGTCAAATTGCATCTGCCCACCATTTTCTTACCAGCTATCCCCGCTCGAGACATCAGGGTATGACGTCACGGTCACATCAAAAATCGAGTTCCTCTGAGATACGGCTTGTTACAAATGCGGAAAGGCCCGATGTCTTTGTTGAAAGTGAGTTCAAACGACGGTTATTTTGCTAATGTTGGCAGTGGTGTCGTCTAGCGTCTTGTCGGGGGGATCGGGTGCGGGGGAGGGAGAGGGGGTGCGGGGACGCTCGTCGTGGACTTTGTTGTCATCCTCGATCTGTTCCAAGATGTCCTCCGCGTCTGATGCTTGCAGTTTGTCGTCGCCTGGAAAGAATTATAGTTGAGCTAAATTCATCCCGCGGTTTCAACCGCTATTTTTATGTAAATTTTATGCTTGTTTATTCGGGATAACATTAGTACAAAATTTCACAACAAATCGGTTGTCATTACGGAGTTAAGTGAATACAAACATATATACACGCCTCTACAAACTTTCTAGTCTACATTATACAGAGTTATAGGAAAAGATAGGCTCAAAAAAAATCAGCTATTCCATAGAAAAAATGTCAATGACACAAAATGTATGGTACAGCTGATATTTATTTTCGCTAATTATATAGTAAAGTTGTTCATTATGATGAGTACTATGAGCATACCCTTTCTGTATAATGTACCTGTACTGTACTGTATAATGTACCTATAGAAGAAGTGTCGGAGTTCCCCGAGGCGGGCGGCGCAGTCAGCGCGCTCCACCAGCCCGACAGAGCCCCCCGCGCCTGCGACAGCGCCCCGCCGACGGCTCTGGATGTAGTGGCCACGGCGCGGCCCGTGCTCGCCACCGCCGCGGTCACTTTACGACCGCCTTCCGTTGTAGACATCGTACTGGAGAATAGGAAATTAGGGCTTTACTTGTAAAGTATTGTGAAAGTCTGTGTAAAGTGACATTGGTTAGTACTGCGCACTATACTTTTGTATTAGGCACAAGTTAAATGACATTTCCCAATTCAAGCAACTGATTTATTTCTGTACATTTTTTTATATTTTTTTTTTATTTTCAACTTTTTTTTTAATTGTAGGCTTACGTTTGACCGCCATCGTGCTTAACTTAAGTATGTTGAGATATTAAAAGGTTTTTATCACAGACTTGTTTACCAGTGTCAAATTAAAACACAGTCTTAACTTACTGGGCGAACTTGAGCTTCATATCAGCCACGGAGAGCTGTCCACTGAAAGGGTGCATGGGCAGCAGGTTCATAAACGACTCTATTTCTCCGTTGTTTGTGTTCTTCATCCACTGCTCGTAGGCGGGCGTGCATTTAAAAGCCGCCATAAACTGGGCGTTGTATGATTCTATCTCACGACTGCCTTCTGTAACGCGAAAAAAAAGTAGAACTAAAGTAGAAAAAAATTGAACTAATCCATAAAAATAATAATTAAAATCAAAATATCAATTTCAGGTTGTATGAAGCTCACCAGATCATTTTTTTTCATGCAATTGAGTGACGAGACGAGCAAATCGCTCGCCTGATCGTCTAGCTCTCTCTAGCGTAATAATAGAATGAAAACCGGCACAGACTGAGTGTACCTGCGAGTAAAGCTGTCAAAACTAATTGCGAACTAATTTAAATAAAGCCTTACCTGGCAGTAAAGACGTCCTTAACAAGTAAATCATGTAGCTCGCAAACTGGTCCCGTATCCACGAATCCCCCTGCGTGGTGGCGTGCCTCACCACATGGTCAGCAAACCTGAGATCTTCCGTCCCCAACGCCAGTTGCCTCTTCAAAGACAAGTCCGCCGTCTCTATCCTCATTTCATTCAACTCCACCAATACGTCAAACAGCTGCCGCTTCTGCTTGAACAGCACATTCGAGGCACCAACCACGAACCCCTGAACCGCAGGGTCCGATAACAGATCTAAGTAGTTCAACGACAAGTATGGTAGACAAAGATATCCCTCTTCAAATAAGGGTAGCGGAAATCCACATTCTGCGTGATCGATTTGTCCCGTTAAATTGTATAAGCCATCGACGCTCATATCTCTAGCCATAGTCGGACTTTGCTGTGCCTCAGACAACGGTTTTTGCGTTTTGTACTTTTCCCCGATGCTGTGACACTTTTCCCTGCCGGCAGTCAGCTCTTGCCTGTCGACTACATCAGACAAAATAGTTTCATCGAAGCTTTGTCGACTGACTCGATCTTTTTCGTCTAATAAGTTTCCAGACTCTTTTGGGGAGAGCTCTTCGTCCTGCGTGTTGCCATTTACAAGCTTTTCCCGTACTGGCTCGTCGCCGTCTACTAGGTCTTCGTTTATAATATCAAGTACGGCGGGAATGGGTGAGAGCGGTCTTGTTAATCTGTAATATAAAAATAATTATTTTAATATTTGAACACGGGTTTGAATAAAGATAAAGTGTCTGATATGCATTTTTTTTTTTAATTTCAACACTTAAACATATTTTATAATATTTTAAATACGAAAGTTTGTAAGTGTGCATGTATGTGTGTAACTTTCCTACATTGTTTTTTTTAATAATTATTGGATTTGGATAAAATGTAGTACCTACGTAGGTAGCATATTATTCCCTGAATTAACACAAAATACCATTTTTTATCCGGAACTAAATAACAGTTCCTATAAGACAGCGGATAAAACCGCGAGGCATGTCTAGTTTGATATGACGTATATGATGTATAATAGACGCAGATTGGTCGCGGTCAAAGCAAAGTCAATACGTAGCAATAACCGTATTATTTAATTTTCAGAAACATGTGTATAGAAACGTTCATAGATAACAATACTAGAACAGATTTAATCTTCCATGACTACGTAAACAACATTTCAATAAGACACCTAACTAAACCTAAATGAGTCATTGTTTTCCATTTAGTAAATTCCATGGTCAAAGCAATCAAGATTACAGCGTTATGATTAGAGTTATGCTCTCATTGTTAACGACTCTATGCATGTCCAAACATGTACTTATATCGCATATGACGTCAATTTATTTGTTTTTTTCATTTTTTTTTACTAGCTGCGTAATTAATCGCTCTGTCACTTTCAGACTCGATAGGTCAGATTTACTCGTAAAAGCGGAACATCTGTAGGTTTTAAGGCGAAAGTATTAACACCAAAGGGTGATAGGCAGGATGAATCGAAAGCTTGGACTAACAATGGAGTTATAATGAAGTCACACAAAATTAGCTGCAAGACAGAAGAAATGCCCATCCGATGACCTCTAGACAAAGATCTCACACCAATTTCGATTGTTTTCTACTGTACTCAGTAAATAGGATATGGAAGAGATCGCTCTTGGGGACAAGGCCGCCAGTTGCTGAACTAGTTTTGAGTGTTATGATCTTTTTTGTTTGTGATCTAGTGTGAACAATAAAGAGTTTCATCTATTTATCTATCTACCAATATAGTACTGTACGTTCTATGTATATAGTTCTGTACTTACACGACATTAGCGGCACGGGACAAGCCTTGCTCCAGGCACTGCGGTAATAACGACACCAGTGTCAGAAGTGCCGTCGACAGAGGCCCAGCCGGCGACCCGTATATCAGCACTTTGCGACGCAACAGCATTAATTTGAACAGCAACAGAGCTTTGTGCCGCCAGTTTTCTACTAGACGCTGGACTGATAAACCTGCAATTAAAATACAACTAACTAGCGACCTCCCCCGGCTTTGCACGGGTATAAAATATAGCCTATGTTACTCAGGGATAATGCAGCAATCTAATGGTGAAAGAATTTTTGAAATCGGTCTAGTAGTTTTTGTGTTTATTCAACACAAACATACAAAAATACAAATCTTTCCTCTTTTTAATATTAATATAGATTATCTTTTTAATGTTATAAATGTCAAAGTTTAGATGTTTGGATGTTTGTTGCTGAATAACACAAATTTGTTTTGTATGAAATTTGGTACGCTCAGCTAACTTGCTTAGGGCTTGGATATATCCCGGAATATTTAATAGTTTTTGTAGGATAGCGGGAGAAACCGCGGGTCGCAATACTAGCATAAATCATAGTCGAACCTATTTAAATAGCCATAGTTTTAAACTAGTAGTGTTTAGTTTTAAGTGTGTCATTTACAAGTATAAATATTCAGAGTCGGAACAGTTGTCACAGAATAAATATTAGTAAAAGGCATTGTCAAGTGTTATGAATGTGGCAAATAATGGCTTCTCTACGTAGTCCATTGTTGAAACTCAATAAAATTACATGGGAAGAATATATTTTATTCTATAAAATATAGTCAATTATTAATTGATTCATAAATGACAAATAAATCGTACTCATTGAGATTGAAATAATTGCGGAGATTTTAACCTTCTCCTCTCAATTCTGAATGAATAATACTCATTACTGTCAACCCTAGTAAAGATGTAGCCAACTTCCTGAATCATTTTATGGAGCGTTGCCAAATATTTGTGTGATGGATAGCCTGATTCCTGTAACTGGGTAAATAGGTATTCAAATGGAAAACTACTATTCTATGAAACATACCCGAATTTTTCGCATCTATTAATTGATGGCCTATATTAAACTATTCTACTTCCTACTAATATTATAAATGCGAATTTACGTGCGTGTGTTTGTTCGTCTTCGTAACTACTAAATCGACTTTAGTAAAATTTGGAATAGAGATAACTTACGTCTCATCATAAACAGCTTGACTGTAGCTCATCACCAATCATACCATCTTTGCCACTGGAGCAGTTGTGCCAGCGGCCCAGAGCCTCACTCTGTTATTTAAAGGAGCTGGGTTGACTCAGCTAATGGCTGACAAGGGGATATACCCTTTGTGAGATGCCAGTGCAGAATCTATCGCACCCATTCCGAATAAGAATAAGTTTATGTCCAGTAGCACAACTTTGACGTAAAAATACGTAGCGAGTTTTCGATAGAAAAGTGTACGCCATTTACACCCGTCAGGAGCACACTTGACAGTCGTAAATGGCGTACACTTTTCTATCGAAAACTCGCTACGTATTTTTACGTCAAAGTTGTGCTAGGCCCACTGGACATAAACTTATTCTTATTCGGAATGGGTGCGATAGATTCTGCACTGTCACATAGGCTACTTTTGATCATACCATTTTTCATTATCGTGCGGGTAAAACGGGGGACAGTTAGTTAACTTTAATACATTTTTCTTTTGTTCATACCTTCAAGGGTCTGATCAATTTGAACAGGACAGCTGTTTAAGTGTTTATATGCATCTTCGAGCAGCTTGGTTTGTGAGAAGTCGCCTTGCACGAACCACGCCCTTGCGACCAGCTCCATCTTAACCGCGAGGCGACCAAACAGAGGCCATCGGCACACGACGCACACACTCTTCTGAACTGAGCTGCGAGTCATGTCTTCAGTTTTTTGTATGACTTGCTATGAGAACAAAAGATTTTGTAATTAAGTTTTATATAAAGTTATTAGTAGTATTTTAGCCGAACTGGCTAGCCCTGTTTTATGTGTTAAAGAGGAAACAATAAAATAGAACTTCTTAACAAAACTATAGATAGACAAAATAATTGTACATATGAAATAAATAAACTGAATTTATTTAATTTTTTTTAATACTATGTCCATTTTCCTAGGGGCTAGAAGTTACCAACATCATCTGACCATCCAAACACTAAAACCTTTAATATTAGACTGCCTCTGAGCAAAGTTCAAAGAAAAGGAACTGACCCTCAATTAAGTCACAATTGGCATGACGACAGTATCAAAAAATCGCCGATTCAATGCTTTCAGGGGACTAGCCAGATTAAAAAAATTTAAAACACATGTTTAGTTTTATTTTTAAAAAACAGATTATTAAGATTTTCAATAAATTAAAACATTAAAATACAGCAATCGGCCATCTTGTCAGAAACAACAATCACAGCGTATGACGTCACGCCTCAGTGAACTCAGGTCATCCACCGCACATCACGCATAGACACAAATGACATATTTACTAGCCGTGACGTCAAATCGACGCCATGACACAAGCAAGCTGTTTTCGGGCACTGTTGAAAAAATATGTGAAAAATGGCTTCAAACTTCGTTAAACTTAAGTTTATTACCGAAATAAAGGCTTTTTTGTAAATAGTAAATGTGTACTCACATTATGGAAGAGGATTTTAAAATCTTTCGTCACGCCTATTCTACTATTCTTCAATAGAACATTAATAACATTAAAAAAGACCATTAATTATAACTTCAAATAAAACAGTACCTCAATAGGAATCTGTCTGAAGCATGATATTCCGTAAACAGTGTGTGCAGGTTCTGTGAGGCCAGGGAGATTGAAGAATATAGTGTCCGAGAGATAGTTGTGTGAGCCGTCGGGGAGGGCCAGCGCCGGGAGGTGGCGCCACGCGGGAGGCAGCTCCGACGGACGTCCAGCCACAAGCTCGGGGTAGCAATGTTCTACCTAAAAAAATATATACATTTTAAATTTGGTTTTCACATAAAATATCAATGTCAATTAGGTTGTGAGGTTTTTTAAGCTAATATCTAAAGCTTAAGCTATCTTTAAAATTGCATAAACATGGTTTGAAAAAATAGAATATACATTAAATTGTAAAATAATTATGAACTGCTAGGCGATCCTAATTTGTCTAAATGGAACAATTTATCAGTACCATTATTTATTCATAATGTCAAAATGAAATCTATTTCAAAAATGTCTGATTTTTTTAAATAGGTAGTGGTAATTAAGTGAAATATTTTTGTTATGACTATTGAGAGCTTTCCTTTTAAATCTATTGTTTTAATAAAATTATTGTTTACTTGGGTTCAATATGTGGCTGTTGCTAATCCACTAGACTACCCACTACATTGACAGATAAGATTCATTATAGATTTGGCTTTTTGTATAACTATTTAGAAAAGATTTGGGGTTATGATCCTTTCGGCCCTATTAAAAATCTTATTAGATCCTTTTTATGTTGGAATTAAGTTTGGTCTATATAAGATTAACCATGAGACAGCAGTGACAATAAGAACCAAGGGCTTTAGTACTTAGGTGCTATTTAAAACCAGGAAGTATGTTGACTAATAATTCATTTCAATGTTATTCAAAATACTTGTGTTATTGTGAAGAATAACGATAATGGAGCATACCTGGCATCCTTTTTTATGGTGGAATCCGACCACAATAATATTGAGCACTGGTTCACTTATATATGCCATTTTGTACAATTTAGAATGTGACCGTGACTATTGACATGTTTTAGTAAATAACAGATCTAAATCATTATGCACTACCTCTTGGTTATTGCTTAATTAATATAGATTTTAAAGAATATTGAAAATCAGCAAGAATTCAAGAAAACTCGAACGAAAACCATTGCATTGCGTACCGATTCTACCGATCTGTCAAACAGAAGTCAGAACCTTTCTGACACTGACTGCGTTTAGTTTTGATAGGACTTTTTTTTTGTTTTGGTGTGGACATTTTTAGACGAACCCGCTTTTCATTTCGTATGCTATAGCTGTATCCGGCATATGAACATGTTTGCTCATGTGGAGGACCAAGTAATTATTCTCTATGAAACTTAAAAACTTTTTTCTGTACTTTATTTTATATTCTGTGGTTTGATTCATTGTCTTTGTTCATTCAGTCGTTCACTCTTCCTAAGTTGCGAATTTGCCAATCAAGAAAAAGAGAACGAATTCAACGAATAATTTGTTTACTTTTATTCAACACGGTAAAGTGTTAATAATATATATTACTACACTATTCTCGTCAAAATTTGGCATAGTTTATTTGCTATAATTTTAAACGGACTTGTAATGTGGAAACGTAAAAAAGAATAGTATGTGAAAATAAAGTCGCCATTTTTGGACTTTCTTCTGTGAAACTTTTCAGTTTGTGTTTTTATGAACTAAATTGACGTGTTTACGACTAAATCGTAGTGTTTATTTCTTTTGTGATTTTTCGAAATCATTATATATTGGATACTTACCATGCTTGCGAACTTCTTCGTATCTAAGGTTAGTAGTTAAAATGGTTCAAAACAACAATTGTGTAATATTTTTAAAGAATGCTTTGCTTTTAAAACTTAAAACTTATTTGTCGCCTGTTTGTTAAAATGAATGGCTTTATGCATGAATCTTGTAATTCATTAATGTGCTTGTTATGTGCCCACTAAAACTCACCAGCTGAATTAATAATTCACACAGACAGGCAGGAATCCACTTTTCGGACAGGAAATGTACCTACTTATGTGCTTTTTATTTATTTGTACATCTGTTACCTACGTATTTGGTACACATGATCATTTGAACTGTGTAGTGGAAGTACATAGAGATAAATAAAGTCTTTATTATTTACACTAGAATTGCAAACAAAATAATGGTATGAACTAGTGCAACTAGGCCAAGAATGATCTCGTCTGAAATGAACAAAACATAGGTACATGTATACTCAAAATGTCTTACTCTTATTAATTAACAATTAATAACAATATGAAATATTTTTAATTGCAGCAGGAATACTGTTGCTATTCTGAGTTAATAAATTAGTTGATAGGTACAAAGAGCTAAAAGGTTTACTCACAGCATAACAATTCTAATTCTGTAACTATTAGGTTTGATTATAACTGCAGAGATCTTCACATAAATATTTAGAATAACCACT
This sequence comes from Alcis repandata, assembly GCA_949125135.1. NCBI lineage: Eukaryota > Metazoa > Arthropoda > Insecta > Lepidoptera > Geometridae > Alcis > Alcis repandata. The sequence goes on along the minus strand of OX421226.1, from coordinate 6,044,406 downwards.
ATGTGACTATAATTGGTTTTCTATAACTACATGTATGTTTATTTTCAATAAGGATCAAAGGTCCTAGGTCCTAGGTCTCTTTATTTTGTTGGTGGTCAGTGACAGACAATGATATCATTTGGCCATTGCAAAGTGCACTTTTTGAAATGATTAAGTAGCTGTGTTTTATACAAACTGTGGCTAATCAATATTTGGAAAATGGACCTCTTACTAAATGTTTCTAAATGCTACTGTTATAATGAAGGCAAGACCCCCCTATTTTCTGAGCCTTTTACCGCCTCTTTGGAGGCTTCTACTGCCCACAAGAAAGCTTTATCACCCTCTTTGAGAATGTCTGATCCATGAGGTATCCACAATTCCTCAAATAGAAATGGAGCATTTTGTAGATAAAAAGTAAACAGTGTGTAACAGTGTTATGTTCATGTCTGAAATAGCAATAGAGGATGACTAAAGAAAGTATGGATGAAATGCATTAAAGACAAATTACAACCATAAAAAGGTCAGACATGTTGAAAGGCAGAGTCAAATGGAGTAGATAATCATTCTGTACCAACCCCACATAAGTAGGATAAAGATAGGAAGATGACGAGTTGGATTAAAATATTTGATAGAACAAAAAAAACATACTTAGTAAAACAAGTAGAGCAATGTAAGTTTTTGCAGTCTGAATTATCTTGACCTGCAGATGTAGTGTAGTGGTTACATATTTTACTTGGTACTTGAATCAATTTATGAAGAAATAATTTAGCTCTGAGATAAATGCTAAAAAAGCCACATACAGAATTTTACAATTGAAAACCTGTCCATATTACTCAATGTTGTATTCAATATTTTAACATAAATGGTCATGTATGTAGTATAACCCATGTACCTACAATGAAAAAAATGTTGCATATTCATATTTATTTAAACATTCCACAATGAATGTAATTAGGTAGTAAAATTTTACAGGTACGCAAAAAGAATGATATTACGAGTTCAACTTGCTTCTTTGATTGTATCTCTCAATCTGCAGTACTGATTTTGGTATAGTCAAAAGTGTTCTTAGCGATGATCCATGAATATAGTTTCAGCCATTAAAATATTTTCAGCTCTTAAACAGGGCTTTCAAAAACGTAATTACTTGCTGTCCGACACAGATTAGTAAGTAATACCCACTTGTACAGTATCATAATAAACTCCAACGTACCTACCAGGTACCAGCTAAAAAACAAGTTGCACAAGACAATGGCTGACCTTCAAAATGTAAAATCCTTAACTTGATTGTAGTGTCATTTTTTGTCAGCTTGAAACAACTAGCTCTGAAGATGCATTTTTGAAAGGTGGAAATATCCTCTGAATATATCAGAAAATTATATACCAACTCATGACATTCAATCTGCTATAAGTAAGCTAGTAAATGCTGCTTAAATTTAATTACTGTATAATATTCTGTCCTTGTTTTTCACATGACATTTTACGTCAGCGAGAAGTTTCAGAGCATTTTAAGCAGTGAATAAGTTGCAGCATTCATTAGTAAGACCCTTCATTTGTTACATGATACCAAAAAGCTACCTCGCTCTAGGTATTTAGGTCTGTAGGTATTTCATATCTAAAGGCTGATTTTAATTGCGTTCATGAATCCTCTTTGTTTTCTTGCCTTATCAGTATTTTAAAGACAAAACAAAGTTATCCGTTGAATTCTCCAGGAGTTAATATTATCATTATATGATGTTGTTAGAGATACTTTGTTGACAAATTTACCTCGCAACAGCTGTGGAGATCATAGCATTAGGATCAGAGGGGTTGCTGGTGGTAGATAATTTGACGTTTACAGGATTACAAGAGAAAATTGAGTAGTAGGAATGTTTTTTAACACTGTATGTAATTGCCTTAAGATGTAAATTCTTTCTAGTTCATCTGCTTCATGACACCTGGGCCAGCAACTTGGCCTATACAAATTTATTTTCTTATCTGGCTCGTCTTGTCGATAGTTCGTTCATTCTATTAGATTAGATCATATTTCGCCCAATAATCTTTCAAGTCATTCAAAATCGAAATTCTGTAAAAATAATAATTGAAAGTATGTAACATATACTTTCACATTTATTCAGATTCTGAGAATTGATAAATAGAATTTAATTTTTTTTGAACACAACTTTTACCTGTCGTGTCGTGACACTTGTCTTACGAGTTCTGTAGCAATGTTTATAATTATACCTTTTATTGTTCTCAGGATTCGAAGCCGAGTCCCATAGAGCCATAGGCATGACGGAGAAGGTTTTGCACCCAGGTAAGTGATATCACTATGCAAATCATACATTGCTATATTTTTTTAGTTTTATATAATAACAAAACGGGAGACGACACGTGACGTTGGGCGGGTGGGACACGGACACGCGACGTTGGGCGGGTGAGCCACGTGACTTTGGGCGGATGGGACACGTGGCTAAGCGAGAAAACGGCAGGTGAAATAAAGCAGTCACCGAGTGATGACCGAGGCTTGGCAGATGAAGTGTGGCGGCGAGATGGATCGATGGCATTGTCAAAGTCGCGGGTCGAACTTAGATCAGATTGGCTCAAGACCGAGGCAGATGGCACAGTGGGAGAGATCCAGTGGGATAAGAAAGTCTGTGAATTATGATGATGATGATTATAAAAGTTAAATGTAAAAGTGGCAGTGAATGAGACTGGCACAGGAGAGAAAAAATGGCGCGCTGAAGAGACCTATTTTTAGCAGAGGGTGGAAAATAGATGACGATAATATGATAAATGACGTATTCTAAATGTCTCCCACACGCTATTATAGTCCATTATGTCAATACGACGCATGCCGCTTGAGTACCTAATCTATTTCATCATTACTCTACCTAACTCATTAAAACCTGAAACCCATTAGATGTTCCTCCGAATAAATCTTTGAATTGCGAAAGGGTCTCGGTGTAGTGACGTCACAGACAAACCGTCGTCGTCAGATCAATAGAAACTCGAGGTCAAACCTACGCAATTTAGCTCCCAAGGGCCCCAAGTCCAGCTCCCGACACATTCCCGACGAAATATGTAATACCAAACTTGGTGCAAAAATAATTTGTAAAGCTTTTCATGTTTAAAATTTAATTACTGATGCTGTCGTGTCGTGTTACCTTTAGTTTGTAAACAATGTTAACATACGTACTATACCAGTACGGCATAATACCCGTAAAATCGAAATTATATTTATCAAACTTTATATTTATAAAACGAGCACTTACCACCCTACTCTGTACATAGTGAATATTTTAATTAATAATAGTGATAATTATGATGATAGTCGATACAGGCTGTTGCCAACAGTATGATTTGGCTCTTGGCAACAGCCTGCGTCAAATTGGACTAAATTAAATAAATACAATAGTTTAATTAGGTACATTGCGTTAATGTCTAAATTTTATGAAAAAACAATATAAATGCGACGAACCGCGTGTGAAGTAAATACATGCGTTTCTCTTCTTCGCAGTATAAAAGGTCAACGTTTCAAGGTTGGAGCTATAAAACGATTGGTTCAATAAGTATTAACGCGATGTCTCCGGTGAGATCTGTCCGAGCAGTTGGTGGAATGAGGGGTGTGAGGCGGCGAGCGCGGCGCGGGGCGCATATGCCTTGCATTGGTTGACGCATTACGGTTGAATCCCCACATAGAACGCGAGGAAGTATGTAAAGGCCGTACATAAGACGTGGATCGATGTCGCCGACGACACCCGCCTTCTGTCTATGTCGCGTAGGTCGCCTTCAACTCGTAGAAAGTAGACATTTCACGCAAAACCATCTCGGATAAAAAGTTACAGGCTTATCACTAATTTCTATTCTGTATCTTGGATATCTTTTATTTGTCGTAATGATTATTTGCTGGGATTAAATTTTGAAGTAGACTAGACAAGCCAAGGATTACTACTGAAACGTCATTGTGAAGATTAGAGTAGTAGGTACTCAGTTACATGAAAAATCTTTAACACCCAAGTCACCGCACATGCGCACTGCTGTATGACCTTGAGAATTTGTGACGAACTGGTACCTCTACCTCTCATAAACAGCTCATTGCCAATGATATTGTTTACGCCGGTTAACTTGTGGTTTCGTATGTCTGGCGCGACCTAAACGATATTGCAAATAAAAATAACTACTGCGATTAGGCATACGTGTAACTAATTAGGTCGGCTACGAAATGTGGTTAGTAGCTAGCCACGATCACTTCATGGCTTTAAAATTCCAATTCTAAGCCTTATAGAAACTGGCCCTTGCTTTTTCTCTAACAATAGACGGGGTTTACTGGAATAGCCATTGCTTTTTTTGCAAATAACAATAGCCAAACAGTTTGCCATGATTGGAATTTGTCGGCCGTGTACTTCTTGCGATATCGCGATTTTGAATCCAAGTCGGACATCAACCGGCTCTATGTAAGAGTTTAGAAGGAAAGTATCATGGTAACATAAAATAGGGCCACTGAACTGGGCGCTGCTACACGAGTGAAACCAGGTCTGCCTGAGGTCATTGACCTGCTCATTTCGCTGCATCCGTTGCAAATACTGTGCGGCGCATCGTCGTCGGTACCAATTCAGTCGACTGACTGACTACACTTTTTCATTTAACCATGTAAAAACTAGTCTGATTGTAAAGAAACTACTGGCGCTACTGCGAATAGAAAGTTGTGCGCGCAGTGCGGTGATCGCGTTTTATTACAAAATGCAGTGCCGTTTCCTAAATTTCTTAATTTGCCGTGGAAGCAGTACTGTTCTCAAAAGAAGCTGGCTCTCACGTTTTAAGATCGCTACCTTTTATACAGATCTGAAAATCATGAAAACAACAAACAAACAAATTTATTAAGAAAAGTAGGCTCCTTGTTACCCCGAGACGAAGATGAGACTGCGGAATATTTGCAGCTTTTGCTTGGATAGATATCGACCAGATGAAACTCAACCGGATCGCAGCTGAACCCTTTGTGCTTGTCAAACGTAACCGGGAGGCGTCGAACACCCACCTACGCCACCCCATATTTCGTTCCACAAATGGCGCTTACCGTTCCGGAAATTAATTAAACGCCAACTTTTGCTCTTTCGGCTTACCTAGTTAAAAATTTAACCAAAAAAAAAAATGTTTATTTCTTGTTTCCTTGTTAGGATGTAATTGGCTTTTAGTTATGTTATCGTGCAATTAAAATAATTTATTCTAAATAGAATATGAGATCACAAAAATGTACCTACTCATAAGCATTATCATAAATAATGAATCATTAAAATAACTCGTTCTCCAAAGTCCGTCCTCTCCTATAGAAACAGGTTCAAGAATCGAGTTGGCTTGAAAAAGTTCCTCTTTGGCATCGAAACCGTCTACTACAAACCCATCCCCCCTCGCCCCTTCGAAATTAATTGCAGATTTTGAGACATGCATTATTTTATTGATTGTTAGTTAGCCTTTTAAGATTCTAGAGGTGGCAGACTGGCAGGGCGGACAAGGAAAGAATATTTAGTATCGACATAGGCATTGGGGAGAGGCCGGGTGGTTTAGGGGGTGGTTGTGGTAGGAGGGATTTATATGTAGGTAGGTAGATGATAGGTATATTATGTACTAGTAAAGTGACGCGGCAACGTGTACATTTTGCAGCTGTATTGATCGTATTTTTCTCTCTTGTAATCTAATCGTCATGCAGAAATACCACCAATTGAAATATGTTTCCTCGATAATGAACGTAGTCATTTATATCTATTTTAGTAATCGTTTCAGGACCAGAAATAGCTTTCCGTCCCACATTATACTCAACGTCAGTCAGGCAGGGTTCATGTGGATTCGTATTTCAGAAGATGTAATAATGCTTCTATCGGTGACTGTTTTCGTGACATCTTGGATGCATCTTATTTCTTTGATATTTTTGTAGATCCAAACCCATTTACTTTATACTAAGCATCATAATTCTAGACTATGCCATTCCAAAAAACATCAGTTTCTCTTCTCGGTCCATCGTCTCATAATCCCCATTGAATACCAATTCAACTTAATTATTTTTTTAATCATGCATAATTATGTAGAAAGAGTTGTGAGAGTCGATTCTATGATGAACAAGGTGTGTAAGTAAGCGCGCTCTATTTCGGTATCGGTGGCGCACTCGGCACTCGGCAGCTAATCGGCGCGTCACGTGACGAGCACCAGAAGGACGGGGGGTGAGGGCTCGCGGCTCGGGCTGCGGGCAGGGCGTCGTCGGAATGCAGTCACCACTCAGCACCGGCACCGCTCAATGCACACCACAACGCCGATTTATCGTCAAGCTGTTTAATAGCCTCGTAATCGTCTTCCTACCAAACTTGGAGGTACCTTTCTGATCCTCGTCCCTGTTTAATAATTTGAATGTAATAGGTCATATCCTTTTTACGACTAGCTCGAGCAGCTTACCGGCATCGATCGTACAAAAAACTGGTTTTTACGTGCGTACGGAGAGCCCGTGTAGAATCAGCAGCCGCACGTGTATTCATAGCCTTTATTTCTTTTGTGAAAATGTTTATTCAAAGACAGCTCCCTAAAATCATTCCTCATCTTTAGTTTATGTTGTTTGAGGGGTGAAAATATTAAGTCGAAGGTCAAATTCTGTTTTATAATTTTATTGTGGTATAAAAAAATCTTACTCCTTCCAATAGTTTTCCTTAACGATTGTGGAGAATTTGATTAAGTAAACTGGGACTAAGAGATGGATTCAATTACCTAAGCAAGTAGTGCTACTGCATAGTAGTTACTTATTTATTATTTTACGTGAGATTGTTACTTACTAATTCGATTTAGACGTACCTAGCTCATTAGGTAAAGTCTGTAAAAGAATCCTCTCAGGTGTTGAACTGTTGCTAAGCAGATACAACACAGGTATCAAACAAGCAAAACTAACAAGTTACGTTAAACTTGCTCTACCAAAATATTATCAGTATCTAGATACGACACATAAATGGATCGATAGTAGAAGATTTAAATGTTCATCTCGGTTGGCTGGATTAGGATGAAAATGTGGAATACAAAAGCAGTAATTGCAGCGTGCGGATTGCACGATTGCCCCTCGCCCCCTACTCCAACCCGCGCTCGAACACCGTAAGTAAACAGTCTGGTGTTTATCCGCGTCTCGCTCGCACCGACCGCGTCGCGTCGCGCCTCTGAGGTGCACTCGCTGTTCCTATTATTTTCGTGACGGGTATTGCGCCGAAGCCGATTCCCGCATCCTCGCCCCCGAGACGCGAGGTCCGGTCTCGCGGCGGAGGCGGTGGCGACGGCCGCTCGCATCGCGCGCCAGTCCGCGCCCGAGGCCGACTGTCGCATTGGTCCGTGCCTACGAACGTTCTGCGTTCGCCGTCAATTTGTAGAAATTGAAAATGTGGCACGTTTCGAGCGGGTATCGCGATGTATGACAGACTCTGAACCGGTGCGTGCGGCTTTATATTTATCGGAACAGTGACGTGTCGGTGACAGTGAACGGATTGTGTATTGGCTCGCTGATGGTACACGTGAATGTGGATGGATTTTGGAGCGGTGTTGGAAGATGCATTTCAAAGAGGCCTTCGCGATGAGCGATCGACCGAACGAGCGCGGCCGCCGCAACTCTCGCTGCAAGGGTGGGTGTCTGCAGTGACGGCCGCGGCCCGTCTGCGCTCGCGGACTCGCTGCTCGCAACTCCATTTCCATTATGATAAACATAACCGGAGGCAGCGTGTCGGTCCCGTCACATTACAACGCGCGCGCAATATTTCTACGTATCGTTCTGCGTTATTTTACTCATTAATCCTTTTCTACTAATGCATTAAAGATGTCTATTATCTATTTAATTCACAATTGGATTTGAATCTTTTAGTTACAAGTACTCTACATAGGGACTAAACTCTCGTAGAGTCAGTTCTAGCCGGCTTTTCTGTCGCTTGTGTTGTGTTCTTTTATGATTTATTCTCTCAGTAGGAAGGAGGTGGAACGCTAGATTGCTAATAATGATGCTTAGTAGGGACAATCATCAGATAGCCTATATTTGTGATTGTTGGGTATATATTTACAAGATTATTTACCCTCTCTTCTACACAGTAGAGTCAATTTAGTAAATTGTTTATGGCATCATACTTTACGTTAAATTTATGATTTAGTTTTACTCTAGTAAAACATTCTAGTTATTTAAATTTCTCAAGTGGTAATTTAAATGTAGTATTCGATGTTTTAGTTGCTAGGTTTTTAATACACTAGCTATGCCTTGCGGCTTTACCCGCTATTCTACAGGAGCTGTTAATTTTAACGGGATAAAAAGTAGCCTACATAATTATAAACCTTGACCTACTACGCTACAGACGCTACCTTAATATCGAATCCGTTCAGCCGTTTTTATCGATTGGTTTTTATTCAATCGTAAATTAAGTACCTGTCAAAATAAAGAACAAGATGCTTTAAATGCAAAATAAAATGTCATCTGTATCGGTATATTGTGTATAAACAATCAGTACAACATGCTCAGCTCATGCAACACTTATTAATCACCAAGGTCACAGCCTTTTATAACATGCATTACATACGCTTACAGACTCACATGGACTTCTTATTCGTTCTTATTAACTTCATTACAGCTTAAGAAATATAAACATTTAATAGAAAGCAATTCTATTCTTAACCAACTTATGTTTATACCATATTTATAAAGTTCTTATAACGATTGCATAGTAAACTGCGAAGCGGTGAAGCCTATGTATTAGCTTTCTACCGTTAGTTCAGGTTGGTAGATAGGTAAGCATTTGCACATTCCGATGCGCTTAACCGGATCGATGCAGTTAATAAGTTCGTTGTCTTAGTATCGAATCTAAGGTTGATATAAAAACTTTGCCAATACACTAGTTGCGGCACACAATTGGCTCCTATTTTTTTTTCTCAAAATCGGATTTTAGTTGACTTGATGAAAAATCTCGGCGTGCTTACTTATCTTAGGGGTCGTCCATTAATCACGTCATGTTTTTTAGCAACTTTTTCAACCCCTTTGGTTATACATATATGGTGAGGTGGTATGAATTACCGCCAACATCACATGTATTTTAAATGGTACAAAATCTTTAAAATTTTCAGAATTTAACGAAAAATAAATGCACTCGATATTTTTCTACACCGATGTAATCACGACCAATATCACAGGGGGGGGGGGGCTCCCCTCGTGATAGTAAAGTTTTCCGATCCCCCCCCCCTCCTCGAGCCTCACGTGATTAATACACGATCCCTTACCATTTCAGTCAGGCTTCAAATCCAATATTTCAAAAGGTACGTATCTACAGCAAAATCTCGAACTATAAAGCCTTGTTTGGTTCGCGTCTAGCGAATCGCGATCAAGAAAATCAAAGCCTTTGTCGGCTTCTACAATCTATATTATGTATGTGTGTGTGTGATCGGTTGGCAGTTGGCAGGCTAGCAACACGTAACTTTTGATATGGTTGCTACTTTCCTAAAAATATGATCAAAGAGGTAGTGCCAAAATGGAGTGCCTTCCGTACATAAATATTGATACAAGTAATTAATTCCAATATGATAATCTAGTAGTAGCAAGCAACATAGGAACGATTCAGGTTAAGTTTCATAATTATTCAACTACGTCATTATGCTTAACTCGCTTCGTTTATATTGTTTTTAAAAATCAGTCGCGCTTCTTACTTGGCAACGACATTCGTTAAAGGCCTCATGGGTGAAGCGGTGGGGCGCGAGGCGCGAGGGGGAAGGGAGTCGCAAAGGATGGAGGTGAGATCATAGTGGCGAGTGGCCCGGGGAGGCGATCGATATGTACATTGAACATACATACGTATCTATATAAATAACTGTACCTAACTTCTCGCAACTCGACTGTCTGCTCCAGATATTGCGCCAAAACCCCGATCCCCTCCACCCCTCGGCCTCTTTTTACCTATTCTCTCTTTACTGAAAGACCAAATTTTTTTAAACGTCCCACACAAAGAAAATTGGTCACGTTATAATCAAGTTGCCGTACCTTGCCTACGGAAATTTTATGGTTTCTTCAGATTGTTACTGCGTAGAGTTTGTTTCGTCAGAGAATAATAAATTTGCTCTTATTGTGTGTGGAAAAGCTTGTTGAGTGGTTTTGAAGCTAATTAAAGACGTCGTCATACTTCGTTAGATTGATTCTAATATTAAACTCAAAAATTAACTGATCAATTGTTGAACATCCATACCGTCATTATAGGTAATAATCATCACTTCTGCAACACATTGTGACATTACCCCGATATTACTAAAGTCATATTTTCTACAGTTAATTTAGTCCTGCAAACTTTTTCGGAGTAATAAAATTTTCATAATTACTTTATAGAACCGTAAAATCGTATACGACTAACTAAATCATTTAAAAATATCTAGATACTGGTCGTGTCGTGTTCCCCGTTATTGTTTTCTACGGGTATGCAGATTCTATTGTGCTGATTATATTTTACTTAACTATCTAAATAAATTCAAAAGTCGCGGATGTCGGACACCGTATTATGCGACTCAAGTGGCGCTGGGCACTTGGACAGGCTAGGCGCGTAGGCGGGGTGATGGTAGGTGGAGTAGAGCCCTAAGTGGTTTCCAATTGCAGACAAGCATTTCGCTGGCAGACCATCAGCTCGATGGGTCGACGACATCAGATCAGACCCATCGCGTGTCATGCGTAGATGAGATTAGCCTAAGACAGGGAAAAATAGGACAAGGGAGCAGAGGCCTATGATGATCTAAATACCAATTGTTTCGATTATTTATTAACATAAATGTGGTTAAACAGGTGCCGGCGTCAAAATGGAGCACTTCCAGGCAGCGTTGGATCCACGCAAACAGGAACTACTGGAAGCACGCTTCTTAGGCGCCAAGGTTAGTGTGGATTTTCAATAAATTTTGACATAAGTAATTAATGCTTCTAGATTAGTCTCATGAATCATCATATCATTTCAACCAATCTTATTTTTCTTTACCCCCAAAGAAACAGCTATAATCCTACCTAAGCGAGGTAACAATCTATGACGCACTTGGTCTCTATAATTTATTTATTATCAGCTCAATTCTTGCCACTTGAATATCGAGTTGAATTTGAAATAGTTATTTTATGTATATGCTAAACTTACTAATATTGGTTTTGATTATCACTTGCGTCATAAATTCATAATGCATCATGTCGTCACACCTCACATTGCTGAATGTTGTGTAGGCTAATTTTTATTTTACCATTAGCAAGAACCTTATTTACAAAATCAAAATATTCAATGTATTACAAATTAGCAATATGTATAAATTAAATTAATCGAACCCTGTAGAAAACGTTTTCTTGCATGGTATGGTATGTCCAAGGTAGCAAATGCAAAAAAAATCTTTATAGGTAGTTAGAAGAGTAATCATCTCGGTGATTCTAGGCGAGACAGTCATTCGTTTTCGTGTAGTGTTGGTTCAAAGTTCTTCACAGTTATGTAAGTACCTTTATGTCAGGGTAACACGGTTTTAGCACCCGGTATTTGAATGCTCAGTTTCGCTGATAAGGCATGACTGGTAATTTTTTTTCTTCTAGCTTCATAGTCATAGTCTGTTACTTTTCCGTTTATTATTTTATTCATTATTTTGATACTTTTGCGGCATTCATAACTGATACTATGACAACACAGTAAGGTCATCCAATTATTTCCTGCTGTGAGTGCGTGAGTGTGAGTGTCGAGAATTAGGTTGCAAAATTAGTGATTAAACGAACTTACCTTTGTGAAGTTCTATCATAATTATACGTAGCACTTTGTCCGAAGAAATTAGTATTAGTAGATATTATATACACATGTAGTTTCGCTAGGTGACACCACTCTTTGCACTAATTGTTGAGAGAATGTAGGTAGAATTAAACAAGTTAAAATATCCGAGGGTAGATAATTATAACCCACCTCGCCATTTTGTCGTTCTTATTCTTCATTTAGTTTAGAGATATACATATTTATATTACACACCTAATTACACCTTTGTCATTGGCATGCTTCTTTAGTTCTAATGATATTCAAGGGTTGCGTTTGCTCCTGGGGGGGCGGGAGTACATACTAATTTCTTCGGACAAAGTGCTACGTATAATTATGATAGAACTTCACAAAGGTAAGTTCGTTTAATCACTAATTATACTTCGCACTTTGTCCTCGAAATTAGTATTAGTAGATATTATATACACATGTAGACTTTGAGAGTAATGTAAAGAAGTATTGTCAATGACACGTTAATCGTGTGAAATCAACTTAATGTTTATTAAGCACAACCATAGGTACTGTAGGTATATTTTACGTGAAAATATTCATATTTTACGTTACTACCTTATTACTTAACTTAATTGTTATATTTAGCTTAAACAGTATCTAGGCATCTATTCGCCTGATGGTGTATTATTATTATATTAATAATTGCTCGAGCTAAGGACAGGTGACAGGCATCGGTAACAACCCTGTTGTAAAACGGAACGAAGGTAGTGGAGCTGTGGCTCCATCCCGCAGTGTTGCGGATAGTGTCAAGACTGACACCAAGCGAGCGTGCGGCAGTCGCAGTTTGCCGACTGGTTTAAGTGAATAAAATATCGCATTTGTCTATGTATGCCTGTAGTATTTTTGCTGGGTTTTCGTAGAAAAAAGGTAAGAAGAAAACTGACTGCTTGAAACCAGGAATGTTTATTTATATCAAGCTTTTCATTACCAATTGACAATTGTCAATTATGCATAAGTGACCTAAAACACTGTTGGTGCCCCAGGTAGCATTGTATTTAGGTAAAGGAGGTTTACCGTCGCTAAACATTTTCGATAGAAAGACAATTAGGTACGCTAGGGATTGAGGCCTTATATAGAACAACATTGTAATTGTTTAAGCAATACGACCACCACTTCCAGAGAAATCCGTCATGTTGTTTATTGGAGCTTTTAGTCAGTGAGGCAACTTGTAGGCTTCGACTTGATAAAGCCTGATAACACTCCTGCAGCCAGGGTAAGATTGGAATATATCTGCGATTTGTAATGCGATATCAAAATATTATCGTTAGGTGTAAACGTAGCGATATCAGACACAAGTAGGGATTTGAACAAAGAGAACCATGCTTGTGTAGGAACATTGGTACAATGAAACATTGCTACAATCACAATGCCACATGCGTTGTTTGAAATGTTTTTTCGCAGCCTTCTTAGGACTATTGAAAATGAAGGGAAGGTGTAAATAAAAATAAGATGTCTGACCATGACTGCAAATGAATTAAAAGCGACTGCGTCAAGATCTTTGTGTGACGATATGTATCTATTACATTTATTGATGATTCGACTTTCAAATCTATTTCAGGCAGCTCAAAAGATGCTGCTAAGTATTGGGAAGCCCAATCAGCTAACTCCTATTTGATATCTGGGTGTGTTTTACGTGATTCAAAATCAGCGAGAACATTGATACATGATCTACTATTTATAGGACGTGAAGATAAAAATCTTTGTAGCCGTGAGGCCAAATTTCTTTTGCTGTTTTAGTAAGATTGGAAATAGAATTCCATCCATGCGGTTAATGTAAGCTATCGCAGAATTGCGGTGGTGTTGTCGATGCGCAAAAGTATCAGACAGCCGTATAAATCCTTGGAAAAAAAATTAAGAGCTATGAAAGCAGCTCGAGGTAATTTCAATGCCTTTCTTGTTTACTACTTGACCATTGAGCACTTGCAGTTTGACCTTTACAGTTCGCCCCCACCCCGTAGTTGAGGCGTCAGAATAAATTTCTGTAACGTGCACAGCACGTCGTTTCTGATATGGTGTGTTGATTGGCCTATGGCACTAATCCACCACTTAATATCGGGCAACAGAGTGTCGGGTACATTCATAAACTTATCACAACATCATAAGTTAAGATATTTGCAGCGTTTTATTTCCTTAGTATAAAGCCCATACCCATACTCAATGGCTGGACAAGCCGACACTAATAAACCTTTGATTTGTGTGAATTTCCTAAATCAACAGCGTCTCTTTTTAGTAAAATTATCTATTTCAGTTTTAATGTGTAACTTTTTGTCCAAGGTTAGACTTAGCGACATCTGATAAGAGTCTATGATCATGCCTAAAAATTAGCATGTAATTGAAGGTGTCAACACACTTTTCTCCTCGTAAGACTCAGAGAAGTAAATGTTTTTCTCGTCATTTCAATATTTATCAGTAGCATTTCAGGGCACTGACTTATTAGTAGCCAATCGACTAAATACAGATTCATAATGTTTGTAAAAGCAAACGGTGCAGTTTGCAGTACTTAAGCCGAACGGCACAATGTTACATTGGAATAGTCGTATTTGTCGTTGAAAATTAACCGAAGGTTTTTATAAAGCCATTGTGATATCTTAAAAGAAAATATGCATCTTTGAGATCAAAGGTGCCATATAGCATTTCTGAGAAAATAATTTTACTGCAGTGCGTAAGTCCCCATCCAAGTTTAAAATGTTCAGTTTTTGTAAACTTATTAATTATATTATTATTATTTTAATTTAAATACAATTATTTCGATTGTTTATCAGAATTTGTATATATATGCGTGGTTTAGGAACAGATTCCTGAACGACCGATGAGGAAAACTTCCAGCTATCCAAGAGAGGATAGTACTATGGTCATTTGTAATTTATAAGAACCGGATTATATGCAACATAAAAAGTTTATAATAATTATGTATAATAAATTGGTGAAACATTCGTGAAATTGGTAAAATATGCATCAACATAAGTAAAATATGCAACATTACCTGTTTTTATAAATTTTTAATAAATTTTAGAAAAAAAATAAAAATTACAAGAAGAAAAATGCTGTATTCCGCGGTTTTCTTTGACAGCTTTCGAGCGTTTTCTTTTAGGTATTTTTTGAATAACAAAAAGAACACCTAAGTATTATACTTTTGTTGAATTGAAAGTGTCCGGAGTGGTTGAGCACTAAATTGCGAATGAAGAATAAGAACGACAAAATGGCGAGGTGGGTTATAATTATCTACCCTCGGATATTTTAACTTGTTTAATTCTACCTACATTCTCTCAACAATTAGTGCAAAGAGTGGTGTCACCTAGCGAAACTACATGTGTATATAATATCTACTAATACTAATTTCGAGGACAAAGTGCGAAGTATAATTGTCAATTACTGTTATGTAGCCATCTATTGTAGTGTCCTATTGGTCATTGAACATTATGCGATATTGCATCTGTCTCTCTTGAATTGATTTACTCAACCTATTTTATGGATGTATCTGTTGAGAATGTCTTTGTTTAAAACGTTTGAGTATGCAGTGTTGTTTATGAAATGATTCTTTTGTTCAGGTTTCTTGCGATTTGTTCGACTTTGTGTTATGCTAATTAAAATAATAATGACGCGTTACACAATCTTAAAGGCAGCCAGCTAATTTGGACTCATCCGCTACATGGCTTTATTACGGTCATGACTTTTTAAGGTCTTAAATATGACCGTAAAGCTAGTCTAAGCCCAAAAGATCTTATCTTGACTTTGTACTTACGTAGATAAGTTTTTGCTACCTATGTAATGTTTAGTTTGATATGTCCTCAACGCATCAACACAAAAGATAACAACGAAGGCTATTGCTGTTTATTATCAGGTTTCTCATATTGGACTTTAAATGAATACTAAGTAGCAGTGTCGGTGTGGGTTGGTTCAGCTACATATGTGTATACTATTATACTTTTTTGCATTCGTTAGTTGACGTGTGTATTGTTGATATGGAGCGGGCCGGTCACGTGATCTTTGATAGTGCAAACTGAGTTTGTTGAGTAGTGTAGTGAGGCACACCTGCCCCGCTGCCGCTGTCGCCGCACTCTCCCCCCTTTCCTCGGCGTGAGCCGCTGCGACCACGTACGAGTAGGTGCACACATCGTGCTCTCGGGCAACGAAGTGATGTGGTAGATATATATTGTTACCTATATGTAATTCCATTATGTGCTTCGTCTCCGTCCGCACCCCTCCCCGCACTTATCTCCCCTGAATCGTCCTATTGACGCGTCACTTGGCCGCGCCAGCCAGAGCATCGGTTTTGTTCGTTGTTTTGTTATACCTATTTGTTATTCAAATGATCTGTGCTATTGCTCACGATCTGTTTTTCAAATGGTTGAATTAAGTGAGCTGAATCAACCATTTCTTACATAGCAAAAATCTAATCAGTTTCTTCGATAACATTTTTCTTGTGATAGTTAGTCAGTTAGCAACTGAATTCATGATAATTTATTATCGTATATTTCAAATACTATTTTGGTGGCAGTTAAGTCTGTGACTTATCATTTCGTCATTCGACGACAAAATGGCGGTCGGGTATAAAAGTCTGCAAGCAAAAGAACGTAGGCATGTTTGTGACTTATCATCGGCCTATCAGATTATTGTTTAACTTCACTCATTAAATGCATATTTTGCCTACCTACTTATTGTTTATTTATTACATATGACAGTAGTAGTAGATTGCCTTGGTTAATAGCAATCAATTAAAATTATGTATACACGCATAGTTAGTATGTATGTATTGTGTCACTTCCATTATTTTCAAGTACTTAGGAACTAATTACGTCAGATTTGTTTTTATTAAACTGAATTAGTATAATAACATAGAAGCTGTTCATGAGTATAAACGGCAATGTCGGCATAGTGGGGAGTCGTTTTCTAATAGGCTGGTTTACATTGAGCGCATTGATCGCGTGTTTGCAGGTCAGCGCAAGGGAGATACTTGTAGAAACTCGGCGGACGTCAGATTTCAAAATGGTGAGTTCCCATAACTAACATTTTGTTTTATTTGGTTGGATTTGCTTGATATCACTAGTAAAAGTTGCTTCAAGATATTAGCCTATATACCCGCGACAGTTTCTGCCCGCTTGCCGATCGATTAACTCGCCGCCAGTGAACAAACCGTTGCATGATGGCATACATTATTAATAGACCTTATTGTGGAGTATCATGCCACGTTTACGACGGCGCTAGTCACCTTGGTATCGATTAGGCTGCGTCGACAGTTCAACTTGGAGTATTGATTGAATAAATGTGAGCGGTTTCATACGACGACGATGTAGATAACAATAATAGCCCGGTTTGCGTCCTTAGCATAATCGAATTAACTTTACCAAAACAACTATTATTCCATAGCCATGCGATGCGACGGTTTGTTTATTGGTTGAATCAATTTATCTATCGTAGTCTTAGCATATCAGGAAAGTAAGAATACGCCCGAACTCCGTTCTTACAGCAGATGGTAGAGTAAACATTGCTATAAATAGCATCTCACAAAATAACATCGATACCAATTTCGTATCATGTACGTGAACGAATGCTTAAATCTGTGCTGTGCATGTGTTTAGTGCTCTGTTTTTACAAACTAATTGATGACACATTTACAAAGCGTGCATTATGTATCCTTATATTTTTTGCTCATCTGTGCTCAACTAGGGAGGTCAAATCGCTGATGTAGTCCATTATTGGACTAGCGGAAGTAGTTTCGACACGTCATTGTTTATTATTTACCGGTTATTTGGAGGAATTGGACTAACCCGGCTAAGAGTTTGATACCTTTGACCTTATTGCTTCATCAGCGTCAGGTCTGTCAATAGTTACAGACAGTGGTACCTAAATTGTTGACTAAGCTAGTAAGTATTTGTATTTTGAATGATCTGATGATCAATTTGTATAGTGCGGTCTCGAAGCACCTCGTAGAGTTGGAAGTGTGTATGGCAGCGAGTCGGGGCCGCGGGGTCACCGACACGGGCGGCAGCGGTGGCATGCTCCTCTCACTCCTCTACCCCCCTCTATCGCTAACTGCTTCAAACGAAATCTCGGTTTACAATACCACCATACGCTGTCTACTGACACCTAGATGCCAATCAGTATTTTGTTCTATACTTACATAGTAATTTTTCCATTTCAGTCAGCCTAAAAAAGTTCGCATCCAATAGGTTATGCCGAAAGATACAATGTTATCGTGTCTTACATAACCAGACCGTGTAAAAACTTTTACTAGGTACGTGTTGATCGATACGAGCTATCGCGGATGATTTTATCTGCCATTTTTATCAATCTCGTTTCACATGAAAGTTTTTGGGTTTGTCTATATTCTGTAAATTATTCATATTAATAATTTATTCTTCTTTCAAGGTTTTTATAAAGACATGAATGATCTTGGTTACATTATGTTACCAAATAATAACTAACAATTTTCTAATTCAAAAATAGTTCGGCATATCCTTGTTGTATTTATTACAGTTCTAATTTGTAATTACCAATTTAAGAAGAGAAAACTCATACAGTTTTATAAAGTTAGGTATCCCTTAAAAATTTAATTGCTGCAAACTAAAATGATTACATAAATAACGACCTAAATATGTCAGCAATTATATCTCTGTACATTTTAGAAACATGTAAGTTCGTAAGAAAATACCCACAATTTTTCATAAAACTGACTGACAAGCGTACCTATCTAATAAGACCTGACTATAAACACAAACTAATTCTACCTACCTCTAGGCTAGCTATGCACAGCTCGGGCCCTAACCCTATGGCCGTTAAAATATATAATAAACTTCCCACAAAATTGAAAGACATAGAAGACAATTCTAAATTCGTAAAAACTCTAAAGGAAATTCTATTAAACAAATCTTATTATGAACTAGAGGATTTTTTTTCTGACGAAGCTATTATGAAATGAACCCGCTCCGCACAACATTGCTTATACCCTATCAGGGTCATTATGTGTGACTTTTAAACATATATGTTATTTAAGACCTACATACAAAACCATAATGTTTTGCAATAAAGTATTGAGTATTGAGTATTGAGCTTGTTTGAGTGAAATTGATCTTGTGTTAACGAAACTACGTAGGTGCTTTGAACTGAACACTAATTTAAATAATCAGTCTAGTGCGATAGCGGCGCCGGCGATAGGGGGCAGACACGTTGTGGACAACATGTCTCACACAACAGGCATGCTTATTCTGCACAGTGAGAAAGAGAAGTAGGCACAACGCAGTGTTCAGTCAGCGCCGCCGGCTCGGTTTGCACATTCGACGCGAAGGGAAATTATAACATGGCGCACACGGCCTCGCCCCGCCTCGGCTACAATGTGCCGTCAAACCTCATTCCACCGCGCTTAGCCGCCCGGTTCCGCAGTTATTTTTACACAGCCCGACCTTTCGCACCGGTCGTCACCGCACTCCAGTAAAATATAAACGCACGTCGTTCGTCACACTCACAATACAAAAAACAGTCGCTTGTATTCACTTATTAAACACTCAACATTTTTCTGTTTTCCTGCGTTGTTGTATGAAATTCTCGATCGTATGTCTGGTGCGATGTTGCGTTGTTATGGCATTCGAGGCGTCTGCTCACGTCGGCCGCCGCGGAGGCAATGAACGCGGGGCGGCGCGCGGTGGCGGGCGGCTCGTCAGCTGAGCGTCACGCCGCGACATTGCAAGGTCCGCCCGTACTGCTTCGCCTGACCCACTGCGCCGCGCGTCACTGCTCTATCCTACATTATATCGCTTCGTTCGCAAAAATATCTTTCTATTATTTATTATTGAGTAGGGTTTTTACGTTGCCTCTAAAGCTGGTATAGTTCTTTATTATTCTTCGAACCGAATAATTCCTCCAACGTTATTTAAACTGACTTGTTGTTATCCAGCGAGCTTGTGAATGGAGCGTCGCGCATGCCTGCTTGCCGTTCGCTCGTTGAGTCAAGTTTATCTTTTTATTAGCCATCATTATTACTTTCGTTCGTGGACATAAAACGTTTAAGCGTATTCTAAAATTACCGTACTTGATATTATTTAACTTATTTACGTTTGAAAACACATTCCTCCCTGATGTGTTTGAATTATTCAGATTTGTTTTGTCGTTCTAAATCATTGTTTTGTTTCATTAAGTTGGATTTGATGGATTTGATCAATGGAGTTTAGCTTCCGTCGATCATCCTACACTAGCTTCATAACTTTAAAATTATTGGTTATCGAACCTTCTCAACAGCTAGATTTTAAGCCTTTTTTGATTCGTTCTTACTTGTTGTAGTATTTTAGAAAAAAACAGAACGGAACAGTATTTTATAAGAACATCGTCGCTTTCCATAAGGTGAGATTGTGGTCAAGCGCATGTCTAGTTTGTTGTAAAAAAAACTAATCTTATCTTACTAATATTATAAAGGTGAAAGTATTTTTGTTACTAATGAACGCTGAAACGGCAGAACGGATTTATATGAAAGTTAGAATGAAGATTCATGGTCGGGATTAACACATAGGCTACTTTAAATTTTTTATCCCAGATAACGCGGGTATGTATGTTATGGGCAAACGTGACGTTTAACACCAGGCGAGCGATTTGCTCGTCTCGTCACTCAATTACATAAAAAAAAAACTTATGCTGCTGTTCAAACAACAAAAAATGTATACTTTCATTTTTATTATATTTCGAACTATACATATACACAACCATATCTCGTTCTATTCTTTGTTTCAAACCGAACTGTGAAATATATTCGGCCTTTTCATGATAATAGAGCTTCATGATCAAAGCGCTCTCGACTGGGTACCTAGATTCGGCGGTGCCATAGCAACACTAGAAATAATCAATATCACAGAGGGACTGGTTTGAATCTCGGGTATTGCGCCTCGTCGTTGCATACTTGCGGCTGAAGTTGCGCCGTATCCCTCCTCCCGTCTATCGCACCTCGCGCCCTGCCCACCCACCCACCCCTCGTACTAGAAAATTGGGTTAAACAGCACGCGGCTGTACGCCGCCACCGCGCCGGAAGAGGGGATTTCGGGGTCCGCAGAACTACGCTTCTACGATGAATGCGGGACAGAGACGTGACCGTGGCTGACTATTGATTGTTTCAAGTTGAGAATCGAGACGCCTTACCCTAAGGCACAATTACGTTTCTGCATATTTTCTTTGTTCACAGGGCAAAAGAGATCCCGTCATTAATTGTTACTAAAACTCCAAATTAAATTATCACACACCTTATCATAGTTATCTTCACGTAAAGATATCGCCGAGTCTCATATTTTAAAACAAAGATTTTATTTCGAATACCACTATTGTTTCAAAGACTACCTATGTACTATCTAGATATATTTTCGTGATTAATATTACATATAGCTTGGTCTTTAAAGTGTTAGAGTTTGATATCGCACACATGTATAACAATGTTCGTTCATGCATGTACGTCATTGTTTGTATGTACCCCCATACTTCGCTTATTGTATAGGTACGTAGGTTGCCAACTTTCCATTCGTCTACTGTTATGCTATTCGATTCGAAGTGCTAAAAATAGCAGCGGTGTGATCATTGCAGGCGTTAAATGTCTATCTTGTATTGATATTTTAAATTAAATTTGTATCATTCCCTTTCACAGCGTTCATTTGTATCATCAAGAACGATTCGATGTCTGAACTTCTGATTATCTTATAATATTTAGGTGTCATTCATTACCAGTGTCGTATTATCAATTCAAATTTAACATGTTTACCCTCGTACACATAATGTACTGTCTTGTTATGATCGCGAACAACACCTATAGGTATTCAACACTTTATGATAAGTAACAGAAAGCGTCACGTGGTCGACCCTTATTTTTTTATCACGTTGATCGAATCAAAACGTGTTTTTGTCCTTACTTGCGGCGATAGAATGGTTTGTGCTGGTACTGGCGAGTTTCGATGTACATGAGTACGAATAATGCGGGAGGTGGTCGTCTCGGGCAGGCGAGGGGGGCGGAGGCACCGGAGGGGCATGTTTGTGAACCTACGTGGCAGCGATAATGCTAATGTATGTACGTACGTAGGTAGGTATCCGTATACACTATACACGATGTGTGTGATCCTCTATTCACAATAATTGTAATTGGTGAAACCGCTCAATGATTTTACTTGGTAAAGGAAGTAATTTTACCGTCTGGCAGAAACCCATGTAAACGATACATAATGGTCACACTCGCTAATCAATGACCCTCTTCCGTCTCTTCTCAAGTGTCCAAAGTGGAATAAAACCACTGCAAGCTGCAGCAGTTTATTTTCCAGTGGCAAACGGTAATTCAAATTATTTTAAGGAACTGCTATGGATAAATTACAATTCTTAGTAAAGATAATTATACGGGATAAAGAAATGTTCAAAGAGTTAAGATCTTTTTTTCCGCGGTAAATATATAGGGGAGATCTTTTCCTAAAGAAGCGCATTCAGGTCAAGGAAAGAATCTTCAAATTGACATAAACGGCGCAGATAAAATAATAATTCCCCGCACTGTTGTCATTCTCTCGCAGCAAAACTTGAATATTAAAGTTAGTGGTGTAGATTACCGAATAGGTTTCCTGAGCACGAGCGTGCTGTGCTTGTAGATATATGTACTTATGTGTTTATGTTGGTACATCGCATCGCGCGGCACGGCACAGACGCCTACGTAACACGTCCAGTAAGCAGTTTGTTGTGGGGCACGAGCGCCGAAGGTATCACCTATTCGCTCGCTGCGGTCGGTGGCACTCCGCCCTCCACCCGCTACCGCCGCCTTCGCCGCCGGTGCCACCTCAGTGGGAATAATTGGTCAAACCAATTTCGTATTTCGCCGATTTGCTTATCTACGTACCCATCGCTTGCCAAATAATAGTAGCAAAAATTACCTGTCTTTCTTGTGTTCCGTTCTTGAGTCGATACGTAATCTCATTTATCATTCAGTGCTGTGAATCAATTTGTTCTAAACTCCCTCCATCGGCCGACAAACATGATAGCAATCGCAGGCTGTTGACCTGCAGCTATGCGAATGCGAATGAACTGACGTTCTTTCGCATCACGTAATGCTACAGAATTGCTGATAGAAATTCAATTTTCGTTCACAGTATGAAATCTTGATGAAAATAGTGAGTCAAACATTTTTTTCACAAGTTTATAAAATGCTTGCAGCCTTGTTTCCTTGTAAAATGGCGCCTCGCCTGTCGTTCGTTATTATTATTACACATTCGGAGCAAACTTCGTGACGATCTCCGCTCCCTCCCCACACTCTCGCCCGCTGCCCGCTCCCCGCGGATGTGTATCCGTCTGAGTGTCGCGACTCGCGGCTAGTGATTCGTTTACAAGTTGTCAAACTGGTTAAGTTATTTGGATAAGTGAAAATAGTGAAAATATGATATTATGACATTTAATTATCGAGTAATTACTCATTAAAGGTGCCTAAAACTTCCATAGCGTGATAAAACAGTCGTGAAAACGTAGGAAACTGGGCGAGTCATATGTAAAGACGCCATCTTTCTTTACAGATGTCAGCTGGGTCACAAATTCAGATGGCACCACAAACTACTGTCAACACGGGGCAACCACTACACAGTCAGGACTCCAATATGAGCACAGGTAAATCGTGAATTAGTGGTTAGTGGTAAAAAGTGTGACAAAGCTGTGTTCTGTGAATTGTGACCTGTGTGTTTACTACGTGCCGGTGCATTCCTGGAAAGCTAACCTTTCTTCTCTGCTTGAGAAAACGGAGTCCAGTGGAAAAACCGTCTACAAACTGAGGATTGTGACGTCACGTAGTCGTGTATGATGCCGGATAGGAACCGTGAAAGTGCCGTTTTTCCTCCCGAGATACAAGACTGTTGCGTGCCACAATGCATGATTATAAAAGCGGAGCTAACATAAACCACATCGGCCTACTGAGCTCTTTAGCTAAAAGTGAGTTTACTGCTAACTGCTTCCCTACCCTACCCCTCTGTACCGCTTAAGTATCTATTGACTTTTTGGAATCATTCAAAGTGAAATTGACAGCATGAAAATTCATGTAAACATGGCATTTATAAATTTACCTACTCATAGACAAACGCAAAAAGGCACAGGTTCTATGAGTACATAAACATGGGGCCTTACCTATAAATTTTACGTAAAGAGTGACATTTAACTTAACTATTACTGCACTTTTAATTTTTGTGAGGCTCATTATGTTAAATGATGTTTTTAAGTAAGGCTGTGACAACTATTGGCAAAATAATTAATTAAAGCATATTGTACTATCCCTGCTTTATTTATCTTAATTATTTTATGTTTTGTCCATCAAAATACATAATATACAACTTTCCGCAGTTAAATTTTAGATGTTGCCAGGTATTTGGACCTGTGAATTTTACTTGTATGGAACTTGGTCATTATCAATCAAGGTAATCAAAGTGGATGTGCATTTTTCCTATGACGATGTCTATTGCATCCATAAATGTGCCTATGTTATGAACGAATACTCTTTCTATTCTTTTGAATGTTGTCTAAAATACAATAATTTTATAGATTTGTTTAGGCGTTATTAAAATGTAATATTGAATATTTCAGGGTCTTCTCATAGTGATAAGGAAGTTGACGCTTTAACTCCTGAGAAAACTGCAGCCATGCGAGGTTCAACTGCAGCTCCCGGGGTCGCTTTGGTACCACCGAGCGGTGCCGCACCCACCATAGCAATGCCTGAAAGGAAAAGAAAACGAAAAGGTTGGTACTGCTCTTAAATAATACTATACTGCAATGGAATCCAGTTATAGCCAATGTTATAATATTAAAACTTATTTCATATTATATGTATATGGAACAGATATTGCTATAACTGAATATCTATTCTTAGTTTGTGTGAAACTAAGCTTTACACCCTTTAAGTGTGCATACACAACCATGAGCAGTTGATTGGCGGAACCATTTTGACTGCTGTATGTTCTGTATGTGTATACGTACTTTGGACGCTGAATGATCATGACCTTACCTTTGTATCTCAATATTTCAATGCATCAACATTCTGCTTGCAAAACACAAATGCAACATTATTCAACCTTTGTTATGTCACAATTATATTGAAAATTTCAATAGAGTCTTGTTATGATTTACAATATCATAAAACATACCATTGTATAATAGTAACCTGCAGCTATCCATGAAGAGCAGATCTCAAAGAAAAATTATGTACCACAAGTTCCTTGCAGCTCTAGCAAATAAGTCTTACTTTCTTCGGTACAACAGTACTTGATAGATAGTATCTAGTACTGCTGTGCTGCTGAGGTAGAAAGAAAGTGAAAGTTATTAAGTGTGAATGATAATGATATATGTCAAGGAAAGATAAATTAAGAAGGAAATATGTGCTGCATAAATCTTAAACAACAGCCAATGATTACAAAACTATCAATGAAAAACTGAGATATTCAATTTTTTTATTCCAGGTGAAGAAGGTGTCGGCGGGGGCGGGGGAGGAGGAGGCAAGCAGCGGCACAACTCTTCGGATAAAAACATTCGGGAGTACTTCTCCAAGCACCCCTCTTCTAGCCCTGTAAGACACACCGGCGCCAAGTCACCCTCACCGCAAGGCGCCAATTATCCTATGGTAATTAATAACTAATCCTTAAACTTTAACCACAATACCCCAGTTTGTTTGGCAAGCACTAAATAGGCTCAGGCCGTTTGATTACTGAGTGGCCTGATTTTGAGCAATGTAGTCTAATATGTTGAAGCATGATTGCCTGGAGTAATCTGATTCCTGTGTGAGTGTGACCCTATTGTCTTTTAAATTGTTTTCTGTCTACAATTTGGGATTCAATCACACTAATATTAGAAATGTAATTTGTAAATGTTTAGTCCTGTCTACTTATTACTGTTTTCACTAAAAGGCTTCACCGATCCTGCCAAAATTGGCAAGAAACTAATGTGTATTATAAGTAGTGATGGAAAATACTTTGGATCTGGAATTTAATTAGATGAAACTAAAGGGCGTATCTAGTAGGCACTGCGATTTTTTTTAAATTATCTATTAAGGGTCAAGGGTGTCTGCCTGCTAATAGTGATCTGATTTCGGAAATCCCAAAATTCTAATTTATTTATTAGGCAGAATAGATAAAAGGCATGTTGACTTCTGATTGAGATGTAGCGCGCCGCCGCCATTTTGAAAGGTCTAAAGAAGCATGAGCTTAACTAGAAGTTATGTAATATAACTCTTATTCCTGTTCTCACTCCCTAATACAATTTCTGTATGATTGTTTACTATCCTCATGTGGATATTATTTGAGGTTTTCCTGAGCTTTTGAAACTTGACACTGGCTGGTTAGATTTTACCCATTTCCAAAATAGAAAATAAATATTTGCCAATAGCAGTTGCAGTCTCTGAGATCATGAAACAAATGTAAAAAAATATTTACATAGATTCTGACCTGAGGCGAAAAAATAGTACCTGCTTGATGTGATAGGTTAGATAAATGACTATAACATTTATATTGTTTTTCTCAGTATTTGAAAAGGTATTTGTTTGTATGCAGTACCCACCGTCACCCTCGTCGTTGCTGCCTTCGGGAGCGGATTTTTTACGGTCTACGACACAGCAACGACCACATACTTCTGTTAAACAGGTATACATGTGCATACATATATTTTGCATATACAATACTTGTTTGCAGTACATTTAAAATAATGATAGTATCCTAATATGCTATGGTTGTATAATGTTCTGCTTTTACAACACTTGTTGTGTCACATTGTATGAAAATAACAATTGTTTTCTCTTGTCCTTAGGTTCAAACAGAACTGACATGTCAGAGGATACAAGAGTTAGAAACTCAGGCATCGTCTGATTTAGAGCTAAGGAATAATAAAATAGATGAATTAACAAGAACTAATGAAGAACTGAAACATCAAGTGCAAGCGCAAAGCAAGGTAAGGTACCAATTTACTTTTATCAAATTAAGCTAACTAAAGCTAGCTAAAAAACAGGCGAAGGTTATTAATTATTACAACATTTGTTTAGCCAAATAGCATCTCAAAGTTTCGCCAGTGTTTTGATTCCTTGCAATTTTAGTCTAGATTGAAATTTCTACCTAATTATTTCCCATAAAATCTGCTAAATATGATCTGATGATTTGGCTATTAGTATTGTTTAATTGATGATTGTTTTAGCGTTATGTTACCTTATAATTCCATTAACCAATTGTTTCGACTTGTTTTCAGGTTATAGAGCAACATAAGTCACACATAAATAAGTGTATAGAAGTTGTTAAGAAATTGTTAAATGAAAAAAGTACTATAGAGAAAAAAGAGGCCCGACAAAGGTGTATGCAGAATAGGCTCAGGCTTGGTCAGTTTGTAACGCAACGAGTCGGGGCCACCTTTCAAGAGAATTGGACTGATGGATATGCATTTCAAGAACTCACGAGGTATGTCTAACTGGTTTTGTTCAGTCACTGGCACTGTGACATGGATTCTTACTCGGAATAAGGGCGATAGGTCCCGTACTGGCATCCCGTAAAGGGTGCATTGTGCGTTTCCCCCTTGCCAGCGATTACCCAAGCCAACCCAGCTTCTTAAAATAACGGAGCGAGGCTCTGGGCCGCTGACATAACTGCTCCAGTGGCAAAGATTTGACATGGATTATATTTAATGTGGATGAAGGCGAATGTGTCGCTATTTCTACTTTTGTCTCTCTTAAACACTAAAAAGAAAATAAGATAGCAGTAGTTCCACTTTTGATCACATCTGTTATGATGTGATGCTTTACAAAATAACTACCTTTTTATTATTTATTGCCTGTGATATAATTTTGTTATGTGTTAGTAGATAGATAGTCTTTGTTGAAAAATGTAACTTTATTGGACTTCTTTGTAGTTTTGTTTTTGTGGTCCAGAAAAGCTATGAAAATTTTATTCTACTTCAAGGATTCATAATTTTTGAATGTAAAGTAGATTGTAGTGCATTCCCCCTTTCACATCTGGGTTGTTGATTTGTGTTAAACAAAAATATACAAATATTCAAAGCTTGTTTTCCGTTGGCTTTTGACTTTTAGAATATTGTTTTGTGGAAGTCAGACACGAAAATTTCGAATGTTCAGGGCACAGGAGTAATAGCATTACATTCTATATCTTTTTAACATACTCAAAGAAATCTCATTCGAACTTAATTTTGTACTACCGGATAGGTATTATTACCATACGGTAACAGATCAGTATTGCAGCATTGCGGCATATTCGCCCTTCGAGGGTAGTACTGTATCCCAGCAGGGGGAGATTTAAAGTTTGAGTGGTAGTAGTATTATCATTGCCCATACTTCCCATTACCCATTACCATTATCTACCTCATATGTATTATGCCCGAATAAACCATATTTGTATTTATTTTAAAATTATTATTCCCAATTAGGCGGCAAGAAGAAATCACGGCGGAAAAAGAAGAGATCGACCGGCAAAAGAAGCTGCTGTTCAAGAAGCGGCCCGTGAACAGCGAGGGCGGCGGCGGGCGCGGCAAGCGCACGTCCAGCGCGGCGCCGTCCACGCCGCAGCCGCAGCCGCTGCACAACGGGACCGACGCGCCCACCTTCCTCAAGCCCGACCCGCTGCCCAGCATGACCTCGCAGGAGTACTACGAGGCCGATGAGATCCTCAAGGTGAGCCCTTTTTCACTATAAGGTTGAAATTTATTGTCCAGTGCCTATTGTGGCCTTGTTAGAGTACTATGAGGCCATTAAGATCATTGCACAAACACTACAGGGATTGTTTTTAACACCTGATGCCTATTATGGCCTCGTTGGAGAGATCCTTAACATGGGCCCTTACTATAAGGTTAAGCTTTAATGCTGGTTCCCAGTATGTCCTCGTAGGAGTACTATGAGCTGGATGAGATCCTCAAGGTGAGCCTTACTATCGCCTTCATGAGTACTAAAGGGTTAATCTTTACTGCCCGGTGTCAAGTATCACCTTGCACAAGCACCATGAGTTGCTTGTTGTTTTTGATGTATAATGCCCGGTAAGTATTCAAAAACTGATGGTTTTATATGTATGTAAAGCCATCAGATTTTGTAAATAGCTGTATATGTTATTGAGGCCTGTCAAGAAGCAAGGAGACCTTCCTGCCATCTGTCCTTGAACTTCTAGTTTTTCCATTGAGTCTTTGGTTATGTTGGTCATTTTTTGTACCTCCAATCAAAAATATTTATTCATTTTAAATGTGAAATGATTGATATTTGCGCGTGGTTTTAATTTACACGTTTACTTCTGCTTAGTTATGTGTCATCTTGCCACATTTTGGTATTCAAACCGATCCACTGATTGTTGTCAATTGACGCAATTTGATGACTTACAAGGAAATTTAAAATAGGCATTACATACCGATTCAGTATTGTAGAAATGAAATTTCATAACAAAACAATAACATGACGTGTTCAAGACGTTATTTTATGTTACTAACAAAACATTGTTTTAATTACAGCTCAGACAAAGCGCTCTCAAGAAAGAGGATGCCGACTTGCAGCTCGAGATGGAGAAGTTAGAAAGAGAGAGAAATCTCCACATAAGAGAGTTGAAACGGATACACAATGAAGACCAGAGTCGGTTTTCGCAACATCCTGTGCTCTCAGACCGGTGAGTATGATCTCATCATCTTGAGAAAATATATATTGACGGCCGCGTCGTAGGAAGCATCAAAATCGTACTCGATCTAAAGAACGTAATACATTTTTGTCATATTAGGCGCATTGTTGTACATATGCGCCTAAATGAGTGCTTCGGAGAAAGCGAGTATAATTTAAAAACAAAGTCATAGCAGTAGAACAACGTTAGGGGCGACCTTTCTAGTAGCTTAAATTTAAAAGTAGGTACGTAACGTACGTGTCTTCAGTATTGTATTCCTGCCTGTAGTGGGGCCCATGGCACTACCTACACCTTTCTCTTTTCGCCAAATTTCAAAACTTATGGTTGACGTTTAGTTTTTTTTTCGCAAACATCAATTAACTTAAATTATAAAAAGCTTTTAAAAATCTGCCTAGAACAAAGGAAGCATTGGACATTTTGATTAATGTTTAAGTCGTATCAAATTATCGATGATATTTTATTCAAGACAGCTGATTCGAACAAAAATGCTGTAATTTTACGTATCGCGTAGATAAAACTAATAATATACGTAACAATCGAACAAACCTCAATGACAACGACATTCACATCGCAGTTATCGCCTAAATAGAGAACTGATTCACACTAGGACGATATCTCGATTTGATAAGTTATTATAATTTAAGGAAAGACCTTAAATTAAAAGTAAGAGAAAGACGCTTTAAGTTTGAAAATGATTTTAACACAAATAATAACAATTAAGTAATTCAAATAATATGTCTGCCTATCACCGAGTCCTAAATCGCAGTGCCACACGGTCGCTCTCCTGCTGCCAAGCCGGTGTAGGTACAATGGGGTCCTTGTATGTCTCCTAACACGGCCTCTCCTGACGGGAGAACGTCTCGTTCTCCTATGGGACTGCAGCAGCGAGCACCTCATCAGTCTCAGTGGATTTGTCTTCTCGGTCTGCATCCATGTGGTAGAGTAAACAACTTTACTTATTTGTCGATTCAAATATGATGGTGAGAGGTCTGCTCTCAAAGACGGGGTCTGCCCGAGAGTCACACAGATTACTTATTGACTAAGTTTGCTCGTGAATGTTGAAATCTGAGGTCTGCTCAGTAACGAGGTCTGCTCGTGTATGTTCAGGTGTGCTGAGTAACGAGGTCTGCTCGTAAAATTTGAAATCTGAGGTCTGCTCAGTAACGAGGTCTGCTCGTGTATGTTCAGGTGTGCTGAGTAACGAGGTCTGCTCGTAAAATTTGAAATCTGAGGTCTGCTCTGTTTGTTCAAGTCTGAGGTCTGCTCAGTAAATGTTTAAATCCGAGGTCTGCTCAGTAAATGTTTAAATCCGAGGTCTGCTCAGTGATTGTTCAAATCTGAGGTCTGCTCAGTGAACCAAAATGTCCGTGAGGTCTGCTCACGCCATATCTGTAGCCTGTAATAAACAGAGTTAAACACAAAGATATAAATATTCGTGAGGTCTGCTCACGCAACATCTGTAGTCTTAGACAAAACAGGCTATACACAAAGATAAGAATGATTGTGAGGTCTGCTCACACGATATAAATAGCCTTCAACAAAACAGGCTAAGCACAAAGATATGAAATTAAACTCACGTTCGAAGAGAGCAGTACATGTCTCAGGGGTCCACTCCCCTTTCCACAACACCATGAACTCCGCTGCGGCCTGGGTGGTCTTTCCATATGACCCAGCCACCAGCTGTAATTCGTACCTCCCTTGAGACAAAACTTTCACCACACGGTATGGACCTCGCATGCCAGAATCAAGCTTTCCTGCAGATTGTGCATTTTTGATAACAAAAAACCAGCGAATTCAATTCGAAGGCTTGTGGTGATCCTCTTTTCTTGTTAACCGAATTATCTTGTTTCTGTTGGTTTTGCTTCAACCGCTCTGAAACTCTCTGCCTTGTCATTTCGCGCAGTGCTTCCCGATTTGGTGTTGAACTCTCTATGGCTACGTCACGTACAAGGTTACGAATCAATGGTGTTGCAGTATCAGCCCCGATGAGGAGACTGAGAGGTGAATGCTTAGTTGTCTTTTGTTTGGTCATGTTCAAAACTAGTTGCAACCTCCAGATGACACTGGACCATTCTTCTTGGCGGTAATTGGAATGGATGCGTATCATGTTCAACAGAGTGCGACAATATCGTTCAACTTGTCCATTTGACTGATGCATCTCAGGCGTGATTAGGTGAACATCACTACCAAGCTCGTTCATTCCAGTTAGGAACTCGGTGCTTTGAAACATCCGACCTCGATCGGCAACGATCAACTTTGGTGAACCAAATAAAGATATAGCGTGAAGAAAGTGACGCTTTAACTCGTTTGCATCTTGTCTCATCATGGGGTATAAAAGACAGAACTTTGAAAATGCGTCAATGATGATAAGAACGAATCTGTGTCCGTTAGACTCAGGGAGAGGACCTAAAACGTCCGCATGTCAAAGTCTCAAAGGGTCAATCTGGTTTATCCCATGAATGGAT
Organism: Alcis repandata; assembly: GCA_949125135.1. Taxonomy (NCBI): domain Eukaryota; kingdom Metazoa; phylum Arthropoda; class Insecta; order Lepidoptera; family Geometridae; genus Alcis; species Alcis repandata. The sequence continues at coordinate 6,012,570 of OX421226.1, read as the reverse complement.
GGGCTGATGAGGAGCACGAGCCAACTTCTTTTGGGACATGCATACAATGCAATGAGCAATATACTTTTCAACAAACGGCCTTAGGCCAGGGAACCAAAAATGCCTTAATATGAGGTCGACGGTTTTGTCGACACCTTGGTGACAATGCTCATCGTGAAACACACGAAGCAAACTAAGTCGATGGCCTTTAGGGATGAAACATAGGCGACGTGATTCTTCGCCAACTGGTGTGTATTTGTAATACAGAAGGTCGTTATTTTTTTTCATATTGTTTAGGGTCCAACTTGCCATCGTTGAGTTGCTCAATGAGTTTTTGTGTTTCTTCGTCAGCAGCTTGTGCTATTTGAGCCCAATTTCGAGGTTTCTTAACCTCAACTATGTTTACAGGATTTCGGCTCAGATAATCGACATGTGACATGGAAGTACCCTTACGGTATTCAAGAGAAAAGTTGAAATCTTGTAAGTACATCCACCACCTAGCTACTCTAGGCAGAAGGTCTTTCTTTGTTTGTGTTAGTTTAAGAGCATTGCAGTCGGTTACAACAGTAAAAGCCGTTCCGACTAGATAGTGTCTAAAATTTTGCAAAGCTTTTACGACTGATAATGTTTCCAGTTCATATGAGTGGTATTTTGGTTCTGAACCTTGGGTCAGTTTACTGAAATACGCTACTACTCGTTTGTGGCCTGAATTGTGAATTTGAAGTAAAACTGCTCCATAGCCGATCGCACTGGCGTCGGTATGAACTTCAATGGGAAGCGCTGGGTCATAGATAGCAAGAACCGGCTCACTAGTTAGGTGCTCTATTATTCTTTTCCTAGCAGCTTCCTGTTCAGCGCCCCAATTAAATGCTACGTCTTTCTTTGTGAGGCGTGCGATGCATGCTACTTTAGATGCAAAAGCAGCAATGTATTTTCTGAAATAGGTAGCCAAACCCAGGAACTGTCGTACCTGCTTTACATTTTTTGGTACAGGGGCTTCAACAAGGGCTTTTACTTTTAGAGGGCTCGGCTGTACCTGACCCTGACTAATTAATCGGCCTAAATATTCAATTTTAGTGGCTAGGAACGAGCATTTGGAGGAATTTATTGAAAAACCAGCGTCTGTCAAAGCTTTAAGAACTTTTCGTAAAATTTCAAGCCCTTCATCTAGTGAGTTACTCATTATAAGCACATCGTCAACATAAACAAGAACTTTGCCAGAATTTATTAGATCACGAAGAGTATTTGAAATTATACGCTGATACACAATTGGGGCATTTGCCAGACCATAAGGCATTTTCAAATACTCGTAATGGCCTTCTGGTGTGACAAAAGCTGTTCGCGGAATTGATTCTTTTTCCACTGGAATTTGGTGAAACCCAGTTGCCATATCGAGGCTTGTGAAAAATTTATGAGTTCCCAGGCGATCTATGCAATCATCTATCAATGGCAAAGGAAAACGATCTTTTATTGTGATTTCGTTTAGTTTCCGATAGTCTACGCACATACGATCTTTGCCGTTCTTTTTCTTAACAAGTAAAACAGGACTAGAATATTCTGATTCAGACTCCTGCACAATGCCTTTGTCTAATAAATCTTTTACGATCTCACGAACGCGTAATGCTTCGTCTTGCGAGAGTCGATACGGTCTGTACTTTACGGGTGCGTCACTAGTGAGCTTGATCGACATACTTCCAGTATTAACAGTTGAACTAGCTGTTCCTGTTATAAAGTGGTCAGAGAATTCTTTAATAATAGCCGTCAGATTATCCAAATCTTTACCTAAAAGACTTGTGTTTATTGGTGTTTGTTCATCAAGCTCAACCGTTACGGCATTTACAGGTTTTTTGATGTTACGAGTAATGCGTTGTCGTTCCCGTGTTCGAACATAAACGATGTCATCACGATTTAATACGTCTGTTCCTATTATGATAGGGGTGTTCATGCACTCATTTCCAACAAGGTATAAATCAACTTCTAACGTGGTATCGTCAAATTCTATTGGTACCGTTACATAGCAAGTAGACTCTATCTCTTGACCTCCTAATCCTTTCAAGATACGAAATGATGGTTTTCTAGGACTGTCGAAATGCTTTGCCAATTTAGATGAAACAAGAGAAATGGTTGACCCACTGTCTATCAAAACATCTACTGGCACGCCTTGTATGACTGCCACTACAATGTCACTATTATGAACATTCTTTATTTCTTTACAGAAATTTACGTTGTTTCTGTTCCGCGATTCAGACTTCATTTTAGCAAAACACGTTTCCACTTTATGGCCAGGCTTTTTACAAAAAGAGCACGATTCTGTTTTAATCTGGGATGACGTACCCTGAGAGTGAGATGTTTTTGAAGCAGTAGGAATACTATTAGTATTAAAGTTGGGCTTCGATCTCTTATAACAGTTGGCAAGAATATGGCCTGGTTGGCCACAAGAAAAGCATTTTGCGTCTTCAAATCGCCGTTTCCTAATAATATCATTACGCTTTGATTTGAAATTATCTTGACGGTTATATTTTAACTGAGTCGAATCAAATTTGGAAGTGCTGAGGGTAGGTTTTGTGAAAGTCGAAAAGAATTGAACTAAGTCTTTAGGCATCGGCTTAGCATTAGTTGCGGTTGCTCTAATCTGTGGATCAGTAATTCCACGAATAACTATTGCAGAAATTAACTCTTCAGTCAACCCAGCAACAATTCGTAAACGGAGCAACGACCGACGTGCATAATCAGCATAGGTTAAGTAATGGTCAGAATTAGTTTTCATCACTTCGAATAGTATATTGGCAACATCTACTTTTCTTGGACACAAGGGTTTGAATTCTTTTTTTAAAATTTGTCCAACTGCGGTCATTCGTTACCCACTCGTTGAGCCAAATTCGAGCGTCGCCTTTTAAACAATTACCAATTCGAGAAAGGCATTCATTATCGTTCCAGTTATTTATAGTTTTAGCGCGATCTACTTCTTTACACCAAACTTCTATGTCATGCAAGCTTGGGTCAAAGTTTGAAATATAATACGGCTGGTTTGCACGCACAGCGGTATTGAGTGAACGTAATGCATTACCGAACGCATTTGAAAATATGTGCTCTGAAGATGTACCAGAAGTGAGCTGCGCTTGCGCTATCTCGTCTACGGGCCTATCTATTGATTCGCGACCACTTGATTGACTATTTTGATTACGCATAATTGTAAAACCAGAAGGTGGCGTGCCCGGAGGTGTTTCACTGTCTTTCTCCATACAAATTTTCGTAACACTTTTCGTACCCGGATCGTTTAAAGGAGGCACTTTATTTTGACCAACGGTTTCAAGCGCATTTAGTCGGGATACAATAGTGCCTAGTAATTCACGTACCGAATCAGTGCTCCGAGATCTACCAACGCTACGAGTGCTACGTGGCGTAGACGGTGAACGTAGCCTATGACCATCTCGACCTTGGGGGCCGGAGTTACACGTGTTAGTGACACTACGGGTTCTTCTCCGCGTAAGCGACCGCCGCCGACGCCTAGATCTCGGATTACCCGGCATCCGAACGTAATCGCGTCGAACACAATGGACAAACGATGAACAATGAACACTGTGACTGTGGTGAACTTCGAAGAATTTCCTAACTGCGATGTAACCAAATTGATTTCACAGTGAGCACACAACAAAAACGCACTATTCGCTTCACTTTATCACTATTTAACGAAAAGAAATGAACACTAAAGAACAAAGCAAAGAGAGAAAAAAAAATCTTTTTCTTTTGTGGTCAGTAAGGTCTGAGCGTACTATGGCCGTGAGATTATTTTTTTATTTTCAATCCCACTTCTGATTTAAGGAAAGACCTTAAATTAAAAGTAAGAGAAAGACGCTTTAAGTTTGAAAATGATTTTAACACAAATAATAACAATTAAGTAATTCAAATAATATGTCTGCCTATCACCGAGTCCTAAATCGCAGTGCCACACGGTCGCTCTCCTGCTGCCAAGCCGGTGTAGGTACAATGGGGTCCTTGTATGTCTCCTAACAATAATATTATTGTCACAAAATATGTAGCTCAAGGAAATTTCGTTGTCGCTATTTTGCCTAGTTAGATAGCCATAATAGCGATAGCCGGAATTTTACCTTGAGTTTTCTACGTCTTATTACCAATAAATCGAAAGCTTATTTTTAACCCGACGTAAAAAGAGGGGTTATAAGTTTGACCACTATGTGTGTCGTCTGTCTGTCGCAGCTTTGAAATTAGTGAATCGATATGGATGCGGTTTTTTTTATTTGAAAGCAGATTTTCTAGTGATAGTTCTTAGATATGTTTTATCAAAATCGGTTCACCCGAATCAACGTTACAATTTTTTTTGATAAACCATACGTAATGTGGGGCTAAAAAACAAATTATTAACTAGTCCTTGACTACCTTTACGCTTTCAATAAAACACACCTCATTTAATAATATCAGGTAAAGCATTCGACAAACAAGCATATCGCCGTAACCCCTCGCGCACTAACTGGCTTTTATAAACGACAATGCCATTTGTATGCCCATTCAAATAAAATCAATACAATGCATTTTTAATGAGGAGGGATTTCTGCAGGGGCTAGTTTGAGGAAATCCCAATGACGATGTCGTGCCCTTCTGTGCGTAAATAATAATATTAATTCCTGTTAATCCCCAGACGATGTGTAGGGGAGGACTTGCCCTTCATTTAAGTATTATGTGGGGTGTTTGGATATCGTCGGCGTGGTCGTTTTGTTGAAATATTTTGTCTGATAAGTAATTTATGTGTGTAATTTTACATGATTAATAGTTTTGATATTTTGAACTCGTTAAGTGGTAAATGCAAAATAAACAAGCGAGCCAGAGATGTAAATAAACAAGCCAGAGAGACTTATACAATGTAACCAGCGACTTGAAATTTTACTAAATTCCAGTTTTTATGCATTTGTATGAAGTAAAAAACAAACTATGAATATGCTTTGGATCATTGCTGCCTTGCTAACTTTCATTGGAAACAGATGACCTATTCAGATTTTGAAAAGTTAAGAAACAATATTCATTTCTTTCTTTTTTTTCTTACATATTCAAACAAGTAGAGACAGACGCCATAGCACTCTAAAATTTAATTTAAAAACAAAGCAGTACGCCAAAAGTGTACGCCATTTACGCCCGTCACAGGCACTAGACAGCCGTAAATCGCGTACACTTTCCTATCGAATACTCGCTATGTACATTTACGTCAAAGTTGTGCCTGATCATCAAAATTGTGAAACTCCTCTTCAACCAACAATCATCTGTCCAGGTTTACGTCAAAGTTGTGCCTGATCATCAAAATTGTGAAACTCCTCTTCAACCAACAATCATCTGTCCAGGTACCTGCTGCTAATGTTACTGGGCAAAGGCGGCTTCAGCGAAGTCCACAAGGCGTTCGACCTGCGGGAACAGCGCTACACCGCCTGCAAGGTGCACCAGCTCAACAAAGACTGGAAGGAGGACAAGAAGGCCAACTATATCAAGTGAGTCGTGTATGATGCCCGCTCCACATCTACTATGTGTATTTATCGGCTTCTTTATGTTTGGTTTTGGGTGAGCTTTGAAGCTTTGTGTTTGAAGATTGTCCTCTTGAGAACAAAGAAACCGTTGCATTTAGGCGTTACGCAAGAGTAAAGAATCTACACGAAAATAGTGACTTCAAGTAAAGTTAAAACGTGTATTTGAATTTATTTATTCAGCTTTTCACATTTTTCTGTGATAAAAAGTATCCAATGGATTTTCTTTCTATATTGACGTAACTCTGAGTCAAATTTCATTAAAATCAGTTCATGTTATACTAATCATTGCAACAAAACAAATTAATTTCTAAAAAATAAAAGATCCGGTTAATTAGCCTTTTTAAAACCATCCATCCATCCAAGCAACCATACAAAGTGATTTTACTATTCATTTCAAAGAATAATAACGCTTTTCCCACATAGACTATCACTCGTTGCATAATAAGTACTTGGCATTACGACAATGGTCGACGTGCTCGCCGCTTTTCCCTAACTTTTGTAAAGATGCAACGCGGCAGTGACGTGTCATCATCATCAGGAGATCTTCCTTCCCCCCTTGAGGAGAGGTCGGGATACAGTACGAGGGGGGCTCCTCGATCCTGTGGCAGGTCGCTGCGGCACGTAGTCCGCAGGGCAATGTGGAGGTGCGAGTACCCGGCCCGGGTGGGCGGCATCTCCAGCACCTCCTCTGATAAGGCCTAAGTGGCCTTATCGCGGCGTTGTTGGCCATCTTGGCTTAGCGGTCATCTTCCATTAAGGGCCTCATCTACTTGCGGCCGCCTTCGTCGTCCTCTTCCGGGCCAGCCAGGAGGAGATCTCGAGGGAGGGCTCGCCAGGTACGTACGTCAGGGGGACGTGTGTGGTGCGGCGCGATATTATTCAGGTGGGGGTGTGGTCCGTTATCCGCGCGGTCAAACATACTCCGCGCGAGACGAACCACGAACTCCCCCACCGATTCCATCTTCAGATCCCGGGCGATGACGTCATTACGTACGTACCGGCCGGCTCCCGAGATCTGCCTCAGGGTGGTGTTCTGGACTACCTGGATTTGTTTCTTCTGGCTGGCCGTGCAGAGCGCGTACCATGCCGGCGCAGCATAGGTCAGCCTCGTCCTTATGTAGGTCTTATAGATGCCTAGTCTGGTTCGGATTGGCAACTTAGAGCGGAGTACAGGTCGGAGTAGCGCTCGAGCAGCCTTAGCCTGGTGAATGGCGTGTGAGGTCTGCGAGCGCATACTCAAGTCCGAGTCGATCAGGACGCCCAGGTACTTGACGGACTTTTCCCATTGGACGTCCTGTCCTCTAAGTTGCAGCGGCGGCGGTAAGTTGGACCTATGCTGCCTCGGGCCGGTCAGTAGCGCGGCCGTCTTGCCAACGTTGACGGCCATCCGCCATCTGTCCAGCCAGTCGGGCAGGATGTCGAGGACTCTCTGTATCCTGCCCGCGGCGATGGTCGCTCTGCGCGAGGACGCGACATACGCGCTGTCATCCGCGAATAGTGCCAGGGTCACTCCTCTCTCGCCTGGGAGGAGGTCTTCTAGGAGCGGTATGTCGTCGGTGAAGGCGGCGTAGAAGGCGGGAGACACGCAGCTCCCCTGCGGTACTCCCGCGCTGATGGGTCTTAGGCCGGAATGGGTATTCTCGACCGACACGAAGAAGTTCCGGCCAGTTAGGAACGACGCTGCGATTCGTATATACGCCGGCGGCGTCGTTGTACCCATCAGCTTGAAGATGAGGCCCTCGTGCCACACCCTGTCGAAGGCCTTCTCGATATCGAGGAACACGGCGACGGATCGTCGCCCCAGATTGAGCTCGTGCGATAAGTGGTGTAACACTCGCGTAAGCTGGAGCGTGGTGGAGTGCCTCGTGCGGAATCCGAACTGCTCGTCCCGGGGTGTGAGGTGGGGACGCAGTCTCCGCAGAAGCAGCCGCTCGAACAGCTTAGCGAGGTGGGAGAGCAATGTGATGGGGCGATAGCTGGCAGGTTGTCGTCTGTCCTTCCCCGGTTTCGGTATGACGATCACCATGCCAGTCTTCCATGTCGAAGGAAAGTGTCCGGTGCGCAGGATGCCGTTGAAGAGCCGCGTCAGGCAGACCAGGCCCTTTGTCGGCATCCACTTCAGGGCAGCGTTGGGGATTCCGTCGTGCCCTGGCGCCTTCTTGGCTTTCAAGTACCTCACGGCTCGGACCACTTCCGTTGGGGCAATAAAGTCCTCTCCAACCAACGGAGGAGCCGGGGTCTTCAAGTACTGGGACACTTCCCATTCGATTCGCCTATGGTGTTCCAGGATCTCGGCCTTGGTTCCAACTGGAATCGGGTGTGGCTGGAACTGACCTTGCAAGTGGTCAGCTAAGAGCTCTGCCCTCTCTAAGGCTGAGTAACGCCGTTGCCCTGTGCCATCCAGAAGGGGGCAAACGGACGCTTTAGCCTGGGTCAGGTGGCGGTTGAGGCTGTACAGATCGGTCCTGTTCTCTTCACACTGGGCTAGATGGTTGTCCCAGGTGGTCCCTCGCCAGGTCTTGACCTGATCTGACAGCCTCTCTGTTACGGCGTTCAACTCCCTCTTGATCGTTGGGCATCGCGAGTGGGCCCATCGCTTGCGGAGTTTCCGTTTCCGGTCGCGCAGAGCTTTAAGATAAGGAGGGAGTTCTTCACGCCAAGGTGTTCTGGGCACCTCGGAGGTGGCGGCTTCATGGGCTGCTGCAATCGCTCGGGTCAGCTCCGTCACGCAGGTTTCCACCTCATCCGGGGTGGACAGCTTGCCGACCGTCAGCGACTGCAGGGCGCTCTGGTACCTTGACCAATCCGTCTTCTTGATAGGGCGCGGTATGGTGCAGGACAACGCACCCCCTACGGTAATAACCAGGGGGAGATGCTGCTCATCGAGGTCATATAAGACCTCGATGGCGATGGAGGCTGCGATCCCCTTGTGGAGCACGATGTCCAGCACGTCCGCGCGGTGAAGGGGGTTGGTCGGGATGTTGGTGGGCGAGTCGGGTCCAATCGCCGTGAAGCCGGTCACCTCCGCTTCTCTCTGGAGATCTCGACCTTGAGCAGAAATGCTATGGGACCCCCATACCACATGCTTTGCGTTCAGGTCGGCTGCCAGGAGGGTGGGTGTTCTGCCGGAGAAGATCCGCCGGAAATCTTCGACGTTCAGTGGGTCCTTGGACGGGGGTCGGTAGCCGGCGTAGAGGTTCGTCTCCACACCGGCCACCATGGTCCTTATACCCACTGTCCGGGTCTGCTTGTAGACCAGCAGTTCAAGCTCTTCGTGCACTACGTCGCGGCGAACAAGGGCCGCCGTGCCGCGGTAAGGGTAGCCCTTGGGCGAGACTTCGTCGCGACGCAGCAGTGACGTGTGACGACGACCGGTCGATACCGTTTTAGGTCACGTGATAAAATGTACCATAGCTGTAGATAGATAACGTTGCGGTGCTACGCAGCCGAATGCCTATACATAGATGTGTATAGATTGTACGGATCCAAGGATTGCAAGGACAAATTTTGAACGCAATTATGTACTTGCGTAAATTAATGTTTTGATTGTTCAAACACGATAAAAAGAACAGGACTGTGTCTACAGTGACGCCTCTAATGATCAAGTGGACAATCTGCTTGTTTGTCGCTTTTCCATAAAAAAAAAAGTAAACAAATGTTTTCACATTTGTATGTTTCAAATCTTAAATATTTGAATTACTACTGCGTAGTTTTTGTGTCGAGTTGTTTTTTTTTGTGTACTAATTACATTGTCTCTGTATATTGTAACTAAACCAGTATTGTTTATTTTTCCAGACACGCGTTACGGGAGTACAACATCCACAAAGCGCTAGACCACCCCCGTATTGTAAAGTTATATGACGTGTTTGAAATCGATGGCAACTCTTTTTGTACGGTACTTGAGTACTGCAATGGACACGATCTCGACTTTTATCTCAAGCAGGTATGTATGACTCAGTACTGTTTGACCAACTTATATGAGAAGTCTACGAGGGAGCCACTAATGCATTGTCTGTACAAAGTTATTGGCCTCTCATTGACATTTTTTAGTTGCATCATTTGACCATTTCACATGTATGTTGGTGGCACACATGAGCTCATTTCCTAATTTGTAGCATCGTTGATTGCCTTGAATACTTTAATTAGCATTAATATACCAGTATTGTCTTAACACAGGTTTTATTAATCTCGTTATCGTTAAGACGGCAAGCTTTGTATTTAAGCGTCTTAAAAAGGACAAAGGAGTGACTGGTCTTCTTGTAATCGGTTTAATAAGATAAGAAAGTCGCTGGCCTTTGTATTATTGCGCACACACGCATATGAGGAACTATTTTCATGGAATCCAATAAAATTTATAAAAAGGGTTTTTGAAAGTAAACTGTATTGTCGTCCTTTCCTTAGTTACCTGCTTGTTTTGTGGCTAGTCTTATAGTCGAAGATCTTAGTCCAGAGAACTAGCTAAAATAGTTTTATTTTATTACAAGCTTTTAAATAACTAGAACAAACCAAATTAGAGCCACAATTTCGCGTGTTTCTCGAATTACCCTTATGATCAGTTGAAAATGCCACTCGAGTCATCCATACAAAAACTGGCGTAGTCGAAAGATGCATTGCTTTGGTGATCTAAAGTACTGATAGATCACAGAGGCTAGTATTCGGAGCAGCTGATAGGACGCGATTATTATACAATACACTAAAACTAGCTGCGCCCTACGATTTTCCTAAATTTTCGAATTTTGCCGGAATTTAAAATATACTGTGATTAACCGTGAAATGCCTCCTTGCCAAATATCGTCAATATTGATTCAGCTGTTTCGTCGTGAGTCGTAGTTTAGGTCAGAAAGCCAGAAAGACAATTACGTTCGTATTCATGATATCAATGTATACTTTTTTTATCCAACTTACGAGAATGAGGGTAGTGTATTTCGAGAACATTTGTTTGTTTGTTCTCATGACCTACTGCCTAACGGCTTAAAACACTAGAATGAGTTTCATTAGATCTTATGGTCAGTGGTCGCAGTGGTATAGGGTAAATTTTGAGCTGAGTTTTTTTTTTTGTTTTAACCCTCGACGCAGAAACGACGGGGCGTTATAAGTTTGACGTGTCTATGTGTGTATGTGTCTGTGGCATCGTAACTCCCGAACAGATAAACCGATTTGTATTTGTTTTTTTTTTTTGTTTGAAAGGTGAACTAGTCGGTTCAACCGTATCAAAGCTGGAGGTTTTTAATTTTAAATTGAATCTTGTTAAACATTATTCTAAATAATTAAATTCCTGATTGCAGCATAAAACGATTCCGGAGAGGGAAGCGCGCTCGATCGTCATGCAAGTGGTGTCCGCTCTCAAATACCTAAACGAGATCAAGCCACCGGTCATCCACTACGACCTGAAGCCGGGGAACATCCTGCTCACCGAAGGCAATGTCTGCGGAGAGATCAAGATCACAGACTTCGGCCTCTCTAAGGTCATGGACGAGGAGAATTATAACCCCGACCACGGCATGGACCTGACCAGTCAAGGCGCTGGTACCTATTGGTAAGCAGTCGCTTTACGATCCCTGAAGATTTCGCAGTCCCTTTTGCGATGACCTATGAGCAGCACTGGGAAAGTACTACATGTTTGATAGTTATTCATCCGATAATCAATAGTGTAATTATCATAATGAATGCAGTGTGTTGATAGGTCAAATTATAGTTTTTTTTATCGCTAATAAGCCCGTGTTTGACCACAACTCGCCTGTTGGAATGTGACGATGTGGTCGCTGGGACTGTAACTGTAAAGGCAAACGTGATGCCATAGGATAACAGTGTATCTAGTACAACTTTGACGTAAAAATACGTAGCGAGTATTCGATAGAAAAGTGTACGCCATTTACGCCCGTCAGAGGCGCTCTTGACAGGCGTAAATGGCAAACACTTTTCTATCGAATACTCGCTATGTAAGTTTACGTCGAAGTTGTGCTAGGCCTACTGGTGCTTCTTAAATAAATGTAACCAAAAGATTAGTATTAACATGGATGTAGAATTGTAGATACATATAAATGATTTTTAAAATAATAATAATAATAATAATAATAATCTTTATTGACAACACACAAAAAATGAAATTACAAACATAGTAAAATATAAAAGAAAAAGGCACAAAAGGCGGTCTTATCGCTAGGATCGATCTCTTCCAGACAACCGTACCAATGATTATTCAATAGGCTATTTGACTGATTTTGAAAAACTGTTTTAAATTATTCGTTGGCATATGATTAATACACCACATGTATATTTCTGCGAAATTTGCAGTATTTTTCGTAAAATACTGTGTTAAAATTTAAATTACAATATTCGCGCTAAAAACGCTGTTTCGGTAATGGCGGACGACATGTGATTTGCGTGACGTCACAGGCAAGTAACCAAACTTTATTCTTTGACAAACGTCAAACTTGTACCAAAGTGTACATTATAAAATCACACAAAGTGTCTTAGCATTAAACAATGTTTACCTGCGTGTGACGTCACGCGAGGCGTAGCCAATCACAGAGCGTTCTTGTGGCTGAAGAATTTTAAAAAATAATTTGAATTTATTTTGTTTATTTTGAAAAATCTATAAATATTTTAGGATAAAACAGAGATAAATATGTTTTTTTAACACGCTTTTATTAGCTTCACCTGTATGTTTGTATGTTTGTATGTTTGTATGTTTGTATGTAACCGACTCCTTTGAGCGCGTTTTTGACCCACTTTAAACGGTCAGATTTCTTTCAAACTTTGTAGATATATCGAGGACCGATGACAATACACTAAACAAATCGTGTTTTTTAGTTTTTTTAACTATTAATTTGTTTATCACGCTTTTTCTATAAAGTTTCTTTAACTTTTAATACCGTTTAACTTACAAATGGTAATTTCGTCATTCGTGTCACAGAACAGAGTGGCGCAGTGGAAGCGTGCTGGGCTCATAACCCAGAGGTCCCTGGATCGAAACCACGCGCTAGAAGTCTTTTTGCTCAATATTTTTTTGTTACACATCAATTTTATTTTATGAGGTCTGAGGATCGAAACCACGCGGCTACAAATCTTTTTGCTCAATATTTTTTGTTACGCATCAATTTTATTTTTAATTTGCTTGAGCAGACGGCCAAAATCGGATAACACCAACACATTTGTACATATTAATAATGGTTAATAGTTAGCAAATCGAACTAAAAAGCGAAAAATAAATAATAGTTAAAAAAAAACTAAAAAAACACGCTTTTTATAAAAAACCGAACTAAAAAATTGAAAATAAAATTTTATAAATTTAAATTAAGAATAGGGTTGAAAATTTCAATAAATATAAATTAATAATAGTGTAAATAAATAAATATATGTATTTTATTTTTAAAAAAGCGTGGGGTGCTTTCTAAGATATTATCAAAATGCTAATCACTCTACTCATGTCTGTCAATACAAAATGTATCTACAAAATATATAATATCTATTGACCCATGCACCCCACGCTTTTTAAAAATAAAATACATATATTTATTTATTTACACTATTATTAATTTATATTTATTGAAATTTTCAACCCTATTCTTAATTTAAATTTATAAAATTTTATTTTCAATTTTTTAGTTCGGTTTTTTATAAAAAGCGTGTTTTTTTAGTTTTTTTTTAACTATTATTATGTTATTACCTAATAGAATGACCACATTTCGTAGCATATTTTTAATAGTGTCAAATAGCCTATTGGAAAGGCTGAATGAAAACATATCGACCGTATATTCTATGGTAGAATGGTTTTTTAATCGTTAGCCTTATGAGTTTTGACACTTCATTTTTTTTTTTTTTTTTTGTAAATTTAAGTGGGTGTTAGCATCCGAACAAGAAGAAAACTGAATCTCGGATGCTAACATCTTCCCAAGTTGAACTTAACCTACATAATGCCAGTATCATACTAAAGATATACATACATAATATGTACTCGTATTTATAAAATATTACAGAATGAAAGGTACGAGGCGATTTAATGATAATCACATATCATGTTGTGTAAGGAGGTACTAGTGTAAAGTTTATGTATTGAGTAGTGAGAAAGGTGAAGGAAGTGAACGAGAAGGTGAGTGTGTGCGTGAGAGACAACACCTCGTAACATCAGACTCGAAAGAGCTGGGTTCGAGGCGATGCCACAGGTGTTAGGGTTGTGTCTATAAGTGTATTTTCAACGAATTATTTTTAATAATGCTTCTGTCTCATCATAGTCGAGAGACAGAAGCCATAACTTTATTTTAGCTTTACAGCGATTTTTATTAAGTGAATAAAAATTAAGTAGTCTGTTTAGTTTTTTATATAAGAACGGTCCAAGGAAGCAGAACTGAGTATGTGAGAAGCATTTGTTGAAAAACGTGATATCTTTATTTATGTCCTTGTCTCTTCTTTTGTCTTTAATCGTAGGGTCATATGGAGTCTGCGTGTGTTGTGAAACAGTAGCGTTAAGAATAAACAGCTGCCTGACTGTCAGAACTTTACACTGGGTAAAAAGATCTGTAGTAGGGAAACGATAAGGCTTGAATGTCATGACTTTTAGTATCGATCTTTGGGCGCGTTCAATTAATATAAGGTGTGATTGGAAGGTGCCACCCCAAGCTGTAATACAATAAGATATAATTGATTGGCATAGGGCTTGATAAATTAACAGGAGTAGTTTAAAATTAGTGACATGTCTGAGTTTTTTAAAAACCCAAATAAGCTTCCTTAATCGAGCTGAAAATATTTTTATATGTGGAAGCCATGACATACGTTGATCAATTATAATCCCTAAGTATTTAATTTCAGTGACTTTTTCTAAACAAGAACAGTTACAGTTGTTTATTGTTGTGCATTCGTGTATCTTGATGGACAGACGATTAGACGGGGCCCCGGGACTACGAAGGGAAAATGCAAAATGTTCACGAGATTATAAAGTTGCATTGTTAAAATCCCAAAACATAATTTCTTTCTTAGTAGTAAAGCAACTCGTGTTCGTTACAGGTACCTACCGCCTGAATGTTTCGTGGTCGGCAAAAACCCACCAAAGATTAGCAGCAAGGTGGACGTGTGGAGTGTCGGCGTGATCTTCTACCAGTGTCTGTACGGCAAGAAGCCGTTTGGGCACAACCAGAGCCAGGCCACCATCCTCGAGGAGAACACCATACTCAAGGCCACCGAGGTCCAGTTTGCCAACAAACCCACAGTCAGCAACGAGGCTAAGGTAATAAAACAATATGAAAATTATTTTACATTAAAGTAATCCTGTAGAAAACCTAAAGTTACGGAGTTTAGGGGCATAAATTCATAAATTTTATCCCACGAATTTTAAGATTTTTTGACCCCTCCCCAGTCAATGTCACTGCTGGTCACATTTGTGAGACTCCCCCTCCCCCCCCCCCCCTCCTGTGACGTCACATATTTTTTTGCAGTTCTATATATTTTTTTTACATTTTGTGACAAAACTTGAACCCCTTCCACCATTGTCACACTTAGTCGACCCCCTTTTTGACGTTTAACTAAATTTATGTTTTTATGATCATATATAAAACTCACATGATATTTTATGTACTTCGTCGAATATGAGCTTTTTAGCGGTTTTTAATGATAAACTTGCTTTGAATTTGGTAAGTCGAGTCCCCATCTGTTACGTTTTTGCAGACATCGCTTAAATGCTCTGATTCATCTTAGCACAATATAATAAGTACATTAGTACATATATCAGCAATGATATCATCAAGTTATAGCTGTACACTCCAAACGATGATATGAACTTTCATGAAAGCTGCCTATTTCTAATTAATGCCTTATTCATTGTTGTTGTTTATGTGTTCTGGGTCTGGGTGTTAGTTGTCCTTGTCTTTGTGTGTTCCATGGCATCCCCGACTCAGGGTATCCTAGTGAGGAGCTATAAGTGTGTAACGTTGTTATTATTTTTGATGGTCTGATTAAGACATGTATTTGTATGCAATAAGAACGTCGCTAATGTTGTTTGTTTCTTTACTCAGAGCTTCATCCGCGCGTGCCTGGCGTACCGCAAGGAGGAGCGCATCGACGTGTTCGGGCTGGCGCGGCACGAGTACCTGCAGCCGCCGATGCCCAAGTCGCGCGGCGCGGGCGCGGCGGCGGGCGGCGCGGCGGGCGGCGGCGCGGCGGCGGCCGGGCCCGGCTTCAGCGCCAACATGTTCGGCGCGGGCTCGAGCTCCTAGCCGCGCCGCCGCCGCCCGCGGCCGCCGCCGCCCTGACGGCCCGGCCCGGCGGCGCACGCCCCCGCCTTCGCTCCGAACCTACTTTTAGTTCCCCGAACTTCGTCGGCTAATATCCGGAGTTTTAAAATGACTAAATATCATTTACGGAATAAATTGTTTAAGATTATGCTTACTGTTGACTGTATTTATTGAGCAGGTGATAAAATGTGATCGCTCCGTTTGTGAATGGTTATCATCCTTTTATCACTAGAAGAAGAATCCTTGGGACTATCCCTTGCATATTATATAAGTTATCCCTATTAAAAAAGTTAAAATATTATTACGGATCTTTTTGCTGGTTTTATTTACATATACCCCAATACGACTGAAACTCAAAATAGCAAGTTTCTATAGATGTGTTATCTGCAGAGAAATGTTTTGCTAATCTTCTTGGTGGTGGCGACACCATCTATATCTAAGGTCCTGCGCTAAACAACAGGCGGGCGCCCGCGGGTAACACCCGCCGCACGCGCACGTGCCGTGTTGCGCGGTTTATGCTATTTTTCAAAAGGCGAGGCGTACGCCTGCGCGAGGTTTAGCGCAGGCCCTGAAGCATCGAGAAAGAGTAAGCGCGATACTTCAACCGATGACCACCAACTTTACCACATGGAATAAGTTTTCGTATTTTAATAAATAATCAGATTCTAGATGCAGGTACTAACGATGTAATTTGGTTTGACGGTAGCAGTGGGACAAAAAAGTAATGCAGGGCTAAAAGAAAGGGTATGCTAAGCCGAAAACTGCCCTGAAATCGAGAAAAATTATAGAAATACGTGGAAGTAAAATATCCGTTTCCCCCCTAGTAGTAATAGGTGGAAAAAATCCATGATTTACCAGTAGGGATATGTGGAACTGCCGAAAAAAATTAGTTGATCCCATAGAAAAAGTTGTTCATAATGATGAGTACTATGAGCCTGTTTCAGCTTAGCATATCCTTTCCTTATAACCCTGCATTCATTCAATAATTAGGTAGTAATGCAGTGTACAGTAGTGGCTGCTTCAAGTTTAGTACAAATGTAATAAAAGGAAAAAATCTGCAATAGAGTGAATTCATTCCTATAACGCCGGATTTCAAAAGGGATATGTCCATTATGGCTAGATTCGCGACTTGTTGCATATACAACTTATACAAGTAAATGACTGCGGACGTGTTTTGGGCACATCGTCTACAGAGTGCAATGCGCGTTTTTTTCACTTTCGATCGCGTTAATGTAAAACTACAATTTGAATGCAATAAAAACCGCGCCACCTAGTGTTCGTAATATGAACTACAACTAGTTCCATTTAAATAGTATGGGCAAACGTGACGTTTAACATCAGGCGAGCGATTTGCTCGTCTTGTCACTCAATTACATAAAAAAATATATAATTATACATAGATTATTAACACAACTGACATTCGGGTCCAAAATATTTCGTACAGAAGGAAAAAAATTATAGGTCATGCAAAATTTGATTTACTAAAGCAAAAGAGATCAATCAAATAATTTTATTGAGTATGAGTACAATTTCCGAACGTACAATATAACGTATAATATGTTTATTTTTTTATTTCTATTTTTGGTTTGGGACTTTTATAAATACATGACAGTCCCCTTGAATTAAAAAAAGATGGTAAAAGATAGTGAACAAACAAAAAAAAAGGAAAGATGATCACTTGAGTTGACAGACACAGTTGAACAGATCTCGTGCTGCGTCAGAGCTGGGCTCTGCTAGTATTCCGCTAAACCGTCCAACGTCCAACCTATTCAAATGGTAACTCATCTCAAGCGCCCGTCTCTCACGCTCAAGGCGTTTACACTCCACCAGAAGGTGGTACACATCTTTATAATATGTTTACTGTTGGTGTATCGTAATAAATAAATAATAAATAAATTTCCGTCCTTCAAGGAATCTAGCCTTTGAATAAACAGTAGTGCGATTACATGAGTGATTCTTTCGGTAACATTTTCAGCTATAAGTACAAGTCATGCTAAAAAAACTAAAAGCTATAACCAAGCCATGAATGCCAGCCCTATGAACTCTACTGGAGCTTACCCGACCGACTCGGGGCTGCCTCCGGCGACTTTTTTGTTCCCCTGGTACCTACCTGCAGTCCCGGCAGAGCTCTCAATAGTTTTCCGACCCGCCCCCGGCGCTCTGCATTGCGCTCCTTCGTATTCCAACTCATAATTTTACAAAGCTCTGTTCATAAGCGAAAATGTTTTCACAGCGCATTAGTTTTGTACTCCGGTTGCGAGTTGCACTGCTGTACATTCTGGTTTTCTAGTTAAATAGTTTTTAGCCTAACTAAGCCACGATATAACGGAAAAGGTTCATAATACGTTTGAGGTAAAGAGTGAGAATTTCAGTTGCATTTTTTGTTCAAAGAGGATGCCCCAGTTTTGATGTGGGCTAAAAATATCGAAAGCAGGTTTCATTGTGGTGTTCTTAGCTTAGCTGATTTTTGTCCACTTTAATCTTTCCAATTTTCTTTTGCCGAAGTCGGAGTTCGCTTTTTGCTTGTTTACATAGTAGGTCAATTTTGATGGATTAGACAAGTATAATTTATAATGTATTAAATGCGTGAAAACATACAGCCGCAATGCTACGGTTTGTTAATAAAAGAACTTGAGGTAGGTAAGTATTATCTAAAATATAGAAAAATATATAGTCTTGCGGTAGTTTACATTTGCAGTTTATTACATAAATTGTGCCTTGCATTCCTCCACATGAGTGAATAGTCCTCTGAAAGGCTGCGCATGGGGGAAGGGAACGGTGCACTACACAGAGCAAAGAATACGAATTGAAAACGGCTTCATGATAAAAATTGTGAAATAATAATTGTGGTAAATACCTTATTTATAATAACCTAATAATTGTACTATTTCTTTTGTGCTAATGCTATATAACACCTAGTTTAGGTGTTTAGTGGTGACTATATGATTTTCATCGATTAATTTGACGACTTATTGTTGTCTCTTATACCTAGTGGTAGCTGGGC
The DNA here is from genome assembly GCA_949125135.1 of Alcis repandata. Taxonomy (NCBI): domain Eukaryota; kingdom Metazoa; phylum Arthropoda; class Insecta; order Lepidoptera; family Geometridae; genus Alcis; species Alcis repandata. The sequence goes on along the minus strand of OX421226.1, from coordinate 5,993,830 downwards.
ATACTAAACTTAGGTAGTTAAATAAATTTTAAAAACTTAGAAACGAAATGATAAAAAAACTTCAAACAGCCGAATCGATTCTGCTGAATCTCAACTAAGAAAACTCAATCGAGTCACCTTTCATACAAAAATTACTAAATTAAAATCGGTTTAGCTGTTTGGCAGCTACGATGCCATAGACAGACACACAGATACATTAAGTTATAGAACCCCCCTATTTGCTACGGGTTAAAAAGAAATCAATAGCTATTATAGTTAATTTTGCATGTTGAAAGCGTTTTGAAACTTTTTAGCCCACCACCATTTGGTCAGGATTAGGATTTTCACTATCTCTTCAGGGTTGTCCCTCTGTTCTTTCTAGACTGTGTCGGGTTGCTGAATAAAAACCTCACTGCGTTTGTTTAGCGCCGCTGTAGTGGTAGGTACGTTATTGTGCGACTGGAGCACTCTCAGCGGGTGTGAATTTGCCTAGAAAACGGGCGATTGTGTCGGTTTTATTGTATGCATGGCGCTAAAACTTTTATTTGTATTGTTGTTTTGCAGCTTTGAAACATTCGTACTGTTATGCGATAAAGGAGTCGTACTCATACCTAAAGCGTATTCTAATTCAATGAACAAAAACGATAAAAATATACTTTTACCTAAAACCGAACTACTATTAGATAATAGTAAAAAGGAAGTAGTCTAAACCTAAAAGCTTAGCCTAGTTCTCTGCATTTCTAATGTACAAACAGTAGACAACTTCTAAAACTTATTGAAGTTGTATGTAATCTAAAAGTCAAGGTACAAATGGTACCTATACTCGTAATACAAATACCATAACTCCAAAGGAAAAGAGAAATCAGCTAATCACCTACATAATCAGAGGGAAAAAAGAATCCATTAAAGAATTTATTAAGATTTAAAAAATAATTTATCTTTCACTAATAAAAATAATTAATTGAATTATGAAAATTAAAGCAAAAGGGTATTGTATATTTATATACGAGAACTCCTTCGAGCCGGATTTGAACCAGCGACCTATGGATTACCACTTCGGTTATGATCCTCTACAGTCCACCGCTCTACCAACTGAGCTATCGAAGGTGATTTTGAGTGTCAAAATTTCGGATATTATGTTGCAATGCTTTTCAAACTTTACATTTTATTATCAGCTGTTACATAATCTGTGCCCCGGAAAAACAGCCGTATTAAACGTAAGGGTCGATACACATCTGACGGAAAATGCGTCGCGTAACGCGTAACGCCAGAACAGAGAAATGTATAATAAAACATCCAACCTTTCACACTTGACGCACTAGCGCATCATCGGTTGAGTGTGTGTGATTGAGTACCTACGCGACCGATAATACGCGACGCATTTTCCGTCAGATGTGTATCGACCCTTAACGTTATCATTTTCTAGGGATTTTCACAGGCATTATTTGATTGTGAAAAGACTTAAAAACGTGTGACGTTTTAACTTTCTATCTAAAAATTGTTCGTGCGAGCTAGACAGTATGAAAGTAGCGTGTCGCTCTGTCACTAGAATCAGTACCTACTTAAGTAGGTAGGTACTTATTGTATTTGGGACGCGAAAAAATATCCGAGAATTTCGAAAGATATCCTAAACAAGTACTTAGGCACTTATGTATTTTCTTTAACGTCCGTCTCCTTGTTTCCCCTTCGAATAAACCGGAACATAGGTAAGTAGATAAATCGACTAAACGAATCTAATTTGTTTGGCAAACGGATAAGGAAAATTGCAAGGAAATTATTGAGAGAACCATTTTCAATAGGAAATCAGAACGACTGAAGAATTATTGAAGATCAAATTGACGAATTATTTAGGGGCAGTAGGTACTTACACCTACATGCTTATATAGGTACCTACATCGCAAGTTATGCTAACTTGGTTTGAAAACATCATCATTGACCATTCTAAAGGGTTAGGTATAAAGAAAGGGTATGCTAAACCTAAAATGGCTCGTAGTACCTAGGTGGGTAGGTACTCATCATTGTAAACAACTTTTACAATGAGACCAACCCTGAAATCGAGACAAAAATCAGCTGTTCCATATATTTTGAAGAATGTTGACATTTTTCTATAGAACTGTTGTTTTGTTTCAATTTCCCAGTTGATACCACAATACAAGTTATTCATAACGACAACTATGTAACATGAGCCCTTTTGGGCTAAGGGTATATATCCTTTCCTTATAACCCTGTATACCCACAGCGAGTAGGTCTCCCCTTCAATGCACTATATTTTCTGGTGCTATATCAGTAGCTAGGAGTAAAGTAACCTTTCTTATTTTTTCTCTCAGCCTGTTATTCCACACTGGGTTAGACTAGAATTCATATGTTCCTACGTTTTAATTACCACAAAACAAGACACGTGAGTGTGCTTTGCTCAGTCTTCATTGTTCGACCGGCAGTTCAATTCCAGTAGACGGGTAATTGGATAGGGATGTAAGCCTGCCTGCTATACCTAGAAGGCAGTAATATACTAGACAAGGGCGTCGCCAAGGGGGGGCAGTTGCCCCCCCCTAGAGATCAAATGTAGCTAGCCGCAAAGCGACCAAAGTGCGAGCAATTCACTTCCTTACCTATTAATAAATTCCGCATCGCATGACAAAACGTTAATAAATTCACAAGGTTTAATGTAAATTGTAGAAAATATTGAAATATTCAGAATAACATTAAGATTTAGACATCCGTTTTAAAAATCGCCGCCATTTTCATCACGATCATCAGATTTGCCAAAACGCAAGACCATTAAACAGTGTAATAATATGTAGATCCAGATCCAAAATATCACCCTCTTAGGATCACTGGAAGATTCACTGGAATTTGACGAAAACATGAAATGCGCCATCTTGGATTTTTGTTTCTGAATCTCGATTGTCGTTATGAACCTCTATAATATTTCTTCAAGTACATTCCATCCATCTACAGCGGTTCCATAGCTGTGAGCATTTCCTTTTTTTTTTATTTGTATGACTGTCAAACGTTTTTGTATGGCGATGGCGACTATATTTTTTTATCATTTCCCCAAAAATTTGATCTACATTTCAAAAGTCGGGTGTACCCCTCTATATCCTTCTACCGTTTCCGAGATACGAGAGGTAAAATTTTTCGTCAGCCATCATCATCATTTATCCGATTTGAGCCACAAAGAGTCATTTTTCAAAGTGTTTCTTGAGATTGTCGGATTTAGCGATGTTGAAAACTTGAGGAAAACTCATTTACAAACTTGTGATATGATCTACTGCTAACCGAGGCTTCGTTAAGAGAAATTGTCATCTTTTTGGGCTGGTCTGAAATGAATATCAACATATCTCAAAACCATGAGTCCTACCAACATGCATTTAAAAGCAATACTGTAGGGAATGTTATAGAGAACATACTTGTCTTGAACAGTTTCCTAGTAGCTTGAATTGTTTTTGAGAAAATCGTGAAAAACCCATTTTGGTGACCTTCTACCCGGAGTAAGATTTTTTGCACGTATCGGATCAATGGTGACTTTTTAGATTTCATTTATGATGGTGTTTCAAACAATCCTACCAATTTTCAGCTGGGTGGAAATTACTGTACCCTCCAATGTCTAAATTGTCCCGACTCTATTGTGCTGTCGAGGGCTTGTGAAGTTTTATACATTGATATTAGAACCGTGTTCTTATTACAATCGTCATCGAGGCAAAGACTTCCAAAGTGTAACGCTTTATGCTCTCGGCGTTTATTTTTTTTATCCTCCATAATATTGCCCCATTGCCCCCCCCCCCTTAGTCATAAGCTGGCGACGCCCTTGATACTAGACACACCTGACTTGAGCTTAGGTAGTAAGGTAAATAGGTTAGTTAGTGAACTATGACAGACGAAGTTCAGCGAGAGCATGTTGGTTGATTGACGACTCCAATTAGGTAACTACATAACTTGTATAACTAAAGTTTTTGGATAAAACAAGCTGTGCCACGCGTTACTCGTGCGGATGAAAACCGGGGATGATGAAAAGTATCTACCCTGTGTTAATCCAGGGCATAAGCTATCTGCATTTTAGAGTTTTTTAACAATCGGTTTAGTAGTCGCGTATATACCTGCCTACGCGGTAATAAACACACACACAAACTTTGGATTTTATATTATTACTAGCTACCTGCCTCGGCTTCGCACGGTTATGAAATAAACCTATACTATTATTATGTTACTCGCTAATGATGTAAGATTAGCTTTAAATTGGTGTAAGAATTTTTAAAATCGGTAGTGTAGTTTTTGATTTTATTTATTTCAAACATACATGATGCATGATGTAGGAAAGACTATTTCGGTTTCTTATATTAACCCTGTATTACCCTGTATTATGTGAGGTTAGGTAGTGTTTGTGTAAAAGCATCATTAATAGTGCAGTGCACTTTGCACAAGCAATTTAACTGATGGCTTCCGTGCTGTGGCGTGTTACGTCTATGATGTCATTGCATCAGAGACGGACACAACTGGGCCCTAGGCCTGGTCTGTAGACCAAGAGTATGTCATAACTATTACATAATTATACATACTATTACATATTTATTTATTTTTAATAAACCTAGCTTGCTCTAGGCTAACCTGGCTTATCTACAACGGCTTAGGTTCTAATAGATTTTTTTGACAATGAAATTTTGATAATCACCAAAAAGTACGATGATAAGCGCCAATTTTTACGATGACACCTAACATAATATAATATGGTTGTCATCGTAAAAAGTAGTACTAGCGCCAGCTAGTGTGGGAACCATAATTAGGTATATTATGATAGTTGTCACCGTAAAAATTGGTGCTTATCATCGTACTTTTTGGTGATTATCACTATGCTCCGTACTTTAGATGAATTCATCGGAATTTTGATGGCCATTTTTCTCAGTGTGCAGGATAGCGCGCGAAACGGATATAACGTGCTTTCCATTAATGAATACAAGGAAATCTGTAATGCCAGCTCTTTCACTGAAAGTTATTGTCCATACGGTATTGGAAGTTGTCCGGACGAAGTAGGCGAATGATTAAACGTTCTGCTAATGGGAATGGAATGGGAATGCTTAGTGCGCAGTGTTCGTCCAATTAATTAACGTTGGCGCGCGCTTGACCCATTTGCACATTCGTATCCCGTTTATTTTAAGTTAGGGCAAACATTGCAGAGTAGACAATCATAGATTTCATAATTATGTAGGTATGTACTTGCACAAATAGATAAACTCTTTATTGTTTATACCCGAAAAAAACCGTGACTGAAATAAATCTTCTAAAACACATTTATGTCGGTAATGTCGGTGTACCAATAATGACCTAACAAAAGTTCAGTATCCATGGAGTATCTTTTTAATTTAATGTCCTCAAGACAGTCTGTCAGTTTGCCATACTACTTACTAAATATTAATCTATTCTGTGATTTAGCTGACCTTTTGCCTCTCATCGATTTGATTTGATTAATTGGTTTACTCAACGACTAATATGAATCAAATGAGACTGCCAATATTGGTAATTTGTCTAATTAATTAAAGGGTGACTTGGCATCATCAGTCAGATTCAATATAATCTATGAATAAATAATTACTAAATAACTAATAAATAATACCTACCTAAATAATAACTCATGACTGTTATAGGAAAGAGATTACGCAAGAAGGTGTGTCAAAGTGCGCAAACTACACACTACACCCTGACTTGAAAATTTTGACTTTACTAGGTACTCGTAGGTAAGCACCTTTGCCAGTTATTCCACCGCCAAGCAGGGCCCTTATTCGCTATCTACCATCATATTCCACGCCAAAAACGCGTGACGTCATCACACGCACGTAACGTGAACGCGGCTCAGAGTCCACGCGTTTTAAATTTTGACATTGGCATACGGAATACCATTCCATGTCGATTCCATGGATTTGACGTAACGCGGCGCGTTACGTGCTCGTGTGCTCATAGCGAATAAAGGCCCTGTCTGTTATGTGGAAACATTACTGTGTTCCGGTTGGAAGGGCATTGTTTCCAGTGAAATTACAGAGCAAATGGGAGATTGAACAACTTATTTCTCAGGTGACGAGCGCAGTGCTGTGCCGCGCAGGGTCTTGAATTCTGCGAGTTCAAAATTCTGTGTGGCGCAGACCTGTTATGGGCAAACGTGACGTTTAACATCAGGCGAGCGATTTGCTCGTATCGTCACTTAATCACATAAAAAAAAGGTAAGTAGGTACTTATAAAGATAGGAATATAGTATGTACCTACTAGAGAAATATATGGAACCCGGATAAGTATAAACGACTCCGTTATATACTTACTACTCGTATTCGGCCACCATATATCAGGTATCCAAGCTGTCCCTTCCCATTCAGAAAGAAAACAACATGCTCACCTCAGTATAACATATGTAGTATAAATTAATTTCACTATATTAATAAAAGCGCCGCTAAATCACCTAAGCACGTCGATATTTCAAGGCTGTCCATGCCCGTCGAAGGGGATAATTCGCAGGCTTTGATGTTCAGCGACCCTGGGCGCGAAGCGGAGCGCACCGGCGCGGCCTCGTGCAGAACTTGACCTTTATTCGCCTCGGCTGGAATTAAGATGGGTCGTCGTTGGCGGCAGGCTGAAAATGCTCTGAAAATTCATAATTTGCAAGATGCAGTTGCTACGCTGTCGTTTAGCCACAGAATATATAATAGTACGAGGTTTAGCCCTCGCGGTGGAGCTCAACTAAAAAAGTTGATGTCGAAGACATTTTATTCTGATGCCACAAGACGATAATAGGTATACATATAATGTCTATTGTCACACTTTATTTTAATGTAGATAATAATAGTTAATTATTTTATAACTAATGGTAGGAATATTTGTAAAAAAGAAAAAAAAAAGTAAGTAAGTACTTAAATGTAAAAAAACTAATAAGCTGACTAACGTAATAAACTTACTTTTTTGCAAAAGTTTATGCCTGAACTACATACTTAACCATCGATCAACTATCAAATCGGTCGTCGGTGTACTTAAGGGCCTATGCACACCGCGTTTTTTAAACGCGCCGTCGACGCGCGTCGACGGCGCGCTTTTATCCCACAGAGCAATTTGTTGTCGTTTGTATCGATACAAACGCGCGGCACCGGCGCGCTGGTACCGCGTGTTTGAATCGATACAAACGCGATGCTAACGCGCGTTTGAATCGATACAAACGCGCGGCACCAGCGCGTCTGTATCGATACACACGCGCGTTAGTATATAGTGGGGTCAAATTAGACCAGCAAATAGATGTGACCTTACATTAATTCCTACCCAGCTGAAAATCGGTAGGATTGTTTATAACACCATCATAAATAAAACCTAAAAAGTCCTCATCGATCCGATACGTGCAAAAATTTTTACTCGCGATTTTCTCAAAAACGGTTCAAGCTACGAGGAAACTGTTCTCTACAGGAAACTGATCTAAACTGTTCTGTTCTCTATCTAGACACGCGGTAGCGTGTCAAGCCAAGTTCAGGTAACAGAACTGGCAAGCAGCACCGTGTGTAATATTACACGAACCATTTGGAGCCACTTTTGACCTCCTCATAACTCAAAAACCATTTCACATAAACGTGTCAAATTTGGCTCATATATTAAAACTTGCGAGATACATATATGTATGTGCTTCAAATTTCATAAACACATCTCAAACGGTTATTTAGATATTAACGTCCAAAAATCGTAATTTGCATCGCGTCTGTATCGCTACACACGCGCGTTTGAATTTATACAGGTGTGCAAAGGTCTACAGGCTGCGTCTGACTTGCGTGTGTATCGCGTCTGTATCGCTACAAACGCGCGTCAACGGCGCGTTTAAAAAACGCGGTGTGCATAGGCTCTAACCGATCATTACTTATGAAATTTTGCAACGTTGTCAGGGGTACAGAAAAAGTAAGACGAAAAGTAAGGATAGTAGTCACGCGGCTATTTCTTATCATCGTCATAGTCAGCGTTTTTCGTCATTGCGAGGGTGAAATCGCGGGCTCAGCTAGTATTCAAATGAGTGCGAGTGAATGAGTGCTCCTCATATCAAAACCAGAGGAAACGACAGGAAATTGCGCGAGCTGAAAAAGTTATGGGACAGGTGCTTCATAGGGATGAGTACCTATCCTTAAAAAAGACGTTGAAAGGCGTCGTCGTAGAATTTTTGAAATAACTTTTCCACTTCAGAGAACCGTTCTGCAAGTTGTTCACTTAACTTAGTTGCACTCAATTAAAACTTTCTACAATTATCAATGTTTACTGGAGTCAGAAAACGATAAAATTCACAACTTTACATTTGAATAGGAGCTATTTGAATTTTGTGAAGTTGTAAATCTGTGATGAAGTGCTTACGTTAATGGGTATGCTTTCCGAAAAAATGTTAGAAAAATCATCCTCATCATTATCATATATCATCATTAGCCATCCCTTATCTTAGGTAGGTACCTACATTATGTTTTTTTTCTTAAGTGAAGGTACATTCAAGCTATATAGAATAGATATTATTAATAGAAAGCATGAAAAAAAAGGTGCTGGCTTTACCTACTATTTAACTTTTAATGATTTCAATGCTGAGATAGCTACCTATATTTCTACCCTCATAGGGTGATTAGGCCGTATTCTTCCACGCTCGCCAAGTGCGGATTGGTCGATTCCCATACTTTCTCCGAAAGTACTTAAATAGATTTCTTCACCGGGCCAGTGGCATGAAAATTCGTCCATAACTTCCAAAGCACCCATGCTGATATTAAACGGAATATTTCTGAGCAGCCTTGGTGGGTGTACTTACCTTGGTGGTGCCCTCGAAATCGGCGATTCGCGTGTTGTAGCACCGTAGCCAGCACCCCGCCCGGCCTTACCGACCAATGTCAATGTTATCTGATCTTGTTTACAAGCTCAGGGCGGCATTAAATGTCTTCGGAAACATTTTAGATTTTGATTTACCCTACAGCATGTATGAATATTGTATATGTATACGAGTCTTGCGAAAAGCGATCAGTGATATTATATATCTATATTATAGATCCAAAAAGCAGAAGATCGTTCTTTATGAATGGGTAGGCTGAGTCCATAGCGTACAATTCCCGTCGGCTGTATTAAACAGGCTAATGATAAGGTAAGTTTTAGATATACCTATATTATGAACAATTGAACACATAGCATTACTTATCTATCTACCTACAAAACAAAACGGACGGAAAATTCTCAAGAAAATTAGAAAGCTTTCTTTACATTCAGTCTTTCAGGGATGTTTTTGTATTGTACAGCAACTCCATTTTTTTACGTACCTACATTGAAAAGGATTCGAGTTCAATGACTAGATATACAGAGAGGTGGTCAAGCACCACCATAGAGTAGGTAGTAGTTTCTAAGCATATTATAATTGCACGGTGTCCCTGTAGTAGTGATATACGAGTATCGCACGATCGAAGGCCACGTCGTGGTCCGGCCGACATTAATCTTCTCGTCTCCCTAGGCACAGAATATTACTTAAGTAACATATTTCTTCCGAGTCGACCACTCCCCACCTTTTCCTCGACGTAATTGCCACCCCCCTTGAGGTTTTAAAGTGGTAGACGGTCTATATGTAATGGTTAAACGATAGTTTGCAAATCTTCACAGGAATGATTGGGATGGCTTTCAGTCGTCGACTTTAATTAGTATTTCGTAGTTTCCTTGAAGTTTGTGTGGTAACTGATAAGTTTGTCTTGAAAAGGGCGTGTTTGAAATGTGATTTGAATTTTTGCGGTTAAGTAGAATATAATTTATGTTACTTATAATAATAATTATCTAGATTGAATTTCAGCGTAGAAGATCGTTCACCTAATATAATCTACTACAAACACATCGGCACCCTTAACCTACATCACTGCCCAACCATATTTTGAATCATAGTGATACATAGAGGTATATACGAGTATACTTATCTACTACGCTCTACAAAAAGTTGATTTTAGAAATATTTTTGAAAACACGATTTTCTTGCATTATCATAGGAGTTATACACGTATACTTACAAAATTTCAGCTCAATCGGACATCATAAAGTGGTTCAAAATTGAGTTGCAAGATTCCACCCGAACAAATATAGTTACATACATCCATTGCAAGTTAAATAAAAGCTTTTAAAAGCAGTGGCCTGTGAGTTTACAGCCCTGAAAAGTTTTTGTTAATTTAGAAATGCCAGAGACTAGTACATATAGCGTTTGCTCGTTTGCCGACCCTATCAAACTTCCAACTAGATCCACTCACAGTTTTACCGAACAAAATTCAGACTTCAAATTGAAAATTCCGTCGGATTTGAAACTCATTTCCTTGGATTAGCGATTTGGCAGACTGGCACGAAATCTTTACGTTTCTGATGAATAGAAGTAGGTACCATACGAGTTTAGTTATCTAAGAAGCACAGACAGATGTAGGAGACCTATAAGGTACCGTAATACATAATGTAACATAATACTGGATTAGCACATCAATATACTGTGATTTATTATTGCTAATCCTAAAGATGTTGAAAATGAAAAAGCTATAAAAATTACATGGACTTTATAAGTATCTACACCTAAGACTCACGTAGATACAGTCTAAATCCGGAACTTTGGTATGTATGAAATGTTTTTGAAGTCAATTTAAAAACCCTTGTATAGGGTTACGGGGAAAAGGTCAAAAGTACCTTAATATCCTTGTTATGAATAAAGCTAAAATTAAAAATACCTACCAAGTTACCAATCAATCTTGAAATAGCAATACCTTAATATGTTATTCCATTAAAAGTGTGAGTTGTGCGAATGTCACAACTGATATTTCTCAAGATTTCAGAGTAAGTCTCAGATGATGGTACAACCAGCTACTTCACGATTAGTAGGTACGCTTTTTCCTGTGTGTCTAAAAGCTGCTCGCATGGGAACATTAACATTAGGTGCGCGGATGCAGTGGATCGATGGCAAGGTCAGCGCTGAAATACCGGCAAGGCGGCGGCGGCGCTGGGTGGTTCCTCCCTCGAAGATAGCCTATAGCTATAGCCAGCTTATTCGATAAACAACGGATAATTGGTTCACCTTCACTATAATCTGATTTGTTTGCTTTGTGTAGAAGGACGATGTACTGATTGGCTCCGCCGCGCCGCTGTACAGACTGACTCATTAGCGGAGGCGACTATTAGCGGAAGGTCATAACATTCCTAACCGCACTTTTATGTTCGGCTGCACCCATTTAAATATATGTAGGTATCTACATATATTTAAATACCTATCTATGGTATGGTGCGGTCACACCGCGGGCGCGGTGGGCGGGCCCCAGCTTGGCGTGCAATTTGTAAAGTAACGTACCGAAACGCTACGCTCCCGTTCCGCCCGCAGTTTGACATCTCTCATACATTTCAGTACATTACTACTAGAAACTCTACGCTACGGTCCCCGCCTCACCCTTGCTCATATCCTAAAGGTAGGTACTATTATGAGGATTCCACTTTCATCAGCTAAAAGAGTTTTAACGCGCATTTTCCAATGTAGTACCTGCTTAGTGTAGATACAAATAGATAGAGTAGATAAGCTAACAGCTTTCAGCAAAACTGTGTGGGAGTGCAGTGCAATACCTATATTCTTTACCGAAGTCCGCTTAGTTTGTTTTAAAGATAAGTGCATCCTGTTTTTCTAGAGACGTAACAAAATAGAGTTTACGGGAAACTAAAGCCGTAATGTAAACATTGAGTAACAATATTCTGTAGTTCTGTACATTTCATGAATGAAATACCGGAATAAGCCCCTTGGTACGTGCAACTGCGTTAATTATACACGTTCTAATATAAGTGCACGAGCTCAACATTCGCAGCAGCCCGGCTTGTAAATGCAAATGTATTCATTGTACGTGAGAGCACCATAACGCGTAATTACTCTAACTTTTGCTTTAAAGTTAAAATACAGTAAGGCTATAAATAAATGACTGAGGTGAAGAAGATTATTTAATTTAGTAGTTAATATGAGTAGGTGTTAGTAATTATTATATGTTGTATCAGTAGATTCAGTAGTTATATTAATTTGATGAGAAAGAATTAACATCGATTTGATTTTAATTGTGAAAGAAAGTATTTCTAGTATGTGGGAATGTGAAAATGTTTGTGTGGAGATTTTTCATTTTCCCCTATTTACGACTAAACGGTTGAACTGACGAAATTTAACAGGGAAGAAGTGTGAATCATGAACAACTAGTGTGTGTGTTTGTTATTCTTTGCAACGACAAAAAAAAAGCAATTCCTTGTTAAAACCCACATTTTCCTTGACGTGCTAATATACTTTTCCCAGGTTGACACGGTTCCCAGAAGGTATAGCTCGCGTCCGGACTATTCCGGTCAACCTGAAAATACAATGGAAATCTCCTAAGATAACCACAACAATCATTTGCTCACAACACCGCTCCAAGACCTCGTACAATGCAGCAAGGGACGCCATTGTCTCGTCCAAAGGCTCAGGTAACACTTAATGGATTCCCAACACTCAATGCCAGGGCCGGAGGCAGATACAGCAGACATGAAAATAATAAGATTTCACGGATTTTCAAAACTTATTGACACACAAGCGATAGAGATACCAAGAAAAACTATTTATTGTAAAAGTAGATAACTATTTATTGTTTTATACAAAGTACCTATCAAGAATGTTTCCAAAGTTATTGCAACGGATCTTGAAGAAATACCTACTTACTAACTAAACGCAAACCAATATGCATACACATACCTACACAATTGCACACATATAGGTAAACTAATATTCTTGCCAATATTTCTAACGACATAATCACTTGCATAAAATCAATGACTGCCTGATACTTGTCATACTTGTCCTTTATGGGTTTATTACACGTACAGTGTATTACGAGTACAGTGGCGAGACAGTGTCCTCAGACGAGTACTCGGTTCGTCTAAACCAAGCCGAGTACTGTTTATACGAACCGAGTAGCCGAGTACTCGTCAGAGGGCACTGTCTCGCCACTGTACTTGTTACGTGTAATCAACCTATACCTTCTCAGCTTACAAACGCAGCCAGAGCTAGGTGAGAAAGATTCTGTTCTTTTTAATTTAGACCCAGAAATAATTGAGTGCTTTAGTCTACCAAGTGTCGCAATCCTGACTACAGCCCATGCCCTAAAGGTACCTTACATAGTACAAAGAACGGATCGTTATTGTATTCACTAGTTCCCTGAAAGGTTATGTTTTCGATGTCATGAAAGGTGAAATGCGTGAAATAAATGATGCGATAATTATGTTGTCAATATTATCAACAGGCAAGTCAAATTTACTATAGTACCTCTAGTTAGAAGCGAGTTGGAAATCAATTTATGAACCTGCTTATACTTAGGTATAGCTTGCACGTGTTCATGAAATGAATAGTGTTCGTGATGAATTCAAATGTCATCCGACGGTAAATAAGAGGACCTGACGATGCATGGGTCGGTTTGATTCGATTTAGTTTACCTACTATGTTTGGTCCAAGTCTTATTTTTTCCGACGAAGCGGTAAAAAGTCGTTTAAAATAGTTGGTTTTTACGTATAGATAAGTCTCAGTTTTACTACCCAAAACTTTAGCATTCCATATAGGTATAGAAATCTCTAGAGGTATACTATTTTTATAGTAGGTAAGTCCAACTTTTAATCTATCGACCTTTATAACGATGATCAATAGTACTGTTATAGGTGTTAAAATTATTTCAGTACCTACTATTTAACGTTCATACATCCCTAATAAAAGTGATAATGTAGGCGCAAAACACTTGGTAGATAGGTAGGTACTTCAGTATTTTAAGATATTCAAAAACTGAAAAGGTCAAATAAATATTAAAACCTTGGTCTTTTAGCCAAATGTATTCAGGACTCTTTATTTCGCATGCTAAAGCGGGTTTATAAATGTTTTTCTCCGTCGCTTTTGTCTCTTATCTTTTATTCAAGGTTTATTTATCTGCAGCTGGTCTGCCTGTCAAATGTTTTTCAATTTCATATTCGTATTGATAAACGATTTTTATTCGATACAGTTCGAAATGTACCTTTGCTTCCAAATGGTTTGTGTTATTTTAAATCCGTATTTTGGTTTACTCTTTATTCGTTTCCTAACACTTTTTACGAGTACTTACTGTTTGTGTTTGTCGGCTCTCATTTTTTTTTTGTTTGCTTAAAAGCTATGTTTTATTAAACCAAAAAATATCATGAAGTGTTCAGAGAAAGAGCCTCAGAATGATAAAAATAAGATGCCGTGCATACCTATAAGCACATACGGGTAACTGCTGCTGTTATAATAGGTCCGTAGGTTTTGTTAACAATACTTACTGTTCCTGCTAACCTAGATCAGCTCGAACCCCTAACACAAATCCTGGCTCCTGGCGAACTCTAGCTCGCTTCCGGTGCTACGTCGGGATGCAGCATGCAGCGGGTACTTCCGCGAAGGTCGATATCGCAACTTCCGCTCACAGCCGTACGAGCAGAAAACTCGAGCATTTCGTTTCACGTAGTTTTGCATCACTGGAAGCGAATTTCTGCCTGCAAAATATTATAGTTTTCATTCACATACCTAGACAAGTTTTTTCATTGCTGCATTTATTTAAAAAGTTGATGTTAACTGACTGCTGAAAAACGAACAAATAATTAGGAACTTTTTTACTGTTTTCATGAAATTCTCTACGTTATACCTTTTGGTGAATTTCTTATGATAATTTCGTTTTCCAAACACGAAATTTAGGTTGTTTTTTGTAAGCTACTCAGGTAATCGAATATATAAATGTTTTGATATTCTGAAAAGCGGAAAATTCCTACATCATGATACCTATCATAAATAATTCAGAAAATAGTGACAACGACGAATGTTTCCAGACCGTTCTGAGAGGTCACCGGAGGAATAATGTATTAGGTATCAGATACACCTACAGCATTAGCATTCGACCAGGTGCCCTCCCAATGTCGGCCGCTGTCGATGCTTCATAGCTTCATACATCAACGAGGACTACACGAGATGAGGTGTGCTACGAATAATAAATAAATTACTAGGACAATTAGGTACTTGTCCCTTCGATGAGCTTTAGGGAACTGTCAGTACCTCCAAATATGTCCAATTATGTCAGAAGCGCCTTCAGAGCTAGAGCCATTCGGCCTAAATGAACTTGGTTAGGTAATTATTTTTTACTGGTCAATTGAGTGACGATACTAGCTAATTGCTCGCCTGATGATAAACGTTACGTTTGCTCATAACAGGTCTGCGCCGCCAAAATTTTGAACTCTTTTAATTTGACAGTGTAACACAAATGTTAGCAAGGTTACAATCAAGACGTGAAATTGATTCTCTTAAAAAAATCTAATTGGACAACCAAAATTGGCAAAAAATATTAATAGCTCTATTCTACTCTATACTTACCTAATATATAGAAATTAACGCTATACCGCCTCACTTTTCCACGGTTTATCATTTCGTCTTTATGATCAACTAGCTGCGCCCCACGGTTTCACCCAGGTGCTGGTGAAAAATGGTGAAGATGATGAAAAGTAGTCTATGTGCTTTCCTGTACTTGTGATTCAATGTTGATTGGTGTGAAAACGAATCAAACAAACTCGTTTTGGATTTACCTATGATTTCTATTAGGATATGCAGCATTGCGTAATATACTAATAATAATAATAATTTTTGGTAGTGGTGGGGCTCTTTTGCAGAGCCCGCCTGGGGAAGTTCCACACCTTTGCCAGTTATTCCACCGCCAAGCAGTAATGTGCAAACATTACTGTGTTCCGGTTGGAAGGGCATTGTTTCCAGTGAAATAACAGGGCAAATGGGAGATTAAACAACTTATATCTCAGGGTGACGAGCGCAGTGCTGTGCCGCGCCGGGTCTTGAATTCTGCGAGTTCAATATTCTGGGTGTCGCAGACCTGTTATGGGCAAACGTGACGTTTAACATCAAGCGAGCGATTTGCTCGTTTCGTCACTTAATCACATAAAAAAAAATATATACACATTTCAGACGTGTGTATTGTTTCTGCTCTAATGACGGCAATCTGCATGCAGGATGGTGCATCAGATTGAGGACGGATGTGGCGATCCCGAGATACGAGCGTATGGGTTGTGTACTCAGATCAAGTAGAAAGGCAGATATAGTCCCGCCTTAGATCGAAATGAAGCCAAAAAAACTACCTTACTGCCCGCGTATGTTTACTTCAAGCACATATTGACACATAAAAACTACCCTTTATTGCTGCTTATTTTTCTTGTCCACGTTCTCTGAGCAACTGACGTGAGAATTAACGATTGATTCGGGTAGTTTTTATGCGTCAAATGTGTGCTTGAAGTATAAGTAGGGTAGTTTTTTTAGCTTTACCTGTAACTAAGGCTAAGGCGGGATTCCATCTGCCTTTGTACTTGATCTGAGGTTGTGTATGGGAGTATACATTTACGAACCTACTCAGCAAGAAGAATCTTCTAGTTAGACTGAACTGTTGCACCTGCCATCCTACAGGAACCGACAATTTTACGGGTACAAAATCAACCCATATACTATTTAATATATAAGCCAGCTCCATTCCAAATTTAACTTAAATTCTTCAAACTGTTTCAGCGTGAAGGTTGAAAGGTAAACAGACTGACTGAAAGACAATTTCTTATGCATTTATCATATCGTAATGCGATTCACCATTGTCAATGTTTAATTCAATTAAGTCAAGGAAAAGTGTTTGCGGATGCGGCCAAGTGCCATTCCGCCTGCCGCACAATGCGTCATTTCGAAAGATACGTCGACTGCGAAATATGTCGATAGCAAATAAGTTAGGTAATAGAAATAGGATGAAAATGGTCGGATATTACTTTGATGAATAAGGTTAGGCGCGGGGGAGGTGGGCGTTCGTTTTCGGCGCTTGAACCGGGATGGGAATTATTGAAGTCGGCTGCTGGCAAATTTGATTTCTGATGCGGCGTTTATATCGAGTCAGTGTCGGTATCGGCGTTTCGACGGCGCGAGTTATTTAGACACTTGAGACATTTTTTATACAGTTACTGAATGAGAGAGGAGAGGTCGTCTGTAGGTAACCTACCTACTATTACACCCCCTTTGTTAGTAGGTATTTCTAAGCACCTATTTTGTCTTTGGGAAGCTTAAAAATACCAATGTAAGGTTAAAGATTACACAGTCTTGTAATAGCTACAAGGACCTTCAAACCATATGTTGTAAGCAGTGAGAATTAATACAATTACAACATTAGAAAAAAAAAATGGAGAGTTCAACGCTACCCAAAATGGTGGTAGAGCTACCATCATTTTGGGGTAGAAAGAGGCAGTTTTCTTTCAGGTTTGGTGCGTGTATATCATCATCGAATACACCTTCAACAATATCAGATAAGTTGGGTTTAAAAAAGCCGAGCCTGTAAACCATAAAAAACAAGATACCGAATTGAAAAATACAACGGAAAAGCTGTTTCAGTATTTTTGAAAACGGTAAGTTGAATTTTATTACAGAGTAAGTGTAAAAGTAGGTATAGACTTAATCCCCGCTGAATATCTATTTGCATATTTATGAAACTGTCTCGCCGTCCGATGACAATTTTCTGTATGAGAAACTTCGGAAGCATAATTTTTAATCTCATTAACGGTCGTCGAATATTATGATTGTAAACTGGTTGCGAGTTGCAACAAAATGTTTGGCTAGGTTTTCTATGCAGTCCGCCAACTTTCGAGATAAAAAAAGTAGCATGATGTTTTAAATTCAGGGGCCGTACCGTGAATTCTAAGCGCGAGCCTGAACTGAATCGCGTTGGCTTTTAGTTTGCTTTTTATCCAACTGACAGAATGAGTTAAAAGTTATAATGGTTTAGTTTAGGCTCGCAGTAAAATCATCTCCACTCTTTTTTTTTCAAAAACGTCCACTTGTAAAGACCCTTACGTTAAATCGAACTACTGTACCTACAAAAACCTGAAAGTCTCAATCCTAAAATTCTAGGCAAATCTCTTCTCCCTAGAGCAACTAACTTCATTAAAAACGAAATTAATTTACAAAAAAAGTCCCTTCGAGATTCCTTTGAAAAGTAATCACTAAACTCGTTGAAAAACAATTTCAAAAGTTGTAAAAACGACACAGTAGAGTTCACCTGTAATTATCACATCGGCTGAAATCCTTTGTCAAATCGTAACTCGAACTCTAGGGGCCTTATTCTCGCGAGTGAGATATTATATCGGTCACTGTCTCTCGCAATCGAAATATCATGAGAGTGAGAAAGACTGAAATAATCTCGAATGGCCCAGAATGCTTCCCAGAGGGCGCTTCCGAATTCGCAGCAACAAACCCGTAGCAAAAAGCGTAGCAAGCATGACGTTGAAAACTATCTACGGTGCAGCGATTCGTGGCACACGTGTCCTCGAAACGTAGGCAAATAAATAACTAATTGGATTTACCCGATTGCCTCAGAAAGGTAATGTTTTTCGGATGTAAACTTGCATGATGTGTTTCTTTGTGATTTACTGATTTTCGATTTGAGGGATTTTGGATTGCAATGTGTCGTTAGATTCGTATTTATCTCCGGAAGGTCACAGGTCAGAAGTTTTATTTAGTAGTCATATTTTTTTTTGTTATATTTGCTGACTTTTATTTCAGAGCCAAAATATTATAGAGACAAATGAATAAACTGCCTACGGTGCCTACTTGGCAAGATTTATAGATAAAAGTAAAAAGTAAAAAGTTAAAAGCCATAGTTACTTATTTATTAACTGGAACATTATAAATGCGAAAGTAACACTGTCTTTTTAAACCGATTTTGATGAAGCAAGGAATCAAGGTGCATCATGACGATAGGCAAAATAGTTTTGTCCTGAAAATGTATTCCCATTAAGTCCTATAACTTATTGCCATGGAATATTTACTTATCGGTCAAAATTATTGGTTTATCTTTGTTATCAGTGTAATATTATATTGTATAAACCAAGATAGGAACTGAAAAGTTCACAGTTCAATAACTTTTCTGTTTTCATTTCAATTAGCTTGGAGATTAAAAACCCGAAAACTTGCATTTCTCAACAAACTTGCTATCCCTATTCTGAAATCGTAAAAAAATGGGTTATGCCACATACCTAGATAGATACTGATGAGTGCCAGAGACAATTTTCAATCCTTTAGGCGTTTTCAGGGTTGGTCCCACACCCATAATAATAAAAAACCTTGTTCAGAATGTACGTGTTTTCAGCTTAATATACCCCAATCTTACAACCCTGTATAACCCAGAAAGCAGACATTAAAAGTTAGGGCACTTATCCCTAACAAGTAGGGTACGCGTGCGAAGGATGATAGAAAGCTTTTGTGACGAGCCTTGTCATTTTGGCACGAAATGGAGAGCAAAAACCAATCGTAGCTTGAAAATATATTCTATTCCAGCCAGACAGATAGTATTAAAATATGGAATGTACTGGAGCGCGGAATAAATTTAGTGGGAAATAACTTATCTATTAAAGGACAAGGTTCTATCTAACTGTTCTGCGAGTTTTCCGCGAAAATGAAGTCCTATATATGACAAAACAAAAACTTGATTGGAAAATTTGGTACACTACATGATACACTACGGATATAAAAAAGTCTAAGGACACTTGGCAAACATAAACACTGATTGCAAACATAATGGTGACATACATAGAACCGTCAACTTCGCTGGTTGCAGATGTAACGTCCATCAGGTGACCTTCTTCCTGTTTGCCGATCATTATACATAAAAAATACACTGACGTATACCCATATACTCGTACATATACACCCGAAACATTACCTATTCTTCTTCTGAGAAAACCAGTAAGTTTTCAGTGTTTACCTAACTGAGTAAAGTATGAATTTGAATTCAATTGAGGAAAAGCTAGAAGCCCCATCTACGGGCAACAAAATAAACGTGCGTGAGAAAAATAAATGATGCATTATGTTTCATGACAGATAGCTGTTAGTCCTGAAGACTCCTTGCCTCGTAAACCGAGGTCATCGTCCGCCCATTGACGTCGTTGCTGGCTATTTCCGCACACCTGGTTACTGTCTTAGATAACAGCTAACAGGCGCCTGCAAGGTGCTTGCATGATGCCGCAGACAATATAACCAGAAGTTATCGTTGCATGATGCATTACTTCTGGATTAAGGAGCACTCGAGTCTGCATCTTGTTTTCATAATGTTTTTTGAAGTTGTTCGGTTTTTCAGCTGTGCTCAGTGCTTCAATCCTTTTGTAGGTAATTAATTCCTATTAGCCTGGAACTCAGAAGGAAAACACATCTGTCGCAATTCTGCAAATAGGCTGAAAGGTAACCAGTTCAGGCAGGCATGTCCATTGTCCATTGTCCATATTGCCCATCTGTTAAGGGGGTCCGAGAGCTGAAAACGGGCCCTTTGTAAGACGAGTGTAGACTAAAGTATGCAAATGACGACCTTAAAAAAAATAATTGAATATCTTGATCATATATTTGATTATTATATAAAACTCAAAACGCGATTACGATAACTTTGTTCGATAGAAAAAAATCACAAAGTAAGGTCCAAGCTCAAATTGTAATTCAACAATGTGTGTTTTTAAACACATAAGTTGTTTAACAATTTTGGAAATAAATTTATAAAATTAATTGACGTAATAAAACATATTCTGATGTTTCATTTCTACAAAGGGATTTTAAAATGAATGTCTTGTTCAATTATAATAAATTAATTTAAAACATATCTCGCAAAAATCGCATGAATTCGTATCGCTGCGGTATCGCGTCATAGCGTTTCTCGCTCATTTCTATGCTGAGAGACAGTGACCGCTGATGCGGCTTGCCTGTCGGACGTGTGTCGCTCCGTCATTCAATAATTACAAAAATATAAAGTGACATTTCGTTGTGATTCTCATAATTTATGTGATTGTGTTTTTGCTAAGAGTGTACCTACCTCCCTCTCTGTCAATTCAGTGAAAAAGATTTGCTTCTACAAATAACTTTTATACGAGAAGTATTGTACGGGTTGTACAGATGTGAGAAACGAAAAATGGGCAATAAACAAGCATCAAAACGGCGGCTTGCCGCCAAGAAATGTAATCAGAAGAAACAAAGACAAATGATAGAAGTTATAAGGTAAGAACCTAGTATGCAGTAAGTACGTTATCTACCTACTCCTTTTTCTGTAAGTATTTTGTTTGTAATATACCTACCTAGGTACCTACCAATATTTGGATTTGGTAGTACCTACCTTACAGAGTTTGATTTCTTATATTTATTAACACGTAACTTTATAAATACTTTGCCGTATAGATCGGATCATACTAGAATAGTTTGAAAATAATGTAACACCCTATGACGGTAGAAATAGAGTCTATTTTTGAGAGCACTAAGTGCAAATAGAGTGTGGTAGTATATTATTATGGCAATCTGTGGTAGTATATGCAAAAAAATCAAACAATTCATTGTGTACTCATCTCATATCAATAATAAATTAATAGTTTTAAGTTTTTGATATCAAATAAGAAAATGAAATAACGAAAATGCGTTTTAAATAGAAAAATATTATACAGGGTTATTCATAAAGGGTATGCTAAGCCGAAAAAGGGTTCGTAGTACTCATCATTATGAACAACTTTTACTATGAGACCGACTCGAAATTCGCGAAAAGAAAAACAGCTGTTCCATACATTTTGTCGAGTGTCATTGACATTTTTTTTTTGAACAGCTGATTTTTTTTTCGCGAATTTCGGGTTGCTCCCGTAGTAAAAGTTGTTCATAAAAATGAGTACTATGAGCCCTTTTCGGCTTAGCATACCCTTTATGAATAACCCTGTATAAACGGAGGAGTGCGTATAAAAACTTGTTTTTTTTTTAGACAAACTTACTTACTACTTTTAACTTACTTATTTCAGGTCAAAGAAGCGCAAACTTGATATAGATGTTGCCCAACCTGGCACCTCTGCAGAGCCAGTAGATAGAGAGTAAGTATATCTCTTGGCAAACCTTATTAACAAATGATATGACTAAATATTCATATCATATAAATATATAATACATTATCTATCGACTCTCGAAACGTGCTCTGGGTGTGGCATAGTAAAAGAAAAGTCACCCAGCAATGGGATAAATAAGGCTGTCGATGATGATGATGACTTATTTTATTCAAAAACAAGTCAGATGCGCGATCGAGAAAAAACACTATGAGGGGCAATGATTACCTTTTTATGCCACGCACTAATTGTGTAATATATAATATGAGAAAAGCACCTTTATCAGTGCTATTAGCATTTACAATTTGTTACCAAAAAATATAACAGACATACCATGTAATAAACAGTTCAAGATTAATCTGAAGAAGTGGCTATTAAATAACGTATTTTATGACATGAATGAATTTGTAAATAGAGATAGATCTACGGAAATTACATTATTAAATAGACAATTTAAAATTTGACATTTCTGGAATTGACATTATATTATCTTAATTGAATACTATTGACATTGAATTAAAATTATTTGACATATTATGCATAGAATTTAAAGTAGAATTGAAAATTGTTAATTATTATTATTTTTAATTACTACTAAAACTATTTGACTGTGTACGTATTGAATGCCCGATGTAGGTAAACTGACAATTTCAACTAATGGACTAACATCCAGCTTATAAATTACAATGTATCAGTTATTCAATAAATATTTCTGAATCTGAGTCTGTGATATTTTGTATAATACAAATGTTTAACCGACTTCTAAAAAGGGGTTATCAATTCGACAGTTATATTGTTAAAATTGACTGATTTTTGTATACATATTATGTTTGTTAGTCTATACCAGCTTTTTTTTATGCCATAGGTGGCAGACAAGCAAACGGGCCGCCTGATGGTAAGCGATCACCGACGCCTATGGATACCTGTAACACTGGAGGCATCACAGATACGATGCCGACCTTCTAAACACGTACGTCAAAATTCATTGGGCGAAATTCACCAAATTCACGCTTTAGTGATTATTGCGTACAACAAAAACGAAGTCTGAAATTGTAATTAAATGTCCAACTAATAAATTGTAAAAAATGTACAAGATAATTAAATTTGATTGAAATGAGACGTACCTATTTGTTTTATTATGATTTATAATTTTCGCATAATATTGTAGGTTATTTTTTTATCTAACCTATGCTGTCCCACTGCTGGGCAAAGGTCTCCCCCATTTTTTTTCCATGTTTTTAATGTTCTTATTTTTGTATTACTAAAATAAAGCAAGGCACTTGAGAAGCGGCCTTGGATGGATTCAAGAAATATTATCGAATATTTATTTTTATTTAGAACCGGTTGGTATGCCGGGATAAAAAGTAGCCTCCAGGACTTAATCTATTTATATACCAAACTCAAAATTAGGTCAGCCGTTTTAGCGGAAGAAGTTACAAACATACACACTAACATTCAACTTTATAATGATGGTAAGATAAGATTAAATCAATCTTCATTCTGTATTTCATCGAAAAAACTGTTTACTGCGCAAAAATTAAACAGATACACTTTGTATTCGAAACTTTGCTTAGTTAGGGGTCAGTTGACCGTGTATGCAGTAATATAATGTAAACACGTTCGTTTCTAATCGTAGAGTACGTGATTTATCTGAATGTAAAGCATATACTGTGCTTAGCGCCACGCATAATGACCTTCGGTGAGCGTGGTTCGTGCAGTTGCCGCGCCGCCGCCGGGAGCGTAAATAAATACGTCGCGCGCTCAAATGCGGGGGCTGAGGTAGCGCGAAATACCTAAACTTCTTGGATAAGCCCGCCTTAATACTGTTTTTTATGCAATTTAAAATCAGACGACCTGATATTAAACGCCACGTTTGCCTATAACAGCTCTAACTGTCATAACTGTGCGCTGTGACCTGTAGCTGTGAGGCTGCCCAGTTGCCCAGTTAGAGTTTAGAGTTTCTCCAGTAATAGAGAATAGAAAGGTAGGTAGATACATAGTAGACACAAAGGTATAACAACGCGACGTATTTTCGTGAAATTCTTGAGCAATTGGAAATTATAATTTCTCTAAAAGTCAAACAAACGCCGACATGGACAGACAAAAGTCCGATGATATATTTTTATCTCAGATCTAAACAATAACAGCCGGTTGCGATAAAGATCTCAACTCTGTTTAGTTTCAGTAGTTAGAAAGCTTCCGAAATCTGAACAAATTATCATACAATGCTAAACAAAACTTCTGAAATATTCAAATTATTTTATTGACTCTAAAAGCACCCGCTTTTAGAGGTTTTCTAGGTAGTACCAACAAGTCGTTTCAGTAGACCTAGCACGAGCCGTGGACAAACTATACTTTCACAGCTTTTATTCCGCGAGAAAGAAAGAAATATATTTAGTATTCACATTCTGGCTTTGTCACATCACGCACGGATAAAAACAGGGGAAAGACAATTTCCATGGGCGCATGCTAGGCCTACAGGTTGAAGCGTTATTCCCCAAACTAAGTGCATTTGAGCACCTGTATCTTGGAGGCTAAGCGTTCCCTTCATAAACTACTCTTAAACGCTATGCAGCGCGGTTGAAGCAGGGACCGAACTTCACATGAAAAAAGCGGTAAGTAGGTACCTAGGGGTAACGGGAACATCTAAATACCACTAAAATTGAAGCTACTAAATTGTTTCATTCTGCGTGTATTTAATCCTTTTCTGCATAAAACTGTTTCCGCAATCGCGTTCTTGAGTATTGTTTTATTTTTTATATCTACGAGTATCATTCAAATCTGTTTTTATTAGAATCTGTTTTTTTATTTTTTATATTGAAGCTAACTGTAGAATAAAGATGTGCTACTCGTAGTCATCACCGCCCACTTTTGGTTCATATTTTGCTTGACCTAAAATTATTTAATTCATTGTTCATTCATAGAATGGGTTAAGCAGCCAGTTGAAGGAGGCCTGGCGCCTGCCGCCCGCGGTCGGCGTCAGCCCCGCAGCCCTACGGCTACCCGACCAAGTGAACGGCGCGGCGCAGGCCGGCAGGCAGGCCAGTCAGTCATCGAGCGGCGCTCTCGGAAGACGCTATCGAGCATCACTAGAATATTCCTAACATTGTTGAACTGACATGCGCGCATTTATTACTAAATTGTGACTAAAAACAAACGAGCCTACCGGATTTCAGTGAACGAACCGAGTACGAGTGTAGTGCAAACATTATTTCTGGTTGGAGATTGTTATTTGGCGTTTGTTTCAACGAATTGGTGCAGTGTTTATGTTCGGTGCGCGGCGGCCGTTCCGTCCGGCGTGAGGGACGTCGCCCTCGAGGATTCATAATAGAGGTAAGTCAACACTTTGATTATTTTTAATCTTTTTGTTTTACATGCGGCTTGGCTAGAATTGATGATGTAAACGCGGCGTCTATGGTGAGAAGTGATTTATAGCTCCAAGCCGGTTTCTACCCCAGAGACGCGTAGCGCAAGCTGAAGAGTTGTAAGTTGTAGTAAATCCGGTTACAATGTAATAATAATAATGTATGTATAGGTACGACATTGGGTGATGCTACCCTAATTTGATTTCGATGAACATTGGTGAGGTACATAGCTAATTATATTATTAATTTCTAAATTACCAAATAATTGCTAAGTTAGTCATAGCACTAAATATAATTCCGGTTCCCAAACAAAAAAGAAATGAGAAGGTAGGCTATTAATACTCCAGAATGTATGCAAAATACATTCAGTCATTTAAAAATAAAACCGCAATAATTTGTTGCAAGCTACAATAATAACAAGTAAAGCGTAAGAATAAATGTTAGTGAGCTAAAAAGCAGTGAACTTATGGAACTATTATGTCAATTGGTTGCCACGGCTTTTTTATATAAATTTCTGACGCAGATAGAAAATTAGTCCTACGATAATTATTAGATATGTCACACAAAGGCGCTTTCTGCTTTGTTAATTGCTATTTTCCAACGCTTAATACTTTCATATCTAACTGACATGATCAAATTGCCAGTGCCACTAGGTCCACAAATCCACAATTTACTTTAAATCTACACAACCATATTTTAATGGCATTAGAGTTGCCACACTCACCACGGAATTACGGAGCCATACGGAACCTAACCTAACCCACTTTCTGGGGTCACGATGATCGGTCTCACACTCAATTTTGCTCGTATTATATCTCTTTTTCTCAAAGACATTGCAGCTAGCAGGTTATACATATTCATACAATACAATTATCAAAAAGTAATACTCATATCGAAAGGTAAATTGCAGTGAAAATCTAACTGTAATGTAACCAAATACGAAATTTATATGGGACAAACAATAATACCCAAATTAAGTTGTCCTGGCATCTTTGAGTATCTGGGTCAAACGTTTGTACGGCACACTCAATATTTGGAAAACCAAACCGATAGAAGTTTGACATCCTTTACTGATATAAGTAGCTAATAAACAGTTAGAGACATTAAGTCACTTTGTATGTATAAACAGTCTATATCACATCCTAATCTATTAGTGAGGTTATTATGATTGATTTGAATCGTTATCTCAATGAATAAACTTAATAGTTCTCAGAGTTATTTTGTATGCGGAAAAGATCAAAATGAAGCCACATACCCATATTCGGACCATCATCCTCAAGTTAAATATTATATGTCAGGGGATATAACCCAATTCCTGGGGTCACGCTTCACATTGACCGATCTTGTGTTCTCTCACTCAGTCCGTATTTGGAGCGGCTTTTATGATAATTTGTTTTTTGTATTTGAAAGCAAATAAATATGATAGCCCAAATCGCGACTATGAATGGATCTGATCTGTGATATCGATATGACATTATGCGCTATTAGAGCATTAAAAGTCACTAGACCTATTGTTTTAGGTAACCTATTGTTCACCTATTGTTTTTAGACACAGACAACACGGACAGAAGGAATAAAGAGGCCTTGTCAGAGAATAGAATTACTTTGCCAGCTTCGAACAACTATTTCACTTGAAACATGGCTCCCTAAAATTTTCTGAGATGATAGCAAATTTTCAATAGAATTTAGAAATTGGTGAGGAATTGGAGAAAGTAAAGACAGGAAGAAGGATCGCAATCTAAAGAATAACTACATCCATATTTCAGTTTAATATTGGGCAGATTAATATAAAGTTATGGGAATCTAGCCCAAATTCTCTCACGATGGCTGCTCACCGATCCTCAACGAAATGTTCATTCACACGACTACTTCTGTGATCACACGGCGTTGTAAGTTTTATACCTACCTACTTTAAAGGTATAGGATACGTTAACGGTTTTCAAGGTTGTTAATGGATTAGATTATAATTGTATGGTATGAAGTTCCGCCATTTTTGTTGATGAGTTAAATTACCTAGTTACTACATTTAGTAAGATCATAAATATCGTAAGTTTTATTACTTATCTAAGTATAATATTTAAGGAACTTTAAGCAAGCAATCTCTTCAAAACACGCGCTCTTCAGTACAAGACAGATGTATTGCAGCCATAAGATCCAAAGCTCCAAGATGTAATGTAATGCTACGATAGAATCGGAACAATAACAATTCGAAACGCTGCCAGAATGAAGTCATTGGCCACACGGAGAATGATGTAAGCGATCACCGACTACTTTGTTGAAACGACGAATATTAACAACTTTTAGATAACGATAAAATAACTTCGATACTTATCTTAAAGCTTAAATCAACTTCATTGCAATTCAAAGATAATCTGATCAGAGTGACACACTTATTTCAAGTGCCTTTATTAAGTAATCAAAAGTCATACTTGACTTATAGTGCCAGAGCTTGGAAGTGGTTGACTGCTTTCTAGTTTACGTATGGCAGCAATTTTTTTTTACTAGTGACATTCTAGATTCGTCCAAACTTTGCATTTTTTGTTGCAAGGTCCTCGTCTTGCTATTAGAGCTTAAATTGTCTAGTAACAGCGAATGTGTGCCATCAGATTCACTGTCAGTTGTTGTTTTGAAGTCACATTTATGACCGTTTCCAGTGCTGTATATCCTGCCCGTAAAATTTTAAGTGTTTCTCTTTGGTTTGTCGGCAAACCTTTATAACCCTTCTTCCCTTTTCCCTCTTAGACGTTGATAGAAAACAACTGTATTGTACTACACTGCTCATTTAAATTGAACTTGTTTACATATATTTTTCCGATATTAAGTCTTTAGTAAAACTATCCTTATTGACTTTTAAACATAAAAAAGCGGTTATTTTCAATAATTTTATTATTAATTGATATTTTTAAGTCTTCTTTTATCAGTTTTTAACTCATAACATCCGTGGATGATTGCAAGTTTGTTAACAAATATTTGATTAGGTGGGCACACAAAAGAAAAGGAAATTACATTTGTATAGCGACCTTACGTACAGGATCGCCTTGAAACACTATGTGAATATCAATAAGCATTGCAGGTTTCGGTTATGGTGTGAATATCGTATCCGCTTTTTGTTACCTCTTGGTGAACTTGAGAAGTCGTTTATGATCTTTATTTTGAGCGAGGTGGGTTTGCAATATTCAATATTATTTACTTTTAAAATAACCTTTAAATGTTTTCAAAATATGATTTTGTTATTATGAGTGCTTCCTTACTTATTGTTGACTGTTCAAAAACTAACAAATAAACTGTTCTAACGTTTCGTTTCTTTATCTAAATAGGTTGGTTTTCTTACATCGCCCCATTGGTTTTTGATGTGTGACCTTTTCATGTAGTCAGCTAACGTGTCTCCAGAGACCATTGTCGCAAATTACGTATGTCACAAACAACCGGCTACTGGGTACTTACTACAGCAAATATTTACGGTCGGGCTCTCGGAGGAAAACAACGGTCGCCAAATCAACTTCACCCTGTTTGCAATGTTCCGCTCTGCTGATCCCTGATTAGGAATAAGAAACCAAGCACGAATTTGTAAGCAAAGCTGGTCTATAGTAGCTACGTTCCTAAAATGCCCGCCAAATAAAATTGGGCAGTAAACGAATTTATCTTACACTTTGCCAAAGCGTTCTGAGTAAAAATATAGAAACTTATACTCGAGTAATATAAAGAAAACCGTAACGTTGTAATCATTACTTTTGATAGAAACATGATCGTGAACATCAAAGTGAGTATTAAAAATTCATATGATTTAGATAAACTTCTGAATTTTGAGTGTTTATGGGCATACAACAGAGAAAAAGGCTAAATCAATTAATTAACCGGTTTTTTAAACCCTTTGACTTTGAGTTGCAATAATTATAACGATTTCAAGGCTAGAAGACTTACGTTATGATCACAATTTCAAAGGAAGCATTATGATAAAATTAGATTACGTACAGAAACCGTACGAAAGGTAATCCATTGAATACAAAATACTGCGGTTAATTTTATGTAGGCCTCTCCGTTTTAGCGGAAAGAGGTTGCTTAAGAAATTTAATTAGAATGTTACAAAGTTACCAGATACGTGGTCTGCTTAAATATGAATACAACCTGGTAACTTTGTGTTAGGAATCTCTATCGAGTTAGAGTTTGTGTAGCTACTGTAACGGAACACACATTTTGGAACCATATTAGATAGGGCCAACAATCTGACGCTCTTAAAATTAGATTTACTAATTTAATACCTTAAATAATTTAGGTACCTGGCAACTAAGATGTCTTTACCTGAATGACATTATCTACATGCCTCATAATTTTGAATTGTAGTAATTACAGTACGTGTATTTAACTTTAAGATCCTTTGCTAATAAGTACGAAATAAGTTTCTAATGACATTATTGTGTACCGAATTACATCGCTGCCTGGCACAAATTGCCAACTGTCTTTACTAATTTACTCGCAGTCTCTGCAAACTCGTTGTGAAAGAAAGTTGCGATAATTTTGAGCGGGGAAGCTCCTATAACTTAATTAGTTTCATTATCAGCTCAGACGGTACTTGGATAACGTACGCTTCGCTATATAGGTATATGTATAAAAGAAACGTTTTCTTGTCTCATTTGTTTTAGAAGACTTTTCGAGTATCAAAAGTATTTAGTCAAAGTTAAGGAATTGTTATATTCCATTCGATGGATTACGAAATAATATTTTAGGAGGAAATAGCTGTATAGGTTTTTTTGTTTACCTCTAAAACGAATTTACCTAAAGAAACTTCGAGAATAAAACAATGCTTAAAACCTAATCGAGTTCGTACAAAGGCAAGTCGTTATTTACTTAATCTACTTTATTAACTAACTTGACCGAGATGCCGACTGGCAGACGAGAAGCTCGTTTATTTAAATTCCGGCAGATAGAAAAAATTAGATTCCCTGAAGAAAATATTTTGGGGAAGCAATTTTAGCTTGATAAGCGGAAAGTTTTTACCAAGTGTCGGATCAGAAGTAACGCCTTTTGAGAAAAAGCGGTCGAGTGTTATTCGCACACCAGGGGATTTGAAGGGTCTTCAAAATATTAGATAGGTAAAGGAAGCTTAATACAGGACAGTTTAACGGTAAGGATTTAACGATTTTTAATGTTCTCCTGAGCTAACCAAATACGAGCAATAAGTGGAATGTCGAATAGTAGGTACTATACAATCAGGGGCGGATCTACTTAAAGGCTTTTTGGGCTGCAGCCCAGGGCCCCGCGAATACAGAGGGCCCCCAACCGAACTGAAACCAATAGACGATTGACGATATTGTCAATAATAAAAATTATCTAGAATTAAAAAAAATCCGATCATAAGGTTGGCAACACTGCGATCAATCAACCCGTGTGCGCATCTATCAAACGGAACGGGGAATTCCCTGTCGCTTGTTCTCGGTCGGTGTATTCCGTGTATTGTCTATTACTGGGGACTTCTTTCCGCTTATCGCCCGACGCAATTTTGTTATTTTTCCGCACTTCTGCTATCGTCGACTATACAGGGTGTTTGGTCTAGGGTTAGATAAACAAAATGGGTGTGTTCGTTGACCCATTTAGAGAATACAAGTTGGCCAAAAAAAATCCCAGACGCCTAAATTTTTTTTTTTAGTGGTCTAGGTGTGTTTTTTTTTATTTTTACCGAAATTTAACCTATCACCACAACTTATAAAAAAACTGTTTTATACCGGTTCTTTTTATTTGAATTTGGTCTTTGATACATTTTCGTACTGTAAAAAGCAAAATTAGAAGCAATTAAGGACTAAATAATCCGTTCAGAGCTCATAGAGTGTAAAAATGAAAGAAAAATTGCCTAAAAGGTCAACTATGACTCGTCTATCGCTTTGTGAAAAAAAAAATGATGTTTGGGAAAATGAAACAAAAATAATACTGCAAAAAATAATCAGTTTTATTCAAAAACAGCTCCTCTATTCGCAATGCATGCCCGTCATCTTCGTCGGATTTTTACAGTCGTAGTTTTTAATTTCATCTCTTCTTTCATCTTCGCAAAAGCGGCATTGATTCGCTCAATAAGTTGCTCTTTGGTGCTTATTTGAACTTCGTACACTAATTCTTTGGCACGTCCCCAGACAAAGAAATCAAGTGGTGTAAGGTCTGGGGAACGTGCGGGCTTTCGATGAGGCCACGTCTTCCGATCCACGTGTTGGGGAACACATTGTCCAGGTACTCGCGTACAGACGTCGAGTAGTGCGCCGGGCAGCCGTCTTGCTGGAAAAACATGGGGCGTTCTTACTCGTATATCGGCTAGTCGCAAACCAGTTCAA
Source organism: Alcis repandata (assembly GCA_949125135.1). Taxonomy (NCBI): domain Eukaryota; kingdom Metazoa; phylum Arthropoda; class Insecta; order Lepidoptera; family Geometridae; genus Alcis; species Alcis repandata. The sequence goes on along the minus strand of OX421226.1, from coordinate 5,962,227 downwards.
CTAGGTCGTTTTGGAGGAACTCCATGTAGTTATCCCCGTTAGGATAATCTAGCAAATAATGGTTAATAAACGTTAACCGAAAATATCCCATCGAAAATAACCCCATTATTTGCCAGATTATCGGCGCACTACTCGGCGTCTGTACGCGAGTACCTGGACAATGTGTTCCCCAACACGTGGATCGGAAGAAGTGGCCCCATCGAGTGCCCGCACGTTCCCCAGACCTTACACCACTTGATTTCTTTGTCTGGGGACGTGCCAAAGAATTAGTGTACGAAGTTCAAATGCACCAAAGAGCAACTTATTGAGCGAATCAATTCCGCTTTTGCGAAGATGAAAGAAGAGATGAAATTAAAAACTACGACTGTAAAAATCCGACGAAGATGACGGGCATGCATTGCGAATAGAGGAGCTGTTTTTGAACAAAACTGATTATTTTTTTGCATTATTGTTTTTGTTTCATTTTCCCGAACATCAATTTTTTTTCACAAAGCGATAAAGTTTTGTACTCGTGTAGGATACTTTTGTAATAAGGGATAACAAGAGATGTTTTTAGAAGTGTTTGCTTGGATAATTTAGTTTTTTTTTTTAGATCGAGTCAAAGACCTACATCACTACAGAAAACAGTTTCTTGTCAAAATGGCAATTAGTTGAGTAATTAGGTAGGGCCCCTAAGCAGTATTAGCCCAGGGCCCCACAAATTCAAGATCCGCCCCTAACATAACATCTAAGCAACTAAAAACAAAATCATTAATCTTTAAACCGTTACAAAATTACTTTTGATTGATGTTAACCTACACGCAGCCCACATGTTTCCATTAGGCAAGGTTTCATTGTCCACCTATAGGGAAATTATCCGTCTTACAAATTACATAGTATATGTGGACACGCACCGAAAATAACAAAATATCAAGGGAAGTTTCAAGATAGACTATATCAGTAATAAAGTTCTCTGTTCCGACAAACAACCGTCGTTATCGGAGGTCTGGGTAATTAAAATGGACAAAATGACTGTTGCTTAGGGTTGCCACCTGCGGTCGCTTTCCGGAATACGAGTATTCAAGGGTTTGTTGTTAGACTGGGAATAAAATATAATCTCCAGAGATCTTTTACGGGATCCAGCAGACTCCGAAAGAGGAACAAATGAAGATGATTTTGTGTGATTCCGACAAAAGTTATGGGAAGAGGGCAACACTACCACGTGACACTTAGCTAATTACTTTGCCACTCTGATCAATCACATTTGACCACATTCCACTACAGTCACGTAACTAATAAGTAGTTTGTTACTCGAGTAATCTCTTTACGTGTGAGTGTAACTAATAGTCCGTAAGTTAATTTCTTTATGTGAGTAATTGTAGGGAACTAGGTAACTTTGTTAGTTAATTTCTTTTCGTTTCGTATTGTTACAAATGTGCCTTATCATTACAAAGAGGTAATGTAATGAGCATGATTTGTTGCTAGTCAAAAATACCGGTTATTTTATTTCTTAAAGCCAGTTAAGTTGATTACTCTGTTGAATTACGAAAATGCGTATGAATGAAACCGAAATATTTTTGGTCAAGTACCGGTTAATTCTGACAAAGGAATTTAAAGGTCGCGCTAAGCTGAAGGAGATGGCGTATTAACTCGCTTTATTTATAGCGCCAAACCCAAGTAAACAATCGGAATTTGAAGCGCGGAAACACAGATTAATTGCGGTTAATTGCGTAGAACAAAACTGTTTAAAAAAAACGGTTGCTTCAATTATCTGAAATCGATATCATTCGGGATAACGAGACTTTAACCGGTTAAGAAAATTAATCGGTTTCAGACCCTAGTGTATCATTTTGTTTTCATCTAGTAGAATTAAATAAGTTTTTTTTTATAATTCGTTATTAGTATTTTTTTGCATGCACTGACATCAGGATGTCAGTGCATGCACATTATAAATAATTATAAATAATGCACTGACATCAAGGATGTCAGTGCAGTCTGTGCCGTAATCAGTGCAGCTTTGATGTCAGCAGTGTGTGCATGAAAGACGGGCGCTTTTATTTTGTTCTACACACACTTCATTTATCACGTGCTTACGTCCTGTTTGTTGTTAACATAATTTATATGTACATATTATAATTATATGCGTATATGTAATAACCACATAATTCTCCCTATTACATAAATAACGTATTTGTTTACTAGTACCTACTTGGACATACTCATATGTATGAGTAATGCAGGTGTTCCCGAGTAGGAACCTGTTAACTGAGTCAGTGATAATTGCCGGTTGAATATGCAAACTGAATAATTATGCTACAGTGCAGACTTAGGTATATACCTAACTGTGCACTATAAAACGTATAAACCAAAACTGGAATAGGTAATATAGGTAGGTAGAAATCAACAGCTGATTAACGAAAACTAGGTATTAGAAACCTTCAATTAGCTTATTGAGTTCTTATGGACAAAACGACATGCCTGTGTTATTTTGTCCGTTACATATGTATGTCATTTTGTCCATAAAGCGTTATCAAAAATCTAAATTCAACAATTAATCTAATTATTTACGAAAAAAACTATTTGAAGGCAAAAATAAATACTTAAGGGATGTAATAAATGTAAACACAACGTAATATCCTGAAAAATATAATATTAATACACAAAACTACCTGCAGTTAAAAAAAATCGTAACTTACCAAAGTTTGTCGTCGGCCATGACATCCAAACGAAAGACTGGATAGTGTCACGTGATGTAGTTATCTATGGCGGGCTAGAAGCGGCAGAATTTGAAATAATGATGCCTGTGTCATTTTGTCCGTAGGTATATGTCATTTTGTACGTACTTCCCCTATCTGGAATAGGTAGGTAGGTGTTTCTTTAGCACAGAATACCTATTCTTTCAATTGTTAATAGTTCCCCTTTCGAGCTTCACTGTAACAGAGTAACAGTTTCTGCAGGATTTAAAACCGTTTCTAAGATGAATTTCCGCGTAGTAACGCCTAATTCAATAAATTAATAAAACTTAGGTACCTACTACAAGACTCAAGTTCTCCGGTCGCTGAAAAATGTTGAACCGTCCAACAAAAAACCCAAAAACCCCAGTAGGTAGGTAAAATTAAATTCCTTACAGTTTTAAATATAATATACAGGGCTTTAAGAAAAGGGGTATGCTAAACCGAAAAGGGGTCAACAACTTTTACTATGGGACCAACCTCAAATTCGCAAAATAAAATCAGCTGTTCCATGGAAAATCGTCAACGACACTCGACAAAATGTTTGGAACAGCAGATTATTTTTGCGCGAATTCCGGGTTGGTCCCGTAGTAAAAGTTGTTCATAATGATGAGAACTACGAGCCCCTTTCGGCTTAGCATACCTTTTCCTTATAACCCTGTACAGAAATATATAGATATTGCTATGGTGTATTTGCGGGTTGCCCCCACTAATTCATATTTAGAGGCGACAGTGGTTATTTTTGCAACGTTCGCGCGAATGCCAGAGTCGTTGACAGCTCGTACTGTACGGATTCATAGTTTTAGCATTAACATGCTAACAGATTTATGTGTGTGTATTATGGGCAATATAAAGATAACAAGCACATATTTGTCATACATAATTCCTAAATATAGTCGAACGATGCTGTTTCTTGTAATACTGAGTTGTTAGACGTTTTCTGTCAAGTGTTATTGACGCCTTTATTTCGTGAGTGGAGATCGAAACTAAAGATAATCGTAAAGAGAAATATGATGCCTTGGTAGATTCACGACTTTCGATAAAGCTCCTTGAACAATATCAGTGGCAGGTTTATAGTTGTGAAGATGTGGTTTTACTGTGAAGATGTGTTGGTGAAAAAGGAATCGTTTCTGAGTTATGTTGTACATACTAATTACTAAACTAATCGAGCAGCATTAAAATTATTATTGGGTAATCACCATTTCTATCTTGCTTTTTTCAATCGTAAGAAAGGATGGCTGCTAAATCGGTCGCTAAGCGGGCTGTAGCACAGGCTAGGGCACAGTCACGGGAAGGACTATATGATAAAATAGAAAACATTAAATCGGATAAAGAAATTTTCAAAATTGCTAAACAAAGATCTAAATCTACATTGGATGTTAAAGTAAATAAATACATAAAAGATAAGGATAACATTTTATTAACCTCAAATAAGGAAATAAATGAAAGGTGGCATCAGTATTACGAATCACTTTTAAATGAAGAATACCCTAGCGAAGATCTGCATCCACTTCCACCAGTACTTGGTCCAGTACAAAATATAAGCCTTGATGAGGTGATAAAAGCTGTGTCCCAAATGAAAAACAACAAAGCCGTAGGCCCGGATGAAGTTCCAGCTGAATTATGGAAAAAGCTTGGTCCAGTGGGAGTGCAGTGGCTTACAAAGCTATTCTGCATTATTATGAAAACATCAAGCATCCCCGATTCGTGGCGACAAAGTTACTTAGTCCCATTCTATAAAAACAAGGGCGACATAACACAATGCGGGAACTACCGAGGCATCAAACTAACATCCCATACCCTTAAAATCTGGGAACGGATAATAAATAGGCGCATTCAACTCTTGTCTACTATAACTCCTAACCAATTTGGGTTTACTCCTTCCAAATCAACAACCGATGCAATCCAAACTATACGGATACTTATGGAAAAACATCGAATAAATAAGAAGGACCTGCAATTTATATTCATCGACTTGGAAAAGGCGTTTGATAGGGTACCCAGAAGACTCGTCTGGCAAGCAATGAGGGCTCAAAATTTGCCGGAACACTATATCAGCCTCGTAAAGGATATGTACCATGGCATAAAAACGCAAGTAAAAAGTCCTGCTGGTCTTGGCGAGAGCTTTGAGGTGAAAGTCGGGGTTCATCAAGGCTCAGCATTGAGCCCACAGATATTTAATTTAGTTATGGATTATCTCACAAAAGAAATTCAAGCACCGTTACCATGGAGTTTATTGTATGCAGACGATATTGCACTCATAGCTAACACAGTAAGCGAGCTTCAAGAGACCCTCTCTAAATGGGTTGCATCACTGGAGAGGTTTGGTCTTCGCGTCAGCAGATCCAAAACTGAACACATGGAGTGTAAATACAGCTTAAGCGACGGTAGCAGCCCATCCATAGTCTACTATGTCGATGGAACCGCTGTCCCCAGAGTTTCCCAGTTTAAATATCTTGGGTCTGTAATTACACCGGATGCAAATGTGGAAGCAGATGTCTCGCATAGAGTAAACGTGGGGTGGCAAAAATGGAGAAGTCTCACGGGTATTCTCTGTGATACCCGTATGCCTGTAAAAACAAAAGGTAAAGTCTACAAGACAGCTGTAAGGCCTGCGATGCTCTATGGTGCTGAATGCTGGACTGTGAAACAATCACATGAACAAAAACTCCATACAAACGAGATGAAAATGCTGCGATGGTCGGGCGGGGTGACCAGACTCGACAAAATTAAAAACGAATTCATACGGGGAAGTTTTAAAGTAGCACCCATAGCCGAAAAGTTAACGGAGACCCGTTTAAGATGGTATGGGCACGTGATGCGGAGGGACGATGACCATGCTGTTCGAAAGGCGCTGGAGCTGCCCGAGGGGAAGAGGGGAAGAGGGCGACCCCCAGCCACCTGGTGGACGAGCATGACCCACTTAATGAAAGAGGCCGAACTTGACCAGACGACAACCCAGGACAGAACGTCCTGGCGCAGGCGCATTAGGAGAGCCGACCCCACCTAACGTGGGAACAGGAACAGAAGAAGAAGAAGAAAGGATGGCTGCAGTTTTAGACTAACTTAAGTTCAAGTAAGCCATACGAACGAGTGGAATTAAGTAACGCCTTAATGTCAACTGTAAATAAGCTTGTAACAGAAATAAAGAATTTGAATTTGAAATTTAAGATGATACACGATTAGTACTGCTTCCACACTTCCAGAATAAAGCCCCAAGGTCCAATATAAAGTGTGGTTTGACCTCATCATTGCCAGAATGTTACAAAGAAAACTGACGTGGTTTTAACACATTCTGTTAAAATATCACGGGACTATTCACGTTTTATTGAGTCGGATACTCTGACTACAGTTTTTATCACTTGCAGTGATATTTTCTTTAAGTATTAAAATAAAGAACTGGACGGTGCTGGCCCAAGACCGGCAGGTATGAAAGAAATTGGGGAGACCTTTGTCCAGCCGTGGGAAATTACAGGTTAACTAAAAAAATAAAGTGAATCAACCAAGATGTTATCAAATGCAAGCCTATTTTATAATAACAAAAAAAAAACTAAAAAATTGTTTACAAGTGGAACAAAAAAACAGCGTCATCGTGACCGGCAAACAAAGACCTCGAAAGCATAAAACATTATCAACTTGCATACCTATGAGGAATTCCATATTGGAACGATTACTTACCATATGAAACAGTAATCACTTCTGCATACGGTAATGAATGTAATGACGAAGTTGACGCCAAACGAGAACGACGCGAGTCTCATTACTGAAACGTACTTTGCTGGTTTTGTAGTCGCGTATGAAGCACTTCAAAAACTCATTTCCACATACTCTTGCCTACTTAAGTTTTACTGAAAATATGCACATGTTTTCAGTACGTAGTTAACAGGATGTTGAAAAAAAAGAACTGAAGTCGAGAATTTAGATTTTTGCGTGAGTTATTCGTGGGACGAACTAAGGATAGGATGCGATGCACTTAATGATCACAATGTCGGATGATTTTGTAACTCCTTCTTAATGATGTCGGTTGTATCATGTCGTAAACTGAACTTACGAAAATCTTTCTAGTACGTATTTGGGTTACCTACGAGTATTTCCATAACTGACTTTGATATTACATTATAGTAAAGTACATCACCATAAATTTTGATTAAGATTATTTCGTAGCATATGTTTGTTGAAATTTGCCTCTTGCACGATAGACAGGTCTTGAAGTTAATTCAAGTTTAATTTTGCAGTTGATAATTTTATTGTGCTAATCTTATTAGACAGCTACGTCACTTGATACACGGCTTAGTGTCAAATCAACTATTATACTGACATATCAATCGATCAAGACACAAAGAGCTCTTTATGTTCCGTAATTGTACTGCGGCTGCATTAATGCGATTACTAACTTTGAAAGACATGCATCGCTAATAACCTGTTGTCTTTATTATCTGCTCACATAATAACTCCGCACCTACTGCATTTTATCATAACTAGGTATGGTGCACGCTCTCACATCATACCTTCTCCACTGCACTGTCAAAAGTCAAATATCAAAAGCAAATAAAACTAGTTTATGGCGCATGGGGAAAATTCCCGGCTTAACGGGACAAGGAGATCGATTGGGCATCTCAAAATCAATTTGTGCCTAGGATTCTATCCAATTCAATTCCAGGTAATCGAATTGTTTATGCATGTGCGCAGAGTTTTCGTCATCCGTGATTAATTGCCTAACAATTAGGGATGAACTGTTTACCTGTTTTCTAGTTGAATGGTCTCTATTACATTACTCAACTAGTAATGTATTTATTTGCCTTGACTTTTTTAGCAAAAATTCGAGATCACAAATCAGAAGAGCGCTAAGCCAAAGACTTAGATCTATGTATGAGGTATCGTAGATACTGTAGTAGGGAAAAGTTATTACCTACTAATAATATTTGTCCAATTAGACCGTACGTTTTAACATTTTTTTATTTTCAAACACATGTACAATTGTACAATATTAACAAATACAAAAATTACAAAACGTAAGTCTTAGGAATGCACGAAGTTAAGAAATCATGTTTTATCTCTCCCACAGGTATTCATCGAATTGTTACCGAGTATCGTCGATTAGTAACGGTCGAGTGCATGTTTACGAATGTGTTTTAATAGGAAAACCGAATCGTTAACCTACACACAGTTTATGAGCGGATTATGAAATGAAAGTAGGTAAATTTTAAAATATATTCATGCTATAAACTTCATCTTTCTTTGACAACGATTCTTATTTTTACACCACTTTACACCTATTAGATTCGGATTCACATACTCATATTATTCGACACAGTATTGTATAGATAGGCACATTCATACAGTGTTCATAAACACTACTACAAAATACTGCAATACATACTACAAGACAAATAATTCTACAAAAAAATATATACCTACTGCAAAATCAATTATTACTAGAAGCATAGTACCTAGGTATATAAATTTGTATGTACGTGTACTAAGTACCTACGTATGGTATAGTATAGAGGTACCTGCATATCTCTGCATATCTTTTGAAATTCAGTTTCAGACGTTTTTACTCATTGAAATTGTTTTTATGAGACCAACTTTTCTCATGGCTCAAACTTCATTGTTTTAAAAGAATAAGTACTTTAATGAAATAAGCATTAAAAATGTAACTGACCTCAGCAGCTACTAGATGTCAGACTGAATTTTAATTAACTGCACTTTTTTCCTTAATTTTTTTGTGTTCAGATTTTTTACGAGACTGACTGTAAAATATAAAATTTCAAAAACGAAATAGGACAGTATTAAATCAGAAGTAAAGAGAAAAATAAATAAAACATTCAAAAATCTGAAGCCCTTACCTCGGAAAAAATCACGGCATTCCTGATGCTGACAATTTTCGCAAATGGCGCAGTTCTCGAAATAGTAATAACGGTTAGTTTACTGAAGCTGAGTTTTCATTTCATAGGCGTCGAGTGGAGGCGGGGCCGTCTGCGACGCTGTTCCGCCGGGCGATGACCCCGCGACCGTGACCCCCCTTCTCACCACACTTCCAAACTTCTAGAACACTTACATAACACTAGATTATTTGCAGCATTGTATGTATCATCATCTCATTATCCATATTTTATACTAGCTGCATCCTGCGGGATCACCTGCTATCCTGCAGGAACTGTATTTTTTTCTGCGATACTTCCTATGTGTTGAACTGTTAACCCAAGGACTAAGCTACCTTCATTCCAAATTTCATCCAAATCCAAATTTTTGGGTGATCGAGCCGCAGACATCCAAACACCCCTTTTACATTTATAACAATAAAATAGGATTTATTAAATCAGGAGCCAGCATGGCTTACTGTGAACACTGCAAATAAAAATTAAATATAGCTTAGAATATAAAAGACTAGGCTGTTCCCTGCCACGCTTCGCTGTGGATAAAAAAAAAAAATATAGCTTAGGTCACTTTGGGATAATGTAGCATTCGAATGGTGAAAGAATTTTTGAAATCGGTCCAATAGTTTTTGAGTTTATTCCACACAAACATCCAAAAATACAAATCTTTCCTCTTTATAATATTAGTATAGATACGTAAGATCAAGATCACTTAAACTGCATACGCCCCCTAAGATGCGCTATGAAATATGTCAATAGAGGGACGCGCAGTTTTAGTCTAGACTAGAAAATCTCCACTATAAATCAATTTGCAAAACTTCGAACGAGAACAGACATTGTGTCTGGGTGAGAAAAACCGCGTATGAATTGGAAATCTGCAATAAAGGTGGAACAGACAGACACAGAATAATCCATATTTATTTATTAGTTCACCATAGTATTCTATAACCACTTGGCTATCATATTTGGGTATTAATTTTGTCTCGTCTCCTTCACGGATGGATGCCGCAGTGGTTACGCAATCAGATTAACTCACTGATTGTTACGTCACCTCCGTATATCTATTAGATTCTAGTCTGAAATTGAGACAGATATTAATCGTAATAAGTTTTACGGTTGTTGATAGATAAACATTTATTATCACGACGTCGCTGTAATGGAGACAATCCGTTATTATTTTTTTCGGTTTTGTGGTTTATTTCGACTAGCTCTTCTTTTACGGAAATAAGCTAAAACAGTTCTTTTGTCGAAAATAAAATAAAAATAAAACAAATAAATGCGATCTCTAAATGGAATTATTGGTCACAGACAATGTAGTTAGAGATATGTTGTAAGTTGGTAGGTATGTACCTCTATAATAACTAGAAATTAAGTACCTCTACTTACTTGAGTGGTAGACAAAGTACTCATACATACATTTCTACAGCAGTATTTTAATAAAATTGGTTTGCTCAGCTTTATTATCTCTTCTTTGTCACAAAATCTACCTCTGATTTTCTGTTGCTCAGTGCTGATATTTCAGTATCAACAGTCAGTTTTCTTTACCAAGAGACTAATGTTTTGATTTGTCAAGAGATACGGTAGAATTACGGTTTACCTTTACATTTACCTGTTTTAGCTTTAATATCCTTGGGGGATGGAACAAATAATGTAGGATAATTTTTGTTTTGTTTTACTTGAAGGAAATATTTGCAAGATTTCGGAAAGATGTTATTTGAAGCTATAATAAAGTATAGTAATGAAAACTAAGAAATATATTTTTTTTAGTTTTTATTATTTGTAGGAAAGGGTAAGGGACCAAGTGACCCAAACCACAGCCCAAAGCAAAGCTACCTTATAAGATGGGGCTTAATGGGATTATGGTTTTATACGAAAAGCTTTCGTTTTGTGCAAAAAATACGTCAACTTGGAAAAGTTGATCGCATTGTAAAATAGATCTCATTTGAGGTAATAGGGCAATGAAAATCTCCTTTTTTTTGTTGGCCGGTAAAGATAAAACGACCGGTCCACATTTATCAAAACGAATTGTACTATCTTATAACAATGCTGGTTTATTAAAATGTGTTCTGAGTCTGACCTTCATTATCAAGATTTGGTAGATAGATCTTATGTAGAGGTAGAGTCTCGGAAGACATAAGTAAGTCATCCAAATATAAATCAATCAAATCTTCATTTGGGTTAGGGAGGTATTTGTGGAAGATAAACCGCTTTGCTTGATTTGAGGACCTAAAATATTAGTCGTAAAATCTACAGGAGCGTTACTAAATTTGAGTTTAAGATCATTAATTATTCACAGTTAGCAGTTAGCACCGTAGCTCCAGTACTACGTTTATTTGCTTGTATCTAACATCTACGTCGAAACGGTTTGACGTTTCTACGCAGTGTTATTACTACGAAATTTTATTTTACATTGTTATCATAAAACCTGTTGAAAATGAATGTTTACTCCTGGACAACCTGGTCCTGGTCAATCTGGTGAACCTGGTACTGGTTTGGTCCTGGTGCGCCTAGACTTTGGCGGTCATATCAGCTAATTAGTCTTATTCCTTGCATAATGGTGCGGAAATGTAACTGAACCGACACGGAGTGTCATTTTTAATTTTCCTTAATTAGCCATTAGCGTCTGTTTTCCATTATCCACTTTATAGTGGCAATAAAGTTTTCAACACGAGATCAGGGGATCGCTTGCGGGCACGCAGCCGGTCTATTATGCTAATTTTATTGTTTTTCCTTCTGGGCTGAAGCGAGTAACGCTCGGTTCACGGCTTGTGGTCTGGTATTACATCAATCTTGAGCACTTGTTGATAGCCGCAAGTGTTTACAAGATTAAAGTGGCCGCTGTAAGTATAACGTTGTTAATCATCATTAGGTTTGTATCATCAGTAAACAGAGGATTACAACAAAAGGGTATTAAGTATTAACAAAGTGTAGTTGAGTACTCATAGTACTCAACTACACTTTGTCGAGTGTCATTGATATTTTTCTATGGAACAGCTGGTTTTTTTCGCATATTCCGGGTTGTCCCATAATTAAAATTGAGTAATGATAAGTACTATGAGCGCTTTTCGGCTTAGCATACCCTTCTTCTTCATCTTCTAGACAAAAATAACGCTACGAAGTGTACTGTACGTGATATTTCGCTGTATTTTCTTGCGACGTATAAAATTTATCGCATTGGTGTAGTTTTCCTGTCGTTTCTCAAAGGGAATTGGAATCCACTTTGATTTCTAACGATGCTGTTAGACGATCTTTCTGATCTTTAGTGGTATCATTACGTATAGAAACCACTTTACGTATTTGATAATATCAGATGGTATCCCTCTCCTAGGCAATAGAGTGCAAGTGTAATTTAAATTTTGCCGTTTGACCGTTCAATATTATCAGTAAAAATAAGAACTAGAATTTACAGGAGGTAAATTCTCTGAAACAGTTTTACTATGGAAAACTTTACATTTTAAGGCGCTCAATGAGCTCTGGCTCTGTTTATAAATAAATAAATAAAATAAAATAATAAAATAAGCCTTTATTGCTGAGTTACAATTTTTAACTTTCCTTAACTATCACTAGCGGTCGGTACTGTTTTCCCAGCTTGTCCTTCGACATAGGCCTCCTCTAAAGCTTTCCACTTTTCTCTATCTCTCGCAATCCTCATCCATTCTGGACCAGCTGTTCTCTTAACGTCATCTTCCCAGCGTTTTGTTTGTCTCCCTTGGTTTCTTTTTCCATCTCTGGGGTACCATTCTGAAATTATTTTTGTCCATTTTCCATTCTTCTCTCTTAACATATGTCCTGTCCATTGCCATTTTAATGCTTTACATATTTTTCCCGCATCTTTAAATTTGGTTCTGTTTTTAATATGTTCTAATCTTATCCTATCTTGTCTTCTTACCCCAATTACACTTCTCTCTATTCCGTTTTGGCATACATTTATTTTCTTTGTTAACTTATCCGTTAAAGCCCATGTCTGGCAACCATATGTTAAACATGGTAGAATGCACATGTTATATACTTTTCTTTTATCTTTTATTGGCATGTCTTGATTCTTCATGATTTCGCTTAAAGACCAATATCTTTTCCACGTATTGGCTATCCTTCTATCAATTTCTTTTTGCATAGTATCATTTGGTGCTATTAACTGTCCGAGGTATATGTATTCTTCTACGTACTCTATTTTCTGCATATTTACTTTGATGTTATAGGTGTGTGGGCCGTTAGTCATAATTTTTGTTTTTGTTGTGTTCATTGAAAGTCCTGCTTTCTCACTTTCATCAGATAATTGTTGTAACATTTGCTCTAGCTTTTTTGGGCACTCAGAAAATAGGATCAGATCATCTGCAAAGCGTAGGTGGTTCAAATTTTCACCGTTAATGTTGAGTCCATTTTTGTCCCACTCCAGGTTTCTAAATACCATCTCCAGGGTTGCCGAAAATAACTTGGGTGAGACAGGATCACCTTGCCGGACACCTCTCTCTATAGGAAACTCTTCTCCGGTTGTTTCCAGTCTGACCTGTGCTTTGCTGTTTGAGTAAATATTTTTAAGTATTTGTATGTATTTTCTTTGTATTCCCTGAATATGTAATGCATCCCAGATATATTCGTGTTCCAAGGAGTCAAAAGCCTTATTATAATCAACAAATCCTAGATAATAGGTTTTATTGTACTCTTTGTATCTTTGTAGAACTTGTCGCAGTACATGTATATGGTCTACGGTTGCATATTTGCTACGGAAGCCAGCCTGCTCCTTTGGTTGATTGGAGTCAAGTGTTGGTGTGATTCGAGATAGAATGATTTTTGAGAAAACTTTGTAAATGTTGGACATCAGACTGATTGGTCTATAATTCCCAATTTCTCCTTTATCTCCCTTTTTATGCAGTAGTATTATTGTGGATGTGGTCCAATCTGCCGGGATATTTTCAGTCTCTATAATGGCATTAAATAACTCTGTTAATATAGGAGCGATGACCGGTGCTGTCCCTATTAGTATTTCGTTAGTTATTTGATCAGTTCCAGGCGTTTTACCTCTTTTTTGGGTATTAATTGCTCTTATTGTTTCTTTTAATAGTATTTTTGGTATTGTCTCTTCATCTGTTTCATTTCTTTGGCTTATCTTTAATTTTGGGTTCTTTGTCTGGTATAAATTTCGGTAATATTCTGTAGCTACTTTAATTATTTCCGGCCTTTTGTTTGTATAACTTCCGTCCTTATTCTTAGCTTGTAGCATCCAATCTTTTTTAATGTTCAGTTCTTTTAAAGCTTTTTTAACTCCACCGTTTTTTTCAATGTGTTTTTTTAATGTTTCTTGCCTTTTTCTTTTCTTATCTTTCCTAATATTTTCATTTATCTTTTTGCTGATTGCAGATATTTTTGAGCGATAATCTTTGTTTTCTTTTCTTCGTACTAGTTCTCTTCTTTCCTGTAGCAGCTGATATGTCTCGTCAGAAATCTCCCTTTTGCTTTCCGAGTTTATTTTCTTTGTTTCAGTTACTAACAAATTTACGAATTTATCATACCTGGTTTGAATTGTTTTTGAACTTTCTTCCTCTTTTCCTAATAGAGCTTGTAGGTTAGTCATTAGTTGGTCACTATTCCCTGTGCATACAATGCTTGTTTTATCGTTATGAAATTTTCTGTTATTCTTTATAGGTGCACCTGTTAACTGAGCGCGTACCATTTTATGGTCCGAATTAAAATTTAAGTTGTGTATAACCGATAAGTCTTGAAAGGTCTTGGGCTTATTGGACATGATAAAGTCAATCTCATTTTTATATAGTCCATTTGGAGAGATCCATGTCCATTTCTTTGTTTCCTTTTTCTTATAGAAACTATTGAGTATCCTTAATTTATTTTCTAAAGCGAAAGTGATCAACCTGCCTCCATTTTTGCTTCTTTTACCATATCCGTATTTTCCCACTGTATGTTTTTCTCCATTACTGTTACACCTTCCTATTTGTCCATTGAAATCGCCCATTACAATAATGTTTTTATGCGCGTTTTGAATTGTTGTCTGTAAGTCTTCGTAAAATTTTTCGATTTCTACTATATCTTCTTTTTTGTTTGATTCTATTGGTGAGTACGCTTGTATTATGGTCCATTTATCGTTTTTATTTAAAGGTAGTGTTATGTTCAAGATTGTTATTCTTTCCGATATACCTTTTATTTCTTCAATTTTGTGTGCGAGTCTCTTTCTGATTAGAAACCCTACACCATACAGTCCTGGTGTCTCGCCTTTGTAGTGTAGGATGTAGTTCCCATAATCTTCTATACCTTCTCCATGTCTTCTCATTTCACTGATTCCTATTATGTCCCACTTTATGTCTGCTATGGCTAGTTCGAGTTCATGAAGTTTTTCAGTAGTTCGTAGTGACCTTGCATTAAAAGTAGCGATGTGTATATCTGAGGTATTTTTGTTGATATTTAGAGGGTCGTGGTCTTCTTCCCCCACGGGGACCAGTCGGCTTGGGGGATTGTGTTTAGTTTTTCTTACTTTATGGTTTTGCTTTCTATTTGATTTCAGTTTCCGATCGCCGGTGTCTAGTTGCTATTGTTTTTTCTCGGTTGAGGTGGTTGAAAAAGAATGAGATCGCGCCCTCATCTTGTCAAATGCGTTTATTCTGTTATTCTTGGATGCGATTAGTGTCTGCTGTTTCTTTGGCTGTAGGTCAGCTTGTGGAGAGGTAGAAACTTCTCTCTTCCTTTTATCCTTGGCGCTTGTGTTTTCCTTGACGACGAGTTTATCATATTTTATGTAGGCGAAATTTCCTTTTTTCCTTTCTTCCATGAGCTTAGGTTGTAGTGCCTTCCTTTTTTCTAAAGTTTCTTTTGAATAGTCTTCTGTTATAAATATATCTTTGAGCTTCTTTTTGTTTTTCATTATTTCACTCTTTTTCCATCCACTAGCTAGGCCAAGCAGCGTAGGTCTTGGTTTTCCATCTTTGTTTGACTTTCCAATGCGATAAATTTTATTTACATCATAGTCTTCTATTATTATGCCCAATTCGTCTAAAAAACATTTTTTCAGCTTTATAAGTAGCTCTAAAGTAGACATTTCCTCCTCCTCTAGCCCGTGGATTATTAAATTATTGCTTTTTTTCTCTCTCTCGAGATACTCCACCTTCTTCTCCAAGTTTTCCACTTTCAGTTTCAGATTTTTATTTTCTTCTACGATAGGTTTCAATTTCTCCTCCATTTTATCCATTATTGTATTACTTAACTCCACTGTTTGTTTTTGCATTTCTATTTTCATTTTATCAAAAAGTAGTTGAAATTGTTCTTCCATTTTTTTTTCTTTTTTTTTTTTTGAATAATAAAAATGTATTTTTTAATTTATTTATTTGTTTACCACACACTGACAACACTGCGTGAGGGAGATGTTCAAATTGGACTGTTTTTGTTTGCTGGCAGCACTCAGGTGACACTGACAAATCTGACAATGACAAGTGTCTGTTATGTGGTGGTTTTATGTATTGAAACTGTTAAAGTAATTCTAACCTCAAAGGTTTGTTGATTTTGTTTCTTCAGAATTTTCGTAAAATCCAAGAGATGTGTGATTCTTGTTATTTCCAATGCTTTAACTTCACTTAGTTCTTGACTGGATGTGATTTAACTGCAGAAACTGTGGTTTATATCAATTTATTGTTGAAAACTTTCGGAGCGCCGACACTGTGATGTTTACAATACAAGGCTCTGTTTATACTTTATATTAAATAAAGTTCATTAGAATTGTTTCAAAGAACTATTAATTCCGAAACTCAGTGCTGGAGTTAAAAGTTTCTTATTATGAGCAAGTGCAGAGACGGTAGTCACCTTTGTAAGCAAGGCGCCAACTTTTTCCTTTGCCATCCGGTTCCTGTAGTACAATAACTTCGCGTTGAACCTACACCAGTTAAAAGAACCTACAGCGGTTAAAAGTTTCCATAGCGTAATAATAACTTTGCGAAGTAAAGGTTCTTTACATAATATATGAGACGCAACCTCTGTCTATAGGGTTGTCTCATTTCATAACTGTACAGTACGGGTATATACGAGTACGTCTGTATTTAATAAGCAATAAATGATAGCACACATCTTAGAATGCGGTTTCTGTGGCTCTGTAATAGAGGGTTATGAGAAAAGAGAAAGCTAAGCCGAAAAGGGCTCATACATAGTACTCATAATTTTAAACAACTTTTACTATGGAACCAGCCCGAAATTCACGGAAAAAAATCAGCTGTTTCATACATTTTAACGAGTGTCATTGATATTTTTCTATGGAACAGCTGATTTATTTTTTGCCGAATTTCGGGTTGGTCCCATAGTAAAAGTTGCCAATGATAATGAGTACTATAATGCCCTTTTCGGCTTAGCATACCTTTTCCTTATAACCCTACATATTTAATAAGCATGATATGATGACACACATTTCAGAATGCGGTTTCTGTGGCTCTGTAATATAAGACTTAGTGGTAGAGATATTTTACACACGTTCGCAGATGAAGCCATTTGAAGCTAGGCTTTGATTTACACAAGCCCATTGGCCCATGTTTCGTTGTTACGTTTTGATCCATCTGTTGGTTGGTATTTTATTGGCCTTTGCAAACTACACGCCTAGTTTGATATTTTCCTTTATTTGTTGCTCACGACTTATTAAACTCTAAGAATTATCGAGAATTCAGCAATAATTGCATGTATTTAAACTTTTATACGCTTTTATAGTAATCGTTTTTCACGGTAAAAAATACGATCAATAATTATTATACAGCTATTTGTGTTGAAACTAAGCATATTTGTCATAACTGTCTTGCCGTTATAAATCGAAAGCTCTTCTACTACCAAGTTAAGGTGTACTATCGAGCAGTGTGCTTTGGAAAGAGTATTTATTTAAAGCTTCTTTTATTTTCTTGGCTAGCGCTGAAACGGCGGACGTTGCTTCCCCGCCCCGTCTACTTGCAGCTGCGGTTACCTAGGTTTGCTCAAGGCAATACCTCGCCATTTCTACACTTTATTCCACATTCAAGTCTATTCGAACTTTGCAGGCCGCACTAAATATTTTAGACATATGAGCGCCTTGTGCTGCAAATGCCGTTATGGTAATAATTTGAACAAACACCGTACAGATTTCAAACATATCAAACCAAATAAATGATCAGATATCTTTTTAGTTTAAAATTGGCTGGAATTGTTTATTTTTGCACTAGATACGAGTATATTGATTTTTTTTCGTCTTGATTTAAATCGAGCTGGTATTAAGCTGTACCTATTGTTTTGTTAGGTTCATTCCGCTATCGCCGATCTTTTATTAGGCTGCCTTCGCGAACTCCCACACATTATTATAATTTATGTGTGATGTGATGAGTCTGTCAGTTGTGGGTGTGTAATTTATGAGTTTACCTTTTTACGGTTATTTTGACTCTTCGCATATTTTCAGATTATAGAATTTAATCTCGCGAACCAAAGAAGGTAACACTTAAGGTTCTATCAGATAGAGAGCGGTCATGCGTTCATGCGTTCCGGGATCGAGTTAGATTGCTTGCTGTATGGGCCTTGTGTTTGTGTATGTAACGTAACGTACCGCAACCGAACGCAGATAGCGAACTACGAAATCTTGATTGCTTGACCGCTCTCTGTCTGATAGAACCCTTATGCGGATTTGTTCAGATATTTCACTTATTTTTTTGATCCGTTGCCGTTGCGTTATTAATATTTGTACCTGTCACAACACAATTTAAACAAAGGTTAAACACATCGGTTTTATAGCAACAATGTAGTCTATATGATTTTGGTCGGAAAGATGCGTAAAAATCGTAATCAATGGTGACCAAGGTGACGGATTGATCTAATGCTAGACAAAGTGTACAAGTGTATTAGTGACGTCTTACAGAATATGTTTTGTTTGATCAGATGAAGCGGCGGACGGTGTCTTTGGGCGCGCGCTCGGCGAGGTGAGAGCACGGAGGGCGGGCAGGCGGAGGGCGGGCGGGGGGCGGTGGCGGGCAGCATGGACCACGCGGTGAAGGCGATGTCGGTGCGCGGGCCCCTGGCGCGGCTGGTGGCGCGCCGCCGCTTCGAGTCCGCCGAGCTGGAGGAGCTGTACGCGCGCTACGCGTGCAAGCTGCAGCGCACCTCCGTCGGGTACGCGCTCGCGCTCTGGGCCGTGCTCGCCGCCGCGCTCGCCGCCGTCGACGCCACTCGCGGCTGGCGGAGAGCTCCGCAGGTCGGTACTCTACGAATATGTACTCACTGTTTTATAATTGTTTAGAATCGCACTGTTCTTTATGAGGTGTCTCTTATTGCTCGATGCAGGTGGGAGTGCTGAGCTTGCACGCGGTGCTATGCGGCGGGCTGGCGTGGTGGTGCGGGCGCGCGGGCGGCGCGGCGCCGGAGCGGCGGCTGCCGCGCGCCTGCTGGCTGGCGCTGGCGGGCGGCGGCGCGGCGCTGGCCGCCACGCTGCCCGCGTGGAGCCCCGGCGCCGCCGCCGAGGGTGCCGCGCACGTCGTCTGGGCCGTGTTTGCCGCGTACGCGCTGCTGCCGGTGGGCGCGCCCGTCGCCGCCGTCTTCGGCATCTTGCTACCGACGGCACATACCGTCGCAGCTGCGCTCGTCGCTCATCGCTTTCCTTTCCACGTATGGCAGCAGGTTAGTTACATCTTCTAAAAATAATTTAATTACTATATTACTCTATATTACTATTAGATTTGTCTTCATTTAAATCGAAAGAAACATATCCAATCATAATAATAGGACATGGTTACTTTTATCACGAAAAATCGCAATTCTTTACGAGACAGCAGGCGAAACCGCACGGCTTGGCTAATTATCCATTCTATTTTTTTTTGTTTTGTTCGGAATACAAAATCGGTTATAGAAAAAGAGATTTATTAGGCAAAAAGAGACTTAAATTAAGAAAATACATTAAAATATAATTAAATAAAAAAAACTAACCAATAAAACTAAACTAATCTAAAAGGCCGCTGCCTGTGGGAATTGTTCCCAAAATGCTGGCCCCATTACCACGTTGTATGGCGATGATGCTCACCCTTTGGGCGAGATAGAGGCCAGCATTTTGGTCACGTGTTGCTTCGACCAGACGAGAAGAGAGCTCTTTATAAATTTTTTTAGCACTCGGCCCCCACGGTCCCAAGGTTTCGACCCCAAAAGGCTCAAACATATAGCCGCTGTACTATACTTACGCCTTTTGAGGCCTTCCGCAGATTCTGCCGCCGCGCCAGCCTTATTCTGAGTTCCGGAAAGATGTGACGGCGCAAGTGTGTCGACACAAGTAGCGTCCCACACTAAGGGCCGTCCCATCTTCCACGGAACCAAAGTCATTCCGTCCGGTCTTTTACCGTCACTACGTACGAGACCGTTCGGTTCCAGAACGGTCGCGCAGTTAGCGGAGACAAAAGCCCGGCGGATAATGTCGTTAAGACTGGCGTGGCGGGGAATCCTGCCTGCGCTTCTAACACAAGAAAGCCCGTGGTGACCGAGCTGGTCGACAGCAACGCCACATTGGCAGCGGTGTGGAGCACAGCAAGATGCGCCCAAGCGGAGAGAAGTGGCAATCCGAAAAGTTGACGAATCCATTAGGGTCCCGGTGTTTGGCGATGGGAGGGCCTGTAGCCACAAACCTGATTCCCACTCAGCAACGGCTAATAGACGAGCCCGATCTGCAGAGCTAAAGCACGTATTAAAAAGCTGCTTCCGCACTAGCTCACAGATCGGTTGATCCCACTGCCGCTGAGAAGATGGAAATTTAGGAAAATCAGAGTTTGGGCACATTGCTGTCCACGCGTCCCTGGCCTCATTCATGAAAACAATCTCAACAACAGCGGAACTTTTGGAGAGTGTTTTCTCGATAAGCATTTGGTTGCTATGTACCGAGGACAGGAAAGCGGGGAGGGCAACACCAGAGACCGAACGGATCCCTAAGCCACCCAAACGCACCGGCAGTGATGCCTGAAGCCACTCTCGATCGTTAAGGTTGACATTCAAAATGGAAGCCAAAGTTTGTCTTATGATGATATCTAACCTCTGAAGCAGGTCTGTATGCTTCCATAGTTGACAGCATCTGACAAGATATGTAAATTTTGGCACGAAAAGGCAAAATCGAATGATGGTAAAAGCCATGTGTGTATTAATTTTGGATAAGCGGTCCGAGCATTGCAAGAAATTTTGAATTTTTTCCTCAACGAAAGAGGGAATAGATTCATCTAAGACAGGAGAGCCCAACAAACGAAGAGAATAGTTGTCCACTATTTTAATATTAGGGGCCATAACATTGAATTTTTGAATAATTAAATCTTTTGACAGGTATGAATCTGGAATAAAAAGTTCGCATTTAGAAAAATTTAGATCTAAACCAATCGTACGAAATTCCGATATTAAAAAGGAGAGGTCGTCATACATTGTATTTGCATCACCACCCAAACTTCCATCATCCAAATACCAAACGTTAAGTTTAGATTGCAGGCGTTGGATGATGGGGTGAATGGCGAGGCTGAAAATGGCAGGCCCGAGAGGGTCACCTTGCTGACAACCCACAGCCGAAGTGATTTCATTTCCATGATAAGTTAATTTAGAAGTGGATCCATAACACTGCCAAAGAAATCCATACAAATTTGGAATTTTGTCTTTAACTTGCGTTAGTAGGGCACCCCTATCTACCGGATTGAAGGCGTTTTTGACATCTACCTTCAGCAATAGATCAGCACAATTTTGAAATAAAAAAGTTCTGACAGAATGGACGGCGGCTTCACAGCCACCTCGCGAGCCAAAACCTAGCTGTAGAGGCTGAAAAAGGCTAGCTAATACTGCTGCTATCTTTTTACAGCATATTTTGGCTGCGAGTCGCCGATAAGACATACCAACAGCAATTGGTCTAATGCCACCGTCCTTTTTTTTGAGAGCGCACAAATTGGCACCATATAGAATTTCGGTGATATCACTATTGACTCGGCCTGACAGCATTAGGTTTATAAGAGCCGTCAAGTCTCTCAAAAGAGTTTCCCCAGCATCTCCTGAAGCACCGCAAAGCAAGTCTTTTAAATGCTGCGGTGTCAGAGCGTCTAAACCTCCAGCAGACCCTCTCTGAAAGGACATGACGGCTGCAGAAACTTCTAAAGCACTTACCTCAATAGTGATATCACTCTCTACTGGTGCCTCCAAGATCGAGAGTGTTTCGGGATTTGGTGGGGCAATTGTGTCGCTGGAAAATAAAATTCGTGCCGCACCTTTAATATCACCATCGCTGAGTTTACTTTCCACAAGTCTGTAGACAGCAGAATCAGCGGATGGTTTTGCAGAAAATTTCGAATTTTGATCGGTGATTGAATTGTGAACCAAACAAACGGTCTGTTCTTCTAGTGCACCGTACTTCACGCAGTTTTCTTTAATACGGGAGGTCAACGACTTTTTATTGTTAACATCGTAGCTGACGTGAAGTACGGCGTAAGGAAAGGATAGCAGATGTTCCCAAGATCTTTTTGAATTTTGCTCTACTACAGCCTTAATGGCCCGAGACAAAACTGTAGCGACAGAGAGGCGGGCACCTCTAGGAATTCGTTTTACGACCGGTTTGTTAATTTTGCCATGTGCTAAATATTTCCAGAAAGATTGTGTTTGGGTTTCCAAAACTGTAATATTATCTTGATTATGATTTGGAGCAGAAAGAGGGATGTCGGTCGATTTGTGGCACTTACCTTGGTGGATTTTCAAACCTCTCTGTTCTTTAAAAAAGCGGTTTTCCGTACAATTTGGGCAGCGCACTAAGTCATCTTGCAACACAATTGCTCTGCTAGAATTTGTTTGTATAGAACTCAAATCCGCTTGAACGCATTGTGTAGTCATTTTCTTATAAATAACATACAAAAACACCACTAAAAAAATTGAAAAGAAGAAAAATATAGAAAAATATATTATAGAAAAATATCTACTACGTTGGACTTTCAGCAATCAAACAAAGCGTGTGTAGGGTTTCTTCAAACGCGTCAATAGCTAGTACTTGCACGAATTCGACCTTGTCTCGTCCGCTAATAATAGCACTCGTCAACATTAAAAGGAAGTATAGTGCTTTTGTTTTAATTGTGGAACTGTAGAATGCATTGTTTCTATCTGCTTTGGATAATTATGTAAGTTGTATATCTTTCCATTGAACCGTAAATCTGACTGAAAGATATCTAGAGCGGAAAGGGTCTCCGCAGATAAAAAAAAAATCGCTGTGTGAGTTGAATAAAGTCGTTGGTCCAATAAATCGTATTCAGTAGGCATGTTTGTTGACCGGGAAGGAAGTACAGAGGCCACGACCTAGTCCCTTGGCGCCCAGCTCGCTCCGACTAAGCTCACAAGGGTTGTGATAGCGTGCTGTTGTTGCGTCATCGTGAAGTTTCAAAAGAATTGGTTTCCGTAGCCTTGGGTCAAGTCAAGTGTGCTAGCACCAACAAAATTGCCATTATACGCAGTTCCTCGAGACACTTGACCGCGACGGAGTTTACCCTTGTCTTGTTGGCGCCCAACGTGGAGCATCGTTCAACCTACTCTACGAGCAAGTTCGCTCGATCGCGTGTCTTTCTTACGTCATCGTGTATACAAGCTTAGCGTTACCCTCGCAGCCCTCGCACCTCCATCAAACATAATGCCAATCCGAGTAGATAGGATAGCTACCTACATACAGCCCTCCATGAATATTTTAGTTTGTGTATAGGCTTTATTTTTTGCGCCCCATAAACATTTTAGCACAAACATTCGTCTGATATTTTATTTTTTAACTTCATCGTATTACGACAGCCACTTTAGTCCAAAAAGTAGAATAAAAAGCTTAGGAGTCATTTTATTAGCTGCTTGAGAAATAACTTCACAATAAAAAAGATAGGAGAATACTCCGTTTATTGCCCATCTATTTTCGTAGTTATGATGTTACGAATGTTTTTTGTAAGTCTGATGTAAATGTTCCTTTACATTAAAAGCCCGTAACTCTCGTTCGGAGTTTAGAGATTTACGTATAAAACTCACATTAGGTCGCTCCGCTCCTACCTGCCAGTAGTTTACCGTTAAAAATACAGAAAGCAAATGTAGAGATACTCCGTAATTATTTACATTAACAGTTTAGGATTAGTCTAGGATACAATTAATTTGTGTAAACAGCCAAAATATCGAAATAAATATTAGCTCACGAAGACTCTTTTTAAAACTGTTAAAGTAAAGTGGGTGAAACAATACAAGTTTTCGCATTTCGCAGAAATATTCGCTCAAGAAATTTCTAAGAATAACACCGGATTTTCGTAATATGTTCTGATTCAACTTCCTTCTCCGTCTTCTTTCTTCGTTCAGACGTCGTGCCGGCGTCGTCTGTCAGAATTTTTCCATGCAGTCGTAACTGTAATGTCCAAACACAGCGCTGACATAAATACAAATGAAGTTAACTTTACCATGTGTTAATGCGCGCTCTGATTAATATCAACAAAACATTCGTTGCTAAAACATCTGTTTTGTATGAATCAAACTACCTACAGAGTAATTTATTTCCTACTTACCTTCCACGATACGCGGTCTACTATAAATAGATTACCGTTAACTTTACGCAAGCGAAACAAAATCCGCGTTATTTCCCTTTAAATTCCCGAACGCACAACAAAGCTTCTCTTGAAGTTAGGTTCTGGCCACTGGACCGTGTTACAAGTACCTTGAACTTTTGTATAAGGTAGCCTGTTTCATGACTCTCTGTAACTCTCACAAAGGATTGCCAAAGAAAATTGATATTTTCAGACGAGAAACTTTTGCGCCTTTATTTGTCATGTTTCTGCGAGACCTAACAAAAGTATTACGTTACCATGGAGATAAGAGTAATATTATAATAACTGAAGTTTAACTAAGTAACCATAAAGATAAAAGTAATGAAATCAACCTATTTGTTAGTCTACTTGCGTTTTAATTAATCGACTTTGGTTTATAATCTGATCATAATATCAAATCATTATGAAAAAACAATCAATAATGATTTGCGAGCTTGTGAGAGGCGTCAAGAGACAAATCCGACAGATCTGATAACTCGAACATGAATAATGGCAAACTCTTACCCTTGATCTTTGCTAGATTTAAAAGGACAAATTATTGAGATGTTATCCAATCCTACTAATATTATAAATGCGAAAGGTTGTGTGTTTGAATGTTTGTTATCACGTATCTCACAACAAACCTATTTTAATAAAATTTGGAATAGATAGCTTATAAATCCATGCATTAGGTAACACATAGGCTACTTTTCATCATCACCGCTTTTCACCTCCACGGGAAAAACCACGGGATATAGATTAGTTCTATAAATCGTAACGCGTTCGCAAAATCGTATCCCCATTGAACTATTTATAACAGGAAAATTATTTCCACATCTGTCGACACTTTATTTCAAACTGGCTTGTCTACTCGCCGGACAGCTTTCCTTTCCAGCTCTCGAGGGATGCCAAAACACATTTGCTCTAGTATGCGAGTTCACCTCGAATTTTCATGATAAATGAAACGTAACATCACAGTGTACGGTGTTTACTTTATTCTCAGTACCTCGTTACGGATACGAAGGAGTGTCAGTTCGTGACGTCAGCTACTCGTAACAATGAATATTTTCAATAATTTACATAATTAATTAAACAAACGGTATTTACCGCAGTTGTTTACTTTCGGGCCAATTTGTTTTGGTCTAGGAGTTAGTAGTATTCGAAGAATGAAGGCTAGACAAAGTCCGGGTTGAATATACAATACAGGTGTACAATGTACATTTTATTAGCCGCCTGTTTTATTTTAGTCGGTTAGTGAGTAGCCTAGTTCGCAGCTTTGTGAAATTTTAGGAAGCTCTGCCACCTTCGTTAATGGAGAGGTACTAAGAGAGCGGGTTCTAGAGCTTAACTGGGAAATGTTTATTTGAGTTTGTGCGCAGTCCTATCTACGAGTGGGAACTAAGTAGGGATATCGGCGCATGTTAAACGAAATTGCGCATTTGTACGCTCTGTTGGCAATCAGCGTATTAAACGAATTAATCCCTTTACGAATTCAGACGAGTGACTAATATGCACTGTATTGTGAATAATTAGCGGAAATTTAATAGCAAATAATAAAATTATTTCCGGTCAGGTGGATATTTTCATAAAGCTTAGCTATCTGCTCCCTATTAATTTATAAGTCTAAAAGTGTGTTTGTTTATTGCAACCCACCCCGGGTATAGTGATGAATGTACAATTACATATAATATGTACATTGTACAGATAGTAAAATCTATCAATAATAAATAATTGTGTCGTACTGAATGTCGGTGCTCGTTAATAGTAGACATTTGGAATGGCTTCGAAGTTTGATAATATCATTAACATGACAGTTAACATAGGAAACGTCGGTTTGTCCATTTAGGAAATCGAGCTTTCGGCATCACTCATTCACCTGAACCTTGTACAGTTACGAGCAATAATAATTACATATAATATTACACATTTTCGAAAACATCTAACTTCTTCCATTCAAGAAATAAGTGGATACTTTGTTAATAATTGACACAGTTTGATGGTTAGGTAGTTTACAATACATTTTTTGATTGGTAGAAGTTGTTTTTGAAAATGTGTCAATGTATGTATATTGTATATTATTGTTCGTGACTGTACTAAAATACTTTTTACTCTATGTCTCTTCCGTATCGTCGAGTATATCTAGTGTTGTTCAACACGCACTTACAAGCTAATAAACACGCCTTGTCGCCGCTCGTGATGGCGACCATTTACAATTTCTCATAATGCAACACAGCGATATGCTTGTAAGTTTTAACAGTTGTTGTGTAATGCCGGCTTTAGAGTTAGACGCAGTACGCTGCTTTCAATTATATTAATTACTAGCTGACTCGACAGACGTTGTCCTGTCTTAACGATGACTATTGAATTGGTAAAAAAAGCCATTGCGTCAATTCTATGTCAAATGTCAAATTTATGTCGAAAGTTACATTAAAAAAGTTTACTTTGTCCAAAGCGCTATATAGTTTAAGTATTTTTAAATTTTCTAATTTTTCATGTTTTTTTACTATAAATTGAGATGTGAGCTATCCTATCTCCTAAGTTAGATCGAACTGCACACGGTGTGCAAATTTGATTGAAATCGGTTAAGTAGTTTAGGAGTCTATAGCGGACAAACAACGTGACACGTAATTTATATATATTAAGATGTGAGAATATTTCTATCCTAGGCATGTTTTGCAGAAAATAAATCCTAAATAGTAGTAGCATTGAAATTAAGGTTAAAACTCTTTTTGATACCTATCTGATAAATAAAAATAGTAAGGAAAGGTAGACTAATGTACGAATATAATTATATCAACCTCCTGCCTGTAAGTATATTTACGAAAAAAATGTTTATAATATGAGTATTTGATTTATAACAATGTACCAAATGACATAAAATTGCTTAACGGACTTAAATTTAAAAAATCATTGACAGACTGGCTACTTAGCAAATGTTTTTATAGTGTTAAAGAATTTATTAATTTTAAAGATAAACACTGAATAAATATTATAATTAACATAATAGATACTAATACGATTAAATATTTGCACGTCTGCTTGCAGGCTAATTACAATTACTATTTACAAAACTATTATTTTTAAGAATGTTATGAAATTGTATGGCAAATAAATGATTTGATTTGATTTGATTAATACCTACTTGTGTCTCTTATGTAAATATCTTTGCATATAAGGCTCAGTTCAACGATCATTACTTCTCATCTAAATTTTTTTTCCATAATTATTTATTTTCGTAACCTCTATTCCATTGTTAGCATTACATTTATTGAATAGTTTGTCAAGCAGTTGTTAAAAATTTGTTCGTCTTGCCAAGTTTTTATGAACTTTGCGATAAGGCACTGACACGTCGTCTATTATTAAAAAATCCCATACCAAAGTTGTTTACGATTTTGTTTCAATGCCGCTATCGATCTGATTACATAGTACAAAGTTTGAAACCTCGTCAGAGGTCTGAGCAATCTGAGTAAATATGCAAGGAGCGTAAGGAGAAGTTAACCTTTTGCATTGTGTTCCATCTTTGTCCGCAACATTGTCTTGTCATACAATCTGCGCAATTGGCCTTTATTTATGTCTTTATTAAATTTCGTAATCAGACCTTTCATTGTTAGCGTAAAATTCCGACAAAGAAGCGTCGTCGTGACAAAAAAACGTAGCCTTTTCAATTTTCTTCGGTGACTTTGAGATTTTATCAAAATATTTTATTGTACTGGAGCGTTCACGGTATTATGAAAGTAATTTTAGCTGTGCCCTGCGGATTTGCCTACATTTTCCACTACTTCCGCAGTTTTTCGTATAAAAATATTATGTTGTCAGGATGCAGACTATTTTCTAGATTCATTTTGTCATAATTTTCGCAACGGCTTGACCGTGAAAACATAACAATAAACAGACAGATTAGGAAACAAAATGATTGAGGCAGAGAGACGGAAGGACAAAGAGAAAGAAAATCTGATTCACAATTACCTTCCCGTTTTTAATATTCTCTCGTATGGCCTTCATGCCATAAATGAGTAGCGTGGGGTGCAGAAGAGACAAGCGCGGGCGTTGACAGCTTCTATTTATTTGCATTCGGATAGTGCAGCCCAATAGCTTAGATAGGAGCTATTAATAAATTATCGCCCGCTTGTCGGTCACAATGTTCAACAACGTATTAGTGCTGATAAGATAATAGAGCTAAATGAGATGAGAGAAACGAAAGCTATCGCATTGGAGTAATTAGTAACCCTTAAGTCGGCCCCTGTTATCCGGAGTAAAATGTTACAAAAAAATAATTTGAATAATAACTAAGTATGATGTATGTACTTACTTGATGTATGTATGTACTTCTATTTAGTTTAGTTTGTTATTTTAAATTTAAGATGTAAATATATTTTATGTATTCTAATCTATCTATATCTATATAATTATATTATATAATAAATAATAGTTAAAAAAAACTAAAAAAACACGCTTTTTATAAAAAACCGAACTAAAAAAATAGAAAATAAAATTTTATAAATTTAAATTAAGAATAGGGTTGAAAATTTCAATAAATATAAATTAATAATAGTGTAAATAAATAAATATATGTATTTTATTTTTAAAAAGCGTGGGGTGCATGGGTCAATAAGTAGATATTATATATTTTGTAGATACATTTTGTATTGACAGACATGAGTAGAGTGATTAGCATTTTGATAATATCTTAGAAAGCACCCCACGCTTTTTTAAAAATAAAATACATATATTTATTTATTTACACTATTATTAATTTATATTTATTGAAATTTTCAACCCTATTCTTAATTTAAATTTATAAAATTTTATTTTCTATTTTTTTAGTTCGGTTTTTTATAAAAAGCGTGTTTTTTTAGTTTTTTTTAACTATTATTTATTTTTCGCTTTTTAGTTCGATTTGCTAACTATTAACCATCCTTAATATGTACAAATGTGTTGGTGTTATCCGATTTTGGCCGTCTGCTCAAGCAAATTAAAAATAAAATTGATGCATAACAAAAAATATTGAGCAAAAAGATTGTCACGACTCAGTTTAAGGGCCTGCCTACTCGAGGTTTTTTAAATAAAACGGGTAGGTAGGTGCCGTGAACAAATTTATTAGCCACCGATTAGCCACCGAGCTAACTGAGCCGGGAACAAAATGAGGGTGGTTACGGGCTTGATACCGGCTGATTCCTTGTCTTCTTCGACTGGGACCTGCACTTCCCTGCTCAAACGCCAAGGGTGAGGGTGGGCGCTCTCGTGTTGAAGGTGACCGGAGTGTTCCGTCGGTAGTCCTCAGACACGGAAGTGAAACCAGAAGAAGTAGTAAAATTGGACCCTGGAATGCGCCAGACACAAAAAGGGTTACACACCGGTCACCGACTGTGAGCACCCACGACAACGACGGAGCAGCAAAGCGCTAATTACGTGGTTGTATTGTCGTGGATATTCACAATCAGATCCGGAGATTACAAACATTCGAAAATTTAGAAAAAATGAAATTAATTAGGTTACAAAATTTAAATAAATAAGTTAGTTATGAACTGAACCCTAATTTAGCGTTCCCGTGACGTGGAACGAACAAAACCCAAAATTGGTTATTAAAATCTAAAAAAGAAAGGTAGGTAAAATAATATAATTCGAGCACAATCTGCGAACTAGGTTACAATGCAAGTCATCCTACATAATGGTGCACCACTTACCCAAATCTGGGGTCAATTATTTCACAAATAGGTTTAGTGTTTACGGGAACGTTAGGGACGCTTTGAGCCCCGCGATTACGCGATAATTTGCTAGTAATTCGCGAGTCAGTGATCGCAGTTTCAAAAGACGTGCGTTCCGCGTAAGTCTAGTTATCGCTCTCCCGTGAGGCGCTTGCCGGCGCGAGCGACGGCCGCGCTGCGAGAACAGTGGAAACCGGTCTAGTGGTCACCTAAAATGTTGCATATTCGAACCCATTCCGTGTATGATAACGCATAACGTTACAAGATTTGTAGCCGCGTGGTTTCGATCCTCAGACCTCATAAAATAAAATTGATGCGTAACAAAAAATATTGAGCAAAAAGATTTCTAGCGCGTGGTTTCGATCCAGGGACCTCTGAGTTATGAGCCCAGCACGCTTCCACTGCGCCACTCTGTTCTCTGACTCGAATGACGAAACTACCATTTGTAAGTTAAACGGTATTAAAAGTTAAAGAAACTTTATAGAAAAAGCGTGTTAAAAAAATTAATAGTTAAAAAAACTAAAAAACACGATTTGTTTAGTGTATTGTCATCGGTCCTCGATATATCTACAAAGTTTGAAAGAAATCTGACCGTTTAAAGTGGGTCAAAAACGCGCTCAAAGGAGTCGGTTACATACAAACATACAAACATACAAACATACAAACATACAAACATACAAACATACAAACATACAAACATACAAACATACAGGTGAAGCTAATAAAAGCGTGTTAAAAATGAAACCAGTTTTCCTTGGTCACGGCATCACGCGTGAATGGCTGGACCGATTTCACTAATTCTTTTTTTGTTGTATTTGTTATTATTAGGAGAAGGTTCTTACGGAAAAAAAATATGAAGAAAATCTCTCAGAAATATTGAAAAACCCTAAAAACAGCCCTTTTCTTTTTCCCATACAAACGTTTTCTAACTAAAACGAGCTTTATTGCTATTGTATAAAGTTCATATTGAATTGCAAGCACTCACTGTTGTTTAAGCAATGCAGGTTGTAAGTTTATAAAGTTATTGCAATTTAATTAGGCAGTACCATAGAGAAGTACTGTAGAAGTACTGTGTATGGCAGTACGAAGTCTGCCGGGTCAGCTAGTAGTCAATAAATATATTCCCCATTTATTACTAAGTATGTGTTGATATTGTGTTGTAATCAAAAACGACATTTGTATCTATATTTGTTGTAACAAGGGATTACAAAAATATTACAAATACAAAATATTTAGCTCTTTGACACAACAAACAGTAAATACAATCACGGAAATGATCAGAAATGAGTACAAAAGACTGTCATATCAATAAAAGCAATCTCTCTCTCAAGCAAAAGAACTAAAAAAATAACATGACAAAAATTTTGAGCTAAAAAAAACATAAATTGTCACTGTTTTATCATGTAAATGTATGTAAAAAATATGTAAACATCATCTACGTAACGGTAATGTGTAAACACAGTTTATAAGTACGAGTAGATAATGAGAAAACCGCCGTTTAGAAAATACCTAATGAGTGAAAAGCTCGCCCTCTTTATTTCCCTCATTAAGCAGAAATGCGTAACCTCTTCATTAGGTTAATGAGCGTTTAAGAGCGTTTTCACAATTGTTATAAATGTTGATGTACGCGTTACTGATCCTTTCATCCACCCTCAGTCCCTTTTCATTAGTTCCAGTTCCTAGACCAAACTTTTTGAATTCATCTTGTGTTATACGTAAATCATGTAAAGTGCAGAGGCTTAATGAGCCTTCACTAGGCGGCATAGCATTAATTAAGCGTTGAACATTATTTGACGTATTTAGTACATACTTCATTATTTCTCTAGGGTCGCGCAGTTTTAGTACAGAAGATTAAATTGCGTCTACTTAAAAACCTAGAATGTATTTATACCCTTTTTACGTCAGTTTACAATGCATATTTAAATATTGATCAGCTACGTATGACTGACGTGATTTTATGTCGGTCGCACCGATTTCCCAGTTGCCAACAACAATAGTCGCGGCGTCTGCCCATTTGATGTGTCGGTTCATATTCGCGTCAATTTGATTGATGCCGCGTTTGTGGCCCATTTCATTTTTATGTTCTACACGTATTTATTTATAAATGTCATTAAATACGTCCGCCAGAATATTTTTAAAAGTCTTACGGTGGCTATTAAGTTTTAAGAGAAAGAAAACGGTTCGCGTTTTTTTGCTAACTCATTAAATATTTTTTGTTCAACACTTTTAAGAATGGTAGGTATTGCATAATATATGTAGTTCCAAATTCTTTGCTACTCATAATAAAACATTTAAGTAAGTATAAAGATATTCTTGTGACCCAAATAAGTTTTAATTTATGAAAATGAAAACTTTTCTTTACTTAAGTACTTTTGTCGTTTTAATAAAAAAGAAAGTAAGAAATGTTTTTGAAGAATACTTTATTCGAATGATTGAATGATCTCCATTATATTAAAAACACATTCTACTATTTTAATTTTTATTTAAATTATTGGTAAAGTGCGAGCAAGAGAGCGCTAGACAAACTAGCATCCTCACTATTCCTCACTTCCTCAGGCTCATGGGTAAACCTATCCGAGGGAGTGTTTGCGTAGGAGCCCGTACATGATTTAGGTGGAGCTCTTAAACAGAATAGGTCAATGCTGTAAACACTAATGCCTTCGCAATCTCCACAAGCTTTCAAGAAGGTTATTCCTCACAGGACTTAGCTCTTTTATGACATGAAAGCGTAAGACTTCGCTAGCTTAAAGGAAAGTTAAAACAAACTGAGAGGCCTACGTGACTATTTCAGAATTTCACGCGAAAATGCTCGATCAAAATTAAGAACGATAAATCCCAATTGAAAAGAGGATGTTAGGAAACGTTTTAAGCACAAGGAAACGCTCTTCAAATCAAAGTTATTTCGGAGTTCGTTTATGAGAGAACACGTTCAAATTACGTAGCCTCAGTTTCCCTTCAAACGGTTTAACTAAGAATGCTGGGGCTACATTAGCGGGCTACAGCGAATATTCGTGTTAACGCGATGAATGTGGCCCGGTACATCGTGTCATCGCGTAGTGTTCGGGCGAAGACGATGTAGTTCGGGGAGCTGTCGGTAAACTGGCATGGATCAAAGGGATTTGTCGCGACAATATTCGCTTGGGTGGCTACACCTACGTCAATTCAGTGTCAATTCACAACACAATCCGGCACGATGCATCGCGTCAACTCGACACGAATCTTCGCCCGCCTTAATGTAGACAAGAACATCGCCTATGTCCGAACACGATGTTTTTGTCGCGCCAACACGATACGAATCTTCGCCCGCTAATGTAGCCGAAGCAGAAGAGAAATAAACTTTTGACGAATGAATGAATTAAACTTTGTACATTTTGACAGATGGTGGGTAACGTGGTGGTCTTCGTGTGTGTAAACATCGTCGGCGCGCTGATGCACTCGCTGATGGAGAACGCGCAGCGCCGCGCCTTCTTGGACACCAGGAACTGCATCGCAGCCAGACTGGATATGGAAGACGAAAATGAAAAACTGGCAAGTATATTTTAATTTTTAATCAACTCTTTGCAGAATTTGTCTTTAACACTAATGTTTACTGTTCCATTTAGTAATCGTCGGTGAATGTTCAATAGGTATTCATTCAGTGTTTAGACATGATTGATTTGAAACCGGAAAATTATACAATAGTAATTATGTACAGTACCTACACATAATATATGATGTAATAGCACCGAAGTCGGACTTACATAGGTACATACTAGATCGATGTATAATAGTAATTTCCTGTGTGATATAAATTAAATAAATACAAAAATCCATAAACGAAATTTGAAAATAGAAAAAGTAATGTCCAAATTATGTGGTCTAAAAGTATATCCAGCTATGTTGTTTACAACACGGATAATTCATCAGTACTGCTCAATTATTTTATTAACGATCTTTCCGGTATCTGATCTAGCAATGCTTGATTAACTATGAAAGTGTGAGTAAAAATCTCATAAGTTTGGAATAAATTGTCAAACGTCCAAGAAATGTGAATTGTGGACCAGTTGGCACCCCGACCTCCAGTGGTACCTTCCATGACGGCACTTAAATGGATTAAACACAAGTTTCAATTTGTCCGCGTGCCTCTACAAATTGCGAAGCAGGATCGTGTCCAACTAACGAGCAATACATAGTTTCAACTGCGAATTGTACCATTTATTGGCGTAAAATTAAATGTCATTTTATAGCAATTTAATTTGCAGTAATTGGTAGCAATTTGCACATTTTAACACGTCAACTAATTAGCCAATAAAGTTAGTGCCAACGTTATATAAATGATTATGTAGTTGAAAAGTTTAGGTAGAGAGACATGAGGGTCAAACAAGAGATTCCTTAGTGCTTCAACCGGATTTAATATCGTAAAATCTTTATGATCTCCTTCTAAAGTACGTTAGACTAGCTATATGCGTTTATGAGTCAACTTAACGACTGCTCTTGACAAGTGGCTAGTTTAATAACGCTATCATTATTATCTATTTTAGCTTGTCTGACCAGTGTAGTTGACTGTGTCCGACACCACAATGAATTATGTAATGTTTATTATGATAGTGCTGTGACATCTTGCACACTATGTTGAGTTTATTAAGGTTAATAGACTATGAGTAAAGATAGGTTCGACAGTCGACAGAGTTTTGTAACTTACACTCAATAAGGAAAGACGAGAATTTGAAATATTCTCAGCTAATTAATTCCATGAAATTTGGATTAGTTATACCCAATTTATACTCATTGTTCGGTTATATTTTCCTGTTTAGGTAGACGTCTAGATATCAGCTTTCCTGTGTATTTCAATAATGCAATTTATTGAAGCACGCTAAGTATCACAAAGTGGGGCAAAAGAAGTTGTAGGCAGTATCGTTAACAAGCTTGTTTTGTTTAACAATCTACCTCGTTGAAAGGATAATGTATTTATGTACCTACTCGAGTTTAGTCTGTGTGTTCATTGCTCTTGTTTATTGATTAAATAATATTTGTACAGGAACGATTGCTGCTATCGGTGCTGCCACAACACGTTGCCATGGAAATGAAAAACGATATCATCTCCCCTGTCGAGGGCCAATTCCACAAGATCTACATTCAGAAACACGAACAAGTCAGGTAAGTGGCTATTTTACCTGGAAAAAGTCATTTTAGTGATATATATTTGGTAAATACTCGTTTTCTTAAAGCTAAAACTTATCTAAAACTGGTTGCCAAGTCGGTGGCACAACGTTTTTTGACTGACATAACTTTGGCCTTCCTCCAAATTAAACTGGGAACTATATTCAAAACCCGCTACACTAATGTGGAATTGTACGAGCACGCCAAATATTGCTAAAGCATCACTAGCTTTTGGCACTTTTACTAAGTGGCTGCCTTGATAAACCCTACGGAGTCAACAAAACCATTTTGAAATCGAGATCGAGGTAAATCGCTTCGCATATGAATTAAAGCCAAAATAGGAAGATTTTATTAAAGTTAAATATGAGATTATTAAAAATGCATTAATGTTGCATGAATATAGCCTAATTTGGATTTTGTTACGATTGCAGAATTTTGTTAAAAAAGAGAACGAGCGTTTTTTAAGAAATTTATGTATTTATTTGGTAACTAATCCATATAAACTAATTCGTAATGATTTTATTCCACTGCACGCCGGGCCGTCGTCGCCGAGAGCGAACCGGTTTGCAAAAAGACCACACATAGGGCACTTGAATATTTTAGAATTTATTAAACTAATTGAATAATGCAAATGGTTTCTTTTTATAATAACATTCTTTTTACCTTTTTATTGGTTTTCGCGCTGCAAAAATATCTCACATGCAATTCTAAGTTAGTAACTTTTTATAAAAAAATCATAATTTTAATGTAAATTCCTTTTGAAAATTATACTTTTCCCATTTTTACAAAGCTATAGTTTTGTAACTACTTAATTAAGTAAATGTTAAGGAAATAAATAAAGTCTGTTAATGAATCGTCATTTAATACATATTTTTTTTAAATAGAGCTCTTTTTTAAAGTGTTATAAATCCGCGATTGATCACTAATTTGCGCGTTAAATATCTCGCATCATTTATGTTTCAACTCTCAATAGATAATATTTGGTTGCGCCCCACAGTTTCACCCGCGTTTTCAGGGATAAAAGTAGTCTATTTGTTAATCCAGGGTCTAACTTAGCTTCATCCTTATCCGTTCAGCCGTTTTTTTGTGATTGAACCATAAACATCCAAACTCCAACTTTGACATTTTTAAACGGTAGTAGAATTTAAATGTTCAAATGTAAACATAGCCTACTTATATTATAATTAAGGTCCCGGTACGATTTGTGGTCACATTCATCCTTTTTACACAAGGGTCTCGTTTATTTATTTACTTGTTCTGTGATTTATCTGGTACCGCGTTGGAGGTGAAAATTGCAAGGGTTCTGTAGATAGGTAAATGTGCTATGGGCTTTATTAAAACTGTTTAACTTTTTTGGGGTCGAGATAAAGGACTTGACGGGTTTCATAAAGATCCCTTTGGTCACCAAAGCTCCCACCATATTATCTTTGCTATAAGGACATAATATGTAGTCCATTCATTCAAAATTTAAGAGCGTTGTCCTTGTCTGTCAATTTCCAAGCCTGGCGGTGCTCTGCGTGTGTTTTGCCT
The DNA here is from genome assembly GCA_949125135.1 of Alcis repandata. NCBI lineage: Eukaryota > Metazoa > Arthropoda > Insecta > Lepidoptera > Geometridae > Alcis > Alcis repandata. Next base: position 5,925,742 of record OX421226.1, on the reverse strand, counting down.
CTCTGTACGACATGACAGCTGCCTTCTCTTTAATCTGCTTTAAGAATATTCTCCTTGGTCTGAGGATCAGAACCTCATATCTACATACATCACAAATGTATTATACATAAGTTACCTACTTGATATTCAAATGGCGTATATAATACCAGATTGAAAGGGCTATTCCTTGGGTACAATTTTAGATTGAATTTATTCGACTCCAGTGACGTTACGACCTGTAAAGAATGGAATTAGGGTTGAATCACGGGCCAGTTAACAAGTTTAGGATACAATACCGAGTCTAATATTGCATTAATGGTTCAATGAGTTTTTCGTAATTTATTTTTACGTACATACGTGTTATCAAATCCGTTTTATGATAATTGTGTAAACCTATTTAGGCTATTTATTTCGTATTGACATTGTTATTTATGTGTCTATGATTTTACTTACAAAATACACATCAACAACCACAAACAAATCAATATCATTGCTTGCATTTGAGCATGAAAGTATGAAGTATGTCAAAAGCGCTTATTTTTTTAACTAATTGGCTTACTAAATCTCATATATTAATCACATAGAATTTTGACCTAGAAAATGAAACTATTTGGTCGTCAAACCCAAATGCCAAGCAATCTTCGCCCACGAGCTATGGAAACTGTTGGAACTGCTAAGCGGCACACTCGTTAAGATTAACTCGACTATCTTTCACTAATTACTTACACCAGGGCTTCTAATTACAAACTATCTTCTATCTGTGGGCTTAAGAACGTACTGAACATTCTAATTAACAAGAAAAATACATCGCTAGGTAACGTTTAAAATTGACTCAGGCGTGTCAACCTCTAAAGCTTATAAACTGAGTCTGTTTGTCTGATTTTTTGATGACAAAGTTATCTTATGTTTTTCCTGACTGATGAGATGAAGGGTAATGTTTTTCAGGCGTATGTGTGTTGTTTGTTTTTTGTTACTTGTGTTTTGTTTTGTTATTTCATTTTTATATTGTTTTGTGTTTAATTTGTTTTATGTCACCACTTTTTAATTTTAATTTAATCATTTATTTGTTTGTTGTGTTTTCTTTTTTTATTTTATTTGTACTCGTGTTTTGTATAACGTGCGTTTACGTCACCCGCCAGTCTCAACGGAAGACCAGCGCCGGTTGTTTACGACCGGCATTATGCTGAGTTGAAACTTTTTTTTTTTTTTTTTTTTTTTTTTTTTTTTATGTAATCGAGTGACGAGACGAGCAAATCGCTCGCCTGATGTTAAACGTAACGTTTGCCCATAACAGGATTGCACCACCCAGAATTTTGAACTCGCAGAATTCAAGACCCTGCGCGGTACAGCACTGCGCTTGTCACCCTGAGATATATGTTGTTGTTGTTGTTGTTGTTGTTTTATGTTGTGTTGTTTTTTCTTTTAATTTCTTTATTAAGTTTGTTATTATTATTTTTGTCTTAAATAAATATTTGTCTATGTCTATGTCTATGTATGTAAAGATAGATAGATAGATACACTCTTTATTGTTCACACAAGAGTACTTACGTGTTTATATATTTATATTTCTAAATGTCATGTAGGTATAAGACGTTTTTGGGGTGTGCATATTCTTAGATTCGTTTTTATCTCCGGATTGTCATAGGCTAGATTTTTTTGGCTTAATTTTTATCGATATTTTTTTCATTACTCTATGCTTCGTAATTCAACGGTGGGCTTTATTTTATGATTCTTCATTACGTAGATGTTTTAACAGAAAAGATTTTTGTATGTACCTAGATTGAAATTAAACCGAAGTCCGTATTATCCAGCATTCTTATTTGCGATGGTTCTACGTGTCCAGCAAGTAGGTCTAGGTTGTTTTCCAGGAAAGTTTATTTGGATACAGGTGGTGATAGTTTATCATTCGCACGAAAATATCACGTGTAGGCAGCTACATTATTCAGAGCCGAGCTGAAAATACTTAAACACGTGTAATTTAACGTAAATATCCACATTCATTTCTAAAGGATATTACATTTGCCTATCGCATTTCTTAAACATCATTGAAAGAAACAATGCGCGTAAGCAATACGTTTTTATGTTGATAAACAAATTAAATTCAATAAAAAGCTACTCGCAGCCGCAACGCAAACTGAAATTGAATGTAAATATATTTTATTACACTTTTAATGGTAAGTTTTTTAAATAAACACGATATAAAAATGTGATGTGTAGTTATGACGTCTCTCGTTATTAGCATGTCTGGATAAAGGTCAGGCGTTGGAAATGATTTATAACTTTTTTAATAATTAATTAATCAAATTGGTCGGTATAGATAAGTGTAGGTACCTGATATCTCGATAAAATGTTTTTGTTAACATTTGACACACCTATGTGAGTGTTAAAGATTTTGGTATAGCACTTTTAAGACGAAAATAGCTATAGATGTGAACGAAACTCAATGGTGCCGTGACAGCACGCAGTATGTAAAACTTACATTTTTCAACTATAAACAGTAATATCATAACTTTTACTTCAACTGTACCTATCTTCGTACCTTGGTAGTATAACATTCTGTGGTATCACAGAGAAATAATAATTAAACATCTCAATGCTTGCTAACTTTGTTATACTTATGTAACAAAGATAACTTTGTATCAAGTCATTAAAGGAGTAATAGACGTCAACATAAATCCCTTTTACGACACATTGTCGAACCTATAATTGTTCCTTCGAATTATATCGCAAACTCTACACATATACTCTACTACATTGTCCTATCAAATCAAACGATACGTCTGTTTGCTTTACGTAATTGTTGTTAATAATATTATTACCTAATACCTACATCTACAATTGGTTTTTGAAAAATATAGATAGGCATTCACACGCGTCATTAAAGAAATGAATCGAAACAAAGCGCCGCTAATCATGCCTTCTTATTTGCACCAGTAAATATTTTGCGATTGTGCAAGTGAGATGACATGATTAGCGCCATTTCGTCAGATTCGTTTCTTTAATTTAATGGAACGAGTCATAAGCAACTGTGGTAAAATAATATTTTTGCTTATTTTATTGCTTTTTTAACATTGACTGACTGACCCTCTTTGCAGGTATAAAATGAGGTTAACATCATTAAAAGCATTGTCTGTCTCAAAGAGTAACTTCACAAACCTCGTATAAAGTGCCTAAATTATTGTTACAGCCACATCCATGTATAATTAACCACGAAATTGATGCGTCAGTTGAAGCCTATTTTTAGCTCTCTGAATGATGTGCCCAATTGCTGGTTCTAAAAATATTCGCAGTTGATTGTTGCACTTAGTTTTATGTGACAGCGCGTTTGCAAATAGAATTTCTTGTAAATAAATTTCTTTGAACTAAAATGATAACATTATCCTGGAAAAGAAACCTGCATTTATTCGTCTCCAGCTAGCTGTCTCGGCGCGAAACGTCTGCTCTCGTAAAGTGTATTAAAGTTAAGAACTGCAATATCCACTTATTTTGAAGTAAAATATTGTGTTTCTCAGACAGTTCCATTATAATTATTTCGTTTTGTTTCGTTTAAAAACGAAACTATATAGGTACCTTCTTTATGTCTGGGAGTAAGCAGCAGGTATTTGATGGGTGTTGTTTCATTGCACTGCTGAATGTTGAAGGGCAAACTCAGAATGGAGGTTATCATTTTCTACCAAGATGGCAATTCATTGAGATTAAATGTATGAAATAAAAAATTAAGTGTGTGTTGGAAAATTATTCTCCTACATGCTTACCTACTACTTTTATAATTCACGACTTTTGTAAGACAATAAGGAAATGTCCGTTATGTTTACAATAATCTGTCATCCAATGCTTCCTTTTGAGAATTTTATGAGTGTGAATGTACAATGTACCTATGTACCTAGTGAATAAATTATACGATAATAAACCGTTAAATTCAGTTTATCACCAAATCCAAACTTACGAAAGCCAAAGTATAGAATAACATACCTTACACTAAGCCAATAAGATATAGCTTTAACTTGGATTAAAACACGACGGCCAAAGATCGTGAATCTTAGTTTCAGTGTTCACTTTACCAGCATTTACTCAGCTTCTTATGAATCATTGCATTAATCCCACTGTTTGTTCGCGCTCGTTACATTCTGTTTGTTCTGCCTTTATTTCCATAAAGTCAAATCATCGTGTTTGCTATCCGAGACATGTAGAACCGGTGTGTTTAATTTACCTCCCGGTCGAACAAGCTTTGTTTTCTTCGGAGAACCTCATTACGTGGCTTCGTGAAATCATCTCGGGTACGTGCTCTACAGCCTTTGTTGGATAGCAACGTATCGGTCTAGGTTCGTGACTGCGCTCTTCGCATACCGTTCTCAAAATACTCTATGGTAGACATTAATAGCGTATTAAAAAGTTTTGATGTACCATAGTAAAGTTTCAGACGCTTTTAAAGCCAAACTATTTAAATAGTTCTGAAAGGAATTACGTATCTGTCTACATTTCCCGATCGCTTCCGTTCAGCAACGCTTTGTTCATTTCCTTCCTTGAGTGCTGCGTGGATCTCTCAAGAGCGGCGATATCCTTTGTTTGCGGTCTACATCTCTAGAGAGTCCTGATTTTCTCACTTTCACTTTAATCTCTTAGTTCGTAAGGTTCAAATCGCGTTCGAGAGAAAAGCGTAGAGGAAGGATGCTATCGAGCGATCGTTCAAACTTAAATTAATCTCCATTGCTGACTTGTAACGGGAACTTTACCTTTGTTTCTGGAAAGAAAATCTTTTCCTGCAACATAACTCGTAGCTGGAACTAAGATAATCATAATAGCATTAGAAGGGAACAGACAAGAGTAGGTATTTAGCAAGATTGGGTCGTGGCTAGGGTTGTCAGATCAAATTGATAAAGTTACTGAATATTGCTTGGCGATTTGTTTTGATAGAACGCAGTTGTAAATCTTCCTTTCACCATGGACTACCAAAGAATAGGATTGGGTATTTGTCAATACTAATATTACTCAATCAACTAACTGTTCTTAAAATAAATGTTAAAATGTTTATTTATATGATTTTACAAGTTGATAAGTAACTTAACAAAATAAATGGGATTAGAAAATAAAAAACACTTGTACATTGTAAATCGAACATTTGGCAACCCTAGTCATGGCGTCTCATCAAATAATCGTCAGATAATACTAAGAAAACATTGCCAAGTAAGTCTTCATCATGTTTTCGTTAATCCGCATTAAATATTAATGTAGTCTCGTCTTTTCACAACATTTTGAAGGAGCTATTTCGTCATGTTGCCTACCGTTTAACATCTTTTTAAAATGTTCGAGAGAAAGTGGTTCGGTATTACTGGAAACATTAAACAGAACTAGCCGAGTACTGAGTCAGTATGTCATACATTGGCGCACTTCCAAGCGGTTAATTGAGTATCACTCACAAAAATCACCTAAATATTTTGAATGGACGGCGAAGGTTATTGTTTGAACTAAACCCACTCGCGTTGTTTAGCTTACTAGAAGTTGTTGGCAAACAAGCCCCGCGGGAAATACGCGTAAATGATTGTTTCACGTCTCATTTTGGAAAATAATGGCTCTAGAAAAGGTTAAAAGTTATTGTCACAAATAACGTGCGCACTGCGCAGCCGTTCTGTGAAAACATTAATTGAATAAAATACATTTTTTCAAATTTCAAGCTTTTATTTAACTTGCAAATGAAGTACAGGTTGGTGGTTAATTAATTCCGCATTATTATTTCAAGATAAATAAACACACACCTTCACTTATACACTCTCGGCCATTTTTGCAGGTGACTCAAACTGTTTTGTTTTGCTTATAACACCTCAGACATCTTGTTCCCTTGCCAACTTCTCGTAGCATTTTGGAACGCACAAATCCATTTCGTTGATTCAAAGGTCAAGTTTATATATCTGGAGCTACGTACTCTCTTAAAACAAATACGAAAACAACAAAACGGCGAGTATAAAAATGCAATAACGATAAAAACTCTTCAGGTAGGTTTGTTTGGTTCAAACTTTGAACTGGGGCACATTCTGAGGAATGAGATATTATCTCGGTCACTAACTCACTATTGCCCTCATTAGAAATGTCACTACAGTGCGAGTGACCGAGATAATCTCGAGCGTCCAAGAATAGGATCCTTGATCGTGATCGTACAAGCTGTTGGTTTGCAGGATGAATATTGAATAAGAATATGCTATAAATTTATAGACTAATATTAATTGGGAACTACCCACCGGATATTCCTCAAATGACCCAACATGAAATAACTCTTGAATGTTCTTGTTGTTTCTATTATTCTATTAGGGAGACCAAACACCAACCTAACATGCATCTCTATTGTCTCTATAAACCGTAAAGATGCAATAATACCTAGGTACTACTAGACTTTGTTAAGATCGGATACGATGTTACTATACTGATACCGTAAACAAATAAAATATTTGTCTATGCTAAAACTGTGTAAACAAGATAAATAATAGTGATGATTAATGAGGTAAGATTAAAGTTTTTTCTCGTTTTATAGATAAAGTAGGATATAGGTATGTTTTGAACTCAGTAAATCATCCCAAACTATATTTTTAGGCAATAAACTCTACAATCTGCAAAAAAATACCTAATGATAGGCACCATAGTTGGAAATATTTTATCGCAACCGCAATGCAAAAGTTCGGTAGTTACCTGATTATTATCGCTATCGACCATACTGAAATATCTTTAACTCTTTACATCAGAATTTTGAGTTGGTTAAAATTACAGAAGAGGTTTCTCAAGATCGTTTTATGAAAGGGATTGAGGGTCGAAGTTGAAGACCTCAATTTTGAAGTTGTGTTGTCAGGTAGAGGTTCGAAACTGGGGCTAACGGCTTTCCAAATGTAACGGGAAGGTCCACCCACACTACCCTTTTAGTCTTAGATGGATTATCTGCTTAGCGAGTCTTTAAGTATAATGAAATCCTCTCCTATTCAAATCCACCAAGTTTCATTACGAATAATTACAAAAACAAGATTAATATTGGATTCACAACTGATTTGTATGTAAAGAATTCATCACTGTCTTCTGCAAACGTGGGAAGAAAGAAAGCTATCTTTCACTTTATTTTCTCGTCGAACACACGTTAAATGTTTATAGTTTTTAAAATGAGGCTGTTATGTAGTTTGAGTGTGTAAAAGCGGACAGAAAATGGATTTGGATGGAAGAAGCTTTAAAGAGCTTTATACTAGCTAAAATCAGCTGTTCCATAGAAATATGTCAATGATACTCGACAAAATGTATGGAACAGCAGATATGTTTTTCGCAAATTCCGTAAAAGTTGCTCATTTTGATGAGTACCTACTACGAGTTTGAGCCTTTTTCGACTTATAGGTACCCTTTCCTTATGACGATGTATAGACATTGTACATACATACATACATACATATTATCACGCCTCTTTCCCATTGGGGTAGGCAGAGACTACATCCCTCCACTTGCTACGATCCTGACATATGTCTTTCGCTTCTTCTACTTTCATAAGTGTTTTCATACAAGCTCGTCGGTTGCGGGTACTTTTTACGTGGCCTTTACTGAGAACGTCTTCGATTTGATCGTGATACGTTCGCCTACGTCGACCTCTACCAGCTTGTCCATTCACACTCGCCTTATAAATCTGTTTCGTCAATCGTCTTTCATCCATCCTCTCTACGTGTCCGAACCATCTCAGCATCCCTTTTTCTATCTTTGTCACTACATCTTCTACCACACCACAACGTACATTGTACACTACTCATTATGTCTGCTTATTATTATTTTTCGATAATATGCTTTCGGTTGACCGCACTCTTGCGTGATGGTGAGCAATGATGCGGTCTAACTCTAGTTTGAACTATGTATTAATGATTCTCAGCTTATAAAATAGGTAGGTAGATAAATAGTATTCCATACTAATCATTCATTACCATTTTTTTTCCTGAAATGGCCTTATCTTTGCCTTACGTTTACCAAGTTTTTGTTTGTATGAACTTTGGTATTTTTATCGTGGTTTTACAATTACCTATTTCATTCAAACTACATTACCTAACGTTTGAAGAACTAAGTTTACAACGAAAAAAAAAAAAAAATAATCTAATCAATCAATCTGCAAATCTAATTTTATTAACTCTATTCATTTGGTTTGTTATGTCACTGACATCATAAAAAGTACGAAATTATAACGTCATTAAATTCTAATTAACCTGTTATTGACACTTAAATCACAATGAAGTGGCAAATAAGGATTGCTATTAGTATACTAATGTTTGTGGCAACTTACCTTGTGGCACAGAACAAATAATAGTACTACTAGTACCTTGTAGTGAGGTATGAATAAGAGTTACCTCCTTAGTACGAACAAGCTACTCGTGTTCGTGCCTTACGTAACTTCTGCGCAAAGTTCCCTACATAACTTTAAACCTCAATGAAATACCCGTAACCCGTGTGTAAAAGGGCTTTCAAAACTTTACTCTCGAATAATCAAATTTCAACATTGATTTCGTTCATAAAAGCTTAAAAGCTTTATAACGATCGTAAATTTGATTTTAAAAACACAACACACGCTATAAAGGTGCTTCCTCACCAGGGGCCTGGGGCCGTACTGCGAGCAGTTAGTGTGAGTTTAAACTGAACCGCCCTGATTTTTTATCTCATTTTGTTAGCTAGGGAATATACAAGGCAAAAGTCAACGCGATTCAGTTCAGGTTAGCGCTAAAAGTCACTGACTGACGACTGACGAGCATTCGCCTCATCCTCATCACAACCACCACCAACACCTCAACCCAACAACAATACCAATGCTTCACTCTCAACTGTAATGTTACACATTGTAACATATTATTACAGGCTGCTAACTTAAATGCTCGGAAGCTCAAATCAGAACTGTTACATAACACGCGAATTCCGCTGCGAGAGCGCCTTAAACCTTTTATCGACTCAATTCTTTAAAACCAATGTTGTGTATGTTAATCAGTGGAACAGCATTTTCCGATTTCCTTCAAAGGCTCCATCGAGCCGTAGCGGGGCATTGTAGGAATCTGCGCTCCAACGACGCTTCAAGAATTTATTGAGGTATGCCGTACTATATTAGCTTTGCAAATTTGCTCGTTATCTATCGAGGATAATCTCGTTGTTATTGTTAAAAGGAATTGAACGGTAGTTTCCATGTTTAATGCAGATCGTATTAGAATAGTTGTACACGGAATTAGAGTATTGGCACAGTCCGGTATTCAGCGAGAGAGACTGAGAAATTGAGAATGGAGTAAGTTTGTTTTTAGGTTTTTTGAATGGTATTTTTATGGTGTTAAGTGCAGAACTGTGTTTCGTTTTGTGTCCGATGATGGCGACTCTGGCTATTTCCTGGCGTGTGCCCGTATGTGGCTGGTAAATCCGAACATTGTCTTGAACACATGGACACATGCCGTGCTGTAATGCTGGTGACCCGGTTCATTTTGTATGTGACTGTGGGTACGTATTAGTTGCAATTAGTTATCATCAATACACGTCAGTTCACTGCTGGCGCTGGCTTCTGTCTGCTGGCCCGACCCTTTAGTCCGTGTCGCCGTACGAGTTTGGCTTAATTATGCTCAATTGCCTACCCATGTGTGTTGTTTGGATTGCGTAATTCAATTAGATACAAAAATAGAGCTAGCTGCGCCCCGTGGTTTCACTGTCAACCTACAGGAACCGTTTATTTTTCCGACGAAGATTTCGTATTGATATTACCTCAATACGAAATCTTCGAAATCCGTTCAGTCGTTTTAGCGTATAAAACTAAACACACAAAGCTTCACAAACTTTTGCATTTACCTATAATATTAGCGTTAGTGTTTTGTTTCATTCCGATACTAGCTATCATCGTAGTTTCGTCCTCAAAAGCTCGTTCCCGTGTAGTAATCGTTTGATCGCATTGCCTGTCTCCTCACGTCGCCGGTACTCGGTACGGCTACCCGTCCGACAGTGACGTCACGCACTCAGGAAGTCTATTACCGACTTGATCCTTTTAGGCTAAGCGGATATTCAGCTGATTGGATTGACTCGTCTCCTCTAGACTGCTAATTACGGTTTTTGCTCCAGTCACCTAATGTGATTATTTAATTAGACACGTTCGTATGGTGTCTGTGTCTAGGATTGTCTGATAACAAATACTTAATCATTTAGTATTACAGTACAGTGACCGCAAGCTATTACAGTGATGTGGTCAAAGCCGTTCAAGCAAACGACGGTTCTGTTCAGCGAGTTTTATTTAGTTTTGCATTTCTAAAATACTTGGGGAACTGACGCTCCGTCGCTAATGGCTAAGGCTTTATTGATTATTTTATTATTGAACACAATAACCATTGCGCATATATCTATATATTATAATATATCTCTCTGCACAGGCACTCGTTCAACTTCCAACCCAGTATAGACCCGGTATGAGATCAGCATCGGTGAAAAGCTAGATTCGTGGCTTCGTGGAATAGATTACTGGTTCATGGCTGTTCAAATTATGTTTATTCTAAGGTCACGTTGTATGTTAGCTGAAACATCAACATCGAATATTCATTGTTACTATATAGCCAGCTTTATTTGCTCATTGCATGTCAGAAGGCACTATCGGTTCAGTACCAAGCATTACGCCGACGTTATTCCGCGTCGTAGCACGGCTTCCCCAAAGTTTGGTAAATAATTATCTTTTTATTAGACAATTAGTAGACTCGTATAGGTATTAGCTTATTAAGTTAAATGGCCAGACAAAGATGTTAAAAATTGCTATTGAATCTTTATGGCCTATCACAGTTTGAGGCCTTCCTAAAGGATCTAAGTGTTGTAATAGAATTGTTCAATGTTCATGTATGTTAGTCACTCATAACAGGTAATTAGTTGTTGATTTGGGCCTAGTTGCCTGATACAAATAAAACATTATTATTATTATACTCAAAAGAGAGCTCAGTTCTGTTGTGAATGATACTCACACTACTCGCAGTTGCCAAAGTGACGAAATTGATTAACTTCGTCGATCTGTGAGACCAGCCTGAAAAGCCTATGTCACGAGCTCTTAGAAGAATCCATTAGCATTCTATCTATATATATAAAAGTGAAGGTCGTGACTGACTGACAGATCAACGCACAGCCTAAACCGCTTAAGCTACAAACGTCAAATTTGGACAAAAGTTTTATATCAAAAAGCGGACGCACACTAAGAAAGGAATTTGCCCAATTCAACCCCTAAGAGGGTGAAAAGGGGTGTTTAAGTTTGTATGAAAAAAATATTTTTCTTAATGCTACGATTATCAAACTTTGCGAATATACTAATGTTAAAAAAATAATCGACACCTATTTCATCATTTTTCAAAAATCAACCCTTAAGAGGGTGAAACGGAGCAATGAAGTTTGTATGAAGATTTTTTTTTTAATGCTGTGGTTATGAAACTTTGCAAATATACTAAGCTAAAGAAAATATTAGACACTTATTTTTTTATTTTTTGAAAATCAACCCCTAAAGGGGTGAAACGGAGTATTGAAGTTTGTATGAAGAATTTTTTTTTGATGCTGTGGTTACGAATCTTTGCAAATATACTAAGCCTAAACAAATAATAGACACTTATTTTTTTGTTTTTTGAAAATCAACCCCTAAAGGGGTTAAACGGAGTGTTGAAGTTTTCATGAAAAATGTTTTTTCCTAATACTACGATTTTTTAACATTGCAATTGTACGAAGCTAAAAAAAATATTAGATACCTGTTTCATTATTTTTTGAAAATCAACCCCTAAAAGGGTTAAACAGATAAAAGTGAATGTCAAGACTGACTGACAGATCAACGCACAGCTTAAACCGCATAAGCTACGAACGTCAAATTTGGACAAAAGTTTTATACTAAAAAGCAGACGCACACTTAGAAAGAAATTTGCCCAATTCAACCCCTATAGGGGTGAAAAGGGGTGTTTAAGTTTGTATGAAAAAAATATTTTTCTTAATGCTACGATTATCAAACTTTGTGAATATACTAAAATAAAAAAAATAATTGACACCTATTTCATCGTTTTTGAAAAATCAACCCCTAAAGGGGTGAAACGGAGTATTGAAGTTTGCATGAAGATTTTTTTTGATGCTTTAGTTACGAAACTTTGCCAATAGGTATACTTAACGTAAAGAAATAATAGACAATAATTATTTTGGTTTTTGAAAATCAACCCCCAAAGGGGTGCAACGGGGTATTAAAGTTTGTAAAATATTTTTTTCTTAATGGTACGGTTATTTAACTTTGCAAATTTACTAAGCTACAGAAAATAATAGACACCTATATTTTCGTTTTTGAAAATCAACCCCTAAAGGGCTGAAACGGAGTATTGAAGTTTGGATAAAAATATTCTTTTCCCAATGCTACGATTATTTAACTTTGCAAATGTACTAAGCTAAAAAAATAATAGATATCTGTTTCATTATTTTTGGAAAATCAACCCCTGTGGGGGTGAAATGGCGTGATAAATATAGTACGGAGAGAGAATTGTAATGACTCACTGACAGACAAGGAACATCCTACGCCGCTGGTCGTAGAAATTTAAAATATGGAAGGTGTGTTTGTCTTGACGAGTAAACGTGTACCAAGAAAGATTTTTTTGAAATTCAACCTCTAAAGGGGTGAAATAGGGTGTTAAAGTTTGTATGGGGAAGCATTGTTTTTGACGCCACGGTATTGAAACTTTACAAATATACTAAGCTTAAAAAAATGACGAACATCATTTTTCACCAATTTCACCACTTTTGGAAAATCAACCCCTGTGGGGGTGAAATGGCGTGGTAATGTAGTACGGAGAAAGAATTTGTTTTGATGCTAACTCAATGAAACTTTACAGATGTACTAAACATAAGGCGTGTAAACAACATCCGGAAAAAATCCAAAACCTTCGAAAAGTCACATCCTCGAGGTGGAACTGCTAATTATCTCGAAAACTAAAAACATTTTTACCAAAGCGCTGAGACTAAAAAGTCACTAAAACCTCGGATCTTTTCGGAGCCAATAAAAATAACATAGTCGCCTCAAAAACATGGCCGCCATACAAACTTTGAGGGTCTATATCTCCGAAACGGTTGAAGATGGATGGGTGTTTTACTACAATGACATGTCATAGGAGTTAGCAAGGGCTACTTGATGGTGGTGGCGAAAATTCAAATGATTCCAAATGGCTGCCATTTTTCAAAATTATTCGAGGGGGCTGACTTATTGCATCCGGGCGTTTTTGGGGTCCCTGCTTCCATTGTAAGACGCTTTTTACATACTCTCAAAAAAGAGGGATAAATTAATTTCATCCCGGAAAAAAAATCGGTTCCCGAGGTATAGTCCACGCGGGCGAAGCCGTGGGCGGAAGCTAGTTATATTATAATATAGACAAGTAGTCTACTAGGTGACGGACTGTAAGGTAAGCCTAAAGCCGCCAAAGTGCTCCATTGTAGCCAGCCTTTTGTTTTCGAATTAATGGTCCTCCGATGTATAGGACTATAGGCACGTGTCCATGATTAGCGAGGGGCGAGGGCGATATAAAAAGGGTTGTTAATGCGATACCTGTGTTCGGCTCATTGGATCACGTCAATTGGAGTCGTGCCTTGGAGCTGGCTTCGACGAGGATTAGTCCTAAACCACTTATTGTGCAGATCACGCGATGTATGGCAATTATTCGGGTTGCCAATTATCCGCCATCTATGAAATGTGTGCTATCTCTCTGTTAAGCCTTTCCCTCGGGGTGATGAAATGAGAAAGAAATCCTAGCAAATCCTTTTATGAAAAGTATAAAATAAACAGAATTACTTTCACACACCTTCCACTGTTATTACAAAATATAATAACAGTGGTAGGCGTGTATTGTTTTCAACATTTTAGGTAAAAGGTAGTTCGTAATAATTGCGTATATATCTAGTCAAGGGCGTACTGAAAATTTCACCTCAGCTTTGTTTTGTTAAGAATAGTAGCACCAGTTAAAGCCAAAAAACTCATTATCACAATTGCAGTTCCGCCCAAGAATGTGCATTAGCGAAGTTCTCATGCATCGTCTTCAGAATCACGTGGTATTTCTCGAGTGCTCGTTACTTCCCTGGTTTAATTGTAGAGTGTACATGTACATCGCACTCTAAATTCCACTAAATGTACAACTAGATAATTCTCAATAAGTACTTATAAGTTGGAGATTCGAACTATTCTGCTTTTAAAATGTGAGTGAAAAAGTGTCTTAGGCGGAATTACCTACTTTTTACGCGACACAATTTGCGCGAGTCAAACAATCGTAAAAAGCGGTGTAGGATTGTTGTAAAAGCAATGGAAAAACTGAAATACTGAGTTGCACTAGTGTTGGCTCTTATTAGAGTAAAAAACATAGTGCTCCTGCCAAGTTTCTATTGGAAAACACTCGGGTAATGTGTCGCTCTATCGATGCCGATCGGAACCCCATTTCGCCGGTTTCCGGGCGCGCTTTATCGTCAACAAGTGACGGAATGACAAATGCGGACTATTTATTGTACTGAAAGGGAAGTTTATTCGATACGCACGATGTTTACTGTACCTTTGAAAAAAGGATTTGTAACTCCATATTGATTTTAATTTTTACGTAACTTAAGTAAGTTCTGGTCATTGATTACAAATTTTCAGAGCTTTATAAAGAAAACTAATTGTTTATTTGTCTTTATAAACAAGTAGGTACCCAAATGAATTTAATCTGAATAATTATGTAGGTAGAGGTAGCAATCAGTCTTAATAGTGCTGAACAAAAGACGCCTAGCTTTAGCAATCTTTTGTTTTTACTATCGGAATCATTAGTGCCAGTCGTTAGGACAGTTCATTTGTTTACTTTTTGTCTCGATTTAGTACACTTTGACTTTTGTGGGTTTTCTAAATGAGGCTTTGAACTTGTACCTACTATTATTGATGCTGTGTTTAAATTCAAAGCTATCTGTCAGCCATATTACAATACAATAACTCTTTATTGACACCACAAAAAATAAAATTACAAACATATAATAGTAAAATACACGAGAAAAGGCCCAAAGGGACCGCATTGCTAAGAATGATCTTTGTACTCTAATTTGAACCTTTTTTTCATATTATCGAGTAAACCGATACTAGCCGATAGCAAGCATAAATAAAAGGAGATCACTAAGAGAAAGATGAACTTTTTGCTCTAAATAGCAGTAGGTAATCTTGTATACTCCGAAGATTTCCGACAAACTTTGTTTTGGAAATTGGGTCGATTAAATTGGAGGGAAAAACCTTTTAAGTTAGAACTCGTAAGTCGATTACGGTGGAAGTTAAACTTCACGTGTTTTATTACAGCCTTTGTTGTTATACGAGTGCTAAAAGAAGGATTATGCTGTTAGAGTTCATGCATTTATTTAGGGTTCTTTTTCTCATTACAATTCCTAAATGCCAGGACCTATTTTGATGGGATTGGTATCATTAGAATCCTTGCATTGTTCCTAGCGTCACAGGCTATTTTATTTTGCAAGCACTAGTCCTAGCTACTTTAGTTGCTAATTTATTTTGTAGTCACTAGTCATGGTCATGGTATTTATTTATTTTAACAATCTACGCGACTGTGGACTTTGAAAATAATATGAAATACTTTGTATTCAGTGATTTCACAAAAGAGATTATATAGGTAGGTATAATATGTTTTGTTTTTCTTTTGCAATCTATAAGACGAGAACAGCAACACTTTTGTACCATTCTGAAATGTAGGTATTTGACTCGCGGTATCTAGAAATAGTTTTGAAATATCTATTTATTTTTGTCGCGAGTGCGGTCGAGTTCAATTACTTACCTATCGAAAAAGTGGTACGTGCCATCCATCTATTATGATCCGACGTAGCGCCCGACTTGACGACAGCAACAAATTGATATTGGAGAACCGTTTGAAATACCGTAGGTACTTATTTTTGTTGTACCTGGCAACTTCTATCTTAGACTGTCTTTTGGAAGTGTCGTTAAAAGTTACCAACGTATTCTTTAATTTATTGAAAACTGGTGTGTTGTTGATTTTTTTTATTTTACTTTTTTATCTTTTTGACTCGTTTTGCATGTTATGATTTAATTTCATATCTTCCAGAAATTCCAGACCAGGTATCTTGATTTTTAACACGCTTTTATTAGCTTCACCTGTATGTCTGTATGTATGTTTGTAACCGACTCCTTTTTAACCCACTTTAAACGGTCAGATTTCTTTCAAACTTTGTAGATATTATTATATCGAGGACCGATGACAATACACTAAACAAAGCGTGTTTTTTAGTTTTTTTAACTATTAATTATTACTGATTTCCTTTCTTTGAAATTTGTTTCTTTTTCGGACTATAGGATGGTTTCAAGTTAGTTAGTGACGTCAGATACATAATTTGAATCTCAACTGTATTGTATAAAATGGACCTATAGTAAAAATAGAATAGATATAAAAAATAAGTAGGGGAAGTCAGCTCAAAGCGGACATAGGAGGCAAAGCGGTCATGCTTATTACTCGGTCATAGTGAATAATACCCCGACGTTGCCGATTTCGGCGCATAGACAATCCCCCACCCCACGCCGGGACGCAGGACGCAGGCTCACCGCAGTAGCAGCGACTGCGTCACCGAACTTCGGTGACGCAGTCGCTTACAAAAATCGTTTAAGTCCCACTTCGGTGACACCGAAGTGGGACATAAACGATTTTTGTCTGTGCTACTAAAATATTGCGAGGTAGGTTTTTATTGATTTGACTAAATCTCACTAAACTTTAGAGTTTTCGTTAAAATCGTCTCAAAGTTTGTCTATTTGCGAGTGCTTGTGTGACATTTTGTTTCTATTAAAACAAAAAATGTTAGTGCAGTTTACGTTGAAAACAAAATGGCCGAAAAAGGCATAGCGGCCAGGGCAAAGTGGCCACTATCCACTTTGCCTTTATTTAAATTTATTAACTAGTCCAATATGTCTTGTTTAGATGGTAAATCTCTGGATTCAGAACCTACTACTGTAAACTCGGTCATGAAATCTGAAAAGAAATGCATCCAGAATTACGTTTATTAGAGTTGATTGGAGTTAAAAAAAAACCCTTGTTTCCCTAGTCATTAAGCCCTAATATAAAAATTCAAAGATGAAAATAGATGTGTAGGTTATAATGTTTTTAAAGCAATGCTACGTGTTGTTGATGCTTTACCTAATAGTTTTTTAGACTCCGTATCAAGATATTTTCTTATGACTAAAAATTTAAACAATGTTAAGTCAAGACTGTGAAATGAGAATGTTAATTTTAAAGTAAAATTACTTTAAATAAGTACAAGACTAGCTAGTAAGCTCAAAACGGGCAATAATTGAATAAGAACTGTGATTCTGGTATAATTTTGTAATCTTATTGATATTATAGGCATTGCAAGTCCTATTTATATAGACGAAAAAGTGCTGGCCACATTGCCCGGAGCCGATGGCCGCTTTAGGCGACCACTCGGGCAAAGCGGACTTTTTCCAATTTTTTCTAATTTTAAAATAGCTTTTGTAATAATACTTACTCATTTAAGAATGTGACTTGCATATTATGAAAATAGGATGTACACTCTATCCATTGGTTTAAAATGATCTTATGTTATAAGTCGTTTTGTCATCTAAAACGACAGTCTAAGTTATGGTGTCCGCTCTGAGCTGACCTCCCCTACCTACGAGTATCTTTATTTTCAAGGAAACATGTTTTGCATTAATTTTCTTCGCTACATTTAGTTGATACATATTTTACTATTGCATTATCCTTCATTGTTATTTCTTTGGTATTTCTCTTTACTCATTCCATCGGATAATTGTTTGCTTTTTCTTACCCCTGACAGTCGTGATAATAAATTCCAATTACTAAATGAAAGGTTTCTTTTTCACTATCTAGCTAAGTTGTAATTCAGGTGGAATTTGGTGCTTAGTAAGTCAGATTTATCTACCTTTTAAGCTAGTATCTTAAGCGCCTAATTTTTATACAACTTTGCCTAACTAGGGGCTCGACGTTTGAATCTTTCATATGCGTATTTTTCGATTTTCACCGAAATACTATAGAGATTTCGTTCAGAAAAACACGCATGAAAATACCCATGCGAGCGATTAAAAAATGATCCCCAAAACATACCTACTTTTTTATCTTATTATTAAGTAGTTTCTTCCAATTAAAAACTAGCGATACGCTCAAAATAAAAAGAGAAAATATGAACAACAACCTTAACTTCTCATTTAATTTTAAAGTTACTGCATATCAGCAGGTGAAATAAAAATAACAAAACAAAAAGGTGAGGATAATTTCCAAGTTCCAGTTTTTATAACCAAAACTGTATGAAAACCAGTCGCTGAGTAACAAAAGGTTTTATTTAATAAGCACTGCAAGTTGACCTAGTTTATCAGAGCGGTCTCACCATCATGCATCGCTGAAAATTTAATCTTCCACTAGGAGAATCGACGCGGCGCTCGCGAGCTGTTACGAATAATTTATTAATATTGCAATTAAGCATGTGATGATACTTCAGATTTATATTAATTAGGTAAAATATTGGGTTTGTCAGTCTAGCCTCTAGCTAGACCACACTACTTACTACTTACTATTGATAATAAAAGGCTGATGGTAATGTCTCCTCGTATCCTTGTTGCAGTATCCTGTTCGCTGACATCGTGGGGTTCACGGTGCTCGCATCGCAGTGCAGCGCGCAGGAGCTGGTGCGGCTGCTTAACGAGCTCTTCGGACGGTTCGACCAGCTCGCCAACGTAAGTTTACGATTAAGACTGCAAATGAGAACCACTTTTTAGTATTGTATTTGAAGTAAGAAACCTTATCAAACTCAATGGAGTGTGAAAATACTTACCCTGATATCAGATCTCCCCTAGATCTGATATCCAAGCAGTGGGATAATTAAAGGTTGTGAATGTAAATTAATTAACCAATTAACCAATGAAATATTCATTTATTGGAGTATCCAGATGTTATAACAAACTCGATTCTGAAAAAAAATATTCGATGCTTTTGAATCCCAATAATCTAAAAGCCCACGTATTTCTTGTTCAATTTATTTTCTGTTTAATTTCTGAATTTGTCTAGATAAATTGGATTTGTATCATAAATAGTTCAATGAAAAACGACTTCCTGCCTTTCAACTTATAGGTTTACCTTCTTCTGTATTAGGTTAATGAAAACAAATTTGCAATTTCCCTCTTGATGTATTCCGCAAAAGGGATTTGTTGAAGCAAGAAAATTGGGCATTAAAACACAATGAGACCTTACAAACAGTCGAAAACGTGTAACATAATTGCTTCTTTGATGATGTTAACGTTAAATGACGGAATACAAAGAGCTGTTAAGAGCTATTTATATTATTTTTACTTGATTGCTTTGTCCAATGATTGTGAGCTAGTGTGAGTGACAAAACAACTTCTGTTAACGACAATGACTTTTACTAAGGTTTTTGTTTCTTTTTCTGGCGGTCTGCGGTTAGCTTATTGTGTTTTTCGAATAGTTACGAGTCAAATCTGCATGATTCATCGGTTCAATAACTTGAAAATGCCACGAAATTTCAGTGTCATCTGAAAAGATAATCTCGTCTGCAAAATCTCTTTTACTATGGAGACCTATTTGTTCTTACAGATAGTCATAAAGTACTCGTATACGAGTACATCTATGTACATTATCTCAAAGGCTGAAACTCTTGAGATACATAGTCTATTTTCTGAGATGACATCTCGTCGTCACTACAGATATTTGACGAATTGTGGCTCGTTAATCATATGTAGATTTACAAGATTAGTCAGAAAGAGAAATGCTAAGCCAAAATATAATAAGTCTCTGCTGTAGGTACTTATTATTTAAACAAAATTTATCGTGAGATCAGTCTCAAAAGTCAGAAATCGCGCAACTCCATGGAAGTTCATTGACTTTCGACAAATGTATGAAACAGCTGATTTATTTACCCAATTTTAGTAGAAGTTGTTTGATTGATGAGTCCAATTACCTACTCTGGCCTTAGCATCTCTTTGCAATTAACCTTGTACAATGTACAAGTTGAGTTTAGGTTTAGTTTCGACCCGAAATTTTAACAATATCGTCGACCCATCACCCAGATTACTAACCTCGTATAAGAGGAATTTAAACCCAACCTATAACAAATTTTACTAACTTTTTAATGAGTTGGTTTATTCATTCATCGTTTTTTAGGATAACCATTGCCTCCGCATCAAGATCCTGGGCGACTGCTACTACTGCGTGTCCGGACTGCCGGAGCCGCGCTCCGACCACGCGCGGTGTACCGTCGAGATGGGTCTCGACATGATAGATGCTATTGCGTGAGTACTAATATACCTATATATCTCCACAGAGTCACAGAGTCTTCTGATAACATATCTTCACGAATTTCTAGTTTCGGCTTTAGCGTGACGTTATTTAACAACACAAACAACACCAATTTTTTTGTTTTCATATGTTTGTCAGTATTTTCCTCTGATACAGGTCGGAAATGTTATGCAGCAAACAATACTACATCATGCATAATTGAGGCAAATTTTTGTTTATAATTGGGCATTAACACTAGGTACCACTTGGCTCACACTTCTTAACCAGACACAACTTTATAACTGCAAGTAAGAGATGCCAAATGAAGAAAAAGTAAAAACACAAATTGATGTTGTTTTTTCAATAGATCAAACATAAGAGAGACATTATCCAAGTCCCTGTGGGGCTTATCGTAAAACAGAAGCGGTGTTTATAAATATCAAAGCTCAATAACACGTGCGAGCGGGCACAGCAGTGGGGCGTGCGCAGCGGGGCATACCGCGATATGGCTTATCGGAGCATGGCTCATCAAAGGAGCGCTAAATATACCCGCCTGCGACATCCTGGGTGGCTCTCCGTGGCGCGACATGCGTGAAGGCCACTAGGTCAACACCAACACGCACAATAACTTACGTAATTACATATGTACCTTCTAATAAATCCTGTCTAGGGTTTGAGAGAAGTTTTGTAGAAGTTGTTTGTGTAGTTTTTGAAAGCTACACATACGACACATATCTACAAAGCTTTTAAAAATTTAAATATCTGCTTTGGGTCTTGGGGTTGGTTGTCATTGTCTTTGTGTGTGTTTTATGGTATCCTCGACACAGATAATTCTAATTGTGACCCTGAAGTGTTACTTTTTACCTTGTGGTAACAAACTAGTAGTTAGACCAGCTAGCTTCTATTCAGATTTCAGAGTTGGAGATATTCTTAAGATTACATCTATAGGCAATCTAGTATGCAAAAGCCAAAGCTAATACAACAAGCCAGTAGCATCTTGACCGCAAACCGCGACCTCGGCCAGATACCCATCTGTCCAACACACAGTGAGAAGGATACAAGATCAGTATTCCGCTCGGATACTGTTTCCGACACACGTCACGCCAGCTGACGGAGAACACATTGGAAAATGTACAACAGACACATGACTGGGTAAACAAAACAAACAAAAACATGAACGACGAACGGAAATGCAAAAGTTTAAGCTGTAAAATTAAAAATTCATAGAGTCCGTTTCCGTATTCGTACCTATCTGTGCCTAAATATTGTTTAGTTTTTAGGGATGATGTCTTCGTAACTGGTTTTGGCAACGGCGTGTTCTGCTTCTGTTAAATTGAGTTTAGATGGTGGATCCTAAAATCGCTTATGTGATAGTAAAAGTCTTTAGAACTTCTAGTACAAACCACTATCAACAGAGAGTAAACTATTCGTACCGCTCTAACTTTCCAGAACTCGATACGAATAGCCTAAGTCCTAGACTATTCATTCGTGCTTTGACGATAGTTTCGTGCAAGGACTACACAGAGTTGTCCTCAAAGCAGCAGTAACATCAATCATGGCTGTCCCTTCAGTTCCAATGTGTGCGACCTTTCTCGTCCTTTCCGTGTCCGTCGCATCTTCCCATGCGACATCCAAATCGCTTAAGATGGCTTAACGTCACCCAGAATAGGGATTACCTTCGCAACCTACATTACTCGTAGAGTAGATTATATACCTAGATATAGATATAGGCATGTTCTAACTATTCGCTGGTAGATAAAAAGTAAGTTCGTATAGTCTGAGTGAATGAGGGCCAGACAGTCAGAACTTTTAGGCCGCCTAAAGGCCTCCGATATAATCCGACATCGGTGGCCTCCGACAAGTAGGAATTCTTGATCGACTTTGCTGCTACACTTCTTAACGTATTTCAATACTTAACTAGTAATACAAACTTAGAAATACGTTGATTGTTTTATTTTTTCGTTATTGCATTCAGCGGATATTGTCAAGAATCGAGAAGTTTTATTTGAGCTTTCAATCATTTTATTGGTTTTAAAACCTGACTAAAAGCATTTAGAAGAAATTGCTTTTAGCTTATGGTATGAAATAGTCCCGACTATAAATTGTGAAATGACACTATTTTATATTGTTTGGAGTAGGTACGTAATCGAATTTTATTTCTGAAAGGGTTTTGAATTCAGTTCAGACTAAAATGTTGTGGTTGCCATCTGGATAAGCTTCGTTGTTCATGCTAAATAAAATACTAAAAGTATTTCTCACTGATTTCAACTAACTAAGTTAACTAAGTTCAACTAAGTTCAGATTGAACTGGTAAAATAATATCTTGATTACTGGTATATATTTTAAAATTAAAATATTGAATCTTCAATATTCTTGGTAATTTCTCTCAAGTTTAATTAGATGCTTATTTAGGATAACGATTGTCAGTTGAATCGTATCGTGTAGGATGGCATAATTATAATACATCTGTTAGCTCGATTTTGCTCTAAAATATCGCCAAATCCTTTTAGTCGAGCTGAAAAATTGCTCAGGAGCTATTATTATTAAAGCACCTAATACTTTAATAATTTAATCGTAGTAGCTGAGTGGGAGAACAGCCGCATCGCATTCTTGAGGTGGCGGGTTCAGACCCCGACTTATATCAATAAGTTTTTTCGAGCTTAACATATGTACCTATATACGAATTTACATACCACTGGCTTTTGACCAATCCGCACTTGACCAGCGTGGTGGAATTCGGCCTAAATCACCCTTCGAGGGTAGACCTGTATCCCAGCAGTGTTTTGACAACCTGTTTGGCTCAGCGGTAATATATCCGCCTTTTAAGCCAGAGGCCCCGGGTTCGATTCCCGGCCGGGTAGATGTTTGAATGATGAATTTAAATGTCTGCTCTGGGTCTGGGTGTTAGTTGTCCTTGTCTTTGTGTGTGTTCCATGGCATCCCCGACACAGGATCAATGTCAAACGTCAAACGTTTATTTTATTTTTACCTATAAGATATATTAGTATATTAGTAAGAGGATATATTAGAAAGAGTATTAGTAAGAGGATATATTAGTAAGAGGATTTAAAGGTTGAGAATGATGAAGATGAATACTTTAAAACTGTTTACCCCAAATGGGTTCAAGAGCACTCGGTATAAATATAAAACTGTCAAAACACCGGACTGCTAATGAGCTATCACTTTGGTACATATTGGCGCGACACTAGCCACCATTCACATTTGAACAAGCACTTGCACGTTTTCGAAACGAAAACCACTCAGTGCCTCTATTTTCGACTTTCGACTTTATTTTCATTGCGTCAAAGTTATTTTTAAAGGGTACATAAAATTGCCAAAGTATGTATGGAACTGTCAAAATAAACTCACGAAAACGACAACATTTAAACGGGAAATTGGTAAACCCAATCTGTGGAAGTTGTCATCCTGCGCACTGATCTGAAAGAGGCGAAGCTATTTGGCTCAATCTTGACCCGATTTTATTCAAAGAGATCCGTTCCCGTAAATAAACTGAGAGAGGCTGTCAGTTATAAGTTTGATGAGGTTTGGCGATCAGTTTTTTTATAGACAAGCGTTAATTAGAACGAATGTCTTGTCACTGTGCCCTCTAAATTTAGAACTTACGCAATCCTTGGCTCTCGCATTGTGTGAGATACTACATAGTAACTTCGATAAAGCTATTTCTCTTAATTAGGACCGAAAGAGATCAATAACAAAACAAAAGATCAAACAAAGGCAAGAATGAAATAAATTACCTACTTTAAAAATCTAAAGAATTGCATGTTTGAAACGAAAATTTTGTACAAGATTTGTGATATACTTACGCATAACGAGTTCAAAAGGAGTGTTAAAATGTCGTGACGTTGAGAAATTGCATAAGGCTTAACAAAAACTAGCTTCAAGTTCTAGCTTCATATTGCAACGAGGGAACGGCGTAGAAACTCCAATATGTCGGAAAATAAACAAATGGTGGCATTTTATCGCAATCCAGCACAGCTGCGGGCCGGCGTTTGGCTGTGAGCACCAGATACACAAGTCAAACACACAATTTGTTGACAATGTCCGCTTGTCTGTGAGCCACCGTCAATATGGGCTCGGCTTGCATGTGCATCGTCAATACCTTTATTGCATTTGTGTTTGAGTAGGTATGTAAAAGAAGATAATAGCCATAGGTATAGCAGTATGATCATGTTCCAAGTTTGCAATGGAATTTATCTTAATATTTTTACTTTTATATACCCTTCGAAATATCGTTTACTTTGTCACGCGCGCCTAAATATTCCTACAGTTTTAGACACCTATTGACTAGGAAAATAAACATTACATTAGCATTCACACCTAGCCGGAAATGATGGTCTTGAAAAATCATAACCCATTACAAAAATATGTTTATAATATTATGTCACTGCTACAAACAACATCTGCGCCGCAATTATTCATAATGCTATCTCTAAATTGTATTAGCCGTGTATTTTCGTCGGTTATCTCTTTGAATTAGGTGTCTGGAATTTTTGGAGCCCCTGGACTATCTGCATTGACATTTATAACGTAAGTAAAGTATTTTTGTCGGAAGCCGTAATTGCTGGCAAGTCGCGCCTGCCGTAAAACTTATTCTGGGTTTCTCGTATTATTTCTGTGGGTATTATTAAAATATGAAGGTACGAACAACTGGACAACAATCATAGATCTATTTTTGATATGGTATTCTATTCTATTCATAGTTTGTAAATAAGACTTCGACTTACATTGACTTCTAAAAAGCGTTTCAATTCAGTTCAGTTAATTTAAAATAGATACCTACAAGGTCCAGCATCACTTACCAGTTTATCCTTAATATCAATAAATCTCCCAGAATCAGGGACGCCAGAGACAGCCGTTCCAAGTGGGTAATCATCAATCTGCGAGTACGCAATTAATTTTGCCAAGTTTGCACGTAGCATTTGTCTAAAGAACATTTCGGGCATTTATTAACGTCACATCGTCTAGCAAGACTCGGCTCAGCATGTCAGCGATCTGTATGCTGTATTTTTAGTGTAATTTATGATTAAAGTCGGCCAATTCGATCGTGATGTTTGTTGATTCAACATTTTCTTGCCCAGATGAATGTAATGGAGTAATTACTTATCGTCAGAGAATTAACAACCGTTTAATTCCCTGACGGAGTGTATTTACAGATAACGTCGCAGCCTTAGGAGAACTGAACCAGGATCATTTATTTCATTACGTAACGATGAAAGAACGATCTACGAGGAGGCAATTTATTAAGTGAATGAAAACGAGACAGTGAAATGAAGCCATTCTGGTCGGATTTTCCTGTAGTCTAATTATACAATTGATATATCTATTATCCAGCTGTCTAAGTTTTTTTTAATAAATAACCTAACTTTTTTTAACCAGTGAACTGGCTTGTGATTAATCACAAATCATACCACACAATGATATTATAATGGGACCGTTTACTGATTTTTGTTGACCTACTAAATGAGGTTTAACATTTTTTACGGTTCAATTTTTACCCACGACGGAACGGAGCAGGCATTGAATAACTTTAATGGAAATGGAAACTTCATTATTATTAATATTACGTACTAGTTAAATTTTCATCACTATATTTGAGGATCTTAAAATTTGCCCTGTATTTCCTAATAAATTTTTATACGATTGTTTCACTGTTCAAAATCAAAAGCTCAAACAGTAACAATTTTGAGCGTGGAAAATGCAATTAGAACTTTCTGTAATTTCAACACTCGAACTCGTGATATTTTGTTTCCCGTTTTCCTTTGTCCGTTTTGTCGTCGCGTCGGCAGTAAGAACAACGGAAGCTGTTTTTCAGGGCCGGCACCGACCCGTATAATTCAGCATTCAGGGCTGGCTCGCGTCGATAGCGGCATTAAGCGACATGTGGCGGTCCCATCCCCTCGCTAGTGTTGCTAGCGTGCGATAGTCAAAAACATGTGCCAAGTCTAAAGTAACGGGCAATTGTTCTGTAACGGTTACACATAAAAAAACAAGGTTTTCATAAAATGATGAAAAAATACAACTAGAAACAGACTAATAGCGTTTTTTAGAAAGGGACAATTTGGACGGAAAGTTATGGGTATTCGATAAGACTTCAAAAGTAACGAAAAATATCATAAAAGTAAAGTTTCAGCAGTGTTGCCCCACGCACCCTCCAATTGGGTAACTAGGGTAATCTGTTTTGACAATAGTGCGTAATGATTGGGTTATGTTTGATGATTGCCCTTTATATTTGATTTTCAGAGCACGTACGATCGTTCAATAAATTGGAAATGCACTGTTTCTGAATCTATGAATACTTAATTTTCGGCCTTTCATCAGCTTTTGCATGTTGATGAATTCATTAATTTATTTAATATTTAAAATTAGCAGCACTTAGCTGTTATGAAAAAGGGCGACGATGTTGACGAAGAAGAAGATGTTGCCTACGTGTTGATCCAAGCTATATTTATGCCAAATTTCATCCAATTCCATTCAGCCGTCTCAGCATGAAGAACTAACCGACCCATAGCCAAACTTTCTCATTTATAATATTTGTTGCATTTTTAAACTTTTTTCTAGACTTATTGGTGTGATATAAAAATATGATTCATTTAGGCATCAGAAGTTAGCGATGCTACCACAAAATCAATATGCAAGTTGCTACCGAGATATTACTCATACGCCATAAAGCATAGTCTATATAGTCTAGTCAAGGCTATAAAACTATAAAAAGGCTATGAAACTAACTATTCCAAGAAACCATTCCAGTTCCTAACTTTTCTACCCTAGCTATGTCTACTATGTTGCTAAAATATTTGTGTTTCGAGAGTTGAAGCAGTTTTCAATAGAATCGAAAAAAGGAGCGGCGCATTGTACCGCTCCCCGAGACTTTAAACTTTCGCTAGCTTCTTTACTTATTTCTTGGAAGCTGGATAGAATTTGTTCAGCTTTTATATCGAACTTGGCAACTAAATGGATAACAAGTGTGTCTATCAAAAGAGCATGAAACAATATCGTATTTCAAACTACTAGATGCTTTACGTTATCCAAATATCAAAGTAAATGATTGTCTTTGATGTAGGGCGTATAAATCGTCTTTAGATGTTAGTGCCCTATCAATTTCAATGTCACGTTTAGGTTTTTATTATGTCTGGATTGTTTTATTTATATTTTTTATTACTGTCATGGTGTTCACTAATATTTCTACGTTGTTAGGTTACAGGTTTCACTAGAATAAACTAAAATACGTGATAGATTAGAATTTTATATGACATTTACTATTTACTTATTTAAATTTCCACATTAATTTTCATTAAATTCAGTTTAATTGGCATGTAACTGTTTGTTATAAATTTAAAACTATAACATGTGATTAAAAAAATAAAATTAGATGGACGCTGCTTATACATGGTGTGGCGTAAAGAGTAGATAATCCTTTACCTACGGGTGGGAGACATCACGACTGTTCGGAAAATGACAATTTGTATTCAGCAAAAGAGTCACGGTTTTCGAGTTAAAATTGAACATTTTTGAAAATTTGAGGAAAATTAGACTTCAAATATGTCCAATAACTCGAAACACGTGACACTTTTACTGAATACAAATTGACTTTTTCCGAACAGTCGTGATGCCTCCCAGCCGTAAGTAAAGATTAGCTACTCTTTACGCCACACACTTTATAGTCTTCTATGTCTTCTTTGATGGGTGGATGTCATTATGTCTCTTTAGCAAGTGAGCCAGTCCTAACTGTAGTATTAGCATAGGTATTAGGCCATGGACATAACCATGAATAGCGAATATGTCATCACTCCGTATCGAGTCGATGCCCCGTTTCGTGGTACTACTTGTTACTAACCTACGGCACAATGGAGCATTTAGCAATATTATAATAAGGTTAGTAGGTACGCAATACAGTCATAACAAAGAGAAATTAACATAACAGTAATTGTGTTAGGTGGTCCTTGGATTAATTTCTCATCAAAGGCGCCGGCGCCGGGCTGTGCTCGGATTAGCTGTAATTGAATTTCGAGAGACTCGTAGCTGTGAGTTTCATGTGTCGATACACAAAGTTACGAGAAGCACTAATGGATATCGCGATATGATTTCTCTAATGGATCCCCAAATAGCGTAATTGGCTGTGAAGTGTAAGGTGTCCTTTTCAGCGGCTCTTGTCAACACCGCAACTCGATGTTAATTTGAGCCGAATATTATACAAATCGTGTGTCTTGTTGAATTACAGATTTCAACAGTATATAAAACAGCCTGAGCTTTGTAATTATTTTCTTTTTTTATCGAACAAACTTTGGGTAATTTCAATTGATGTTTATATAGTGTTTCTGTTCTCTTTCCCTAGCAGCTCTCTGGTATTGACAGCTCTGTTGTACATACAAAATGAAATCTAGACTATCTTTGTGAAATACATCTGTTGACCCACTTGCACACAGCTACATCCAATGAAATTATTTCATTTACGTGAATTATCGGGAGAACTGCAAATACGAGCGTAGATGGTATATCCATTTCATATATCCAGTGTTTTATTGAATACTAGCGGCCCGTCCCGGCTTCGCACGGGTAGACATTCATTTTTTAAACATTTTGGGATAAACGTAGAGTAAATGTGCATGTCTTGATGCGGGAATTAGGTAGATTTTTTTTTATTTCTATTTATATTCAAATGTCACATTAAAAAAGTTTACATTGTCCAAAGCGCTAAAGGTAAATATATGGTTTAAGTATTCTTTAATTTTCTAATTTTTCCCGGTTTTTTTTTTTAAATTTTTTCTTTCATAAGAACCTTCTCCTGACAATAACAAACACAACAAAAAAAAAAGTGAAATCCAGCCGTTCACGCGTGATGGCGTGACCAAGGGAAATACGGATTCATTTTTATATATTGAATATAAAGGTACGTTTTTAAACGAAAAAAATACTAACTACAAATAAATTAATATTATCTTCACTATTACACTTTTATAGAATACCATACTATTGAAAAGGTATTATAAAAAATGATCTAATCTTTCACTACTACGAATTTCCGTAATTGCTTCAACCACATAAATTTTTCGTTGTGCAGCCTAAAAGGTGTCAACAATTCACATAAAATGTTCTTAGGTACTGAATTTGTTAAAGTCGATGTTACACTGTGAACTCGTGCGACAGGTAGTCAAGAATGTGAACAAAGGAAAGGGCAGCATCAGCGGTCAAAGGATTCATTTCCAATATTTGATGCCACCAGCGAAAAACGAATAAGAAAGGGTTATATTTGGCGGAAGCGGTGGATGTTTGTAAAGCTCCGACAAATATATTATTCGGAGTTACAACAAAAGGAAATGCTAAGCCAGAAAAGGGACCCATAGTACTCATCATTCTGATAAACTTTTACTATGGAGTAATTCTGAAATCTCGAAAACACTCGACAAAATGTATGGAACAGCTGATTTTATACAACAGTTACTAGTTGATTTTTTCTGTAGGTACTAGGTCAATGTACCTGTGTCAAGGATTAACTCGAGGTTTTTTAGTTTTCGGGATAACAAAATCTTCAGTCCTTACCTACGTATTTATGACGCACTTAGAAATATAGAAGGTGTTTCTAAATGGTGAGTAATACATAAGTATAAGTGATGTTCTACACGTCAAGGTGAACAACTTTTAGGACACAAGTTTGCTAAATTTGAGAGAAAAAAATATCGAGTCTCCATAAAAAATTTAGTCACGTAATCAATTTTGTATTTCGAATTTAGCAAACTTGTGTTCTATAAGTTGTTTACACACCATTCAGAAACATCCCATATAAAAATTACTAGTAAAGGAAAATTCCAAAACGAAGCCCACAAAATGCACATGGTAACTCGTGTTACCTTCATTAAAATGAAAGAAACAGCGACGATACCTGTTCGACCTGGGACCCTATTCTTGCGAGTGACATATTATCTCGGTCACTGTCGCTCTCATTAGAAATGTCATGAGAGTGAGAGTGACGGAGATAATCTCGAGTGCCTAAGAATAATCCCTGAGGCTTCGACTGTAGAGTGTAGACAGGCTCGCAGACAAGGCTAAGAATTATGTCAGTCTTGTCACTGTTCAATAATTGAAATAATCTTATTGACAGCGTGTAATAGGTGTTATTGCTTGTTATGTATGACTTCGAAGGAAAATCCTGTCGACCAGAATAATTACGTAAATAAACGTAGTCGCCGAAGCTAATGCGTCACTGAATACGTAATTATGATTTATGAATGAAAATAAGGAAAATGGATCAGTCTGTCACATAATATTTGTGCTTTTATCGTGCAATTAACTTTAATTTCCCATAAATAATTATCATAAGCTTTTATATAGAGTGCCGTTTTAGTATGTCAGTGTGGGTCAAATTTTTCAACTGAATTTTGAACCACTTCCCGATGTCGGATTAACCTGAATTTTGATATAGGTACCTTTGTAATGTCGATGACACTGAAATAAAAGCTTGTTTTTTTAAATATCAAAAATAAATATATTTTCGGAAATAAGTTTGCATTTGAACGCCATCAATTCACGATTCATTTTGAGTAAGCCTAGCCTTCTCAAAAGAACATGTTTTATTTCTCTTTTGCAATAACTTTTATCTTTCATTCTACACCGTTAAGAATTATTTTAGTAAGAATAATAAAAGCGTTTCAAATTAAATTTTCACAATGAAAAGCCGTACTGGGACAGGAAGTTATTTTAAGGTTCTAATTCCGCGTGTCAACTGCGTCGTAAACTAATGAAAAAATATGAGTCTCCGAAATAATGAAGCGCTTTTAGGTCGACAGTACTTTTAACGAATCTCATAAATTGCGCAATTATACGCATAATTAATTCGACTGTCCCTACGAACAGTATGGAAATTACAAATGGCCTTTTTACAGAAGAGCAATATACCTAAAGTCAAAATATGGTCTAAACTAATACGTCAAAATGGGTAGTATTAATTTTATACGACTTAAAACAGGTCGACATTTTTTTAATCTTAATTTATATATAAATCTCGTGTCACAATGTTTGTCCTCAATGGACTCCTAAACCACTTAACCGATTATAATAAAATTCGCACACCATGTGCAGTTCGATCCAACTTGAGAGATAGGATAGTTTAAATCTCAAATTATAGTCGCATTTTTAATTTATTGCAAATTATATATATACTGATAATTTTTACTATAAATTGACAAGTTAGCATCAACATACTACGGTTGCTATAGTTACGCAATGGCTTTTGACAGGACAACGTCTGTCGAGTCAGCTAGTAGATAATTATTTGTTTTCCTAAAAGTGTATTAAATATTCATATAATTGGTCAAATGAAAAATAATCTTCTTTTGCAGTTTCGATACTGTTCGGAGGGGCAGTCGAATTTGTACGGGGTTATTTCCATTAGCGTACATACAACGTGTAACAACTCTTCACGGCACTTCTCGTAAATTTTATGTAAATTCTATAAATTTTCTCCTTATCGAATACGCTGTTAAAATGATGATGTTTACCACGAACTTAACGTTTGACCTTCAACTTTCGCGTTTCATAAAACATAGTACCCATAAAAAAGCTGTAAAGTTCGGTTAATTTGTCACCGATAAAAGCTCATTGTATAAACAACCACAAATAAAAACAATTTATGTTTGTTACAAAACACACTAGCGATGTAGATAGAATCTTTTTGTTAAGAACGATAGGTACTTATAGGTTCTAAAGAACTTAACTAATTGGACGTAACAAATACAATCATACTCAACGTAGCGTACCTATGGATTTAGGTCTGTTTTATAAATTAGACAGTTGGTACACAGTAGATCCATAATAAGATTACACACTAATATGACATAAAGTCTAATTAATAAACTTAGTATTGTGATGCAATTCAAATTATTTTATTGTTTTTAAATAAATAAGTATAAATATCGATGTTGGCTAAGTACATATATAAAAAGATAGACGTGACCCATATTTTTTTTAAATAAAATTCTTTCGACGACATAATGTTTTGTTTCTCGTCAGATTAATAATCAAATTAGTGTCACACAACAATTTGTTTAACATAAATTATAGCTTGGATATCCGCCACAACACATACATAAACATCCATCTATACACTTGGGCTTACATATTTTAGGTCACTCATATAAATAAAATGTAACGGAGTAAACAGACGTCTGAATTATTTTTAAACAAGCTCTATTTTAAAATTTATACTTTTACATTTTGTTTATCTTCTTACGTATATTGGATAACCTAGTATACATCCGATCCATTATACATCTTAAAACAATAGTGGGAATAACCGAAACAGAAATAATAATTTAGAATTGTACCAAATTAAACCAAGGAAAATCAACTTCCTTGAAACGGAATCGCTTACGTTTGAATTCGACTCAGTGTTTACATGGAGCACTTTTATTTAGAACACAGTCGTAGCGGTAGTATAGGTAGGTAGGTATGTAGGTAGATAGTAGGCAAGGGCGTCGCCAAGGGCGGGCAGGGGGGGGCAGTTGCCCCCCCCTAGAGATCAAATGTAGCTAGCCGCAAAGCGACCAAAGTGCGAGCAATTCACTTTCTTACCTATTAATAAATTCCGCATCGCATGACAAAACGTTAATAAATTCACAAGGTTTAATGTAAATTGTAGAAAATATTTAAATATTCAGAATAACATTAAGATTTGGACATCCGTTTTAAAAATCGCCGCCATTTTCATCACGATCATCAGATTTGCCAAAACGCAAGACCATTAAACAGTGTAATAATATGTAGATCCAGATCCAAAATATCACCCTCATAGGATCACTGGAAGATCCACTGGAATTTGACGAAAACATGAAATACGCCATCTTGGATTTTTGTTTCTGAATCTCGATTGTCGTTATGAACCTCTATAATATTTCTTCAAGTACATTCCATCCATCTACAGCGGTTCCATAGCTGTGAGCATTTCCTTTTTTTTTTATTTGTATGACTGTCAAACTTTTTTGTATAGCGATGGCGACTATATTTTTTTATCATTTCCCCATAAATTTGATCTACATTTCAAAAGTCGGGTGTACCCCTCTATATCCTTCTACCGTTTCCGAGATACGAGAGGTAAAATTTTTCGTCGGCCATCATCATCATTTATCCGATTTGAGCCACAAAGAGTCATTTTTCAAAGTGTTTCTTGAGATTGTCGGATTTAGCGATGTTGAAAACTTGAGGAAAACTCATTTACAAACTTGTGATATGATCTACTGCTAACCGAGGCTTCGTTAAGAGAAATTGTCATCTTTTTGGCCTGGTCTGAAATGAATATCAACATATCTCAAAACCATGAGTCCTACCAACATGCATTTAAAAGCAATACTGTAGGGAATGTTATAGAGAACATATTTGTCTTGAACAGTTTCCTAGTAGCTTGAATTGTTTTTGAGAAAATCGCGAAAAACCCATTTTGGTGACCTTCTACCCGGAGTAAGATTTTTTGCACGTATCGGATCGATGGTGACTTTTTAGATTTCATTTATGATGGTGTTTCAAACAATCCTACTAATTTTCAGCTGGGTGGAAATTACTGTACCCTCCAATGTCTAAATTGTCCCGACTCTATTGTGCTGTCGAGGGCTTGTGAAGTTTTATACATTGATATTAGAACCGTGTTCTTATTACAATCGTCATCGAGGCAAAGACTTCCAAAGTGTAACGCTTTATGCTCTCGGCGTTTATTTTTTTTATCCTCCATAATATTGCGCCATTGCCCCCCCCTTAGTCATAAGCTGGCGACGCCCTTGATAGTAGGTACGATAGGTGGGCAACATTCCGTCCGAGAGAATGCCGCTGCCAAATTTATTGCCATTCGTCTTCGAACCACGTTGTCTATTCAACATGAAAGAGCTACAGCCGAAGTGTTTCCAACAAGATTTATTCTAACAAGTAAATAAATTCGACAGAAATAAAGATGTTAGCGCATTGCTTATTTTTTACGTTCCCTTGATTTATTTAGCTTTTTACGTTTGAATTCTTTGAATTGGCCATTTCATCGGTACCAACACGCCTCCAGTTACTCAACAGTGGAAATGTATAATTGAAACAATTTTGCGCGTCTATTTACATATATATTTTCCTTTATTTCTGTTCTAATAATAAATCTGAAATTAAAAACAAAAGAAAGTTTATTTGAAATAGGCTGATTTTAGGTAAAATTTTGCAACAGTAAGGTCAATTATCACATAGATACGATTTGAAGAAATTTTAATTTTTCGTACAAATGTGTGCCCTTGATATCGTGTGAAAATTAGCCCCTAATCAAGGTCTTCATCAATTGTGCCCGGAGAAACGAATCCATGCGAGTATTGTCCTGTTTTTGTTTGGTCGTATTCACTTGATATTGAGTTTTCAGAGACTCCACCTTATTAGCATAGCTTAGTGATTTGATCACTTGGTTCAAATGCTTTTTCTCTAGTTCAGCCCCTTCATATTTTCTTTGGACTTCCATGATTTTTTCATTCAATTGCTCTATTTTCTTCTGCAGCTCAGTCGAACTCTCTGATGGTATTTTGTGTATATCTCGTACTACGTAGGTCGGAATCTCAGCAGCGTCTGTTTCCTTGAAGACTTCAAAGACGTCTTGCAGTTTTGTATCATCGACGGTAATATTGACAGGTGTTGTTACCGTGTCAAAGAGCACTTGCTTGGCATTGCTGATTTCTTCACCCGAATACGTGGCGAGGCAGGTTTGCTCTATGCTCTTCTCATCATCAATACGCAATTTGTTCTGAATGAAGGCTAGAAGTTCGTTCACCACTAATGTGCAGATTTCAAACTTTCAGTCATTGTAGTTATAAAAGTCACAAGGAATTTCAACGTAGGACGCGGACGTAAAAGTGTTACGTGCTTCCCTAATGGAATTGCGATTACGACTGAGTGTTGACATTGAAATCTCTAAACCTACTTGCCAATTTTTAATTTAGTGTTATTTTTTAATCAAACATTCTCGGAATGCAAAGTATATGTAGTTATTTTTATTTTATAACTAGTAGGATAAATTCACTATCATACAGGAAAAATATTGTTTTTCGGAATAAAAAGTGTAAATGTACCTATGCTATGCTTTGGCATGTATGTAGCTAACTCTGGATGTAGGCTACATACATGCAAAAATATATCGTCTACTATGTATGAATTTCTGCCAAACTTGGATAACTACTGATAGTTTTAAACTGCTTTCTTCGAAATCTTTTCTTTCATCCAAATCCGTTCAGGCCGTTATGAAGTAGACATAATACACATGTTACATCGCCCTCCACAGAAACTTCGCATACAACATTCTTGTTTACGATTGCTTTTTTGGTTTCAGTTCCGTGGTAGAGGCTACAGACGTGCAGCTGAACATGCGCGTGGGCATCCACACGGGGCGCGTGCTGTGCGGAGTGCTGGGGCTGCGCAAGTGGCAGTACGACGTGTGGTCCAATGACGTCACGCTCGCTAACAACATGGAGGCGGGGGGAGAGCCAGGGTGAGCTGCCTTTACTTAGTTTATCAGGAGATTTCATAAGATTTTCTTCAACATATTTTTTTAGTAATAGGCTTGCCTTTGACCGCCGTCTCGCCTGATGGTAAGCAACGATGCAGTCTACGATTTAGCACGCTTGCCTAGAAGAAATCTTTATTTCTTTGTTTTCATTGTTTTGTTTGATCTTCATTTATGAGGGCTTAGGCTGCTTTTATGGACATATTATTATACATACTCAGAAAGTAAATATAAAGACATGTCACTTCATAAATATAAAGACATGTCATATATCCATTACGGATCATAAATTACTTATGTGGAATTTTACAGTCATAATTTCATTGGATTACGTAGTGAATAGGAAACAATAAGCCTCAAAAGCATCGATCTAGTGCTCAAAAGGAAATAATGAAAACAAATGACGGCATTACTGCTAAGTGCTATCTTTTCCTGATGTTATAATTATGGGTTTCTTAGGTAATATAATCAAGATGTCATAGGTAACGTAAGTTACAGGAAAGTTCCACAAAGACTTTAGAATCGTTTTACGTTTTCATTTTTACTTGTTCTTTTTTTCTTCGCAAGAAATGAAAGGGTAAGGGCAATCTCCCAGTAGATTTAGATTATCAGTAAGTTTATAGTGTCTGGGGTACGCGTTACCGTATCTTCCAAAAACGTTATGTTTATTTTTGGTAAACGAGACCGACTCATGAGTGTGTGGTGTGACTCGACATTGCTATTCCCGAAGGACAAGTCCTTTCTAAACGAGCGCTGGCTCTGTTCCAAGCAAATGCATCGCTTGAGCTGAGCGGAACAAAAGGCTGGGCCAATGTTCAACTTTCATTTGAGTACAAATCACTATACAATCTGGTCTAGCTAAAATCTCAATAAAGCGTTAGATATGGAATGAATCGAATGGTTTGAGAATATCTTATATATAAAATTCTCGTGTCACAATGTTCGTTCCCGTACTCCTCCGAAACGGCTTGACCGATTCTCATGAAATTTAGTGAGCATATTGAGTAGGTCTGAGAATCGGCCAACATCTATTTTTCATACCCCTTAGTGATAAGGGTTGTCCACCCCAAACATTTATTTTTATTTTTTGGACAACATTTTTATTTCTTAAACTAGCTGCGCCCCGCGGCTTCACCCGCGTTTTCCGGGATAAAAAGTAGCCTATGTGTTAATCCAGACCATGAACAACCTTCATTCCAAATTTCATGTAAATCCGTTCAGCCGTTTTTGCGTGAAAGAGTAACAAACATCCATACATACATCCATACTTACAAACTTTCGCCTTTATAATAGTAGTAGGATTGTTGCTTATGTGGCATTAAATAATACATACAACCCTAAATTTTCACCCTTCTCTCACCAACCCCTATTTTTTAATAGTCATTTTAGTAAGTTTTAAACAATTCGAATTCAATATTCATAGTTAAGACAAGACATCGTCTGTCGGGTCAGCTAGTATTACATAGGAGTGTATTCGATGAGTGGCGTACAAGAAGAAATTCCTATGCTCAGATAGATAGGTAGATAGACTCTTTATTGTCCACACCTGCTCACCAGCAGTGGAGTGACGCAGTGCTGAGCCGCGCAGGATCTTGAATTCTGAGAATTCAAAATTTTTAGTGGCACAGACCTGTTATGGGCAAACGTAACATTTAACATCAGGCGAGCGATTTGCTCGTCTCGTCACTCAATAGCATAAAAAAGAACACCAGAAATTACTAAAAAAACAGGATCACAACTCTTGAAACTAATGCAATAACTGGCGGCCATATCGCAAAGAGCGATCTCTTTCAGGCAACCTTAGGATGAAGATGATATATAAAAGAAGAAAACAAAACACAGCATTGGGTTACGGGCTGAAAATGATAATTAAAGTCGGTACGCAATTGGTTTTCAGTTAATGAGACATCTTAAATAATCGGGTATTTTACTACGATAAATCTTTCGATAATCATTGTTAAGCTATAGGTAAAACTGTCTTATACCGTCTACCGTCGTGTGTCGGTCTTGTTGTCTGTTGTGTTATTGTCTGTCTTGTTGAAAAATGTTAGACTAACTAAAGTAAAGAGTGTACAAAAATTTTTACTTAAAAATACCATAAAAATACGTGGACGATATATTCCAGACATAGATGTGTACGATGTAGACGAGTCGAATAATTCCCTTTACTACGTCACAATATTTCATTATAATCTGAGTGTGACACCCGAGGCCTGAATGTGTTTGACATGTCGCGTTGTGGCATAAACCTCTCGTGTATATGTAGGGATGATATATGGATGATATGCAGTATTCTGTGTACTCAGTCTAGAACCACGAAGCAAATGCGTAGTCTGTGACTACGTCCGATTTTCACCCTCTCAAATAGACCAAGGGTTGTCAAGTGATCATTTAGGTAACTAGGTATCTGTTTTATTTTGTTAATGTTCTTGTAATGGTTTTGTAACAAGCACAATTTGTAAGTTCTTGTAGTAAAGCCTAATTTACGTTACTATTTTATAATGACCGTAGCAATACGACCATATTAGGTACCTAACTACTAATTACGAGTAAACCATGCTTTTAAACAACATTTTATATAACGTCTTCACAAAATTCAACTACTTTATTTATATTAGCTGCGCCTTGCGGTTTCACCAAAAATTTAATTTTTCACTTTTGTAGGATAGTATGATTTCCTGGACCAAACAGCATAATATATCAACTTTAAATTCATTCAACCATAGTATTTCTAAAGTTGAAAAGAACGCATATTCTAACATTTATTTTCCGTAATAATATTAACATGATATTATTATGACTATCAAAAGCCTTCTGTTGCGAAACCCTGGGGACGCCCGGGGAGGGCTAACTTTCGCTGCATGTTTTTATGACGTCATTATACGCTCGCCGGAACTCATTTTCAATAGGTACTTTTCCCAATGTGATAACGGAATGTATTTCTGCGCAAATATGACGAAATGTTTGTCAGGAAATATGATAGAGTTGTTAGAAAAATGAAAAGAGTAGGTACCTACTATTTTAGTTTGCTTAAATGCTCATTTCTTTATTAAAATAGTAAAAATAACCCCATTTGGTGACAGTCTGGTGTCAGTCTATCTGTATGTCACAGCCAATTATTTTAAAAACAGTTAAGACTTGTCATAGAAACATAATTATGCACTTGGCAACGTCTACTAATGTAAAAACTTGCTGCTAAAGCTCATAGTAGCTTCAGAGCAATTTGAAGTTTAACAATAATCATTAGTATTTAATTTCACCCGATGCATGCTATTCCTGTAAAATAGATTGGTTTTAGTGCTCGCCCTCACGTATGATGTTAATATTGTTGAAAATATTTAATGTTGAATCGTTATTAGTAGGTAATCTGAAACAGGTTACTACTTTTTGCCAGTTGTCGCACTAGTTCTAGGTGTTAAATCCTTTTTTTTTTTTTTTGTAATTTATGGTGTGAACAATAAAGAGTTTATCTATTTATTTATGTACCTACCTACTATTTAAAGATTTTAAGTAACTACTTGACTTGGGCTGTAAAGTTGCTTAAAAATAATAAAGAATTTGAAATCGAATTTGATCTACATGTGGTATGGTCAAAGATTTTAGAATGCTTACGTCTCGGGCTGCTCTCGGTGGCTCATTTGTGATTTTCGAGTTTTCATACGCCTTTTCCGAACAAAAACTATAATAGTCTTCATGATGCATTATTTTCGGGCTTATCTGTTTTGTCGTGAAAATGTAACAAACTGTAAAAGAGTTAAAAAGCTAGTTTGAATAAAATATAGGTATTGTGATAGTTTGATTAGCTAACCTACATCCAGTCCTTTGCGGTCTGTATAATTAGTAGAATTACGTATTTTCAGAAGTTTGTACTCAAGGGCTGAAAATGTTTTTGAGCAAAGTTTGAGTTAATGCCTAACTATAAATGATTTTTTTCAGGCGTGTGCATATAACTCAGGCGTCACTAGAATGCCTGGGCGGCGCGTACGAGGTGGAGCCGGGACACGGAGCTAGTCGTAACGCGTATCTGCGGGACCACTCCGTCCAGACGTACTTCATTATCCCGCCGCCGAGAAGGAGGAAAGTGAGTAATAACTTGATTGGATACTTTAGTAAGTACAGACTAAATGCGTGGTGTGGAGGTTGATAAGTGCCTTTTCACACGTACCGGTTGCCGGGTAGCCGGCGCCGGATACCCGGTGTCAAATGTACCCGCCTGCCGGATAAATAACGCCGGTACATGTGAAAGCTATGTACCATGCCCATACACTTCACCGCCGGGTAACCGGCGCCGGCTACCCGGCAACCGGTACGTGTGAAAAGGCACTAACGGTGGTTTAGGTAGAACTCTTTTAAATTAAAATTGCGCGTCTCTACACGAAAAATATAATGTACGAGTAGTATGAGTTATGCAGCGCGTTCATGCAATGGAGTGGCGCGTATGCGGTTGTTAAGGTTTTTAAACGCAATAAAATTATGTATGCCGAGCAGGAATTTCCGAACAAATCACTTAATAATATTGTAAATTGAACACCAGCCAGTCTTTTTAGATCTTTTGTGTTTTTTTTACTCACGATCCTATCCTTCCTATTCAGTTGTAATAAGCGTGTTTCTTTGCGACAAATTTATAACTAACTGTCGTGTCTTTCAGATGTGTCTGTCAGCTGGTGTGGGCCTCGGCTCAGGTTCTCGTCGAAAGCTCTCCTTTAAGAATGTCTCCAACGTCGTGGTGCAGCTACTCCACTCCATCAAGTTCAATGTCGACGTGCCTTTCTCCAACATGGCGGCTTCCCCTCAGGAACTCAAGGCTAACGCAGCAAGAAAGGTACTTTCAGAACTAAACATCTACGCGAGTCCACTTTTTAATCAGATGTTTTTGGATGGAGCCCAATGGCTGTGCACAGTTTTTGTCATTCTCAATGTTTAACACCTAAGAACGAGTCGGTGTTAGAATGAAAAAGGAAACCCTGAAATCTCCCAACGGAACTCGTCTGCTCTTAAAATATTAAATGCACGCGAATAAGTTTAGAAGAGCACCAGACGCAGACGACTTTCGAATCGCAGTGTCAACGATTTTACTTTTCTACATGCACATGACTTTTAAAAGTTTCGGCTTGCACTCTCGGACATGGCAAATGGTACGACGCCAATGTCTCCGGCTTTACCTTCAGAATATTTTGGCACGTGTGATACTATTTAAATGGAACCACTTTCGACTCCCGAAGGTAAGTTCTCTTTTACTTTAATTTTATTTGTTACATTCAATTCTGTTTTCAGATTTAATAGGTACGTTTTAATTTGATTGTATTACTGTGATGAAATTTGGTGTAGCTAGAGGTAGGAGTAATTTTAATTTTCACTTTAAATTTCACTTTCAAATATTTCAATTACGATTGAGATTTATTTTACCAGCATAGCCGAACAGGAAATACGGTGACGGGTGCTACCGCTTTGACGCTTCAAAAATGGCAATTTTACATAATAGTAGAAGTATTTAAATTCACTGTATATTTGAACACACGTATCAGAGTGATAGCACCCGAGACTTAACAACTTAAGGCATGATACGCCTACGATGAGAGAGCAACTCGGGGAAAGGAAAGCGAGCCGATTAGTGAGTGTTTGCTTGGTTTTTCCGTTCCCTCGGCCGTGGCGCCACAGTCCCGTCCAGGCACGGCCCCGTCATGCGTTAAGTTGTTCCCCGTATGTGGAGCGCGAGGTGTAGCCGTAGTGTGGTGGCAGGTGCTGGACTTGCGGCGCGCGCTGCACGCGGAGCCGGGCTCGGCCGACGCGCTGCGGCTGGCCACGCTGCGCGCCGACGACGTGAGCGCACTGCCTGCCGCCCCTCCCGCCGCCGCCACCGGCACCCCGGCCTCCGCCCCACAACACCACACCTTCGACGCAGTCATGCAGCACCACGCCCTCCGCACACATGCCACGGTCGCACATGGCCTCTCATGCAACACTACATGTATACGCACTCCGTACACTCATCTCGAGCCGCGCGGGTCGTGCGCTTCTTGCCCTCCACTCTCACACTCCACCCGTTTCACATGTTTGATTGGCGGCGCAGATGGGTTTACGAAAATACTCTGTAGTGCTTATACATTGTGATGGGATCATGCGCACATTTGTACGATTCGTTTCACGATAATTTCGAACATTATGTATCGGATGATTTAGTTAAATGTGCGCACATTCCCGACGCACTAGGGTGATAGACTCACGGTTTATGATTTTACGCTTCACAACTCTGTACATGAAACGCATCGGGACGACTGCCCCCG
The DNA here is from genome assembly GCA_949125135.1 of Alcis repandata. Taxonomy (NCBI): domain Eukaryota; kingdom Metazoa; phylum Arthropoda; class Insecta; order Lepidoptera; family Geometridae; genus Alcis; species Alcis repandata. Next base: position 5,883,668 of record OX421226.1, on the reverse strand, counting down.
ATGGGTTTCATAGTGTGTGTCGAATGATAACCTCGCTTATGGTTTGTAGTTAGATTGATTTATGAGTGGTGGTTTCTCAACTAAATCTTTGCTGCTTTTTCTTGAAGTTTTGAGGTGCGCACTGAAGCTTTTTATTAAGAAGAAATAATTGCGAGGTGTTCTGGAACAAAACTACGCATTTGCTTCACACTAAATTACTTTGTTTTGGCAACAACTACATAAATATAAACATAAAATATTTACACATCGTCACAACACAGTCAAACAACACCTTCCTACTCCCAAATTCTAAATCATACCCAGTTCACGTACTGCACAAAGCCCATAGGCCTCATGAAGTAGTTGCGATATTCCCTGGATATAGTCATTTAGTTGCTGGTTTGTTAAAGCCTTCGCCCGTAGTTGCTCCTCTTACAAAGAAGATAAAACTCAAATTAGCGAAATATGTATTTCACCGTAGAGTGTGTCCTCAGCACTGCGCTTGTTTTGAACTCTCAGATGGAACTGCGTGGAAGACTCGAATACACCAGCAACTAACGTGAAGCGTCTGCTCGTTATTTTTCAGATGTTCCGACCTTGGACATTAGTTCCACCACACATACCCGCTGAAACAGTAAGCGCAGACAATGTTGTTCATGTATTATTGTTTTCCACCAACCACCACTGGGTGATACTTTTTTTCAATTCCAATATTTTTATAGGTGTTTCACCACCTTGAAAACCTTATGATAACTGTGGGCCACCCTTCCGCGTTAACGCACCGCTATTTCTCATCACAATGTGGTGCAAACCAGGGGAACAAGTAAAGTCAGCGAGAGCACTCAAACCACTCACCATTCTTTCGAATATACTTTTCTTTCTAAATTGTCAATGATTACATGATATTGTTTTATTTATATTGAGTTTGTTCGATAATAAAGCCGAATGCACCGAACTGTGTTTCACTCGCTATCCCGACTGCCACCTTGAGCACTAGAGCATGGCATGACCCCGAGTATCGACTAACATGCATGCAGTGACATTATTTTAGATACTACAATGACTTTTCTTTCTGCTTGATTAATTCTTCGGTAATCTTACTCTTCCTAACTATTTTCGAATTGAGTGACGAGAACTAATCAAGCTTGAAGTTTAGATTTAAGTTTCTTAAACTCAGATTCAATCTCTTTATTCTTGATATTTAATGCCACTGAAGCCGTTTTCCAAAAATAAGTAAATGATGGCATACCTACTCTAAAGCTTACTGAACCAATTCTCTGTAAAATATGTTCGTCGTTCATATTTCATTCTATTTTATTACTATTCTAATAATGTGATGCTGCTTCGGAGTCCGGATCTTTTAAGTTTTAAGGTCAGTTCGAACAACCAAAGTGTGGTGCATGGAGTCTGCATGCGTCTCCATGGTCCTGACCTTTCCGATCTTCTAAATGTTCTCCGTTAACTTTACCCTCTGTTTACTATCTCGATGTTTAATCACTTCCTCCCTTTCCGCTAACTCAGTCCGTTTAAACTATCGATGGGTAGCAGTAGTCGGGTGTAGAAGCTACGTCAATCGCGTGAACGTAGTTACGTTTTCACAGAATAAAGTGACGGAGAAATTTAAGCGGCCTCTGAAAAAGCGTCACTCGTCTGTGTACCACCAGCCGACTAACCGCGTGAACAAGTACCTGGCGCAGGCCATCGACGCGCGATCCGTGCATCGGGAGAAGGCCACCCACGTGCATCTCCTCACACTGTGCTTCAAGGATGCTGACAAGGAGGCTATGGTTAGTTTAGTTACCCCTTACCCTGAATTTTTTAGCCTATCCCGATTACTATTTACAGTCTAGCTACGGCACTGTAAATAAACGTTTGATTGGATGGATTGGATTGTCTAAGACTTGATAAATTATTGTCAGTAAATAATATGTATAGAATTGATGGCAAAACTGAGCACATAGAACTTCTTGTGTTTTTTATTTTCAAGACCCGTACTTTAAAATGTTTATTTAAAACATTTTTTTTTAATATTACAGTATCGTGCATCTACCGATGGCGGATGGGCGGGTTCCCTGGGTGCAGCCCTAGGTGCCTTAGCTGCCGCTGGTGCCTTACAAGCGGCCATTCTTCCACGGACTACTATCCTGTTGCTTCTCTTCGTGACAGCTTTCGCGTGGTCAGCAGCGGTACTAGCACTGACGCTCGCGGCGCGATTGAGGCTCATTCCTTGTGACGTGTCCAGGCCGTTTGCTCTGAGGAATGCCATCACCACGTTTACGATTGTGCTAGGTTATGCTGTTGGACAGGTTAATGTTGTAAGTATTTATTAAAGTGTGAGAGCTACCAGCAGTACTCGTAAAGCTGTTTATTGTTTTTGTCGAAATAACAAAAAAATTATTTCTAATGTTTTAAGGTCACATGCAGAGAAATCGACGTTTGTCGAAACCTGACCGAAAACATAACGACTATGGACGACATTCGACTGGCGAGCAGCGACGTCGCAGCCGTTCTGTGGAGCAGCAACGACCACAGAGCTTGTCCAGTTCCACTGTACATAACCCTCGGTTGTTGCCTGAGCATGCTGGCTGTAGCGGTGTTCTTAAGGCTTCCCATATTGGTGAAGGGAATCCTGCTGTCAGTGATGACGGCGGGTTACATGGCTGTGATACTTGCATATCATAAGGACCTGTTTGTTTGCTACGATCTTATGACTGAGTAAGTTACCTACTTTAAGTGCTTGATTTCGCTAAAAAAAATATTTAGCCTGAAAATTTGTTAATGATTTATATAACTCCATGTTTCAGGCCAGGTCCTGTAGGGTCAGCGTACATAGCGTGCGCGTGGACTCTAGCTCTAGCGCTGGCCGTGTTACTCCACGCGCGCCAAACTGAGTGGACGGCTCGACTCGACTTCCTATGGCAGGTGCAAGCGCGCGACGAGAAGAGAGATATGGACGCACTGCAGGTAAATTGATTAATATTTTGTGTCTAACTTTGAGTCAAAAATGAGGCCCAAAACGTCACCTCATTGTCTTCCGTGCAACTTTTTACCCTTTATTATAAGGTCTAGCTGTTTAGTCATTTTTTAATGAATTCATATGTAGCTAATTAATTCGAAGCATTTTTGACTTTTTTCAGGCGTCAAACCGAAGGATTCTGTTCAACCTACTTCCAGCTCACGTCGCTACTCACTTCTTGGACAACCAATTCCGGACGAACATGGTAACTTTGACAACCAGTTTTAAACGCAATCTGAAGCCTGAAAAAATCGTTTGGCTGTAATTACATAAAAAAGTCCAGAGATGGCGTCACAAACTTTGTTGACGCATCGATTAAAAATATATCTTTGATTATTTTATCTACTTTAAGTTACTGGATCTTAAATAGCAGAACTTGGCGCCACCCATTAATTTCGAGATTCCAGAAATCTTGTGCAACTTCATTTTTCTATATCTACTCGAAATAACAATTGGACCTCTGGCCTTCTAGCAGCTCCAACTCAATTTTACGGTTTAGTAAATAGGGCTGCTATATCCATTAGTGGTGTACTGGTGTATTGATATTATTGAAAATCAAGTCTGATTGGGCTTTTGCATGTTTGTTTTAGGGCCTGTTTTTTTAATAATAACTGCCGATTTTCGATTTATCTCACAAATCATGTCCAAAATTTTTATTCAGCATCGATCTAACTTATTTTCCATTAAAGCACTAACACATGCATTTGCACTCCTCCTAATAAAGTGAAATTAATGTATCGTCCACGAAATTGTGCAGTCTAGGCATGTGCTCGAAATTCAACGCTAATCCGTCATGATTGTGCAGCGCCTTCGATTCTTTTATTTGATTGTCACATTTGTACCAAACGCCATCTAGTGAGAGCAATTTATCTGTAGTGGTGGTCAAATGATGAAATTAAATATTTCCACTGGATATCAGTTTTGTACCGAAATCGCAATTGTGGCTACAGATAAGTTGTTCGCACGATACGCCTGTTTAAGTGTTTCCTGTGTCACTGCAAATTGTCACGTGCCTGCTTTTCATTAGCTATGTGTTCACTGTTCACGCTTGCCCGCTTGTTGACGATGACTGACAGAGGGTCGGTTGGCAGGATCTGTACCACCACTCGTACCAACGCGCGGGCGTGCTGTTCGCCTCTATTACCAACTACCACGAGTTTTACATGGAGCTGGATGGGAACAACCAAGGGATGGAGTGCCTTCGGCTGCTTAATGAGATCATTGCCGACTTTGACGAGGTGAGTGCTAACCAATTTTTAAGTTAACATGGAAAACATAACTAGTACAGTTAATTTTGATACATGGTATAAAATTTACCGTTACGAAGTTTGATAGGGATGCTCTTACAAGGAAAGGTTGTGTGATAAAGGAATATCACAAAACTTTTGTTAAAGCTTTCATAATTGAATATTATACATATAAGTAGAAGCATCCAAAATAGATTGGAATTTTAGGCTTGCAAGAGGAAGTCCACTATGTACCAGGTACCTCTATATTATCTTTATGATACTTAGCTGTTTTGTTTATATTTCAGCTTCTGGGAGATGACCGATTCAGTGCAATAGATAAAATTAAAACCGTTGGCTCTACGTATATGGCAGCGGTAGGTCTGATCCCAGATAAGAAAATGGGAGATGAGGCAAGTTCACGGAAGCACATGGCAACTTTAGTAGAATTCGTTTTCGCTATGAGGGACAAACTGAAAGATATTAATGATAACTCGTACAACAACTTTATGCTGAGAGTTGGTAAGAGTCTTTTAATTTAACTGTAAAATATTTAGTAGGTTAGTTGAACATATTATTACTAATTTGTTTATTTTTTAGGTATCAACCTTGGGCCAGTAGTTGCCGGTGTCATTGGTGCCAGAAAACCGCAATATGATATTTGGGGTAACACCGTCAATGTTGCTTCGCGAATGGATTCCACAGGACTGCCGAATCACACGCAAGTTACTGAAGAAGTGTTCCAGGTGCTAAAAGACTTGCCATATCAATTCGTATGCCGTGGAAAAGTAAAAGTTAAGGGCAAAGGCGAAATGACAACATACTTTTTGACTGATAGAACACCGGTTAATAGCAATGCTCAGAATTCCTCCAGTAATCAGCCGCAAAACCCACCAACTGCTTACGGTGGAGTAGCAACGCCACTGGCAATGTTGCAAAACTCCGCAAGAAGAGCAGCCGCACAACCTTCTAGACTACCACCAGTTCGAGAAGCTTCAGTGGCATGTGAGAATGAGCCTCTTTTGCCTTCTAACGGACACCAAAGCAATGGTAATAACCACAAGGGCAGCAAAGGTCGAAGAAAAGTTTTAGAAGATTTAGATGAAGCACCGCCTCCGCCCCCACCTCACGGAATGGTCGGAAATCCAAGATGGCCGCCGCCGCGAGCACTCGTTCCTCCCTGGCCGCGGCCTCAGGAGACACGTCCTCCCGCCGCTCACAAGAGAAGACCTCCGAGATTACCGCGACCACGATCTAGTGAGAGCTTACCTCTAGCTCGAAGTCCTCGCGTCCACTCGTCAGCCGACGAGCTAAGTTCTCTTACGAGATCTCCGAGTCTGAGCTCATCAGACGAAAGCTACTCGAGGACGACCGACGCATCACCATCACCTCCGAGAGCCCAGCTTCAGTGGCTTCCTCCAGCGAGACCACAACGCACAAACCCTAATCCGGCTTACGACTACCCACCTATTCGAGCTAGCAAACCTATACAGAATCATATAAACGAGATCTATTCAAAGCACAAGATGATCAAAAAGCCGTCCTTGGAAGAAAAGATCTTGGATGGATGTATTAATTTCCAAAAGGAAGATGAAAACCTGCAGAGGAGTATAATCAATATTCTTCAGACGTCCGCAAAACGAGACGGGTGCTGTCAGACTGATAAAAAAGACGTGTCCAACCGTTTCGCTCAAAGGACTAACTCGTTTTCTAGTTCGGGCAGTCGACCGAATAATTTGAAGCACCTGAACCATGACAGCGTAAGAGATTTGTACACGAAGCGGAGTCCAAGTGACGTGGCGTGCGTCCCTCCCTTCGAGAGAGAGATTCAAAGGCTGCTCGATGATAAGAATCTATTGAAAAATAACCCACCGAAAGCGGAAAGGAAAGAGCTGAAATTGGAGCTTAGGTAACTTTTTTATTCTTTGTTTTCTATACCTTTTCCTACTTTTTTGTAGCCCGTATATCTTATATCAGTTTACTTTAACATTTTTATCGCCTCATTCTTCATTCATTCATTCTCTTCCCATCTATCTATCCACATTCCACGCTTGCACCCATTATTTTAATGACTCTTTACCATCATCATTTTCCTCGTCTCATTATTACTTGTTTTAATAAATAGTAACGTGGGTTACGTTATTATATCTAAATGTATTCTAGGGGTCAGAATCCTGCCTTGGAGCCGGTCCGCCACTGCAACAACAATAACAGCAGCCCTCTCCACGCGGTGGGGCTGGCGGCGATCACGCAGCTAGTGCGGCAGGAGCCGAGCCCGGGCCGCGTGGCCGCCTCGCCGCTGCGGCCCGCCGCCGAGTTCCCCGGGGTGCTGCCGACCGATGTGGTGGTCGAGCTACCCTCGCCGACGCATGAGCGGGAGCGGAACTCTAGGTACTTGTACGATTTTGTTCTGGTGACTTTCTGGCCGATAGAGAATGAGGTAGACTGACGAGACCAGGAAGGTTGCAGGACGCAAATGGACGCAGTTCGAATAAAAGGACAAATTAAGAGAAACCCGTTAATCTGGGCATTAGTATGATCATGGCTCAAACCTAACATTTAACCGTGGCTTTGGTTTTCATCATTTTTCTTAACCTCTTTTTTTATTTTTCTAGTCCACCTTGCGAAAGAAAAGCCGAACCTTCGATCAGCAACGAGAAACAAGCTAAAGAACTCCAGGAACGACTTCAACACCGGGTAAGTTTTGTGTTTATAAAGCAAATATGAATAAAATGCTCATCTATTAAAACATATTTAGCGAGCCTTTTTATTAGTAATCATAGAGTATTTTGCCAAGATTTGATTACTGCTCAATATTAACCATATTGTTTAATAATTGTTTTTTTTTCTGGTTCCAGGCGGCCACTTCGAGTCATAGAGAATTGGCCCTCTACGGGGAGAGTCAATCCGAATGGAGCTCCTCTTGCTCGGAGGGCGAAGGTGACGGGGAAGGCGGGCAGCCAGAGAGCACAGGCTATACAACCGACGACCCCGCGCTTGAAAACGTCTCCATGCTGAACGAGGCCGGCCTGACGGACGCGGAGGCAGCCCTTAGCGACGTCAACTCGTGTTACTTCGACCGCGATGATGACGTGTCCTCTCGTGCCTCTTCGCGGCTGCTCGACTCTGAAGCGCTCGTTTCGCTCGAGTCGCTCAGCGCGGTCTACGACTCGGACGAACCCGCGCACCGCTACCTCGCCAACATACGCACCGTTAGCGAATCCATCACCAGAAACTTCGGCCAACCCACGCACGTCACCGACGGGGAAAGCGACGTCTAGTGATGTTCATTATTTCAGTGACTTTAATAGAACTCGTGTCTGACTTTCGGTAGACTTTTCTCGTGTACTGCCTTTTGGTCAATTGTGATAAAAAATCTCAAATAAATCGAACATGACAGAGCGCCCAAAGATAGATTAATGGACGATTTCGTTTGGCTCTCTAATTGTAGATAGAATACTCAAAAAGTTTCGCTTCTAAAATTGTTGATCGTTTCTGTTGAGGTGTTGCTCTTAGTTCTCGAATACGTCGATTTCGCTGACGCGCCTGTTTCTTTGATGTTTGTACCTTTGTAAATTGTGTCGATATGTACCTACTGTTATGATAATACCGTGTATGATATTCGTGTACAGCCGCAAGTGCCATGTGATGGCGCGACTCGTCATCTGGGAGTTTGCGATGATCTCTACAATTATAAGGTGCTCTGACTTAGAATTATTTGTGGTTTGTCTTGTGATAATGGTGTAGGAATTTGAATTCGAGCGACCAATCTTTGTTGATATCGATGTTTAGACTAAGGGCTGGTCCCTGCACTGTACAATCTTATGTCTCGCAGTAACTCTTTTCGACTGAGGCGACGGACTTAGAGAGTGGTGAGTTGTAAGTATATTGCATTTCAATTTTATCTTTAGAGTAATCGTCGTTACCATAGGCTGAAAGTTTATGCTTATCTGTAGTATTGTTTCTATCAATCCGTTCCACAACTAAGATTTTCATTTACTTCTCAATCGTTGATATCCATCGTCCGTATTTACATACTTTCATTCCTTTCTGTAATTCTAGTCACTATAACTTCAACAGTTGTATTTTTTCATCGCCTACATTTATTTTTCGTATTGCAACCACTGTGCCATTAAGTTAATTTTCATTTAACATTGAATCAACCAAGAGCTTAAAAGTTATTAGTGTTAAGTAAATATCAGCCGTGAGACTCGAAAGTACAATCAACATTAATTAACAATTTAACACCAATATTTGTGTAGCGAATATTTGTTGTAGAATATTCTGGATTTAAAGTCTATTATTTTTACTGTATAGATCAATAAGTTTTGTGTCAATTTCATATGGCTGTTTGTTGTAAAAAGTCATTTTCAAATTGTGTTACGTAGCTCTCTTATTTGTAACGAATTGTAGCGTTTTCAGATGCACATCTGTTGCTAAGTACACAAAACATGTTACTTTTAAAAGATCATTGGTATTTTTTTCTTATCTAGGCTTGTATCGCTTGCCATTACACTTCATTTGACAGCTTTGTAACTATCATTAAAATTTAATACGTGTTATTATTTGTACTTATTATACATACGACTAGACATATTATTTTTGTGAAAATCTCACGCTTTGCTTTAAGAATGAATTAATTCTCGGGTGAAAGAGAATTAATAGTAACAAGTGAGCGACTGTCTCCGACTATTATACTGTTCGTAGAGTAGCTAAAACAATGAGATAAATGAAATTATTAATCAAATCGCAGAGGGCGATTTTTTCTAGGCAAGGGTGGTATCTATAAAATTATCTATTTATCTTTGTGTTCAGTGGCTTTAAGGCTTATAAATTATAATGTCCACAATTTGTATAAAAAAAACACAATGTACAGTCGGCCTCCGCAGTCACGGCGGTAACGGAACTATTCGGTTTATCACCATATAAGTATTCAGCCAAACGTCGCGTCGTGAAGACATATCCATAATAACTTATACATCACAGTGACCTATGCGCATAGTTTTTCATGCAAAGATTTTTTTCTCTTGCAACGATCATGTGAAGAAGAATTTTCTTGAAGAATTGGACAATAATCGATAGTCGTGAGCGAGACCAAACATTTGTTTTGATTTTCAATTTTAGATACCCTACCTTTGTGTTAGTACGAGTGTATATGCCTAAAAGCTACTGAACACTGAGTAAAGAACTAGATTAGAGAATAAACTTATGAATAACTCATGGTAATATTGGTACTTAATACTTAAAGATTTGTCGCGTACGGTTTCATTACTCTCGTGTGCTCAGCGAAGTCTAGAATTGTAAATAAACTATAGTTAGTGACCTGTCAAGTGCTATTCCACTTAATACATACCTATACCTAAGTATACCAAGCTGTGAAGAGATATCGTTATTTTTTGAAGGAGTACCTAATCTTGTTTGCTATTATTGTTCTCATTCGATTAATGTTTTCTTGTTGACGTTTTATACATAGTGCCAAACTACTTTTATGTCATAAACGCTTGTAATTGACTTTATTTATCATTATCACTTAACTTTGTGAACTTTTGTTAATATTTTCGATATTTGATTATTGATTATTGAAGATTGTGATGCATATTCAAGTTTTGGGAATACGACTTCATCTTGAACTTTTGTATCGTTAAACACGTACTTGAAATTATAGTTATAAATATAAAATCTCCTTTTGAGAGTGGAAAGTAGGAATCAGTTTAGTTGTATCTAAATATATTATAATATGATGAATATGCATCTGTCTTTCGTGAAATCTAAATAATATACGTAGCTGAATTACAGCACGAAATTACTTGTTCTGTCGATAAAATCAGTGCAATTAATGTTTATGCCATAGGAAAATTGCAATTCAATTTATCAACTGTATATTTTGCGTAAATTTTGCATTGCGCCTTATTAATTATAGTGAATTGTATTGTGTATTATTATTTATTTCAATTCAATTTAAGCAATAATAATAAATGAAAAGTGGTTTACATCACAAGAGTACTGTCGTTTTATTAATTTAAACAGACCCTTTAGTAGGCTATATTAAAAACCGAATAATAAAATCTATCTTAAACGGGGGGCGGGAGCTAACCAAAACATTTTTTGGTTAGCTTTTTTTTGCTTTTACCTTTACATGGCAAAAGCATTTTTTTTACAATAATAAGTATAATGAGCTCCTTTCGGCTAAGCATAGCCGATCTGTGAACTCTGCATTTTTAAATTTAGTATACTTAGGTGCCCTGGAAATCCAGGGTTGGCGATTTTAACCATTAAGGGATACTGAGCGATATAGTATGCCACTCCTAATAAGTATATCCACATCATTTGTTATTCGTCGACTCTCTGGCAGCTTATATGTACCTACCTCATAACTGAGCGTAGGTATGTATAATGTATAGTAATGCGTTATGTCACATAGAAGTGCGGGTCAGGTAGTCAGTGTATAGGACGTTTTGCGCATACTAATGTCCTTCACCTTGAAAATGCCGATCCTCTACAACCGAGGACATGGAGTAGACAATAGTTTTTATGGCCCGAGGACGTTATACACGTGGTGTTAAATTCCAGGTGCAAAATATACTACAAGCTAAAACTGCGTGCTCCTTTATTGTTACTTGCATACTTTAGAACAATCAAGAAACTATATGTACCTACCTACACGTATACCACACTATGGCTACTCCACCATAATTATTACGCACTGGCTTCAATTATTTTAGTATACCAATTTGAGTTATTTATGCGTAGGTAGTGTGTTAGTAGAATACCTACTAATATTAATATTACTAGGAAGCAATTAAAATAAATATAGTTTCTGGCGATTTCGTTGGTACCTATATAGCGTGTCTCTAATATTTCAGCTTCCTGAAGTGTAAATAATTTGCAGTTGCGTACTCCAACTGTCAATTAACTTTTTTTTATATGGATGCAAATAGGATCACCAGATCCGAGTGCTAGATTTGCAATCTACATAAAAATATTGTTCTTAAATGTTAAAGCTTGTTTATGTAAGAAATTAAATTAAGGTTTTTGACGCATTTGGCACTTTTCCCTCGCCTTCAAGAGACGGGATTTAGTAGACCTGAGGAGTCTAGTGGTTGGCATGGCAATATTGATCTACAACACCAACTGAAGAATTCATTTATGTTGTCTGGTTCCACAGCGCAGTGTGTAACAATTAATTAACGCAAGTTCCTTGTATAATCATCTTTAGTCACTGGATGACATCAACGCCTATACGCCTAATACTCAGTGAACTGTGGTTCTTCTCACGTATGTGTGGCTCGTGGCCTATTCCGACAGCAAATTCCAACGCACACAAACAAATTAAGTTGTAAGCATGTAAGCATAGTCATGTTAGGAAGACTGGGCGAACCTGAGAGGACACCACGAGTCTCAGGTTTATCATCAGTTCTAGAGAACTCAATGAGTCAGTTAGTTGATTATCAGTGTCGGTCTCATTCAAAATAATGTGCAATAGGTGGCATGCAAGTGAAATACAAACCGAAGCGAGGCAGGTATGAGTATGACGCGGCACGGCAGCACAGCGCCGCACGCGGCAGCTGCCGGCGCGACGCCGCCCCCTATTGGCTGGCCGCGGGAACCGGTCGCTCCCCGCTCCGCTGCCGCAGCCCCCGGCGCCTTCGCCACAAACAACTTCAAATTCTTATTCATGATCCTCGTCATGACCGTTGCTGCCGTTGAGAGCGCGCGCTCCACACGCCCGTATTTCGCGTAATCTTATCGAAATGTGCTCAATATACAAACTGAATTGTGTCTTCGCAGTGTAAATAAAATTCGTGCATTGGACTTATAATCGATTGAAACGTATGGAAATTCAACATCCTGCGCTATGAAAACACACGGACAGACCAGTGTTTTTGCTCTTTTTGTAGTACCGGTGCTTCGTGAACGGCTACGAGGCAGGGTTACCTTTGCCATGTGCATCAGATAGTGTTGTGCTTCTATTAGTTTGTCGACAAACTAATATGATAGCCTTCGGATTGGGCTTGATGGTGTTCCAGTGAATTTCCCAGTGATAAGTGCAGATATGAAGGTGACAGTGTGTTTTGGTTCTGTGCGAGTGCTAGTGCCGTGTGGTGCTGGCGACCTCCTAGTCAGGGACCTTGTGAGGGAGGCGACGCATCGGTACAAGAAAGCAACAGGACAGGTCAGTTTATATGCTAATCTGTGAGACAAACGTTGATCATTTTCGCGCGTTTTTCGCGGCTTTTCATTGGTCGATGAGTCGTTGGCTTACTCATGGCGAGTGACTAAGCTCTTGCGTAGGTAAATATTTACCATCTTAGAACATATCGTTATATGTTTGCGGCCACATTTGACACTTGTTACCTAACTACCCACATTTACAATTTAACCTAAAACTGGTTTTAATGTCAATGACAGACCGAGTACATATTGTTTGTTTACAAGAGTTTATATTTAGAAGCCGTTTAATGGTAAAAAGGACACAATAAGGAAAAAAATTAAAAAATAATAAACGTATGATGAAAATTTGGAAACAAAATAGAACTAAAATGAAAAAAAAAATGTATCAAACAAAAAAACGTGCAAACGAGGTAATACCGTGACAAGTAATTCCACGCGAGTGAAGCCTTTTCAAGCCTTTTCCCGGATGAAGTAGGTAGTTGTGGATTGTGGATACGGGCGAAGATAAACCAGTTTAAAACCAGTAGCTTCATAAATCTTCCATCCACCTCAAGCCAAGTTATTATTAGTCGTGGCTAGTGCTTACTATTTTAGGTCGTAGCTACTGTTTGATCGTCACATCATCAATAACAATCACTTGGATTTTATGGCCGCAGTTTGCTTTGCTTCTCAGTTCTAGCCCACATGAAATTTCCTTTGAAATTCGTGGATCGTTTTTGAAAGTTGAAAATCAAAAATCACTGTTCGACTTTACTAATCAGCATTTCTTTTCTGCTCTATCTATCGTAAGCTCTTTATTACCTTGTTCTCACTTCAGGCAATTTCATTTTTAAAGAATATTTTTATACACGTGCGATCTACTGAATTTATTATCTTTGTCTTAACCCTAAGACCCTACCCAAGAATTCTAACTGCATTGTTATCAAGCTATGCAGCTTAACGCCATTAAAGTCAACTTCGTGCTGCATGGACACACCGCTATCAGCATTAACTCCATTTCCTTGCAAAACGCATTGTATTGCACGATTACGAACTAGAATATTGAGATAGTTTGTTGCAATAGAGGCCTGTTTTTGCGCTAATGATCATTTGGGAATGGTATGCGCAGGCGCAAGAAGCGAGAACCAAGATCTACTTTCCCGATGTCCATTTGAAGGAGCTAGCGGTGCCTCCATGCTGTCAAACTAGATTCACGACGGCGAGCCGCGTTTCATAATGCACGCTAGCTTTAGACGGGTCATTAGTTTTATGGACTGGCCTTCTCAGATTTGTATGAATATATTGAGATTCGAACAATACACTTAATATTGCTAAAGTGTGTTTTTGGCATTGAAAAAACGAACCGTAGCGGACTAGTAGCAGCGTAGTAATTCTCGTGCGTAATAGCAATGGAACAAATTATTTTATTGTACAAAATATCAAAGCGGGTTTCGCAAGTTTTTTTTTAATGAAATGCAATGTCAGCATGACGCTTTAGTCATGCTGACATAAAGAGAAATGCGTTTTCACAAAATTCGGATGATAACTTTTACTATTGAACAAGTTGCGTAGCTTGACACGCGTTGAGGTCTTTTTTGGAGATACCATCATAAGATCTAAGGCATTAGAAGAACTGATTGTGAATAATTGTAACTGTCCACAAACGGCTGCGTCTTGGCTTGTAAGCTGGTAAGTTGTATTTATTAGCATTGGACATTCACCTGCTGCACACCTGCCTACGAGCTCATTCTAATGATCGTAGGAAGCGGCCGACCTTGCTCGCAATTAGTTTACCATTTCAATACTTGCATATTAAAGTTAAACATGAATGTTGACTTTAATGTGATCAGTAATTATAAGAAAAAAGTAAAAAACAAACTACGAATTTCAAACTAAGTCTTGATTGCCTTAAAGAGATCACCCTTAGCGATTAGGCTGCAAGTTTTTGCATTATGTTTTATGCGTTATTATACTTGGGTGTAAACAATAGAGAGTTTATTTTATCGATAAATCTGTGTACCTAATCACAGGAACAGAAATCGAGTGAAGAAACCGAAACTGCTACAAATTACGATGCATGAACATGAAATGCTTGCGCAGTCGTAAACACTCCACCGATCAAAGTATTAGAAACTGCGCAAAAACAAACATTTCATAAGAATCTTTAATCATGCATTATAAATTGACGATTGCATTAATATTTAAATGATAAAACTGCAGTCGAAGTTTTGGCAAACGTTTATGCTCGAGTGCCTTTTACGTAACGGAAAGGTCGCGTTCCAACCATTGAGCTATTATGTATAATAGTTTATTTACTACATTCTATATGTGGTACTGCAGTACATTGTGACGTCCCATAGTGGCACATGTACCACACCTTGCTCACTCGCTAGAAAAGTAAAGCTTATTCGCATAAATATGCCAGATGAGTCTCGTCGCACAGAAATCGAAGTATGAATGCGAAGAAATAATATAATCCACATTATTCCACATGACTGCGGTCTAGCGAAACAAACGACCCACTGAAGTTGAGTAAGGCAGGTAATTGAAACGGAACATGTGGTAAAATGTAGGAGCAACTCTAGTACATTAGTAAATAGTAGCTCAATAGCTCCAACTAACGAGCCGAGAACTACACTTTTGCCGCTCCATTGGCGAAACGATATAATATCCAATCGATACAAGTTTCTAATCTACAAACGGAACATTCTCTGTGAACTCACGTACATAATTATCTACCACCGAGATATTTCTAAAGAACCGTGAAGAGTCGGGGAAAGAGAAACGATGACAAGCGCGTCCGCCGCTTATAGCAAATAGGAATAAGGATAACTATCAAAACGATGACAAGCGCGTCCGCCGCTTATGGCAAATAGGAATAAGGATAACTATCAAAACGATGACAAGCGCGTCCGCCGCTTATGGCAAATAGGAATAAGGATAACTATCAAAACGATGACAAGCGCGTCCGCCGCTTATAGCAAATAGGAATAAGGATAACTATCAAAACGATGACAAGCGCGTCCGCCGCTTATAGCAAATAGGAATAAGGATAACTATCAAAACGATGACAAGCGCGTCCGCCGCTTATGGCAAATAGGAATAAGGATAACTATCAAAACGATGACAAGCGCGTCCGCCGCTTATAGCAAATAGGAATAAGGATAACTATCAAAACGCAGAGGTATGCTTCTCCTTTGAAGTTTACTTTGAAATATGGGGTTGGCTTACCTGAAACTTTATAATAAGCTACAAATGCAAGAAATAAGCTTTTAACACGTAAAGCACAAAATTCTCACAGCTTTGAAAATTCTCAAAATATTGTTATTCAAAGCCTATTGTCAGGTCACGTTTTGTTTCAAAAACAATTGTTTTCAGTTTTTAAAACAGTGAAAAGTGTTAAAATAAGTGTTAGCCCATAGTTGAACAATGGGCCCGTTGTATCGCCGACGGGCCGTTGGCTTCGGCAGGTATGCGAGTTTTGGCCCTGTTGAGAACCCGAAACACCTATTGTACCGTGCTTTATGAGTAGAAACCCTTTTACAATCACAAATACCCAAAAAAATCCTAAAACCTTTCTTATTGCCGCGACATAAAGTTCAAAGGTGCTTGACTTATGGCTTGGCCCGTTCTCCGGAGCCACAGGCCACGGATCTCGTCCAGTGACCGGTTCTCAGAAAAGTGACAAGACATTCTTTCGAGTAGAGGGTACTACGAATGTGTAATTCATGACGTGATTGATACACAGATAGTTGGATACAAAGTATAGGTCACACAGATTACTGTATAGTTAGTAGGCTTAGACCACAGGTTACTGTATAGTTGCTAGGCTAGTGGTGAACACAGGTACCTACTGATTTATGGTGGACGGTTGGTGGTCGTGACCAGGCCCATCATCCTGTCGGTTAGAATAACAATGAGACCTATTGTTCGATTCCCGAAACGCTACTAAAACATGAGAAGAATTTTATGATTTTAAATTTAAAAATAGAATAAACACTGTGTATAGGGTCATCATTCACTTCGACAACCTAAGCTACAAAATCTTAAGCTGATTCCAATATCTAGTCAATTTTTAAACAATTTCAGTGTTTGCTTTCTCATCCAATCAAATTGAGATTATTTTGTTTTGATTACAGATAGGCATAACGCCTGACTGTTTATTTTTTCACAAGAGATAATGTTACACCATGTAAGAGCGTTTTTAATAGAGGTACCTGCGTCGATACGGTCGTGGAAAAAATAACAAAGACGGGCTCCCATAACGCCATATGTTGCGCTCCTCGTCAAGTGAATCTGAAATCTTCGCTCTCAAAGATTTTTTCCTGTTTGGACATTGCACGTGTTTCATCCGAAATTCTCAGCTTATGGTGATTTCGAGTGATACCACATGTAAGGTGCAAAATCACTTCGCATTTTGGTTATAAATCTTGATTGATCTTGAAAAACAGTACCTAGACCAGGTACTTTTTTTCATCCTCAAATAGAGTCGCTAAAAATCCAGCTTACCAAATATTTTGAAGTAAAGAAATTGTACTGAAGTTCGGTAATGATAAGGTTTGATAACAGAGGTGGAGGTCACTGTATTAACTATGCAAAGAAGTACCTTCAGAAAGTAATCTTATCTTGTAAGTACCTCAATTAGGTAACTGGCACATGAATTTAATTCATTTAGATATCGACTCTACAACTTGGCAATACAATAATAAAGACAATCGGAAATGTTTTAATGATAAATTCGTCGTTGAAAGCAAATAAAAGCGTCGAATTCTGACAGATTTTTGAAATTCATCTAAATAGTAGTTTGATTTTCATAGTGAAATTGTGATGAATGTTAACTCTATTAAATTTAGTCGGTTAAAACTAAAGATAAGCCCAGACTTTGTAATTATTTCTTTAGAAATCAGCTAAATTAATCTCAGCTGTATTTTGGTCTTTAATATAACATGAAATAGCGCTATAGCGATGTTGGCTGTTCACATTAATGTACCTAGGCATTCGATATGTTTATATTATTTTCCTGTAATTAATTAGTCTAGTATCCACACAATGAGCATTCGGCCTCGGTTGGCCTCGATGCTCAATGCCTGGCCATCCCATGCCGGACGCTCGCGCCATTTACGTCGCTGGCCTGACATAAAGACCATAGGATACCCATGTTGAACTAGTGCGGATATCTGACCCTATTGCACTTAATTACGGTATGTGACCAAGTATAATGAAGTAAAATATACGTTTAATATAGCTAAGAAACTAAACTACCTATTTATTAAGGCGCAACGTTATTCAAATAAGCCAATTAACCGTTAAACTTGCGATCAAAGATGTTATTGACATATTTGAGTTCATTACTTATACAAAATATCGTAAGTAATGCTTAATGGTTGTCGCAAATATTATTATTGCTTAATTTAGTTACCCGGTTACATGGAAATGTTTCACCTTAATACTTAGTTTATCTTGCATTGAAAATAATTGAAAAACAAGAGAAACCAAGTATTCAAGGTGGAAACATTTGATATAATTTGATAAGTATATTCGTTATAACTGAAAAATGGTTGTATTGCAGGTTAAAGTGCAATTTGTGCAACGCATAATGATTTAGGTTGGGAAGGGCACATAAAACAGAACGACAAAACTATGTAGGTAAGTTAGCAGTTAGCTATACTTACATCTTTTTTAGTTGCACACAAATTCAGAGGCAGATCCAAATATACGATGGAATTTGTAATGCTTTAAAAAATAGGAAGGTAAAGTTGCTGAAGATGATGTTGAAGATAGGTAAACGTGAAAAAAAATAAATGAAACTGATCCCACATGTGCGATTCATAGTCGGGCATAGTCAAACCGAGAAAAAAAAATGGCTATTAATTTGAATTCATCGTTTTTAGTTACAAAACGTTGATTTACTACATGGATTTATTTCGGTCGATAAACCGCAATAATGTCCGCGCTGCGCTGTCTACTGAGTGATTGAGTACCTACATGTACCCTAGTTTACCTACCATACATAGTTCTAATCTACGTCACAAGTATTGTACTAAGTTTCTTATATCCTCTACACCCGTAGGCGGTAGAGATTCCTTGAGTCATGCGCACGTGCAAGACGTGCATGGCGTGGAATATGTGCTAGGTTAGGTATCGCATGATACCGCATGTCCAATTATGCAAAAACTTTGTATTGAGTGCCCGAGTATGCTTGCCCTGCGATCTGCGATACCTGATACGTGAATCAGTTTGAGACGTTTCGAGTCTCTGGGAACGAAATTTTGCCGGCTTGTAGAGAACTCATTTCTCTTACATTCTTTGAACAGATCTATAATATCAGATTACGCAGACGCGGGACAACGAAAGAAAGCGCAGATAGTTTCCAAAAATTTTTTTGATTGCGGAGATGCATAGTATTGCATAGTCAGGTCAAGTGTCTCAATTAGTTTAATGATGAGTAAAACATAGGTCTTTTTTAACTAATAATGGACGTACTACATAATATTACGTACTTGGAATATCAATCAATACGAAATTGATACTAAACATAAATGATACTTGAGGCATTATGAGCGTTCCGCTTTTGGCCCACGCAAACCTGCAGAATGTACGTGGGCGATGTATAGCGAAATGCATAATTGCGAGAATTGAACCAAGCCCCTGAGTTACAAGCACTGAATGATATGGTCTGATCGGTCGCACTACATTGTCGAACCACGTGGCCACAAAATGCGGGCCTATAATAGGTAAGGTTTGTAAGCATTACCAGAATTACCACATTAAAAATAATAAGTAGTACAAGTACAGAAGCTTCACTCAGAAATTAAGTAATTACTTAAATAGACTCTCGAATCGATAAAATAAAGTTTATTTTAGCACACATAACAAAACCTACCTACCAGTGTTGAATACCAACATGGCGACAGTGATAGTTCCGTCACTTTCGCACTCGTCAAGTTAGATGTAAAAGCGGCCCCGACTGCGGGCTTAGTACTCATTCGCGCTGACAAACTGGGCATTACTAACTTTTTCATAGCCTCATTTTTCTGTAAAATCTAAATGCGTCATAAGTTCATCATACGTAATTTCTAGTGTTTCGTAGACTTTCATAGAGTCACGCAGGTGAGTTTTTATTTGTGACGTAATCTATAGTGTGTCTTAGATACATTTTATATTCACATTTCAATGAATCTAGAGCATTACTTCAAGAGCTCTAGGAAAACTGATAAAATGTCCTATTGTAATTATTAGTAATCGATAAAGCTAATCGTTGACGGAATGTAAAACTTACTTATTATGAGGATAGATTTAAATAATCTTACTGAGATTGATAAAAAAAAAGTACTAAAAACTTGATTTACAATTTTTGAGTCACTATTGAACCTACGATTCTAAGAAACTACACAGTAGGTACGAATGCTACGAAACTCATCAAATATAACAATACCGTGGTAATATGATTCTAATCTGTACCAAAAATACTTATCTAAGACAATAGAATGTACGAATTTTAACAAAACGCGAACATTGTATCAACTGCAGCGTTTTCAACATGGTGCCACGATTTATTTGCTCGTTTTCCTCAAGGCCGCCAGAACATTTTGCTACATTTTTATTTTGGTACACTTGAACTCTTTTCATGACTGTTTTTAACACGATTTCACCAAAGCAGGGCAATATTATCGGATGAATATTTTGTTTGTTTCTCCGTACCATTCTGTTTCTTAGATGCAGTTGAAGTTTTATTAGTTTAAATATTTACATTTATCACAAAAAAGAGGTCTGTGTCGGTAAACCAATCTAGCCTAGATTAATAACATGATTTGAATCGAGTGGATAACAAAGCAAATACTGCACAAAAATACCATAAATAATCAATATTTATAAATCCAAAAAGCCCTCACAATCTTCGCATCGCATTCGTTTTGCTCCTTCATTTTGTCGGTACCCAAAAAAACTGGGTCTTGATTAAAACAAAACTCTTCTCTTTGTACAGTACGTTCGGTCTACAGTGCCAGTGTATCGTGCTGGATAATTCCATTAAATTACGATCATGTTCGGATCCACGGCACTACGTCACGAACTATCGGAAACGATGACACGGTGACTGTTACATGGCCCGCACTCGTGATTCAAAACAAACGTGTTTCGTGATTCCGAACCGGAAGACCAATTGTTTTTGTTACTATAGGTATACAATTTACAGACTTGGTTGTCTAGGTGCCTGTCCTTTACTGCCTAGGTAGAAAGTGAATCAATATTTCCAAGATAGAAAATGAATTAATACTTAATTATGTTCTAAAATCTCTTTTTCATAGAAATTGTTAACAACTTGGATACCTAGTTGTTCTAGCTAGCGGTTTTTCCTAATATTTTGATCCGGTTCGATAACACAGGTTTTCAGTGACACTACAGGGTTTAATGAATGTTTTAAGTTAGGCCTGAGACTTGTTAAGACTTGGGGAGACTCAGTGCCGAACAGAATTTTAAACTTCCAAAATCAAGGTGGCATTTCATATAAAAGCAAACGTGGCGTTTGCCATCACGCAAACGACTTGCAAGCTTAAACTTTCTCAATCGTATTAATATTAAACTAAATATTATCGTCGTACTGTCAGTAAGTGCACTCATATGTCAATTTATGCCGTACTGGTTTTCTGACAAAAAAATACATGAAAGCTGTCCCTGTCACCTTACTTCCATTCTAAAATTAAATATTCTACTACCCACACGTTCCTAGAAATGATTTATAACCGGATATAAAGCTCTCGGAACTTCCAAAAGCTCTAACAATGGACACTCGAGCTTTATTACGGGCATGGAGTGTCTCTCGTAGAAGAAACTGTTTTTATCTATGTAGTTATGCCGGGGGGAGGTGGAGGGGAGGGGTCGGAGGAATGTTACCTGCTAGTAGCTGCCACGGTTTGTAGAAGGGACTTTAAAGGGATCGTTTTATACACCTCGAGTAGTTTCAATTTAATGTTACCTTTCTTTGGTTTTTAACATTCGATACGAGAAGAGAGGTTATAAGTTTGACCGATATGCGTGTATGTTTCTATCTGTGGCATCGTAGCTCTAAAACGGATGAGCCGATTTGTATGCGGTTTTCTAGCAGTGGTTCTTAGACATGTTTTGTGCAAATCGGCTCAGCCCTTTCAACGTTTGGGTTTTTAAATTTTAAATTTTGAAGTTGTATAAAATAGCATATATTATATATGTATACATAACTTTGCAATAGCACCAAATGGTATATTAGTTGCTTGCCCTACAGCAAAGTGGTATCAATGTCGATTCAGCACTAGAAACCTGAATAGGAGGAGCGCAGTAACGAAATATGCTATAAAAACTGACGAGGTTTTCAAATGATGCAATAACTTACCTAGCAACTCTACAATAGTCGCACATCATCGTCATTTTACAATGTTAAAAATTAGTTGCATCCAGCAGTTTTACCCGATCTACAAAAACGCTTTTTTTTTTTTAAATAAAACCGTTGTGTTATTGGTATCCAATCCACTATCCAAAAAATTAAACATTTCTGTATTCGAAATATCATTTAAATCTGATCAGCTGTTCCAGAAAGTATCAAACGTAATACACACTCACACACAAATCTTTGTATTTTTAATATTACCTATCTACTAGCTGCGCTCGCGGTCTCACCGAAATATAACTTTTCTATACTCATAACAATCTGTATAATATTAAATTTTGTGATGACCAGTTGAGTAGTTCAGTCATTAAAACGTAACAAACACACTTGCATTTATAATATAAGATTTTCTAAAATCTCAAGAAAAATCTAGGCCGGTATTCCAGTTAATGTACAAGTGACCATCTGTTATGTTATCATATTAGATCATGTATGTCTGTAAGAAAAAGAACCTGTTAAAACAATGACCTCCATTTGAAATCACTTTAACATTAACAAGAAGAAGAGCCGTAGAACAGTTATTCGCCAAATAGATAGTTATGCTAGATTGCGGACATCAATCCACATCTGATTCTAGCCGGGGCGTGGTAAGTGCAAATTATTGTTATAATGGTAGGTAACGTGCGTGGGCTAGACATTTATATTATATACTTATTGTGTACGGTCACGAGCAACAATATAATTAGGTATACATTGTTATAAGGAAAAAGTATGCTCAACCGAAAAGGGTACTTATCATTGGGATGAGTACCTACTATGAACATTGATCAAACTTTTACTATGGAACCTAACCGGAAGTCGCGAAAAAAAATCAGGTGTTCCATACATTTTGTCGAGTGTAATTGACATTTTTCCATGGAACAGCTGATTTTCTTTTCCATCTCAGGATTGGTCCCAACGTAAAAGTTGTTCATAATGATGAATACTATGACCCCTTTTCGGCTTCGCATACCCTTTCCTTTTAACCTTGTATAGGTACATTATCACATTTTCAAAAATATCTAACTTCTGTCATTCAAGAAATAAGTAGAACATTTATTATTTGCTCGTGACTGTACATACGAGTACATACCAAAATGAATGAACAAATACATCATTGGTGTTATTTTACATTTTACAGGTAAACAAGAAATTATTGTACCTAATAACAGTTTTATTACTTAGGTAAACTGAAACGCCATTTATCAAAGGCCAAAGCATTAGAGCATCATTTAGCAACATACGTACAATGTACAATAATGTACATGTTTAAGAAACATTTTTGACAACCGCCTCGAGGATAAATTATAGAAAAGGAATAAGCTACCAGGATACCAGGATTCAATTTTCCAATGAGGTTAGAGGATACTTTGAAACATGTTAACTGTACTACAATAAACTAAAGCTACTTTGTTTAATAAACGTGACAAAATTTACGAGAATTCCTTTTTGCATAATAATTAACTCTACTTCCTTCCTCTTGAATCTAAGCCATGCTGACTAAATATTAGTAATGATTCAGTAGCAGCCACAGAATAAACGATAGTATTACAAGTACGGGCCAAATAAAAGTTCTCAGAATAATGTTTAAAAACTATGTAGGTATGTAACGGGTGGTTAAATTTTAAGTAATTGTTTAAAGCACTATAAAGAAGTGATTGCATTAAAAATTGGAAAAAAACCCTACATGATAATCTTCACACAGTCGTCGGTCAGCCGTAGCAGACGTTACTGATTTTCTTGAATTACAGATAAAAAATAAAAACAATTTCGATTAAGCCATCTTTGAAAAAATATGAATAAATTGGTTTAGCCGTTTGCAGGAGCTACAATGCCATAGACACAGATCTGATATACATTCCACGCGTTATACTTATGACACCTCTGTTTGTTAGCGTCGGGGGTTAAAAACGAGTGTCGAGGATAGAGAGAGAAAAGAGAAAACAAATGAGGTGACTTCATAATTGTTCTATACTTTCTATAATGTTAATCTGTACGTAGATCATGTTATTATACCCATATTGTCCATTGCGAATGTAGCTGTTATTCCTTCTATTGCAGTTAGCTCGCATTTAACAATAACAACGGAACAAAGGGCGCAGGCACCGTGCTAACAATGTGAAACTGTTAGTAGGTGGCAGTCATTGTTCGTCCTGGACAAGTCGTGTTACGCACCAGTGTGTCGCCATCGGATGGTTGCTGTACCTTCAGTCACCTGTCCAAACTGTCCTTCCCATGCATTTACTAGCTATATGTGTAGTGCCACTGTTACTATATATATATATATATATATATAATATATATATATAAATGTTATGTTGGTTTGTGTACGCTTCAAAAACTCAAAAAGTTCTGCACCGATCGAGCTAAAATTTTAGCATGATATATAATACGCATCAAGGATTGTTTTTATCTATTTACCAGTATATTATATATATATATATATTATTTTTTATCCACAGCGAAGCGTGGCAGGGAACATATTTATATTTGCTCTATATTTTTCTCGGAACTGAAGGAGTCTTTGAACTGCTAGTAGGTGGCTGTCATTATTCATTGTTAGTCCTGGACAAGCCGCGTTATGCATCAGTGTGTCGGTATTGTATAGTTTCACCACATTTGTACCTTCAGTCACCTGTCGAAACTGTCCTTCCCCTTTCCCATGCATAAAGTACATGCGGACACTGTTTCAATGCTCTACATTTTACGCGGATGATTGAAGGAGTCTTTGGTTTTATGTTATTATTATACTTAGGTGACGTTAAAAAACCTGTAGGTTAGAAGGTGGAGCGCATCACCAATCAAAGAGTAACAATAATGTGGATCGCATTTTTTAATCGAGTCTAGTGCATATCCTAAGACCCTACCTAGTATACATGTTTTAAAAAAAATTGGATTGAATTAAAACATTTCCAAATTTTCGTATCACCACGCGGTAGTAGTTCTAAAGTTCGCCGTCCTTTGTACGTCCCTAAGTATATTTCTAGAATTGCTCACATAATCTTTATCCGTTAAAACTGTTGTAGAGTTCAAAGCCAACTCCCTAGAAAAGGGGCTCTTATCTTATCGAAGTTCATTGTTTGTATACCTTCGCCGTAAAGTTAACTGGCAGGTGTTAGTTACAGCCAGACCGGATTTATCAGGTTATTTATACTTTACTTATTGATTTCTTGACATAATCAGTTGTGAAATGTGGCCTGGTTCTAATGACCGATAAGAGGATTGCGACAACCTAATTTGGCTTTAGTCAGTAGGTAAGTGCGAAGTAACTAACATAACTACCTAACCTTTAAAATTGCAATCATTATAGCTAATTGCACGATTATTTATACCTGATTTGGTAATAAATGTGAATATTACAATGTTTGCGTACATGTTCTAGCTTGTCTACTGCAGTTAAAATACTAAAGCGGTTGGAAAAAAGCAAATCGAAAGAGCTGATGAGATTGTTCCGTGCATGTGCAATTGCGCACGCATCCGGCGAAACCAGACTGGCGCGGGTTTTGTTGTTCTTTCTGGCCTCACCATGAACGGAGAGCGTTAACTTGAAATTTCCGTGCCGGACCCACCATACCACTGGCCATACCCCTGGTGGTATGGTGAGCCTAAAACTATACCACTGAGAAAATAGTGTTGTGTTAAAATTTGTTATCATCATTGTAAGGCCCATCATTTGCCATAAAAATTGCTTCTAGAAAAATATTGTTTAGGTTAGGTTTTGTTAAAACATGAAAAAAAAACAATAAAATAGTGTTGTTTAACACAACACTATTTTCTCAGTAGTGTAGTTTTAGACCCACCATACCACCAGGGATGTGGCCAGTGGTATGGGGGGTCCGGCACGGAAATTTCCTATATAAATGCTCGTACATAAGGGACCATGTATAAATCATGCCACATGTAAAGTTGTCTTAAGTTTTGTGACGTCACATTTCAAAATTTTACAATAAGTGACAAAATGAGTTTTTGTTTAAATAATGATTTGTAGATGTAAAATTGCAAAAATTGTGTGATTCACAACCGTTACCAACTGTGACAAGGATCAAGAGAGTCAAAATATCATGAAATTCGTGTGCCGTTATTTATGGTCCCCTAGATAAGATAACTATCTTGTTAGGATTTATTCAATGAGTTTCGATCCTCCTGTTATTCCAAACACTCCCGATGTCGACCAACTCACCTAGTGACTAGACTCACTCTCGGTTGCTCCCACGCCGCGTCATACTCCGATGCGCACCCTGCCCGATAAATATTCAAGAATACAACAAACTGTGAGAATTCTGTGATTGCATGCCAACCACCTCTGACTGGTTTCCAGTTGACTTGCTCCAATGAAAGTGGAATGCTTTGCTCATCTTTAGTTCACCAGGCCAAGTTTGCTGCAGAAAACAGAGGAAAATGAAGTTTATATTTGTAAAAAAATATTATCTTAATTATTAATTAGTATTATAGTAATACCACATATTTATTTATTTTCTTAATTTTTAAATTTTTTACAATATAGAATATAAAAAACTTTAAAACTAGAGTGCCGCCGGCAGCGGGGCAGGGCCCAAGCTACCGGTGGTTAAGGCTGCAGAGTGAGGAACCTCCTGACAATGCGGGCCGTGTCAAGAATGAAAGCATTCTAACATGGTACGCTGTCAGATCAATTATATTATTGTAATTATGTTTATCTACTCTCATATCGTAAAATTCAACCGATTAACATAAACTACTATCATCTCGTTAAATTTGCAAAAAGGATGATTTTTTTTGTTAGTTTTTACTATCCAAATGATCATAAAATGCAATCTATGACAATTGCAGTTAAATAACATATCTAACGTTTCTTGCATTGTTATAATATACTATTTGTCTATTCTATTTGGCGTTAGGTTAGGTGGTAATTTATTGAATTTGAAGCTCAATTTAGCCACTGCATCCCACTAGACACTTTTATAGCAATATAAATCGTATTCAAAATGTCGTTTTATGTGAATCGCGTTTACGATGCAACGTTTCGACACAGTCTCGTAACGCGTGTGATTTCACTCGATCCACCGATTTGTTGTAAAATCTATAATGTTTGAAGCATATTGATACGCTTCTATGATTGGGTGTTTATTGACCGTTCGAAATAGCTCGATTTCGCTGAATGGAATTTAGATCAAAACAGCTATGTAAAGCTAATATGGACCGTTGTTTATGTTAATTTGTCGGGTAATTAATTAAGGACGTAGGTTTTTATTTTAAAACTATTTGATGCCCGTGATTTTATTAGTCACACTGCTGCTTAATCTCCTATTAAACTTAAGTTATACGAGTACAAGGAATGTTTTTGTTATAATTAAACACGGGAATACTCACGTAAAAATTAAGTCGTCTACTACGACTAGTTTCGGTCACCACGTTAGTTTCCATAGTAAAGTACAAGGAACGCATGTGAATTTCATGCTTTTGGACTGAACCAAAAGATACCGATTTATGTCATACGATCTATCAGTCAGTTTTTAATATTTATAGTAAATCTCTATTTTATAGCTATTTGATAACGTTTAATTGGTAGGTAGTAGTTTGATTACACGAAAATGGTGTGCATCGTAAAAATAACTTAGAGTTTATATTATTTTATATTCTTCTAAAAAGTTGAAAAACTAGCCATATTCTGGTAAAACCACAAAGCCTAGCACAAAACGAACACGACAACATAAATGAATATGACTGCTATTTCAATATCAATAAAAACAAAATTTCATAATAGCTCGGTTATCGAGGTGCTAAGTTGCCTCCACGTGCGAAGGTCTCAATTTCGCGGCGGAGGCGGGTCGTCGACCTTGCGGCATAATTCGACTGATTGATTTGCCTCAATGAAGCTAGGTGGGAGACAGTCGGCTCCCAGTGTCGAGGCCGAAGCCTCAAAACGTTTACAACAACTTTGTATGAAGCCGGAAGTACTTGCAAGGCTTCGTTTGGTCGATCGAACATTCAACGCTACAGGTACCGGACATCTAGACTTGTCGTGAAGCTCTTTTACCTGACTGTCGAAAAGGAGGGTAATGCTTTTCGAATATCCAAGGTCTTTCTAAATGGTGTAGTAATACTTAAACGTGATGTGACACGACAAAGTGAACAACTTTTGAAACACAAGTTTTATAAATTCGATAAATAAATATCGAGTCTTCATACAAAATATTTAGTCACATAATCAATTTTTCATGGAGATTCGATATTTTCTTTCTCGAATTTTGCAAACTTGTTTTCTAGAAGTTGTTCACTTTGACGTGTAGAAGAACATCCTTACGTACACACGTACACGTCGTTACTAGGTACACTATTCAGAAACATCCCGTATAAGTATGTTGTACTAAGCGCTAATTTACGTTGTCGATTCCGTATCGCGAGGTGTAGTTTTTTATTTGTATCCTGATTTTCATATCCATTTTACATTTTGAAGTCGACCTTTTTTCACAATATTAAATTTATGTGATATTTTTTATAATAATTTAGGTATTATTCAATAAATCCATTTAATAATATTAACCAACCAACTTTTTGGTTTAGCGTAAAACTTTTTAATTTAAATTATGCCAAACATCATAATTATTTGAAATACAAAAGCATTTGCTCCTGAAACCTCGAAAACGAGGCTCGGGCTTCGATCTAGCATAGTGTAAGTTTTAGCCACATCAGTCCAGTCGTTCTCAAGTGATGCACTTACGAACGAACCATCACTATGAAACATTCAAACAGTAGTGCATAGAAATGAGTTCTTCATAATGATATGCTTAATAGCTTTATGCTTGCAATGTTCATTATGAGAGCTGATCACACGCATTTATTAGTATTACCGATGGTGCTTAGCTTTCAAATGTCCTATTGTTCCGGTGCAGAGAAAATTCCGTTTCTCTCTGGAAATAGGGACGTGGAAATGTGCTCTACTTCTGCCTATTAATTATAGTGAGTACGTACTTATAATTAACCTAGAAGCGGTGATCGTTATGAGATTCATTCCAGAATATGTTTATGTTCTGAAAGAGTTTAAAAGATTTATTTACTTGTTATTTAAGTAGTGACGTCTTACGTAACATTTCTGTGATGATTTATTAACTCTGTTGAAGAATGTATATCAATAAGTTATCGTGATTATGATGAAATATTTGTAGAAAGGTTTGTCAAAATTCATCCTAATTGAAAAGACATCAACGCGCGCGTCACATCTTTTTACCATAAAATTGGCAGAATATTTTGGTGTATTACTATGAACAGAAATAAGTACTCTTCTTATTACGGGGTACACGGGCTTAATAATCCCCAAGCAGGACTTTAATTACGTAAAAGAAAGTAAAGAATTAGTGTCGAGCTATCATATTGTAGTGAAATAAAAAAAAACCCTCTGTAAAAAGAGATAAAAATTAAAAATGTGCTTTATTTTAAAAATTTTAACTCATCGAAACATACCAGTTTTGAAAGAGAAAACATAATTACTACACAACATACTATAAGATATTTTATTAGTTATTCACACACATAAACGACCAAGCTAATGTCTACATTATTTTCCTATTAGACACCTACTATTCTATTTTGTCCATCGATTTTGTCCCAAATCGGGTAACAAGTAGTAAAAACACTAACAGACAAAACTTAAATAGTCATTAAGTAGACTACTAAATTTAGTTTCTAGGTCGATAAACTTCGAGATCCAGTTTAGAAGCCTTGCACGCAGCGATTTATGTAAATAAGTGAACGCGGCGAATCAATAAGTACCTTAAGTGAGCTGGGAATGTCATAGTAAGGCCACTATGCCGAAAAAAACTAAATGTAGTGTACTGCCCTCATAATCTCAAGAGCAAAATCTTTAATTAAAATGATTTCTGTTTCTTCACGCATCAGATACGTAATTTATCAAGCTATCAGAGACATGAAAAACAGTTTTTTTTAGATCCCTCTTTTTTTAGATCCCTCTTTGGCTTATGAGGGCAGCGTAGCGTCTTACAAAGTCGTAAAGTATACCTACAACATTGTTTACTGTAAACCAATGATATACATACATGTAATTATGTATTACGTCATAAGGATCGCACAAGCATACTGTACGCAGTTCTGAAATCAGTTATGGAACCCGCGCTAGTGGACGAACGCAAGAATCGCGTCACTACCAAAAATCAAACCAGTCACACGTATGGACTGTAGGTATAATGTGTCGCAGTTATTGGAGAGTATGTATTTTAAAAGAAAAGCGCAAATAAAAAATCCAAACTTAATTTGACGAAATATTTGAAACGCCATCTCTAGATATTTACCTCTGTGCCCCAAACATCCGATCTGCAGGCCTAATAGGGCACTTTATCCTGCAACCATAGAATATATTAATAACTAGCTGTTCCCTGCCACGCTTCGCTGTGGATAAAAAAAAATATAAAAAAATTCATAAAAACAATCCTTGATGCGTATTAATATATCATGCTAAAATTTCAGCTCGATCGGTGCAGAACTTTTTGAGTTTTTGAGGCGTACACAAACCAACATGACATTTTTATATTTATAGAAGATACGTATCTATTTGTATACTTATCCATAACCGTAAGTAATGTTGGTGTAGGAAAATCAGTGGGTAGGGATTAGTGCTTAGATTGAAATACCTAAGTCCTTTGTTAAGCTACGAGTATTTGAATATTCCTAGTCTAGTCTTGCAAATATTAATTACCTTGTATTTATTTCTGATCTAAGCGATTTACTATGCGCCTTATGCTTAGGTACTGCAAGCAATATAAATACATCACAAACCGGCTCTTATTTCATCGAATTTGTGTTAATTGTTAAGTGATACCTGCCTTACTATCATGTATTCTGTACCTAGAATAGATAGATAATAGTTCGTCAAGTATCGTTAACCTCAATAAGCTTAAAAACATCTAAGCACAAAGTACTTATTAGACGAGTCAGGTTATATACATATATCTATGTTCCTATAGACAGTGATGGATCCAGAATTTTGGTTTGGGGAAGCTTGAGCCAGGTGGATGGGGGTTAAAAAAAATTTACAAGTATTTGAGATGCTCTTGAGATGATTTTTTTTTGGGGATTTTTTTTGTTGGGCTTGGGTCTCCTAGCCCTCTGGATCCGCCTCTGTATACAGAGTAAATAGAGTAGAGGCATCCATCTGTGAGCTAATCCTGTAAAAGGCTTATCTACTCTACGAGTACGTCGAAGGCAGGCACGTAAAATGTAGCTCTAAGGAATCTTAGGACACCTTTGTTTGCTTTTCAAAGGTTTCTGAAGAGTTATAAATCAATACCACTTTTCTATGTATTCAGATTATATAACGTGCCTGTGAGTGAGGGCAGTTTGCGGAAATGCATTTTCCTGCAGTCGAAAACAAAATTATGACTATTTATTGACACTATGTACAATACGTAATGTAGAGGTAGAGGTACATAGATACTTACTCGTATTGTTAGAGTTGGTAACAATATGAATAGAAAGAAAGATACACTCTTTATTGTTCACACCAGAAATTTCAAACAAAAGGAATTTATCACTAAAAAAAACATACAGACGAATTGACAAACTCCTCCTTTTTTGAAGTCGGTTAAAAACTAAATACCTATCTTTACAGGGTTATTCATGAAGGGCATGCTAAGCCGAAAACGGCTCATAGTACTCATCATTATGACATTTTTCTACGGAACAGTTTCGGGTTGGTCCCATAGCAAAAGTTGTTCAAAATGATGAGTACTATGAGCCCTTTTCGGCTTAGCATACCCTATATGAATAACTATATATAAGTTGGTAGCACTAGCTACCTCTGAAGTGGTAGTACCTAATTCTTTGGTGCAATGTTACTACATATGTTAATTTTAAGTAAACGGTTGAGACAGGTGGCAAGAGGGTTACCTACCCTCTGCGTAGCGTAGTTAACTTCATGCCCGCCCTCTGTGTGTTCCAGTTAAAATTAATCGAAAGAGGGACATCTGTTGCTATGTCGTAATATTACAACACTCGAAGTTTAATAAACAGACGTTTGTCTAGTCAGTTCACTGCAGATAACATAGATGGCGCCATTTGTATGTGCAACAAAAAATATATTCGACGCAAAATTAGTTTTAAAATTGTTTCGATTGTTATCTATTTTAATCAGCTTCATTTGTTTTTTATCGTTACAGCTGTGTTTTTACTAGCCTTTTCAGGCCTAAGATCGATAAAACATTTCGCACATTAACAATGCTAATGAAGTAAAATAGTCAATTTCTTTCTATTCTCTTTTTGATCGAAAACTTGGCCTTGGGTATTGAAACGGAGGTGGTTGCGCCGGCACCCCACCCCGGCAGCCGTTCCGCTGAGTGGTCCCGCGCCGCCACGCTCCGCCACACTCTCCGCGCCACTGACCCCTGCCTCGTCATCCTCATTCCTCCCCTAAGTTCCCGTGGATTTTTAATGACCCTCAAGCGGATCCAGGAATTCCGCCAGGTTAACAAATAAGGGTTTTCGGCTCGTTTGATAACTAGCACCGTGTCCTGGTTCGACGGTGGAAACTGATTTTATGCATAATTTGAACATCACAATTCTATTAAAACAAAACTTAAAACGTGAAGCGTTTAGAAGTATAGTAATTATAAAATACCGTAAAACGAATAGTTTCATCGTCAACAGTTAGTTACACAGGTGGAACCATTGTTTACACTTTACGAAGGTGCTCAGCTGAATGGCTAGCTCCCTCGGAGGCTCGCGGGGGACGTGACCCGGCCCGCGCGCCCCGCGCCGCGACTCGCAGGCCGCGGCGGCGCACGCGCAGCCGAGCCAGTTGCCCGTCGCGCAGCCTCCAGTTTGTTTACATCGATTTCAGTGGCGTTGCACGAAGAAAAATTAACTAGCTCTTACGCTACGAATCAGTGACAATGTGGTGCTACTGTGAGAACGTCTCGGTCCAATAACAGGTGTTTCAAATTGTAAGCAGAATCGCGATAGTTTGTGTGGCCAAGATTTAATTTGGTGTGAATGGCATTGTGTGCCCTCTCGAGCTCGCTTGTTAGGCATTTTGCATTTGCACAAAAGTTGCACAGCTGGTTCCCGAAGCGGCGTCGAAGGTAGATGGAGTGACGTACTTCAATAATGCTCTTTTCTTTGAATCCTCGTTTTGAGGCCTCCTCTCTCTCTGATTGGTCGCTGGTAGTTGTGGTGAATTGCTCACGCTGACCCCTTACAATTATTTTCCTTTGTTCGAGTAATTGCAGGCGGATGCTATATTGTGGAATTTATGTTCCTAAGTTATATTACATTGCGTTGAATGAGAACAGAGGCAAAAATGTGAAAATTCTTGCTAAGGTCACCAGATTTCTTAATCTAAAAGAACTTTATCAACAAATGCAATATTTAAAGAATCAGCACAACTCTTACCCATTTCATTACCACACTGAGTTAGTTTTTCAAAGAGCACGATCATTCTAGCGTGACTGCACGCAAAACCATCACGCCACCAGCAATAGATAATATAGTAAAACAAATGCGATTCACGCACAAAAAATTAAACATACCAACCATCACGTAATATTTACACGGACGCGAAAATTGGAAACGGTAAACATGACATGGTTTCCGTGCGATGGCTCGGTAATGCGATCTCTAAGCACATGGCCAGTTTTTGATATGATTAACCAGGGCTTTTTGCAAAACAATACCAGTACAAATTAATATCGTCTATTAGAAATTGGCACTTGGCCAGTGTCGTAGAACTGGCAGAATACAGCCTAATCACTCTTCGAGGGTAGACCTAGCTTTCCAGCAGTGGAATTATTAAAGGTTGAGTTGATAATGATGCTGATATTAGGAATTAATCATAGTGAAATTGTAAATTTAATAAAACAAGAAGTATTAGCTTCTTCATGCTCTACGACAAGTAAAACTTAAACATTTGCGGAAACACGATTTGCCTCGTCAGTGTGTTACTCGTATTCAACATTAAAATGATTTGTCACAGTATACAATAGCAAAGGTTTCGCCTTGTGACAGTCTATAGACAAGAGTGTAGCTAATCATGACCAATGCCACGAGATCCATGGCATTGTTTGCAGAGACAGTTGGTAACATAATAACAGAGCGATCTAGATACCCAGATCGAATAGAAAGCGGGCAGCCCCGTGGGAAAATATAGTGTTCCCTCTAATCTAGCCTCATCATAACAAATCATATTCATCATAATATATTCAATTTGGATACTCATGACAAGGCTGATGCTTGGAACTTCGTTCACGGTTTTAGGCTATAATATAGAGGTATAGCCTACATAGTACTCAGGGATAGTAAAGCTTTACATTGGTGATTTTTTTAAGATAGATCAGTAGTATTGGAGATTACCCTCTACAAACATACATACAAATTAGCTTATTAATCAGTAATAATCAGTATAGAAAACAAAACGTGTTATTTTTGTAAGAAGTAAATTTACGATGAATAACATTTGATCTTTGGACTTTGGTATTAAATCTGTTAACAGAAATCAACACAACACTTTGGACAGGTTTAGAATAAATTTATATTATAATGTGATTTGGTTTTAATATTTCCTAATATTGCCTATTAAGTCACCAAAGGAACTTAAATCAATAGATTTGCTCGTCCTCTATTTTATAGGATCTCAAGTGGTCAATGAAATTAAGAATAGAAAAAATGTCCCACGCAACATTGCATCACAGTTATCTTGAAGCAAGTTATCTTCTCAGTTTCTAATTACCCGGCTCAAATGAAACTGTTTAGCAACAAGCCCCTCAATAGTGTGAAACAGATCCCACGTGGTTTCACATTGCGCCTGAGCATCACACCACAATGGACCTTTTGAATGGCAGTAACTTGCTGGTGCTAATCACCGATTGTTCTCTTTACTGTAATCGATTAATCAAATAGACGCCGTTGATGCTCTATTCAAATCATAGTCAAAAGAACAGGTGTGGTTGTCGTCAATAATCCTATTAGAAAGTTTGTTATTAAAATTTAAGCATTTACAATTTTTTGTTCTGCTTGAAAAGGCTTAAGTACTTGATAAATCTGAAGGATAGCAAAATCAGAATCTTCTTTTTCCGTGTTTTGTTTAATTCATAAGAACAAACACGATTACATTGCTGCTTTACTTAAAAGGTCCCGTTCTATTACCTTGACTAAACTTTTCTAGTGACTGGGTTATCCTTTGGTCATTCTTCAAAGGTCTACGTGAAAATCACGTTGATATCTACAAGCGAAACATTGTCACGACGGTTTATGTTGCATATTCGATCGAAGTGCAATGCGATAGTGCTAATACGTCTAATTATTTCTCAATTTTGTAAGGCCTTCATGTAACGGAGGTATTGGCAGTATATCACGAGTACGCGTGTCAGCAGATAGGAAGTCGTTGAATTAAATATTGAAGCAGTCTACAAATCATCTGAAAGAACTGCTTGGTTATTCTGTTGGATTTTTGAACTCTACTTTTTACTACTAGCAAAAACTTTAATGTGTGAATCTCCTTATACAAAAAGTTTTTTTTTTCATATACTATCGAATAAACAAGCAAAGAAGTCTTTTACTGTAAAAGGTTTCATTTGTAACCCGTAAGTTTGACACCCTCGCTTTCTTTGTTCCACTTGCTCAGCGACCAGAATATGTCATGTCCATTCTAATTAGTTAAAATAGCTTTTAAAATTCCTTCAGAGACAGGTTTGTTGCACTTGTATTTGTTTATTTTAACCGCTAACAAATTCTAGAAATGAATTCGTCTGCTTAAACCAGTTATATTCAATTTGGCACGCTCTTTCTCTGTGCAATTTTTATCCAATTATTTGTGTTATTTTATTGCTCATCAATGAAAGATAAGTTCGTTGCTCAGAAGCTTCTCAAATTGCAATTTGATGGTGGGTACGTCAGAGTTAGTGGAAGTGAAGGTGCAGTAATGGAGGGGAGGTGATAGTCCGATAACGATGGCGGCGATAACGGCCCGAGGCCTCGAGAGCGTCGCGACGTTTGTTCCCTCTGTCTTTATTTCGTAAATTAGTTCGTTGTTTTTGCGCGTCTAGCTTTTGTTGTGCTTTGATTGGATCGTTCCTTAATTTCTATGTGAATCAGCATCATTAACGACGCATTAGAATTACTTCTTCTTCATTAACTTATTGATTATTATCGATTTAGCTATATCAGTGTCGGCTTTGTGAATCTCATTTTCCAATTAATAAGCGGTGATTAATGTTTGGAACAAAAGTGACAAAGTGACAATGAAGGACTCTCCTCGTTGTGAGGACGTAGCCGACAAGTTAGTGAGACTGTTTGGATGGAGACAAACCTACCCTGTTCAGAAACTGCAGAGGAGCATTCTGCCACAGACCATTGAACACAAGGTAAGATCCTACGAATACTACGTACATGTGGAATTAATAGTTGTCTATGAATGAGTTTTAAAGTAGTTTATTTCTTGATTGTACTCTTTAATTAACATTCATTAAATAAGAACGATAATTTTCTTTATATTTGGCATTGTCTTCCTGAAATTTAAAGTTTGTTCTGTTATGTTATTTTTCTAAAATAGTCATACATTTTTCTTTGTACTAGCTTCACTTATTTTGAATCTAAATATACTTAATCATCTTTATGCTTATTTTGGTTGAACATTTTTTCGTAGATATGTTTTGCAGCCAAAACTGTTTATTTTGAAGGCCGTTATCTGTTTATTTAATTTAAAATTAGCTACATTGACGTCGTTGTATCATTACCTAACTCCTAACTTCGCCATGGCGAGGGCCTTTGTAACAATAAAGTGGACTGTTGTTTAACCTGTGGCATTTACTTTCACGGGGCCTTTTGTGATCTGAAAGTGTGGAAAGCACTTCATTAAATCAACGCACTCTAAGGTGCAATTACTGTACTGTACCTGTGTCCATGTTGTTCACGCGATCCGGCCGTTGAACTTTAATACCGGTATTTCCGAGTGATTAATTAATAAAATTAGTAATTAGAAGCATGGAGTAAAAGCGGGGAAGTCAATTAATTGCTTTGGTATGTAAATGCTTGACGAAATGTGTCTTCGATGTGTTAATGTAAATGCAATTAATTAGCTCTACAACAGACCAGGCACTATATCTACAACTACATGAAGATATTCTATGTGAGGGAAAAGTGAGTTTTACATGCTATTTTAGTTTCGACCAAAAATATCCATGCTAGAAAATCATTATCGAATAAAAAACCCACTTCCAATATTGAAGCATCTATCAGAAACTTAAATGTGTTTCGGTGTCTTAAAACGGTGTTTCGATGTCACTACAATAAAATTTGGTACTTAATTACGCTGTACCGATTACATTTTAGAATAAATTTATATTTAAAGCAGTCTTATATTAAATCCTGAAAACCATGCAAAAAACACGAATTGTTATTTTCGTATTTAAGACGAAATAATATGTAATTATTACTTCATACAGAGATATTAGATTGATCGTCAATTTGCTTTACCGTTTTATCAAAAACACTATCTATTATCAGCTAAGCCTATTTTGAAAGTATTTAAAACGCTATCGATTTCGATCGTCCTTGTGTCTAATCAGTCACATTCTTATGTGCATACGTTTAACGAGCTGTGTGCTTATATCACTGATAACGGCCTATGACCATATTAGGTAATTCTTAGAGTGTGACGGTGACTCTATCCCTAACGAAAGCATCGTGGATTAGGTTCATTATCATAACCATCAGATCAGCCACAGCGTTCTTTCTTCCACTGCTTGATATAGGTCTCTCTGTTTTAATGCCGTCTGCCTCGGTCACATGCTCATCGGGTCCAGGTTGGATATTAACTCTCTCGGGGCACATTCCTATAGCTTTACTTTTTCAATCACATATAAGTACGAGTACAGTACCTACATACGCCTTCCGTATCATCACTTCTTCAAACCTCGAAGGCGTTTCCAGAACACGGTTCTCATCGGTTGTCGACATATCTCATCATTTACAATACTTGAATATGTATTTGGAAATTATATATTTATATCATTTTCGATAACTTCTATAAATTCTGTAAAAATATTCGAACTAGATTATACATAACTACAAATTTCTATTAGAATCCTGTTGGGATAACTGGCCAATATAAATCCATCAGTTAACTGTTTTCAATTGCATTCTTTAACGTCTTATTCCTTCATCTTATATCTTATTCTCAATGCAGTCTTACAAATTAGTTAACGCGCTCACATCACTGTTTAAGATTATGATCTCACAACCACAGCAACCTGTATTATGTTATGATTCTATGTCAACACTATTGCAGTCAAATATTTATTCGTAACACTGGCGGGGCAGCTCAACGAGGCTGGGGCGACATTCGACAGTGATCAAGCATTTGCGATAGGTGCCGATAAACTCTCAAATATTGAGCAATGTGGGCAGGTCTGCAAACATGGGCGCAGCTTAGAAGTGTTAGCACGAGATAGTGCTGAAGTTTTGCCTAAACATTTGAACTGTGTACTTCGTTTGATCTAAATTGTAGAATTTGTTTGACAACTCTATCTGAAGTTTTTATGATCGATTGGTTCGAAAAAATGGTTTGTGGTTGGCTTATTTGACTAGGGTTTAAACTTAAAAGTTTCCCAGCAAATCTGTATGAAACGAGAGCGAAAAAAGAGAATGTAGTAATCAGGTTCTATACATAACATTCATTCTCAATGTGTTTTATAATGATGGGAGAAGTTATAGATAGGTAAATGATTTTGCGTTGGAAGGAATTGAAGGTTAAACAACATCTGCGAATAGACGAGCATTGCCAGCGTAGAGCCGCTTTTCCCGTAGGCAGTACGGATCAAATGCCTTAATAGTGGTCTTTAATAGTACCTAAAGAAAAAGAGGCAGCGGACGACGATATATATTATTCAGCATGAATTAATGTTTGAATTAACATTGAAGTGTAAATCTAGAGGTACAAAAAAAAATTCAACTACCTTTTTGGCGCAGCGATCACAGCGACAGTTTGTTGGACCTAATGGCTTAAAACAACGAAAATAACAAAAGTAATACATAATGACAAGTAACATCGCTCCTTATCTCTTATCCAACAGTTGTAGCCAGGTAGGTGGAAGGTAATTATCGGAGCGTTTACCTTTCGCCGCCTACCCAGTCAATTTTCTAAAACAGTCTTATTTAGCCTTTTAAAAATTTATTTATGCCTATAAACATCACTACAACGCAATATTGTAGGTGTGATGGTTTGGAGGCACATCAGAATTGCTTATTTAGGCATGGAAAGTATGTTAGTCTCTTTTTACACTAGAAGTTTACAAAAATTTAAAATTAGACACGTAAAGCTTATTAACCACTAGAGCTGTTTTTAATATTCATATACATAATTGTAAAGGCAGTGGTAGGAAGGCAACATACTAATTAAATTAACTACTTATACATACATATTACATAAGTAGTCGTCAACGCGCAATAACGGCGGGTGATAAATGAATGAACGGTGGCAATGTTTTGAGTTTTTATTACAACACCCTGCGAACCTTGAAATATTGTAAGGCATGGTTGAGTTGAATTATAATTCAGGCTTTTTATTTGTGGTTATTGTGAGATCTTTCTATTAACTCGCTGCTTGAGTTAGTTTGCCGTACAACCGCGCGCGGAGGGGACGCACTATCGCGCGCTCGATTCATTCGCGATGCAGAACAAATTCTTTAAAAATAAGAGAAAAGTGCTTATTTTCTAATGTGATAAAATTATCTATGTGAATAATTAACGGTAAAATCGAGTGTTATAAAGAATTGGATGCAGTGAAGTTTTATGAAACAACTTTTATGAAGGAATATATTATAAATGCATCGGTAACTGATGACTCAATGTAGTTATCAGGCTATTTATATACATACGGACTATTATCGTAATAAATAATAGATAGGTATATACCTAAACATAACCTAAAACTAACTATTACAGATCACTAAATTTCAGTCCCTCAATATATTTTAAGATTTAGTTAGATAACCGTAGGTTACAGATAAATAAATATGTATCGAAAAAGAATAAATCTTAGTAAGTAAATAAATGAAAATTATTATCGTAAAAAATTGGTGCACTAGAACATTCATCACGCTCTACGATTTTATATATATAACTACGCTCGAAGAGTATTAATAAAATTCACGTTACAATGAAAAAAATCAAGGCGTATAGGTATTATCTTGCTCAGCCATGTTGCAAAAAACTCAAGCGTATACTGAAGTGCAATGTATTTACATAACAATTTCGCGACTCGCCTTGAGGTGTGTTTGATCTATGTTGAAGTTATAAACACATCTATTCACACGAAGTTATTAAACTGTTCAGTAATAACGACTAAGATGCAATAAAATGGTAGAATTATTAATTTGTATTAGGGTCACGCTTAACTTAGGGATTACGATAGAATCTGTTGCGTATAATCGGGGCAAATTAGACCAAAAAATAGGAGTAAGCTTACATTAATTCACACCCAGCTGAAAATTGGTAGGATTGTTCAGAATACCATCATAAATGAAACCTAAAAAGTCCTCATCGATCCGATACGTGCAAAAATTTTTACTCCAGGTAGAAGGTCACCAAAACGGGTATTTCGTGATTTTCTCAAAAACGGTACAAGCTACGAGGATACTGTTCAAGACAAGTATGTTCACTATAACATTTTCTACAGTATTGCTCTTAAACGCATGTTGATAGAACTTATGGTTTTCGAGATATGTCGATATTAATTTCAGACCAGACCAAAAAATTGACAATTTCTCTTAAGATGCCTCAGTCAGCAGTAGATCATATAACAAGTTTGTAAATGAGTTTTCCCGAAGTTTTAAACATTGTTGAATCCGACAATCTCAAGAAACACTTTGAAAAATGACTCCTTGTATCTCAAATCGGATAAATGATGATGATGGTTGACGGAAAATTGAACCCCTCGTATCTCGGAAACGGAAAGAGATAGAGGGGTACACCTGACTTTTAAAATTTAGATCAAGTATGGACCTTTCTAGGGAAATGATAAAAAAAGATAGCCGCCATACAAAAAAGTTTGACAGTCATACAAATAAACAAAAAAAAAGGAAATGCTCATAGCTGTGGAACCGCTGTAGATGGATGGAGTGTGCTCGAAGAAATATTATAGAGATTTATAACGACAATCGAGATTCAGCAACAAAAATCCAAGATGTCGGATTTCATATTTCCGTCAAATTTCAATGGATCTTCTAAATTTTAAAGTGATCCTAGGCAGGTGTAATTTTGGATCTGGAGGCTCTTAAGGTCCTTAAATCCATTCCTGAAATGATTTTTTTGGTTCGGCCATTTTTCAAAATGGCTGCCATACAAAAGAAAAGGAGTGAAGTTACAATACTTCGCACCCAGCTGAAAATCAGTAGGATTGTTCAAAACATCATCACAAATGAAATCTAAAAAGTCCTCATTGATCCGATACGTGAAAAAAAAAACACTAAGGGTAAAAGGTCACAAAAACTGGTTTTTCACAATTTTCAGAAAAACAGTAAATTTTATCATACAATTAGCCATACCAAATTTTAGATCAGATAATTATCTACAAAAAATGACAATTTTTTTTCCTAAGAGCCACCGTTTTTGAAATATAACGACTCAAAAAGTTGAAAGAGTTGTAATCGTCATAATAATTATGCACACGTTTCCACGTCACCTTAGAGGTAGTGTGCTTAACGTGATTTCCCTGTAGGCCTATTCCACGTTTCTGTTGTGAGTCTGTTTAATTTGAAACTAAGTATTGATCAATAAAAGATATTGGCATAGGTTGAATATAATAAAAGCAATATTCGTTAAAACGCGTTAAGCTCACTACCTCTAAGGTGACGTGGAAACGTGTGCATAATTATTATGACGATTACAACTCTTTCAACTTTTTGAGTCGTTATATTTCAAAAACGGTGGCTCTTAGGAAAAAAAATTGTCATTTTTTGTAGATAATTATCTGATCTAAAATTTGGTATGGCTAATTGTATGATAAAATTTACTGTTTTTCTGAAAATTGTGAAAAACCAGTTTTTGTGACCTTTTACCCTTAGTGTTTTTTTTTGCACGTATCGGATCAATGAGGACTTTTTAGATTTCATTTGTGATGATGTTTTGAACAATCCTACTGATTTTCAGCTGGGTGCGAAGTATTGTAACTTCACTCCTTTTCTTTTGTATGGCAGCCATTTTGAAAAATGGCCGAACCAAAAAAATCATTTCAGGAATGGATTTAAGGACCTTAAGAGCCTCCAGATCCAAAATTACACCTGCCTAGGATCACTTTAAAATTTAGAAGATCCATTGAAATTTGACGGAAATATGAAATCC
Organism: Alcis repandata; assembly: GCA_949125135.1. Taxonomy (NCBI): domain Eukaryota; kingdom Metazoa; phylum Arthropoda; class Insecta; order Lepidoptera; family Geometridae; genus Alcis; species Alcis repandata. The sequence goes on along the minus strand of OX421226.1, from coordinate 5,841,574 downwards.
GACATCTTGGATTTTTGTTGCTGAATCTCGATTGTCGTTATAAATCTCTATAATATTTCTTCGAGCACACTCCATCCATCTACAGCGGTTCCACAGCTATGAGCATTTCCTTTTTTTTTGTTTATTTGTATGACTGTCAAACTTTTTTGTATGGCGGCTATCTTTTTTTATCATTTCCCTAGAAAGGTCCATACTTGATCTAAATTTTAAAAGTCAGGTGTACCCCTCTATCTCTTTCCGTTTCCGAGATACGAGGGGTTCAATTTTCCGTCAACCATCATCATCATTTATCCGATTTGAGATACAAGGAGTCATTTTTCAAAGTGTTTCTTGAGATTGTCGGATTCAACAATGTTTAAAACTTCGGGAAAACTCATTTACAAACTTGTTATATGATCTACTGCTGACTGAGGCATCTTAAGAGAAATTGTCAATTTTTTGGTCTGGTCTGAAATTAATATCGACATATCTCGAAAACCATAAGTTCTATCAACATGCGTTTAAGAGCAATACTGTAGAAAATGTTATAGTGAACATACTTGTCTTGAACAGTATCCTCGTAGCTTGTACCGTTTTTGAGAAAATCACGAAATACCCGTTTTGGTGACCTTCTACCTGGAGTAAAAATTTTTGCACGTATCGGATCGATGAGGACTTTTTAGGTTTCATTTATGATGGTGTTCTGAACAATCCTACCAATTTTCAGCTGGGTGTGAATTAATGTAAGCTCGGATGTCTAAATTGCCCCGGTTAGTAGGACTTCGACTGGCAACTAGTTTGTTATTCTGATATAGTCTTAAAGCCAGAATACTCGTAGTTTTCCAACATTTTCCACGATCAGATTAAGGATTTACATACGTTTTATACCACAATGGGACCCATTGACGCAGCATGCACATTTTGTATTCGCCACACGCTTTTCATGCCATAAATGCCTGCATTTCCGTTGGCTTCGACGTATTAGGACGTGGACGTTAGATAATACTTCATGAATAATCATTTGTCGATCGATCGATTTTCAGATCGTCGCAATCGAACTAAATTCAGACCAAACACTAAGCTAAGACGCCAAAGTATGCGTTTGTTTTGCTTCAATTTGTAAGGCATTCGTGTCGCTATGCGTCTCTTTGCGAGATGGATGACGGAATACAGTTTTTCTTTCACGTCCGATGTTTCTAGGAAGCCAGACGATCGCGTGCATATCAACGCTACTGTCGGAAGCATTCATGGAGTCTATGCATGTATACAATATGCACCTTTCCCCTACATTAACAATGTAATATCTTTAAAATGAGGTGACATACTGAAACTATTTTTAGTCTACCGAATAATCACTGCACCAAATCGAGCGTTATTGTCCCAGATAAAATTGACTTTAACGGTATCATGAATCACGTCAGCTCTTATGGGGCGTAGCAGCATCTGGTGCAAGGCACGTGAGGTCTACTGTGTTTGGTCAGTGGTGCGCGAAGGTCAAGGCTCCATCCGCACTGGTGACCCGCGTCGTTTCAGCCTAAATGGTTTGCTTCGCTCGCTGCATTCGGTTCAATTTGAAATTAAACATATAGCTCTAATGGTGATATCGTTTTACGGCTTTGACTAGCAAAGTCAGTGAAATCGGTTTACTGAGATGCTTCCGAGAACGACAAACTAATGTGATGTGGGTAGTGTCGTGTAGTGAATTGATGGAAACACGATGGAGGCCGAGATGACAGCGTCTGAACCGGTCCCGCCGCCGAGACTGAAGAAACTGGCTCGTTTGTCTGCCAGAAAGGAGCTCGAGCGCAAATCTGTCTCATGGGTATTTTGTCAACTTTTTGTTGAATATTCTTTCCTTAAAAAACAAAACGATGTCTTTTAGCGTACGTACTTGAACCTGAATGAAGACAAGCGGTGATCCTTTTCATTCCCATTTTGTGATGATTAATGTTTGGTTATAAATGCTTTTGAAATCATTCAGCGAGATATTCGCGACAGGCGTACAAAGGCTGACATACAGACCAACAAAACCGCCGAGGAGTACATCCAAACTAGACATTCATCGCGAATGAATACGCCGCAAATGCTGCGTGGGAACGTTTCGCTTTTATACTTTTAAAAAGCCTCGTTTAAAGAAAAACTCTGAAATTCACTAAACTAACACAATGAGAATATTTTCGCATGTGATTACAGTTATATCCATACTAAACAGACCCACCTACCTACCTACACATAATTTGCTCTTATTTGTTTGTTATTATCATTTGTTTGTTTATTTTTCATGCAAATGCAAATGCTATATATATGCTAAATTGCTGATTAGACAAAATGGACTTTCTAGGGCTTCGCTAGCAACCTCAAGTAAATAAATAATCTGTCGCTACCGCATTAAACCAGGCCATCGCTGAGTTGGTAATCACTACAGGCCATGTCCATTTCAGGTTTGGCGTGACTATTATCGACCACACACACTGACTAAATTATTATGATCAAATATGAACTACCCATAGATAAAACAAAAGCAAACAAATTGGAACAAAAAGAAGAACACGAAAACTAAGTCAAGGTCTAATTAAGTTTGTCCAAAGAAATCGCTTTAGGCGATAAGACCACCCTTGTACTACCGAATTTAATTCTGCTTAGTCGTAGTTTTTTCTTGTAATTGTTTGATAAAATATGCAATAAAGCTATATTCTATTCTACCTATAATATTCTATGCTAGTCTTTATATTCTGAATCATGAAATGCAGTTAGTTCCTGATCTTATTTTATAAATCGTCCATAAGCTCACCGCTCGTTTCTTTTATTCCAGGGTCCAGAAACATGGGTGGGAGTGCGAGCGCTGCGGGCCAGCTCGGGAGGGATCCTGGACCCGGACGACCGCGTGCGGGACGTGGCGGACGACCGGGAGACGCTCACGGCGGAGTGCACGGGGCAGGCGCCGCAGCCGCGGGCGGCGCAGGCGGACGGTGCCAGCGGCTCCTCTGCGGGCACGGCCTCACCTGACATGTTTCGAGTATGTATCAAAATCTAATTATAATAGGTAAATCAAATGTATTTATTTCAGAAAAAAAACGTCTTTCACTTAATAAGTAAACTATGGAATTTAGAATAAGTACACAATTTACGAGTATAAAGGAGTGCTGAGCCCCAAACTAGGCTTAAAGTCTGTATTTTGGGTCTCGATTGCGAGCGGGTATCTTAACGTAATAGGTAGGTACTAGTAAGATCTTGACGACCGAGTGCACGGGGCAGGCGCCACATGTAAAACAATTACAAAACCCGGCTGCAACCAGGTTGCGACCGAATGAATTGCAGTTGGTCTTCAAAGATTACCAAAATAACCGGTCACCAAAACAAAATTTTGATCGGCTGAAAAACATTCATTTTACTTTTTATTATAATAGCCCAGCCGAATTGTTATTTTACCCAGGAAAAATTATAAGTAGAATTTTTCCTTCGGAATTCGTTAGAGGGGGTCACTTGGAGTCTACATTTTGTTTTTCGAATTCCCAGTAGTATTGCATTTTCCGCCATCTTGATTTACAGGGTGGTTTTTTAAATAACTCGTTTATTTTCAATTTTACACGAAAAATGGTCATAACCAAAGTTGTTTGAAATTGAATTTCCTACAATTTCTGTCCTAATCAATTTTTTCGTAGGATCGATATTTTTTTATTTAACACCCGGAAAAGAGGTGAGGCATGCATCGAAATATTTTTTTTTATTATTTTTTTTTTTACAACTTACATTCCAATTTTGAATGCTCTAATGTCCCTACCATACGACCACTCTGTCGAAACAACAATTTATTTTAAAATATTGCAAAGGATGATGGGCACTTCGTCCCCGGTGCTGTATCAAGTCATGACATATGTCATTCGAAAGAGCATAACAATAGCATTATTTAATTATATGATACCAACCCTGAGTGACGTGCAGGGAAAAAGATATGACGGTTTTTAGATTCCAAAAAGTGCTGTTTTTTTTGTTTTATAAATGTATTTTATCGAATTTTATTATCGTGTATCCATTTTCTGTGACTATTTTATCACTCCCGTGTAACAATTGGATAATAATAGTTTATTATTAAACGTTTATATAGTTGTAATTATTTTAATTTTATACTGGCAAATTCCAAAATCCTTAAATTGCTGATTATCGAGTCTTTTTGTCTGAATAATGCCATTATATAATATCGATTTATTAATATTATCAATATTTGAAAAATTAAGCGAACTTACCTGTAAGTGAAGTCTGATTAAGATTAAAAGTTGTCTTGTCGAAGGGTTAAAAGCCCGAACCTGTCGTCAAACTAGTTTGTTTTTTTAATTATCTCTCCCTTCGCCAAGACAATGTAAAAGCGAGCGAGATAAACTTTAAATAATGGTTACAGATAAGAGTAAAGGCATAGAGCAGAGAGCAATCATAGACTAAATGCAGAGATTTTCACTTTTTAAATGCTTTCGACTTTGAAAATAGTGGTCAATTAGGCCTTCTTTGCAGAGCCAGCCATGAATCTTTATGAATTTGGCTCAAAACGTCACAATACTGCTAACGGTGTGAGATACTATCGATAAAATCGGCTGTTTCGACATTATTGATGTTCTAGAAAATAATTAAGAAACCTTATTGAGAATTGCATTTACTGAGAAGGGTAGTCGTGCTGAATCTCACTACACGCCTATCCCGATCTTATTCATACTCTACAAGACAACATACTATGGAACAAGCTCCTGGCGTACCGAGAAGCTAATAACCTCGTAAGTGACTGGCAGTACGGATTTTGCTTTATATTTAGCCGGTTATTTTCTAGGTTTCCCCCATTCTCAAAAAAAAACTATCCATAATAGACAATCCATCAGTAACACTACTTTCAAACGTGTATCTTATACAATACCGATTGCAAAAACTCGTGTTTTTACTGTAGGTATTGCTTTATTATTCAATAAAATGTCAGAGTGCGCATCAAACTTAACCAGGTTAGTACCGCCTCAATCGAAAACTGCCAAGAGAGAAGCTTATGCGCTTGACCATGGCTTCTCTCGGAGGCTGGATTTTTCATCCGCTGAACCGCGCGTCGGATATGCAACGGCAACGGTTTGTCGTCTGCGTACCCAAAAACACTAGGTTTTAGCAGATAATTATTGTGAACAAGGAAAAGCGTTGTGGAGAGCACCGACCCCTGAAGAACACCAACCTTGATATCTTTTAAATCAGATAAAGAACCAGCAATGCACTGCTCGAATCAAATAATCCCGCTGGAAGTTCGATATCTATGCAACAAACCAAGCGAACAAGCCAAACAAAGGGAGCTTGTTTATAAGGCTTTTATGCCAAACCATGTCGAAAGCTTTGTAGGTGTTAATGGAAACGACTAGCTTTTTCATGTTTTTCAGAGAGGACATATTCAGCTACTGGATACATAGCGACTGACATAAAATGCCTTTTATCAGACCGCACTCTTAATACTCTTTATTTCTTGCAAACCATTGCCAAAATGTTCCTTAGATTTTGTCGAGTCTCATTGACATTTTTCTATGGAACAGTTGATTTTTGTCCCGAATTTCGGGTTGGTCTCATAGTAAAAGTTGTTCATAATGAAAATAATCCCTACTATGATCTCTTTTCGGCTTAGCGTACCCTTTATGAATAACCCCGTATTCAATAATAAAAGTAATTTTCGACATACATGTTAATAAAATTCCTTATAATAGCTTTAGAAAGCAAAAATACAGCAATTTTTTTTTATCTAAAGACGATCATATCTTTTTCCCTGCACGTCATTCAAGGTCGAGTCATACAATTAAATAAAGCTAATATTATCATCTTTCAAATGACATATGTCACGACTTGATACAACACGGGGACGGCGCCCATACAAAAGTGCCCATTCTCCTTTCAATGATAATGCAAGTGATAATGCGCTAATACAATTCCACCCCCTCGATCGAAAAATATCGATCCTACGAAAAAATTGATGAGGACAGAAATTGTAGGACATTCAATTTCAAACAACTTTGGTTCTAACCATTTTTCGTGTAAAATTGAAAATAAACGAGTTATTTAAAAAACCACCCTTAAAATCAAGATGGCGGAAAATGCAAGACCACTGGGAATTCGAAAAACGAAATGTAGACTCCCAGTGACCCCCTCTAACGAATTCCGAAGGAAAAATTCTACTTATAATTTTTCCTGGGTTTGGTTCGGTTCTCGTCTAATTCGGCTGGGCTATAATTGTTTTGTTTATTTTTGTTCCTGTTTTAATTATAAAAATGTGTCAAAACCATGCTAGTTTCCATAGTAAATTCATTTCACTTCTATAAACTTTACAAAGCTTCAGTTTTAAAATTGAATTTAGAATTGGTATTCATAGCCAACAAACGACGTTTAATAAATAATGAACCGACCTAATGATGACCCTCTTCTATATGGAGTAATAAATGCACTACATACCATAGAGTAAACACACACACACACATGGGTTACATATGGGTAAACTTTTATACAATGCTATAACGTACGTGAAATTTTTATTTATCTTACATTCTTACCTCGATGTCGCAGTGCAAGATACTTAGTGGGGCGTAGCCAAGACGACAACTTACCTCTCCAGACTTTATTGGACTGTATATTTTAACTGCATGGGCACGGCCACATTGTTCTGCTTGTAATTAGAGGCTGTACGAGTAACCACAAGAGCATAATTTCTCGTGGGTAAGTAGGTACATTTGGAATGCTAAGAGCCAGCTTTCTTGTTTAAATTTCTTTGTCATGTAGAATTATCAGTACTTACCTACTCGTACCACAATGGTTGAAAATGACTTTATAGTGTTTTTAAAATTTATTATTATCTATTTGATTATAAAGTATTGTATTTACAGAAAAAAAGGCTTCGCAAGGTTCATGGCCCGAAACACTTTCCGAAAGTATGGTGTGACGCGACTCTAAAATTGAACTTTTCCGCAATTTTTCTTTCCCTGTCATGATATTTTTTCCTGTAATTATGCCCTTGGCCTTGCTAGCGAGTAAAGTATTCCACTACTAATATAATATAGGATAGTAATTTCTATATAGTTAGTAAAGTTGTAAATTAAGCAAAACAAGATTCTGTTAAAATATTTGCTACGTGCGGAGCCAAAATTCATAAAAAAAGATATGGACTGAACCTGTTTATTTTTTTAATAATTTAGGTGTGAAAAAATAAAATAAAACTAGATATTATTATTTGAGTTTTAATTACGAAAAAACCACTCGAGTGTAAATACACTATGATTTTGTACAAGAAAGACTGGAAAGGCGGAATGGCCTCAATAGCTCTAGCCCGCCCGTGATGCAAATAAAAAATATAGGTCAAATGCGAAAAAAAATAAAGCGCGCGCGCGCGGGTTTGTTTTGAGCGGGCGGGATACTGAAGTCTTGTTGAAACTTGTTTTCAATTTTTCAGTCGAGAAAAACATTTCGTGACATGTCGTCAACAAAAAGATTTAGTTGGAAATTCGATTATAACTTTGAGATGGGTTTGTGTTTATCAAATTGTTGTTGTGTTCGAAAATCAAAAAAGGTGAGCGATAGCGATGTACATTTGTTTTCATTTCATTAGTTAATGTGCACATTTGCATAAAGTTAATTACTAAATTAAATCGTTTGGTAATCGTTAATCGTAGAACTTATTTCAAATTAGCTGCGCCCCGTGGTGTCTTTTGTTTTTTTCCTAAACCACTCCCGTAGATATTAAAGCAAACAAAACAAAAACAGTTTTCTAGATTTACTTAGATACCTACTTACATCTATAAATAGATACATATTATATAGCAATGTACGACGTAGTACGTAGGCTCGTTCGATTGTTGTAAGCGTTAGATCCCATATTGCGAATTTGCGACAGATAGTCTATCGGCAGGCTAGGCATTTAGCAGATAACAAGCTGAAACTAGGCTAACTGGATTACAGACCACGGCAGGCACGCGGTCGACCGGCATACGTACCTACCAATAAGTGTATATACCTATCTAGTTTAATATCGATAGTTCTCGGGCTATACTAAAAGTATTGCTCAGGGTCAGTATTGAAAATGCTGTAATACTCGTAACTTGAGGTTTGTACTTGTAAAAATGACTTGTTTCTCCAGTTTAAACCAGTTGAGTCCAGTTGCTTTCCACAAATAACAAATATTATTCTGATGGCTTTAAGTAAATTAAAGTTATCAAAATACTCTTTGTTAAGTATTCCATAGAAAATGTGTGAAAAATTAGGAGCTCTGCTGTTGCATTTTTCATACATTTTAGTAAAGTACGTAATAATCTTAGCTATTTTACTATGAAAACTGATGTGGTTTTGATACATTCTGTTAAACATATTTTTTGTCTTTTTAGAGTCGGTTTATTAAGCTGTAAATCTGCTTGTGCGGTTGCCTGGAAACTATTGTTCTTAGTAATAAGGCCGCCAGTTTTTGCACTTGTTTTAATTTAACCATTGTTTTCTTGCGGCTTATAATTTCTGGTGTGAACATCAAAGAGTTTATCTATCAATCTGTTTTTGTTGTAGGGTGGAGGCGGCGTCGGCGGTAGTATGCGTGTACCAAACACGGACTCGTGTGTGGAAGTAGGCGCGGCCGACCTGGAGGACGGCGCCAGCGGGCTGCAGGTGCGGCGCGGGAGCGAGCCCACGCTGCATCAGGACACGCTGCCGCCGCAGAGAACGGTGAGTTACTGCTTCATTTTAACGAGACCCCTGGAGCTGTGAAATCGGTGTTAGCGGCAGTACGCGTATGCTGAGCACGGGTTCTTGTGTGGAGGTGGGTGCGGCTGACCTAGAGCCAGCGCCAGGTGCCAGGTAACACGGACTCGTGTGTGGAAGTAGGTGCAGCCGACCTGGAGGACGGTGCCAGCGGGCTGCAGGTGCGGCGCGGGAGCGAGCCCACACTGCACCAAGACACGCTGCCGCCGCGCCGCAGAGAACGGTGAGTTACTGCTCTGTGTCAATGAGAATCATGTAGCTGTCAAATCGGCGTTGGTGGCAGTATCCGTGTATCGAACACAGACTCATGCGTAGAAGTAGGAGCAGCTGATCTGGAGGACGGCGCCAGCGGGCTGCGGGTGCGGCGCGGGAGCGAACCCACGCTGCACCAAGACACGCTGCCGCCGCTGTTGTGTTGTGGTGAGTTACTGCTTGGTTTTAATGAGATTCCTGCAGCTGTCAAATCAGCTTCGGAAGCAGTACATGTATCAAACACGGACTCATGCCGTGAGGTGAGTGCCGCTCACCTGTATATTGATTATTTTTGTCTAAAAGGTGACTCGATCGAGAATGTTCTTAGTTATTCAAGTAAATTGTTTTATCAGTTTGATAATGATCAGCCTTTTTCTAGTCAAACACAATTCGACTACTTATCTATTCCATCACTTAACCCACTTTATTCCACCTTCCAGGCGACAGAACAGACTAAGCGCTGGTCAGCCGCCGTGGTCTGCCGAGACGACAGTAGCAGATCAACGCAGAAAGTGCACCCGATGTCGGACGGCCGGCCGCCGGAAGTGTCCCCAGAAAGACACAGCGCCGGTCAGCACTTCCAAAGGCAGTCCAATAGGCTTTCTATGCAGTTTTCAGGACCTGGGTAAGCAACACTAAACTATAGTAATCTAGTTGTGTCCTGCGATTTCACCTACGAAATTTTTAGATTTTCAACATTTTTCGACAATAATTTCGTCGACATTCGTATAAAAATCAATCACCATCATAATGGTGCACCAAATTTAATCTAGACTGATTCAAACGTTTGTTGTAAAAAGTATCTACCTCATAAACAGCATTTGACCGCTTCGTATCTTTGACTTTTCCTTTTTACACCTATGAATGTTCATATCAGCCTTCCCCAACTTTTTTACTGTTCTTTCTATAGCAGTATCTTAGATCATTTACTTACTCTGATTAAAGAGCGGTATTTATAAAAGTGTCATGCACCTAAAGCCAAACATCGTTCCATCTATCTCTATTGTACTAGTGAAGTACTTTTCCTTTATTATGTTTATGTCCAACGACCCTTTATTGATTTTCCTTTCTGTCCAACAATACTGCTTTATATTCCTAGAAATAAACGATTCAAATGAAAACATACTCTGTGATATAATTCTTAAAGTGCTTATTATCTCAGCCATCGGATACGAAAGGGGACATAACGGTTAGTTTCTATGAAATTGTAGCACCAATTATTTCACTAGGTCTCTTCATTTTGCTAAGAACAGTTACATCTTATTAGACTATAAGATTAATGTCAACCATTTGTAATTTTGAATTAAGTCGTAATTTTGCATTGTCTGAATTTTATTAGTCATTTTGACACACTGAGTCTGTTCACTTAGTCACATAGAATTATTAGGAACTAAAAAATGGTTGATGGGTCAGTTTTCATGGGTCACGCAAAATATATACAATTGTAGCGCTCCTTTGAGGGACTTAGGATAAGAAAAACCACTCTTTCGTTGACATTTTGTCCTTAGAATTAAGAAGACTACTATCAAAGTATGACGTACGAGAAGGTAAAATTGCGCACTGCATTTTTGTAGAGGGGTTCATTTGACTTTAAGCTCTTATTTTTACGTGTAAGGTTGACTCAGATTGATCTGGCATTTTTTTTAACAAAAGTTTGCAATGATCGTAGTTAACAAAGTGAATTTCGTTCAGGAGTGGAGTATGGTTAGACGCAGCGGAGAGAGTGCAGACTTACGGCAGCAAGAGTTTACCGAGAGACGCGCGGAGAGAGCCTCTAGGGCAGGATACGCCGGCTGACAACCACAGGTGAGAGAGAACTTATGTTGTTATTTTCAGTTATGTTGAATTATGAAAATTCCAACAAAATAATTTTTGTTGTTTTTTGGGTTTTATTGAATAATGATAATTCTGACAAAACTGTTTTTTTTTTTTGTGAAAATAAGTTATAAACCAAATAAATAGGCACACTTGATGACGTTACGCTTATTCGTAACAAAGTAGCTACATATTTACATTTTTCGTAACTACGACTGTTTCACTTGGATCTGTTTACATTTTTACAAATATTGTATGAAACGATTATTCCCCAGTTATAAGCCATGTCAGAGGCCATCAGGCTGCCTAAAAACTCTGACAACAGGGCTAGCCACTCGGCCTATACAAGCTAACTTACTTAGTACAACCTGTTTATGAAAAATTCTAAAGGTTCTAGCTTTTCTAATATTTGTATCACATTGGAACCCTAAAAATCTGTGTCACGTTTCAGAGTGGAAGACATGCTGCGCTGGGTGTCGGGAGTGAACAACGTGGCCAGCGTGCGTCCTGTGCAGGAGCGACCACTTGATCTCTTACCTGAAGGTACGTTTGACAGTTTCCAGCCATTTTGTTTTGTCATTTTATGAAATACCTAGCTTTGCCCTGCGGTTGCACTCACTATCCTCAATCTCCACTGTTCTAAAATCCACAAAGTTTATCGAGATAAAAATTAGCTTGTAGGTTACAAGGGAAAAGGTATGCTAAGACGAGAAAGACTTATGGTACTCATTACTATGGACAACTTTTACTATGGGAACAACAGTAGTGGTAGAGCACTTTTGCAGAGCCCGCCTGGGGAAGTACCACACCTTTGCCAGATATTCCACCGCCAAGCAGTAATGTGCAAACATTACTGTGTTCCGGTTGGAAGGGCATTGTTTCCAGTGAAATTACAGGGCAAATGGGAGATTAAACAACTTATATCTCAGGGTGACGAGCGCAGTACTGTGCCGCGCAGGGTCTTGAATTCTGCGAGTTCAAAATTCTGGGTGGCGCAGACCTGTTATGGGCAAACGTGACGTTTAACATCAGGCGAGCGATTTGCTCGTCTCGTCACTCAATTACATAAAAAAAAAACCCTGATATCACGAAAAACACAGCTGTTCATTCCTTACATTTTGCCGAGTATCATCTTAAATCTTATTGGCATTTTTATGAGGAACACCTGATGTTTTTACTCTTTAGGGTTAGTTCTTATTACTAAAAAATTTTCAAAGTTATGACTTCTATGAACTCTTTAAGGGTTCGCACACCCTTTTCTTATAACGCTGTATGTATACACACCTTACCTTACACACCTTGTCTTATTTATTTCAGTGGGCAACAGCGAACGCGCGATATCCGGCACCGAAGTCCCCGTGAGCCCGAGCGCCAAACACTCGGGCTCCACACACACCATCGCAGTCACGCTGGTGAAGGGTGATAAGGGCCTCGGCTTCACCATCACTACCAGAGACAACCCCACCGGAGGACACTGTCCTATTTATATCAAAAATATTTTACCAAAGGTATTCTCTATAATTCCACAGTAAGAATATTCTCTCTGTTTTCGTGACTCGTGACTACTAAGTTGAATGTATAAAAAACAATTGTATTTTATAGATGCAACGATTTTAGGCTTTAAATTTATTAGGATGATTTAATAAGCCACGATTGAATCCACCATCAGCTCAAAGTTTTAGGTATTCACCGTAATCATTTCATTTGACATTGGTGACAGAAACCTGGCTATAGTGCGATAAAATCCAACCTGTGACCCAACACAACGTAACTTTTCTGGCAACGTCAGAACGAAGTCAGAAGTCCTTATTCCAGCCAAGTCTGGATTCGTTTAAAAGCAGTATGGTTACCATTACGAAAGTAAACAAGTAAATGGCTAGACACGGAATAAACGAGTAGTTACAATAGGGGAAGGGTATCGTTTGCCAAATTCATCGTCACCATCCTGACAAACAAATATCTACTATCTATCTTTCTCTTTCTTTCTACTATTTACTCTTTCTACTATCTAACTACCTTTCCCTTTCTTTCTTCAGGGTGCAGCAGTATCTGATGGCCGATTACGCGCCGGTGATCGTCTGGTGTCAGTGAACGGTGTTCCGGTGCGAGGGCTGGCGCAGCAGCAAGTTGTGGCGCTGCTGAGAGCCACGCCGGCCGGGGCGGGGGTGCAGCTGGTGGCGGAGCGCGCGGGGGCGGGGGCGGGGGCGGGGGCGCAGGCGCAGGTAAGCAATATGTTTAACCAGGTGCGGACACATGAAGAGAGGTACCAGGTGTGGGTTACAGGGGGAGAGAAACCAGGTGCGAGTACAGGGGGAAAGAAACCAATTGCGGGTACAGGGGGAGAGGAAACACTGTCGATAGGTTTAAGAATCCCCAAATGAGTGGTGAATGTGGTGATTCAGACTGAAATACTTCATTTAAAACCAAAACATCTCGAAATATTGCCAACGTTTTGCTTAAAACCCTGATGCTACTATAATCTTAAATATAGACTTTCTGCTATCCACAGCCTCTTCAATCTTTGTTTACAGACAGCACTACAAACAAACAGTTAATTTAATTCAAACTTTACTTCACAGAGGGTAGACTCCCAGCCAAACACGAAATACGTGGAAAAAGCCATCGGATCCCCCAACACCGGCACCTCGATCGAAGTGAACAAGTCCACTGAAAACGGTCGAGTCTCGAGCATGGTGCATGCGATCAACAACAATTCTATAAGAGGAAGGATACCTAAAAGCTCGTCCAAAGACGACTTGCTGAATAAAAACCAAAGCGCTGAAAGCGCGCTGCAAGAGGCTCTCAATACTTCGTCTAGTTCTGTAAGTTGAACTATTTGCATTGTTTTAGTTGTCTTTAAATGTTCTATAATAATAACTGCAACTTATCCCATATCTCAATCAACACCATAATCCAATCATAAATTGTAATGAACTGACAAATCACTGGCTAAATTACGATAACCTTAACATAGTTTTGGTTTTATTTGGTTGTTATTCCATCCCAAACATTTAATCATAAAGTTGCACACTCATCAAAAAATTGTATCCTAAGTCATTCACGGCCTTCTTTATCTCACTGCTGAGTCTGTGCCATTTACTTCGGTCCTCGGCTAATCAAGTCCAGCGGCCTAGTGTGTAACTGACTGGCTATCGCAATTGGCATCATTTTGACACCTTGATCTTTCTGCTAGTATTAAAAGTATCTGCTCCGGGCCTGGGTGTTAGTTGTCTTTGTCTTTGACTGTGTTTCATGGCAATCTCGCCACAGGGAATCCTAGTACGGAGCTATGAGTGTAAAACTTTTTTTTTATTATTCTAGGTGTTAAGTCTCCGAAACCGTCTAATCCTCCGACTGGACGTGCCGGTCCACGACTCCGAAAAGGCCGGGCTGGGGATCAGCGTGAAGGGGAAAGTGACGGTGGGGCCCGACCCGCAGGACCTGGGGATCTTCATCAAGTCCGTACTGAATGGAGGCGCCGCGTCGAGGGATGGGAGGTTGGTGATTGAGACTTTTTATTAAAAATGAGGGAAACTCATACTGTGATAGATAGAACTAATGATCTTGAACCATGGTAGAAAACTACGATAGACTTACGAGTAAACTATGATGTCACGGTTGATTAGACACCTGTGAAACTGGGTCTGGGTTAACGTAATCAACTATTTTACTAGGCTCAGAGCTGATTCCCCAATGTGACTCCGACTTTTCCTTAATAATCATGTGGATACTCAGTATAAAAGTTTGTGGTGATTTTGTTGCTAATTCACTTTGGCGAATCACGGGATAATTAGACGAGTCACGGGCAAATTACACTTTGGCCTTAGTATTATCCTTAGCATAGAATAAGCCATTGTTTGCAACCTAACTTACTTCTCAAATTACCCAGGTTACACACAAACGATCAGCTGCTAAGCGTGAACGGCGTGCCTTTAGTGGGCCAGTCGAACGCTGAAGCAATGGAGACGCTGCGACGCGCGCTGCTGCACTCGCGACCACACCACCAGGGGAATATCTCGCTCACGATAGCGAGGAGAACAGGTAATTTTTACTCCAACGACCGACTTTTCAAACAAAAGCACATTAGTACATGTAAAAGAAAAACTAAGCTGATAAACTGAACTTAGGCGTAGGCAGCTTGTCTTCAAGGGGTAACGCTGACGCAGAGATGATGAAGAGATCGACTGGGTTACATCTTGTCTGGAGGCTCTGGCCGGGTGGATCAAATTGTTTTAATGTCCCCGGTGTCCCGGTGTCGGTTCACCGATTCGTAACCCTTGGTTTAAACACCACGCACAAAATATACTGCAGGATGGATACATAAAGGGTATTTCAATGGAAGGCATTGATAGCGAAAGACAGATTTTTAATCAAAGCATGTTCTCTTTCTAACATGTTGTCTTTCTAGTCAATCACTGTTTCTAATACTAATATCTTGTCCATTACAGATAGTATAGACAACTTAGCGCGATGGAAAGACGACACGCCTCCAAACGGAAACGATTCCACCACTAACTCCAACGAAAACTCGCAAACATTCAACACTGTCATTTACACCTCTAACGACAAGGAGAACAAAATTGCCGACGACTTCGACCAATACAACCAAGACGGTTTCGATAACCACGACGGAAGAGGATCCAAGAAACACGCTTCAATCATCACCATCAACAACAATAGCTGGTCGAACCAATCAGACGACAGCAAAGGATATCTAGAAAGAGACAAAGATATACCTCCGCATGATACTAAAAGAGACAGCTTCGAATGGAGCAGGTTAGACGGGTGGAACCCTGTGATAGATAGACTGACTGGTTTAAGGAATGAGAGTTACTATATGGCGACGCAAACAGAAGCGCCGGTGGTGAACGGTCACCATTTTAGACAGAACCTCGGACATGTGCATATGTCGCGGTCACCGCCTGCGCATCATAATGTTATCATTGAAGAAGATTATGGAACGACGAGGTGAGTACCAAATTTGTTATCCTGCTTCCTTTTCTACTTTGATCAAACTGCATTGTTCGGTCTTCTAAACCCCTAAAGATATTTATCATGGTAATTCATTTCCATGCTGATTTTCTACGTGAGTCAGCAAGAAAAGAGCCAACTCCTGGGCAAAGGCTTTCTGTTATTTCCCTTCACAGAACACTGGACACACAGACTTTGACCACAAGGTTTACAAATACACGATAATTTTATATCTTTTTTTGCTTACGGGTCGCATTGCCGGTGCTGGTAGTACTTGGATATGAGGACTCTACCCGTTCTCTTCATACCCCATTACATTACATCTCATTCTTTCCTTCTGAGTCTTAACACAACTTTTTTTGTTAATTCTAGGGGTAGTGGGGGCGGAGAATCTGGCAGTGAGAGCGGCACAGGTGGGGCGGGGGGCGCCGGGTTCAGTAGAGACGCCGTCGGCCGACGGTCCATGTCGGAGAAACGACACGCGGCCATGGACGCCAAGCAGACGGGGACTTATAAGAAGATCAAGGAGATAAAGGCTATCAATGGTAAGTGATATTGTAGCTCCTTGAGTATAAAGCGGTGTCCAGGTGTGGATAAGCATAGATAACCAGCGTTGACCAGCGTTGAGCAACTTTTCCGTTTGGCTCAACATAAGGTGCAGTTCCCTAAACTGACGGCCAACCTCCAGTAGTGGAGTGGCACCAGATGACGATGAGTAAAGTCTGAACCCGGAGGCTGACTTCTATCGTTTGTTTTGTAATATATGGAGTTATTGTAAACAGTAGATTGACACTAAAAACTTAACTTTTGATATGTAAAGAGTATGCAATGTTGCCATTATCGATATTTTTTCCTTTCCAGCAATGCAAGTGGGTCCGTCGCTGGGTATGCGCAAGTCTTCCAGTTTAGAATCTCTACAGACCGCCATACTGGAGACGCAGAGGAACCCTTACAACGAACCGATATACGCACGAGCACACCCACGTAAGTAAAAAAAAACCTAATTGTTAAAAATGTCATAAGGAAAAATGTAAATAAATCAATAAATAAAATGTGCCAAAAACTTCGTCAACAAATTGATTTTCACTTACGGAATATCCTTGATAATTATGCGAAACTAGAAGATAGTCAAAAACCAACTTTGTTGGCGCAACTACCCAAATTGTGTCTTGGCCTCTGATACATAAAAAACCATTCAGTTCTACCTTGAGCAAGTTCACACACATTATACATAATAGGTACATTTATTATACTTTTAGAGTACGAAGACAACAGTTTTGTGAAAATTAGACCCCAAAAAGACCCTTTCAAAATGAGCTCTCGGGCGATTCACACCGCGGTTCGAACCGGTTGCGGTGCGAAACGCCTAAAGGCCCAAATTGAGCCTCAATATAGTAGGTGATTTTTGTTGTTCCAGCGTTAAAGCACTGGCTGACAGACGACGGGCCGGAGATTATCCGCGGCTCGCCGCAACAGTCGTCTTTATCACACAAGAAGCCGTCACTCTTCAAGTCGTTGTCGAGCATGTTCAGGTATTTGCATCTTTTTCCAAAAAGTTAAGTTGACAAAATGTCACCCTCATAAAAGTTGATTTCCAAAAATATGTCAAACTCATATGACTATTTTTATCTTGGTATTCTTGCAAAGTTCTATTGACACTGCGTTTCACCCAATTAGAGGTCGATTTAAAAAAAATGCAGAAACTCATGTCCATAAATCCTATTTGCGTCATACCAAAGTGTAAATACTTAAGTCGTCGATGAAGCCCGTCACACACGTAGCTATAATATATATTAATATAAATATAGCGAGGCATATTACGATATATTTTCAATACAAATATTGAAGTGACCGCACACGGAGCTATAATATATATTATAGCAAGCCATACTAATTTATATTATAGCAAGGCATATTAATATATATTATAGCTACGTGTGTGACGGGCTTTATGGTGGGTTTCAACCCAGATGTAATAGTTAACACGGAGTTAACTGCGCTAACCGAAATAAATACCAAGTATGACGTAAGAGGGTATGATTTGATGAGATTTGAAAGTTGCTAAAAAGTCCTGTTCTTTCAGAATGGGCGACAAAAAGCAGAAGAAGCCCGAATCAGAAGTGGTGTACGGTCGCGCGGCGCCGGGCCGGGCGTCCGAGAAGTCGATCTCACGAGAGGCCATAGAGAGGCACGCGCGGGCGGAGCTGCCGGAGGAAGCTAGCGAGCAGCAGAGGTAAGGAACAACTACCTAGTAGAAAAACACTTTCTTTTGTCCAGTTTACTTTCTAATAGTTTTCTTGGTTTCAGAATTTAGCTAGATAGATAGAATAAGGTCTTAGGATTTGTGAGTTAGGTTTGGCGATTAGCAGGCTGATTTAGCTATCAGAAATTTGAATGGATTCGACGATTATCTTCGAAAAGTCTTCCGCCTTCGGAAAGAATTCGAAGACGGGAACTTTTCGCGATAGCCAAGTTGCAATTCTATGATCGCAAACGCTCAAAAAAACAAGTCAAAGTTAAACTATACTTACCCACTGGTATGGACAGAGACAATAATGGCTTTCGTATTTTTTTTTAAATTAATTTCTTTATAAAAAAAATTAAGAAAAAACCGTCTCTTTGATTTTTAGCTTTGTAAATGTCTTGTTTTAGTTATTTTAGCTTATTTTTAATTTAAGATGTAAATGTATTCTTTCACAGGTCATCTCCCCGTGCGGAGCCAGCGCACTCCCGTCAGGGCAGCAGCAGCAGCGGCGAGCGACTGCACAAGTCGGACCGCAGACCGCGCGCGCCCGCATACCGCGCGCCGCCGCACCGCGCCCCGCCGGCGCACCAGGTAACTGACACTGACAGCTGTCAAACGTGACACCTAAAACACATTCGGTCGACGTTGCAGCCAGTTGCAACAACTACAGGGTTATATGGGAAGGGTATGCTTAGCCGAAAAGGGCTTATAGTACTCATCATTAGGAACAACTTTTACTGTGGGATCAACCCTGAAATCGAGAAAAAAAATCAGCTGAAGCTGAAGCTGTTCCATAGATAAATCAATGTGACACTCGACAAAATGTATGATTTTTTTCTCGATTTCAGGGTTGCTCCCATGGTAAAAGTTGTAGCTATAAGTATTTTCTGCTTAGCATACCCTTTACTTATAACCCTGTATAGTAATAAATAATAATTTATGATTTTATTTAAATCAATTATTAGGTCCATATTAAAATCATAATTTTTAATGAATGAAACATCATTTATTTTGAGGTTTTGCTTTATATTTCGCCTCCCAGTAACGCCGAAACACTAGCCTTTTCATCAAATATCTAACTAGCTATAGCTTCATCATTATTATAGACAAGTAGACAAATATTTATTTAAGACAAAAATAATATTAACAAACATACTAAAAAAAAAAAGCAAAAAGCTATAGCTTTATCTCGCAAAAAACTAACATGTAAACTACCACGCCTCCGCACAACGCTCGCAACCTACGCACCAACAGCCCTATTAACTGGCACGTGCAATATATCGATTAGTCTCGCTCTTTCTAGAAAAGCCATGGCAGTAAGGATGACCAGGATAATATCAATTAATATCAAGCTAATAAAAAAAAAACAGCTTATACAGGGCTATTCATAAAGGGTATGATAAGTACCGAAAAGGGCTTATAGTACTTATCATTATGAATAACTTTTACTATAGAAATATGCATACATAATGTCGAGTATCATTGACGTTTGTATACGGAACAGCTGATTTTTGTTTCGCAAATTCCGGGTTGGTCCCATAGTAAAAGTTGTTCATAATGATGAGTACTATGAGCCCTTTTCGACTTAGCATACCCTTTATGAATAACCCTATATATTATCTTATCATTAAGCTTCAAACTACATTTAACTTAATTCTTAAATATCTTTGTAAACGTGTCTTACCTTTAACATTCAATGTTTCTTAAGGCCAATAAGTATTTTTGATTTCTTATCGCACGTGCCAGAAATGGTCGCCCACTCACATCCCACTGAGTTCTCTATGACGCATCTTTATCAGACTTATTAGCTGCGAACGTGAGTCCATCGGGAGTTCGGTCCGACTCGTGCCTTTACAATTTTGTGCCTTACATGAATGCTAGCCCACGCGACAAAGTTCGTGCGATCGCGTGACCTTTCTTGCCTTTATCGAAATGACACCTTTATGACTTTGAATAAAGCTCCTGTAATGTATACT
Source organism: Alcis repandata (assembly GCA_949125135.1). Lineage (NCBI taxonomy): Eukaryota > Metazoa > Arthropoda > Insecta > Lepidoptera > Geometridae > Alcis > Alcis repandata. The sequence goes on along the minus strand of OX421226.1, from coordinate 5,821,597 downwards.
ATTTGGCATATTCTATACAGGGCTATAAGAAAAGGGGTGGCAAGCCAAAAAGGGCTCCTAAAGGAAAAGGGAATTCCTAATTATGAACTCAGTGTTGGTCTTTAGTAAAAGTGGTTCAATTATGAGTCCTGTAAACCTTTTTGAGCTTTGCAAACCCTTTCCTTCTAGCCCTGGATTAGCACCAAAATTTTCCACTAAGGGGCTTAAAATGGGAAAAACTTCTGTCTAGACCTCTGGGGACAGGAAGATTTTATATTTCACATATCTCTTTGTTTTAAAGTTTGCCAATCATACGTACTGATTGTAATATACAATTAATATAGGTTTACACTATATGTATGTATAATTTTAAATGATTAAATATTATAATTGTTCTAAACAGGCAATGGACAGCGCGTGGGGCCCCACCGGCCATTACGTTAACTACGAAGAAATACAACAGAATTTAAAGTGAGTTACATGCGATAGTAAAAGGCGAATGCGGATTTCCTTCTGGTTCATATTGCTATGAGTTGCTAACTTGCTTGCTTATAGCTTTGCTATTCATATTTATATCTATCAATATTAATTCAATCTACAATAATTTTATCCACGTGCAAACCAGCGGGATCGGTTATAACTGCATATGTACTTATAACTTTACCCCCTTTAATAAACGCATCGGAATAGTCATTCCGCGTTTTGTCTTCTTTTCCCATTGAAATTTCATTAACTCGGTAGAAAAGGATAAAAGACGTAATAAATTTAGAGATCAAATGACAAAAGGTCTGGAGCTTACCTCGGCCAGAGATTAGTATTGCTATTCAATGAGGTAACGTCGCCAGCATTTTGGGTACTTAACCCGCGGATAGTGACTTGAGCTCTTATGCCTATTTACCTATATGTTATTTTAATCGACAAAGCCTTAAAAAAACATTATAGACGAAATTTCAGGGCAGCTTTTACGTTTGTCAATAAAGCGATCAGGGCACGTAACACAAAATAATTGAGTTTTCTGGCAACTTTGTGTCGGCAACCAGTAAGCAGCTGTTTTTACGGTTTATATGTACCTATAATTTTGAGAAACTGCGCATACGTTGCAATAGTTGCGAGTATCGGCGACAACAACTGTATTCAGTTGCTGCAATTGGTAAAAAAATAACTGATTTCCCCAACTAGCAACCGATTTTTTACCAATTATGATAAGTTGCTGGTTTCCACAACGAACGCAACGCGTAGACAGTGATCATGAATTTCGAAAGTTTATTCAAAATGGCGGCAACCGTAAATTTTGTCTTTTTGTTGCAGCAACTGACAACCGCATTAAAAAGTTGACAGTTGCGTCAATTGAAGTTGCTCCGTGTGACGAGCGTCTTATAGCAACTAAGTAGATTTCATGGCCAACCAGTTACCTTCTATTTATTCCCTTTACCTAGTCTATATATTAAATAGACTTTACGTTTAATAAAACACAGTCGGCAATTGATCTAAAATTGTTTTCTTTGTTATTTTATTCATGTTTATTTTCCATCTGTAACTACTAACATATTTATCCTTTATCCATACCCGATTACTTAAAAAATAACTACATAAAAGTATATCTGTAAGCTTGCAATTAAATATAAGGTGGGTGATGATTTGAGCTTTTTCTTATTAAACGTAACATGTTAGGAAGCCAGCAAGTACCTATAGCTTCAACATCGAGAAACAACTAAGTAATTCTGAATTACTACACATTAGGCGGCCCGCATCGCATCGCAAAAGTTATCTGCATCACTTTAGTACATTTTGTATGAACCGTAGCTCACTAAAGCGGGGCGCAGAGCAAGAATTGGTATCGAAATACCTCTAACCCCACTATAATAGCCCGTCCTAATGATTTTTTATCGCCAATAAACGTCTGTGCGCGAAGCTTTTCATAGAAGAGGAACGTTCAAATATTGATGTTTTCTTTTAATATTTCAAGCAGTACGCGGCGCGAGAAGCTGAGTGAAGTGCAAATAGGACAGATGCGGAGACAAGTTCACGCGCAGCGAGCCAAGGCGGAGGAGGAGAGGTAAATATACATTACTCATACATTTTAATTACTATACACCCACAACCATCAACATCACTCAATAACTACTTACTTATCATCAGGCGAGCGATTTGCTCGTCTCGTCACTCAATTACAATATATAAAAAAAAAAAAACAACTTATATTAAATACCCAAGCCCACCTATACTGTGTACACCAATACACATTCAAAAAGATATTCCAAAAAAAGCTATGTATTTTCTTTTATGCAATTTAATGATGAGACGAGCAAATCGCTCGCCTGATGGTAAACGTCATATCTGCTATTTGCGTTTGTGACAATAACAACATGTGAAGATAGCATGCAATTAAATGGAAAAACGATGTTGCTAATTTTTAACCGATTTCCGACTTTTTAACCGAGGTTATCAATTCGACTGTATGTTTTTTTTTTATGTTTGTTACCTCATAACTTGACATTCCAACATTTCAACGGTGACATTTCAACGGATCGCATGACAGGGTAGTAAGATCAGACTACTTGCAAGTGCATCCTTCCTGACTTGATAAATGATCAGCCTTATCATCAGAACGTCACAATTAACTGCCTAGGCCAGATTTTTAGGTAAAGAAATGATTCATTCTGTAAGTCAACTCACTGAAAAACCGCAAAATACGTTGGTCCGCTGATCTCAGTGTTATTTCCGTCTAAATTTACCATACATTTAGGAGCAAAAATATCAAAGAATAATTGTAGAACTGAGACTACACACAACTAAAGGACACCGAAGGCCACATTAGCAACCGCTAGAAAAAATTATTCCACGCAATCATTTCCAAGGCAGTAAAAACCCGGTCTGCACACAACCTTGCGGTCGACGGTTCTCCGAAGTTGTTACCTGCGAATACAACGACTTGTCAGCTAAAATTACTGCATATTACATACCTATATTACCTTACGACAACTCCGAGCAATTAAACTTGCTATAAACTGCATCACTGACCATTGTAATGTTTATTCTTCACTCATACAGACTTAATTGAATAATCTCGGCGACAGACCAGGGTTTTTACCGCGAAGATAATCTATTCCACTAAGTGATAATCATGCTACTGTTTCAACACCCAATCGTTAGAATAGGTGACTCATTGGTATGGTATCAATTCTAGGCTTGGACAGTGGAAAAACTTAAAAAATGCATCATTGGAAACAGTTTTTGTAATTGTATACCGAAAGTTTAGATAGGTAGGTTTATCTTGATATTGTTCTAATAAAATTAACTGACGTAACGTCTTTTTGTATTTTAGATTCAGCGGACGAAGCCGCTGGAGGTTTTGTTAGTTTTCATTAGGTATAGGCATTAGGAGATAAGACTAAATTATATCTATGTCAGATATCTACAAAATTATACCGTAATGTCGTTTTTCTCGCAACTCAATGAAAAACCTATGGCGTTGGTAAGCACTGTATTTTATAATGTTGCATGTGATTGCTAGATACTCATTTTTATTGACAGCTTATTTACTATCATTGAATAGCTTCTACTTTTTTAAAGGTCGTAGAAGTGATTTAGATGATGAGTACCTAGTTGCTATAACACATATGTAGTTGTATTTTCTAGCCCTTTTGCATCATAACTTGGAGGAAGTTAGATGCAAAGTATACCCGCCAGCTTATACAGTTAAAAGTAAAAAAAAAAACAAATGAAAGAGCTATATTTTCTAAATAAAATTCAGACACAAAAAAGTTTAGGCCTGTATTCGTTATACAAGTTCATAAAAAATGCACAAAACATGTAGGCACATAAGGGAAAAAACACGCACTTGGTAACCAAAGCATTGATAATTCCTATCATTTTGGACATCATCAAAGTATGTAGATGCTAGACGCTAATTTGGTGAGTTTCAGTAAAAATTAGGCGCTGCTGTAATAAGTACTACATACTGTAAAGTATGTCGTGTAGTTTATTTTTTAACTAACAAGGTATCTAACAAGCGACAGGCGAAATCTGATAATAGGCGGTCAAATCCACCTATCTGCTTAGCGTAAGCTAGAACAGCTAATTGGCAGGTAGCCCAGTGTAAGTTACACTGAGAAAAATGGCAATCAAAATTCGGATGAATTCACCTAAAGTACGGAGCATACTGACAATCAGCAAAAAGTACGATGATTAACACCAGTTTTTACGGTGACAACTATCATAAATGGTTCTCACCCTAAAAACTGGTGCTAGTACTAGTTTTTACGGTGACAAAACTGGTGCTAATCATCGTACTTTTTGGTGATCGTCTGTATGCTCCGTACTTTAGGTGAAATTTTTCTCAGTGTAAACCCGTTCTATCAATGAATGATCCCCGTTTGTCCCCAGCCGGCGCGCAGTGGGCGGGCCCGCGTACCACTCGGGCCGCTCCTGCAAGGACGCGGGGCTCGCGCGGCCGCAGTCCAACTATTACGAGTACGAGAGTGCCCCGCCGCGCCGCCCCGGGAAACTCTCGCACTACCACTGAACTGACGTGAGCCTACTTGGAGATAACAGAGATGAAGGTGACAGATTCTGTCGCCAGCACTGGAGACAAGAGATGACTTCTGCTGCCTAGACGCTGTCAAAGTTTCAAGCCGACTTTGAAGGGATTGCTTCGTGTGGCATGCAGTCACTCAACTTCCGAGGCGACTTTGAATCGTCTATACTTTGAGAAGCACGCTGTCACTCGACTGTAACTGGCGACTTCGGTTTGACTACTTCCAGCGGCAGACTTAGCACTTTATCATTTAACACACACTGATTTTTGAGAGTAGTACGCTGTCATACAACTTCCACAGGCGACTTTGAGGCGATGACGCCGAGTTGAGTCGCTCACATTTTTACTAGAGGTTTCTAAATTTCTTTGAACTGCAGACTTACCAGTTTAGCACCTCACTATTTAACATTTACTGCCAACTTTGAGGTGACTTTAGTGAGTGGTATGCTGGCTCTCGATTTTTACTGGGGACTTTGTAGATGATACTTTGAGCTCTCAGATACCGTGTTACTCAACCTCCGTTAACGATTTTAAAATACATTAAGGTAACTTCTACTAGCGTCATCGGGGTAGCTACTTTGTCTTAATCAATCTAATCTCTATGTATTAATCTAGTGACTTAGAGGTGCTAAGCTACCAGGCTACTATTTATGTTTAAAAGGCTAGGCGTTTGAACTGAACTGAATCCGTGTGAAATGACTGTGTTATAGAAGATAATAAATACACCTTGCTAGAGGCTTTGGTTTTTAAACTCGTACCTACGAGAATTGTTCAATACAGCCAGGCTCTATCGTATAGGACATTTTTCTAATAATATACCTCTAGTCTAGAGTAGTTACTCTGGCTAGCTTAACTTCTTTATTTAACAATATTTATCTCGTTTTAATCTTAGAGGTGGTGCCATTGAGATCTACTTAGATTGTAACTAAGGAATTGTTTTTGTTGTTTTAAATACATTAAAATTGTCTGATTTATTTATAGATAGAAGGTACCATCAGTTTTCATACTACATAGTTATAAACTCTTCAAAATGTGGGTAGACCAAAATTTTTTTATTAGCGGATTCCCGAGAGTTCGTGCCTGGTGCGGTGTTTCTCAGCCTTCTGGGTTGCATATAGAAAGATTTAACTATGATTCATAATTTAGTAATGCGTAGGGGACAAACAAATAAACAAACACTCGTTTATAAATATATAAAAGACTTAAAGCATAATTTGGCCTTTGGTTTTAAAGAAACCCTGTCTGCCTGAAAAGTGTAACAGATGTTTACTACCAGTAAACGCGTTGGCAGGGATCGTCAAATCTATAACTGAACGCCGTTCCAATGTGTTTACGCTCACATTCAAAGTAGATGTCTAGACGCAATATACACATTGTACCTAAGTATTGTATTGTATGTATCCTAAGTTTGCCTGGAAGAGATCGCTCTTAGCGATAAGGCCGCCAGTTGTAGCTCTAGTTTTAGGTGTTAAAATCCTTTTGTTTGTAATTTATGGTGAGAACAATAAAGAGTTTATCTATCTATCTATTGTTCATCGTCATTGGTCGTTCAAGTCACTAGCACACACACAAGGAAAGTGCTATTGAGTGGAAGGGTGTTCAGTTTGAGATTAGACGATCTCTACACTTATATTTATACTCTTCTTAACATATTTTTATGTCTAGTAAAGACAACACTTTGACTGCGGTTAATAATCACATAGTCAAACGCGTTGTGTTTTTCGCGCCTGGCGTGTGCAGCCGCACTCGCGTCGCGCAAAGGAAACACAAACTATGTGTTTCCCGCAGCCAAAGTGTTAAAAACAATCATTTTTTACGTTCAATAAATACATTATAAATACATCTAGCTTATCAAGAGTTTATGCATACGAGCAAACACAAGAGGATTAAACTTACATACTTTTTTAAAAAGTAGTTTTGTTTTATTAAAAACTACTTTATGAAAAACTTTATAGGTAACACAAGTCTCAGGTTTATAAGTAAACATCATACAATCACGACGGCTATATTCATTGTAAAGAAGACACATTCCTTAAAAATCGTGCACTTATTTTAAAGTGTATAATCAAAGCTTTAATCTATAAATAAAATAAAATTAAGTAGGATATGCTTATTCAAAATAATCTGAACATGATCAAATTATTATTTGACTGATAGGTAAGTAGGTACACAATGTGTAGATTATACCTAATATAAGTAAATTAGGAATGTATTGTTACTATTTGTAGAATTTTTGGCTAGACGTAAAATCTATAAAATGATGTACCTATCATTTGCATTATATGTTAATTAAATATGACAATACATCATTTTCATCTATTTGTGATAATTAAACGTAAGCATAGGCTTTATTCATAGTTTTTCCATATAACTTCATTGGAAAATTGTCAAGTACGGCTACGTTAGTAGAATAAATTTGAATTAAGTATTTGTAAAAAAGTCGTAATTTTGTACATAATTTATGTTATATTTTCACATTCACGACATTACTTTTATGAAACGTAGGGCTAATAATATCTACAATAAAGTATAAGCATAGGTATTTAGGTTTGTAAGATGCTCCAATGCACGAAAGTGCCCAAAAATGTTGTACCTATACAGTATTTTGTAAACTCTACATAAATATAACTCTGTAATAGGCCATTCGTACCTAATACCTTATTAAACACGAATATTGTCGACAACATGTTTTTTATTTCTTTAAACCCGTAATATTTTTACGTGAGTATTCCCTAATCACCCTTCGAGGGTAGACCTGTATCCCAGCAGTGGGAGGATTAAGGATTAGGTTGCATATGATGATGATGATTCCCGTGTAAATTATTACAAAAATGTGTGAAAACCGCGTTAGTTTCCATAGCAAACCCGTAATATTAACTGCGATTTAGGTAACTTCAAAGGCCTTACTAAAGCATGCTTACACTTAATCATTGCTTAAAATTGTCTCCTTTGTTTTCGCACGTGACATTTCACGTCAGTGAAAAACTGTCAGAGCATTTTAAGTAGTGACTAACTTTAAACAGGCTTTATAAGTAAGACCCAGAAAGTCTTCACGTAACGCCTTATTTTTATAAATCTTGGCCAGATAAAAATAACTTGTACCCTTCTGTCTATACGGGTCAAAGTTGTGTGAAAATAATGAGTTGCTGCCTAAAAGATCATGCATCTCTGAATTTCGCTTTTATAATCTGGACTATAAGAGGTAATCATCACCGCCGTTTTTCATCACCGCACGGCTGAAACCGGGGGGCGCAGCTAGCATTAACACGTTCAGTACCACTACGATTTTCATGATGTCTTCTCGGGTGCCGCCTACATTTTACGGTTGACGGTTGAAAAACACTGAACTCGCCATGCGAGTCGTCGGCACTGGAATAAGATTTACCTACGTGAACTCTCCGGGTGAGTCGGTGGCACCGAACGTGTTAACACAAACGCAAAATCAAAGTATCTAAGTATGTAGAATGTAGGTCTAGCGGTTGATTTGACAGCTCGAAGTAACTTCAAAAAGTTACGTCAAGACTCGCATGTCGCGAGATATAATCCGAGCTTATTACGAGCCTGCGGCCATCTTGTCGTGTTTATCTAGCAGACCTAAGGGCAAGGTCGGCCCTCGCGTGCCTGCTCCACTTTATGGCAAATCACCTTCGCGCCCTTTAGCGGCCTTTCTACTGCCATCCAAAGGCAAATTGGACTATCTAAAATCCAACAAAACGTTTATAGGTATCTACGCGGTTGTCGTAACAAGTTGGTCTACAACAACAATCTACTACTTTAAGGGTGACGAATCAACATCGAGCTGTGCTGCGCTGTACTGCGCTGTGCTATGTTTGGTCAACTCGCTCGTCTAATATTTCAATGAGGATAGAAACAAACCATGCTGTGCTGCGCTGTGTAAGGCTACGCTCTGTTTAAAAACGCAGCAGCTCGATGTTGATTCGTCACCCTAATAGTACATTTTTACTTCGTTAGAAATTATACTTTAGGTACCTACTTCTTTGGAATATCATCATCAAATGCAACCTTTAATCCTCCCTCGATCTATCCTCGAAGGGTGATTAGGCCGTATTCTTTGAAATATGATACATGTAATTATTTTCTTAAAATGTTATTACGTATTTCAAATCTTACGTATTTTATTTCTGAGATACAATCTTAATGTACTCTTAGGTGGGTCGATTACCTGTGTTATTGCTATCGCAAACTGTGGTTTTGTGAAATCCCATGACGTCTTTGTCATTTACTGTCTTCCTAATAACAACGTGCGAAGATGACGTTTATGATGCACAGACTTGATAAGTAAGGTAAAGTATGTAGGTACCTACATATATTATGTATAATTATTTTAGATCAAATTAGGCCAATTACATCATCACATCACTACTTTGCAAGGCACTTCAAAGATTTCTACTATTTTAGATACTAATCTTGTCATTTGGCATAATTACATTGTATTGCTCGCGTCCGTCGATAGTCCGACTATAGTGTCGATCGTGCCCCGTGATCTTTTTCAAGAAGTGATCTGTACCACGCTAGTAGTGACGCGCCTGCGACCACATCCTGTTTCGCATTAAACATGTATCAAACCACATCAGTTCTCGTAGTAAATCAGTTAAAAAAACATCACTTGTCGCAATTGCCATTTTTTCAGTGATTATTTATTTATTATTTATTACTCACTAATTGTTGTTTTGTTTTTATTTATTATGTATTTTATTCTTCCGTATTAGTATTATTATTTATTTATATTTTTTTTCTTTTTATACGTTTTAGTATATTTTCGGAAATGTAGGTAGATTTAGTAAGTATTAGAATGTATTTTATTTGAATGTATTTCTAAGTATTTATTATTATTATTTTTATGTAGGTTTATATGAGTATTCTTCAATATTGCACACCCCGTTTTTATATTTTTTATCTATCCTCTCCATACTAAGGTTGCCTGGAAGAGATAACTAGTTTTAGGTGCTATCCTTTTGTTTGTAATTTATGGTGTGAACAATAAAGAGTTTATCTATCTATCTATCTAAATCAATAATTGTTTGCGCTGAACTGAGATCTCGCGAATCCTATCTTGAGATTCCCGTAACTAATTTGACTCGTATTCGAACTTAAAAGTTGTATTGGAATCACTTCAACTTCGTACTATAATACTTTCACGATGATCGGTTCAGTTCTTAAATTATCGTTTAACAAATGAACATACAAAAAAAACCTTAGTTTGGTGAGTGACTTTCAAGTATGAGGAAGTAAAAACTAGCCGAAGACCGCCAAGCCTGGAAATTACTCCACCGACAAGAGCAACGCTCTTAAGTGCTGAATGAATGGCATAACAAGGTAGCCCCCAGACACGAAATGTTCTAATTCGACTCCCAAAGGAAAAACCAGATCGACACTCTGGAGTCCCCTCGCAGCTTTTAGTTTCAATATCAAGTAGCATAAAAATGAAGTGAGAGTACAAATACTCTGATTAAAATAGCATCTCGTCAGTGAAATGTTGAATTTCAATCTGTCGTGAACTATTAAACTGTCGTCTATTCTAAAATTCAGTTACAACTAAAAACTTCCAAGCTCCAAGAAATTTGGTACGTAAAAATATATTACAAAACTTAATTTTGTCAAAAATCGATATTGACATAGAATCTAAATTTTTATCATGCAAGTGATTAAATCATATGCTACTAAGTTGTGAAGAAAAAAAAAAGTGAGAGAAAAGTGAGTGATTTAAGAAAACGTGTGGTGTAGTCCTGTATACGTTATAGCCTCCAATATCATAAAAATAATGAACATTCATACCCTAAAATCTATGTTTAAAATAAAAAAGGGCTGAAAAGGGCTCATAGTACCTACTCATCATTATGAACCACTTTTACTATGGGACCAACCCGAAATTCGCGAAAAAAAAAATCAGCTGTTCCATAGAAAAATGTCAATGACTCTCAACAAAATGTATGGAACAGCTGATTTTTTTTTCGCGAATTTCGGGTTGGTCCCATAGTAAAAGTTGTTCATAATGATGAGTACTATGAGCCCTTTTCAGCTTAGCATACCCTTTATGAATAACCCTGTATGTTAATCTAGGATTTAAGCTCCTTTGACACCAAATTTCATCCAAATCTGTTCAGCCGTTTTGACGTGATTGAACAAAAAACATCTAAACATTCAAACATGGAGATTTATTAATAACATATTAGTAGGAGGTAGGTATAGTATAAAGATATATAGGTATAGTATAAGTATATTATATACATACATAGACTCAAATAAAATAAAGGATAATGTCACTTATAGCGTTTTGCTGCCTAGGCATTCTGCAATGTTATCCTTGAATACAACACCTAAATCAAATCTTTTATTATACCAGGTAACAGGTAGGTACTTATTGCCTTTGTTTATTTACCTAAATGTAAGCGTCTGTAATAAAAACGGGACGTTTGCCAGCGAAAGTGTAATGTACATTAGTGTAGTTGTACAGGCGAGCACGCTGCTTGCAGTGATTTCTAGGGCACCGCTGTTGCCGTTGGCTGAGCTGTGGGCTGGTGAGTGGCGTGACGAGCTCGATAGCCCACCACCGCCGCTGCTCGTCCGAGCACGCCGCGCCGGCGCGCGACCCGCGACAGTCTCACCGCCTTGGCCGACGAAGCACCGCGCCGCGCCGCCGCCGTGCCTCTGCCACTGCCGCTCGCCACCTCGTAACCGCGATTTCACGTGCGCTTGAGCAACATTCTTTTTTCAAGCTGTCTTTTTATCCACGTCCAGTGCTTTCTAATAAGTGTAATCGTCGCGCTACCATGAATATGTACATACTTAGCGAGTGATTCTTTCGTGTGATCGCATCGGAGGCTGTGTTTGCACAAACGAGCGAAAGCGGTCAAGCGTGTGCTAACTCCTAAGGAATTTGGCTGTGTAGGTGTTTTCCCTCAGAGTGTCGCAATGTAAATAAGTGGTTGAAGTGTTGAAATCTGGTTAGTGAGGAGAACGTGCTTATGCCGCTGCAAAAAACGGGCACAAGTGCTTATGTAAGGCTGTATATTCACGCATACCTACCAAGTAAGTATTGCACATACCTAATACTTGCATCTTCCTACATGAGATACGCGTCAGATAGTATATTCGACACTAAATTTACCTACTTGCAACACTTTTAAGTCGGTAACAACTTCTGCATAATTGCACATGTTATTTTAAAACCACCTACAGTATTGATAAAAAGAATTCCATGTTTCAGCCTAAATAGGCTACGTAAAGGAAAATTTGCACAGATGTAGGTACATTACATAGGTAACTTGCTAAAATAAATAGTAGGTGACAATATAATGCAAAATGCAACACAAAGTGTGTTAAAAACAGATAGTAAATAAACTAGCAAGTAAGTAGGTTCTTCAAATACCTATATCGTTAACTAGCTGTTCCCTGCCACGCTTTGCTGTGGATAAAAAAAAAATAAAAAAAAAAAAAATAGCATATATATGTTACTTTGGGATAATGTTATGTAGCATTCGAATGGTGAAAGAATTTTTGAAATCGGTCCAGAAGTTTTTGAGTTTATTCCACACCAACATCCAAAAATACAAAAATACAAATCTTTCCTCTTTATAATATTAGTATAGATAATGATTACATTCTACATACTTACCAACTTTGAGGAATAGAATAGCTATAAAAGTAAATAGAAAAGTAAGATCACCCTCGACCACATCGTCGCTTCCCATCAGGTGAGATTGTGGTCAAACGCACGTCTAGTTCGTTGTAAAAAAAAAATATTCGTCGCCAGTTACCTTTACAAAATTTTGTAAAAAATACTCAACGATTGTCGCAAATTTCAGTATTACTTAATTTAGTTACCCAGTCCAACGCTAAAAACGAAAAAAGCGTTTGAAATTTAAATTTCGAGCCATAAGTGAAACGTTGCACCTTAAGTAGGTAACAAATTTCGCAAGGCATGTCACTTAATTATGGCTTCTTGGAAACCATGCTTACGAAAGATACAATTTTAATATAAGAAAAGTGGAATGATCAAAAGTCTGTGCAACCTTCCAAAGTTCGTAAAACAAACAAAGGTCTTCTCGCCGAACTACAACATGGGGCGTTTTAAAAAGGGCGTCTTCAAGCACCTCTCCGGGCTGGCAAAGCATCATCAACGCCGCTAGTGTTTTAGATGTTTACAGGCCGCGGTTTTGCTTACCATCAGGCTGAGCGTCTGCCTGTTCGCCACTTTTTTACATATATAAATAAAAAAACTAAAAAACACGCTTTTTATAGAAAACCGAACTAAAAAAATAGAAAATAAGTTTTTATAAATTTAAATTAATAATAGTGTCAATAAATAAATAAATAATAATTACATAAAAAAAAAATTACATCAACAATACCTGAACTGCTCGGTGCGATACTCCTCGACTTTCGATTCTGCCGGTTTTGCTCGACATAATTGGGGGTGTGAACTTAATCCCTGCTATAAATGTTCTGTCTGGTTTACGCACATGACATTCCACGTCAGCGAGAAGTTGTTAGAGCATTTTGAGCAGTGACTAAGTTTAAGTACTTAGTTATTATAAGAACTAAAGTCACATGAATAAGTATTATATAGCTTGTAGTTTCGGAAATTACCCTATTCTTCTTAGTAGGTATTGGTATTAGTAAGTACCCACAGATTACGAGAGATAAAAAACAGGTGTTTCTTGCTGTCTTTGCCTCTTTCTGAATTGACTTTTCGTGACTGACCGGATGTTAAGGAAAAGCCAGAAAAATTTTATTAAAAACTGGAGAATACTTACCTACTATATAAGTGCATGAGTTTACTTTATACATAAGTATAGAGAGGATTGTGAAAATAATATCATCATATAGAAGACCGGCTATGTTATATCGAATTATCGACTCATCGTTATCGATGCCTAGTCTGGCGCATGTGATTATCTCCGTCACTGTCAATCTTGTTAGAAAAGTCAACAGAAAGAGAGTGACCCAGATAATATCAAACGCGTCAGAACCAAGCCCCAGGAGAAATAACATGAAAGATGATAAAAGTGCCTGGATCAGTGCCAAGATGATGCGGTGTCGGCGTTTGTTTACAAAATATTGAAGCGAGGTAGTACAACACCACATCAAGGACGATGGAGTTGTTGAAGCTGAAAACATTTTTATTTATCAATGTTCTCGATCACTGTTGTTTTTTGTTATGGCTTAGAATTCTTAACCACTACGGGACTTACTTACAAAGCCTGCTTAAAGTTAGTCACTGCTTAAAAGTTTCCAACTTGTTTTCGTACGTGACATTTGACGTCAGCGAGATATTAGGCCCAAGTTTGAAGGCATTAAGACAGATCTAAACTAACTAAAAATATATCTGTCTTTATCATTGCAAGCCATTAGACAAGGATGCCAATAGTTTTAGAAAATTTAGATTTGTGCCTTCAAACTTGGGCCTATTGTCCGAGTATTTTAAGCAGGGACTAACTTTAACGACTACTTTATAAGTTTATACAACATTCTAGAAAAAAAGGTCTGATTGTGTTCTGATTTAGGTTTTTTGTTTCTTTTTGTGATGGTTTTGAATATCTGGTCTTTTGACTTAATTTTAGCACAAACAGAATTTATATAAAATGTAGTTTTAAAAAAAGAAAACACAGTCATCCTAAACATGTTTGTAAAACAAACAAACTTCAAACTTTAAACGCGTTTACATCTCGAAAACTAATAACTTATTATTTTCCCGTCATGTCTCTTTGCGCTTGACCGCTCACGAACAATTTCCGCTCCGAATTTGACCGTAGAGATAATGTCCGGAATACACACTACGCGTAGTGTGTATTCCGGACATTATCTCTCACTATCAGGGTTCCGGACATGCGATGTGACAGATAAAACCAGTCAATCGTCTATGCCGCAATGATGAGGATCTCTATTTTGCTAAGCCATTGCTTGAAACTGTGACAGTGTATCGTCGGTATTTTGTTATAAATACACGGGAATACTTACGTAAAATCAGGAGTAGGTACTCCAAATATAGTTTTGATCATATCAGACTCAATCTTACGTTAAATAGTAGATATATATAAAAAAAGTGTCAAACAATAGTTTTCATATTTTATGTAACTATGTATTATGTAGGAATACACGACACGGCATTGATTCAAAATAAAATAAAAAACAAATTAATTTAAAAAGTTGACTAGAAATAATTACTGTTGGGATAAATGTTGATGAAGCAGATAATTAATTGTTTATTGTGCTTACTACTCGTAGACTTATCAGTATGTGAATCAAACTTGACGTATTAAACTTGAACGTATTAAATTAAACTTGACGTAGTAAACTTTTGAGAGAAGGGAGAAATGTTTTAAAATTGGTTATCAGAATTGGGTCCTAGGTCGTTGATAAAAAATATCAGTAACGCGTTGACACCGTTTCATTTACCTTCCATCTCTCGTTCTTGCAGCTTATTGTGGAATTTTCTTAGAGGCGGATATGGCTTTTATGGTTTGTTGTTAAAGAGCGTAGCTCTTTTTACAACAGTTTAAGCCTTATTAACTGTTACTGCATCATCGTGCAGGTTGGACCGTATGTTATTAAATGCAATACGATCATCAGGTTTTATAATATTTACAAGCATTTATTTAGCTTGCCGTGTAGTACCTTTGTTTGTCCGGGTCATATCTTGGAAGATAAATTAGAATTTCTTCCTGACGTCCGATTGAGCAGAAATTTAATATGGCAATGCAGTAAAAGCTATTTTTTTAATGTATTTGGTTTCTTCTTCTATTGTATCTTTTGAACAGTAAAGAGAAAATAAAGCGATAGACCACTCTGTACCTACCTGATTCAGTGGGCCTAGCACAACTTTGACGTAAAAATATGTAGCGAGTAATCGATAGAAAAGTGTACGCCATTTACACCCGTGATGCAGTAGCGTAGCACATTTGACAGTCGTAAATGGCGTACACTTTTCTATCGAAAACTCGCTACGTATTTTTACGTCAAAGTTGTGCTAGCCCCACTGAGCCTTACCGTGTCTCAATTTTGGTAAGTCTATATTGTGTACAATGTATACATTTTGTACATTATTGTGTAGTACGAGGAGACGGATCGATGCGCGCGGCTGATCGTGTTAATTTAAAGTCTCGCCAGGCCCCCAACTATTTCAGAAATCACGAACCAACTTTGCACCTAATTTTGTTACATAAATGAACCTTGTAAGCATTTAACTGGCATTTCGTCCTACAACTCTTCTCGTTTTATCGCTACCATCTCTTACGACGCGGCAAGACTAAACTTTAGTAGCCGAGAAAAAACTAAATAGTAGATTGATTTCCAAACATGATAAATAACTGCTAAACAACTGCGACCTTTTCAATTTTTTATTTTTTTTACTTTCCCTGTGCCTAAGAGAAAATCTCGTTTTATTTTTGTATGCGAAAAATTATTAATCAAACACAATAACCATTTTAAAATAAAGCAAATCAATAGTTTTAGCGACAACACAAAACAATAGGTTTCATAGAACCGTCAGAAAATAAAAAAGGAAATATTCGAGAATTATGCAAGGCAAGGCTAATCTTAATATATATAAATCTCGTGTCACAATGTTTGTCCTCAATGGACTCCTAAACCACTTAACCGATTATAATAAAATTCGCACACCATGTGCAGTTCGATCCAACTTGAGAGATAGGATAGTTTAAATCTCAAATTATAGTCGCAATTTTAATTTATTGCAAATTATATATATACTGATAATTTTTACTAAGCATCAACATACTACGGTTGCTATAGTTACGCAATGGCTTTTGACAGGACAACGTCTGTCGAGTCAACTAGTAGTATACTATAAATATGTACCTCTATACTTACAAATACTTATTTCAGTGTTCATAAGCAATCCCACTTCCAGACTTCATTATATCTAAACGACCGCACAATGGCACAATCAAGATCAATCAAGATCGTCACGAGATCTCTCGAGATGACTGTTCCGAGCTTACAAAATATAGGATTACAATCTTGGAGTGTTCTGAGACGAAACTAAAATACAAATTTAATTTTTAATTTATTTAGACTTATTTAAATTTATTTTATTTATTTTTTAATTTATTGATAATTTACTACTTTTACTTAAACTATATTATAAAAACAGCTATTAAATAGAAAATACCATTGACATTCAAAGAAATGTTGACAACAGCTGCTGATTTTTCGAAATTATCGATTTGATTAGTGCGCAAAATAATCGGACAAATTCTAGTCATTCGAAATCACAGGGCAAGTTACATAAGCCAAGGTAAGTTATAGGATTCGTAGGGTAAGTTACATATTCTATCTAGGGATCAAATGTTTAAGGGAGACAGATGAAACGCAACAACATACGACGGAATAGTACACCTCATTATACATTTAACGTATTATTATAACTAATTACTCTGTACAACTGTCAAGGGATCAAACTGTGCTATACAGGGCTATTATCAAAGGGTATGCTTAGCCGATAGGGGCTCATAATAGGATAAACTCATACATACTCATTTTTCTAATCAATTTTTATTATGTCGCCCTGAAATAGCGAAAAAAAATCAGTTCTTATAAGTATCATAAGCCTCATTTCCGTTTAGCAACCCTTTCCGTTTAGCAACCGTTTAACAACCCTGAATAGTATAGGACGGGATTGGATTACGCGAGTCACGCCATTTTTTTTATCTAATGCTTTCGCGTGCACTTCCATGTTTTCAATGTCACGAGGGTACTTTACTAGAGTATGCTAAAGGTTATAGGGGGAGGTAGTAACTAGTAACTTGACTATGTTAGCTAGTAACTTAGGACTTAATAGGCCCAAGTTTTAAAGGAATTTTAAGACAGATCTAAACTAACTAAAAATATATCTGTCTTTATCATTGCAATCCATTAGACAAGGATGCCAATAGTTTTAGAAAATTTAGATCTGTCTTAAAAAGCCTTCAAACTTGGGCCTAATAAGTAATAACTTAGTAAGTGGCGAATAATCGCATTTGCATTTGCGATTTCGTACTCAGTTATGAGTGAGACAAAAGGATGTGAGCTATCTCTTACGTTCATTATAGAATGCGTAAACACTGAGTTGAGTTTTTTTAAATGCAGATAAAAAAAATCATTTAAAAATAACAAAACATATTTTACCAATTAAAGTTGTTTTAATTTATTTTACTTTGACGTGGGTACAGGGTTATAATGCTAAGCAGAAAAGGGCTTGCAGTTTTATTCATCATTATGAATAAAATAATTTTTATTATCTGGTCAAATCTGTAATCGCAAAACATTCAGGTTTTCCATAGGAAACTGTCAGTGACCCTCGACAAAATGTGTAGAACAGCTGATTTATTTACGATTTAGGGTTGGTCCTATGGTAAAAATTGTACTTAAACGCAAGGTAATATGAGCCTTTTTTGCCCTTTCCTTAGCTATGTGATCACACGTATTTTGCAAATAGTACACAAGTTTTTTTTAATTTTTTTTGGCTTGCGTTTGACCGCCGCGCCATCTCATTTAGTTTTATGTAAAATGAAATATCACTTACTATTATAACTATGAGTACTAATTTGATACCCTTTGTATACAGGGATATTCATAAAGGGTATGCTAAGCCGAAAAGGGCTCTTATTACTCATCATCATGAACAACTTTTACTATGGGATCAACCCAGAATTCGCGAAAAAAAATCAGCTGTTCCATACATTTTGTCGAGTGTCATTGACATTTTTCTATGGAACAGCTGATTTTTTTTCGCGAATTTCGGGTTGGTCCCATAGTAAAAGTTATTCACAATGATGAGTACCTACTACCTACTATGAGCCTTTTCCGGCTTAGCATACCCTTTATGAATAATCCTGTATAACTCTACATACACGTCATACACACATAATATTAATAACAAACTTCTACCTACTTATACCTGCGTGTGTATTTATACGTAGGTAGGTTTTTAAGATGTTAACTAAATGTTTCTACGTAAGATTTTTTTCGCATTTTGGCAATTAAGCAGACAATTTTATTTCACGAGAAAAACGTGTTTTGTTTTTTATTATATTTGTTAAACAATTTAATAACAGTCACGTTTCGCGAGAACTGCTCAATTATGAGAGCCGTACGCAAGAGCTCTATTGTTGATCGCGGTGTAATTGTTTTGTACTCTACAAGATAATTGTTTTGTACTCTACAATACAATTATTTGTGCTCTTTGCTTTTCGAAGATTCGGTACAATAAGGAACCCTTAAAAATTGCAATTTAGCTAAGTACTTAAGTGGAGTATTTTATTACTAAGCAGAAATTAGTTTGAGCACATCGGTGTGGTTTTTAACTTTACCAGTTTTTTCTAAAAAAAAAATTTTCAAACAATGTTTTTGTACCTAGTAGTTTTCTATTTAAACATCATAAAGTAAATTTAAAATCAAACTTGCACTCAATTCACGGTCGTGAAAATATATTGTTATACCTATTTTGTTCCCCATTTTCTTTGTGCTTTGGCTTTAGTTAGGTACCTACTCTATTAATTGCGAATTAATTAGACACTACTGTCTGCTTGTAAGTACTAGACCTGGGCAATAGAAATGCGCTTCAACGTCACATCGCTACGATATTCGAGTTCGAGACTTCTAGCTCGTTTTCCTAGGTTGTTTACATCTTACTCTACCGTGCGTGATAGAGCCAAGACTGAGCGAATAGGAAAATTCGATTTGGCGGCAAGATAATAGGCTCGACTCGGCGCGGCAGTCGCCGCCGGCTGTCCCGAGGAGCACCCGTGTGCGAGTAGAGCGCGCGCCCTCGTGCCGTATTCGCTGTAAACAAATCGAACCTTTCTATCAAGAAGCTTCAATTCTTCAATGAAAACCAGTTAGAGGACACCGGCGGGCTCCTGCGGGCAAACATTCCCGCACCTGCTGAATCTAGGCGACCGGTCGCGATGATTTGCACAACATCGCAGTCAGGTTGTCGTTTTGAGTGAAAGGCTCATTTGATGAGGTGTTTCTGTGTGTAACTGTGCTGCTGACCGCTGTAGCTGAACAAGCGGACCGTTGTGTTGTGTCGACACTGAGTGCATTATGTACCTGATTTACGAGCGCCGCCGGTGAGAGAGTGTTCCGATTGAGAACCGCCGCTCGCCGAACCCGCTCCTATCGGAGTCAAGGCGCTTCGCTTTGCCGCTGTTATTGTGCATGAACTTCATACATTAACTCTGAGTAAGTACCCACTACGAACATTTTTATTAATAACAATCAACATCATTCATCATTTGAACTCACGAAGCTTATTGTCATGTTTTACAAGTCCATCGACCAAACAGTTTTCGGAGAGCACGTGCAGTACGCGACAAGGATTTGTTGCATATAATTTCCAATAACAATATTCAAATATTAAAATTAATTCGATTACTCAATCAAATGGTAAAACACAGATTTTAGTTAATGTATAAAATTTTATGACGTTTCAGACATTTTAAATTAGTGATAAATATTATAATTTATATCTTTTTATTATGAGCACAGGGATTATATGAGTAACAAAACAACATGATGCAACCTGTATCTACTTTTTGAACAAAATATTGCATACCTAGTATGATTAAAAATTTAAAAATCCTGTACACTTGACCACTCACATATTTATTACTAAAGCAGGCATAATTTCATGTCATTTTAACGAACTGTCAAAACTACGATGTAGTTTTGAACTAAGTACCTACCAACATTTACTGCAATGTTCTCACTTTGATATTTCATTTATACCTAACTGTACATGCTCAGATCAGAATGTATTGAGTTCTTAATAGGTACTCTAGATAACAATTAAGAGATACACAGTCATAGTAATATAGTCTCTACGACAATCATGACCAATCAAAATAAAACTCCCGGCTTGTAGGTGCATTTCAATTATGTGGCAATTAAACCTGGTTTATTCATAAATCGTAATTGAGATACTGTTTTGTAATAACTGTGTATGTTTATTGGTTGTTAAGTGCTTTAGTACTTAACGTTGTTTGAGGAATTAAATATATAAATGTCAGTCTTTACATGACCTTTAACTGCTTTGAAACTGCGACTCTACCAAATCTACGCAAAGCGGAAAAAAAAGGATGTACCTAAGTAGGTAACAAAGTTTAACAAAGTACAATACAACATTTAACACGGGAACACTCACGTAAAAATTAAGTAAGTAGTTATTTTAACAAAATGAGTCAAAACCACGTTAGTTTCCATTTTCCATAGAACAACACAACACAGCACAAAACCAAACCAACTTATCTTGTCACCTTTATTGACATCACAAATTTAAAGAACCATAGGTAACATAGAAGATTATTTTACCTGTATTAGATATTATTTTAATTTCGCGAAACAAAAACTTATTGCATAAAATACCTACATAACTAAAACATTAAGAACGTTGCAAATGGTGCTACAAAAAACTCAACAAAAAGCTAATGTCAATTCTGCAATTTTTTAGGTTACCGTGACATCGTACAAATTTGCATTACGAATGCTGTGAACTGGCAGAAATATACCAAATGACCTATCAGATACTTCGGACACTATATCTAAATGCAATCACTAGCACCGCCTCGCGGTTTCATTCGCTACCCTGTAAAAATCGTTAATTTTTTCGAGATAAAAAAAGATAAAAAAGAAAAAAAAAAAAGATAAAAAGTAACTTAAATACCCAAGGTATAAATTACCTTCATATCAAATTTTATACAAATCCGTTCAGCCGTTTTTGCAAGATTAAGCTACAAGCATTCGGACATAAAATTTTCACATTTGAATGTCACTTGGATTAGTTCTCGAATATTCGCTTATTTGCCATACCCAAACATCGAATACCCAAACATAAGAATCGATATTCCTCAATTTCCTCACATCTATCGATCATGTATAAATTAGTTCAATGACCTCATCACTAGCGTGCTATGCTTTGCTAGGACGATCCAAAGTACACAATTGAATATGGAAGTATGCCAGGTGCTGTTGTTATTGTTGTTATCACTGATCACTGATAACGCGTTATCCTAGACTCAAGTGCGGTACCGGTACTAGCGCAATCACTAACGTTTTTTTTATCGAATTGCTTCTAGAAGTAATCGCTCATTGGTGCAATTAGGTCCGGTAGACGTGGATTTATTTACTAAATTTGATTTTTTTGTACTTGTTAAGTGATTTTACAAATCGTACGGGATCGAACTGTCTAGTTAAAGAGCGATATAATGTGAAACCCGTTTTACCTACTACAATATAAGGGTCAATTCATACCGAAATAAAATACATACCACATATCAAAATTAATTTAATTTACCATTTTGTGATGTAATTAGGATAGTTTACCATTTCTGTAATTAGGATAAAATTTTGAGTTCTGCGCGAAGTATGAATCGGCCCTCACACTAACCTTCACTTTGATCTCAGCCTCGTATCGTTCCAAATCTCGACAATGTATGACGAATCCAATTATTTCGTTATCATCTTATCTCGTGTCAATAACTTGCTCCAGGAACTGTGCCGGCAATGTTTGGTCACAGAATAAACAATTGTTCATACGTTTGGGTGAGATTTTTTTATCAGCTCGTTTGGCGCACGCTTCAGTTGTGATATTGATAAATATTTAGATAAATCGGTGCTTATGATGCAATAAAAATTGAATACGATTCCTATTTAAAAAACTGGCAAGATGTAGTAAAAATCTACACATCTAATATAGGGGAACGATGGGTTTCTAACAAAAGAGGCTATGAATCAGAATCAGAACATTTATTTGCAGAACATGGTCGTACACAAAATACAGAATTGCAAACATGGTGTTAGTATTATTAGTTTAAAGTCTCATGCTCTTGCCACGTGTGGCGTACAAATATTAGTATGGTTAATAAATTAGATTTGATTAAAATTAAGTAATAAAAATGTCAAAGTCAAAGTCTAGTAAAAAAATAATTAGTCATTAATTCTAGGGTTACAGTCAATAATCATTACATTTTTAATAAGTATGTCAATTGGTTAATCATTGTTACATGTCATAAAATTTTTATCTATGAGAAATTCCGAAACTTCGTAATGACATTTTTGTGCTAATATTCTTTTTAATTTATTTTTAAACATTCCAATATTTAAATCTCTAACATCTTTAGGAATTTTAGAAAATATTATGGGAGCCATACAAAATACGCTTTTGATGATGTACCTACTAAACGTCCCTAGTTGGTCTGCCTTGGTTATCGATCTTCTATATATTGAGGCCTTTTTATTTCCTGAAGAACGCGCAGCAGCCTACAGCACTGAGTTTTAGCTTCTCCCGCGCTAGTTATATGCTGTCCCGTAATTCCTGTTCCTACGATAACGTGGACTCTTGCGGACACGCGTGCTCTCTATTTTGAATCGTATCTATAAATAATTTGGTGTTATCGGATATTTCCACCCACATCGTGGGCACGCTCTACGTTATCCTCTTCCGGACACTAGCGGGCAATTTTTATTGAATCTATACAGGGTTTTCTTAAAGGGTATGCTAAGCCGAAGTTGCATATAGTACTTACTCATCATTATGAACAACTTTTACTGGGACCAACCCAGAATTCGCGAAAACAAAATCAGCTGTTCCATACATTTTATCGAGTGTCAATGACATTTTTCTATGGAACAGCTGATTTTTTCTTGATCTTGATCCCTTAGTAAAAGTTGTTCATAATGATGAGTACTATGACCCTTTTTCGGCTTAGTATGCCCTTTATAAATAACCAGGTAGATATTTTGGTCTTAACGGATATAATCTACCTACGACAACGTGGGCCCACTCTACGTAGTCGTCCTCCGGGCTCTTGCGCTCTATTTACGATCATATCGAAAAGTACTTAGTAGGTACTTATCGGTTCACAGGACGTACTAGCATTGTATCCGCAGGTCTGCTACTACTATTCAAGCTTCCACTCGCGATTGAGAGCTCATAAAGATAACTCAAGTGGTCTATTTACGTATATTACCTACAGTTACTATTTAGGTATCTACTCGTATAGTAGAACAGGGTATGCTGGTATGAGTATTTTTAATCCCCGACGCAAACAGGGGCGTTATAAGTTTAACGTGTGTTTTGTTTTGTTTTGTACGGTAGCTCCCGATTTTGATTTTTTTTGTTTGAAAGTTAATTTTGATTGAGTTTTCGTTGTTACGATTAATGAAAATCTGTTCAGCCATTTGAAGAAAATTTGCTCTTTTTCTCAGACGTTTTTAATGTTTTTATAATAATTACACATTTAAAAAATTCTAAATATAAATTAAATTCTTTGCAATTTTATTTGTCTAAGCTCAAGCTTAACTGGAATAAAATAAGGGTTCTTTATACCATTTTAGTTTGGAACCCTAAAAACCAATCGCTTCCGCAAATACCGTAGCCTTATAAATAGGTACTCATATGTAGATATAACCATAAGTGACGGGTGTCACTTGACACTCAAGTTGTTCTGGAGTAAGTTTTTGTGTGTTTAAATGTTTGTTCCACGTATATCCGTAACTACTAAACGATTGATAAAATAGAGGCAGCTTAAAATAATTTTAAAATCGCAGTAATGTGCAAACATTACTGTGTTTCGGTTGGAAGGGCATTGTTTCCAGTGAAATTACAGGGCAAATGGGAGATTAAACAACTTATATCTCAGGGTGACGAGCGCAGTGCTGTGCCGCGCAGGATCTTGAATTCTGTGAGTTCAAAATTCTGGGTGGCGCAGACCTGTTATGGGCAAACGTGACGTTTAACATCAGGCGAGCGATTTGCTCGTCTCGTCACTCAATTAATTACATAAAAAATATAAAAAGTTTTTCATCATCGCGCGGGTGAAACCGGGACACAGGTAGTAGTTTATAGAAACTATTTACTACGCTATTTCTTTCCAGAAAGCCAAGTTTCAATTCTATAAACGGAACGCTATAAAAAACTAGTAAAATGTATGGGAATAACATACTCGTATCTGTCAAGGAATCTTTAAATAGATTATAGAAATAGCATTCCTATACATTTTTTAACCGACTTCAAAAAAGGAGGAGGTTATCAATTAGTCTGTATGTTTTTTTTTTTATTTTTTTTTTATGTTTGTTACCTCATAACTTTTGACTGGGTGAATCGATTTTGATGATTCTTTTTTTATTAGAAAGCTGACGCTTCCCATTTGGTCCCATTTCAATTTAGTCCAGTTCTGATAATGGTATCCATGAGAAAACCATATAAGTCTTAAATTTCCATTAAGTACGTGCGCGACAAATAGATGAATAACTCAATAGTCGGTCTTTTGAAGTCGGTTTTTGTTTTTTGTTTTGTAAAAATAATGTTCTTGTCTAGTTTTCGAGTTTCGATTAAACATAGAATTGCAAGTTGGCTAACAAGCCTGGTCATAGATTTCCAGGTTCTTCGTGCCACAATTCACAAAGTAAAGGCTGGTTTACATGATGCAAGTTTCTTGTACATTCAAGTGCAATTATTGAATGCAATAAATCAAGTGCGTTAATTGCCCTTCAAGAATTGTACGCAACTGTTTACACGTGGATACAAGTAAAAAAATTGAACGCAATTATTGAATGCAAGTCTTGACAAAAAATAGTTGCAAATGTCTTCTGTTTAGACCAATACAATAATGTTTAGGAGATTATTGCTTTCAAGTTTTGACTTGCCTAAATAGAGAGGTTGTATATGCGTGTACCATACTGACGGGTTGCTTCAAGTATTGCACGTATTTGCGTTGTCAAATTTTTCAAGAATTTTTTTTTGCAAGAATTGCCTAAGAAATTTTTGTATGTGCTGTTTACACCAAGAAAATTTTGGCAAGCAAAACTTGCGCAAAAGATCAAAATGTTACGTACTGTTTAGACCATGCAGGTAATTTATTGCTTCAATTTTATTGTATGCAACAGGCAAGAAACTTGCATCATGTAAACCAGCCTTAATCCTTAGAAATTTATAGCAACGGTGTTTCAAAGTTACAAAGTTTACCCTCGAAGAGGCCTTTTGTAAGAACATCATTGTTATAAATTGATTTTAGGAATTGAAGTTCTCATTTCAGACAATCCGTTCTTGTGTTCCAGAACTTAAACTTTTGAAGAAAATTAGGCTCAAACAATAAACATATTAAAGTTTAAGTAGGTACAAATATCTGTAGAGAAACAAAACTAAAAATAATGCCTAAATATAAGTAGATAATCATTTTCGTGCCGTCTAGTTCTTTCTGGAATTTGATATTTAATTTGGGTCCTGCGTAGACATACTCGCAAGAATTGTGTCTAATTAATACTATAATTAATCATATTTTTTCCTGCTTCCTTGTTATTAGTTTAAAAGATAAAAACGAAGTCTTGCGTGAAATTGATATTTTAATGTTCGTATTGATTGATATCATATTTATTCTTAAATTACGAAAACGACTCCAACGTTTTCGATTAAATTTTTATGCTTTTTTCTATAATTTTGGGATCAACTAATCGATCTAGCTAGGTCTCATCTCTAAATTTCCCTTGTCAAACTTTGGTCGCCCCGATACTTTCTGCAATACAAGCATCGGTTACTCATTCGATTATCCGTTTTTATTGTTCCGTTAATACAGAAACTGTCACCAAAAGCAATAAAATCAATTATTTCTCGCCCTATGTACCATCGACGCTTCTATAAGCATCCCCTCTATTTTTGTACAAAACTGAGTACAAGGTCCTCGATTTTCCTATAAACGTATTTACTTTCATGTTTCAAAGCCTTCTCGCTGTGAATAGATCTATTCATAGCAATAAATGTACAGGGTGTGTGGTTTAGACGGGTGTAGGTAGGTACTATTGTAATTTGGGAATTCAGTTAAAGGAATTAAGGTGTATGAGGATCACAGATAGGTAGATTATGCCGCGTCAAGCATTTTGAGTTATACAGGACCGTAAGGAAATGGTATAAGTCTAATAAGCCTCGTGGTAATCACCATTATTTAATTTTAAACAATCGCATACTACGAAGTATGTAATCGGTACTACGAAACCTTATCCCTTGGCATTTTCTTTGTACATTTTATGGAATAAAATATTTTGAATTTTGAAACACTCTGTATAATTAGATTGCTCCTTTCCATATAAACAGGATCAGCAATTGAGAAGCTATTTTTATTTTTCCAATACTCTCTATAATAGGCTGAGAAAGGTAAAGATCATACAATACTAGCTGCGCCTCACGGTTTCACCCGCATTTCAGAATAAAAAGTAGCCATATATATTAATCTAGTGATTCTTGAGTATAAGCTACCTTTACAACAAAAGTCACCCAAATCAGCTCAGCCGTTTTTGCGTAATTGAGCAACAAACAATCAAACATCTAAACATACCTACAAACTTTACGTCTATATAATATTATAGAAACAGCGCTTTGAATTTAGCTCATGGCTGTTGGCAATAAATAATGAATATTTTAACTTAAAAACATTATATAATAATGTTCAATATTAGTTAACAAAGGATGATCAAAACGTAATTGTGTTCTTAGAAAGATTAATTTTCATTTCAAGCGAAATTAGGATTTCAAAAGAAACCCTGAGGAAACTCTGAGCCTGCTCGCGTAATTTTCTTTACAAAAAGTTTTCAATTTTATAAGCTACTTATCCATGATACTGTTTACAACTCTGTTCAGTAGGTATGTCTAAATTCAATTTACACTATCCTAAATTCAGGAATACTAAAAAGGTTTTTTCATCATCATCTATTTTTCTATTTTACACTCACTGCTGCATGACTAAAAAGGTTTCATTATCGTTGGATGACTACCTTTTTCCATTCACTGCTAAGTGTAGGTCTCTTCTTCAGTGCGCCATCTTATCCGGTCCTAAAAAAATAAGAAGGGATTTAGAAAAGAAAAAATAAAATCTGAAAGGGTTAGGCGGATGGAGAGACAAAAGAAAATGTACGAGTAGGTATGTACCTCTTTTGGTGCGTTTAGTTTCCAAATACGGGAAAGAAATTAGATACTACGACCTGCCTTATAATTAATTTTAATATAATAATTAAATAAATGATGAATTATAGTTTGTTCAGAAATGGAAGTGATGTGGTCCGATTCTATCTTAAGTGTTATAAAGATCGTACGATAAGAGCTCTCATCTATATCCCTACTTCCCTACTAATATTATAAATGTGAATGTAAGTTTGTTTGTAACGCTTTCACGCGAAAACTACTTAACTGCTCATCATGAAACTTTGTACACATATTCTTGGAGGTATTAGAAGTGACATAGGATCCTTTTTATTCAAAAAAAATTGACCGCAAGTAAAATCGCGGAGTGCAGCTAATTCATTATAAACCAGCTGCGCCCCGCGGTTTCACCGGCGATAAAATGATATTGATTATGAAGAACAAAAGTCTTGGATGCAGTCCTTTTATGTATTACAAACAACGTGTCCTATGGAAATTTTCGTGACGATCAACGAAGTAGTAATGGCGTGAAAGCGTAACAAACTCACTTTCGCATTTACAATGTTAGGATAGTCTAGTGCTGGACTATCATGCTGAAAGCATCGATATCGATAAATAAATCGCGTCACGCGCCCGCGCCTGCGCACGTGATGCACTGACCATCATTACAATGATAACGACATGACATTTATCGAGACCAATTATCTCTGATTCCCTACATCAATTGATTAAATGGATTTTGGTTGGGAGTTGTGACTGCGACATACCGCTAACCGGACTTTGTGATTGACTGGTAAATACCTACCATACAGCGTAGTATGCCTATGTGTAGTATATAATATACTTGACCATTGCATTGACCAACCAATACTAATATTACCTATTTAAATACAATTATATTATTTTAGACCATTAGCCTCTTAAACATAAATAAACAATAAGAACAAAAATAACACTTGTTCATACTTTTTTAAAACATAGCAGTGTAGTGTTGTAGCTTTGACTTTGAAGCCAATTAAGGCTTCATAGGCCCTTAAGCCACAGAACAAATTAAATAAATCTAGGATTTCTCAAATCAAATCGAAAGTTCCGGTACCTAATACATGGTATTACCAAACAATTTCGTATCTCAATTGGGCAATAATTACTCCGCTGCAAAAGGAAATAAATTACCTATACGTATAGCTAATTTAAATATGACTGTTGGTAGTGTTGGTATTTGCATGACTAAAGCACGGTACACATACCACCGTAATTTATTCCATGACCATATTGCAGTGTTCGTCATCAGTTAATTATCAGATAACTATTTAAAAGCGTACTTATTACAGCGATTAATGTTACATCACTTTAAAAATATACAGGGTTTTACGGAAAGGGTATGCTAACCTGAAAAAGGCTCGTAATGTTCACCATATGAACAATGTTTACTATGGGACCAACCCTGAAATCACGAAAAAAAACAGCTGTTCCACACAAAATTTCAATGTTATACCTATCTAGTGTACCCAAGTATTATTTAGTCTATAATGTATGTAACTTCAAATACCTTAGCTTTGTGTTTTATTGGCGTTTTTATAAAAATCTTAGTAACTATGTTACGGCTATTAAAAAAATTAAAATATCATCCCGTTATCGTAATCCTTAAAAATAAAGCCACAAACGGGTAGCACTGAAACGATAATATATACTATGAATTAAATATCATTTATAATACAATAAATCAAATAACGAAATTAACATATATATCGAATTTCGATTGAGGAAAAGCGTTGATTTTGTTGAATAAAATATCAAATCTACATGCAAAATTAATTTTAATTTTACCTACCTTTCTACCTACCTTCTCGGGACGCAAACAGAAAATATATTTGTTTAGTTTTACAGTAAAAATTAAGATAAAATTATGCAAATAAATTGTTTGTTTAGTTTTACAGTAAAAGTCAAAATAAAATTATGCAAATAATCACAAGCGCGACATTTTAGCTCACAGATTTAATTATTTAAACAAGTGCCCGAAGCGTTGCTAAAAATCTATGTACATTTACAAATTCACTTACGCACGACTCTATCAAGGTCTGGACAAGTGTTTTTGTAATTACTCGTAATTCAAACAATTGGACTTCATTAAAGTGATGTATCCAGATTAAATTAAAAAAAATCAACGTCTAAATGACTAAACTAACTAAACTGATTTTGATAAAACATCTCAAAGAAAATATCACTAGAAAACCTGCTTTCAAATAAATAAAACCGCATACAAATCATTTGCCCGTTTAAAAGCTACGATGCCACAGGACACGTAACGGTCAAACTTATAGCACCTCTCTTTTTACATCAGGAGTTAAAAACGAACCCTCTAATCAGTTTAATGGTCGGCCTATACAACAACTACTAAGTAACTACAATTTATTCTGTGGTGTGCGAGTGTAGAATTACTTTACAATTGAGCATGGCAAAGTTAGGCTAGACTGCTTTGGCGCCCTTCAACTTATCGATCGTGTAATGACAAATGCACTAGCACGGAATAGGTATCAATTAAATGAAGCGATCGAAAAAGTGGTGAAATGAAAAATTCTATATATCTATCAGTATCAGTATATCTTTGTACATACGAGTATATTGTTGTTACTTCGACCAGATTTTTTTTTGTATTTTTTATTAATGTTTGTTACCGTAGAATTCCGTCATTCCGGTATAAGCCGATTTGTTTTTTTAAAGAATATTACTTCAGTTTCTTTCCATAGAAATCCTAGCAAAATTCCAATTAGTTGTTTAAAAATTCAACTTTAAAATGACTATTAGTATTTTGAGTTTGTGTTATTAATAAATGCTTAACTTCGGCTTGGATAAACTGAGCTCGGTGGCTGCCACTTGAGTATTGGGGTCACGGATGCCGCGCTCACTAAACTCTCATCATATCCGATTAAACGCCTATGTAATGAAAACGCTTGAAAAAGTCGAGGATAATGTCGCAAATAATAACTCGTTTAGTCTTGAAGTTGTAGCTTTACTTGGACCAAATAATAGCTAATTAGCTAAACAAGGGAACTTTTAAGAAGTATGTATGTGCTAAACCGAAAAGGGATCATAGTACTCATTATTATGAACAACTTTTACTATGGGACCAATCCTGAAATCGGCGAAAAAAACAACTGTTTCATAAATTTTGTTTATTCACAATTTTTGTATGGAACAGCTATTTTTTTTCACGACGTTAAGGTTGTTCCCATAGTACCTAAATGTTGTTGTTCTGTATAATGGAAAGTGAAAGGAAGTTAGTGTAATATATCAAGTTATCTCTGGTAGTTTGACTGTATCACAACTTTGATAAAAATCAGTGCTCTGGTCACGGACAGAAAGGGAAAGGAAGTTGGTTTAGCTTATCAAGGGTTATCCGGTAGTAGGTCAAGTTTGATAAGAATCGGTGCACTGATCGTGGGCAAGATATGTCACTCAACCCGATCACACACATTTCATTTCCCTCTTTTTCTTAACATTATAGAGGTACATAAAAAATGTCCTTGCGTTCTTGCTAATTATTTGGAAATAATGATTCTAGTACAGCGGAAAAGAAAAGAGAGAAACTCTAAAAACAGAATAATAAATGAATATTAATATTACAGAAGTTATAATACAGTATCCAGACGATCTCATTATTTTTGTTAGCTCCACAAACCTTTATACGAAAAGATGCCCCTTACTTATTTGTAACGACCGATAGAGGAGAATAAAGATCATCTCCAACATCAAAATAGATCTAAATCAATCGTTCTATTTATAAAAGACCGACACATGTAATTTTATATGTTTTGCGTAGGCACGTTAAAGGATATCTGAGTGCCAATTGATACATCTCGAAATAGGAGTGTATTTTGTCGTGTGTCTACGACAAACATGCCTATAACTTACTATTGACTTTGGGCACGTTTCGTGTGGGGGTGAAATAAAAGATTAGAGGAAACATTATCTCGGGGATACTTACAAATAAATAATAGTTAAAAAAAAACTAAAAAAACACGCTTTTTATAAAAAACCGAACTAAAAAAATAGAAAATAAAATTTTATAAATTTAAATTAAGAATAGGGTTGAAAATTTCAATAAATATAAATTAATAATAGTGTAAATAAATAAATATATGTATTTTATTTTTAAAAAGCGTGGGGTGCATGGGTCAATAGATATTATATATTTTGTAGATACATTTTGTATTGACAGACAGTAGATAGACAGTAGAGTGATTAGCATTTTGATAATATCTTAGAAAGCACCCCACGCTTTTTAAAAAATAAAATACATATATTTATTTATTTACACTATTATTAATTTATATTTATTGAAATTTTCAACCCTATTCTTAATTTAAATTTATAAAATTTTATTTTCTATTTTTTTAGTTCGGTTTTTTATAAAAAGCGTGTTTTTTTAGTTTTTTTTAACTATTATTTATTTTTCGCTTTTTAGTTCGATTTGCTAACTATTAACCATCCTTAATATGTACAAATGTGTTGGTGTTATCCGATTTTGGCCGTCTGCTCAACTAAATTAAAAATAAAATTGATGCGTAACAAAAAATATTGAGCAAAAAGATTTGTAGCCGCGTGGTTTCGATCCTCAGACCTCATAAAATAAAATTGATGCATAACAAAAAATATTGAGCAAAAAGATTTCTAGCGCGTGGTTTCGATCCAGGGACCTCTGGGTTATGAGCCCAGCACGCTTCCACTGCGCTACTCTGTTCTCTGACACGAATGACGAAATTACCATTTGTAAGTTAAACGGTATTAAAAGTTAAAGAAACTTTATAGAAAAAGCGTGTTAAAAAAATTAATAGTTAAAGAAACTAAAAAACACGATTTGTTTAGTGTATTGTCATCGGTCCTCGATATATCTACAAAGTTTGAAAGAAATCTGACCGTTTAAAGTGGGTCAAAAACGCGCTCAAAGGAGTCGGTTACATACAAACATACAAACATACAGGTGAAGCTAATAAAAGCGTGTTAAAAAGGGCCAGAATTTTGCTAGAAAGGTATTTTGAACTTGTTCTTTCCGCTGATATCATGCGACGGTATAGACAAGGCTAAACAAAACACATTCAGTTTTTAGTGGACAATCCAGTATCCATGCCTTGGTTTACGATTTTAAGATTGAGAATGAGTAAATTTTGGTTAAAGTATTTGTTGGATTATTTTTTCAGTAAGACGCGCGGTAAGTCAACCGAACACCAGAAATATCTGTTAGACTTTTTACGTAACTTCCACCATTCTTTTCACGCGAGAAATTGACATACTCGTAGGTACAAATGTATATCCTTGCATCTCCATCCATTCCTCCATTGAAAGACGCGCAGCAGCACTGGAAAGGGGCGTCGACGACAATGAGGAAGGAGCCTTCGTCTAACATTACAACCACGACCACTCTGCCAAGAGTGAACGATTAAGAAGATCCATATTCTAGCTTTATCTACACCTGGATACAAACGGTGGAAAGACAATTTGAGCACGGCCCGTGCTAGGCGGGCTGGAGTCAGAGTAAAAATTATTGCTAAAAATAGAAAGTCTAGTTCAGCTTTGGCAGACTACAACGGCACTTTATATTATCTGCGATGCCTACCACTCATCGATTTTTCATTAGCTCACGGACGTCATTGAAGTAAAATTAAATTGGTATATATTCAAATTGAGGCCGCGGTCTGTGACTGTGGCCGCCAATAATAATTAAGTATAGGCATTAATTGACTTTAATATTTTATTACTGTAATGGATTTTCTTCGAGCGGTTATGAATAGAAATGTACAAATTTATTGTGGCAATAAGAATTTGTAAAACAATAATGTAAAAAATACGAAAGTTTGTGTGTGTGTGTATGTTTGTTTTCGTTCTACGCAGAACGTTGTTGGTTCTTCGATTTTGCACGCTTGGATGTAATTTCATTACTTCAAGCATGCATATGCCTACAATATTGAGTTAACACTAAATATGACATCAGATAAGAATTAGGAATAACTGGTCTATTTCTAGATAAGCATACAGGATTAAAAGGAAATGGTATACTTAGCCGAAAAAGTCGCATAGTACTCATCATTATGAACAACTCTTACTATGGGAACAACCCTGAAATCGCGAGAAAAAAAGTCATCTGTTCCATAGAACTTGACTTTTTTTTCACGATTTCCAAGTTGGTGGTTATAGTCAAAGTTGTGCATAATGATAAATACTAATGAGCCTTTTTCGGCATAGCATACACTTTCCTTATAGCCCTACAAAAGGTAAAAAAGTAGATAGGTTCAATGTCCCGCCCAACCTTTGTGAATCTAAAGTATTTATATTCTGAATATTTAAGTACTTCCAGCTGCATAATTAATGCGAGTTTTAGCTATCAAAGCTGGCTAAAGTTACTAGAGGTATAATGGACAATAGGTAACTGTGAAAGGGTATTTCTGTGAGGGACAATAAAAAGCATTTTGTTAAATTCATGAGACACCTGGTGAACCGGTTAACCGTGACCGAGCTCTTTTTGGACATTATTACCTATCCAATTTTTATGCCTGTTTATATGCGAGTATTTGTACATAAATTATGTAATAAGTCTTTTTTGTGGAACTGATAATAACGCCAAGGGAATTCATCTAGGAGAACTGACTTTAACGTACTTAATTTATTTTTGACTAGCTACGCCTAGCAGTTTTCCTCGTGCGCTGATGAAAAACGGTGATAATGGTGGTGATAAAAAGTAGTATATGTCCTTTTCTGTACTTCCGACAGCGTCTATGCAAAATTTTATTATGATTGGTTGAGTAGTTAAGGCTTCAAAGCGTAACAAACAAACTCACTTTCGCATTTTATAAAAGTTAGGATATGATTGAAATTTGAATAGGTTGATTGATTGATGTTTACTTTATTCCCATACCGAGGTTATAAAGAAAGGGCAATGAAAATCATCTGAGCGATGAAAAGAGAAATATTAACTACTCATCATTATTAACAACTTTTACTATGGGTCCAACCCGGAATTCCAGGATAAAATCAGCTGTTTCATATATCTTGTCTCGTGTCATTGACATTTTTCTATGGAACAGTTAATTTTTCTTTCTTGATTTCCAGGTTGGTCCCATGGTAAAATTGTTCATAATGATGAGTACCATCCGCTCTTTTCGATTTAGTATTCCCTTTCCATAGAACCCTGTAGTTGTTTCTACGGACTGTTTGGATAATTTACGCTCAAGGCTTCAGAAAATTACTAATGAAGCTAGATGGATGTGAATAGGTAGGTATTTAACGATTAAGTAAGTAATTACGCTATTCCGTTGGCGCTTCCTGCGCATGTTACTTCAGTGAGGTTACGTTCAGTTACAACGCTAGTAGCTCCATAATATTATGTAGTAGGTAGATCAACTATTGATTTATGCAGGCGGGTAATGGGTGAACTAGAAGTTTTGATAGGGGGTTGGTTTTTTTGTTTTATAAATACGAAGGTGGCTCCGCCACTCTTAACTCTACAAATAAATTTGTCGCACTTCCTCTGACTTAGGTAATCATAAATATCTCTGATCCGGTACATTTTGAGGCTTTCGGTTCAACGCACGTTTTTAAACTTCACACAAGCGTATATACAAGATACATGCATTTAAATCGGTAACAAGTTTTTGTTACACCGACAGACCGACACTTCCATAGCTTATGGCATTTCGGCTATAAAAACGAATCCAACGACATCTCTTAATCCAAGCCCTGACGAACCGTTTAGACCTGTGTTTGTTTGTGTGTTCCTATGTGTACTACTACACATATTATTATATGTGTTCCTGTGTGTAGAATAGGAAAACATAGGAAAACACAAACATACATACATACTTACACATACCTAAAACTATGACCTGTTCTTCATCTTCCTACCCTTCTTCCATTCATCTCTATCAATCGTCATATCTAAATTCACTCCCTCCTTTTCATATCATCTTTTACACAGTTCAAGTTCATCCATACTTTCTTTGTAAATATATAATAAGCCACTTCTTGTACGGAAATATGTATTTAAATATGTAGTAGCTTGAAAGAGGTTACTTTTTTCTTCGTCGTGTTCCGTACCCAGAGATATTTTATAGCTGGCTGCACATCGGTAATTGATATTCCGTATAGTACTTATCAAGTGCGATTCAATGAAGTGGCAGAAACGACGATGCGAGCGATAAAAGTCAGTCTTGTGAACATGGCTTGATCACTCGAACGTGCATGACAGATAACATATTGTAATTCAGGTAGGCATACATGTAAAGGGCGAAATGCGTACATTGCGTTACTGACGAAAACGAATAACATTAAAACCCCTTACTAATGAACGATTGAAGTACGAACGTGGTTGAGAACGTGTCCAAAACTGCAGAACTGCAACCGCCATCAAATCATAAGTACAGTAGTCAAAATAACAAATGTAATCAAAATGAAACCCAAACTAGAATCTCACATACGATTTTTAGAATCTTCAAATATTCAATTATAATAACACCAAAACTAATAACTAAACACTCTAAAATGACCTATCTACAAAAAATAGCAACAAAGTACTGGCGTTATAATTTATTACGAAATCCTGAAATTCCAATCCATTCCGTACAATCCTATAATTATTGACTCTATGACGAATTTATACTCAAGCGTTAAGCGGTAGGTATAAGTATTTATTTTTGTCCACCTCTTATCTGTCGCATCAAATGATAACAAAACAATTTTAATCGCCGCTCCAGCACCACATATTCCAGCTTCACACAAACATAAAACCAACAACACATAAACATAAAACCTTATGACCGGGCTCATGTTAAATTAAATTAGTCGTGAACGTAAGGTATTGTTGTGATAACAAAGAGGGTTGTTTAAAAGTAGTGAAGAGTTAGATACATGGCTTGTTGTATTCGCTTATTAAATGAGAAGTAAGTACGCAAATTAGCCTTGGAGTTACTACGTGCTTTGTCTTTTTCTCTCCATGAAATTTTTACATCGGTAGATAAAGACAAACGATATTAAAAAGGAGCTAAGAGTCAAGGTAAAGGGGAGAACAGAAACGGTACTATTTAAAGACATATTTATACAGGGTTGTTGCTCTCTCACGCAAAAATGGCTATACAGATTCGGATAAAATTTGGTGTGAAGGTACAAGTAACTTTTACCCTGGATATAAAGGCTACAGAATACCATAATTCCGGAAAATGCGAGTGAAACCGCAGGGCGCCGCTAGTAAATAAATATTTTAAGAAGTAGGTAATTGTAATTTACTCTTAACTCGCAATGCCTTTGTATTGAAGTGTCTAGCTTTGAAGCAATTAAATTAATCCTTCTATTCGTGGAATATACCTACACACTTTTATAGCAGTGCAATAAAAACATCCTCTTGAAATTATAAATGTTTTTTCATAAAAAAATGGCGTAGACGTATGATTAATGTTTTGGTAACGTAAAAACTTTGGAAATTTTGGAAATCATCACCAAATTGTGCATAGATATTATTTTCAGGAATTAGTGTTTCTTCTTTTTTAACACGTACGTCGTCATTTTGCTTAACAAGGCGTCTGTTAATTATTTATCTTAATACATTATTATGCAAGTTCCTACAAGACATTTTTTTGAGTTCATGAAGATGTTGAACCCTGCAGGGCCCAGCAAAATCGCCATGTGTATACTCGTATAGCAGATTCCTACCTACTTACCTGCAAGATGCTTGCTTAAAGTTACACACTACCAATAATATTGATATACCGTATCAATATTAACATAACACAAACTCTTGTTCAAATGTTGGTTCTTTATAATAAACTACGAAGTGAAAGCATCAACAATGTATGATGGTTAGGTAAACAGATCGAAAGCAAAGCAAAAGCCGATAAGGCCCTGCCAAAGTTCCATAGATAATATTATTTAGTACTGTGTTTTGCTATTCTGACATGCCTTCAAACACTGCGACATTATCGACATGGGCTCCATGGCATTGAAGGGATTGACAGTAATATTGATGGTATCGTGTCTACCATATCAGCTACAGTTACTTGTCTAACTAACTACTCGTATTTTGTATTTCAAAGCCGTCAGTCATGTTCTCTATCACATATCACTATCACTTCGAAACAATACCCTATTTCATAGTCATAGAAGCTAGAGAGGCGAGAAATGCCATCCAACTTTCTGCGATTGTGAAAGCCTTTATGCGAAAGTTCCTAGACTATAGAACTGTTGCGCATAGAGAAAATTAGGCTGAACTACACGTTATATGCCTACATTATCGCGAGAAAAATGGTTTGTACGGAAGTTTAACTACGTCGTAGGCCGTAGGCAATTCACGCCTACGGCCTACGACCGTAGGCCGTAGGCGTGCGTAGGCGGCGTCGTGCGTGAATTTCAATCCGAAACGAACTAACTAATTTAGCTAAAAATGCCTAAAACGTACGAAAATAGAGTTCCATTCATCTTTTTCGAGTACGCAGCCCCCAGACTTTAATTATGGGCACACAGAGCGTGCCCGATTCGCCCAGAGCCGTATTAGAGCAGTGAAAATAAACGGGGTCTGACGGTGCTGCTATGCAGAGAGAGGTATTTGTTTACGAGCCGGCAGGAAGGTCACCGCTGTCAGTCGTTCAAAGCCGCGTAAAGTAACCGAAAACAGACTGAATGTGGTGATAAAAAAGGCGAACATTTCAAATATAAATGTGGCGCGCAGTATCCAGGATTGCTGAAATTTATCTCAAACGTCTTTAGGTGCTCTTTCGTATCTACAGATTTCAATAAGGATATTCAATTTTCTCTCTTTGCTCAATAAATTAATAATTTACAAGAACTCTTGTTGTAACATTATAACTTAGAAAAAATGCTGTAAAAAAAACTACCTGAATTAAACATTGAGTATTGGAAAATTATAGAAATTATAATTACATTTTAGTATTTTGAATACCATAGTACCTATTGGCTTGAAATGGACGCTACGCTGAAATAATTTGACAATGATATGTAATGACAGAAATAAATAAAAATTGTATTAAACAAGCTAAAACATACTCACATCAGTCTCTGAGTTTGCTCTACTTCAGACCGATGCATATTTTATGTATCACACGACATAATCTCAAGGTTTCCCTCTTAGCCATTTTAGCATTCTTGATTTAATCGCAATAAGCACTTCTGCTGAGTGCCTACATTACAGTCTACATTTATAATCATACTGATGACGTGCTGCGTAATCATTTTAAATAGACTTTACGTAAATCCAAAGCCCTGTGAATATATACAGCGCCAAAAACGTTAGTAGAAACGTAAAAACTCCGTCCATTGGAGCGAGTTCCCATTTCGTCAGAGTAATGTTCCGAGCGGGTGCTCCTCAAATATTAAAACGAGAACTGCCGCGGAGCAATCAGCTCGGCAAATTCGGAATACCTACTTAAATTTTAAGAGTACTCGTAGTAAACGTTTGTTGGGCTTTGTAAGGCCATTCTGGAGAGCGGAAGTGTCTCAATGAATTGGAAAGCTTAGTGGGCTTTTGAAAGTGAATTCCTTTTTTAAAAGGACAACAAATTGCGTCATACATTAATATTTTTATGAATTGATCAATAAATGGTTTTATTATTACTTTACTCCTTGATAAGAAGATAAGAACAGTGTGTGGTGTGTGTGGTGTGGTGTGTGTGTGTGGCTACATTGCCTAACCTAAAAATAGTAATAAAAAAAATAAAAATAAATAAATCGCAAATCGAACCAAGACATGCAACTCTGGCACTGGACCGGGATACAAAAAATACAAAAACAAAGGCCTATGCTTATCATTGGTCTATTACGGGCTGATTATGATGATGATGTATTATTTTAGTTATTTGAACCTAAATCATTTTATCAAGTTATAACAACGTTCTCACGTTTACGTAAAATAATTTGCTACCCTGAGCTTTCATCCAAAGCGTGGGCGGGAGAAATTCAATTTCCACGAGGTACCGACTCGCTTTTTAGTCGTACCGTGTATTATTTTGATGAAAATTTCAATTTTTTATACGCAGTTTTGAGTGCAAACAAAATTGTAAAACCGATTGAGTCACAGTCGCATCACACCTCTCTCAAGAAAATACATGAAAATGAAACTTGGCACCGTTTCATGAATTGTTTTTTTTAACCACGTAAGAAGTACCTAACACTCATACACGTCATTTATAAATTAGCGAGCGCTCATGATTCTCTGTCTATAGTTATTATTTCTGACATCTGGCACTCTCATTAAAAAGTAATAAGAGAGACGAGGGCAAAAACCAATCTCGATTGCTCTAGAATCAGACTAGTGGTCTAGTTTACAAGACGAGCAACATAAGTTGGTTATTTAATTATGAGATATCTAGGTTACTGGAGGAAGGCAAATACTGAGTGATGAGGTTAGGCGTACGGATGAATTAATAAATAGATGGTTTACGAGTGCAAATATAAACAATGTTTCGGTGTGTTGTTCTTGTTATTCATCTACAAAACAAAATATGACGCGGCACTTTCTCGCTCACTCAGTTTAACATTTTTGAAGTTATGAAATCACTGAATAAAATCATGAAAAACGCGTTCAAGTCAAGTTGCTTAGAATATTATCATAACGCTTAAAAGAAACCATTTTGATCCAAACAAGTTTTCATATATTTAAATGTGCCAAACATAAAGTCCGCAATAAGTTGTTACTAACCACAATCACTATAAACTAAGATTTAAAATGACAACTTAACAAATTAAAAATTAATTACGTTCAACTACAGGTCTTTGCACAGCTTTGTCAATTTAACTTTATAAATAACCATTTAGTTCCACCGTTTTCCTCAATATACATTACTTAATGTTGTAGACTCGCGGATATTTCATTTGAAACTCAGTTTATTACCTTTATTCAGTTTTCAACCTTTGGCCTTTGACCAATGATGTTACAAGTTACAACAGAGGAAGATACGCGACGCTCTAATATTCTGCCACAAAAATGGGTTCTGTATTCTACCTAGATCACTCAGCGCGCGACGTGTGACAAGGTTGGAGTATATAGGTAGTATTCGTGTGAACGAGCAAAGCTGTAGTGTGTCGTCGGACTCAGTTTTGCCAGACAAACAGTGCAAGTATAGAACTTTGTTAATCGATAAACTGGCGTTTAGACTCAACAAAATCGTTAAAGTTTTGCAATTCTGTTTGGATCATAAACGAAATTGTGATAAATTCACGATGTCCAATTTAAGCGTCACTTTATCAATTGACAAAATTGCATACTTGAACGTTGATGCATTGCTCATTGAAGTCGACGGTCTTTCTCTGTTGAAACGTCATTGCCTTTAGCTAACATTATGAAGGTTAATTGGAATCAGGTAGGCGCTCCACTCTGATATGTACATACTACAGGCTCTTTGCATAGTAAACGCCGCGCTGCAAATTGGGAAAGGTTTCCAATTTTCAGCGAGGTTTGTTGTTTATTTATTTTCTACCCAAATCAAATTTTTGACTGATTTTATTGTGTTAGCGAGTTCTTATTCTCTGGCAATACATATTATTTCTGACACCTGTCTCTCTTATAAAAGGAAAGGGAGTGAAAGGGACTGAAACAATTTTGATTGGTCTATCTAAAGTAAATTTATCTTAATTAAACAAACTTCGACCACGCTGTTTTGGTTATTATTGATTAAACACACACCGGCAATTGTGCATACACATTCACACATATTACTCGAATACTTACAATAAGTGACTAATAAATCTAAAATCTTTAAGAACCACAAGGCTGAAGTTTTCCACGCGAATTCTCGTAAAAAAGTCTTGCAAATTGAATTATACTTTACTATGCTTTACTAATAAAAATCATTTATTCGAGCAGTTTTGATCTCATAGGCTCCTGGACTAGCATTATTGAACAGGTGTTGCAAAAAGCAGTACTGAAATGCCCTAAAATTTTATACACTTCCTTTATTATTATAAGAAAAGGAAAGCTTCTACGTATACATTACCCCAGCTGGCACGTTCTCCTTTATTTCCACGAACCGCTTAAATTGTTTCACTTAGAACTTAACTGAATATACCTTTGGGAAAATATTTTTTATTTGCAGTAACCATGCCATTGTGTTAAGTATCGTTTTGAATATGTTAAAATTTACTTAATTAGGTGATTGTCTGACAATGAAATAAGCCGAGTGTTAATTAGGTAAGCCTCAAATGATAAAGGTGGCTGTTTTTATGAAAATGCTAACGAAGGTCTTCCGGTAAAAATACAAATAAAACTTTATTATCAACAATATAAATACGAGTACATACTGCGTTCGTAAACGGCAATCTGCGTTATATGACTGTATTCTAATTTCAATACAAGAAATCGATTGGAAGATAGACATGAAACGCACCTAAATTTTTCTGTCTGCCGAAACCAAACCGGTATGTAATGAAATATAAACAGTGGTTCGTAAATACGAGAACCAGTTTTGTCACTTGTTGACCCATGGCCAGATACCACAAGGTTTCCAATTGGGAAACGTCGACCAGCATCGCCGTTGGCGATTGGTGAAATTCTATCGTCGCCGTCGTGAAGATTCGCTTAGTTTTTTGATAATTATTATTTGGTGTTTTTTTTTTTAATGTAATTCTGTGACGAGACGAGCAAATCGCTCGCCTGATGCACAGATAATGTCCCCTAGGTTAGCCTGTTGAGACTTAACATTGATTTATTCCATTGTACACAGTGTTATGCAATTAAATTTTACTTTACTTTACTTTACAGAAGTTATGGAACGCTTGTAACGATTGTACTTCCTTACTGTTAAAAAAAGCCTTATTCAAAACGTTTTAATAGATACATTAGATACTCTTTTCTTGTACAAACATTTATATTGGCAAATTGAAAATATGGACAACCAATTCATCGATATCAGTCCAATTAGTTCAGAAAAGAAAATGCAAACAAGACCCAGTAACAAAGTCCGGGACGCTGGGTTTTCTTTTATTCATTTTTAGATACATTTTTTCGCTATCTTTACTTTACATAGAGTTAGAAAAAATCTAAGACTAGCGGGTAGAATAAACAACAACAAGTACCTCTCTTGTTTGCGCGGCCAAATTATCGCCAAAATATGAAATCACGGCTTCGAATCGAACTGTGTAAAATACTTCGGTGTGATGATAATTATGCTCAAACATTTTTGTTTAACTTGTCTTTGATTAAACATGGGCCAAACCGAAGGACAATAATTAAACCCGTTGAAATAATTGAAATTAGAATTTGAATACCTAAAGTTCTACTCCTAGTATTTAGTTATAGTTAAGCTGTTTAGTGTGCTTTTTGATATTTCAGTTATAATAATCGTAAATAAATTTTGCGTTTTTACTTATCTTACCTACCTACCTAAGTACCTACAAACCTGTATTAATTGAACCACAATAATTATTATCTAAGTGTAAACATTATTCCTAACCGAATTATTCCTAACTGTAACAAACTATAATATAGACTTGCATTACCGAGTCAAATCCCAGCACTGATAGCGCAATACCCGTTCTGCTTGATTTATAGAAATTTCCTTTAATAGATGCTGCTGCATAGTAGCTATAAAAGGAATTCTTGAGCAATAAAGTACCGCTCTCTATCTATAAGACGTACTTACAGATAAATCTAGAGAAAGATGGAGCACTGCATTACGTTGGGCTGAAGTCAAGAACTCCTCTACTTTCTCACGTACATAGCTCTACAGTGCCGCGAATTGGGAAGTATTGATATGTTAATGTGTGCGTCTTGTGTACGTCCGCGCGAAAGTAAATTAGTTCTTGGTCTCACTCAAATCTAACGCAGTGCTCCATCTTTTAATAGGTTTTTCTGAGGACGTGCCTTAACCCCGTACAGTTAAATGCGGCGAACTCGGTCACTAACCCGCTGGTGACGTCAATGGGATGCTGCACCTTCAGAGATTGTCTGCAAAACACAACTGACGTATGAAAATCAGAAATTGGCATTTGAGTTTGAGATCAAAGCAGCGGTGAAGATAGGGTTAGGTTGAAGTGTACTTAGAGAAAACGCGTATCATAAATTACTCATACTTAACTCTGAAAACTTTTACTAATGGGCACAGAAAAATTAGTGATATGGAATCAATCCAAAATTAATCAATGTAACCTAAGAGTGCTTTTAATGAGACAAGTACCTAATAGGGGTAACATTGTGAACAAAAATAAATTCAGCGTAATTTTCTAATTCATTGTTAAAAGCTCCAACGTAAAAACATATTTGCA
Source organism: Alcis repandata (assembly GCA_949125135.1). Classification (NCBI taxonomy): domain Eukaryota; kingdom Metazoa; phylum Arthropoda; class Insecta; order Lepidoptera; family Geometridae; genus Alcis; species Alcis repandata. The sequence continues at coordinate 5,777,894 of OX421226.1, read as the reverse complement.
TCCACGCCACACCTTTTCAACAGCAAAGCTATTATTATGTATAGGTACTTATGTTAATGTAGGTAACTAGATATTTCTTTAGCCAGAAAAGTATTAATTTTATTACAAATAGTAGCTACAATGGGCCCAAGTTTGAAGGCAATTTAAGACAGATCTAAACTAACTAAAAATATATCTGTCTTTATCATTGCAAGCCATTAGACAAGGATGCCAATTTTTAGAAAATTTAGATCTGTCTTAAAAAGCCTTCAAAGTTGGGCCTAATTCAAATTAAATTTAAAACAGTTCCTGGATAAATATCCAGTGAATTTTGAAGATCGTCTTCTAAAATACCCATTTATCAGTACAAAATACGACCCCCGGTCGGTTTACAGATTTGTCAATATTCCGGGAAGGCTCATAATTCATAACGCGATATCCTCAAGTTGAAGGTCGAAATGAATAAAGTTACTTGGCTTTTCTATAAATAAAGACATTTTGTATATCTTGTTATAATCCTTTGAGAGAGTAAATAAATTATTTTAGATGATAAACAGACTTCAGACTTGTTTATTCTAAGCTAATTTAGAATGGAAGTCTGAATATTTAAGTAGATAAATAAGGATTTTGAAAAACTCTGTCGTATTATACATTATTTGTAAGAAAAAAAAAAATTAAACACAACTAAATAAGCCTGAACAAATACAGACTAGTTTAAAAGTTTCTAACAAAGTGAAAATAAAAATGTATGTAACATTATGTTTAATTTAAAGTACACCATAAGTTCTGGTATAAGCCATAAAACAATACTCTCAGACCACTTGAATAGGTGTTTTATAGAATAGTATGTGGTCAGTGACTTAAATAGCAAAGTCAGTTAGGCACCAAATAACCTACTATTACATTTTATCCCAGTAAAATTATGCTACCCACACAGTTTTCCCACACGGTTTTCCTCCATTAGGGCACGGTATACGCAACCGCCACAAAAATAGCGACAAATGGAAACCAGAGTGCCAAACTCGATTAACTGGAGAACTGGGGCCTTATTCTGGCAATTGAGATATTATCTCGGTCACTGTCGCTCCCATTACAAATGACTTAAGAGAGAGAGAGTGACGTAGATAATCTCGAGCGCCCAAGAATCCCTGGCCTGTCTGCACTCCACAAAGCAATTAGCTCCGTCCTTCCCAAATGATATTACGGTGGTAATGCGGACAACGAATGGCAATTGCTGGGCCTTAATGATGTTACAATAATAATCGTGTGATGCTAATACAATTTTAATAATGTTAAATGTTAATTTGCTTTGCCATTTGAATCGTGGTTGACAAAAAAAGATAGGCTATCAAGATTTCGGCGTTGTTTTAACCGTGACGGTTTCCAAATTAACTAAACTTTAGGTTTAATAGATGAGAATAAACGTTTCATTTGAATTTGAGTATTCAGTTGTTTCCATAAAAACAGTAGAAATTAATTTCAGCGGTTTATTCTTTGAAAAAACATAGGTTCTTTTAAAAATCGAACTATCACTTTGTTTGTAATTTCTGGTATGAATCATATTATAAGACATACTGAATAAAGTGTCTAACTTTTCATCTGGCGTGATAGCCCTTCATTGGAGTTATCGGTAAGAAACAATTATTAACATTCAAGAAATTAGGCTGATATAAAAAAATACATAGAAAATATGTATCATATGAGATATTTTCACAGCGCATGTCTTCATACAAAGACTAACATTGAGTCAGACTGTCTTTCGCAACATTTCGGAAACCTGCTTCGAAGCACTCATTGACCTTCAGCTAATAACGTAAATAGACATCTAATCCGTCCTTGGCACTGAAGACCGAAGAGCCTTTGTACAGAGCTTAGACGTTAGGTCTACAACAAAGAACGACGTAGGAAATTCTTTCTTTTCCATGACTTGTTCTTTAGAAGCGCTCAATGGAAAAAAGGTCTAGCCTATTGTCCGTTTAACGCAGATTGATTAGAAGTATCCTGCTATCCTTGATGCTGGCAGCATAATGAGTCTATGAGATTATCCGCCGGTAGAAGCTTTACAAGCCAGGAGAAGAGCCTGGTTTTTCTTTGTTTTCTCGACCCCTGACCTTTCTTTACAATGTTAGAGATTGTACTCGTATTATTCCTAAACTTCCCAAGTAAAGGGCTCCGTTTTATGAAGTTTATCCTGAAAGTCAGTTTTAATCTTAGTGAAGCTATCTCTATTCATGCGTCTCTAGAGCAACGAGGAGCAAGTATCCAGTAAATCGTTTTGCCTAGTGCAGTTTGAAGTTAAGTGAGTTGCATAATAAATGGCTTCATGAATACGAGTACATGTTTTTAACCAGACAAATTATTTTTGGCTTAAAGCTTGGAACTCGTGTGACGCACGTAACCAAATTTCACAGACGCGCTTGTAAATGCAATTAGCGGTGGCGGGGCGGCGTGGTAGGAGGTTTATCTCGATACTTTGTGGTCTGCGGCTTCGCAAAATAGCGGCACTTTATGAGATCGTATATTACCACAATTTCAATTAAATAGACTTGGCAAGTCAGGTTAAAAACCTTGCTTAATATATAAGTATTTCTATAACTCTTTCTAGGTAAGGTATTACCTAGATCAGTTTTTACTTTTCTTTTGTCTTTGTCTAGAGTTTTAGCAATTCTGAAACTTCGATGCGACGCTGATAGATATTTCTTGTATTGGTTTAGTTTACTATACCTAATTTCATACCTACAATTAGAAGTGTATTCAAATATTCATTATTTATTAAAAGTGAAATAGTTAAACTTGAATAACAAAGTTATGCAATATTCCAATATCGTATAACTTTGTTAATACATTATTCTATATTTTTTATTACATAGCCAATACATTATTGTACGAGTATGTAAAATATCAAATCATCATTACTTGCACAAAATATAGGTACCTACCTACCCAGTCATAGTTTTATATATAAAAACTGACGTTTGATTTATTGGAGTCGTATCGACGTGTTTATGACGACAGCAGACTAATAAAATGTTTTGCCTATATATTTACAAAAACTGCTAACAAAAAGCATCCTGCTAATTTACTAAGTACGCAGGTAGGTAATAAATCTTAGACGTCCGTGTGATTGCATACAAATACCTAATCGTTAAGTTAATGTACACGTAGATGACTAGGTAAGTAATTATTTCAGTAAACTAGTTAGGTACCTGACATCTAGAAAACTCTAATGTCTTAATGTTGCCAGTTGATAGTTCTGCAGTGGACATAGAGGTTTTAATGATGACATCTTTTTCGTTGTTTGTCTGAAAAGTCCATTAACCTCCTTCTTTACATTTTAACCAATTAGCATAATGAAGGCCTCACCAATTATTTTTGTTTTTTACTACCTGTCTAATAAATATCTGCAGATACGCACATATTTTAGTAGACAATAAAACTACTTCCCTGTTCCTTGATCTTTAACTCGGTATTCTTCAGTTGTAGCTCAATATAGCACATAGAGATTTCTTAACTAAGGCAAGACCATCTGTGAGTGTAGTTACGAGTAGGTATGTTACTATTACTAAAACTGTGTAGTTTTCACATTGAGCGGAACGTGTCGAATCGCTGTATCATCTCATCCCACGAATAATATTTTAAGCTTTCCCGCATGTAATCAATCACGTTACAATGTAAGCTGCCTATGGATGATGTAGTGGGAAATGTACAATAACCCTCCAAGTTTGTTTGAGATGGGTTAGAGCTTCTATTTTATGTTTATGTCACAGCGAGAAAATAGAAAATGGGAATTTACGGTTCCGATATATCGTAGCGACGCGACGCCCACACGCAAGTCGTCCGGCAAAAACTTTTCCTCCACTAGGGGGAAACTAATCTGGAGTAAATGCGAGTTGATGTTCGTAGTTTTTATCGTCAAAGTTGGGATGAGGCCTTAACTGGACAGTGGCCAATTGATTGATTCAATATAAAATCGGGACTCATTAGATGCAACTGTTAATTGTTGGAAAGAAGGCGATTTTTGAGAGCTCCCGAACCTTTCTTATATTATAAATCATTAATCGGTTCAGTCTCGTGGAACACAAAATCGAAACACAATACGAAATGTATTTGTTTTATCTTATTTTTTTGTTTTGTTTTTTTTTATTATTGACACAAAAAGTCCAGACTGAGTTGCTTTCGGATTTATTTAAGTAAGAATTAGCTACTGAATAAATAACATGAAGTTTTTAAAGCTAGAGGTCAGTGCAGTGACCGAAAGGGCGCTCCAGTTAGAAGGTAACAATTGACCTGGCGAAGTCAGGTATTATTTGGCATTTGTATCTTTGACCGACGATAACTTGTATACCATTGATCCGGTCTTGATGAAAATTTGTAGGCAAGTAAGCTTTAATACCATTAGTATTGGTGTCGCGAGGTTTAGTTCGCCGCAAACTACTAGTCTTAATAATAGTATGATCTATCTCCTAAATTCCTAGAAGGTAATGTATAAAGATATATTCAGCTCTACGGTTATTAGTTTGAAATTTACTCGCCTATTACCGAAGTGTCTACAAATTTATATACGTCAATAAATTGGATTTTACTAACATCCCACGCGTAGAACCTTTGGGTATACGACGTAATACGCTGATAAATTATGAAACGTACTTATGCCTGGATTAGCTGATAGCTGTCTACGAGTCATGATGACGTGACGAAAGAAATGCAAAATTAGTCAATCGTAAAATGTTTATGGCCATGATATGGACGAGATCATTTTTAATTTGTGAGAGCTATTAAGGTACCTATTTTACATTATATAAGTTTTTAGGTTTTTACGGTATACATTGTAATTTAAATATAATACCAGTAAGCCTAGATTACTCAGCTCTATAATAACATTTGTGATGTCAATAAATATTATTGTTTTGTGTCATGTATAATAGTTTCTACCTTTTTTAAACTAGTAGTTCGCACTGATCTGAGACCCCGCGGCCTTTATACCTCTACAACCCTTTGACTGATTTTGCTAACATTCGAACTCCGTACTCAATTTATCGTCAGACCAACATACAAATCTTGATTTGTCCCATTACACTTTGAGACCTTTGCTGCGCTCGGTTAAAGGCAACATTGGTATAGGTCAGTAGATGAAGACAATAGAAAATAATGACGTCATATTATATGCATAAAACCATTGTATTGCATACAATCATTACCTATACAATGTATGGATGGACCCTCCGTCATTTCAATTTTCCTGTATTGTTATTTTTATCAACGGTGACATTTTATTGTCTCTTATAACACAAAATATATAATAGTAGTAGGTAATGGTCTGTTATAATTAGAGTTTATAACTATGTGTAACGTAGGTTTAGATATTTTCCCATTTAAATTTATTGAGCAGTCGGTCGTTGTACAGTACAGTTATCGTGAAAATTAGCCGAAAATTGTGAAGTCAGAAGTTATTATCCTTTTCAATATTGGTTACGTAAGTACCATTCTAAATTCTCGTCCTCTTTTCTATTAATTGTCTATTAATGGTGCAGAATAAATGAGGCCCTACATAAAGTTAAAGTTAAGTTAATAAAGTTAGTTAAGTTAAGTTAATATTAAAGTTTTCTGCAATTTTTTTTGCAATACTAACGAATAAACTGTAAACATCAAAATCTCAACTTTGAATCTTTTCAAAGTAATCTTTAATTTTTTATTATGGAATTTAGATAAGACATCCTAAATACAAGTACCTAAATTGACAATTATTTATTATCTTTGTCATGTTATAAACGTAATACGAACAGTTATTATTATCTGGTATCGGAAAGCCCGAGCTTTACTCGAACAACTCGGAAAACGCGTTTTCCCAGAGATAAGCTAGATCGATTTTATCACCCAAAAAGGGCTATATTAAACTTTTCGAAAATTAAAAACAATTGAAATCGTTAGAGCTGTCTTTGAGATCTTAAATGCATATGAGATAGTACAAAGAGGTATAAACAAAAACAATATAAATTTATACATAAACTAGCGGCTCGTCCCGGCTTCGCACGGGTAGACACTATAAATTGAGATCTTAAAAAAAAAAAAAAAAAAACTAAAAACTATCCTATCTGTTAAGTTCGAACTGCACACGGTGTGCAAATTTGATTGGAATCGGTTAAGTAGTTTAGGAGTCTATAGCGGACAAACAACGTGACACGTAATTTATATATACATATATATATATGAAGATATTACTCGTGTAATAATAGTATTAGATAGATTATTACTTAATCTGGTAATACAGTTAAGTGATCGAGCGAAGGTCTCCAAGTCTACGGGAACAAATCGTTGTTTGTTTGTATATTTGTTCGACGATAACTCAAGTTACGTTGATCCGATGTTCATGCATATTTGAATTCGAATTGCAAATATTATAGTTCATGCAAACACAAATTTTTAGTTCGAAAGTAAGCAAAATTGGTTAACGGGTTGTAAAGATATACCTATAAACATGTATACACATATAGGGGTTACCGATTCACATTTCGGCACGTTATGTATGTTTATATGAAACTAGCTGACTCGACAGACGTTGTCCTGTCAAAAGCCATTGCGTCAATTCTATGTCAAATGTCAAATGTCAAAAGTTACATTAAAAAAGTTTACATTGTCCAAAGCGCAATATGGTTTAAGACTTTAAGTATTTTTAAATTTTCTAATTTTTCATGTTTTTTTACTATAAATTGAGATGTGAGCTATCCTATGTCCTAAGTTAGATCGAACTGCACACGGTGTGCAAATTTGATTGAAATCGGTTAAGTAGTTTAGGAGTCTATAGCGGACAAACAACGTGACACGTAATTTATATATATTAAGATGTAACTCGTTGTAGCCTGATTAAACTGCCTGTATTATGTGTTTACAAACGCTGACAATCTGAGACCAAAATAATCATAATACAAAACAAAAACATTGTAATAGAACACGTTTCCTAAATATCTTGCTCACTAACCGGGTTCCAATTTACGGGAATTCGAAGTAAACAAAGTATGAAAACTCTGCGAAATCCAACTCTCAAAATAAATCTTCGAGTTCAGTGTCCCGAAACTAGAACTTCCGAGCAGGGCTACCCCTTCAACTAATAGAGATTATAATTTTTTTTATTAAAATTCAAATATTTTATTTTCAAATAATTAATCTATACACACCACACACACACACAACATCATCATCACACACACATCAGATTTGTATCTATTCTATCTATTTTATTTATTGATTTAGTCATCATACAGTAATACAGTTTACATTAATATTATTGGTCTTGAGCGAATTTCTGGAAATATGAGGCTATTACGTTAAAGTATCAAGCTAAGAGCAAGCCATTGAACCCCTAGTAGGTACGCCTGTACGCCCAGAAGCATAGGCCGTGGATTGTCTTTCACCCGTTTTTACCCGTGCGTCGGTATGACAAAGCCAGAATTGTTGTAGAATTGTGGATATGTTTGTCTCTTTCTCGCGGAATAAAAGCTGTGTAAATACCGTTTGTCCGTAGCTCGTGCCTGCTAGGCCTGAAGCAAAACAATAATTAACTTATTTATTTGTTATTATTCTTTCATGTACTTCACTTTTTTCTAACAGGAATAAATCAAGACTAGTTTACAAAACAATCATATTAGATTAATGAGTATATATTTACTATACTTATACATATGCAAACAATTGTTACAAAATAATCACTTCTTCACAATATAAAGTTGTACAAAACATCATTTTCTTTCATTTACCTTATACCTACGTAACAAACATACACATATACATACCTATTGCATCTATACTTTACTCCTATCTATAGAACTTCCGAGAGCAAATTGATAAATTTCATTTTATCTCTAGACGATAAGCACCTAATTACGAGATAATACCGTCAACCATTTTATTTACCTATTGCAAGCTGCGCCTGCAACTTTGCCTGCAGGAATCGTTTTTTTTTAAGAATAAAGTAGGTAGGTACTTAACATAATTATGATGTGTATAATTTGTGATGAGAAAAAAATCTAGTGTTCAAATTTCAGCCAAATCTGTTCAATCGTCAATTACAAAGATGAATTCGGGAACAAATACACTGACACAGATGTATTGATATTTTTCATTAAAAGCATCTCACAAAAACACTTCCTTTGTTTTCTATTCCACAGCCCTAAATAATACCTACGATAAACCTCGGAAAGTCAGAACGAGGAATGGACGCGGAAATAAAATGACTTATTGACTACAGCAGTTACACCATCTTATTTGTTTACGTGGTAAAATGACGGAACTAACGCTTTCAAGAGAGCCGATCAGTCTTGCGTAGAAAGTACGATAGTGGCTCTCCACACGTCGCTACGCATAAGTTGGCACCGTACCTATTCCCGACCGATATAAGCGGAAACGTCACACAATGACTCAATACCTTCTTATACAATAATGCTGTTTTACGATCTCAGCTGAGACCGATTTAGATGTTATACAACTTATGATCGAACATCTTACCTAGGATTCCTACATAATTTTAGGATATTTAAAAACATAAATACTTACACTATTTAATGGCGGAAAAGCTTTTCTTTGATCCCTGCCCTGAGCTATAATAGGCCAATCCTTCTGATGTTTGTCGAGGTCGTCCTACCATCGCTTCCTAGGTCTGCCGCAAGTGCGTTTCCGATCTGGCATCCACTGGGTGGTAGTTTAGGCCCAAAGATCATCCGACATGCGGCAAAAATTTATTTAACCTTGGAAAATGAATTGAATCGAAAGCAGGGCGCGTATGTATGACAAACTGGCAGTTTTGTAAACAAATACATACTTAATTATTTTTACAAAAAACAAAAAAACAAAAACCGACTTCAAAAGACCGACTATTGAGTTATTCATCTATTTGTCGCGCACGTACTTAATGCAAATTTAAGACTTATATGGTTTTCTCATGGATACCATTATCAGAACTGGACTAAATTGAAATGGGACCAAATGGGAAGCGTCAGCTTTCTAATAAAAAAAGAATCATCAAAATCGATTCACTCAGTCAAAAGTTATGAGGTAACAAACAAAAACAAAAAAAAAAAAAACACACTGTCGAATTGACCTCCTCCTTTTTTGAAGTCGGTTAAAAAAAGACACTTACCTACGTCTTACCTACATAAGTATAGCTATAGGTACATTCAGCCTGATTTTTTGTAGCGATATAAAAACGACAACGTGCATTGGTCTATATGCATCCTTGAAGCAGGTTCTCGTATTTTAGTAAGTCTATTTAGAAGCATATTTTGTTCAATCAAGCTGTGGAAAGGTTTGAATTACGTCTACGAACGAGTTTCATGACGTCGACGGTCGACGGGTTTGGTCATTTTACCCAAAGATATAATTAAAATCACGTCACAGCTGATATCGTACGCATGTTTCCTTTTTACTACGTTTTAGCTATTTCCCTCGAATTTTCCAATTTTCCTGGAATACCGGATTACACGAACGATTGTACTTGGCCAAAGTAGCTCATTGTGCTCATCACTATGCACAACTACTTACTATGAGACCAGCCCTAAATACGTGAGACAAATATCAGCTGGTTATTTACATTTTATTATGTGTGAATTGAGATATAAATGTGTTTTTTTACCTATGAAACAGCTGATGCTCTATTTTTTGCGATTACAATAATACAACGAACTTCTTTCGTTCTATTTGAACCATGGTTCCATGTGCCTCTGTATAATTCAAATCCATAGAAAACCGCATCGATATTATGTACCTATAGCTTTCTAGTAGGGAATTGCAGTTTAAACTCTTTTCTGTATTTTTTTCATAATATTCAGGCTATTCTTAGCGTATCCGTTGCCGATCACAAAAAACAAGCACAAATGGAAATATTTTTAAGTTAGTAATTAAGACGATAAAAACTTTTACGTAAGTGTCGAGGTCGACTCCGCTACCGGAGTGTATTCAATGAAAGCCAAACTTTGATTCTTCTCATACTATTGAATATAAAATGTCAAAATTACAAAAATCACTTACAAGTAGGTAGGTATATCAAAATCTATAAATATCCATCACACATTGCCGTATTTCAAAGCTAAAGAAGAAAGTTGCTGCTAGTAGTTATTTGAGAAAATACTTAGGTTCTTGGCTTATCCCGACATTCCCGACGTATCAACCCTGGCTTCCAAGGTCAGTCCAGGTGGGTGAGGGTCAACACACATAATTTAACGTAACCGAGTTTCCGTCCTTCTTCGACGTAAAGACCCGACCGAGTCTCAAGTAAGGAACCGAGAAAACCTTTTTGCTTAAGTTAATAATAAATGCGGCGTACTTACAAAGGTATCCTTACCTCTACTCTTTTTAAAAGCTATAAAATTTGTTCACGTACACACGAAACAAATAAAGAAGATTTACACTTCCCAAACCAAGTGTGTTACTTACCCTTAAATTTATTATCTAAAAATAACTAAGTAAAGAATTAATGTGTGTGAAAACCAAAATGGTTGAATATGGTTGGGATGAAATAGTTTTTTTGAAACGTGATCATCATCATCGTTAAACATTTTAAGTATAAGATTTTTGAAGTTTAAAATGAGTTCAAAATTCTGGGTGGCGCTGGCCTGTTGTGGGCAAACGTGACGTTTAACATCAGGCGAGCAATCTTATTGTCTCTTCACTCAATTGCATAAAAACAACGTTGCACCCAGTGCTGAGTATAGATTTCTTTATGGCCATCATATCCGGTTCAATGTTAGTGATAAAACCAGTGTCTAATTGAAAAAAAAATCATAAAACTTTGCTCTATCAAAATTTATAATTCTAACGTCTTTAGTCTTTTTTGTTAACCTCTAACCTGTCTAACCTCGTTTGGTCACGTTTCCTTGACTTGCAGAATACCAGTTTCTGTTTACTCAGTTCATACACAGACATAGGCACTGACACAGACATAAATGGTATTAGGTTACGCAAAAATGAGAAAATTGCGCAATTACTAAACATTGCTGGAATGTTCTCTGAGATGATCCTAGAGCAGTTCGTGTCATTTCCAGTTTTAAAATGTTTGTTTAACTCTATGTAGGCTTTATTTACCTTTGATATGGAAGGTCGTGTAGATTATAGATTAAGTATATAGATCAAATAACTAAAGAATACACAGAGACAGCAAACAAGGTTATAAGAAAAGGGTATGCTAAACCGAAGAAGGCTCATAGTACTCATCATTATGAACAACTTTTACTATGGGACCAACCCGGAATTTGCGAAAATATAATCAGCTATTCCATACAAAAATGTCAATGACACTTGACAAAATAATGGAACAGCTGATATTGTTTTCGCGAATACCAGGTTAGAGCCCCGTAGCAAAACCTGTTCATAATGATGAGTAGAACAACCTTTTCGGCTTAGCAAACCCCTTCCCGGGTATTTTTCCCCTTTTATACCGGGCTATAAACCCGTTATAATAGTTGGATAAAGTTTATGTAATATTTTTTTTATATTTTTATATAAATAAAAATTTATAAATAAAAATGACAGACACTTTTACATTTTTCACGATTAGGTAGAGTACCAAAAAATTATTCATCGTACTAATCTGTAATCACAAAAAACCTTTTTCACCAACAAAACAAACAACGGAAAGTTTTGTAGATTCGACTAACAGCTCTACTTGGCTTAGCTCTCGGCTTTCGTCTTTGCTTTCTTTTCGTAAGAAAAACAAAATCGGATGAAAAGACCGTTAGTCCGTTAATCCGATTTTATTTTAACTAAGTATCACACTAATACTATAAATGCAAAAGTTTGTTTGTACTGTATGTTTGTCACTCCTATATGATGAAAGGGTTGAACGATAGTGGATGAGTTAGGCATACTCTGGATTAATATAATTACCTATCTATCATCTATCAATATATATAAAAGTGAAGGTCGTGACTGACTGACAGATCAACGCACAGCCTAAACCGCTTAAGCTACAAACTTCAAATTTGGACAAAAGTTTAATATCAAAAAGCGGACGCACACTAAGAAAGGAATTTGCCCAATTCAACCCCTAAGAGGGTGAAAAGGGGTGTTTAAGTTTGTATGAAAAAAATATTTTTCTTAATGCTACAATTATCAAACTTTGCGAATATACTAAAGTTAAAAAAATAATCGACTCCTATTTCATCATTTTTGAAAAATCAACCCCTAAAGGGGTGAAACCGAGCAAGGAAGTTTGTATGAAGATTTTTTTTTTAATGCTGTGATTATGAAACTTTGCAAATATACTGAACTAAAGAAAATAATAGACACTTATTTTTTTGTTTTTTGAAAATCAACCCCTAAAGGGGTGAAACGGAGTATTGAAGTTTGTATGGAGAATTTTTTTTTGCTGCTGTGATTCCGAAACTTGGCAAATATACTAAGCTAAAAAAAATAATTGACACTTATTTTTTTGTTTTTTGAAAATCAACCCCTAAAGGGGTTAAACGGAGTGTTGAAGTTTGCATGAAATTTCTTTTTTTCTAATACTACGATTATTCAACTTTGCAATTGTACTAAGCTAAAAAAAATATTAGATACCTGTTTCATTATTTTTTGAAAATCAACCCCTAAATGGGTTAAACGGATAAAAGTGAATGTCGTGACTGACTGACAGATCAACGCACAGCCTAAACCGCTTAAGCTACAAACTTCAAATTTGTACAAAAGTTTTAAACCAAAAAGCGGACGCACAATAAGAAAGGAATTTGCCCAATTCAACCCCTAAGAGGGTGAAAAAGAGTGTTTAAGTTTGTATGAAAAAAATGTTTTTCTTAATGCTACGATTATCAAACTTTGCGAATATACTAAAGTTAAAAAAATAATTGACACCTATTTCACCATTTTTGAAAAATCAACCCCTAAAAGGGTAAAACGGAGTGTTGAAGTTTGTATGAAGATTTTTTTTTGATGCTGTGGTTACGAAACTTTGCAAATATACTAAGCTAAAAAAAATAATAGACACTAAACTTATTTTTTTGTTTTTTGAAAATCAACCCCTAAAGGGGTTAAACGGAGTGTTGAAGTTTGTATAAAATTATTTTTTTTCCTAATACTTCGATTATTTAACTTTGCTATTGTAATAAGCTAAAAAAAATATTAGATACATACCTGTTTCATTATTTTTTAAAAATCAACCCCTAAAAGGGTTAAACAGGTAAAAGTGAATGTCGAGACTGGCTGACAGATCAACGCACAGCCTAAACCGCTTAAGCTACAAACGTCAAATTTGGACAAAAGTTTTATAACAAAAAGCGAACGCACACTAAGAAAGGAATCTGCCCAATTCAACCCTTAAGAGGGTGAAAAATTGTGTTTAATTTTGTATGAAAAAATTTTTTTTCTTAATGTTACACGATTATCAAACTTTGCGAATATACTAAAGTTAAAAAAATAATCGATACCTATTTCATCATTTTTGAAAAATCAACCCCTAAAGGGGTGAAACGGAGCAATAAAGTTTGTATGAAGATTTTTTTTAATGCTGTTGTTATGAAACTTTGCAAATATACTTACTAAGCTTAAGAAAATATTAGACACTTATTTTTTTGTTTTTTGAAAATCAACCCCTAAAGGGGTTAAACGGAGTGTTGAAGTTTGTATAAAATTATTTTTTTCCTAATACTTCGATTATTTAACTTTGCTATTGTAATAAGCTAAAAAAAATATTAGATACCTGTTTCATTATTTTTTGAAAATCAACCCCTAAAAGGGTTAAACAGGTAAAAGTGAATGTCGAGACTGGCTGACAGATCAACGCACAGCCTAAACCGCTTAAGCTACAAACGTCAAATTTGGACAAAAGTTTTATAACAAAAAGCGAACGCACACTAAGAAAGGAATCTGCCCAATTCAACCCTTAAGAGGGTGAAAAATTGTGTTTAAGTTTGTATGAAAAAATTTTTTTTCTTAATGCTACGATTATCAAACTTTGCGAATATACTAAATTTAAAAAAATAATCGACACCTATTTCATCATTTTTGAAAAATCAACCCCTAAAGGGGTGAAACGGAGCAATAAAGTTTGTATGAAGATTTTTTTTAATGCTGTGGTTATGAAACTTTGCAAATATACTTACTAAGCTTAAGAAAATATTAGACACTTATTTTTTTGTTTTTTGAAAATCAACCCCTAAAGGGGTGAAATGGAGTATCGAAGTTTGTTTAAAAATATTTTTTTCCTAATAATACGATAATTTAACTTTGCAATTGTACTAAACTATAAAAAAATTTTAGATACCTGTTTCTTTATTTTTTTAAAATCAACCCCTAAAAGGGTTAAACAGAGTGTTGAATGGTTGAATCAACGCATCAAAATCAACAGATCAACGCACAGCCTAAACCGCTTAAGCTACAAACGTCAAATATGGACAAAAGTTTTATATCAAAAAGCGGACGCACACTAAGAAAGGAATTTACCCAACCCCTAAGGGGGTAAAAGGGGTGTTTTAGTTTGTATGAAAAAAATATTTTTCTTAATGCTACGATTATTAAACTTTGCGAATATACTAAATTTAAAAAAATAATCGACACCTATTTCATAATTTTTGAAAAACCAACCCCTAAAGGGGTGAAACGGAGTATTGAAGTTTGTATGAAGAATTTTTTTTTGGTGCTGTGGTTACGAAACTTTGCCAATATACTAAGCTAGAAAAAATAATAAACACTTATTTTTTTGGTTTTTGAAAATCAACCCCCGAAGGGGTTAAAATATGGAGTGTTAAAGTTTGTATGAAAATATTTTTTCCTAATGCTATGATCATTTAATTTTGCAGATGTACTAAGCTAAAAAAATAATAGATACATGTTTCATTATTTTTGGACAGTCAACCCTAAAAGGGGGTGAAACGGGGTATTAAAGTTTGTATGGAAATATATTTTTTTAATGCTACGATTATTTAACTTTGCAAAACTAAGCTAAAAAAATAATAGATACCGGTTTCATTATTTTTGGAAAATCAACCCCTAAAGGGGTGAAATGGCGTGGTAAATATAGTACGGAGAGAGAATTGTAATGACTCACTGACAGACAACGCACAGCCTAGACCGCTGGTCGTAGAAATTAGAAATATGGAGTGTATAGTCTTGATGAGTAAACGTGTACCAAGAAAGGATTTTTTGTAATTCAACCTCTAAAGGGGTGAAATAGAGTGTTAAAGTTAGTATGGAGAAGCATTGTTTTTGACGCCACGGTATTGAAACTTTACAAATATACGAAGCTTAAAAAAATAACAAACACCTATTTCACCATTTTTGGAAAATCAACCCCAGTGGGGGTGAGATAGCGTGGTAAAGATAGTACGGAGAAAGAATTTGTTTTGATGCTAACTCAATGAAACTTTACAGATGTACTAAACTTAAGGCGGGTAAACAACATCCGGAAAAAATCCAAAACCTTCGAAAAGTCACATCCTCGAGGTGGAACTGCTAATTAACTCGAAAACTAAAAACATTTTTACCAAAGTGACTAAAAAGTCACCAAAACCTCGGACCTTTTTGGAGCCATTGAAAAAGAAGCAGGGATGCTTCCATTGTATGACGCTTTTTACATGCTCTCAAAAAAGAGGGATAAATTAATTTCATCCCGGAAAAATTATCGGTTCCCGAGGTATAGTCCACGCGGGCGAAGCCGTGGGCGGAAGCTAGTCTATTTATGAAACAGCTAGTATTTGAAAAAAAAAAAACATTCGATATGATTATGTATTTATTCATTGTTATTTACGAACATGTGTTTTTGTTGCAGGATGCCGGCGCTTCGCATGCTCGGGCGCAAATGGCTGGCAGCCTCAGACGATCTCGTCTTCCCCAGTATATTCGAGCTACTCTTCAGATTTGTATGGTAAGTATTTTTGGCAGCAATTTTTTATATTATTATCTAACAAAAACCTATGATCCGACTAAAAAAAAAAATAATAAAACTTGTGAGGGGCAGAAGACAAAATCATCACATTAATTAGCACGTTGCAAGTTGCAAGGGGTCAAGGGGTACAATCAAAGCAAAGCACTCGACCCCCTGAGGGCGGGTTCTGAGGTTTCGGCTCAGAAAGCGCACGAGCCGGGTTCGCAACCAACGCCGGTTAGGCTAGACACGCCCTTGCATCCGAAAATCTCATGACCAAGGTGTATATATTTTTATGTTGATAATCTACACTATAGAGGTATTTATATTATAAAGAAGAACGATTTGTATTTTTACATGTTTGTAATGAATAAACTCAAAAACTACTGGACCGATTTTAAAAATTCTTTCACCAATATAAAGCTACATTATTAGCGAGCAACATCTATGGACTATATTTCATACATATAGAGTCAGAAATATTTAACCTCATGCCAGAATACAAGGGAGACCTCCCTGGGAAGGTCTCCCCGAATAATAGAACCGAACTTGGGTTTTTTGGTGATTCATCTTCATAGGTTTTTGAATAGATCATTCCAATGCTAGATCTTTTTATGGCGCAAACAATTTGGTCATCTTAGACGTAAATAGGTGCCAATGACACCTACTTGCGGTTGGGTATATATAATTCGTACCTACGTTAAAAGATTTGTTAATTAATTGTTCATACAGTATTATAAATTCTGCAATATATAAATAACAAATAAATAATACAGAGTTTAATTCGCGTTATACGTTTCTTTTTCATTATTTTTATTGGATTAAATGTTAATACTGAAGTTTTTTCTTCAGACAAAGGTTGATACAGAGTTTACAAATACATCCTTATAAATAAAGTTCATTTCCTAAGAAATTCGTACAAGGTAAATATGCAACTTACGGTAGGTTTTCACATGGTAATAAAATTATTCACGTTCAAATCCTATTTTTCCTGTTTTTGCAAGTCACGTCCCAACAACATTATTCCGATCTCGTCTCGCTATAATTGACTTGCTTACAGATACGCCAAAATTTCCATCTTTATTTACATACGCTGCGTTTGTGACTGACTGAGAAGGTGGTATCTACGAGTATCAAAGTTTATTCCGCCTGAATATGGATTCAGGATATCGTAGAAGTCAAATCTGTGCAAATACAACTCAGAGAAACACAGCGCAGCTCGGCAAAGATATATTTAATAGGCTTTTCGCTTCTTGAAGAAAAGTTACACCTTTTACTATGGAAACTAACGTGGTTTTCACACATTTTTGTTATAGGTAATTAAGAGTTTTTGTTTTTTTGTTTTAGTTACACCTTTCTTACCAAGACAAAGTAACTACTAAACTTTTATAACGCATGTTGTATTATTCAACGTTGCACCTGTGTTTGAGTCTTAATTGCTTTGAAAGCGAGACGGATATATTTATAGCTGGTTATATCTCATTAACTTGACTGTTGACCTCTTTTCTTGGAAAACGAAGGTCAGCATCCGGTTGTTAAGAAACTTAAGGAAATCAGCAGAAATAGAAATAAAATTTAAAATATAGATGAGTTCAGACTAGGTCTTATTTGCGGTCTTACCTTGAGGATTAAAATATAAAAAGTTAGGTCAGTAACCAGTTTAACTTGAATCTTTAAATGCTAGCAAGAGGTGTGTAGTTTCATGTTTATTGACGTCTGTAATTATTAATGGAAAGATTCCTAGATTTTTTCTTTAAACTCTTCAAGGTCCGAGTTATATACACCACACGACGCCATTAACCATTAGGCGAGATTGTGGTCAGACACCGTTCTATTGGCGATAGAAATAACGACTTAAATCAGATTCTAAAACTTTGTGTGTGCAGTGCCAACTTTCACAATTTTCACCTATCGCTTCAACGGCACTCAAGTTTTTACTTGTTATTCTGTTGACTCTAATAAATAATAATATCAAGAAATGTTACGGAGAGACATTGAAAGTTTTGAAAGCAATTTATGGGCGATAGCTTTCATCCCGAGTGATGAAACCAGTCGTTACGACGTTATGTCGTACTATTTGTGTCAAGATCGCTGTTTAACTGGCAACACAAGACCGCGAGACGAAGACTCTCGATTGAAGAACGACGCGGATCGTTTTTGCTGCCAATTAACAGGGAAATAAATCATAAATCAACGAAATATAAGAACCAGTATTTTTCTAGATACAAATTATAATATTTTGAGCGTGCCTACACAATAAATAACCATGTGAAGGGAAACAAATTGTTTTTTTTGTAAATATATTAAGACTTGTGTAGATATCTAAAATTACTCATTTACTCATACATATGTGCGCAATATATAAACTTGTTTGTTAAAATAATTCAAATGATATCGTTGATAAAGGCCATAAATAACGCGAAAAATCACAATAAAAACTTTGATCATAAAGCTCCAAGCGATTTACGAAGAAAAATAGTGATGGAAAACAATGGACTTTGAAAGAAGTCTCGCAAACTTCCATTGAATACGAAGTCAATGGATCTTAAAGAAAACTCTGTAAAACGCTGCTAAAATAGAATAGAAAGCCATTTTTCTCCGAGGGTAAATATCACACCAACATTAAGATGCAAAAGTTTGTCTGTAACTTTGTTACTCTTTCACGCTGAAACGGCTGGACTGAATCGAATGAAATTTTTTACACAATTAGCTTATACCCTGTGATTAACACGTAGGCTAGTTTTTATTGTCATCACCATCCCCGTTTTTAATAACCGCGCGGCTGAATCCGCAAAGAGCAATTAGTAAAAACAAATACTAAAGTAACTCTTGTCTATCCGTCTACAGACATATTCGTACTCAAAAATCACGAAAGCATGATATTATAGAGTGAGTGCATAAGTATGAAACATTCCATGGTCATTTCAAATGCGCTCAATAATCGATAGTTATTTGATTTCAAGCGAACGATCGCACAAAACAATGTACAGTTGAAGAGCACATTATGTCACTTTAATGTATGCATTATGTTTCTGAACCTTTGAAATTATATTTATACATACATTTATACATATTTTTTTTAGTTTCATTGAGATCTAAAATAAATAAACGTTTCACACTCATAGGAGGATCCAGTGTCGGGGATGCCATGAAACACACACAAAGACAAGGACAACTAACACCCAGATCCAGAACAGATTTTTAAAGCATATTTGAACATATTCAAACATCTGGCAAGCCAGGAATCGAACCAGGGACCTCTGGATTAAAAGGCGTATAAATTACCGCTGAACAAACAGGTCGTTAAAATCTAAGTCAAAAAAATCTAAAATATACTCTAAAATCTAAGTTTGACTACATAGAAATATCACAAAAGTCGGGTGAAGTTACCCCGTTGAATAGCACATTGTGGCTAGAATCGCGAGGCGCAGCTAGTTTCGTATTCTTTGCCCGACGAACAAACTACAAAGTTAGTAAGAAAGTTTGTAATCGCTTCGTTTGATTCAGCTGATCAAAATTCATTGAACTTTGGTAATTTCCACGTGGTTAGAAACGAAGTTGCTAAACATTTATTTCCTTGCATAATCGCGTATGCAAATGTTCGTTTTGTAACGGTTTATGCATTCATAATAGCTACCTACTAAGCCATGCATATTAGTTTTAGGTTATAAGTATTCTGCAACTTATCAAAAACTGGCTGATGCTCGGAATTTCGGATTCGGTGCAAGCTTGGGGCAATAAACTATGGCCTCAGGGATAGTGTAGCTTTCTATTGGTGTTTTTTTTTAATTGGACCAGTAATTTTGGAGACTACCCTAAACAAACACACATGATATACAAACTTTACTTCTTTACAATAAAAAATATATATTTACAATAAATATTTTTAGAGTAGATAGATAGAATCACAGTTCAAAACGCCACTTTTGCTCACTAATCCCCAAAACGAACTCTGAACTGAACGTGATCGATTTCGTTATTTTTACTACCGTTCCCAAACGAACGCGTGGAAAATACATAAATATACATTGTGCTCCGATTTCCATCGCAAACATTTACATCCACAGCGGCTTAGTTGGCTACAACAGAACCGGCACTTGTTGCCTCCATAAATAATGTATGAGCTTCGGCAATGCAGAGTACCTACAATATCGGTACCGACATCCCTTATTCATTATCTTCATTTAGAAAGGAAAAGTAAAGGTTTTCATTTCCCGCCACGAAGGGCGAGTCTTTCGAAGTTTTGACTAATAAATTATGCAGAGGCTCATTTCATCCAACTTTTAATACGATTAGTTAATTAATCGTCGTTTTGACAATTTGATGTTTGTTAATTAAACTGTGGTTAATCAGGATCAAATCAAATAAATCTTCTGGATATGTGTTATGTTAACAAATATTGTACCTACTTAAAAAGTGTCTTAAATAGAATAGCTTATAATATTGTATCTTTTCAAAATTGATTAGGTATTTTTCATTATAGTGATAGATTCATTATGTTTGATCGTTTTTATACCTATATGTACTAATAGTTATTGGTCATCATAGGAAAAATAGCACTAAACAACTACGATACGATACTATTAGCAACTAGCAAAAAATATTTTTCGTATAGGTAAATAACATTGTATTATTACGCAGATATGACTATAGAATAGAGACTATTATATTGTTATTAATGTACTGTGGATGTTACATTACATGGTTATTCATAAAGGGTATGCTAAGCCGAAAAGGGCTTATAGTACTTATCATTAACAACTTTTACTATGGGACCAACCCAGAATTCGCGACAACAAAATCAGCTGTTCCATACATTTTGTCGAGTGTCATTGACATTTTTCTATGGAACAGCTGATTTCTTTTTTCGCGAATTTCGGGTTTGTCCCATAGTAAAAGTTGTTCATAATGATGAGTACTATGAGCCCTCTTCGGCTTAGCATACCCTTTATGAATAACCCTGTATAAATTAAAACCAAATCGGAACCCATAACAATTGTGACATCAGAGAAACAATGGCCACTTACGTCGTCACTGCGACAAAATAATGAGATTATTGCAAAACTAGAATTATCCACTTAATGATGACAATTGCAATGTGATTAGATTGTTGTTACATTATTGTTTTATTTTTAGAAGAATTTATTCGTAGGGTAGGGTCATAAGGAAATGGTATGCTAATAGAAATATTGAAATAAGAAATAAAACTAAAATTGTGAAATATTTTTGGCTTAGCACACCCTTTCCATATGACCCTATATATTATCGATCTATAACCAATCATAGCTTTTATTAGAACGGCTTCGAAGTTATAGTTACACTGGCGGCTATTCTGGTTATAGCATGCACCAATTTCTAAAATAAACTAAATTGGACTGATCTAAAATGGTTGCTTTCTCACATTTTGAAATGAAAAGATGGAACGATAACTTTCAGTGTTGTCCATTAGCTTAGCTTAGAAAATGGCATAACAAAATAAGTTAATCTTCTTATATATATAAAAATGAATAGCTGTTCGTTTGTCTGGCTAAAACTCGAGAACAGCTGGACCGATTTGAGACGTGCTTTTATTGCATTGTCATCGGAGTTACATACGTGACCAAATTTTAGCTCAATCGGACATTGGAAAGCGGTTCAAAATTGAATTGCAAGATTCCACCCGAACAAACACACATAGTTACATAGATACATACATTACAAGTTAAATAAAGTTTCAATAATAGACGCCAAACGTCATTTGAATACCTTATTTGAGATTACACGTGGATATAATGTACCTAATGTCAATATTGTCGAATGCCTCTATCCTTAATCGACCTTCAGAGCCACTCTACAGTTTGATTGGACTCTAATGGGTTTTAAATTGTCGCTTAGTAGTCATAGTCATTTAGTCATTTTAGTCATAGTGCTAACAGTACAGGTTACTTACGACCCTAGCAAAATAGGAATCACAAGTGCTTACGTAGAATACTTCTACAGTTATTCTATACTTTTTTTTTTGTTTACCCGGTGGAAATCCTTTATGGATACCCTCGGCCCGGGGGGACCTCGGGTTATGTGGGAGTCTCCGCCCTGCGGCGGCATACCCACTAAAACCACTGGGGTATTCATCGTCCGCCTGATAGGGCAAGGTGGTGTCGCGTTAGCATTGACCACCTTGCCCCGGCGACGGGCCCGATTAGGGCCCCCTGCACCTATGCAGGGGTGACCCTGTTCCCCAGGATCACCCCCCAGACAGTGTGGGGTCGTGCAGGCCGGGAGAGTCCCCCGACTCTCCCGGCAACCCCACTGCCGAGAAGCGAGGCGACGGGCGAACCGCCTCCTCGCTCCCTAGCCCCACTCGCTCGCACGTGGTGGGCAGTGTCGTTAGCACCACCCACCCCGCCCTAAGCCCACGTTCCTTTCACACCCGACCGCAACCCTCACGCGGCGCGGTGCAAAAGGAACCCTCCTCCTTTCCCTGCACTCCCGACCGCGACCCACACGCGGCGAGGAGCACAAGGAAAACCCCCCTGGTGGCACCGCTGCCACCGCCCAAGCGTGGAGCGCCGTTTCCTCCGGCATCCACCACACTCGTCACCGGCGGCAGCAATGCCACCGTCCAAGTGTGGAGCGCCGTTTCCTCCAGCGTCCACCACACTGAGACACCACCAGACACCATCACGCTGTGCCCTCTGCTAGTCAGAGGGACACGCGGACGGGCCCACCGTGTCGGGTTATTTGCCAGCGTGCGGTAATACTGCATAAAAGCTGCAGTATTACCGCACGCTGTTGCCCAGGGTGCACCACGAGGAGGTTACCCGACCTAGCACCCCACAGTTATTCTATACTTTTTTTTTTTTTTTTTTTTGTTGACCCAGTGGAAATCCTTTATGGATACCCCTAACCCGGGGGAGCCGGGGTTATGTGGGAGTCTCCGCTCTGCGGCGGCATACCCACTAAAACCACTGGGAAGTTGACCTCATTCCCTTGTGGCCGGGGGCAGCGGGGTTCCCTTTCGGAGTCTCCGCCACCCTCAGCCAGGGTCGGCCCTTCGGCCCCGTCTTCCGTGCGTCAAGAGAGGGACGGCCCTGGGCACCCAAGGCCGCCCCCAGACGTGTGGAGCCGGTGCAAGCCAGCGGAGAGCCCCCCGACCCTCCCCCAGTGGCCCCACTACGGAGAGGGAAGGAGGCGATGATCGGATCGCCCCCTCCTCCCTCCCCGTCGTCTGCGCCGGAGCGGATCCTGCGGGAGTCGTCCTCCCCAATCCGCCCCGCGGCCCCTTCTGCGACATTACCTCTTCGCAGAAGGAGACCACGGCCTGCCACGATCTCTCGCCGCCGAGCATGGCTTTCACCACGCCCGGCAACGAGCGATCCCCTCCTCCTTTCCTTGCACTCCCGACCGCGATCCACACGCGGCGAGGAGCACAAGGAAAACCCCCCCTGGTGGCATTGCTGCCACCAGCCAAGCGTGGAGCGCCGTATCCTCCAACGCTCCACACTCCACCACACACCATCCGCTGTGCCCTCTGCTAGTCAGAGGGACACGCGGACGGGCCCACCGTGTCGGGTTATTGGCCACCGTGCGGTACTACTGCATAAAAGCTATGCAGTAGTACCGCACGCTGTTGCCCAGGGTGCACCACGTGGAGGTTACCCGACCTAGCACCCCACAGTTATTCTATACTAAATCAACACTTTGTAAGGTAGTTGTAGTTTTTAACCAGGGTTTATATAATATATAGAATTGAAATAAATTAGTTACAGGGATATTTTAAAGCTAAAAGCATGAAAAGGGGATGGGAAGGGGGGATAATGAATGTAAGTAGGTTGTAGTTAAGTATTTTCACTTTGCTCTACGTAAGGTAAACTCTGTACCTATATAACAGTTCTATATCTATCCCAACAGCCGTAAAACATGTGCTTTAGGTTGCTGAATGTTGTTCCTACTGATTAACAAAAACCTAAATGATGCTATTTCTTTTTTTTATGTAATTTAGTGACGAGACGCGTAAACCGCTCGCCTGATGTTAAACGCCCATAACAGGTCTGCGCCACCCAGAATTTTGAATTCGCAGAATTCAAGACCCTGAGCGGCACAGAACTGCGCTCGTCACCCTGAAATATAACTAATATTGGTATTTTTTATCTCGAACTACAAAGTCTTTTCCCATTGAAATATCATTTAACTGACTGAGCTTATGGCATGAAGGTATACATTATTTTATGTTCATTCAAAAACATCCACTTCAACTAGTAGTGACGTCTCTGATATAGATTCCATTAAACTGCTATTGAATATCAATTACTTAGCGTGACTCGATTAATCGCTAGTTATTAACTCGATGATTAAAATAAACATTTACCTATCATACTGGAATCAACTTTATCGATATCTATTTATTACCATGAGAAATAACTGACATAACAGAACTGAAATGTACCTATAGTTTTTAACTAGTTCGGGGTCCGTTGGTTTTTTATTTATATGTACGAGATAAGTTATATTTCATTGTTTGACTTAAATCTTCAGCTACATTGATTGGTTGTTGTAAAAAAATATACGAAGCCTTTAAACTGGTAGTTTGGTAAATATGTTATGAAACATAGTAATATAGAAAAAGCTTTGCTATAACAAAATCTAATATATGGTTACCAGATGTTATCAGTTACAAGGTTGTTATTACTAACTCCCCCTTCCTCCCCACACGATCTAAGCCCATTTCCATAATCTTGATATCACAGTAGTACCATGTATAAATAGATCCTACACGACACGAGAGAGATAAATTAAAAAATATATAAATAAATAAAATTAATGGTAAATTCTTGTCCTCAGGCTAGTCCTCATAGCGCTGGTGGTGGAGGTCCTCTACCCGGTGACATGGAAGTGCCAAGATGAGGGTTGGCACGGAGGGTCGTTCGTCCGGCTGTATCTATGCGGAACCCTCACGCTGCAAGCTCTGCTTATGCTGTTACTGGCAGCCCTGGCGCTGCAGTCCGCTAGGGGCACCATCACAGACGTCGACGCTAGAAAAATGGTGTCACCTTTGCTCATTGTAAAGTAAGTCTTCTTCTATAATTGCTTCCTCATTTTTGAGTATTGTAACCACTGGAGCCCCTAAAACGGACAGTCAGTCTCCTTAGTTACGCGTAAACGAATTCCTACTTTGGGAAAACCAAATTCAAAGCGTCCAAATTACCAATTTCGCGGAGCGCACATCCCTAATTAAAGCAATTTATAATTTTTGGACTGAACTGACGAGATAGACGAACTAAAGTATAACATTATTCCATCTAAAAGTTAAATCATCGCAAAGCTACTAAAAACGGCATCTAATTAAACATCATGAAAGGCGGGGAAAGTGGTACTTCAAAGGGCTCTGTAACTGCTACAAATGGCCTTGAACTTTCTTTTACAAGTTACAAGAGACCGAAATAATTTGAAAGTTTAAAGCTTTCATGTTTACTCGATGTTTAGTACCTACAGTCCTACAGCTCTATGCCATTCGAATTCACACCTACGCAAAGCCAATGAGGCAAAGCGAACTTATTGACCTTTATGCACAATTGTGTATACGAGTCAAAGGCTCCCGCGCTAACTTGTGTTTAAGTTGAATGTACGCATGAGCTTACTTAGTTAGGTACTCAATTATGTATAACTGTGTGAAAACAGCATTTAGAAGCTTTTATTTAACTTGCAATGTATGTAACTATGTTTGTTCGGGTGGAATCTTGCAACTCGTTTTTGAACCACTTCCCGATGTCCGATCGAGCTGAAATTTTGTATACGCGTGTAATCCGATGATAATCCGAAGTTACTCACGGGTACGGGACTTACTTATTTGTTGACAAGCGTAGACAGGTTTATAAAATTAGTTTGTCAAGTTGATTTGACCTTTAGCCATTTGCTCAATTTGTTTAAATTGATGATGGATAAACCGTTCTAACTTTTGTAAACATTGATCTTTGCCTTAGTTAACACAATGATCATCATTACGATTACCTACTTACGTATTCTAAAAATACTTAAAAGAGTTTTCAATAGACGTCAAGAAGTTTTGTGTTGTAAAAACTTAAGTAAAAACTGTACTCGAAATAACCGAATAAACCCATTTGTATTTTTTCAACTCTATCATTAACCATTGTTTTGTGAGCAAGAGTTACGGTATAGAGCAACGAAGTATAAAACATTATTCTTTGTTCAGATTTTTTTTAGAGTTAAAATACTTATCTACCATCTCTGGGATCAATACCATGTTAATGAATAATAGGTATTCCCTGTGATACCTAATTAGTGTTTTAAAAAGGTAAATACATAAGTACTTTGATCTTACTTGTAAAAACTGCTTAAACATGATCAAATGATCAGTGTTTAAAATTTCCTGTCTTGTTTTTGCACGAGAGATTTCACGTCAGCGAGAAGTTTTCAGAGCGTTTTAAGCAGAGATTAAGTCAAAGTTTTTATAGCTAAGACCCTAACTGTGTAGAAATGTAATTAAGCAACGAAACTTTATACAAATAAAGCATGGAATCCATCTACGAAATGGAAGCCCACGCAGTTTAATTACTGAGTAAACTCTGATGAACCTTAATCCATTTGGATTTTGTAATTTGCATTTCAATTCGGGTTTGCCATTCGGAATTTCGAAGCGCTTTAATCGCACGTTACCCTCGCGTTTACAGGGCTTAGCTAATTCCTTAGGTAGTTATATTTGGGGTAGTTTCAATATGGAATATGTTGATTTAGCGTCAGATGTGAATAGATTTAACCATTTTGTAGGTACTTGCATCAGCTTGGTTAAAGCGACGCAAAAAGTAGGGTGTTCAGTTAAAAATATCTTAGTGTATGTTTACGTGTGTGTGTCTGTGTATTTGTGTTGATCTGGGACATTGTAGATCCCAAACGGCAAGACCGATTTTGATTTAGTCTTTTTTTTTTGAAATGATCATACGGTGAAAAGATAGATATTACCTAGATAATCACTTTATTGTTCACACCAGAAATTACGGACAAAAAGGATCATAACACTTAAAACTAGTGCAACAACTGGCGGCCTTATCGATAAGAGCGATCTCTTCCAGGCAACCTTACGACAGAGAAAAAAGATGATGACTCGATCGAGAATGTTCTTAGCTAATTCAAGAAAATCTACTCAGCCATTTGAAGATTAGGAACTCTTTTCTAGTCAAAGACTTTTTAGATTTTGAATTAAAATGTGTGTTTATCAAAGACTAAAATTGATACTTATGCGGGTACCTACAGTAGGCAAATTATTAAATTTAGGAATTTTCCTAAAAAAAAAGTGTGGAATATAGAATAGACGTGTAAAAAGACATAAAACAATAATTTTGGAACGCAATTATCAGATGTGTCTAAAAGGATGTTTATCTACTAGTTTTTATCAAGGTGCGAGCAACGTACTCCAACGCCAAAACAACAAATTGTGTATAATTTTAAGGGTTCCGTACCCAAAAGATAACACGGGACCCTATTATTAAGACTCCGCTGTCCGTCTGTCACAAGGCTGTATCTCATGAACCGTGATAGTTAGACAGTTGAAATTTTCACAGATGATGTATTTCTGTTGCCGCTATAATAACAAATGCTAAAAAACGAATAAAATAAATATTTAAGGGGGTTCCCATACAACAAACGTGATTTTTTAGCCGTTTCTATAGATAATGGTATGGAACCCTTCGTGCGCGAGTCCGACTCGCACTTGAACGGTTTTTATTATTCGAATTTGCTAAATTGCCGCTCGTCATATTTATGACATGGAATGGAACTAAAATACGATAAATTACGCAATTAGTTTACTTATGCGAAATCACATAAGGTTGTTTTTATTACATATCTTAAAATCTACATACCTATACCTATTATATAGGTAAATAAAAGCCAAAGGTATTGCCTGACTGACATATCAACACAACCTAAACCGCTGATCCTATAGGTAGAAACATGAAGTTAGGAGTAGGTATATGTTTTTTGTATTATGTAGGCACCCAATAATACAGGAATTTGCGTTATAAAATCCTCAATGAAGCGAAATGGGGATATGTTTGTATGAAAAAAATTGTCGTGGGTATATTATACTTATTTTGTTTACTCTAGGTATGTTTTGCAGGCAAAACCGCGAACATAAGCTATTACTACTATTATAGGGACTTACTAGGTCATTATTATTGTAAGTACCTACCTTAGTAAGCCTGTATTAAAATTAAATAAATTACGCTTATCATAATTTTACCTACCTTTTTTGTTTTAACATTACATGATTTTCTCACGAGTAATTAATCAATTCAGATACTTCCGGTGACCTTTTTAAGTTAATACAATTAACCGGAAAATCCAAACGAAATATTATAAAGCCACGTTGGATTTACGTATTTGCTTATCTACTATTAATTTGCGGTAAATAGCGATACTGTTTTATGGTTGGTCAGGTCATATTTTATTATATTTTAATTTTATTCGAAATAAACTCTGACCACAACTTGTGTAGGAATATTTTATTCGAAATAGGCTTGAGCTTGACCACATCCTGCCAGTATTCTATTTTTGTAGTTGGTACTAGAGAAACCCAAACTTTGATTCCATTTTTATTGTGTGAACTGCTAAACTATGGAACTTTCTGATTGGGTGTTCTCCAATAAGCTAGTCGTTATTTTCAAGTCGGGATCCAATTAGTTTTTTTTTGTATCCGAGTTGCTGACGACTCGGATCCAAATTTACGGACACCTTGTCCGAATGACACATTCAAATATTTTTTTTGACAATTCGGACACCATTAAGATTTTACACTCAGATAAAAAAAAAAGCTCATCGTACGTTTGAGTACCTAATTGTTTTTTTATTATTGCGCCTAACTGCAGCTTGAAAAATGCAAGCATCCTAAAAAATATTTATCTACCCAATTTTTATAGCTGTGCAAAAGATCGAATTAGATACCATTTCTGTACAAAACATAGAACAATAAGTACCGACTCAAATACTGACCTCACCAGCTATAAACAACTACTTACTGAATCAGCGCATTATGCTATTGCTGTTTGATTACTCAGCTGCAATACAATGGTAACCATTTATGTCATACGGATGCATTTTTTATGATTTTTAACTTGTCTTACCCATAAATTAATGTGTATTCTGAGAATGCGAACATAACATCATTTTTACAAACGATTATTTTCAATTGAAATTCTGTGCGTCATTATATAAAAGAATGCTACGAAAATCGCTTCAAAAATATGTTACTCGTACTTAATTAAAATTATTTTCAATCTATAGGAACTATTAACTTCAGAGTTTTCGATCATAAAATACTATATTTTATGAAGAAAACGCCTCTTTTCACGCCAGGATGGTATATATTTATAAAACACTTTATATATCACAATTATATTCACAGTAACAGTATTACATCGACGTCTGATCGAAACTAAAGCTAAAACCGAATTGTCTTTCACTTCTCAACATGCCACCTCGCCAAGTCTTATCCCCTCTACTTTACAATCGTTCTTCCTTTAGCGCTATTGCGTTTACTGGGCGGGGCGACATGTTTCCGGTGACCATTTTAATCAAAAGACTGTTTATCAAATTAAATACCAAATGATATAAAATCGAGTAAATGACATTAAGGTGTTTAAATTTATACTATACATAATTAAAAATCATGACACTCGGCCATCCGGCAACGTGATGCCTCCCGGCATTACCCACAAAATACACATAAAATACAAATTTAGAACATCTTTGAATAAATATTACATGGAAATTCAGACTATCTTAGTAAAATCATAATACACTATTAGACAATTTCAATAAAAATGATCGTTAAAACGAAATATAACTATTATTAATGACACAACACTGATAATTCAGGTTAACATTTTAACAGTTTTGGTGTAGGTACTCAGAAAACACACATTAAATACAATAATAATTTCTCTGAGTTATCTATTACAATTACAAATCATGACATTCGGCTTTATAACGATCTAGTTACTTGGATTCAACAAAAATTTAAATAAGTATTTTCATTTACACATGTCTGTACCCTTTTTGATACATTTATTTCAAGCAACCTTGAGAAAACAAACTTTCAACTGATATGGTATCTAGTATAATTCTAAACTAGTATCCATGTCAAAACGAATTTAAGAAGCTGAATCATAAAAATGAAAACAAAGAAAAATAATAGCTTAAAAAAACGTAAAGTGTAAAATATAGAAACGCAAAAATAGTAGGCCTTGTAAAAGAGCATATCCTATACACACATTTTAACTAAATGCAACGAAACAAGTTAAAACTGTAATTATATTACACTATTAGTATACTAGTGTTAAATACTGTAAAACACAAATCTATCGAAATGAATCATTTGTTTATATTTATTTATTTAAGTAGCACGAAATATCGTTTATCTGTATCATAGCATCGTGAATCAATAATGCCGTATCCATTTAAAATATTAATGAAGTAATAGAATATTATATAAGAACCACCTTGTGTACACAATATTTATATTCATATTGAAGCTAGATATTTCACAAAGGTAGGCTAAAATTTAGCAATAATACAGCATGGATGAAAACCAAAAATGATTCAGGAATAAACTACCTAATTACCATTTTATCAGATATCTCAAAATATTAACCAAAGTTTTCATTAGTAAAAACTTAGTGATTGAAATAAGGGTTTCCGCAAAGATAAAAAAAAACACAACGTTTGCCATCTTCAAAGTGTTAAACCATGTTTGGGAAGATCTGATTAATATTAAAGAACTGATATTTCTCCATGAGTTTTGATTGCATCTTACATAAAACATTACACCAAATTTAATGCTCTCAGCTAATGGTATGCGGAACCTTATTAATATTGGTAAAATTATATCTGCAGAATAGAATCACTGCCCATACAAAAAGAGCATGAATGTTGCAACGACTAAATTTAGGTTTTATGAATGACAATCTCGACGTACCAAATAATGCTATTATTGTTCAGACTACTAATTACATTCCTGATTTACTGGCAAATTGTGCATGATTATGCCACCATATTTGAATATTCATATTCATTTATTCGAACTAATAGTACCCTTACGTCAAATATAAAATTGTATAAAGTTTTAATGTTAAATTTTTAAAACATAATTATTAGGTATCCAAAACATAAAGTTCATGAACTTAATAACTTAGCTAAATAAAAACAAAGCTAGCACCACACTTAAGATAGTTACAGATTGGTTACAATTACAATATATCGATTGGACAGGAACTATACGGAACATTAACCTCATTTAATTTCAAAAGTAAGTATAACTCTTAACATCAGTATTTAAAACACCGTAAACAAACCTAATTTGTAGGTTAGCATTAGCTATAGATACGTATTTCAATTTAATTTTTTTTTTTTTTTTTTTTACTCAAATCTAAAAGTCACTATTACCTCTTGATTACTCGCTTTGATTTACCCTCTAGCAACATTTAATACGCAACATCATGATCGTGAGTGCGTCACGCTTGTTATCATTGAGAATAAAATTAGAGTCCTATCCGACTTAACATTTCGCAAGTTCGTGTTAATCTTAAAAAAAATGTGTGAAATCAAAACCACATTTGTTTTCATGGTAAAAAGTAGTAAGCCCCAACAAAAAAACCCACGAAAGAAAAAAAAAACATATGTATATATATCTTGGGCTATACACGGGTATTCCATAAACTTAGACTTTTCATAACCACAAAAATTAAAATTAAAAAGTGAAATAGTAGTATTCCGCGGTAGATTACGATTTAAAATTAACAAAACTTTACTAAACCAACATTTATCATATATTTGATTGAAATTTAGAGATAACCAGCTTTACCAAACACAAAAATATTGTTGACTCGAATGTTTTGGAACTGGCATTGCAATGCCCATTCATCGAACAAACTACCTCAGAACAATGCTTACTTATAAAGCAGTTCAACTTTTAACAAAATACCTTCACAAGTTAAAAAACAAAAATAAACTCACTTCACTCGTTGATAAAAACAAAACCTCACATTATATCGATGATAAATCATAATCACTAAACAACAAATACGTAAAATGGATAATTTGCTACAATACTTCATTAATTTAATTTAACCATATTTTCACAAAAACGGTGATCTCGTTATCAATGTTAATAACGCTCTTTGACTATCCAAAAACTAAGGTAACGTATTTAATTAACTTCAAGTCTACTCGTTGCTATCAAAAATGCAATTGAAGGAATATTATCAAACTGAGAATTACAGATAATAATATACTGAGCCAACCATTCAAAGTTAACAAAATGTTAAAGTTAACTAGTCTTTTGTTCAATAATATGGAAACTATGTTTAACGAGAGTTTGTTGTTACTGGCAATTAACGTATTTTAACTTTCGGATTACACGTTACTTTTACAGGTTTTATTCTTTTTGTGCTCGATCTAAACTTTTAGTTAAAACTTTTACTTGCTTTTACTTTTAACTTTTAATTTTAATACTGTTCCTTTATCAGGAGGAAAATTACTAAATCTCATAACACAGGATCCCCTTAGCATGAGTCTATTCAGGGTATTAAGGTTTACAGACTCATTGGAAATCATGTAGTTATCTAAAATTATGCTAACACGATTCAATAGTTTTTTCAAGTGTAACCTCCATAAACAATGTATATTTCTTAAATAAACAAGCTATTATCATAACTAAATTCTTATAATGCAAGTCGGGTTGATCCTGCGACCCGAAGTAAACTTAACATTCATATGCTATCATTGCATAACGCCATGTACACTTATGTACAATATACCTATTACACCTTCATTAAAGTTATAGAATGCCAAATCATAATAAAATAAAACAAATTTTGATGGGTACATTGTTCAACAGAATTTATCGTGTGTTAAACATGAACGACAAGTGTCAATCGAACTGAAGTTGTTTTCAACAATCTCGTGTTTTGAAAAGAACAAAATAGGATTCAAAAATATTATTAAATAGCAATTCACCAGAAAAATACCAATATATTTATATAATAATTTTTAATTTGATCTCCATTTACCTACCTAGTTTTCAAAACGATTTCATTATTAAGATCGAAAGCACTGAATCTCAAAACAGACCTGCCTTAATCTATTCAGGGTTCACACCCAAATAACATCATGAAATGAAATGATCCTAAAATTATCCACTACACGACAGTCTATCCAAAATAAGAAGTACCTTTTGAAGTTTAACACCTTTCATGGTGCTCTAACTTTGCACACGCGTGCTTACATATGTATATATTTTTTTTTTTTGACCTTTGAGGTAAGACCATGGAGAATAATTAAACCGTTTTTATTAAATCGCAATGTAGTAGAATTACAAATCATCATTTATTTATTATTATTTTTTTTTTTTGTGAAGTGCACATTCGAATTTAATTGTGAATGAATTATTGGTAAAATTCTAGTATTAATCGTCGCAGCAATTTATTATTATATATTTGGAAAATTGAGTTTAAAGTTACTCAAAGTACCTATACTTTTATTAAGTATACTGTATTTTATAGAACGCCGTTTTACACGGGATGTCAGTAATAATTTAAACAATAAATATTTAAAACGTGAATCACGTGGTTACCAAACATTAGAAATCGATATCTTTTAATAATCGAATATTGGCACAATTTTTTTTTTTATCTTCGTTTTAATAAGTCAAAATACATCTGTATTGGATTAGATAGAATGTTATACTATTCATCAAGTTTCTCAATTATTATAATTACATATGCGAGTCAAGTTGAATTGAAATCCTACGACCCAAAAATAACAACGATTTTGCTGCCCCGTTTCGATTGTAAATCGAAATTAGTCTCTAGGCTTGTTACGAGATGGCGCTACTAGAAAAGTTAGATCGCGCAAGCAAGTTATTCACTCAAATCTCAAACAGTACGGTGACACGTCTTTTAAAATATGACTGGGTAAATTCTAACCTAACACGGAGTTTCAGTTTAGAGTCTTATTATAAGAAAAGCAACTCTCAGATATGCTTGAATGTATAGATATACTCTGATATAATTATTACTATGCTCTTGCATAACGCCCTGTGTATAATATGTGTACTTTTTATACCTTCATCAAAGTTTAACGCATTATAAACACGTCAAATTCAAAAATAGGAAAAAGAAATGTTTTGAAATATGAAAGATAAGTGTGTTAACTCGTGATTTGAAAAGAACCAAATATTATTCACCAATATCATTAATTAGCTATTCGGGTAAAATGATTAAAAATTAATGTGAATATTAACTGAATTAGCGTGTTTTTATACGATAACGTTATATAAAAGAAGACCAATCCACTGAAAGATACCTATCAATAGAAATAATGTAAAATTATCAAAATCATTTTAGGTACATTTCAGAAGTATGGAAAAAAAATACCCTCCAAAATTTAAGTAGGAACTCCCGTAAAATAGCACAACCATCAAAATATTTTATTATAATTGTTATCTTTTTGCTAAATAGCATAGACCATTATAATTATGTAATTTGACTGTGACTGAAGTAAATTATTGATGCAAATGTCGATTTGTAACGTGTTAACTGTAATACAGTAACATAACCACCGAATTCGGATAACATAACGTAAGTTACGGTAATTCTGTATGGAATTTTATAACAGCCTTAATTAATAGAAAATTTGTTTGATACCTTCCGGGTCTATCAAAGTCTTTCCAGGTACAGCGCTGGAACAGCATGGAGAAGAGGAAGGTCTCTTCTTTATAACCCCCTTCGTTTTCTGCCGATGCCTAGGCAGCATATCACGAGTAGTACCGTCTACGGTGAACTTCATTGACACCAGTCAACACCCTGGAATGTATACATTGTCTCCGGCAGAATACATTCACAAACTAACAGTTAACATTGGGGGGGAAAAAAAAAAGGTTCATTTTTAGTTCGGCAAACAACAAACTAAAAGCATATAACCTTTTCAATTAAATATTTAAAGTTCATTGAAATAAAACAAACTTAATCATACATTGAGTAGACAACGTAGCTCTGTTAAACCTATGAAATCTAATGACTCACTCACATCGCATCACATCCAACAGAAAGCATATTATTATTCTGTTCAACTATGCAGTGAAATATAACAATTCACTTAACATCTAGCGGAAATACATACTCGTATATCCGCGCCATTAAAAAGGGACATCTAAATAATGTTTACTTAATTTCCAGTGAGAAACATTATTATGCGCTAGTACATAATTTTTGTACAATTTCTGTGTAAAAAAAAATGAATAAAATCGTTAACTTCGTAATGATATTAATAAAAAATTAATTTAAGAAAATGAATAAATAAGTGATTAATAATGAAAAGTTTAAAAGAAATAAAATTACTTCTTATATCCGGCAAATACAGATAATTTTTTTGAAATAATATAAACTTTATAAAGAATGGCAAGAAGTGGTTTCAATCTCGCACAATTTTGGCGGTTTTTGGGAATAGCAGCCTTAACTAGTGAATCTAACGATCCACTTAACATTCATCGGGAAGCATACCCGTAACAAACCAGTGAGTGAGTTAACCAACAGTCCGACTTTACTCAAAAATTAAATCTTAGCTCGTAAATCTCGAAGATATACTTTCAACATAATTATAATAAAGTCAACTTTAAACATATGAAAGCCTTTTACCTTTCTCTTTCTCTTTATAAAATGTAGGTAGAAATAAATTAAACGAAAACAAAACGGTATTCTATAAATACTGCTCAGCTATTTTAACGACTTCGCGCGAAAATATCAACATCGTTTTCCAAATTCAAATATACGTACGTATACACAATGGGCAAGTACCAAAACGTATCATGTGCTATTAAAAAGGAGGCCTAACCTACCCTCTTCGAGTGGATGTTTTATGAAAATGCGCGCCATAGTACTGCCAAGGAGTAGCCTTGGCCAAGTACCTACGCGCACCTGCATTTACTTTTAATTAGAATCACTTTATCAAAAAATTACCCCTATTGAAAACGGTACGTGAATTTTACCACCCACCCAATGCATATACGCACATTACATTTATTAATTTCTATACAATAAATTAATTTTAAACACAAATACCTTGGTAACAGTAAGATGAAAAGAGAAAGAGAAAATAAAAGCTTAACACAATAACAAGATTAGCATACCTTCATTTTTTTGGTGTAGGTATCCTGCACGTCGTCTGCGTTTAGCTCTCCATGCTGCTGCTCGTGGTGATCTCGCTACAGGGGGAGCTCCCTGAGCTCGGTTAGCTTGTGGAGCAACGGCGTTTACACGTCTGCGGCTTTTTTTTAACACGCTTTTATTAGCTTCACCTGTATGTTTGTATGTTTGTATGTTTGTATGTAACCGACTCCTTTGAGCGCGTTTTTGACCCACTTTAAATGGTCAGATTTCTTTCAAACTTTGTAGATATATCGAGGACCGATGACAATACACTAAACAAATCGTGTTTTTTAGTTTTTTTAACTATTAATTTTTTTAACACGCTTTTTCTATAAAGTTTCTTTAACTTTTATACCGTTTAACTTACAAATGGTAGTTTCGTCATTCGAGTCAGAGAACAGAGTGGCGCAGTGGAAGCGTGCTGGGCTCATAACCCAGAGGTCCCTGGATCGAAACCACGCGCTAGAAATCTTTTTGCTCAATATTTTTTGTTACACATCAATTTTATTTTATGAGGTCTGAGGATCGAAACCACGCGGCTACAAATCTTTTTGCTCAATATTTTTTGTTATGCATCAATTTTATTTTTAATTTGCTTGAGCAGACGGCCAAAATCGGATAACACCAACACATTTGTACATATTAAGGATGGTTAATAGTTAGCAAATCGAACTAAAAAGCGAAAAATAAATAATAGTTAAAAAAAACTAAAAAAACACGCTTTTTATAAAAAACCGAACTAAAAAAATAGAAAATAAAATTTTATAAATTTAAATTAAGAATAGGGTTGAAAATTTCAATAAATATAAATTAATAATAGTGTAAATAAATAAATATATGTATTTTATTTTTAAAAAAGCGTGGGGTGCTTTCTAAGATATTATCAAAATGCTAATCACTCTACTCATGTCTGTCAATACAAAATGTATCTACAAAATATATAATATCTACTTATTGACCCATGCACCCCACGCTTTTTAAAAATAAAATACATATATTTATTTATTTACACTATTATTAATTTATATTTATTGAAATTTTCAACCCTATTCTTAATTTAAATTTATAAAATTTTATTTTCTATTTTTTTAGTTCGGTTTTTTATAAAAAGCGTGTTTTTTTAGTTTTTTTTAACTATTATTTATTAACATCATGTTTTAACATTTTCTTTTCTTCGTTTGCGGCTTGGCGTGAGTTTTTTAACACTTCTGAAGTATGAAGAAAACGCCTCTTTTCACGCCAGGATGGTATATATTTATAAAACACTTTATATATCACAATTATATTCACAGTAACAGTATTACATCGACGTCTGATCGAAACTAAAGCTAAAACCGAATTGTCTTTCACTTCTCAACATGCCACCTCGCCAAGTCTTATCCCCTCTACTTTACAATCGTTCTTCCTTTAGCGCTATTGCGTTTACTGGGCGGGGCGACATGTTTCCGGTGACCATTTTAATCAAAAGACTGTTTATCAAATTAAATACCAAATGATATAAAATCGAGTAAATGACATTAAGGTGTTTAAATTTATACTATACATAATTAAAAATCATGACAAT
Source organism: Alcis repandata (assembly GCA_949125135.1). NCBI lineage: Eukaryota > Metazoa > Arthropoda > Insecta > Lepidoptera > Geometridae > Alcis > Alcis repandata. The sequence goes on along the minus strand of OX421226.1, from coordinate 5,740,315 downwards.
TAGGTATATATTCTAGAAGACAATTAAGTATGTGAAAGTACCTACATTTTCTTCGACGGACATATATTTTAAGACACAAAGTTTTTATTGCATGCTTTTATCATGGTAACGAAATTGCATGGTGTGAGATAAATTGCATCCGTTTTAATTTGTAAATAACATACGATAACATAACGTACAATATAATAATTATGTAGGTAGGTGTACCTTACCTAAAAACACTGTTGCGTTGTATAAATCTCAGTTGACAATTTAGTATGACGATCATAACAACTAGTGTCCGACCGAATGTTCGGTTTCGGTTTCGTTTTCGGTTGAGTTTCGGCAAAAACACGAGTTTCGGTTTAGTTTCGTTTTCGGCGGCAAACTTGCCGAAACTACGACCGAAACCGAATGTGCATTCGGGAGTTTTCGCACTGTGATCGGTCGTGTACGGCGCGTTAAATGAATTAAATAATGAATCCCATCAGAGCCAAATTCGTGATTCGCTTACTAGTTACTACCAAACACTGTAACGACAAACTTTGTACTTAAAAAATGAAATAAAATATTACTGGCTGCTATTTATTTCTTTTTCCAATTTTGAATTCGGAATGTTAACTTTTGTTTTCTTTGATTTTCAAATTAATTTATTTCAATTTTCTCGTGATGATTTCGTTATTTAAGGCGGGAAAAAAATCAATGGAGATTTTCCGTGAGGTGAAAACTTCGTGTATTACACTATCAAACGATACAAGGAGACAAGTTCTTTGCAAGATCACCAAAGGAGTGGTCGGCCACGCTCTTTGAGGACGCCTGCGAACATCAAAATCATCCGAGAGCGACTTCGCCGAAATCCATGTCGCACTCAGAAGGAACTCGCTCTGCAGACTAATATTTCGCGCGTTTCAGTCAACAGAATACTGAAATATGATCTTAAGGTAAAGGCGTATATCCGTAGGAAAGTTCACTTTTTAAACGAACGTCTTCGTAAATAGCGACGCGAACGTTGTCCAATACTGCTTAGGAGGCACGATACTCTTCACCGACGAGAAAGTCTTTACTGTCGAAGAAAAGTTTAACCGACAAAACAATAAAGTGTATGCCAAAAGCAGCACGGACGTCCCAGCTTCAGCACGGAATGTCTCGCGTACGCATCATCCGGCTAGTGTGATGGTATGGTGGGGAGTTTCATATGAAGGTGTCACTCCGCTCCATTTCTGTCAACAAGGCGTCAAGGTGAAAGCCAAGAATTACCAAAGTGACATCTTAAGAGCCTGTTGTGGGAAACCCCTGTCTCATACTTTATTTCACAACAAGGATTGGGTTTTCCAGCAAGACTCAGCGCCATCCCATAAGGCAAAAACCACCCAAGCTTGGTTAAGGGACAATTCCGGCCTTCATCGCGGCGAACGAATGGCCCTCCTCTAGCTCTGACCTCAACCCACTGGATTATTCTTTATGACTTGAATTAGAGCTCAGGGCCTGTCGAAAGTCCCACCCAAACTTGGAGTCACTGAAGCGAGCCCTTATCCGAGAAGCAAAGTGAATTTCGCTGGAAAAGATTCGTGCCGTCATTGATGACTGGCCAAATCGTCTAAGGGCCTGTATTAAAAATAAAGGTGGTCATTTTGAATCTCAATTATATTTTATTGTTGATTATTATTATTAACTTAATGTGTACTGAAAATTTTAGAAATATAAGTTAATTATTTAAAAGTTTTACAACTTTTATTTCGTCTCAAAACTTATGCACACACGAGGTATGTTGATTATTAATAAATGAAAATGTCGAAGACTGCTTATCTATGTAATTTAAGAGAAAACAATAAACGTCTTTATTGTTTTGTTTTCTTTTCAGTCATGATTATAATAAAGTTTTCTTTATTTTTCCCTCAAAATATGATTCTTGTGAGGAAGTTTCGGTTTCGGTTTCGGTTTCGGCCGAAACAGAGACCGTTGCCGAAATTCGTTTTCGGTTTCGGTTTCGGTCGTAAAACTAGTTTCGGTCGGACACTAATAACAACATAAGACATATCATATCATAATAAGACTGAAATCAAGAACTAGAAAAGCTATAGGTACAACTTTTTCAATTTGCGGAGAAACTGATATTTTATTGAGTTGTTGTGGATGTGTTACCGACCAGACAATAAATAAAGGAGGGAGAGGACTTGTGTATCGACCTAACAGTAGAGAAAGTTAGAATTGAAGAAATTTTCGATCATTTTTATATCGCTTTATTTATTTTGACGAAGACACTCAAGCCTATTCTAAAGGCTTTAATTAACAGATTTTAACTTACCAAAATAACGCTATCTTTGTCATTGTGCTCTATTAGACAAGGATATCAACACTTTTAATATGACACTTTTAAATCTGTCAAAGCCTTCAGAATCGGCTGGGTAGTAAAATTGAATGGCTGGTTGGGTGGAATTTATTACGTTACTTACTTTTTATCTTTTGTTATTAAAGTTTACAAATTAGTTGAATCGTAGGATATTAGGATAAGATTTTTTTAAAGCTAAATGATAACTACGAGTATAAGAAGCTGTTTGTAAAATGATTTTTTCTATCTACATAGACAGATGACAAATAATGACAAGGCAAAATAAAATAGCATCTCAGTAAATATCAACTGACTGACTGTAGAAAATGTTCCACATCACTCACACTGAGTGCAAGTTGAGTAGCAATCTGAGCTTATTTACTGAGCTCGAGGGATCAGCCTCGAGAATGAATCAATCTTCGCAGGAAATTGATGTTCCTATCCTAACAGACTCTAGTACATGAGATTACAGTATTCAGATAGCTGGCTACGACACGTATGACAGTTTTCTCTTCGGTTTTACTTAGTTATTAACCGAAGTCAACGTGTATATTTTTTTCATATAAAACTATTCTTCTAAACGAGTATAATTATAACTTTTCTAACGATAGAAACTAATTCAGAAGTAATCTTTGAGGAGGGAATAGAGAAAAAACTGACTGAAATCTTCAGTTATAACCTAAAATTGTAGATAGCTAGTATGCTCCTATTTACATGTAATTGGCAGTCAATCGCAAGCCTGTCTTAGAACAAGCATAATTGAATTAAAAGACCCATGCAGCTAGCCCTCCAAACAGAGCTGAAAATCTTTAAACAGCTGCACCGATTTTCTTAAATAAATATTACACATAAGATTACCATGAACACCAATTTGTTATCCATCCTTCTTTTTGCGTCGAGTGTTAAAATGATTGTCATTATTTGCAGAGTGTTGCTGGTGCTTCCGGAAACAGCGCTGAATGTGATGGGTACCATGTGGATGTTTTGCGAAGTAATCCAGTGTTCTGTGGAGGACAGGTTCTCCAGCATTGTCATACAAAGTAAGTACACACACATACATTCAACAAGTTTGAAGAAATATTTTATAAAAGCAAGCTTTTATTCAAAGGCTCTGTTACACAAGTATCTATGTTATATCTACCGAAATTCAGCTCAATGGAGAAGTGGTTTCAAAATTCAGCTAGAAAATTTATTCACATACACACAGACAGATACTAGGACAGATGAAGCTAAAAGCTTGTAAAATAGGACCTACTAAAATCCTACTATATACTATTATAAAGGCGAAAGTTTGTAAGTATGGATGTATGTATGGATGTTTGTTACTCTTTCACGCAAAAACGGCTGAACGGATTTACATGAAATTTGGGATGAAGGTTGTTCATGGTCTGGATTAACACATAGGCTACTTTTTATCCCGGAAAACGCGGGTGAAACCGCGGGGCGCAGCTAGTATCAAAATAAAAATAAATAATTTTACGTCACGCTTTGGAGTTTTACCGCAATCAGGATAAAATCATAATAATACAGTGTTATTCATAAAGGGTATGCTAAGCCGAAAAGGGCTCATAGTACTCATCATTATGAACAACTTCTTCTATGAGACCAACCCGAAATTCGCGAAAAAAAATCAGCTGTTCCATAGAAAAATGTCAATGACACTCAACAAAATGTATGGAACAGCTGATTTTTTTTCGCGAATTCTGGGTTGGTCCCATAATAAAAGTTGTTCACATTGATGAGTACTATGAGCCCTTTTCAGCTTAGCATACCCTTTATGAATAACCCTGTATATGGATAACATATCCTAACAAGAAGGATAATTTGTAGCATGGTTTTCTTTCCTCAAGACATAGTTATCGGAGTATTTTGAACGAATTCTTGGAGTTTGTGTAATCCTCCTTCCATCCATTAAAAGCAGAAGCAGCTGGTTGCTACATGATGCGATAAGTCTTATGTAAATTACCGTTACCTATATACTTAGGATTTGCAAAATTTTATTCTAGTAATAAAATAATCTGTGTGGTAATAAACCCTGTCTATAATTATTACAGACAACAAAATACAATGTAGGAAAGTAGGTATTATTTACAGCTTTTATGATGATCGGACGTGTTTCAAAAGCCATGACCGATATTTTGTAACAAGTCAGCATGTTGCATCTTTAGATAGGTTTCATGTAGGCATCTTAATGGAGTAGGCTGCAAAATATCATAGCATCAAAGGCGAAGTTAATCTTTCCATAATATTATTATCTTGAAAGTTCAAGATAGAGGTCCATGTTGGACGTTGGTTCCTTTTATAAGAGACCATTAATTACTCTGGAACAATGAAACATGCCTGGCACATGTCCATTGTTCAATGATATGTTATTTTTTTAAGATTTCATTTCTTTTATCTAGAAAGAAACATACCTACTTACAAACTTACTTTAGATTAGAACAATGAAACATGTGTGGGACCTGTTTATTGTTCAATGATATGTTTTTTTTTGTGGATTTTATTTTATTTTTTTATATTTATAAAGAAACATATCCACTGACAAACAGAAACAAAATGTTATTTTTTTCATCAATTTTTTAACGACCAATTTTTATCTTTACCAGGTATAGTCCTGTTCAACTGGGTACAACTGGGCCTCACTATATTCGGCCTATTCATGGTATTCGACCCCCTGGGCTCGGTCAACTACGGAGACATGCAGGACACGCCGAACCAGGTCCGGCATCACAGGAAGGTCACCGGCCTCTGGTCCAGGAGGTTTAGATGGGCTTTCTGCTGGCTGAAGAGAGACGAGCATGGGAAGGAAGCGTTTCAGCAAGTCGCAGGTAATTTACATCTTTAACGGTAAAGGGAATCTTTTTGCCTGCCTTAAATTTATTTTTTATAATGACTAAATCCGCATTTGACCACCAACTCGCCTGTTGGTAAGCGACAATGTGGTCGAAGATGAAGCACGCAGATTTAGAAGAGACCTATTTTTTCACTCTGACCTTGAAAATCCCAAGATTATATCTCTCAGGGAACAAGGAAGCCGGAAGACTTCCATTCCCGGAACAATTCCAATTTGCCCTTTTTGCCCGTTCGTAACACATGTAAATAAACCACTGATTCTATATTTATGATTTTTGACTGTAATACAAATTACAATACAATAACTCTTTATTGACACCATAAAAATGAAAATGCAATGTAATGAAAATAAAAAATAAAATATGAGTAAATGCAATGTGCAACATGCATCATAAGGAAAGACATTATTTTAGCTAAGGTCAGAGCTACGCCTGTAGTGGGGGTAGTTTATCTGCTGACTCACGTTTTCTGTAACAAAAATATCACAATCTCGTGATGCAATTAGAGCAAAGCAAGATTACAAAGTATACCATCAGTTATTTTGATACCATGTAGGACTCTAGGTAGACCACTTAACATACAAAGTTGCTGTTACTACATAGGTACTAAATAATATATGACCTAGGTGGACTAGTTTTTAGACTACATTTTAAATAAATGATCTCAAATTACTATAATAGTAGGTACATATATAATATGCTTCTCTGCATAACTACGACAAAAACACTCAGGTAAAAAAGAATGATCTCCTTCGCTAAATATTGTGACAAAAACTATAAATTATGAGATCCTACTTCGTTTCTACCGTTACTTTAGGTACGAATGTCTACCTACACATTTGTAAGTAGGTACAAGTGTAGAACGTCTCAAAATCAAATGATTTAACCACAAAAAACCGACGCCATAATAATTTAACTGGTGTAACTAATTTTTAATTGCTTTGCTTACAATTATACACCAGTCATTAAATAAGCGATTTGCCAAAACAGCACTCGAAAATATCCCGTAGTTTTCTGTGATGTTAAATACAGTAAGGACAATCGAAAAACCATGTTATTGTTAACTAAATGCCCACTAGGTAGACAATCGGTGCTTTAACCAATACCACTAACATAACTACCTCACCAACACTAACTAACTTACTACTGAAATAATCCAATTTGTAAGTTTTTAGCGACGTTTCCAGCAAGTTTAGTGAAATCTTCCCCATAACATAAACGCAGTTATTTTTAATTTATCTAACGGGATTTATCACGCATTTTAACTGTTTAGGTATTATATTTTCTACCACACGTATCAACCATGTTGCAATGACTGACTGTTATGTCATGAATTGTCAGCTCGTGATCACGACCATTGCAAAATGGTCGAAATGCCAAGAGGAATTACCTTAATTTAATAATAAATATGTGTGATAAGTCCCGTTAGCTAATTAAAAACTTGTGTACAAATTGCGAAGTTTAACCTTACATCAAAGGTGTTCGTTTGTCGTTGGTTGCTATTGCTAACCACAACCTTGAGACAAAGCAAGCACCCTTTCCCATCCCACAGCTTACGTAGTCTTACTCAGAAACCTCCGAAGGTAAAGACAAATGTTTGATGTTAAATAGTTTCAATGTTAGAAACGTAAATACTTGGCAAAATTTACCGTCACAGTTCAAACGTGCTCTTCTAAGAAGTTAAACATCTCTTCCATAACTTGACTAACTCGTGTATAACCTACCTACGTCATAAACTTAAAATAGAATTTCGTTCATGGTCAAAATTTCAAGCAAACATTTTCTTGCAGCCCTGCTCAGCGCACTGTTCCGTTCGACGGACCTGGTGCCTTCAGACGTGGTGGCGGGCTGCGTTCTTCTCAGGGTCCGGCAAAAACGAGAGACCAGAGAAATGAGGAGAATCCAAATGCTCAACGATGAGGAACCGATATACACCACAGATGTGAACAAAGTGTTCTCGGAGACGCCTCCGTGGATGAACTTGGAAGATGCGTTGCATTACTTGAAACTCTCGATAGCAGCCTATGGCTGGCCTTACGTGCTTTATAGGCACTGCTTCACAGGGTTCTGCAAGCTGGCGCGGCACTTGACATGTTGTTGTTGTCGGTGAGTTGCTTTAGCTTTTTAAACTTAATTACAATTTAAAAAAAGACTTAAATTATACAAGTAAGTACATACGAAAATTACAAAATACTTTAATTAAAAACTAAACTAAACTAACCTAAAAGGCCGCTGCCTGCGTGAATTGTTTCATAAAATGCTAGCCCCATACTACGTTGTATGGCGATGCTCTCACCCTTTGGGCGAGATAGAGGCCAGCATTTTGGTCACGTCACGAGTGACCTCGACCAGACAAGAAGAAAAAAAATTAATAAAATAGTTTGACTTGCATAGGTACATAGATTTTTCGTCTCAATTAGGCCTTAACTAGGTCTTAACTAGATTTTCAACAAGGTATCATTTTCATATTACATTTGTATACAGAAAAGCTTCGTTCTTGTACTTCATAAAAAGGTCGTTTCTGGTTTAACTCAATTTGAAGCATCCATCCCAGTAATGGCTTTGCCAACTTATACGTCAACTCGTAATTTCAAGAGCACATCTTACCCTGAGTGTTACCTACAGAATTTCACGTGGCAACCCGCTAAGTTTCCACATTGTGTAAGAAAGCTTGCTGAATATTAAACAGGTGTTTTGCTTAACAAATCAGGCTCTGCCACATTAAAATAGGTGGGGTACTTAGGGTAATGTCATTATCCCGAGGTACGAGTCTTAATTACTCTTGGTTATAATATAAGTTTGCTTAGAATGCCTTTAAACTTTCTCTTTACGAAACTGAAACGGGTATTCGGATATCGGTGTTTGTTTAGGTGTTTAATAAAGTTCTACTTATTTGCTTTGTTTCAGGCCAAAGAACTCAATAGTCACGGAAGACAACTGTTGCATGTGTAACTTTGCTGGCATCAAGTACATGTCGAAGGCGTCCGCTGACGATATCATCTTCGCGTCTTTCAACAACAGAGTTTTTGAGGTAAAATTTTGTTACGCACAAAAAACTATTTATAAAAACTAAGTTGCAAAAAAGTGAATTGTTTGAATAGGACTCTGTTTGCCGAGCGTGATCTGACTTAGGTTCCTTGGTACCTTTGCCTTGTACATGCAAATGAGATAAAATATGTTATTGTGTTTATAAAAATGAAATGATGATGATTAACACAGCTCATGGTTTCTTTTGTTTTCAGCTACCATTCTGCGTGATAGCAGACCATGAAAGGGAAAGTATAGTGGTGGCGGTGCGAGGGTCCATATCTCTACGAGACATCTTCACTGACTTCAGCGCTGGCTGTGAGAAATTTGAGGCTGATGGTGAGTAACTTTTCAAGTGTTTTTGTAGCACACACGCACAATTTCTTTGTTTACGGTCGCATAAATGGATATTCCTTTGAAAATGCATAGCCCAGTTTGCCTTTGGACTAGTTCCATCAGTCATCAAATTCATGGTAAATGGTTGGTTCTAGGTTTGCCAGAAGACACGGCAGCGCACAAGGGCATGTCGATGGGCGCTGCCAAGATGCTGAAGAGGCTGTTACCGGTGCTGGACCGCACCTTCCAGCAGTTCCCGCATTATGACCTCATTCTTACTGGTATGATAAGACACGTTTAGATAGTTAGAGAGCTCAAGAAACTTGGGCCTAACATAATTTGAGTATTGTTATTCAATCTTGCAATGATATCTCGCTGCGAGACGCAAGTAGGTACAGGAAGTAAGAAAAACCTCGTATTTACATTCTTAAAATAAGACAAGAGTGTTCATACTGGGCTTTCCTGGTTCTCAGTCTTGAATTACAAGTTGCAAGTATCAGAATGTTATGGTTTATTTTTATTTTTTAGATCTTAAAGTCTAGAACAAGTTTTCTTGTTTGTGCAGGTCACAGTCTGGGTGCTGGAGTGGCAGTATTAGTAGGATTAAAATTGCGGCCGAGGTATCCTCATCTCAAGGTGTTCGCGTTTTCTACACCAGGTAAAATTATACAATACTTACATACTTTCTAAAATATGCTTACACTTAAAAGCTTTGAAAATCAATAACACTAATTCCTTTTCCCAGCGGGTTTAATAAGCCGGGAAGCGGCGCGGTTCACGGAGACCTTTGTGATGACGGTGGGCGTCGGGGACGACCTGGTGATGAGGCTCAGCGTACACAGCATAGAGAACCTCAGGACCAAGATCATACAGACCATACACGCCACCAAACTACCTAAGGTAAGATGATTAAGTGGACTTTCTAACATATCCTTGACCTTTTTGTCGACCACTTTTTCTTTACATCATTATTTTATATCAGCCTTTCTCCCTTACGAACTGACTGGGATTTTTATTATCTTGTCTTGTCGTGTTGTTTTTGTTGTGTTTGTCTCTGTTTGTTTTGTTTTGTTTTAGATACTTTTTTTTTAATCCAAAGATCCTTTTGGCTTTCGTAGTAGCCAATATACCTATCCTTCAACAGAATATTACTTTCCCTCCACTCTCTTCTATTACATTGATTATAAAACCAAAACTGTCTTCTTTCAGTATCGGATAATGCTGAACGGTTTCGGCTACGCTCTGTTCGGCGTGCCGGCCCGCGACCTGGAGTCCACCTGGCGGCGGCCCGAGGACCTGGAGGCGAACCACTCGGACGACTCCACGGACGCGCTGCTGGTCCAGAGCGTCTCCACCGTGAGTGCTGTCAGTTGAGCCCTTACTACCAGGTGTCGTGTGCTGCTTGCAGGCTTTCTATGTCTATCCATTATTAACCTATCATTTCACGTAAGTAGTCGTGTGGTTTTGTGTTGTTGTGTTGGTAAACGTAAATTTGTTAGTGTCAGTGTTAGAGTCAGCCGTTGATGTGAATTGTCAGTTTAATAGTTAATCGTTGTTAACGTGAAAGGGCAGTAGTCGACTTGTGAATTTTTGATAACATGGAAGTCAATCATCGTTGACGGTTGACGGTAATGGTTGTTATTGTTAACAAGAATAGTTAAATATTTATCGTTGGCGTGAATAGTCAGTAGTGAAAATATTTTCTTTTAAATTAATTAAAGATATAGGTACGTGAGTGAGAATCGACGGAATTTGAAGAGAAGAGATACTTAGGTACACAATACATGTAGAAGTAAAAGACAGAAAGCGGGTACCTACAACCTAACATTGCCAGACAATTACTTCTGACGTACAGCTTTTAATTTCGCACATAAACATCAGAAAGAACGCCCGAACCGACGAGGAGTCCAATTAACAAACAATACCCACCTTCAAGAGCTCAGTGCTAAATTGAAGGCCAAATGGTTGCGTGTGGGAATGTTCATTGAAAATAACAGAGAGTGCTATGACCTCAGAAATAAGCCTAGTACTGAAACATTCAACTGACTGATTCTCTAATTGTTTAAATTATATTCCCAGGACTTAGCTTTGATTAACATCTAGATTGATCTAGGTCATTAATTGTAGTATTGCGTAAGTTCCTATGTAGAGGTAGATAGGTAGATAAACTCTTTATTGTTCACACCAGAAATTACAAGCAAAAGGATAATAACACTGAAAAGTAGTAAAACAAGTGGCAGCTATAATTACCGGTAAGAGCGATCTCTTCGAGGCTTCTGTACTAACCTAAGTTTTCAAATCGCATTTTTTTTTTGCAATTGAGTGCTGAGACGAGCAAATCGCTCGCCTGTTGCCTGGACTAAGATAGAAGACTACGAGATCACTCAAGCATAGCCAAAGTCGAACAGCTTTTTCGCTTGGCTCAGGATAAGAAGTTCGCTAAGCTGCCGGCCATCCTCCAGTGAAACGGCACAGATGATGATTATAGACCAAGTTGAAATAAAATCTGACTAAATAATTTCCGACGCTTAAATTGAGATCCATATTATCTTTGTTATTTTGATTGGGTAGATAAAATCTAATCATTTTATTTGTATTTTCATGAATGGTTTATTAACTCTGTTAAGGCTGTTGAGGAAAGATTATTTGTTTTGTGTATGCTATAATCTAAATGTACTTAGGTACTCTCACTTTGTGGATTTGTTCCGATTTTTGTGGATTTTTCTGGTAACGGTTTGATCTTGCTAAATGTTTATTAACTATACGTTTTTAACTTTATGTTTCACATTTCTACAGATTTTTGTCAGTAGACGAATTTTAAGTCCTATTTTTCGAATTTTTGCTTTTGTGAAATAACAAAATAATTATTCACCTAATAACAAAAATAAATAAAAAATAGTGGTTTCTTTCCTAGTCATAGTCATAGTTTGTTTTGTTGTGTTGTTGGTTTTATTTTAATAATTCGCTTGTTTACCGTAATTTATTAATTTTCTATGTGTTTTGTGTTGCGCCAAGCCAGCTATGCAGTAGATTTAAACAAATATTCCAAGTTAACGTCATAACTAATAACTTACATATTCTCCCACTTGACAGGAAGCGGCGCTAGTGTCGCGTGACGTGTTCGCGCGCCGATTCTCTTCGAACCGGCTGTTTACGGCCGGACGGATACTGCACATAGTGCGGCGCAAGCGCATGGGCATTGAAAAGTGAGTATCAAGACCTAAATGTAAATACCAGTAACTGTCTGAAACTAACCGTATGAAAAAATTTAAAGTGAGTTTTTTTTTAAGATTTTGCTTCAACGGATTTCGATTTCTGGTCCAACAAATACTTTATTTCCAACTAAAACAAAATAATGCTATCGGTTTGCGGAAATGGTTTAAATATTAGATTTATGAGGCAATGGATCGGTTACAACAACAATCAGAGACCTGTCTCTACGAATTTTTTATTGCTACGGACGAACAGGAAAGGAATTCCACTAAATCGAAAAAGTCCGTAACGTGCTTTAAGGCTCTTGGTAGAGTTATCTACCAAAACTTTAGTAAGTTTTTTGGTATAACAATTTTGAAAGAGATGCATTTCTTCTCTAAGAGACATGGACAATTAGACATACTCGTATATTAACATAGTGTTAGGTACATTACAATATTTGTAGATTAAATAACCCCACAGCTGCTTTATTCGATTTAAATTAATTTCAAATCGAATAACGCCGCAGGTCTTGTGAATGGTTGTTTGAACAGGTTTTGTAAAAGTGACTATTAACTTGTTACATATGTTTTTTGTACATGTCTGATAACAGTAATGAGGGAGATGAAGAAAGGTAAAATAGTTGTTATAGACTATTATTTATTTTGAATTCAGATACGACACATACGCCATCTATGTTTTGTACACTAACCTAAGTTAAATAAAAATTAATTAAATTATTAATGAAAATTTGGTGTCAAATATCGTTTCTGAATTTAGCAAAATTGATAACTAAAATGTCTTCAAACTATTAGCTTCAAAATTTAACGTGACTTAATTGAATTACAGGAAAGTGCGCACACAAGAACCAACATTTGAAATGCGGTGGGCGTGTCCTGAGGACTTCATGGAACTACAAGTAATGCCAAGAATGTTACTAGACCACTTACCAGAGAACGTACACCACACATTACAGACTGTTCTAGAAGAAAGACATACGTACCGCGTGACACACGTCGTATAACTCCACTAATTGACCAACAGATGGCGCTAAACTAAATAGAGCATTTATTTTTTACCTGCCACGCCAAACTGCATTGTCTTTGATAAGTGATTTGTGATTTAAGATGCTATCTTCGCCTACTTAGTAACGAAAGAACGTAATCTCATTTTTTAATTTTGTATTTTTAATTGATCTGTGACGTAATGCCCTTAGGTTATATGAAAACGTTAAAAAGTAAGACGAACTAAAGTTATGAACTGTTTTAACCTTTGATAGTCTTAACCTTGTACAATTGGAAGCTACCTGAGGATGCTATACATTTTTTAACGTCTGTCACTTATTTTTATATACTCGTATATTGTGTTATGTACCGTGACTCAGAAATGAACACTTTCTATGAATCTATTGTAAATATTGTCTCATGTATTATGGTTTTGTCAAAACCAGTGTCGGATTAGCAGAATTATTTAGTTTAGTTAAGAAATGTGAGAAGACTGTGATGATGTTTAGTATGAAAATAATGTTAGAATGTATGTAAGATTGTAAGCTGATGACTGTGGGCTGTCGAGTGTGTCTTTGCCGTGAAGGTAATACTAATAATTGTAAATATTTTATCATAAGGCATTTTGAGTTTCACAGAAACTTCGGGAACTAATACCTCGTCCCATTACGTAACATATCAACGTTTAAAACGTTATCATTTCCATTGACGCCTTAATTTCTCTAATCGCTTCATAGATGGCGTTGAATCGCTATATTAAAATTAATTTGCTCAAATCGGTAAGCAATTTATTTTTCTAAAATTCGATGTAGGGCATCATGTAGCTACTGCCAAAGTATCGATACTTACTTTTTGTAGTGAAAATAATAGAATCTTCGTTAATAATTATTAATTAAGACTTGCAAAGCTACCACTAAGTACAATAACTAGTTGATATTGATAGAGTAGCATGCTGCGTTACCGGAGTCAATTATGTAGTAAAATAAAACACAACGTTACAGATTAGTACATTATTAATTACAAATAGATAAATTATAATTTCCTCTGTGCATACTTTTTATGAAATATCAAATTTTCAAATAGAACCTTAATATGAAAAATAATAATGTGTACAATATTATTAATCAACAACATAAATAGATAATGAATCATGAATTTCCACAAACTCACGAATTTCCACATACGTAACCATCTAATGTTTAAATTAGATTTGTTGTAATCATTGATCAGTAGAATATTACTCAAACTAATTATTTTAAAGACATTGAACAAGTTTTTACTCCAGATATGATATTTAGGGACCCTACTAGTTAATTCACTCGCAAAGTTGTAAATAAAATACTTAATGTAAATATACTTCGGGAACAAAATATTTAGAAGGACTTAATAACGTTATACCTACTTATAGCAAAGTTTCTAAACAATGTTTTTTGTAAAAGCATTTATGTATAAATATAAATAACATTCCAATTTTTGACTAATGTTTCCTCAGTCCCTTGCCAATGGGTTTAGTATTGTTTAGGATAAATTCGGGTTCATTCTCCGGCAATCGATATTTTCCTGCCCAGTCACTCCTGACTATATCAATGTCAGCAAAGTGGCAAAGTTAATATTTTTTGCCCTAGAATCGGCCCGCTGAGCAGTAGGTATATGCAAACATGATTGTATTTTACATTTACACTTTTAATTTTTGCCACCAACAAAATAATGATATACGAAATAACGTTATATTAATTCTCATTTTCTGAAATTATGTTCAGTTAGTGTCATAAAGTACAAAATTTAGAATCTTGTGGCAGCAGATCACAACAAGTTCTTGCAACTGATATCGATATCTGATGCTATCATGCTACAAAAAATTATTAATAAAAAATAAGATGACTCATGTAAAAGTACGCTAATCAGATTATATACTTCTGAGAGCAAACACACATGAAAGCTGTGCGACAAGATGTCGCAGTGCTAAAACAGCGTCCCAACCCAGAAACATTATATCAAACATTCGACCACGTCGCTGCGACGCGACGTCGCGTCGTGTTGCACTGATTTTATGACTCTTAAGCCGGCGACTGACCTGAGCATTTTGCCGTAACGTAGCATTCGAAGCGAACGTGGTGGAGCACGCGGCGCTATGAGCGAGCGGATCGACTCGCTGTACTGACCTGCAACATTTCGTCGTAACGTAACGTTACGTTATACGAAATGTTACAGGTCAGTCGCCGGCTTTAGGCTTGTGTTCACCAAAATTTAACTTGACGATTATTTATTTAATCGTCCATTGTTGACATTTAAATTATTGACAAGTCAAAAAGGGTGGGTTAAAAATGTAATCACGTTGTTAAATGATGGAGAACATGAGTCTTAGTAATCTCTTAGTTCTTGTCTGTAGACATTCCAGAACAACCATTCTATTTTCCAAGTCTTTAACACATTATTTTACCTCTAACGTAGCTTCTTGCTCTAACAGCAAGTGATGCCTACCGATAGACAGAGACAACGTTAATTTTGTCAGAAGTCAAAGAACGTCGAGCATTATGACATTTAAGCATAGAGTTATAAAGGGCCTTTATAGACGATGCTTAGCAGTTGCTTAGATTGACAAAAAAATGACATTTAACTTGTGCGCTATACAACAATGTAGTGCGCTGTCCCAAGCAATGCTCTATACGAAAACATTACAAGGCCCCCGTCTTTAAAAAATTGTCTATTCATAATTTTTTCTGCAGCTTTACTCTTTGATATTTTGCAATTGATATTACTATATAATAAGATATTTATTTTGTAAATCGTTGTTGCTACCTACATTGTTTTATTTTGATATTTTTTTTATTATTTTACATGGAGAGGTACTGAATCATGTTCAAGTATTAGAAGGACTGAGGTTCTTTTCACTTGTACCCTAAATTAGGGCTTTATAATCTCTCTCACTATGTACTAGGGTGTAGCCAATGTCTTGTGTTGGGTTTGTGTTAATTTATAATAAAATATATTTTAAGTAAATACCTAGTCTTTTTTTATTATAGCTAAGTTTTCTTACACTTCAGCCCTTTATTAAAATATAATTGATATTGAATCAACGCAGATAAATATACTAACTAAAGAATAAAGTCTAAGTCTAAACCAACGTTACTTTTTGGAAATCCGCATTTGCCTATAAGTGATGCAAACTAAATTGAACATTGTCGTCACGAGATATACTTAGTTCAAATTAGTTTGACATTTTTCAATTAATTTTCAAGTGTTTTAATATCATCGACTCAAGCAATGATATTTAAAACTATAAACTTGGTTTTGGAAATCTCTGTTCTCAAGAATGATTTGTTTTACTATCCGTATTTATCGGCTGCCCGTGGTCCACCTACACAGTTCACCTGGGTGTACCAGGGACATTTTTTCCTTCCCGTGGTTCACCTGCATTATGGATGCAAACTATTTGTGTAAATGGATATCTTAAAATATCCCTACGTTTTATTTAAAACAGTCATAAATAAATTTGTCGATACGAGATCCTAGGTTAGCAGAAACGATGGAGAGGTATTGCACTTTAGATTGACAAAAAGTGTGAGCACCGCTCGCGAGAGGAAAAACATCTTGATGGTTTATGCATTCCTGGTACTTGAAGTGGGTGGAAAAACTATTCTTAATTTAATTATATTGCCCATTCCAAGAGAAATATATCGCAAAAACAAGTTTTTCGATTGATTGCATTGAGTAGAAAAAAAGTTCAATTTTAATGTCATGTAATTAAAACGAACGAGATCGAATAAATCATTTATTGCATTCAAGTTTAAACCTTATATAAAAATATATTACAATCAATTCATCAGTCATCGAAAAAATATCACAGCAATCGATTAAAAGCTTGAATTTAATTTTTAACAAAACTATATAACTTTTCAACTTACTATTTTAGTGCACATAGCATATAAATCTCTATATTCAAAAATAAGTCTATCATTATTGAGAATAACGGTTTTTTTATTTTTTTATTATAACTAAGTATATGATATTTGGCATAAAACTATTATTGAAGCGCGTTTAACACTTTACATGGGGTTTATTATGTCTTTAACAGTAATTAATAAATGAGTAATTGAGTATTGAGATCGTTTACTATATCATCTGCACAGGTTCCGGAGCTCAGTCATTGCAGTATGTGAAATGGAAGTTTTGTTCCTCTCTGTCTTATACCTAGAACAAAAATATAGGTGTCTCGTTCAAATAACTTACAATGAAAAGGACGCCGCATCCTAAATATTGCACGAGTAAATGGGAGTCATTCCTGTCCACATGGTAGACCGTGTCTGATATTGATTTTGACGCATGCTAGACCAACATTTTGGTACGTTCAAGTTACTATGCCGCTCAGACTTACTGATCTTGTCTCTTTGCTTTTTGTCTTGGCTTTTTGTGCGGTTCATCAAATCGTACAAAAAGTACGCAGAGTCCGCCAAAAACTACTGCAAACTTTTTGTTGACTTGTTGACCTGACAAAAAGTCTCTCGGATATGTTGCCTATAACTACAGGGGCTATAATAAAAGGGTGTGCTAAGCCGGAAAGGGCTCATAGTATCATCATCATTATGACCAACATTGACTATGCGACCATCCCGGAATTCGCGAAAAAAAAATCAGCTGTTCCATACATTTTGTCGAGTGTCATTGACATTTTCCTATGGAACAGCTGTTCTTTAGGGAATTCCGGGTTGGTCCCATTGTAAAAGTTGTTCATATTGACAAGTACTATGAGCCATTTTCGAGTCAGCATACTCTTTCCTTATAAGTCCTTATAAGTCTGTAGTTAACTGTCGATAAAGTCAAGCGTAACGCAACGGAAGCTCTCGCCACGACCACGACCCGACAGAAGGACTAGGCCTTCCATGAAGCTAGGAGTGTTCCATGTTAGTAACTAGCTACCTTCATATGCAACCTTTAATCCTCCCACTGCTGGCATACAGGTCTACCCTCGAAGGGTGATTAGGCCGTATTCCACCACGCTGGCCAAGTGCGGGTTGGTGGATTCACATACGCCATTGAATTCCTTCTCCGGACGTATGCAGGTTTCCTCACGATGTTTTCCTTCACCGAAAAGCCAGTGGTATGTAAATTCGTACATAAGTCCCAAAGAACTCATTGGTACGAGTCGGGGTTTGAACCCGCCACCTCAAGAATGTGAAGCGGCTGTTCTCCCACTGAGCTACCACGGCTACCGCTAGCTCCCTAGCTACCTGTTAATAAAGTCTCGCGCCACGTCGGGTCGGTAGGCCGCCATGTCCCGCAGGTAGGCCTGGTCGTTGGTGAGCGCGCGCCGGTAGGCGAGCTCGCGCCACGCCTCGCCGCCGCGACCCGACAGGAGGACTAGGCCTTCCATGAAGCTGGGAAGTAGATTGGGACTCGTTAATAAAGTACCTGTGTGACCTCAATAGTTGACACTGATAAGAATTGTACCCATGTGACTTCAAATGTATGACAAGGGAGCAAAATCATATTTTTAAGGCAAGGGCGCCGTAGTGTGAGTTGTTTTTGGTCGTGGAACACAAAGGAACAAAATAAATCCATGTTCCTAATTCAAATTCATTAATACCTTGCATGTAATTTTTTTTCAGAAAATACCAGTAGGTATACGAATATGCTCGCACATTATGTACAAACCAATCTTCATTTTTCGAGTAGATGGTATTAAACAAATGTAGAATAATTAATTTGTTTTCGTTTTTAGGGTTCCGTCCGTATTGTTGGTAATATTTTGTGTATATAAAATATTATTTAATAATTTTGAGTTAACTTTTTTTAAATGCTTGTATTTTTAACATGGACAAACTCGGGCTCTTGCTTTCGTGAATATGCTAGATCCAACATCCATAGTTTTAAATATCTTCTTTCGAAACTTACCTCAAATATTCGCTGACAAGTTTATACATCTGCGCCGTACTACGGTTCAAGATCAACCGCGTCGGCGAAGCATTCAACAGCGATATTTGCAGCGCGATTTGTTGCGCCAGTGTCGCCATTTCCCCAGCGAAGCCGGTACACCCGGCTTGTAAGAACAGAGAGCACGCGTCGGTGCAGTGGTTGAGGGCTGTCTCGAGGAGCGATCGGGTTGGGACGTTGTCGTGGATTTGGAGCCATTCTGGAGGCTGGATGGGTCTTTTGGATGTTGCCTGAAAAGAATAAGTTAAGTTTAAAAATATTTAAAAACAAACAATTTTAGCTCAATCTGACATCCGGAAGTGGGCAAACGACCGACGCTTTTAAATTTATGAATGAATTAATAAAGGTACCTTCAACACAATACAATTATTTACTTTTCTTCTCCTTTCTTTCTCTCTTTTCTAACTCCTTTTTTATTATTATATATATTTTTATTATCCAACAAGAGAACAAGAAAACAAGAGCGATAAACCTACAAGAGTGAAGGAAGATAGTAGAATTTGTAGATATCGTACCTTCGAAGCATCCAAAGCCATCTTCTCCAAATCATCGATGAGGTTGTTCGCCTGCTTCTTTTTAACGTTGGCCGCCTCCGCGTGCATGTTGAAGTGCAGAGCCACCATTATGTAGGCCTCGGTGTCGCCCGGGCAGTGCACGCGCAGGAAGTCGAGCAGGCCCTGCTTGAACTCGGCGATCTTGTCGGGCTGCTGGCCCAGCATGTAGTCGAACTGCCCGAGGAGGAACTCGAACTGGTGGTTGTCTCTTAGTGCCTGGGAAATCAAGGGTTATTCATAAAAAAAATGTCATCATAGATGATAGTGGGGATATTAGTTCGGCCGTGCTAATCATATTGTTTTTATTGTTATTTTCATTTTTTTATCACATTGTATTCTAGTGGGGAGTACTGGGGAGACATGAGTGTGAAACGTTTATATTATCACATCATCATCACCTAGATCATTTTACGTGACGTCTTATAATTCGATGGAGCCGGCTGCACGCAAGAAAAAACATGACGTATGCGGCGTTACCGCGTTACCTCGCTCTGAGGCGTTCCATGTAAGGCTTGAAGTGCAAGCGAGAACGCGCAACGAGCGACAAAGAGGCACAATCGGCCTCCGCGTTCGGCAGCGTTCGACATCTGTCTCTCTCCTACTTGAGTGAGCAATGCGTCCGCGTGGACAGCTGCTATACAATAATACATTTACATGTTTTCGTCAAGTATGAAGTGCAGTGAAAAGTGAATGTGGTGTCAATTGTTTATAGCAACGATAATTGCGGCGATAAAGCTAATGATTCTTTCGATATTAAATATATGTTCAGTGATATATTGTCGTAATTGTATTTATGCGTACAAATAAATGTAACTTGATCAATTCAATTGTGATTTCCATTTACCTCCTTCTCTATATCCATACAAAATACAAACAAACAAATAAAATTAAAATTTTCTTTTGGAAAATGAAACCATTCCATCAGTATTTTCTTATGACGTTGTCACGTTCAACTATCGTCAGTAAACCGAATTTTTTAAACCCATTGCTAGGTACAGGCCTTACAGTGCCATCTACCTTGGTCCTGTGCCAATCGGATCAGGTTTGACCTTTCCTTTTTAATAATGTCATCGATCCACTTCGCAACCGACCCGCCAGCGCCGCCGCCGAGCGCAGCGCCGCCGCCACGTGTGTAGTACTACATACCTGCAGTATGTAGGCACACTCGGTGTACCTGGCGAGCCCGGTGAGGAGGCGCACCATGAGCCGCCAGGAGCGCGCGGCGCGCAGGCGGCCCGCCAGCGCCGCCGCCACGTGTGTAGTACTACATACCTGCAGTATGTAGGCACACTCGGTGTACCTGGCGAGCCCGGTGAGGAGGCGCACCATGAGCCGCCAGGAGCGCGCGGCGCGCAGGCGGCCCGCCAGCGCCGCCGCCACGTGTGTAGTACTACATACCTGCAGTATGTAGGCACACTCGGTGTACCTGGCGAGCCCGGTGAGGAGGCGCACCATGAGCCGCCAGGAGCGCGCGGCGCGCAGGCGGCCCGCCAGCGCCGCCGCCGAGCGCAGCGCCACTGCCACGCCCTCCGTGTCGCACGCGCACGAGAACCACTCGTGCGCGATCACTAGCAGCTCGATGCTGATTATGTTCACCTAGTAAGGATTACACGCTGTTATGAAACCGGCAACGTCCACCCATAATGTAGCATTCGGATCCTATATTGAGTCCAAGGCTCAATAGGCTGACAAAAATCTAGGCACCTATCCTTTTGAAGGTGAAGGGTGCGACGGTACTGCTGTGCAAAGTTGTTCAAAGCACAAGTTCAGTCGCGCGTGGAGTAGTGTTGCTTAAACATCGATAGTCATTCGATTAATCGATAATATTTCAACATCGAAACTATCGATTGACTGAGAAAATAATCGATACCAGCACATCTTTATTTTGAACACACCCAAACCATAGAACGAATTGATATCTCTGCTTTTTTTGCCCAATCAGGCACGTTATACAACACCAGTCGTTGAATCCATAATCGATGTTCGTCAATATTTAGAAAAACCACCAATAGACAAACATTAAACATGCTTGTCCTTTAAAATATTGGGCAAAATCAAATAATGTCATGTGTATGATGGCAAACAAATATTTGTCCTGTGCGGCAACATCTGTTCCCTCCGAAAGGATATTTTCCAAAGCGAGTCTTATTATGAATGAAAAAAGAAACAGACTGAAGGAAAATAATTTGAATACTTTAATTTTTTAACCAAAATTTAAATATGTTTTAAAAATACTTAAATATGTTTTGAGTTATTAATACAAAAAAGTATGCAAAATTGTGTTTTATTTTATACCTTTAAGTCTCGAAAACGGAAAACTATCGATTAACTATCGATTATTAAAAAAAACAATCGATACTATCGGAATCTCTAAAAATCGATGTTTAAGCAACACTAGCGTGGAGTACTGTTCGCACCTTTGGGATGGATCGGCAAAGTACCAGCTTGAGATACCTATTAGAGTTAGGCCCTAAATACTGAGGGATCGTGCCAAAAAGCTCATTTGCAACGTCTCCCTAGTAAAGCGTAGAGACTAAACTACAAAGTCACGACCATGGATGCAAAGTTGCCAGTATGTCGGTATTTTATCAGATACATTTCGAAGAATGTGATCTCTTCTGATCTGCACGATCTTTTACCCTCTGGCCCGCTCTATTATCGGATCACCAAGACTAAAGCTATAAAAAAGAGACATGGTTTTATGATCGCCATACCAAAAACCTCCATTCTACATTTATTGTGCAAACGCCAGAGTGTGGAATGTTCTGCCTAAGTCATAGATACATTACCTAAAGATGGAACCAAAGTGTAACCGCACATGCGACAGCTATATTATTGAAATGATGCCAGGATAGAAATGCTTCCCTCAATTTAGGGGATAAAATTTCATAAAATATTCCTAATCTTTATACTTCACAAAATAAAACATTGTTATACAGGGTTATAAGGAAAGGATATAAAAGCCGCAAATCGCTCATAGTAGGAAAAGGTCTAATAGTAGGAAAATAACTACTACTATACTACTCATAATTATGAACATCTTTTATTAAAAGGCCAATCTTGCGATCGTGAAAATAATGTACCTAATCTTAGTTTTGGGTCAGCAGAAAATATGAAATAGTCCAATTAATTAATTATTTATTAATTTATTGGGTACAATCCTAGGCAAACATAATTCACAACCTGGCAGCATCAAATCGTAGGAAGCTCACATAGTAACTATTATTCCTAATCTGTGGTTTGCCCACCTTGGCACGGTTACAGCAACGGGGACAAAAAATGAAATGTCTGTCTCTCTTTTTCAACCGTGTTTGGCACTTCAACCATCTTGCTCTTTTTTACAGAGTAGCAATTATGGTTCCATCTGTTAATCTGAGGCCTTAAGTAATATAGTTCCCTGATAGATAGGTCTCTTTAAGTCGAAAGTGAATCGGTTTCTATTGGGCAAGCGTGCTCCGTCGTAGACCGCATTAGGCAAGATTGCGCTCAAGGCAAGCTAATTATTGAATAAAAAAAATGTCGCCCCAAAAATTTTCTTATGTTCCAGTTGTACTTTATTGTTGTAACAAAAGTCGTGCATGTATTGTATAAACATTAACATCTTTATGAATAAACAAACATATTTTCTAATGCTCAAATGTACGCTTTTTTCATCACTTCGGTATTACATATTTTTAGCTCCTTTTACTTGAGCCACTGAGAAAATAAATACTGTATTATATAATTGTCGGCGCTCTGAGCCAATCTTTATTTAGAGTGGTAAAAAACCGTAACTGACAGTGACAGCTTCGGAGCCGCTGACGTTTATACCACTCTGGCCATAGATAGAGCCAAAGTGTAACCGCACATGCGACAGCTATATTCTTGAAATAATGCCAGGATAGGAATGCTTCCCCCATCTTAGAGGAAAAAATTTCATAAAATATTTCTAATCTTTATACTTCACAAAATAAAACATTGTTATACAGGGTTATAAGGAAAGGATATACAAGCCGCAAATTGCTCATAGTAGGAAAAAGTCTAATAGTAGGAAAATAACTACTAGTATACTAATCTACTCATAATTTATGAACATCTTTTATTAAATAGACAATCTTGCGATTGCGAAAATAATGTACCTTATCTTAGTTTTGGGTCAGCAGGAAATATGAAATAGTCCAATAAATTAATTATTTATTAATTTATTGGGTACAATCCTGGGGAAACATAATTCACAACCTGGCAGCTACAAATCGTAGACGGCTCACGTAGTAACTATTATTCCTAATCTGTGGTTTGCCCACCTTGGCACGGTTACAGCGACGGGGACAAAAAATGAAAGGTCTGTCTCTCTTTTTCAACCGTGTTTTGGCACTTGCCATCTTGCTCTTTTTTACAAAGTAGCTGTTATGGTTCTGTCTGTTAGTCTGAGACTCTGGCACAACTACGAACGGTAATGAAAAGCGCGGGAAACAATACTTTAGGAATCTCGACAAGAGCCACAAGGACAAGGGTTGATAGTTAAAGTTGATACGTAGAAAGCTGATTACAATGGTTGCAATTACATCTGGAATTACAGTGGCGGTCATAGAATCTTATTGTATCATGTACCTATGCGCATTACGTGTTCGGCGGAGTGCCTGCTAGAATTGTATTGTGAATACTTGGAATATCCATTGAAGATCATAGTTGAACGGATCATTGTAACATTCATGTACTGACATCATTCAAGATTATAATCTACGTGTGTTGAAAGTAATGGTTTTATTCCTCTCGCCCGATTATACACGCCTGTATGTCTATTAGAACCTAGCTACATGCCCACATTATGAACATAGAACCGTCGACAATACCTAACTTCTGATAATTGGCAACACCTCACCCTATGAGTGCCTTTATATATATTGTTGATTTTGGATTTAAAACAAATGTCTTATTATTAAGAGGGTGTATTTTTGCTTACCTGTTTCGTCGACAACTGCGCTCCCTTAGTTATCCTCCTGATATTTGACTTGACTTCGCTCCGTATATGAACGTTGGACCTCGTCACCACATCAAACAAATTTCTCCTTGTATCTCTCGACATTTTACTTCCCGCCGCGTACACCGTCGAAACCGAATACATCGACTCTGTTTCGGCAGACAATAATGTACCTTCCTCCGTTAGAATAGATTCCAATTCCCCACTCTCGACGTTTTGGTATTCTTCGTCGATCAAAGTTTCGACGTCCAGACTGCTATCGTCTAGGGAATTTTCTGGAAGTTGCGTGGCTCCAGTGACTTTGTATATTTTTTGGAAGGCCATCAAATGTTCTAAAACTAGTCTTCCTATATGACTGCAGGCGTCAGGTCGCATATTCATGAACATTTCAAGGTCAGAGTTAAGGGCGTAGCCCCAGAGAGTGTACTGGAAATGCTCTTTTTGACGGAATGTTGAGGTCGCCAGGAGATGTGGGGATATGATTGCTGCTACCATTTCGCGGCACATGTATTCCGCTACCTAAAAGAAAGCAAGGGCTATTTATAAAAGAACTGTTTGTACAAGTCATTAGAGACGAGCATTATAATGTTTTAAACCAGCAAATATAAAAATAAATCAGTTTATCTTATTTACAATGGTATTTTAGAACGATACTAATTAATACAGTTACGGTTCAAAAATTAGAAACATGTCAATGACACTCGACAAAATGTATGGAACAGCTGATTTTTTTTCGCGAATTTAGAGTTGCTCCCATAGTAAATGTTGTTCATAATGATGAGTACTATGAGCCCTTTTCGGCTTAGCATTTATGAATAACCCTGGACCAAGGACCATGTTTAGGAAAAATCTCATCTGGCATGCATGACCATCAATAGGGTGATGAGTAAACACCGAAACAGACGGTGGATTTTAGATTAATTTATTTATCTACTCTCATATCGTAAAATTCAAATTACGAACTTCAAAATGAATATAATAATGACATACTTTTAGACAAGGCACAATGGGCCCAAGTTTGAAGGCTTTATTTGACAAATCTAAAATAACTAAAAATATAATTATCTGTCTTTATCATAGCAATGTATTAGACAAAGACGTCAATAGTTTTAGTTAATTTAGATCTGTCATAAAAAGCCTTCAAACTTGGACCCATTACCATAATATAAATAAAAACTATACAAAGTCTCATTATAACACTATTTCCCTAACAAAATAGTGTTGTCTTATAATGTAATTTTTTTTTGTCATTACGATAGTTTCACACTTGACACTTTTGGTACGTAGTAACTATTGCCTACTGCATTAGCGCATGCGCGTGACAGCCTGGTTTTGGCGCCATCTCAGGGCGCCGCCATTGATTCCATTTTTGAACTAAGTTTATTATCGACCTTCATAGATGGCGCTACTAGTACTAATTTAAAAGTTTAGTACATCTAAATATAAATCCTACAGACATTTTAATGGTAATCTTTCATTCAAAATGCTGCTTTTCGAAGCACGAGTTTTGGTTCACAATTTCATTCCTTTTATTTACGCCTTTTTTTCCTAAATTGCTGGTTTACCAACAAGGTAGGTTAGTTTACCTCTTTTGTGGGTACTTTGAAAGTCTTGAACACCAAGTTGGCTAAGGACATGCGACCCCTTCCGCTGACCAAGTTGATGAAATCTAAGGGCCTGTCATGATTCGTCAGCACGTCCGTGTAGCTCAAGCCTATTTGTAAGGCAATCCGGAAGTAGCTGGCCACCTGTGTATGATAAAAAATAATTAATTGATCGTGATATAGGTACTGTCAGATAGACAGTAGACACCGGACTCTAAAAAGAATGGTTTCTTTGGACCATTTTGGTACGGTACCCTAAAAATTACCAATAAACTTCAGCCTAAGATTTAAGGCTGCTATTAGTGGAATTCATTTCGTGATACAAACTCATACGACCACAGGCCAGCTGCCCCATTATAGATTGAGTGCGAGTGGGAGCGCGGATGGTATGAAATAGGTTGGTTCAAACGAGATTGATTGCCTTTACTATGACAATCCGACACACGAGCTTTAACACTTTGGCTGCGGCTAATAATCACATGCGTTGTGTTTTACGCGCCTGGCATGTGCAGTGGCACTCGCGTCGCACAAAGGAAAACACAAGGTATGTGTTTCCCGCAGTCAAAGTGTTAAATAATTATTCTGATGATGTTATGCGACAATGTAAAGGAGTACGACGCTCAGCAATCTCAGAACTAGATTTTAGCTGTGGACTGTTTCAAAACTTTCCGTCTCTTCAAATACATTAATCCATACTGATTCAATTATTTATTTCATGTTTTCAAGAATAATTGATTTATTTTAATTGACTTGGTGACCTGCTTAGCGATGGTCAATCCACTGCGAACGGCCAAAGCGTCAAGCGCGGATAGTCTGTCGGCTTCTTCCCGCGCCGCCAAATGAGAACTTTCTGGAACATTCTCTTGCTTCTCCTGAATTACTACCAGCTCTTCAAAACTTGTCTCGGATATTTCCGACACTAGAACAATGAGACCATAAGACCACAAATATTACAGTACGATAATAATAATACTAAATAACACGATATATTAAGTTACTAAGTCCAATAATTTCTAGTGATTAATTTTGTACTATTTCTAACAGTTTTGAACAATTTTGATAGATTTGAGACTTTATTTTGTAATATAGCAATAACGTAGCTCTACCCTCATAATTGATATTTGAGTATTGTTTCTTGTTATTTTTCAGAAATTATTTTTACAAGTTTGCATCAATAACTTTTATTTTGCCAAAAAAAAAACCTTGAGAAAATTAGCAATAAATGTGCCTAGCACAACTTTGACGTAAAAATAAGTAGCGTGTATTCTATAGAAAAGTGTACGCTTTATACGCCCGTCAAGGGCGCCCTTGATGGGCGTAAATGGCATACACTTTTCTACACAGAAGTAATGCAGTACTTACTAGACAGTTTATTCTGCATCAGAGGCGAGGAGATCACTAGCCTCAACTCTTGCGGTAGTTCGTACGGCAAACAATATCCTTCCGCCAGCTTCAAACACGTCCTTATAATCTGCACTGGGCAAGTCGGCGGCCGGTACTTAAACTCATGGGGAGCTTTAAACAACCCGGACAGTCGAAAAGCCTCAACCAGCAACTTTAACTCCAAAAGGTGCGACATAACTCGACGCCAACAGTCGATTTCTTCAGGCTCTTCCAGTAAAACAACGTTTTCTATCCTCGCAACATGAGAGACTATCTCAATCTTGGACAGAAGCGCTGAAAAAGGCTTCTCCGCATTTTCTTGAGCTATTTTTCTAGATACGTTAGCGTCTTTCTGCCCATTTAGCACGAAATGGAACGTGCTTTCGTAATCGCTGAGAAGGATGGAGGTTTGACCTTCAGTCCGGAAGTACGCATCCCACATCAGATGCTCGATCTCTTCCCTTCTGCTTCCATATTGCAAATCCTGCTCAAACCAACTCATAACTATTCTGTACGAATAGAACTTTTGCACAACATCGTTGATTTCGGCCACGTGGCTTATCAAGAATTCTGTCGCGTCTTTGAAAGAAACAGCGGCTTTTTTGAACGCGATACTGCATTGAGCAATAAACGTGGTCACATTTTTGTCTTCCAAGTCTTCTTTCATGCTCAAATTGTAGTACTTTTGGGTCCATTCGGCGATTAAAATGTCGTTTACTGGAACTTCAGCCAGTTTAGCTATTTGTAGGGCGACGTCGTAGCTCCGGTTTGCGGTGTACATTTCGACGCATTGGTAAATGTATTCCTGGGCGTCATCTTGCAGCATTTTAGTGATGCTCACAGCTAGGGATGTCTCCATAGATATTTGGAGTATTTGGTATAGGGTCGTGAAGTTTGGTGACGGCACTGCGATATGGACAAATAAATTGTATGATAACCAATAATATACTTAACTATAAATATATTTATTTCACTTAAAGACAAAGTAACTAAGTAAGTAAGTATGAACATTCTAAACATAAGTTTACTTTATTTATTAAACTTTTATGACTACTTTCAAACTATATATTACTGTGTATTTGTCTTTGATAAGACGTCTTCTACACCGCATTAAAAATTAAGTTATTTCTTTATTAAGTTAAGTATATTGTTTATATTAGATTTCTCTCACCTGTCAAATTCTTTTCAATCCCCGCCTCGGTCAGACACCTCAGGAACTCTCTCTGATGGTAAGCGCTTTCAAAATTATGCGCTAGCGCCGTTTTTATTAGCGCCACAGCTACTTTTTGCATCGATTCCTAGAATAATGTAGATAATAATAAAACATACCTACGATCTCAGTGCACGTATTTTTAAGAATAATTTATAATTTTGCATACTATTTCGAATTTAGAAAATACTCAAAATAAAAATTCAGGGACAATCTAATATTTTATTCTATACTATAATGTAGCTTGTACGTTACGTGATTTTCTTTGAGTCATGCACATAATCTAGAAATTTTAAATCAAGTAGATTATCTTTTGTATTTATCGACATACCTTCGACAGTTGCCAAGACACTGCGGCAGAGTCAATGCTATATTTCCTCTGCAAAGCCTGGAGGAACTGAGTCAGCAGCTTGCTGGTCTCCGCGTCGAAGGTCAGCTTGCGGATGCAGCGGTGGAGAAACCAGGTCAAGAGAGTTAGGGGACTTTCCTACAAAATATGGTCTTTATTTGGTGCGTGAACTGGGATAGCTTAGCAATTTGAACTTTAACTGCGTGGACTTTAAGTTGTAACTAAAAAAAATTGTGACCCTTATAAGTCATTTCATACATGTTAAAACCAAACACCAATTGATTCAATTAGTGGTTTTAACGATCACAGTTTTTTTTGGCTAGCCACAGACTTCTAAGCAATATTTAGTTCAGTACCTAACAAAATTATCTGTAACTTTACATATGAGACCTGGAATCTGCATTATTAAGATGTATCTAATACTTTATTTTAATTCTTAAATGAAATTAGTTTCACTGAAATGTAAATTGACGTTTTACGCATAAATGACATAACTTAAAATAAATATATAGGGTTATTCATAACGTGTATGCTAAGCCGAAAAGGGCTCATAGTACTCATCAGTAGGAACAACTTTTGCTATGAAAACCACCCGAAATTCGCGAAAAGAAATCAGCTGTTTCATAGAAAAATGTCAATGACACTCGACAAAATGTATGGAACAGCTGATTTTTTTTTTGCAAATTTCAAGTTGTTCTCATAGTAAAAGTCGTTCATAATGATGAGTACTATGAGCCCTTTTCGGCTGAGCATACCCTTTATGAATAACCCTGTTTTGATTGATTGACAAAATTAATCGAATCATTCATTTATGTAAAACTTACCGGCATAAATATGAGCATAGACTCGTGCAGAGTCCCAATATACCCTTCTCTTAAGCACAGCTCAGCGAGCTGCTGGAAATGGGCCGGCTGCTGCGGCGCGAGAGGGGCGCGGGGCGCGGGGGGCAGCGAGCAGAGCAGCCACTGCGCCCATAGCGTGTCTACTGCGTTGGGCTGGAATGGGTCATTGATTCGATTACTCGTATGCGTTGTTCGTTCAGTCTGTGGTAATGTTGCTTCTCGATTTTTGCGCGATTTGGCCTTTAGTCAACGTTTATGAGAACTATAGGCAAACCATAACTCGCGGGACGGGAAGCCCGCGGGGCGAAGCGGGCTGCCCGCGAGTTATATGGTTTGCCTATAGCTACTAGTACAAGAAAATTTATAATTATTTTATAGTTATTATGTATTCATAAGTTTTTTTTCACTTGTCTTGGTGTCTGTAATCAAATCTTGCAAGTTAAATTTGAATTAACCGTTTCCCGATGTTCGATTGAGCTGAAATTTGGTATACCTGTGTAACTTCGATGACAATGCTCCAAGTATTGCTATTCAACGAGGTAACATCGTCAGCGTTTTGGGTACTTTACCCGCGGAGACTTGAGCTCTGTTTTTTATCTTTAATTTTCTTTTCTGTTTATGTTTATTCATGTTATTTTAATTGAAAAAAAGTATGCTCAATTATACCATAGAGCTATTCCAAAGATGGGGCCAGAAGGTGACCGTAGGAACTTTTCAACGAAACAAGATAGCCTAATCATGTTTAGACCCGTTGGATTTATTTTCACGGGTACTTTTAATTATTTTCAAAACATTTAAATAAAAACTGCTTCAGATTTCTCTTCGTATTTTTTTCTTTGTATCTCACCTCATAGCAACTCGCTATTAACACCAGGAGCGGCTCGCGGCAGGTTTCAGCGGCGCGGAGCAGAGCTGCAGGCGGGTCCTCCGGCCCGTGACACGCCGCCGCCACCTCCCACAGCTCGCGGCCGAGGTACGCGCATGAAGGGAACTCGAATGCGGCGCCGTGTGTCGGACTCTGAGGATAGATAGATAGATAAACTCTTTAACTCTCTCTCTCTGTTTATAGACTCCTTTTTTGTTTTTTCACTTTTATCTATTTTTTGTTTTTCTCTTTGTTGAGGAAACAAGAGAACGTCTAGTCTAAGGCTGGCTGTCCACTGAAAACACCGCGACAATGTCAGAGCGGGGTTTTTATGCAATTGTATTGGTTAATATTGCTCCTCTTTTCTGCTCTCCACTTCAGTGGACACGCAGCCTAGAACCTAGCCCCTCAAAGTTAGTAAGTTAGTGGTGACAATACACAAATTGCTTGTCGTCATTGGTTGTCCAGGTACCGGCATACGCACAGTTTTAAATAACATTAGATGACCTCTACTAATATTAAGTATCCCACAAGAATCCTGCCGGGCAATATACTAATGAATAACAACAATTTATTGACGATGAATAGTTTTAGTTATGGCGATAGAAATAGCTAGACCTATAAAATGGCGATGTTGGTTTAATACTTACAATTTCCACCGAGTTTAGGCGCGAGGCTCTACGTTGACCGTTGTGAGAGTTGGACCTTGAGAACTCTTTTTCGTTACTCTCTTCTGAGCTCCTATGAAGCATTATATGCTTTAAATGCTCCGCGTAAGACTTCTTTTCGAATTCCTGCGATAGCTGTAGCATTTGACCAAGAGGGTATCGAAAAACGTCACCGAAAAGCAAGAAGTTGAACCAAGAATTTGATTTCACGAATTCTCTCAGCTGCATCTCAGGCAGTGGCAGATTGTGTAGCATCGCAAACTTGATCATCGTTTGAGATTCGTACAGCACTATAGACATCTCGACTTTGCCACCTGCCTCCTCTTTCTCCTTGAGTTTGCTAAGAGTTATTTCCTCCAAGCATTTCAGTATCTCTCTAGCAGTATCGTCGTTGCTTTGGATCAACATTGACATGTATCCGTTGACAGTTTTGAAAGCTTTCTCCTCGGAAGCTCCTTTGTCCAGCATGAATGTTTTAATTGTATTTGCTGCGGACATGTGCACTCTGCACCTTGAGGGGTTGCAACCAATCATGGCGATAAAGGAAACAGCACACGCCGTCAAAGCTGGATCAGACCAGTTTTGCAAAGCCAATGCGTGAGCCTCGCAGCAAGCGCTCTTTATACTTTTATCTTGAAGGCGGTTGTATGTCTGATACTGTTGCGCCACGAAAGCTTGGCTTGCATTGCAAGGCCGGTATTGCTTTAGATAATAGACATGGTTCAATTTTGCCACGTATCCATATCGCTTCATCAGCTTCTCGTTGGCGAAGTCTGGCATTTCCATTGCTCTTTGAGACAACGCCTTGATACTGGCAGCTTTAACATCTACGTCATTCGACAGGAGACTACCCAAGCTGCGCCTGTCCGGTTTGTCATTGAAGAAACTGTTCGTATTTTGATTGACCAGCTGAAATTCGAAGATTTTTGAGACGTCTAAACCTCTGTACCCAGCCAGCAACTGGTAGACGTTCACGTCTTTGCCTTCATACATTTGATTGACATCGTCATGCTTCTTATAAACATTATAGAGATGAGGCAGTTTATCTTTGTACATTTTGTTTTGCAGCTTGAAATCAGTAAACTCAAGATAGTCTTCCTTTGAAAATATGTCGAATAGTTTAGTGGCGTCCTCGAGAAGAATCATACCGAGAACCAAATGAGGGTTGGACGAGATATAATCGTCAATGTCATCTTTAGCTATTTGCTCGCAGGTTTTATAGACTGGTAGCACATGGCTTTGCCTATCAGACGTTTGCTCTATACTTTTGAACATTAGCCACAGCTCAATGCAATCCCTTGCCTCCTTTTCCACATCAGACAAATCTGTTCCTACAATGTTATTTTCAACACAAATCGTCAGCACTTTGTACAAGTTATTTTGCACACAATATTTTGCCAGTTCAACATAGAAGCTCTCTTTAGTTATCGTAGCACAAAGTTCGTTAAAGATATCGTCAATGAGCTTGAGGTTTTGGGTTCGAGATAGCCTTGAAATGATTCGATAGATGTTATTTCGCTCGTCTTCATTAACTATCCCATATGAGCTAAGTGTGTCATAAATACAGAGTTTCGTGTATGCGAAACAGTTGCTCTTAGCAACGCTGTCAATCATTTCGTTGCTTATAGGCGATTTGCGAAACATATCGTCGAGGTTTTCGAGTATGTTGGTGTCAAAGCCTTTGGTGTCAACATTGAGCATCTTTCTGGCAAAATTTTCGTTATTGAAGAAGTTGTACCGAGCGTTCATGTCGCGTACGACTTCCGATGTCTGGACATTGATCCAACGCACCAGAATCATAGCTTTGTTTTGATCGACTAAGTAATTCCACATTTCTAGTGGTGAAGAGAATTCGAGAAGTGAAAATTCTGGAAAATAGAAAATTTGGATTAAGACCCTTTGAATATTTCATCTGTAGAAAAGCCTTAGAGAGAGCCAGAAACTTGATTTTGTTCTGAAAAATTAATGGATTTTGACAAAAAAAATTGTAGAGATAACAAGATTTTATAATGACGCTATTTATAAACTAGAAATGTGGTTACTTGTGGTTTAAATAAGGTGTCATAAATAATAATAATGTAATTAATTAATCATAAGCAGCAACATTGTTGCTAGGGATGAATTAATGCAAAATGTTTACTGAGTTCGGCTAGTAACTCGGTTATCAATAATTTTATTAGTTCTCTTATCAAATTAGGTAACTGTAAACAAATAAATATTTAAACAGAACTCTTTACCTTTGTTATCTATTAATTTTCTAATCTGATGGGGTCCTATGAAATAATTATGCATGAAATGTTTATTTAAATGGCTTATTCCCGGAGTACTCCATTCTTTTGTTTAAAAAAGATAAGAATCTCATACATTAATTCGCAAAATGCTCCACGAAATTATTATTAAAAATAATTTATTTTAAAAATACTGTTTTTAGGTTTCGTTTTACTCCATGGCCATCTTAGACCATTCTCAAAGTACTCCGAGATCTATCCTCAAACTGCTCCATCGAAAACAATAGAAACTTCATTTTAATCAAAACAGGTTTCATTTAACTCCATGAGATGTTGAGGGGTACAGTCAGTTACATAAGTATTAGCTCTGTGATTAAAATATACTGAGTAACAAAATTGGAAGTTAATGTCATCCATCATACATTTACTAGGAACTTAGAAGAAACAAAAGAATGCACGCAGCAGGCAGTTGTTAGAATTTTTGACAAAATTGACGACGACACGAATTTTTGTAAAAGACATTGTTTTGTTTTAGAAATTAGCTGTTACAGTAATGAGAGGGATCAATGCAGGACAATACCTGGCGATTAATTTCACTAGACAAAACAACCCAGGTGTGCATTTTTCTTTGAACTTACGTCGCCCAACGACTTTTATGGACATTATACAATAATATATTTAGGAAAGTGTCGTGATTGACTGTTACGAAGAATTAGTGTATAAATGAAGACTCCGACGTTAGTAAAAGCTATACCGCAACGGGATAAAGGATAAGGGTAGGTATTTGTTCGAATTTGTTGTCTATGTAAACTACAATTCACAAAAACACCATCAGGGTTAGTTGCTTGTTGCACGTCGTTATGGTTAGTTGGTCAGTTATGTGAATAAAAATGAACGATTCTAACGACAGTGGTGGTTCAGGACCGAGCAGCGGAATCCCGAATTTGTATTTGTGGCTGGCCAAAGTGAGTAGTTGAGTAATTTTAATAAAAAAAAATTTACGTATATTTATTTCACACTATTAGCCATTTAATTGTTAAGAAAAGTATGTGCCGAACTTGGTTACAGCACTGTTTTCACTTTTGGAGTTTTAATCCAAAATATTAAGTTTGTCAGGGCAATGTTCTGCAAAGTTGAAAATATCAGAAAAGAGGATTTTCGAGAAGATTTTCACAAACGTACGTTGTTACAGAGTACGATTATTTACTGTTCTAGTCGTAGTATGATGATTTTTATTGCTATAGGTACGTTTTTTTACGAATATGCTTTGTTATTAGATTATGTATAAATAAGATTATTTTGCTGTTATTTTTCCGTTTCATTATCATATAAGGACCTCTCGGTTTCAGTTCTTTGAGTGACCGTATAGAAAAAACCGTTTCTCATTGTATCTCTCTATTATTTTGAAAGTTTGATTAATGTAATTTACCTGTGATTATTGAAGACTGATTTTGTAATTCGAAATACATAATAAGCAATTGTTAAAACTAAGCTCATTTTTTTATTTATCATTTCTATTAATATTGCTAATCAAGTAATAGGTATATTTTATTTAAACTCCTCCTTATAGTTAACATTCAGTTTTATTACAAGTGTTACAAGTACAATATAGTACAATACAATATAGTTAGAATTTTTGCACCTGACTGTACGGAAGCTTTTTGGAGTAGAATGAAACATAAAAATAATAATTTTAAATTGAATAAAAATTGTGTGGAGTTGATTGAGAATGGATGTATGGCTTATTTAATTTCACG
Organism: Alcis repandata; assembly: GCA_949125135.1. NCBI lineage: Eukaryota > Metazoa > Arthropoda > Insecta > Lepidoptera > Geometridae > Alcis > Alcis repandata. Next base: position 5,705,245 of record OX421226.1, on the reverse strand, counting down.
AAACCAGTACCGTGGAGTACTTTGAGAATGCCGTGGAGCAGTTTGAAACCAAAATTATTATTAATTAATTTGACGATTTTATTCGTGGAGTAATTTGAAACCTTTTTTTGGAGTACACCGGGAATAAGCCATTTAAATTATGGCCCAAGATTATTTTTGCTGGTAAGCTTTATACTCTTCAAAATAAAGTTCACCATTGAAAATAAGTTATTAGGTATTATGTAGAAAGCCACTTAATGAGAAAATTCATATGGTCATTATTACTTACCAAATGTACTAAAAAATAACGCAGTAGCAATTCTACTTTTCCACACATCTGGATATTTCTGAATCTTTTCTATAGAAAGTTCCTTGATTTCACTTTCATTTACGATTATTCTCTCCTTGCCGGAGCCAAACGCTTTATTTTGTTTGAAAACACCTTCAGTCTCAAAAGACTTTTCTAGATATCTCAGGAGGTTCCAGTGTCTTTTAACAATCTGCCATCTTGCTAAGGTTTCAGTACTCATGTCTTTGGTTGACTTCTCTACATGGCCTATGATGAAGTCTCTGTACTCAATCTGTGCTGATACTTCGGCTAATGTCATCAGGTGTTCTTCAGAGTTTATCTTCACTTTGTTTAGAATGTGAAGGACTTTGAATATCTGCTTACGGAGTAGCAGTTGGACTGTCCATGCTTTTACCTAAAATAAGATTTATTATTAGTTTTGAGAGATAGTTTATGCTTTTTTAAAGCTTGTTATCTAACTAACAAACTGTGTCAGTTGGGATGTTCCAACTGAGAGAGTTGTGCGACCAACTGGAAGGCTTCGTCATACACCCTAATTAAGTTAATTTTCTGGTAATGGCTTTTGCTAATATTGAAGTGAGAATGAGTTTCATAGAACCCAAGCAGTGGTTTGTTAAAACTAGTCCGAGCAAATGTGTCTACGAATCAAGTAAATTAATTATTGTCATAAAAATAGAATAAGATGTACTATTAGGTAGACATTGCTGTTTCTACCTACCTATTTCACAACAGTATGAATAGTTGTTTTGTAGGTAGGTACTAAACTTCAACTAAGTACTAGACTAAGATATGCTCTTGCAATAAATAGCCTAAACATGTCTAATGTAGTCAGCAAAGCAACCAATGTGTTTAAGAACATGGTCATTTCGTTTCTAATATAGTTTTAAGCCATTGATCTAACAAAGAAGGCTTACCTCAGCCATAAACCAGTCCTCGGCCGTCGTTTCATTCCACCCATTTTTCGCCATCAGATACTTCACAGCGAGGTTGATGTAGGTGCCCTTCGCAGCTGCCTCCCGCACAACATCTCTTGGAGACTTCTCCTCCCATACCAACCAAATAATCTTCTCATTTTGAGTCAAGCTTTCCATGCTCAGAATAGAGCTGAGCAGCGATGCATCAGTAAACAGATTTGTACCTTTTTAAACAAATGGTACAATCGAGGTACGATATTGAGAACAATAGAATTGCAACAAAGATCTATAAAATTTTGCTCAAATGAACACAAACACAACACAAGCAATGAAAATAAATCCAATTTTCACAGATTTTCAATCAGTTTTGCTAATGATAATTAGACTTTATCTCAATTGCATAAAGTCCATTTGCAAATTAAAAGAAATGAAGAATACACTTAGAGCTCTCAGCTGAGCAATGACGCGTGACAGCTGTCACTTTTGTGACAATGACAAAATATTATTTTATTTTTTTATGAATGGCTAAAAGCTGTTAGTCACTGAGGCCTCTATCGGGGAACTGGGGAAGGTCTTTACAGCTCAGGCTACAGATTATATACTGCAGGCCACAGATGGACATAACTGCACCCTGTCTGTTGTCAGTTCAGATTTAGTGGCAGGGAGCAGAAAGAAGCAACTAATGACTCGTGTACAAGCCGCAGTTTCCGTTTCCGGCTTGGATGCCACCGGTAGCTACGTCATAACCATAGACAAACCCCTAATTACGGCGGTAATTTTTTTAAATTCTGATTTTAATGGTTTCTTAGCAACAAAATAAAGCGTAAACAAATAAATAAATTAAACAGAAATCTAATCTGTGATTAACAGGGTATCTAAGATCCTTAGTTGAATAAAAAGTTTACGAATAAAAATATTGTTAACGATTCACAGAAGAGCCTTGTCAAGACAAAACAGAGAAGACTGTCTTACCAGCAACTGCTTCTATTTGATCCGTAGTGATTGCTATTGTTTTCCAATTCCAGACCAATGGCTGAAGAGTTACAGAAGCACCATTTATATTATGATGATATAAACAAAGTAAGGATTCTAGAAACGAATGTAACGAAGGAAACTGAAGACCTAAAAGATACTTGCAAGGAATATGACACAAGTAAGTTGGCTCCGTTCTTTAGTTAGGCCAATGTCCAGCGATGGACAGATATAAGATAAGCTGATGATGAAGTTACCTCCAGGATATTTAACACACACTGCCTTTCCGGACCTTAGATACCTACCAGGAAACATGTACAGGGAGCGACTTTATAATTGACCGAGCGAAGTGGTGGTCTCCGTGTGTAATGGGACAAATCGACATTTGTATATTTGGATGCTGATAAGCAATAACATGTCAACCCACAAACAATCGAAAATTGAGTTAATAAATTTGTCCGACGATAACTCGAGTGCCGTTGATCCAATCGTCATGAAATTTTGACAATGTTTTAACTTTGAATTTGATGAAAACCGGTTCAGGGGCTGCATTGCAAGGTTTCAGTCTCAGTTCGGTGCGAACTCCTAGTAATCATATTAGGAAAATAGGAATTTTAAAGTGTGCTACCTTCAAAATTGGCATCCATCTTTTGCAGAAGTTCAAGATTTCGGAAAACTTATCAACTCATTGCTCGAAGTGCTAAAGGAGCTGGGAGAAAACGTAGAGAAGCAGAAAATGGCTGCAATAGGCGCCATGAATCTGCTAAAGTCCGTTGCAAAGGAGAAAGAATCAGAACAAGCTAAGTTGCAGGTACGCCCGTTTCTTTTTAGATGCTTAACTAATGTAAACCAACAAGGCTTAACATAATTTGTTTACATGGTTGGTAATATGTACTCGTACTTGATTTTAGCTGGAAAACAGTAAAAAATCGCGTAAAGACCAAAAACCTCTCATTTTTCAGGCAGAACTAAATGATAAAACACTAATTTTGGAGCAACTGGACAGTGAATATGATTCGCTTCAAATATTAGAAGCAACGCAAATGGAAACTATTGAATACCTAACGCAATTGCGCTAGGTTTAAAATGAGCTTGTAAGTAATAAAACAATAGTTTCAGTCTGTAAAAATGTATTTTCCTTATACACACGTGAAATAAGAAACACAGTTCTCATTCAGTCCACAAACTAAATTTTATCATGGGGTTATTGATTTAATTTCCTGATTCGTTAGTATTCAATTTCACAAATTACATCATAAATGGTCAACTGATTTGAATAATTATGTTTGTCATCTTGATCATTTTATAAATCCCTGACGAAGACAGAAAAACTATCCTTTATAATACCTGTGATTACAAAAATACAACTACTTATTACTACAGAGTAACACAGATAAATAATTGAAATACAAACATTCCCCTTCATTATGAATGCTTTTTACATTTTCTAATTTAGGAACACGACAATGTTCGTCATCCAACAAAAATACAAGTCCTTCTTCCGTTTGCGTCGATTTATTACAAAACATACGAAATATAGTTATCAAGTAAGAACATGGAAAGAAACACAATGTAGTAAGCTGCAAACTTGCATGAAACATGAAATATTTTAATACTTCGTCGACAACAATTATCACTCAATCAAAATCAAAAATCAGGCACATTTACACCTCTTAATAGTAGGCTCGCCATTACACCAACACTAATTATTATATTACTCTTACTGGGAAAGAAGTCTAGCTGAAAATAAAATGCCTCTTCAAGCGAACAAAATATGTAAATGTCCATTAATTATAATTGTAATGGGATTCGAAATAACTAGATCAAAGTCCTGTCACTTAAACTTACTGCTTACAAACTAGATATCGTCAACAAATCAGTTCTGAAATTTACCAGAATTTTTCTCCCTCTTGGCGTAGTATACTTACTATGAGCTGTATTAAAGCTTTGTGTATTGAGCGACTACTGCAAAAGAGACTTGTACAAACTAGAAACTCAATTCGCGTTTCCTGACCTTCCAATTTACTATCAACTTAGTTTTTTACCCTTCTTTCTGGTATCCATTGCCGAATTCTCGTACTTTAAAAAGAGACGCATGTTTAATTTCTACACTGGCAGTTCAGTCGCTCAGTTCTAAGTGTTTAAAGCTCAACTAATTTGACCATCCTGTTGGCATCCATTTTCTACCTACAAACTATGCACCTTTACACAAGCCCATCGACGTATTATTCAGACTATCGACAACTATACATCGTATAGTAAGTATATAACATTATACTGTTCACATTTTTGAAGCAATAGATGTTTTTGATGCTTGAACAAAATTTCACGCCCTCAATAGACCAAGCCCCCAATGCCCGTTCTTGCCGTCCACCAATATTGTTTCCAAGATTTACAACTATTTAAGTCTACTATCTAATAGTTGAACATCTACTTGCCTATTTATGAGTTTCAAATGTTACATACTTCTAACCCAAATTCAATGGCGCAATAAACTTGCATTTTTAATACCCAAAATAAGGCAAAACACCGCGTTTGAACTAACCCGTAAGTAACGAGAGGGAGTGCTGCATGCATCTACATTATACTTGAATAAGGAATAAAACTGCCAAGTGCGTGCCGTGATACGATCATGGTAGGGTTCTGTAGCCATATTAGAAATAAATAATCATCGCCCATCCATCATCATAGGCCGAGTTCTTAGTGTGCAAAGTTGTTGATTTTTCCAGAACATTTTGTTTGACTTTCATAAGCTGCTCATAATTTGATTTAAATTTTACGTAATTTACAGGTAAAAAATCGAAAAGGCAAGAATATTTAAGAAATGGGTCGCGATTTTAAAAAACAGTCTTAGAATCCACATAATTACTTTGATTTTGTATTTCAGAAAAAGTAACAAACATGCGAATATTTTTTTCCAATCCTGCTTTCCATGTAGGGGAGCTACTACCCCTAAAACAAACATTCCATTGCATTTACGAGTAATCTGTCATCTAGTAGCAGTTATAATTGTGTATCAAATTGCAGCTTTTTTTAGTCTGATCTGAATAAAAGGACAGTAACCAACACACGGACATGGAGAAACTTAGTAAGGATTTCTAGTTAGCTTAGGAACCCTAAATGTGACATTTATCCCAAAATAAGTAGCCAATTTTGCCGTACCATTCTCTAACCTCTGACAAACTAAGATTGCCTGCATGTCCTTTAATTACGAGACATTAGAGAAGAATAGAAATGGTATAACAAATCGACACCGTAGCACGCTCACTGGAACCGTTTATCATCTGAAGTTTTAAATAGATTTCACCAACTTCACAATACTTGCGTGGCTTGAACACTTTTGTCAGTAAATTTAAACACTAGACGTCACAATCGAACTCGAAAGCGGGTCATCTACTTTTTGCCTTTTGGAGTCCTGCTGTTCTTCTTGGCTGGGCTCGTCCTCCGCAGCACGTTTTTTGGATCCCTCAGCATTACTCGTTTGTTGAACCACTTCAGCAATAGTTCCGTTCTTGAAGCGGACGATTATAGCTGACATGTTGTCGCACCCGGTCCCGTCTCCCATAGTGCTTGGTGCTAAGCAGTGGTCGAACATCTGTAAAAGAAAAACGGAAACTGCTCAGCTGTGTGAAAAGGGAGGGGTATAAAACAAGAAAATAGCAGAATCACCTTTGACCACACCATCTCTAAAAATCAGGTAAAAAACTATCAATATCTGTCGAATGTTGACTACTCTCGCGAGTCAAGCCGAGGCTTACGTCGAGAACGTACAGCCAGCGTAACAGAAAAAATAAAAATGTAAACTACAAACCTCTTCACAAATCTGCGACAGTTTCTCCCTACCCTCAGTCAGCCGCGGCAAAATGAAGTCGCACACGTCTTGACTGGACATGAAATTCCAGATCCCATCGCATGCCAGCACCATAAACTGATCTTTGATTGGATCTATCGTCAACGTTTTAACATCTGGCAGAGCTGTGATCATCTGCTCCTTTGGGCCGAGATCTTTGTTCTGCTTGTAGGAGTGATCTCCGATGGCACGTGATAGATTGAGCCCTCCGTTGATGCGACCGTCGTTGGAGACTTTGCCCCCCGCTTTGGTGATTCGCTCGAGCTCCGGCGAGTCTTCCGGCTTGTGGTCTATTGACATGTCGACGGCCTTGCCTTCCCTGCAGATGATGCAGCGCGAGTCACCAGCGTTTGCGACGAACAGCTCATTTCCTGCACAGAAACATACAACAATACTGAAAAGGTAATTAGAAAATTGACTAAATGACATACTTTTAGTAGGTTCTTTTTCAAATCTAAATATTTTGTGGAGGGGTTTCTTAGTGATCTCCCATCACAAATTAGTGAACATATACTATACTACTTATTCTTATTGACTAGCCATCAGTCCTCATTATTCGTAGCGTCATTAACGTTCGAAAAACGTGACACAAACATTAAGGTTTTCGTTTTTATCTTTCGCCCCGTCTACGATCTAATTACAAAGTGACTTTTCGACTAAACTATCCAATACCAAAGAACCGAAAACGAGAAAAAAAGTATCTACAGGCTTATAAGAAAAGGGTAATAAAAGAATAAGAATAAAGAAATAAGCTGATAAAGGCTCCAAGTACACATCACTAAGCACAACTTTTATTATAGGACCAACCCGAAGTACGAGAAAAAAAATCAGCTGTTTCATACATTTCGACGTTTTTCTATGAAACAGTTGATTTCTTTTTCGCGAATTCCGGGTTGGTCTCATAGTAGAAGTTATTCATAATGATGAGTACTATGAACCCTCGGCTTAGTTATACCCTTTCCTTATAACAATGACAAATAGCAATGTCTAAATGTCGCCAAAGATTACTTACCTCGCAGAAGCGCGACGACGGCAGTGCAGCCGCTGTCGAGGCCGGGCTCTTCAGTCATGCTGATATCCTCTTCGTTATCTTCGTCGCTGGACTCGCCTTCCACCTCTTCTTCTTCGTCATCTTCTGCTTCGCCTAAACAAGAAGGTTGGTCGCAAAATATTTAATTATTCTTTCATGCTATTGACTTCCATTTTTAGGGTTCCATACTCAAAGGGTAAAACGGGACCCTATGTCTAAGACTCTGCTGTCTGTCCGTCTGCCCGTGAACCGTGATAGTTAACAGTTGAAATTCACAGATAATAATGCATTTCTGTTGCCGCTATAAGAAATACTAAAAAATAGAATAAAATAAATATTTAAACGGGCTCCCATACAAGACATGATTTTATTGCCCTTAGATAATGGTGCGAAACCCTTCGTGCGCGAGTCCGACTCGCACTTGTCCGGTTTTTATTTAGGGTTATGTGCCCATCTGGTTGCTTTGCAACCCTTTGTTTATTTATTTATAACTAGCTGCGCCCCGCGGTTTCACCCGCTGTCCTGCAAGAATAGCGGAAAGCCGTTCAATTTTCTGGGGTAAAAAGTAATCTACATATTACCTAGGGCTTAAACTACCTTCATACCAAATTTCGTCAAAATCTGTTTAGCTGTTAAATTGTTAAATCAAATTGTCATCCATACGTCCATTACATAGCTGTCATTTGCGCAAAGAGTATAATAAGTCGTTTTGTTATTCCAAGTCTGATTCTTTTTTGTTATACCTCGTTTTATAGTGACTGATGTTTTATGTCAATTCACACTTGAATGCTATCGAATTTATTTAATAGAAATAAATAGTATAATAGGAATAAATAGTATAATAGGAATAAATAGTATCCTATGTGCGTTTCCTGGCTCTAAGCTACCTCCTCACCAATTTTCAGCCATATCGGTAAAGCCGTTCTTGAGTTATAAGTAGTGTAACACGAACACGACTTTCTTTTATATATATATATATAGATTACTTATCGCACTCACAGCAAAGCCAAGGCGTGCCATAGGTTACGACACGAAATATATTATAAAAAACAAATTAAATGAAACCCTTACACTCTTACAGTGAAAGTCTGGTGTCTGTCTGTCTGTAGGTATATCACAGCCAATAACTATCTTTAACTTCACCATTGTTAACAAAATTAAATTAACAATGTCTCATAAATATATATTTTTTTTAATTTATTTATTTATTCAGACAAAAAAGAAACATGGATAACATAGAAATTTAGAGCCCTAGATTACGCACTAGGCGGACCTATGTCGCGTAATCTAGTGTCTTCCGTATAGGATTAGAACCCATTATACGAGTATCTTTTAATGATGCCACGAATAGTGAATTGGCCGAATACCGAATATTCGGCAACACTGTTTGCCGAAACGCCGAATATTCGGCGCGAAGTACATGCTTGGTGGGGGCGCGTTATCTGGAATAAGTCAAAACTTGTTTTTCTCGTAGCGTTCGCGCGGTAGGCGACGACGGCACGCGCGCCGGGCGGGGTGCAAGCAAACATTGTTTGTATTTGTTTCAATTGCGAGTAAATCGCGTCACGGAGCGCTTTTTTAGTATATAAATAATACGTAAAGTGACACCTAATTACTATTTTTCTAAGAAGTTTGTTCATTTTCAATTGTTTTTTCGTCAAAAGGCTTATAAAATGACACCGGTTAATAAAAAATAACTTGTCTTTTTTACAAGATTTGCTATTCGGTATTCGGCCGAATAGTACGTTCTATTCGGCCGAATACCGAATAGCAAAAAAGTGGCCGAATAGGCCGAATACCGAATAGTTGCCGAATATTCGTGGCATCTCTAGTATCTATATATATATACCTACAGCTAAGTAAACAAGTAATCAAATTAATACTAGGAAATGGTCATAAGTAAACAGAGTTACGAGTACCAAAAATGTTTTACAATATCACTCATTTATTTTCATACCTACTATTTTATTATTTTATTTTCATTGTTGTTTTGTGGTCATGATTGAGTCGAAATTATAAATACACCATACAAGTGTATTGTGCAGTTGTTTTATAGGGTAGTGTGCAGTAGTGTATGTGTATGCGTGAGTGTGTGACATCTCTGCGTAGCGTCAGACTCATAAGAGTTGGACTCGCAGAGATGCCAGTGCGAATGTAATAGTTAACTTTGGTCAGTGCGTATGTGTATTATTTTAATTAGTCTTAGTTTCAAATTTTATCACTTTGTCAAATTATGAGTATTCCAACATCATGGCTTCTAGCGTGTAAAAAATATTGGTAATGTAGTGGGGTATGGTCAGTATTTAAAGCTAGTGCAGTGTTATATAACCTTATACATAGTTTGCCTCAGTATGAACTCTACTCACCATCATTAGAAGACTCGTCGACACCGTTAACATTCTCCTCGTCCGAGGAGTTGACCTCGCCTCCCTCGAAGGTCTCGTCGTTGGAGTCGCTCTCATCATCATCCTCCTCGTGCGTAGTCTGCCGCAGTATGGACTCGTAGACAGCGGCGGCGGCGCGCCTCAGCTTGGTCTTCTTGGGGCGCTCTGGCGGCTTGTCCGAGCTTGATACTGGTGACGTCTTGTCTGAAATATTTAGTGCTTGTTAAAATTCAAGACCATTATCTATTTGAATAGGTTTGACCTTTGCGTTTTTGTTAAATAAAATTAAAGGTCACCATTGTAACTGAAGGACTGAAATTGCCTGAAACAGATTGTGTAGTTAGGGGATCTATTTAGTCTTTATAATGCCATGAAACGTTTATTTTCTATTGTTTGTATTTTATACAGAACCTTCAATAGAACTTTAATCTGAACAATAACAGACTGCTTATGTGATTATGATCATACAGGTTTCTTGAATTATGTACATTGCAATAAAGTGAAAGTTCATGCAAACATGTATTTAACATAATTCTCAGTTTCCATTGACTAAATTAGTACAACAACTGATGCATAAAACTGGCTTTATTTGCCTTGCTTTATTAGCTGCGCCTCGCAGTTTCACCTGAGCAGTAATGATGATGATGTTGAAAAGTAGACTTTTATCCCTTTCTTTACCTGTGACAACGCGTATTCAAAATTTCATGATGACTGGTAGAATAGTTAAGGCGTGAAAGAGTAACAAAAGAGTCCCGGTTACAATATTGCTCAGGATAATTTTTAAATCTTCACCCTACCATTATTACCTTTTGCTTTGCCCTTCAAAGGTGTTGCAGATCCATTCGACGATGTAATATTGCTCTCCTCTCCGTCAACTTGTTTCGAGTCCGTGACTTCTCCATTACAGACATCGCCGGAGCCATTTCCTGCGGGTGCCGGAGTCTTTGCATCTGCACTTTGCTCCGGTTGCTCGCAGTTGTCTTCTGAACTGTCAGGTGCAGTTGAAACGGGCTTGTCGACCTCCATCGAAGAGGGTTCAGCTGCATTTTCGATTGGATCACTGGTTGACACCTAGTACAAGATTTTGCTTTTAGAATTTAATTTTTTAATTTTAATTATTAAAATAGTGAATGACTATGAGTATATTTTTAATGTTTTAGGGTGATTCGATGTTGATGATGCAAGTGTTGATTATCTAGCTACTAAAAATATCTCTGCCACATCTTTTCAAGCTATTGAGGTCTACAACTCATTCAGTGTTATAAGGAATACTATGCTAAGCCGAAAAAGGCTCACAGTACTCATTATGAACAACTTTTACTAAGAAACCAACCCTGAAATCTCGAAAAAAATCAAAGAATTAATTAATAATGTAATTATTACAAGATAAATAAAGATAACGTTTCACACGCCTAGCTCCCCACTAGGATAAATTCCTGTGTCGGGGATGCCATGGAACATACACAAAGACTTATTATTCAAATATTTCATATATTCAAATTTTGAATTAGGTAATCAATTAATTCCCACAGGCAGCGGCCTTTTAGATTAGTTTAGTTTTATTGGTCAGTTTTTTATTTTAATTATATTTTAATGTACATTATTTCTTATTATATTTTATTTTCTATCTATTATATTTTCTTAATTTAAGTCTCTTTTTGCCTAATAAAATGTTCTTTTTTATTAATTCAAATATTCCATAGAAAAATGTCAATGACGCTCGACAAAATGTATGGCACAGCTAATACATATATTTTTTTCGCGATTTGATGGTTGGTCCCATAGTAAAAGTTGTTCATAATGTTGAGTACTACAAGCCCTTTTCGACTTAGCATACCCTTTCGTTATAACCCTGTATTATAATAATACCTAATATAGCCTGCCCTGTGGTTTCACCTGTACTCCTATAGGAACTGTTATTTTATAGGAATGAAAAGTATGTTAATCCAGAGTAAAACCTCACTTACAATCTTTCATATATATTTTTTTTTATTCGGTAATAGGCTTGCATTTTACCGCCATCTTGCTTGATGGTAAGCAACGATATGGTCTACGATGTACACATGTACACGATGTATATGTCTAAAATGTAACTGTGACTTTATACCTCTCCATTGACATCCTTGTCTTCTTCATTGTTTGTGGAGGACACACCGCCGGTGTCGTCCTCAGCACTGCTAGTGCCTTCCTTGGGGGACAGTCCATTCTTGCTGGAGGAGGGCTCGCTGACCGCCTGCTCCGAGCTGGAGCCGGCTGCGAGGGAGCCAGCCGCAGAACTTGATGCGCTAGCAGCTAAAGTGGAACAAGAGAATTTTCATGTGAAACAGTTCTATGTATTAGCTAGTTTCATTTTAAGCCAAAAATCATATAATATTAGATTTGTGATTACTATCTTTTTATTATAGACTAGCATCCTGCCCCGGCTTTGCACGGGTATGAAATATAGCCTATGTCACTCAGGGATAATGTAGCATTCTAATGGTGAAAGAATTTTTGAAATCGATCCAGTAGTTTAAGTGTTGTTATGTACAAACATATAAAAATACAAATCTTTCCTCTTTATAATAATAGTGTAGATAAATTGCCAAAGCTACAAAAAACTACTGTCAAGTATTCGCCATAGTAATCATACCAGAGTTGCCAGCTTCATCAGTATTCTTCTTAGCTCGTAAGCATGGAGACATTGGGGTGGATGAGTCACCAAGACGGGCACGGTGGATATTGCTTAGTTTATTTTCATACTTAGCCAGGACTTCCTGTTGGATACAAAGCATGAGGTCAAGGTCCAAGGTAGCCAAGATTTGTACAACTTAGAGAACAAATGTTACAACGAAAGCTCACTGTAGGAGTAGACTAGTAAACAAGTAGAATTAAACTTAAAATACTGTGAATAAATGTTACCTGCAGTGGAAGTCTGGCTTCTTGATACAAATTGCTGACATTCTCATCGTCAGATTCTTCCTCATTGTCACTGGGTCCTGGTGGGTTAATTTCACCTAAAATATGGCAATAGGATTATAGTATTGGTTATATCAATTATTAATATTAGCAATTACATATATTTTATTCTACATTATTAAAAGTGTTTCTGGATTATACAGCATTTTATTTTCAATTAATTTTATTTATCAGACAAAATTCTAAGTCACAGATGTGGAAAGCAACAATTAACAAAAACCATCACTAGGGCAAACACCAGTGGCTCAGAGCATGGCTTTATTATATCTAAAAGCTGGATTGACTCAAGTGGATGTTTGCGAAGATAAATGGACAATATATCCCGAGAGGAGAGGTTATTGCAGGACATACCTAGAGAAATGACAATAAACAAGATATTATTCAAATAACAAAGATAAAAGACAATACCTGCTAACACTTTGAGTATATCCATAACCTCCTTTGTTGCGATAGTAGCATCAAATCCCAAGAAAGCCTCTTCTAATGCTTTGATAAGTTCCCCATTTTTATATCCTTCTGTGTTTTTAATAAAGTTGGGTAAATTTTGAGAACAGTATGTAGCAACTTCAGCACCACCATGTCCATCGTAGACAGCAAATAGAGCCGTGTTCAGATCAAAGTCTAGTATTGTGTTGTGTGCATCCTACAATAAAAGTAAGGTTAGAATTTGCTCACATTCTTCAATGCTTGCTTACATCAATTGTTGTATATATAATTTAAAATACTAGTCTTAATTACTGACAATAGCTAAATATTAAGGCACTTTAATGCAAGAAGGTTTTGATAAATTGCATACATACATATTTCTGATGAAAGGAAACATTGTTTTAGTTTTCGATGTTTCCTACCCTGATTATATACTTAAAACCGAGTTGGTGTTTATTTAGAGCAGCAAGTTACAGATCCTAGGGAAGTATTCTACCATATCAACAATGGTACAACATTGCTAATTGATGCAAATAATTTTCAAGTTTTTGTCATGGCTATTATTCTCATTCTCCCACAGCTGCATATATTGTATTTCAAAGGGAGACCTAATAAAGAGTATACAGAAAGGTATGCATGGTCTATGTGCATAGTCCAACACCCTATTGTAAGTATAATGGAATCTTATAAATGCTAACGTCTTTCATCTAATGGGTCATTTAGGCGTTATTTGCTGCTGTTAGGATTGATAAAACATTTGTATCATGGTTCTAGTAAAATATGCAAGATAGATAGAAGAAGATACATCATAGATTCCAAATTCACGAGTATTGTAGGAATTTACCTCTTGGTTGACACGCCATCCTTGCATGGAGCTCGCACCGCATTCAAGTTTGTCGTTAGCTTCATCGCTAGACACTTTTTCAGTAACCGGTTCAGATAAATACGCACCCATATTGGAATGTAATGCACATTAAAATTATATTCTCATAAAACTAAGTTTAATAGGCGCGAAAATTCACAGAAAAACGCGCAGGCGGAAGGCGGGCGGCAAGCTTGTAGAAAATTAGAATAAGTGTTGCTATGCAAGCCCAGTCCCAAAAGATCTAAAATAGTTCCAAAAAATTATTCTGCCATCTAGTTAGATAAAATCCAATCTCAATTTCCTTGTTCTGAGTTGATTTAGATTAAAACAAAAATAATAAATTTAGACTTTTTAAAATTAATTTTAGAATGTCGTATTCAAGCCAAAGGTCACCAAAATTTAACCAGACGTTTACATTTTTCTTATCAACTTTTTGACAGCTTTTTCAAAGGACATAATTAGGGACGGATAGGATAAAATTATAGTATCATTTTATTAAAGCCATTTTAATTAAATTGTGATAAAGCTAACATAATGTGGCTTTATTTATTTTAAATTCCAGCAGCTGGGTCCCAGCAAACCAGTGGTTTGCCCATTGTGCTTCTAGCCCCATTTCGCTCAAAGGGGTTTGCCAGCGCTAGAAGTAATCTAATATCATCTGTGTATGGGTGTTGGATTCGTTCATTCCTTTTAATTTTTCATGATACTTTCGTTTATTATCTATAGATGTTAAAAAAAGGTAACGTCATGTTGACGGATGTTTGATTGAGGATTATTGTCTATGATTAAAGATTATCTATCTCCATCTCCAAACGTTGCGCGTTGAGTTGATTGAATTTTGTACATTTTGTGAATTTTTGATCCTTTTTAGGATATTGCTGCCGTCCGATTCAAATATATATTGTGATAGTACTACCTCGAAACGCACACTTAAAATGAGACGCTAAACGGAAGGCAGAATTCGGCTAGACGCTAGAGTTAGTATCGTTCTGCTTCTCCGACCTCCGCTCCGTGTCGAAATTTCATTGATAAAAATGTCGGGCGATCACAAAACATTGATAAAAGGCAGTCCGTCGCAATATGTGAAGCTGAACGTGGGTGGAAATCTGTTCTACACCACGATCGGCACACTTACAAAGAGCGATAACATGCTACGGACCATGTTTAGTGGGCGTATGGAAGTACTCACCGATTCTGAAGGTACCTATACTTCCTGAATTTTTATCTTTACAAACATCTAAGTACGACCGCTTGCCATATTATTGGTTGGTACGCATATAGATTTGTTTTTGTCAAGGTATTTTCAAAAATATTTTTAATAAGGTGCAATTAGTGATTAAACGAACTTACCTTTGTGAAGTTCTATCATAATTATACGTAGCACTTTGTCCGAAGAAATTAGTATTAGTAGATATTATATACACATGTAGTTTCGCTAGGTGACACCACTCTTTGCACTAATTGTTGAGAGAATGTAGGTAGAATTAAACAAGTTAAAATATCCGAGGGTAGATATAACCCACCTCGCCATTTTGTCGTTCTTATTCTTCATTTAGTTTAGAGATATACATATTTATATTACACACCTAATTACACCTTTGTCATTGGCATGCTTCTTTAGTTCTAATGATATTCAAGGGTTGCGTTTGCTCCTGGGGGGGCGGGAGTACATACTAATTTCTTCGGACAAAGTGCTACGTATAATTATGATAGAACTTCACAAAGGTAAGTTCGTTTAATCACTAATTATACTTCGCACTTTGTCCTCGAAATTAGTATTAGTAGATATTATATACACATGTAGACTTTGAGAGTAATGTAAAGAAGTATTGTCAATGACACGTTAATCGTGTGAAATCAACTTAATGTTTATTAAGCACAACCATAGGTACTGTAGGTATATTTTACGTGAAAATATTCATATTTTACGTTACTACCTTATTACTTAACTTAATTGTTATATTTAGCTTAAACAGTATCTAGGCATCTATTCGCCTGATGGTGTATTATTATTATATTAATAATTGCTCGAGCTAAGGACAGGTGACAGGCATCGGTAACAACCCTGTTGTAAAACGGAACGAAGGTAGTGGAGCTGTGGCTCCATCCCGCAGTGTTGCGGATAGTGTCAAGACTGACACCAAGCGAGCGTGCGGCAGTCGCAGTTTGCCGACTGGTTTAAGTGAATAAAATATCGCATTTGTCTATGTATGCCTGTAGTATTTTTGCTGGGTTTTCGTAGAAAAAAGGTAAGAAGAAAACTGACTGCTTGAAACCAGGAATGTTTATTTATATCAAGCTTTTCATTACCAATTGACAATTGTCAATTATGCATAAGTGACCTAAAACACTGTTGGTGCCCCAGGTAGCATTGTATTTAGGTAAAGGAGGTTTACCGTCGCTAAACATTTTCGATAGAAAGACAATTAGGTACGCTAGAGATTGAGGCCTTATATAGAACAACATTGTAATTGTTTAAGCAATACGACCACCACTTCCAGAGAAATCCGTCATGTTGTTTATTGGAGCTTTTAGTCAGTGAGGCAACTTGTAGGCTTCGACTTGATAAAGCCTGATAACACTCCTGCAGCCAGGGTAAGATTGGAATATATCTGCGATTTGTAATGCGATATCAAAATATTATCGTTAGGTGTAAACGTAGCGATATCAGACACAAGTAGGGATTTGAACAAAGAGAACCATGCTTGTGTAGGAACATTGGTACAATGAAACATTGCTACAATCACAATGCCACATGCGTTGTTTGAAATGTTTTTTCGCAGCCTTCTTAGGACTATTGAAAATAAAGGGAAGGTGTAAATAAAAATAAGATGTCTGACCATGACTGCAAATGAATTAAAAGCGACTGCGTCAAGATCTTTGTGTGACGATATGTATCTATTACATTTATTGATGATTCGACTTTCAAATCTATTTCAGGCAGCTCAAAAGATGCTGCTAAGTATTGGGAAGCCCAATCAGCTAACTCCTATTTGATATCTGGGTGTGTTTTACGTGATTCAAAATCAGCGAGAACATTGATACATGATCTACTATAGGACGTGAAGATAAAAATCTTTGTAGCCGTGAGGCCAAATTTCTTTTGCTGTTTTAGTAAGATTGGAAATAGAATTCCATCCATGCGGTTAATGTAAGCTATCGCAGAATTGCGGTGGTGTTGTCGATGCGCAAAAGTATCAGACAGCCGTATAAATCCTTGGAAAAAAATTAAGAGCTATGAAAGCAGCTCGAGGTAATTTCAATGCCTTTCTTGTTTACTACTTGACCATTGAGCACTTGCAGTTTGACCTTTACAGTTCGCCCCCACCCCGTAGTTGAGGCGTCAGAATAAATTTCTGTAACGTGCACAGCACGTCGTTTCTGATATGGTGTGTTGATTGGCCTATGGCACTAATCCACCACTTAATATCGGGCAACAGAGTGTCGGGTACATTCATAAACTTATCACAACATCATAAGTTAAGATATTTGCAGCGTTTTATTTCCTTAGTATAAAGCCCATACCCATACTCAATGGCTGGACAAGCCGACACTAATAAACCTTTGATTTGTGTGAATTTCCTAAATCAACAGCGTCTCTTTTTAGTAAAATTATCTATTTCAGTTTTAATGTGTAACTTTTTGTCCAAGGTTAGACTTAGCGACATCTGATAAGAGTCTATGATCATGCCTAAAAATTAGCATGTAATTGAAGGTGTCAACACACTTTTCTCCTCGTAAGACTCAGAGAAGTAAATGTTTTTCTCGTCATTTCAATATTTATCAGTAGCATTTCAGGGCACTGACTTATTAGTAGCCAATCGACTAAATACAGATTCATAATGTTTGTAAAAGCAAACGGTGCAGTTTGCAGTACTTAAGCCGAACGGCACAATGTTACATTGGAATAGTCGTATTTGTCGTTGAAAATTAACCGAAGGTTTTTATAAAGCCATTGTGATATCTTAAAAGAAAATATGCATCTTTGAGATCAAAGGTGCCATATAGCATTTCTGAGAAAATAATTTTACTGCAGTGCGTAAGTCCCCATCCAAGTTTAAAATGTTCAGTTTTTGTAAACTTATTAATTATATTATTATTATTTTAATTTAAATACAATTATTTCGATTGTTTATCAGAATTTGTATATATGCGTGGTTTAGGAACAGATTCCTGAACGACCGATGAGGAAAACTTCCAGCTATCCAAGAGAGGATAGTACTATGGTCATTTGTAATTTATAAGAACCGGATTATATGCAACATAAAAAGTTTATAATAATTATGTATAATAAATTGGTGAAACATTCGTGAAATTGGTAAAATATGCATCAACATAAGTAAAATATGCAACATTACCTGTTTTTATAAATTTTTAATAAATTTTAGAAAAAAAATAAAAATTACAAGAAGAAAATGCAAAATGAAAAAAATGAAAAAATGAAAAATGCTTTATTCTTTATTTTTTATTTATTTATTTTTTTTAAATCAGCGCAAAAAAGCGCGCGACTGATTGCGCTTTACAGACCGAGCGGTTTATGTGCTCGTATGTGTAGGTTTGACCGGTAAATTTTTTATTTATTTATTAAATGTTTCTTAATTACTTATAACAAAAATGTATATTTTTATTTTATTTTATTTTTTGTGTTGCAAGTTGCTAAGTCGCCATATAGCAAGTAATAGTAATAACTTCAGCAAGGCATGATATAACACGTGCCATTTGTTTTTGTTCGGCTTCGATTTCTTTGTCCGGTTTCAGTGCCGTTCCGGAAGGGCAGCTTTTGTTTCAGGGTTAAGCTGTGGAGCATTGATGTGCAAGCATAATTGCTGGCATAGCATGCAGGCATTGAGTACTTAGTCAAAATATTTGTATATTGTAACCTTCAGGCGCGATATATTTGAGGCGGTTGCAACTCTGAATGGTGTCGTTTGCAATTTTCATTGTGATTATCGGGTGTTTGCCCAAAACCTCCAGTACCTCTTCATCTAATTTTAAAGGTTCTGTTGTCGATGAAGTTGGAGCGTCGACAATTATGTCCGCGATATTATTTGCGGTCCTGAGATCGCAAATACTAACTATACTAAGTTACTGGTAACTATAGGGACCGTCGCCGCTTTACCTCCATAAGTGTCGACGAGATCTGCGCCGAAATTATCAACGTCCTATACAGTCACGTGATTTGGAGGCTCTGGGATTCAGTCGTCTGGGCCCAGGTTTGGTTGGGGTGACTCAGGAATGAGTCGATATTGACTTGTAAGTATAGGTTTTTAACCTTATATAATATACGTTTAGTTTATATAATAACAACAAGTCCAAAGGTCTTAAAATTTTGCTCAAAGTAAATGATTAAAAGTTATTGTGTTTTCAGTTTCGAGTAACTGATCAAATTTTGAACGCGGTGGTTAGTTCGGTTACATTCATTGACAGATTAGTGGACTTTAAGGCTGTCTAGTGTCAGCAAAAAGGTTATCAGTTCCAACTGATAAAATGTCGAATGCGGTGAAAGAACCCCAATGGTTAGTTCGGTTGCATTCATTGAGATAATAATTGAACTTTAAGGCTGCCCTAGTGCCAGCTAAAAGAAAAAAGGTTATCAGTCCCGGCTGATAAAATGTCGTATGCGGTGAAAAAACCCCAATGGTTAGTTCGATTGCATTTATTGACAGATTAATGGGCTTTAAGGCTGCCCAGTGCCATCTAAAAGAAAAAAGGTTATCAGTCCCAACTGATAAAATGTCGTATGCGGTGAAAAAACCCTGATGGTTAGTTCGGTTGCATTGACAGATGTCGTATGCGGTGAAAGAACCCTGATGGTTAGTTCGGTTGCATTGACAGATTAATGGGCTTTAAGGCTGCCCGGTGCCAGCTAAGAGAAAAAGGTTATCAGTCTCAACTGATAAAATGTCGTATGCGGTGAAAAAACCCTGATGGTTAGTTCGGTTGCATTGACAGATTAATGGGCTTTAAGGCTGCCCCGTGCCAGAGGTTATCAGTTCCAACTGATAACAATATCGAATGCGGCGAAATAGCACCGCTGGCGATCTCGGTTGCATTCTTATGAACTTTGCTTTATAATTATTAAGGTAATGAATACATAGTAATACCACTACATACCTTGTCGATGTACCTACTGTACTTCGTACTATTATCCGTTGCTCCAATGAGTCCTCGGAATCACTACTAGAAACGTCACTTTTATACGACTTATTTTTCACTTTAATTTTTTAATTTTACGCATTAAAATTCCGCGGTTTTCTTTGACAGCTTTCGAGCGTTTTCTTTAAGGTATTTTTTGAATAACAAAAAGAACACTAAGTATTATACTTTTGTTGAATTGAAAGTGTCCGGAGTGGTTGAGCACTAAATTGCGAATGAAGAATAAGAACGACAAAATGGCGAGGTGGGTTATATCTACCCTCGGATATTTTAACTTGTTTAATTCTACCTACATTCTCTCAACAATTAGTGCAAAGAGTGGTGTCACCTAGCGAAACTACATGTGTATATAATATCTACTAATACTAATTTCGAGGACAAAGTGCGAAGTATAATAATTTAAAAATAACATAACCTTTACTGTAATATGAATTATTACAGGATGGATACTCATAGACAGATGCGGTAAACATTTCGGAACTATATTAAACTATTTGCGAGATGGAACTGTTGCTCTGCCTGATAACTACCGTGACATTATGGAGCTGCTTGCAGAAGCAAAGTACTTTCTCATAGAAGAACTGACAGAGTCCTGTCAACAGGCGCTAACCAAGAAAGAGAGAGAGGCTGAACCTATATGTAGGGTTCCTCTCATCACATCACACAAAGAAGAACAATTGCTAATCATGTCCACATCTAAGGTATTTTTTTTTCTATATGAACATTTCTTTACTTCAATTTATTATCAAATAAATGAACATGGAAACATGTTTGATACATAAATAGCTGATTTTAGTGATAATGATTCTGCTCATTTAGATTACATACAATATTATTTTATTTATTTATTTATTTGATGGTACATGAGCAGCATAAGTTAACAGGCGAGCAGATTACACAAAATCTATCTAAAATCTTTTTAACTTTTAACTTTCAGCCGGTTGTGAAGTTGTTGATAAACAGACACAACAACAAGTATTCATACACAAGTACATCTGACGACAACTTACTGAAGAACATTGAGCTCTTTGACAAACTGTCGCTGCGGTTCAGTGGCCGAGTGCTGTTCATCAAGGATGTTATTGGCTCCAATGAAATTTGCTGCTGGTCATTCTTTGGACATGGCAAGAAATGTGCTGAAGTTTGCTGCACTTCAATTGTGTATGCAACAGACAAAAAACACACTAAGGTTGAGTTTCCGGAAGCTAGAATCTATGAAGAGACCTTAGGAATTTTGCTGTATGAAAGCAGAAATGGTCCGGACCAGGATTTGATTCAGGCTACGTCATCTCGAGGTGCAGTTGGGGGACTATCATGTACTAGTGATGAGGAAGAAGAACGCTCTGGACTTGCGCGACTGAGGTCGAATAAACAGAATAACCAATCCTAGCGGTTACAGTCGGGCTTGGCCCGGCTACGAAGCTCAAAGCGAACCAACGTTTGATACCGAGCTGGCATCTTTATGCCATTACTAAGACAATGGCTGTCATGCTTCAGTCTGTAGAGCTATACACTGACTGACAAAGCTAAAGTACCGAATGTAAAAAATATAGAGAAAATAAATCACTATATCGTATTGTATTATAACTATTTATAAATATAGAATATTCTTCTTTTGATAAAAACTAAATGTACATACGGTACTTTTTCTTGAGAAGGGAGTATAGGACTTTCCTCTATGGGTATCTGTGAGATCTCTTGGGAATAAGTGTGGCATTGGAGATGCATGGGGCATTTATGATGGTTGTAACATGGACAACTTCGCTAATAAACTGTGTCTAGTGAGTGATAGTGTAGTAATAATTACTGAATCATTTTTCCAAAAATTACAAATTTGTTAGACTTACTGTACTGTATACGACAAACGAGCAGTATTTTCTTGTTCAAATAATATCATCTATAATATGTAAAGAGTGTTTATATGATGTCTGCTGTATTACACTATTTGTCATCTACATGAATTTTTGTGGTGGTATTCACCTTTTAGCAAAATAAATAGATATACTCTTTATTGTTCACACCAGAAATTACAAACAAAAGGAAGATAACACTTTGACTGCGGGAAACATACCTTGTGCTTTCCTTAGTGCAACGCGAGTGCACACGCCAGGCGCGTAAAACACAACTCATTTGACTATTAGCCGCACCTAAGGCACGCACTTGCATGTGATTATTAGCCGCAGTCAAAGTGTTAAAACTAGTGCAACAACTGGCAAAATACAAAAACTGTAATAGTGTAAGGATACTGATCTACATCAGTATTATGCAGAATGGCTGAATAAACTTATCACAAAAATTTCTAGCAAGCATTTTTTATTAAAGGTTGAAAGGTTTGCTATGAAATAATTTTGTACATTGAATACATTTATATTAAAAAAAAAAAAATAACACTGAAGAGACTAAAAATGATCTTATAAACTGATTTGTTGAACATGATGGCAAATTCAGTGTTTCTACAAAATGTGTGTGTGAAAATTAAATGTAATCAGTAAAACTGGCATATCATCTTAGTCACCTAGCAATTAGTCTTGCAACAAACTGAAAATGACTGCTCGCTTAATATTGCCATAATTTTATTGTTCATGCATTTAAATTTACTATTATACAAGACTAGCTGTTCCCCCTGCCATGCTTTGCTGTGGATAAAAAAAGAAAAAAAAAATTAAATAAAATATAGCTGTTACTTTGGGATAATGTAGCATTCGAATGGTGAAAGAATTTTTGAAATCGGATCAGTAGTTTTTGAGTTTATTCCACACAAACATCCAAAAATACAAATCTTTCCTCTTTATAATATTAGTATAGATGTGTCTTACAGGTACAGTCAGACTTATACATCCATTGCATGTTTTATGAATTTGTTTGTAAATGTACTTTGATGTTAAAAATATTCAATAAAATTATTAGTAAAGGCACTTTAGTACATCATATAATGTATTAGAATGAATGTAGTTGTCAATGTGGTATAAGTGTGAATTTAGTGCATTAGAATCACCGCTCAAGTGGTTTGCCAAATGGGTGTTGTAAATGTAAATACATGTTCCTAGTACATATTTCTAGGCTTCTAATATAAAGGATTTTAACGTTTCAATCTTTAGAGTGAATTCTTGGTAGTTGCAGATTTATTTCAAGGCTATTGTATATTGTGAAATTATTATCATAGCAAAAATATTTGTAGCTGTAAAGTAAACACCAAATGCATTACTTAGCATTAGTAAAATAATAAATGTATTAGTAGTAATTACATGTTTTTAAATGTATAGACATTGTCTTATCCACTTATGCGTTTGTAGATACAAAAATGGTCAGTGAATACTCTAGTATCCTTGTATGCATATAAAGAATAAAGTTTCGATTTCGGTTTGAACTGATTTCTTTCAAAGCATTAGCAATAAAACAACCTTTCTAAAAATACTGATATATTTATTTAAAAAACCAGTTTATATTTTTGGTTGACAAGGTATATTGAGACCCAGGCGTAGCATTGTATACAGTAATTAAAAATAAAATTTAGAATTTGCATAAAATAGTTGTTGTGATTGTATTCGTAATTTATGAAATAGATATGGATCCAAATGGTTCATGTAATATTACACATTGCTTGCCAGGTCTGTTAGCTTGGACTTTGCTCGACACGCTGTCTTGTGTAGATAGCTGTTATAAATAACCTGACTTAAAAAACTGAAGATATAGCATTTGTAAAACCAGCACTCAGATTCAGCTATCCGAACATCGAAACTATTCGACGATTATCTTCGAAAAGTCTTCCGCCTTCAAAAGAATATGTCAAAGATTTGACATTATTCTTTCCGAGATTTGACATATTCTTTCCGAAGGCGGAAGGTTTTTCGAAGATGATCGTCGAATACTTTCGATGTTCGGATAGCTGAAATAGCCTGCAGTATGCCTACCACAAGTTAAGACGTAAAATACGTAGCGACCATTCGATAGATAAATGTATGTAAAATGGGACAGCGCCCCTGACGGGCGTAAATGGAAACGTTCATACATTTTTCCATCGAATAATCGCTACGTATTTTACGACAAAATTTGTATTTGGTAGTTATTTGAATTTGGTATTTGAATACTTATTCGAAATTTATGAAATAGGTATGTTACATGTTTTTCTTCTATGTATAAGATAATTATATGCTCCCTGTGTAGGCTGAAACAGTATTTTTATTTACACCTACACTTTTAGACTATGAACAAATGAATCCTCAAATGTAGTCCATTGGCTATCAGACAATTGCTGACAGATGACATCAATTTGGTACCTATGAAGATAAATGAAACAAATTTTGTTATTGTTACTGGCCAAGATTTCGTATATTTTCTTTATAGCACTGAAAACTACATAAAGGTACTCCAGTTTTAGAACAATTGTACTTTTTTATATTTGTGCAGCCACTGACTCCACAAATTTTTGGTTTTGGGGGATCTATAGGTGGCTGCGTTTGTAATGGAAACTCTACTCCAATAGGCAATGATAGAGATATTTCGTCCTTATTATTTTTGTAGACAATCATTGGCTCTTGACTTTTAGCTGGCTTTGACCTTTGTGCATTTTTGAGGTTTTTAGATTCTTGCTTCTTTAAAAGCCTGTCCATTGTTTTCTTTTTATCCTTCTCCCTCTTTTCGTCAGCCATTTGCTTTCGTTTTTGTGATTTAATGGCAGCTTTTTGTATTGCTTCTGCTGTCATGACTTTTTCTTTGTAGCCTGATGGTAGAGCTAGAAGTACTTCACCCCCGGGGATGGTTTCTTTGTCCGTGCCTCTTTCATACATGGCTCTTTGTCTCGCTGTCATCATTTTAGGATCTTTAGGTTTGATTTTTTTCAATTCATCGTCAACCTGCAACAAATAAAAGTTAAGCATACTCCAGGTCTCAACTGCCAGTCATATGACTAACTGTGCCCCAGCTTTACCAGTGGTTTTCCAGTTTTGATGAAAATATTTTACACATTTACTTTTGTCTTCTTGATCTTTGCTTGTACAGAATTTTGCAAAGATCAAATCAAATGTAAAAATGCAACAAACAGGACAAGGACAATTCGAATTTAATAAGTGAAGAAAGTGTAATATACCTCTTCAAGTTTCCCAGATTTAATTGCATCAAGCCATCTCTCTTCTTCACTGGAGGTGCCACTATCTCTTCCTTTTTTCTTTTTCTTGGAGGTTGATGGTTTTGGAGGGGTACTCGATGACGACCCAGGGATAGACCGCCGCGAGTCCGATGACGACTTCATGGTCTGTGCTTTTAGAAGATCCGCAGCAGAAGCACCTGCAACCTCTTTGCCTTTAATTTTCAATTTATAAGGCTTCTCCAATGCATCTTCGTAAGTTATATCGATAGAAGTATCACTTTCAAACTCTTTTTCTACCTTCTGCTTTTTATGCTTCTTGTGCTTGTGTTTCTTATGCTTTTTCGGTGGAGCAACATCTGAAAATAAAAAGAGCCGTAAAAGGAATTAAATTTTATCGGAAACAAGAAATTAATAACTAAGTTTTGCTAGTACTAATTCCTACCGATAACAATTTCATCGTCCGTGGTGCTTGGTTCTCGCTGTCTACGCACCATTTTAGTATATTGTAAAAGCCAGCAACCAATACGCAAATCTATGATCTCCTATTGTAGTTTCAGAATTATTTTCTGAATTTCACAAAAAACAATGAACGAAAACAGAAAAGAATGAGACCTCTAAATCTAAATTCAAATGAGAATGAGTGAAAATTTAAGTACGAAATTGTCAATGTCAAGTTTGACACAGAGTACCACAGACTGAATTTCGCTTAGGAACTGGCTCAAAAAAAAAAAAACACATTGGCGACGGCGTAGTTGTGAAAAATCTTCACAACAGCCACAAACAAGAGTTGAAGTTGAATCAATAAAAAAACTATGGTGGTACACATACAGTCAACACTAGATAATTATTTTTAATTTTTATAGTAACTATAGTTTCTCTATGTTTTTTAACATATTTTTGTTTGACCCTTTTTTGTCTGTTATGTACGGCATTCAAATTACTTAAAACTAGGGATGCGACTTTTTTAAGCTCGATCCGATCCTCTGGATCGTATCGGATCGTAACTTCTCGATCCGATCCGCGGATCGGATCGCATGCATTCGATCCGATCTTCAAAAGATCGATCCAAAGTATCGTATGAAAATACAACTTTTAAATATTAGATATTTATTTCAATTAAAACGGAGGAACTAACACACTTTGTGTAATAATAATATAATAGGTATAGATGGATAGACAGATTTTATAGATGCCAATCTTCAATTCCAATGCTTTCTAAAAACAATTATTTTGATAGGCGTTGTGGATCCAGCCTGTTTCGAATCTCAGATAATTAATTAAATTTGCTGACGAAAAGAGTTTAATGCACAAGGAACAAAACAGTGAATGAGATAATAAAATATTCTTAGTCATAGATTTTCGCAACTTAGCATTCTACCGACTTTATATCGAAAGAATAATAAACAAGCGTTTATTTCGTGTCATATTTCTACCCGCCGTGGTAGTCAATAGCAAAATAAATTGTAAAGTACCGACATTTTGTTTACATTTTGAAACTTAAACAAACTAAAGTTTAAGATCGTACTTTGATTTACCGCTTTATAATACATACCTACAACTACAATAAACAATTATTGCTAACCACAGTGTTTGAATCGATCCGATCCGACTTGATACGATATCTGAAGATTTGTATCGATCCGCACTCCGGATCGTATGGTGTCGATCCGATCCGAATATCGACTGGATCGTATGCTCTCGATCCGATCCACGAAAAGATCGGATCGGATCGGCGCATCGCTAACTTAAAACTATTGTAAACTGGGGAAGCCACTAATATAGCTCCTGACACACAGATAGTCGACACACATAGTCACATAGTTTGACCTCTGGGATCTTATAAATTGGTAGAATAAAATGTATTACGTATACCCAACTAAATAATTTGAATTTAGTAGTCTACTTACGAGTACATCTTGTCTATAAGTTATATAGACTTCATTACCTAATGTAGGGTTAACTCTTGGATTTACTTTAGGTAACGCTTTGTGGCAATTAGTGGACAAAATAACAGTTTCTAACGGAAAAAATTGCTAACTGACAAACACCCATACACTTTTTTTTTTTTTTTGGGGTTGGGAAATCATCAAATGACCCCTCCCACTCTTGGGCAGAGCGGAAGGGAGTGTCAGACTTCTATTGACCAAAAACCACCCATGTTCCTTCTACGCCCTTGTGACGCCGAGGCCGCGGCAACTTCTACCCGCAGCCCCGACGGGCATGGGCCCTTTCGGGCCCCTTCCATGTTGCTGACATCTCTTTGAGGCGCGCGTGGAACACGAACGCGCCGTCGACACGGCCTGTGTCGTCATAAGACGGACGGACAGCGAGCTAGCCCAATAGCTTACCGTCCACAGGCCCGCGTCTACGGTGGCCGGAGGTCGTCACGTGACCCCCGACGCCCGGAGCGCCTCCCACGGCGGCTGGGACGAGAGATTCTCTCCCTCTCACGTTCCGCCACCTCCTTCGCTAGCATCACTGCTTCGCAGAAGGAGGCGACAGCGTCCCATTCCTTCTCGCCCCGGACCATGGCTTGCACCAGGGCCGGACGCGAGAGATCGCCGCCGCCGATCGCCGCTACGAGAACACGGCGGGGCTCCACCCAAGCGGGGCAGACCTCCACGGTGTGCTCCACCGTGTCCTCCGGCCGATCCTCACAGTGGTATACCCTGAGATAGGCGCCGCACAGTAGGCTGAAAATTGACTCCTATAGACTTAGGGATTTCAAATAACTATGACTTTTTGTGTTGGATAGGACTAAGACTACTGCCTTAGATCCAAGTGAAGCCAAAAACTACCCTAATGCCCGTGTACGTAAATTTCACGCACTTAGTGACGCATAAAAACTACCCAAATGTCAAAATGTCACCCTTAATGTTACTTATTTTTCTTGTCCACTTTCTCTGAGCAACTGACGTAAGTAGGTATTGACGATTGATTCGGGTAGTTTTAATGCGTCAAATATGTGCTTGAAGTATACATACACGGGAAGTAGGGTAGTTTTTTGGCTTCATTTGGATCTAAGGCGGGACTATATCTGCATTTCTACTTGATCTGAGGTAGCAAGATATCAACGGTTCGGTTAAGGGATCTTATGAAGGTCGGCTACGGTTCTCTTGGGACTGTGCCGTCTAACTTTGTAACCAGATCACGGCTGGAAGGTAAGACAACTGATATTCATGGGAAGATGGAGGTGGGTCGATAAATTTAAGTTGAGTTCTTGATCATTAGTAAACCTGTGTCTAGAGTTTCACCTTACATTAAACCTACGTTGTAAGCGATGAAAGGAGGTAGTGGATCTTCCCTTTGGAGATTTTGTCAAATTTCGAGTATCTAGGTAGATTTTTTATTAATTATTTAGTTTAAATAATACTGTCTAATATTTTACTAAAGAGGACCAACTATATAGACGAGCTTACCGGATGCTTGCTGAACTTCAATTCAAAAAAAAAAATTAAAATAAACAATTTCGTTTATTTTTATTTTATTATTCAGTTTCAGCTAAAGCTAGAAGCTAGGTATACCTAGATACTATTCAATTATACTTAGCTATTTAGCTATTAGCTATAACTTTACCTATCTAGGTAAGGCTTACAAAATATACTTCAACGCATAGGTGAAACATTAATTAAAATACTATGTCATGTCATCGGTATGGCTTTTGCTTTTAGATGATCGGTTCCGAACGAGTCACACTGTTATTTGATTAATTATTATTTTTCATAGTCATTCATAGCTATTTGGTAAAAGCAGAGCACAGCGAAGCGGACTTCAAGAAGCTTTTACAGAATGGACACGTAATAGCTAGTTAAATCTAAGGGTGAGGCGTTTACTGTAGGTATACCTACTTAGGCGCAGAGATTTGCTTTCACTTGATATACAAGCATCAGTATTCAGTAGGTAGGCCACCATTTTCGTAGAATAGAAACCTTAGGAACAAACTTAGAAACCCAAGCAGCTACTTGTCTCCCCAAATAAATATCATTGGTGTCTATTAACTTAGTTTGGTAAGATTAATTCAATTGGATATTATTTTAAGACTGGGGTCTTTGAAAGGGCGATAGTTTGCTTTTCGTTTAAATAATAATCGATCGAACCCTCTTTGGTAATAAGAGAAATTGCCTTAAGCACTTCAGATATTTTGTCATAGGCACACGATAATTATTAATCAAAAAATGTTTTTTTTGTTTGGGTTCTGTTTAACATTTACAATCAGTTTAAAAGTAGTGTTTTGTTTGTCTGGTTGTCGCCTCAAGTGTGTATTCTTATGAATGCATCTACTGCTTTTATGACTGGTTGATAAAAAAAACTTGTAAAGAATCGTGTCGTGAGTCGCGAACACTGACTACTTTACAAATGTAGGTAACTTGTACTAAGTAAGTAGATAAGTTGTCGTAGTGTTGGTAACTATTGGACTAACTAGGCTGCCTACTAAAATATGACGAGAATATTACTCCAGTGAGTAATAATTAAGTGAAGTAACCAGCAGCGCGGCAGACGTCTCTTTAGTTAGGTACCTATTTAGAAAAACGTTGAGATATTACTGCGACAACGAAGTTTCTTGTTTCTTGATAGAAATAGCCTTCAGGATTCAGCTTGTTTTTCTAATATATAAAATTCAAGAGCATTCGGACAGCTACTTTCAAGAAAAAGAACTTAAACAAGATGGAAATAAAATATTCAATGAACGAAGATGCAGTAAGCGAGAAAGTGAAACTATTTTAGACAAAATCTTGTTTCACATTTCACTGTTTCCTCTTAGGTGGACCCTTGCGATTAAATACGAGCCGTCTAAAGTATGAATTTCTATAGGTAGGTACCTACGGACAGGAAAGATCCTGAAGACAAACGTTTGGTTTGTCGAAATGCGAATCTGACTTTACCAAAATCAAACTAGGTAATGTATAAACACCAAACTACTTATTATTACATTGTTACTCTGTATGTTAATGTTAGATGTACAGATGAAGTAGGTACCTATCCAACTATCAAGGGAAATGCATTTCAACCTACATTGACAATCTGTACAGTATTCGCCCAAAAATGCCATTTTGAATCCGCCATCTGGCCGCCCCGGGCGAGTACAACAATTTTTATGCAGATTCCGCGATAGCCGGACAGACATATCCACCGAAATTTGCATATTGGCCATATTGCTTTGTTAACTGTGGCTAACCGTATCAAAAACTGAAACAAAAGCTTTCAAGTTTTATTATTCATCCACTTTAGTTAAGGATCCTGAAACTTTGCCATAAGTAATACAAAAATGGCTGCAGTTAGCTATCTACCTAGGCGAAATGTTGTTGATGATCAAGTTGTGTCTACTATTTTGCATTTTTTGTAATGGTCATTGTGTGACGGAATATGGAACTACATATACTCGTACCAAGTAGTTATAGCGAGTAATTAAACCTTCGGCCTTCGTTCATGTCGGTAGAGTAATTTCCCGGGTGGTCTTCTGCTAGTGTAATAAATATGGCCAGTCTGTGAGTCAGTCGATACTCAATGAATCTTTCCTAAGTTAACGCCAAGTAGCAATAACCTTGCCAGGTAAACAGGTAAACAAGCGTAGGTGTTAGTAAGAATATTTTATACACACCCACACAATCTCCTCGTCTATTTTCGAAATCTTCGACCGACCTTCATTTTCAAGTGCGGCTATAAAAGGCGAGAGCATTTATCTAATGGCTGTGTTAATTTTTTTCCAGTGAATTAGGTGCCTATATGCCGGCTGAGCTCGTCGACCTTTCTCACACCTCCGTATCCAGCGCCAGTGAACTGCGATAATCCGATGACACTGTACCGGTGTACCTCCATGTAAACAATGCGCTGATAATTTCGAAGCTTAGGCATATTTTTAATTGTTTATTATTGGTTATATTATTTTTTAATTTTTAAAGCATTGAAGTAGGCAGTGATGTTATAAATATCGTATCGTAGCACAAGTCTCTAGTAATCTGTCTAAGTAGTCTGACGGCAAAACCGATCTAAATTTAGTTTTTGCTTGTTTAAAAAGTACCTATGGCTTTATTGAGAGTGTTCTTCAATATGATTACAGAAAATTAAGATCTTAAAGACTATCAGGTGTCGAGGCAGGTGTTTTAAATTTAATTACTGGTATTTTTGTTTTTGACCGATACAGAATGCGCTACCTAACAATTACCTAATGCTCTGTCAGCCGTCGTAGAACCTTGAAAGAGTTTGTTATGTGTTTGAAACCTAAAACTTCGGGTACCCATCTTTTAATACGTTAATAGCGCTCGCTTTATTATAGCAGCATTTCGCAAATTAGTCCCTTCACTCCAATTGCTTTGTACATCCTATAATCGTTACAGAATAGCATAGAGTTGCGAAATGTGCCTAGTTTCAGTTATAAGGACTGAGGGAGCGGTTATTTTGGCTCCAACCAGTTACCAGCCGGATATGAATCAGCCCCCTAATTAAAGTGGCATTTTGTGGAACTCTCGACCGTTATAGTTTTGAATAACAGTTAACAATATCAAATATAATGTTAAACGATTAGAATAATAAAAAAAAAACAGATCGAAAAAAAACTTTTCAAGATTCAAATTCAAAAACTCGATTTAGATAGCCCCCTGTAAAATACAACTAATTTAGTTTTACAGTTGAAATGTAAAGCCGCCATAGCACTCTATGAAAAAAACAATAGACGATCTCCCTTAAAAATCTGGCCCACATCGATCACACATAATCGATCAATTAATTCAATTTCGATCACTTGAATAAATTGATACAGCATCACAATGAATTTCATCTGGTAGGTATAACGATGAAATGAACTATACTATGCTCATTAATTTCATTAACTAAACTCCCTACCTCTATTCTCTACACATTTTATGTATAGGTACTTACATCCGACGGCCCGGCCGTTGACAAGCTAGGCTAGTAATACCACGCTGAACAGTTGTAGCTCATGTCAGAATCAACTGGACACTAACAGGGCATCAATCTCCGGGGATTACCCGAGCACAGTTTTCCTTTGTTACGGCATTAAACACGTTCGCACGGTCAGCCTGGTATGACGGTCAACTGGGTATGACGGTCAACCAGTGCTTTTTGCAAATCCGTGTAGCTTCGTAGACAAATAAATTTAGCTTTTTACCGTGGAATATAGGGAGTAGATAGAAAGGTCGTTTTGATTATGCGAGCTCAGCTATTACTCTCGCCTCTGCCTAAAAAAGAATTGTACCTATTTATCATAGCTTCTCCTAAAGGCCTGTTTAGACAATATAAAACCTATTTATGTAAGCGATGCGTCGGTTTAAACTTTAAATTAAAAGTAATGTGATATTTGTATTAAATAAAAACCGAATACCAAAACATCGAATAAATAAAAATGGACAATCATTTGTTTGCCCAGATACATAGACAACACAAAATCTCTGTCCATGTCTACTCTATTTCCCTCTGATCAAATATTCCCCGTTTTTTACAATACATTGTTAATAAGCAAAGATTCTCTGGAGAGCAGTCGTCTCGCCGAAATCCCTCCCCCTTGTTAGCGTGAGAAATTTACACGGTCTACAATTCTTGTTTTATTTTATTAAGTACAGTAAAAAACTGAGGCTTATAAGCCTGAAACTTAAAAGGCTTTTATAACAAGCTACTAGTTCAGTTACTCCAAGTTGCATTATTAGTATTAATAAAAAAATTAACTTTGGTATATATTTTGACTGAGGATGAGTATTAAAGATTTATAATTGAATAAGGCAGCACCTAAAAGTTGCATGCTTTTAAGGGCAAGTTTGTATTCGGAGCCAAATAAAAGACTGTTAACTTGTTTAAGCCTGTTAATATTACCTACAAAATAAATAATCTAAACTGACTATTTAACTTGAATTCGAATGGGTGTCATCTAACTTCCGATAGCGTATAGTTGTAAATGCCAGTCACGGTTACTCATCCGATCAGTCAACCGTGTGTAGTCTACTCAACTAGATTACTAGACTAACTAACCGAGTAGTCTGGGCTAAGCGTAGCACTAGTATATTCGTAGCACTCCAGTTACAATAGCTACGCAGTCTACACTTTGCTACAACAATGGCTACAACTTTGGCTAGCTTTGATTTATTTCCACTTCTCAGTTCTCATCAAGATCATAGTGTATGTTATGTATGTATGTGTACTACAAGAAAAATGTACAAGACTATTTTAAAGAAACCAAAACTTCTGACACGTAGGCAGGAATGAAGGTAGGAATGTATTTATTTAGTTGAAGTCAGGTAAAAATAGAGCTCAAATCACTATGTTACTAACTACAACACTCTGCTTAAACTTGGTTAATCAGGGTTTAACTTATGAACCCTAATCATCACACATGACATTTCACGTCAACGAGTCATCACAAGTATTTTAAATAGAATTTAATAAATAATTGTAATTTAATTTGATAACACTTAATAATACTACTGTTATTCGTAAAAGTATTGTAATTGACGAAATAAAATAAACCTATTTTAAAAAGTGATTGACTTAAGCTGAGTTTAAAATTATCATAAACTATTTGCTCTTGATCATTTATCTGCCTGCAGTTGAAAACTAAGCTTGACTGTTGTTTATGCTGTGATTACCTCACAGAGTCAGTACTAGCAGTGTAGCCATTTAAGTTCACTAATTAAGCGCGAGCCGTCATATCAGAAATTGCACATGCACGTTTGCGTCCGGATTCGATTATGTTCTCGGTAATTGCCTAGGAAACAATGATGATTGCCGTAATCGACATATTGAATTGCTGATTACGGATTGCCATTCAATTAGAAGCTTTGTGAGAAATTAATGAGGCTGTACAAAGCTATATTAAATAGGTGTGTTTGGATAAAATCCGACACCGGATTGATAACTACTTGTGATATGTCAGATAGGCCAAAAAACAAGCCAAAATAGTAGAAGCTGTAGCGGCCTTGCGTTGCTTTATAAAAAAAATAAGTGGCAAACAAGCGACGGACCACCTGATGGTAAGTGGTTACCGCCGCCTATGGACACTTCCAATACCCGAGGCATCTTCAGTGCGTTGCCTACCTGGCCTACCTCTCAGTACTCTATTAACCCTTCGTTTGAAGCGGCGTTTAGTTAACATTTAACTTTAGTGCAATACAATAATGAAGCACGCAGTAGTAACTTATGTCACGTGTTTACGAGTTTAAAGATTTTGAGTTTTTTTTTTATGTAATTGAGTGACGAGACGAGCAAATCGCTTGCCTGATGTTAAACGTCACGTTTGCCCAAAACAGGTCTGCGCCGCCCAGAATTTTGAACTCGCAAAATTCAAGACCCTGCGCGGCACAGCACTGCGCTCGTCACCCTGAGATATAAGTTGTTTAATCTCCCATTTGCCCTGTAACATGTATTTTTTGACAAACAATGTTTTTGTCTTAATTATTATAATTTAGAATTTTTTTTGAATAAAAAGTATCCTATGTTACTTCTAATACCTCCAAGAATATGTACTTATACAAAGTTTAATGATAATCGGTTAAGTAGTTTTTGTTTTCGTCGGTTAAGCGAAACAAACAAAATTACATTCACCTTTATAATATTAGTAAGGATATATAGGTACTATAATGAAATATCAATAGCAATGAAATGAAATATACCTTATGTACCTACCTATCACTTACCAATATCATACAACACCTAGTCAAACAGTCAGATCACTGTTTGCACAGGTTCCAATGATTGTGCCCGTTAATTAACTTCAGTACAATCACTACGTACCTCGTTACGTATTTGTGACATATTGCATATTCAAACACTGGGAATTACGCATGTTGATGGTATTAGTGAACTAAACTAGGGCACTGGCAGTAACAGTGTTATAATCAAGGCGATGAATATTGTAACGGGATGCGAATCGGTTTAAATAAACGAACAACGATACCGTGGACTATAGCTGTGATATTAGTTTCATCCTGTGATGAAACAATAAATATTTCATCTGAAATATTTATTGACCAAATTAAATACATTGAATTTTACATACAAGTCACTTTTACCAAAGAATAAATAATGGTTCAAGCTTTTACAAAGAAATTTTAGAATTAAATTAAGTAAAGCTTAATTATAATTCGGGGTGAAAAGTAGGATGTGACCGCTCTGGGGTATAAGCCACCTTTAGCTCCATATCAATTTAAATTTAAATTTGTTCAGCTGTTCCGAAACTGACTGAAAACAAACTTACACAAACAACATACAACATTTAATCACACTCAATTATAAAAAGTTATATTTATTAAATTACTTATTAGGCTGAGGTTAGACTGTAATTTTATTAAGCAATGCTCTTTTTTAAGAATACTTATAATCACGCTTATCTTAGCTAACATTGTATATTGAAAAGTTTGCCAGGTTGTGTGATCCTCAACGCCCGGAATCCGTCTTTATTAGACCGCTGAAGTGTAACAAACACCCATGTTCTTAAATAACACACGGTGTCCTATATTTCTCATACTAAGCACCCGCTCAAGTGTGTAACGCGAATGAGTCATGGATGACGTCATTAGTCAAATAACACATCGCTGGTAAAGTTGCAAAAGCCCCCACCGAAACCACCCTATCACCCTACGTGGAGAAGTCTTTGGCCCGCACAAAAACAAAACAAAGCTAGCTCATGTTTTGTAAACAGGAGGGGAAGTTAGAATAACTTGGCACTTGCGTGTTGCCAGTAAAAGAGTCATGCTACTAGTTTTGTTCTCTAGGTTGGTTTGACCTCGACTTCGACCTTTTTTTTATAGTGATGAATCTGAAAATATCTGCTCTTATTGAATAAGTAGACTATCTGTTTCTGCTCTAGGTTCACTTTGGAAGAAACCTTTAATATACGCTACAAATTTCAGAAACTCGTAGGTGGTACCAGTAGCGGATCAAAGATTTTGTTTTAGGGGCTTGAGCCAGGCGAAGGAGGGTTCCGCCTGACGATTGCCGCTTTGTCGTGGGGGGGTGGGGGGGGAGGGAGGCTCTAGCCTCTCACTGGATTCGCCACTGATGGGTACCATGTAGGTTTTTACTAGCCATTATCTTCTACTTTACATATTAGTTATTTTTTTCGTTGCTATACTTCGCTTGAGTATCATCACATCCAGCTTAATAATCTTTTTAGCTTCTCAGGTAATAGATGCCAACTATTTATATCTCATGCAACACTTTCCAAGAAGAAATAAGAGTGACAAAGACGTAATATCAAGTGTAATATAAACATCACCGTATAGTTGAACTACGTAAGTCCAACTGTATCCAAAAGCTAATATCTAACACATTACTACTCCACTTTTAATAAGCAATATTTATGTTTTATGACCCAATCTTGAATCGAACGGGGTCAGGCTTACGTCCATTGCACAGTTGACCGTTGCGTGACCACGCAGCATAGTACTTACGAAAATGGTAGTGCAAACAATAGCCCAACCCTCGCACGATGCCATTTATGGAGCTGACAAAAATCTTACAAATGTTCATAAATAAGTAAAGTAAGTAAAGCAAAACTTAACATAAGTTTTGTAGGGTTGTTCCTCGAGGTCTCACTGGAATCCAATTAACACTATCCAGATAGGTACTGGTTTTATAAATACCGTAATTTTGAAGGCAAATAATCCTTTTTTTCTTATAAGCATGCTGCTCTATCTTGATTACTTTTGTTTGTGTTCGGTGAAATGTTTCAATCGACTTGATGATGAAATTGTCTTACATATATTTTTTGGCTATACTTAAATAAGTAATTAGTAGCATTTTGCTTTAGAAGCTTTCTATGAAATCGTCCGTAGCAAGAATTTGTTTGTTTTGCTCCCGTATTTTTTACAGCTAATAAATTGCGAGAAACTAATTTGACGCTGCTAATTAGCAGTTAGGTTTTCTGGAAAAACAACAAAAACAAAACACAGACACAATCAGTGAAACTTCTTGGAAGCATGGTAAAGTTTAAACTACGTGCAGACTAGAATGCGAAGGAAAAAACACTTCTTAAGCTTGCTAAAATTGCTTCATGCGACCTTTGTTGCCGATTAACTTTATCATATCGGAACGGAAGCACGTGAACTTTCATTAGGTACTGTTGATCTTATCGACGTGTTTTTAAGGTAGCGCTGAAACTTCAATTTTTGCTTTAAGTTTAGAAAACAAAAACCAAATATTTAAGTTTCTTTTTGGAGCCAGATCCTTAATTTAAGTTGGAGTAGAGGTTATTTTGGGCGGCGGTCAATAACAAAAAAATAACATTTTCATTGAAAATGTAGCGCATTAACTTTTTAAATTATATATTTTGGGAGTCAACGTTTTTAGTGTAAGGAAGTTAACTACCTGTTAAAATTATGGTTTATTTAGTAATTATTATAATTTATTGGGCAGAATATGAAAGGAAATTTATTCATGATTCTTAAAATATGATTCGTACAAAATATTAATGGTATCAAAATTATTTACTTCCATATAATGTGTACAAAATTATCTCAAAATTAGGTCTCAAAATTTCTTCAATGTCTTTGTCCTTCAAATCTCCACCTTAAGACCACTGCTCTTGTTGATAGAGTAATTTCAATTACTTCCTTGCTACAATCCTGCCCATTTTATTAGTAATAATACAACAACCAACATTTACATAATGAACTTGAACATGAACCGCGATAACTGGATATGGGCTAATTGGCAGAAACAGATATTTTTGTGGGCAAAATAAAGTTTAATTAAAATCGGCTC
The DNA here is from genome assembly GCA_949125135.1 of Alcis repandata. Classification (NCBI taxonomy): domain Eukaryota; kingdom Metazoa; phylum Arthropoda; class Insecta; order Lepidoptera; family Geometridae; genus Alcis; species Alcis repandata. Next base: position 5,667,607 of record OX421226.1, on the reverse strand, counting down.
ATGCTTGTTTCGCTCACTGTTGTTGGGGAATTTTTTGGATCATGAATTAAAAAGACATTTTTCGTTATGAGAGTTTCTCGAATATTCATGTTTTTGAATAATAATTTTTAGGTGGTTTATTTAATGAATTTTTTCGTTCAATTTCTCTAAATGTACAGATACTTTTATATGTTTTCGTGTTAAAAATCTAATCTAATAATATGTTTTTATAGGTTTTGAACACGATACCGATTCACAATGTACCTAGCTTCCGTAGTTTAATTTTAACTTTTAATTTTCTTTTTTCTGAACTACCCCATTATTGAGGCGAATAGATCAAAATAAGTTGATTTTAAAAAATCAAGCTTTTATTGCATTGTCATCAGAGTTACACACGTACCTACACCTATACCAAAAATTTCAGCTTAATTGGGCTTCGGGAAGTGGTTCAAAATTGAGTTGCAAGATTACTTTACTTATTATTTAAACATACATAGTTACATAACATACATATTATTATTGAAATAGCAAATAAAAGTTTAAAAAAAAGTTATTATAACCAAGCCATTTTCAAGTTATTACAAGATCAACGCATGGCAATAGACTTTTATATTAATCTCCTCGTGGTTGATTCTGTTTATGTTGAATAAACTAAAACACCGCAGACGAATTGTTTCTATCGTGAACACATCCGTTTACGCCGGGAAATAAGCAACATTTGCATATTTCGTCACAACATAGGAATCATTGAATAGGATTGATTTCCTCTGAATTCCATATTCTAGAAACCTCTTCAGAGTACGCTATCATAGCAGCTTTATGGCTACCTCTCGCTTGTGACGCGATTTATCATAGCGTCACAGATATAAAGGAAATTGTAAGGAAACCTTCGAGCGTCCAGAGAAGAAATTCAATGGGGTATGTGAAATAGCCGTGGTAGCTCAGTGGGAGAACCGACGCTTCGCATTCTTGAGGTGGCGGGTTCAAACCCCGACTCGTACCAATGAGTTCTTTAGGACTTATGTACGAATTTACATACCACTGGCTTTTCGGTGAAGGAAAACATCGTGAGGAAAACCCGCATATGTCACGCAAAAAGGGCCGATTACCGGCCTAGTTGCGGAAAAAGAGCCCTCTCTTTATCCTTTTTTTTTTATGGGGTATGTGAATCCACCAACCCGCACTTGGCTAGCGTGGTGGAATACAGTCTAATGACCCTTCGAGGATAAACTTAGTTTCCCAGCAGAAGAGGGGGGTGATTAAACTGTTGAGTTGAGAGAGATACATTTTTTTAGTGTCAACTTATTTTTATAAAACATGTTCCAGAACTAGCGCTAGAAAAAGTGCCTGAGAAAAAAAAAACTATTTAATATATTTCAGGCGTGATTTCACCCATAGGTACACAACAACAAATTAATGAATTAAAAGTAAAAAAAAAATATCAACTAAAGCCTAGCGGTCAAACTTATAAAACCCCTTTTTTGCATCATGTCTAAAAACATGTACCTAATCTTCGTATGCAAGGAATTTTGTGCGATTCTTCTAATGATATATTTCATAGCATAGTCTAAAAATGCTATCGTGTTTTGCTTGTCTTCGCTGTCCGCAGGCAAAACTGTCGTTCGTTCGACGAGAATTCAATTTATTTGGCTTAGACATGTAAAATAACTACATCAAATCGTTAGATGTTAACCGGGAAGAATGCCGAGCGAATAAAACTGCCGTATTTTAGAATAGCTTTGCGACATAGCTTGATGTTTTTTAAATAGTTAGCATATTACCATTTAGATTGAAATTTATTTTATTTTATATACTGGTCTATAATTAGACTTGTTTTATACAAACAAAATAAATACAGCTTCATAGTATACACATCACAATCGTAGCATTTGTGTAGCTATTTCGTAGTGCCCGTAGAAAACTCGTAGAATTTACCGCGAAACTCGCGTAGCTAAACCATTATCATAGTTATTCAACTATTCTTCTAAAACTTTCAAAAAGTTCGGTTGTATACAAAAATAACATATACCTAGTCATATACATATATAGTATCATATATAGTCATTTTCATCAACCATTTTCCACTTACTACTGAGCACTCACTTCAGCGCGCCATATTTCTCAGTCCTGTCCAGGCTCAAAGAAAAAAATGCCTATCCAAGTATAAAATAAAATCATAGATATAGATATTCATTGTATAAATAACTTTTTGAGACCCAAAACAAACCTGTCCTCACTTACCACGCAGTATCGCAAGGCCCTAAACACACGCACCTGATAATTCAAATCTCCGTACACTGTATGTACGAGAACGTAGCTACATAATCTAATTGCAAATATTCACCCGCGTTTCCGGAGCGAGGACGCTCCTCGAATTCTAAACAACTGCACGAAAAGACCGCTCTCGTATTTCAAACGGACAAACACCATCATATTTTCACTCTTTTTATTAATTCTATTTCATCTACGCTACGTTATATTTTTCACAGGCCGATAATGAAATTGGAGCCACGCAGGTCGTCAACATTTTCCCCTAAAAAATATAGCAGAAATGCGCGGCAAAGCATCGGAATACGAGTACGTTGGGTAACTACTCCGATTCCAATTTCATACGTATGGTTTCGGTATCTATTAGTTCGATTTTTCTTTGACTATTTTCCTCTTCTATCGTAAACTATTTTTATAGAGTTATGAGGCGCTTAGTTACAGTGCAGCGCTTATTAAGCTAAATGATGGTGTGGTCGATTATGGTTAACACTTGACACACTAAAGCCTGTGAAAACAGGTGATAAAATAACTCTCAAATAATGCTGCCGCAACAAACTTTGTTAATGTTAAAAAAATTACATTATTTAAATAATTCTTCATAACTAATTATCTTTGTTAGCATAGTGACAGATTTTTAACTAGAGGGTGGTAATTGGCCAGGTTAGTATGAAAAAATACATTGCCACCAAGATTATGTTTTCTTCATGAAGTTTAAAGTATATACACAAAGTATAACATTGAAAGTATGTATGTACAATATTATTGTTGATTTTGAACTTTTACCTCGCATGGTGAGGTGTAAGTACATCCGCGATAACCACTGAGTTATGATTGTTTTAAACGCATTAGGTTAGTGAGCGTGCTTAGTGCAAAGCTTGTATAAAGTTTGCTGTTGAAGTGTAATGTTGTCCTGCGCTCTTAGCATGAGCTCTTAGCGCGCGCCTGAACTGAATCGTGCTAGCTTTGTCTTGTCTTTTCTCTAGCTAACAGAGTGAGACGAAAGTCAAGGCGATTCAGTTTAGGGTTGTACTAAAAGTGCGCGGTACAGTTCCAGGACCCGTGCTGTTTATTATGTTTACATGTCTAATTTTGATAATTATTTAAATAAAGTAAAAAGGAACAGGAACTGGAAGAGATCGCTCATAGCGATAAGACCGCCTTTTGTGCTTTTCTCTAATGTATTTCACTATGTTTTTGATTTTCTTTTTGTGGTATCAATAAAGAATGATGTTATTTTATTGTAAAAATACAACCATTCGTATTATTTTATTTCCTGCAAAGTTTTTTCTAGAACTCAAATGTCAAAGGTGTCGTGTTCAGAGTTGCAATTACGTAAGCCACAGGCGGGGACCGTGGTTACGTAATCAATTTTAGCTTTGCCAGGAGAGCGTGCAGAATGCATTTTTAAATGGCTGAATTGGGTTACAGTTACGCTGCACTTCGGTTAGAACCGCACATTATGTTTGGAGACCCATATAGTAGTGAAAGTTTGTATGTGTTTAGCTTTAGTTTTTTATGGCTACTGATGTGCTTAGTTTGTATGTAGGTTTTTTAACTCGACTGCGGTGAAGTCAAAAAGGTGGGCGTTTGACCTGTATACGTATACGTATCTATGTCGGCCACTATGTTTTCTAGTAACTACTTTTTAGCTTTTTACTAGCGATTTTGATAAATAATATCTTGATAGTTAAGTCTGTATGTTGAAATTATTTAAAAATAATTAATAGTTAAAAAAACTAAAAAACACGCTTTGTTTAGTGTATTGTCATCGGTCCTCGATATATCTACAAAGTTTGAAAGAAATCTGACCGTTTAAAGTGGGTCAAAAACGCGCTCAAAGGAGTCGGTTACAAACATACACACAAACATACAGGTGAAGCTAATAAAAGCGTGTTAAAAAGGGGGTTTAGTGCGCCAAAGTCTATATTTTTAACAGTCGGCCGATTTAAAAAAATGATATATCGATAAAAGTGTCCAATATAACACACAGTGCACATAATAACACACAGTACACATAATAACGTAACACATAAATTATAAAAAAATTAAAATGGCGAATTTTAAGTGCCTGAAATCAGGTTACACTTTTTAAACTTTTTAGTTTGTTTGTTTCAAAGCAAATAAAATACAGTTGACCTTTACGAGCACCTGATGTTTGCAGTAAAACGTAGTTCAGCAATGGATACGGTTAGTACTTACTCTGCAGTGCAAGTTTTATTAGGATATTTGAATTGGAAATAGTGTTATCAGATTTAGTACTAGATATTAGAGTATTGACTTTAAGTAGATACAGGTTTTATTCGAACGTAAATTTCTGTGAATATTATCAAAAGACTAGCTGTGCTCGCGATTTCACTCGCTTTTTAGGATTCTGAACCGCCTTCGGGGAAGAACTTTTAAGGCGAGACTTCGGTGTCTATCGATCTGTATGCCACAGCCAATTATCTCTAAAACTATTCAAGCTAACGGCCTATAATTTGGCACGACAATAATGGTGCTAAAAAAACAAATCATCAAGCCATAGTTTTAGAGACACAAACGGATTGACTTTACAAACAGCCCAGCTGTCGCATACACTACAATGATTGTACAAACAGGCCTAAAAATTCAGGCTAATTGCTGCAAAGATGAAAAGCCATTTATTCACTTATATAAACTCCACTTTGATACTTAGATACCTATGTCAGTAGTAGATATATTTACGGTTTGTTTTCCCCCCACAATTCACGATGACCTTTCAGATAAGTTAATTGGAAAATAGAAAAATTGCTTCTAAATTGCCCCTTCCACTAACAGGATAGATTATTACAGTCCGATTGCTTCAAATTCTTACAAAACTATTCCATTTTATATTGAAAAGTGCAAATAAAAATGCCCTCTGGTTACAGAAACAATTTTCTGTTACAATGCGCATTGAAAGTTGGATTGAGCGAAATATAAGTTAAAATAACTTGTTTTAGTGACTTGTTCCCTTTACATTTTGTAGATACTAAATATGTAGACTGTTGTTGTAATATAGGTTGTTGGTTGTTGTTGTTGTGTTGCTACACAACGTAGATATAATATGCATAAGTATGCATATTATGTACTTACCTTATACCTTATTATTTGAATGATGTATGCAACAATAATTTTATAGAAATCAATTTTATTTCACAAGAAAACATTTTTGCTAACCCTTTTCTATTTGCTATTACTTTGATGGAAAAAATGCTTTTTACTAATGTGCTTTTTCGTAAAGGCGTAGCAAAATACAATCACTAAATCCTTTGACACATGTACTTATCTACACGTCATGTAGAAGTTAGAGACATAGAGGTAATTGAGTTGATATTTATAAAAGACTTTGTAATGTCAAAAGGTCAACTACTTCGTTCATTAAAATATTGATTAGTAGGAACCCGATTCACTCACCCAATAGAAATGAGTACTAAATGAACTTAAAAGGTGCTTAATTAGTAGGAGCAACCACTTCTTATTCACTTTATTTATTTCACTTTTTATGATATATTAAAAAAAAGTTGAAACTAAGTAAAAACTTTGTTTAGTAGTACAAAAACATATTAAGTTTGCTGCATAGTATGACAGTGCGCTAGCCAATTTCGTAAATTATCGTCATTATTTTTCCGAAATACATTGGTAGGTATATGTTTAAATAGTTATAGGCACAGTTTACCAGTGTTTGTTTAGCTGAAAATATAACCCACATATATATAGGTAATATTTGCCTAAAGTAATACAACGCAGCAAAGTCAACTGTGCTTAAATCTAATTTAAATAATAAATTTTGTACTGACGGTCTTGACACATTTCGTATGTTTTACGAGGCGAGACGCAACCGCTCGTATGCCGCAATACGTTGGTAAAGAAAAAATATTCAAGCACCACTGAATATTTTTTTAGTGAAAAAAGAAAAAGGGTTAAAATAGAAACACGGAGGAGAAGTCTATAGAGGTAGAATAGTTGTTTACAGGACAGCATTTTGAAAAGTAAGAAATGTGAAAGTAACTAAGTCTATAGTTAATCCATGTTACCATATCATGATGTTATCTATACTACTAATAATCTATACTATCTATACTAATATTATAAAGAGGAAAGATTTGTATTTTTGTATTTTTGGATGTTTGTGTGGAATAAACTCAAAAACTACTGGACCGATTTCAAAAATTCTTTCACCATTCGAATGCTACATTATCCCAAAATAACATAGGCTATTTTTTTTATAATTTTTTTTTATCCACAGCGAAGCGTGGCAGGGAACAGCTAGTCTATCATACTCGTAGATACTCTTTTACCAGTTCAGAAAAAAAGGTCATTATGTTTTGAAAACATGTTTTTCAACAATGAACTTACCTATTCATGTTAAATATCATCAAACTAAATGCATATTTCAAAAATCTGTGGCTACAGAACAAGGGTTGTGTTAAGAACCTTTTATTACGATGCCGACATGATATCTGGTGTAATATCGTGTCAGGGAGTGGTAGGAGACCGAGTATTACTTATAATATTTCCTGTATCTTTGTTCTTATTATCCTTAATTTATTCGAAATATGTGAGCGGAATGTTTTTGAACGTGCAAAACAAGCATAAATTGCTATACATTAGCCTTTTTTTCATGCGTGTAAAAACATGACTTAAATCTTAAGCTATTCTCAACTTCAATTCGAGCATTTTCTTTTTCTGCGTAAAAAGTGCCATCGTATAACTAAAAAGTTTTGAAAGAATAAGCATTTGTATGGCCACTGAAACATTTAGTTTGAAATCTGAATTATTGTAGTAAAAAGACGGCTACAGTTTAGAGGGCAACGGAATTTAAAGGGCAAGCAATGTATTACGCAAAATCGACAGACATTGTCTGTAAAAATGCATCCACACTTTTAAAATCTGTGGTACCTATTATGCAAGTATACATACGAGTATCTAGACTTTGACATATTCATAGAAAAACTATACCAAGTAAGATATAAATTCTGAATGGTGTTAGTATATAATAGATACGATTCCAAAGTCACAGCTACAATGTAATCGCATTTTATAACTTTACCTCTAAGAGTATATCCAGATTTTGACATATACTCATAGAAAAACTATACCAATTATAATTTCTGTACGGTGTAAGTATAGACACGATGCCAAAGTCATAGCTAAATGTAATCACATTTTATAAACGGCGGGTAGAAATTAAGCAGATTGAAGGCTTCGAGAAACTTTTAGTCGTACGGTAAATTCCAGCTTCTTTGTTGGAACAGGCGTAGTTTCCCGGTAGGGAGACGTCGCCGCGTCGGAAAATTAGATTTAATCTGCTCTTATCTTTAGGGCGTCTAGTTTGTTCTTCCAGCTAAGTGTTTCTTTGAGAATTTCTTGGCAACTTGTGGTGTTGGTTTTATACATTGTTAATTTGGAGCCTATTAGGACGCGCATTAATGAGATTATCTTTACATTTACAGTAATTGACTTGGCTCTATGTCTAAGTTATATGGCATATTTCTATATTACAAACAAGAACATTTCTTCAAAAATATATACAGCGTTATAAGGAAAGGCTATGCAAAGCCGAACAAGGCTCGTATAACTCATCATTATGAACAACTTTTACTGAGGGATCAACCCGAAATGCTCAGAAAAAATCAGCGTTTTTATAGAAAAACTAGCTGCGCCCCGCGGTTTCACCCGCTGTCCTGCAAGAATAGCGGAAAGCCGTTCAATTTTCTGGGGTAAAAAGTAATCTACATATTACCTAGGGCTTAAGCTACCTTCATACCAAATTTCGTCAAAATCTGTTTAGCTGTTAAATTGTTAAATCAAATTGTCATCCATACGTCCATTACATAGCTGTCATTTGCGCAAAGAGTATAATAAGTCGTTTTGTTATTCCAAGTCTGATTCTTTTTTGTTATACCTCGTTTTATAGTGACTGATGTTTTATGTCAATTCACACTTGAATGCTATCGAATTTATCTAATAGAAATAAATAGTATAATAGGAATAAATAGTATCCTATGTGCGTTTCCTGGCTCTAAGCTACCTCCTCACCAATTTTCAGCCATATCGGTAAAGCCGTTCTTGAGTTATAAGTAGTGTAACACGAACACGACTTTCTTTTATATATATAGATGTCAATGACACTTGACAAAGTGTGAACAGCTGATTTTTATTGCGAAATAAGGGTTGATCCCATAGTAAAAGTTGTTCATAATGAGCCCTTTTCGGTGTAGCATACCCTTTGTTTATAGCCCTGTATAGCAAACAAGAACATTTGTCTCCGAAAATGTACATATTATTAATATATCAGTTCAATTACTATTCATGTCTTTACGTCTATGTGTCTTCTAATATTTATTATTATCCACCGCAAATTACATAAATGTATTATTCTTCTCTTTTTATAATGCTAAATGCGTTGATGATGAAACTATAGATAGATAACCTATATATTATGTATATAAAATAAGCTATTAAATGTATGTAGGTATGTTTGATATCAAATTACCAATCAATTTGAAAATTGAATTGGCTTCAATCAACGCGATGCACTTATTTGCGAGCTTTATTTACATGTGCTTTATTTACAGTAGCTCATTCTCAATAAATAATTATCTTGGTAAGTATAATTTGATGATGCAGGTGGAATTACGGAATCACCTACTTACTGTGTAGGTATTAACTTGTATTGTATCATATCTCTATGGTAGGTATTAATCATCATCATTTCTTCGCTTCGTCTTCTCTTTTATCTAGTCTAACAATATTCAACTTGATCTTCATGGTCCTATTTTCTTCCACTCTCTTCTATGATGCTCTATGCCTGGAAGAGATCGCTCTTAGCGATAAGGGCGCTAGTTATTGCACTAGTTTTAAGTGTTATGATCCTTTTTGTCTGTAATTTATGGTGTGAACGATAAAGAGTTTACCTATATATGCTGATCCTGATGGTTTGCATTAGTTTGTCATGGCGGACAATGTGGCTAAAGATTTTGCCTTCTCTAGGTACAGATCTTATAAAAAAAACATGTGCATTGAATGTTCATCAATAAAACGATAAATCAACCCATAGCTGTGATTATAGAAAGTCCAGTTAAATGTCTACAATCGCCAACTGTATGATTTCGTCAGCTAATCGAATAAGCCGGGACAAAGACGAAGTTGTCGCTGTAGCGGACAAGCTCAGTAAAAAGTTAAATTGCCCGAACTCACAGCGCTGCTAAGCGCTGGAATTTGTTTGCACAGAGGCGTTGCCAACTGTGCCCCTAGCTGCTAATACGGATAGTAAACTCGGAGGTTTTTTAGTCTTTAGCTATTGGGTTCGAGATTTGAAATCTTTTCTGTCTGAGCTTAGATTGTTTAGAGTAGAGCATACAACATACATATAATATGTTAAATGTATAAACGTGGTATAAGTAAGTATAGTAACTAGCTGACATAGGTTCTACGAGATAGCTACGCTGAACGTTATTTCTGTTTAATTTAATTCAAATATCCTATTGTTGTTTGAAGTGACCCTGGATAATTCTACTATTGGGTAAAGACCTTCCACTGACATTGACAGCTTTAACAGTCCAGTGCTGATTCGAATAGTCTGTCAACTTCAAGTTTATAGCGTCAAAAATATATTTCCAGACCACGAGTTGTAAAAATCTAGCCACGAATTTGTCAAATATTTTTGATGCCACGCAATGCAAGCTGAAATTCCTCAACCATCACCAAATAGAATAGACCCGTAGAAATAATTTACATGCACCAACTCCCGACTGTTTGTAAAGACCTTTTTAAATTGGACGAGAAACGTGGCGTGTTTTTAAACCTAAAAACTAGAGCAACGCCTGAAGCACTTCGAGGTATTTATATCTCAGAATTGCTTGAACAAGGATGTAAAGTTTTGCTTCTAAGTGGAGCGATTAGTTTTTAAATGTACCTACTTAGTACGTAAGTACTTTAAACCTGACGTCCCAGAACGAAGGTAATGTTTTTAGGTATGTGTCAGGATCTACATAAATGTAGGTACCGCAAAGCCATATTAGAGGCCTTGAGGTGGCCTAAAACTATAAAAACGCGCCAGCCACTCGGGCAATATGCACTTACTTTTCTATGTAGGTATAGTTATTATGTAGCTGCATAACCTCCTTGTAGCCTAAACCTAAACGGCTTGATAAATAACTACGTAATGGGCCCAAGCTTGAAGGCATTTTAAGACAGATCTAAACTAACTAAAAATATGTCTGTCTTTATCATTGCAAGCCATTAGACAAGGATGCCAATAGTTGATAGATCAAATTTTTCTACAGGTTGATTTCCTTGTCTAATAGGATGCAATGACAAAGACAGATAGTATATATATTTTTAGTTAGTGTCGATTCTGTCGATCTGTCAAATAAAGTCTTCAAACTTGGAACCATTGTTGGGCTAGATTTGGTGATGTTGTATACAGGGTTATTCATAAAGGGTATGCTAAGCCGAAAAGGCCTCATAGTACTCATCATTATGGACAACTTTTACTATGGGACCAACCCGAAATTCGCGAAAAAAAATCGGCTGTTCCATACATTTTGTCGAGTGTCTTTGACATTTTTCTATGGAACAGCTGATTTTTTTTTCGCGAATTTCGGGTTGGCCCCATAGTAAAAGTTGTTCATAATGATGAGTACTATAAGCCCTTTTCGGCTTAGCATACCCTTTATGAATAACCCTATATATATAGAATAGATAGATGGTATAGATTGGCACGCTTATATGTTTGAATTATCCATTTGCAATAGGCTTTTTGTTTTTGTTGTATTCTTAAAACTTGATGTTCGCTTTCTTGTAGATTAAAGGCTGTTCCTCGCTTTAGTACTTAAGTAATCGTATTATGTTTGCCAAAGGTGGTTCACCGCTGGATTTGTCTTGATCCGGGACAATCCCATAAAAGCGTAGGTATTACTTACCTCGATATGATAAAATCAGCTAAGTAGTTAAGTAAAAAGGTTATATGTATCTTATGCTTATGTAGTTTTTATGTACAATGTAATCTTAAAGAAAAAAGGTCATTGCTTTTACACATGTACATAAAAACATAGGTAAATCACTTATTATAAAGGATTGGATATCTGACGTTACCAAGTGTTATAATTAACCTAAGGTCCAAATAAATGAATTGAATCGAACTTTAATCTCAAAGTAAAACATTTCCGAAAAGTTTAAAACAATCCTGGCAGGCTAGAAAGAATTACCTACCAACCCATAATCATTTTAAATTTTGCTTGGACCTTCGTAATGAAATATTAAAGGGCTTCCCGCTTCCCGTCGCCAAGAGACATTAAATTCGAACCTGTTAAAAGTAAGAAACCCTCATAAAGATGGCAAGTAATTGGATTCCATAATGGCTGGAAATTATAACACGGTGCACAAACGCTGTAAACCGGGGTTGGCATAATCGCTTGGCAACTGAAACCCCAACTCAAAATTAGGTTTGAAAATCTAAATAAACAACATTTAAATTTAGAACTTGGTGAACAAAATTTAAAAAAAATGCTACTTATTTTCACGTCATTATCTTCATCACAATAATGAATAATATACCTCTAATCAACAACTGGTTTGCGTGCCATGTAAGCTCTATTTTGAGCTATGTAGTGCAGTTCTTCATTGTTATTGATCATTACAACTGTACATGCTGCTTTCATTGTGTTGTGTGTTCTGTCGTGATACTCTACCTACGTGACGTAGCCTCAACCTCCGTGCTACTGCTTTGCCGGCCTTCATAGTTGCGCGCTGGTCGGCAAGAAAATAAAAAAAAGTTGAGTTTCTGTCACTAATCTGTCAACATTTTTTTCTTTTGTCGCCAGCCAGCGCGCAGTTAATGTTGAGGTAAGTTGGCTAATCACGAACCGGACATTGCACTTTTGTTAGCACTAAATCACTGGCAGAGATCAAAGATCAGGCTTAGTAACGTGCTTTGAAGGAGCCTGTGCTTAGAAGTAAGATATGGTGAAGATTAAAGCATGTCGTTTGATGATAATGAAGAAATGAGATAACAGGGCTCCACCCTGTTATCTGCGTTCTGGTTAGAACTATCTATAAACTTCACGTTAAAGTAATAAGATCGATAGCTAGTGCTCGCTTCTACGACTTCATCGAGGACAAACTAATAACTAAGTATGGGTTGGTTGAAGTTAGTTGCTCGAAACGTTACAATTTGCAGAACTAGGTTGTTTGCAGGATTTATAAGCTAACTAGCCACGCGCTCTAGCACTCTCTTCATTTCGCAGATAGTAAACCAAGTTTATTTTGAAAGCTGTGACGTTTTGCTTTTTAAAATGTTGAACGACCTTAATGTTCAAGCAGTGTATAAATGTAGCTAGTCTTTTATCATAATCTTGTTGTGGTCTAAACTTGGTCTTTTTCAGATATTTCGTCGTGACGTAGGTATATAATAACTTTGCTTTACTAAAGCTGTGAAATTCGTTGTTGAAAGACATGCAAAATGTAAAATACGTATTCTGAATCGTTTATATATTGAGAAACTAAAATATTACAAGGTCCTCAGTTTAACATTTTTTTTTTTTTAATTGTCAAAATTCTCCTGCTGCCACTGCAAAAGTAATTGCTAATAACGGTGTGAAAACAACCAACATAATTACGAAACCGTTTAGTAAAAAAATGCGTTTCTTTACAATTTGTGAACTACATAATAAAGTGCTTATCTAGATGATAAGCCTCACCAACCCGATGGGAGTTTAAACTCAAAACTTCGCGCATGAAATTGTACGGCTAGACACAATTCCAGTGACGTTATCGTATTCCCCCTCCCCCTCCCCCTGTGGCAAAGGACGCTCTCGTTTTATTCTCATACGCTATACGTGATTGGTGGACACTGAATTTTTATAGTGCAGTATGTAGATCTGTCTCGTTTCATTTCGAGACAATGGCTCTTTAGCGCATTTAGTTTGCGGTATTTTCTACGCTGGTTAGATATGCATGGAATATCTACATTCACGGAGCTATTTACCTAGATGTAGGTACGTAATCCTGTATGGTTTTATGATCTATTCGAACTTTGAGATACGACTGAGCTGAACGATAGTGCAATTTATTTTGAGTTTATGTTTGGTTTCCAATGGATATTCGTGTTTCAATCTATGTATACCTACGTAATGTTACGGGCAGATCTAGTTTAAAAAAAGCAATAATGATATGAAACCGTTTTAAGTGTTTATTTGGCTGAACTTCTTCTTGTACAGAATGAACTAACATTTAATAGTTGGGGATTATTTAGCATTGATAACATTGCAACTAATAGGGAAGCTTCGTACGGAAATTAGTGAATTCTTTTCGAATTAAAAATAACCCTATAGGTACAGGTTTATATGGAAAAGGTACTAAGCCGAAATAGGGTCATAGTACTTATCATTATGAACAACTTTAACTTTGGAACCAACCCTGAAATTGATAAAAAAAACCAGTGCTCCACAGCAAAATGTCAATGACACTCGACAAAATATATGAAAAAGCTGAGTATTTTTTGCAATTCCTGGGATGGTTACTACATGGTAAAAATATATTCGTTATGATGATTTTTATGAACCCTTTTCGGCTTACCATGCCTTACCTTATAACTGTGTATATCAAAACAACCTTTGTCTAATCATTATCACACAGTAAGTGTCTACCTCCAAAAATCCCAGTAAAGCCCGCCTCATATACAGCAATACCATTGAAATATTCAAGCCGTTCGGTTCGCATAGAAATATGAGGATATTGTTCAATTCGGCGGGTACGTTTGTTCCGTCGATTTAGATTCAAGTCGCGGCTCGCGCCTCGCCTAAATCACACAGACGGCATTATGTGCCTCCTACATGATACCTCTAATTTCCCAAGACTGCGGGCGCGCTGCATTTATAAAAGATAGGATTTCTGGGGTGTGGTGCGGTCTTAGTTTTAACATTCGTGTTTATGTCTTTGTTTGAAATTGTATATTTATGTTTCTTTTTCCGCCAGATTTGGATCATTTATGACGTTTGTGAGCTCATCATGACGAGACTTATTGCTAACTTATTAACCATGAAGGTATGAAAGTGAGTGTATTTATACCAAATTTTAGTTGTGTTTCAAATATGACGATAAGTTTTTGTATTTGAATCTATTTATTTCTGGCCAAGAACAATACTAAACGGCGAGCTGTATGAACGTGATGTACCGATGGATCCAATAAAATAAAAATTGCAAATGTTTTGAAAAAATATACCTACGCTTTGATATTTTTTTCAAATTCAAATTCAAAATAATTTATTCAAATATGGGTACATCAATGCACACTTATGAATGTCAAATACAATTTTTACGAATAAATTAATACACAATAAATTAAATGTCAAAGAAAACAATATTATTAGAATGTCAAAAAAATTATATAAATTATTGCAATGTCAAAATATCAAGGTATAAAATAACTACAATAGTAGGTATAATCAGTCAAGACACTTAAGAATGTCTAATACAATTTTTACGAATAACTTAATACACAATAAATTAAATGTCAAAGAAAATAATATTATTAGAATGTCAAAACAAAATATGTAAATAATTGCAATGTCAAAATATCAATGTATAAAATAACTACAATAGTAGGTATAATCAATCAAGTATTATTATTACAGTCTAAATAGAATTTACGTAAAGAGACTTTATCACACTTTAATTTAATAGTAAATCAAAAGTAACTTTGATATTCCGGAGTAGTTGAGTAGTTGACGCAAGTTGTTTATTCAAATTCAATGATTTTATTTCTTCAAAAACGGAAAAAGTAGCGAACGAGATAGCGTGATTAAAAGAGGGTTAAAGAGTAGAGTTTTCTTTCGTGAATTCTTGAACCCGTGGAACGACGATGAACAAAAGCTCGTGTTAAGAATAACAGCAAAAATGTTTCCGCTTGTAAAATACATTTTAACGGCACAGGAGCGGTAACATTTTTACAATAATCTCGGGGGATATTGTCGGAATTAAGACAGATTATGCCTAGGGAACGTCTGCACTGTTCCTAAGCTTATTGTTCAGCTAAACGGAAAGCAGCCTTTGTTACCGGCCATCCCGGATACGTACCAGGGAATAAAACCTTTATGTAATAAACTAGAATACTGCAATTTAAAAATAAAACGCGGGAAAATAAAAAAAATAATGACAGAAATAAAATTAAAAAAAGAAATTAAAATTTCTGCATCGTTTTGTTCATCGCGTTTTATGTGATACCGAAGTTCACTGAATCATCTGGTGGTACATAAATGTCGGTTAAATCATCAGAGTTGAAGGCTAGGTTATCTTAAAATGTACCTTTTCTGAACTGGTATAAAAATGTGTTGCGCACAAATAATAAAATATTCATGTCAGCTAACCTATAAATTTTTTAAAAGTAGCTACCTACTCTACTACACATTTAAAAAAGTTTATGACAGTGAAAATTGGTTTTGGCATGGTACAATGGGTTAGGAATATCCATTCCATTTAGCTTTTATTGACAGAAAAAACAAGAACGTGTGCACGAGGCAGGAGGCGAGTACCGGTTTCAAACAATGCGCGGTTCCATCGTTGACACGTCTCTGAAATGTTCATGGGTTAAGGTTTCATGTTATGAGAATGTTTTTCAAATAACATGAACATTGAGCATGCTACGAGGATCTATTGTTAGCGTGATTCAGAGACTCGGAAGTGTTGAATCTTGGTACGTGACCAAGATTCTATGACGTCAATTTGGTTTTGCTTAGATTTTCTATGTAGGAATAATAGTGATAGAGGCGGGGGAAATATTTTACGATATTTTGGTTGAATTATGTTACGTTAGTACTTAGTTTATGTAATTTAACTCAAGTATTCACTAAAATTGAGGTTGTTTACATTTTAGATGGATATATTATATTTATTAGTTATTTAGTGTCCCCAGAATATGCATTGCACCAGTTTTAAGTTTTATGATTCTTTTTGTCTGTAATGTCTGATGCGAACAATAAAGAGTTTATCTATCTATCTATTAACTCGTATAACATCGGTTTTCAGTATTTACAATTTATCCGTAATAAATCAAATTTTGGTCGATAATGACGCCATACTTCGTTATTTTTACAAACTAGAAAGACAACTGAAATTTGAAAATAATACCAAAAAGTCAATATTTTTCTTATCTCAAATTGTTCTATTCGCTTGCTCAGTAAACTTGGTCAGACTGTCCTGTCAAGCACAGTAGTGCTAACGTCGCTTTAACCAACTCTATCCCCTGGGGAAACATAAGCTGTTATCAATTACTCGGTGTGGCGCCTGCATTGCACCTCTACGTAATGGATGCCCCTGCGTCGCCGCTACCGTCGGTCTTCTCAATTAACAGCGGTGTTATATCTTAGCATTGCACTGAACTAGTTAGCTAAAGTGTCGGCTAGCAGTGAGTCAACTTCTATCTCCAGAGGCATTTCATATTTAGTAGCTTCTTGGACAGTGCGCTGTGTCTTGTCTCATTGCCACGAGTCGTTTGATAGCAGCAGTTAGTTTAACCGGGTCTAATCAGCAGATTAAAGTGTGAAATAGCTAGATTATTACATTAGATTATAGAAAAAGATTGATAGAACGATTTTAAAAGGCTTCCTTTTTATACCTGACTCTAAAAAGAGTTCCTCTTTATATCAATTTTGTAATAATACTTACCAACGATAACGATTGAAATTATAAAGATTTTGCAGACATCACCTTATATTATAAATTGTTCTGTGGCATCAATTAATGCATATGGAAATTTTTGGTTGACATACTGCGTTTGTTTTACATACTTAAATAAAATGTGTGAAGTCCAAAAACTCTATATCAGCTGAACGGCTTTTTACATAGATTTTTTGTTATTCAACAGCTACAATGCTCAAACACTATTACAAAACACGTTTACAAATGTAAAAATATTGCATCGTTATTCTATTCAGCTGTACCTACGTTTTCTGCATTCACAAGTCAATGTTAGGTCAAAGCGTGGAACTTGGAATCCCTGCAGAGCTGGGATGCCGTTATCGATTTCGTATGTGTTTACTTTACAGATTTGAAAAGCAATTTTCAGCATAAATCAGACTGTTTCTTAGTAATTGTATTTAAAGTGAAGTGAAGTGCGAAGTCTTACATAACATCACAGAGACCAGGATAATGTAGATACATAATTAAGAATTGGGGCTGATTGTAAGATAATGATGATAATACTTATAACCCGGTAACAGGGGAAGCGGGAGAGGCTCCCGCTTCCCATGTCACCTCTCCGCGCACTCCCCGGTGCGACAGGGCGACTATATAAGGCTATACGCATTCCAGCGAGGTGCACAGATATTGTGACCGGGTTGTACGTAGCGGCATTCAATAGAGTAGGTAAATAATAAATATAATCATAAGAACAATATTTACTTTTGAGGAAATGTAAAAGACTTTTTTTTAATGTGTACTCGTCGTTAACGTTTAACGACGAACTCGTCTGTTGGAAATGGGTTGATTACTCGTAACGAGTACAGTGGCGAGACATTGCCCCCGGCCTAGTACTCAGTTTGTATAAACAG
This sequence comes from Alcis repandata, assembly GCA_949125135.1. NCBI lineage: Eukaryota > Metazoa > Arthropoda > Insecta > Lepidoptera > Geometridae > Alcis > Alcis repandata. Next base: position 5,649,809 of record OX421226.1, on the reverse strand, counting down.
TGTGACGAGGCGAGACAGTCACTAGAACTATGATTTTTTTTAGCTCGCTCGATTATGCCCACTTACTGTCTCGCCACTGTACTCGTTACTTGTAATCAACCCATAAGCGACGATGTAGTCGAAGATGAAGCACGAAGCTAGAACCTATCCACTCTCACCTTGAAAAGTCCAAGATTGTATCTCTCTTTGTAGATTGTAACTTGAAATTAATTAATGTATTATTAGTTTGCTTGTTTAGGTCAAGTCTTGCAACTGAATGTTGAATCAGTTGCGATGTCCGGTTGAGTTGATATAATATAACTATAGTCCTATACCTACCTGTGTAACTATGAAACGAATGCAGTAAAACATAGTTAATACCTTGTTTTGTCCCGTTTTCATCTTCTTATTTCAACTATTCAAAAATAAACAATTTTAACATATTTTTGACAATTATTTCGTGTGATTTATAAGCTCTTTGAAAAAAAAAAAAGGAAAAATATCACTCATGGTATAAATGCTGCAGTATAGAGTCTCTCCGAAAATGAGTATCTTAGAAGAGTCTCATAAATGTTCCCACCATATCACTCTGTCCAGGAATAGTGCTATCTAGCGCCAGCGTTTGGAAGCGTGAAGAGATATACCCGTTATCAATTACGTCGCCCCGCAGCGGGCGTTTTCATAATGGCCTACCCCGATTACTTTCTTCTTTTTTCGTATGTAGGACAGTCACAAAGGATGCACATTATTACACATACCTACTAAATACACCTCGATGGCCTGAGCTGTCTCTGTGCCTGCTGCCCATGGACACTGGAGTCTCCATAAAAACGGCCTAAGACAACTTCCTAGAAAATGCTGAAGCTAACCTCTCCTGGCCTCGCGAAGCCACAATGCGTCATTGCTCCCAGATCAGACCATCAAACCAAAAGGTTATTATCCTAACCCAAAAACCTTACCTAGGTTAGGGTAAGGTTAGTCGATGTCGATATCGTATCGGTATCGCCTCAATATCGTGTCGGTATTATTTGAAAGTCCGTTGAATGCACTGCCTTGTGATGGATGCCCTGTCCTCTGCGTCCTGCAGCTGTCCATTGCTCTTTGTTATTGCGTAGTTTGTTTTGTCATACGGCCGCCATTTTCTCGAGTAACGGTCACACTTCATCTACTCGTGTATCACTATTTAACTAAGTAACGTGTTGAGTGATTTGTGCTAAGAGTATTCATGAGCTATGTTTATTCAAACATCTGACCCGTTCCGTTGGTGGCTACGTAAATAATTTATTTGTTGATTTGAGTGCAACTATAACAAGATAGGACAATGGTAGTTACATCTCTACCAAGGAAAGGAAACTCAACCACTCTACGAATATATCTCGTGAACAAATATATGCCCAGGCAATGAATAGGATGCGGAGAATAAACTAATTAGTAAGATGTGTGTAAGCAGAGTGAAGAAGGAAAATTCGTTGGAAGTGAGAATGGCATCAATATTCGATGAGCCAAGTTTACGATTACGCAGACTAGGAACTTTATTCTTCACGTAAGCGTCAGCAATGTTAGCGCAGTTTTCAGATTTAATTTCCAAGTGAGTTCTCGACATGAATGCGCAGTGGGACGTCGACTCTTATTGGTACGTGCAACTATCTTTGTGGTAGAACGATTTTAAAACTAATTTATCATGAGAAAATGAGCAACTCAGTAGTCCACTTAGGAATGTGGAACGGGCTTTCCGTGGAAGAGAAACCCTTATGAATACGATATTTATCAGAATTATGCTAGTGTTGGTTTGATTTTTATTAGAACATAAGCAGCATAGTTAATTATACTGCTAGATCTGGCCATAATTTCCTACTTTTAGATTATATTTAGCATTTTTCGGAATCCAATTTTAGCAGTATGATACGATTCAGTGATTGTTGTTTTTGGACAAATAACGAAAGCCTTCAGCTTGCCATCTGCAACACGGTAGCACTCAGTGGTAAATGTCAACTGCGATCTTGTGCTCTGATAAATCCAATCGGCAGCTAAACTTCTCGCTCATAGGTTTTTACCTTCTGACACTAAGCGCTTAGATAGCTAACTAAGTATACCTACTGTATACTGCATTACTAGTAGAAAAAACTTCCTGTTATAAATGTCTCTATTGGATTGGTGCAGTGAGTCTTGCAGGACAGTAAGCTCTGTCATCGGCATGGTGGCAATCTCTCACCCAGTAAGCTACCGCTACAAATGCTTGGTTGTTTTGTCTCAAGAGAATGTTGGCAAGTTGATTGCATCGTTTGACAAAACTCTACGTTTTCTAGTGACTGGAGTTATTTCTGAAATATAAGCATCTTCATCTTCATGGATCATGCAGTTTGCAAAACAATGTGTTTACTTTTAAATTGACGATAAATTTAATTGTTCATTACAGGAATCTTAAAACCTAGAATCGCAGAGCGCTGATTGTAAAGAAGCAGAACGAGCTAATCAGATAAATTTCAAGTTCTTAGAGAAAAAATCAGGTCTCAACTTCGATTTCTTTTCAAACTTATGTAGATTGGATTCGAAGTCATAGCAAGTAATCTACAAAACGAATGTTGCAAACTTAGTCTATAGTGGCACCTCTTTTTCATTCCAACTTCAATTTATTATGTTCGATTGAAATGTAAAAAAATGTATCGAAAATCCGCCAAATTCAAACTGATTCAATTCAAATTCAGCGTAGCTAAAGCAATTTAGAGTGTTATATTTTCTAAGATTAATATTGGTCCTCTAGTTACGATTAGTGGGCCAAACGCGATGGAGATTTGTGGATAAACTTTTGACTTTCTACACATACTTATTGATTACATTTATCGATGCCATACCTACAGTACCTACCTACTTTAGACATCGACCTTTTTACTAGTTACCAACGAGTGTATGGGATATCCTAACTCTTGTAAGTAACAACTTGCCCAAAACAATCAGACTTCCGTGCCCAAAACCAAGATATAACTTCTCTGAACTTTTTTATATCTAGGTTGATAATTATGCGTTTCTGAAGGTAAGTATTTTTTTCATTTTAATGTATACACGTTCTTTTCTTCATAAATTATAACTTACCCAACTCCAATGCAACAACGGAAAAGTAAAATAAAATCTGTGAGCGATGTTTTCCCAAGTGCGTCTTTGGCCTAATTTGGAGATAACTTTGCGTTGGTTCAAAATGCGCAGAGCATTTATAATTTGTAGGAATGTTTACCGTGATAAAATCGCAATTTACTTATGTTTTATGTATGCTGAATTTTGAAGAAAAGTATGTACAATTTCTTTAACATTTCTGTGGAAGCTTGAATAGTACTTATCTTTGCTTATCATAGAAACGTCAGGAATTTAATTAGTATTGAGCTACTTATACTTATCTTTGTTCTATACTCTAACAAATTTCTTAATAACGTGTAAAACGTATTTTTTACTCTCGATTGGGCTAATACTTATGGAAACACGTGTAGCGGATAATAGGTACTTACTTTTTGATTTTGATGTGCGTGTTATCGATAGATTCATTTTCATCCCCAGAATATCGTAGGTTATATTTTTCAGTTACGTTAACAATTTTATTAAGCTATTGCATAGCTTCTATAGCGGGCCTTGAGCGTGGAGACCGAATCCAGAAATTCCGTAACGAAAATAACCTTACACTTTTTGGTGATACTTTTTAGTTTTGTTGCCATTTATCGATGAATAGCAGAACTTTTAATGACTTTTTGAAATATCACGCTTGTCTCTATAATTCAGCAACTCGCCTCTAGGTGTCGAGTGTAAGGTTTCGATAAATAATTATAATTGCATAAGTTGATAAAAAATGCTATGCAATAGCTTTATCGCGGCAGTCCCCGAGTGCCACACGTCTTTTTTTTATAGTACCAATTATTGTTAAACCATTTTTTCCTGTATGTCTTTTTCAAAAACTTAGTCTAAGACCAAAAAGCTTTATTTGTACTTATTTTTTTTTATGTGTTTTTTGCTGCAAATAAAAACTATTGCCAATAGTAGGTATCTAATAAAAAAAAAACAAAACGAGGAATCCTACTTACATGAGTAGGAATCGTACTGGCAGCTAAACAAAGAAATAGAAAGAATAGTGATTGGTGGCAGCCGCACTAATCTCATCCAATTGAATCACGATTTCTATCTCCAGCAGTATCGGACAGGAGGAGTATTCTGGGCCGTTTGAGATTACCTCGATCACTCTCACTGTCATGACGTTTCTAATGAGAGCGACAGGGACCGATATAATGTTTCACTCGCGAAAATAAGGCCTCAGCTTTGAATGGAACCGGGAAAATACGTGTCGCAACACGACGGCTATAATGATTTATTTTCCACGCTGTGGATACTGAAGCTACTTAAATCTTTTACTTGGTTTGTTATTAGTCGTTCGTCTGGCTGGAATGGGTCTCTGCTGGATGTGACGATATAACTGTTTAATGGAAAGTTGCGAGGACCAGTATCGAAATACCTAATTACAATTGAGCTACCGATTGGTAACGATTTAGAGAACATATTGTTCTCTAAATCTTTTCCTAATGGTAGGAAAATGGCGAGGTACTATTTACACAAATGGGCGTATTCCCATTGACAAAGAAAAACTTCAGAGGTCTGGTAAAACTTACCTATTGTGTAAACCCCAATTTCTAGTGCGGTAAGCGTGAAAAATTTATAACTTGAGTTTTTACAAAGAAGTGATAATATTACCTAATAATACCTACTTATAATTTTCCACAACTTATGGTATACCTACTAACCATTTTTAATTTCGTGGATGTAACTTTTGAATTGATATGACGAAGCCACGATGAAGCTCTGTGGTAGGGTTACACGCCGCAGGGTCAGGAGTCAGGACCAATTCCAAACAATTGCGTAGAGCTTCAGGTAAAGGAAAACATCATGAGGAAACCATATCATGGGTACGAGGGCACTCTATAGTACTCGCTTGAAATAATAGATATAACTACTAGTAGCTAGTAAGTTTCTAGGTTTAGAGGTATGTAAAAGTAAGTAAGTTCGTATAGGTGAAGTGGCTCTAGCCCTAGCAGTTTTTAGACCGTCTGAAGGTCTCTAACTCTTTCTCTTGCTTGGCGGTTGTTGTTAACGGACAAACAACTGGGACCTACAATGTAACGTGTCATCCGACATAGCGCTCAGTTGTAAATGCCCGCGGTCACCCATCCGAAGACTGACCGTGTTGTCCGTTGCTTAACTTCGGTGATCGGTTACACACGCCTATTATAGTCAAGCTACATTACCATACCTACTTATAGGTATGTTAATGTTTGAGATAATTTTTCATACCTAAAAGTGTCAATAGCACGTGAAAAGTGCGTCTGGAAAGTTCGGCACGATTTAGATTATAAAATCGGTTTATTGCGCATTCGACACTCCAATTCAAAGGACAATTTTGGGAAATTAACTTTTGATTCTTGTTTTATGTTTGTAGCTCTTTCAGTTTTAATCAGGTTTATTTTAAATTCTACTTATTTAATCTAGAAAGTTTGGTTTTAGATTAAAATTTAGATATTTAGTTTTTCTAATGTACACACACACATGTACGTAGTTTACATGACAATACATGTTTAATTGAGTGTCAAAACAAGTTACACGATTACCAACTACAATTCATTTCCTTTTAGTTTTATTCCAAACCAAAATTAAATATTCAATTGAAACCAATTTCTCAACCGATATTAAAGAAAGTATGCTCTTTGTTTTCAGCAGCTACGTAGTACCTACTTATTTTCCTAAAAAGTACTTAACTCGAGCCAAGGGCAACTACAATACGCCAATTGGTCTCCATTTTCCAAGAACCTACCAGTAAAGCCCAAAGCAATCAGAGATGTATTTACTTAAAGCGTATCGACAAGTTAGCAGGAAACACCGTCCCCAGATAGTGTAGGTAAATAGCAAAGTAATTCGTTGCTTGGTAACGAGCTACCCGAGGCTACGATAGGGTTGCCAACTCACACTTGCTAAACTTGGTGTAACATTCTGGGTACTTAGGAGGTTGCTATGCAATTGTAAAATGTATGTAGATTATACGTGTTTGGAGCGAACGTGGTTGACTGGGATATGGTGATATCAGGTGAGATCGAGTGAGATCCGAGTAGGACCAACTGGGATCAAGTGAGATCAAAATGTGCTGAGGGCAAAGCATTTATTTTAGATAGGTACATCAATCAACAACATTTCACTGCGAGTATAAATAACAGCTTCGGTATCTTTATAATCCCCTGAGGATATGAGGGGCGCAAACTCACTCCACTCATCAAACAAAAAGTGTCATCATTACCACCCAGTGTAGGAAGAGCCATCATGCCTACCCAAGTAATGGTATCATTAATTACACCAGTCTCACGGGACAAAACATTTCCGTATTTATGCCAAATATGGAAAAAGTGTTCAGATGGCAACCCTAAACTTTGATTAGCCATCCCTAGACCTTCCACGTCAATATTCCTGGTAATTGTTTCTTATTCTTCTAAAAAGTAAAAGGATAAGTAAAGTGTATTTCGGACTTTATTATGATGGAGTTAAAGTTTATTTTCATTATGCCGAACAAAAAGGCAGGAGAGACTGAAACTTAATGTACCTACTTACCTAAGTTTTGACTCGGTAACCGGATAAATTAAACATTAAAGGTTTTTTGGGTTAATCAGTAAATTAATGCGTAGCGTCCAAAATAATGAAGGCTGTAAAATTAATTTTGTTATAGCCTAAAAAGTTCCCGAAATGAAAAGGAACTAGAACTGAACCAGAACAAAAATGTCTTTTTAGAAATCATTCGCTTTCTCCCTCAGAAATTCAAAGAAAGTAAATATTATTTCGGTCACAATTTTATTACAGAATAACAAAGCCATCCTTCAATCTTGTAATAAGATTTTGAAAAAAACGAAGTCGATTAAATTTTCTATTCGATAATAATGTCGGTCAACATTTTAACATTTCGGTTCGGTTTAAAACTGAAAACAGGCTCAACAGACTCACCGCATTCAACTCCCAAGCGATACTAATTTACTTACTAATTATGAACCAAATTATGTAATTTAAATGTCCCGCGTCTCGCTTTAAACTCCCAACTCCCTGTTAAGCCTCCATTACACATAATACGCCGTTTAAATGCGTTCACATAAGTACCTATGCTCAATAAGAGCATGATTACGAGTAAGTTTGTTAAAATGGACTCCCTTAAGCACATCTTAAATGTAACTTCAACATTTCCTCTTTTCGAGTTGACTCGAATCAAATGCGACAACAAAAGGAATACTTATGGGAGAGTCGGTTATATCGTACCACTTTTTACTTTAACTTAAATATTTCGACTATGACAAGACTTACAATAATTAATGGATATGCAAAATAAAGTTTTATATTTTACCTTGCTAAGCCCGAGAAATCAGTTCCATATGTTTACTCTAACATCCTTAAAAATGTTTTTTTATAAAGGATTGCCATCGGTACGATTTAGCCGACTAGTCGTTTTAATCGTACCACCAAGTTTTTAAATCGTACCATGGGTGTTTAAGTCGTACTACTGAATTAAAGACAGTAAAATTTTTAACCAAATTATTTATTTTTAACTCTTAGGTAATAAAGAAATATTATGAATACCTCTTAGGTGATAAAAGAACAATGTTATCAACACATCTATAAGGTTTCTTTTAAGAATAGCACGATTGTACTATAATATTGAGATCAATCAACACAACTATAGTAATAATGAGCTCTTTCTGTACTAATGAGTTCTGTAGAAACAGTTTAGTGCTTTAGCTCTTTCTAGGTCCTCCTTGTTCCAAAGCTTCTGGGTCCGTCATCTATAACAATATAAATACAGTCTGTAAAATATAAGTACTTTTAGACCAGTCGGCTAAATCGTACCAGTACAATTTACCCAACTGCGAGTGGTACAATTTAGCGAACTAAGCCATTTTCAAAAAAAAACAACATTCCCGGCATAACATCAAAACTTAGACACGCAACAAAAACCACCAATAATCTAGTATAAAATTGTAATAAACTAATGAAAACTGTGTATCTCTATCTTACCTTGTTTACGAGTCATATCCTTACGAATTTACGACAAAATTTGCAATAACTTCCACAAAAAATGATTTTTTCACTCACGCGCACAGTTGTCAAGTCACATCAATTACAAATGGCGGGTGGCGGAGGTTTGCGCAGGGCCACGATTTGGTGTTGCTAGTGTAGAAAAAAATACCCATTGAGAGGGAAATTTAGAAGTGGTACGATTAAAATGGCAGTACGATATAACGAACTCTCCCCTACATACGTCTTACAAAATAAGATCCGCGGTAAAACTAGGAATTATTTATTTACGTATTTATTATTTCAAAATACAAATCTGCTTATTTATTCTGTATAATAAACCATGAATGTATCTAAATGTACCTATCAATTGTGTAATTAAATTACGAAATTGATAACTAAATAAAAGACGAAAACTTAAAAACGAAACATTTCTTGTGAATGCAGCGCCACGTCTGCAGGACTATTCTGCTGATAAGAATTATACGGCAGAATTTTGTGGTGCTACCCGTTCTTAAAATTACATTATCAGAACCGGAATTTGAGGTATTTTTTTAATCTGTTAATTTAAAGTAGGTTGCTAATAAATTCCATCATTCGAGGTTGTGTAAAAGAGATAAAATGTTAAACATCAAAAATATGAGGGTGAAAGTGATCTGTCAAAGTAAATTTCTTTGACGAAGTATGACACGAAACGCCCTTTAGTATCGTACCTACTTATGCTTTGTGCCTAATTTAAACTCCACAAGAAGACGCCTTTGCTTACAAGTTACAACAAAATTGAAGGAAGCATGTTCCATTACTCTTTGTGTGTCGTCTTGTGAGTTCATCCCTCAGACTTTGGATTTAATTAAAATGCTGCGGTCGTGGGGTCGCGGTAGGTGGCGTCGACTATATAAGTAGAAGTGAAATACGTCTGGGAACTTTTTGCTTTTGAAACCGTAAGGAGTCATTGTTTTCTGTAAAGAGGTTCTAAATTGCAGACAGTATAACATGTAACCTACCTCTTCATACTCTTTGGTGCATTTTAGAAAAAGACACTGACAGATGAAAAACAAATATTAAGTGTTAAGGTCTTTAAAACAGACTTAAAAACAGGAGGTTGTCGATTCAACATTTTAATTCTTATTGTTCAGACAATTTTTGTTCTCCTTGCTGAAGATTATCTTAATTTAGCTTATATTTTAGCCTGCTGTAGTCGCCAAAACACAATTTTAACATTATTTAGTGATATAATATAACCTAGAATCAATAATTGCAGATTTTTATTCTATTAAGCTAACACAAAACATAAACTATTCAAAATACATGAATTGAATAATGTATCAAACGCGCCAGTTCAACTTAAGGCAATCCATCCTTCCCCCTTCTGAACCAATCAGAAACTTGCTATTGTGTGAAGCATTCTTGTAGTTCATCACTATCAACAAGTTCGAGTGTCAAAGGACGACGCACCAACAATGCGGGCCATTAAGCCAGCGTACAAAAGCCAAATCTGGAGAACCATCCTGGCAAGACGTCGGCCACTCCACGCGAGAGCAGTTAGTCGCAAGTTATCGCAAAATGTATCTGCTGGAAAACAGAGACTGAGCTTAGGACAATTATTCAGTTTGACAGAACTAACAATTTTGACCAAAATAATGTAGTAAGTACCAACCAGAGCTTTAACTTTAGCTTTTGATTTACCTTTTGTACTTGTTTTAGCTAGGCTTGTTTGGTTTATGTTTTATGTATCTTACTACCATTTTCTAGAGATGGAAACGGAAGAGATTATTCTGGTGTTCGCCTTAATTAGGAAAGTGGATCTTATCGATATCTTGTGATGAAAATGACAAACTGTCACTTTGCTTTGTACTTGTAACTTTCTAAAGGGACTGAACAATTAAAAACGTACTTTTCAGAAACAATTCATCTTTAAGTACGAATATAATCTGCAATTAGGAATGTGACAACTAATTGTTACGCATTGTTAAGTTTAATTATTATCTTGTATGAATGAATGAATGAATGAAACTGTTTTAGAAGTTTATTGGTTCAGATCAATGTTTGATGGTACGAGTATAGCATGGAGCCTATCCTTATATGTAGTGTGATTTGCTGTCTGATTTTTAGCATAACATAGTTTAACCAAAACCTGAATGCTGTTTGAAATCTAGTGTTACAGCGTCTAGTTTAACTGAAGGGTGCTCTGCCTGCTCGGAGGTGCTACGTGCCTCGGATGGTGGCCAACTCGTCGCCGCTCGCTCTACCACTTCTCTATTATTTCTACGAATGTAACCCAGGATATTAACCACTCAAAACTCCCGTAGGTGCGATTAACACACCGCTTTCACATACACTACTTAATACTCCTTCCTACTTTGATTACATTTATGTTTCTTTACGAGTACTATGTTTTCTGAAACTTTCTAAGTTCAGATTTATGAACATAAAATTAGCTAACTATTATTATTGAAACCTTACATTAAAGAAATATATGTAATTATTTCATGCATAACAGCACAGCCATGTCGACACGCAATGTCACCCTTTAAAAAACCTCGTTTGTTTCATTCCACCTGCGTACCCTATGATCATAAATTCGCATACATTTTTAATACCCGTACATATTCCGCGTAAACATAATTACGCCGGCACCCTTTCACGTATTTGATAAAACATGCCTTATTTCGCTTTAAATTTTATCCCCGAATTCGCCGCAAGCGGTGTGAGAGGCGAGACAACAAGACGCCTACTCGGTTACGGTGTGCCGGTGCGCGGATGTAGATAGATAGTACCTATCCGCTTTGTCATCGGAATTACTCTATCCGAGTAACAAAGTAGGGACAGGGTATTAAATTACTAGATGCCATCAGTCACCTGTCGCACGCCTAGTGGTGTCATCAGCTTCCCAGTGACGAAATTGAACTGTCTATTACAAGTTTTGAAGGATCGACGATCGAAGATTAAATTCGTGTAGGAGTGGATACCCGCACTACATTGTGTAGGCATCACAGACGTACCTCGTGAGCTTTATTGGCCGGTGACGTAGGCGTTCAGTAACACTGTCTATTTTATTGAGGACAATGAAACTATTTTCACATCCTTCTTTTGCTCGTTAACCTTTCAAAGAGACGTGTTAAAGATGTAACACGTTTCGAGCAGCAATAGGAAATTGTTTTCGGAAAGAGCTTTTGTGAAAGAACTCAAATAAGTAAAGCTCTAGGTAATCTAGATTAGGTTTATCCGCGCCCTGCTCTTAAAGAATGAAGATTCCGCTGATCTTTTGTTCCTGCGAATTAGGAGAACTAATTAGATTGTTTCGTAGATAGAGAATTTATTTATTATAGCAGAACTGACTTTGTTAAAAGCCCGCAGTGAGCTTATTGTATACGACGTTATACCCTGTTTCCTTTATGATCAATGGGAAACCCATGGGATGGGATCGCTTTTAATGATTGTTATTATCATTGATCTTTCTCCCTTAGAACGGTTGAGTTATGAAGACATAATTCAATAAATAAACACGCGATACGTCTTTCTAAAGCAACGGTACAAACATTAGGTAGGTACTTTTTAGACTCGAATATTTATTTTGGCTTCCATTTTTACGCGTATTTGAGTTGGAATGTTTCGGCCGTAATAATTTTCTGTAAAAGACTGCGCGATGAGAATTTTAATGAGTTATAAATGGGCGCAATTCACGGGTCCTTTGGGCTCGGAATCGATACGTTGCAGTAATGAGGGAACATCCGACATGAAAGCGGATTACGTCGGAACTCCAGGTGTGTGGTGACGTAAGCAATGAGTGGGAATGAGCTTCCGGGGAATTCTGGCAACGTAACGCCGCGTCACGAGGCAGGCGTGCTTGATAACGTCATGCGTCACAATAAACTTTGTAATTTTTGTAATGGTCTGACAGGAGCAGAAGAAAATGGGTTTTGGTGTAAGACTGCGAAGAAATTTCCGATTTAAATAAGTTTGTGTATTTTGTTAGAATAATTATGTTACAGTTAAATTGGACTTTGATAAAAAATATGTTTGACATAGAAATTGCTGACGTCTAACATCTACATAGTTATGTTGGTCATATTTTATTACTTTCTTAACTAAACTCAATCTGCTAGAACTATTATCATTTATCTGCGTTTCTTTTCATTTCATTACATTTGTAGGCGAGCGGTGGACTGTATATTAATAAGACTGAATAGGTATGAAATGAGGAGCACAATGGTGGAAAATAGTATTATATTTTAACAAGCAAAATTATAACATACTAGCACAAAGACACAACTTTGACTGAACTCAAAAACCAAAACACACACGAAAAAAGGTAGAACATAAAATAGTTTCAAAAATAGTTTTAAAAATAAAATGGCTTATATTCGGCCAGTCGCCAACATTCCAGACCCCTAGTGGAACACTAAAACCTGGTGGCAACTGGCCGAGGTTCAGCAGCGAGTGGCAGGAGCTTCCGGACTGGACGGCGCAAGATTCCTCCCTTGGTCGCTACATCTGCGACCCGAACTAGTCCGTCAGCTCCTGTAAACGTTTTTACAATTCGGCCGAGGAGCCAAAGACCCCTTGGCAACGCATTATCGGCAATGAGAACTACGTCCCCCTCACAAATATTCGTTTCGCTTCTGCGTCCGGTGTTGCGTCCGCGTGGTATCAAAGTCGGCAAGTACTCTTTCAGCCATCTTGTCCAAAAATGGTCAGCCAGCCTTAGGACGCGCCGCCAGTCGCATCTGCGCACTAAATCAGCGTCTGAGAGATTAACGGGCCATTGGGACCCTGACGAACTGCCAAGTATAAAATGGAAAGGCGTTATAGCTTCGGGGTCATCTGGTGAATTGGGCACGTATGTTAGTGGTCTGGAATTTAACATCGCCTCTGCTTCTAGGAGTAAAGTGGTTAGTACTTCCTCTCGTGGTGCTCTGTCTTTGAGTGTGGCACGCAGGGCCGTTTTCACAGAGCGTACCATACGCTCCCACGCCCCGCCCATGAATGGTGATGCAGGTGGTATGAAGCGCCACGAGATCATGCGGCTGGTTGCGAAGTTCTCCACTGCTCCATCATAAAGTGCGGTGAGCTCTCTATTTGCACCAACAAAATTAGTTCCATTATCTGTCAGTATGGTTGAAGGCGTTCCACGTCGGGCTATTAGTCGCCTCAGGCTCATTATGGCTGCATCCGACGATAATGATGTGACGACCTCTAGATGTAGGGCTCTTGTGACAAGGCATGTGTATAGAGCCACGTATCTCTTCTCCCGTCGCCGACCAACTGATATTTCGATTGCGCCGAAATAGTCTAGACCTACATGAGTGAACGGTCGTGTGTGATGGTCCAAACGTTCTAGAGGTAGGTTGCCTGTCGGTGGCGTTATCAGTCGACCATTTTGCCTTCGGCATTGTAAACAGCCCTTGGCTACGCTGCGAATGGTGCTTCTTGCTCGAAGAATCCAGTATCGCTGTCGTACTTCATTTAAGACAAGTTCATTATTGCCATGACCGGCTTCAGCGTGTTTGTGAAGAATCATTAGATGCACGATACGATGACGGCCGTCAAGTATAATCGGAGATTTAGCGTTCTCACATACCCCGGGAGCGGCTCTTATGCGCGAATCTAATGTAATAAGACCGTCTGTGTCGAGGACCGGAGCAAGCGCATGTATACGGCTGGTTTTAGGCACCGGCTGCGAAGCTCTTAGAGTCTTGATCTCTGTAGTAAAACTGTCTTCTTGAACACGTTGGCAGAGCATCTTCTCAGCTTGAACCATGTCTGCCACCGAAAGTTGCGAGAGGGACGCAGAATTTTCAATAGATTTGGCAATTAAACGCGGCGAATGAGACCGTGACCAAAAAATTCTTACAGCTTGAAAAACGCGAGCTGTGGCTCTTAATAGTCGTAGCCAGCTGCTAAAACGCATTACATCTGGAACTGGGGAATTAATAGATGGAATGTCTACTAGAAGCCCCACGAACTCAGGTTTCAGTTCAGAGGTTCGTGAAGCTTCATCGATGATGCACTCTGACTCGCTTGGCCATTTTGAAAGTGAATTGAGAAGAAACGAAGGGCCAGCGAACCATCTGTGCGATGACGTGAGGATACAACGTTTTGGCTTCGTAGCGTCGTCTGCGATATTCAGTTCGCTAGGAAGCCATCTCCAATTAGATGGATTTGAAAGCTCTAAAATTTCGCCTAATCGGTGAGCTACAAAAGCTTTAAAATTACGCGCGTCACTACGGATCCATTTAAGAACAGTAGTAGAATCAGTCCAGTAGTGAACAGCGGACGGTTGCGTTCGATGAGCACTCAAAATAGCTTGGGCAAAACGCGTTGCTATAACGGCCGCTTGTAGTTCTAAACGTGGTATAGAAAGTGGCTTCAAGGGGGCAACACGCGCTTTGCTGCCTATTAAAGCAAGGCTGATTGAACCGTCTGTAAACGTATAACGCCAATAAGCAACACAAGCGTAGGCCTGTTCTCCCCCATCAGCAATTATATGCAGCTGAGTGTCACATCGGCCTGGCCTACTCTCGTAGCAACGTGGAATTCGAAGACTAGTTGCTGATGCCAGTTGGTCAAACCACTCCCTACATTCGACTTCGTACTTGGAAGAAATTGGCGAGTCCCAACCACTTCCTTCTCTCCATAGTTTCTGAATTAAAATTCTACCGCGGATGACTATTGGCATGAGTAACCCTAAAGGATCGTAGACGCTCATAACACTAGAAAGAAGTGCGCGTTTGGTTAGTTTCGCACCTAAGTCTTTTTGACCTGTTCGGAAACCTAAACTATCGTCAAAAGGATTCCACTTTACACCTAATGCACCAACGTCATTATTAGGAGGTAAGCGGACGTCAGTATTCGAATCACTATGCAGTTCTTTAGGCACTAAGCTGAGCGCCTCAGGTACGTTCGAAACCCAAGAGCGCATCTCGAAAGAACATGACTTGTGGACCGTGACTATATCGGAAGCTAAACGTGCTGCATCCGAAAGCTCAAATTCACTCCCTATATAATCGTCCATGTAGTGATCGTGTATAATTGAGTGTACAGCCGCGGGATACTGTTGTTCAAACTCTTTGGCGTTCCTGTTTTTTATAAACAAAGCTATAAAAGGACTAGAGACGGCACCAAAAACCACTGACGACATTCGGAATTCTTTTACCACGTTTTTTGGATTACCATCATCGCGCCATAAAAACCGAAGCGCATCTCTGTCCTCTTCTCGAATTTTTATCTGTGGAAACATTTCCTTAATATCTGCGTTAAACGCAATCGGCCCCTCCCTAAAACGAAACAAAATATTTAACAAAGGCTGCAATAGGTCCGGGCCTTGTAGTAACATACTGTTTAAGCTGACACCTCTAGTGGTAGCCGCTGCATCGTGGACTACTCTCAGCTTACGTTTCTGTGGGTGGTACACACCAAAATGAGGTAGATACCAGGTTATAGGCAGCGGAGAATCGATAGAAGACCTTTTCGCAAAAGAAGCCTTATGATATGAGGATGAATCGCATTCCTCTGCGTATCCTTTCTTAATAATGCCATCTAGAAAATCTTTATAGGCGGAAGCAAACGATTCATCCTTCGCCATCTGCTTTTCTATAGAATTGAGACGCGACAACGCTTGCGGATAGCTATCAGGCACGTTATTAGATACGTTCTCCTTCCACGGCAAGCCAACCTCGAAACGTCCTGAGCTTAATCTACGGGCCGAAGATTCAAGTAAATGAACTGCACGTGTCACATCACTATTTTGTCGCGGCAAATATTTTTGAATACCTAATGAATCTATCTCATATTGTGTTTTGACAAGCGCTTCGAGACTATCGATGGTGCGTGCTGCATAATCTGTTTCTGACATGTGATTAATAAAATCAACAGCTTTCGATGATGTAGATACGGTGCCATGTAGCACCCAACCTAACAACGTTCTGGTCGCTACCGGCTCGTTCTTCCTACCGACGCGCATCTCTCGACTGGCGGACAGATACCAATCCGCCGCTCCAATGAGGACAGTCGGTGTAGCGTTTTCATAAGTCAATAAACTTGAAATATCTGCTAAATGGTGACATTTTTCAAGGTTGAGCATGTTCGTACTTTGCGGTGCAAGAGAAAGAGGTATGATGCTGCGTGCGCCTTGAATAAGGTGTTGTTTAGACAAGTCACGTCCCCGAATGTGAAAGTTCACATAGCTTACCTCCGTATCCAGAAACATACCACCTATGCCGTTAACACGTAGTCGCTGTTTCCCAGTAGTCTCTGCACCGATACGCGCGGCTATGTTTCCGTCGATGAGAGTAGCAGTACTTCCTTCGTCTAGAAGCGCAAACGTATCAAACGTACCGCTTGGACCCTCTAATACGACTGGTAACACTTTCAGCAAGCCCCGAGTACAAACCGAAGGTATATCTAAACCTGTACCAATAAAAACGTCTGATGTGTTTCCTACGTTTAGAGATTTGGAATCATTTGATTCATTGGTAGCCGAAGACACTACGCCGCCATCTTGTTGAGGTAAAACCGTGTGATTGCTCGAGCTCTGCGACGAAACTACATTATAATTTTCACCATGAAGGAGTTTGTGATGACGCCTGTCACAGCCATTGAAACCGCAAGGCTTCGCTCGGCAGTCGTTCCATTTGTGCGGATTTGACTTTAAACACCGATAGCAAGTCTTAGACTCCTTGGTCCAACGCCATCTGTCGTCTATGGAAAGTGCTGAAAATGACTTACATGTTTGTACCGAGTGAGGTCCTTTTTTGCAATACGAACAGTCTATAATTTTACCGGTAGATGTCGTTGCGTTAACCTCATCAGCAACTTCGTCACTAGAAGTCGTATGAACCTGATCTTTAGCTACAAATGGTTTTTGAAAAGGAAACCTGTTAGAAAAGCCTGGCGTCACGTCAGCTAAAAAGTTATAGCTTAATTGTCTTTCGGCTTCAATAACTAAAAACCTAGAAAGTAACTCCAGCTTAGTAACTGTTGGCTCGAAAGGCTTATGTGTAGCAGCAAAATCCGTGAAGCGGTCTCTCGTGTGCTCGCTTAGCTTTAAAAGCACCGTGCGAAGAAGTTCGAGTGAAGACAGATACTCGTGCTGATTGAGCAGCTTTATGGTAGCTACACAATTCCTCAACTTGTTTGCTAAAGTGTTAAGATGTTCTGCGTTACTTATCTTTACACTCCGAAGACTGGCAATTTCGTGCGCGACCAACAGCTCGGGTCGTGCGTAGTTTTGTTCTAAAGCTGTAATGATTTCCTCGGGATCTTGTGCTGCCCACAAGATGGAAGAAACAGCTACTTTGGCGGCGCCGCGAATGGCGGCGATAAGGCGAACTAAATTATCTGCGGGTGTGAAAAAGGATTTAGTCCGCTCATATGTGCATTTAAAAGCAAGCCATTCATTGATGTTCCCCGAAAATGGAACTAGCTCCGTTCTTTTAATGCGGTCGGGTAACGTAGCGATGGCTCTCGCTAGATGAGACACGGGATCGCCCTGTATGTTATTCGTTGAAGTAGGAATGGTGACTACAGGTGCTTCTGCTACGGGTGCATGAACGTGTGTCGATTTCTGGGGACGTGGGTGATTTGTTATATTTTGGTTATCAACCCAAGTTACGACACGTTTTTTGTCGGTGTGAAATGAGCTACGAGTACGTGAAGACTTATCTGATGTAGATTGTGCCTCCAACGCGGCGAGTTTCGCTCGTAGCTCCGATTCCTCCGCCTTCTGCTCCAAAACCGAGAGCTGACGTTCACGTTGCAGAAGTTCACGTTCCCGCTGTACGTTGCGCCGCTGGAACTCGGCCTCAGCGGCTAGTCTTTGCGCTAGTGTGACAGAACTCGCAGCGCGCGAGTGCTTGTTGCTTCTGGAGTGATCTCCCACTGGCACGAAAAAAGGTAGAACATAAAATAGTTTCAAAAATAGTTTTAAAAATAAAATGGCTTATATTCGGCCAGTCGCCAACAACATTTAAAAAAATACATGATTTTATACCGTAAACTTTAGTTTTCAGCTGTATAATTTATTTAAGTTTAGAAGATTGTAGGTACGAGTACAAGAAAATCGGCGGCATTTTATGTATTTAGATAATGGAGTGTCATTATATTATGTGTACATTACTGCAATATAATCTGAGTGTATACTCACAAAACCCATAATAACAAAATGATGTTTCGCTAACACTTTCTTATGCCATACCTATGGTGTCATTCTCCGAAATGTCTTTTGTTCGTACATTGCGCGCGTTTGCGAGTAATTTTCACGGTGAACGCAGATGTGACCCTCCTTGATGCGATGTCGCCTATTTCAAGCTTTAATTTCTTAATTCTAATATTTTATTACGTTTCTTAAAGGTTATTACGTGCACGTAATCTAAGTAATGGTTGACCATTATAATTCTTTAGTATTTTGGTAAAGAGCTTTGTTTAATGAAACAAAAACTCAGAATTTTGAAAGAAAGAAGTACGATTAAGTAGAGACAGTATTAGGACATACTCGTACGAAGAATAAAGAGAATATCACATCACAAAAAAAAATATTATTATTGCAGTTTTCCGGTGTTGCAGTGATAAAAGGTATTCCATGTTTGTGTTCACTACACCCTCTACTCTTTGGCTTTCATTCAGACGTTTCAATTGTTTAGTTTAGTAGAGTGGTAGCAAACACTTACAGTCATGTGAAGATACGCAGCGACATACATCTGGTAACTGGCCGCAGGGTGCCCAAGAAACAGGCTCTGCCTAGTTCTGAGTAATTTAAGAACGTTACTAATACCATTTATGTACTCGTATGTTATGTGTTTGTAATTTCTTGATGTGAACAATAAAAAATTATTAAAATGATTTATTAGAAGTAGTATTATAAGATACCGATTCTAATCGAAATATATACAAAGATTGCGTCATGAATAAAATGTAATTTATAACAAGTTTTGAATAAAGCCCTTCAGAAGCCTTCGAATACAATACTCGTAATATCCAATGATTTTACCTTATCGCAGAATGTAGCAACAGTAATACTTTTGCACTCAATTCCCGCCAACCTCGTCGTGTTTTAATTCTTATCTCTACCTTCTCGGTCAAGTCGTAAAGTTTTATTGTCAGTGGGCGTTTATGTAATTAATATTTTAATCCGAATTGCCTTTGTTTTGCATTTTACAGTAGCAATGGCGTGTTCAGCGATGTTCTAGTTAAAATCAGTCGGCCTTGATTTCCTTTTTACCTTGGGCCTTGAAAGCCAGGGTTGTCATAATTCTAAGCCGTTTTATGGCCTTATTTATAACTTACGAATGCTTATTAATTAAGTTCGTGCATCTATTTGTTTTAATTGTGGACAATAACGCAGATGTCAAGGTTTGGTGCTTTGTGGCGATGTCGCCTCTATTTATTTTGAGCTTTGGATTGGAATTTGAAATAGCAAGAATTCGCAATTTATTCTTCGTGCGGCTTGCAGCAAGATCAAAGGCTGCCTGTTTCGGTGCAGCAATTGTAGTTAGTTCTGTTAGTTTACACAGAATTTAACTAGGTATAACTGTTATAAAAATCAGCTTTTATACATTGAGTTACTAAGTGTATTTTTTAATGGAAATGAAACCAAACTTGACCGTGTTCCAATTGAGTTACCCTACAATTTTCTATATTTGCCTAAATATGGGCTTTCCTTTCAGTTTTTTAGTCATGTCTTTAAGTTAGGTGAAAAGTCACTAAAACATACTTAAAACCTACGTAATTATTTGGACACCCAAAGGTATAAGCACAAAAAGGTAAAGGTACAAAAATATTTTCACAGAATCTTTTTAAAATACTTACTCGAGTATTCCTATTTAATAAAATTAGAAAAGGAAGTGGGTTTACATTGAAATTAACTTTAAAAGTTTTTAGCTGCCATCAAACACAAAGCCTGAGAGCTCGAGGAGGAACGTGGGTTGTGCTCCGTAGAGACTTGGCCAAATATTGAATTTGGAAATATTTTCCAAAGTTTATTTAAATACCACGTAAATTACGTAATAATTACTTTAGTTAGTGCCTACAGTGTTTTTTGTAAGAATTAAAAAAATCTTTAAACAAAATTTATAAAGAGGATGTACATTTTGACGGCCTATCTTACTTTTGTTAAATTATGCAAATATTTTGGAAATTTTAACGTCTGTTCACTGCGTTGAAAGTAGCTAATTTTTTAAAGAATCCTCTCTTTTTAATGATCCCCTATCTCATAAAAACATATATCCAAAAATAAAACCGTAGAAGCATACAACTATCTACTTCCTCTCTAAAAATAATTGCTTTAGTATCACAATCCTGGAAGAAAATAGGGGAATACGCTTGTATGGAGAAAATAGCGCAAACTTTCCTCTTAAACATTCATATACGAGTAGTTCTTGGGTTATTTTTGTTTTGTTTCGTCAGTATATTCATGCATTTCGATAAAACGCTGAGTTTACGAACTACCCACTTTTATTTATAAACACTCAGTGTAGTCTTTTTCAGTTGAATCAATTGATCAATTGAACCTCAATTGAACCAATTGATCATTTATTATTATTATTGTCAATTGTTTTCAATATATTTTTACTTTGTGGACTACTGTGTCTTTTAATAAATGTTTTGAATTTGAATTTCAAACCCGCATGATAAAGACAAAGGACAGAGTACTCTTCTAAGTCTACTTTACGATCATTATTAATGGCCTAAGGCTTCCATCATATGCCTAAAGGCTTGATACTTAAATAATTTTTACCCGCATGGCTTCAATTTCTTTAGGAGAAACTAATGGAATAGATAGAAAGAATATTAATGGGTCACATAAAATTCACAAAGAAAAATAAAATACCTAACGCTTAAAATCTGGTCCAACAGTAGGCCAAATTACTAAAAGCAATATCTTTCAGAAACATAAACGAGAATATAAAAAATAAATGTACCTTTTAAAATTTCATTAAAGTTTCGGTTCGTCGAAGTTGAATAAAAATTAGATGCTAAATTAAGTCTCAACAAAATAAGATATGAAGTAGGTATTATAAAAGTAAGAATTCAGCGCTAGAGTCCCTTGGTCCAACAACAGGCCATATTACTAAGACAATATCTTCCAGGAACATCAACGAAAATTAAAACAAGAAAAATACATTTTTAAAATATCATTAAAGTTTCGTTCACCAAAGTTGAATAAACATAAGATGAAATTAAGCCCTTAACAAAATATGAAGGAAGATCTCAAGCAGGTATTATAAATGTAGAATTTTCAGCGCTAGAATCCATTAGAGGCCGGTTGTGATTAATTACTGCAATAACTGCAGGTACCTGGTTCCCCGGGAATTCTTACCTTTGTTATTGGCTGGCGCTGGTCCAATGCAAACAAACTAATGAAGCGGTGCCAGCGGCGCTTTGCATAAAATATTACGAATTTAGCACTAATTACGGGTGCATTGCTGTCTCAGACTTTCTAGAACAAAAAATTAGAATTGTATAATGTACTTGCTGCGCCCCGCGGTTTCACCCGCGTTTTCCGAGATAATAGTAATATGTTAATCTAGGGTATAAGCTAATTACGTTTTCCTACTACTAGGAACTTTGCTAGCTACTCGTACTTGCAAGTTTCATCCGAATCCGTTCAGCCGTTTTATCGTTATTGCGTAACAAATATACAAACTTTCATATTTATAATATTAGGTAGAAGGATATATATTTTTTAAAGTCTAACAAATGTGTTTTTTCATACTGCGCAAAACAAAAAATCCTTGTAGAGATTTAGCCATTTTTTGGTGTAAAATTACTAGCAGCGCCTCGTTTTTTACACGCTATTCCAAAACAGCTGTTAATTTTTAAGAGGCAAAAATAATCTCTTTCGAAATCTCATTAAAATGCGTTCAGTTGTCACGCGTTTGTATGAGGAAAAATACACTCATAAATATTCACATTAATTGAGTGTAATTTTAATAGTAAATACTCGTATATTGGATTATACAACAATAATACAATAATCTCTTTCGAAATCTCATCAAAATGCGTTCAGCCGTAACGTGTTTGTATGAGGAAAAATACAGTCAAAAATCTTCACATTATTTGAGTGTAATAATACATACGTAATAAGACATTTATTGGATTATTGGTATATACATTATACATTAGGTATAATCATATAACACAATTTAATTGCTATTGGTTGTTAACATTATCAAACCTGCCAGTAGTGGCGGCGTTATTCCCAACTGACTGTCGTTACGGTCGTTATAACGCCATAGTTTGCCTACTTCCTTCCTAAACAAAGTTTCTTCGTACATTTATGAATATTAACGACACTCTTGTTTAGCCTAATTACGAGTGGAAACTGCACTTGCGGTTCCAGGTTGGTTACCAAGTATGTTTTGCACTTACCTACCCGCCTGTACGCTATGCCAACAAAAATAATGTTAGTTAACAATTGTTACATTATTTTTATTGCAAATTGCTTTTCTCTTCTATGAATACCTAATATAATACTACAGTATAGAAAATAACGTATTTACTATGCTATATTTTATTTACATAGAAAAACTATGCTGCTAGGTACACTTGGGAATTTTGAACATTGATGTTAATTGTTGTGCGATTTTCTAAAGTTTTCTCTTTAAGGAATCACTCTGGTTTATTTTTGTAAGGATTTTCTCCATTTAATGAAGCCAATGCTGACAGTTTTGGCTGATAGGTCAAAATTTACTAAAATTATTAATGTTTTTCGTGTAATACAGCGCAACGACAAAGACAGCTTTTCTTTAAGTAAGTTTAGATCGTTCAAGCCTTCAGAGCTGGCTTGTGGTATAAATTAGCTACAGCAGGTAAGTTAATTAGCGTTATTATAGATAAAAGGTAAAGGATATTGTAGGTACTCGTAGCTAACAAAGAAAATACTCGGCTGCATTTACGAGATATTTAAATCGATTAACACAGACATCCCGACCTAAAACCCCATCCTGTGTAACAAAGATGGTACGCTATGCAAGTATTTAAATCGATTAACACAGACATCCCGACCTAAAAACACCCCGTCCTGTATAACAGCGGTTGTACGGTATAGGTACAGTCAGCTGTAATTAAACAGAACCTACAAATGGATACTAAACCAGATTGAAGCTCGGCATTAAATGAAAGGGTCTGCGAGGCGGCCATTCGTCACCGGAGCCTCCAGAGCCTCGTAGCTTTGTCCCGCCGCGGCGAGATTGAAGGCTGTATTCAACACCTCACTTCGCAGCTCACGTCTACCGGCATGCGGCAGGGTGATAATACATCGTGGTATGGTATAGTTTACGTGGTGATTTAAAAAAGTAGTAGAAAAAAATTGAGGAACACAGATCAAAGGTAGAAACATTTTTGTTTTGAAATTGATTTTAATTTTGATTTGATTTTAATTTGACGGCTGAGTTCAAAAAACATTAGATTTGTTTTCAAATTCGTTCACGAGGTGTTAAAAGTTTTTAAAAGCTTGTTATTTTACACCGAAGTCTAGATCAATGTTATTTCATAAGATTTTATACAATACACTACAATTTTATCCGATTTTTTTTTAATAACTCTTCAGTGATTTTTGCCCACAGCGGAACAGAGAAAGTATATAAATGTGAGATATTGTAAAATGTATATTTTAAATGCGCAAGAGATTGACGCCTGTTTATGCTTACCTACCTCCGCCTTAATAATCAAATCCTAGAAAGACTTTCCCAGTAACACCGCAAAATGGTCTTCCTCGGCACTAGCACAAGCAGAATATACTGCAGTTAGCACTTCATATTCATGTAGTTACAGGCACAAGTGGAGCCTCTAATCCACATGTCTCAATAGAGAGCCATATATCCTCTTAATAACCCCGTTTATGGCTCCACTGAAATAGAAACTTCTGTTCGTGATTTAATTACTTGCTTTAGTTACTTTGTTAGAGCCCTGTATTGTTTACGAGTATGTTCTAATGTTATGGGTCTAATGTACGAGCCCGAAATGATAAAATAACAATTGTTGTTTTGCTTTTTGAAACGGTTCTATTTCTTTTTGACGTTGAAAACACATTGATAAAACAATGGGATGATCAGTACAAAGGTGCTGGTTACAAAGTAATGTTTTTTTAAATTTCTATTAGGTAAAGTTAAGTGTGTCTTTCGTCATACTATACAGGATTACTCTATAGAAGACAATACCATTTTGTCCTCGATTTCAGGGTTGGACCCATTGTAAAAGTTGTTCATAACGATGAGTACCATGAGCCTTTTTCGGCTTAGTGTACCTTTTCCTTAAAACCCTGATAGTTGTCTTTAGTTTTATGCGAGCTGGCAGTCAAAAGCAAGTCTATCACAGAATAAAAAAGGCGACGACGAGTTCATGGTCTATAAGCAGTTTACTATCGGAATTTTACGAGACACTATAAATTTTACAGTTTGGATCCAACACAATGCTAATTATGGTAAAAGCTTATGCTTGAAAAAGGCGTACGTATCTACACTTCTACACTAATATTATAAAGAGGAAACATCTGTATTTTTGGTTGTTTGCAACTCAAAAACTACTGGACTAATTACACAAATAATTTTACCAATATAATGCTACATCATTAGCGAAGCCGGGGCAGATTGCCAGTATACTTACGAGTATATAGCTATGCTATTGTCTTCACAAAAAGCTATTTCTCAAACGAATAGTTAAGTGCTTAAAACTTGAAAATCAGGACTTTCATGCAAAGAATGGCCACTTTGGAACTAACATAAAACTAAGTTATGGCTAGCTAACTTAATGCACTTCATAAATAGCAAAAGAGTTAGGTGAGCTAAGTACGGGCGTACTTAAAAGCTAGTAAAGCGTACTCATACTCACACAAGAACTAGAATAGAGTATGCAGTTCGGATAGAAGTTTAGTTATGGCTTAAAGTTTTAATTAAAATGAATATTTTAAATGCGACAGTAATTGAAGTTGATCACGGACTAGGGCTGGACGGATAGATCAAATTTGGAATAGAAATATGTTAGCTTATACTATGGATTAACGCAAAGTTTCTCATCTGGCGGTGAAACCACGAGTCACAGCTATGATGAGTACCTTCTGCATAATTTCGCTTTCGAACATATAATTATTTATGTCATAACGCTCATTTATATTGACAATCGTAATCCTTTGATATTTTGCTCACATATGCCATACATGCTTACATAGGTATACATAAGGTATATTTATGTCCCAAGAGTCAAGGAAGTCCTTCATTCTCTGATCTAAATATATCGCCAAAGAGCAGTAACAGCTAACTCGACTTCTGAACTTTAAAAATACCTTTGAATAAAACGGTTCCATTCCGCCGCTCGGATAAAAAGAGTTCAAGCGATCCGAGATTGCGAAAAACTTTTTTTAATCATGTTATAATTCAAGGAACGGCAAATCCCTTGCACCCAACCCTTCGTCCCCGGTAGTGACAGTTAAAATCTACTAAAGCAAGTTGTATTGGCCCGGCAACTCTTAAATCTTTTTACTGTGCGACCAACTTTTTTGTAGAATTTAGTGAGGGAGCCACCGCTGTAATTCCTAAATAAAATGGATAGAGTCCTCTATAAAGTTTTAGTTTGTCTATTTAGCCGTGGCTCTAAAGAAAAGTTGGTCACATTATACTTTACTGCTTTCCGAATATATCAGTAAAATAACATCAACCCAAAGTGAACGGTTATTTTATGTTGAAAGCATAAAATAACCGTCTTCTATGAAGTTCCTGCGTCTCTGATTTCATACAATGTTTGGTTAACCGAATCCGTTTTGCTATTTGATAAAAGATTTTCTGTATTTTACTATTTTTATCATTCCTTTTTAGAGTTCCATAGAAAACTAAGTAAGCCTACAATTTTTATTATAAGCGCGCCGTGGTTTTATTTGATACTCTTGCGATTTATTTTTTGGAATCAATCAAAGTATTGGCGTATGCAAGGTTTAAAATATGCTACCTAATTATAGTACCCAAATCTATTCAGTTGTATAGCGGAGTTTTATGTGAACAAACACCCACATCCACCCTCAAGCTACTTTCGTACTTCTATTGGCGTGATGATTTTCAGATATATTCATAAGTAACATAGTAAATATCCGCGCATACCTAACTGGCTTAAAGCTTTTCCAGGCTTAAATACGGGCTCTTTTCTGGCGCGTACAATTTTTTTTCACTTTTTCTTTTTCTCTATCTCATGACTTTCACAACAAAACAGGCAGTGACCGAAAAAATATCGCTCACGCCACAATAGCTCCCGACATATTCCAGTTCGTTCACAAGCCGAAGCAGTACAGCATAAATAGTAGTTCAAAGCGGCTGGTACTCCGTCCGGCACGGAAGGCTAGCAAATGGCCATTGACGGCCATTAGTAACGTGACCAGCGCGGCTACGAGTAAAAATGGCTGGTTAAAAAGAGCGAAACGTTCGGTTTTGCGGGTACACGTTTAGTGGTGGTTAAACTGGTTAAAACCGCGCGTAGGCTGAAACATGGCGGTGTAGCTTCCCAGGACGGAACTCACTTCTCTTCGGACTTGATTACACCTGTTGGAAGTATTTGTGCAGCATTACTACTTGGTTTACATTTTTTGAATATTTCAAAGTTTTTTTTAATTAAAACTTTTAAAGAGAACGTAGTTTTAATTCAGCGGCTTAGTCGGAATTAGGAAAATCAACAGAGGATAATACGTAGGCGTTAGTTAAACTATTTTAGTACTGTTTAGTTAAGACAATCAAATCATCATCATTTGTTTGTCCACAGTTAGTTACTCCACGTGCGCACGAGACATTTGACTGCCTATTTACTCGTAGAGCTTCCAGTCCAGAATTCTAGTCTAGGGTTTGATCGCCTAAGACAATCCTATATTTTAATTTATCCTAAACGAACCCCCCCCCTCCCCAATACAAACCAAACCTAGCATCCGCAGACAGTCTTATTTAGCATAAACTAAGCATCTTTAGCATAATCTTAGTGTCTTTTACATAAATATGAGCATATAGGCGAGGGTAGGCGCGGGTAATCCGGCATGCACGGTAGCGAGATAAACCGCCGGCTTCGACCGTAAATCTGACAAGATTGATGACGACTCTGACCTTTGCCCTACCTGAGACCCGAGACTGTTCAAAGACCGATTGCCGGTTGCCATTGCACCCCTATTAGTTTATGTTATTTTTAGCGTGTCTCTGTGTCTCGGTTGGCTTGTTTGAAGTAAGTGCCAAACTGCTTGGCACGGGTTAAGAATCATTTTACTATGGAATCTAACGTGGTTTTGACACTAGTCGTAGTAAACTACTTATTACGTATTAATTTTTACGAGAGTATTCCCGTTTTAATTATTCCAAAATATTTTAGCACCATGTTTGCTAATATGTAACATGGTGATTTTTTATTATTTAACTGTCTATTATTGATATTAACTGGTTGATTAGTGGTCTAAAATAATTCATTAAAAGTGTAATCGCTTTGTTTAGTTTTGAAAAATATGATCTTATAGTGAAGATACTCGTATCACAAACTATTAAATAAACTACAAAAATCATTTCATGAATACGTTTTGTTTGTCAATGATCGATTATACGAAAGTATCCTTCGTCTATGAACGGTTTACTAGAATTTGACCATCGATATATAAATCCAATTTATTTTTTCAATTAACGCTGATTTACCGAATAATGCATTTAGCCGATTAGGAGTAATTATACCATATACAGACACCTCTATTTTTGGGTCAGGGGTTCAAAAGAATTTCAATGCAAGCGTTCGCCACAGACTGTTCAGTGTTGCGCTAGACTAAGATAGCTTCAAAAAGCTGACTGCCAACCTTCATTAATGGATGTCTTTTAGATAAAAAGAAGAGGCCGTCACAGCATGGAAAAAGCACTGCAATACGGCCTAACGCCTCGTGTGGCCCGGTCTTCACAAAACTGTTATTTTACTGTCATAGAACGTAATAAGAAGATTTAAACGTGGAACGTTTTACTGAGTTTACGATTCTAAATGTCAGTTATTAGTATGCAGTTTGAGTGCACGAGATTTATCTGAGCAGTACAATCAAAGTACCGACAATTTGAACCTTATTCCTTAGCTTTAAGTGTTCATATTTCTCAACTTCAACACTGTTATGAAGATAAGTGCCAGGAGGCTTTTCGCTCTTATGTCAAGTCGGTTCGGTTCAAAATGAAACAAACAGCTCATTCGTCTTTGACAGTACAGCGAGCTGCAATAAGATAACTACAAATTATATCCAAAACCAAAACCGTATTTAAAGTAAGGTAATATTTTTTTACGTAAGCTCAGTCACTTTTGTTTTTCTTTTCTCTCTAATTTTAACAAAATATGTATATATAAAAATATATTATAAGTATTTATATATTTTGCATATTTTTCTTGTTATTTTGTTTTATTATTTCCTTAAGTTTTTTTTTTCTAGTGTAAATAGTAAAGCGTTTATCTATTTCATTTTCTGTTTATCCTATTTTGCATATTTTCTATATAAGCAGCGTACAAGTATTTAATAGGCTGATGATGATGATGTGTAGAAGATCAAAAATTTTGGAATAAATTCGTTCCGCACAATGTTGCTATACGCTTTATGCATTACCTACCAAAAATATGTAAATAAAGATCCACACATACCTAATTGTTGCAATAAATGATTGAGTATTAAAGTAATCGGATGGCAACAAACTTTCCAATATATCATGAATTGTTAATTGCTTTGATTCAATAATGAAGCTGAGTGTACGAGAGAAGTTTTGTATCGACAATCAGATGAGTCACGTCGCGCCGCGCTCGGATGGGAGTGGGCCGCGCCTACGCATTTGTACCGCATAATGATTGTACATGGGTACATGTTTCTTAGGGGTGAGATTAATAAGGATCTTCAGGATTGAAATTCTGACACGATAGGCTATTCAGCCCACGTAGCATCCTATTATCTTAATTCCGATTGTCCTACTAATTTTATAAAATTAAACGTGTTCGTTTTTATGTTTGGATGTTCGGATGTTCCGATTTTCGGGGTTCGAATAGTCGGGTGTTCGTACGATAATAAATGTAAAAATTACCGAAAAAACTGATGACAGTTGGTATAAAGGTAGTTTATTCTCTGGAAAACTTAGGCTACTTGTTATTCCGGAAAATTTTACAGTTCCTGTACTATTGCGGGTGAAAGGACGAGGTCTAGCTAGTACATAAATAAATACGTAGATCCGTGCTATATTTTCCGTCTTATTGTCGTTCCGTCGTGTCGTCAGATTGTAGACGAACGCACGCTTGAAAAAAAAATCTATACCAACTTGTTTTTATCGCATCATGGTATACACTTTTGTTCCATGATTTTCATAAAACTGTAGCACCGCTTCCAAATTATAGCAGCAAAACCATTAATAAACCCCGTATCGACTTGATGACTTACTGATCTCTGTTTGTGATAATTTCCTTTAGTTTAGCTTAACACGCCTTTAAATTTTGAGCGAAGAATGCCACTATTCAAATTATGATAAAAAACATAGATAAAATAATTAAACAATGAAGGATTTACTTATACATAAATTGTAGCTTTTCTCCTTCTTGTAAAAGGAGTAGATTGTTTATTAGTAAACGTTTAGTAACTTTTTAAACTTTTATCAATGTATGTTCCGTCATTTTTTTATTTATACGAAGAGCTACTTATAAATACAAAAAAAAATGGTATTATTACAAATGTGGACGCCTCTTAAGATTACAAATCACGTAGAACTGTATCGATAATGACGCGTAGGCCGCTACCTACGTAGTGAGTGCTACGAGGGTTGTAGACAGCTCGTAGCTCGTAGGATTGCTACGCTGAGCTACGTGGGAGTCATTCATAAATTACTTGATCTCGTGTGTTGACGAGATTGCCTCAAGTGGAATTATTGATACTGATTTGTTGTTTAGAAAATTGTTAATGAACTGACTCGTAATTTAACGTTATGGTTGATTACTTCTAACCGTAGATATATTGATATATTACAGCATTATGACAAAAATAACAAGAATTAAGATGGTCCTGGATAATTGACTTCTGGAAATTATTAGTGATACTGATAACTCAAATAAGTAACTTAATTTAAAAATAATAGTTATTTCATGATAAGGTCAAACGAACTTAGTTACTTATAAAATTAAATAAAGATTAAGTTCATCAGACTACTTTTCTAAATGTTAAATTTTGTATGTTTGTCTCTATTTTACGCTTAACCATAAGGTGATTATAAATTTTGGTATAGGGCCAGCTACTCAGCTTATACCTTAGATTAACACGTAGACTGATACCGTAAAATAAAACGGTTTCTATAAAAAAGCTACTGAAACTACGATGCATAACTGGTAGATTAATAAAACCCACGCTTACTTAATTCAGTTAGAAAATTACCGAACGAATATTAAGTAAAAGCAAAATATGAATTAAATTTTCGCATCTACCAAAGTTAATTTTCAATTACTTTCTAAAATTTAACGACTACTTAATTGCTATCAATTAACCTTGCAAGATAAAGCCTTTGAATTTCTATACAAAGCGTTATGTCTTGTTAGCCGCTCGATCGCGTATTATTTTTAAACAATGAGTCGTGAATGCACTTTGTTCTATTGTTCCCAAAGGTTAACGCCCGCAAGGACGGAGAGAAGTAGAAAGGGGAGTAATCATAGACTTGTGGTAATATTTCGTAAGGACGGGGCGAATGAACATTTCAGTGGTACTCGGTGCTGCTAAGTAAAAGTCGCTTTGTGTGTTATTCGTTTGCCGATTTTGTTGGTCGTGTATTATCTTGTGGGTTGAATATAAGTGACGAGTACAGCGGCGAGATAGTAAATAAGCATACACGGCCGAGCAAACAAACCATGGTTCTAGTCACTGTCTAACCTCTTCAAACCGAGTACTCAACAGAGGAAACTGTCTCGCCACCGTACTTGTTACGTGTATTCAACCCATAACACATATAGACACCATGAAACTTAGTTAATAGATGAAAGAGGAAAGAATACGCTCATTTTGGAACTTTTATCGTAGGGTGCAATTCACGCAATGTTCGGATCACCGCCTCTAGATATTTATCTCAATGGGAATAATAGAGAACTTTTACTACTGTCCGAGAAAACGCTAAGTAAAAGAGTGATTGTAGTAAGGGAGGTTTTAGTGTTCCACTCCAGCTTTATTCTAGAGCCATCTGGGGAGCGTTTCCAGCTCTCCTCATTTAAAAAGTGAAGTCAGTGTGGTGTGGAAGTTTTCAATATTATAGGTTACAATAAAACCTTATCACAAAAAATATGAAAATTTCGCACGTTGGAATATAGCGTAGACTAAATATAATCTTTGTAAACTTTAATAAGCTCTACAGCTGCGAGAAGGGGAGATTTGTCAATGTGTGCGTTTGTGTACGTTCGGGCGAAAGTAGAAGAGCTTTTGGTTTCAACCAAATCTAACGATTTGGGTGAACCCGAAAGTTAGACCCAACCTAAAAGAGAAACACAACCTAACCAAAAAAAAAAAAAAAACAAAAAAAAGTTGAAACACAAAAAGAAACACACGCCATCTTTTTCTTCGTTTATCTGAGATTACAGTTCACAAATTCGATCGTTTTGTTTAGAACTTTCAATTCAATTCTATTTTATTTTCAGACCATAATATTATTACAACACTTAGCAACGTAAAATTTTTAATTTTTGTTTTGATTACGGTTTAAAAAATGTATGTTACAATGATTGAAAAATAATTACAATTACTTTGATCTTCGTCGTCCGATTTTAGGCGACATTTTTAACCTTATTTGGTCTTTATCTCAATTCGACTTCACAAACTTCCATTAATCAACACCATGCCGTACAGGCACATACAGGCTTTTTATTTCAGCCCAATCACCCTATTGGGAAATTTCGTGCAAAAACGAATAAGTAATTTATTCGATTTATTTTACCGGTAAGCAACATTTTGTACTTATTCGAAACTCGCAATTCGATATAAAAACGAGTTTCCAAAAATATCCCCCGGGCACACGAGATGAAGTTGTAAAAATAGCATTTAGTTTTAATAAGTACCTTTTAAAACATTTATGTACTAACTAATATTGCTACAACTTTCATAATCTCTTTCTGAATATATCTTTATCTCTTTACTTTAGATATACCTATTTCTTACACTGTCATAAAAAAATTGGTTGTCTGTAAAGTCGGTTTACGGACGATAGTTTAACGTGACAACGTCATAACAAAACATTTATGAAATGATTGCATACTTTTCTCGCTCTTTTCATGACGTCACAATGACCGTAACGGGACACGTAACGGGACACTTTTTCGTGCGTGCACCCGGCGTTCATCGATTTATAACGAGTAGACGTTGTCACGTCAAAATCTTCAACGTATGAAGAAATCTTAAGGATGTATGTAAAATATATCTACTTGTCTAACTTTCGATAAATTTGGAATATAATTATAATAGAGTTGATTACGCTGCATCGATTGGAAAAAAGAAAGAGGGACTTAAGCGATGATTTGAAAGAAATATTTGAGAATAAAAGCCTCATTTAACTCCGTGTTATTCGTACCGAAAGTTGACGAAATCGAACTAAAATGATAAAAAAGTACATGTATCAATGTCAATGCACGGCCAAAAAAAGGATTTTCAGAAACTTCATACATTTTTTCACAAAAAAAACCACTGTTGCCGATGTCGTTATGGAGATATTCGTGGTTAATTTTTGACGTTTCAATAGCGTTCTGTGAACTTGTACTCGGCCACAAATATCAAATTGCGTATTAATTTTATTTAAAATCGTAAAGTAAAAGGACATAACTTTTTTATGACAAATTATAAAATGCGAACAGAAATGATTGGGCATTGACATTTCCACATGAAAATGTACCTTAAAAAATAAATAGATGTACTGTGGATTTGACCTTACATACATCCTTAAATGTTACTCATCCATTTCGTGATATTTTTTCTGTGATAGTTTTTTTTCAAGTATCTTGTGTTATGAGGATTTGTAAAATAAGTTAATTTTAAAAACATTTTTAAAAACAAGCTTTTATTGCATCATTGTCATCGAAGTTACACACGTAGGATTGTTCCCACTACGCCGCTTCTCACTACGTCGCTCCGCGCCTATGGACTAGTGCCACGACGACGCGCGTCGCATCTCCTATACATTTCTTCCCGCCACGCCGCTCGCCGCCTCAAAGGCTGTCCCATCCCATAACGTCGCTCGCTCATTTAAGGCGACTTCATGGTTGGATTCATGAATTTTGTGCGATTTGTAAGGAGCCCAAAGTAGTTGTAAAATTTTCACGGGTGCAAAATCATGAAGAGGTAATAACACTTGTACATTTTTCAATTAAAATCTTTATTTAATTAACATTTTTACCTGACTGACTAAAAGGTGCATAATGCTTTAGGAGCCCGAAATAGTTGTCAAATTTTCATGGGTCATTAGCATCAAAAAGAGGTAAATTAACTCGTATTTTTTTAACTGACAGTCAGGTAAAAATGTTAATTAAATAAAGATTTTAATTGAAAAATGTACAAGTGTTTTTACCTCTTCATGATTTTGCACCCGTGAAAATTTTACAACTACTTTGGGCTCCTTACAAATCGCACAAAATTCATGAATCCAACCACGAAGTCGCCTTAAATGAGCGAGCGACGTTATGGGACAACCTTTGAGGCGGCGAGCGGCGTGGCGGGAAGAAATGTATAGGAGATGCGACGCGCGTCGTCGTGGCACTAGTCCATAGGCGCGGAGCGACGTAGTGAGAAGCGGCGTAGTGGGAACAAACCCACACGTATACCAAATTTTAGCTCAATCGGACATCGGAAAGTGATTCAAAATTGAGTTGCGAGATTCCACCCGAACTAACATACTTACATACACACATATTCGTACATTGCATGTTAAATAAAAGCTTTTAAAAAGGGTTAAAAATAGAATAAAACAAACTATATTTTATAACTGTAATTTGTAAACTTAAAACTAAAATTCAAGATAAAACTACCTTTAAATGGTAACCTGACATTGTAAGCCCAAATTAAATTAAGAGTTAATTTAAGTCTAAACTCATTCAGATAATTGGTTTATTATTTATCGCCTAACCTAACTACATTTTATTTTAGCTCAAAAGCTCAAATGTTTATCTTCAATTAGATATAAAAAATATTTTTGTGAGGTAAATTAAACAATTTAATATTAAACAAAATTTAAGCATTGTAATCCATCATTAAATGGAACTCTAGAGTCTAGTAAATTTAGTCTGACCACAATACAATTATCTGCATCTTTTTTATTTTTGATGTGAGAAAATATTGATAATAATGTTAGCATTTTCTTTAAATTATCATCCTACCTTGTCCCATTGTTGGGCAAAGGTCTCTCTGCCTTATTTTACTCTATAGCCATAAACCGATATGAGTAAAAATAATGCGGGCCAATCCCTCTCGAAAGCATTTCTTTAGTTTATTTAAAAAAAACGGCAAAGTGCGAGTCGGACTCACGCACGAAGGGTTCCATGCCATTATCTATAAACTTAGAAATCACGTTTGTTGTATAGCCCCCTTAAATATTTATTTTATTCTGTTTTTTAGTATTTGTTGTTATAGCGGCAACATCATCTGTCTAACTATCACAGTTGATGAGATACAGCCTGGTGACTGACAGACAGACGGACGGACAGCGGAGTCTTGTAATAGGGTGCCGTTTTACCCTTTCGGTACGGAACCCTAAAAAGGGTACGACAGAATCGACGTCAATGCTAATTAAAGCTAAGCTAAAATGTACGCCGAGTCATCCACCTTCTTTCCTAATTCCTGCTTAATTAGAAGCCGGTAATTATTCACGTCGGAATTATTTATCACAAGCCCGAGATCCCCCGAGTCTTATCAGAGGTGATAAGATGACGCGGCTTTGAATAATATCTATACTATTGAAGCTATGTTTAAGAGGTATTTGAAAAGATTTCCATTTTACATAAACACTTATTTTTTTAATTTGGGCTTAGTCTATTTGCAGAGCTTCGCTATCTTAGCCGCTATCCTGTCGAAAATATTTTTGTTTCTAATATAAAAAGTTCCATCAAAATTCGTTTAGTGGTTAAGCTGTTAAAAATATACACAACCAAATAACGTCTCATTGGCACATTTCTTCACAAGTAAAAAAAATATTTAAAAAAATTATGTCATCGGAGTTGCAAAGGTATACCAAATTTAAGCTCAATCGAACTTCGGGAGGTGGTTCCAAAATTCAGTTGCAAAATTTGGCCCATTTCTAATAAGGCAAGTTATGTGAAAGTTTGTAAAAACCTTTACTCAACTTAACTCAAGTATATTGGTAGTTCAGTACTTTTACTTGTAGTTTAAGTGAAATGCGAAAGTTTTTGTTTGTGTGTATGCGTGCGTGTGTGGGAGAGAAAGAGAATGCTTGTTGCTTGTTGTTGTTGCTTGTTGTTGTTGCTTGTTGTTGTTGCTTGTTGTTGTTGTTGCTTGTTGTTGTTGCTTGTTGTTGCTTGTTGTTGATTATGGGTACTTACATTTAACCTGAAATAAATTAATTTTGATTTTTTTTTGAATTTTGTTATCTATGTTTGTTACCACATATCTTCGTAACTCCTAAACCGCTATTGATAAACTTTGAAACAGAGATAGCTCATGCTCTGGATTAACATTTTTTTTAAATTAACCCATGCTGTACCACTGCTGGGCAAAGGTCTTCCCCAATTTTTTCCAGTTACTGCGGTCTTGGATTAACACATAAGTTACTTTATCTTTACCGTTTCTCAATACCGCGGGGGTGGAACCGCGGGGCACAGCTAGTAAAAAATAATCCGAAGGTTACTGTAGGCCTTGAAAAGTATAGGCGCTCCGGTACCACGGAGTGCCCCTGTATCTGCGGAGGCTGTTGGCCGACTACCTCCAGGACCGCGAGGTCCTGGTGGAAGGACGTGACGGTTTGAGGCGCCGTTGCGTCTCCTGCGGGGTTCCACAGGGGTCGGTATTGGGACCGCTCCTGTGGAACATCGGCTACGACTGGGTGCTGCGTGGCACGCTTCCCGACAGTGTGCGGTTGGCGTGCTACGCGGACGACACCTTGGTCGTAGCCAGGGGGAGGGACCTCAGGGAGACGGTGCGGTTGGCCTCAGTGACCACGACACTTGTGGTCGACCGCATCCGCTCCCTGGGGCTGGAGGTTGCCCTCTCCAAGACCGAGGCCCTATTGTTCCATGGGCCTCGGGGGGGGCCCCCTCCAGGCACGAAGGTAGTGCTGGACGGGGTCTCGGTCCGGGTTGGGACCCGGATGAAATATCTGGGTCTCATCCTGGACGGGAGGTGGACTTTTGGGGCACATTTCGTCCAGCTTGCCCCAAAAGTCCTGGGAGCCGCTGCCGCTCTGGGGAGGCTGCTGCCCAACACGGGCGGCCCGAGCGCCACATGCCGTCGTCTGTACTCCGGAGTAATCCGGAGTATGGCCCTGTACGGGGCACCGGTCTGGGCGGACGCCCTCGGTCGCGCAAATAAGGCCCTGCTGCGACGTCCGCAGCGGGTCATCGCGACGAGGGCGATACGCGGTTACCGGACGGTGTCCTGGACAGCGGCCTGCGTGCTGGCCAGTGATCCCCCCTGGGAGCTCCAAGCGGAGGTCCTCGCCGAGGTTTACCACCTCGTGGCGGCGGGGAGATCCCGCGGGGAGTTTCTCGGGGGAGAGGAGGTCAGGCGCATGCGACGGCATGCGCGGGCCGTCATGTTGAGGCGGTGGACGGAGGACCTGGCCCCACCTGTCCCTGGTAAGCAGACGGTGGAGGCCATTCGACCGGTCCTCCGGGATTGGACGCGGCGGCGGTTCGGGTCGCTGACCTTCCGACTTGTGCAGGTGCTTTCTGGGCATGGGTGCTTCGGAAAGTACCTGCACAAGATCGCGAGACGGGAGGCGACCCCGGCCTGTCACGAGTGTGGAGCGCCGGAGGATACGGCGCTCCACACGCTGGAAGCGTGTGCCGCATGGGGCCCCCAGCGGCATACGCTTTCGGCATATATAGGCGGGGATCTCTCGTTGCCGAGCGTGGTGAAAGCCATGCTCGGCAGCGAGCGATCGTGGCAGGCCGTGGTCTCCTTCTGCGAAGAGGTAATGACGCAGAAGGAGGCCGCGGAGCGGATCAGGGAGGACGACCCCCGCTCTGACCCGCTCCGGCGCAGACGGACAGGGGGAGCGAGGAGGCGGTTCGCCCGTCTCCTCGCCCCTATGCAGTGGGGTTGCCAGGAGAGTCGGGGGACTCTCCCGGCCTGCACGACCCCACACCGTCTGGGGGGTGATCCTGGGGAACAGGGTCACCCCTCCATAGGCGCAGGGGGCCCTAATCGGGCCCATCGTCGGGGCGAGGTGGTGAATGCTAACGCGACCCCACCTCGCCCCATCTCAGGCGGATGACGAACGCCCCAGTGGTTTTAGTGGGTATGCCGCCACTAGGGCGGAGACTCCCACATAACCACCCTGCCTCCCCCGGGGCGGGCGTGGTATCCATAAAGGATTTCCACTGGGTAAACAAAAAAAAAAAAAAAAAAAGGCCTTGAAAAGTATGCTGATATTGATAACACACGACACGAATACTAACAGCGTATTTACAATGAACATTATTTAATTGTGCATCAAAAATACTTCATGCTCATCAAAATATCTCCTAGCGACTTGTTTAGCACAGCGGTATCCGCCTTATAAGCCATAAGCCCTCGGTTCGATTCCTGGCCTGGCTGATGTTTGAATGATGGATTTAAATATCTGTTCTGGGTCTGGGTGTTAGTTGTCCTTGTCTTTGTGTGTGTTCCATGGCATCCCGACACAGGGTATCCTAGTGGGAAGCTATGAAATGTTTTATTTAATTAAAACTATGTAAACTATAGAAACTATAAAATTGGGGGAGACCTTTGCCCAGCATAGGTTAGATAAAAAAAAAAAAAAAAACTATGTAAGTATATGAAAATCAGATCAATACCGTTGAAGGCTGCGGCAGCAAATTAAGAAGATCATCTTTTTTTATTACATATCTTTTAGGTACTCGTAGTTACAGTGAGACTTGTTCAGAGTCAGAGTTTCGTCTTACGTAGTAATTTAGAAAAGTGTATTTAGAGAAATTACAAACAACTAAAATTACTTAAGTTAATTAATGTACCCAACATTTATTAAAGTAATTAGCAAACGAAAAAAAATAATTGTACCTCGAATGCTAAAATTGTAGCTCCCTGTACGTATTTCATTTTCCTGTAAAACATTTCGGGTATTTGGTGAATTAATTTTGAATATTTAAATAAATTTAACAATAAATAAAACAAAATGCATACAATTTCGTAAATATGAAACATGTATGATTTTGCTGCTCTATTAAATAGCGCTCTTTATAATTTTTAGTTAGTATTCATGTCACATTTAGAGGCAATAGCAGTGGATTGGTCCCATCAATGTTTATTCCCGCGTCGTTTTACCACATCATTTGGACCAGATGATGTACCATAAAACTGATTACCACTAAATCCTGCTCTGAAATGTATATTTCCGGGTTATTACGAGTTACCAGGGTAAAACTGATCCAATAAATATCTAAGGACGTAAGCTAATAAATAATAATTTGATTGCTGATTGAATTATTTGATGGTAATTATTTGATGTTTGTTTCATGAGAAATTGACGAGAACCCAATGCCTTGAAAGGCTACGCTTTAAGGCGATTGCACATACGAGTATATATTTTTTGTAAAAACGAAATAATTTGTTTTTCGAAAACATTTATAGAAAGACAAATACTCTGTTTATTGTTCATACGACAATTTGCTACCAAAAAACAATCACACTAAAAAATTAGAACACTAATGGGCAGCGTTATCGCTAAGAGAACTCTTACAAAAAATCATTCCTTTAACGGTTAATTTTAAATGAGAAGCACGCTTGTGTGTATGGATATTGTTTACCAGCCTATATTCATTCACATTTTTTAACTTTATTCTTAACATTAATGTGATGTGAATTGGACCTCACAGCCAGCAGATAAAACATTAACTCAAGACACGTATGTCGTATGTGAATATCGACGCACGGATTCGTGCTTCTAATGCAAACTTTCTAACAAGCTAGTCTTGCTTCGACACTCGTATTCAAGTATACAACTTTTACTCCGGCTGTCTGAGATCGTGCGGAGTGCTTGTGCTCTAATCGCATTTTACATCTTAATATATATAAATCTCGTGTCACAATGTTTGTCCTCAATGGACTCCTAAACCACTTAACCGATTATAATAAAATTCGCACACCATGTGCAGTTCGATCCAACTTGAGAGATAGGATAGTTTAAATCTCAAATTATAGTCGCAATTTTAATTTATTGCAAATTATATATATGATAATTTTTACTATAAATTGACAAGTTAGCATCAACATACTACGGTTGCTATAGTTACGCAATGGCTTTTGACAGGACAACGTCTGTCGAGTCAGCTAGTATATTTATATAGGTTATACGTTCAATTGTTCATGGTATTACAAATTTCTTTTTTGGAAGTTAAATTATGTTAATACAAAGTTATAAGGAAAGGGTATGCTAAGCCGAAAAGAGCTCACAGTACTCTTCATTATGAACAACTTTTACTATAGGACAAACCCGGAATTTTCGAAACAAAAATCAGGTGTTCCATACATTTTGTCGAGTGTCATTGACATTTTTCAACGGAATAGCTGATTATTTTTTTCGCGAATTCCGGGTTGGTCCGATAGTAAAAGTTATGCAAAATTAAGAGTATTATAAGCTCTTTTCGGCTTTGCATACCCTTTCCTTATAACCCTGTATTAATCTAAAAGGCCGAGTTGAGCGATTTTTGTATTATCGAACTACTGAGGACGTTACGGTTAGTCTTCGGATGGGTGACCGCGGATGGCATTTACAAAATTTTTTTGACATCGAAAATTCATGAAATTCGTGTAACATAATTTATGGACGGCTCATAATACTCGTACCTACCTCTTACTCTGCACGTATTATAAGAATAATAATGCGTTTATTTCAGGCAATATAACTTGTGTACAATGCAAGTTTCAGAGGCCCATAGACAATAAATACCTTATCGACTAACATACATACAAATAAAACATTTAAAACTTGACTATTTCTTCTGTTATGATTATGTTGAGTTCACAAGCATTGTCCAAATGTAGTCCTGCAAAACTAACATTACTCTGTTACGAGTACGTTACAAAGGGAGAGGTGATGCGTGCCGCGACTAGCAGAGCCACTGGTTGCAGTAATGATGACTGTAGAACTGTGGATGCCCGTCCTTGTGTCTGGGTGCATTTACCTCTATCTAGCCATATCTGAGCAAGTAATGGAGCAGAGCTTTTGAAATAACACCGCGGTTCGAGCACCAATTAATTTCGAGGCTTTTGCTATTTTACTGTGAAGTGTATATACGGGGTTATACTGAAAAGGTATGCTAAGCCGAAAAGGGCAGGTACTCGTCATTATGAGCAACTTTTACAATGGGGTCAATACGGAAATCGCGTTAAAAATTGTACTGTTCCATACATTTGTCGAGAGTCATTGAGATTTTTCTATGGAACAGATTTTTTTCACAATTTTTAGGGATGGTCCTATAGTAAAAGTTGTTCATAATGATGAGTACCATGGGTTCTTTTTGGCTTAGCACACCCTTTCCACGTAACCTTGTAAACACTTCACGGTAAAATAGTAAATGACTCGAAATTAATTGGTGCTCCAATCTCGATGTTATTTCAAAAGCTCCCTTTCCTTACAACCTTGTATATTCTAGGTAAGTACGTAGGCGTTAAAAGGTCAATGTATCGAATGATTCGACCCACTAGGACTCGTACCTAGCAAGCCTCTCCAATTAACAAATGAAGGTTGATAGTTTTTTGCACGATTTCTGAACATCGCTGCACTTAATTCTTGAAGAGTTTGTGCCTTATAGTACCCATAGTAAGTACAACCGGCTTTCTAGTGGCTTTTAGATTGAGTGACGTTATTGGCTTCATGTTACACTCGATAGTGGTAAACGAATCTGTTGAAAGGTCACTGCACCGCGCTTCAGGCTAAACGACCTCTGACTTTAACGTATATACATAGATATCATAGATATATGTGCTCGTATCGTGCTCACAGATGCAACCGAAGGTAAACTATTTTGGAGTTAGCATTGTCATATTTAACTTTTGTTTTTACGATCATTTGCAATAAATATTGTATACAGGAAAAATAAATATCGTCTGCCTGCTTCTTATTTCTTGATCCCATAAATCCCGACGAGCAATATACCTATGTATATTGCCCAAATTAAATATAAAGAAAAATTTGCGTCAAATATCCACGATGTGATAGTGTTTGTTGCATAACGTCTCCGACCTATGTCGGAGGAGAATGCAGACGAACATACAAAAAAAAAAAAATATTGTGTACAGGATATTGTTGTTCATTTGCCTCGCAGGTTTGGGTTTGTAAAACGCGAATTCTGATAACTTCCCGCTGTCATGTGAGAAAACAAGACAGAAAATTTTAAGTAGCGATTAAGTTTAAGCACGCTTTATAAAGCCATTTAAAAATTGCGGCAATTGTTTGTTTCTTAATATAATTATAACTTACTAGCGGCCCGTCCCGGCTTCGCACGGGTAGACATTCATTTTTTAAACATTTTGGGATAAACGTAGAGTAAATGTCTTGACGATATTTGAGCACGCAATTCAATGTCAAATGTTACATTAAAAAAGTTTACATTGTAAAAAGCGCTAAGTACCTATTCTTAAATTTTCAAATTTTCGCGTATTTTTTTTCTTTCATAAGAACCTTCTCCTGACAATAACAAAAAAAAAAAAAAAAAAAAGTGAAATCGGTCCAGCCGTTCACGCGTGATGGCGTGACCAAGGGAATTAGGGATTCATTTTTATATATATAGATAATTTTGCCGTGAAGTTTACAACAAAAACAACTAAATACATTGTTATTGTCCTTCACATAAACAACTAAACAAACGGAATGAAAGCCAAATATTTTTCAGCACAGACCATTAACTTCATGTAAATAATAAACATGTCACACAGCCCGGTATAGGACGGGACTCTGACAAATAATTACAATAGGAAATTGCTATGTCTACATACCTCCGGGAAAGGAATGGGAGCCAAAAAGCGTGTTATTTTCCTGTTACGTGGCGCTATTTATTTAGCCCCAGGTGCGATCGTGTAACTTCTACAGTTTGACTCGGGTAGTCATGCATAAAGAGAGAACCTCTAAGTTTGTTCACGTATTTACTTACTTGTGCATTTCATTATCTTACTCTAGCGTGACTTGTTAATTTAAGTTAGTTTTGAAATTATTATTTGGCGTCCGTTTATTAACTATTCTTCTGTTTTCATTGTAGTTTGCTAAAACTCAATGAATTATCATAATCCAAAAAGTAAACGTGAAATTACAAACTTAATCAATTTATTTTAGAATAATTTCTGGGCAGAGAGTATCAGGGTCTCGAGCGCAGTGTATGGTATTACCACGCAATATTCTGAGGTGTTTGTAGTTCATAATTTTATGTGACATAGGATTGCAAGGCAAGCGCAACGCTTAACATCAGGCTAACGATTTGCTCGTCTCACCTAATTACATATAAAAAATTAAATTTCGAACACCTGCTTACAATTTAGGTAGCAACCGATAAAACCTAGGAAATAGCTAAAATTGTTTTCCTGTACCAAAATATTTTTCTCCATAAATCTAAACCTACGTAAGCTACAGGCCGCGTTGATCACACGGCGAGGGTCGAAGATTGCGCCGTGATTGATGCTGGAGCTGGAACCATTTGGGAGCCTATTGAGGTCAAGAATTTATGGATTCGAGGCAAAGCACGCCATTACCTCACGCGTTACCTGCCTGGGGCACAGAATAAATAATAGTACAACTTACAAGCCTGGTTCGTGGGCTCATAGTTACGTGTAAACAATCCACAAAGATTTAAATCGGTTTCGTATTGATTTAAAACAAATAGCCACAACTTGTAAGTTATTTTTAAGTTATTTTGTATTTTTTTGTTTGTTTGGTTTTATCTTATTTCTTTGTTATCTTTTCAGTCTGTCAATTCACAAAAATAAACAAAGGAACGTAACCCACTTTTGCTGTCAATGTTGAATCTGAAGTTTTTAAGGTCGTAGTAGACTTACGCTTTTACAATACCAGTGTACTAAACATTTCCTTGCCACGGCTACTGTGTTATACTCCATAGGTACTTTTAGCAGCTTTAGGCAATTCTACTGTGTGTGGACTTCCAGTAATTCTTTCCGCAACCTTATCTTCCAGATTATTTATTTTAGTGTGATCTTACATTATCAGCTCCCATTACCTAAGTTAATCTACGAGTACATCTACAATTCTACAGTAATTATATAAAGCGGATAAAAAAATATTTTTGTATATTTGGATGTTCGTAACAAATAAACTCAAAAACTACAGAACCGATTTTAAAAATTCTTTCACCAAAATAAAGCTCCATCATTAGCGATTAATATAGAGTATATTTAATACCCGTGCGGAGCCGGAGCAGGTCGCTGTTAATGAATATACTCATAGCCCACCTATTCATACTCACTCACTCCTCTGCCTTAGAAACCCGAACTGTGTCTTGTGATGTATCAGGAAACGCCACCTAACATATTCTCACTTATTCTAATCCAGTGAAATTTTGTACCGATATTAGATTTTGATAAATCTAGGTGTGTCTGAAGTTACAAATTAATGAACATTGATTTTTGTAATTAAAAATTAGATACTATTCATCATTATAGCAATCTACAAGTCTATATTCTGTGCCTGTAGTACCTATTGATTTTTGGGGCGCAAATGTCAACGTTAACTAATGTTCAACTTTGTAGACTATCTTTCTATCGGTGTATCGGTTTTTTCTTAATTAGGATCTCGATTTAAGGAAAGATGGTTAACGATATTAGTTTCTAGATAAGACCCCAGTATTCAAATAGAAAAAAAACCTTTTGTTAATTTTATCTCAACGACAGTATTCTAAATGTTTTCATACTT
The DNA here is from genome assembly GCA_949125135.1 of Alcis repandata. Lineage (NCBI taxonomy): Eukaryota > Metazoa > Arthropoda > Insecta > Lepidoptera > Geometridae > Alcis > Alcis repandata. The sequence continues at coordinate 5,605,707 of OX421226.1, read as the reverse complement.
GACCAACTTTTAATATAATTTCAGGCAATTATTTAACGTAAAAGAAACGGAGGCGTCTCTAAACCGTAATTATCTTTACAGAGCTTTAATTATCTTTTACAAACAATGGAGTATAAATAAAAATGAGCTCAACGTCTATTCTTTTTAGGTTTAAAATCGTGAGAAATAAAACAACATTATTTTTCTTGCTTCGTATTTTATTGAAGATGTAGGTACAATGGTAACTTATTGAAAGGATTTAAGAAGATATTTACACGATTTTAAGGTAACATTAAGATTTTAGATAATACTTTGTAGATTTTAATGACTATTAATATATTATTTTAAAATATAAATAAACTATACCACCCAATCAATAACGAAATTTTATAGAAGTCAAATCGAAATATAATATGTATATAGAAAATCTGAAAACTAGTTGAAAATAATTACCAACACAGTTATGAGCCCTAAACAATAAGTACTATAAAAATTATTGCCCTAATCAAAATTTAACTACGTCTTACGAACGTGCACAACATTTAACAGTGAGTAAAATATTATCTAATTAACTAGAGAATCACTTAAAATATTTCTTAGATTTTAACTTAGTGAATGAGAAACCTTAATTAAAATATTATCTACGTTTGATATGCTTGATATTCTTACTTCATCACGATTTGTTGAAATAACTTGATAATTTGTACTAATTATAAATGACATCATTATTATTGCGTGTAAATGGCTGTATATTTTTTAAATTATTCTCTGTTTCTTTTTCAGTATAAATAAGATATTGTTAATTTTCCTTTTTCATTTTGAATAATACATTTTTTCCCGACAACTCAAGAAGAGAGTAAAATATACGACAGCTGCAAAGACTTCTAATGGAAGCATGTAAAGCGCATGATACTTTTATCTTTTGAAAAAGTAACTTTTCAATTATTATTTTCAGAACAAAATATTCAGGATTTAGATTCATTTTCAGTTGTACACAAAAGTTAAACATTAAAAATACTTTTGAAGTAGATTACTATTTGTAATAAATATTACGCAAAATAGGAAAGTTATGGGTCGACCATAGGCTACATAAGCGACCTATTAGGCTACTTCTGTATCCTAAAACCCTTTGAATGTCAAGTATTTCAACAAATTATGACAAATCCGCCGCAAGGGCTCTCAACTCTACAATGGTATATTTTAACCTTTTCGCCGACCAATATTATTACACGATAAAACTTTTAGGAGTGCACTTACGTTAGGGTTCATAAAAACATATAAATATTCGTTGACTCTGAAATTTGGATTTGGAAGCAAATTTTCTATCTACTTAGAGACCAACACTTCCTTACCAATTATGCCGTTGATTTCAAATTATGAAGGTTTTGATGTTCGGGGAACGCCGTCTCACGTATTACCTATGGACATTTTATGCTAAATAGGTATTACTTACGACTTAATCAACTAACTCTTCAGTCTTGGACGTTACACTTAAATAGAATACTCTAAAACCCGCGTCGAATTCATATCTCTCCGTGTTTTTATTTTTGTTAATAATACATAAAACTTAAACAATTTTTATCGCTTCGGTTTAATAATGAGAGACAACTACAGACACGCTTTAAATATAATTTTGTATTCAATTTCAAATCATCACTACACCCTAAAAGACAACGTTTTGATATGTCACCGTTAAATTTCCATTTTTAATTATAGCTCTATGTTAATATATAGCATTTACAGATAAATCTAGGATCAGAAAAATCACAATCACTAATAAACCTAAACTCCACAAAAGTCACAATACACTGCCAAAATTACAACATCTAAAGTAGAAAGCGAAAATCACGACATTCATACATTATTCATCTTACAACTATAAAAAATCCCTAATCCTAACGAACGAAACTATCACAAATAGTAAAAAAATTCACTTCTGTATAATAAACGCTGTATAATTTAATACAATACTTAATTATATATAAAAATATATTGCTCAGGGTTCCAGTGGGTCGGTCTATGAAATCAGTGCACAATGATTGCCAGTGAGTAAATATTTATAAATTTTAATTATATAAAATTATGTCATAACAGTAATTAAATAGAATACCCAACGATTAATTTCTTGTTCCCTCTCAATGTTAATTACCAACCTCTTTACACTTACGATTCTTCTAAAACAAATACCCTAACATAAAGCTACAATGAAAATGTGAAAAACAGTTCGTAAATAAAATCTCTTATAGCTACAGTTAGTGTATGCTAGATGTATACATAAATGATTTAAAAAAGTTACAGACTAGTGATATGTTTAAGTTTAGATTTGATATGTATGTTTGATCACATAACGTTTTGATCGATAACCTAATCGATATTTTGGTTAATCTTCAGGCCAACCGAGGTCTTCGCCTACTAGATCGTAGAACCTCTGGTTGTGCTGTATGAAGAATTTCCTCAACTTGGTGACGACTGCGGGGTCCACTCGAGGGTGCTTACGACCCTTAGTCTCCCGAAGACACTTGTCCGTCGTATCATTACGCAGGCAGTAGAAACCTTTAGTTTCGTTGAAGTAGAAGTTTCTTCTTCCTGTTTGGAAAGTATGGTTCAAATGTAAACTTTGTTGACTCAAGATTGCGCTGAGAAATTGCGATTTTAATAAAATATTTTTGAAAGAACTGTTACTAGGTAGATTGTTTAAAATAATGAAAGACCAAAAACTCGTTAAAAACAACAAAGCAGCAGAGCGTTGGTATCTACTAGTTAATATTATAATATCCTTCTTGTGACAATGTTGCCAGTTACAAACCAAATTAACTCAAATTTACATAATTCGTTCAAGTTTGTAACAGAAAACAATCATAACTTTACTTTATAATTATGTTTCAAGTTTGGAACAGATGCTATTTCTGTGTGTAAAAGCCATTAGAACAATTGGATAAAGGTGATAATTTAGTTTTAATTCCCCTTTTCTAAGAATAGGAAACAGTTTCTAAGAAAATATAGAACTTGCGAAATAAGTAATTACCTACACAATTATACTTGCGTTAGTGTGAATATAAATACAGTATTCTAATGAAAACTTTTAAATTCCTAGACATGACCTTCCCACAACCTGTGACTGTTGTTGTGAGACTTACGCTTGTTATGGGACATTGTACTATGCATCGTCTCCATCTCTATTCGCTCATGTACTGCGCACTTCGTTACAACTACAATAAAATCATAAACATTTAGGAATCCCGAATATTTTGACCAGATACTTTCACCCCTTATTATTTACATCAGAAACCAGAAAACCCGCCTGAAAAGAGGATTCGTAACGGTCATAATACAAAACAAAGACCAAAAATACAGATAAAAGAAGTCAACGAAAAAGCAACTTACCAATCTTATGTTCAAGCCCGAGAAATTTCTCGATGCGGCGCAGTTGTGGCACAGGATCTTCTATCAACAAGTCTCCGTTCACCACCAGGATCTGTTCCCGGGGGAACACCTCCAGCCACCGGTGCAGGTATGAGTGGTACAGCGATATGGCTATCGGCCTGCGGAAAATGAAACCTTGTAGGTACTACAAAGGGTTTTTTACAATATTAAAACTAACAAAATTACATCAGTGCTAACTTTTACGGTACACTGAGAAAAATGGCCATTTAAATTCTGCTAAAAGAATGATAAATTCACTTAATGTACGGAGCATACTGCTTACTGATTTTACCAAAAAGATACCATGATACGATGATTAGCACCAGTTTTTACGATAACAACTATCATAAACTGGAGCTAATCATCGTAGCTTTTGGTAATATCAGTATGCTCCGTATAGAGATTTAGATACAGATTTTTTTAGTTTTAATATCGTAAAATAACCCTTTAGTGCGATGCCAACCTAAACGATGTGAAACGTGCTCTGGAAACTCTATAGAAACGCTTTTAATGTCGGGACGTGTGCGCGGTAGGCTACGCGCAATAAAAACTTGTCAGATCACGAGTTACGACACTTGAATGAACATCAGGATTAAAGTTAATTAATGGAAAAGGCTGATGTTCGCTCTTGCTATCGTGTTCTCTTCCCATTTGTGAATTTGCGGAAACTGTGTCTCTGTTAAGATAATTATATCTGAAGCATACGAAATACACGTGTAATTTTTAATGTTGCTAGTAAATAGAAAACTTGTTTTACCGGTTTCCTTTTTTTTTACTTTCCAGCGGAAGATTTACTACAGGTACGCTCTGTAAAAACCCGAAGCGTGTCACATACGAGTAGTTGTACGAGCTTCGTAACTGTGAATAGAAATATGACGAAAACCACAATTCGTCAAATATTTACCGGGGAACAATCCCGCTCCTGCAGTTGACAAAGGTAGGCGAATGGCACAATAGAATGTTGACCAACCAAAATAAGGGACAAATCACCTGTGTTAGGTTCCTTACCTTCGTTGCTTTGAAATGTTACACCTTGAATCGAGCTGTTTCAACACAACTCCAGATTTGTTAGTCTAGTTAATTATTTCCAAGTCTGTAGCTACTATTGTTTTTGTATCTGTATTCTAGGCCAGACGAAACTTGTTTATAGTCCAGGGAAACCTTGCAGCAACTGGCAATACCGCATCTGGTTTATTTGGCGCAAAAAGTTTACCATTTCCAGCTAACAAGCTAGTTTTTTGACTGGAGCCTTCCTTTTAAATAACTTCATATTATTTATTTGAACATGTTTAATCTGACAAAACTGTAGTACCTAATAAAAATGAGATGAAAATTTTGGGCAGGAAGGCTAGCTAAGAAGCTAGATGTCAACAAGTACGAGTATAGAGTGGCATATGCGAAACGAATGACAAAGGTGATGCTACCAGTTCGATGGTCAGACAATATTGTCAAGCGCATTGGGAAGCGATTGGTTTTACTAACTTACAAAAATCCGCAAAAAAGGCAATGAAAAATGTACCTATGTATTTCCTTTTTTTTCATGTTAGAACATGCAAATAAACCAGACGATGAAAATAGGATAAATAAATGAAAAATCACATTGACACATCACACAGTTCATCATCTTTGTTCAGTAGAAACCTATAGGCTTTCTTACCTGTAAGCAGTATTAATCGAGCCGTCGGCCGATATAGCCAGATGCTCGAACGGTTTGCCCGCATCAGTCGGCGGGTGTCCGGAGGGGGGCAGGTGCGCGGGCGCAGACGGCGTGGCGCGGCTGCGGAGCTGCGTGTAGTCCGAGATGGCTCGGGTCACGGGCTCCCGGACTATCAGGAGCAGCCGGACAGAAGAGTTCATGGCGCGGACTCGTTCGGGTACCTTCACATAATTATTTTAAGCTAGCTCTGTCCTACGGTTTCTCGAGCTATATTACAGAAACCGTTAATTTTCGGGATGTTATATGTTAATCTAAGATATAAGCTACCTCCATACCAAATGTCATTTAAATCCATTCAGCCATTTTTGCGAAATTAAGCCACAAACATCCAAACAAAAAACTATAGCAATATTAGTAGATTATGTGAGTATGCTCATTTTTGTTTTTTTAATGATTTTGGTGTGATTTTTTACAGGTAGAGAGACTGGAAAGTTACTGGAACAAATAAGGGCTATTCAGCAGAGGGTCATTCAGGGTTGGTGACTTTTTTAATAAAGAAGTCTATCAGTATGTATGAAGTGTAAACTTACTTACTTTCAACCTAATTTAACCAGAACTTCATAATACTCATCACAAATTCAAAACTAAAACTTTAAACTTAACCTACGTAATGAAGTTTTTGAAAGTTAAAAAATATTGTCATGATGGTCGCTTATCATTTTAAATGTAACAATCTTCAATTACTTTAGGATAATTATAAAGTTTTCTTTATCTCGGACTATAAAAAACTCCGAAACATAATCTGGTTATCCATTGTTAAAAGTTAGCGGACAAAGTACTGGCATTGTTCGCATTGGGCTAACTTGACGGTGATTAACCTTCTAGAATTACGTTTTCAAAGTCACAAAAAAGTTTAGAATAGTCAGTTTCATGATTCCGCTCTTTATATTACATCCTTTAGATTCCGCATTCAAAATAATTGAAGCGTACCACGTATAGGTTTAAATATAGGTACATTACAAATTACCTTTAATTTATTAATTTGTTCATTGCTAAACCAGAGATAGATAACCAATAGCGTGTAGTGACTGACCAAGCACTTTTTCCCCTTAATTACTCTAGGTAATCTTAACTCTGAATACCAAGGTTGCTACATTTCAGTCTGAGATAAAAGCGTACCTGGAGAGACTTAGTCAGCCAGAATCCCACTATTGTGATAACTTTGTCGCAGTCTCAGCTAACCGAATTTTAATACGTTTTTGCCCGATTAAATTTTCATACGTAAATAAAATGTATACAATAATATGGTATCTATCGAAGGTAATTTGTGTGCCGTTCCAGGGTTCTATTCAATTTAATCACATCGCATGCTTTCTTTTCATAACTGAAGTAATAAGTCAAGTCCGAAGAAAAAGCTAGTTAAATAAAGCTACGCCGAGCTGCATCTATTTCCAGTGTCGTGCAGGTTCGAATTTCGTATTGTTTCAGCGGAATCACGCAACAGAATGCATGGCAAAACCTAATCAACTCATCGCCTTGAACGAGTAAAAGAAGTTCGCGACGCGTCGGAAACTATACAACTTGAAATCAGTAGCTATACAAAGGAGATTGGAAAAGTACAAAAAGTTTCAAGGCTCACCTCGGGAGTAACGAAGTAGCTCGGGCTCTTCTCTATCGTGATCTGGCCTTTGAAGGACATTGGCATTTTGCTTTTGTACCACTCGAGTCCCAGCGCGTAGTTCTCGTCTCGATCAAAGAAGTGTACTTCGCCATTAGCCTTCTGTACCATTGGATGGAGGTAGAGCATTTCCAGTAACGCCCTGGTACCGCATTTACGGACGCCGATGATCAAAGCCTGTCGTATAAAACAACAATAAAGCTTTGTAACGTACTAGTAGCTGTCGCCCGCAATGGGCGACAAAGTGACTTTTATGCGATTTCTTGGTAACTGTGCTTACGTGCGTATTTATACTTGATTCATTTGGCCTTCTGTTCTTTACCAAGTCTTTTTACATTGTATATAAATGACAGACGACAGAAAATCTCATTTTGGATAGTTTTGTTGGAAAGCTATATTGTACTTTAAGGATAAAGCATTTAACCTCAATACCGCAATCAATACCATGTCCTGTTAGCAACAGTTAGCAGAACGTATTCCTGTATGATATCCACGTAAGCACGGTTCAAAGAAAAAGTAACGAGGAATCGACTTCAACATACCTATCTGTACGCAGTAGGTACCTATACTTGTATATAGCTGGATATTTTCTGCCTGTGGTTGACATACCAAAATATATGAAATGAACCAACAAACTACGATGCTAAAAGATATTTATTACCTGTGGCAACCTGCGAGCGGGTCGCGGTTGTCGAGGCGGTCGGAGCCGTTTCCTCAGTGCCATGGGGTGGTTGATAGTCCTGCTGTTAGTTTCCTGGTTAGCGAGGAGCTTGCGACTCTCGCTCGCTGCTGAAGCCATGCTCGCTGCCTACACGTAATGAAAATAAAAATCATAATTAGAAAAACAAGATTAAGGACAGGATTATGTTTCGTGTCACTTAGTTACCATGGTAATAGAATAAGCTAAGAGTAGGTTGTTATTTTTTGAAAATAAGTGAGGAAACCATGTTTTGCTTATCTAATTTAATTTGTTGCTGATTATGTAAAGCAGCCAGCCCGAATCTTAGACTTTCTAGACAGTGGAAATGAATGTGTAAAGGCGACGACGCGCGACGGTTTATGTTTTTGTTCTTTAGATAAACATTCTAAAATTAATATATTACATTATATTTTGGTCGGTAACAAAATCGAATCTTTTCAACAAAAGAGAAAGCACATTATTATTAAGTAAATAAAAGTTTAATGTGTCATACGTATCTAATTTATCAGTCGTTATTAAATTTATTTTATCATAAAGAGACATCTTATCATTCTTTGTATCTTATCTATCCTAACGTTGCCTGGAAGAGATCGCTCTTAGCGACAAGGCTGCCAGCTGTTGCACTAGTTTTAAGTACTATGATCCTTTTTGTTTGTAATTTCTGGTGTGAACAATAAAGAGTTTATCAATATATTTATCTCTTTATTTAACAAAATTTTACTAGATCAAAGTGCAGCCTTTAAAAGCAAGTTAATTGACTCGAGAATAAACTCATAGTTTGCAACAAAGCGACCTGTCACAAAGTACAATATCTTGTTATGCCATTCTGTCCATTCACGAAGTTCACAAACTTCAGACACGCTATTTTGTTTTGATTCATGCGAATTGGTGTCTCGTAAATGTTAAAAGGAAATTAATGTTCGTGACACATCAAAAGAAATAAATAAACCAAGCAAAACTTTGTCTTGGAGTAAATAGTTTGGCATGACATGTGTGTGTACAAAATAAAACTTCGATTCACAATCATTTCACTACCAAAGATGTTTTACGAATGTTAAAGTTTAAGAAATGTGCTAATTTTGAATTTTTATCAGAACTCATTTCGGTACTAGGTCACATTATTTTACAGCTTATGTAATCTAGAAAATAATATCCCTTTTGCTTTTACTGTACCATTTCAAACGAAACTTGTCTCGAGCACTTGGAAAATTCAAATTACAAACTTTAAAATTGCTTCAAGGTACGTAGCCGAGATTCCTTCACATTGGTTCTACACGAAATATTCATAAAATGCGGGCATAAACTCAAAGTATTCGTACCTGCACTAAGCTTCGATTGGTATTAGATACCTACGAGTATATTTACCCATTAAGCTGCCTTTATAGATACTACAACTTGTATTGGTTTCAAGTAAAACCTTCTACGATTACGTGCTGAAGCCTGCAACACTAATTAATATAAATATAAACACGAAAACTTCTTAATAAGTTTGTGTGTGTGTATGTTTGTTACGCTAAACTGCTTTAACGAGTTTGGACTAACTTTGGTGTGGAAGCCTAAAATTAACAAATAAACCTTTCTGTCTCTAATATCTAACGGTTCTTGTAGAATCGCGTTCTTGTAGAATTGAAGATTTCGCGTTTATAATATTACTTAGCTGCTGCACCCCGCGGTTTCACCCCGCGGTTTTTTTTCCTACTTATTTCTAATATCTCCAAAAATATGTGTACAAAGTTTCATGATGATCGGTTTAGTAGTATTCGCGTGAAAGCGTAACAAACAAACTTACATTCATATTTATAATATTAGTAGTATAGAGTGTATAGACGGATACGAGTACATCACACCTAAAGCCCTAACAACACGTCATGTTGCAACCTTGTTCCTATAAACAGATTTGTAGGCCAAAATTCTATATCTACAGCGCACCACTAATAGTGATTGATGTTACCCGGATGCCCACACGAGATCTGCGGTAAAGGTTTACCTATTGGAGTAATATCCAATGGCATCCGGATTAACGTCACTTGTGTATGTCAGCCTGTCAGTTTGGGTAGGCCTGGACTCGTATATTTGTGTCGGTATTTGCAGCACGGAACCACTCCAATTTTAGCATGCAGGTTCCGGGGCTCAGCGTGTCGGTTCGTGGTATAACGACATGCTATTTTTGATTGGAACAGAATTCTGTATCGGGTACTAGTTTTCTATATTTTAGGATACTGTAGTTTCAACCGCTATCCAGCAGGTATCGTAACTTTTTTTCAGGATAAAAAGTAGCCTATAAGTTTATCCAAAGTATAAACTACCTTCATACCAAATTTCATCAAACTATTATATATATAATAGATCGAAATGTTTTTTTTTTGTTGAAGCTTTGTGATATTATTCTGAGCATTTTGACCGAATGTGATTTTGATAATTTTATTCAGTGATTTGAAAACTTCAAATTCTTGAAATGAGCGAGCGAGGAAACGGTGCGTCTTATACTGCCCCCTAAACCATAGCCCTATACCTAACTAGCTGCGCCCCGCGATTTCACCCGCGTTCTCCGGGATAAAAAGTAGCCTAGATCCAGGGTATAAGCTACTATCGTACCAAATTTCATCCGAATCAGTTCAGTCGTTTTTTCGTGATTGAGTAACAAACAAAACTTTCACATTTACAATATTAGTAGGATATTAGTAATGTATTATTAGGTAGTAGTAGTGTATAAGTAGAATACTACTAATGTAGGATTAACAAACTGATCCTGGAATTCCAATAGGATAGCAGATCAAACCACGCCTCACTAGTGTTTGTAAAATATTAACCGTTTCATTAAGCATAATACTCGTATATACATTTGATGTCATCATCATGACATCCGACACGAATGTCGAGAATTAATATGTTTAATGTATATTTTCATCGCCCTGAATATTTGTACTTGTAGGCAATTTGTTCGATAACAGCGGTGCCTACTTTTGATAAATGTCAAATGAATTTCCGAGCAGGTGAAACAATTGGCTGTTACATTTACAAATAATAAAAATTTACGTCAGTTTTTGTAGTGTAGTGGTTATGTACTTTGAAACTGGTAAAATGTTATTTTGAAATGAAATGTAGGCTGTATTTATCAGTTGGATTGGTTTTTAACGTTCACACGGTGTAGAGTATAATTCGTATCTTACCACTGTATTTGAAACATGCGAATGTTTGTAAATGGGTGTGTAAGTCTGTACGTACGTTTGTTATTTTGCTACTACTCAACAGATTTGTAAGAAATTTGGTATGGAAGTGGCTTGTACCCTGGATAATTACATATACAAAATTTGTCCAAAAATACTTTTGTGTAAGATTGTAGATAAAACTGCAAGGCACCAGTAAATTACATAAATTCAACGTTTGTTCACCTCAAACATGAAAACAAAATATATTCCAAATTACTAAGTATAGTCTATTTCAACTAGAGAGCGAAAAACGTACGTTCACGCCACGGTACCACGAGAGCACCGAAAACAAACGATGCGTATCGTTATCCATACATTTATGTATCGTTTCCCTGTCGCTTACGCATTTACCGTGTTTCGTGGTACCGGGCGAGGCGAGCGACAAGGTCCATCAGATATTGCAAACCTGTTTTGACATTTTTCGGTAAGATATGGCTGGGGCCACATTCCGCTCTGGAATACGCTTGGATTCGGATTGTTTTAGTGTGCTATTTGAATGTTTGGTTGTTAATTGTTATTTTTTGTTGAGTTAAATTAGTTATATCTGTTTTTGTTAGGACATATATTTGTTTTGTGTTGTTTTTTGTTTGTGAGTGATAATGGAATCATCGGAGTCGTCTTCCTCGTCATCAAGACCGTTTAAAAGTTTTAACTCACCTAGAAAGAAGCGCAAGTTATCTCATCTGTCGGAAAATGAAAAAATGATGACAATTAACGTCTATAAATATGTGAAAGAGACGTGTCCTTCAGACAAATATATGTCCAAAACGGAAATGAAAATAAAGACTGCCGATATTCTGGGAATAAACAAGGCAACTGTATATCGTGTTTTAAAAGAATATAAAGAAATGGATACAATAAGGCCGCCTGCATCACCAAAACGTGGTCCGAATATAATTGAAAAGATTGACGAGTTTGACAAGTCATGCATTAGAAAAAAAGTTCATGAATTTTATTTGAACAGCGAGGTCCCGACATTAAATAAAATTTTGGAAGCAGTTAATTCTGACGAAATGCTGCCAAATATTAGCCGTACGGCGCTGTGGCGGTTATTAAAACATTTGAAATTCAAATATCTTAAAAGAAAAAGAAACAGTGCCTTAATCGAGAGACACGATATTGTATTGTGGCGCATAAAGTACTTGAAAACAATTATGAAGTTTAGAAAAGAACAAAGACCGATATATTATTTGGACGAAACGTGGGTCAATGCAGGTACATATTTTTTTGTTTACAAATTAATAACGATTCTATAATTTTCCTGTTGAATGTATTTACTTGAATTTATTTTACTGTCGACTTTAAACAACGATTGGCATTAATCTGACATGATTGTGATGTTGTTTGTTAAACGAAAAATTGACATAGGTTTTTTTTTTTCAGGACACACTGTAAGTAAAGTTTGGGAAGACACGACTATACAGTCTCGTAAACAAGCTTTTTTGGAGGGTCTGTCCACCGGTGCTAAAAACCCTGTTTCGAAAGGAAACCGGTTAATTGTGCTGCACATAGGAAGTGACAAAGGATTTGTCCCAGAGTCCGAACTTGTGTTTGAATGCAAAAACACAGGAGACTACCATGAGTCAATGAACGCAACCAAATTTGAACAGTGGTTTGAAAAAATGCTTCCGAGACTGGAGTCAAATGCTGTTGTAGTAATGGACAATGCCAGCTACCACTCAAGACGCCAGGAGAAAGTACCAGTAACAAGTTGGAAAAAAAATGAAATTCAAACATGGCTGTCGGCGAAAAAAATTTCATACGAAGAAAAGGAAACAAAAGTAGAGTTGTTGGAAAAAGTAAAAAATATAAAAAAACATCACGAGCGTTACGTCATTCACGAAATGGCTAAAGCAGTTGGTGTGGAGGTATTGAGATTACCTCCATACCACTGTGAATTTAACCCTATTGAATTAATATGGGCAGATGTCAAGGGATACGTATCAAGAAAAAATACAACATTCAAGTTAGCGGATGTAAAAAAGCTACTCCATGAAGCGCTAAGCCACATTACCCCCGAAAAATGGCAAAACTGTATAAGCCATGTAAAAAAAGAAGAAGAAAAATTAGCCTCATTAGACCAGGAAGTGGATAAAACTGTGGATTCATTTATCATAAACGTAACAGGCGAAACATCAGACAGCAGCTCGTCAGACGATAGTAATTCTGATTCAGATTTAATATAATGTAATTTTTTTATTCGTTTGATTTTATTTTCATAATCGTTTCCTATAAATAGGTAATAATAATTATAAATAGTTTATTTGGCACACACTTAAATCTTAAACTAATTACACCTGCCAATGTCAGATGATTAATTTACTAATGTGTAGGTAGATAGTTACACGAAAAACTTGATCTACAGTTTTGAGTTAAATAGTGATAATAGTAATGTAATGATAATTGTTAGGTAAAAACTGAAAACCTGAATTTTGATAGTGACAAAATAGTTGTTAACTATTAAAACAATTTATTGATGCAAAGAAGGTTGGTCTTCCCTGCGCAACACTAAAAGGTCAATGTCCGTTTTTCGCTCTCTATTTGAAATAGACTATAGCTAATAACATCCAAATTAACAAAGAACGTCTGCTTTTGTTTCGGCTCATTAGCATATTGATAAAAGGTTTTAATCCAATTAGTTCACATTACTCCCCCACAGTTCCGTGACAATCTGCGCTGACCACGATGTTATCTTTGAGACTGCCGATTTGTTAGTCAATCCAATCATAGTGATTGTTGTCTAACTAATTTTATTTATGCTCATGCTCAACAACGAATGCATTTTTATTCTCTTACACTATTTTTAAAATACTTTTATTTATGGTCTACAACGAATGCATTTTTATTTCTCTTTCTATCTTTCTCCTACTCTACTTTTTACAAGCTTTTCAAAAGGTTATTTTTAGTGCAATGTACCTCTATGTTGGTTAATGGTTAATTTATTTTTAGGTCATGTCTTGAAACTTTCCCGATGTCCGATTGAGCTGGAATTTGGTATTTCTACGACGACAATGACATAAAAGCTTGTTTAAAAAAAATGTTTTGGTAATAGAATAGTTTGACTACAAATGTTTTTCTTTTTTTTAAGTTTAAAAACAACTGTTACAGTACTTTGAAACGCCACCAACGATATTATAATTGTGGCCTCCTCAGTGCTTATTTTTATGAGACTGAGTGCTTTGACGCACTAGTGCATATCTGGCAAACAGTCTGAATATTGATTTACTTCGTACTTAGTGTAAAATTAGACGATTTACAGGCTCGGTTGATTTAATTGAGTTGAATTTGAAATTAACTCATTCTACTTACTTACTTACTACAATCAAAACATGTACTAAGGTAACTTTTTTTTCTGATAATAATTTTTACTTGTCTTTCTAACAAAACCGAAGTAAAAAACACAAAATTACTATAATTTTTATAGCAATTTCGTGAGGCGGTTTTATGATACATAGAGCGGCTTTACGATATATACAGCGGTTTTATGCGTGTTTCGCTCTAGTTAGAAAACAATACAGCGCTAAAGTTAGTGCTATAGAATCGTCATCACGCATCTATAAAACGGTACCTAGCGCAGCGTTTACACGCGCTCATTACACCCGTCGCCCGGTTGTAGTTGTCGTCGTAAAGGGGCCATTATTCCGCGAGGTACAAGTGTAAAAGGGTGTCATAAAGAAGGGCGGCGCGGCTGTCGCGTTATCTTCGAGGCATTAATTACGATTACGGGGTTATGGGCGAGCCGGGGTGCCGCTAGATTGTTTGCAATCTGACATTTTAAGGCAGGTTTTTAGATCTTCTTTTTACATGGCGACAGCTCGTTTGGCTTATCAAAGGAATCTCGAGGTTTTTGAAGATATCATCTAAAGGTGGCTTTTTAAGACGCGCTATTCCAAAAAAGCACAGCCTCATTTAAGCGTCTCGTATGAAGGGCTTTGAGCGTGGAATAGTGCTACGAGCTCGTAGATACCGCTACGAGTTCGGTTCGCTAACCTATACAGTTACAGGTGCAAACTTCTACACGGAAGATAAAGTCTTGATGATTTGTAAATGTTGTTTTAACACACTTTTATTAGTTTCATCTGTACCTATATTGTTTATTTTTGGAACAGACCCTTTTGGACTCGATTTTGCCCTACTTTAAACGATCAGATTTAATTCAAACTTTGCACACCTGTTTAAGACCGATGACAATGCGTGTTTTTAGTTTTTTTAAACAATATTTTTTTACCTTTATTGTTGATAGCTTTCGTCAAACGACGATGATGTCAAAAATGGAAACAGCTAACCCGGTAACTATTCAGAACTGATAACGCTATTATTGTTAGATCATTATCAAATTCAGAGCTGAACGAGCACATTTCAAAAATACGATGATTGCTCCAGTTTTTACAACAAGCACTCATCCAGATTGTATACTCCATAACACCGCCATCATAATAAAAGTTATCGTCCATCCCATCGGCTGCACATCAGTCCATCTATCTACGAGGATGGTTCCGCCACGCCCTCGCACGCACCGGGTTCAACAAACCGGATGCTCGTCTCGGCCTGTCTAGCACTAGTCAGGCAGACAGGCCGTGTAGGAGTTATGTCCTAGGAGGTAGATTGCAGCGTAATTGTTACAGGCACGAAGATAAATTACGTCGCAATTGTGTCTAGTACAAAATTCATGGAAAAAAGTTTCCGAAGTAAAAAGTTTTTTTACTGACTTCCAAAGAGGAGATTAATTAAATAAATGTTATCACAACGTCACTAATAATATAATAAATGCAAAATAAAAGTTTGTATGTTTGTTATTTCTTCACGCTGAAACGGTTAGACGAAATTGGATGTTATTTGGAATAAAGAAAGCTTATGCCCTATATTAATCCATAGGCTACTTTTCGTCATCACCATTATTTATCTCCCTGTGGCTGAAACCGCAAGGCACAACTAATTTAGACATTATAAAAAGTACTAATCTATCGTAACCATCGTTAATTTCAAAAAACCATCTATGTACGAGTATATTATCGTCAATATTATCGACATACGAGTATGTTCGAACACTGTGTAAATACTCAACACAAGAATACCGTTCCGTGCTGCCAACAATTACTCAGCTATCAGTTGCTATATCTGCTTCTGCCATAACTCTTTTACAAGCTCTAGATTGATAGCACTACACTACACTGCCTAGGCACAAGCGTCCGGATGGTTCAGTGTGTACGAGCTATGGGGGGAAGGGCCAAGCCCTGATTTACTAGTGTAGGGTAAAACGTACAAAGTTGTAGTCTTAAAATAGATTGCACATTTTTTCATTGCGAGTAAGACCGCCTCTGATCGCGAACTCACCAGTTGGTATGCGGCGATGAGGTCAAAGATAAAGCCCGGGAACATATGTCCGGGTGGTTTTGGCGTGTACAAGCTCAGGAACTCTATTCTTTGGCGTTCGTGATTCTCTGTCACACTCACTGACATGATATTATGTCTAATGAGATCGACAGTAACCGAGGTAATATCTCACTTTTCAGAATAGGGCACCGACGCGGGAAGGGCCAGGCCCTGATTTCTAGCGTTGGGCATAACTTGCAAAACTGTTGAAATCAAAATAGATCACACTGAAATGTTTGTATTTTGATACTATAATAATAACGATATACTGGCCGCTGTAGCTACAATACGTAGTAGAGTAGTGCAGTAGAGTAATAAATACTGAGGATTTATTCTAGTAATAAACATTGTGGATGACGATTGCATTTCAGACGCTATTTCAATTCTAAATGCATATTATGCCTAAGCAGAGAAACCATGTTGAAGCTTCATAAATTTTAAACCTGACACTTAACTTACACCTATACATTTGCTTTTAATTGACAAGCATTAACGACCCTTGACTAACTCGTCTCTCAATTAAAGTTAATATAAGTGAAGCGATTAAGTTCAGTAATACACTTGAATCGATATCCAACCTTTTCGATCAGGGGGAGTATTCTGAGCCGTTCGAGACTATCTCGGTCACTTTCACCGCTTGTGAGATCGACATTGTTCAAGATTATATCTCACTTATTACACCAGAATAGGTCTCCAATAAGAGCCGGAGATGGGTTGTCTTACCCCCGTTTTTATCCGCGCGTGGTTGAGACAAAGCGTAGTTGTGTTGTGATTTGTTTGTCTCTTTTTCGCGGTATAAAAGCGGTGGAAATACAGTTTAGGTGGTGCTAGTGTTGCAGTTAGAAACTCACATGGATACTGTAGAGCGTGCTGTCGTAGAGCACGTGGAAGGTGAGGAAGAGCGAGAGCAGCGTGACGGAGAGGAGGGCCGCGGCGAGCTTGGGCCGCGACACCCCCACCACCAGCACGCAGTCCGCCAGCTCGCCTTCCGCTGGGCGGAACGCCGACCGCGGCAACCATCTGCACAAATGAACAAACCTTAAGACTTTACTATGGAAACTAACGTGGTTTTGACACATTTTGTTAATTAACACGGGAATACTCACGTAAAAATCCAGGCCAGTGCCAGTCAGTGCCAGGCGAGACGCAATCACGCTTGTAACTCACCTGACGAAGGTTTCCGAATGTGATCGAAACTATAGTCGTCACAAAATAAGAGGCCCGTTTGGACACTTGAGAAAGACCGTAGAATGTAACTTGGAACGCTTTTCGCGCATACTTTATGGTAGCATGTAATGTCAAATTATAACGAAACTCTCAAAAACAGTTACTTTCTCAGTCTTCTTTTTTCAAATTTTAGTGTTGTAACTTGTAACCAATTAATTATTGAATTGACGATAGCTCAACTGACGATTTTGGCTCATCATCCGAAGAAAATTATTGAATGAAGATTCAATCTCTTTCGTTTTTTCTTGTTTATTTGTGATTGAATGAATGTTATTGTAATGTAAATAAAAATATTAAATTAAAGACAAATTGACCTCTCGCACCATTTCGTATCATTTCAATATACCTACAATATTCAAGTTTAAGTTAAATTTTCGAATCGTAACCTTAATCCAATGTACTTTACAATACAAAATCAAATCGATCAAATACTCATACAAACTTGAATTGATTTATCGTGAGTATCGAGTACCGAGTCGTATGGTTACATCACTAGTTACGTCGCAATGACAAACGTCCAAACGGGCTTCTTATTTTGTGACTATAGTCGTAGCAAAATGACTTAATTATTACTTGAGTATTCCCGTGTTAATTATAACAGAAATAGTTTAGGACTCATGTCTTTTCAGCAGGTATTTTTTAAATGCATAAATCCTCGTTTGACCACCTACTCGAAGATGATGCACGCAGATTTTTAAGATACGAGTACCTACCTATTTAACCTGATCTTGGAAAATACAAGATAATAGTTTTCAAAAAATAAGGAAGGTCTGGCTTGGCCTGGCTGTACGGATCAGAAATGTAAATTCAAAATGTTTTTTACATTTCCAAGGGAATTTGTACTAGGGCTTCATTATTTTGTAAGAGGTATTTTACACTTGTAGGCTAGTACCTAAAGTTAGGCAGTTGCTTGGCTACTTTATCAAAGAATGAAACGTTCTCAAACTCAACTGACAGAGCGGCTAGTTCCAAGTGCTCTAAAAGTTTGGTTCTGACTTGTCTCTTTTCTCACAAAAAAGAACAGCCGCAACTGCATGAAGTATGCACGTAGGTTGCAAACAAAATCTTTCTGGTGGCAACTTTTTTTTGGCTAGTCTAGAAATCGTTAATTAATAATATCCTGATTTTTAGAAAAGAAACATAAGTAGATACTTTTTTATTACTCTTGAAAAACTTATCCTTACGGGCTTACATCCTAGAAACCGAATGAGGTCGCATATCAAAAATGAGACGCACGTAGTTGTAAATGAGAGCACGTTTGGTTGGAATTTAAGTGTTTTTTGCTTTAGAC
This sequence comes from Alcis repandata, assembly GCA_949125135.1. NCBI lineage: Eukaryota > Metazoa > Arthropoda > Insecta > Lepidoptera > Geometridae > Alcis > Alcis repandata. The sequence continues at coordinate 5,587,170 of OX421226.1, read as the reverse complement.
CAGCAGAAATATCTTAATGTATAGGCCAAGGCCTCACTGCCGATAGCACACCTAGAGGTTGATTATGAAAAAAGCGTCATGAGAATTGGTGCATTTTTTGCCGTCATTAGAGCAAGCTAAGTATACTTTAAGTCTAAAAACGGTCAAGTATAATTTTTTACCGAATTGAGAGTATCTGTATTATTTCTCAAATTTTTTAATTTGTTTTTTGTTTTTTCACATTAACTAACGGAGACTTTTTAACGCGAATAAGTTAAACCTTATTCGCAGTTTACAGTTTTACAGTTGCAAACTTGAGGTTTAACATCAGGTGAGCGATTTGCTCGGCTCGTCAATAAAAAAATGTCCGCGCTTGACCACCAACTCGCTTGATAGTAGCGACGACGATGCGTTCGAAGATAAAACACACAGATCTAGAAGATACCTATTCACTCCCAGACAACAAGGAAGCCGACAGTCTGTTCCATTCCCTGGCTGTACGAATCAGAAACGTAGATTCAAAATGTTTTGTACGAATTCAAGGAAAATCTACGGTTTTAGCTAACGAAATGAGTGATATCACGGTGAGCTGGTTGAAACGATTGTAGTCACATGCAAACAATACTTGAGCTAATCACAAGCAAGTTTGTGAAACTACTCGTAGATACGAGTAACTGAAACTGAAAAATACTTACAGAATGTCGAGCGGCAACACTTGCGAGCAATTTCTATGAGTAGCCTCCGGCCTGTGATGCTTGGCGTGCCCCGAACTCATCTGAATGCGCGTCTCCATCGGCATCCATAGGGCTAGCTCATCCCACAAGCCTTACATCCTATATCCACGTAGAGATATACGACACGACCGTAAACTACATCTCATTTCCATTCCCAACTGAAAAAAAATATCAATTTCGTCAGACATTCGTATAAGTTAGTGATGGGTGAATAGATCGGTTTCTAAGAAACGTTATCGAATTACAAATGAATTTCTTTTCTAGATCTACTCATAAATTGCGTCATATTTCTCTTTCATGTTATACACTTACAATGAAATTGGATTGTTTTTGTGCCTATAGCTTTTACCCTTGGATAGGTATTTTACAAGCTTTTATTTAACTTGTCGTTTAGTATGTATGTATGTGTTGGGTTAATTCCTACAACTGAATTTTGAATCATTTCCCGATGTCTGATTGAGCTGATTTTTTTATCTAACTTTGTTTGGTTTAACTAATTTGGTGTAATTCTGATGACAATGAAATAAAAGTTGATTTTTTAAAATACTTTAGCTTTTTTTTATAACAAGGTGTTTCATTCGTGTACGCCACAATAGGTATCACCGATCATGTGAATCAACAAATATGAAATAACCACTCAAAATGTTCGTAATTGGGGTTTAATTTGCCTTGACAAACGTAGGCGTAAGGTAGCTACGTCAGTAAACATGTTTTGCTTTCAATTACCGAAATTAACATTTCTACTTTTACACATATTTATGACACAATAATTGTAAATAGTTGATTCAGCTCACGCAAATATTGCGTCACCGGTTTACGTAATATTGAGGTTTGATATTCTATTTTCTATTTAAGCACGAGTCGTTGATCGAGCGAAGCGAAGGACACAGTCATATGCTAGTCAAAAAGGACAAATCGGTGAATACATGCATGTTTGTGTATTTGCCAGCTAATATACATACATACTGTACGATAACTTGCGTACGGTTAATCTTTTCTTTATAAAATTTTGTAGGCAAATAGTTAATCCTAATACCTAATAAATACAACTTAAAAGTTCTAACATAATCATGAGCAAAATTAGTCTAAGAATTTTGAAGATATAGAAGTCGTGAGGTTTTGGTTAGACACGAACAACTAGTTATATAGAGTCTATTCCTCGTAGAGATAGGGTAGTGTTCGCACGAAACTTGGCCTCAATTTAGACAGTATTATTGAATGCAAATGAGGAAAAACAAGTGCCGAACAGATGTTGTGAAAACATTGATCGCTCCCTGTGAAGTGACTTACCAAATTACATCGCCTTCTGTAGTTTCTCCTACACCTGTAACAACGATAAAGATCAATGGTTAGAAAACTTCGTTCGAACAAGAACATTATTTTTACAAAACAAAAAACAAAAACCGACTTCAAAAGACCGACTATTGAGTTGTTCATCTATTTGTCGCGCACGTACTTAATGCAAATTTAAGACTTATATGGTTTTCTCATGGATACCATTATCAGAACTGGACTAAATTGAAATGGGACCAAATGGGAAGCGTCAGCTTTCTAATAAAAAAATAATGATCAAAATCGATTCACCCAGTTAAAAGTTATGAGGTAACAAACATAAAAAAAAATAAAAAAAAAAACATACAGACGAATTGATAACCTCCTCCTTTTTTGAAGTCGGTTAAAAACTGCTGTTGTATGGATTACAAGTAGCGCCTCCCGGTTGCACTTGCTAGCCTACAGAAACTGTTTATTTCAGTAGGATACAAAAATAACCTATATATTCTACAATGCAAAGATATTTCTTAAATACGTAGAGCCGTTCAATGCGAAGTAGTACTAATACACACAATACACACAATCAGTGTCTTTCTCACTTACAAACTTTTTTCGCTTTTTTTAATCATTTGCTTTTTTTCCTTTTTATAGTAATAGGATTTACTTTTCGGATCCTACCGTCTACTATCGTCTTAATACAATTATAGATAATTATATATCTACAGGATTAAGATAGAAAATTACTAATCAATCTGTCGATACCTATAGTGTAGTCGAAACAGTGCGGTAATGCTGCGGCTGTTTACTGCCGGCTTCCACCATAGGCCGGTATTGTGTGAACAACAATACCGATAGACAGAATACCCGTTACATAATATCGGTAGACGGATCCCAAGTGCGTAATACCGGCAGACGGAATACCTGTGGATGCCTAAAGCCTTTGTGTGGTAAGCAAAGCGGTGGAGATTGTGGCCTAGGTACATTGTTTGAGTGTATCTTGAATAATGTGTGCAGTTTTATGATGCACTAGCAGCGTCCAATTGTTTCACCCGCCCGCTGCCCTATGTGTAGAAGCAGCCTATGTGTGAATACCAAGAGGATGTGCATTAGATATATTGTTTTATATTATGCCCTTAGTACACCTACGCGTTCGTATGCGGCTGCGAGTCTTTGCGAAATAATGCGGTAGCGAAACATCTGCGGAACGTTAGTACACTGCAGTTCTTTCGCAAGGAAATGTCATTTTAGCTTTTGTGGGCTGTAGGTGCAGATGTCGTTTCAGAATGTCATCTGAGTCGTCCCAGTCGTCGCTTTCAGATTCTGAAGAGGAAGAATTGTTGTTGCTGGCGTCGGTATTAAAGAGAAAGCGTAGAATCTGGGTGCATGAAACTATCCCCGTCTTTTCTAGAATTTTCCTCCATGCCACCTCTTTTTAACACGCTTTTATTAGCTTCACCTGTATGTTTGTATGTTTGTATGTTTGTATGTTTGTATGTTTGTATGTTTGTATGTTTGTATGTAACCGACTCCTTTGAGCGCGTTTTTGAACCACTTTAAACGGTCAGATTTCTTTCAAACTTTGTAGATATATCGAGGACCGATGACAATACACTAAACAAATCGTGTTTTTTAGTTTTTTTAACTATTAATTTTTTTAACACGCTTTTTCTATAAAGTTTCTTTAACTTTTAATACCGTTTAACTTACAAATGGTAATTTCGTCATTCGTGTCAGAGAACAGAGTGGCGCAGTGGAATCGTGCTGGGCTCATAACCCAGAGGTCCCTGGATCGAAACCACGCGCTAGAAATCTTTTTGCTCAATATTTTTTGTTACGCATCAATTTTATTTTATGAGGTCTGAGGATCGAAACCACGCGGCTACAAATCTTTTTGCTCAATATTTTTTGTTACGCATCAATTTTATTTTTAATTTGCTTGAGCAGACGGCCAAAATCGGATAACACCAACACATTTGTACATATTAAGGATGGTTAATAGTTAGCAAATCGAACTAAAAAGCGAAAAATAAATAATAGTTAAAAAAAACTAAAAAAACACGCTTTTTATAAAAAACCGAACTAAAAAAATAGAAAATAAAATTTTATAAATATAAATTAAGAATAGGGTTGAAAATTTCAATAAATATAAATTAATAATAGTGTAAATAAATAAATACATGTATTTTATTTTTAAAAAAGCGTGGGGTGCTTTCTAAGATATTATCAAAATGCTAATCACTCTACTCATGTCTGTCAATACAAAATGTATCTACAAAATATATAATATCTATTGACCCATGCACCCCACGCTTTTAAAAAATAAAATACATATATTTATTTATTTACACTATTATTAATTTATATTTATTGAAATTTTCAACCCTATTCTTAATTTAAATTTATAAAATTTTATTTTCTATTTTTTTAGTTCGGTTTTTTATAAAAAGCGTGTTTTTTTAGTTTTTTTTAACTATTATTTTTTGTATGCATTTTTGTAATCAACATGCCCAACTAAATATAACTCGGGATAATTTCGAATCAAATTCAATAATATTTCAATATTTTCGGCTTCCATTGTGCGAAATTCTGCCCTCACCGACAGAACGCGTGGTGACGCCTTGCGATGCGAAACTCCACTAGCGAAACTGCTGCGTCTGTGTAACGGCCATTTCGTAGTTAGTTGCGAAACAATACCGACAAGGACGCAACTATTTCATCTAGCTATATAGTAGCGCGAGACATAACACATGCGAAACGTTGCCATACAACTTAGGTACAGTTTTTTCGTCGTTTCGCTGCCGCATGCGATTGCGTAGGTGTACTGAAGGTTAATGTCAAATTTTATCCGAAACCGTTCATACCGTTACGGAGTTGAAGCCTAAATACTTCGACCATATAATAAAAAAATCTTTACCTGATCCTTAATGAGTAATAGATATGTATAATTTCATGATGATCGATTGAGCAGTTATATCGTGCTATCGTAACAAACAAATGAACTTACATTCGTGTTTATGATATTAGTCAGGATTTCAAAGGGTTATAGGTAATATACATACTCGTATAATATACTTTGCTCAGCCAGCCAGTTTCAGGTCAGTTTCTGAATGTATTTTACAACTTTGATCTAAAATGTACCTCAATATACAAGCTAACACAAACAACTTATTCTAACACTACAGCTTGATTATAGGTACGTATTTTACTCCTGCAACATAGAGCCAAATATCCAGAGGCGATGTTCCAAACATTGCATTCCTGTTTAGTAGGTACATACTTGTAAATTGTGCGCTATGTGTTAAAATCTGTACGATGCAGTATACAGACCTAATGCATATATGTGCGTGTAATATATTATTCTGCTTATGTAAGTTGCTCTTAAGAATGATACGACGGGCAATGACTGCTCGCCAAGGCTATCGGCGTGCAAATGAGCTTACAATGATGCGACGTATTCATATTAGCACCATTGAACATATTAATTCAACGTCACTAACCAACTGGTGAGTTGCTGGTAAAATGTGAATTTATTCGTTATAAAAAAAAATCACGCCGCCTATTAGGGATATACGAATATATAGGGAAAATGCTATGTGGAAAAAATAAGGTTTTTTACCACCATAAATAAACTGATCAGATATTAGATTCAGATAGTTCGAAAGCTACCAATAAATCGAAGGTAATAGCAACGCCGACGTCGAGACACGTAAGCAGAGAACTATACAAGAGCGATAAATTAATCAACCTTCGCTTCAAGGGCAATAGAGTCTCGAGTTTCAATAGCCATCAATTGCTTTGAAAATATTGAAATGTTATTCGGGTCCAGAAATTTCTCCATCAATTGATACCTTTGGAGTAAATCTGGGTCAAGGCATATCAAGCGTATCATTATATGGTGAACGGATATCAATTAAATAAATTAGAATAAATTATTGTGGTTAAAAGAACTCGACTGAAAATTTATCCTACGAACCCCCGGAAATAAACAACACCTCACAATACAAGCTATTTATAAGTGTAAGAGGTCGCGTAGGAACACGTTTCCCAACCAAAATATTTACAATCTTACATACACCCGAAAAGCACTATTGTCCTTTTGAATAGTCGGGTAAATAAATACAAACAAGCTCATTCAAAGAATGAATGACTTGGTTAAGAAATTATAAAACAAACCATATTGACTCAGCTATTACTATGATTATGTCGTTGCCGCACAGTTTTAATACAATAAAAACGGTAGAATGCGGCACAAGCACAAACCGAATAATACATTGGGCCTTCACAACTTACGTCAATAAAACGAAGTTATCCTCGACCGGTCGGGTTGAAACTCGTATTAAATGCATTTTTAGTGGCCTTTCACACGCGCCATTCGGGTTTTGTTAAGGTTACCCTGACCGGCTTTATGTCCGATTTCTCAGAAGCTTTTCTACAATGTATTGGGGTGCTGCGCTGTAGCAGAGTCGTAGTAGCCCGTAGCAAAGCCGTAGTAGCTCGTAGCTCGTAGCAAATGTCGTAGCGCGTTCACCTAGTTTACGCAGACAAATTGAAACTCACGACAACTTGTTAATTTATCACTTCACTTGACAGCTCCGTGAATGAACCACAGAAAGTACCGTGAACCTATTATTAAACTACGACAGCGTTTCTCTCATGACTATTTAATCACTATTACTTTTGTGTGATCGGCTTTTAAAGTTTTGTTGTGGCGTTTTATTGGGTTTTTTCGTTTCTTTTACAATTAAATTAATGACTTAGAATGTGTCTATTAACATTTTTCTTAAGGTTAATTATCTCAATGAAAGCAGAAACACTAAATGGAAATGTTCTGTATAAACAACCTCTATGATACTAAAATTAGAATCGAGGTCGACAATTCCGAGTCGACATTTAAAAGATTAAGCAGCTTGTTTATCTGGTCTCTGAATCGACGAAAGCACATGTCAAGTGTCACCGGCACTCGAGGTAAGCCGGCCGCAGCCGTGCACCGTGTGAGGAGCACTTACAGTTAATATCTGCAGGGTACCGGGTGAAGGCCGGGTCAAGGCTGCTATGCACCCGCTATATTAATACTCGAATAACGTTACTCGTACGAGCCGGCCGCTATTTCCCAACCTAAAGGCGTGGTCGAACTGGCGAGCATTAAATAGTGTGCTAGTAACAGTATTAGTGTGCTTTAATTTCGTTTTTCCGCCAAGCAAGCAAGGATAAGCATTTGCTATTTTCTCAGTATTTTGCACTTCAAGTTTTAACTACCTTTAGTTCTAAATTTCGTGTGATAACTTTAACGGAATAGAATAAACCCTGTGGTAGTTTTCGACACTGTACTTTTGTAGAACCTAATAGGTACAAGCAGTTTCATCCACAATGTCTTAGCGCATGGCGGTTAGATCGAGCTATAAGCTAGTGGATAGTATGATTTTAGACTTATAGCGCAGAGCAGACACATCAACTGAGCTACTAGAAGATAGCAAATATACGGCAACTGATGGATCTAGCAACAAAATAATTTACTAGTACACCAACGAGTATCTACTAGCCAACCACACTAGTTTCAGGAACTGAGCTAGAATCGCAATTATTTCCGACGTGAGCCGGAAACTTGAGCTATATTGCCATTTCGCTCTAACCTACTAAATCAAACGGCAGTTTTGTTGTTCGAGAGCTATAACATTTCTAGCTAATAGTTTTAGCTTACAGTCTGCCCGCGCCCGAAGCCGGGCCCGGTCAGACGTTGAATTTATAAATGGTTCGGGACCGCGTCACCGGGCCAGTGATTAATGATAACGCAAAGTATACCTTTTTAATAGTATAGAAAAACAACGCTGTAGAAAAGTTTACCGATTAACATCGTTGGATGAAATGGATGTGTTTATAACCTTGATACTACAATACTAGGGTTGAACTAGTATATAAATTACTAAAATCTATATTGTAGTGTGTTATTTTGATTCGAGTGTTTGTGTGACTATTTAACGACCACAGCATATATTATATGTTAAGTTCGTATTTATAGTCTACGAAAAAGTCTTGTAAGTGTAATAGGTATTTTATATTGGCACACAGCCAAGGTTTTTCTCTTAATTTAGTCCCTAATGTAGTTAGCAGGCTACAGTGTAATAAGCTCATGAATGCAATTATCAAGGCAGTTAAAAATAATTAAATTATAATAATCCGCAGTCGACTATGGTTGGTAGTTTGTTTACCACAAATGGAAATTTATACACTTACATTTCGCTGCGCGTAATACACTTCATTTGTTTGGGATAATCAGATGTTATTGCTGATTTAATTGATTAAATATTTAATAACACCTATAGTACAATTGTTAGCAATATAATATATGTTTTATTCACAATGCTTAGTATTTACATTAATGCTAACGCATCCTTTTGTTTGTAATTTCTGGTGTAAGCAATAAAAGTTAATTCATTTATCTTTTAAATTATTAAATTTTATGTAAAGATAAGTTGAGGTTGAATATTTTTCAACAGATATAATTGCACTATTTAGCCTAGAAAACACTATTAGTGACAAAGTTGGCATTATATATTATCCTTTCATTTGCAATGTCTTGTGTCAACAATGAGGAGTTTATATCTACTTCAAAAGTTACTCAATTACACTCATCGTAGTATGTAAGCAGCACACACTTCGGGACGTAAAAAGGACACCATCTGGTACTCGTAAGCACGTATCGGGCCTAAAAACTTATTCATGTCTGCAAGCGGAGTAGATACAGGGATGCCTCTATACGGATCGTGTAAAACAAAAATGTTACCCTAATTAAAGAATGAAATTGGCTCCCTTAGGATCTTTTTTACGAGCAATCATAAAACAGGCTTTTAGAGCGTAACATAAAGTAACCTACCCACCCAGAGTTTTTACAGGAGTCAGGCGTTTTATTCGCAAATTAAATTCGTTGGCGGCTTCCGGATTTTATTCGCCATTTCGAATGTCAATTTTGACGGAGCACAGATTCGTTGCATTATTGCTATACAGTTTTTGACACTTTATTTAATTTGGATTGAATTCGCGCTAAACTAGTTACTGGTTGTGTACTGCTTGGCATATTTTTGTTCAGCGGTAGTCAGTTTATTAGTTACGTAAACTTTATAATGGTAATACGATGACGGTATGACGTTAATACTCGCATACAATAACGTAACTTGACGTAACTTTAGGAAGATAATGCGATGATGCTATATAACTTTAGACGGTAATACGAATGTTTACGTTTTACTTTAACGGTAATACGGGCATTAAAACTTTAGAACGGTAATATGGTAATATTTACATTATTACTTTACCATACTATTACGGTTATATTAACTTATTACTTTCTGCAGTAATAAAATGAAAAGACTATGATTTCAAACTTTGACAAAGTACTCTTTATAATATTTTTTTTAGTTATTAGTATATTTATTTAATACGTATTATTTCTATGTTTTTTTAATACAGTTGAACATACTATTGAAATTGCAGTAAATTCATATATTAATGCGACGTGAGTTTTTATAGTAATAATAATAGTAATGAGTTTTGAATGTTGGTATTACCGTGCATTATTCTCGAGAAAAGCAATAGCGTGTTATTCGACTCCACGGCAATTTACTTTTAAGGCCAAGCACCGAGGAAGGGTTATTTATGCGAAATTTCAGTACGAAATTGCACAAACACTTCCGCGCCTTTTATTTTAGCATGCACCCAAAACGTGATTAAAAGAAAAACAAAAGGACACATAATCGTTTTTAAACTATTTTTAAAGCTTTAAAAATTGTAGGCAATTAAACATTTTCAGTGTTAAAAATGCTTTTCAAGTTTTGGCGTTTAAGGTGGTGTGAAATTTAAACGCTGAGTTAAGCCCTTAAGTACGATTTTTGAAATCACTTTCTTTAGAATTAATAAATCACTGCTCCATTACATCAAAAGCAACTTTTCATCTTCGCCGAGTGTTTGCTAGCTTCGGGAAGGTAAAGATTTCGTATTTTTTTACGAGCAGATTTTTACTTTATTATGAAAAATCTCATATTATCTTGCGAAATGATCTCAAGGAAAACAGCATAATCATATTAATGTCGGGGGCTCATTCTGGGCTTACGCCTACTTCTGTCTCTTCGTTTTATTTTAATGAAGCTGGCAAGACTGCGAATATTCGTCGATGTTATGGGTTGATTACACGTAACGAGTACAGTGGCGAAAAAGTAAATCATATTCGGCCGAACAAACAAATCATGGTTTCTACTGACTGTCTCGCCTCGTCAAAATGTTTATACAAACTGAGTATTTGGCCGAGGGCACTGTCTCGCCACTGTACTCGTGCCGTGTAATCAACCCATTAAAATGTTGTTGTTCGTTTCCAAATTACAATTTCAATGTTTGACAAGTTGACGTTTGTATTCATTACGACAAGTGGAGGCGGATTGCTCACCGAGCTTATTGTAACGAATTTCAGGAGGCTTATGTCATATTTTAGGTAAGTGGCTATTTGCGATATTTTTGTTAAATATTTATTGATGTGGCATAAAGAAAATAAGCCGTAGTAGCTCAGTGGGAGAACAGCCGCTTCGCAATCTTGAGGTGGCGGGTTCAAACCCCGACTCGTACCAATGAGTTCCTTGGGACTTATGTACGAATTTACATACCACTGGCTTTTCGGTGAAGGAAAACATCGTGAGGAAACCTGCATACGTCCGGAGAAGGAATTCAAAGGCGTATGTGAATCTACCAACCCGCACTTGGGCAGCGTGGTGGAATACGGCCTAATCACCCTTCGAGGGTAGACCTGTATCCCAGCAGTGGGAGTTTAAAGGTTGCATATGAAAGAAAATAAAGAATACAAATATAATGCAAAATGTGTGAAATTTACTTCAGTTATCACAGTAACAATTATCACAATGACATCAATAAATGTATTATACTAAGTATTATTTATTTTGTGAAAATATTATAAATGCAAAAGCTTGTGAGTGAACGAGTGCATATGCATTTGTATGTTTGTTAATTTTCACACAGAAACGACTAAACCATGCAATTGGGTCAAATTTGACTAAAATTTTAGACTTAGATGGCTTGTACCCTTGATTAACTAACGGGTCATCTTTCATCTTCACAAAATAAGCAATTTTCAGTTTCTGTAGAGTATTATTTATATACTCGTATTAGAGTGATGAGGTGTCAAACACTACTATAGGTGTTAAAAGCTCAAAGTACAAGCCACTACAAAGCAACCTTGTGACAGCAGCAGACTTAAGATCCGTCTTTTGTGAAAGAAAGGCCAAGTGTTCCCTGAATGGAGGCGCGGCCGAAAGGTTGCCTGTTGTGTCTCTATTGAGTACGTCTGTACAAAAATGAAGCGTAGCTGCCTATATTATAGGTACTCTTTTGAACATCAAAGCAACAATTGAGAAGTAACTTAAGAGGTTTATATCCGCTGTGACGTCAAAATTAAGGTAGATCGTGGTAAGTGATTATTGGTTGGAACGCAAAATCTTTGAAGGCTCGTTAAGGGAGCCCTTTGAAGTTAAAGATGTGCAAAGTTTTAATAGTCTGAATCCCATACATTAAGGTGCACCTTAACGTATGGATTCATTTGTTTAGTTCATTGAGGTTTAGTTAAGGATATAATATTATTATAACTTACGTGATTATTAGTCGATAGTAAGAATATGGATACAACCCGTTTAGTTGAAGAAACTAATTTAAACGAAGCGGCGCTAATCGTGCTACCTCACTAGTACAGTGGTACAATATTGCTGGTGTGAGTGAGAGGGCATGACTAACACAGCTTTGTTTTGATTCCTTTCTTTGTTAACACGGCTTTTGATAATACATTTATTTATTCATTCATATATTTCTGATACATAAATAGAATACATTAGGTAACTGCTTATACAATATAATGAATGAATTCCACACATACTCGAACTTACACGCTAACTGATTTATGAATGTGAGTCATTAATTTGCCTGGAAATATTCATTGTCAGGGTCGGAACGTTTCATTGTTCTACGGGCAGTGAGATACTATGTATAAATACTAGAGTTGTCGTCACTCCGCAAGGTTTCATTTCAATTCAGTAACCTTTCCAAACCCAACTCATTCACACGGTAGACGCTCGTAGGTCAAGTGGGGTGTACTACAAGACAGCAGTATTACAATATAAGTCTAATGTTCACCGTGTAACCGAGTAAAGAATGACACATGTGCTGCAATTAAGTACGATATCGCAATGTACTGCGGTGTCACCTCTAGTAGATACGTAGTACATAATATCTCAATGCTTACTGGTAAGAAATACCTAACGGCGAGCTAGACCGTCTCTTTCCTCATTACCATAAAGTGCGGAAGCTATAAAACGGAGCTACGAAATTTAGTTCATACCACATCGATACTACCGAATATGAAAATGGAGAAAATACCTTCGCTGGCGGCGAATGTTTGAATAAATTAATAAATTACACCCCAATTTTCATAAAACCTTTTTGAATAATTCATTTAAAATGTCGGTAGTTAAAAAACTGATGTAGAATTTTCCTTGTTGAAGTTAAGTAATTTCTGACGTAGGTGGACTGGGATTGTTCCTTCTTTTTTACTGGTTTTTGCCGCTACAAGCAATACCAACTCGTGGGCTGTAGAGGCTTCGAGAATATTAAAGATAAATATGAAGAAATTGAATCCACTATAACAAGTACAATAAAGGTTAATTATGAAAAGACAAGCGGAGAAAAGAAATTATACTGTTTTAAAATTATTTCCTTGGTAAGTTTTACCTGTATAAACTTTACCTTGTGGATGTTTAAGGCTACTCACATTTAACTATTTACCAATTGAAATGAAGTACGCAAGAGACAAAAAGATAATCGGCTTTTCTTCCGTCGCGTGGAGAAAATGTACTTTTTCTATCACCTCTGTTGTGTTTCTAATGTTTTTCGGGAACAGAATTTTTCACCTTAGGGATGTTTTTGTACTTAGGGCTGGGAAATTGAACAAATTGAATTTTCTGTTTTGTTTGAATATAATGTCTGCGGGACACCGCGGCGCGCCACGTGGATGTCGCCGGCAAATTGAAAAAGTTCACAATCTGAAAATTAAATTCTGATATTTTGCGCCAACTTGGGCAGTGGATGATTTTAATTAAAAATAAGTCCTATCTAGTAGATTTTAAGCTCTATTTCTGCGTGTTATTATAATTACGATTTTCATAAGCTTGGGCGATGTTTGTTTTGAAGATATTTTTTTTATAAAAACAGATTTATGTCAAAAAACGCTATGATGGTCAAACTATTTTCATTTATGATATTCTACTTAGATGTATACTTACCTAATTATCTACTTAATAATCCTTAAAAATACAACTGTTGCCCGCTTTTGTACATAAAATCACCGCCTAATGTAATCGTTGTCACATAAAAGCTTAAATGGCCGCCTTCGCCTTAATTATATTTTCATTCCGGTATAAACCGTGGCCATTTTCACGAGCCGCGTTAAATATTCCCAATGTCACAGTTTTCGAGCACTCTAAGTTGGAGAGCCTTGACCTACGCCCTCTGTCGGCCGGCTTATGTAACAATACAGGTATTCTAAAATACACAGGCATTCCAAAATACCTGCTACCTTTGCAGGCTTATTTATAATTTACAACTGGCGATATCCGAACTTGGACAATGGGCTAGGGCTTAAATTGTACGAATAGGTAGCCACTTGTGCCGTTTGTCAATGTTTAGAGTGCCCACGATTTTGTCTCTAACTCATAAAATCGGAATGTTTAAAGGGCACGGATTCAAATATTGCCATGACCTTTTAAAATTAGGTACGAACGATATACCTTTGATTCGTTTTATTGAATCTCAAAATGCTTTTATAAGCGGTTGGTATTTACATGTAGAAAGGTTGTTGAATTGTGGAGGTTATGGTAAATATTATAAAATAAATTTATGTACTCTTTAGAGTAGGTAATTGTAAAAAGATCATCCCATTTATGTGTTGAACTATTCATTAATAAGTTAATATTACGTATGTATAACGCTGGTTGGTTTAGTTCTAACTGTTCTAAGTGAATAAAATTAGATGGTGCTGACCATTGTAAAAAAGCGTAGGCCAATAATGTTCTTATTTTTTAAAATGAAACATAATAATAGACTATAGCCTACTGTTAGAATGCCTCGCGGGCCGGTTGGAATAGCCCACGCAAATTACAAATCCAAATTGACATAAAATTTATAAAACTAAAAATTGTACGATAATAAATTTTATTCACTGCTTTTTCCCTCCCTCCTCCTCAAATCGTGCTCCTCATGTCTGAGGGTCGTGACCACCACCTCCAAATAGTTTCTCTCTCACTTTTTTTTAATGACAGTCAAAATGGCCACTTTTCTTTTCCGAGCTCTTCGTCGCCGGTAGGCAGCACTACGTCCAACCGAACAAGTGAATTTCAATGAGGTGAAAAGAACACAAATCTACCTTTTTCCTTTACTGAATAGAGAAGTACTTTGCCTAAGTAGCTTGAGTATTTCTACGTGAAACTCAGCATAAAATTCAGCCAATGGAAAATACGGACGTAGCTCTCTAAATAACCATCATTGAAATTAAAAAGTATCCGTAAAACTGACTAAGCTAATCCTCGTACGAAGGAAACATGAAGGGTTTTTCTTCGGCTGAGGAATGGTAGTTTCGCTTCGCTTCGGGAAGTTTTGATCAAGATTATAAAGTTGGCATCCTGTGGAGCAACGATTCGAAAAGCATTAGTTAGAACGACTGAGATAACGTTCTCTTTGAAAACTTGATCCGCTTTCAGTAATAAGAAATCATTTTAATAACAACTCTTGTGCCAGTTTCACTCTCATTTTTAAATTTTATATCTGTTTGAAATTGATTAATGCAGTGTTAGTGCAGCAAATGAATAGGTACTTAATAAACTAGAAACAGTTGTCATAAATAGGTAGTACGATAAGAAATCTCATCTTCTTATTCTCTTGAGACAAGATGCATTTTATAAAATCCAAACATTTTCCCAAGGCCTAGAAAAACTACTTTGGCCTTGAATCAAAACACAAATATAACAAACAGGTGCTCTAAATTCTGCGCAAGGTCAAATTACTCGAGTCCTCGACCAGGAATTTTCAGACCAAAAAATACACAAACAATATTATTCGGAATGTTTCCATGCGTAATGCCGTGCCGGTCCAATTTTTACGATCTACTTATTCGATAGACCTTATAAAATCTTTAATATTTCACTGTCTGGATATTCCTTGTCTTCTGTGCTGTGCCTTTTTAGCATAAAACCGGCTATTATTCAAAACATATATACGGGTGTCTAAAAGCAGTAAAGGTCATAATTTATTTGTTGACGTCTAGACATGCTAGGAAACGAATCGAATCGAAATCGTCTTTTCTAATCTGCGAGGGCATGATGTGTTCCTGTCACGAAAGTGCAAATTGATTGCGAACCGGATGACATGAAATATTTTGTGTTCGGTACGAGGAAACGGTATAAAGATGTCTTCAATGTAAGATTTACGGGCAAAAATGTGTCGGAAAAGTCATTTTGAACATTTTCTTTTGGAAACATTCATTTATTCACTGAATTATTATCTGACAGAAAAGACAGTATCAACACATTCTGAAAACCAACACCGCGCGTAATCGCTGTCTATTCAAAACTCTGCGATGAAAACGGTCATTCACACCAAAGTATGAAACAGTACGAAGCAATATGAAAGTAAAATCCGTCGGGTGGCCGTGCTATTTCAATTTTATAAAAGGGTGAAATTCACATGACTAATGCTAATGCAGCCACCCCGTGTCCAAGGCCGCCGGTGCGGTGCTGCAGCGGCCATATTCCTCACCTTAACTGTATTAAGGCCGTCATAAGGCCACCCATGTCATTTGCCACGTATGCCATCAACAGTAATGTGCGAAAAGGCTTTTTGGGAGACGCTGTCTTGATGTATGCTTTTAGCTGATTTTTTGATATGATACTCGAAATGTAGGTTATCCAGTTCATTTTAACATAAGTTTGTAACGTAAGAAATACGTATTTAATATTTGAAAATCTGTGAATTAATTTATGTGAGCTACATTGTTTAGGTCACTTAGGTCTGTGAAGATGAAGAGTAAAATGTAAAGCATTTGATTAACACGTAGTAAACTTCTAAAATTGCGTAGACAATTGTTCTATTTTACTATTCTAAATGCTATGACCGTTTTTTACACAGTTAATAATGACAAAAGCTCTAAAACATTATGTAGATCCCAGTGATTGAATGGAACCGTTGCAAAAAAAATAAAATGAAACGAGTGCATAAAACATGCGGGACAAAGGTTCGAGATCGAAACAAGCTGCGTTTTATTGGCACAGCGTAAATGCGGCTTGGCAACAAAAAATATACAATCTGAAGGACATTTGACATTTGGGTTTGATACAGAGAGAACTGTTTTACTTTTTGCAGCCGTGACTGTTCTTCTGCAGGGCAAAGGTTTGACGACTGGCTTAGCTCAGTGGTAGCATGTCTGCCCTATTAAATAAGAGGTCCAGGGTTTGATCTGCGGTCGGGCAGATGCTTGAATGATGAATTAAAGTATCTACTCCGGGTGTAGGTGTTAGATATCCTTCTCTCTGAGTGGTATCATGGCATCCCCGTTATGGTGACCTAGTGGGGAGGTATAAGTATGAAACGTCCTTCAAAGAAAAAGGTCTCTGTTCTTCCTTTTATCTCTTAGTCAAGAAGTTTTAGTGTTTAGCCTAGCCGCTGCAGTTAAGCACGTCTCGTCATCGCTTTTTGGGCCTTGGGGATTGTCTCATTTGGTCCACATCTACCATCAAGCCACATCGTTGCGGTTTTGGCCCAACAGGTCTTTTTGCAGCAGATGAGTCTGAGCCAATTAAACATCACACTACTGGCTTTCTGACCAATTTGAGTGCTAATAAATCTTACTAATAATTATAAACGCGAAAATTTGTGAGTATGTTTGTTGCTCTTTCACGCAAAAATGGCTAAACGGATTTGCATGAAATTAGGAATGAAAGTTGTTCATGGTCTGGATTAACACATAGGCTACTTTTTATCCCGGAAACGAGGGTGAAACTGCGGGGCGCAGCTAGTATATGTAATATAATTTAAAACTAACTTAAAACAATGATATAACACTGCTGTTGGATGAAATATTATTAAAAATCTCACTTTACTTTTCTGCATGTGACAAATGCCAAAAACAGCTCTGATTTTTGGTTTCTTGATTCGAACTTGTTCAAATTCGACAAGTAAAAATAACGGAACAAATACGAATGTCGACTTTTCAATAAAAAAAAACTATAAAATGTGAGCTTATCAATGAACTCTCAACATTTTTTTCTTTCGCTTTCGAAGAAATAATTTTATTTAATTGTAGATATTATGTCATTTCATCACATTTGCAAAACACTTTTATCTATGAAGTGTTTATTCAACGAGCTGAGTTCAAACAACATTAGAGTGTGTTTGCATCCTCGATTACAGAGATCGTAAATATCATAAAACATGTTTGCTGTTTTGTTAACATAATTTATGAATACTTCGTTAAATTCTAGGTCAGGAGATTGCTCATTTTTTGCCGGTTTCTATTTTTTTAACTATAAAATATTATTCATGATAAACTTGAATTTTTAGATAATTATAACAAGTAGCTTATACGTTTTTGTTATTCATTATATAAACTGTAATTACATAAAATTATGTACAAGCCGAATAAGTGTTTTATTTTTGGCAATAAGGAAAAATCTACAATAAATAAATTAATAATTCATCGACAAATATAAACTGTACTGAAAACTCCGCTAAAAGACCTTTTAAAACCTGTCTGCTATCTCCTATTAAAAACTTAAAGCGGCCGCAAGTCTTTTTAGTAATTTCATTACCATTAAAAATAAGTGAGCTTCAACGGAAGTTCCTGTCGCCATTCGTAGACGTAAATAAAGCGTAGAATGTGACACTAATTGCTACGGCACCGTAGCCGTAGACCTTCGTAGACGGTCATTGCGCCTCTAGCCGTGTAGCGCTTAACCTTTCATTATATTTTTTTACAATAACAATATTCTGATTGTTTCTAAATGTGTTCATATTTTTAATTTACTGGTATATGTCAGGAAATAAATTAAATTAATCTTTATAACCTAGAAATCGTAAAAAAATACGCAAGGTTAATTTATTTCACACTGTTGTGATCTTCATATGATATTTGATTTAAAACTATGCCTTGACTTACTAAAGACCGTCTTTTAGCAAATATAACAAAGGTGCACGTAAAGATATCAAGATATTATTTTCTTTATTTACCAGACGTCAATAATTTCTGGTGCGAAAGTTTACAGCCTCTTACGAAATCGATGAGCCGTACCTTTTGAACAGCTGCCCCTTGGTCTATCGAGAGCGGCACTGCATCACATCACTAGTAACGTTTAGTTTAGGTATTGTGTTCACTGGTGTCCGTTTATTGTGGTAGTGACGGCAGCTGTCAGCGGTGTAGGAGCGGTGCGTGCGGCGGGTGGCGCGCGGGATCGCGACTGACGCGGCGCGCGCGGCCGGCTGCCGGTCGATATACGCGACAGAATAAACACGCCGTCGAGTAACACCCGAGAGTTGCCAGCACCGGCCATCTCCCCGCTACCGCCCGACATTATCACCCAGAGTTGCCATCTCGCCTTTTTTGCTGCTCGTATTCTTGTGTCGCTTCGATGCATCGACGCCATTGCAAAACCGAGATGTAAAATAGTTATCTTATCTCGCATAATTTGAATGTAACCTTCACTTATCTGTACGTTTGAGATGGAATTTGCATAATTTGTCCATCTGTAGTCGAAGGGGATTGTCTTGCAGTTTTGTCATAGGATTATCTGTCTAGCTATCTCCAAGATTATAACTAAATTATTTCGAGACAATTGTTTTTTGGAAGTACGGCTTAAATTAATTCTCCTTGATAACCTTTCTGTCTAATAAATGATTACATATTAATTCTTTTCATATCAGTAACACAATGTTTCATTATAAACCACTAGTTTCACGATTTAATTAGTTAGGAAACTCGATGATATTTTGTTTATTAAAGACTAACCGGAATCGAATAATGAATTCGAAATACCGCATAGCCCAGCGGGATATGTTACTCCGGTAATTATTTCGGTGAGACTAGGTAAATTAGGTACATAAACGACAATTGTGGGAGTACGGTTATACCGTACATATTCATGAATTCAAATTCAGTTTGATAAGTAAACTACGGGAGTGCGAGACCGCCGCTGCAAAATGAATACGTCTATCACGGTAAAGCTATATTCAATCCTTTGGGTACTGTGACAATTTGATTCCATTTTGCCGGTAGAGTGATGATTAAAGACCGGATTATATGCAACATAAAAGCTTGATATATGCATGAAAATGGGAAAATAATGCATGAAACTTGGTAAAATATGCATTAATATGCAACATAAACGATAAGTTTTCGAATAGTAAAAGAGGAAAAATTTCAATTTTTATAAGCGCGTTTTACAAACCGTGCGTTTAACCGACTGGTTTTTTCGAATAACGTTATTTTATTTTTAGTGCACTTAGGTATAATTTTTTTATAATAGTTAATTATACTATTTACCAATCGAAAAATGTACTAAATATAGCAACAACATGCACGATCAGTAGATTTTAGACAAAATATGCAATGGTCGCTGAAAATGAGGTAAATATGCAATTGTATATGCAAATGCATATAATCCGGTCTGCAGAAATGATGAACAGGGTTTTAAATTTAAGATAGGTATTATGCTAAGCCGAAAGCAGTCATAATTCTAAACCACTTTTATTAAAGGATGTTATCGAGAATAAATATGAGCTGTTGCATACATTTGTTTAGTATCATATTTTACGATGGAACAGTTTCACTTATATTTTTGGTACATTAACTAAGCAGAGATATAAAGAGAGCAGATACACTGTGTATCTAGCACAACTTTGACGTTAACTTACGTAGCGAGTTTTCGATAGAAAAGTGTACGCCATTTACGCCCGTCAGTGCGCTGTTGACAGGCGTAAATTGCATACACTTTTCTATCGAAAACTCGCTACGTAAATTTACGTCGTAGTTGTGCTAGGCCTAGAGGTTTTCGGTAAAGTTAATTCAAATTATGTTCCAATCAACTTTTACAATAGAACTGATTTTCAAATTAACAGACACTTAACAAAAAGTATGAAATAACCTACTTGTTTTGTGATTTGAGATTTGTTCCGTAGTGAAAGATGTATAGAATTACGGGTAACAAATATGTATAATAGTTTTAGCTCAGTACCTACATCTCAAGCTTCTAATCTTGTATATGTAGGATGGATGAAAGCCCGCTATGCGCGTGAGTGAGAGGATGTATATATGTAAGAAGGGGATGCAAGATGGACGAAAGGAAGATGGCGAAAGTGCGGTGTGATTGAAAGGTGGTTACGAGTGCGAGAACGAAAAGTACCTAGTTAAAATTAGATAATTGTCAATTATTCATAAGTGAGAAGTGAAACAATAAAACCCCTAGACCAACGACGATATATTATTATTTGCCAAGCCCCAGGACCACATATATGTTACCGGCCAAACCCGATTTTAGGACAAATTAGTTTGGACTAGGCTATACTAATTAATCCTATCGCGTATAAGAAGAACTAGTTTAGCCTAGGCAAAACTAGTTTGTCCTAAAATCGGGTTTGGCCTTTAACATATACAATGATAATATGTGGTACCTGTTATAGTAGCTTTTCAATATTACAATATCCTATATATGTATCTGCTGTATCTTTATGTATGTCTGTCATTTCAATAAGTAGATAAATAACGTTTCGAACAACATGCTCGTACCTTGAATAGGAGTCAATTTTAGTTCCAATGTTTTTTCCTCGTGTTCCGGCTGCGTTCCCTTTCCCATTTCCTTGCATGGAAATAGAATGCTTTAAAAACGGAGCGCTGGAGAAATGTTACTAAAAAATAGAGCACAATAACAAAGCGGATTAAGCTCCAAGCGCCTATTCACCCCTCACCTGCCATTCCCCGCTCTAAGTAGATGCATGTAGCTAACAAACCGTACAGCAATGGTTTTAATTGACCTATTTATGGAAGAACAGCGTCGGTCGGTATATTTGCATCCCAGGATAGAGTTGAGTTTATCCGAGAACGCGAAACGTATATAGGGTTAGTCATAAAGGGTATGCTAAGCCGAAAAGGGCTCATAGTACTCATCATTATGAACAACTTTTGCTATGGGACCAACCCGAAATTCACGAAAAAAAAATCAGCTGTTCCATAGAAAAATGTCAATGACACTCGACAAAATGTATGGAACAGCTGAGTTTTCGCGAATTTCACATTACATAGTAAAAGTTGTTCATAATGAGTACTATGAGCCATTTTCGGCTTAGCATACCCGTTATGAATAACCCTGTAGAGTAAGGTCCTTTCAAAGTTCGTTGGCAACGTGCAACTAAAGTCCTTTGAAACGCCCGGAAAGCTCCTGGCTTACGTCGGTTCTGAGCGGTATTCATATAGCTCGTAGAGACTTCTCATATTATTCGAATATGAATGAATGATGCCGGGTCTGAATCAAAGAAAATGCTTATTTGTTTATGTCGCGAATACATTTTCTTTTATACTTATCCACTTTTACTTTGTTGGGATTTGTGCCTTTAAGCAGATTACGGATATATTTTACTATGTGTAAAGTACGAAGCTGGACTGGAGTACTCGAGGTTTTAGCTGTTTTTATGCAAAATTAGCCTTAGTGGCTTTTTTCGGAAAATATCCATTCGATCTTTGTGAACCTTAGTAGGTACGTCACCATAATCCATCGAAATCGTTGGTAAAAACCTTTGTACGTCAAACATATTATACTGCTAATTTGAATTCGACAATACGGAACTCTTAACTCAGATGACAATTTTCTGGAAAAAAACCATTTCAACAAAGATTTTTTATTTCAACTAACTTATCAAAGATATCAATTATAAAATGAATTTAAACCAAGTACAAGATCTTCTCAAAATTACATCTATTCACTTTTAAAAGCAAAACAACTCTAAGTTCTACGAGATCAAAGTAATATAACCCAAATAAGGGCAGTCGAGTGTCGTCTTTCCTTTCATAGACGAAATCTAACCAGAAATAGACGTAGCGCAGATGTTCTTTTGATTGAAAGGGTTGGGTACGCGATTGCAAGGAACATACGCGGTTTATGTGACCCGACCCTAGTTTCAATGTATAAAATCTAATGAAGTTTGCTTTACCTACGTATTCGTATACCTATACCTATGCTTTTTGATTCGCAAATCTAATACTAAAGAAACAACTACTACTATTAAGCAAATGCGTTTAATTGTAGTTCCCGGTTGTTTTTTAATAAAAGAGAGATGTCAGAGGTCTTCCGGCGGCCTAAAAGCTCAGACGCCACTCGGTCTCTACGAACTTACTTACCTAAAGGCAAAATAATACGAGCGAAATTTAATAAACCATTTTTAGAATCTTGAACGTTCTCAAAATCTCTTTTTCAAAACTGCCACTGTGCTCTACTACTTTTATCAGATCTAAAGCAGTAAGAAACACCAATTTTCCATTATTATTATCATTTTTCAATGGATTAATTATTATTTATAATGTATAATGATAGTTTCGTTCGTATTTTTCTTCTTGTTCGTCGACCCGGTAATTCATTTTACTCTGTTACTGATATTTGTAATAACTAAATAGGTCAAGCAAACTATCTGCAAATTAGCTTCTGTACTTCGCTTCAAAGCTGCAGCTTCTGTTCCATTTTCGAATACCTAACCCACTTAATAAAATAGTGTTTACAAAGCAAATTTACCAGCGTAAAATTAAGCTCGAAATTTAAATTGGCCGATTAGAAAATTGCTTTTGTGTTTGATAAAGCAGTTAACTAGAGTTTAATGTACGGAACCTTGTGTCGTTAAACGAATATTAAACAGCGCCGTGTAATTGACTAAAGTTTACCGAATGGGAAACTGTTGATAGTTTTACCATTAATTAAAAGTGGGTTAAGCTGGGAACTATAGTCTGAAGGAAGTCGACTAAAGATTTTATTACTCACACGAGCTAAGTATTGTGGGTTCACCCGTTGTCTTATTGAATAGGAACAGTGCATTTTTTATTAATTAAAATAGATGATGTTACGTCTTAATTCAGAGCGAAACCTACCAGTGTATACAATTTTACCCAAATCCTTTCAACTAAACAACGTGAATTGAGTAAGAACGAACATAATCTTACATAACCAGGAATAACCATACAATCTTTTGCATTCAAAATATTAGTGTGATAAAGACGAAACTTATCTTTTAGTCGCTGTACAAGTATTACATTTCGTGCTAGTTTATTTTTGTATGCTTATATAATTTCCAAGACTGCACACAGTATAAAAGTACCTACAAGCAGTGATATCACAACTCGTTCGTTTATCATCATTAAAAACATCAATTTACTAATTCAGCTCTGCCTACTTGATAGTTATCTACATTACAGCTAACAGCTCACCCACTCTCTGTCAACTCTATCCATCGCGGAAAAGGGATAAACAGATAATCGCGCATCAAATAGGCCGTAGGTGGCAGCGCTTAGTCAGATAATAACAGGTGCTGTTTACATTCCTGCCGGCTTTTTGCAACGCAAACATGACGTGGGCATACAGAACGCCTTTGAAAACATAATTATGTGAGCACACGGGTATCTGATTCGAGAACGCGGTTTTTAAGGAGGCTACCACAGTCTCTGTGCTATTTTGCTTGTGGTCTCACTCCTCTCGCTTTATATAAGGTAGTGACAGCGAAAGAATGCGTGGTAAGAATTAAATATGAGTACGGTTGTGATAGGCCCCGTAAGTCTTGGATGAATTCTGATTGGCTATGCCTAAACCAACAAAGTGTAGGTTTTCTATAGAATTGCGGTTTTTTATATCCAAAATTGCGGAAACATAAACATAAAACCAGAAATTGGTATCATGAGTTGTAAAGGTAAGTCGAAGTTAATTTACGTAAACAAGAAAATTCTGCTTCGGTTACGTTTTACCCATTTCACCTAAGTAAACACAAGGAAAGACGTGAAAGGTCATCAGAATTTAAAATTCAGTACAAAGCCTGGCTTCAAATTATGATAAATATTAATCATTTTTCCAATATCCGTCGTGAGAAGCGAGGTTGTTTGTCAACAAATAAAAGAATTAAAACCAGAAGACGCTTCGGTAAAGTAACCATATTTTTCAAATGTAAAACAGGACAGCAAAGTTAAGACGCTATAGAAGCTGGCGCTGGGCGGGTGATTCGCGAAGAGGTTCTTAGGTAAGATGAATTCGAGTTTGTACGTTTTGTTTGTTTAATGGTATTTGGGGAAATTCCGCTGTGTATTTTTGCAGAAAGAATAAAAATCTCAGTTTTCTTTTTCTTCAATGATTACACATGACTAGCTGCAATCCGCGGTTATATCTATGGATATATTTTTACCTTTTAGTTTTCAAGTGTTTTTCTGAATTTCATCAAAAGTTTAGTTTATGTAAACGTGATAAGGAGAGCATAAAAACAATTTTTATACATTTTTATAGAATACATAATAAAGGATAACGACAATTTTTTTACAATTAAATCTTAGTTCGTACTTTATTGTGCTGGGCTGCTGGGCCTGGGATTTAGGTCATGTGCTTTCTAATTTCCTTCGGTGCTGTGTATACTGTACAACACCCCTATTCCAGATTTACGTGTACTTACCTATATTATACATACGTTGTGTTGTGTAGCACTAACTGGTGGTATGATTCAAGCGTGACAGGCAGCAATCGCCGCCCGTCAGTGTCACGCCGCCCTTGGCCACTGCTCGCTTGCAGCTTGTCACGTTATCTCGTGTCGTAGCTCACTTTATGGCAGATGTCACGCATCGCCGATATCTGTGCTTTTTGGATACGAAAGGGTTAAATTATGGAGATACATCGACTGCTATTCATAAGGGTAGGAGTATAAGCTATTGGTTATGGATGAATGTCGAGATTGTACTAAGCGTTCTGTATTTAAGTTCTTTAGTTGTCTTTGTACACGCACATGTTACGTAAGTAAAGCACAATAAAGTCTAACAAATATGTTATATTTAATAAAACTCGCTGCGCCCTGCGGTTGCACCCGCTTTTCTACCAGAACCCATTTATAGTTCTGGGATAATAGCTAACTCGCATGTTAATCAAGAGTATCTTTAAGCTATCACCATTCCAAATTATACTGAAATCTGTTCAGTCGTTTCAGCATGAAGAAGTATCAAACATACACATTGAATGAGACTCACTTACAAACTTTCGTAGTTATATTATTAGTAGGTATACTGATGATAGCAAATTAAGAATATTCGAGTATATCGCTGACAAAAATAATTAAGTAAGAAGGTACACAAAAAGTGTTCCATGATAAAGATAGCACGCATATGTCAGGGTGTCAAAGGCACGGCAATATACGAGTATATTCGTCTGCCGTTGTCATGTTAGTGAGTCACTTCTTGCATTTCGCTATTTTGTCTCGTAATTTTCTTACATGTTTAAATAGATAGCGACACATAAGTATTAGTAGTATACTACTACTTATTCTGTGTAGTAGTAATTTAAACCATTTTGCATCCTTTATTTTTAGTTGTCGCTTATTCTACTTAAAACTATAGCAGGTATAAGTTTACTAAACTATACAGGGTAAATTATTCTGGGTCTTAAAAGATAATGGGTCTGACTTATAAAGCCTGCTTAAACTTAATCACTGCTTAAAATTTTCACGTGACATTTAAAGTCAGCGAGAAGCTGTCAAAACATTTAAAGCAAATACTAACTTTCGTAGAATTTATAAGTGAGACCAATTCTTTATTACCTTATTCATTATCATTTTTTTTTTCATTAACTTATGTTCTTAAACATCACCTTAGCAGTCTTAATTTAGATTAAAATTATAGCCTAAAACTTTTGTACTTACTCTTTGATGTTAATCTAGTAATTAAAAAATAGTGGGTTAGATACAAGAGCTTTGTTTGGCGGTAACCAATTTAATTCTTGAATTTTCTTTGTAAGATCTGATACTTTATTTATCGGTAATGAATTCCAAGAATGTTGTTTTCTTTTCCATAACTAAATAATTTGGATCTTACCTTCTTTGAAATAAAAACATCGATATATTTATCAGAGAGAAACAGCCTACAAGGTTTCTCGTTGGCAAGCTGATTGGAATAATCAGAATATTTTGTTTAATAAAAAAGTCGTGAAAAGAGAGCCTATATTATACAAGGTGTAACGGAAAGGTGTAGTGATTACCTATGGGTATTCTTCTACACGTTTACTCATGTTTGCTAAATTCGAGAAAGAAAATATTGACTCTTCATAGAAAATTGGTCACGTGACTGAGTATTTTGTATGGAAACTCGATATTTTTTTTCTCAAATTTAGCAAACTTGTGTTAAAAGTTCACTTTGACGTGTAGAAGAACTCCCTTAACAGGTTAGCTGTCCGATGAGGCACATGTGCCTCATGGGTGATTGCACTGGTACATCCATGAGGCATATGTGCCTCATGGCCAATGATGTAGATAATGCAATCGATCTATCGATGATTTTTTTAAATAATTGTATTATTTGTAGCATTAGTAAATTATACTACAACCACATTCTACCAATCAATTTATTATTGAACTTAAACAAAAAATAAATTTCACTTAAAAATTAACATTAACCTTATTCAAACACAAAATTATTCTTTCACCGATGTTACTATTATTGTGAGACCCTTTTCCCTTTTTTCGTACATTTTATCATTAAACGTAAATAATTAATTTCTTTACATTAGCAATTATCGATATAATTAATTTCAATCACTAGGACACATAAAGTAGGTATCATAAAATACTTGAAGAGAATGACGTAACTTAATACGAAACTTCATGAGCGTTAGCTGTCATTATTTACTACGAGGACGTGTACAAAGAAGATCGAAACTTACTTCGGGACAGCTAACCTGTTAAGTATTACTATACTCGTACCTTTCCGTTACACCTTGTATATATAAATGCTTTTTCTTAGTAGTAGGTATTAAGTAGATAGAATTGGTAATGGTAGTGATTAAATTAACAAAAGATAGAGCTATAGAGAGTAATTTACATACTTACAAACACAATATTCAATATTCAGATCGGATCTGGCTAATTACTTGCCGACGAACCAGCGACCCTATATTAATCATCAAAAGACTGAAATAATAATTTTATCGTAATTGCACAACTACGTTACAGTCAGTTTAGTCGAAATAGAAATACAGGAGAAACTGAAACATAAAAATAAACTCCATTTCCATCGCAGTCGCGCTCTCTACGCCAAGATGACGCCAAGCCATTTCCGACTTTTTTTTCCATTTTTTCTTCTTTTTATCACATACGAAAGATCAAGCATAATAAACTCTATCAACTGAAATTCAACGATTTAATGAGAAGTAATTAAAATGTACTAAACATTTATCTTTTTTCTGTAAATTAAAAAAACAAAGGTGAACATCAACGCTTTATTAATTACTAGCGGCCCGTCCCGGCTTCGCTCGGGTGGATATTCATTTTTTAAACATTTTGGGATAAACGTAGATTAAATGCGTCTTTATGCGAGTGATAAGTAGATTTTTTTTAAATTACTTTTTATATTTTCTCTTATAATTTTTTACATTTTTATCTATAAACGTATTTTTATTCTCATCTATCGTAACTTTATTTTTTATTTATTGTCCCATTTTATTTATATTGTGTTTAAGATTAAATACTTTATTTATTTTTTTAGGTTTTTGGTTGAATTTTTTTACTTGATCTAATTTTGTTAAGGATCCCTAATTTTTCAGGTAAAATATAGCCTACAGCAATAATGTGGCTTTCTATTGGTGAAAGAATTTTTAAAATCGGTTCAGTAGATCCCGAGATTACCCCTTACAATTTAACAAATATACAAACACACAAACTTTACTTCTTTATAATATTAGTATAGACAAGAGGGCTAAATTAGCACGTATTTTGGGATATGGTAACATAATTGCGGTTGTTGACATCACGTACACTTACCACCGAGCTTACCTACTTACTTTACTTATACTCCCTCCCACTTATGAGCGTAGGTGTGTTAGCATGACAAATAAATAATAAATGTAATGGCAGTCCGGACTAACGTCGGAATCGTAAAAACCAGGGCATTCTGAGCCGTTCGAGATTATATATCGCTCACTCTCACTGTCATGACATTTCCAATGAGAGCGACAATGACCTCAGATTAAGTAGAAAGGCAGATATAGTCCCGCCTTAGATCCAAGTGAAGCCAAAAAAACTACCCTACTGCCGTAGTACGTATACTTCAAGCACACATTTGACGCATGAAAACTACCCGAATCAATCTTCAATTCTTATGTCAGTTGCTCAGAGAACGTGGACAAGAAAAATAAGTAACAAGGTAGTTTTTTGCGTCAATATGTGTTTGAAGTGTACGTACACGGGCAGTAGGGTAGTTTTTTTGGCTTCACTTGGATCTAAGGCGGGACTTTATCTGCCTTTCTACTTGATTTGAAGACAATGCCCGATATATTATGTCACTTGCTGCCATAGACACCTATCGGTGCCGATGCCGGAGAGAAAGTACTAGAATTAGCACTGTTTATTAGTAGTTTATTAGCAATGACATTTCCAATTGGATTCGTTTTATTATTATTATTTATGTTTGATTATTTTATTTTACTTTACTTTTGACATACATAATTTTAATTTAATGTAATATTGGTAACAGGAATAATAATAATAATTTGACTATGTAATAATGTTTAATTTGAATAATGCTTTGTTTTTGATTATGGGTACATTTGACCTGAAATAAATTAATTTTGCATTATGAATTTGAATTTGACTCGCCAGAATAGGGCCTCAGGTTCGGCTAATGGAAATCATCCGCCTAAAGTGCCTAGTGCCTAACCCTACCGTTAGTAATTACCATAATGCCTTTTCTATTTTTATGCTAATTTTATCGCGATGACAATCTAGCGAATTTGTGGGTTTGTTTATGAATGACTTCGCCGTTATAGTGCTTGGAAACACGTCTAATAGAGCTGAAAATTGAATGACGCACGTTTATGTCCTGAATAATTAGTAATACAGTTTTAAGAAAAGGTAGAGCTAATTCAGGAGCTATATTTCTACAACTCTACATAGTTATAGGAACTCCGTTATAATTTTCACGCACTGCCAATTTCTCATAAAAATTTCCATATGGGTCGTCATAAATAAATAGGGTAAATATTATTTTGAAAGGTTTAAAAGAAAATACGCTACTTGCAATTGTTTAACATGTTTAATATTATCATTGCCGTACCTATTATAATATCGTAATTACGATCTAGATTAATTTTATACACTACAGGGTTATTCAAATGAGGTATGCTAAGCCGAAAAGGGCTCATAGTACTCTTCATTATGAACAACTTCTACCATGGGACCAACCCATAATTAGCGAAAAAAATCAGCTGTTCCAAACATTTTGTTGAGTGTTATCGACATGTTTCTATGGAACAGCTGATTTTTAAGCTATTGCATAGCTTCTATCGTGGGCCTGGAGCATGGAGACCGAATCCAGAAATTCCGTAACGAAAATAATCTCACACTTTTTAGTGATACTTTTTAGTTTTGTTGCCATCTAGGTATCGATGAATAGCAGAACTTTTAATGACTTTTTGAAATATCACGCTTGTCTCTTTAGTTCAGCAACTCGCCTCTAGGTGTCGAGTGTAAGGTTTCGATAAATAATTATAAGTATACCGCGGCAGTCCCCGAGTGCCACACGTCTTTTTTTTTCGCGAATTTCGGGCTGGTCCCGTAGTAAAAATTGTTCATAATGATGAGTACCTACTATGAGCTCTTTTCGGCTTAACATACCCTTTAAGATTAACCCTGTATACAGTAGGTAGGTACACAGTTTTTCCCAAGAAAAAGTCATTTCATTTTATTTTGAGCTTCTAATAATGCGATTGACTACTTGATAAACCAATCAGTTACGTGTGCGACAAGTAAAAATGGATCACTGATCTGTCGCGGGCCAGTAGAGCCTCACCACTAGTACCTACCTACGCACCACGTTATTGTTAGATACTAAGCTAATTGCTTTCTCCCACACATGTCGTGACCGCAAACAAAACATGAACAAAATTAATATCAAAGCAACCTAGTCGAGCTCATAACACATGTATAAGCTCCCCGAATGCATCGCTGACCCATCGATTGTTCTATTTCAGCCACATCCTTGGGCGAAATGATGCATAAGTAATAATTCTGTTGCTTGCCGCTGTTCCGACGTAGCTACGTACGACGTTTGACGTAGTGTGAATACCTAGTATTCTTCGATTTCATTGGTAAACCTGACCTACTTTTCTGTACCTGACTGGAAACAAAATGTGTAGGTAATCATAAGATCTTGACGTGTTCACGTGTCTTGTCGAGTTGGTAACAAAATATTGATGTAGTTTTACAAGTGCGATGGGTGCGGTGTTTACAACACAGGCTGGAATGCTATTTATGCAATGCTGTAACATGCACCTTTCATGCAAGAACTATCAAACTTGGTACAAAGTTTAGTTTTGAACATTTTTCTATTTTTATTTGGGAATTTTTAAAACCTACCTTTCTTTTCTTATGTTATTTGACAAAAATTTTTAACAATTTTTTTTTGGTTTATCAGTAAAATTATCTAAATACTCAAAATTAAACTTCTGTAATAGGTATACGAGTATCCCTGACTTACTTTAATAAATTTAAGTAAAATACTAAAAGTAATAGGTACTTTGAAATACCGGGCTAAAACATTCAGCAATTTTTATAAAAGACTAGCTGACCCCCGGCGGTTTCACCCGCTGTTTTTTTTTACTTCCCTGTAGTAGAGCAAACAAAACAAAACAAAAACCAACAACAAAGATCGGACCAATTTCTGAACACACCTTATAAATATTTGACAACTTAGTGACACTATTTTTTATTTCTAAAAAGACAAAAGAGATCGGACATCTCGAGTTAACCGTACCAAACATCAAATGTTTCACAGGAACAGTTTGTATTGGAAAATTAAATTGTCGATTTTAAAATTTTTCTTTACTTATTATTAATGTTTCTCACCGTTTAAACCTTCCCTGTACTTTTACAAATATTTCAAGATCAAAATTAGCGAAATCGGTCCAGCCGTTCTTGAGTTTCAGCGAGACTAACGAACAGCGATTCATTTTTATATATATAAGAATGATTTTATGCCTACAAAAATTCGATTTAGCGGCGTAAGACGATAATCCATTAATGTAAGTACTATAACGTGTGTTAATGGAGATACCGACCAGCAAATAAAATTATGAGTATGACTATATTTTGACAAACAAGATAAGCCATTCGCAACAAACTCAAGTTTTCTTAGAAACCGAAATATCACGTTCAACCTCCACCAAAGTAGGTAGTTTGGCAACAAAACTTCCATCAGTACGATTCAAGCGACACGCGCCATTTCAATAGGATAACCGAAACTATACGACAACGCTTTCAGCGAGATTTTACATCCGAGCGAACGATACACCCTTTACCAGTCGTGAATAATTCATATTCGTGATCCGCACTTAAAATGACAATCTGTCGTTGGGTGGAGCTCATAAAACGCGGTTTGTACAGAGCTGTATCGAGTGAAACAGGACGGAAACCGAAATGCCGCTATTGTTAATCCTACTATCCTGCTTACAATATAAATGTCAAAGTGTGTTTATAGGTTTGGATGTTTGTGGCTCAATCACTCAAAAACCAAGATTTTATAATATACTAGCTGACTCGACAGACGTTGTCCTGTCAAAAGCCATTGCGTAACTATATCAACCGTAGTATGTTGATGCTAACTTGTCAATTTATAGTAAAAATTATCAATATATATAAAATTTGCAATAAATTAAAATTGCGACTATAATTTGAGATTTAAACTATCCTATCTCTCAAGTTGGATCGAACTGCACATGGTGTGCGAATTTTATTATAATCGGTTAAGTGGTTTAGGAGTCCATTGAGGACAAACATTGTGACACGAGATTTATATATATTAAGACTAGCTGACTCGACAGACGTTGTCCTGTCTTAACGATGACTATTTAATTTGAATTGGTAAAAAAAGCCATTGCGTCAATTCTATGTCAAATGTCAAAAGTTACATTAAAAAAGTTTACATTGTCCAAAGCGCTAAAGTTAAATTATGGTTTAAGTATTTTTTAATTTTCTAATTTTTCATATTTTTTACTATAAATTGAGATGTGAGCTATCCTATCTCCTAAGTTAGATCGAACTGCACACGGTGTGCAAATTTGATTGAAATCGGTTAAGTAGTTTAGGAGTCTATAGCGGACAAACAACACGTAATTTAAATATATTAAGATTACTAGCTGACTCGACAGACGTTGTCCTGTCAAAAGCCATTGCGTAACTATAGCAACCGTAGTATGTTGATGCTAACTTGTCAATTTATAGTAAAAATTATCAGTATATATATAATTTGCAATAAATTAAAATTGGGACTATAATTTGAGATTTAAACTATCCTATCTCTCAAGTTGATCGAACTGCACATGGTGTGCGAATTTTATTATAATCGGTTAAGTGGTTTAAGAGTCCATTGAGGACAAACATTTTGACACGAGATTTATATATATTAAGACTAGCTGACTCGACAGACGTTGTCCTGTCAAAAGCCATTGCGTAACTATAGCAACCGTAGTATGTTGATGCTAACTTGTCAATTTATAGTAAAAATTATCAGTATATATATATAATTTGCAATAAATTAAAATTGCGACTATAATTTGAGATTTAAACTATCCTATCTCTCAAGTTGGATCGAACTGCACATGGTGTGCGAATTTTATTATAATCGGTTAAGTGGTTTAGGAGTCCATTGAGGACAAACATTGTGACACGAGATTTATATATATTAAGACTAGCTGACTCGACAGACGTTGTCCTGTCAAAAGCCATTGCGTCTATTGCGTAACTATAGCAACCGTAGTATGTTGATGCTAACTTGTCAATTTATAGTAAAAATTATCAGTATATATATAATTTGCAATAAATTAAAATTGCGACTATAATTTGAGATTTAAACTATCCTATCTCTCAAGTTGGATCGAACTGCACATGGTGTGCGAATTTTATTATAATCGGTTAAGTGGTTTAGGAGTCCATTGAGGACAAACATTGTGACACGAGATTTATATATATTAAGATAACTGTTGATGTTGAGCAAATTAGTTAACTAAACCGCACGTTTTCACGCATGATTTACATCTGTACTTACACATTATGAAGATGTAAAGTCGGTATTGTATGTGTGTAGAGGTTAATCTCCTGAGTAACTGGTTTTAAGAATAATTTCATTATTGGAAAGCTACACTATCACTATATACTATGTTATGTTGTTGTTATGTGAAAGCTATGTTTTATAGTTCCAAACCTGTGAAGCCAAAAACCGCAGCACCAGGCACGAAGTTCCGGGAATAACAAGACTGGTTGACTGGTTGATATTAAATACTCAGATTATACTAAATTACAAATATTTGTATAACAATGGATTTAAAATACGACAACAATGCCTAATCCGTCAACAATGTAGTCACGTACGAAAACAAACAAAAAGCTAAATATTCTTTAAAAATTAAGATGGCCATGCATTTTATTTTTGTAGAGGACTTTAAAAACAAAATACAGGATGTCTCTTTCACGTTTCCGGGGCGAGGATGAA
Organism: Alcis repandata; assembly: GCA_949125135.1. Classification (NCBI taxonomy): domain Eukaryota; kingdom Metazoa; phylum Arthropoda; class Insecta; order Lepidoptera; family Geometridae; genus Alcis; species Alcis repandata. The sequence goes on along the minus strand of OX421226.1, from coordinate 5,553,345 downwards.
AGCCGGCCGCTATCGAGGTCACGAGGAGCATCCTCGTCGACACAAAGGACCCGATTGTATAAGCTATGAGATAGAATACGATACTGAAAATCAACGAATACTCGACAACTTTTTTATTTGGTAAACTTTTTTTTTGTGATAGACTTTCGTTTGACCGCCATTTCGCTGAAAATCAAGTACTTTTTTTATTTAATAAACTTTTTTTCTGTGACTTGCATTGACCGCCATTTCGCTGAAAAATAACTACTTTTTTTTTAATAAGCTTTTTTTCTGTGACTTGCGTTTGATCGCCATCTCGCCCGATGGTGTAAGCAGCGATGCGGACTACGATGGAGCACGCTTGCCTAGAAGAAACCGATTCAACTTTACTCGACTTCGGCTTTGGTGGCTCAACCATCCCACTGCTGGGACATCAGTTACAACTTTTTAATTTAAATTCAGTTTGTCTTTTAAATTGTTCAGTTTGATCACCGCACTTGCTTCGTACCAATGCATAAAAGAAGCGGAAAGCGTCGTTTGCTGGTCGTATTGGACGTCGTTATGATATTCAACATTTTAATTCCATTAGTTATAACATACTAGCTGCGCCACGCGGTTTCATCCGTTTTTTTCTAAACTACCACTTTATTGAAGTGAGCGAAAAAAATAATTTGAAAAGTCTACCGCAATAAGATTAATGCAGTGTTACAAGAATTAAATTAAAAAAACCTTGTATAGCTCAAAGTAATGTTTAAACGAATTAACAGAACAGATTTACTTGAGTCACAGCTAAAAGCACTCTCGATTTAGTCACCTGTAAAAAAAGATCAATTAAAAAATCAAAATCATTTCAGTCGCTTACGAACTACGATGCGACAGACAGTCTCATAATACACACAATACAAATTAATTTTATAAACTACCCCTTGTTTGCATCGGAGGTTAAAAACACAGGTAAAGCAGAAAGGGCCCCAACTGTTTATAAAATTAGATCGACGTGGGTCCATTTAGCGTGATGGCTTTATTATGAAAATCCGGCCAAGAGGGATTCCCCGCTTGCCCGAGGCATCCTTTGCGTTAACCTAATCGACTGATGTCAGGGAAAATGAAAGTCAAATCGAAATTTGATATTATTAAATGGATACACCTAATCCACGTATTATGCAGGATGTTGAGTCCAATACAATGGGTTTTTAATGTAGACTAAAAATACCATTATCTATTTTTTTTCGGTATTTATTGTTAAGATCTCACATTTTAAATCAAACTCCAAGATCTGACAACCAAACAAACAATGTTAAAACATTACTGTATTCCAGTTGGAAGGACATTGTTTCCAGTGAAATTACAGGGCAAATGGCAGATTAAACAACTTATGTCTCAGGATGACGAGCGCAGTGCTGTGCCGCGCAGGGTCTTGAATTCCGCGAGTTCAAAATTCTGGGTGGCGCAGACCTGTTATGGGCAAACGCGACGTTTAACATCAGGCGAGCGATTTGCTCGTCTCGTCACTCAATTACATAAAAAAAAACCTCTTTTCTGAGTATTATATCTATTTTTGTTGGCATTTCAAACATAAAGCAATTTGAAATCGATTGCTCCTTCCTTAATTTTAAAACCAACTATTTCAAACTAAATATTATTATTTAATACACTTGCTTTTTATCACTGATGTAATCAAATTTAATCTTGACTGATGGCCAGTTCGAAAATTTCGTGTTAATTTTTTCTTTAAAAAGTTAGCTACTGAGAAGTGAGATTAAATAAAAAAACATTTATAAATCAAGGTAAAGTGTTTGGATTTGGATAATCTCAGTCATTTGGATAAGAGTTTAAAGACCTAATAATCAAGGTCAAACTGTTGTCGTAGATGATATAATTTAAATTTTTATTAATTCTGAAGTATCCGAACGACTTTAGTAAATTTGGTAAAACGCGTGTTCCAAGAAATAAGACTTATCTATACAAGTTTTTCGTAAAAAAGGTAAATTTGGTCGAAATCAATAGAGATGTTTTCGAAATCTCAAATATATTCACAAAGTTCGTTTAACACTATTATCTAGATAGATACATAATCTAATGTTTCAATGCAAAATCGGCAATGGATATGAATTTTAATACAACTAAATTTATGAATTGATCTATCTGCCACATTATTATTCCCCAGAGCGTGGCCCTATTTGACCCCTTCATTTTCATCGGTTGTAAATCGTTTAATCTAGATTATATTAAGTGCCTGTCATTTTATTCAAAGTTCGTTTGTCCCAAGTGTCCTCTTCGAATCGATTGAAACATCAGACGCAATCTGAGCAAAAAACACTCAACCGAAATTAGTTTTAAAAATAGTTAGAACCAGGCGTCTGTGTTTTGTTAGAGTTTTGAAAAAATTTAGCCGTGCAGGTGTCGGAGTTTAGACAGCTAAGCTCTTTCAATTAACTTCGAAAACAATTAACTAAGTAAGAGCTGACTTGCAACTTGGAAGAATGAAATTTTCATGAGTGCTGCCTAGGCTGTACTTATTTGAAAGTGGTAAAATAAAACGCTTTAACAAAGTGAATGAGTTCAGGTAAATTACCTAAACTATACAACCAATCAATACTATGAAAGCTTTAGAGGAATTATTAAAATTACTCTTTGAAATAGAAGTCTCTTTTGGGCTAATTTATAATGTTATGTTTTGTTTATGTTTTCTTTTCGTGATGTTAAAAAAATGTAAGAGTATTTTTTTAAATCTTTTTGTATGCATTGTACCTACGCTAAAAGCCGTATTTTATTGTGGGAGTTGTAAAATAATAATTTTGATTTAATATTATTAATAACAAATAACAAATGTACTGTAACGTGAACTTTAAATGAAATAGTATCTCAAAGTTATCATTATGAATGTTACAAATCTCTCGTCGTGTTTACATATTGGAATATCGCCTCAGAATTTAGCAATGTTATATCGATTACAGGTGAACTTCCCCGAAAACGTTGATATCGTGTTTCATTTAGCAAATGAGCGTGCAAAATATCTTGTACGGTTCAACTAACTTACCTAAATAGTTCAATGAGGGAGCCACTATCTTATTCCCTAGACAAAATTTATAGCTATCCATAAACAATGTAGTTCCATCATTTTACCAACTGCGTAGATAAGTTGGTCGCTTTACTTTAATTACAGAGTCAGCAGATAGCGATCCCGACTACATCGTTTCATTAGATAAATTAAATCAGGTATCTGTAATTAGAGTTAATAGAGTTCATTTTCATCGCATGCCCTGAATAAAATTCGAGAGAAAGACAGAGTTGCAGCAAAACTAACAGTTTTTTTAGAAGTGGGATCTCGCAAACTGAACACGAAGCGAAAAGTTTCAAAATCTGGAACAAGAGGACTGGAATAACTCAATTGTAGTTTTGCCCGATTTTTATAGAAATTCGCATATATTACGACACTGTTGGGCAGGATTCTGGTTTTGCAAGTATCAGGAATGTTTTCAATTTCTCGTTTCTTAAATTTTGTTGTTGGAATTTCGGAACGTTTGCGTTGGCTTAGTGCAAGAAGTTTTTAACTGCAAGAAGTCACTAACTGTTTTGCCATTAAAACTATATAATACTAGCTGACTCGACAGACGTTGTCCTGTCAAAAGCCATTGCGTCAATTCTATGTCAAATGTCAAAAGTTACATTAAAAAAGTTTACATTGTCCAAAGCGCTATATGGTTTAAGTATTTTTAAATTTTCTAATTTTTCATGTTTTTTTACTATAAATTGAGATGTGAGCTATCCTATCTCCTAAGTTAGATCGAACTGCACCCGGTGTGCAAATTTGATTGAAATCGGTTAAGTAGTTTAGGAGTCTATAGCGGACAAACAACGTGACACGTAATTTATATATATTAAGACTAGCTGACTCGACAGACGTTGTCCTGTCAAAAGCCATTGCGTAACTATAGCAACCGTAGTATGTTGATGCTAACTTGTCAATTTATAGTAAAAATTATCAGTATATATATAATTTGCAATAAATTAAAATTGCGACTATAATTTGAGATTTAAACTATCCTATCTCTCAAGTTGGATCGAACTGCACATGGTGTGCGAATTTTATTATAATCGGTTATGTGGTTTAGGAGTCCATTGAGGACAAACATTGTGACACGAGATTTATATATATTAAGATCGGTTAAGTGGTTTAGGAGTCCATTGAGGACAAACATTGTGGCACGAGATTTATATATATTAAGATTTGAACTAATGGTTTTGACACATTTTTGACTATAATGTACACGGAAATACTCAAGTTTTATTGAGTCGAATATTGCGACTAGTTTTGCTCACATTCGGTAATTTTTTTTTTTAATAATTTTTACAAGCGTGATGCGCTCGGAGTTGCGTCGCCTGACGCTGATTTTGCAGTAAGCCGACGAATTTTAGATCCAGCAATTAGACTAGATAAATAACGTATTTGGAGTGGTTGAAACTATACGTTTGACTATCTCAGACATAATATGGATAGGTGGTTTTTTCTTGTTAGCGAGGTTACATAATATGAGTATAAATAGATTTTTGATAACTACATTTTTAATGAAGCTAAGCAAGTCTTTGAGTGTAGGGGAACAAATCGGCGTGTAAGTTTGTATTTTTGTCCGCCGATAACTAGCCAGCCGTTAACACTATCGTTATAATTTATTTAGGCAAGTACTCTATTCCAATACAAGTTTCGGAATTAAAAATGAGCCAAATAGGTAGAGAACTTGTAAAGATATAGGTCGCAAAGTCTCCTTCCGTAACAAACAGCTAATCATCCAATTAGATGTATTTATGAGACCTGAAAATTAATTTAATTACTTACTTACTTATTTAAACTAATTAACATGTTTATTTTGTTCATTCCTAAACGCTGAGGAAACAACAGATCAACCGAGCTTTCAATTAGCCCAAAACTAGCTCTCATTCCAAACGTAGCGAGAAAACGAAACCGAGTCCGCCTCGCGGGAAACTCGAGACATAAATCAAATGTTGAGTCCGGTGCACAACTTCGTACATTAATTGTTGGAAATAACAACTGAGCTCAGAATAACACCGTTTCCAGTCCTCATTTGGTAATTAGCTATTGTTTTATTACGGTCTAAACTGATTACAATTTTATTGGTAGGAATAATGTACACGGGGTGAGGATGGGGAATGGTACTCCCGGGGTGTTTCTGTACAATATGGTATGTTTGTGTTTATATGGACATCTGAGTGCCTTCCGCAAGGCTTAGAGTTGTGTTATCGAGTTAAGTCTTTTTATAATCTTGCATAGCCTGGTTATATTCTAAAGGCAAACTGTTATCAACAAAGTAACCTATTTCAGATCTTTTATAAAATTAGGCCGAAAGTCTCTTGTCACAACCAATAAAAAGTAAGAACACGGTTCAATATCAAACTAAACTAACCTGTTTCTTAGACACCATCATTACTTACACAAACACTAAATAGAGAAACTTCCTTGATTCACTCTTCACACACGTAGGTACACAAGTAATTTTTTTTTTTAATTGTTGGGTTGTCATCAGAGTTAGATACATTAAATTTCAGCTCAATTGAACACCGGGAAGAGGTTCATAATTCAGTTGCAATACTTGACCCAAAAAACCAAAACAAACACGACAAGCTAAATAAAAGCTTGCAACTTGTAATAAAAGGCAAAGAAAAAGGAAAAGTAAGTAATAAAGCTGTATTGTATTGTAAGTTTGGTCCTCACGTTGAATGTTCTATGATAAAGGCGGAACGGTCCCCATAGAGTCTCGTAGACTTACATTAACGGCCTCTCAGCGTTCGTTATTGTGATGGCCGCTCACCAGCCAGGACGGCACTTGCTACTTAAGACCATCAGACCACGCTTTTGTACAGTTTAATATGTAACATCATAGCTTTAGAGAAACCCCTACCTTTTTAAATTAAAAGCATAAACAATGAGGTTATGTTGTGTTGTGTACGTTACGTATTTACAACAACATAACGTCGCGTATAAAATTTAAAACTTTTATTTGTTTTTTTGAGTAATTTTTTTAAATTAATTACAAATGAGTTGAGGACATGTTCTGTATTTTTTTTTACCAACTTTTTTTTTTTTTTTTTTTTTTTTTTTATGTAATTGAGTGACGAGACGAGCAAATCGCTCGCCTGATGTTAAACGTCACGTTTGCCCATAACAGGTCTGCGCCACTCAGAATTTCGAACTCGCAGAATTCAAGACCCCGCGCGGCACAGCACTGCGCTCGTCACCCTGAGATATAAGTTGTTTAATCTCCCATTTGCCCTGTAATTTCACTGGAAACAATGCCCTTCCAACCGGAACACAGTAATGTTTGCACTTGCACTTGTTTTTTTCTTGTATTAGATTTAGATTTACCTAACTAACGATTCTGAATCTAGATCTCACAGTGCTTCTCGCCTGACCCACGACATAAAATCTGTTAGTCTGCGTAATGCCTACTATGAATATGACTAGCATAGTCCACTATCTAAACATACTCATACATTTTGAACAAAAAAAACATTGAAAAGCAAATCATTAAACAAAAGTTAATTAAGTACCTACTTAGTTTTTTTTAATACTGAAGCGAGGTAATACTCGTATTTAACGTGAAATATTATGGCGTAGTGTGACGAGACCTTTACGCAAAAAAAAACATCGAAAATCGAAACAATATAAAAAAGTAAATTTATACTTTTTTTTAATAGTGAAGCGAGGTAATATTTGATGTGAAATATTATAGCGTAGTGTGAGGAGACCTTTGTGTGATAATGATACAAAATGATAGCCGTGCAGCACCTGCTCTCTACTTTATTTCAAGAGTCCTACATAAGAGACACTAAGATAGCAGGATAAATCTTTTTGAACCTCACTATGAGAACGTTAAAAGGGTCAGTTAAAGTGCTTAGGAGTAATCGTCTTTATATCGATTCACCTACTTGCTTATGGAGAAACTTTCGAACGGATATAAACTAAGTTGGTATACTTCATCACAATGAAGAAATAAAAGGGGAAAATAATTTAAAAAAATAAAATAATATAAGCTTTTATTACATTGTCATCGCAGTTACGTATAGGTTTACCGAATTTCAGCTCAATCAGACATCACGAAGTGCTTCTTCCAGTTGCAAGATTTGATCTGCATAGACATACTCGTAGGACAGACGTATATTTTTTACCAGCTGCACCCGGCGGTTTCACCCGCTGTTTTTTTTTTACTTTTGAACCTTGCCTGAACTTCCACAAATATTTCTAGATCAAAATTAGCGAAATCGGCCGTTCTCGAGTTCATAGCCAGACAAACGAACAGCGGTTCATCTTTATATATAAGAGAAGAAGAAGAAGAAGATTCTCATTATTAAGTCACTAATTTTTAACTTGGTATGACAGCAGACAACAATCTACGTGATCTCCTGTAGCACCACTTAACCCGATCGAGTCTTGGTCTTAATTGTAAATTTTCAAGTCTACCGTACATCGTCAACTCATCGATCGAGCCGCAGGGAATCAAACGGCCAGGGCCATTCTACATACGTTTATGCCGATTTAAACAAATACTCATATAATTGAGTTAAATTCGTGCAAAAAAATATTTAAGTAAATCGTGCTCCGTACTGTTTTTTTAACGCGAATTATTCTGCTTTTGACCTCCAACTCGCCTGGTGTTAAGCAATGATGTGGTTGAAGATGAACCACGCAGACCTAAAATACCTATACATCTATTCACTCTGACCTTGAAAAGCCCAAGATTGTTTGTCGAAGGGTCATGACCTTCAAGTAGTCTCTCTCTAATGATGTTGCGCCAGCGTTTCCTATAGCAATGTGAAGGGCTTCGTAGACTGAGCTGTCGAAAGTTTAATTAGCTTAAGTTATAATTATAAGTTTAATTACACTGAGAAAAATTTCGTAAAAACTAGTACTTACTAGCATCCGTTTTTAGGGTGAGAACCATAATATTATGATAGTTTTCACCGTAAAAATTGGTGCCTATCATCTTACTTTTTGGTGATTATCATTATGCTCCGTTCTCGTACTTTAGGTGAATTCATCGGAATTTTGATGGCCATTTTTTTCAGTGTAGTTTAAACTAAAAGTCTTGCCAACTTTTAAGCATTTTTAAGAAATGTCCTGTATTGTAACAAAATTGCAATCTAGCCACTGGACACTAAGCAATTTAAGTTGAACTTAAACTTCTACGTCACATTCTACAAAACAATAAAAAACTCTATTTCAGCAAAAACTAAACATAGTCCTACTCCATCATACGAGTGGTTCCGTGTATTTATAACAAAAACGCTACCTATCTGAAATTGGAGTAGTATCTCCTCAGGCCTATGAACATCGTAACTTCATGACAAACGAGTCCGGGAGCGCTAAGCAGTGAATCTTAACTTTTATGTTCCCACATAGCAGGAATTATTTTCTCAGAGAACGAGGGAACCGTATAAAAGTAAGGGTTACAACAAAATGGTGTTTCGGATTTATAATACGTTGGCGGGAAGAGATTTCTCATTGCGGGGAAGTGGATGAGGATCTTCTACGTTCGAGCAGCTTTCTGTTGAACATATTGAACTACATTCTTTCAAGAGTAGGTATATAGAGCTGAGTTTCAGAGTATGGCAAGAACATGTTTTACTTTTAAATCTGATTTACCATAGGGCTAATAAAAGATGAAGTCCCAGGACGGAAGCCGGATACAAACCTTCTTAAGGGGCAGAATATGACGCGCTGCTATCTCGCTCGCTCATTTCAACATTTTTTAAGTCCTAACACTGAATAAAATTATGAAAAATTGCATTAGGTTAAGTTGCATAGAATATCACAAGGCTTCAACAATTTTTTTTTTATTCAAACAAGTTTCTATAGCTAAACATGGGACTTTATGTTTTGCCCATTTTTTTATATGAAAACTTATTCAAGTAGATAAGTTTTTTTTTTGTTGAAGTTTTTATATTATTCTGACCGAAAGCGATTTTTCTTAATTTAATTCAGTGATTTTATAATTTCAAAAATGTTGAAATGAACGAGCGAAATAACAGCGCGTCATATTCTGCTGGATATGGTTTATCGGATAGACACAATTTGGGTCACTGCGCCAACAAACTTAGTGAGTTGATAGTCCAACAAATAGGAAATATAATTACTGTTCCAAAAATATTATTATTCTAACAACGTTAGTAATTTTGTTATAATTAACACGGGAATACTCACGTAAATATTAAGTCGTTTACTACGACTAGTTTCGGTCACATTCGGTGACCTTCATCAGGTTACAAGCGTGCCGCGTTGGCGATAGTATAACGTTAGTGATATAATTTTGTAATAGTTACACAATTATGTCGGTAGCAAGTAAATTTTAGTCTAGTAGTAGAGTAGTATTTTACCTAGAGAGTTATCATGGTGGCGTGTGCTTGGTTAGGTAAAATATACAAACCTTCTGATATTCATATTCATGACCGTCAGCCGTCTAGACTAGATAATTTATACAGGGCTAATTTTAACTAATCAGAAACTTATCGCTACCCTAGGTAGGTATGCCAACAACTTTTGTTTCATAACTTGTCAAGAAAATAAACTCTAAGCAAGAATTTGAGTTTGTATAAAAATATCTTGGCTCTTGTATATTTTAGGTTACCTTTAAATCATTAACATCATTCACAGCCTTGTTATCCCATTGCTGGGTTTAGGCCTCTCTCACAGTGCCATATGCTTCAGCCTTGCACCAATCTGGCCCGGGTTCAACCAGCGACTGTAACAATAACAATAGAAAAACGCCCCCACAAAACATCAAGAAACAAAACTTTTTTGGTATGATGCAGAGAAGCAGCCGGCATATTTTTTGATTAACTGAAATAATTTACCCTGTATGAATAGATTATGTACACGAAACCAACCTCCGACTGTATAAATTATATATCCATAACAATTACTAACGTACACATTTTTGGTTACTACCGTAAAGGTAGTATAAAATAGTATGTAGGTAGTATAGGCAGAATTTGCCATCATCATCATCGCCTCTTCTAAAAAATCTCACTTTTCATAACCAGGTAATCTCAGCTGTGTGTTGGCTACTGATTCTATGGTTCTATTTGAAATAGAACTTATGTCTAGATCATCGCATTGATAAATGCGAAAGTTGGAAGTTGTAGGAAGATGTGCGTACGCTTGTTTTTACGCTGAAACGGCTCAACGGGTTTTGATGTTTGGTATAGAGGTAACTTATAATAGGTTAAAAACCTTATAGCTTTAGCCTGGTCGTGCCAGGATGCATACTTTCCAGAGCAACCATAATTTCTCCAAGATCCCGAAGAGCACAAAATTTAAAATGTTTATAAATACAAAATGGTACAGATTTTGTGCTATTTTGTACAATCTCAAGGTATTTGAAAAGCCTCCACGGCCATACCAATAAGACACTAACAAATAGGTGAATATTATCACGTAAAAATTAAGAGTTCCGGTTCGATAATAGCGTTCTTCGCAAAATATAACTTCCTCATAAATATTGGTACCCAATCTTTGAGGAAGTATTTCATTTGAACTACTTAGGTATATCTGACCTGTTTTGGTAAATAAATAATGTGTTACTTATCCCATATCCATTTATCACGCAAGATAAATACGTACCTTACGACGTGAGACTAGAGCAGAATGCTGTCCAAGGTAGGCCAGATTACCACGGAAATCTTTAGTTGATATTTGAAGTTGATATTTGGGATTTGTAGATCTTCACTCGGATTCTCAATGAAAAAAAAACAATTGATTAAAAACTTTATCGCCTTGGCAAGTACGGTAAACTTTAATGGGAGTACAAGTACATACTCGTATCTATACTAATATTATAAAGAGGAAAGATTTGTATTTTTGTATGTTTGTGTGGAATAAACTCAAAAACTACTGGATCGATTTCAAAAATTCTTTCACCATTCGAATGCTACATTATTCCAAAGTAACATAGGCTATAATTTTTTATTTTTTTTATCCACAGCGAAGATGGCAGATGGGGAACAGCTAGTAGAGTTATATATTAATGTAAGTACCTACATTTCCTCTCCCTCCTCCTAAAATTGTGTTCCTCATGTTCTCATGTCCTTATGTCGTGTTCTCGCCTACATTTAATCATGTTATACATAATTATAAATAATTACCTTTAATGTTTCGATTCATCGATTAAAGGTCCTGTACACGATTTAGGCGCTGGTTTTTCTTTTGTAAAAATTTATGGATATCACTGAAAACCATTCGAACAAAAGAAAGACATAGGTGCCTAGATAGTAACTTCATAGTAATTTTGCACGTTCTGCGCCGATCTTGGTGTCAAAATATTCAGACATCTATTCAGTTACGAACTTCGACGTCTCAATGTTTTCTCTGCTTTTTCTTTTCCTTTCTTATCACCTGGACAGACACACTGCAGTACGCTGCATATTGTAGACTAGCGGCACGTCCCGGCTTCGCACGGGTGGACACTATTGAAGTTTTAGTAAGGATCCCTAATTTTTTCAGGTAATAAATATAGCCTATGTCACTTTGGGATAATGTAGCATTCGAATGGTGAAAGAATTATTGAAATCGGTCCAGTAGTTTTTGAGTTTATTCCACACAAACATCCAAAAATACAAAAATACAAATCTTTCCTCTTTATAATATTAGTATAGAAGTATAGATAGTATAGATTATATATCTTTTTATTCCCGATAAAAAGTATAGGTACCTATATTAAATTACCTATGAAGTTAATGGGCCCAAGTTTGAAGGCGCTGGTTGACAGATTTTTTTTTTCTAAAAGTATTGTTGTCCTTGTCTAATAGGTTGCAATGACAAAGACAGACATATTTTTAGTGAGTTTAGATCTGTCAAATAAAGCCTAAAGCTAAGGCCCATTTCTTGTATTTACACTATTTTTTATTTATTTTGTGTAGCTTTTTAGCTAGTCCAATTTTTCTCAGTACAAATATACTTCTATTTTAACAAGCCTTTCAGCTTTTTAGAAACTCTTTAGCAAGGAAGTGGGCGCAGTAGATTAATGTAAAGAATAATTCAAGCGTGCAAAGAAACGCCTCCGACCGCTTTGTCTACACTTAAGTATTGCATTAGTCTTCCGACACTTGTGTAGTTAGCTAAAGAGCCGACATTATTTTATTTAGATACCTATTGAGATATTGTATTGAGTAGTCGTAACTCTGCGACATATAGTTGTTGAACAAATTGGAAGAAAGTAGTCCAATTTGTACAACCATTTGATCATATTGGACTAGATCCGTATCTATCTGTCTACCGATATAAATTTAAAAAAATTACAGGGTCCGTAACTTTTCAAATCTATAATTGGTTGATGTATAGATAAACTCTTTAATTTCACGCCAGAAGCTAAGACTTCGGTGCAAGCAAAGGATTATAACGCTGCAAAATAATCCAACAATTGACGGCCAAATCGCTAAGAGTAATCTCTTCCATACAATGCACACCTACTTGGGATCGCAGACTGACTGATCGAAGGACCGTTAGCCGTTCTTAGTAAGTATAGTAAGTAAATGGATTTTAAAGTGGAAAAAGATCTGTAGTAACAAATTATAGGTACATATAAAGCATAAACTATTGCAAACTAGATGCGAGATGCGCTGCTTAGTAACCACTAATAAAGACACATTTTGAGACGCTGCAGCAAAGTTAGTTAGGTAAATCAATCATCAGTGAGTCCGTTCCAGTGGAACCGCGGTACAAAGTTGGTGTCACGTCTGCGGTGTGACGTTCGAAAAGTTCCATTTGCGGGAACTTTCTCATTGGAACTGCCAGTTATTGGCGGATTTATTGATAACTCCGTACGGAAAACGGCGGGAAATTATCGAAATGTAACACAACTTTCGCTAAAAGCAATTTTATGAAGCAGCTTATTTCGGTTTATTGTATTATATTGGTTTGAATAAGCAAATTACTTCATTGAATTTCGTTAACATAGAATAGTAATTTTGTAGGTTAAGTGACTAGCCCTGGTGTCAGAGATTTTAAGCTGCTTGAAAACCTCTGACATAACTTGATTATGAATTATTTAAAAAAAAAAAACCGCCTTATAACCTATACAGCCCATAATTAAGTATGATCATTTTGCAGATTATCTGAAACCCAAATCAAATTTATCTCAAAACACAAGGACTGTTTCATACATTCTTGAATTCAAAATCTCCACGATGTTATGTACCTACCTAAGTATTTCTTCTGTTTTTATTTAAGTCAACTTGTAATAACCAAGTGGAATGTAACTTTAAACGTACGATTATCTTGTGATTACGGAAGCATAATAAACCTATTTCCTATAGATACAAAGCATGTGTAAATTAAGAATTTAAATAAAACTTTAAAGTAGTCTAAAGTAGGACACTGCATCATATCAAAATCGATCACGACTTCGAATAGGTACAGGTAAGTATCTACAAATTTACCTAAACAAGTTTGAGTCTAGGTACGTCTTTGAAAGTGGGCTAGTAATCAATGAAAAACCGACGATCGTACCACACCACGTTATACAGTGCAGGAGGCGCACTGCGAACTTATTAAAGCTAAATTCGCCTTTCCAGCACTTACATTGGCCTTTATTGCGGCTCTAAAGCGGCTGCAAATTGGCTGTAGGCGCTTTTACAGCGCCGAGCCAAATAAAATAACCTCAGATATTTACAGAGCGCAATATTGAGTAAATTATCGTTTTAAAGATGCAGTAGCGTGAGAAACAATCTCGTTTAAGCCAACTTTAACAAGAAGGCGATTCGACTGATTGTAGTTTTTAGGGTTATGAACCTCCTTCGGGGAAGAACCCTCAATGCGAGATTTCGGTGTCTCAGGAACTATAAGAAAAACAAGTCTAGTGATTTTAGGGTTCCGCTATCGTTACAATACGCTAGTTTAGAACTCTCGATATGCGAGTTTTCGCTTTGGCAGACTTATTAATTCTATGCTCGGCCACAATCTAGTCTTATCGCTTCGAGCGATCGCTTCCAGGCAATTATAAAGTTTCCTGGAATAGATGCTCTAAGAGATAAGGCGCCCAGATGTTGTCCTACTTTTAGGCGTTATTGTCTTTTTGCTTCAAATTTCTAGTATGAACAATAAAGAGTTTATCTATATCGAACTACCTAACGTCGGTCGTCGCTTACCATCGGGTCTATTGATTGAGAACCGTAGATCCTATATCAAAAAGTATGGATTCCCTTTCAGCTTTTAAAAAAGTTACACCTAATTATAGGTATATTTAGCCTTTTTAGACATAAACGAACCAAGCCAGCCTTTATGTTCAAAATAATTCAGTAAAAACGTTCTTTGTATTTTTTAAGCGAGCGATTCAAAAACAACGTCCGTTTTCCCGTAAGCGCTTCTTACGAGGACGACACAATAAAAGCAGGATGTTTTATACCTTTTTTTGTGAAAAACATGAAAATAATACAAGTGCTTTTTGTACGTGGAAGCCTTCAAAGCGTTTTTGTGTTGTAAATGTAATTAAGTCCTTAGCCCTCGCTGCACTCGCAGGCAGGAGTGGCAGGACGTGACTGGGTGCCGGAGTTAAAAATGGCAAGTGTAATTATGCAAGCTGACGTTCATATTTACAAGCTTTTATTTAACTTGCAATGTATGTAACAATGTTTGTGAGGATGGAATTTTTAAATCAACTCAATTTTGAACGACTTTTCGAAGTCCTATTGAGCTGAAATTTATACCTACCTTGTACCTACCTGTGTAAGTCTGATGACCATGCTATAAAAACTTTTTTTAATTAATTTATTTACAGTAGGAATAGCACAGCCTCTCCATCCTAAGGTTGCCTGGAAGAGATCGCTCTTAGCTATAAGGCCGCCAGTTGTCGCACTAGTTTTAGGTGCTATAATCCTTTTGTTTGTAATTTATGGTGTGAACAATAAAGAGTTTATCTATCTATCTATCTATCTAGGTATGCCTGAAGGATTGGCTTGAATTATATTCATCTAACGTAATGAATTTATATTTGGTTTATTCCTATTTGACGTTAGAATAAAATAAGTATCTAAGATTGTTGCCATAACAATTCATTCGAAGTATAACACGTAAAAACAATAATATGAGCATATAGTACTGCTTTAGATTTTACCTTTTTCTTTATAAACGTGGAGTACCTTTTAAATGGTCAAAAAGGTAAGTAAGTACAAAAGCCCGGTCTTTTATCTTTTTCGACTGACTTATCGAGTTCCAAATGATAAAGAGAGAAAAGGAAAACACACTAATTAACTTCTCCAAGGCAAATACGCATATAATAAAAAAGGAGTTGCACTTATTCACTACGCTTAAAACGTCCAACGTCAAGGCATATTTTTGTTTTAAGTTTCCGATATTTCATAGCACAGTTTTGCAATTACATAACACTATACTCACGAAAGCAACAGCGCTAATTGAAATCAGCATAAAATTTAAGTAGACTCCATAATAAAAGACACTTACCACGCTCGGCTCGTTTATCAGTTAACCAGCAAATAAAGTTCGAGTGAAAATTTTGTAACGAATTTAGTTTTTCCAGTACTGCTGTAAGTCAGTGAACTAGGTTATAACACTTTATAGTTATTAAGGTTTTACACAGAGTAACTAAGTTTAAAAATGACGCTATTTCATTTACATGAATAAGGCTACGGTGCTACCATTATCGTAGTATCGTAGCCAACTCTATCGTAGATCGCTACGCCACCGTAGCAACTGAATTACGGCGATGTTATTTATAGGTCGCTACGCCGTAATATACGAAGATCTTTTAATATTCCTGGCAGGTTTTTTTTTGCATGGTAAAAATTTAACTGTGATGTAAGCATTTCATTCATTTTACGCTTATGAAATTAGAATGGAAGGCTAATCTAGAACTACATTAATTTAAGTGGTAACCGTATTCTAAGCATAACTTCTGTCATTATTTTATTATAAAATCATATGTTATGTTGGGGTTACTACACGCAACGAGCACAATGGCGAGACAGTGCCCTTGGCCGAGTACTCGGTTTGTATAAACATTTTTGACGAGATGAGACAGTCATTAGAACCATGATTTGTTTAGTCGGCCAAGTATGCCCATTTACTGTCTCTCCACTGTACTTGTTATTTGTAATCAACCCATTACCATCATTGAGCGCTATCCCAGTTTTCATACATATTTCTAGCTAATACGTTTTTTCGACAAAAACTTTGCTAGGACTAACTATCTATACATACTCGTACCTACATGCATAGTACATGTGATTAGACTATCTGTAGATAGTCTAACCTTATGTACTGACTACATCAATAAGCTGTCGAGTCGGAGTGAGGTCGCGGTGGAAGTTTAGCTTAGTTACATTTTAGTTAACGGGAACTTGCAATTTATGTAACTACTGCGGAGGAACTAATGATGTAGCTGAAGATAGACAGGCGTTCCTATAATGGGTGTGTAATTGGAAATGGTGTACCCACTGCTAGTTTAACGTGGAGCATTTAGATGAGCGGTATTCCGAGAATTAAGGGTTCTATTAGATAGAGAGCGGTCACGCGTTCAAGCGTTCGTAGTTCGCGATCTGCGTTCCGTTGCGTAACGTTACCTTACTTACAGGCCTTCAAAACCAAGCAATCTAACGCGAAGAAAAAAAGCTTGGACGCGTGACCGCTCTCTGTCTGATAAAACCTTAAGGTCTGCCCGCGTGGTCTTAGCTGATATGTTACGACTTTGACAGTACAGAAATAGTGTTGTTAGTTAATTATGCATGTAACAGTACCTATTAGTAGGTAGAAACCAGGGAATAATTAATGGCTATTTAATGCGTAGTTTGTTTCGGGTAGGTAGGTTTAATTGGCATTTGCCAATTAAATCTTTCTAACTTTGACATCTTTTAGACATAGGTAACGTCTATTCAACGTGTAGTATACATACACATAAGTCCTAAAAAAATTCAATTGGAAAACTTTTATCGGTTCGTGTTGTATTGAAAAACGAATTCGCGGATTGTGGCTCCATTAAATTCAAAATCAAATTCAAAATAATTTATTCAATTATGGGTACATCAATGTACACTTATGAATGTCAAATACAATTTTTACGAATAAATTAAATGTCAAAGAAAATAATAGGTATTATTTTAATGTCAAAAAATTATATTAAATAATTGCAATGTCAAAAAATCAATGTATAAAATAACTACAACATACAGTAGGTATAATCAATCAATTATTATTATTACAGTCTAAATATAATATACGTAAAGATACTTTATAACCAGGTTCAGTTATTCACTATAAGTTTTAGAATTAATAATTCGAAACAGTTTCGCTTCGTCAATTAATAACAATTGATATTAATTTTATATCGTCGTTTTTTGTTATTAATTTGAAATAGAGCGATTTCTAGATCACCCTCAGTTTTAACAAGAACATTATTTTTACAAAACAAAAAACAAAAACCGACTTCAAAAGACCGACTATTGAGTTATTCATCTATTTGTCGCGCACGTACTTAATGCAAATTTAAGACTTATATGGTTTTCTCATGGATACAATTATCAGAACTGGACTAAATTGAAATGGGACCAAATGGGAAGCGTCAGCTTTCTAATAAAAAAAGAATTATCAAAATCGATTCACCCAGTCAAAAGTTATGAGGTAACAAACATAAAAAAAAAAAAAAACATACAGACGAATTGATAACCTCCTCCTTTTTTGAAGTCGGTTAAAAACTATGTGCATAGTTTATCAAAATCGGCCGGTAAATGGCGCTGCAACAAATCTTAGCAAACCCCCTTTGCAGGGCAATTGTTATAAACGAAAATTCCCGACAACAAAAATTTCTATGAAATCGTAGAACCTGTTCGAATCAAGTTTCGTTGATTCGTTAAAAATACGCCCTGTAGGTACTCGGGTACCAACAACATCCACAAATTCCACACAAACAGTCATCCGAACAGCTGAAAGCAAATTTTTCTAGTTGTTGCAGAGACGCTTTGCTCGCTTGGTCAAAAATAATACAGAGGTAAAATTTGTATGTTTGTAGAAGTACCGATCCGATTTACTCTTTCTTAACTTAACTCTTTCACTAATGGAAAACAACACTATATCATCGAGCGATATAGGCCTCGTTTTGCAGCGCACCAACTACAAAATCCTGGGCATCAAAGTATATCAAATCATCCATCTTAATATGGAGTCATCAATCTAAATTTCCATACATCACAATTTTCTTATTCCGTAAATACAAAGCCATTGTATATACCTACTAGGGTTACGTTCAGTTATTTATCAAAGATTCCATACGTTTCTATTTCCTTGCGAGACGTAGAAACATTCACAGCTAGCTTCGCCACCGTAACCCCTTTTTGTTTGTTTGCAAGGAAACAGCGCTCGGCAAACTCAGTTTGCACCGAGAAGGAAATTGTAACCTTTCCTTGCCGCCTTGTTTACATAATTGAATACGGTGAGAAGGTATGCGGGCAATTAAACCGGCTTCTGCAAGTTTTATGTTGAAATTAGACATTTATTAAGGTGGAAGTGTGATTACTTGGAGCGTGGTAAAAAGAGGGGTGCGAAAATTAGCAATTAATATCGGTATTAATGTCAAAATTACTCATTGTATTAATTTGATTTGCACACTATTTTATAGAAAAATTTGACATTATGCTTTTTGGTTACAAATAACGATTTCCACCTATATGTTTTTATAAACACAGATTAAAGTTTAGTAAATAAAAGTAATATTAGTAAAGTAGTATTAGTACTGCGTGGTTCATTTTTGCACAGCGCAAAAGGTAACAACATTTACATTTGGAAACCTAAGAAACGTTTACCTATAAGTAAGATTCCAATACCTATTTACACGTTACCTACTTATTATCCCGGAAAACGCGGGTAAAACCGCAGAACGCAGCTAGTCTAAGATATATCGAGGCCACAATCTGTTAATTTACCTACACTAAACCTCGACAAACGTCTCAGTCTCGTGGACTGGAAAGCTAAGCTAAATCCGATAAGACCCAGACTACCTCTGTCCAATGAGCAGCTCGAACCGTCCCGAAGGTAGGCAAATACACAGGATAGCATAAGTTTATCGCTTTTACTCAATACATAATACGGTAGAATATTCTAACTTCACTAAGTAAGAGACCGTAGATTTTTATAGTACAAGATGATTTTAAACCACTACAAGTTACTCTTCAATACTCATATAGACTTTCCTATCTTATTGATTATTTTATTAAAAGATCGCTATAGTTAAAGAGAGATTCACTGAAAATAAATTGTCAACTTCCGTCCAAATAAAGGTTTAAATTTAGGACATTCATTAAAACGTGGCATAAATACGTTAAGAAAAACCATGCCAATATACTTCCTTCCCTTTTTACATCTTTTCTTTTTAATACAGATATTTCCAGTTATCATTTCATACATCTGTTACTATGATTACCTACAGTTATAGATCACTTCTACTGAGCAAATTACTAGCACTTTGAACTAGTAGAAATCTATTCACTAGCAACGGAAACCCAATTTACCTTCACAGTTCGATTTCCAACTACCAGAATCGGGGCGTACCTACGTAGTACCTATTTTCTCGCAGTAGAACCGCTAACTACCCGAACGCCTCTCGACTCGAATGCCAGACCGCTATTTGCGGTACCCCGGCTTCCGGCTACTTCCGGGATTTACTCCGACACTCGAAAAACACTAATGGCTGTATTCAAATCCTCACAATGCTTGATAATTATGGAAAATTAGCAGACTAATCTCGGAACGATCGCGGTGGCGCTGCACGAAATGCAAATTAGCATCGGGAAAACGCTATAAGTAGGTAATTACCTAGTTACTTATAACTATCACGTTCTCTTGAAATGGACTTGTAGGTACGGGATGTTTATTAATTATTTAATTAATTTTTCTAACACGATTTAGGTTTATTATACATATAGATACAGTTTCCCCTCTGCCAACAACACCTACAAAAACTAACATACATATATACTTACCTACTTACCTTGGTGTACGGCGACCGATTCTATGAAATCTTTGGTAAAGTAAACGACTGGTTTTTCATTGTCCTTTGTTTATTTTATGTTTTAGAGCTCATATTCAAATATGCACTGTTGGTAGATTTCTGCATTCTTATCACGCACGCACCACCCACAAAAATGACAAATTTTGTACTGTAGGTACCTACTCGTGTTTATGACAGATCCCTAGCTATGCAATCAAAGGTCCTAAGCCTTTGAATGTACCTTTGAATAAAACCATGTTTTCCTGTAACTTTACCTCGTATCCTTCCAAATCTCAGCCCACCTTTTATATCCTCTTAGTCCTTATTTTTCCATGTCTTATTTTACCTTTATTTAATGCAATTTAAATTCATTGTTATCAACATAACCGTGGAAGTTTATTTTGCTCCCCGAGGGCACGGATTAGAAGGGAGTAGAAGGACAACTAATATAAAGTAGGATATATCTAGTCATAGTCATATGTTGACAGTTAAGTAGGTACCTAGGTATATAGATAATGGTTTGCGTCAGCGGCAGCGTGATGGCGGCCAAAACGACCTTAAAACTGGATCCATATAGCTTCTCATGAACACTTCTCATCCTTTGACCAGTGCTTTTAAAATAAATATTTGTTTGTGTTTTTGATTGTTTTAGTGCAATACATTGACGCGAAAGGGATAGAAGGGATTCCGATCACAATCAATTTTACAGAATTTACTTGCTAACTGAAAGCAAATTCTTACTTATATATTATATACCTGCAACTAGCCGTGCCTCGTGGTTTTACCTGCATTTTATGATTGATTCTATTTTCAGAGACAAAAGTAGCGTAGGTATACACCGCATAGTCCAGTGTAAAAGCTACCTTCCTACCAAATTTTGTTTAAATCCGTTCAGCCATTTTGCGTGACTGGACAAAAAACATCCAAACTCGCAAACCTTCAAACATTTGTAATTGTAGAATTAATCATCAGAGTGATCCCTCTGCCCCACCCTACTCCGTCCCGGAGGAGTCTTGTCCGTTTAACCCTCGTGAATTATTCATGCGGAATGCAGACCAGGAGTCAGCTCGATATCTTCGGAAGATGACCGTCATAAGAATAGCGAACAGATGGAGTGGATGCTGATAACAGTTTTATGTGGAAACTGTAAATACTGATATAGGATGGTAAAAGGCAGCATCAGTTCAAGGCATTAGCCTAAAGAAAGTATATATTTATCTAATTATATATATTTAGGCAACCTTTAATCCTCCCACTGCTGGCATACAGGTCTACCCTCGAAGGGTGATTAGGCCGTATTCCACCACGCTGGCCAAGTGCGGGTTGGTGGATTCACATACGCCATTGAATTTCTTCTCCGGACAATAATAATTATGCATAATCTAATTATAAGTTCAAAAAATTAAGAACTACTTATCTATCTACCTATAGATAGGTAGGTAGGTACGTAGGTAGGTAAGTCTGGACCACAGACTTGAAACCATAATATAGTACGTAGGTATCAGTTATTTTTTATCACAATCATGTTGTATCTCTTTTTAAAGCTATATAACTATAATTTATCAATTGTACCTAATTGGATCCTATACAGAAATGACGATTAATTTTTTATACTAAGTTTCCCACTAAATATCTAATTTATACAGAATTACTACCTACCTAACTACGAGTATATCTCAAAAACCCCTCATCTCATGGGAACAAAAGTCAACTAAACAAACTTAAGGCTATGTACACACTCGAGCGGAAGTGGTTACTCATACAATAACGATACAACGCAAACCGGAACACGGCACCTAACGGGAAGTTCGATGATACTTGACTCCTGTGACTCGGAGGACTCTTAGGAATCGATCCGCAGCTCAAGGATTTGTAAAGAACGTATTTTCCTGTGGTACAGGGTAGGTAGGGTACATCGTTATCTTATTAGTCAGACTAAGACAGAAACCGCATTTAACAATAAGTTTGACAGTTTTTGACAAACTTGCCCCAGGCACAATATCACAGTCTAAAAAGCTAGTATGGATAGTCAGTGGCCAAAAAAAAACAATATTGCGTTTTTAAGCTATTGCATAGCTTCTATCGCGGGCCTTGAGCATGGAGACCGAATCCAGAAATTCCGTAACGAAAATAACCTAACACCCCCCACTCCGACCGGCACAGCGGTGATACTTTTTAGTTTTGCCATCTATCGATGAATAGCAGAACTTTTAATGACTTTTTGAAATATCACGTGTGTAAGGTTTCGTTGACTTTTCGCCAATTTTATTTTATTTTGAAAATTATTGATAATTATTACAGAAATTCATTTGTATACTTTTTTGAAAAATAGGCCTTGCAATATTTATACAAAAAAGGAAGATATAAAAACTTAAACATTTTTTCTTAAACAAATTTGTTTTCGTATCGGTCACCACGCTCAAAAAGTGTAACTTGAATTAATATCAAAGAAAAAAAAACAAAGGAAAAAAAATACTGCATAAATAAAAAAATGCTATGCAATAGCTTTACCGCGGCAGTCCCCGAGTGCCACACGTCTTTTTTTTATGAGGTTGCTTAATTACTGTCTATACTTCCTACCAAAAGATATTTCTGCATCAAACGCTTGGCGTTACTAATATTCCGCGACCGCCACCGCCAACCCCTAGAGACGAAGCCAGGTAAACTTAGATGCTATTTATCATAGTTAAACGATTAAAGACGTTTCATAGCTTTGCTAGATTTTATCCATGAAATACGAATACCTACACCAGTGCGGCACTACTATGTTAGTGCATACTAAATTTAACTATTTTTTTTATTTTCTATAGGTTCAGTAATCATAATTTGTGAAATATAATTTACTTTAAAAACTTGAAATTGATTGTTTTAGAACCAGTTCATGGAAAAAAATCTTTTACCTTTTAAGTCATTATTCAGTTAATAGTAAGTACAAAAAGCTAGAGTAAGTATTACCACTATTACGTATAGACTTCGAAAAAAATAACCAACTGACTCAAAGTAGGTACTCAAAGGTATGGACCTAAAGACTTCATCCACTTTACGGCAAACATTTAAAAAGCTAAAGGTAATGTCAAAGTCAAAAAGCAGTTTATGCCAGTGTCAACCCTAAAACAATCCAGTGCTGCCTCCCTAATTATTTTCCCTTTTTTGGAGGAAAATTAAGAGGAAAGAGAGGTCATGGTTATGGTGGGAAAATATTTTAATTAAGAAATTGTCGTAAATTTACACTCAAAACACAAAATACTCTAGATTTACCCACTATAGTCTGATTACAAGACCACAAAAAATATAATTTATTCAATTATTCATTCTTAGTGTTTTTCGGATTTTTTTCTGATATAACAGAATATAAATTTACGACAGACTGTATTCGGCATAAAAGCAATTAACAAAAATCACAATTATTATAATAATAGATTTTTCTCTTTAGTAAATTTTTATAGTTTTCAGGGATATTTAGATTTTAGGGGTAAACCGTTTTGGAGCTTGGCAGCCCAGCCCTCAAACCTAAAATTGAATTGGATTCGATTGTGTGGCTAAAATTTGATTTCAAATTCTAAAATGAGTGGACCTCATTATAATTTTGCATGAATATGAATAAATAATTCGTTCTCTCGATCACAAATATACCTACACGATGGCAGACGATCAAATTGGTAAGATAAAATAAATATTATTTATTTGTTGAACGGGAGGGATGGCCGATGGCTAGGTTTGGGTGGATGCGAATTTCTTATCAAATTACTAGATTGCACTACTGCACATTATGTAGATAGTTAATAAATACGATGTTGTCGTAATTAAACACGGGAATACTCACGTAAAAATGAAGTCGTCTACTACGACTAGTTTCGGTCACATTCGGTGACCTTCATCAGGCGAGTTTACAAACGTGACGCGCTCGCGGTTGCGTCTCGTTTGGCAAACGAGACGCAACCGTAGTACTTAATTTTTACGTGAGTATTCCCGTGTTTAATTATAACAAAAATGTGTGAAAACCACGTTAGTTTCCATAGTAAAACGATGTTGTCGGTTTTTAGATGATCTTGAGATGGTCAAGGCGTTGTTCGATTTCGAAGCAACGCTAGCCAAGACCCTCAGTTTCTGTGAGGGTGAATTCTTTTATCTCCAACAGACCACCACTAAGCAAAGAAACTGGTGGAATGTCATTAATATAAAAGGTCAACTCGGGTTTGTACCTTCCAATTACGTCGCTCCGGTCAAGGTAAGCGCGCCGCAACACATTAAGACAATTAACTCACTTGTATCATAAGGAAGTCTGATTCTTGAACATTGTTGCAGGTTGAGCCGGAGTTCTATTTGGGATTTCTTACGGATTGCATCAAGAATATGAGTGACAGTAGTGCAATGTTGTCTCAAAAGCCAGACTTGCTGCCCAAGCTGAATGAAAAGAAGAAACAGGTGCAGTTGTTGGTTAAGCCACATAAGAAACAGCAAGCTCCTAAGCCTCCGCCGAGGTTGGATGACAGCACCCCACCTAATGGTGTGTCTCCATCCTTCGATTTGAGGCCTGTAGTATCCCAGCAACATATAAGTGAAGAGAGGGAATCTACGCAGTCACCTTGTAAATCTGCTGATAGCAGCTTAGCTAAAGGTAAGTGTATTTAATACCCTGTGTTTTCCGTTGCGCGACGCGAGTGCGGCTGCACACGCCAGGCGTGTAAAAAACAAGGTGTTTGACTATTAGCCTCGCCTGGGGCTAGCGCATGTGATTTCTCGCCACATCCAAAGTGTTAATTGAGTTCAAAGTATAGAGTAAAATCACTTGTAGAATTAAACTACATCCACTGAATTACTTTTCTTTGTAAAGACTTCAATTTGAATTAATTACAAATTGACTGAGCTGTAACTTACTGAATAAAGTACCTATCTATACCTGTAAATACCTATACCCTATCTATACTTACATTTAACATGATGTTCAACTTGAAAAGTGTTATGTAAACTACAATCATTAAATTTTTGCTTTTCTCAATGCTTTTACAAAATCCAAAACTACAATTTAGCAAGGTTACAAAATTGCAAAATTTCAAATACAGATCTCGAAGATGACCACAAAAAGATGAGTAAGACATCTTCCAACCAGCTGTCCTCCGACACTGACAACCAGGATGACAGTCAGGACAGCAGCGAGAGTATCAAGCCTAATGCTATCTACGAGATAGTACAGGCTGTGCGGAAAGAGACGCAACTCAGTCATGACATGTCTAAAGTGGCAGTAGAGACAGTACTTATCTCTTTAAGGGTAAGTTCTTATACTTTTAACAATAAAGCACATGAAAAATGGCAATAACTAAAAAATTTTGTAAGCCCTAGATTTATTTAAACTTTGTGCACATACTTGTAGGACATCATTAATCAATTTACTGTTTACTTGTGGAGTAGATGAGTCGAGATTGTTCCCAAACCCAAAGAAATATTTTTTTAGGTTTGAAAACAATCTGAAATTGCCATGAAAACTTTTGGCTCAATAAGTATTTTTAGGTTCAAAACTCAATATTTAGAGTTTTTAACAGACAAGTTGTTTGTTCAGAACTCACTAGCGGCAACTATAATGAACATCATGATGAACATGAACAAAATGCCATCTTACGAGTATTCCATTAACTTTGAGATATTTGTTTTGCTTGGTCAATGATGTACCATTACTTACCTAACTTAGGTTACTTTATTACCTTTTAGGAATTTCTCCCTGGTGGTGCCGCCAGATCCATCATCGACGCTCTACTCCGTGAAGCGAACAGCAACATCACCTGCCCCAAGAATGCTATAGACGCAGCCCCCGACGCAATGAGGATGATGACCGCACTGAACTCGCTCTCTAAAGCAGCCAATGACGCGCAGCAACGCGGCTGGGCGTTGCACGACGACGCTCATGATATACAGACTCAGTTGCTTGAGTTGATCTCAGTTATGGTATGTGCCTAGTTATTTATCGCGAGTGCGTGTTATTGGGCTGATAATATCTAGCCTAATATACTATTTACTACTACTTTATTTGACTATCTATTGGACTATAATTGCCTGTAGTACTTCAGTTGGGTTAGTTCAACTAGTAATTCCTGAAATTACCCCCACAGACATACAAACTTCACCACTTTACAATATTAGTCTAGAGAACCCTATAGACAGATAAACTCCTAGGTGTGTCTGAGTTACAAACCTTTTGTAGACTTTACAAAGCGACAATTATTTTCTACGGTAGGTAGTCATAATTTTATTCATGTTTTTGCCTTATTCGATCATTTTGTTTCCAGTCAAATGCAGACGTAAATATCTCTCAACACGTACTTAGCAGTCACCGCTACGCGTATGTTACGACGCTCGTCCAGTATTACCAAATGGAAACGCGATGGCCTTTACGGCAGCTATTATTGCAAGTAAGTTAAAATCTATTTCCCTCAATGAAACAATCTTTGTACCTATTTATTGACTGACCTATTAATTGACCTATTGATTTGAATTTTTAAAATTATTTTTTTTAAATTTAATTTGAATTAGTTATATTCGTTTTCATTTGAAATGAGTGCTAGGTATATAGATATAGTATGTTCTGCACTGATCTGCCATTGTTGGGCTGTGTATTTACAGTGAGTTTCCTTATGCCAGCATTTTCCCGAACTCCCTTGAAGTAGTTGACACCTAATCGCGAGTCAATCGGTATCTTCTAAACAAACATGCTCCATCGTAAACCACATCATTACTCACCATCGGCCGCGGTAGCAATTAAGTGCAAGCCTGTCAGAAAAAAAACTTAGAATGTAGCTCTGAACAGCTAACACAGTCATTCCAATGGCATACAGCTTGTGATCAAATCACAGTGCTCTATGCTGTATCAAATCAGAACTCTTTTAGATCCATTGCAGTCCGAAATACGTTAACAACATGCATACACAACATACTCACACCAAGCCATGTCACAGGCGTTCAGGTGTTCTAAAAACAGCTAGCTTTGCCGATCTTGCTTACTCTTATGATCTTTTTAAATAAGGCTACTACAACACCACTACCCTACAGGCTGTGTTTCCAGGCCTTCGGCGTGATGTGTGGTCTGGAGCGCACCGCGCTGGCCACGCTGGCGCTGTCGGCGCTGCCGGCCGAGATCGCGCGCGACATGCGCGACAACCCGCGCGCGGTGAGCCGACTCTCGCACTCGGCTCTCCTGTTGTCTATGGTGCTGTCTATGGGCGACAAGCTGCCTGTCACTCACTTTGGTAAGTGTATGTTTAAGAATACAAGTAGACTTTTGGCGGGAACGTGGAAGAGACATGTTGCTTCATTTTGTTATTTTACTAAACTTGTGTAATTTTGAGTGTTAATTTTTATTTTAAGTGGGGAAAATAACCATTAAGTGCTCGAGGACGTGCACGAGTGTGGGCAAATCATAAAATGCAGTGAATCGTGTCATTCCGTGTTGCTTCCAAAACTCCTTAGAAAAGCCTCTAGTAAAGTCTCCACTACTTTACTGGGGTACACCAAACATACTCTTATTAAAAAACGGACACTGGCAGAATTGCGGCTTACATAGCCGCAGAGTCCAAAACATAAAAGAAGAAGAAGAAGAATACAAGTAAACTCTTTGTTCTTCTCACGATTTTTACACACTTTGGTAAGTGTACCGATGCCTAAGAATACAAGTATCCTTATGCTCCTCATCATTTATGACAAACTTGTCTCCTTATCAACAGGCCCAGAGATATAATATTAAAAGTAGACAGAATAGGCTTCTAGACTAAGCGTACAGTATAAGCAAAGCTACTCTGTCAGCATTCAGGTTGCTGTTAACATTCAACCATAAAATTGGATTTCAAACCGAGCAGATCCATCATAGTGGCCGTAGCATCTACGTCAACTTCCCTGAACACAGATGACTAAATAGTTACGAATTTAGTAGTTTAAAACAACCCCTTAACATTTATACAGAACAACTAGGCGTAGAATTCACGCAATACCTCCTGGACCTGATCGAGAGTCCCCCGGAAACGGATGTAGACGAGCAGATCCCAGACTTGTTCCTCACACTGCTCCTGGCCTACAACCTGCAGTTCGACAGCGGTCCGGACAACCTGCTGCTAAACGCGCTCGAGCTTCAGGACAATGCGAAGACGTTCTGTGAGAAGATACTTCTGTTACTCAATAGAGAAGGTTAGTAAAACTATGAAGCGCCAAAGTCACGTAAGTAAGTATACTTGACACGCGCTAATGGGCCTTGTGCGCCAATGAAGTTTATAGTTTACAAAAAACGCATCCCGATGCTCTTCGTCGTACTACCCCTTTAGCCACAGAACTAAAAAAATAAAACAATCTAAAAATAATAACAAAAAAGGAAAAAAACCGGTCAAGTGCGAGTCGGACTCGCGCACCGAGGGTTCCGTACAAACCTGTAGGTATATATTAAAAATTTAAATATATATTTTTTTATTTATGGTTCATTCATTTTTCATTCTTTTCGCAATTTCTCCTTTAATTGTGCTATAAGACGTTGCTTCGTACCAAATTTTAAGATTCGGAGTTCAAGGGAAGTACTCTGTAGGTTTTGATTTCCTAGCGAGTGTCGAAAATTGGAGGAATAAACGGCTGTACCTATCTTTTGATTGCATTAGCTTAGAAGTTTGATTTTTTCACATCTCCAAGGGACAGTAGATCTGAGTATTTGAATTTCAGCTTGATATTATCTCCACGCGTTCCTGAGAAAAAGGATCTTGATAGACAGACAGACAGACAACAAAGTGATCCTATAAGGGTTCCCTTTTTTTCCTTTTGAGGTACGAAACCTTAAAAACAAAACTAATAATTATGGAAAAAACTTGGCTTATAATTTATCTACAACTCCCCCTACAGAAGACCCCGTGCACATCTTCGACCACGAGCCGGCGCCGGCGCACGCGGTCCTCAAGCTAGTGATGGACCTGTTCAGCCGCGCGCGCACCGCCGACCACTTCTACACCAACGACGTCAACGTGGCCCTCGACATCATTGTGAGGCAGCTGGCGGACCTCTCGCCTGGGGACTCGGTACGATTGTTATATTCTTGCATGCTATATTATTCATATTTATTTTTATTTTTTTATTTTACTGTAGGTTTGCATTTGACCGCCATGTCGCCTAATGATAAGGCTAGAAAGAACCGATTTACTCGTGACTTGAAGACACCCAGATTATATCTATCGGGAAACACCCATTTGGGCCAAGCATTCCACACTTTGTGCGCAAAATAAAAGTGGCAACAAAGCGCTTTGTTCGAGTTTTTGGTATTTCAGCCATAAAACGATGTCGCTTTTTCATATTCATTTATTCATTCTAATAACATACGTACAATGGTGCCGAGTTTGAAGGCGCATTTAAAATTTCTAAACTAGTTAAACCGCGTAAAATTTCTAAAAATCCTAAAGCTAGTTTGAAGGTGCCACTTTAGGAAATTTAGAAACGTCAAAGTCAATTTTAAGAAACGAATGAACGAAATCGACCTAAACTACTCAATTTAGAAATTATAACTTGATTCGGTAGTTTGAAGGTACGTTTTTATGTCATTTTAAAATGTTTAAGGTTTATTTTTAAACAAACTTAGGAAGCACCATTTTGAATCCTGCCTAAAAAAGTTAAATTTCAAAGTGAGTTTAAAACAAGTAATTGAGTGTTTTTACTTACAAAACAAATTCTTTGCAAAGTTAAGCACAACGAAAAATGTATGAAAACCTGTAATTGTCCAATAGTCTTTCCTGTTCAGTGCTATATGTGATCAAAGTACATACTATTTTTAGAATAACATCGGTAATAGAAAAGTGTACCTCTGCCGTTTTGGTGTTTTTAGTGGGTTTCTATTGAAAAACCTTAATAACTTAAAACTTGTCTGGATTTTTAACCTATATCTTTAACTAAACTTTATTAAAATAAATGTGTATTACAAAAAACAACAACTTTTTAAAACTTAGTTTTAATATTCTTCTCTTCACTCTTGGTAGACTGGTCAAGTCTTACAAAACAAATCCTTTGCAAAGTTAAGCACAACAAAAAGTGTAAGAAAACCTGTAATTGCTCAATAGTCTTTCCTGTCAGCGCTATAAGTGATCAAAGTACATACTATTTTTGGAATAACATCGGTAAAAGAAAAGTGTATCTACCTCGGCCGTTTTTAGTGGGTTACCTTACATTGTAGACCGCATCATTGCTTACCATCAGGCGAGATGGCGGTCAAACGCAAGCCTATTTATAACTGAATATAAAAAATTATAAAAAACCTTCATAATTATAAACTTGTCTGGATTTTTAACCTATATCTTTAACTTACACACCCTAGGTAAGGATTTCGGAAAGCACTAGGTCTAGTACCTTAGACCCAGCGCTTATAATTGCTACAGGGAAACAGAATAATACACTACAAACTACAGTTTATAAATATTTCTTGCTAATGTAATTTACTGTGAATTTTATTAAAATAAATGTGTATAAATGTGTACAAAAAATAACAACTTTTTATATCTTAGTTTTAATCGTTTTCTCATATTAGTCGTTCACTTTTGGTAGACTGGTCAAGGTCATGGTTGTAATGTTACTAGGAGGCTCCTCACTGTCATCGATACTCCATCTTGGAATGTTTCTCCATTCCTGGCGGTTGATTGCATCGCGAGCACACTGAAGCACGGTGGCCTGTGTGGCATTTTTTATGAGATTGGTCCATTGAGTTCGTGATCAGACCGGGACTGTGCTTGCCTTTAACGGTCCTGCACTACGAGCCTCTCCATCGAATTCTCGTACCTGGAGATATGCCCAAAGCACTGCAGTATTCGCACTTGCACAATCGACGAAAGTCTATCTTGTATGTGAAGTTACTTGAGAATAGAATTGTTTCAATAGTTTGTTTTAATATTTAGAACGAAATAAACTTTTCTGTACATAAAACATTAACATATGCGCTTTCTTTCGTCATAACTTGTTTGATTTTACACCATCTTGAACTGGATTTCGTTTTCTTATTATTTTCATTGCACTGAAAATAAAAATAACATTTAGCTAGCAGGTACGATAAAATTGAAAACATTCAGTATAAGCAGTGAAAGATAATCACATCACATCTTACGAGTATAAGCACAGATCACAACATTGATGAGTCACCCAGGGTAGAAGGTTCGTTTAATATTATTTTCTGATATAGCAAGTAAATCCAAGGGATACGTATAGTCTTGAATATTTTCTGGACTTCGAGGAACTAAGTCTTCTATAATGGGATTAGCTTACCTTTATTTGAGTGCGAAGTTAAATTACAAGTTCATCAGCTTGCTTGCTTTGATAGTTTGCTTTGTGTAGGTATCTTTGAATTACTTTACACGGACAACAACGATGCGGTTAATAAATAATAAAGCTATTCTTAAATTATCTTCTAATTTGTATACAGTAATGCGAAACAAACAAAATTCAATTTCCATCGCATTCGATCGCAGATCGTACTGCTAGTACGATATAGCGATTGCCAGGTTTCAAAATTCAAAAACTACCATTTTTATCGAGTAATTCCATTTGATAAATTTTTGTCGTGAACCACTAAACAATAAATATTTATCAACTTTTTCTATTATAGAAAAGAATGCCTTCACTAGACAAGCTTTATTATGAATCCAACAATTTCTTGTACGTAGTGATATTTTACAAAAATTGAACCATGTGCAAGCCGAGAACACATTTTTACATGATAATTAACATATTACGTAAACATAGTTAATTCAAGAACACACGAATACTTCTTTTAAAATATTATTGTATGAAGAAAGATAATTACAAAAAATAAAATTAAATAGTAGAATCGGTTAAGAGCTAGCAATATTCGCTATTTCATTCAGCAAAATTCTTGATTATCTGTGGATGAAATCCAACGATAATCAAGAAATTTGAACAAAACTAGAACGGAAATCGGTCTTTCGCGGTATTTTTTTACAACTTTATTTATCTGTGAATTAAACTTAGCTGAACTAAACCGATTTAAATTCCGTTCAATTTAATAGTTAGGTGGTGCCTTCGAACTTGCAATTTTTACACCTGTCATTTAAATTTAAGTATTTTAGCAGATTTACGATTTTTACGTGGCGCCCTTCAAACTCGACACTAATGTCAAGATAAAATAGTAAAGAAAAAATTGTAAAGAATAAAAACATAAAAATTGTGAAATAAATCTAGGTCGCCTTCAATTTCATAAATTTATTATCTATGTCATAAGACGCCTGATCGATTATCCAGAGTTTTATCCTTATTGTATATTTGGCTAATACATACAGGATTATAAGGAAAGGGTATCCTAAGCCGAAAAGGGCTCATTAAAAGGGTCTCTCATCATTATGAACAACTTTTACAATGGAACCAACCCGGAATTGGCAAAAAAATCAGCTGTTCCATACATTTTGACAAGTGTCATTGACATTTTTCTATGAAAATAAATGGATTATTTATTTATTTACAATGAAAATAAATAAATCATCTGTATTTGTAATAAATACTTGGCAGTTAATTTAATTAAAAAGGGAAATAATACATTATTTTTTCTTTGTTTCTAGCGTCGTGAACAATACCTCCGAATACTGCAAGGCATAATCCGCAACACGGACTACGGCTCCCACCTGCACCGGCGCGACGACTTGGTCCGCTGCTTCGCGAGAATCTTCTGCGAAGAGGGCGACACCAGCAAAGAGGACCAGGCGCGAGTGAGGGCTATATCCAACGAGTTTCCGCAGTTCTTCAAGGCTTGAAGAAATTTATAGGTGAAATGGAGTAACTGAAGGACGTGAGTTTTGATTCTCATAGATCTTAAAAAGTTCTGAAGTTTGAAAAATTTACAGTTGAACTGGACTAACTGAAGGACAGTAATTTTGATTCTCATTATGTTCTTCACGGCTTGAAGAAATTTAAAGATGAAAGTACTAAATTTACTAAAATGCATGAGTTTTGATGTTCATGGGTCTTAAGAAGTTTAGAGGTTTGAAAAATTTAAAGGTGAACTAGAAAGGACAGGTATTTTGATTCTCATAGGTCTTTAACGCAGTTCTTCAAATCTTGATGAAATTTAAAGATAAGAAAGTACTATATTTACTAAAGGACATGAGTTTTGATTCTCATAGGTCTTAAGAAGTTGAGAGTTTCCGCAGTTCTTCAAGACTTGCAAAAATTTAAAGGTGAACTGGACTAACTAAAGGACAGGAATTTTTATTCTCAACGCAGTTCTTCAAAGATTTAAGAAATTTAAAGGTGAAAGTACTAAATTTACTAAAGGACGTGAGTTTTGATTCTCATAGGTATTAAGAAGTTTCTAGACTTAACTAAAGGACATTACTTTGATTCACACACAAACACAAAAAACACTACTATTCTAAGACACTAACATCGCATTCCTGTAAAACATGAACCCATTGAAAAATATTTACGCAGTACAAAACATTAAAAGAGGTTTTTACTTACTTTTTGATTTTTTTTCACTAAAGTGTCCGCCGTACCGTAGCTCCCACGCGCGCCACGAAGCGAACTGAGCAGTAACTAGCGACATCTAGTGAACCGGTGTATGATTTTTTTCGATTGGCCATCTTTCCTTTATGGCCATCTACCCCGGAATTACCCTATCTATAATAAGTAACTCAAAATTTTCTTTATACTTACGTTTACATACTCGTCCGGTTTAACAGTCATCATATTTTTTATTAATAAATTAATAGATACAGAAACTCAATGTTAGCGTATGGAAACTTCGAAATTTAAAAAATTATTAAATTTAAAATCAGCTTAATTAAAGCCTTCGTTTTTAATCGTAAATGGTCAAAATGTAGTTACAAACTTGGTGTAAAACTCGTAAAATTAAAAATAAATTTTATTCCAGAAAACATATTACGAATAGTTAGAAAGTAAGATATAAAAAATCGCACTTGTGCCATTTGTCTCACCAAAGATATATTATATTCTCAGATATATATTCTATCTACATTCTACAGTCAATTACACGTGATGCTTTAAAATGGCCGTTCCATTAATCGAGTACCTCACATTCCACGAAATGAATCTAAACTATTATATTTGCATGTATTTTATGGCCTACATGATTATGAATTATTCTAATTAGATTTGTAAATATGTACATATAGAAGGTGTAACGGAAAACTGTAGTAATACAGGGTGAAGTATTACTACAGTTCTACACGTCAAAGTGAACAACTTTTGTGACAAAATTTCAAAATTCGAGAATAAACTATCGAGTCTCCCTACAAAATATTTAGTCACGTGATGAGTTTTCTGTGGAGATTAGATATTTTATTTCTAGAATATAGCAAGCTTGTGTTGTAGAAGTTGTTCACTTTGACGTGTAGAAGAAGACCCTTAAGTATTACTACCTTTCCGTTACACCTTATATAATGAAAATGTAATTTGTCTCAGTTGACGAACTAATCTAGAATAGTGGCATTTAGCTATTGATTGAATCGAAAATATTCTGTCTCTAAGAGATTTGTGTGAGATTTATGCTAGTAATTATTATATTTAATCATCAATTATATTAAATCCTGCTTTCACTTAATTACTGTTTAAAAGCTTCTGCCAACTTCTTGTCGGCGTGAAAAGTCACGTGCAAAAATAGAATTTGAAGATCTGAATTTGAAACTTATAATTTTAGACTCAGAAAGTATTTATCGCAAATTAGTCCGCGTTTGACCACCAGCTCGCCTGTTGGTGAGCGACGATGTGGTCAAAGATAAAGCACGCAGACTTAAAAGATACCTATTCCCTCTGACTTTGAAAAGCCCAAGATTGAGTGTATCAGGAAATAAGGATTCCGGCAGTTTATTCCATTCCCTGGCTGAAGTATATTTAAACAGCGTTTATAAATAAGACCTATAGTTACTTAGATACTCAAATCTTCTCTAAAAATTGACAATTAACTATATTTGTGGGTTTAAATATAAGGTTAAGATTATGTCTAAATAAGTAGACATTAAATAGACATAACCTTACACTTGCAAAATAAAATGTATTTACTTAAATTTACACTGGGCCTAAGTTTGAAGGCTTTATTTGACAGATCTAAACTAAAAAGTCTGTCTTTGTCATTGCAACCTATTAGACAAGGACATCAATACTTTTACAGCCGCTTCGCATTCTTGAGGCGGATTCAAACCCCGTCTCGTACCAATGAGTTCTTTGGAACTTGTACGAATTTACATACCACTAGCTTTTCAGTGAAGGAAAACATCGTAAGGAAACCTGCATACGAGAAGAATAAATTCAGTGGCGTATGTAAATCCACCAATCCGCACTTGGCCAGCGTGGTGGAATACGGCCTAGTCATCCTTCGAGAGTAGACCTGTGTCCCAGCAGTGGGAAGATTGAAGATTGCTGATGATGATCAAACTTTTAGAAAAATTAGATCTGTCAACAAAAACCTTTAAACTTTTGCCCATTATTTACTCTAATGTATAGCAGGCTTAACATTTAGCTAGTCACAAATTGTTACAATTTCTTTGTCATTTGAAATGAGAATATTTAAGAGATAGTATCATCAAAACTTAATGATATGTACCTAATATTATATTTTATTCTAGGTTTACGTAGTTTAATAAGATTTTATTTAATGATACAGGCACATTAACTTATTTTCTTTATAACATTTACGTGTCACTAATATTTTTTTTATTGCACAAAATCACTCCAATGTTATAAATATATAAACTTTGATGGTATGTATGGTTGCTAGCTCATAACGCTGTAACGGCAACGAATGAAATTCGGTATGAAGGTAGTTCGAACCCTGGATTAACACAGGTTTCTTTTGTCCCGGAAAAAATAACGGTTCCTGTAGGACAGCGGGTGAAACCGCGAGACGTAGCTAATAGAACATAAATGCAGGTACATATTTAATCACTTATTTTTAAATTGTCATGTACTTTACCCATTTTAGTATAGTACTATAGTGTTTTCTTGATATAGTTCTTCTATTTCGCGATGAAGGTTTGGTCTTGTTTGTTGTTAGCCGTGCACATGCACATTGAGTTACAAACGGTACTTTGTGCTGACATCTTGCGCGGGTAGTGACTTCGACCGCGTCGCGATCGTGACTAAGCGCTCCCGAGGTTACGCACACTAACTCAATGTGCATGTGCACGGCTAACAACAAACAAGACCAAACCTTCATCGTGAAATAGAAGAACTATACTGTACAGTGCCACAAGTTTAAGTTGGCGGTGGCGATTTGAGGAACTAAATCGGCAATCTTGAAAATTCACTTTGACACTTCCGAGTTCATAGTAAACATCGTTGCGAATATTTTTGCTACTATTATATTTGCTACTGTGCTATCATCATGCCTAAAGTGATAAAAAGTGGTACAAGAGAAGCAGTTATAAAAGTACACAGTGGCGCACAGCCGCGCCAAGTTATACTTGCCGGACTTGTATATCATCGACCAGTCGACCATTTTCAGGGTATACATACTCATTTTTAACGTAATTTTTTTTTGAGTCGTTATTTATCACGATCAATTGTTTTATTAAAAGGCCTAATTAAAAATTTTATCTAACGTGGTATTCTTGCCAGTGGTAGGCATAAATAGTTAAAGTAAAAATACAAAAATGCGTTGTGTATTTTTTTAAATTCACTTTAAAAGTCTACTAGGGGAAATACATGAAAAATATCGTGGGTGTTTTGTAGAAAGGGTGGGTGGATGCGGTAATGACGAAAGAATTTTAGGAGATAAGTTTTTATGAATTCTAAAAATATAGGTATTCTATGAATAGTTTAACGTAGTTTTCGTTGATTGTTTTAAAATAAACAACTAAATAAACAATAAAAAAATAACTATAGAAAAATATCGCAGTTGTGAAATCAATGAAACGACCGAGTGCATGACAACTAGTTTTATTCAAACTACCTTCAATCATAATAATCACTACATCTTCCCCAATAATTATCAAGATAAGTACCTGTTATGATAATTGCCCTAGAACCAGAAGGTTAGCCGTGACCGATTGAGGTGCTAGTCCTCTCTTGACGAAGAATCACGATTCACGATGCTCTGCTGAAATTAAGAAGAAAAACTAACAAACTTCTCTCCGGAAATGCTCCTAGCGTATTCGCCCTTCTACAAAACATTGACGAAATGTAGAAATATGATCGAAATATCGTTACGCCAATAAGGCCCTGTTTTCCATAGGTACACGTAATTTATAGTAAATGCTACCTGACTAACTTTTCTATAATGTTTACCATGTATCATTAAAAATTGGTTATAAATACATCAAATGTAACTCAAACTCAACTCAAATGTAACTTAGATGATGATTAACTGTTAAATTTGAACGAATCTCTATTTACTGTAATAATAGTTTTACAATAGATTCAAAATTATATTAAAAAAGGTACTTATTTAAAAAATGTTAATAAATAAAATTAACTATTTAAACTATTACCTACATAACTATTGTAAATTAATAGACTTAGAAACCCGTTGGCCTAATCAGTAGGTATTATTAGGTAAAATTGTTTCACTTTATTACTATTTGGTGCTCAACTTTTAAGCCAAATTTTAAATTATTCATCTGTCTAGACTTACGTTTGAATTTCGTATTTAATGCATTTAAAATCTTACTTCACCCAGAAGCAGCGTAATAAAGAAACAAACTGAAAAGAAGCAGCACTGATCATGTTCTCTCACTCAATCAGCAATATCGCGCGATTGTGCGAACGAGATGGCATGATTTAGCGCCGCTCCATTCGATTCGTTTCTTGGAATGGGTCATTCTAACAATTTAAATTAAATACTGTCCCAGTCGATAAAATTTGATGACGCTTATGCTTTTAAGATATCGCTCGCCCACCTTGGGACAGACTGCATTCATATAATATTATACCTTCATAGTTTGTAATAAGGTTCGTAATTAAAAATTAAGTGAAAAACTATAATTTTGCCAAAATATTTAAAGGCTTGTTGAGTGTGTATTTTGAGTACAGCTATTGCTGATTTGCTGACTTATTAGTAATAGGAAATCTTGTATTGTTATGTTATTTTAATGTGTTTCTTCTTCGTATTACCGTGATATTATTGTTAACACACAGTAATAATGGTATAGATATTGCTACCTTTATTGTATACTATGACAAGTGTTAAATACTTATGTTATTTCTTGCGCAAATCGATGTCGTTTAAAGCTATTCACTGTATTATAGAAAACTGTCGATATACCAATTAATAAATATGTTTTCTCGTCTGCAATAAAATTGTTTAATTCATATAATAAATACCTACCTAATATATTATATTCCATTTAGTACCTAAACATGAGCAGGGCTTATAATAATACTAGCTGACCCGGCAGACTTCGTACTGCCATACAGTACTTCTCTATGGTACTGCCTAATTAAATATAAACACTGCCCAAAACACTATTTACAATTTTATACTTATAATTTATTACAATTATAGGTACGAATTTGTTTCGTGTATCAGTTGACAAAAGCAAACTTATCCATGAAAAAAAAACACTGACATTGACAGTTTGTTGTTGTTTCAACTTTTTTTTTAATTTGATATGACTTGGAGTCAAATCCTTCGAAATTTTAAAACAAATGAATGAACTATTCGATTTCGTTTTCTTTTTTTTGTTTTATCTGTGCTCCAACGCACACTGTTTTGATAGATATGATTGAATTTGAACTTTGGACAGAGGTAATAAAGTGCAAATTGACTCTTGGACGTTAGGAACATACCTACATTGCAACAACAGCGAGTGCTTGCAATTCAATATGAACTTTATACAATAGCAATAAAGCTCGTTTTAGTTAGAAAACGTTTGTATGGGAAAAAGAAAAGGGCTGTTTTTAGGGCTTTTCAATATTTCTGAGAGATTTTCTTAATATTTTTTTCCGTAAGAACCTTCTCCTAATAATAACAAATACAACAAAAAAAGAATTAGTGAAATCGGTCCAGCCATTCACGCGTGATGCCGTGACCAAGGAAAACGGGTTTCATTTTTATATATATAGATTAGACAAAATTTTGTTCATTAAGTTTGAATCAACGTCAAATTTCATCTCTAGAAAGTTTTACCGTATTCTGGCATTATTAGTGTTAAATTTTATTTACCAACCATTCAAACATGCTCAGTTGAGTCTAGGCCATCGTCGTATTCCCTGAGTAAAACTAGTAGAAAACTATAATTTCTTCAAACAGTCACTTTTACTAATTAATTGATCGTTTAATATTTATAGTTGTGAATTCTAAGGGCGGTTCTACAGCGAGCGGTCTAGATTTCTGAGATGCGAGTTCCCATGAAACTTTTCAAAGACTCGTGGTCTGACTTTTCTGTTTGTAAAGATCCAAGTCATATCATACATTTCAGTGAACAAATAACTCTAGATTACTCGCTGTGAGACTAGCGTCTTTCAGCGCAAGCCCTTCTTTAAACATCAAAGATCCTTTACATCTTTGGTATACCTACTTAGGACTTTTTTACGTTTGTCAAGTTCCTAAATTTATCTACTTCTATTTAGGTGGTGGGGTGTAAATAAAACAGCAAATGTGGTTTAATACAAGTATTTAATGTACCATAATGTATGCCGTATAAATATTTCAAAATGTAAAACAGTGATAAAATTCATATCCCAACTGATAGTAACTGCAACCAACACAACTTATTTCGAAATTAAATTTCAGTAAGTATCTAAATAAACTACGAATCGAAATTACAATGTTAATGGAGAAGTCTTAATTAATAGATACATTGAGAAGCAGGTACCAGTATTATCTTGGTGCGTCGTGTAATTTATGCAAACACCCAAGCACGAGTTCGTAACGTTCGGGAACAAATGTGAAATATTTGTTCAACGTGTGATCCGTCAGGTTATACTATAATATAATTATATAGTAGTTATAGTTATAGCTTCCAAAATATCATGTGCCATCTTTTAACTTGACAAACCGTATTTTGGAGTTTCAGTAGATAATAAATAGGTACAAATACAAGTCAAAAATTTTCCACTAGGTAAATATACGCAGAGTTGCCATTATATTAGTTATACATTTTTGGAAACGAAATAAACTAGTGCTATGGGTAAAAATTACCAACGTCTTCTAGAAAAGATGACTTATTTCAAATCTATTACAAAAAAAACATGCCTCTGTACAAATGGAAGTCTATAATAATATAAAAACTTGGCCCCGGTGTTTGAATAGGGATCCGTCAAGACTGGAATATTTAAAAATTGCTTACAAATGCTTTTGTTTTCAAATTTGTATTTTTATACAAATTCATCGCAAAGTCTACAAAGGGCCTACTTATGAATGCAGTCTTGATACGGATTGTATGTTTGTATATACTCAAAAGTTATTAAAAAATCGAATGTTTTTTGGAATGCAATTTTTATAAAAATGAATACTTAGACATACGTTCTTGTATAATTAAATAGTATAGTTATTATACATAAGAATGAAAAATGCGTAGGTACCTCTTGTACAAAATGAAACACCTTGAGCGATATTCTATAGTTATGACAAACATGCTACTCGTAGGTAGGTACATAGTAATAATTGATTAAATGACATACCACTTTACATCGAATTTGGCAACATGGATGAACACTTGTCTTACATAAAATACCTTACAATAAATATGCAAATGAAGACGTTAATATTGTTTCTTGTGTTTTTATTGGAACTTTCACCATGTTGAATAGTGAAAGCAAAAGTTCTCTATCTAAGTATATATTTTGTAGAATCATAAAACACAGCTCAATCAGGTTCGATATATTTGAAATATGAATCAAGTTAACCGGGGCTTAAAGAACTGATTGTTGAAATCTTTCACTGGAGAGATATAATCAGTTTCAACCCGAAAATATGAATAAGTAGCCAGATTATTAGTTATTCGTTGTTGATTAGGTATCTTGCGACCTTATTGAGATTAGCATTAATTTTATTGCAGTTTTCAATACGAAACCGATGCAATGTAACTTGGGATGTTATAAGAAAATAAAAACACAAGAAACAAATACGTTTTTTCTGCTGACCATTAAATATTATGTAAATGGTAAATTTCGCTACTAATCCATCACATACTACATCTATCGAACACTCGCACATTACATTAAATTAATTAAAATATATACAAGTTACATCTAGACCTAGAACTTAACTAAACTACGTAGGTTATGCAGACGCTGAAATAGCGACAAGGTTATATTATGGCCTCTGAAAATTATGAAGAGCTGATATAGGTACGTCCAAAACCATTATTTGTGTTTGTGTTCCATAGAAGCTTTCACTGTATGTACCAGCTAAGTATCCTTACATATCTAAAAGTTACGTTACCATATATCGAGTACGATTATAAAGAAACTTTAGTACATTATCTAAAAGAAACAATAATCATGTCGCCCTCAAACTAATATTAACTGACACAATGTTTCAGTGGCATTTCATTTTCTCGAACATAAAAACCGCATTAGGGACACTCTCGCCAAAATAAAGTTTGAGAGAAGGGACAAGAGAAAATAAATAAAATAGACTACTAGAAAGATGAAGAAAGTACAAGTGATAGTGATGTTAGTTGTTAGCCAATAATTTTTGACAACGCGAGATTTTTGATCTAAAAATTCTCGTCGAGAATTCTGGTGAGAGTGTAATGCTATACAAAGTAACAAAGTTACGTCAACACAGACAATGTCAATGATTTTCAAACATTAATTAGAAATCAACGAGAAACAATACTACATTTCCAATATCAGTCGAATTAATTTGGACTAAGACGGAATCAACTCACATTTAATAATTTACATAATAATCAAACTGGAACAACGCACAACCCCAAGAACGATAAAATATGTATCATTTGATTTTTAACCTAAAGTTAACAAATTGAGCTAAAATATTTAAACCCTCTCACGTATTCAGAAACACTCGAGAAGTTAGTAAGTTCTTAAAAATTGTCTCGTTTTCTGTGAAATTTCTCGTAAGCGAGAAATTGACATAATTCTATAGCACAGATTAACTTATCAAGCGTTAATGAATAAGAGGGCTAATTATTTTCAATTAATTTGACTTATTAAAATTTATTAATCTGTTACAGGAATCTGTCTTTTAATGATTTAAAATTAATTTACGAAATATTGGAAGAGATACATGAACATTCGTTTTATGCTTACAAAATACTCCTATAGATAGTCATGGTGTTATCGTTATCGAGCATAAAGACGAATTTAATGTTTTGAAATGACAACAGTGGAGATTGGCGACGAATCACATTATTTTGTTTCACTTTTTCGTAGACTAAATGTTACCTATTTCTCAGATACCTACAGGTATTTTTCACTGTCTGTCGAGGTGACCAAGAATGCCAAGACAAATTGGCGTGTCAAATCGCAGCTAAAAGCCTTGGAATCAGTACCGAGATGAACGGCA
Organism: Alcis repandata; assembly: GCA_949125135.1. Classification (NCBI taxonomy): domain Eukaryota; kingdom Metazoa; phylum Arthropoda; class Insecta; order Lepidoptera; family Geometridae; genus Alcis; species Alcis repandata. The sequence continues at coordinate 5,510,928 of OX421226.1, read as the reverse complement.
TATGAATATTAACGCGCAATTTGATTATGTAAAGTCGTTTTCTTGTGTTCATTTAGATCACTTTGACTGGAAGTTCAAATTTTTACATTATTTGTAAATACTTTGTGCGATCAATTCAAAGTAGTCCTAGTTCTAGCTGTCCTAGTTATCCATGTCTTTGTGTATTTCATGGCATTTCCGACACAGGGAATCCTATCTACGAATATGATCGTGAAACGTTTCATTTATTGAATCCACTAAGGGTAAGTATTAGTTCTACATCTAAAGCTTCTTTGTTACGATGTTTCAAGATTCAAGAAGCATGTTCTAACAAGATGTATCAATGATGTAGTAATTCGTCACCAACCCCACCATACCTGAGTGGCCGCTTAGCTGGGGTGCTGGGTCACCTTGCGCAGACGGTAGCCGCCGGTCCCGCGGACGGTGTACAGCACCACGATGGCCACGGCGACGATGGAGACTCCGATAGCGTTGATGATGATGCCCTCGGTCGGCAGCAAGGCGTACTCGTCGGCCCTGAACACCGCATGCGCCCAACGTTAGTCAATTTAAGTAAGTAAAGATATGTTAAGTGTTGTCGCGTTAGTATGGGGAAGTATGTTAGGTATCTCCAGGGACCGTACTGTTAACTTTTAGTACGAGCCTAAACTGGGGCCTATTCTGAAGAGTGAGTGAGATGTTGTCTCGGTCACTCTCGCTTTCATTAGAAATGTCATGGGAGTAAGAGTGACGGAGATAATCTCAAGCGCCTAAGAATAGGGTCCCTCAATCGCCCTGACTTTCGTCGCGTTTTGTCAGAGAAAACGCGAGACAAATGCCAAAGTGATTAGGTTCAGGTTCGCGATAAGAATTCATAGTACGGGCCCGGAGCTCACAAAACTGATAAATGATATAGGTTAAGCTCTCTCAAGTTCTTGCTTTTGTGTGGTAGCTCTATTATCTCGACTAAATTATCTTTCGTCAAGTTTCGTCGCGAATTCTTAACAAAGGTCGGCAATTAATTAAGGAACATTTAATGCCTTACTTAGAAGTGCATATAAACTGTTAACAAAAATATTTCTTAACTTTTATACAAAATGAAGTGCGTAATACAAACGTCACTTAAGTATGCCAGGCGGTCATAACTAAATGCCCTTATTGTTAGTTTTTATTTGTTGACTGGCTACCCTAATTCAGAAGAAAAACTGCGAAATCGCGAATTTGGAACAGTTTTATGAGCTATGAAAAAGAACCTTTTATAACATTAAATAAACAAAATAATTTAAGTACCTAAATATTAGTTCTTCCACCTTAGTTCACAAAAAACGCTCCGAAAAACAAGCACATAAATCACCAATTTTTCTCAAAAGCAGATACAAATAAAAGCCAAATCATGCAAGTGAAAATTCAAACACATACCTTTAAAATCCAACAACATCCTACAATCAAGTGGAAGTGAGTGGTTCATAACAACTCTGAAGAAACAGACATAAAGCTAATGATCATAATATTCATAATGTGTTATAGTGATACCTCAGAACTGGGTGGTCGTAAATGGTTTAACGAGCTATGAAACTAAAGATAGATCAACACAACACATGCAATATGCACGCAGGCAGTTAAGGATCGTCGAATAAAAGCTTCTTTGTTGGCACTTACTTACAAGTAGGTATATACTCCAAAGAGGGTAATATAACCTATTAAGCGCTTAAGTCACCTATGAACCCATTTTTTTTTTCATGTGTGCCTATAATATATGTATATTATACATATTATGTACTTGACAAGCGCTAATGAGCCTTGTGCGCCAACGACTATAGTGCACAAAAATTAACTCCATTAAAATTTTAAATGAGTATCTATTTAAAACATTTTTATGGATTTTCTTTATTAATCAAAAATCAAATCAAAAGTCTAATTCTTACAATCATTTATTTTAATGCAACAAAATACAGTGTTCTGACCTATTCTAATATTTGTAATCTTATTTCATTTGTAAGTTATATAAAAATATCATATTGGTCTGATACAGACCAAAGATGTAACTCTATAAGTCTCAATTCTATAGATGTTCAATGTTTTTATTTACTTACTTAATTATTTATTACAATAATATAAATCTATGTCTAATCATATTTATTTGAATATTAAATGCCTATCTACAAATACATTATCTAAATAATTTTAAATCATTTAATTGGAGTGAATAATTTACGAATTCCAATATCTTAAAAATTTGAAGTAGATATAATTTTTCAAAGACTCGTGGTCTGACTTTTCTGTTTGTAAAGATCCAAGTCATATCATACATTTCAGTGAACAAATAACTCTAGATTACTCGCTGTGAGACTAGCGTCTTTCAGCGCAAGCCCTTCTTTAAACATCAAAGATCCTTTACATCTTTGGTATACCTACTTAGGACTTTTTTACGTTTGTCAAGTTCCTAAATTTATCTACTTCTATTTAGGTGGTGGGGTGTAAATAAAACAGCAAATGTGGTTTAATACAAGTATTTAATGTACCATAATGTATGCCGTATAAATATTTCAAAATGTAAAACAGTGATAAAATTCATATCCCAACTGATAGTAACTGCAACCAACACAACTTATTTCGAAATTAAATTTCAGTAAGTATCTAAATAAACTACGAATCGAAATTACAATGTTAATGGAGAAGTCTTAATTAATAGATACATTGAGAAGCAGGTACCAGTATTATCTTGGTGCGTCGTGTAATTTATGCAAACACCCAAGCACGAGTTCGTAACGTTCGGGAACAAATGTGAAATATTTGTTCAACGTGTGATCCGTCAGGTTATACTATAATATAATTATATAGTAGTTATAGTTATAGCTTCCAAAATATCATGTGCCATCTTTTAACATGACAAACCGTATTTTGGAGTTTCAGTAGATAATAAATAGGTACAAATACAAGTCAAAAATTTTCCACTAGGTAAATATACGCAGAGTTGCCATTATATTAGTTATACATTTTTGGAAACGAAATAAACTAGTGCTATGGGTAAAAATTACCAACGTCTTCTAGAAAAGATGACTTATTTCAAATCTATTACAAAAAAAACATGCCTCTGTACAAATGGAAGTCTATAATAATATAAAAACTTGGCCCCGGTGTTTGAATAGGGATCCGTCAAGACTGGAATATTTAAAAATTGCTTACAAATGCTTTTGTTTTCAAATTTGTATTTTTATACAAATTCATCGCAAAGTCTACAAAGGGCCTACTTATGAATGCAGTCTTGATACGGATTGTATGTTTGTATATACTCAAAAGTTATTAAAAAATCGAATGTTTTTTGGAATGCAATTTTTATAAAAATGAATACTTAGACATACGTTCTTGTATAATTAAATAGTATAGTTATTATACATAAGAATGAAAAATGCGTAGGTACCTCTTGTACAAAATGAAACACCTTGAGCGATATTCTATAGTTATGACAAACATGCTACTCGTAGGTAGGTACATAGTAATAATTGATTAAATGACATACCACTTTACATCGAATTTGGCAACATGGATGAACACTTGTCTTACATAAAATACCTTACAATAAATATGCAAATGAAGACGTTAATATTGTTTCTTGTGTTTTTATTGGAACTTTCACCATGTTGAATAGTGAAAGCAAAAGTTCTCTATCTAAGTATATATTTTGTAGAATCATAAAACACAGCTCAATCAGGTTCGATATATTTGAAATATGAATCAAGTTAACCGGGGCTTAAAGAACTGATTGTTGAAATCTTTCACTGGAGAGATATAATCAGTTTCAACCCGAAAATATGAATAAGTAGCCAGATTATTAGTTATTCGTTGTTGATTAGGTATCTTGCGACCTTATTGAGATTAGCATTAATTTTATTGCAGTTTTCAATACGAAACCGATGCAATGTAACTTGGGATGTTATAAGAAAATAAAAACACAAGAAACAAATACGTTTTTTCTGCTGACCATTAAATATTATGTAAATGGTAAATTTCGCTACTAATCCATCACATACTACATCTATCGAACACTCGCACATTACATTAAATTAATTAAAATATATACAAGTTACATCTAGACCTAGAACTTAACTAAACTACGTAGGTTATGCAGACGCTGAAATAGCGACAAGGTTATATTATGGCCTCTGAAAATTATGAAGAGCTGATATAGGTACGTCCAAAACCATTATTTGTGTTTGTGTTCCATAGAAGCTTTCACTGTATGTACCAGCTAAGTATCCTTACATATCTAAAAGTTACGTTACCATATATCGAGTACGATTATAAAGAAACTTTAGTACATTATCTAAAAGAAACAATAATCATGTCGCCCTCAAACTAATATTAACTGACACAATGTTTCAGTGGCATTTCATTTTCTCGAACATAAAAACCGCATTAGGGACACTCTCGCCAAAATAAAGTTTGAGAGAAGGGACAAGAGAAAATAAATAAAATAGACTACTAGAAAGATGAAGAAAGTACAAGTGATAGTGATGTTAGTTGTTAGCCAATAATTTTTGACAACGCGAGATTTTTGATCTAAAAATTCTCGTCGAGAATTCTGGTGAGAGTGTAATGCTATACAAAGTAACAAAGTTACGTCAACACAGACAATGTCAATGATTTTCAAACATTAATTAGAAATCAACGAGAAACAATACTACATTTCCAATATCAGTCGAATTAATTTGGACTAAGACGGAATCAACTCACATTTAATAATTTACATAATAATCAAACTGGAACAACGCACAACCCCAAGAACGATAAAATATGTATCATTTGATTTTTAACCTAAAGTTAACAAATTGAGCTAAAATATTTAAACCCTCTCACGTATTCAGAAACACTCGAGAAGTTAGTAAGTTCTTAAAAATTGTCTCGTTTTCTGTGAAATTTCTCGTAAGCGAGAAATTGACATAATTCTATAGCACAGATTAACTTATCAAGCGTTAATGAATAAGAGGGCTAATTATTTTCAATTAATTTGACTTATTAAAATTTATTAATCTGTTACAGGAATCTGTCTTGATTTAAAATTAATTTACGAAATATTGGAAGAGATACATGAACATTCGTTTTATGCTTACAAAATACTCCTATAGATAGTCATGGTGTTATCGTTATCGAGCATAAAGACGAATTTAATGTTTTGAAATGACAACAGTGGAGATTGGCGACGAATCACATTATTTTGTTTCACTTTTTCGTAGACTAAATGTTACCTATTTCTCAGATACCTACAGGTATTTTTCACTGTCTGTCGAGGTGACCAAGAATGCCAAGACAAATTGGCGTGTCAAATCGCAGCTAAAAGCCTTGGAATCAGTACCGAGATGAACGGCATATGAATATTAACGCGCAATTTGATTATGTAAAGTCGTTTTCTTGTGTTCATTTAGATCACTTTGACTGGAAGTTCAAATTTTTACATTATTTGTAAATACTTTGTGCGATCAATTCAAAGTAGTCCTAGTTCTAGCTGTCCTAGTTATCCATGTCTTTGTGTATTTCATGGCATTTCCGACACAGGGAATCCTATCTACGAATATGATCGTGAAACGTTTCATTTATTGAATCCACTAAGGGTAAGTATTAGTTCTACATCTAAAGCTTCTTTGTTACGATGTTTCAAGATTCAAGAAGCATGTTCTAACAAGATGTATCAATGATGTAGTAATTCGTCACCAACCCCACCATACCTGAGTGGCCGCTTAGCTGGGGTGCTGGGTCACCTTGCGCAGACGGTAGCCGCCGGTCCCGCGGACGGTGTACAGCACCACGATGGCCACGGCGACGATGGAGACTCCGATAGCGTTGATGATGATGCCCTCGGTCGGCAGCAAGGCGTACTCGTCGGCCCTGAACACCGCATGCGCCCAACGTTAGTCAATTTAAGTAAGTAAAGATATGTTAAGTGTTGTCGCGTTAGTATGGGGAAGTATGTTAGGTATCTCCAGGGACCGTACTGTTAACTTTTAGTACGAGCCTAAACTGGGGCCTATTCTGAAGAGTGAGTGAGATGTTGTCTCGGTCACTCTCGCTTTCATTAGAAATGTCATGGGAGTAAGAGTGACGGAGATAATCTCAAGCGCCTAAGAATAGGGTCCCTCAATCGCCCTGACTTTCGTCGCGTTTTGTCAGAGAAAACGCGAGACAAATGCCAAAGTGATTAGGTTCAGGTTCGCGATAAGAATTCATAGTACGGGCCCGGAGCTCACAAAACTGTTATATGATATAGGTTAAGCTCTCTCAAGTTCTTGCTTTTGTGTGGTAGCTCTATTATCTCGACTAAATTATCTTTCGTCAAGTTTCGTCGCGAATTCTTAACAAAGGTCGGCAATTAATTAAGGAACATTTAATGCCTTACTTAGAAGTGCATATAAACTGTTAACAAAAATATTTCTTAACTTTTATACAAAATGAAGTGCGTAATACAAACGTCACTTAAGTATGCCAGGCGGTCATAACTAAATGCCCTTATTGTTAGTTTTTATTTGTTGACTGGCTACCCTAATTCAGAAGAAAAACTGCGAAATCGCGAATTTGGAACAGTTTTATGAGCTATGAAAAAGAACCTTTTATAACATTAAATAAACAAAATAATTTAAGTACCTAAATATTAGTTCTTCCACCTTAGTTCACAAAAAACGCTCCGAAAAACAAGCACATAAATCACCAATTTTTCTCAAAAGCAGATACAAATAAAAGCCAAATCATGCAAGTGAAAATTCAAACACATACCTTTAAAATCCAACAACATCCTACAATCAAGTGGAAGTGAGTGGTTCATAACAACTCTGAAGAAACAGACATAAAGCTAATGATCATAATATTCATAATGTGTTATAGTGATACCTCAGAACTGGGTGGTCGTAAATGGTTTAACGAGCTATGAAACTAAAGATAGATCAACACAACACATGCAATATGCACGCAGGCAGTTAAGGATCGTCGAATAAAAGCTTCTTTGTTGGCACTTACTTACAAGTAGGTATATACTCCAAAGAGGGTAATATAACCTATTAAGCGCTTAAGTCACCTATGAACCCATTTTTTTTTTCATGTGTGCCTATAATATATGTATATTATACATATTATGTACTTGACAAGCGCTAATGAGCCTTGTGCGCCAACGACTATAGTGCACAAAAATTAACTCCATTAAAATTTTAAATGAGTATCTATTTAAAACATTTTTATGGATTTTCTTTATTAATCAAAAATCAAATCAAAAGTCTAATTCTTACAATCATTTATTTTAATGCAACAAAATACAGTGTTCTGACCTATTCTAATATTTGTAATCTTATTTCATTTGTAAGTTATATAAAAATATCATATTGGTCTGATACAGACCAAAGATGTAACTCTATAAGTCTCAATTCTATAGATGTTCAATGTTTTTATTTACTTACTTAATTATTTATTACAATAATATAAATCTATGTCTAATCATATTTATTTGAATATTAAATGCCTATCTACAAATACATTATCTAAATAATTTTAAATCATTTAATTGGAGTGAATAATTTACGAATTCCAATATCTTAAAAATTTGAAGTAGATATAATTTTTCAAAGACTCGTGGTCTGACTTTTCTGTTTGTAAAGATCCAAGTCATATCATACATTTCAGTGAACAAATAACTCTAGATTACTCGCTGTGAGACTAGCGTCTTTCAGCGCAAGCCCTTCTTTAAACATCAAAGATCCTTTACATCTTTGGTATACCTACTTAGGACTTTTTTACGTTTGTCAAGTTCCTAAATTTATCTACTTCTATTTAGGTGGTGGGGTGTAAATAAAACAGCAAATGTGGTTTAATACAAGTATTTAATGTACCATAATGTATGCCGTATAAATATTTCAAAATGTAAAACAGTGATAAAATTCATATCCCAACTGATAGTAACTGCAACCAACACAACTTATTTCGAAATTAAATTTCAGTAAGTATCTAAATAAACTACGAATCGAAATTACAATGTTAATGGAGAAGTCTTAATTAATAGATACATTGAGAAGCAGGTACCAGTATTATCTTGGTGCGTCGTGTAATTTATGCAAACACCCAAGCACGAGTTCGTAACGTTCGGGAACAAATGTGAAATATTTGTTCAACGTGTGATCCGTCAGGTTATACTATAATATAATTATATAGTAGTTATAGTTATAGCTTCCAAAATATCATGTGCCATCTTTTAACATGACAAACCGTATTTTGGAGTTTCAGTAGATAATAAATAGGTACAAATACAAGTCAAAAATTTTCCACTAGGTAAATATACGCAGAGTTGCCATTATATTAGTTATACATTTTTGGAAACGAAATAAACTAGTGCTATGGGTAAAAATTACCAACGTCTTCTAGAAAAGATGACTTATTTCAAATCTATTACAAAAAAAACATGCCTCTGTACAAATGGAAGTCTATAATAATATAAAAACTTGGCCCCGGTGTTTGAATAGGGATCCGTCAAGACTGGAATATTTAAAAATTGCTTACAAATGCTTTTGTTTTCAAATTTGTATTTTTATACAAATTCATCGCAAAGTCTACAAAGGGCCTACTTATGAATGCAGTCTTGATACGGATTGTATGTTTGTATATACTCAAAAGTTATTAAAAAATCGAATGTTTTTTGGAATGCAATTTTTATAAAAATGAATACTTAGACATACGTTCTTGTATAATTAAATAGTATAGTTATTATACATAAGAATGAAAAATGCGTAGGTACCTCTTGTACAAAATGAAACACCTTGAGCGATATTCTATAGTTATGACAAACATGCTACTCGTAGGTAGGTACATAGTAATAATTGATTAAATGACATACCACTTTACATCGAATTTGGCAACATGGATGAACACTTGTCTTACATAAAATACCTTACAATAAATATGCAAATGAAGACGTTAATATTGTTTCTTGTGTTTTTATTGGAACTTTCACCATGTTGAATAGTGAAAGCAAAAGTTCTCTATCTAAGTATATATTTTGTAGAATCATAAAACACAGCTCAATCAGGTTCGATATATTTGAAATATGAATCAAGTTAACCGGGGCTTAAAGAACTGATTGTTGAAATCTTTCACTGGAGAGATATAATCAGTTTCAACCCGAAAATATGAATAAGTAGCCAGATTATTAGTTATTCGTTGTTGATTAGGTATCTTGCGACCTTATTGAGATTAGCATTAATTTTATTGCAGTTTTCAATACGAAACCGATGCAATGTAACTTGGGATGTTATAAGAAAATAAAAACACAAGAAACAAATACGTTTTTTCTGCTGACCATTAAATATTATGTAAATGGTAAATTTCGCTACTAATCCATCACATACTACATCTATCGAACACTCGCACATTACATTAAATTAATTAAAATATATACAAGTTACATCTAGACCTAGAACTTAACTAAACTACGTAGGTTATGCAGACGCTGAAATAGCGACAAGGTTATATTATGGCCTCTGAAAATTATGAAGAGCTGATATAGGTACGTCCAAAACCATTATTTGTGTTTGTGTTCCATAGAAGCTTTCACTGTATGTACCAGCTAAGTATCCTTACATATCTAAAAGTTACGTTACCATATATCGAGTACGATTATAAAGAAACTTTAGTACATTATCTAAAAGAAACAATAATCATGTCGCCCTCAAACTAATATTAACTGACACAATGTTTCAGTGGCATTTCATTTTCTCGAACATAAAAACCGCATTAGGGACACTCTCGCCAAAATAAAGTTTGAGAGAAGGGACAAGAGAAAATAAATAAAATAGACTACTAGAAAGATGAAGAAAGTACAAGTGATAGTGATGTTAGTTGTTAGCCAATAATTTTTGACAACGCGAGATTTTTGATCTAAAAATTCTCGTCGAGAATTCTGGTGAGAGTGTAATGCTATACAAAGTAACAAAGTTACGTCAACACAGACAATGTCAATGATTTTCAAACATTAATTAGAAATCAACGAGAAACAATACTACATTTCCAATATCAGTCGAATTAATTTGGACTAAGACGGAATCAACTCACATTTAATAATTTACATAATAATCAAACTGGAACAACGCACAACCCCAAGAACGATAAAATATGTATCATTTGATTTTTAACCTAAAGTTAACAAATTGAGCTAAAATATTTAAACCCTCTCACGTATTCAGAAACACTCGAGAAGTTAGTAAGTTCTTAAAAATTGTCTCGTTTTCTGTGAAATTTCTCGTAAGCGAGAAATTGACATAATTCTATAGCACAGATTAACTTATCAAGCGTTAATGAATAAGAGGGCTAATTATTTTCAATTAATTTGACTTATTAAAATTTATTAATCTGTTACAGGAATCTGTCTTTTAATGATTTAAAATTAATTTACGAAATATTGGAAGAGATACATGAACATTCGTTTTATGCTTACAAAATACTCCTATAGATAGTCATGGTGTTATCGTTATCGAGCATAAAGACGAATTTAATGTTTTGAAATGACAACAGTGGAGATTGGCGACGAATCACATTATTTTGTTTCACTTTTTCGTAGACTAAATGTTACCTATTTCTCAGATACCTACAGGTATTTTTCACTGTCTGTCGAGGTGACCAAGAATGCCAAGACAAATTGGCGTGTCAAATCGCAGCTAAAAGCCTTGGAATCAGTACCGAGATGAACGGCATATGAATATTAACGCGCAATTTGATTATGTAAAGTCGTTTTCTTGTGTTCATTTAGATCACTTTGACTGGAAGTTCAAATTTTTACATTATTTGTAAATACTTTGTGCGATCAATTCAAAGTAGTCCTAGTTCTAGCTGTCCTAGTTATCCATGTCTTTGTGTATTTCATGGCATTTCCGACACAGGGAATCCTATCTACGAATATGATCGTGAAACGTTTCATTTATTGAATCCACTAAGGGTAAGTATTAGTTCTACATCTAAAGCTTCTTTGTTACGATGTTTCAAGATTCAAGAAGCATGTTCTAACAAGATGTATCAATGATGTAGTAATTCGTCACCAACCCCACCATACCTGAGTGGCCGCTTAGCTGGGGTGCTGGGTCACCTTGCGCAGACGGTAGCCGCCGGTCCCGCGGACGGTGTACAGCACCACGATGGCCACGGCGACGATGGAGACTCCGATAGCGTTGATGATGATGCCCTCGGTCGGCAGCAAGGCGTACTCGTCGGCCCTGAACACCGCATGCGCCCAACGTTAGTCAATTTAAGTAAGTAAAGATATGTTAAGTGTTGTCGCGTTAGTATGGGGAAGTATGTTAGGTATCTCCAGGGACCGTACTGTTAACTTTTAGTACGAGCCTAAACTGGGGCCTATTCTGAAGAGTGAGTGAGATGTTGTCTCGGTCACTCTCGCTTTCATTAGAAATGTCATGGGAGTAAGAGTGACGGAGATAATCTCAAGCGCCTAAGAATAGGGTCCCTCAATCGCCCTGACTTTCGTCGCGTTTTGTCAGAGAAAACGCGAGACAAATGCCAAAGTGATTAGGTTCAGGTTCGCGATAAGAATTCATAGTACGGGCCCGGAGCTCACAAAACTGTTATATGATATAGGTTAAGCTCTCTCAAGTTCTTGCTTTTGTGTGGTAGCTCTATTATCTCGACTAAATTATCTTTCGTCAAGTTTCGTCGCGAATTCTTAACAAAGGTCGGCAATTAATTAAGGAACATTTAATGCCTTACTTAGAAGTGCATATAAACTGTTAACAAAAATATTTCTTAACTTTTATACAAAATGAAGTGCGTAATACAAACGTCACTTAAGTATGCCAGGCGGTCATAACTAAATGCCCTTATTGTTAGTTTTTATTTGTTGACTGGCTACCCTAATTCAGAAGAAAAACTGCGAAATCGCGAATTTGGAACAGTTTTATGAGCTATGAAAAAGAACCTTTTATAACATTAAATAAACAAAATAATTTAAGTACCTAAATATTAGTTCTTCCACCTTAGTTCACAAAAAACGCTCCGAAAAACAAGCACATAAATCACCAATTTTTCTCAAAAGCAGATACAAATAAAAGCCAAATCATGCAAGTGAAAATTCAAACACATACCTTTAAAATCCAACAACATCCTACAATCAAGTGGAAGTGAGTGGTTCATAACAACTCTGAAGAAACAGACATAAAGCTAATGATCATAATATTCATAATGTGTTATAGTGATACCTCAGAACTGGGTGGTCGTAAATGGTTTAACGAGCTATGAAACTAAAGATAGATCAACACAACACATGCAATATGCACGCAGGCAGTTAAGGATCGTCGAATAAAAGCTTCTTTGTTGGCACTTACTTACAAGTAGGTATATACTCCAAAGAGGGTAATATAACCTATTAAGCGCTTAAGTCACCTATGAACCCATTTTTTTTTTCATGTGTGCCTATAATATATGTATATTATACATATTATGTACTTGACAAGCGCTAATGAGCCTTGTGCGCCAACGACTATAGTGCACAAAAATTAACTCCATTAAAATTTTAAATGAGTATCTATTTAAAACATTTTTATGGATTTTCTTTATTAATCAAAAATCAAATCAAAAGTCTAATTCTTACAATCATTTATTTTAATGCAACAAAATACAGTGTTCTGACCTATTCTAATATTTGTAATCTTATTTCATTTGTAAGTTATATAAAAATATCATATTGGTCTGATACAGACCAAAGATGTAACTCTATAAGTCTCAATTCTATAGATGTTCAATGTTTTTATTTACTTACTTAATTATTTATTACAATAATATAAATCTATGTCTAATCATATTTATTTGAATATTAAATGCCTATCTACAAATACATTATCTAAATAATTTTAAATCATTTAATTGGAGTGAATAATTTACGAATTCCAATATCTTAAAAATTTGAAGTAGATATAATTTTTCAAAGACTCGTGGTCTGACTTTTCTGTTTGTAAAGATCCAAGTCATATCATACATTTCAGTGAACAAATAACTCTAGATTACTCGCTGTGAGACTAGCGTCTTTCAGCGCAAGCCCTTCTTTAAACATCAAAGATCCTTTACATCTTTGGTATACCTACTTAGGACTTTTTTACGTTTGTCAAGTTCCTAAATTTATCTACTTCTATTTAGGTGGTGGGGTGTAAATAAAACAGCAAATGTGGTTTAATACAAGTATTTAATGTACCATAATGTATGCCGTATAAATATTTCAAAATGTAAAACAGTGATAAAATTCATATCCCAACTGATAGTAACTGCAACCAACACAACTTATTTCGAAATTAAATTTCAGTAAGTATCTAAATAAACTACGAATCGAAATTACAATGTTAATGGAGAAGTCTTAATTAATAGATACATTGAGAAGCAGGTACCAGTATTATCTTGGTGCGTCGTGTAATTTATGCAAACACCCAAGCACGAGTTCGTAACGTTCGGGAACAAATGTGAAATATTTGTTCAACGTGTGATCCGTCAGGTTATACTATAATATAATTATATAGTAGTTATAGTTATAGCTTCCAAAATATCATGTGCCATCTTTTAACTTGACAAACCGTATTTTGGAGTTTCAGTAGATAATAAATAGGTACAAATACAAGTCAAAAATTTTCCACTAGGTAAATATACGCAGAGTTGCCATTATATTAGTTATACATTTTTGGAAACGAAATAAACTAGTGCTATGGGTAAAAATTACCAACGTCTTCTAGAAAAGATGACTTATTTCAAATCTATTACAAAAAAAACATGCCTCTGTACAAATGGAAGTCTATAATAATATAAAAACTTGGCCCCGGTGTTTGAATAGGGATCCGTCAAGACTGGAATATTTAAAAATTGCTTACAAATGCTTTTGTTTTCAAATTTGTATTTTTATACAAATTCATCGCAAAGTCTACAAAGGGCCTACTTATGAATGCAGTCTTGATACGGATTGTATGTTTGTATATACTCAAAAGTTATTAAAAAATCGAATGTTTTTTGGAATGCAATTTTTATAAAAATGAATACTTAGACATACGTTCTTGTATAATTAAATAGTATAGTTATTATACATAAGAATGAAAAATGCGTAGGTACCTCTTGTACAAAATGAAACACCTTGAGCGATATTCTATAGTTATGACAAACATGCTACTCGTAGGTAGGTACATAGTAATAATTGATTAAATGACATACCACTTTACATCGAATTTGGCAACATGGATGAACACTTGTCTTACATAAAATACCTTACAATAAATATGCAAATGAAGACGTTAATATTGTTTCTTGTGTTTTTATTGGAACTTTCACCATGTTGAATAGTGAAAGCAAAAGTTCTCTATCTAAGTATATATTTTGTAGAATCATAAAACACAGCTCAATCAGGTTCGATATATTTGAAATATGAATCAAGTTAACCGGGGCTTAAAGAACTGATTGTTGAAATCTTTCACTGGAGAGATATAATCAGTTTCAACCCGAAAATATGAATAAGTAGCCAGATTATTAGTTATTCGTTGTTGATTAGGTATCTTGCGACCTTATTGAGATTAGCATTAATTTTATTGCAGTTTTCAATACGAAACCGATGCAATGTAACTTGGGATGTTATAAGAAAATAAAAACACAAGAAACAAATACGTTTTTTCTGCTGACCATTAAATATTATGTAAATGGTAAATTTCGCTACTAATCCATCACATACTACATCTATCGAACACTCGCACATTACATTAAATTAATTAAAATATATACAAGTTACATCTAGACCTAGAACTTAACTAAACTACGTAGGTTATGCAGACGCTGAAATAGCGACAAGGTTATATTATGGCCTCTGAAAATTATGAAGAGCTGATATAGGTACGTCCAAAACCATTATTTGTGTTTGTGTTCCATAGAAGCTTTCACTGTATGTACCAGCTAAGTATCCTTACATATCTAAAAGTTACGTTACCATATATCGAGTACGATTATAAAGAAACTTTAGTACATTATCTAAAAGAAACAATAATCATGTCGCCCTCAAACTAATATTAACTGACACAATGTTTCAGTGGCATTTCATTTTCTCGAACATAAAAACCGCATTAGGGACACTCTCGCCAAAATAAAGTTTGAGAGAAGGGACAAGAGAAAATAAATAAAATAGACTACTAGAAAGATGAAGAAAGTACAAGTGATAGTGATGTTAGTTGTTAGCCAATAATTTTTGACAACGCGAGATTTTTGATCTAAAAATTCTCGTCGAGAATTCTGGTGAGAGTGTAATGCTATACAAAGTAACAAAGTTACGTCAACACAGACAATGTCAATGATTTTCAAACATTAATTAGAAATCAACGAGAAACAATACTACATTTCCAATATCAGTCGAATTAATTTGGACTAAGACGGAATCAACTCACATTTAATAATTTACATAATAATCAAACTGGAACAACGCACAACCCCAAGAACGATAAAATATGTATCATTTGATTTTTAACCTAAAGTTAACAAATTGAGCTAAAATATTTAAACCCTCTCACGTATTCAGAAACACTCGAGAAGTTAGTAAGTTCTTAAAAATTGTCTCGTTTTCTGTGAAATTTCTCGTAAGCGAGAAATTGACATAATTCTATAGCACAGATTAACTTATCAAGCGTTAATGAATAAGAGGGCTAATTATTTTCAATTAATTTGACTTATTAAAATTTATTAATCTGTTACAGGAATCTGTCTTTTAATGATTTAAAATTAATTTACGAAATATTGGAAGAGATACATGAACATTCGTTTTATGCTTACAAAATACTCCTATAGATAGTCATGGTGTTATCGTTATCGAGCATAAAGACGAATTTAATGTTTTGAAATGACAACAGTGGAGATTGGCGACGAATCACATTATTTTGTTTCACTTTTTCGTAGACTAAATGTTACCTATTTCTCAGATACCTATAGGTATTTTTCACTGTCTGTCGAGGTGACCAAGAATGCCAAGACAAATTGGCGTGTCAAATCGCAGCTAAAAGCCTTGGAATCAGTACCGAGATGAACGGCATATGAATATTAACGCGCAATTTGATTATGTAAAGTCGTTTTCTTGTGTTCATTTAGATCACTTTGACTGGAAGTTCAAATTTTTACATTATTTGTAAATACTTTGTGCGATCAATTCAAAGTAGTCCTAGTTCTAGCTGTCCTAGTTATCCATGTCTTTGTGTATTTCATGGCATTTCCGACACAGGGAATCCTATCTACGAATATGATCGTGAAACGTTTCATTTATTGAATCCACTAAGGGTAAGTATTAGTTCTACATCTAAAGCTTCTTTGTTACGATGTTTCAAGATTCAAGAAGCATGTTCTAACAAGATGTATCAATGATGTAGTAATTCGTCACCAACCCCACCATACCTGAGTGGCCGCTTAGCTGGGGTGCTGGGTCACCTTGCGCAGACGGTAGCCGCCGGTCCCGCGGACGGTGTACAGCACCACGATGGCCACGGCGACGATGGAGACTCCGATAGCGTTGATGATGATGCCCTCGGTCGGCAGCAAGGCGTACTCGTCGGCCCTGAACACCGCATGCGCCCAACGTTAGTCAATTTAAGTAAGTAAAGATATGTTAAGTGTTGTCGCGTTAGTATGGGGAAGTATGTTAGGTATCTCCAGGGACCGTACTGTTAACTTTTAGTACGAGCCTAAACTGGGGCCTATTCTGAAGAGTGAGTGAGATGTTGTCTCGGTCACTCTCGCTTTCATTAGAAATGTCATGGGAGTAAGAGTGACGGAGATAATCTCAAGCGCCTAAGAATAGGGTCCCTCAATCGCCCTGACTTTCGTCGCGTTTTGTCAGAGAAAACGCGAGACAAATGCCAAAGTGATTAGGTTCAGGTTCGCGATAAGAATTCATAGTACGGGCCCGGAGCTCACAAAACTGTTATATGATATAGGTTAAGCTCTCTCAAGTTCTTGCTTTTGTGTGGTAGCTCTATTATCTCGACTAAATTATCTTTCGTCAAGTTTCGTCGCGAATTCTTAACAAAGGTCGGCAATTAATTAAGGAACATTTAATGCCTTACTTAGAAGTGCATATAAACTGTTAACAAAAATATTTCTTAACTTTTATACAAAATGAAGTGCGTAATACAAACGTCACTTAAGTATGCCAGGCGGTCATAACTAAATGCCCTTATTGTTAGTTTTTATTTGTTGACTGGCTACCCTAATTCAGAAGAAAAACTGCGAAATCGCGAATTTGGAACAGTTTTATGAGCTATGAAAAAGAACCTTTTATAACATTAAATAAACAAAATAATTTAAGTACCTAAATATTAGTTCTTCCACCTTAGTTCACAAAAAACGCTCCGAAAAACAAGCACATAAATCACCAATTTTTCTCAAAAGCAGATACAAATAAAAGCCAAATCATGCAAGTGAAAATTCAAACACATACCTTTAAAATCCAACAACATCCTACAATCAAGTGGAAGTGAGTGGTTCATAACAACTCTGAAGAAACAGACATAAAGCTAATGATCATAATATTCATAATGTGTTATAGTGATACCTCAGAACTGGGTGGTCGTAAATGGTTTAACGAGCTATGAAACTAAAGATAGATCAACACAACACATGCAATATGCACGCAGGCAGTTAAGGATCGTCGAATAAAAGCTTCTTTGTTGGCACTTACTTACAAGTAGGTATATACTCCAAAGAGGGTAATATAACCTATTAAGCGCTTAAGTCACCTATGAACCCATTTTTTTTTTCATGTGTGCCTATAATATATGTATATTATACATATTATGTACTTGACAAGCGCTAATGAGCCTTGTGCGCCAACGACTATAGTGCACAAAAATTAACTCCATTAAAATTTTAAATGAGTATCTATTTAAAACATTTTTATGGATTTTCTTTATTAATCAAAAATCAAATCAAAAGTCTAATTCTTACAATCATTTATTTTAATGCAACAAAATACAGTGTTCTGACCTATTCTAATATTTGTAATCTTATTTCATTTGTAAGTTATATAAAAATATCATATTGGTCTGATACAGACCAAAGATGTAACTCTATAAGTCTCAATTCTATAGATGTTCAATGTTTTTATTTACTTACTTAATTATTTATTACAATAATATAAATCTATGTCTAATCATATTTATTTGAATATTAAATGCCTATCTACAAATACATTATCTAAATAATTTTAAATCATTTAATTGGAGTGAATAATTTACGAATTCCAATATCTTAAAAATTTGAAGTAGATATAATTTTTCAAAGACTCGTGGTCTGACTTTTCTGTTTGTAAAGATCCAAGTCATATCATACATTTCAGTGAACAAATAACTCTAGATTACTCGCTGTGAGACTAGCGTCTTTCAGCGCAAGCCCTTCTTTAAACATCAAAGATCCTTTACATCTTTGGTATACCTACTTAGGACTTTTTTACGTTTGTCAAGTTCCTAAATTTATCTACTTCTATTTAGGTGGTGGGGTGTAAATAAAACAGCAAATGTGGTTTAATACAAGTATTTAATGTACCATAATGTATGCCGTATAAATATTTCAAAATGTAAAACAGTGATAAAATTCATATCCCAACTGATAGTAACTGCAACCAACACAACTTATTTCGAAATTAAATTTCAGTAAGTATCTAAATAAACTACGAATCGAAATTACAATGTTAATGGAGAAGTCTTAATTAATAGATACATTGAGAAGCAGGTACCAGTATTATCTTGGTGCGTCGTGTAATTTATGCAAACACCCAAGCACGAGTTCGTAACGTTCGGGAACAAATGTGAAATATTTGTTCAACGTGTGATCCGTCAGGTTATACTATAATATAATTATATAGTAGTTATAGTTATAGCTTCCAAAATATCATGTGCCATCTTTTAACATGACAAACCGTATTTTGGAGTTTCAGTAGATAATAAATAGGTACAAATACAAGTCAAAAATTTTCCACTAGGTAAATATACGCAGAGTTGCCATTATATTAGTTATAGGTACATTTTTGGAAACGAAATAAACTAGTGCTATGGGTAAAAATTACCAACGTCTTCTAGAAAAGATGACTTATTTCAAATCTATTACAAAAAAAACATGCCTCTGTACAAATGGAAGTCTATAATAATATAAAAACTTGGCCCCGGTGTTTGAATAGGGATCCGTCAAGACTGGAATATTTAAAAATTGCTTACAAATGCTTTTGTTTTCAAATTTGTATTTTTATACAAATTCATCGCAAAGTCTACAAAGGGCCTACTTATGAATGCAGTCTTGATACGGATTGTATGTTTGTATATACTCAAAAGTTATTAAAAAATCGAATGTTTTTTGGAATGCAATTTTTATAAAAATGAATACTTAGACATACGTTCTTGTGTAATTAAATAGTATAGTTATTATACATAAGAATGAAAAATGCGTAGGTACCTCTTGTACAAAATGAAACACCTTGAGCGATATTCTATAGTTATGACAAACATGCTACTCGTAGGTAGGTACATAGTAATAATTGATTAAATGACATACCACTTTACATCGAATTTGGCAACATGGATGAACACTTGTCTTACATAAAATACCTTACAATAAATATGCAAATGAAGACGTTAATATTGTTTCTTGTGTTTTTATTGGAACTTTCACCATGTTGAATAGTGAAAGCAAAAGTTCTCTATCTAAGTATATATTTTGTAGAATCATAAAACACAGCTCAATCAGGTTCGATATATTTGAAATATGAATCAAGTTAACCGGGGCTTAAAGAACTGATTGTTGAAATCTTTCACTGGAGAGATATAATCAGTTTCAACCCGAAAATATGAATAAGTAGCCAGATTATTAGTTATTCGTTGTTGATTAGGTATCTTGCGACCTTATTGAGATTAGCATTAATTTTATTGCAGTTTTCAATACGAAACCGATGCAATGTAACTTGGGATGTTATAAGAAAATAAAAACACAAGAAACAAATACGTTTTTTCTGCTGACCATTAAATATTATGTAAATGGTAAATTTCGCTACTAATCCATCACATACTACATCTATCGAACACTCGCACATTACATTAAATTAATTAAAATATATACAAGTTACATCTAGACCTAGAACTTAACTAAACTACGTAGGTTATGCAGACGCTGAAATAGCGACAAGGTTATATTATGGCCTCTGAAAATTATGAAGAGCTGATATAGGTACGTCCAAAACCATTATTTGTGTTTGTGTTCCATAGAAGCTTTCACTGTATGTACCAGCTAAGTATCCTTACATATCTAAAAGTTACGTTACCATATATCGAGTACGATTATAAAGAAACTTTAGTACATTATCTAAAAGAAACAATAATCATGTCGCCCTCAAACTAATATTAACTGACACAATGTTTCAGTGGCATTTCATTTTCTCGAACATAAAAACCGCATTAGGGACACTCTCGCCAAAATAAAGTTTGAGAGAAGGGACAAGAGAAAATAAATAAAATAGACTACTAGAAAGATGAAGAAAGTACAAGTGATAGTGATGTTAGTTGTTAGCCAATAATTTTTGACAACGCGAGATTTTTGATCTAAAAATTCTCGTCGAGAATTCTGGTGAGAGTGTAATGCTATACAAAGTAACAAAGTTACGTCAACACAGACAATGTCAATGATTTTCAAACATTAATTAGAAATCAACGAGAAACAATACTACATTTCCAATATCAGTCGAATTAATTTGGACTAAGACGGAATCAACTCACATTTAATAATTTACATAATAATCAAACTGGAACAACGCACAACCCCAAGAACGATAAAATATGTATCATTTGATTTTTAACCTAAAGTTAACAAATTGAGCTAAAATATTTAAACCCTCTCACGTATTCAGAAACACTCGAGAAGTTAGTAAGTTCTTAAAAATTGTCTCGTTTTCTGTGAAATTTCTCGTAAGCGAGAAATTGACATAATTCTATAGCACAGATTAACTTATCAAGCGTTAATGAATAAGAGGGCTAATTATTTTCAATTAATTTGACTTATTAAAATTTATTAATCTGTTACAGGAATCTGTCTTTTAATGATTTAAAATTAATTTACGAAATATTGGAAGAGATACATGAACATTCGTTTTATGCTTACAAAATACTCCTATAGATAGTCATGGTGTTATCGTTATCGAGCATAAAGACGAATTTAATGTTTTGAAATGACAACAGTGGAGATTGGCGACGAATCACATTATTTTGTTTCACTTTTTCGTAGACTAAATGTTACCTATTTCTCAGATACCTACAGGTATTTTTCACTGTCTGTCGAGGTGACCAAGAATGCCAAGACAAATTGGCGTGTCAAATCGCAGCTAAAAGCCTTGGAATCAGTACCGAGATGAACGGCATATGAATATTAACGCGCAATTTGATTATGTAAAGTCGTTTTCTTGTGTTCATTTAGATCACTTTGACTGGAAGTTCAAATTTTTACATTATTTGTAAATACTTTGTGCGATCAATTCAAAGTAGTCCTAGTTCTAGCTGTCCTAGTTATCCATGTCTTTGTGTATTTCATGGCATTTCCGACACAGGGAATCCTATCTACGAATATGATCGTGAAACGTTTCATTTATTGAATCCACTAAGGGTAAGTATTAGTTCTACATCTAAAGCTTCTTTGTTACGATGTTTCAAGATTCAAGAAGCATGTTCTAACAAGATGTATCAATGATGTAGTAATTCGTCACCAACCCCACCATACCTGAGTGGCCGCTTAGCTGGGGTGCTGGGTCACCTTGCGCAGACGGTAGCCGCCGGTCCCGCGGACGGTGTACAGCACCACGATGGCCACGGCGACGATGGAGACTCCGATAGCGTTGATGATGATGCCCTCGGTCGGCAGCAAGGCGTACTCGTCGGCCCTGAACACCGCATGCGCCCAACGTTAGTCAATTTAAGTAAGTAAAGATATGTTAAGTGTTGTCGCGTTAGTATGGGGAAGTATGTTAGGTATCTCCAGGGACCGTACTGTTAACTTTTAGTACGAGCCTAAACTGGGGCCTATTCTGAAGAGTGAGTGAGATGTTGTCTCGGTCACTCTCGCTTTCATTAGAAATGTCATGGGAGTAAGAGTGACGGAGATAATCTCAAGCGCCTAAGAATAGGGTCCCTCAATCGCCCTGACTTTCGTCGCGTTTTGTCAGAGAAAACGCGAGACAAATGCCAAAGTGATTAGGTTCAGGTTCGCGATAAGAATTCATAGTACGGGCCCGGAGCTCACAAAACTGTTATATGATATAGGTTAAGCTCTCTCAAGTTCTTGCTTTTGTGTGGTAGCTCTATTATCTCGACTAAATTATCTTTCGTCAAGTTTCGTCGCGAATTCTTAACAAAGGTCGGCAATTAATTAAGGAACATTTAATGCCTTACTTAGAAGTGCATATAAACTGTTAACAAAAATATTTCTTAACTTTTATACAAAATGAAGTGCGTAATACAAACGTCACTTAAGTATGCCAGGCGGTCATAACTAAATGCCCTTATTGTTAGTTTTTATTTGTTGACTGGCTACCCTAATTCAGAAGAAAAACTGCGAAATCGCGAATTTGGAACAGTTTTATGAGCTATGAAAAAGAACCTTTTATAACATTAAATAAACAAAATAATTTAAGTACCTAAATATTAGTTCTTCCACCTTAGTTCACAAAAAACGCTCCGAAAAACAAGCACATAAATCACCAATTTTTCTCAAAAGCAGATACAAATAAAAGCCAAATCATGCAAGTGAAAATTCAAACACATACCTTTAAAATCCAACAACATCCTACAATCAAGTGGAAGTGAGTGGTTCATAACAACTCTGAAGAAACAGACATAAAGCTAATGATCATAATATTCATAATGTGTTATAGTGATACCTCAGAACTGGGTGGTCGTAAATGGTTTAACGAGCTATGAAACTAAAGATAGATCAACACAACACATGCAATATGCACGCAGGCAGTTAAGGATCGTCGAATAAAAGCTTCTTTGTTGGCACTTACTTACAAGTAGGTATATACTCCAAAGAGGGTAATATAACCTATTAAGCGCTTAAGTCACCTATGAACCCATTTTTTTTTTCATGTGTGCCTATAATATATGTATATTATACATATTATGTACTTGACAAGCGCTAATGAGCCTTGTGCGCCAACGACTATAGTGCACAAAAATTAACTCCATTAAAATTTTAAATGAGTATCTATTTAAAACATTTTTATGGATTTTCTTTATTAATCAAAAATCAAATCAAAAGTCTAATTCTTACAATCATTTATTTTAATGCAACAAAATACAGTGTTCTGACCTATTCTAATATTTGTAATCTTATTTCATTTGTAAGTTATATAAAAATATCATATTGGTCTGATACAGACCAAAGATGTAACTCTATAAGTCTCAATTCTATAGATGTTCAATGTTTTTATTTACTTACTTAATTATTTATTACAATAATATAAATCTATGTCTAATCATATTTATTTGAATATTAAATGCCTATCTACAAATACATTATCTAAATAATTTTAAATCATTTAATTGGAGTGAATAATTTACGAATTCCAATATCTTAAAAATTTGAAGTAGATATAATTTTTCAAAGACTCGTGGTCTGACTTTTCTGTTTGTAAAGATCCAAGTCATATCATACATTTCAGTGAACAAATAACTCTAGATTACTCGCTGTGAGACTAGCGTCTTTCAGCGCAAGCCCTTCTTTAAACATCAAAGATCCTTTACATCTTTGGTATACCTACTTAGGACTTTTTTACGTTTGTCAAGTTCCTAAATTTATCTACTTCTATTTAGGTGGTGGGGTGTAAATAAAACAGCAAATGTGGTTTAATACAAGTATTTAATGTACCATAATGTATGCCGTATAAATATTTCAAAATGTAAAACAGTGATAAAATTCATATCCCAACTGATAGTAACTGCAACCAACACAACTTATTTCGAAATTAAATTTCAGTAAGTATCTAAATAAACTACGAATCGAAATTACAATGTTAATGGAGAAGTCTTAATTAATAGATACATTGAGAAGCAGGTACCAGTATTATCTTGGTGCGTCGTGTAATTTATGCAAACACCCAAGCACGAGTTCGTAACGTTCGGGAACAAATGTGAAATATTTGTTCAACGTGTGATCCGTCAGGTTATACTATAATATAATTATATAGTAGTTATAGTTATAGCTTCCAAAATATCATGTGCCATCTTTTAACTTGACAAACCGTATTTTGGAGTTTCAGTAGATAATAAATAGGTACAAATACAAGTCAAAAATTTTCCACTAGGTAAATATACGCAGAGTTGCCATTATATTAGTTATACATTTTTGGAAACGAAATAAACTAGTGCTATGGGTAAAAATTACCAACGTCTTCTAGAAAAGATGACTTATTTCAAATCTATTACAAAAAAAACATGCCTCTGTACAAATGGAAGTCTATAATAATATAAAAACTTGGCCCCGGTGTTTGAATAGGGATCCGTCAAGACTGGAATATTTAAAAATTGCTTACAAATGCTTTTGTTTTCAAATTTGTATTTTTATACAAATTCATCGCAAAGTCTACAAAGGGCCTACTTATGAATGCAGTCTTGATACGGATTGTATGTTTGTATATACTCAAAAGTTATTAAAAAATCGAATGTTTTTTGGAATGCAATTTTTATAAAAATGAATACTTAGACATACGTTCTTGTATAATTAAATAGTATAGTTATTATACATAAGAATGAAAAATGCGTAGGTACCTCTTGTACAAAATGAAACACCTTGAGCGATATTCTATAGTTATGACAAACATGCTACTCGTAGGTAGGTACATAGTAATAATTGATTAAATGACATACCACTTTACATCGAATTTGGCAACATGGATGAACACTTGTCTTACATAAAATACCTTACAATAAATATGCAAATGAAGACGTTAATATTGTTTCTTGTGTTTTTATTGGAACTTTCACCATGTTGAATAGTGAAAGCAAAAGTTCTCTATCTAAGTATATATTTTGTAGAATCATAAAACACAGCTCAATCAGGTTCGATATATTTGAAATATGAATCAAGTTAACCGGGGCTTACAGAACTGATTGTTGAAATCTTTCACTGGAGAGATATAATCAGTTTCAACCCGAAAATATGAATAAGTAGCCAGATTATTAGTTATTCGTTGTTGATTAGGTATCTTGCGACCTTATTGAGATTAGCATTAATTTTATTGCAGTTTTCAATACGAAACCGATGCAATGTAACTTGGGATGTTATAAGAAAATAAAAACACAAGAAACAAATACGTTTTTTCTGCTGACCATTAAATATTATGTAAATGGTAAATTTCGCTACTAATCCATCACATACTACATCTATCGAACACTCGCACATTACATTAAATTAATTAAAATATATACAAGTTACATCTAGACCTAGAACTTAACTAAACTACGTAGGTTATGCAGACGCTGAAATAGCGACAAGGTTATATTATGGCCTCTGAAAATTATGAAGAGCTGATATAGGTACGTCCAAAACCATTATTTGTGTTTGTGTTCCATAGAAGCTTTCACTGTATGTACCAGCTAAGTATCCTTACATATCTAAAAGTTACGTTACCATATATCGAGTACGATTATAAAGAAACTTTAGTACATTATCTAAAAGAAACAATAATCATGTCGCCCTCAAACTAATATTAACTGACACAATGTTTCAGTGGCATTTCATTTTCTCGAACATAAAAACCGCATTAGGGACACTCTCGCCAAAATAAAGTTTGAGAGAAGGGACAAGAGAAAATAAATAAAATAGACTACTAGAAAGATGAAGAAAGTACAAGTGATAGTGATGTTAGTTGTTAGCCAATAATTTTTGACAACGCGAGATTTTTGATCTAAAAATTCTCGTCGAGAATTCTGGTGAGAGTGTAATGCTATACAAAGTAACAAAGTTACGTCAACACAGACAATGTCAATGATTTTCAAACATTAATTAGAAATCAACGAGAAACAATACTACATTTCCAATATCAGTCGAATTAATTTGGACTAAGACGGAATCAACTCACATTTAATAATTTACATAATAATCAAACTGGAACAACGCACAACCCCAAGAACGATAAAATATGTATCATTTGATTTTTAACCTAAAGTTAACAAATTGAGCTAAAATATTTAAACCCTCTCACGTATTCAGAAACACTCGAGAAGTTAGTAAGTTCTTAAAAATTGTCTCGTTTTCTGTGAAATTTCTCGTAAGCGAGAAATTGACATAATTCTATAGCACAGATTAACTTATCAAGCGTTAATGAATAAGAGGGCTAATTATTTTCAATTAATTTGACTTATTAAAATTTATTAATCTGTTACAGGAATCTGTCTTTTAATGATTTAAAATTAATTTACGAAATATTGGAAGAGATACATGAACATTCGTTTTATGCTTACAAAATACTCCTATAGATAGTCATGGTGTTATCGTTATCGAGCATAAAGACGAATTTAATGTTTTGAAATGACAACAGTGGAGATTGGCGACGAATCACATTATTTTGTTTCACTTTTTCGTAGACTAAATGTTACCTATTTCTCAGATACCTACAGGTATTTTTCACTGTCTGTCGAGGTGACCAAGAATGCCAAGACAAATTGGCGTGTCAAATCGCAGCTAAAAGCCTTGGAATCAGTACCGAGATGAACGGCATATGAATATTAACGCGCAATTTGATTATGTAAAGTCGTTTTCTTGTGTTCATTTAGATCACTTTGACTGGAAGTTCAAATTTTTACATTATTTGTAAATACTTTGTGCGATCAATTCAAAGTAGTCCTAGTTCTAGCTGTCCTAGTTATCCATGTCTTTGTGTATTTCATGGCATTTCCGACACAGGGAATCCTATCTACGAATATGATCGTGAAACGTTTCATTTATTGAATCCACTAAGGGTAAGTATTAGTTCTACATCTAAAGCTTCTTTGTTACGATGTTTCAAGATTCAAGAAGCATGTTCTAACAAGATGTATCAATGATGTAGTAATTCGTCACCAACCCCACCATACCTGAGTGGCCGCTTAGCTGGGGTGCTGGGTCACCTTGCGCAGACGGTAGCCGCCGGTCCCGCGGACGGTGTACAGCACCACGATGGCCACGGCGACGATGGAGACTCCGATAGCGTTGATGATGATGCCCTCGGTCGGCAGCAAGGCGTACTCGTCGGCCCTGAACACCGCATGCGCCCAACGTTAGTCAATTTAAGTAAGTAAAGATATGTTAAGTGTTGTCGCGTTAGTATGGGGAAGTATGTTAGGTATCTCCAGGGACCGTACTGTTAACTTTTAGTACGAGCCTAAACTGGGGCCTATTCTGAAGAGTGAGTGAGATGTTGTCTCGGTCACTCTCGCTTTCATTAGAAATGTCATGGGAGTAAGAGTGACGGAGATAATCTCAAGCGCCTAAGAATAGGGTCCCTCAATCGCCCTGACTTTCGTCGCGTTTTGTCAGAGAAAACGCGAGACAAATGCCAAAGTGATTAGGTTCAGGTTCGCGATAAGAATTCATAGTACGGGCCCGGAGCTCACAAAACTGTTATATGATATAGGTTAAGCTCTCTCAAGTTCTTGCTTTTGTGTGGTAGCTCTATTATCTCGACTAAATTATCTTTCGTCAAGTTTCGTCGCGAATTCTTAACAAAGGTCGGCAATTAATTAAGGAACATTTAATGCCTTACTTAGAAGTGCATATAAACTGTTAACAAAAATATTTCTTAACTTTTATACAAAATGAAGTGCGTAATACAAACGTCACTTAAGTATGCCAGGCGGTCATAACTAAATGCCCTTATTGTTAGTTTTTATTTGTTGACTGGCTACCCTAATTCAGAAGAAAAACTGCGAAATCGCGAATTTGGAACAGTTTTATGAGCTATGAAAAAGAACCTTTTATAACATTAAATAAACAAAATAATTTAAGTACCTAAATATTAGTTCTTCCACCTTAGTTCACAAAAAACGCTCCGAAAAACAAGCACATAAATCACCAATTTTTCTCAAAAGCAGATACAAATAAAAGCCAAATCATGCAAGTGAAAATTCAAACACATACCTTTAAAATCCAACAACATCCTACAATCAAGTGGAAGTGAGTGGTTCATAACAACT
Organism: Alcis repandata; assembly: GCA_949125135.1. Lineage (NCBI taxonomy): Eukaryota > Metazoa > Arthropoda > Insecta > Lepidoptera > Geometridae > Alcis > Alcis repandata. Next base: position 5,482,720 of record OX421226.1, on the reverse strand, counting down.
CTGAAGAAACAGACATAAAGCTAATGATCATAATATTCATAATGTGTTATAGTGATACCTCAGAACTGGGTGGTCGTAAATGGTTTAACGAGCTATGAAACTAAAGATAGATCAACACAACACATGCAATATGCACGCAGGCAGTTAAGGATCGTCGAATAAAAGCTTCTTTGTTGGCACTTACTTACAAGTAGGTATATACTCCAAAGAGGGTAATATAACCTATTAAGCGCTTAAGTCACCTATGAACCCATTTTTTTTTTCATGTGTGCCTATAATATATGTATATTATACATATTATGTACTTGACAAGCGCTAATGAGCCTTGTGCGCCAACGACTATAGTGCACAAAAATTAACTCCATTAAAATTTTAAATGAGTATCTATTTAAAACATTTTTATGGATTTTCTTTATTAATCAAAAATCAAATCAAAAGTCTAATTCTTACAATCATTTATTTTAATGCAACAAAATACAGTGTTCTGACCTATTCTAATATTTGTAATCTTATTTCATTTGTAAGTTATATAAAAATATCATATTGGTCTGATACAGACCAAAGATGTAACTCTATAAGTCTCAATTCTATAGATGTTCAATGTTTTTATTTACTTACTTAATTATTTATTACAATAATATAAATCTATGTCTAATCATATTTATTTGAATATTAAATGCCTATCTACAAATACATTATCTAAATAATTTTAAATCATTTAATTGGAGTGAATAATTTACGAATTCCAATATCTTAAAAATTTGAAGTAGATATAATTTTTCAAAGACTCGTGGTCTGACTTTTCTGTTTGTAAAGATCCAAGTCATATCATACATTTCAGTGAACAAATAACTCTAGATTACTCGCTGTGAGACTAGCGTCTTTCAGCGCAAGCCCTTCTTTAAACATCAAAGATCCTTTACATCTTTGGTATACCTACTTAGGACTTTTTTACGTTTGTCAAGTTCCTAAATTTATCTACTTCTATTTAGGTGGTGGGGTGTAAATAAAACAGCAAATGTGGTTTAATACAAGTATTTAATGTACCATAATGTATGCCGTATAAATATTTCAAAATGTAAAACAGTGATAAAATTCATATCCCAACTGATAGTAACTGCAACCAACACAACTTATTTCGAAATTAAATTTCAGTAAGTATCTAAATAAACTACGAATCGAAATTACAATGTTAATGGAGAAGTCTTAATTAATAGATACATTGAGAAGCAGGTACCAGTATTATCTTGGTGCGTCGTGTAATTTATGCAAACACCCAAGCACGAGTTCGTAACGTTCGGGAACAAATGTGAAATATTTGTTCAACGTGTGATCCGTCAGGTTATACTATAATATAATTATATAGTAGTTATAGTTATAGCTTCCAAAATATCATGTGCCATCTTTTAACTTGACAAACCGTATTTTGGAGTTTCAGTAGATAATAAATAGGTACAAATACAAGTCAAAAATTTTCCACTAGGTAAATATACGCAGAGTTGCCATTATATTAGTTATACATTTTTGGAAACGAAATAAACTAGTGCTATGGGTAAAAATTACCAACGTCTTCTAGAAAAGATGACTTATTTCAAATCTATTACAAAAAAAACATGCCTCTGTACAAATGGAAGTCTATAATAATATAAAAACTTGGCCCCGGTGTTTGAATAGGGATCCGTCAAGACTGGAATATTTAAAAATTGCTTACAAATGCTTTTGTTTTCAAATTTGTATTTTTATACAAATTCATCGCAAAGTCTACAAAGGGCCTACTTATGAATGCAGTCTTGATACGGATTGTATGTTTGTATATACTCAAAAGTTATTAAAAAATCGAATGTTTTTTGGAATGCAATTTTTATAAAAATGAATACTTAGACATACGTTCTTGTATAATTAAATAGTATAGTTATTATACATAAGAATGAAAAATGCGTAGGTACCTCTTGTACAAAATGAAACACCTTGAGCGATATTCTATAGTTATGACAAACATGCTACTCGTAGGTAGGTACATAGTAATAATTGATTAAATGACATACCACTTTACATCGAATTTGGCAACATGGATGAACACTTGTCTTACATAAAATACCTTACAATAAATATGCAAATGAAGACGTTAATATTGTTTCTTGTGTTTTTATTGGAACTTTCACCATGTTGAATAGTGAAAGCAAAAGTTCTCTATCTAAGTATATATTTTGTAGAATCATAAAACACAGCTCAATCAGGTTCGATATATTTGAAATATGAATCAAGTTAACCGGGGCTTAAAGAACTGATTGTTGAAATCTTTCACTGGAGAGATATAATCAGTTTCAACCCGAAAATATGAATAAGTAGCCAGATTATTAGTTATTCGTTGTTGATTAGGTATCTTGCGACCTTATTGAGATTAGCATTAATTTTATTGCAGTTTTCAATACGAAACCGATGCAATGTAACTTGGGATGTTATAAGAAAATAAAAACACAAGAAACAAATACGTTTTTTCTGCTGACCATTAAATATTATGTAAATGGTAAATTTCGCTACTAATCCATCACATACTACATCTATCGAACACTCGCACATTACATTAAATTAATTAAAATATATACAAGTTACATCTAGACCTAGAACTTAACTAAACTACGTAGGTTATGCAGACGCTGAAATAGCGACAAGGTTATATTATGGCCTCTGAAAATTATGAAGAGCTGATATAGGTACGTCCAAAACCATTATTTGTGTTTGTGTTCCATAGAAGCTTTCACTGTATGTACCAGCTAAGTATCCTTACATATCTAAAAGTTACGTTACCATATATCGAGTACGATTATAAAGAAACTTTAGTACATTATCTAAAAGAAACAATAATCATGTCGCCCTCAAACTAATATTAACTGACACAATGTTTCAGTGGCATTTCATTTTCTCGAACATAAAAACCGCATTAGGGACACTCTCGCCAAAATAAAGTTTGAGAGAAGGGACAAGAGAAAATAAATAAAATAGACTACTAGAAAGATGAAGAAAGTACAAGTGATAGTGATGTTAGTTGTTAGCCAATAATTTTTGACAACGCGAGATTTTTGATCTAAAAATTCTCGTCGAGAATTCTGGTGAGAGTGTAATGCTATACAAAGTAACAAAGTTACGTCAACACAGACAATGTCAATGATTTTCAAACATTAATTAGAAATCAACGAGAAACAATACTACATTTCCAATATCAGTCGAATTAATTTGGACTAAGACGGAATCAACTCACATTTAATAATTTACATAATAATCAAACTGGAACAACGCACAACCCCAAGAACGATAAAATATGTATCATTTGATTTTTAACCTAAAGTTAACAAATTGAGCTAAAATATTTAAACCCTCTCACGTATTCAGAAACACTCGAGAAGTTAGTAAGTTCTTAAAAATTGTCTCGTTTTCTGTGAAATTTCTCGTAAGCGAGAAATTGACATAATTCTATAGCACAGATTAACTTATCAAGCGTTAATGAATAAGAGGGCTAATTATTTTCAATTAATTTGACTTATTAAAATTTATTAATCTGTTACAGGAATCTGTCTTTTAATGATTTAAAATTAATTTACGAAATATTGGAAGAGATACATGAACATTCGTTTTATGCTTACAAAATACTCCTATAGATAGTCATGGTGTTATCGTTATCGAGCATAAAGACGAATTTAATGTTTTGAAATGACAACAGTGGAGATTGGCGACGAATCACATTATTTTGTTTCACTTTTTCGTAGACTAAATGTTACCTATTTCTCAGATACCTACAGGTATTTTTCACTGTCTGTCGAGGTGACCAAGAATGCCAAGACAAATTGGCGTGTCAAATCGCAGCTAAAAGCCTTGGAATCAGTACCGAGATGAACGGCATATGAATATTAACGCGCAATTTGATTATGTAAAGTCGTTTTCTTGTGTTCATTTAGATCACTTTGACTGGAAGTTCAAATTTTTACATTATTTGTAAATACTTTGTGCGATCAATTCAAAGTAGTCCTAGTTCTAGCTGTCCTAGTTATCCATGTCTTTGTGTATTTCATGGCATTTCCGACACAGGGAATCCTATCTACGAATATGATCGTGAAACGTTTCATTTATTGAATCCACTAAGGGTAAGTATTAGTTCTACATCTAAAGCTTCTTTGTTACGATGTTTCAAGATTCAAGAAGCATGTTCTAACAAGATGTATCAATGATGTAGTAATTCGTCACCAACCCCACCATACCTGAGTGGCCGCTTAGCTGGGGTGCTGGGTCACCTTGCGCAGACGGTAGCCGCCGGTCCCGCGGACGGTGTACAGCACCACGATGGCCACGGCGACGATGGAGACTCCGATAGCGTTGATGATGATGCCCTCGGTCGGCAGCAAGGCGTACTCGTCGGCCCTGAACACCGCATGCGCCCAACGTTAGTCAATTTAAGTAAGTAAAGATATGTTAAGTGTTGTCGCGTTAGTATGGGGAAGTATGTTAGGTATCTCCAGGGACCGTACTGTTAACTTTTAGTACGAGCCTAAACTGGGGCCTATTCTGAAGAGTGAGTGAGATGTTGTCTCGGTCACTCTCGCTTTCATTAGAAATGTCATGGGAGTAAGAGTGACGGAGATAATCTCAAGCGCCTAAGAATAGGGTCCCTCAATCGCCCTGACTTTCGTCGCGTTTTGTCAGAGAAAACGCGAGACAAATGCCAAAGTGATTAGGTTCAGGTTCGCGATAAGAATTCATAGTACGGGCCCGGAGCTCACAAAACTGTTATATGATATAGGTTAAGCTCTCTCAAGTTCTTGCTTTTGTGTGGTAGCTCTATTATCTCGACTAAATTATCTTTCGTCAAGTTTCGTCGCGAATTCTTAACAAAGGTCGGCAATTAATTAAGGAACATTTAATGCCTTACTTAGAAGTGCATATAAACTGTTAACAAAAATATTTCTTAACTTTTATACAAAATGAAGTGCGTAATACAAACGTCACTTAAGTATGCCAGGCGGTCATAACTAAATGCCCTTATTGTTAGTTTTTATTTGTTGACTGGCTACCCTAATTCAGAAGAAAAACTGCGAAATCGCGAATTTGGAACAGTTTTATGAGCTATGAAAAAGAACCTTTTATAACATTAAATAAACAAAATAATTTAAGTACCTAAATATTAGTTCTTCCACCTTAGTTCACAAAAAACGCTCCGAAAAACAAGCACATAAATCACCAATTTTTCTCAAAAGCAGATACAAATAAAAGCCAAATCATGCAAGTGAAAATTCAAACACATACCTTTAAAATCCAACAACATCCTACAATCAAGTGGAAGTGAGTGGTTCATAACAACTCTGAAGAAACAGACATAAAGCTAATGATCATAATATTCATAATGTGTTATAGTGATACCTCAGAACTGGGTGGTCGTAAATGGTTTAACGAGCTATGAAACTAAAGATAGATCAACACAACACATGCAATATGCACGCAGGCAGTTAAGGATCGTCGAATAAAAGCTTCTTTGTTGGCACTTACTTACAAGTAGGTATATACTCCAAAGAGGGTAATATAACCTATTAAGCGCTTAAGTCACCTATGAACCCATTTTTTTTTTCATGTGTGCCTATAATATATGTATATTATACATATTATGTACTTGACAAGCGCTAATGAGCCTTGTGCGCCAACGACTATAGTGCACAAAAATTAACTCCATTAAAATTTTAAATGAGTATCTATTTAAAACATTTTTATGGATTTTCTTTATTAATCAAAAATCAAATCAAAAGTCTAATTCTTACAATCATTTATTTTAATGCAACAAAATACAGTGTTCTGACCTATTCTAATATTTGTAATCTTATTTCATTTGTAAGTTATATAAAAATATCATATTGGTCTGATACAGACCAAAGATGTAACTCTATAAGTCTCAATTCTATAGATGTTCAATGTTTTTATTTACTTACTTAATTATTTATTACAATAATATAAATCTATGTCTAATCATATTTATTTGAATATTAAATGCCTATCTACAAATACATTATCTAAATAATTTTAAATCATTTAATTGGAGTGAATAATTTACGAATTCCAATATCTTAAAAATTTGAAGTAGATATAATTTGATTTAAAAAATATAGATAATTAATTACTGATCAAGAACCAGTTCGTAGTCGAAAGAACAAAGTAGGAATACAGGTATAAATAATATGTATTATATAGTTTATAATAGTTTGTCCAAAATTCTGGGTTATGATCGCAAAAAAATTATTAATCTTCCAGATTTATTTAATTTAATCTTCGTTAATATCGTTGATACAACCGGCTGAAGTGTAAGATCTAGAGAAGACCTCACTTACTATAGATATAACTATACCAGCAACATATTACTTTTCTTAGTAATAAATCTTTGTATCATAATTCGTTCTGAAGTTATAGCAACATTTCTAAATCACTTTCAAATCATCTGCATAAGCCAAATAGTAATCCGCCAGATTTGCGTCTCTCTCTTCTCTGTGTTGTCTCTGTCTTTTAATCTAAAGTTGTCCTGTTTAAAGGTCAACAGACCTAATGAGACCATCTCTGGTTTCTGTTGGTTTGAACTTGTCTCTCGATAAGATGTACATAACGACAGCGAGGATGGCCACCATGGACACTCCGATAGCGTTGATGATGATGCCTTCGTCCACCATGTTGCCGTACCGCTTGCTGTGGATACGACACATACACACATACAAGCTACTGAACTGACATACACAAGCATCTAGTGATAGTGCATCTACATTAGAACCGCTCGAATTTTCAGGTGTTTTCAGTAGAAGTTCAGGTGTAACTAATCTGATATTATATGATGTCTAAGGTCAACCCGTGTAGACAACAGAAACTGGGTCTCAAAGGAAGCAGCCTGGCCATGCTCATAAGCGGATGCTGTCAGATTTTGGAATAGAAAGTAGATAGGTAGCTACTATCTAGGTAGCGCTGGAACTTGTCTTATTTAGCTATGGTTCCGTTCTACGATATCATTATTTGAAATTCTTTAAAATCTTTATTATTTTCACAAACTTTGAATCTTCCAGAATTTGAGACAAAAAGAGAAGATTTGAGTGGTTCAAATGTAATTCGGAATGATTACTAATAAGAAGTGAGAAATGGACAGACAGCAATCAACAGACACAATTTGGTGTGACGTATTTGAATCTACATTCTACATGCTTGACGTGCACAAAACGTGCAAATTAGGATGCTGTTTGAAAAATTCTATAAAATTGCTATCCTTTTTCATGCACGCAAATATACTTCTTGCAGCTCCAACATTTTACTAAATTTTTCCAAACATTCCCATTGGGAAAAATAAAGTGCCCGAACTCAAAAACTGTTCGAAGCTTCCAAATAAAGAAATGGACATACCCAAGCGTGAATATGGCTTTCTCAGTGAGTCCGGTCAGACAGGCGGCGACTCCGAGGACGAAGGTCAGGATTCCGAAGGCGGCGTGGACGGGCACGAGAGAGGTGCGGAAAGCGGCGGTTCCCTTGTTGCAGATCAGCAGTAGGAGGAAGCAGAAGAAACCGACTGCGTACTGGAAAATAATATGATTGGGGTTAGTCTTTAAAAATCAAAGGTCGCGTTAGTGTTGGAGGTAAGCCATTCGGAATTGTTTTAATTGATAGATTCAAATTATCCGCAGTTAAGATAAGAGTGGTCTTTACTCTTTAGGTATCTTTTATGCGTAGTTTTTTATCATCTACAGATTGTTGCTAACCAAGCTTTTCGAAACAAATTACAATAAAAACCTACATCACGTACGCAATGACCTTTCAGAGTAAAATTGCTTTGCAATTACAATCGAAATAGTTGTAACTATAGTTAATGCCACTTGTACAAAAGACCTTGATTCAATGGCGATGTGACCGTCACGGTACTGTGACGACAGCTCATTGAGTTCAGTGGAGCACTCTACGTCCCTTGATAACGCGATGACGCGGTTGATGACAAACAAACACGTTTATTTAATTGACCATCTAACCGTGCTTCCGCTGGTTCAAAATATACTTAGCATAAAGTAAGGTTAGGATAAAACTAAACTCATGTGAGTTCTATGTGCTTGCTTTTATAGTTCCTGAGTTAATTGACTGTGACTGTGGCATAAAGACAGACAGGCACTTAAATCTTACCATTGGTTATTTTTTACTATTTTGATACGGAACCCTAGAAAGTCTCTAAAAATATACTTTATGTACCCTTGAAATAAATTACAGGTGATTTCTCTATGCTCTATTGCTCGGGGTATGGAAGTAGATTGAAAGTAATAAAGACATACCTGTATACCAAACAGTCCCATAGCAACGAAGCCGATCCAGCTGTGCAGGGAGTAGAAGTTGTTGATGCCCTTCTTGTTGTGGTAGTCCAGCACCGCCAGGAACCCGATCACGATGCAGGGGAACGCCAGCGCGTGGAAGATCGCGTGAAGCAACTTCACGTAGATCCGGCGGAAGCAGCGGCAGACGCGGTACAGGAGCAGCGCTGGAATTTGACGAATTATTTAATCAGTTTCGGGTCAAAAGGTTCGATAATATAAGCTTCTTTCCTTGCATTATATACTGACTTGAAAGTGTTACTATCTCGGATCATATTACTACCTATATGAAGAGTAACGTTCCTGATTGTCTGGTAAAAGTGAAATATTACGTAAAAATGCAATTTTATTTTTACTTCCTAAATTGTTTTTGCATCAAAGTTGCAACATTAACATTGAAGCAAGCATGTTGGCTTTGATAAGTTTACTAGTGGCTTAGTATCAACTAAAATTAGTATACATATTTGTATTTGTTCATGTACGTTTTGGATCAAATCTTAAAGAAATAACATAATTACTCCTTTGTCTACCTCACATGTGACTCGACATAAAAAGCAGTATCAAACTTACCGAATCCGCTGAAAGTGATGAAGCCAGCCACCATGAGCGTAGGATGCAGATTGAACTGCTTGTCTGGCGTGTCCTCAGCCCAGGCGTACCCGTCCCGGTAGTAGAACACCCAGAACACGGTGAGAGCCGACACGCCGATGAGCAGGATGGTGGCCAGGGTGATGACCAGTGCATACTCGCACCATTCGCACGCCCCCCGCTCCTGCTCTTCCGCCTCGTATGATCGGGTGCGTTGGCTGCAACAAAAGGAAAAATGCCATAAGTATAAACTCTAAAGTATTCAAAATTTAGAACTGGCCTAAGATTGTTCTATGAAAATAATTGGTATGACACTCATTGATTCAATAGAACATTGTAAATACGTAAAATTAATCTTAAATGACCAACTTGGCTAGGCTTGTAAATTTTAAAGGGCCTCTCGACCTTATTAAATTTATGAGTAAGAGCCTAAGTTAATATTTGATATTTAACCCCATTTTTTTTACTTTGATAATTGATACAAGATCCATTTATGTTGGCTTGTCACGAAATATGTTTGTGAACAATATCAATTATTTACTTATGTACTTCATTATTCACACCTTTACAAACAGATCTGTCTGTCTATTCAAAGAAGTCATTGAAACCTGCTATCGTGACGCGAAACTTGTTTGAGTCAATGGAATCTAACGCGGGCAGGTTGGCGAGAATAGCGGCCAGGAAACCGCAGGCTCCATTCACATACTACGCCACGAAGTACCTGTGTATCTACTCGATACCTACTTGTATCTAGTACCTTGACTCCGACGCTGGCTATGATATAAAGTTTAGATTGAAGCTGAGGGTGTCGGATGTCGGGATCATTCATGGGACGCCGGATGCGAGTCATGTCACGGAACGACGAGCCACGAGCTTTCTAAAGGACAATGGACCCACCGCTTGGGTTTATGTTAGCTTATCTGAGCTTATTTTACCTTGATGCCCTGTTTTTGTGCAACTAAAAGTATCTGTATTACAAACATTGACTTCAGTTTCTCAATCAATTAGGCTTTACGCCTGACTCAACTCGCGGTTTAATGTTTCCTCTATTTTAATAAACATTTGGTGCGTTTATCAGGAAATCCGTTGCAATTTCTACAGACCTTGAATTCTAAGGAACCGGTGTATACAATATATACAAACGAGATATGGGTCGCCTATCTATTGGAGTATTAGTGGCAAAGTACCGTTTGACATGCTATTTGTGTAGTAATCGTGATTTCGTGATTGTCTTGACCGTGGCTCTGCAAGCTAGTTCGAACAAATGCTAGTAGGTTTGATTGGTGCATCCATTGATAGGGCAGAGGTCAATGAATCACCGAGCTTGGGAATTGACGGACACTGGCCTTAGTGGACTTGCACAATAGGACTGTCTCCCAAACGTATTGTGGTATTGACAGGCCATTCGTCTCAGAGCAGTCAAACACCGCCAACTGAGTAAAAACTCATGTCTGCTTAAAAGAAAGCCTTAATAATTAAATGAAATTCTAAAAAGTTTCAGCCTGAATCCGGAAACCCCTTTTTACCTCGTGCATTTTAACGAGAAAAGTTTAAAAAGCTGCCGGTTTTGGAAGGCGTGAAAATTAAAATATCTCGTAGCAGGCAAAGCGACATGGTACAATTTAATTTTATCATAATTTGCGGGACGTGGCTTCAGCCAGGAGCTGACAAAGAGCTTTATAAGCAAGCCTTATCCTCCTCATAATGAATTCCTGCTTACGAATGAATTTTGCGCTCACATTCTTTGTTCGGAATTTCGGAAACCTATTCTCCTCTTACAAAATCTCTTAAATATAATCTAGTAGGCAAAACTTGCTTCAACAAGGTATTTATGTGAAAATTTTGTTGGTATCTACTGTATAATTAAATTTATGGGTACAATAGGCCTAAGTTTGAAGGTATTTTAAGACAGATCTAAACCAACTAAAAATATATCTGTCTTTATCATTGCAAGCCAGGACAGACAAGACAAGGATGCCAATAGTTTTAGAAAATTTAGATCTGTCTTAAAAAGCCTTCAAACTTGGGCCTAATATGTCAGGTTGTTAACTGAACTATTGTAACCACAGAACAGCAAGTAACTGTGTAATAACTGCTTCCTATTTTGATCCTAGTCATTTTAATTGGCGAACACAGTACAACTCATGGTTACTGTTATGAGGTATGACTGTCCGCAATTTCTCTCGACGACTCACATGAAACGATACGACGATGATTCTCATATTTCGCCGGAAACGTTCAGCCCAAAGCCAGCACATACAGAAAAAAAACTTTTCAAAACACGCAGCTTGCTTAGGTACGAACCGTGTATGACAACCGTGAGTAACCGCAAGTAGTCGCGAGTCAGCATTTATCTCCTGTACGAAATCTATACGTAGATATATATATGTATATACTGCTTACTAAGTCATTGACAGTATGCAAACCGGCGGCAGATTCGCTAAGGCCACCACGCGACGTTACCACTTACTCTCTGGGTCATGTGAAAGTAAGCACTTTGCACATCTATCGTGCTTTATACTACAAACTTGTTTTTGTCTAAGATCTACGTACCTAGTTGACTAATTATCATGTTGACTTCACCCTTTCCCTTGATATCCTTCCAATTTTGGCGATCCCATTCTAATCTGCCTAACCTTTTAAATGGCACGTACCTAAAGGTGTCGTTAATTTTATGTGACCTCTTTATATCCGAAAATAAGCTTGCCTTTGACCGCCATCTCGCCTGAATCGATAATTGAATCTTTTTTATGGAATTAGGTGACGAGACAAGCAAGCTAAGCCAAATTTTATGCGTTGCGCTGTCCCTTAGGCCTTGTTGTACTGTATGTACTTTAAAGTGTAAACAGCATATTTTGCGTGGCAATTCACAGCGCTCATCACCCAGAGTAATACGGTGAATTATTTGACGGCTAGACGATGTTGGTATTGGGCAAACAACAAACAGGTTCTCCAATCAAGTAGACACCTATACAAGTTAACGTATTGTACGCAAATTTCCTTCCTCCATTTAGTCGGGAACTGTGCAATGATCCGCCTAGTCCGAGGCATGTGATTCGCCGATTAACTCGATTAACCTCGATCACGATCAGTGACGAGGCACTTGCCTCTCGTATCTCTCGGACCCATCTTCTTACGAAAACTAACCGATACAATGCCTTGTCAATGTGAGTCTTAACAATTGACGAGTTTTCTCTAACGAGTGCTTGGTCAATGGTCATCTTATTACGACTAAGTTGGTCATCATCAGTTAGTTTTCTACCATACATACGAGTATATCTACAACGTGGTATTTGTTCCTATACCTCTATATACGAATAACTGCAGTATTTCTTCATTTAACTATTCATATTTCATGTTGTGATATGGATGTATGTATAAAATATAGTTCCAATTTACAAGACACTCCATCCTTGTTCTTTTAATCACTTCTAGTGGAAGTGTGTTAATGTGTTAGTTGGATCGTTTCACACTTACTTCATGTAAAAGGGCACACGCACACTAATATATATTGGCTAATCAAGAACAGGACATAGGAAACTTGAACTACTTATAAGAACTTAAACAAGTGCGTCTTCATGAATCGATTGAACTACTCGCATCTATACAATCACAAGTGGAAGTCATTAAAATCATCAACAGCTTTTGCTATTCAGTCGTGCGCCGTGCCACTATTCTCAGTCAATAAAGAAACAATCAAGACCTGAGAACATTACTTTCTTTTTTACCGACTATTCAACCAATAACATCTTCACACATCCAAACAACTACGCGGCACTCGCGATTTGGAAACTGTATAATATATCAAGAGTGGAATCTAGCTAAATAACTCAAGTAGATGTCGAGCGTAACTATCGGAGAAATGTAGTAGCGCAGGCCCTTTGAGAGAGGAAGGGGCGGTCATCGACCTTTCCGACCATGGTACTCCTGGCCTACATGAGAATCGCCGCTACATCGACCGCCGCTCTTACCATAACTGGTATAACATCAAGGCAAGCGTCCAATCAAGATTAAACTTTCGACGAGGGCCCCTATATCAAAAACTCAAACAAACCGTTCCAATTCGGAGCTTTTCGCGAGCTAGTTCACGTAATCCTCCGCCAGCAATGTTCCTAAGATTGCGCAACTGTTCAAGAAGACCGTTAAATTAACCACATTCATTCGGAAACTTCTCAGAAGTTCGCTACTCCGTCTCGAGTGTCCTTATCCCGTAATTAAATTGCCGGGCGAGTAAGGACTTTAAAGCCGATGATCCTATGAATATTTGAACTCTAAGGTGCATAATTACAAGGGTCAATTCAGCTTGCGCTGAATGCGCATTCTATCTCATAAAGTAGCGAATATGTAATTGGAACAAACTGCCAAGAATAATTGCACAAAAGTTGATCAGTCTTTGCGTAATGGTCTTTGGCTGAGAAGTTAACGATGCTTCGAAAACAAAGGGTTTTATTGAGTTAATTCTGACCCTTTGTTAAGCTTCTTCTGAACTGGGGTACCTTCTTATGTAACTTTTACCGAAAACTAAGTAGAGAGAGATTTCGTAAACTTGCTTTTTGATGATTTTATGTTACCTAATGTTTGTCTATGGAAGTTGCATTAGATCTTTTTACCCAACGCAACTCTTATACCTACTGATTAACTCTGCATCATTAAACTTAAGAAAAGTGTTACATTAAATAAATAATCAGATTTTGAAAACTTTGCTAAGATGTTCTAAAATTATAGTAAAAGTTGCAATAGTTTAATAGCCAATGTTAATCTACGATAAAGTACAAATATGTATCAGTTGAATCTGTTCTGGGTCTGAGTGTTTGTTGTTCTTGTCTTTATGTGTTACATTGCATCCCTGACAGGTAATGCTAGTTGGGAGCTATGAGTGCGAAACGTTATTTATTACTTTTTTAATACCAACAGCTGATGAGTTCGGAAAAACGTTCGATTTACTCGTCGCTTGTTTTTCGTCTGTACGACGACCACGACCGCTGTCAAGAGCGTTACGACCAAGAAGATGATTTACGGCCCAGCATTTTATTTGTCTGTATGACTTAGCGACAGAATAACTAAGTATGGTTGTGTGAAATGATTTACGAGTTACCCCAGTTGAAAATTTGACACGGGTCGACAGTTAATATATGATGCGTTGTAAATAAATACTCATTTGCAATGTTTGTACAAGAATTTAGCAACTATTGCACTTTGAGAAAGTATCCTAAAAACCTAAAAAAATATGGTTAACAACTTTTTAATACGTTTGAGGCTTAGCACAACTGGCCGATTTAACGCAAGCAGCCAATGATCCAGACAACTGGAAGAGTGACCGTGAGTGGCATTTACTAAGCTCTACCATGTTCAACAACATGAAAAACTGTAGCACCCGGTAACTTGTCTTAGAATTACAATTAAGACGTAGTTAAATGCTGGGGACCTATCTCAATCAGAAATAAGAAAATAGAAAGTATCTAAAACCGTTTACCTCAATCTAAAGATATTATACACCATGATAAAGGCTACTAGATGGCGGGCTAAACTCCGACACCAAAATTATCTACTCCTCCTGTACAAACTTATAGAAGCCCTTTGGTGAAAGATCGCCAGTTGTTAGTTACTGTCATAAACTCAGTTACCCAAAGGGACCGAGTAAAAGGTCCTCTGGTAATGATAGACTGCTACGGGCACCCTTTCGATGCCCAACGTTTCTGAGCTGAATTGAGCTCAGCAAAACCGATCTCTCAGAGTCGAGTATATCAGACGCTTCAGCGATTTATTGCTTGACTATTTTATTGGGGTTTATCTTTTCATACTTGAGTTTGTTTTACGTTGTTGTAGTGTGATTTTCATTCCAATATTCTTAATGGATATTGATAATATTACTGTAGGTAACCAGTTAAAATGAATAGCACTATAATTTTTTATTTTATTAGTTTTATTTCTTTTTATTTTAGTTTAAGATTTTAATTTAAGTAACACCTTGGCTTCGGCTGTAAAGTGCTTAAAAATAATAAAGAATTTTAATTATTAAAAGAAATATAGTCTATTTCATAGAAAGTAGAATTTGAAGACACCTCACATTTGAAAATCGGTCAAACCGTTTAGACAAAACATAATAACGTACGTATGTACGTAAAATACGTTAAAAAGTCACACGAAAACAGACATGCAAACACTCGAAAAACATCCTTCCTTTCGGCCAGTCGGGTAACAAAACAATATGCCATGGGTATTGTTTACAGCGTTAACTATTAGTTTTCTGATTTCCCATACATTCGCTCACAAACACATACAAGTGGAATGAGCCTACTTCATGGCTACTTTCTAACTTCAAAGCTGGAAATCTCGCTGTCGAGATGCAGCTTTCAAATCGTCCGTTACGGAGAGACGGCGTTTTTACATAAGTACGCATAAAATCGGATTTATGTTCTAACTTTATTTTTTATTGGGAGGTAAAACTTTGTGAATACCAGCTTCCTATTATGTACAAATGAAGCAGTAATATTTTTCATTAAATCGTATTATTACGTTTAATTAAAAATTGAAATTAGACTCAAGCTACTAATAAGTTGCATTCCAAAACTGCAATAAATAATGAATAAAAAAGGTTCAAAATTCAAACTCAACAATAAAAATCAAAATCACGAGAGCACAATTTTTCCGCAAATTCCTGTAACGATAGTCAGAAAAACAACAACTAGAAAAAACAAAAACAAAGCCGAAAACCTTTTCTGCTAAATCACATTTTATGAACTTTCATCGGTATTTTATGCTTGTTATAAAACGGCGACTGAATTTTCCGGAAAATGTCGATGGCGACGGCGGCGCTATTAAAATTGTGAGAGCGGGTAGATGTGAAATATTTTTCCTAAAATCTAGAACATACGTACCTATGTATAGCTGTTTCAATAGTAAGTGTAGTCAACGTCATTTGTTGTCTCCCTCGCGTTTACAAAGCATTGTTTATTTTGTTCCACAGTCCGCGATAGCGTCCCCAACGAGCTTTTGTCTGAGGGGACAGAGGTTCGTCCTATATAATGAGGAAGTGCTCCAGAAAAACTACACCGTACAGCAGAGCTAGGGCTGGCACTGTGTCGATAGGGCCGCGTTTAAAAATATTTTCTGACTCACAAGTGTTGCGATAATATAATTTCCTATATTAATTATTATCGAATGGTGAGAGTGCGAAGTCAAGTATCGCTCAAATTGTGTATAACTAAGCGATTCGGTGATAAAATAACAAGGAACAGTAAAGTTGATTATATTGTAAATTTAATAAAAGTTTTACTTATGCTAGTCCTGTATATTTTTAAAATGATTTTTCAGTAGATGTTTCTAAATTATTTTGAATGAATTTTATCGATATTTCTATAAAATGTAACATCTCTAGACCAACCGACAGTAGATAGGTACAATTTATTGTTACAAAATGCCACCGTTCTGTTCTGAGCACAGTAATTTACATCTTACATACTTGTTACCTTCGTACAATATTACAGGACGTTGAATTTTAATTAGATATAACTCTAGCCAGCGGTTTTACCCGTGAATTTCTAGTTCTTCTGAATTATAAGAAAATTTAAAAATAAATTTATATGTACATATTTATGATGCACGCTTCTACCTATCTTGCAAATGTTTTGTAATAATCAGGTTAGCCGTTTAATCATAAAAAGGTAACAAAAACCGTAACACACATTTACAAAAACATGGCGTACGAGCACAAATGTAAAAAAAAACATGCCATATCTCCTTTTGAATGATGAAGGAGCATGCAAAATCCCAGTATGATCAAATATTGTCAGCTTATATACTTCTATCTCACATCACAATAATAATACGTATGTACTCGTACCTACATTACACATAACTACCTGGGTAGTATTTTAGTAGGTAAATGTTTGTAACACTTTTCTTACAATGCTGTAGAATTAGTTGTTCTTTTGCGTTTATTTATGGTTCCGCATTCGCTAATGGCTGTTGCGCATTAGTTGTGGTAATATTATTTCATTTGAATAATTAATTCTGTTTCTAGAGTATGTCTGCGGTTATAGACATTAGACAGCTGACTTTGTTTTGTTTACATTTTGTGTTACTTTCGGTAACAAATTTTGTTTGTTTTTATTGTAATATAGGGCAAAAAAAATTGAAGCAAATCAGGGTATCAATTACAGGGCGTTTTACATAATAGGTAGGTACTCGTATGTAATATATTGTCGCTTGGACCTTTGCGCGGTCAAGATAATCTCAGCTCTCTTTAGAAACGTCATCAGATTGACATATAATCTTGATTGCCAAAATAATGGCTCAGATAAATAGGAGTAATGATCGACTTAGTATAAGTAAGTACAGATTAAAATTAAAATCCATTTAATTTCACTAAATATATTGATTTCTATCTAATGCTTAGTTGAATTAAATTTTTGTATTAGGTTTCATGTTTTTATTAATTAAACGGCTTGCCTTGACCGCCATCTCGCCTGATGTTTTATGAAACGGTCTACAACCCAGCACGTTAGCACACTTGCCTAGATGAAACCAATTTACTCTCGACTTAAAGACACTTCTCGGCGGCCATGACAGGCCCTGTCCGAAGCAATAAGTAGGATGTAGATTAAATCGGCCGCAGTCCTGCCCTTAACTGTTTGTAATAGCGATGATACATGCCTGTAACTGCTTTATAATGGAGCTCTGTTTCTCACGACTCGAATCGCAGTTTCATTTCTCGTCTACTGTATTTATGTACTTACTTTTAGTAGTTGAAAAAATAACTTAATAAGTTGATGAGTTTTAAAATTGTTTTTACCTTTTTCCTTGATAATTTTAACGTTAACATGCCAGACAATTCTAAAGGTTGGCAGATGTACTATAAATTCACTGAAATATACAGGGTCACCTCAAAAACACCAGCAACCTCGTAGGACTAGGTAGCTATCATCATAATACAACAACATTTGCTATGGGACCAAACGGAAATTCGTGAAAAAAAAATCAGCTGTTCCGTACATTATGTCGAGTGTCATTGACATTTTTCTATGGCTACCTAAACCTACGAGGTTGCTGGTGTTTTTGAGGTGACCCTGTAGATGAGACAGTTCTATTTTTAGTAAGTTCAGATCTGCCAATCAAAACTTTTAGAATTGGCTTGTATTGGCTTGTCTTTCGATAAAAGCATCACATAATATTACATACATAGGTACTTGTTGAATTGATTACCTCCTTTTTTAAGTCGGTAAAAACTTAAACTTAAAGGGATAACTAATGTACATTCATATAGGTAACATAATTCCAATTCCTTTAATTATGTAACTGCACATAACATTTACTTTATATCGTCATATTCTAATTGTCATTCCCTATTGTACAAAAACGAAGTGATATTACTACATCGACATTTCGTCATAAATCTCACGCTCTTAATTACCACAAATACTGTAGATATACGCAACACACACAAAAACAATCACAACCATAGAAATCACTCACACATACAAAGCTGCATTCGACTCCAATTTGGTTACAAACAGGACATGCAGAATGCCATGCAGTCGATTTCAATGCGGTTTCAATTAGAGAAGGGTAGGGTTGTCAAAACATTTACATAATTTTAGAATCCAGTTTAAAAATATTTTTTTAAAACAAGCTTTTTTTAAAACAACAAAAAGGGATTTTGCTAAAGCTTGTAACAACAGGGTATTGTAATACAAGCGATCTACGTAGTCAATCTTCTAATTTCAACCTTAGTTTACAAAAAAACCCAAAGCTTTTCTAAATCTTCAACATTACCAACCAGACCTCACAAAATACATTTCAGAGAAAATTACATTTGAGAAAATTGAATCCGTGCCGCTAACAGCCCTAAGCGTACGTGTAATGAGTCAATAAACAATATTAATTGCGGGTAGTCCGAGTCGGGGCGTTAAATTGGCCCCGCGGCGGCCAATATCCCACGCTCGACTAATCGCACCAATGTGAAACAGGATGCATTGCAAGCTCTTTCTCTAACGCTATTTTATCTTATAATATATATAAATCTCGTGTCACAATGTTTGTCCTCAATGGACTCCTAAACCACTTAACCGATTATAATAAAATTCGCACACCATGTGCAGTTCGATCCAACTTGAGAGATAGGATAGTTTAAATCTCAAATTATAGTCGCAATTTTAATTTATTGCAAATTATATATATACTGATAATTTTTACTATAAATTGACAAGTTAGCATCAACATACTACGGTTGCTATAGTTACGCAATTTGACATTTGACATAGAATTGACGCAATGGCTTTTGACAGGACAACGTCTGTCGAGTCAGCTAGTTTAAAATAGGAATTGCCGAAGCTTTCTTGTAATCAAAGGACTGTACTACGACTACTACTAAAGGACTAGTAGAATTATGCGCTCCGTAAGGGAATTATTGCTACAATAACGACCCGATTTAACTTCAGAGCTTTTGTCATGCCCGTAAATGGAGACTAAATTCATCTTATTTAATTTACTTCTTATTTTCAAATCCAGGGTCTAATTTTCTTTTAACATTTGATACAAATCTGTAAAGACTTTAACAACATTGGTTAAATATAACATTTTAAAAGATGTAAGTAATTTTTGTTTTTATTTTGTTACGTTATTACTTTATTTTTAAATTAGGCGCTGGTTTAAGACCATTGTAAAATGTTAATACATACCTTCAAACTCCTCAAAGCAACTTGCAATGTACAGTGGAATAATTTCGCAAACATCGTACAAGGAAAATCTCGTTAAACATTTCAGTGCAGCGACGTAAAACCACAACCACCCTACCCTCGAGATATTGCATTGCTTACATCTTAAAACTGGAAATATGAGCCACATTCATTTGCAGCTTTTCACGCCAAATTACAGAATAAACAATAGTACAACCAAGATTTTGAAGTGAGCTATCTTTCTGAGTTGAATAAAATAAATAGTAGGTACGAGCGAAATGCAGCAGAGATTTAACTTTCTGAATAAATTAATTCTGAATTTTGCTCTTCTCTTCTTTAGTAATTACGCGTCTACTCTGTGAATTTTAACCACGCGATTAGTCAAAATTATGTGGTTTTTCTCTTGTAATAATAATATTAAGATGTTAAATATTTTTTTGTACTAGACCATGCAAAATTCAGAAATGATTCATTCACCAACTCTTCTCTACTTTAGAAATTACGCGTTTACTCCAAGAATTTAACAACACAATTAGTTTTAAATTATGTATTTCTCTTATAATACCAGATGTTTAAATGTTATTGTGTAAGACCAAAACGTACTTCTCTTTATCTTTTAGCAGTTATGAAACGTAACCACTTACATAAGTATCTCAATTTGTTCCCTAATGATTGTGATAAGTGCAGGAAATCAGTATGAGTACGAACGTTTGTTATGTGAACGTGAACGGCTTCACCAAATGTGAACCCGCAACATAGAGTAGTATGGATGGATGTGACGAACTGACGAATAAATTTCATTACCTACATTGAATAGCTTCGACTATTGGTTTATAACTTTCCTTTGATATCAATTTAGTCAGTTATTTAGATAGTGAAGATAGTGTTATTTTGGTTGTGTCGTAGTTTAGGTTGTTGGGGTTTTTTGGGCTTTTGTTGACAGAAATAGCTGGAAACATAAGTTCTCTTTGCAGTTGTTAAGACAAGGATAGCGGTACTTTTAGTACGTTGAATTCTATCAGTAAAAACTTTCCGTGAAACCTTTTTTTTTTTCGTCTATTCGGGTGGATGAAGGCCACATAGCCATAACAGAAGTGTAAGTGACTCGATCACACGCCAATGTACTAAATGTACGTAGTGAACTTCATCGGTTACTTCATCTAATAAAACAAACCAATGAACTACCAAAACCATGCATTGTTCCCAACATTTCAAAGTTTCCAATACGGCCTACTTCACGTAGGCAGTTAACCAATACGCCCAAGTATGACCGAGAGTTTAGCGATGCCGATGCGGCCAATAAGAGGTAAAAAGTGGCCCACTGACCGTTAACGGTACTAGAGAGCCATAGCTCGGTACCAGAGGTGCCCGATAGATTGTGGATTTCACTATTGGCCTTGTGAGTTGTGAGGAACACAATCATATGGAACAAGCTCTTATCAGTAAGCTTGCCGCACTAATTTTGGACAGAGACGAAGCAAAGCGAGACAATCAACAAGACATCCTCTTTGTTTTGGACTGGACGACTTTGTTCTGTTCTGTCTATCTACTGCAAAGCTATCTAGGCTTTCGGCCCCTATGTGACTTCAAGA
Source organism: Alcis repandata (assembly GCA_949125135.1). NCBI lineage: Eukaryota > Metazoa > Arthropoda > Insecta > Lepidoptera > Geometridae > Alcis > Alcis repandata. The sequence goes on along the minus strand of OX421226.1, from coordinate 5,461,504 downwards.
GTTCATCATCAATTTAATCCCCAAAATCAGAGCTTGCCCAGTGCCCACACCTAGCTCATACTGGGTTAAGTGGCTACCCCCTTGTTTACCTACCAAAACTTCTAGAAAAATAGAAATGTTTCTATCGCAATTATAATCATCTTTATGTACTATGTTTTTCAACTGATCTAAAAATAAAAATCATCAAAATTGTATCGAGCCCTGAAGAACCATTTTATACTCAAAAAGTTTTGTCATAAAGAAGCACAAAAACCAATCTATTGGAATAAATATGAAACCAAAAGAAATATTCAATCAGCATTCTCATTACCAATTCAAACACGTGTTCTTCGGCTCCAAGGGCCTGCGTCCGTGACGTCTTTGCTTCGAGTTCCCGTTAGGACTGCGTACTTACGTGCCCTTTTAAACCGATACAAAAGTTACATACATAGAAACATGCTATGTTTTACTATAAAAATTAAATTGGTTTTGACACATTTTTGTTATTATCGATACGAGAATACTTAGCTATATTTGTTTTATAATAATATTTGAGTATGCCCATATTGGCCATGTTGTTTCTTTTTGTTTAATTTTTTTTATTGTCTGCGCTGCGAGAGATCGCTTTTTGTGACAAGACCAGACCACCTTTTGTTTATTTTTTTTAAATATTTTTTTATTGTTTGTAGTTTATTAGTCTAGCTTATTAGTAATGACTAAATCCGCATTTGACTACCAACTCTGTTGGTGACTTGTTTTGACATTTTTGGCTATTCTTGAAGTTTTAACAATAGACAAACCGAAAAAACCGTGTAATGTCGTCGCTGTATGTAGTATGCGACACACAGCGACGACATTACACGGTTTTTCTCAATCTGCGACATTTTTGAGATATTCCCGGTCCTCCCATGGGAGTTCCAATTCTAAAATAAAACGGTAACATTTTTCCCGCTTCTCTGATTATTATCGGCACAGTAGAGTACAGAAAATGGCTGTACCCGGTTTTCCATTTCCGACGTTGTAGGCTGTATAAGCTGTACCTATCTGATTGGTAGGAGGAACCAAACTGTATATTATAACTTATAATATCTAGTATATTACTTTGAAAATAATTTATCTGCATTTGACCAATTTGTAACCGTTTCTTTTTCTCCAGTGTGAAATTTATTTGTTTGCCACATTGTTTCAATCAAAGATAAGTTTCCATGTTCCCATGATATGGTTAAGTCTTTCACACGTTCAAAGATACAATATAGTAAGCGTATTGCTATTGCATTGTATTGTTATATTGGTAAGTAGCATGACAGTAACATTCAAGTTGGTAAGTACGGAAGTGAATAATTTTATTGAAGGAAAATTTCTTATGTAACAGATAAAGATACGATAAAAAAGATACGATAGGTATATCTAAAGATAAGATCACGCCTCGACCTAAGATACATATATTATCATCTAAGAGAAAATCCCGATGAGTTAAATTGACACATTTGAAACCACCAGTTTAATCTCATTCGAATCAATCATCATCATCATTCTCATTTAAAAGTGGTACCTACTTGAGTACTTGATCGGAATACGAAATAAATATGGTCATAAAGTAAAGCCTTCGGTATTAGAATGAGGTTTTGGATCGGAATAGATTAATTTTAATCGACTTAAAGAAGTAAAAAGCTCTCAATTTGGTAGTTTTTTTTAAGTTTGTAAACTCAGAACGTAATTATTTATAAACCAATCTGGATTTTTTTTAAAGGATATGCTTTCAGATTGATCCCATAAAAATGTCATTAAAATCACTTCAATGGTTTAAAAAAAGTGGTTGTCGATTAAAAAATTATGAAATGTAAAGCATATTCATTTATTAAACTGTACATCAGTCGTCAAAGCCGACAAGTCAATCCTTCATAATTGGGTCAAACGTGAATTTTCCCATTTAACAGATGCTGTATTAATTAATTCCACGGGTCAATGGCCACGCACAGATGGGAGGTGGGGCTTTCATCGGATATGCACGGATCATTTTAGCTACCTTTACTCGTATATAGTGGAAATGCTTGGCATTTCTGATGAAAGATATTTGGTTCGTTAAATATTTTGGTTTGGTACGTGTATGTGGCGTACTTAACACGAGTATCTCACATATGGTGTGGCAACCCTGATTTAATTTTAAGCAACTGATATTTTTCAAAAATACGTATATTTTCATTGATCAAATAGTATATTCTGACGTCAGTGTAGATTTTGAATGCAAGTTTGAAACTTCGTCAAACGTCGAATTGACGAACTCGACAAAATCGGGAAAAACGCATTAATTTGCCCTGACAAAATTGTAAAATTTTAAAGATTTTATCAAGTTTTAACATCAGTTTATCGATCGAAAAAATTCCATACTTGAACTGCAGTTCAGCTAATCTTCACTGGAAATTTTCGAGAACTGACGATAACTGGCAATCTGATTCTGTATTGTTGACCAGAATTTAAATTTTGCCGCATTACTGTTGCTAACCTAAACTATCATTCTTACCTATACCTACATATAAACATAATAAATAGACTAACGACTGTAGCATTGAAAACCCCTAATAGAAATAGAAAATAGAAATATAAGTTTTAGTGACAAAAAGATGATTCATAGTCGTGATAACTATATTCTTGTGACCTAAAGTCGAAATAGCAACATCACGAGTGAACTAAAACGCATTTAAAGTCATCTAAATCAACATGGACTCGAAAACTCAATTTGCAGACTTGCAAATTGGTAACGGGACAACAAAACTTGTATTTGTATGATAGACACAAATTATATGTGATTATTTAGCTGGTGCTTGTAATTTAAAATAAATATGTTTATTTAGCAAGAAGATTTAAGAAAATACTCAACATTTCAATGCGCTTTTCTTATGCGAGTGGTGTGTTATAAATTCCTTATCTACTTTTACTATGAAACCCTAAAATCACGACATACACTACCACAACTTCGACTGAATTTAAATAGCAAGAAATTGCGTCTCCATACATTTTATCTGGTGTGAATGTAAATTTTTATAGAGCTGGTATTCTCGAGCATACTTACCTAAACTTGGTCTATTTATTTCCAATTCAGATGAAAATTCTTATTCATAGCATCAATATGAAACCACAATATAAAAATATACTCTCATTTGCGACTCTCATAAAAGACTTGAACAAATAGAGTCAGTCTCCAGCAGTAATGTAAGAAACATTTGTATGCGAAGCTTCCACTAGTATTTTTCAAGACGCCACAACGAAGAGGAGTGCCGAGGAATTTTCAATATATCGTCGGTGGCACAAAAGGGCTTGACGTGCGTCCCATGGGAATAAGTTGACTGGCAAAGCTAACGTTTGCGGTGTGTTGTGACTACGAGACGAACAGAGGCTTACATATTGTTGATATTGGAAGAGTGTTTTTAAGAAAACGTGTCTTTTTGCTGCTTTTATTACCGTTTTAACATAATGCTAAATTTTGACGAGAAACCGCTGTTGTAAGGAGTAAAATGTTTTCAATGAAGCTGACAAAATCGGGCTTAGATATATTCTTATTTATTATCAATCATATGAATAGGATACTGCACAACGTTCATTGTACCTATACCTACGTACTTATTTATATTTTGATTAATAGTAAATTCAACGTTTGGGTACAGCAATAACATACGGAAGCAACATCACGAGTTAACCCCACCCAAACATCCCAATCCATCAAACTACCAGTTTCCATAGCAAAAAGATAAAGCAAGGTCGTTTCCATTGCCCAATCAGGCTTTCTAACCATGCACTCTAATCCCTTGTGATAAGAATCATTTTGGGTCATGTAAACTGTCGATGACCGACTACAACATACAAGATTCTGATAAACATATTATGAGATGACAGTGATAATGTATCGCGGCCTTGACGACGTGATAACAGAAGGTAGCTTGTTTGTTAGGTCTTTAGTTAGACAGTTTTCGTAACTTGATTGTTTAAACAAATTAGGACATGTTTTTCTCGGAACTGCGGCAATATTAATGCCACAGATAATAAGAACTGAATATGTTCAAGCGTAAATAAGACATTAAGATCAAAAGCTAAAATTAAATAAAAGATAAGCCATCATCAAATTCAAAGTCGGTAGAAAAGTAAACGAAAAAGCCTGTTAAAGGTTTTTGTTCATTTTCATCTCATTTTGATTTGTGCAGATATAGGAGAGATATACCCATAGAGAGTAAGGTACACTTAACCGCTACCTGACCATCTCACAGTCCAACGATATGACTGCCCAATGTCCATGCACTTAAAACATTAAAACTCATCTTCAATCTAACATTTTTTTAAATCAACGTAATTAATATCTACAGTTTTATGTTCCCTCTCATTAATTTCTATCTTGCTAATGCTTCTTGTACGTAACAGTCGCCTACCTATTGTCTTATTGCTGATGTCGTTATACCTACATCTTTGTAAACGTGATTTACCTATAAAATTTAATGTTATTTAAGGCCAATAAATTTGTGTTCCTTGGTCTAAACCTCTTTTTCGACTGCCATAAATTGTGTACAAAACATTTCACAGTATGTTAACAAAGCAATAACTTCCAAGAATAAAACATTTCATAACGAATTCAAAATACCACCTGCAGCAGCCATATGTCGATAAGATCTGAGAACACCAACACCATTGCGTACATCAGCGATTCGCGACAGATGTCCGAGTTACGAAACAGCTTCCAACAGTGTGGGGCAAGTACTCGTAGTGTGGGTGCAAGGGAATCATGTCATTGTTGACTGGATATATGAATTGTAAATTTACTGTACAATATGTAAGCATTTCATTGACAACTAGCAAATCAAAGTACAGACACAGGAGAACATTAGAGATCAGAGGCACAAAAGGTGTCGGAAATGAGTTTGGATAAAAACGTACCTATTTCGGGAACTGTTTATGTCAAAAGATTGTTATGATTTTAGTCATTAATTTATTAATAATTCAAATTAATTATTATTAATTGGTTTTATAAATTTTAAGTTGAAAGAAGAGAACTTAGAACAATTTAGTATAAAATTGCCCGAAACCGATCGATTTATCTCTAAATCCTTCGCCTAAGATAAATTGGAATAAACTGTGCCGAAGATTGTAGAAACAGACTTTGACTATGATAAAAAATAATCCTTAATTAGAATCTCAAAGATCAGTCATAAAATTTCATGATAATACTTCTTAATACTTTTGTCAATGAAATCCTACTACTATTATAAAGGCGAAAGTTTGTAAGTATGGATGTATGTATGGATGTTTGTTACTCTTTCACGCAAAAACGGCTGAACGGATTTACATGAAATTTGGAATGAAGGTTGTTCATGGTCTGGATTAACACATAGGCTACTTTTTATCCCGGAAAATGCGGGTGAAGCCGCGGGGCGCAGCTAGTACATATATAAGTCGGAAAAGGAAACGTATTTCTCAGTTTTATGAACGCCGCATTAACTTTCTCTCCGTCCAAGTTGTGGAACTATCATTTTAATCTGTGCTGATACAAAATACCAGTTTCCTCCAACTAAAGACAGCATTTTGCTGTTACGACTTCTAATTTCTTGGGAGATGATTGGATAAAGATACGAGCATTATAAAATATTGTGAGAATCGATGAAATTGATACAAAATAAAATTATCTATAGGTATCGTTTAGGACATTCTTTGAATATCATTTCAAGTAGGTATTTCAGATCAATATTTTCATAAGGTTGAGATTGAGATCTAAGCTGGCACTTGAATGCTATAAAGGAATATTGACTATCAAAAGACTCTTAAACTAAGCTCTTCCTGTGCAATGAAAGAGAGCTAATAACTACTGAGAGTATCTTGATTGAGGCATTTCTAAAGGAAGGCTGGTTGTTAATATGCGCAGTAGAGTTTTTATAAGGCCGACAGCCAATCTTAATGTTAAGCGATAGAGTCGTAGTTAGTAGCAAACCTATCCTGACCTAACTGGCTTTCAAGTCGGTATTAACCGCTAGCGCACATTTTTTTTACTTGGATGTGGTAGATCTGGATATGGTACTGAAAAGTTATATCACTATGGTTTGTACACGATGATTTCAACGAAAATTTAAGCTTCTTGGTAAAAAATAAGCTCTTGTTTAATTTTATAGCGACCATTGAAATACAGAATTGTATTAAGAATAATTACAGAAACAACTATTGTACCAATGTTTCAGGGCAAATAGCAGATTAATCATCTTAAAACTCAGGGTAGCGAGCGTAGTGCTGTGGTGTGCAGCGCAGGGTCTTGAATTTTTGAGAAGTTCTGGGTGGCGCAGACCTGTTACAGGCAAACGTGACGTTTAACATCAGGCAAGTGATTTGATCGTCTCGTAACTCAATTGTATAAAAAAGCTTCATACTTTCTATACATCTAGTCATCTACCTGCAATAGCACCTGAGCAAAAATTATTCAGTTCAAACAAGCAAAGTTGTCACACCCGTTATAAGCAAGATTCTGAGCATACAAAAGAAGGTCACTGCACTATGAAGACGTTAACTCATTTACAATGAGAACCAGTTCCATTCAGTTCTAGTTAATGAAAGAAAAGATTCCGACGTGTCGGTCTCATTAGAATTAATTAAATATATTATGTAATTAATTTAAATTTTAAGTAGACTGTTTGCAAAGATTCAAGTATGATTTTTGGAGTAGTGTGACCTGTGTGACTGATAGTTCCTACTTTCGGAGTTTCGTAGTACAATTATGTTGGCAGTTTATTTTAGATGCTAGATAGAAACGACGCACGAACAGAGTAAGAGTAATTTGATGACGCGCTATGGACGTGTACAATCTGTACAAAGCGATCAACTTAGTTATCTGCTGACTCAGCAAATGAGAGTCGGTATTGTTGAGCTTGGGTACCTATTCTTTGTTACTTCAGTTCAAACTAAACAATTATTGTAAAGATAGATATAAATTAGAAACCATAGTTCCTAATCTATTTTTGGAACAGGTATCTACAGTCTATAAACTATACAGTCGTTAGACTGCACATATATTATAACCTGTTCCGATTTGTGTTTTGTTACCAAAACACAAGAGCAAACTCCTCATTAATCGTCTGCATAATAATGACCCTTTAATAGCGCAGTTTATCTTAAAAGGGAAACTTAGTACTTTATGGTTGCACCATTACCAAAGGCATCCACCGTGGCGGAGACGGCGGGAACCATGACAACTCTGATAGCTTATGAAAGTGAAATCGGGGTGGATGACCCACAGTTGTAACATTATACAATATGCTTCCGATAATGAGAGTTTAAAATCCAATGGTAGCGGATAAATGACGTAAATATGATGTGGCTGAATTTAGTGTCTGTGAAAGCACTTTTAATGCAATGCCAGAAGAACTAACAATACGGAAGCGTTGGTGGATAAAACTCCTGAAAACTCCAAAGTAGCTTTAAGAGGGCTGGAGGAATGATTAGATTTAGGTAGTTTTCTGAAATTTAGCTATTAATATAATTGAAATGGTTCTGATTTGAAAGAAAAGCAAACATACCACGTCGGCTATGAAAATTTTTTTTTTTGATAACACTAAACGAGATGTGACGTTATGATTTATGATGCTGTTAATTACGTCACTATTTGTAAAGTCTGTAAACTCTACTCCCCGCAGTTCTTATCTCATTACATTCTCAAATAAAATTTAAATACGAAAACGAAGGAAAATATTCGTTTCAACTGTGAACACAACAGTTCAGAGAACGGAGTCCTCTGACGCAACACTTTCCTTGGCAACGTAAATTGCTTCCACCTTTAAGAAAATCACTTGCACGAAAGCGAAAGTCTAAATGGAAAAGTGGGTACATCAAAATTGAGAGACAATGTTCTTGGTCTCTGTGGGAGAGTATGTTTGACAAACGAATGGGTAGAACGTGAGTACTCTCCAGCCAGTATTCTGGGACGTTCGAGATTATGTCGGTCACTCTCACTGCCATGAAATTTCTGACGTGAGCGACTGTGACCGAGATAATATCTCACTTGCCAAGAATAAGGCCCCAGCTCTAGAACCATTGCGAATTATGAGATACGTGCCAAGCTGTGTAGAGAAATGGTAAAGCTTAAATTATTAAAATCTAAGCTTTTAGTTTAAAGTTTTGCCAAAAAGGTCAACGAACGCTCATATGTATAAATGTTTACCGAATTATTCGTCCTAGTTTGCGCATAAAACAAGTGGGGCTTATTACAATAGATTAGGTACTACTTTACTAGAGACATACAGGCAAACTTGGCACACTATTAGTTTTAACAATAGGCACAAACTAGGAGGTTCTTATTGCTTAGTAACGAATATTTGAACAGCACTCTGTAAATGTCATGTTTAACTCCCTATTCTCACAAAATAGACACCGACACTGAACCACTACGTTAAATAGATATCCACATTGTTGCTGTCATTCTGACTGTAACAGACTCGGTGACGAAAACATAAGCAACGTAGATTCCTCTAGCATTATCCCGCTGGCTTACAGCGAAGAGTGGAAACGACAATATTGCTGTCACAGTCAACCTATTATTCATGAAATCTGGAGTCATGCAATTTAGATAAGGTCGCCCCGCCTCGGCCTTTGATGCCCTGGAGAAATTTAATTTGCACTTTTACTCGTAAGCTCGCCATTGCAAAGCTGCGAATAACAATTTCTCTTTGAAACAAAAGAGTTTTTAAAGGATAAAGTACGTTGTTAATACTCTTGTCTTGAATGTTCGATAAGCCGGAATGAAAAGGGCACTGTGGTCACCTAATTACTGACAATATGACAACTGATAAACAGAGTGACAAAGGGTTGATGTAGGCACATCCTTTATACTTAATACGAAAATAATTTCGTTTTAATTACAATCGTAATTACGTGAATTTTTTAACATAATGACGAGATATTTTATAATGATCTAACGTTATGCAAGATCCAAGCGAAGCCATGAGAAGCCATTTATGAAACTGTGTTTGAAGTTCGCAAATTGTAAAGCGGCCTTTCATCTCACCCTCAGATGTAGAAATGAGAGGTAGACAATGTAATCAATGGTTTCCATGGAGCATGCTCGGTTACCCCACACGGGGCAAGGGTCAAAGATAATTGAGTTTACCGAGGGCTCCCTCGGGGGCTCATGTGAGTATTATCGAGTGGAAAGTAAAACAGAGATAACGAAATTCTGTATTGTTGTGCCCTTGTTTGTACCTTTTGCCCCGGTTTTAAAGGGTCTCAAAGAAAAATTTAAATCATGTGTATAATACTGACGTTTAAGTCGGTGTGAAACGTTAATGTGAAAAGTTCATCCGTGTGAAATAGGTACCTTTAGATTTTGTGTGAGTTATTGGAATAATATTGTGTGCTTAGAATTATAATAAATACAATGTTGATTAGCTATTAGACTCATACAAACTTACTCTGTTTAAGTGTAAACATATAGTCTAGAGTTTCACATGAACTCAAACGAAACTGAATCCCTCACGCTAGTACTACAACCTATTGTGCTAATAGTTGCATAAGTGTTTCTAGCCCCAGGCAAGGCAAGGGGTGGTTTTCGGGGCACAAACCGCTAAGCACTCTGCCCCCTGTTAATTTATCTACAGGGCGTATAAAATAGAATAGTTTATCACATTCCCGAAACGTTGATCTAGTCGTGATCATTGTTACAAGAATCCTTGAAACTAGAAGCTTTACTATATGAAAAATAGTAGGTTTTTAAACATTTTCTTATAATTAACTCGACGGGAACGTGAACACTCACGTATTACGTCGGCTAAATAATACACCGACCAGTTTTGATCACATTCGGTGGTTCGGTGGCTAGCTTAGTTGGATTTTGGAACTTCATAAAATTATAATGAAATTAGTGTGAAACAATATATGCGAATATTCATACAGATTCCTTACGATCTGATACTATGATGACAATAATTTACAAGTGGACAATTGATCACAATTGGAGTAGGTACAGTTGTTTAAATTGTTAATTTTGGTGGCTAACAATATTTCAACCACAAATCACAATCCATTTGTTTTGTGTTCAATTTTATTCTCAGTCTGTATCTGTTTAATCTAGACATGTCTTTTTAACTTTTACTTAATTAGAAATAATTGCATGCTTCACATAACTCATATGTGTGTTTGTATGACTGTTAGTATTATTCGACAAACAATTATGTAGCGATTGGGAACGTTTAATCACCAAGATATAGGTGCTTAAATGTACATAGAGAATAGTGCTCCACCAAAATAAATGAACCTACTTTTAAAATAATATTGAATCTTGCTCTTGGTTTTGATAGTAAATTTGGAAGCTGGCCATCGGCCAATGACTAGACAGATGTTCTATCTGTTATCTCGGCTGCACAGACATGGTCCAGGCCATTACTATGACGGTTTATTAGACGCGGCTTATGCAAAGCCAGTGGACCGTTCTCACAAGTGAACGGGTTGTGCCAAATGGTGACATGGCTTTACTATGAATCGTCGAAAAGATTGCACTAGGACTTAATAAAGGCAGAGAGAGATAAGAAGAGCGTTGCTTTGTCGTCCAGAAGCTACAGGACGCGCACCGCGATAAAATGTTATACCTACCTACATACGTCCTTTTTATCCGTGCATAAAAGTTACAAAGCTCAAACTTTATACGAGTCTGTCTCTTTCTCGTAGGGCAAAAATAGGGGACAGAGTGTTAACGCGACATGCGAATTAGGCCTACAGGAGTTACATCTGAATAAGATTAAGGAGAATGAAAGGCCTATACGCAGCACAGCACCCAGTAAACTATAAAGAAAGCTGTAGAACCTTAAGAGAATCTCTTTAAATATATAACCTAATACATGCAATAAACGAGTTCATTGATCAGTATTAATAATCAGTATCAGTACAATCATCTCAATATTCATTCACATTAATACAATCTTAATATATTTATTGCGTCATTCACAAGCGGAAAAGAAAAAAAAGTCACAGCACGTATTCAACTATTCCGACAAACACCTGCATACATTACGCAATCCAATTTAAAATTATTAACCATCTCCATTCCAGCCATGTTCAGATGCATTGTGCAACAACGGAGTCGCAAATCATCCGATTGTGGTTAGTGGATAGTTTACTGGCTGACCTTTCGAGCTGACCAGAAATTAGCCAAGTGTCGCCTCAAGCGGATAGCTAAGTTACTCTAAGACTTAGAGTAATGGGTTGATTACACGTAACGAGTACAGTGGCAAGACAGTAAATGAGCATGCTCGGCTGAGCAAATAATGGTTCTAGTGACTGTCTCGCCTCGTCAAACTGTTTATACAAACTCGGCCCATGTCACTGTCGTACGTAACTCGTAACGTTTAAACAGCCCATAGGACTAAGTAATGCCTCAGGTAGATTTTGTATAGAACTTTGTAATATCGGCTTCTATTTCGTAAAGTAGCTAATAATAATAAAAATGAAGACAGACGTCAATTTTTTCAACTAATCAATTTACTTTATTGCTTTCAACCAACTGTGGGAAAACTTGGGACGAAGTAATTTATATGACGACCAAAATAATGCAGTTGTTTGAGTTTTGACCGCAGCCTCTTAAATTTCGATTAGTTATCTTTATGAACTATTCAATATTAAGTACCTACTCGTACCTACCCTATCTAGATAAATATCGTTTTCTAGTTCTTTGCATGACCAAAACAACATTTCAGGACCTTGCTTGAAACTTAAGTAAGCAAGTATCCAGATCAACTTTCGCCTACTTGTATTAGACCAGAACAAGGTAGAACCTACCTGCGCCTGTGTTACAGTCAACTTTGATCTTATCTCGAAGATACAGTGCTCAAGAACGTAACTAATGACGCAGTTTTAAAATTACGCGCTTGTCAAAGTAACGTGTTGTAATTTAACAAAGTGGTTTTAAATACTGACTGATTACTGACTGAAATCGTTTAACAACTCAAGTGTATGCTTCAAAAAGATTTATGTAATAACATTATTAACATTCATTAAAAACACTACATAATTAAAGCTTGTATACCCTACTTTTACAGAGTTCAGGAAATGGTCATGGGTAATTTGAAGAAAGAGAAAAGACGTAAAAACCTAACTCCAGAATATATTTTTTATATTTCAATAGTATTAGATATATTCTATTTATTAATCTCAATTTACAAGGGAACAATAAAAATAACGTCAAAAATAAACTAATACAAATAAATACAAAACCAAACAAATAAACCACCCCTAGCTGTATCTACCCGGTGAAAAGGTGTCCATTACGCTGGCAGCAGGCTTTTATTAATTCATTTTACTTAACTTCATTTCATCAAATCCTAAAATATCGTTGCAAACGTGACTTGCCTGTAACATTCAATGTTATTTAAGCTTCATAAATATCTCTGATATCTGATGACAATTAATTCGTAGAAGACAAAATCTATTGATGAATAGAACACAAGGTCAAACAAGGTACAAACAGCAGTTGAATGCATTCTTCCTGCCTTCACCAGTTTGCCTTGAAAGGTACTCAACTTGCATTCTTGTGGTTTGATTAGCATTATTATATTCATAAATCATTGATATGATCAGACTTCACACATTTGCATTAAGGTTCATTATCATAAAAATAGTCTAATTTTAGTTACAGTTTTTTAGTGCTACTAATTTTGTTCAAGTTAAGTACAGAGCTATTTTCTGAGTGATCAGGAACCTATATTAATTATATTCATTTATGTATCTATATGTTTTTGTATAGTTTACTGTTCTTACCGCACATTTTTCTATCTCCATTAATGAAAAAAATGTTCATAAAATAGAACAATAGGTCTCAAATAACAAAAACGCAACAAGGAAAAGCAATATTCATAAAAGGATGATGAATGAGATATTGCTCGCAAGAAAAAATATTCGTATTATACCTACAATCACCATGACATGGTTTTATTCTCAGAAATACTATGCTACAAATTTTATAAATGCACTAAGTATGTTTGGACTTTCGATGTTTTTTACTCAATCACGCAAAAACGGATGTACGGGTGTAATTTTGGTATCAAGGTAGCCTGTACCCTGGATTTACACATAGACTAGTTTTTATCCGGTTATTGCAGAATAATAACTAAAAATGAAGGCGGCTGGTGAAATAAAATTATTTTCGTACAAATTACAATAATTAGCTCTGAAGTTAACCTAAAAAACCAAAAACTGGCAAAACACGAAACTTTTCACCGCCCACTTAAAACAAATTGGAATGTAATTAAGCAGCTCGCCAGAACCTGAACTAACGTTTGAACTAGAAACTTCGGGAGCACTCGTGCAAATTGGACACACTCTTCATTTACGAATTCTGGTCTATTTTGTACGCAACCCGCAGGGATGTAGTCGTAAGTATACAATTATACCTACATACAGTACAGGGTTATAACGAAAGGGTATGCTTAGCCGAAAAGAGCTCTTAAAAACGATTAACAATTTTCGCCCTTAGGGACAAAGGTAGGGTGACAACTGGGAATGACTCATAGTACTCATCATTATGAACAACATTTAGCTACTCACAGGTAAAAAGTAGGTACGTTCGAATAATCATAAAAAAAAGTTCGAATTTCGGGTTGGTCCCATAATAAAAATTTTAGTACTATGAGCCCTTTTCAGCTTTACATACCCTTTTCTCATTACCCTGTATATTATATGGTAGTCGCATGGTAGGTGCTAACTATAGAGCAAGGGAGCGTGGATAAATACTGAAAAGAAGTAGCGGTTCTGTAAATCGTGTTTCGAGTTAGCAATCTACTTTACCTACTTTTTAGTCACAAATTGGCAAATACTTTAAGGTCGTTGGCCTCTGGTTATCCCAGTATAAGTGTGAGGCAACGGACGACACGGTCGGTTTTTGGATGGGTGACCGCGAGTGTCTTTTACGACTGTGCGTTACCATGGCTTCGATTACATGAACATTAGAGGGTCTCGAGTGTTAGTTCTAACACTTGCAAAGCACCGGTGTGAAGTTGGCAGCCAACTCTAGCAGCCATATTATCCGACCAAATTAGGTAGTCGTTTTTGTGAAATAAGCAGCAATCGTTATAATAACCCTATAAAACATTAAGCTTCGCTGAAAAACTATTTCCCATGCCTCGCTTAATGAGCAGGCTTTACAATAAACACACCTGAAGAGGTTGTAGAAAATCGAAAATTCTGTAATAAATAAAAATATTGCAGCACTAAGCTCACTGCAAGCTCAACGAATAAATATATTAAGTAAAACACAATGAAACAGTAGTAAATATATGAGGAGTACCGAATGAATCCTATTTCAGCCTGGCTACGCACCCGCTAAAGCCTATCGAGATGTAAGAAAATAATTTGGAACTTGTTCAACTAGCGTAGTGAATTTCGACCAGTGTAACGGCTAGTAGGAGGACGAGTGATACCAAAAAACCTTCGTTACTGTAAAGGCTTTCTGGAAAATGTAGTGAAAAAGTGGCTAAATGATGCGAAAAGCCTGAAATGACTCGCTGAAAAATGTATGAAAAAAAATTGCTAACTTTTCGACGGAAGTCTGTCAGAAAAAGTATCAGTCACGGCTAAACTTCCGGCTGCAATGACATTTTCCGCTGTTTAATATATCCAGTCATGAAATAAAACTAGTCTCAGGGTGGCTAAACACCTGCCTCTGGGGAAAATCGGCCCCTGAAATCACAAAGTCGCAAATTTTTCCACATCGAAAGTTGGCTGCTGGTCGATCACGACTACGCTAGGCCATATTTCGCAACGGAACCTCCTAAAACGGCAAACCGAATGTCTACACTATCGAACGAAGCCTATTTCAGCCTGGCTTTGCATCCGCTGAAGCCTTAGAATGACACGCGATTTGTAAGAAAATAATCTGGAACTTGTTCAACTAGCGTAGTGAATTTCGACCAGTGTAACGGCTAGTAGGAGGACGAGTGATACCAAAAAACCTTCGTTACTGTAAAGGCTTTCTGGAAAATGTAGTGAAAAAGTGGCTAAATGATGCGAAAAGCCTGAAATGACTCGCTGAAAAATGTATGAAAAAAAATTGCTAACTTTTCGACGGAAGTCTGTCAGAAAAAGTATCAGTCACGGCTAAACTTCCGGCTGCAATGACATTTTCCGCTGTTTAATATATCCAGTCATGAAATAAAACTAGTCTCAGGGTGGCTAAACACCTGCCTCTGGGGAAAATCGGCCCCTGAAATCACAAAGTCGCAAATTTTTCCACACCGAAAGTTGGCTGCTGGTCGATCACGACTACGCTAGGCCATATTTCGCAACGGAACCTCCTAAAACGGCAAACCGAATGTCTACACTATCGAACGAAGCCTATTTCAGCCTGGCTTTGCATCCGCTGAAGCCTTAGAATGACACGCGATTTGTAAGAAAATAATCTGGAACTTGTTCAACTAGCGCAGTGAATTTCGACCAGTCTAACGGCTAGTAGGAGGACGAGTGATACCAAAAAACCTTCGTTACTGTAAAGGCTTTCTGGAAAATGTAGTGAAAAAGTGGCTAAATGATGCGAAAAGCCTGAAATGACTCGCTGAAAAATGTATGAAAAAAAATTGCTAACTTTTCGACGGAAGTCTGTCAGAAAAAGTATCAGTCACGGCTAAACTTCCGGCTGCAATGACATTTTCCGCTGTTTAATATATCCAGTCATGAAATAAAACTAGTCTCAGGGTGGCTAAACACCTGCCTCTGGGGAAAATCGGCCCCTGAAATCACAAAGTCGCAAATTTTTCCACACCGAAAGTTGGCTGCTGGTCGATCACGACTACGCTAGGCCATATTTCGCAACGGAACCTCCTAAAACGGCAAACCGAATGTCTACACTATCGAACGAAGCCTATTTCAGCCTGGCTTTGCATCCGCTGAAGCCTTAGAATGACACGCGATTTGTATGAAAATAATCTGGAACTTGTTCAACTAGCGCAGTGAATTTCGACCAGTCTAACGGCTAGTAGGAGGACGAGTGATACCAAAAAACCTTTGTTACTGTAAAGGCTTTCTGGAAAATGTAGTGAAAAAGTGGCTAAATGATGCGAAAAGCCTGAAATGACTCGCTGAAAAATGTATGAAAAGAAATTGCTAACTTTTCGACGGAAGTCTGTCAGAAAAAGTATCAGTCACGGCTAAACCTCCGGCTGCAATGACATTTTCCGCTGTTTAATATATCCAGTCATGAAATAAAACTAGTCTCAGGGTGGCTAAACACCTGCCTCTGGGGAAAATCGGCCCCTGAAATCACAAAGTCGCAAATTTTTCCACACCGAAAGTTGGCTGCTGGTCGATCACGACTACGCTAGGCCATATTTCGCAACGGAACCTCCTAAAACGGCAAATCGAATGTCTACACTATCGAACGAAGCCTATTTCAGCCTGGCTTTGCATCCGCTGAAGCCTTAGAATGACACGCGATTTGTATGAAAATAATCTGGAACTTGTTCAACTAGCGCAGTGAATTTCGACCAGTCTAACGGCTAGTAGGAGGACGAGTGATACCAAAAAACCTTCGTTACTGTAAAGGCTTTCTGGAAAATGTAGTGAAAAAGTGGCTAAATGATGCGAAAAGCCTGAAATGACTCGCTGAAAAATGTATGAAAAAAAATTGCTAACTTTTCGACGGAAGTCTGTCAGAAAAAGTATCAGTCACGGCTAAACCTCCGGCTGCAATGACATTTTCCGCTGTTTAATATATCCAGTCATGAAATAAAACTAGTCTCAGGGTGGCTAAACACCTGCCTCTGGGGAAAATCGGCCCCTGAAATCACAAAGTCGCAAATTTTTCCACACCGAAAGTTGGCTGCTGGTCGATCACGACTACGCTAGGCCATATTTCGCAACGGAACCTCCTAAAACGGCAAACCGAATGTCTACACTATCGAACGAAGCCTATTTCAGCCTGGCTTTGCATCCGCTGAAGCCTTAGAATGACACGCGATTTGTATGAAAATAATCTGGAACTTGTTCAACTAGCGCAGTGAATTTCGACCAGTCTAACGGCTAGTAGGAGGACGAGTGATACCAAAAAACCTTCGTTACTGTAAAGGCTTTCTGGAAAATGTAGTGAAAAAGTGGCTAAATGATGCGAAAAGCCTGAAATGACTCGCTGAAAAATGTATGAAAAAAAATTGCTAACTTTTCGACGGAAGTCTGTCAGAAAAAGTATCAGTCACGGCTAAACCTCCGGCTGCAATGACATTTTCCGCTGTTTAATATATCCAGTCATGAAATAAAACTAGTCTCAGGGTGGCTAAACACCTGCCTCTGGGGAAAATCGGCCCCTGAAATCACAAAGTCGCAAATTTTTCCACACCGAAAGTTGGCTGCTGGTCGATCACGACTACGCTAGGCCATATTTCGCAACGGAACCTCCTAAAACGGCAAACCGAATGTCTACACTATCGAACGAAGCCTATTTCAGCCTGGCTTTGCATCCGCTGAAGCCTTAGAATGACACGCGATTTGTAAGAAAATAATCTGGAACTTGTTCAACTAGCGCAGTGAATTTCGACCAGTCTAACGGCTAGTAGGAGGACGAGTGATACCAAAAAACCTTCGTTACTGTAAAGGCTTTCTGGAAAATGTAGTGAAAAAGTGGCTAAATGATGCGAAAAGCCTGAAATGACTCGCTGAAAAATGTATGAAAAAAAATTGCTAACTTTTCGACGGAAGTCTGTCAGAAAAAGTATCAGTCACGGCTAAACTTCCGGCTGCAATGACATTTTCCGCTGTTTAATATATCCAGTCATGAAATAAAACTAGTCTCAGGGTGGCTAAACACCTGCCTCTGGGGAAAATCGGCCCCTGAAATCACAAAGTCGCAAATTTTGCCACTTTTTTCCAGAACAATTTTGCCAGAAAAGTTAGCAATTTTTTTTCATACATTTTTCAGCGAGTCATTTCAGGCTTTTCGCATCATTTAGCCACTTTTTCACTACATTTTCCAGAAAGCCTTTACAGTAACGAAGGTTTTTTGGTATCACTCGTCCTCCTACTAGCCGTTAGACTGGTCGAAATTCACTGCGCTAGTTGAACAAGTTCCAGATTATTTTCTTACAAATCGCGTGTCATTCTAAGGCTTCAGCGGATGCAAAGCCAGGCTGAAATAGGCTTCGTTCGATAGTGTAGACATTCGGTTTGCCGTTTTAGGAGGTTCCGTTGCGAAATATGGCCTAGCGTAGTCGTGATCGACCAGCAGCCAACTTTCGGTGTGGAAAAATTTGCGACTTTGTGATTTCAGGGGCCGATTTTCCCCAGAGGCAGGTGTTTAGCCACCCTGAGACTAGTTTTATTTCATGACTGGATATATTAAACAGCGGAAAATGTCATTGCAGCCGGAAGTTTAGCCGTGACTGATACTTTTTCTGACAGACTTCCGTCGAAAAGTTAGCAATTTTTTTTCATACATTTTTCAGCGAGTCATTTCAGGCTTTTCGCATCATTTAGCCACTTTTTCACTACATTTTCCAGAAAGCCTTTACAGTAACGAAGGTTTTTTGGTATCACTCGTCCTCCTACTAGCCGTTAGACTGGTCGAAATTCACTGCGCTAGTTGAACAAGTTCCAGATTATTTTCTTACAAATCGCGTGTCATTCTAAGGCTTCAGCGGATGCAAAGCCAGGCTGAAATAGGCTTCGTTCGATAGTGTAGACATTCGGTTTGCCGTTTTAGGAGGTTCCGTTGCGAAATATGGCCTAGCGTAGTCGTGATCGACCAGCAGCCAACTTTCGGTGTGGAAAAATTTGCGACTTTGTGATTTCAGGGGCCGATTTTCCCCAGAGGCAGATGTTTAGCCACCCTGAGACTAGTTTTATTTCATGACTGGATATATTAAACAGCGGAAAATGTCATTGCAGCCGGAGGTTTAGCCGTGACTGATACTTTTTCTGACAGACTTCCGTCGAAAAGTTAGCAATTTTTTTTCATACATTTTTCAGCGAGTCATTTCAGGCTTTTCGCATCATTTAGCCACTTTTTCACTACATTTTCCAGAAAGCCTTTACAGTAACGAAGGTTTTTTGGTATCACTCGTCCTCCTACTAGCCGTTAGACTGGTCGAAATTCACTGCGCTAGTTGAACAAGTTCCAGATTATTTTCTTACAAATCGCGTGTCATTCTAAGGCTTCAGCGGATGCAAAGCCAGGCTGAAATAGGCTTCGTTCGATAGTGTAGACATTCGGTTTGCCGTTTTAGGAGGTTCCGTTGCGAAATATGGCCTAGCGTAGTCGTGATCGACCAGCAGCCAACTTTCGGTGTGGAAAAATTTGCGACTTTGTGATTTCAGGGGCCGATTTTCCCCAGAGGCAGGTGTTTAGCCACCCTGAGACTAGTTTTATTTCATGACTGGATATATTAAACAGCGGAAAATGTCATTGCAGCCGGAAGTTTAGCCGTGACTGATACTTTTTCTGACAGACTTCCGTCGAAAAGTTAGCAATTTTTTTTCATACATTTTTCAGCGAGTCATTTCAGGCTTTTCGCATCATTTAGCCACTTTTTCACTACATTTTCCAGAAAGCCTTTACAGTAACGAAGGTTTTTTGGTATCACTCGTCCTCCTACTAGCCGTTACACTGGTCGAAATTCACTACGCTAGTTGAACAAGTTCCAGATTATTTTCTTACAAATCGCGTGTCATTCTAAGGCTTCAGCGGATGCAAAGCCAGGCTGAAATAGGCTTCGTTCGATAGTGTAGACATTCGGTTTGCCGTTTTAGGAGGTTCCGTTGCGAAATATGGCCTAGCGTAGTCGTGATCGACCAGCAGCCAACTTTCGGTGTGGAAAAATTTGCGACTTTGTGATTTCAGGGGCCGATTTTCCCCAGAGGCAGGTGTTTAGCCACCCTGAGACTAGTTTTATTTCATGACTGGATATATTAAACAGCGGAAAATGTCATTGCAGCCGGAAGTTTAGCCGTGACTGATACTTTTTCTGACAGACTTCCGTCGAAAAGTTAGCAATTTTTTTTCATACATTTTTCAGCGAGTCATTTCAGGCTTTTCGCATCATTTAGCCACTTTTTCACTACATTTTCCAGAAAGCCTTTACAGTAACGAAGGTTTTTTGGTATCACTCGTCCTCCTACTAGCCGTTTTTTTTTTTTTTTTTTTTTTTTTTAGCCGTCCTCCTCCGCCTATGTACCCTCACTTTATATGCGAGGCCCTTGTTTGGGTTTATAATCCTACAACACTTTTAATTTTAATAGTTGCCACTTATGTGGTCTTTCAGTCGTTCAAAAATAGGAACTTATTTGCATCTTCTTAAAATTATGAATAAATTTGAGCTAGGATTATTATTTCCAAAAAATTTAGTAATTGTATTAACTTAAGCTAAGTTAAAATTGTGAAAGATTAAAATTTAAGTATAAATTATGAGCAAAAGATAAAATTGTATAATTATTGTCATTAAAATTGTAAATCTAAAATAAATAGCGATACCTATGAATATTAACAATTATTTCATACACAAGAGTATAATATCCAGTCATAGAGAATTATGTACAACAATTTTAAATTTTAAAAACTTATGAATAAATAAATACTTAGGTGGATTGACTAGAATGCGATATGGATTATTCTCTTACGTTTTAACCAACTTTCCCACGTGCGTGCATACTCCTATTTCTAAGAAATAGGTGTTGCACGCACCTTCCCAACTACAACTAACCTTGAATAAGTCTGGATGACACCTAGTGTCACCCATTCTTAATTCAGCCATGCTAGACTGAGCTGCCTTAGTGCCGACTGCAAACAAGTACGACCTGGACTCTTCTCCATCCATCATCGGACACAATGTTGGTCTGGTCAGCCTCATGCGTTGTTTAGTTTCCAGGTCATACTTGTGAGAGTCTTGTGTGGGACACTTTGGCAGCATACCATCCATCGCTTCTGGTATCACCCGCGTCCTCGGACCCCACACGTAACCACCAGTGTGCGCAGGCTTCGTCCCTTCAGCTGTGGTGACTAGAGTGCCCGGTACGTTAGCAGTACGCCACGCTAGACCTAGCTATGGCGTCCCATCGCTTACGCACTGGGCACTCACCGTCGAAGGCATTGTGGCCAAAGTCGGGATACTTCGCCGACTTGCAGTTGCGGCATACGGCAGTCTCGCCCGCAGTGTGTGCAGGACAGTCCGCCCGGAGGTGTGGGCCAGCGCAGAAGCTGCACAGGTCGGCTGACTCTGTGCACTGCCTGCGCCCGTGCCCATACCCCAGGCACCGTGTACACTGTACGAGCGGAGACTGATCCTGTACAACCGCATACTGCAAGTCGATGTGCACCCGCTTGGCCTCAACCAGCTTCATCCACAGCTTTGGGGACACCTGCAGCACGACGTGATTCTCGTGGGGGTTCCGCGCCCGGCGACGGTACTTGACCGTCGCCCTGAAATCGTCGTCTCCCAGGTCCCGGAGGAGGCTCTTGTTCTGGGACCTGAGAGACGAAACGATGTCCGAGTCCTTGTTGAAGGCGAGGAGATTTCGGATCATGACCAAGGGGTCCTTGTTCTTGGCCTCCTCCACGATAAGGCCCTTGTCCTTGGTCTTGATCCTCTCACTCACCTTCAACAATTCCTCCTTACTGGCGCAACTCAGCACCACCTTCTGGTTTCGGACCTTTTGCACTCTGGTGACCTGAAGCCCGGTGGTCCTGGCTTCTAGAGCGTCTCGGACCTTGCCGAGTATGTGGTCACCATTGAGCCGGTCGTCGCCCGAGGACACAATTACTGAGTGCTTTGGGTGAAGCTCTCGCGGTATGGCTGCAGGTGGTCTGGCCAGAACCTCCGCGTACGAGGGGACGGTCTCCTGCAAGCAGGAAACCTTCCGCCCCGTCTCTTCGGAGGTCTGGCGCAGCTCCCGCACTTCACCCAAAAGTTGGTCGAAACACTCAGACTGTGCCTCTTTCTGGCTTCCCAGGGAGGTGGTGCTGTCGAGGGTCTCTTGGAGCTTTCGCATTTGCTCCGTGCTGTCTTTGAGCAGCTGCATGTGCTCCGACAAGGCTCCCTCCATAAAAGCTGGAGGGGACCTTGGCGAAGTGCAGGCAGCCGCCCCGAAGACCGCCGGGCCAGGCTGTGTGTTCGCACACTTGGCCAGTTCTGCATCCGCATCCTTCACCAGCTGGAACAGCCGGTCGACCGCCGCGTTAACGGCGGTCTTAATGTCGGTCTTAAGGTTCCTAGACTGGGTCAGATGCTGCTTGGCCGTGCGAACACAAGCCCTGGCCTCATTCACCCGGTCCGAAGATTTGGATTTCGAGCCCGCGGTCTTAGGTGGGGCTCCCTCGGCCTCCACCGACAGCCTACGCACGGCTGACGGCTTTGGCTTCGGGAGTCCCACCGTCGGGCTCGATTTCGGGGGAGTGAGGCTGTTGCGGGGGTCCGGTAAACCGGACTCCCACTCCCCGATGCTCCTTCGGACGTTTTGGTGAGGAGGCCCGGTGGCCTTCGTGACTGTGGCGGTCCCTGCCGCGACAGCACGGAGTTCTCCATCGAGAGACCCTCGTTTGGCCGGAGTCCTAAACATATTTTTACTTGGAGGGCGTCGGTTGTCAAAATAAAATGTGTCAAAATTTGTATAAGTTGTATAAATGTAACCGACGGATCCTCCAAGCAAACACAAACACGAAAAGACACAAAATTTAAAAACAATAAAAAATATTTCCCCCAAAAAACCTCACCTCCCTAAGTTAACGGGACCCAGGGTGGGTGGGCGGGGGATGGCGGTGGAAAAAAACTAAATCTAAGTATGCAGCGCGACGCGCGCAAGCCTGCTGAGCACGAATAAAATAAAAGAAAAATTCCGAACTAAATTTTGAAGACGCTACGATTTTTCAAAGTTTTCAAAAATTTTGAAGAAAAATGATGTTAATTCCAAAAAATTGTACTAAACGTGTCCTTTTCTGTTGCAGGTTCGTCGAGGAGACGTCGAGCCGGTTACAGCGACGTGTCACACTCAACAATTAGTCAATATTTTAGAGACTTTAAAATCCAAATGTACTGGGAAACGACGTTCCTTACATCACCTCGGTCGAATTTTTCTAAGTCAAAAATTTAACAAAAATTAACAAAAAACTAAATCTAAGTATGCAGCGCGACGCGCGCAAGCCTGCTGAGCACGAATAAAATAAAAGAAAAATTCCGAACTAAATTTTGAAGACGCTACGATTTTTCAAAGTTTTCAAAAATTTTGAAGAAAAATGATGTTAATTCCAAAAAATTGTACTAAACGTGTCCTTTTCTGTTGCAGGTTCGTCGAGGAGACGTCGAGCCGGTTACAGCGACGTGTCACACTCAACAATTAGTCAATATTTTAGAGACTTTAAAATCCAAATGTACTGGGAAACGACGTTCCTTAGATACATCACCTCGGTCGAATTTTTCTAAGTCAAAAATTTAACAAAAATTAACAAAAAACTAAATCTAAGTATGCAGCGCGACGCGCGCAAGCCTGCTGAGCACGAATAAAATAAAAGAAAAATTCCGAACTAAATTTTGAAGACGCTACGATTTTTCAAAGTTTTCAAAAATTTTGAAGAAAAATGATGTTAATTCCAAAAAATTGTACTAAACGTGTCCTTTTCTGTTGCAGGTTCGTCGAGGAGACGTCGAGCCGGTTACAGCGACGTGTCACACTCAACAATTAGTCAATATTTTAGAGACTTTAAAATCCAAATGTACTGGGAAACGACGTTCCTTACATCACCTCGGTCGAATTTTTCTAAGTCAAAAATTTAACAAAAATTAACAAAAAACTAAATCTAAGTATGCAGCGCGACGCGCGCAAGCCTGCTGAGCACGAATAAAATAAAAGAAAAATTCCGAACTAAATTTTGAAGACGCTACGATTTTTCAAAGTTTTCAAAAATTTTGAAGAAAAATGATGTTAATTCCAAAAAATTGTACTAAACGTGTCCTTTTCTGTTGCAGGTTCGTCGAGGAGACGTCGAGCCGGTTACAGCGACGTGTCACACTCAACAATTAGTCAATATTTTAGAGACTTTAAAATCCAAATGTACTGGGAAACGACGTTCCTTACATCACCTCGGTCGAATTTTTCTAAGTCAAAAATTTAACAAAAATTAACAAAAAACTAAATCTAAGTATGCAGCGCGACGCGCGCAAGCCTGCTGAGCACGAATAAAATAAAAGAAAAATTCCGAACTAAATTTTGAAGACGCTACGATTTTTCAAAGTTTTCAAAAATTTTGAAGAAAAATGATGTTAATTCCAAAAAATTGTACTAAACGTGTCCTTTTCTGTTGCAGGTTCGTCGAGGAGACGTCGAGCCGGTTACAGCGACGTGTCACACTCAGCAATTAGTCAATATTTTAGAGACTTTAAAATCCAAATGTACTGGGAAACGACGTTCCTTACATCACCTCGGTCGAATTTTTCTAAGTCAAAAATTTAACAAAAATTAACAAAAAACTAAATCTAAGTATGCAGCGCGACGCGCGCAAGCCTGCTGAGCACGAATAAAATAAAAGAAAAATTCCGAACTAAATTTTGAAGACGCTACGATTTTTCAAAGTTTTCAAAAATTTTGAAGAAAAATGATGTTAATTCCAAAAAATTGTACTAAACGTGTCCTTTTCTGTTGCAGGTTCGTCGAGGAGACGTCGAGCCGGTTACAGCGACGTGTCACACTCAACAATTAGTCAATATTTTAGAGACTTTAAAATCCAAATGTACTGGGAAACGACGTTCCTTACATCACCTCGGTCGAATTTTTCTAAGTCAAAAATTTAACAAAAATTAACAAAAAACTAAATCTAAGTATGCAGCGCGACGCGCGCAAGCCTGCTGAGCACGAATAAAATAAAAGAAAAATTCCGAACTAAATTTTGAAGACGCTACGATTTTTCAAAGTTTTCAAAAATTTTGAAGAAAAATGATGTTAATTCCAAAAAATTGTACTAAACGTGTCCTTTTCTGTTGCAGGTTCGTCGAGGAGACGTCGAGCCGGTTACAGCGACGTGTCACACTCAACAATTAGTCAATATTTTAGAGACTTTAAAATCCAAATGTACTGGGAAACGACGTTCCTTACATCACCTACTAGCCGTTAAACTGGTCGAAATTCACTGCGCTAGTTGAACAAGTTCCAGATTATTTTCTTACAAATCGCGTGTCATTCTAAGGCTTCAGCGGATGCAAAGCCAGGCCGAAATAGGCTTCGTTCGATAGTGTAGACATTCGATTTGCCGTTTTAGGAGGTTCCGTTGCGAAATATGGCCTAGCGTAGTCGTGATCGACCAGCAGCCAACTTTCGGTGTGGAAAAATTTGCGACTTTGTGATTTCAGGGGCCGATTTTCCCCAGAGGCAGGTGTTTAGCCACCCTGAGACTAGTTTTATTTCATGACTGGATATATTAAACAGCGGAAAATGTCATTGCAGCCGGAGGTTTAGCCGTGACTGATACTTTTTCTGACAGACTTCCGTCGAAAAGTTAGCAATTTTTTTTCATACATTTTTCAGCGAGTCATTTCAGGCTTTTCGCATCATTTAGCCACTTTTTCACTACATTTTCCAGAAAGCCTTTACAGTAACGAAGGTTTTTTGGTATCACTCGTCCTCCTACTAGCCGTTAGACTGGTCGAAATTCACTGCGCTAGTTGAACAAGTTCCAGATTATTTTCTTACAAATCGCGTGTCATTCTAAGGCTTCAGCGGATGCAAAGCCAGGCTGAAATAGGCTTCGTTCGATAGTGTAGACATTCGGTTTGCCGTTTTAGGAGGTTCCGTTGCGAAATATGGCCTAGCGTAGTCGTGATCGACCAGCAGCCAACTTTCGGTGTGGAAAAATTTGCGACTTTGTGATTTCAGGGGCCGATTTTCCCCAGAGGCAGATGTTTAGCCACCCTGAGACTAGTTTTATTTCATGACTGGATATATTAAACAGCGGAAAATGTCATTGCAGCCGGAGGTTTAGCCGTGACTGATACTTTTTCTGACAGACTTCCGTCGAAAAGTTAGCAATTTTTTTTCATACATTTTTCAGCGAGTCATTTCAGGCTTTTCGCATCATTTAGCCACTTTTTCACTACATTTTCCAGAAAGCCTTTACAGTAACGAAGGTTTTTTGGTATCACTCGTCCTCCTACTAGCCGTTAGACTGGTCGAAATTCACTGCGCTAGTTGAACAAGTTCCAGATTATTTTCTTACAAATCGCGTGTCATTCTAAGGCTTCAGCGGATGCAAAGCCAGGCTGAAATAGGCTTCGTTCGATAGTGTAGACATTCGGTTTGCCGTTTTAGGAGGTTCCGTTGCGAAATATGGCCTAGCGTAGTCGTGATCGACCAGCAGCCAACTTTCGGTGTGGAAAAATTTGCGACTTTGTGATTTCAGGGGCCGATTTTCCCCAGAGGCAGGTGTTTAGCCACCCTGAGACTAGTTTTATTTCATGACTGGATATATTAAACAGCGGAAAATGTCATTGCAGCCGGAAGTTTAGCCGTGACTGATACTTTTTCTGACAGACTTCCGTCGAAAAGTTAGCAATTTTTTTTCATACATTTTTCAGCGAGTCATTTCAGGCTTTTCGCATCATTTAGCCACTTTTTCACTACATTTTCCAGAAAGCCTTTACAGTAACGAAGGTTTTTTGGTATCACTCGTCCTCCTACTAGCCGTTACACTGGTCGAAATTCACTACGCTAGTTGAACAAGTTCCAGATTATTTTCTTACAAATCGCGTGTCATTCTAAGGCTTCAGCGGATGCAAAGCCAGGCTGAAATAGGCTTCGTTCGATAGTGTAGACATTCGGTTTGCCGTTTTAGGAGGTTCCGTTGCGAAATATGGCCTAGCGTAGTCGTGATCGACCAGCAGCCAACTTTCGGTGTGGAAAAATTTGCGACTTTGTGATTTCAGGGGCCGATTTTCCCCAGAGGCAGGTGTTTAGCCACCCTGAGACTAGTTTTATTTCATGACTGGATATATTAAACAGCGGAAAATGTCATTGCAGCCGGAAGTTTAGCCGTGACTGATACTTTTTCTGACAGACTTCCGTCGAAAAGTTAGCAATTTTTTTTCATACATTTTTCAGCGAGTCATTTCAGGCTTTTCGCATCATTTAGCCACTTTTTCACTACATTTTCCAGAAAGCCTTTACAGTAACGAAGGTTTTTTGGTATCACTCGTCCTCCTACTAGCCGTTACACTGGTCGAAATTCACTACGCTAGTTGAACAAGTTCCAAATTATTTTCTTACATCTCGATAGGCTTTAGCGGGTGCGTAGCCAGGCTGAAATAGGATTCATTCGGTACTCCTCATATATTTACTACTGTTTCATTGTGTTTTACTTAATATATTTATTCGTTGAGCTTGCAGTGAGCTTAGTGCTGCAATATTTTTATTTATTACAGAATTTTCGATTTTCTACAACCTCTTCAGGTGTGTTTATTGTAAAGCCTGCTCATTAAGCGAGGCATGGGAAATAGTTTTTCAGCGAAGCTTAATGTTTTATAGGGTTATTATAACGATTGCTGCTTATTTCACAAAAACGACTACCTAATTTGGTCGGATAATATGGCTGCTAGAGTTGGCTGCCAACTTCACACCGGTTTGCAAAGCCATAGCCGCAACTGTTTTTTCTTTTTTTGGCTTTTTTTTTAGCTCTGACACTAGGGGCTAGCCACTCGACCTATACCAGCGGCAGCGAGATTATCAGTATAAGATTTATGCAAAAACATGGGAATATTTAATATTTCTTGATTAAAGCAACGCCTTTACAGTTATAACCAAACAATGATGATGATGGATCGATTCATGAAAACCCTGTGCTTATTGAACCGTTGTTGGTTTGCACAAGACTGAAATAGATGACATTACAAGAGAGACATATACATAGAAGTGTGATAGAAGGTCAGATATGATGGTCAAATTTCGTTAAAATTCTCACTTCGCAGGTTTTACAACGTAACCAGCTAAAAGCGCCAAAGACCTTATAACTGGTCAGAAACACTGTTCTTACAGTATTGGTATGTGAGAACTGCAGCTTTCATTTCAAGAACTTCATACAAAACTTGTTTGCTCACCGAGGCCGATTTCTGCTGGTAATAGTATTTTCTAACTGTCTACCATGTCCGATTAATAGCTCTATCTGGGCAATTAAAATTTTTAAGGTCAATGTTTCCTACTGCTTAGAAGACAGAGTTCATGATCGCGAATCATATTTGCAATGCTATCGAAGATAGGGATTTCTTCGCGATTTCAATATTAAGTTTAAAGTGGTGTCACAGGACTAAAGTAAAGAAACGCGGATGGCTTCCGCTTATAACTTTGTTATTAACGTCTTTACTTATTCCAAAACAATTCCTGTAAAGCTTTTTCTCCCTTGAGCCCATAATTCTGAAAATATCTCAAAAAATTGGTTGCCTGTAAAGTCGGTATACGGGCGAAAGTTTTACGTGACAACGACTTATGTCTGTCTCTCTCGCTCTTAGGCGGGCTAACCATGCCCGAGTGGAAGGGACGCGTGCCTCTCACTCGCTCTCATTGTGAGCGGAGCGTAACGCAGTTTCTTGAAGTGTCACCCGGCAAACCAATTTATAAGACGTTGTCACGTCAAAAATACCACCGTTCTTAAATGAGTTATAAGGCTTTCTAAAGCCACAAATTTTCCTCGTACAATAAAGAATCGTAAATTAGAAAATTTCAACATTTCCAGTCCAAGTCATAAAGAAGTCCAAGTCTGGCTTTGTCACGTCAATTTTGCAGTTACAAGAACTGCTCTGTTTATTTACACTTTGCACTATAATGGTCCCAAGTTTGATGGCCTTACTTGACAGATCTAAACTAACTAAAATATATCTGTCTTTGTCGTTGCAACCTATTAGACAAGGACATCAATACTTTTAGAAATTAGATCTGTTAAATAAAGCCTTGGACATGGAACATGGACCCAGTGTCAACGGTACCATCGCTTATCACGCGAATTGGTGGTCGAAAATGGACTTATTCGCAGTGAAAGAAAAAGGTCTACAATACTTCAGACTCAGGTTTTATAGCATCTGTTAACGATGATGTGAGATAAACGGTCGTCACTCTTGAAGTAACAATGGGAGGGCTAATGTAGAGTACGATGTCAATGATGGATTATTGCCATAAACAAGTTGAGTACTATATTTATCTCCCGTGACAGAGATTTGACAAGCTTAACGACCGAATTAGCGCAAGCAATAATATAAATGGAGAAGATATCATTATTTGTACTAAGAGGTGTGAAGAATAATATTTTGCTGAAACTGTCCTTGCCATGACCGCGCGGTGCCATTCAAGTACAGTCGACAAAAAAAAGATTTAAAATGAAAATTGACATTGATGTCCGTTTTGAAGTCTTGTTTATTGAACCAATACAAGTGCAAATATTGCTGCCATTTTCATTGCAGTCTGTTAGATGAAAACAATATTTTTGGCCAGTTTAGTAGACATTTCAAGCCTTTTGAAATCGACATTATTCAATCATACTACAATTACAAGAATTACAATTACAATTACAGTGTTGTATTTCATTTTATAAAATAGTATTTACTTGTGCCTTTGCTCACATTTTTGAAAAAACATGCCCTTCAGGGGTATTTTTAGCGAAAGATTTAGCTTTGTAGTAAAATTACTGTGTTCCGGTTGGAAGGGCATTGTTTCCAGTGAAATTTCAGGGCAAATGGGAGATTAAACAACTTATATCTCAGGGTGACGAGCGCAGTGCTGTGCCACGCAGGGTCTTGAATTCTGCGAGTTCAAAATTCTGGGTGGCACAGACCTGTTATGGGCAAACGTGACGTTTAACATCAGGCGAGCGATTTGCTCGTTTCGTCACTTAATCAAATAAAAAAAAAAAAAAAAAGTTATCCCATTTACGCTTGATTAATCAAGTTTTCAAGATTGGTTTAAGTAGTTTTAGACGTGGTTGTTTCAGACTTGTATGAGACCAACTCTTACAACCCAGATAGTTTACAACCACTTTACAATATAAGTTTAGATATTTAGGTGCTGCTCCAGACCCATTTATTTTCATTTAAAGCGAGTGCGAATCAGGTCGAGAGAACCTCGACATCCGTCATGCTGGAATTGGCACAGCATCGGCCAATAGGCGAAACCCATTTAATGATGTGATACCCCACAATTGTCATATCTGGGCCATTCCGGGCCGATATTTAGCAATTACAGGTTACGTCGGTTACACGGTGCCGAAATATGACCCAGAATCGTGATACTTTTACTTGCTACCAGTACCTGAACTTAGAATGCAGAGAGTGATGTTTTACTGAAATTAATTTCTTTCAGAAAGAATATTCGCATATTATGAAAATAATATGGGTGATCTTCGGAAGTCAAAAAAATAAAGAATATATGTAGTGGTTGTTGAATTTATCTTTCTATCTACTTACGTTACTACTTCTTAATATATATATAGACCGCTATAGACTCCTAGACTACTTAACCGATTTCAATCAAATTTGCACACCGTGTGCAGTTCGGTCTAACTAACAGATAGGATAGCTCACATCTCAATTTATAGTGTCTACCCGTGCGAAGCCGGGACGGGCCGCTAGTAATTTATATATTTTTGTCTGTTCTCTAAGTTTATCTTGATAGGTAATGGATAAAACAAACAATTCTTCCAAAGTGCTTCCGTCAGACTCTTTTCAATTTGCATCATCCCCTAAAGATGGAACTTAGAAGTACACAGTCAAAAATATACTTAGCTAATAAAAAGCTTATTTAGATTAGCACAGCTAGGTCGAAAATCATGGTCATGGATCATGGAATAAGTTTTCCAAGACTTTATTCATAGATTTGAAGCACTGTTTTACACTGTACCGAAATGTACCGAGCTAACTTTCACGCTCAATTTCACATATATCCCAGTTTAGTGTTAACCTGCAAAACAGTTTAACTGTGAAATATGTGACTGTGAGAAATTCTCAGAAACATTGTTTGGTATCCTAAGGAAACTGCTTAAGTTATGGTACTAACAGGAACTATAAATAGAATTAAATATGTAGTAAGTATGACTGTGAGTAAGTATATCTGAGTATATTTTTCTAAAACAAAAATACTGAGCCAAACGATAATTTTAACGTTACTCGTAATTCAAGAAAATATGACACAGTGACAGACTTAAATGCAGCTATTGATACAAATATGTACTACTTACAGGTTCAAGAGAAAATGAAACTTATTTCTATGCAATAAAGATGCATGACAGATTTAGGTACAAGGGAAATTACAGGGATGACGTTCGTCCTGATCTCTGGACGAAAAATGCACAATTTGTCCGAGCGTCAGGTCAAGTAGGTTTTTAGTGGTACCAATGTGTAAAAACGCGATTACAACAAACAACCGATTAGATTTACTTATTTTTGTAGGTTATTTTGCTAAACAATTTACCTGAACATCTAAATAAATTGGCGTACTTACCGTATCATTATTAGCAGCTGAAGAACAAGTTAAATTAATTTACGTGGTGGTCACGAAATTTAGCGACTAAACCAGTAAGTTTTAGATTTTTTTCGGACACCGCACTTTTGTTTTTGTGTAGTTTTGACGACAATAAGCCGTTTGTTTAGTGCTGCCCTTATAATTATTCGTGTAATATATTCCTTAAATATATTACCAACAATTTATTGCCATTCACAAATTTTGCTTAGCATTGGCAAACACTGCAAAAAAAAAAACACGCAAAAATCCGAAAACCGCTTAGCGTTTGAACTCGGGACCCGTCCGAACTCGCGTGCGTCTAGTTACCTTACTGCATTTTTATGTTGGTAGGTTTTGACTCACCTTAATGCCATAGAGCCATAAACTCTATACGGTGATAATTGACTATTATATATTTTACTATATACCTATATATATATATCATATTATATATGTATTATGATAATTGACTACTAATTTAAGAAGAATAGATACTTACCAGAAGTTCGTCCCAAGTAAGGTAGGTTCGGACGTGCAAAATCGCTCAAAAAATTTTATAACGATGACTTAACCATCTCCAAACCATCTTCAGTTATGACGAACGTAGGTATTAGGTATTGTACATTGTACCATAATGGAAGTGTTGATGTCAGTGTACCTAATTGAAAGTCATAAATTCTATACTATGTCACAACAATTTAACCAATCATAATCAACAATCAACACGTCAATTATAAAAGCAACTAACCTACGGTTATCGAGGTGAAACTGGTCCCGCAATAACTTTACAGCGAAACCTTTTGCCAGACGATTGGCTCAACATTTAGCTTTCCGCATTCTTGGACGTAGTAACTCTTGCCTAATCTATACACGCAAGTACTGTAAGTATAGCTAGAAAGCTTTCGTCTGGAATCTACCTGATACTGTTCGAACCTGATAAATGATCATGCAAAATCAGTAATTTCTTTATGATACTGTTTTGGTAAGTAACTTTAACAACCTACCAAAATTGTACTATAGAAAGTAACGTGATTTTGACACATTTTGTTATAATTAACACGGGAATACTCACGTAAAAACTAATATGACCGAAACTAGTCGTAATAAATGACTTAATTTTTACGTGAATGTTAAATCAACCGAAATATCTTTATAAACTTTTTAAACAATATATTGGACAGTTTGACCCTTTTTGGAAAAGAAATTCTGTTTGAGTAAAACGCTTCTCTTTCCTTACTTTCTTTAAAAAGTAGTTTATATCTCAAGCACTGTTTTTTCATAGAAAACACGAAATACAAAGCACTTGGGCCCGTCCGTAGTCATTATAACTTTTATAATAGCCCCATTCAGGCAAAGGGTCTGAATAAGAAAGTGAAACGGAGCCCATGTAAATGTGAGTAAAATATTAGGATAAAATGTCTACTTTGCTTAGGTATTTATTCAGCGAAAAACTCTAGCACATGAAAAATTCATAAGTAATGAATCTCAGAAAACTTTTGTGTTGAAAATGACTAAAGGGAATTCTCGGTACGGCATACCTAACCATAACGTACTACCTACAATTTTATAGTTAGGTAAGCTAAACAAAATTTGTAACTTTCACTCACTTCATTTTTACATTTTGTTTTAGTCTGTAACAGATTCATATTTTTATGACACTACTGCTTTCTTGATCGTGGATAAGAGTCTAATCCAAGGTTAAGGAAGGATTAACCTGCGGTCTAATTAAACGGTAGGTTAACATGAAACCGCTTCAAAATGACGAGGGTGACTCATAAAATTAATTACAGCATAAAAGCACAAACTAATAATACCTAATGTTTTAGTCTATGATGTGATAAAAGTAAGTAAGATGGCTAGTCTTGCAGGCCTAGAACGAGTCGTGGACAAATGGTCTTTCCACTAATTTTATCCGCAGGTAGATATGGATATTTTAGATAATTTTGTTTTTTTTGTTGGAATACAGTAATTATAGTCTCTTTCTCGCAGGATAAAGTCGGTGAAGAGACATTTTATCCACATTATAAAAAATAAACAAAAGAGAAAGAGAAAAGAAGAAGAAGAGAGAAGAGAAGAGAGAAGAGAAGAGTTTATCTATCTATCTATCTATTATATCCATAGGTAAGTCTACCTAGACCACCATAAAAAACAGCCTGTTTAAAATTCATAGATGCTTTAACTAAGCCGTGTCCATTTAATTAACCAGAACATCATAACCACGCATACATAACAATTAAGGCCAATAAATTCACATACAACAATTTTCGTTCTTCTAAATTGCACATGAACATCTTTTCATTTCCAATGCATGCGCATTTTAAAGATACGCGTTTGACCGCAGCAGTCTTTGTTCAGCTGCGATGCGGAAACAATGATTTCTAAATTGTAGAAAACTTGAATCAATAAGTAAAATTACACATAATTATTTTTTTCTCATTTTAAACGGTTTAGTCGAGGCATCTCGTGTTCAACATGCCGGCCGGTACCTTGCCTAAAGAATTTGGCATGTATGTGGTTTTGCAATTCAACGCAGCTATGCGAATGGTGTACGATGTGTCTACTGTAGCGGTTTGTCATTAGTTTAGTTCCGATTTCTTCAAGTTTATTTCGTTTCATAAAACAAAACCGAATTATTTTATGCATTTAACACTATTTTTCCATATGTAGAACTGCAGAAGTCGAAATATGTTTACCGGCGTAAAATAAATATAGGTCTAAGTATTATATACAGCAGGTTGTGTGCACAATGACTAATTATCCACAGCCTGTATTTTTTATTTGACTGACTGTTTGTATGTCTGCCTTCCTTTGTTCCAAAGACGTCATCTTGTCATACAATGCTAGTATGTTCAAAAACTTCCCAAAGATAAATTCTTAAAAATAAAGATGCTATAACAATGCATTAAGATAATGTCAGCAGCATAGATAAGGCTCCATAAAAAATCATGTTTTCGTCTTACTCAGATGTCGCGCAAGCAACTCAAAAGGTGGCCGATGAATCAGTGAACTTACCTGAAAATAAAAAGATTTTATAAGTAAAATAGCCGTGAAACATGCGACAGAATGTGCAAGCGTGTTACTATGCATGGAACAAGGCATTGCTTTGAAACAACTAAGCATTGTTTGCGAACTGGACGAAGATTTCCGTCAAACATCGGTCTGCGTCTCAAATTGCAAAACATAATTCCTACGTTTCAGATACTTAAGTACCTATTCAATGTAAGTACTGACTCAGTAATTTACACGATGTGATAAATTCAAAATAGAACCTAATGACGTAATGACATAATATAGAGGCCATATTTTTGCGATGCAACGCATATGCGCATAGTTTTTTTGTTTCGTTTTTCTTTTCATTCCATTCGTCTTTAACACTTAACTGCAAAGTTACTCGCTGATAAAGGGCACATTATTACGCATGGTATTCGATGGCGTGAAAGAATGCCTTTGTTTAGGTCAACGTGTGTGTTACTTTCTACCTCATTGTATTCAAAAGACATTTTGTGGACACATCGGAATTGACAAATGACCGATAACGACCGATCTCAGTCGCGTCACGTCTCGAGAACTGGTCATTAGGTCACCATGCACCGAGCTTTTGTTATCAACGGCAAGAGAAATACGTACGGTTTCTGCTCCAGTTGATACCGTTGACGCATCGTGGTTGACTAGACGATACTAAACACAAAACCGAAAGTGTATCACTGTAACATCGGCTATTCACTAGATAACCGCACAGGGCGTCGGTTGTGGAGTGGCGTTGGCATCAACACTATCAGCAGGCTTTCGACAACAAGCGCGCGTCTCGACTCTCGACCTCGCGACCGGACAGCGACTGTGACGCTTTTAGAAAATGAGCAATTGGGTGTAAAAGTGGTAAATTGACCGACAATTACGCCAGGCGAGGATGTAATTAAGCATTACGCTACGTGTATCAGTTTGTCGGTTGGGCGCGCGACTGCGGGTGCGACGCGCTCCGGGCGCCCGCGCACCTCGCTAGCTCCACACTCGACACCGACACCAGCCCGTGGCGTGCAATCAATTTATGCAAATTGCGGACGGGATGGGCCGCTGGCACGACCAATTGACTATTAACCATACCGGGAACGCACCAGCACCAACATGTAAAACTAAATCCGTGTGAATAACCTGCGAGCAGACTCTGATCTAAGCTTTTACGAGATGTTACCTAAGGTCAAATTATCCGGAAAATGTAATACTCTAGCGATACGTTTCTCTTATTGCAGTCATATTCACGGATTCACGACGTCAGAACTTTATTCTTAGGTAGGTATTTCGCCCAGCTTGATGGGTGGTTTGACAGAAGGTTGCGGTAACAACCAGACAAGTAAGCAGCTAAACGTGTCACAATACCGGCCGCAATTCGGCACCGGTTCTGCATCGCTGCGCTCGCCTGAATTGATAATGGCCCAAGCATCAGATGTAGAATTGTAAACAGCAGGTACACTACAGATAAAGTTAAATCAGTATTTCCCAAGTCTTTATATTGAAATGTTTATACTATAGACAGACTGAATGACGAAGGCGAGCCTAACACTTTCTTTTAGCAGCTTACAGTGCAAGTTTGAAATATTCTGCAAGCTTGTGGATTGCATCGTTCGCTAATGTAACATAATTAATTATATGTAAGCACGCGCACGCTAAGATAAATTAAACAAGCACGAGCAGAGCATTGTTATATTATTTATTTTATTCTGTAGCATTACTCACTTGCGCTGTAGGGCGCATATTGATTGAATCACTTAATATTTTAAAGGTAAAGAAAGAAAGAGATAAGATGGAGGAGAAAGTGTTTTGAGTTAGTATCTGCATCATTTTAGATTTCTTCCAAACGACACAATTACAAAAAGTTAACCGCAACATTATTTTTATTTGATTAGATTTTTAACATTTTGAATTATAATATCACGATATAAAATCTTAACAAACCCATTGAGAATTACTTACAAACAAAACAAACGATGGAAACCGCTAACGGCTGTTATCATGTGGTGTGAGGTGTAATGGAAACGATTGTCATTAGATATGTATCACTTATGTACCAAGTCATTATTTTGTTAGGTACATATAAGACTACTAGCTGACTCGACAGACGTTGTCCTGTCAAAAGCCATTGCGTCTATTGCGTAACTATAGCAACCGTAGTATGTTGATGCTAACTTGTCAATTTATAGTAAAAATTATCAGTATATATATAATTTGCAATAAATTAAAATTGCGACTATAATTTGAGATTTAAACTATCCTATCTCTCAAGTTTGATCGAACTGCACATGGTGTGCGAATTTTATTATAATCGGTTAAGTGGTTTAGGAGTCCATTGAGGACAAACATTGTGACACGAGATTTATATATATTAAGAATATGTGAATTGTGATTGTTTGTCTGACTTTCAGTTAAATATGGGATAAAACACATAAAAAAATATCTTTGAGATAATTAGATACCTACTCCGATATCCGATTAGCCGTTCTAAACGAGGATTGCTTAATATTTTAATAGGGATTCGGCAAACCAGTATCGCCAAATTAGGACTAACTGGATGTAGGAATTTGACCGTAACTCGACAAAATAACGTCTTGGAATGCTGCAGGCGGCCCAGCGAGAGAACTTCCATTTGAATTTGGTATTCTGATCTCAGTTGAATTAACTATTTAGTAGAATTGCGAAAATAGTAGACCAAGTTATTTCGAGAACATTTACTAAATAGAATAAAGACAACGATGAAAAAAATAAGATGAACCTAAGCCAAGGTTTAGATACTTATTTTTAGATTAGATTTAGGTACTTATTTATTATTTTACAAGTTATTCTGGGATAAAAAGTAGCTTTTATGTTAATCCAGGGTATAAGCTACCTCTATGACAAATGTTATCCAAAACTCATACTCGTTCTGGTTTTGGTACTCGTAGGAATACATATTGTAGAATGAAAATATATACCAGCCTTTTTTTTAAGTATGTTAGCGCTACACTTTGTCCGCAACTAGATCCGTAGGCATCTAATTGAGTGAACTGCGAAAGCATGCGCTTCGCCAATTATATTAGGAAAGAGACGATGCAACGCTGCAACTAAGTTCATTGGAATGACAGATAAAATCTACTTCATTAGTGAGTTGGAAAGAGATGCAAAGAATTAACAGCAGACTTATAAGCCGGATTACGATGTATAAAGACAGTTCACTTAGGTTCGCTCGAGTGAACGTGCTCATTTGAATTTTATATTTTTCTTTCTTTAAGGACACTCTGAAGATTAAAATAGACGGTAAGTAAATGTATCTTAGAATACTTTAGACACCATTTTTACTATTTCATCTCAGTTAAAAGCGAAATATGTTAAGGAATGGAACTTCACGAAAAAAAAGGACAAAGAAGAAATTGCGCGGTGTTTTTCTGTAAAGCCTGTTTCGTAAACCTTTGAGAATAGTTTCGTTTATTCTTTTTATGTTTTGGTAACACCCAAAACTGGCGCTAACATAAATATAGGGTATGAGAAAATGGTGCTTAGTTTCGGCTATGTTAGGGACTAGCTGAGCAACTTCATAAATAGTATTATACGTTTTGAGCAAATGTTGGCATCGTTTTGTGAAGTACTGGAGTAAGAAATACGTACCTAAGTACCGCGCAAATATTGTCCACGAGCTAAAAGAGCTTTTCAAACTAAAAAATAAAATAAATTTTCTTTAAGTACGAACTTTAATGTTTCAACTGTGTTTTGCAGATGTTTTTGTTTACTAAAGGTGAAGCCAGTCTTCACCATTATGTTCTAATTCAGTTGAGTTACGAGTACCTTACTCAACATCACTCAAGTCACTCGCAAGACGCTCGATATAAAGGGTAACATAATATGTGATATTGTGATTTTACCTATATTATTTATTCAAAATGTCAAGCAAATAATTATCTATAAGCATTCATATTTTTACCGTCTAAGTCTGAAAACCCTGTTGTTTTAAAAGCTATTTCCTTATGGAAGGAAAAATGGTTGTTACCTATAAAACAAACATAGAAATAGACGTGAGTAATCCAGTTAGACCGAGTTGGATGCACTGGGATTTTTCCGCCTGTCTGATCGAGTTCCGACGTCACGTCGCATCGCGTCGCGTCGCTGTTTTCCGGATTCCGTTACGTCTGGCTCTGGAACTGTTATGACAGAAGCGGAATGAGATAGGTCCTTCACAATATCTGCGATAGATAGAATGCTGACGCGAACGATGCGCGAAATAAGGTTGTTTTTGATATTTCGGGAAATTCGACAATGCTAAGTTAGCAGTTTCTTTTAGCTTAGTCGATGTAACTACCGTGTGTTCACGAACTAGGAAATCTAATCTACCTTTTTTATGAATAGATTTATAAATATGTTTCACTATCTATCATTTGACTGTGAGTGTTTGTTGTTTGCACAAATATTTTAAAATAAAATAATTAGCATTGAAACATTAACCTAGTAGGTATTTCTATAGATCAATGCCACCTGAGCACTTGTTAAAATAATTACGAAAGAGTCAATGGAAATTCTTGGCCCAAATACATGGCCATTATTTCTGAAACATACCATGAAACTTCAACCACATGAATGGAGGCTCTAACATAGAGTAAAGAGTTTGTAATGTAGTATAAAAAGAAATTATGCTCTTCTTTACATCCACAGGTAGTGCCAGTTCTGCTGGTATCTGTCTGAAGCGAGTATCAAGAAATGCAAAGAAAGGCGAGAAATAATATGATAGTTGGGACTAGCACTTAAGTTCTCCTTGGAGATTGTAGGTCTCACTCCCGGCCCCCTTCAGTGGATAAATCTCAAGTGGGTGTCGAGATAAACACCCAAGAGGAGGATACAGTAGATCTGCATCAAGGCCTGTGGGACACACGTCGGTCTTAATAAACTGCCTGTTTGAGCTGAGGAAAAGGAGGTTGCAATATTTAGATGTTGACTCTACAGTCTACAATTTTAATAGTGTTCTATGTGTTCATAGGTGACGGTTGGCTAACCGTCTGCATGTTTGCCGCTCTTTACCTATAAAAAAAACTAAATGCTCAAGCATTTTATTTGGTTTATAGCATCGCCATTTATGCTAATTTTGGTATGTCTTGATAGGTATAATTTGTCTATTATTTGATCATAAACACTAGCCCAAAACGAGCTTTGTACCTCTAAATCTCGAAAATCGAAGATAATGAATGCGTGATGAAAAGTAACCTAGGTACGTCAATTCAGGGCAAAAGCTATCTCTCTTCCAAATGTTATCAAAATCGATTTAGTTGTTACGGAGATACGTGGTAACTCTGGTAACAAACATACACACACACACACAAACTTTCGCATTTATAATATGAGATAGAAGGAAGTAGGATTTATCCTTATCGTGATAATTAGTATTACATGAGCTTATTAAATACATGATGTTATCAATGCCATGTCGATACAGTGATAACTCGCGGCAAGCAGAGCTCCCCTACCTGTTTTAACATAGTATCTGTCACGCCATAAACAAGCCATGGGCTGATCACGAGGGGTCGCACGTGATTACTACCGTTCTCAACGACACGTGAATTTGTTACTAATGGACGTTAAAACTTTACTTTACTGCCACTGATTTTTGGATGGCTATTATAGATGTGGTGGTGAAAGAAAAGTGATTATATTTTGGGTGATTGCTCTTCCATTCTTTGTTGAACTACTATTTAGGCCATTCTTTATTTGTAATTCTAAAAAACATTTATTGATAGTCCCATCTAGTTAAATTATTTGTACTTATATCTTCTTTTTCGCATTTTTATAGGTATAGTGTAGATACTCGTACTATTCTTCGGAATTCTCAGCGATCATTTTGATTTCTGGACACAACTTTTCGTTATTGGCTTTTTCCTTATTTTATTCAGTCTATAAATATTCTTCTCAGTTTTTCATTCCTCCTTTTCTTTCCACGATAGGTGCACTTTTGAGGTACTTGGGAAGCAATGTACCCATTAATAATAGAGTTGTTACTCGAAGTAGTCAAACTGTTAAAACTGGTCTTGCTTTGCTACTTTAAATTCAAGGTTCCGTTTTAGATAAACGACTTTCTTTTTGACATACAAAAAGTCTAAGTACCCAGCACTATCGGTCGTAAACTAGGTATTTGGAAAAAACCTTAGGAAAGAATTCTAACCACATCACACTTATAATATATTGTAAATGCGAATAGTGTGCAAGTGTGTTACTCTGTCACGCTGAAGTTTCTGGATAGAATTAGATGAAATTTAGAATAACGATTGGTTATATCCTGAATTAGCACAGAAACTACTTTTCATTATAATCACCATAACCTTATTCATCACTGCGCTGGGCTAGTCCTACTAATATTATAAACGCGAAAGTTTGTGAGTATGTTTGTTGCTCTTTCACGCAAAAACGGCTGAATGG
Organism: Alcis repandata; assembly: GCA_949125135.1. Taxonomy (NCBI): domain Eukaryota; kingdom Metazoa; phylum Arthropoda; class Insecta; order Lepidoptera; family Geometridae; genus Alcis; species Alcis repandata. The sequence goes on along the minus strand of OX421226.1, from coordinate 5,420,665 downwards.
ATGTACATGAAATTTGGAATGAAGGTTGTTCATGGTCTGGATTAACACATAGGCTACTTTTTATCCCGGAAAACGTGGGTGAAACTGCGGGGCGCAGCTAGTTTGAAATAAATGTATGTGATTTTGTCGAGCGTTATAGAAAATACCCCAAGAGCGTAATGTTAGCAGACTGATAAAACATATTTACTTTTGCGTATGTTTACAATTACCTAAGTAATTACCACATGACTCAACTTTATCTTTACGTCAGCAGGATATTAGCAGTTTTAGCACTAGTTGCAGTACTGCAGTCTGCTGCTTTACGGAATTCTGGTTCACATTTGTGCAACCACGTTTTTATGACGAGTTTCGATTGATTTGACACGTGTCAAAGTCTTCCTTTCATTCCGCTGGCAAGGGCGAAACGCACAAAGCACCCCTGGCGGGATACCGATGCGGGACCTATATCGCCCGCATATTGAATAAGAATAAACATTGCTCTTGTCGGTGGATTAATTTCCAAGCCGGTCTTCCGATAGTGTTTTTAACTCCTTGTACGACATGACATCTGCCATCTACCTTCTCTTTATCTGGTCTAAGAATGTCAATGTCTTAATTTATCATTATGAAAAATCTGAAAAGATGTTTCGAAGCATAGAAATTGTACTAATATTATAAATGTCAAAGTTTTTATATGTTTGTTTGTTAAAAACGACTAAACAATTTTGTATGAAATTTAGTAAGGAGGTTATACCTACCATAGATTTACTTATAATATAGGTTACTTTTTATCCTGGAAAATTCAATAGTTCATGTCGGATAGCGGGTGAAATGGCGGGGCGTAACTACCTAGTATACGTATATATTTAAGCTGTAAGCTCTGAGCTCTGTGAGTTCGTAACAAAAGTAAGTACCTTTTACACGTCGCGTCGCTTAGAGAAACGTCACATACGGGTTTAATGGTCGCCCTTAATGATGCCTAATGATCAGGAGAGCTGTAACGGGGAGCTCTACTTTAGTAGAGACGTCTGCAAGTGCGAGGCGGGGTAATCTTAGTGGTACATTCTAGACGACGTAGGAAAATAGGGAATTTTGCCAGCATTATTTAGATTTATGGGATTGATCACTTGTAGTGAACGTTATCGTCGTAACAATGGTCGGCATAAAATCAAGAGTTTGCTCACGTGGATTTGTTATTATACTTATGGTTCTAGTTGGTAATATTTATAGTTTTTTTTTTAAAGAAGATTATATATTTATTGACTATTAGAATACATAAAAAGTATTTACATCTTAAATTTAAAATAACAAACTAAACTAAATAGAACTAAGAAATTTATAAAAAATTAATAATCAAAAAGTAGTTTTTGCCCGTGTGGCAAAGTACCAAGAACGCTGGCTGCATTCCCGCGCTGAATTGCCAGTGAAATTCTTTGCGCGAGGAATGAGCCAGCCCTCTTATCACCAGCGGCGTCAACTAAGCGCGGTGTCATTTGTTTGACAAATTTCTTAGTACTAGGACAATAGATAGATCAAGAAAAAACATACTAAAGCTATCGAACTATACAATCGATTTTTAATATAAGTACTTATTTTTTATTAAAAGAATACTTGCACTTAATGCTATTCTAGTAAACATCTAATTTTAATTACTAAATTGTGTCGCTGGTTCCTTGGATCATTTGTACAAGAAATAAGTAACAGATACCTCAGCATATTGTGCGAACCGCTAGGGTGTGGAACGCTTTGCCTGAGTGGGTGTTTCCCGATAGATATAATCTAGGAGTCTTCAAGTCGCGAGTGAATCGGTTTCTTCTAGGCAAGCATGCTCCATCGTAGACCGTATCGTTGCTTTCCATCAGGCAAGATGACGGTCAAATGCAAGCCTATCACTCAATAAAAAAAAATAAAAAAAATATCGACAGAAACTTGATTTAGCTATGTTCATTTAACAACCACGTAATTTCTATTCCTATTCATTAGGCCCAAGTTTGAAGGCATTTTAAGACAGATCTAAACTAACTAAAAATATATCTATCTTTATCATTGCAAGCCATTAGACAAGGATGCCAATAGTTTTAGAAAATTTAGATCTGTCTTAAAAAGCCTTCAAACTTGGGCCTATTATCTTCTAAATAAGTTTCCCAGCCAATTCAGCGACAGTTAAAAGCCAGCATGCGAATGCTTTACATAAATCACTCCTACTCAGAACAGTCGGTCTCGGTCTCGTGTGCTCGGAACGCAATAAGCATCAATTTCAGCCCATATCCTGAGTCCCCTCGCGAGGGCTTTAATAGGATAACTGTGGTGACTGCTGCCCGCCCGTATCGCGGGCCGCAGTTCAACGCGCAATGTCACTGGGGCCTTTTTAATTTTTAGTTGCGGAGTTTTGAGAAAAAAGTTTCGATTAAACGATCCAATCCACGATAGAAAAGTGTACTCCATTTCCGCCTGTCAGAGGCGATTCCGACGGGCGTAAATGGCGTACACTTTTCTATCGAATTCGAATACTCGCTATGTATTTATACGTCAAAGTTGTGCTAGGCACACAAGACTTAACAAAATAATTTCGATGTCTGAATTTTGCTTGGTTTTGACTGCTAATTGTACCGGCCTAAAATTATTTATGACATGAATATTATATTATTTTTTTTAATTTTTGCGAGTAGAGTAACCCATAAGTTAATTAATTTAAAAAAAATAAGTCCAAAATTGTGGAAAAACATCACAAATGATATGTCATTTTACGTAAGGTAGGTATAGATAAGTCCGAATTACCGTTTTGTCTCAAAGGCTTGAAAAGTTCCTAGGACCTAGGAGTAGCTACATCAGTCTAACCGGCAATTGAACACTGATCTACAAGGTCACGGAATGAAATCAAGGAAAAAAACACGATCGCAAGCAATTAATTCAAAAACCTAAATCTGAGTATGCAGCGCGACGCGCGCAAGCCTGCTGAGCACGAATAAAATAAAAGAAAAATTCCAAACTAAATTTTGAAGACGCTAGGATTTTTCAAAGTTTTCAAAAATTTCGATGAAAATTGAAGTTATTTCCAAAAATTTGTACTGAGAGAAATTCTTTGAATTGATCATTGAATATAAATTGCACTTTCTCAAAATTTTGTGCATAAATGTTTATGGTTTACCCAAACAGGCAGATTTTTTACAATTCCGTGGAGCCCAAGACGGAAATGTTATATGTTCATCTGCTAGTTCCATCTGTTTGTCCTTTTCTACAACTTCTACATTTTATATTATAATTTTTATACCATAATTTGTATCAGAATCATTTTGCAAATCATTACTATCTTTTTATACTACATTTACATTCATTATCATCATAAGGTTATTTATTTTGTAGATTCTCCCACATTAAATTTGCTACCATGATATCGTAAGAGGTTCCTAAGAGTTTTTTTCAGTTCCTGCATAAAGGAAACAAAGTACTTCTTCTAGGCAACAATTTGAGATATTAAAAACCAAGAGGGTAGGACGCGTGCTAGGAGGAATCGCATCGGTGCGTTTCAAAGGAGATCCGGAAACCCGTTTTCAAGCATAGAGGCAGCCCCGGATCTAGGGGGGGGCGAGCCGGGGCCCATGCCCCGGGCGTCAAGCTTAGGGGGGCGCCAAATTCATACTTTACAGACGAATAGACAACTCATCATTTACTAAACTTTGACCACGGAATAAATAATAGTACAAGTACAGTCATGACCATATCAACTCGACCGATACCCAGAGCGCAAAGTAAGCCGTGCTGTACGAACATTTATTATTCGCGAGGCGCGTAGGGCATAGTCAAAATACGCGCCCGCTCGCCCGCAGGAATCGCAGATCGCGGCAGCACGTGTCTGGTTACCGTGCGTGCGAAAGGAATGATATTCGAAAACTCCCTCGTTGATCTCTCTCCACGACAGTGTTTTATTATGAACATGTGTGTTGTTTGTCAGGAAAGAAAATACTTGTTTTTTATCAAGTTACCGTTTGAATAAAAACTGAAGGCGTCTAGGACATAGACGCCAAAACTAACGCGCTCGCTGCGCTCGCATATTTTTGATTAATTATAATCATTAAACACACGCCATAATTAAATAGCCTGTGTTTAATTTAATAACAACCAAATCAAAATCATTACGCTCGCTACTCGCGTCTTGTTTTTCTATTCGGTAAGTAGATGCTGACTGTTTTGGAATTGACCGAAAAAATCTTCAATCTATTCGTGTTGGTTGAAATCAAAAGTTTTCTACCAACACGAATAGTGGGTAGTTTCCTTTGTACAGCCTGTCCTAAATTTCTGAAAAACGTCTCACTTTTTTGCGCTCGCTGCTCTTGCGTTTTCTTGATGTTTAATTTCCGTTGTGCATAGTTTGTCAAATATGATCGATCTGTTCTGAATTGATCAAAAATGCCTAAACATTTCATATGATTATTTTGTGCTTTTAGACTTGCTGCGTACAACATACTAAAGGCTTTTTGTAGTTTCCGCTTATTAATCGAGCACTGTTTGTAGGCAGAGCAAATTTATGCAAAAACATTTTTTATTTATCAATTTTTATATCAAAACTTAATACACAAAGCTACCCAAAACGGAGTTAATTGATTTGTCAAATAAAAACGGTTCTATTTGAATAAATAAGCTTAATACAGAAAGAACAGCGATAGATGCATTATTTCCGCTCTGTTTACGCATTTTTGAGTGCAATTTCGTTTGGAAACAGGCTCTCGTAAAATAAATATGCTTATCCTAAATTGCTAAAAATACGTCTCAAAAATTTCCACATCGTTATTATTTAGTGTTTTGTGTGACCTAGCGCGTGAATTTTATTTTCAAAATGACAGACTATAAAACAAAATTTCGCGCTCGCTGCGCTCGCGTATTCTTGATTTCTGATATCTATTGAATACACTCCGTTACGTAATAGCCCGTCCTAAAAACAAAAGATCTTCAAATCTCTGCGCTCGCTTCGTTCGCGCATTACTATTTATTTTATAAAGGCCACAATTATTTTTGAATTGATTGAAAATATCACAAGTTTTGTACTCGACGCGACGCGAGTGTTGTGTAATTTTCGTTGTAAATAGCCTGACGCGTAAAAATCTATCTATCGTAAATTGATCAAAAATATCTCAAATTTTCGCGCTCGCTGCGCTCGCGTATTCATGGTGCTTAATTTCCCTTAAACGTTTAATTCGTAAAAATTCTAAGTTGATTGATTCGAAGTTGATTGATTGTTGAATTAATGAACAATGTCGAAAAATTTCGCGCTCGCTGTGCTCGCTGTGCTCGCGATTGTTTTTTTTATTTATTTGTGCTTTTAAACAAACACCCAAATGCCGGTTGATAAAAACTACTACGAGATTTAAACTTACGTAATCAACTGTGTTTAGCAACTGTGCTTGATTCACAAAGCTCTCCAAAATTGAATTATTTGAAAAAAAAAACACGGTTATGTTTGATTATTTTGAACAAGTGCGGCCCGCCACTATTTCAAATTGTCACTATGCGGCCCGCGTCTGCCAAAAGGTTGCCGACCCCTGATATAGATGATAAAGGTAAAAATAAATATAAGTGGGGGGGGGGGGGGCGGCATTTCTCAGTTTTTGCCCCGCCTAAAAAAATTTGTAGATCCGGGGCTGCATAGAGGTCATAGCCACCATAGATAGGTTAATAAAAATGTCATTGCTAGCCACCGAGGAGGTTTTAGTGCGTGAAACTCCACATATTTAATATTGCATCCAAAGGCAGAAAAAAAGGAGTGTTAATATCCATGCCTACGATTTATGTAGATTTCTGAACGTAAACAAGCAAGTTCCAGTGTAGGGCGTAATGATTGTAATTACACGCTTCCTGTGATTATATCCTGATGGACACCCGCGCAATTAGGTACTAGCTTCGACACGCAACAGATTATTTTATGTGAAGGTTTGTTTTTTTTTTTAGAAAGTTTTTTTTATTTATTTTACTGGTTGAATTAATAGAGTGCATAATTCCAAGAAGTTATCCTTTAGTTTAACGACCTTTCTAGAAAACGGCACTTTCTATTTTGTCTTGTTAGTTTGACCAGTAAAATATTCATATTTTTGTCGATATTTTTAACTGCCCGTGTGAATAAAATGTCTTTTCAAAATTTATCAATTTGCTTAGCGTCAAAAATGCAGTAAAAATAAAAGTAAAAAAAGATGAATTGAGAAAACATCTGTGTATTTATTCCAATAGATACAAATATTTTTTTCCTGTTGCGAAATAGGTATTTAATTACTTATTCGCTTCTTAAAAATGTCATCTGAGACACAATATTATGGATAAGTAGATACTTAGGTACATCATGTTTTAATGGACATTAAGTAATACAGTAAAAAATGTTTTGTTCTAAGAAACTGTACAAATATAAAAATGTAATACCGTTACATTGCTTAGTGGTAAAGAAATACGTGACCAATTATGAGTTTCGGCAATTGAATTTAATTGATGTAATCACGCGGGCACATTTTCATCTACGAACGACTCAGATGGAGCATCAAAATATGATTATACCTTCTCTTATTATAGAATAAAACATAATTCTTAATTAAATTTGTCATAAAAAGGAGTAGGTACATTCAAATAAAATTCGAAATGGTAAAACGATAAGAAACTCGGCAGCCACAAAACATAGATGAAGTCATTTGTTATCAATTTGTAAGTTTTAATTAGACTGTTACTAATATTCAAACCATTTAAATAAATCGTAAAGTAAACTTAGCTATCTGAGTGATTCAAATAATTTTGTCAGTGAACAAATAGCTAATGTTAATTATCCAACTGAGTAAATAAGAAAATATAAAGACATAACATACGTTTGACTTTTTCCTCGCGCCATTTCTTCCAATGATTCCTTTACACAAAAAAAAATATAAATAACACTGGCTGATTAAAAAAAATCACAACGCACTGAACACAATCGAAAAAAATAAAAAGTTCGAAATTCGAAAAAGAATTGGCGGCAAACTGTTACATGCGCATTCCCGCGAGGTCCGTGTTGCCACTCACCGAGTTGTAGACTCGATCGGACAAGCTACAATACAAGCGCCCTACTTCGACATAACCAGTCTTTAGTTAGAGAGGGACCGACTACAATAATTTCTCGTGATAAAATGCGACGACCAATATGTTAGTAGATTTTTTTTAAGGAATCCCTTTTCAAGCGTAGTAATCATTTACATATACAAATGTATTTTTTATAAATATATAAGGTTACAGCTAAAAGTGTTTTATATATTTTTTAAATGATAAATGATCTATACTCGATGCCAGCGCCATCTACACAATTGTTGCAATACTAAGATGACAATCAGTTAAAAGTAACAACAGTGGAGCAGTGGTGGTTACTGTTTTAATACCCAATAGTAGTCATAGATGACACTACTGCATTGGTGTGAAATCAAATTAATCTTAATCATCTCCATTTTTTCTATTAATTTATTATAAACAGAAATTAAGTTTTAATTAATTCCTTTTTTTTATTGGTCTTTTATTGATGTTTATTGGATTATTGGTCCTATCAATTAGATAACTTTGTACAAAACAAAATATTTCGTGTGACTTTTCTACCGAAACGGAAAATTTAGGGTGACACAATTTTAGACGATTATTTAAATAATCAGACGGTTTAGGCTGTCTTCAAAAGAATGAAATAAGCGGTTGTTAGTTAACTAATCGTTTTGAATAATATTGGCCTATTAAGTTTTAATAGCTATCATCCCACTTTTGGGACAGGTACCTGGAAAGGTGATTAGGCCGTATTCCACCACGCTGGCCAAGTGCGTATACACATCATTGGATTTCTTACGATGAGTATGTGTTAGGTAAAAAATATGCTTCTGTTTACCTATTTCCAATAGCTACAGTTAAAAATATACATTAGTTTATCTATAGCTAATAGCTACAGTTATTAATATTCTTTAGTTTACTTATAGTTATAAATATCCTTTAGGTTACCTGCAGTTAACAGACACAGTTACCTAGAGACCAGAGAGCCCCAGGATACGATAATTTATTTCAATGTCTGGCTGGTGGGTACCGATCCCGACTTCCGTGTCGCATTCCTCACACACACGCACGGCCAATTTTAGATCCTGAAACGAATGAGTTTCACAGACAAATGTGGGTTTGTGATTAACTCCATTGATACTACAGTCAATGACCATTCATTATGAGTCTACCGGGTCAAGTCATTGACTCCAGGATTCTACGGTACCTAAATACCTAGGTACTACTCTGAAACAAAATAAAAAAATGTAGCTTCCGTCTCTGAATAAGTCGGTAAAAGTAGAGACGTAATTCTTAGGCAGGTTTGTATCAACTCTTAAAAAAGTATTGTACTTCCTACTATGCTATACCACGCTATACCTACTATTATACTTACATAATTTTCTCCTATTTCTTCGACCACATCGTCGCTTACCAACAGGCGAGTTAAGTTGAGATTTATTCTTTATAAAAAAAAAATATATAAAGGGAATACCTAGTGTTCTATCCTATTCACAGATTATTATCAGCAATCAGCGGCGTTTACCTTTAATCTAATTAAGTAAGAAGTAGTAATTGAAAAAGTTGTGAAGGAAGTCAGTAGAAGATTGTGCCACGCGTGTGGTGTTCTTTAGGAGAAGTCTATATCAGCAGACGATTAGGTAATATTTCACTTTCACAGGCTGATAAATGGTTATGGTGAAAAAAACTTACATTTTCCTTTTCTTCCCTTCAGGCTGCGATATAGTGGCTGGAGGCGGCGGCAGGTCATCCATCGGCACCTCCTCGTTGGGCGGCGACGGCGGCGACTTGTCGAACTCCGCTATAGGCGCCAGCTCCGGCATCGGGGATACCGAGTTACTGTCCATCGCTGACAACTTGATCGGAGACACTTTGCCTGCTTTACGAACCTCGCGCAACCTCCGGCCGACCGGAGGGTAACAGACTGTCACTGACGGGTTACAAATCACAGAAACGAGTCACAGCACTGCACTAGTTCACAGTCGATCAGCAGCACATCACTAATCGTTCAATTCGCGATGATTCGATGCCTCGAGTTTCAGGATTTGAAGTGCGGGACCTGGAAGCGTTTAAACAGTTATTAATCGTTCTCAACTCGCGCTCGTTCCAACGAAGTTCCATCCTACCAGGATATTATAATTACCCAAGATATTGACCGGAAGGTTCATGATTATAAATCATGCTAATGGAGGCGCAAGTCCTGACAGCAAACAATCATTAAGCTTAGTACCTAAAGGCGATAACCCGAGTGCACACGAAAGCACGGAAGGACAATGTCCTACCACCCTATTATTATTTCCCATACTGACATGGCGTCCACAGAATATTGAGTAGTTAGAGCGGACGAGGGCTCTTAAAATGATGCTCCTGGTGGTTTACTATAAACATCGCTGACCACGAGTTGAAAGGGCCCGAAATAGACTAGCTATAAACGTGTGAGATATACGAAATTTCTAGAAACTCAAGTTATGATAACTTGTTTCCACTAAGTTTATTTATGGCGTGTTCAGGAAAAAGTATGAAAGTAATTTATCATTGTAAGCGTCGTAGAAATGTTATTTGGCTACGTTTTAGTAAGAATCGTTGAATTGACTAACAAAGTTTGTTTTAGAAAAAGATACTTACACCAAATATTTTAAATACCAGGTAAAGCGTGACAAAGTTATGTATCTACTCGTACCATATGTATAGGTTGTGGGAATACTACGATTCCCTAAAACTAAAAAAAATTAGTTTAGTAGGTACCTATATTAGTTTAGTTCAAAAAAATGCGTATTAGCCGAATAGCTAGTCCTAGTGTCAGAATTTTAGGTCAACTTTTAGTTAAACACTTTTTCAGTTAAATGATATGACACCGGTGCTATGCGATCGTAGGTACTCTACTCTATCTACCGACATTCTAATACATTTAAGTATTACTATAGTTACCGCGTTACCAACTGAGTCGTAGGGCCATAAACGTCAATAGGGATATCTATCTACTATGTTTCTATCTGATTTTATTCTTATCGATATGCGCCTATAACCATCTTACGCACATCACCATGCGACTCCATAAGAAAGACCCACAAGTGCGAGCGAGATAGACATAGAGAAATGATTTATGGCCGCACGACTCAGTTGGTAACGCGGTGACTATAGCCATAGTAAACACCTGCTCTATGATAACACAAAATGCTCAAACTTCACGTAAAGCAAGCCATTCTCTAGACTACACTGGGATGGCAACTTTATCGCCTCTGGGAGCCCGTCGTAAAAGATACGGCACTTTGGAATTGACACGTTTGGTGAACGTGATGGCCAGAGATAAAGTTAAAGTATTTCAGGTATCAAGTACCTATTCTAAGGTCCGTGTTCCGTACGTAGAGTAGCGAACTTACGTATCCAAGTACGTACCTGTCTAAGTTTTGGGTAGATAGGGAATACTTCGTTGAGTACATTAGGTTACTATTAGATATCAAATATGTAAATCCGAAGAGTAAGTAATCCCTTAACTTTTTTATTAGATACATTTTGTTTGACTTTCATAGTCAAACAAAATATAAGATGAGTATGAAATTGCGAGGATTCTGTTTTTTGTTTTATTGTTCTTCGGATCTCCTAGAAAAGTAACGCGTCATTAAGCACGAACCGAGCTTAATTTTGGAGGGTTAGTAGATTTCAAATTGTTGATTAAAATAAAACGTATGACATCAGAACAATTTGTATAATTGTTGGCTTAACATAATAGATACAGATAGACCTTCAAAAATGGCCAGAATTGCTGCTTAAGTCGGAAAATATAGCCGTGTAAATACCTAGAATCAAGATACCCTAAAGAGTACCTATCCAATAAACCCTTTACCCCAACCTCACGATTCTCATACGCCATGAACAGCGACTAATTTAATTGCTAGTCGCCGTATCCACATGATCGTTAATAGAATCTGCATTGTGCAATTGTTTGTAGTGAATGTTGGGTGGTAATAAAAGTGAAGATCTAGATCGTGGACTTTCCCTTTCTACGTGGGAAAGGAATTGGCTTGGCAAGTGTTTATTTAGTCAGTGGGTACTTGTTGCTTAAGGTGTCTTTGATAGCGGAAAATTGGACCAAGCGACTTACAGTACCTGGCGATAAATATTGCACATCGACCTTTGGAAGAGACGGAAGAGACAAGAGACTTCGTAGAGCGTTATCTCTGTCGCACGAAATACAAACAGTCCAGTATAGGAGGTAGTGTGCGACAGAGATAATGCTCTACGTAGCCGAAATTAGCCGATTGTCTCTTTCCAAAGGTCGATATGCAATATCGCCGGGTACTGTATGTGTTACTATTCTGCTAAAGTAGGTATGTACATAATATTGTAAATCTGACAATTTTTATGTTTGAATTTTTGTTACAGATCTGGCTCAGCCTGTTTAGATAGAATTTGGTATGTAGCTAGCCTAGGTTTATAGATACGTAAATAATGATAATGATGGTTTTTCTACCAAAACAAATAAATCCGCTAATACAAGTATAGCAACGGCTCAATATTTATTCAAAATTCAAATTCAAATTCTATATTCGTGCAAAAATTTATTCGTGGAAATGTGGACTCAGACACGAATATAAATTAGTGCTATTGTTTTCATGCATGTGAACGCAAGATTGAAAGCTGCACCAGTCATTATTAAAATTTTGCATATTTAATTAAACAAACTTAATGAGGTGCATATTAAGTTTATGAGTAATGCAATGTTTTGTTATCTACAGAGTGTAAAGATAATTAGCATTTAAGATTTTAGGATGGGTAACGACTAACGAGCGCTTTGCATTGCCATCGACACTGACCGCGCGGCGACGTAGTTTCGTTTCATTACTTTTTATTAGCTTTACTTGTAGGTATGTTTGTAACCGACTCCTTTGGACGCGATTTTGACCCACTTTAAGCGTGTTTTTTAGTTTTTTCTAACTATTAATTTTTATAACTAACTAGCCGCACCCGGCAGTTTTACCCGCTATTTTTTTTACTTTTATACCTTCCCTGTATTAGAGCGAACAAAACAAAAAAATAAATATTCGAATCGGTCTAGCCGTTCTCGAGTTTTAGCGAAACTAACGAACAGCGATTGATTTTTACATATGAGTATGTATTAAGAATAGAAGAAGATTATGTTATTGTGATTGGGAACGTTAAATAGATAGAAAAATAAACTCTTTATTATTTGCACCAGAAATTACAAAGAAAAGCATAATAACACTTAAAATTAGGTCAACAACTGGCGGCTATATCGCTAAGAGCAATCTCGTCCAGGCAAAGGAACGTTTTGAATATGTATATTAAACTTAACGTCAGTTCAGTAATTTGTTTGTATAATATTCATCTAAAATGTTAGCTATACCATCGAAGAAAATAAAACAAAATACTGACGAAACGTTAAGGTTTTTGTAACGATTTATCGCGGTCAAGTTCTATTTAACCACAGCTAGTCCTAAACAGGACGAGAAAAACACAAAACAACTGACCCTAATGCGGGTCTAAAAAAATATTCACAATAAGCTACGAAAATATCCGCTCACAGCCGGAACTCCAGAGAGAAAACCACAACTACTCAAATATGTAGAGCTAATTCCGTTGCCAAAGGTTTTGCTACCATCCCGTGCTACTTATAAGGTATAATTTGCGATGCCAAGCTACAAGAGAAAATTCTAGGCTCTGCCTAAATGTATACTGTAAGAACCATTAACAAACCGCCTGAAACTCTAACGTGAAATTGGAATTTAGTATTTTTGGAGCTAACTGGCCACAAACGAAAACAGGAAATTCAAATTTGGAATTTATTTGTACGCTCAATTTAATTTAGGAGCTTTAGTCACTTTTGCCTTTTTAATTATTACGGTTCTAGTACGGTAGTAGATACGACAATTTCGTAAAGCGTCTACTGACAGTTTGAGGATCACATTTCAGCGGATGTTCGCTAATTTACCTGTCATCTACAGGACAATAACAGGGCAGGATGTTTGAAGAGCCACCCAAATAGACAAGGAATCTCATCCAACTACAGGATGTCCGGAAATTGAAGGATATTTAAATACGGTTAGGTCTCGTGTTCTGCCAAATGCCAATGCTATATTTCAGTAAAGGTTATTTTTGGAGTCATTATTTTTGGAAATGTGACTTGAAGCAGTTCATTTCATGTTTTTTGTTATAATTATCATGGGAACACTCACGTAATATAGAGTCGGCTACTCTAACATTTCATAATATTTCACAAAGGTGTGACTTTTATACTATTTTATTTTTCTAATGGATATTTGAGTCACCAAAAACAATGTTTCTCTCTTCATAAAACTAAAAAAATACACAAAATGTATTCAAAAACTAATTCAAAGGCTAAATTTGATAGCCTATTATGTAAATGTATAGATTACAGTACAGGATACAGATATAAGTAACTATACTATGATAGTTACTTTTACTGAAATAAAATGTTAAGTAAATCCGCAGCTATTGAGAAGTCCTTCAATTTCTGGACACCCTATATTTCTATTTCTGTTCTCACCGAGTATTGCCCTAATTACTTTTGTACCTCACCTAATGAAATTTCTTCTGAAGTTGGAATTTCAGTTTCTTAACTTGCGAGAACTTGATACTTTCCGCCAAGGGTCGTTTAAAACCGTCGTAATTTTCTTTTATTTTTAGAAGCAAAGAAAAAATTAGAACAGCACACGTCTTACTCCAGTAAGAATGGACCATTTCAAATGAATTGACATGCATAGGTAGGCAAAAAGATAAAAAGTTACAATAAACGGAAAAGAGGTGTGTTTGGTTTCGCTTTTTCTGGAAAATTTAAGTCTTATAAATATCGAATCGAATAAATCTATTGCCAGAATTTACTCTACCACTCTGATACTACTTTAGCGAGGAAATATGATGATATCAAAAGGACAGATACAGATACAGTTATAGAAGACCCTATACTCCCTTTAGTTAGCAGCAGATGGAAAAAGGTTGATGTTGATGATGACTGCAATATATTTAAGAAATGTAAAAAAAAAATTATAAGGATAGGTTTTTAACGTTAAACCCGTCTTTTACCTATCGATACAATTCTGAGTTAAACCGTTGTTTTACGTAATCAACCGTTTTCCACCCACTGCTGACTAAAGTCTCCTTTTCAAAGCAATTGTAATATATAAAAAAAAAAAAAAAAATTGTCTAAAACAACTAATTCGTCTAAAACACTATCTAAAGTAGAACTACGCAGCTTCCCTACTCCTGAGATAATGGGGCACACGCGAACATGGCGGAGTCTCGAGCGTCTACTCGAGTCGCGTAAATGAGGACAGGACTCTCAGCCCGACGATGGCTGTTGGGACTTGCTGAGTTACGTAGTGAGATAGTCCTTGCATTTACAATTTTAGAGCGACCTAACAACTTGGAGGTTTACATAGTTGCAGTTGTTGCTAGCATAGCATAGCAACAACTGCAAATATGAGCTTAATGACCCTAATTGGGAATAGTATACCTGTATGGGGTATACAGGTATACTATTCCCAATTAGGGTTCAGTCATTTTGTTATTTTACTTACTCCTACCTGAAATACGCTAAGATCAGCTTGAAACGCTCAAAATTATTGATATATTATTATTATTATTTATTTATTTATTTTTTATTTTTAATGACGTTAGTGTCGTACACCTAATGTAGTATTGTATGAGCATACTAGTAGGTAGGTACCATAACTAGGCATTTCTAGAAATATCTAGTCGCGGCCAAAACTTCAAATTGTAATGTACCTATAGGTGCTTAGGAAGGATTTACTCTCAAGTGGCTCAATTTTTATATTGAACTAGATCACGAAATTAGATATGACGCTTTGATATAGTGTTCTGGGCTAATCTAACTGGCCATGAACTATTTACCTACGAGGAAGTTTACTCTTGATTTGAAGACACCTTATTCCTACTTTGGGGCCATCCATATTGACGACACAAGTTTTGTAATTTTACATCTAGAAATTATGAACTTTAAAAAAAACGTTATAATACTTCGATATTAGATTTTCTAAAGTGATGTCACAGAATTTAAGAACCTCCTCCCCGTTTACGTGTGACGTAACTTATGGATTTGGATTTGGCCCCTTTGTATAGGAACTGCTAATTGACTTCTTTCTAGAATATGTAGGTAAATTTTATTATTACGTCTGCGATGCTTTAAAATTTAAAACATCGCAAACGTAATATCATTTAAAGATATTTAGTCGTGCGTAAACTGCGTAATGCTAAATATTAGGTATGTTTAATGTAGAACACGACGTAACACAGTGATCATCTGTATGCCTAGCATCAATTTATGTCGAGGAATACGTATTGGGTTCTCGATAAACAAACGTATGAAAATCGGGACAGCGAGAAACAGCCTTTTTATTTTTTGAATACTCGCTACATATTTTTCGAATTTCAGAAATTCGTGCTCGAGCTTCTGTTTTTTTATGAACTCACTAAGTATCGTTTAAAGTATCACAGTCCTAATATTAAAAATGTAAAGAACTCCAATAACGAGCTGTTAACAAGAAAATAGGCCAATAAAATTCAAACAAACAAACTACACGCAAAGTAACTTTCGAATTACATACTCGTATTCGTATACATTTATACCCAAAAGTGTTCCAATATACCAAACTTCGGAATCACAATCACACACAATCCGAAGTGTCACTTTCAGGTCAGAATTGAAGTAGGTACCTACACTATATTACCTATACCTTTTAATGAATCCAATCAAAAATAACCCAATCAATATTATTAATTAACCTTAACCATGTTCTTTCAAATGTCAATTACTAGAATCATAACTGTGCTACTAGACCAAGGCTTCTTTCGTTAAGATTTCATAGGAAACCGTATCAAGTAGTAACCTAATAACCTGAAACCCCTTCGGAAATGTAGCTCCATTTCCGTTTCCGCCCACATTCGTGAAATAATCACCACAAAAAATAGATACAGATATAGGTCTATAGGTAGGTGCTTATTAAGAGTCTAGTAGGTACAGGTAGTTAGGTAATAAAGGTAAGTTATCACCCAAGCTCATATATTACATCTAGGTATGTAATTGTTATTTTATAGAAGCAAAAGTCGACGTGGCTGAAATCGACCATGAATACGTTCCATAATCGCCCAGTGCCGAGCAAAGGCCTCTCTTCTTGTAAACCACACATTCCGGCCCTGTGCCATTTCATTTTAGCTCGATCCGCGATTTTCACATCATCGTCGACCCATCTTCAATAGGCAAGTAAATGCAGCAATATTTCCAATTTCAAAAACTCTATAAACTCAATAACTATCTCCATAAAGGTTACTCGTATCAAATGAATGGTACAAATACATTCACTATCACTAATGATAGTGAGTGCGCAAAACTTGTACCCACACTTCATTAATCACCAGACCCACCAGACGGTATAATATAGCGACTGTGTAGCTATAGCCTAACATTTACTATAACACCGCTGCAATTCGTCATCCCGTGTTCTGTGCAACTGCTCCCGTTCCCTCGTCACCGGCTCAATTCAAAATAGATCTTGTATCATTGGAATTAAGAGGGGTTTTTATGTGGGCGCGGTGTGAGGAAGACATCAATTTGTAGTGGCCTCAAATCAGTATTGGGGAAGGCTCTCCTACGCGGCTAGATCCGTCCTACCTCGGCACGTAACAACGCAATTTGCTTGTGCAATACGCGGGACATACGAGTATAAAACTTTCATCGGTAAGTGGAATGGAAATTGTATGGTAAGTTGCGAAATGCGACAATTTATAGAACGAGGTCTGTCCTGCGATTTTACTCGAGATTTTAGGTTTACCCAACCCAAGTACATAATACATTTACTTTTTGGGTTTTAAAAGAGCCTACGAGTATTAGAGATATGTACTAAGTAGTGATAGAATTAATTCAAATTGGTTCAGTAGTTACGGAAACTACTTTCTACAATCAAACATGCTAATTTTATCATAGCATTTAGTTCTATAGTAGGTATTTAGTAGATATGGATTAGTATACAATAGATACGAAAGTCTGTGAGAGAGTGAGGATGTGTGTGTATTTACGATTAAACCACTCACGAAACACAATGGAGAGAGGTCATACCCTGGTCTAACATAGAGAAGATAACCTTGTTATCCTGAAAAAATAGTTCTACTAAGAAAATAGGTGAAAACGGTGAGTGCCTTACTTATACGGCTACAATAAAACATTCTTTGCAAACGAAAGCTGAAACATTCCACACAAAACATTATATTTTTCCTCAATATTTCACCACAAAAATGTCGCCCGATTTTATTAAAAGTGACATAAAACACTCCTTTGGAATGTCATTTCGTGACGCGAGGCGACGCGACGCCAGGGGCCAAATACGGAAAACATTTTCTGGCCATTTTATTAATTACCAGCCAGCTGGGGAATTCATATTTTTTAGACTTTAACATTAACATTAGCGTTTTTAATTAATTAGACTGTAGTTAGCTAAGCTGTTTATTTAAAAGAGTAGTTTGTATGGGCCAAGATAGCCCGTGATAGAGTTAAGAATCAACATAAGTGCCACAATAGTATTTCTAGTTGTATCTATCTTAATATATATAAATCTTATGTGCAGTTCGATCCAACTTGAGAGATAGGATAGTTTAAATCTCAAATTATAGTCGCAATTTTAATTTATTGCAAATTATATATATACTGATAATTTTTACTATAAATTGACAAGTTAGCATCAACATACTACGGTTGCTATAGTTACGCAATGGCTTTTGACAGGACAACGTCTGTCGAGTCAGCTAGTAGACTTATAAGTATGTAGGTAGGTATTACTTACTTCTCTTACTTTCGCCAAATAGGATCAGAATACTATTATTATATTTTCTTGAGTTTTTCTGTATAAGGAAAGAAAAAACATATAATAGTAGAATAAATTATTATAATGTTGTCAACATAGATAGAAAACTAAGCTCTCAACCAATGCATATTATCTCTGATTCTGTTGTACTCCGGCAAACCCTCCACGGGGCCGACGGCTGCTATGGCCGGACACTTGTTGTAAATCATGCTCTCCATGCTATTAATGAGATCTGCCAACTTTACATCCTTCAACATACATATTTTGTCTTCAAAAGGCGTCCTAGTACATTTATAAAACATCTGAGTACCGATATCGTGGCATGAATTCACAACGCCGGACATTTCTCGCGCCAGCTGCATTTTCGCCGCGTTCATACCTCTCTGCATGTCAGTGAACTGCGTGATCAAGCATAAGCTCTTCCACTGATGCTGGATATTTGCCAACATATCTTCTACATCCATTTTCTTCGATACGAAATATACGCCCCATAGGCCGACGTCCCTGTAGGTAATGTAAAACGACTCGAAATAATCAGCAGCATCGTCGACGGAAGCCGCTCGAGCGCAAAACGATGCGTTATTATATTTGCCACCTTCGGATTTATGCCAGTTCCCTAAGATTTTGCTTGCAATGAGGCATTTCCAATAGTCGGGGTGGCCGTACCCGGGGGCTTCGACAGCTATGGCTACATGGGCGAAAGGCATGGAGTCGTCCCGGTACATGATCTGAGAGCCGGTGAACCGAGTAGGCCCATCGTCGGACTCGAAACTCGGATTGCCGGTGAGATGGCCTAGTTTAGAACAGACTAAATTCACTACTTCATCATGCGGGACTGCTCCTGAAGTGCTCAAGGTAAACTTATAGGGTTGATAGTGCTGACAATAAAACTGTCGCAAAAATTCTCTGTCGAATCTTTTGACATTCTCGCTCGGTCCAATGACGCGCTGACTCAGAGGGGTGCCCTGGAAAGCTGTCTGGTGCAGGTAATCGAACGTGACAGCACGCGGGTCGAGGTCTTCGTCCCTCATCTCTAAACAAATGTTGTATTTCTCAGCTTCAATTATGCAACTATTCAGCTCCAAATTAGAAACCACACCAGCCAGGTTTTCAACCATCGTCGGATAGCATTCTGAAGGAAATACGCCGGTGAATGTTTGTGTTTCTCTCGTGGTGTTGGCTGTCATTTTCGCACCGATTCTCAAAAGAGACAACTCGAAGTCACACTTACTCATTCCGTAGAAGCCTTTGTAAGCCATATGTTCCAAAAGATGCGTGATACCGTTGGAATAAGATGTTTCATATCTAGGGCCTGCCTCGACCAATAGGCTCATGCATGCAACCGCTGTCGGTTTATATTCCGTGGCAATTCTTATTCCATTGTGTATGATAGTAACGTTTGTTCCAGGGTCACATTGGTCTACGGGAAAACAGTGCCCGTTCGCATAGCTTCTCTTTAGATAATGATTCACTATTGATAAAGGACGAATCAATCGAAACATTATTACGAAATTATTTAGCCAGGATATTTATATTTAAGTCAAAAGACAGGATTTAAAGAAACAATACAGACAAACCAAAACTAAATTTGACAGCTCTTAAATTGAATCGTCCTTTTCTAACATGTTGAAGTGGGAAGAGACCCAGATAGTGTCAGTCCTGTCAAATTGGTTTAGTTCATGCGGTACACGGAATCGACACCAAATGTCAAAACATGGCAACATCAATATGCAACCATAGAGTATAATTATGGCGAACCTACAATCGTGTTAGATGAGGTTTTATAAAAACGTCTTCCGCTCCTAAGATTTTGATTACATTTATTATTAGCTAATAAGGATAAGGATATAAGGAATTCCCTCGAGCTAGTGTCTCTAAGTGAAAAAAAATCTGCCATTTCTTTAGGGCGGTAGGAAAGTTCATAATGATCTCTTAGGAATTAGTTTTAGAATAGTTTTCGGATGAATTACATAAAGCGGTTGTTTTAGACCCGGTTGATCTATCCCAAATATACCCAATATTCATCCTAGAAAATGTTATACACATATTGTCCAAATTGCCTATAAATGTAAATGCCTAAATAAGTGCATAGTTTGTACCAAGTTCGCGCCATATAATATTATGGTTTGCACCATTTAATTGTAGTACTCCACTTGCACTCGCGCACTTATCATTTAGGTGACTTTCCCTGACGAATGGTTTTCTCTTTCCATTTCAACTGGAAGCTACTAACCCAAAGTAAATTGGAAATCCTGTTTGGTACTTCATCCTTCACTAACAACGTTTTTGGTGTAACGACTAGGCCTGTTCAGAATACGCTATAATATTACATAACTAGCAGCCTAGTACTAGTAAGTAGTACTAGTACAAATATCTTACCTCTCTTTCATAGGTTGCCTGGAAGAGATGGCTCTTACCGATAAGACCGCCTTTTAGGCTTTTCTCTTGTAACAAGATAGAATTGTTAAAGACACGTTAATGAATTACGATTTTTATTTTTTTATTTTTTTGGTATTTTGTGTAAACATGAAACGTTTCAAAAAGTATTAGAATAATGTTGCAGTTCTAGAAAAGCTATGAAGTATGGATGTTAAGCTTGAAGCTATTATAATAGCGTGGTCTGAATAGTCTTTCAAAAGAGGAAAATGGCCATCACGCTGAAAGGAGTCCCGGAGCACCCACTTGATTATATTCTCCATACGCACTCAACCCAAGAGAGCATATAAAGGTTCCACACGTACGCCGAAATAATTCCTAAAACAAAGGATTACAACATATTTTCCCAAAACAGGTTTTAGCTGTTTTAAAGCTGACTAGCAAACCGTTTAGCCACACGTCACAGGTTTGAGGTTTTGTGGTAAATTAATTTTAGTAGTTAAACGGTTTTAGTGCTAAGTTACTTTTTGTATACTTATGTAATTTTTGCTTATATCTTATTAACAGATAAGTTACTCTATAATTTTCTATTCCGTTTATGTCTATTTAAGTTATTTAATTTGAAATTAAATACATATAATTATTTGGTAGAATTATCGATAATAATTATTATACAAGGTGTAACGGAAAGGTGTAGTACCTAATACTTAAGGGTATTCAACACGTCAAAGTCAAGCAAAACTACTATCGCATACTTCAAATCTGTAAACTTACCTCCAACATAACCCTTTTTTATCCGAATTTAATTTAACTAACAAACACGAGACAGCTTTACTCACGCATCAGTATACCATAGTTTAGCAAATTCACGGTGCTCCTTTCCCTGGGGTAAGTCCATAAAATATTTAACACTACAGCAGGTAGGTAATTTGGCCGCCCCACTTTAGCACAAAGCTTGCAGAACCAACAAAAGACCCTAATATGGGATGAATAGAGCCTATAATAATAGAACCTTAATTTTGCTCGACCTTGGGGGGGAAGCGATGGCTCTACGGGCTACGAGGCTCGTAGCAAGCTCTACGGACTCCAAAATTGGGCTCGCTTCAATTTTAATTACCGCACCGAATTGTAGGAAACGTTTTTCGTGAATG
This sequence comes from Alcis repandata, assembly GCA_949125135.1. Lineage (NCBI taxonomy): Eukaryota > Metazoa > Arthropoda > Insecta > Lepidoptera > Geometridae > Alcis > Alcis repandata. Next base: position 5,399,274 of record OX421226.1, on the reverse strand, counting down.
TTGTAAGTTATTTTTGGGCGAGAGTTTATTTAATAGTTGCCGTATCGGGAAGTCAAGAGCGATTTTATTTAGCGGACTGCTGTCTATAACTTGACTATGTTACTTTCTTTTACCAATATTTTTTTATATTTTGTTACCTCTATTTTTTTATTAAGTAAAGTATACAGTATTTGTTGACGAGTATGTCGTGAGTTACACGAGACTGTTTAACACACGCCATGTTTCAACTATTTTGCATAGTAGAGCAAAACTTTTTGTTTATTTTAATGAAGTGATATTATAGCTATACCAATATTATAAAGAGGAAAGATTTGTATTTTTGTATGTTTGTGTGGAATAAACTCAAAACCTACTGGACTGATTTCAAAAATTCTTTCACCATTCGAATGCTTTTTTTTTTTTTTTTTTTTTTTTTTGACGCGGGGTAATGCACTTACGCATCCCCCACCCGCCGGGGGAGACGAGTGGGGGTATGTCGGACTCGACACCGGTGAAGATGGTGGGTACCGGTGCCCATACCGACTAAAACCCCCGCGGTGAGCAGTCCGCCGCCATTGTGGAGCGAGATGGGGGCGCTTTAGCAATCTCCATCTCGCTCCACGGCGGCAGGCCCGGATCAGAACCGGGCCCCAGTCGCCGAGGGAGGGGACGGCTTTGCTCACCAAGGCCGCCCCCCAGACGTGTGGAGCCGGTGCAAGCCGGCGGAGAGTCCCCCGACCCTCCGCCAGTGGCCCCACTACGGAGAGGTAAGGAGGCGAGCGAATCGCCCCCTTCTCCCTCCCCGTCGTCTGCGTCGGAGCGGATCAGAGCGGGGATCGTCCTCCCTGATCCGCTCCGCGGCCTCCTTCTGCGACATTACCGCCTCGCAGAAGGAGGCCACGGCCTGCCACGATCTCTCGTTGCGGAGCATCGCCCTAACAACGCTCGGCAACGAGAGATCTCCGCCCACGATTGCTGTAAGCGTGTGCCGCTGCGGGCCCCATGCGGCACACGCCTCCAGCGTGTGGAGCGCCGTATCCTCCGGCGCTCCACACTCGTGGCAGGCCGGAGTCGCCTCCCGTCTCGCGATCTGGTGCAGGTACTTTCCGAAGCACCCATGCCCGGAAAGCACCTGCACAAGTCGGAACGACAGCGACCCGAACCGCCGCCGCATCCACCCCCGGAGGACCGGTCGAATGGCCTCCACCGTCCGCTGACCTGGGACCGGTGGAGCCAGGTCCTCCGTCCACCGCCTCAACATGGTGGCCTGCGCCTGCCTCCGCATGCGCTTCACCTCCTCCCACGCTGGGGGCTCCCCGCGGGATCTCCTCGCCGCCACGAAGTGGTACACTTCGGCGAGGATCTCCGCTTGGAGCTCCCAGGGGGGATCCCCGGCTAGGACGCATGCGGCCGTCCAGGACACCGTCCGGTACCCGCGTATCACCCTCGTCGCGATGACCCGCTGCGGACGTCGCAGCAGGGCCTTATTAGCACGACCGAGGGCGTCCGCCCAGACCGGTGCCCCGTACATGGCCATACTCCGGATGACCCCGGAGTACAGCCGACGGCATATGGCGCTAGGGCCACCATTCGAATGCTACATTATCCCAAAGTAACATAGGCTATTATTTTTTTTTTTTTATCCACAGCTAAGCGTGGCAGGGAACAGCTAGTTTTTAATATTTTTATGCATTCTAGTGAAATGTTAGTCCCATAAGAAATGTGCAACTTAAGGTTAGAGTGTATAACCGTCTGCAAATCAGTTTCATCGCCTATTTTACGCACTGCTTGATATTACGTGGCAACGTAAACAAGTCACCGACTCATCGCAGACTGTTTCAAAACAGGAAATACAAGCTGAGGAATTCTCTTTTTATCAGGTTTACTTGGTTTTATTTGCTTTACTCGTACTTATGAGTTACATTGTCGTAGGAAAGAGTGGGAATATAATATTAGCAGTCTACGAGAGGTTAAAGCATTTTCCCGATGCCTTTCAGTAGAATATTTTGAAATTTAGTAGACGCAATCAAAAACAAATTAAACTCACTGTAAAAACTAACGAGTCATCATGCAAACCCGTTTCAAATTTTCGATCAGAAAATCCCAAAAATAAATGAAACCTCTTTTAATCCGTTTTCGTGAGAGCAATTTACAAATAAAGTTTCCATCTTGAAACTTAGTACTTTAATAATATTTATTTTCATATCAAAAATTTATCGAATCCATCCAACCAACACATCCTACTCGAATAACTCTTTAGTTTATTTATGCTCGTTTTTAGGGTTCCGTACCCAAAGGGAAAAACGGGACCCTATCACTAAGACTTCGCTGTCTGTCCGTCTGTCACCAGGCTGTTTCTTATGAACCGTGATAGTTAGACAGTTGAAATTTTCACAGATGATGTATTTCTGTTGCCGCTATAACAACAAATAGTAGAAAAAAGTAGAATAAAATAAGTATTTAAGGGGGCTCCCATACAACAAATATATTTTTTGCCGTTTTTATAGATAACAAGCATTTCTTTGATTAGTTTTCTATTTGCATTTTTTGCCAAATTAGTCAGTACTTATTTAGTTTTCGACGACCTTTTTTTTCTTTTTTTATCGCGAATAAGTCCGCGTTTGACCACCAACTCACCTGTTGGTAAGCGGCGATGTGGTCGAAGATGAAGCACGCAAACTAAGAAGATACCTATTTACTCTGGCCTTGAAAAGCCCAAGATTAGACCTGCGTGAGGCGTTGTGGCGAGTAGAAAACAAGAACATTATTTTACAAAACAAAAAACAAAAACCGACTTCAAGAGACCGACTATTGATAGTTATTCATCTATTTGTCGCGCACGTACCTTATGCAAATTTAAGACTTATATGGTTTTCTCATGGATACCATTATCAGAACTGGACTAAATTTTCTGCCAAGATGCCAAGATTTTCTGCTTCCTTTTTAACCGACTTCAAAAAAGGAGGAGGTTATCAATTCGACTGTATGTTTTTTTTTTATCATTTTTTTTTATGTTTGTTACCTCATAACTTTTGACTGGGTGAATCGATTTTGATGATTCTTTTTTTATTAGAAAGCTGACGCTTCCCATTTGGTCCCATTTCATTTAGTCCAGTTCTGATAATGGTATCCATGAGAAACCATATAAGTTTTAAATTAGCATTAGGTACGTGCGCGACAAATAGATGAATAACTCAATAGTCGGTCTCTTGAAGTCGGTTTTTGTTTTTTTTTTTTGTAAAAATAATTATTAATTATTTTTTTTTATTGAACGAAGTTCTGTCGATATTCCACCATGCCAGTCCCATACATCTGATAACATATTTACAACAACTTGTCTCTCCGGAGAGGAGGTTCAGAATTGGTTCAACCAAAGTACATAAAAAACCTGCAAAGCGTGGCGCGGTACAACAGTAATAGATAACCATAATTTACTTACTGCCCGGAAGAAATCTCGAGGAAAAGCGAAAATACCCACCATTTCTAATGCCTGTAGTAGCTCCCGAGCGGATTGGAGGATTACTAGCAACTTTCCCAAACAATAATTGCATTTGAGAATGTTCGACCATGAAGGAACTTTTCCTTCTCTATCGACGAATCTTCGAATAAGGATACGAGTGTGGAATAACTTTTGGTACTAAAGTACCAATACAGGGTTAGAAGGATAGGGTAAGCTAAGTCAACAAGGGCTCATAGTGGCCATCATTATGAACAACTTTTACTATGGGACCAACGCTGAAATCGCAAAAAAATTATCAGCTGTTCCATAGAAAAATGTCAAAGACACTCGTCAAAATCTATGGAACATTAGAACTTAGAACAACCGATACTTTTTCGCGATTTCAGAGCTGGCCGCATAGTAATTGTTCGTAATGTAAAGATGAATACTATGAGCCCTTTTCGGCTAAGCATACCCTTTCTGTATAACCCTGTATTTATCAATAAACATTTGCCTGTTTGTGATTGCGAGCGCAGATTGGGCGCGTGCGACGTGAAAGTGAAACGTGGTGTGCATCGCCTTAAAGATTGGACTCTAAAAATAGAGTGCGAGGTGTTTCCAGAAATCTGAAAGTCATGGATGAAATATTGCAAAGCGATGTATCGTACATAGTATTATACACTTATACACGCGATGTGATATCGTAGCCTTAATCTAACCCTAGAATGAGCGCGAAATTTGAGTTATGTGCTTTATGTAGTGCATAGTGAGGTCAAATAGATAGAGCAGTGTTTGCAACAAGTGTAGTTTTAACTTGTGTTTTAAAACCCGACGCGAAGTAGGACATATCTGTGTGTATGTGTTCATTACATCAGTGGCATCGTAGCTCCCGAACGGATGAACCGATATTGATTTTGTTTTTTTGTTTGAAAGGTGAATTAGTCGGGAGTGTTCTTACCTATGGAATTTGGGAATTTTTTTAATTTCAAATTTAAGTTATCTAAAATATGACATTTAAATCAGTGTTTACATCAAGCGCAATCTTAATTTGTCTACAAAAATTTTATTATAAGTTTGAAATCATAATCATATCAATCAAATAAGGTTCAATGGATTTTATCGGTAATTAGTATCCCACTTCTGAAGAAAACAAAATTATCAATTAAAAATACAACAAGCGTTTTTTTCAAAGAAGGCACTTAGGCTATGCATTAGGCTATGCTTAAAATATTTGTGGCAGCTTAGGGAAGGTTTAAAAGAGAAAAAAAATAACGAGTGAAATCGCCCGGCGCAGCTTGTTTGTAATAAAAATAGCTTATACGTAGCTTATGTATAGACTACTTTTAATCTCAGAAAAGTAAACGGTTCTTCAAAGATATCGAGTAAAACCGCGACAGGAAGATGTATCCTACTATTTTACTTCCTACTAAATATTATAAACGCGAAAGTTTGTAAGAATATTATATTATACTAGCTGACTCGACAGACGTTGTCCTGTCAAAAGCCATTGCGTAACTATAGCAACCGTAGTATGTTGATGCTAACTTGTCAATTTATAGTAAAAATTATCAGTATAATATATAATTTGCAATAAATTAAAATTGCGACTAAGTATAATTTGAGATTTAAACTATCCTATCTCTCAAGTTGGATCGAACTGCACATGGTGTGCGAATTTTATTATAATCGGTTAAGTGGTTTAGGAGTCCATTGAGGACAAACATTGTGACACGAGATTTATATATATTAAGATTAGGGTGTATGTATGTTTGTTACTCTTTCGCGCAAAAACGGCTAAACGGATTAACATGAAATTTTGAATGAAGGTTGTTCATGGTCTGGATTAGCACTGTGCTAAGGCTATGTTCCCTTTGTAATTTTAAAGTTCTCTCTGAATGAAAAGTTGTTGATTCTTAAAGTTGTGTTGTAATACTTGGACTTCTTGGACTGGTGCCAAAAGGATGCTGCCTCCAATGAATGCTAATCGCATCTCTTATCAATTCATTAGGTTTCATTGCTTCGTTTACTTTCATATTCTTGTTTGTATCATACATACTATCCATAATATCTTAATATATATAAATTACGTGTCACGATCCGCTATAGACTCCTAAACTACTTAACCGATTTCAATCAAATTTGCACACCGTGTGCAGTTCTATCTAACTTAGGAGATAGGATAGCTCACATCTCAATTTATAGTAAAAAAACATGAAAAATTAGAAAATTTAAAAATACTTAAACCATATTTTAGCTTTAGCGCTTTGGACAATGTAAACTTTTTTAATGTAACTTTTGACATTTGACATAGAATTGACGCAATGGCTTTTGACAGGACAACGTCTGTCGAGTCAGCTAGTGTACATATCTTAATATATATAAATCTCGTGTCACAATGTTTGTCCTCAATGGACTCCTAAACCACTTAACCGATTATAATAAAATTCGCACACCATGTGCAGTTCGATCCAACTTGAGAGATAGGATAGTTTAAATCTCAAATTATAGTCGCAATTTTAATTTATTGCAAATTATATATATACTGATAATTTTTACTATAAATTGACAAGTTAGCATCAACATACTACGGTTGCTATAGTTACGCAATGGCTTTTGACAGGACAACGTCTGTCGAGTCAGCTAGTGTACATATAGAGGTATAAATACAAGCTGCACCCCGCGGTGTCCGGGATAAAAAGTAGCCTATGTGTAAATCCAGACCATGAACAACCTTCATTCCATCCGTTTAGCCGTTTTTCCGCGAAAGAGTAACAAACATACATACATCCTAATATCCATACATTCTTACCAACTTTCGCGTTTATAATATTTAGTAGGAAGTAAAATAGTAGGATACATCTTCCTGTCGCGGTTTTACTCGATTTCTTTGAAGAACCGTTTACTTTTCTGAGATTAAAAGTAGCCTATACTTAAGCTACGTATAAGCTATTTTTATTATAAACAAGCTGCGCCGGGCGATTTTACTCGTTATTTTTTTCTCTTTGAAACCTTCCTAAGCTGCCACAAATATTTTAAGATCAATATTAGCAAAATCGGTCCAACCATTCTCGAGTTATAGCCAGACAAATGAACAGCTATTCATTTTTATATAAGAAGACTAGCTGACCCCCGGCGGTTTCACCCGCTGTTCCTTTTTACTTTTAAACCTTCCCTGTAGTAGAGCAAACAAAACAAAACAAAACAAAAACCAACAACAAAGATCGGACCAATTATTTCTGAACACACCTATAAATATTTTGACAACCTAGTGACATTATTTTTTATTTCTAAAAAGACAAAAGAGTTCGGACATCCCGAGTTAACCGTACCAAACATCAAATGTTTCAAAGGTAGTAGGAACAGTTTGTATTGGAAAATTATCGTCCAATAATATATATTAAAGTATAATAATCGGTCCAGCCGTTCTCGAGTTTTAGCGAGACTAACGAATAGCGATTCATTTTTATATATAATATAAAAATGAATCGCTGTTCGTAGAAGTTCTAGAAAGAAGATTTCACTTAATGTCGTTGAGCGATTTAAGTCTGAAGAAGTAACAAATAAAATATATTATACACACACTCACCCGATCACCGATTTTTGCTTTTTTTATCAGTGCTATATAATTCATCTGAAATTCTAGATGGTATTAATTTCACAAATAAATGAAGAAATTGAATTTATTTCAAAATTATACTACCAGCAGTTTTATACCTAATTATTTTTACAAATAAACACGAATTCCCGCAATATTTCTACATTGCTTGAAGATAGAACCGTTAACGCAGTGACGTAGCAAGCTACGAGTATAAATATTAATTAGCATATCGATATTGCATAAAACCTAGACGAATTGCAAATTTGTCTAGCCTAGAGATGCACCACAAATCCAGAATATCGAAATGTCAATGTAGTAGGTAATAACCTACTGACATTATGAAATATGTAACATTTTATCGACAGTTTCATTTTAGCTATAGAAAAATAAAAAGATTTTTTGTTTCGAAATAGTATCCTAATTTAATTAAGTCTATACAATAAACTATTAAATATAATTAATTATTCAAATTTCTAGCGAGTCAAATGCCGATCTTTACGTTTGGTTTATTTTATCATCACTACATATAAAAGCGACCGGCTTCTAAGCAAAAACATTTTATTTGTCGATGGATTCATTTCTCCCGTAATAGTATGTAATCTCTATATATAAAAATGAATCTCTATTTCCCTTGGTCATCGCATCACGCGTGAGCGGATGGAACAATTTCGTTAATTCTTTTTTTGTTGTGTTAAATGTCAGGAGAAGGTTCTTATGACAGAAAAAATTAAAGAGTTTAAGCGGAACATTAGAAAATTTAAGACAATTCGAATTCAATATTCATAGTTAAGACATGACAACGTCTGTCGGGTCAGCTAGTACAATATAAAAAGCAGAGTATCTACTTGAATCTTAATAACAGAGTTGACAAAAGTTAACAAGATCAAAAAGATATGTTCCCTTCTGCAACAATTTCCTATTCGATTCATTACTATAGCTCGCGTAATATTTACGATCTATCCAAGAACAAGTTTGCGAAAGTTGTGTAAGATTGATTTTATGGCTTGCCGGTAGTTTTTCTAATGGGACTATTACTGTCTCAGATAATCCTAGAGATAAAGATGGAACATTGGGTTAGATTTGGGTGAAGCCAAGAACTCCTCTACTTTCGCGCGTACGTACTCAAGACGCACGAATTGACATATGTATGTATGTTAGTCTGTAAAGTATTTATTTTCTATAGGCCTCTGTAATTTGCATTGTATGCAAGTTATAGTGCCTGAAATAAATAATTTATTATATCAATACTCTCCTACTCGCGGCACTGTAGAGCTTGTGTTCGTAATTTCGTATGCGCGAAAGTAGAGGAGTTCTAGGCTTCCCCCAAATTTAGCACAGCGCTTTATCTTTCTGTCTAGTTTATCTGAGATTACTGTACAGTGTTGTTTCGAATACCTAATCGATTGGAGTGCGAAACTAACGTTGTTGTTGATTGTTTGTTTTCGTATGTTGAGTAAATCTATTATCACGCTAAAATTATAAATGCGAAAGTCTGTGGGTGAGGGACTGGGTTTGTGTGTATGTGTACACAGATACACATACACAGGGTGTATATGTTACGTCTCGCTGATATGGTTTTACGAATTTGGATGAAATTTGGTAAAGAAGTAGCTCGTAGCACTGACTGACACGTGTTATGGGTTGATTACACGTAACGAGTACAGGGATGAGACAGTACCCTCGGCCGAGTAGGTACCGGTTTGTATAAAGATTTTGACGAAGCGAGACAGCCTTGATTTGTTTGCTCGGCCGAGTATGCCGATTTACTATCTCACCACTGTTCTCGTGTAATCAACCCATTAGTTTCTAATTCTGAAAAATGTAAGGTTTCGGATATCGGATGAAACCGCGAGACTCAGCTCGTAATCAATATAAATTAAGGGCTTTGGCCTGAGCGATTGACTGACAGGTAACGTACAACCCAAACTGTTTGCGGCAGAGAATTATTAAAGAGTAAAAAAAGAGTGTAAAAAATAAAAGAAGTGAAGTGAAGTTTAAAAGTGTGTTTTCGCATGCCTTTAAAGAGACGTAAAACGCAAATTAGAATTTTTTCAACAATTATCTTCTGAGGTGGTGAACTAAGGGATGGAAGTTTGTACGAAAGTTCATCATTGTCAATTAATAATGAGCCGAGCCGAGGTTAGGTCTTGACCCTAAACCACGCATTCAGTTAGTCTACTAAACATTTTAAAACTTCATCCCTATGTATCTTTATTTGTTAAAGATTTGCTTTTTGGTTTGAAATTTCTTCACATATTTTTCGATTGTTGGCAAATTCGATTTACTTTTTATTTAGATGTATTTATTCGATATACTTTATGCAAGTGTTTTTTTTTTGTTTTTATTGTTGCATTGATATTTGAACGATGAGACATCCTTAGAAATACAGAAAGCCCAGAAGCTCTACCCACTCATTCGTAGTATTCGTAAATCTGAAATGATTCAATCATTTCCGATTTACGTAGCTATTTGAATCGGAAGCAAATTAAAAGGAACACCTCCTACGCTAGAATCCTAAAATAGCTACCTACCATTGAGTTTCTATTTAACCCAGGTATAGGTATATTACGATAGTAGGCCCAAGTTTGACGGCTTTTTAAGAAAGATCTAAATTTTCTAAAACTACTGGCATCCTTGTCTAATGGCTTGCAATGATAAAGACAGATATATTTTTAGTTAGTTTAGATCTGTCTTAAAATGCCTTCAAACTTGGGCCTAGTAAGTACTTATACTAAAGCCGTTAGGTGGGCGTAAGTAAAGTGTAAGACAGATGGAAACGAATCTTAATTGATTTGTAGGCTCAGCCCGCCTCGATAAGCCCCATTATTACGATAGGACCGTACAAGGTTTAACAGAAAGGTGTAGGTAGTAAAATTTCAGTCCAGGCCGAGACTGATTAATAATTCACTCCGCAACGACCCTGATAATTTTTATCGTGATAATTTTAGATTAGATACAAATCATCTCAAGTCAAACGTTAACTTAGCCAGGTTCATCAAAGCCATTTATTAGCATACAAACTTAATTAAAGTCATGTATTATTGCAATCTGACAAGCGCAGTCAGTAATTGCTCATAGCCTCAGACATTGGCAAAAAATTACGAAAACAATTTCAAACTTTGTTTAGTAAAATAAAGTTTTGATCCGGATTTTGTTAATTGTTTTAATTTTTTTATAGTTATACCTATTATAATTGGAGGTTTTGGAAATTGATTAGTTAGTACCTTTAATATTAGGGGCTCCAGATATCCTTTCAATTTTTTTTTTTCTTATTCAGTAATAGGGTAAGGTGGTGCAAGAGTGCGCGGAAGGTAAGAGTGCGCACCGAACTTCACTCAAGTCCTACATACAATTAATAGCTAACTTCAGTCTTATTATGAACCTACGGCGAGCCACTATGCGCTGACAAAAAATATTAGAAATACTTGTAAAAACGTGGTTGTTAGGTAAGTGGATATATTTTCTGGTCAATTGATGTAATTTTCAAGTGTTTTGCAATTTGTGCTCATCTGAAATCATACGGTTAAATGATAAATCAAATTTTTGTTTACGTTACTTGTCTCAAAAGGCAATCATGTCGGAGGAGATAGTATCGGTGATATCTAATAGATGTCGCTGATAATTCAATATTTAGTGAAACGGTGAATTGTATAAGAGTGCGCAGTCACAATGCGTGTAAGTGTGCGCGCGTAGTTCGCCCTATAAGGCTGAGATAGAAAAACAAACTGAAATAAAAAACAAGCCAAAATTAAAGATAGACATACAAGTATCGCAATCTTCTAAGACTAAGCAGAAGTCTTTGAAAAAAACAAAGGAGTTTAAAAAGCCTATCAGGACGCCAAAACGTAAAATTTGGAGATGCTGCGGATGTCAAGAAATATACAAAGAACCCATTACAGAAGATTGGATTGAGTGTTCAGCGTGAAAGGAATGGTGGCACGAAAAGTGCACTGCTTATCTGGGCGGTGGACTCTACCAGTGTGATTTATGCGCTAGTGATTAAAATGCGCACTCTTAACTTCCTCAGCGCGCACTCTTGCACAGCTAGCTCGGTAAGAGTGCGCATTTGCCTTATTGTTTTAAAACCTAAATTATGCGTATGTAGAGATAATAACTGGATTGTTGATTAGCAGTTATGCTAGGAAATATATAAAAGGATTTAAGTTTAATAAAGTTGATTGCTATAACTATTTTATTTATTTTCTATGGAACTTAATTTCAAAAGTGCGCACTCTTGCACCACCTTACCCTAGGCTTGCATTTGACCGTCATCTTGCCTGATGGTAAGCAACGATACGATTGCTATATACGCCTTTCTGTAACACCGTGTATACGAGTATTTAATCGGATTATCATGAGGCTGAACGCATAATCCATTGATGTAACAATGAACACCGGTTATGTTATGGGCGATTTGCTTCGCGTGCATTGCGGTGTGATTGATACTTTCAGAGACGCTTTGGGGAAGGGCGCATGTCACACCGACGCGTGACAAATTAACTTGATTAATTACTATGTATTCGCTACGAATGTGATTGGCCCTCTTTTTGCTGCAATCATTAGCACGGTGTAAATGGGGTTTAACGGGCACTTGAAGAAAAACGCTTGAACATATTTTTTGTTGATAGTATTTTACTATTTATTTATCTAGTCTAGCGGCCTTTTCATCTAACTAACTGGTAGGTAATCGGAATCGGCTTCATTTTGACACCTGAAGCTTAATCTAACTGTCTAAACGAAAGCCGATACTGATTTAACCTATAAAGTAGTCAGTTAGACAATAATAATGTCACAGTATAGCGTAGTAAAGGTGTGACGTGTCCGAAAAGCGCTACCAGATGTGAATAAAATTTTAAAATAGTATCAGATTCTGATCATCAGGCCAAAGTGACAAGATGACGGATCGCTTCAGGCATGCGCCGTCAAATGTTAGCTGAAGCACGATCAAGTTCGCAGAAATTGGTTTACTTATTATAATGGAACTGTTGTCCGATTGCCACATGTAGAAGGCCGGAAGTTACGGGATGCTTGTCTACTACGTCACAGCCAGGGGCGTAGCTACCGCCGTATCTGCCGTATCAATTATACGGGGCCCCCGGGCCACGGGGGCCCCGACGTGAGTAAGCAAAAATTAATATAAACTTCCCAATTTTTTTTTCTGAAATGACATCAGTCAAAAAAAGTAATTTCTTTTTTCCCGAGTAACGCGTGCGTTCAAAAGTTGACAACACCCTACATCAGTTATTGCGACCAAAAAAAAGGCAAGGAGAGTGTATATTTAATTTGAATTGCTTGTTAAAATTTTGGAAAAAGTGACAGATAGATAATTATGACGAATAAATATTTCTTATAATTTTATTTATTTTTTCTATTGTGAGAAATCTTTACCCTTCAAAAGGGCCCCTAAACAAATTTTTATACGGGGCCCCGCCAAGGCACGCTACGCCACTGGTCACAGCTAGGTACTTATACTTCAATTTGAAATTGGAATTAATTGGAATACTCGGAAACTGTTCCAGTTGTATCTTGAGGTTTTCGTAGCGGTGGAGTGTAGGTAAGTGTCTATTTGTATACGTTGGTATGTATATATACTAAGTACCTTGATCTAGGAGCGTAGGACGGGATCTTAGTTAATACTGATACTGTACAAAGATTCTATTAAAAGATAGGCAATACTTAGGCATAAACTTAATTGCCAAGTAAAATGTTACACATAAAAATTTCCGTATGAAGTCCTAGCGAAAAAAGTTTGAAGGTATATTAGGCCCAAGTTTGAAGGCTTTTTAAGACAGATCTAAATTTTCTAAAACTATTGGCATCCTTGTCTAATGGCTTGCACTGATAAAGACAGATATATTTTTAGTTAGTTTAGATCTGTCTTAAAATGCCTTCAAACTTGGGTCCATTACCTACGTACCCTTAAAAAGCTAGTCACAAAATGTAAAAATTGCTTATCATAGTGTGTGGGGTGGGTAGGTATTTGTATACAAAGATTACAGCGGCTTTCTGTTCAGTACTTTGCTAATTTATTAGGATTAACAGCTCAAAATTCATGTTAAACCAGTTTAAAATGTCTTCAATACTAATATTGCTACAAGCTTCCTCTACCAAAAACATACTGAGCTACCTAAGATTTTCGGGATAAAATTAGTCTACGAGTATGAGATTCTATGCTTCCTCTATGCAAATTTGTTCTAGATCAGTTAAGCCGGTTCAGCGATAATGTACATACATACGCGCCCTCTCAATCAATATCAAATTTTATAAATTCTGTCGGCAAAAAAAAACTCTAATTTTTTTTTACATGTTTAGTTGTAATAACAAGTGCCTTAACCATTAAATAAGCTCTAATCACCCCAAATTGCTCTTTGAATTCTCTTACTTATTGAAATGGAGTTCACCTAGCCACTTAGGCCCGGGAAAACGTTATCTATACATAGCTACACAGATAACAGTAGAATTGCCGCCATTTTCAGACGAGATGCAATCCTACTATCGCTGAAAGTAAATAACGTTATCATTCAATTTTGCGAAGAAATATAGGACAAATTCGAAACAAAAGAGTAGATATTAGACATGAAAAGCTGTAGTTTCATATACGTAGGCGGTTATAGAGTTTCAGATCAACATGGCGAGCGGATGCTGCGCGATACAGGCTCCACGGGCGTAGTACGCGAACAAAGCGACCCGCCCTACCCGACCTCCCCTCCTTCCGGTCAAATCTCACAAACTCATGTATGGAACGAGCACTTTTATCAATCAAACTAGCATTAAAATACACTTTTCATTTATAATGTGAGGTTTTAGAAACGTACAGGGGATGGTGTGTGAGAGCGCGACACAGGTGTCAGTACGTAAGCGCGGTCCGCGAGCGACTGCCGGCAGCCTCTGGACGCGGCGCCGAGCGGGGCTGCGCGAGCAACGCTTCCATCACTGAATACTGATGCAAACACAAAGTCAGTAGCTTAGCGAAGTTGAATTTCGAAAATCATTTACTAGTCATTAATTTAGATTAGTCTACTCTTCAAATCTCACCTAGCAAAAGGCGCGTTGGTGGTCACGACTTGAAAAAAAACTATTCAAATTCAATTTAAATTCAACTCTTTTTACATTTTGACGACTAAACAGCTGGATCGATCTTGGTGAGATTTGGTAAGAAAGTTTGCGTCTGAAATATAGGATAGTATCATCCTGAAATATTTTGATCTTAGGTCCTCCCGATGCATGTGCATTTATTTGTATTTTTAAAGAAATCTAAAAAAATAGAATAACGCATCAAACCGAAGCGTACGGGTTCTAGATTATGTTTCACATGTAGCATGAGTAGCAAGCATCAACAACGGCACTTGGTAATCAGTGTCGCTAATAGATTTCATCCGGGCGTCGCTGGCGTATCCTCTTCATCACATACCTAGCCAACATACCCCAGCGTAGCTAAACGAGTCCTTCACATTCGAGAGTTCACAACCCCGCTCCTCGCGACCTTGCGCACTGTTTCCACTGCTTCCATTAACCGAGCCCCGCCGTAGCTCCGGTCGCCGCCCCGGCCGAGGAAAGCTCCTGATTTATCCCGCTACGAACCCACTCCCGCCGACCCGTGGGAAAACATTTTCTCTACAATATTTTGATCTCTTTCAGCATTTACTACGTGTTTTGCCTGGTTAAAGGTGAAAAGCTACGGCTCGTGAGCTACTTTATGCGTTCGTACCTAAGTATAATGTCCGTAGATAAATGCTACGATGCTACGAGATTTTATAGCGGTCAGCCTACAGGATTGTTATTGTGTAGTATTTAGGTACCCAAGCACATACTCGTAAAATGTCATGTTTTGGGTACAATGATTACATATGGTAAGTATCTAGATACTAAAACAATAACTAATACCACTGTCCCACAAGAACTGCTAATGTTACCGGCATAAAATAAAAAGTAGTCACAGAGTTACCTAAACCTAATAAAGGACTTTTGTATTTTGCAAAGAGAGTAGAGTCGTGGAGGAATTCAGACAATTTTTAAAAACTTAGAAAGTCACTTAAGATACAGTCGTGTTTTAAAAAAATATGCGATAATGCTATTTTCTGTACCTATATTTAGACGAATTAGTGTCTCTTTGACTGAATGGATAAAACCAAAAAGCTAGAAGGCTAAAACTCATATGCAACCATTAATCCTCCCACTGCTGGGATACAGGTCTACCCTCGAAGGGTGATTAGGCTAAAACTGATGAAAAGGAAATATTGCACCTATGGTGACCATGAGCACTGCAGTGAGATCCCAGGAACCATAGTTATGTTTTATAGTATCTGTAGTAGTTAGATAAGTAGCTTCTTGAAAAAGTTTTTACTGTAGTGTAAGTACTTTGCTTAATATTAAAATTATTTTGCTAGACCATGCTCAAAAGTGACCATGACAAAATTACGACAAAGATTTTGATTGGTTTGGCATTGACATAAAGAAGTAGGTCCTGTAAAAAGGGGTCTTCGGTAAATTTCTGTGAATTTAACACTTATTTTATCAATTGATTTATTTATATTTTATCATAAATAAACAGGAACAAACATAGATAACTTTGAATTGAACATCAAAATTAGTCTTTGATTTTTTATTATTTATTTTCTCTAAGTTTACCAGCAATGAATAAAGAAAGTGATATGTTATTTCTGTTGGCTATAGCGAAGGAAATAAAACTATCTTTTGAATGTCCTGTAATATTGCTCACTCAGAATGATTTTGCAAATAACATATACAATTCCATAAAATCCATGCGCTGTGCTATACTGCAGCAAGAACCAAATCAGACTGTTATAGAAATCGTGAATGCTTTTCATTTGGAATGGCTCCGAGCAGTCGAAGAAGTGGAAAATCTACAGAGAAGAGCTAAAGAGACTCCGCGAGAATCAGTGCTCAAGTCAGTAGATTACACCATGGAGAGCATTAAAAACAGACACAAGTATTTTAAACAATACATCAACCGTGACAACAAACACTTATCTCTACCTCAAAAAGCTTTGATGCTAGACGAATTGGAAACTATAAAGGACATGCAAGAAATCGATTGCTGTGCCCTTCTCGAGAAACAAAAGTGTCTAAGTTATTCTGCAGACAAAGGGGAGTTTACGGCTTTAGTTTTAGATGAAATTGAAGAACTCTTGAATTGGCTGGACAGGTTGTATGACCATCTGGCTCTACAGTTTTGTGAATTACTCGTACTGCCCAAGTTACCAATAGAACTTAATAGAGCACTGCAACAAGTGTTTGACGAAATAGCAAGATTCTTATCTCAGAAAGCCCGAAAAGACGGAAATGCCGCAAAGTCAAACAGAGAGAAGACATGGCGCTCATCGTCTCGAACAATTTGTGCATTCACTGATAACAACATTAGTAAGACCGTCGAAAAAATTAAAAAGCTCGAAGGCCGAATAGCTCATCAAAAAAATGAAAAGTCTTCGTCCGGTGTATTAGCACTGCAACACAAGGCTATATTTCTAGAAGATCGTTTAGAATGCCTCGAAAAAATAAAATCATCCCTTTCCTTTCTTAAGAATCCAAAACGTAGACATAAAGATAAATACGAACAGCAGAAAGACACCAATGCAGAAGACGAAGTTAATTTCTTCAACCACTTGCTGCCCCGTGAAGTCCGTTGCTGCCTCGCAGATAAACTAATGCAGCTATGGGAAAATGCCATCGATGACCCTAACAATAATTCTATCATCTTATTAATGCGCAATGAAACAAAAGAAATAATCCGCGATGACGTGGGGTCTTTCGAGGTCAATAAAGATATAAGAAAGTTATACTTGAATCAAATCAAACCAAATGCTACTGAAGATGGTCTGAACTTGGAGAAGGCGGTCAGTGAAACTTTGATAAAGTGTGTAACTGAATTGGCTTTGCCACTGGATCTCATCCAACCAGCAGACAGGTCAAAGAAATATAATTTTGATATGAATTCGATAGAGAAGCCGCAGTTGGTGCGGCAAGAGTAAATAGCCAAACGGGAATGACCAACGTCACAACATATCTGGTACCTATAGGTTTAAATATTATATTACAGACTAGCTGTTCCCTGCCACGCTTCGCTGTGGATAAAAAAAATATATTTATATATATTTTATATACTAGCTGACTCGACAGACGTTGTCCTGTCAAAAGCCATTGCGTAACTATAGCAACCGTAGTATGTTGATGCTAACTTGTCAATTTATAGTAAAAATTATCAGTATATAAATAATTTGCAATAAATTAAAATCGCGACTATAATTTGAGATTTAAACTATCCTATCTCTCAAGTTGGATCGAACTGCACATGGTGTGCGAATTTTATTATAATCGGTTAAGTGGTTTAGGAGTCCATTGAGGACAAACATTGTGACACGAGATTTATATATATTAAGATATTATAGAGCCTATGTTATGTTACTTTGGGATAATGTAGCATTCGAATGGTGAAAGAATTTTTGAAATCGGTCCAGTAGTTTTTGAGTTTATTTCACACAAACATATAAAAATACAAATCTTTCCTCTTTCTAATATTAGTATAGACTAGCTTCCGCCCACGGCTTCGCCCGCGTGGACTATACCTCGGGAACCGATAATTTTTCCGGGATGAAATTAATTTATCCCTCTTTTTTGAGAGCATGTAAAAAGCGTCATACAATGGAAGCATCCCTGCTTCTTTTTCAATGGCTCCAAAAAGGTCCGAGGTTTTGGTGACTTTTTAGTCGCTTTGGTAAAAATGTTTTTAGTTTTTGAGTTAATTAGCAGTTCCACCTCGAGGATGTGACTTTTCGAAGGTTTTGGATTTTTTCCGGATGTTGTTTACCCGCCTTAAGTTTAGTACATCTGTAAAGTTTCATTGAGTTAGCATCAAAGTTAGTATCAAAAGAAATTCTTTCTCCGTACTATCTTTACCACGCTATCTCACCCCCACTGGGGTTGATTTTCCAAAAATGGTGAAATAGGTGTTCGTTATTTTTTTAAGCTTCGTATATTTGTAAAGTTTCAATACCGTGGCGTCAAAAACAATGCTTCTCCATACTAACTTTAACACTCTATTTCACCCCTTTAGAGGTTGAATTACAAGAAATCCTTTCTTGGTACACGTTTACTCATCAAGACTATACACTCCATATTTCTAATTTCTACGACCAGCGGTCTAGGCTGTGCGTTGTCTGTCAGTGAGTCATTACAATTCTCTCTCCGTACTATATTTACCACGCCATTTCACCCCTTTAGGGGTTGATTTTCCAAAAATAATGAAACCGGTATATATTATTTTTTTTAGCTTAGTTTTGCAAAGTTAAATAATCGTAGCATTAAAAAAATATATTTCCATACAAACTTTAATACCCCGTTTCACCCCTTTTAGGGTTGACTGTCCAAAAATAATGAAACATGTATCTATTATTTTTTAGCTTAGTACATCTGCAAAATTAAATGATCATAGCATTAGGAAAAAATATTTTCATACAAACTTTAACACTCCATATTTTAACCCCTTCGGGGGTTGATTTTCAAAAACCAAAAAAATAAGTGTTTATTATTTTTTCTAGCTTAGTATATTGACAAAGTTTTGTAACCACAGCACCAAAAAAAAATTCTTCATACAAACTTCAATACTCCGTTTCACCCCTTTAGGGGTTGGTTTTTCAAAAATGATGAAATAGGTATCGATTATTTTTTTAAATTTAGTATATTCGCAAAGTTTAATAATCGTAGCATTAAGAAAAATATTTTTTTCATACAAACTAACCCCCTTTTACCCCCTTAGGGGTTGAATTGGGTAAATTCCTTTCTTAGTGTGCGTCCGCTTTTTGATATAAAACTTTTGTCCAAATTTGACGTTTGTAGCTTAAGCGGTTTAGGCTGTGCGTTGATCTGTTGATTTTGATGCGTTGATTCAATTCAACACTCTGTTTAACCCTTTTAGGGGTTGATTTTCCAAAAATAATGAAACAGGTATCTAAAATTTTTTTATAGTTTAGTACAATTGCAAAGTTAAATTATCGTATTATTAGGAAAAAAATATTTTTAAACAAACTTCGATACTCCATTTCACCCCTTTAGGGGTTGATTTTCAAAAAACAAAAAAATAAGTGTCTAATATTTTCTTAAGCTTAGTAAGTATATTTGCAAAGTTTCATAACCACAGCATTAAAAAAAATCTTCATACAAACTTTATTGCTCCGTTTCACCCCTTTAGGGGTTGATTTTTCAAAAATGATGAAATAGGTGTCGATTATTTTTTTAAATTTAGTATATTCGCAAAGTTTGATAATCGTAGCATTAAGAAAAAAAATTTTTTCATACAAACTTAAACACAATTTTTCACCCTCTTAAGGGTTGAATTGGGCAGATTCCTTTCTTAGTGTGCGTCCGCTTTTTGTTATAAAACTTTTGTCCAAATTTGACGTTTGTAGCTTAAGCGGTTTAGGCTGTGCGTTGATCTGTTGATTTTGATGCGTTGATTCAACACTCTGCTTAACCCTTTTAGGGGTTGATTTTCCAAAAATAATGAAACAGTTATCTAATATTTTTTTTAGTTTAGTACAATTGCAAAGTTAAATTATCGTATTATTAGGAAAAAAATATTTTTAAACAAACTTCGATACTCCATTTCACCCCTTTAGGGGTTGATTTTCAAAAAACAAAAAAATAAGTGTCTAATATTTTCTTAAGCTTAGTAAGTATATTTGCAAAGTTTCATAACCACAGCATTAAAAAAAATCTTCATTCAAACTTTATTGCTCCGTTTCACCCCTTTAGGGGTTGATTTTTCAAAAATGATGAAATAGGTGTCGATTATTTTTTTAACTTTAGTATATTCGCAAAGTTTGATAATCGTAGCATTAAGAAAAAAAATTTTTTCATACAAACTTAAACACAATTTTTCACCCTCTTAAGGGTTGAATTGGGCAGATTCCTTTCTTAGTGTGCGTCCGCTTTTTGTTATAAAACTTTTGTCCAAATTTGACGTTTGTAGCTTAAGCGGTTTAGGCTGTGCGTTGATCTGTCAGCCAGTCTCGACATTCACTTTTACCTGTTTAACCCTTTTAGGGGTTGATTTTCAAAAAATAATGAAACAGGTATCTAATATTTTTTTTAGCTTATTACAATAGCAAAGTTAAATAATCGAAGTATTAGGAAAAAAATAATTTTATACAAACTTCAACACTCCGTTTAACCCCTTTAGGGGTTGATTTTCAGAAAACAAAAAAATAAGTGTCAATTATTTTTTTTAGCTTAGTATATCTGCAAAGTTTCGTTGCCACAGTATCAAAAAAAAAATCTCCATACAAACTTCAATACTCCGTTTCACCCCTTTAGGGGTTGATTTTCAAAAAACAAAAAAATAAGTGTCAATTATTTTCTTAAGCTTAGTATATTTGCAAAGTTTCATAACCACAGCATTAAAAAAAAATCTTCATACAAACTTTATTGCTCCGTTTCACCCCTTTAGGGGTTGATTTTTAAAAAATGTTGAAATAGGTGTCAATTATTTTTTTAACTTTAGTATATTCGCAAAGTTTGATAATCATAGCATTAAGAAAAATATTTTTTTCATACAAACTTAAACACCCCTTTTCACCCTCTTAGGGGTTGAATTGGGCAAATTCCTTTCTTAGTGTGCGTCCGCTTTTTGATATTAAACTTTTGTCCAAATTTGAAGTTTGTAGCTTAAGCGGTTTAGGCTGTGCGTTGATCTGTCAGTCAGTCACGACCTTCACTTTTATATATATTGATGATTACCAGGCGTTAGCCGTATGAATATTTTTATTTGTATGTACCTACTACTTTTATAACTGTTTCATGAATAGTCAATTTTATAGTTATTATTTTACAGTTTATGTACCTACTTAACTTTCGTAATAGAGTAGGTACTATATGTTAAAATTGTTGTTTACAATATTCCTGTTTATCAATTGATATTATCATAGAATAGAAGGGGTTATAACATAAGACCAATATCCTACTGATATCATAAAATGTGATAGTATGTTAAAACATACAATTTAACTGACAGGGTAAGCGGTTGAATAGATTTAGATCTAATTTGGTAAGGAAGCAACATATAACCCTGGATTAACTACATCACGCTAAAACTACGTAACGAATTGACATTGTACATATTATCATTATTTAATATAACCAACATTTATGATCGGTACTTTTTAATAAAGAATCAAGAATATTTTTTTTTAACGTAAACTAGTCCGCGTTTTATGATGGTAAGCGACGATGTGGTCGAAGATGAAATGATGAGATGGTTTGTTATAATTAAACATGGGAATACTCACGTAAAAATTAAGTGACCGAAACTAGTCGTAGACGACTTAATTTTTACGTGAGTATTCCCGTGTTTAATTGTATCAAAAAATGTGTGAAAACCACGTTAGTTTCCATGAGAATAAATTAAAATTAATTATCAACATTTTTTACGGTTCCTGTACAATAGCGAGTGAAACTGCGTGGCGCTGCTCTGCTTCTCTCTGCATTTGTCGACATTAGTGAATTTAAATAAAATAGAAGAGTTGATACAATACGATACCTACTCTTTTTGACCACCATATAGGCAAGTTCAACTAGCCCATTTAGAACGCAGATTCAACGTGCATTATTTTATTCGGTTTCATAAAAAAACAAAGTCAATAAAATTATATTAAGTTTATTACCACAAATAACATAATTAAATTTCAATACAATTTATAGTATAGATCACCTTTTTTTATTGTTAAACTTTTTGCCTATACCTTGTCCCGGTTTCGTTTGCTGCACAGTGCCCTTGTCTACCTTCGGTTTCATCTGTCCTATTTGTTTCTTCTTTTTGTCTTTATTCTTCAACTTTTGCGATACTGCTTTTTCAATGCTCTCTGTAATTTTATTCTCATTCTTGTTGATTTGAGTTGGTGGGTTGGGTTGTTTGTTTTTATTCTTGTTTTTGTTCTTGTTTTTCTTTTTATTCGGCGTACCAGTAGCGTCTGCTGACTTGACTGGACTGTCGTTTGGAGCTTGATTTACTGGACTAGCATTTTTAACTTGAGTGTTTTTGTTAGCCTGTTTTTTAGCTTGATTGGCTGGACTAGCATTGTTAACTACAGCATTTACAGCATTTTTAACTGGAGTGTTTTTGTTAGTCTGTGCTTTAGCTTGAGGAGTTGATTCAACTATATTTGTTTCTTTTAACTGTTGTTGAGCATTTCCGCCCTTCTTATTTTTCTTCTTGTTTTTCTTACCACCCTGACTTTGTCCGTTTTCGTTTTGCGGTTTATTTTCTACGTTGCTTACGGGTTTAGGGGTTTCTGAAACGGTTTGCGGCTGAGCGTTGTTACTGTCGACGTTTAGTTTGTTTTTCTTATTTTTGTTTTTCTTCTTTTTCTTTTTGTTAGGTGATTGTTGGCTTTCAGTCTGCGGAGTTCTGAAAAATATGATCATTATTTAATACAATTTTCTAAATGGTATTGAATGACATTACAATTAGATTAACTTAAAAATAAATGCACCTTTTTTACCTTTTAAGGTAAAAAAAACTACTTGGGAGGACATATTTTTCCAGTAATTTTGATAGTTTTAATTATAAAACCAATTTCAGTGTTTTCAAATAAGAGTTTTCCCAGATTGGTTAATAAATAAAAAAGTTCTGAGATAATAAAATACAACCAAATTGATAACCTTTCCTTTTTTGGAAGTGAGTACAACCTTTATTTTGTGAGCAAGTACTTGCACTTGCACTTGTAAATACACTTACTTTTGATTTGCACCAGGTTTGTTCTTTTTCTTTTGTGGTCCAGAATTGTCGCTCGGAGCCGGCCTCTTCACGGGACTGGGTTTCTTTTTAGTTTCATCGTCAGCGTCTTCTTCTGATTGAACATCGCCATTTTCTTTCGCTTCTGTAGCATCATTTTTCTCCCCTTCTTCTTCATCTTCTTCGTCTTTAACGGGTTCCGGCTGAAGAAAGACAAATCCATTATTTTTATTACACCAAAATATACAGCTACCCCTTATCTAGTCTATTTATGATCCTACTAATATTATAATGTGAAAGTCTGCATGATTGTCGTTCAATCACGCAAAAGGATGAACAGATTTGGATAAAATTTGGTAAGGTGGCCCTAGATTAACAATTATAGGCTACATTTTATCCCAGAATATGCGGATGAAATCGCAAGGCCTGCTCTGTTCTTAATAAATTGTATATATAATTTTAAATAGCACAAGAAAAATTATACTCACAATAACATTAGAGAACTTCTTCAATTTAGCTACGTAAAATCCATCCATATTGTGTGTATGAGGGTAGAACCTTCTAGTCAATTTCAACGATGGATGGAACCTATGGTGCCGGTACTTTGTGAAACCTTCAGTACCAAAATCAAGACCTGTCGGCATCAGTTTTACGTTCCTTCTCTTTAATGCATAGTTCACTACCCATTCATTTTCCTCAGGCAATATTGAGCATGTAGAATACACTATGTACCCTCCTGTACTAGATTTCGCATTGCAGCAGTCGATTGCAGCTAGCAACAGCTGCCTTTGCAGGTTAAAACACCGCTGGATATCCTTTTGGTCCTTAGTCGTTTTTACACTAGGATCCTTTGCAATCACACCTGTCCCAGTGCACGGAGCGTCCAGTAAGACTCTGTCAAAGCCTTTAATTACTTCCGGGAACTGTCTCCCATCGTAGTTACAAATCACTGCGTTGACAACTCCCAGTCTATGGAAATTGCCAACTACGGCCTTAGTTCTTTCTTTGTTAGCGTCATTCGCGAAGAGAGCGCCGGTGTTCTTCATTATAGCTGCAATGTGCGACGCTTTACCTCCCGGTGCTGCGCACATGTCCAGTATTCGCTCATTTTCTTGTGGAGCTAAAGCCATTACGGGTAAGAAACTTGAAGCACCTTGTAAAATGTAATGACCAGCTAAGTACTCTGGTGTAGCACCGATCGGTACTGTTGAACTGTAAACTACGAGACCAACTTTGCTCCATTTGCCGACAGGATCTAAATTGACTCCTCTGTTAATCAGAGCTTGCGCCAGGTCTCGTCTCCTCGTCTTAAGGCTGTTAGTCCTGATCGTAACTGGGCGAGCTGTTTCACTGGCTTCTAAAAACTCTATGAGCTCCTGCACTGGGAATATTTGCATGAACACTTCCATAAGGAACTCATTGTAGCTGTAATACATGCACAAATCCTTTAGCAACAGCTCTGTGTATTCACACCTGGACCTGCCGTCTTCTTTCAAGCGGCTAAAGTCGCCCAATACTGTGACTACATCTTTGATTCGCTGATGAATATCTTGTAGGTTGGTAGGATTCTCTAGTTCTTCCTCTGTTGGAAACGCGAAGACGTCTTGTTTTGCAATGTTCAGTTGCATTTCTTCATCGGCTAGTTTTTTGTCAGCCTTTTGTTTTTTCTTGAGTTTGATGTTAGCTTTCTCTATGGGCAGCATTTCATCATCATCTTCATCATCACTCTTGTCACTATCTTCTTCGTTGGAGTCCGAATCATAGTTAACAGCGGTACTGCTGTCTGCCTCTTCGCCTTCTGATGAAGCAGCATCTCCATTTTCTTGATCAGAATCTTGGAACAGATCATCTAATGTTCCTACCTGCAAAATTTACAATAAAACATCATAAATATACACTTACACTGTAAAACATAAACTTCAAATTGTAGTTTAAACAGTTAGGTACTTTTTACATGGTTATTAACAACCATTTCTTATTCAAATCATGGTACATAACGACACATTCATCATGAAACTATAATAAAACAGTTATAAATGTCTAATAAGTGATTATTTCTACGTTTATGTCTAAAATTGTTACTTTCACTCAATAATTCTTTAAAATAGAAACAACCCAAATATTAAAATAGTAGATTGTGTTCAAATGCCATGAAGGAGAGAGTGCACCTTTGTGAATTGGACCTTTATTTAATGGTTTCACAGCCAACTATAGCTCAACAATATTTTGAGAACTTGTAGCTAATGAAAGTCTCACATATAAAGCAAGACATGCTTAGCTGGTAAACCTATCAGATCGTTAGATATGAGAGAAACCTTACCTTATATTTTTCGCCAGTCTTCTTCCCTTTGGGGACTTTTTTATTTGCATCAGAATCTTCTTCAGCATCAGAATCTTCCTCTGCATCAGAGCCATCTTCAGCTTCAGAACCTTCTTCGGCATCAGAGTCTTCAGCGTCGGAACCGGCCTCAGCCTCCGACTCATCATCAACATCGCTGTCATCCGAGTCTGGCTTGGGTTGTTTTCCTTTGCTTTTCAGTTTCTGCTTAGGCTTGAGCCATTCCTTGTTCTCATCGGTAAAACCTGGAAGTATTTTTTTTTTATAAATATCCTTTACAAGATTTTATATTAATCCTAAGGTGCAGATAGAATTGAAAATAGCAGAAAGTATGTCCAAGTCAAAATGATTGTGAATGCTAAATTCTAGGATTTCTAACCACACCAATTTCTTTTGATTATGTTTCAAATGCAAAAACAAAATTTGGTAGAAGAATAATTTTTACCAACATTTTGTATGAGCAATTGAGCATTCTTGCAAATGTGGAAATTTTTGTTATTAATGAATAATTTAGTTAGTAATGAAACTCAGACACAAAAAAACACTACTCTACAAACAGCAGACACAAGTTAAGTATTTTTAGTTTCACTAAAAAAATATGTATGTATGTATGAACCTTTAACATTTTCTTCCTCGGAATCACTTTCTTCTTTATCTGCAACTTTAACCTCTGTTTGTTTAGCAACATTATTCTTAGCTAGCTTCAGCGCCTTTTTCTTTTCTACTAGTTCTGCCTTCTTCTTTGCACGCTTTGCAGCTCTCTGCTTCTGCTTGTGAGATAGCTTCTTTGGAGTATCTTCATCTTCCACTGAAATTTTGGTACATTAATTGATTGTAACTTACAGCAAAATATCCCCGTTCAAGTTAATCATACTAATATTAAAAATGCAAGAGTGAATGGGTAAATAAGTGTTTGGTTTTTTTAAGGAACCCATATACTATTGCTGGGCAATGGTCTTTTCCAATGTATGTGTGATAATTGTGAAATACAATAAACATAATGAATAAACTGCATGCTTTCACAGTTATTGGAAAATAAACATTTACACAACCTATTTGGATTTAGTGACAAGACCAATAATTTATTTAAGAACCTGAGTTAAATGATGGTACCTTATAAAAGAGTTTGTTACTTATTTGCAAGTTTACTAATTTAATTCTTCATCTTCATTTTAAAACCTCATGCTGGAGTGGTAATAATGTTGACTTACATAGTTCTTTCTTAAAGACAGGGGCGGGCTGCTTTCGTGACTTCCTGCCTGGTCCTTTTTTCACTTTCTTTGTTTCATCAAATTTCGCCTTCCTACCCATATTTTCTCTGAAATTATCGATTAAAATTCAGTTTTAGTAGTTTTCGCCGGAAACCACACAAAAACGCGCAAATGTGAGGTTATGTCAGGTTGTCAAGTTTAGTCGTATTCGTATCGCTATCGTGTGGATCGTGGCTGCCAGATAGATTTTTTTATTTTTCCGATATTTGATAAATATATTTTTTACAAAAATAAATCTGAAAATGTTTTACGAAAAGTAACTACTTAATTTTTTTTTAAGCTGTGGCCTGCGGATTTATCAGTGTTATGATGATGATGTTAATAAAATTTGCCTAAAAATCAGTAAATTTTAATCTTCTAGAAAATGAGTGAACTGGCAACAGTGCGTATGTGTGCCTCATGAGATGACAACTGACAATGACATCATTTCTTTTGACATTGACATTATCATTGAGAAGAATTTGCAATTTCTGTACAAATACGTTCGTTCGTTCATCTCAACTATATTATTTTCTCGCTGAAATTTTTGCATATTCGTGATGCGAGGTTATTATTGTTTCTCAGCTAGGAAAAAATAGTTTAAAAAGTGTGTAAATTGCTTAAATGGAAGTGATGAAATTTCTGTGAAAATGAAATGAGAACTGTACCTAACAATGATTTCATCAAAATATGCTAGTTTTGCCCGAAGAGCTATTCAAGGGAACCGTGTTTTTATTTGGTAAGTAATTAATATTTACCTAGACTTCTGTTGTTCTAATTAAAATTTTATTTGAAGTTTTATTTTCTTGTGACAAAATTATTTATTTTGTCACTTCAAAGTTTTAAACTTTCGTGAGTCTATACATTCAAAAATAAATAAGAGGAAACTAAAATACCACTCTCTTGAACCAATAACGCTGATTTTTGTATCAATATTCTAATCTGTAACTTTTTAATCTTTGTTAAAATATTTATTGCATTCGGAATAGCTTCAATGATCTTCCTGCAGTTTTCAGGGTCATTACGTAAATAGCTGCGACACTCGTCGAAATCAATGTCATGGCTTAGAACAGCGTCGTACATTTTTGAATTTTCCAACCTCAAACCGAACAAGAGAGTATTGTGGGAGACAGCTAGTTGGGTAAGTTAAATTTACCTTTTCCTTATGTTGCACTATATGTATATTAAACAATTTGTTACATTGTACTTATTTATGCCATTAATAGGTTAGGTATGGACCTATTCTATGTCTTCTGAAATTATCATAAAAATGATATCTCTTTGGTCCTATCTTTTGGCTAGTCATATCTACTTCTATACTACTACATATCTACTATCTTCTACACTAATATTATAAGGAGGAAAGATATATATTTTTAGATGTTAGTAACGAGTAAACTCAAAAAGTACTGGACCAATTATAAAAATATTTTCACCTATAATCATTAGCGAGTAACATAGACTATATTACATACCTATGCGAAGCCAGGGCAGGTTGCTAGTGATATAAAAATACAAGGCAAAGTAGTACTTGTGTATGATAAATATAATTATGGGACCTCAGGGTTTATACATTTTCAGTGCCACATTACATCTATTTGTCGGCCTGTTTGGCTCAGTGGTAGTGTAACCGCCTTATAAGCCAGAAGTCCCGGGTTCAATTCCCGGCCGGGCAGATGTTTGAATGATGAATTTAAATATCTGTTCCGGGCCTGGGTGTTAGTTGTCCTTATCTTTGTGTGTGTTCCATGGCATCCCCGACACAGGATTTATTCCCAGTGGGGAGCTAGGAGTGTGAAACGTTTATTTATTTTATTTACAAATTCATAAGATTGCAGAATATGATGTGCAAAATAGGTGTAGGTGTGTTTATGCACAACTTGGATTAAAATACATGTGAAAAGTAGATAGCAAGTTCTGGCTCATTTCCATAATTGCTTATACAGCTCAGTGAACTGAAATTTGATATTAATAGATTAGACAGCCTCTAAAAGTTAACACTCAACCACAAACCTCTACACTTCAGTTATGAGATGTCTAAAAAAGTTTTTATTTTTCAGATATTCTATGGATCAGATGTTTGAAGTAGTAGCAGATGTTGGTAGCTACTACAAATTCGTACCATGGTGTAAAAAATCCGTAATCCTCACCCAGACTCCAGCAAACTTGAAAGCTGACCTCATCGTTGGATTTCCTCCTATCAACGAAAGCTACACTTCCCACGTTTCACTAGTCAAACCTCATATAGTTCGAGCAGAATGCAAAGATGGCAAACTGTTCCACCACTTGCTAACCTTATGGAGATTCAGTCCCGGACTCCAAAGAGAGCAGCAGTCTTGTGTAGTTGATTTCCAAGTGACGTTTGAGTTTCATTCTGTGTTTCACTCACATTTATCGAATTTATTCTTTGATCAAGTAGCGAGGCAGATGGAAGGTGCTTTCATAAAGGAAGTTGGAAAGCGATATGGCCCAGCTACAATGCAGCCTAGAAACTTGCTACTCAACAAGCGTGATACAGTGAAAAGTTGACGAAAATGTGTTAATTTTTTTAGTAAATTTTTGCAAAAGGTAGGTATATACTTCCTATTCATAAATTATATTATTTATTGTGATTACTTACTGTGAATACTTAGGTATTTATTTCTATTCAAACTTAAATTGTGTATTAATTTATTATGTAGATATTTCAAAGGTTTACCAAGAAGCAAAGCTTCTGTGATGTTTATTTTAGACAAAATAAATAAAGTAAGTTCTTAGAAAATCTTTTATTTACATTTGGCCACATTGTGATATTGTGACAGGTATTTTTGGTTTATTGTTTGGTCCTGTGGGTACATTTTCTATTTTTCTCATAACTAGAAGTCCATCTATGACTCTTCCAAACACTACATGCTTATTATCTAAGAAATTACATTTAGCACAAGTAATGAAAAACTGGCAACCATTAGTGTCTTTACCACTGTTTGCCATTGAGAGTAAGCCTGGTGAATCATGTTTAAGGGAAAAGTTTTCGTCTGCAAATGTGCTGCCTCCGTAAATGCTCATTACACCTGTACCATCACCCTGAAATCAAAGTAAATATTGATAAAAAGAATTGATAGTTTTTAATCAATACCTCTTTCAAATTAAAGTGAATTCTCTTTTGAATGTAGTTGCTGACTTAAATGTGAATCCAAGAAAAACAACAGGAAGCTATTCTAACGATATTATGCATTTGTAAATGTCAATGGACGACCTTACCTGAATATAGCAGTGTACTTGCAAAATTAATAAAAAATGTTTCACACTCATGGCTCCCCACTAGGATGTGTCAGGGATGCCATGGAACGCACAAGACAAGAACAACTAATTTTAAGTACTTACATTGACAAAATCACCTCCTTGTATCATGAAGTCTTTGATAACTCTATGAAATGTTGCTCCCTTATAACCCAGTGGAACACCGTCTCTTCTGTATTCTCCTGTGCAAAATTCTCTGAAGTTTTCACTCGTTTTTGGCACAACATCAGCAAACAATTCGAATATCATGCGGCCTATTTCCTGTAATTTAAACGAAGTAAGTATATACCTAAACAAGTTGCGCTTACTAATAGTTTTCTATTTTGCATTTTGACTATCTTACTGTAGTTCCAACAGTAATATCGAAGAAAACAACCGGATTGTTTGGATGCCTTAGTTGTGACTGTATTTGATTCCAAGTGGGCATTTTGTAATTAACTTGCTAGCACGATTAAAAAAGATTAAATTAACGTAGATTTATTACAGAAGGTCGTGTTTTTATCAAACTTCCTAAATTAGGTTAAGCACAAACAAAATAAACTGGGAAGCAAGATAGGGTTGCCAACTCTTAAAAAAGGTTTCCCTGTGCATCAATTATGAAAACAGCAAAACGTTTTCATGAGTACGCTTTTTAAAATTGTTTACTTTTTTAGTCTAAGTAACACTGTACATTCTGTAATCACATTATTATTTCAAGTCATACTGACTATTTATATTTTTCAGTAGTTGTTCAACGGAAAATCAAGTAAAATTATTTAAGGAAAGCCTTTTAACAACTGTCTAGGTGGAGCTTTTAATACTAAAAAAATGTCCCTAAGCCTATTATCCCTTGAAAACCCGTGTTTTAATATTTCTACCTTAGTTCACGGTAAAAACATCTAAACTGGCAAGGAAATAATATACGACACCAATAATTTATAGGACTATAATGTACACCAAATAAAGCACTACCATTAATTCTCGTGCAACGTTACGTCGCACCGTAAGGGCCGTACATTAACGATACAACGAACGTGCTGTAGGTGTGCAATTATCGTAGTTATTACCTTTTCCATGATATACGGAATGATAAAAGAAAGAAAGAACTTGTTGACTACTACTACTACTACTACTAGTAATTATTTACTTACGTACTATTTACCTATTACCTATTTACCTATTTGATTCGGCAAAAACAAACCCCGCCGGCTCGCGGCGGCAGCGTTGCTACTGGTGCTAGACCAGTATTGTAACACATACAAAAAAATTTTTAGCGCCATCTATGGTCGAGTAGTGCAACTCAGAATCAGAAAATGTTCAAACTCGGCACGGCACTTCAAAAGAAACCGCAGCGCTTGTACCGCAAATGGTAAACTCAGTCAAGTGCATGTCATGGTTACCAAGTAAGGGTTTCGTAGACATGTCAGATAAAATATCATATAAATAATTGTACAGTGTACACCAACGTTGGACTACGAACTAGGGCTGCGTGGCGTATTGTATAGTACAAACTATTGTATTTAGCTACTTACTTAAACAATCACTCAAAGTTTTGACCAAGATGCAACTGCCGTGCTCTGCAGTCTAGCCGTAAACCTGCTTGTCTATCATGTGCTTATCCGAATAATATAATTTTTGTCCGAGATCAACACATGAACTGACAGATGAACGAACACGGCTAAACGAAAAATTAGATATTTTTGCTATATTTTTGTTTTTTTCTTTGGCTTGTTTACTTTGCCACGGAACCTTAAAAGTAGCTTCACTTGAATGAAGCAACCGCTTTCGGCATA
This sequence comes from Alcis repandata, assembly GCA_949125135.1. NCBI lineage: Eukaryota > Metazoa > Arthropoda > Insecta > Lepidoptera > Geometridae > Alcis > Alcis repandata. The sequence goes on along the minus strand of OX421226.1, from coordinate 5,367,874 downwards.
TCGCCTTAATAGTTTTATGCTCGTGCAAGTCGTGCAGTGGGCCTAGCACAACTTTGACGTAAAAATACGTAGCGAGTATTCGATAGAAAAGTGTACGCCATTTGCACTCGTCAGAAGCACACTTGACAGGCATAAATGGCGAACACTTTACTATCGAAAACTCGCTCCGTATATTTACGTCAAAGTTGTGCTAGGCCCACAGGAAGGGCCTCGTCTCGATAATGACGATTATCAACGTCTTGTAACGATCATATGGTCAATTGATTGCCTCCGGTGAGTGGGTGGCTGACAAATTAAATGAGGTGCAGCGACGATTACCACTGTCAAACTGAAACTTTCTTCCAGTGCCCCAAAACATAAAACTTGGCTTCGTTCGTGCATTTTTCTATTGGATTGTTGTATTTACTCCAGCTAGCTCCATCGCAGCGGTGGACTTTGTCTCTCTACCATTTTTATCTAGCTAGAAAGTAATGTACGTATCCATATTCAGCATCCAAAAAGTCTTGGATCTATAATTTCGATGATAATCAGATAAAATAAATACATATCTTATTCCATATTCCAGTTTAATCACATCTACGCATGGATAAAAACGGTGGAAATATAATTTGTCCATGGCCTGTGCTAGGCGGGCAGGTACCTATTATCATTATAATTATGGCCGTACAAAATAGATAAGTAAAATAAAAATAAGACAACTCCCGATGACAATACCCATGCTATACTATTGGTACTATATACATGAAAATCAGTCTTGTCCATTGTAAAATGTAGGTACACGTAGTTTAGTGACAAATCAAAATTCCGGAATCGAACTCACTATTTAGAATCTCACCGTCACTGAACCCAGGGAGCCGCGGCGTCTTTGAAGAAAAGCCGAAAGATCGGGTTTTCTTTTCAACTGCACCGCCGCGCCGCGGCGCGCTTTGTTTAAATTTCATTCGTCGCAAAAAATTCAAAGGGTGTAGACGTGTGTTAGTTTTTGTGATAATTGGATTGGGTGTAGATGCTACGAGAGTGTATCTCATTTTATCATCATCAGCAACGTACTACAACACGTTAGTAGGTTCAATCTTCATTCGCTTTTAGGTAAGTACCTACTAATGTGTACATATTTCAGTCAATCTTGCTTCAAGATGATGATCATACAGGATCGATGATATAATTTTGAACCGATTAATCAGAAGGAGGGTTGATAATTATGTTTTAGGATGAAATACACGCATGTCTAATACCATGTATACCAACCGCACTTACCGGCTAAATGGTTTGACCGATTGTGGATTGCGAATTGCGAAGTATAGTTAGATGATTAGACTTATCTTCGAGTAAGTTTATTTGGCCCTATCTACGAGTAAGTAGGTACGAGTATGTAAAAGTAATAGAGAATTCGGTGTGGTAATGAGCTACACAGGCTACACTTGTCTTTTTTTTCAGTTTTATCAATTTACTTGTTAGTTTCTAAACTACCTTATCTACCTATCTCGCTATATTTATTTGTAGGCTCATATAAAATATTCTGTGCTGCTAACACAGGCTGGCATAGCGTAGCGCGTTTAGTTAAGGGTTCCTGTATTTCGAGCCGGGGTAGGAATATCTATGATGTTTGTTTATTACTTCCCTCGAGTCAATACCTAAAGCACCTAAGTATGAATTCTATGACTAAGTATATTTATTCCTTGGCGAATGTGAAACCTGCCCTAGGTACGTCCATGCTCTTGTGCGCAGTTCAACGCATTCAGCGTGGGTGTGACCATTTCTGCCAATTTTTTTTAGGAGTTAGTGGATTTTCGTTCACTGTATGGTCAACATATCTTAAAATTTAAATAGAATTATTTTTAGCATCTTGGACAGTGATGGATGCCAGATTTTGGCATTTCTTATTTTGTCAATATTGCGTGCGTGTTTGAGACATTGTTTTGGAAATACCCACTTATCGAGGAGGGTTTCGTCGGTGGTTTGGGGGAGAAATTAATTATGAGTATCTTGCAACACAGACATTCGTCGTCGGCCGGATCGGTGCCGGTCTGTGCGTCCGTCCGTGACGTCCGTGTAGTTTTTTCTTTTTTACGAGAGTATTATTTGGCAATCGAAATCGATAAAAATCTAGGTAAACTGTTTTTAATGACTATGTTATGATATTCCAGCGTTAACGATGCATCCCACGAAGAGCATGTTCGATTACATGACGGAAATGAATAGACTATTTCCAAGAAATATCGCAAATGGTGAGTGACTGACTCTATAAAATAATATTTGGTAGTTTGGTAAATGAAAACTAAAATAAAAACACATGATTGCTACACTTTGTAATAGGATAAGTGAATAAGACTAATAGGTACTTTGTTTTACTAAGAGTAATATTGTTTAGGGTGTTTATTAAAGATAAATGAATTACTTAACTTTTAAAATATTTTTGTAACAATGGCAGACATAGGTATTTTATGCTACAGTTTAATATCAAGTCACGAAATAAATAACACAAAATTTTAGTGAAAATTTTGATAGAACCAATCTTTTTCTATTTTCTAATAAGATCATACCATTTATAATTCTAGATAATTTCTTACCACCCGCACCAATGAGTCAGTTCAACCAATCAATGGCTCGATCTTCAAGCTCCACGGACACATCACCGGAATCCTTCCCCGATATGATGGGATACCGATTTCCACCGGAACAACATTTACTAAGTCCTGTCAAACCAGACCAAAGCCCAGCGAGGCCAGATTATGTAGCTAGATCCAACCAAAGAATGGACTTTTCTAATAATTCATTTGAACCAACTCTACCACAGCAAATGTATGAGACTCCATTGGTGGAAAGACGTCAACGTCCAATTATGGGTAGAAAACTCATACCAGAAAATATGAGACATGATGAAATGTCAAATGTTTGGACTGAGGAATTTCACACACCACCCAACGTGAACCAGATTTATGAATTATTTCCGTCGGATGCCAACGAGTTTCAAAATGAATTTAGGCCTATGAGCACATCAAGCTACACATCGCCCACACTGTCAAATGTTAGTCCAAAAGCTATGAATAGGTCTCTGTATGCATCTAGTATGTCTCAATGGAATGAAACAATGTCGGAAGCATCTGGTCTGTCCACAACTCCTCCCTCATACTATCCAAGATCGCCTGGTTCGTCAACATCTTCTCAATCTATGTTTCCTCCGAGGTTTTCAGTCAAAGAACCAAGTGTGGGACCAAGTACCTCATTCAGCGCTACAGGTATCTATAACTTTTTAAATGTATAATAAATGTAAATCTATATTGTCATATAAATGTATGACACTATGTAAAATAAAGTGTCATTCTCATTTGAGATAGGGGCGAAACGTCCTGCACCAGTGACATCCTGCAATTAAATAATAAATAAATAAACGTTTCACACTCATAGCTCCCCACTAGGAATAAATCCTGTGTCGGGGATGCCATGGAACACACACAAAGTCAAGGACAACTAACACCCAGACCCAGAACAGATATTTAAATTCATAATTCAAACATCTGCCCGGCCGGGAATCGAACCCGGGACCTCTGGCTTATAAGGCGGCTACACTACCGCTGAGCCAAACAGGTCGACAGATTGATAGACAATCCACAGTAAATTTGCATTATGTGTGCCACTGCCAAGATGACTCTTTTAAGCTTATTTCTTAGCTTAGCTTTGGGATCCTCCGGCACTGTACTGTCCAATAAAACATTGTTTTCAAATTTTTTCAGGACCATCAATGATGTGCACATTCTGCCGCAAGAACGGTGAGACTCCGCTGGTGTATATGACACATACCGTCAAGGAGAAGGTTGGAGGCAAGAACATTGTGTCATGCCCTATTCTGAGGTCGCATGTTTGTGCCACTTGCGGGGTTTTTGGCGACAATGCACACACCATGTAAGTTAGACATAAATTAAATTGAAAAATATTGAAAAAAATATTGAAATATTGAATTAAGGTTTATTTATATTAAGGTTTAGGTTTTGGGTTATAGGTGGCTTAGTTGGAGAATGGCCGCATCAAATTCTTGAGGCGGGCTCAAACGCTGACCTGTATCAATGGAGCATATGTACAATTTACATAACTGGATTTTTGGTAAAGGAAAACATTGTGAAGAAACATGCATACATCCGAAAAACAATTTCACTATTTGAATCCACCAATCCATACGAGCCATTCCCGATACTTTTAGTGCCGCCCTCGTACTTGGCCAGTGAGGTAGAATATGGCCTAGTCGCCCTTCAAAGGTAGACCTGTATCCTAGCAGTAAGATGGTTAAAGATTGAGTGGATTGAATCTGGTCATGGAAGTTAAAGGCGTTCACTATTGAATAGGTGTAGTAAACTCTTCTAATTTAAGCTCATTAAGTCCATCTTAACAAGTCTGTATGTCAAAGGTTTTTAAATTATGTACTTATTCTTTACAGAAGCTACTGCCCAGTTCTTCGCAGCACCAACAACGGCCGGCCGCTCCAGTCTACCACCATCACGCTCAAAAACACTCGCGTCAAGAGCAACGGTAGGCGTAGGTTTTAACTTGCACGCTATGCTTCGGGAATAAGGTACAAAATGGCATACCTGGGTCTGTACCATGAGTCTCTACAAGCCTAAACTAGATGGGTCTGGTCGTCTCGCTCTATCTGCTAGAAGAAAAGCAAGGCAGAAAAATTTAGGCTCATGGTAATTGCTCATGGTACAGGCCTACACATAAGCTAAATGTACCGCATGCCTATTTTAAAATTTTGATGAAATTAATAATAAGGTTATTATAAGGGTTTTGCCTGAATATGAATACTAAATTGTATTGTCTTGCATTAGGGTTCGCGAGAATACTCATCAGCCTGATTATGCTACCTCTTATCAATACACTTGCCTTGAGTAAATGGGCATGGCCACTACGACTAACAAAATCAAGCTGCAGATAAATGTATGCCTCATTATGATTGCAGCTACTTATAATAAGTGATACTGTGAAAAATACTAACTTGTATACTAAACTTATATCTTGGGAATAAGATTCTAATGATGTTACTAACATGCACTAAAAAATACTAAGCTAACAACCTTTTGGGAATAAGGTTCAAGTATGGCAAATAAATTTGTGTTGTTGAAGCCTGTTGAAGTTGTCTGTTATGAATAAATGGAATAATTTTAATGTTTATTGATAAATTGGTGAAAACTGTTGCTGTTTGACGTTTATTGGGAATGAACGACTAATTATCTCTGTCCCATTCGCCAGGGTAATCAGGGTGCCTACGCCGGAGAGAGACGCAAAGTCTGTTCATAATGTGTATTGTGACGTCAAGCCCCGTATTCATACACTGCACAGGTGTTGTCAATTTTAAGACACAGTAAAAGTGGTGCCAATTTTAGTTGACTGGCCTAGTACTAGGTCTTTGATTAAATTAATTAGGATTATTATGAGATAATGACTATAATGTGACATTCCTTTTTTTTAATTGTTTTTTTTTATACATTCAAAATATAATTTATTAGGCCCAAGTTTGAAGGCATTTTAAGACAGATCTAAACTAACTAAAAATATATCTGTCTTTATAATTGCAAGCCATTAGACAAGGATGCCAATAGTTTTAGAAAATTTAGATCTGTCTTAAAAAGCCTTCAAACTTGGGCCTATTGTACCATTATCTTAAAACCATGTGTGGTAGTTTTAAAGTTGTCTGACGACGCCAATTTTAAACTTGTTTCAATTTTCAAAATGGTATGAATACTATAATAGTTTATGTAGTTTAAATTTTGGACTGTAAAATAACAATTTACCAAAATAATGTTACAAAAGTAATAGAATTTAAAATATTTCACATAAGATAGTATTTTTAATAATATACAAGTTACCAAAAAGGTATAGATTTATAGTTTTAAAAAATGACATAAAAAATTTGATTTTCTGTCTTAAAAAAATATGCTTGTGAACAATAATTTCAATTAAGTAGGTACTTAAATTTATTATGTATAGTTTACTGTTGAATGTGTTATTTAAACAATAAACACATTCTTCAATAGTAAATGATCTCAAAAGATTGCCATATGCATGTCAAAAGTGCTCAGAGAGTATTTTAATTAAGTTTAGTTTGTAAGCCAAATACCTACATTTCCGTAGTTTTAGTTTATGGAGTATACAAAAATTACTTTAAAATGTGATTCTCAAGTGTCTTTCAAAGAATAGTAATTAGATATGGTGATAATAAAATTAGGTCATACTTTTAAATTGGAAACTTCATGATCTCTAAGGGTTACCATATCTATGCATATATATACATACTTAAGTATACTTAGGATTTTAATTTAGTTGTTAAAATGTTAAAAAACAACTTTCACTATTACTGTACGGTAATGCGTTAAAAATTTTAACTATGGCATGGTTAAAAAAGTCTCCATTCTTTGGGTTAACATAGTTGTAATTTGAGTGGTCAAGCGAATAAGGAAGTTTGTCCGTCTTTAAAACATGTTTTTTAAAATTGATAATGATAATTTTGAATCTTTGGTCTCTTATCTTAATTTTAGTGCAAATAGAATATTTTGTGGACTAGTTTAAAACTAATATTTTTTAAAACACTATCTGAACATGTTTGTAAGAAAATTGAAACATTTTTATCTCGAAATTAATTATTTGGCAGTCTGGTTTCTTTTTGCTTGATCACGCACATATTTCTTTACAAGGTTTCATCCCGAAGGGGGTTATACTTTTCATATTATGACAAATGAAAGAAATCTCACATGTTGAGAACTTAACAATAACAAAAATTATGATTACTATTGGACAATTTTGACTGACCATAATATTTGACTGGTATTTTTAATGTGAAAACCTGGACTGATAAACTAATTAATATTTTTATAATTAATATTATACATAGTTATATAATGACGAACATTATGATGCCGCAACAGAATTGACGCTGACTGTAATAAAAATATTGTAAAATTTTAATTGATCTGACAATAATGCAAACTAAAAAAAATATGATTGTTTTTGATAGTTTTTAATTTAGGTGTGACTATTTCGACATTTTATATCATAATTTCATGTAAATTATTCTGACAACAATGAAAACTAAACAAATCATGATTGTTTTTGACAGTTTTTATTGCATTTTTATGTGTGACTATTTTGACATTTTCTATCACAACTTCATTTAAAATATAATATTTTGACAATAATGAAAACTAAACAAATCATAAACATGTTTTTGACAGTTTTTATTGCATTTAGTTGTGACTGTTTTGTCATTTATTACGACTTCATTTGAATTATTCTGACAATAATGAAAACTAACAAAATCATGACTTTTTGACAGTTTCTATTGTATTTAGGTGTGACTATTTTGACATTTTATATCATAATTTCATATAAATTATTCTGACAACAACGAAAACTAAACAAATCATGATTGTTTTTGACAGTTACATTTAGGTGTGACTATTTTGACATTTTCTATCACAACTTCATTTAAAATATAATATTTTGACAATAATGAAAACTAAACAAATCATAAACATGTTTTTGACAGTTTTTATTGCATTTAGGTGTGACTATTTTGTCATTTATTACGACTTCATTTGAATTATTCTGACAATAATGAAAACTAACAAAATCATGACTTTTTGACAGTTTCTATTGTATTTAGGTGTGACTATTTTGACATTTTATATCATAATTTCATGTAAATTATTCTGACAACAACGAAAACTAAACAAATCATGATTGTTTTTGACAGTTTCTTACATTTAGGTGTGGCCAGTTTTGACATTTTATATCACAATTGAATTTAAATTAGTCTGACAATAATGAACAATAAACAAATCATAATTGTTTTGGACAGTTTTTATTGCATTTAGGTGTGACTATTTGGACATTTTACATTAGAATTTCATTTAAATTAATCTGACAATATTAAAACTAAACAAATCGTAATTGTTTTTGACAGTTTTTATTGCCTTTGTTTGACCATTTTGACATTTTATATCACAACTTTTCTATTCTTTATTGACTATTGGAAAAAAGTCCAAATGCGTTTTATAAACGTCGAATATTTTTTTTCTAAATAGACCGATTTGAAATGTACTACTTAGTACTACTTATTTTTTAAGATTGAGTTAAAAAAATTGTTTTCCTTTTTACTGCTTTCAAATTGTATTTTTTTATAATGTGGTAACTAATAAGATTGTACACTAAGTACATACTCATTTAAATTTTTATGTTTAATTTGTAAAATGTTCAATGCATGATTTAATTTGGAATAAAGTATTTCTCACCTGTACGTAATATTTTACTTTATAAACCAACCAACCAATCTACGGAAACTTTCTATCTGGGTGATTATCTGAAATTTGGTTAACTTGGTGATAGCATCAATTTTCACATATTTATATTATTTTTATTAAATATTTGGAACTACTAAGCGGTGGTTCAAAGTACATTTAATTCGGTCACTCATTTTGACATTAATCATAATATTCCATATTTCCAAAAATTGCCACTTCCTACTCAAAATGTCAGGCCCTAGCCATGTAAGATCTCCCGAATTTAGTATTCATTTCACTGTAATTATATTTCTATGAGAATAATTTGATTAAACTCTATTTAGATTAGTTTACTATTACATTACTAACATTGTTATTACGATTTAATTTATAATAACAATATGTTTCATCATATTATTTCAAGTCAAAAAATGTAAGCGATAAAAAACATCAGTCCCTAGTCATTTACGAAATTCAAAAAATCGCGGCATTGAAGCATACGGCTTTTTCATAACTCATTCAATACGATAGCATTGGTGTGAAGTTAGTTGCAAACACGACCCAAGCCGCGGTAGCCATTTTGTTATTAGTGCGCTCGCCGACTTTGCTGCGGAAACACGTGCTGTGCCAGTCAAACTCTCAGGCCCTAGGTAAGTCGTTTTAAAGATAATTAATTACTAATTGATCTCATTCCTTATTGTAAACATGAGTTTGGTCTGCCTTGTCATTTTGACCGCCTATTGGTTTTGATGTTGATTTTAAATAATAGGTTTTATTTGATTTTGTTTCGTTTCGTCAGTCCCTAGACCGTCAGTCCCTAGTCGTAATAGAGTAAGAAATAAAAAATACCAAGTAAAGTGACTGGCTCTTTCTACAGCATAGCTCTACCCACAGCATAGAATACAAACTGTACTGATTTTTAACTAAAAACACCATTTTCAAAATTAGGTCAGAAGTTAACCAAATTTCAGATAATCACCCATCTAACCAAGGGCGTCGCCAGCTTATGACTAAGGGGGGGGCAATGGGGCAATATTATGGAGGATAAAAAAAATAAACGCCGAGAGCATAAAGCGTTACACTTTGGAAGTCTTTGCCTCGATGACGATTGTAATAAGAACACGGTTCTAATATCAATGTATAAAACTTCACAAGCCCTCGACAGCACAATAGAGTCGGGACAATTTAGACATTGGAGGGTACAGTAATTTCCACCCAGCTGAAAATTGGTAGGATTGTTTGAAACACCATCATAAATGAAATCTAAAAAGTCACCATCGATCCGATACGTGCAAAAAATCTTACTCCGGGTAGAAGGTCACCAAAATGGGTTTTTCGCGATTTTCTCAAAAACAATTCAAGCTACTAGGAAACTGTTCAAGACAAGTATGTTCTCTATAACATTCCCTACAGTATTGCTTTTAAATGCATGTTGGTAGGACTCGTGGTTTTGAGATATGTTGATATTCATTTCAGACCAGGCCAAAAAGATGACAATTTCTCTTAACGAAGCCTCGGTTAGCAGTAGATCATATCACAAGTTTGTAAATGAGTTTTCCTCAAGTTTTCAACATCGCTAAATCCGACAATCTCAAGAAACACTTTGAAAAATGACTCTTTGTGGCTCAAATCGGATAAATGATGATGATGGCTGACGAAAAATTTTACCTCTCGTATCTCGGAAACGGTAGAAGGATATAGAGGGGTACACCCGACTTTTGAAATGTAGATCAAATTTTTGGGGAAATGATAAAAAAATATAGTCGCCATCGCCATACAAAAAAGTTTGACAGTCATACAAATAAAAAAAAAAGGAAATGCTCACAGCTCACCGCTGTAGATGGATGGAATGTACTTGAAGAAATATTATAGAGGTTCCTAACGACAATCGAGATTCAGAAACAAAAATCCAAGATGGCGTATTTCATGTTTTCGTCAAATTCCAGTGGATCTTCCAGTGATCCTATGAGGGTGATATTTTGGATCTGGATCTACATATTATTACACTGTTTAATGGTCTTGCGTTTTGGCAAATCTGATGATCGTGATGAAAATGGCGGCGATTTTTAAAACGGATGTCTAAATCTTAATGTTATTCTGAATATTTCAATATTTTCTACAATTTACATTAAACCTTGTGAATTTATTAACGTTTTGTCATGCGATGCGGAATTTATTAATAGGTAAGGAAGTGAATTGCTCGCACTTTGGTCGCTTTGCGGCTAGCTACATTTGATCTCTAGGGGGGGGCAACTGCCCCCCCCTGCCCCCCCTTGGCGACGCCCTTGCATCTAACAGTAGTAAATTCTTGTCATTTCAGGAAAAAAGGGCGACACACTTTTTAACAAATTATGTAATGTTAATCGATATCCTAAAATCAACACTTGAAGTCGAGAGTTAAAAAGAATTTTATAAATGAAGGAATCTAGAATAACTTGGTAATGGTTGAACCCACGTGTTAATCGTTTGCGATTGCGAGTGTTAGGTAAAATATGCGGCTAAAACGGCCGTATCTTTTGATTCAATTGACTTAGAAGTTTGTTTTTTTTTACAACTCTTAGGGGTTGTAACATAGATTGTAGACCTAAGTAGGTATTTGATATCGATTTCAAAACGAGTCTGACCTACAGACAAACGGACAACAAAGTAATTTTATAAGGGTTTATTTTTCCTTTTAGGATACGGAGCGGAACCCTAAAAGTACTGCAAATTGAGTAAGTAACATTTGCAGTAATTTATGACGAAAGATCGAAAGAGATGAAATAAACGCAAAGAAGCTTGTAGGCGGACTATTATCTATTTATAGTTCCTTTCCATGGCCAAACAACTCGAAGATTTCTCAGTACATAGACCAACGTATACGCTTTGTTCGAGTATTAAACGTAATAATTAGTGAAAAGAATAGTTTGGTTACGTACGTATTTTATTTTACTACAAAATGTCGGGATTACTTTACAATTGGACCGTAGATACAGAAAATCTCCCCGTTATGAACATAGTGACTCCAATGAATGCTGTGATGAGCGGAACTTTCGGCATGTGAGTATCTAGTAGTAACTACTAATAGACATTAGGTATTAACACAGATTAAATAATAGTGAAAGCTTGTGTGTAGTGGTAGTGCGCACTCGCCGCGCTAATAATTCTACTTCAGATCCGTCGCTCCGATCTGGGTTCGAAATAGAGCCATCGTTGTATGAGAATATAATATTTTGTTTCCTTGTGAATCTTCAATTTTATCACATCTATTCGAAAAACGGTGATTGGTTCCCCAAAAAGTGCATCTAAAGTGTGACCTTGATTAGACGTACTTAGTAAATGGGCGACAGTCGAGACAGCAGAATCATTCTATCGGGTCATTCCCAGTTGTCACCAGTGACGAAATTATCGGAAAATTAAATTAGAAGGTACCTGTCTTCAGTTCGCTTCAATCGGTAGCGGTACGCAGAAATAACCTATCATGTAACAATAAAAAGAAACCAAGTACTTAAACAAATATTTTGCTGTGCTCTAAATGTTTAATCACAAAATTATTGTCATCACAAAATGTTGATGTTATCATGTTAATCATAATAATAACTAATAATATACTTAACACCTAGGCTAAATGACAGGTTGTTCCCAGTCTGGTTGGACTGATTTACATATTATTGTATGTACCTTAATGAAATGGATAAGTCATAGACTAGTGCACTTCTCAAAATTAAATGGGGATCGTTCTGAACTTAACCCAAAAAAATTAGGTTAATTTTCGATTTTTGGCACGAACGACATAGAATTAAATCAAACTTTAACCTGTAGTTTTTTTATGAAGGTGTTTAAATATGTGATAGTTTTTTTAATAATACCGCTACACTGCTGTAGGACGTAGGTGTCTGTTTTCTACATCATATTATTGTACTTCAAAAAAAAATTAAAACCCAAAATTTTGTACATTTTTAAAACACATTAATCCACCAACATTAATTAAAACATTAATCACCATATAAAAAAATGTGCACTTTCTAATTACTCATTTGGAAAAGTGCACCTTTCTAGCAGTAGGTACTAACGCGAAAGACGCACGTTTTAACCAATTAGAAAATGAACATTTTTGTCCGGTAGACATTTTGGGACGTGTACGTTCTGAACTTTAATAAAATTAGTAGGTGATATTGGTGCACATATGAAATTAATTTAATATCGGCATAGAATGTAACAAAATATAACATATTTCATAATTATTGTATAGAAAGTGGTGTGGTTCGAATTTAAATTAGTTCCGACATAAGTCGCAAGATGTCAACAAAAGCGAGACAATTTCTTTTATAAATAGTACCGATCCAAGCCACTGCATGTCCATGTGAGCTCTAAACAAGACACGCTTTTCTGAAATTAGTTCCAATCCACATCGCTAGGTGGCAACTACAAGCGAGACACGGTTTTCTGAATCGCGGTGACGAGATTCTCCGCGAACGAATGACCGTTTTCGGTGTCTGCATGTACGGTATCGCTTCTCGGCCTTTTGGCTAAGATCAAAGTGTAGTATCTGTTCTTTTCAGCTTAATATCTGAAAGTTCCCTCACCGAGGGACCAGTATATTAAACTGATTTTTTTAACTCGACGGGATGTTCGGGGCTCGCTCCACTCCCGTCACGGGTCGGCCCGGCATTGCAGTGCCGCCGGGATCGGCCCATATTATACATTCTTATATACTACATTTCATTCAATATTAGAATTAGTGATTGATAATGACTAATTCTAATATTTCATAAAAGATTCATTTTTATGTCAAAATAGGATTTCAATTAAATTCAAAAGGTCAATACCGAAAAAAATACAATACACAATGTCTTTAAAAATCATCTGAGGGGCGTCCATTAATTACGTAAAGTGATCTAGGGCGGGGTGGGGGGGGGGGGAGGGGATCAAGCTAAATCTTTCCAAATCTCACTTAGGGGGGAGAGGATCTTGGCAAATATCACGTAATTATTTTAAAATTGCGTGAAAAATTATTTTAAAAATAAATATGATTAAATCGAGACTAGTCTACACTATCGTCGTACACGTTTACATCCAAAATATAAAGTTTGAAGAATCTCGCGTGAGATTAGGGAAGGGAGGAGGGAATTGAGGAAAATCTTTCGATATCTCACCAAGGGGGAGAAGGGGGTCGAAAAAAAATTCGTCGAAGTGCCTCATGTAATTAATGGACGCCCCCTTAGCCTATATTTGGGTTTGGTTCCGGAGTGCTCAATGTGCACATCGTGATCGTAGAACATCAACGGACGACACTTTTTTTCGATTTTCGTTTTATTGCATAAAATTAATAAAAAAATATCAAATAAATAAAAACTATCAATCAGTCGATGAAGGGCATTCTTCTACTTCATCGACTGAGCAAACAAAAACTTGGAGTTTGATAGTTTTTATTAATTTTATGCAATAAAACGAAAATCGAAAAAAAAAGAAAGACAATTTTCTTACGTAACATTTATTAAATCTATTCGAACACCGTCCATACGGAACGTACAAATAGGATCGCCGCAAACATGTTTGACGAACAGAGTGTTCGATAATAATAATAATTTGTTTATTTGTCAGAAAAAGATGTTACAATTGTGTATGAACCCTGATGTTTGATGTCGATGTTTGTTAGTGGTACACACGTGCGAACCAAGTATCGTATCATGCAACGCAACAAATTTGTTCATGATCGCTGCGAAGCCGTCTATACGCGCGTCTGCTAACATCGCCGATGAGCTGCAGTGGCGGGGCAGCCACATCAACGACCTAAACGCGTTATTGTATTGGGCGTTGTAGGACTTTCTTGAGGTTTTTATTATTTATTTTATTTATTTATTGAAGTAACAACGCTATAAGCACTTACAATTACTTACCTCACAAATAATTACGAAGAATGCGAAAAAAAAATACAAATTCAGATTACCTATAAAATTACGAACAGAATAAAATAATACAATGTCAACGAAATGAAGAAAATTATTAAAATGAGTCAAAATTAATTATACCAAAATGCATCGATCTAGTAATCCGACTTCGGTGACCAAAATGTCGTTATCAGAGTCAAAAGAGCTCTTTTACTCCTGTCCCATTGGTCAATTAAATTCTCACAGTACATATGTTAAAAACGTTGTCAATAAAGTCTTCCAGTTTTCAAACATAATATCACAATCAGGGTTGGTGGCAAGGAGTGCATTGAATCGACTTGAACCATAGGCTGCACGTCTGAACTTGTAATGTTAAGTGTGTGTAAGTAACTATAATAGAATAATGACTATAACAATATGTTAATTAACTAGATATGTGTTTAAAAATATTATCTAAACTATACAGGTATATTTTACAGTATTTCGTATACGGACCGCGGTCCGCCTGTTGCTGACTGCTGAATTCTAGAGATATTCCAGTTCTTTCTATATTATACACCTAAAGGATGATTTTGAGGACGACCAACATATTTTTAGATAGGTAGTCTGGCTAACGAAAGTTGATACTGACAAATCGCGGCAAATTTAAAAAATATCAGCATGGCCCTAAACTGAAAAGGAAAGTTGGAACATAATTATGCCCAAGTGTTAAGTACCTATTATATATTTTTTTTGTGATTGACATGATAACATCAACATTTTGTGATTAAACATTTAAGTAATTAAAACAGCAAAATATTTTAAATTATTTCTTAATAAAATTCGTTTCTTTTTCTTTTTACATGATAGGTTATTTCTACCGCCAGCGATTCTTCGCTACACCTGAAGCTACGAATTTAATTTTCCGTTAATTTCGTCACTGGTGACCAATGGGAACGATAAATATGGTATTCTTAGATGTCACCTGGTGTCACCTGGTGACGTCCTCAGTGGTGAAAACTCGGACGAATTAAACAAACGAATCTCAACATAGAAAGGGTGACAGCTGGGAATGACCCATTGTATCCTAGGCCGAGAGAGTTAGGCGATGCGAAATTTTTCATAATTTTATTTAGTAAAAAATAAAAAAGATGAAAAATCGCCTTCGTTCAAGTTGCTGAGAATAACAGATGCATTTATTACCTCTACAAAATGTCGTAAGAAATGCTCAACAATTGTCGCAAATTCTATTATTACACTTAATTTGGTAACCCAATTTAGCTCTAATATGAATAGTTTAAAAAACACGCATCATTGTCATCGCTCTTTGACAAACGCGGCACGTAGCAGAATATTGTACCCAGTAACCGTGGGGAACCACAGCTTAGCCAGCAGTAATCATAGAAATCGCGTTCGGAGCAAAAACACAATTTATTAGCTTCATATAATTATTTTAATTTATTTATAAGTATATATTTTTTATTTTTTGTATAATAATTTATTGTCATCGATCCTCGATATATCTACAAAGTTTGAAAGAAATCTGACCGTTTAAAGTGGGTGGGTCAAAAACGCGCTCAAAGGAGTCGGTTACAAACATACATACAAACATACAGGTGAAGCTAATAAAAGCGTGTTAAAAACGAAAAACAGTATGAAATTTAAATTTCGCGCCACGACTGAATCTTTTGAGTCCCTATATTGTACGGCCATTTGTGCAAAGCCCGATTATGTACGGACCGTTTTACGCGATCAATTTTGCACAACCCGATTTTATGAAGTTAGAAATTATATGTACAGTCCGTTTTCCGTGTACATGGCAAACTAAATGTCAATGTCAAAACCTCGTTTAGGTACTGTGTGCGAGGACGAATTCTTACAATCGATGAGCGAGATATTATACTTAGCCAGAAAAAAACACTTAAGGCTGAGATAAAAAGGTATTGTAGGCAATAAACGAGGCATGGTAATGGACAAGTTGATTCTCTATGTTAGTCTATGGTTTTCTGTGTTTTGCTTCCAAAAACTGGCCGTACAAAACGGGCAGTACATGATCGACCCGTGCAAAATAATATTTGTAGGCTGTTTTACAGGACCAATTTTGTACAACCCGATTTTTTGAAGCCATATTCTCGAAAAACGGACTACAAAACAGGCTGTGTAATAAATCGTAGTTGTACATTATCGTTTCCCAAACGTTTCACCATTCAACGTTTTTCCCTTTTTGCATTCTGGTAATAAACATGAATAGCATGATAAAATACAGCCCAATGGTGTACGACATGATAATGCCATAAATTATTTGCTATACATTATTTATAGGCGCCCTGAAAAAATAAACATTCTATCATATCAAAAAAAACAAAAATAGTTGGTACCTAAATGTTCACTGATTAATTAATAGTTCCAATTCTGACCAGTCTCCATGTTTCCTTATTAAAACAAAACTTTCTGCGCAAAAAAACAACAAGAAATGGGTTCCAAATCGGCAATTCGTGAACCTGCAGCAGCTCCAGAACCAGAGTTAGAATGGCAGGTCAAGCCAGAGTTTATTTATGGAGGTCCATTTGTGCAGCCTCCAACGGTTGTACCATTCATGGAGTCTGGTCAACCCATTAATTTGCCACTGCAAGGAACATTCAAGAAGTACGTACACATTTTAAAGACATGAAAAAGTATTGTTCCTTTGATTGTATAGTAGCTGATGTGCGGGAGCTGCTCGACCTCAGAGTCTCGTAGATTTGGGGTTATAAAACAAAACCTATAACACTCCGAGATAGTGAAGCTTAGCAATGGTGAAAGATATTTTTAAATCAAGACTTAGTTCCGGAGACAAAATTATTAAAAAGCGAAGGAAAATTCTGTGGTCTCATATATTTGCCTGAGTAGTATGTAACAAGATATGATAGCGTTCAAAAACGCATACATAACAGTATATTAGATATTTACATGATTAGTATCTCGTCATCATCATCCACAGCCTTATTGCAATGCTGAGTATAGATCTTTCTCTTATTGTATTATTTGCTTCGGTCTTGGCACAATCATAATCATCAATCAGGTTGGACCCACAACATTAGCATTGTTGTTGACCTTTCTAGCCGTTAGAGTCTAGCAGCAAGACAACAAATGTGATATTATCAATATCCATGTTAATAATATAATGAAATGATGGATACAAATAATAATAACCTCCCGATACTTTGCCACCTTTGCCAGTTATGCCACCGCCAAGCAGTAATGTGCAAACATAACTCTGTTCCGGTTGGAAGGGCATTGTTTACAGTAAAGTTTCAGGGCAAATAGACGACTAATTAAACTAAGATTAAACATCTTATATCTCAGGGTGAAGAGTGCAGTGCTGTGCCGCTCAGGGTCTTGAATTCCAAGAATTCAAAATTCTGGGTGGCGCTGACCTGTTATGGCCAATCATGATGTTTAACATCAAGCAAGCGATTTGCTTGTCACGTCATTCAATAGCATAAAACAATACTTATAGATTTGAAGAAATAATTGTTGTTCTTTTGCATAAAAATTATAATGTTTTCTTTGTTACAGGAGTTTCGCTTATCTTTGTCTAAAGGAGAGGTTGCCAGTTATATTGACAAAGGTCATAGATTATTGTTCAAGAGAAGGAGGCAAAATTAAAAGCTCCTGTGGTGCAGTAAGTACATATGTAAACTTATAAATTTGTACTAAATGAACTAGATCAGGGATGACAAACCAGTGGCAAAGTATTTCCAGCATGCAACTGCCCAATAACCATTAACTCAAAATTATTTTAAGGACATATTAAACATTTCTTGAGAAAAAAAACCGGCCAAGTGCGAGTCGGACTTTCGCACGAAGGGTTCCGTACCATCTAATAAAAAATTCTCGTGTCACAGTTTTCGTTGCCATACTCCTCCGAAACGGCTTGACCGATTTTAATAAAAAAAATTGTGCTTATCCGGTATCTATGAGAATCGGCCAACATCTATTTTTCATCCCCCTAAATGTTAGGGGTAGTCCACCCCTAATTTTTTATTTTTATTTTTTAGACAAAATTTTTATTTTTTTATTTTTTATAATGTGGCATTAAAAAATACATACAACCCTAAATTTTCACCCTGCTATCACCAACCCCTATTAATTTATATGGCAAAACAACGTTTGCCGGGTCAGCTAGTTATCTATAAAAACTGCACAATCACTTTGTTGCAGTCAAAGTAAAATCAGAAAAACTGTCCCTGGCTGGTACCGACTACAAAAAAAAAACTGATTCTATTATGTATTTCTTTGGTTGTCCTTTAATGCTTTTTAAACTAAATAAAACATTATTTTCCGCTTTTTAGTTTAAATTTTTACAAGTAGTCTTGAAGTCAGTTTTTGTAAAAATGTTTTTTTGGCCTAGCATACCCTTAACCCCATAACCCCCTATTAGATATTATAGTGTGCTAATACAATTTTTTCATTTTAGAACGACGGCGAGCTGTCATCGTACATTGGGTATGTGTCCAAACTGAAGAATGAGTTAGTAACGAATAAGGATTATGCGCCTTTAACTGTGAGTATTCATTAAGAGCAATTTTTGCGAAATACTTACTTACTCTTCTGGCGCAGCGACCCAAAGTGGGTCTTGGCCTCCGACACCAGAGAACGCCATTGACCTCGATCTAGCGCTGTCTCATGCCAGTCGTCGGCTTGGAGTTCGCGCAGGTCGGATCGCACGGCGTCAATCCAGCGGTACCTGGGCCGGCCGACGGGTCGGCGGCCACTTACAACTCCAAGATACGCCTTCTTGACACTATGATCCTCCCCCATTCTAAGTAGGTGACCGGCCCACCGAAGTCTTTGCGCCTTCGTTTCTCCAATGATGTTAGGCTCGGCAATCAGCTCTTCAATTTCAGCGTTCTTCCTCACCCTCCAACTACCGTCATCTCTTTGGGTTGGGCCAAAGAGAAAAAAAAAATAGAAAAGAAAACGCGAAATAGAAAAGTATTTTAGGATATCCAGGATATGTGTTGTTTTTTCTGTGTTTTACATCAGGCGAGCCAGGGGCGGATCTTGAATTTGTGGGGCCCTGGGCTAATACTGCTTAGGGGCCCTACCTAATTACTCAACTAATTGCCATTTTGTCAAGAAACTGTTTTCTGTAGTGATGTAGGTATATGTAATATAATATATGTTACATATGTTGAAAGTCAACTTTGACTTTCAACATAGTTTTTTTTTAGATCGAGTCAAAGTTGACCTTTTAGGCAATTTTTCTTTCATTTTTACACTCTATGAGCTCTGAACGAATTATTTAGTCCTTATTTGCTTCTAATTTTGCTTTGTACAGTACGAAAATGTATCAGAGACCAAATTCAAATAAAAATAACCGGTCTAAAACAGTATTTTTAAAAGTCGTGGTGATAGGTTAAATTTCGGTAAAAATAAAAAAAAACACACCTAGACCACTAAAAAAAAATTTAGGCGTCTGGGATTTTTTTTGGCCAACCTGTATTCTCTAAATGGGTCAACGAACACACCCATTTAGTTTGTCTAACCCTAGACCAAACACCCTGTATAGTCGACGATAGCAGAAGTGCGGAAAAATAACAAAATTGCGTCGGGCGATAAGCGGAAAGAAGTCCCCAGTGATAGACAATTATACACGGAATACACTGACCGAAAACAAGCGACAGGGAATTCCCCGTTCCGTTTGATAGATGCGCACACGGGTTGATTGATCGCAGTGTTGCCAACCTTATGATCGGTTTTTTTTTAATTCTAGATAATTTTTATTATTGACAATATCGTCTATTGGTTTCAGTTCGGTTGGGGGCCCTCTGTATTCGCGGGGCCCTGGGCTGCAGCCCAAAAAGTATTTAAGTAGATCCGCCCCTGAGGCGAGCGAATTGCTTGTCTCGTCACTCAATTACATAAAAAAAAAAAAAAAATATTGCTATCGCTGTACCTAGCTGTGGTTGTAAATGAGTGATAAAGAAAGATATAAGATTTCTGCTCCGGGTCTGGGTGTTAGTTGTCCTTGTCTTTGTGTGTGTTCCATGGCATCCCCAATACAGGTTATGCTAGTGGGCAGCTATAAGCCTATGAGAGCAAAACTTTTTTTTCGAAAAATTTAAGTTTGGGAGCATAAAAAACAAAAGCATAGATTGATAATAAGGAGTTGTCATCATCATCAGCCTATTTAGCACTTGTTTACTGCTGGACCATAGGCCACTACTCGATAACGCCCATGGCATGATACTCTGCTATAATAAGGCGTGGTACAAGTATACAGGTTGTGGCGCAAATAGTGGATAACCCTTTACCTAAGGCTGGGCGACATTACGACTATTCGAAAAATTACAATTTGGATTCCGTAAAAGTGTCAGTTTTCTAGTTATTATTGGATGTATTTGAAAATTTGAGAAAAATTAAAAAATTTGACTGAAACATGTTGGACATTATTTGAAGTCAAATTTTTCTCAAATTGAAAAAGATGTCCCCCAGCCGTAGATAAAGGATTATACACTCTTTACGCCACACCCTGTATGTATAAATAACGAAATGAGTCAAAACCATGTTATTAGTTTTCATAGTGAAATTATTGTTTCTAGGTTGACACCCCCGATGCTAAAAAGTGGAACCGGTGGATTGAAGCGCAGGACCAGAAGAAATACTTCCTCAATACATGGGTTTTCACTGAGTGCTACGTTTATAGGCGGCTGAGAGAAGGATGTGAACTGGCGTAAGAAGGCTTTTAATATCAAGACCATTCATGTTCATTCATTTATTTATGACCGTCATCATATTTTTGATCATCAACATGGATTTATTCATGGTCATAAGCTGTGAGATTGTTCGTGAGTGTTTCCTGATTTCTGTCCTAAAAATATAAATACGAAAGTGAGTTTCTTTGTTTGTTAAGTAAGTTAAGTTTTCACGCTTTAAATAAACAACTAATATTCATAACTTTTTGCGTAAACGTTATTAAGGGTACAGAAAAAGAGATCTGTAGGTTACTTTTCCTTTTAACCGTTTTTATTACAACCGAATTCGCGGGTTGCTGCTGTTTCATTATAATTTTCACGATGTCTGAGGAAATGATTGTTTTTCTCGTCTATTAATCCCTGGTAATTCATTCTTGTACAAGACGGAAGGCCTATCCTCAGCAGTGGACGATTACGCGCTGATAATAATGATGTATTTTACTTCAGTTTACTATATGTATTTTTGTATTTTCAGAGGGAACCTAAAGAATTTCGACCCTTTCGGTGAGCTAAAAGAAAAATCGTTTCATGAAAACCTAGAACCAATGTGCATAGTAGCGGAAAAATTAATGGAAATGTTACCGCCTAGTGAAAAGGACAAGAGGAAAGCGGACTTTGTCGCATTACTCAAGGTATGGCTATCAAAGACACTAAAACTATTTTACTGCAGCTCGAGAAACTCAGAAGACGCGTTTTCCAAGAGATGATTTTTTGTCCCCAAAAATTTCCTTGCTGAAAATTCCTATATCTAAAATATATCCTATATCCTATTCCTATAGTTTTCTATATCTAAAAATATTGCCATATATAGGTAGAAAAGTAAGACTATAGGCAAACAATATTACGCGCGCGTGCGCGCCTTCACCCCCGAAACCGAAACTAGATTTTTAATAAAAGTTTAGGGGCATAATTTTAAAACTTTGTTTTTCTGATTTCAGATTTGCTTGTGGTCTAATAAATGTGACCTTTCTCTGACGGCGGGCTCCGAAGCCAACCTTAAAGGTTCAGGGTCAACCGTTATCGACCCATTTCAGATGATCATAGACTTTAAAGACAAGGTAATATAATCCGTTTTATAGTCAACACAAAATAAGAGGCCCGTTTTGACACTAGAGAAAGACCCTAGAATGTAACTTGGAACGCTTTTCGCGCTTACTTTATAGTAGCATGCAATGTTAAATTATAACGAAACTGTCAAAAACAGTTACGTTCTCAGTCTTCTTTTTTCAAATATTAGTGTTGTATCCAATTAATTACTGAATTTCACCAGCTTGGTAATGGTAATTAAATATTGATCAACTGGATCAGCCGGGGGAGGTTTTTATTAATGATGCCTTACTGATTCGAGTATAAAAGTACAAAATAATATCACGAATAAATGGACGCAAAAAAGTAATTTAATACTAATAATGTGAATAATGATAATTTTAATGATAATTTAATGTGAATAATTCACAGAGTGGTTTACTAACTTTCGCTTTTTCTTATTTGTTTGTGATTGAGTGAATGTTATTGCAACTAAAAATATTAAATTGAAGACAAATTGACCTTTCGCACCACTGTATCATTTCAAATTACTTTTTAATCAAAACCTTAATCTAATGAACTTACATACTATACATAACGAAATCGATCAAATACTCATACAAACTTGAATTGATTTATCGTGAGTATCGAATACCGAGTCATATGGTAACATCACTAGTTACGTCGCAATGACAATTGTCAAAACGGGCCTCTTATTTTGTAATGACCATAACATATCTAGGTTTCTGAAAAAGTGTAGTTTTTTGTTAGCTAGTCAGTTTTGTTTTCGATCGCTAGAGCGCACTAGTCGCTAGTTAAAAGTTCAGTACCCTTAGTCAGAGTTTTGATTTTTACTGTACTGTAATGTATGGAGCCTTACGAAACGTTGTATCGTTTCGAAAACTATCAAAACTCAGACTAAGGTACTGGTCAAAAATACTGTCAATAGTGTCAAATTGTTCGAATTCTGACGATCTAAATAACTTTAATATTTTGTTGTAATTATCATAAAATACTCACGGTAGACATGTGTTAACTATAACTAAATGTGTCAAAACCACGTTAGTTTTCATAGTAATATTTTTTTTACCTGTGCTTTGACAATTCAGTCGATTTATCGTGTCTAAACGTCAGTTTAACGATCGACAAAGTTCCATACTTGCACTGCAGGGTGGCTTTCAAAGGCGTACAAGAGAGGCCTATGCTGAGCGGTAGGCGATTACGGTTTGATAATGGTGATGAATAATGATCTATTGTGTATTTTTCAGTTAATCGTGGACGACACTGGGAAAATAGCTGATAACGTAGTGAATAAAGCGGAAAAAATTAGAGGAAATATCGAAGGGGTATGTGTTATAACTTTATAACTAACCAGAAATGGATGGAATTCGTCTTCAATAGGCAATTATAACCGACGGCAACACTGATGTTATAAGTATACGCTTGTTGTATGTGGCATCGTTTTATCTGTTTGTTTGAAAGATTTGATCGAGACCATGGTTCAAGAAGAATTGTTTAGATAGTACTTTAATTTTTTTTAATTTACACTTCTAGCGTGCTAGCGTAGACCGCACCATTGCTTACCATCAGGCAAGAAGGCGGTTAAACGCAAACCAATCGCAGATCTAAAAAAATCTAGACAAAACCACGTTACCTACTTTCTCATAGTAAAATCAAGTCAACATCACTGTGTGTAATCTTTGTGCTGGTTGATAGAAAAAAAAAGTTTCACACTCTCAGCTCCCTTCTAGGTTTTTTTTTTTATTCAATTGTAGGCTTGCGTTTGACCGCCATCTCGCCTGATGGTAAGCAATGATGCGGTCTACGATGGAGCACCCGCCTAGAAGGAACCGATTCACTCGCGACTTGAAGACACCCAAATTATATCTATCGGGAAACACCCACTCGGGCCCCCTACCCTTAGGGCCTTTAGGATACCCTGTGTCCGGGCCATGTAACACACACAAAGACAAGGACAACTAACGCCCATACCAGAACAGACATTTAAATTCAACATTCAAACATCTGCCCGGGAATTAAAGATACGAACTTTCGTTACAGAATACAACTTTCAAATATCAGTGCAGTTGTCACAGACTGGCTAAACTGGCCAAAATGCCGATTCTTGAAAAGGTTTTTGAGTAGTTTGATGTCGTAGTTCGTTATAGACATAGGGTCTTAGAAACGCTAGTTAAAGTTTATCAGTGTTTAGAACTCTCTGTCTTGTTTTTGCACGTGATATTTTAAGTTAGCGAGAAGTTGTCAGAGCATTTATTAAGTTTATGTAGCGTTTTAGAATCTTGGCAGATGACATATAGTATTTATGTTGTAGTTTCGTAGCTATTCGTATAGTTGTACACGTTTGAGTAAAGGTTGTAAAAAGATACATTTTGCTTTGAAATCTATTTCGTAATGATGAGTAGAAAACCAGTATATTGAAACTATCTAGAAGGTGTAAAACAGCGCTATACATCGATTGAACTGGTGTCTCTTAGTATCAGCCAAGACTTCGTTTGTGTCACCGCGAACCTAGTTAGTTAGTCTATTAAATTTCTTAAGTTAGTCTAGTTAGTATCTTTAGTTTGTCTATCCATAGTCAGCAAGTACAACAATATTTCAGCCGGCGGATCCAGTGGAGTCAAAGAAGAGTATCACCGCCCCCGCCGCCCCTCCCCCCGAGTTGGCAGAGGGGGAAGAACCCCCCAAGATCCCCTGCCCTGCTAAGATGACGATACCTCAACAAGTCAATTTCGGTAAGTCATACATTTACAGCTCAACAAACTCATCAGCCATTATTCTATTTATACTTTTTATAGTAGTGGTAATATGATTCTTATTTGATGGTTTGCGTCATCAAAGAGGTTATCAAGTAGCATCATACTGGGTTATAAGTAGTGGGTGTATGCTAAACTTTTAATTATCTATATTACAGATATTATTTGCGACAATGCTGGATACGAGCTCTTCACGGATCTATGTCTGGCGCATTTCTTAATATCACAGAATATTGTAGATAAGGTAAATAAATCACACTAATTCTTTACATTGGATCGACAATATACATATATATTATTACTAGCATACTAGCTGACTCGACAGACGTTGTCCTGTCAAAAGCCATTGCGTCAATTCTATGTCAAATATTGCGTAACTATAGCAACCGTAGTATGTTGATGCTAACTTGTCAATTTATAGTAAAAATTATCAGTATATATATAATTTGCAATAAATTAAAATTGCGACTATAATTTGAGATTTAAACTATCCTATCTCTCAAGTTGGATCGAACTGCACATGGTGTGCGAATTTTATTATAATCGGTTAAGTGGTTTAGGAGTCCATTGAGGACAAACATTGTGACACGAGATTTATATATATTAAGATGTTTTGTAAAACAAAACTTTGACTGATTAGAAACTTGACATATTTTAAGATATTATTGTACTAATTATTACTAACAACGGAATCGATTCTGAAATAGTATAAAGATCATCATCTTTATTTATTTTATTTTAGCAGATCTAGGAATCGTACAGCTAGGTTTATGGTATACATTTTGTCGAGTTTTTTCTTTTAATAATTGTCCAATATAAATAATTATTGTATTGTCTATTCTATATTGTTATTTTTTATTATATTCCAGATAAGATTTCATGTGAAGCAAATGCCTTGGTTCATATCCGATGTCACTCTCAAGGATTTCAAGTAAGTTTAGTTTTGGTATCAGAGCAGCCGACGGACTTTTAAATCAGAGTATGTCTCGCTCTAACTTAAGTGCAGTTTGTCTTCTGTCCCTCTTACTCTCGCCTCAAATTAAATAAAAGTATAACTCTGTACGTAGTTTGTAGATGATATACGATACAATATAGAGATAAATCGATGAACTTTGGCTGTAACTAGTTTTGTGTGAAAAACAAGTGATAATCGTCTTGCACTACTCTCTAAACTCTCAGCACTAAAATTATCTGCATCTCTTTTTATTTTGGTACATGTAAACAGGATGGCAACAATTTTGGAGCTGTCAAAAATTAGTTAAAGGTTCTAACAGAATCGTCTCCAATCCTACTATCCTACTAAATATTATTAATAAACGCGAAAGTTTGTAAGAATGGATGTATCTTTGTTAATTACTCTTTCACGTAAAAACGGCTGAACGGATTTACGTGAAATTTGGAATGAAGGTGTTCATGGTCTGGATTAACACATAGGCTACTTCTTATCCCGGAAAACGCGGGTGAAACCGCGGGGCGCAGCTACTATCTCATATTAATTTTTTGTTGTTCCCAGATATGTTATAGATTCGTGTGCTAAAGCGACCTATAACAGAACAGTAGAAGTGGAACCAAAAGAAGTAAAACCAGGTAAGAATATTTAAAAAACAAACTTTTATTGCATTGTCATCGGAGTTACACAGTAAAAGGTCGATTCACACATATTAGTGAAGCCACAGTTTCGACGCAGTTCCGACACAGTGCGAAATATTCTTTCATACATCTATACTAATATTATAAAGAGGAAAGATTTGTATTTTTGTATTTTTGGATGTTTGTGTGGAATAAACTCAAAAACTACTAGACCGATTTCAAAAATTCTTTCACCATTCGAATGCTACATTATCCCAAAGTAACATAGGCTATTTTTTTTTTTTTTTTCCACAGCAAAGCGTGGCAGGGAACAGCTAGTTCTCTATGAACGCATCCCCACTTGTCAGTGTCAGTGACGACACAGTGCTCTCAATGCGTTCATAGACAATGTGCCGGTACTGTGTCGGAACTGCGTCGGAACTGTGGCTTCACTGATATGTGTGAATCGACCTTAATGCTGTTGTTATGAGCAAACGTGACGTTTAACATCAGCCGAGCGATTTGCTCGTCACGTCACTCAATAGCACAAAAAAAAGGTTATACCAAATTTCAGCTCAATCGAATATCGAGAAGTGGGTCTAATTTAGCTTCTATTTGATCCACATAAACATACTAATACGGCAAGTTAAATAAAAACCTGTAAAATTGTAAAAAACCTGTGAAACTTGTAAAAACCCATAAAACTTGTGAAAACCTGTAAAGCTTGCGAAAACCTATAAAGCTTGTAAAAGGAGTCTAATATTTTTGTAGAGTCGCGTTACAGTTTTTTAACTTGTTTGTAGGTACAGAGCCTCCACCGGAGCCGGAAGGGCCCCGCGTCATATCCGCCGACAGCCTGAGGAAGCTCGGCGAGCAGTGGAACCAGTATGTGCAGGACGGGACCTTTGTGGTTATGGTAGGCGATTAAATACAGCAACAATACAATAAAGGGTTATACGGAACGGCTCGTATAACTCATCATTTTGTACGACTTTTACTAAGGGGTTGATTACACGTAACGAGCATAGTGGCGAGACAGTAAATGGGCCAGTACCTTCTCGGCCGAGCAAACAAATCATGGCTTTAGTGACTCCGCCTCAAACTGTTTAAACAAATAAACAGTTTGACGAGGCGACGTTTGAGACAGTGCCTTCGGTCTGTACCGAGTACTCTGGCAATGGCACTGTCTCGCTACTGAACTACTCGACCCTGAAATCATATTATTATGCCCAATGCATGTTGTATAGAACCCCCTATTAGCACGAAAATAGGGTTTGTTTGAAGTGCTTTTTTCGGTGTGGTTTTATCGCATAATTTTTTTTTTATTTTACAGGCTGAAGATTACTGGACGTGGCCGCATGTTTATAAAGACATGAAACGAATTGATTACAACTTATACCGGAAGTTGCAGTACGCGTGCGCATTACTTTTTAAAGGGGACCTCAACTACCGGAAGTTACTCGGAGAGAGAAGATGTAATCCTTACTTGGGATTCGAACCAGCGCTACAAGGTAAATTTTATAAACCAAAAAAAGTTTATTTGGTTTGCTAAACACACCCTGAGGTTTTACTCCTTAATAGGTATAAAGAATTCGTTCATTGAATATATGTATGGTCTTTATTAACCGAGGACAATAATAATTGGTCAAAGGCTTGTAAAGAAATAGGGGTCTAAAATCATAGTTTGGGACAAGCTACTATAGTTATAATGATTACAGTTATTATCCCCTTTCAGGTTAGCGTATCCAGTTCAGTTCTGTCTAACCTTTAGCAGGCATCATTGCTAAAGGTTAGACAGAACTGCTACGCTAAATTGAAAGGGGATAATAACTGTCGACTTAATCGTGTGATTGCAGGGTTTATCCCAGCGCCTATAATAGCGTTGCGGACGGTGAAGTCGGAGCTAATATGCGCGATGCCCAAAGGGAAGTTCGATGTCATAACGAAGATAGACCCGAGATGGATGGAGAAAGGAGATTATGGGTGAGAATAATCAAAATAATAATTAGTACAAGTACAAAAGGTTCACTTGGATTGGATTAAATTAGATTGGTTTACTTAGGTATCTTCTGAATCTGCGTGCTTCATCTTCCACCACATCGTCGCTTACCAACAGGCGAGTTGGTGATCAAATGAGGATTTATTAATTATAAAAAATATTCTATTACTAGCTGACTCGACAGACGTTGTCCTGTCAAAAGCCATTGCGTCAATTCTATGTCAAATGTCAAATGTCAAAAGTTACATTAAAAAAGTTGACATTGTCAAAGCGCTATAATATGGTTTAAGTATTTTTAAATTTTCTAATTTTTCATGTTTTTTTACTATAAATTGAGATGTGAGCTATCTCCTAAGTTAGATCGAACTGCACACGGTGTGCAAATTTGATTGAAATCGGTTAAGTAGTTTAGGAGTCTATAGCGGACAAACAACGTGACACGTAATTTATATATATTAAGATTAACTTTCGCCTCGTCGCAAAATAGTTCATTAAGGCACAGCCAAGCCTATTATTGCCCTTAAATGCTACACCAGAATACTCTGACAGTTTTCCTATTTCGCTGACGCGAATTGATGCAAAAGACAACGATGAAGGTTTTTTTTAGTAGCTTCCATGGTGAAAGTTACACTGAACAATACTGCCGTCCTAAGCCCTAGAGCGGTATCTCAAAAAAAAAAACTAATTTTTCATGCATCTGATAGCTTGAAAAATTATGCATCTGATGCGTAAAAAAATAGAAACTTTTTTGAGATACCGCTTTTGGACTTAGGACGGCAGAATATTTCAATCTGGTTTCTAGCTTACGCGTTACAGAAATGTAGATAATCTGTTGGTATTCCAGAGTGATTCACTTCTGCGCGAAGGCCGAGCCTCTGAAGCCGTCAGTGGAGCCCTGCATCGACTACGGAACTACTTGTTTCAGTGGTTCTTGCCCTGTGCACACTGACATGTGAACATCGGTATGAAATTTCAGTAATAATATTAAATATTATATTAAGTATAAATATGTATAATATTATACACACATATACATATATTTTACATTCGGCAAAATGTATGAAACAGCTGATTTTTTTTCGCAATTTTCTGGTTGGTTCCATTCTAAAAGTTGTTTATAATTATAATGAGTACTATGAGCCTTATTCGGCGTAGCATACCCTTTCCTAATAACCCTTATACCCTGTATTAGGTCTGTGTGTGAGTAAGTGTGAAGGGCCCGTATCGTGATCTCTTATCGCGAGCCTGAATTAAATTGCGTTAGCTTTTTTCTCTCGCTCTTTCTCTAGCTAATATCAGTGTTATAAAGAAAGGGTATCCTAAGCCGAAACGGGCTCATAGTACTCGTCATTATGAACAACTTTTACAGAACAGGCTAGGTACTGATGTTTTATTCTTGGAAAAATAACGATTGTCAACGATAGCACGCCAGCGACATTATCTAACCTATGGTTGCGTAAGTGTCCAAAATCCATCATAAAATATTGAAACCTAATGAACTTATTTATTAGTTTTATGGTCGCTATAATATTCTTTGTATGTTACAGGTACAACTGGAGCTCATTTCTTGTTATTTTTCAAAGGAGAATGGGCACTTTTGTATGGGCGCCGTCCCCGTGTTGTATCAAGTCGTGACATATGTCATTTGAAAGATGATATTATTAGCTTTATTTAATTGTATGACTCAACCTTGAATGACGCGCAGGGAAAAAGATATGATCGTTTTTAGATTAAAAAAAATTGCTGATTTTTTGCTTTCTAAAGCTATTATAAGGAATTTTAATAACATGTATGTCAAAAATTACTTTTATTATTGAATCCAGGGTTATTCATAAAGGGTACGCTAAGCCGAAAAGGGCTCATAGTAGGCATTATTTTCATTATGAACAACTTTTACTATGGGACCAACCCGGAAATTCGGGAAAAATTCAGCTGTTCCATAGAAAAATGTCAATGACACTCGACAAAATGTATGGAACATGTAGAAGTCATTTTGGCAATAGTTTGCAAGAAATAAAGAGTATTAAGAGTGCTGTCTGATAAAAGGCATTTTATGTCAGTCGCTATGTATCCAGTAGCTGAATATGCCCTCTCTGAAAAACATAATGAAAAAGCTAGTCGTTTCCATTAACACCTACAAAGCTTTCACCAGGGTTTGGCATAAAAGCTTTATAAGCAAGCTCCCTTTGTTTGGCTTGTTCACTTGGTTTGTTGCATGGATATCGAACTTCCAGCGGGATCATTTGATTCGAGCAGTGGTCATTGGTGGTTCTTTATCTGATTTAAAAGATATCAAGGCCGGTGTTCTCCAGGGGTCGGTGCTCTCCACAACGCTTTTCCTTGTTCACTATAATTATCTGCTAAAGCCTGGTGTTTTTGGGTACGCAGACGACAAACCCGCGTTGCCGTTGTATATCCGACGCGCGGTTCAGCGGATGAAAAATCTAGCCTCCGAGAGAAGCCATGGTCAAGCGCATAAGCTTGTCTCTTGGCAGTTTTCGATTGAGGCGGTACTAACCTGGTTAAGTTTGATGCGCACTATGACATTTTATCGAATAATAAAGCAATACCTACAGTAAAAACACGAGTTTTTGCAATCGGTATAGTATAAGATACACGTTCGAAAGTAGTGTTACTGATGGATAGTCTATTATGGATAGTTTTTTTGAGACTGGGGGAAACCTTAAGAAAATAACCGGCTGCGTTGGGGGGCAACCGGGTCAAGGGGGTTTTGTGGGGTAACCTACTAAAACTACCTCTGTTACCATCCTCTGTCGGTGGTGATATGAGCGCTTCCTCATGTTTTCGATAGTCTCTCAGATGTGAGTGGTAAGATCACCAGTAGACCAGTTTCAGCAAAATCCGTACTGCCAGTCACTTACGAGGTCATTAGCTTCTCGGTACGCCAGGAGCTTGTTCCATAGTATGTTGTCTTGCAGAGTATGAATATGATCGGGATAGGCATGTAGTCAGATTCAGCACGACTACCCTTCTCAATAAATACAGTTCTCAATAAGATTTCTTAATTATTTTCTAGAACATCAATAATGTCGAAATAAGCCGATTTTATCGGTAGTCACACCGTTAGCAGTATTGTGACGTTTTGAGCCAAGTTCATGGCTGGCTCTGCAAAGAAGGCCTAATTGACCACTATTTTCAAAGTTAAAAGCATTTAAAAAGTAAAAATCTCTGCATTTAGTCTATGATTGCTCTCTGCTCTATGCCTTTACTCTTATCTGTAACCATTATTTAAAGTTTATCTCGCTCGCTTTTATAGTGTCATAATAAAGGGAGAGATAATTAAAAAACAAACTAGTTTGACGAAAGGTTCGGGCTTTTAACCCTTCGACAAGACAACTTATAATCTTAATCAGACTTCACTTTCAGGTAAGTTCGCTTAATTTTTCAAATATTGATAATATTAATAAATCGATATTATATTATGGCATTATTCAGACAAAAACTGTCGATAATCAGCAATGTAAGGATTTTGGCATGTGCCAGTACAAAATTAAAATAATTACAACTACATAAACGTTTATAAATAAACTATTACTAACTAATTGTTAAAAGGGAGTGATAAAATAGTCACAGAAAATGCATACACGATAATAAAATTCGATAAAATAGTTTTTAAAACGAAAAAAAAACAGCACTTTTTAGAATCTAAAAACCGTCATATCTTTTTCCCTGCACGTCACTCGGGGTTGGTGTCATAGAATTAAATAATGCTATTGTTATGTTCTTTCGAATGACATATGTCATGACTTGATACAACACCGGGGACGAAGTGCCCATCATCCTTTTGAATCTGCACATGTTTTACATTCACACATCAAAGTTCAAAACAAATCAATTTAGCTATTATTATAAAAAAAAACTTTTACCTTGTTACATATAATATTATAAAAAAATTAAAAAAAAAAGCTTTTTCATTGATAAAAATTGTGGTTTAATTTTAAAGATAAGCATTTCCCTAAGAATACAAGTAAAGGTAAAACTATAAGACACAGCTCGATCAGCGGCACCAAACACTACTGGTAGAACACTTTTTTGAGGGATTTCAGACTGGTCCTTTGGGCGAGTTTCAGACGGACGAGTTGCCTCTTAGGTGCAGCGCAGACGGCACACTTTTTGTGCGATCGAGTCTGCGGCGCTCAAAAAGTCTGCATGGCGCGCAAAAAGTCGGTCGCGGATTTTTCACACTCAACGCACACGACGCACATCTTCGATCATTGAAATGATCGAAGATGTGCGTCGAAGCGTCGTGTGTGAAATTTGAAGAAATTTGAGATTTATGATACTTCTAAGTGTGAAAAATCCGCGACCGACTTTTTGCGCGCCATGCAGACTTTTTGAGCGCCGCAGACTCGATCGCACAAAAAGTGTGCCGTCTGCGCTGCACCATACCCTGATTTTCTGGTAGAATACGCCCACAATGGCTGTTTTATTTATTTATCTTATCTACTCTAAGAAATGGTAAAGACGACGAACCTGTCGCTACAGAATATCTATATTTCT
Organism: Alcis repandata; assembly: GCA_949125135.1. Taxonomy (NCBI): domain Eukaryota; kingdom Metazoa; phylum Arthropoda; class Insecta; order Lepidoptera; family Geometridae; genus Alcis; species Alcis repandata. The sequence continues at coordinate 5,335,126 of OX421226.1, read as the reverse complement.
TGCGCAGGGCCCCCGGACAAAACAGAAAAAAATCGTAATTTAATTGATAATGTACGATCACGATTATTACATAGCTTGTTGTACGGCCAATTATGAACAACCCGTTTTTCATGTATAAGGCTTCGTAAAATCGGGTTGTACGAAAATGGTCCATACATTATTGGGTTATGCATTATTGATCGTACAATATAGGAACTCGCGTAAAAATGTCCGTACATTATTGGGTTGTGTATTATTGGCCATACATTATAGGGGTACAACATCTGTCTGTCAGTGTCACTGTCAATCATTTAGTTTCAGATATGTCAATGTCAAATTACAAAAAAAACTTTTGTTTGTAAAAATCAAACAAAAATAAAACAAATGTCTATTATTAAACGATAAAAAGGAAAAATGAAAATGTACCTAATTAAGTAAATAAAATAATTAGATGGCGATTACAGCCATTACATAAATTTTTAAGAAGTCACAAAATTATACTCTCATAACCTCTACATTTTGATGAGCCATGGAAGAGAATACCTTTACCAATTACTACGACATACTACAATGCGATAAATCCTCATCTACTGACGAACTAAAGAAGTGCTATCAACGTCTCGTGCTGTCTTCCCATCCGGACAAAAACCACACATCTGAAGACAAATTTCTTCTGATCCAAAAGGCCTGGTCTGTTCTGAGGGACCCTGAAAGTCGGAGGCAGTATGATGCCACACTCACGTGCTATGAACACAGCGATCATTTGCTCTACGACACAATAAGATTGTCAGATATGACCTATGAAGTAACAGAAAAGATTTATTCATTCAGCTGTCGATGTGGTGGTGTGTATCTTTTGGAAGCAAGTGACTCTATCCCTAGTCAGGTAATAATTGGATGTGATGAGTGTTCTTTCTCTATACAAGTTAATAGATAGACTGGACTATATCTATTTGTACTATTAGACTCGAATTATAAGTGCCTAGTTAAAATACTTAGACCTATTAGTGTTTAAAATATTCTACCAATATTTGTGTAACTATTTTTATATGAGATGTATTTAAGAATATAAAGTTTATATATCTTTATCATGGAGTTTGTTATTTATGTAATTGTACATAGTTTTTTTAGTTTCTCTAGCCTATATTATATTCTTTGACGCAAGGGTTTGAGGCCAGCCCGGGTATTCTCAAGCTATTCTGCCTATCTGACATCCTCAACACTTTGACTGCGGAAAACACATACCTTGTGTTTTCCTTTGTGCGACGCGAGTGCGGCTGCACACGCCAGGCGCACTCGCGTCGATTATAAGCCGCAGTGAAAGTGTTAATGTAATAATGCCTCAGCGCCCCGGTCTGGTGCACTCTCCTTGTGCTCGAGGTAGAGAGGGCCCAGCTTAGAAGGTGTTTTGATCTATAAATGATGTTTGAGAGTGATAGGAAAAGCAAGATGAGACAGGCATATTCAATTTAGACATTTTCATGTACTACAATTGGTACTACACTATGTATTATAATTTATAGGCAATACTATCACTATCGTCAAATGAGTTGTTGTCAAGAACCTACTTTCTCAGTAATGTAAAATACAAACAAGACTCCTATGAACACATACAATTCCAGTGACTTCTCTGGTATGATCTTATGCATTATTATTATTCATTTCAAGCCTATTCATAATCTGGAATGTATTTGAACATTTAAAATAATATTGTAAAGGATTTTTTGGTAACATCCTTAATATTATTATCACTATCATAGCTTCCATAGCCATAGCGTCGCTATGGCTGTAGATATAACTATGTTAAGGATTAAAACAAAAAGTAAAATTTTAATAATACCATTTATTTTGTGGTTAGAGCTAGCACATAAATAAACATTTAATTTTTTGACAGGATAAAATTATTTCATAAAATAAAATAATATGGTTAACTAATAAAATAGTAGCCAGGACTACATATTCTAGCACTAAACTATGGTAAAATTTTGTACAGTTTTCAATAATACATACAATTCAGTTTGGGAAAAACAATATAACAGCATAATATTACCAGAAATAAATTAGGTATTATAGGCACTAAGATTTCGATTTCATTTTCGAGTGGTTTCATTAAATATTTCATAACTTCTAGAAGATCTAAGCTATCACATATTATGCAAATAATAATTTTGTAAGATTTTCCATTTTACAAATACTTCATTGGCAAGATACTAAAACGAAAAATAAAATAGTTACATCCATAAATTCTTCGTAAAGTCTATAGAGAGTGAAGAGATAGAGAGATAATATATTATTGCCAAATACATATAAAGGTATTGAAGCAATTTGCCATACTACAACAATAGCAAACTGGCCAACTCGTGACACCACCTCGTGCGATGCTCTTCAAACACCGCAGGGTGGCTCACTTTCCTCACTCGTCAACTATATAAATCAGACACTCATTGAGATTACAGTATAATTAGATTACCAATTAATGTGCTCAGGCACATAAATCAGGGCATACACAAAATATATACACATTGTGCACACTTTTGTACTTTTAAATAAGATTCACTTAAGCGATTGGAGTCCAATGGGGCAGTCGGCTTACACACGCAAGCACATGTTTGAAAACAACCGATCATCAACACAGTCTCACTTTATTAACACATCTGTCCATGAAGTTCTTTTTTCTTTTTGTTTGAGTGGCAGCATCTAAAGGCGTGGGCAGGGAGAGTTGTGTGTGCAGTTCCTCAGCTTCTAAAATGCCTTCGCAGCTCCGGCATCTGCGCGAGTTGACCTCTAGCTCGCTAGAGTCCAAGTTATCACTACTTTCGGACAGTCTTTCCGGGAGACTGTACAGTGATTTCTCGGGAGATGCACTTTTGGAAGTGCTACTACTACTTGTTAATTGTTCGCAGCTTTGTGAGGCCGGTGAAGCTTTCTGGAGGGATGATTGGCGGTGTCTTCGTGGTCTGTAAGTGAGAGAAATGCAATATTGTAGATAGTTTACTCTGCATGAAGATTATAAGCACTGTCGAAATTTAATCGCATTGCTTGATGGGGAACAAGACATGATATAAGTGGGAATGTTCTTCAATAAACAATGTGATATAATTTTGACAGTATTCACAATCGCTAGTCTTAACTTGAACTTTCAGTAAAAAATTGGTTTCTTCTTAATTCAGTAGTCCATAGACTGTTGGGACTAGAGACATTCAAATCACATGCTCGGTTCCTATTCCAACTTCGATTCATCTTCCTATCCTTATCCCATTTACGTGGGGTCTGTACAGTAGGTATGTACACTTTTTCTCTCTCTACCACTCGTCATATCTGAATTCACTCCTTTCTTTCTCACATCATTTTTCACACAGTTCATCCATAGTTTGCGACGTCCTTTACCGCTATACCCATTCACACTCAAGCAGTGAGTATCATGTGCAGAAAAAAAGTTCAAACGAGGCTTACCTAACAGGCGGTAGCGTGTGTAATGGCTCTAGTCAATCTGCCTTGTCGCTCCCCCGACTCTCGCAAGAGGCCATCCGCTGGTAGCTGGGCGGGCCTCTCCCGATGGTCGCAGTACCGGGAGTCGGCACGTCTCGCCCTCTCAAAGGGCCCTCCAGCCGACTGGCCAGGTTCGACTTGCCACGGAGAAAACTGGAATATAATTGAGTAAATTATGAGTGGGTGTAGTTTTGGTATTGGAAAGTAATTTCTAGACTAAAGATATTTGTCTAAGATCACTGCACTGATCTTGCATATGGGAGAAAAAGGGGTCTTAGTTTAAGTTTAAAATTTCGTGTAGGTTACAGACTTGTCAAACTTTTCCTGTTGAAAATCATGAATCCATGGTCTAAATTAGTGTCTTTGAATTGATTCCGACTATCAGAGTCCGAACCTATTTATGAATCAGTACCTCAAGTTTATTTATTTGGAACATATTCGGTCCCACATAGGTGCAAAAGCCACCTGACGATCTTCGCGGTTTAATTAGTTTTGAGTTCAATTATTTAAAGACTAATTTGACTCTATTCGCAAAGCAGAAATTCAAGTTACCTTTCTAATTTTTCAACGCAGGCGTCCTGGTAATCGTGGATCCACCGGACACTGTTGAAATGGCACACCGCCCTCATGTCTTCTGGCAGCTCTTCCGCTTTCGGCCATTCAAAGTTATCGATAATGGGGACAATATTGCACGAAGACTGCAACGCTGCTACTATCTCCTGCAAAGAAGAAAAGTTGGCATTTTAATATAAGTCCTTTTCTTTCACTGCCATGAGAAAAATCATGTACGAGTAGATAATTATGATGATACTTACTCGATGAACCCAGTCTTTTCTGTCGGTGTCATTTTTGCACCTCTCAAGTGCGTTTGGTGTCAGGACAAGCAAGAAGTGCTTCGCCTGCCTTATGCTTTGGAGGAGGTTGTTGTCGAATTTGCCAGCCTCTAGCCTTTCGACGTCGATGAATACTGTGAACCCTCGAAGCTGCAGATGGACTTTAAGTAGACTGGCCAGTTGCGAGCCGTTGGATCTTCGGTAACTCACGAACACGTCCAAATTCTTTTCCATATTCTCTTCTCCTTTGATTGGTAGAGAGCTTTCGTATACTGTAAAAATAAACAGCACGTTATAGGTATACTTTATAGGACGCTATTCATATTTATTTTCAGTCTTTGATCGTCGCAAATGTTTACGTTGTGTTAAGAAATTTATGAAAGCGTGCTAGCTTTCAGGGCTATTTGGAAACTGGTAGCGATATAACGGTCAACATAAATAAAACAACATCGTAGGGCATTCTGTTTATCTTGCATAACTATTGCATGTTAGAAGCAGTTATCAATATAATAAATGTTCATTATTACCTCTAATGGCGTTTAGAATCCGTAACCTATGAATGCTGTTTCCGATTCGGCATTCATTTTCTAGCTGTTCGTCGCTAAGGCCTCGGATGGACTCTTTGTCGACGCCGGCATTTAACATTGAATATGTGTAGATTGTATATTCGGGTCCAATAGTTTGTAAGAAGTCGTTTAAGCTTCCGGTGTCCCGTGATGTGTAGTCTGCCATTTTCTTGAGCTGTTGAAGTTCTCGTGTGAATCTGTAAAATACAACATTAACAATGATCTTATTATTTTCTCCATAGTTTTCCTATATTTTGTGTAAATAAAAATAACTCAAGATAAAGTACCTTTTCCGTCTGATTCCATTTTGCAAACCGATGTCTTCTTTGAGATTTTCTTCCGTGATTTGTAGTAATAAATCTCCGTCAACTCTGCTCTCGTAAAAGTTAGTGGCATATTCTGAGAAACCTATTTGTTTGACCCATTCCCGGACATCCTCTATGGACCAGAGAGGAACCTGCTGTGAGAGCTTGTGTGGAACTTCCTCGCCAATAAGACGCAGTGCTTGAGCGGCGTATTTGGAAGCAACTGCGTTTGGACAACTGGCAACTCTCTTTAGCGATTCAATCGCTCCTATTTCTCGAAAGATCTCTGTATTACCCTGTTGTTTCTTGATTCCAGCCTCCATACAGAAGTGGAAAGCGGCCAAATTTCTAGCCTCCTCCCGCTTTGAGCTCAGCACTGGTACGAGTCGTTGTAACCAAGTTTTACTCTGGCCGTGTGCATGTGCAAGATTTGATTTTGCAAATTCGGAAGGATTATGAGAAGTTACAAAGGGCTCAACTAAGTCTAAAGTACCGGATTTGAGTACCGCAGCTTCGATTTCCTTGTTTGCTACTAAAACGGCAATGGCTAGGCAGGCGTAGTATTTAATGTTATCGTCGTTGTGGAAAGCAAGAGGGAACAACCACATGGGCACTTTCCTCTTGATCATGGCTTCTTGGTTTTCAGCGCCTCCATACAGGGACAGGTTGGCGAGAGCAGTAGCACAATGCCTCAACGTTTCTACGTCGTTTTTTCTGCATTCAAATAATACCGCGTCTAAACCTCCCAGTTTAATGACATCACCACATGTGCTTTCGCTGTGTTTGAATAGGTGTTCTAGAATTCCCGTGCCGATTCGTGAATGGTCTACTGAGTTCGCATGTTTTGTACAAACACAAGCGACGTTTACTACTTTTTCCAGGCCGTTTTCTACAACATGAGCTCTATTCTCGGTTGTAAGGCACTGTTCCAATAGTTTTGCAGTAGAGAATTGCAGTTCAGGCTTACTGGAATCTAAGCAGTTTGCCATTAAAATGTCTAATCCACCTGACGCTCTGAGGGCGTTGCACAATGAATATCCCAGTTCGTGTCCATAAGTAGGCACCGCCCATGCTTTCCTCAACATCTCATTCAGTTTGTCGAAATGAACGGATGCGTGTTTCATATCAATTTGGTTATTTTTTATTGAAGTAATAAAAGCGTTCATTCGAGAGGAATATTTCTGAATAGCCGTGTCTACATCCTTCTGAACTGAGTTTGCATTTAACTTATCCAAGTCTTCAAAGGTTAAATTAGTAAGATCTTCGTCACCGGGCTTGGTTGTTCCATTTAATAATTGACTCATCTGAAATCCCAATGAAAGTATTGTTAAAAAATGTCCTCAATAACTTGGTTTTTATAATGAGTAACTTTGCGCTGTCCAACTTTACTTCCGCAGTATACGTCCATTAATATTTTAAAGGTAAATTGGTAATTAATAAATATTGAGTAAAGTTTATAGGAAATTGAGTTCGTCGAGTGCCTAGTATTAAGTTTTTAGACCCCTTGAGATAGGGTATATCGGTTATTGTTATAAGGCAAACAATCAGGACTTACAATTTTACGCGGCATTCGAAAATGCCAATGGGAAACATTCTATCTCTACTTTAAAGCTTGAGCTTACCTGTGAGGAAAGTAACGTAGATTTCGTGGAGAGGTTTTTGGAGATCGTGAAGTTTGAGTGAGCAACACTGGAGTGTTCCTTGTGGCTGAACATGCCGCTCGAGGTGACGGTCTGTCTTGCCTGTGCCGTGGCCATGGCTTTCTTCTCGGCGCTAAAGGCTTCTGTCTGCAATCGTGAACTAGAAGCAGACATGTTGTTCGCCTCCTGTGCTGTCACTTCTCCCGCCTTGAGAGACCGCTGTTCCTAAAAATCACAAAAATTCCACTGTTAAACGTCTTTAATCGAATCACTTCACAAAATTATCACTTTAGCTCGGTTAATTAGGTATCGGAGCAATTTTTTTAATATTTGGTAAGTCCACAAGCGCGGAAACTTTATAGAGGCGACCTCAGGAGAGATGACCTCGTTATCACTCAAATCACTCTTCTACGTTTCAAGCACACTAGGTTTTAAGCATGAATCACAAAATAAATATTTGATAGTTACGGCAATAACTAAACGTAATTTGGGTCTCGAGCGTCGTTTAGAAGACATAGTTGTTCGTTCGGAAGCCGCGGCGCGTTTGTCCCGGAATAAAAACCACTTTAATATTGGACAACAGTCGACCGTCACTGCTGAGTTTATATATGCTGAACGTTTCTATTGGATATAGGCCAATCGCGGGAAACTCGTGGGCTTTCTATGATTATTTTAGTTTTGTGTACGAACGTCACATATTCTGAAGGTCGCCGGCCATTTTCTCCGAAGAAATGAACTCTCACCGAAGGATTCTGTTGGTTCGGAGGAAAGCGCGACAGGACGCCACGATGGACGGGCCACGGCGCGGTCCCCCCTCCCGCATGCATTCCGGATCTATATTTAAAACGGACTATTCGTGTACTGGTACGGCGCACGCGCAATAATTGACTTCCGCGTGTGCTCGCGCGCGCGACGGTCAGGCGCTTACTGAGAAGCGTGGTTGTAGTTCAGTAACTGCGGCGATAAGCGCCTTAGATAAATGAGCTCACCGCCCCAGGCGATCCTCCGCGACGCAGCATCCTGCCAGTCCAAGCAATAAACCGAGCAGGCATGATATGGCGCTCAGCTATTGCCCCACGAAACTATAGCTCAATACCGCATTGCGATCTTACATGTTATCAGCTCAAGAAATACCACAACACTGCGCGGTTCGTGGTGTAGACGCGGCACCGAGGATATTGATCGGTCGCAATCACGCGAGGTCGTGTCCTTCGGCGCGCCTTTCTGGCTCCGTCGGCAATGCTAGACGTCCGAAAGAGAAGACAAATTCACCTACGTTGCTAGACGCGTTAATTGTCATGTTATGTTATGTTCAACTTACTTCACTTTACTAAAATACAAGAAATTAAAACAATAGCTTTTATATGCACTTCAAAACCGAGCCCAAATTACGTTTCTGTTCAATACAACCTAAAGTACAATTCGCGTTTCATGCTTGCTACAATACGAATAAAGTAAAATACGAAACTTACTTGTAGATATGCGGCGTTTTGTTCGGCAGTGAGACCTTCCGCTTGCAGCATGCGGTGTGATGCCCCGGCGGCGCTACTCTCTGCATATTGCATGTCCCCGTGCTGCAGCCGGCGCATCCGTGCGCTGTTCGCAGCCGATCGCGACGCGCTGTAACCGTCGGCCACCACGCGGGTCGAACTCGCTGAAGTCACTCTCGCTGCACTATACTTTAACTCGTTCGCAGCATTGGATCCCACAATAGCAGTATTTCCACTCAACAACGAAGGTTTATCACTGATAGGCGGCGGGGTGTCGGACTCCGGAAATGTCACAAGAGGCCCGTCTCCTTGCAGCTCACTCATATCACTCATATCACCGTATTCACCCATGTCGTTGAGATCACGGATATCCGGTAGATGCCTCTCTCCTAAGTCATCTTGGTCCACTATGTTCTCCATTGAACTTCTCAATCTGCAGACAAGAATATATTTGGGTACTATTGATGATAGTAGAATGCAGACGAGCGAATATTTTTACCACACAAAACTAAAACTAATTTCGTATGGAGCGCTCGTAAGGGTCACGGGAAACCGTACTGTTGCTATTGTTTGTCGGCGTGGTACTGCAAACAGATCGGAGAAACAGCGAGTGGGAATTGGCAGAGAGCCAAGGTCTCAGGTGAGCTCGCTCCTATCGCTCCCTGGCTAATGGAAAAAGCGTCTTTAATGTTCTCAAAAAACCGTCTGTGTTATCGCAACGCCCATTGACCAAACCATGAAACAAACATTGGCACATCTCATACACATTATGCAATATGGTAGTCATTGTAGGGCATGTAAAAACTGAGCGTGGGATGAGCACGATTGACATAGTTGGACTCACCTTTGTCCAAAGTTTTTAGCAGCTGTGTTGCTAAGATTTTTCATTTCGGAGATAGAGCTCTTGAGCTCTGTGAGATCCGACTTCATGGAGCTGGCCTTCATTTCGGAAGCGGCCATGTGTTGCAGCCGCTGCGACGAGCTTTGTATTCTTTGGCTCGACGCTGCGCTGCTAGACGTAGTACTGGAAACCATCTGAAATGCATAATAATTCATCAGAACAGTGAGGACTTTATATTATGCAAAGAAAATTAAATTCTTGATGAACGTCGTCGCCTGTAAATTGAAACAACAATGATGCTAGTAACAATCACGGTATGAAATACCTTGAAGTGAAGAATTTATTTAATTTTCTCAGAAAATAGGACAACCACTGTTTCGTATAAGTCGTATAACACACGTATTCGTCGTCCACATTCGTTATCTAGACTAGAGCGGTAGAAGAGTTCAGTGCCAATGCTACAGAAGTTTGTTAGAGCGGGCGTCACGCGTCTTGGCGCACCTCACGTACGAATACGAAGTAAATAAAGCCAGGGCTATACAAAATAGAAAGACGAAAATAACAGGGCTCGCATAAATATAGCTTGCGTCTGAAAAATGTATATTATATTGACAGGCGATCGCTTTTACGTGATTCACTTTTCAGACACCATTTTGTGAAAAATAATTACTTTGTTTGTGTAGCTGATATTTTGCGCTAGATTTTACGAGCACATGTGTCGAAATTGCGAAAATTTCAAGTGACACATCCTTGACAAAATTAATACAATTTTGCTGCTGAATGTGCTACCTTGACGATTGTGTTGATGCCTGCTGTTTGAGAACAGGTAACGAAAACGACTTCGGCAATCGTCACTTCTGAAGTACGTTTATATATACCGTGTGACATTTTGGCATTTGAAGACGTGATTGAGAAGCTAAATAATGAATCAGCGTACGTGGGAGGCTGGGATGCAACAAATTATGGCCTTGAACCTCGCCGTATACTTATGTATACCCGTTACCAGCTTACCGATATTTCGTCTGTGTCTTGAGCGTGGGAGATCCAGTTGGTATTCACTACACGACGCGACTATATCTCGTTTCTCGGATCCCATTTACTCGCTTCATTTCCATATATACTGGATGTTATTGCTATGACAGGGAATGTTGATGGCCGACGAACCGATATCATTTTTCTGATTTTGCGCTATGACGTTTTATATGTCTGATATGAAAGCCGCAAACAGGCTCTAAGGGCTTTTGACGGCACGTGTCCACGGTCCTACGATACGCCAGATCGCTTTTGGCGTGATGCCAACCTCGAGACGTCTTCGTTCGTTTATACTGGTTCACGACTGGACATTGATCAGAAACAGCGTTAATGTTTATTTGTTTTCGAACACATGTCGTGGCTTAATTTATTTTTGCGTTGAGTTAGCAACGGAGACAGGTTGCTAACTGATTCTTTTGATTGGCGACGTTGCTCTTCTAAAGAGTTTGGAGCATAATTTGGGTCAAGCTCCAGTTTGAAAGACAAAGACGCGTTAATTTCGTCCAGCTGCTAAATAATAATGCATTTTGATGACCTCGTCACCCGTTCCGTCCGACCACTAAGTACCTACATTTTGTACATTATCTTGTGGTTGCGACGGTGGGTAGGATTTGCGTTTAAATAATTTTTTTCCCGTTGGACGTATTCAAAATAAACACGGCCATTTTATGAACCGAAGCTGATGCCGAAATAACCATATGTCTATATTTAACGCGAACCGGTGCCTTTATTATTCCGGAAATTAGTGGCATTAATTTGATACGATATCGGTTTGATTAAGTAGTTTAGTACACACTTATCATTTACTAATTGTTATGTCTCAATTGTCCAAGTGTTTAAACAGTTCTAAGATTGTTAGATTATTATAATCACGAGATACTTTATCAAATAAATATCTACCATTACTTATTCACGCTTCGTTGCATCAGCCACTAACCATTCCCAATATTTATATCACAATGTTATTAAATTGCTTTCATTACGCATTTCAGTCGAAAGTGAGGTTAAAATTGAACATCAAAAGATGAAAGCGATGGCTGGTCTTGCAGCTAATTTAAGTAACTACAAAGTTCAGATTGAACGAATTGAGTTTGGATTCGAGGCTGCAGCAAAAATAAGCCAAAAGATTTAGCGTGCTCAATTTAGGAATGAGAAATGTCCTGGATTTCGAAAGGAAATGTAAATGAAGTGGCTTGAAACCTTGGTTTCAGAAAAGCTAATTCCGAATGTAATACACAATCTGCATCATGTTATCCAAACGCGCCTTTTACCTAAAAGAGAAAGCAAACGGGCTTAAGGAAAATTACTCGTTCTTACCTGTTGTGAGGATGAACTGGTGACTTGTGTGTTAAGGGTTTGGTTCTGACGAGAAACAAGGCTGCCTTTCTTCAAGTTCTCCATGACGGACGCCAGATTGTTGGCGCTTCCGTTGTGCTTCAGGCTGCTGTTCCCATCGAGAGAAAACTCTGGTAGCTGTAACAAATGAAACATGATAAGTTGCAAATGCCGAGAGGATTCATTTTGGAGAGCAGACATTTTAGAAAACAAGAAGACCTGAAACACCTGGCCCTCTAGCCAAATTGCAATTCTATTATCGAAACGCTCGCGCTATAGAAAACTAGGACAGTGTATGGGATTTCTGTCTTAAAATATAGAATCTATAAACAGATTATAGAAATGTCATTCTCATAAATTTTCTATGTTTTTATAGCGCTTCGATTATAGAATTGCAACTTGGCTATTTAAGAATTTTAGAATTTTTAGAAGTTTTTAGAACTGCAACTGGTTCTTTATGAAGGTCATGAAGAAGTTTTAGTTTAGGGTGGCAGTAAAGATTATCCACCCGCTAAATTACTTTTGACGCTTATTAGTCGTAAAACTATTGACCTTACACAATTAGACTGCGCTGCGACGTCCAACGATTTAAAAGTGGACGCTAATCTTTATTGCTCATCACCACGAGATGACTTTAAATTACTTTACTACCTAGGTTCAGTAGGTTTCGCAAAACTAATTAGGTTTATTGAGTACTGTAAAACATATTGAATATACATTTTAGTTGGAAATACGTCGGTGAGATGTAGCACGCTGATCTGTTTAATTATCACTGATTGCTTTATTGCTTATACTGAGAATCTGATTCGAATTAGGTGCAAGGACAATGGGTTGCAATAATTGAACTCGTTGAATGGGGTCAAAGGAACTATCGGCAATGTGATGCATGATCGACGAGTGACTCATCGGAGAGTCCGGTAACAGTGTAACACTATCAATCAGATACTCTGTTCACGCGCTAAGTGTAGAACGCGAGGAGACGTTCCACGCATATTGATACGCCCGCCTACGGAACATCCGTGGCCAACACTGTTTGGATACGCCAACGTATTTGATATGTGCCTGTCAACGATAGTTAACAATAGACTTGATCGAGAATATCGAGACTCGAGAGCCTCTCGATTAATCATGCATTTCAAATACTATTGAAAGTATCCAATTCACTACAAAAAACCGATGAGAACTTCAAAGGATTTGCCGATACCGAAATAGGTTGCGCAACTACGAGTTTGAATCGCACGATAGATATTACCATAAGAGTCGTAAAGCGTCATCACTATTATAATCTGTGCCGTAATTTACAATTGCTCAATCGTAAGATTTAATAATGATAACGAGTCGGTTGCTTGGGTGCATGACATCGCGATGATTAACCTATTATACAGCGAAACAGTTGGAGATCGTCGGATGACGCGCGCTGACGCGGCCGATGCTGATGTCATGGCCACGCCGACGACGAAGCGTCATCACGACACCTTACCTACTCACAGTCATCAGCATCACCTTACAAGATTTTAAATTTCCACATTGATAGAAAATCCAATTATTAACGAAAAAAATCGGTTCCTAAACCTAATCAATTGCGTTGCGTGACATGAGTTCTAAATATGTTTGATAAGCCAGAATTTAGTTCAATTGAAACAATGTTAGATAGAATCGATAGTAGAGTTTCCCCGAAATGTCAAAAACAATTTCGGCCAATATTTTATCAATGTTTTCACGTTCGCTATCACCAGAACTTGTTTGCAGTTACGTATCGCTTCATTGATAAGCTTGTAGCTATCCCGAAGATCGAGCGATGAGTAATGCCAATGCAAAAAAGACGCTATTCAACTCCGGTATCGTAACAACAGGGTCATCTGTGGTCCATGACTCATGGTTCGTAGAAATGTCGTCACAGTTCCAGAGATCACATCACATCGGTAATAGGTAACGAGCGTATTACATCACGGTATCAAGCGTCACGGTAGCGTCACAGGATACCATAATCACGTTGAGTGTTGATTGTACGTGATAACGTTTATAGATTATTCGATTTTCTGGTATTCCAAGCCCTTTTAGGTTGGTCATTCAATAAACTAAATAAATAGTGAACAATTTTCACTGTAAAGACTTTGCCGATAGCCGACTCAGATAAGCCTTTCCATTAGATGTTTGTTTCGCGTCTTTTGTTAGACTTAATCTGATACCTAAATCACCAATATTGACATTTCCGTTCTAAGAATATATTTTTTTAAAGCTAAATTGCTATTACAAATTTTTGCACGAATGTTTCAATTTGAAAACCGTAATATTTTTGGCTTACGAAACTTTAATTGGAACACACATAATTTCAATATCAGTTGTTTTCAATATTGATCGAAATGAACTAATCTCACGATAAGTCGGTATATTTGAATATTTGGACAATATGTATACAGAATGATTATTGCAAACCTAAAGTTCAATTTTCTACATTTGTAATTATCAGTTCATGTTATATTTGTAAGCGAAGTGTCGTAACATTTGCATCTAGTGTTACATGTTATGGATCTCACAAACGCTGTCTTGTCTGCCCTACTTTATCTCGTCAACAGCGGTATCTCCAGTAATTCTAAAACGATATATTTATTTACGTACTTATAGATTCCCATCATTCGCAACTCTATTACCCAAGCACCTATTGTGAACACGTTAGAGTAGTATTATTAAAGCGAATAAACATTATGAGTTATGATCATAATGATGTCTCGACCGCAATGTGCCACAGGTCTATCTGCTCAAAGTAGGCACTTAACATTTTGTTATATTCATGACATTTTTCCTTCTTTAGTGTTTTATGATCAGTGTGACGAATACAGGTTTAGAATTTGATTAATTTTTGCTACTGAATATGAGTTATTCTTAGTCATATTAACTTAAACAATGTCGTTAGATGACTTGGGTATCTTGAACGCAAGCAAAAGTTCCAGTTTCTCGGAGAGAGTGCCCTTTCTCATTAAGAGCATTTATGTAGAGTAGATAAACAGCGCAGTTGTCATGCAAACAAATGCTAGTACTTACATGTACCCTACCTTCACAACATAAATCGAAATTAATGAGGAGGAAAATAATACCGCAATGCCTATTCTACTCACGTCAACGTACAGTGAACATTTCTGAGAACACCTTTCACGAAGTATTCTGCATTTTGAAATTGATTTGGTTTTCTCTACTTCGACTCCAAGCTAATGTCGCCCTTAAGCCCTATGATATTGTTGTCAGTTTCCAGTTGTAATTGATGAGCTATTAATACATGTACTAGCTGTTTAATGCCAGATGCAAAGCAATGCGGCTATCACTTGTGAGCAGGGACTTGCATTATCAATAACCAATCACTGCTAAATTTAATATTTGCAGTGAATAACGAAGAAATAAAGAAAATGCTAACTCTCAAAGGTGGCCAAGCAAATAGTACTTAATGAGAACACACTACTTAGTTAATTATTGAAGGTTTCCTTGAAGTGGGTTAATTGAAACAGCCAACAAAAATAACCTAGTAAATATAATATTGATAATGATCAGGGATCGTAAAGTTCACTCTCTATGCAATACGACATGCAACGCACCAGATAGATTCAATCTAGGTATCTCTGCAATCAAATAAAACTATGAGATAATCGATTGTGTGCAAACATAAACTGTACGATTAATGAATGTTTTGATTAACAACCTATCACCATCATCTATCTTCACAGTGTTTTGTAATATCAATGTTGGATCGTAAACCAGTATTAAATGTCTGCATGTGGCTGCTAGAATTGATACTTATCTATCATCAACATAAGATTTTAATTAACGTTTCCTATTAAATGCCATGTATGAGATTATAAAAGTATAGCAAAGACCTGATTCATATTCAAGGTCAAATTAGGATTCATTAACCAAGATTTGGTAGAGCGTCACCACTCTGAATTATATCGTGGAATTATTGTATCTAATTTGGAACTACTTCCATAAAATTTGAATAATGTTTGTACTTATATCGTCTATATCGGTGTAGGTAGGTATTTCATTGAAACGATCGTTCACATTTGTTCTTTAAATTCGTTTTGATTATCTCTATTTGAACTTGGTTGGAGATTTTGCACACTAATCAGTTAGATTTGAATTTGAAATCTTTTTTAACTTTAGCAGCCATTGTAATATAACGTTATTATTATACTGTTTATCAAATTTAGCTACATGCTACCACTATTTTACGATATCCTTAAGGATATTATAAACCTGTGGACGTATCAGCAAGAATTTGACGAATGCGCTACATGTATAAACTCAAAACAATGGCCCCTGCGCAACAAATTAACTGCATACCTACTTGTAGCATGGATTTGTATCCGCTGATAGTCGTACAATGGTCCCAGTTTTAGCAGAAAACGAGTAGATCATAATAGTTTTACCTTGTATAGAGGCAACGGCACAAACTTTAATTAAAACGTCTATATAGTTATCGTTTTCACATAGTGGATTTACCAAAGTGTGATATAGTTTATTGTTATCAAGAATGAGCACTGTCGATCACTTATCGTCATCACAGTCGCGTGTCGTGCGGATGAGGCCGAGATCGAAACACGTGTCTCTCTGGCGGTGGC
Organism: Alcis repandata; assembly: GCA_949125135.1. Taxonomy (NCBI): domain Eukaryota; kingdom Metazoa; phylum Arthropoda; class Insecta; order Lepidoptera; family Geometridae; genus Alcis; species Alcis repandata. The sequence continues at coordinate 5,319,006 of OX421226.1, read as the reverse complement.
ACCGGCGTGACTGCCGGCCGGCGCGCCGCAAACTTTAACTCCGATCCGAGTTTCTCGACCACAATGGGCTAATTAGAATGGCGAGCCGTGCGGGCGCGCGGAGCCCGGCTCCACCCACGGACCTTTGCATCCGCCTCATGGACAACTCTGAAGAGGTACTCCCATTCGATATCTTATCAATAACGAACTCAGTCAGTCTCGTCAGTATTAACACATTTGACAGTGACAGTAATTGTTGTTCTAAACAAAAAACTATAGTCTCTTTTTTGTTTGTTTATTTCATCTGTCGCTTTGTCATTAGCTTTTGAATTTAAGATAAATCTTTAAATTATAACACAGTTATTGATTTAATTAGTATACATGTATTTCTCAAATGCAACTCTTTTATGTAATTTAAAATACTGATTTTTACCGACTGATTTATAGTACCTATACAAATTTAAATTTATAAATAATCATATACTAAATATATCCACTTATATCCAGATTTAAATACCCGTCTATCTGTAACGCAATACAGACTAGGTATGTTGTAAAAAGCTCAGCAAGCGAAGGGAGAACAGCTTCTGAAGTAACGATATGTCAACGAACTTTCAATGTCAGCCAGATACTTGCGTACCGTATGTCGAATCATCGACAAAATATAGTTAATCTGATTTTCTACGTCGAGATTCAAATGATCTCGTTGACAGAAACTAATTTATCACGGATAGTTGTTTACGTGGACTCGTTAAAGTAAATCGCCGAGCCTAAAAAGGACTTTAATGGTTTTCATTGGACCATGATTCCCATGTCTTTAAGAACATCATTAATTCTAACCGGTGTTGTATTCAATATTTATTGTATTACTCCCACGCCCCAGACTACAAATTTACTTACGAACATGTGTATAGCTTGCGTGTTATTAGCTTCGTTTTGCTATTGCGATGTTTCTGTCTTATTAGAATTGCTAAAAAACTTAAGTACCTGGCATTTAAAATTCCGCGAAATCGTTGAAAAGTTCTATTTGTTCAGTTAATCAGGCTTTTTTTAAATCAACAAGATTTTAGCTGAAGACTACACAAGTTAGGACAAGTCATCCTTTTTAAGCCTCAAACAAAGACTTATTGTTAACCCCGTTTCCGATTTAGCCAATATTTCTCGAAAGTGCGTGAGTCACAATCTGAGGAATCACGAAGACCAAAGTGGCTAAGTAACAAGTGAACCAAAGCTAATGTGTGCGATTTGTCTCGGACTTCTGCAGCGAATTTTATGTTTACTAACATATTTGAATAAGCTCCTGAATCTCTACCCCGTAAAGTTATTGTAATCTCACAATAAAATAAACTAGCATTTGGAAACATGGTCTTTTAAAAAATAAAAAAAATGAAAAAATGATATAGTTGTGGTAGAGTTCAATGATTTATAAGTAAAGACGGCAAAACTCAAATGGTGTGGTTTGTCACAAATTGCAATAATACTTAAACGGAAACGCGTGCAGGAAAAACCTAAAGTGACACAGAATCAAATTTGCATTAAGTAGAGCGTAAGATCCATTGAACCCATACTTACACCTAATGACTGATCTCCATAAACAGAAATGCGGTCTTTCTCGCGGTTATACGAAAACATTAACAAGTGAAACGGAAAAACAATAAACAATAATACGATTTCTTTGGTCACTCGCTAACATTGACTCATTTGTAAACTGCATTTCTACGTATAGAGTAACTGTTTCACGGAGATATGACTAAACCTCATGAGTAGTGTTCATTCATAAATGTGGATTCAGTTATGTGATATCAAAATGAATTATTACTGTCTACCGGTGCAATTATGTCATATTTGATAACTCTACTAATTCTACTATGATACTTCGTTACGTGTTGTTTCTTCATAGTCGCGTATACCAATGACTAATTCGCTCCAAATATTTTAACAAGTAGGTACTCGTATTTGTTCGATTTTATTATACAAATCTTGTCATTTTTGACTTGAATCTTTTTGCCGTAGACTCCGTATCTTTAGTTGCTCATTTTAATGTACATAAATACTGTAAGAAATTAGAGAGCAGCTAGAGTGTATTTTATCTCTTTAGTGCATTCTATTGTAAAGTTTAAGGCTTCTCTTGCATATCTGTTGATAAGCGTATCTATTTTGGTGTTATCTCGAACATTGACTTCTTGTATAAAATTATCTGATAGCGTGTTTCATCTAATAAATCCGTGAAATACCTGAGCTCATTCATATAATTACATACATTAGCGCCGTTTAAAATCAAACTAGTTTGCTGACTCATCCCTTGCTCACGTGGCGGCTTATCATACAAAACACCTATACATACTATTACGGCATATAAGTGTAGTAGACGTTACCTGCGCGTGCGCCGATTACAACTATCCATGACTCAGACACGACATCCTGTTCGACTTTGTTGGACTTTCTCGCATTTTGACCTCTATTGGAAAGCATTTTTTTGCATTCATCACTTTTTATTGCCATCTTTCTAATTAATTTGTTTACGAAACAGGCGATGTCTATCGTACAATTTTATTAAACAATGCACTTGTCTCCATGTAAATATAAAATGTTATCTTATCTCGATAGCTGGAATATGCATACCCGGAATTGTGTACTCTGTAAATATAATTTTAACATTCCATTGATTACCTTTATTGTAATGCACATTCCGAAAGCGATAGCATATCTCTGTCCTACTCTGTACCTATATTGCCGGTGACTCATAGTTCAGGTTTTCGAATATGTGTATTACAATATCACTCAAGTATTTCACAAAAAAATTTGAGGTGAAGTCATATTTGTAATCAGTGATAAAAGTTACGCTATTCTCGATTTTAGATATTTTCATAGTTTTAAAGTACCTAATATGTTTTCTGTCTTTTGTGTTCAAGTGATAGTAGGGCTTACTGTTCATATTAAGATGTACTATGGTGGTTCAGATCATAAAAATATTTTGATTTGTGTAGGTATAATGTATGTACATAATATATATGTATTGCTTTCAGCTGCAGCAAATATGACCGCATCTGTGGCTCTCGGATTGGTCTCGGAATGATTATCTCTTGTAGATGAAACATAGCCAATGATAATATGTATTAATCAACACATTGAAGATGTCAGCTCTTCGTACAAAAAGGCAAAATATCATAACGTTTTTTTTTTTACATTTAACGAAATATTAAAAATATTTAAATTCAAGACATTAGTGACGAAGTGACAAGCGCCAAATTAAAGGAACAATTCGAAACACGTAGTGTTATGAATGACACTTGATGACTACACTATCAACGTTGATTGTTCGGTTGATTGCGAGGTATCTAAGCTAAAGGAAGACTAGCATTAAAGTCTGAGTATAAACGGATGTTTGGTTACAAAATTGCGTAATACATCAAACAGAGATTAAGTGAATAGGATCACTCATCTAGGATGAATATGATAACGTCAACACTTGTGTGGTCATTTCTGAACTCGCTCTATATTTGTAAAGGCAATGTCTATTTGAACAACACAAACTGGGAACCACAGTATACATACACATTATGCGCATTTTTTAATTGAAATATAAATTATGTAATCTTTTTTTATTTATTTACAGTATGAGCTGATAATGGCTATAGAGAAAGTAAATTGGATGATACGGCTGATGACTTTTTAATTTTTTTTTATTGCTCTAGCACGTTTAGCGTATATACTTTCTGAATTGAATATATTCAGAATAGAGCTATTGAACAATGATTTTTACTGCCATGCGTCAGGAGAATAGGTACTTTGAATTTTATTGGCCTTTGCACTTTTTCATTGTTCTTTTAAAACTGTCAATTTTGATGAAATGCTTTCGGGAAATCCCAAGAATTGATTTAGAATCATTAGCTACTAAATAGGTCTTATCTTTACATACGTATTTATGTCTATTTACGTATGTACTATGCATTATTACATCTATTAATAAATGATCAATTGTTAGATTTAAATGTTTTAAGTCTGTAATAGAATAGAAAAGTAATGAAAATTCAGTTTATCTCAATATGTTTATAAATGATATATGATACTCGTAAGATAACAATAAACGATCGCTATGATAGACTATATACTAATTAAAATATTATCTACCATGTTTTATCTTCTTTATTATCGATTCTCGAGTCGAGCCTTCTGATCGCGTCTTGTTTATTTCTGTAATTTCTGTATGAAGAACAATGAGCAGACATTGTACAGTAGCGACGGCTTTTGGTACCTATGTAAATCTGATGTTTCGTATAATAATGTAGTTCACTGTATTTTGCTCTATGTTTGCTCAAAGTGACGGTGGCGGCGGCGCCTGCGCAGCCCGTCGGATTACGCTGTGTACACACAGGTCGTAAATGTTATTATCATGTTACTCATTATAAACAAAACCTTAAAGGCAGCCGTGAATGGCAGTGAGGGTTTGCAGGCCCTTGCAAGTCTAAGATAAGATATAAATAGCTGCCCTTCTTTATTTATTTAATGAACGTAGTATATAAAACTGCTTCTAAATGTATTAATTATATTTAAACTATTTCAAAGCGTATTGTTGCTTATTTTATGTGGGTAACATCGTGTACTGTTTTTTGTACTTGTATAAAAGTTTTATGTTAAATAAATTTACCCGCCACCTAGTTTTAAAGATAAACATACCCATCGTGATGTTTTAGTTGGCTTTTCTGGTGCAAGAAGGGACTCTTCTGAACGTACCTGTAATGAAACAAAAAAAATGTTAAAGTCTAGGGTCGCGTACTCATATATTTTCAAAATAGCTAAGAAATCATTTAATTTCTTATAGACGTTCTGGAACCTGGAATAGACAGATTTCTTAGGGTTGGTTTGGGATTTTCCATTTGTTTACAAGCCTACTACTCTAGTGATTCAGTTTAAAATTGAGATGTATTGAGGAAGACATTAGGTCATTCGTTCGTAAGGTATACCTGTGACTCACCAAAATAATTCTGTATCAGTGACTCAGAGTTCATTTACTTGTCAATGTTTATATACCTGTTTGTCGCGTTTCCGATTGTGTTACGACACAACCGCTTTTTGTCTCATCTAACTCGGTAAAAGTTTACCAAATATGGGCTTCGAAGAGTCGATCATGATTTTTTATTGGCATATAAATTGTGATCAAAAAATACTTAGGTTCCTCGCAGCGTGGAGTCGATTAGTTTTCTATTTAATTTGTTTTCTGTGCATAATTTAAAAGGTCTAATAAAACTGTCTTCTCTTCTCATGCTTACTTTTAAAATACCTACCTTCAAACTGGTAAATTTTAGTCATACTCAGAAATTTGTTAGAATTTTTTTCGTCACACATGTCAATCATTTAGAGTCGTGTTGTATTTCATAGGTTTTACCCAATTTAAATTTGTTGAACGATAATGGTCACTAATTGCAGGAGTCACCTTTGTTGTTACTGATTAAATTAATGATTTCGATACAATTTGTCCAGTGTTCTAAAATAAAAATCAGTATTTTAAAGGCATATTTATTATAGTTATCTCTGATGAAATGTGAGCAAAGTATCAACAAGCATGACTGTATAAGTAATATAATTATGCCTAACTAGCTGTTCCCTGCCACGCTTCGCTGTGGATAAAAATAATAAATAGATAAAAACAATCCTTGATGCGTCTTATCGGTGCAGAACTTTTTAAGTTTTTGAAGCGTACACAAACCAACATAACATTTATATATAACATTTATATGTATATATAGACTAGCTGCCCCTGGCGGTTTCATCCGCTGTTTTTTTTTTACTTTCAAACCTTCCCTGTATAATAGCGAACAAAACAAAAAAAAACCACAGATTAAAAAGATCGGACCAATTTCTGAACACACCTTTATATATTTGACATGACAACCAAGCAAATAAGCCAAGTGACACTATTTTTATTTCTAAAAAGACAAAAGAGATCGGACATCCCGAGTTTACCGTACCGATAGGACGAACTTCAAATGTTTCACAGGTAGGAATAGTTTGTATTGGAAAATTAAATTGTCGATTTTAGTATTTTTAACCGACTTCAAAAAAGGAGGAGGTTATCAATTCGTCTGTATGTTTTTTTTTTATTTTTTTTTTATGTTTGTTACCTCATAACTTTGGACTGGGTGAATCGATTTTGATAATTCTTTTTTTATTAGAAAGCTGACGCTTCCCATTTGGTCCCATTTCAATTTAGTCCAGTTCTGATAATGGTATCCATGAGAAAACTATATAAGTCTTAAATTTGCATTAAGTACATGCGCGACAAATAGATGAATAACTCAATAGTCGGTCTTTTGAAGTCGGTTTTTGTTTTTTGTTTTGTAAAAATAATGTTCTTGTTCTTTACTTATTATTCATGTTTCTCACCGTTTAAACCTTCCCTGAACTTTTTTTTTCAAATATTTCAAGATCAAAATTAGCAAAATCGGTCCAGCCGTTCTCGAGTTTTAGCGAGACTAACGAACAGCGATTCATTTTTATATATAAGAAAGAAGATAGATGCCTAATTACTTTGTCAGTGGTTATTTCAACATTTTCTATATTGCTGATTGATTTTAATTTCTTTATGTATTATTATTGATTATTTTTAGTTTAGTCTTATCTGGTTAAATATTATATATGGGTTTGTGAAATATAGTTTTTTACTATCGTGACTTCATAAAAAAATATTGGTCTTGTTTTTCGACCGACACCCGAGCGTTTTTAAAACACCGCCTGTTATCACTAAATAGTTAATTGACGAATTTTTTTTTTAAAGTTGTCGGAATTTTGTTTTTAATAAACAATTTAAATACATAAATAGAAGTGGTATGTACTCGTATGTATGAATTGTTTTTCTTCAACAGACCAACAAGAACAAGAGAAGTACCTAAATCAAGAAGTATTTCGAGAGAACTTAATCAAGAGTTTATAGCCATAGTCATACCCAAGAGCCATAGCCATAGCCAAGAAAAAAAAAACCCATAAAAGCATAAAACTTTTAGAAAAAAAAAATATTATTGTTCTCATATAAATTGTGCATTATTAATATTTAGCAGTACACGAATATCAATATAATAAATCTAAGCAAAGACTATAAGTCCTTTTCTAACCTTTTCCGATATGCTACCTTGCTCAGCCTTATTTGGTCATTACAATAACATCACATGTACCGACGTGGAACACCTATAAAACATACGTGCACATACACATACACATACCTATTACCTTTTTTACGCTTAGGTGGTCTCAACTTTAGGTGTATTGCCTACGCAAATGCATTTTATGTTAATCCCTACATAGGTGTGTCTGTATGTATGTATACGTGATCTACGAAGCGTACACTGTTTTGGCACGAATGTGAGCAAAATTAATTTTGGTTACTTTCTTATCTTTCTTAAAAGATTTGTTTCAATCGTTTGCATCTATAGCAGTCAAATTATTATTAGAAAAAATGGTGATACTAGTGCAGGAGCTACAACCCTTTACATGGTTTTAGTTTACACTTTTCCTTCCATCTGCATCAGGTATGCAACGAGGTATTAAGGAAAAACTCTTGTTAAATACAAGATTTTCTGTGGAACCCGTTATGAATGAGTCCTTAATGGCCCACGATATCATATCAATGTATGAGCAATTTAATTCAGCTTAAGAGACAACGCGTAGGCACATTGCAGCTCATAAGTGCGTTGTAAACTCAATAAGCGTCGAGACGGCTGTAGGCGGCCGGAAAACTGGACTGCTAAGCGACTTCCTACTTAGAGCGGTCGGTGTTCGGCGGAAACGCTATTTTTGGCGCCCACCGCCGCTTCCTCCGAGGAAAGTCAAGTGGACAGTTGAATGCAATCACTTGCTGTGATCAAATCTTGGACCCCTTCCTGAGAATAATAGCCCGTAATACTTTGTTTCATAAACTAGAGCAGACACTTTGTCAAGGATAATTTTGTAAACAAAACAATCAATGTCAATGTGTCACTGTTATGCAAAAATATCTACATGCTAAATTGTGATTCCCGTGTAGCAAAACAGTATGCTAAGCGATTAACAGCGTGGGTTACATGCGATAACACCGACCGCATAAATAATAGAATGACCTCTACATTTGAAGAGAGGACAAAAGAAGGAAGTTCATATAAAGCGAAAAACATTTATAATGTTCCATCGGCTTATACAGACCTGACGGACGCTGTTAAACACCATTATCATCTATTAAGTAATTATAACATTTATAACACACCATTTCAAAGAGCAGTGGTAATGCGAATAGGAAATTAAAAGCAGCGGGAAGTGCATCAATTATATTGTCAATGGTACCATTTGTTTTGCATTGCATGATAAAGTTCTGCTCATAAGGAGTCGAAATCGCTGGGAATCTAGTCAGTCAGGAAGGTATTGTTCGGATTCCTCACAGCATTCCTGTTATCTGACGAGGTCCAGGCGGCATTCCTGCCATTGTGTCCCGCCCTAATAGCGTGTAGGGAATGCACCGGGACTCGCATACACCGGAACCCACAGTTATGGAACGAAATGTGGTTTAACCGGGGACATAATGACATTTTTGACGCATGATACATCAGTCGAGTTAACAGTTAAAAATGTAAAAGGGTGCATTTTATGCAATCTTTCCGGACTGGTGATATAGAAAGCTCTACCGCTGTTTCAGTATGACTCAGTTTAAAAGAACGTTCAAGTATATTATTTGCGGAATAAAGCACCTAATTTCATAACTATTGTCGCTAAAATACGAAGTTTAACACAAAGAAGTAAAGAACCCATTTACATTTTGAATTAAATAAATTCTATCAACAGTATCAAACTTGCCTTGAATTAAGCAAAATTCCGAACACCTGTTCATTTTTGTGCAAAAAAAACTTGAAAAGCTACATAGTCTTGCTAGTCGATATTGTTCTACATTAAACCAAAACGATTACCGTATCCAATTACTGATGTCTATATAAAAAAGTTTTTATTTCCATTCAAACTTTCAACATCATAAAACGGAATGAGGTTGAGGTAGCGAGTGAGACTTGTCGTGGTCATGAATCTTGTTATAAAAACATTAATACTTAGTGACTTGGTCTCCGATCCCTATCTTCAAGCAGTAAATGTTGCTGGCAACCATGACCTATATAAAAGGCAATCAATTATAATTTGTGCCATAAAGGGAGAACTGCACAAGCTAATGTGCAGCCATAATGAAGCAAGTATTATAAAACGTCTACACGAGCTGCGTTATAAAGTTGTAGTCCTACAAACTGTTATCAGAGGACGCGGTGATATCAAAGGAAACTGCAATAATAACGATTTCATTTCTTGTCATGAAGACAACAAGGCTTACATTCATTTGATCTCTTGCATATCCAGGCGAAGGAATCGCTGCACACTTTGACCTCACCGCGCGATGGAAGAATTTCGCCTTTAACAACGACGACTTTAAGTTCAATCTGAGTATCGGCTGTTCATTTTGTAGGTCACAGATATTGCACAGGGGACCTTGTGTAATAACCAGTGTGTCGTACGGACACGGATGCGGTGAAAACTGAGAGGTACATTAATTTAAGAACATCAAAAACATTTTAAACGTAACACAATTAGTTCCCGAGAAACGAGTCAAACAAATTCGCGGCCTTCAAGAGTTCATTTACAGATTTTATGTTCGTTCACAAATTGTGAAGGAGCATCTTCTGTTTAATGGAAACGCACAATGGTCTATGTGATTTCTGAGAATCCAACCAAGGCCAAAGTAAATATTTCTGAAGTAGGTCGTCAAAGTGGAACGGCATACACTTTGCATGTAACTGAATCATAAGTTTATAGTGTTTTAGCTCTATAAAAGCTAGTGTTATGCAGATTTTATAAGCTTTGTTGATATGTTACTGTTATTATTTACTTATGTCCTTTATTTAGCTGACCTAGTTTGTTTCTAAGATATATTGCGTGAATGCCTTGTATCTATTCACTTTGAAGTTTAAACTGCTCTCGGTACTTATAAGATTTTTAGGAAGAATAATTTCATAGGAAACTTACTTATTTACCTCATTTATTATCATAGAAGGCGAAGGCGAGGTGTTGAATTTATGTAATGGTTTTTATTTGAATAGTTTATCATAATAGGACGTTTGCAAAAAATATGTTTATACTTTATACCAATGATTAATCAATATCCTTTAGTATAAATAGTGTATTTCCTTAATAGTTGGTCCAGCCTATTTATAATTATAGAATAACGCTGATTTGCTATTTATTTTACGCTCTTAACGTATCTATTTAAAATTTAATTACACACTAAACTAATCTTCTAATCGTAATTGTGTATGATTAGTATCATTCTTTTTATCATTGAAATCTACACGAGCATGTTTCTTGTTAGTACGGTGAAGAATGTCTAATTACTTAGTTTTACAACAAAATAACAAAGTGATTTGGTATTTAATGACGTCCATACAAATGTAGGTACGTCGGTATTGACTGATATATGTTTATCGACATTCTTAGTTGATATAGAATTACGTTTGTTAATGTACCTACATATTTTGTGTACGCATGTTTTGTAACCTAAGGAAATCTTGTTGCTATGCAGAAATACTATTTATCTCACCTTCTTCGGGAAGAATATCCTCGGTTTTCCCGTATACGTGGAATACGAAGCCATTTTATCGACTTTCGTCACAACCATAATTTGTTTGAGAAAACTTAACCCGACACGAGCAAACACCAGCCAAAACCAGCAATATGTGAATGAAACGTATTTTTGTGTTTTTCTAGAATTTTCGACAATCACGTGCTCTACAGTGAGAGTGAATTGATAGTAACACTTTATGATTACAATGTTTTTGCACGATTCGAGATTTAGATCTCTACGAATGTTTTGTTCGAGTTGATTTCGGTCGCAATAAACTTTTAATCCTTAGAGGCGCGCGTCCACGTCACCCGTGGCCGTCGCGAGTCGCGACACTGCGTCTATCGCGCTGCTACTTGTCAAACTGTTGCGTACACTCGATAATACCAACGAAATATAAATCGAAGCACTCATACAATATTCGCGGTCACATCTTAACTTTGCCGTGTTAGTAATAAGTCGCGTGCACGAAGCCACGCGCTGTTTCTTTTCAAACTGAATTTTAGACGCGTTCAACAGTTGCTTTTATCAATTCAGACATCCTCCCCCCGCACGTGTTCCCTCTCGCTCGCACCTCTTGTTTGGCAAATCCAAAAAAGTGACAGAGCGTATCTACGTGCTCACACACACATGCATGACTAGCCATATCGATAGTGAATGTGTATAGGATAACATGTATGGAGGCAGACATTACTTATACATAAATGAATACACAAGGTAATGGCGGTAAAGTTGTAGGAGAGTCTTTAGGTAGAGTAGCAAATTTTGAGGGTTATAAGGAAAGCTGATCTATATTAATTTACTAAGATGTACTAGGACTAGGACTAGGAGAATTATGTAACTCAATAGACATGCTGACATACAATACAGAAGCAAACAATAACCACCAACAACTACCAGTATTTCCTAAATCATTGGCGTACCGTAATGATATGTACTGCTCTAATAAATTTACCATAATGTGACTTCGAAGCGCTTTTATGGCGACAACAATGGCAATAAAGGGGGAAATTTTGATTAAAGTTCGGTATAGGGGTAGACAGAATAACCATATCGCTACCTACCGGCATTGTTATTGTTTTGCGTATCGAGGAAATTGGAGTAAACGAGAGGGCAAAGGAGAGCCCCGAACAAAGGAAATTATGAATCACGATGACTGCGAAGTTCAAAGAAGTGCAGTCTATGTATATTTCTGTTTATTCCTCGGAGGTGGTCATCATAGGTGGTGCTCACTGCTCATCGGCGCCTGTTTTGAAATAGAAAGCAGTGACACATCGGGAAGAGACGGCGAGACGGGACCTGCCGCCGTCGCCGTCAGCCGGCGCCTGTACTCGTCCAGGACATTATTTTTTATTTTAAAAATAAATCAGACGACTTCTAATGGATTGTGCTAATGGGAATATTCAACTTGCAAAAGTTGCCGATGAAACTTGATCAGAACAAAAACGCAAGAAGCTAACAAGTTAACAACCGAAGAAGGAGCGAGCGCAATTTTTGCATTCAATAAATAGAAATTCTGCAATCTTACATATATATGTCCCGTGCATTAGTTATAGGCTTTAATTGCCTATTTATCTTAGCTTATAGGCCTATGTTAGGAAAAGGTTACTAACCATATAATCTGATCTTGCCCATTTTTCTCATATTTTTTCTAGTAACTTTTTTATGAATTTGACACAAAATGGTTAGAAGCAATTTCGCGGCAGACGATTGATTAGTGCGAAGAAAAAAATGGTGTGGGCATCAGTTCTCTAAAAGGCAATACCTAAAAGCGTCAGTGCTTTGATTAATTCTGTTATATGGAAGGTAGTCAATTAAACTATTATTATAGAGTCTGATAAGGCGGATTCGGTGACGATATATATTATGTATTATATCCTTCCATTCATTAGTTTCGTGGATGGCACACAATGTGACGCAAACAGTACTTTAAATAGTTAGGTACACGTATAATATAGGTATTTATTTAATTAGCTGCTGTTATTCTTATCGTCACATCTGTTGTTTCGCACAGACGTGGATTGAACACGTCTTATTCTTCCGATATTGCTTTAAATTGTAATCTTTATGTAGACTCAAATTAACATACGGCCGACGGAATGAAAGTAATAGATTTAGATTTATTAAGCTAATTTTAGTTTTAATTTGATTTTAATTTAAGTTCGTTTATCTTTAAATAATTAATATTTTACAATATTTTCAAAAAATAATACATAATAATATGCTAAAATACTTACCTTATTTTTATCATATTATGTAAGTATATTAAGCTAAGAAGTTATTTTTAGAGGTAGATTATGTTCACGGTTACATCGATTAGTTTCAACAATGCCTTACAGTAATTGAAACTAAACTGAATATTGGGACATGATTCTCACGTTTTTCTACCTCCTGATTTGTGTGTCCGTATATGGTTTAACCGCCAACCCAAACAGCACAAAGGCTCACGTGGAAAGGCTTTGTTTGACTTCAACACAGTACAGTAACTTGGATGAGTAAACGAAACTGCTATGTTACTATATTACCATAAGTAGATAATTATACAATTTCGGGAACTCCAATTTGCATAGCATTGTTTAACATATTAAGAATCACGTCACTAAACGTTACCTTAGGCATAATCTTCCTGCTGTACTGGATACTTAACGAGCTTCCTTTCATACAACATGTCACTGTTTTTTTAAGTTTCATATTCCTCATAAATAAATGCTTTTTTTTATAACTGTAACGTTCTATATCACTATTTACACTTCACGTGCGTGTTTCTTCAACAAAGGTCCACTTTATTCTGTTGCAAGTGTCAAGAAAAGCTTAATGCGCGATTCTTCACATCAGCGCAAATCATTTGCTCGACCGACATATTATGCGGTGCTGCATTTTTTCTTGACTGTTATGCAATAAAAACTAGTGCATAAAATATATTTTGGGACACTATCATCTCAATGTCTATGTCTGGTTAGATAGAGGAAGTGGACTTTGAACATTCCCGGTAAAAAAAATATGTGATTCAAAGGTTTATGCAATTGCGATAAGATATCTTCTTCGTTCTATTTTGGTCTAATTTTGTCTCACAAATACGCAAACATTATTTTATCAAGATATCGTCAGAATCCGAATAATATTATAGAATTTCTATTTTGAGAACAGCGAACGAGTCTAAAATTTTCCAGTAACCTCAATGGAATGAAATTTAATTAGAATAAAATGTGGACTTGGTTTGGTTTTGACACCTTTCGTAATTTATTAACAACCCTCTTTTAAACCATGTTTCGTAAAACTTTTAAAACTTCTTTTAATACTTCACAGACTTTGAAAACTGTCTACATATTTATTGCAGCAAAATCCAAGGACGTTTTGTCAAAAAACATTGCTTCGTCTAGACTATACTTTGGCTCAGCCGAATATGCCGTGTCAAATAAGCTTGTGATGTGGAGTAGTACCTACGTTGTAGCTCGTTTATTCTTCATACATGTTTGACATGTCATGCAACAAAGCTAACCATAATATTGTTTATCCACTTAGTTCATTGAACTTTCTATATAACGCATGGACGTATTGGACGGGTTTGTTATTTGATTCATTGTCCATATCAAAATATTGTTTGGATTAGGATCATGCACATTAAGTTTGCTTAATCTTATACGTACGGTAAGGTACGCCTCCGCAGCAGGTCAATGCACCTGCGGCATTATACTTTGACCATCTGAGCACCGATTTTCCTTGGTTTGCCTTTTGAGCATAAACGTAGCTGAATTAGCATCTTTAAATGGCACTTAGTCTATCTCTGACGCAGGTAGTGTTCTAAAATCATGGCAATGCAGCGAAAGTATTTCGTAAACTTTCTAGGAACGTGCCGTTAGACTCGTAAATGTAATTAGGACTTCTAATTTTGCTTTCTCTCTATAAAATTTTGAACTTTCAGTATCGATTCATTGTTCTTCTATGTCTTCATTTTCGTTTGTGTTTTCATTAAACGTAAGGCTAGTTTCTACAGAGGAAAACTATTGACCTTTTACTCTGTTGTTCGCTATGATAATGAGCCCTTTAGTAAAATGTCAGAACTTACACATAGATATAGTTACACATAGATGGATAGTTGTGTAGATGTTTTACTGGCGATTTGTTGTTAAAATTAATTTAATTGTGTATTATTAGTGTGATAATTCTCATCATTTTCATCATACACACTTAATTGCCTAACTCAGTAAACTTAGTATTCGTTTGAGTCCTTTTACAACTTGCCGACTCTCATGAGACACCATAATTTTGTAATAATAAATATTTCTATATAGAAGTAAGTATAATAATTATTCGTAAGCTACGATATTCCTGGAGAATCAAGTCTAATAAGTGACACTTTTGGAAATTTGTTTTTTGCGAACCAAGTTAGCTCCAAATATATGTTACAAACACATACATTAACGTTTTGGAATGTTTCCGGACACAAAATATTCTAAATTTTGTCCGTTATCATGACGCTCATATTATTTTCTTTCATCAACATCAGAACCACCATTTAGTCGCAAAAAGGTAACAAAACAAACATAAAGAGACTTACTTTCGCATTAATAATGCTAGTTTGATTTGAATAGTCTGTTGTTATGGTGATCGAGTACATTCGTACTTTGCACGCGCCGCATAGTAGCCCAGCTACTCGCGGTTTGCTGTGTTTACACTTGGAGTCACGTTGCTGTTGAGATGCAGAATTGTGGCGCTTATTGTAAATTAAGATTTTAAATATTGCTGAAATGCTAACTAAATTGTTTTGTTCGCGGGAAAAACAAGTGGCGTCGATCATGGTAGAGTTGCGTCAATACCGTCCACCGGTGTTAGTTAATTAGGTATTTATCTAACTACGTGGGTATTACCGTGCTGTACCTGTATTTTGTACCTTTGTATCTATCTAAACAGCTTATATACCCTGCTAAGTAAAGGCCTCCTTCTTTCCGGTCTCTTTGGATAACGGCTTCACGATGTCCTTCCGTTCTGTGCGAACCTTATCCATTGCCTTGACATGATTCCTTCCTTATCAGATTTCTTTTCCGATGTTTTCCGAAATCCTTTCTTTCTTATCGTTAGATTTGCTGAATGAACTAGTTTTTCATGTGATACATATTAGTTTAAGCTCAGTAATATTAAAGACGTAAAAATCTTTTCTAAATAGAAATTAAGAATATTTTATAGTAAGAAGAGTAATGCAGATTGGGTTTTACTTAATACTACTTACTAGTTATAAATGCCGCCAACTGTACAATATAATTAGATACTCTATAGTTTTCGCAAATACAATAATACTAAATAGGTACACAAAATCACTGACATACGAGTAATTGGATATTTCACTACATTTGAAGACTTGAACTTGAAGACGCGTGGGAAAACGAAACACCATCTCGCGAGCAAAGGTCGTAGAGCACACTTATTACCAACATAATTATACACCTCGGAATATATCATTGGATATTTAATTAGTAGTAGGTACAAATATGAAACCTGCTGAGTTGATTAATGGATATTTTAAAGGCAATCATAAAACTAGACTTGGCCATAACCATAACATGGTAGAGGTCGGTTTTGAAAATAATGCTGTTTGTTTTTACATTTACAGTCTATTAGTTAAACGAAAACAGCAATACTTTTAGTTAGAGAGTTAAGTTCTGTCATTTTAGAACTTCTCAAATTGTTGTTGTTGATTTCAAAGTTACCTATTTAGGTAACTTTAGAGATTAGAGATTTAAATAAACCAAAAAAATTAGATAAATCTGAAAATAATTTTAATAGCGGTTCCGGAGTATTTTTCCAACATAAGAAGTAGATTGTACCGATAGTTTTTAACCATATTAAATCGTATATTAATTATTCTTTTTATTACACGTGATCAAAAAAGAGACGTTTTGCAAGTGTTAATATAAAGTTGTTAGTTGCCATTTTGATGTCATTATCTCTGGAGCGCGTGCCGTTTGTGTCAACAGTCATGGTGTACGGTTACCATAAGGGAAGTGCTGATTCTTCTATCCTTATAACTTACACCTATTCAGACTCATATTATCTTCATCCGCAACGGTCGATAAGCAATTCTATTTAACCACCTTCTGTTATTTGTTTTGTTCTTGTCAGAAGATATGCACAAATAGATTTGACTTTTTAAAATTCAATATATGTTTGCATCAGTTTTGTCCACACCCGCATTGGTACGCTCTTCAATAGAGTTATCTTATCTTGACTGAACTATTTTACCCTGAATTTGAAATCTATTCGGGGAACACATTAATAATTGTTAATCCCTTGTCTTTTGTTTTGTGTTTTATGTATAGTATTATCGGCTAAGTATTTGTCAGATGCTGCGAAATAAGTTCTGGTTTACGCATATTCAACTTTTGGCGTTTTTCATGTGTATTTCTTAGTAAATTTAGCTTAGTTTAAACTATCTAAATACCTACTATTATAGACATACAGTCTGCTAAAATCGAAGCCTCATCTTTGCCCTGTTTCATCACATATTGTATATGTCAACTCACCACAGAAGGTGTTTAATTGCATTTTTTATTCAGCAAACAACAGATGCTGAATTTGCGTAACCTCTTTTAATATTGAAGTTACTGTCATTTCGTGTTAATTTTGTAATGATTCATTGATATTTTTACCTATAGTTTTCACTGGTTATTATACATATAAATAAATAACGTTTCACACTCATAGCTCCCCGACTAGGATAAATCCTGTGTCGGGGATGCCATGGAACACACACAAAGACAAGGACAACTAACACCCAGACCCAGAACAGAACACACAGCAGCATAATACATACAGGATATAGGTACAGCATTAATAATATTAGTAGAATTGCCTAACGAGCATAGATTAATAAAAATAGAGATAAACTAATTTCTTTTGGTATTACTATTTCTTCATAAGTTAGAATCTGGCATGGTAGCAATGTTAAATCTTTTAAATATATTGACGACTATTATAGTAGGTAGTGTGTAATGACGTAATTTGCAAAATGACTTTCAAAATTACCCAAATGTGCGTCAAAAGGATACGGTAAGTAACAGTGCAACTCGTTGGATTCCGTGAATCTGTATTCTGATTCACTAGCTGAGGTAATATTCGAAATTCTTTAGCCTTTCTTCGATGCAATAGTTATAAGAGTTTCACTGAATTTGGCCTTACTAAAAATATTTGTATAATATCATTCACCGTTGAGGCGTCGACTATTGCCAAAATATTTTTATTCTATCAATCGAAATGTGTTCTAAATCAAAATACAGCTCCAATATTAGACGAACACTGTTAGTAAATTTAGAGAGATATATTCAAAACAAACGTAGGTTTCCACGGTGTCAATGATATTTGCATACCTGTATTTACATAAATATCATTTATGGATCTCTTATTGTTTCTATTTAAAACTAGCGACTGAACGCTTATCTATACTTTTACAATCTGCAATACTTAATATTACAAAGAGATAAGTTTGTACGGTTATGACTTTGAATGCAGTTATCTCTAGAACTACTGAACCGATTCCAAAAATTCTACCACTGATGAGAAAACTACTAGTAGTTAGTATAGCTTGTTTTATTACTTTGAAAGCTACAATATTCTTGACATACGCTGTTGAAACTGCGGACAAAAGCCACTTGTTGAAGGGTTAATTATTTAGTTTAACCTGTTTGTTGTTTTGATTTTTTGTTTGCGTCAAATCTAGTAATTACAAATACACATCCAAATCTATGTTATGTAACACAAATTGAATACATATTTCTTGCAGCAACCAAATCTTTAACGATAACAGTAAAATCTTCTGCTCTTTGTAATACACAATATTAATAGCGTCTGGCTTAAGCTTTTAGCCTAATCTCTGTCCAAGGTGATTCAAGGAACTGAACAATGATGAATAAAAAACATGGACATCCGAATATGAATCACTTTGACATTGTAATAGCGACCTTTGTGTAGAGGTAGGCGTTTCGGTTGAAGCTTAAATTGATTCAGATAGCTTCATTCACTTTTAGAATGATGGGAGACAATAGTAAATAAAATTTTGTTAGCTTACAAATTAATATTGAGTCCTATAATTATCACAAAATGTTTATTTATTGGCACAGGACCGAAAAAGATAGCGCGCTGAAGAGGAGACCAATACTCAGCAGTGGTGGAAAACAGACAATTATGATCATGATTTTGATTTTATATTTACAGTAAAAGAAGAAAAAACACAAAATTCTCGAACTTAACTTATTTTTAATGTCATATTTATATTTTTGACACTTTAGGATATTTTTTACAGGTCTTAAAAATGACAAGCCATTAATATTAAAGAGGAAAATAGTTTACAATTTGAGGACATAATATTTATACGACTACTAAGGATATCCATTTATTTTTGGAACCATATATTACCATTATTATATTAGTTGACATCCTACTAAAATTTAATTATATATGTCAGTTTCTATGTTTGGATGTTTGTTACTCAATCACGCAAAAACGGCTATAGTCGTCACAAAATAAGAGGCCCGTTTGGACACTTGAGAAAGACCGTAGAATGTAACTTGGAACGCTTTTCGCGCATACTTTATGGTAGCATGTAATGTCAAATTATAACGAAACTGTCAGAAACGGTTACGTTCCCAGTCTTCTTTTTTCAAATATTAGTGTTGTAACTTGTAACCAATTAATTATTGATTGGCAGGCACCGCTCGTCGCCCCGCACAGATTATTTTTAGTTGGTTTAACTTTTAATTAAAGAGATCTTTAAAATCTAACCTGTGTTTTATGGAAAATCCTGAGATTTGCAAGATCCGGCCGCAATCCTGAGAAAAATCAAAAAATCCTGATATCTCAGGACAAATCCTGAGATATGGTAACCCTATTCCTGCAGGATAACGGCTAAAACCAATATAACCTATAAATGTGAATGTTGGGATGTTTGGATGCTCAATCATGCAAAAACGTCTTAACGGATTTGGATGTGGTATTAAGCTATCTTATACCCTGGATATCATAATTATAGGCATACTATCTATCTTAGAAATCGCGAATGAAACCGCGCGGCACGACTAGTAAGAAATATTTAGCAAAACGTCGCTAGTCGCTACAATAAAACGAATAGGAGCTCAAACCAGCCTTGTGGGCTATAAGGACAGGACATCCCGACACAGTCGACATAAGGTTATTTGTTTAAGTTTAGTGCCGGCCCACGTATTAAATTACATCATTATGGTTTTATTGTGGTTCATTCATTGACCATTTCCATGCAACCATCTTTTGTCGCTGTCCCTGTTGGTTTGACATCTCGTTGTCACATGTCAGCAAACTTAGCCGCATGTCTTGTGTCTAGAATTCTAAAATGATATTAAATTAGGTACATCATTATGGTTTTATTGTGGTTCATTCATTGACCATGTCCACGCAACAATATTTTGTCGCTGTCCCTGTGATTTGACATCTCGTTGTCACAAGTCAGTAAACTTAGCCTCGACTTCTGGGTCTAGAGTTCTAGATGCTAGATGTTAAAGTAAAGTTAACTGATGATGATGATCAATTCACATTTGTTGAACTTGATCGAAATCCCCAAACTTTTCTTATCTCATTGTCTTCAATCAGCGTTTGACTTTTTATTCTAAGTACGACATACGTTATATTTTTTTGGTCAATCAATGCTCGTCGCGGTTCTCCGCTAGCGCTTTCTTCTTATCACAAAAGCAACGTAGCATGTGAAATGGATACCTTTTAAATTATAATTTTTTTTTAATAAAAGTCCAACTGCTGTTTATTAATTGGTCCATGACCATGACATAACAAAAGTTCAAACATGTTTCCTTTTCTTTTATACAATATGTCCGGTTTCCGATGTCCGATACTTTAAGGGGTTAAAATGCAATTAATTTTATCGACAAATCACGGATTTTTTTTTATTTTTCTCATTATCTCTTATTTTATTTTTTTTGTTTTATTTCATTTGCTGGGGTATGCGCGCTTTTCAAGTACGTATGTTTACACTGTCATAGCTCCTAAACTATTTAACTCACAGTTAAGATTTAAATGTACATTTATAGCAAATATCCTGTATTATTAAAAAAAAAAATAAATAAAATTGGTTAACACATTGGTTTTTTTTTTAAACTAATAATCTGAAAAAAACATCAATTTGTTGTCCAATTTATTTTTTTCAAAAATTATTTTTAATAATACTGAAACATTAAAAAAATAAAATTTGAATCTCGATTTATTGTCTACACTATTAACTAACATTTGAGACAACTTTTGTGTTTGTAAGTCTTCTACTTGGGTAGATATTGTTAAATTAATACAAGCACCTATGCTTCGCTAACAATTTTTTTTAAAGTGCTGCCATTTTTTTATTGATGGAGAAAAATAAAAAAAAAATCCGTGATTTGTCGATAAAATTAATTGCATTTTAACCCCTTAAAGTATCGGACATCGGAAACCGGACATATTGTATAGTCTCTGTCTAAACTTACCCATAGATAAGTTGAACTTACCCTAAAAAGCACCTGTGAAACCGATAGATAGATAGTATAGACGAATATCGGAAATGGCAATCCGTCAAACCGTTTTCTCGCTAAACCCACTTGAATTCGACCTTTTTCCTTCTTTTCTTATCTTCTAAGAAATACCCAATTATGAAAGAATGTGTAACCCAAGTTTTACTTCGTACTGCATAACATGTGTTATCATCAAACAATGAATGAAGATTATCACAATTTTGTGAATCATTAAGTGCAAGTTCCGCTCAAGGGCCTTTTCCTTGTTCTTGTTCGTAATACTGGTAATACTTTAGAACTAAGAATATTTGACGAGCAATTCGCAAATATCAGTGACTGATATCGGAACAATATAATTATATACCTATGGACTAGTTGTAACAAGATAGGGGCGTGGCCCGCGGCCGGACGACGCGCACGCATAGCGCTTGTTTCAACGAGTCTTTTAGATAACGCAAATATGTTATCAGAATCTATATTTTATTCAGGATTTGATGTAATCTCAGTATGGATAAATTTTTAATAGAATGAGATGTAAATTTGTTAAATGTGGTGAAATTTAGGCTATTTTTATTCGTGATCTATTTGGCTGGAAGACTTGCGGGACTACCGGGCTTTTTTGAAGCCACGGATCGGATACATTTTGATGGGAAGAATTACAGAAAATAAAAAAATATTCTTCGAACTCCCCAGAAAAATAAACGATATGAAATCTAACGTTTTTTATGTTATTTAATGAAGGTTTTTTTTTTTCATTTTATGTTGTCTCACGAAAGTGATAATCATTTATTCATCCCTCCAAATGCTGATCTTGCGATAATTATATTTCCGAGCTGAGCTTATCTTTATAAAGCTACTTATCTACCGTATTCAGAGATTATAATGATTATTTTCTAATTAAAATAAATATCCGATTACTTAATATAAATAATCTGCATGTTATCACAATGTTATCTTTACCCATTGAATACTATTTTAGCACGTTTTTTTAAAGTACTAGAAACAATAAAAAAATAAAAAAAAACACAACTCATAAATTGTTTAAAACAAATTCCAATGATGTCATCGCATATCACAATAAATGAAAATTATGTAAATTGTAATTTATTTGGTAACATCTTGATTTGGTTATTTAATATTCTTACCATATAAATATCTACTAACGAATTTCCATTTATACGGCATAACAAAGATATGACTCACACCATAGATTTTAATATAATGAATTCGTGTCTTATTTAAAATTAATTAAAAAAGTATGATTTAAGTGGTATGCCCAACTAGTTCAGATTGGGGTTCCGTGGTTTCACATGCGTGGTTATGAAAAACGGTGATAATGATGAAAAGTAGCCTATGTGTATTTCCAGGGTATCCTATATTTCCTATGTGTAAGCTGAGATACTAAAAAATATCTGCTCTTGTCCTTGTCTTTGTGTGTGTTCCATTTCCATGGCATCCCCGACACAGGGTATCCTAGTGAGAAGCTATGAAGGTGAAACTTAATTTTATTTTAGTTTGTATTGGTATAAGCCATATAGTTTGGAATAGGTAGGTCTTTCATATTACAACCAATTCAGTTCAGCCGTTTCAGTGAGAATATCAAACACATACACAAACTTTCGCATTATAACACTAGTATAGTAATTTTAACCATATTTTTTAAGAGTTTTAACCTTTAATTAAACAGAACTGAGTTTGATAGTCAGTGAATCATTGCGCGTATTCCCATCTTGTCTTCCCGAAATAACTCCATTCATTCGTAGACTCGCACAATATCTAGACTCGATCTATTTCCAGCCGACTGTCCCGCTTATAAATTGACCAATATTGCCGTGGGAAAAAGAAGCGATACGTATTTATAGCTTTATCAAGTCTTTCATACCAAAAGACGTAGTTTGTGAGGTTGTGATTTCGGTTTGGAATTTATTAATCTGATTGTATCGTGTTTATTCATTATAAGTATAAATCAATTCGTTTTCGCTTCCTTTTATCGTTATCCACATCGTCGTTGATTATTTGTTGCTACGTCTAGTTTTTGTCGAAAAATTCCTTAAAAGGTCTCACATATAAAGTTCTCTAATAATATAGTATTTGTTATGGACGAAACCGTTGATACTTTTTTCTGTTTTGCTAACCTACACCTACACAGTTTATTTCAATAAAATAACTCAATATTTATAAATTATTTTAAAAACCAGATTTTTTTGCATTGTCATTGGAGTCACAAAAGAATTCCACAACTCATTTTTGGCGTCTGGAAGTGCTTCTAATTTAGCTTCGAAAATTTGACTGACACAGACATATACCTACATAGTACATACTAACGTACTCGTAGTAAATTAAATAAAAGCTTGTAAAACTTGAATCTGATTCTCTGTTACTATCGTTACTCAATGATTTGCTTTGAATATTCATGCGAGACCTTATTATAATGCTTCATATAGAAATGATCGAAGTGAATCACGCAGTTTGCATATTTCATCTTTACCTGTTTTGTTTATTTAGCCTAGTATTCCTGGTATTTGAGTCATGGCTTCGATGCAG
Source organism: Alcis repandata (assembly GCA_949125135.1). Lineage (NCBI taxonomy): Eukaryota > Metazoa > Arthropoda > Insecta > Lepidoptera > Geometridae > Alcis > Alcis repandata. The sequence goes on along the minus strand of OX421226.1, from coordinate 5,295,354 downwards.
GTATCACACCACATCGCTGCGCTGGTGCACCTCATTGGCGCATTTAAATTTTCTAACATTGCTCTTTTAGGAATTTACAACAAGTAAAACACAAGGAAGTGTACATACTGTACCGACCCCACGTAGGTGGGATAAGGGTAGGCAGATGATGATGCTCTTTTAGGAATTTCTGAAGGCGGAACGCTTTCGTAAATCTGTCACCGCAAGTATTTCACTATCGCGGTTATCGTACTGATTCATAAGTTAGTCAAGGTTTTCAGCGGAGGCGAGCCCGTAAAATTCGGTTTACATTATTAGTAATGCTTCGAGTAAATTTTAATTGAAGTTTGATTCACAATGAATGTACCTTACCTGACACTACCAAATATGGATAAACTATTTCGTCTTATTCCGTCATATGCGTTTGACGGCGGTTTCGCTTTATAAGAAATGTTGTTTACAACAGTCTATTTCATCTTTCAGAAGTCAGAAGTCACGACCCACCACCTAGAAGTCCAGAAGCCAGACGCTACCCAAAAAAATAACCCAGGTGTCCAAAACCCAGAAGCCAAAAGTCACCCTGAAGCTTCAAAACAAGTAAAGTAAACAATACAGGGTTATTCATAAAGGGTATGCTAAGCCGAAAAGGGCTCATGGTACTCATCATTATGGACAACTTTTACTATAAGACCAACACGAAATTCGCGAAAAAAAAAAACCAGCTGTTCCATAGAAAAATGTCAATGACATTGGACAAAATGTATGAAACAGCTGATTTTTTTTCGCGATTTCTGGGTTGGTCCCATAGTAAAAGTTGTTCATAGAGAATACTATAGGTAAGCCCTTTTCGGCTTAGCATACCCTTTATAAATAACCCTGTATTTTCTTCGTACCTATTGTTATTGAAATTAAAAGCTATCGTATTGTCACTGCTGCTAAAGATAATACGCCTTGCCCTACCAGATAATGAACATTTCGGATGATTCATAATACATAGTTCTAACATGGCCACGTTATTCTGTCAACCTGTTTAAGTAATAACGGTAATACCTAAAAGCCGAACGATGTTAAAATTGAGAAAAATATAAAATTTGATGATTCATTGTATTGGGCAAACGTGGTTACGCCAAATACCTTCCTTAAATGTCTACATAAAGTCGTGACTACATACACATAAAATATCCTAAGGAATATTCATTTTCCCGATGTTTTGTGCCATTTTGTTAACTAAACAGTTTGGCAACACTGAACTGATCTGTGTCTCATTTCATTTCATTTCAATAAGGAAGAAAGGGACGCAACCACTTTTAGAGCTGTCAAATTTGGTTAAGTTTACAAAATGGTATGACATAATTGATTCAATACCTTCTGGTTCTTCTTTTACATTTCAATCCTTTTTAAACTTTTATGCTATTTCCTCTCTATATTTGGAGCAATATCTTCTCAAAATTCAAGAAACTCAACTAAACGGATAGCGGATATCTATAACCACACTATTTCATGTCAATAAATTCTATTTCGACATTGGTATTTAGAGCACATAAACATAAACAGACGGACGATTGTCTTGGATCTTCGCACCAAAGGGAATTCCTACGAGAAATTCCGATGCCTGGAGTCGGTGGTGCGGAGTTAAAAATAATAATAACGAGTCGTTGGGTTAACCTATTTCTCGAAACGAGCATAGGAGGAAGAAAACAAATAGTCGAATTGAGAACCGGCTCCTTTTTGAAGTCGGCTAAAATTAGCTGAATTATACAAGTTAAGTATCTTCAATTTTTTATTTCCAACTAGCTGCACCCGGCGGTTTCACCCGCTGTTTTTTTTACTTTAAACCTTCCTTATATTCAAATTGGTCCAGCCGTTCCCGACTTTCAGAGAGACAAACGAACAGCGATTCATTTTTATAAATAAGAAAGAAGAAGAAGATTTATAAAGGTGTCTAGATTAGGAAACAATACAGCTAAAGAAGTTGCAGATTAACAATTGTTTGAATTACCGTGTGTTACTGAGATCAATAATTATTTTACCGTAACTAGTTGTCCGCCCCTGCACTACCAAGTGTACGATTCCCGCACAGAAGCCATTTTTTTTCTAAAATTTCTCATAATTTAAAAGAGAAAAAGTCAATAAAAATTAAAAAAAAAAATACAGTAAATAAAATTATTATTATTATTTAATCGTAATCGTAGATTCTAGATCAGTTACTGTTGACCAACTATTTCACGCATATCGAGGGTGACTCAATACCGAGAATTCTCACCTCATACGCGAACAAACGATAATATTGTACAGATTATTGCCCTATATTGGTGCCTTTTAAGTATACAGGGTTATAAAGAAAGGGTATGCAAACCGCAACGACTTCAAAGTATTCATCATTATCAACAACTTTCACTACGGGAACAACTCTGAAATCAAGAAAAAATCATCTGTTCTATAGAAAAATGTCAATGACACCTGAAAAATGTTTGGAACAGCTAAACTTATCATCGTGACATCATTGTTGGTCTAAATTCGATGTCGAGAATAACGCAAAGTGGAGTAGAAAAGCGAAGAAGGCTGACCCACCACCATGTGAGATACATGGCATATCCTCGAGGAGAAAAAGAGAGGGTTGGCCTCATAGTAAAAGTTGTTCATTATAGGTTGATTACACGTGACGAGACAGTGCCCTCGGCCGAGTACTCGGTTTGTATAAACATTTTGCCGAGGCGAGTTAGTCATTCCCATAATTTGTTTGCTCGGCCCAGCGAGCCCATCTACTGTCTTGCCACTGTACTCGTTACGTGTAATTAACCCAAAATGAGGAGTACTACGAGCCCTTTTTGGCTTAGCTTACCCTTTCCTTATAGCCTTGTATTGTTGCCTTTTAGGTATACTAGTACTGTTAATGTCCCGATGGTCGCCAACGCGTGCGCGTGCGCCGGCGCCGGCGCAGGCGCCACCGCCCTCATACAAAGCGAAGCTTGTTTCCTTACATTATTGTTTTGCACGGTTGGTATCAAGGTATCATTCAAGTTTCCAACATTGTTGGTTATTATGGCTTGAATTATTGGCTCTAAACCGTAGAGTAATAATGTTTAACTCAGTACAATACCTAACTATTGTTTGTACCTACCTACTATGTGGATATTGGGAATTCAGTAGCAGTCTACGTAACACTAGACTAGAATAAGATAAATGTTACTCAATACGAGTACAATAAAATAAATCTTTAATAAGGTAATCAATAAGCAAGAAAATCAATTATGATGTATCAATCAGTTCCTTATTAAATAAATGTGTTTTTTCATATTTTGTAAAATGACGGCTATCAGATATGGCAGATACTACCTCTAAAATCGGAATTAGCGACTACAATAGAACTAGTAGAGCCATACAAAAAAGATACTTTAAAAGATACCTTAAATAATTTTAATTAAAAAATAAATAAATACCGTGTTTTATATTATTTAACAGAAAAGAAGCTTACGTATGGCATCTGAGTTGAGTTTAAAATAAAGGTAAGGTAGGGTCATCTAAAACAAAAATGAAAACTCAATTTAAAAAAATATATATTTCTCAAAAAAAATATTTCTCTCCTATAACAAAGTGTTCTATTGTTCAAAAATTAATCTTTATCTGCTTTAGCATTCTTATTCTTCTAATAACACAATTTTTCAGTATTTTTAAAGTCCTTTGAGAGAAAACGCCTGAGCTACAATAAAACGCAACGAACGTGCTTGTGATTCAGAAACCAAACAAGTCAAGGATCCGTGCTGCATATCTGTGACCACATTTTGTGCATTTTAACTATTATATTCAATAACATATAGGTTTTTTCGGTGATAATACAGCTGTTACCGAAGCCTTTTTTCCTATAGATTTAAACTTAGTAAAATAAAGCTGTCCTTGTCATTACGGTCTATTAGAAGAAGACTTCAACAGTTTTAATAAATTTTGATCTGTCAACTAAAGCTTTTAGAATTAGCTGCACCGCCATGTTTTATCATTCATTTTATTATAATTACATGAGTCTTCTCGTGTATTATTGAGTCTATTATCACTACTCGCGACTCCACAATACAAAACACAAATATAATTCAAAAGTGTCGCGTCAGTACCTTTATAAAAGTACTGTACCTTTATAAAATTCATAAATCTACTTACCAGTAGTGCCATTCTACTGGTAAGTCACAACCCCATAAAAAGAAACCGTAATCAAAATAATTTGAAAATTGATATTAGGAACTTAAAATGTTAAATACTTTTTAAATAGTAGGTAAATAAAGGGTCTAAATTAAAAGCAGTAGTTAATACGTATCGTTCTTTCAATGTAAAATCTACTACAGTAACTAAATAGTTCTTAGTATATAGCCATTTGCATTTACAAACTCTAACTATTCATTCACCTATTTTGGGATCTTGCATCATTCCTAAAATTGAATTCAGATCGCATAGCACAAACATGTCTAAAACATTTCTAGAATTTTAAGTATTTTTGCCAACAAGTGCTTTTTCTAAATAACTATTACTCGTACAAAAAAAGCGAACAAACCGTTACGAGTACGGTATTTGCTAAAAGAAATGTTCTGCCCATAATTCTTTCTGGAATTTGGGACAAGGAAAACAAAGACAAGGAGTTAGAGGTTCTGCATAAGTATAATTTATTAGTCAAAGGAGGACTTATTTACCTACGTTAAAAAAAGACCCGATGATGAAAATCTAATGCAAACAATTGCATCTAGATCCGTAATGCATGCTTGGACCATCAGCAGTTCGCGTGTTGTTCTTGTAAAGAGGTTTCGATTTTGTTTACCTTTTGTTTGTTGTGTGTGTTTTGTTTATTGTTTATCTTCAATAGGTTTAATACGTATTCAATGTGATGATTTCCTCTTATCACGCTGCCCAACTCTGCTTCCAACCATCGTAGCACGTGCCTCTCTCCAATCCCCAATTCTGTTAGTGCAGTGCCCACGCGGTCGCGCAATGCGGACATGTCACTCTGCGGAATTGGATGAAGAGGTAACGAGACACCGGCGACTTGCGACAAGACAGCATCTCTTGTGTACACAGCTTTATTGTATCCAGCGTCCGTCACAGCACAGGTCGCCAGGCGAGGCCAACGATCTTTAAAGCTAGTACACACTTTGTGGCGAGTTTACTTAGTTGCTGGAATTAGAAGATAAGCGCTAATGCAACTTGTGTGCAAAGAGGTTATCATAAAACTACTGCAAAATAGCCAATTACGAATGATTATAAACCAATCATGTTATCGATAAAGAGACGGCCTCTGGGCCTCCATTGAGTGCCTACTTTGTTTGTGTAACCAATCAAGCCCATTCTTCAATCAGTCTTCAAGCTAATGTAAAAGTTGCTCAACCGACTCATCAAAAAATCGTCATGTCCAACTATGTTGTAAGTCTTATTAAGACAAGTCAATAGATCATTGCCAGATTGCCACAGTGAAAATACCCCTTTACTTCGGTTTCCGTTACTTACAGACTAATCGGTAAATTGCCAAATGCCCGAACCAAATTACGACCCACAAAAAGTGTTATGATTCAATCAGAATTAACAACTGGGATGTTGGAGATTTGTCTCGTAAAATAAATGACTCCCAAATAACTAAAACGCTTGTTCAATCACCAGGCGACCTCGAAGTCCGAATAATCAGCAAGTTATTTTTTCAGGTCGCAGGGAAGAGGATGCAGGAACTTTTAATTTAGTTCTCTAAAAAGCGGACGTGTTTTAGTGCCTCTCGTCTGGAGAGCAATTTAATGTCGTAAAGTTCCACTCTAGGTCCGGAATCCGAACAATTTAACTAATTTGGCTTGAAATTTGATTCCCTTTTAAGAGTGCTGAAATCTAAATCGATCAAGATGTGCTTTCTAAAAGTTTACAGATTTCTTTGTGAAAACAAACCATTACCAGTTTCGTCTTTCAATTACGTTTATTGTCTTCCTGGCCGTTGTCTGTTAGCCTCTGTTATTGAAATGGATTACCAGATCGACTTATGACCGATTTAACTGCCGCATGAATTAATTCGCTCGCAGACCAAAGAACATCAATTAATTAACCAAACAAACTAACTTGCGGATGAACCCAAGTGTTGATTGCTCTGAACAATGAATGGAGCAGTGTCATAACAATCACTAAGGGGCTAAATAATTGATAACAAGAGGATCTTTTAAATAAGATTGACACAGTTTATTGAGGCGCCACTTGCGCTGTGACCTGGCGATGTGCTGGAGACGTAAAACTGCCTAATTAATGGGAGACTCGACCGTTCCAGACCACACGCGTTAGCGGTGAGAAGTCAACTAGCACACCCATTGACTCCAGACTGGCGATAATACATCACGACATGTCAAGAACGCGGTACGTTTTTGAATTCGAGCCAATTGTGCTTTTGTACAATACAGGGTTATACAGAAAATGTATACTAAGCCGAAAAGGGGCTCATAGTGCTTATTATGAACCACTTTTACTATGGGACCAACCCGGAATTCGTGAGAAAAAATAAGCTCATCCATAAATTTTGTCGAGTGTCATTGACATTTTTCTATGGAACAGCTGTTTTTTTTACGAATTCCGGGTTGGTCCCATAGTAAAAGTTGTTCATAGTGAGTACCATGAGCTCTTTTCGGCTTAGCAAACCTTTTTTGTATAACCACCTTGTATAATGATGGCCATAAAACGAGAATAAGTTGTCATAATAATAACAGTTTTTTTACACATAACTGGCAATATTAGTCCCTATGCAGCTGCAGGTACCTATATGAATAAAATAAAACAGCATCTTTTCTGCAATGTCAAACAATGTCGAGAGCACCTTTGGAGGACCGTGCTGCCGTCCACAAGCTAGAAAACAGCTAACTAGCACGTGGTCCAATGTAAGGTAACCTCTTTACAAGCGGAGTTTCCAAAGTAAACAAGGTTCTTGTTATAATGGACTATTTATCGGTTGACTGCTTTTTAGCATACTTACGGCAGCGTGTCTGACTCTGTGTCCTTTCTGGGATCGCTAAGAAAACCACGTATCTTTATATTATTCTTTATGTTTCCGTTGTAACAATAACAAATGGCGCATTATAAAATTAGGATTGATTTTTTTGGTTGCTTAATAGTCAGGGTTTCCGGAGACTTAAATCTGGCTATAATAAAATTAAGGAGATAAACGATAGGATGTTAAAATAATAATATTTTTATATTAACACTTTGACTGCGGCTAATAATCACATGCACTTTTTGTAGTGGTAGGGCTCTTTTGCAGAGCCCGCCTTTGCCAGTTATTCCACCGCCAAGCAGTAATGTGTAAACATTACTGTGTTCCGGTTGGAAGGGCATTGTTTCCAGTGAAATTACAGGGCAAATGGGAGATTAAACAACTTATATCTCAGGGTGACGAGCGCAGTGCTGTGCCACGCAGGGTCTTGAATTCTGCGAGTTCAAAATTCTGGGTGGCGCAGACCCGTTATGGGCAAACGTGACGTTTAACATCAGGCGAGCGATTTGCTCGTCTCGTCACTCAATTACATAAGAAAAAAAAACCATAGGTGCGGCTAATAGTGAAATGGGGTGTTTTACGCTCCTGGCGTGTGCAGCCGCACTCGCGTCGCACAAAGGAAAACACAAGGAAGGTACTGTATGTATGTATGTATTTCGCGCAGTCAAAGTTTTAAAATAATAATATTTTATATTGTGAATGTCATGCTCTACAATCTACTTGCATGTTTGCATGTGAAGCACGATAATAAAACATTAACAACTGTTTTATATTATCTCTTGCATTGTTAAATTCATAAACAAATTAGTTATTTTACTTAATTGCCAAAGACTTTGATAATACACATAAAATTAATTCATACCATATTTTGTCTACTAACTGTCACAATTTGTTTACAATCTTCTTTGTATTGCTGAGATATGAGTGAATATACCTATCATGACTTGCATTAAGTGTAAATGTATTGTTAGTTATTAGATATCTCATTATTGCGGGAAAATTTAAACCTATGGCTTTTTTGCCAGATTTTTTAAGACATACAGGTTCCAAGTCCGCTCGGTAAGTTTTATTAACATCAATATTGTAGTTTCTGGTTAAAGTGATTATGATTATCAACAGTGGCGGCCTTACCCATTGCGAGGCCCCTGGCAGCAGCAGGTCATTGCGAGGCCCTTTGTCTTTCGTGGAAAGTATGTGATGCGAAATTAGGTCTGGTGGTTTGGTTTAGGTATTTGTCGTGTTTGACGAGAAATGCTAGTTATATCATTTTTTTACAATGAAAGATTTACAAAATTAACAAATACAGATATGATAAAATATTAAAATTGACGTTTGCGGTCTTTCCTATGACTAAAAAAAGATATAGTTAAAAGAGTATATATTTTTTTAATTTGCTCGGGTTGTTGCGCGAGGCCCCTGCAAGAGCGAGGCCCCGTGCGATTGCACTGTTCGCCACCCCCTAAGGCCGCCGCTGATTATCAACATCAACCACTTCACACCTACTGCTGAGAATCAGGCTAAGAATAGTTTCAGGTCATCTCTCTAGCGCGCTACCTTTTCTGGCCTGTGCTTTATTATCATAATCTTTAACAATTATAACTATTTTTAGCCTCGTATAAAAAAAGCGTAATGGCCCTTCACCCCCCTTGATGTGTTACCTACCGTTCATTAAATGATTAAATTTCCTTTCAAGAAAGAGTGATAATGACTGACAGGGTAATGAGTTAGTGTAAGAAGTAGCTTTTGTAGGTAGGTAGACCTTTCCAATAGGTAGGTCTAGATAGGTAAAGCAGATATGTACTTTTGTGGTAGTTATAGTTTACTCTCGTATTGAAAACTAACTGTAAAACTGAACTGTATGTATGTATAAATGTGACAAATTTCGGCAGTTTTCATAGTAGGTACTTTTGTTTAGTTTCAGTTATTTCAATACATTTTAATTGCTCTTCACACATAGAAGCATTACGCATAGATCTAGTTTAGTCGAGTCTAATCGTGGGTGGTTCATTATCCAGCCGGTTTACTACATATAACACTGATGACTCATTTATGGAAAATTATGTATATAAAAAGTATTATGTCAGCGTTAGTCTGATTCATACCTATGTACCTACCTACCTATAATTTTAACACGATAATTAAGTAGAAGAAAAAATTTTAATTAAAAAAATGAATATATTTCTGGCTATTCTATTGTACATATCTAAACTAAACTACTTGAGTATAATTACATATTTGTCTCTTTTCATTTCGATGTGTAAAAAATTGATATCACTATTTTTTGAGGTGTTAAAGTGAGTCGACGTCATTAACGAACATAACTAAGATATCCTGTTTGAATTTCTTTAGTTACATCAATTATATTAAAGCTTTCGAAGTTTTTAGGGCTTATACAGGGTTATAAGGAAAGGGTATGCTAAGCCGAAAAGGGCTCATAGTTGTCATCATTATGAATAACTTTTACTATGGGACCAACCCGGAAATTCCGGGTCCCATAGTAAAAGTTGTTTATAATGATGAGTACTATAAGCCCTTTTCGGTTTAGTATACCCTTTTCTTATAACCCAGTATTAAAGCTTTCAAAATCTTCAGGGCTTAGATTAGGTACATGCACATTTTTGCGGGCTTTCTGTTAAAGTTCAACAGATTGTAGTTGCAAATTATCCTATTTTTTACACAGCATAGCAGTATTGACACGGAACCGAAAAAAGTGGCGCTCTAGAGATTGAGGAGGCCTATACTCAGCTGTTGGTGAAAAACGGTTTATGATGACGATAGTAGTATTGTTTATGGTACGGCAGTTGTTTTCTTATGTGTTTACTCTATTATAATCTAGTAAAATTTCAGGGCAAATAGAAGATTAAATATCTTATATCTCAGGGTGACGAGCACAGTGCTGTGTCGCGCAGGGTCTTGAATTTTAAGAGTTTAAAATTCTGGGTGCAGTACTGGCATATACAAACGTAACGTATAACATCATCACTAAATAGCATAAAAAAATATTATCCTTTATTTTAAATCTAAATCTATCTATGAGTATATTCGTTGACTAACTTTCTCGAAACTAAAACGTAGGTGTAGACTATATTTAAAATATTAACCGGCCGTATTACACACTCACTGAATGTTTACGTTAACTAATTTCGAAGCAGTGATTCATTCGTTTAGATTCAAAACATTTTGATGCGTAAAACGTTATTCTGACGACATGCTGGTCCGAAAATTAGAAGCGGAATCACGATTTGGGTGCGGCGGCGGTCTCGAGTGCGGCATACCAGTCTCGTATATGAATCTTACGAATATATCACAAATGAATACAAGATGTATTTATTGTGCTGACGTCACGCGCCATTGACCTGCCGTGCCTGTGATCTTTGAGTATGTCACCAACTCCAGCCGTAGCGACAGATAAGATTTGCGAGACGACATGATTGTGATCGGAGTAACTTCAAAAGAAAATTGGGGTTGTTTTTCTTTGGGATATATTTAAAAAAATAATGTTTGTGTAGAAGTAGCTGCGCCCTGTCATTTCACCTGCTATTCTGAAGGAGCCGTTAATTTTTCCGTGATTAAAATTAACCCATGTGCAAACTGAGGGTATAAGCCGCCTCATACCAATTTTTAACACGCTTTTATTAGCTTCACCTGTATTATTGTATGTATGTTTGTAACCGACTCCTTTGAGCGCGTTTTTGACCCACTTTAAACGGTCAGATTTCTTTCAAACTTTGTAGATATATCGAGGACCGATGACAATACACTAAACAAAGCGTGTTTTTTTAGTTTTTTTTATCTAAATTCAATCACCTACTTTTATTTTTATTGTTTTATTAAGATCATCTAAATACATAATCATAAACATATTTTTACATTTATAGTACATATTAGTAAGATTATTAAGAAGTACTATAATATATGATAGCAGCATTAATTCGTGAGGGAGATAAATAACACAAGAGCTTTACTCCAAACTAATTTCAAAGCTCTACTTTTCACAATTATGAATTTCACTAAGAGTAAAATAAATTGCGGGATAAGCGTTGGCAAGATATCAAGCAGTTTTTACAATCACTTTATATTTTGGGTTACGCAAGCGAAACTATTTTTTGTCGTGAAATATAGATTAAAATAGATAGCAGGTACGATCTCCACAATTTGGTGGAAGAGAATAGTATTGTGTCTCCAACAAATAAAACAGTCGGATCAAGTTATAAGGCCCAAGTTTGAAGGCTTTTTAAGACAGATCTAAATTTTCTAAAACTATTGGCATCCTTGTCTAATGGCTTGCAATGATAAAGACAGATATATTTTTAGTTAGTTTAGATCTGTCTTAAAATGCCTTCAAACTTGGGCCCATTGTCTTTTATAAATGAAGTAGCATCTTATTATCGTAAATATCAATCTTGTTATTCAATTGTTAGATATGAAAAGGAAAATCAAAACAGAAAAGCTATAAAACAAGTTTACTAATACAAATTGTTAAACAGTAAAACAAATAATAAGTAATAAAATGCCAATAACTAATGGCTATTATTTTTATAGTAGCTGATAATTTCGGGCACAACGATACACTTTCCTCGAAAGCTAAACAGATAAAAACAACAAATCTTTTCGAAAACATAACACTTGCTAATGAAATAACAGCTTATCTAAGTAACTCTTGTTATCAGCACCGGTGCTATTATTTTCTCGATACATAAACAAACATACTCGGGGAACAAACGTGAACTTTTCGCTCTATTTTATACAAGCTGCGTCCCGGCGTTTCACTCGCTATCCTATCCTATAGGAACTACGTTAATTATCAATGTAAAATTTATAGTCTTTGTGTTAATTCAAATATAAGTCTACCTTCATACAAAATTTCTTTCAAATCCCCTTGGCCGTTTTTGCGTGATTTAGTAACAAACAACTAAACTTTCTAAGACTTTTAACGTTTAAACTCACGTTTATAACAATTATTATAAAATATACCCACCAAAAACATAAATGTAAATAAATAATAGTTAAAAAAAAACTAAAAAAACACGCTTTTTATAAAAAACCGAACTAAAAAAATAGAAAATAAAATTTTATAAATTTAAATTAAGAATAGGGTTGAAAACAATAAATATAAATTAATAATAGTGTAAATAAATAAATATATGTATTTTATTTTTAAAAAGCGTGGGGTGCATGGGTCAATAGATATTATATATTTTGTAGATACATTTTGTATTGACAGACATGAGTAGAGTGATTAGCATTTTGATAATATCTAAGAAAGCACCCCACGCTTTAAAAAAAATAAAATACATATATTTATTTATTTACACTATTATTAATTTATATTTATTGTTTTCAACCCTATTCTTAATTTAAATTTATAAAATTTTATTTTCTATTTTTTTAGTTCGGTTTTTTATAAAAAGCGTGTTTTTTTAGTTTTTTTTTAACTATTATTTATTTTTCGCTTTTTAGTTCGATTTGCTAACTATTAACCATTCTTAATATGTACAAATGTGTTGGTGTTATCCGATTTTGGCCGTCTGCTCAAGCAAATTAAAAATAAAATTGATGCGTAACAAAAAATATTGAGCAAAAAGATTTGTAGCCGCGTGGTTTCGATCCTCGGACCTCATCAAATAAAATTGATGCGTAACAAAAAATATTGAGCAAAAACATTTCTAGCGCGTGGTTTCGATCCAGGCACCTCTGGGTTATGAGCCCAGCACGCTTCCACTGCGCCACTCTGTTCTCTGACACGAATGACGAAATTACCATTTGTAAGTTAAACGGTGTTAAAAGTTAAAGAAACTTTATAGAAAAAGCGTGTTAAAAAAATTAATAGTTAAAAAAACTAAAAAACACGATTTGTTTAGTGTATTGTCATCGGTCCTCGATATATCTACAAAGTTTGAAAGAAATCTGACCGTTTAAAGTGGGTCAAAAACGCGCTCAAAGGAGTCGGTTACATACAAACATACAAACATACAAACATACAAACATACAAACATACAAACATACAAACATACAAACATACAAACATACAGGTGAAGCTAATAAAAGCGTGTTAAAAAGGAGAGCCAAGTTCAATACAAAAATTATGCTTGGCTTGGCTGTGGGCTTCGCCGCAAAAAGAATGGAGATCTAAATGAGTGCCTAGTTTGATGGTCAGTCCTGAAATTTATTTATGACAACATAAAATATCATTTTTCTTATAACTTAGTACTTAGGATAATATATTCAAGTCAAACCTTAGGCTACAAGATATTATCCTAAGTTAAGTATAAGAAAAATGATATTTTATGTTGTCATAAATAAATTTCAGGACTGACCATCAAACTAGGCACTCATTTAGATCTCCATTCTTTTTGCGGCGAAGCCCACAGCCAAGCATAATTTTTGTATTGAACTTGGCTCTCCTTTTTTACATTCATGTTTTTGGTGGGATATCATTACTTTTTGTAAAGAAAACTTGGCAGGTATTAGGGCATGCAAACCGGTTACTCGAGTAACCGAAAAAACCGAGTAACCGGCTGTTTTAAAAACCGGTTTTTAAAGATTTAAAAACCGGTTTTTTCGGGTTTTTCGAGTTTTTACATTCATAATGTAAAACTACCACCAAGACATTAATACAGGATCAAGTTACCGTTTCCCAACTCTATTGATCAAATAAATTGATTAGCTGACAACAATACTTACTTATTAGGTATTAGAAAGCAATATATGTATGTATTAGTAGGTTTTGGTTTGACGTTGTTGTATGAGTTATTGAGTGCCGATGAGTAAAGCGCTGCTAAGCTAATACGGCGATCTTTACGGGGAATGCCCGCGCGCCACTCGCGCAACTCGCGTCGCCCGCACCTCCCGCGCCAGCCGCGCACAACATCGCCATTTTATTTGTCAAGCAGTCTCACTCAGTCAAGTGAAGGAAACAGACGCGCTTATGATGCGCACGTATTTGTGTTTTTGAAGTTTTTTCACAATCTAAATATTTTCTACCACAAAATATGTATTTACAAGTTTTTATTTAGCTTGCCCTGTTTGTTGTTGATGTTGTTCTGGTTCGTTAGGTCAAATCTTGTAACTAAATTATGAACCACTTCCCGACGGCAGTTCCACATATCCCTACTGATCTATCCCTACTGGTAGAGAAGAATGGTTTTTTTTCCACCTATTACTACTAGGGGGGAAGCGTGGATATTTTACTTCCACGTATTTCTACTATGATCAAATTGATCAAGTACCAATAGGAAAAAAAATGAAAAGAAAAAAATTTAAAAAGGAATTAGATTTATTTTATTGTATAGGTTTTGGATTTAATAATTAGTTTCTGATAAGAAATCAGTAGTAATGTAGGTAATATTACATTTTAACTTAACATATCTAAAAATAATATGTCCAACAGTGATCTCTCCTGTGATCAGTTGCATTTGTACATTTTGTATCACGTAATCACGGGTCACATACTCTTCCTCTCTCTTTTTTGGTGGATTCAGTTTCAGCACGTTCCTGATGGACTTAATGCGATTCTTTTGAACCACGGATTGGCTGTATAATAATTTTAATAATTTGTATAAACTTGTTTCCGGTAATATTTTAATTATTTTAATTTATAGCCATCTTCTTTCTCGAGTTTCATGTTTTGTTTTAATATAGCTAAATCAACAACCATTAGAATACCTCATTCAGTAGAACCTCGAAAATTTAAAGAACAAGGGAAATGTTAAATAATTTAAATTATCGAGTTTGTAACTTACTAAGGGTTTGAGTTAGAGAGGTTTTAACGATTCATACTTTTACTTATTAGAGGCTCGCTTATTGTAGGCTTGTTACTTAGATTTATTCGTGAGTGAGTATAGTGTACTTAAACCAAATGTTACCTGATTGATCTCGAAAATATAGTCAAGGAACAAGATTTCGAAAATAAACACATATTTTAACTACATTTCAGCCTTTTTTTACTTAAACACACTAATATAATATATATTTTAAGCCCAAATAAAAAAAAACTCGAAAAACCCGAAAAACCCGAAAAAACCGGTTTTTAAAATTGAAAACCCGAAAACACCGGGTTTTAAAAACTGTCGGGTTTTGCATGCCCTAGCAGGTATAGAAATTTACTGTTTTTCTTGCGTTTCCGCTGCGTGATTTTCTTTTTTTTTATGTTGTTGTCTACATTCATTATCTGCTACCTTTTTAATACGCTTCCTGTTTATGCATAAATAGGTACTAAATCCCAGTTATAACGTAATAAATAAGAAAGTCGACTATACCTACTCTTAGTTATAAGTACTAAAACGGAAATATTTGGATAAATAAAAATAAAGATGGTATTCAACTCGTTATATATTCACGAAGACCTTAAAATCCACATAAAGACCGGCTGTTATAAGTTTTGATTGCTGATTGCTGAGGCACTAAGTATAAGTTAAGTGTTCCAAAATTATAATAAAATAATAGAAATTTACCAGTTTCTGATTTGTTCCTTTGTATTCACCTAATTACCTATCTGTATGCCAAATTTAATGGACATGGTTAGATGAATTTAAGGAACATGGTTAGAGTTTTAGTTTATAGTTATTAGGTCAGTGATAAATATTTCGATTTTTGGATGTTAATATCTAAATAACCGTTTGAGATGTGTTTATGAAATTTGGAGCACATATGTTTCTCGCAAGTCTTAATATAAGAGCCAAATTTGACACGTTTGTGTGAAATAGTTTTTGAGTTATGAGGAGGTCAAAAGTGGCTCCAAATGGTTCGTTTAATATTACACACGGTGCTGCTTGCCAGTTCTGTCACTTGAACTTGGCTTGACACGCTACCGCGTGTCTAAAAGTTGGATTAAAGAAAGTATAAGATTAAGCCTCGTAAGAACACCTAAAAGTTAAGAGCCTATATCCATTTGATAATGAATTAATGATGCTACGATAGTCAAAATAATACATTTTATACTCATGAAAATCCTGATACAGACAGTGATTGACTTCATACTCGCGTGGTATAGATAACTACTTTGACTGATAAAAAAATACGTGCTACATGTCTTTGTTTGTCAACTCATATTTACGATTGAGCAACAAGTTGGCCGACTAGTACTATGTAGTACAATTTTCTTGAAAAACATTTTTCTAAGAAATATTTTTTCCTCGAGCATCAACGAACATTCACCTGTTCTATATAAATTGCACAAACACGTATCATAAGCGGAACAAACTATTGCAGCTGGCAATAAGACCATGCAACTCGGAACAGTCGAGTTATTTCGGTAAACTGCCTGGACTCGCTCCAAAACGAGAGCATAAATGCGAATTCAGCAACACTCGGTCACTTTCTTCAGTGAGTCAATGACTTGAATCGCGTCATGCCGTGAAGCCCTGAATATCGTATCTGAAAGGGGACGATTCACGGAACTATCTATTTTTAATACCACTATAGGGAAAACATATTTGAGCTCGAGAAAATTCGCGTCGGAATCAATGATTCGTCAGAAATAGATGACGATGAACGGAGAACGTGGGTTTACCTGAAAAATTTAAGAGAGCAATATTTTAGCGTCTTACGGATGACTGGTTTAGAAGAATGCGTAAGACGCCCAAAGTTCATAGATTTGTGGGATTGAGACGATGTAGAAAATAAATACGAAAATGTTAATACGTTGTTTAAACTAAACGAATTCGAACTCAACTAAACTCTATGAAGTTATCGTAGAAACAGAGAACAATGAGAAATAAATGAAACTTATGTTTAACATGACCACAATTAATCTTAGCATTGTATTCGTGTTTCTTCTTTCTATATCTATCTAGAGAAGTGTTTATGTAGATAGATAGATAAACTCTTTATTGTTCACACCATAAATTACAAACAAAAGAATTATAACACATAAAACTAGTGCGACAACTGGCGGCCTTATCGCTAAGAGCGATCTCTTCCAGGCAACCTTACGTACGTTTTGTACCTTACCTTATGTATTTATTACATCGTCACGCTGAAATGGCTCCGCTGATTTTAGTGAAATTGTGAATGAAGATAGCTTATACCCCTGATTAACACAGGCTACTTTTAATCTCGAAAAAAACATACGATCTCTGGAAGATTGTGAGTGAAACCGCGGGGCGGTGCCAATAAACATAATGTCTTGTCCTACTTCTGTTCCAAAATGATCCTCCGCCGGAAATATTCTTTTGAAGTACCCAACGCATAACGAAAAGTTTTATTGCAATAGTTTTAAAGGTGATTTTATAATTAAAGAAGTTTTCGTTTGACCGAGCTTCTTAAAATTACTTTACAACCTTTACAAAATGTTAAAGTCCTTGATAGTTAATCTATGCACGTTAGATCATCACATAGAACCTGTCCAATATATAGCCTTTGAGCACATACTAATACATACTCAGAATACGTGTGCTAATGAGATAAGCGGACGTTTGCATGTACTCGTATGTATTTAGTTAATGCTGCTTTACCGAGACCAGACAAAATGTCAAGAATTCACAAATATCTTTGCATGTTGTTTCTCTAATGTCGTTCATATTTTCGAACGATTCAACATCTTTATATCATCTTTTATGTTAATTAAAAATGCCAGTTCTTCGAGATTTGATGGTGATTGTTTTGTGTTTTCCTCTTGCAACATTGAATGTTGCATAAATAGATGTGCATTAGTTTGGCCAGTCTGCATTTGCTCGAGTCGAACGTGATTGTGTTGCTAATTATTCAAATTTTTGGTGATGAAATGAATCGAAATTCGAAACGCAACGGCGGTGAATATTATCATCCATTAGAATATAAATGTTCACATTCATAGCACGGATTAAATAGTGTAATAGGGAGCTGATGTTCTAATAATACCTACCACTCAATGATTTTAACATTACCAGACCAGAGTTACAGAAAGGTTCTTCAGAAAAACCTACAATGATATATTAAAAATAAACAACGTCTGTTTTATTGACGCCGGTCAAGACGTATTCGAGATAACGTAGCAAGTAAACAGATACCGTTTAAGAGTTATCAAGAGCACCGAATACAGCGCTAGTTGATGTAAAGCAGAGCGACCTCCGCGCGCCTGCAGATTCGTTCCGCTACGATAAAGGGATTAGGTCGTCACGCTGTGTACCACTTGTAGTGTACATTTTTGTTGCTATAGTAATTTTCGTGATATTTCTGGCTTGTTTTGTATGAAATTTGAGCCTACCTGACCAAAGAAGCGTTCCCGCGCCACGGCGATGCTTTCGTTGCGCGGGGATCCATCCGGTTCTGTGGTAGATTCGTTTTCCGCTGCAGTTTGATCGGGTGCGTCGTCAGCGGCTGGCGGCGCCGCCTGTGCTAACTTTTCTGTCTGGGGCTGCGCCGGCGGCGCCCGCTCGGATCCGTCTTCAGCCACGGTAACTTTTGTTACACCACCGTTCCCTTTAACACTACCTATACCGTTAGGCTTTTTCGAAACACCTTTCAGTCCTTTAGTTTTCTTCTTCTTCTTCTCTTTGGGCTTTTGCGGTTTGCCTTCCTGGAAGCGTCCGCTGGCGCAGCACTGCACGTTACCCATGTCGGAGCGCGCGCATGTCGCGGTTCACTCGGTCGGCGGGAGTCGGCTCGGTCGGTCGATCGTTCGAGGCGCGTCGGCGTCGGCGCCGACTCGCAGAATGAGTGCGGCGCGAGAGTCCCTGGCGTCGCGTCGCGGCGCCGCCCACCCGCCCGGTATTTTCGACAAACTTCAGAATCGCGCTGACCGCAGATTACGCGGATGCCGTCCGCGAAGGATCGCACCCGAAAGCCGAAGCGCGTACCGGCCGCGCTGGCGTCATCGCACGTCTCGTCCCCCCGCGCGCCGCAAGGTCAAGGCGTGCTCATTGTTCCCGCTGCTCTGGTGGCTGCCGCCTAGACGCGCACCGCTCCACTCGGATGCTCGCCGACTAGACGAGAGGTCTCCGCACCACCGCCGGCTAACTGTAGAGTTCGGCACGCGACGACGTCCACGAAACTGCTATCGATCACGCGATGTTTATATTCTGCTGCCACGGGAACGGCGGCTTTGACGCCCGTCCAATAGCGTGTCGCTGTTCGCGCCCCCGATATGCATTTAATTACGCTGAATAGCCATTTTACATATTGCACTGTGCGAGGCGACTGTGGTTTTGCGTCGTATTGTATCGAGAGTTCTGTCACCAAACGTGTTGTTTATTTGAAACCGCTCCGCGTTGTTGTCGTGCAATGGCTTGTTATCAGACGCGTGCGCGGGAGGCTAATACCGGGGGCACGTGCCTCGAGGTAGTTGTAGTAAATACGCGCTCGGATACGAGAACGCGTCGGAAACAAACTGTTATAGAGAACAATAAATTAGCCAATAACACTCGAGCATTGTGGCCAGCTGTCTGTTTTATTGAGGAAATTAAATCCCTAATGAGGGTTCCCGTATTGATTAGTTTTATTTATGGAATGAGGGCGGTACACACATTAATAAAATTGTTACATTTACCTTAACATAATTATCTACATGGAGTTAATTACGAACGTAAAACGTTAAATAGGTAAACATTGAACGTAAACAAAATAGTTCTCATTACAGTTCTACCATTCTGAATTATATTGCGGCTCCACTACTTTACACTTTACACGAGTAACTAAAGGTTAATCGGAAACGCGTAGATAGTAAAGTTTTACTCAATAGATATAAACATGATTGTGATTTGTGGTGTCAATTTTAACAAGCTTTACAAAATTTAATCAAAATTCACAAAATATGTATCACAAGATGTCTCCAGAATCAATCATGAATGGTATGACGCGCGCTCAAACAAGCGAGTTTCTCTGACATTCAAGAAAATCGAGATTGTAGGCTGATCTGCCATTAACGAACAAGATAATGACGACCATCTGCTTGGAACAACTGTTACGTAACCGGTCAGGGGAATTGGGACGTAGACGGTGTCGCAACCTCGAAATGCGACTCGAGCGTAAAATGGAGCGTGCCCGGCGTTCCTGGCTGGCGAAAGCGTGCCTTTGATTCGGCATTCCATTGAGTTTCCCACATGCTGTGTTGTGGTAAAATAAAATAGGAAGAAATTTGAGATTGAACATGGGCAGCGAAAAATAGACTAGCTTCTAAGGCTTTTAAAAATATAGAAAACATTTCTTGTAGGTTGACCACTTCACGAAGTTGACTACTTCGCGAATTTTTTGAATGATTTTCAGAAAAAAGTTATCCTATAACCGCCGTCATGGTGCATTCTACTTCCTTGCCTGATTTAATTAAAGTTCAGCCATTTAGCTTTAACTGTAAAAAAGTATACAAAGACGCTGAAAGACAAGACGTGAGTTTCGCGTTTAAGAATTAAAAAAATTAGTGAGACTAAAAAGTTTGCGAAATTAAAACAAGTCGTATGTGACTTTCTTACATTAAACCTGTTGATGAAAATTAAATTAATAAAATAAAATAAATTAAAACATAATAAATAAATAATAATTCATTAATCAAATGAATCAACCAAAAAAAGGTTGGCCCTTTGGAAGTATTTTCGTTAATGACTTTAAGTCGGGTTATCAATTTAAATAGAGTGGCTCCACTGCAAAATGAGTACACATCAATCCAAGTCCCAGTTTCCACTGCCCTAAAAAAACGGAGCAGCGCCAATGCTGGCTCTCGGAGTATTTTTATTTATTGCTTCCGATAAAGAATCTGTTTCAGCAAAGTAAAGATGTTATTAAAATATTGCAACATTTGCAACACAACATGTTCTAGATAATGTATATTTCTCACACATAATGAAGAGAATGAAGATAGATAAGCAGGAAATAGAATGAATGATTATCGGCAATAATGGAAAACGCGAAGCTGTTCTGATTGTGACAACAAAGAAATACTGCGAAGTTAATTTTTATCACCAACACACGAACATTAAATATTGGTTTTTCCCATAGATCTCAATTTTCCATACGAAATATCGCGATTTGATAGCATCAAATACATTACAAATTCCAAAACGTTTAAAATTCTTGGAACAAAGCCCGAGAAATCTCACCATTTGCCAATAAATCTGAAATATGCATTGTCAATAAATACTTTGATCTTATGAATTCTATTTCTACTGATGACCAATTGACCATTGGTGTTCGTCTGACCTTAGCAAGTGCACAGGTATTTTTAGAAGATTTCTTTGAATCAGACTTTTCAATCCAATAACGTGTGCAATGTTTGCCGTTTATCTATATCTATGGGAAAATTAAAACACTTTAGCTTTACTATGAACACAACACACAGTAAAACATTATAACCACTTGAATTTATCAAATCCCAAGTGTTCTCCGAAAACAATAAAAATATCTTTACAGACAGCCTATCCATATTCCATAGACTGTAATTTGCTGGTTGGTTTCCTGAGCTTTTTGGTAAAAATACTATTAATCGGGGTTAATTTAAAAAAAGTAGAGGTCACTATCTTACTTAAAATATTAGTACAATAACTTACCGTATCAGCATCACTTTCATCCGTGGCTATAGCGACTCCTCTGTCCAGGTGCTGCTCAGCGTTGTCCAACTCTCGGTCCAGCTCGATGCACTCCATCTCTAACTGCGGGGAGGCTTGCAGCTCTTCCACTCCTGGCGACGATGGCTCCTCGGGTTGCAGCGTGTGACGCGCTGGCATCTTCACCACCAGAGGTCTGAAGTTTAGACGACTTGGACCTGTACCTGTAGATTAAAAAAACTTCTTAGGTGTTTGTTGGAATTTTGTCTGACCCATTCGTGCGCAGACTTAAAAAGTATTCTGTAAATCGAGTACAAATCGTTCAAATTTGCGTGAGTACGCTTTAATTTCTCATCTGACATTTCAATAGCTCTGGCTAATTCAATTTTAAACCTCACGACAATGTATGAGTTACTAATTCTAATCTCGCATTTACATAGTGGATGGTAAACAAGTTGCGTAATACAGCCTTGCCGTTGTACTCTCGACCTACTCTAAAATACGATTATTAGTAAGCTTTTAAGCTGGTAGATGTTAAAAACTCATTTAAGGTTAAAGTCGTAGAACAATTTTAATCTCATTACCTACTTTACTTACTCATACGAAAAAACCACGAAATGTTAAAGACTTTCATCGTCAGAATTTAATGTTTCACGTTATGTTTTTAAAAAATATTATTTTTTCTTCGTTTATCAATAATAATCGAACGTCCAAATAAAGTAAGATAACAAGATGAGATTTGTTAGTATGTTTATTCTCACCTTTGTGGTCATCCTTCTGCATTTTCTTCATGGCTTCACGAGCAGAATACAGAGATTGTGTGCTGGCAGCCGAAATAGGTCTCATGTATATCTTCTGCAGTCCACTGCCAGGAAGCATCGATGCGACGACTTTCCTTGGTTCATCTTTCTCAGGACTGCTTTGATAGTGCCCCAGCGACTGTTCATCTTCATCGGCATCAATATCGATTAAACACTCTTCGAATTGCTCGAAATTCTCGAGATCAGAGTCCAGCTCACTTCTCGAGCCGTGCATTTTCGGTCTGAAAAATGACTCCGAGTTTCGTCTGTGGTCGTAATGCTTTGATTCTGGAGAAGAGAAGCTACGCATAACGAAGTCGCTTTTGACAGATTGCGGAGATCGACATTCTGGGTCGTTTTGAGAAGCAGGGGATGAATAGCTTCTCGGGAGAAGGCTTCTAGCGCTTGCACTCTGCATCTTTCGTTGCTGCTGTTGGCTTGTCCTCGTTGAAATCAGACTCCTTCCTCTGCCAGCACTTCCTTCCTCCTTCCTTCCTCCGTGGGCCGGAGCTGGCTCCTTGCGCCGCATAGCGTGAGCTTATCTCAATCACTTTATTTATCTCCCCGAACGTGTGAAACTGCATGAATCTCGGAACACACTGAATCTAGGGATCGCTCGACTCCAGCAAGTAATGTCACTGTGCTTTATGCGTGTCGGACTCTATCAGATCGAATTTCGATATCGGATGACAAGGCCGGGCGCAACCGGATGATATATCATATGGTAAGCAACGGTGAGCACGACCGACTTACCAGCACTCCGGGGCGTTCGTGGCAAATTAACTCAATTATATGGAAGGTGGTCCTCCCACATTGAGATGCTCGATAAGATTCATGATCTAATCCGAGTTTTACGTTTCGCGAACGGAGGCTGTTTCAATTGGTGCATCAAGGTGAGCCCGATACCGCGCACGATAACGAATCACTCATGTCGTTGAATATCACCTTAATTTACGATCTGCTTATCCCTTTATTGTTTCCTTATGATCGTTTGGAGCACTTATTGACCGTAATTGGCACCGTGATGTTAACAGGCTCTGTGCAAATAAACAGCGCGGACTACGAGTACACACTTAAGGCGGAGTATCGCGCACTGAATGATGGAGCTTTAAGGCCGAAATACGAAATGTTGCTTGCGCACCGTGGGCGGGCAACTTTCTCTTATAAAACGTCACAGCACATAGGATCGTATGTTATCATGATTGACGAACTATTCATCATAAAGCTTGTGTTTATGTAACTGGAGGTTAACTAAATACATAAAAGTAACGCGCTAATAATATTTTATGATTAATCTACTTACTGATCTAGTCATAAATATGATTTTTAAAGGATTTAACATGTCGCCCTTTTAATTAATAGATAGTAAATACCTGCGAGAATACGGCCTTATCACCCTTCGAGGGTTACACCTGATATCCCAGCAGCTGAATAAAAAGGTTTGATTAAATCCGTCTAATAGATGTCGCACCCAGTCTTAAGTTGTCTTTGTTAACTTTCTTCAGTGTATGTTACTTGCCTATATTTGTTTGGTTTTAAAGCACAAGGTCGCTTATACTACGAATCGTCGTTTGTGGGCGTTATTACCAGAACCACGTAATCGGCCGTATGACTATATTGCATTATACCTACTTGATCATAATTTGACGTTTTTCTGAGGTCATAAAACCACACCTCTTTTTAGAACCAATCAGTAAACGACTGACTAAAATTGCAAGCCACAACTGATTTCTGATTCTGATTTAAATCCACTAAAATCATCATCACCCTTTTTTACATCTATTATATATTTGTTTTAGGATTTGTAGTAATTTCGTTGTTGGGTATTGTAGGTTTATTTTTTAGGGTTATATATATATATATATATAATATAGGTTTTTAGGGTTTGTTTAGCATCATTGAGAACCAAAATATAACTAACCTATCACAGCTTATCAATTTATAAAACTTTTCTTCTTACTAGTAGACTTACAACTTACAAGACTTGGTATGATGAATGTACTATGATAGAGACATAAAAAATAATGATAAGAATATAATTTCGTTACAAATAAGAAAACGAATGAAAAAGGGGAAGCTTTCCTTTAAAAAAGTCATGTTTTTTGGTTATAAGGCCATCTATACACTTTAGCCAGAACTTATAAAATTTTTACGTAACCAAGATTGAGCGCGGTTTCATGAGCATGAGCATTGAGCATAAAACTGTACACTTTTGTACCTACTCGTATATCGTAATGTGAGACGTTGTCAATAGATGGCGCTTAACTAAACTATAAAATAAATAAAAAAAACTATTTTCGAATAAATTGTTGCTCGCCTTGCTTTATTTATGTAAGTACACGTTTTATTGATCTTAATTTAGCTTATTTTGCAGTTATACCACATTATAAATAAAGTATTATAGCTTACAAGGTATTACAATTGTATACACTTAAGCAGTACTTAGGTATTTAAACTAATTTCTGATGCCCGATTTTTTATCTCACTCATTTCTACTTTTATGACTAAGTATAATGGTAATTTTAAAAAGTGTACTTATCCAGCCCTTTCGTAAATGTTTAACTTTCAAAAAAATATAAAACAAGTCACGTCCTTAGGTATTATATTAATTAAGAATCACCTTGCCAGAGGTTATTACGTATTATGTGCCAGAGGGTAAAGGTTTTCTTGGTAAAACGGTGAGAACCTGGCAATACCTATTAAAAGTATTACGATTGTTGGTTGATAAACTATAACTGTGCGAAGACGCCAGTACTATAGTCGACATAAAAAACTTCGCCGAAAGAACGAGTACTAATTTTATTGTCCAATTTCTTTCGACATTAGAAGTAGAGTAAAGATTGATGTCAATTCAGGGACCCTATTCTTGGGCACTCGAGATTACCTCGGTCACTCTCACTGACATGACATTTCTAATGAGAGCGACAAGGACCGAGATAATGTCTCACTAGTCAGAATAAGGCCCAGAAACTCCTAATCTAATATCATAAGACTTTCTTGCGCCCATCTCGGAGAAAAGAAAAAGTTGGATCAAATGACGCAGTCTGTTTGGTAGATAAGTTATAGTAAATAATACATGTAGGTGAAACAATGTTTTCACTATATGGCTATACTATATAATAGGTCGGGTAAAAAGTTCCTTCGCATTTTTTAAGAAAATTCAAAACATTTTTTAAAATAGTTTATTTACATTTAACTAAAGTATGTAGGTACCATTTTGTTCGATAACTTTTTGCCATCTTGTAGGTAGGGTAGGGTCATGATCTCATTGCTATAGAAATTTTGGGACTTCTGATCAAAATACCGCGACAAGTGGTTTTGGCAGTCCTCTCGTGATGTTAACCTGACACTACCTAAAGAATTCTGAAAAGACCGAAACAGGTGGAAATCTGAAGGTGCAAGGTCAGGACTATACGGCGGATGCATTAACACCTCCCAGCTAAACTCTCTTAATTTTTGCTGAGTGGCTAAAGATGTGTGAGGTCTAGCGTTATCATGATGAAAATCCACACCCCCTTCTGTTGATTAATTCCGGCCGGTTTCTCTCAACTTCTTGCTTTAATCTCATCAGTTGTTCGCAGTAGAGTTCAGAATCGATGGTCCTGCCTGGTGGTAACAGCTCATAATGAATAATGTCCTTCCAATCCCACCACACACACAGCATCACCTTGTTGCGAGCTAACCCGGGTTTCACCACAGTCTGTGAAGCCTGACCGGCCTTTGTTGTCTTGTCGTACGTGATCCACTTTTCATCACCAGTTATCAGCTTCTTCAAACATGGTTCGGTTTCATTACTTCGTAATAAAGAATCACAAATGAGTACACGGTTCATTAGGTTTCTTTCAGTGGGCTGAAGTGGGCTCGTGAGGTACCCAAATATCGATCTTTTTTGTGTACCCAGTTTTGTTCAAATGCGCCAAAACTGTTTTGTGGTCAATTCCCAGTTCTTCAGCTACGTCGTAACTACTGATATGCCGATCTTGCTCCACTTTTTCAAAAATGGCATCCATTTTATCCGTAATAGGGCGACCAGAGCGACGTGCATATTTGACATCAAAATTTCCGGATTGAAAACGCTTAATCCAAATTTGTGCTACTCTCACAGACACTGCACAGACTGCACTAGGTCCATAAACATCGCAAATTTTTTTCGCGGCTTGCGTTGCATTTTTACCATTTTTGTAGTAAAATTTTAAAATGCATCGAATTTCTTCATTAGATTCACTCATCTTGACAGTACGAAAAACAAATGAAAATCACACATTTTCCTAATTTGAATTTGGAATTATGTTCTTTAAAATTTAAACTTTCAATGATACCAAAACCAGCCCGATACAAATAGTATAGCCAAAGATATTTTATTACAAGTTCATACATACTATAATGCGAAAAGACTTTTTACCCGACCTAATATTATGGTGTTCCGTGGCTTTACCAGCTATTTTTTTTTTATTATGACCATCAGATGTAGAGGTACTGAACATGCACACTACTGAAACTATGTAGATTCTACACAGCTTCTGCTATGTAGTGGGTTTTAAATTTTGTCGAAAATAACACCAGGATATGTAAATTATTACTTACTATATCATACTTTCATTTATTACATGTACCTATAAATATTATCGAAATATAAACGAAAAATCATCGACTTTGAAAGAATCGACAAACCACAAATTTTCGATTGTACTACAATGTTCTTTTGATAAATTCATTCCATTGGAATGAGTGCTCGAGCTTTGCTCGAAAAACTCAGAAAATGCGTTTTCCCAGAGATGAGATCAAGTTAGATTGATATTTCGCCAAATATAGCAAATTTCATCAAAATATAGCCGTTTTCGACATCTTAAAATATACATTTGTATATTTTTTAAGATGTCGATTCTTTATCTCGTTTAATTGGATATTTTTATAACAATGATTCGAATAAACATACATGTAAGTATAGTATACCTAGATTAGTACATCATCATCTTCCTACTCGTATCCCACCTACGTAGGGTCCGTACAGTATGTATATTTCTTCCGTTCATCTCTATCACTCGTCATATCTGCATTCACTCCATTCTTTTTCATGTCATTTTTCACACAGTACATCCATACTTTCTTTGGTCGTCCTCTACCACTATACCCCTTCACATTCTCATACAACAGTAACAATTCTCATTATGAGTACAATCTTCTTCTTCTTCTTATATATAAAAATGAATCGCTGTTCGTTAGTCTCGCTAAAACTCTGGAACGGCTGGACCGATTTCGCTAATTTTGATCTTGATATATTTGTAAAAGTTCAGGGAAGGTTTAAACGGAGAAACATGAATAATAAGTAAAAGAAAAATACTAAAATCGACAATTTCATTTTCCAATACAAACTGTTCCTACCTTTGAAACATTTGATGTTTGGTACGGGAAACTCGGAATGTCCGATCTCTTTTGTCTTTTTAGAAATAAAAAATAGTGTCACTAGGTTGTCAAATATTTATAGGTGTGTTCAGAAATTGCTCGGATCTTTTTGGTCTGCTTTGTTGGATTTTTATTTGTTTTGTTTGCTCTAATACAGGGAAGGTTATAAAGTAAAAAAAAAGCTGGTGAAACCGCCGGGGATCAGCTAGTCTTATATATAAAAATGAATCGCTGTTCGTTTGGCTGGCTATAACTAGAGAACAGCTGAACCGATTTCGCTAATTTTGATCTTGATATATTTGTAAAAGTTCTGGGAAGGTTTAAACGGCGAGACACATGAAAAATAAGTAAAGATATATACTACAATCGACAATTTAACTTTCCAACACAAACTGTTCCTACCTGTGAAACTTTTGATGTTCGTCCTATGGGTATTGGGTACGGTAAACTCGGGATGTCCGATCTCTTTTATCTTTTTAAAAATAAAAAATAGCGTCACTTGGTTGTCAAATATTTACCTCTATATGTGTGTTCAGAAATTGGTCCGATCTTTTTGGTCTGTTTTGTTGGATTTTTTTTTGTTTTGTTTTCTCTAATACAGGGAAGGTTTAAAAGTAAAAAAAAAACAGCGGGTGAAACCGCCGGGGGTCAGCTAGTTACTAATAAAATCAATTTATTTAAATTGCTTTTTGGCAATCGCTAGACGCTATGGTGTCAGTATTAGCGTAAGAACGCGAAATCCTCTCTCTTTGTGCTCCATTCACAAGTTAGGTACGATTAAGTAATGTTATGACGCACTAGTTACCTAACTCTACGTTACCTTCTCAGATAGATAAACAAAAACTGCACCTATTTAGGTCGATTACATTAGTACAGTCAGCGACAGAATTTTACTAAGCCACCTTTCGCTTTACTATGGAAACTAACGTGGTTTTCACACATGTGGTGCCAAACGAGACGCAACCGCGAGCGCGTCACGTTTGTAAACGTTCATCACCTGATGAAGGTCACCAAATGTGACCGAAACTAGTCAACTAATTATAAGAAAAATACCTTTCGCTTATGGCGCGAAATTTAAATTTTGCGATAATCGTTGAGCATTCCTTACGATGTATTGTAAAAATAATAGACAGTAATGCACAAGATTATTCAAATTAGTCAAATAATCGTTAAACTTGCGATCGACGATGTTATTAACATATTTGAGTACCTAATCAGGTGCATGACTGTTTATTACCTCTACAAAATATCGTAATTAATGCTTAACGATAAACGAAACGTTGCACTTTAACCTTACTATTCTACTTAATTTAAAAAAATGTGAATGTTTGTATGTATGCATGTTTGCTGCTCAAATATGGAGTTTCCATGGTTCATGAGGGCCGACATGGGGAGAAACGAAATTGTAACAGCTTTTCGGCTTCGATCTGGTCATGTTCCATTAAACACGTTTGCGTATATGATGGGAAAAGTTGAGTCCTCTTCTTGTGACTGGTGTGGTTCAATAGAAGACGTCTATCACGTATTAATGGAATGTGACTGGAACGAAGCATTGCGGCGTCAACTTTTCGGCAGCGAGCATGTCTTGTGGCAAGTGGGAGGATGCAATAGCATACTGGCTGTACCGGAGTCACAGGATGCTAAAGGGCTGTACGACTTGTATCATAAAGCTCTCAAAGAGAGAACTAGAATAATTTAGTTAAGTAATGATAAGTTACTAGGGTGTCATTGTATTAAAACTCTGTTTAAATAAATAAAAGATTTAAAAAAAAAATATGGAGTTTCTATATGGTGATAGTATATGAAACCAAAATCTACAAAAAAAGGTCGGTGTGGAATAGCGGGTAAAACCGCAGGGTGCAGCCAGTAGCAAGTTTATAAACCAGGAAAATAAAATTACACAATAAAACCAAAAAAATTATAAACCTGATGGCGTGTAAAACGAATAACTATGACTAAACTTCATAACTACCGAATAAAAAAAATCAGGGTTATAAGGAAAGGGTATGCTAAGCCGAACATGGCTCATAATACTCATCATTATGAGAAACTTTTACTATCGGACCAACCATGAAATTGCAAAAAAATAATTAGAAAAAATAAAATACATTTTAAGATTTAAGATACATTTTGTCGAGATACATTTTGTCGAGTGTCATCGTCATTATTCTATGTATTACAAGCATCAGCTGATTATTTTTTTCACGATTTTAGGTTTGGCCCCATTGTAAAAGTTGTTCATAATGATGACTACTATGTGCCCCTATCAGCTTAGCATACCCTTTCCGTATAACCCCGCATAAGTAGAGTCATAGTTTAGAAATAATGTCTTATGGCGTAAGTACATTGGTTCATGGCCTACTATGACAGTTAGAAATACAAGGTTATTTTTAACATACCGAAAACCTCTCGCAGGCAGCTTCATTATACATATAAATTATATTCGTCACGTTTCGATTACGTTGCGTTCGCCGAAGGAATTATAATCTTCTTATTTACGACTGCGTAAGTTATTGCCATTTAGAGCTGTAACTATTAAAATATTTGGTTTTCCAATAGACGAACAACAACAATAATATTAAAGTAATTAAAGGTCGTAGAACTTAAGCTCATGACACTAATGATCAATTTTCTAATTGATCAATCATTTTTTCACGTTCGCAAAATAGGTATCCAATTCACAGGAGGACTAATATAAGGTTATTCATAAAGGGTATGCTAAGCCGAAAAGGGCTCATAGTACTCATCATCATGAACAACTTTTGCTATGGGACCAAACCTAAAAACGCCAAAAAAAATCAGCTGTTCCATAAAAAAATGTCAATGACACTCGACAAAATGTATGGAACATAAAATGTATGAAATATAAAATACCTAAACAAGTAATATGGAAAATTAATCTAGGTCTGACGCGTAGTGCCCAATTTCTAATCGACCAATCACATAATACTCGCATACGTGAAAGGTCCAAAATTCTTCCCGACTTTCATTTGTTTTCTTACCGTCAAGTTAAAAATCGTATCGGCAAAACTTAATCGGTTTTCCATTTGATTTAAATAACTTTGTAACTGTTGATAAAATGTTAATGTCCTTGTTTGCAGTCATAACTATGCGAATGTATTGATTCTGTCAAAATTATATAAGGTTATAGGTACGCTTAAAAATAATAATTAAAACCGATTTACATTTGACAGTTCCCAATCCCATTGTACGTCCGCGTATCGCCTACTTTCAAACCCTTTTACTTCTCGTTCAGATGAGAAGCTACTAAGCATTATACGGAGCGAAGTTCCACACCATCGCGACTTACCTCCTACTTATGTATTACGGTGGTAAATGTGCCCAACCGTGGTTATACAACCTCAGTTGGTGTATGCGCCCGCGCCGTAACGTCGCGGTTGGGTCGTCGTGGAGCCACAGTTAACACAACAGTCTGTCAGATTTTCACTTTTCCTCGTGCTACAATTTTTGTATTATGTTTTAGATTAGTTTATTTTGTGCCGCGGTTTGTGAAGTGATATTGTGGATTAATGTTGTTAGTTGGTGTACTGTGACGAAGCAACAGGTTTGGATTTTAGTTTTACAGTCAGTTTTTGTTTATTTAATGTTTTGTTTGTAGGGTACTTTTTACATGTAGTTTCGAGACGGGTTCTATACATGAAAGGATATGCGCATCCTTCCTTTGGGTACATTGAAAACAATGTAAAGTTGACAGATAATTGAGATTACTCTGGGTTCGTTGTATTCTGCGAATAGATTAACCTTTGAAGTATGTTTTTTTATTTCTCTGTCTGTTTTATAAATCGCATTTGTACAAGTATGAAATGAAACTACGTCCTGCAGTTTCAGGCGCGATTTTCCCATTTGCATTTTCTGAGATAGAAAGTATTATAAGATGACTTGCAATGATGGTTGTACACACTAACTTCTTGCCAAACATCTAGATTGGTTTAGCCGTTTAGTCTCAAAAATATTGCAATCTGAGACACAGTCTGGAAAATGTACCATAGAATCCTGGTATAGGAATCAGAATCACTTGTTATGTTTACTAAATAATAAATAAATAAATACAGTAGTACCGACGATTTTTAAAATAAATAAAAATCCGGTTATAACGACCGGCCAAAAGACTGACGACTTTCGAAGAACGAACATCGTAATGATCGAGATCACTTTATTATATTTCTACACTCGTGCCGTAGTACAAAATAATCCTATCCTACTAATATTAAAAATGTGAAAGTTCGAAGGTATGTTTGTTACTCAATCACGACAAAAACGGCTGAACGGATTCGGATGAAATTTGGTATAAACGTAGCTTATACCCTAGATTAACATATAGGCTACTTTTTGTCCCGGAAAAGGGGGGCGAAACTTCGGGGTGCAGCTAGATATGGCTAAAAACTTAAAGAAAATATATTTCAAAGATGAAAATCAAACTCAACGAATGCGTTTAATTGTCGTTCTAATAACCAAAGTTGGTTTAACCGAATTTACCTATAATTTGTTTTTTGGGTAGTAATTTAAATAATTGTAATATCTTGAAAAATAAATGTTGTTTTTTAACCTTTATTTGTCTTGTTTGCAATTTTTTTTTCAGTCTGATCATAAAAATACAGCAAATCAGTGCAGTGTGTATGTGAATGCATGTGTAAGCAGTTTACCTACCTAACTTATTTACACTCATACGTAAATGTAAATTTGTGACGAAATATCTACATATAATATTAATATTCATTACTTTTTTCTGCGTCTTCGGCACCTGACAGTGAGTGACATCTAGAATTGAGCGCTACCGTGGCTCGATTGACTCGTCAAATTTCGCATATCAATAAAACTTGCAGGCAGATTCAGCTATTTGAACATCGAATGTATTCGACTATTATCTTCGAAAAGTGTTTCGCCTTCGGAAAGAAATTATATATCAAGTCTCGGAAAGATTTGACATATAATTTTGAATTCTTTCGATGTTCGGATAGCTGAATCAGCCTGCTGTTCTGTTGTTGTAACCAAGAACAACAGTTACGCTGCGCGCTGCTGTTTAGAACCGTTTTCTCATTTTTCGATGCGGCATCAGTTATATCGGTAAATACACCCGTTAAGCCGAGCAAAACCACACCACAAAATTAAAGTGATTAAATTATTTCTGGCGCGTAGTATGATTATCTTTGGTGCTCTTTACCACTGCAACTAACCTTTGATACTCGACCTAAAGGACTAAAGAGCTCGATATTAGAAACAAGTGAAAGCTTAGCTTGTTCTAGACTTACAGGTTTCCCTTCGAACATTCGTTGGGTTTAGTCACAACACACAACTGCAAACAGCACTTGTACTATTATTTACTCTTTGATACAACAGTTAAGCAGTTCTAATGCTTGGTGCTTAATTGTCTAGGTCTTGTGTATTGGAAAGTGTCTAGACATTCTAGACAGCTATGATAAATTAAGCTGGATGTAACGCAACGAATTATTAATAGACTTTACCCTTTGACTCTTGATTTATCAACTTTGTCTTTTGACTTTTAATATATATTTTTTTATTTTTGTGTGTAAGCAAGCGAAGATTACCTGCAAAAGTATAATATTTTTTCTTATTGGTCAATGTTACTTTTTTGGACTAAACAGCTAAACAGATTCTTCTAAATGTTTACTGCCTTCATGTGAAATTATGTCGACTTTTCTTGAACCTATCAAAACGTTTCCAAGAAAATAAAAGTTTTGGTTTAGTTAGGCAGGTAATCAAATAGTAATGCCCCGATGACAATTTTAAAGTATTAAAAAAGCTAGCACTTATTTCAAAATTTTGTTTGTAAGGCAAGGTTCAGCGGGGGTACTTAATTGCACCCGTTGCCCGCCCCTTTATTTACGTCTGTACAGAAGCTACTTGTCAGGTTTCGTTAATTAAAAGCACCCGCATACGCAATCCGAACTAGTGCGTGTTTATCTACGCGTGATTTGCGCACCTAACCGCAGGCTGTCCGTCTGTCTGTCACAAGATATTTACGCAACTCACATTACCGGGTCCGAGTGTGGAAAGTGAGCAGTAGGCAAATAAATCCACAACATTACTTATTTATTAGCAGTCACTTGAACTGGCAAATATTTCACAAACCGTTTTCTAATTTTTTGTTTCTCCATCTGCGTAAGTGAGGGCGCGTCTTCTGAACGTGTTACGCCTAAAAATGTAAATGACAGCCATAGACAAATGTCAATGACACTGTACAAAAAAGTGGGGAATAGCTAATTTTTTCTCCCGATTTCATGTTTGGTCCAACAGTAAAAATAAAACGATGATAAGTACTATGAACTCTTTCGGCTCAGCATACATACCCTTTATAACTCTGTATTAGCCAAACTAGAGCATGCCATCTTACGCCATCAAATCTCCATTGATTAGGAAGCAGAAGCCAGCATGGATGACTAAGACTACGCCACCGATTGGCAGTTATAAATCAATAACTGGCCATCAAATAAAATCTAATACCAATGCTTTATTGTAGAGTTAATTGTTCTCGGATATGTCCACAAGCTATTATTGTGCCAGTCATTTCAACCAACTGCACATCCAACTGATCGACCAACCAGTCGTACAAAATGCAACCCGAACAAAGGAATATCTATTGAAGGTAGTTGAAGTGGAAATCACATTGATTTATCGAGTCGTAGAGTTAAAGACAAATAATATGCCATAATTTGATTCGGATATTACAGTACAAATGCTTTATGACGACGAATTGTAATTGTGCAGTAAATGAAAATAATAACTCGGCTATTGCAACCACGTTTTAAAAACCAATTTGCTCATTCGAAGGTGGGTTTTCGCGTGAGAAGTTAATCTTAATTGGTCTCTTCGTTTTTCGTTAGGCTTTCATATTCACATGTTTGGTTGGCCTTTCGAATTTAATGACGATAAACTTTACGTGGGGTCAAAATTGATTGTTCTGAATGCTTTCATTTGTCTGGAAAGCATTTAATTGATTTCTTCCACAATGTTGTGTCAGAGGGCAGATATCATGTACAAGCCTAAAAGATGGTAAAATTACCAGCAGAAGCCTGGAAATTACTCCACCGACAAAAGCAATATACGTATATCTCTTAAAAAAAAAAAAAAAAATCAACAAAATAAATATTATTAAACTATAATTTATAAAATGTTTCTTCTAAAAATGTAGTCATCTTTCTTTTACATATTTGGTCACTTTTTATCTTTATAATTATTTTTACAAAAAAAAAACCGACTTCAAGAGACCGACTATTGAGTTATTCATCTATTTGTCGCGCACGTACCTGATGCTAATTTAAGACTTATATGGTTTTCTCATGGATACCATTATCAGAACTGGACTAAATTGAAATGAGACCAAATGGGAAGCGTCAGCTTTCTAATAAAAAAAGAATCATCAAAATCGATTCACCCAG
Organism: Alcis repandata; assembly: GCA_949125135.1. Classification (NCBI taxonomy): domain Eukaryota; kingdom Metazoa; phylum Arthropoda; class Insecta; order Lepidoptera; family Geometridae; genus Alcis; species Alcis repandata. The sequence goes on along the minus strand of OX421226.1, from coordinate 5,260,310 downwards.
TCAAAAGTTATGAGGTAACAAACATAAAAAAAAACATACAGTCGAATTGATAACCTCCCCCTTTTTTGAAGTCGGTTAAAAAGACATAAACTCGATTTTGTCTTTTGTCTTGCTTAATGCTAGGATAAACTCCTTTAACAATTGGGTTAAGTTAAGAAAGCCTTAGGCAAATGTTGTATCCCTGCCCTGTTGCAAAATATTGCTAAAATATTTACAAATGTTCAACTGTGCGTGCTTCATTAAATCATTACAAAATTAAACGTGTTACGCACCATTTACCAGCAAATTGCCAAGCATGAAACTCATGAATTATCACAGCATTATGAACTGCTTTATCGTCTTTAGTGTACACTTTTTTGTTTCGTTTAGCTTTATTGCTAGGTGCTATATTGTGAATACTTTTTGTGTGTTCAGACATACAAAAAGTGTAGGAATGTAGTCATCGCATTTAGATGTGTTAATGTGTTAACTAAACAGCCTGTTTCTACTTTAATCTAGTCATTTGTCCAGTGGGAGTGTCATACATACATACAGACGGAACAAGGAACGTACCGATATGGCGGCGTTACTCTTAGAATTCCGTTTTAGTTTTGGTTTGATGTTGTTCGATCAACGCCTACGTTGACCACTGACCATCATGGTGATTGTACCATCGGCAGTCTTAATGATGAAAACTCAAAACCACTTTAGCCATCACTTTCTGTAATTTGAGAGAGGCCATAAGCTCCTGAAGAACTGTTTTTTCTTTGTAAATCAATTCATAGCATAAGTAAATTATTTGATTTGATTTTAACAAGTGGCACTAGTTTGTAAGTCTTCTGTTACTGTATCTTCAATTCTGAAGGTATTCACAAAAATGCTGCTAATTTTATTAATTCTCTATTTATTTCCAAACATTTATTTCTATGTATCTATCTATTCCAGATAGTAAGCAACGATGTCGTCGCAAGTGAACGAGTGGTACCGCGGCCGGAAGGTGCTGGTGACCGGTGCCTCGGGTCTCATGGGGAAGGTGCTGATTGAGAAGCTGTTATACAGCGTGCCCGACCTCGGCGCGGTGTACGCGCTGGTGCGCTCCAAGCGGGGCAAGGCACCGGAGACGCGGGTTGAGGAAATGTGGAAACTACCCGTAAGTTTGGGACGCTTTTTATTCAAATTTATGGCGAGAACGAGTGGTCCTGCGGCCGGAAGGTGCTGGTAACCAGCGCGTCAGGTATCATGGGGCTCAAAAAGCTGCTGTAAACGTGTAAATTCAATTCTAATGAGCAAGGTCTTGAAAGAGAAACAATTTGGGTAGTTATTTGCTTATTCGTTTTCTACACCCTTGTAGATAGATAATGTTTAAGGCTAAGGGGATTAAACTTCCTCTGACTGAAGTTTCTAGTTAGGTCGGTTATTATTTTAATGCTAGGTGCTAGTGCAAATTTAAAGATTATGATTGAATATCTATGTAAATGCGCTAAAAGAGATATAGGTATTAATTATTAACGAACGCTTATATATATATTAGCTATATTCGATAGTAAAAAGTACATAGAACATAGTGTAATTGGGTATACGACTGTAAAAAAGTTTATGGGAGTAAATACTGTATGTTTCATCCAGTCAACCCAGATTATGATCGTAAGAAAATAGAAAGAGATCTTTCAATCGAACCGCCTTTTGAGCCTATTTCATGATTTTCATACTTTTATCATGCCTTCTATCGTAAAAGAGCCGCACTTCAGAGTTGAGAGACTTTTGACCTTTTATCCGTTTCCTCACAGCAATTTCACCATCATCTTGCGGAAGATTAACATAAAAGCTATGAAATGTACTTATATAATTATGTCATAATAGGCATAGAAAATACCAGTTAATATGATAATACCTAAACAGGAATCGGTCGGCTACACGCATCAACGTTTGTGGTAACTGCATATTCGAGTGTTGCAATAGCCGGTGTGTTAAACACGAACGCTATTTAATTGGACACCAAAAATTTTATAAAGAATTTTATTTAAACACAAAAATAAATATAAAGTCACAAAAAGTTTTGTTTGTTCTTTGATAGGCTCGCGTTACACTACTATTTCGCCTGGTGTTAAGCAATGGTTCAGTCTCTGAATGAGTACGCAAACAGATAAACCAACCAATTACGCGTACACCCTAAACGTATTGCAAACTGTATTTGTTACCTTTTCTGTTCCGGTGTACGTTAAAATATGCACAACAAAAAGTGAAAGGTAAGAGTATACTAGGCTCGAATAAAAAACGTAACCAAAACGCTGTCTAAGTTTTGTCAGCCAACGTTATTGATTGACTCATTTTGATGCGCAATAATTATTTCTGAAGAGCTATAAAATATTTACGCACGCCATTCATTAAATTTAATGACTGATCTTCTTGAATCGACGTAACTAAGTGATAAAATAAATCAAGCACATGCTTAGAATGAATGCTAGTTTCGCAGCATTCGAGGTCGCAGTTCGTCCTCGCAGCGGCATTATCGGCTAACTTCTCAGAGGTTTGATTCTTGGCTCATGAAATTCGAAATGGGGCAATATGGCTTTCCTAAAGTCCGAGGTATCTTCAATTTTCGAAGCTGGATGAGTGTACTAAATAGTGTGTTCAGACCAGGTAAAAACATCTTAGGTATACGTAGTTTTGATAAAAAAATGGTATTGTCTTTTGACGACAAAGATCGATCCTCGAACTTCGAAAATTTGCCAATAGAGCCGCAGCGCAAGTGGAACAAGAGCACTGTTTTATTACTCCAAAAGCCTGATCTATATTTGTTATCTCTTTCAGTTATTCGCGAGGATAAGAGAAGAGAAGCCTAATACTATGCAGAAGGTGATAGCAGTGTCAGGAGACATTATGTACGACAATCTCGGCATTGAGAAGGAAATGCTCAAAGAAATTCAGAATGAAGTAAGTACTGTTCAAATAGACTTACTACTGTAAGCCTGCCTGTATACTATAATATTATAATCTAAGCTTGAGCTCTGTCTCGCTCTCTCTACAGTAAGTTTAAAGTAGAGAGTAAAGTAAAGCAATATACTCGTAAGACTAAAATTAAATGCTAGATCAGGTTGTAGGGGCGTAGGGCATCCAGTTTCCTATGAATATTTATTATTATTAGATATCTATTTTATTCGACTATTTTTGTACCTTACTACTATCAGGCGAATGTCTACGATTATTAAACACCAAACCTTTGAAAATATACTTTCAAGCCCTTTTTTTGGTGGACATAACAGGCTAGGTATTTGACAACAATTATTTGCAAGGTTATGCAAATAATGCAGGTGCGGTTAACCACCTTATGTTAAATGATGGTGTAGACAAAAATGTTAAAATATAAAAACAAAAAACCTAAAATGGGAACAGTCTCTCTAGTGAGGTTGCCGGATCACACCAATAGGTGTTTGCGACAGATTTTCAACAAGCCAGTTTAATACTTAAAACGTACAGAAAGGATCCTAACACCATTTTTAAAGCTTTTATTTAACTTGCAAAGTATGTTATATTATATAAATTAATATGTATCTATGTTTTTTGCGTGGAATCTTGTAACTGAATTTTGAACCACTTCTCGATGGCCGATTGAGCTGAAATTGGTATACGCGTGTATACGAGCTTTTATTGCATTGTCATCGGAGTTAACAATGCAATAAAAGCTCGTTTTTAAAAATTTCATTAAAATTAACTTATTTTGGTTTTTCTTCGACGGTTGCTCAATCACTTGGTTGGAATTTGAACCTGCGACCTACGGTGTAGAAGTTACCACGCCAACCATAGTGCTTTGACCCCTGTTTTACCTAAGTACAGATCGTCTCTCTAGACCCAGATCTATCAATGTGTTTACGCTCACATGCAAAGAAGATGCACGTACGCAATTAATGCAGCCAACCCAACAGTTTTTGCTGTAAATCTAGTTTTTTGGAGCTGTCTCAATTTTTTAGAAATGATTACAGCAATCTACAGTTTTTTGCCTTTGCTGTTTTTGCGATTTTATAATTTTAATACGGCATTTTAGCAAAAAGTAGAATTTTGATAGGTTTTTGAGATTTTTAGAGCTAGCCTACAGTTTTTCTCCTAGACAGGGTTGGCAACACTGGACACATTACGCAAATTTTTCGTCATTGGTCTTTCGGTTACCAGCACAAGAGTAATGTTGAGTGGAGGGGCGTGCAGTTTTAAACTAAACGGTATCAACGGTAGGTCCTCAACGAGTCACATTGTTACTCGTTGGGAATAAGTATATATTTTTTAATCATTCCCAACGAGTAAAACTCATTTTAGTGTGACTCGTTCGGAACCCACCATATTATGAAAATAAGTAAAATAATAAACCAGTACTTTGTGGATCCGCTTTCGTTGTCTTTATTGACGTCTTCCGTTATAGGTACAGCCTGAGCAATTAATCTTGAAAGAAAATCTAATACGTAGGTACAATGTTGTCATACTGACGCAGAAACATTACGTACAACACGACCAATATAACTAAAGAGTTGGCCAATGGATGGAACTAAAACATTTCACAGTTAGCTATCGGTTTTGTTCAGAAAACTTGATTGTGGCTCCGGTCTCAAGTCTGCAGATAAGTTAGCCGCATTGTATAGTCATTATTGCCACATCTCACGTAACTCGCCAAGTTTTTATCCAAGTTCTATCTATAATTCTACATATATTGTCTGAAGGAACGAGTTACGTAGGTACTTTACGTAAATGTCTCTGTTTAGAAGTGTAGAGTCTATAAGGCCGAGATCGCACTGGTGAGGGGATTGCAATGGTGACTGACGTGATGGCGACGCACACATAATATGGTGGCCGCCACTTAGTGCCAGCGCAAACTGAGCGCTGTCGCTGAAACGGCGATAATGATGATGAAAAGGACTTGTAAAAGCCTAAAATCCTATGTACTTTTTTGTACCCCTGATAACGTTTACCTATGCTAAATTTCATGAGGATCGGTTGAGTAGTTAAGGCGTGAAAGCCTAACAAACAAACAAACAAAACCCATTTTGTATTTATAATGCTAATGCGATTGTCAAGTGCTAGTCGTTGCATCTAGTCGCAGATCCATAGTCGCATGTCGCATAGTGTCTGTCGCATCACCCGTCACCTTTCCAGTGCGTTCTCGGCCTAAAGCAGTATGCAGAATCCATCACGACTTGACCCGCGCCTCAATAGAAAATCCTTGAAGCGTCTGTGACGTGAAACTTGACAAATAAATTATAAAGTTCAAGCGCCATGAATAATTATCTGAGTAAGTCTGCCTTTATAACAAACACAGTACCTACGTTTAATAACAACAGCAATAACAAAGCCACAAACACACTTTAACATATTCGATACACAGTCTATGAGTAGTTCCAAAAAATCAGTCTATTCCATACATGTAGTCGAGTGTCGTTGACATCTTCTATGAAACAGCTGATTTTTTTTTCGCGATTTCAGGGTTGGTCCCATAGTAAAACTTGTTCATAATGATGAGTACTATGGGCCCTTTTCGTCTTAGCATACCCCTTTCTCTTAACCCTGTAATTGGTTGGACCACACTCTGTCTTGGTTTTCACGTGTTAACTGTTAGCTTATACAACCAATTACAAAACAAAAGCGAAGCCTAAAACCAACCAAACAACAACAAAAACAAGAATAAACTTCAAACAGCATGACCGACAAGTTACACATTATTATACCTAGTTACCTACTAACAAGTTATAGCAGGTGAAAGCTGCACAAAATGTGGAAAGCGTATGCTCGGGTACCGCGGCTAGTGAAATCGAGAACTATAATTATCATGTGTATTTACAAATCATCGTTGTTTACACGGTCAAGTAGGCACTAGTGTTCCGCACTTAACCTAGCTAACTGATTGAATAACGATAGCCTACAATGTATCTAAGTAGAAATTAAGTAGGATGCTCTTGAAGAATTGGTTCATTGCTGCGGCGGCGCGCGGCGGGCGAAAACGTGTTTGATCGACGAATCCAAAGCAAACAATGAATCTAAGAGGTGCTTTCCACTTAAGTAAGTTCTGCGTTTCGATTTCGACGATCAAAATCGAATAGGCCCAAACGCTATTAAGTTGATGCCCTATCAACGAAGAACATCACATAACTCTCGACGCATATAAATTTCAACATGTGGATCTCCAAAACGGCTGATTTCGTTTATTTTTGTTAGAAAGCTTGATAGTTTGAATAAAATCTGTTCAACCGTTCGAAGATTATCAGCTTGTAGGTAGTTGTTAGCCTTTTGAATTTAATCACTTTGCTATTATATTAATTAAAAAGTGATTATAATGGTTGTATGTTATGTTAGTGTGTGTTTCATTATTCACTTCTTTATTCACGTTCTTAAATTTAAATTATTACAATATTTTTATATAAATACCCAAAAACATCTCAATCTCAATCTCCTGACAATGCGGGCCGTGTCACCGAGTCAAGAATCACCGTCTTTTGTATCTGACCCTTGACCCAACCGTCTAGCGAGAGCCTCTTTTCAGATGTTGGTCGAGGCACTTAGCTATAAGCCCGTTCACCGAAACGACTATCGGGACAATAATCGTCGAATCAACATCCCACATAGCGGTAACCTCGTGAGCCAAGTTAAGATACTTGCAGAGACTGCAGAGCTTGTCGTTCTCGGCCTTCACGAGGTTCGACACCAGCAAAATCACGTTTTATTCCTTTCTTTGCAACACTTATACTTGATTTTCGTCCAGGTGTCTGTAATATTTCACTTCGCGGCCAGCCTCCGCCTCGAAGCGCCTATGAAAGAAGGCCTGGAGATGAACACCAAAGGCACCCTCCGCGTCATCACGCTCGCCAAGAATGTGAAGAACTTAGCCGCTTTCATACATCTGTCCACTGCCTTCTGTTACCCTGACTACGAGAGACTGGCTGAGAAGGTAAGATAACTTATTAGGCACCAACTGCCCCCGCGGTTTCACCCGCATTTTCCGTTCTGTTTGCACTATGGCGAGCTGCACGCGTGATTTCATGGTGAGGTGAGGTACGCGTGAGGTTGCATGCTGTGGGTTTGTCAAAACCACGTCAGTTTTATAGGAAAATCAAAATAGTTCAATTGACTTTGTGATCTAAATTAGATTACATAAAATTTATAAAAAATCGAGGAAAAAAGTCAAATCCATATGAGTTTTCAAGCGAAAAGGCATCTGATACGAATTAAAACATTTTGCTGTTTTTAATGTTTTCGATTCTGTGGTCTTATAATATCTTAATTTTCAAACAATTTAGTCCGTCAGGTTCTTTTTATTATTCCAAAACACTTCCTGAACATGTTTGTTAGCAGCTCCAAACTTAAAACACGTTTATCTCGAAACCAATTTATTTGTCTGTTTATTTGACCTTTTTACTCACAAATGTTTCTTCAACCTGAACCTGGAATACCTGGAAACCTGGAAATTTCCAGGTGCACGACCCCCCAGCGGACCCCCACGAAGTGGTCCGCGCGGCGACCTGGCTTACCGAGCAACAGCTGGAAGTCATCGCGCCGTCCATCTACAAGAAACATCCCAACTCTTACACCTACTCCAAACGGCTGGCGGAGGCGCTGGTGAGGCAGAGCTACCCGGAGTTGCCAGCTGTCGTCGTCAGACCTAGTATCGGTAAGTTATATTTTTTTAATACAGTTTTTTAATGTTATTTTTAAAAGGAAATTGTATGCTACCAAAAAGAAGTTAGAGTATTCGTCATTTACTATGGGACCAACCCGGGATTTGAGAAAAAATATCAGCTGTTCTATACATTTTGTCGAGTGTCGTTGACATTTTTCTATGGAAGAGTTTTTTTTTTCGCGAATTTTAGGTTGGTCCCATAGTAAAAGTTTTTCATAATGATAACTATGATAACTATGAGCCTTTTTCGGCTTTATGGGTTTTTCTAATAACCCTGTAATCTATGATAGGCTGGCGTTCGACCGCCATATCGCCTGATTGTAACCAATGATGCGGTCGGTAAACCGCATCATCGTAAATGCAATCGTAATTGTCCATCGTAATGGAGCACGCTTCCAGTCAGTGTTGCCATATGTAATTATATACTTACTTCTACTAATGTGTTCTAAGCTCGAAATTACCGTGTTTGGAAACTGAAATATACCTAGTTTATTAAACCGGCTGAATACGAGTACGATTTGCGCAACGAGGATTCCGTACTATTGAACAAAACATTTGTGCACTATTATATTTCGTGGTAGCTCTTATTTCAAAGCAAAAGCAGTATGCTTCGCCATGCATGCTCGTATGAGTAGCTGACTGAATAGTCCAGTTATTGACAAATGTATAATATTAAAAATGCGAAATGTTTGTTTGTGTTTTTGTAGTGGTAGGGTTCTTTTGCAGAGCCCGCCTGGGGAAGTACCACACCTTTGCCAGTTATTCCACCGCCAAGCAGTAATGTGCAAACATTACTGTGTTCCGGTTGGAAGGGCATTGTTTCCTGTGAAATTACAGGGCAAATGGGAGATTAAACAACCTATATCTCAGGGTGACGAGCGCAGTGCTGTGCCACGCAGGGTTTTGAATTCTGCGAGTTCAAAATTCTGGATAGCGCAGACCTGTTATGGGCAAACGTGACGTTTAACATCAGGCGAGCGATTTGCTCGTCTCGTCCTACAATTACATAAAAAAAAAAAAAAAAAAAAATGTTAATGTTGAATGTTTCTATTTATACCATTTCTACCATATTCTATCTGTCGAATAGGTGTGCATCTACGCACACAGAAGACACTTACGGGTTCGATTCCCGGTCGGGCAGATGTTTGAATGAAGAATTTAAATACATATCTGTTCTGGATCTGGGTGTTAGTTGTCTTTGTTTTTGTGCGTATTCCATGGCATCTGCGATACAGGGTATCGTAGTGGGTGAGCTATGAGTGTGAAACGTTACTTTTAAGACCGACGAAGTCTCACTATCATTCTTCCACAAATTCCAGTGACTCCAGCGTACAAGGACCCGACCCCCGGCTGGGTGGACAACCTCAACGGCCCCATCGGGCTCATGGTGGGCGCCGGGAAGGGAGTCATCCGCTCCATGCACTGCCTGGGACATTACCACGCGGAAGTCATTCCTATTGATATAGCTATCAATAGCATCATTGTCATCGCTTATAGGACTGGCGTTACGGAACGGTGAGTTCGCTTTTGGCGTCAGATGACTGTCGTAACACCACTGGCCTTTCACCAACCTACCCACCGACGTACCTACCCACCTGTATAAATTCCATACATACCTCATAGCAAACAAAACAGCCCTATATCCCATATACAGGGTTATTCATAAAGGGTATGCTAAGCCGAAAAGGGCTCATAGTACCTACTCATCATTATGAACAATTTTTACTATGGGACCAAAGTGAAATTCGCGAGAAAAAAATCAGCTTTTCCATACATTTTTGTCGAGTGTCATTGACATTTTTCTATGGAACAGCTGATTTTTTTGCGAATTTCGGGTTGGTCCCATAGAAAAAGTTGTTCATAATGATGAGTACTATGAGCCATTTTCGGCTTAGCAATGCCCTTTATGAATAACCCTATAAATCTTAGTTCCGCTCGTACCATCATGATAAAAATCAGGATAAGCCGGCCATTATCTCAAAAATTTGCCTCATAAACTTGTGCAGCTTCTCTCCGCAGTGTGTTGATACCTATGATCGTTACGTACCTATCTATTTTTCTTTCTTTCTTACTTTAATACTTTTACTCATATGTCGCGTCACAACTAAATCAATAAAAGTGTAGGTTTGCAATAAAAATACTGAATTGAATTCTTACAAGCATATAGTGATCTTAAGTACCTAATATAAAAAATTGCGGAACTTAACTTGTCAAAAGTGTTCTAGATGGTCGCACCTCATTATTTTCGAGTTTCAAATATAGAGTGTGTAGTAGTGTAAAATAATGTTTAAGTCTTTGTTTTTTTTCTATTACAGAAGTCCAGAGATCCCCGTATACAATCTGACGACGGGCGATGATCGCAACACCACTTGGAAGCAAGTCCTCGACATTGGCAAGGCGACCGTTCGGAAGTACCCCTTCGAAGGACCTCTCTGGTACCCCGACGGGAACATTCGACACAACAAGTTCATCCACACGCTCTGTGTGTTCTTCTATCACATAATACCGGCGTATTTCATCGACTTTTTGCTGTTTCTCTTCAGGCAGAGACGATTGTGAGTGTTTTTACGTTTTTTTTTATTTATTTTTTTGTGTTTTTTTGGTTTTTTTTTTTTGTGTTTTTGAGGCATCTGAAAATAGGGCTATTCCACTGTATGTTGCTCGTTTGGTGCTACCATATGTAAGACTAAGTAGTATGTATGTTATGTAGTTCTTGCTCTCTTAAATTACGTAATAAAGAAATAGCCTGTGGTTTCGAACGTTTTGGCCCGACCCAACGGTTTCCACAGCTTTACTCCAAGCTTCAACTCTTAATTTTACCGAAATAAAAAATTGCCTATGTGTTAGATTTTTTTTTATATATAATGAGCTGCAAACAGGCAAACGGCACATTTACAATTTACGTATACTGAACATTTTATAATTTAGTTCTATAAATCAGTATTATACGACATCTAAGTAAAAAGTTTTTTGTTTGTCCTAAAAATTAGCAAAATTCCATACGTATCTTTGGCATGATGCCCTCGATATGTACTCGTATGTACATAGTAGCTTTGGCCTTTGTCTATAAACTTTCCTATTCAAAAAAATATTTACAAGCCTTTCTTTCCCAGCATGGTCCGCGTCCAAAACCGTATCTCAGTCGGCCTCGAAGTCTTGCAATACTTCACGACCCGCGAGTGGTGGTTCGATACGCACAACTTCAAGGGTCTAGTGACGCATCTCAACCCGACCGACAAGGCACTGTACCCGATGGACCTCAGCATCATAGAAGACGAGCCCTATATAGAGAGCTGTATGATCGGGGGGAAGATTTACTGTATGAAGGAGAAGCTCGAAAACTTGCCGAAGGCGAGGCTACAGAATAACATGTGAGTTTTATACATAGTGAAAGGCTAGATAGACTTTTGTTTGTAATTTTTGGTGTGAACAACAAAGAGTTTTTCTTTCTACTATCTAACTTTAAATTTTACTACTTTAGAGTTACAATGTGGTTACGCTCGCATGCAGAGTAGGCAAAAGGCAAAACATAAATTGTTCATCATTGGTCGTTCGGTCACTGGTAAGGAAAGTGTTGTTAAGTGAAAGGGTATGCAGTTTAAGACCGTCTAGTCTTATGTAGCATATATTATGATATGATATCATCATTAACTAGTCTATTACTATAGATAGTCATCTTAGCTATGATTAGAAAACATCGGTTCAGTCGTTTGAAAGTTATCCGCCTTTTAGTGGTTTATTTATTTTTTTATCATAAAATGTATGTTTTTGACATCGACTTTTTTATCGTCTATTCTGTAGGCTTGCGTTTGACTGCCATCTCGCATGATAGTAAGCAATGATGCTCACTGAACTGATCACACTGGAATGACGCTGACGCTTTCCCCCCAGCCTGTACGTCCTGGACCGGCTGGTGAGCGTCCTGTTCTACCTGGTGCTGCTGAGCTGGGCGGCGCGCCTGCTGCCTCCGCTGCGCGCCGCGCTGCAGCTGGGCGGGGCATTCGTGCGGTGGCTGCCCTTCTTGGGGAACGCGGTCTTTGAGTAAACAACACATACATCACTAAACTTGTATTAAAACTACCTACTTGCCTGCAAAATTTCATGAAGATCGGGTTTACCGTTCTCAAGTTATCGTCGGCCGAATATTATACATATGCCAAGTTGTTCTGAGACCGGCTAGTGAGCGCGCCCTTCTCATTTCTGCTGCTGAGCTGCCCGCGCTGCAGCTGGGCGGAGCTTTGTGCGGTGGCGGCCCTTCTTAGGGAACGCGGTCTTTGAATAAACATCACTATCGTACTATTATCGTAGGTCGCGGCAACTTTGTTTTGAAATGAACTACATAATATCTGCGAATTTTCACGAAGATCTGAGAAACCGTAAGTTATCATCGGACAAATATAAATACATGCATATTATAATACATATGGCGCCGATACGAGAGGTCATCGGTCGTCCCGCAGCTCGTTGGATCGAGGATATAATAAAAGTCTAAAGTCTAAATTAAGTCTAAGTCTTAAGTCTTTAGGGTCCTAACCAAGTTGCAATTCCATAATCGAAAGTTCGAAACGATATAGAAAAGTAGGAAAATGTATGGGAATGACATTTGTCATAGAGTATAGAATCTATAAATAGATTATAGAAAGGTCATGATTAGATAAGTCCAACAGATTTGACGTCATTTGGTATTTTTTTACGTCTGGTATTAATATAGTAATTACTTAATCTTCATAATTCTTACAATTTATTATAGTGTACAGTTGTATCTTAGCTAAGGTTATCATAGAAGTTACTTTAAACTTATGTAACTATTATAATATATCTTCAAGTTAAAAATAATTTGATCTTGATTCAGTGATGGTGGGGTGGTAGCATAAAAGTAGTTGTAGAAATATCGCTAAGAATGTAGGTATGTACTGCTGATAATTATGTTTTTTATACGTTGCACTTTATAACAATAAAACGATTTTTATAAGTACGTCTCATTATTTAAACGATTGCCCTAATAAGGTAGGGTTTTTTAAGCGAAACTTAGGACGTTGTTTTTCTGCTTCGATTTGATTTTCTAGTTTGACGGAATTTGGAATGTAATCGTTAGTTTTGTCTTTCTAGTCTAGAGTGCAAATCTGGTATATTTGTGCTACAGACACTTTTTTGTGCTGTCAGGATTTTTAAATTTACTGGTTCACTCTAAAGGTTATTATGCTCGTATAACTCGAGTAGTGTCAAGTTTCTAGGCCGCCTGAAGGCCTCTGACATAGCTCGTGGTTGTTGTTAAAGAACAAACAACCGATACCTACAATTTAACGTGTCGTCCGACCCACAGTAGCGCCCAGTTTCAAATGCCATCCGCGGTCACCCATCCCAAGACCGACCGTGTCGTCCGTTGCTTAACTTCGGTGATCGGTTACAAACACCTAGTCAAACGTTACGAGAGCTAAAAAAATGTAAAAAGCACGAGAATAAATTAAAACTTCAAGTAATAGATAAGTATGTTTAATATGACGCTTCCTGGTGGGTAAACACCATAATGACATCTCATTACAGAAAACCGTATCGGTCAAACCTTTTCGGAGATAAAAGAGAACATTCGATATTTGCACAAACATCTTAAACGTAGATACCTTCTCCGTTTCGTTGTGGGTAAAATATTATAAGACAGCGCCCATAAACTCGAAACAAAAATCAAGCTCTGTAGCGTAAATGGGAAATGGGAAACCACGCTTTTCATATATTTTTCTATCGAATTGAATCTTTTGCTAACTATTACAATACATATTACTAAGTATTTTGATATACATAAATTTTGCTTTCGCACTTCTTAATTATATGTACCTTTAGAGATATACTTCTAGTATTCTCATTTCTACGAACGTTATCGAATGTTTAAAAAGACATTTACTTCATTGATCTATGAATTATTGATAAGAATGTTACTCGAATGCTGTCTCGCTTTTCTTTGAAATAAGATTTGTATTTATCGTACGCATAGCACATTACCTACCTACCTACAGAGTTCAAACCAGTGGCGGATCCAGGCCTTAGGAGGCTCAAGCAAAAAGCTCATAAAACTTGATTTGTTTACTTTCAGCTACCTGACCCAAACCAAAATCTTTGGTCCACCACTGGTTCAAACCACGCAGTTTTGTGCGGTGCCAGCTAGGAAAAGTCATGAGCCTCCTGCTGTTCGTAAAACATGGTTGGTGTATATTTTTTTGTTTTTTAGCGAATACTTATCTACTACCAACGGAACAAAAATTACGCTGGAAGAACAGTGTTGCACAATACACACTTGGACTAGTTATAAGCGTTTAATGAAAATAATAAATAGTAGTCGTGGATTAGTACCCTATCGAATTTTCATCTAAGATTAAACCAACCTTTAGTCGTGATCCAGCCCTCATCCGTTCTATTATGAAACCCAAGATGCACCACCCGACTGACGTAGTCGCCAGCGACAGCGTCCTTAGGCGCCTTCGCAGTTATAGCGACCAGAAGGTCGGCCTCCGTCTGAGTGTCGATCACAGCTAGGTAAGACTGCTCAGCGCTGCAAGCGGCGTAAGCGTCGCTCCAGCTCAAGGGGTTTAGGTGGAACTTGTAACATCGCCCTAAGTCTTTGGCGAATTCGTAATCTGTAAAGGTAAGGATTTTTTTTATTTATGTATTTGATCTGCGCCACCCAGAATTTTGAACTCGCAGAATTCAAGACCCTGCGCGGCACAGCACTGCGCTCGTCACCCTGAGATTTAAGTTGTTTTTGTCATAAAGTCACGATCATGATTTGCTTACCGAACCGCACGCACCTAACAAGAACCTAATAAATGTTAGTCTAATTATATTTAAATAATATTATCAATAATCCGGATCGAAAGGTGCCTGAATAGATCTAGTTTTTCATTTTGACAATTACTTGTTTCAATTTCGAAACTTAGTTTGTCATGTGCTCAGTTTGGCTTTAGGCCTGAAAAATATAGTCCATCTATGCTTTTTTTGCTTGATGCAGCGGTACGGCATTCGGTGGACTAGTTTCCAAGATTTACGGAATTTAAGCTTAGATTCTTAACAAACGTGTTTTTTTTTAATATTAAGTTTACACCACAGACTCCACGTACGTGAGTTTTTACAAATACAAAAATTTTACAACTATACAAATTTTTAAACTTCATTTTCGTTAAATAGTGCAAGAAGAAGAGGTACTTATCTAAACTTATATTATTTTTCGCGACAAACCTGGATTCGGCATGCTGCATAGCTCGTTCCACTGCAGTGAAGCGAGGGCTTTCTTACAGATGAAGGGATTGTCGACGCAGTTGTTGTCTGACAGGTAGCCGAAGCGGTTCAGGGTGACGCAGTCTTGCGTGTAGCCGTCATTGGGCTCGCCTTGCTTCCACACGTGGAACAAGTTTTGTACTGGAACTCCTAAAATAATATTTAAAAAAAAGTAGTTAAAAATAATAATTGAAATAATAAAATTAAAAAAATTATATTGATAACAAGTGAATTCTTTTAAATTTTCTTGTAGGTATATACTTAGTAAATTTTTAGTTCATCTTATGTAACATATAACATAAAAATGAATCGCTGATCGTTTTGCTAAAACTCGAGAATGGTAGGACCGAGTTCGCTAATTTTGATCTTGATTTCGCAAACAAATCTTGATTCAACAAATGTATAACCTACCAACCGAGTAGGTACTCGGCTGAGGGTACTGTCTCGCCACTGTGCTCGTTACGTGTAAGCAACCCATTACAAACAGAGGTGCACAAATACTTACTTACGTAAAATACGTAGCGAGGGTTCGATAGAAAGGTGTACGCTATTTACGCCCGTCAAGGGCGCCCCTGACGGGCGTAAATAGCGTACACTTTTCTAGGGATGTGAAAAACACGCGAATGTACAAAATCCATAAAGTAAATAAAAATGATCTTTTAGATTTAGAGTAAAGACAGGAAACATGTAAAGAGGACCCTACACCTACAATAAGATTATAGTCAGTTTACACCGCCATATTACTAATACAGATACATATTTTTATTTGCTGCGTGAAAATGTATCTAATCTTGTCATAACATTAGTTATTTCAATGTTCGCAGGCGTCACAGAATAAAATCATTTATGTGTTATCTGGTACGGAATATAGGTTTCTTTCTACCTACTGCTATCTCTCTTTGTCCATCCGTTTGAAACGCGCCTCGCGTTCGGAATTTCCAATCGAAAAAAACGAACGTGAGAGTGAAAGGGACAGAAACAACACGCCACGTTCGATTCGAAATATTCCGTACGAAACGTGAGCTCACTCAGTAGCGCGTCGGTTGTGCGATCGAGCCGGCGGCGGCACTGGCGTAATATTTAACCTTCAATAGCCACCAACTTAATCTACTAGTGTCTAAAGAAATACTTTTTGACATTTCTAATGCGCCTAATTCACGATGAGTGGAATTGATAACCTAATAATAGCTGTAGAAGAGTTCCCTTGCCTATGGGATCCAAACCATAAGGATTACTATAGCAGGGACATAAAAGATAAGGCCTGGGAGCAAATTTCTAAAGAGGTTCACAATGACTGGGAAGAATTTGATGGCGAACAAACATGTGAGTGTTTTTTTTAATGGCAACATGTGAGTTGTTATAGGTACTTTTTATTAATAACTAGTAGTGCCACGCGATATTGACCCCGTTTTTCGGGATAAAAAGTAGCCTATGTTTATGATAATCCCAGATATAAGCTAGGTACTTTCATATCTCATCTCAATCCGTGCTGCCGTTTTTGTGTGATTGAGACACAAAAATCCAAACTGTGACTTTTATAGTATTATAGTAGGAAATCCTGAATTGCCGAAAATTAAGTAAAATATTGTTTGCAGGTAATAGTTTAAAAAAAAAGTGGACACACATCAGAGATTACTACCGAAAAGATTTACAAAGGTTAGAGAACATGCCGCCAGGATCAAAACGCGTAAAGCAATATAAATATGCCCCGTTTTTGGAATTCCTAAAGCCCACTTTTGGAAAACAGTAAGTACTTATTTACTATTGCTTAAGCAGGTAGGTAGGCATTACTTAGCACTTTACTCGTAGCTTTAGTATTTATTCTCAATAGCTGTACCTAAGTACATTGTTTTGATTGATTTTAGTAGGTGTACCTACATACCTTAATAAAAAACCGGCCGAGTTCGAGTCGGACTCGCGCCCCAAGGGTTCTGTACCATTATCTATAAAAACGACAAAAAAATCATGACTGTTGTATGGGAGCCCCCTTGAATATTTATTTATTCTGTTTTTTAGTATTTGTTGTTATAGCGGCAACAGAAATACATCATCTGCGAAAATCTTAACTGTCTATCTATCATCAGAACAACCATGAACCGAACCTCACCTCACCTTGTCTCATGAACCGTGATAAATATCACGGTTCATGAGATACAGCCTGGTGACAGACGGACAGCGGAGTCTTAGTAATAGGGTCCCGTTTTACCCTTTGGATACGGAACCCTAACAACAATACATTAGGTAGCTATGTTAATAAGTTCAGAGACAATTTTGCCTGTCCCTGAGATGAGGTGCTGCAGTCGCATTTTAAATGACACCTTGGAAACCATTCTTTAGTTCCTAAATAATCCGCAAGGCTCCTCAAAACGAGCAACTCACTAATTTTTGATTCTACTCTCTATTTCTACTCTTTCGTTTTATTTTAATTTTTTTAGTTTCGAAAGCGACAATGCTGAAAGCGACACTGAAAATGGTATAGAGCTAAGGGCAGCAGTAAAAAATGAAGAACAGGATCCACTCTCGCCAAGTTTCAACGAAGACAGCGCCAGCTCTTCTCAAACTGCCATACCTACCACCGAAGTCATAAACAAGAAGAGACCTAAACTTCTTGACACGTCAGAACCAAAGCAACAGACTGTTATAGAAGATGACGATGAAAAGTTTTTACTCAGTTTCCGTGGTGATATGAAGAGAATGAACAATAGCCAGAAACTTAATTTTAAAATCGGAACGCTTCGGTTGTTAAAAACAATTATATGCCCTGAAGAATCTGACAGTTCTTGACTAACCCCGTTATTTTTTTAAGGTACAGGACAATTCCAATTAAGTAATTAAACAAGCAATAAAAAAAATTGATTGGTTTTTCTTTTTCTGGAACAGGAACATGAAAGTAAGTATACGTACCTCTAGCTAACTAGACCACAGTTATAAATATAATATTATAAGATATCTGTTGGCGAGTCCTTTTATTTAATAAACCTGCATGGTGTAGGTATATAGCCGAGGAATAGTTTATTTGTTATTTTGTTTTATTGGAGCGAATGTAAAAAAAAAACATTACTCTTACGAATTTTTTGTGTGCGCCATTTACGCCCATCAGAATCGGCCCTGACAGGCGTAAATGGCGTACCCTTAACTATCGAATACTCGCTACGGAATTTTACGTCAAAGTTGTGCTAGGCACACTGGTATTACGCGTCAGCGCAGCGTTACGAGTTATTGCCCAGTGGAATTGGACGAAAAACGAACCAAACCCAGGAAAAATTTTAAGTAGAATTTTGCTTTCGGAATTCATTGGAGGGGGTCACTGGGAAGTCTACATTTCGTTTTTCGAATTCCCAGTGGTCTTGGATTTTCCGCCATCTTGATCTTTTAAATAACTCGTTTATTTTCAATTTTACACGAAAAAAAAAATGGTTAATATTAATTTTGTCACGTACCTATACCTAACAGTAAATTATAGATTATTTTGTTCAGTTTAGTACAAAAGTCTTACCATGAATAGTTTCATAAACTCCTTTCGCCATAATAGCTGAGGCGCCGACAAACACTGAATCGAAAGCCTGTTTATTTGTCAGAAAGTCTGTCACTACGTTAGCCTCATTTCCGTCTTCCGGATAAAACAGTTCCGTTCCTTCAGCAGCACAGACTTTCTTAGCTTCAAGCCAGGTCTTGTGTATGGTATGTATTTTGTAGAAGCTTGCGGTTGAATCGAAATAAGTGTAGTCGCTTCGGAAGAATTTATTGGTAATCTGTGCGGCTGGAGAAGAAACGCACGTTAAAATGTGAAAGATACGACCAATAAAATATTTAAGCTCTTTAAATTTTGCATAAGTCTGAAGCCTAAGCTTACAAAGCAGTCACAGAATGGAAAGTGATCACCAGGCAGACTATCGGCTCGCTGTGCTGAGTGCCGAGTGCGAGTTTTTTCACTATTCGATCGCGTTAACGTACTCGTATTAACAGCCGTAAACTACTGTTTGTATGGAACTTGTTGTATATTGTATATTCATATGTATTTGTATAATTTAAGTCTCTGGGAATAAATAAACCTATTACAAGTTGTAGTTCATATTATTGACACTAGGTGGCGCGGTTTTTATTCCATTTAAATTGTAGTTTACGTTAACGCGATCGAATAGTGAAAAACTCGCACTAGGCACTCTGGTCGGATGACATTGTAAAGCGGTATGAAAGCAGTTGGATGAGTCTAGCACAGGACCGAAAAAGATGGCGCGTTGAAGATGAGACCTTTAAGTACCTACTCAGCAGTCCGTAGACAATTTCATGATAATGAAACAATAGATATTGTTAGGTACGTCCTAAAACCGTGATATTATGTATGTTATTAGGTATGTCTATTCGTTTAGTTGGTAATTAATACTTACATGTACTCGTACCTACGCTACACTGCCACAAAATCACCAACACTACAAAAGTTATAGTTTCTCGTTATTCTATCTACTATTAGTTGAGTACTTTAGCAGACATTTTAGGCACTCGTAAGTCTTTGGGTACCTACACCTTATTTATTTTGGAAGGGGATGAACATTTTACAGACAAAGATATGAGGTGCGCCTGGTAGTATAGGATTGTACTCCGTAAAAACTACTCTCTTTCTAGCATACCCTGTCGATTTACACTGACGAGGACATACCCTGCCTGGCGAAGAATAGTTCTACTCGTAAGTAAGTGTCCGGTAAGTACCTACATAGCCGGCGTCTGCTAACACACATGGCAATTATCTAGCATGTGAGTGCCTTGTGCGGTTTTTTTCACTAAGTATTCGCGTTAACGTAAACTTCAATTCGTATAGAACTAGTCGTAGTTCATAATATGGCGCGGTTTTTATTTCATATAAATTGTAGAAAAAAACTCGCACCAGGTACTCTGATTACCTTCATAATATGAGTAAATTACTGTACCTAAACTATAACAAACCAATGTTACTAGCTGTACAATACAGTGTTACTAGCTGACTCGACAGACGTTGTCCTGTCAAAAGCCATTGCGTCAATTCTATGTCAAATGTTATGCTATTGCGTAACTATAGCAACCGTGGTATGTTGATTTTATAGTAAAAATTATCTAATTTGCAATAAATTAAAATTGCGACTATAATTTGAGATTTAAACTATCCTATCTCTCAAGTTGGATCGAACTGCACATGGTGTGCGAATTTTATTATAATCGGTTAAGTGGTTTAGGAGTCCATTGAGGACAAACATTGTGACACGAGATTTATATATATTAAGATAATGAAAGGGTATGCTAAGCCCAAAAGGGCTCATAACACTCATCATTGTGAACAACTTTTACTATGAGACCAACCCTTTTTACCTTTACCTACTATGAGCCTTTTCTGGTTAGCATGAGTAAAGGGTATATAAAAAATCTCTTAAGCGGGTGACACAACTCGTCAGCGACAAACACACAGGCGGAGGCCAATGTCAGGCGTTGTCAGATTATTTTATAGCATGGATCAGCTCATCACCAAAGAAAGTATGGATGAATGTGAAAATGAAGGGAGTGAATTCAGATATGACGAGTGATAGAGATGAATGGAAGAAGTGTACATACTGTAGGTACCGAACTCACGTAGGTGGGATAAGGGTAGGAAGATGATTGTAAGATCAGTACCCTTTGCAAGTTATGATAGTTTTCGAAAGGATCAAATGTGTCGCAAGGGTCCATACATTACAGTAAATCGCCCCTGGCGGAAACGTGAAGGAACTATTATAATGTATGGAGCTTTACGCAATGTTTGATCGTTTTCGAAAACTATCAAAACTCATACTAAGGATAGGATACTCTTGTCGACCTTTCTGCATAAGACTGTTAATATTTATGCAACGTCAAGGGGTCCATGAAATAAAAAACGAAAATATTTTTATATT
This sequence comes from Alcis repandata, assembly GCA_949125135.1. Taxonomy (NCBI): domain Eukaryota; kingdom Metazoa; phylum Arthropoda; class Insecta; order Lepidoptera; family Geometridae; genus Alcis; species Alcis repandata. The sequence continues at coordinate 5,239,514 of OX421226.1, read as the reverse complement.
TTTTACTTGAGGTGTAAGTTTATTCGCGTAACAATTTCTCAATACAAATTCCATTTTGTACACACCTTTTCTCTTTGTTTTGTATCGTTTATAAAAGTTGACTCTAAAATTTTAACATATCGTCATTTCTGTTCCCTATATCTAATTCGCTTCACCACTGTTGTTACCAAGTTATAACAGAGGATACTAAGGCAAAGTATTTATTAGGAGGAAAACAATAGTTAATGCGGACTAAACGATAGAAATAATATTATACAAAAATAGTGTTTCGAAGAACATGGAATGGGCACCAGGCGCGCGGTACCTTCTAAATATATGGTAGCGCGAGCAGTCCTAATATGGTCACACCACAACTTAAAACATACAAAACTGTCTCCCCGATTGAACACTAACGCTTTTAGAAAATCTTTAAATCGATTTTCAAAGTAAGTAGAAAAATATACGACGGTAGCGCCGGGTCTGTCACAAGATAGTTTTTATCTATTTCTTGGGTTGGTAACTTTCATTAGATTGTTTTTTTAGCAAATTTAGGTACCATTTTTATGAAGTTAAAAGCGGAAGTGTTTGCGGGTAGTTTAGCTGTTTTATATCGTGGCTAGTGGGTTAGTTGCCCGCGCACCGCGCTTGGCGCCCATCGTTCTATCGACATTGCACACATCGCACTGGTATGTGGACTCTAGCCGGTCCACGGGGCTGCCAGTTACACCTAATAAGAAAATTCGTTACTATATAACAACTAAATCACGTTTAAATCAATTCAAAATGTACATTATTCATTATTTCATCTTATCAATGTAAACAAATCTAATCTGCTACAAAAAATTAGCAAATTTAAATACAAAGATCACCTATTCCGTCTATTATAAAATTAATCACTTAAGTATTAAAAAACACAATATTGAGAGCGAGGCTGCTCGCAGCTCACTTGTGATATACCTAATTATTATGCCTTCCAGTGTACATTCAACGAATGATAGTGAAACTTATTGCGTTGACACATTAAAACTAAAAAATTGACTGTACATTTATATGTAAATATTTGTACATATTGCACTCTGAAGTAACAAATTATTAGAAATATCTGTCGAAACGAAGAATATATACGTAGAACAAAATATCTCAGTAAATACAAATAAAAAGACATTAGCGATCACAATGTTCGTAGCTCGTACTAATCTAGGTCCCTACGGCTTACAAAGCTTACAAAAGATAAATACAGAGGTCATTTACAAAAAATAGAATTCTACCCAAATAATATAAAAATAACAACAGCCATCTGTACTTTCTTAGATGAATAAAATTAAACGTACATATGTCAAACATATGACAATAGAATCTAAAGGTACCTATGTACAAATTTTAATGGACACCAGCGGGGACTCTCCAGAGCCCGCCGCTTTATATAGACTGGACGTGCCTCGTTAGGTCACTACGATACTCAGTGCTTTAAATGAAATACAGATCAAAACATGTACTATAGATACGTGGGAACCATCGCGCTCTGAGCCAGTCTAGTCAGTTTCAGTTCTCGGTTCAATCTCGTCGAGTCCTCTCGCTCGCCGTATGCCGTCTCAATAAGCGATATAAACTTATCATCTTACTAATGTTCCATTATCAGCTAAGACACAAATTATATTACCGTTTACTTATTACTTCTCCTGTGAGATTATTAAATACTTAATAAATCTATTACAATTTCGAAATTGAGTAATATGTATCAAACGCGACCGGCTGTGCACCGACGGAAGCCGAGACTATGAAGCTATATGAACTCTAATATACAATTACTTATCGAATGGCAGTTTTGTTTATCGCGGGCCGAGCCGTGGCTCGTGGTAAGGCAACGTATCGTAGCGTAAGAATCCCGTGATTGTTCACACCATCACCCACATTCAACTCATTAAACGATATATTCGACCCAACACGAACTCACGCATACATGACCGCTCCACGCTTTCATTACGTTTATAATGGCAGTGTGTTGGTTGCAGAACGCGCCTCGACAGAGACCGTAAGACACTCCGTGAAGATTTTTGTGCTTCGATTGCTTTAACGACTAATGTTACGATTTAAAATATATTCGAATAGCCCGTCCGAGTGGACGCGCGGTCCGCGGTGCAAGCTCGATCGTCTCGCGCTCGATTTAAGTTTACTTAAGAAATGCATTTCCAAAATCTCAGGCATACGTAATTAGACAACACGTAATGGCATGTAAAGAAGACACATACAGCACGCACCAATCAGACACTTATATCTAATCGCGTAATGAAGTTGGTGAAGTATCGGCGAGGTGGCCGGGGCCGCGAGCGATGCGACAGACGTTGATTTATACTTTAGACAGACAGTTTGTCGATTTCGAAGGATGTCGTTAGAAGTGAAATAGCTGAAAATATATTCATTGCAGTCTTAATAGACTGCAATGAAAAGATTTTCAAACATTGTAATTTTTTTGCAAGGATACTAATACTTAAGTTGTTTTGTCATCAAAAGGCGTTGATTCGGTTGTACCATTCTTACTAAACCAACCTAACAGCACTAAAATGATCTGCGCCACTTTTGTTTTTCATGTAAGTAAGGGACGGCAAGAATTTTAGAGCTGTCTTTAGTCTAGAGAAGGGTACAACAGATTTGACATCGAAACCTTCAAATTCGACATCGAAGTACAAGTGGGAACCGAGATGAGCTGAACGAAAGAAGACGCTTATCGTACGCAGTAACAACGCTTACCGATTATTGAGATCGATTAATTTTAGATTCTAAACTATATTTTTCCACACGTCAACAATGTAGGTACACAATGCAGGTAACGCGAAATAAGGCATACGTATGTTATTTTGTAAGGATTTGCGGGTAGTTTGCGTTTTTTACGATTTAGGGTCGGCGCGCACTGTCATAGTTAGCAACGCGAGTGCTCTGCGCAGTAATTTTAAGCAGTGTGCGCCGCCCCTTAATATGGCGACTAGTAATCATTTTAACGTAATATAACATTGTACAAAGCGAGCATTCGTACGTTCGTTGCGAATGTTACATTACAATAAAACACAACCAGTCGCCTTTCCTCGATGTAGTTGCAGTAATAAGAAACAGGTTTGGTCTGTAAGCTACAGTTGGCATTGCGTGCATGATCTACCAACATTTTTACATTTTAAGTGCCTAATACACCAGTATTGTTCCCATAGAGTAAGCTCGGCCAAATGTAGAGAGTAACGCATCTATTATCGAAAATAGAAACAAGCTGCCATTTTGTACTTTTACATTATACGTAAGGAATGTAATAATCTAATTAAATAAATATTTATAAGTAGGAAGATAATTTAAGGGTGCTACTTCTCTTAACCGACACCTACATAACAGCTGCCTCATAACATGCACGCAATCACAAATAATTTTCAATTTATTAATGTACACGGTTTATACAATGACTGGATTTCTATTGTACATTTGAACGGTAACCAAACCTGTCTCTTTCAAATTAATATAACTGTGACATACATGTATATCTCTACAGCAAACGATAAATGGGTCTGTTATTTAAGTATGTCGGGTTATCGGATACCTAAAGCCTATTTGAACGAAGCAACGCGAGTTTCGATATCTCCTAATAATTGTACGACTCGATCCGATCTGTCCCTGAGTTTACTCCTAGTACAACAGATGGGCGACGTGAAAGCTACCGACGAATTTATCGTAAACGTAATAAGACACACTTACGTCAGCCTACGGTAATAAAACGTTATAAATGTAATCACAGCAACAATAAATTATAATTAACGTTTGACTCGAGCGACACAGGACGACGGAAAAACGGAACTAAGACGGGACACGATAACACGTCTCACATAAACTATTTCACATATAAACGTTCACATGTAAGTAGTCCAATGGCTATTCAATTTTGGTAAATAAAAACTATCAACTTTTCACCCAATAGAAACATCTTTTCATATATTATTTTCTCTATAACTCTCATAAACGTACATACTCGTAATTTAGACGTACTTACAGAACGAAGTCTTATCGTAGTCGCATCCGAGTGACCGACCGGGCCAGTCGAGCACGGGCGCCGCCGCGACGTCCCCGCCGCGGCGCCGCGTAACACTTAATATATATCCAAACGTTCAACAACACGTATATTCACTAATCTCTCGCATGCGTCGGTCACCGAATCCACACTTATAAATATGACGTCCTCGTGTCCGAGCGCCGGGCACCCCCGCACGTTCACTAAAGCTAGGCAGTCTACGAGCGTTCTCTCCTCAGAGCCCCGGGCGGCGCGCGCGGCGCTAGAGCGGCGCGTCGAGCGCGGCGGCGGCGGGCGTGGCCACGTCGGCCACGTCCCAGATCTCCTCCAGGAAGGGCGGCAGCTTCTTATTCTTGAGCTTCAGAGAGATGCACATGTTGGAGTTCTGCGTGCCCAGCGTGCGCAGCTCCGTGAGCACGCCGAGGATCTTGGCGTAGAGCACGGGGCAGCGCGCCGCGCCGCCCAGCTGGTTCACGATGTACGTGCGCAGCGTCGTCAGGTAGTAGCGCTGGATCTCCTCCACCAGCAGCGGCTGCTCCAGCCCCGGCCGGTCTGCAACCACATAATTATATACTCCTTACTTACTCGTACACGTCCCGACCCCGACTGCCTAGTGCGAGTTTGTTTCGTGTTGTTTGCGTTAACGATCGCGTTAACATAAACTACAATTTGTAAGGAACTATTGTAGTTCATCTTATGAACACTAGGTGGCGCGGTTTTTATTCCATCAAGATTGAGATTTGCAAAGAATTTTTAAAGAGGATATGTTGTTAAGTTAATGACTATAAAGTCAACACAATAGACTATTAAATAGAAGTAAGTAGTATAATCACCAGAGAATATAACAACAGCGGTGAGAAGCGCGTAGTGCACATTATCCATCTGCATAGAGTACATGCAGCGGCAGAAGTGCAGCAGGTCCTCTATGACGTACGCCATGCCGGCCTTGCGGTAGTTGTCGCGGGTGTACGCCTGGTTGTTGGCGAACAGCACGCTGTCCGTCGCCGCGTCGTAGCGCCGCGCCACTCGGAGCATCATCACTTCACTTGAGCATGCCTGGAACCATTGTCAATATTAGGTTACAAACAAACACAAAACTTAGAAAATGATAGTGTTACAAACTTAGAAGAAAAACTCATCATCATTATTGTTAACTTTTAATCATCCTACTGCTGGGATACAGGTCTACCCTCGAAGAGTGATTAGGCCGTATTCCACTACGCTGGTCAAGTGCGGATTGCTGGATTCACATACGCCATTGAATTTCTTCTCCGGACGTATACACTATGCAGGTTTCCTCACGATGTTTTCCTTCACCGAAAAGCCAGTGGTATGTAAATTCGTACATAAGTTCGAAAGAACTCATTGGTACGAGTCGGGGTCTGCACCCAAAAAGGAAAACTCGCTAAGGGCAATTCAATGGCGTCCACCAACTTGCACTTGGCGAGTGTGGTGGAATACGGCCTAATCACTCTTGAAGGGTGGACGACAGTGGACGTGTCTCCCAGCAGTGGGATGTTTTAAGGTTAAGTTGAATCGCCGTCGAAATCTCACCATACGGGTTACTTTTTACCATTTGATGCGGAACCCAAATAATTCTTAAAAGTGCAACCCATTCCATGTGCCTTAAGTCCTCAATTCGGTGTCTTCGTGGAATGTTGTCGTACGAGCCTATACAAATACTAATACAAAAGGTTCGATTTTCATGAAAGTCTATACGACCGACGTTTGAAAAATGACTTAACGACTCAATGAAGCAGGACGGCCCTGAAGAAGTTCAAACACGACTCGCGATCAATAATAATCTTCCATAAATTATGAGGACGTTTCTCGTCGACTGCATTTCTACCGTTGTTTTATTGTTAGACATTTTTCTTTCCACACTACTAGACTTATATATGATGCTTTTTTTTTACAACTTTAATCTCCACAGACCATGTTTACTATCACGATTCTGATCTGTGGACTTTACGTAGTAACAAAACTGACAGTCTCAATGGAAGACCCTCTGCTCTGGAAGACTCTATGCTGCGTTGAGACTGGTTTGTGACAAAAACGGTTTTTGCTTTTTTGGTGTAAGTTTATATTTTTTTGTTTTTGTCTTTTTATTTTTGCCATAAATATCTCTTATGAATAATAACGTACTTTCATTACATTTTTTTTGTACTAGTTAGCGTATCCAACTGAATAAAACGTGAGTATTCTTGTTTCCTTTGCCCGAGTAGGTGTTTCCCGATAGATATAATCTAAGTCGCGAGTGAATCGGTTCCTTCTATGCAAGCGTGCTCCATAGTAGACCGCATCATCAGGCGAGATAACGGTAAACGCAAAAAAAAAATATTGAGAAAATGCTCTTGATTCTGTCTTTTATATTTGACCTTATTTGTGTAAATTAATGTAATTGATTTACAAATATATTTGTTTATTATATGAACTGACCTTTAGTAACGTGATCTGATCCGACTGCGATATCTTGGCGAAGCCAGGTAGCCCCTTCGCGAACTCCACGATGAGCTGCACCGTGAGGATGGTCATCTCCGTGATCTGTCGGAACGGCATGTCGGTGTCCTCGTCTTCTTCTTCCGACTGCCACGTCTGCGAGAGACGTCTAATGTTACTACTGGACGGGTGAGTTTATAGAGAGTTTCTGGTGAGTTCCTAGCTTTTTAGTGAGTTTCTCTCTTTTTAACTGAGAGATTCTTGCGTCTTAATAAATGTTTCTCAAAAGAAGTATGTATTGTTGGCCAAAAGTATAAGATAGACATCCAATGTTACTACTGGATGGGTGAGTTTCTAGAGAGCTTCTTTTTATCTAACTTTGAGTTTCTTTCTAATGTTTTTTTCTCAAAAGAAGTATTGTTTAAGCCTTGGCCAAAAGTATACGGCAGACGTCTTATGTTTCTACTGGACGGGCGAGTTATTTGAACTAAGATAATGTTTCTTTTTTAGTTTCTTCCTAGTAAATGTTTTTAAATGAAGTATTTGTCGTCTATGCCTGTTGCCAAAAGTAATTGCACCAAATAATTTACTAGTTTTAAACAAATGGGGCGAGAAATTAAACTGTTTTTGTAATGATGGTACTTCATACTTGGTAAAGTAAATGTGGTGGAAAGGGAGACACGAATGGGGATAGAAGAGTCGCATATGAAGTAAAGAGAAGTAAGAGTAAAGAGTAGATTATTTGTAATAAATATTCACCTGCGTGACCCTTTTGAGATCTTCCTCCGAAGGTTGTTCGTACCCCTCCTGGTACCAGACCAGCCTCGCTATGAGTGACTTCTGGTTGGCGGTGAGGGGAGGTATGTTCTTCTGCCGATTCTGCTCCATCAGCTTCTCGCTGAGGAACCGCGGCACCACCTCGTGCTGCAAACAATCCAGCTTCACGTCGGAAACAGAGCGGTTATTCACTCGCATCAGAACCATTAAATACAGGACAAGCTACGGCAATGTTCTGTTGTTGATGGTTATGTCGGTGGTGTCTTAGAATAAGCATGCATTAAATGCTAATTGGATTTGGACTTTTTTTTACAGAAAATAGAGTTGCAAACAGGTGTGCTTCTTGATGTTGAGTTGTCAATGCCATCTGCGGACATTTAAAGCACCAGACGCAGTGTTCACCCTGGTTAGAGCAAGAAAAGTGGTCGTTCTACGTAGTTGTGATAATCATCAACCTCTACAAATCTCACTGCTCGACTGGCAGGGTCGGCGCTGACCAGAGGAATTACCGGTGCGATGGTTACTCTACAGGGCAAGGATTTACAATCAAATTGAAAATGTGGCGTATAAAAAGCATTAACAATATCTCAACAAAGAAACTTACAATCCTGGCCGCCTCGGGCGGGGGCGGGTCGCATTTCATGATATCTGGCATGTGGTCTTCTACTGTGGTGGTGCTGACCGGCAGCTTGTCTTTATCTCTCTGTAATTTCTTCTCTTTCCTCTTTGCTAAGCACTGGTTCTCGGGCACCACGCACTCGGGCCTCATACCCACGGCTAGACATTTCTTCAGTCGACATTCTTGACATTTTCTCCTCATATACATGTCCATTTCGCACGCGTGCCCGAATTTGCATATGTATACCGCATTTTTGGTGACGCTCCGCCTGAAGAAACCTGAAAATCGCAAATTTAACAATCAGCGTCGACTCCGCTAATCTCGTGTACGATCTCGGATAATGGAATGACGGAATAGAATTCGTGAAACCGGTTGTTTTAGAGATAAGATAATGTAGTCATGAACGCAAAGGTTGCCTGAAAGGCGGCGGTCATTGACAGCGCCGTGCTATGTATGCGCTATAATGTAGATTTTTATTACAAAACAAACAAGATAGACGGAGTGTAAATGGTTCGAATTGGACGTAATTGGAGTGGTCAAGGTGCGGGGCTGTATATTAGTAACTGTCCCAGCGCTCGAGTGGTCCGAATAAAATGGTGATGTTTATTGTCGGAGCCGAGGTTGGCCGAGATGGCAGATAGGCGTTCGTGAATCAGACAGGAGTAGACGCCCTGCAGACAGCTATTGTGACGTCCCGTCTCGCCACGACCTGCCACGTAGGTAGGTATATGCACTGGCTGGTAGTGAACAGCCTCGACACAATGCGCCAATTTAGTGCTGAATTGGCACGTCGTGGGCGCAGCGAGGGCCACATGTGGAATAACTAGCTTGGCAACACACGGCGCACCACTCGCTAATAATATAGACCTGCTCGTGTTACAACTTTTGGAGCTTTATTTGGTCGTGAACATTACCATGCAAATTGAATTCAAATGCAGCCTGCGTTTTGAAGGAAGGTGCGGCGTAATTTATTTCGCATACGACTGCGTAGTCGTTAGTCGAGCGGTTGATCGTTTTACAGACTTTATTCTGGGGCAGTGATGTCATGCGTACCTTTACAGCCTTCGCAGGTGAGCGCGTTGTAGTGGTACCCGGAGGCTCTGTCGCCGCAGACGAGGCATAGTTCCTCCTGCTGACGCGGCGCGGGGCCTTTCTTCTGCCGCCTCGCCTCGCCATCTGTGCTGCACCCGTTCACACTTGACGCCGGAGACAGTTCCTCCCGACCTGCAACAACACAAACATTCCATAAGTTCGCGCACTCAATGCAACTGCGCAATAAAATTGTACCGAGCTCGTCCGGTGGCCCGCCTCGACGCCCGAGTGTCGAGAACATCTAAAATCGGACGCTATAAAATTTGCATACGTTTCATGAACCATTTGACGAGTCGGTGGACGAGCGAAGCTCGTTTTATTTTTCGTGTTTGTTCCTCCGAAAAGATGTTTGTAACGAAACGCTGGACAGTATTTCGGCAGGAGCGTGGACGTTTCCTGCCCAAACAAAGGTGCTCGTAGCCCGATCCGCATACAAATGACGGGTCGCGTCGGATTTGTATTCCTAACGTATGCGGGACAGGGTGTGGGATGCGCGATGGAAATGTAATCGGCAATTGTCAATCACGCAGTCGGAACTCCATAAAAAGCAACAGGGGGAATTAATAATAACTCTTCTATGCCTTCATCGGTTGTGGTTTAGCTCCATTCCCATAAAACAGACATCTCACACTTCCGGCCGCTTGTAAACCAAATTGAATCCTCCCCTATCAATGCATATCTAATTTCGTTGGGCCGTCCCACACCTCCATGGAATATCATATTAAATGTATAAATTCTATGCCCTCATGACCATCTGCCGGTCTAATTGAATTAAAAGTCGTAAACTATAATTGGTGCCATAAAAACGAGTAAACACTGGCTCAATTCCATACGTAATAAGATTTTAACCGTATAAATATATTCCTGTTCTAAATGGGTATAAAATAAATAATAGTTAAAAAAAAACTAAAAAAACACGCTTTTTATAAAAAACCGAACTAAAAAAATAGAAAATAAAATTTTATAAAATTAAGAATAGGGTTGAAAATTTCATTAGATATAAATTAATAATAGTGTAAATAAATAAATATATGTATTTTATTTTTAAAAAGCGTGGGGTGCATGGGTCAATAGATATATTATATATTTTGTAGATACATTTTGTATTGACAGACATGAGCAGAGTGATTAGCATTTTGATAATATCTTAGAAAGCACCCCACGCTTTTTAAAAAATAAAATACATATATTTATTTATTTACACTATTATTAATTTATATCTAATGAAATTTTCAACCCTATTCTTAATTTTATAAAATTTTATTTTCTATTTTTTTAGTTCGGTTTTTTATAAAAAGCGTGTTTTTTTAGTTTTTTTTTAACTATTATTTATTTTTCGCTTTTTAGTTCGATTTGCTAACTATTAACCATCCTTAATATGTACAAATGTGTTGGTGTTATCCGATTACGGCCGTCTGCTCAAGCAAATTAAAAATAAAATTGATGCGTAACAAAAAATATTGAGCAAAAAGATTTGTAGCCGCGTGGTTTCGATCCTCAGACCTCATAAAATAAAATTGATGCGTAACAAAAAATATTGAGCAAAAAGATTTTTAGCGCGTGGTTTCGATCCAGGGACCTCTGGGTTATGAGCCTAGCACGCTTCCACTGCGCCACTCTGTTCTCTGACACGAATGACGAAATTACCATTTGTAAGATAAACGGTATTAAAAGTTAAAGAAACTTTATAGAAAAAGCGTGTTAAAAAAATTAATAGTTAAAAAAACTAAAAAACACGATTTGTTTAGTGTATTGTCATCGGTCCTCGATATATCTACAAAGTTTGAAAGAAATCTGACCGTTTAAAGTGGGTCAAAAACGCGCTCAAAGGAGTCGGTTACATACAAACATACAAACATACAAACATACAAACATACAAACATACAGGTGAAGCTAATAAAAGCGTGTTAAAAAGAAGAAGAAGATAAGTAACACAAGACTTTACGATGTGGAACAATAAATAATTAGAAGCTTCAAAATCTGAGCTAGCAATTTTCAACTACATAGGTAGATCCTTCGCACGGTATAAAAGGTATCTTAGGTCCAATCTAGCCATTAATTTTATTTACATATTTATTGTGTCCATTAGCCGGGTCTTTGGCCGACGTGGCGAGGTATATTATACCCATATTATAGCAATTACGCAACCGGTCAAAATAGCCGCTGCCAAAAACTAGTTCTACCTCTTTCCACGTGGGATCCGCGCCAGATTTGAGGCCACGACGCGTATTGTGAATCTCGGTGAATTTATTGAGAAATACTCGGAATCTATCGACGAGTGTCATGCTATTTGCAGACAAGCTTGGAGTATAGTAGGTGTAGAGTTAAATCAATTCGTGAAAAGCTGCTTGGTAGCTTGGTAGAGTTGTAGCAATGAGGTCAAGTGCGCTTGCTTTCGAGGATTCGAGGCTCGAGCTATTTGCATCGCGGATCGTATAGCCGAGATATGAGCAGCATATCATTGTACTGACCTGCGCACGATGGGTTATTTTTATCAGCTCTTAAAACAAGTGCGGTTTCTATTCTCGAGCGAATACCTCGAGAGGTCGCCGGAGTGGTCGCTGTTGGGTTCGATGAATCGTATCACGGTCGTTTACACAACGTGCCCTTGAATTGTGATCTTAACACCAGATTTGAGATTTGAAATAGACGATGACTTTAATAAACTACTTAAACTAGTTTTTTATGGCTTGAAATTTTCCTATAAAGCTAGATTGTGAAGTGGGGCAATTAAATAACAATTTAATAGAGCAAAGCGTCTAGTGAATTGACGCAATTAATCACTGCGGTGAAAGTCTCGACAACCTGTTCGGTAAGGTCATTAAAGTCACATTTTTGCACGTTGAAGCTGGGAAACTTTACCATTGCTATAATAAAGCAGCTGCCCGCTTATGTCCATGGTCTATAATTATCAGATGATAGGCATAATTATCTGCAGTTGTATTTATATGATTGTATTTAACAAAAACAAAAGGTAGGTATGCGTCAACGTGATTTAACCAGACGTTGTAATTAGTAGCACTATCGAAAATTTGCCCGTGAAAAAGAAAGCTAATCAAAAGTTGAATGCACGGATGACCGAGTCAGTGTGTTATGTTATTACGTCTCAGCTGTTCTGTTGCGCTCGCGCAATGGAAGGTCTAGTTCGTGCCGCTTCGGTGGTGCTCGGGCGCGGTCGGGCTCGCGAGCGAGAGCGCCCGAGAGCGACAAGTGGGGCGCGAGCGACGACCGGGGGCAGCGTGCGGCCTTGACTCTTGAGTTGCGTCTACTTCCCCCCTCGCCCCCCTTCATGCTCCATCCCTCCTCCACTCGCCACGCTTGCCGCGCAGCCACATTATTTATGATAGCATCAGAACTCGAAGCAAGCTCGCGATTCTCTACCGAAGTACCACAACCTAATAATAAACTCGTTTTTCCTCTCACGCCATTCCATTTTTTTATGGAATCAGCGTTTCTTTCAATGAGTTTTTTAAGTAGAGGAGATATGGACGCGCTGATGCCTCGCCTCGTGGCAAGCGCCCAAAGCGAGCGATCCTTTGGGAGCTTCGGTGACAAGTTTGCACTTTACAGCTCGTAACGAGTAAAAATTTCATGAGATGGCGACAGGCGTTGATTAAACAATACGCAAAACTTTCACCGACCTCCGGAAAGCAGACAACGCAATCATTTTGCAGGCAGGCCGCGTAAGCGAACAGTGAAAGTTGCCCAAAAGTAGGTATTGCACAAGCCGCGGTACGCACAATTGAAATTCGGGTACGGCGAAAGTACTCAATGCATTGTGACATCACATGAGCTTGCTTGACATTCATCAGCGTACGCGGGCTTCAAATATATGCTTGGATTTCCAATTTGCAAATTGGACAGTTGGGCAATAGGCGCAACACGCAAGTCCCGATCAAATGTAAAGAAATCAATAATTGGCATGCACTTGATCTTCTCTAATGTAAAAACTGCAGCAGAAAAAGTGTTGTAAGCGTGATCAATGCATCGCAACGCATCGGGCATGCCGCATGCGGGGACAGACCAGAGCGCGATGTTACTTTCTACGATACTTTCTAGCAAGAGATGTGGGCCGCCGCCGCAGCAACTGGAGCGATCGGTTTCTCCGCACGCCGGGAAAATCGGATTGAAATAGAAATCGCAACTCGGTGGAAATCGCATTTTCGCGTCACAACGCACGCTAGGGAAAACTCGGCTAATAAAATAAAAATTAATGCGCTACTAGGTTGCGCTGTCTGTGGTTAAACTGTACTACAAAGATGCATTTCAAGGCAAGAAGACTACAAATCAAAGTCACATTCAGAATCCAGCAGACCAGTAACTTATATTTTGGATCTAAAACAACGATCAATCTGTGCTTAAATATGCAAAACACTACAAAAAAAAATATAATTGCTGCACGGTTTCGAATCTGACAAATAAGTAGGTAGCAAAGAGGTGACTAAAACTGCAGAGAATTACAAAGGCATGTCTAAAATTTTGTAGTTATAACAAAGACAAAAACAAATAATAAAAATTATACAGATGTGATCCATCACATCAATATTATAAATGCGAAAGTTTGTGAAAGATTGAGTCATGGGTGTGTTTGTAAATTGTTACGTCTTCACGCTAAAACAGGTCAACAGATTGCGACGAAATTTTATGAAAGTAGCCTGTACCTACCCTGGAAAATAGGTAAACTACTTTTTCGAAAACTTTGTGAAACTAAACTGCGCGGCGCTACTAAGTAGTTGAAGATGATATATAATGTAGCGAACTCGTAGAATAAGTGAATAACTGCATAGTTTCAGTTTCAGACATGCGTTCGGAGATGTTCAGGCGGACGCACGTGGAAGTGTTTACATCCGGCCTGCGCCCGCGCCGATCCCGGGTTCAAGCTTCCGGTACGAGCACCATGTAAATCAAATTCGTTAACACAATATTTCAGTTGAATTAAAAAGAGGGTTTAATTAGTACTTGCACTCATTTTTTAGATGTTTTCATAATTTTCAATATCTCATTGTCAGAAAAAAAATAAAACTTTATGGCTCACCAAACAAATTACTAGATAAATTTATTAGGTTAGGAGGAAAATTTGAAAAAATCTCAGATAGAAGTCGTGTTTTGTTCTTAGTAGATCTACATTAATTTTTATACCAAACTTGGTAGTATGAAACTTGGTAAAATAATATTATTATTTCAGTAAACAAAAAAATAAACAACCATAATTCGTAAAGAGGCACAATTCATAGTTGTTTGATTACCATATAACAAAAACAAGTCGTAAAAAAAGTAAAGTCAACTTATTGTAAGTAACGTGTCTCATAGTTATCGCGTGAGCCGTACAGGTGCAGTTTTCGCAAACAATAAAATAAGGTGACCCAGAAAATACACAAAGCACACAATAACGTATTCATTACGTACGTAGCAATATGTTTTACAAACTTACTACCTGTACTTAGTTTACCTACGATTTTACAGGTTTAAAAAAAAAAGCTAAGTTAGTGTAGGCCGAGTGGCCAGTCCTGGTTTCAGGGTTTTTAAACCACCTGGAGACATCTAACACTATTTGTTTACATTTATCTAGCATGCAGAGCCGTCCTCATAATGCATACCAATTCCACTTCAAATGTTATCTTGATCGGTCCAGTCGTTTAGCCGTAAGAAGGTAACAAAAGGTGGGGTTACTTTCATATATTAGTGGAAATAGACTTTCGTCACTGTGAATTAGAAAGTGGCATCATCTATCTCGTAGAGAATAACTCCAAGGTAATGGATACTATGGCTCCCCGGCAGACTGTTCCATTTATTGACACAATGCTGCTTTATGACCACCCATCTCTTTTCCACATAGACAAATTTCCTGTTCCGTCCCGCTCTACTCCCCAATTTAGTTAAACGTGCACCCACGCTCCATCGCGCCTTTTCGAGTAAACATCGGAATGGGTAAATAGAAAAGGGAGGGAGATATAATTAGAATAAATGCTTCACTGCTTACTCAGCCCGTAAGAATTTTTAAAACCTTTGAATGCGCTCTCACAATAGAAAATACCGAAATAACCGCAATAGAAGTACATAATTTAATTCTTATCCAATATTCTCAAGTTCCGAAGAAACTCCGACAAACTTCCGAATTACAAAGTTTGTTCCAAAGTTTCAGAAGTTTGGTGATCTTCTAAATTGCCTACTTCTTGGAAACTTGCCCTGAATTTAGTGCCAATAAAACGCTAATGCTAACAACCTAGATTTAATCGCTGACGAAGGTTAACATCGACATCTCGTAACAATAGCTGTTATAATATTAACCTGATTACAATGAAAATACAGCAAGAATAAAGTGGGCCAAGGCGCGATTAGATGACGTCACCAACGATCGTATTATACCTATAAATGAATAAAACGGTCGTCGCAGGACAATTAGCGATCACTGACCAATTAGGTCAATGACTCTTTGTCTTACAGCCACTGATAAGGCATTTATTCTAGCATCGCGACTGTGCCAGATAAAAATGACAGTAAGTAACATTTGACGAATTTTATAATCATTTTACGGTATTTTTTTTAAATTAGGTATGAGTTCTAGTTATCAATACTTCGTAAACAGTAAAAGACATAAAATTAGAAGCAACAAGGAAAATCGATATTGTGTTTTTTAAAGTGTTGAGCGTAGTGGGTTTAGTTTTTGTATCTCAGTTTTTAATAGACGTGGAAGCAGCTACAAACAAAACCTTTTGTAGACCATTTGTTTTGAGTCAGGACAAACAAAATAATATATATTTTTATATTTCCTTACTGCATTTTTATCTGGAGCAGCCGGTACTATCGTCCACGGGCAAACAATCGTTAATCGAGGTGACCTCTCGATTTGCTGCTCTTGTTTTCTGTTTAGAATATCTAGGTCATTAACATTGGATTACTGAGAAATTTGCAAACGCCAACGAGGAAAATTAAAGTAGGTCGAGTGTATCACTCGAACGAGGCTGAAACAACACTGTTGTGACAGTGAAGTAACCGATGGAGTAATCGGCAACGTAAACATTCGCCATTTGGACGAGTACCGAATTAAATTCGCCTTCGTCACTACCTTCGTCGAATTTGTGAGCGTTCCCAGTTTGAGATACGAATAAATTGTTCCTGCTCTCCGGTCTCCAGATTTTAAAATTGTATAATGAATCTCTGTAACGGTTGTATTTTTGTTTTTTCTGGTGATTGTGCAGTCTATCAAATATCTTTGGGCCTATCGTTGTAAAATTAAGTCTTTCATAAAAAAAATAGAAATCAGTTTGATTGTTCTAAAGGCCGTGAAGTTATGAAAATAAAATGTTTATAACAAACAAATATGAATCTGTATTTAAAGTAGTATCTCACGTAGTCCGGGTCGGTGACCGAGTATCAGTCAGATAAGCCGGCGACGGGCGCTTATCGGCGACAAAGAACGCCTTTGTTTTCGATGCATTCGACACCGAACCTCGGCACTGATTAGATCAATCACGTCACGGAGGCGAAATGTGCCGCTCGCTCTTGAAAATGCGTCTCATATCGGAGCTGGCAACCGATAACTTCAAGATTGGAACTTTTCATTGTTATCTTTACCTATATTTTGATGTCACGCCGTTTTATGTTTTTCAATATTTTTGCTTGCATTTTAAGTCCGAATTATAACATCTTTTTATGATACTTTAAAATATTCATATGTACTTTAAAATGATCAAAACATTTTCAAACAGATACTTACTCATATAATGTTACGAACAAAAAAGTCGATGAAGCAATTGAACCAATCGCTGCAAATTCGAATTTTAAAGCGCCCAATGACCCAACCGAAGGAAGTTTCCATAAAAAACGCCCACAGCAAACAATCCTATCGAATATGCAGCATGTACAAACGTTGAAGTATGTATAGCAAAGCGGTCACACGAGCAGGGCCTCTCCGCGCGTGACCAGATCTCGGTAACGAGCAAAAACTACACAACGACATCCGATACCGAGATTGGAAAAAACAAAACTAACCTATAGATACTTACCTACTTCGTTTACTTCAAAAAGGTTGGAAAATTGAAAGAGGAAATTCGACGTTGTTTTAGGAACACTGAAGTAGAGCTCCGACCTCTTTAGAAATTACGTCATGCCAAAGCAAACATTTCAAACGAAGACACAAAAAGTGCGATTCTGTTGACCTCAGATGACGTTACAAAATCGTTAACAAGCATAAAATTGACCGCAGTTAACAAAAACTGCGGTTAAAGGCCAACGCACACTGTCGAGTAAAAACGATGCGACAGAAATAATCGTCGGTGGAGCATCCACAGCACTGCCACACTGTGAACTGTGTCATGGGCTCGGCCCACGCTCGCCGGAAGGTCGTCCGCCCTCCGTGCACTCTCGTTACTCAATAAATACGTCTGCATCAGCCAATGTCAACTGTGGATTCCAGTACCTTCCATAGTAGAGTTTTATAAGACATAATATATGTATATTCTTGTGATGTATCAAAAACTTTTAAGAACGAGGAATGGAGCACAATAAGACAGGAGTTTAATAGTGACAAATGTAAACATAAACGCTTTCGCGTTTTTACTACTGAACCGATCAACATAAAATTTTGCATACGCGTCAGGGTTACAGAAATGGACAAAGGCCACTTTTCATCATCACCGTTTTTATACCGCGGGACGTCGCTAGTTTTACTACAAATAAAACTTAAAGATTTTCATACGATAGTAACAGCAATCCCGTTGATATAAGATTGGTTTTTACGGCGTCTTTGTCGTGACAATGGAATTTCCGATTTTGAGCCCATAACGATGTTGAGCTCAACCCTTTTATAACATACGCGCATTTTGGTGAAAGGCATACCACGTACAAGTAAGTGAGCATAGTACCGCGGTATTAATAATCGCTGCTGTCAGGGTGATGGATGAGTTCTCCATGACGGGCGCAGATACAGGAAACTTTTCCCCTTTCACCCTCACGCTTCATACTCATTCAACCTTATTACGCGGTTGAAGCGATAATCACACCGCGATTCACTTTGTATTAAAAACTTCCTATTTGTTCACTTTCCTTACTGAACTTTTTTCGCGCTTGGGTTTTCTGGCTTCGGTAGTTCGGTACTATTGAGAAACGATTAGATTCTTGGGCACGTTTGACTAACTTCGTTCACTCGGAAGTTCGAACGAAATCAAACAATTCGATTTGGACGTACAACAAACTCGATTTGTCCCGACTGAGTCGAGCTCAGAGCTTTCTGTCTTTGAAAGTGTTTGCAATTATGAAGATGGATGTGCAATAAAAAATGAATGATGTGATGTTTTGTCATCTCGCGTGACTTTGACAAAGCCGCGACTCGCCTACACTCCGTTCACTGTGTGGGAAACCCGGAAATTACAACGATTCCTCTCCTTAGCTATTATACTGCGCACAAATATTATGATTACTTTACTTTTGCCGTTTAGAATTATTCGTCTGTATCGCCAAACGCTAAAATGGCACTTGTCTAGCCGGATGGTCAAAGCATTCGGCAACTGGCCAGGTAGGAAGGTCGACGACTCTGCGGACATCAGGAATAAGACTTGTGGCCAAATATCTTTGGTCACAGTTGCATAGTCGCAGCTGAAGGTTATCGCCTCACATACTGTTTTGAAACCTACCGTAACATTGGATAAAAATATCACAAACTGTGCCTAGGTTTACATATATTATCGATCCGATCGAAGCTTAATTTATTTCTAGCGCAATTGGATGATGACATATGGTCGGAATGCGCGCGGAAGAATTCGCACTTGGATTCAGACTCGAAATGGAATTGAACAATGATCACGGTCGAGATTAATGTTTTCTGTGAACGTGTCAGTTTTAAATTAAGCCTATTGGTTTTCCGCGACGTTGCGGTGTTTTAACGAGCTTCTATTAAAATTCTATAAAGGAACTCTATATTTGTCGCAATATGTGGCTGAATGAAAAAGGTAGAGCTGGTGCAAAATACAAATTTGCGTGTTCTAGTAGTCTAGGACCATCGGATCAAGCTTGATCTACGTATAAAGGACACTAAAACAAAGTGCATACATTGTCTGTACATAATGCAAAGCCAGGGGCACTCGGGCTCCTAGCAGTTACTGAGAGCAAGAGCATTCCGAGAGCCGACCGACCGGTTCCGACGCTGTTTATGGCCAGACCAGATATAAATAGATGCGCTGCGAACCATCCATCTCCTCGCTGGTCTTTTTGCTAGGTGTATCGATGTGAATATTTTTTGCACGACTCGTTGCTCATTATCATTTATTGCAGCTTCATAAACATGCATGAATCTAGAATAAAGATCACATTAACATGTAGGTATTTAATATTTTTTACTATTTATTTTCCAGAGTTTGTTCTGTCCTTTTTTGGGATCACATATTGATCGAGCTCCTGCGCATGATCGTTAAAACAATTTAAAAGTCCAACGGCAGCCACATTCTAGACAATGGGCCTTGTTAAGAGTTGACACGCTGACAGCGCCATAAAACAAGCAATCTAATCAATGCAGCGGCCGCCGATATGGAGTGACGGATTGCTGCAGGACAGCGATGCAAGAAAGCGACCAGCTCCGATCGATATCTGCGACTTTATTACTCGCGTGCGTGTTGTCCGCTGACAAGAACTAGAAACGACTCTGATAAAATCTGTGTATAGTTAAACAAGCCGAGCGGGCGCTCTCGCAAGCCCGGCGCTATTCACTTTCACTACGAATAAAATTCTACCCTCTCTCGGGCGATCCACATTCGTAACGAAGCTGACCTAATATCGAGGATTCAGGCCGACCGATAAGTTTCGTGACATGTGCGTTGCATAACCGACCACGTGGAGCGTAGAGCGTTGACCTCTCGACGTGACGCTGATAGGCAACACCTATCACGCTCACGCACCTCCGCCCCGATAACGGCGGAATTTCAAAGCGATAATAATTCGGCACGTATAATCAAAGAAAATGATCGTGTAGCTGAAGATGTAATCGAGAAACACGGTCCATGATTTCGCAGCGCAATATGATGGCCTTACTCAACCGTATCTACATTCTGCGTCTGCGCTGGAGTCACCCACTTAACCCCGTCTGTTGCCAATTCGTTGCATAAACGACCTAGTATGTAGAAGGGGGTCATTGTCGCGTTGCGTTGCGGCCGTGCCGCCAGCGAAGCGACTACGGTACGCTCGCTAGCGGCAGGTAAGCGAAACTAGTCGCAGGTTAGATAATTATATCGATTGAACCCCGGTCTCCTTGCGCCGTGTCTGTGACCCCGATGTAAATAACCTGAGGCGGTTGTACTGTAAACAACTGACGCCGCTTGCGTCAATCGCTGCACGGACTCAGGCGCCCGCGCCCAGCCTCGCGCTACCATTGATGTGTTCGTTTGACTTACAGGCGGACTATTTTAAGCGGGCACAGCAAACATTTACTAGTCGAATGGAAAACTCACAATGCAAACTATGACGCAAAGCTATTTTCGAGTCCCAGGAATCTGTTTCGTCAGTCGAATTTGATGACGATCCGTAGTAGCTGTCACCGGAATTATTTTTATTGCTTGTAGTATTCCGTCCCGATGCCATTGGAACTTTGAATGAACTGTTGGTGTTCGTAAGTCAAGAAAAACTTTGAAGATAACATAACGTTTAATCTGTCCACTTGGATATTATTAGATTACAAGTTCTAACACTCGTAAATGGAATAACAAACTATGGAAAACGAACTAGATATGCTGTTATGTTAGAATTCCTCTTGCGATATATTTGCTAAGTTCGCGTGCTACAGTGTTGTAAAGTAGAACGAAGAAATATTCTAGAATGGAACTTGACAACTACAATGGCATCGTTAACGTCAGACATGCGAAAACACAAATGTTCTCCATTTTAGGGCAGGAAGAACAAAATATTGCTCATAAACATCACGAGGATGGGAATCTTATTGGAGTTATTGGTTTTCCGGGTCATATAATATTGTTTAACTTTTTATACGACTTTTGTTGTCAATAGTAGGCTTTGCCGTGCTCAACTTGAAATGTAATATGCGTATTGAATTTATTTCGAGTACCTAGAAAATTTTGTGTCACACATATTGCTTTCCAAGAAAGTGCTATTTTTACGTGGAGCAAAACAGCCCATTAAATTGCAAGCACTTCTGCCAGCATTGTCACTAAATAATGCTAAGATCCCAATACAACGACAGCAGTCATAAAATAGAGCAATAAAACTATTTTGAAAACAAGTGGAAACTCATGCATTCACTAAGTGCATAGCTGGTGCGCTATCTACAAAGTAAGGTGACCTACATGATAAGATTATTTCAATAGCTAAACACACAAGTATACAAGCGGCGTGTATGTGCGAGTGCGAATTTGCGCCGGGTTCGTTCGTACAATGACTTTGCCGACCTTGACTACTGCATCGTATATCAAACGCACACGCGCGAGATTTGCGAGTGTGTGTCATCTGCCTAAATGTAGACACGGTCACAATACTCACGTACACAGTTTTGCATGTGTTAAACTAAAAGCAGAGGATGCAAGTGTACGGTTTGATATTGCATATAGTTCAACACACGATAAGGTGAATGCCAGAGCTCGCAATGATGCGAGCCAAGGCCAAGCAAACTCAATTTATCGCCAATGCTGTACCCAGCCGGCTTATCACCGCCTACTGTGCGCTTCTGTGCACAATCCAAATGCACTTTATTACCACTTTGCACTTATGCACTTTTTTAGCCATGTGATATCAAATTGCATTGTCTTGAATATGTTCCACAGATTTTCAACACGAATTACTAAATTATGCACTATTGCTTTCATGCCAACTGCATTGGTAATGTATTTTTAATTAAGTTTGCATACAGATCTTTCTATTTCAATTCAAAGCCAATCTTTTAGTTTGTTAATGTTCTATTTACTTGAATATGTTCCACAGATTTTCAACACGAATTACTAAATTATGCACTATTGCTTTCATGCCAACTGCATTGGTAATGTATTTTTAATTAAGTTTGCATACAGATCTTTCTATTTCAATTCAAAGCCAATCTTTTAGTTTGTTAATGTTCTATTTACTATTATAGCTTCTATGATCACAAAGATACAGACGTGGGTGTTAGATGAAGGATAATAATACGTATTTAAAAGCTAACATCTATAAAGCATCTTATAAATCTTGTAATCATGAAAAGATTTGTAATGAAGACAGTCCATTAGTGTGCGAAAATATTTTCTTTGATGTGCGTGTCAACTCATTATGAGAGAACGCGCATTTTGTTTTGAAAGTTACGCTTGTGAAGTTAATGAGGCAAAAGTCAATTAATGCGAATATATTTGTTTTATCATTGAGCGTCCACCATGAGGTTTAAGTGGCTATTTTCACGGACGATCATCATGGCAAATAATCATGTGGAGATGTTATATATAGCTATAGGCTTGTGTTGTAGTGTTTCGTGAGCAAAATGTATGAAACGTTGCCAAAATGCATGCTGTACGCAAATCAGAGAAAGCGCTCTTCTCAAGATGGCAAATCTATAGATTCAGGCAACGGTTTTGTTTGTATGCTTTGTAAAAACAGACTCGTTGTTGTTTGTTTTTTTATGATCTGATCTTTAATTTCCCGTCATTCATGAGCTCATGTTTTGAGAAGTGGAGAGCTATGCGTGCTTTTAATAGATCTTGGATGTTGGACCTATTTAATTTTGTAGCAGACAACAAAGATGTTTCATTGTTACTATTTTAGTCCTATCTAAAGCGAACTCAAAATAAATGATGTTCATTACATGCATAAAGTTTTTGTGAGCTTTTTGGATGAATAAATCAATGATTCATGTGCCCAAATCGTCTGATCTCGCAGGCCATATTAAGCAACGTCAAAATAAACAACCACGTCGATCCTTTACCTGTTAAAGACCCCCGTTTAATGACAACATGGTCGATTAAAAAGATATTGGCGAGTATTACTAACGACAGTGACATCATGATCTTTTCGTGGCTCTTGGATGGGACCAGTTTGCAAAACCATTATTCCTTTAAATTAAATTGATTATTAATTAATCAATTTAATTTAAAGGATCGAACAGAATCTTTTGCAGGCATTTGAACTATTCCAATATAAAACTATTTAAATGAGTCCAATATTTTTAGAAATAATATTTCACTAGTTCATCATCTTTTTCATCATTCAGCTTTCCTCGAATTTTCCGACCTGCTTTACAAAATTAAGAGAAAATAAATATTCAATTTAAGTTCGTTAACAGTAAAGAAAATTGCCTAGCTGTAAAACAACTTTTGCAGTATTTTATAGCCTCCTTTTGAACTGCTCTTTATTTACAACTGGCATACAATAAAGGAGCTGCGATACAGGGACAATCACATAACAAGCAATTGAGTTGAATCAAATTGCAGCCTGATAAACTGCATTAGCTTCGCATCGCGTTGCAAGGTTGTCACTTGTTATTCTCGTCTCGATCCACAATAACTTTGAAACATTGCTATTATTGCAAATCCCGCATGTAGGATGTGGCACAATAAAGTGTCCAGGGGATATGGAGGCGGTAACATGTCTTCACTGCATGTTCCTAAGTCTAGATATACTCCGAGATTACCATCGACGTGCATTGGAACATTGTCTTTATTACAAGGCAATAAAGTGTATTGTTTAAAGAACGTGTCCGGCGTAACAGAATAGGGAATAGTTGGTTTTGTGCTTACTTTAGTTCAAAGTCACGTAGCTATTCGTAGACGAAGTTCCGCATAGGTAACGTATCCATTGTAATTCGACACGATTACGTAGTTGAATCTAGATTTTACTCATGTGTGGTATGACGTTGTCTAAATTCTAGCGCGAATTGTGGAGACACTAAAAATAGTATGCATTTCGACACTTGTTTGCAAATGGCCGCATTGTTAAATATGCATGTCTGACCTGTGACATCAGAAATAAGTACTCAAAATACAAAAAATTACTTGAAATATCTTTTAAGGTTTTAACAATAGAGTTGAAAGTTCAAAGACGAGTTAGTGTGTGACCTCTAAAACAGCCTATCAATTGTCTTCAACAGCAGGGCCCGAAAAACAAGCACTACCTTATTTGGGAGAGGATAATGGAGCAAGAACATCGTGATGACTGCGCGTTATGGAACAAACGAGCCAAGATATCAGACGTACCCACTCAGTTTTTTACGCTCTTTGACTTGTAAAAACGACATAGAAAAACTATTGTTATCTAACTTGGAAATCAATTTAGCACGTTCTTCGAGCTTTGGACGTTGAAACGTTGTTTTGAAAAACAAACTGCAAATTCAAACTGGTTTAACTTGCTCCCCTTTGCGACAATACGAATGGCTAAAAGGAGAGATCATCGCCCTACACGACTTTGATGGACAATGATCAAAGACTCGCACATAGCAAGTATGCCAACTACATTATTCTTCTAACAATACACTAAAGAGACGAGATTTAAGAAGTCCGTTATGATAATCGGTTGATTTAGATCAATGGCTCGTGAGATCCGGGAAGAGTTGAACTCTCAGCCAACTGAGAACGTTTGTGCTTAACCGTTAATGAGAGATGCTCGACTGAGATTAATGAAATTTGAGGATAATGAACAGATTTGTATCAGTTTTCAATTTGAGTTGAAGTTCATGTTGCAACTGTTACGGTAATTTAAAAAATTCTCGGAATTGAAATAAAGCTAAGATAATGTTTCAAATGTTCTCCACATTTTTTCATGATTGATGAGAAATACGGCGAAAAACATGTTGGTCTTGAATATTTAAAATACACTGAATTTGACAGAATCTAGAACGTGGCTTTTAAAATTTAAATGCCGTATAAGATATACGGCAATTTAAGTAGAAAAAGTTCGTAGGTACAGACAATTTCATCACGTGCGCTACATAAATTTGTCGCACGCAGGAGAGTTCCCAAGTCTTCTAAAGATATCCGATCTCGAAGATCGTTACAGAGGGCGACTCTAGCGAGATAATAGGAGTAACAAGCGTCGCGTTGGCAGCGCACGCGCACCCGAGCGAGACGCGCGCTCGACCGCATTTCCGCCGGTGTGCCTTCCTAGGTACACCAAGAAAAACAAGCTTTTTCTAGCTATATTTTTCACTTTTTGACCGTGATTTTGACTTTTTGAATTTTGAAATTGGACATTGGTTGTGATTACCCGCTCACCTAGCTTTGTAATCGACCAAATATTTTAAGTTTAGTTGAAGCAGTTGGGTTATTGGGTTTTGAACATAACTTTTACCAGCATGAATGTCTACAGGATATTATAGTCGGGTGACCGGTCAAATGAAATCGAATGCAGCACACAAACATGGTATCACATATGGAAACTTGTAAAGTTATTCAAACTACAGAACCCAACAATTAGACTATCAAATCGCGGAAAAGACACATGGTGACGCGTGTCTCAACCCAAGTCATGTCAACGAACCTTTGAGAGGCAAAAACCGAAAATTATGCGCAAACTTTAATCTAATCAATCGACAGTCATCGTTAGACGACAACATGTTGATGTATTAGCAAAGGCGTAGAAACTTAAATAGGCACGGCTATAATAAGGGCCGCGTGCTTAGAATTGAGGGTCAGGAGCAGAATAGATTATTTCAAAGGGTTGCCAAATCTAAGCGCTTTTATTAATGAAAAAAATGATTGGACCCTCGTCTAATGCGAGGAGTGGCAGCTGCTCGCCATAGATTAATATTATTCTAACACCGAGGCTCGGCAAAGCCGGCGGCTGCGACTGATCCCATTTGTATGCTAATTCCACAGGTCCTGTCCGACTTACATGAAATGAGCACCATTTATGACCTAAGCTCATTATTTTAACAATCGCGGCAGTTTTATCTACATAATCGCGGCTGCGAGTCATTATTATTGTTATATAACTTCTTGATGTTATTATGGATGAAGTCATAAGCTATCTCAACGGTATGGACTCGGAGGTCTGTGACCCCGTTGATTAAAGAA
The DNA here is from genome assembly GCA_949125135.1 of Alcis repandata. NCBI lineage: Eukaryota > Metazoa > Arthropoda > Insecta > Lepidoptera > Geometridae > Alcis > Alcis repandata. The sequence goes on along the minus strand of OX421226.1, from coordinate 5,213,599 downwards.
ATCATCAATCATGCATAGCTATACTCGAAGTATCACATTTCACATATTGGTAGCATTTGCTTACTGACATCTTTTATAAGGATGTCGAGTGTCGTGTTCACACTTTGGCGCGAACTTATTTATGAGTCGTGATTGGTCAAAGTCAAACTTTATCTTTTGATGTTATAGGCTCCCACGTCTTGACTCGTGTGAAAGTACACGTACGAGAATTTAGAATTTCGAACAATTCTTTTGCACGTCTATTGTGACCGTCGCAAGGCCACGAGGGGTCCGTAGCCTTTCACCTTGGTGAAACAAAACGATTATTCAAATTGAGAAACGAACGATTTCCGGCTTAGTGTACCGACTAGTACTGGCACGAAATAATTAGCGCTAGTACCCGATAGTTGGAAGTACGTAGGTACTATTTATATGCGACGGGTGTCAAAAAACCGTGGTGACCTTGGCGCCCCCACGCGGACGCCAATACGTTCACCTCAGGTGGGGCCCGTGGGGCTGGGTCGGATCCTAAATAACACCTAGTCATATTATGCCAATTAGATGTGATGCAACACCTAACTATACATACCTAACATACGTACTGAGAGCTGAATTATCACATGAATTCTGAATTTAGAACGAGTGTGCCTTATGACTTGGACATTGAACATTTGGCAATGGAAATTCGGCATGACACATTGTATGAACGACTTCGTGAAAAAAAAATAAACAAATTAGCTGAATAGCCACAAAAGGTTGCTTATGTTATAAATAAACATTTTCTCTAAAGATGCTTTGAAAGCTTCTCTACAAAGGACGTTAGAGATTAACTTAATGAAAGTTATTGTGAGTCTTCAATACGTCTTCAATGGTATGAAAGAAACGAAAATAGAATTAAAATGGTTTTATTCAATACGCGGTAAATGCAAATTCTGTTTTAAATTCATTAGCGTACTGTTGCTTTTACAAAGGAGCGAAATACCAGCTTAGTTTACCTACAGTTCAGAATATAATGAGATTGCTTTTGTTTCAGATTTTTCAAGTTAATTAAGCGTTATAAGCGAGCTGTTTTCTCTAAATAAATAGTAAAAGGAAATCTATGTTTCTAATCTCCGAGCTCTGGGAAAGTCTGACGGCTGTCACGCGAGCTAAAATCTTGATAGATTAGTTTTTGTATATTTTCCATATTACACCGTCCATATTTTCCAGTCTGCTGTTATAGAACGAAATTAGAATTAAGCTAATAAATGAGCCCGCATCTAGCGTAATTTGTACCGAATGCGTCAATAAAACTTGCTCTAAGCCATGGCTAGTTTAAACCGATAAGCATATGCGGGCTAACCAACTAACTACGTCATATAAATCCATTTTTCTTCTAACTGAACTTAATTTTTCATGCTTTTAGTGTCATGGCATCAAGTGAACGGGGCGGTAACTTTCATGGTAAGCAACTAACTCCTCGCCTATGCATCTGTAACACTAGATGCACTTATAATAATCTTATAGGATTCTTTTAACTGCTTTTTTTGAAAAACTTAACATCATAATTCCTAAGAAACACCGCGGAAAATCAATGAATATACAGAAAAAGTTGTTTATCTGAACGTAGTACAAAGAACAAGGAAATAATGTCTGTTCTAACTCGGAAGAGACCATGAGATTGCCAAAATGCTTGAGCAAACAAACGGTGTGATACGGTCTAACAGAATATCAGGGTTAGACTTTACGGAAACAAACTCGATAAAAATTATCACTTACAACTTTAACTGTACTTACCTTAAATAGTTTATTAGTAAAATTGTCTTTTAAAAAGAGTACATAAATATTAAAAAGTTTAATACCTATTATTATAAATGGTAGACTGAATCGATATGTTATGGCTTGATTACACTTAATGAGTACAGTACTTAGCGAGACAGTAAGAGGGCATACTCGGCCGAGCAAACATAATCATGGTTCTCTTGTGACTGTCTCGCTTCGTTAAGCTGTTTATATACAAACCGAGAATTCGGACGAGAGCACTGTCTCGCAGCTGCACTCGTTACGTGTAATCAAGCCATTACTTTTAACAATGAAATAATCAAACTAATCTTGCAAAAATCTGGCTAAAGTAAAACCTCTGAGCGGAGCTACTTAATCTATGCCATTGCATGCAGTGTTCATTTCTTTTGTACCTATTTCAGGGATCGTGCTCCGATTTTTCTACTTCGCTGTCTCTTTTATTTGTGGTTGTTACCTTCACCTTATTATTGTCGTGTTTGTCAACTATTATTGTAATGCTATTTAAAAATAGAAGCAACTGCAGGCGAAGTTACCTAGATCTGATAAGTTACATGAAGCATGAATGTGGTCTGCTCGTCAGTCAGGCGCGGATACAGGGAAGGGGGCAACTGCCCCCTGAACCCCAATTCACGTACAATATTTGCAGGTTCTAAGTACCTTTTTAGTGTGAGAAGGCTCGACAACAAAGTTAGTCAAAATCGCGGGTCGAAATTGGACAATATAAGTGACCGAGGCAGATGGCATAACCGCAGTAGGAGTAGAAAGCTGATGATGGTGATGTTTTTGTTGCTATTTTGAAATCGTCATTTCATTACTAATTATATTATATATCTACCTAAATAGATTATAACCATATCACAACACCAAATCTTCACATTTAGTAGATGCAAAAAGTTCGGTCTCCCCTGAATAAAATCCTGCAACCGCGCCTGTCTTCAGTTACGTAAGATTGTTACCAGTCTAGTATTAGCAAGGTTAGTGGTTAACCGACAAGACTAGATAAACGTGGAGCCAGTTGTCGATATTTTCTAAAACTTTCCCGTTTACGTGAAACTTGTATCGCATGGTCGGACATTGAAGAAAGTGGAAACAGGGGTGGCGATTAGCTTCCCACCCTCTGTGAGGGGAAGGGGTTTTGTGGAGATTAATACTTAAATATCACAGTTATATTAATCGCTTTTTTTGCCGAATCCCACCATAATCGGTTCAGTTACTTTGTACTAAAATGGTTTGCGAAAAGTTCTTCCGTATTGTTAGTGACAATTTTTTTTCTTTTTTCCAGAAAACAGATATTTCACGAAGTCTATAGTTTTCCAACGAAGTAACTGAATAAGCTTTACTATGTATGTTGGAATATATAAACAATTTTCTTTACGTTCATCTAAATTATTCTAACTCAGACAGACATTCCCTCAGTTTCATTTTTAACGTTAGACATAAGAAGTATAATATCATGCGCATACGCGTTGTCAGGCGATGCAATTTACCATCAGAAGTGGTCTGGACCCTGTTCTCGCTCGCTCGAGATTACTTCAGTCACTCTCGCTCTCAAGATACTTGTAACTAGAAATACTGTGATGGTTTGAATGTCGAGTGTGCCAGAATAGGGCTGCTGGACCGGTCCGACCGGCGGACAGCGCTCCGGACACTGCCCAGTTCACTTTTAAATTGTTTATAATGTTTGACTTGGCAATTTGAGACAATTTCCACGAGAATTATCTGTATTTTTGTCTTTTCGTAAAAATAGTTTTGGCAACATTTGAAATTCCGTAGCGCATGCAGCTAGTACGATTGCTATGATGCGACAAAAAAGTGTTTGGTCGAAAAATTGTGCGTGCAGTTTCTACTAGCTTACGATCTCAAGGTAAGTTCTGTGGTTCTGTTTAGAATTTGTTTTTTGCTCAGATCCTCTGGGGATTAGACGTTTTTCCCGGCCTATTACATCACTCTATCACAAAATCTTATACATTGAATATAATTTAGTTGCCCTCAACTACAGATTAGAATCCTATTTCTGAAATATCTGATTTCCTTTGAATGTTTACTAAAGAAAATTTAATAATCCTACAGTTTCATTAGGCCTTGGGCATTCGCCCTTGTCTATGATAGGCGGGTTATATGAAGGGTCTATTTTGAAGCTCTAAAAATAGCGTGATTCTTCCCCCTTTTGAATACAACCCTCGATTTTGATGATGGATTAATAAAAAGTAAAGATGCACTTTGACAATTAGTTTGAAGAGCTTTTACGGAACATTTTATACGTGTAGTTTGAAAAATTGTTGCGATGAGTAACAGATGGTGAGGTACTCTAACGCGGAAATATCGAAGTATTTTAGAATTCAATAACAAAATTGCGACGCGCATGAATTAGGACCTGCCTGGTGAAACTACTTAGTACCAACTATTATTTATTCTGTGTTGTACTTACACAGCCCTTCCTTCCTTAGGTATAGTTATTTTTTTTTTGTAAGAAGCAAGCTAACAAAAATAATCGTTTTGTAAGGAGGAAATCAAACAAAGATTTTTGGTAAACAAGAAGCCTGAAAGTTTACAGACACTTTAGTTTTAACGACTTTTTGAGACAGATATTGGTTTGTCTAGTTTTGTTTAGGTACATATAGTCAAATTAAAGCCTACAAGCGAAATTGCGTAGGTACTGAAATAGGTGTTTACCTAGTTAAGTCCAATTTAGCTCATAGTAATTTGCATAGGTCAATCTATTTAGCCAAGTGGATGTTGTCACAACAGTACCAGTTCAGTTCATTCATAATTGTATTGCTGGTGTAATCCCATTGCTAATTAGATGACTCACCAAGAAACTACGCAACAAGATGAAACTGATTTTCCACACCTACTTTTAACGTTCGTAGGTTTGTTTTGGTATCATTTAAATCGTAAATTATCAGCGCAATCAATAAACGTTTTGTAGAAAAATATGTTTGGAATGTTTTATTTGTCTATCGTCTACAGGTTTTGTGTAGTATTTTACTTCCTTTAAATTTTCCGCGTCGACCTTGGAAAACTATTGCGATAAGCAGTTACTCATTGTGCTAGCTAGTAGTAGATAACTAGGTACCTATATCCTCCCACATGGCTGCTAATCACACATAGGTAAGTATAGAACTTGGTTTAAATGTGAAACCATTGTTTGTGCCTATGTAGCGTATAGGTACAATGGTTGTTTTGACCTACCTGTTTGGGAATTTTGCTTTACTTAACGATCAATTTTATTTACTTATAATACAGAGCTATGAGGAAAGGATATGTTAAGCCAGAATTACTTTGAAGTATTTCCATTGTTACCATTATATCCTGAAAGTTTAAATAGAAAAGGATTTTTAGTTTTATACAAATTTTAAAAATGATTTTTTACGTACTATAATAACTTGTATGTAAGGTATGATCATTTTTAAAATGATTTTGTTCTGGAGTACATATATTATTTCTGCTATTCATGTCAGGATTAGCGAGTTTGAAGACGCCACAGCTTATTACTGTAAAGTACTTTTGCACAATCATCTTCTACCTTTTCTATGAATCATCTTCCTAAGGTTGTCTAAAAGAGATCGCTCTTAGCAATAAAGCCACCCTGTTGTTATATCGCATTTTAGTATTTTTATCCATTGTTTATAATTTATTGCTTGAATAATGAAGAGTTTATCTCTTTATCAATTATAAAGTATAAATATCGCTTATCTAACTAAGTAGATACCTAACTACCCAGACATTAAATCAGAAATGGGCTGGATAAGTAAACTGGTACAAAATTATCAAGTCATCTAATCTGGTCTTTATAAGTAAACAAAATGATAAGTCATCGAATAAATATCTAAACAGGTGGCTAGAAGAGACTCAGATATAAGTTTCAATAGTTTCATACAAAAATGCCTGAAAACGTTTAAAATAGAGGTCATTATCACGTGACAGAATCAAATGTAGGTAAACAAAACGATTGTGATTGTAAGGGCAAGGAGACAATCGCTTGCGGCGCCCGGTCAAGGTATCCGGGCCAAAGGTCGATGACAGCGGCCGGCGAGCGCCGAACGAACGCTTGCCGCGAAAATCACGTAAACACTCAGAAATAGTCGTGTTTTTAAAAAGCTTTTTCATTTCTTCTAGATATATTTTGGTCCATGTTGATCTTCATGATCACGGTGATAATATCGCCCGGTAGAATAATGGAAGCGAATATTATGATTTCATTTCAGAATTTTTATTCGATTTGATGCTATTACCATAGTTACAACTACTTTTATATAAATAAGCGAGTTTACAGCCGACCGTTAAGCCCGTTAAAAGCCCTGGGAAGCCATCCTTCAAAGGGCTGGCTTCACGGCTTCGACAAGCAAGAAGATAAAAGCAAAGCGGATAGCACCCGTAACCAAGTCGTAGCCCACAACTGACCTGAAGACATGGATTCATTTTCCGATTTAGGCGTAGTCGGCGGCATGGGCAATGGCATTGACGGCAGCGGCTGCGTCATCTGCTGCTGCTGCTGCATAGAGCACGTGGAAAGGAGTGATTGTGCCGTGGAGTACGCCTCGTCGTAGCCCCAGAGCTCGAGAGCGGCGTACTCGCTGGGCGAGTTGAGCGACTCGGGCGACATCACCATCGCCGGCGGCAGCGTTCCCAGAGCGGATGACGACGTAACCTCGGATGAGCTCTCCTCCAGCATCCGCAGCGTGTGGAACCCTCCGTTGTTGGTCCAGCGGCGGCGATTCATGTCGGCGAGCTCACACACGCCGCCCTCCCCGACACCCGAGGGACATCTTCCGCCGAAGGCTTTCACTTCACTTTTTCCCAGCACAAAACAATCTAAACGCGCCTCTACGGACATGCACCGGTCGTCTGCGCCGCGTTCGTACCGAAACAAATCGCCGAGCGATTCACCTGCGTGCAAGACGCTGCTCCTGAACTTTGTAAATTGTAATCACAACACAATCCGAGCAACAGGTGAGACGAGCACGATTCACGAGTGGATACGGTAGCGTGGAGTGGAGACGAAATGCCGCGTCCGAACGAGCGGGGAAATGTACGTTGCGCGCGCGCGACCGTCTACAGCGGAGTACAACGGGCGAGCTCGCGCGCGTCGCGGCCGCTCTCACTACTCACTGCCACGGTCGGCGATGTGACGTCACATGCCCCCACACCTCCCCCCGCGGCGCCCCCCGCGACCGCGCGCAGCCGTGGCACAGAAAGTCAAGCAAGTCGTCGGAGACAGAAAACAGAATGTGGCGCGCCGATAAAACACCCTCGATTTATGAAGACTCGCTCTATCACAACAACTTCGTTTGTTACGCAACTTTTGAACTTGAAAAGAAAGTTGAGGTACGAAAATGGGGTAAACAAATGGAACGAGATTGGATTTTGTTTTGGTGTAGGTATTTTACATTCTACCTGATTTCCGCCACTCAGATTAAATACCTATTATGGACAAAAGAAAATGTCACAACTGCTGTCTGGTTTTGTTTTATTTACACTTACAAAATGTACCGTATCGACGTAAGTCAAAGACATTTATTTGTTAAACCAAAAATTATGGCTTTTGCTTTTTGAAGTTATACCTACTTCATAAGGCGCGATAGAGAAAAATGATGAGAGTGAATTTTTACGATGCGCGACCAATGATATTTTTAGTTAAATCTCATTGCGCGCGACACCTACATTCTACACCATGAAATTAGTTCTAGGTGGCATGAAAATTGTTAACTATGTTCAAGTTGTATACTTAATCTAGTATTTTTTTTCCTTTTTTGGCTTTGGTACGTGTCAATGTTAATATTGCCGCCATTATTTGGCTTTGATACGACGTGTCAACATTAATATTGCTACAATAATTTTTTTCTTTTCCAATTTATTTTTTGGCTTTGGTACGTGTCAACATTAATTTTGCTACAATTTTTTTTTTCCAATTTATTTTTATATTTAGAACACGTGTTTCATAGGAGTACCTACAATTAAACAGTGTGAATAAATAAATATTATTTTGGTGTTTTTATTAAATCAATTTCATAATATACGACGGTCATAGTATTTACTAATAATTTATTATTTATTAGTACATACATATATATATATATTAAATTGAATATTAGTGATAAAACTGATTTGGATAAACTGTTTTGAGTGCATTTATAGATTTGAGGATTGTCGGTATGTATAATTTATTTTTCCATACGCCAAAAAAGTATAACTTCTAACGCGTGTACATAAGTACACACATTCATTTTTTTTCTAAATTTTATTAGTAGTATAGCAGACCAAAAAAAGGTTTAAGTACTTTATTACCTACTTATTATTTTAAAAATAATTTACCGCTTAGCCGTTTACTTTAATTTAGTTATCTAAAAACCTAATTAAGTTCTTGTAATTAATTACGTTTAAATATTTACCTAGGCCATTGTCTAGGGCCTATTTAACTTTATTTACAAGCGTTTTTCACTAAATATTTTCTTACCTTTCCCACACTTCAGACATTTTATTGCTCTACCGGCTCGCTGTAATTAGTATTGCTGGATATATTGCGATTGAGTCCAGAATGGCTAATTATTCTTCATTTTATTACTACGTTTCATTACCTCGCTTTCATGACTGTTTAGTACTAATTTTGCGATCGATTTTCAACAATTTCATGACGAGTCTTGGAATAAGCTCAGACCTAGACAACAAGAAATTATAGCTAAAATACAATAAGTATGCATTTATTAAAAGTTTTTTTAACGTGACAACAAAGTTATATATTCTGTTAGGAACCTAGTTAGATAAATTTTGACACTCTCAAAAACCGTTCTAACGATTTCAATATTTGCTGTGCGGGTTTTTGGGGGCGAAAAAAAATATCTAGGTCTGATCTCTAAGAAAACGCGTCTCTCAAAGTTTTCCCGCAATTTTGCACAAACTAAAGCTCGGTTCTTGACAAAATTAATAGGTACGAGTAAGTTAGGTAGTTCCACGATAATTATGTAATATTACACCTATAGGTAAGTATTTTATAACCAACAGCGTTAATTAAGATTCTCGCATAATAACCCTGGTTAGGTGAATCATCTAATTAGAAGTTAGTGTGTCTTAGCTCTACCAGTTTATCTACAAACAATAAAGTCAGTAGTTATTCTGCTATACTCGTAGTTGATAGGTGAGTTTTGACAGCTCAAAGTGACTAATAAAGATCGAGACGAGGTATTTGCTAACGTTACAGTTTAGTAAATAGATATGTTGTTATTAACCACTCCGCTCAATAAATTTTTGCATTCAAGCTCCAATATAATCTGTGTTAGTTTATTTATCTGCTTTATTTTAACTCTTAAGTGAGTATGTTAAGTGGGTAGAGCAAAAATAAAGGTCTTCTGAAAAAAACTAAAAAGCAAATTCGGGCGCATCAACACAAAATGGTATATCGCACCTAATTTACATTTTTGAGTAGTTCCATTAGAAATAAATTTTCGGAATTGGTATCTTTTTCTTAAAGGGTTTTAATTTAACGTATTAATTTTTTTGTAAAACGAACAACATTGACCTGATTAATATAATTAACATTAGGTACATGTTATTAATTGCACAATCTTTTTAGATGTCCTTCAGACAAAAAAGAAATGCTCACATCAATAACTCATATATGTATTATCTATACTTGACTTATGCCTGACGGAATATTTTTATCTGTGTACTTACTAGGTATATAGTTTCTAGGTAACTTTCCTTTATCACAAACCTAGACCTATTTGATTCTGCCAATGCCCTTAATTTGTCAGATAAACACAACCTAGTTCGTATGTTTGGCTGTACCGGCATGCGTGACACATTGGCACCAATCACCGATGTCCTACATCTAAAAAAATAGACCGACGACCTAAATTGCAACATTCAGGTTATCTCACTCTTCAGCAGCGATTTAGAAGGTGTGGCGGACATTTTATCGTGCATCCATTGAGCGTTTGCCGAATTGTACGTTATAGATTGCCCCGCGCGTCGTGGTTATTTGTGTTGCGGTTTTGGGTGAGCAGCGATGTATGACGAACATGATTGGCGGTCGGCGTGATGACGGCTAAATTAGGCTAGAAGTAGGATGACGAGCGCCGTGGCTGCCGAACGTCAACCTAGGTCCGCGTCACAGCATCACGTGTCTCCTTAGAGCATTGACCTACCAAGCTGTGTTTTGGAAATACATAGGTAGCCATTTCATTGCTCCAGCTATCTGTCATACAATTACGAAAAAATCTGCCTATTAATCTGCACGTTACGCCTGGATGCTTTTGTGTTAAATTCAAACAATTTATTATTTGAGTTAGTGAACATTTATTCGCGATATCGTGGGCGCTCGCATATTTGTCTATTTTGCGTTGATTTATTTCAAGGCACTTAGCTATGAAATTACTCGTGCGATTATTTATAAATAATCGATAGTTTTCTCTTGGCATGAAATGAGTGAGCGTTCTCGTTACTGATATAGAGCAGAAGCCAGGCAACGTGATTAATTTAACTCTATCTTCATACTAACTAGGTGGTTAACCATTTGTGGCTGGCTGCTAATCAGTTTTATAATCGGACTTATACCTACTGAATAAGTAAAACGTATTTTATAACTAGTTGGGTCCATAATTACGTTGATTAAATCGTAAATTGATTGCTTTAAGCCCAAGTTGGGTTCGTAGATACCTATTTAAAGATAGTAAAATAAATTCCATACTAACAGATAAATAACAAAGATATATCTTAAGAATACAGCCACCCAGGGCTTAATAAGTAAACTGACTTGTTAACAAAATACAAACACAAAACCTTGCCACAGAAAGTGATATAACAAAAACGCGAAGCTTTTTGCGTCCACAGCCTCTAAAGTGCTTATACAGTCGTCAGGTTTTCCTAGTAACTATTCACTTATCTGTGGAGAGGCCAGTCGTGCGTGCTGTGAAATTGCTCGATTGGTTCCCCCTCGCCCCTCAGCGGCCTCTTTCCTCCAAATCGTCTTCTTTGCCGAATTATACAATCATTTCTTTAGGGCTGCCCAAAATGCCTAACAAAAGGTATCAGCAAATAAAAGAAGAGCCTTGTGGCCGACGAATCATCACAGTTCATCAAAGCTTTATATGTATTATTAGCCATTATTACCTATCCCAAATATAATATGTCCTACTTGTAGCTACATACTAATAAAGATAGCACCTAGCCCAATAGTTATTTATAAGTTAATTAAATCTGTCGAGTTTCCCATCTTAATTTATTAGAGCAAATCAATTTAGGAAAAATAAGAAGGAAGAATGTCGTTGGAAGTAATAAGTAAGTTAACTGACGCTTTGAATACAAACAGAACCTTTTCACCCCGTCGGAACGGAAGGGGTCTAGAATTCTCAAAACGTCTCTCAAGAATTTACTAATTTAGTTTATTGATAGGCCTATTCTCACCGAATCTTTGAGGCTATTTGGCCAAAACCGGGATTACATTAGGTAAATATTACATTATGTATACGAAAATAAGAAAAGTTTTTCCGAAACCAGATTCCCGGATGTACTCCATTAATCATGCGCCATTGTTCGGGCCCAGCCAATATCCGTATTCAGAGGTCCCTAACGATACGCAAGCAAATAAATATCGATCACGAGATTCAAGATAATGAGATCGAATTTATAACTCCATAAAACACGATGTTATTTTACGTACCATTAATCGTTAACATTGTGAACTCATCCAGTGAAAATAAATTTCTCGATTTGTGAGTTGTCCAATTTTGGTACTGTGGTGTCGATTTGGCTACGTGAAATCCAACCCAGAGTCGCCATTAGCACTTCACCTATTTTTAACCTCTTAAATTTTTGTAAAGCAATCTAACAGCAAAAAATAAACTAGGTACCTATTTGAAATTGATGTCCAGTTTTTGTTGATGACCACTTGACCAGTCACATAAATTAAGGATACTTTATTATTAAGTATTTTTAATACATTGTATTTTGGGTAGCGCTGGTTGGCCGATCTAGTGCAATTTGCCACAGCCTCGTATTTTAACTTAAACTTTTATAAAAATTTTTGCTCCTTTTTGCTTCAAAGATTTCCATGAAATGTAAATGAAAGATGAAATTGACCGATCTACCGGCCCAACCATCCAAGGTAGAACAGCTACACAATACAAGCTACACAATAGAAAATTACTTGATTTTGACGTTACACCACTTTATTTTATCAGACGCTCATTGTAGCAAAATTTTATTTTATTCGACGATCCAATCGCTTTATCAACCTGTTTAGTTCATTTTTTAGGTTATCATTAGCCGTTTTTATGTGTCTTAAATTTGATATCCGAGTCCGCTAATGGCTGATTAGACTCCTTTACGAAATCTCGTATCGATCGTTCGATTTTTAATTTTTAAATGTTGATTGTTTCCTTTTTGAGCTACAAGTTATTTTTATGGCCAGCATCATTAGGGTATGTAAAGATTTGCAAATGGTGAGTTATATGTACCGAGGAATGATTAATGAAAGCCAAAGTTGGCGCCTAGCCATCAAACTCTTTGTTGTGGTGGTCGAAGGAAAAAAATGTTTACTAATTTAAAAAGTTGTAATGGACGATCTGTCATACAGTGTCACAAAAATATTCTCGAAATATTTATTGAGGATATGAAACTCGTTTTTCTTGCACGATTTGTTACCTTATTTTTCGGAGAAGCTGGTCACCGTTTTTTATTCTTAATTTGCAATTTCTTACCTGTAACAAAACAAAATATTCAAATTAGCACCATAAAATACAAGTCTTATTCTAAATAGACAACTAAAAGTAATTTTAGAGGTAGGTATAGGTTATGGTAGAGTTTTAGGGACGGTTACATTTGAATGTGGGTAGTCTGAATCTCGTTTGAAGGCGGTGACATAAAAATGTCCTTATTCCGTCCGTAGTAGCCTAATGTTCTAACCATAAACCATTTCGCAGTGATATAAACCAGAAAGCTGATTTATCATATGAGATCTGCAAAGACAGAGCCAGGATGGCTTTCTCGGTAGAGCGCACGCGAAGCTAACCAACTCGTTCGTGGAGTTGTCAGCTACTTGGGATTTTCCTCGAGTTGACGCCGTTTCCGAGCCGGCTGGGTAGTCGTCGTGTTTTTACTAGCGATGTGCAGGCGCATAAAAAGTGGCCGCGGCGGAATGGTCCGAGTGAGCGCAATTAAGACCAAGGTCTCCGGGTTATCAAACCCGTGTCGAGTCGCTTTGCCGGCCGCGCCTCGGTGCCGTCGCAAAAAACCCCGGAGAATAATGAAGTCGATGGTATTAAAAGATAATGGTGGGCTTAACACGCCTGCTGCATAACCCTATCCATATTACAACCGGCGCGGGCGGCGCCTAGACAGCAAACTCGTTACTGCAGAAGTAGGCAACGCAAACTTGGTTCGATCAAGTGTATGTTTCACGTGCCTACATCACCTATTACAACACGTGTTGCGATTGCAAAACTGTTGGAAATTTCGAAGACGAAGCGGGTCAGTGAATGTATCTGGCCGAGAGCCATCGCCCATCCGAAGAGTCAAGGCTACGACCGCATCTATTGCATAGAATCCTGTTCGTTGACTCCTATGCAGAATGCACTTGACAGCTGATGTCATTCGCACCATTGTGACCTGCTAAGGAGCCACATTACCGTTCTTCAGTCACACGAACTTACATAATGCAATCTACACAATGTTATCTAATGCCGAGTGAACTTAGCCTTTGAGTGGAAAGCATTGGTTCTACTTTCGCTTGATCAAGTCTTCGATCGTGCATTCGTCGCCGTACGAGGTTAGAATGCGGGAGTCGGAATAAAAGCTTTAGCAGTGAAGAGTAGAGTTTATATTCAAGCTGAGAGGGTTAAGTTTGTACTTATAGGGATGCTCCATGCTTTACGTGATGTAACTATCGAGTCCGAGCAGTGATATGAAATTGCAGATCGGGGTCTGGCGCACGCATTGCATTGTATTTGCTGGGAAAACCTACCACGAGTATCAATGCATTGTAACAATCACTTCTGAAGGCAACCCGCAGCTAGCACATAAATAACTGTTGTTTCTTTATTTCTGTATTTTAAATCCCGAGGGTTCACGACTTTGGAAACTTGATTCAACAGTCATGATCAGCTACGGCAATGTTTAAAACTATCTTCTTATTTTACCTGTCAAACAAATGAGGTCGTAGGTTGTAGCTACGCCATTTGATCCGTTTTGCCATGATTCAGATCATTGATGTAATAATTGAAATTAGATTTCAATTATTTATGTTATTTCTAGAACTAGAACTCGAATTATGAATAATAAATGTAGCCACAGAGGAAATTTCCAATTTGGAGGATCGGATAATGTCCTGTTTTACACTGACGTGTGTTAATGGGTATTAATCATGATTAAAGTCAGCCAAACGTAATAATTGGGTACGGCAGTGCTTTACGAGCTTATTTACGAGTTACGCGTTTCCTTAGTTATTTTTTGCGACCGAAGAGACTTAATGTGAAATATCGATGTTTGTGTGGAGGTAAACAGGGGAAATTGGTCGTATTATTAGAATTTAGAATTCTCTAATAAAATATGAGTCAAATGCGGAAAGTTTGGAGTTAAAGCGGTCACAGAAGTATGGCCTACTTAAAAAAGGTGGACCCACGTGAGTCACGTGGGTAGATGTAGTTCAGAGAAAAATGTGACGAGATCAACACAAACGTGAAAGTTGAGGCGACGGAATATCTTCCAGACAGTTTTGGGCCCGTAAAGGATTGCGTTGATGTTATGAAATACGAGATTTGGAAAGGCTGCAGCCATGACTCATAATCCAGAGTCCAGTAGAACAAGTAATTTTACAATGAACATTCTCTCTTTGTCTCTCCTAATTTTTTCAGTAGAGGGAAAATAAAAGAAACGTAAGATTGAAAAAGAAATGCTGAATGCTAAAACCCCTAGGTTGTGCAAGTGCCCTGGAAGTAATCAAGTAATTTTATTCTTACAACTAACTTTCCCTATCCCGCTCTTCTGTAGATAGAGTGAGTGAAAAGCCAAATAAAACTGAAGAATAATACTGAGACTGAGACTGGTAGACTAGCATGAACAAACAGCAAACTCACGAGAAGTTCGCTAGCAAACAGCTCACTTTATTGTTCTAAGTGCACATGCAGCGGTCGCATGTAATGAATCGAAATTGCTCCTTATTAAGAATTGCAGGGTAGATGCAATATTTACTGGAATGAACCTGCAATTGGGTCAGACGGACTATGCGCCGACCGTTGCACGATGCGCGTGCGCAGCGTGCTGATTGAAGAATAATAAGTCTGATGCGCTACCCTTACATAATACTGAGTGATTCGTAATCTGTGGTGTATTATGCTGGTTTAGTTACAGTCGCATGAGTTGTTACTAGAGAATGTAAATGTATCGTAGGTTATTTTTAACTCAACTACCTCAGAAGGATATTCTATTAATTATTACAGGAGTTCTACCCACAGTTTGTTCCACATTTATCGCAATATATCTTATGAGCTAATTCAATGACTAATACCAAGATCGGTTAAGCTAGTTAGATGTGAAAAGTTACGTGCGTCACTACCGTTACTTTCACATTTATTTTGCAATACGTAGGTTCGAAGGTAGGTGAGTGTGGTGAGGTAGTGAGCGTTGTGGTTGCTGTCCATTCGAATTTTGGTAAAGATAATTTAACGTCTCCCTATTTTCGTCTTCAACTCGACTTTCTAATGGATTTAAGCAATCATCTACAACAAAATCTGATGGCTAATAAATATTTTCGTTCGAATCGCGGTAAACACATTTCTCATGACCACGGCCGGAACAATGACGACGACTTTTATTTATTTTTAAGCTTATTATTAAAGTAAAGCATTTATTTTTGAGACATGAGCCGTGTCGGCTGTCAGGGGATACATTGACTCCAGCTAGAAAACGGTGGAATTTGCCAAAATAAAAAAAAAAACTTCCGAGTTAAAATAGCAGTGGATTGACAGCATGCGTCGCCAGCTTCCTTGCCAACTTTGTAATTACAAAAAACAACTAGAATTTATATTTAAAACAAAAAAACGTACATATTATAACAATACCTACATGTGCGAAGTGATCACTCGCGTTGTTTAATTACTTTGAGATCATAGTTCTAATTTAGACGAACAATTGGGTGCCAGATGCCGCGCAACTGTTCTAACCTGCGATGGCAAATTTACGACCCTAGAACATTTTGAGTACAGGAAGTAGTTTTATCAATGTTACCTTCAGTTATGTGAAAACGAGATTTAACTCTCAAACTTAAGCCATAGTAAAGAAACTAATAGAGCCATGAAAACTTTAAGAACCTCCTTTAACATCCTGCCTCTCTACCCGTTTTACTATCAATAACATGGGTATTTTTTTTTACTCGTGTTGCCACTAACTTCCCTAGTAAGTACACTCTAGTACTAGTACATGCGATATTTTTTAAATCCTGATTCCTCTTGTCATGGAAATAATCTGAATGGACCAGCTATAAATAAATTATGGAACGCATCAGAGCAAAAAGTATCATGTAATGAGCTTCCGCAGTAATCTAACGAGGTAGGGTTTAATTTGCGAAGGCACAATAATTGCATAGCACGAGTTAGACATCAAGCCAGACCACCGCAGGCATTGGAGCACAAATTGAAGGTAATTATATCTAATTGCGAGCCATGGTCATGGCCAATAAGCACCAATAAGCAATCACACGGGAAGGTGGGCTGTAGGTAATGGTACTCCTCGACCTTTAGCTCAGTTACTTTACTTTAAGCAGGAGTATCGTAGATTCTCTTAATAAGACTGAACAAGAGAGTTTTTGATGCGATGAATGAATGAGTCTAATAGTTCTATGAGTAGGTAAATAGTTTTCATAGTAGAGTACGACTTATAAACGCATCAGCCGTATCATACTTAGTAAGTATTTAACTTTAGAGTTATGCGGCTCCTGTTGGAAATTCCTCGCTAACCATTATGTCGGTTGCCAACTAAACGGTTTTCCAGACACCTACGGTTGCCCTACTTGCGCTGGACCACCGCCAAGGCCTCGCCTAGTCACAAGCATATCTCAGTCCCTACCCGCAGATCTCACACCGTCCTGAACGCTCGAGGAAATTTAAATTGAGGTCGTCTCAATACGATGATTTATCGTCTGTAAATTCGAGTTGAATGGCTCGAGTGAATTGTTTACAGCAATTGAGATTGTTTTACAGAAACATGAGTCCACGATCGAAGCTGTTTAGTCGTCACAAGCCTTATTGGCCATTAAAAACGTTTTTGCTATTGCTGTACTGAAGCTAGTT
Organism: Alcis repandata; assembly: GCA_949125135.1. Classification (NCBI taxonomy): domain Eukaryota; kingdom Metazoa; phylum Arthropoda; class Insecta; order Lepidoptera; family Geometridae; genus Alcis; species Alcis repandata. The sequence goes on along the minus strand of OX421226.1, from coordinate 5,196,557 downwards.
GCAGTGCGGTTCGATGCGAATCGTACGTCGCTGGGGTCAGGGGCACGTCTTGCCGTATTTATAGCATCGTAACTCGTACCAATGATCGGTAGAAGGCAACAAACCGAGTACAGCCCTATTGTTCGCTAGGAATAAAAGTGGAATGGTCGCACGGGCCCGTGGAGTGCACTTGTTTAAACTTCTCTTTTCATACGCAAGCGGGCAATAACGCGAGCTGTACTACCGCATTGCACAGCATAAAACTATTTCGCTTGACATTTCCTACATTCGAGATTTCCACACATATTCAAGCTATTTCTTCACAATAGTGGTTACGAAACTTCCAAGATTGTTCAGGATTTATTCGTTCTGAAATTGCCAGATGTCGTCGAACCGCGATTTATTTGCGAACCAGAGCTGTAATTACGATCGGCAATAAACAAGGCGGGATGGCGAAACCTTTTGACTTTTAATTATTGAATGTGGCGGACAATAGCTGAGGAGGCGAACCGTGGCTCTGCCCTTTAATCGAGTCTTGTAAAACATTATAGCAGACGCTCGATTCTTTCAATACGAGCGATAAAGGTCTTATAGGTTTACATGCGTTTTTGTTTTTCTTTCACAACATCGACTGCATTCATCCGTCGCTGTTTCGTGAGCGTTTAACCTTTGTTTTAAATGGTTACAAATGTAAGAATTTGCGCTAGTGACTAAAACGGTCAAGCAAACATTGTTGATACGTCTTTTTATAACCTCACCCCTTTCACATGTTAAGGTTACAAGGCACGTCCTCAACACACGCGGCGACTTTTTTATCTACGCTTTTATACTTTACAAACCTGGCATTTCAACGTCTATCGCCGTTAATTATAGGCATTACAGGTAATACCTCCTTCCTTTTCTTGTCCCTCTGTAGATGTATGTTGTCCTTTTCTAGCTCGACGGTTGTCATTATGACAAATAGTAATTACCTAAGTGTGGTTAAAACTCCAACTTAGGTATTATAACTTAGGTCGTTATCTTAGTTCGAGTGCACCTGTGAGCTGGAAGACTTATTTAGCTGCGTCGAGACCATAAATAGAGATTATGCTGGAAATCTTTGAATAATCCACCTACTCTATGTTTTGTTCTACTTTTATAGAGAAAAACAAAACAAAAGAAAAAGGAATAGAACAATACAAAAGAAATATTTGTTCATATTTTCTCTAGGTAAAAGCTAAAGCTAAAGCTTTTATTATCTCTGTTGTACCTAATTAAGATTTTCCTGAAGAAGAATTAATATAGTTTTGTTCTCTTAACGACATTAAACTATTTTTGGAATATAATATTATCTGGATGTCTATATAAATTATACTTCCATCTTTGCATTAAATTTGGTAAGTACAAAACAATTTTATTGTTACAAGTATGTTAGTGGTACGTTATTTAGGCTGAAATACACCGAGTTTCTTAATAAACTACAACTGAAGACAATGTTAGTTCGACATTTAGCATAGAACCACATGTGCAAAACGTTTCCTGTCTGTAAATCATTAGTTTTATGTGTGTTTTGTTTATTACACCACGTCATGTTTATGTTCCTACTGCTATTAGTTCGGTTGTAGTTAATATGACATGCTCGTCTTAAGGTGGAGATTGACTTAAACTTTGCTTGTTGTGTATCGGGTTTTTATAACGCGTTTACAGTGGTCAAAGCAGCGAGCTGAGCTGCTCGATGCGAGTGCCAGGTCCTTCACTTGACTGTTAGATTTTTTTTTCGAATTTAGGCTTTGCCGAGTTTTGTAACATGCTCATTTCGAATGATACGATACAAGTCAGTCAGGAGTCAGGACCATTTGGACCTGTTGCAGGCCACCGGTGGTCCGCGGACCACTGGTTGAGAACTCTGTGTAGGTCATGTAATTCATGAAAACCAAACTTCCATCCATTGTTATGTTATGTTGTTATAATAAAGTACCTACTCATTAGGTAACTCCAGTAGCCAACAACTTAAAAATGGTTTTCCTGTCCCACTTCGCCTAGCAACCTAAAAAGTATTGCGGACAAAAAGCAGCATTATAACCTCATTTTGAAATAGGCAGTAAGCACGACTGTACTGTACTAATGAGCATGGAGCCGTAATTTGACGGAGCGGTCCTGTGACCAATCCAACTCTACTAGCACAAACTTTGATCAATCTTGCATAATAAACATGTTTAAAAAAACTTTAAAAAAAGTATTTATTTTGCTCAATAGATTATTAGGATATGAAACCAAAGATTTGTAGAGGGAGAATGTGTCCAAGGCGTGGCCTCAAATGTAGACTGCACGAACTTTAGAAATTGTGCAACAGATATGGATCAAAAAGTTAGACACTAACAAACTAACTATGTAGGTCTTGGTAGTAAAACTATCGACTTATCGATATAACAAAGTATGTCGAAGGAAAATGGACAAAATAATTTCAAAGATAAGAATAAGAACGATCTAATTTTCACTCCATCAGTTCTAGCGCAACAAAGTAAATATTATACCTTATCTATGGAATGCACACATCGCAGGCTGCATTACGTATCCCGAAGAAAAACAGCCACAATTTCAACTTTAACCAGTAGACTTAGGACTCATGAGTTCAGAAGACAATGTGAACTGATGACCATGACGACATCGTCTCACGACCAAGTCGTTAACAACTGTTGTCCTGCTGGGCCAGGGACGCCATACTTTCCAATTTTCTTAGGAATTGTCCTAGTAAATAGAAAAAACTTTAGAGTTGAACAAAGTAAAATCAGAAGTCGTTAGTGTTAAAATATACAAAAATTGTCAAATTGGCAATTCGTAGACATTTCCAAGTTTAAATCTCAATTAAAAAAAAATACAGCTGAAGTACTTTAGTTTTGCTGTAAACTCTATGCTTATAATAAAGGAGCTGAAACCCATCAACAGTTTAACAATAGCTCGCTTCCTTATCCCTAGTAATGCGATTGCATGGTAACCCTACGCCATGCCGACACGCCCTTGAAAATGCGATAACCAACGTTCGATAGCAACTCGTTATGTAACATTGCAGCCACATAAATAAATACATTAAGCATTCCACGGTTGGGTATTTTAATCTGGCGCTAGTTTGCCGTCCAGAGACCCTATTCTGGTAAGTGAGATATTTGCCAGTTATACCTATATCTTGGTCACTTTTGCGCTCATTAGAAATGATGTAAGAGTGAGATTGACGGATATAATCTCGAGTGCTCAAGAATAGGGTACTAGAGCCTTCATGAGTTCTAACGCAGTAATTCTTAAGTATATGTAAGAGAGCTGGTAGGTTTTAATTGGACAAATAAGTAGTTGCTTGGTCGTCCTTATGCCCTCACAAAAAGTTGACTAATTTGCACATTTTGAAAACTAAAAAAGAAATGTATAAACATTTGTCCCAGAAATTACATGAATTTCCGATCAATGGTACTTACTTATACAAGCTATAAAAACAAACAAGACTTCATTATTTCTAGCAACTCCAACCCATCACCTGTGTTGAGTTAGAGCCAAAATTCTATTAAAACATCTACCTGTCACCTGTGACTCTTCGGGGATTGAAATAGAACCATGAATGAATTCTATTCGCTGTCTAAATGGACATTGGATTTAAGGTGAAATTCCGTCAGATCGGACTAGCAATATAAGCTAGTCTAGTCTGCACACGAATATCCACCCTAGTGGACTGAAATTATGGTGGTATTTCAATGAAGGCGCGAGCGTGAGCACTTGACCTTGATGTAATAAGAACCTTATGATCAAACAAGTACAGTAGTCATTTGTTTGCGGGCAAGTAATGTCTTGATACCTCAGTCGTCTACTTTAGAATAGATAGAGCCTATAAGGTTTGCTGGTAATAATTGCAAAACAAAACCTGATTTCATTCACTAAGTAAAGTATGGAAAAAATCGCAAAAAAACCTAGTAAAAAAATAAAATAAAAAATTAAAAAATTCTACTTAGTCCTAGTTTTTTTTTTGTAATTTGTTTGGCGTGCGATACTAAATTCTATTCTAATATTATTAGAGAACTTCACAGCCAAAAATATAGGTCCAAAAATCCATCTTCATTATCATTGTGACAATATTCCGTTATTACAATATCGGACGCATAAATCAGGACAATTGCAGTGGGAGGGGTGGATCGAAATGGGTCATGGGAGGAGAGGGCACTCGATGTAAATTGGCTGCAGCCACAAATGGATAACTGCTGTACTGCAGAGCGGGGCAGACTTACTGGACAATCCGACTGATGTTCTGCTATTATCGTAAAGAAAAGTGGCTTTTATGAGACACTGAAGAAAAAGAAAATCTTTACTGTGTACAGTTTTACCGACGCTATAAAAAATTATGTTACTAGCTATGTATAACCATTTAAATGACAATTCAATCCTACTAATATTATAAACGCGAAAGTTTGTGAGTATGTGTTTCTCTTTCACGCTCAAACGGCTGAACGGATTTACATGAAACTTGGAATGCAGGTTCATTGGTCTGGACTAACAAATTGGATTTTTATCCCGGAAAACGCGGGTGAAACTGCGGGGCGCAGCTAGTCATTTATAATTTAAGACCGTTGCTCTTGTCGGTGAAGTAATTTAATTTAAATTATTAACATCTATCAAACAATAATCTGCAGTGTCACTGTTAGCGATAGTAAAGATCTTCATTGAAATTTTATCACAACGATTGACGTATTTTTAATATAATCACTTCGATTTCGATCAAATGTCAAATTTTATTGTTTCGCTGCATAATCAACGTTCTACCTATCTATCTTTTGCGTACGTATGTATGTAAAAGACAGATGCATCATTGCTATATTAGGCGAGATGGCAGCCAAAAGCAAGCCTATCGCAGTATTAAAAAAAGTCTTTGATTTCACATCTATAATTAGAGCTTACGATAGTTAATGATTTCATGAATTAATTGTTTCATATTTATAGTGTCATTTGTTGGTGTTGTAAAATACCTACTCAATCGCATATGACATATACGTATGCAGTTTAAATGCCTATATAGTTGAATAAAATGAAAGGTCATCACGAAAACCGTACTCTACCTACTCGTATACATAGACATAGCTACTGAAGTTAACAATAAACCTGCCACCTCAATACAATACCAGTGACATTCGCCAAATCCGGTCTAGAATATTGAACTTTGCATGGAAGCCAGTCGCATTGCCGTCCGTTGTTTTCCTACAACCTTGACCCGGCCTGAACTAGCATTTATTCTGTGACCTGCTTTGACTCAGCCGCATGCACTTCATGTCTACTGTCGCATAAACTATGACCCATACCCGTGCGTCATTCTATCCCGAACGTATTACAGACAGACGCTACTGTTACCACTGTTGAGAAAGTTGGCTGCAACTGCAATAAAATCTTTTTGAAAACCTCACCCAAGCATTCGCTTGTGTGGTAACAGTTCAAGTTCGAGCGTTACAGCAGTGAGACCAGAGCAGTAACAGCAGGGAGAGAGCATTACAGTTCGCAAGCTGTAATGATGCAATGTGTAACATTTTAGCCGAGCATTATGATTCGTGCTTTCACCACATTCATCACGGTCAGTGAGACTGAATTCTGTAGTGTTCAAAATGTAATCTTGGGTTGTAACATTACAGGCGAATGCTCTCAGTAAGAGATCACATCATACGGAACAATCTTCGTCTGAACCATGTAGAAAACCTTACCGCATCTAAGTATCTATTTCAATGCAGACTTTATGTTACACTGACTACGTAAGAGTTATGCCTACAGTGGTCTTATCAGCGGAAAATAGTGCGTTTTGTGGTAAAGCCGATGACACTTAGCTTCCGGGAATAATGGTGTTCATGAATGAGGTTAAGGCTGATCAGATATAGTATGCAGTGATTCATAGCAATGAAACGTGACACAATAGGTCAAGTTTAGGTAAGTATACAATTGTATACAAACTAGGTCAGAATGCAAACCATATTTTGCGTTCTAATCTAATTAGTACAAACTTGAATTGAATTGGGTCACACTTTGTTTTGTATGGTTTCCCTGAGAAACTGGAATTGACGAAGATACGGAACTGTGGAATACGGATACTGGACAGTGGGTGTTATTAGAGTAGAAAATTCTGTAGACAAAATGCCATGAACTGGTGAATATCAAAATGCTCATAAGTTCTAACTCTAGCATAAAAATCTAGTCTAGAGTCTTTTTGACCTTAAAAATGTATCCTAAAGTTTGTACTAGACTTCAAAGCGCTGGCTGAAGAGGGAAGTGAGATAAAATCTGCTTCATCGACAGAAGCTGAGCTGTCGAGATACTCCATAACTTTGTGTTGTGATACCTAGCTTCTGATAGGGTTGTAGAGACGCGCTAAAACTGTTTAAGATTAGTAAAAAAAAAAACTTTGTTATCATTTACACGGGAATACTCACGTAGTATTAAGTCGTCTATTAAATAAAAACAAACGTCGTCTGTTAATAATATCAAAATGTTTTAAAACCCCGTTACTTTCCAATATTTTCTTAATCTTCTAACTAAAAGTATCTTCTCCAACTTTCTGATGCGTTGGATGACCTACGCCAAAAATGTCTCAAATTGACATTCTCTAAGACTCCAAGACTCAGTTTTGTTTAACAGAGTATCATCGTTAGCGTGTTAAAAAGCGCATCCTGGCTCAAGTAGGTCGCTCATCGGGAACAAGGCTGTCGAGGGCGCATTATTCTATCAAGAACCCGCCGCTATTCCTGTGCGACCTCGCGCCTTGTTTATGGCTCAGCTTCACTTGTATTGGCTCTGGAATACTCGTAGTTGGCTTCAGGTGCCCTAGTTACAAAGGAGTTTTATTAACATATTATCCATCAAACTATTTCTATCCCAACTAATATTAGAAATGCGAAGGTGAGTTGGTTTGTTTTGATTCCACGTCTTTACTACTGAAGCGAAAATTGTGAAATTTTGCATTCTGCAACTTTTTATCATTTAGTAATACTAATTACTATGCTTAAGTTAATTTAAGCTTTCACTTGTATTTTTAAATTGTGACTTTAGAATTTATGAATGTGACTGGTATTATAACTTTAATTATAATAATAAACTAAATGCTCTTTTAATAACAATATAGAAGCTCTCAAGAAGTGTAAAGCGAAAGGTTTTGGAATGTGAATCTACTTTATTATTTGAAAACAGAAACTAAGTAGGTAAACTAGAAAACAGAGTATAAAAAAAACTAATTTTAAAGATTAACAATATAAATAAAGTTTCAAAAGTGATATAAATACATACAAGTTATCAGTTAGAACTTTGTAAATTCTTAGTCAAAGAATGTTTAAATCCTCGAAAATGGACAGAACTTAAAACAAGAGCAGAAGCCACTTAAAGTCAAAGACAACCGAGAACCAATTTTAGAAACAGTCTCAGACAAGAATGTAACTTCAGGATAAGAATTTTAAGTGGTAACCAACGAGACAGTCGTGTCGAAAACAACCTTAAATGCACACAAACAATGTTATGTCCAAAATTATCACGCGTTATCTTCGAGGTCAACCTTGGAGTTCTTTAGTCGGCGACATATTTACCCAAAACAGTTAACCGACAAAATTACAATAAACTGTCTCAGTACCCGACATTCACAACGCAAACTGACATTATAATTCGGTGAAATAACCTAAGATTTAATTTTCTTCCGTATTCGAGTCGAGGTCAAGATAGTGATATCAGCTAAGACCTTATTCTACGATAAAAATAATATGCAGTTATTATCACGTGTCCTTCCTATTTAGGGACTGATAACATTATCATATTCTGATATTTGTGTTTATTACTGAAACGGTCATGTAACTTTAACCCGTCTATCTATTTCAGTTCATACGACATTTGACATTTAACTGTCACAACGTTATATTCAGATTTGGCTTATAAATATTCATAAAAGCCAAATATGTCGCGTTTAATCGCACTTTACTAATTGTTATTGTACTCTTATGAGTAGCGCGAATTGTTAAGCCATTGTTGACACAGATTGTTGTTTTGTCCTATATTTCGTGTGTATGCCCTTTATAATGGTTTAACTCTAGATTTAGTAAATGTTTCTTTAATTCTGGTTTATGATCTGTATATATTTTATCCGAGTACTATGAACGTTTACGTATTTAGTCGCGTATTATTGAGTCGACTACTCCGACTAGTCTTAATCTCATTCGGTGATCTTTATCAAAGAATTTTATGTAACACTCGAACTAAATTGTCTATTAGTTCTATGGTCTAGAAATCATTAGATGAACTCGGACTATAGCTTGTTGTAGGTTCTATAGCCCCGAGTCTTCATCATCTGTCTAAGCTCTTCAAGTTCCAGGACATAAATAGAAAATGTATGTCCAGTGCGGTGCTGCTCTGCTTTCAACCGCGCAGATGTCTAGAATATATGTGTATAGCCTTATATCCCTCAATGATAGTGCAGCCTACAATGAGTAAGATTTTTTTTGGTATCTAGACCAGTAATTCCATAGATTACTCTCTACAAACATACAAGCTTTACCTCTTTGCAATATTAATATATAATACTAGCGGCCCGTCCCGGCTTCGCTCGGGTTGATATTCATTTTTTAAACATTTGGGTTACACTATTGAAGTTTTAGTAAAGATCCCTAATTTTTTTAAGTAATAAATATAGCCTATAACACTCAGTAATAATGTGGCTTTCTATTGGTGAAAGAATTTTTTAAATCGGTTCAGTAGATCCCGAGATTACCCCTTACAATTTAACAAATATACAAACACACAAACTTTACTTCTTTATAATATTAGTATAGATAGAGGTAGAAGTGTAGATTACGTTCTATCGCATGCGTAGTTTAAATTCGAAAGGCCTCTCATAGCGCATAATAATATGGCACCTGAAGATACCTATCACCGCGTTCGCAACTGCACAGCCTTGCGTTATCTGAACACACTGCCCTTGGTCCACTTTCCACTATCTCGGGTCGCTACGATCTGATAAATGTCTGCGACTGTAACGGATAGCAAACTTGTGTTGCAGATTCAACGTTTATGTTATTGCAAGAAATCTTAGTGTATTATTGATAGAAGCTGGGCAATGGTGAGATTAAGTTTTACGTTTTTAAAACAGTTGTAGCTTTTATGGTGTTTTTAATGAAATATATTTTTATTGGGATTCGTAGGTTTCGAAAGAAGCCGTCCAGCGTTGACTTTTTACTTTGTCTCGGCGTTCATATTTAAATCCTTTTACGATTAAATTTATATTTAAATTGGCCACATAAATCCAGTCCGCGATGCCAAGGAATTTATCGTCCTCCCAGTGTGGAGATAAAAAACCACGAGTGAAGTCGCAAAAATGTTGCTTATCGCAAAAAACAATCATTGAGACGTGATTCGATTTAGATTTCTTAATGTTCTTAACGTTTTTTGACCGAGTCTGCTCGATTTGAAATATAAAAGCCAAAATTTGCGTCTTGCGAAAAATAAAACTGAATACAATGAATATCAGACCGCAGATCAAATTGGTTGTAAGCTATCGCGAAATAAAAGCAACGGCGGGACTGGAGGCGCTTGTGGAGATTTGGTATATCTTGTTTGGATACTTCCATGATCGCGGCAATTTGTTCCGAAAATTTATATGGTCTGTGTAGGATGCACGCACCGTCTTAAACATAAAAGGTAGAGTTTGCTAATTCCAAAAAATCTTGAAATATTTAGTTTACACTATATGTATGTATATAGTCATTATTCTTATTGTCATTATTTCATTCTCCATGTCGTTAAATAATAATAGTTCCATTTTTTTACCGCGTTGTTTCTGAACTGAGACATACGGCTAATAGGTGGTATTTTTGATGTAATGTCGGATCGGTTCGCATAGCGGTATTATTTGCAAATGCTCACCCATTGTATTAGCTTTTCGCGAGCTCATAAACCCCTCGATAACTTTAGATGATTCAGAGATAAAACAATGAATCTTGATGAATATAACAGTACAATTATATTTGACAATCGGCAGGAAGTCAGGTCTGAAGGTTGGCGTGGGTGTGATGGAAAATTAACATACGCAGTAGGTACTTGATGTTTGTTTTTCGGTTACCGACAGTTTGGCTAAAAGTGTTTGGGTCGTGGCTGACAAATTGGCTGTTTACAGAAACATTGGCAAGGGCCATGAATGCTGTCATCACGGTAAGCCCAAGTTTAAATACACACTACTCGAAAATATTACAATATCGAATAAAAAATAGCGGCAAAGTGCAAGTGGGACTCGCACACGAAGGGTTCCGTGCTATTATCTATAAAAACGGCATAAAAATCACGTTTGATGTATGGGAGCCCCCCCTTAAATATTTTTTTCTGATTTTTAGTATTTGTTGTAATAGCGACAACAGAAATATATCATCTGTGAAAATTTCAACTGTCTAACTATAACGGTTCATGAGATATAGCCTGGTGACAGACGGATAGACAGACAGACAGGCGGACAGCGGAGTCTTAGTAATAGGGTCCCATTTTACCCTTTGGATACGGAACCCTAAAAAGAGAAAATTTATTCCGAAGTAGTTTTCTAATTGTTTTTAATAGAGAATAGAATGTTATAGTACCGTAACAAATTGATACAATGTCAATATCTTTGTATAATTCCAGTACTTGTTTGAAACAGTGTACGAGTCTGTTTTTATGCAGAATTTAAACAATACAGGGCTATAAGGACACCTGCGTCTCCGTGCACCTGTATTGAATTCATAAATAGTTCACCAGCCGCGGCTAGGACGCCTGTCACACCGCCCTGTAATCACCATCATTTATTACAGTTTAAACATTTTTATTTTTAAATTAAGCTTTTAAAATGTCACAAGGTATAAACCTGATCGATACAAAGATACAGTCAAGAATTTTTTAAACTGCGTGAAGACACGCGTGAATTTTAATTTATTTTGTTGACCGCTGCGCTATTTTAGGGATGGGCCAGTAGCCGGACGGATCGGACATTTTGTAATGATATGAGTAATTTTATCAAAAAAATATATATTATAATTGCGCGCAAAATCATACTTTTAAAGTTCGATTGAGAATTTTATACAATTTATTTACCCGCGCTACTTTATTGTAAACAAATATTTCTAAACGAAATTCTCTTTCCTCAATTTTGCAACTTTCATTTTATAAATTGAAAAATAAGTTCTAATGATATATTTGTAATTAATTTCGGCATTTATTTGAGTCTGAAAAAAAGGGAATGTGAAATGAAGAAATTAAATACGTCATAATTACGTTTCGTTACGCAAAATATTTACATTGAAAACCTTTTGAAAATAAATTACAATTGCACAGAAACAAAGCAAAGTCAGGACGTCTTCAAAACAAACAGCAGTCTTTTGTTTAATTTATCAACGTAAAGTTAATTAATAAATCATTGTAATGGGTTGATTACACGTAACGAGTACAATGACGAGACAGTAAATGGGCACCTTCGGCCGAGCAAACAAATCATGGTCCTAGCGACCGACGCGACAGTCTCGCCTCGCAAACTGTTAATAGATACAAACCGAGTACTCGGCCGAGGTCACTGTCTCGCCACTGTACTCGTTACGTGTAATCAGCGCATAATCGTTACTAGTGAGTGTAAGTGGCATCAGTAGGTAGTTATAGTAGCAAAAGGTCAAGTAAGGGGCAACTTGCTTTTATCTCTTCTGTTTAAATATCTACTGAAGACTTGACTACTTCATAATAACGAAGAGATCGAAAACTTTATGGGCCCAAGTTTAAAGGCTCTATTTGACAGATCTAAACTTACTAAAAATATATCTATCTTTATCATTGCAACGTATGAGACATAATTAAGGTCCGTCAAGTAATATCTTCAAACTTTGGCCAAATGCCAATTTTGACTGTAGTTGACAAATGTAAACTTACTCAAAATATAGCTCTTAAATTAGACGAGCACACTAATAGTTTTGTCATTATTTAGTTAATTTATATCTGTCAACTAAAACCTTCAGAATTGGCATTAATATCGCAATAAAATAGCGCTCTTTTTTTCGACTTTGGAGCGCGACAAACCTATTCTTAATTTGAAAGTAACTTTTAATATGTATCTACATATATGATGCATATACATATTTATATTGTTAACTATTTAGGACATAACTTATCATTTTATTTTTTATTAATTGTACATAATGAGAATGTACAGAATTTACACTTTTTATCGAGTGAAAGGGCAGGATAGCTGATATCACAAGTTGCAGCCACATCTATTTATTTTGTAGAGTGAAATAATATTATAAGTCTACTCGACTGCCAAGAAGGCGGGTAAGGTTTTTTGGTCGTACAATACATATGTAAGCATGTGTGTTAGTCTGTTCCTTAGTGATCTCCTACAGCTCAAATGGTTTTTGATTGTGAAATTTCATAAGCTATGTTTTGCTATCGGGTTTTTTAAAAGCTTTTGATTAATTTGTATATAATATGTATTTATTTGACTACCTATGTTTCTTTGGGTGGAATCTTGCAACTCAATTTTCAACCACTTCCCGATGTTCAATTGAGCTGAAATTTGGTACACGTGTAACTCCGATGACAATGCAATAAAAGCTTGCTTTTAAATTATTTTTAAAATTAACTTATTTTCTTTATTTTTTTTAATACTTGATAAAATGTCGTATTAATTTACGTATTTATTTGGCACAAGGCATTGATCTAATTTTGATTCACAAATACCCAGATTTTTTATTTTATTTTATTCACTACATAAATTATATACTGGCTCGAATAATAAATGGTCTCAAAGGTTGAGTTCAAGAGATACCTATTCAACTCATTAACAGTTTTATGACTTACAATGTGATATTGCATGTGAATAATGAGAAATTATAAAGAAATAATAAGGATATTATTTATTACGGCTGCCTATAAAAAGGGTGTTATTTTTTTAGGGTTTCACATAACTCCTGGACACCTGAACCAGTTTTCATTTTGACGCAAGCCTATCGTCAAATCTTACATATAAAAATGAATCACTGTTCGTTTGTCTGGCTATAACTCGAGATCGGCTGGACCGATTTCGCTAATTTTGATCTTGAAATATTTGCGGAAGTTCAGGGAAGGTTTAAAAGTAAAGAAAAAAAAATAGCAGGTGAAACCGCCGGGTGCAGCTAGTAAAAATAACAATATATATTGAATGGTTCGTTAGAATCAAGGAACTTACCAATATGATATTCCTTGGAGGAAGATTGGACTCCTTGCATTATCCCAAATATCAAGTTGACATTTAAAATAAAGTTATTAAATTTATCAAAGAATCTAACTGACTTGTAAAATCTTATGACGGTTACTAAAAGAGTATGCCATGATTAATGATTATCTATACATTTTAAGGTACGAGTATTTTCAATTAATTATTGTCAACGTGATGGAGTTAGAATACGTTAAAATTAAATAAACATATTCAAATGAATGTGATTACCATTTTATCTCAAAAGTTTTATTGATACTTGTCATCGAGTTTTATCAACACTATAAAATTGTGACAAAATAGTAAGTATTTAATTTTGTACTGGCGACATTACGAAATGTTTAGCAATATCACAAAAATATCTGTAGAGGTGGGCAAAAATTGAACTAGACTTTTTAGACGGATGCTGTGCAATTTAGTTCAGATAATTCGATAGTGGCTCGACTCCACAAGTAAGTTACTAGGTACGCTGCTAGGCCGCCACCGCCGCCGCTAGGTAAGGTACTTTGTACCGATTTAATAGCCGTGCCATATGAGGTTATATTTCAAAAGATTTACTGTAAAACTGGAGCATGTAACTCGCACACCAAAAAGGTAGTGGAACTATGCAGCGTGGCGGTTTTGTTTGAACTGGTCGTGTACCGTGGTTTTACCCATGGGTTTTACCTGTGATTTCACTTTTATTCCTGAGTACCTACCTATCCTAGATAATATTCAAGGAACTTCCTGTTAGTGTCTCTGGTAGTAAACATATTTTTTTGAGGATATAGTGGTAAACTAGAACACTTTACAAATAAAAAAAAAATCCTAACAAGATATTTAATTGTGGTTATAGTTTTGTTTTTCAATTTTATTTAATCTTTAAGCTAATAATTGTACGCCCGAAATGGGCAAATTGTTGAAACTGCAAATTGTAATAACAACACCTTATGTATACAATTTATACAATAAAAATATTCTGATTCTGATTCTGATATCGCAAATAAATATCTATTTACACCCATAAACTGGATTTGTGGTAATTTTTTTGCTGGAACATTTTCCTTTGATTTTTTTTTTCTTTTAGAGTGAAATTGAATTATTTAAGTCGTTTAAGGTTTTTAAATCTTGATTTGATGTTGGAGCGTTTGAATAACCAACAAACAGTCAAATCTAAGTATAATGGCAGCGGTTATGGTGTTGAGCTCGCGTTAAAAACTGGGCTCTCTTGACTCTTAAGGCACTAACGGTACAAATATTGATGGTGTAACGGAAGCTTAAGTGTTCCAAATCAGTCCACGTTACGAAATGGTAACAAACTAACAGATAGTAAGGTTGCCTGTCCACTGGGGTGGAGAAGAAGAGCGGAGCAGAGCTGTGCAAATACCAATAAGAAGAATTGCTTCAAACCCTCGCTTCGTTTCGGAGCTGAAATTGAGCGGGCGTTTTATTCAATTCTATTGGTTAATATTTGCACAGGTCCGCTCCGCTCCGCTCTTCTTCGCTCCAGTACAGTGCACAAGCAGCGTTAGGCTTGATGATGCGGATCTATCATGTTGGTGATTAATTTGTTGTCATTATGTGAAAGTTGAAGGTAATTCTCGGCTTGACTCGAAGCGTTTTGCATTTCTATTTTTATGATAGCTAAGTACTTAATCGTGATGACATTTAAGAGAGTCGTCATTTTAATTTTTTGATTGTTTCGAGTTATTTAGGTATGTACTAATTGATTTATTACATATGTGGAAAACTCGTGGTTTTGACTTGGGATTGCCCTTTTGTTTTTTTAGTTTATTACAGTATTACAGTATACTTTTAAACAATAATTGCCTACCCAAGTCGGGTTTGTTTTGTCTTTGGGTAACTTTTCTTATTTTCAAACATCTGTCATTTTATTATTTTATTTTAATATACCCAGTGACACTCGCGCAATAAAGACTAGTCTAACAAAATATGATTCCAATTACCAAAATCAGTTCAGCCGTTTATTAGTTACGATTTACGAGGGAATATAACATAATTATGTACATACCTACAGGTCAAACAAGCAACCCTCCTTTTTTGTTTCAAATTAATTCTTCACGAAACATCTAACCTAAGGCTCAGAACACATTTAGCAAACATCTTAAAAGGGTAGGCAAATACCTGAAAAAGCAAAGGCCTTAAAATTTTGCATTCATTAGCATCTCGCACGTCATTGCAATGAATCATGACACTTAAACCTGGCATGACATGATCAAGGTTCTAGACGTTTTGTCATGAAATATTGTGTAATGCTACTTTATAGAAAACTAGCTGCGCCCCGCGGTTTCAACCGCGTTTTCCGGGATAGAAAGTATCTTATGTGTTAATCCAGCCAGGCAACGAACGATTTTCATTCCAAATTTGATGTACCTAAGTCCAGCCGTTTCAGCGTTCAATAGTAACAAACATACATACTTTCACCTTTATAATATTAGTAAGAGTAAGATAAGATTTCGTGAACATGTTTCTGTAGTCTGTGAGTCATTGGGCTAGTTTTGTTTTGGTCAAGTTGAGGTCAAATGACTCAAAATGACAAATTTTTATGAAGTTTATTTCGTAACATTATTTTTATTTTTAGTGTATTTACGTGACGTTCCTACGTGTTCTACACAAGTTGTTTGTCAAGGTTTAAGATAAACATCCGAGTACGATCTGTAGTACAACAAAGCCCAAATTTGGCTAGTCCTAATAGCTGCGCAAGCGCACGCCCACTGCGGCTTCCAATGACGCAAATTCCCGGTACTCACTATGAATGGAAACTATTGGACACTACCATATGGTGTATCTGCTGCCAAACTAAAATAAAATATTATTTGTTTATTTATTTATTATTTTATTTTTTTAATTTTTTTTTTCCATTTTGTTTTTTTTTTATTTTTTTTTTATTGGAAGTTTATAATCCGCTCCAATTAATGTTTTTTTTTTTAAACTCATCATCCAACGAATTTTCGGCTGCAGGTTGCAGGTGCAGACGTGCAGAGCCTATGCAACCAAAAATTCGATACCATAGAAAACTACTGTCGACTGTCCCCTGAAACCATCTATCCATAGGCAGAAGCCTATTTATTTCCTGTTCTGGGGCTGTACCGGCGGCTTTATTGTTAAGAGCGATCTCTTCCAGGCCACCATACACAGCAGGCATTACTGCTCGCTTCACCACCGCTTTCGCAATCACTTGCGTATCGTAAAGTAACGTATAAATCAAAAACTTTTCCCCAAAGTGAGTATCAAACTTAAGGCCCTTCGTACACAACACAACGCTACGCAAATCTTCGATACCCAAATGCAATACAAATTCATACAGGGTTATTCATAAAGGGTATGCTAAGCTCAAAAGGACTCACAGTACTCATCAATATGAACAACTTTTACTATGAAGCCAACCCAAAATTCGCGAACAAAAATCAGCTGTTCCATACATTTTGTCGAGTGTCCCATACTAAAAGTTGTTCATAATGATGAGTACTATGAGCCCTTTTCGGCTTAGCATACCATTTATGAATAACCCCGTATAGGTTCGTACGCGTCACTGATATTCCAGATATTCACGACATAAGCTTACAACGTTCGTGTCGAAGGTTGGCGTAGCGTTGTGTACGAAAGGCCTAAGGCTTCGCGGTTCAGCGCGGCACGTGGTCCGTGGACCTCATCGCATTGTACTTTAACGAGTACTTAGCCCTTGACTTGCCTTGCTTGAGGTTACACGTTTTATATAGCCTTGTAAAAGATGGCTGCTGAGATGATGTGAGGGATCAATCCATTGTTAGGTTAAAACCGGTTTCGAATTTGTATTACGTTAAGAAGTCAAATATTGGATGCGAAATCTCTATCGATTGTGTAGTGTTTCCAGCGATATTTTGTAAATCCTGGCTTTCTTTTTTCCTTATGGTCTGTGAGGGTAGAAATTAAGTCGTAGAACTTTTGAAGGCCGCACTGCAGTAAACTGGATAGCTGGATATCCTAGGATAAGATGCCGTAGCAAGAGAAAAAGCACAGAGTTCTTGAGTCCAGTTCTAAGTAGTTAATTTAAGTTACTCATATAATTCAAAAATTCGTTCAGACTCTATAGTTTTTCAAAGAAGTGTTGTTGTGATCCGATTTTTTTGCTTCTTACGATGATTTTGTATACAACCACGTAACAAATTACCTTTATCGCTACAAATGATAAATCCGTATGATTATTACTTATTTCTCTTTGCGTGTTGTTTGTATTTTATTCTTCACGTTTCGCTCAAATAAAATATTCATGTCCGTAGCAAATTACATTTATTGGTTCTTTGGTATTATCTTCTACAGTTTTTTTTTTATGTCAAGAGATTGCGATTCATTAAAATATGGCGTCATTCGTCTTTTTTCTGCAGATTGGTCTCTCTTATAGAATTGCAAGCGTCAAGAAGTGATTGCATCTAAAGGCAAGGGCAATGAATCTATAATACTAACCTGACAGTATTTTAGGGTTTCATACCTAAATAATGTTATTTTATTAAGCCTACGTCGTTTGTAAGTTTTTCTATTTTACTTTTAGGAGGCTCTGTATCTTTCGAAGCCGAAGTCGAAGCCGATTTAACTTTTCATTTACATTTGTTAAAAGTATTTGACAACAAAATTTTTACCTTCTTAATAATGATTTAAAAACTCAGAAAACTAAAGCTATTGCTATTGATACGAGAGACGTGTTTTTTTCGACATTTTTGTTTTTGCTTTATCGCAAGAAATGTAATTGTAAAAACAGCCAACTGAGTTGTTTTTTTTTTGTTGTGTTTGAGAATAAAAGAAAAGACAATTTTTCTACCTTTGGTACGGAACCATCGATCCACGAATCTGCCTTGCACTTGGCCCATTTTTATCAAATACGAAATCCATTTTGCATTAAATAGGTATGTAGGTGGATAGAAAATATATCAGTGTACATGTGTGAGTTGATACGGCTGCCTGTGTGGAGGCTTGTGCGTATGTTTACTGTTTAGAGATATCGCGTCCGTTGCCCTCTCGACAACTCGGTGACATTGGCGAGGCACAAATAAAGCGATAACGACACATAAATAATAATGTAGAGATAGATCTGGCATGCTTGTATGACTATAAACATCGTATGTCATCATCGTTCACTCGACGATCGGTTGAGCTATTTTCTTCGGAAACCAATAAATGGAATAATAAAATTTCTTGCGCACACTTTCGCTGTAAAAGTTTTTCTGCCTATTCGCGAGTTGTGATCGATTGCCATCAATTTGTACTTAGCAGTACTTTATTCGGGGAACGCCTTCCAAGATAATAATAACGATCATAATAACGGATAAAATAAAGCAAATCACATTTTACATAAAATAGAAGTCTATATTGTGGGATAGAACTCTATATTTATATTTTTCCGTTTATAGAACTTATAAAGCTGGGTAGAGTAAGCTATCAAAGGTAGCTATTTATACTTTTTTGTTAAATCGTATTTTTGTATTTTTTCCTCATTTTGTAAACTGCATAGAATGAATCATTGCCTACACTGTGGCTTACTTGTTTATGACTTCTTATGCAGAAATACATTAGGTACTAATAAAATATTGAATAATCTAATTAGGTTTTTATACCCATTTTTTAACTATAAAATTACAATTAGGTAAGTACCAAATGTTTATTTTCTGGGACGAAAGATTGGTGTCGTGTCGATACATCATACAAAAGATTATTGCTTCAACGAAAATACCAAACTCAAGCCGCGGTTAGTCGATTATCTGACCAGTCATGTTCGACACGCACATTATGTATTAAAAATAAGTCACGGCGTGCGAGAGTGATAGGAGATCATTAACAAGTTATTATATAGGTGTAAAGGAGATGAATAGATATCTGTCGATACGTGACGCAAATGTTTGTCTTGGAAGCTTGTGAAATAGGTATCGGAGCCACGTGATCGATTTTGGTTACTAATGTATCTGCAAAGATCACACGATGTTAGAGGATATCAATCTGACATTCACTTTGCACGTGGCGAATTAATCAAATTACGCTCCGTACTTATATGTAGATAAGGCACGTACTATCTATAATTTCCGAAATTATTTTCGGATTTTATTCGAATGAGATGAATCTCAATTACGTCTCATTTTGCATTTTCATTATTATACCAGTTGAAAAAAATCAATCACGATTTATTGGGAAATCACTTTTTTGCTATTAGCTGTCGATCGCTAATGTACCTATTTAATATGAGATAGACGTCTCTACACAATGGCGTCAAACAAGTAAAAAATAACAACAAGGCAATATTTCGAGCGTAGAACTTTGGCGGAGACTATTCGTCTTAAACACACGAAAATACGAAGTGACGTAATGTTAAAGTTTAGTGAACGCTCTATGAAGTCTGTGCCCTACGCAAGCGCACATTGCCACGAAAACTTGCTCTAGTAACTGCTATGTATACTATGGGCCGGCAGTTTTCAAGGTCTGCGCGCGCGCTTGTATCAAGGCCAACGTGGTGGAAGGCATCGCCGCTCGTACTTAATCGATCTTATTCAGTTTAGGTACAGTCTGAATGTATTTTAATGGTATTGAGCTGGAAAATTACTTCCTGGAACTGAACAATTTAAATTACAAAATAGTGTAGTTTTGAGTGAACAATTTCTTAGTATTCGGTGTGATAGAGTTTAAGGATTGAACTCGCCGAATACAAAGATATTAGTATTATGAATAAGACATTTTAGTTACAAATAAAATTAATAAAAATGCAAAGAAGTTTAAATTAAACATTTTCTTATCTTAAGTGTGTGATGCATTTACAAAAAGTAAAGTGCCAAATCCTTGACCATGCATCTGTATGTACGAGTATCTGTTTTCAGAAGTATACCCTCATTTTAGGCAATATTGGATTGAACAGCGAATATTGCGACATCCTAAAACGCGTTTTAGCGATGGTATTTTTATAAACAAGCCAATTCGTATCTTGTCTCACGTAGGATTGCGTCACCAAGTCTTTAAAGGATACCAGCGAATGGGTAAAATATTCAATTTCCAAACAACTAAGAGGTGCCAAAAAACTGCAAGGAATGTTGTTTACATATGAGAAGGTCTTGGTTGAACTAATACCATTACCATACGTTACCCTTTTAACTCTTAAAACGTTTGAGAATTAGCATTTCACAATGTTCGATCATATTATTTTTAGGAAACACTAAATATAGGAAATTAAAGCCTCCTTCACATCGCAAGATCGTCCCAAAGGTTATACACGAAAGCAAAAATATATGAAGACATTAACGTGTAACAAATTGGTATCTACCAAAACAAAGCACGATTCCCAGTACTCGGGTATTAGTTTTCGGTAAAAAGAAAAGTAAGTAGGCACTACCGCACAGGAAGCGCCCCTCGCGGTGAAAAATTTTTTTCTTCGATAAAGAACAACTTCTCTAGCACCCAACTTTAAAAAGGGACCAGTTTTCATTCCATATAAAATAATGAGTAAAAAAAGTATGTGTCATTATCTGAAAGTATCATTCTAGGTTCTTTTGCGCATTTCACAAGTTTTTTATCAATCGGATCGATCCTTTTACATTACTTGTTAATTAGGTTTTACAAACAAAGAAGTCATTCCTCTTTGTTGTCGTGCAAACTGACGTCTTTAGAGTTAATTAATGTTGTGGAGCTAATTAAACGTCGAATTTAAAATGTTTTGATCTAAAAGTTTGTTACAACTTCAAAAGAACAAAATTAAATTATTTTAATGAAGTTTTTCGTCAAAGTCAGTGTAAAAACGAAATAATTTATCTATTGTGGTATGAATATGATACACATAATTATAAAATGAAATAGTCATTTCAATCACATGTTTCTGTCTGTTACAATTTTTTTATGCTCTAGACTCTAGAAAGACGATACGAGCAAATCGTTCGCCTGATGTAAAACGTCAAGTTAAAATAATATAAAATACAATAAATCGAGGATTACGATCTGTTCCGGGTATTTCAACTTATATTTTATCACGCTACAAAAGATCTAATAGATTTTAGTATCCAATCTATTACAGTATAAAAAGCGTTGTGGAAATTCAATGAACTATTTCAGTCATGGGAAGTGAGTACATGTTTTTGTAAAGCCAGGTTTGTAATTATTGTAAGCTACGATCGCGGATCCGTGATAATTGGCTTTTTGTTTTTATTTCCTGAGTGGAACCGAAATTAACACTACAGTGGTTTCCAGATATGGAGGCCTCTACTATGTACCTATTACTAATAATTCAGAACTCTATTTAGGAATCAAAATAGGTCTAAAATCTGATACCAGCACATCAAATAAGTATTCTAGTCGTGTGTACGAGTAAATATATAGGTACAAACCTATTTATAGATCGTAAATTGATTGTAAGCAATTTTTCTTGATGAACTATTTTTACGCGTGTCTTTATTTCACGAAATAATTTATTTTCTTTATTAACATAATCATGTAAATTTTATCATCAATTCGAAGCCCAAGTAGGTGTACTTAAATGTAATCGCTCCAAATATGTATAGCGAATACCTCGATATACCCAGTGTTATTTTTGAACTTCGCTCGTGGTAAGTTCCGCCCACATAATTTTATCACGGCCATCTTTCAGGCAAGCCTTTAATTTTCCTTTACTTTCATACTGATCTGATAAAGCCGAAACGGCAATAAAATACGTACTCGTAGCTCGACCTCTATAATTATTATGTATTTTTGTAAGAGCGACACACACTAAAAAGAATTTCGTACATGAACGATATATTAATGATTCAATGGATAAAAAGAGAGCAAACAAGATGGATAGTGTCGTAAAAAAGGTCTTAAAAGACCTCGTTCTGATTGTAGAAGGTGTAATTCATCAACTGCTATTCACGCCAGGTTCATTTAAACACTTTGTTTTGTATAGCGCGACGCAAATCAGAAACCACGTTCAGAACGAGGGCGCTGTATAACGAGCAGTATAAGACATTTGGATATTGTAAACAAATAAGTCTCATTCTAGGTTTCAGCCGTGCTGGTTCATTTTGCAACAGTTTGGTATAGCGGAATGTAAGTGTAGGCGTAATGCCTAGGAGCAAATAGTGCGTACAGATGTGCAGACAATTCGTATAACTGTACATGAAACTGGCAAACCATTATTTAAAAGAGACACATTCAAAGAAACTTGAGCACGAGCGTGCAAAAAGATGTATTATACTTTTGTGTGACCCCAAGAACTCTTTTGTGCGATTCAGCGACATCCTAACGTTTGCCAAAACTGAAAAGAATGCTGTTATATTATGGAGATGTAGAAGTTTAAAAGTGTGCTGGCCAAAACAGTCACATACAATAGGACAGCTGTAGAATTGTAGATATATATTATATAGGTATAGGACTTGAAAATAAAGGACGAAAACCTGAATAAATTATGAAGGATAATAAAAACGCGAATGGATATTCATTAATAACCTTGGTAAAAGCTGTGGTATAAGGTGCTATCATAATCAAAAGCCTTTCAAACAATGGAGCCCTTTTTAAACCTGCTCACAGGTCTCATTACTCAACAGATTAATATTGTTGCGTAGAATAAGTTTTGGGTTGGTACTTAATAATAACACGTACATTTTGCGGCAAAAGTTGTAACTGAGTTAAAATGGGAGCCTTTCGTTGGACAAACGTGAAAGTTTATTTGGAAAATCTTTTTTTAGCTAAAGACTGAAACATATTTTCGCATAGCTTTTTCGCAACGAAGTCAACCTTCTTTCTTCTAACTCAGGTTTTTAGCTTGTTTGGGGTTATGTTCTAACATATCGTCGCAATATACTTAAGAATGAAGTCGAAAAAAGGAGTTTCGTGAAAATTGTACGTGTTATTTTGAAGCTCAAGAGCAATGCCAACGTTTTTCTCGCCCGCATCAATTATGTTTTTTTCCCCTACAGTTCAGATTTTCCTTCTCAGGATCCTTCTTGCTATTTGATCTAGCATTCCTAATCATTATTCAGATATTTAAGATAAGCTCTATAAGTATATACTTATCTCTAATAGTAATAGAAGCTTTTAGTCATGGGGTATTTCTGAGAGCGGTTTATAATTAGTTTCCTAGTAAAAATAAGGGATAGGAAACAGGAAAAGAAATACCGTTGTTTTTTTGAAATGATTCGTTTTAAGCAATTAGTGAGTCAGCATTTTGATTGTTTAAGCACTGTTTAATGCTAGCCACAGATGATGACGACGAAGGCTGTCTTATGATTTTCTTGATGAAATTAAATTATATTATATTTTATATGTTTAAATTTTAAAGTTTTCAATAGTTATGTGTAAGTTCAATTTGGCAATTACCAGTAGGAACAGTAATAATTGTATTGTAAATGTATTTCCAAATATCACGAGTGAGTGTGAATGTTAAGCCTGTTCTACATAAATGAATTATTAAAACCAGTTTCGATGGACTTGACATTTCAAATGATAGGTAGGTATAATCTATAATATAATAGAATTTCACGTGTTAAAGTAACCTTTTAAAGTATCGGATGAAATTCAACAGATTGTTGGTTGCAAGTTTTAATAAGATTAAAATGCCGGCTCTAAAATCGAATCGCATTGGGGCAGACGTAAACAAGCATTTCGAGTTGATTTAACAAAGCAGAAATGTATATTAAAACTTTATTATGCATGTTTTGGGCTTAATGCAAAATATGCTCTGACCTGCAGCTGTGTCAAACTATAGTCGAAATATTCTAACGTCTCTTTCTCAAATGTTGGAAAATATTTTGTAAGAGTAATATAATTAGTTAGGAAAGTTTTTAGTATTTCGGTTTTAAATTCTGCTAGAAACTGGCTAAAAATAGAGCTTTATGATGTTGTGGTTTCAAATTACCAACCCGGCAACAATGTTGCTCTACCAAACGAGAACCGCTAACAGGACCATTTAAAAAGATAATACCAAAAATTAAACCAGAAACCTCAGGAACTTGATCCTCGTGAAACAGGATAGGTTTTCACGGTCAACCTCGAGACCTTGAGAGTATCGGCCCAGCAAATATGTGGTTTATGTTACCATCACTCGGTACAGACACCTGATCAAACATGTGGAGAGATAAAGCACTTGATGTGAGAATAGTCAGATAACGACGCCTTCCTGGGTCTTCAGACCACTTGAGTAGTACACTCAGAGCCGGCGCGCCGGCGGTTTATTTAAATGAACTACGGGCATTAAAGTGCTTTGAGTAACAAGTAATGAAACAAGAGCTGTAGTATAGAATAGTATATATGATTATTTACAGATACGGATAAGTTTACAAGAGCAATAGATTTCACATGAAATTATCTTGAATGTTCAATGAAGAATACAAATAAGGACACGGCTAAATGCGTCTCAGGATTGCGTTCTCGCTTTTAATCTCAACGCCGTCAGTCTTAAACTCATTCAGAATTGCATTAACATAAAGATAATAACTTCTCAGACAAGGTCTGCCATTTCAGAGAACGAGCGCAGAGCGAAAGACCTTGCATCACAAAGGGACCTGTTCAAAATTCACTGCTTCAGTAAAAATCAAAACATTGAAATTGTATTTTCGTTTCATATGCAAATGGCAGCGATGCGTGCTTGAGATACATACGAGCGGACTGATCGAACCGAAGATGTCACATTCTTCTTGGCAGTTCTTAAGATTATATTTCTACGAATCCATTGGGGGTGGATTTGATTTCAAAGATAAAGTAGAACACATTTTGAAATTCCGATCTTGCTTTTATTTCAATCACAAGTTCTCTTATGTAGGTACAACTACAATTGTACAGATTGAAGAATTTTATCAAAACTATATGTATTCGATTTTTTATTGTAATGGAAGTACAACAGTTGGTGTACTCCGATAATGTGTGTCGCGTCAGGGCAGACGGTTTTTTATCGTAGCGATTGTAAAGCTGTGAAGCTGCTTGGTATGCACCGCGTCTCCGGACACTGCACAATACAATGTGGAAGAATAAATAGGTATATCGTCAGTGATAAATGAATGGCGGCTAGATGCAAGAAGCTTTACTAAAACTGCTTTTAATCCGATCATACGAATGCAAACTCGTGATCTTTTGATCGAATTCCGTCTGAACGTAGCCATATAACGACGAATATCGAATTGATAAATACCGAAGTTAATTTTCCATTTCACGGTTTTCACGAACATGTACAGTATTCTATAAGTATTTATTTGTACGAGACATCACAACACGCTGGAAAAAGAAACCTTCCAAGTTCCAAGTGTTCCTTCCCTTTAATTCACTAGCGGGCTGAATTGATGTCCCATTATATGCAAGACGGGCCATTCGGCCATGGCCAAAATTTCAATAGCCAACAGCGATTGAGTCGGCACGTGTAACTTTTTGTGCAAAACTCCTTGGAATTCTTCGATACTATTTCGGAAAAGGCTCTGGGTTGAATAGCTTATTATGCAACATTTTAATAGGTTTACAACTGTTTTTATGGGTCAAAATTATGCTTTGGAATTATAGCGTCAGTCGCCGATCGAAAAACAAAAACATCGCGTGATGAACTGCTCTTAAAATAAATCCGTGTCGTAATATCATTCATCAAAAATAATCATTTGTGAAGGGTTAGAGAGTGAATGAATAGAATAGGAGTCGGTTGCTAATGTCGCGGAGGCAGCGAGCGGAGCGGTTGCGACGGCAACTTTCTACGTGACCTCGAATTGCTGCGTTCACTTTCCTCAAGACTGACACTGGTTACGCAACCGACACCACGACCGACATATCGCGGCGAAGAGCGTCGCAGCCGCGGCCGTGCCACGCCGACACGTCCCACCTCCATAACGTAAAACCCGTTCGACGACTCGTCTCCGCCATTAAACTAGCATCTACAAATATATTACATATTACCATATCGAATTCTTTTCAAATTCAACTATTACATCACACAAAAGTCGGCTCGGAATACCGCGACGAGGGTCTTGGAGGAGTTAAAAAATAAGTTCGCAATTTATTCGAAGGGCAGATAAAAACGCCAGGTGCCGTGCCTCTTGCGTCCAAGGTTAGCGTTTCCTAGAGCTGCATATAGGTTTATTTTTATTCGTTGCATGTTCCTTGGCCGGGCGGCTCGCGTGCAGCGGAACCAGTTTGGTGTTGCCTGGTCTCCATTCCACCGCAAGCTTGTACGCCTATTACACTTTTAGTTTTTATAATAATGCGTTTAAATGGAACCTGAAGTAATTAAACTTCCTATAGTATAACTTCAACAAGTATTTTAATGATATATTAATTGATCGCCGGCATCCGTAGCTAACGTACGAGTTCTTACTTGAAATTATGCTAATGTGTCACTTGAGAAGTGGTCTACTATAATTGCGTGCAAATTGTCAAGTCGCACTTGTGGAGCAACTGATTCGTAAAGTATTCCGTCATCCGATCCGGTATTAGGCAATGTGAATGCATCTCGACTGGAACCTGCAAAACTGGTTCAGCAATAGGAGCAAAACAATAGGGGTGGGCTGCGAATTTGGCGTTTTTCTTAGAAGCCTTCGACAACTGCAAAGCGCGCCAGCAGGAAGTGGGGACGGGCCCAGTTTATGTAACCTAATCACCTGCCGGCTCGAGGCCAGCCAAACCGATTCAGAAAAACCAAGGCCACGGCGGACAAAGCGCGGACTTAGACCTAAACATGTATCTAACCCTCCTGCGCTCGCTCTTACGGCGGCGGCGGCAGGATGTTGCATAAGCTTTGTTGTTTTGTTATTCGCCGTACACAGTCCGCATCGCATTTTAGATTAGTTTTTTTGTTCGGCCATCGAAGCGTAGTCGTTTCTCGTACCATACAAAATTGAACATTAATAATGTAGGTGTAAAAGCTCTTTGGCATCGATATCTCCCAGATGAGTTAAATATTCACTTCAAAGTTGCCTGCGATGTTCCAAGTTTGTTGAGAGCATCTAACTATTCTCGTTCCCACGTCGTTGCAGAATGTGCTTGTTTGTGAGATGTTCTGGGTTAGAGAGGTGTAAAGGAGCACATTTTTCTACAGACTTTTCTCGATTCGGCGACGCGACATCGCATCTTCAGAAAGTTTTCATAGCTGCATGTAGTCGTAAGTAGGTGCCGAGGGAAGGAAGTTTCGTACTAAATGACCTGGATAGAAAATGAGATGTCACACGACGAGGACGATGAGGACCCAAAGGAGCATAAATAAAATATAAAAACTTCGAAGAGCTCTGCAAATACGTGTCTGTGAAAGTTTTTTTAACTCCTCATTGAAATGCTAAGACCGTCGCGTTCAGCACTACAGCGACTCAACCGTGGATTTGTTTGGCAAACCTAAACTTAGAGAAAGTAAATACCATAGAAATAGCATACGCTATAACTACCCAGTAAATACATTGAAAACAAGATGTGTGTTCGAACGATCACGTGAACACGCGGTGATACTACGCGCCCGTCATTTATTTACAAAAAAGTACACCGGGGGATTTCCGAGGCGAGGAATTTGTGGGTGAGCCCAAGAGGGCACCATCCCCTGATTGGGGCGCCCGTTACCAAGGGCAACGCGTACTATCTTTGTATCAATGAACACCATTGTAGTCGTATTGTAT
This sequence comes from Alcis repandata, assembly GCA_949125135.1. Classification (NCBI taxonomy): domain Eukaryota; kingdom Metazoa; phylum Arthropoda; class Insecta; order Lepidoptera; family Geometridae; genus Alcis; species Alcis repandata. The sequence continues at coordinate 5,168,801 of OX421226.1, read as the reverse complement.
GAAATATTCAACAATAGAAACGGACTTGAATACACAATCTATGCAATCTAATTGTGATGCAGAGATGCAGTTGACATAATTCCGATGATTTGGGGCCCGAGTCAAATTTATAGTCAGCTGTGTACATCTAAAAAACGACCCCACGTTACCGTCTATTACCACGAGAAACAAAACAAAATGGAGGATATGAGAGATATGGAGGTCCTGGCTTTTATTTATTCAAGTGTTTAGTTTTATGAGACATTAAGACGGGATTTTTATGTCTAGCGTTATTTAAGGCGTCGTTAAAGATGAAAAAGATCTTGTTTGAAACGAAGGTTTGAATTCTTGGCCGCTTGGTATTGTAGAAGTCGTATTGCCTGAAGTAAATTGACAGGTTTCTTGGTTTCTTAAAACATCTGCTATTAAGGCATTTGCAAGGTTAAATTGTTGTACAAAAGGATCATTATAACGGCCCGGAGCAACGCAGGTGCAAAATGGGACCGCACGTGTCGGAACAATAACGAAGATATATTCTCAAAACGTCTTTATGGCTCATACAATGTAATTATGAAGCGGTCCGTAAATACGGAAGCTAAATATGGAAACTGTAGACTCCATAGAAAAGTATTGACGGTTGTTATAAATCATGGAATTTACAAGTTCTTTAGTTTTGAGTAGGTACTTTTACTTCTTGGTCTTCTTATAAAGTTTCATTTTTCGAATCTGTTTTCGCTAACTTTTTACTATTATGGTAGATATATTAACATATGTGTATCTATGTTATAGGAGGAGCTCATTAGTGAGTAATTAAAAAAGGAGGAAATTAAAGCAGAAAGTTCAAGAAATTTACCATTTTAAAGTAATAAATAGCGTATAGGCAGTTGTAGTAATACCACAGAATAAGTAAAGGTTTACTAAGGTGTAAGGTACTGTGATTACAGTATAGCACACTACAGTGATCTAAGGCATAGAGATAAGATGTAACTATCTCCACCACAGCTAAGGCATTGAAAACTACGAGGAATAATATCTCAGAGCGAGACAAGATGTAAGATGCAGCTTGCAGAAGTCGCGATCGTAATGTAAGAGGGTCTCTCTGTAAGGGCAAGGAAACTTTGTAAACAGTCGGGTTAACGTCCCGAGTTCAACTTGACACATTTTTGGGCCAACGGCGGCCCAATTGTCGGCCGACCTGCGCGGCCTACTTGCGCAACGGGCCACGGACCCAAGGCACAGATTAAATCATACTCGTATACCTACACTACGTAACTCATGGAATACTCTTACTAATAAGTAAGGCTTCTCGGTCGCCCATCAGCTCGTTGAAGCAATAATACATCATCATCATCAGATGCCATCTTCATATTGAAGTTTGGAGGTCCGTAGGAAAAACTTCTTGCGATTCCATGCTGTGCTTTTCAAATGCTGTTAACTCAGTTCGGTCCACATGCGTATATAAATCGCGAGTCCAAGAAGAAAGTATGAACTTACGAAAAGTGGTTAACTTACGAAAAGTGGTTGCCACAGATTAGACATAAGTTACTGCGTACCTACTACCTTGTATGTTACTATGATTTATTCTGTGGTGCTACGTAGCATTTAACAGCATTTTACGAACGGGATTGAAGAGGAATGTGCCGAAAGCGCATCCTGTACAATTAAAAAAGAGGCAAGTGGATTGCATCCTGTATAAGTTCGGATTAAAAAAGAATGTAAAAACCGGTAGTAAAAAGCGAAAGTAATACTTAGTCACTACTTTTAAATTATGTGATTTAACTTTTTGAAGCACTTTTTTTTCCTTACAATTATTAGTGTTAGGCATGTTTGAAACAGAGTCGAATCTGGAAAGTTCTTTGTCTAGATACGTTCAGAAACATTCGACATCGCCAGTAAAAAAAGCAATATTATTTTTTATGCGTACGAAAATCTATAAAAATTTAACGAGGTTTGAGTAAACAAAGAATGGCGTTGAGTTTTTTACGGCCTTTTCTCATTTCACATTTCAATTCATTATTTTCGCCGAATACGACTTGTTACAACTTTGGGCCAAAAATAATTTTATTTGACAACTCCGTGCCAATTCAATGAAAGTATACAATGGTAGATCAAAGGAATTGTAACAAAAATGTGAATCACGAGTATCATGAATTTATGATACTCAATTTTTATTAGCACAGTTGGTCGTAGTTTCAATACATCCGAAATCAGGTTAAACTTGCCGTAACAATAGTTATTTAAATTGGTTATTCCATACATTTGGATCATGTTTACCGACGTGAAAGTGGAAGAGTTGAAACCATGAGGCACGGAGACGAAACAAACATTACTGTCCCTTTTGTGGAATCCGCTAGCGTCATAGGGGATGCAATAAAAAATGCAGGTAGGGGCCCGAGCATCGACCCCGGGGTTTTTGGACGATGACGTCACACACAACATTGCCCTTACCGATTGCGCCTTCATTACCACGCATGTGGCGTACGCTAGGTCGATGTCGAGTTCAACGTTTGCCATCAAATCAAACAAACATGAAACCATACTTTGTTTAACATAGTGTTTATTCAATTATTCATCAATCGTCACTCCCTTGTTTTTATCAGACCGCAGGTGGTTAGCATCGTGGTAAACAACCGTCAACATCAGACTCGAGATGGAGTCGGTCCGAAACAAGGATAAAAGGAACCAAAATAATCTGCACATTCGCCCTTTTGACGCGCTGCATCTTTCTGAGAAACCGAACTCGCATGCGGATCCGTCGGCAAAATGGATGTTATTTTTTGCTTTCCCGATGTGTAACTTTACAATTTGCACTAGCTTAGCTGCACGGTGTCGTTGACCTCTCGCCAGCTGTTTGACTATTGTGGTAATCGAACACAAGCGAAGCGAAGACGGGTTATAAGGAATCGCATGTACCGGTATACGGCTTTATTCCGCCGTGACAAAAGAGCCGTGAATAATGACATCATTATATTCCCGTAATGAGCACAACAAAACAATACTAAAGTCGCAGCTCGGTTCAACGTTGTCGTTTCAGATGATGTTGTGAATAACATTCAGGCAGGTAACGTTAGCGACGGCAAAGAAGGCGACTTCGAATTTCTTTGTAGCTATTTGAATGTATATTTCTTATTTAGTAGTCGTCCTGAATGGAATATTAAGCAGACGAGTCACAAGTTTCGTGTTCTACGGCGCAGTTGTGAACGTGGGTCATGAGGAAGCATAAATTTAGAGGAGTCGATAGCGTGGCTCTACAAACCCACAACAGCTGTAGACAAACGCCACGCTGACACACACAAGCGCGCGCCCGCACCCCTACAGCACGCACACTAGAAAACCCACCCGTAGACGCAACGTAAACATACGCAGGTTTATGTACACCAGATGCCCCCTTAGAAAGAGACAACGTTATCACTACCACCGAGTAAGAAAAGACGCATCGAGGGAGTGAAGTTTGAAAACGTGCAGAGACGTCTAATTAGATGTAGTTGAAGGTCGAAAAAATAAAAGATGTAGACTTTATGACAAGCGAGTCAACTAACATGGTATCGACGAGTATGTGGACAAAAAGGAAAATATGAAACAAAATGCAGCTGCAATGCGCGCCGATCGGCTACTTGCATTTCGAATAACATCGCCTTAAACGGCGAACGTTTCGTAGGAACCAGCTAATAGAAAAATAAACAGGGCCAGTCCGAGCGAGGCCGTTGTTAATTAACATACAGATAGTTTAATAAAAGGCAGGAAACAGGCAGCGAGGGGAGTAGGCAATGAAGCGGTAAAAATAGAAGCGGGGGCGACAGACGCGGTGGAATCGATCCTACACGACGCGATGCACTCGAACCCAATCAATAATAGACGCCAGGGACTAGCGTCAAATACCTCCGTGGAGTTATCGATTCGACGAACAGTTATAAGGTCGAGAATAGTCTTTGTACGATAATTGAATTTAGAAGTGAGTAGATATCTATAATACTTAAGTACATATATATGTTTTGAAGACTGACTCACAATTACACAAACAACGATACTTGACCGGAAGTTAAAATGTATTTCTCATAATGACTATACAACTAAAATCAAGATTAAAACACTTGGTACAAAACAAATACCAAGTTCAAGTAGCGATAATTAATATATCAACTAAATAGTAATAATTATTTACGCGTTTCTATAATGATTTATTATGCATATACCGGTCAGCATAACAGTTTTCCTGTTAGTAACATTACTATAAATATGAGATAAGTATAAACTAAATAATAACATGAATTAAGAGCTAATTACTAATTTGAAAAAGATTCATAGAATTTATGTGAGTAAAGAATTTTGCTGTGTATAAACAAATGTTTTATGAGATCAAAATATATTGAATGTTGAATGAGAGAGGAACTAGGTCTTAGTGACGTTCAATTTACATGCTCCAATAACATAACTGACAAGAATACAAACTGAGTAAACATTGCTGAAGCCGGTTAATTCGACAACGTTATTAAATTTTTAATCAAAAACCTTCGTAATCATTAAAAGTCGAAAGGGATCGAGGCGAGGCATGCGGAAGTGGTTGGAAGGGGACAACCGAGTCCCGGTTTATTTTCGCCGCATGACGCAAGCCCAGGGCACTTGCGGTAGGTCATGTACAGGCACACTGGAAACCCTAAGTACTGGGGGAGCATGTAGGTCATTACGGGAATGTGCAGCCAACGGAACGAACTGTTGAATTTTGACCAGGAAAACCGTAACCGCTTATCATTCATGCGAATAAACCTTGCGGCAGGTCAAGAGGTTATTGCGCTTCGCCGTCGTATTGTTATGTAAAATATGCTAATAAATTGTCTGGTTATTTGCAAAAGATTGTAGTTTGTTTCCGTTGATATGTGATGTTAATTGTTGGTCTTGACTTGTTACATTAATCTTATATGTCATGCCTTGCTTTTAACTTTGATTAGAATCTAACACCTTCCCACATTGATTAACTTTTTTGTGTATTTGGTCATTTATAAAAGGATTGTTTGTTTTGTGGTATCTTGCGTTTCGAGTCAGTACTTCTTTTTCTAATGGCGTCTTACCTTTATTAAAAAGTAAAAAAATAAATTTATTAACCTTGCTCACCGCGGTGAGAACGCAGCAGGAGTCTCACCGCAAACTCTCCCGCACCCATCTCTGTTCACTCAAGCAAAACCATGTCTAGACGATCAGTACTTGTATAACCCATTATATTGAGACCTGCTACGTTAATTTGCCTTCTTTTAGCAGACGCAGCGAAATTAACACCGCTCAGATCATTTTAAATTGGTATTCATTTTGTTTTAAAATCAGAAGTGCGTAATTCGTGTCTCATCAGGTGGTCTCGGAATATGTTTGATTTGCACGACTGGCAAGATATTTCGTGGATCTTTTTTGAATCGCAGAACTCTCACATGTCTCGCTCCGCGTACCTCGGGTACGTGAGTCAGCTTGAGGCATTCGAGTCGAGCCAACCCTTTGTTATCGCGAGCGCGGGCTGTGGCCGGTGCTAACGACCAGCGAGGCGGCCGAGCGAGGCGCCCTTCAGCTGACTGAGACCTTGGCTGGATTTAGACGCGGTTCGACGGACTCCCGACGGCACTCGTTTTACTTTTGATGTTGGACTTGGACCTTTTATTGCGGCGCAGGGGAATGCGACACGCAATCTTAATTGGCTCCGCTCATTTCTCTCCCCACCATGTTTATTCCACTATCGGATGAGCATCTCGGATTCTCGATACGATTTTTTCGTAACCATCGAAAGGTCAGCGCACGGCGAGACCTTGGCCGATTTTAAACGCAAGTTCGACGTTCGACGTCGGAATCGAGTCGATGTTTTACAACTTTCCCGCTTGGCGATAAAGTTCACGCCTTAACTTTGTTTCCTGATGATCGGATCGCCTCGAAATAGTATACATCTGCCAGACGGGAGGTGAAAACGATCGTAAAATGTTCATGAAAATATTTATACTGTTCGCTGTAGGTAGAGCGTAAAAAGGTATTCATAGCATTTTATAGATAGATGATAGAGCGATAATCACAACACGCGTAATGGCTGTCCATAAGCTTCATTCTGTAGTCTGTTGTAAAAGCGTGGATCGATACCACATTAGTAGTCGGTCTGCAATGAGCCGGGAAGCGTCGCGCCGCAGACCTTGGCCGAATTTAGCCGGGGTCGGTGACCATCTCGCTGCAGGTCGCTTTCTCCGCACACACTTGACGCGCTTAACCTACTGCAGCTATTTTGTAATCTATGATTGATATTACGACTGTTGTGTGTTACCTTCGTCATAGACTCGGTTTTGTTGCTTACCTGGAAAGAGAGAGACATTTTTTTAATTATTATGCACAATGTAAACAATAAATACAAAAACTGGCTTGCTAATTAATATAGTTTAAGAATTATACAAAGATTTTTTGGGTCATAGCTATGAAATAAACTGTCAGCAATATGTTTAGGTTTTGGTCAACAAATGTTACTGGTCAAATAAAGCGACTTAATAATCAGTCAAGTGAAGCTTTAATAGGTCACATAATTAAGACTATTACGATAAAATTAAAATGTGACTTAATTTTCTTAAAATTAATTAAAAAAAATATAAAGTATGGTGGCCTTTGTGCTAGACGGCGAATTAATTATGTTTTATTAGAATTCACCATGAATCCACACACCGGCACTAATCGTTCTTAAGCACCTGCGTAACCGACTCCACACAATTATAGCTATCACTTAAGGTTAAAGTAACGGTTACAAAACCTTTGATCTAAAAACTAAAACTTGCTCTTGCAAAAACTGACAACTTATTTTACAACTCCGGAGGCAAATTTGGGATATTTATAGACTATAATAATTACTTATAGAAGTCCATATAAATGTTGAAAATAAATGCAAAGTTTTGAATAACAACTGAAGTGCTCACAATGATTTTCTTATTTCTCTCAATTATTTACGAAGGTAAGTACTTAAGCCATAAACTTTTCTGAAAGTTATTTCAAACATAATTTTTGGCACTAACACTCAAAAATATAGTAGGTATTCTTAAATGTAGATGCCTAATACTGAAGTAGGTACTTACAATAAGCAAATAATCGTTTTCTTATCTTAAAGTAAATAGATCCTTCACGAATCCTTCCCCAAGCGAATCATAAAAGCTCTCGACGATAAGTACGCTGTAAAAAAGTAAATAAAATTGTCCAATTTTGCAATCGGTGTTTACTTTGCCAAGTGGTTTGTCCTTGAAATCGGTCCCAGTTGCTGAAAAATGGCGTGTTGTTTATTTTGGCAGTATATCTTTAGCAAATGGACTAATACGGCCCTGGCGGATATACGCTTTAATGGATGGTACAAGATGCGTCTTGTGAGGATAAAAATTTCAGCATTTTTATGTTTTGCACTTTTAGAAAATCGTGAATTTGAAAATGTGAAGAAAAATTTATTAAATAGCGTTTCGTAAAAAGGAAAAAACCTCCAACTAAAGAAAGTTACGTTTCTTCGGTTCAGGCAACTTTCCTATAAACAAAAACCTCTAAATCTCTGGATCTATAATCTCTTTGCTGAACCAAGGATCTAGCCGATCTAGAATTGGAATCGATTTACTTTGGCGAATGAGTGTAGTCTTGCCAGAACTTTGTCAAAGTTTTTAATTTTGCGTTCAGCACTGCTACTACTGTATTTATAACGAAACAGATAATATTGAAATGCTATACCATTTCCCATGAATACTCGTACACGAGCAGCTTGTATTCCATTCGACGACTTATCGACTGTGATTATAAAATGCCAAGGCTCCAAACCAGTTCCGTGATTTTATGGACACATACCCATGGTGGTAACTGGTAAATGCCAGCGATCGAGCTATCGGCATCAATCAAATAATATAGACACATTTCGATAGTTGAGATTATTGGTTATATTACGGCTGGCTGCCTTTTAAATCATGTTTTAATTTTGATTCTCAATCTCAATGATATTTTATGTCGTACCTACTGAACGATACTTCGGATATTGCAAAATAAATATAAATTAGGTATTCTGAAACTGTTTTAAGTATGCTTGCAACAACTGATTTATTGCCTAAACGGCTTGATTTTATTTGGATTGCAAAGTACCGTGATAGCCCAATCAACGAGGAAATTCTTTGTATAGACACTGACAATAATTCTTCTGTCGCTATGTTAGATTTGCCTTTGTAACCGTAGTCTCATATGACTCATTTTGCTTGTTAAATAGATAAACTCTTTATTGTTCACACCAAAAATTACAGACAAAAAGGAACATACTCGTAAAACAAAAAAGTAGTGCAACAACTGGCGGCCTTGTCACTAATAGCGATCTCTTCCAGGCTATCGGTTTATTCTTTTCACATAATTATCCTTATTACTCAATACAACAATTCTAAATTTCAATTTAAGTGGTAGATCTAGAACTTAGCATTCAAAACACGCAGCCGCATACCTACGTTTGCGCCCGGGTTTCCGGTTTAAGCGGAAGCCACATTTTATGTCTCAGAAGCCAAAGGTGTCCAATTACATTTAGAATATAGATGTTAAACATGTATAATGGTGGTTTATTGCTCAATTAATGGCGTCGGAATAAAATTAAGGATTGTAGGTATAATTTGGTGTAATTAAAGCACATGTACCTCACAACCGTAAAGCTTAGTCTGAAACATTAACTGAGCTGAGTTTAAGGTCTACGCTTGATTAGGAATCGATCAATTTGTAATCACCTAAAATTATATTGTATACTAGTATTACTGGATTATACCAGACTACGTGATTGCAGGCTTGGGGCTATAAAATATAACCTAGTTTCTCATATTTCTCTACACTCGATTTTTTCAACATAAATCATAGAACATACCTACAAGAAGGTCGGTATAAAAAATCTATCCAAGATTAGTACCAAGCTTAAGAAATAATCTGATGTAAAAATACAAATACATTGTGTATTTAATTTTTAATTCAGTAAATCTCGTTAAAAATAGTAATTTCATCGAATACTTTGCAACAGCAAAAATTAATTGAGACAACTTCAAAATGTACGACACAAGGCTCGCTTGATTTTCATAGTTAGATAAAGAGCGCAATAAATAGAAGTTATTGCGCGCTTTCAGTTATTTAATACTTTAAACATCTACATAAAAATCTTAATGCGCAAGTTTCCCACATCGCAGACAGAATTCTGGTTATATTTTACAAGTAGTCGTTCCGTGACATTTAGCATTACGGGTTTTATGGAGTGCGAGTCTCAGAACAGACCATGCTCGTTAGCTTGTTACCTAGAGCACCGGATGCGACTTCTATTTAGTTATATATTCTTATATATAGTAAAGGTTTTAGGGTCTTAAGGCATTTAATTTTTGCATTATCAAGACGAAGAAAAAGAAGTGGCGTTTGTAAATTAAAAAAATAATAGATTAGACATTCTTCTATAGGTAGATAAAGTTATTATTGAATTTGACAGTAGAGAACATTTTCTTTTAGCTCTGCGGGTATTGGTTTCTAATTGGGTTTATTATTTATAATTTCTGAACATAAAAAGAAACCGTCTCTCCCAAGATATGCAACTCAACCCGTTAACTTATGTACTAATTAGAGCACTCCATCGGTCTAGCAAATGACTGGCTCTATAAGTTTTACTTAAGCATAGGCAATTTTATTGGCTATAAAGACGGGCTCTGATTACAGTTCTACACCATAAGATCAAAGAGCCGCTGCCGGAAGCCGCCGAGGTCAGAAACAACGCTGTCATGATCGTCTAGTTGTCATAAACCTAACCAAAGGTTAATTGCGTGGGGTTTAGTTAATAGCGGTTTAACTACGGTGTCACGTGTAGTTGTCAGAGCTTTGTAAAGAGTTTGAAGCGTATTTGGACAAAAATGAGGGTAGTACGACAAAGTCGGTCCCATCTGTCCCAAGCCTAGATTAGTTTAAATAATCTAGAGGTAAAAAACGTAAAAAACCGTCTGAGTACAACGCGCAGTTGCCCAGGCAAAAAGAGAAAATATTTTACAACAGACCCTGGTAGATAGTCACCACTACTGGGAAAGGTTTGCTGAATTATCACAAACCCGAACACTGGAATGACACTAAGTAATAATAAAACTGCAGCTCTAAAAACTACAACGTCCTATAAAAATGCGAATGCGATGTAAAAGCAGCCTGGAAGGTAACCCTACGATGCTAAGGTAACCATTTAAAACCACGTTTTTACGACGAAAGTCATGCATGCCTAGCAAAAAAAAGCTAAAAACATATTCGCAGACGTATAAAAACGAAAAAATTAAAACATAGCCTGCTCTGTTCACCCATAAAAAGCAGAAGGCGCAAGGATATATTTTACAATCGCAATATACAATGCGACAAAGTTATCTCTAGAGATGGCAAAATGAGGGAACTAAAATTTTGAAGACAGCCTATTTGTTCTGCTGAGAAAACGAGATGGTGGCTCCATCAATAAGCTCTACAGATAAATTGGTGGCTCTGTACGTATTTGTAGAGTCAGATACAGCTTCATAATAATTATTACAAACCATTAAGTTGGCTTCGGAACAAAGCACTTTTGTTGCCGCCAAGAAATTTTAATTGAATTTTTAATAATGAGTACTTACTCGTATGTAATAGCTACCTCTGTTCGTTGCAATTATAAGTTGTCGAAGTTGGCTCATTTAGAAAATCAATTTATCACCAAAAAGGAAAAACTTTTGGAAGCCATAATAGAAAAAGGCCAATGAGAAAATCAAACAATTCGATAATTATCCTGTTTTGTAATTGAACTATTACTCTTAATGATGGTTCATGTAGGATGCTAATAATCCTGTGAAGTTAATGAAGATCAGCAGGAAACTGAACCGTAGGTGGGGGTCTGCTTAGGGTTTGGTTTCTGGCTAGGTAAAGAGGTGAGAGTAGGGTAGGTATTTCTTTTACGTAGAAGTAAAATTTTGTATGTTTTTACAGGGATAATCTTCGTAACTAAAAATAATTAAAAATTAAAAATCTTTCATCAATGGAAAGCTACACTAATCGTAGTTTTACATCGCATCAGGTAAGACTATCAAACTCCAGGACATATTAAAATATACCAGGCAGAAGAACCTTTTTTCACAACGACACAACCCACTCTTTTCACAACACGAGTTTCGCCTGCCTAGATACAAAGTTCGAAATATATAATTTTGAATGTTATTCTGTAAACGACAAACTAAATAATGCGGGATCGTGATAGGGTCACGAAGTCTGACTAATCTGATGAATATTTATAACGTATTTTTAGTTGTAAAATAGCCAAACGATATTAAACTTTTGACATTAAAATGATTTAGCATGTATGTACGTAGGTGCCTTCGAGGCTTGAATTTAGCTATAGTATTTTAGAATCTAAATTACCTACCTACATTATTTTGAGTGTTTTAGAAGATCTCTAAAATTAAATAAGTTCTTACAAAGATTTTTTAAATAAGCTTTTTGCATTGTCATCGGAGTTACAAAATACACGTATACAAAATTTCAACTCAATCGGACATCGGGAAGTGGTTCAAAATTTAGTTGCAAACATAGTTACATATATATGTTACATTGCAAGATAAATCAAAGGCTTGTAAAATAGGTACCTAGATACTAATTTCTTTAAAAATTAGCTTTCACAAAAGTAAGTTTTATAAATTAGGTTGTCGTTATATACTTTAAGAAAATGACATATCTTGACATAAACATTAATAAGAGAGCTTATTTAATTTGCCTAACATAAATTTCGGTTAATCTAAAACAATTTGTGCGAAGCATTGAGAAATTAATGTGTCAAAAAGTTGTTGTAAATTAACTTCTGTCCTACAAACTAATGTTTTGTGTAAAGTGGACAGTAGACATGTTTGTAGGATTTCAACTGTTTTATTATTAGTTTTCGCTTATTTTTAGACGAACTTTTGTAAAAAAATATGACAAATACGGCAAAGATTTGAAATAGGTAAATCAATTTGTATATGCCTTTTTTCGTGTCAAAATTAATATAAGAGCCATCAAGCAATTTTTTGATGATTTTGAAGCCGTGACATTTTACTGACATTTTTTGTAGTGGACTTATTTAAAAAAAGATTTCAGATACTTCCAGAACATGTTTGTTAGCAACTCTAAACCAATTATTTATAACCGTCAGGTCCCTTTTAGTCTGACATACGAGTATTATTGAGCCCGTCCTGTCCGAATGTTGGGAAAAAGCCTCCCTACCCTCCTTCCATATGTCTCTATCCTGTGCTTTAATTGACCAGTCCTCCCGATGTTTGTCTGTCCTTTACATCTAAATTTCTTTAAATGCGCTGGCCAAATTTGACATTGCTCCCCAAACAGCCGCCACCCATGGTCGTCCCCAATTGATTTACTGCTCTCAGTCCCATTATTTTTCAATCGAGTAAATTCTTACATTGCTAATTGCTCAATTCAGCGCTCTGTGTGCCGTAAATTGCCGCAACTCCTTCAATTACTGATCGACGGATAGCGTCGCCGTGTAATTTATAAGCGAAGACAGACAGGCATTAATCACAATGTTCGTAATGAAGTTCAATGCAGCCAGCATGTGATGAGATCATTTTCTGAGAGTTGCTAAGTGGTGTTCAGTTTCAGCGAGAAAAAGGATAAATTGATTGCAATCAAAATCTCAGATAATTCAGAGGAGGTGGATAAATCAATGATGTGCTTTTAGCGATGAGGCCGCAAGTCATTTTCTTTTTAACCGACGAAAAAATGGAGGAGGTTCGCAAGTCGACACGTATATATTTTTTTATGTATGATCACGCATAACTTTTTGTGTGTAATTTTCAGCGCGCCCGATAAAATGATAATCAATAGGTATCTTATAGTCGTTAAGTAGACACATAGGTAACTTGTGTTGAAAATTAAATACGTTTTACCCTTAAACTCGTCAAAAACAAAAACTTCCAAAAAGTTAAATCACACAAAGATTGTTTTATAACACTTGCTCCGCAATTTACACGTATTTTGGATATTTTATTAATTTAATTATCTCAAAGAATTTATCTCTAAACAAATTTAATAACATCCCAAATCATATAGCCAAGCCCAGTTTTGCAAATAAACTAAGCCTTTATAACACAAATGAATGAACTTCCACCTCTACTAAAGCTACTAGTCGTAGAAACATATTATACAAAAGCTAAATCTGGGTTAAACGATTTAGAGACAATCCATCACATTTTTTTGTCTTTTTCAAGATTTATTTGTTGTAAGCGACCTAGATGTGTGATGTCTTAAACCGTTAATCTCATTAGTGTAAATGCGAAATGGTCACATTAAATCAGCAACGCGAAATGTAGAGTGAAGAGTTTGTTCCAAAAATATACATAAACTAGATGTAACGCAAAGGAGTAGTAATACTTAAGGGTGTTGTTCTAGAGTCAAAGTGAACAACTTCTAGAACACAAGTTTAAAAAATATCGAATCTTCATAGAAAATAGATCACGTGACTAAATATTTTGTATGGATATTTTTTTTCTCGAATTTAGCAATCTTGTGTCACAAAAGTTGTTCACTTTGACGTTTAGAAGAATACCCTTAATTATTACTTCACCTTTCCGTTACACCTTGTATAGGCACACTTATAATAGGTGAGAAAGTTTGTATGTGGACGTAAGGGTAACTTCGTGAAAACTTTAGGTAAAATTGTGTGGTAAAGAAGAGTACTTAGTTTAAGTTCTAACTTAAGTAGGTACTCGTATCACGCACAGGCTAGCACCCTGGCTTATACAGAAAAGAAATCACTATGAACTCTTTCTCCCTTTCCTTCCGGCTATGTATCCCACATGGTTACCCACATACCTTCGGTAACACGGGTGTTGTGCTCAATGCTCATGTACTAGTATTAAATAATTTAAAGTGAATTGAAGTTAGTTCACATTGTTAAGGATGTCACTAAATTCAACAAAGCATTCAACATAATAACGTCGAATCGTGGTCTTATTAATTTAAACTCAGACGTGCGTGGTCATCGTCCGGATCAATAACTAGGTGTAAACTGCAACCTGGCAACGTGGGGCAAGCGACGCTGTCGTTGCTTTTCGGATGACTATTTAATGAGGATTATTTAACTAGCTTTTAATTAACTTGCAATTTATGTAGGTAACTATGTTTTTTTTTTTATGTAATTGAGTGACGAGACGAGCAAATCGCTCGCCTGATGTAAAACGTCACGTTTGCCCAAAACAGGTCTGCGCCGCCCAGAATTTTGAACTCGCAAAATTCAAGACCCTGCGCGGCACAGCACTGCGCTCGTCACCCTGAGATATAAGTTGTTTAATCTCCCATTTGCCCTGTAATTTCACTGGAAACAATGCCCTTCCAACCGGAACACAGTACTATTTGCACATTACTGCTTGGCGGTGGAATAACTGGCAAAGGTGTGGTACTTCTCCAGGCGGGCTCTGCAAAAGAGCCCTACCACTACAAATGTTTGTTTGTTCGCGTGGAATCTTGCAACTTAATTTTGAACCACTTCCCGATGTCCGATTGAGCTGAAACTTGGTATTCGTGTGTAACTTATTAAATTGATAGCATAAATGAATATAGCCAGTCAATTGCGCCTTACGTGGTTAGCCACGTAAGGCGCAATTGACTGGCAAGGTAAGTGGTGTTATTAGTAACAAATTTTTAATAAAATCGAAGAAGAAGAAAATGTAAACGATTTAAAATAAGTCTAGTCAAAATTAGTTTCGACTTTGTAACAGTTTTTTTGCAAATTCTAGTAAAAACTGATAATTTTTCCTAAAAAACTTGTTAAGAGTTTCAGTGACGATATTTTAACAACAAATTTTTTGACAGGATTGCTTCTGAAATTGACAAAATCCGTTATAACAAAAACTATGGACATCGCCCCTACCCTACCCTCGATCATTGATAAACATGTACATAAATATATTGTAGCTGTGATTTACATCCATGGTTACGACCCAAAATTATAAATGCATTCAAAACCTGCTTTCAAAACCTGTCTACAATCGCTGTTTTCAAATATGTATTAACAAAATTCTACACATTTACAGTTTAACAATCATATGTAGATCACTGACAGGCTTGAATAACATCTATTTTGAAGTATTTCGTCATTTTCTCACCGTTTCGACAATGTCTTTAGAACAACCACGATGCGTGAAGTGTAATGACCGTATGTAAATGTGCTCTAATTTTTAAGCTACGGATTTTATGCTTATACCAGAAACAATGGCCGAATGTTGTGGTTATGTGTTGAGATTTCGAGTTAGATACTAACACAGATAAGGAAATACGTAAGTAACTGTGCTCTGTGGTTTTAGGAATATTTATGAATAGAATAGGTATACGTTGTTACATAAGAATATACGATGTAATTTAAGGGATTATTTGATACGATATCGTAGATAGTTTCATAATGGACGGAAAGATTTAAAAATTGAGGCAGAGTTTGAAAAAAGTTTGAAAGCTTTAGTTGACAGATCTTTTTTTTTAAGTGTTCATGTCCTTAGCTTATAGGCTGCAATGACAAAGATAAATATATTTTTAGTTCCTTTAGATCTGTCAAATAAAGCCTTAATAAGTACTTACTTGGGTCAAGTACATATTATATGTCTAAGAATTTCCCATTTTTTCAAAAGAGCCTTTGGACGCCAAGGTACCTTTAGTTTTCCCCTGTCCTTTCATCGTGGAAATGCTTTAGACAATGAACAAATAAATTTGAACAATAATTTTGTAGTTTCGATAAAATCCTATGACAAAATAAACCTATTACAAAGCCACGTTTTCGTAGTAAAATAAATCGAAGTAACTAATAAATAAACCAAAGCAATCCTAGGTACGTAGAGGTAGATAGTTAAATAGGTACAAAAGTACCAATTAACTACAAGGTGTGTGAATAATTAACTACTAATTACAATTCCCGGATGCGACACAGACGGGAAGGTGCTATTTGCGTAAAAGAAAAACTTGGCAATTTGGCAGGTGCGGAAGAATTCTGGGGCCCTATTCTGGCGAGTGAGATGTTATCTCGGTCACTGTTGCACTCATCAGAAATGCCATGAGAATGAGAATGACGGAGATAATCTCGAGCGCTCAAGAATAGGGATGATCTAATGATGCGCGGAGGTCTTAAGAAGTGGCAATCACCTGGAGATCTAATCAGGCGAGTGAGATATATCGGTCGCTGTCGCACTCATCAGAAAATTAATGTCATGAGAGTGAGACTGACGGAGACATCGTGAGCATCCAGGAATAGGGCCCCTGGAGCTTATTCCGGTGCGTTCGCGATTATCACGCTCGAGTTTATCTCGGTGACAGCACTTTCATGATTTTTAACGAGGTGGAATAATTTGCCTCATTAGAATAACCTATTAGTAGAATGAAAATTAGATATACTTACATTGGTTTTATTAAAACAATAAGACTAATCAAACAAAACATGAGACAACGAGGTATACCTAGTAAACTCTTTGCCTTAAAAAAATTGAAGCCCTGAAAACGCAACGCAATTGTAGGATGTAACTGGAATACCTACGTCGTATACTGAAGGAAGCTATATCTCAACTCTTATTCGAAGGTTGTCTGGAGGAGGAGGAGATAAGATTAGAGATAAGACTGCCTTTTGTGTCTAGCTCTAACGTTGTCTGCGTTGTTCTTTTCTTTTGTTATATGTATTAAAAGTGTTATTGTATTGCACCTCTAGAATTCTCTGGTGACCTGCCCCAGAATCAGACAAAGAGCTAGTTTGTTAAGTATGTATAGGTAAAGATATGCGATACATATTAAACACATAGAACTATGCATTAAAGTGCTGCTAGTCAACACACAAAAAGACACATTTCGTTGTCATCTTCTATGGTGATTGTTATTTCTATTATATACAGTCGTTACAAATTTCTAGAAATAAAGTTTTAGTATAAACTACTAGTATTCCTTAGCCGTGCTTTAAATGCTTTTATTCTCCCCCCCATATCTTAATCACTTATATTAATACCTAAGCAAGCAGGTATCAACTTAAACCAGCTATCAATTTTTTCCTCAACACCAGCCTAACTTTAAGAGCATGCTATAAAATATTATAAGTCCGTATAAAGTATAAACAGACATAAACCTTGCGCGTTTTTGTTCTCATTGTTGTTGACGAACCAATGTCATTCCGGTCGATGAGATCGTTGTCTTCTAGTAAATTGATTTCTGATGCTATCCAATACTGCTTATTTACAATCACTTTGTTTAATCGCCTGAGCAAACACTGAAATGGATTGTAAACTTGATTTTCGATCAATCGGAATATAATAGATTAGATTTTTATTGTCGAGAAATAAATAGAATAACGCATTTGCGTGAGTCACGTTCTCTGATATTGTTTGATGGATATCGTGGCTTATATATGAAATTGTATTGGTTTATATCTACTGAAAGTATATACCTAAGCTAAGTACTGTAAAAATGATTTAGTTCAAAGTTTTAATCTAAAAATGTATTGGTTCATTTAAAAGTTTATGTTATATCTTCGTGAAATTATTTATATTGATTTCACATTAATTAACTATGTTTACGTTGATGCAGTTTAAAAAATATTTAAAAGTCAATCTAGATTATCAGCGCCATCTATTGATTTCCCGTTGAAGTTCATTTTATTGCCCGCTAACCGGTGTGATTATTCTCGCCAAGAAAAACAAATCATAAACTTTAGATTGCGTACCTACTGCTAAAAAAATATAATGACATAAATACCTAATGTTAACATTTTCCGTCAAAGGTTAATGATCCCTCAGTAAAGGTCATTCCGTCATTATGATGTCATTATGAACCTACCTTGTTACTAAAACAGAACTTAACCACCAATCATTACAATAAAAACTTATTTTTATTCTAATAAGCATCGTATATGTAACATCCTTAATTAATGGTAATAAAACAATTTTAGAACTTGTCAGCCGATAAACTTGTCTACAAGACATAAAAACTACCTACACGTTTTAGACTACGTTTGTATATTTTTTGTTTGAGTTAATTTGAATATTGACGAAGTCAATAGAGAGGTGGAGGCGCTCGCTTGCTGTGAGCAGCGTTCGTCGACTCGCCTATGAGCTGTTCTGTTTGTTGTGTCACAACGAACTTGCCGGCTCAGTCAAGAACGTTCGTTAACCGCTCGCGTCATTCATGCCGTGTACTACTAACCCCACCTTGCGGTCAAGTTCGGCATGACGTGTTCGACCGAGTTCCGCCGCCGCGGCATAGATGGCGCTACTAGGCTCGTCTGTAAAGTGTGCCAGATGAAAGCGAAAAGTGGTTTGTATTTACATTTTTTGTATCTTTCTTTGGCATTTTTGTTGTTTAATTTTTACTTTGTAAGAAAGGAAAATGTTAAGATCATTATGGGTTTTTAAAGTACTTTATTGTGTATAGGCGTTGGAGTTTATATTGTATTGGAATTTTAAAATTACTTTTATAAGTAGAATTAAAACTCTGGATGAGACTCACAAAGGTCAAAATAATATCACTTAAATAGAAAAGTAGTGATAATAAAATCATTCTCTTTAGCTTTTGGTTTATAACTAACGAAAAATTTACTTTTAGACGTATTTAAAACTCTTGCAATATGTAAATTGATTTTTCTTCGATTTGATACAAAATCAATACAAAAGACATCAACGCGTTTCTAGTTTTTGGTGCATTCGGCTTACATAATTTTTTACACATATTTTCAGTTTTACCTATAAAAATAAACTTAGTTTTAAATTCTCTAACTACCTGTCTCTAGTAAATTATCTATCGTACAGCATTTTGTACCTTCTATATAGCTTTTTGTACGTATCCGACCTCAGCTAGCAACTCGAAATAGCGTCCTAAAACCGTATGCCTATTCGAGTACTGTAGACACTGCCAAATGACCTAACACGTCGCAACAAAGTGTAACGACTCAGGGTTGAGTGCGGTTCGAATTAGCACCATTGGAGCTCAGATCAAGTAGAAAGGCAGATGGAGTCCCGCCTTAGATACAGGTGAAGCCAAAAAAACTACCCTACTGCCCGTGTACATGCCGTGTACGTATACTTCAAGCACACATTGACGCATCAAAACTACCCGAATCCATCGTCAATTTTTACGTCAGTTGCTCAGAGAACGTGGACAAGAAAATTAAATAGTAATAAGGGTAGTTTTTATGCGTCAATATGTGCTTGAAGTATACATACACGGGCAGTAGGGTAGTTTTTTGGCTTCACTCGTATCTTGACTCTATCTGCTTTTCTAGTTGATCTGAGCATTGGAGTGATCTCACTGCTCGTTAGTCATTTTGTCTATTTTCTGCTGTCTGTGGCTACTCATAGTGGGTAGTAAACACTACGCCCTGTGGTTTTACTCGCTAATCTACAGGATAATGAAAGGGTATGCTGAGGCGACAGAAGCTTATAGTAGGTACTCATCATTATGAACCACTTTTACTATGGGATCAACTCGGAATTCGCGAATAAAATCAGCTGTTCTATAGAGAAACGTCAATGACACTCTACAAAATGTATGGTACAGCTGATTTTTTTGTGAATTCCGGGTTAGTCTCATAGTAAAAGTTGTTTATAATGACGAGTACTATGAGCCCTTTTCGGCATAGCATACCCTTCCCTTATAACTCTGTATAAGAATACAGTGGTATACCAAATTTCAGCTCAATAGGACACCGGGAACTGAGTTAAGTTAATTTGCGAGCTTTGATTACATACAGTCAGACAAGGACAGGTTAAATGCAATGAAATGCTTGAAAAAGTACTTTACTAGGTTACTTAAAAAAATCTCTAGTAATTAAATCCATATAGCCCGATGCCCGTCTTCCTAATGATGACGACAACGGCCATCACTGGGAGGACGATTCCATTAAATTGAAGAGCATATTAACGATAATCGCGGTTTGCCGTGACGATGTAACGACCGGCGACAATGACCGGCAGAGTTCGGAATTACGGACAGGTGAGAGATTTACCGGCTGGCTGTGACCGACTAACTGTTGGGTTTGGAACTTTAGAGCTACTATCGTATTATTGAACCAAATTGGAAGTAAATCGAGTAAGTACAAGGTATGGCACGGATGTGCTTGCTCGACTTAGTGGGGCACTCGGCCCAAGTTTGAAGGCTTTGGTTGACAGATTTAATTTTTCTAAATTATTGATGTCCTTGTCTAATAGTTTGCAATGGTAAAGACAGATATATTTTTAGTTAGTTTAGATCTGTCAAATAATGCCTTCAATCTTGGGCCTATTGTCGTGTTCCAAGACTTATCTAAGTATTACTTCTTACATTTTTTTTTTCTATGGTTTGCTTACGTTTGACCACAATTTCGCCTGATGGTAAGCAATGATGCGGTCTACAATGGAGCACGCTTGCCTAGAAGGAACCGATTCACTCGCGACTTTAGCAAAAGTATGGAGATTATTTTGAAATTAAATCTTTTTATCCCGGAAAATTTAAAGACTCCTGTAGAACAGCGGTTGAAACCTAACGCAGTTGTAGTTGTTGTTTATGAAAAGGCTCACTGAAATTGCAGTTAAAGGTCAGTTCACAATAGAGGGCGCGGGCGTACATTGTCACAGATTAGGGCAGAGTCAAACCATTGTTGGATAATGCCGCGCCTCTGCCGCGCGACGGAGCGTTACAGCCAGACAATACGCGGGCTGTAATTAGTGGGTTTGTTTTGTGAGGCGATACTTTGTAGGTTTTATTTGTATGGCTGTAGACTAGTGTTTTGCCATAATATTGGCTTAGTACTCTACAGCGTTATAAAGACAAGGTATGCTAAGCCTGAAATGACTCATGTATCATTTCGATTATGAACAACTTTAGCCCAGAGACCAATTCGAAATTCGCAAAAAAAAGTTCGTCCGTTCCATAGAAAAATGTCACTGACACTCGAATGAATACACAGTTACCTAATAAATAGGCATGATTTATATTGATTTTAGAGATGACAAAGAGCAAAACAGCGCAAAAAATAAATGCTCTACTTACTATTACTTTAGCACTGAAATAATAATCATTCCTTATTATTTTATCACCTTAGAAAGCAATCTCAGAAGTTAAGTTCTGTAAAAGCTGCTTCAAGTTCAACTAATGGCCAATTATTATTCCAAAACATTTCAGTATTACTTAACATTCCTGGATTTTTTTCCTGTTCGCAAGTTGTATCTAAATGTAGCTAACAACTTCACGAAGAAAGGGCCCATCGTTGATAGCACTTACTTCCTGCACTCCTACCACTAATGACAGCCTTGCATTCAGACAGACCAAAGAAAGTACTAATGGCGCAGATGTCTAGTTTAAATAAGAGGGCGTTCAGTGGCTAACCACGACACTTTCTCTCGATTTTCTCTCGCCTTGCGGTCACTTACCAATGATAGCATTTCTGTATTTCAATTATTGTACTTGAATTGTCTACTTGGCTGTACCTACTTAGTTACTAAGTTTCAGTTGGACAGGTTCGTGTTAAGTAAACAAGTTCAGTGTCACTAAGTAATTGTGTCATTTTGTAAATAATTAATTTAAAACATACTTGCTAAGGGAATGAACTAAACAGTCAGATTGGGTTTGAAATATGTTTAAAAATCCATCTGGATTATTATTTACCTTCAAAAAATCAAGACTCATCCATCCCTACTTCATAGAGTTAAATTCTCGAGTACTGAACCTGATCATCCCTAAGAAAGTTACCAGAAAACATTAATTGATTTCCTCGTATAAGTTAAAAGTACTTACATGAAGCTTGACCAAAAATATCGTAGTGTCCGATAAACTTACCTGTAACAAAAATAAACAAAAATAATTACTTACAAGCCATAACAAAAGAGGACGACTTATCAAAATTAAAATCTTCTTTCTTTTTTCACACAATTACGCCTTCATTTTCATCTCCGCTCGCATAATCAAGCATCAGATACTCAACAAAATAAAGCAAGCACCAAAATGAAGACCCATTCCCAACTCGACTCTATGACATCATGATTTAGGGTTCAAAATGGAGCCCATACATAGGTAAGTAACTACAACAATGCAATCCCAGTGAGACCAGTCTCTCGAAACTCGATGCATCCCAGTGGAGATTATGTCGCCGCCACTGCAATTGATTCTCTCGCAGAATAGAATAGAAGTAAACAACTCCTGTGGGAGCATTGTGTCGGGCAAAAGGTATCGTAACTTTCAGGGACTTTGTTAGAGTACACGACTTGTGAGAGTGGACAAAGGAAATGATTAAGTGAAGAAAATGTGTGGAATTTTCTCGATGTAGAGTTTGTTCCATATTCATTCGGGATTTCATAAAATGTTTGTAACGTAAGAAATCTAAAAAAAACGCAGTAAGTATAAAATACTTTATAACAACGTGAGTGTTTGTATGTCTATCTGTTGCATCGTAGCTTCCAAACGTCTTAATCAATTTAATTGAATTTATCTAGTTTGAAAAGTGACAATATCGCGCGTTTTTAGCAATATAATTAAAAAAACTGTCCAGCCGTTTAAAAATTTTATCAGTTTGTCGGTAGTTTTTTTTAAATTTAAAATTTAATAATTTTTGTTGGTTAAGTTATGCAAGTGTTATTATGTTAAATAAATTATGAATATGGTTAAAGTAGGATAACTCACACAAACACAGTGAAGTAAAGTAAGGTAAAAGCAATTTCCTTGTAAACTTCAGCATTTTAGAATCTAATTAATCGAATAAAATACCCACGTATTTCTTGTGACGTAAGGACTTTGAATTTCTTAGCATTTCCAAAGTTCATTGTTAACGTGTTCCGATTAAATTAAAACTGAAAACCCGCTCCAATTGCATGCATTTTAAAACATGGCGCACAAACTGAGATCGTATCAGCAAATGTTACGCTCGTCGAGTTTCTGACGTACCCACGCCGTGGCTCAGATCAAGTAGAAAGGCAGATAGGAGTGCCGCCTTAGATACAAGTGAAGCCAAAAAAACTATGCTACTTTCCGTGTACGTATACACACATCGACGCATAAAAACTACCCGAATCAATCGTCAATTCTTACGTCAGTTGCTCAGAGAACGTGGACATAGTGGACAACGAAAATAAGTAGTAATAAGGGTAGTTTTTATGCGTCAATATGTACTTGAAGTATACGTACACGGGAAGTAGGGTATTTTTTTTGGCTTCACTTGTATCTAAGGCGGGACTCTATCTGCCTTTCTACTTGATCTGAGGTCGTTGTTCAGAGTGCCACACCATGGAATTGTGGCCATAATAAAGTGAGAAATTACGTTTAAAACGGCTTCAAAAGTTGTTACTAAAGCCCTGTGCCTTGGAAGCTTTTTATTCCTTTTCTATTAACAATGGAAAAACGAGTATAATATTATAAGAGCACGAGTATTACGTATGAGTAGTCTTATTGTAATTAATACGAGAGTCCTCACCTAAGAAAATGTATCAAAACCACGTTAGTTTTCATAGTATAAGTTTTTGGGCCTTTTCTATTTTTGATGATATTCAATTTACAAGTATTGGAAGTGTCTAATAGAGTTCATAGGCAGCTTTATCACCACCGTCATTTGTTTGCCACTTAGGTTAATAAAAAATGCATTCTGACGATATTACGAAGTCTCGACTTTAAAACCTTTGTTGTAAGTATAATAATATTAGGTACTACACGGTCTGTTCACATGTTACGTAACGTGCAAGAGTTTTATATCGATGTTTGATGTTTAAAACATGTGCATAGGTTTGAAACATGTCTATAATAATGGTAAAGTGTAAAGATTCACAATCGTATTTAAATGTATGTATCTCTAAGGCGGGACAGAGAATGGTAATAGCTACCTATTTCAATTGTTTTAATTTTTTTTTTCACAAAGGCAGTTCGGTAACTTAATTTTTAGCTCGGGCTCTCATTAACACCTTAGCCTCTTAACCACATTGTGCAATAACTGGTGGCCTTATCGCTAAGAGCGATCTGTTCTTAGCTTGGGTTAGGGCGTAGTCCATTCTGACAAATCTACAGCCCTCAATTTAAAATCGAGTCAACTGGAAATTGTATATTTGGTTTTTATTTCGTTTTTCTGTCTGGCTAGTCACCATCATCGTCAGAATCTATCGTATTCCACTCAGCAGGCCTCTCTAGGTCTCTTTAGAGCGCCATATCTTTTTCAGTCCAGTGCCAGTCTCATCCACTGTCTTCCTGCCGCTTTACAATATCACAATAAAAAATAATATTAGATAAATACTGCCGCTTGCTATCATCTATACTAATATTATAAAGAGGAAAGATTTGTATTTTTGGATGTTTGTGTGGAATAAACTCAAAAACTACTGGACCGATTTCAATAATTCTTTCACCATTCGAATGCTACATTATCCCAAAGTGACATAGGCTATATTTATTACCTGAAAAAATTAGGGATCCTTACTAAAACTTCAATAGTGTCCACCCGTGCGAAGCCGGGACGAGCCGCTAGTCTTTTATACAGTCAGTCATATAATGTGACATACTCGTAATATCACATGTATTGTCTCACAAGGTCTGCCTGTTCTGGAGCCTTATTCTTGGGTGCTCGTGATTATCTCCGTCACTCTCAATCTCATGGTATTTGTATAGACAGCGACAGAGACCCCGATAATATCTCGTTCGGCAGAATAGGGCCTTGTCCTTTAATTCGTAACGACCTCGATTAGACGGTCGTTTCTTTTATGACTCCTTAAATAGTCTCTATTGTTGCTGTCCTACTGCAGTCCGAATCATCTGTGGTCGTGCCGAGAACTAATTCATTGTTGCTAGTAAATGGTAGTGCGGAATAATATGACTTATTACGTGACCTGGAATTCCCAGGTTGCGCTCAATAGTATAATGGAAACTGTTGTTTATTTTGTGGAGTTTTGCCAAAGTTTTGTCAGCATTTGTACGTTTAACTAGTACGAAGTAGGTATTTGGTAGGGTGGGTGATATTTTTGTGACTTAGTTCAATAAAATTGGTTTAACTGTAACTCCAAGTGTCAAATTCCGATTACCAAACACTTAGTCAATAAGGTTGAGATATATCAAGTTTACAAATTAAACAACCCACTGGAATGTTCTTCATACTAAATTGTATCACTTTCAATCTATTATTTTATGGCGTCAGTTTGTTGAATAGGTATGCTAACGATAAAGGGCCGAGGCCTTAATCCTTCTGACTTTTGATATGGCCTAGAATCTCTGACACTAGCCATTCCGCCTACACCACAAATTAGTGATACTTTATGCCACTGGCATTAAGGTTACACTGAAATACATCAAACATTATGGCCTTACTCGTAAACACTGTTTAAAGTTAGTCACTGCTTAAAATACTCTGGAAAACTTCTCGCTGACGTGAAATGTCACGTGTGAAAACAAGACGGAGAAATTTAAGCAATGATTAAGTTTAAGCAGGCTTTAAAAGTAACGCCCTATATCTGGAAGCTCAAAACTTACATAAATAACATAGTTAGGATTAATTTTCATTGATAACCAGCTGCCGTATTATGCGGAGCAACTACGGAGCTTCATTGATCGGAACATCGACGTTGAACTCGACAAAATCGTTTTTTTTATTTCATGATGTTATTCACACCAAAGACAATCACAATTTAGTCGAATTTTAACGTCAGTTTCAATCGACTAAATTCTGTTCTTGCACTGATAGGCCAAAAATAAAAAAAAAAAGTTAAATGGCTTTACAAGTTTTACTTAAGAACTAGAATTGTCAAAATTCGTTGTTAAAACGACAAAACAATTTTAGGCTTACGAGACTATCTTTGTCAGGCACATGGTAATATTACACATAACGAGTACAATGGCGAGACAGTAAATGGGCAAACTCGGTCGAGCAAACAAATAACGGTTCTAGTGACTGTCTCGCCTCGTCAAACTGTTTATACAAACCGAGTATTCAGGTGAGGGCACTGTCTCGCCACTGCACTCAACCCTTCTAATGATATTTCTAATAAGAGCGACAGTGACTGAGCTAACATTTCACTCACCAGAATAGAGTCTCCGGATTCTTATCAATTCTTGAGACATTCCCAACGTGTCTTATATTGTGTTTCACTTTTTTTTATTTATTGCGGTATTTTCCTCTCGCTTACGTCATCCAGTCGAATGTGCTGGAGCGATGCAGGCGGCTGCTCTGCCCTTGAATACGGATGAGCTGTGCAGCTCATGCGTTATGTATGCGAGTTGCAATCGCCCTCGGTGTCCGCGACCAGCGGTCGCTTCTGACACCTAAACACCTACTTTAATGTATTTGCTTACTTACATACTAGTGTACTGGTGTGTAGTATGTCTTACGTGTATGTAAGTTTCACTTTTCAGGCGATCTTATCTTTCTAACTAATATTTTAAATGCGAAAGTGAGTTTGTTAGTTGCGCTTTCAGTGCAAGCTGAAAAAATCACTCCGCTCATTTTTAGTGAATAACGCAACAGTATTTTAAATCGACTTCAAAAAGAAAAAAAAATCTTTTACAATTTCTATGTAAAATAAAACACACAGTCGATGTTGTGTCTTTTATTTTACGTTTATAAGTCCAATAGGTATTGGTGTAAAAAATCTTGAACAACATTTTCTAGTAAGTTTACAGGAAACATTTCCACGCTACAGTTCTGAACTTCGTTAGCTGTTTTCAACAATTTTTGTTAGTCGGCGCAACTAAATGGAAGAAAAATGTTGTACTGCTATCGCGCTCTGTGATTTACTGATTTAATAAGATCGATTATAATTTTCTAGGCCAAAACGTAGCCCATGGATAAATAAGGGTTAGGCTACCTTCACATCACATTCACTTCCATCTAAAAACTAGTTTCAAGCATTATGGAAGCATTCGAACCAATTGATTTAATTACCAATTAAAAGATACAATAATTAGGTATAGATCAGTTATTAAAATCAAATAGGTAGGTAGTTCACAAATAAAATAGGTACCTAGTGCACAGAATCCGCAAACGGCACATCGATACTCATACAGTACAACCCGGCCGAGCTATTGTTCCAGTGGCATACTGACCTAATAATGAACAAAGTGAGATATTATGCCAAAGACTTTTAAATCAATTTTTTATAAGGGTACGCAGAAAAGCCGGTCATGATAAAAAGATGCTTAAGATTAAATAAACCCAGTACTTTATTCTTTAATTAATTTTTTTTACCATAATTTAAGCAGTACTTACTTGTCGAGATACGTTTTTCCTTAATATTTTAATTTCACCTTTTCAGTGTTGCGATACAAGATAAAAATATTTTCTTAAGAAGCTGGCAGAATAAAAATATACCTCATTCAATTTTCGTTTTACAGCATTACTGTTATCATGAAATTGGTAAAACAGAATAAAACGATAGTATTCTGTTTAAAATTGAAATAACAATTAAAAACTTAATACGAATGTGTCAAACAGATACGTAGCTAACCCTTCAACTCGATAAAGTACAATTCATTTAATAATTTGACAACATATCCAAACTTTGCTCCACAAAGCTTCTCAGCTTTAAGCCTATTTCTTGTAACCGATCATACGCATGTCAGCGACCGGGTTACATCCCTGGATGCGTAAAGTAGGACAGGGAGGCTGTGTGAGGCTACCGGGGAGTGCCGGGGAGTGCCGGGGGAGAGTCGGGAGGCCCAATTCCCGACAGAGGTCGCGCCGTGACCTGCCTCACGACCGACTCGCTCGTGCTATCGGTGCCAATGTAGGATGTTGTGGGAGCTTGATTCAGAAGGGGCTAGGTCACTCCGCAGTGATAACGGAGAGGATTATGTTGATCTATTTTCTAGTCTAATACTAGATTTGAAAGCAATTGTCAAACTGAGTGTTCGGTTAACAGAAAAGTTTTAGGTGGTAAGAATTGTATATGTACTTTTCCTTACATTTCGAAATTACATAAAAATCGATACTGTTAGTCATATCAGGTGAAGCACATCAAACTAATTTTGATTAGGTATGCATTTCAGTTTTGTATGAATACCATAAAAACTTAAATTAACAGTCTAACACTACTATTATGCAGATGTTAAAAGTTTGGATATTTTTTGTTGCTCAATCATACAAAATCAGCGCATGGATTTGCATAAATTTGGTGTGAAGATAGCTTATACTCTGGATTGATTATAGGCTAATTTGTATTCTGAAGAATGCGGATGAAACTGCAGGGCGCAGCTAGTATTAGACGAGTATATCTATATTTGTGTCACCTTGCCTCGTTTCATATCATAAAAGTAAGCAGATATAGAATAACTGTATACGATTACTTTAATGAAATCATTAAAAGCCATTCAGTAACATCCGCATGAATAAATAAAACCTTCAAGCGAGATACTTTCAAAATGTAGGTGAATAATCAATTGAGTATATTAAATTAAAAATACGAGTTCTATAATTTAACTCAGTTGCTTGAATGAAGGGTTATAAGGATAGAGCTTATAATAACGGCCTGACGGCCTGTTTGGCTCAGCGGTAGTGTATCCGCCTTATAAGCCAGAGGTCCCGGGTTCGATTCCCGGCCGGGCAGATATTTGAATGATGAATTTAAATATCTGTTCTGGGTCTGGGTGTTAGTTGTCCTTGTCTTTGTGTGTGTTCCATGGCATCCCCGACACAGGAATTTATCCTAGTGGGGAGCTATGAGTGTGAAACGTTATTTATTTTATTTATTTAATAAGCCGAAAAGGGTTCATAGTACTCATCATCACGAACAATTTTACTATAGCACCCACCCTGAAAACGTGAAAACCATAAAATGACTAAAATACCCTTACAAAATGTATTGAATAGTTTTTTATCCGCGATTTCGGGGTTGATTTCATAGTAAATGTTGTTCATAAGGATGAGTATTATGAGCCTTTTTCCTTAACCCTTTCTTTATAACTTTGTAAGACTACATTTTTCTGATCTGTCCATTACATGCAGTCAATCAAAATTATATCTTTCCGCTCTCTCGCTCAATTGCAAATGTAGCTCAGGTGTAAAATTAACAGCACCCGGAGTCTCATTAAATAAATCGTATTATTTGAATACTCATCCGGGCATTCCAGTAATTGCACGGCAATTTACAGGTAATATGATATTCCCTCCCTTATAAAGACAATGGCATACAATTTCAAGCGTAGAAAGCTAACTACAGGGCTCTTGGCACGCGATGTCACGACTGAGGATCACAACCCAACGGGAGGGCAGAAATATGCAGGACATATGACGTAGAGACAACTGCATGCGTCATTTATTTTGAGTTTTATTGTTTACTAGCTGACCCGGCAGACTTCGTACTGCCATACGTTTGTATGGGAAAAAGAAAAGGGCTGTTTTTAGGGTTTTTCAATATTTCTGAGAGATTTTCTTAATATTTTTTTCCGTAAGAACCTTCTCCTAATAATAACAAATACAACAATAAAAGAATTAGTGAAATCGGTCCAGCCATTCACGCGTGATGCCGTGACCAAGGAAAACGGGTTTAATTGTTATATATATAGACTAGCGCTTTCACGCGGTTTTTTTACTTTTTTAACCGCCCCTGTGCTAAAGCGAACAAAACATAAAATAAAACCATTTTCAAATCGATCTAGCCGTTCTCGAAGTTTAATGAGACTAACGAACAGCGATTCATTTTTATAAATTAGAAAAAGGACTAGATGCGTTCCATGGTTTCACCCGCGATTTCCGGGATAAAAATTAGCTTATAACATATTAGCTAGCTTCATACCAAATTTAATCCAAATCCTTTCTGCCGTTTTTACAAATATCCAAACATTGAAAGTTTGAAACTCACAAACATTTAAACTTTGACATTTACGAGTATATTAGTAGGACTAGCTGCGCCCCGTGGTTTACCCTCGCAGTGATGTTAACGATGATGAAAAGTTTTTTATTTTGGTTTAAGAAGTGCCATAATAACATTTCTTAATAAAATTACAATCTAGCCTCAGGATAATAAGCAATTTAAATCCAACTTAAATTTCTAGGTAACTAATTACTAAGAATATGATAATGAAAAGTTGCATATGTGTTGTTCCAGAAACTAAAATATCTTTAGTTCTATCCTTATCTTTTCATATCAAGTCAGTGCAAGAAAATCGGAACCGGAATGCTGATGCAATTTCCCCGATGATGGCCGGCCCAGCAGCACACGCCTCAGGTAGCGGTCGTGACGGCTCCGCTTAGTATGCTCAGTTTCGAGACTTAGACCTGCAATTCCAAGCTACAGGCAATTTGAAAAGGTTATTCTGAGATCTGTTACAACGCATTTGTGTTTGAGTACGTTCGAAATGTTTTATCAAGTTTTGAAGATGTGTGGATGCTCCACATTTTACTAATTACACTATCATGTTCTTCTGAAGTATATCTCTAAAATATTAATACTTAGTGCGCCTATAGAATGCTGTATCGTGGATTTCTTGATAACAGTTTTTTGGTTAAGCTACTCTAAGGTGAATTGTCACTCTTAACCACTGGCATTTCATCTATGTATTCGCATTCACCTTCATAGAAGACAGCCAAATTCAATGGTAACAAATAAGGTAATTTTGCTGTTTACCCATTGATAGATAGTCACAACCATGAGAACATCAAATGATTAACCTTAATTTAAATAAATAAATAAACGTTTCACACTCATAGCTCACTAGGAATAAATCCTGTGTCGGGGATGCCATGGAATACACACAAAGACAAGGACAACTAACACCCAGACCCAGAACAGATATTTAAATTCATCATTCAAACATCTGCCCGGCCGGGAATCGAACCCGGGACCTCTGGCTTATAAGGCGGATACACTACCGCTGAGCCAAACAGGCCGACAATAGTTACAGCACACACAATTACAATACACATTTTATTAACATTTTGTGTTACATTTGTTTGCTCATTTCACGTCGGTAAATCGATGAGTTTATGCAAGCCACCTAACTAATTTCACGCGCCGCTGCTATCAAATAAACAATGCAATGGTTTGCCATTGTTCAGTCTTGATAAACGAATACCTATTCGTAGCTATGGAATGACATGCACATATTAGACGTGCTTATTGCGTTTTATAGAGCTAGCGTAGTAACCGAGAATGAATACGTTAAGGAGCAGAGGAACAGCTGTTTGTTATTAACATATGTTTTAATTTTTAACTAAAACCCAGATACTAGATTAATATTATTAGCAAGCTTGTATTGCATTATCATCATAGTTACAAAAGTATAGCTCAGTTTAGCTCAATCGAACATCGGGAAATGTTAACAAAACAAATCAAATTAAAAAAAAATAGACTTCAATTGCAAGGTTTGACAAACTTAATTAACTAAAAGTTTGTAAAAATATTTCAATAAAGTTTGGGTATTATTTTGTAGAGGTATACAGGGTTATTTCAAAAACACCAGCAACCTCGCAGGTCTAGATACCTAACATCATAAACAACAACTTTTGCTATGGGACCAACTCGAAATTCGCGAAAAAAAAATCAGCTGTTCCATACATTTTGTCGAGTGTCATTGACATTTTTCTATGGAACAGCTGATTTTTTTTTTTGCGAATTTCGGTTTGGTCCCATAGCAAAAGTTGTTGTTTATGATGTTAGGTATCTAGACCTGCGAGGTTACTGGTGTTTTTGAAATAACCCTATATAAGATATTGATCAGAAACAGAAATCGTTTATTGCCATTATCTAAAATTCAACTACTGTAGTGAGGCCGAAGGCGAAGCCCACCCAGCATGCTGACGAGTATTCGAAGTTGCTTCTGTGCTCGTTATACGAGGAGGTACGTTTGTTGCCCCAAGATAATTATTCGCTATTAGAATAGGGCTAGAACGTGGCACAACGCGTTCTCACGCATACGGCCTTGGTTGAAATTCTGTTAACTCACTCAATTGTGTGGAACTACGGTTGGGAATTGCGTATCGCCTACCGCCCATATTGCGAGGTTCTTCGGAAAACTCGATGGAATAGAAGTCTATGGGTAATAGATTCAGTCCATGATAGGCGATCAGGTTATTTAGTTTCTGACCAACATTTTTTAAGAAAACTTATCGTTCGTTCATAAATTCGCTCGTTCCAGGTCTTGATGCGAGATTATGTAAAACATGTGTGAAAGTTGTGTTTTTTGTAGCTATGCATCATTTTTTATTCAATGTTACATTTGATGTTCGGTCTGTTTCGTTTTTTTTTTTAATTTTTCTTGGCATTGAGTTACAAGACGAGCAAATCGCTGGACTGTTTTGGCTTCTGGTAATTTTAATAACATTTTAATTTTTGATAGAAACTGCCTAAGATTAAAAACATTCAAGGAAACACCATTAGGCCCACAGCTTTATTAATCCATGTGAATACGGACTCAAATTCCGTTGGTTTTTGAATAAATTCGTCTGTGTAACATTTAATATTTATCCTATAAAAAGGGTTCAATTTGATTCATTCAACAAACCTCCCGAAGCCTGTAGGTATGAGTGCTGTAAGTACTACAGTGGTGGTACATTAGTGCAATGTTGCGTGAATACTCGACACAAGGTTGTTAATCGCGCCCACAGCTGCGTATCATATCTGTGGTCGCCATTAATAATCATTTTCCTAGATAAGCAAATAAAAACTTTTTTAACATTCATTTAAAAAAAGCAGCACTAGTACCCAATACCTACGCTAAGAAAATGTATTAGGAAAAAAAAATATTTAGAAAGGTAAACATGACATTTGTAAGAAAAAAGCTTGCTATTTTTAAAGATTTCTCATTTTACGAATAGAAATACCTACATGAAATAATTTTCAATTAGGTGCATATCAGAGCTTTAATTTTGTGCCAGAACAGTACTGTAGCGCAGTACAAAATGAAAAGTAGGTATATCTGAACTTCAATATAATAAATGTATGTGCCGCGCAGGGTTTTGAATTCTGCGAGTTCAAAATTCTGGGTGGCGCAGACCTGTTATGGGCAAACGTGACGTTTAACATCAGGCGAGCGATTTGCTCGTTTCGTCACTTAATCACATAAAAAAAAAAAAAAAAAAAATAAAAATTTGGTGCTGGAAATTATTCTACCGCTAAAAGCAACACTATAATGCTGAATGAATTAAATGTTTGAACTTTTATAATGTATTTTGCACTATGTGGGAGAGAAACCACTATAAAAGAAAAAGAAAAAACATTGCGACACTCATATACATAATAATGTACGGTCCATCATTTCGTATGCTGGCCATACATCCAGCTCACTTTTTATGTGCCATTCACAGACCGACAGGTGCTGAGCGTGCTATTAAATGCGAGATAACAATTGCCGAGTACAATGTGAGCACGAGAATACTAAACTTGGGTACTAGACAGGTAATTGGTGCTGTATCTGGTACTATGTTAGTCCTGTGACTGTGACCAGTTGTCACTTACCAGTTGGGAACTGGCGTTTGGTGCGAAAAGCGCAACAGCTGGTCGTGTATTTTTTTGCTGACTGTATGTGAGGTCTGTGGGTTTAATGGGGGCAAATTGGCATTTGTATGATTGTATATTTCTCTGACGATAACTTGAGTATGGTTGATTCGATCTTGCAATAATTTTGTAGGCAAATATGTAGTTTATTTCAGTAAAAAAATTATTGCCAAATATAAGCAAACTCAGACTAAAGGTTGTGGAGATATACAGGGGTTGCGAGGTGTCAATTTGCCGTGAACGATGTGTATATATTTAAAACATTTAACAGTCTCAGCAGTTACTCGACTTTAAGAGCTTACATTTCATTCAAAATTCACCGCAGGAAAGCGACCCGTCAATGATGCCATGGGGGCGTAATCGCTAACGAGCTGATCCGAGATATACAACCATCACGATTGCAAGACCGCGTTCACACGGGCCGATGCAGCCTTGGCCTCCGAGATAAACAATGAAATTACGAAACAGTGCAACCAACTGTGTGTAGGGTTCGGGGACGGAGCCACTATCGTATTTTTGACCAAGCGAAGGAGGTTTCAGATTATAAGGGAACAAATTTGCTACAAGCTATGAATGTTTTTTTAGTCTGATCTTCAAGAATTTTTGCGATAGAATTAAGTAGGTACTATAAAATAATCTAGCAAAAAGTTGCCGCCGAACCTATGGACAACTGCAGCATTGTAGCATTGCAGCATTGCACAACACAACCCAAACAACAAGTATTTCCCTAGAGTGCAATTAGACCGGCGAAATTCTTCCACGGTCGATGCCGCTGCGCCTCCTCTTCAGGGAAAAGGATTCTGAACAAATTCGTGCCTCTCGGTAAAGCGTTTAGTTCCTTCATTTTACCAACAGCACAGATAAGTTGGTAATGGTTCGTGTGGGGAAAGCTCGATGACTTGCCATTTGGGCTAATGATCGAACTTGATTGGTAAATATTTGAGAATCATTACTTTGCTTGATTGAGGCTATAGGTAGATGTGTTTGTACAAATATTAGTAAGTTGGCGCTTGATTAAAAAAAAAACAGCAAATTATGACTGTCATCATAATACAACTATGTTTTCTACTATTATTATAAATGCAAAAGTATGTGTGTGTGAATTTTTATTACCACGTATCGTAATCCTTTAACCGATTTTGATGAAATTTGTAATGCAGATAGATCCTGGAATAATACATATGTGACATACTTTTTATCATTACAATCACCATTTATTATCACCGCGCGTTTGATACCGCGGGGCTCAACTAGCATAATCTATATCATCTTAATACAGAAAACATAACTGACGCAAACTTCTTGTTTCGACCTTGTGATTTTCAGATTAGGCATTTGACGACACAAATGAGGAATATTACAATAAAATGTAGTTGAATATGGTGAGCACGCCTGGCCTGGAATATAAACTGGTTCTCTAGTGAGGTTGCCGGAACACACTGCTAGGCGCTTAGCGATAGCTTATGGATTCTAACTACATAGAAATCTGGAAATGTTGGCACTTAATGACGCCAAAGTCAACTGCAGCACTCTAAAATGTTTAATAAGTATCTAATGGAAGTAAGTTTAAGAAACTGTCACCCGAGAACGGAAAAATACATTTATACATTTGGCGCCAGGAATCCATTGTTTTGTTTTAATCTATAATTTCAATATGTTCAGAGACAATAAAGACTAATATCATCATATCATTTATCAAAATCGGTTCAACCGTTTAGTAGTTACAAAACTTACAAGGGAACATACGGACGGACATGTATACCTACATATCAAATACTTTTTTGGGTTCACCGCAGTCATGTAAAAACAAAACACGCCTTTTATACAACAGTAATAATCCCGTAACAATTAATGCTAAGGCGTACCAACGAATTATTTTTTATCAACTCAAATTAAACAAATGTTTGTTAATTAAAAGAAGAAATGTAACTAGACTAGTATACTGAAACCGCTTAAATTTTGCCGCAAACTAAAATGAGACAAGTCACGCAAGCTCATTAATTAAAGAACGCTGTTCCTAATCGCTGTTAGCTGAAATTAACTGAAGTAATTCTGTAATGGTCATAATAATTTATGAAATACATCTACATTATTAATTGATACTTTAATCATTTTGCTTGAAGCTACAAATATATTTATACTAATTATTTTCGCTTGAAATATGCGAATACAACGAGTAATTTTCTCGTTTTCATCCGTTTTACGGGATATCAAGTTTCTTATATTCACAGTAATCTATTGGCGCTCAAAATTGAGATCGTTTAGCTGTATGGAATGAAGAAACAGTCAATAAACATTAACATACGTTCAGAAAACAGGGTGAAACCGCGGAGCGTACAATAATGTTATGTTAAATTAACTAACTATTATTTTACTTATTCTAGCAAGGAACGGCTAGGAAGATTTTAGGTGAATTCATCTACTCAAGCTAAGAACTAGAAACATCAATAGAAGAAGGTATTTCAATTATAATTTTAGTATAATTGAATAAAATTAAAATGTTCTATAGTGCAGTAGCACGCCCACCTATTTATCCATTTCATTATGCAATAGAACAAAACAAGTCAATGAAATAGCACCGTTGCCAACTTGGCACACGATATCACAACGCGGCCTGTGTTCTTAGTATTTTGACCTATTCTATGTTTGTTTCTATTCGTGGCTTACAAATGCGGAGTTATTAATATCTGCCCGAATGATATTAGCCTTTGCAATTTAGTTGAGAATTGGCTTGGAAGTGGTTTATGTAACGACATGCTTGCACTTTGAACAACATTTTCAAAGACATTGTCTTGACGTGTCCAGTTGACAGTTTGTATGACGGTAATCTGTATCAAGGATTGTTCGTGAGCAGACCTTTTGTAGTGAGATATGGCTACAATAGGGTCCCCAGAAACTCTTGTTGTGTTAATGCTGCTTTCTTACAGTGGCACTTAGGTAGTTTCATTGATGGTACTACAGTCTCAATTTTAAGTTATGCAAAATTACTAAAAAAAACAAAGCGTATTTTGTGCAAAAATCTGATACATTAGTAAATTTCAAGAATGTATTTCGAACAGCTTTTTAATTAGGTATATGTTTAGGGAAATATTTCAAAAATATCAAGGATCTTAAAAACCAAAAAATCTACACAAAAGAACCGATTGACTTTAAAGATTCCAGCCGTTCGAGAAGGTCATATGAAAATTGAGGCTCTTACCTCGTAAATCTGTGCAGTCCACACCAGGCAAATACGTCTATATTTCGCCAAAATGTAGCCTCAGTCAAAGCCAGAACAATAAATTATTCATAAGATTTAATAGCTGTGCAAATTGGATCATAAATAAAGGTTGGAAATCGTCTGGATTTAAAACTAACATTTAAAAGGATGCGCCTGAATATCTCTCATGATAATTATGCAGATTTTAAATAGAAAACATAAATTAGGTGATAGAGTTAATGTGGTAAGATTAATTTAATGAATAACTGTGGTCGTAACCAATTCTGCCTACTCGCTTACGGATTTTTATTTTGCATCAGCCGGGTTATAAATAAAACACTTTTTGACTGTGTTTTTAGGTCTTAAATCTACGGCCACAAAAATTATACAGGTGTGGTTCGTAGAGTTCAAATTCTTAGAAGCCTCATTTTGCTTTTGAGAATTCTAGTAGGTACTCTGCTGATGTTCATTTAGATTTTCTAGTAGCTATTTTCCTTCTTTTTTACGACCGAAGTGAACTCGCTCACAGCACAACCAATAATTGTAGAGCAATAACACAACTCAGAAATTGTTTCATTCTGGAATAGCTCTTGAAAAATATAAGGTTTTACTACGTGGGCAATCGACCGAGTCAAGTTTAACTGCGCTATGTTATGCGCGAGAGTGGTAAAATATGCAGTAAAATATTAATCTTGTTAGGCGTACTATAATCTCAGGACTTAATTAGCCTTCAGACAGGGTAATGAGGTTTTTGAACACACTCGCATAAATATTGAAAGTCGTTAAAACTGGCGATTTGTGTCCGTCACAGGAATGCTGGCTAGCGTGTACTGTAAAACAGCGCCGCTGAAATATTTTATACGACCCTAGACCGCGCGAAAGTAATAGCTATTGGCCTGTCTCGCTGCTGCCTGGATAGAACTTTATTTATTCACATTTTTATCGATCGATAGACGTTATTTTATAAGCAGCTGCCCGATGTACTCGATTTCATTGCAGCCAATAAAAATACGAGCAATCAAAACACGTATATTTATAGCACCGACCTACAGCGAGTAAATCAAGATCTCTCAGCTCAGTCGCTGCATTTTTTAGCAATCAAATTAGGATTCTTTAAATATCGAGATTGCGGTTCCCGGGTGGTGAGATATGGCGGTGTGTTTTATTTTGTTAGCTTAAGAACAAGCGGACGTCGAGCATTCTGCGCTAAGAATTTAGCACACTTCTGGGCTGGAAATAACTGAGCCGATTTATTGTATGCAATCAGAATTCCTTAGGCTTATACCGATATTAATAAATTTTACGTTAGTATTTGTTATTGCCTAGTTTTATAACGATAATGTCTATTCTATGACTCAATATCGGAGTAACGATCCTTAATGAAACCAATTTCCTGTCTTTGTATTGATCCGTCCAATTATTAATAACAACCGCCAAGCCAAGTTAGTCCTTCAAGCGTCTAGAACCGTAGACACCAGGGCTACCTACTCGGTCTATACGAATTTAAATACGTTATCTAATTGCTTCCTACGTGGTATCTGCTCTAATATCATCAATCATCACAATAATCATTATCATTCACAACACTTTTCCGAAATATCGTCGTATCCGTGGAAGACAGCCACAGTTGCAAAACCCTAGGTTTCCAGGAGGCGGTTTTTTCTGATTATCTCGGAAATTTCTTAGACAACGTATGTTTTTTAGTATTCTAAACAATTCCTTGACACAACAGGCAGTGAATCATATTTTTTTTTTTTTTGACGATAGTATTTGTACGTGTTTTGTCCCTTAATACCTTACTCCACGGAATTTTCTCAAGATCACGTCGGCTTAACCGCCATGAGGGCTTTTTTCCGAGTGAGAAATGAGAAACGCGGTGAATTTAAGAGACATTGCGCCCTTATTCCACGTAAAAAGCTGGGTGGTGGCCTTCTTGCGACAAAAATATTAGAATTTGCGGTTTAATTTTTAGTGTTCGTGTACAAGAGATGAAAAACAATGTTGTTTTAACCGACTTCCAAAAAAAGGAGGAGGTTCTAAAATTCGGATGTTTGTATTTTTTTTTTTTGTTAATGGTTGGATGTTAGATATTATAATTGTGCGCGACTTTTTTTTATTTTGACCTGACCGCGAGCACGTCACGCTTGTAATCTCCTGATGAAGATCACCGAATATGATCAAAACTAGTCGTTATAAACGACTTAATTTGACGTTAGTAATCCCGTGTTAATTATATCAGAATATATTTTAATCTTTAAATATAAATAACAAGTCCTGACTGACTGACTAACAGACGACTTAAAGCCAAACCACAGGTCGTAGAAATTTTTTGGAGGGTGTATTTGTTTTGATGAGCAAAGGTGTGTACTAAGAAAGGATTTTTTGAAATTCAACCCCCGAAGGTGTGGAATAGGGTGTAAAAGTGTATATGGAGAAGCTTGTTTTGTTTTTTGATGCCACGAATTTAAAAATTTTACAATATGACTTAAGAAAATATTGATCACGTATTTCACCATTTTCTGGAAATCAACCCCTATGAGGGTGAAATGGCGTGGTAAATATGGCACGAAGAGAAAATTTGTTTTGATGCTACGTCAATGAAACTTTACACAGATGTACTAAATTTATAATAGAATCCCAAAATTTTCGAAAAGTCACACTCTCGAGCTGGAATTGTTAATTATCTGGAAAATTCAAAACGCTTTTACCAAAGCGCCAAGACTAAAAATACTCCAAAACCTTAAATTTTTTTGGGAAAATTGAAACAACAAACAACACAAAATAAAACAAACAAACTTTGAGGGTCTATATTCCCGAAACTATTGAAGGTAGTGTATTTGACCAAATGTTATAGGGGTTTGCGAGAGCTACTAAATGGTGGCGACGAAAATCCAAGATAACAAATTCAAAATGGTCCGAGGGGGCTGATTTATTGTATCTGGGGGTTTTAAAGGTCCCTAATTCCATTATGACGCTTTTGACATACTCTCAAAAAAGGAGGGTTAAGTAAATTTAACCCCAAAAAATAAACGGTTTTTAAAGAGTAGTGTCCACGTGGTCGAAGCTAGTTTTCAATAAAGTAGCGTCGACTGACCGCGAGATGATTTATTTTTTACCCAACTGCAACGAAGCTAAAAAAGAGGGATATGTATGTATTTATGTGTGTATGTACGCATGTATATTGATTGTGGATGTATAAAGTAGCTCTTTGTTATGACCGAATAGTGGTACTAGACTCACACAAACAAATAAGACGCGCGACGGGATCTAAATACTTCAATAAGAGATTTATGTCAGAATCTCCTGAAGAAGCAGGGGCTAGAAGTGCAACAATCGAAAGAAACACAAAAGTACTACCAAAAAGAATAAATAAGACGCAAGACATACAGGTTCCTTAAGACCTTGACTGCTTAACCCCTCAAGCAACTGCTAGCCAAGAAAAAACCAAAAGGCTCTTCCAAAAGACTCTTTCAAATCGCTTAGTCACCGTAGAGGAGTAAGCCAGCACCCGCTAAACCAGACCGGAAGACTCAGGCTTTTCTTAATGAAAACACTCTAATCGTAGACAGTAAGATCACCAAACTAAGTTTTTCTATAAAATCTATAAATTGGGACATCCTAGGGATATGCGAAACTAGAAGACCACAGACATAAAAAAAAACCATAGAAGAATACTTGGACTTTATTCTATTCCGCACACCTGGAACAAAGTGAACAAACGGAAGAAACGAGGTTGGGTTCTTAATGACAAAACCTCTGAAACACAATATTTTAAAATTTAAAACCGTGTTGGATAAAACTACAACTCTTTAAATAAAGACATCCAACGAAAGTATTAGATAATTTGTACTGGGATATTAAAGCCTCCGAAGACAAAATAGTTAACGAAATTTTAAAATCATTATGAATGCTGTTGATAAAGCCACTACGGCAACTATTTAACATAGTTATTGAAATATAAACAACGTCAGCACAGTGGTCGAAGTCTATTATTATACTTGTACATACAAAGGAGACCAATGTGACATTAGAAACTATAAACCAATCAGCCTAATGACAAACTTGTATAAAATATTCTCAATTTTTTTACTCAACCGGTTGACAATAACTCTAGACGAAAACCAACCGAGAGAGCAGGCAGGTTTTCGAAATGTTTTCAACAATGAACCACATACAGGTAGTCTTTCAATTGATAAAAAATCCAATGAAAACGGGAAACCGCTATTTATGTGCTTTTTATAGACTACACAAAAGCATTCGATTCTGTAGACCACAACATGATCTGGACTGCACTAAAATAACAAAGCACTGACCAGCCAAGAGCCCTACATTAACGTGATCTGCAACATAATTATACTCTAAAGGCATAGCCAGAATGTGATTAGAGCGGGAAAGCATGGAGTTCCCAATGGAAAAATGAGATAGGCAAGGCGACCCTATTTCATCAAAAACCTTCTCGGCTGTGATAGAGCGTGTTTCCAGAAGTCTGAAATGGGAAAACAAAAAAGTGAAGATAGATGAATATTTCCTGAGCCACTTACGATTTGCTGAATGTGGTATTTGCTGAAAATGCATTAGACTTGGAATCCATGGTTAGCAAACTAGTAATAGAGAGCAAGAAGGTTGGTCTAGAAATAAATGCAACAAAAATAAAGGTTACCTTACTAATCGTGAGTCTCATGTCATTGAAGGTGTAAAAATTGAGTATGAGAACATCTATGTTATCTCGGACATTTGGTTTCTTTTAATGATTGTACAGAAAAAGAGGTACACATAAGAATTTCATCAGACTGGAAAAATCATGAAATAAAGACATAAAGAAATGCTTAACATATGGGTGTCAAACATGGTATTTGAGTTAAATGGATGAAGAAAAAGTTCTACAAGAGAAATATGCAGAAAAGTTTATCAGATATAAAAAAAAACAGACAGATTAAATATAACTTGTAAAAACAAAATCAAAGTACCTGATGTATGTTAAGATGTAAGACAACAACGATAACACTACTTAAATATGTGGTCTGTGATAATGGGCAGGCTACATACCTAATTATGTAGGATGGAAAGCAACAGATGGACAAAAATAGTTACGGAATGTATTTCAAGAGATAAAAAAAGAAACCAGGGAAAGCAAAAGAACAGATGGAGAGACATAATATTATTTACGGAACAATACTGACCAGACGAGGAAGACGAGAGAGAGAGAGAAGAGTGGAGAGTTTTAGGGGAGGCCTACACCGCAGAGGCCACTTCTATGATACAAACTAATTAAAATTATATGTTATGTAGTATTTATAAGGTAGAAGAAATATAGACTTATTTATTTAATTTATTGTCTTTTTTTATATATATAAATGTAGGTATACAAAGATGTTTATTTTTGTTTAGTCCTTTAGCGTTGATTCTGACTGGCGCGTGACTTGTAATGTAACATATTTTAAAAATTGTAGTTCATGTACACCCAGTTCCCAATAGCATTAGAAAACAAGTTTTTCTTCGATTTTATCTACTGTGAGTAGCATTGTTTTTAGCCATTAAGTTATTGCACAAATAAAGAATGAAGATCAAAATATAGAATATTTGAATTTTATTCACCCTCGCGTGACATATTAACCAATTTCCTGGAACGTTTAATTACTCAAACGCGCCCGCACGCCCGGTAAATCCGTCAAGTAATGGCACAGATGCGCTTACGA
The DNA here is from genome assembly GCA_949125135.1 of Alcis repandata. NCBI lineage: Eukaryota > Metazoa > Arthropoda > Insecta > Lepidoptera > Geometridae > Alcis > Alcis repandata. The sequence continues at coordinate 5,126,520 of OX421226.1, read as the reverse complement.
CCCTGTCGGCCGACTCCCCAAGCAACTTTTACCGTCGAACACGGCCGCGCAGGCGAGTGTGGCCGTAATCACCGGATAAATTTGGACGCAGTGGCGTTAGTGGCTGTATTCTACGGAGTATTTTGGAGCGTGGCTTTTTGTCAAAATTTTAAATCGTGTTTTTTTATATCAAATACAGGATTTTCCGATTATCTGAAAATGTGAGTAGATGCGTATGTATTTAAGGATTCCAAAAATGCAATAAAAGAAAAAAGCCACAACCGCCAGTGTGGCAGTCTTCCACGGATAGGGCGATATGAGCATTTAGGTCTTCTCTAGTTTGATAATATAGGTATTTCAATTCTAATTTGAGGCCAGCCTCAATAAAACTTAAGGTAGTAACTTAATGTACCTATGTACTTGTATAATTTAAGTCTCAATAAATAAATTTACGTCTTTAGGTACCAACTCAACATTTAACTTTTATACTTTGGCCAACTAAGGCCTGAAAGTTATTTTTAGTTAGTTGTTGTAAGACATGATAACATTAATTTGAAAATTAAACAATCGATGTTACAACAAAAATATTTTTTTTTTGAATTTTTATTATTCTTTGTTTGCGACATGTCCTTGGTAAGTGTAAGATGTAAAATAAAATACACAACTGTAAATAAACTTCTTCTGCTTGAATCGAGTTGTATGAAAATTTTGCAAAGCCTCATCATCTTAACGAGTAAATAACGAGCAACGTTGCTTGCAAGCCGAATATGACGTAAATATATTTTTCTTGCGACACGTTATACTTAATTAATTTCCAGAGCTTTACTGGACTCACTTTTTACGTAAACTAAAGTCAAGTCAAGTTGCAAGCTCAAGACATAAAAAAGTACGAGAAAATCATAATCATAATAATCATAATCAGTTTATTGGTATTACATATTACAGGTCGAACAGAAATTAAATAAAAATAATAAATTATCATTCATAATAAATGTCACAGTGTAAAAATTAATATTCAAAATTAAAATTAAACATAATCACATTCAATGAATTCATCGTAGCTATAGAACGTCTGCTCGACAAGCCAGCGCTTGAGCCGTGATTTAAAACTGCCCATAGTGGGCGCAGTGGTGATGTGCTCTGATAGTTTATTGTATACTGCTGGACCCATGACGTGTGTTGACTTATCCGACTTCGCCAGTGAGCGAGGCACCTCCGCGAGCTTGTGCCCGAGGAATACTTTTACGCAGTAGTGGAACAAAATACAAATAGGTTAATTTAAAAAAAAATTAAGTTAATTCCAAAAAAAATCACTGATTGATTTCGGTCGCAATGTGAAAAATCGAGTTGTTTTTCTCGATTCATTCGTAGGTATTCGTTTTTTACGTACATTAGTCTATGTTAAGCTGCTCGCGTATTCTAGCCGTGTTTTCAACGTTTGTTAGCGTGAGTCTGCGAAGTCGGCCTCACTCCGCTAATATGCCTACAAATGTGGCGATGGAAAATCACCTCCACGAACCTGACGTTAAAGATTTATTAGATGCCGTAACTGAAGGCTTTTATTTTGAATTGTTACAGCCGTGCTAATGGGGTTAATGTTCTCAGAAATGGCCCTGTATTTTCCTGTTCATGTCATTTCAGCTAGACTGCCTTTTTGTTAACTCGCAAAAAGATTTGAACTCTTTGGTGGTATCGGACAGGTACCTGTGAATCGCTGTAGTCGGTTTGGCCTAGTTAGGTCCATACGGGCATAGGAATTCGAATAAACAATCAGTAGTTGCATCACTTGCGCTGACAGAACGACGCAAAAAGTTATGCAAGCGCTCCCTATCTTCACTATCGTAGAACATTTTTGTCCTATCTGCAATTTCTGAAATACCAACCGTACCTACAGTTCGTATCTAAATCACGCAACTCGCGGGTCGATGTCCTCATTATCACTTTGCACGATAACGTTATACGGAAAAAATCCATCCTCACAGATAAGATCGACCACTTAAAGTGGACCTATTGTGGTTTATTAAATTTAGCGCGAATGAGGTCAGTTGAAGAATTTACATGACACGCGATAGGTCTGCATACGCTGGTAATGGGAGCGTAAACAGCATTGTAAAGTTTGTAAACGGAATCTTGTCCTTGGCTTCGGGTGGTAGTTATTATTTATTCTGTGGTTTTGGGTAGTTAGCGAGGCTGCAGAGGTCACGTCACGTTGAGTAAATATTTTAGCAAGATTTAATAGGAATTTGCTCTTAGCGACAAGCGAACATTGTCAGTTTACGATGCCATTGTTCGCGTTACTTAACCTTAATTTTGCTGATATCAGCGCAGGTTAACTATCATTCAATTGCTGCTTATTGCTGTTGCGGTTGGTTTATTTTGAACGAACATTGATTACAAGCCAAGCTCCAAACAGCGAAAATATATCAAAACTCTTTTATTTACCGACAAAGTATTTTTATGCCAACTCATTTTCCCTCCATTTTCCAACACGACCTTCCTGCCTATGTTATTTTGTAGCATTATTATGACAAACACAGACATAGATTAGTACATAGTAGCTACTTTAATAGTAGCATGTGTAGCGTCCCTTAACATGCATTTCTTCATGTCGAAGGTTGTTCTGAAATGGACTCTTCTAGCTCCACAGTTCCACACTATTGTAGTACAGTTTCAGGGACATTCATTCAATAGATTACGGTTCTATACCCCGCTGTTACACAATTATGTTCGGTCACATTACTGGAGAGAATGAGGCCACGCGCTGTTTGCTTTAGATATTTTCACTGTCGCTTTCTTTCCTGTCGCCGACCGTGTGGGTAGAGAGCAGATTTTCTAATTAAAAGTTCTAGTAAAGTCGTGTAGACTCTACGACAGCGTACATGACAGTTAACAACTTTTCTTTTTAAATGAAAGTCCTAAGAACTTTTTGAAGTCGTAGTTCTAAAAGTTGAAGAGAAAATAGGACTTTTAAATCCCATGTCACTAGCTATTATACTTATCAGCCCTGGTAATCTTCTCTGGTAAGTTGATTGTGGTAGTTTAGAACTTGATTTGTTTTGTTATATTTTGCTATTATTAAGTAGAATGAAAAGCTTAATGAAGTACATTCAAATTTATTAATTTATTATTAGGTATGTGATATGTCACAGCACAGAATCAAATGGAGCAGAAAGCAAAATCAACACTGACTGACTGCAACCCAAAACAAAAATCGAAGAAACAAAGAACACTGAATTTTATCTGTGATTTGAAAAATAGTTTTAAAAATGCTGAAGTAAAGACTGACCTATTTTTCCATTAGGACTGTATGGGCCGTAGCTGCTGGAGGAGAGCGGCGAGGAGTACCCATTAGGCTGGGGTTGCGCCGGCGCGCCGGGCGAGGGCGAGCCCGCGCCGGCGCCGCCCGCCATCCACTCGCGCGCGTGCCCGTTCTGGTGCCCGTTGTGGCTGACCCCGGGCTCCGCCTTCACCTGGCTGGGCAGGCCGCGGTATGCCACGTCGTGCTTCAGGTCCATGCCGCTGCTACCGCATGCTGGCGGCCCGCCGCCGCCGCCGTTCGCACTCCACACTTCTGTAACAATAGACCATACTTTAGATTGGGTTAAGACTAAAGATATTACACTGATAAATAGAGTTCTGTTGAGATGTGTTATCAGTAGCGTCGCAATTATGTTAAATACACGAATATTAATATGGTTCTGGTTCGGGCGTGTGAGCCTTGGACAACTCGATCTCGAACTTTATGAAAAATCTTACTAAAGTCCCTACTAATTAAAACCTACTCTTTGAACATAAAATACTTGTTACTTGTTAAGGCGACTACTTGCTAAAGATTAAGTTGTTACATTTTGCTACAGATTTAGTTCCATATAATCTTATCCAAGACGATAGAGACTATAAACCGGGATTAAGCGGGATCTCAGCTGGGTAAGGTTGTCCCGGAATTTGTGGGACGCTAGCAATTGACCGGAATAGTTTCTCCCTTGGAAAAGCTTCGCAAAATGAATTTATTTCCAGCAATGGGAAAGTTGAGAAACAATTTTAAAATTTAATAAGTAGAACGAAACGTGCAAGACTAAACAGTTATCTAAATAGTAAGGGTAACTAAGCTTCTAAAAGATCTTCTCCAGACCAATTAATTTAGTAATTTACCAATTTAGTCTGTTATTATCATAGCTACGTACCTATTTAAAAAAAACATTGGTTGGTGTCAATTTTTAGGTTCACCGCATACCCTTAACGAAGTGACAATAAAATATATTTTTTTATTAATTTTTAAAGTTTTGATTAGCCAAAGAGTATGAAAATCAGGCACTGTACAGAATTGACAGCACTATACCACACCCTGAATTAAACGTACCTACAGCAAGCAAAGCGTAACGTCTAACACAAACAGACAACGGACACATGCAAGCATTACCCGACCAATTTAATCCCAATTTAATCCCAGGATTATCCGTAAACATTGAATGATAAATGGGGTAGTCGCACCTCGCACTAAATCTCTCTAGCTGAATTTCAAATCCGTTTGAACACTAAATGAGATAAAAACATACCAGAAGCGTAATTGAGTTGCCAAAATTCATATCTAGAGCAAAGTCTATAAATGCGGTATTCGAGACGAGTTTATGCTAAAAAAGATTGTTGTTGCCTGAAATCAAAATGGAAACAGATTTTGACCGCGTGCATTGCCTGAGAATACTCTATAAACCAAAATAACTACAACAGGATTTCCCTGAATGCTACTTGATTAAACTTCAACGGTGCTGTCGTCTCTGGCTGTCTAGTTTTAATCCACAAGCAAAGGTAACTTTTTAATTTAGCAACTTTTAGGAACATATACGTATTCACAAACAAAAGTGCTGTAATTCTCCTGACACAGCTTTCTAACGATGTTAGAAGATCTGTGATGACTCTACAAAACGATTACCGTAATTTAGTTTATTGTTTTACAATAGAATTCGAAGATTATTCGAGTCCCACTTCTGGAGTCCCATTCCGCAGTCGCGCTATTTGCGTAAGTGTGTCTGAAGCAGTACGTGGCACTAACACATGAAAAAGTACATGCATGGATATTTGCTCGCAGGGTTTTATGGTCCACACAATAACGTTTGTTACTTTAAACATTTTACGACTAAACATAAAATATAAATATGCAAAACACGCGATTTGCTCTGAGAACAGTCACTGCATTTGAGAACTGAATTGTATATAGCAGAGCGAGCTGATTATAAATTGTTAAATGTTATACGGGGCTTTGGCTGCACCGTATTTAAATCATTTCTATATTAAATAGACATTTGCGACCACTTTTGAAAACCTATTTTAGGATCTAAAATATACTGCTTTGTGAAAATATACGTGTTTAGTTTCTGCTTTGGGTTATAAAATAATATCTAGTACAGAATACACCAATTTTACTCATAAAAACGACGTGAATAAGAACCGGTGTTTTCTTTACATTATAATGCTCACGTGAGGTTTTTTTTGTGAAAATTAAATTAACGCGTTATTCACCATTTATAAACCGTTAATAACCACCGCTATCATCATAATTAGCCCGCCCTAATCCACTGCCAGACATACTCGTACCTAAGCTTTGGGCAAAGTCACACAACTAAGCCATATCTTCAGGTCTTCATTTAATTTTCATCATAATAATCCACAAAATTGTATGAGTGGTGGTATTCATTATCCGAGCCATTTTTAAACTAAGTCCCCACTGTATCTTTGTCATTTTCGTCCACTTTTTTTCAAAGACGCGTGCCACCCTTTTTAACGCCACGTGCCACCTTTTATGCTTTCTTTTCAATACCGATTGTAACAACTTATTGGTAACGCGGGAACGTCGCCAGCCTGATGGGCACGTTGGGCGTAGGGGAGCTGTCGGGATGTTAACTGTGTCTAGTCTTGTTAAATTATACTGTCTTTTTTTTATTCTAAAATATGCTTGCATTTGACCGCCATCTCGCCTGATGGAAAGAAACTATGCGGTCTACGATGGAGCACGCTTGCCAACCTAGGCTCTAGAAAAAAACGACCCTATTTGAACCTAGTATTTGTGAGATTTGTGAGATTTGTGTATAATATATTGAATCAGGCTACTTCGCGGATGTTTACCTTCAAATAACTGTTTTCAAACGTATTTCGTATTTCTATTTGTGTATATCTTAGTAACATCGATTTGTGTATAACTCAAAAATGGACTAACTTTCAACTATCTCGTAAATGGTAAACTGTTGCATCATCAGCCCGTGTTAGCCCACAGCTGAACATAGGGTCTTGAGGCGCGCCGACGAGCCTGGTCTTCGGCCCTCGTCATCGAGCGGCTGCGAGCTACCCAGCGCCGATCTCGGCTGCACCTGCTCGCAATCAAACAAAACCGAAGCTTAGGAAACAGTTTAGTCAAAAAAGAGGTACATTTAGATTTTCTTTTTGCATTGGGGAACAAAAAATTGTAATTGTCAAAAACGGATTGCGAAGTCTGTGGTGTTTAATAAATGTTAAAAAAAAAAACGATTTAGTGAGGGCACGTTACATTGGATACATTGAATAGACAACAGATATGGGACGGGAATAAGATCACAGATAGGTATGTCCCTCTGAATTTCGACGGTTCAATACTGCGACACCTCGTTTACTTCGAAAAAACAAAGTTTTAAAACTCATTATACATTTTTAAAGCTTTCGTTTTTTTTACTGAGACCAGACAGTGAACTTCGTTCCACCTAAAATTCTTTATTTCTTTTTTCCTAAACCACCCCAGAGCGGACCACTGAAGCGACCAAAAAAATAAAATAAAATTGGTCGAGCCATTTTCGAGGTTTTGTAAGATAGCACACAGCAATTGATTTTTACACAAAACAGAAGATAGATTTTAAAGAAGATTATCATTTTATGTTATCAGCCTTTTAACAGTATTTTATCTACCACCGGGCATTTCGTCAAGATAGTGTTTTAGGATTGGCTGACCTTACTAAATTACCTAAATAGTCTTTGCATGTCGATATTTAATCGATCATTTTCGGAGCATACCGAGACGCTCAGAAATGATCGAGAATCACGATGTTCGCCGTCAACAGTTACTTTGACAATTTTATCAATAATTTTACTATAGTTCCTTGACTCATACTGAATTACCTATAAGCTCAGGTAGGTAGCCGAATAACTTTGATCATCTACAGGGTTATTCACAAAGAGTACGCTAAGCCGAAAAGGGCTCATAGTACTCATCATTATGAGCAACTTTTACTATGGGACCAACTCAAAATTCGCGAAAAAAAAGTCAGCTGTTCCATAGAAAAATGTCAATGACACTCGACAAAATGTATGGAACAGCTGATTTTTTTATCAGCATGTTGTTTTTATTTATTCAATGATAAGCTTGCGATTGGTGGCCATCTCGCCTGATGGTAAGCAATGATGCGGTCTACGATGGAGCACGCTTGCCTAGATGAAACCGATTCACCGTTCTGTATTTATCTACCTAATAATACGTAAAGCAACGAGCTGTCAATGCAGCCCATCTCTATGCAGCCGGGCGGCGGTTGCACAACTCGGGCGCAGAGAAAGCGAGTGACGTCACGGCCTCGACACGCTCACCCACTTGCGCGCGCTGCACCAACCCACTTCCACTGATAGTACTGGATACGGCCCAATGTCGCAGAGCGATCGACAGTACGACAAACCAACAGTTATTTTTCTTAATTTTTATAAATAAATGTTTTTAAAATGTACATCTAGTAGTGTATTTCCGCCTTCAAATCACGCCGGGTATTTAAATTTTGTTATTTACAAATTTTTATAAAATAATAAAATCTATAATGACAATAATATAATTTAATATTTTTTTATTCTACTACTAGCTGACCCCCGGCGGTTTCAACCGCTGTTTTTTTTTTTACTTTTAAACCTTCCCTGTAGTAGAGCAAACAAAACAAAACAAAAACCAACAACAAAGATCGGACCAATTTTTGAACACACCTATAAATATTTGACAACCTATATAGTGACACTATTTTTTATTTCTAAAAAGACAAAAGAGATCGGACATCTCGAGTTAACCGTACCAAACATCAAATGTTTCACAGGACCAGTTTGTATTGGAAAATTAAATTGTCGATTTTAATATTTTTCTTTACTTAAACCTTCCCTGAACTTTTACAAATATTTCAAGATCAAAATTAGCGAAATCGGTCCAGCCGTTCTCGAGTTTTAGCGAGACTAACGAACAGCGATTCATTTTTATATATAAGAAGATTATATTATATATATAATACGTTTGCGTTTGACCGCCATCTCGCCTACAGGTAAGCAATGATGTGGTCAACGATGGAGCACGCGCGCCATGAAGGAACCGATTCACTCGCGACTTGCAGAATATGTGATAGAATTTGCAGACACGCAAATTCTATCTATCAATTTTGGGGAAAACGGAATTTTTGGGGAAAAGTGAAGTGAAGGCTAGAAGGCTGAAAGGCTAGCCTTAGATCCAGAGTTAGTAGGACGATCCCGGTCGTTAAAAAGGTTCTATTTTTGATAACTATTGCGATTGTACTCATTTTCTTGGGAGGGAGCGATGAGCGCTAAATGCGGGAAAGTTCTCATAATTCTTAATTTGTAAATAATTCACTTTGAGCTGTCAAAATTCATCCCGTTGAGACCAACGGTGGTGTGGTTAGTGGGCGGGTGAAATTTTGACGTCAACAGACTGGTTTAAAATAAGTACCTAACTTGTTAGTAAAAGTGAGGGAAAGTAAAAGCATTAGAGTAAAACTACAATACTAAAAAGCATTTCTATGTTATATATAACGAAAAGTATAGTAGTATAATAAATAGTATATATAGTATGTATATAATAGCTAGTAAACGCTTGTTAGTGTGCGTGACGCAAAATCGGCAGCTTCTCCGATACTGCTTTTAATTTCTTCAATGCCATCGGCTTTCTCTGCCTTCGTGCGCCTTCTCACGCACACCATGGGCGACATACCTGAGGTTATGGCTCGATTGATCGAGAAAAAGTTTGTATTGTTGCGTTGTATGTCTGGTCTTATGACGCATTGTGCGTCGATATTGTTTTCATTCATGACTAGTTGCTCCCGGCGGTTTCACCCGCTGCTTTTTTTTACTTTTAAACCTTCCCTGAACTTTTACAAATATATCAAGACCAAAATTAGCGAAATCGGTCCAGCCGTTCTCGAGTTATAGCGAGACTAACGAACAGCGATTCATTTTTATATATAAGAAGATTATGCTAAAACTGGGTGAGAAGAATGAAGAGCTTATTCTAATTTTATAACTAAGTAGGTGTCTAAGTTGTTTTAGGCTGAGTGTTCAATACAAGTATCAGAATGTTAAGGCCACCCAGAGACATATGTAACAACTCGCTTCAACGATCGATGCCGAACAAACAACCGGAACTTAAAGCTTTAACCCTTTCAAAGTACGGTAGCGTTTGGTTGAAAAATGCCTTTGAACATAATCTAAAGACTGATCAGATCATTCTAGATAATAAGTAAACTGTGTTATTCCTCAATATTCCTCAATGAGTCTAGACAGAGCCAGTTTAATTCTAGTTCATAACAGCGTCGTCTTGATATACCACTTTCCCTTCATCAATGCGTTTGCCGGTTTTAAGTGGGTCTTGAGCGAAGTAACCCAGACTTCATGTACATTATAGACTTGCTTCTACGAGTTTCGTTGGTACACTAGATTTTATCTTCTTTTACGACTGTCTCCGTATCTAAGGAATTTACTCAGCAGACCGGAGCCATTTCTAACATTTAACAAGACTAAGAAACCTCAGTCGCACGAACGCAAAGTGACCTTAATTCCCTCGAATGGCCCATTGAGCAAAAAGCATCACGATTTTATTCGCCCGAACCGTCAACATTGGCCAGCGCGTCGCCATTGCGGTTTCCACGACAGCGCATTGTCCGCTGCAATGTCCTAACGACTCGTTCTCGCCTCAGACCTCCACCAATAGAGAATTCGCTTTTACGACCTTAGCAATAAACTTTTACGATTCATTACGATAACGTTAGAATAAAATACGCCAGCAATCGAAAGAATGTAAGCACCAGCTCGTTTGGTATTTTCCTTTCGGGAAATATTCAGCGCGGCGTCGAGATTGCGATCGTCTGATTTATGTGATGCTAGAAGAGAATATTCAGTGAAATAAATCTGGTGCGGTTCGGTGGTTGAGAACACGTATAAAATATCCTCGACGCGGTCGGTGGACATTCGTCGCGTAAAGCGCATTACCTGCGCGCGGAACGAGGACGCCGGGACCGGAGCCCGTTCCAGAAAGGAGATATCGTCCGGTTATGTGGTGCAGTCAGCTTGGCGCGCGTTTGACTCGCTTGCATTCTATTCAAAACATCGGACCTCGATAACGCGGAAATAGAATTTACGAGTAGCGCGACCCCGCGGTAATACGCGAGGTCACCGCCGCGTTGCGTCATTTCGGTGGACTAATGGCCTTGTTATAATACGTTTACGTAGGCATAGTAATGTTCGGGTTCGATAACCGAGCCCTGAGGTGGGAATAGACCGTTTGCTGCCATAATTAGAGTGTTGGGCGCAGCGGACTGACGTTCATGCATTATTGAGTTGAGCGTGCTGCTGGCTAAGGTGATTGCCAGCAAATTGTTATAGTTCCCACGGGAGCCGCCATGTTTGTGCATCGTTTTATGCAATTAATTCTATTAGAAACTAGGCAGTGCAAGTTATGCAATAATAAGAGAGTGAAGGACGTTGGCTTCATTGGTATTAATCTGTTTATCCATGTGTTACCTCATCACATTATTTAGATTGGTTTCCACAGTGATATTATAAATTTGAAAGCAATCTCTCCAGCTATTTGTTTATAATCTCTTCACGACTAAACAAAACAGCTGTACCGAAAAGACAATGGGAAAATCTTTATTTCAGAATCTCGCAAAACAAATAAGCAACATATGCAGCTAGGTATACTCGTACTTTATGCACACGATCAGCTAAGAAAACTCTCTGCTTCGAAATGGCTTTCTCAACCAATCTTCACAAACCCAAGTCAAAGGATTGCCATCATCGGAGGGCAGGACGTCTCCGCAAATGTAATTTTCTTTTATTATTGTCTTGTACCGAGAAAGGCTATAAATGTCCAGAAAACAAGAAAAGTAAAATGATTTATGTTCAGAACGTATTCTATCTTCACGTTATTTCTAATTGGGACGTCCTGTATCAATAAACTGATTTAAGTCTAACTTGATTATGATAAAAATCGCAACTGTTATTGAAATTAAAGATCTAGCAAGTTCCAAAGATCTACGCATTTGTTCTTACAAACCTTTGTGAAAGGGCACGCAGTTTTAGTTCACAACTTGAGTTTCAAAACAACATTGAATAACGCGCTAATAATTTACTATAATTTTCAAAGAGGCGACAGAAATCAAACACCACGTGTTATACCACCATAGACACCATAGACACCATAGACCAAGTATGTTACAAAATGCTACTAGTATCCGAATACCAACACCTAATGTAGATACTCGTAGATACCAGTTACTCGTATCATTACTCGCTACACAGTAAATACTTCAATAACACGAAAGACGATCCTAGACTCGCTGCAAATGTAAAATCCTAGGATATTCTCTCCAGACGACAGCCTTTCTGTTTACTGCATCCTATACTGGGATTACAGGGATGTATTGAAGAAGTTCTGGCGCAAATATACTACGAGAAGTGGAGAGAAAGAAACAGATGGCTTCATATTTAAACTAGCTAGTTTCGACTTGAAAAGTACTTTAAACTTTGTGCTTTGGATATTATTATTTTCTTTTGTATAATGCACCAATTAAATGGTGGTCAAAGTCAATAATGTGTCACAAAGTATAGGCAAAAACCTTCTATCTCATGGTATTTCTCTATTTTTGAATCTATTTGTTATAATTTCATGATTAAATGTACCTGGTCAATGATGCAATGCTGTACGCCACAAGAACTTATTACAATAAAGTGTTCACGAAACTACCTCTACAATTTTAATAATGCCATGCTAAAAGCAATAGTCGTCTGGACTCTTTACGAAGAGAAGAAAAATAGAAGATTTCAGAAGAATACGTCTCTGAAGCCTTCGATACGGGAACCTCGAGCGGATTGCGAGCGGGCGGTATAAGATTGGAGCTGAAATCACGTCGCTACTTTATCGCCGCATTGCGCTCGCTTGATGGTGTGCCGCTGTCTTTAAGGATCTTGAAAAAGGATTTCTAGAGAAAAATATAAAATGAGAAGCAAAACGTAAGATAGCTTAGAAAGTAAGCTGGGATGCATAATCAAATCTGATTTTTTACGACACGACTTTACTCGCATACCTAGAATCTACATGTTTGCGAATACTTGCTTAAAGTAACTTAACAAAAAACCTTCCAGATGCTGCAAGATGATGCAAACAAAACCAGATGTTGAATGAACAGCCGATACATCAAAGGATGAATGGCATGACACCATTGCTTCACAACATTGCTTAACCAACGCAAGCTTCTTTATGACACTACAAATATGGACAAGATTTATTTAAGATCTGAACCAGTAGACTGATTATGTTTGACAGCTCGAGTATTACGAAATTAGAAGTGACATAGTGTTAAATGTTGGTTGAACAGTTGGCCTGATTGTCTAGGCGAGGACTGGTGGAATGGTGTGACGAGTTTGATTGGGGCGTGGCAATACAATATTGGCATCAAGCTGTCGAGTGTCGAGTACACATTTTCAATGAAAGAATAATTTTGTACTTTTTATGAAATACGAAATGAAGATCATATAGTAGGTATTAAAACTGGAAGTTTAAATATATTGAGAGTGTGATTCACTGTTAAGTTGTGGATTTGTGGCAGTGAAATACGTATGTGTTTACGAGTATGTTCATTGTTATAAAATTTCAGATATCATAAATTAGTGAAGACATTTTGTCAAGTTTATTATTATGAAAATGCGATATGTTTATGTAGTTACGTACATGAGAGTAAAATAAACTACTTAAAAGACGAAGAAGCAAATAAAATTCAACTTTCTATCAGCCAATTGAGAAGAAATAGGAGATTCCAAATATCAAGTTACTTCACTTACGTAAGCCTTAAACGAATATAAAGTTACGTCAAGTTCCTTATTCTGCTATAAATTGCTTTGTTTGGAACAACTGCCAAGCCCTTCGTACACAACGCTATACCCAATGATTTTGGTTTCTAACGCAATACATTATAGGTTCGTACAAGTCGTTGCTTATGGTTTGAATACACGTAACGAGTACAGTGACGAGATATTGCCCTCGGCCGAGTACTCGGTTTGTATAAGCATCTTGATGAGGTGAGACAGTCCTAGAACCATGATTTGTTTGCTCGGCCGAGTATGCCCATTTACTGTCTCGCCACTGTACTCGTTACGTGTAATCAACCCGTATGAGACCAAAATCGTTGTGCACGAAGGGCCTCAGAGTATCAAAGTACCTACTTGAGGTGACGACGAAGTTAGCACAAATATAACAATTTTGCGTTAAAATACGATGGAAAAGTTTGCTTAGAAAAGAAATAATTGGAATCAATAAAGTTTGGGAATAATTTAAGAAGATTAAATTAAGGTAGGCATGACTACAAGTATCTAGTTATCTTTGTACAGAACATTATTATTTGCGCATTAGTGTTATGAACTAAGTCTTTTATATCACGTGAATGTTTCTATAGTCAATAGGTACCGTTTTATTTACCAGGGATTTTCTCCTGAAGCAAAATATTTAAAATTATGAGCCATAAGAGGTGGACCTCCGATACTAAGAAGCACCATTTTTCTTTATCTTGAGCAAGCATGCGAGCATTAACTTTTAGCTCCCTCTTAAAAGTAATTCTCATTTGAACTAGTTTAATATGTTACTCTCTTAATTATAAAAGTCTAAATTGAAAGACTCGATGGTTCTAATCTAAATCGATGGACTTATTAAAGAAGCGCCTGTGTAAATTTATTTTGTGACAAACACTTTATGCTAAAGCACATATCTCTATCTGCCAACCTTTATTAAACAGCAGAACAAATTATATTGATTTCTGACATTCAAAGTATGTTATGTACTTTATAAAAAGTATAATGAAAATAAAACTGACCCTTGAAAAGTAAGAAAAAGTATGAAGAGGTAGGAAAGTACCTATTTAGTAACTGCGGAGGCGTAGATAGCTTTCTCATCGACTCATAATAAGTTATCTCATATAATGACTATTTATAACACGTTATAAAACACGGTAAGGTGCGTTTGCCCTAGAGACACATACCTATATATCTACTTTGTAAGTAAGTTCTGATCAACCATGTGAAACTGATTGAAGTGAAGAGAAAACCTTTACGCCTCGCACGTAATGAGAAACAAAATAGCAACAAGAAAACATGTTCTGTGCAATATACATAAGCTCTACATAATTATGTTAATGACTTTACTGCTAGACTCACGTGCTGCCTTCTACTGTAGTCAAACTTTCGTTTTTCGCTTGTCATCTACCTACTTCTCAGAGAGCAAATGCTTTTGTTTTTCCCTTTAAAATTATGTTACAAACTGCGTGGCACAGTGCACCTGCGATCCTACAGAAACAGTTGATCTTTTCGGGATAAAAAAAAATGCTTATGGGCTTATGTGTAAATCTTGGGTCTATGCTATAGCGATAGCAATTTATTTGGAAATCGGTTATCAGTTAGTTGTATTAATACCTATGTTAGTATCTTAGTTACGGACAAGGTGGCGAACAAAGCAAGTCTTTAAAAAAAAAGGAAAAAAAATCATTCAATTTCCAAACAATTACATTAAAACGATATAAATGTAAACATTATTAAATAAGCACTCAAACACACAAACTTTCTCCTTAATAATATTAGTAGGACAGGAAATTGCCGAGTCGCTTCATACAATGTTTAGTACACAATAGACCCTGAATAACTCGAATGTCGGAAATGCTAAAAACTTGCGAGTTAATGAGTTTTCAACTTAATAAGTATGTGAATAATCTGTACCTAGTATTACGGGTTTTGAATTGTTTTGTCTCTCGAGTCAGGTTGATGTGCTATTTTGGTAGGGCTATTTTGCAGAGCCCGCCTGGGGAAGTACCACACCTTTGTCAGTTATTCCACCGCCAAGCAGTAATGTGCAAACATTACTGTGTTCCGGTTGGAAGGGCATTGTTTCTAGTGAAATTACAGGGCAAATGGGAGATTAAACAACTCATATCTCAGGGTGACGAGCGCAGTGCGGTGCCGCGCAGGGGCTTGAATTCTGCGAGTTCAAAATTCTGGGTGGTGCAGACCTGTTATGGGCAAAGGTGACGTTTAACATCAGGCGAGCGATTTGCTCGTCTCGTCAATCAATTACATAAAAAAAAAAAAAAAATGTGAGCATAATGTATTCGACCATTCGAACAAAAATGTAAATCTTATACTTTTCACAGCATTTTCCATGTGTCACAATCGTCCATTTTCATGTATGTATGCATAAAATTTACGTTCAACTCAGCAAATAAAATCCATTCCAAAGCATGGAACTGAAACAATTTAAACTGAAGCGAGTTTCCGCTATCGAAACACATGAATAAAATCGAACAATGGTCCGATTGCAGCACCGACAACGCTATTGTGACGATATATTTAATGCATTGACAAAAGCAAGGCAAAGCCGGGAACAAGGCTGTGGCAAGGACGACGAGCGACCTCGATCCGCCCTTTCGTGGTAGCTTTTGCTCACGCGATCGAGAAAAAGTAGCTGATATATAAGATTTTGCAATTTGTTAGGTCAATTACTACGAACATGTAATGAAACCAAATGACTTACGATGAACGAACAAAAATAGGGACGTGATGAAACCAAAAACAAATCTCGAGAATTTTTCAGAGCCGAGCACAAATTCATAAAAGTTCTTGTTCATATTTGAATGAATTTAAAGTTACAAATAGTACAAATTTAGCCACAGATTCTTCGAATAGTAATTTTAATAAAACGAACAAAAGAAAATGGAATGACTTCATTGCTTTGAAAGACCCTGAATTTTCCACCGCCAGCGTCGAAGCTCTAAACTTGGCGAATAAAGTGAAGTTTCAAATTGTTCATTGTTCGAACGTTCGAGTTGGCAATAGTTTGCATAATAGTTTTATTCGTATTTCATGTTCCAGTCCATTCGTATGTGTAATATCGAATGCTTAAATTGTGTTCAATAGATTTTTACGACCCGACTGTCTTCCGAAACTAGTAAGCAATTTCACTATCTTGCTCGAATTCCAATAATAATTTTCCTTTTGCGTCTTCCTGTCTCCGCACTTAGCACTTAGATCGATACGCTTTGTGATACCATTATGCAAATATTATTACACTTTACAATCATAAAGCTATTATAGCATTATAAAATGATTTATATTTCAAGG
Organism: Alcis repandata; assembly: GCA_949125135.1. Classification (NCBI taxonomy): domain Eukaryota; kingdom Metazoa; phylum Arthropoda; class Insecta; order Lepidoptera; family Geometridae; genus Alcis; species Alcis repandata. Next base: position 5,110,110 of record OX421226.1, on the reverse strand, counting down.
ATAAACGCCAACGTGAACAAAATATTTTAATTCGCATGACTGGTATTGGTTCAACGAAGATTGATCACATCCTTTTATTGTCTGCTATCATTCATTATATTCATGACCTTACCGAGACGGCTGTACTTTATCAATGGTTCACATCTTAAAGTTTTTGTCCTTTAAATTTACCTTTACAATAACAACTTTTAAATTTGACTCAACATAAACAGCGTGGTCTGTGCAGAATGATAAAATTTTGATTGCTTTTGATGATATCGTTATTGCTTTTGGCTTCCAAATAAAAGTACTAAAAAGCGGCTCTTAACGTTCAAGTCAATGACATATATATAGGCATTAAAACATCAATAAGTGAAGAGCATTAAGAAAATCACGAGCGACTAATAAACGCTGCGTAAATTAAATATGAAGGTAATTGCAGGGGAGTTATCGGTGAGGTCCTTTGTATCTCTTTTTATGGCGGCCATAACTTAACTCCCACCTCACCTGAGTTATTTATCGGGAAATTTAATTATGAATTGATGCGAGATATGGCGACTGCAACCTACGCCAACCTCATTAAATGAAGCTATATGATCTCATTTAATATGCATTAGATTTTACTTAGGCTAGTGATTATTCCTAAAAATAAAGATGTGATAAGTATAAGTACCTACCACCTACCTCTGATTACTAATTTTATTACAGGTAGGTACATGCTACTTTTAACATATACCTATATAGATCTTCTCATTTTTGTTTTTTGTTTCTATACCTATTAACTTCGGGCTGGCAAAAAACCTACTCGGTTAAAAAACCTGGGTTTTTGGTGTCTTGAAGCCGCGAGTGAATTGGATTCTTCTAGCAAAAAGTCCTCATCGCAGACCTCGTAATAGAACAGAAAATCAACTGCTGTAGGAGCTTTCTGAATAAACCTATAAAATCACCCAAAATGTACCATATATAAACGTACCTACCTAAAACATACAATATACCGGATCACTCATATATGACGCGGCCATTCATACCATCGCGCATCGGTATCAATCATAAAACTTCACGATATTCCGCTCTTGGAAACAAAGAATCCTAAATTCGCGCAGTAGATTACACTGACGCAGACATTACAATGCACTGCTCTAATAAAACCGAACTGTGCTCTTATTTCAAGAGTAATATATTCAGAGAAAGAGTCGCGATGACGCCACTCTTCGCAGATAGCGTCCGAATGAGCTTACACTAGACTGGATGCCCTGGAAATTAATAATTTATATGAGTGCACAGAGTGCACACTTGATCGCAGCACCGACAGTTTGGTGGTGACGCCAAGTGCATTAAATTTATGAAGCTTTGTTGGCAAACGGTGGCAAGCGAAAATACATAAATCGTTGTGTTGAAATTGTGAGTGATATTTTAAACTGGCTTGAATGGATTTAAAAATGCTGATCAATTATACATGATTATTTAAGTAGTTCTTTTTAAAACTAAACGAATCATAGCTAACTAAGATAAATGAGGTAGAAGTGAGCAAATATAATTGTATTTTTTTGCTAAAGCAAATAATGTGCCCCATGAACTTTTTCAAACAAATCAATGGCTGTTGATTACGAAAACAGTAAATCAATCAGTGGGGAGTTCTTACTAATATTATAGATATGAAAGTTAGTTAGTTTGTTTGTTAGTCTTGATCCCACCAAAAACATAAATGTAAAAAAGGAGAGCCAAGTTCAATACAAAAAGAATGGAGATCTAAATGAGTGCCAAGTTTGATGGTCAGTCCTGAAATTTATTTAAACTATAATATAAAACATCATTTTTCTTATAACTTCGGATATATTGTAGCCTAAGGTTTGACTTGGCTAGTTTTCATAAACAAATTATTATGTTCGATGGCTAGATTCTACCAGCATGCCAAATTTTCGAAATAATAATAAAATAAGAAGCGACAAGTAACAGGTTTAGAACTTATGAAGGCTATGTAATATTCCTGTAATTCGTATATGAAAACTAGCCAAGTCAAACCTTAGGCTACAATATATCCGAAGTTATAAGAAAAATGATGTTTTATATTATAGTTTAAATAAATTTCAGGACTGACCATCAAACTTGGCACTCATTTAGATCTCCATTCTTTTTGTATTGAACTTGGCTCTCCTTTTTTACATTTATGTTTTTGGTGGGATATCATTACTTTTTGTAAAGAATTCAAATTTACTGCAGCCTTTAACTCAGAAGCAGCTCCATAAGTTGTCGAACAAAGCATGCTTGCTCGATACTCTTCTTCAGAGCAGTAAGGATCTCCGTTTGGACCACTAGTATACAAACTTAAATCATACCAGTTACGACATAAATGCTCTACAATAGTCTCACGCAACGTATTTGTTTGTTGTATATTATTATGCTCAAACAAAGAATATGCAATCGAATGGAATAGGCAGCTTCCATCGGGAGGCATTGGAATTATTCGGTGTAAGGTAAGTGTGTCACCCACCCGTAATTCTATGGTACGACTCATTGTATTATACGATATACGTAATAAAAAGATAATTATTTAACAAATTATAGTCAACACAAGAGGCGCGTTTTGATATTTTGTCAACGCGACGTAACTATAGTGATGTTACCATACGACTCGGTATTTGATACTCACTATAAATCGATTCAAGTTTGTATGAGTATTTGATCGATTTGATTATGTATTGTAAGTTTATTGGATTAAGGTTTTGATTAGAAAATTAAACTTAAACTTTAATATTTTAGGTATTTTGAAATGGTTCAAATGGTACAATGTCAAATACAAAAGGTCAATTTGTCTTTAATTTAATATTTTTAGTTACAAAACATTCACTCAATCACAATAAATGAAGAAAAAGCGAAAGTTAGTAATTCACTCTGTGAATTTATTTGCGTGCATTGCTTCGTGATATTATTTTGTACTTTTAGACTCGAATGCGAGTAAGGCATCATTCACAAAATCTCCCCTGACTGATCCAGCTGATCAATATTTAATTACGATTAAAATCGAATGAAGCTGGTGAAATTCAGTAATTAATTGGTTACGACACTAATATTTGAAAAAGAAGACTGAGAACGAGAAATAGAGAACTCTTTTTGAGAGTTTCGTTTTAATTTGACATTTTCTCAAGAAAAACTATTTGTTACCAATGAGTTCTCACTTTCAAACTCATTCAGTCGCACGCACTGCTCCCAGCCCACTGCTGTGCGACGTTGTACCGAAATGCATTTAAAATAATTATTTATTAGGAGTAGAGTGATCTTATAGACTATTGATTACTCGTGTATATTCACGTGAAGACCTTAAAATCCACATAAAGACCGGCTGTTATAAGTTTTGATTGCTGATTGCTGAGGCACCAAGTCTATGTTAAGTGTTCCAAAATTATAATAAAATGATACAAATTTACCAGTTTCAGATTTTTTCCTCTGTTTTCACCTAATTACCTATCTGCATACCAAATTTGAACTTTCTAGGTCATCTGGAACATGGATATAGTTTTAGTCTATAGTTAGATCAGTGATAAAAATTACGATTTTTGGACGTTAATATCTAAATAACCGTTTAAGGTGTGTTTATGAAATTTGGAGCACATATGTATCTCGCAAGTCTTAATATATGAGCCAAATTTGACACGTTTATGTGAAATAGTTTTTGAGTTATGACGAGGTCAAAAGTGCCTCCAAATGGTTCGTGTAATATACACACGGTGCTGCTCGCCAGTTCTGTCACTTGAACTTGGCTTGACACGCTACCGCGTGTCTAGATTTTGCGTTCACTTCGTCAGAGTTTACCCATCATCACCGTGTAGGTAGAACAGCGGGACATAGCTAGTATAAAATAAAATAAAGACTGCTAAATGTTTTTGTTCCAATTAAAATACACAAAACAAAGAAATCTGCGTCATTAATCAGAAACAGGAATCATTAGTGAGCACTTAATTTATTGGAACGAAGCCTCGGAAGTTTAGGCTAAAAGCAGATATTTCAATGTCAATAGCAGAAAATAAAACCTCAATAAAAACGGTAACAAAGGAAAATATCCAGAAGGATCGTCCATTATCATATCGCGATAAATAATGGATGAATGAAACCGACCAAAATCTTGAATGTTATTTTTGTCGTCAGAAAAGAACAGTTAAGATTATAAAAAAAAATAGTCTTATTACATCAATTGACGTAACAAATAACAGCAATTGAATACCTGAGCAACGAAAGCCTGGTGTCGAACTAAGTGACTTGACAGTATTTCAAGTAATTTTCTAGCCCATATACATACGCTTTAAATCACAAGACACAGCAAGTTACGCGTTTGATAACTTCGGATCTTAAGTGACGTGACCTAAATTAACATCGGGTTTGAAAGTTTTTTTATTTCTTATTCAAAGATAGGGGCTTGCGTTTGACCGCCACCTCGGCTGATGGGAAGCAATGATGCTGCCCACGATAGACCACGCTTGCCTAGAAGATACCGATTCACTCTCGACTTGAAGACACCCATATTTAGGTATAACCATCGGGGAACACCTAGTCAGGCAGAACATTCCAGTGATTAAAATTGTAACGTTATCATCATCACACTACGCGTAGCTAAATTTCTATAGACAAACATAGAGTGCACGACTAATGGTCACGCATAGCCCAAGCGTAGTCCACGAGTAGCTCACGCGTCACACGTTGACGTAATACTTTCTTTACCTACGAAAGTCAACATTAGCAACAACACAATTAAGATATAGTAATTGTTTCTACACAGGTAGTAATTAAAGCTTAATTATGTAAGTATGTGCAAACTCTTTGACCTATAGCATGCTCGTAGCATAAGTAAGTTAATAAAACACAATTTTGTAATATTCATGCAGCTGATTAATACAAAGAAATATACGTTTTGTTAAAACTATTTTTAACCTTAGTTTGCTTTTATTTATTACGTACATGATACGTCATATCGGCGTAAACAACGTCCGTGTGTCGTCCTATCCTTGAGATAGGGTCATTGCACCAAAGCCTTCACTTTTCACAAATTGCTTGTTTTGTTTGTAGAGGTGTTTCAACGATCCTCAATTGGCTTTGTTTTACGCAGTTCAGGTGGATTCGTTCCGCGGAAGAAAGTATTTGGTAAATCGTGAATAAATTGAATGGAATTCGGTTTAGAATTATAATTGGTCTTCGTTTAGTATGTTAGTGGTGCTTTTTGTTATTTAATTAAGATGTTTTACTTTCTTTCGCGATTTTTATTATTGCTATGTGTTTTGTTTTAATTTTGGATTATGAAGAGGCTAAATCCATAGCAAATCTTAAATTATCTTTTTATTTGACGTCGTGCCTGGTATTGCTTGCAGGGCTAGTTTGGTTTTGCTTTTAAGCACTTATTGAAAGCTCTCCATTATTAGGTTTTCGGCAGCTTTCGGCGATCACCCCCAAAAATACATATGTCCAAACTATACATCTTCATATAAAAGTAGATGTAGACTTTATAAGTAATTTTAAAGCAATAAATCCGCGTTAGACCATCGGTTGGTGCTTTGAAGTGTAATCCAAACAAAACAGTACCAGTACAATTCACTCTGCCCTCTAATTCAGTGCAAGCTTTCCCTACATATCTAGAGGCACTATTGGGACTAGTATAGCCTTTATAGATCAAACAGAACAATACATGACATGCAATGACTCTATAGCATCAGACTAATAACAGAGTATCGTTTATTTCCCTACCCTCTAACTTGACTGCAAGCAAGGCTGGCTATAAACGGCGGGAGTGGCGCTAGCGGGCCTACTCTACAGCTTGTTGTGTCTGCCGGTCTCGTATCGATCCGGCGCCCTCGTTTCACCGGTCTGACTGCGCCTCCTGCATACTACAGCGGCATAGACCTGTGCTACAGACTACAGCAGGATCTTGGTTTGGCAGAATCTAAGACGACATTCGGCGCAGGATATTTTATTTTTCATTCTATTATGTAGGGCTACGAGGAATGGTATGCTATGCCGAAAAGGGCTCATAGAAAAATGTCAATGACACTCGACAAAATGTATGGAACAGCTGATTTTTTTTTTCGCGGATTCCAAGGGTTGGCATGTTTATAAAAGTTATTCATAATGATGAGTACTATGAGCTCTTTTTGGGCTTAGCATACCTTTTCCTTATAACTCTGTATAGGCTTGCGTTTAACTGCCATCTTGGCTGATGGTAAGCCATGGTGCAGTTTGTGAAGGAGCGTGCCAATAATAGAAGAAACCGATTCAATCGCGACTTAAAGACACCCAGATTACATCTATGGGGAACACCCACTCAGGCAGAGTAGATATAGTTAACGTATAGGCCAAATAGCTGGCCCTAATGTCAGAGTATAGCCGCCTGAAAGGTCTCTGCCATGGCTGGGCGGTTGCTGTTAAAGGACAAAGAAGCTGGGCCTACCCAGAAGACGGATAATGGTTTCCAAGTGGGTGTAAGTAAGTATGTATGAGTATGCTACCACTCTCTCTATAAATCATTTCCGAATGTTTAGTATTTTTATTTGGCGACGTTATGAATTCAGATAAATATTCGTAGACTAGCTGACCCCCGGCGGTTTCACCCGCTGTTTTTTTTTTACTTTTAAACCTTCCCTGTAGTAGAGCAAACAAAACAATGAGACATCTATCTAACAGTTAACTCGGACATCCCGCCCGAGTTAACTGTACCAAACATCAAATGTTTCAAAGGTAGGAACAGTTTGTATTGGAAAATTAAATTGTTGATTTTAATATTTTTCTTTACTTATTTAATGTTTCTCACCGTTAAAACCTTCCCTGAACTTTTACAAATATTTCAAGATCAAAATTAGCGAAATCGGTCCAGCCGTTCTCGAGTTTTAGCGAGACTAACGAACAGCGATTCATTTTTATATATAAGAAAGAAGAAGAAGATATATTCAGTATCTTCTTAATCATTCTCCAGTTATGTAAACAACTTATATAGGAAAAGTCATATAAAATGAATCATATTTTATTGCCCATTATTTTAGTTATTAATGTTTCCTGGACATATAACGTAACAAGTTTCTGATGCATACGAGTATACTTTTGGAAATAAACGTTTCTGTACCATTTACGTTCTGGGAAATAACACATCAATAAATAACTTTATGTCCATTATTCAAGCAATGCAAGGCAACGATGCACTGCAAGATAAGTATTGAAATAATGGAGATTTCTATCTTATTCCTTATTCTTTGGGACCGCTATCAATTGTGCAGTCGATGCCTAACTTTAAATGCCAAACGATATTTTATGTACCCTGAATCAATTGAGACTGAGCACGACCTTCGACAACCTACCTTTAATTGTGTAGGAGTAACTATATATAGCAGCACCCCACGGTTACACCCACTGTCTTACAAGAAACGTTTTCTCCAGAATAAAAATAGCATATTTATTATCCAGTGAAAAAGCTAGCTCTTCGTTAAATCGAAGATGTAACAAGTATACACACACCATTGAAAATCTATCAATTACAATATTAGTGTGAAATCAAACTAATTTGGATTTTTTTTTATATAATTGAGTGACGAGACGAGCAAATCGTCGCCTGATGTTAAACGTCACGTTTGCCCATAACAGGTCTGCGCCACCCAGAATTTTGAACTCGCAGAATTCAAGACCACACTGTTACTGTTAGACATGCAAGTGCATGTTTATGTGTATTTGTTTGTATTAGCATTAATTAAATTACTTACTAGTAACTGTACGTTGTTATGAGAACCTCTTGCCTAGACAAACCCGACTGGGTTTTAAGGCAATTATTGTTTAAAAATACACTGTTATACTATAATAAATAAATAGATAATACCTAACAAGTAGGTTTTGCTTTAGATCAAATCACATGCACCACTTTTTATGTGCCAAATATATGTGTAGAAACTCTTGTAACAGTAACAGCATAGTGTTGCCAATAAATGTCACAGAACTTTGACAAAACGGATATGAAACGCGGGTAACCTTTCTTTGGCTCATCTCGAGTTCACTTTTGTGGATTTCGATTTCCTCCACAACTGTTTCAGCGTCTACAAACGGTATCCAATTTCCTTCGCGAGTTATTTACACTTTCACGATTTCAGCGAATGCACGTATGGTTAGAATGGAATTTCTATACTTTTTGAATTTGTTATGAAATTCCGAATGAGTTATTCTAAATCAATTTGGTGACGGAGATGTTAGAGATTTGAGCTAGATCGAAAAAGGTGGCGAAGAAATGTATCGGACACCAAACCCCAGCTTAGGTCACTAGCAAAGCTTGTAAAATAAACAGTTTCATAATTCAATAAGTTTCATAGTATTGTACGCAATGTTTCATGAAGAAAAATGTCTTGATATAAACGGAAGAACAAATTGTATTTTCCATTGTTATTTGAAATACTCGTAGAAATGCAACGAAGTGTAAGTCCCTTTAAAGAAAGTTAGTCATAAATACAAGTTGCGCCAGAGACTTCGTCAGACTTCGCTATGACTTAGAATCTTAGCTTCTATTCACCTATTAATAATAATTGTCCCATCCACAGACAGACCGACTTCTAGTCGAAGGAGTATCAACATTCTGCTTTAATGTGATACAAGGGACAAATAGCATATCTAAATTAAAGCGAAAGAGAAAAATATAAACTTTCCTTCGGCTAAAAATCTGTCAGATGACGTGCCCACATGAATGTGCGATAGTAGGCCCAAGTTTGAAGGCATTGTAAGATAGATCTAAACTAACTAAAAATATATCTGTCTTTATCATTGCAAGCCATTAGACAAGAAGGCCAATAGTTTTAGAAAATTTAGATCTGTCATAAAATGCCTTCAAACTCGGGCCTATTGTCACTCTACGCAGCGGGCATGCAGGGAACAGTGCGGGGTAAGCTGTGAAAGTACAGTAGCGTACTCTGAAAATATATTAAGAACGTTCAGCGCAATTAGATCGTCTAAAAGCAACGGAAACAAGAAAGTAAACATAAATCTTCTATACCTTCCGCTTGTTTACTCGCCTCGGGGTGCATGCTTCATGCTTCCATCTGGTGATTGGATCTCACCACCGCTGTTTATAGCGAGCTGAACTGAACATTTCATCGTGCACCCTTCTGTTTTGCAAAACAGAAACCATTTCCCTAATTGAATTTGTGTTGTTTTTGTTCTGGCGGAAAATTGGCTTTGTGCATTCAACGGCGAGCGTGAGAAACTGCATAACTTGTTTGTATAACTGGAGCATGCTGTTCTTATTTAGAAAATGGATACGGTAATGTATTATGACTGCGATGATCGGTGGTTTTGGCCCAGTAGAGAACGTTCGTGCGTAAAGGCCTGTTTAGCGTAATCGTGTGTCGTCTCGCTCGTTCTATGGGACGAGCATGTAAGCTCGAGCGGGATGGCACGCGATTTTCAATGCCACCACGATTATACAATAAGGCCCCTGGTCTCAGGAGTTAGTTACACATGGCGTCGAATAAAACAAGCAATTGTATATTTATCACTCTTCACGTTAATCGTGTTTAACTAATCTTTGTCTTTTTTTATCTGTTTCTGTTTCCACGACTAAACAAGTAAAACAATGAAATGTCTAGAAGAAATTTGACCATAAGGCAGTGTGTAATATGAAACCATAGCTAAATAAGTTATACGACTTATGAGCACTATTCGCATAAAGTGTCATTTGAAAGTGATATAGCTGACTAATAACAAGATCGTATTTGCTGGAAAGTCTTTGATTTGCAACTGAGAAAACGATCGCAATTTGCGTCTACAATAAACTGACTTAATGTTATGTTCTCAAGCGATCGTTAGCTCAGGGGCCTTATTCTGGCGAGTGATATATTAGCCTCGGTCACTGTCGCTCTCATTAGTAATGTCATGACAATGAGAGTGACTGAAATAGTCTCGAACGGCCCAGAATACCCCCCCAGTAAATAACATCGCAGATTTGCCGTGTTGTTCCGAGCATTTGTGTTATGTGCTCGCGAGATTCTGTACGGCTTCTGTAAATAATGTCGGATTAGCAGGATCATCGCTGCTCATTATTCAAAGCCACGTTCGCAATAATAACACCAATATCACGTATCTTTCAAGTTCGGATTACAGAGTTTTATGTGATCTAATCAAATTTATTTTCAGATAATCCCCGACACGAATATGATTTAATTTCCCACGTAAGGAAAATAACGCCAGTAAATAATTTTCAATTTAGGAACGAGCAGATACAAAGTCTATGAAGTTATGGCTCATAAATAAATAAACGAACATTCTTGTAGATATTAGGCACGTGCAAAATGTCGGCCCGCCGACAGTGTGCGTTCAACAATGTATTTTTATAGCGTCTTTACGAGGTATTCACAAAGGGCAGGGCTGAAGGCGCAGTCTCCGAAGGAGAGGGGTAACGGGGGGAGTCTTCAGACTATTTACGTTGACGAGGTGACCTACCCGTGACCCTTGACCCGCAACCCTGTGACCTACATCGGGACAATCGATACGATTCAGACGCCCGGTGCGAGCTCTCCAATAAGGATTCACGCCATTAAAACTTTTGATTCGGCTACGTCTGGCTACTGCGTGATAAAACGGCGATGGATGTTGTTCTTTTTCGTTTTTTCGGGTCGTTAGCGATTTGGGTCGGGTGCTTTTGCTTATTTTTGGGGATAAGACAAATTTCAACACCACAGGGGACTTATTTTTGTTACTTAGTGACTGTTTGTTACTGTTCACATATGAAATATGGTTCTTGTTTTATTTTTTAGGTCGGAATGTCTTTTATTTACATTTTAGGCATACTACGAGTAAGTCTAAGACCAATTTAAGTACACTAAGACACGTGTTCACCAAAATTTAACACGGCAATTATTCATTTAACCGCCTGCAGTGCATTTAAATTTTGGATTAGTTGATTAAAAATTTAATCGAATTTTAAAGTACCAGTGAACTTTAATTCAAAAGCAAGTAAGAATGACTTGAGAACAAATTGTTTTGTACTCGTATTTTCATAGTTTTCAAGCTACTGCATTTTGATAGGTTTTTCTACTTCTTAAACAAGACAATTGTCTGCTGCAATTAAATTTATAATGTCGCAGTTACATTCGCAAGAACTTGAGCAAGATTCAACGTGGAGTGTTTTTAAGAATGATATTTATGTTTCTGGGTGAAATGTTAACAGCTTTCATTTTGAGTAGTTCCACTTTGCCCTACCAAATGTCACCCCAATGAAATGTTAGGTATGTTTTGTTTTGTAAAACTATTATGAGTACTTATTCGTGCTACGACTTGCTTGGTAAGCTATAATAACGATAAACAAATAATATATTTACTCATTTCAAAATTTTGAAAAAAGATTTCTAATTGATAGACGTTATAGTATTGGTGTTTTTTTTTTTTAGAACAACCTAGATATGCGTTTGACCACAATCTCACCTGATGGGAAGCGACGATGTAGTCGAAGATGTAGCACGCTTGCCTAGGCCTTAAATACCTATTCACTCTACTTTTAAATAACCCTGGGTTGAACTTTTTCGGGAAGACAGACGCCGCCAAAGAGCTCCACACCTCTGCCGTTCTAATTAAAAAGGTGGAATGGAAACGCTTAGTGCGTTTGAACGGAATATCCACAATGAGAGGGTGTTTTTAAACTCAAATAAAATTACTTATTACAAAAGATTCAAGTCTTAGTCTTTCACTGACTACTCACATTTCTACGAACACACGTATTCACTAAAACAATGATGATTTATGCGTTTTCGTAACCGATTATAGAGGATGTTGATCGAGATGGCCCATTAATTTCGAGCTCCAAAAAGCACGGGACTTTCTGCCTGAGTCACCGTTACCAAGAAGCAGTCAGGCAGGTTTCACATTTTCCTCTAAAAGAAGCCTACTTTCGATCCACGAGATCCAACGCGATTTATGGCAATTATATTTGGGAAAACAAAAGTTAGAAATAGATTTTCCTTATCGTTTAGAGTTTACCCAAAATATTGTGTTAATCAAGTGATGTTTCGTTTAATGCAAAAAAATATCAAAAAGAAAATGTAGCCTATGATAAATCAGAGCTAAAAATAAAGACGAATTTACCTAGCACCTTCTTGCATCTTGCACTTCAAAGTAAGTCCAGATTTTTAGGCTACTGAATGTAACACAAAAATTGTACTCAAATATCTAAAAAAAAACAATACCATTATTGTTTTATCCCGAAAAACCTTTTCTTTACATTACAATTAGAGAATTAGTTTTCTATAAGCCGTGATGATGAAGAATGAATTTCATATAGCGTGTTCATGTAGGCACTATAAGAGGTAGTTAGTTTATTCGCAAACCTGAAGTAGGACCTTATTTTTCTTATAAAGAATTCTGACGAACTTCACGCTTGCTTGTTATTAATCGAAAAACGCAATGTAATTATTGATCGAGTGAGAAAGTTTTACTTTTTGTGTCTTAGTTTGCTAAATGGCTGTTGGGATACGTATCCCGGTTGAATATTAATCAACTATTATGTTTTGTTAAAATTTTAATCGTTTCAATCAGATTTCAAGTAAATAAATCTTCATTTTTTTAAAAGAGCTATTATTATTTTTTCTGTTAAAATTTGTAATTAAAAGTAGTAAGCATTTTTATTATTTTTGGCTTGCGTTTGGCCGTCATCTCGCCTGATGGTAAGCAACGATGCGGTCTACGATGGAGCACGCTTGCCTAGAAGAAACCGATTCACTCGCGAATTGTAGATGGCAGCTTTAGAGTAGCCTCTGGGCAGGTGAAGCTACGACCTGGGTAAGGCTGATGACAAGAAGATACGTAATGCAGAAGACCATAGAGTAGAGCACAAAACAACAAAAATACCTATGTATAATATTATAAATGTCTTCAAATTTTAATAAGCAAGATATGGTATTTTTAGTCAGTGTAAAGCCACGTAAAGATCCATTAAAAGGATTGTGGTTGGTAAAAGCTACGTAAACAATCTCATACTAAGACACGGTTAACAAAAGTGCCAACTTCAATTATTAATAAGACGTAACAAAATCTGTGCTCTCACGTAACACATAAATAAGTAACACCTTTTGTTTCAGAGTAGAAAAACAAGATATCAGTTTACTTGAGGCGTCGACCTGTGAGGCATTGTCTTTATTATCGAAATAAAGGTGTTGTTATCATAGAAAGGTCACGCATGGCGGTGAATCTGTCAATCTTTGACGTTATACATGTGGGTGGAAAAGGGTTGAGGCTGACAAATGATTTTCGGTTAGTCTGTCTATTGTTCCTATTAATCTTGTTACTTGTTACTTTGTGTCATTTTTAGAAGCTGTAGAATTTTTGTAAGCTGTTTCATACCTGGCTTTTTTCTATTTTTGACGCACCACACTGCCTAGGAATGATACTGGCCTGTCTTTTCTAGGCAGTGTGGTGATGTGGAATGGAGTCCAGCATTGCCACCTCAAAGCGGAAAGCTCCACGGTATACTAAAAGATTAGGTTTGAAATGTTCAATATTGAAAATAAAGCGGCACTTGGGATGGGGGCCTTATTCTATTGCGTGATATATTATCTCAGTCACGCTTACTCTTATTACTTTTTTGAGGAGAGAGACAGTGACCCAGATATTTAAAATAGCATGCGTCAGAAATCTGTTGGAACTGCCAAGACAGCTTTGAGTAGTCATCAAATACCCTATTTTCTGTCCCAGAAATAGCAAGAGATTTTTGGAAACTTGGAGTTCACAGCTATGTAAACTTAAACTTGAGTGTAATTACAAAATATGTACATACATATCAGAACGTAAGACACATTTGGGTCGATTTGCAAACTAAGTAAAATATCTAGTGACGTCATAATAATTATAAAATGATACCTAATTACTTATTCGTCCAAAATTTTAATTTCAAAAACTTATTGCAACAAATTTTACTTTTGAATTTGAATACCTTCACCTAATTGGGCTTATTTCATAGAATTTTCACATTATTGTGGCGTCGTTTCTCATTAAAATCCTCAAGAAAATTTGCATAAATATAAAGTTTCTCAGACCCAGATTTTAATAAAGCGAAAATCATAAAATTTACGAAATTCTGTACCTACTTCGAGACTTCATTAAAGTCTTTAGACGTTCTTTGTATATTTTACTAGACAGGTTCTTTGTAATAAAGTAAAATTTTATAGTTATCTGTCTCGGCATTTTAGAATTATTGCTTCATAGTGATAATAGCAAGAGTTTTTTATCTGACTAGATAGGCGCTGGTATTTCTTATTTTATAAATTCTACGCAATGGCTACGATATTTAGCTTTTTAAAGCTTTTGAAATGGCCCTTCAATCATTGGTCCAAAGTTTAAAATAAACTATGGTGACAGCTTTAAAGAGTTATCAACGGAGTCTTACTTATAAAACCTACTTAAAGTTCTCCATCTCGTTTTCGCAAGTGACATTTCACGTCAGTAAAAAGTTGTTAGAACATTAATATTATGAGTTAAGTCCACTATGTATCAGAAACAAAAGATCTAATGGATCACAATAGTATCACAAAACACAGATTTTAGAGGTACGAGTATTTTAGTCAAAATCTGTGCGGATGTCGGAAACAGCGACAAAACGTTCCATTTAACTATTTTTGTTTCCATTTCCTGCCCATTAATTATGTTGATTTTTAGTCATGCAAATTAGGAGGCTGTGCCGTCAAATTTGGTTTTTTTGGTGGAACAAAAACCGCATATTTTACGAAAACCAGGCCATTTTTTAAAACGTTCGTGTGCTAGTACAATCACTGTAACATTTATTTCAAATTTTTAGTCTTCTACGTTTGGTTTAGTTTGGTTGGTCGAGGCATTCCGTGACTAAAATGCTGGCTGGTATCTTTTTAACACGCTTTTATTAGCTTCACCTGTATGTTTGTATGTTTGTATGTTTGTATGTTTGTATGTTTGTATGTTTGTATGTTTGTATGTTTGTATGTTTGTATGTAACCGACTCCTTTGAGCGCGTTTTTGACCCACTTTAAACGGTCAGATTTCTTTCAAACTTTGTAGATATATCGAGGACCGATGACAATACACTAAACAAATCGTGTTTTTTAGTTTTTTTAACTATTAATTTTTTTAACACGCTTTTTCTATAAAGTTTCTTTAACTTTTATTACCGTTTAACTTACAAATGGTAATTTCGTCATTCGTGTCAGAGAACAGAGTGGCGCAGTGGAAGCGTGCTGGGCTCATAACCCAGAGGTCCCTGGATCGAAACCACGCGCTAGATATCTTTTTGCTCAATATTTTTTGTTACGCATCAATTTTATTTTATGAGGTCTGAGGATCGAAACCACGCGGCTACAAATCTTTTTGCTCAATATTTTTTGTTACGCATCAATTTTATTTTTAATTTGCTTGAGCAGACGGCCAAAATCGGATAACACCAACACATTTGTACATATTAAGGATGGTTAATAGTTAGCAAATCGAACTAAAAAGCGAAAAATAAATAATAGTTAAAAAAAAACTAAAAAAACACGCTTTTTATAAAAAACCGAACTAAAAAAATAGAAAATAAAATTTTATAAATTTAAATTAAGAATAGGGTTGAAAATTTCAATAAATATAAATTAATAATAGTGTAAATAAATAAATATATGTATTTTATTTTTAAAAAAGCGTGGGGTGCTTTCTAAGATATTATCAAAATGCTAATCACTCTACTCATGTCTGTCAATACAAAATGTATCTACAAAATATATAATATCTATTGACCCATGCACCCCACGCTTTTTAAAAATAAAATACATATATTTATTTATTTACACTATTATTAATTTATATTTATTGAAATTTTCAACCCTATTCTTAATTTAAATTTATAAAATTTTATTTTCTATTTTTTTAGTTCGGTTTTTTATAAAAAGCGTGTTTTTTTAGTTTTTTTTTAACTATTATTTATTTTATCGTCAACAAGTCCGCGTTTGAACAAAACCTCGCCTGTTGGTAAGGGAAGGGCCTGTTGTGATCGAAGATGATGCACGCAGACTTAGACGATATCTAAGCCAAAGAATTGCTTTTATACGAGTAGTTCAACTATTTCGAAAAGATATAGGTATACTTGTAGCCGTTTGATTATGTTTACTGAGGTATTTGTATAATATGTTTAGGATAAGAGACTGCTTGGTTAGATTATTTAAGTTGAGATTAATGTGAAGTATTATACCTAATAATCAAAACAGATAAACTGAAAACCGAGGCCTTACTTATAAAACCTGCTTAAAGTTAATCATTGCTTAAAGTTCCTGTCTTGTTTTCGAACGTGATATTTCACGTCAGCGAGAAGTTGTCAGAGCATTTAGAGCAGTGTCTAACTTTAAGCAGGCTTTGTAAGTTAATCCCAAGTATAATATAATAATAAATATTATTATATATTGTAAATATATAATATATTATATATTTACATTATATAATAATAAATATAAATTGCTAATATTTTATAAGTAAGGCCTCGGTTTTCAGTTTATCTGTTTTGATTATTATAATGACTTCACATTAATCTCAATTTAAATAATCTTACCAAGCAGTCTCTAATTCTAAACACGCATCCTCAATAACAAAGATAAATTGCTAATACACTTTCTGAGGACTGAAAATTGGATCAAAAATTTATTTTCATCATACTTAAAGGCTTTGACGTAGCTGAAATGCATCATCTCGTCGTTTCAGTTGACTGACGCACGTCATAGCATGAAATGAATGTATTTACAATAACTTATTATTTTGTAGTTATTTGAAGCCTATTCTGGAAGGAGATAAAAGCAAAACGAGAAGCGTTTTGGTTTCCACAAATAGTACATGGAATTTCGGGAAGTACTAACTGATTTAATTGTTTTCAGCAATAGCTTAGAAAAAGATCTATTTCAAATTCTCAAATTTCAATTTTGTTTGTAGCTTTTGTATGACAATATTTTTTATTAAGCTTTTTATACAAATAATACGTAGATTGAAATTAAAAAGTTCGATCGATTCCAACTAATGTTAGCCTGCTCTATCGTAGACCACATCGTAACTTACAATCAAGCGACGTTCAAACGCAAGCCGATCACAGAATAAAATAAAATCTATTGATACTTCGTACCACAAAAGAACACCTGGATAGGTGGATAGTCATTTTCAAAGTCAAATTGGCGGCATATAAGAAGATGAATACGTAGGGTTACGGATCAAGGGACGATAAGTCGCTTTGCATGTTGTTTATGAAACTCAGCGTAACATTTATTCAGTGCCGACATCCGGCCTCACAAACAATATATCATTCATAAGTTTTGTCTGGAAATAAACTAACGACTACATACTGGGTACTCACATAAGGGAGCTTAAGACCACCAGTGATGGACGCTATGAAGTACCTGAGCTAAACGACTGCTTCGTTGCGGTAAGTAGAACTAATTAGGTGTTAAAACTTAGTTAGAAAACAGTGCGAAAATATAGGAGTAATTTTCTATGACATTATTTTTAAAGTATTAGATGTACTCGTAGCGCAGTGAATTTCAGTTTATTTGAGGGCAAATAGGAGATTAAACATCTTATATCTCAGGGTGACGAGCGAAGTGCTGAGCCGCGCAGGGTCTTGAATTCAAAAAGTTCAAATTTCTGGGTGGCGCTGACCTGTTGGGCTGATGGGCTGACGTGACGTTTATCATCAGGCGAGCGATTTGTTTGTCTCCTCACTCAAAGTCTTAAAACTAGAGACCAGATAAAAGAGAAGGCAGATATCATGCCGTTCAAGGAAGTAAAAACACACTCAGAGGATTGCCAAGCTTGGATACCTAATATTCCTCTGATAAGAGCAACGCTCTGATGACAATAATAAATAAGACCTATTTACTAAAAATAGAATACAAGGACAGTATTACTGACCTGAGGTTACACCTCGTCATAGGGTCAATAGAACAAAACATCTAATATATTCAAAACAATCGTTCCTAATGTAAAACTATAATCCACATCAAGGTTGTAGTGTTACCAACGAGGCGTGAAAAGATTCTTATAGCTTCAGTAGGTCACCGAAACGTTGCTACGAATAAGGCTGAGCGTATGCTGAGACGCAGGTAACGCTGGTTCACGCAGCGGAGGGCAGAGCAGATTTTGTAATGCATGAAAGTACTGAGAGCTGCGTAGGCTGCGGCGTGACAGCCAGTTGTTGCACTAGTTTTACCGCCTGGCCACGGTAGTACATTGCTATGAGTTTATTTCAGTCGCATAGCAATGTACTTAGTACATTGCTATGAGTTTATTTCAGTCGCTAGACGCTTCGCCGTTCGCACTGCGCGAATATTCGCATCGGCGAATGTTCCGTGGCCAGGCCCTTAGGTGTTTGTAATTTCTGGTGTAAACAATAAAGAGTTTATCTATCTAGGCACGACGGCACGTGCAACACAGACATGTATCTTTCCTGCTCTGTGCCCTATGTCTGTCTCGCCTGCTCTGCCCTACAAAATCTGTTTTTCCCCTGCGTCTAAGCATACGCTTGGCCTAACTCTTAACTCCTCTGCATTGCAAACATGTTGGGGCGTAATTGGTCGTGGGCGGTGTTTACTCTATTACAAGATCTTATAGTGCTTGATGATTAAAGATGGATGATTAAGGAAGTACTTAGTTAAGTGTATGATGAGTAGGCTGATCTTGTAATAGGCGACGCTTTGAAATTCGAGTAAAGTACGCGATTCTCGTCATCGTGCGATTCTATATACATTGCTGAATTTGTCAAATCGTTTTTAGGGATGAACTGCTAGACAATAATGACAATGGAATTGTATTAGCCATTTCTTCGATATTTTTTGTTCACATTAGCATACGGACGAAACAGTAAAAGAAAAAAACAACTACATATTATAATATGAAATTATAAAAGCGAAAGTATGTCTGTATGTGTAAATTTGCGACTTCTTCACGCTAAAACAGCTGAACGGGACTGAATTATATTTGGAATAGCGATATCTTATACCCTGAATTAATATAAAGCATCATTATCATCATCACCGTTTTTCATCACCGCACAGGAAGCTAGTAATAATATAACGTTGAATAATTAGGCGTGAGA
The DNA here is from genome assembly GCA_949125135.1 of Alcis repandata. Classification (NCBI taxonomy): domain Eukaryota; kingdom Metazoa; phylum Arthropoda; class Insecta; order Lepidoptera; family Geometridae; genus Alcis; species Alcis repandata. Next base: position 5,091,065 of record OX421226.1, on the reverse strand, counting down.
TAAGTACAAATCGAATTGAATACTATTAACATTTAATTAAAATTACTTGACATATTATGCATTGAATTAAAAATCGAATTGGAAATTATTAATTATTTTTATTATAAAATTCATATTTGACTGTGTACTAATTGAATGCCCGATGTTGGTAAACTGATAATTTTAATTAATTAAAATAAAAACTAACATCTAGCTTATAAATTACAATGTATCAGTTGTTCAACAAATATTTCTGAATCTGAATGTAATTTAAACTCCTCTTTATTTATTTATCATTATGAAATTACAAATGAATATTACAATATAATTAAATTAAAAAACTAAACCAATAAAACTTAACTTAACTAATCTAGACCGCCTGCGGGAATTGTTCCCAAAATGCCCAATACCACGTTGTATGGCGATGCTCACCCTGGCGAGATAGAGGCCCGCATTTTGGTCACGTGATGCTTCGACCAGACGAGAAGAGAGCTCTTTATAAATTTTTTTAGCGCCCGGCCCCCACGTTTCCAAGGTTTCGACTCCAAAAGGCTCAAACATATAGCCGCTGTCTAGCGTACTATACTTACGCTCTACTACTCTTTATTTAGATAGCATATTGTTATACCTACTCCTAATTATTTTACAGTAATAACAGAAAATTCAGGGAAAGCGATACCAATTAAAGCAGCCGTATTTTCTGAAGCAAACATAACTTTCGTTTGTAACCTAACTGGAAAGTCTAGAATAACAGGAATATCTAGAATATACACCACAATATCTAGTATCTACGTTCAGTAATGATGACGATATTCAGTATTTACATTTCACATTAATATTACAAAATGTTTTGACTTGTGTTGATTACAACACAAGTCAAAACATTTTGTAAGTAATGTGATGTGTGAGTTTTTATGTTAGTTTTACACTTAGGTATTTGTACCAAATTTCATTCAAAAAAGTTGAATGAAAGGTACAATGATAGCATTATTTACCCAGGAGTAAGTAGTCCATAGGCATTTTTTATCCCAATAAAATAATTCATCATCATCATCGTCAGCCTGCATCGACCCACTGCTGGGTATAGGCCTCCTCTCCCTTGCGCCATTCTTCCCTGTGTCGGGCCAATCTCATCCACGGATGACCCGCGATGGGTCTGATGTCGACCCATCGGGCCGGTGGTCTGCCAACGGAACGCTTGTCCGCAATCGGTAGCCACTCCGTCAGGGCTCTACGAGTACCTACTCAACCTATCATCACCACGTCATAAAATAATTGGCCCCTGTATAATAGGGAGTAAACCCCCGATCCTCAGCTAGATATAATAACTAAAATAGGTAACTACATATCATTTTCGGTCCACCGGCATCGTCTAGACATCTGCCGATACCAAATAAGGTTTTAAACAGGGTTAAATGGAAAGGGTAAGCTAAGCTGAAGAGGGCTCGTAGTACTCATCATTATGAACAACTTTTACAATGAGACCGAACCGGAATTCGCGAAAAAGTATTAGCTGTAGGTACCATACATTTTATCGAGAGTCATTGAAATTTTTCTATAGAACAGGTAATTGTATTATGTTATATTTTCGCGACTTCTGGGTTGGTCCTATAGTAAAAGTTGTTCATTACGAGCCTTTTTCGGCTTAGCATACCCTTTCCTTATAACCCTGTAATTCCATAGGCATTTTTTATCCCAATAAAAATAGTTGGTCCCTATATAATAGCGAGTGAAACCGCAACAAGAATATAACAACTAAAATAAATAACTACCTAAAAAATAAAAAAATGTCAAATCATTTTTGCTCCACCGGCACCGTCTAGACATCTACCGAAACCAAATACGTTTTATAATGAAGAAAGTTACAACATTTCTTTGTTTAATGTAGGTCTCTCAGCTTTATCAGCCGCCATACGCCGTACAGTACAATCAATATTCAACAGGTACTCAATAACGTGTAATGCCTTTCTCTTTTCAATGAAGTAAGTACTTACTGTGACATTTATTTATCATTATGAAATTACAAATGCATATCAATATAATTAAATAAAAAAACTAAACTCATGGCTCATGGTACTCATCATTATGAACAACTTTTTCTATTTGCGAAAAAAAAATCAGCTGTTCTATAGAAAAAATGTCAATAACACTCGACAAAATGTATGGAACAGATGATTTGTTTTCGCGAATTCCAGGTTGGTCCCACAGTGTTTTCTCGAATTCCAGGTTGGTCCTACAGTAAATGTTGTTCATAATGATGACTAAGAGCCCTTAAAGCCTTAGCATACCCTTTCTGTATAACACTGTATATAGTAATAGATACATTTTAGACGGTGTTTCTTCATACCTATCATAATTTATTATTTAGATTGCTTTTTATTTTTATAGTTATGTCTGAGTTATAATTTATTGAGTGCTAAAGTCTTAACAGACTTGTGATAAAAAATAAACCTATTATAATATTATCGTACAAAACGACTTTTATTATTTTACTGGAGTTTAATCTTTTTATTCTTAAAAGTTTCTATAGTAGATACCTACCTATTTGGTTAATTAAGTTTTTCTATGTTTAATTACTTGGCTGTAATGTCTTTGTCTTTATTCTTAAAGAAAAATTAAAAACATTATTTCTTTTTCAGTATATTAAGGGTTAATGCGTGCAACAGTACCCTATGCGCTTAGCATACCTATTGCTCCAATAGGACCTCTAATAAATTTTTTTTACCCTTTACAACTATTAAAACTATTATTTCACTAGCTGACTCGACAGACGTTGTCCTGTCAAAAGCCATTGCGTCAATTCTATGTCAAATGTCAAAAGTTACATTAAAAAAGTTTACATTGTCCAAAGCGCTATATGGTTTAAGTATTTTTAAATTTTCTAATTTTTCATGTTTTTTACTATAAATTGAGATGTGAGCTATCTTATCTCCTAAGTTAGATCGAACTGCACACGGTGTGCAAATTTGATTGAAATCGGTTAAGTAGTTTAGGAGTCTATAGCGGACAAACAACGTGACACGTAATTTATATATTATATTAAGAAGAAGAAAAGCATAAAACACAGGTAAGATTGTAACATTTATAACGTTTAAGTATGTCTTGACCAATTTTTAACTCAACAATATCCAGCACATTCGAAACACATGTTCGAGCGCGACCAAACAGTCTTGATACTTTAGACTTTGCTCTAGTGGCAGTACAGTTTAAAATAGCTTGACCCGCGCCGGTTCTGTGCCAACATCGTGCGGAAGTATGTAGGCTGGTCGCGTCGCGTCGGCGCGAGATAAGAGATATCTTAGTGGGTTAACAACCTATAGCCTACTATTGGAAGTATCGCTACAATCACTGCCCTTATCGTGCCCATTCGCATCTTGTCTCACAAGCAGCTCGTGTTATGAAATGAGAAATAATATCAGCTTACTATCAACATAATAAGATGCATGAATCCATATATTTAATATTGTGTTGATTCGTATCATGCTCTGTAGAATCATTGGTGATATCCTATAATAGCAATCATTAACTATTTTCAGCATACGTTTTGTCCAAATATCGAGAAGATATGCCAGTCAAAATTACTATTAGTAACCTAAATATTATTATGAAAATTTTTCAATTGTAAAAACTCATTTCGTGTCTCAGTCTCAGCTTTGCGCTTTGCGTAACTTTTTTTAGACCCCCACTAAACTGCCTTACCTATAATGGGGCTATATGTATACCTACCTATGTGCAATTAGAACATTAATTGCAAACGTCATATTTTATACCCAATTTATTTTGCTATCTTTAGGTATAGTAATTTTTTATTTAAAGTTTTCTAAATATTTCAATGCTAGATAGCGTGTATATCCCGATTCAATAGCATCGTTCGAACAATAAAGTGTGTCAAGCTGGGACCGTTAGTTCTTGACCTGAATAAATAGGTCACTCGGGTCAAGGAAATAAACTTTAGAAATAGCGCTATACTTAGATAACATAGCAAGATCCTTTCGTGCCGAAGTGAATGAGTGAACGAGAGTAAGTTAAGCTATTTATCTGGAGGACCGGCCTCTTTCGGAATAGAAAAAGGTTTTTCCAGCGAAACTGATTTTATGCTTCCGAATATATCCATAAAGTAAAGTTCGTGGAAATCATTAAAACCGTTTCTAAGAAAGCACACAAATAAATGAGTAGAAAAGACTTGGAAAATATGTTCGTTTAATAGTAACGCGAACGAACGACCGAACGAATGAACGAAGTATAGCAGTATTATCTTGCTATTAATAAGCATCGTCTAGACAGGCTTGACTATAGGCTGTGCGTTAATAATAAAGTATCAAAACTGCTCGAGGCGTTTCACGACTAAGATTCATCTTTGAACATAAATTAAATCTTAAAGCAATATGACAACACGAATATTGATTTAATGCTTTATGATTGGCCTCGACTTACTAAAGATGCTGACAGACTAGTTCTTCTAAGTGAATGAAGAAACACTCTTCTAATAGTCAAGAAGAGAAGAGAAGAGAGCGAATAGAAGAAGTAGCAGAAAACAAACTTACCGCTAGAAGCGTTTTCCGAGGCGAACAGCGGCGCGGCGTTGTAATCTGAAATTATCAGAAAAGCTCCATAAATAAAAATCTAATTAAATTAGCATTGCTCACGGATCGTGAAACCAGGTTTAAATCTTCGGTGTTACTGAACAGAAGCAAGAACACAATTAAAAGTGTCAAAAAGGAAAATTACCAGGAAAATGAACGAAATTAAGAAAACTTAAAGGAAAATGCCAAATTTCTCGCATCAGACTTAGTGGTGAAAAGGTGAGATAGCAACACAGCGTTACTACTACAAAAATACTAGTACTATACTATCACAACAGCGTGATGTAATTTGATATTAGTATGATCACAGAAAATAACGAAGGCTTAGCATTTTGGTCAAATAGATCGAATGATCGTTGTATGTATATAAAAATGAACCGTTCAGGTATTATATAATAGGTACTACGTACAATAGTTAAAATTCCTGTGGCTCTCGAACTAGTCATAGACTGTGTGTCGGGAGCCAGTAGCGTCTCCAATTTTCAACAAATATCATGAACCTATGTGTGATTTTGTATGGTCAGACGTTGTGCATTTTACAAGCTGCTAATTACTAACATAACCACTTGCGCTTTGTAGGAAGTAATAAAAGTAGCAAAGTAAGTACAATGTAAGTGACCGTAATGTATACCGCATCCATAGACCTATGCTGATTAGATCCTAGCGCAAGTAATTTTGCCTCTTACTTTATAAGGTTTGCTCTGATATGGCTTCTGTTCCTTCAGTACACACACACTTGTTTGCTAAAAGTAGTATAATGAAGCTAACGCCTCAAGAAAAACTCTTATTTATGCTACAATAGAGCTGGTTCTACAGGAAACTTTTTTTAACTTTCGTTTCATAAATACTGCCGTAAATTGTACCTTGAGGAAAACGTGAAAATATAAATAAACACAGAGCAGTTTAATGACTTCAAAAGTTGTTCACTTTTCATTTTGTACGAGTAAGCACTCGTAATAATTATTTTACTGAGTTTCCATGTCGAATTTTAAAAGCAGAAGGACCTATTGCATCTGACAATAACCAAATCAAAATCGCTTGCTTGATTAGTAGCGGACAGACTGCTCATCTCTACTAGTTTACGCGTTTCAGGTTTTAAATAATTTGGATATTGTCCTAGTAATCAATAACTATGTTTTTGACCGGTCGTTGAAACAAGAAAAAATAATCAGACACATTGAACAAAAAGAAATATCGATGATGACGTTTTGCAATCGTTCAAGCGTACTACACTGCTAAATGTCATAGGAAATCTTGTTGTGACTCACGCCATTTATATTTAGGCGGACTACCTCTACAACAATTGACGTCAAAAGTGACAAAACATCCGCGTACAAACTACAACGCATGCTGTGGCAAGTGGGAAACATTATGAAGGTCGAGAGGTAAATGACACGTTGTCAGTTGCGCAACTGTTGCTAACTCGCGAGTGTCACCAATTAACTGCGACCTCTCCCATCCCCAATTGTTTGCATTGAGTGCATGTTTGTTGAGATTTATATAAACTGGACAGTGGCAATTCAATTGTGGTCTTGGTCTTGTGATTTCTAGGTATTTTGCTATACCTACCACTTATTAGGCCACTTTGTGCAGCGTAAGATAGAAGCGTTGTTTACAGCAATAACTTCTGTATCGAAGACGTTTTATATCTTACAAAGATTAAACTGAATAACATTGTACATTTAATTTAAATCTTAATTTCATTTGGGTCGTCACTTCAAAACAATGGAATTTAATAATTTCAAAGACGAGAAATAGATTAATCGTGAATATCAAAATTGTTGTCGTTTGGGTTGAATGGATGAATTACAACAAGGAGCAAAGGATCGGTAACAGTTCCTTTTATTAGCTTAACGAGCGCTATGAATGCTATTTTTAGCATGACATAAATTGCTACTGAAATTATCTATGACTGTTTTATGTTTATATTGTGACGTAAGAACTGATGTGTCATTTCTCACCTTTTTTAATAATGGGGTTTTTGCACTTAATTACCGACTTTAGTTTTGGCGAAGTAAAGTGGTTTTGTATAGAAAGACTGAGTGAATAGTCATATTTTTAGGGCTCCTGGAGACCTCGGCGGGTGTTATAGGACCAACACCAGAGGCCTATAGTTTGTTTGTAGACATTAGTTAAGGACAATTCGTTAAGTGCAGTACAATGTGCAGTAAACTTTAAATAGATAGTCAGAACGAAGAAGAGAACGTGAGCACTTGAGCAGTAATCGACATCAATAATTTTTAACATCTTAACAATAGCCCTTTCCTAACAATCCTGTTATACGTGATTTAAGTTCTATAAAACACAATCATTTCAAAATTAGCGCATCTTTCCCCAGTTAACATCTGAATGAATGTTGCAATAGCATAAAAATACGAGTACTAGACAACTTCAACATACTCGTAGAATAGCATTTTTGAAATAAATAACACAAAAACAGCCGTTTAAACTATTTTGTCAGATCACGCGTGAACAAAGTGACATACTGATCGAGTATTCGGTTGGAACCTCGCTGCCATATTGCTGTCCACATCGATAGAATGCAAATGTACTACGTATGCCATACATCCACACACATACACAATACACATACTACTCACACATTTACATTGTAAGTTAAGGCTCAGACTCAAGCGTGCTCCATTCTACTAACTAAATCTTAGTTTTTTGTTTGTAATTTGTTTAAGTTATATTTTATTATGTGAGCGAGATACAATCGCTCACACATTTCAACATTCTTTAAGTATTAAGTATGAAATCACTGCAAACAGTTTTGAAAACTCACAATTGGTTAATTTGCTGAAAATAATATGATATCGGTTCAGGAAAAAAATATTTTGATCAAACAATTTTCCGTACCTAAAATCCGGATTTCACGTTTGGTTAATTTGTATGTGTGAAAACTAGTTTGGACTAAATTAATATCTTCGCTGAGCCTTATTAATGTTATTCTCAGTAACCTAACCGAATGTGATTTTTCATAAATGTGCCCAGTAATTTTATAACTTGAAAAATATTGTAGTGTGCGATAAAAATAGCGGCCAAAGTCTGCCCTTAAGTTTACAACATCGGCTGTATTCTAATACAGGTTTCCACGCGCACAAGCACATAATTTTCGTTGTAATTGTGAGTTCGCGGCCTCTTTGCGTACATGCCCACTTATAAGTTATTTTAGTCTGAAAAAGTAGAAAGGAAAACTACTATTCATCGTTGTGAAACTGTGATTGAGACGACAAAGTTGTGTACTTATAGAAAGAAAAGAGGCTTTCTATAGGCAGGTCTAAATCTGTATCTTTTTGTGAAAATATTAGATATTTTTGCATTACATCTTGAGTCTCGTCTAGACGGATCAATAGGTACGACAGATATCAAGTATCTAGAACCTAGTATCTCTGTCTTGATGGATACCTAAGTTCTAGATATCTGATACTATTTGGGACTCATTTTCTTTCAAGCACAAAGACCCAATTATTCTGGCTATACCTTTTTCTTTGGACTATTGAATGTCAGTCCGGTCAAACAAGAATAAATCTTCTCCAAGGTGACTTCCCGGAGTAAAGACAATTTTATAATCTTGCTGAATTTTCTCTCAGGGAGTAGGTAAGGGTCGGACAAAAAGGCTCTAAAATATTTATTGGTCATTCGATGGTAATATGTACTTGATTAGGTATACTGGTAAAACAAAATTAAATGAAGCTTCGGGTTTTTACTGCGATTAGAAAATGAATGTAGGTAAAATGTATGTGGGTAAAATGTATACATTCGTGAAAAGTTAGGTAACTTTATTAACATTTTTAGCATGAAATCAACAGTGGGTGGAAACTGGAAACCAACAATACGTGGAAAGGGCTGTGGGAGGCTTTTGAAGTCAAAGGTAGGACGGGACGGCTACTCAAAAACTACAATGGAAATATAATTATAAGAAAATAACATTTAAAATATAAATAATAGCTAAGAACACTAAATCACTGGCAAGTTGAAAATGACTATTACAAATTACACTCATTGCGACAAAAAACTCCAGTAGGAAAATAGAACAGAAGCTTATGTCTAACTAGCTGCGTCCCGCAGTTTCACCCGCATTTTCCGGGATAAAAAATAGCTTATGTGTTAATCCAGGCCAACCTTCATTCCAAATTTCCTGTAAATCCGTTCAGCTGTTTTTGCGTGAAATAGCAACAAACATACTCACAAACTTTCGCGTTAATAATATTAGTAGGATTCGAAAGATACTTATTTCACGGACTTCATCAAATACCTTTTGAAAAATATAAAAGTCGTGCACGCTGTTCCAGGTTGTCCCGAAAATACGTCAAAATGCACGTCACGGAAAACAACAGTGCCTATTTTCAACGATTCAAATTCAACAATGTCAATCAGGGCAAAAGTACGTCCTAACTGAGAATAATAAAAGCCAGTGTGTATGTACAGTGCGACACAACCCAGGATAATGTCAAAAGTGGAACTGTGCTATAGTCTATTTTTTTCAGTTGGAGACAAGGACTTAGGTATACAATGTCGTAGGGACCGGGCCTAAGTAATGTTTTGATGGTATTACTCTTTAGTGATAGGAACCAGACTAAATGTATTTAGCACCAGTGTGAGATCAGCACTTACTTAGTGCTTAGTGCAATGTGACGTATTATAGAACGATGCGATTTAATTAGAGCCTCCTGACGAATCTCTATTTGTCAGATGGCGATAATTTTTAATACTGGGACGAAAATGTTCGGTTGGGGACATCACTTTTGAGATCTTGGATTGAGAGACAAAAGTAGTAACAGCGCCTCGAGCCACAAAGTTTAATTCACTTGCCACGCAGGATATTAGTAAATGAAATTAAAAAAAAAACACCAAATGTTTTCTGAGGTTCATTCATTGATCGTGTAATGAAGATGATTCGTGATGAAAGTGTGCTGAAATGCGAACAACTCGTTCACTTTAACTCATGTCGCGTTGTACGTTGGTGTTATTCCTGACCTATGTCTCTGAAATATGCACCCACTCGTTTGTGCCCGACTGACCGTCTAGAGTTAACTCACACAGCCACATACACAGCATGCTTGCATAGTGCATGCATGTGCGATAGAGACGGATCGGATGTCCGGCAACATTCCAAAAAATTCAGAACAATTTTTAAGCCGGATCAAAAAAATAGGTTTGAATACTCTAGAGACATCAATTTTATTTTTAGGTATCATTACTTTTGTCATATGATACTCGCAACAACATTGAACATTGACAATTGTTTGTACCTAATGGACAATGACACGGTTTTGGTTAGGTCGTGTCTAGATAGTTGAAATATCATTTAATAAATGTAGAATTTTAATCGTACAGTCAAATGATTCCGTACTTAAACAACTAAGACCATACCTATTCGTATCAGAATTTCGTAAGTCGTCGAATGAAAAAGCTGCTATGGTATGCTGCTATGCTATGCTGCTATGGGCCTACATGAAACAGTATAGTCGTGTTAAGGAAATAAAAATATAATTTTCGAAAAACTTAAAAGTTTATTTTATCGAATATTCGATTCTTCGACCAAACCAATGCTAGTCTCGTCTCTAAAGTGCATAAAGCATTGTGCACAACGCACACGTACGCTCCCCGCCCCTATGTACTCTCCCCTATTCCCCTTATGTAAAAGCGTAGGGCTGTCTACACAATTAAACCTAGATTTAAATGATATTGCCAAACAAGGGCGGTTACTTTTTATAGGGCATGTTGAGGAATGCAGTAGGTACTTAACTGAATGAACTGTGTCAAAATTTAACCCTTCGAAGGCTTTTAACAGATCTAATTTCTCAAAAGTATTGATATCCTTGTCTAATTGGTTGCAATGACAAAGACAGATATTAAGGATAGATATATTTTTAGGTAGTTTAGATCTGCCCAATAAAGCTTTCAAACTGAGGCCCACTGCGTGTTTAAAATGGCTGTTTTATTTTCAATTAAATTCAGTTGAAAAAAGTAAAGGAACATTTGGTGTGAAATCTAATAAGGAAAACGACACGTTTCAGGTAAATTATAAATTATGTTCCAAAGTGAATTACAAAATACAATAAAAATGAAATAGGATTGGTGGAAATTAGGTTGAATAAAAATTAAGACCGGATAATTACGTTACTCAAATTGTTTACAGGCTTTAATTACTTTCTTGTATTGTTTAGCGTAATTTATATTTGTGTTATTTTTATTTTTTAATTTATTTTGATTTTGATTATTTTCTTCTTATGTTTATTTAGGTTTATGTTCTTTAATCTTGAAATGGAACTACACTTATTATGACTAATGGCTTAAAACTAATGGCTTTTTTAACCCTGAAACTGTCAAGTCTTAACCCCTTTGGTGCCTTAGCAAAATCAAAATATGTTCATCCAAAGACCGACTAACAAATCAATATCACACTCACACCGCGCATGTACTGGAACGCTTCCAGTATTAAATCACTAGAGATGTTTTATATCGATAAAAACTATTGACAATAACGACAAATATCTTTATGCCTTACACATAAACACTGTTTAAAGTTAAACACTGCTTTTAAGTAACACGCTCTGACATTTTCTCGCTGATGACGACGTGAAATGCCACGCGCGAAAACAAGACGGAGAATTTGAGGCAGTGATTAAGTTTAAACAGGGTTTATAAGTCCTATGTCTTTAACATTTTGATATTTATTACAGATCCTAAGACAGTATATTATTATAAACATCTAAGTATTATATCCAGCAATGTCGAATACATTATCGAAGTTCATAGTTTTCAACCTCTGCGATTTACTTCGCTTGTTTTCATCCCTATCCCGTATGTACCCCTAACCTACCTCAACCTGCGTGCTACAGACCGTGCTTAACGCGGTTCGAACAGACGCCCTTGGGACCTAGGTGATCTATATTTATGAACGCCGAGGTAGGGCCCGCAACGCTAAAAAAATAACCTCCGTCGCGTCCGTTTTGAACTCTATCCTGCTTATGTTTAGGTATAAAATTCCCAAAGCATCGTTTTTACTGCATGTTTTTATGCTAGTTACTTTTAAATGATCACTTGATAGTTTGCGTGTGGTTCTCAATTATGTTTTTTAGGTTACGTAAGCGCGTGTGCCTCTGTGATACGCAAAACCTATGTGCCACTAAAAGTGGCTACAATATTGTGGGTAATAAAATATAGAAACGTACTACAAGTGCTAGTAATGCCGTGTGAATGGAAAGGTTAAACATTTTACTATATATGAAAATACTCGTTCTTCTCGGTTTCTTAGTGCTTGCTATGTAATACATATATTCCGTTTCGAAGAGTCAAAATATTAGTGTGATTAAAATGATTTGGTTTTAAATTTTTTTTAATAACAATTAAATGTATTTGTACTGACTGTACGAGTTTGAAAAGCTGTACAAGATTAGGATACAAAATAAAAATCATAAAGTAATGCCACTGGGTAATAGAATGAGGTCGGAATGGATCGAAAGTCAGCTAACGTAACTCTGCCCATAGAGCATTTTGAAGAAATTCAAATTCAACATTTTTATCAACAAAGATCCACAATTGAAATCAAACTACATTAAATTGACTAAAACATTTTTTACTTTCATTTCCATTCGTTAATTAGTCAGTCAGTACACAAACCATATTAAACGTACATATTACCGTACGTAAACGTTACCAATGTTACCATGTTAAAAGTAAAACAAAATGACTTTTGAAATCGAACTTGTTTTTATTCGAGCGTCTTGCTAACCCTAGACTTGCGGGAAGGGGAGAAAGGGGAAACTCGGTCCTGACCACGCACAACTCGAGCACTGCCTATAATTAGCGTTGCATTTCTCCGTACACGTTGTTTACTGCGCGAGACCGTGCATATTTTTACTCGGCAAAGATATTGGCTTTTCCTTAATAAAGATCGGTTGGGACTTGGGACTGTGCTTTGTGACTCACACTGGTTTTTACAGTTAATTTAATGGAAAAAGGTGTATCTGTGGTGATTTGCTTTGATTATGATTACTTTGGCTCAATTTTTGCTTGTGAATAAATATTTAGGGAGTAAGTTATTATTTTATGTCGAGGTACAGGTAGTAAGAACACGTCCATAGAAATAACAGTTATCTAATCATTGGATCAATTGCATTTGATGGCAGGAATCGCGTATATCATTTTAATATCTCGTCGGAGTTGCAAATTATATTAAACCACATAAATAAAATTATTTACATGCAGTTCTGCGAATAGTAGACCTCACGTGTGCAAAGTTTATTTCTAAAAATCCCAACTTCGACTACTTGACCGATTTTGCACGAATTCGAGGTTATTATTTAGATTTGAATATCAAATTTTACGTTTTCTTGTGTTACGTACTCAACTGATAATTATGAAATTTTGTATACATGTTGTCAGGGGTACAAAAAAGAAAGTAAAGTAGGCTACTTTGTCAGATATCATCGCATAGATAGGAGTAAACGTGGGGCTCAGCTATTATGTCTGATTTTTCTTTCATTGGGTGCGTACTGACTGACCGAGCAGCCTCGCGAGGCCTGCCGCGCGAAGCAAATGCTCGGCCAGTCAGGACGTGCCTCGCCCGAGCCAAACGCACGCGCTGCCTCGCCCGAGCGTGCCGCGGCCCGAGCCAAACGTCTGCCGCGCGAGGCGGCTCGGTCAGTCAGTACGCACCCATATGTGAACTCCTGTAGCCTCAACGTTTTGACAGACTTAAGAGTGCTATATGTATGTATACATTTACAAATACAACAGTCGTCATTATGTCCTGTCATAGGTTACATTTACAATTCTTTTAATTACTTCCTTAAATGAAACTTGTTGCAAAAATTATTTTCACATTTCACCATCTAATCATTACACCATCGAGCTCATGATTCAACTGTGAGAACAAAACTCCCATTTCCTTTCGGAACGGCGAGTTCATAAAATTACACAATTATTTTATAGAGTCGTAATAAAATTGTGACAGAATAATGAAATATGTTTGCTGTTTTGTAGAGGATGTAGGACTAAATGCAGTATAATTATTGAAGTCAACTTACCATGAAAATTAGATTTAAGTGCTTTATTATGACTACTTACTTGGCAGTTATCTATTGTAAGATGATTGTAAGTTAGACACTCATGTCAGAAGGTTTTATAATAATTATAGTTGAGTATGCTAACTAATATTATAAATGGGCAAATGGGTTTGTATAACTATTAGACTTTTACGACTAAAATTCATGAAATTTTGGATACACGTTGTCAAGGGATATAACAACTTTCTATCTTCATCATCATCACCGTTTTTCTACGCCACTAGTGAAACAGTGGGGAGCAGCTAGTAAAAGTCAAAGTATAATTCTTTCCCTTTAAGCCAAAACGCTGCGATTTATAAACATTTAATAAGTTTTAACCACTATGGAAAAATATCGAGACCAATTCTTAAATGACGACAATAGGTTAAGTAAATTTAAGGCTTTACCGCCGAGAAAAAAGCTAGCGTTAAAAGACGTGACCATAATATTCACACAATGCCATTGTGGTGGCGGCGGCTGGCACCTCGTCGAGGTGTCATCGCGTGTGGGCGTTGCCAGCCTTACCCCCCTCTCCCCGAAGCCCTTCACCTTACGAAGCCTTGCGATAGAGGCTTCACATACTTAATCGAAAAAGATTTAGTCACGTTTCAGCTCTACAGACCGAATAACTTTCAGAAGCCCTTCTCTGAAACAATTTGTGACGGTATGTGGAGATCAATCATCCTTGTTACAATGTTCGAACATTCCAGAAAGTCTGGTACGATATTGCCAAACTTAGATGAAACCTTCCGGCCTCGCGCAACTACCATCTTAATCAAGACTTCTAAATTGAACACGATTTAATATAATTGAAACCATATTTCATCATGCTTCAGGTTAAGACAGCTACATTAATAAATTGCTATTCCGCTCATCGTTATTAATGATCTTTAGTATTTATGGTATCATGGTATTCATGGTATTGTAGCAGAAAAATAGTTTCTCAATTCATATATATGCGGCAAGCTTCAATAAAAAGCGGTAATTGCTCAATGGCAACGCCGAGTCTACAAGAACGTGATCGGAACAATACGGCGAGTGAAATCATATTTTCCAACAGGTTTCACTCAAAGCTTTCCGCGAAAGAGAAACCGAGCTCGGAACGGCGGGAAGTGAAGAAAAACTTTATGAAAACATGCAGGGCGGGCGACGCGGCGACGTGACACCGCGTCCTGCACAATAACATAAATCGATAAATAGGAAGCCCTCCGACTAGTTCAGCAGTGCGTGCAGGCGACCTAATACACCCACTATGGCGACCGCATGCAATGCGGGCTAAATATACAGAGCCGGCTGCGTTGCTGCGTTGCGCCGCGCCGAACGGAACTTATGTCGCAACGACAGCGTCCACAATTGCTTGCTCGGAGAAAATAACCGGTTTCACCACGACCACGATCGATTCAGCACCTTATGGCTTCGAACTTGAGTCGATGTTTCCCTCACCACGACGCCGGATGAAGGCCGTTTCAGGATGAAGCCGTCGCGGTAATAACACAGCTAGGTGCATTCTCACTGCAATTTCGCTCTCGGTCGGGCTCTGTGTTTGTGGCGCGCTGAAGATCAGGGCTAACGATCGGCGTGCGTTTGCCGTCTCGCTCGCACCCGCCGGGTATCCAGCTCGTCTCGCAAAAGAAATGCTACAACTTTATCTGACAGCGACGCGACGCGACGCCCGAGAGGCTTTTGTGCGTTTTCCATGTTTATGTTTATAGGAGAACACGTACAAGGGGTGCTTTGAACGCCGGTTGCGCGCTGTGTGGTTATAAATTCTGCGATGCTCTTGCTTTTATTTCAAAGCGTGAGTTTGTATTGGACGGTGTTACAGATCGGTTTAGCAAGCATGAGATAATCGCTTTAGCTACGAAACTGTTCTTTTATTTTTAGATGCTATTATACTCTGTGTCTACCTAGAGGCATTCAGTGAAAACATTTACTATATTATGATGTTAACTCTTTACTAACCAATATCTTATATCCGTCGTCAAACTCGGACCTCTATCATGCGTAGCATCTCAACCTCGTTTTGTTTTCATTAATTTAAATCGATTTAGCAGTAACAGCTACGAAATCGGCTACGGAAGAGTAAAGGTCTACAAAATCAGCCGTTTAATCGTACAGCGGCCTGGTAAAATACAGTTCAGCAGAACGAATGCAGAAAATTGCGATTTGTATATTTTTGTGCGAAATCACAGAAGCGTTACTTGGTTTATTGCTGAGACGAATTTGAGACCAGTTTATAGTTAAAACAGAAGTAGAGACGCGAAGTTACTTAATTTTTTTATAAGACGTACATTATTATTTTCAAAAATGCGTTGCATAATCTGCCTTATGTGCATGATAATGATGCGGTCCATGGTAGAACACGCTTTACAAGAAAATAACTGTTTGGATAAAAGATTATTATTATGGTTATTGGTCGTATTTAAGGTAAAGGATTGCCTTAAAGGCGTACATACATTACAGCCCAATCTTCGATTGTTCACCTTTAATAATTTTCTTGGCATTGGCGGGGTCCATGTTTAACAGTGGACTGTTATGACCATAATATTAAGATATCTATTCGCGTCCCACTATACCTACGCTATAAGTTCCACATCAATTTTACTCCTATCTTCATAAACGTTTGCAAATTTAAAGTACACATTAAAACGTCTATCCAACATCTCTATCTGTCTACTAAGGTACCTAAACCAAGCCTGTTGTAATTCTACCGCAGTTTATGCAAATAGCGTGTCAACCAGCGGAAGGACTGGACAAGCCGTGCCCATGGGTGGTACCCAGGTTTCCCATTTCATATTTTTCCCCGCCACAATATCTAGCAGGTTTTATGTGAAACCGGCGTTAGTTAGGGTGATTGTGGCGAAGAATTTACGACTCCGGTATCGGGAATATTATTTACGCGAATTCTTCTGTTTCTTGGGCTCTTTATGCGCTTTACGGCTTGTGTGTAATAGGAATTCTTGGTATAGCAGTTTAATTATTGGGGTTTGATTGTGATTTATGTGGTCTTTGACGGGTTTAATGTTTTGGTCGAGCGTTCTTTGTACATGGTTTAGCTGAAGTTAATGAAATTGAATGAACAGTAAAAAAGAGGTCTATAACCAGCGTGATAACGAAGGCAGTGAATGATATGAATAAAATTTATCTCATAGTAGCCATAACATATGCGAGTATGCCCGTAAATTAGAGAGGAAAAGGAAAATTGTGAACGACACCTCAAGGCCGGTGATGTTTCTCAAACTCTTACAATTTAGAACAGCTGCAAGTCTTCAATTATCTCATTGTTTCGTCACGGCCAGACCGGAAAAGCATTTCCACGGAATCCGTCGAGATCGGGGAACATTTGGCGGGCATATTACGGCTGCGATGGCGTAACGGTTGGAGTACTATATTTACTTTGGGGCACGTGCCCGGAGCTGAATGGGCGAAGACCTTCACCTTGAACCCGGGAGGAACGCACGCCACGCACCCGCCTAAACGACTGGCCGCGCCTCTGCCGTACTAGCTGCTATTTATTCTGTGCCCCTGTTCAGTGTTCAGCCCCCCTCGCCCGCACTTCCGCGCAACCCCCCACTGGCTCTGATCAATAGCTCGCTTCCTACTTCACCCGTGCCTGCATGGCGCCAGCTTTTCTAGGCTTTGTTGTTAAATGTACCTACTCCAGTAGCATGACTAGATAACTTTCTTTTCGTTGCTACTCAAAATGATGAATTTAACAGAAAAAAGCGAAAAAGGACGTTTCATTACTTTAATATTACAGGTCAAAGTGAACTAGTTGAAAAGGTTTTGTAGTTTTACTTTCTTTTCAAGCGCTGCTGTTTTCCAGTACCTAAGCTATTCGGAAAATATTGTGTATTAAAATAAATTCAGCTGACCTCGATATTTCATGAAATTTTGCCGCAATGGATAACTTTAGTAATACAGCGAAAAATATACCAACTGGTAGCTACCATTTTTTGCAGTATGTAATTGTGTATTATCTTTATGTAGCTTATGAAAACACTGGCCGAAGAAGAAGCGATTCATCTTCACGATTCCCACGAGAAGTAGTGTTTTTTGCATTTGTTAACAACAGAAAAACTGTGAAACATATCCGCTTTTTCAGAATACAGTGACGCTAAGTACACTGTGTCACGCTACTCTGATATTATCAGAGAAAAATAATGTTGCTAACGTTATTAAAGTTATTACAAAGTTTACTTAACCGAGTCTGTTTTTGTTGATGTACGAACAACAGTGTCGGCGTAGAATTTTGTTGATCAATACAATGGCAAAAACTGATTAAAACTGGACTTTTTTAAACTGTGTCTAGAAAACAAATAAAATTTGTGAATTTTTCACGTTTTAGTCGAGTTTATAAATCAGTTTGCTTGTCGATAAAGTTACATAGTTGTACTGCAATAGTAATATTAGGGCAATTTCACTCCAATTTATGTACTCGACTACTCAGAAGAAGGTTATCGTTGTTTGAGTGAAAGAAAATATGTAGGTATGTCTGTATCTATGTTATATGACGTTTTATCGTCTAGACTCTAGACAGCTTGGCCAATTTGGATTAAGATGTATCGTTAGATTTTCAGCTTTTTATCCGTTTGGAGTTACACTTTTTACAATGAGTAGGTAAAATAATTTGTACTTGTACTTCGGTGTCTTGGTTTTGGTATCCTTTTATTATTTCTACTAAAAAATAGTCCAATTATTGAAACCTTTTGACTTTCATATGCCTTCTTGTAGGTCTTTCAAGGAGCTTAGATATGTTTTATTCAATTCAATTTTATGCTTTGTTTGAAAAACATGAAAAACCCGACTCAATGTTTCATAATTGTAATTTCAATTTTAATTGATTCGCGTTATCAAAGAAAAACTGACGTTAATTAGTTTGAGATTTTCTTTTTAGAGTTGCCAGAAAATAAATTGTAATGTCATAGAAAATCAGGTCGCACTGGGCGGTTGCCTTGGCCAGTTTTCACATCTGCCAGTTCTTTGTCGGTTCGGTGCTCAAGTAGGGTGCCGACTTGCTGTCAATTGATCGAGTGTGGCAATCAGTGGGTCTTGACCGGTCTTGACTTTGGGTCACTTAACGATTAAGATTTGGACTTTATTCAATTCAGTTTTGTTTCAAACCATAGGATGATTGCAAGACTTGGTAAGGTCAACTTTAGTTCTAAAGCAGTTCTAGAGGTGTTAATAATCACAGACATTGATGTTATTATTATCGATATTGGTCTAGGTAGATCTATAATGAAAATATGATAAGCTTCCGTTATTCCCTGTCCAAGTGTTTATGCTTGAAGCAACTGACTATTGCTTTAAGTTTTTGTAATTTAAAGAAATTATATGACTTGCGAATTCTTTCAAAAGTTACCTATCCTTGCCATAAAACTTATCTCGGACGACTATTCAAAAAATATATAATTAGCAAGAATTCTAGAGAAGTAACAGTTACAGCGATACTAAAAGGTATACAGTTTTATCAGTGTGTGTTTCGGCTATCAATTTGACCGAGCCGATTTATTTATTGTTATGTGCCTACCGCTCCCCGATTTATCACAGCTTTTAGGCCTACAGGCGGTCTAAAACCTCTGATACTAGACCTAGCCATTCGGCCTATACCTACGCTCATAATTGACTATATAGTTTCCAAACTATTTATATAAATATATATTGTGATGCAATAGTTGTGGCAAAACTGCAATCTTTAACTAGATGCTGAATGAGCAACGTACTGAAGTGTCGCCAGTTTCAAACCGGCTCCTAATCAGCAGTATCGGATATTTCATAATATTACTAATGAATAGAGGCGAAACCTGATTCTCAAAGTAGTGCTTATTAAATGTCAGCTTTATAAACAAATGTTTTCAAAAATAGCTATGCGAATTTGTAATCTGAAAATCAAAAGTTGTCTTGTTTTTCTCGCTGACGCCTTTTCTGTTGAATCAAGTAAAATAACGATGTATGAAAAACTTAATAAAGTTTTTATCACCATGCACAGGGGAGCAATCCATTATTTTAATCTAAAATCTCAATTTGAAAGAATAAAACTGAAAGAGAGAATGGCAAAAACGGAGACAAGACATGTTTTTTGGGTACTTATCGCTGCTATTTAGTTAACTAAATTCCTCGTACGTTTAACAAAAAACACACTGTGATTATTAAACTGAGTAGATAACTTACAATACTACTTTTCATAAAGCCGTGATTCACGATCTAGTTTCCAATACCTTAGCAACTCGCTGCTCTTGTTTATTTTTTATTTCGGTCAACGCCCGTGCCCGGCCTCATTGTGTTCGCTCCATTGACATCGATCTAAGGTTAGAATTATACCAACATTAATAATACCCTAAAATGCTATAAGAATCTTACGAGTTGACGCCTCTTCGAATTCTGACGGATGCTTACGTTGGCCCACAAAAGAAATAAAGCGCGTGCCACAACAGGGGTGCGCGAATCAGTGTTAAATCTTTTAGAATCAAGTTCAATTCAGGATTTCATTATATTGCGAGGGGGTTCTTTACTGTGTCGAACACAAGCAGCTAAATTGAAGTTACGCTTGAAACTATTATTATTAAAAGGAAACGACTCAAGCGTTGATTTCAAAACCCACGCCTGAGCTACTCGTTTTTCAAGGTTTTTTTGTATTATGAATCGAAACTGCGTACAATCTGATAACTGCTGGCACCGATCAGTAAAAAATACAGACGTTTAATGAGAATTTTAACCTCGTTCTCATACAAATTCGGTTTATTTAGACTCGTGTCGATAGTTTGATCAAACGCACTTACTAATTCTATTCAAGAAAGCTGTTACTAACCCACCTTTCAAGCAAAAAGTAGAATGTGGAAACAACAGCAACAGCTAACACGTGTGTTTTTGTACTGGATTGTGAAGCCATCTCTCATCCAAGGTTTTATTATGGTGTCATTATGGCCAATTCTAGGATCCAGACGTAACATAATGACGAAAAATTGCCTCGCCAGTTTCGCAGCGTTGTTATTACTTCGAATTAGACGCAATCAAGTTCTCTTGATCAAAGGAACTGTTTATTGGCTCGAGAAGACTCGTATCTCTATACTTACTCGTACGATGTTTTCCGAACTTCACAAAGAGACCAGTGACGTTACACCGGTTTGAGGACGTTGACGCAATCGATCATTGTTCAAAGACCCGTAGAACAATCGGAGAGGTCACCATCGAAATTTGTAGCGAGCGTTCTTTATTTATAGTTAGGTCACGCGGCAGTGTTTGGTCTAGGCATTCGATCGAATCGAGCGAGTATTGACCGGGCAATTCACCTTGAGCCCGCACCTCGTTTTGTATAACCCAACCGAGTGTGGTAGACGATGGTCGAGGTAACATGGTGAATGGTTCGAAGACTTCCCAAACCGGCCGTATGGCACGTTTGGTACAATGCTCGAAGACCGGTCCGCTTGCTGTGGGTGAGCGAGTTGTGGAATGCAAGGGACGGACTGAGACGGCTCGATTTGAAAGTGTGTTCGATTCGAGGTGGTACGCCGGTTATCGACTTAAATGTTTTCGTCAGCCTAACTTTTTATAAACTGTAATCGTGAATTTTATCACCGCCTTTATAGCGGATTTGCCCGTCGAAAGCGTGGGTTGTACCTAACATTTTTCTGATTCAATGTCGGGTGACCCGATTGTTTGGTAATTCGAAATTGCCTGTAATCATAGCCTTCTAATTTCATATCATTGACATAATATAATAAAATTGGGCACGTACTTAATCTCATTTTGTAGCTATCTTCTTATTTATCTTTTCTTCCCTGCTGTTTTGGAACAGGTTCAATGTTCATTCAAGCCTGAACTTGGTACACGTGCCATACAAAAAAAAACCTGGTTGTCTGTGCTAGTGTTTATTCCTACTATCGTTTAATTCACAGGGAGTAAATCCTTATTCACAACACCTAAGAGTGCTAGTACAGGCCATTTAACATTGTTACCTGATTGATAAGCGTGCCTGATTGTTTACTATGTATAGTAAAGTTATTGTTACTTAGATACCAGTCATCCTATTTATAATTCCTACTGGCTCGTTGAACCCTACGACGCTGACGTATTACGCAATTACGAGCATAAATGCCGTGATTATGAAATGCTTCGTCATTATTTTATTCATTACATTTCTTTCCCTCATTTTCGTTCTAAATAAGCTTATTATAGGATTGATTTACTTTAGGAGTAACACATTTCAATTCAATAGTTTATATCGTTTGCATATTGTTCTTATCAATTAATTTGTGCTTATCAATCAAGGCAACACCTTGCAAGCATTTTCTTTTATTTATTATATAAGTCTTCTACAGCTTTCACTTTTCCGTACGTTGCCTTACTGCCACCATCAAGAACCTACACAACACAACCTTTCACACTACGTCTTGAATAGTAGGTATACAGTACAGTTACTCGTATTTCTTTGTTATACTCAGTTCGATTTCTTTACGTGGGCTTCTGTACCTTAAGTGAGAGTAAGATAGATCACATCGATAGTAATAAGCAACTTCCTGTATCAGCTCTTTCTTTGTTATATCAAATATATTTTTCCTTTAGCTAAAGAAAACAGTTAATTAGCGTTGACCGTACATGATTCATCGTTACTCCCTGTATCATTAACGATGACGTTACCAGATGTTTCAGCAATTAGCGTATCTAAGAAAACTTCCAACTCTACATTTAGAGCTCTACTATTTAACTAATTTCCAACAAAACCATTGCTCTCAGAACGCAAAGTAACTTGAACCCTGAAATTTGTATTACTAGGTCGAATTTCCATCAATTGCGAAGTTGCGAGGGGTTTTAATTTATTGTGTACAATTCCAAGTAATGTAGGCTCGGCCTAATTCCTAAACGACTGTGTCAGCCAGTATGAAAGCTGAATAAATGATTTCATTAATAACACGTACGTGCTTCGCAAGAACAGTTGCCAATCGAAATTTAATCCTGCTTAGTGCTCGGTAACCGTATTTGGAAAACCTGTTACTCAAATCTAAATAAGAGACAGCAAAAACTCTTAAGCGTCATACATTATTTTTAAGATAATCTGCTCAATTTGTTGACGGCTGTAAGTTTTGAAGCTCTGGAAAAATTCTTAGTTTATCAAGACTTTTATGATCTTGTAATTTTTCTTCGATTGTTTCATGGATCATGAATATTTATTATCTATTTCTCTCTGACTCCATAAGTATCGTTGTTGATCTATCTAATTGACTGTACACCTTAACCATCTTGATCATTAATACCCGTCGTGCGTCGGCGCCCATCGGCTACTTTGTCTTCGTCGCCTTTCTGCTTATTACCATAGAGTTTACTATCCATCAGCTCAAAAAACCGCCCACTCAGGTGTTCGTATAACAAACTATTTGTTTTCATCGTCCCAGCGACGGCTCCGAAACCCCGATGTTTTAACGTGCCGCCCCAATTCGGTACCGAAATAACGTGCGGTGTCCCAGATTCGGTGGCCCCCTCCCCTGTGGTGCGGTACACGTTTTTCAATTAATACCTCAATTCTTATCTAAGTGTTTGAACTTGGGGTGTCTTAAGTTTTTTAACTGTCTTGAAATGCCGATTCTTCTTTAATTTTCATTTCCTCGAATTTTCTGATTGTATTCTCGGTTGATGCTGATTTTGCTGATCTACTAAAATGATTACTGTTATTGATTCTGTAAAGTCTCATTCTCTTTATTTTAAATATTTTGGGTTAGCTCAACACTTTTAATGTAATCGATTTTTACACCATGTTTAACGGATTGCTCATAAACTGCCATAGAATTAACTAGTCAACATAACAATGGTGTACCCCGCACGTCCCCTATCCAGTTTCCTGCCCGCCACGTGTACGCCGGCCGAGCGTTCCGTTATCGTTGCACTGCTATAGTAAACATATTCTATAAGTGTATGGGTGTTGTATATCCAAATATCGGTGGCGGGTGGGGTGAACGACCTCGCCAGCTCACAGGCACCTGCAATCGCGGCGTCTCTGTTGACACAAGCAACCACTGACGCCTCGTGACGCCTCCCAAGTGATAATGAGTGTAGGTGCAATGTACTTGACAGACTAAAATATGAGATGAGAGACGACTACAAGGCTACTGTAGACTTCATGTTTATTCAATTTTACAAGACCCCGTCCACAGCTGATGTTAAGAGAAAAACTGCCTCGACGACGATATGACAATATTTACAAAAATAAGCTTTTTATCACTAAATATTTTATTTAATAATTTTGATGAAGCTGAAATATATTTATTTTATTATTTATAATGAATTTAACTACTGCTTTTGAATAAGAATTTGATAGACGATAGCCAAAAGGCAATTTTTGGAAATAATATCAAGTTACTACATAATAGGAATACTCATGACTTCATATGAGTTTATTACACCAACCACAGTTTTCCGCGGGGAATTGAGGGCGCGGCCTTGTCCCAGTTTTAAGATTGGCACATTTTTATCTGCTCTTTGAACTACGGCCAAACTCAAATAGCATCGGGATTTGATTGATGGAATACCGCAAAAACGCTGACCAATTCCCGAACTGACACTTTGTTAGATTCGCTCCATCTAAGTCTGAATAAGTACCACTTCAATCCAAATTGCTCCGAAAAGAGCGAGATTACATTGAATCCCGAGAGATTTCAAGAAGAGTATTCTATTATTTTTCTTATTTTTTGTGCATTATTAAAGCTTTAATTTTGTCCTCTATTTTTCTTTCAAATGTTTCTCTTTTTATGCAAATTGGCATTTAGGATCAGCTTGATGTCTTACTTTGAGAGAGAGGGCTTTCTTTAATGCCATTAATTGCATTATTCGTGTTGTTAGTTCTATAGTTGTTATCCTATGATGCTATGTCATTGCATTGGGCTTGACTTTCGAGCTAATTCAATTTGCTAAAACTAAGCCTTTCAGCTGATTGTTGAGTTGTTGACCTGCGATATTGTTTACGTCTTTGTAACCTAAAGTAAGACTAAGTATTTCTTTTGCCAAAACTTTAATAGCCTACATTTTGTACATTTACATTGCGCGATACGATAGGACACAGTGGGTAATGAATGGGTCATAAATATTACGAACTGCTGAAATAGCTATATATCTGTCAACTACTGGATAATTTTACACAACATGTGTTTCCTGTGTACCGCTCTGGCCGGTCGGCCTACAATTTCATCCAACGTTCAAATAATCCTGGCCGAGTGCATTCTGGCTCACAAAGTGAATCACAGCCACTAAAATATTAATGAATGACCGCAATACGCTCAATCGCGTTCGAGACATATCGTTTTGTGACACAACAAATCAGCTGTGCGACGCGGCTCTGGTAAACCGTGTTGTGGGGGCCGCGCGACACGTCGTCGACAAGCAACTTTCCAACTTGCTCGCTATAAATATTCAACGGCTACTCTGGCAGCAGCAGCGGCTCTCACCGATACCCACCTATATACAATTTGGGCTCAATTTTGATGATGCTCTCCTCACTCTGCCACTAAAACTGTCGACTCGTAGGTTCAGTTGGCAGCGTGACACTAGCGCCTCTGTCTACTCTTCCATCACTGCACATCCGCACGATACCGCGAGACACGATTTCACTGTCACAGCACGCGGCGGCTACCGGTCCGCCGGAGTCACAGCACGCACACCACAGACACGTCGAGAGTTCCGCGGCCGTCGCCGGAGTGGAGCAGATCACGCGGCCGCTGCGAAGAGAAACTACCGAGGACCGAAACTACGCGAGGTCGGCGCGACCTCCACGCTCGAGAGCGTGAGAGCCGGCGAAGCCTGAACGTCGGCAGGTGAACTGCGTTAAGTGCAGCGCTGGTGCGGAGAGAGCTATACGAGACGACGCGCGTGGCTCGCCGTCGCCGACTGACGGGCGCGCCGCGACGAACCTCGGCACACCACCACACGCGCACTCGCGCACACTCGCGCCCGCACCAGCCGCTTACCACACCGACACGCCGCCGCCGCCGCCGCGCTACACCGACTTTCCGCGCCTTGCCGGACGAAAGATCCGCCGATATTTTAAACATTCATACCAAATTTGACTTTAAAATCTCATCGACTCCGTCGAAGAGGCGAGTCTGTTTGATACCTATTTACCTGAATTTAAGCGGTGCCGCTTCTCTGGACGCATCATTTGCGCATTGAATGGACAGCGTGTTGTGCTACTGGATATCGACAACGCATGCGCCACGCACACTCTGCAGCGTCGTCAGTCGGTGTCTACTCAAATTCACATAGCTTCATTAGTAGTAAGTACTTCGGCAATAAAGATAGACATGGAGCCTAAAAATATGAAAAACAATTTTATAAAACTGCCGAAAACACGAATTTGGATGCAATAGAAAAACGAAGAATTGAAGATTTGAGCTCTTTAGTTACCCGAGTTGAATGTGAAAATAATACGCCTCCTGAATTTGAAACGTAAAATCAGTAGGTTGTTGGTAATAAATCAAATGTCTCGGTTGAATCCGTAGCCTCTGCAGTAAACACAGTAAGGTCATCGGAATGCTTTAGCAACGATGCTACAAATTGCGCAAATAGATGTTCCAATGAACTCGTTTAATAATAGCAGGCGTATGTGGCGGAGGCGTCACTAGGAGAAATACCTACTCGCCGTGCCGTGTAGTAAGTATAAGAAGCACGGCACGAGCGGGCTCAAGGTTGCACCATACGTACTCGCTCACGACGCTGTCATCATGTCATCCTATTCTCGTTAACGAAAAATCTCACGACGCGAATGACGACAATATGAATCCGAATTATGTAACATCTCAGTTCAACGTTCTTCGTATCTCAAACGTCTTTATAAATGCACGTCCATATCAAAATAAAATTAGCTCTTAGAGCGAATGGACAATAATTACACGTTGTATGTACAATACGTACGTAGCAAATACTAGTACTTGCAGACGAAAAAGTTGTTGATGAATTGGACCATAAATATGACGTACGTATTGAATTGACTGTAATTAGGAATGACATTGAAATAATGAATGATGTGCAAAAAGAGCAGAATGGGGAGCTCTCATCATCGCCGCAAGCAGTCACGGAACATCAACTGCGGCGAAAATAAATCTTTCTCATATGTACCGAGGATAAAATTAAAACAAGCCCTGTATAAGCTTCTTGTGCCGAAAATAATATTGTAAAGTGATATTGCATGTCAGAACATGCCGCATCAGCGATGTTTATTATTTCTCAAAGAAGAATCGTATTTTAATGAAGTAAACATTGAAAGATGGATATTTTATACATTTTCAGCGAGATAGAATAGATATCAAAAATAAGAAATAATATTTTATCGGTACCTACGTAGATAAATCGTTTTTTGCCTTTTATCAGTTTAACCCATGAAAATTATGTAATGTGTACTTATTGCACTAGTTTTACGTGTTAATTATCCTTTTATTTGTAATTTCTGCTGTGAACATCATAGAGTTTATCTATCTGTCTATCTAATGTATGTGGCACCGAACCTACCTCAAAACTCAACTATCAGCCTTATACCTACCGTTCTTTATTGATTAACAAGTCTAGACTTACCCTCAGTCTTAGACTGATATTCAGTCAAACGTAACTGCTTTACAATTTTCAGCCAATTCCGAACCATATTGCTTGCACATAAAAGCGTCGAGGTGGCACGTTTGTTCATCTATTATCCTGATCGTATCGTTTGTATGTACACAGAGAATTATGTACAAAGGATGCAAGGATTCATACATAAACGAGAGAGGAATAACAATGTTGATGATCCACGTCGTTAAAGATATACGATTATCCGATATATCTCTACATCCTGTCTCTACCAGTTGCACATTGCTATCGTTTGCTGAATCAATGCTCATAAAATGTCTGTTAGCTTTTCTGTAATCGAATGTAAGTTAGAAAAGTTTAGAACTAGAGATTCGTAAATTTATTATCGAATAAAAATAGCTTTCGAAAGAAAACTTGCTACGAGTAGAATACCTATTATAAGTAAGGATAAATAAGTATAAGAAAGGAGTATAAGGTAGTTAAGTAAGGATTAACAAATTATCCTTGTAATAATTACACAATTAAAAGTAATTATATCATTAAAATTATTGAAAAACCAATCTTTAGCAACGCAGAGGAAACGTGTTCAGAAATACTGCAATTTTGCGAAGTACATGCATATGATACAAGGACGGTTCTGTTAGTGAAGGTGGTCGCCCGCCTCGCCATTTTAGCACTTCCGCCGGCGCCCGAACCATTGCCGTCATGATACAAAACCAGAAGGGAAATGGAGCTGTTTGTTGACCATTCAGTACCCTTAGAAATCCTGGTGCCTGGAGATAGTGAAAAAGGCTAACTTCTAATGTTAAGAATTACGGAAAGCAACTTTTTTGGGATACTTGGCCTTTGAGAAGTAGGTGTATGGTGATTGGATTGTTTGTGAACTGGATGTGTATTGATGTGTCGTGAATGTCTGTATGAATACCTACTTATAAAAGATAACATTAAAGCTATAAAATCAAATATTATTTTGTTCTTTCTTTACTTTTTAAGCTTTTAAGGTGACATCACACGATGCGTGATAATCCCAAAAATACTAACGACGCATTTTCACAAATATTTTGGCTTACAGCTAATTCGATGCGGCCATGTTTTGACAGCACCAGCACGTTACGGACCGAATAATAAGATCTCTGATTTATCAAAAAATTACGTTAAAATTAAGTGGGAAATCGTGTAATTTATTCAAATTAAATATTGGATTTTGCACATCCTTTTTGCTTGTTTGTTACGCTTTCACGCCTTAGCTAAACAGATTATTATAAATGTTGTCAGGAGTATAGTACAGGACATAAGCATATTTTTTATTATGATCATCGTCACCTCCGACGTACCTCCTCCGGTGAAACCGTGGGGCGCAGATAGTTAAAATTAAATAACGAATGTGATTCGTTACTTTATTTTTGTTCACATATTATTTAATCGATTAAATATGGAGACAATACCTTACATTTTAACCAAGTACCCAAACATAGGATACGGTCTGTGATTTGATATATTCATAAAAATATTGAAAATAACACAAAACTTTTGCTAATTATACATTAGTGAAGAATATTTCCAAAAGTTTTAAAATTAACGCAGAAATTATTACAAGAATGTCACGACAAGCTGCGCACGCGCCGTACCTAAAATTCCAGCCTCGTCAACCAACTGATTAGTTCCGAGCACTGACAGCTCGCAGAAACGCAATATTTCTCTCTCATATTGCTGGAAGAATGTTTTAATGTCAGTTTAATTTCCACTTTATACGAAACTATATGACGTTTCATTTTACGGATCATTTTACATTTATTTATTTTACACAATAAGTACGTGACATAAGTGGGGTTAATGGCGGCTAGAGCCACTGGAGGTTGAATTCTGCAAAACATAAAATAATTGAGTCTTGCCCAATTTGGGTTGCTGTGCCAAAAAAAAACATTTTTTAAACTTCTTTATTGAAATATAAGTGGTGAAAAAAAATAACAAGCGAATAAGTATGTACTAAGTAAATAAGCAAGTGTTAAAAACCATACAGCCGATGAGAATTATGTTATGGTATAGGAGACAAAAGGAAAGTTTCAATGCCCTCTAAAATCAGTTCGAAGAATCGAATCGCCTCTTCGTTTTATCTGTACTGTAATCAGAACACAGTGGTCGTTCCTCTCACAGTTTTATATCCACCTATTCATGGTTGATTTCTGCGAAGATATCGCTCTGTGTGGTCCTTAACGAGTTACACTGATCGTGTAATTGAATGCGCAATTCTATTTTATAGAACTTGTGTCTTTTGTGGTGCCGACGCTGCACGGCCGGTTGATTGGCTGAACAAATCTTCACATACAATGCGACATAAACGGCTCTGTTTGGGGTTAGGATGCACTCACACTGCAGGCTGAAGAACAGAAGCTTGCGATTGGCATAAAAAAATCGCGCACCTATAGCTTCCTATGAACGCTAACATTTTCAGCACGAATTAATAACACGTGAGTACTCCCGTGCTAATTTGAAATAGGTACCTAGAGTTACCCGCCAAGTCAAGCAAAAGCATAGCCATACCTACCATATTTTACTCAAAGCCATTCAAGCGAAGTTCAACGCTGTAGTTTCTTTGTCCTTATTCTTTCAGCATCTCTTAAACTATTGGTACCTAATGAAAAACTATTACTTTTCAAGATATAGTCTTGGCTATACATGAGTATTTGTGGATACATTAGGTAATACAAAAGTACAATAGTGAGTATTTGTGGACCCCCATCGTTCTAAGGGAAAAATAACGTAAGAACTACGGACGACGACAAGACGCCGGTCAGACGGACGTGAAGCTAGAACGTTCATATGAAAAGGTCAAGACAATGTTTTATCTCTAAAACGTGGTTTTACCTATGAATTAATGCCTATTATCTAATACCCATTTGACTTTCCTTATTCTCAACAATCTCAACTCAGCATGCTATCAAGTTTGAGTCATCGTAGCGGTAACCTCTGACAGTCGTAGACCGAGCATTAAATGAATATTGCTCATCAAAACGCCTAACAATTGAGGACTGCTAGCACTTTGATAAGAATTTAGTCGCTACGGATTAAGAAGTCTTAAGAAACCTATCTACGGAGTGATTCTAGAATATTCGACACTGTCTCTGTCCATGACAACTCAGGCAATATATGAAACAAGGTCCGTTCCTCTGTACCACAAGTTCCTAGGAAATCAAGCCTAAATTGGATCGCCCGGCTTTCGTCTCGCTCTGTCAGCTAGGGAAAAAGCTAGACAAAAGCCATTGTGATCAGATCCAAGCTTACTATAAGAGCTCATAGTGCGGACCTTGATCTTTAACTTTAATCAACCTCTGAGGTAAATCACTGTGATGACTTTCATTTCACAATGTTAAATTAGCTCTTTTTCATTTACCAAAACCTTTCTACAGGCATCTTTCTCATAGTACCTTTAACAAGCAAGTAATCTAACTTAGTTCCAATCTTCTATAGTATGTTAAAATAAACCTACCTGCAAAAGGTTTTCAGTGAAACAAAAATAGCCGTATAAACTCGAAAGTACCTAAATCTACATTTTATTTGCAAACTACAAAAAGAAAATAAAACGGACACTGTTTTATCAAAGGGTTTTGTTTTACCAGCACACGATATAATCGGACTTTATGTACGCTACTTTATCTGCGTAATAAACATTTGTATGTTTCGGTCGGAGTGCATGTAAAGGTGTGTTCTTGTTTGACTTGAATGGGACATTTTGCTTTGCGCTAACATAAACGCGGGAAATAGTCGTAACTGGACAAAAAGGTGTACAGAATGTACTTGAAGTACATGCGAGAGGAATATTGGAATCCTTTTATTGTGCTATCCTGGAGTTTTGATGGTTGTTTGTTACCACATCAAAATAGTAGATTTGGGTAGATACACGATCAGTTGTTGGAGGTGTTTCAATGCGTGCGTTAAAATAAATCGGTTGCGGTTGTAGGTACTTAAAACAGTGGATAAAGATAAAAGTAAAGAGGTGAAGCTATGGGCCGATGAAGATATTTGATGGACAAATGACAACTGGGACAGAGCCCCCGGTTGGGCGTAAATGGAGACCGAATTTGATTTTTTTATCTAAACACGATTGAAAAATCGTAACGTATTTTAGAATTTATGCTAGTCTTAGAGGCTAATTTAACAGTTACTTCAAAGACAAGATTGTAGCCAGTTGCGGCCCCTTAAAAAGGTATCGGGCAACCGTTCAAAGGTATCAAGCTCTCAATTTAGAACGTTTAGCGAGTCAACGACCTATCAGGATGCCGATTCGGATATTTCATAAACGCACCCATTAAACCACCTCGGGGCTGACTCATGTTTGAGATCGAACAGGCCTGACAGGACCCAAACATGATACCAGCTACTCATCACTCTTAAACCACACTACCACACTTATCAATAGGCTTAATATGTAATTTTGTCGTAAATACGTAGCGAGTATTTGAAAGATATTCCGATATTGAAAAGGCAGGAGTGTATCTAGACACTAGACAGTACCTACTGATAACTATTGAGTTATTAGGAAAGGGTATTCTAAGCCGAAAAGGACGCATAGTACTCATCATTATGAACAAGTTTTACTGTAGGACCAACCCGGAATTCGCAAAATACGTTTTGTCGAGTTTCATTGACATTTTTTTCGCATTTTACGGGTTGGTCGCATAATAAAAGTTGTTCATAATGATTGAGCCTTTTTAGGCTTAGCATACCCTTTCCTTATAACCCTGTATTGAAATGGCATGAGTGTATTTAGACACCAGACAGTACTGATAACTGTAGACTATAGACATTAGACAGCAGAAAATGAACAGACTTGGAAAATTATAGACCGGATAAAAGATACAATGGATATCGGATCAGCACTGAAAAATACCTGAACAAAAGAAAGATTCTATTTTAGTTATTGGCGCATTTTAAGCCTGCAGGTCCTGCAAGCTATAAAAAGCATTGTTGCGACGACATTGAGTTTAAATTACCTTGTCAGTATATTTGTGTCTAAATCGGTATAGTTATCCTCGGATAAGTTTTTCGTGAATTTTGTGAAATAAAATTTGTGAATGTGAAAAAAAAAATGTGTGATTGTGAAAAAAAAATGAAATGTGAAATTTCTGAATTTCATACTAGACTAAATCATGTGTATTAATTTGTTTGATGGCATACATAATTTCAAACTATCTTGAGAAGCTCACAGGTGTGCGGATCCAATTTAAGATTTGCTCCTATATACTCGTAGGCATATTAAGAGTGTATTAACACGATCAGTAATTACGATATAATTGAGCGATGAACTTCGTAATTAATCTACTGAATAGTTTCGAAAACATTAAGTTTGTAGTTGTAATTAGTTAAGCTCGAAAGATTCTAATTAGAAATTGTGCTATGATAGGTTAGTTAAGGATGATACGTAACATAATACAGTAAGAACAGTAATACAGTAGGTACATTATGTAGGTATACTACTTTTACTTTTTAAAACTTAAGCATTCAAACAGGCATTGTTCACTATACTCGTATTATAAACGTTAAACTTGTTCAAAGAATCTGACAAGAGTTTTGACATAGGTAAGGTTTGTTTCTTGTTTTACCACAGATATCACAAAATGGACAGAATCATTAAAATTAGTTCACATTTAGTGACGCTATTGTGTTATATTATATACAAAATGTACAGTCGAATTGAGAACTTCTTTGTTGAAGTGGATTAAAAATAAAATTATCAATACAAAACTGCGCGCCTCAAAATAACCTAGCTACAATATCAGACTTCATAATTTTAAATTCGAATATCGCAAACCGAATTCTTAATTGATTTGTGGTTTTATTCGATTTAATAACTGAATAATAATCTTATTAATCATGATTTATCAACATCCTAATCAAATTGTAGCTAAATTGTACAACCCGCTCCAGGGCGCGTTTTACTCAATTAAGTAATAAATTACGCACTAAATAGATTACTGGCAACTCTGGTCAGTAGCGCAAATTATAGAGTGCATTTAATGTAGGTGTTGTGTTAACACCTGTGCGGACTGTGGAGTTACAGGCTAACTGCGGGCCTATCGCGGCGCTTCAACCCACGCGCCGCCCACGTCAGGCAGACACCAAAGTCAATTGCTGAACTTAAATGTCAAATTACATTCCTAGAATAGGCTTTAATTTGACTGAAAAAAAAAACTAATTTTGTATCATAAAATACGGCTTGTTCCAAAAAATACTGGTGGTACCTTTGCGTAGCAGCAGCAGGGTAATTATTTAAAGTTGATCATGGTTGGGATTGTGATTGTATGCTATCTCGCTTGCACCAACATACTCGCACCTTACACGCTCCTGCTCGCACACAATCACCAACCTCCGATAGGAGTGAACTCATCACAATCAGAATCAAAGAGGACATCTATAATAGAAGCGCAGACACAGGAACTTAAAATAACACAGAGAAAAAGTTTTGGCAACATTTTAAAAACGATGCAGAGAAAACATCAATCTATAAAAATCTATATTTGAAATCCGCATTGCAAAAGTCGACAGTTTGAAACTAGCGTGTTCTAAAAATATCTTCAGTGTTTTTGCTCTCAACAAGCTTAAATCCTACAATCCTTCTAATATTATAAATGTGAATGTTTGTATGTTTGTTATTTTATAAAATACTGTTACTACTGTTTCATACTTTTATCGGATATCTTACAGGAGGAGCCCATATTTTATAGAGCTACTTGTAAAAGTAACCTACTTCTATATGTTAAAACTAGCGGCTCGTCCCGGCTTCGCACGGGTGGACACTATTGAAGTTTTAGTAAGGATCCCTAATTTTTTCAGGTAATGAATATAGCCTATGTCACTTTGGGATAATATAGCAATCGAATGGTGAAAGAATTTTAAAAATCGGTCCAGTAGTTTTTGAGTTTATTCCACACAAACATCCAAAAATACAAATCTTTCCTCTTTATAATATTAGTATAGATAGATAAACTCCTTATAATATACATAACTACATATTATGTTAAGTATACAAATCAAAAATATCTTTAACATCAATTTATATGAGTATTGAGTACAGAACTCAGCAACAACCCTGTGGTAAATGCTAATAAAAAACATTAACATAAACCCAGCATACAAAGTGTGATGTGTAATGTAACGAGTTACAGTACTGGTCATCTGTCGTATACCTTCACGATAAAGTTGCAGGACATCTTAATACCGACCTGACAGAAGTAAAGCTTTCATTGACTCGTTACAGGAAGTAACAGCCGTTCAATAGCTTGCATACTGACCCAATGATGGACGGGACGAGTGCGGTCTAAAAAGGAAATCCTACTTGCGCGCGCGCAACCGATACGCGACTCTACGCATTAACTACAACTATTAATATGAAATGTACACGTTTGAGCTGTTTATATGAAGTTAATGTCGGTGAAGTGAGAAGTGTAATGCTCTTTTATAATTACGTTAAGTACTCTAAGCGGCTTTAGGTGAATTTATCATTCTTTCAGCGGAATATAGGGCATATGGGTATTTTTCTCAGTGTGACACGGTAGCTAGGTACCTAGGTATATTCTCGTACTAGGATCTAATCTTAATTTTTTTTATGCATTTGAGTGACGAGACAAGCAAATCATCCGCCTGAAAAACGTCACGTTTGCCTATAACAGGTCTGCGCCACCTAGAATTTTGAACTCTTCAAATTCAAGAACCTGCGTGGCACAGCACTGCGCTCGTCTCCTTAAGATATAAGATGTTTAATTCCCTATTTGCCCAGAAATTCCGCACTAGTTCCGCACTCATCGGGTTAATGCGAGTTTTCGTGCTATCACAACGTATGTAATAAAAAAAACAACGAGTAACTGTGTGACTCGTTTGGTGTTACTGGTTAGCAACGCACCCAAAGTTATCGCGAAGGTGCTATATCGCAATCCCGTGCGATATAGCACCGCCGCTTGTAATACTACTAATACTGGGACATTACTTACAGACAGTCCTTAAAATTCGGCATCAAAATGTTTAATCAGATTTGTAGTAAATCTGTGAAATAATCTTATCAATTTTCTTAGGTTTTTTGCAGAGAATCCTGCTTATGGCTGGGCTATGCAAAATTATACGCACGAGACTTATTTTCATCGTGATTTATGGTTGGCAAATATTTTTGTAACCCAATATTTACGGTCTCTTGGATACCTGAAAAATAAATCGTCTTCATAGTGTCATTCACACCTCATATCACATTATCCGAATCCTTAATCCTTTGTTAATTTACGTTAAAAATCGTCCCTCGACGTGCTAATTGAGAATTTATGATTTTTATCCGATTTTAAAGTTCAAAGACACCGTATCGATCATGTCGGACCCGAGTCGTAAATATCAGAAAATAAAGGTGTATTGTTCACGCCGAAAATTACGAGGCTCGATAAATCATATGCCCTAAGTTATAATTAAAAGTCGTTTTTGGAACATTGGCTCGAACATTCCACAAGGGTAGAATTATTTTTGCAATACTCGTACAATGCGGTAAACATATATATACCTATCCTAATATTAATCCGACTTTCATGTATAATTAATATTTATAATCTCACTGATATTTTAAAGAGAAAGTTTGTGCGATTGTTACCACTAGTCTCTGAAACGGTTTAACGGATTTACATGAAATTTGGAATGATGGTTTTTCATGGTTTGGATTAACACATAGGCTACTTTTTATTTCGGAAAACTCATATTAACTTTTTGACCGCGGGTGAAACCGCGGGGCGCAGCTATTAACATAATATTTATGAGCTTTATTTGTTGTATTACTAACTTCACTTCTTTGGTAGTTTAAATGGCTAAAAGCAAATCTATTCCAAAGCAAAAATACCAAAGCTGGTGATCAATAAAATTTAATTCAATTAAAATTATAAACACGATTTATGCGAACCTTAACATCAAAGCGTACATAATGAAGTTGTTTGTCACTGTGGAATTAAAATGACAAATTTGGGTTCGCAACATAGTTGCCAACCTCTGGCTCTTTGTATCATCAGTGGAGCCAAATGTGAATATATTTATGAGTACCTATGTACCTACCCACTGACCGATTCGAGTTTATATGGTTATAAGCTTGGGATGTACCAAGCTAAAAATACGTAGATTTATGTAAGAAAAAAGTGTACTCGTCGCTTACTGACATGCAGATAAGATAGATAGATAAACTCTTCGTTATTCACACCAGAAATTACAAACAAAAAGATAGTAACATTCTAAACTACTGCAACAATTAGCGATCTTATTGCTAAGAGCGATCTCTTCCAAGCAACCTCAGGATGGAGACGATACACAGAAATAAATAGAAAAACGGACTGTGCAATATTGGAGAGAACTGTGTCACATAAACCTACATTAAATGTATTAACTTAGAAATACATTCCAGTAAAATAATACATTCTAATACTAAAATTACAGATGAGTTTGTGGTCAAACGCGGACTTATTCGCGACAAAAGAAAATCTGTACTTTAGTGTACTTGTACTGAGGAACCATCTTGAATAATGGTAACAAGAACATTATTTTTACAAAACAAAAAACAAAAACCGACTTCATAAAGACCGACTATTGAGTTATTCATCTATTTGTCGCGCACGTACTTAATGCAAATTTAAGACTTATATGGTTTTCTCATGGATGCCATTATCAGAACTGGACTAAATTGAAATGGGACCAAATGGGAAGCGTCAGCTTTCTAATAAAAAAAGAATTATCAAAATCGATTCACCCAGTCAAAAGTTATGAGGTAACAAACATAAAAAAAAAAAAAAAAAACATACAGACGAATTGCTAGCCTCCTCCTTTTTTGAAGTCGGTTAAAAATAAAAATGTTGTTCCGTAGAAAAGTGTCATTAGACACTCAAAGAAATTATGATGAACTGCTAATTTTTATTCGTGATTCCATGGCTGGTCTATCAGTTAAAGTTGACAAGAATTACCTATGGGTAACGTGTTAATTATGGCTTGGTTTACCCCAAGCTTAGCCCTGTATTGGGTCCTCATTAATTATTTCTTAGTTATTCGTTTTTCTTAAGTGTTTACTTTATCAATATGCCGTGTACTATTAATCAGCCATCATTTGTAAAGGTTATCATGGTAGATCACAGCTTGCAATGGCTGCTGTTAATTAAATTCACTAATTGATTGAGATTATTATCTGATGTTTATACGATGTTATTAAATACGGCGACTAATAATGATCACAACCAAATGAAACATGAATAACGAAATAAAAATAGGTATGTTGCAAAAATTAAAAAAAATGGCCAAGTGCGAGTCGGATTCGCGCACGAAGGGTTCCGTACCATTATCTATGAAAACGGAAAAAAATCACGTTTGTCGTACGGGACTTGGGAGCCCCCTTAAATATTATTTTATTCTGTTTTTTAGTATTTATTGTTATAGCGGCAACAGAAGTACATCATCTGTAAAAATTTCAACTGTCTAACTATCACGGTTCGTGAGATGCCTGGTGACAGACAGGCAGACAATCTGTCAGTCTTAGTAATAGGGTTCCGTTTTATCCTTTGGGTACGGAACCCTAATCTTTAGAGACAACAAAAAGTGGGAATCAAGTAACATATGTTAAACTAAGAGCTATCTTGCATCAGCGTAATTTTATTAATGCAGCAGGTTAACAAAAAAGAAAACGTAACTCCGAATATTTACTAGTAAATACGGAAGACAAAAGTTACGGAGTTATTTACTGCTACTCTACTATGAGCATAAAGCAAGTATTTATAGTATAATCAAGTCCATTCGATTAATTGTGCTAGTAATTTAACGTACGGCAAGCGGCGCGGGCGCAACCAACATACTTGTATCCTAATAACGCTAATAAAGTTTCAAGTCTTA
Organism: Alcis repandata; assembly: GCA_949125135.1. Classification (NCBI taxonomy): domain Eukaryota; kingdom Metazoa; phylum Arthropoda; class Insecta; order Lepidoptera; family Geometridae; genus Alcis; species Alcis repandata. Next base: position 5,053,015 of record OX421226.1, on the reverse strand, counting down.
ATTTACAAGGTTTTAAGAAACGGGTATGCTAAGCTGAAAAGGGCATGGAGTTCTCATTATTATAAACAGCTTTTACTATGGGGCCAAACCGGAATTCGCGAAAAAAAAGTCAGCTGTTTCATTTAAAAATGTCAATGACACTCGACAAGTAGTTTGAAACGGATGATTTTTTATCGCGAATTTCGGGTTGGTCTTGTCGTAAAAGTTGTTTGTAATGATGAGTACTATTAGCCCTCTTCAGCTGAATATACCCTTTCCTTATAGCCCTGTAGATGTAGACAAGCAAGGCTCAAATAAACTACAAAATACCTCCTGATTGTAATGATTAACGGCTATCAAACTTTACGACCAGACATTTTGACTGGTCCGTTCTTATTAACAGTCTGCTAACCCAAATAAACCAACTTAACTTACCTAACTTCGTTCATGTTGTCCCAGTCAAAACTATGGTTACGCAAATTTTATGGGAAGCGATAAAAACGAAGTTTGAGAACAAAGATCGGTCACAGCTATCGTGATTGGATCCGAGCATTATTTAATTCGATGCGAAAAAGAAAAATATGAGAACGCGACCTAGAGAGGTGAACAAACGTCCGATATAGTCGAGTTCAACCCGATTTTTTGACCTGATTCAATGTAAAAACGAGCCGCGATGGGCTAACGACCCGCGCTGACGTAACTACGGATAGAGAAATAAAACAAGACACGGAATGCAGCCAGTTTTGAGGCTTTCTTTTATCCGAGAACATAACGGGAACTGCGCACAGCAAACACAGTCGGTAAACTATATCTACGCTTTCGCTTACGAATACACACTGCCTTACTGCCCTGAATCCAAGGGTTACGTGCAAACAGTGACACTGTTCGCATAATTGACATATGCTTAAATGGCGTGGCTCTTCGCCAAAAAACACAAATAAAGGTGACAACCGGCGTTAGACCGAAATACCCTATTATAAATACAAACCCAACAAATGCCTGAAGCCTATTTAGATCAAGGTGTCGATTTCAATAGACGTAAAGTGAAACAAACAACTGCGTAACACAATAGGTGGAAAGGTTTTTTGGGTGGCAACGAGGATGTTTGAAGTCGGTTTTACACAATAAATTATTCACGTAAGGATTCGCAAGGTACTTGATTGCCTTTGATGTCAAGGCGAATATTCCCGTGCCTTTCAGCGGTGGTTTATTTTCGGTAATAATTCCAATTGTACTTATTAGTAAATTATTAACTTTCAAGGCGGTTTGCTGTACAAGTTGGGAAATTGTTGGTGTAAAATAACTGGTCACGTGTAGTGTGTAGTCAGTGTTTTAGGACTTGAGTAGGTGTTGTGTAAGCAAATTGTTTCAAAGATTTTGATTGAAACTTATAATGTTCTAGTATATTGTTATGTTGTGATATGTTATATAACCAAATTTTATAAACAGGGTTGTGTGAAAGACGTATGCTAAGCCAAAAGAGGCTCGCAGTACTCATGATTTGGATAATTTTTATTATGATCGGTCCCATACTCAAAATTGTTCTGAATTTTGAGTACTATAAGCCTTATAAGCTTAGCACAACCGTTCCTTATAACCCTGTATTGGTATCCCTACTGATTTCGAATTAAACGTCACTTGAAAAACTTTCAGGAGTTTGATATTTTTTGCAAAATTATTATGGGATTGTGACGCCTGGGTATAAGATAATTTATAGTGCCTAAGTTTCATAAAGAATAGTCCCATTAAAACTTTACTGGTTCTCACAAAAACAGAGATGAGTTATAATGAGTTTTTGCACTTGAAGACGCAATACTAAAGGTTTTGGACCCTTCGCTTCAAACTTTTACGAATCTTCGCTGAAATAGCTCATCAGGTTTAAAAAAAATAATTATCAAAAAGTACCGCTTAGAACAAAAAATACTCTAGATTTTAGACTTTTTTTTTCTTTTCTGTATCTTTTAAGACTAGATTTATTTTGTGACCAGAATAAATTATTCAAGTACATATTCAAAATTACGAGTGACCTTTTATTTTAACCTCCGACGCAAAAACGACAGGGTGTTATAAGTTGTGTGTGTCTGTGGCATCATAGCTCCTGAACGGATGAACCGATTTTGATTTTGTTTTTTTTTGTGGGCCAGTCGGGAGTGTTCTTAGCTATGTTTTGGCGGGGGTTTCTTAAATAAATTTAATTATCATATTAGGTAAGAATATTATGATTCTCTAAACAAGATATACCATTTTATCAGTAGCAGTACCATTTCATCTGTACCTACATTCAACTCCATTTATTTACCTTACCAGCTATAAACTTCGCAGAAAATAATTTATTTCAAAAAAAAATTCCAGCAACAGTAGATTCATAAATGAGACTTTGTTCTCCTGTCGAAAAATTGTACGATTATCAAAATATTTACGTAGGAAAAGGTTTGTTTTCTAGAATTACTGAGCAAAACAGAAGTTTAAAGTTACTTGTGGTGTAAATATTTTAACCGACTTCAAAAAAGGAGGAGGTTGTCAATTCGTCTGTATGTTTTTTATTTTTTTTTATTTTTTATGTTTGTTACCTCATAACTTTTGACTGGATGAATCGATTTTGATAATTCTTTTTTTATTAGAAAGCTGACGCTTCCCATTTGGTCCCATTTCAATTTAGTCCAGTTCTGATAATGGTATTCATGAGAAAACCATATAAGTCTTAAATTTGCATAAGCTTGAGGCACCCCCTCCCGCGGGTTTTTTTCCGTAGAAGCACCGGCGCGTCATCGTTTGTTTATGTTACGTCACGCGCCGGGCGGTCGACCACTTAAATGGTTTTTATGACTTAAACATTCGAACAAGGACCCACTTGTAATTGTTATCTTAGAGCTGTTGTATACACGTGTCGAATGACGAATGTTATCATAACATTGGTTGGCCTGGTATAGATATAAATCAGCGTATAACCGCTTACTTTACAAAAAAACATGGACTTTGAAGTTTACATATTTTTACTAAAAAAAGTAAAGCGATAATGTATGTTTTATACTATTTAGATTTAATAATAGACTCAATCTGCACTTTGTCACAAAATAAGAATACATTACTCACCTTAAAAGTATTTAATATCAGGCATTTAAAAACCAGCGAAAAAAAATTTTTCCGCGATTTTTTTTGTTCCCACTTCACAACACTTGTTTACATCTTGTCGTAAATTGTCATTTCACAAAAACAACTGCACACAACACTTCTACGATGATTGTTTCACTATATTTTAAATAGATCATAACATCTAACACAGTAAATAAAATAAACTTTGAGAAATAAAAAACACGGCCGTCTATGATGATGACGCAATGAGGCCTTGGAAGAATGACTGAAGTCGAAACACTAAAACACTTGTATACCTTAAAATATATTGTTATCAGCCTTGTTAACAAGTATTTAAAGCATAATAACCAAGAACACCACCAGAACCAGCATAACTAACGTTTTATTTACGTAAAACCCGTCGATGCACCGCCGACCGCGCAAAGTCAACACAAACTGACTTCGACTGACGGAATAATATTTAATTTTTAATCGAATATCCACCGAGTTTAAAGTTGTTCGACTACGGCATAATGGCACCAGTGTTACCAGATTAATATTATACACTACCGTGTTGACAGGTTAAAAATACGGTGTTTCAGCTCCAAATTACCTTGTATAGATTTAAAAAATACTATGCAAATTACCGTGCAAAATCAAAAGAAAATGTCATAATTTTCAATATTATTTATTAAAAAATTTCTTAATCATCTAAAATAACAACTTCACGCTCGTTTATGCCTGCAGTCATTTTTTTTTACCATGTCCATAGATGGTATAAAATCCACACAGCTCTTTCCACTCCGGTGTATAGATTGTTGAGCAAGAATATTTCCCTTTATGGTTCTTGTAATTAACTTATTTCTATTCTTTGTTTTTGTCATTCACTTGACTTTTAAGGTAATTCATAATTAAAAATACACGGTACACGGTAGTGAAACATTACCGTGTACCGTGTTTTAGCCAAAAATACCGTGCATCTATGGTAATTACCGTGTATCTGGTAACACTGAATGGCACATTCAAGCGGAACGAGATGGCATTCATACTTATAAGTCTTTTGCCTTAGTAAAAGCAGGATAGAGACTTTTTCTGAGTCTGGCGCGAAATAAAAGTTTGGGTACTACAGTACCCATGGTGCTACTACCGACTTTGCGATTTTGGGTACTGTAGTACCCAAGGTGCTTCAAGCGGTTAAGTACGTGCGCGACAAATAGATGAATAACTCAATAGTCGGTCTTTTGAAGTCGGTTTTTGTTTTTTGTTTTGTCAAAATAATGTTCTTGTTGTAGCATATTGTGGGTAGGCAATAATTTTTATGGTAGTCTGCTTAGTGAAAGGACGAAGGTACTAAAATTGGACCTTTCCAAACACTAGAACGATCCCGTAGATAAGGAGAAAGCTTTTACGAGTACGAAGTAACATCACGAGGTGCTCTTAGTAAGAAAGAGTACCTATATAAGTACTTACATTGATATACTTGGTTTATTATATAGAATCTCGTACGTATAAAATATGACAGTCATAAAATATGATAGTAATAGTACTTCCTAATAACTTATGATGTCATTATAATTACTGAAGAAATAATGAATCATTTAATTATTATAATGGACGATTAAAAAAGGAAATCAATTAAATTAAATTAATTTATTGAAGTAACAACGTTAAGAGCACTTACAATTACCTCACAATGATTACAATGACAAATTACAAAAAATACAAATTCAATTCTCAAAATTACAAACAAAATAAAATTAAATAATACAATGTCAACAAATGATTAAATAAAGATAATAATAATAAATGTATTACAACAAGTCAAATTAAATATGTCAAAATGTCATTATCAGAGTCAAAAGAGCTATCAATATATGAAGAGCTGTCGTATTTCAAGCGTGACGTAATATCTTAATGTCTCACGGAGAAAAACAGAAATGTATGCTATATTTCCTACATAAAAGAAACTTAGTTGTCTTCAAGTCTTTGGCTCTGCTCTACAAAAACCTAAAGTTACTGCGTTGAACTTTTTGCGATAATCATAATTTGTTTCGGTGTTTGTTTACCCCGTGTTTGTATGAAGACGAACAAATTAAAAGGCAGGAACATTATTCACGTCACATTTATAGATCGTTCGCCTTTCTAAGAAACTCTTTGATATTCGTTAAGCCAAACATGTTTTATGGTTTAGTTCCTCGGAGTTATTCTCAGTTCGCAGTGCTAATAATGATTCGCATAAACCAACTCATATTGAAAGTGCAAGCAGTCTACGAAATTCATTCCCGCCAGTTGCGACTGGGCCACTATGACTTCATTCAGTTTAAAACGTAATGAACGCTGCGCTTGGAATTTCTAAAACACACCTTATTCCTCTACGTTTAGGTTAAGTTTTGCTGTAGGATGTGAGTAGTAATGCTATTTCTAAAGTCTGCAAGGGTCTAACTATTTATAGAAGAAGTAGCAAAACCTGCGTGGCAGGATAATGAAAGAAGCACACTTGGATTGCAGCGAAATACTTACGATGAACACATTAAGAAAGAAAAAACGCAGAATTCCTAGATTTTTCCTTTGATACTTGAAGCCTACTTTTACGGTCCATAAATACTCTAAATGGTTTTAAGTAACCATGCACAAAAATGTGTTTATAAGAAATCTTAAATACGCAAGAACCGAATCATTCAATACACGTAACGCTACCAAATAAAATTATTTCGAATCAAGTCAAGTCAGAAAATGTTTGCTTTACTCTAGGACTTCTCGGTAATCGATAACGTGTCTCGAATAACCGAAATTGAATTTCACCTCTGATGTTGACCGATAACAATAGAGGCTAGGAGAGCTTTGCTAGGAAAGTGCTAGTTACTCTATCGAAATAACAAAATTAGAATTTAAGGCTGTAGAATAAGCTGAACAGTGAAAATTGAACTGATATTTTTTTTCTATTTTTAATATTTTATCAATGTTTATTTTTCTCATTTTTTTTTTCTTTTGTCTCCTTTAATTTTTTGTTCTTTTATTTATTTTTCTTTCTCGTTTGTAATTCACTTGACGATTTCTTCCCAAATAGTGTATGTTTTGGTTGTTAAAACTGGCAGTGGTTTTCAACTGTTCAGACTTCTATGGACGTTTTGATAGTTAATGCAATCGACATCTCAATAATTTAGCAAACCCCGCAAGAGATGCGCCATCTCTAATCATGCCTTACTTGGTAAAACCATGGAGCGTTTGTATACAGACTTATTGCCTGTTCCAATCTTGGTGGTCGCCAAACTTTTCGCAACGTCCAGTATAATATTTTTTTTTTATTCATGAACAGGCTTGCGTTTGGCCGCCATCTTCCCTGATGGGAAGCAATGATGCAGCCTACAATGGAGCACGTTTGCTTAGAAGAAACCTTGCCTAGAACTCTCGACTTGAAGACACCCATATTATATCCATCGGGGAACACCCATTCAGGCAGATCATTCCACACTCGTGCGGTTCGCAAAATGAATGTGGAGTCAAAGCGTCTCGTTCGGGTCTTAGTTATGTCAACCATAAAACGATGACGCTTTTTTGTGCCCTTGGTGGTCCGATAGAAGAACGGGCCAGAGGGTATAAGACCATGCAGATCAGAAGCACACTCTCCGAAATGTATCCGATAAAAAGTTGATAAACTAGCAACTTTGCGCCGATGATCTAGACTTTGAATAATTGACTTAGAAATTTGACCCTTAATAATGACCTCTTGATCGCAGTTTATCTACAAAATGTCGGTGCAAAGGCAATCAGCCGTATATCGGTCGCCGACGTCGCATTCACCTTGAGATGTAAAATACTACGATTATGCTAATTCTGAATTCGATGAAACGTATCTAGGCTGTTAGGTATGCGTACTGTTTTAGGTCAGTTATATAATTCTGACTTGCCGCTACAAATACATGCATGTACTTGTGTGTGTATTATAACACTAGCGACCTGCCCCGGCTTTGCACGGGTATAAAATATAGCTTGTTACTCAGGGATAATGCAGCATTCTAATGGTGAAAGAATTTTTGAAATCGGTCTAATAGTTTTTGTGTTTATTCAACACAAACATACAAAAATACAAATCTTTCCTCTTTATAATATTAGTATAGATATAATTATGTATTTCGAGCAAAGCTTTCGATTTAAGATTTTAATTTTTTTTGGAGTCTTTTTTTGTAGAATAAGTGCACCAGTCCCAAAAGTAATTCGGTTTTCAAATTTTCGTTCCTATAAAAAGAAAACTTAAAACCCAGACTTTTAAATCTTCTTCGTAGTTTGTGCTTAAACTAGATCAGTTTGGTAGCTTGATTGATTGGAGTCCCGAAGGTTGATAAATGCGGTACCCTGACAACATCAGCGAGCTAGAACCGAAATCGATGCAGCCTAAAAGGAGAAAAAAAAGAAAGATAGTCCAGACACCCAGTGGTGTGCTATTCAGGGCCAATAACGATACGATACGAGTACGACTCAAAAATGTAATAGCTATCTAAAATACTCCAGGCGTTGGCTTTCACCCCAATTCGTGTCCTACTTTTATAGCCAATCTTTCATAATGATATGTGGCATCACCCTGCAGCTGAGCAAGGCCCACCCACTAAGACACTCGTACTGAGAACAGCAAAACTGATACGTCATCCATATAATAATAGGCATGACGTCATTATCAAAAAATCGCCGATTCAATGATTTCAGGGGAGAAGTCAGACTTAAAAAATTATGACACAGGTTTAGTTTTATTTATAAAAAACAGATTAATAGATTTTCAATAAAATAAAACTTTAAAATACTGCAATCGGCCATTTTGACTGAAACAACAAGCACAGCGTATGACGTGACGCTTACGTAAACTCCGCTGATCATAGGTCGTCCACCGCTCATCACGCATAGACACAATGACATGTTTACTTAACCGTGACGTCAAGCCGGGGGGGGGGGGGGGCATGACACATGCGAGCTGTTTTCGAGCACTATTGAAAAAACATGATAAAAATGGCTTCAAACTTCGTTAAACATAAGTTTATTACCGAAATAAAGGCTTTTTTGTAAATAGTAAATGTGTACTCACATTACGGAAGAGGATTTTAAATCTTTCGTCACGCCTATTCCTACAAATCTTTTTTGCAAATCAGGCTGCTCGTTTACGAAATAGTATCGTACATCTTCTAATGGGTAGGCGTAGATTTCATGCTATGTTACATTAGAATGGATGGTAGTCATATTTTATAGCTTCGCTCACGCGATATCTTTTATGGATGTTGGACATTTTAGTGACTGTAATTATTATTAGGCAGCTGCTTTTTCTTTAGTTATGACTTATTTTGAAATCATTAAAGTTAGTATGTTGAAGTTATTTTTAAGTCATAATTATGTTGAAGTGGCATTTTCTCGTTTTGTGTAAATGAAAAGTTAGGACAAAATCAACTTAGTTTGTAATTAGTTCTTACAAGCGGCGTCCGGCGTTCAAAACAGTAAAGTTATTTCAGATTGAAGAAGTGGAAAAGCTTGCATTAAAATTTTCTTGTCATCTTAGAATAAAAACGCTTAAGTATTTTAAGATTGTAATGATGTAGGTACCTATGGTTTTGCGCTCCTTAATTACAGAAAGAGATATGAATGTAAAACGTTATTACTTAAGTATATTAAAGGACACACATAAGTACATTTAAAGAGCCACTTTTTAATGTACATACTTAGTACATTAAAAAGACATCAAAATCAATTGATTTGAAAAAAATGTGACCGTTATTTTTTACACTCCAAGACACAACTACGATTAGAGTATCACCAAAAACGTCGCCTAGATACTAACTCCGTCGCCATGTCGACCACAATCACCTATTGAACCTGAAACTAAGCGTTTCGACCCCGACATCCAAACGATGAGGTCATAGATGCAGTTTTACGAGCAGTCTGGGTGCAATTTTATACGCAGACGCAATTGGCGCGGCAGACGGGCCGTCGGATGTCGCAATTGTGGACCGTCTGTCCGGCCCACAACACCGAGATTGTGATGAAGTGGACTATTATTTATTATTGTTAGACTATAAGGATGTTTCAACGAAAATAAGAGTCACATAGCTACTATCATTTTTTTTTATGTAATTGAGTGGCGAGACGAGCAAATCGCTCGCCTGATGTTAAACGTCACGCTTGCCCATAACAGGTCTGCGCCACCCAGAATTTTGAACTCGCAGAATTCACGACAAGTTGTTGTTGTTGTATCATAATAGGTGGGTAACCATTTCACTGTGGAAACTAACGTGGTTTAGACACCTTTTGATACAATTAACACGGGAACTAGGCGAGACGCAGCCGCGAGCGCGTCACGCTTGTAATTTTCTGATGAAGATCACCGAATGTGATCGAAACTAGTCGTAATAAACGACTTAATTGTAAGTGAGTATACCCGTGTTAATTATATCCAGAACGTGAGTAACATCTATACTTCTACATACGAGTATATCTATATCAATATTTTAAAGAAGTAAAATTTGTGTGTATGTTTTTAAAGGCGAATCTCCGATACTACTATTTTTATAAAACGTAAACGCCTCGTTGTAAAACTCAAAAAAACTACTGGGTTAATTACTTTTAATTTTAGAATTCAGTAATTGGAGAGTAGTAAATCAACATTTTACTTCTAAATTCTGAAAGAGGCCCTAAACAGAGCTTAAAATAGTTTCCACCCTTAGTTTTTGCAATTCTCTGCCAAAACTTTAGTATATCTTTCTTTTTTTTTTATTAAAAAAAGATTTTAGGCTGTCACTTTTATTTAGTTCAAGCTTCAGACAGAATCGACAGAATTATGTTAATTTAACAGTTAGATAATGTAAACAAAACACCGAACAAACAAATCAAAAGTGATGCGTGACAACAAACTATCAATTTCGGTGGCAATTATGACCGTTTCTGTAAAGTCCTCGTGAAGGGCGGCCGTTGACCCCTAATTATAGCCCGTGTTCAATAGAGCCACTGAATTATGAACGAAGGTGGTGAATGGACAGAGGTAAACGAACAAAATTGGTTTGAACTGCCGTACGTATCGATTTCGTGTAGGCATGTCCTATCGGCTATTAGGCGTCATTAAAGTAAAAGAACTAGCTTTAACTGCTGGAAATATCAAGGCTTTTGTTCGAAGTTCTACTTAATAAGACATTCAAGACGTTACTTATAAAGTTAAGTAGTATTAGTAAGTATTGCGCAAAAGCATTTTTGAATTGTGCACAAATTAAATAACGTTTGACTATCTATGCAATTGCAAAGCACCGTTTATAGGTAAGTTACTTGTTTATAACTTGGGCACTAAACTAAATGACAGCTAGGTAACTACGAATAACTCCCAAGCTACTGAACTATTGATAAAGCTATCAAAACTTTGGCTTTCAAGTTACCATATAATATTTTGCTGTCTCTCTATCAGAGAGAAAATAAAAGTATTGTTCTTGTTGATGTTAAGAGGGTGTGAATCAAAACATATTGGTTCTTCGTTACCCGTGTTACTACCAGCCTTACTACCAGTAGTAACATGAATAATTTTAACCTGTGTTACTGCTAACTACTACCGTGCTACTAGTAGTAACATGGGACAATTTTAATTTTCCATACTAGCTGTGCCCCACGGCTTAACGCGCGCGGTGTTGATGTTGAAAAGTAGCCTATAAGTTAACTTTTTTTAATTTAATAAATTTAGTCCAGTCGTTTCAGCGTGAAGGAGTAACAAACATACTAACAAACTTTCACTTTTATAATATTAGTGAGATATATTACTACTGGCCATTATCTTTTAAACTTTTGTTGCCTTCTTGTTAGAAACTTTAATGTCTCCATCAACTCGTCGACCAATCAGCAGTCTTAAATCAAAAAGATACGAGTCCAGGTACGAAGCATCGACTTCTAACGTAGCGACATTGAAGCATTACCTCATATTTTGTATGTGGACGACCTCTTTATCGGTCATCGTGGACGTACCGTGCATTTATTATTTAAATTCGAACTGTCTGTGACTAACTACCAGTAAGTGGACGTGGTGTGACGTGTGTTGGCAGTCCGATTTGACACCTACGATCCAGTGCGTGGAATAGAAATGAATGAACAAATTTACTGGAGCTATACAAGGTTATAACGGAAGGGGATGCTACGCCGAAAAGGGATCATAGTACTCATCATTATGAACAACTTTTATTATGGGACCAACCCTGAAATCGCGAAAAAATCACCTGTTCCAAACATTTTTCGAGTGCCATTGAAATTTTTCTAGGAACACCTGTTTTTTAGCGATTTCAGAGTTGGTCCCATAATAAAAGTTATTCAAAATGATGTACCTGATACCTACGTGTTTTCAGTATTACTAAAAGTAAAGTAAACGCCTTAATATATAAAATTTGTTTCCGAGACAATCCTCAATCCAGTCCAGCAAATTTTTAAGCAATCGTCTGCTCTAGATCCTTTTCAGGTTTTCTGTGATTCTTTTATGCGTTTGCTCGTTTAAATGCAAATGTGTTAGGTCTTTAAACTTCGATGTGACATAAGAAGAAGAAGTAAGAATTAAGAATTAAGTCTAAGAATTTGAGAAATCCTTTCACTTTTCAAATTCGTTGATTAATGATTACAGAACGGTCACTGAACCTGATAAATAAATAACGCAGAATTCATTGATCACTTTGATTAACGCTCGATGTAAACCGTTGAAAAAAGGCATCCATCATTAAAGCTAAGTAATAAACGAGAAACGTTTGATCCGGAATAATTGCGGCCGGATATGCGGATGGGAAATTGAATCACACCTCAATAGGTCTCGGTTTGAATCTCGAAATTTGAAACGCGTAAACATCGGGTTTTCGAATCAGTCGAAATTGAATAATGAGCCAACGATTTTGGAACGTCCGACGACTTTGGTTCGAGGGCTCTTGTAAGACGAAAGGCCTTATTCTAGCGTGTGAGATACTCGTATTATTTTGGTTACTGTCGCTTTTATTGTTGGTTGATTACACGTAACGAGTGTTTACAATTGTTTTATTGAGTGTATACAAAAGGTTTACATAAATTATTTATGTAAACCTTTTGTATTAAATAAATGTGAGTGCAGTGCCCTCGACTCGGTTTGCATAAACAGTTTGACGAGGCGACACAATTATTAGAACCATGATTTATATGCTCGACCGAGTGTGCCCGTTTACTGTCTCGCCACAGAACTCGCTACGTGTAATGGTTGATTATTAGGAAAGTCCTGACAGTGAGAGTGACCGAGATAATCTCGAAGCGTCCAAGAATAGGGAGGGATGGATTTTGTTAGATTCAATAAGGCAATGAAATTTGCCTTGATGAAGGTTCAAACTGTTAGCAGTGACAGCATCGGACACATTAAGGACAACACTGTTCATTTATCTTCTATTGTTACTCGTAAACGCTTACATGGACTACTAATGAGAACAAAGACATTGAAATCTAAAGTGGGCTACGGAGGATGAACGATCTTAGCCGTGTCAAGCCAGTTTTGTTTAAATTCTGTTACGTAATTTCTGCAAAATTCTTGAGTTTTAATACCGTTGTCATGCTTTGAACATGAAAGAAACTATTATAAGAATAATACAAGGTTATATGGAAAGGGTATGCTAAGCCAAAACAAGCTTATAGTCCTTATAATTATGAACCATTTCTGCTATGGAGTCAACTTTGAAAATTCGAAAAAAAATTGCTGGATTACCAGTGGAATTACCATAAATTTTGTCGAGTGTCATTGGTATTTTCGTGCAGAGCAGCTGTTTTTTTACGTTATCAGGGTTGATTCCGCAGTAAAAGTAGTTTATAATTATGAGTACAATAAGCCCGTTTCGGCTTAGCATATACTTTCCATTTAACCCTGTATTATCTGTCCATGAAAGTAAACGTGAAAGGATCCTTGGGGTATATTCTAGAACAGAGTGATTTTCTTTCTAACAGAATAAAGTCCGTGAAAAATGTTGAACAAAGAATACATTTAATAACTTGTAGCTTGCAGGTGAAGCAGAAAATGAGGTATATAATACACTGCGGAGCACTTTATTGAAACATTTTATGTTTCTTTATAAAATTATTTAAGGTTTCCATTTACGTTAGACAGGGTATGCAAAAAAGAAATGTACGAGGTGGAAACAAAGTTGTGAGGTGTGCGAATGACTTGCAATAATTTGTATGAAATTGAATAAACAGGAAAAAAATAGGTGTGTGGAATACTCTGCCCGAGTGGGTGTTTCCCGATAGATATAATTTGGGTGTCTTCAAGTCGCGAGTGAATCGGTTCCTTCTAGGCGCGTGCTCCATCGTAGATCGCATCATTGCTTACCATCAGGCGAGATGGCGGTCAAACGCATGCCTATAATTGAATAAAAAAAAAGTACCTACACAGCAAACTATTTTTTTTAAAGAAATAATAAATGAAACAAAACAGTCTACTAATATTACTGATGCGAAATTTTGTGCATATGTATCAATATGTACGACATATCTCAGTAACTATACTGAACCGATTTAGACAAAATTTGGAATAGAAATAGCTTATGCTCTGGATTAATACATGGGCGGGTGAAACCGTGAGCCACAGTTAGTTAGCAGTGAAGATTAATGATTTGGTTATGAATAGCACGGGAATAAGAAAAAAAAATAACAACATCAATTGGGCATTAAGGCAATAATTGTTAAAAATGTACAGCAATAAATAAATAAAAATAAGTAATAAAATATTTAATGAAATTAAAAAAGTATGTAACTAAAATCAATAATTATATGTTCAATTAATAAATCGTCAAGTTTATTTCGAAATTAGTCTCCCGCTAAGACCTATCCGGTAATGGACACGACACATGACGGGCGTGACACGCGATTACGTTGCTACAATTTAAATTCATTTGTTGAACAATAGACGAACAAACACGCGGTCCCACAAACAATTTTAAAGCATTAATGTCGCGTACAACGGCAATGACACGTGCAAAAAAATTGGACAAAGTTAGTGACCATTTTGTGTGGTCTGGTTTGAGGGTTCCGTATATTTTTTTTATTTTTTTTCTTTTTACTTAAACTTTGAGTTTTTTATTTGTTTTTTCCTTTAAATGCCAGGAAGGGTCCTAAATTATCAGTATGTTAAGCCAACGAGAAAGTTTAGCTTTTTGAGTGGTAATTTCGAGGCGTAGCTAAGGCGTGCAGTAATGCGACTTTATTCCTATAACGGCTTTATTTTTATGTTTAATGCTTTCGACGATTATCAATCTCTTTTTCCTAAAAAAAAAAAAAAACACTTGTTTTTTCTTTTTCTTTTCTGGTTGTACTTATGGATCACTTTAGTAAACTTGTTAACCTTAAAACAGCATCTCAAACCTACGGATCCCTAAAACCTAGTATGTCACCGCCATGAGCGATGGGGTTACGTGGCCTGATGATTGATGGCGCATCAATATTCGTGACGACACGTGTGAGATTAACCGCCGGCGCGCTCGTGACAGCCCTAGCAAGCAGGCTCGGATTGCGGATGCTTGGAGACAGCAGATTGTTGGTACTAGATCGGGAATCAAGAAATCTGATGGAGTTTTAAGTGAAGAAATTATTTTTGAAAAGCCATGAAAATTGTTTTTGAAAAGATGGTTAACGATAAAAAGCATTGACTGACAATCTCGGAATGAATCGAAAATGCGCGTAAGTAAAATTGAAATCAGGATTTCAAAACAAACATCACGTTAGAGTTAACTAATTTTAAAGGCTTTTTACTTTGACATTCATCTAGAGTTCTAGACAAAACATTACTTAAGAAACGTTAACAAGTACCTGACTAGGGATGCCACCTCAACTTGCGTAAAGAGCCTTAAAAATAACTTCGAAGAGCAATTCAAAACCAAATTAAACAATGCAACGAATGCAACAGAGATTATGGCGATAGAATGCAAGTATTTATAAAATGTGCCTGCATGAGTGCCAGTGGAAGGAAATCCCAAGTCAAGCGAATCGGCAGGAATAATAAAACGAAACTGTGATGTGAATCAATAAGTCATTTTATTGCACAGGGACCTTATTCTCATGCGCTCGAGATCATCTCATCCTTCAATGCCATGGTAAGGAAGTTCGTGTACGTCGACTGGCTAGCTTAGGTATCAGAGTTTTTAGGCGGCCTAAGAAGGCTTAAGAAAGCCTGAGAAGACCACTCTCGACAGTCTACACCTCAGTCTACGAAGCAGTTCATATTGCTAAAGATAGGAAACGTTGGCGTAACATCATTACTTAGAGGTGATGGTCACGACCCTGAGACTTGAGGAACACGATTTTAGGAGAACGAAGAAGGCTTGGCTCTGGTGTAGCGGTTGTTGTTATAGAACAAACAACCGGGACCAACAATGTCTTGGTGAGTGAAAATAACCGAGATAGTTTCAAGTGCGCCAGAATTGGGGCTCCGTGGAATTTTACAGATGAACGTCCTAAGTACACATGGACCTCTTGGCATGTTTGATTACGATGTTTGATACTTCACGAGTGCCTATTGGATGAGTCGTATAAGGATTTATTTTCGTCAGGAGGAAAACCAAATATCTATATTGGAATTGACATAAAAAGTAGAAGCTTGATATTGATATGTACTGTCCAAAAAAATGTTGGCAGTGGTTGGCTTCAAAAAAGAGGAATACAATTTGAAACACGTCGCAGACTTTTTGATACAAAGTATAATAATATATACATGAATAAGTTCTATAGTAGGACCCTACATAGGTAGTATTATATCCTACAGAGTCCTTATAAAGTCATACGCCATACAATCATACATACATACCTACTTACAGTCCAACCGAAAGCTTCTAGAACATTTTAATTGATACAATTTAGATTGATTAAGTATTAGTGTTTGAAGTTACCTAAAGAAATACCAAAAACATTTTCCACTCTTATTTCACAACAAGCTGTATAATAGAAAAACATCGACATAACTGATTCCCTCATTTAATAATTCACAAAACACTCAGAACGCCTTTTTGGCCAAGCAAAACCTATCTGCCGACACAGATCTACATCGCACAGGCCTTATGACACTTTGACATGGACAAATGACCAAGTTTCAGCGCAAAAAACTGCCAACAAACAACCGCCATATATGACCAGTTTTTATCATTCCAATACATATTATAATATAGGTAGAAGGTAGGTATCGATAAGCACATTAGTTCGAGCTATATATTTGGATATTCTAATGGGTTAATTACACGTAACGAGTCCTGTGGCGAGACAGCATCCTCGGCCGAGTTCTCGGTTTGGACTTTAGGTGAACAGCTTGACAAGGCGAGACTCTCACTAGAACCATGGTTTGTTTGCTCGGCCGAGTATGTCCATTTACTGTCTCGCCACTGTACTCGTTACGTGTAATCAACCCAAAGTATATGGTTAGAACCAAATATTGGATCATCCAATATGTGTGTTTGTATTCATATTGCTTAGCAACTAGTCAACTAAGTTGGTCTTCAATTAGGTATTCGATGTCGTTTAGTAGCAAGTCTTTGAAGCTTTCCTATACGTAGATATAATATCATTGTCATTAACTTTTTCTGTCCACTGCTGAGTATAGGAATTTTCTTAAGCGCGCCATCACTTGCGAAAAGCGCTTTTTAAATTGCAAATTAAAGAACAGTTTGTATAACAAGAACATTATTTTTACAAAACAAAAAACAAAAACCGACTTCAAAAGACCGACTATTGAGTTATTCATCTATTTTTTGCGCACGTACTTAATGCAAATTTAAGACTTATATGGTTTTCTCATGGATACCATTATCAGAACTGGACTAAATTGAAATGGGACCAAAAGAGAAGCGTCAGCTATCTAATAAAAAAAGAATCATCAAAATCGATTCACCCAGTCAAAAGTTATGAGGTAACAAACATAAAAAAAAAAAATAAAAAAAAAAACATACAGACGAATTGATAACCTCCTCCTTTTTTGAAGTCGGTTAAAAAAGTATTTATGAGATAGATGACCGGGAAAGTCGGAAATCTTAGATCATCTCGAGCATGTGCTAAAGAGGCCAAATATTGTGTACAACAGGAGTTCGACAAGACCCGAAATGACGAAGTTTTTGAAAGTTTCGCTGAATAAATTGATTCTCGTAAATTAATTGTCCGAACCTTATGTCATTCACAAGGACATAAAGCAAGAATAATAGCGCTTTTAGTGTGGGCTGGGTTGGGTGGGACTTGGGATGGACTTTTTCTTCTATTTTCATCGCCATTATTTTCTAAGGCACGCACATTAGTTATGCTTAATTCAATCAAGTCGTTAGATTTGGAAGTAATTTTTATGGCTTCGAACTTGAATAATTTTTTAGATCTGTTTTGGTTTTATTTCCATCATCGTTTTATCATCAGGTGGCTAAACGTCACCTATCTACCTGTTATATATTTTTTATATGTGCGTAACCCTAATAATAAATTAGTGAATAACATGAAAAACAATGAACATGAATGTTTTGAAATCGAAGCTGTAAGTTTTGACATATAAATGAAACTAGATGGCGCTTTTCTAAATGCACTACAATTTCTTTGCCTTTTATTACAATTAAAACGGGAACGCCTATTCCGACCAGTTTCAATCACATTCGGTAAAATCGTTTCAAACCACAACAGTTTTCATAGTTTCTTGGCCTTTTTCAAATCAAACATAATAATGGACCATGCCAGGGGAGTAGCTACCGCCGTATCTGCCGTATCAATTATACGGGGCCCCCGGGCCACGAGGGCCCCCGACGGTGAGTAAGCTAAAATTAATATAAACTTCCCAATTTTTTTTTTATTTCAGAAATGACATACCTAAGTCAAAAAAAGTAATTTCTTTTTTTTCGAGTAAAGCGTAAGTCAAAAGTTGGCAACACATCCTACATCTCGGTTATTGCGGCCGAAAAAAAGGCAAGGAGAGTGTACATTTAATTTAAATTGCTAGTAAAAATTTTGGAAAAAGTGACAGATAAGTTATTTATGATGAATAAATATTTCTTTTAATTTTACGCAAACTTGTTTCTATTGTGAGAAATCTTTACCCTTCAAAAGGGCCCCCAAAATAAATTTAATACGGGGCCCCGCCAAGTCACGCTACGCCACTGGACCATGCCCTACTATCAGAATAACCCGTCCTCACCCTCGTGTAAAATACAAAATACTATAATAGTTACGTATTCACAATTAGCTACACCCCGCGGTTTTATTTGAAATCCGGCAGCTATATAAACCATAAATTTTCCGGGATAAGTAATCTCCACTTCGTTGTTAAGCTGCGACAGTGTGGTAACAAACGTACACACTCACATACAAACACTCATATTGTATAACTTCTTACTAATATTATAGATGCGAAAGTGTGTGAGTGAAAGTTTTTACCTTGTATTTCCGTAACTACTAAACCGATTTTGATAAGATTTGGAGTAGAGATAGGTTTTGTCCTAGATGAACACACAGATTCATCATTACCATTTTTCAACACCGCACAGGTGTAACCGTGGGGCACAGCTATTTTATATTTTTTTTTTTCTGGGTTTTTTTCCTGTTACCAGCAAACGTGACGTTTAATATCAGGCAAGCCATTTGCTCGTTTCCTCTCAAAAGCATTAAAAATAAGATTTAATACGATGACGATTTCAATATGTGTGCCTCATACATCATATGCCCTGGCTCGATTTTCTCTAGCACACATTAGGTACATGGAGTTCCATTAGTCCTAAACCAACTGGCACGCCACTCTCGATCACTTCAGTACATGTCGAATTGACTCAGTAGCCATGTCAACAGAATTACATGTCAAGTGTCGTTGTGGGGCTGAAATTTGACGAATATTGAGTTCGTCAGATCTGATCGATTTCAATATTGTAGCTAAAAGTCGCCTTGTATTTTTGCCAAAGTAATGCATTACTTTGGTCAAAATACGCATATAAGTACATCGTTTATTATAGTAGATACATCATAAACTTTTTGTTGTTTGCACTAGAAATTACAAACAAATGGAATTAGCGTTTAGAAGCCATTGAAACAAATGGTGGCCTTATCGCTAAGTGCGATTTGAATAGAGCCAAAACAAAATTTAAAAAAAATGCTATTCACACCATAAAACCGTGATTGATCCTAAATTAAGCAAATTAAGTAGTGATCCTTGTTTTAAAGTACATATTACGGTGAAAAAAATACAGGAACAGTGAAAATACCGGAAAGCAAAACAATTACTTGAAACTAGTCGAAACCGAAACTATTCAACGATTTTCCAATTTAGCTCTACCTTTATTCCACCATAATGAAAACAACCATTAAACCAATTTCAAAATAATGATATCGAGAAAGTTTCCCATCACTAATATTGGGGGTCAGTGTGCGCGGGCGTGACGTCACGGATGACCTTGGCGGGTACACGCCCCGCCTGCCCCCTGCCTCGGTGCGCTGCAGCCGGGCTCGTGTAGAGGTAGGTAGCTGTTAGATTTACAGCTTTCGTGCTTTCTTTACACGATTTTTGACGGTGGCGATTTCGGTGGTTTTTTTGGCGCGCTTTTGTATTTTATTTTTTTATATCTTTTTGAATTGAAATGTGGTTTAAAACATGTTTGAAAAATATACTTTCTTATTTCCTATTATTTTATTAATCTTTTTAAATGTGCGTTTAATAAAAATGTTGTTTGAGAAATATACTTTCTTCTCAAAGTTTTCGGGAAAATTGGAAAATCGTTGCTGTAATTATTTCTTGTAATAATGTGGGAATTCCAAAGAAGCTGTTTCAGCAAATCCTTTTTTTTCTGACTACAGTGGTATCAATGTTGATGTTGGGATTTAAAATTCCTGTCTCTCCCATTGATGGGGAGATTAGGAACATTTGGAATATACCATACATTTTTCTTAACCGATTCATTGCTGGTTGTATCTTGATAGTAGACAACAGTCCTACCCCATTCATTGCTACAATCACCATAAAAGGCACAAGTGCTTACATATCTCTGTACCTCTCACCTAGGCAATAAAGTTATTCTAAGCAATAGTTTGACCGTCAGTTATACGCCAGCTTTGGCCGGGGACATGCAAGGGCGGCGAATGTCAGACGGTAAAGACTCACTGCTCGCTAATTACGAATTTGGTGTGCTCATATTTGTTTTGAGACCAATATTGGTCTTTGTCGGTTAGAGGTTATGTAAACTACTAAATTGAGTTATTAAAACTACTAACTATATGCCCTGCGGTTTTCCTCAAACTGTTATGATGAAAAGTAGACTATATGTTAATCCAGGGCATAAGCTATATCTCTATTCCATATTTTATCTAAATCGGTTCAGTAGTTACGGAGATACGTGGAAAGATTCACCCACACAAACTTACGCATTTATTTAAGATTAGAATTTATAATGAAGATTGATATCGCGGAAAAAAACGGCTTTTCGATAACAATTTTTTCTATGACACAGATTTCAAGATTAGTCCTATGGTAAAAATAGTACAGAGTTATGAATACTTAAAAAGCGTTTTTCGCTTAGTACAAGTATGTTGTATACTATATAACCCTGTCTAAAAGACCATGTTTTGTAAGAACCTTTTTTTGCTTTATTATGGTTGTGTTGAACTTCCAGTAATCAAAATCCAATTTTAATAAATATTAAACTCTCCGATTGATTATGATCGATTAATACCATATTTTGAGATACAGAAACATGTTTCTTAAATTCGTGTGGATAATAAATCCGGCAAATATAAGCAATAGTGTAGAAAGCACACAATAAATCCCAAAAATAACTATCTTGTCATTTTCAAGTGGCTTTTTGAAAGTAATTACTTTTAACTTTAGAGAAGTTTAACTTTGGATGGACTTTTTAACTTTAAACTCACCGTTTATCAAGCCGCAGTCGTCTGTGGAGTTGGTCGATATCGTCAGGATTACACTATATCTGAAAATAAAATG
This sequence comes from Alcis repandata, assembly GCA_949125135.1. Taxonomy (NCBI): domain Eukaryota; kingdom Metazoa; phylum Arthropoda; class Insecta; order Lepidoptera; family Geometridae; genus Alcis; species Alcis repandata. The sequence continues at coordinate 5,032,029 of OX421226.1, read as the reverse complement.
GCAACACTTAAAAAAATTAAATAGGGACGTAATATTTTATTTGGTTTTTGTGTGAAATTAACCGAAGAAAACCTTTAATCATATCATCACATCATCTAAGAACTAAATTTTAAGGCTTTTTAATGTGTTTTTTTTCTTTTTTTTATGTCAATTAACATTTATCTTTCTATCTATTTTTACAGCTCATTTAGCAGTTACTTCTTTCTTTTTATTAGAACTGTGAAATTAGGACTTATTTAGGTTCACTCTCGCCTACTTAGTTTTAATTAAAATAGGCTACTAAGGCATTCGTCCATGAGCCTAAAAGCGGCCATAAAAGAGCTCAGTCTCATAAATGTGCCATCTCGCTTCATTACACAACACACTCAATGCTTCTCACGTATCTGAATATTCTACGAAAAACAAAAGTAAGTCCCCATTTATTATGTTAATTAGGTACGTGCCTCTCAATTTCAGCCGAGAATTAGCGTGTTAAGTCAATGACAAACTTCAATACTTACATACAGGCTGACTTACTTGTAAGTCGAGTTGGGTGAGAGAGCCACCATCGAGTTTTCTGAGAGAAACTGATAGATTCAGAAGGGAACGTTTTAGTTCTTTCATTTGCCCAACTCTGTGCAAGGTTGGTTGCTTAAACCTTGTTTCTATAGCTTCATTATGTAAACCGTTTTAGACAGCTATTGCAAACCGATTCAGGGTTTCCTCTCGATTTCAGGGAAAATCGAGTTGCTATGTACTTGAAGTTGTTGCCGTTAAATTTTCAACATAATGGAATAGGTACTTCAGTGAGAAAAACAAAACCTTATAAACTTCTATTTGGGTACTCTATTCAGTTTTAAATAGAAGCTATTTTTACTTGTAACAATTCATATTTATTTAAGCATATTTAACAAGAAATTGAGCTAATAACAGAATAGTAAAAAATAACAAGAAGTTTTAGAACTAATTTCTTAAAAGTAGAATGAATTGAGGCCTTCTTGTGTGAGCGCGAAGGAGATGATAATCGTTTGTCATCCCACTCGCTCATATGACGTGAGTAAATTGGCAAGAGCGGAATGGCATGCGATACCCATCGCCACCATGCATACACAATAAAGCCCCTGGTTCAAACTTAAGAGAAAGTATTACGACACTTAACTGAAATATAAAGCTACTGAAACAAAGAGATTAGTGGATTGAAAAACTTTTGTAAATTATGTTTCTTATCTGAGCGCGCTTCCATTATGATGAAAATTTATTCTGACTTAAACAAATAAATATTTGTTACGGGACAAAGAAGGTTAAACTCCTTGATTATGATTGAATATAAATAAATAAAGCTTTCGAAAATACCAACTTTTCATGCTAATTAATGTTCAAACAACAAGTGCACACTAAAATATAGATCCATTCCAAAACGTGGCATAAGCGGGTCAGATAAAAATACTGCGAAACTAAATTGTAGACATTTTGATTGCGCAGTCAGTAATTCTGATGTGCGATTAATTTACGATTGTTCCCAAGAAAAAAAGTTCGGAGTCACAATGTTGCTAAGTGCCGAGTAGTTTAAATACTAGACGAGGCTAAAGAATTGCACCAAGTAAGTAATATTTCGTATGCAATTACAGTCCAAAGCCTCAGGAACATAAACAACGCCTTCCAAACAAGGTTTCATAAATGCGCCGCGAAGCCTTCGCGTTTTATTTTCCAAGCCTGGTTTCTTAAGATTTCGTACCTTGCTCTTTCCCTAGAGAAGTTTCCATGCTTTGGCTATTTTTGGGAAATTTTGAGGACTAAACGAATCCAGGCTCGGAACGAAAAAGTTCGAATTACCCTAAAACTTAAACTGTCAAAAATATTTGAGAAAACTACTTTTGCATCCGGTATCCTGGAACTTTTACTTTTATCGAAATAATTACTAAGAAATAAGTAATTACTCATATACATATGTTTCGGTGTAATTTCAGTGTATAACTTACTTCATTCCAAAATTCACTCAAACTACTTGAGCCGCTACTTCGTATATAAGTAAAAATCATTGACACTCCCTCGCTCATTCACGAACTTTAACATTTCTATTATTCGATGATGAAGGCAATAATTGACGGAGAATAAACAAGAAAAAGAAAAAAATACTGAAAAAATTAGGACAAATCTTTGTCCAGCAGGATAATATACAACAGCAATTAACAGCATAGATTGACTAAAAAGATTTTTTTTTTTACATTGGACTAGGCATGCGTTTGACCATAATCTCAGCTGATGGAAAGCGACGATGCGGTCGAAGATGTAGTACGCTTGCCTAGAAAATACCTATTCGCTCTATTTTGAACAACCCCGGGTTGTACTTTCTCGGAAAAACAGACGCGGATATTTTTTGTAAATTCCCGCCATTTCAAAACCCATGGTTGCCATGCCAAGTTGCATATTCTCCACATACCGGTAGATGCTCGGGCTAGTTCGTACCGGCCGCTTATCAGATCTGTTTCGCTAGTCGAAACATTTTTTGCAGTAATCCGGTTTAAAATAACCCTTTTTTTGCGAATTTATTTAACCGGTACCGAGACTGTTTGTGTTTATAGTTTTGTATGGACATTTTATTTGTATATCTACTTTTATAGCAAGCTTAGCGTGTGCTGAAATTAGTTGACTGTCACGTAATTGTTGTAGAAATTAGGCTATGGGCAATTAAACTAAATTAATAGTTGTTTTATTTAGTTAATTAAATCGTAACAGATTAGTGAGATTAGTTCGTGAAGCTTTTGTAATTGAATCACTGTGGTATTATAAAATGATGTGAAAGTTTGTATTCGTGTTTGTTCGTGTTGTTCGTGTGTTTGTTACTTCTTCACGTCAAAACGGTTAATCGGATTTCGATGAAATTTGATACGGGCCCAGCTAATATCCCGGATTAACAAATCTACTATCAATAGTACTTACCACTATCATAGATAGTGTCATACATCGACTATTTTAAAACAATATACGTTATGAATCTTCTCGTATAGGTATATGTAAATTCATTTGTTAAATAAAAATCCAAACTACACTGCAACGACTCAAACTTTTTCTGGAATAAGGACGATGAATACTAGATAACCTAAATCCCGAGGTTATAGCTAAAAACGTGCTAGTAACAAAAATAAAACCGTTTAATTAGGCGTTATTCCATTCTTTCAGTACATTTAAACATGAAAATATTGCGCTAAAAATGTTACAACTGAATTATTTCAATGACACTCATTAGTAATGAATGAGTGACTGCGTATGAATAAGTCCATTCTGAATTCATCACGCCATAGTAACAGAGTTAGAGTACGCAGATTAAAGAATAAAGAGAGATAACCTACTACATTATACACCGATAATAATCTACTACATTCTACTGAGAAAGTTGGGTAAATAAAAAAGATAATTTGATACAACAGTTACCTACAGTAAATAATTCTAGTTGTATAAACAAAAACTTAACATGGAATTTCATAAACTCCCGAGTAGCTGATAATCTTAAAACGGCGGAAGATGTTATCTTGAATGATAGCTAGAAACCTAGAAACAAGTGAATTGAACACTTTTAAAACAAAATAGCTCAAGAGTAAATGAATAGATTTTAAAAATCCATTGAAAAAATTAGCGCTAGAAAATATTTACAAATCCTTCTAAAAACACTAACCAACGTTTACCTTTTTGCGAAATTTGTGAAACAGTAATAGTGACTTTGACTTTTAGGATGGTTAGGAGAAACTTGTTGAAGTTATGTATCTGCATTTTGTGTAGTCTGCGGTAGATAGGGCACAGAAGGGCACCGGATGTACGAACGCAGATGCGATCTCGATGACGTAGTGCAGAAACGTGATACAACATGACCGGCGCTTTGATCTTTCAGTATAATCATCGGGTAACGTCCAGCTCCGCTCAAACTGATGGTTTGCACGTTTTTGTCGAACGTTGAGATGTTTTCAGCAATTTTGTCAGTTTGGCATCGAAAGTATAGTAATTGTCGCTCTACAAATTTTACATGTAGAATCAAAAAATTGGTTTATAATTTGTCTGCATTTGACATTATAATTTGTCTGAATTTGACATTAGTAAATGGTAAATAACAACACGCAATTAATAGCACATTGTCATGCTAATACCTAGCTGAATAGTGGTATTCTACATTTTTATGAAAGTAACCTGCAATCAACATAACCATAACTTATTTGTGGAATAAGTGTTTTGAGGTGACACTTACGACCTTAGTTTATGACTATACCATACCTATAATATACTAGCTTGACACGCGGTAGCACTACACTAACTGCGCCTCGAATTAACCTAAACTTTTTTTCCGCATTAGCTGTGAGAAAAAGCATGCTGGTAAGCAAAATTCTTTTCGAATTTTCAGGCTCAGCTAAAACGATCAACCGTTTCGTGAAGAAGTGGCAGAGACAGAGGCAGAAACAGAATAAGTTTTGCGTTTATCTGATGTTAGTGTAAAAACCAAATCATTCATAGTATCATATGTAGTTAGTGACGAGACGAGCAAATCGCTCGCCTGATATTAAACGTCACGTTTGCTCATAACAGGTCTGCGCCACCCAGAATTTTGAACTCGCAGAATTCAAAACCCTGCGCGGCACAGCACTGCGCTCGTCACCCTGAGATATAAGTTGTTTAATCTCCTATTTGCCCTGTAATTTCACTGGAAACAATGCCCTTCCAACCGGAACACAGTAATGTTTGTACATTACTGCTTGGCGGTGGAATAACTGGCAAAGGTGTGGTACTTCCCCAGACGGGCTCTGCAAAAGAGCCCTACCACTACAAAAAACACTGCTCCTCACTGCTTACACTGAGAAAAATGGCCATCAAAATTCCGATGAATTCACCTTAAGTGCGGAGCAACTGATATCATCAAAAAGTACGATGCTAGTACTGGTGCTACTAGTTTTTAGGGTGACAACCATATATTATGATAGTTGTCACCGTAAAAAGTGGCGCTAATCATCGTACTTTTTGGTGATATGAGTATGCTCCGTACTTTAGGTGAATTCATCGGAATTTTGATGAATTGTGTGAAGTGAGTTCATCATTCTTTTAGCGGAATTTAGATGGACTTTTTTCTCAGTGTAGTGCAGGCCTGTCTCTTGCTATACCGTCTGTGAGTATGAAAAAACACGGCCACAGTTAAGAAATATCGGTTAAAACTTATTGCTGAAATATTCAACACAGTCCGTGATGCTCCACCAGTCTGTGTTGCTACGTGTCTTCTCCTGTAAAATCCTACATCAGCATCGCCTCACATCTCGCAGCTCATCCGCACTAAACGTTCCTACCTCACATATCTCAGATTATTATTTTACATAAACGGAATATTAAATTCCATCTGACGGAGCCAGTCATTGCACCATATAAACGGAATATATTACTCACGTACAATTTCCATTCCCATATTAAACACATTAATCATTTTCCCGCCGTGCTAAAAGCACAAAGGGTTTTGCAATCATAAAAATAAATTGACGGAGTAAAAAGGAAAAGTAGTTGGGATGGAGCCTTTATCAGTACGAGACGGATGAATTGCCCCGAGCGGTGCTGTCTTATCCTAAGCTTCGTAAAGTTGGTACCGCATCGCTGGTACTTTTCCCTACTTCTTTCTCCTTTGTCTGCAGTGCAAGGAGATAAAGTGCTTGGCACGATCGCCGAAGGGTACGGATTACAGGATTGCGGCCCTGACCTTAACAAATGTGTTTTAGCGTGTCCTTAATTAATTTGCTACTAGTTTTTTTCCTATGTACTTGTGGTGGGGACTTGGCGGTAATTTTCATACTTGGCCAAATAGAAATTGAAAAATTGCCTCCGTAGTTTTATCTAAGTACTATCTAATAGGAACATATTATTTGTTCGTGATAAAAAGTAGTATATGTAGTAAGTTTTGTATTAATCAAAAGTGTAAACTACCTTCATATCTCATCGAATGCTCGATCGATCGACATGGTTTCTATCACATCTGGTGATCTTTTTTAAGAAGTGATTTAAATGAGAAAAAAACACGCCAATTTTTAATGGTAAAACCATTTTCATTTATTTAGTTTTTTTTCGCAACTTATTTTCAGTTTTTATTTTTGGAAAAATAGATCAACGTTTGTCCACCATCTCGCTTAAAAAATAAGTTCATATAGGCCGAGTCCTAGTGTAAGAGTTCTTAGGCCGCCCGAAGGCCGCTCTATAGTTTGTCATCTTGCCTGATGGCGGCACATTAGAAATAATGGTACGGCTGATGGCTGATGGTAAGCGATCACCGAAGTCGGAACATACTAGATCGATGTAAGCGATGGTGTGGCCAAGACCTAAGCCCGAGACTTAATTGCTGGCAAACGACCTAAACTATTAACTCGTACGGAAGTAGACTAATGGCGTAATAACACAAAGCCTAGGCATGGTAACCTCAAAAAACATTGAATTATAGCAAAAGATTAAAATAGAACCAACGTAGGTGTTACGGCTGGAGTTTTATAATTTTGGACAAAGATTAACGTCTTTTGGTATTATGTTCTTACCACTTGATCCCTGAAGTTTTACACAAAAAATACAAGTGCAAGTACTTACAAGATAAAAAACAGTGATGACGGTAATAATGAAAAGTATCTTTCTGCAGCTCTGACAACGTGTATGCAAAGTTTTATGATGACCGGTTGAGTAGTTAATTCACGCCACTAATCATCACAAAAAAATTGACAACAATGACAGAGGCCGAAGTAAGTTTTGATCTGTTAACTGAAGTCTCCAGGACTTAGCAACAGTATTTCAACATAATTATCTAAACACTTTAACACCTCGAATAATCAACTGAATCATTAATCAAACGAGTGCCCAGCAACACCCGCTAATGCGTAAGCAATTCTTGCTTCTTCAAGATGTTTGTAGTCACTGTCTTTCTTATTACAAATGTCTTGCGAGTAAGAGTGACTTAGGTAATGTCGTGTGGGCAAGAATGGGGGCTAGGGCGTCGATCGTCCGCTCCCAGAGGGTTCGGATCTTGCGCCCTTGTCACTGCCATCGAGCTGCCTAATGAGGCCAGATAAGCGAACACACGCTGATTTCCCTAGCGGGGTATAGATACACTCAGATGAAAGACCCAGTCAAGGGCGGTAATGGCAACAGCCTTACAAGGTTAGAAAACTAGTTGTGCCACGCGTGCTTACTCGTACCATACTTTTCTTATTTTTCCGCAATTTTTCCATAAAGTTTTCTATGTACAAATAATTATGTCAATTCTTCCACATGAATTTTTATGATAGCTTTGTAAAACTGTTAACCGTTTGTCGTGAAAACTAATAAATAACTAAATCAAACAAAATTAAAAAAAAAATAAGAAAAAAATAAATAAGGAGAAAACTAATCCTTTTGTAAAATGTAATACTATTCCAGGTACAAAGACACGTACAAAGACAAGATACAAGAAATATACATGTCACAATTCAAGATCAGTGAAGCCGTTTATTCAGTAGGAGATCATTTAGAAATCGACCTATATGTTATACCTACCAAAGTGTCTAATCCCAAAACACATACCTAACTCTTATTTGAGCAGTTTATACCTACTAATATGAATTTGTTTGTAATATCAGTATGACTGTGAAGCGTGACGTAATCTCAACAAGAAAATCATCCCAGGAAGAGTCAAGTACCAGTTTAATTACCTAATCCCTTCAAAATCTCATTTACTAGTTTCATTATATTATGTTTGATCCCATCTCTTTCGCACGGTTAATCTTAATAAACTATCTCTTTGACATTGAGAATAATTAGGAACATAGATAAAATAGGTAGTTTCTTCTGGGTTCTATACGAAGGTTTATCTCTTAAATAAACGAGTCTTCTTTACCCTCTAATCCAACTTCGCTATTTGAAATTTAAATTTAAAAATACAAAAACTTACTCTAGGGATTCAATTTAAAGCAAACGTTCATCCATCCAATTCAATTACTAAAGAAAATACCAGCGGCGAAAGTGGAACTTTCTTATTCAAATAACCCTTTGGTGCGGTGGAACAAAGCGGCTATTCATTAAAATAATCCTAGTACAGTAGTTGCATAATGCACTTAATCGACCGTTACTGAGCTCTCGATCTGGTTTTAGTTTTGGCTTGACGCAGATATAGGCTTTTATTTTGGGGTGCAGTGCAAGCGTGGGCGACGCTTCGAGGACCGGCAATACGGTGCGTGTTACTTACAAAAATCAAACTGATGATGTTTTTTTTTAAAATTAACACACGTAAGCATTGGCCAATGTCACAGCTACCCAATGGGACAGATGAGATGATGATGATGATAAAAAACAAACGCTTATTTTGAAAACTGACGTGGTTTTCACACGTTTTAGTTTGTCTTTTATAACTTCTCAGTAATTAAATTAACTAACACAAATGTTTTCATATCATAACGACGTACACTTTATCTGATATTTGCCACCACATCCACCATAATACACTTTTCAAAAGCAATTGAAATGAGCGACTCAATCGTTTTGTCATTCAATTGCACAACAACACAAAACCACTTCAACGCCTTGTGTTTCAAAACTCTTAAGAAAAGAGAGAAAGAGAAAATAAAGAAGAGAAGAGATGAGAGTTCTTACTTAAGTAAGGTCGTATAGGCTGAGTAGCTAGCCCTGGTGTTAGTTTTCAAGCCACCTCAAGAATACCATATGATTGTGCAAAGTTCCATCACTGCTGTAAACTGTTCCTAATGCAAGTTGCGCTAACTGAGGGCTATAATGCGCTGTGCACCCGGCGTCGTATTAGGGAATAGAAGAGTACCGCGGTACTACGTATTCAGTTTGTTTGTGCTCGTTACCTTGGAACTCTACTTGGGTAATTCCCTCTTCGTTTGCATTTTGTTGCATAAACAAACAGTTATAAACAAGATTAATTAAATTAGAAACTAATGCTAATAATTAAGATGTTGAAATAAATATATTTATAATACAACATTTACAATTTGAATTACAATTAAGTAAGGTGAAAAAACAACTGAAAGTAATTAAAAAGCAAATTGTACCAAGAACGCTGGCTGCATTCCCGCGCTGAATTTTTAGAGAAATGTGGATATACCCTAGACTAAATATTGGCTACTTTTTATCCCGGAAAATGCGGGTGAAACCACGGACCCCAGCTAATATAGAATACATTTCTAACTGTACTAATTTAGGTTAAAGGGACTAATTTGGAAAACTTACTTGAAAAGACTCATTTGGAAAAACTCTCTTGGAAAACTTACATCGTAAAAGTTGGAATGACTTATTTGGAACGATTTTTTTGGAATAAGTTATTGGGAAATCACCAAAACTGGCTATAAAATCTCGTGACGAGCTAGCAAGGTTTACTATTGGAACACAAAGAGGATAAGAAGTGACTTTTGAAGTATGATTTCTTATAGTGGGAGCTTAGTTTAAATTGTCTAGACTCTAGAAGCTTCATTGAGTACACTATCGTGACAGTGGTTACTTTAACAGCATCTAGCGATAGCTACTGAGACCAGACCTGATACCTTATTCTGGCAAGTAAGTTCTTCTATTCTCGGTCGCTTTTTTTTTTCAATTTTAGGCTTGCTCACCATCTCGCCTGATGGTGAGCATGCGGTCTACGATGGAGCACGCTTGCCTAGAGGGAACCGATATACTCGCGACTTGAAGACACCCAGATTATATCTATCGGGAAACACCCACTCGGAGTATTCCACACTCTGGCTGTCGCTCTCACTCTCATGACATTTCTATTGAGAGCGACAGTGACCGAGATAATTTCTCACTCGACAGAACAGAGCTCCATATCGCGGTGCACTGAGAAAAATGTCCATCTAAACTCCGCTAAAAGAATGATGAATTGACTTCACTTCACACGATTCATCAAAATTCCGAAGAATTCACCTTCTCAACTGGTACTTCCCCAGGCGGTCTCTGCAAAAGAGCCCTACCACTACAAACTAGTAAACTATAAAAACTAATACTAGCACCAGTTTTTAGGGTGACAATCATAATATTCTGATGGTTGTCACCGTAAAAACGTGCTAATCATCGTACTTTTTGGTGATATCAGTATGCTCCGTACTTTAGGTGAATTCATCGAAATTTTGATGGCCATTTTTCTCAGTGTGATAACTCGGTTAACTTCCCAATCCCGAAGCGTGGACCAACTTGTTTGCTCAAGGGAAAGTTGGGACGAGGTATGCAAACTGCACCAGACCGAGATAGCAATGTTCCTACGTGACTTCATTTAAACAGACGTTTAATTATAAAAGTTTCCCCCTTAACTCTGTCACAAGAATATTGTGTAATTTTATGATAAAACGCTGAGGAAATTCTTCGAAGTTTTTCCTTGAAATCTGAAGAGTCACAATTGAATACTTTTTCTTAGAATTAATTTGGTTCAAGTCAAAAATGAGACTTTTATGCTGCCGTATTTTTTCTCGAAAAACTGTTATTTTTGCTTGAAAACAACGTTTTAAGTTGTTAAGAACAAAAATAGCTCTTACCACGTCTGAAATAAGTCTTCCTATTGTACGTCTTGGTTACTTCAAAACAACCGACCAGTAAACACTGGGAAGCAAACAAGGCCCGCAAATCCATAGTTCAATCGTCCGTTAAAGCATACAGGCAATAAAGGCACAAGATCATCGGGTCATCGACCTTCGTGTATCATTTGTGCCTCATGACTCATTCGCATGCAGTTTTGGATTATTCTTAGAAAATAGAATGTGAGTCAGGCGCCTTCTACCAAGGACTAATGTAACCGAGTGGTAACGCAACGTTAGCGACACGCTATTTTTACACGAGTGCGAGATTCTGAATCGGAAATTCTGAACGAAAGAGCTGAATGAAAGTTGTTTTCTAAGAAAGGAAGAGGTAATTTTGGATCAATTTCGAACAATCGGATAATCAATGTTCTACTTGGTTATAATCATGTTCTAATAATGTACCATGGCTATAATTATCTTTATTTACGCTGTTAACTCTCAACTTTTTTTTTGTTGAGTAGGTACCTATTTGACGTAATTATTTATAATTTTCATTGATCTGCATACCTATAGTTCCTCGAAGATTATTTATACACTTAATTGCCAAAAAAAATTGCAAATAAAAAAAACCTGTAACCAATAAAAAAAATTGGAGTCTGTATGTTTACTTAATTATGTATGTCTAATTTCGCGTACATATTTGTCTTTTTGCATAAAATTATCACTATGCGTGTAATCGAATTTTTTTAGAGAAAATTACATCGTATAAAGTAACAGGTAGGTGTTATGTTACTTGAAATTTCATGTCGTAGGTATGGTAGCCGTTCGTTATTTGGTCGTTGACCGCAACCGCAGAAAGATGCTAATAATAGGTAATAAGACATTTTGGTATTTGCGTGCGAACAAGGAAAAATAAACTGTGAATTAGAAAAGAATTGAATCTGGTATTTTTGACGTTTCTATTGAATGAAGTCTAAAAAACCTCACGAGCCTCGTTTCAGTATGAAGCGCTATAGAGTTTTCTTAGTTTATTCTTGCGTAAGATGATGTAAAGTGAAAAAAAGCCTCACCATTATTAGGTATACAAATTCTATGGAAACTGACGTGGTTTTCACACATTTTGTTTTAATTAACACGGAAATACTAACATAAAAATTAAGCCGTTTATTACGCCATTTTTTTTTTTTTATGTAATTGAGTGACGAGACGAGCAAATCGCTCGCCTGATGTTAAACGTCACGTTTGCCCAAAACAGGTCTGCGCCGCCCAGAATTTTGAACTCGCAAAATTCAAAACCCTGCGCGGCACAGCATTGCGCTCGTCACCCTGAGATATAAGTTGTTTAATCTCCCATTTACCCTGTAATTTCACTGGAAACAATGCCCTTCCAACCGGAACACAGTTTCGATCACATTCGATAATCTTCATCAGGAGATTACAATCGTGACGCGCTCGCAGTTGCGTCTCACCTGACACGACTTAATTTTTACGTGAATATTCCCGTGGTAATCATAACAAAATATACTAAACAAATGAGGAATGATGGTTTGAACTCATGTGTTCTCTCTCACAATAAGAGGTTATCGCGCTCGCTCTTGTTAGTTTATATATCTCGAGAGTGAGAGAGTTCCTAGAATTTTTCAGCATCTTTCTTTTGAAAAGTTTCTTACCTATCTCTACGCTGTAAAAACTAATTTCAACCCTAATAACATAACTAAAGCAGCAACCAACATCCTAATTAAGTAGTAAGTAGTTGTAGAGATAAACAAAATGATTATGAACAATTTCCGCGTTCGCAGCTCAGAAAATTATAATTTAAGCAATCTCTGGAGCCTTAAGAACTTAATCTTGTTATTCGTGTTAACACATCACGTCGAGGTGTGATAGGCTAGGAGCTGGTACTAAAATTAATCACTGCTAATTCACTTGTAATGACGGTAGCTAAGTATCTGTATGTATTAGCAGGCTACTAGGTACATATTATCAATTACAGGGCTTGCTAATGGGGGCCGGTTTTGGGTTGTACTTAGGTATCATGTTTAGGAATTGTTTATGAAGACGCGCGCCATTTCAAGAATACTTGTTGCCATATGCTTGTTCGTTTTTGAACGTGCGACGCTATTGACAACGTCGTGGATCCAACTGCAGTCTTCAGACGCCTGCGTTCCACAAAGCGTGCAACGCGATACGCGACGCTATGCTGCTCGCATCACACAACCCTCCGCGTTTCCCTAAACAAGGTCGGAGTGATAAATTAGTTTATTTAAAAAACAATCTTATATTGCATAGTTATTGTACACACGCATACCAAATCACAGCTCAATCCGACATCGGGAAGTGGTTCAAAATTGCGTTGCAATATTCCACCCAAACAAACATAATTATATACTAGCTGACTCCACAGACGTTGTCCTGTCTTAACGATGACATTGGTAAAAAAAGCCATTGCGTCAATTCTATGTCAAATGCCTAATGTCAAAAGTTACATTAAAAAAGTTTACATTGTCCAAAGCGCTAAAGTATTTTTAAATTTTCTAATTTTTCATGTTTTTTTACTATAAATTGAGATGTGAGCTATCCTATCTCCTAAGTTAGATCGAACTGCACACGATGTGCAAATTTGATTGAAATCGGTTAAGTAGTTTAGGAGTCTATAGCGGACAAACAACGTGACACTTAATTTATATATATTAAGATAATAGTTACATACATAGGTACTTTGCAAGTTAAATAAAAGCTTTTACAGATGAAGCACATGATGTGTCAGAAAAAAATGTTGGTATCAAAACTTTAGCGGCGGATCTCGGTCTAAGGGAGGCAATTTGATACCTCAATGGTTTCCCAATATTTTGATGCTCTTACCTATCAAACGGATTTATGATCTGACAGCTAATAAGGTTTGAGATGTTAAACATCACATACGAGACTAAAATATAACATGCAAATCATGTTGGAGATTCTCCCACACATTTCGTGGTTAGAGGATTATGGGAGCTTCGAATGTCAATTACTTACTTTGAATCGCTCGAGATAAGGATCGAGAAATTAATTATTTATAGACCGTGATTTGTATGGAACTAACAGCGCCTCAGATTTTATATAGCTAGCTGAGTCTCGTGGATTCACAGTTCACATTCACAGTTTTTTTTTAATTTTAGGGTAAATAAGAGATGCGCAGTGCTGTGTCGCGCAGAGTCTTGATTTCTAAGTATTCAAAATTCTGGGTGGCGGCGCAGATCTCAAACATGACGACATCAAGCGAGCGATTTTCTCGTCTCATCACTTAATAAAATAAAATAAAATAAATAAAAAAAAGGAAAAGAAACAGGATAAATGTAGCTTGTTTGTAAATCCAGGGTATAAATCTCCATAACAAATATTCAAATTGCTACGGAAGTTTTTGCGTGATTGAATTATAAAATCGGTCGAAACATTTTCAAGTTTTTGCGAGACGCAAGGCAATTGATATTACCTTCTAGAGAAGATAATAGTGGAAAAAGTTCAAGTCTGGAAGCTCATCCGTCAAGAGCAAACACAAGTTTATCTCATATCAAATCAGGTCAAGTTCATCGCCCACTTTAATAAAAGGAAAACACACAAATTTTCCTTTCCTATGAATTAAACAAACACATTAACACAACAATGCGTTAATTAACTAAAATGTAAGTAGCAGTGTACGTAATTTATCGCAGGTGCATATTCCGTGACCCAGCTGATAGTAGGGCGGTGCGTATGACCAGGTCACGAAACTGGGTCACCGCTGCCAAGGTCCTGGTGGCCCGGTTGTGTCCCGGTTAGAAATGTTCCCGGGAACGGATGTACTGCAATGGAAGCGAGATGACGTCCGACATAGATTTACCTTTTAGCTGGGTTTGCTTTGTCTATTTTTAGAACCAATTTTTATACGTCGATGATATATAGATTCTATGTAGCTATGCTATGTTTAAAAATGGCATAGCTAAGTATTTATTTTTGTTGTACCTATCTAATGCTTGCATACATGGTAGGATAGCTAATTTTAATTTAAAGCTGGAATGTATTTTACCAAGACCTAAGAAATCCAATGTTTAAGGTAACATAGAGCATTTTGGTCTAGAAAGATGTAGAGAATTGTGGAGTCAATGGGATATATACACACAAATACTTTGGAGAAGACGCCATATTTTTTTTGTCGAATTTAGGATAATTGTGTTCTAAAAGTAGTTCAATGTGACGTGTAGAAGAACACCCTTAAGCATTAAGTACTACTCCTTTCCGTTACACCTTGTATAATTATAATTTGAGTATGTGTATGTTTGTCACCACGTATCTCCGTAACTAATAAACTTATTTTTATAGAATTTAGAATAGAGATTGCTTACACGTTGACTACTTTTCATCACCACCGTTTTTCATCACGCGCGGATGAAACCACAAGCACAGCTAGTCTATAATAATACTAGTAGGAACTATTATATTTCGAACTAAGTCCAAAGCTCAAGTTTAAGTCCCAGACTGATACGTATCAGTAGAAGTTCTAACCGTTCTGCGATACTTCAGCCGTTCTAGATGTCGAGACGGCGATTATTCCGTGAGATTCAGTTTATCCAGTTTTGCGGGACGTTAATCTGTCGTTGATTGGGATAGAGTCTATGAATGACTCATCGATGCCAAACTATTTTGGTGAGTGAGATAATATCTCGGTCACAGTCTCTGTCACTGACTCTCATTAGAAATTTCATGAAAAAGAGAGTGACGGAGGTAATCTCGAGCGCCCAAGAATATGGTCTCAGAAAATAGTGCAGAAAGCAAAATCTTGCAGACAATTTGGGGTTACCTCAGTTTTGTGTAATTCCTTTTTTTTGTTTTCGTGTCTGGCACAATGTAAACCTACATTTCAAGCAGTAACACACATTTTAGTAGTTACTAGCTGACTCGACAGACGTTGTCCTGTCAAAAGCCATTGCGTAACTATAGCAACCGTAGTATGTTAATGCTAACTTGTCAATTTATAGTAAAAATTATCAGTATATATATAATTTTCAATAAATTAAAATTGCGACTATAATTTGAGATTTAAACTATCCTATCTCTCAAGTTGGATCGAACTGCACATGGTGTGCGAATTTTATTATAATCGGTTAAGTGGTTTAGGAGTCCATTGAGGACAAACATTGTGACACGAGATTTATATATATTAAGATAAAGCGTTAGTCGTCTAGGAGTGGGATTGAGTATGGGAGATTAGCTGAATATTGTCAACATCGTGGGTCGAACACTAGCTCGAATGTTCGAATGCGAAGTCGAAACTTGTGCTTTGAAAAACGGAATAGCATAGGGACCCTATTCTTGGCCGCTCGAGATTGTCTCCGTCAGTCTCACTCTCATGACACTTCTAATAAGAGTGACAGTGACGGAGACAAAATCTCGTTTGTCAGAATAGGGTCTCAAACTGAAGCAAAACAAGCTTAATACAGAGTGAAAGACCTCAAAGATCCAGTAGTGAAAGGATGTGGGCGATAATGACCAACATTACCTTTCCAAGAGCCCTTTTATCCAAGTGTCAAGTCAAGTTATTTCTGCTACTTCGCTACGCTCCTCAAAAGCCGGCCCTTTACAGCTTTTTGCTCAGTCATAATTGTCTGATCACGAAATAGCTCGCTAATAAATTAAATTGCCCATATCACCTGTGATATCACATACCCGGTTTATAATTTAATAATTGCTTTCGAGCAATCAGTTTCTTAATGACTCTTTTATCATAAAATGGCAATTTAAACCCATCTTCAGGTTATTTATCATCTGGTTGCGATTTTGCACCTTTCTTTTTAGCAGAATTTAGAGTATATAACAAGAAGGACACCACCACATTTTATGAACAAATTAGACTGATTTCCATACATGTTAGTTTTATCATATGTTTTTTACTACAGACAACTTGTTCGTAGAGTTTAAGTAGATTTTGTTTGATAATTTTGACTTTCTAAGAGATGGTTTTTGAAGTCTTTTGTTTTAATACCAATAAATAGCAATCATAATTATATTGTAACCTATCAAACCCGGTATTAGAAAGATTTATTGTCTCTAAAATAAAAAATGCATAAATCATCGAAATAGTAAACAAAAGCAACCTCCAAAGACCTTGCCATTATTTATAGTCTGTGAATAGTTACTGATTGACGACCTACATAGGACATTGTATAAATGTTGGTACGAGTATCATTATACCGCGGTCTCCCGTGCAGGCTGCTCCGAAAATAGAGATCGGCAAAGATCGGGCTTGTTCGGACGCACTCGGGCTAGATTGGATCTTTTTCAATCCGCTGCAATGCACAGATACAAACAAAAAGGTCAGAAGCCGTCGACCCAGTTTCCTGTGTACGCAAAGGTCACCGCGACAACGCAGCGCGCCGGGAAGCCGCTGATAGCAAGCAAGGCTGCTGTTATGCAACATCCAACCGGCATGCAGCATTTGCCTACACGCGATCTAATACTGAGAATCGATTATAACCCGTTATTGGACTTCAAATATTAACCAAAACAAAAGGAGCGTGAGATCTTTAGTTTACGGTCCGCTCGGTAACAGTTTCTGGAAACGTGAGTTCATTCATAGAAACCGGCAATCACGAATTCATTGAAAAAGACAAAAGACACTTTAAAAAAAATTGGCTTCGTACGTCAAATGTATGTAGCTGAGTATTTATATACTTTAAAATAAAAGTTTAGATCAAGAGTAGGTTCAAATCCAAGTCAATGTCACGGTCAAGTCAATAAAGTGCATAGAAAAATATTAAGACATCTTCGACTGTAGGTTTCTATGATGATTTTGTTTTGCGACCCGTTTTGAGCCTTAAATAAGTCATTTTGTGTGATGATGAGCTTGTTAAAACCTCGGTTTGTACCGATACTTAGATTCGTAGTTACGATCGCACTGAGTGGCGTTTATAGCTGACCGCAATAGAGAGATTTATGCGACACCAATCAAAGAGGATGTGTGATGTCGTCGGTTCGAAGAAATTGCTTATACATATACATTATTTACCTATACATGTCTTGGTGAATTTGAAATTTGCCTAATTGAGTACAATATGTATTGAGGATTGAGTACGTATGTATTGAGTACATATATATTGAGTACACTATCGTCATCCGTTGGTGAGAGACGTCGAAGACATAGTCAAAATCATGGGTCGAACCTGGTATCATCGATCTAGTGCCTGGTATCCTGTTTTTTGTCGCTCGAGATTATCTTTGTCGCTCTCACTCTCATGAAATTTCTAATGAGGGCGACAGTGACCGAGATAATATCTCACTCGCCAGAAAAGAGCCCCTGGACCGATTAACATGAGGCTGAGGCAGATGGCATATCGAACTCTTTACCTACCCAGCTGTGGGGGGGAGAAGTCTATAGATGATGATGTTTTATACATACAATCTTTCTATTACCTAACTCAGATCAAGTAGAGAGTTACCTAAAAGAAACTGTGTTTTGACAGTTAATTTAATATCAAAATATTATTTTCGGAATAAAAGTATTCAGATTTACGAAATATGTCAAGATCCGTTCAGCTGTTTAGCTGTTAGGGTCAACAATACGCCTCTTATTTACTCAGATAAGTACATATTCAATTGCACAAAATATATGTATGTGTGTTGAAAAATAATACGACAATGTGACCAAAATATACTGTCTTCAGTTATAGAGGCCATCACTTTACGATTCGCAAACTTATTGTAAAGTCAAATGTTTGATGTTTGTACTGACTGGCCTCGACATAATTCACTTCCATACTCTTCAACATGCATAAAATGTATCTGTATATGTATGTAATTGTATGTATGTGTATCGTTCGCCTGTCCGAATTAGATCTCAAGCGCCAAGTTCGGAAAAACCGATCTAAACTCTCCCATTATTACATATACAACAGTGGGGGCCAGCTTTACTGCGCGACATGTGACCGGGTCTTCAGACGAAGTTCAGATTTGCCAGCCACATACGAGCACACGCCAGGAGACAGCCAGAGTTGCCAACATCGGACACGATGCGGGCGATATCATCAATTCATTTCCCACTTTTATTTGTGTGGTAAATTTTATGTGCTATTGAAGAATAACGTTAGACTCTTATAATCACACTCACAGTTCTCCCACTAGCATAACCTGTGTCGGGGATGCCATGGAACACACACAAAGACAAGCACAACTAACACCCAGACCAGAACAGATATATAAGTTCATCATTCAATTATCTGCCCGGCTGGGAATCGAAGGACCTCTGGCTTATAAGAATCTTGTTGTCTTTGTCTTTGGATAACAGTTCTTATTCCTAGTTTATAGTATGAAGCTAGGGTTCAGTTAGATTGAATTGTATATCTATTGACCTATTTATCTGCTTACTTATGGAAACTTTGATATTTTTTAGGTTATTTGTATATTGATTTTCAAAATAAAAATATTATACCTAAAGTTTTGTGTGAAAAAAATATAATACTCGTATCTAGAAACTACTGACATATATACTTATAGATACCTAGACATCTACTTATAGATACCTAAATATGTCAGTAGATTTACAATACAATAATTTAGCTAGACAACCTTTCATAGCCATACACACTGGCATAGCCCTATCATGGCTTGCTCTAGATTATCTCTCTCACTATCACTCTCATGGCATTTCTAACAAAACAGAAAGTGACGGCCATAGCCTCGAACGCACTTAAATACCAAATTTGTACCTATATTATAGGAGCCTCGAATACCAAAATATGACCACAATTATACATAGAAACAGTTACTCGTATTCCGCATAGTGTTATTTCGCAGAATTCAGTTTAAACATTATTAGGAAACTGCTGTTGTTGATAACTACACCCGTTGTTGATATCTTAAATGAACATAAACCAAACTTAACTTTGAGTCATAGACTTAAAGTTCTTTCAACCAACACGAAAAAGGAGGATTTAATTAGAGGATACCGAGCTGCCACCTTATTAATAAACGATAAGATAACAGCCGTAAAATCAATATTTTATTAAGTCATAAAATTTAAAGGTTTTATGTGGTTTTTATTGAGGTCTGCCGCTACATAAGTAGGTAAGTAGGTATGGTATTTGAGAACTCGTTGAACAACTTGCGAAATAACGTTTTATTATTTTTTAGACTTAAATAAAAATAAAAAACTACACAGAACACAGATTAAAATGCTCTGACAACTTGTCACTGACGTAAAACGTCAAGTGTGATAACAAGACGGATAATCTTAAGCAATGACTAACTTTAAACAGTCTTTTAAGCACACAGCTGCGCGCTATTAACTTATAACGCCCTTTTTTGCGTTGAGGATTATAAAGTTCAAAAACTAAATATATTATTTTTATACCAACAGAACTAAAATATACGAATTTGAATGGAAATAATGAATTAATGGATAATTAATGATTAATATTACGAATCAAAACCGGAAGGTGCCTCTTTCAGACTGAAAGTTTCAGAAATACAAACTCTCCGTAGGTATATCATTGACTCTACAACATTACTTTGCAGTTTCATAGTGCAGCTTTTAAAGTAATAATCTTCTAAACTGAAAAGCAATTAGTTTAATGGCGATTTAGTTGATACTAAAATCTAATTTAATTCTTTGCAATTAATCAAATAGTTTTGTTTTATGTGCAAGGTGAGTCAGTCGACTCATTTTAGTCGCATTTGTCATTCATTTTAGAAGTGACATTGAGCTACAATGCGTTTAACTACTAGAGATGTCACCATACTTCGCTATTGTTTTTTAGCGACTAAATTCTGTGGTCACTGACTTCGACTTCGCCATAGTGTTACCAATTGCGCTACCTTACTCAAATTCACCATAGTAAGAAGTGTTATTGGATAGTAACAGTGGTTTAGTCCGACTTCATTTATATTATGTGATAAGGCATTATTGATCGTATTCGATAGTAACTACGTATACTTATGTGACATGGTGTTATTGTTGTTTGTTTGGGCGTGTCGAAACGCGTTGGTGACAATTAGGGAACGCCTTTATAGGCTGAACAAATAACTCTCTTTGCCAAGATTCTTTTAATTTTTATGATTTTATTATTATTAGGATGTAATATCCACGTATGAAAAGAAAATCTCTGGAATAGCTCATTGATTCATAATTTCACACAATATTTTACCATACTTCTTTCGTTAAATAATTTTTTTTCTCGACGGAGAGAGTAGGTACGAGTATATTAAATACTATGAAAGGAAATCTTTATAAAAATTTTACAAGTCGGCAACGTAAAAAATATGGAAATTTTCGTAATCGCTTAGGAGGAAATTCACGACTGTAGAAAACATAGAAATAATTACATTGGTTCTTACGTCAATTAATAATTATATCAGTAATTAAAACCTAATGATGTTTCATCAGAAACAATAACTTGAAAACAAAAGCTCGTCAAATCGATACTGAGAAAACGATCAAAACGTCACCAACTTAACTCGTACTTCGCGCGCTGGTTCTTAATAACTGTCGAACGTTCAAGTACTGTAGTACATCACACAACGTCATTCGTTGACGACATACGTCCTCTTACGTCATTATACCTACATCCAAGTACATACAACAAGGGCTGTAAAGCTACATACAGTCTCGACTTTCGAGTAAGTGAAATATACCTAATAATTTTCCTGAAACCAATTTTGACACGTACCTAATACAATAAGTACTAACGCTTTAAGATTCAACTGTTCGTTACTAAAGTATTATAGGATAAAAATAACAAACAGAGAAAAGGGTTTACAACTTTATATTGTACAAGTAGGTATGCCGTAAATCGTTGATCAGTAAAAATGAACGGACTGACTCTATTTACTCTATAACACATTAACATACGACAAAAAAAGCGGTGATTAATGCCTGGGGCTTGATTTTTGTATGTACACGGAAAAAAAAGAGTCCTGTGATTTCTTTCCATCAAGACATTATGTGGTCTTAAACATATTTTCTTCTGACAAAGCAATGTGATTTGAAGTAAAATTGTAGAAAATTGAAATAAGTTCATAATATTCTTACTTTGAGTTCACAATATTACTTTGACCTGAAGTAAACTTCGTTGTTCCAACACAATACATCGTACTTATCCTAAAATATCCTGAGTAATCAAACTAATGTTTCGACTTTCTTGTTTAAAAAAAAAAATACATTGTATCAAGTTACTTTTCACCTTAGACGAATATTGGTAATGAAATTATACGAAACTAATAAAATGTTATTTCAATGCAAAATTTCTTTAATTATACCAAAACTTATTTCTTGATTCAAACACACGATGTCTTTGTTTTAGAATTCTCATTTTTTTTATAAAGAGTGTCCATTGCTCCAATAAAATAAATTTTGTTTATCTGAAAGTATCGTAAATAATTGTAACAAAATATTTGTATTCTTGTTTGAAAATAAATATGGCTTCAGATTAAGTATTTTTAATCTTCAATGAAAATGGCTGCCAACATTAAACTGAAGTAATATTATAAAATAATATTTTTTTTATCTAAGAAAACGGAGTTGTGGCTATTAACTCCATGTCTTTGAACAAGACAACCGTTGTTTTGGTTCGAAAACACAAATAACGGGACGAATTGGAACGTGTCGTGTCCACGATATTACACTACATGATGATAATCGATGTCACAAGTTTTTAGTTTTCAATTTAGGTAAATTATAATTTTCGTATGTACCTACTTGAGTAATTTAAGTATCTACATATTAATAAAAGCTTATTTTTAATAAATTCAATAATGTCACAAGTGTATAGAACTTGAACATCACTTATCTGTGTACATTATTAGCACAAAATATGGAGAGTATTTAAGGTAAAACACCCAATGGACAATAACCATTGAAATAACTTAACTATATCTAGTTGTAAAAAATACGTATTGACATCTATAACACGTGGTCAAAAACACACACACATACTTTCATTCATAAAAAACAATAAACGCGATAAGACAGTAAACAATGTGACAGAGTGAACGTATGCGCTGTAGTTGTTAAACATTAGGTACATAATAATATAAAGGTAACATTTTGCAGGTATGATTTTGTTTTACGTCTCTTATTTTTCGTAACACTTGTATGTAACTACTATTGGTATCAAAAATCACCCAAAAGCCTTGGTATTGGTTTTTTCGGCTTTTGGGTATTATGTAATTTTTGTATCAAGACTGGACATACTTAAAAGTGTTATAAAAACTAAGAGAAATAAAAAGATTAAGGCCCATGTAAATGAATGTATTAACTACTAGCGAGCTTCCCCGGCTTTGCACGGGTAAATATAACTAATGCTACACAGGGATAATATAGCATGTAACGGTGAAATAATTTTGGAAATGGGTCCAGTAATTTTTGAGTTTAATCATTACCAACAGACAATACAAATCTTTCCTCTATAAAATATTATTAGTGCATATAAGTAATTAAGCAATAAGTAGCACAAATCGTAAAAATACCAGCAAAATGTTACTTTCCTCATAAACATGTTTAGTACCTAAGTACAGTGCACTCGTTCACTCTGTCACATTGTCTACTGTTGAGCCCTGATTTTTTTATTATTAAAAAAAGCGTATGTGTGTTTGTGTGTGTTTTTGACTATGCTTTAAAGATGTCACTAGGTATCTTTCACAATAATAGTAAAATTACAAATTATAATTCGAGTATTTTTTCGATCTTTGGTTCACCGTCTAGCATTGGTGATTTTACCTCAATAAAAAAAAACTACTCAAAAAAACGTTGCATCGAAAAACAATTTATTAGTAGGATGCCGTACAATATCATGCTGTAGATTATTTTGTGTCGTGTATTGCAATGCAATGACAACTGCTTTTCGTTTCCGTTTTCCGGATTTCCGGTCGGTTCATTTATCATTTCACTCTCGGTTGATGATTTGGTGCAACTGCGAGGTGCTTATTTTGTGTTTTTATTAATTTGTTTGGCGCCTTTGGCGTTTATAATTAACATTGTCGCGTAATTATTTACTCTGGTGATGGATGAAATCACCGTTCTATTGAAATCGTGGCAAATGCCGGAAGAAATAATCGAAGCATTTCACAGTGAGTACCTACCTCAAAGATACGTTTACGTATGTATTTCAAATAGTTTTGTTCGACTTTAAACAGTACGATGCTGTGACGAGCGACCTGAGCAAGTACGAGTAGCTCTCTATCTATTTATACTCCTAAAAAGTCCATGCTGTCGTGAGAGGAAGAAAACATGTATAGGCTCCACGTGGTCGGTTGCACTGCTTACTACTCGTAGGACTGTAGGTATAACTCGGAAACGTACACATTTGTATGTTCGACATTTGGTCACGGCAGGCTCGGAAACGTACACATGTGTACGTTTCCGAGCCTACCGTTGCCGGATGTCGCGCGTGCGGATTTGTACGTTTCCGAGTCAAAGTAAATGTACACATTGTTTCAGAGAATGGCATAACATTAGATCAACTAGATCAACTCACTCAAGACCATTTGAAAGAGATTAGCCCACAAATAGGAGATAGAATTAAGCTAACCAAAAATATTCAAGAATATTTGGAGTCTAAGGTTTGTAACCAAGATTGGGTACTGCATATGTTCTGTACATTTAATTTTTATATGCTTTATATAGACCTATTATTACATTCTAGGCCCCCACAGTCAGTGCATCAACACACTATGATAGTGACGTGCCAGCAAGTCCAGGTGTTTTGGGTGAAGAATGTGGTGATCTCACAATTACATTTAGTGATTTGTTTCCAACGACTACATCATCTTTCCCTGATTTTGATTTGCGGACATTATTAGAAACGTCACCCACGGGCAAAAGCGTACTTAATTTTTACACATCGCATGGAAGTCTAGATACTAAACGGAAGAATCGATTGACTGATATCATAATCAGACATTTATTTACTTTTATAGTAAATAAGTAAGTATTGTTGAATCTTATAGTTTCCTAATTGTGTTATAAGTAGGTGTTTGTCTGCCTAATTTAAAAAATA
The DNA here is from genome assembly GCA_949125135.1 of Alcis repandata. Lineage (NCBI taxonomy): Eukaryota > Metazoa > Arthropoda > Insecta > Lepidoptera > Geometridae > Alcis > Alcis repandata. The sequence continues at coordinate 5,007,545 of OX421226.1, read as the reverse complement.
AATTGATTTCAGGAGACTCTCTTATGATGATTACAACATATTAACAGGAAAAATTATAACATTATTTCCAAAAGAGACGGCTGGAACATATTTCACCAGACCAGTAAAAAAAAACAATTCAGCAATTGGAAAATCAATTGCCGCTCGTGGAAAATTAGTTGACAAAGTCAGAAATTTTTTATTTCAAAGCTCAGACAGAAAACGAGGATGTGCTGACTCACAAAACGAATCAGCGAACAAGAAAAAAAAAATCAATGATATTCTACTGAGTAAGTTTTTGTTGCACATACTTTTTTATCTCACATCTGTAAAGATATACTTAAAAAAAGCTGTCCTAGTACCTATCTATCTAAATGCCACATACTATCCTTAACATTATGAATGTGAAAGTTTGTGTGTATCCATGTTTACCACATATCTCCATAACTAAAACCGATTTTGATAAATAGCTTATGACCTGGTTTATCACATAGGCTACTTTTTATCATCAGTGTTTTTCATCAATCTAGGTGAAACCGCTCGGCAGAATAGTATATTCAATTCATATAAGAATTGTATTAATTAATGTATTGCAATTTTCCTTTTATTTTTAAAGAATGTGTTCGGGGAGATTGCTTATGTGAGGAACCAGGAGGGGGTAGAGGGGGGCCGAAAACCAACTTGGGTGCCACCTTGCATTGGGGGCCATGACTGCAAATAAAGTTTTTGAAGTTGATGTGTGTGATGATCATAGGAAGGTGAGAAATTGGATGAACAATTATTAATTACAGGTGTTCATGAAGACGACATTGAATGGCTAAATAACAACAATGAACCATGGTCAAAAGTGAAAGCCATATGGAAAAAGACTTTGCAAATTAGACAAGAACTCGACTATGAAAATGTAAATGACTTTTTGACAAAATGGAAAGTATTGCGCCTACCAGCTGGGGCAGAATTGGTAAGGATTTCTGTAAATAATAATTGTTAATATGCCAAATTTAAAGTATTCAATAGCTCAAACTTTTTATTGCTCTGTATACAGGGTTATTCATAAAGGGTATGCTAAGCCGAAAAGGGCTCATAGTACTCATCATTATGAACAACTTTTACTATGGGACCAACCCGAAATTCGCGAAAAAAAATCAGCTGTTCCATAAAAAAATGTCAATGACACTCGACAAAATGTATGGAACAGGTTTTCGGGTTGGTACCATAGTAAAAGTTGTTCATAATGATGAGTACTATGAGCCCTTTTCGGCTTAGCATACCCTTTATGAATAACCCTGTAGAATAATAAAATCATAATTAAATATAACTGGACTTGTGGATTATAAAAGAGAAAATTGTGCTGTTTGATAAATACTGACTGACAAGTAATAAATTTCGGCACTGTTTTAGGCACATCAACTTATGCTGCTTGTCAATCATCAAACAAAAAAATACTTTATAAAATTTCATTTGAACCACTGGCTGTCTTATCCATTTATACAAGGTGTTGCAGAAAGGTTTATGTTATGTATCTATGTATACTATAATTCAATGATATGCCAAAATATCAAAATCCAAATCAAAACGGTATTTTACAGTATTACAAAATTTTAAAATAAATTCATACTCTATAAAAAACTTACTGTGTAGAAACTTTTCTGTAACAGCTTGTTTAAATAAGTTTTCTTTGTATCAATAATACATGTTGAATATGAAAATAATCAAAGTCAAGGGGTTATAGGTGCCAACCAAATATATAGGACTCAGTTCGGGGCGATTGGAACTACCAGTTAATTGAATTAATTATTACCATTTAGGTTTCCAACAACCATTAAAAACATCTGTTCCCAGAGCTGAACACAAATGTAAGGTATTGTGAGAATACTTATGTGAATAGTGCTTGTATGTTTGCATTTTTACTTATTTTTTTAAATGTATAAGGTGTGATTTTTTTAAATGGTTTTGGCATTTTTTCTGAAATTGGAATGAGGGTAATAGGTACTAACAAATATGATACTTGCTTAATAATAGGAAATACAACAATACACACTGAATGTACTTCCTGAGCTATACATTCTTGCTTGTGTGCTTATTGTGTTTATTTGTTGCTGTGTCTGCCACACATGCTGAATGTTATGAACGATGAATGCGCTTCATGGTCACTCTTGGCTTGTTTTGTATCCTTTAATTTTGTAAAAATTGTTATTTTTGCAGATTGAAGATGATTTTGCTGAATTATACCCTGATAAAGTAAAGCTCTTTAAAGACAACTGGAAAAAGTTCATGCAAAAATTCATAGAATTAAAAAAAGAAGAAATTAATTCGGATGAACACAGGAAAAATTTGCGAAATTCGCTAAATACTTTTGATAGTGATGGTAACCATAACATTTTACACAGTTTGTATAATACATTTTTAAATTTCTAATTACTTCCCTGCTACAGTTTTCTTATAAACGTGATATTGATATTACCTATTTGATTACTCAAATAATAACAAAAATTGTATTGTTACAGATGCACTACCAACGGAATTGACATTACTGGTTAATGTTGTGCCACCCAAAGGCCGTGTAAAAAAAGAAAAGTTTTCTACTCAAGAGTGCTTAGAGAGTATTATGATAATAGTAGAGGTAAGCTATTTGTCTTTGTCTGTTGTGAGATACATTGGTAGCTAGAATAGTGTACAATAAGTGCCCACACTTTATTCCCGGCTTTAGTACTACGTTAATATGTAGTACTAAAGCCGGCTGCTGTCACCATTGAGTAACTGATACTCTGGCTTCTTTAAATATATGTCACATCTTATGTTTTTTTTTTTTTCAGAATCCTGGTGACATAAACTCCACTATACAGAAACAAATTGATAAAGCTGCTAAAAGAAAAACGCAAGTTCAACCCTATATAATATTACTTGGAACATTGCAAAAGATCATAAAAGCATACATTGTCATAGACAATATTAGATATGCGTTTACTTCCATGACAGAAGCGTTTGACGTGTTATTCAAGTCATTTCATGTATTGAATGCACGATTCCCTAAGCCAAGCGAACATATACATTTAATCATTCAGCAATGCGTCTACAAAATCCAAACCAGATTTGACAATCCAGTCCCATACATCGCAGATATTTTGGCTCTAAATCTTTAAAAAGTTTATTAGATTAGAATATTAGACATTCCTACTAAACATTTCATACAATAATTTTTCATCATGAAGTGTGGTAAATGTAGCATAACTTTTGACGATTTACAAAAATATTGCTTTCACTTGCAGTTTTGCTTTAAAACTACTGAGTATTTCCCATGTCCTCAAATGGGCTGTGAAAGAGTTTTTAATATCAAACGTTCTCTGAAACGCCATTTCGAATTAGACCATACCAACAGAAATAACCATATTGAAACAATACCAAACATTTCTAATATTTCCCTAAAAAATGATGATACTAATAATACTGAGTTAGGTAATGAAAATATACCACATACGTCAACAGATTCAGAAAATTGTCAAGACGAAAATTTTGAACTTTGGCTACAGCTATTGATAAATTCCTTTGTCGCTAAACTGTATGATAGGCTAAACTTAACGAGATTGTTTGTACAAGAAATAATAGAAACAGTAAAGCAAATTATTATAGATATTGCCTGTAATTTAAAGTCAGTAATTAAGAAAAAGAATGACATTAATAATGAAATTGACCTGTTATCTAATTGTTTCTCTCACGTTGATACTGAATATAAACGATTAAAGTATTTCGAAACATCGGAAAAATATATCAAACCAATATTAAAAGTCATTGGTTCAGGTCAAGAAAAAGCAAAGAAAGATGACAGTACTGTTATGATTCTAAAAGATAAAAAGTTATGCTACATACCAGTTAAAGAAAATCTGAGATTATTTTTAGAGTTACCAGGTGTGTATGATACGATAAACAAATATCAAACAGAGTTGACTAGTGAAACAGGTGTTATAAATAATGTTGTACAAGGAAAAATGTGGAATGATAACCTAGAAAAACAGAATATTCCTATCATTGTCTATTTTGACGATCTTGAAACTGGTAACCCTCTAGGAAGTCACGCAGGGAAGAACAAGATAGGAGCAGTATACGTTTCAGTCGCGACGATACCACCAGAATATGCGAGTAGGCTAGAAAACATATTTTTAGCAACTTTGTTCTACAGTAATGACCGAATGTTGTTTGGAAACAAAGCTGTTTTCGAACCGTTGATTAAAGAGCTGAATTCACTCTATGATGAGGGTATTAACATAAATGTTAACGGGACTACAAAGACTGTAAAATTTACTTTGGCTTGTGTCTCTGGAGACAATTTGGGTATACATAGTGTAATGGGATTTAATGAAAGTTTTGCATCCTTGAACTATTGTAGATTTTGCCTTTTGACTAAACAACAATGCCAGTCCCAACTCTCTGCTGATCGAAATGCAGAACGTAACCTAGTCAATTATGAAGACGACTTTACCAATCGAAGGGGAGTGAAAGAGCTATGTATCTGGAACGAAGTCAGAGAATTTCATGTGTATAAGAATTTATACTGTGACGTGATGCATGACCTCTGTGAAGGTATTCACCGATACGGTATGGCACTTGTAATAGATAAATTAATTGCAGATGACTTTTTCACCCTCGATCATCTAAATCAAAGAATAAAATTTTTTGACTTCAAATCCAGCAATCCTCCTCCTCTTGTCACAAAATCCCATGTACAACAGGGATCGATTGTAATTTCCGCTTCGGAAATGCTGTGTTTAGTTAGGAATTTTCAATTTATTGTAGGTGATCTAGTACCTAGAGAAAATGTGATTTGGCTCTACTACTTGTGTATGTTGGAACTTACTAATGTTATTATGTCTCAAAGTTTCAATTCCGATCTTTTACAATATTTAGAGAGTCTTATTTGTGAACACCACGAAAGGTATATAGAGTTGTTTGGTACTCTTAAACCAAAACATCACTTTGTTACTCATTATCCAGATGTGATTGCAAAAATGGGTCCACTAATATTGATAAGCACGTTTAAATATGAATCAAAACATTTGGACTTAAAACGCGTTTCAAATTCTATTAACACTCAAAGAAATGTACCTTTGTCGTTAGCAATAAAATGTCAGCTTCAGTGTTGCTATAGATTTTTATCTAATAAGGGTCTACCTGATTGTGCAGATCATGGCAAATCTAAAGGCTCGCTATTGCTTTCAGACGGTAAAGATGATGTAATGTATGGTAAAGTAAATTGGATGACAATTAATGGCATTACATATTCCGTTGGTGATTTTCTTGTATACGAATTAAATGATTATTGTGAACCTTGTTTTTGCAAAATCGAGCAATTGTTAATACACAAGGATAATTGTACTGATTTTTATTTGTATTCATGTATATTTAAGACCTGCCAATATGATAATCATTTTCAATCTTTTGTTGTAGAAGAAATAGAAAACAATTTTATGTTATTGCGTTTAGAGGATTGTTTTAATATAATTCCAATGAAAATGCACATAATTTCGGGGTCTAAATATATTATTTGTTATGGCTAATTGATGTTTTTTATTTTCGATCACTTTATTTACCAGAGAAATCAAAAAGGAAACTAACAAAACGTTGTAATAGTATTTTGTGCAATGCTTCTTGATGTTTAAATCTGTGATGTAATGTTTCAGGAGTGGTGAGATTGACTCATTTGAACGAATTCATTCGAGCTCAACCCACTAAATAGGAGGCACGGCTCAGCATTCCCGCTTAATCTGAAAGTCTGCTTTTATGAATCATTGTCAGCCACCGGTTATACGAAAACCTGGTGTGAGTGACGATTTGTAAAACTTACTTTTAGTATGAGGGGGGAATCTGAACGAAGCTGCCTAGGGGGGTTTTGCCCGGATGAATTTATTAAATTGATTGAAGCTTCTGTCAGTTTCCTTAGAGATTTATAATATTTTAGACTAAGTAAATATTTTCTCAAAATAAAACTAAATGTCTTTGAGGCATGTGAAACACAATATTGCTTGAAATGCCTACATTTCAATCTGATTAATCTATATATTTGGATTAAGAGATTCAAAAACCTAGAAGAACCAGGTATTGCTTTGTATTAAAATATTAACGTTATTCAATGAACCAAATTATAGTTCAGGGAAACTCATCATTATTTTGGGAGAGTCGACCATATTATTCAACCAAATTACAACTTATTTTGCATAAAGACATCGAAACTTTTCATAGATTACCTCTTAACTTTCGTTAAAAAAAATATTTACTTGAAATAAGATTTTATTTTTGTGCTGGAAAAATATATCGACTTATTTCTAGCGCGCAAAGCTTAAGACAAGATATACGTTGTCTTGACTGAAACAAGCAATCATCTAAATAGAATATTTTAGAAATTAAATCGTTTGAACCAAGGCAGCGCTTACTTTAATCTAAAGATTTAGCTGTGTTAATTTTAACAAAAACAATAATATTTCCTTAGTATAATCGACGCCAGAGCTTAGAGCAAGATTTTGGTAATTTTGATTGTAAAGAACGATCGTTTTATTAGTGTTTTAAAAAAGGCATTTATCAGAACGAACACAATCATTATCTTCTATTAAGATTTTATTACATTAAATAAATAGACAGCTTTATTTTGATTTAACATTGATTACATTAGTCCAAATTTATATTCTTTTGGAAATCAAAGAAATATATTTTCTTAGACCAAGACATTTTACTGCATTGTGCATATATATACGCATATTTGCTTGGATCAAAGAATTCTTTTTCACCGTGTATATACAGATACACCACATATTTATGGGTTTCCCAACCAAATCTCTAGAGGTTTTCGTTCGAAAGTTGGTAATTTCACATATAAAAACTCATGCGAGTGATTTTTATAAAAAATGACCAACCTGGTCATAATCACAGTATTTCCAACTCGGTGCCTGGCTCGTTGCTTGACAAAATCACTTTTTCACATTTCTGTGCAACAAAATATGTCAAGATATTGGGCATTAAAAAGAAGCTAACAGAACATTTTTTACGAGTATATGTCTTTGTGTGACCACCAGTTAACTACCTTAAAGCAGGCTTTATAAATAAGCTTTATAAATAATAAAGTTTTATTACATTATCTTATATTGCCAGTCAGCACAGCTCCATTCGTTCTCCATTCGAAGAATGCTTGAATTATTAGTTAAACAGACAACAAACGTTGCAACTAACTAAACATAGCCTATTAAAACTTCAAGTAATATGCAAATGTATTTTTAAAGTAAATCTCGAGGATCGTGCTCGCGCCTAGATAATGAACATAGATAGGGAATACGTGAGCTTGCGCCTAATTAATTGCCACCTAGAGGCTTCTTTAATTAACGTACTGGTAAAATGTTTACAGCCGCTAATTCGTTTAATGCGACATTCTGTTGGACGGAATTCTTTTCTAATTGAGTTATTAGCGCAAATAAAAAACGAGTCTGGCTCTGGACGTAAGAAAAGTTGGAAGATTTGATTTGGGAAAATGGTCGACTAAATGTGGCTTTGACAATGTTCTTTCAAATTTTTAAGAAAGATTTAGCAAATAATTAGATTTATTTATACCGATAGGTACCTACTTAATTAATTAATAAGAAATTCTGGCAAGCATTAAGAAAACTAAGAAATAGTAGTAACTAGTTTTCTTAAAATCCCGACCTCTTCCGCCTTATAGGATTAGTTGCTGATAGTGGTTAATTTCTACTAGATGGCAAGATAATTATGAACGAATAAATAGATTAGTATTTCTAGACGAAGCGACGATGGTTAAAAAGTTTTTCATCTGAAGTTTTGGCAACATTTGGTTTGAAATAAATGCTGTGGAACAACTGTTAACTTTTACCTCCACTGTCTATGGCAAAAAAAAATGCTTCCAAACTAATCGAGACAGTAGTCATTAAAAAATTGTCTTACCTGTCTGTTACCGGAGTACATCCCACATTCCTGTTCAACGGCTTGAAGTTCTCCACTTTTACACTTCACTGACTTGATAGTTAATAACTTATTCTTCTCTTGTACTTAGACTGTTTATTGCATTTACTTAGGTACCTAATTTTATCATATATCATTCAAATACACTTCTTATTTCAATATTTCGCCTCACTCCAATCCTCGCGGTGTATTTTAGACCTGTAACAAAAAAGGCATTTAAATGAAGCAGAATATTAATAAGTATTAAAGTTTGAGTCACGATTCCATTTAGAAATTAAAAAATAACTTTTGTACCGCGCAATAAAATCAAAACCACCAATGTCATGCGGAACATTCTGCGGCTCTTTTAATCAAGGCGAATGTATATAAAAATCTATTCCAATCCTGAACCAAACGAATATTGAAACTGATGACGGCGCAGAAACAATGGGTCCGACCGCGAATCATAGCGGCCTCGGCTAACAATAGCGAATAAGTCTTTCAGAGTCGAATCGGTCAAAACCGACCAAATAATTCGTACCCTTGCCCTTGAGTGTGAAATGCACGGTCGTTACGAACGAGTGTCGAATGCAGTCTCCCGGTACTCGGAACAGCGAAAACAGCTCTTTCGCTTCTGTGATTTAAGTGGAATTTCGGTTGTAAAAATGCGGTTGTCCGTCAAGTGGATACAGCGATGCAATGAGTTAGCTAGGTCTGTCTGAATGTCAAACCAATGATCGGCACCGTCTACTGCACCAACAACGTACACAATAAAAATATAATTTATTAGCGTCTCGGTAAACAGCGTGATCGTGCAAATTGAGATTTGGGACCGAGTCACAAATAAACGACACTACAAGGTTTAGGTAGTTCCGATGTTTCCAATTTGATTTTAACGAATACTGGTTTTGGAGGACAGCCAAAAGCGAGATGAGTTTTGATGAAAAGGAAAATGTTTCCGACAGCCGCCTGTTAATTAACTTTGCGAATATTTTCCATTAATTTGTTAGATATTTTCCGGAAATTTAGTCGCCTAACACCAATTTAGATTTACAATTTTCGTATTTATTTTTCAATGGCTACCCGCTTTTTATAACCCAACACAAAAAATGTATAGGCAATAAATTAAAAAATAAATGAAACGCCGTGATCCGAGACTAATTTTAATTTATATAACCACTTTTAATGATGCTTAATGGTCATTTCGTAATCAATTATTATCACATCTCACTGATTAGCATAACTAGAATTTCAAAATATTAGACATATTAATACGTCCATATAGTCATAGATAATGAAATTTGAATTACCATTGCTAACAAATAAAAACCTTTTACGAATCACACGCTAAAAGAACCATAGATCATCAATCACATAAACTTACGAGAAATGACATCCAGAAATAAGATCGATGGTTTTTTACCCCTCTCTACTGGCAACCCCTCGGTCTTATCGAGATAGTAAAACATCAGATATAACTGCATGATACGCTTTGATTTTGAGAATGTTTTTAAAACATTATCTTTTTGCCGCTAAATCGATTTCCAAGGAGATTATCAGCTTTAATTTCCGCAATGGATTTAAAAGCTCAAGGAAAATTCTCACAACATAACTCGCATTGTATGCGTGTACCCTACTAATATCGTAAATTTTATAATCTAGACTCAGCCACGCTGTGAATCTATTCACACAATCAACTTTAGTGCAAAACTGGAACCATAAATCAGAAACTACAATTAATTTGGCACGCCCTCGATCTTTGAGAACATAGTACAGATACGTGAACTCCAAAATTTTATCACCCATTGCTGCTTCAACTAGTAAAATTCGTAATTAGTATGGCGTAATGCAGCAGTCGTTTGGTAGGTGTGAGGTTTGGTCGTCAGCTGGTAGGTTTTCTATGCGCCGAATGGCTCGCCTCGAAGGTCGTCCATTGAGGCAGTGATCTAAGGCATTGAACTACGGAAAAGTGCCGGAAACGAGGCCGATGACTGATGGACGCTAATACGCGGATACTATTGATACTAGGGCTAATACACATTCATAACAATGTTTTATAGGGAGATGTTACATCATACAGCATGTTTAATATGTATCTATTTTAGGGTATTGGACCAATATATGTACCTAGTAAGAACTTTAATTTAATTTGTCATCTAAGATTTTTCTAGAATTCGTGTTAGTTACTCAATTGAATTCGGAAAAGTGATTGTGTTTGATTTTTTATCGGCACTCATAGTCAATTAGATTTTCATAGAATTCTTCTTATGCGTACTTACTTTAACTCTCTAGATCAAGTGATACGAGCTAGGTACTATTTTATTAACATTACTGACAATTCAAGATTTCCAACAAATAACAGTCTTCGATTCTGCGAAAATAAAAACAATAATGAAATCGGTCACGATATCAAAGAATAGGTAACACTACCACACAACTATAAAAATTCAATCAACATTTTTTCAGCGCTTGGTTCTCCAAATTCTATAACTAAACCTTGCAACCTCAATTTCTTCTTGCTCCGCAAAACAACAAGAAAATACGACGTCCATAAATTTCATCTTGGATTGTTTACGATCGTTCTTTTAAATAGCTCATCTGTTTCTGCGCTTTCGGTGAAATGATTGAGAGTTGGATCAAATTGAGACGTTTAGTCGAATTCCTTGGGCACTCAGGTTGTACAAAAACTACGAGGTGAGGAACATATTTTGAAGCAGATCGGAGCATTGGCCGGGAGGTGTTTCGTTTGATTTATGTTTGGTAGGATTAGGTACGGGTTTCATGCACAACACATGAATATCTTCCAAAAAGCGGAAATCGAAACATTTAGCAACAAGAACATTATTTTTACAAAACAAAAACCGACTTCAAAAGACCGACTATTGAGTTATATTTGTCGCGCACGTACTTAATGCAAATTTAAGACTTATTATGGTTTTCTCATGGATAGCATAAACAGAACTGGACTAAATTGAAATGGGACCAAATGGGAAGCGTCAGCTTTCTAATAAAAAAAAAATCATCAAAATCGATTCACCCAGTCAAAAGTTATGAGGTAACAAACATGAACAAAAAAAATAAAAAAACATACAGACGAATTGATAACCTCCTCCTTTTTTGAAGTCGGTTAAAAATGTAACAAAAATGTAACAAAAGCTTTATCTGCGACTCTCGTGGTGATGTCTGTATTTCTTGTAACTGTCATCGTGTCAAATAAAAATCTAGCTATATTTCCTTCCTTCTAACTCCGCAGTTTCTAGAGTTCTGAAGACTCTTATTTCGTAAATAAGATTTTGCTTCCTAGGTACGAAGTATGCTTGATGAAGAACGAACTTTATGACGCCTTGAGAAGGTTTTCGTCCAGAATTCTCTGATTAAATATTCTAATTATTCAGGTCCGATGCCCTCAACAAAACAAAACAGACGCCCTGCCACGGGCCGGTACGCACATTATTTATGTTTTTTTACCTCACTTTGGATCTAAATTTAATTAGTTTTTCGTCCGACGCATTCGTATAAGTCAAAATAACAATTAGTCGACGTAACATCCACAATCAGTGTTGTTGTGGCCGTGGAATGGCGTGTGATCTCACTCGGTTACCAACCTACATTGTTCATTTGTTCCATACATTGGTGTAACCTTGGCGGTAACAGAGGACGTCTTTAATTTTTTTTGTTTGTGACTTTGTGCATCAATACATAATGTCTCACAATGATGCTTGAAAGGAATACATTAGCGGACAGGTCGATGCCTTCGATGGGCCGAGTTTAGGCATAAGAATGATCAGATAAATCCATGCAATAATGTATCAGTCCTAATGGGCCTGTGGAGCTTTTAACACCGGGAAACTAATGCTCTTTTATTTGTACTGACCCTCGGGCTTAAATTACTTTTGAAATGCTCGTGCTGGAGACTTGATTCGTAAGTTATGAAGGTCTGTGTTGGTTAATCTGTAGGACTGTAGGTATGTATAGCGATCAGATAAAAATATGAATGAATACAAATGTGACGGTGAAGATATTTCTCTGATGTACTCGTATTTACAATTTTTGTAGCCTCTACATTTTAATTGAATTGAAATACTTCATATTTTTATTATTAAGTCTAAACATTCAGCGGCCACTCGTTTCTCAGACTGCATTTTTTTACTAATCACTTTTTTGAGATAGACATGGAAATATCAGGAAAAAACCACATCACGTCGGTTGCTCCAAACAGCTTACGAAACTGATTGCATGGTGACGTACATCTTGTTGTGTGTGGCTTTACAGTTTACGTGTGTGCGTTTCATGTAGACATATTAAGCCTCTCTAGGCGTACGCTGGCAGTGCTGGGACGCAAGTGATGCATTTACAGCACAGTGCAGATTTTGAAGGGCAGAGTAGGCGAGACGGACATAGGCTGCGAGAGTACGACAGACACATGTCTGCGTCGCACGTGTCTACACCGCAACGTGCGCAGCTCTCTGTAAGTTCATGAATCTGCTCTGCACTGCGTAGGCCTGCGTCCCCTGCGTTTCAGCATACGCTAAGCCTAAACTTGGCTAAAGGTCAATCTACGTCTTTTAGATTGACCATCAAATAGGTGTAAGACCTTTCTTCCCTGTCCTTGAAATGCTCGGCCACCGACCGCGAAATCCAATTAAGTTATTCCGGAGATAGATCGCCGCAGCCCTTATTGGAGGGAATCTGTCTCTGGGATTAATCAGAACTACCTCACGTACGATTTATAGCCTAGAGCTTCGTGCAAATTGTATCGGGAAAGGAAATTAAACAGATAAATTTGTATTTTATGGTTTTGAGAATTTGTTAAAATGCTGGGTTTGTGATGGATAGACGAGAGCGGTGGGCTGCATTTGAGGTTGGGGCAGTAGTTTGTTTTGCAGTAAATAGAGCCAAAGAAAATATAAACGCCTTAATAAATTGCAATATACACCGATCAATCTAATGTAAGCAGCAATTATAGAGGTAGATTCTTAGGAACTTAATTTATTAAAAACTGCAAATGCTTGTAGGCAAGGATCGTTTAGTGAAACTATTTGTTCAAAATTGAGCTTTTGAATTATTTTTGCCTAAAGAAAGTCCAGGCGAGGATCTTTAACAGCTGTAATTTTTAGTACGTAGATCTATTATGACGCTTTTGGACGGAAACATCTACATTATCAACAATTCAAAAGCCAAGGGGCCAAACAACTTTACAGAACAATATCAAACCACAAAATATGTCCACATTTTCCTTTCAAAATCGACAATAATCCCGATCAAAGTAATCGTTATTTTGTTAACTATTATGAAAGGTTTCGTATTGTATTCAATTCCTGAGAAAATATCCTTTGTATGCCTCCTTTTGTGCGGGAAATTTTGAAAGTACTAAAGGGCGGTTTAGTACAAGTGAAGGGATGAAAGGGGATATTTCTTTACGTAATATGAACAAGAGAAATGGGACAAAACGAAGCCTATAAAATCACAAATTATAATGTCAAATACTGAAACACTATCTTCATAATATTAAGCCTAGTTAGGTATGTATAGATGATCAATAAATTGATCATTGGCATGATTACGAGCTTAAATAGGTAAGTGCCTACTAAGTAACTCAACCTTTAAGCATCCAACTTCTGGGATGCCAGGGTTTGTTCCCAAAGGATGATGATGTAGGTATTTTGTTTGTGATTTCTAGTGTCAATAATAAAGAGTTTTTCAATTTATCTGTATTCTACCACGCCAATGGGCAGGACAACCACAAAAAGGCCCCCAGTTCCCGGCCGCCCGGCTATTCCTGGCCAAGGTGGCGGTCATGGTAACGGCCGGGCAAGGGGTGCGAAGAATCACCGGGCTACGGCAGGCCACCCAAAAACCAAAACCAAACTGACCCTGGCAACGTACAATGGACAAACGATAAGGCAAGACGAAAACTTGGCACAGATCGAAACTGAATTGGAAAAGATAAGTTGGCATATTCTGGGGTTATGTGAAGTCCGAAGAGAGGGGGAGGACACTGTTACCCTGGAATCGGGCCATCTTATGTACTACCGCGAAGGAGACCAACTATCTCAAGGTGGCGTGGGATTCCTCGTCAATAGGGTCCTCGTTAACAACGTTGTAGAAATATCCAGTGTGTCGAGCAGGGTAGCTTACTTGATACTGAAACTCACCAACCGCTACAGTATGAAGGTGATCCAGGTATATGCTCCTACGTCATCATATTCGGATGATGTAGTCGAACAGACATACGAGGATATCTGCAAAGCTCTCCACAACACCACGAAAGCGCACTACAACGTTGTTATGGGGGACTTTAACGCCAAAGTGGGAGTACAGGCTTGCGGTGAAACACGAATAGGTCCACATGGCTATGGGAGCAGAAACCAAAGAGGGCAAATGCTTATCAACTTTTTGGAACAAGAGGGGCTGTTTTTGATGAATTCGTTCTTTAAAAAGCAGCCCCAGCGAAAGTGGACATGGCAGAGCCCTAATGGTATAACCAAAAATGAGATCGACTTCATCACGACGGATAAGAAGCACATATTCAGAGATGTCTCCGTGATCAATAGGTTCAAAGCCGGCAGTGATCACCGACTTGTCCGGGGCTCTCTGAATATCAATTTTAAGCTAGAACGGTTCCGCCTGATGAAGTCCACGCTCCGACCGAATTTGCACCTAGCCATCATTGGATCGGACCATTTCCAACAACAACTGGAAAATCGTTTCACTGCTTTGGAAACCACGGAGGACATTGACGAGGGTGTCCAAAACGTTGTAGGAATTTTACAGGATGAAGGAAGTAGGTTTTGCCATGTACAGCGTATGGGCAGAAAATCCAAGCTTTCCGCAGAGACTCTCCGACTTATGGACGAAAGACGGGAAAACTACCAAGCCACTTCGTCAGAACAGCGACTTCTCAACCGCAAGATCACTAAACTGGTGCGACGCGACCTCCGTTGCTTCAATACGCAAAAAATAAAAGAAGCAATCGAGCAAAATCGGGGGTCGAAAGTGTTCACTCAGACGTTGAGAAGAAGCCACCTGACAAAGTTAACAACGTCAACTGGAAGTACCGTTGTCTCTAAGCCGGAGATACTCGCGGAGATCGAGGAATTTTACAGCCGTTTGTACGACACGCAAGCTTTACAACCTGACTCCTGCATAGAAGATTCCCGAGCCACACTCACGCGACACTTAACAGACGACCTGCCAGAAGTCAGCCTAAGCGAGATCGAGATTGCTCTCAGACAGTTGAAGAATGGAAAAGCCCCTGGAGAAGACGGAATCACTTCGGAGCTTTTGAGGGCAGGTGGTACACCTGTACTTCGAGAGCTTCAGAAGATATTCAATGTCGTCATAGACACAGGGAGAACTCCAAAGGCATGGCACAAGAGCGTTGTAGTTCTATTTTATAAGAAGGGGGACAAAACTCTTCTTAAGAACTACCGTCCAATCTCGCTCTTGAGCCATCTCTACAAACTGTTCTCGAGGGTAATCACGAATCGTCTCGCGAGAAGACTTGACGAGTTTCAGCCACTGGAGCAGGCCGGGTTTCGAGCAGGGTTTGGCACTGTAGACCACATTCACACTGTTAGGCAGATTATACAGAAGACAGAAGAGTATAATCGGCCTCTGTGTCTAGCATTTGTGGACTACGAGAAAGCGTTTGACTCTGTTGAGACCTGGGCTGTTCTGGAGTCTTTGCAGCGCTGCCAAGTCGACTGGCGATATATCGAAGTGTTGAGAGGTCTATATACCGACGCGACAATGGCCGTTCAAGTACAGGACCAGCAGACTAAGCATATCCCATTACGCAGGGGAGTGAGACAGGGGGATGTTATATCCCCGAAACTGTTCACTAACGCTCTGGAGGATGTGTTTAAGACGCTGGACTGGAAAGAGAAAGGCATAATTGTCAACGGCGAGTACCTCTCTCACTTGCGATTTGCCGATGATATCGTCGTCATGGCGGAGTCGCTGCAAGACTTGCAAGAAATGCTGACCAGCCTAGCCGATGCTTCTCGACAAGTAGGTCTCGGGATGAATCTGGATAAAACCAAGATCATGCTTAACACACATCTTTCCCCGAGACCTGTCTATGTCAACCATATACCTCTCGAAGTTGTGCAAGAGTACGCCTATCTAGGGCATATTTTGCAATTTGGCGGGACAAACTTCGAGAAGGAGGTCGATAGGAGAATCCGGCTGGGCTGGGCAGCATTTGGGAAACTTCGTCATGTCTTCTCGTCGTCCATTCCACAGTGCCTGAAGACGAAAGTCTTTGATCAGCGCGTCCTACCTGTACTAACCTACGGAGCCGAAACGTGGACACTGACAGTGAGGCTGGTCCATCGATTTAAAGTCACTCAGCGGGCTATGGAGCGAGCTATGCTCGGGGTTTCTTTGAAAGATAAAATCAGGAATGAAATTATCCGACAAAGAACGAAAGTAACCGACATAGCTCAGAGGATTAGCAAGCTGAAGTGGCAATGGGCTGGCCATATCTGTAGGAGAACTGACAACCGTTGGGGTAGACGGGTTCTAGAGTGGAGACCACGGATCGGCAAACGTAGAGTAGGGCGCCCTGCGGCCAGGTGGAGCGACGACCTGCGTAAGGCGGCTGGTAGCAAGTGGATGCGTGAGGCAGAAGATCGTGCCTTGTGGCGTTCTTTAGGAGAGGCCTATGTCCAGCAGTGGACAAAAATCCGATAGGCTGATGATGATGATGAATGGGCCCAAGTTTGAAGGCATTTTAAGACAGATCTAAACTAACTAAAAATATATCTGTCTTTATCATTGCAAGCCATTAGACAAGGATGCCAATAGTTTAAGAAAATTTAGATCTGTCTTAAAAAGCCTTCAAACTTGGGTCTAATGTATACTTCTCCAGATGAACTCTAGAAGCTCGATCTTCAACTGTAACTTCTTCATCAAATTTTTGCCCTTTTTTCTTAGCCCTCAAATAAAATAAAAGTTAAGGAATGCATAAAAATGTAGACAAATAACAAATAGCTTTCACTTGTACTTTTTACCGAAATCTATACTCTTACCTAATAATAAAAACCTAAGTAATGCTTCTAATAATAACTTGAAGGTAAGGTGCCATGTCGAGCCATATAATAATCAGCCCTATTCTGGCGTATGCGATTTTATCTCGGTCACTGTATTTTTATTAGAAAAACCATGAGAGTGAGAGTGATCGATATAATATCTACGAGTAAGATCGTACGCGCCAGAATAAAGCCTTTGACTGCCTACGTACATTATCATATTTATAGCTTGCGATAACCCATTGGTGAGTTGCTAGGCGACTCCCTAAGCTTCGAATACTGACCAGTTTTGGACAATAGACCGGGTTTGCTTTTGACAAAGCATAATAGGAATATTTTCGTCACGGCTCGCGTGGGTGTGAGGAAACGTATAAAATGTCAATAAAGACGGCAAATTATATGATGTTATTTGCATAATTGACCACAAATTTTGTAGTAAGCACCGAAAAGCGATGAATTTAGACTACATGCCCGGATGTTGGTGTTGCTAGGTTAGGTTGAAAAGCTTGTATTTTTTTAATACCTATATGAAAAGAGAAGTAATAGGTATTTAGTTTTATGATAACTCTGAATAACTTTTTGATTAATGAAGATCCGTCAATATTTCAGTTAAATTAAAAAGAAGTAAAAATGAATAAATAAAAAAATACAAGTTGCGAGCGGACCCTCAGGACAAAGCTGGCCTGAAATCAACTTTTTTATGACGTCAAATATTTTAGGCTAAGTACCTAAGTGTTTTAGATGCTCATGAAAATCTCAGCTGGAACTCAAGATATTAAAGGAAAGAACTTAAATTTTATAGCGTACGTAACTGGAAGTAGGTATTTGGAGCCTGATATTATTTTTCTAAATGAAAATACTGTGTCTAAAGCCTTTAGCCGAGCACACTACAACTTTACGATAAAATATTTGACATTGACATTGACATTCTGAAAATCATTATTTCCTTGAAAACATTCAAATTCAGGCAAAACAAGACAAACTGAAATATGCATGTAATTGAAACAGCCCATTATCTGCGGAAAGTACCTATATGTTTTTTGTTTGATCTAGCACTGAAGCCGCTGAAACGGATGTTCACTTCGTGAAAATAACATATTAGTTTTTAGAAGATCACGCAAATCGCCACAGTGGACCCTATTTTACTCTAGCAAATTACCTATACTTGTTAATTTTCGTTTTCTATTTGCATTGACCGTTTACAGATCACTTAATGATGGCATACCTTTCCTGGTACTGCCTCAGTTTTTACTGACGCATTAACAATTCTTTATGACATATTTTTATTTGTTTTAAAGCCTCACAACTGATTTGCATTAAAATCCAAGGTGGATCAGCTAATAAAAGCAACTTTATAGGTGTTCTTATCTCTAAAGTAAATAAAATCTCATTTATAATGACACTATTTTTAAATATGAGAATTCGTGAGTGACTGTTGTGGTTAGCGCTACAAATAGCTCAATGAATTCGAAATTTCTTGATAAAGATAGCTTAAAGCTATCTTTATCAAGAAATTTCGTCCAAAACTCCTTGGACAAACACAAATACATTTATCAAAAACTAGCTGACCCGGCAGACTTCGTACTGCCATACGTTTTTATGGGAAAAAGAAAAGGGCTGTTTTTAGGGTTTTTCAATATTTCTGAGAGATTTTCGTAATATTTTTTTCCGTAAGAACCTTCTCCTAATAATAACAAATACAACAAAAAAAGAATTAGTGAAATCGGTCCAGCCATTCACGCGCGATGCCGTGACCAAGGAAAACGGGTTTCATTTATATATATATATAGATAGATAGATTACCAAGTCCCGTAGGATAACGGGTGAACCACAAGGCGCAGCGAGTCTTTACTTATAAATTACTAGCTGCGCCCCGCGGTTTCACCCGCTGTCCTGCAAGAATAGCGGAAAGTCGTTCAATTTTCTGGGGTAAAAAGTAATCTACATATTACCTAGGGCTTAAGCTACCTTCATACCAAATTTCGTCAAAATCTGTTTAGCTGTTAAATTGTTAAATCAAATTGTCATCCATACGTCCATTACATAGCTGTCATTTGCGCAAAGAGTATAATAAGTCGTTTTGTTATTCCAAAACGACTTATTATACTCAATGTTTCTGATTCTTTTTTGTTATACCTCGTTTGATAGTGACTGATGTTTTATGTCAATTCACACTTGAATGCTATCGAATTTATTTAATAGAAATAAATAGTATAATAGGAATAAATAGTATAATAGGAATAAATAGTATCCTATGTGCGTTTCCTGGCTCTAAGCTACCTCCTCACCAATTTTTAGCCATATCGGTAAAGTCGTTCTTGAGTTATAAGTAGTGTAACTAACACGACTTTCTTTTATATATATAGATTTATTATTTACTTCGAAAAGTTAAAACTTCGATCGAGCGCCATTTTAAAAATTGAAATTCATAAATTCCTATATCTTTAAAATCAAACTAAGTCACGGCAGTAACTTTACTTCTTTATGAGTCAAACTTGTACCTTGAACTTACGGTAGGAAACATGAAACATGAAAAAAATACCATTTTTCCGCTCTAGTTTCTTCAGAAAAGGTAAAACTTGAAACTTACTCGACAGCTGTTACCTTTCTTAGAAACCGGCTATAAAGTTAGTAGTTCGTATAGACTGAGTGGCTAGCCCTGATGTTGAAGTTATTAGGCCTCCTTAAGGCCTCTGGCTGGTAATATCTGGCTCTATAGGGTTATACGGAAAGGGTATGTTAAGCCGAAAAGGGCTCATAGTAAACTCAACGTTATGAATCACTTTTTCTACGTAACGAACCCGAAATTCTCAAAAAAAATAATTATCAGCCATTCCATAAAAAATGTCATTGACACTCGACAAAATGTATGGAACAGCAAATTTTTCTTTCGCGATTTTGGGTTGGTCCCATAGTAAAAGCCATGTTCAGCTTAGTAAACCCTTTCCCTATAACCTCGTAGAAGATAGGTATATTTTAACCGACTTCAAAAAAGGAGGAGGTTCTCAATTCGACTGTATTTTTTTTTTTATGTTTGTTACCTCATAATATTAAAACTATTTTTGATACGAACAAGCGCTGCTCCGAACTAAATCTAGTCTTGTTGGTTGGCCTAGCCGATGTATTCAGTTGAATACAGGTTATTGGCGGTAGGTTAAGAACGTCTTCTCGCTTCACGCACTTTATATCCCGTACATTTAACATTTTAGTGTTATAATATTATTAAGGTACTGTTTTTGTTTTGTAATAGGGACACAATTGCAACACTTGCTTAGTGGCATTTTTTAAATAGGTATTTGCAATTAGTAATTTCACAAAATAATACATTATACTAGTACCTATCTTTTATATTATTTAATAATCTTAGATAATATCATAGAAAATAAATACATAAAACGATCCCCTTCTTATCTCGGATCACTCAGAACTATCCATAATTTAAATCATATAACAAAAATTTTAATAACGCATTTTCGAAATCACCCCAATAAATCATTTTGAAATATTGAAGTAATAGCTTGTACTCGTACCTATATGTTATGCGGTAATACCGTAGAACACCTATGTAAGAGTGAAAAACTCTTCCTTCCCCTTAATAAGAATGTGCACCGGAACCGGTTGCAGAATGCGCGGGATCGGAAATACGCGGGTGCGCATGCGCATGCGTCGTACTGCACAATCGATGCAGCGACCCTGAACTTGCCCTATATTCTCACGGTGACGAAGGGCAAGGCACAAAGGGTTACGCAAAAAATACAGGGTGTGTCAGCTTTCCTTTTAGAAGAAAACAGGCAACTAACGAACCTTTTGAATAAATAATCATTACCCTAAAAACTAGACTGCTAAAATTAATTCTTTCTTTCTTAGCGTTAAATATCAACAGTAAAAAACGTACAATTCAAATAATTTAAAAAAATAATCAATTATATTTCTCCTAAAATCCAATACACGCATGGTTCTCATTCAAGTACAGTATGTCTACCTATAAAAACTATTGAAAAGCGGGATTTTTCTTTTCTTGGTATTCCTCGTATCTCAGTTGATCAAAATTGTGTCATTTGGTAATATGTACCTCATAGGATAATTTTATTACGACTCTATCAAAAGACGAGTCCTAATTGCTCAAAATATGGATGGTAAGATTATTAAAGTACATGAAAAATCAGCAGCGCCCTGTGACTTCGCCCGCTATAAGCAAGGTATTTCTTAATTTAGGTCACCAACTTTCTTCCAAATCCGTTGAGCTGTTTCAAAGTAAAAAAGTATCTATCCAATGAGATTACGTACTCGTTACGTGTAATCAACCCATAACATCAAGTGTCAAACACTCTAATGTTTACTCACTCACAAACTTTTATGTTAGAGCGCTATAGCGTGCAATTTTAGTTGCTAATAGGACACCCTGTATATTGTATGCACGTGTATGCGCAATGCATACAAAACAGCGCTGAATGCACCCGGGGGTGGACGAATAAAGCGCAATGCATGCCCCAACAATGCCGAGCCCATTGCCCATCACTATAATACATTGCATTACGTTTCCGAGGGGGCGATTCTATGACGAATAACATGTAATTTTGGTTTTGTTTTTTGCCAAGTTTCTTGTTATGGCTAAAGCTGGACGTAAGTATTCTAAAAAATACTACTTTTTAAAAGCGTTTATGTTTTTGCTTGCATTAATTTCTGACATGACCAATGAAAAGTTTATCCATTTATCTATCTAAATAAAAATAATGCACTTTTATAAAAGGTAAAATCCATGTAAGGTATTTGGAATAGTCTCATAAAGACACACGAATTATATCTTGATTTAATGAAAATGATGGAAGCCATGGCTGAAAATTGGGTAGAAACCAGATATTGTTTGAGTATAAGTCTGAGCTGGGTTAATACGTCATAACAAAGCTACGGCACACCTCCATCTAAGCAAACATACTAACTAAAAACGTCGCATACAATCAGGGTTCTAAAATACTGACCTTCAATAAACAAAAAAACTCTTTAGCATGTGACTCGTAAGCGGAGTCTGAAGCCGGAAGTTGTAAGTGTTATTGAACGAGTTTTCCCTGAAAATCGATTTTAACTGCACAGTGCACCCCTCTAGCCAGGATGTCACTTTTACTTTTAATGTATGGAACTGCGCAAACAACAAGCTAACTTTACTAAAGATACTATAGAATCGAAAATTGTATAATACATATTTTGGCGTACTAAAGACATTTCTGAAGCGACTGCGTTAAAAATCTTGGTTTATTTTAGAGAGTGCCCTCATTCCTGCGTGCCAGCGAAAGTAACTCGCTCGCATTGCCTAGATACGAGTAACTCCAATCGAATGAGTCGTAATCTTGATCACAAATAATCGGAACTGTAACTCACCGCTTGACTCCTCGGCACCTCCTCGATGATGTTGTGACAATAACAAAACAGGCGGGGGATCTATCTGGCTATTGAAGGACCGATGGCTTGACGTAATGAGGTAAAAGGTTAGGCTAGTTTCTTGAGGTATCACACGGAGATAACGTGACGTCGCGGATACGTCTAAACGCGTTTTTTGGTGAATTATGGTTTATTATGATGGGATTGTTGTTAGGGAAGGGTTTTAGAGAGTAAATGCGGCGACGTAGTGGAGCACGGAGCGTGCGCAGTGGAGTCCGAGGCGGTACTGGAGGGGACCGCCAGGCGGCGTTGCTCGTATTGACAAAAGCGTAAAGGGCGCGCGGCCCGGGCCGCTTCAGAGGATGCGCGACTGCAGCGCTCATGCATAACAACTGCCACCTAATCTGCTACCATTCCATACCAACTATTACCACATCTGCGACATTGCGTACCTCAGTGAGACTGAGAGTCATGAGAGTGACGCTTATGTATATCTATTAGCTAGTTTATTGACGCGATCACTCGACCAACCTTGAACCCGCTCTATCGGATATTAGATAATATTGGATTAGATAAAATAATGCGGTAACAAGTCGCGAATGACGGGGGGAGGTATTTTATTGGGAGCTACCGCGGTGCTGGAGTCGAGAGCCTTTGTCACGGCCAGACGTCTATCATAATATTCATAATTCATAATCTATTCTAAAATTCCAATATTAGAAAGAGTAATGGTAAAGTTTGTATTTTTGTTTGTAATCTCTGGAACCTCTGAGTTCTACTCGTATAAGCTTTGTAGACCCAAACTGGGCACCCGAGCATCTGCTATTAATACAATATTATAAATGCTAATTTTCATGAGTATGCGAGAGGATGCATAAGTATGTAATGTGGATGTTTGGTACTTCTTCACACTGAAACGTCTCAACGATTTGAAGAATTTGAACAATTTTTGTAGACTGAAATAAAAAGATAACTTTAGAAAATATATCACAACTAGGATAAATTGGGAATATACTTTTAAGTATTATTTATTTTTATATTTTTTTTTAATTTAATATTGTTTTGTCATATGTCTCTAATTTCACATTGTGACAAATTTTATACAATAAAAACTAACGTGGTCTTGGCACATTTAAATAAAAAACAAGAATCTATTCAGGTAGTATTGAGGCGAACTCAATCTTACGTTCACAGTCTCGTGTTTTTATAACAAAATTATACTTTTTTTAATGTACCTAGGTAGTGCTAGGTAGATACAAAAAAAAAGCGATCTTTACAAACATAAAGCTATGGGAACTAACGTGGTTTTCACACATTTTGTTATAATTAAAAAAATATCTTAGTAATTTTTTTTTATTTACTGTTGTTTTGTTTTATTTTCACGTGAGTGTTCCCTTGTTAATTATATTATAACAAAATATAAAGCTACTATAACGTAGGTACTCGTACTTTTAAAAAGTACCTTTAATACAAAAAAGAGAAGAATTACTTATTTCAAAGTAGGTTATGTAAAGTCTGGACTCCAGACTTTACACAACTTTTTAGGTACCTAAGCAGGTAAAGACTTCGAATTTTAATAAAGCCGAACATCCTAAATCCGCGATCGCTGTTCCCTATTATAAATATTCATAACAGTTATTTAATATTACACAGGGAGTTAAGAGTACTGTGTATTAATTAATTTACTTAACAAAATACAACACTCCCTGTTGTAGGTAACCTTTCGTTGAGTAACTAATTTATTTTGAGTTTAAATTCAGAACGTATAGGAAAAGCTTTTGTAAGCTCTATTTCAAGGGTCGCAATTAGTTTATTAGCACTTACGTCTGGAAGAGGTCGCTGTTAGCAATATCACCGCCTTTGATCATGATTTTTGGTTTTTCTGTGTGTGTACTTTTCTTCTGTGGTGTTTATAAATATTTTTTCATATCATAAATGACAAATAGACCGCATGATGGTAAGCAATCACTATAGCCTATGGATAGGGATACCTGTGACACTGGAGGCATCACGGATACGTTGCCGACCTTTTAATAAAATCAATAGTGTGTAAAATCTTAAGATGTTATACAACTGTGTTTTGCTGAATAACGTCTCAAACTTTGCAGAAGTAATATACACAAACAGTTCTTTTGAAAAATACCATTTACCTAAAGTAAGTGTTATTTTATTATGTTACCTCTTCCTTTTCGTTTCATTATCATCATCATCATTCTTTTTCACCCATTGCTGAGATCTGTAGATCTTTTTCCACTCACTGATGACACTGTCTCCTCTATCTATCTCTATCTATTTCGGTCCTATGCCAGTCTCATTCACTGCCTTCAATGTTATCCGACCAGCGAGAAGGCCGAAGATCTGCGTGCATGGTGATTGCTTTCCATTCTCAAATTATTATTTATCCCTCAATTGTTACTTACCTATTTAAAACTAAGTACCTACCTAGGTGATTTTATCGAAAGCAAAAACGGTAAGCTTATACTTCCACGGTCGGTAAATACGAAAGGTGAAGTGGTACCGGCGAGCCGAGACGCAGCGACCTTGAGATGTTGCACACCCACTCACTCTTCACCCTAACCCCCTTTCTACCCCCTAGGGGCACAGTGGGGGATCCATTGTATAACTTAGTGTCGGAACGTCTCCTAGGACTGTGATAAGTTAGCTTCAAAATGTTTAGTATCGCATTGTAACGCTATATATATCACGTGCAGTGGACGAGCGGGACTATTGTGTTTTCAAAGGAAGTTTGCAGCGAGATTTGTGATTTTAACAGTAGGTATACGTGGCCCCCGTGAAGGCTATTGTATGTACAAGAATACACGGAAAGTGATACACTGAGAAAAATGGCCATATGAATTCACCTAAAGTACGGAGCATAGTGATAATCACCAAAAAATAAGATGATAAGCACCAATTTTTACGGTGACAACTATCATAATATATGGTTCTCACCCTAAAAACTGGTGTAAGTACTACCATATATCATGATAGTTGTCACCGTAAAAATTGGTGCTTATCATCGTATTTTTTGGTGATTATCACTATGCTCCGTACTTTAGGTAATTTTTTTCTCAATGTACTATGTCGGAAGAATCTCGTTTTGTTGTACTCGTCATAATAATTAGTTATGCCTATTTACTCATTGTGCCTTACTTCTAAAGCCTGCCTAAAGTTAGTTACTGCTTAAACTGCTCTGACAACTTCTCGCTGACGTAAAATGTCTCGTGAGAAAACAAGACAGATCATTTTAAACAGTGACTAACTCTATGTAGGCTTTAAAAGTAAGGCCATAATGTCTATTCTTTATGTATTCATGAAAGGTACTAACTACTTAAAGTAAAAGTATAGGAAACAATAGGCGAAATTGTTCGAACCAATCAGTAAAAAAAAAAAAACTCAAAAAGAAAGAGGTGAAAACTAAATATTAGCTTGTAAACGTACCAACAAAACCAATCTACTTCTTTAACACTCTTATAGCCATCACGAACATAAATAAAACACATAAAATTAAGTTTTATAATAAAATCGAATTATGTAATAAAAAATGTTTTAATTTGCGGTAATATCAGCGACGCAATCTGCTTTTTTGGTTATTTGGCCAATCTAATGTTACCGGCCATTATTATCCAAATTGTTCTCGACAGGATATTATTGTTATTATTTAAATGGCCAAAGCGAATTTAATGTGCAAAAAATCATATTCATGCGTTAAAAATCGTGAAGTTTATTGCCCTAAATGGGTGTTTCTGCGGGTTTTTGTAATTGTTTTGTATTATATTTTTGTCACCAGAACTAAAAAAGTGACTAATAAATGCGAGAATTTTATTTTGAGGAGTTGAGTACTAATTTATTTTTACTAAAACTATAAACTCTTTTTACTGAAGACTTATCTTTTTTTTTTCTTCTTTTTTCTCTTTTATTATCTTCTTTTCTCTCTTATTTTTTTCAATATTTTTTTTTTGATCTTCTTTTTTGATTTTTTTGTTTTTTTTTTTAACATTCTTTGGTTTGAAGTAAACTTGTAGTAAATACTTATTTTCTATAAATATATAAATACGTTGATACCTATAACATAACTATAGGTATTTATCTGAAATGAAACATCAAAATCTCTTATAGAAAAATATAGGACTTATTTCTTTGTGTCAAACAAACAATGGGCAAAATAATGTAATCAAATAATTCAATAATATAATTTACCTTCGTTTATTAGACCCGTAGTAAATTTATGACCTATTCATGCAAAACTATTGTATTGACAGTATTTTACACTTAATTTATAGCAGAGTGGACGCTATAAACTCAATGAAGTTATAGGTCCTTGGAATTATAAATATCAAATCGGTAGGCACCTGCAGGTTGCAGTCGTTATGTAATACGATACATGCGATAATACTCTCGAAGGTAAACGAAAATCTTGTTGATTTTTTATGGTTAAAGACCAACTTCGGTAAATATATCTAAACCACTAACCTTTACCTATCATCAACAATTGTCCACCCGATACCTACAGAGTATAGGTTTTTTTTACAGACTGGCTCTGGAGCGAAATAGATAGCGCGTTGAAGAGAAGTGTACCTAAAATATTTACCACTAGTTGATGCTCTAATATAACTACCTAGGTATATAGTAAGTATATATATTAGTTATAGTTATATTAGTTATACATTAGTGCGCTTATATAAGCGCACTTATATACAACTAAGCCTAGCGCAGTGAGTTTAAAACAGGACAAAGGTAAGCGCACACAAAACCATAAAACATTTCAAACGTGCCTACGAGTATATAGGTATAATCTGCTAATACGTGCATCTGGGTGTCTTCAAGTCATAGTAAATCGATTTCTTCTAGGCAAGCGTGCTCCGTCGCAGACCGCATCATAACTGGTCAGGCGTCTATCAAAGAATTAAAAAAATCTTATAAGACCACACCGACAATTGTAATTTTTTCGTAATTTTTCTTTATTTGGTAACACGAAATACCAGCCTACTTACAAAATCTGTATACAAAGCTTTTGAACCTAAATCCAAAAATTATCAAAGAGCAAATGAATCGAGCCCCGAGCGATGATCTCGCCCTGAATAATTTCCCGCCCGTACGCGAATTTATCAAACTGACGAGGGTCCGGATAAGACGATACTGGGGATCAGCACTCAGCATCAGCACACCGGAGAACATTAGCAGCTCTAGAGGCCTGATTAATCGTTATGAAAATTAGACTTATAGCTCACTATCGTTGCGCTGCCGTGCGATCTGGTGATTATAATTTTAAATATTTTACTGCGACAGGCGCGATGGCGCGGCGGTGGCGGCGGGAAAAGCGCGGTGAATCGGTTTTAAATATTTCAAAAGACAAATCTCATTCAAGTTAATTCAACATTCATTTAATTACTTATTCTAGTTTTTTTTACTTTCTTTATTGCGGTGATGATGCTTATGATGAAAACTAACCTAGGGTTCTTTCTGTACCTACCTTGGAAAACTTAAATGTAAAATTTTACGATTATCGGTTGAGAACTTAAGGCGTGCACCTAAGCGTAATAAAGAAACTCAATAGTCAATCCCTTACTCTCTATTTATAATACGAGGCGATATACCTACTAGTACGATGAAGGATAAAACCCAGCGATTTAAAAACGCAAGTGTGGTTCAGCCGTTATCTCGCACGAGACTATACAACTTGAGGTTTGTACCTCGCAGCGTTTTTAGAAACATTTTGTTTTATTTAATGTTAGTATTCCGACAGCATCATCAGTCAAGATGAGATTGAATAAATCAGGGGCCTTATTCTTGAGCGCTCGACATTGTCTCGGACACTCTCACACATATGACATTTGTAACCAGAGCAACCGGGACCGAGATTATCTCACTCACCAGAATATGATTATGTTCTGCTTGACCTTGCTTGTAATTAATTCGTGAATGTTAAGATTTGGAAGATACCTCGAGTTTTTTGTTTATCTTTTCTTGTGTTTATTTTAAAGCGTCAAACTTTAATATGGTTTATTTTTAGACGCATTCAAAGCTTTCAATATTTTAAACACTGCCAAGTGGGTACTTATTTTAATACCTCTATAAGAATAAATTACAAAGAGCTTCAAAGAGCTATAAAATTTAATTACACTTCTCAAAAAGCATAAAAACGATTTAAACAAATACTAAATGCAACTAAATGCAATGACGGATCTTCCACCGGTGATGGAGACTATCCAAAGCAAACAACTTGCAGTTCTAACCACTCGATGACCAATTTACCAAGACCCACCCATCTGCCCAACTTTCATACATCTCTGAATTGTTTCGGAGTAAAATTGTAAGTGTGAGGGACTTTGCGAAACTGGTGGTTAATATACGGAGTACTGGTTAAATGGCCGTTGATTGATATTTATGAGTTTGGAAACGCTGGTTCGTATCGCATGACACGTCCCGAGGTCGGTGTTATGCCTCAACGAGCCACGAACGAAACTGCCTCATTAGCTGCATCTTAGTGCTTAATCTATGTAAACAGCGCCTACACAGAGGCATCCATTTCAACGCCTAACTCTAGATAAACTAAGATTTATTACTAAAAGTTAAACGAGTTTATTTGGTACAAAATAAATTGTGCGGCAGAAACATTGACTCTACTTAAACCTACAAATTGTTTTACGGAGTAAATCACAAAAAATACGGTTGAGAAAAGATTTTTTGCAAACAAAATATATTTCTCGATACATTATTCAGTTGTTAAAGTTAATCTGTCCATCGAAACTTTCGCGTAGAGCCTCCTACGCGAATGTCTACGATTTTTATTGTCTACGCTACGTAACCACGGGAAAAACATAGCTCCTGATAATAACGTGATAGCTTAACTTGTACGGGAACTGCCCTCGTCTTAAAGACGATGTGAGGCCGAAAGTGACCTCAAAAGAGCACAAAACGAGTGACATGAAGCTCATACGACTTCACTCGCACTGCTTCATGAATTTCCTTTCAATAAGAATGCAAATCAGCGTAGGCTATTCTAGAGCAAGAAGTATTACCTCCTTGTTCATCTTATTGAGATGCTTATAAGAGTGACAAGGACAGAAGCTTTTGTGTACTAGTATTTCAATGCTGATATGTTGCATAACACGTCCAGTCGTAATGTATGTCATCGGTCCCATGTGCCGGCGAAGTTCCCGCACCACGTGACTAATTGCAATTACAGACGTCTACAAACTGTCACCTAAGACCTGAGATATAGTAGGTACTAGCGGAGCATATTACTGGTGCCTGATCTGCAGGACCTTTGGAAGTAAATTGAGAGCTTCATTCAGATTTGAATTGAAAGCAAAAATGTTTTAATTTTTTGTTTTAATTAACACAGGGGAATACTTACGTAAAAATTAGGTCGTTCACTACTAGTTTCGATCACATTCGGTGAACTTTATCAGGTGAGTTATAAGCGTCACGCGCTCGCGGTTGCGTCCCACCTGGCAAATAAACGACTAAATTTTTACGACACATTTTGTGGAAATTGTCACAGAATGTGTCAAAACCACGTTAGTTTCCATGTTTTCTTTTTAATCGTTGTGGGAATTAGGTTTAAGAACTTTATTATCACGAAGACAATTTAACGTCACTTAAGTGATAACATGGATTAACAAATAAATTTTTTGCGTTCGTCGTCGCACTTAAAACACATTTTACCCACTTCACGCATTTTTTTTCTCATGTTGTTACAACAACTTATCATCGATAATATATCGAGCTAATTGTTTCTTAAATACGTGAAATGAGTTAACATTTTTTATAGATGAGGGTAGTTTGTTGTAAAGCCGTGCTCCTTCATTCGTAAGCATTGTTTTGCCGTAGTTTGTGCGATGCTTCGGTAAAACGAGATAGCTAGCTCGCCGAGTTCGGTGATTCAAGACATGTTTACGTTTGGTGAACGTTAGGTTAGTGTGGATGTTCCTATTTAGAACTTTTCTAACAAAAATGCAAATATTATATTTAGATAGTTTTTTTAAATTCATTATTTTAGTTTCTTTGTAAATTTGTTTTGTTGGTGTCAAAAAGTGATAATTAAATAGCGTTTTGATAATTTTGTTTTGTAACCGTTGAAGTTTATTTAATCTTGTGTTTGCAGCACATCCCCAAATTTCAATCAGGTATGATAGATGCGGCTTTACTAAGGCATTGTAAATCGTGAATCGTAATTTATGTGGAATGCATTTGGAACTGTTACGAAGTGCACCACGGAGTGCTACTAATTTACTTTTTATGTGGTCTATCTGAAAATTCCAAGTTAACTGCGAGTCCATGTGAAGGCCAAGGTATTTTTCATGAGTTTTTTGTTGGAGGGGTATATTATTAATATTCAAAGGGGGATGCGAGGGTATTGGTTTATTCTTAGATTTAAATAGAAGGTAGCAAGTTTTGGAGACATTAATAGTTAGTAAGTTGTATTGGAACCAATCAAATAGGGTGTTTATGTCGTCTTGAGCTTGTGAGATTAAATTTTCGATGGACGGACCGGAGTTTATGACTTACAGTATCAAATGCTTTCTTAAGATCAATAAAGACGCCCAAAACTATATTCTTTTTATCAATATTTTGTTTAATTTTAGTAACGAGATCAATAGTAGCTGTTAGTGTATTACTTTTAGGCCTAAAACCATATTGCCGTTCGGAGATGAAATTTATAGAGTTTAGGTATTTATCTAATCTAGTATGTAAAATTTTCTCAAGAATTTTTGATAGCACTGGTAGTACCGAGATAGGCCGGTAATTTCCTGGATCTGTCTTTGACCCTGATTTATAGATAGGAGTGACTTTCGCTAATTTTAACGTATCCGGAAAACTACCATCATGAAGCAGTTTATTAAAACATTCCGATAACTTACCTATTTGATATTAGATGTCTGATACATTTTATTGCTTTAGTACTTATTCCGTCTAGACCAACACTGCAATTTGAATCAAGTTTGTTAATTATGTCTATAATTTCCTTTTCAGTACATGGCTCAAATATCGAAATAGTAGAATTTGGAGAAGTTGAATTTGATAAGGCATGGTTATAATTGTCATGGAAGTGTTTTGGAATTTCAGCAGCTAATAGTGGCCCTATGTTTGAAAAATATTCATTAAATATTTGGCAGATAAGATTAGGATCTGTTACGTCGTGAGAATCTACAATAAGTTTTGAAGGAGCACAGCTTTGTTTCATTTTATAATTTGCTAAATCATTAATTAGGTTCCACATTTTCTTTGGCTTGTTGCAGCATTTTGTAAATTCCTTATGGTAATATGCGTCTTTTGTGTCCTGAATAAGTTTAGCTACTTGTTTCCTCTTTTTGATAAATTCTTCTTTTAGTTGATTATTTTCGGGATTTTTTTTAGCTTCTGTCCATAAGACGTTTCTCTCATTAATTTCATCAATCACATTTTTGTTTATCCAGTCTTTTTGGGGCGTATTAAGGATTTTGGTTTTCTTTATTTTGCTGTTATCTATACAACGTTTTATCTGTTCTTCTAGTATTTTGTAATCACCATTTCCTTCTAATGACATTATTCTTTCTACCGACTCATACAGTTTGGTGTAGTCTATAGCTTCGTATTGAAAATAAGTCTTGGGTGGAGGTTTTAATTTTTTGATTTCTAGATAAATCTGTTTGTGATCAGATAATGAAGAGTCAACTGTTATCATGTGAAAGATGTCATTTTTAAGATTAGTGCTCACGTGGTCTAGTATAGATTTTTTTGTTTTCCCTGCTCTAGTGCAGTATTTTTTTTCGATTTTGTTTATGATTTTGTGTCCACACCCTTTTAAAAGTTCTTTGTACTGATTCGTCTTCTTGTCTTTAGTTAGTAAATCTATATTGAAATCTCCAAACACAATTTCTCTACTTCTGTGTTCCAGTTCTGATTCATATACTTCAAGGAATTCGTTAAAATCTGTGTGTCCTGGGTTATATATCGTCGTATCCGTGGAAGACAGCCACAGTTGCAAAACCCTAGGTTTCCAGGAGGCGGTTTTTTCTGATTATCTCGGAAATTTCTTAGACAACGTATGTTTTTTAGTATTCTAAACAATTCCTTGACACAACAGGCAGTGAATCATATTTTTTTTTAATTTTTGACGATAGTATTTGTACGTGTTTTGTCCCTTAATACCTTACTCCACGGAATTTTCTCAAGATCACGTCGGCTTAACCGCCATGAGGGCTTTTTTCCGAGTGAGAAATGAGAAACGCGGTGAATTTAAGAGACATTGCGCCCTTATTCCACGTAAAAAGCTGGGTGGTGGCCTTCTTGCGACAAAAATATTAGAATTTGCGGTTTAATTTTTAGTGTTCGTGTACAAGAGATGAAAAACAATGTTGTTTTAACCGACTTCCAAAAAAAGGAGGAGGTTCTCAATTCGGATGTTTGTTTCTTTTTTTTTTTTTGTTGGTTGGATGTTAGATATTATAATTGTGCGCGACTTTTTTTTATTTTGACCTGACCGCGAGCGCGTCACGCTTGTAATCTCCTGATGAAGATCACCGAATATGATCAAAACTAGTCGTTATAAACGACTTAATTTGACGTTAGTAATCCCGTGTTAATTATATCAGAATATATTTTAATCTTTAAATATAAATAACAAGTCCTGACTGACTGACTAACAGACGACTTAAAGCCAAACCACAGGTCGTAGAAATTTTTTGGAGGGTGTATTTGTTTTGATGAGCAAAGGTGTGTACTAAGAAAGGATTTTTTGAAATTCAACCCCTGAAGGTGTGGAATAGGGTGTAAAAGTGTATATGGAGAAGCTTGTTTTGTTTTTTTTGATGCCACGAATTTAAAAATTTTACAATATGACTTAAGAAAATATTGATCACGTATTTCACCATTTTCTGGAAATCAACCCCTATGAGGGTGAAATGGCGTGGTAAATATGGCACGAAGAGAATATTTGTTTCGATGCTACGTCAATGAAACTTTACACAGATGTACTAAATTTATAATAGAATCCCAAAATTTTCGAAAAGTCACACTCTCGAGCTGGAATTGTTAATTATCTCGAAAATTCAAAACGCTTCTACCAAAGCGCCAAGACTAAAAATACTCCAAAACCTTAAACTTTTTTGGGGAAATTGAAACAACAAACAACACAAAATAAAACAAACAAACTTTGAGGGTCTATATTCCCGAAACTATTGAAGGTAGTGTATTTGACCAAATGTTATAGGGGTTTGCGAGAGCTACTAAATGGTGGCGACGAAAATCCAAGATAACAAATTCAAAATGGTCCGAGGGGGCTGATTTATTGTATCTGGGGGTTATATAGGTCCCTAATTCCATTATGACGCTTTTGACATACTCTCAAAAAAGGAGGGTTAAGTAAATTTAACCCCAAAAAAATAAAAGGTTTTTAAAGAGTAGTGTTCACGTGGTCGAAGCTAGTTTTCAATAAAGTAGCGTCGACTGACCGCGAGATGATTTATTTTTTACCCAACTGCAACGAAGCTAAAAAAAAGGGATATGTATGTATTTATGTGTGTATGTTGACTATGTACGCATGTATATTGATTGTGGATGTATAAAGTAGCTCTTTGTTATGACCGAGTACTAGACTCACACAAACAAATAAGACGCGCGACGGGATCTAAATACTTCAATAAGAGATTTATGTCAGAATCTCCTGAAGAAGCAGGGGCTAGAAGTGCAACAATCGAAAGAAACACAAAACTACTACCAAAAAGAATAAATAAGACGCAAGACATACAGGTTCCTTGACTGCTTAGCCCCCAAGCAACTGCTAGCCAAGAAAAAACCAAAAGGCTCTTCCAAAAGACTCTTTCAAATCGCTAAGTCACCGTAGAGGAGTAAGCCAGCACCCGCTAAACCAGACCGGAAGACTCAGGCTTTTCTTAATGCAAACACTCTAATCGTAGACAGTAAGATCACCAAACTAAGTTTTTCTATAAAATCTATAAATTGGAACATCCTAGGGATATGCGAAACTAGAAGACCACAGACATAAAAAAAAACCATAGAAGAATACTTGGACTTTATTCTATTCCGCACACCTGGAACAAAGTGAACAAACGGAAGAAACGAGGTTGGGTTCTTAATGACAAAACCTCTGAAACACAATATTTTAAAATTTAAAACCGTGTTGGATAAAACTACAACTCTGGAAATAAAGACATCCAACGAAAATATTAGATAATTTGTACTGGGATATTAAAGCCTCCGAAGACAAAATAGTTAACGAAATTTTAAAATCATTATGAATGCTGTTGATAAAGCCACTACGGCAAGTATTTAACATAGTTATTGAAATATAAACAACGTCAGCACAGTGGTCGAAGTCTATTATTATACTTGTACATAAAAAGGAGACCAATGTGACATTAGAAACTATAAACCAATCAGCCTAATGACAAACTTGTATAAAATATTCTCAATTTTTTTACTCAACCGGTTGACAATAACTCTAGACGAAAACCAACCGAGAGAGCAGGCAGGTTTTCGAAATGTTTTCAACAATGAACCACATACAGGTAGTCTTTCAATTGATAAAAAATCCAATGAAAACGGGAAACCGCTATTTATGTGCTTTTTATAGACTACACAAAAGCATTCGATTCTGTAGACCACAACATGATCTGGACTGCACTAAAATAACAAAGCACTGACCAAGAGCCCTACATTAACGTGATCTGCAACATAATTATACTCTAAAGGCATAGCCAGAATGTGATTAGAGCG
Organism: Alcis repandata; assembly: GCA_949125135.1. NCBI lineage: Eukaryota > Metazoa > Arthropoda > Insecta > Lepidoptera > Geometridae > Alcis > Alcis repandata. The sequence continues at coordinate 4,972,497 of OX421226.1, read as the reverse complement.
GGAAAGCATGGAGTTCCCAATGGAAAAATGAGATAGGCAAGGCGACCCTATTTCATCAAAAACCTTCTCGGCTGTGATAGAGCGTGTTTCCAGAAGTCTGAAATGGGAAAACAAAAAAGCGAAGATAGATGAATATTTCCTGAGCCACTTACGATTTGCTAAATGTGGTATTTGCTGAAAATGCATTAGACTTGGAATCCATGGTTAGCAAACTAGTAATAGAGAGCAAGAAGGTTGGTCTAGAAATAAATGCAACAAAATTAAAGGTTACCTTACTATTCGTGAGTCTCCATGTCATTGAAGGTGTAAAAATTGAGTATGAGAACATCTATGTTATCTCGGACATTTGGTTTCTTTTAATGATTGTACAGAAAAAGAGGTACACATAAGAATTTCATCAGACTGGAAAAATCATGAAATAAAGACTTAAAGAAATGCTTAACATATGGGTGTCAAACATGGTATTTGAGTTAAATGGATGAAGAAAAAGTTCTACAAGAGAAATATGCAGAAAAGTTTATCAGATATAAAAAAAAACAGACAGATTAAATATAACTTGTAAGAAACAAAATCAAAGTACCTGATGTATGTTAAGATGTAAGACAACAACGATAACACTACTTAAATATGTGGTCTGTGATAATGGGCAGGCTACATACCTAATTATGTAGGATGGAAAGCAACAGATGGACAAAAATAGTTACGGAATGTATTTCAAGAGATAAAAAAAGAAACCAGGGAAAGCAAAAGAACAGATGGAGAGACATAATATTATTTACGGAACAAAACTGACCAGACGAGGAAGACGAGAGAGAGAGAGAAAAGTGGAGAGTTTTAGGGGAGGCCTACACCGCAGAGGCCACTTCTATGATACAAACTAATTAAAATTATATGTTATGTAGTATTTATAAGGTAGAAGAAATATAGACTTATTTATTTAATTTATTGTCTTTTTTTATATATATAAATGTAGGTATACAAAGATGTTTATTTTTGTTTAGTCCTTTAGCGTTGATTTTGACTGGCGCGTGACTTGTAATGTAACAAATTTAAAAATTGTAGTTCATGTACACCCAGTTCCCAATAGCATTAGAAAACAAGTTTTTCTTCGATTTTATCTACTGTGAGTAGCATTGTTTTTAGCCATTAAGTAATTGCACAAATAAAGAATGAAGATCAAAATATAGAATATTTGAATTTTATTCACCCTCCCGTGACATATTAACCAATTTCCTGGAACGTTTAATTACTCAAACGCGCCCGCACGCCCGGTAAATCCGTCAAGTAATGGCACAGATGCGCTTACGACCCTGTCGGCCGACTCCCCAAGCAACTTTTACCGTCGAACACGGCCGCGCAGGCGAGTGTGGCCGTAATCGCCGGATAAATTTGGACGCAGTGGCGTTAGTGGCTGTATTCTACGGAGTATTTTGGAGCGTGGCTTTTTGTCAAAATTTTAAATCGTGTTTTTTTATATCAAATACAGGATTTTCCGATTTTCTGAAAATGTGAGTAGATGCGTATGTATTTAAGGATTCCAAAAATGCAATAAAAGAAAAAAGCCACAACCGCCAGTGTGGCAGTCTTCCACGGATAGGGCGATATTACTCCTATGTTGAGTGCGTACTTTTGTAGTTGTATCCAAAGGTAGTTATTACCTCCAATGTACTTAGACTCTGACATACTATGTTTAAGATTATTGTGTACGTACGCAGATACTCCACCTCCTCCAGAATCAGTTCGGTAGTTATAATAGTGTGTATAGTTAGGAATTTGGAATTGTAACGCTTGAGTTTCTGTTCGGATCCATGTTTCAGTTAATAGAACAACATGTACGGTGTTTGGTATAGCTTGCAATATACATTTTAGTTCGTCAAATTTTCCTCTTGCGTATACTTCGAGCATTGAGGTAGAGAAATGTAAGGTTGGATTTGTTGGCTGGAAAATTTTGGTAGTTGTTTAATATTTCATAGGTATTTTTGTTTGCGGTATTGACTTGAGCAGTTGCATTCGCGACCTTTAGTTTTTTGGAGCTTCTCTTACTATGGCCGGCGTTCCATTAATATATTTGATGGTGAAACCAATCTCTCCGTTTTTTTCTCGACGGCTCAGTTCATCTTTTAAGGATTATGTTCCAGTATGCAATCTGTTTGTAGATAAAAAAACTTTCTCCCAAAGGTGCTTGCGGGTTTTCGCCATTGTGTTCCCGTAAACATTTTCGAAAGCAAAATTCTACCTATTTTCCAAGTTTGAAGAAGAGTAGGTAGGTACTTAGTTTACAAACGGTTGTTCAAACGATTTTAAACCTAACCACGATTGGTTTTACGTATCAATTTATATAAAAGAAAAATGTAGTGAAAATAATAGCTTTTTACTAGGTGTTATTTAACTTCTATTATTTACAGAGTATCTTAATGAAAGCTTGTTTGGAAAGAAATTTACTTGTTTACTTTCTTTTTACTTTTTTCAAATGTCGACAGCGTATCCGTGACGCCTCCGATATCACAAGTATCCATGGACAACGGTGATCGCTTACCATCAGGCGACCCGCTTGCTTGTTTGCCACCATTGATCGTTGCTTCCCATCAGGCAGGATAGCGGTTAAAAGCAAGCCTATTTTTGAATTAAAAAAAAAATAAATAAAAAAGTAGGGTATTTCACCTATGACATAACAAAAATTTTTGGTAAAGAACTGCAATTTATCGATCGCCTCGAGCTGCATAGATTGACCTGAATCTCGTCGGCTGCAGAAGCACCCTGCACTGAAGCACCCTTCAGCTGCATTGTACAGCCTAGTCAGCCCTACGCCGGCAACATTTTGCGCAGCGCTTTTTAGACGACTGGAGCTATTTTCGACTCTCAGTAGAGTTTTTTTCTGACAAAAAATTTCGGCTCTCGGCTACGTTTTTTAGAGATGACTCAAAAAAAAGAGTAGAGAAAGAGAAGTAAACGGCAGATGTACAACGCTTGTAAAGAAATAAACATTGTATTATGAAATTTAAATATGGCCAGATAATACGAGAAAAAAGATCGGTAAACCTTAGGTGGGTTTACAATTAACAAGAGATTCGCTTTAAACATAGCATTCCCTTTGATTTTTGTGTGACCCCAAATTCCACCCGCTTGCCCCTCGCACTCAATATACCGCCAAGGTGTCAATGGGGACAGTTTTATGAGCTTCATTAATAATCAAGAAACTCATAATTATGTTTTAATAGCATTCGGTGCGTCCCGAATTTTACAGGAGCCCCGCCATTAAGGCTTCAATGGATGTGGATTTTAGTCGCTTAACTTGCTTTTTCTCTCTTTCTAACCCACGCAATTCGTTCTTTTCTGTAGCTCTAACTCTCGTAGAAGTTTTATTCTGTGGTGGCGCTTTTGTCTCTGTAATTCAGGAATAAAAGACGATAGGGTATTTCACTTCGATTGCGCAAGCCCCTGTGGCCTAATGGATAAGGCATCGGCCTCCTAAGCCGGGGATTGTGGGTTCGAGTCCCACCAGGGGTACGACTGATATGTCTTTTTTACAAATCCATTGTATTTTGATTTTCTTGTTCTGTCATTTTTTGATGTAAAATGAGTGCGTATAAATTTTATTTAAAAAAGTAGGTATGTAGGTAGATTAAAAAATATAAAACCTCAATAGTAGCGCTAAACACTCACAGAAACACAAAAAATATTACAGTCACATTACATTCACATTAAGAAATAATTATTTTTACAAAACAAAAAAACAAAGACCGACTTCAAGAGACCGACTATTGAGTTATTCATCTATTTGTCGCGCACGTACCTTATGCAAATTTAAGACTTATATGGTTTTCTCATGGATACCATTATCAGAACTGGACTAAATTGACCACACGGGAAGCGTCAGCTTTCTAATAAAAAAAGAATCGTCAAAATCGATTCATCCAGTCAAAAGTTATGAGGTAACAAATATAAAAAAAAAAAAACATACAGTCGAATTGATATCTTCCTCCTTTTTTGAAGGCGGTTAAGAACACACATTATTCAATTCCGGGGAAAAGAACCGGTGCCCATATAAGTTAGACTGAGCGGAGCGACGTGAATTGACGTGATGTTGACCAATAGAACTAGAAAATAGTCATGACGCCACGTAAGTTGTACGCTTCTATTGGTCAACACCATTTCGCTCAGCTAACCTTTTTAGAAACCTAGCCCCTCTAGCTAGACGCGGGAAAGTGGAAAACCACGCGCAACCGCAGAACACAGCTACTTCTATCTGACATTGAATTGGTATCCTCAGATTAGAGGCCATTAAGGTCTGTAGAGTTTAACGGCCTGGATACCCGATGCAGGTACAGCTGCACGCGTGTGCGTGAGTGCGCGTGTGCTGGTGCGTCTGCGACCTTGCTCACGGTCGTCTGAAGCCTGAACGCCGAAATTGCAGCAGTAGCCGCCAGTACGTAAGATTACGGTAAATAGATTTAGTAGATGGTGAGATGGTGAGATGGATGATGGATGAATAAATGGTGGTCAGATGGTGGCTCTGCGGTTAGGTGAAGCGTCGAACTGCATAAGACAGCTGGTGGTAAGTAGAAGTGTAAGACAGAAGATTGTGCGATATGCTGTTCTTAGTTTATTCTTAAGTTTGGCGCAAAACGTTTTGGTCTTAAGACTGTAAGTTTTTGTTGTAAATTGAATAAATAAATAAATAAATAAGAAAATGTACAGTAGTGGACAAATAACAAAGACTGGAGGTTGGCCATCAGCTCGAATGTCACGCTGTCTTGTGTCAAGTGGCAGTTGTTCGACGCTGGCTATGCTAATTCATTATTGGATGTGGAAACCGACACATTTTCTTTCTTCTAGCGCGTCGTTCCTTTAAACTTTGATATGCTAGTTGAAGAAGCTGTATGACACCATGTGTTACCAAGATACAATTTTTTTTCTTAACTGACAGATCTTGTTCTTGCTACCTGATGAAAAAAGATCTATCTGCTCCGCGCAAGCAACAACATCCGTTGACCGGCAGATGTTGATCGCCAATTGCTTTCCAAAACTTAGGCTTTTGGCAGACTTCTCACGCTTTTATGTGAAATGGACTGCAGCAAACTTTATAGACAACTTTATAGACAATCTCTCAAATCAAGCGCCCTGGAAGGTCGACCAGCTCACCTTTTCCTAAAGCCGTCACTGTCTACGGAGAACAGAAAGAAGTGACTTAAAATCAGAAGCCAGGGCTCATCATAAGTCGATACGTCAATTTAGTTTCAAAGTTAGTAAGTTAAAGTACTGTTTTCCACTAACATAGTCCTGAAACTCTGAATTACGTGCGATGCGGCCGACTGTGGAGACAGGGAACGGGTGGATAAGGGCAGGGAGAGAAGGGGAGAAGGGGAGAAGGGGAGAAGGGATAGGTCGATATTCAAATTTCAATAACGTTATCGTAAAGTTTTGTTGTTGGCAATGGAATTATTGGTGTAAACTTTGTAATTAAGGAATAACGACTGAACAGATTTTGTGATTTGTTTCGTAAAGTATTAATAATGTTTGTAACGTGTTTGATCATAAGGCGTGGCTTAATTTATTTCTCTTTTAGTATGGATTAATATAGAACATCACTTTTGAAACCGGTATAGGTACTCTCGTAAATTCTTAGTCTAGATTGGACTTGGTTCAACCGAAAAGCAAGAGAATATTTATAGGACTCGCTCTCGACCTCACAGGGTGTCTCAGTCAGACTGTATGGCTGCCACCACCTCCAACAAAAAGAGCCGTGTTTTGGGTCCTAGCCGTATCTAGATGGCACCACAGTAGACAATTTTTTTTTTCAAATCTCTACGATCAAACTCTTGATTACCTACTTTTGTAATGTAAATCTAATTTGTAAATGTATATCTTTTTCCATTTAACTCAGGTTACAGCTGCACGGGTTTTGGTACCTGATTTATGGCTTTAATCCACCCTTTGGCAATTGGTATATTTCCTGGATATTCATATACCTACGTACCAATGGTTCATGTAAGACATACTTAACAGTTGAAATTGGGTGGTTAAATTTTATGCAAATAGCCTACCTATTATCATATTATGGTAGACTAGCTGCGCCCCGCGGCTTCACCCGCGTTTTCCGGGATAAAAAGTAGCCTATGTGTTAATCCAGACCATGAACAACCTTCATTCCAAATTTCATGTAAATCCGTTCAGCCGTTTTTGCGTGAAAGAGTAACAAACATCCATACATTCTTACAAACTTTCGCGTTTATAATATTAGTAGGATAATATATCTGTCAGTTTTTTTTTGACAGAAGTTTATTTCTACTCATCAAAATATCGAGCAGATCCTTTTATAACTTCATCCCTATGTAATGGGACACTTGAAACTCAATCAGCCAACACAAACTTGTGTAAACAACTTTGGAATATACCCAAATTGATTTTGTACTGAGTTTCGGAAACGCTTGGTATTTTTCTTAAGTAAACTGCGGTGCGTGTAGGTTTTCAAGAAAGTGATCTTCAAAAGTTGCGTTCATTGAAGGAGATATTATAACACGTCTGTATTTAATACCGCATTTATAATATGAGTAGAACACGTCATCATCATCATTTTCAACTTGTAATCGCCCACTGCTGAAGTTATCTCTTTTTATACGCTGTTTATCCCAGTCCTATACTAATCTCATCCACATTCACATCGCGGTTTTTGCAATAGGACTAGCTGCAATAGGAATATTGTCGACGCAACGAATAAACTTTCTTGTCCTATGTTTTATGGGTAAATAACAGATTAAATGGTCTGCGTTTTAAAGACCGATATAGGCACAAAGCCACAACGACAAAACGCACTCGAGGTGCTAAAAACTCTAAAGAGTACACTTAGCACCCAGCCATAGCCAAGCACATCGATACATAAGTCATTTTTTTTTCGTTTGCCTAAAATGTGATATTTCGGCCTCTAATTTCTAAACGTCTTGACTGATTTTGGATTGCAAAGTGTCGTTACGTCTTTGCATCTCAAGTGTTGGCTCTGCTTAGGTTGTCGTTTATTTTGCAGACTAGCTGTCAGTATTTCTATAAGCCATTTTCATTTTACAACTTTCAATGTAGCTGCCATATCTCTACCATTATATTCCACCGAATAAAATTATAATAGACGTATAGTCTGCAAACTTGAAGACGTCAGTCTGAGCCTATCAACTCAAGCCGCCGCTTCTACTTTTCAATGCACTTATCAGGACTACCACTTTACTTTCCCTACTCCAAAAACTTCTCCAAACTCTTATCATATCAGCATAAAGTTCAGTTTCGTTTGATCGGCGGTTTGAAAGAAGAAAGTAGGTGTGGTGAGACAAAACACAGCGACCTCTATGCTCGGACAACGAACGCTTGTGACATTGAAATAGGGCGCCGCCTAGGCCTTCCTCACCCCCCAGAAATATGCCTCCGTGCACCCGTAACGATCCACCCTGGGGAGAAGGGGGATTTAAAAAGGGCCGCAACACAACCCATTAAAGTGGTAACAATAAAACGAGATAGAAATCTGTTTTTAAATCGCAGTGTAAATAATGTTCATATGACTTTTGGATAGAATCACTAATTTTTTTAAACTTTTTTTTACATGACTGCACAAAATAAGAGTAATACATTCACAGAGTATTAGGTTAATTCAGTAAATAAATGTATGTACTCGAAGACCCAGAAAAGTAGAACTACTTAAGTAGAACATAACTTTATGTTTTTATTGGTGTCCAAAAAGGTAAACAAGCATTTTATGTCCGTTAATGCAATAATAATTTTAAAGTTCTTGTAAAAAAAATTATGTACCAACTTAACATATTTAATTTAACCAATTCACATTATGGAACTAGTGATATTATTATTTTTTTAATTAAATAGGGTGCTATTGGCCCAAAAAAATTACTTGGTATTGCCGAATAAATTTAGTGCCATCTGTTTGTTACGGTATGAACTAGAATGATAGACCGGTTTCACTTTATAACGAGGTACAATCTGTCAGTGAAGCTCACACGAAAACCTCTCGATCAGTCGTAAGCAGTTTTCGCTAGATGGCGCTAAAAAATCATTTCTCTGTTCGTACAAAAATTACGGTTTTACCACTAATGAAAATCAATACTGAAACATCTACTAAAAATATAATTTCGAGCATAAAAGTATTTTTTCTATAAAGGAACGTCAGAAATCCATGTGATAGATTATTTCTCATACTGTCGATAAACCAGACTTGGTGGATACTTTAAAATACATTTACGGTCATTATCATTAGTGCATGGGCCACTATCGACGGATGTTCTCAGGAATAGTCATTGCATGGGTTGAAAAGCAAACAATACCGGAGGATGAGTGATGTCATTTAGAACAAGGTCAGAGTAAATAAGGTTTCTAAATCTGTGTGTATCATCTTCGACCACATCGTCACTTATGGGTTGATACAGTGACGAGACAGTGCCTAACAGGATACTCAGTTTGTACGGACACTTTGACGAGGCGAAACAATCGCTAGAACAATGATTTGTTTGCTCGGCCCAGTATGCCCATTTACTGTGTCGCTACTGTATCTACTCGTTATATTTAACCTTTACCAAGAAGCGAGGTAGTGGTCAAACGTGGATATTAATTATGTTGCAAATACAAACAGTCGCCGTGCGTTATTGTCATAAAAACTCAAAAATGGCAAGATTTTTTTGTTCACCTAATTACTGGGGTTGCTTAGGAAAAGCTATGCTTTTGCCTTCTACTCTTCACGATGACGATTTAAGGGTTCTCGATCCACTTTTTGTAATAAATGCAAAAGTACAAAACCCTTTTTTTACATTATTGATTCCACAAAGAGTTGTAAAAAACGCTTAGCGCGTTGATGTCTTTTACATCAAAGCGTTAATTAATGAAAGATTTTGAAATTATAGCATTATTAGTTATTTGTTATTCCAAAACTTTTTCCTCAACTCACAAATCTGCTGGGGACTACCAGCACTGATGTAACGGACCCGATTCATACTCATTTCGCAAACACCGCACCAGACCGACCAACTGACGCAGAGTTAGCCAAATGATGGAACTAAAAATGTTCTATGAACGACTGTAATTTTTGTTTGGAAACTTCGATGGTGGCTCCCCCATTTATTTCCACAGATAAATTGGTCGCATAATACAGCCTTGCAGTTCTCAGCTCGCCTTATATAACGCTTTCTTCTGAGAAGCCTTAACTCTTTGTAGATTATATTTTAATACAAGTGTCAAGTACAAGTAAAAAGTGTCGATTCGGACGTTTTTGAGAACAATTCAAATAGCATGCTTTAACATAGTGTAACTAAATACTTTACTTAACATTATTTACCTGAAAACGGTCTAAAAAACGTTATTCGGATATCATAAGTAAGGTACTCCGATAAATCCGATAACCTAGAAGGAGGATAAGTATAATATAAGAATGTGTACGACTGTGCATGACCTCCAACCTCTAATACCTAAGTGGTTTTCTATGTTCCAACTACGAGGTGTCCTTAGATTTCATGTCGGAAATGTCATATACAGCATTTTGCAGTAAGGTTTTTTCTTTCAATAATAAAAAAAAACTTGTTTTATTTAAATCTTATCTTATTGACAAAATCGAATAAGAAGTTGAGGTGTTTCAGTAGAACTGGAATTTACGTACACGTAACATACAAAGAAGGCTAAAACATAACCATTCCATTTAGCTTAGCCGGAGGCTTAATAATTGACCGAGCGAGCGAAGCGTCTCTGCAACAACTGGCGAAATTTTATTTTATCTATCCGGATGTTTGTGTGGATATTGACACTCGCGTATATACGAGGTATATATGAGGGAAGTTATAGACTTGATGATAAATTATTTTTAATTAAAAGTTTTAACGACAATCAAATTCTATAAAATCGTAGAACTTGTATACCAAGTTTTCTCGAGAGTCGTGAAAAATGCGCCCTATATAGGGTTATTCATAAAGGGTATGCTAAGCCGAAAAGGGCTCATAGTACTCATCATTATGAACAACTTTTACTATGGGACCAACTCGATATTCGCGAAAAAAAAATCAGCTGTTCCATACATTTTGTCGAGTGTTGTTGTCATTTTTCTACAGGACAGCTAAATTTTTTTTCCGCGAATTTCGGGTTGGTCCCATAGTAAAAGTTGCTCATAATGATGAGTACTATGAACCCTTTTCGGCTTAGCATACCCTTTATGAATAACCCTATATAGGGCGCATTTTTCACTCTCGAGAAAACTTGGTATACAAGTTCTACGATTTTATAGAATTTGATTGTCGTTAAAACTTTTAATTAAAAATAATTTATCATCAAGTCTATAACTTCCCTCAAAAAGGAGGGGGACATTTTCAAAATTTGCTGCAGCGCCAATTAACCTAATTAACGCTAATAAATCGGCTGATTTTGATAATATTTGGCAGAAATATTTGGTACCTAATTCTAAACAAGAATTTCGAATATGACTTTAAATCAGTCAAGAGGTTGTCGTGATAAAAGACTGCTGTTATCGCAAAAAAAAATCTCGCGAGGATTCCTCTTCGCAGAACTACTAGTTAATTAGGCCTCACTTAGCAATGTAACAGGAACTTGCAATTTGCAATTTATCTTATTAGGGAACCAGACAGTTAATGGAGCACTCTTAACTCAGACGTGACCTGATTGCAGTCCCAAATGATCGGAGATAAGATACCCGTGGGCAGGCTTTTGTCATTAAAGTTGTTAACTCATTGAGAACTGTGATTGACAAATTGAGGGTCAAACGATGAAACACGGACTTGAATTGCTAAATTTCAAATAGGTAGGTAAGTAAAAAATTAAAAAAAAAAGGCGAAAAAATTTAATAATTATAAGGAAAAAGCTTAAATATACATATAGGTAACTAGCTGACTCGACAGACGTTGTCCTGTCTTAACGATGACTATTTTAATTCGAATTGGTAAAAAAAGCCATTGCGTCAATTCTATGTCAAACGTCAAAAGTTACATTAAAAAAGTTTATATTGTCCAAAGCGCTAAAGTTAAATTATGGTTTAGGTATTTTTAAATTTTCTAATTTTTCATGTTTTTTTACTATAAATTGAGATGTGAGCTATCCTATCTCCTAAGTTAGATCGAACTGCACACGGTGTGCAAATTTGATTGGAATCGGTTAAGTAGTTTAGGAGTCTATAGCGGACAAACAACGTGACACGTAATTTATATACATACTAGCTGACCCGGCAGACTTCGTACTGCCATACAGTACTTCTGCCTAATACTACTGGTACTGCCTAATTAAATATAAACACTGCACAAAACACTATTTACAATTTTATACTTATAATATTACAAATATAGGTACGAATTTGTTTCGTGTATCAGTTGACAAAAGCAATTTCAATTCAATTTTTGTTAAAATGGCTTCTGCGGGGTTGCCACAATTTAGCCAATGTCAAGTGGATAGAGTAGATAGGTACGTGCCACAGTAAAGTAGTGGAGACTTTACTAGAGGCTTTTAAGGAGTTTTGGAAGCAACACGAAATGACACGATTCACTGCATTTTATGATTTGCCCACACTCGTGCAAGTCCTCAAGCACTTAATGGTTATTTTCCCCACTTAAAATAAACATTAACACTCAAAATTACACAAGTTTAGTAAAATAACAAAATGAAGCAACATGACTCTTCCACGTTCCCGCCAAAACTCCTTGACAAAAGCAAACTCATCCATGAAAAAAAACACTGACATTGACAGTTTGTTGTTGTTTCAACTTTTTTTTAATTTGATATGACTTGGAGTCAAATCCTTCGAAATTTAAAAAAATATGAATGAACTATTCGATTTTGTTTTCTTTTTTTTGTTTTATCTGTGCTCCAACGCACACTGTTTTGATAGATATGATTGAATTTGAACTTTGTACAGAGGTAATAAAGTGCAAATTGACTCTTGGACGTTAGGAACATACCTACATTGCTTAAACAACAGTGAGTGCTTGCAATTCAATATGAACTTTATACAATAGCAATAAAGCTCGTTTTAGTTAGAAAACGTTTGTATGGGAAAAAGAAAAGGGCTGTTTTTAGGGTTTTTCAATATTTCTGAGAGATTTTCTTAATATTTTTTTCCGTAAGAACCTTCTCCTATTAATAACAAATACAACAAAAAAAGAATTAGTGAAATCGGTCCAGCCATTCACGCGTGATGCCGTGACCAAGGAAAACGGGTTTCATTTTTATATATATATATATAGAAGATAGAAGATAGATAGTATATAGATAGATATGTATTAAGAAGATTAGGCATTTATCATCATCAGTATCTGAATTATTTCTGCAGTGATGAGTGACATTAAAACCCTAAACTAAACTAATAACTACCTCACCTATTTACTTCTTCGGAGAATAACACTGCAATAAATATTAAATAACTTTAAGTTTGCCATAAAAACATGTTTAATTAAATTTAACCCAACTAATTAACTTTGATTATTAATTTTTTGTAAATTTCTTAGTTCTATTTAGTTTAGTTTGTTATTTTAAATTTAAGATGTAAATATATTTTATGTATTATACCCAACTTAATAAAAGTTCAAATCAATAAAATCATACGGCATAAAATTAAAAGTGTCCAAATTGACACTGGTGCACTTTTACTTTCGCTTGTCTCTTCATACTTTAAACACATGATATGATGAGCCCAAACCTGATGATTTTCCTGATCATCAAAAGCTTAAATTGGTCCTTCCATTAATTTCATGTAATGTAACCTCTTTAGTTTTTCTTTACCGCCTTTTTGAGTATTTGAAAAATTACACTGACATTAAGAAGGTTAAGATCTCAGTTAATACAGTACTACTCTATGGTTAAGATTAAGGTTCTCGCAAAATAAAATTGTTTATTTTGAAAAGTCTATGAAAAATCATATAACTATTTAAATATTATAATTTAGAATAAATGAAGTAAATATAAAGTGAAAGTAAAAAAAAACAGTTATTACACGCAAATAAAAAACAGATAGTTAAAAACAAAAGGCTTAAAAATGTCTTCTAATTTTGTTGAAAAGATTCACGAGAATGTGTTACAGCGGTTGATGGAGAAGTCTGGCCTCGACTGTGTTCGGTCACGACAGCTGTCCCAGGAGTCAGAGATCTTTGAAGGGAATGTTGAAGAACAAGGTATTATATGTTTATATTGTCATCCCAGATAAACCTGGTGAGAAAGACGGAAAAAGTAAGAAGACGGACGGAGCACTTCGTTAGATTTGGGTGAAGCCAAGACCTCTACTTTCTCGCATACGTACACGAGGTCTACAGTGCCACGAGTACAGGGGTAACGATATGTCAATGTGTGCGTCTTGTTTACGTACACGCTAAAGTAGAGAAGTTCTTGGCTTCACCCAAATCCAACGCTGTGCTCCGTGTTTCTCTTTCAGTTTGTTTAAGTTGTTCTTGAACAATAATAAATAGCTTTCGGGTTAGCAATTATCAGACAATGATCCTTCTCTTACATTTCAGCTGTAGTGGAGGAACAGCCAGTAGCCCTCGAAGAAGTAGTAGAAGAAGAAGTGGAATTCGAACCGGAGGAAGAAAGTATAGAGGAAGAGCCTGCTATCTTTCCAACTCTCTCACTGCGTAGACTCTTACCAGATAAAATAAGAAGGATTAAAGCTCAGAACAGGGCGCATGTTCTGCCCGAAGTATTCAGAAAGGATTTAGACCCAGCCAAGATTCCTAGGATTGTCTTCACGCCGCATCAGAAGTATATTGATATTTTAGCTGAAATGGTGGGGTGTGTTAATTACAAGAGTTCTTTAGCCGAGTTTTGGTTTTTGGACACGTTGGCTAATTTGCTGAGACGAGCGCAAGAAGATGATTTGAATAGACGTGAGTGAAATTCGTTGTAGGTTTATTGTCCTGAGATATAAACAAAAACATGGGTAAAAATGATCAATTTTTGCTATGCAAACCCTTAATACGGAGAGTTTTTTTTGGATCTTTAGGCTTGACTATTGGCCTAAACCTTACCGGCTAAGGTACAATTTAACTAAAGGTACGATTGCGCAAAGCGATTACAGTAAGAAGTATACCAACGAGTAACAGTGCGACTCGTTTGATGACTTGTTGGAAATGGGAACCTACTTTGAATATATTTACCAAATAGCAGTTCCTTAGTGCTTCGCTAATTATATGTGGTATCTAAACGGTTCTCATTTCAGCAACTCAAGCGTTGTTAATTCTATGGTTCTGCGAGTGGATGAAGGAAATGGAACAGTTTGACGCCGCCGATCGTCCGCGGATGATGAGAAGGTTCAAGGTATGATGACATTATATACAAACAAAATATACTTATTTTACAGAAATTAATACGATTCATATTTAGGCCACTAATCGCATTAATATTTTAATGCAAAAGTTTGTCGGTGATTCAGTGAGTGCTATTTATTTGCTTTACGCTGTAATGGTTCAACAAATTTGAATGAAATTGTGTATGATTGTAGCATATGCCTTGGATTATATGGTTGTCTACATTTTATGTCAAAAAAATAACAGTTCATATAGCATAGCAAGTGAAACCGTGGGCACAGCTAGTGTGAGAAGACAAAAAAGCCTAAAAGATATTGTCAAAATAGCTGATTGACTATTCTCGTATTCCAGGAGAACATGCTAGCAGCAGCTAGACACGTGGCCACAGAACTGTACATACCCACGCCAGATGAAGCAGGAGTCTTGTACAAGTCCCTCGAAGAGACGACCATCAGCACGGTGGCTTCGAAGGCGCCAATTTACACTCCGGAGCCCACCGTCACATTCGAAGGGATGGCGTTTGAATGCGCTATGAGGGATCTTACTAAGATCATCCATTATATTTTTGATTTGTAAGCACATATAGATTTACAGATAAACTCTTAATTGTTCAAACCAACAAATATTTAATCAGGTCACCTAGTTAAACACTTGACATATTCTGGGATATCAGTGTAATCGTTATTACGAACAGCTTTTACTGTGGAACTAATCCTGAAACCATAAAAAAATCAGCTATCTCATACATTTCGTCGATAGTGAATGACCTTTGTATTAGCTTCGTGCATTTTTCTATGAAAGAGAATACAACTGTCTTCGCAAACCTATTTTTTTATTATAATAGGCTTGCATCTTGTCTGATGGTAAGCAACGATACGGTCTACGATGGAGCATGCTTGCCTAGAAGAAACCGATTCACTCGCGACTTGCTCTGCCTGTGCGGATAATTGTATTTTTTAACAGATATGCGTAAACCTACTATGACCAATGATCATGTCACAACACAAACTTGATAGATTTTTATCATAATATATGCTATGCACAATGGGGGCACCATTTATCTCTAAACTGTTCGACCAATTTAGATACAGTTTTCTGTAAAAAGCTTGTGATTCATCGGCAATGGTTCTTGGATAGGTGCCGAGGTGTTGAAAAGTATGTTTAGCGCAGATAACGCTTAATTACTTGTTAACTTTTGTTTGACAGGTTTTGCACGGACTACCAATACGACCTGGTCCGCTCTGTGTTCACTTTCACACCAGACTACATCCGCATAGACTCGCCATACCAGCTCCAAATTCCCAAACGGCTGTACACAGCTTTAAAAGTAAAGGCGAAGAAAGAACCAAAGAAAGAAGCTAAAAAGGAAGGAAAGGGTAAAAAGACGAAGCAAGAACCAGACACGGCAGAGTACATCGCTTTGATGGAGGTGAGTACCTACACAAATATTACTGACGTCTCACAAGCGCAATCTAAACTATTAAACGAAAACTAAAAGATAAGGGTGCTTTTGTAGACCGCATCATTGCTAAGGTAGGCGAGGTGGTGGGCAAACACAAGTCTTGATTAGAACAAAAAAAAACAAATACAAAAAGTAGACACGAAGTCGAATGAATCTCAGAAACCAATAGTTATGCTAGATCAACAACATTTGGTGAATATTTGGAACTATTTTTTTACCAGAGTGCTCGAAAGGAGGTCAATGTTGGTCGAATGTATGTTAGTATGTAAGTTTCTCTATGCCTATGACGCCGCCTAAACGGCTTGACCGATTTACCATGTAACTCTACATATTTAAGTCCAGAGCGTTGAGACTTTCCATCTCAGCTGCAGCTATTAACTCTTAATCTTCTCGTTTCCAGCTCAAAGCAAAAGAAGGTCGCGAACTCGAAGAGCGAGAAGAAAAAGACCGTGAGGACTACAACTTCCGCAGCCAAATCCTGCCACTGGCTTTCGCAGCCACCCAAGACTTGTTCGACAAGTACTGGCCGCCACCGACGCCCGAGCCAGAACCGGAGCCCGAGCCAGTACTCACACCGAAAGGGAAAGGGAAGAAGAAGTGACGTAGATAGAGATAGGTTGTTAATGCTTAGCTTAATAAAGCCATTTAGTAGAGTTTGCTTCAACTTTCAATACTTACCAATCACGTGATTATTTTACGAAAGGCTTATTTTATAAATAGTGCCTGATTCAAAACAATAATTAGAGTCATCTGCAGGAAAAGAATAGTCTAAGCATAATGCCCTTTTTGTTAGATAGACAGATATGACAAGCGCTCCTGTCGTAGGCAGGTTGAGGTATAGTTCTGTAAGAAGCATTTTTGTAAAATAAGTTGAACCTACGGCCTGGCTACCATAGTTTTGGAAGTAACGTTAGGTACATATTCGATTCCCTTCTTTTCTATAGTACAATCTAGGCAGTAGCATTGTAATTTAATTTCCTAAAAAGTCTAGTATCATGAATTGTGCTTTTTCATACATAGGTAGATAGGTATGTAGAGAAGTATAAGGTAAATCGAAACGTGATAAATAAGATAAGGACATACTCGTATACTCATTTACGTAACGAAGGTTTTCCTAATACGGAACACGAGTTGAATCCCAATTTCTTCGTAACCTCGCAATAGGGCAAAAACCTCTGTAATCTGTTACAAGTTCACATAATTTAAAACGATAGCAGATTTAGTGCTCAAATAGAAATGACGTCATAATTTATAAAAGTATAATAGTGTGACAGTTATATAACCAAGGGCTGGACTGGTCAGTGGAACACTAGGCCAAATGGACGGTTGAGTTGACGGAACCCGCGGCCGGTTTTCCAGTAGGGTTGTCACTTGTTAGACTACACCTGTAATCTGGGTTTTTAACTGGCTGCGATTCGCAGTGACTCGCTATCACAAAATATAGAGGTAGATATCGTAAAAAGAAGTTTTTGTTTATTCTGAGTCTAGGAGCCGTGCCATGCACTCTTAACGCGAGTCTGGATTGAATCTCGTTAGCTTTAGTCTCACATTTTCTCTTGCTGACAAAGTAAGTCAAAACCCAAAGCGATCTGGTTTAAATTAGCGCAAAAAAGTTTGCTATACGGCCCTAGAGCACATTTTGCAGTCGAGTTTTTTTTCAGTTTGTTGTTGATTTGGTATAAGTGACAACCCTGCGCCCACAAAACTATGTCAGTAGGACCTTTCTCGTGAACCGCCGGCATCGCGTGCGCAACTCTTGGGTGGTGAAGAGGGGAGCGGGTCCACAAAACTATTAGATAATAATGTGACCTTTGCAATGTTTGGTATACTATTATTATGTGCTTTGGAGGCGGCTCACGTTCAGTAGAGCATTGCGAAAAGATTTATGAAAGGCGAAATGAAAAAAAAGTCTAAAATAAATCATTGAACAGTACGAGTACTTATAATAAACGTTTAACTATAACAAACTAACTTTGTTGGCGCAGCGATTTAATTGTGTCTTGGTTTCTAACACCATTTTGAAGTTGATAGCGCCATCCATCAACTTCAAAATTTATCATCAAACTAGCTGACTCGACAGACGTTGTCCTGTCAAAAGCCATTGCGTAACTATAGCAACCGTAGTATGTTGATGCTAACTTGTCAATTTATAGTAAAAATTATCAGTATACTATATATATAATTTGCAATAAATTAAAATTGCGACTATAATTTGAGATTTAAACTATCCTATCTCTCAAGTTGGATCGAACTGCACATGGTGTGCGAATTTTATTATAATCGGTTAAGTGGTTTAGGAGTCCATTGAGGACAAACATTGTGACACGAGATTTATATGTATTAAGATTTTAAAAATATACTGACTAGTAAGGAGCTAAATGCATTCAAATGGCACAACCGAGTTTCTTAAATCTCTCTAGCTAGCTAAAAACACTCGAATCAAGTCATCTTTCGAACAAGAGAAATATACCTAGCAGTGGGATAGAAAATGCTGTGAATGATGATAAAAGTAAGGAAGTTCATCTAGACCGAGTAGGTAGCCCTAGAGTTTTTAGGCGGCCTGAAAGCCTCTGACATACTGACATGGCTTGGCATACTATTCGCTACTTTGAAGTGATATTAATAATATATGGTAAATAATAACAATTTATACTAATATCACGTTTCCGACTATTAGCAAGTGCAAAGGTTTTCAAAACTATCAATACTTTATCAGAATACTAATAAGTGAATAATAAAATTTAATTAATATGTAAATGAATTTAATGCTAGTTTGAACACGCCTTGAATATTCATCAGAATGTCGTTAATTTATCATAAATACAACAACGAATCACTTAATCACATCACACTTAGTAGTAGGGGAGCCCACGATGCTAAATGGGGATATCATCGAGCGTCATAGAGACCTATTGGGTTGCAAAGCTTAGATGATAAGAAGAAAAAATGTTAAGTGATATATACCTTTTCATCGCTGGGGGAAGCGGCTATAGATTTTTAAATATGTAAAAAAAAACTGTTGCATGGGCATCTTCGAGCGCGTCAGATATTGATAGCATCAATGCCTTACGTATTTTTAATAATGTACGTATGTTAATCTGATCGTTTGCATGATGCGGGTGGTTGCATGTAAGGGTTGAAAATGAAAAAAAAATAAAATTAATCGAGCGCGTCAGATTTTCTAAGGGAGTGTTAAGTGCACCAAAAAATAGCTCTCATTCACTAATCTGACGATTTGGATGGGACGCAAACTCGCGGCCATTTTCATAATGTGCAAAAAAAATTCGCCATTTTGAAATACTCAAGCGCGTCAGATTAAGATATATAATGGTTCATCTTTATGTTCTAAACGTACTGTTTCATAATCTGACGATTATCTAGAGGAATTCGCCTGATCTGACAAAAAAAAATTAGAAAATCGGTTCACCCTAAAGGCCATCCCTGCAACTTCCCGCTAATTCCATTCTTGGGCGCTTAAAATTGTACTTTTTGAGCTCAAAATATATTTTATGTGATATTTTGAGCTCGCTGAGTTCAAAGAAACAATATTTCTATTCATTAGCTCTTCCAGCTCAATAGTCTGATAGAAATTTCATAGAACACTATTTTTGGAATTTTCAAACCGCAATAACTTTTGAATGGATCAAGCAATTTTCACGCAGTTGGCGGCATTCGATGAAGTTTTAATTGATCGAACCAAAAATTTCGGAGTAATCCCGAAAAAACACTTTTTCGGGTTTCTTTCGTTCACGATATCTCTCGAACGAATCAACCGATTTTGACCAGCTTGATGGCGATCGACGTGATTTTTTAAGCTCAAGAGCGGATTAGTTTTTGAAGTTGATCGATAAAGCCGTTTAAAAGTTATTCCAAAAAACCACTTTCAAAAAGAAACTTCCGGTGCATTGTCATGTTCCACTACACTTTGCTCTTGTAAATACTGAAAGTCTCGTGGTATTTTAATTGCAGTAAATAATTTATAGCACTGTGCGTGATATAAATCATTTAATGATGATTCCATCGACAATTTCGAGGTTATCAAAATATGTTCCTCGAGATTTTCGGAAAACCGGCTTGCTACGACGATATTCCAAAATATTTACACATTTTTTTAATGTTTCTACTGTAAATTTAATTGTTTTTTGTAAGGTACTTTCACCACAAAATACACATTTTAAATTAATATCACTCATATTAAATATTTATAAACTTTAATTCACATAATATATACTCGTAATATTACAATATTTAGCAAAAAGAGCCGAAACGTTGGAAACACATTGTAAACAGTATGCCACGAACGAGTCTTTATGATCAGCTGTGATGGCGTCATGGCAGCAGAAACCAGAGTGGGGACGGAGTGAGAGAGTAATAGATAGAGAAAGAGTTAGAGAGGAATAGAAACGCGGAGAAGGAAATGTAGGCATCACGCAGCTCCACGCATTTAACTTTATCGACGAATTTTTGTTATTTCGGCTTGCGGAAATCATCAGATTATATATTATTCGTTATTCTTGAATTATTTCCTTTAAAACAAAAAAAAATTTAGCTACGCTCGAGAATGTCGAGATGACGTTTTTTTTTTACAACTTTGCTGCCCTCCCCTTTCTTTACGTCACTCTCAAATTGTCAGATTAGTGAAATATACACTTTTTAGGATGTAATTAACTCTACCCTACCTTAATCTGACGCGCTCGAGAATTTCTGATGGTCAATTTTTTTTTACTAATCTGATCCTGCATCCTTCACGGGCGGCCTTATATTTGGGCCTCATGTTTGGTGGAGGTACTTAACCGGGTACAAGGTATCCCCCTGTATATCAATCTGCCGCGCTTTAGCACAACACGAAATCCCCGCTTGGGCTCCCCTACTATAGGGATTGTCCAATGTCCACACAGAAACTTACACACACTCGAGTCACAAACTTTCGCGTTTACAATAATAGGGATTGTCCGCACAGAAAGCGGACCCTCGTTGAGCGTTTGCGTTTTGCGTTCGGTTGCGTTATTACGTTAGGGCTTCCCGCACACGGGCCACCGGCCACAACCACAAAACGCCGCCACCGGTATGTTTCCTATAGTTTTCATACACGACGATTGTAGCGTGTGGCGGCCACCGGCGTCAACCGTGTGCGGCGAGTCTATTTAAAATGTATGAAAACTATAGGAAATATGCCGGTGGTGGCGTTTTGTGCTTGTGGCCGGTGGCCCGTGTGCGGGAGCCCTTAGAATCGTATACTCAACAGGCATTCTAACGCGAACGTCGCCTGACCGCACCATCGCTTATTATGTGGACTTTTTTTTGACGTGACGCCGACATTCCTTGCACAAAGGTAAAATAAAATCCGCAATGAAGTCCCAGAAGGGGCGCATTGTGCGTTTTTTCCGCGATCACCCGAGCCGACCCAGCTCCTTGAACATCGGAGCGTGGCTCTGGGCCACTGGCACATCCCAGTGCTTTAGATAGTAAAATTGAATTTATTAATGTTGTTTTTACGTTGATTAGCAACACAAACTGATAGACCAAAAGTTAAGGAAAACAGTCACTAAAATAACTCTTCTTATGAAAGTAAGCGTGCGAGCCTATGTTCTCTACCAGACCTGTTTGAATTGTGCTATTCGCTGGGTGCAAAGCGGGGAGTAGGGACAGACGAATCGATCGCAGCGCCCGCCGTGGCTAAAAAAGGAACTCGCGGCGGATGTCATCCTTGCGTATACATAGTGGAGTGTTGTTGTTTATTGTATTTCGTTAAAAATAAAGAAATATGGGTCACGATACCTGCTGTGTTGATAACTGTAAAAACACTGGCGTAAACAGTGCTTGTAAATTCTACAAATTTCCACAAGCACGTTGGAAACAAGAACAACGAATGAAATGGATAACAGCCGTCAAGAAGAAAAAGTAAGTTAACCTATAAAATAACACTTTTATTGTTTAATTATCCATGTAGTATGAGAATGTTAAGTGACTATAATTTATTTGTTGGTTTATTTCAGTGCTGATGGATCGCCGTGGTACCCAAAGCCCCATGACAAAATTTGCATTTATTGTTTAATTATCCATGTATTATGAGAATGTTAAGTGACTATAATTTATTTGTTGGTTTATTTCAGTGCTGATGGATCGCCGTGGTACCCAAAGCCCCATGACAAAATTTGCAGTGCACAGTTCATTGGAGGCAAAAAAGCTGAAGAACAGGGCAGTCCTAGTTACGTCCCAAGAATATTTCAGACTACATCCACCTCCGCGAGGGTTAAGGCAAATTTAGCCATGTCAAGGTATAACCGATACATGGAACGCAGAAACAAAAAAGAAAAAGAATTGTTGAGCAGAGCAAGAAGAACCTAATATTCCTTACGAATCAAGAATTGAAATCATGGAAAATACTGCAAAAAAAATTGATAAAGGATGCCAAATAGAAATATTTTCGAGTGTTGAAAATGAAGGAAAAACATTTATATGTAATCGGTATATATACAGTGGCAAAGAAATATGTGATTCTGAAGTACAGACTGATATACCAAGTGACCCCAAGATTATTAAATATGACAAGAAGACGAAAGACCAAGGGTGTAACACTATTCAAAAGACTTTCGCTCATCAAGGAATTATGACAGAAAATAAATATTTTAATGGGTTTCGTTCAATTACTAAGGATGAAGAACTCATTGATCTTGCTGGTGTAACCCGTGACAATTTTCATTTTTTATTGAAACGAATAGTGGATAATCAGAAGTTTATGATTGCCAAAGAAGACAATCAGCAACAGGTCCGTGTGTACTACATAGAATTGGTTGAATTGTGCCAGTTTACACGGCAAATAAAAAAGGCCAACGTTACTTTAGACGCTATACATTTACATGTTTTTAGTTTTACAATAAACGATTTTAAATAGGTACGACGTTTCATTGAAAATATTTCTTTGTTTATTTTACTATTCGTAATGACAACTCGCCATTTGACACTTCAGAGTCCGCCTAAAGTTCATCCGCTAGTTGGCGCTGCCGTCGCGCACCCAGCGAATAGCTTTCGAAAGTGAGCATAATTTAATTTTGTAATTATTTTCACCTGTCAAAGTCTAAATTTCACCTGGTCGCCGGCCATAGCCGGCCGTATGCCGTATGTCGAGTATGAGGTATTATGAAAGTTTAAAGTGACTCCTAATGCTAAGTATAAGCTTGGCTGTACTGAGGAAAACACGTAGATTAGGTAATTGTAATTGTTGCTTACCAACAGGCGAGTTGGTGGTCAAATGCGGATTTATCTTAATAGATATAAATTACGTGTCACGTTGTTTGTCCGCTATAGACTCCTGAACTACTTAACCGATTTCAATCAAATTTGCACACCGTGTGCAGTTCGATCTAACTTAGTAGATAGGATAGTTTTTAGATATTATTTTTTTTTAAGATCTCGATTTATAGTGTCTACCCGTGCGAAGCCGGGACGAGCCGCTAGTTCATTATAAGAAAAAGTGTTCATAATTCTAAACAACTTTTACTATGACACTACAACACTGAAATTGCGGAAAATAAAAGTTAGCTGTTTCATAGAAAAATCTCATTGTCAAACGGAATACCTATAACATATTATGGAACAGAAGTTGTTTAAAGCAGCACATCTAAAGTCTGATCAAATTAAAATTATTGACTGTGCAGACAGACAGAAAGACACCTCGCACACAGTCTCGCCTGAAGGGCGCTTCCCCGAAGGCGGTTCAGAACCCATTAGGGTCCATTACAAACCATACGGTGGTTTTTAGTATGCTAAAACTAGAAACGACCTTTTTATCTTCTTTATAAATAAAAATGAATTGTTGTTCGTTAGTCTGATTAAAACTCGAGAACGGCTGGGCCGATTGAGCTGATTTTGGTTTTAAAATGTTTGTCGTAGTCCAGGGTAGGTCTAAACGGTGAGAAAAATTCGAATAATTGCCGGGAAAACCCTCAAAACAGCCCTTTTCTATTTCCCATACAAACGTTTTCTTAATAAAATGTAGCCAATTTGAACTTTATTGCTATTCAATAAAGTTCATATTAAATTATAATCACTCACTGTTGTCTAAGCAATTTAGTTGTGTTTCTAACGTCAAAGCTGCTAAACAAAAGTGAATCGCGAACGCGACAAAATTGCATAGTAACAAAATGTAATAAATCATTAGTAGTACTGATTTTCAATCAATTTGGTCGGCTTCGCGAAACTTAATTTGACATTAGATTTGACAACCAACTAATATGTCAATCATTCTGTCGCACTTCAGAACACGGAGATTTATAATAAACTACAAAAAAATAAATATGTACTGGTGGAATTTATTTCCTTGATGCTCCCGGAGGAACCGGAAAAACGTTCATAATTTCATTGCTTTTGGCGAGGATCAGATCGAGAAATGATGTTGCTCTAGCGTTGGCGTTGGCTTCATCTGGAATAGCTGCGACTCTGCTAGAAGGCGGGCGAACTGCGCATTCTGCCTTGAAATTACCATTAAACACCAATTTGCAACATCGCCAAAAATAGCGCAATGGCGAAGATCCTACAGGTATGCAAATTAATTGTTTGGGATGAATGCACAATGGCCCATAAGAGGTCACTGGAGGTACTGGACAGAACATTGAAAGATCTTCGTGACAACCAAAATATTTTTGGTGGGGCCATGATTCTGTTATCAGGTGATTTTCGTCAGACTCTTCCAGTTATTCCCCGATCAACTGTTGCTGATGAACTAAATGGCAATTTGTGGCAATTTGTGGCAGTACGTAAAGACACTGCAATTAACAACTAACATGCGAGTATTTTTGCAACATGATGAAACTGCAAATGTGTTTGCGAAGCAGTTGTTAGACATTGGAAATAATAAAATTGCAATGGACACCTCGACCGGATTCATCACATTACCCACAGATTTCTGTCACATCACAGATTCAAAAGAGGAGCTTATTCAGCGTGTTTTCCCAGATATAGCGCAAAAGTTCAATAACCATAATTGGCTGGGTGAACGAGCAATATTGGCAGCGAAAAATAAAGATGTCGAGGATCTCAATGCGACCATTCAGAATTTTCTTCCAGGACAGTTGGTTTCCTTCAAATCAGTCGGACACCGTTATGAACCAGGATGACGTAGTCAACTATCCCACGGAGTTTTTAAATTCGCTGGAATTGCCTGGATTACCACCGCACAATTTGCAGTTAAAAGTAGGATCAGTTGTCATCATGCTGGGTAACATTAATCAACCTCGACTATGCAATGGAACAAGACTGGCTGTGAAAAAGCTGATGAATAACGTCATTGAGGCAACAATTATAACAGGAAAATACAAAGGAGAGGATGTCTTGATCCCGCGAATACCGATGATTCCAACGGATTTACCATTCGATTTTAAACGCTTACAATTTCCAGTACGTCTGGCCTTTGCGATGACAATAAATAAATCGCAATGATAGTCTTTAGAAGTTTGCGGAATCAACTTGGAGTTTCCCTGTTTCACGAATGGACAATTATAAGTCGCGTGTTCGCGCATCGGAAAACCGTCTTCTTTGTTTATTTATTTGTGTAAGCCAGGCACATCCAAGGAGTTTAAAAATTCAATTGGATAGTTGGTGGCTTCATCTTCATTTGTGACGCAGTCAATAGATTTGAATGAATGCATTGTTCCAATGATCGTATTTTGAATTATATAGTTCAGGTCGTCCACATCTTTATTCTTAGCCGCTAAAATTGCTTGCTCACTCAACCATTCATTATTTTTGTAGTTAGAAATAATGTCTGGAAATACATTGTTGATAAGTTCGTCTTTTGATGAGGCAAAATTACAGAAATTATTTGGAAATGATATCAATCCGCTCGATTCATCGACAGGTACTTGACCATTACCGATAGTCAGAAATTGCTCAGAGAAATCTTCAGCAGATGTATCATTAAGCAATGCAACTCTCATGTTTGTTGTCAGCTGCAGTTTCTTCACATAGCGCCATAGATTCGACGATTTGAGGCAAGCGTTTATTTCGTCGGCAGCCGTAGATCTTGGAATTACTGGCAGTGTTTGGTGGAAATCGGCAGACAGTAAAATCATTGCTCCTCCAAAACATCTCGAGTCATTCCGTAAATCTTTCAATGTTCGGTTAAGTGCTTCTAATGCACGTTTATACGCCATTGTGCATTCGTCCCAGATGATGATTTTCGATGCCGATAAAACTTTGGCCATTGCTGAATTTTTTGTAATTATTACACGTTGGTTCTTCAATAGTTTGAAGATTTAACGGTAACTTTAATGCTGAATGAGCAGTACGGCATCCTTCTAACAATGTGGCTGCTATTCCAGAAGAAGCAACTGCAACCGCTATGTTGGATCTCGCACGAACAGTGGCTAAAACTACTGACATCACCACCTACCTACCTACCTACCTGTTCCACCAGGGGCATCTAGGAAATATAAACCACCATTTCCATCATCGATTGCCTTCATTAAAGTATCATAAACTTCCTTATGTTGGGAATTCAACAAGGGTACTAATAATAATAATACTACTAATTGTAACTAATACGACTTTCTTTTATATATATAGATTTATACAAAAGTTTAGGTCTTTTATTTATCGATTGAGGCAGTACGAAGTCTGCCGGGTCAGCTAGTTTGTAATAAAAAAGGAAATACATTCGTTCTGTAAAGTTTATTTTTATCACTATTTACTCAGTCATATTTTTACCATAAGTAACAGAAGCTAAAGCTACATTCAAACATTATTTAAACATTAATAATAATGGATAGTAAAGAGCGCAGTTATCTGGTAATACCGACCATTAGTCGTTGTTATGACATAAGACAACATAATTAAGCATAGTTAATAACAGGATTTAGCTACACAATAGGCCCAAGTTTGTTTAGAGGCTTTAATTGACCGCTCTAAACTAACTAAAAATATATCTCATTGTAACCTATACGACAATGACATCATTACTTTTAGAGAAATTAGATCTGTCAACCTTTAAATTTGGGCACATTAAAAAAAGTTAATTTATAAACGTTATTGTTTTCTATTAGGAATCATAAACAAACCCAATAAAGCTTAATATTACATTCAAGATTCTTACGAGTATTTAAGAGACTATAACCCGATTACGAAAAAAATATCTTTTCCCCATAAAATTCGCTGTTTTGAAATATTTGTATCCATGAACGTCTATACTATACACAAATTAATTGTAATTATAGCAAAATGTCTATACACTGTTCTTTAGCGTAGCGATCGTAGCGTAGCTTGGGTGACCGCGGATGGCATTTACAACTGAGCACTACCGTGGGTCAGATGACACGTTAAATTGTAAGTCCCGGTTATTTGTCCTTCGACAACAAAGCTTGTCAGAGGCCCTCAGGCGGCCTAAAATCTCTCGACACCAGGTCTAGCCCCTCAGCCTATATATGAGCTTACTTTAGCAAGTATCCAGCTAATGTCGAATTATAAATGAATTCTAATGAGTTAAACTTGGTCGTTGAGTAAGCGACACAAACCTTTATTGGGCAACGAAGGGGCAACGCATGCGTTCTAAATTCACTAATTTGATGTTTGCTGCCCAGAATAGTTTGTGTAATGATTGATAAACTAATTTAAATGTAAATATGTACTATCTAAATAAATCACACGAAAACAGCAGACTGTTGCTTTAATCATAATTTTAGTAGGTATGTATTTATCGAAACATAGGACATAGGTATAACAAAACTGTAGATGAGGAAAATCTGTCTTGATACCATATTACACTAAAACTATGTACTGGACGACTGGGATCTAATCAATACATATATGGGACATATTGGTCGAAAACATTTTCATCATTATTGTCAGTCATTTTCTGCCCATTATGTTTTTCCTTGTCCTTCTTCTCTGTTTTCATATTTTCTAGTCCTGTGCCAATATCATCCCTGGCCTTCCTGCCACTTTTGCAATGTCATTCGACCACATAATATTTTAATCATTTCATAAACTCATCATAAACATTTATTCATATTTTCTGTTACATTTGCTACAAGAAAACACTAAATGTTGTTGTTTATTGCGACCAACGCACATTACCGTTTTCTTTATTGAACGGCCAACAATATAACTCATGTTTACTGATGATATTAGCGGTTTTGAGACACGGTTACAGCACTTGGTCAACGCGCGATCTTAAAACCTTGCCTGTAATGTTCTTACTGTTACCACAGAATACTAAGGTAATTACTATTTTATATTTTACTAGCTGATGCTTACGTCGTGGCAGGGCTGCCCGGGTTTCGGCCTGAAGGTTTAGAGTTATAAAACATACTCGTAGTCTATATCACTCGGTGATAGTGTCGCTTTCCATTGTTTTAAAGAACGGACCAGTAGTTTCCGAAATTAACCTCTATAAACAAACAACGTGTAGTTAACATAGTTTTCATTGCAATAAACTATTTGAATTGAAACATTACTCATGGTACATATCAAACATTTGAAAATGAAGTAGCATTGTTGGGTTTTGCCAAGCTTTTCCAAGATGAACACGGCTAATCAACGATTAACAACGAATGGCGAAAAGTTAGATTTTTATAAAACGTTTGCTATTCTTTGGTAGAAACATGCCGAAAAAGGCTCATAGTACCCATTATTTTGAACAACTTTTACTATGGGCTGACCATGAAATCAAAAAATGAAATAACTGTTCCATACATTTTGTCGAGCGTCAGATGTACATATTTTTCTTCCTTAAAACCCTGTATATCTACAAACTGACAAATAGTTAATGAGTTGACACATTATGATAGACTAGTAGAAACCATTACTTACGTTGTATGCAGTAATAAATATCTAAGAGGTTACGTGTATACTTACGAGATTAGTATTACAGAGATGTGCAATTTGAAACTTTGGTAAACTATTATTGCGCGCATTTCACTGTGAATGTTAATCAATTACATCAATCTAATGTTATAGCGAAAGTTGTAAGTGAGTAAGTGTGTGTGGACATTGGGTAATTGTTCATGTTGAAACGAATTTCAGTGATTAGTCAAGTGAAATATTTAGGAAATTGTTGGACTCTCATGAACAGCTTTTACTAATGGAGCCAATCTTGAAATTACGAAAAGAAAATTAGCTGCTCCGTACATTTTGCCAAGTAACTAAAAACAATTTATTTTCAATTTTACAAAAAAAAACGTGTCTCCTGAAAATAATTGGCTGTAACATACCTACAGACAGACTGACACCGGAGTCACGCCATACGGGTTCTTCCCCGAAGGAAGTTCAGAACTCTAAAATTTGTGATCGTATTCACCCTTTCTATAAATCCACGACAATTTTACAGACTTGTATTACGAGACAAGGCAATTTGTTCCCACAGACGCGTACACGTGCAATGTTATACCTATTATTCAATATCGGTTTATTCAACAGTTTATCCTCCGTCAGTCTAGTACCTACTTTATAATAGTGGTACCGTTTAGTTCTCTAGGTATATTGAACCCACGTGTAGATCGGTTTGTACCGACGGCGACCGAGGGGGCCGCAAAGTGGGCATGTCCGCACTCTCTAATCAAATTGGGTATAAGCTATGCTGAGTTTGTACTCTAATGGCGTAACGTAGGATGGATAACCTTTCAAAGGACGAGCCTGGTTTATTATGTACCTAAGCTAAGTACTGTGGTAGCTCAATGGGAGAACGACCGTTTTGCATTCATGAGGTGGCGGGATCAAACCTACCAATGTATTCTTTACACATTGTGTTCGAATTGTGTTTGCATTGTGTTCGCGGTGGTGCGCTTTTTTCAGTCAGAGTCAACATTCCTTACACATTGTGTTCGAATTTTCATACCATGTGACTTTTCAGTGAAAATATCGTGAAAAATCTTGCATATGCCCAGAGGAAATTCCAAATATGTGAATCCATGAACCTCCACTTCTCCAGTCCGGACGTGGTAGAATTTGAGTTAATCACTGTGAGAGTAGATCTAATTTCCTAGAAATGAGATATAATTAAGTTATGAGTTAGATTATACTTATTTTGGCCGAGCGATTGGTCCGAGCTAGGCTTTCGTATCTTCCGTATTTCATCAGGCGAGAATGCGGTCAAACGCATGTAGATTCAAAACTGTGTGATCGTCTGATCATTTATCATCTTTATCTAGTATCTACTTTCTCATTGCTCAGGCTTTAATATACCTCTCCTCACAATTTAAATACTTATTTACTCCAATTTCTTTGTGCCCATTCTCACTCAATCTGCAAGTCATTTAGCAGATTTCTTACAAACCTACAAATATAGTAAAGTATGCCTAACTGGACTGGTTGAGTGTGCCTGTTTGTCGGTCACCAATGCGCCGCCGCGCCGCCTTGTGGCCCGGTTTTGGTCGGTGCGTCGACATTGCATCACCGACCATCATTTTCGTCAACACCAGTGGCTATTGGATTCAAAGAAGTGTTTGCATCGTGAATTAATTTAATTAGTCTGTGACGCATGTGCTCTTTACTCATGTTATACCATAAAATAAATGAATTATCTAGATGGTTTTCTTTTGGACTCGTTAAAAATGTTTTGTACAAGATTGCCTATGGGTATATTTATGTCCTATGTATTTTCATTGGATACTAGGACATTGCGTATTTATTTAAAATTGCTATTTTTATAGATTCCAACAATATGAAGGTCACCTAGTTCACATAAAGAACAATGTATGTATTTAAAATAATTATCAGGTAAACGCGTATTGTA
Source organism: Alcis repandata (assembly GCA_949125135.1). Taxonomy (NCBI): domain Eukaryota; kingdom Metazoa; phylum Arthropoda; class Insecta; order Lepidoptera; family Geometridae; genus Alcis; species Alcis repandata. Next base: position 4,942,037 of record OX421226.1, on the reverse strand, counting down.
TTTAATAAATAGCGAGTACAAAATATAATTATCTACAGAAACTATATAATTGCGAAGAAAATAGCGCACTAGGCGCGTGAGCGGCGCAGGCGCACCCAAGCCGAGGCGGAGACGCGGTGGTGCGTGCGACCGCTTTAATTTCTATACTCCAGTTCCCATTCACAATCTTTACTCATTTTACTAGAGCATTCTATACCTTTTCTCATTTACCAGTCACGGTTTGAAAGCTACTGCTACAAAGTAATACGAGAAGTAGTTATTATCTAATCTGTGGTTAAAAAAACTACAAAGTAAATTGGCAAAGCCTTTGGTTCCCGGATGGGTGACCAAGAGAGACATTCGCAAGTTTTAAACGGTTTAAGATGGCACTTAAATTGGAGAACATGTGATTTTTTTGTTTCAGAACAATTAGGCTTGTAGGCGGCTCGTGTGACCTTAAATTGATATGTCGATGGGTCGGAGAGGTCAAAAAAAGTTATTCACCTTGTCGAGTATCGGTGACTCTTGACCTTAGGCAATAAATGACTTTCGTGGAACAAGTAAATAAAAAGAAGATATTGAACGGAGACAAAGATGAGAAATTAAAGAAATTAGGTACCTAAACTCACAATAAGAAAAAAGAAGAAAAAAACTATTATATACAATAAAACATTTCACTAGAAATTTCACTAGAAAATATAAAATTTTAGTAGAAAAAAAAAATATCCGAGAAAGTCACCTATTTAGTAAGCGACTTAGTGAAAACTAACTAAGTAAACGTTTCACACTCACCTCCCGGACTAGGGAGGGCATCCTAGTGGGGAGGATAAGATAGGTAGGGATCCTGTGTCGGGGATGGAACACACAGAAAGACAAGGACAACTAATACCAAAATCCAGAACAGATACTTAAATTAAGTTCCTTCGCAATTCACAGTTCACTACAGTATCCGGGGGTTTTCCATATCAACACTTTCACTCGGCTGCGTGCGTGGTCTTTTGATTGCAACAGTTTCTTAGATACAAAATACACAGCTGGCTAATAAACTTAGGTAACTTACGAGATACATTCTTGGACTTTCCTTATTGAAGTATGTGTAATATGAGGTCCAAGATTTACTATTACGACCTTATTTAACCGTCATTTATAATCATTACTTATACTTGTTTAACAAATAAATAAACGTTTCACACTCATAGCTCTTCACTAGGATATCCTGTGTCGGGGAAGCCATGGAACACACACAAAGACAAGGACAACTAGCACCCATGCCCAGACCATATATTTTAATTCATAATTCAAACATCTGCACAGCCGGGAATCGAGCTCGGGACCTCTGGCTTATAAAGTGGATATACTACCAGATAGATGGTTAAAACCAACTGAAATAAGCAATTCCACCTTCTCCAACAAATAATGATGGGCAAGACTAAGGATAAACGATGTGGGAGAAGGAAAAAGTAATGGTTACGAAAATACGAAAGTGGACAAGCATAGCCAACGTCGAACAACTTTTCCGCAAGATAGAAGAAGTTCGTAGATGGCCAATCTCCAGTAGTGGAGATTGATGGATTGATAGATGGTTAAAAAACTGTTGTTGGTGTAAGCATTGTAATAGAAAAAAGCATTGAAGACAATTTGAACATGGCGACATGGGCATGCTAGACCACCTTTCGGTGACAAAGGCAAGGTGCCCCGCGGTCTCGGGGGACTTGAAGTTGCCAAATGTTTGGTGTTACATGGCGGTGCCTCACCACCGGCACCGCCTCAACAATGACAAAAGTTTCACTTCTTCCGCAACTATAAGTCCGCCACAATAACTATAATGATAATATAATACGTATGACCCTCGTGGTAATTAAGGGCAATATTTCTGTGGCTTAAGGTGGTAAATCAGCTTCTAAGTTCCGTATAAAATTTGTATTTGTTTTACAAAAATATCTCTGCTTTTTTTCATGGAGATTTTACGCATAAACACTCAGACACCAGGGTTAAGCCACACGGTCAATATACATACCTACATATCATTTGATAGCCGACTTTTTATCCGATGCGGTGCAAAACAAATAGCCAGCTTTCAGTAATAGCGAAACTTTCAATTAACATTTTTTTTTATTCAGACCAGTATCTCTGAAGAGTACCATCTCACAAACATACCAACTTTACTTCAAAATAATACCAAATCTTTAAAGTCTTAGTAACCATATAGAGTTCTGATGTGGTCTAACTAAAATGTATTACCTATCCGTGCTAAGTTACTCTTATACGAAAATTACCCGCTAACTTACCTTAATCAACACGCAAGCATTATTTCGCTAAAGGTTACAGAATAATAGCTCTTTCCGATGTTTCAATGACGTGTAAAGGAAATGTCGGATGCGCAGCGGCTATTGTCTTGACAAGAAAATTCTGGGTGAAGCTAATTATAAAAGAGTCACAATAATTGTATATACTTGACAATTCTGACTGAGGAAGGTCAATTTTGTAGTCGTGAATGTTTACAAAGCGTATACTTTTTAACGACCCAGTGCTATAAGTTTAACACGTGTACCTGTGACATCTTTGAACTTCAGTTGATACTCGTAGCTTAGAAAATCTGACCCTTAGCAAAGTTGCAATTCTATAATCGAAACACTATAGAAAACTAGGAAGATGTATGGGAATGGGAATTCCATATTCTATGACAGAAGTGTTATTCTCATGCATTTCCCTAGTTTTCTGTAGCGTTTCGATTATGGGTTTGCAACTTCGCTTGGGGGTTGGTTATCTCAAACTGAATATTCAAAAAAATCAATGATTAACTAAAATAACTAATAATGACTAATTTTTATGAGATCAGCGTCACCTAAAACCCTAGTTGCACTAGTTTTAAGCGTTATTATCATTTTGCTTGTAACTTCTAGTGTGAACAATAAATAGTTTATACGTTCACCTATCTATCTAGACTAGACAAACTACTGAAATACTCGTAGTTCACCATAGTTAGCTGTGTTAGTCACTTCCCTAGAACAACAGAACGTTCCAGCAAATTATCCCATGTCCTATGTAGCAAGAGAGTCTAATCATTGATAGAGGGAGCTGGAGCAATGATTGAAGACGTGAGTTCATCCGGAAGACAGTCATAAAGTCATAAGTGTCATAATATAGGTTTAGTACTCGGAGTTCAACTGTTTGGTTGTAAGTGCGTCTTTATTTAAGTTACTAGCTGACTCCCGGCGGTTTCACCCGCTGTTTTTTTTTACTTTTAAACCTTCCCTGTATTAGAGCAAACAAAACAAAAAAAAAAAACAACAAAACAGACCAAAAAGATCGGACCAATTTCTGAACACACCTATAAATTTTTGACAACCAAGTGACACTATTTTTATTTCTAAAAAGACAAAAGAGATCGGACATCCCGAGTTTACCGTACCGATAGGACGAACTTCAAATGTTTCACAGGTAGGAACAGTTTGTATTGGAAAATCACATTGTTGATTTTAATATTTTTCTTTACTTATAATTAATGTTTCTCACCGTTTAAACCTTCCCTGAACTTTTACAAATATTTCAAGACCAAAATTAGCGAAATCGGTCCAGCCGTTCTCGAGTTTTAGCGAGACTAACGAACAGCGATTCATTTTTATATATAAGAGAAGAGATATAAATGGTAGCAGAGACTTCTATTTGAGAGTTTGGTGGTACTCAGTCGGTCTAGTTTGACTAATAGATTGCGTTTACTCCCACCTGTTCTGTTGAGTAGTTCTGTTGACAGAACTACTGGGATTTTTTTTCCCATTAGTTCTGTCCACAAAACATATGGGAATATAATTCCCACATTTCCCACCTGTCCTGTTGAGTAGTTCTGTTGACAGAACTACTGGGATTTTTTTTCCCATTTGCACTTAACCACCGTTTTACCTGAATCTGATGGTGAGCAATGATGGTGATGCTGGTTAGTGGTAAGGTGCGTGGTGGTGGTTGAGATCTGAGTTCATAAGCAATTATTAAAGCTATAGATTTTGCTGATTTTTATTCAGAGCTTACCAAAATATTTTTGACGTAATTTTTTTTAATGCTTTTCAAATTTCACAAGGAACAAGTCCCGAAAATAGATAAGTTAACTTATTTAATTTTTTTTAAATCTTCGTCAAAATATAATGTTAAAATAATAAAATAATGATAATGAACAACCTTTTACATACTTAACTGAAAAATTAAACCTTAATTGTTGAGCCTCTTCCACAAATCTTATCAGTACACCTGAAGCTTAGTGATAAGATCGGCTTTGTCAAGTGCGCGCTTTGTTATCTCCATGACGGGACCGCGACAAGTTTATGGCCACAACTGTACTCAGAATTAAGATAATGGTATGATTGGAGCACATAGAAGTCTCCACCGATGTCTTAGGCGTCGTGCATACGAGCGGGTACTGTTTTGAACTTGATATTTTTATATTATTCAGATATTTATTACTTTTCTTAATTTAAACATTTTTTATTTTTTCAATTATTACTTTTCTTAATTTAAACATATTTTTTTTTCAATTTAAAATACACATTTTATTACAAAAATCTTATTAAAACTTATCGCAGTCGATTTATTATCTAATGAACGGCCGAAGGACAATACTTTCAAATTAATTCTGACGAAGACGAAATACACTTGCCTAGCAATTTTAATAACAATAACTGGTTTAAAATACGTATTGTTTCTTAACTTGGCATTATTACCAAAAGGCTAATAACCTGCGAGTATAATAGTTTCGTCAAGTGCCAAGAGCTTTGCAGGCAGTTTGACTAAAATCTACATTCACGTTGCATCATGTAACTACTCTTGTACCAACTATTAATAATAGTACCCTTTGAAGCCTGATTAGGCCTTATTTCACCATGCTGACCAATTGCGGGTTGGTGAGTTTACATAAGCCGTGGCATTTTTTCCCGGGATAGAGTTATGCAGTGACCTATCGTGAGAGAAGTATCGTTAGGAAACCCTCACAATGTTCCTCATGATCACCGAAAAGCCAGTGGTATGATTTACATTAGCACAAAACTATGATGCATCTGACAGGGGCCATCCATGAGATCCCAGCTTTACAAATAATGTGGGAGTAGCGACCCTGCGCGCCAAATGTTGTATGTAATACCTATTACGTTGCCTACATTAGGACATAACTCCTGGACGAGCCAGCGAGGCTGATCCTTGTCTCCAAGCAATTTCACCAAGTGCCGAGGTCAAGTTTTATTAGTATTTGCAATAACAGTTCGGAGGAAGCTGTTTAGTCTACGAGTGGCATTAGTGCGTTTGCACTGGTGATGTGATGCTTCCGCCTTGTATGCGGGTATACTCTGTTTAACTACTCGAGCCACAGTATTGAGTTAGCCACAGAATAAGTCATAGTATTGGATACAAGTACTAATCGTAGAGCCATCACTATCATCATAGCTCTTTAGACATGTTACCATTAGACCATAGTCGTCAGAGTTTTAGAGCACGCTCATGGCTGATAAAATAATTACGAGATCTGCAGTTGCTATATGACCAGTGACAAATTTAATGAGGCTTTGGTGTAGATTCGTGAGATGCACGTTGAGATGTAGTCCTAGAAGAGTGCTTAAAAAATTACTACTTATTGATACTGTAGTTGGGTCTAGCTTGTACCTACCTACTTAAAATCGTGATTACTTACTAACTACATACCTGCTTTCCCCATACACAATTACACGCATATGAGTATTTATCTGAAATCTTTCACATGCCTTATATATCAAAGTTTGTTGATAACTCAATAGACTTAACGAATATACATAGGACATAGGTACGTATTTAAAACTTTTTGTGGCATACGCTACGGTACTCTAACGCCGACAAATACTTACAGCTAGTAGTTAAAAAAATATTAATTTGAGGTGACTTCATAGCAAAAAGCGGCCACTTAAAGAATGTTAGCGGTAGATTTTTTTTACATTTCAAACAAAAAGTACAAGTGGAAGTTGGAAGTGGAAACAGATTTTAAATGCGACTGTTTCAAGTGGTATATTGATATAAGGGATTTTATAAGTAGGTATACTCGTATAAGGAAAAAGAAATGTTTTTTATGCATATGTAAATTTTGTAGCTACGTTTGTGTAGGCTTACCAATCCTATGATGTCAAGATTTTAAAGCCACCCAAAGGCCTCCAAAATTTTTTTTTTTTTTGTAATTGAGTGACGAGACGAGAAAATCGCTCGCCTGATGTTAAACGTAACGTTTGCCCATAACAGGTCTGCACCACCCAGAATTTTGAACTCGCAGATTTCAAGACCCTGCGCGGCTCAGCACTGCGCTCGTCACCCTGAGATATAAGTTGTTTAATCTCCCATTTGCCCTGTAATTTCACTGGAAACAATGCCCTTCCAACCGGAACACAGTAATGTTTGCGCATTACTGCTTGGCGGTGAAATAACTGGCAAAGGTGTGGTACTTCCCCAGGCGGGCTCTGCAAAAGAGCCCTACCACTACAAAACTACAACATGACTCAACGATAGATTTTAAGGACAAACAACCAGGACTTACAATAATGAAAACTCGTCATTTAACCCACTTTTGCATGTCTATAGTAATTATTTATTCAATGCTAAGTACCTTATTGTACAAGGTATACATGTTTGCTCTACTTGTAGTGGTTAATGAAATCATTTTACTTTGAAACTAACGTGGTTTTTACACGTTTTTTTTCAACAAAACGGAACTGCTCACAATTTCTTCACTCAGATATTTCAACTATACCTATGGTTACAAGCTGTGATACCAACAACCTTTTAGGCGGCTTTAGAAGTCTATCACCAGGACTAGCCACGCCTTCGCAGCCGCATCCTGCCTGGCGTGTATTTATAAAACGTGTTAAAACCACGTTAGGTTGTCATAGTAGAACTTTTTACTAACACGTGATGATACCGTGGTCACGCGTTACACACTTGTAATCACTCCCTGGAAAACATCACCGGATGTGATCGAAACTATAGTCTAGTATCCTCAATAAAATGTAAACAGTCGCGTGTTATTAAACAATATTATTAGATCATTATCCAGTAAGCCTTCAAGCGCTACAATGATGTTTTAAAGACTGCCGTCGAAGGCCAGTATAACATGTATCATTTAAATTGAATCCAGTTAAAACACTGCGTTTAAAAGCACGTATTTACTAAGACCAGTAATTGTGGCTTACCTTGTTACTTCATTAAGCCGTGAACAGATTATTTTCAACACAACATGCAATGCGACGACGTGCAATGCAACATTTCTGTATTCGCGAACGCGCTAAAACCAACCGCGCACGCTACGTGCATTATTCGCAGCTCGCAGAGCGCGCGTTGGTTCCCGCCGATTGTCGATTTTTCAACGAGCGCTTTGAGTACGCTAAGAACGTCCACATACGTTCGTGTTGCATTGCATGTTGAGTTGCAAATAATCTGTACGCAGCTTTACGTTTATGTAGACCGAGTTTCGTCCACTATCGGGACCGTCAAACCGTCATGGGTCAGGTAATAAGTAAATAAGGCATGCAATCCGATTATGTAACTCGGTTTTCGGTGAAGAATTTTGATTTTGTTTTGCAAAAAAACTAACGGAACTTGAAGTAGGTTAGGTTTGCAGCTAGAAAACTGTATTACGTAAGATAGTTGAAAAATAGATAAAAAAATAATTGAAGAGGTAACGGTATTTAAAATAGAAAAGTATTGTAACTGCGCAGGGAGGCTCGATTTGCGTTGTGCTATTTTTCTAGATATAACGCACTTAGGTATATAATGTGAATAAAATAATTCAATAATAATAGAATTAATAATGCATAGATTACAGTTTAGACGGTTATAGTCTGTTACAGTCTTAATAAACAGCCTTACTAATTTTACAAATGTCGATTTGTATGTTTGTTACTCAATCACGCAAAAACAGCTGAACGGATTTGGATGAAATTTGGAAGCTTACATCCTGGATTAACAATAGGCTATTTTTATCCAGGAAATTGTACAGTTACTGTAAGATAGCGAGTAAATCCACGGGGCGCAGCTAGTAAAAAATGAACTGAAAAAATAAGGCACAGGTCAGGGAAAAAACCAACATTAAAAATGAAGGTCTCGGATGACCAGTTAAGATGATTGTGCTGTAGATACTTTAAACTGTAATAATCTAAACGTGATTTGAATTAAAATTGTAATATATTTAGACATTTACACGCAGTTAACATTATTTTGTGTTGTAAGAAAATAACACTTCCTAATTGGGCAGTTGCGTAAAAATAAAACATCAAAAAAAATCGACAGTTGTATCAAAGAAAAAAAGGGTCTAAAACAAAAGAGATAAAAGAAAACAGATTATTTTACAGGCAGAGACAGATCAGATCACAAGAAGACGAAGAGGAGACAGATGAAGATTTAAAGCCAACTTACTAGATGTAAATTAGAAGCTAAAAAGAGGATAATGTGTAATCAAGTACAGAACAAAGAACAAGCTGTAAAGCTGAAAATGAACATCCGACAATAAATAATCATGTTTTAATTATTTTAAATATTTTAGACATATTTATGTACATAGTTCTTGCTTAGATTACGAAATCTCAGTGGTTATGAGGTACAGAGTATTGGAGTAACACATTTAATTCAAGGTCAACCATGAAGTATGGAAACCACTAACTAAATACATACTTCCTTAGCCATTAAGCTTCTCTAAATCGCCTTTCAAATCACTGCCGCGTAATTAACTTACGTAACGTAATAAGCTTGCGCTTTTGAAAAAGTATTTGACCGAGCGTGTGAGGGCTCGAGACTCGAGATGATGGGAGGACCAAAGAAAAGGGAATGTCACAATTTTTGTTATTTTTTTTGTTTTCTTTTAGACGCATATTTTATCTATGTTATATTACTTTAATTCCCAACTATTAGCTTTCTATGAAACTTAACAGATGTCAAAAAGACGTTTTTGCATACTTTGATCGTAAGAAACCTACAATGCTAAACTTTTGATTATGTTTTTCTCAAAAAAAATCTGTAGGAAATTGCAAATTGTCAATTGCATGTCTGTATATTTTTCCGGCGATAACTTGTACTTTATCTGAGCTTGATGAAATGTTGCAAGCAATCAGTTCTTTCCTATACAATTCTGAAGTTCAAATATGAGAAATATCACTCAAGGTATTGTAGAGATTACGCGTCGCAAGATCTAATTCACCGAGAACTATTAGTATAATCATTAGACGCGTTGTAATGGAATAACTTCCAATAAAATTAGACGGGGAAAATACCACTTAGCAGCCCTTTTTACCACCCACATGGTACAGCTAAAGGAAATGGTGAACAATAGCCAGGATCAGTTTCCAGGAATACTGATACGAGTACTTGAACACGCACTCTCTGTGGAGGGTCATTGAGTTTGTGCTCAATAAGTGTTACTAGTTCGTAGCGAACTTTGCGACCCCTATATCTCCATAACCACTTAACCGATTTTTATTAAAGTTGAACTTAAAAATTTTATTGAAATGATAGACTTGCTTTCAAAATGTCTTGAAGATCGTATTAGCCATAGCCATAGCCTACTCAAGTTATTGACGAAAAAATGTACAAACATGCAAACGCTGATTTGTTATCCTTGACTCTGTGACCGCTCATTTGGTCAATTATACTATTTAATCTAACGTGATTTTAAAACATTTTTTATTTATAAATAAAACGGCAACAATCATATCGTATTGTCAGCTATCCCGACTAGTTTATTCTTCATTATTTTTCTTCATTATTATTCTTTATCAAGGAGATTACAAGCGTGACGCACTCGTCACTCGATCACCGAATGTGATCGAGACTAGTCGGGGTAGCCGACGTACCACGAGGTGAGGAAGCCGGTTTTTAGTATAACAAAATGGTAAATTATAGTTTAGTAATTTAGTAGACCTTTAATATATGAGGCTTCGCGTTAAACCCAACAGTTCGTTATGGCGACGATCAAGATTGGCACAGAACCGAAGTGACTGACGTGCAAGAAAAAGGCTTATACTTAATGTTAATTAAGTAATAACTAATCCGATTACAGAAATAAGTTGTTAATTATAAATATGAATAAATTAATAATCATAAAGATTATTCAAAAGTAAATTAGTGGGCACTAATAGGTAATACTTAATTAAGTTAATTTATGCTCAAAGGCGAACGATTTTGAACTGAAAATGATGATGATAAGTCTAGTCTAGCTTATTGTATTTTTATTATTTATAGTTTTGGGTTTAATTTTCAAAGACATTGGTATTTATATCTACACAGAAATGCTTGTCTTCTTACGTGAATGCTCTCATACTTAGATAATGATGCTTATGCTTTTAGTAGATAATACTACTTCTTGGTACTGTGCTTTCTAAACTGTTTCTCAGAAAACAACCATGAAGTAAAGGAACCATCAACTTAGTAGATAACATTATGAATCAATCAACATTTGATACTTTTCTATGAGAACTGCTTATCTTTTAAAAATATCGTTTCCCGTAAGAATCTAAAAGTCAGTATCACAAGGGCAATTTATTTTACGTGTAACAGTCGTAACCCGTTGTAAATCACTCGGACCTTCGATTCTCCTAAAACGCGGTGACAGTATAATGGAATGGTCCAGGTATGTGAAGATAAAAAAGTAAAATTCCATCGACAATGAGACTACAAAAAGCGTGACAAAGTTCATAGACTCCTCTTCTAATCCTTTATTAGGGCCTCGCAGCGGGAAGCGGAGTGGTGTCCCTTATCTGAGACGGTTTCAACAGCGCATGCGCGTAGTGGGGTGCGCGCAGGCAGCATTTCGCGCTCTACCGCGATTGACGACCGCCGCACGCACGACGCGCCCGCGCAACCCAAACTTTCAAACATTCGATTCGATTTTCAATATTTCAAAATGTTCTCGAACACAGTGAGGTGAAATTGTGACTTGAATTTTTTTAAGAATTTAAGTACTTAGTGTGTCTAACTGTGAACGGCCAGTGATTTTGGTGAAAAAGGAATAACATTTTAAAGGATTTGGATCAACCCTCGAAAACTTCAAGGTAAGTTTGTTGCTTTTTATTTGTTATTTTGTTCGGTGGTTGCGACAACCGTGTCGAGGCGAGTTGTTGCAAAGTGCAGTTTCGTTTGCGGCTACGTATTTACAACATAATAATGTACGTCGTCGGCATGTCCGGTTGCGGACAGACTTTCTCGAGGTTTTGCAGACATTAATCTTGGCTAGATAACTGATTATCGCTTATTGAGGCAGTTAGACGAGCGCTAATTAGAATAAAATATTGCTTCCTCTCCGGTTTCGTTTATTCACTACAGAGTGGAGGCAAAAAGAAGACAGATGAAAGAGTAAATCATACAAAATAAAGCTCATGCCCAAAGAGTACTTTTAGCTAAATAGTCCAGACTTGGACAGAACCGGAAAAAATCGACCTATATTCAACAGTGGGTGGAAAATATTTTATGATGATGATGAACAAGAACCCAAATTATAAAGAGCAGCTTTAAATGAACGGTAGAGTCAAAGGTAAAAGAAACGCACCGAAGATGCCTCGGATATTAGAGGTTCAAAGGCGACGGCGACCACTTACCATCAGATGGCCCTCACGTACGCAACAAATTATTACAAATAAAATAGGTGGCAAATTTGACAACTTACCTGTGGTAAAAAACTAGGTTTAAAACTATTATAATCGCCACCTATTCATCCAATCACTTATTTCGTTTCATCTATTCATTTCTTTGAATCTTGTTTTTGTACGTCCGCATGATACATTGAGTAGTTTTTAATCATCAGAAACTTTTTGTCAAATCTTTTCTAGGTGTATCTATAATATTATGAATGTAGGCCAATTGCCTCTATTATGTTATTTCAGTTGATTGAAAGCATTTAATTCCAAACTAAATCTATTGCCTAAGATCAATTCAACCTACTGAGCGGCTAGTTTCGTAACGTAACCTTAAAAGCGAATTTTTAAATGTAAAAGGTGGTTAAATCGGCTCTATCTACCAGCAAGAGTTTGTATGCCAAATAAGTTGACTGGTTTGAAAGTTTGTGTAACAGGTGGATAGATTTGAATTTCATTTTGTATGAAGGTAGTTTATTATCTAGGTTGATAAACAGCCTGGTTTTTATTTCTTAGTTGTGGCTCTTATAAAGAAAAGAAAGAAATAATAAGGAGATAAACCCAGCCGCTGTTAATTTCTTGGAAACTTTTAATTGAATTAAATTAATAACTATTATATATACTGATACTTGAAATTTTCGCAACAGTTGTTTGACGATTCAAATCAAAGAAAGATCAAAGAATTTGTAAAAAATAAAATAAAATAATTTTCACAAATCCCATAAAACGATTTTGGTATTTTTAAAACCAAAATCGATTAAACCAAGATTGGTATTTTTTTTAAAGTATTTTATTTTTTACAAAATCTTTTTTTTTACTTTTATAATATTCTGTTACGTTCTGTTTATCAACGCGTTCTTCATAGCTTTTACATAGCTCTGCTAATATTCAACGGTATTCCGTTCCAATTACAAACAATCCATTGCAAGTTGCATCAATTCAAACCGCAACAGCTTGTTGCACATCTGACCCACCCGCACGCGCAACTATTGCAATCCCCGCGTAACTATCGATATCGATATATCGTTTTATCCTATTCGTTAGATCATCTCCGTGAAAGTAGGTGACTGTGTGTGAAAGAATAGAACAATCGCGCCGGCGTTCTACATTCTGTTGGATAACATTCGATTTTTTATTTGCATAGTCTTGATTGCCTTCCTATTTTGTTTTTTGCTGCCAGTGTTCGTTAATAAGTAAGCTCGTATATTATATACTGAGTAGCCCTGTGAGGGAGTTTTTAGGCCGCCTGAAGGTATAGACCTTCAGAGACATGGCTTGTGCTTGTTATTAAAGGACAAGCAACCGTTGTTATACAAAAACGGGAATGCGAAGCCGAAAAGGGTTATGAACAACTTTTACTGTGGGACAAACCAAGAATTCGCGAAAAAAAACCAGCTGTTCCTAGAAAAACGTAAATGACACTCGACAAAATGTATGAAACAGCTGTTTTTTTTCCGTGAATTCTGGGTTGCTCCCATAGTAAAAGTTGTTCATACTGATGAGTACTATATGTGTCCTTTTCGGGTTATCGTACCCTTTCTGTATAACCCTGTAGTTTAACGTGTCCGACCCACGGTAGAACTCAGTTATAAATGTAAACCTGCGATCACCCATCCGAAGACTGACCGTGGCGTCCGCTCATGTTAATATTCGCTGAACTAGCTAGTCTGTACTTTGGAATGTTAAAAGGTCGATAGGCTTACTACTAATAACTTTTAATTACGTCTAACATGTACTTAGTGTACCGTTAATGGGTTAAGTAAATAGATTTGTATTAAATACATATTTCGTTTCATTTTATTATTGAGTGCAATGTATGTACATAATATGTATGAATACCTACCAATATATTATGTATTTAATATCTACAAATCTATTTACTTAACCCAATATATGTATTGCATATATACATACATATTTAATAATTAGTTTATATCTGCACCTAATAATCTGTTTAAATATACCTACGTATTTCTAAAAAATGCTAATTATTGCAGTAGTAAAGTGTATAATTGTGAATTGTTTGCTTTATTTAGTATCTGATTAGTTGTTATATTATTTTAATTATTTAATAAAAAATTAAGTAGGTATTTCTCTACGTTAATTTTATTTATTGAACATGCACAATTGCACACGTAGCACAAGGTATCTTTTTGAAAACTATAATTAGCTTGTTTCGTATGAAATTGTATGACATAATATTCGAATACAAAGAAGAATATAAATTTACTAACAGATTTGAAATTCACTCGTTAATCTTTTACGACATTTCTTGAATCACAAAGAAATTGTAAACAAAAACGTGCAGCTCTGGCCAGGTCGAGCGTAAAGTCTGCCATTCAGCGGCCAATTTACTAGATATTTCTATAGAGGGCATAAAATTACCTTTTGTGTTTCTCTATACTTCTACAGCCTAAACAAAACAGTATAAAGACAGCAACTTTGGACACGAGATAACGTGTTTAAGATCCAGATTCCACACAAGATAAAATACATATCTAAATTTGTAAATCCACATTACAGATCCGGTATGAAGTTGAAATGAGAGAAGACAAGGCTTTGGTAGGCGTTGATTCAAATATTTGTTGCTGATAAAAAATATCTCTATCACCAATTTTTTTGTCTATTTTTGCGTCATTAATCGTTCAAAATTGCAATTTTTTTGCGATATAAAAGTATTCAGCCTATTAATTCAGGGATTAAGCTAGCCTCCATACCAAATTTCATCCAAATCTGTTTACCAATTTTTACGTGATTGAGTAACAAACATACAACATACAAACTTTATACTTAAAATAATAATAAGATTTTGCTTTTACTCTTTCAAAATCCCAAAAAAGGAACAGAAAAATCATCCCTGACCTGAGGGTGCGGCCGATGATACCTGTAGAATAAAAAATACAATACACGGTTGGGACTAGCACGTGGTCCTTATTTACCTGCTGGAGGTAGCATTTTTTACCTCCAAAAGATAGACAAAGAAAAAACAAATTTAAGAAAAAAAAATCATGATTATATAAAAAACTCAGCTGTTCCACAAAAATGACGCTTGACAAAATGTATGGAACAACTGATTTAGTTTTGCGATTTTAGGTTTTGTGCCATTATAAAAAATGTTCATAAAAATGTGTACTATGAGCCCAGAAAATATAGATAAAAATTAAAAACCAATAAATTCATACTATTTAATAGGATACAGTAAGTGCTGTGTAGTGCAATACCTATACCTCTATAGTGCAAACATACAGCATAAAGGCAAAGTACGTCACAAAAAGTCGTTTTATTGTGCTACATAACAATTTTAAAAACATAAAATTTATCGCAGAACTACGAGAGTAGAACGTCACTTATGTTGTTATTTATTCTACCGGAAAGATTATAAAAATAATAAATATATTTAGGACTTTTAGGTCTAAATTTCAGAACACAGACTTTCTGAACCTTTCTGAATCTGCGCGATTCCTTCAGATACCATTAATTTTAGCGAGATAAAAAGTAAAACATGTGTAAAAACAGAGTATTAACTATGTCTATTCCAAATGTCATTTAATTTCGTTCAGACGTTTCAGCGAGAAGAAGTTAGTAACAAACGTACAAATAAACTTTTGCCTTTATAATATTAGTGAGATGATGAATTTGTTTCTGATCATGGCTCTAGTTAACCACTCACTAGACGTAACATCGTAGAATCGAGATCATCCACAGTTCAGTTAGCTTAGCGGTCATCCAACACCAGCCATTACCTGATGCCATAAACCAATGAAACAATACAGCTCATCGACACTCTGGTCACGTACTTTTGCATATATGTTACACTCAGTCGAGCCGCATACAGCGCCTGCCTCACGGATTTGTTTCGAAAACGACTTCTACTTGATACAACCAAGGTTATCAATGATTTCGAGAGCGTTCAATCTACGCCTTTATATTTTTATTTATTGCCGATTTCCTTCGTGTTGTAGATTACTATTACAATAATGGTTAAGTGAAGTGAGTGTGTTACGATTTGAAATGGTTTGTTAGATAATCCAAACGTATTTTGCTCAGTGCGCTGAGCGTACTGAAATTTATTGCTTACATAAGGCTATTGTTTTGGCTTTAAACTTGGGTATCGTTGTTTCATACTTGTTTGCGTGGTTTCAATATCTACAGTACTTACGTTTATTGAATTTTGTGCGAAATGTTTTTTGTTTGAAATTGTTTCGTTTTGGTAACATGGAATACTAAGAAGTATTGGGGCACAATCAGGCTATGATTTTAATAATAATACTACTTATATTTTTGTTATAATTAAACACGGGAATACCCACGTAAAAATTAAGTCGTCTACTACGACTAGTTTCGGTCACATTCGGTGACCTTCATCAGGCGAGTTTACAAACGTGATGCGCTCGCGGTTGCGTCTCGTTTGGCGTTTGGTAGTAGACGACTTAATTTTTACGTGAGTATTTTTTATTTATTTATTTATTTTTTATTTATTTATTTATTCAGACAAAAAAGAAACATGGATAACATTGAAATTTAGAGCCCTAGATTACGCACTAGGCGGACCTGTGTCGCGTAATCTAGTGTCTTCCGTATAGGATTAGAACCCATTATACGAGTATCTTTATATATACAGCTAAGTAAACAAGTAATCAAATTAATACTAGGAAATGCTATGGTTTTGTGGTCATGATTGAGTCCAAATCATAATTACACCATACAAGTGTATTGTGCAGTTGTTTTATAGGGTAGTGTGCAGTAGTGTAAGTGTATGCGTGAGTGTGTGACATCTCTGCGTAGCGTCAGACTCATAAGAGATGGACTCGCAGAGATGCCAGTGCGAATGAAATAGTTAACTTTGGGAATGTGTCAGTGCGTATGAGTATTATTTTTTTATGAGTATTCGTTTTTCGTATGAGTATTCCCGTGTTTAATTATAACAAAAATGTGTGAAAACCACGTTAGTTTCCATAGTAAAATACTACTTATAATTATGATACTACAGCTACTTTTACTACAGGAAGCGTCAGTAAGCTGTCTTATATAATATAGATCAACACTAATTAGCACATTTCCTGAAACAACAGGAAGTCTCGGGAAATGCTCCAAGTATTTTCCTTCATAGTACAATGTCGCAGGCAGGAAGCACCAATTTGTTGTCTTCCCTGGGCTCGTTTGAACTTGAACGGGAAAGCGAATCTTTAAAATCTGACCAAAAACATTCACGACTTGAAGTATCTATACATATTTCAACAAACTGTCGACAACAGCCTTTCGAATTGACTGCAATATACCTTTGAAGGAGAGTTTTACGTATACGTGTTTTGGTCTACACATGCACTACCTACACAAAAATCTTTACTCCAAATATTGTTTCGATACACATTTTGAGTTCGATGTTTTCAAATCAAAATGCAGAAGCGGAAATGTATTTCAACAAGATTTATTTTTGCGTAGAGGTTTTTGAAAAGTGTGTAGACCAAACAACTTGCTTTTTGGGTCACTAAAAATCAAAATACAGGTGTCTGTCAGTCTCCATTCCTACTTGGTGTAAGTTCACTTTCATTTCCTATAGAGGTAGGTCAGCTTTATTTATAACGTGTTCTTATAAACCCGTTATGTGGGTGACTGACGTTACGCGTAGGATAACTTGTGGTATTTTTTTTGACATTGTTGTGTTTAAGCGGGATCGACGTAGGTTGTTAGCTATCTCTTTCGTACATTTATTATAGTTTTTTGAGAAATAGAAACACTGAGATTCTGAAAAAATAACAGTTAAACTATTTCAATCGGCACTGTAAATATTTCTAGAAACTGTTTTAGTTTTGGTAACGGTTTTTTTTTATCATATCAGTTCAGGAACAAACTAGCTGGCTACTGTTTATCTCTGCTTTAATTTAGCAATGGCCTAAGAAATGTCGACAGTCAAGGACAATTAATTTATTTGCATAAGAATGTTCATTTTATTGTCAAAATTCTCAATTAACCGACTTGTAAAAATGTCTAGGCACTCCGGTAGTAATTGGTAAAAACCACAAGGAAATCTGTTCAGCGGTTTCTGAGATATTTTAGGACTATAATTTAGAGTAAATTGGCTGTGACAAAGTAGAAATACTTAGCTAGGTGGTACTTATCAAGACAATGTTATTTTCTGGGTATAATATTATCTAAGTACCTTCTAGCTGCGCCCTGTGGAACCGTACACTATCCCTTTTTTTGGTAAAGATTTCCTATCTTCAAAAGATTCCCGGCTGCATTGGGATGTAGGTAACCGAGTTTTAGTTTTTTTCCACACTCTTAAGTCCCGTCGGTGGCCAGTCACTGTGCTTAACTGAAGGCACTGTTGTCTCCATAGAAACGCACTGATGGCCCCTAGCACGTGGTCTGAGGCATCATTCTCACGACTTTGGTCCCCTCTTTCTTCCTCACATAGATAGATGCGGACCACGCTACGCAGTTGTCTTCCCTGGTCTAGTTTAAGAAGGTGGCCAGATCCCCAAATTTGACCACCCACAAGCCTAAAGCCGCGCGTACATTATTGAAGTTGTTGATTGAAGTTATACTGTTAATTTTTACCGGTTTAAATCCAAAGTTCAATCAATTCCATGGAGTGATTTCAGCTCAAAGAAGTAGCACACACGCAGACACAGTCCCAAATCTAGCATTTATAATATTAGTACGATTAAAATTGAGTACAAATTTTACAGTTAAATTAATTGGTTTTATTCAATGAAATAATCGTGGCTATAAGATTTTTTATTAAGGCATCCAGTGCCTTGTAAATCTTGTAATATCTTCCATGTCAACTCGAAGGCAATCAAGATGATTCAGCATAAATTAAAGAATGCTTTATAGCACTTTATGGTGCTTATATCCGATTGACTGGCTTCTGCCACTGGCTGTTTCTTAATAGAATTGAAATAAAGATGATTTGATTTAAAAAAATAATGGCATTTTTCGTGATCAAAGAATTTATTTTAGAGGTTAGCTTTATAAATTGTCAATAAAATGCAACCTTGGATTTAATTTAAACCACCAGTTAAGGATGCAAATTGTTATTATTTGTTTTAAACACGTTTAAACACGTCTGAATTATTTATTTACCATAACTAGTTTTTCGTGCTTAACTGATACTGATACCTATATCTTCACAATTTTTCGACCAATTTTGTAGTATTCATAGAAACCGTTCTGAGCTATAGTTTTAAAATTTTATGAAAATAAGCGTATTAATCGTACCAGAGTTACTTTAGTCGGAAAAACATACATACAAGACATACAAAACGTAATTCATACAATAATACATACAATTTAATTTCAGACTCTAAACCTTTGCTACGCTCGGTGAACGGTCTAATTTAGTCTGTATTCCATACAAAATGGGATACAAATCAACCATCCTTACAGACAAACATTAGCTGTAGATTGATGAAGATTTTGCGGAAGCATAGCTATGATTATGCGAGTAAGTAGGAAGTAATTTAAATTGGCCGTTTAATACCATCGCATAGTGACGTAGTCTGCTGGTAACTGGAGGTAAACCACTTTCAGCTTTTGACAGCATGAATTAAGTTCAATTTAAGTAAGTAAGTGACCAACGCGTCAAAAGTTCAAACGCGTCGATTTGTGCTACCCTTCACATTTAGGATTGCGCAAAATGCACTCGCAAAGTAGCAATTAGTAGCTTAAGTTTATGCTCATGTGAAATTCTAGTATGTAAATGAGAACATTTACTTTTATGAACGTATATTTATCATGTATTACACAAGTAACCTATGTAACCTTATACTGGCCTCAGGATTAACAAAATTGATGAAAAAATGTTATAAAAGCAAGCTTTTATTGCATTGTTATGCATTGTTATGTTGTTGTTGAGTTACACGGGCAGGTATACGAGTAGATGCCGAATTTCAGCACAATCGGAGTTCGGGAAGTAGTTCAAAATGCAGCAAAACTTAACCTAAACAAAGAAATGTACATTACAAGTTAAAAAATCTTGTTGAAAATATAAAGATATTAAAACTATTTTGGTAAAATCGGAAGCATTATCTGCATTCTGCACAAGTATTATATTTATAGATATTTATAGATTTGTACGGTAATTTAACTTCGAACACACTTGCATAGTGATTGCACAAAGTTTTGTTTTTTGCTTTAGCTTATCATCAAACTAGTTCATTCTAAATGCCATGCTGCCATTGACTTCTCACTAGCGTTTATTTCTTATACAGAAACGTGTTTCTCACCCTTTGCAGCGGAATTAATAGACTGTTTTATTTAGAGCAATTAAGTCAACATGGGCGTTTTAAAAAGGGTCTCTACAAACACCTCTACAGGAATGTTGAACATCACCGACACCGCTTTGCAGATGCCTTAACGGCGACAGCGGTTTGCTTCCCATCAGGCTGACCGTCTGCCTATTTGCCTCTCTTTGCTATGTCTAACTCATCACTTCATGGTACCATATAATGTACTAGCTGACCCGTGCCCACTTCGTTGGGCATAATGTTAATTAAACCCGAAGCCATCGCGCTGTCCGGACCGTTTTTTCTCCGATTCACTTTGCAAAACGGACTACCACGTAAAAGCCTTTTTATTTTTTGGTTTTTTATATAACCTATGACACTCAGCAATAATGTGGCTTTCTATTGGTGAAAGAATTTTTAAAATCGGTTCAGTAGATCCCGAGATTACCCCTTACAATTTAACAAATATACAAACACACAAACTTTACTTCTTTATAATATTAGTATAGATTATACTTACGCAGTGTTGTACCTAAATGTAAACCCCTAATCATATGCTTTCACAGTAATTTAACTTTCACCTAACATTGTGTTATTGACTGTGTCGATTTCGTTCTTCCGCAGATAAGCATTATTCTCTACATTAGTTTTGCGAAATTGCGCATTTTTTTTAATATTTTTCCGACAACAAAGAGGTTTAATGTAGACTGTATGTTTCAGTATATCATGTCAATTACACGGTCGCTTACATCGTCCAGATCGTCGGTGGATAGCCACGCGATACTGCCGACCAACTTATCTCATCAGTTGAGTTTAGCGTGGGAATCGTATTTTCTGAACAAAACTGACTAACACCAGTTGAAAATGTTTAGTTCCGTCATTTGTCCAACTTCACAGATATGTTGGTCGCTCTGTGCTGTTCCTGACCAATGGTAGATCTAATTTAGATAGCGTTTTTGAATCATAACTGAATGCGGTCGCAGAATGAAAATAATTGTTTTTTTCTGAATGTTCTGCCAAAGAGAAAAGCCTGAAAACCAACTGAACTACCTATTTGTTATCTGGCCAAAATCTGGCCAATCACTAAAACTTGCTGCACTCTGCTCTACCGAAATATACCGTATATTATTTAATATCATAAATATTTCTCTTAACACTTTAATCATTTATTGTTTAAAGTTTAAACAAAGTTCAGTTTGTCCCGGAACACTGACCATTTCCGCAGATCATTTAAATGTTTATTTCTTTTAAATGCAAACCCGTTTAGTTTTTGCTATGCTCTTGATATTATAATTTCTATTATAACCTTGGTTGGTAACAAATGGACATAATTATACAGAATATTAGACTTCCTTTTAAAACTTAATTTTAAGCTATGAAGGTTGTGATTTTCGGTCCATATATTTTAATACAATTATATTATACTAGCTGACCCGGCAAACGTTGTTTTACCATATAAATTAATAGGGGTTGGTGATAGAAGGGTGAAAATTTAGGGTTGTATGTATTTTTTAATGCCACATTATAAAAAATAAAAAAATAAAAATTTTGTCTAAAAAGTAAAAAATAAAATTTAGGGGTGGACTACCCCTAACATTTAGGGGGATGAAAAATAGATGTTGGCCGATTCTCATAGATACCGGATAAGCACAAAAAATTTAATCAAAATCGGTCAAGCCGTTTCGGAGGAGTATGGCAACGAAAACTGTGACACGAGAATTTTATATATTAGATTTATTTTGATTAATATTTTATTATGCAGCTAATAATAAGTAAGCGAGTAGGTATATCGTTTTGTAGTTAGCTAAGTACAAAACAATCGTCATGTTATAGATTTTATACAGGTATATTTTTTTACTTTTCTTTAGTATACCTACTTAAATAAACTCTCATCCAATTTGATATTTATTTACAAATCGCTTAATATCCTCACTCAATTGCTAAGGTGTCAGCGGAGTGACACTTCAAAAAACCTAATAACACCTGTACCGAATCACAATCGAAATTAGACACACCTACTCGAACTTTGTCTATGACTGAGCTAAGTCGTAGAACAAAATACGTCACTAGCCATAAAATTATGCGCACACGCATAGTAGCCAGATCTTCCCTTCACGTAACGAGGTAATCAAGTTGTCATACTCAAATTATCAAATTAAGATTTAAATAGCAACGCAAAACTTAGCTAAGGCCATATCTGGTGAACGTAATGGTCAGAGGTTTCCGGAATAATAACGAATCGATTTGGCACGCTAAGGTATGGTTTGCCAAATTAGCCGTATTTTACTATGGTTCTAATTATGACTAATTATTTGGAGCATAATCTGAGACGTCGTTATTCAATAATTAAGGGATTAGTCAAGGCGATAATTTGGCGTGTCTTGAATTCAGGTTAATGCTTTGGGTTTTACGTCTAGACATCACTTAATGAGCGACGAATTTATCTTAAAATTAATTGTTGACGGATTTATCTTCAAAATTAATTGTTCATGTAAATCTACTTGGTTTTTATTTCGGAAAACGCTTAATACCTATATTACCTATAGCGAGTCAATACTCTTGTGAATAAAAGAGCCATATGTGAAGTAAAATGTCAAATAGGTATTGATACGCTTCTGAACTCGATCTTCAATGCGTCTTATTACTCTACAGGGTTATTCATAAAGGGTATGCTAAGCCGAAAAGGGCTCTTAGTACTCATCATTATGAACAACTTTTACTATGGGACCAACTCGAAATTCGAGAAAAAAAAAACCAGCTGTTCCATACATTTTGTTGAGTGCCATTGACATTTCTCTATGGAACACAGCTGATTTTTTTTTCTCTAATTTTGGGTTGGTCCCATAGTAAAAATTGTTCATAAGTCTTAGTAATGATGAGTACTGTGAGCCTTTTTGGGCCTAGCATACACTTTATGAATAACCCTATATAGAGGTATACACGTATACAAGCCTTTTACAAAAGCTGTAAGCGATTCTTTGAGAAAAGCGGACGGCTTGTATTGTTCGTTTAAAGTAGTTTTTACTTTATTTATTTTCTTTATGGTTTTGTTTGTTTAATTTATTCGTAACTATAACCTGGCCAGCGACAAGTCATGTCTCTTACGTCATGAGCGTTGCACCACGCGCGGCGTAGCAGAACGTTTACGCTTGCGACAGTCGCCATTACGCCTTCCACCCTGTCTTCCTGAACAATTTGCTTGGCACGCCTTCGCAGCCATGAGTGAGCCCTCGAAATTGCTAGTGTGGTGGTAATTTTCTGTAATGGTTAACGCTCAAATAATTTGAGTAGACGAGACTGCGAGAACATTGCGAGAAAGTACACAGATCGCGCAAAGCCGATGAGTTTGACAGCAAGTTTGGAGATTCAACCATATGCCCACTGACTCTCATTGATTTCTGAAAACTATTGAGCTATAGTCTGTCGTGTGCGAAGGTCATTAAAGACATTACAAGTATAAGTTACTATATGATCTCATGATCCATTTACATGATGTAGCACTTGATCCCTAAAATAACTTTCTAATAAGCAATATAAATATGACAATCATTCTAATAGAGGACTTAGGATGGAATTTTTAAGTACTCGTCATAGAAGTGCTTTGTTGATAAATATTAATATTTCCTTACAATGAACATTGCATTTTAACAATTAAATAAAATTAAATGTTCATTGTAAAAAATATTGATACACCTGAAATTTTCTAAACCGGGTTTCCACATTTCCACAACATACCTAACTAATAACTTTCCTTTCAATACACCTAAGTTGAAAGAAAAAAGTGCAGCAATAGTATTTATACTAGTATTTATATAGCGCCCTGAGTAGATGTGTGTAGCGTTGCTGACCATTGCCGCCCAATCTCGTCAATCTCGAACGGGATCTCGTCAAATTATGCATCGGGATTGATCCCGAAAAATTACACGAGATCTCTTGAGATCGGGATCGGGATTGGATTCCCTACTCTTTTTTTTATTCTATAATAGGCTTGCATTTGAACGCCATCTTGCCTGATGGTAAGCAACGATACGGTCTACGATGGAGCATGCTTGCCTAGAAGAAACTGATGCACTCGCGACTTGAAGACACCTAGATTATATCTATAGGGAAACACCCACTCAGGCAAAGCGTTCCACACCCTAGTGGTTCGCACAATAAAGGTGGAATCAAAGCGCACTCTCGGCACAGCTTCTGGACGAATGTCCCGCTTGGACTGTACTCTGCATAACTCCCTTTCAGCCTTTTATACTACCGGAGCTAGTCTTTGGGTCACGGGCATAGACGAATCCGCTGCAATTTCACCTTCTGTTTTATGCTTATACTACTGTAGGGCTATTCATCTATTCATCACCTACTTAACATATACTTCAAACACTTGGCTAATAAGACTTATGTTACAAATGAACTAATGCGACCAGTCCTGTGCTGGTTCCAGTAAAGCACACATCTATTCATGCGTCTTTCACTTAGCCTCACCCTTTGATAAGTATTAATGGAGTCAGATCTAAAATCAGTTACAAGTCAATGCAAACAGGTTAGGTATATAGATAATATTCTGTGCTTATACTAAAAAGTATTTAGCGCATACCGAGCGGGAAACAATGGCTAAGTACTCAGCAGCGGGACATAGAAGACGTTAGCAAGGACGGAAGCAGTGAGCAGCAACCAGCGGAAACATGGAATGCTGTAATCAACGGCTATCGCAACACGTGGGGCAATCGGCACACATAACGACTGTTACAAACTAGAAGCATTTAGAGCCGAAATATGTTTTATAAGAATTGATGTGCAACTTTAAAACTAACTGGGTGAAAGACGTTATGTGGGCACCTAGTAGTCGCTATTATACGACGAAGGAACTAGTGCGTTTGAGGGAAAAGGTGTTTATGTGTGTCATTGAATGTCTGTCGAAACGGCTGGACTCATTTTTATATATTTTTTTAAAATCTAAAACACCTGATTTTATTTTCGCGTTTTTGGTGTTGATTCCATAGTAAAGGTTGTACACAATGATGAGTACTAACATATGAGCCTATTTCGACTTAGATACCCTTTCCTTATAAACTTAAATACGTCAATTTAAATAATTAGAAACAAAAGTGATTAAAAACTAAACTACTTTAGTCCACTTGTAATAAAACCACGTTGCTAGCACGCATTGTTTCCAATTCACCAGTTCCTAGTCCACGACCCTCAGATATAAAAAGTACAACAACCAATTATAAGACCAATACAAAGGCTACTTGAAATGACTTTTACTCGTTAATAATCGTGTGCCATTTCCTCGTGTTGAGTAATTTATTTCAGACTCTTCCCCTTTGCGTATGATAGGTCAAGCGTAGGTCAAGAAGCTCTGGTCACTTTCACTCATGTGTGAGTCTTTGACGTCTAAGCCGTCATAGACAAGTGACCACTCACGTTGCATTCTTTTAAATCGTGACAACCGTGGCTACTTTTACTCTGACCCAGAAAGGCATTCTAAACGCTGATAATGTTGGTTTTGTTCTTTATACTATTTGCATACTTTAGCCGGCTTTAAGTTAATTACTGGTTATAATGCTCTGATAACTTCTCGTGAAATGTCATGTATTTACGACAGAGTATTTTAATCATCGATTAAATTTAATCGTTTATACTTAAGTAAAACTGTTATAATTCGGAATATTTCCTAACTAAATTAACACCTAGCAACAACCTCTCACTATCGTGCCCAAATAAAATTAAGCGGGAAAATTCATATTAAATATTGGCCTCGGCTGTAACTCGTCAATAATTATGCTACTTAAATGGCGAAGTAATAATTTTAGCCGACCGTAAATCTTTCTAGATGGAAAGGAAAGTTATCAAGACGCACGATCGGTATGCGATGACACCACAAGCACGCGACCACCCGCTCTGTCACAGTTAAAAATAATTGCGATTTACAACGAATACTCAGAACCGTATGTACGAGTAAGTACTGATGTCACCATCTAAAACAATGCTGGTTTTGAAAGCTTCAACAATCGACACGCCAACTATTGAACAATGTCTTCTAGTAGTAGACTCAAGTGGAAAATCGGTGTACTACAAGACGAAAATCTGAAACAGACAGATCTCATTTAATTATTATTCTTTCATATTAACAATTGGCCAGAACGCTTTCAAGATTTTGATTCGATTCGCTTCTAGACCTTGTCATTATGCTAGTAATACTCTTTCGACATATTACTATTCAAATCGACTTACTCTACATTATCGATCTATAATCACAATAAAGTGCCCACTTACTGATGATAAAGTTAGATTATAAAGTTGTACAATTGTGCGAATGCAACGTCTATTTCAGTCGAACCGAGAAACAAAACAAATCACAAATTGTTCATCATCAACCAAATGGTCCACGTAACATTGGAAAGGTCGAGCGTAATACATACATAGGTTCAGTGTGGAATAACAATGAGTTGACTCTTAGAATCACGGAAGTGTGTATCCTATAAGGAAAGCCCATCGCGCCCATAGCGGTGCAAGGTGAGTAACCTTGAGATCTCTTGCTGAGCCGTCGATGACCCGGCCTTGAGACGACCTCGAGCTCTCGAGATCTAGTTTAGGCGGTTCGCGGTTGGCACGATTTAGGAGCAGTCAAAACCATTCAGCACACGATTTCGCTGTGACTAAAGTGTCTGCGTTTTTGTTTTAGGTACTCACCTCACAGTGTAATGTTTAGTCGATAGACTTGTTTAAACTTAACAGGCGAGAAAATGTTGTTATCTACTTGTAGAAAGAAGTGAAGTTTGTTTGTATTTTGATCTCCAAAACAACTGGTCCGCTAAAAACAATATTTTACTAATGGAAAGCTACCCCAGCGCTATCCCTGAGTGCTTACTGACTGTACACTATATTTTATATTTCAAAACCTGCGAGACTGAAGGTTTACCTGATAGAGATTAGGTTATAAATAATTGTATGTCTACATTTTATAAAATAATTTTCTTCACTATGTTGATATTTCTACTTTATGGTTAATACTATGTTGATTTTTATTTAAGTAGGCAGGTTATGAATTGAAAAGGTGTATTAACAAGTGAGACAGTGCAAATTCAAATAGACGCATCACGATAAAGTTATAAAAATATACGACGTATGAGTATAAAACACACAGTCAATAAAATACTTAAATACTAGACATACGAATATTGCTTAACAATGTTGCACACATCCATTAATAAAACGCAGCGTACTTCGCGTGAATTCAGCCAGTTATTAATTAAATAATACTGCTTATGATTACTGGAAATGGTTTAAAATGGCCTTCTGTAGAACTTATCGTC
This sequence comes from Alcis repandata, assembly GCA_949125135.1. NCBI lineage: Eukaryota > Metazoa > Arthropoda > Insecta > Lepidoptera > Geometridae > Alcis > Alcis repandata. The sequence goes on along the minus strand of OX421226.1, from coordinate 4,914,899 downwards.
GTGATAACCATTTTGTAAATTAAATCACCAGTTTTTGATTGCTTTTAACCTTGTTTTTGGATGTACTTGAATCATGATATATGAATTTTATGGTCTACGAATATCAGTCCTAAAAATCATTTAAAGTGTTTACTGTAACTTCCTTTTGAATTTGTAAAAAGTTGCGCAAGAGTTTCTGGTGTTGAACAAAAGGGTTAATGATTTACCTTTAAGGTTTCATTATTTTTCTGCCCTTGGTAGCATCCAAAACGTGCGTTAGAACCTACTTTTGTGCTTACCTATACTAGTAAACCGTGCTTTCTGAGGTAAATTGTGTATTTTTACAATAATTATGTTTAGTACTTACCTATACAATTTCGGCTAAAACAAGTAAGATAGTAATCACAAATTCTTGAGTTGTTTCAGACATTTCTTATTGTATCATTGCATGCGGTCATTCTTTACTGGATTCTCATTTGAACATTATGTTAGGATCAAACCCCAAATTACCAAATTAAGGTTAAGGTTCTAGCTTACCTAATAGAAAGAAAATAAAGAGTTTTTATGTACCTAAAAATAAAGGGAGAAAAAAGAAAGATATCTGTTTATTCGACACAATAACAAGTTCAGGTAAAATATGAATATTATAACAAAAATAAAAACTCAGACAACAAATAGTTAAGGAAAAACAATCTCTTTCGGAAAAATAACAAAAATCGTGTTCAAGATTGCAAAAAGATAAAAAAGTCGGAGACGCTGAGGTATACCTAAAGGTGGTTATTAGTCACATCATAAATGTTACCTATCCTATTTATCTAGCTAAACTATCCCAACATAAGACACCCTAAACGTTTCAACCATAATAAAACGACCTAGCTTGTTTGTTTAGGCGTCTCACAGCACAGCACGTTACAAAAGCCACTGGTTTTCAAACGTGCGACCTCTGCACGTGCTCGTGACATGATGCGCCGGCGTTCCTAACGAATTGCTTACAACACTTGACGCAGAGATTTATGGCTTTTGGTGTCATTCAAGCAGCCACAGATAAAATATAGCGACTTCATTTTTACCTGTATTTTTATCTCAGTTTGGAATGCTTCTAAAATTTTTGTTAACTTTTGTATAAAAACTAACGTGGTCCGACCCCACCTTACTTTGTCCCGTTATTTGTTAGAAAATGTTTCGTTTTCTTGTTAGATATGAAACAAAATTTGGCAAAGAATTAGGGTTCAGATGTTAAAGAAAATTATGTTGTTTTGTTGTGATTATGTTAATAAAGAGTTTATCTATCTATCTATCTATCTATGTTCATCTTTATTCCTCTCTACCTACGACACTCAACCGCTCTTCCTCGGTTTTATTCTCCTCTTCTATTTTACTGTCTCTATCTAGAAAGTTTAGTTACAATTTAACAACAATTCTTAAACAAAAAAACTCGAACTTAACCTTTGCTCGGCTATAAAAAAACCATCCTATTGCAATCGATTTTATCACTCTGTAAACGGTCAAATATCAATAATTCATGTCCAAATTCCACGAAGTCATTGGCCACAAATTAGGTACTGTCAAAGCGTTGTGTGATCAGAATTATAAGCTGGGCTTCGATTGTAGAGGTAGGTAAATTATTAGGACTTAAAATAAATCAAGTCTCATCGGAATACACTAAAACTAATACTTCTAAAGATGTGCGTCTAAGGAATAAAAACAATGTAAAGATTGGCATTGTTTTGTATTTTTTGGCATACAAAAGCAGTTAGACAGAGCTGTTAATCTAACGGTGCAAATAAACGTCCCGTGATACACGCGCGTAGAAATGATGGACTCAGTGCGGGTCAGCAGAGCACGGATCAAAACACGCGCGTCAGTTGCCGTCGGCGAAGTTCCTGTTAAGTTCCGAAATCTAGTAGACCGTGAGCGGACTGCAGGTTTACTTATCTCATAATATACCTAGCATTTTGAAATGCCTGGCAATATGACCGTGTGGCTATGGGAAGTCCGAATCTGAAAAAAAAAACCAGCAGAAATTAGCAAGAAGTGTCTAGTATAACTCGCGCTGTCTATTCATCGGACGGTGCAGAGTGCGGCACAACGGTGCGTGGAGGACGGTGCGATGTAATTGTTTTTTTTTTCGTAAAAGATACCAGAGATGGATTTTAATTCTATTGCAAAAGTTATAAAATGGTGTACTTAATTTCTTAGTTGTACAGAAACCATTAATAAATCGCTTTACTTGTTGAAACTTTTATTAAAAATCACTAATCACGGATGTTACTTAATTAAAAATTCTGAAGATGCGAAGATAAAACAAGTAACCTTTGCCAACTTATTGGGTAAAATCGTATCTGTAAAGGCGTTGTCAGAATAAATTAGTTGAGAATTTATTATCGTCGGCATTATGTATCTACATCCCATAACAAATAATTATACATACCTAATTACAAATATATTTAACATATCGTAGACAAAACAAAAACAAATTTGCCTTTTTGTCTTCGATAAATAACTGTAAGTTTATAAGATTTGCTTTTATGATTACTGCCAGTTCGATGGTACGTAAAGCTAGCAACTTTAGTATTTTATCGGTTCAAGTACAAATATTTTAAACAATGCAAACAATTTGACATGGCACCTGAATAAATTAGCCAAAAAACGCCGTTACGTCCTCGTTTCGCAGCTCGCTAAACTTCGTCAATCAGCAAATAAATAAGCAATTATTGAAATTATATGTACCTACTAGGTATCTACTATTATACATATACTTACTAGATATGACAGCGCAGTACATTGCAGTGTCGTATTTAATAGACCGAAAAGGATGGCGCGCTAAAGAGGAGATTTATACTCAGCAGTGGATGGAAAAAGGTAGAATTATGATGATTTACTAAAGGCACATGTGCCATGTTTAACTTTGTTAAATTTAAATTATCCACGTAAATATGACCAGGATCCTCGTAGGCAGTAGGTACACACTGCGTTATATCTATGCGGAAAGTATAATAAGAACATGACCTAGCCAGCCAGCGTCTAGCCAGTGACCGAGTGAAGTTGAGTAACTCAATCGAAATGAAACACTGCTCCAAAATGTAGTGTCATCTCCACGTTGTAAATAGTATCTCAATGTATGCGACTTTATTTTTTAGTATTTTCAATTCGAGACAAAAAAATGTCTTCTTTTGATAAATCGCAGCAATGATAGAATAACTCAAGCTCAGAAGTAAAAAAAAATATCAAATAAATTCAGTTTAGTCTGTGGTTCAGTATACTCTAGTCAGAGGAAATATACCAAAGACAAAATTCTTCCAGACGGATTCGGTAAGAAGCAGTCACACCTACTTTTAAACTTAAAACATCATCAAATGAGGTTGTTTTATTATATTTTTTCTATTTTAAAAACGGCTCCTTGAAGAAGAAGAGAAGAAGCGACAGTGACCGAGATAATATCTCACTCACTAGAATAACGCCCCAAGCACTCGACCATCTCGAAACTCGATGTTGCAAACTCGAATAACATCGTTTCGATTCGCGTGCCGGTAATTAAATGCACAGTCCTACTCATATTAAGAACATCTAAAAAACATCAACATGCGTGTTTGAGTACGAGGCAGCTCGGTGACAGGGCTGCCAGATTGGGGGCTTTTCTCGATTTTGGGGAAAAAATTGGCGCTTGTAGAAATTTTGGGGAAATGGCGCGGCGTAAGCAAGCGCTTATTCTTTGTTTATTAACGACAATTTTCTTCCAAAAACGATTTTGTAGATTATTCGTGTCCTACTTCCTAGTACGACCGTGGAGGCTTTTCAAATGCCTTTAAAAAAATTATTTTGACTTGAAAATGATTGTTGAAAATGACTTTGACAATGATTGTACTGTTCGTGATCTTGGAGATATAAGCATATAATTTTGGGGGAAAAAATCGATATGGGAAAAAAATAAAAATTTGACCTGGCAACCCTGCTCGGTGATGACTCGACCTTTGGGACTAGAAACCTCTCTTTCATAATTCTAAAGCTTAACGGGGACGCGTAAAATGAATACTAAAATTGCAGAGTTACTCACTCGTAATCGAGTAATTACGTGCATTATAATAATTACGTTATAACGTGGTTGTTGAAACTTACAATTATTTGCGGTTTTTAACGCCTAGTACAACAAGCATTGGGTCGACGATTTAAAAAGATATTTATATTGCATTTTTTGGGGGCTTAACTTATAAAGCCTGCTTAAACATATTCACTACTTAAATTTCTCCGTCTTGTTTTCGCACGCGATATTTCACGTTAGTGAGAAGTTGTCAGAGCATTTGAAGCCGTGACTATAACTTTAAGCAATGTTTATTAGTAAAGTAAGACTCGAAGTAAAATGAGACTCGGGTACTCGAACATTGGATTCTTTAAAAGAACTGTTAATAGTCTTAAAAAGTCGGCAACGTGTCCGTAAGACTACAGATCCTTCAGTGCTACAGATATCCATAGGCGACGGTGATCGCTTACCTTCAGGCGGCCCGTCTGCTTGTTTGCTACTAACATTAAAAAAGCTATATTTTAAAACGAGCTTTTATTAAATTGTGTTTGTAGCTCAATCAGATATCGGGATATGGGCCAAAATTTAGTTGCAAGATTTGATCTAAACAATTTAACATTATGTTACATTGCAAGTTAAATAATAGTTTGGATACCAAAACTAGTGCATCTCATTACGTATTGGTACCAAGGTACTTCTCAATTGTTCTCAATCATACATGGTTATACAGAAAGGATATGCTAACCCGAAAAGGGCTTATAGCTCTCATCATTATGAACAACTTTTACTATGGGACAAACTCGGAATTCGCGAAAAAAAAATCAGCCGTTTCATAGAAATTTACAACGACATGCGACAAAATGTATGGAGCAGCTGATTTTTTTCGCGAATTCCGGGTTTGTCTCACAGTAAAACTTGTTTATAATGATGAGTACTACGAGCCCTTTTCAACTTAGCATACCCATTCTGTATAGCCCTGTAAGGTTGTATACCATCAATAAACATAAATACAGACCTATTCCTTATTAAATTGTTAGTTTTCGCCTATATAAATAATTGCTATATTAAAAGTGTGCGAGGTTCTTCGTAATTATTAGATTCAAGAAAACATTGTTAGCGAAGTTTGTTGTTATGTTTGCTTAACATTGTTAGCTAAGTTAATAACCATAGTGTTATATATGAACTTATGAACTTACTTATAGTACATACTATGTATTCTGTGGTTCGGGTTTTAAATATACCGCACCAGGCGAATAACGCATTTTCCCCGTTTTCAGACATTTTTAACACGCTTTTATTAGCTTCACCTGTATGTTTGTAACCGACTCCTTTGAGCGCGTTTTTGACCCACTTTAAACGGTCAGATTTCTTTCAAACTTTGTAGATATATCGAGAACCGATGACAATACACTAATCAAAGCGTGTTTTTTAGTTTTTTTAACTAGTATTTGTTTTATTCGAAAGAAAAGGTAATCTTTCTTTTCTAATGTAGTAGGTGTCTTGTACCTATAATGTATGTAGGTATCGATAACACTTTATTGATACCACAAAAGAAAACTCAAACACAGTCAAAAATATAAGAGAAAGCTCAAAGGGTGATATTATCACTAAAAACAATCTCTTCCAGACAACTTTTGGATCAGAGGTAAGCGGTGTAGGCGGTGTGTTATAAAATAATGTATTTAAAAGGTACATTACCTTTTGTATTATTTATTTCAGTTACTTTAACTGTCCATTTGCTTAAAATAAATAACTTTGTTGGCGCGGCGACCCACATATAATTAGTATCTTGTCCTCGGAAATTAAAATGCTCCGTTAATATAATTAAATAAATGTATTAAAAGGTGTCTAAAATTAAATTGTACGGTATTTAAATAAATACCTAGACAGGAATCATAAAAACAACATTGTTTTTTTTTCCGGCTGCGGAAACTAATCTACATATACTAATAATAATATTACATATAGAGAGGAAAGATTTGTATCTATTTTTGGATGTTTGTGTGGAATAAACTCAAAAACTACTGGACCGATTTCAAAAATTCTTTCACCATTCGAATGCTACATTATCCCAAAGTAACATAGGCTATTTTTTTTTTTATCCACAGTGAAGCGTGCAGGGAACAGCTAGTAACCAATAAAATAACCGGCATATCGGGATCAAATTTGAAGCCTTTATTTAACAGATCTAATTTTTCTAAAAGTAGTGATGTCCTTGTCTTATAGGTAGAAATGACAAAGACAGAATATTTTTAGTTAGTTTAGATCTGTCAAATAAAGGCTTCAAACTTGGGCCCATTATCCCAAGGAGGTTTTAAATCTCCGACACCGCTGCCATTTTGATCTTAATTCTCCTTCGCTTATAAACAACTTTAGCCTCAATAAACCGTAGTTTTAGAAATAAGTACGTGGATAATACTATCGTGCCTTGACCTGTCGTGTCAGAAAACCGTTTTAAGTATAATTTCGTCTAGGTTTGACCAATTTTAACACCATTAGCGGTTTTTTCTTTTTTAAAATGTTTTATTAATTGCCGGTAAAGATTCATTGTCAACCGGCGCGGCTAACCTTGACACGGGTCAAGAAAACGCTTTACCTCTTGGCTTAATCTTTCGTTGAGTAAACGAGTGAGTTTCTCAATGATCTTAATTTTGACAGATAGCTGCTAAGTTTTCATAATCTATTAGCTATTAGGTTAATAAAGTACTGAGAGTTAAATTCTCTCCTTTTGAGTCTTTCCTCCCAAAAACGATGATTTCCAAAATTAGGAAAGGAATTTTGGAAGAAAGACTCTAAAGGTAGGTAAGTCATGATTACTCAGTGTACTTACTACTAATACATACCTAATAGCCAATAGATATAGAGCTGTATGTAGGCTTACGAAAATTGCTCAATCGATGCTCTACGATTTAACAGATCTATCTAACAGATCTAAAAGCAAAACCTTACCTATTTTTTCAAAACAGACTTTGGTACCCACTGCTGGTTTCTGAGAAATCACACTATTCCACATTAACGACAATATACCGAATATACTTTCTTTCCTCTACACATGTCGAGTCTTTATTTTTAAACACTGCTCAAAGTTAGTCACTGCTTAAAATGCTGATAACTTCTCGCTGACTTAAAATGTCACATGAGGAAACAAGACGAAGAATTTTATGCACTGATTAAGTTTAAACAAGGTCTATACCTAAGCAAAACCCTTTATCTAGAGCGGCTATACGCCGGTAACTTTCGCCCTTTAAAGTAGGTTAATGCCATCCAAGTTTTCCAGGAGTAAGTTAAATACCTTACCTTCAGATGAATTAGTAAGAGCGCTTAATTTGATCGGAATGTTGAGCTTTCAACATGCAATTATAAATAACCTCGATTTAAATCAGCTCGTAGTTACTTTCAAGTCGTCAACGAAGTTTCCAGAACCCCGGAAAATGCTACAGTACCTACCTATTTACTACTGGTGCGCTATAATTCTACACTGATGCACGTTTATCAAGACTTGAGGCAGTTCCTGTGAAAGCGTGCACCCACTAATTAATGTATAAACTATTGCTGATATATTTAATAGCAAACAAATTTATTTACCTATATGAAGTTCACTTAGATTCATGGAGCATCGTTTGAACATACTGGATGTTGGGCAATTTAACAGATTACTATACAGGGTTATTCATAAAGGGTATGCTAAGCCGAAAAGGGTTCATAGTAGGTACTCATCATTATGAGCAACTTTTAGGGACCAACCCGAAATTCGCGAAAAAAAAAAACAGCTGTTCCATACATTTTGTCGAGTTTCATTGACATTTTTCTATGGAACAGCTGATTTTTTTTTCGCGAATTTCGGGTTGGTCCCATAGTAAAAGTTGCTCATAATGATGAGTACTATGAACCCTTTTCGGCTTAGCATACTTACCCTTTATGAATAACCCTATATAGCAGAGGCATACCTAAGGAAATTGCTTAGAGAATAGAGTATTAGCTCTGATACAGCTAGAAATATGCTCAACTTTGTAAGTCATCTTAACAAATCATCGTTTTATTTTCTTTTCTTTTTGGCTTAAGAAAATTCAATCGAACTCACATGGCCTTCTCAAAAGTCCCGAATAATTATTTATTCGGGACATAATTATTTTATTTAAAAAACCCAGTGTCTCGTGAAGATAGTCTGTCAAAGATAAAACTTCTCAGCGGATTAGGAGCTAAACTAAGTAAGGTTGCCTGGAAGAGATCGCTCTTAGCGACAGGCCGCCAGTTGTCGCACTAGTTTTATGTGTTATAATTCTTTTGTTTGTAATTTATGGTGTGAACAATAAAGAGTTTATCTATCTATCTATCTAAACTCTTGACTTTTGTATCCCTACACAGACTTGAGGCTTGTTTCATTTTCCAAGTGAACAGCACCATACCGTACGAGGTAATCGAGCCAGCAATTAAGTAATATCCAACCTGTGGCAATCAGGAGTCGCCTCAGACACCGTGACGTAAAGAGCCGTTGACCGGGCGCTGTTTACTTTCACAGCCTCAACGTCGCGAGGTGCGAAATGGAATATTATTGTGTTCTACAAAACTGCATCTTGTAGCTACTATTGTTTCTTCTGTGACTGCACCGAGCTTGAACAATTGGTGACTCAGATCTGGAGTCAAGTGGAAGGTTCAAGATCGAAGACTTTTGTCGTCTCTTGCGTCTTGACACACTTTTGCTCTTTTTTATGGCGCTGTAAAAGCCTTAGGCAAGGTACGCATGTATGTCTTCGACTGTGTCGATGAGTTCGCGCTCATCTTTGTAAACTAGGTTTTAAAATCCAACCTTCCAATCAATCCATCAACCTTGTTTTTTTATAATTACATCTAACTGTAGGCACAAATTGATACGGACAAGGCGAGTCTTGTATTATATCAAAGTATAGTGAAAGGTAACTAAGTCGAGTGGTCAAGGAGGTCTACAGCTGATGTTCTACATACCTTATGGCGGTTTTATCTTGATACCTAACAAATTAATCAATTCAGCTTAACGCGTAACTTAGTTGGAGTCTTGGCTAAAGCAACTTCGTTAGCATGTAAGTGGGACAGGCAATTTTGAAGGTAGGAAATATTAAGTACTCAAGTATCGTACGTAGGTATCTACTCGTATCTTTGCCTACTAGATTTTCTTTGAGGAAAACTAGTTTGGTCTATGAATTTACGTCGGGTGCACTAGCGCATAATAAAATAAAGTTATTACCTATTAAAAGATTTATTTAACCATGGGAAAATTTTCAATGATGACAAAATATTCTATAATATAATATTCTTGAACTGTTCTCTGCATCTTCGGAAAGAAAAAAAACCGGAGTTTTTATCGATTTTAAAGACAATATTTCGCAATATTGATGAAAGTTGAGCATTAGTTGGCCTTTGGTTGGCGGTCAATTCAACACGCTTTGTCTTTTTGGGACCATTAGTGGCATTTAGTGGTTTTTATAAGTGTTGATTGGTTTACGCAATTGCAATGTACCTATGCCAGCCAAGATTTATTCTGAAAGCTACACATAGCTTATCCAAATTAATTTACATCTCAGGGTGACGAGCGCAGTGCTGTGCCGCGCAGGGTCTTGAATTCTGCGAGTTCAAAATTCTGGGTGGCGCAGACCTGTTATGGGCAAACGTGACGTTTAACATCATAGTAGGGGAGCCCACGATGCTAAATGGGGATATCATCGAGCGTCATAGAGACCTATTGGGTTGCAAAGCTTAGATGATAAGAAGAAAAAATGTTAAGTGATATATACCTTTTCATCGCTGGGGGAAGCGGCTATAGATTTTTAAATATGTAAAAAAAAACTGTTGCATGGGCATCTTCGAGCGCGTCAGATATTGATAGCATCAATGCCTTACGTATTTTTAATAATGTACGTATGTTAATCTGATCGTTTGCATGATGCGGGTGGTTGTATGTAAGGGTTGAAAATGAAAAAAAAATAAAATTAATCGAGCGCGTCAGATTTTCTAAGGGAGTGTTAAGTGCACATTACACAGCACATTACACAGCACAAAAATAGCTCTCATTCACTAATCTGACAAAAAAAAATTAGAAAATCGGTTCACCCTAAAGGCCATCCCTGCAACTTCCCGCTAATTCCATTCTTAGGCGCTTAAAATTGTACTTTTTGAGCTCAAAATATATTCTAAGTGATATTTTGAGCTCGCTGAGTTCAAAGAAATAATATTTCTATGCATTAGCTCTTCCAGCTCAATAGTCTGATAGAAGTTTCATAGAACACTATTTTTGGAATTTTCAAACCGCAATAACTTTTGAATGGATCAAGCAATTTTCACGCAGTTGGCGGCATTCGATGAAGTTTTAATTGATCGAACCAAAAATTTCGGAGTAATCCCGAAAAAACACTTTTTCGGGTTTCTTTCGTTCACGATATCTCTCGAACGAATCAACCGATTTTGACCAGCTTGATGGCGATCGACGTGATTTTTTAAGCTCAAGAGCGGATTAGTTTTTGAAGTTGATCGATAGAGCCGTTTAAAAGTTATTCCAAAAAACCACTTTCAAAAAAAAAATTTTTTTTTTGAGATTTTCCAAAATTTCTCAAAATCTATCGGTCCGAATCGGTTCAAATTCACAGGAAATCTAATTTTGAGGAAACTCTTCAGAACGCCGTTTAGTAGATTCCGATCGGTTTAGTCGTTCAAAAGTTATAAGCGAGTCACATAGTCACACACACACACACACACACACACATACATACAGACATCGCGGAAACATCGAAACAGGAGCATGTGTTTCGGAGCTATTTCCCGAAACTTCCGGTGCATTGTCATGTTCCACTACACTTTGCTCTTGTAAATACTGAAAGTCTCGTGGTATTTTAATTGCAGTAAATAATTTATAGCACTGTGCGTGATATAAATCATTTAATGATGATTCCATCGACAATTTCGAGGTTATCAAAATATGTTCCTCGAGATTTTCGGAAAATCGGCTTGCTACGACGATATTCCAAAATATTTACACATTTTTTAAATGTTTTTACTGTAAATTTAATTGTTTTTTGTAAGGTACTTTCACCACAAAATACACATTTTAAATTAATATCACTCATATTAAATATTTATAAACTTTAATTCAGATAATAATACTCGTAATATTACAATATTTAGCAAAAAGAGCCGAAACGTTGGAAACACGTTGTAAACAGTATGCCACGAACGAGTCTTTATGATCAGCTGTGATGGCGTCATGGCAGCAGAAACCAGAGTGGGGACGGAGTGAGAGAGTAATAGATAGAGAAAGAGTGAGAGAGGAATAGAAACGCGGAGAAGGAAATGTAGGCATCACGCAGCTCCACGCATTTAACTTTATCGACGAATTTTTGTTATTTCGGCTTGCGGAAATCATCAGATTATATATTATTCGTTATTCTTGAATTATTTCCTTTAAAACAAAAAAAAATTTAGCTACGCTCGAGAATGTCGAGATGACGTTTTTTTTTTTTACAACTTTGCTGCCCTCCCCTTTCTTTACGTCACTCTCAAATTGTCAGATTAGTGAAATATACACTTTTTAGGATGTAATTAACTCTACCCTACCTTAATCTGACGCGCTCGAAAATTTCTGATGGTCAATTTTTTTTTACTAATTTGATCCTGCATCCTTCACGGGCGGCCTTATATATTTGGGCCTCATGTTTGGTGGAGGTACTTAACCGGGTACAAGGTATCCCCCTGTATATCAATCTGCCGCGCTTTAGCACAACACGAAATCCCCGCTTGGGCTCCCGTACTATCAGGCGAGCAATTTGCTCGTCTCGTCACTCAATTACATTTAAAAAAAAAAAAATAATAATAATAATAGAAAGAGGCTAAGTTTGCATATAATGTTTGTAGAACATAATCTGAGAAACTATTGATTCGATTTATAAACCTTTCACAAATGGAAAGCTGTCTTTGAGTGCTATAGTCATTTATAGCGAGGCCAAAGGCCGAACAACACCGGGTAAGAACTCTCAAACATCATCTAGTTTATATATAAAAACGGGTTAAGTGCTGACGAACTAGGCTTTGGGCCTCACTTACCTTTATAGCCTGCTTAAACTTAATCACTGCTTAAAATTTTCCCTCTTATTTTTGCACGCGACATTTTACGTCGGCGAGAAGTTAAAGCAGGCTTTATAAGTAAGACCCTTTATGCCTGTGTCATAAAGCGCCCACGGAGATGTAATAAGTAGGTAGGTATAATAAATAAATAATAAATAAATAAAAAAGTATACTTATTGTTTCAAACAAATTATTTTCACGGTATTTTGCGTGCACTTCTTCGAACTTTGCTAAGGCTCTTTACAGAGTCTCAATAAGTGGAGCGGAACAAATATGTGCATTGTGTAGGTCACACACCTACGTCCTACTTATTAGTCACTTAGCTTCAGAAAACATGAGATTACATTAGTAACTCACTCCTTCTATAGGCATAAGACTAGAATATATGTGTCAGACCGAGAAGCACAATCGGCAATTTTTCCTCATCGAGTACCTACTGAAGAAGACGTTCCTTTTTTTTATATATACTCGTAGGTACATACATAAAAGAGCGGCAAACAGGCAGACGGGCAGCCTGATGTTGAGCAAAACCGTCGCCTATGAACACCTGCAACACTAGCGGCGTTGATGCTTTGCCAGCCCGGAGAGGTGCTTGTAGACTCCCTTTTTAAAAAGGACAAAAAAAAAGGAAAGTATTGTTACCATAGCAGCCTGTCGAGATCTCAACAAAAGAGGGTTAATTTTTTTTTGATAAAAATTCTCGAACGGTACCAGCACTAAAAAATATGTATTATATTCGTGCGTTGATGCTCGATTAGTAAGGCTAAAACTTGGATAGCCGCTTCCTGATTTGATGTACCTAAGATCGGATACAAGCACGATTCAAGCGAGTTACCTACTTCAACGATATATTTGTATATAATAGATAGACAACACTGATGTCATTCTTGTTCAGTTACAAAAGGTTTTTTTTGAACCCCCTATAAACTTTTTGCTTGTTTTTGACACGATGTTTATCTACCTAACCATAAGTCACGAAAGGACAAACGCAAAAAAACATATTCAAGAAACAAAATAGAAACTAATTTTATATCTTTATAGTTATCCTTAAAAATTGGTGTTAATTAATTAACGAGTATTATAAAATAAAATGTGATAGTAGGTACGTACTCGTACCTACTACCTACCTACCAATTTTAAAACAAATTTAAATTTGATAGATCAAAAATTGTTCCCATTATTTTGAAACGGAATGAGTAGATGATTATAATTTTGTCATACAATACAATACATCATGTTTAGTTTAGTAAACGGTACAAAAGAATCGACACCAAGCAGGACTGTGGCCCACTTATGAAACAACAATAAGTCGGTAAATAGATGCTAAGTAAGTGTACCGACCAGAGATAATACTCCCATTAGATTCCCCATAGGCACAGATTTTTTTTACCAAATACAACATAATTATACCGTATGGCGCGGTAAATATCAACCAAATTGAGTTTTTAGATATAACTTTTCTAAACTTTATCATGAAATCCGCGCCTAGGCTTTTACAACCGGTCAATCAGAATAGGTCAGAAGCTGTGAGCTGTCAACTGTTTACATGGTCTGTGATGCCAACATCTCGTCATATCAACGTTTAGTGCAAGCACATTACCTATGTAGGATTCTGGAACATCAGTTAAACGTTTTGCGGTGTGTAAATAAAACGTAACCGCCTTCGGCGTTGTTGAAATCTAACCGCCTGTAATAGACGACCAGAAACCGCAGGTAATCATCATTATTACCTATTGATGATCCAAAAATTGTCACAAGCAACAACTAACTCAACCTCACGAAACTCAACCGACAAAAACCCAAAATTCACCCCAAAACCAGGAACCATACCTTTTTATTTTCAACGAACAATAAATAATATCCAGAAAAATAACACCGAACCGAAAACATTTTTTCGTCTCTCACAATAAAGAAGAGCCAATGTTTACTATACTACACCAAAATATTGCAGGGTTACTCGGTAAACTTGATTTACTCCAAGTTAGTGTTCTAGACTTTGCTGAAAATTACAAATTATTAAATGCTTTATGTATATCAGAGGCATTTGTCAAATCTGGAGATGAAAATAATATAAAACTTAAAGGCTATAAGCTAGCTACAAAATGTTTCAGGAAACATCAAAAACGTGGAGGCGTTTGCATTCTTCTCAAAAATGAGATTGAATACAAAGAATTATCCTTCCTTGATCAACTTTCAGTTGAACAAAGCTTTGAATGTTGTGGAGTAGATCTACCAGCTTATAAATGTTTTATTATATGCATTTACCGCACACCTACTTCAAACACAAATTTATTTACGGAAAAATTTCAAACAGTACTACATAAACTATATAAAAGAACTAGTAAAAAAATCATTATTGTTGGGGATTTTAATATTGATATATTAAAAATTAACAAAACTACTAAAGAATTTAAAGAAATCGTAGCAAATTACGGATTTAAAATACATATTAATGAACCAACTAGAATAAAGACGTGTATTGATAATATAATCAGCAATGTCTCAGAAGCCATTGGTAATGTACACTACACTGGTTTGTCAGATCATACGGGACAAACACTAAGTTTCGTAACACATAAAGTTAAAACTCGTTCTAAATACTTTTATAAAGAGAGAAGAGACTACGGACAGGACAACATCGAAAAATTTCAAAATCACCTCCAAAGTCTATCTTTTTACGAAGTATATGAGAGTTCAAATTTGAATACAGCATTTACACAGTTTCATGACACTTTCGTCCTACTATATAAATTATGCTTCCCAATTGTCAGGGTACGAATCACTAATACGGTTAAAACAGTAAAATGGATCACGAAAGGTATAAAAATATCATGTGCTACAAAAAGACGCCTGAGATTTAAATACTATAAAAATAAAAACATTTATACCAAACATAACTATAGAAAGTATGCAAATTATCTTAAAACATCTATACGGCTATCCCAAAAACACCTCAATAATCGCATTATATCCAACTCAAAAAATAAATGTAGAGCTACATGGGACATTATAAAAAACAACGAAAATTCAAATATGAATAATAATATTGGAAAAGTTAAAATCAGTGACAAATATTTCGAGGATCCAACAGAAATAGCAAATCAATTTAACAGCAACTTTATAAATACAACTAACACATATAACATACACAGGCAAACTAAATCCTTGGAATATAACAAAACTATTGGTAATAATATTTCAAGCATTTTCTTGAAACCTACAGATTTTAATGAAGTTAAAAAACTTATAAGCTCGCTCAATAATACCAAATCCGTAGGATACGATGAAATAACCACACACATACTAAAACTTTGTAGCAACGAATGTTCTGAAATAATTTGTCATCTTATCAATTTATCTTTTGAAGAAGGCACTTTTCCAGATGCTTTAAAATGTTCAATTGTAAAACCTTTATACAAAAAAGATGATAAATTAGATATTAATAATTATAGACCTATTACCTTGATACCAATATTATCCAAAATATTTGAAAAAGCTATGCACCAGAGGCTGTATAGTTTTATATTGAAGCACAACATCCTTAAATCCGAACAAAATGGTTTCCAAAAAAATAAATCAACCACACTGGCTAATTTTTTGTTAGTCAAAAGTATTACAGAACATATAAATGAAAAAACTCCGCTATCTGTTATTTATTTCGATATGAGTAAAGCCTTCGATTTTGTTTGTCACAAAAACTTATTATCAAAACTGGAGCTATATGGTATTCGAGGACTTGCTCACGATTGGATACAGAGTTATCTTAACAACAGAAAACAGTGTGTCGAAATTAATAAAATCAACAATAATAATGTGATGACTAGCTTTAAATCTAATTTTGTACACAACAAATTCGGCGTACCACAAGGTAGTGTATTAGGACCACTTCTGTTCCTTCTATACATAAACGACCTTCCCAATATAACCCCTCATAAATGCGTTCTCTTTGCCGATGACATATCCATAATAATCGCTAAAGATAAAATAAAAGATTTTGAAGTAGAAATTAATAAAACAATTACACATGTGATAGATTGGCTTAACAGTAACAATTTGAAAGTAAATATAGGTAAAACAAACTTCATGCAATTTTATAATATTCGATCTAAACCTCTAAATCTTAACTTACAATACCAAAATAATCAAATAAATGAAACTAGTTCAGCAACGTTTCTTGGCATTATTATTGACCAGCACTGTGACTGGAAAGCTCATATAGGCAAAGTATGCTCAAAACTCAGTAGTTTTGTCTATGCACTTCGTAGGTTATCATTAGTGGCATCAAGAAAAACATCACTCATGGCCTACCATGGTTATGTAAGCGCCGTTTTAAGATATGGACTTTTAATATGGGGAAACTCAGTAGAGTTCAATCGAGCCTTTATAGCACAAAAGAGATGCATCCGTGCTATATGTTGTGCCAATCCTCTAGAGTCTTGTCAGCCGCTTTTTAAAGAATTAAAGGTCCTTACGCTTCCATCTATGTATATTTTCGAAA
This sequence comes from Alcis repandata, assembly GCA_949125135.1. Lineage (NCBI taxonomy): Eukaryota > Metazoa > Arthropoda > Insecta > Lepidoptera > Geometridae > Alcis > Alcis repandata. The sequence goes on along the minus strand of OX421226.1, from coordinate 4,898,316 downwards.
TATGTACTTTTGTAAAAAAACACCCTGAACACTTTAAGAAAATTAAAGACAATTGTAGTCATTACTCTAGATATCCTAACCGATTACTATTACCCCAATGTAACAATGTTCTCTTTCACAGAAACTGCTATGTAATGGCTATAAAAATTTATAATCATATTCCAGAAACATTTAAAGAACTGTCATACTTTAGATTTCGGAATCAAGTCTTTAAATGGCTGCTGCAATATAATTTTTACTCCGTTAAAGAATTTTTTGAATTAAAATGCTAAATGCTAGGCAATTTTTATTGAAACACTTTGTGAAGTGTGTCAAAGCTCCTAACCTAATATTATAGAAATTATTCTTGTTATTAGTTATTGTACGTCCACAATGGATATTACTGTTGAGACTTTATTTTATTAAGACCTTTATGTACCTACACAGTTTTATGCAATAAATTTTATTCTATTCTATTCTATTCTATTCTATCTACAACTAAGTACGTGGCATATCAAATAATAGCTGTCATAAATCTAAGTGTAACTGGCGTAATTGTCAAGATCTGTATAATTTATTAGACCTAGGTCTCAGTTTGATGAATATACATACCTATATGGAGTCAGTTCGTATATGCCAAATGGCTAGGCCTGGTTTCAAAGGTTCCAAGCCGCCTGACCTGAAGGCTTCTGATATAGCTTAGCAGTTGTTGATAAGACACACAAGCTTGCGTTGTGTCACCTGCGCTCAATTTTATAAGTCACCTACGGTAACCCATCCGAAAACTGACCGTAACGTCCGTTGCTTAACTTCGGTGATTCGTTACTAACCTATTCGAGCTAAACTACGAACGTTTGAATGAAGGTTGTATTTAAATCAATTTCGATCCAATATTACATTCTAATGCTAGTAGTATTTCATCAAATCGATACCTAAGGATATTATTACCTTACTCAACATCACTCAGTCACTTTGCCGACGGCCACATTTGACTAGAATCTAGTCAAAAAAGTTGTTGTTAAAATGGAATGTTTGGACTATCTAGTCACTAGATATTCCAAACATTCCATTATTTGATTTTAGTTCTTGTCAATAATATAAGCCACGCATTGAGCCCAAGTTTGTAAGCTTTATATGACACATCTAAGTTTTCTAAAAGTATTAATGTCTTTGTCGTATAGATCGCAATGACATATTTATTTTTAATTAGCTTAGATTTATCATAAATTCTATTTAAACTTGGGCTCACTGGGTAGGTACTTAAATGATCACGTAACTATGAACATATTATGTATTGTCTTGAAAACACTTGGTTTAATTACCCAATTACAATTAGTTAAATAATGACGCACCCACCACCTTTCGTAAATAAGGAACCGTTTCTTAGAATTAACATTGGGTAAATACTGATATTGTTACCAAAATTAGTATTTCTAAGTTCGACGTAAGAAGTTGACAAACGTTTCTTTCCGAAAAGAGAGCCAATATTGAATCAGGGCCAAGCACGTCACGTTTACAAGGCAAACAAGCGAAATATTCAAAAATGTGTAACAAAGGATATAACGATATTTCCATACAAATTACAGATGTTTGGAGCTTTTATGAATAACTTGTAACCTACTGATTAAAGATTGGGCCTTTAAATGTTTACAAATTTTGTATGAAAATTATATAAAGCAACATTAGCAACATCAAACTTGATTACGATCTATCCATAATTAGCGTGCCTGGAAGAGATCGCTTTTGGGAATAAACTTGTCAGTTGTTGGATTTTTGAAGGCTATCAGCTATCCTTTTGTTTGTAATCTCAGGTTTGAACAATAAAAAGTCTATATCCATCTTTCTTAAACTGCTTTAGATATTTTATTTGTTGGTTCATCGCATCGTTCTATAGCTTTATTCACCGTATACCTAATATTAGGGTCGTATTTGCTAATATTTCTTCTATGCTACTGTTCAGATTTCATTTAAATTAATATTATGTTTCTTTGTTACAGATGGGGGGCTGTAGGATGACTATAGTGGACGACATCCTGAACCGATCGTTCTACAAGCTCGGGCTGATCGTCGGCAAGAACCCTGGCTACTTCATCATCATCCCAGTTCTGCTCACGTTACTTATGATCACTGGATATCAGAGGATTCATTACGAAATGGACCCAGAGTACCTGTTCTCACCGGTCAGTGGGCAGGGGAAGTACGAGAGGAAAATCGTGGAAGACAATTTCAAAGTCAACTATTCGCACAGATTCAATGTTGGAAGAATTACACGAGCGGGTAAGTTGATTTTGCTACTAGCTTGTTAAGATAACTGATTAGCAAACGAAATAATAAATAAAGAAAATGAATTTATTTCAGGCATTGTTTTACCCATGTACAACAACAAATAAATTAATTTAAAGATTTAGACAAATTAACAATATTTCGGTCGTTAGGCCCGTCACACACGTAGCTATAATATATAGTAATATGCCTTGCTATAATATATATTATAGCAAGCTACCACACACGGAGACGATGCTATAATATATATTTTGCCTTCATTTCATTGATGGTCGGCCAAGCGTTTGCACGCGTTTTATAATACAGGGTGTTTTGATTACTAATTAGATAATTATGAATAGGTAATTATGAATTCAAGAAGTAGGTACATGGTTATTGGATTTAATTGACAGTTCTTCAGAGGACGATTCTGATGCCGCTTTTGATATGTCAGTTGCCCCCGTATCAGGCTCAAAAACTAGAACTAAATGAGAGCATCTAGAGAGTAAAAAAACTCGTGGCGAATTTAATTTGTATCGTGAACTATCCTCAAAAAAATTCGCTCAATATTTTAGGAGTTCAAAATCGTCATTTGTAAGTAGATCTTCATGAATTAATAAAAAATTATATAAGCAGAAAAGACACAATCATGCGCAAAAGTATTAGTTCTGAAGAACGACTTTGTGAAGGTAAGGAAAACATTTAAAAAAAATTTAAATCAATCTTTTATTTTCTATAAAGTTAAGAAATACTTTGCATTTAAATACTTAGTTACCTACTACTTAAATACTCGAACCCTCGAACACGTTGGAACATGCTGTACATTCCAAATATGTCGTAATATTATGTCTTGCTATAAATTACGGTATATTTTGGTGACGTCATAGAAATATATATTATAGCTCCGTGTGCGGTCACTTCAATATTTGTATTGAAAATAAATCGTAATATGCCTCGCTATATTTATATTAATATTATATTATAGCTACGTGTGTGACGGGCTTTAGGTTGCATCCCTTGTGAATTGCAGTGCAGTCAATTCTGAAGGCTTTAGTTGACAGTTCTAAACTTACTAAAAAAAACTTTTTATCAATGCGGTCTATTAGACGGGAACATCGGACAGTCTTATCAATTTAAATCTGTCAACCAAGTTCTTTACAAAAATAAGATTCTGAGAACTCCTTAGTCAGTAAAACGTTGGTCGGTTTAAAGCAATTTAAGTAGATGCACATACCTACATACTTTTAAAGGTATATATTAAAGAAGGATGGCGACGCGTGACCCAGTTGAATAAAAAAAAAAACCAGGCCCCGTTCTTTAATGTTATTATGATTGTTTTAAATGATAATATTTCTCTAATTATTTTATAGGTCTCGTATATTTTTAGAAGTAGGGACTCAAAAGTTCATTTTTTTTACAAATTATTGCAGGTTCGTGAAATAAAACGCAATACCAGCGTATTGCGTTTTATTTCATTCTGTCGTCAGTCATCTATCAGTAATGTCATCTAATGTCACGTCATTTTCAGTAGTCAACCGACATCCCGACAACCGTGTAAAGGCTACTACACACAGTGTCGGCGGCAATGCCGGCGGCCGGGACGCCGGCACTGCCGCCGGCAGACCGGCGGGTTCGAGCCGCCGGGCTTGCTGCACACACGACCCGCCGGCATGGCCGCTCGGCAAAAACCCGGCGGCACTGCCGCCGGCACTGTGTGTAGTAGCCTTTATTCTAACCGAACGAAGTTTCCGCAGTGTTTGCATTATTTGTTGATTTACCGAAGATTTGGCCTGATAATATTCCTCTCTGACGACTCTGCTTTTCACGAGACACACGGCATTCCCTCTGGACTAAAGATTTGCAAGTGATTTGATCTTTGTTGAAAATGGCTCTGCGGTGTATAAATTGCCGGTTACGCATAACTCGTATTCAAAAACATTAATCATGTAAATAAAGCTATTAGTGAAACGCATTTTTTAGACTTAGGTATACTCGTATTTATACCTGACGCAATCACAATACAGCTGGGTTTACAGTAGGTATGTAGTTATTTAGGTAATAATCATAATAACATTATAGGTTAAGTACCTACACATTTTAACCTTTGTCAATTATTTTCTCCCAACTTCTGTACATTAAATACTATTTGTATACGTATTCCTGTAGCATAAGTTATCATTGCTAAAAGTATCTTTAATGAACGTAGCTTGCAAATGTTAAAAAGGCTGGGTAAATCAATGTATGGGACGTCGCCATTGTTCTTTCTACTTTAAACTTGCGGGAGAGTTTTCTTGTGGCTTGACGCCAAGATCATTGACTGCATAATGGAGCACGTAATGATGGCCGTTTTATACGGAAATTTTCATTGAAAGTAACGTAGCCATTTGGTCTGAACCTCATGTCCAACCTGCTTACCACAAAGATGGCTTCAGATAGGGAAAACGCCCGTGGCAAGACACGCACACCTACGTCTTGCATCAAAGATTCAAAGCCGATTTCAGGGTTGGTTCCGTAGTACCTAAGTAGTGTAGTGGTAGGGCTCTTTTGCAGAGCCCGCCTGGGGAAGTACCACACCTTTGCCAGTTATTCCACCGCCAAGCAGTAATGTGCAAACATTACTGTGTTCCGGTTGGAAGGGCATTGTTTCCAGTGAAATTACAGGGCAAATGGGAGATTAAACAACTTATATCTCAGGGTGACGAGCGCAGTGCTGTGCCACGCAGGGTTTTGAATTCTGCGAGTTCGAAATTCTGGGTAGCGCAGACCTGTTATGGGCAAACGTGACGTTTAACATCAGGCGAGCGATTTGCTCGTCTCGTCACTCAATTACATTTAAAAAAAAAAAAAAAAAAACCTAATAGTTGTTCTTAATAATGAGTAGGTACTAAAAGCCCTTTTTGGCTAAGCTTAGCCCATTTTTTATAACCCTGTAATCCTGTATATTTCATAAGCTCAATAATAAAGTCTCAAAAAATCATTTCCAGGGAGGTTCGGTCGAGTGATCGTGGTAGCCAAGGAGAATAACACAAACATGCTTCGAACGGAGGTGTGGAATGATTTGCGGCAGCTCGACGAACTGGTGCAGAACGTGACGGTGACGCTGTCCACGGGAGAAACCTTCACATACAGGGAGGAGTGCGCGAAATGGGAGGGCCAGTGCTTTACTAACGATATACTCAACTTGGACAAAATTATTGGCGAGGTAAGCTATACTACTACTTACTCAAGCTTTAACCCTCTCACTGGGATAGGTAGGTACAGTACAGGTCTATCCCCGAAATGATTAGACCGTATTCCACCACGCCGCCGCGCCGCGCCGGCCAATGCGAGTTGGTGGATTCACAAACGTCATTGAATTTCTGTGTAATGAGTTTACTTTTTTTATAATGGTCAAAACGCATTAGCTAGTTAAGCTAAATGCAAAATTGCTTTTTTTAAGTAATAGCCAATGCACATTGCAGTCATATAACTCAGCCTGTGTAGCCTGTGTTAATAAAAGGTACCTCTATCCCAAATTGTATCCAAAGCCGTTGAGCTGTTTTAGCGCAAATGAGTAGCAAACTTCATACTCACAACTCACACAGCGCTCGCATTTGTGAAGTTAGTGTGATTTATTAGTCTTAATTCAACTGGCAACAGTATTTAGCTATGCTTATAGTTATAACTCAGACGATGGCGGATTTCTCTGAAATACTATTTTGGTAGTGTCGTCACGTATGTCGAATCTTTCCGAAAAAACTCTGCTGAAATCTTCATTTTCATGGTGTTTTCATTATGACCGTGAATAATTTGCGAACAATGTGTGAATTTAAAACATTGGTGTCAGAAACAGAAACCGAAACCGACCTTCTGTTTCGATACTTAGGCATTCCATGTTTTAAATATTGCCAGTTTACTTTCCATTTCTGGTAGCTTTCACTTTGAAAACGTCGTAAAGCAAAAACGGGAATAACCGTTCGTTTCTTACTTTTGTAATCAAAGAATCTAGACGATTCCATTTCGAACGCAGTGTTATGTAAGTATGAACTCGCTGACACTATGTCAGGTTGCAACAGCATAGCATGCCTAGTAAAGTAAGTTCGTCTAACATAAGTGGTTTGGTTAGAGTAGGTAATAAGAGTAGTATAATGACCCTATAAAAAGTTGTTACAATAAGCGAGTCATTGAAGGTACTAGCCTGGAGTTAGTTTTTAATCCGCATTAAAGCTTGCAAGCCTGCAGCAGCAGGAAGCATGCCTTGTTGAACAAAGTAGAATACTTTCAAGTTTAGGTACCTATTATAAATATAATAAAAAGCTTACCTCCCTTACCTTAGATCAAAATCTTTCGTGGAATACTACTCTTTTCTTTCCTTATTATTGTGCAGATGCGTCAAGCTACGGAAAGTTTTATTATTGTTTTTGTATGCTCTTACAAGTATCATAAGTTCAAGAAGAATAATTTCGTTTTCCGTCTTGCATAAATCTTACGTAAGTCTCTAATAATAATAACATAGGTAATACAACCCTAGACTAGTATGGGAGCTACTACAATACTTATTCACTCGGTTACTATACTCTTGCAAATTGTTGTGCAACCTCATTTATCATACTTACTTATTCTTTCTTTTCATAAGAAATAATTTAAAAAAGTCGTAAGTTGCTACCCTAAGGTCAGAATATAAACATTATTATTACTTTACTATTGTTCTACCCATCGGGGTGACATAATTAGGTAAACTTTGTAACATGGTACCTAAACATTGGAAAGTATTAAAAATTACTATTAAACGAGCAAAGGAGCAGGAAGGTATTTGTTTTATTTTAACATTTGCGTAACAGAAACAGATGCCTTTTGTACATACAGTTAGGTTCAGTCATATTGACATACCAGTCTCAAGAAACTTTTGCAAGGATGTTTTCCAACGATTCGAGTAGCTACGTGATAATTGCTTTGACCCATGCCAATGTATCATGCCATTGACATTGGCTCCAACAGGAAACCCAGCTCAATACCATGGGATTTGGCACCTATTTTATATTCTCACATCGAATTCCTACGTATTGTCTGACTCAAGGCAAGGGTCATAAGCTCATGATTCAGAGTAATAAACCGATGAGTCTATAATAAACAATGGATAGTTAACTCATAATAATTACGTAGAAAAGAAAAATAAAAATTAACCACACACCACTGGATCACACACCGTTTGAATTGATTCTTTGAATTACTGAGTAGCAAAGTATTGTGTTGTGCTTTTGCCTATTTAAAGCTTCTTCAAAGAATTACCTACCTGTCACGAAATATTAGCCAAATCGATAAAAATATAGTAGGGTGAAGTACCAAAGTTGTTTTGTCGACGAGGGGAAGTCTTCACTACTAGACACCGGACTGCTATGACTTGCAGCCGGGTTTTATGCCTTGGTGCTTGACGGAGCGCTTCGGGGAATCTCCATAGGAACAGACCGGTGTCCTCCGTATCGCGTTTTAGCTCCTCCGAGGACAGCTACATGGTGTTCCGAAAAGTTATCTCTATCCTTCTTTTGGCCCAGTAAAATACTTAACATATACAATACACAAGGGAACAAATACAGTAGGATTGCAACGGAACCCATCGTGTATTTTATCGAACCAAATCAATGTTTAATTGTCCGTGTCTGCAGTCACGTGTTAGACATGATTTTTATTCTAAGCACGTGTGCATTTATTTTCCGATGGGATCTCTGTCATGCAAGGAATCACAGTATCAATACCTAATGCTAACGATAAATTGTTTGCACATCGTTACTTGCGATAAGTACATATTGGGCTTGGAAAATACCCCAACCTAATCTCTAGCCACCACAGGCCACGGTAGAGCACTTCTAAATGCCACTTGCAGTCACTGGAGTTTCCGATGGTTGTTTTGCTTCGGCTTTAGTAGGGGAGCCCACGATGCTAAATGGGGATATCATCGAGCGTCATAGAGACCTATTGGGTTGCAAAGCTTAGATGATAAGAAGAAAAAATGTTAAGTGATATATACCTTTTCATCGCTGGGGGAAGCGGCTATAGATTTTTAAATATGTAAAAAAAACTGTTGCATGGGCATCTTCGAGCGCGTCAGATATTGATAGCATCAATGCCTTACGTATTTTTAATAATGTACGTATGTTAATCTGATCGTTTGCATGATGCGGGTGGTTGTATGTAAGGGTTGAAAATGAAAAAAAAATAAAATTAATCGAGCGCGTCAGATTTTCTAAGGGAGTGTTAAGTGCACCAAAAAATAGCTCTCATTCACTAATCTGACGATTTCGATGGGACTCAAACTCGCGGCCATTTTCATAATGTGCAAAAAAAATTCGCCATTTTGAAATACTCAAGCGCGTCAGATTAAGATATATAAAAGGGTTCATCTTTATGTTCTAAACGTACTGTTTCATAATCTGACGATTATCTAGAGGAATTCGCCTGATCTGACAAAAAAAAATTAGAAAATCGGTTCACCCTAAAGGCCATCCCTGCAACTTCCCGCTAATTCCATTCTTGGGCGCTTAAAATTGTACTTTTTGAGCTTAAAATATATTTTATGTGATATTTTGAGCTCGCTGAGTTCAAAGAAATAATATTTCTATGCATTAGCTCTTCCAGCTCAATAGTCTGATAGAAGTTTCATAGAACACTATTTTTGGAATTTTCAAACCGCAATAACTTTTGAATGGATCAAGCAATTTTCACGCAGTTGGCGGCATTCGATGAAGTTTTAATTGATCGAACCAAAAATTTTGGAGTAATCCCGAAAAAACACTTTTTCGGGTTTCTTTCGTTCACGATATCTCTCGAACGAATCAACCGATTTTGACCAGCTTGATGGCGATCGACGTGATTTTTTAAGCTCAAGAGCGGATTAGTTTTTGAAGTTGATCGATAAAGCCGTTTAAAAGTTATTCCAAAAAACCACTTTAAAAAAAAAAAAATTTTTTTGAGATTTTCCAAAATTTCTCAAAATCTATCGGTCCGGATCGGTTCAAATTCACAGGAAATCTAATTTTGAGGAAACTCTTTAGAACGCCGTTTAGTAGATTTCGATCGGTTTAGTCGTTCAAAAGTTATAAGCGAGTCACATAGTCACACACACACACACACACACACACACACATACATACAGACATCGCGGAAACATCGAAACAGGAGCATGTGTTTCGGAGCTATTTCCCGAAACTTCCGGTGCATTGTCATGTTCCACTACACTTTGCTCTTGTAAATACTGAAAGTCTCGTGGTATTTTAATTGCAGTAAATAATTTATAGCACTGTGCGTGATATAAATCATTTAATGATGATTCCATCGACAATTTCGAGGTTATCAAAATATGTTCCTCGAGATTTTCGGAAAACCGGCTTGCTACGACGATATTCCAAAATATTTACACATTTTTTTAATGTTTCTACTGTAAATTTAATTGTTTTTTGTAAGGTACTTTCACCACAAAATACACATTTTAAATTAATATCACTCATATTAAATATTTATAAACTTTAATTCACATAATAATTATATACTCGTAATATTACAATATTTAGCAAAAAGAGCCGAAACGTTGGAAACACGTTGTAAACAGTATGCCACGAACGAGTCTTTATGATCAGCTGTGATGGCGTCATGGCAGCAGAAACCAGAGTGGGGACGGAGTGAGAGAGTAATAGATAGAGAAAGAGTGAGAGAGGAATAGAAACGCGGAGAAGGAAATGTAGGCATCACGCAGCTCCACGCATTTAACTTTATCGACGAATTTTTGTTATTTCGGCTTGCGGAAATCATCAGATTATATATTATTCGTTATTCTTGAATTATTTCCTATAAAACAAAAAAAAATTTAGCTACGCTCGAGAATATCGAGATGACGTTTTTTTTTTACAACTTTGCTGCCCTCCCCTTTCTTTACGTCACTCTCAAATTGTCAGATTAGTGAAATATACACTTTTTAGGATGTAATTAACTCTACCCTACCTTAATCTGACGCGCTCGAGAATTTCTGATGGTCAATTTTTTTTTACTAATCTGATCCTGCATCCTTCACGGGCGGCCTTATATTTGGGCCTCATGTTTGGTGGAGGTACTTAACCGGGTACAAGGTATCCCCCTGTATATCAATCTGCCGCGCTTTAGCACAACACGAAATCCCCGCTTGGGCTCCCCTACTACTTAGGACCAACTAGTTATGTTGCAGAGTGAAATGTGAATACGCGCTTATCGCAGGGATGTCGGTCTCGGCTAAGACGCGAAAATAAAACTCGTTAATATGTCAGAGCAACCTTCTTGTATTAATCACAATTACATACAACGACACAACGTTGATCTTTTATATAATACTAGCTGCGCCCCGCGGTTTCACCCGCTGTCCTGCAAGAATAGCGGAAAGCCGTTCAATTTTCTGGGGTAAAAAGTAATCTACATATTACCTAGGGCTTAAGCTACCTTCATACCAAATTTCGTCAAAATCTGTTTAGCTGTTAAATTGTCATCCATACGTCCATTACATAGCTGTCATTTGCGCAAAGAGTATAATAAGTCGTTTTGTTATTCCAAGTCTGATTCTTTTTTGTTATACCTCGTTTTATAGTGACTGATGTTTTATGTCAATTCACACTTGAATGCTATCGAATTTATTTAACAGAAATAAATAGTATAATAGGAATAAATAGTATCCTATGTGCGTTTCCTGGCTCTAAGCTACCTCCTCACCAATTTTCAGCCATATCGGTAAAGCCGTTCTTGAGTTATAAGTAGTGTAACATAACACGACTTTCTTTTATATATATAGATTTAGGCAGATGGAAATGAATTTAATACACAGTAGTACGCTGTATGTTATGCAAAATCAGGAGTGACAGGAATAACATAAGGTTTAAGAACTTTATTACCTACCACGAAGATAATTAAATGTCACTTATGTGACAACATGGATTAGCAAAAAAGTTTTTGCGTTCGTCGCACTTAAAACACATTTTTACCCATTTCACGCATTTCTTTTCTCATGTTGTTACAACAAAACATCGATAATATATCGAGATATTGTTTCTTAAATGCGTGAAATTAGTTAACATTTTTTATATATGAGGGTAGTTTGTTATAAAGACGTGCTCCTTCATTCGTAAGCATTGCAGTAATAGCGGCTAACGAAGTGACCGAAAAATAGGAACATAACACTACCAATTTTACAGAAACTACAATACGAGCGCTACGAATCTATGCTCATATTTTTTGTTTGAGGTATTTCATATTCCATGCCAAAAACTGTGGCCAGTATCGCTACGTAATTTCGAGGTCCACGATAAGCACAAAGTTACCTACAAGCTAATTACATCAACTGCAGTAGGGGAGGTCAGCTCAAAGCGGACACCTTAACTTAAGACTGTCGTTTTAGATGACAAAACGACTTATATCATAAGATAATTTTAGATCAATGGATAGAGTGTACATTCTATTTTCAAAATATGCAAGTCACATTCTTAAATAAGTATTATTACAAACGCTATTTTAAAACTTGAAAAAATTGAAAAAAATCCGCTTTGGCCGAATGCCAATGGCCACCTGTAGCGGCCATCGGTTCCGGGTAAAGTGGCCAGCAGTTTGTCGTCTATACAAATAAGACTTGACAATAATTTTAATAAAAATATACTAGTTTAAAATTTTAAGTTTATCACAGTTTAATTTAATTATTTACCCGTTTTGTGCTTACTAGCTAATTTTGTACTTACTTATTTAAAATAATTTTACTTTAATTAACATTCTCATTTCACAGCCTTGACTTGACATTGTTTAAATATTTAGTCATAAAGAAAATATCTTAATGCGGAAATTTAATAACTATTAAGCATCAACAACATGTAACAATTTTTTAAAAACATTAACCTACACATGTAATTGCATCTTAGAATTTTTGTACTATTGCCTTATAGTTTTATATTATTATTTTATATATTATTGGCTTATTGACTAGGGAAACAAATATATATTTTTTAATTACTCCGATCAACTCTAATAAACGTAAATCAGGATGCATTTCATTTCCGATTTCGTGACAAAGTTCACAGTAGTAGGCTCCAAGACCAGAGATTCACCATCTGAACAAACATTTTGGACTAGTTAATAAATTAGAATAAGAGCAAAGTGGACAGTGGCCACTTTGCTCTGGTCGCTTTGCCTTTTTAGGCTATTTTGTTTTCAACGTAAACTGTACTCACATTTTTTACTTTAATTGAAACAAAATGTCACACAAGCACTCGCAAATGAGACAAACTTTGAGACGATTTTAACGAAAACTCCGAAGTATAGTGAGATTTAGTCAAAAACTTACTTCGCATTATTTTAGTGGCACAGACAAAAATCGTTTATCTCCCACTTCGGCGACGCGGTCGCTGCTACTGCGGTGAGCCTGCGCCCCGACGTGGAGCGGGGGGTTGCCTATGCGCCGAAATCGGCAACGTCGCGGTATTCGCGGTTCACTATGACCGAGTAATTAAGCATGGCCGCTTTGCCTCCTATGTCCGCTTTGGGCTGACTTCCCCTACACGTGGACCTTTTACCTTTTATATGTTTTAGTCACGATTGTAAATATAATGTAGGCCTTAGAACAATCGCAGATCACCTACTTCTGAAGTCAGCACGTGGTTTTTAGTACGTCAAACACGTGTTGGAGGTTTACGACAAACTGGCCAATTTGTCAGCCTATATTTATCTGCAATTACCAACTCGTTAGTTTAATTGATACAGGTATCATTGTTAGTTTAACCTGGATAATGGATATCTCTTGATAATAAGTGGACTTTTCGTTTCAGGTGGAGCGTGGTGAGCTGAATCTGACATTCCCTATAATGTTTAATCCGGTCACCTGGGAAGCCCATGCGTTTCCTGTGTATTTTGGAGGAGCAAAGGTGGTCGACGACATTATTGTGTCTGTCCCAGCAGTCCAGCTAGTGTGGTTCGTAAGAACCGATAACCCAATACAGAAAGACAGGTATTGAACTGTTATTGTTTTCAACTATCTTTCAACTTTAGTTTAAGTACTCGTAGAAATGAAAATTTGGAATACCTAACTTGTAGTGATAGTTATTGTATAAGGTTTGCAACACTTATCAGCCTTTATATCGTTCGTGAGTGAAGATTATCTCACAAGTCTAATGAAGGATATCCTCAGAACTAAATTATTATCAGTTGAAGCATTATGATTCACAGCTGTGCATGCAATATGAGGAAGACACGATTGTAGATATGATTAACCGTATTTAAAGGAAACAACCGTTTCTATAGTTTCTTATTGATAATACATCGAACTCCTTAACATCTATGGTTAGTTCGTAATTTCAATACCAGTGCACTTCGTGCAAACACCGGTGTTATAACTTAGTGGCCATCGATCTTGACACGGTTAAAGAAATCGCTTAGAATACTAACCACTGCGTAATAGTGGACAGAATACGAATAGAAAGGCCGACATAAACTAGTTGTAGGTCAATATTTTGTAAGGTTTTTAGAGTTTCCTGTTGATTTTGCCAAGAATAATTAACTTTGTGTGTTAGGTTGTACTTATGGTATTTTTCCTCCTATTTTACAGAGGCGCGGCGTGGGAAGATGCTTTCTTGGAAGCTGTGGGTATCGCTGAAGATACGGGACGTTTCAAGCACATTTCCATCGCCAGATTTGCTTCACGTACTTTGGACCATGAGCTCGAAAAGAACACGAGGACAGTCATACCCTTCTTCAGCTCCACTTTTATCCTCATGGGGATATTTTCAGTCGTCACTTGTATGATGGGGGATTGGGTTAGATCGAAACCCTGGTTGGGTTTGCTGGGTAACATATCCGCCGTCATGGCCACAGCCGCTGCTTTCGGATGCGCTATTTATTTGGGGATTTCCTTCATCGGTATAAACTTGGCGGCTCCATTCTTAATGATTGGTAAGTGTTTCTTTGATTATCTGGCCGTAAGCATTTAGACCGTATCTAATAAAATATTTCACTCATTTTCAGGCATCGGAATTGACGATACGTTCGTGATGTTGGCTGCTTGGAGACGCGCTTCTCCGAAGCTTCCCGTACCGGAACGGATGGCGATCATGTTGTCAGAAGCAGCCGTTTCTATCACAATCACCTCAGTAACTGACATGTTATCTTTCTTCATTGGAATCTTCTCTCCGTTCCCTTCTGTCCAAATTTTCTGCATGTACTCAGGTAGGTGAAATAAACTCATACCGCTTCTGTTAACTTAAGAACAGTATTTCTTTGGTTTACGCTTTTACAAATATTGGTCTATTTTTCAAAGTTTTTATATTATGTAATGTAACTAATATGTTTGTTCGCGTGGAATCTTGCAACTCAATTTTGTACCACTTTCCGATGTCCCGATTGAGCTGAAATTTGGTATGCGTGCGTAACTTTTTTTATTAACTAATTTTTTTATTTTCCAGGACTCGCTGTCTGCTTCACATTCGTATGGCATCTAACATTTTTCTCTGGGTGCGTCGCGGTTTCCGGTTATCGTGAAAAGCAAAACCGACACACAATTACATGGGCGAAAGTATTGCCGGAGTCGAGGGCCAGGAAAGGTATTTGTAATCAGTGCTTCATGACTTCGAGTTTGTTTCTAAAGTTATAAGAGATTCCTAATACAAATAGGTATTTTTAGGATAAATGCTTCAATTCTAATGGCTTCTTCAATTCTCTTTCTTCTTCTTCAATTCTAATGGCTACGCTTTTTGTTACAGAAGAAAAATCGTGGATGTATCGAGTCTTCTGCAGCGGTGGAATAGATCCTGCAGATCCTGACAACCCCATCGATAACAACGAACATTGCATCATGGCTTTCTTCAAGACAACAATGGCAGATCTGCTCAACAACAACGCCGTCAAAGCTCTCGTTATAGTCGTTTTCATACTATACTTAGCCGGAGCAGGGTACGGTGTAACCAATCTCCAAGAAGGCTTAGAAAGAAGGAAACTATCCAAAATAGACTCGTACTCTATTGAGTTCTTTGATCGTGAAGATCTGTATTACAGAGAATTCCCTTACAGAATACAGGTCAGTAATCTATACCTACTACGTAATAAAACAAAGAGGTAACGTTTGTACGGGTAATCTCCGAAACTGGTCTGATTTAAAAAATCTTTCATCAATGAAAAGCTGCAATATCCCCGTGTGCTATATTTCATAACCGCACAATGCCCTGTCAGCACCGGAAAGTTCGCGAAGTTTTGGGCACTATCTAGCAGACAATATGAAAATGCATAAAAGCAAAATATCTACCTACACCAAAATGTTATAGATTCTTTACGATTTTTTTTCTTCAGGTGGTGATTACCGGCGAATATAATTACTCGGACCCAAAGGTACAAGATGAAGTGGAGAAATTAACGAAGAGTTTGGAGAACACGTCTTACATATCCAACTCGTTATATACGGAATCGTGGCTAAGGACGTTCGTGGATTATGTATCGAGAAATAACGACTATTTGAATGTTTCAATCGATAACGAAATTGATTTTATTCACAACTTGAAGGAGGTAAGTTTATCAAGCAATAACCTGGGAATAGCTTCTTTTATGGTTAAAATCATAGCTTTGTACCCATATGAAGATTTTCTATATAAAGGAAAGGGTCACTATGACACTAACCGACGAACCAATGAAATCGTGTGTAGTCGGCAAAAGATTAGTCAGGATAGATACCTAATAATTTATGTCTTTTCAGTTGTGGCTGTTTCCGGCAAACCCCTTCTCTTTGGATGTAAAGTTTAACGAGGCCGGTGATCAAATAACAGCTTCTAGATTCCTGATACAAGCTGTTAACATAAGCGGCACTAACCACGAGAAAGAAATGGTCAAGGTGCTTAGAGATGTCGTTGCTGCCTCTCCACTTAACGCTTCAGTCTTCCATCCTTACTTCGTATTTTTCGATCAGGTAAGCATAAAATACTTTTCTACTTTTTTGTTTTGGACATATTTTTTTTAGTGTTCATAACGAGTTAATGATGTTCATTTGTTTCAGTTTGAACTTGTGCGGCCAACGTCACTTCAAAACTTGTGCTACGGGGCGCTTATGATGATGATAACCTCTTTTATTTTCATACCGAACATTCTATGCTCGCTATGGGTAGCATTCAGTATAATTTCGATAGAAATCGGCGTCGTAGGCTACATGGCTCTCTGGGAGATCAACCTCGATTCAATATCCATGATCAACCTCATCATGTGTATCGGTTTCTCTGTAGACTTCACTGCTCATATTTGCTACGCGTACATGGCGTCCAAAGCGAAGACTCCCGATGAAAGAGTCAGCGAATGTCTTTACTCTTTGGGACTGCCGATAGTGCAAGGTTCATTCAGTACAATACTCGGAGTCGTAGCTCTACTTCTCGCCGACAGTTACATATTCTCTGTATTCTTCAAAATGGTCTTCATGGTCATTTTCTTCGGAGCGATGCACGGCCTCTTCTTACTACCTGTACTACTGTCACTATTCGGTCCCGGATCCTGCACACGGCATGAAAAGGATATTAAAATGACTAAACTCGAAAAACCGTATCAAACACCTTATTGCATTCCACACCCCCAGCTAATGCTTAACGATAAAATATACAACGGCAAGACCTTGAACCCTAACGGAGTTTACAAAATCTACGGAGACGACAAAGACTTGGGTTTGGGAACTTCTGGAGAGGACACTAGCGAGAGTAGCTCGAATCAATCGCAGCGTCGACAGCTAGACGATGACAGCGGGAGGAAAAAGTATGAGGATGGGTGGAAAAGATCCAGCTACGCACAAGGCGGGAGTCAATTCCAACCATCGGGCGAGTTAGATCTATATGCACACGACTTGGATAGGAATTGGCAACGGCAGCGGAATGAGGACAACCGGCGCGTTTTCGACAATTACAGAAAGGCTCCCGCAATCCCGCGAGCCAGGGATGACGAGTGGGTGGCATCGGCTCGCAAGACGAGCGACTCGGGGCCCCCGCGAGAGGGCGCCTACAGGGTCATGCGCGCTCACTCGCACCACAACCTGCACAGGCCGCGGGCCCCACGGCGCTCCACCTCACACCAAAACTTGGAGCATTTAGATTACGTTGCCGAAATGCGATTTCCCTGACGGTGACCCTTAGACCTCTCTATTGTTAGTATAAACAAAGTGCTCAATTTGTGGACCAAAGTATAATAAATGAAAATGAACTTTAAATGAATGAACATGAGACGATAAACAAAAGGGATATTGTGACGTATTGTATAGTATTTCATTTACCAACATTATGTAAATAAGCTGCGATTTGTGTAGATAGGAAGCCGAGTGGTTGCTCTTTGAAAGTTTCTAGAAAAGGTTCTAAATTGTAGTACAAGGCTGCATTGAGATGGTTAATGGTTTTGAGACCTATTTCGTAAGTTATAAAAGCAAGAAGCAAGGAAAGCTGTCGCTCATACTGAGATCTAATATTAAGTTAGATAAATTATAGATATAATGTAGTAAAACCAAAAATCTATACAACCTATAGTATCTTTTTTAAATATCTGTGAATATATTTACTTACATATTCTTTCAATTATATTTCAATGTATCTGTATTTTTACCTAGCATAACTAAACATTACTGGAAACAAAAAGAAAAGATAATAATTAATAGTTTACAGCACAATTATTTATTACAATTATTTTAGTTCCTAAACATGTGTAAGGATAGTACCTATCTAAAATTAAATTAAAATGAAGATTCAGTCAGTTAGCTTTTACAGCTACTCTGTCATCTAAGACAAAATTAGCTTTTTACTGAAAAACTAATTTTATTAAAGTAATACCTAATAATAGTAGGCATGGTGTGATATTTGGGAAAGGGGAGTTCTGTACATATAATTATTGTGTTTTATAATTAAAATACGCTCTAAGTTACATCAGATCCTGCGTTTAAAAAGAAGGAAACAAGCTTTGTAGAACGCTGTTATATAATACATTAAAACAAAAACTGTTTTCTTCACGCTGCGCTGGGTTACCATGTAACTTATCGTGTAAGTACGGTTTCATGTGTTATAGGAATAAAAGCTTTAACATTACCTGTGCTAGATAACTGTAAATATTAGTTGTGATATTATCTTGATGCCATGAAACGTCCCGTTCTTACTTTATATTTTCTACAATAGCAACACTACTGTCAGCGATATTCGTTCATGTTTTGCAGTGAATGGCAAACTTTTTAGCACAATCGGAAGCACATTCTGATTGGACATAGAATCAAAAGGTTTCTTCCTCGTGTCATGTTATTGCCGTAAACTACAGGGTTATAAGGAA
Organism: Alcis repandata; assembly: GCA_949125135.1. Classification (NCBI taxonomy): domain Eukaryota; kingdom Metazoa; phylum Arthropoda; class Insecta; order Lepidoptera; family Geometridae; genus Alcis; species Alcis repandata. Next base: position 4,879,782 of record OX421226.1, on the reverse strand, counting down.
AGGGTATGCTAAGCCGAAAAGGGCTAATGGTAAAATGTCAATGACACTAGACAAAATGACTTTTTGCGAATACTGGGTGTCACATAGTGAAAGTCGTTCATAATAAGCCCTTAATGAGCGTACTATGAGCCCTTTCGGCTTTGCATACCTTTTTCTTAGAACCCTGTATACTGAGCTATTTCATCGCATGTGTTAAACGTTTAGATCTTGACAATGTGACCGCGAGGTCATTATCCAGACTGAATAATGTAAATACTTGTTTTGTATTGAATAAAATAGTTTAAAAAACAACATGTCGTTTAATTATCAAACCAAACAACGATCATACCAATGTATAATATTATAATTATAAAATATCTTAACATGCAAGTATTCAAGGTAAAGATATTTAGCGTCTTCTAGCTAGACAAACTATAAACTAGTCAAGACTATCACTATAACTATAACTAAATAATAATATAGATACAACAAGTAACTAGAAATACAGGGCTATAAGAAAAGGGTATGCTAAGCCGAAAAGGGCTCATAGTACTCATTATTACAAACAACTTTTACTATGGGACCAACCCGAAATTCGCGAAAAAAAAATCAGCTGTTCCATACATTTTGTCGAGTGTCATTGAAATTTTTCTATGGAACAGCTAATCTTATTTCGCAAATTCCGAGTAGGTCCCATAGTAAAAGTTGTTCATAATCACGAGTACTATGAGCCCCTTTCGGCTTAGCATACCCTTTATGAATAACCCTGTTTAGACTTGCTACTTGGCTAGGAGAGCTGTACTGTACATAACATACTATTTGATTATTAAAACAAAAATGTGACTGCATCCATACTATGCTATGACACTAAGACGAATGATCGATACCTCGGTATTCGGAAATGGTCAAGCTATTTAGGCAGTAAGTGGTTAAGTTACATGCATACATGACCTGTTCAAGCACAATTTGCTATGAAATAAAATATTGTTCATAATTATTACACAGTACAAAATTAACTATAATAGATCCAACCGTTTATTTTCTTTTTGACAGCACCAATAGAACGTAACTGCGTCATGTTACGCAAAAGTTCACTTTTAAATGCGAGGTTTTAAAAATATGACAACTGCCTAAGTTTGCTCCTTGATCCCATATAATAATCATCTTTGACAAATTGAGTCCATAAGTGCAGTAGTTTTTTTATAAATTACATAAAATAACAAACGTTTTTAAAAATTTACGTTCTATGGCTATCAACTTAGTGATGTTACGATTGAGATATCGATATTGTTTATTAACTATTTTTATACGGGTATAATGTAGCATTCTAATGTAGTATAAATATAGATTGGTAGATAGATTGATTTTAGGAAGATTATTATTACGTGTCAATGTAACAAAAGTGAGAATAGAATGACGTTCTACTACTTACTAGCGCCATTCCTACGACTGTTCTCTTTCCGCAGACTCGATAGAAAAATGAATCGATATCGTGTCCACTATAATCACTTGGTCACTACACTATAACTGTCAAATTAGATCTGTCAAATAGAAAATAAACGGTTGGATCTATTATATGTGCACACACTAATGATTAAAGCAACAAATGTTGCCTGGAAAACCCAGGCTGTAAACAAAAAACATGATCAAAATGCATGCAAGAGGTACCGTAAAGAGATCTAATTTAAACAAAACACAAATCTACTATAAGTATTATAGTAAAATCTATACAATTCGTGTATTATTAACTACAAATAAATATTTACGTTAAAACGTATGAAGTCTACGCTGATTTGTCATATAACCCCTGGAATAATCTACTACAGAATAAGATCAAATCTTTATGATCAAACCTTTCCAAGAGAACATCTTTTAAAACTGATAACTCCTTGGTCTTTCTTTCTTCATTTGACAGTTCCTGGCTTTGACGATCCAAGAAGCTCGTAAGAACGAGTTTGGAATCGTCAGACTTGTTGGCGAGAAAGTCGATAATTGTGTCTGTAGGAAGAAGTTCTCCAAGCTTTGTGAAGCAGTCTTCTCTCTGTAAAAAAAAAAACAGATTATTAATGTCTTAACTATCCCAGGTTGAATTCAATTTTAAATGTGTTTGAAAATATCTAACGAACGATCAACGAATAGTACCAAAAATAAACCAATTAAATCTGGCATGGTACTGTTCCATAGTCGATTGTCATTGACATATTTCTATGGTATAACAATTTTTTTTTTTTCGCGAATTCCGGGTTTGTCCCGTAGTAAAAGTTGTTCATAATGATGAGTGCTATAAGCCCTTTTTACGTCTTAGCATACCCTTTACTTATAACTCTATATGCAGTGTGAGGGGAGAGATTTTAATGGATAGATAAAATGCTTACTTCAGAGATTAATGAAGTTATGATTTCCGACGTCGGTTTGTAACCAGATTCTAAAGTCTGCGTGTTTATATCGACTGTGGACACACTGGTAGTTTGAGTGGAAGCCGATTTCTCAACTTCAGTTCTAGTTTGGGATGCAGTTTCACACAAGGACACCTTATCTGTTTGAGTTTCAATAGTTGTGTTTACTGCTTCCGGTTCGGTCATATCTTCGTTCATTTCATTTGCAATAACAGTTTCGTCGTCTATAATTATAATCTCTGGCAGCACGTCTTCGGCGGTAGCAACTCTTTTACTAGCATAACCCGCCAGCGCTTTCTTAGCAACTTGAATCTTGGGTGCCTTAATCCGCAATCTGTTCACGTCAAGTTCTGTCAATTTTGCCAGATCGCCAACAGTCACAAGCTCCCCTTTTATCGCATTAAGGAACAAATGTTGCATACTCATTGATGTAAGTTCTGGAGCTATGTTTTTTAAAGGATCTTTACAATCAACTAGATCGGGACATATAGGATCTGTGTCATTCAATTCACTGGTGTTCACAACTTCAACGGCCGGTGTTACATCCAAAGACGTATTGGTATCATTAGTAAGACTGAATACTTCTGGACCAAAGCTTTCTACGGCTCTTGATAGTATTGTGTCGAGTTTAAATATATTCTCCGGCTTTTTTGGCGATTTTGTCAAACTACGTGTCATATTTATATCTATACGCTTTTGAGCCACACTAGGAGATTCAATGCAGTCTGATTTGATGTATTTCTGTACAGAAACAGTCGTAGACACAGGCGGGTCGTGAAAGCTTACTCGCTTACTCTGAAAATTGAGAAATATGATTAATGTTTAGAAAATTAAAACCAAACTGTAAAAAAAAAACACAGGAGTATGCAATGTAAAAAATACTGTCTTTGACTTACTTTGCTTGCAGGTGATGCAGTATCATCCACAGTATCAATTTTCCTCTTTAGTATAGGAACAACTGGACTACTGTCTATCGACGGCAATGCCTTATTGAGCTTCAAAAAATTGTCTGGTTCTGGTTCTTTATCATCTGAAATGTCGCTATTGTCGCTTACAGCATTGTAAAGTACTCGTAAATTCCGTCTAGCTGGAGTACTTGTATTTAGTTTTTTAGGCTCTTCAGACTCAGTACTCTTTTTCGAATTTAATGAATCTGGTACACACAGTCCTACCATATGAGCTGCGCGGCCTCCGGGGCGCATTGTTTGCAGTCTATTCTTTTTCAAAGACAAAGACGAACTAGGGCTACCACTATTGACAACAACTTCGGCCCGCGGTGGCGACTGATCTCTTTTATCAGGAGATGTTTTATCTTCAGTGAAAAATTCAGGAGAACCCTTCGAAGTAAAGGGTTCCCCGTTACTATGAACAGGCGAGGACAGCTTTACTACCAAATAATCACTACTGGTCTCTTCGTTCTTTTCTGGCGAAGTTTTTTCTTCAGGGCTTTGAATTTTTATAGGTGATATTTCTGAAGTATTATCCAAGAAATCTTGTTTTCTTTGATCAAATCCTTTAAAAGGAGAAGAGATGTCAGTATTTTTTTTACTGCATTTCGGTTCAGAAGAAATTTCAATGGCATCTGGGCTTTCAGGTTCAGTTATTAAAGCTAATTGACTTGGAGACATCCTTTCAGTAATATCCATGGGAGTATTTCTTTGTTGATATTTTGCGGATGTTTCGTTGGATTCAAATTCAAAATCTGCAGAGTTAAAAGGTTGAGTATCAGCGTCAGCCAATTCTTCAGTATCTAATTCAACATTTTTTTTACTACTTATGGTAATTGGTGATTCTTCTATAATGATCACATCATCGATTATCTTTTCGTCAATGACTGGTTCTGTATCCATATTTTCTGTCAGCTCGGACTGGTTTTTGTCAACTTCGGCAGTTTTGTTTTGCGGTAATTCAATGTCGTCCTTAGTCTCCTGATTGATACTTTTTACACATAACATTTCACCATCTGAGTCTTGTAATAAGTCTTCTGTCTTAGTAACTTCAAGGTCACTAACTTCTAGTCTTTCAATAGAAAGAGCTTTAAGTTTAGATGTCCATTTTGTTGATTTTACGGATATTGTGGTGAAATTGGAATCTTGAGAGCTTTCAATTACATCTTCAGAATATGGCGCATCATCAGGTAGGGTATATTTTTCTTGAGTCTCTTCAACCGTTTCTGAATACTCATGAGTATTTGGTATCAGTTCCTTATCTTTTGACTTTTTATTTCTTGTCTGTGCTTTTGTTTTATTTGACTTTAGAGGAACACTTCTTCTTCTGCTTATTTTTTCGGGTTCTATTAGTTTCTTTCGAGTTAATCTTTTCTCAGATTGTATTTGCAAGTATGGATGACCTTCTACCATGTCAATAGCCAACTCTTTCTCGATTCGTGACTTTTTTGTAGTACTCTTTTTAACGGCTGATTTTGGGCATGTTTGTTTGGTTTTTTGAACTGGAGTTTTTAATGCCACAATTTCATTGTTTTTAGCATCAGTTTCACTACTTGGCTCCACAGTATCTTCAACACTTCCTTTATCTAGGAGTTCGTTTTTCTCATCCTGGGCTACAACACCCATCTGGGCATCATCATTTTTCTGGCAATCCTGGGAACTGTTATTTTCTAAAATATTTTGATCTTCTTCTGGAATAAATTCCACATTATCACTTTGTAAATCCTGGGAATTTCCATTATTCTTTGAAGCTTTGTTTTGATGTTGGTCATGTTTGTTATTATTATCACTATCCGGATCATTGCATTTTTTCTGAATATTTGATATATTCTCGTTTTTCTCAATGTCATGTAAATTATCTGTAATTACTACATAAAATATCTCATTGGCACTTTCGTGCCCCGATTCTCGAACTATTGATTCTTGTGCATCTGTAACAGATTCCGATTCTTTTACCTCTGTTACGTCACAGCTTTCCATACCAGGTTGATCATCTACTGCGTTGCTGTTATCTTTATCTAACTTAGCTTTTACGATATTTTTCACTTTACTGTTCTGATTGAAGTCATCTAAAAGTTCGATTTCATTTTCTGAATCGGAGTTACTTTGTGAGTATCGTCTTTTTTTCAAACCAAACAATTTTACATCTGCAAATTTTTTCGGTATTCTTTTCAGTCGAGATGGTCTGTCTGCAGACATGAGAGGAGGCGCAGAATTAATAATATTTGCATTATTTATTGTTTTTGCAGACGGCGTCCTTTTTAACTTACATCCACTGCCAATAGCATCGGTTGTATCATTTTTAGGGGATGATTTTTCAATCAAATTTCTTACGTTCCGAAAAACACGGTCCTTTAGAGCCATGCGAGGAGACTTAGTATTTCTTGGAGTAGATGGAGATGCTCCAGCAGATTCATTTGTTTTCAAATCGGGTGTGGTGTTTGTTTTATTTGAAACAATGGCGTGGTTTTTATCGCTCTCAGACAATATATTTTGCATTATATTAGGAACCACGTCAGAATTTGGAATATTTTTAAGTATATTTGAAGCATCGTCATTTGTCGTTAATTTACTAGATATACTATTTGAGGATGTTGCTGTGTCTTGCGAGTCTGTTTTCCATTTTAATAACTTGAACTCATCTTGAGATTGTGAAAGATCTTGGTACAAAGCGGGTATATCTTCTCTTTTACGTCGTAACTTCTCTTTTTGGTTCTCGGTCAGCTTTTTAGGGTTAAATTTCCAATTTGATTTTACAACCTCGTACTCTTCACCATTTTCCGTTACCGTGTTGACAATAACGGGTTCCTTTTTCTTAGACCTTTTAACGACTTTTTTAACGTTCGGCGACGTGAATACTTTAACAGTGTTACTCGTATCATTTACGGTTTTATCTGAATTTTCCGTTAACAATTTAATGCATTCGACAATTTTAGTTTTGACTTTGCCAATGGGACTGTTCAGAGTTAGATAATTCATTTTCGACAATATAAACTTGAACAAAATAGACTCTTTATCCAAAGACTTCGCAAATTCGCTCACAGTTACAAGAAAGCTATTAAATATGTGTGAGTATGCTAGAGTTTTATTAAAGGGCTGCAGTGCTTTGAATATGTTGTCCAGCATTACAAATATGTTTGCAGTTACATCAGCTGCATTACCATCCTGAAACATTTGAATTTTCATTAGACAATATAAGTTTTAAGTAAAATTGAGACAATAGTTTGACAATAACATTATTTACTTTACTGTCCTGTGATTTTATGTCCGCAAAGAACATCTGCATTAATTTCGTTACACATTTGAAGGTGACATTTGCAAGATTTTCATCTGAAGATGACACCAACACATTGAGTATCATTATCCAAGTATCCAGCAGAAGTGGGATCATTTCCTCGTACTGTTTGTAGTGCAATTCAACTTCAGCAGTAATAGTTTCCAATATTTTTGTGTGCTCTTAAAAAAACAACACAACTTTAACACAATGTAAACGTTTGAATTTAGTTCTGATTACTGATTAATAAGCAACATCATATTACTAAAGAATCATCAAATGACTTTCGGTTTAACAAGCTTAACCCAAGTTGCCTCGTTAAAACAACATATACAATTTGCAATACTAATTCCATTAAAACTTAAAAATGGTATTTAAGAATTCTGAAACTGAAAATTGTCGACTGAAACGAGACTTTTGCATTTTTAAAGGACGATTATGTAAATGTTTTAATTTAGGATTAATTACTATTTTAAATCACGTAAAGTTAGCACAGATTAGATTTTTTGCCAAGAATGCAAGAATTTCGTTATCAAGTCGTTTATATCTCACTGGTTTTACAATGATCATTAGATTTATTCTATTGCCACCAAGATTACAGTGAGCGGGTCGTGGGCCGAGTCAGAAGCTGTGTTAAGATCGAAAGAATTGATTTATGCACGCCTTTCTAATCATCTGCTGCTTGGTTTACATAAATAAAAGCATTAAAATAATAATCGAATACAAACCCTCATTCGGATACAGCACATTCTTTTTCAAAATACAGTTTGCGACAATGGTTTTGAAATAAACGTTTTTATCGGCGGCGCATTTGAGTTTTAAAACATTTTGGTCAAAATCAGCGATGTTTGATGTTTTCGTGAAGTTATCGTACAAAATTTGCCACGTCGTCGCTGTATATTTATCCTGAAAATAATTAAGTAGAAATAAATTTGTTTTGCTTTAATTCATACAAGCTGAATTAAGCATTGACATGATGATATAGGTTAAATCGTAGAACCTGTATACCAAGTTTCATCGAGATTCGTTGAAAAATACGCTCTGTACGCGAGTACCAAGATACAAGCATCCAGAGATGAAATAAAATTTTGCCAGTTCTTGCAGAGACGCTTCGCTCGCTCGGTCAATAAACAGTACATACATACATCAAATCTGTGGTCAACTTCTCGTGTCACTCGTGCTCCTAGTACTCATCATTATGGATAACTTTTACTATAGGACCAATCCTGGAATTGAAAAACAAAACAACTGTTCCATATATTTTTCCGAATGTCATCGACATTTTTGTATTGAACACTTGACCATTTTTTCGCGATTTGCCCCACAGTAAAAGTTGTTCATAATGAGTACTACGCGCTCTTTTCGGCTTAGCATCCTTATATTGCTGTAGTTTATTTCACATACCACTTCAATCTCCCGCATTGACAGCACTGGAAAAGTGAGCATCTTTTTCAGTGTTTTCATGTTGGTTAAAGTTTGTGCTTCGTTCATTGACTGCGCCAGAGCAACCCATACTTTGAGAGAATTGCGATTGTTTAACAAGGGGCCTATACAGCTCTCTACGCTCGATGACTCCACAGCAAAGTCTGTCAATGGCTTTAGAATCTCCACCATTTTCTGGGTTTCAAACCTGGAATGGAAAGTATAAATAATAATAATAATAATTCTTGTCCCGATAGTCGTTTTGTGAATGGGCTTGTAGCGAAGAGCCTCGACCAATATCTGAAGAGGCTCTCGCTAGACGGTTGGGTCAAGGGTCAGATACAAAAGGCGGTCATTCTTGACACGGCCCGCATTGTCAGGAGGTTCCTCACTCTGCAGCCTTAACCACCGGTAGCTTGGGCCCTGCCCCGCTGCGGCGGCACCCTAGGTTTAAGTTTTTGTTTTTATATAAAAATATTGTAAAAATTTAAATTCAAGTATATAAATAAATCTGTGAATAATAATTCGTTTATTGAGAAACAAACAAGAAAGAATTTGAAACAATGAGAAAGCCATGACACCTGCATAAGTTTCACACACTGAGATCAAACTGATAGCTCCCCCACTAGGATGCCCGGTGTCGGGGATACCATGGCACACACAAAGAAAGGACAATTAACGCCCAGAACAGAAAAACAGATAAGTATAAAACTGTGTCGTAGGTGCCTCCAATAAATGAAACAAAAGTTCAAATTAAAAAAAAAAGTTTCTGATTTAACCCAGCACAGTTGGTTATATTAACTTTTACTGGAATATTTTTTTTTTTAATGTAATTGGGTGACGAGATGAGCAAATCGCTCGCCTGATGTTAAACGTCACGTTTGCCCATAACAGGTCTACGCCACCCAGAATTTTGAACTCACAGAATTCAAGACCCTGCGCGGCACAGCACTGCGCTCGTCACCCTGAGATATAAGATGATTAATCTCCCATTTGCCCTGTAATATCACTGGAAACAATGCCCTAAATAAAAAATAATAATAATAATAATATGTAGAAATAAAAAAGATATACTAAACCTAATGGAGTTCACTGTACTGATGACAACTGCGAGATGTGTCAGTATTTCAACGTTTTATTGAATGTGTTTTCTCTTTGAAACAGTTTTTTTCACGGTTTTCAGGATTGGACCCTTAGTAAAGCGTTCAATAATCTTTAGTACAATGAACTCCTTTCAGCTTTGTACACTCTGTCCCTGCAAGCCATAGGAAGAACTGCAATTAGAGCTTACGATCCCGGGATCCCAGTCATACAAATCCCGAAATTTTCGGGACTGCAAAATCCCGGAATCCCAGATTCGAATGCTCTAATTGCAATCCTGTTTTATTAAAAAAATAATCAAAGTAATTAGATAGGTACCTACTTCACAAAAACTATATTCATTCTTGGGTTCGCAAGGACTGACATAATTTTTGCTAGAGGTTGGTCATCTCTCAAGGCCAAGAGCTTTCGGATGCCTTCATTATTTTCGATCAATGATAGTGTCAAAGTGAATAGAATATCTGGCAGATTATCCGCGTTGTTGCAACTCTGAAAAAAGTGTATCAATCAACTCCATCTTCAAAACATCTTTACAGCTTAGATTATAAAAATGCGAAAGTACACTTTGCTATAGTCACCGCGTTACCAACTGAGGCGTGCTACCATAAATCATTTCTCTGTCTATCTCGCTCGCACTTGTGGGTCTTATGGCGCCGCAAAGTGATGTGCGTAAGATGGTTAGTAGCGCATATTAATAAGAATAAAATCAGATAGAAACATAGTAGTAGTATTGTGGCCCTGAAAAGTTTAAACGCTTATGGCCCTACGACTCAGTTGGTAACGAGGTGACTATAGTCTGTTCTTTTACTCGGCAATGGATCCACGTGATTTTGAATAGGTTTAGGTATAAGATGTGATTGACCAGAAAAATAAAGTACCCACGCGGGAAGAACCGCAGCACGCAGCAGACAACTTGAGAGCTAGGGAAATCGCATTGCTAGAAGAATGTCTGCCAAGAAAGCGTAATAATACCTTCAATAGCTTCAATAAACATAGGCTTTATTTTAATACCATTTATAGTTTTTAAGTGCAGAACTTCTATTAATTTTAAAAATATTTAAAAAAAAGTTTTTATTGCTCAATCGGACCTCAAGAAGTGGTTCAAAATTGAGTTGCAACATTCCACCCAAACAAACATAGATACATACATGCATTGCATGTTCATTAAAAGCTTTTAACCCGGCGAGGCTGTGGTGGGGTGTGACATACCCCACGCATTACTCCAACGATCGTTTTGTTTCAAATTTTTGCTGTAACGGTTTGTCTCGCCGCATAGCTGGAGCTAAGGAGCTGCGGGAGGGGATAGTTGCGTGATCGCAGTGTTGCGCTACCGGGCGCTTGAGATATACGTGCGTATATTCCTGTCGGGTACGTAATACCCCGCCACATAGTTGGTGTGTGATGTCTAATTCAAAGACTGATGTTTTTTCCTTAATTTTGTAGTTATTGTTTAAAGTAAAATTTTGTTTTTGTTTATTTTAGAGGTTTATGAAGATAATGCCTATTTTTGTTTAAAAAAAGTCAGTTTCTTTTATTTTCCTAAATAATAATAAAAAAATTATTAAAATATTAAAGTTTTTTCATTAAAAACTGTTTATTGTTTATATTAATATCACAAAACATAAGATTAGAACTCAATTTATCGATATTATGATATTTATGGCCGATTTAATAAGTGGGTATGTCAAACCCCACCACATAGTCAATGTTACATTTTGCCACCACAGCCTCGCCGGGTTAAAAAGAATCTACAGACCCTACTAGAGAAAGTACTACAATTGTTATTCAAACTTGGACACAGAAGGGAAACAGTACATACCTGAAGCAAATCTTTCAACACTTGAATCAGTTCGTTGAACATGTCTTTCTCGTCTCCATTTGGTGGCAGCTCTGCTATACAGTTGACAAAAGCCTTCCATATACAAAAAACTTCCATCCGCTTATTTACAATTGTATCATTGCCCAGTTCGTATAAGTTGTTTGTCATAAGAATTGCCGTTTTTAATGCATACATCCACTCATCCCAATGGCTTGCCAACAACTTGCTGCTGAACATTTTTTCATTTAGTTTTGGCAAATCTGTACAACAATTGCAGTTTGCATTATGTCCAACAATTTCTGCTAATGCTTGGAGGCACATACTTCTTACACTCTCATACGTCTGACCAGCCCCAGGGAGAATATAACAAAATTGTTTTTTATCAAATGATTTTTTCCCAAACATGAAACGTAAAAAATCGTGCAAAACGTCATTCGTGGATTGATCCAACTTAGTCTGAAACTTTATTATGAATTTCCACCAAGTGTGTAATTTAGTTTGTGTTGTGTCTTCAGTTCTTGTATTGTTAAGTTTCAGTGGAATAAGTAATAGTTTGAGATATCTCGGTATATTCTTTTCATTTGTGTCAGCAGATAAGTTGTCGATCAAGATGTCCCAGCATTGGAAAGCTCTGCATCTATTCGGCCCATCCATTTTGAAAGCAGCTTCGACTATTTCCAGCATTGGTTGGATTGGGGTGCCGTAGGGGCTGCTGCGTGTGATGTGGGTTTTCAAGAGATTAGTAAAAACCGCCCAAATTCTATGCCATTCGTTATAATTTCGATTTAGTAGCTTCGTGATGATTTTTGAGTATCTGGAAAATATATCATTTTATTAAAAGAAAAACCTGATAAGTTAAAGTAAACTGAGCCAAACTGTAACAGTAATATTATTACTGAATATTTTTTTGGTCATGTCGGATTACAGGGAGCGCCGAATTAGACAGGGGCCGGATTACCGCGGGTCCACTGTAATGTAAAATCATGAAAGGTGCAGCAGCGAAGCTTGTCGTAACAAAACTTACTTCCTGGTACAAATATGTCTTAGAATTTCGTGTTGCCACTGTGGACATTGGAAGTAATCAACGTGGGCTAGGGCTTCTGTCACCACCTCGAGACATTCTATGTTTTCTTGATCTACGTCATTTACGGCTTTGGCGCACACATCCATAATAACAGAGATAATTTTAAACCATTTTGGTAAGCCTTCCTGTATTAACTGTTTCTTCTCTTGAGGCGGCAGTATATTTAGTAATCCATTTAGAAAGACATGCATCTAAAAAAAACAAGGATGTGTTAAATAAGTATCTTCCAAAAATTGATTGGACCTTTGGATAGAGAAGATTGTCTGGACTGATTATTACTAGATCTCAATAGGTAATTCAACACTGTGATATACTGCCCTCATAAGCCCAAGAGCCATATCTCAAAAAAAATATCTGTTTTTTCACGCATCAGACGCGTAATTTTTCAAGCTATCAGATGCGTGAAAAAACAGTTGTTTGTTTGTGATACCACTCTTGGGCTTATAAGGGCAGAATAGGCCTTTAACTTATACTGCTCGCCTATCATCAAATAAATAAATATCAGCATTACAATAAAAATTAAGAAATTAGTTATTTTGAATACTTGAAAGTTCCATTGATACCACGCATTTAAACTTTTAAATTTTGACTTTAAATTGCTCTCCTGTAAAATTGTCATTTGTGGTTTCAATACTGTACATGGGGGCAGTCAATTTGTGTTAATTTTATAAGATGATCCATATCTATACTAAAAATAGCAGAATATCAAGATTTAACAATAACATCACTTTGCTTATACATAGGTGTACAACCTTGCTTCCGCCATTTTTTTCCAAAATTCGAGGCTTTATTGGTAAAAATTGGTTTTACATTTATGATTCAAATTATTGTCCATCGCTGGCCACTACTTTGAGTCTTGATCAAGTAATGCCTCCAATTCTGCATCTTCAAAAACCTTCTCTCTTCCACCGCCATGCTGGTCTTTGACGTCAAAATCACCGTTCTTGAAGCGTTGAAACCAGTCTCGGCACGTTCTTTCACTAATAGCGGCCTCACCATAGGTATGTGAGAGCATTTGATGAGCCTCAGCCGCAGATTTCTTCATAAATTAAAACCTTCCGCAAATAACGAGAATTTGGCTCGTAAGCTGACATGTTTAATCGAGAATAACTTTATGATGCAGACACAAATCGAGTAATATTTCGATGGCGTTATGTTTACAAATACCTAAGGTTATTGTACGACATCTACGATCTATTTATTTCGACTACCACTTACCGCTACAGCCATCTATTGCAAAACGGCGGAAGCAAAGTTGTACACCTAATATCTTGTTATTGTATGAGTCTTTTCTACTAAATGTTTTAAATACTATGTCAGTTTAATTTTTTTTTAACAACCTTACAAGTCATGTGTCAAGTGAATGAGGGGGTGGGGTTACACTTACAGATCTATACAATGATTATACTAACCATTTTATTTTCTCCTTGTATAATTAGAGATGTGAAGTGTTCAAAGATTTCCAATACCTCTGAACATTCATGTCTAATTATCATAGATAGGGTATCCACAGGGTGTGACAGGAAGACTTCCACACCCATTGCTGTTAAATGCTGAGTTTCTAATGCACATACTGATTTAAGCATATACAGAACCGCTAAAGCTGACGGCAACAGTTCTCGAGGATGAATGTTTGATATGGACTAAAAATAAACATAGAATAGTTATTACAAAATTGGGGTTAATAAAATTTCAGTAGTGTACTTGGGGCGTTTTCTTTTGAATGCTTCCAGATTTTAAGCAGTAAGGTTAGACAGTACTGGGATTTGAGAGGTTAGATGTTTTTTATAAGTGATTTATCGGAAAAATATGAGTGTTTGTTGATTTTTAATAATTAAAAAAAATCACACAACCCAAACACATCGAAACTTCTGCTCATTACTAATTGTGGAAGTAAATAAAAAAAATAAAAATAAATTTTTGATAAAATTCTGATACCTTTCAACAAAGAAAAATTAAAAAAAATTACATACCATAGTTCAGTTAGTAAAAATGCACTGCTTGTATTGTGCGGCCAAACTTATGACACAATGAAATCAACAGTCCATCAAAAATTAAATTGTAGCATCAACAAGAGCTCATTCTTTACTGGAGTAGGTCAAGTGTATGTCGAGATGACACACTTTGTCTTAATAAATTTCACAATAGCGCTACAACTTTGCTGAGCTGGCAAAGGCTATCAGTTGATACTCACATTTAAAAAACATTAACCATTCTGGGGCAGTTAGGTAAACATTAGAAGCTACGGTAAAGAGGTGTCAATTTACATGTTTTTACATGTTATTAATTTTAGTAATTATTATTAATTTTGTATTTGTTGTCATTAATTAAACTACCTCTTATGCTACTGGAGCAATGAGCATTATTTGGGCATTTTAAGCAGCTGAGATGGCTCTGGTAAATGGGAAAATGCCAATCAGAGCCAGACTCATCACACTATCTATACTAATATTATAAAGAGGAAAGATTTGTATTTTTGTATTTTTGGATGTTTGTGTGGAATAAACTCAAAAACTACTGGACCGATTTCAAAAATTCTTTCACCATTCGAATGCTACATTATCCCAAAGTAACATAGGCTATTTTTTTTTTTTTTTTATCCACAGCATTGCGTGGCAGCTAGTCTCAAATAAGAAACAATGTCTAGAACATCAGTCCAGGTATGAGTTGCTAAATAACTTACCTTTGCATTTGTTAAAAGTGTCAAAATAGCGCCTAAAGCATATGGAATACTTTGTGTATCTAGCTCCAAACATTTCTCAAAGACAGCCAGTATTCTTAAAGTTTCTTGAGCTGTCACATTCTTGTTGTCTTGCAATAGAAGTTTTAAATGTTGGAAACCTTGCGTGCGTTTGCTGGCGAACAACGTGTCTTCAAAGGATTCTAGGCATTCAGCTATTGTGAGGTTCGCAGGCAGGCTGTTCGTCGACATTTCTGAAAATCAAAATAAGCTTTTATTCAACAGTGTTTTTCTAATTTTGCAGAGCTAATCTAGTTGGTCAAGATCTGCTAAAACTGTAAGAGGTCACTGAATATCTTCAGAAGATTCAAGATAAAGATGAAAAAAAAATTTTTTTTAAGTTTCAAGATGAAGATGTTTTTCTTTATAATCTTTAAGACAATTATAAAGAAAAACTTGCTAACTAACTAATGATTATGAGAAGTATAAGGTACATTTATGAATACGGCGATTCCTGCACTGGGCTAGGCCTGTATCGCAGGAATCGGCTTCGGATTTAACAAAAATAAACATAAACACCTCTAGTTAAACAATATAAATTCATATTAAGGAACATCCTACTAATACATATTTTAACAGTATAGGAAATAAATTTTATGAAGTAATGTATAGTAAATATATGTCTTAAAATTTAAGTACAAATTTTTATAATTCATTATTTATATAGAGGTATGTGTATATTCAAATGTAGGCATATAATTGTTATTTATTGTGATTCACAAGAATTTATAATATAGTATTGGTTGATAAGATAGATCATTGGTGTAAATTCGTTGTTAAACGGTGGTAAATGGGTGGGTCTACTCTACAGAATGAAAACACCGGGCATTACCTACATGCTACTATAACTAGATCAAAGCCAATCGAAGGGGACAACGTGTATTGCGGCCCTTTCAATTCATTTAAGTTAAGATTTATAATTGTACTTACTCAGTTCATCAGTTGTCGTGTGTTTCAAAATCTAACCAGTTAGCGACACGCGGCCATTTTAATTATTTTCCACAAAGCCACAAACGCAATACAAAATAAAACGAACCGCTTTTCTGGCGCGAACATTGACATTGACGTTAACTAAATTATTGCCATACTTAAAAATGTTGGCTATTTATTATTGCATCTCTACTATTAAAGTCTCGTGAATAGTCGCCTTTAAGCCCTTCAGCCTGACGCTAGTAATTATTACAAAAAATGCCACCAAAGTTGTTTGATATAGTTTATTATTCTTCTTTCACGCTACAACCTCAGATCAAGTAAAAATCAATCTCTTTCTATTTGATCTCATCTATTAATTATTTTTACTTTTATTAATAATAGACTTTTATTTTAAATTACATTGTGTTCGCTTAAAAATGCTGCGACATTTGGCTAAAATTTTGTTTGTTTCAATTTTTTGATGTGAATGTGTTCGTGTACTTAGTGTAGACGGACGGACATAAATAAAATATATCTGAGGCTACAACATAATGATTACCAGTTTATGAACAAAGATACACTTTGCCCGAAAGTTTTATGGGATACTTGATCCCTAAAAAACTAACGATAGGTACCTATGTATAAAATATGTTTGGATGTTTGCTACTCAAAGACGCAAAAACGGCTAAACGGATTTGGTTGATAACCTTAGTTTTTACCTTTTTAACTTGTTTGATGACCTTAGAATCCTAGATCATCATTAATTATGCTTTTTGTCTCGGGAAAATACAGTTCTCATAGGTTGCGGGTGAAATCGCAGAGCACAGTTACTTAGCTTCGTCATAAATCTAAAAACGCGCAAAAAATAGCCGATATCTCCAGCCTAATCAAAACTACCTTCGCGTTTTTTTTTCTTCATTCGCAGTGTAGGTAGGTACGTTCCATTTTAACTGTGTTTATTTAATCATAGGTTTTTTTAAGGATGTATGTAAAATCTTAGATTAAAATAAAATGAATGGACGGGCCTAAACCGTTGATTGCGTTCAGTCGAAATAAGTCAAAAACTGTTCGACTATAATCTACACCATACCAGGCATGTGTGTACATTTTTCACAAAAAAAGAGACCACGAATACAAAATACCATGCGAAGAAAAGAAATAGCCTGTGTTTGTCTGTTGCGCCTGGTTGCGCTTGAGCATTTCGTCAATCCGGACGAGGAGCAGCGTTAGCAAAACCGATAACGCCACACGCTTCTCGTGACTATACGCATGTTCACTTTGTATTAATACGAACGTGTTGTTTAGTGATAAGATAGAAGTTGTAATCTAAACCAACAAGTTCAGGTAAATATGATCTCAAACAATTATGTAGACAATCTCAAAATTCTCATATATCACAAATAATCACAATCTAAATTTTTTTGAAGAAGCTCCATGTTTCAAATGTTATTTGATTATTTATTAAAAATTAATTATTTGTGTGATTTAAAAAATGGGTGCATACCTACCTATATCACTTTCGGAAAAATGAGTCATAAACAAATCACTTGGAAATCTACAGTAAGTAAATAGAAGATAACTTTGAGAAAAAAAAATGTTTCGGACTTTGTATACCATATGCGTGTTTTTTTTCTGTCCAGAAGAAGAAGCGGGCGAAAAACCATCCTTAGTGTGAACGTAGTAACTAATTTAATTATTTTGGAATCAGAAAATTAGTTTGCTGACGGTACGTGCACCCGCTTCTTTGGCAGATCGGTGTTTGCCGGCGTAAGCCGAATACACCCGAACAAAGAGAGGTCATCCTTGTTGCTCTAAGCACAAGCCTATATTTCTGTCCCTCAACGGTAGGAAAACAACAACAAAATGGAAATGGAAACTAAGTAACGATTGTATTTTGATAATTTTACACGTAATTATGATAAAATACGATGAACAAATATGTACTTACTTATGAAATGTGACTTCACAACTTTTATTTTTGGTTCTCGAAGTGTTTTTGCATAATGGGAATGAGCACGAAGGCATTATTTGTTCGATGGAAGGTCGTGATTGTGTAGCTCCACAGTTGTGTTACACTTCCGAGGTGCTGGGAAGGAGTGAGAGCGAGACAGACGTCTCGAGCGTAATACGCTTATACAAACAGTCTTCAATAGTGCGCTTCTTTTAGGCCCGTCCATTTATTTTATTTTAGTCTAAGTGTAAAATATATCATCTTGTCATAATTATGTCATAACTTTCGATAAATTTGGAATATAATTTTAGTAGAGTTGATTACGCTGCATCGATTGGAAAAAAGAAAAAGGGACTTAGCCGATGATTTGAAAGAAATATTTGAGAATAAAAGCCTCATTTATCTGACTAAAATAAAATGAATTTATTTTATTTTTCCGTGTTATTCGTATCGGAAGTTGACGAAATCGAACTAATATGATAAAAAAGTACATGACGTATCATCAGTGCATGGCCAAAAAAAGGATTTTCAGTAACTTCATACATTTTTTCATTTTTTCACGAAAAAAAAAGCACTGTTGCCGATGTCGATATGGAGATATTCGTGGTTAATTTTTGACGTGACAGAAATTATTTGATTGGCTCAACTTGTACCTACTCGGCCACAATCAAATTGCGTATTAATTTTATTTATCGTAAATTATTAATCAAAATGACATTTCATGACAAATTATAAAATGCGAACAGAAATGATTGGGCATTGACATTTAGACATGAAAATGATCATTAAAAAATAAATAGATGTACTTACTGTAGATTTGACATTATCTATTAATTAATTTTATTTTGTGATACTGTTATTTTGTCCACTTAAGTTTTTACTTTATACCTTTTCTAAGATTTTACATGTTTTTGTTGCTTTTTCAATATTTATACCTAGGTATTCCTATTTTACAGGAAAAAACTATTTTACCTAGGTACCCTAAGATCATGATGATTAAATTTTATACAAATAGTACTATGTACCTAAGTCCAAAATAAAAACTTTCAAATAGACTGCATGCAATCCACCGTTCATTAACATTTTATTATCATTGCATCTTCGTGATTGTTGCGCTTGCGCATCGCTATTTGAAGGATGGTGTCTTGCCGAGCGCCCGCGCTTTGCTTCACTCTCCCGCTGATTGCATCGTTCGCTGTCGAATGTCCACGCGAGCCGCGTTCTGAATAACAATCAGTGTTTCCAAGCGCGCCGAGTACATTACACAGCACCATATCTGGTCGGAACGCGGTAACGTGCGGTGATGGTTATGTGTCCGAATGACGGCGGGTGATCGTTCAGTGCTCATCAGTTCATCAATACCTACGTACTGTTTCGTATAAAAATGCCAGGACACGCCGGGAGCCCGTACTGGGCTGCAGTGGACTTTGACAGCGAAGGGGAAGATGTGCCGACTCCACCTCCAAGTCATAGAGTCTACCTTGACCCCTGGGATAACGAAGCCCACGGAATCGTACAGCCGGAGAAAACTGAATCCAGCCAGGACGAAAACTTTAACTCCTTTGCCGGCGAACCAGTTAGCGCTAGTTTTTACTATGTCCCCACAAAAAACTATGATTCGGGAGAAGAGCCACCGTTGCCACCGCCAAGAAAGAAGATTTCTACTCGTAACTATCCGGATGATTATTCAATCTATGGAAGGAAGATGTCCAGAACAACAGGTCCTGAAATACAAGCTATTTATGGCGAAAGACCAATAAGTGAGTTAAATTACACAAAATTATGATACCTAGTTGTTAAATAGGTGCCTACGTTTTACTATAGAAACCAACGTGGCTTTGAAACATTAACCACGTCGGTGGAGCCTACGTCTCTCGGTACGGCGTTCCGTACTTATCTCTGAGATTATAATAATCAACTCCTGCGTACCAATTCTGGTAGGTAACTATCATGTACTAACTAATAAGCTCTCTAAGAGTTTAGACCCGCTAGTATGCCGACGCCGTGGCCAGTTCTAAAGGCTGCCGACGACGAAATTATCGTGAAATAGTCTCTGACTTTGGTAGGTAATTTAATTTACTTAGTTATTCAATAATAATATATTTTTTTTTAGAAATAAAATTAAATAAGCATTCCGTCAAAACCAAACTGATAATAAATAAAAAAATAAACTACAAACAGCTAAGAGTGCATACTTATTAGTTAGATGCATAGATTTTCCCACATTCGTAAAATATATATAAAAACTACCGTTTTAAAATTTTGTCTACTTAACTCATACTCATACCTAGGTACTTATTGAAAATATTTAATTTAAATAAAAGTAAATGAGGCGCACTTGTCTATTAATTAATTAATGCATACAAAGCCACTACCTAATAAGACATAATTTTTAATTAGGTAATTGCCATGGAAAGAACTAATCATGGTGATATAATTTAAGTCTCGTTAAAAATGGTAGGTACTTGCCTAAACTGTACCTACTAAAACATTAGGAACCTACCTACCTTCCCTAGATGATTGTTTAGATTAAAATAAAAACTGGTATCTACCATAAATATTAGAGGTATCTTTCCAGGGGACCGCCGAAGGTCCGTATATGTAGAAGATCCGATCTATGTCCCGCATCCGATGACTCCAATGATGTACGAGCCCATGTACGGCTGCCTGCCACCTCCTCCACCAGGATACCTTCCTCCAAGGCCCAGGACTCGAGTATCCTTGCCCCACCAGCCTGACTATATCATGGCTGCTCATGGATACGGAAAAACCAGGAGGCATTCCAGGTAATTGGCGTTGCTGTGAGTGCGGCAGGTTTAGTAATACCTATATATAAATAAATAACCAAAGCAACTTTCTGCTAAATGGAAAACAGTTAAACCAAGCTTAAAACACACATGTTGGTACTCAGGTAATGCATTCCAAAGTGATTTTCTAATTAATAGCACTAACAGCTGCAATCAACTAACGTTCAACAACAGTGAGTCAATGCTATGCTAGTTATATTCGTTCAACGAACTGTTTAGATCCACCATCGGCAGTTATAAGATAAAGTATGAAATATAGTAAAGAACGTTACGCGATGTGACCACGAGTCCCCGACCGACACTCGGCTGTACCGCCGTCCGCAACAATACACGAAGATGTTTTCACGCTAATGAGAAATAATACACAAGAATCACGGAAAATATTTACTTAGGTGCTTGCTTTTCAATGCTGAGATTTCTATAGTTGTCGCACCGTTGTGGTTATGATAAGTACCTAAGTGTAAGCGCGCTCGGTGTACGTGATTATGATGGAAAAAAGGCTTGCACTCTCGTTGTAGTGAAACTATCGTATTCACTATAATTATGATCCACCTTCAAGCGAGATACCACGTGTTTACTTGCTTTGTGTGATCTCTAAATTCCAAAAGTTTTGAAATAGTCTGTAAAGATGTTTTAACTTTTGACTAAATAGGTAACATCTACTAGGTGCTTGATAGTAGCTAAGAAATTTGTTTAAAAGTCATCAGTGACAGAATTACCAATATGTATTACCTAAGTACAGACCACTTAACTAGAGCCGGTCACAGCCTATACGACTAGCAAGCACCAAATCAATTCTATAACTTCGCAGATAACAACTTATTTAACGCTCCTACTAGGTACTAAGTTTTTAGACCTTAGACTGTCTGTGAATCAAATCTGGTTCCCATGACCAAGTGCGTGACGTGACGTTAACTTTCAAGGAAAGCATTTACGGCAAAAACGTCCATACATGGTTGCATTCGTAGAGGTACTTACTACATTAACAGAGCTATTTCGTATTAAGTATAATAACGTCTTGTAAATCCGTCGTGTGAACCTGCTCCAGTTTTTTGTTTTACTACAAATGAAAGTTGCATTTGTGAGAATCTGACGCTGTTGTTGTAAGAGAAACTTGTTCCTAACATTGAACTCTGTGACCGTTCCAACCCTAAGGTCACATGGGCTCATCAGTTTCTTGTTCAAACAGACGATATTTTGCACAGCTGTTTTACAATACAATGAAGAGTCTGACGTCTCTGAGAGTTTAATAAAGTTGTTCATATTTTTCGATGTTTTCAGTTTTGGACACAATGCTAGTAGGTAATTATTACGTAGATACCATAAATGCACCGGAAATAAATTTGTTCCTTTGTCTACAAGCGGCATAAGAGCAATTATTCTAGTACACACCACTTTCTAGTCACGTATTACGTGAGCGCAGCTTGTGGAGTAAATTTAGCGGATACTAGAAAGTCAGTCAAGCTACTCAAGCCAAGCTGGGCATTCTTCATAATCGTCATATCGCGAATTAGTGCGAGGCGGGGTAAAGGAGGCGCATGGGAAATCGTCTGGTGTTATCTAATCGACCATCTCTTGATACGGTCGAGAGATCACAAAATGGTCTGCACTCGACGAGCCATATGCACTTAAAACTTGGATAAATATTTCCACGAGTAATATCCAGACAGGTGTAATAAATTATGATTTTGTAGGACTTCTAGGAGGTATTTTATTTTATTTCAACTGTAAATAGGTATCAGACGAGTAAAAAAGATACTAGTGAAACTCAATGAACCGAATTGTAATTTATAGCCAGGTATAGCAGACAGAGTGCCTCCTTGATACCTGCGATAACAATTTATTCGTATCGTTCATGAGCCATAACCACGATTTGTAATAAATGAAAGTGTTATTACTTAGAATAGGGTGTTGTCACGTTAAACTCGTAAAATAATGTAGCGTTGCTATGAATTGTCATAGCAACGCTACATTAATTTTCACCATTCATTCATTGGTCTCAACTATGTAGACAGAGGTGTTGAATTTTGGAGCTTTGTCTATTTATGTATATATGTATAGTATATTTAAGCTTTTACCTTGAAATTCAGTACATAGAAAAAAGTGAACTCTATATTTTGCTAACAAACATTTGCAGCAGGTCATTGATTGATTATTCGTTTTTGTTAGCAGACTGCCAGACGCGTACGAGTCAAATTTCGTTTACGAAAGCCTATCCCCAGAATACGAAGATTGGGCCCGACCATTTCCGAAGACAGCCCCGGACAATTTTCACCTGTCCCGATATGGACACCTTCAGATCGACTACTCGTTCAGTTGGCATTCCCTGGACCGCCTTATCCGAAACCACTAATAACAAAATTCGGAAAAATGTATAACATTACGAGTACATTTTACATTCCGAATACCGACGAATCTTTGCATTACTTTGACTTAAAATGTAAGAGTTTAAAAGGTACGATTTTGAAATAGATTTATTTGTTTTAAGACTAGAATGTTCCAAAGTTATAAAAGATGCTGCTATGTTGATAAAGTTAAGTAAATATATAAGTAAAATAATAATCATTACTGTAAGAACCTAACATTGATTGTCCTATATTAACTTTTTCTTTTAGATTATTTTTGTAAGTGATCTTATATTGTTTTAGCCAAAGAAAAATAAACGAATATTTTTATAAATTTGTTTTCAAAATTGGTGTACCTACCTATAAAAGTTATATTTTCGCACTATGCTTATGGCTAAGTTTTCTCTTTATTTTTACGTACAAGCCTAGCAGATAGATATAGATACTCGTAACGTATAGAAAACTCTCTCGACACAAACGAGCTGCTATTTTATAGATTACTGTAGATAAGTATTCATTTTATTATACGTTATAATCTTATAATACATACTATAATGAAACCGCGAATGACTTTCAATAAGAAGGAAACGCGGTGAGTTTTGATGTATCTACTACCTAGGTACCTACTTAACTTTTACTTCATTTTGCACGAAGTTGTTTTTAACAAGGAAGCAACAAATATAAAAGTGATTAATAAAATGTCAATTATAATAGTAAACTTTACTAAATTACCAAATAACTTTAATGTTTAAAAGTTTTCAGAGATAAGATATACTAAAAATCAAATAGTATCTGCAACTCAATTGTGGAAATAGGATTCCTGTATAAAATGCGATAACTTGCTAAATCAGCACAGAATGACATTAGGTATATAAAACAAAAACGATTTGGATGGGTGCATAGTTTCTACACACATCACGAATTGATTTATTTGATTCAATCTTCGCAAAGACGAATTCATACCAGCAATAACAGCCGCTCATCCAACTTGAAACTCGTGCGCATAATTACGGAGCACTTTCAGTACCTAATAAGTAACTCGTTAATAAAGCAATTCACGCTTCAAGGGAATCACATGCGCGTTTTAAACGCTCATATCTAGGTCATGATGTAACTTATGAATTATGTAGTCATGTAATAATTTTCATAATCACATTCTTTGTAGTAACAATGTGCGATATCTGTTCATAGATCGCGAAAATCAAAGACACCGACTAAAATTACATTGCTGACTAATGCAGTAATTCTAATTACGCTTGGGCAACTTAAGGAAAGTGTTAAAAATCACATCAACGTGCATTAACTTGTTTAATTACCGTTGTCTAAATACTAAAAAAGAACAAGAAATTTGTACAGCAAATTAAAAGTCTTGGAAATCCTGGTCACTATACAGCTTTCTCCTTTTTGTTATGTTGAACTGCCCTTTTTTCTCTGGCTTTGAGGCTGGTGTTTTATTGCCATAGTACATGACTTGGAGAGTGCTTTGCTTGGGTGCTTTATTTTGAGTCGGTATTGGTGTTAACTTAGAACTTGGTCCTTCGAGCACGGGGTTCAAATCAACTGAGTTATCATAGGTGGCTGAATACGGCCGTTCTACTTGGGTTTCAAATTGGGACGGATAAGAACTTTGAGCTAAGTATTGCTTGAACTGACTCTGTTTAAGTTTCTCTTCCAATTCCTCCAATCGCTGCAAAATGCACAAGACTAAAAGTGAAAGCTGCTGACATCTGTTGCTGCATCTTGATTATACATGGATTTATTTTATCAAAATAAACGAAAAAACTTAAGCGTTTGCAAATTTAGGCTAAATTTATTAATTTATCGGTTTGCGACACATAGATTAAAATGAAATGATGCTGTCAATAGTATACTAATAATGCATTTATGAATATTTACACGATTGACTAAAATATAGCTTCAAAACAGCAATCATGTCCAAAACATATACCTAATAATTAAAACAATAAGGAAACAAAATATGTGACGTGACGTAATCATTTCAAACAAATTTTGATACAGCATGACAAAATCACATTTTAGTCTAAATCTAAGTATTTATGTTTCTCAAGTTAGATTTCAACAGACATTTTGTGAGTAAGTGCGAAAAGTTGTAAGATTTTGAAACAGATTTAAAAAAAAATATCATTCGTACAATAACAGAAGATTTTTGATGAAATATAGAATAGCATACCATACTTGATCTAGGAATTTGGATCAAAATCTAAAACATCTAGCTAGCTTATTATTTAGGAGGAAAACAAGTTTTTAAATATGTCACTAAGTATTATTAAACCTATATAATTAAATGACATAGATTTATCGAACACCTTATTATTCTAATTCTATTTAAAATGCCTCGAAATCAAAGCTGCTTTTCATCTAAGAATATAAATATAAAAAGGCAACAAACAGGCGAATTGAAAACCGAAGTTAAAAAAATTTAAAGCATTCCTTTTTGGAAGTCGGTTAAAAATAAGTGGCAAACAACTCTTTGGTAGGTTTACTTGCGCATCTTCGGTGATAATGGAATAATATGCGATGGAGCTGGTATAATGATAGCTTATTCTTATGTCTTACTTACTCGTCTATAAGCATCAATGTTAGCGTCAGTCCTGGTAGCCTGCCTAGGTATACTTGCGCATCTTCGGTGATAATGGAATAATATGCGATGGAGCTGGTATAATGATAGCTTATTCTTATGTCTTACTTACTCGCCTATAAGCATCAATGTTAGCGTCAGTCCTGGTAGCCTGCCTAGGTATACTTGCGCATCTTCGGTGATAATGGAATAATATGCGATGGAGCTGGTATAATGATAGCTTATTCTTATGTCTTACTTACTCGTCTATAAGCGTCAATGTTAGCGTCAGTCCTGGTAGCCTGCCTCGCCAGTTGTTCCTGTAACTGAGCCACCTGAGCAGCTCCTCGCTGGATTTTCTCTTCGTACTCCAATACCACTATGTTCATCTATTAGATACTCGAATTAGTGAATTACTGAATTAGTTTTGATATTTTGTTAGGTAAGTGTAATGTTAATTAAAGTCAAAATTAATTTCCGATCAAAATCACTTTTAACTTTTTTTGACTATAGTCAACAGTTTTGGCTAAATTTTGTAGTCAAAAGTGGTTTTGACTAAGGATATCCGTCAAAACAACTGTGATACAACAGTCACCACCATAATAACGACTAAAATCGCAGTCAAATACAAACTTGGCGAGCGCACTACATACCGTATCTGCCGTATTTTTGTAATAACAAAAATAGGAACATGCGACAAAGAGGCCTGAACACTAGTAGGTACATACTCAAAATGATCCGAAATAATCATAATTATTATTTCTTAAAGTTAATAATATGAAAGAGCACACCTTATCACTGTTCCCAGCTTCTGTCTCTTTCAATTTCGAACGAAGCTCCTCAATAGCACAAGTAAACTGAGCCACCTGAGTATCAGACTCGTGATGAACCTGTTGAACTTTAAAAAAATGTTTCAAAAGAGAATAAAATTTTATTAGCTTTTTAATTGCTTCCAAAGCTGCCAGTTATAAACTTGATGTAACAAAATTTAACAATTATAAAACACAGAATAATTACATCAGATAATATTGGATCATTGATATTATGATATTGCATAACTATTGACTACACCTACTTGTGCGGCCAATAATGACTTCCGTTGTGTAAGTGAATATCAAATACACTTTTTTTTTTAATTTAATATTTATATGTGTTTGCTAATTACGAGTAACTTGAACTTAAGTAACTTGTTGCATTCTATATTCTTTGATACTGTTATGTTTTTGTGCTGTTATTTATTCTACTACCATTTTGATCACCAGCTTTATGAAAATTGTAAAATGCCAAAATTTCTTTTTGAGTGATCCATTTCACGTGGGACTTTTTGGCGCTTCTTTTTACTCGACTACTCAGAAGACGATAATGTTTTTCAGCTATATGTAAGTAATGTATGTAGGTACGTTTGTCTGTTCCAATGTGACCTCCTAAGGCCTAAACAGTTTGTGCTACTCTGTGGGCTTGACCTATTTACTTTAGGTTTGCGAGGTGTCGTAAGTTCATATTTGTATTCGACGCGTCACAAGGCTACATTTTTCTATCTGGAGTGTCATAGACTACATTGTGTCATTGTTCGTTTTTATTTTATTATCAGTACTTGTGTCCAATTTCTTAGTATGTGCACTCAGTGTTTTCCTACTCAGTAGTATCGAGCGCGTTATATTACCTAATACATTATGTGGTTTAACTGTACCTAACTAAGTATAATATTATTTGGAAGTATTATGCACAAGTGGGTTATATGTCATAATAAATTAAATAAAGTCATAATATATAAAAAGTCCTAAGCATAAACACCTACTAATAAATTAGAATAGGTGACTAATAGGTAGATACTAACTTTTCTTTTCATTAAGAATCATCAACTCGTCGATATGTCGTTCATGAGTTTTGCGTAGCTCTATAACATTATCGTTGTGCGTCTGCGTTAAATTATCCTTGTCCTTTGAGAATTAAAATGAAATTATTTAGTTCTGATTTTAGTTAAAATGTATAAAACCTCACTCCAGTAACTCCGAGCAAGCTGTAAGTACTAAACATACAAATTAAAATCTGTTTTCTATGTAAGGAATTCTGGCAATAGATTGCATCTACCTACGGAGTAAGTGGCATATTTTGACTATAACATTCTCAGAATTTGTATTATGGACTACCAGATTCATCCCGATTTTACACAACTTTAAAACCTGAGTGTGAGTTTTTTTTACTATTCGATCGCACAATTTGTATGGAACTAGTTGTATCTACTTAGTTCATATTATGAACACTAGTGGCGCGGTTTTTATTCCATACAAATTGATCTTACACTACGAAAGATACGCAGAACCTAAATATTTCAACTAAATAGGTTACATACCTTTTCTAAAGAAGCTATTATTTTATCTCGCGATAGCAATTCATCTTTCATTTTTTTGCTATCACGTTTGAGGTGGACCAACTGGGAAACAGTTTCTTGAAGATTTTCAATCATTTCTCGTGAAGACAGTAAATGGTAACGATGCGATTTTTCCAGTTCGCGAGCTTCTTTCAATTCTATTTCTAATTTTGCATTTATTTCGCGTATTTTCTTGCATTCATCTTTCTCGTTTACGAAATCCTTTATTTTTAAAGAAAAGGTAAATTTATAAGATGTCAATTGTTATTGCTGATAACAAAACTGGCTGGTGCCTTGCCTCCCTAACTAGGTACTTAATGGTGTCGGAAGTTAAATATCGATCAAAGACATAAAGGAAATTTGAAAAAGCATTTAATGTCATAAAAGAATAAAAGAAATTTATTTGGAGGATATATTTTTATGTATTTAACTAACATTTAATACTTATGTATGGCCTATCTGTATTTAAACACACTGTCGAGGACTGATTACTAGCACAAATTTTGACGTACAATACAATAGATACGTAGCGAGTTTTCGATAGAAGAAAATAGTATACTTAAGGACAATGCAAATGCAGTTTGTATTTAGGCGATATGGGCGCTGTCTCATTTTGCATACATTTATTAATCGAATACTCGCTACCTACGTATTTTACGTTAAAATTTGTGCTAGGCATACAGAGATAGCATGGAATTTCTATATTATACTTAATGCTTACAACTATTATTATAATGAGGAAGTTGTACTCACGATTTTACATTTTGATAAGCTATTTAAAATATTTTGTAAACGTCCTGCTACAATGTCTTTATTTTCAGTTTGTTTCAACATTGAATTTTCCATATTTTCTATATTCATTCCTGCGAGAAAAGCACAGCTTACTCTTATTAATAAAAACGCAATAAAACTTAATTGTGTTAAATGTCGTTAATCGGTTTCCCGCCAAAATAATAAGTCCGTCTATTCACTGATATAGCGCTGACCGGTCACTGGCATTAGTAGACCATAGACAAACCAAAGATTAATTCCACCTGGCAACATTTAAATCTTTTGTTTTTTAATTTAATTGTCACTGAAATGTCAAGTGTCAAATTAAAAGTAATTGAGGGCCGCACACAAATTTTAGGTTATTTTAAAGAAAAGTTAAGAAAACTAATATTGTTCCGTCTAAAGTCGCATCTTTACCTTAATTATAATTAAAACAACCCAAGTTAATTAATTTTGTAATTCAAACAAAGATATATAATTGAAATGGCTGCTGCTTATGGGATACATTTGGGAAATAGCTCTGCCTGTTTAGCTGCATTCTGTAATGGTGCTCCAGAGGTGATAGCCAACGATGCTGGAGACCGCGTGACACCAGCCATCATAGCTCTCAATGCAACTGAGTGGGAGATTGGCCTTCCAGCGAAGTCTGGTCAAGCTTCGTCGAAATCAATCATAAAACACAACAAACGACTCATGAACTGTGCCTTCAACGAAGAAGATGTATCCTACGTCGAAGCTTCGTCATCGTGCCGTATTCAAAATGACGAGAAACTAGAGTATGTATTTCAAACAAGTGAGACAACTGTTTATTCCAACCCAGACAACATTGCCACCAAAATCTATGACAAACTTTTTACAATTGCTAGCCACTCTATGCGCAGTGATGGTGACTTAAAACTAGTGTTAGCTGCACCGTTACACTGGTCTAATAAAAGTAGGGACCGTTTGGTAAAGTGTGCTGAGTTAGCTGGTTTTGATGTTCTTCAAGTGATAAGTGAACCTGCCGCAGCACTGCTTGCATACAACATTGAAGAGAGTGACCAAGACACCAATGTTCTTGTCTATCGACTTGGTGGCTCTACTTGTGATGTCAGTATTGCAAAAGTCTCGGGAGGATTCATTACCATTGAGAAAAATATTTCCCGCTCCGATCTTGGTGGCCAGTGCCTAACAAGGGATCTAGCAGATTACATTGCACAGGAGTTCAGACAGAAATGGAAGTTAGATCCTCATGAAAGCAAGAGAGCTATGGCTAAATTACTCAACCATGCTGATAACTGCAAACATGTGCTGTCAACATTAAACTCTGCACATGTTTTCATCGAGTCCTTATTGGATGGAGTTGATTGGAGTCAAAATGTTTCTCGAGCCAGATTTGAAAACATCATATCTTCAAAAATATCAGCTTATATCGAACCAGCTCAAAAATTGATTGAATCTTTTGACGGAAAAATCAGCAAAGTTGTACTTTGTGGAGGCAGTTTGAAAATCCCAAAACTGCAATCGGCTATTGCAGGTTTGATTCCCGATGTGGAGGTACTATCAGGTATAAATCCCGATGAAGTCATTGCTGTGGGCTGTACAAAGCAAGCAGGATTACTCGCGGAAATGCCAGAGTTGTCATTGAAGGACATGGACGCAGAAATAGAGTTCTTAGCGAAAGATGTGTACTTGAAGTATTTGGATCAAACTGTACAGATTTTCAAAGAAGGATCTCCGCCTTATTCGCATAACATTCAGACTATTGATGCTGGAGATGAAAAATCTGTATGCTTCACATTGCATGATGACCCGGAGGGCGAACAATTTGCCGCTGAAACTTTCAATGTAGAGAGCTTGAATAAACCATTTATATTGAAAGCTTCTCTTCAGAACTCTAATATATTATTACAGGTGGAATAAAGTACCTATGTATTTATTGTACTTAAGTTATTTAAACAACAAATGTGTATGTGTAATAACCGCCTGACCGCGCACCGACCGGATTCCGGCCGATTAAAAAAGACCGCATCTGCGGAGCGGCCGGGAAATGGTCGATTCGTCAATTCTGTAGATTTGCTATTTTTATTACATAAACAAAATACTGCCAGTGTATCAGTCTCGTAGTAACTTGGGCGTTAGCTTGATAAAACGACAAAGAACTAAACAACGAAGTGCCAGTGTCGGTCCCATGCTTTGTTTCTGAGAATTTTGAAGTGGATCCTGAGCGACCGTGGAACGAAAGTGAAGTGGGTGTTTGTTTTTTTAATATGCTAATAAACTATGGGAAGGTGTGATATTTTGGATGCATAACGTCTATTATCGTTTAGTTAGGTAAATAAAGCAATACACTTTTTAAAAAACAGTTTTATACTTGAATTATACCGATTTATTTGCTGTGAGGTGAAAAAAAAACCCTTTTTTTTTTTTTGAAGCCTAAACTGACAATACTTGTAGGAAAAAAATTACACGAATCGATTTATGATTCGATAGCTTTGTTCATAACGATTCGATTGAGGTATGTTTCATATATATTCGTCTTAGACATTCGATACAAAAACTTGACGAAATCTTGACTTTATTACAAAGCGCTGACATTTTGAAAATTTGCGGGGGGGGCGAGTCAGTTGCGCCATTTTGCGAAAATGACAGCTCCCAGTCGAGGGGATATAATATGATACATTTAATATTTTATGTTTCATTTGTCATTTTATCCTGAAAAGAACATTAACATAAACTGAAACGGTGTGAATTTGAGAAAGTGTTTAGCTTTATCTGCCTCACATTATGATTTAATTATAGCTGACTAAGCTGATTAATTAAAGTAAGCCAGATTAAAACACTGGGTTCAATATTAGTTTATGAGCAGTACCAAAATATATACGTAAATCATAAATCTCGCATGTTGTAGGCTGTTCCCAGAAATAGTGAATAAAATATTTCTGGAAAGTAAACATTAATGCAAATTTAAATTTTTACGGCGCCAAACCGCCAAACCAAACGCAGAAAAAAAACCGAGTGATGAAATCACAATGTCTGCTCAATTTTTGGCTGACACTGACAATGACATATAACATATTTGACAGATGACTCAAAACGTAAAAAAAAAAATTAAGTTAAATAAAGCTTGGTCCACTGCGGTGCATTATTATTGTTAGCAGAAATTGAGTCTGGCTTGTATTGTAAATGTCTTTAGTCCTGGTGAAATTGAATCTATCAAAAACATGTACCTATTGTAGACATGCCACAAAATATATTTTGAAATCCGTAGCTGTTAAGCTGTTAATAATGTTTGCTGAAATGTTTTGTTAGTTTGTCTCAGTGGGCTCGCCTTTAGAAACATGATAGCCAACCCCTGACCTCCCCCCCCCCCCCACCATCCTCCTTCCCTTCACCGGATCACCGGTTCAGGTTCATTCTTGTTTGTTGTTTTGATTTGGATTGGAGTGAATTTTGCCCAATTCTTTGTAGTTTTGTATTGTTTTGCGAGCTAAATTTAAATTACAACTAGTAAATAAACCTTACCTTTTTCATTCTAAACTGTTACTTTCCGGAAGAAATGGAACTGCGCCTCGATTGTATTCTGCTTGCTCTGTTCTACCAACTCACTGCAGCTGCCCAGTTTCCTGAAGTTTTCGACCACCTCGGAGTACGAACACCATATAGATTCAAATCTAACAAATATGACGCTGTAATTAATTATCCTGGTATGTATATCGCATATTTTGTTTTAGGAAAGCAAATGAGCAGGACATTTAGGCTTGTGACATGAGTTGATATCATTATTTTTTAACCTATAAAACAAACCAACGGGCCACCTGATAGTAAGTAATTGCCCTCGCTTATAAGACCGGAGATGTCACGGATGTTGCTGACCTTTTAAGTCTACTAACAGCGCAATCTGGCTCTTTTATTGTTCTGACATAAGTTTTATTTACAGATTGTAAACCTAAAAAAATTTGGATGATGATTCGACATGGGACAAGGTACCCTAAACCTGGTCTTATTCATGCAATGGAAACCACGTTAATAGATTTGAAATATGACATATTATTGCAGCACAAACTCGGAAAAGGTAATTAAAATAATAAAATTGAAGCCCTACTTTTAAAACCTGCTTAAAACTTTGAACGCATGCAACGCAAATGCGGCTACACGGCAGGCGCGTAAAACACAACGCATTTGACTATTAGCCGCACCTAAGGCAAGCGCATGTGATTATTAGCAGCAGTTAAACTTAATCAGAGCTTAAAATTTTCTCTTTTGTTTTCGCACATGACATTTCACAACAACGAAAAGTAGCCAGAGCATTTAAAGCAGTGACTGACTTTAAGCGGGCTTTATAAGAAAAACCCTAAAAAAAAATACATGTGATACAGGAAAACTATAAATTAGGGTGCCTGAGTTTACAAAATGAAACTTTAAAACACAACATATAGTCTAATCTAACCCCGCCTACTACATACAAACTGTAATTATTTACACATCTATTTAAACTAATTTTAATAGTTAAATTTTTCATGTTTGTGGAAGCTAAATTCTGAAATAAATGAATTCATTTCTGGAAAATTGTTCACTGATCAAAAAAAAAACAAAATTTTAATGAGCTGTCTGTTCAGGCACAGAATAAGTAAAAGTACAAACTTACGAGAAAACTGATCTGAATAATTCTTTGCTTTCTAGGAAATTTAACTAAGGACTGTTTAACAAGTCTTGAAGATTGGTCTGTGAAAGTGAACAGTGAAGAGGAGATGAATCTGGCACACGAAGGAAAGAGAGAAATGTTTCTGCTAGCTGAAAGGATGAAGAAACGCTTCCCTGACATTTTTAAGAATAAATACGACAACAAGACTTTTCTGGTAAGAGAAATACTATCTGTTTGTGCTAAAATAAATCTGTTAAAAACTAAATACATGAACTGACAAAGATTCTGTACCAATCAAGTGAAGTACATATTTTTGAAAAAGAAATTTGAAAATATTATAAAGTTTCTAGTAAAATTTTTAAATTTTCAACCCCGAACTTGTATGACCAGTCCAAAACAAGTATGAATTATAAAAAAATTAAACCTTCCAAAATAACTACACACAAATAATTTTGCACACTATAAACTCTGCTTTTGATTATAATGATTTTTTTCTAACAGCTGCAGAACCCTACCATGAGCTAGTCACAACATGCACTAATGCACTTTTTTGTAAATAATGATTTACATAAAAACAAAATCAAAAATGTAATCAAATATCAATATGCATATTTATTTCAGATGAAAGCGATATGTAGTGCTAGTAAAATTTCTTTAATTAAAACATCAAAATTAAAATAATAAAAAGAAAACTGTAAAATATAACATAACATCCACACATTATTGCAAATCAAAGAGAAAGAACATTTCGTCATAACTTCATAAATGACAACAAAAGTGCACAATTTAT
This sequence comes from Alcis repandata, assembly GCA_949125135.1. NCBI lineage: Eukaryota > Metazoa > Arthropoda > Insecta > Lepidoptera > Geometridae > Alcis > Alcis repandata. The sequence goes on along the minus strand of OX421226.1, from coordinate 4,845,871 downwards.
AGCAAATCGAAAATATAGTAAAACTACAAATCCACCGAGGCGGTATTTTCGTTCATCAGTGCACAAGTGTTTTCGCCTCGCGAGATCCTCACGTATCCTTCCTCTCCCCATCTGGTACCCCAAGAATTCTTGATCAGCCAGTAATCAGTGCCTTTTTCTGTACCATAACCTACCAGTAGTACAGCATGGGTTAGTTCACCACTGCTGCTGCAATGCTTCTCCGTCAGGATGCCTTTTTTATAATGGCCTATTTCCTTACCATTGACTGCAATAGAAAGCGGCCCTCGTTTCGCCAGAACTTCTTTCAATTTATCTTCGTCTTTCAGTTGGTATTTCGTACAGCCAGCAAGCTTTACAACGATTTTGGACTTGTCGAATCGACAGGAACCGGTTTCGGCTTCATATGGATAGTTTGATTCAGATTCCACTCCTCCGACGTTTATCAGGTCTGTCATAGCGGCTGCCATATAGCCCCCACCGCATCCATCGTTTTCCTTTGAGCAGTCAACTATTTCCTGAACGGATAAACTGAGCAGTTCTTTTTGCTTGATGAAGTATTGTCCTTCTATGTTACCTATTGTTGAGAATGCAAAACACGAACCGCAACTGAGCTGATTTCTTACTGGAATCACTGCTCCTTTTGCTACCCAGTCTAAGGCTTTCGGAGCATTTTTTGTGGTTACGTCTTTATCGGTTACAATTGTACAGTTATCTTCATAATGTCCCAAAGGTGATCTGAAACCCATGCGATGTTCCATTTCTTCTTTAGTCAAATCAGAAAAATGGTTGATGTCGAAGACAGCGCCACCTATGAAGTTTTTTTCGTTGATTGTCTTCAGGTTGTCTTTAAACAGGTTTAGTCTCATATCCTTTTCTTCTTGGTTTGAGTACGTTTTGCCGTGAGTTTGTATGAAGGCTTCGAACAGCTGTTCCGCTTGTTCGATATCATAGTGCGGTGTGTCGAGCGCCGCAAAACTGACTACCAACTTGAGGGTTAGAGTTAGAATAAATAATAGAAACATTTTCAAGAAGAAGGAAGTATGAGTAGGTACTCAATGTTTGGGTGTCTACAAAAATACAAGTATATGCCAAGAAAATCCCTGTTTTATACAATTAGCGTAATCTCTGGTATTTAAGTCACTAAATATTTAAAATTTTCTTTTAGTAGGTATTTAGGTACACTGATAATTTTTATTACAGAATGCAATAATTTTGGTATTTCTAATGAAATTAGGAATTTGATATGTGACCAATAGATAAAATGGCTTGCGAAAACGGTAACTATTTTAAAGCTGCATTCTGGAAAATGAATTAAGTAAAAGTAGTACTTACGGAAAAAACGAGTGTTCTCTTTATTGAACATATTTTTTTTTGTCAGACAAGTACAGGGTTATAATTATAAGGAAATCAAAGTTTACTATGATAAACCAACCCGGATATCGCAAAAAAAAAACAAAACATTAGTTTTTGCGTAGCTGAAGTAATTGGTTTTTGTAACCGTTTTAGATAACAAATAAATCAGCTGTTCCTTAGAAAAATGTCAAAGATACCGGACAAAATAAATAGCTTTTATTTTTTGTATAATATAATCGGGGCAAATTAGACCAAAAAATATGAGTAAGCTTACATTAATTCCCACCCAGCTGAAAATTGGTAGGATTGTTCAGAACACCATCATAAATGAAACCTAAAAAGTCCTCATCGATCCGATACGTGCAAAAATTTTTACTCCAGGTAGAAGGTCACCAAAACGGGTATTTCGTGATTTTCTCAAAAACGGTACAAGCTACGAGGATACTGTTCAAGACAAGTATGTTCACTATAACATTTTCTACAGTATTGCTCTTAAACGCATGTTGATAGAACTTATGGTTTTCGAGATATGTCGATATAAATTTCAGACCAGACCAAAAAATTGACAATTTCTCTTAAGATGTCTCAGTCAGCAGTAGATCATATAACAAGTTTGTAAATGAGTTTTCCCGAAGTTTTAAACATTGTTAAATCCGACAATCTCAAGAAACACTTTGAAAAATGACTCCTTGTATCTCAAATCGGATAAATGATGATGATGGTTGACGGAAAATTGAACCCCTCGTATCTCGGAAACGGAAAGAGATAGAGGGGTACACCTGACTTTTAAAATTTAGATCAAGTATGGACCTTTCTAGGGAAATGATAAAAAAAGATAGCCGCCATACAAAAAAGTTTGACAGTCATACAAATAAACAAAAAAAAAGGAAATGCTCATAGCTGTGGAACCGCTGTAGATGGATGGAGTGTGCTCGAAGAAATATTATAGAGATTTATAACGACAATCGAGATTCAGCAACAAAAATCCAAGATGTCGGATTTCATATTTCCGTCAAATTTCAATGGATCTTCTAAATTTTAAAGTGATCCTAGGCAGGTGTAATTTTGGATCTGGAGGCTCTTAAGGTCCTTAAATCCATTCCTGAAATGATTTTTTTGGTTCGGCCATTTTTCAAAATGGCTGACATACAAAAGAAAAGGAGTGAAGTTACAATACTTCGCACCCAGCTGAAAATCAGTAGGATTGTTCAAAACATCATCACAAATGAAATCTAAAAAGTCCTCATTGATCCGATACGTGCAAAAAAAAACACGAAGGGTAAAAGGTCACAAAAACTGGTTTTTCACAATTTTCAGAAAAACAGTAAATATCATACAATTAGCCATACCAAATTTTAGATCAGATAATTATCTACAAAAAATGACAATTTTTTTTCCTAAGAGCCACCGTTTTTGAAATATAACGACTCAAAAAGTTGAAAGAGTTGTAATCGTCATAATAATTATGCACACGTTTCCACGTCACCTTAGAGGTAGTGAGCTTAACGCGTTTTAACGAATATTGCTTTTATTATATTCAACCTATGCCAATATCTTTTATTGATCAATACTTAGTTTCAAATTAAACAGACTCACAACAGAAACGTGGAATAGGCCTACAGGGAAATCACGTTAAAAAAAACGCGTTAAGCACACTACCTCTAAGGTGACGTGGAAACGTGTGCATAATTATTATGACGATTACAACTCTTTCAACTTTTTGAGTCGTTATATTTCAAAAACGGTGGCTCTTAGGAAAAAAAATTGTCATTTTTTGTAGATAATTATCTGATCTAAAATTTGGTATGGCTAATTGTATGATAAAATTTACTGTTTTTCTGAAAATTGTGAAAAACCAGTTTTTGTGACCTTTTACCCTTCGTGTTTTTTTTTGCACGTATCGGATCAATGAGGACTTTTTAGATTTCATTTGTGATGATGTTTTGAACAATCCTACTGATTTTCAGCTGGGTGCGAAGTATTGTAACTTCACTCCTTTTCTTTTGTATGTCAGCCATTTTGAAAAATGGCCGAACCAAAAAAATCATTTCAGGAATGGATTTAAGGACCTTAAGAGCCTCCAGATCCAAAATTACACCTGCCTAGGATCACTTTAAAATTTAGAAGATCCATTGAAATTTGACGGAAATATGAAATCCGACATCTTGGATTTTTGTTGCTGAATCTCGATTGTCGTTATAAATCTCTATAATATTTCTTCGAGCACACTCCATCCATCTACAGCGGTTCCACAGCTATGAGCATTTCCTTTTTTTTTGTTTATTTGTATGACTGTCAAACTTTTTTGTATGGCGGCTATCTTTTTTTATCATTTCCCTAGAAAGGTCCATACTTGATCTAAATTTTAAAAGTCAGGTGTACCCCTCTATCTCTTTCCGTTTCCGAGATACGAGGGGTTCAATTTTCCGTCAACCATCATCATCATTTATCCGATTTGAGATACAAGGAGTCATTTTTCAAAGTGTTTCTTGAGATTGTCGGATTCAACAATGTTTAAAACTTCGGGAAAACTCATTTACAAACTTGTTATATGATCTACTGCTGACTGAGGCATCTTAAGAGAAATTGTCAATTTTTTGGTCTGGTCTGAAATTTATATCGACATATCTCGAAAACCATAAGTTCTATCAACATGCGTTTAAGAGCAATACTGTAGAAAATGTTATAGTGAACATACTTGTCTTGAACAGTATCCTCGTAGCTTGTATCGTTTTTGAGAAAATCACGAAATACCCGTTTTGGTGACCTTCTACCTGGAGTAAAAATTTTTGCACGTATCGGATCGATGAGGACTTTTTAGGTTTCATTTATGATGGTGTTCTGAACAATCCTACCAATTTTCAGCTGGGTGTGAATTAATGTAAGCTCGGATGTCTAAATTGCCCCGGTTAATATTAGGATTTTATTTTTTGCACCAACAGTACACAACACATAGTGATAATTATGTATAACCCGGTCACAATATCTGTGCACCTCGCTGGAATGCGTATAGCCTTATAGTCGCACTGTCAGGGGTCAGGTGTCAGGTGGAGGTGACAGGGGAAGCGGGAGCCTCTCCCGCTTCCCCTGTCACCTCTCCGCGCACTCCCCGGTGCGACAGTGCGACTATATAAGGCTATACCTACGCATTCCAGCGAGGTGCACAGATATTGTGACCGGGTTGTAACTCTCTATACAATTAATTAATATAAACTTAATCTGTATTTTCAGTTCCGCCATACTGCAACGAAGAGGACCCAGGAAAGCGCCAGGCATTTTGCGAATGGTTTATTCAGTAAAAAGGATGTTAACGATGTCCTTTTCGCTCCAGTTTCAAAAGTTGATACAGTTTTGAGAGTAACTATCGCATTTTGTATTTATTAGTATGTACTCAATATTGTCTATTGAAATTTTAGGTTAAAGGGTTAATTACATAACGCCTAATTTTCATACAACATTGCTCTGTCAGTATTTGTAAAGTTTTATTTTCCTATCTTATTAGTTTGATATAATCAAGGATATTTCGCTACAATGTCGTGTAAAATTCATAGAAAAAAACTCCATAATTTTGTATCGTGTCCTTGGTTTTTTATTTTTTTTTGTTATTATGAAACTAATAGGATCACAAAAAAAGAAAAATAAACAAAAAGTTTTTGCTGATAAACGCTTTTGTGAAAATTACCCGCTGAGCTTGGCCTTAAGAAACTGAGTTATTTTCCCTAATAATACATGTACCTACAATCCTACATGTAGGTACTTTTATATAATCGTCAGTCAGATAATAATTAATGAAAAATTGAAAATATGTGTGACAACAAGTTGTGACATTGAAATACCAATCCTATGCTGTGCCATCTACAGCAGAATTTCAAATGACAAACTCTAAACAATGACGCCACTTAACGCGTTTTGTTATACTATGCATTGAAGTTTGTCACAGAAAGTTCTACTGTATAGTACACAAAATAGGATTCACAATTTAATGCTCTGTTACCGCCACCGCCACAACTTTCAAGGCATCCAGTATCTGTAGTTTTACAACCTTTCTAAGCTTATTCTACACTAAGTTGCGATTTTTCCAGTTTTACAAACACTGTGACAAGTGGCTAAAGCAAGTTAAGAAAAACCCCGATACATACAAGGAGTTTAGGACGTTCGCCTTTAGTCGACATATGAATAGAACGCTGGACTCCATGTCTAAGAGACTTGGCTTGTCTAAAACTCTCAGTTTGGGTTCGTAGTGTAAATAACCACAACTGCTCTGTGCTGTAGTCTGATTCATATTGACAGTGTTTTAACCCAGTGTCATTTGGACCAATGAGCGAAGAGGTTTTTGGTTGCTCTAATTTTGAAATAAGCGTTACTCTTTTGTTTGTGTCATGTCTGGAGCTTTTTTATCAATCTATCTCTTTCTAAATTCAGTGTTAGATACGGGACGCCAGATTCGATTGAAGCGTGTTTACATTGGTCGAATAATTTTCCAGCGTCGCTGGATTGTAGCACTGTGTCAATGTAAATCAGCCTTAAACCTTGCTTTGCTATTTGCTACAAACCATCTTCACATGTAGGTTAGTCTGGGCACAGATTGAATAATAGTTTTAGAGTAATAACAGAGACAGAGACGTACAAGTAAATAATAATGACTGACAACAATTTGTCGACGTATATCATGCGAAAACGAGACAGACATAGTAGGTGCATAGCCTTGTCTTGTTCTCGCACAAGATAAAGAGATTCTCTATCTCATTTTAGCATATCGTACTCTTATCTAGTCATTTCACAGTAATAGCTAAAGATATTACACTAGAAATTAATTGAACACATTAAAAATGTTAACCATTATCGCAACTTCAACCTATTTCTTTAGTTTTCTTTCCTTTTCCAACTCATGTCTGCTGATTGCTATACCTTCACTTTACCACTGAAATAAAAAAAAAATACGTTTTTAAATGTCTATTCCTTTATGTTACAGAACAACTGAAACTCATATACTTTACGTGCGGGTTCGAAACTGCGTGGAATAAGTATTATTTGTCGCCGTGGTGTGCGATGATTGACAAGGAGAATGCAGAGGTAAATTCAAACTTATTTTGTTTGAGACACGGTTGATTATAATTTTGTTATTAATTTGGTATTTTAGATAAAATAGGCGTGACGAAAGATTTTAAAATCCTCTTCCATAATGTGAGTACACATTTACTGTTTACAAAAAAGCCTTTATTTCGGTAATAAACTTAAGTTTAACGAAGTTTGAAGCCATTTTTCACATATTTTTTCAACAGTGCCCGAAAAAAGCTTGCTTGTGTCATGGCGTCGATTTGACGTCACGGCTAATAAACATGTCATTGTGTCTATGCGTGATGAGCGGCGGATGACCTGAGTTCACTGAGGCGTGACATCATACGCTGTGATTGTTGTTTCTGACAAGATGGCCGATTGCTGTATTTTAATGTTTTAATTTATTGAAAATCTTAATAATCTGTTTTTTAAAAATAAAACGAAACATGTGTTTTAAATTTTTTTAATCTGGCTAGTCCCCTGAAAGCATTGAATCGGCGATTTTTTGATACTGTCGTCATGCCTATTGTGATCTTTAGAAACACTCCCGCTAGATTTACACTGGCCTCATAAATCTTGTATTTCCAACGACAGTGGATCCAAGTTGGAAAGCAACAGTGGGCCTAGCAGTGTCAGTGGCGCTCCGGACAGGCGTAAATGGAATACACTTTTCTATCGAAAACTCGCTACGTATTTTTACGTCAAAGTTGTGCTAGCCACAGATCTGGACTATCCAAAAATATTTCGGTCTTTTTCATTGCAACCTATTAGACAAGGGCATCAATACTTTAGAAAATTCGATGCGTAAACTTGAGTATTCAAACGTAGGCCCCATCGTATTCTAACAGACGTGTTAATTCATATTCCACACAAGCTGCTCATCTATCCTATCGCATCCTCGTCGCCACTGAGAAATATAACGGAGGGCGAGTATAACGTATAAGGCAAACACAGTAGCCTATTCAGACGTCTGTATTAGAAATATTAGAATGAATCAACATAGTCCGCCCGCCGGCGGCAGCAATACCTACCCAACATTTGGGTTTTCCATTTAGGCATTCGGCCTCTCTGGTTTGGGGTTATAAAATAGCCTATAGCAATCAGGGATACGTACAAACTTTACTTCTTTTTAATTAGTTCTAATAAATTCGTTTTTTATTAAGTAATTTAATTTGTTTTCAGGTGCTAGAATATCACTACGACCTTAAGGATTATTGGGCGAACGGTTATGGACTAGAACTGACGTACCGACAAGCATGTTTGGCTATTATGAACATGTTCGAAAATTTAACGTAAGATGTAGTCTAGTTTTTTATTTTAAATTTATTCATTACAGCATTACAGTATATTTGAAATAATATTTGCTTTACAACCGACAATTGCTTTTACGTTGCGAAATTTCAAAATCTCCTTAAAATACAGAAAGAAAATAAAATATAAGAACTCGAGTAGAAAGGCTATTGAGAAAATACTAAGTAGTATTTTTTTATGTTGAGAAGAAAAAACATTTTTTTTTTGTTTTTTTTTTGTATGTTGATGGTATTTTATCTATATTGCAGCCACAACAAAGACCCCAAAGCGGTTCTATTCTTCGCTCACTCCGGCACAATACTCAAGATCATCAGTCACCTCGGCCTGTACAAGCCAGACAAACACCTCACAGCTGACGAGTTCCCAACCGACAGGGTTTGGAAGACCACCGATATTGACTGCTTTGCTTCCAATTTAGCTTTTATTTTATTCGGGTAAGCCAATGTAAAGGTTGCTTTTTAGTTTATGGGGTTCCGTACCCAAAGGATACCAACTGGACTATTAGTATGTCTCGGCTGTCCGTTTATCTGTCATCTCACTAACCATAATAGGTAGACAGTTGAAATTGTCAAAGAGTTATACTAATAATAACTGCTGCAACAAAAATATGGAAAATAAACCCTCACCTAGTTTTTAGAGGAGAAGCGTCTTCTGAATCAACTTTTCAATAATTATTCTCTGACAAAATTAATCTATACCTACTAATATTGAAAATAGGTTAAAAATGCATGTATGTATGTATCTCTTGAGTGCTAAAAGCTAAATTTTATAGCCCTAAACTAGGTACGGGGTCCAGAGCAACTAGTCCAGAATATTTTTGCTACTTTTGGGCATTGTTTCCAGTGACATTTCAGGGCAAATAGGAGATTAAACGTGACGTTAAACATCAGGCGAACGATTTTCTCGTCGCCTCACTCAATAGCATTAAAAAAAACTTGACTAAAACTTGTTTTTTTTTTAAATTTCCAGTTGCCCCGACCGCGACTACGTTCTAACAATGCACCAAGAGCACGTGATAAGGATGCCCTCCTGCCACTCCGACCTCTGTCCTCTCGACAACCTCACTCGGCACTACCACGACTCAATCCACAACTGCGACTTTAACGATATGTGCAGTTTGAGTCACAAACAGGAACTCTGATGCACCTGCTGGCTTAGCATGGTCCGTGGACGAATCGTCTTTCCATAAAAAAAAAAAACAAACATATCCATATTCTAATTAGCTGTGGCACTGAGCAGATAAAAACGATGGAAAGACTTTGTCTACGCCTTATTGTTTCAAACTAGACAAATAAAACTAAACGTCTGTTGTATGGTGTCCAAAAAATATATGCGAGTTAATGACTAAAGGCACAGGTAGGTTAGGTTACCTACCTACTTATCTACTTATGTATATATACTATATTGTATATATTATATTACATTTTTGTCGCACCGTAATGCTTTGTGGTTGTCTTATAAAAGTATATATATGATGTTATATTGGCTAGCTTTTTAGCTTTAAAAGACTGATAACGACTGCAGATTAGATAGAATTGAAAAAAAAAACAAAATAAGAATTCCATTAAAATAAATTGATTAACAAATATCCTTATAGTACTTTTTATCTGTATTTATTTTCTATATTTTAATTTAAACCAAAATTGTTTTGTATTTATTCTTACAAATCAAATTCTTGTGTAATGTAATTTTTTTATTAAGCCCTAAGGACACAGAGAAAATAAAATACAAAAATGCTACTTAAAAATATTTCTTTCATTTAAAACAATCGGACACCTATTAGTATAGCGCTAAAAATTAGAAAAAATAAATGTATTACTTCATTTTTTACAAGTAAATATGTTTGATACTTTTCACGTTGAAACAATTTCTAAAGAGCGAAAATTGAAATGTGCTTGTATCCTAGATGACACAAGCACATTTCTTTTTCATAAAATAATTGTTCCTGTAGGTTAGGGGATCAAACCGAAAGGCGCTGTTTGTTAAAAATAAACAGCTTTTGTGAAAACGTAAAAAAAATGAAAAATAAACGTTTCACACTCATACTCATAGCTCACCACTAGGATAATCCTGTATCGGGGATGAAGATATAGTTAATTGAAATCAATAATCAAAGTCCTCTCTCCATAAAAGCAATCGACGAATCCGCGACGTCATCGCTATTATGTATATTTTGTACTTATAGTGAATTTTCTTTATATTATACGTTGGATTGAAAATATATAGATATATAGATAGTTATAATTGTCTTATGAATAGATGAGGTATATCACGCCTTCCTGGATAAAAACTATAACTCGGGCCATTTTAAGAAGCCACAATTGACGACTGTCAGTTTTATCTTCATAGTGAGGTGACCTGCTTAAAAACATCGATTAAAATGAATCAATACTTGAAACATATGTGAATTTTAAAAATCTTCAGGCGAATCCCTGTCTCATTATTATTTTTCTTTCGTAAATGAATTAAGGAACAAAATAAGACAAGTACATAATTTAACAAAAAAAAAACATCATTTATTCAGTTGAACTATCAGAACTGTTATTAGTATTGTCATCTTCATCACTGCTGTCAGCACTCAGAGATATTATTAATTCACGCTACGATATTATTTTGAAGAGAGTAACATTCTTACGTCAAGTAAATAAAATGACAGATTGGGACAATGTCGTGTTTATTGACGAAACATGGTTGAATGCGAACCATACGGTTTCGCGGTTTAGTCAACTTAGAAAACCCATCTAACATTATAATGGACAATGCACCGTATCATTCTGTACAAGTCGATAAACCACACCAACTCAAGCAAATAAAAAGCAAGAAATTGTCTCGTGGCTGGTAAGAAATGGTGTGGATGCAAGTCCAACTTTATTAAAAGTTGAGTTGTCAAATCTGGTAAAAGCAACTAAGCCGTCCAAGCTTCGCCATGTAATCGATGAACTAGCCCTAGAGCATGGACACGAAGTTATTCGATTGCCTCCCTACCATTGCCAGTATAACGCCACTACAGAAGACTGGAGAAAAGTCGTAGAGAAAACAAAGAAAATAATTTTACAAGATTTTGAACGAGATGTGAGAATAGACAATATTATAGAAAATGAACTAATAATATCACGCTAAAGGACCGGAAAAAGGCAGACGACATTTAAGATCCACAACGAATGTCGAGGACATTTTAAAGAAAGTCAGACAATTAAAGTGGCGATGGACAGGACACATGACAAGAGACAGCAGAATTAAATGGACAAAAATTATAACAGAGTGGCCACCACGGGATGGCAAAAAAAGAGGAAGACAGCTTAAAAGATGGATGGGTGACATAAAAAACATTGGTGGAGTAATCTGACCAAGAAAGGCTAGCGACAGAAAGAAGTGGAAAGGGCTCGTCACAGGACACGCTGATCACGACACAGAAAAATAGTAATAATAATTGTCAATACTATGTTTAAATTATCAGCAATAAAAAATTGGTTGCCTGTAAAGTCGGTATACGGGCGAAAGTTTTACGTGACAACGACTTTGAGTGGTAAAATAATTTTAATGTGAATATTCATTCGTATAGTAGGAAGAAGGATGAAATAATAGTAACAATTTAAAACATTTATTTATACAAAGAATTATATTTAAAACATTAATTTATACAAAGAATCTCGCACTGAATTTCATATTAACAAAATTTTATGTCTGTCTCTCTCGCTCTTAGGCGGGCTAACCATGCCCGAGTGGAAGGGACGCGTGCCTCTCACTCGCTCTCATTGTGAGCGCATAACGTGAGCGGAGCGTAACGCAGTTTCTTGAAGTGTCACCCGGCAAACCAATTTATAAGACGTTGTCACGTCAAAAGGCTTAAATTATAAATAAACGTAGTCAGTAAGATCAGTCCAATAAAAAAGCCGGGTCAGTAAATTGTACCTTACCAAATCAATGATTTTTCTATTTAGTTTTTTTTTGTATTTTTATAGTTTGTTAAAAGAATAATAAATATTTATGTTTTATTATAATCACAACGTGGTTATTAATTTATGGTGATATTTCTTCACAAGTATCTAATCATTGCATTCGATTCAACTTATCAGTTTTCGATTTTTAGAGTAACATCCTTAGTGTTTAAAAAGAAAAAAGGTTAACTGACGCAACATTGTAACAACGTTCGTTCTTTACGAGATCGTAAATTATCTCGTAGATCAGTAATTATTTATTATGTTTAAAATGGTTTATTATAAAAACAAATCATAAAATAACTCGTATCGGTCATTATTACAATAAATATGTAATCGTAATTGAAAAAAGTTCAGCAATTGTGCAGTTCTAACAAAACGAAAAAATATATTATTTATGCCCGCCGTTACTAGGTTACGTTGTTGAATTTCGATGAATTGTCAAACGGGGCCTGTAAAATTGTCCCAACTTATAAATTAAACGTAAGAAAGCACTTGAAAACTCATTCACGAAATCTGTTTGGTTCCAAGTAGGTACCTAAGAAATTGTTCTCGTAAAGCCACAACTGCCTTTTGCTATAATTTGCGGTTGCAGTTAATAACTAAAATGGACCTTGTTTATACTAACTTTAAAATCACATTAGCGTGCTCGCAAAAGCGGTTTAAAAGCGATCCATCCATCGCTGCTGCTAACTTTGAGTTTATGATCTCAGCTCGCTTTTGTTCGCGTTAATTTATCGAAGTTCTTATCAACTCTTTGGATAATAACTCAGTACAAACAGTAAGGGCTGTAGGTATGCATCTGTACGACCATCTGTAGGTGGAGAGAAGAAGGAACTAAAAGTTTCTTCGAATGGCTGTTGGTTTTGTTCGGAGAGCGCGATGGTGGCTCCGCTGCGCAAATCTGCTGTTCTACAGCTTAGTGCTGCACAGTTGTTAAAACTTGTAACTGAATTGAAAACTTTCCCTGTAAATAATGTCACTGCTTGATAGTTATAGTTACCTACCTATTGATAAAAGTTTCATTTATTACTTAATAGCTGTGAAGAGCAGACCTTTACTCAGCAGTGGGTAGAAAATGGTTGATGATTTTAAAAATTACACAATTTAGATTTATTGAAATTATTATTTATTATTGAATTGAATTTATCTTAAAACCTAGATCACGTTCGGTTTGAATTATTTAGAAAAATCTACATGGGCTGGGCATAACTGTACTCGTAGATAGCGTCTATACAGGGTTATTCATAAAGAGTATGCTAAGCCGAAAAGGACTCGTAGTACTCATCAGTTTGAACAACTTTTACTATGGGACCAACCTAAAATTCGCGAAAAAAGAAAATCAGCTGTTCCATACATAAATGTCAATGACACTCTACAAAATGTATGGAACAGCAAATTTTTTTTTTCGCGAATTTCGAGTTAGAGATATTAAAAGTTGTTCATAATGATGAGTACTATGAGCCCTTTTCGGCTTAGCATACCCTTTATGAATAACCCTGTAGAAATGAAATGGTTGCAAAAAAAGCTTATTTAACCACTGACGTAAAAAAGTGTGTCTGTCTGTCTGTGGCATCGAAGCTCCCAAACGGCAGAACCTATTTTTTTGTTTATTTTTTAAAATTAATTTTATGTAGGTAAGTACATAATCCTTACGGTCTATAGAACGCTTTTTACCGGTAGGTATAAAGTTACTCAATATGACACTCCAATCAAACTTAAAGCGATATAGTAGCTTCGTCTTAATCAACGGATTGTTATTAAGTGCCTACTTAGAATTGAACTCGCGATCATTTTCTGGGATATCAAAATTTGAGATATTTTATAAAACCCATTAATGTGGATTGATGTCGAAAAGTCAATTGGAGGAAGATGATAAGTACTAGGAATTTCGTATCAAATCTGCTTTGATTATGTTGTCAGGAGCAGAATTTGCCTCTTAAGATAAGTGTGCGTCTGTTTTTTACATTTAAGGTTTTATTGGGAGTATTACTTAATATGTCTTCAATATTTGTTTTTATTTCGATAAACTACGACGTACTATTTGTAAATCTATAAACAGTGTTCTCTACCCTCGAAGGGTGATTACGCCGTATTCCACCACGCTGGCCAAGTGTGGATTGGTGGGTTCACATACGCCATTAAATCTCTTCTCCGGACGTATGCAGGTTTTCTCACCATATTTCTTATATTACAATATTAAATTTTTAAATGGACGCTAGGTATACATGAATTTAAGATGTAAATGAGTACCTGAAATACGTACCCCTAAAGCATTTTGTTGGATACTTACAGTCCTGTACGGTCATACCCACCTCCATAAAGTACGAGCGGTCGCAAAAGGCTACTTTGTATTCTCCACGTAAAATATTTCTATAAAAGGTCGCAGGGATCGTAAATAAACGGTTTAAAACATAATTGTGCGCGTAAAAATGCTGGATATCCGGCCGAAAAGCCTTTGTTTAAAGGGCTTTAAGCGTAAAAGTAAAATGAGGCAAAACAGGCTCTGAAAGGGTAAGAATTGCAAGTGTAAAGCTGTAACTGTTTGTTTAACTACATTCTTATCTAATCTCCTTACCTAGTAGGTCATATAGTTTCTTAGTTTAAATATTACAGTTTTTGGTTTTTTAGGTTTATATTAAAGAGCTAAATTACTCGCTGCACCCCGCGGTTTCACTCTTTTTTGTCTTAAGTTCAGATAAACAAAACAAAAAAACTCAAACTGGTCGAGTAGAGTCGTTTTCGTGTTTTTGCGAGACTAAATAAGAGCTGTGGATTTTTATTTTTAAGAATAAAAGAGAAGATTTTAAATAAATTGGTTTACTAAAACATTGACATCAACTTCTTATAAATATAATATTAATTTTAATAACAAATAATAGAATCGCCATTTTGATGTCGGTTAAAAGTTGTAATAATAGGAGAAATTCAGGTCAGGAATGCATTAAAATCTTTTCGTGAATTCGCCTCGCGAACCGAGAACAAAGCTTGTAACTCCACGCGTCGTTAAATTAACACACTGTCCTAAATTGAGTTACAGCATTTAAATAATTTCAAAGGTTCCCGCTAATTTTAGAACATATTCTGGAATGTTCTTCATGGATCGTGAATTTATGTTATCTCTACTGTGGGTACGTTTATTCATGTCTCATGGATCTACTGTACCTATAGGTATTATGTAGGTAAGTGCCTACAGGGTTTTATGGGATGAGTAGATACTTATGCTTTTACAACGAAACCAAGCCTGAAATCACGAAAAAAAAAATGGCTGTTCCATAAAAAATGACAATCTACAAAATGTATGGAACAGGCGATCTTTTTTCGCGATTTCAGGGTTAAGTAGGTAAGTATACTTATATAAAATATTTATAATAGTAGATAGTAAAAGTTGTTCATAATGATATCTACTGTGAGCTCTTTTCGGCTTAGCATACCCTCGTAAATAGGTAGATACGGTAGGTAGGTACAGTTTTTTAGTTTGTCTTCCACAAGATACAACAGATAGGTTTACTTACTTAGTTTAGAGAAAGCTAGACCAATTTTAGAAAGCTTGCATTTACCTTATTTGTTTTCTAATGAGAGAGAATTAAACACGTAACCCAACTTCGCTCGGTAAGTTTGTTACATCATTGATTATTTGGATTGCTGGGTAAGGTCCTTACCTTACTTACACTTGTATTACTATGTTAATAGGTTTACCGACAGGGTACCTGTGTACTTTTTTATTAGTACATATTTTATTTTGCGGGTAAAAGAAGGAAAACAGCCAGAGCTTTCGAATTACGTCTGCTATTTCCCTGAATGACAGATATACCTACCTGCTACCTAAATACCTACTCGTATACCTACTTGGGCTATTCTCAATGTTGGTCTAAAATTTTAAATAATATAAATGAAAGTTGCAATGAAAGAAAGTTTTTCGTACACGTTGTCAGAAGTTACGGAGAAGGCTTTTTGCCTATTTTTCATCATAATCGTCATAACCATTGTTCATTTTCGTGCGAATGAAATTGTGGGACGCAGCTTTGCAATCTAATATGAAAATCGTAATAGAACAACCAAAATTTCTTATCGGAAGTATTGCGGCAACCCTAACTCGCATCGCTTCTTTCATTGTTTTTCTTGCAAAACAATCTTCAAAGTTTGCAATTTCTAAAGTGGGGTCGGTTTGGCAAGCACAGGATGTTCTTTTCGCTGGCAGCAGTGGTTGTCACGGTTGTAGTACGAGCGGTGTCCGAACAATAGCGTAGTTTGGCAGCACGCACTCTCTGAGTTATGGTGCCACGCATTTGGCAAGTGCATGTATCCAGGGCAGGCGCTAGGATCTAGGAAATAGAGAGTTTGAAGTTTGATTTTGATGCAGTTGTTTTTATTACCTACTGCGAGCTGCGAGGCGGCGAGAGTGGCTGCAGCATAGAAAGGAATATCCTATATCTACGCTTGTATTTCTGTGAAACCGTTCTTGATGACATCGACAGCGGTATGGCAGTGGATCATATAAAGCAGGTATCTGCCGCTCCCGTATTGTTGCCCATAACTTTCAAGATGGTAGATACATACGAGACGAAATGAAATGTTAAATTTTGCAACTGGTAGGTAGGTACCTACGTGTACTTTTTATAGTTACGTCTGCCCAGTAGGTTTCCATTTATTTTTACACATTATCAAGAACTGTTGTTTATTGTGGTTTAACCAACCGTATCTTAATGTTTGTTGTGTGAATCCATGCGTCATCAATTCCCATCGAAATATTTAAAACAATAAAACAGCGAGAGAATCGCGTAGGCAATCGTAAGTTCGCAACTAAGCAAAACACTCTCCTATTCATAATGGCCGGTGCAGACGAGCGAAACACGTGTGCTTTTGATGCGATAAACAAAGTGGGTACCAAGCAAAATAAAGCTTGCAGCTAGTAGACGGTGGGTGGCATTTTATACTGCGGGTAAGCGCTTCCGCAGAGGAAACGAGCGACAGGCGAATAAAACGTGGAAAATAAAATCCTGGGCTCCTAGTCTTTTGGATTACTATGTCGAGAAAAATGTTTGGAGACGGAAGTTTTTTTGACTAAAATGGTCTACTTTATGTAGCTTTTTACTTAGTTACAACCCAACTAACACAATGTTGGTTTACAGCGGGGCCATAACAGTTCGAAAACAGTTTTAAATTTGCTCTAACTAGATTTTATAATATAACACCAGTGTGTTAGTTAGGAAAAGTCTATAGTGTTTAAACAACAAATAACACGATCATCAACGTATCTAAAAAAGAAAATTTGTAACATTGGGTTCTTCAAAAGGGCTGTTAATAGAGTCTTAAAAGGTCGCCAGCGTATCTGTGACGCCTCCAGTGTTACAGGCATCCATAGGCGACGGTGATCGCTTATCATCAGGCGGCCCGTTTGCTTGTCTGCCACCTATGGCAAAAAAAAAAGAAATAGCAGCCATTGTTCCCTTGTTCAACATTTTTTGCACACATTCATTTTGATCTGTGTTCCTGATTGAAGGCTATAAATTACGAGGCCTAAATAGATGACGAGCTCAGTGCGGTTGCTGCGGATATCTGAACAGTTGAATTTAAAATTTAAAAATTATGGTAGGCACTGAACTGAATGTAATTTATAGGCAAATGTGGCGCAGGGCGCTTATCTACCATCAATCTGTTTACTGATCTCACCAGTCGCCACACAGTAAAATGTTTCCAACGAGTAACTGATTCGTTTTGGTGCTAGCCAAAAACTACATGATGATTAGATATGTAGGTAGGTACTCTAGGTACCTACATGAAAACAACGTATATGATACGCATATAGAATCCACACTATTACACTACTATACACCACACAACAGAGACTTCTTACAATGGGTCAAGTGGTAAATCTAAAAAACTCAATGAAAAGCTACGAGATGGTGATGAGAGCAGAAAAAACAATAGTGGCCACTAGGCCACTATTGTTTTTTCTGTACAAAAGTATAGAAAAAACAATAGTGGCCCACTCACTCTGCTTACAGGTAAGATGTTTTTTCTCGTTTCTCACCCATATCTCCCCACTAGGATCCCCTATGTTGGTGATGCCATGGAACACACACAAAGACAAGGACAACTAACACCCAGACCCAGAGCAGATATTTCAATTCATCATTCAAACCTGGTACCTGGTATCGAACTACCCCTTTCGCTAATAAGGCGGATGAACTACCGCTGAACCAAGCAGTTGGTCGACCCATGCTGTAAGCTGCACTTTATCCGGCCCTGCCCCAATCGCCGATGTCTCGGCAGCATGCCATATCGCACCACAGTTCAATGAAGTTCATCGGCATTGCTTGTCCACCCAGTGATCCAACATAGAACCGATGCTTATTTATAGACTATATTCTAGACTCTACAATGCAAATCTACTGCAATGCTTGTTATTATTGTGCTGAAGAAATCCGATATAAAACTGCTCGGTTTAGGTTAAATTCAGCAGCAGTCTACGATTTAAACTTTCAATTTTATTTAGGTACTTAAATAAATTTCGTTTAGTGAAAAGCATTCAGAAATCGAATTCAACTTAACTCCCTACTAGGTAAAAGTAAGTAAATTTGTATATACAGGGTTATTCATAAAGGGTATGCTAAGCCGAAAGGGGCTCATAGTGCTCATCACTATGAACAAGTTTTACTATGAGACCAATCCAAAATTCGCGAAAAAAAAATCAGCTGTTCCATAGAAAAATGTAAATGACAACATCGACCAGACATGACATCGATCTAGTATTTGACACTCAACAAAATGTATGGAACAGCTGATTTTTTTTTTCTCGAATTTCGGGTTGGTCTCGTAGTAAAAGTTGTTCATAACGATGAGCACTATGAGCTTTTTTTGGCTTGGCATACCCTTTATGAATAACCGTATAGAGTGATCTGACTAGTCTTTGCGTCAGATTTCAGGCCATCTGTAGGCCTCTGACATAGTTTGGTTTCTTGTTACAACGTTCAAAGTGCCATTTGAACTACGGTAGAGCTCAGTTGAAATTCCGCCCGCGGTCACCCATCCGAAGACTGACCGTGTCGTCCGTAACGAACACCTAGTCTACCTATGTTACGAGTACTACAACTTAAATAGACATAATATGTGCGAAATTTTCGCTTACAAATAGCACAATAAAAAGAAGAAAAAAGTATGAATACTTACGTAAGTACTAGCTGACTCGACAGACGTTGCGTTGTCCTGTCAAAAGCCATTGCGTAACTATAGCAACCGTAGTATGTTGATGCTAACTTGTCAATTTATAGTAAAAATTATCAGTACATATATAATTTGCAATAAATTAAAATTGCGACTATAATTTGAGATTTAAACTATCCTATCTCTCAAGTTGGATCGAACTGCACATGGTGTGCGAATTTTATTATAATCGGTTAAGTGGTTTAGGAGTCCTTTGAGGACAAACATTGTGACACGAGATTTATATATATTAAGATTAAGTGGTTTAGGAGTCCTTTGAGGACAAACATTGTGACACGAGATTTATATATATTAAGATAGTATACGTATGTACATCATACATCGTCGTCAACCTTTTTCCACGCACTGCAGTGTACCTAGATATACCTACTCGTACCTAAGTCTTCTTTTCAGCGCGCCATCTCTTTATAGTACCTACCTATTTATAATGTTTGGTATTTATTCGCAGCCCAGTTCAATAACTCTGCGTATAAATTAAAAAGGAAACTAATTAAGCCCACTGTGTGATTAACGATACGTCCTTTGTTGCAGCAATCGCCTGCTGTATTGTCTTTCTTTGATTAATCGGACAGATCGAGTTCGCCCCAACAAAGGGAAAACTGCGAGGAATAGCACTGCTGGTTTTATTTACTCACTGTAACCACGCCCTGGTGTTTTTGCCCATTATTTGAAGCTTTAACAATCTATTGAAAGTTATTTTATGCTAAGCCAAAAGGAGCTTTTTGTTGATGCTTTTAATCCTACTAATATTATAAGTGAAAGTTTATTATGTTTGTTACTAAATCACGCAAAAACGACTGAACGGATTTGGAGAAAATTTGGTATGTAGCCTATACCCTGGAATAATGCAAGCTACTTCTTAACCTCAAAAAATATCAACGGTTCAATAGGATAACGGGTGAAATCACGAAATGCAGCTAGTTAAAGCTAAAACTAAAGTTACAAATTTTATTCTAGCTCATCATTAGAGCCAAAAAAACATATCAAATGTAAATACATTTCGTCCAGTGTGAACATCGATACGAGATGTAAGTAAAAAGTATAAAAAAGGTACAGTAAAGTATAAATTCAAACTATTTTTTTACGTCGATGAGTAGGTATGAATGACTTTTAAAGAAGAACTTTTTGTGTTTTCAGGGTTGGTGTTCATCTCAGATAAAAGTTTTCATAATGATGAGTAGGTTCCTAGGTCCTAGTTCCTTCAGGTTTAGCATATTTTTAGTAAATACACAAGCTTTTTGTAGTGGTAGGGCTTTTTTACAGAGCCCGCCTGGGGAAGTACCACACCTTTGCCAGTTATTCCACCGCCAAGCAGTAATGTGCAAACATTATTGTGTTCCGGTTGGAAGGGCATTGTTTCCAGTGAAATTACAGGGCAAATGGGAGATTAAACAACTTATATCTCAGGGTGACGAGCGCAGTGCTGTGCCACGCAGGGTTTTGAATTCTGCAAGTTCAAAATTCTGGGTAGCGTAGACCTGTTATGGGCAAACGTGACGTTTAACATCAGGCGAGCGATTTGCTCGTCTCGTCACTCAATTACATAAAAAAAAAAAAAAAAAAAAAAAAAAGCTTAGGATTTTTTGGCCTGTTTTGGCAGATTTGAAATGAGTATGGTTGTGTTGCCCAATAAACAGCAATGACAAAGACAGCTTATTTTATAGCAAGCTTAGATCTTTCATCTATTATCTGATTTATTTTTGGACACAAAGAACTCTGCAAAGAACACTTCAATAAGATACATATTTAAGCAAAAGAACATGTGGATGAATAACCTGTATACCTAAACCTAATTTTGTGAAAAAAATACTCAGAAGATTTTAAACACGTAGGTATTTCTGTGGGCCTAGCACAACTTTGACATAAAAATACGTAGCGAGTATTCGATAGAAAAGTGTACGCCATTTACGCCCGTCAGGAGTACACTTGACAGTCGTAAATGGCGTACACTTTTCTATCGAAAACTCGATACGTATTTTTACGTCAAAGTTGTGCTAGCCCCACTGAGCAGCATTTGCCTAATGCGTCGGAATAAATGTGCATCATTTTCTTTTTCTTTCACCCACGTTTTCTCGCGTTCTCAGATGGTTGATAATATTAAAGCTTGGTCTTGTTTGTTTGTCATGCTAATACGAGAAGGTGTGTTGTGGTCCACTCCTATTGCAAATGTTGTAGGTATGTAGACATAGGTAACAACGACTGAAGAAATTAAGAATTGGTCACGTGAAAATTGAGTATTATATTAATATTGAGAGAAATAGTAGTGTTTTGAAATATAAATTTCAAAACACTACTATTTTATTTATAAAAAAACATTGACAAATAATTACTTCATAAGGACTGGGCGAATAACCATTCCGAATGGAGCTAACACAAATACTTCGCACCATTGCGAATTCAGTTATGCGTCATCAGTCCTGTTCAGTTCAGTGTGCAAGTCGTGTTACGTCGGTCCTGAAAATCACACTCACATGCAAATCTCACACGTTTAGGAACGCTACGATGCGACATACTAGAAATTCAACTGATAGCACAAATCTACAAGTAATAACAATATTAGATCATAAAGTTCTGAGCACAACCTCTATATACAAAATAATGCAAATTTATATTTCCGTTGAGATAAAATAAAATTATGTATCGACGCAACAAATGAAATTGACCTCATGCTATCAAGTTACCTATTCAAAATTAACTGGTCCCAAATAATTCAAACCAAAACCCGTGATACTTTCTTTGGTAGAGGGCAGCTGTTTGATCTCTGAAATAAATACGGTGGAAACTTTTCAAAGTGCTACCAAACAGTGAATGGCGTTTGTGCCACGCCTCATTGAGTTTAATGACGGCAGGATTTCATTAGGGCTTACGTACTTTTGTTTAACCTATACCTGCCTACATATATTACTTAAGATTGTTTGAGGTTACCGTAGGGAAGTTGGTTGTTTATTTACCTATTGATGTACGTAGGTGGTAGCTGGTTTGTGCGAAATTTAGTTCGAGGTGTTTGAAACTAGTTATGTTATTATCCTTGGAATTTCTGGTGTGAACAAGAAAGAGTTTATCTATCCATATATCTATCTAATACTGTTCTAGTCAATCTAGACCTATACCTATTTTATTATTTATATCTTTCTTAGAAATGAACGTCCTAATTATTACATAATAGTCATATTATATATTATACCCAGATACGAATACCCACTGAAAATGTTGAACTTTCCTAGATGAAACTTTATGAAAATGCAACATGCTACATGCAACATTATTTGATAGATACAAATTGAGTTTGCTCATGTACTCGCGAATAAATTTTATGGTAGCTTTACTGAAAGTGAATCGTTTGAAATTCCGCTTTCCAAGCGTAGGTGTAGACGAATGTGAATGCAGAGGAAATCACTTAGGTAATGGCTATCATAACGGTTTTATACGACCCGCTGACGGGATTTGAGCTTTCGCACCCGAATATTCAATCAACACTCACCTGGAACCCTATTCTTGCACGCTCGAGATTATCTCCGTCACTCTTACTCTTATGACATTTCTAATTAGAGCGACAGTGACCGAGATAATATCTCATTCGCAAGAATAAAGCCCCTGAAACGGACGATTGGTTTCACTGAAAACATAGAGATGGGATTAAAAAGTTGGAATAGTTTTCATTAACGCTGTTTTTGTTTGGAGAGCGTGGTTTTTACTGATAAAACGACTGCAGGCCAGGTTTTAACAATTGGGTACAGTGTATGGTTTTTTGTTGGCACATCGGTAGTAAGCAAGATATATTTGTATGGGTTAGGAGCTTTACGACTACATCTCTATTTGACTAGGAGGCAGATATGACTAGATCGCTTTAAGGCTAAATCGCGATATGACTATATCGCGTTGGGGTTACATTGCTTTTGGACTACATCGCCAAAGGACAAGAAAGCGTAATGACTTAATCCTCGTTTGTTTTCTAAAGTACAACTATCTGTTTAATTCAGTTTCGAATGTAACGCCATACAATACCGAAACTAGACGAATATTAAGTACCTACCTACTTATGTTACCTCTCACTTATTCCCGACAACGCGATGTGAACTAAACAGTTGTCATAATACTTGTAAGTACGAGTAGGTACTACTATAATCCCGCTAACTAATCATCTCATAAGGGAGTTAGATCTGCAGTATCTGCACCCCTAAGCTTTTCTCTCACGCAACAAAATAACATTTTCAAAATAACAATTTAATTTCAGCCAGTACGATACGAAGCAAACAAATCGTGTAAAACTTCCTCGATCAATCAAACTCGCTAATTGCTTCGATAAATAATGTTACAAGTTCGAAAAGAATGTTGCTTATAAAGCAATTTTAACGGGGTTTAAAATCATAAAAAGTTAGCATCAAACAAGAGCAGCTTCTATAAAGTTTGAAGAGATAATAGCCACAGGAAAAAACACGCACTCGGAGTACAATTTAATAATCGACGAAAATACATCGCAAAATCGGGATTTTAGCGAATTTTATCGGCTCGCGGTTAGCAGAACCATAAACTTCGCGTCTGGGGAGTATCAGGGGATATTTATGCGGCCATTGATTGATCGCATCATTGTTATCCAGTAATCCAGCTATTTAGCGGGTGATAGACAGCTTAGGTACGGGCAGGGAAGTTTTATGCGTTTTTAACAGCGGAAGAAATAAGGCGTGAACTCATTATGCAGATCTTGCGTCGGTTGTACACTGTACACTCTGAACCGTAGATCCCGCAGTTTGCTTGCGAACTCCACGCGCATACGCACGAGCGTTCCTTACATTTTTGTCGAGTTTATGAGTGAAAAGTGTGTATTTGATTTTAAATTCCTTTTAATACTATTAAAATTTTTAAAACTTTTAAATAATGTAGATTGTTTTGTAAGATTAAGCTTTGTGTTTTTTCTGTTTTAGTATAAGTGCAACAATGAATCTCAAGCTAAATAACGACAACAGTATCAAAAGCTCTACAACAAATGTTAAACGGGAATCAGTAATTAAGGTAAGTTTTATTAAATTAGTACAGAGTTATAGTTAGTCGAAAATTCAAGAACTCATAATGTGTGATATTTTAGCGGGGCGAAAGTATATTGTAAAAAGATTTAAAAGAAAAAATCTTGAACAACTTTTATTATAGGAACTCTCACACACACAACACACAATCTTGAACAACTTATTATAACTCTCACCGTGAAATCGCGGAAAGAAAATTGACAGCTGTTCCATTGAAAATTGTCAATAAAGACATATAAAATAACTAGCTGACTCGACAGACGTTGTCCTGTCAAAAGCCATTGCGTCAATTCTATGTCAAATGTCAAACATAGTCCAAAGCGCTTTAGGGTTTAAGTATTTTTAAATTTTCTAATTTTTCATGTTTTTTACTATAAATTGAGATGTGAGCTATCCTATCTCCTAAGTTAGATCGAACTGCACCCTGTGTGCAAATTTGATTGAAATCGGTTAAGTAGTTTAAGAGTCTATAGCGGACAAACAACGTCACACGTAATTTATTAAACGGTTTTATTTAGCTCACGTTTTCTTTTTTCTTTCTTGGGTCAAATTTAGTAATTCAAATTTCACCCTCTTCCTGTCAACCGATTAATCTGAAATTTTGTATACACTTTGGATTTTGGTGACAATACAATTATGTTTATTCATTATCATTATAAATTCAAGATGGCCGCCGCGCGCCGCTACAAAATGGCGGATAACGTAGGTTTTATCAATCCCATCAATATGGGTATCAAATGAAAGGGCTCAACAAGCAGAATACAATATACTATAAAAAATTGAAATTCAAGATGGCGGCCGCTACAAAATGGCGGATAACGTAGGTTTTATCGATCCCATCAATATGGGTATCAAATGAAAGGGCTCAACAAGCAGAATACAATATACTATAAAAAATTGAAATACAAGATGGCGGCCGCTACAAAATGGCGGATAACGTAGGTTTTATCGATCCCATCAATATGGGTATCAAATGAAAGTGCTCAACCAGTATAATACAATGTACTATATAAAATAAAAACTAAAAACTAGAAAATAAAAATAGGTAAAAAAAAATTTTAAGTTAAACGGCAAGAAAACCGTGGGACGTGCCCCACGGTTTTATTTTAGTCTAGTCTATGCATATGTTTATAATTCCCACGACTGTATCTATTTTATTATTTTTTGGTTTTTAGTACATTTTTTTATTGTTTTATAAAACCGTTTAACTTAAATTTTTTTTTTACCTATTTTTTATATATTAAGACTAGCTGACTCGACAGACGTTGTCCTGTCAAAAGCCATTGCGTAACTATAGCAACCGTAGTATGTTGATGCTAACTTGTCAATTTATAGTAAAAATTAGCAGTTTATATATAATTTGCAATAAATTAAAATTGCGACTATAATTTGAGATTTAAACTATCCTATCTCTCAAGTTGGATCGAACTGCACCCGGTGTGCAAATTTGATTGAAATCGGTTAAGTGGTTTAGGAGTCCATTGAGGACAAACATTGTGACACGAGATTTATATATATTAAGATGTTTAAAAGTGATACGTGTTTTCGGCTTGGTAGATCCATTGCTTACACTCCGTCGAGTGTAAACTTGAGTTAACTTAATACGGTTAATTACTTCAACGCCTTTAACGCACTACAAAGCTCTTATAGCTGGGCGTTCGCGATCTACCAAATCTGAAATTTTGTGCTGGGTTCCTTTTTTAATATTTCTAATTCATAGGACTACCTCAATATTTAATTATTATTTTGAAGCTTATAAAGTTGTTGAATTTAGAAACGGAAGAAATTAATGTTTTAAAATTAAATCACTGTTTTAACATTAAAATTTTGGATGTTAAAATAGTTGTGGATAATTTATTAGGATACCCGTACCAGCGAAAGTGATTAAACAGAATTATCATAAAGTGATAATATTAAATTCCTGGAAATTCTTGATTTATATGTTAAAATGGTTAAGAAATTAATCTTTAAGATATATTTCTGATAGCATGGCATTAATTTAGCATCCTTTTTAATATAGGTACTCAAATTAATAGACACGCCGATAAATTTAAGTTACTACAATTAAGTTTAGGAAGTGGCACAATAGAATCAACACCGTTTTGGCCAGATACCTAATATTTAATTTTACCTAAGTACAAAAAATACAACAAACTAACTTGTTTCGTTTTCTAAATTTTTCCAAAGTACGGCTTAACTAAATAACTCTCCTAGAAACAGCAAAAATACTAAATAACACGTAGAAAAATACTAAACAGTTACCTAGTTGCTTAGCGACATCTTCTTTAGATACGTACGTCTAGACGTCTTTAATATTAAAGACTAAGTACAACGATTTTCAAGAATAGAAGTATTTTACTTGACTACTTCTACCTTGTTAAATATCATGACAAAGGCTTTCAGGCGGCCTAAAAATTCTGACACACGGCTAGCTACTAGGCCTATGAAATCTTATATCCTTCACCGTGTTTTTTCTGGTAAATCTTGACTATGAAATGGTCACAGATTAAATATTATTTATGTGAAAGTTTGTTTGTATGTCTGTTTGTCTTCACGCTGAAATGGTTGGACGGAATTAGATGAAATTTAGGATAGCGATGACTTATACCTACCCTAGATTTACACATGGGGTTTTCATTATAATTTTCATAACCGTGAGTAAAACAGGGAAGCGCAGTTAGTATCTACAAGTATTTTATGTGGGTACTAATGGGTTGATTACACGTAAGGAGTACAGTGGCGAGACAGAAAATGCCTACACTCGGCCAAGCAAACAAACATGGATCTAGTGACTGCCTCGCCTTGTCAAGATGTTTATACAAACCGAGTACTCGGCCGAGCGCACTGTTTCGCCGCTGTACTCGTTACGTGTAATCAATTCATTCAATTTCAATTCAATTCAATTTCAATTTCAATTCATCCATTAGCAACAACGCTTTACCTGAAATACGATACCTACTTACTAAGAAAGGCTCGCCATTCTTATCTACATTTCTAGAATACCTACCTACAATAACATACCCCGACCAACCTATAGGTAGGTAACGTAATTCAGTAGGTAAGTACCTACCTACCTACCTATCCTCAGCTATAGTAGGTACAGCTTTTTATATTTCTATCAAAAATAAGTAGGCATCTACTTGTTACGGGTCGTCTACAAAATACTTCACGCGTAATGGGGGAAGAGGGGGTCAGCGACGAGTGACATAGTATATCAAAGAGGTGGAAGGGGCCCTAAGCTTTGTGACGTCACGATTAAAATCATCCAATTATTAAATTTTTTTTTAATTATGTGACGTCATATTCACTGAGAGGGAGTCTCTCAAATGTTGACTATCTGAGACAAGGATGGGTGAGGGGTCAAAAAATCATGAAATTCGTGTGGCGTAATTCATTTATGGATGGCCCCTTATGTTGCTCATGTCTAAGCACTTAGATAGCTCCGAAACTAGGGCACGATTCTTTTTATAAACACAGCATAATATTAAATGTTAATGTCTTGGCGCCCTGCCTTGTGGTAAGACAATAGAATAGTGCTGCCGGTTTGAGAATGGGTACTAAATTCCTTTACAATTTAGGATGCTTGGGACCGACTATAAAATTAAATGATGCGTGACTAGTGAGATTTCTGTTGAAGGTACGTAATTACGTCCCTAAGTAATTACTTAATTAGCGGAATTTAGAAAAGTAGCTTAGTTTCGAAACAACTAGTTTTAATTTCACGGTGTACGTTCTCGAGTTCACTACAAAACTCACCACAAAATCTGAACCAGAAGACCTCAAAGTCTAGTTAAATTTAGTCTACATTATTCGACTCACAAACGTGAGAAAAACCTATGAAAATTAATACTGGGTGCGTGGAAAATGTAGGAAAAGTCAAGGTGAGATCAAACGCGGCACTAATTCACGATAATAAAACTTCACTAGTGTGGTTCGTAGTTTTTAGCATTCCATTCTAAAATGGTGAAAGGGAGAACCCTTATGATGAGACTTCGATGTCTGTCCGTCCGTCTGTCTGATAAGTCACCGCCAGTTATTTTGTATCCTCCAGAAACCTTTATAATTTCACTCAATGTGGCCTTTCTTTGCTACGTGGGTAGCTATATCTCTAGGTAAGTAAACTATGCTATTCAAATAGCTTTTAAAGCTTTTCAAACCGTAGGCATTCCAGAAGCATATTAGTAAACATTTTCACCGACTTCAAAAGATCTGTTAGATTCACTTTTAGCGAAAGTGGTAGAGATCTAAAATCAGTTTCTAAATGCTTAAAATCCCATGGATTTCAACACCGGAATTGAAAAGAAGCAGTAGATGGTATGTACTGCGTAAATAAGCAAATCAATTAGGTACATAATGTACCGGAAGGTAATTTCAAAAATTTTATCTCCCACGCTCATTTTTGCACATACCAAGTTTCATCAAAATCTTACGAATAGTTCTCAAATTAGAAGTCAAGGGCGTTTGTTCATAAAGCCCGAACTATTGGTCGTTATTATCAGACACTTTTATTAGGCTCTTAACTTACCGTACCATCCTTCTAGAATTTTCGCGAAAGATTAGGTAGGTACTAGAAAAATATGCCTGCCCACATAATTTCCCGACTCATGTTAAGTGGGTACCCAAGTAATTGGTATAGCCGAACATGCTACGATCGAAGTCTCTTATTGGTTATTATTGTATTACCTAGTTATAATCTAAATCTGGTTAAGTTTATCCAGGGTTAAGTACCTGCTTAATATTACGAAATTTCTACGAAAGAGATATCGAGGAGTTACAGAAAAGTCTCAAATTACGTCTTAGCTGCAAGCTGAATCGAGATTAATTTAATGAGAGTTCAGCGACCTGTGGGTAAGTAAAGGTGCTATTACAGGGGTTATTTAAGTGGGTTAATATTGGAACGTTGAACACACCGACATAAAAAAAAAACATTTTGACATTTGACTGTTTTAACGTAACCACTCTCATAAAATAGGTTTTTTTTACTATGCGATGATTATACTATGATGATATTATGGGCTGATTTACTAACATCGTATATTGATTGGATATAATACGAGTATATCAACAATTTATCTTTGTACGTAAAGCAATTTACTGCCATGTCAACATGTCGCCACGTCCATACCATGTCATGTGTTATTGCCATACTGAACTATACGAAGCCATTAGATAAAACTAGAATAATAAATTAATAATAGTGTTACCTACTACAACTCTCTTTTTCTTCTTATATATATATATAAAAAGAAATCTCTGTTCGTTTGTCTGGCTATAACTCGAGAATGGTTGGACCGATTCGCTAATTTTGATCTTGAAATATTTGTGGAAGTTCAGGGAAGGTTTAAAAGTTAAAAAAAGCGGGTGAAACCGCCGGGTACAGCTAGTCTAGAATAATATCAACAATTAATTTATACTGCAGTTATGTAACATTACAGCATATTATGGAGCAATTTGAGATAATATTTGGAAAGCTTACACTAGATTGCTCCACTAAATTGATCAAGTATTAGATTCCCCGAAGAAATATTTTTAAATAATATTTAAAAAAAAAAATCAGTGTTTAAGTAACATTCTATTTTTTGCTGTGTTATAAAGAAGTAAACAATTACAAATATATTTTATTACAATTAAAATAACTTAAATAGGCAAAAACAGAAACAGAACAGAAAATCACAGATAAAAAACAGACCTCAAGTCCCTCCCTATCGTAAAGTACCCAGATTTTTTTTTTATAAAAAATATTTTTCTAGAAACTTTCTCATTCTCGTTCTCTGGAAACACCTTAAGTTTTGCAACATCAATCTGGTGTTTCTCGGTCTTTGTTTTGTCTACCCCGCCCCGTCTACAATAGCAGCTTGTTATCTTGAAGCAAAAATAATGAAACATCGTTTATAATTTTGTTTGAATTCATTTTAAGTAATCATAAATGCACCTTGAGGTCTGTGGAAGGTGTCGGTAATTCGTTATTTATAGGATTTCATTTCAATATCGTAAAAAGGTACCGCTATGGTGATTATCCGGTATATGTATTGTATGTATTTAACTAACCTATTTTTTAGCCCTATTGGTTCAACTATCCTAAAATTAGAAATAATTGGACTAAAATTGTCCAAACTGTTCAACCAGTTGAACAAATTGTTAAAACATATTGGAATAAACGTCCCTCACCTTCTTCTACATTAATAATATCATTAAACGAAAAGATTTGTATTTTTTGATGGTTGTAACGAATAAACTCAAAAACGACAGGACCTATTTCAAAAATTCTTTCACCATTAGATTGCTTTTTTTTTTTTGTTTTTTTTTTTTTTTGTTTACCCAGTGGAAATCCTTTATGGATACCACGCCCGCCCCGGGGGAGGCAGGGTGGTTATGTGGGAGTCTCCGCCCTGCTGCGGCATACCCACTAAAACCACTGGGGTATTCGGCATCCGCCTGAGATGGGGCAAGGTAGGGTCGCGTTAGCAATCGCCACCTCGCCCCGGCGATGGGCCCCATTAGGGCCCCCCGCGTATATGGAGGGGTGACCCTGTTCCCCAGGATCACCCCCCAGACAGTCAGTGTGGGGTCGTGCAGGCCGGGAGAGTCCCCCGACTCTCCCGGCAACCCCACTGCAGAGGAGCGAGGATACGGGCGAACCGCCTCCTCGCTCCCTCGTCTGCGCCGGAGCGGATCAGATCGGGCGTCGCCCTATCCGACCCGCTCCGCGGCCTCCTTCTGCGTCATCACCTCTTCGCAGAAGGAGACCCCGGCCTGCCACGATCTCTCGCTGCCGAGCACGGCCTTCACCACGCTCGGCAACGAGAGATCCCGGCCTATGTAGGCCGAAAACGTATGCCGCTGGGGGACCCCATGCGGCACACGCCTCCAGCGCTTCCCTCCTCCTTTCCTTGCACTCCCGACCGCAACCCACATGCGGCGAGGAGCACAAGGAAAACCCCCTGGTGGCAGCAACGCCACCGTCCAAGCCATCACGCTGTGCCCTCTGCCAGTCAGAGGGACACGCGGATGGGCCCACCGTGTCGGGTTATTTGCCAGCGTGCGGTAATACTGCATAAAAGCTGCAGTATTACCGCACGCTGTTGCCCAGGGTGCACCACGAGGAGGTTACCCGACCTAGCACCCCTCACCATTAGATTGCTACATTATCCCTCAGTAACATAGGCTATTTCATACCCGCATGCGAAGCCGGAGTAGGTCGCTAGTATTATATTCTGTGACTCCACTAGGTAACCTAATACGTATGTGAGTGGGTAATACTCGTATGATTAGTTGCCTTGGTAAGCAATATGATAACTTACCTACCGTTGGCTAGGACACGTGTCCTTTAGCTGAGGTCGCGGATCATATAACAGGGTTGTAATTACAACATTTATTATTTATTATTTATTATTAGTACATAGAGCACATAAACGTAAACGTTTCACACTCATAGCTCCCCACTAGGATAAATCCTGTGTCGGGGATGCCATAGACCACACACAAAGACAAGGACAACTAACACCCAGACCCAGAACAGATATTTAAATTAATCTGCCCGGCCGGGAATCGAACCCGGGACCTCTTGCTTATAAGGCGGTTACTTTACCACTGAGCCAAAAAGGCCAAAAAGGCAGGGTTATAAGGAAAGGGTGTGCTAAGCCGAAAAAGGCTCGTAGTACTTCATCATTATGAACAACTTTTACTATGACCAAACTGGAATTCGCGAAAAAAATCAGCTGTACCTACCTACTATACATTTTGTCGAGTGTAACTCCGATGACAATATAAGTAATGCAAGCTTGTTTTTGAAAATGTTTGTTAGATTTCTTTATGTTGTATTGTTTTCTAGGAAGAGCGCCGTCGCACCGGGAGGTATATCGCCATACTAGTGGGTATCATGCTGTTCTGCCTGGCGCTGTACCACGCGTGGGTGCGCCGGATCCCCGTGGTGGCCAGCCTCGTGGTGCCGGCGCTTATCATGTTCGTCTACGTCGCTTGGGTCCTGTACACTGCTTCCAGGGATAAACTACGGGTAAGAGATAAGACATAAAGCTAATGTGACATATACTGACGTACTAGAGGTGACACCGCAGTACATTGTAATGTCCAAATTCTGGATGGAGCGGACCTGTTATGGGCATGTGTGACGCTTAAAATTAGGCGAACGCCTATCTTAAAAAAAAAGTGTCCTAAATTAAAAAGCCCTACTATAAGTTGCTATCGAAAACTTACTTCGGTCTAATACGTATAACGAGCATCGAATAGTTTTTGATTAAACTCGTATCATGAGGTACGACGGTACATGTTTTGCCATTCTACTGATATTATCTACGACGCCGCGGTTCCAAAGATATATACAGTGAAACTTGGTTAAGTGGGACCTGGATAAGTGAGAAACCTCCATAACTGGAACTCATGCTGAGGTCCCTACACCTTGGCACTGAATTACCTCTGTTAGGGGGATGAAGCAAACCTCTATATCTGGGATTCGTTCTTTCGATTTTATCGTCATAGTTACCTCTATAACTGAGACAGCCAGTGAATTTTATATGCATTAACCTCTGTAACTGAGATAACATCGTTTTGTTTGTTTACATACTCCTTCTTATTCTACCCACAAATTCCGCACTTAACTAATTTTGAGCCTCAATGACCTTCAGTTTTAGTTTTGCTTTACTATCATACTGATGTTTATTTGAAAAATGCCAAAGTTCTTTCATTTTAGGCGAAACGTTTGGCTCATGGCGCGAAATTTGAATTACAAACTGTTTTTTTCGTTTTTAGAGCCAGGCCGGGTAACTAAATTAAGTAATCATAAAGTTTGCGCCAATTGTTAATTCCTTACGGTATTTTGTAGAGCTAATAAACAGTAATGCACAAGATTACTCAAAAAAGCCAATTAAGCGTTAAACTGGCGATCGGAGATGATATTGACATATTTGAAAGATACATTACTGTTTATTATCTTTACAAAATATCGTAAAAAAAAATTCAACGATTGTCGCAAAATTCATCATTATTTAATTTAGTTACCCGGTCTAACTCTAAAAACGAAAAACCCGATTGATTTTTAAATTTCGCGCCATAAGTGAAACGTTGCACCTTAATAATCGCACCTCTATAACTGAAATAACCAGTATTCTGACCTCTATTAATGGAACCCTCTGTAAATGAGACAGATATTTGTTTATACCTGGATATCTGAGACACTGGGTAAGTGGAATACCTCTATAAGTGAGACAAATTTGCAGGTTCCTTGAAGTCTCACTTAACCAGGTTTCACTGTAATATGTTAGGTAATGTAAGCTACATCATCTAACTGCGAGCTCGGCAAACTTTCAGTGTAAACAAAACTATCGTGACAAAAGCGCGGTTGTCATTTTCTTATGCTTGCCTGGGGTCTTATTCTGGCAAGCGAGGTATTATCTCGATCACTGTCGTTCTCATAACAAATGTGTGTAACAGTGAGAGTGTCCGCGATGATCTCGAACGGCCTAGAATTTCCCCTTAGCCAGCTATCACAACATGTGAGAATTCTTCCACATAAAACTTATTTAATGTCTACAGCAGAACTTGAAAGAGAATCCACTTAAACTAGGTGTATTGCGTAACACGTGAATAGGCACTAAAATAATTTATCTAAAATTCTAAATTGTAGAGTAACGAAGAGAGAGTAAAGAGATCAATCGATTCGGTCTCAGCCTTTTCGTGGTAACTCAATGTTTCTAAAACACTACTTAGAATCACGATGTAGATATTTGAAGGCATCTAAGTAAGCATTTTGTTATCCACGTATTTGATCTGTATCTAGGTTCCAATACCTTTACTTCAAGGACTAAACAACCAACTGTAGACTCTATATAGGGTTATACAGAAAAGGTATGCTAAGCCGAAAAGAGCTCATAGTACTCGTCATTATGAACAACTTTTACTATGGGGCAAATCCGGAATTCGCGAAAAAATCAGCTGTTCTATACATTTTGTCGAGTGTCGTTGTCAGTTTTCTATGGAACAGCTGATTTTTTTCGCGAATTCCCATTGTAAAAGGTATTCATAATGATGAGTACTATGAGCCCTTTTCGGCTTAGCATACCTACCCTTTCTGCATAACCCTATATATGTTTATATCTATATTGTATAATCGTGTAATTGTTTCGCATAATATTGTATCTGACAAAGGTATAAAGCTTAGTTTCCACGTTCACGTAATTCAGGTAGCCAGCGGGCGGTGTTTCGATTTACGGAATAATGTTTGTTAGGTAACGAACACAAGTCATGGAAACTGAAAATTTAGTTAAATAAAGGAGTTATGTTCTTAGTTACTACCTCAATATCCTACTTCCTACTAATATTACTTGTAGTTCTGCGAACAGTCGACCGCGCAAGAGTCCGGATGTTTCTATGTAGGTACTCGCGAACAGGTAGCCACTTCTCAAAAAAAAAACTATGAAATCGTTGAACCTGTAGTCTGTAAGTATACCAAGTTTCGTCGAGATTTGTTGAGAAATGCGACCTGTACGCGAGTACCAACATGCATACAAACATCCGGACAGTTGAAAGCATATTTGGCCAGTCGTTACCGAGACGCTTCGCTCGCTTGGTCAATAAACGCGAAAGTTTGTAAGAATGTATGTTTGTTACTCTTTCACGCAAAAACGGCTGAACGGATTTACATGAAATTTGGAATGAAGGCTGTTGAATGGTCATGGTCTGAATTAACACAGGCTACTTTTTATTCCAGAAAACGCGGGTGAAACCGCGGGGCGCTAGTTCTTGATAAAACTTACTGAAGTGCTACGAAATACTATCGTAATATTTTACCCTATTAACAAGTATATTTTTGGCTTTTTAAGTAGGACCTTTGAAATAATATTTAACTTTAAAACATTGTGCAAAGGAAAACTAAAACATTACTAATTTACATCTTCATTACCTAAAAAACTTCTTTCTTTTCTTTTTAAGTCTTTCAGGAAACCTTACTTTTCTAAACCACGAATCTTATTTATTACACCGAAATCGGAATGATTATTACGAACTTTTTTTTTCTTCATTTATTTACTCGTACGAGCTGCTCTCCAAGGTCTTACACGGAATGATAACTAGCCTGTGTTTATCCAGGATATAAGTTACCTCCATATTTTATTCCAATCCGTTCAACCGTTTCATCATGAAGGAGTAACAAACATCATCATCATCGGCCTATATCGACCCACTGCTGGGTATAGGCCTCTTCTCGACTTATCGGGCTGATGGTATGCCAATGAAACGTAACAAACATACAGACAAACTTTTACATTAATTATACAAGGTGTAACGGAAAGGTAGGTAATACTTACAGGTGTTCTTCTACACGTCAAGTGAACAACTTTTGTGACATAAGTACACTAAATTTGAGAAAAAATATATATCAAATCTCCATATAAGAAAATTTTAACATTATTTTATTTATCATATTTATTGGCTATTAGGATACTTAAAATATATTTACATCTTAAATTATAAATATGCTAAAATAACAAACTAAACTAAATAGAACTAAGAAATTTACAAAATCTAAAAATCAAAAAATAGTTTTTGCCCGTGTGGAAAAGTACCAAAAACGCTGGCTGCATTCCCGCGCTGAATTGCCAGTGAAATTCTTTGCGCGAGGAATGAGCCAGCCCTCTTATCACCAGCGGCGTTAACTAAGCGAGATGTGATTTGCTTGACAAATTTTTTAGTACTAGGACCCCATGGACCAAAAGTTTCGATGCCAAGCGGAAGAAATATGTACTCATTCGAAAGCGACGCATATTTGCGCCGCTTGGCGTCTTCTGCGGCATCCGCCGCGGCTCCGGCCCTCTGCTTTGTCCCGCTGAGGTGAGAAGGGGCTAAGATAATAAGTCACGTGATCAATTCTGTATTTATCATTATTTATTTATTTATTCAATCAATTTACATAAAAAAACTGAAGATTCGAATTCTAAGAACGCCCTTTCCGTTACACCTTGCATATATATGTGATGTGATGAAATAGACTTTCATAAAAAGAGATAACAATAACAACAACAATTTACACCTCTATCATAGTTGCGGAACTCACTATCTATTTATTAATGAGACTGAAGCTAGAACACGTGACGAAATGAACGAGCATTAAAGTTACCGGAGAACTTCTCCTGACATATTATGAAAGTTTTAGATAGTTTGGATAGCTTTGATGGGCAGCAGTGGCGGATCCAGGATTTGGGGGGGGGGGGGGGGGGTCGAGCCAGGTTCTGGAGGCTTAGCACGGGCCGTGACGCTTTAGATAGATAGATAGATAGATAAACTCTTTATTGTTCACACCATAAATTACAAACATAAGGATTATAGCACATAAAACTAGTGCGACAACTGGCGGCCTTTGTGTTTTTTTCGTTTTTATCCACGCGTCGATGCGACTAAGCTAGAAGATGGATTTGGATATGTTTGTCTTTTTCACGCGGCATTAAAAAGAAGGAAACACTATTTCTCCTCGCCGCGTGCTAGGAGAAAAAAAAACAAAAGTTTATTGGTATTTGGGGTTTTAGGTTGTGGAGGGAGTAATGGGCACATGACCCCCCTCTAGTCTTTGCCCCCCCCCCCCCCCCCCTAGATCCGGCACTGATGGGTAGTGTTCAAGTTCCACTTTACCAAGTTATTTCAGACAGAACTATTGCGTCTCTTTTTGCATTAAAAATTATCTAGTTCTGTCTTGACTTCGTTTGGGGTAGGAAAAGTTTGATATTTATGGAGTTTAAAAGTTGGAGTATGAATAAAGTGTTGCTACTTTTCAGGAAACATATGAGACATGTCAGTAAGTCTGAGTATAGTAACCTAACAGACTGCGGGCTTCCTTGTTTTCTAAGTGATATAATCTTGGGGTTGTCAGGGACAAAGCGAATATGGTATCTTTTAAGTCTGCGTGTTCATCTTGGACTACATTGTCACTCATCCATATACGAATTGGCGGTTAAACGCGGACAGTCGAGCAGTAACGTTTTTAGAAGAAGGCAACTGGTTCACTATCAAGTTTTAAACGTGGACGAGTCCACTCCTTACCCGAATTATTTGCTGTAAAAAAGTAATCTAAGAATTTCATGTTTAGGGCTACGTAGGTACCGAAACTACCGAACTTTGTATAGCTTTAACCAATACTCGTATCTATCTAAATAAACTTCAGCCTTTTCCATCTACCTACCTACCAACTTGTTGGGTCTGTTCTGGGTCTGGGTGTTAGTGGTCCATGTCTTTGTGTGAGTTCCATGACATCCCCGACACAGGGTATCCTAGGGGGAGCTATGAGTGTGAAACGCATATTTATTTATTTACATTGTGTGTGGTAATTTTTTTTCACCCCTGAACAGCTGCTGAGTATTCAGGCCACCATCAATAGTAGATGAGCTTCAGTTTGCTCGTGAAAGAGTGGTCGTGATTGGCAGAGGGCGGATACTTCGCAGATGTACAGACGATGTTACGTCATCCCTTTACGATGTTGCCTGTCTGAGTTTAGTCATACTTTATAGTATGTCTATGTCTACGTGTAATAATGCAAGCGCTGTTCACAGTAGACTTTATTGGGTTATTTTATTTTTTTATTAAAATGGTCAGTTTCAATAAAATACTTTTTGATGCAAGTTTGGAGGTTGAAGCCTTGGATGTTTTGAACAATATTCGGTCGGTAAAGCACCTGGTTATTTTGCAATTACCACACTGACTTTCTTCGATATATTCTATTACAAGTCACTCAAATACTTTTTAAATCCTGACTTCTGACGAAATAATGTCTGCTAATCAAATTTCCAAATGCTTTTATTTTCGGCGATGAAAATAAGCCAACGATCATCACTGCCAAGGGCTCAGTTCATCCCACCATCTCATTATCATTCCATGACGTCACCAACAATAAGAAAAAACCGACCAAGTGCGAGTCGGACTCGTGCACAAAGGGTTCCGTACCATATCTTTAAAAACGGCAAAAAAATCACGTTTGTTGTACGGGGAGCCCTCTTAAATACTTATTTTATTCGAGTTTCTAATATTTTTGCTATAATTAAACACGGTAATACCCACGTAAAAAAAAAGTAAAATAGAAAAATAAAATAGTACTAATATTTGTTGTTATAGCGGCTTAAAATAAAATTCAATTGTCTAACTATCACGGTTCATGAGATACAGCCTGGAGACAGACGGACACACAGTCAGACGGACGGACAGCGGAGTTCCGTTTTACCCTTTGGGTACGGATAGTACGGAACTCTAAAAACATCAAAGTCGTACCTACTGAGGGCGGAACTCTATAAACATTGGCTGAATCATCGAGTCTGCACGGTGGTAGTATAAACACGTGCTGCTCGATTGATGCTAGTTTGATGGTGTGTTTACGAAACACACCGACCGACGTAGTGTTAAATTAAAAATTCGAGAACAAGGACGCTTAGTCCGGTTTTTTCTTATCTTTCGAGCCGCTATTTTACCGGTAAACAACTATAATTGTTAACAGAAAAAAAAAAACAAAAGTTCCACTGTAAAATGCACTTCCTATACAGGGACGTATCAAACGACACCTCGCAAGTCGCAATCCAAATTAAACGTACCTAAACCCGAAAAATGTTACCTTGGGACCAACAGTCGGGTAAAAAAGCTTACGCATTAAATTGTAAGGTAACTTGATTTCACGTAACGAGTACAGTGACAAGACAGTGCTCTCGGTCGAGTACTCGGTTTGTATAAACGTTTTGACGAGGCCATCGAGTCAGTCACTAGAAGAACCATGGTTGTTTGCTCGGCCGAGTATGCCCATTTATTGT
Source organism: Alcis repandata (assembly GCA_949125135.1). Lineage (NCBI taxonomy): Eukaryota > Metazoa > Arthropoda > Insecta > Lepidoptera > Geometridae > Alcis > Alcis repandata. The sequence goes on along the minus strand of OX421226.1, from coordinate 4,807,171 downwards.
CTCGCCATTGTACTTGTTACGTGTGGTCAACTCATACTTGTGAATAGAAACAGTGAACAATGTGACCATTAGGTATGACAAAAGTTCCTTTGTATTGATGGACCGAATTTAAACCGGCGTGATTGCGAAGAAAAAATTCCAACTGTACAGTTTATTTAGTTGGAATTTATCAGTGAAACATTTCGCTATTTCGAGTATAACGATTGGTTTTCATTTGAGCGTCGAAAATGGTAAATCAGCGTTGGAATGCCGATACCAAATTTCGGTGGGAAGTAAAACTAAAAGTTCTATAACGCTGCAATTTTAATATCATGCTTTTATTACCTTCAACATACATGATATTAAATCTGTAGATATTGTACCTGAATACGGGTCTATTATCAAAAAAATAAAAAATGAAAAAACATCTTTACAAATCTAAAGTTGTACTGTGTTTCACCCTAACATTTGGATGAAAAATTCGAGATCTAGCCAATAACAAATCACGAAATCGAAATAACTCTTCGTTCTAATAGCTCTATATCAGCGTAACAAAAACAAATAGTTCCAAACTCACATTCATCCAATCGACGTCATAATATCATCATACGTTCGCAGTTTTACCACTTATTTTAACATCCATCAAAATAATATTTATCGCCTAATTTATTGGCTCTTAATCTCGCATCAGAAGAACTGTGCACTTGACTTTGTTATTACAACCTTGCCTTGGATTTTGAATTAAGTATTATAAACATCACGCAGCCCGAGATAAACAAGCTTCCCTCGGTGGACTAAATTAAAAGACAGTAAGGAAAGTCAGACACTGTTGACCCGGTACACAGAAAATATTTGGTTGAATATTTTACAACGTTTAGCAGTGATTGGATAAATAGAGTACGAATGTAATCTCCTTATTGTCCTTAGAGCTCTCTCGCACTAGGCAGCCTGGTTGAGGGAGCTAGTTTGATGTATAATGGTTCATTTGAGTCCATGCCCTAAGCAGACCAGATCAGACTGCGGCAGCCATTAGAATTCGCACGATTTTACGGCTGCCGATATACGCCATCTCGGCAGTCAACTAGAAAATTTAAATTAAGTAAAAGTATTGTTCATTTACTTTTTTATTTTATTTTTTTATTCAATTATAGGCTTGCGTTTGACCACCATCTCGCCTGATGTTAAGCAACGATGTGGTCTACGATGGAGCACGCTTGCCTAGAAGGAACCGATTCACTCGCGACTTGAAGACACCCAGATTATATCTATCGGGAAACACCCACTCGGGCAAAGTATTCCACACTCTGGCAGTGCGCACAATAAAAGTGGAATCAAAGCGTTTCGTTTCACTTGTACTTAATTTTAAATTTCTAGTAGGAGTAGGGCGCCCTGTGGCCAGGTGGAGCGACGACCTGCGTAAGGCGGCTGGTAGCAAGTGGATGCGTGAGGCAGAAGATCGTGCCTTGTGGCGTTCGTTAGGAGAGGCCTATGTCCAGCAGTGGACAAACATTAGATATGCTGATGATGATGATGATTATTCATTTACATGTGTGCCATTTTAATAAAACCTTGTTTAAATAATTAAAAGATAAAAAAACAAACAGGCAATAAATAGTCTGTTCACAGGGCGCTACGGCAGCCATGCGGCCTCAGACAGACTACTTACTGCCCTTACTGTTAATACCGTGTTCTCCTTTGACATCTTTACCCATCAATAAAAGCCTATCAATAACAAAGTGTAAAACTTTCTATCGTCGTCAAACAGTAAATGGTAGCGGAAATTGAATTTCGTAAAACAAATTGTTACAAGATGACAGGCCAATCGGCTTACAAGACGTTACAGCGAAGTTTTTCCATTTAGTATTCTGAGTCGCTGAGAGAGCACTTTAAAGTTGTTGTTTCATAAAGTGGTTATTGAGACGTGAATTCTGTAATCTCACCGAAATGACAGTGACAACAGCGGTTTATTTACACTGAGAAAAATTTCAGCTAAAGTACGGGGCATACTGAAAATAACCAAAAAGAACGATGATTAGCACCAATTTTTACGGTGACAACTATCATAATATATGGTTCTCACCGTAAAAACTAGTACTAAATATCGTACTTTTTGGTGATTATCAGTATGCTCCGTACCGTACTTTAGGTGAATTCATCGGAATTTTGATGGCCATTTTTCTCAGCGCAGAACACAATCAATTGTAGGTAATTAGTTTCAGTCTCCGAGCAAAAGATTTAGGGAGAAGATTTAGTTTTGTTGTTTGAAAGACACGATCGGAGTGTTTTTAGCCGTGATTGAAGAAAATACATAGATTTAGCTGTTTGATGATAGATAAATAGATAAACTCTTTATTGTTCATACCAGAAAATAAAAATAAAAGGATACACTTAAAACTAGTGCAAACACTGGCGGCCTTGTCGCTAAGAGCGATTTTCCATGCTCTTCCAGGAAAGATTGTCAGCTGGAACGGAATTTTCCGAGATAAAAAGTAAAAATCAACCTTTAATTAGCTCAGATTGAGTTTTTCATTTTGAGCTAATTCATTTTCATTTTAGCAAATCGTCGTAAACCTCGATTTCTTTTTGGTTTATTTTTATAAAGCTCCAAACGGGAATATCATGGAACAAACGCAAACACAAAAGACAAGGACAACTAACACCCAGACCTAGAACAAATGTTAAAATTCATTATTCAAACATCTGCCCGGCCGGGAATCGAATCCGGGACCACTTTGCTCATAAGGGAACACGCTGCGCGCTGATCCAAACAAGTCCTCAACAAGTCATTTGTGCAACAAACTCATCAATAAATAATTCATAGATACTGCTTAGTATTCTATGACTAAATCTCCAGACTCCCACATGATACATCTAGTGTGGGAGTGTGGGCCACAGTTGCTTACGTTGTTTGTACAAGCGTACATCGTAATTAACCATACTTGCTCTTCACACTAAATATAGAGATACTAATTAACTCAAGTGCTCTTGCTCTAAAATTGTTCGCAGCTTCGTTGAATTATCTTTGGTCTAATCTTTACGAGTATCATAAAACTTATATATATGTATAAAAATGAGCTGTTCGTTTGGCTGGCTATAACTCGAGAACGGATGGACCGATTTCGCTAATTTTGATCTTGGAATATTTGTGAAAGTTCAAGGAAGGCTTAAAAGTAAAATCTTATAAATATAATCACGCTTAATACTAGGGCAACAATCCGCCGATTGTTGCCCTAGTATTAAGCGTGATTATATTTTTGCCTTCGCTGTTATTACTTATTTTTATTTTGTTATTTTTTTTTTACTTTTAAGCCTTCCTTGAACTTTCACAAATATTCCAAGATATACTAGGGCAACAATCCGCCGATTGTTGCCCTAGTATATATAGTATACATAGAGCATAGTTTCTTTGATCATTACCTAATTATGTCACTAAGCCTAATCATAAAGATGACAGTTCTAAACTTACGTAGGTACTAAAAATAGAGCTGTCTTTATCATTCCGTCTATGAACATTATCGTAAAAAAATAACTGAACTTAAGTAGTAGATTTACGAGTACATCTGTCCACAAAAGCCTTTAGAATTGGCTAAATTGTGACTGTAAGCTTAATTACTCAAACATACTATTACTTATTCCGTGCAATGCTGTTATAATTAAAACTTGAACTAAAACGTAAAAATTAAGTCGTGAATTACCGAATATGATCGAAATTAGTCGCAGTATCCTACTCAATAAAACTTGAGTATTCACGTATTAATTATAGCCAAAATGTGTCAAAACCAAGTTAGTGTTCATAGAACAAGAACATTATTTTACAAAACAAAAAAACAAAAACCGACTTCAAGAGACCGACTATTGATAGTTATTCATCTATTTGTCGCGCACGTACCTTATGCAAATTTAAGACTTATATGGTTTTCTCATGGATACCATTATCAGAACTGGACTAAATTGAAATGGGACCAAATGGGAAGCGTCAGCTTTCTAATAAAAAAAGAATCATCAAAATCGATTCACCCAGTCAAAAGTTATGAGGTAACAAACATAAAAAAAAAAATGATAAAAAAAAAACATACAGTCGAATTGATAACCTCATCCTTTTTTGAAGTCGGTTAAAAAACAGTTGACTTTTTGCAGTTTTTGTCTTCTTGCACTAACCCGACGATTTATTCGCTGCAAACTTTACAGCAAATTGTTTGTGCTTTCTAAAACATAAGTAGGTACGGGTACTTAATTTCTTTATCATTTAACTTAATTTTGCTATCATCTCCATGCGCTCTAATGAACCTTTGCATAAAATATCCATTATAATGCTTCCTCGCAATCACCATTCGCCGTTTAGAGCAAAGAGAAAGGAAAACGAGATATATAATAGAGATATAGGGTTATAAGGAAAGGGTATGCAAAGCTGAATAGCTCATCATAGGACCAACCCGGAATTCGCGAAAAACAATCCACTTTTATAGAAAAATATCAATGACACGCGACAAAATGTATGGAATAGCTGTTTTTTCTCGCGAGTTCCTGGTACAAATCAAATAGCTTATTTGTGACACAGCTTAACATTAATCAATTACATTGTAATCCAAAGTTTGAGTTGGTCCCATAGTAAAAGTTGTTCGTAATGTTATTTATTATTATATTATTTATTTATTTACTTTTTTTTTTTTCTTTTTGTTGAGTACTGTATACCCTTTTCGGCTTAGCATACTCTTTCCTTATAGCCCTGTATATCTAATAGAATCACATTATAGCTCAGACATGAGCGTGTGTAGTGTTTACCCAGGATTTACATTTCTATACTAATATAGAGATAAACTTGTTTGTGACTTTTGTACGAGTAAATATAAAACTCTTTGTTAAACACAAACCAACGAAACACCAGCAACAGTAGAATTTAAATAGGTTTTTATATCGGTAATCTTATTTTTCAGACAACTCTGTGTTGGTAGAATTAACACAGGTAATCTCAATCACAAGTGATCTCTTAAACTTATAGAATGAATAGAGATTTATAAGTAGAAGTTCTGTCTACTCAGTGGAATTGTAAATAAAATACTTATCTTTACAATAAATTGAATCCAAAACTTGGATGATTGAGAAAACAATTTCTGGAATAGATTCCAAGCGAGACATTTCGTTTTGTTCACAATTTATGCTGGGTAAAACTAATAAAAGCTGGTTTAAAATAATAAAATTAACTTGTTTTTATTTAATTTCAGGCAATGGACGCCGAAGCAGCGTTCCAAGCACGATTAGAAGCTGATAACGACTTACAAATATCGGAGCTGTCGCAGCACAATCTAGAAGTTTCTGTCATATCCAGCAAGGAGAGCTCCAATGTCAACACTCCAGTGGAAAACAAGCGCTGGTCTGAGGGGGAAAGAAAAGGGGAGAAAAACATCAGAACTGAAGCAGAACACCACTTCTTATTACCCATCATTCTTATCAACGATAAACCGCCAGAAGATCTAGACCAAAAGTGGTTGAATATAGTTGAGAAAGTATCCAACAGTGACAAGCTCAAAGGATTTCATACTAGAAGAAAATACAAGAGAAAATTCTGCAGACGAAAACGTTACGCCGCGTTTAAAAGATCCTATTCTATTGGTTGAGCTAACTTAACATAAGTTTAATTTACATTTAATTAATTTCTAAGTCTGTAAAAGAGGGCGCGGCGAAATTACATAGTCTCGTACTACGAGTAAAGCTTTCTGAGAATTATATCCTTATGTTAATCGAAAACGTCTTTCCTCAAATCGTTTCAGAATAAATTTTCCGCAAGATGGTACTTGTAAATAAAATAATTGTTTTCCAGATTCGTTCAGTTTGAAAATTGAAGAATGTACTGGGCTATAAGGAAAGAATAATAATATGCTAAGCCAAAAAGCAGTCATAGCACTCATTATTTTGAACAACTTTTTCTGTGGGGCCTTAAAATCACAAAAAAATCAGCTGTTGCATACATTTTGTCGAGTGCCATTGACATTTTTCTTTGGAACAGGTGATTTTTTTCTCTGATTTCAAGGATGGTCCCATCCCATAGTAAAAGTGGTTCACAATGTGTACTATGACTATTTTTTACCCCTTTTCTTAAAACCCAGTAGTCAATACTGTATAGTATAGTCTTTTGTTTTATCAAAGAAATAGTAACGGATAGATTTCAGTCCCTCAGTGGGCGTTCAAAATGACATGTTGATGTAGGCTGTGGGCGCTCACGGATTATTTTTCGGGATACCTTCATAAATAAATATTTTCCTCTCATAATGTGTTTTGTAGTAAGTGGGTGTGATGTCGAGGCAAACATGAAGGGAAGGAATCCCTTGGTTCAAAATGTCATTATCTAAGTAGGTACAGTTTGTTATGAGAAAATATGAAGCAAATTTTGTTGTCTTGTTTTATCTTTGATCTTGTGTTTGGCAATGATCTATCGGTAAAGACTTATTGGTATACTAGCTGTGCTTCAGAGTTTCACCCGTTATCTTACATGAATCGTTATTTTATAGGGATAAAAAGTAACCTAGAACTGGTCAACTGGTATACTGAGACAAATGGCCATCAAAATTCCGATGAATTCACCTAAAGTACGGAGCATGGTGATAATTATCAAAAAGTACGATGATTAGCACTTATTTTACGGTGACAACTATCATAAAATACCTATATGGTTCTTACCCTAGAAACTGGTGCTAGTACTAGTTTTTACGGTAATTTTTTTTCTTAGTTTTAAGCTACATGTACCAAACCTCATCCAAGTCCGTTTAAGTGTTTCACAGTTTGAAAATGTAACAACATACACACAGTCATCACATGTCCTAAACATTTGCATTTATAGTCATTTTATTAGTGTGATGATGATAGTGGTGTAATTTCAGCTCCAGCAATAAACAACATAACAAGAAAAATGTATAATAAAACGAATTAAGACTTCTTATAATTATCATGGTACCAAATAAGAAATTTACCAAAACCAAATACATAATAATAGATATTGCTTCCGCAGTCCGAACACAAAATAGCATTTTACTGAGCGAACGAACAAAGCGTTTTCTTTCATTGTTTTATTTTATGCGTTTGGCATCACTTCGTGTAATTAAAATAAAATAACAATGTAGTGAGCTCAAAATAATTTTATGAGTAATCTTGTAAGTCTATAAATGAAACGCTTTTCGGGGAAAAAAATAGACGAAATATTTAAGATTAGCACACGTAAGTAGTTGTTCTATGTGTGTGTACTGTATACTATATGGATATTGACTGCTGTGCGTTTCTTTAGGAAAATAACAAAGAAGAAGGTATTGCAATCCTAAAACAGATATTTACCCCAAATCTACTGCATATATGAGATCGTAAAAACTGAGAGCGCGCCTCTTAAAGTTAAGTTACGTTTTATTAATTTCGCAAAACAAATGATGGTTGTCAATTTATAAGCTGTTTACACTTTATAAGTAGGGCCGTGGAAAGCTATAATTCGGTTTCAGGTTGCATGAAGGATTCTTAACTGTTGTTCTAGAAACAATCGGTTTGCAGTCTGACAGACTATCTTAACCATGTAAGAAACAGTCAGATCTTAGACTCAGTTAATGCAACGGTCACCCATCCAAAACCTGACCGTATCATCCGTTGCTAAACACAACTGTTACTATACATCAGAGCTTCGCCAGAACCACACCTTTCCAGTTTTTCCTTACCAGTTCCTTTCCACATTTAATAACTACAGTATTTCAACAGTAAGTAATGAATAGGCATGATTTTATTAGAATCTCAAAAGGGCTGCTCCAATACACAACCAGGTCAGGGTACCGTCGGTCCCGTAATTGTATCATTTCATTGGCTATGCTCAGGATTACTATCAATTCTGCTGAGTGGTGAGACTATGCCTATCTACCTACCTACCCCTGTTGCTCCGTTGTTATAGTAAGGTATATAACGGTGTAGCTCTTACCAACTAGGCAATCAGTCCAGCCGGTTATCGAAGTTCTACAAGTCTAAAACTCTATGGGGCGGGCCACTTAGTTTAAGTAGATGAGTTTATAACGAAATACCTGCTCTTTTCAACCAAAATCTTCAAAAAGAAGGTTTTTGATTCGACATGTATGGTCATATTATTTATTATTGGAGAAGTTTCTATTGAAAATTAATCTATGTTTGGTCACCAACGCACCCGATAGTAAGCAATGGTGTCACCCAGGATGTAGCACAAAGATTATAGTCACTTTGGTAAGTATATCTAAACAGGAGTACATATTCTCGAGAGGATTTCTTAGGTTTTCGTAGCTGGTTGATACGCCAAAACTGTACATAGCACGCTAAAGACATGGACAAATATGGTAACAATCATAATATTTTGATCTTGATGATATTTGCTTTTTGGGGTAATTAGGAAAGACTTATGGATATAAGTTTGCGTTCAAAAATGTCAGCACAAAATATTACGCTCCATTTGGTAAGAACAGAGTAGTGAATCCATGATAATAAAGTTTAGCATTGAATTCTATTTTACAAAGCGTTTATCGGTTATTCCGAAGACTTGCTCGAATTGTTTACTACCGCAGGGATTTAACTGCTTTGGCTTTCAGTTTAACTGCACAATGGTTAAATACAAAGCATTATGGTACTTAATCCAGTGGTAACAATGCTTATAGTTAAGTATCCATATTTTGTCAAGAAGCGCCAAAATTAACCCTGTTACAAAGACGTGACATTTGACCTGACCTTTGTGTCGCCATAAGCTAATAGTGTAACTATTATAATGAGATCATTCACACAGTTCTATTGTCTATATGGGTTGACACCAAACAAAACCAAACCATATAGAGTGACAAGGATAATGTGGCGGTAACGTTTCGAAGAACTAAAACGGCATCTAGAAAAGTCGCTGCAAAACATGAAAGTTCATCGTTGCGTACATTTTGTAAGACACCTGTAATTATGCCTTAAGTGATAAAAAGTTGTAAGTTGTGTAAAGAGAGACAGTAATAAAAGTACATTTGTTGGCAAGCACAGTGGCGCACCAAATTATGTATGTCGTACTGTAGATAGATGACATATTTATAGGTATTTAGTTAAGAAGTATTACAATGGATCCCTAGCCTAGACAGTAGACAGGTCTACCCATGAAACCGCGCTTGACCCTTTCGATTAATCCTTTGTCCTGATCACTAACATAATAAGGTCACGTAGACGACAGGTAGGTAGGTAACTCCTTATTTTTATTCACGCTATTTTTCTAAATAGCCTCACTCAGAAACTAGATTAAATAGATAAACTAAATCTCGTCCACATAAAAATATTTCTGTGACGTTGTGAACGTTACATACACAGACTCTCTTATAAATTGTTGCATTCATAATGTTAGGCGTGATCTGATCTGAAACTTTTTGACTTATATCAATGGAAATGTAGTGAAGCGAAATATGATTTGTCAAGTAAAAACAGCAAGCAAACGTAAGCAAAGATAAATGGAAGTGCAGTTTAGGAAGTAAGATTAATGATGCTTTTAGAGCGCTGTCATTCGCCACGTCCAGTCGGTGAGGTGTTTTCAGTGCATTACCTATGCTGATACTTCAGCAGGGGCGGCGTAAAGGGAGGGTGGCTGGGGCAGTCCGCCCCGGGTGCCAAGCATCAAGAGGTGACAACGACAACTCACTTTAGCCACAGAAGAATTACCACAGGCTCTATAGAAAACATACTCGTTTCGCAAAGACATAGATGAACAAATAAATAAACTCTTTATTTTACACCAGAAATTACAAACATGAGGATAATAACATTTAAAACTAGTGCAACAACTGGCAGACTTATCGATAAGAGTGATATTTTCCAGGCAACCTAAACGACAATAAAACATACAGCAGATAAATAGCTAAAGAATAAATAATCTGAATCTGCTATCCTTACCTTCCTTACCTACTGAAGATTTACTTATTTCGCAAAGACAAACCAATAAACAAACAGCTAACTACCCAAATCTACCTGTCTTATTATCTCTCTATTTTTATTTACTTTCGAACTTAATTTCCTAGCAAGGGAGAACGCACGATAGAAAACCACCCTGGGTCCAACCCACGCTACACCGCCGCCGTACCCCGGTCGCCATTACTAAAGTAATAAATAACACCCTCGCCAAAAAGTCCTTTGACAGCATTTTAGAGTTTCAAGCTAATGTTTAAAGTCTCGCAGTATTATAAACACCGTTTTAGTAATGGTATAAAATGACGTGTACCTTTAACATATTTCTTTAATGAATCATATCGTAAATGCCTAAATTTAACACTTCCAGTCAGTTCCAGTCACTAATTAGAGAGTCAAAGGAGGAATTTTACATCTGAATTTGGCTCATTAAAATCTTGTTATTAGTACCTACAAAACGTTAGCTTGATAATATATAATATATATATATATATGTATGTACCTATATTTATTTGTGACTTATATATATATATATATATATATAGTATAGTACACAGGGTTATAAAGAATGGAAGGAATAGTATGTTATGCCAAAAAGGGTTATGAACAAGTTTTACTATAGACCAACTTGAAAAACCGAGAAAAAAATCAGCGGACAATATTTTGTCGAATGCAATCGACATTTTTTATCGTCGACACCGACATTTATGGAAAATCTGTTTTGTTTCGCGAATCCCGGGTTGATCCCATAGTAAAAGTTGTTCATACTAAGAGCCATTTTTCCTTTTCTTTAGCATTGGTTAGTAACTACCAACCAATGCTATACTAAACCTGATATTGTAACATTTGGTATGTAAAGTAAGCTCCGTGGGCGATATCCTTCAAGACACGCGAGGCATTCAAATAAGAAACAAAATATCGATGCTATTTAGATTTTCGGATCTTCTTCAAATCAAACGGAGCACGTAAAGTCGCCGACGCGCCTCGTGAGCGTGATTGCCCAAATCAGGTCCTTGCTACCACCTCGGAGTGGAAAATGTACAGAAAAACAACCAAACCTAACGCCGAGTACGTGATTATGTGAAAGCATGATGATGAAACGACGACACTAAGTTTGTATCAAAATTATCATAATAGACCGTAATCACCTAAGTAAGCCTGCGTACCTACGTTACGACGACACTGATGAGTACGGTTTATATAAATCATTTCATTATTTCGTGGGAATGTACGCTATCATACAAATGTTAGGAAACTCCATAGTTGCTAATGTGCAAGTGTGTTTTGTTTCCACTCAACAGACTCAACACCGTCCCGGTGAAATTTAAAAATATATATTTTCACTTCACTTGCTCGTAAAGTCCTACTTTACGCCCTATGTAGGCGGACTAAAGCGGCTTTTTATGCTCTTGTGCTGAAAACCAACCTCTCTGAATAAATAAAAAATTACTTTTTTGCCCTTGTGCTTAAAAGTGGACTTTTACGCACAAGGGCGAAAAAGTAATTTCTTTTTAAAAAATAAAGCAAAGAGGTTCAGTTTGTAATAGGTAAGTATTTTATGTATTCAGTTTACCCGGGTCTTTAATAATACCCATAGACCGTGATCGTGTCTTTCATAACACTAGAGTATTATTTAAGACCCAAATGCATTTTGTCGAATTTTGAATTTCGAATTCAAAACAAAAGTTAAAAAAATACAATGGCGGGGAAATGTTCATGTCGTTTTCTAGCACTTATTTAGTTGTTGGAATTTGCGAGATACTGAATTACTGAAAATTAAATATGTCATCAAGCGAAGATGAGACTAAATTAACTCCGAACACATTAATGGAAAGAAATGCAAAGGAAGTTATTCAAAAAATCGACCACTCTGAATATTGAACATTGTTCTAACTTCAGTTTCAATTTTTATTAAACATAATTTAGTAATTATTACTGTTTTATTTCCTCGCAACTGAAGTGAAAAGCAGAGTGTATAACTCGGGCATAAAACCCATTTTATCCTCGACTCTATATCCGCCCTCGCCTTCGGCTCGGGCTAGCTAAACGTCGCGGGGTCGGGCGGGTAAAATGGCTTGTTTTATGCCCTCGTTGTACAATCTACTATTTTATAATATAGATAGATAGAAAAACACTTATTGTTCACACTAGAGTTTATAAGCAAAAGGAAAGAAAACCTAGTAACAACTGGCGGGCTTATCACTAAAATAAATCTCTTTCGGGCTAGAATAGCTTTCGGGTGAAATCTTTATTCAATCCGTTAAAGAATTGTTTCTCTGTAACGTTAGCTACTCGAAGCTAGTACAAACTGATATAAATTCGTCGTAGGGTCTTTATCGTCGTTTCCCCGCCGGCTCCGTTGTCTGAGGAAATGTGATTTTGGAGATTGTGACATGCCTACTTACCTACATGTTTATGTAGCTTTGAAACTCATTTTTGTTTTGTTTTATCACGGGAATACTCACGTAAAAAAAAAAAAAGCTAAAACAAAAAAACAAAAACTCAAAAAACTGAAAAAAACTAACTAACAAAACTAACTAAAGCTTTGAAACTGTTTATTTAAACAAACAAAACAAAACAACAACTGAAACTGAACTGAAACTGTTCTGTTCTGTTCTGTTCTGTTCTGTTCTGTTTTCTGTTTATTTATATTTCTTTTGCTACGGGCAGTTAAGCGATTTGCAAATGGCTCGGTTTTTTTGTCCCTCTTAAGCTTTTCGGGGAAAATAAAAGGGCTACCTTATACGTCATGACAAAGTAATAAAAATCATTACAGATAGAGACAATAGACAATAGACAAATATTTATAAGATAGAGGGAAAGTTGAGGGCCAGTAAGACCAAGAAGATCGTTCTTAGACCAGATACAAGACGGGGCAGATGTCATGTCGAACAAGGAGATAAAGAACACTAGCTGAAGTTCACCAAGCCTGAAAATTACTACACCAAAAAAAAGCGACGCCCTTAAATATAGCTAGAATTAATGAAGTTTTTCCTTCTGCATACAAGGTAAGGAACGGTAAAAAAGATACATAGATAGACCCTTGAGATACATTTTTATTTCAAATTTCAATGTTAAATTAAATCTGATAGGCAGAGTGGAGCTAACCCAAATATCGTAATCTCTAGACAACTCCCAAAGGCTCGTTTATTGTTATTTTCGAACAAACAACCTAGACACTATAACTTCAGATAGATTTCTGAATATTTCTTACCTTACACTAGAAATTATTCATAGAAACATATTGAAATTCCACTTAATAGCACAGCAATCAAAAAACAAAAAAAAAACTTAGTAACTTGTGAAACTAATGACAACTCTACCGCCAAAAATATATTCCTTTATTCAAATTAAACCCTATTATAATTTCAGACACACATTTGAAATGCCTAAAAATACCCATTTAATTGGAAGCTAAGCGGAGTAAAGTTAAAAAGCTTCTAAAGTAGACTGAGTACCTAAGCACACAACTTGGTTCGGTGTGTGAATAATTCCGCATTTCCCACGCCTAGCTAAACGCCGCAGTGGTTAATGTATAAAATTATGAATGTTTCAGCCAGAAATTATGCTGTTTAACTCGTTACCCTCTGACCTGCTTACCGGCCTCTCGTTCGAATAACATTCACTAAAACGCAAGTCTAAAATGTGTTTTAATTTTTCAGATTTATTTCAGTAAAAATGAATAGAGATAATTGTGCATTGCATTACTAGCAACAAAAAAATCCCTGTCAGCATGTCAACTGACAGCTGTCAACAGTCCTGTCCGGCCAAGCTGACAGGGTTTTTTTGTTCGCAATAATTACTTAACGTTACAAATATAGAAGTAAATATGTTACCTCATCATTTTCAACCATTTTTCACTCACCTTAATAAGTCACAAGTCATTTAATTAACATAGGCAATTTACACCTCAATGCAACTGTTTTTATGGAATAAAATATTACATTGAAGTAATGACTCTTCTACTTAATAATTCATTAGTATGTACAATTAAATCGTAAAAGTTTAATGTATCGTAGACAACTAAGTAGCTAAGCTAACATTTAAGAACAATAAACATGTTAAGTATTGTATAAATCATACCTAATAACTTAGTACAGAAACTCACAACACCGCAGATTTTCCAATAATCTGCGTACCTAATGATAACTCGCAAATTCGCGGCTTTCATGAATATTCAATATCAGTTAACACCTTGCGCGACTTCGCTTATTTCATTGTGTGGTTTTACATAAATTACGTCTGATTTCGCAAGACGGGCGAACTCAGAAAATAATTAACAGGGTGTAAGGATGTTTATCTCGAGATGTTGCGAAAGCAACAAAGAGATGGAGGTCAAGTGATGGCTATTGTTCGGTTTTTCTACCTTTATTAACATCTTTTCGAACTGAAACTCACTAAGACAAAATTACTCACTAAGATAAAATTGGTTTTGAATTTGACTGCGATCTCGCCTGATTGAAAGTAATAATGCGGTATACGATAGACTCTTACCTTGAAGAAACCGATCCACACTCAACTTGAAAATCGTGTACCTACGCTAAACGTTACAATGTTTTTTTACTACCCGTATGAAATGCTTGGGTCTGTCATAAATGTCTCAATTTTATCGTCAAATACCATAAAACTATTTCTCGGTTAGCACTAACTTGTCACCAAGAAAATTGCATAAAGAACATAACAATTGTACCATGATACACATAATATCCTTCTTTTGTTGCTGCCGTTGTTCCTTTGTTCCCGTTGTTGTGGGATAAAAATGCAAAGATCTAAAACACATTATTAAATTGAGATTTTAAAGGCGATGAACAGCTAGCTCACCCTTACAGTCGGTGCTATGATAACTCAGTACAGTAGGTACCTATTTGTGCTTAATTTATCATAGTGGTAAGCACTATAACGGCTAACTTTACTTATAAAGACTGCTTAAAAAGCTATGAAAACTTCTCGCTGACGTGAATTGTTTCGTTCGAAAACAAGACGAAGATTTTTAAGCATTGACTATCTTTAGGTAAGGCCCTTACTTACTGCCTAGATTCATCTGTGTGTCTTATCTTCTTAACTAGCTTCAGTAGAGGCTTGTAGTATCATTTATTCTGTTGTAGAGGTTATTATTATTATTATTCATTTATTAAGGCTTATTCTTTATGGTAGCCGAGCGCATCACGCAAAGGTTATTTCCATATACCATGCGAGCGGCTCGGGCTACCGGCTGACAACAAAAGTCGGTAACAGTCACGACTAGCACATGAAATAGACAATAGGCAGGCAATTTCATAAGTGGCCAGTACTGCCCAGGATCTCTGTCAAGTGTGTAGCTGCGGTGCCTAGGTTCAACTGTGTCTTACCTATAGTTTCAGTGAAGTAAGCTTCGCCCTTGTTGCAGCTAGCGCATCAAGTTTCCGAGTGACGAGTTCATTAAGTCTCCTTTCTCCTCTCACCAGTTACAGCGCCGACGTGACGCCACGCCACGTTATGGAGCAGACGATCATCTTAATAACTGGGTCACGTTATCTAACTAAGTATATATACCTATAGGTAGGTATATAGATTTACGAGCCTCGTATCGAGCGTTACGAAAAGTTTTGCTAAGTCGGGAAGATTTGTGTAGAGGGATTTGTTGTGATAGTTTCTTGGTGGGTATTTTGAGTTTGGCAAATCGAAAGCTACTGTTAAATAGTAACTCTTTAATATACTCCATACTTTTTTTAAAAGTATTATAGACTGTTTGCAAGAGATCGTTCTCAGTGATGAGACCGCATTTTGTGCAACATTTTGTGTTCGTAATATTCATATATTATTTTAAATTCAATATTCTTTAGTGAAGTCAATAATGAGTTGTATTGCATGGTAAAATAAGCATACCTTTTTTTACAGATTTTATGCATAAAATTTACGAGAAAAGCAAAGGTATATTTAAAACCAAGGAAATCTCAATTTAACTATCTCTATAAATAAGCCATGCACCCGCCCCGAAATCCCGGACGGAAATCGGATCGATAATTTCAGGCGGGTGTCGTGGTTCATAAATGTCACAAAGGTGTCACTAGGGTCCAGAATTTATGATCGCTACTCTACGCATTCCATGTTTGCGAGAGTCCACTGATACGTAGAGGAGGATTGATTTTCTATAGTAGATATTGATCCAAATGCCATGACAATAGTTTATTTTGCGGCAAAAGCACACACACGACAAAGGAAAACAAGAAAAACTAATACACTAACACAAACTAGTCCCAAATACCTATGATATCGGCTGATCTACAGCACAAGGAGTAGGTAAGTTCCAGGAAATAATAGAAATGATTCAAGCCAATTCTAAAAGCAGACAAAATTTACTAAAAGTATATCCTTGTTTAAGACCGCAATGTTACAGACAGCTTTATTTAAAGTAAAATAAGTTTCGATACTAAAGCCAAAGTAAATATTAAAGTCTTTAGAATTTGCTTGTTTATTTATTTTCTCTCCCCATAAACTGTGATACTGTTTCAGAATCTAGAAAGCGAATCATATTTTTCTGTAAAGTGAGTCGTAATGAACATTACTGCGGGAGGCAGTTAAAACGTAATCTACAAGTTGTTCGCAGCATCCTGCAAAAAGCCACTCGGTTTCAGGCCCAGATAAACCTAGAAAAAAGATGGAGCACTGTGTCAGATTAAAAAAAAAAAACAAAATGGTTTATTGTACAAAAGTAGGTATACCTCTAATTCAGTGGTTCTTAATAACTAACAGGTGCGTAGTCACAGCTTTTTTCATTTCTCCAGCTCGAAGGACCATTTCCAGTTACGAAAATTGAAATTGCTAAAATTATCTTATGATCGAACAAAGTGTTGTTTCTATAGATATCAAATTGTATGTAGGTACCCACTTGAATAGGAGCGTGCTTCCCTTTCGACGATGATTTACCAAATTCCCAGCAGTGAATCCATCGATCTAGTATGACTTCGGTGAGTGAATCGCATCATCTCTAAACCCCTGTCTGTGTTTATCAAAACACTTAACGATTTAATATGTTCGCTGAACTCTCCCCCATCGGTACATTAGCGGTACATGTGCCAATGTTCACATAAATTATTGTTATTAATATTGTGATGAGCTAGAGGTGAATCTGTATTAGCAAAAATACGTATTAAAACACAACTTATGGTTAATTTTTCTTAAAATAGGCGCAAAGCACTTGTATGTTGAGGAGAAGGTCTTCTCGTCGTTGAATACATTTCTAAGTATTCTAATCATGAAATCCGGAAATATATTAGAAAAACAAAAAAATGGGTGAATAAAGAAATCCTCTACTTTGACACGTTTACTTATCTACACAAGACGTACATACTGACATATCAATTACTTCTCTACTCACGGCAGTGTAGAAATTATGTATGCACGCGCGAAACCAGCGGAGTTCTAGGTTCACCCGAATCTAACGCCGTGATCCATTTTACTCTTTGTTTTTCTGAGGTTCCAGGGTCAAAATTAATGTTCCATTAAGTTCAACATTATTAATCGCAGCTCTGCCGTCTGGTTCAGCTGTACCCACCAATTTCTAAATGTCTAACAATTTCGTGTGATCCCGCAACAGCCCACGTGAAATATTCATGTAGAGTTTTGTAAATTTTATGTATTAATCTTTTCAGATATAATGCTCGACACCCGAAATGATGAATAATCGCGGGAATGTGGCTCTTTTCAGGAGACATTCAAGCTATAATAGGTTGTAGCTTCGTTGGTATAGTGCCTAGTTTTGTTTGTGAGTTTCTCTTAATAACTGATTGCTGTGTTAGAGGGTAGGCGTCATGCGAACTGTCGTGGCGACGTTAATTGATGGCGTTTTTGCACACATTTTATTGTCTAATATGGAGTTGTTAACACAACTCGACGTTGCTCGTGTTTTGATGAGATATAATATATACCTACTTATAATAGTGGTAGACGGAGAGATATAGGTATACAGGGTTATTTCAAAAACACCAGCAACCTCGCAGGTCTAGATACCTAACATCATAAATCAGCTGTTCCATAGAAAAATGTCAATGACACTGGACAAAATGTATGGAACAGCTGATTTTTTTTTCGCGAATTTCGAGTTGTCCCATAGATACTGGTAGAAGCCGTGTATTATTGTTATTCAGGGCCTATTCCGTACCACTGCTAGGCAAATACAGGGTTATTCATAAAGGGTATGCTAAGCTGAAAAGGGTTCATAGTACTCATCATTATGAACAACTTTTACTATAAGGGACCAACTCGAAATTCGATAAAAAAAAACAGCTGTTCCGAACATTTTGTCGAGTGTCATTGACATTTTTCTATGGAACAGCTGATTTTTTTTCTGAATTTCGGGTTGGTCCCATAGTAAAAGTTGTTCATAATGATGAGTACTATGAGCCCTTTTCGGCTTAGCATACCCTTTATGAATAACCCTATATATTATGTATGCTGTATCCACTCCTAGCGATCGAAAGTCTTTGTTAAAAACGCTGCTTAATTTTTTTCTTGTGGCATTTTACGAAAGCGAGAAGTTATCTGAGCAATTTAAGAAGAAGTTGATGTCTTTAAACTGGAGTTACTACCTAATCTACCTACCTGACATCAAAAAAAAATCCTTTCCTCCGGGATTTAAATGACACTTAGCTGTAATATGTAAGTATAGACATTTACTATTTAGTATACAGGGTTATTCATAAAGGGTATGCTAAGCCGAAAAGAGCTTATAGTACTCATCATTATGATCAACTTTTACTATGGGAGCAACCCGAAATTCGCGAAAAAAAAAATCATCTGTTTCATAGAAAAATGTCAATGACACTCGACAAAATGTATGGAATAGCTGATTTTTTTTTCGCGAATTTCGGGTTGGTCCCATAGTAAAAGTTGTTCATAATGATAAGTACTATATGCCCTTTTCGGCTTAGCATGCCCTTTATGAATAACCCTATATTTTGTGCTACTCATTTCATGTTTATAAAAGCTCTACAAAATGTTCACGTGAATTTCAGGCCTGGTATCAAATTACACTCTTATTACTTCGAAAAAGAAATTAATCGAATAAGTAACGTCTGTAGCAAATTGAAAGCTGTTCTGTCGAGAGAATAAATCAAGCGATGTTAATTACCGAGTTTCAGCGCGACCTACAAATTGAACAAATTATCATAATTTTAATTTGCCCGTCCGACATTTTTCTTTCGGCGACAGGCATCCTGTGCAGAAGTATGAAAGTATTATATGTAGGTAAGTGTAAGTGCTGTGTGAAATGTATACTTAGTTTAATATACAGGGTTATTCATAAAGGGTATTGTAAGCCAAAAAGGCCTCATTGTAATCATCATTACTGTTCCATAGAAAAATGTCAATGACACTCGACAAAATGTATGGAACAGCTGATTTTTTTTCGCGAATTTCGAGTTGGTCCCATAGTAAAATTTGTTCATAATGATGAGTACTATGAGCTCTTTTCGGCTTAGCATACCCTTTATGAATAACCCTGTATTGTATTACTCTATCACAACTCAGGTGATTTCGAATAAATAATCTGTGAAACTAGTTATCATAAAAAGGCGGCTTCTGTAGAATATTGGATAAACCCGATTTTACCCAATATTCCATTCTATAAACCAACTTCCAAAACCATTAAGAAAAGTGCCGCAGAAGCAAAGTAATTTAAATATTCCGCTTACGAATATTAGAAGAAAAATCTCGTCGCGGTCGACGGAAATCAGGACTGGATTGCTTTGCTTACAGATCCCTTTTAGCCACAATCTAAATACCAACCTTAGGCTCACTTGCGTCATATTAGGTTAAGACTAGTTAACTTGGGGTGCTAGGTCGGGGTGCTAGGTCGGGTAACCTCCTCGTGGTGCACCCTGGGCAACAGCGTGCGGTAATACTGCAGCTTTTATGCAGTATTACCGCACGCTGGCAAATAACCCGACACGGTGGGCCCGTCCGCGTGTCCCTCTGACTAGCAGAGGGCACAGCGGATGGTGTGTGGTGGAGTGTGGAGCGTCGGAGGATACGGCGCTCCACGCTTGGCTGGTGGCAGCAATGCCACCAGGGGGGGCTTTCCTTGTGCTCCTCGCCGCGTGTGGGTCGCGGTCGGGAGTGCAAGGAAAGGAGGAGGGGATCGCTCGTTGCCGGGCGTGGTGAAAGCCATGCTCGGCGGCGAGAGATCGTGGCAGGCCGTGGTCTCCTTCTGCGAAGAGGTAATGTCGCAGAAGGGGCCGCGGGGCGGATCGGGGAGGACGACTCCCGCAGGATCCGCTCCGGCGCAGACGACGGGGAGGGAGGAGGGGGCGATCCGATCCATCGCCTCCTTCCCTCTCCGTAGTGGGGCCACTGGCGGAGGGTCGGGGGGCTCTCCGCTGGCTTGCACCGGCTCCACACGTCTGGGGGCGGCCTTGGGTGACCAGGGCCGTCCCTCTCTTGACGCACGGAAGACGGGGCCGAAGGGCCGACCCTGGCTGAGGGTGGCGGAGACTCCGAAAGGGAACCCCGCTGCCCCCGGCCACAAGGGAATGAGGTCAACTTCCCAGTGGTTTTAGTGGGTATGCCGCCGCAGGGCGGAGACTCCCACATAACCCCGGCTCCCCCGGGTTAGGGGTATCCATAAAGGATTTCCACTGGGTCAACAAAAAAAAAAAAAAAAAGGGGTGCTAGGTCGGGTAACCTCCACGTGGTGCACCCTGGGCAACAGCGTGCGGTACTACTGCATAGCTTTTATGCAGTAGTACCGCACGGTGGCCAATAACCCGACACGGTGGGCCCGTCCGCGTGTCCCTCTGACTAGCAGAGGGCACAGCGGATGGTGTGTGGTGGAGTGTGGAGCGTTGGAGGATACGGCGCTCCACGCTTGGCTGGTGGCAGCAATGCCACCAGGGGGGGTTTTCCTTGTGCTCCTCGCCGCGTATGGGTCGCGGTCGGGAGTGCAAGGAAAGGAGGAGGGGATCGCTCGTTGCCGGGCGTGGTGAAAGCCATGCTCGGCGGCGAGAGATCGTGGCAGGCCGTGGTCTCCTTCTGCGAAGAGGTAATGTCGCAGAAGGGGCCGCGGGGCGGATCGGGGAGGACGACTCCCGCAGGATCCGCTCCGGCGCAGACGACGGGGACGGAGGAGGGGGCGATCCGATCATCGCCTCCTTCCCTCTCCGTAGTGGGGCCACTGGCGGAGGGTCGGGGGGCTCTCCGCTGGCTTGCACCGGCTCCACACGTCTGGGGGCGGCCTTGGGTGACCAGGGCCGTCCCTCTCTTGACGCACGGAAGACGGGGCCGAAGGGCCGACCCTGGCTGAGGGTGGCGGAGACTCCGAAAGGGAACCCCGCTGCCCCCGGCCACAAGGGAATGAGGTCAACTTCCCAGTGGTTTTAGTGGGTATGCCGCCGCAGAGCGGAGACTCCCACATAACCCCGGCTCCCCCGGGTTAGGGGTATCCATAAAGGATTTCCACTGGGTCAACAAAAAAAAAAAAAAAAAAAGACTAGTTAACTTGGGGTGCTAGGTCAGGGGTGCTAGGTTGGGTAACCTCCTCGTGGTGCACCCTGGGCAACAGCGTGCGGTAATACTGCAGCTTTTATGCAGTATTACCGCACGCTGGCAAATAACCCGACACGGTGGGCCCGTCCGCGTGTCCCTCTGACTAGCAGAGGGCACAGCGTGATGGCTTGCACGGTGGCATTGCTGCCACCAGGGGGGTTTTCCTTGTGCTCCTCGCCGCATATGGGTTGCGGTCGGGAGTGCAAGGAAAGGAGGAGGGTGGACGCTGGAAGCGCGTGCCGCATGGGGCCCCCCCCCAGCGGCATACGCTTTCGGCCTACATACGAGTAGGCCGGGATCTCTCGTTGCCGGGCGTGGTGAAAGCCGTGCTCGGCGGCGAGAGATCGTGCCAGGCCGGGGTCTCCTTCTGCGAAGAGGTGATGACGCAGAAGGAGGCCGCGGAGCGGGTCAGAAAGGACGACGCCCGATCTGACCCGCTCCGGCGCAGACGGGGGAGCGAGGAGGCAGTTCGCCCGTCTCCTCTCGCTCCTCTGCAGTGGGGGTGGTCCTGGGGAACAGGGTCACCCCTCCATGTACGCGGGGGGCCCTAATCGGGCCCATCGCCGGGGCAAGGTGGCGATTGCTAACGCGACCCCACCTTGCCCCATCTCAGGCGGATGCCGAACACCCCAGTGGTTTTAGTGGGTATGCCGCCGCAGGGCGGAGACTCCCACATAACCACCCTGCCTCCCCCGGGGCGGGCGTGGTATCCATAAAGGATTACCACTGGGTAAACAAAAAAAAAAAAAAAAAAGACTAGTTAACTTCATGTTGGGGTGCTAGGTCGGGTAACCTCCTCGTGGTGCACCCTGGGCAACAGCGTGCGGTAATACTGCAGCTTTTATGCAGTATTACCGCACGCTGGCAAATAACCCGACACGGTGGGCCCGTCCGCGTGTCCCTCTGACTAGCAGAGGGCACAGCGTGATGGTGTCTGGTGGTGTCTGAGTGTGGTGGACGCTGGAGGAAACGGTGCTCCACACTTGGACGGTGGCATTGCTGCCGCCGGTGACGAGTGTGGTGGACGCCGGAGGAAACGGCGCTCCACGCTTGGGCGGTGGCATTGCTGCCGCCGGTGACGAGTGTGGTGGACGCCGGAGGAAACGGCGCTCCACGCTTGGGCGGTGGCAGCGGTGCCACCAGGGGGGTTTTCCTTGTGCTCCTCGCCGCGTTTGGGTCACGGTCGGGAGTGCAAGGCAAGGAGGAGGGTTCCTTTTGCACCTCGCCGCGTGAGGGTTGCGGTCGGGTGTGAAAGGAACAGAACGGGTGTAATCGGGCCCGTCGCGGGGGCAAGGTGGTCCATGCTAACGCGACACCACCTTGCCCTACCAGGCGGACGATGAATACCCCAGTGGTTTTAGTGGGTATGCCGCCGCAGGGCGGAGACTCCCACATAACCACCCTGCCTCCCCCGGGGCGGGCGTGGTATCCATAAAGGATTTCGACTGGGTAAACAAAAAAAAAATTAACTTCATGTTAATACGCAAGTGGGCTTAGGGCCCATAGAAGGTTGGAGTTAGTAGTGATACCATAATAAAAGCGTCGAAAATCTAATAAATCTAATTTATATTTTTATAGTGTTTCTGTTTTTCAAATAATTTCTTTTTACAAATAATAAATCTTTGCGGCCAAAAGCTAAACAAAAATGTAAAATCGGTTAATAAATTTCAATTAGTTTTAGATAGTATTTGTGTTATTCTCATATAATTTTGTTTTTAATCTAAAAAAATCTAGTAAATTTTGTCATCCCTAAATTCACCTTCTCAAAATGGCTCAAATGAGGCATTCATGCCAACCAAGCGGCACTTGTTCAATGCGAGTACAAAAGGACCGACCACTTCAAATGTACTAACTCTAAGTAAACTGCGCTGTTCAATCCTGATAGGGAGTTTACAAGTGCGAGACATCTGTTTGCAAAGCTCTAGAAAATTCTACAAAACGGTGCCTTTCAATGACAAGATGCTAGCGATCGCGGTGAGCCCATTCTAGTACCGGAATAGTTACATCTTTCGATCTTTCTTACTGTATAAGACAACTACTTTATAATCTTGCTAGTTTACTTACGAGCGTTTGAGCCATTTTGTAGGAAAGAGGTTCACACACATATGTCGATAGATTTTGCACACAATTTTTTTTCTCATCTTCTTCTTATATAAAAATTTCACTAATTTTGATCTGGAAATATTTGTTGGAGTTCAGGGAAAGTTTAGAAGTAAAAAAAAACAGCGTGTGAAACCGCCGGGTGCAGCTAGTTAATAATATACGCTGCGCCCCTTTTATTTCTGGGTCCGCCCAGTAATGAAAAACAGTGATAATGATGCCAAAGAAAAAGTATTCTACGAGTACGTCCTTTTCTGCACGTACTTTTCTACGTTTACGATCAGTTGAGTAATTAAAACATAAAAGTTACAAATCATTACAAACAAACTCGCATTGGCATTTTAGATATTTGTTAACGATAGGGCTGAAATTTTGTATAATATTTTATAGATATTATCTCTTATATATAAAAATGAATCGCTGTTCGTTAGTCTCGCTAAAACTCTGGAACGGCTGGACCGATTTTGCTAATTTTGATCTTGATATATTTGTAAAAGTTCAGAAAAGGTTTAAACGGTGAGAAACATGAATAATAAGTAAAGAAAAATACTAAAATCGACAATTTTATTTTCCAATACAAACTGTTCCTACCTTTGAAACATTTGATGTTCGGTACGGTTAACTCGGGATGTCCGAACTCTTTTGTCTTTTTAGAAATAAAAAATAGTGTCACTAGGTTGTCAAATATTTATAGTGTGTTCAGAAATTGGTCCGATCTTTTTTGTTGGTTTTTGTTTTGTTTTGTTTGCTCTACTACAGGGAAGGTTTAAAAGTAAAAAAAAAACAGCGGGTGAAACCGCCGGGGGTCAGCTAGTAAGTATATGTATTTCTCACTACGCGTACAAAGGAAGCAGCCTACAGTAATTTACAAAATAAAACCTAATTTATCGTCAAAACCTGTTTAACAAATTACCTATTTGTGACTAATAATTATCAGTTAAGCAAAAGCCTCCCGAAAGCCTCCCGAAGGTGGATTCACAAACTGGATTACCGATGCCGACCGAACCCGAATCCTGAATTCAGCGGCTCCGAAATTCAGAGTTTAAATTAATCCAAGTTAATTGATAAGCCACCCTATTCGTCTGCCAAAACTAATGTCTATAATAAATTAATACATTCATTAATAATTCACTTTGGATTTTCATTTAGTTTTAAGTTATTTATGCGAAGAGTTGGTCTGTTTCGTGCCCCAAATAAATACGATCGCCGTTAACGAACTGTAACTATCATCTTCATTATTTACAGCCTTCTCTTTAATAATAAGAAAAGATCTACATACGAGTACTAATATGTAGAGTTATAATTTATTTACTAGGCAATAGTTCCACCGATAAATACTATTTTTGTTGTTCTGTACTAAAATTGTAAGAAGAGGCCTTGTGGTGTCTGTTCGTCTATTAGAGCTACTAACAATACGTAGGCCACATTGTGATGAATAAATGTTTTCTCCTTACGATTTCGGTTAAGTATCTACTTATCTAATTTAAAGACCATTTAGAGAATATTCCAAGAAAGTGTTAGCCGCTTCGAAAAAAAGCCCATACATTTGTTTTAATCCATAACGCTCTGAAAGAAAAAGAAAGATGATTTTAGAAATTTCTTTAACTTTCTTCATTTACGAAAAAGAAAATGACAGAAAGACTAAAACAGACCGTTTTACAATATGTAAAACTTTCTTAATTTCGGAAATTTCCTCAACCGAAACTCCCGAACTTCTAAAAAGCTCCACAGAACTTAGCCGCTGGAAACTACTGGCACCACTTATCCACTCAACGCTGTATGCACTCACCTCACGCCGAGCGACAAGAAACTCCTTTTACTTATTAAGCGAGTAAAACCCCCTTTTAGCAAACAGTACTAGTTTTGTTTGTATGTTGGTAAAAGCTCAAAGGTCAAAGAAAGTACAGGAAATAAAAAGCTGGTAATAAAAAGCTTTGTCGGAATAATTGCGTACCTACGAGTATATACGTTTTCTGTTTTTGTAGCCCGATTTGTGTTACCTACCTGGGGAGCAGAGTAGGATGGAGGACGTACTTGAGTTTTAATTGGCTGCGGTAAGCTGAGAGCAATGGAATAAAGTAATGCCTAGTTAGTTAAGAAAACTAAGACTTCTTCTTTATCTGCTTAAATATACAAATACATAGTTACTACAGGGGTGGCTTAAAAAAGCGAGTGAAACCGCGGGTCGCACCTAGAGGTAATTATAAAATCATAAAATATTGCAAAAAAAAATTTTTTTGGAAATTGGGTTTGCATCCCACAATTTCGTGGACCTAATTGAAAGACGTGGGCCTAAATGATGTGCTATGTATATTAAATACAATAAAAAATAAAATAAATTAAAATAAGATTCCAAATGACTTTTTATAAATCATCCACTGACCAAACAGAATAATAATTAATCGTAGGTCGACAAAGCGTCGTCCACACCGATGTTGAAGGTAGCTTTGCTGTCGCAAGTTACAGATCCATAGACGGTAGCGGTTTGCTTATCATTAATATGACTACGCCCATTTCCCGCTTTTTCTTCAAAACATAATATAAAACCATCGACGTGAAAAAATGGGTAAATATAAAACGAAAATCCTGGTCTTGAAGGTTAGCTTTATAATGGTGGATCATTAGGTATATACAAGGTAAAGTAAGTACCTATTCTAATTGGGTATAGCTTGCCAAAGGCCTTTTACGGGCCTTAGAGAGTTGGCCGCTTATAAACATTTTACCGTGGAGAAACCGCGAGCACACTAATTTCAGAAAACCCCAATTTGTTACATCAAAGAGCGATGTTTCAGGAATGTTTAGAGGACTATGATTATTATTTTCAGAATGGTTTACGTAAAAACGCTTAGCTAAATGCTAAAAGGTCTAAAGCGAAAGTCGGTTTAATAATTAAAATTCTGACATTTAAACGAACCCATCGAAAACAGTATTACATTTTGACGACAATTTTATTTCAAAAAATAAAAATTTTAATGAGAAAACATGCTCTACTGTATTACAAATCTGTGAAGTACCTTTTATTATTTTTGAATTTAAACAAGTTTATAAATTACGTTAAAGTCGAGAAATACGCGACATCCAAAAAAAATCCAGATGAAACAGCGGAAAATTAATTCAACCAAATAAAAATTTCGTAATATCAAAAGCATCAGAAGTTTCCAAAGCAGAAATTAAAATTGCTTCATAAAATTTTAAACCTACTAAACATAACTGCGTGTAAAACGTTTTGTCATATACCAGTTCATTTTCCACAGACTTATCGCTTTAAATTGCGAGCTGTCAGTGCTCCACAGAGGGTTACGTCGTAATGAAACTTACACTGACGTTTCAGAACAAAGGCAGCAAATGAAATGTTCTACGGTTCTACGCCATCGAGTAAAGCTACGACCAAACTGGCGCTTCAGTGATGCGGGAAGCAGAATGCGCGGTGATCACTGTCCATGCTTTAGGGTTGTACTTATTCGGTGTTTAAAAACCTGTTTTATTTTCGCACGTAACATTTCACGTGGAGCACGTAGAGCATTTTAAACAGCGATTTAGTTTAACCAGTGTTAATAAGTAGAGTGAGTTGTATTGGGCAGGCTTTAGGCTTTGGGCTCATTTAGAAGTGATATGACAAGTAGATATGATATAATTACCAGGTTAAATCTACGCTATCTATTGTACTTTTTGGAATTCACCTTTTTTTTTTAAAAACGCTTCATTGAATTTGATATGTGTCTTTTGTGGTACAAAAATAAAGACTTCGAGTTTAGTCCATGATCAAAACGCGGGACGATTTCTTGTAGTTCAGTTTGATAGTCAGTGCTCTCTGTTACTCGCGTCTATGACAAGCAGGTTTGACTGTAGCTTAAAACTTACGACCGCCTTTCGAATACCTAGCTGTTATAGTGCGACCATCCCACCCGTAGAGTTAAACAGAGGAGCCACTTTCGTACTATCTGATCAAACCTGACAGCTACCTGAAGAATACTTTTAGTTCCGTTATTAGACCAACTCTAAACATAACTTGGTTTATAACTCGCTGACCGATTCGAATTACGTCCCAAAATAAAGCAGATATGACAAATATTACGACTGCAAATACTGTTGGCCGTATTGTGTTTGGCTTTTACTGCTGAATATCTAAAAGCTTTGTTGGGATCGGGTTTTGTTTTGAATTCAATGGTATATTTTGTGTCGTTATATTTGCGCAGTGTTGGGTATTAAACCTTCTTTCAATCGTGTCACAAGAAATGTGGTGAAAGTCTATGCAAATGGCTATTAATCTCTAGTGGTTGGAGTTTTGAATGATGGTAAAAAGAGCGGGCTCTTTTTCCGCAACTAGGCCGGTAATCGGCCCTTTTTGCGTGAACTACATATGCAGGTTTCCACACGATGTTTTTCCTTCACCGAAAAGCCAGTGGTATGTAAATTCGTACATAAGTCCTCATTGGTACGAGTCGGGGTTTGAACCCGCCACCTCAAGAATGCGAAGCGGCGGTTCTCCCACTGAGCTACCACGGCTCTTTTGAATGATGGTATTGATGATTTATCTATCCAGGTGTCTTTGCATGTTTTGACCACAAGTAACTGTATATTTTGAGAGTGAGGATCCTATAAGTTTTGGTTCTGGCTCATACTCAAAGGCCTCAAGGAATTGAAATGATTTTTTATAAAGTCTATAAATACACTGGATTTTATCCTGGTATAATTATTTTTACAAAACAAAAAAAAACAAAAACCGACTTCAAATGACCGACTATTGAGTTATTCATCTATTTGTCGCGTACTTAATGCAAATTTAAGACTTATATGGTTTTCTCATAGATGCCATTATCAGAACTGGACTAAATTGAAATGGGACCACACGAGAAGCGTCATCTATACTAATATTATAAAGAAGTAAAGTTTGTGTGTTTGTATATTTGTTAAATTGTAAGGGGTAATCTCGGGATCTACTGAACCGATTTTAAAAATTCTTTCACCAATAGAAAGCCACATTATTGCTGAGTGTCATAGGTTATATAAAAAACCGAAACATAAAAAGGCTTTTACGTGGTAGTCCGTTTTGCAAAGTGAATCGGAGAAAAAACGGTCCGGACGGCGCGCGATGGCTTCGGGTTTAATTAACATTATGCCCAACGAAGTGGGCACGGGTCAGCTAGTTTTCTAATAAAAAAATAATCATCAAAATCGATTCACTCAGTCAAAAGTTATGAGGTAACAAACTTACAAAAAAAATTTAAAAAAACATACAGTCGAATTGATAACCTCCTCCTTTTTTGAAGTCGGTTAAAAATTAGCATCTCCTGAACGTCACCGCGATGCAAAGCTAGTCCTAACGAATATTATGAATGCAGAAGTGAGTTTTTTTTACCAATTAATCTTATCATTAAAGTTTAACATTAAAGCACTGTTTGTATTTTTGTTATGCTTTGACGATTAAAATGTTGCATACGCGTTGTCAGGGGTACAGAAAAGGATATAGGACATTTTGATCATCATTACTGCATAAATGAAACCGCGGGACGCAGTTTATCTACAGTGATGTCTGAAAACAACTACTACATTGCACATCCGTTAGGATAGACTGTTGTGACTTAACGTAATTTATTCCACCATTGTACACAGTTTTATATAATAAATTTTTACCTACTTTACTTTATTACTTTGAGGTAAGTAAGTTCCACACAAAACTTTCCACAGTTATAAACAAACTTGGTATAAAACCCGCGTTCACATACTCAATACATTTGCGGGACACGCGTGTAGTAGGTTCATCTGTAAAGATTTATGCGAACCATTCAACTCCCCCCGACGGTTCCCTACATGGGTGAATGCGGGAAGAAATTGTTTACCTATACCTATTTGGGTTTTGTTTTGCTTTGGACACAGAAAAACAAAGCTGTTTAAATGTAATACATTGGTAAAAAAATTGTGGTTGGTGAAAATGAAAATAATTAGAATCTGAAATCATAAATATTCAAACTAGCTAGAAGCGGTTGTTTTTATATTGTTCAAAGTTCAAGAAAGTTATATTTAATAACTTAATTCAATTTGTTTTTTTTAGTACCAGTTACGATCTATTATCTAATTATGCTAGAGATTCCTAAAAAAACATAAGACACTTAGCTACATCTATGTATTTTTTTTTAATTAACCTATTCTGTCCCACTGCTGGGCAAAGGTCTCCCCCAATTTTTTCCAGTTACTGCGGTCTAGGGTCAGCGCCGTCCAGTCTTTTTCAAACCGCCCGAGTTCGTCGCGCCATCGCGTCGGGGGCGACCTGGGGGTCGACTGTCCAGGGGCACCCACTCTGTGGAGACCTTTGCCGTCTGTCCGGGTGCATTCGGCTTTACATTCGAGCCGAATGCACCCGGACATCTATGTATATCTATCTTATTCATACAACTTGGCCACTTAGGTAGGTAAATAAATATCTTTATAGTAGGTACCTGCTAGTATCATAATTATCATCATCAGCCCGTAATCGCATTCAGTATGTATAGACCTCTCTTCTTATACGTCCCTCATATCGATCCTGTCTCTAACACTTACATCACATTCTATCCATATTGTAGGTATACTAAAACTTGAAGAGGAATCAGGCAAGGTGTTCCCCGCTATAATGCAATATCGATATGCCATCTCACTTGCGGGTTTGACAAGTTGAAGTTAGGGTGGAGCGGACAAGTTCTATAATTAACTTGTCTCTTGTAAACTTGAGAACAGCCATCAATACTTCGATATAGGAGATGAAAGACGGGCGGTAGCTATAAATATAGTTGCTGGTACATGATTGAAAATTTACGATGTAACTTAATTAGGAGGAACTTTTAAGCGCTGCTAAAAGTAAGTCACTGTTTTAAATGCGCTTACAACTCTTGCTGACTTAAAATGTTTTGTGCGAAAACCAGCCGGAGAATTTTAAGCAGTTTGAAGGAGACAATACTTTTAAAAACTGAACAAAGATCAACCAAATTCAATGAAAGTAATGTGATGAAAGAATGATATAAATAGAATCGACACCGAATAACGTATTCAGGGGTGGGATACGACATATACAACACCATGTATATGTGTGTTTTTTCAGAAAGTACCGCTGTTCCC
Source organism: Alcis repandata (assembly GCA_949125135.1). Taxonomy (NCBI): domain Eukaryota; kingdom Metazoa; phylum Arthropoda; class Insecta; order Lepidoptera; family Geometridae; genus Alcis; species Alcis repandata. Next base: position 4,776,568 of record OX421226.1, on the reverse strand, counting down.
GCAAAAAAGGTAATTTTACACTAAATTTGCGACCGCAATGTGGCGTCAACACCTTTTATACCTTTGACCTTCTTAAATTTTAAAAGTGGTAACGTAAGCTTTTCTCACAGCTCCGAAAATAAAACCGAGAAAAGTAGTGGAAATTGGTAGAGGCGAAAGACTCACACTAAGTTGTAGCATCATAGGAAGAAAAAGAAGACTAAAAAATAAATTAAATTTCAAAGCGTATGATTTATGATTTATAATATCGGTGTCTTCTAGGCAAGCGTGGTCTATCGTAGATCTTTGCTTACCTTCAGGCAAAATGGCGGCAAGCCTATCATCGAATAAAAAACCAATTGCTTCATGTAGAGTACGAAAACTTTAGGTAGATTAAGGCTTTTAGAATCCGGACACGTGCCCGCTGCAGCACAGAGCGTAAGCGACGTGTGTCAACAGAGGCGGAACTAAAACGGGCCCGAGCTTTTTTGTAGAGGGACCTTTTTTGTTGCATGGTAGGCCAGCGTTAGACCGTCTTATCGCCTGGTAGACAATGATGCAGTCTACAATGAAGCACGCTGCAAATAAACTAATTTAGCCGCGACTGGATACTATTTTATTATGGAAACTAACGTGGTTTTGACACATTTTGTTATAATTAAGACGGCAATACTCACGTAAAAATCACGCTTGTAAAAGGTCACTGAATGTGATCGAAACAAGTCGTAGCAAACGACTTAATTTTTACGTGAGTATTCCCTTTTTAATTATAACAAAATGTGGAATACGATTATTGTTTGTGTAAATAAATTTAACTATACTCGTTCTAGACATGAAATTTACCTAAGCGTGGGTTTGCGAGCGCTCTATAATACTACACGGCTGTGCTGCGGTCGTATTGATACAGTTCTACGTGGTACTAACTTTGTTCGAGTAGTTGTGTTGTTGTTAACGTGTTTAGTTGATAGAGGCTTTTACAGTTTGTTCAAAGCCTGTAACTTATACCAGTCAACAATACAGTTATTTAATCGGTATTTTTAGGACTGACGCTCGCTATCTTTGGTAAAAGTTAATAAAACAATCTTCAGATGAATAATAAGCATTTGCGTGTTAATTTAACGATATTCAAATTCAAGTATTTACAGTTTCAATATTGGGAGAAAATGCTCCTAATTTAATTCAACAATGAATTCTAACGGAACTTCGGCTGTTGTTTTAGGAATGAAAATTGTTAAATTACTGAAGATTTTCGGCTAGTTAATTCGATTGAACCCGAAAAGCTCGTTATAAAGTTGTTTTTATTTTCGTATTCGTGTGCTACATTCGTGTATTTTCTGGAGATTATTAATTAACCTACTTAGGGAAGCTTGGGAAAACAAAGTTTGGATTTTAAATCTAATCGGAGCCCAAATTGAATAACCATTACGAGGATTTGCCTACGTTAAAGATTTTGTTCATATTTTACCCTTTAAAAATTTTGCTAAAACGAAACTCTTCTACATATTACAAAGAATTTTAAATGTGGCAGTTTGGATGTTTGTTGCGGGTTTATTACGCGTAACGAGTCTGTACTCATTAGCTCATTTACTGCCTTGCCATTATTGACAAGATAGAAAATGAGCACACTCGGCCATACAAACAAATCATGGTTCTAGTGACTGTCTCGCCTGGTCAAACTGTTTATACAAAATGAGTACTCGGCCGAGGGCACTGACTCCCCGCTGTGTGTGTGTAATCAACCTATTAGATATGTCAGTAGTCCAATGTATTTATAACAAAATGTGACAAAAACACGTTAGTTTTCATGCTTCATTAAGTTTATTTGTAAAATTATAAAAGAACCGATTGAACCGCTTGCGTTTCGCAAAGCTTTGGTTGAATAATGTATCTCTTATCGCTTACTCAGATCCGATCGGTGCCAATTCGAATAGAAAGGTTTTCCTTGTCGCCCAGGTCGTAATACCTACATATAATTGCGCTAGGTAAGTACGTTTTTACTGCTATTCGTAATGAGTACCTGGGTGAACGAGCTTTGCTCGGGAAATTCGGAAAAACGCGCTTTCTCAGAAAAGAACCTCAGATCGATTTTTCGCTCACAAAAATCTCTGGCACGTTGAAATTGTAGAGCTGTTTTAGGAATCTAAAAATATAGATTAGATATTATATCTAAAAATATCTATTGTTTTTTTTACTAGTACATTTAAGTTTTGGTAACATAATGTAACAATGAGTAGAAACACGTATTGGGTATGTACGTATAATAATGAGTGGAAACACGCCCTATTCTGGCCAGATACACATACACCACACTCACCAGAACACACCACTTACTTACTCACCACCATATGCTCACTCGAGTGAAAGAGAGAGATAGAGGGAGAGAGAGATGGAGAGAGGGAGAGAGAGGGAGAGGGGGAGGGAGTGGGGGAGGGAGAGCGAGCGAGTTCTAGCGAGTGAGTGCGTTCTCACTCGCTAGAACTGATATTATATTTTGCTGAGTTCGAGATAATTTTCTAACAGCCAACAATTCTTCTCTTCCACTCTGTTTTATTTCATGACATAGTAGCCGCAGTTCGGATGACACGTAAAACAGGCTGTGGATAGAATGATCCAGTTGTTTGCCCTATAACAACAAGCGCCAAGCCATGTCAAAGGCTTTCAGGTGGCCTAAATACTCTGATACCAGGCTAGCGACTCTGCGTATACGAACTTACTTTTTTTAACGTTTTTACTCGACCGCAGGGAAGCTGATGTATGGGGTATGACCGTACCGGGCTGTAAATATCCAAAAAAATGCTTTAATAGGCATACGAATTTCAGGTACCTTATACCTACATACATACATTATTTATAAATGACATAGAATTAATACATATTTTTTTAATGTAAATGAGTACCTAACATAACTACTATATTATGTTTAAACCGATTTTGGTAAATGATATGTCGTTATGTTAGTTTTTATTGCGCAAGAGTGTTTTACCAAACGCCTTATGGAAATAAACATAAACGTATCAATGGAATCATCCTATTCAAATGCCCTATTTTATCACTTGCTGACCAATAAACGAAAACGGAACTACACAGGAGACAGGAAAAGCATTCTCACAAAACCCGAAACCAAGAAACCAAAGCATTGCCTGGCAATCCTTCCAAATGTCAGCTGCAAAAAAGCTGGCACCACCTCTACAAGCAATATATACATATACAAAATTATCAATGGAAAAGAAAACGAGTTTATCCATTAAAATGCCCTAGTTTCACTGACAGATCAAAAGAAAACACAGAACTACAGAGTTCCCACGAAATCCAAAAAACAAACATTGCCGAATTGCATTTTCCTAATTGGAGATAACGTCGAATGAATGATAGCAGCAATCCTTCCAAATGTCAGCTGCAAGAAAGCTAAGGGAAACCCGGGAAACACTTATCTCGCTTCGAACTCGGCTTTTCCTGACAAATACCCGATATACTTCCCCTTGTTTTTGTTGAGGCGGGTTACAAAGAGGTTTGTTTACTGTTTTAAAAAGTACATTAGGTCGGTTTTTCGTTACTAATTGCTAGAACTAATTGCTTTAGTGCGTAACGAGAACTAAAAAAAGGAAAAAATATAATCCTACTAATATTAAAAATGTCAAAGTTTGCTTGTTTGTTACTCAGTCACGCAAAAAAGGAGTCAACAGATTTCGATGAAAATTAGTACGGAGGTAGCTTATATCACATCTTCTTAATATATATAAATTACGTGTCACGTTGTTTGTCCGCTATAGACTCCTAAACTACTTAACCGATTTCAATCAAATTTGCACACCGTGTGCAATTCGATCTAACTTAGGAGATAGAATAGCTCACATCTCAATTTATAGTAAAAAAACATGAAAAATTAGAATATTTAAAAATACTTAAACCATATAGCGCTTTGGACAATGTAAACTTTTTTAATGTAACTTTTGACATTTGACATAGAATTAACGCAATGGCTTTTTTTACCAATTCGAATTAAATAGTCATCGTTAAGACAGGACAACGTCTGTCGAGTCAGCTAGTATTAACATATAAGCTACTTTCTACCCCTAAAAACTGAAAGGTTTTTATAGAAAAGCAATTAAAATCATGGAGTGCCGATAACAAACAATAAATCACACTGATATTACACAAAACCTTTGCGTGTAAGGATGTGTGTGCTTGTTCCCATTCAGTTATACAACGACTGAAAGAAATTGTAGAATTAACCGTAAAATAGCTTAAAGCATATACTACTTTTCCCAGAAAAACAGTAAGCAACAGTAAAAGGTTGATTACACGTCGCGAGTACAGTGGTGAGACAGTAAATGGGCATACTCGGCCGAGCAAACAAATCATGGTTCCAGCGATTGTCTCGCCTCTTCTAACTGTTTATACAAACCGAGTACTAGGCCGAGGGTAGGTACTGTCTTGCCACTACTCGTTACCTACATACAATCAAACCCATAAGTAAAAGTAAGTAACAGTAGTAGGAGATAAACCAGAAGTAGGAGCGGCTAGTTAGAAATAAAGCATTCAGGAAAAGTTGAAGTCAATTAGGCTCAGTCAATGGAATCGCAATTAGCAACAGGATCCAGTGGGTAAAGACAAGCTGTTCGTTAGGCAGGTCACGGAGTGGCCGCTGATAAACTCGGCAAACAGAGTTATAGCTTGATTTCTGATAGTTTGATCAGGCCGAAACATCAATTGCTTACAAATGAGGAAGATCTGATACCATTCTTATTATACAATGGTGTGAACAAATGCGGCTATAATTCTTGGGGTATTTTCTAAAACTATTGGCATCCTTGTCTAATGGCTTGCAATGATAAAGACAGATATATTTTTAGTTAGTTTAGATCTGTTTTAAAATGCCTTCAAACTTGGGCCTATTGGGTAAGTGAGTAAGTGGATGAGTTAGATAGTGATATGAAAGTTAATCTTGTGATATTTTTATAACTATTTGAATAATCACCAGCCTTTCGGGTTTATACTTCATCCGCCGATAGTGACTTGAGGTCTGTTTTTATCTGTAATTTTCTATTCTGTTAAAATATGTCCGTTTATGTTAAAATAATATTTTAATTAAAATAAAAAGTTATTTGAGTGAATGTATATAAGTTGAAAGTATCAGATGGACTGAAGATACCAAGCTTATAAAAATAGGCACTTGACATTCTAGGATAAAATTATGAACAACATTTACTTGGTCACGTGATCAACCCTAAAATCGCGAAAAAAGTATATCCTTTCAAAATGTCATTCACTCTTGACGAAATATATGAAACAGCTGACTGTCCAGTCTCGATATCGGTATTGGTTACATAGTAAAAGTAGTTCGTAATAACAAGTAGGTCCAGTACAACCACTATTTAACTGCGGGAAGTTCTTGCCTCTCATGAAAAGGTTGTCTGGAAGAAATAACTCTTAGCCATAAGACTGGTTTGTGTGCCTCTTTTTTATTTTTACTGTATTTGAATTTTGTATTTGCGGTTTCAATAAACAGTTATTGTAGGTAGTAGGTAGGTACAATGATTTTCGAGAATACGTCAAGTTTACAATTTTACTATGGAAACTAACGTTACGTTTTGACACATTTTGCTATAATTAAAACGGTATCTAAATAAACTCACGTAAATAATAAGTCGTTAACTAAGACTAGTTTCGACCACATTCGGCGATCTTCACCGAATGTGATTCGATTTGGTTTTTATGTAAGTATCCCCGTTTTAATTATAGGTAACTAGCGGCCCATCCCGGCGTCGCACGGGTGGACATTGTCTCTGATACATAGCATGTACTACAAACCAATATTTTAAGTAGATGGCGCCGGTGCGTGAAAAAAGATTTTCCCGCTTTTCTGTTGAAATTTTTCCAGAATTTTCTTTGCTATAAACCTCACGGAGCCCGAGACCTTTCCAACGAATGCAAAACCGTGGAAATCGGTTCGTGCGTTCTGGAGTTATAGCGTCAGGAAGGAAAACCCGACTTATTTTTATATAGTAGATAAAATATGTCAAGTGCCTACAGTTAATCTGTATAGAAATCTTGGGTAGCAAAATACGAGTGTTTCCTTTCATATCGCCTTCTCCGACATAATAACCAGTATCGGTACGGTACACATAAAATTCCTTTATGTCACCAACTTTATTGTCGGTCATCTATTTTTAGTGGTCGGGAAACGTTGAAACGCAAGTGTATTGTATGAATGTGCTCACTCTACGTACACATTCAGGGTTATAAGGAAAGTGTATGCTAAGCCGAAAGGGCATAGTGCTCATCCAAACCTAAAATCGCGAGAAATGCTGTTGCGTGCATTTTGTCGAGTGTCATTCGATAGAAGAGCTGATTTTTTTTTCGTTATATCGGGGTTGGTGAACTAAACAAAAAAAAATTGACATCGGTCAAGGTATTCATAGGCGACGGTGATCACTTACTATCAGGCGGTCCGTTAGCTTGTTTGCTACCTATATCATAAAAAATAACTTTATCAATCCAAATAGAATTTAAACTTTACTCTCTCCTTCGACACTTAACCAAATCGTGTAAAATTTGCGACTCTGTTCAGACCATAGACAATATCATGAAACACGCTGTAATCGAGTTGTCGAATCGAATCGAGTGTTGTAACGTCGTTTGTCGATCACTACAGTCTCAAACTTGCAGTGTTGTTACTCGTGCTACCCAACTTCGTGAAACCTTTTCCTTTCTGTTTTACTTCTAGGGAATCGTCTATTAATCACATGAGGCTCGAGAGGGGAGTAGAGTAGAGAAATATGAGGTGTATTTATTTATAGACCATTTGTACAAAAAAATACACGTGATATTGGCAGGGTTGAGGTGTAATTTATAACATCACTATTCTCTACGTATCACCAAAGGGGAGGGGGGGGGGGGGTGAAAAGTTTGCCAAAAAACATCACGTGATTAATGGACGACCTCTAGTTAAGTATCTACGTATTTAAGATAGCCAGCTGCAAGTTGGGAAAGTAAAGGAAAAGATAAAGTTCTCAATCGGAAAGTTTGACGCCGAGTTCGTGCTATCAAGAAAGACGCTAATGACAACGGAACTCAAATTACTTCAGTTTCAGTATTGAGGTGAACGGATTTAAGTCGCTAAAAGTTTTTTTATTACTTTTAAGTCAGAAAAAGTTTTTTGAAGACCCCACGCAAAAAGGTTTTTTTCATCTAATTCGTTGAGGTTTTGAGTTGCTTTGCGACTATGTCAGCTCCATAATGTGCATTTATATGTTTTCCTACGTAAGTTAATGTGTAAATCTGTGTGTCTGTCTGAAGCATCGTAACTCGGTTTCTTCTAGGCAAGCATGCTCCATCGTAGTCCGTATCGTTGCTTACCATCAGGCAAGATGGCGGTCAAATGCAAGCCTATTACTGAATAAAAAAAGCTCCAAGACGAATGAACCAATTTTTTAAGCCAATTTTTGTTTGAAAAGTGACTTGATCGAATGTTCAATGGTTCAAGAAATCTACTTTTTTCTGGTCGGAGTTTTCACAAATTCAAAATTTATTTTTTGTTAAAACTTAGGACTTGGCGAAGTGTGTAAACGTCTTATTCGTTATCCTAACATAATATTATAAATGTCAAAGTGAGTTTGTTTGTTACGGTTCCACGTCTTAACTACTTAACGAATGATCATGAAATTTGGCATCCACTAATTTTCACCTACATCATCATAATGTACATATTGTACCACCGAGTAAAATGACAATTGATGCTGTTTTATATTAATTATTGATTTTAAAATAATCAGTCTTTACTTAATTAATTAATTTGTCATTTCAATGAATTTACAATATTACGGTTCTAAACTAACTAAAGTAAAATGTAACATGTAAAGAAAAGTGTAAAATCTACTTAACGAAAAGAAACAAGGAGAAAACAAGACACGGGTTAATGATAATACTCGTAAAAGTAACAAAAACAAAAAAATGCAGAGCGCAGCTGAAAATGATATAGGAGCAAGATCAAAAGCCTCAATACGTCATGTGCATTCAAGCAGAATAATACGCTTCTATCATTAAATTTTATCCCCCATGCCAATAAAAAGGAATTGATAGATTCTCTACTCATACGATAGTATAAATTGTAAGACGGCTCCTCCCTCTGAGAGATTTATTGCCTGAGACGAAGTACAATTGCGAACGCATCCCTGGATTTTATCTTCTTTTTTTTAACCTACTTTCGACGCATTTGATCTATATTTAGAAAGTAGCTGCGGCCTTTGGTTTCACCTGCATGATGATTAAAAATGGTGGAAGAAAAAAAAAGAAAAAAGAGACAAGGAGAAACATGAAAAAAAAGAGAAGAGAAAAAAACAAAAAAAAATATTATCAAAATCAGTTTAGTAGTAATATACGTGGTAACACATACATACTCACAAACTTTCGGATTTATAATATAAGTAGGATGTTTTTCAGTAGAGCCAGTAACTGGGACCAATCCTTCCAAACTTTCTTTCTACCTACGAGTACGTTTACTTTTTATTTCTTGACTATTTTTTTAACCATAAATTATTAAAAGTTATTATCTTATTCAGTGGCTAAAGTAGCTGCGTCCCGCGTTTTTATATTGATAAAACACAACGCAATATGTGTCATATATAATCATATAATAATACATATTATATATAACTGCAGAAATAGCTAATGTCTTCAAGATAAAAAGTCTAGTTGTCTTAAAGTAAAAGTATTTTATTCATAATTAAATAAGAGTAGTAGGTAGTAAAAGTTTTTATCTTAATACAGGTCATAGGCTTTTTTAATACAAATGTCGCCCAAAAGAAGAAGTAATAAATACACACACATATACACTCACACACTCACTCACTTTCACAATTATAATATTAAATTACTATTTTTATGTTAATTGTCATTAAAATGCCTATTTCTAATTTAATTTGTCAAATTGATCTAGGTACGTCTCAGAGCAGAGTTCCAAACGTTAACTTTAATGCCAACAATAAATCTCGAACAGTCACGAACTGCGACGAACGAACTTTGAAGACAGCAGAATATTCAACATCCAGTGATTACCTATACAATAGATTCCACACTCAAAATAATCTAATCCTAACGTGTACCAATGTGTCAACTGAAAATACTAACTTACTTTACCACCTTGACTTTACCTATGTGGTAAAACAAAGGTCAAAATTAAACTAAACTTAAGGGTAAAAGTATTTTTTGGTAAAAGCTAATTGCTTATTGCCGCTAGACATATTTCTCAGATAGCCAATGGGCTAACTTTGTCTTGTCCCTCAGCTAAATTTGTAATACGTTTTTGACAGAACAAAGGTCACCTACTGCGTTATCTACATGGGTAATCTGTGCTAACCAACACCCCATAGCCACTTGTACATACAGGGAAAATTAAACTGTTACAACTTCGTAGAAACTACGACTGAATCACTACGATAGAAGCTATACAAAGCTGCGCGACTAACTACGCGTTACGAACGCTACGTACGTGCTACGAAGCGTTTAAGGGACGCTACAAGTGCTACGAGCGCTACGACGCCAGCGATGTTTGATTATTTTACCCTTATTTGCCTAATTCTGATTTCTAGAATTTTCACATTTTCTCACTTTTTCTTTATTCTACTTTTTGTTCTTACTACCCTCAACTTACGTTTCAACGAAGAGCCTTATTATCTAACAAACAATTTGCTTAGCTCAAAGTCAAAAAGCGTCCTTATCCTACAAAAATGCTAACTAACTCTGAGTTATACTTAAATATATCAACAAAGAATTTTTAAATACAAATCACCAAGCAACTATGCAACTACAAACATCAACGTTAAGAACCAAATTCCTTTGCGCTTTCTCTGGCCAAAGCTAGAAGCACAATAGTCGCTTGCAAAAGTGTTCGACTCGATAAGAAAATACATCAGCCGTTGTTAAAAGAAGGACAGAACTCCTTTAGAAGGTAAATCACTTCTCCACGTCATGATACGAGCTTTTGGAAGTAATTTATTTAGGTGGGTAACGTCCGACCCTTCAGACTGATTCACCTTTTCGTTTTGTCTCCTCGCCTCTTTCATATCTATTCATTCTGTATCCCTGCAATATGTACTGACTTTCGGTTAGGATCTTTGGACAAAGCGCATTCATTTAATATAAACGCACTCGTGATTTTTTTCGAACTTACGACCGAGTGAAGCGAAGGTCTCAGTCTATTGGGACAAATCGACTTTTGCACGTGTGTTTTGTCCGACGAAAATTTGAATACGTTTAAAGTGATAAAACAAGAACATTATTTTTATAAAACTAAAAACAAAAACCGACTTCAAAAGACCGACTATTGGGTTATTCATTTATTTGTCGCGCACGTACTTAATGCAAATTTAAGACTTATATGGTTTTCTCATGGATACCATTATCAGAACTGGACTAAATTGAAATGGGACCAAACGGGAAGCGTCAGCTTTCTAATAAAAAAAGAATCATCAATATCGATTCACCCAGTCAAAAGTTATGAGGTAACAAACATAAAAAAAAAAATTAAAAAAAACATACAGTCGAATTGATAACATCCTCCTTTTTTGAAGTCGGTTAATAACAAACACCCGCCACACAATTTAAAATAATATTAATATTTTACAGTGTAAAAAAACAAAAAACTTTTCAGAAAATATTTCAGTGAAAAACCTACCTCTTTATAATCCACTTAAGAATTCTATACATAGTAAGAAAAAGGAAATGAGACACCTACTTAGACGATTCCCAAAAATACGCCAGACAAAGAATTGGACCAGAATTTCTGTCCGTAGCGAGGAATAAAATACGTATATCTGGAAACAAATTCGCGGCTTCCAAAGCACGGCCAGGCTCACTTGTTGAGCGCTACTTTTCACCAACCTCAGCCGATTGTGTCTCCCCACCTGAGTTTTATTCTGGCGAGTCAGATATTATCTCGGTCACTGTTGCTCTCACTAGAAATGTCATGGCAGTGAGAGTGACGGAGATAATCACGAGCGCCAAGAATAGGGTCCCTGTCCCACCCTACCCTCCCTTTCCCACCGCAGTAGACTAATTTGCAATTCCTTTCGAAGCCTCCGCCCTGTCTCAACGCTGAAATTTCCAAACGCGGGATTTATTTCATCAAGTTTTCTTTCGAAGATTTGTTCTCTGCGTCGAGTCATATTATAGCTCTGTGACATACTTGTGTCTTTTTGTTTTGAAAAGTAGGTTTGAAGACAATACGACTAAATTAAGTTCGTATGCTAGTGGCTAGCTCAGGTGGCTGAGTTTTTAAGCCGGCAGTAGGCCTATCATAAAGTTTGACTTAAAATACGTATGTAGCGATTCGATAGGCATGAAAAACGGAACAGCGTAATGCGTGGCGTAAATGGAAACTGTGTAGAGGGTTATTCATAAAGCCGAAAAACTAAGCCGAATACTAAGCCGAAAAGGCTCATAGTACTCATCATTATGAACAACTTTTACTACGGGACCAACCCGAAATTCACAAAAAAAAACAGCTAATCCATAGAAAAATGTCAATGACACTCGACAAAATGTATTGAACAGCTGATTTTTTTTTCGCGAATTTCAGGTTGGTCCCGTAGTAAAAGTTGTTCATAATGATGAGTACTATGAGCCCTTTTCGGCTTAGCATACCCTTTATGAATAACCCTGTATGTTCATACACACTATTCTATCGAACACTCGCTACATATTTTACAACGTAAGGCATCTAATATGGGAAATCCAAAAAACCATCTCGCTTACTAAAAATTCTGGGTGGCCTTTAAAAATGTGACCTTTATAACACCAGACGCGTGATTTGCTCGTGTCGTCACTCCACAGAATAAAAAAAAATACCGAAGTCCACAATTTCACGTATCATATTATATTATCTAGAGTTAAGTTGTAAGCGCCATGTAGTAAATGCAATCTGCGGTCACCCATCCGAAAACTGACCGTGTCCTTCGTAACTTGACTAGGCGTTCGTAATCAATTACTGATAAAACTATTCGTATCTTTTTTGTATATAATTTCTTTTGCAGCTCAATTTTCTTAAAGGTTTTTTTCCGTTTGTCTCGAAACTTCTAGGTCTTATCAAAAAAACTAAGTAATTGGGTAGTATAATTTTATTATTAGTAGGTTTATGGATTTGTTACACTGGATGCGTTCTGCGGTCTGCGGTCAGGTCGCGCAAACACTTTTGTTCGCGCCACCTGACCGCAGACCGCAGAACGCATCCAGTGTGACAAATCCATAAAGGTTGAATTCATATTGTCTACGGCTTCCAAATGATTTAGGTTTTTGTCTAATCCGACTTGAAAAAAGGTTATTTGACCAGTAGACAATAAAATATTCCCGCCAGTATTTACTTAGGTACTTTTTTGTTTAGGATTGACATTACAAAACTCTTGGCATTCGCCTCTTTGACATTTTTTTGTGTGTTCCTTAAATATGAGATTCTTTATTAAACTTGAAAAAGGCGATAAAAAATAAAAATAAAATTAGTGGAACGATATCGCGATGTCGTTGCGCTAATTTTATTTCATTTTTGTGATGGCTACTTAATTAATGTTCTGTTGGGAGATGGTATCTCTTTCAATTTTATTTAATGGTCTTTTCAAACTCAAATTACTTACTCAAATATGTTTTACCACAGCTGCTCGGCGTGAGCAAACAAAGGCACGATGAAGTTTTCAATTATTTTAACCTTTGAACATTGTCTCAAAAAGACCCGTTATTAAAATGAAAATATTTTGCGTGTAATGTTTCGTGCTGCCCACGCCGTTATAAATGAACAAATATATTATACAGGGTTATAAGGAAAGGGTATGCTAAGCCGAAAGGGGCTTTTAGTACTCATATGATGAATAAAACAACATGTCTTACTATGGAACCGACCTGGTATTTGCGAAATAAAAACAGCTGTTCCATACATTTTGTCATTGACATTTTTCTAGGGAACAGCCGAATTTTTGTCGCGAACTCCGAGTTGATCCCGCAGTCCCGTGCTCATAATGAGAAGTATTTACTATGAGCCTTTTTCTGCTAAGCATACCCGTTCCTTATAACCCTGTATCCTACAAAAGGTTTTAATTATTCTGTTTGTATTTTTTTTATGAAAAACTTTGAAACAAAATTTAAAGTTTCATGTTTTACAAATTAAAAGCTTCGAGAATTTAAATATCTATTTGAATATCGTAAAAGAATTGATGGAGTTTGTGTCACATTAAATTTTTATTGCGATTTTTGTTACATCATAAAATTGTAATAAACACATGGAATATTTTATGAGAGTGTCGTGTTTGAGGATAATATTGAGTTTACACCTATACTGAAAGCAATTTTAAATGGCTTTTGCATTTTAAAACAAATTGTTCCAAGGTTCAATTTATGATTGCGAATTTAAACATGATTTAACCAATTTGTACGAAAAGCGAAAGGAATGAATAATGAAACCAAATTAATAAATTCCGCTTTAGTCATCCTCAAAAAGAGTATCGTGAATTTCGTTTTAATTGTGCATGAATGCGACAGGCAAAATGGAAGAAATATGAATTTGAATAATGAACACCCAAAAATAAGGGAAGGTGCGAAACTCTATTGACTTAGGTATTGACTCTCGAAAGACGCAAGATTTCTATACATCCCGGATTTTCGACAACACAAATAATGATGATAATAACTCAAAATGTTTGAAAATGATGTATCTGTGTATGATTCAAAAATCACTAAAATGCATACTAACTGTTAATTGCTACACGTCATTATTCGGAACCTATTACGAAAGAAATGTCAAAGTAACGTCATTTTTACTAGCAATACCAAAATGGTTCTAAGGAGTACTTCCTAGCAGTAGCTTTGGTCTAGTTCTAACTCAGTACAAACTAGAATTAAACAGATAAATAGCAAACCCCTAATTTCAACCTAAGTCCATATAAGATAGCAAATCGCGTGAACCCAAATAAAGTTCGTTTCAAACGGTTAAACCGTTATCTGTGGGGCACACAACTTTCGCACACGGAGCACATGAGCATCTGTAAACATGGGATAGAAGTTTGCGAAGGCACCCCAATATTTTCGACCACATTTTCGTCCACATTTCGTCCACTTATTTAAGGGCAGGCAGCGGCCGGGGAAGCAACAGGCACAATCTATACGCTGAAGGTATTTTGTGTACTCTTGCCTCAATATTTGAAATACTTATCGTTGAATGGAACTTGAGCAGTGCTTGACCTGAATTCTATGATTCAAGAGGAGAGGATGAAGTTTAGTGAAGTATTTCTCTAGAACAGCCTATTTTATCTAAGCTAAAATGTGTGTAACTAATCTATGTACCTAACTATGTTTGTTCGGGTGGAATCTTGCAACTCATTTTTGAAACACTTCCCGAAGTCCAATTCAGCTGAAATAAGAAATGCAATAAAAACTTGTTTTTTTTTTAATATTTAAAATATTAAGTTATTACTTTCTTACAATGTTAAAGCCAAGAACTATTATCTAAAAGCTTAAAAACAAAATGTTCTATAAAACAAAGCTACCTATTAATTTTTTTTACTAAAAAACAAAGATATTAATGTAAACATTGATAGCTTAAAAGAAAAATATCGTTTGTGTGTTAAATTATTCAAAGAAACCTCTTAATAGTATTATACAAAATCTTCAGATGGAGATGGATGGAGCTTTGCCGACACATCTCGGCTTCCCAGGATAAGGAGATAAGCGAATCCTTTTAGAAAATTGTTTACTAGGCAAATCACATTTCTGAAATATCTTTTAAAAACGTCGACATCGTTAAATTACCGGACCGGACGAGAACACGGAGGTCCAGGAAAATTACTTCTAAATGAGTTTTTTAATTAATATAAGCTTAGGAGATAAAGTAAACCATTGTTTTGATAAATATTTACTGAGGTACCTAAACTAATACATTTAAGTATGGTAATTCGAACCTTCTAGATAACGCTCCACGCGATCGTTCGCTGCTACACTATTGGCTTATTCGTATCATTCCATAATACCTGATCAATAAAGTGAACAGCTGCACTTATTTATCTACCTTGGGCACGTGCAAAGCTAATCGCATTAATTAGTTACAGTTCTTGTTAGCTGAAATGATAAATGGGGCTGGATAAAAACAGACAAGGTGGGCTCGAGCGACTAAACGCTGGGATGTGCGAATTTATCAAGTAAATAAGGTTGAAGAGTTCATCAGGAGGCGGCACGGGATTAATCTACATCTTGGAACGGTTATAAGTGTTATGTTTTCATTAGGAAAAGACGGCTTGGCGTGAGTACGGGGCGCGTGACCCGGAGGCTCCAGCACCCTCCATTCGTCCGCCGACCGCCGACCGCCGCGCACGTCGCGCCCGACCGCGCCGCGACGCTCGCACTCTCTCTGTGGACTTATCGTAGTATGTGCTAAGTGAATCATCCGCCAAAATGAAGGGTAGACACCAATTTCGACGCAGGTTCAGTCTGCAGCCCTCGTTTATGAAAGAGGACCACGATGAGGACCGGAGGCCCCACAGGTGATCATTAATTTACCTATAAAAATTTACCAACGCTACCCAAATGTGTTCGAATTTCATAAATGTCTACGACGCTACGTCTCGTCACGTAGCACTTCGTAGACGATTTGTTTGTGTACGTGCCACGTTATAATATCAACTCGTAAACAAATAAAGGGAGATAAATTAGTTTTGTCGTTAACATTTATGAGAGAAATTAAATTTGCTTAATGGAGCATTTAATATTTCGGGACTGAATCGCTGGAATTAATTTTGCAAAAGTTCTTAGAAAATTGTTGCGAGTATATTGCGTAGAAAATTTGAAACCGTTGCTACGCCCACTAACCGAAATAAAATTGGCTTGGCTAAATACAATATAATAGAGCCAATTATTTAATTATATTATCAATTTTGGCCGGTTTGGTCTTAGAAACCAGTTGATAGGCAAAAACGAAGCTGTCCACAACGCATTAACTTATGAAATGCTAACTAACTTTGACAAGCCATATAATTTCACTAAAACTATATCATGTTTATTAATATAATACGAGTATATTAATATTTTAACCCATATCTTTGATTGAATCTGGCGTTTCTTTGCGGAAGTTCATCTTACAATTTTCCGCTCTAGTTTCGCATCTAGTACTTTTAAGAATGGCACTCATAATATAGTGTAAGGCGCGATATTGCTGCGGAAAATCACTTCAGATTCAATATCTTCTTCTTATATAAAAATGAATCGCTGTTCGTTTGTCTCGAGAACGGCTGTACCGATTTGAATATTTATTTTTTTGTTTTGTTCGCTCTAATACAGGGAAGGTTTAAAAGTAAAAAAGCAGCGGGTGAAATCGCCGGATGCAGCTAGTTGAAATTAAAAACCAATAGCTTTATTTTTATCGCTTTTGTCTAACTGCGGTTTTTTCTGTACTATAAGTGCATGCTTTCTACCATTTAACACCGTAACCACTGAACTCTTAACAACATTATGTATAAATCTAGTTTTTCCTTGATTCCCTGTATTTATTAAGCAGATAAATACACGTGTAACTATAATAACTCGACCTTTTATCCTCCCACTGCTACCATACGAGGTCTACCCTCGAAGGGTGATTAGATCGTATCCCATCACGCTGGCCAAGTGCGGGATTAGTGAGTTTAATATTAGTTGTGCTGCATATTCGGACAATTGATTGTTTTTGTTAAGCCAAGGCTTAAACGTATAAATGAAATAAAAATCTTTATTAAAAATTATTTAAAAAAAAATTACACTTTGTTACAAAAACCCTCATTATAATTTTATAAAGATTTTTGGAAAACATGTTTTAATTGCATTATTATCATCGGAGTTACACACGTATACCAAATTTCGGCTCAATCAGACATCGGGAAGTGGTTCAAAATTGAATTACAAGATTCCACCTGAACGAACATACATACGTACTCGTACATTGCAAGTTTAATAAAAGCTTTTAAAAAATAGTGAGGACGACAATAACTTTGGAATATATTTCAAATCCTTTTATTCATAGACAAGAGTAAATTTTACAAATTCATAGCATCTGCAGTGGGAGTGGAGACAGCGTCGTCTTGTAAAGGTCAACACGGTAACTCTGAACTATCGAGAGGTTCACGGAATAATTTGTAAGAACTTCCAGAATTTGTTAGAGCAGTTTCTTAGCTTCTAAAACGACGGAACACTTCTGTTTCTTTTTTTGGTGTCGATGATTCTGTCATTTTTTTAGCCCCGACGCTATAAGAGAGGTGTCATAAGTTAAATGTGTATTTTAGTGTATACTAGATGCACCTGGCGGTTTTGCCCGCTGTTCTTTTTTTACTTTAAAATCTTCCCTGTAATAGAGCAAAGAAAACAAAAAATTAATATTTAAATCAGTTCAGCCGTTCTCCAGTTTTAGCGAGACTAACAAATAGCGATTCATTTTAATACATAAGAAGACGAAGAAGATCATATCGGTGTCATACTGCGGCGTCGTAGTTCCCAAACAGCAAAACCAATTTTGCTTTACTCTTTTCTGATTGAAAGGCTTTTTTGTTTGACTCGATCGAGTGTTCTTCATGCGAACTTAATTATTTCTAGAACCCCAATCAAATAATTATGAGGAATACTAAGAAACAGTGTAATTATTAAAAAGTATATAGTTTCAACCGAATGTTTTAATGGTAAATGTAAATTCGCGGAACCGTTGTGACAATTTTACGGAATCCTTTTTACGGAATGAAAATCCCTTTTACGGAGTGAAATTTGACGGAATCGCTGTCTAAGACAATCCTGTTCGAGATGTGACCAAAGCAATTAAGATTACAATTTATTTTTTTAACTAGCCGACCTAACAGGTGTTGTCCTGTTTTAACTATGAATATTGAATTCGAGTTGTCTTAAATTGTCTAATGTTCCGCTCAAACTCTTTATTTTTTTGTTTAAGAACCTTCTCCTGACATTAATTAACAAAAAAATAATTAGCGAAATTGTTCCATTCGCTCACGCGGGATGCGATGAAAGGGAAATAGAGATTCAGTATTATACCTATATTTATAGGAAGATAGATTACACTTAGCGCTTCAACACTTTTCCATCAATTTAAGTTGGGAAATAAAATAGGATTGACAGTAGGTTAGAAGAATACTTAATAAGAGAAGCAGAGTTTCCTTTGAGTTAAAAAAGTTCCGGGGTCTGATAGGATTTTTAGGCTCTCGTAATATTTCTGCTATAGACATTTCTTGTTTTGTTTTGCATATTTTGGGAAGCAGTAAATATTTTTGCTGGAAATTTTAGTATGAAAAGTGTTGTTTGGTGCGTAGTACCTATACCCTAATATACTCACATTTTATGAATACAAAAGTTCGTGAATATATGTATAAAATAATATATACCTAATGTTTGTAGCTTCATACTGATACAGCTTAAATAGATTTGAGTGGCGATGTCGATAGACACAAACGCAAATTTGTATACTGAGAAAAAATTACGGGTACTTAGAATAGCGAATAAAATAGTAAAACCCAGTTAAATTCGCTAACAAAAACAGCTGTTCCATACATTTTGTCGAGCGTCATTGACATTTTTCTGTGGAACAGCTGATTCTTTTAGCGAATCCCGAGTTGGTCCCATAGTAAAAAAAACATATTTCACAATGATGAGTAGGTACTAAAGCCTTTTTCGGCTTAGCATACCCTTTCCTTATAACCTTGTATAGTTTTTATTTGTTACTTAGGTTTGAGCTAGTCTTATACTTTTACGATACATATACCAATATTTAATCTACTCGGATTTTACGAGAAAAATGGCTGATCCCTTTCAGCTAAGGCTCTATAAAAGAACAATAAGTGATATTATTTTCAGCACTAAGCATTGTAAAAACCCTCTGGCTTATATGACAAAGGTTTTTTTTTGCTTTGAGGTGCTCGTTATCTGGAGAAGGCAATTTTCTACAATTTAATATCTGTGCGTCTTCACCTGTGCTGTGGGGTTTGGGCTTAACAAAGGACAAAAGAATCTGAGTAATTTTTGCAAAATACCTAAGTATTTTTGCAGACAGATTTATTTTATGGGTCGTATGTGTTGAGGCAGTATTCGATAGTTGACACTTAAATGTGGTTTACATTTCTTTTGCAAATAAGATACTTAAAAAAACTATCATAAACAGAGATAGCAATAGCTACTTTCGCATTTATATTTTTTTTTTGTGATAAACGCAAAAGATGTTTCACTTACCTACCTACCATTGATTCTCTTCTTTTATCTACCTCTCTACTACTATTATTTCGTCTTCTTTACGCTGGTTTCGAGTAAAGTTTGGAATGATTATAATATACTCCATATATACTATATAATTTTGATCTCAGTAAAATTCTTATTCTTGTAAAAAAAGCGGGTGAAACCTCGAGACTCAGCTCTTTTTACAACTACTAGTACCTATAAGGAATAGGACAACTATATCCGTAAGTAATGCACTGAGAAAAAAATTACTTTATATATTTTTTTTTGTTGACGGAGGGGAAATCTTAAAAAGATCCCGGCTGCTTTGGGGAGTAACCGGGCTATGTGAGGTTACACTCACTAAAACCCCCTCGGTGGCCAGCTTCTGTACTTGACAGGGGGCACCAGGGTCTTTGACGAACTCACACTGGTGCCCCCTTAACTATCACGTTGCCTGAGGCACCATTCGCAGGACGTTGGTCCTTTTCCGGCCCCTACAACGACACGGGCCACACCGCGCCGTTGTCTTCCCTAGGCTCGTTCGAGAAGGTAGCCAGATCCCCAAATCTGACCACCCACGAGCCCAAAGGCCCCTTTTAGTCGGCTCTTACGACAGGCAGGGGATATATTAAGATAGTTGTCACCGTAAAAACTGGTGCTAATCATCGTACTTTTTGGTGATTGTCAGTAGGTACGCTCCGTACTTTAGGAGAATTCATCGCAATTTTGATTGCCATTTTTCTCAATGTGGCATCTACCGAATCGACAAGCTAAACTAAATGCAAATCTTATTGCTACGAAAACTAATAAACTTTTGAAAGTGTCGCACGTCTCAGACGTATGTATCAGCGGTCTGGGTAAAGCTCATTTGAATATATTGTCGATCGAACCCCGGCTCCAAATCGGGTTATATTACGCTGTGTCGAGCTCAACCCACAATAAAATTATGTATCAATTTCATCACAACCAATCCTCGGTTACCAGGTTTATACGAAACAATTTACCATAACTATTTTATCGACTTTCATTTCTCTCGTAAACTATGCGAATTAATTTTCTTTCAGCGATCGCTGGTGGAAACTTTTTTAATATTAACCTATTGGCTGCGTTAACTCAAAATAAGTACGTGTGCTCTCACTCGCACAATCGACATTTTTAATCAAGTATTTACCGAAATAGAACGGATAGGTAGGTTACCTATTTATTTATTTATTTGATTTGATGATATTCGAGTAGCATAAGCCGATGTGCCTATATTTTGTAGTGTCGAAATTTATTCGTTATCAATCAGCTTTTATCCATCAGCACAATTTTCTCTCTTTAATCCATAAGTCTAATTTACTTCAAAAGTGTGTGAAAAGTGTGTGTGTCTTGGTTTGTAAAATAATATGTTTTTCAAAAAGTTTTTGATATTGTAACTTCGTATCATGGTTTAGTTACAATTTCAGTGTAATTTGAACATAATTATTACACATCTACATAATTATTACTAGCCACGCAGTTTCACCCACGCTGTAACGAAAAACCTGTATCTGCCGAAGCAAAATTTAATGATAGGAGGTTGAGCATTTAGGCATGAAATCGGAATAAACGTAGAAACAAACCCACTTTCGCAGTAATTATATTAATTAGGATTGTCATAATTGAATTGTACCTACAATCAGGCATCACCATCAGGCGTCGATAAGAAAATGTCGAGTCAATTTTGAATCGATAATAATAAATGTTACGGATTAACATCAGAACTCGTTTCGTCTTTAATGTTAAATGCACAAACAATTACGCCTTTCAATGTCGCCCAGAGTAATTTTATATGATTAAAAATATCGAATGTGCGTTATAGAGACAACGAAAATTGTTTTCTTACCCTTAAGAGTTGAAAAGGCCTCCAATGAAGCGTGATTAATATATGCCAAGGGTTTAGTTAAAAATAACGCTGTTCGAAATACGAGCATGCTTCGCTGCAGATAAGGTTTAAAATCTTTAGAAAGCTCTTTAAAGTTTCATTCTATCTTGTCTATAACTTAAACTAGAAAACTTTAATATAAAAGTTATCGACACAATGACGTGCAAAATTAGTTTATTCAAGAACTGTTTACAATTTTTAAGACCCTTGTTCGAAATGCAGATAGATCACACTGTATACCGGCGGCTTACTGCAAGAGTCATTAACTGCAAAATCCAGCCGGACGCGACTTGAAGCGAATCACGCTCGAAAAAGATCATCAAATGTAATCGAAACTAGTCGGAGTATCAGACTCAATAAAACGTGAGTATTTTCGTATTAATTATGAACAAAGTTGTCGCACTAGTTTTAAGTGTTATAATCCTTTTGTTTGTAATTTATGGTGTGAACAATAAAGAGTTTATCTATCTATCTAATTTTCATAGTAAAACAGTTAGTAATTTTTTGCAGTTAATGACTTCTTGCATTAAGCCGACGATATACTCGTATTTATATCTCAAACCCTACACAAATCCATTCACCATACAAAGGGAACGTCGCGTCATCGTTTTTATAGAAACTATCCCTTTTATGCTGAAGTAAAAATAACTTCGGCCGACGATCAATGCGTGATTATTATTGCCCGTTCATGTGAAATTAATGGCCTTTTTAAAGCATTCGCTCTTGAAGTGCTTCGACCCGTTCTACGTCAAATTAAAGGTATAATTCTTGCGATGAACGACGGACGATTGTATGAAATAACAATTACCGTAGCCACAAATCAGGTAAATACGGCTCGGGTAGGCTTGTGAACCGAACAATTATAATTAAGTAATGCTCAACTGGGAAATTTAACAAGGACGACCGGAAAAATCGAGAGCTGAGTCATAGAGCTGAATATGTAGAGGTGGGGCAGTAATTCTATACGATCCACTTGGAACTTGAGCTTTATCTTTGGTTTTTTTTAGCTACGCCACGCGCCGCATAATACGAGCCTATATTAACGTGAGAGATGTGTTTGTGTGCGTGGCTCTGAAGAACGACACAACGAACGACATCAACAAAATTGACGAATGAATTCACTATAGAAACGACATTTGTTTCTTCACTTAATCTAATAAATACATCGATAGATCGATACGATAATGACTGAGTTGAATACGACGACGTTGCCGAACGGTACGAATGCCTATTTCCAACGATCCTACGTCAAAGACGTTTTAATCGCCGTCGGCGCCGTGTCCTTGCAACCAACATTAGTCTATGGCTAGCATAAACATGTAACTTTGAATCGCGTGACTTTATCGTGAATCTGTCGAGTGTTGATAAGGTCGTATATTAAACTAACTCTACGTGTAGGTACCTACATTGTACGGGTAATGCCCTGCCCTGGCAAGATGGAAGGGTCGCGCGGGACACGCCGCCGCTTGTCATTTATCAGCAGGACTTATCTCGGACAAATGATAACACTGATAACGTACGAACGTGATCAGCAGGAAAAACTGAATTCGTGGTAGGGTGAGTAACATGAGTATACTGTTGGGACATATTTCTATACGTACTCTGTTGCTGAAGGTGGTACGTTTATTGTCTCGGATTACGGGTATAAATACGACCTTCTGAGTTGAATATATCTACTACAATAAAATAGTGGTTGTATTAAATGGATTCCAAATTAACTTTGGATTTGAAAATATAAGCTTTTGTTATCTATTACGCAGCAGGATAACTAATATAGGTACATCAATAGCTATTTTTAGGATGACAAACTACTTAATTCTAGAACGATTCGAACGAAAATAAAACTCTTAATTTTTTGCGTGTGCTTAATTGAGTCGGACTCTTCGACTATCGTTTTGATTACATTTTATTCAAACAGAACCAACTAATGTGATAAAGACAAAGCCTTTCATAAATAACCTCGTCGTTTTCCATACCTACTACCTCAGATGCTACTATATTTTCAATCACCATAAAGTTGTTCTAATGTTCACAAAAAAGAAACACAATCGTATTCTGTATCTCCATTTCGACTGTAGCAAAAGCAGTTTTCTCGAGAAAAACAATAAGCCACCAGATAGATCTATCGGCACCAAATCCGGCTCGTACGTGTTTACCATACACGATCCCGTAAAGCCTCGATCACCATTTCGCAAACATAACACATTTGGTGAATAACCGCAGAATAAAATAAGGCAGATGAAGAACTGTGACTGGTAAAAAACGTGTAAGTTGCCTGGTAGTGCTTTACCTTCTTGTACGATATGAAATCTGCCTTCTCTTTTATCTGGTCTGTTCTCCTTGCTGGTCCTTTATTTCCTTCTACCTTTACTTTTATAGTGGATTTCATTAGTTTTATATCGTACATGTTGTAGCGAAACTCGTTATATCGTATTCTTCTTTTTATTATCTTAGCCTCATTTATTTTTGTGTCTCTGCTCGTGTGCATTCAAACTTGTAAAGTGCGTATATGCTAGAGCAATTATGACATCTACAATAGACTGAAGGTCTCAGAAGCACCTTACTTATGAACACACCTTAAAATTAAGTGACATTAGTGACTACCGTGCATTTCGCTTTAGTTCTGTGCCAATTTAATTTACCTACGTCTGTCAATCTAAGATCTAATAAATATTAAATAATCGTTTCACATTCATAGTTTCCCACTAGGATACCCTGTGTCGGGGAACTACGATGCCCCATGGAAGACACACAAAGACAAAGACAACTAACACCCAGACCCAGAGCATATATTTAAACTAGCTTCCGCCCACGGCTTCGCCCGCGTGGACTATACCTCGGGAACCGATAATTAATTTAACCCTCCTTTTTTGAGAACATGTAAAAAGCGTCATACAATGGAAGCAGAGACCCCAAAAACCCCCAGATGCCAAAACAGATGCTAAATCAGCCCCCTCGAATCATGTAGAAAAAATAATGGCTGCCATTTTGAATCATTTGGATTTTTGCCACCACCATCAAGTAGCCCTTGCTAACTCCTATGTCATCTAGTCAAACACCCACCCATCTTCAACCGTTTCGGAGATAGAGACCCTCAAAGTTTGTATGGCGGCCATATTTTTGAGGCGACCATGTTATTTTTAATGGCTCCAAAAAGGTCCGAGATTTTGGTGACTTTTTAGTCCCAGCGCATTGGTAAAAATGTTTTTAATTTTCGAGATAATTAGCAGTTCCACCTCGAGGATATGACTTTCGAAGGTTTTGGATTTTTTCCTGATGTTGTTTACCCGCCTTAAGTTTAGTACATCTGTAAAGTTTCATTGATTTAGCATCAAAACAAATTCTTTCTCCGTACTATCTTTACCACGCCATTTCACCCCCACAGGGGTTGATTTTCCAAAAATGTTGAAATAGGTCTTCGTTATTTTGTTAAGCTTCGTATATTTGTAAAGTTTCAATACCGTGACGTCAAAAACAATGCTTCTCCATCCTAACTTTAACACCCTATTTCACCCCTTTAGAGGTAGAATTTCAAAAAATTCTTTATTGGTACACGTTTACTCATCAAGACAAACACACCCTCCATATTTCAAATTTCTACGGCCAGCGGTTTAGGCTGTGCGTTGTCTGTCAGTGAGTCATTACAATTCTCTCCGTACTATATTTACTACACCATTTCACCCCTTTAGGGGTAGTTTTTTCAAAAATAATGAAACATGTATCTATTATTTTTTTAACTTAGTACATTTGCAAAGTTAAATAATCGTAGCATTGGGAAAAAAATATTTGTATACAAACTTCAATACTCCATTTCAGCCCTTTAGGGGTTGATATTCAAAAACAAAAATATACCAAGGTGTCTATTATTTTCTTTAGCTTAGTAAATTTGCAAAGTTAAATAATAGTAGCATTAAGAAAAAAATATTTCCATACAAACTTTAATACCTCGTTTCACCCCTTTAAGGGTTGATTGTCCAAAAATAATAAAACAGGAATCTATTATTTTTTTATCTTAGTACATCTGCAAAATTAAATAATCGTAGCATAGGGAAAAAAATAATTTCATACAAACTTCAACACTCCATTTAACCCCTTTGGGGGTTGATTTTTCAAAAATGATGAAATAGGTGTCAATTATTTTTTTAACTTTAGTATATTCGCAAAGTTTGATCATAGTAGCATTAAGAAAAATATTTTTTTCATACAAACTTAAACACCCCTTTTCACCCCTTTAGGGGTTGAATTGGGCAAATTCCTTTCTTAGTGTGCATCCGCTTTTAAATATAAAACTTTTGTCCAAATTTGACGTTTGTAGCTTATGCGGTTTAGGCTCTGCGTTGAACTGTTGATGTTGATGCGTTGATTCAACACTCTGTTTAACCCTTTTAGGGGTTGATTTTCCAAAAATAATGAAACAGGTATCTAATATTTTTTTTAGTTTCGTACAATTGCATAGTCAAATAATCGTAGTTTTAGGAAAAAAATATTTTTAAATAAACTTTAACCCTCCGTTTAACCCCATTAGGGGTTGATTTTCAAAAAACAAAAAAATAAGTGTCAATTATTTTTTTTAGCTTAGTATATCTGCAAAGTTTCGTAGCCACAGTATCAAAAAAAAAATCTCCATACAAACTTCAATACTCCGTTTCACCCCTTTAAGGGTTGATTTTCAAAAAACAAAAAAATAAGTGTCAATTATTTTCTTAAGCTTAGTATATTTGCAAAGTTTCATAACCACAGCCTTAAAAAAAAAAATCTTCATACAAACTTTATTGCTCCGTTTCACCCCTTTAGGGGTTGATTTTTAAAAAATGTTGAAATAGGTGTCAATTATTTTTTTAACTTTAGTATATTCGCAAAGTTTGATAATCGTAGCATAAAGAAAAAAAAATTTTTCATACAAACTTAAACACCTCTTTTCACCCTCTTAAGGGTTGAATTGGGCAAATTCCTTTCTTAGTGTGCGTCCGCTTTTTGATATAAAACTTTTGTCCAAATTTCACGTTTGTAGCTTAAGCGGTTTAGGCTGTGCGTACATGTGTCAGTCAGTCACGACCTTTACTTTTATATATATAGATTCATCATTCAAACATCTGCCCAGCCAGGAATCGAACCCGGGACCTCTGGCTTATAAGGCGGGTATACTATCGCTGAGCCAAACAGGTCGTATTTATGAGTAAGACCGTTAAAGTTTATGTACTGAGTTGTTAATCTGCCGTTATCTCATCTCCTAAGAGAGCGTGTTGCGGCCCCGCTTAATCTACTTAACTGAAATTCTCCTACGAACTAGGAACACCTCACCAATTAACTAAAGTCCAAACTCCTAACCGCACAACTTGAACTACTTGCAGGTTTTCCTATTCCTAACTCCTGCGATCAAAATTTCGATAATAATTATAACCATCATACTATTATGGACTCGGAGTTTTGCTATGGAAACTAACGTATTTTGACACATTTTGTTATAATTAACACGCTTGTAATCTCCTGATGAAGATCACTGATTGTGATCGAAACTAGTCGTAATAAACGACTTAATTTTTACGTAAGTTGGTACTCCCGTGTTAATTGTAACAAAATGACTCGGAGTTTGTTTAGTGTCACAGGCCATATACCCAGTAGATCATCCGTTTTCGCCTCTTTCACGAAAAATGTGATTGGCAAGGTCTTACGAGTAAGTCGGACAATTCTAGACGCATATAATAATATAGCAGAACTGTACTTTGAGCCTCCCGAAAGTGAAACATTATGCCACGTCACGCGCTTGGCATGGTGATTTGGATTTAACTAAATTAAAGATCCACTCGTTTTATCATCTTTGTTCTGTGCTTTGCATTAACGTTTTGATTTTATGCCTGCTAATTAATACTTTACATCGATCCTACTCATATATCGTCGTCATCGTCGAAATTGATAAATTTCGATATCGACAACTAAGTCTCCTAACGTTATGATAATAAATACTAATGTGTATAGTATTTTATCTCCCCGTCACCAAAAACAGGATAATATTTCTTTATCTCTTATCAATCTTTTCTTTAATATCACTATTTTACTACCCGTAGCAGCTGTAGATATTTCAATACGTTTATTTATTACATTCCCACTTATTTAAATCCGAAAAGTGCACAATAAAACTACGTTATTCGCCTTATATTTCGCGATCCAAATAAGAAGCAAGAAAATAGGGATGGGAATCGTATGCCTCGCAGCCTTAATATCGAATACATGTGACATCTACAAATACATGTTGCCTAGTCTATAGATGCGTGATGAATATCGCTGGGAGGCAGGGAAGAAATGGCTGTGTAGATAATTTTTGCACATCTTTTATCTATTCAGGGTTATTAGGACGTTGATTTCTTTTTCTTTTTTCATAAAATATGCTCACAGCGGTTTCACTCGTGGTCAAAAGGTTAGCATGAGTTTTCCAAAGTAAAAAGTAGCCTATGTGGTAATTCAAACCATGAAAGACCTTCATTTCAAACTTCATGTAAATCCGTTGAGCCATTTCAGCGTTTGGTGGTAAAACATACAAACTTTAACTTTTATAATATCAGTGAGACAATTGAATGACGAGACGAGCATTTCGCTTGATATTTAAAGTAACGTAAACGTTTCACACTCATAGCAAGCCGAAAGGCGCTCATTGCAAACATCAATATGAACTATTTTTTATGTGGGACCTATCCTGAAATCGCAACCTGCTAAAACGCCATTAAAAATGTCATTCATACAAAATGTTTAGAGCAGCATTTTGTTTCGCGATTGCAGGCTTTTCATAATAGAAATTGTTTACAATAATGAGGTACCTAAGTACGACCGTCCTTGTACCCTGTATGAACATTGAACAAGTATAAGTACCTAAATAATACGAGTACCTACAAGTATTCACCTACTTGGAAATAGACTGAATTCATGATAAATATGATACGAGCAAACACAAAAAGTTAGAACTATCTACTATTTGCAAACGTTATTTTTCTCGGAAAATACTATGGATTTTTGTTACCAAGCGAAACTTTCTCGTATATTAATTATTGGGATTTAATTACATTCTCGCTTTCTTTCTCGTATTTTATTTACAGTGGGACTGCCGCGCTCTCTTTACCAGTCTCAAATACAAAACGAAAAAAATACAATGAAAGTTTTACGTTCCCAAGTTTTGAAAATGTATCAATGGAAATTATTTGTGTAAAAACGTCCACAATCGTGAGAAATTCACGATTTAGTCATACTTAAAATAAAGTACTTTCGTATATGATTACAAAATTATAAATACTTTACCTTTTTACATACTTACAACAAAATATAGGGTAATTGGGTATAGTTACAGCGGAAAATTACGTCATATTTTCCTCTTGTTTACCTCAGATTCAATTTCTAGCAAACCCAAAACTCGGTCGGCGAAAAAAATAATTTGCGTAACACCGAAATGTACAGCGGTTTACGAGAAAACCATTATTATTTAAACACAAAGGCATACCTGCCTAAGTTTTATGGCTTTACCCGCGGTACTTTTACTTTCATTTATTTAAGGATAAACGAAAATTAAACCACCTTCCTATGCAGTGATACCCAACACGAAGTTAATGAAACCTGTACAATTTAATGGGGAACCAGGTAATGGTAAGTCAGATATGTTTGTATATTTGTATTTCTTTTTGTTTGTTTGTGTTTGTTTTGATACGTTTGTATTTGTATTTGTGTGTTTATATTTGTTTGTGTCAAGTTAGTAGCAGGTAAATTATTTTCCTCGTTATGTAATTACATATTACGATGACACATAGGTTTTTTTAAACAAACAGTAGCTTGGCTGCCCGTTATGCGGCGCTGCAGCTAATCCCCCCTCCCTTTTTGAGGAAAATAGGCCCCAATAAAAAAAACCCTACGACAAAAAATATATGAATTCGTAATACCAGTTTCGTCGAGATTCATTGAAAAACACGCTCTATACGCGAAAACCAATATAAAAACAAACATCCGGACAGATGAAAGAAAATTTTGCCAATTGAAGCAGAGACGCTTCGCTCAAAAATAAACCCATACCTATTCCTATTTATGAAATTAGTTAGGATACACTAAATCCTTACCACATTTTATTTCTATTAATCGTTTTCCTCTGTTAATAGTTTCTTTTTGTTACGGCAATAAAGTGTTACTATGTAGTAAATCATTGTACTATATGTTAGTACGAGTATGATCTTATATAGTTATGTCACTTTGTTCAAAATCACTAGATTGCGGGTTCGCATGTGATTAAGGAGATTTTCTGCCCTTTTTCTCTCTCGACGGCTATTATTCAAGCCCACACAGCCACGGCTGAGTTAATTGCTCCTCGTCCAAGTTTGGAATAGCCTGGAGCGGTAAGCGGTATACCACCCACGTCTAATAGCCATATGGATAATATAGTATCCACACGAAATGCCTAATCCTCAATTGCCGACCCGTCCGATTTAGACCGATTGCTAAATCTGATTTATCTCAAAGTTACATTCATTACACTTGAGCAGAGTCATTGCGACAAATTAACAAGATAAAGAGTTCTAGGATGGACGTTTTGGAAACAGCAAAAATAATATAAGCTTTGCCCTATCTTACCTGATTTACATTTATTTAGATTGTGTTATAATGAAACTAAAATACCACGTCAAAACCACGTTAGTTTCCATAGTAAAATTATTTAGATATTTCATTTTTTTTTTTTTTTTTTTTTTATATAGCATTATTATTAGCACCCAAAACCAAATACATGCGATACCAATTTATAGAATATAGTTTTGACCTAATTCTAAACTATATTCTAAATAGGTATACAACATGAACTTAATTGTAAAGCAGAATTTTTTGCTACATTTAGGAAGGTATAAACCAACGTTTAATTTAAACTGCAAGCATTTTCATTTCGTCATAGGCCGTAAAAACAATATTCCTGACATATTTTTTGCTAAAAACAAACATGTTACCATAACGTGCTAGTAAAAAGACTACTGCGCCACGTTGACGTGTTTTTAGAGCTGACATCAAAGCTCCGCTCAATTTGTGAAATTATATTGTTAAGGTACGATTCCACTAGTGTGCGGAACTGTGCGGCACAGTGCTGCACAGCGTACGGCACAAATGTTTGCTTTAGTCGACTCACTCAAGCGAACAAGAACAAATTGTGCGCGAACATTTTAGCAATGTTTGCGCACAGCTGTGCACTCGTGTGCGCGTAGGTACACAGTACAAGTAGTGGACTCGTGTCGACGCGTACGCACTCGTTGTTCGCCAACTCAGTCTTGCTTCCGCTACCAAAGCGAAAACATTTATTTGTGCGCGCACATGTTTTAACAGAGTTATACTATAAATTGGACGAATGATAAAATCATTAAATTTATTCAAGCGATTGAAACTTATCCTCTATTATGGGATTCCAGTCACAATGATTATAAAAATAGAAACAAAAAACACGACGCCACTCAAGAGTTAGCTAAATGTTTCAATTGTGACTCGACTGAGGTAATGAGAAAATGGAAAATTATTTTGGCTACATAATAAAACACAAGCTGCAGCACAAATCACTACGTTTTCTCGCCCGTCCAAATTAACAACTGAAGACAGAACTCTTCTCAGTGAACATGTTGTTCTTGCACAATAAGTGTGCCACACTGTGCGTTTACAAAAGTTACGCACAGTCTTGCCGGTGGAGCCAGAAGCTAAACTCGATACAAGCTTAGTACGTGCAATGCTGGAGTTATGCACAAAATGTTTGTAAACTAATGTGCTAAACACTATTTTGGTGGAATCGTACCTTTAGATGCTCAAAACGAACACGCCCCGTGTACCCGGCCTTACTTGAACAAGAGTTGTGATCGCTATTTTAATCGGACATTAAAAAAAGACGTGTGGCACTCGGGGACTGCCGCGGTAAAGCTATTGCATAATTAGTATTTTATTATTTATCGAAACCTTACACTCGACACCTAGAGGCGAGTTGCTGAACTAAAAGTCATTAAAAGTTCTGCTATTCATCGATAGATGGCAACAAAACTAAAAAGTATCACTAAAAAGTGTAAGGTTATTTTCGTTACGGAATTTCTGGATTCGGTCAAAAACCTAAAACTTAAACCCTAAACCCCAAAACCTACCTACCTAACCTACCTAAATCCTAAAACTATCTAAGAATGAACTTAACGAATGAATGATAAAATGAATGAACTAAACGTTGCCTCTTAAATTAAAGTTTCGAAAATACATTCAGCAATTAACAAAAACATAGATTAAGCTAAAACGTACCATTTGAATGTTTCATTAAAATACGTAATTTCTTTGTACAATTAAAGTATTCTTTGTGGGGTTGAGCTGGCTTCGTCGCTATTTACGTTGGAAAACCTTTCAGAGTGTTTCCTCAGTGGAAGTTCTTTCAATTCTTTCGAGCTACAAATTCCGTTAGCGATTTTCCGGTAGTCAATACCTTTGAAGAACAATAGAATGTTTTTTTGGTACAATACGTTTATTTCGTTTGGAAAATTATTATTGGCGGGACCAAGTCAAGCAGTATTGATAAGAGCTTGTTGTTTCGGTGACCTTTTTGTTTGGGGCTTTATTGTAACATAGTTAGGTACTAACATCGACCTGTTATAGAGGGTTAGGGTTATAAGGAAAAGGCATGCTAAGCCGAAAAGGGCTTATAGTAGTCGTCATGAGAAACAACTTTTACTATGAGGCCAAGACGGAATTTGCACCCTTTTGACCTTGTAATGATACTTTTGCTAGTAAAATCAAAACATTCAGTAACAAATAACATAAAATTTATCTTATTTTGTTGCTTATTTGTTTAGTATCTCGCGTATCCAGCACGTCAATAGCATGCCAGCAGAATTATACAGGGTTATATTTAACCGAACTAAATCAGTGCGAGGCTTTAAGTTCCATGACTTGCATAAATTTATCTTCTTTTATTATAAAACAAACAAGAACGATTGTTTTTATTAGGGCTCCGAAAGAAAATAACTCTACCCTAAGCGAAGCTTAAAGCTTGTTACTTTTAAAATACAACGATAAAAAATGTCAAACTTTAAAAATTAGGAAAAAATAGGAAACGTATTAAGTTTTGTGAAGACGTGAAACAAAAGTTAAGTAGTATGTACGGAAGCTAGCTGCTGGCGAGAGGTTTCTACTGAATTAAAAATAACCCTGTATTCATAAAGTTTTATTATTGCAACGGTAGACATAATTTATTCCTTTCATAACAGACTAAGTGTGCCCTGGGGTTGCTGACCGTGTAAAAGTTTAAAAAGCTACGCCACGATCTCAGACAAACTTGAAAAAAAAGATGGAGCAATGCGTTAGATTTGGGTGAAGCCAAGAACTCTATGTTCGCGCGTTCGTACACAAGCTCTACCTACAGGGTAATAATAAAAGGGTATGCTAAGCCGAGTTGAAAAAAAATTCAGCTGTTCCATAGAAAAATGTCAATAACTCTCGACAAAATGAATGGAACATCTTATTTTTTTGCGAATTCCGGCTTGGTGTCATAGTTATAGTTGTTCTTAATGATGAGTACCTACTATGATCCCTTTTCAGCTTTCTTTATAACCCTGTATAGTACCAGAAGTAGTGGAGTCTTGATATGTCAATGTATGTGCACGTACGCGCCAAAGTAGCCCATGCTTCATCCAAAATTAACGCAGTGCTCCATCTTTCTCTAAGTTTATCTGAGGCTACGATATGAACCTTCGCAACCTGGCAAAAGTTCAAAAAGCTGATTCGATTCATTTTTCCCTCAGTGGCCAGAAAGCAATTTCCTATCCAAAAACTTTACTTGTTTATAAAGAAACTGGGTCGCGATAAAAAAGGCGTTATTTCGTTTTTTCCTTATGCAACCCTTTTTAGCAGTTGAAACTTGAGTTTAGTTTTTATTTCAAAGTTCGTAATTAAAATAATAATAACTAAGAATAAAAAAATACGGATGAAACCATGTTTCTGCCTGAAAATAATTTAGATAATTTAGCTATGATTTAAAAAAATAAATCATTTTCAAATTTTTAAAAACTTGAAAATGATACTATTTATTCACCATAGAGAGAAAAAAAGACAATTAATAGTTTATTTATCTATCTATCATTGTTTTCCAATCAAAACAAACCCAAACACAAATCAGAATCACCCACAATCCACACACAAATACCCACAATCTAAATATATTCCAACCTTATTTATGTAGTTATCTTTGCAAACATTTGCAGTGACATAATAAATAAGTAAGTTCATAAGTTTCGAGACAAAACATTCCTGTGGCAGCTGCCCCAATCTTCAGGATAAAATGTCGTAGCATATTATTTTTGGGATAAAATATAAAATAACTCTGTTACACAGTGGTGGATCCAGTGGGGGGCGTTGCTAAGGGGCTCAAGCCTTCCCCAAATTCCTCTACCTTTTTAGGGTACTGAACCTCTCTTCGGGGAAGAACCCTTAAGGCGAGAGTTCGGTGTCTCTCTGTCTGTCATAGCCAATCATCTCAGGAACTATAAAAGCACGTTTTTGCTATGGCAGATTTATATTTTTACCCTCAGCCACTTGTGTCAAGCCCCCCCCCCCCCCTTTTCCCAAAATCCTGGATCCGCAACTGCTGTTTACGAAACTCGAGAACATTACTTTTTATTCACATCTCGTTTACGAGCAAAGCTGAGTCCCAATTCCCAGCCGAAGTTTTGGAGCTAGATAGGTAGAAAACCGTTTCAGCTGTGAAAGACAGCTTTGTGGATGTGAGGATAATTCCCTATCGTCTGCGATCATATTTTAACGTCGAGGTACGCATTAATAAAGAGTTATAAGAAAAGGGCACAGAATTATTTATACAAAATCAGCTGTGCTATAGAAAAAATCTCAATGACACTCACCGAAATCAGATAATACTCGACAAAATGTGCGGATCAGCTGATTTTTTTTCTCGATTTCAGAGTTGCTTCCATATCAAATTCCCACTAATATTATAAATGTCAAAGTTTGTATGTTACTCATTCACGCAAAAACGGCCGAACGAATTTTTATGAAAGGTATGAAGGTAGCTTATATCCTGGATTAACTTTAGGCTACTTTTTATCCCGGAAAAAGTGGGTGAAACCGCGGTGCGCAGCTTGTTCTGCTATAATGATGACTACTCCGAGCACATTTCGGCTTAGCATATCATAGCTTATACTTTTCTTTGCGACTATAGTGCCATCTCATAAATAAGCAATGTAGCGTCATAGTATCATTCTTGGTGCAAAGCATAACTAATGCCTTCCAGCGTGGTAATGCTGCCAACGTTATGGCAGCTTTGCACAATAAACAGCAAAGGGCGGGTTCAGATGCAGTTTCAGATTATTTATTTGTCAAAACATGGGTTACACAAAAATACAAAGTTGTAGTTTAGGTGTTAATTTTATTTTATATGCTCATGTTCTTGTCGCGTTTAGCGTACTTAATAATAGCTAGACTTGATAAAAATTAAATAATAAAAATGGCAAAGTAGGTTAATTAATATTAAATTAATTAAATTAAAACAATTATTTCGAATATTACAGTCAAGCTTTATTAAATGATTATATTTTATGTTTATGTCGGGAAATTTTTGTCGATGTGAAATTCCGAAATTTCGTAGTAACATTTTAAGTGCAACATTTATTTGGTTGAGTTGGTTTTTCATTTGTAATTTATTCAATAAATTGACCGTAAAAAATAGCTTAACAAGTAGCTTAGCTGTAGGTAATATATTATGTGCCAGGATTACATCTGACGCTTATTGTAATAATAAGATTAGGTATTGTTTGTTTTTTGTTAATTTCGTCGGGGACTGTGGTAAGAAAATTATCGAATTCTTAGCAGCCAATTTTCCGTAAAACGATTTCCCGGCTAGGCGGCCCTTTCTATCTCAAATTCAATGAAAAGCGCTCAGTCTTTCATCATTTCGTTTGAAATATCTTTAGCAAATAGTGGATGTTGGATGGCTATTGATGTGGTTGGCTGGAGACGAGATGGCTTAAGCCTGTAACGAGCGTATTTATAAGAAGAAAAACTTTCAGTAATCACAAAAAATTAAGCTCAAAATAATGGTAATGAAATGAGTATAACAACACAATACTCCATTTTTTTCAGAGTTGCCAGTAGGTACTCAAACAATACATAACTCCAAACTGTTATTGCTGGCACTATAGATAATTTGGCAGTAACTTTTTACTCGACACCCACACAGACCGTCCTGTCATCGCTGCCTTGTGTTTCTAAGTGTTGGCGTCAAAGGTTAACTCTTCAATAAAATTTAAAACAATGCTCACTGACGTCGACACTGGCATTTAGCTGACGACTGGGAGGGAGGGAAGTATTCTGGGCCGGTCGAGATGATCTCGGTCACTCTCACTGTCATGACATTTCTAATGCGTGCGACAGTGACTGAAATAGTATCTCACTCGCCAGAATAGCTCCGGCGAGCCAATAAAAATAATACGCTGCCTGCTGGTAGATAAAGTGATTCGGCAGTTACTGCCAATAACCGTCTGTTGAGAGACACTTGTTGTGACTGCCTTTTTAATGCCACACCCATTCATGACGTGTTATGAGTCGTTATGTACAGACGGTTAGATGGATGGATAATCTCTTTATTGTTAGCATTAGAAATTACAAACAAAAGGATAGTTAGATGTTCTATGTATTTATACCAACAAGGACAAGTGTTATTTTATTTTGTTTGTAATTTCTGGTTTGAACAACAAAGAGTTTTTCTACCAAGTATCAATCTAAGGCACTGCACTATTTCGCATTGAGTTTTGTCTCACTTTTCCTCTAGCTGATAGAGTGAAACAAAAGCCAGAGCGAGCTAGTTTAGATTCAGATTCAGATTCAGAAATATTTATTGAACAACTGATAGTTACGTTGTTTAGGCTCGCACTAAGAGTTTGCGGTGCAGCATCGATCTAATCCGACTTCGGTGCGGTGCAGCCACAGGCTTTTACAAGATCTTTTTTATCTATACTAATATTATAAAGAGGAAAGATTTGTATTTTTGTATGTTTGTGTTGAATAAACACAAAAACTACTAGACCTATTTAAAAATTCTTTCACCATTAGATTGCTACATTATCCCTGAGTAACATATGTATTTTATACCCGTGCAAAGCCGGAGCAGGTCGCTAGTTACGAATAAATCAGCGTTTGACAAACCAACTCGCCTGTTGGTGAGCGACGTTGTGGTCGAAGTTGAAGCACGCAGATCAATTCAGATCGTTTTTAAAACAATAGCAAGCGCTTCTAACTACGGGATAAAAACAGTGTCAAATGCTAAATTTTCGATAAAATTATCAAACGTGAGTTTTATGGCTTTGTTTGAACGCCAATAGAGCTGTAGCTTTAATAATAATAATTTATTTATTTGCAACTAATAACATGATAATTATGGTCTATTTACATTATATTCTACTACAATAATTGCTTAAGATTATTAATTTAGAAAAGTTAAGTTATATAAACTTAATCTATATAATATGTATTATCTTTATTTAGTGGCAAAATATTGTGCGAGTCGCATTTGATTTTTCAAACTGGATGCAAAATATTTGTCAACATCAATTTCTTTTCTGAAGCAGCTTTGTTAGCAGGTACGAGAGTACCTTCTTTTGGGGTTCGTTTTTGATAGAAAATTTATAAAAAATACGGTCTCACTTTACGCCCGAAAAAATAATCCCGCTGTCCAATTTTTCTATCGAATACGAACTGCGTATTTTATTAGATGTGCTCGACCCACTATTACCAGATTACTTATACATATTATTCCAGATTTCTTGTTGATAATTACTAGATTTATCTTAAGATTTCTTGTTGATAATTACTAGATTTATCTTAAGATTTCTTGTTGATAATTACTAGATTTATCTTAACAGCCTATTTAGTTTATTTGTAGCAATAACGAAAAGCTTTTGCTACAATTGTCATTTATAGCAATAAAATAGCTTATCGAATGTTTCTACATTACTTAGAGGTTAAAGGGTAATTTCTTGGAAGTGATCACATTTCTACGAAATAAATATTTTTCCCCAAAAACAAACAAGTATCAAATTATCATTTTAATTGATGTTATGTCATGTAATATCTGTCGTAATCTCGTAATACGATAGCAACAACGTTATGAATGTTTATCGAAATAAACAACCGCCTTATTTCTCGAGAGCCTTTGACATGTTTGTTTCTCAGAAATTGGGTTGTCATCTACGATCATTATTTATTTACTCTAGTTTTTACATAGATATGTAACCAACAACTACCGAGAATAGAGAAGATATAACTACTAAAAAGCTATGTAGGTAGGTATGTATTGTTCACAGGGCCATAAGGTAACCGAAAAGAACTCATAGTACCTACTCATCAGTATGAACAACTTTTACTATGGGACAAACATAGAATTGGCGAAAAAAAAAATCTTGTCGAGTGTCGTTCACATTTTTCCAGGAAACAGTTGATTTTTATTTCGCGTTTTCCGGGTAAAAGTTGTTCATTATGGTGAGTTAACTATGAGCATTTTCGGCTCAGCAAACCCTTTGCTTATTACATTGTATCATAACTACTGAGAAGATAGAGCTACTAAGTTACTATGTACTGAATAAATTAATAATAATAAACTCTGTTGCCATTTGTTAAATTTCGGTAATCGTATCTGGGTTTTATAGCTTAGTAATAAGACAAGCAAGTCATTTTTCTAATGTTAAACGCCAGGCTTTGCCACACTTGCAAAATGGCTCAAACAGCGTTACAAAAATGGTATGTTTGTAACGCTGAGATATTTCTTCTTCTTTTTATTTAGTGTGAGAAACATTTAAAGTAGTAACACAGGGGCTTTTGACATTGTTGTCTTATCACTAGTTTAGTATTCTAAATTGTTTATTTTAAAAAAATAATGATTTTATTGCACTGTGATCGGAGTTACACAGGTATACCAAATTTCAGCTCAATGGGACATCGGGAAGTAGTTCAAAATTCAGTTGCAAAATTTGGCCAAGACAAACCGACATACAATGCAAATTTAATAAAAGATTATAAAAAATCAATGCAGAATTAATTACCCCTCAAAGGCTGGGTGCTCTTCGCGCAGGTGCTCTTCGGACGGGTGCTCTAGGTGGACTACTTCCAATAAAACTAGAGCTTCAAAAATTATAAATATGCAAAACAATTTTGTACTTCACAAAACCTACCCTAAATATTTCGTTTCCGTAAAAAGTCACCCGGCATTTATGTAAAGGTATGAGAAATCTCTTCCACCTAAGCATAAATTAAATCCAAAAAAATCTCGGTTCCGTTTATTTTTCCTTTCTAAAGAAATACATTTTATTCACGTGAAATTCGGTTTCCCTATCAAAAACGAACATATTTCATTGTGTTCGTTGGGTGGCTGTGATGTTTTTATTATTTAAATTGGATTCGTTAAAATAACAGAAATATCTACACAATTCTGTTGTAAAGGTTTTAACTAGATTGGTATATTTAAATTTTAGAAACCTATTCTTATATTTACTACATTCAAATTAGACCAGTGTAGAAGCCTTTAAAATAATAAAAAGAGAAAAAAAATAATAGTAGGATGAAACCCAAATACTCTGTTTTCTTAACTGTTTTTTTTTTGCGATTGGCGTAATTGGCTCTTATTGGCGTAATTGGCTCTCTTAATTCTACCATACACCGACGACTAAAAAACTTATACATTTTTCGAATTTCGAAAGAATTTATATGAGATCCAATATTTACATGTCGGTAAATCCAACCCTACGAGATAGATAGATAAAC
This sequence comes from Alcis repandata, assembly GCA_949125135.1. Taxonomy (NCBI): domain Eukaryota; kingdom Metazoa; phylum Arthropoda; class Insecta; order Lepidoptera; family Geometridae; genus Alcis; species Alcis repandata. The sequence goes on along the minus strand of OX421226.1, from coordinate 4,737,678 downwards.
TCTTTATTACGAGCCATGCTTACAACCGATATAATTCAGCCTCCATGCACATTCCACTATTTAAGTAGAGCCAGACCGGTATTTAGCTGCGAACAGCGCTGCTACCCACACAATGGCCGCAATCAGCGCTGTTGTTAAGAAAACTGTCGATAATAATCACCCTCTAACTCCCAACTGAACAGGTATGTGAGCGCAGGCCAATAATATTGCATTTACAGTAATTAACAACATTAATCAAATGGGTAATAATGTGGAGAACACACTGCATTTGACGCGTAATTTGGTTGTTACCGAAATAGATTGACGTTTTGCGTATTACCTAGGTATTTTGGTAACAGCGTAATAGGCATAGTTTGACGTTTTGCTACATATGGTTTGATTAAAACCAGAAATTATAAGGTAAGAATTATTAAAAGAAATAAGACGGTATTTAAAAAAACAAAAATGATAAAAGTAGGGAAAGAATTGTCATAGATTTGCCGAACAATTGCTATTTGCTTTTTAAACGTTTTTATTTAGCTCACCCCGTTTGTTTTATTCTTGGGTCAAATTTAGTAATTCAAATTTCACCCTCTTCCTGTCAACCGATTAATCTGAAATTTTGTATACATTTTGGATTTTGGTGACAATACAATTATGTTTATTCATTATCATTATAAATTCAAGATGGCCGCCGCTACAAAATGGCGGATAACGTAGGTTTTATCAATCCCATCAATATGGGTATCAAATGAAAGGGCTCAACAAGCAAAATACAATATACTATAAAAAATTGAAATACAAGATGGCGGCTGCTACAAAATGGCGGATAACGTAGGTTTTATCGATCCCATCAATATGGGTATCAAATGAAAGTGCTCAACCAGTATAATACAATGTACTATATAAAATTAAAATCCAAGATGGCGGCCTCTACAAAATGGCGGATAACTTAGGTTTTATCAATATGAATTAAACAGAATGCGAAATAAAAACTAAAAACTAGAAAATAAAAATACCGTGGGGAGAGTTAAGTTAGTTAAGTTAGAGACGTTGTGACGTGCCCCACGGTTTTATTTTAGTCTAGTCTAAACATATGTTTATAATTCCCACGACTGTATCTATTTTATTATTTTTTGGTCTTTAGTACATTTATCTTAAACATTGCAATGTATGTTTTTTTTTTAACATAAAACCGTTTAACTTAAAAAGTTTTTTTACCTATTTTTTTATTCAATATACTCGTACTGTTAACTGCATAGAAAATGAAATATGTTTCTATACCATATAGTATTCACCATTATCTGACTGGCTAAGTGACACAAAGGTTTGGGCGAAAAAAACAAACACACGTAGCCTAAATAGCAACTGACTCTCAAGTGAAGCAGCCGGAACACACCACACCGACTGATGCTTGACGATAGATTTTTGAGCCGAACTGCGGCTGCTACTGCTGGCCTATGCGTGTGCAGAGTCGAAAGTGACACAGTACAGCATAAAACAGATTTTGCAGAGCAGAGCAGACTTATATAGACATAGAGCGCAGATCTGGATAGACACAGGTCTGCGTCGCACGTGCCTACGCCGCAGCGTACGAATATATCAGTTTCAAGCATTTAAAATACTGCTCTGACCTGCGCTACGTTGACCTGCGTCTCAGCATACGCAAAGCCAACAACCTTTCCGACTTCCAGCCTTGTTTTGTTTTTCCTAAAATAAATTTTACGCCAGAGTAAATGTCCCAAACTAAATTAGAAATGTTCGTCTATTTACCAAGCGCGTAGGTTTCCATTGTCAACAAACAGCGGCTCTATTAGTTGAATGTCAGCGCTGCCCGCGCGTTTCCTGCGATAAAGACTATCCTTGTCTTTTATACACAATGCACGTTATCGGTATTTTCGCAACGAAAATCGGTACGTGGTAATTAGCATTAGTAACTGGTAACTGTTCGGATACGTACTTGCCTAGTGACCTACTTAAATTTATGCCATCTACGTTTATCTATGTTTTTAAACTAAGAGGTAGGTCGGTATATCAGCCGATAGTATCAGTTATTAGTATAGTAAGTAATTGAAGTACCTACCCAAAACCCATATGTAGGTATTCCTATGTAAAATATGTAACGTAGGTTAAGCCGAGTGGCTAGTCCTATATCTGACATGGCGATTGTTGTTATAAAATAAACAATCAGGACCTACAATTTAACACATACTTAACTACGATAGTGCTCAGTTTTAATGATCACTCGCGGTCACTCATTCGAAGACTGACCGTATCATCTGTGGCTTAACATTGACAATCGGTTACAAACACCTAGCTAGGCACGTAGGCACGCTTACAAATCGTCGCTTTCCAACAGGCGAGTTGTCTAACGGGAATTTACTAAAGGTCCAACGCGGATTTAATAATGAAAAAAAGAGAAGGAACCTAAACACACGAACTCTATAACCCAAGCACTCTAGCCTTATAAATTAAATTTTGAATATTATTACCGTACGTACCGTTTCTTATAAATAAAACTAAAGCGATTTTTAACTCTCTGCAAGTTTCATGGGTACGTAACGTATATCTGTATGTCTACAGCCTAACATCGTTATGATGTAAACCGATATGACTACCACATCAGCCTAATTTGCTAAAGGACCGAAATGTGTACGTCCAAAATTTAGTGGGCTTACTATTTACGCCCGAATGCTGTTGATTCGCCGAATGAACACGTATTTGATGACAGGCGTTTGAAAATGTTACAGTATTCTGTGATGTTACTACGAATTTTCGAGAATTGCGTAATTCGGTACCACGGCGCTAATGACGTTATCGTAATGGATACAGGGTTATGAGAAAAAGGTATGCTAAGGCGAAAGGGGCTCGTAGTACTCATGATTGTCAACAACTTTTATTATGCGACGAACCCTGAAATTGCAACAAAACAGGTTTCATTCACTTTGGTCAAGTTTCATTGACATTTTTCTATGGAACAGCTCATTTTTTTCTCGATTTTTGAGTCGGTCTTATATTGAAAATTGTTTATAATAATGAGTACCTACTGTGAACCCTTTTTAGCTTTCTAATATAATAACCTTTCCTTATAACGCTGTACAATAGATACCTACACTTATTAAATAGGATTGCTATGTATTTGGATTTCAATTGAGTAGGTACTCGTATTCAATTCTGCTCTAAGCCGAGTTTCAACCCTTCAAATATAGACACTATTATTTACTCTGTGATATAGACTAAAGTACTGACTCTGACTTCTTGTTTCAGAACCGAAAGGACCGAAGACACAGTATCCAGCAGTGGCAACCTTAACAACACTGCAGTTAGACACAAAATCGTAGTCCTAGGCGCCGCCAAAGTGGGCAAATCGTCGCTTATATCCCAGTTTCTCTACACCACATTCTCGCCTAAATACAAAAGGACTATTGAAGAGATGCATCATGGAGACTTTAACGTGTCTGGAGTGAGATTGACACTGGATATCTTAGACACGTCGGGAGCGTACGAGTTTCCAGCGATGAGAGCGCTGTCGATGCAATCTGCTGACGCTTTTATTCTTGTTTACGATATCACTGATGCGGAGAGCTTTGCTGAAGTAAGAGCGCTGAGGGATCAGATCCATGAGACTAAGGATAGCACAGCGGTGCCGATCGTCGTCGTCGGGAATAAAGTGGACCTTGCAGAGACGGGGGACAGACAGGTTTGTTTAAAATAAAGAAACTAAATAGGAACCTCTACCATACATCTACTCGTACCATATACAATATACAATCTGGTTACTCCATCTTCGACCGCATCGTCGCTTACCAATAGGCGAGTTGGTGGTCAAATGCGGATTTATACTTTGTAAAAAAAAAAACAACATTATTAGAAAAAGGTACGTTAAGCCTAAAATGGCTCATAGTAGGTATATTTTTGAAAAAAAACAGCAGTTCCATACATTTTTTCGAGTCACATTGATATTTTTTTATGGAGTACAGGGTTGGTCTCATAGTAAAAATAAAAATAGGTAAAAAAAATTTTAAGTTAAACGGTTTTATAAAACAATAAAAAAATGTACTAAAAACCAAAAAATAATAAAATAGATACAGTCGTGGGAATTATAAACATATGCATAGACTAGACTAAAATAAAACCGTGGGGCACGTCCCACGGTTTTCTTGCCCCACGGTTTTATTTTGGTTTTTAGTACATTTTTTTATTGTTTTATAAAACCGTTTAACTTAAATTTTTTTTTTACCTATTTTTATTTTCTAGTTTTTAGTTTTTATTTTATATAGTACATTGTATTATACTGGTTGAGCACTTTCATTTGATACCCATATTGATGGGATCGATAAAACCTACGTTATCCGCCATTTTGTAGCGGCCGCCATCTTGTATTTCAATTTTTTATAGTATATTGTATTCTGCTTGTTGAGCCCTTTCATTTGATACCCATATTGATGGGATCGATAAAACCTACGTTATCCGCCATTTTGTAGCGGCCGCCATCTTGAATTTCAATTTTTTATAGTATATTGTATTCTGCTTGTTGAGCCCTTTCATTTGATACCCATATTGATGGGATTGATAAAACCTACGTTATCCGCCATTTTGTAGCGGCGGCCATCTTGAATTTATAATGATAATGAATAAACATAATTGTATTGTCACCAAAATCCAAAGTGTATACAAAATTTCAGATTAATCGGTTGACAGGAAGAGGGTGAAATTTGAATTACTAAATTTGACCCAAGAAAAAAGAAAACGTGAGCTAAATAAAACCGTTTAATAAAAACATAATGACGAGTAATATAAGTAAGTCTCTTTCAGTAGTAATTTTAGTGTCTGATGAGTAATTTCAGTCTGTTGTTAAAACCCTGCACAATATAGTCTATGGTATTAATTACAATCGATATCTCCACATGCGGGTTTACGGTATGCTGTCGTTCAAAATGAATGAGAAATAAAATTGAATAAAAGTCCAATACAATGAAACCATCATCCATCTCATTCATCTCTCATCGGAAACATTTTATACAGCGATATTTTACACAAAAGAGTTGTTATTGGGAACTCATCAATTTGACTGACTTTTGTTTGACATGATAGTGAGAATCGTGTTATCTTAAAAGAGCCTTCATTTTTTTCATTCTAATAAATGTATTTTTTTCACCTTCAAAAAAATTGCAACCTTAACATTATATAGGTATATTATAACACTAGCGACCTGCCCCGGCTTTGCACGGGTATAAAATATAGCCTATGTTACTCGGGGATAATGTAGCAACCTAATAGTGAAAGAATTTTTGAAATCGGTCTAGTAGTTTTTGTGTTTATTCAACACAAACATACAAAAATACAAATCATTCCTCTTTATAATATTATTAGTATAGATTCCATAATTATTTAGATATCACTTTTATATTTATACATTTTAAAGTTTTGTAGGCACAATAAACTAACACGTTTTAAAAGTAAATTCTCGTAGGTAAAACGAAGCCATCCTACTAAACCAAGCGCCGCCAAAAAACTAATACATTTTTTAAATGCCACCCAGCCCAGTAACCTCACCAGTAACATATAGTTTTCACGTCAAGCTTAGCCAGTCACAAGTCATATAACATCATTTATTTGCGGAGCAAAATCCCTGAGCGATAGTAGAGTGTGGGCAAAATTGAATTTCCGGATGTCAACGAGTGTGAAAGATGGAGCGCGCCCGGCGCGACGACACAGCCAGCTCGGAAGTTGGGAGAACGGCCCTTCCGTCGGCAGGTACGAATGCAACTTTCTAGGCCACATATTCGAAGCATTTACAAATGGAATGCAAATTCGGTTACAGTTAGAATATATTGTTAGGATGCTGCTTTGTTCGTATCTTGGCGACGATAAGGTTTTTTGTAGCTTCTTATATAAGGTGTAACGTAATACTTAAGGGTGTTCTTGATAAAGCACGTCAAAGATTGATGAACAACTTTTGTGATACAAGTTGGCTAAATTCGAGAAAATAAATGTCGAGTCTTAACAAAATATATAGTCACATGATCAATTTTCCATAGAGATTCAATATTTTCTTTCTCGAATTTAGCAAACTTTTGTTCTAGTTGTTCACTTTGACGTGTAGAAGAACACCTTTCAGTATTATTACACCTTTCCGTTATAACTTGTATACTGTCGGAGTTAGTCTCCAAAATTAAAAGTTTGGCTATATTTCATCACAATTTAACTTAATAGGTATGTGAGATGATGGAAATTATATCTAATTTTAGATTGTAGAGTAGATCTTACTCATACACTTGAAGTTAATAACTGCTCAAATTTCTCTCTCTTGCTTTCGCACGTGACTTTTCACGTCGGAGAGAAATAACTTTAGCAGGGTTTATAAATAAGGCCTAAATTATATTATGTCTGAATTTAGTACCCTAATAACACAATATTACTGATGTTGTATTGATGTCTACCGCAACACACATCTCCATTAGACGTACCTAAACGAGACCGCCGCTCCCGTATTGGACTATGCATCAACAAAGTTGTTCTTAATGGCGCACAGATGCTGCATCCTCTGTCATAGAAGATAAGGCTCATGTGTGTATGTGTATTTGTATTGTATTCAAGAACTCGGCTACGTTCCTATACAAATCTGCACAGCATTTTCTTAAGAATTAAACTAATAGGTACAACGCTTCAATAATGCTTTTTATGTTCTAGAAAAAAGAGACCATAACTAAACAAAACCACATTTAAAACAGTATCTATTTTTTCAAGAAACTCCTTGCTCATAAGTTCTAATTGCGAAACTTGCAACAATCTAACCTATCCTAAAGATAAAGATAAAGAGCGGGCTCTTTTTCCGCAACTAGGCCGGTAATCGGCCCTTTTTGCGTGAACTACATATGCAGGTTTCCTCACGATGTTTTCCTTCACCGAAAAGCCAGTGGTATGTAAATTCGTACATAAGTCCTAAAGAACTCATTGGTACGAGTCGGGGTTTGAACCCGCCACCTCAAGAATGCGAAGCGGCGGTTCTCCCACTGAGCTACCACGGCTCTGTATCTAACCTATCAGCTATCTGAATCAATTTCCGTACCTGCCTAGTTACCGGAACACTGCGCTTCCCGCATACTGGCTTTGTACCAGTGTGGACTACGTTCTACCTACTTTGTTTGTACTTCATAGCATAGGTAGGTTTAGGTATTGGTAGGTATATTTTTTATAGGTAAAGCTAAATTAAGGAAGCAATACAGGCTATGTACAGCCGAGCCAGTAGGTACACACGTCCGGTCCGCAGCGGGTGAAACCGACAAGTTCGGTGTGGCCGTAGGCTTGCACCAAGGATCGGCTTTAAGCCCATATCTGTTCCTCTTGGTGATGGATGCACTGACATCAGACATACAAGAGGAAGCACCTTGGTGTATGCTGTTCGCTGACGACATCGTACTTGTCGGGGAAGATGGTCTCGAGGTACAGAATAGACTGGGAAAATGGCTCGAAAAACTGGAGAAAGTTGGATTGAAGATCAGTAGGACCAAAACAGAACACTTGTTCTGCAACTTTGGTGGTCCTTCCAGCTTTACTCCAATAGCCTTAAATGGTGTATCCCTACCAGTCTGTTCCGACTTTAAGTACCTTGAGTCTCTCTTCCAAAACGATGGTGACATAGAATAGACCGAGACGTGCAAAACAGAATTAATGCGGGATGGATGAAATGGCGACAGGTCACAGCAACCACATGCGACCCGCGAATGCCCCTTAAGCTTAAGGGGCAAATTTACAAAAGTGTCATAAGACCTGTCGTCATGTATGGATCGGAGTGTTGGGCCACAAAAGAATCGGATGAAAGACGATTGCATGTAGCGGAGATGCGAATGTTGAGATGGATGTGTGGTGTAACACGAATGGATAGAATTAGGAATGAGTATATTAGGGGAAGTCTGAAAGTAGCGCCAGTGACAGAAAAGTTGACAAGTAATCGTCTATCGTGGTACGGGCATATTATGCGAAGAGAGGAGGACCACATCACAAAAAAAGACGATGAACTTGAGTGTGAATGGGTATAGCTGTAGAGGACGACCAAAGAAAGTATGGATGAACTGTGTGAAAGATGATATGAAAAGGAAGGGAGTGTATTCAGATATGACGAATGATAGAGATGAATGGAAGAAGTGTACATACTGTACCGACCCCACGTAAGTGGGATAAGGGTAGGCAGATGATGAGGTAAAGCTAAATTAAATAAAACTTAATAACTTATAATAAAAAAAAGGATTTATTAAACATTATTATTTTGTATTATTCTACTAGGCGTGTAGGGTTACTCGCCTAAAATGAAATCATTTTTTTTATTAAAATGACCATTACGCATTTATTGCGCTTGCTCCATTATTGTTCTTGACCTTAAAAAAAATTGGGTTTTTCAATTTCGATGGGATACTCAGAATTCCATTGACTTGAATTCCATTGAAACATGACTTATTGCATCCTAGCAACAATCTGTTTTCAAGTCAATATCCGTAGCTGCCAGCTTAGATTGCCAAAAGCGGAACACTGCGCTTCCTGCATACATTGCCCGGCTTTATATCAGTGCGGTACATTCTACTTTGTTTATATTTCATAGCATACTCGTAGGTGTTGGTAAAGCTAAACTAATTAACATAATAATTAACATAAACAAGGTTAAAAATGATTACGGCAAGTATGCATTTATTTCGTTTGCTCCATTAATTATTTCGACAAAAGTGAGGATTTTGAATTTCTGAGAATTTCATTGCAACATGACTTATTGCGTAACTAGAAACAATCTGTTTTCAAGTCAATATCCGTAGCTGCCAGCGTAGATTGCCCAAAGCGGAACACTGCGCTTCCCGCATACATTGCCCGGCTTTGTATCAGTGCGGTACTTTCTACTTTGTTTATATTTCATACCGACGACAGGGTCAGCCCGCTCGGCGGAAGACGGTATAGCCGTAAAGCGTACAATGGCGGCCAGTGGCCGGAACACTGGGCTTTCCGCACATATTGCTATGGAGTTTATTGAGAAAAATCGAGTAGCTATAGGCGTAGGTATATATGTTTGTATCGTATACTTACATCATATATTTATATCTGAGGGTGGCCTATAAATATATGCTCGTAAATCTGACTGGTTTCTCTGAAGTAGTGAATTATTAAAGTCTAGTTATTTACTCAAGATTAAGACTGAATATGGAAAAAATATTAAAATAGAAGGAGTCATAAATACACTAATAAAATAATACAGAATATTGTTACCCTTCAAATTGTAAAAATGTCAAAGTTTGGTGCTCATAGGGCATGCAAAACCCGACCGTTTTTAAAACCCGGTTTTTTCGGGTTTTCAATTTTAAAAACCGTTTTTTTCGGGTTTTTCGAGTTTTTCGGGTTTTTTTTTTTGGGCTTAAAATATTTATTATATTAGTGTGTTTATGTAAAAAAAGGCTGAAATGTAGTTAAAATATGTGTTTATTTTCGAAATCTTGTTCCTTGACTATATTTTCGAGATCAATCAGGTAACATTTGGTTTAAGGACACTATACTCACTCACGAATAAATCTAAGTAACAAGCCTACAATAAGCGAGCCTCTAATAAGTAAAAGTATGAATCGTTAAAACCTCTCTAACTCAAACCCTTAGTAAGTTACAAACTCGATAATTTAAATTATTTAACATTTCCCTTGTTCTTTAAATTTTCGAGGTTCTACTGAATGAGGTACATATTCTAATGGTTGTTGATTTAGCTATATTAAAACAAAACATGAAACTCGAGAAAGAAGATGGCTATTTTTTTTTTTTTTTTGCTATAAATTAAAATAATTAAAATATTACCGGAAACCAAGTTTATACAAATTATTATACAGCCAATCCGTGGTTCAAAAGAATCGCATTAAGTCCATCAGGAACGTGCTGAAACTGAATCCCCCAAAAAAGAGAGAGGAAGAGTGGGCCGAAGGGCCGACCCTGCTGGGGGTGGCGGTGACGTTAAATGATCCCGCGACCCCCGGCCAAGAGGCTGAGGGAAACACCCCAGTGGTTTTAGTGGGTATGCCGCCACTAGGGCGGAGACTCCCACATAACCCCGGCTCCCCCGGGTTAGGGGTATCCATAAAGGATTTCCACTGGGTCACCAAAAAAAAAAAAAAGGTATGTGACCCGTGATTACGTGATAAAAAATGAACAAATGCAACTGATCACAGGAGAGATCACTGTTGGACATATTATTTTTAGATATTATGTTAAGTTAAAATGTAATATTACCTACATTACTACTGATTTCTTATTAGAAACTAATTATTAAATCCAAAACCTATACAATAAAATAAATCTAATTCCTTTTTAATTTTTTTTCTTTTCATTTTTTTTCCTATTGGTACTTGATAAATTTGATCATAGTAGAAATACGTGGAAGTAAAGTATCCACGCTGCCCCCCTAGTAGTAATAGGTGAAAAAAAAACATTCTTCTCTACCAGTAGGGATAGATCAGTAGGGATATGTGGAACTGCCGTCGGGAAGTGGTTCATAATTTAGTTACAAGATTTGACCTAACGAACCAGAACAACATCAACAACAAACAGGGCAAGCTAAATAAAAACTCGTAAATACATATTTTGTGGTAGAAAATATTTAGATTGTGAAAAAACTTCAAAAACACAAATACGTGCGCATCATAAGCGCGTCTGTTTCCTTCACTTGACTGAGTGAGACTGCTTGACAAATAAAATGGCGACGTTGTGCGCGGCTGGCGTGGGAGGTGCGGGCGACGCGAGTTGCGCGAGTGGCGCGCGGGCATTCCCCGTAAAGATCGCCGCATTAGCTTAGCAGCGCTTTACTCATCGGCACTCAATAACTCATACAACAACGTCAAACCAAAGCCTACTAATACATATATTGCTTTCTAATACCTAATAAATAAGTAAGTATTGTTGTCAGCTAATCAATTTATTTCATCAATAGAGTTGGGAAACGGTAACTTGATTCTTTATTAATGTCTTGGTGGTAGTTTTATATTATGAATGTAAAAACTCGAAAAACCCGAAAAAAACGGTTTTTAAATCTTTAAAAACCGGTTTTTAAAACAGCCGGTTACTCGGTTTTTTCGGTTACTCGAGTAACCGGTTTGCATGCCCTAGTGCTCATTCAGGCAAAAATAGCTGAACGGATTTGTATGAAATTTTGTAAGATCAAAATTATACCTTGGATTGACATAATGGGTTAAATTATGGCCTACAAGCGGCCTAAAGACTCCGACACTAGGGCAAACCTCTCAACCTATACGAACTTTCTTTTATCGTAACACCTATAGATGTATATTTTATATATATATTTGCGATGCGTTTCACTCACATAGTACCTACCTACAGTGTACAAATAAGTTACTTTCGAACTCGTTAACTCTATAGCAATTTGCGCTGTTAACGCCAAAACGATACCAGGAACAACGTAACAAGAAAACGAGCGAAGAATTTTCCGAACATAATTAAATCACGTTCGACTCGTCTTTGATCCTTTGTTCGACGTTTCCAAAACCTAATGCTCACAAGTCTTCAACACTGGGCTCAATTCTCGGGCGTTCGACAATATTTCAGACGAAACTATGCAACGAGTCTCTAGTACCACAATACCTGACGCAATAAGAGTGGAAGGTGGAGGTATGTTAACGAACCCAGGCCGTGCTCTGTTATTTTAGGGAGCTCGGCTGGTTTGGGTTGGCTGGCAGTTGGGGGCAATGCATAAAATACCCCAAGCAGGACGTCGCCGCGTCGGTACGATCGTATCACCCCCACTTAGAATAAGAATACGATTTCAGACAACTCTTTCAGGATATTTCTACCTTCGGTTTTTTCTCGAAACCATAATCTTGGCCGCTTTAAACGAAGAGTGAATAGAGTCTAAACAACGCATTGCAGTTGCCTTAGATATTGGAGGTGTCCACAGGCGGCGGTGACTACTTATTACCAGCAAGTGGCCCGTCGCTTGTTTGCCACTTATTTTTATGAACAAAATTAAACAAAATTCCTACTAGAGAAATTAATTGGGTTAATCTCGAGCAGGCAAGAATGAGATTCTCTGTGTCTTTGTATCGCGCATCCGCCCGAGATCGTTTCAACTTTGGTCATAAAACATCGATATGTTTCCGGAGCTCATTAACCTTGACTCGACTCTTCAAGGCAGTCTGATTTCAGGATAATGTGTCTGCGAATACGAATTGAGGGTATTTATCATAAACACTGATTTAAGTTAGTCACTACTTAAAAAGTTCGGTCTTCTCGCTGACGTAAAACGTTCGTTTTAAAAAATTGAAAGCGCAACTTTTGCTCACAATTGTTCGCGTGTGTGACATGCGAACGTGAACACATGCAAACGGTTTTAGGTCATTTTAAACTATTATTTTTGCCAGTGATTCCAAAACGAACGCAAGGTAAGCAGTGATTAAGTTTAAGAAGATTTTATACGTACCTAAGGCCCCGAGTTCTAAACATGAGATAAGTCTCTCGTCTCCTTCAGTGTTTTATTAAACTTTGGCTGTCACTCAATCTCAATCAACTACAAAAAGAGGTTACCGAAATAAAAGCTTCAGCTTTACCAAATTGGAATTAGATGGAAGTATGGCAGAATAATTCGGAAATTTTCCGGAACTGTTAGGTTTTCTTAGAAATATACGAGTATGTACGCCTAAAGCAATGTTCTAGCATAAATCATAATAATCAGTTAGTTGCTTAAATAAATATTTCAAAATATGAATCCACAAACAAAAAGATAACGAAATGTTTCTTTAGTAAATAAAAATGTTATCTTACCTTACCTTCATTACATACCATTACACATTCATTGAATATAAAAAAAAAACTCGAGGATCTGGCGGATCCAGATCGAAAAGCAAAAAAAACACCGGAATCAACCCAAATACCTGTAAACCCAACACTTGTTTTTACCCTCAGCCACTTAGCTCAAGTCAAAATCCTGGATCCGCATGCGGACATTTCAGCGAGCGGTGAGCAGAGGAGTTATCATTTATGGGTTGAATACACGTAACAAGTACAAGTAGCAAGACAGTGCCCTCGGCTGAGTACTCAGTTTGTATAATCAGTTTGACGAGGCGAGACAGTCACTAGAACCACGATTTGTTTGCTCGGCCAAGTGTGCTCATTTATTGTTTGCCACTGTACTCGTTACGTGTAGTCAACCCATTAGAGAGTGACCTCTCCTCTCGCTATACCTACTCCAGATCCGGTGTTGATTACTAATGCCTGCAGCATTACTTAGTTCCCATTTACATACTGGTCCAACCATTACTTGCGGCAATTAATTTGTGACATCTCAACCAAAATTTTGCATTGCTAATTCTGCTAGGCCCAAACAATATCGGGTTATAAGGATTGGGTATTTTGAGTTAGTAATAACACCTTTTACTTCAAGACCAATCCTTATATCAAAAGAAAAAAGTAAGCGGGCTGTTCCATAGTAAAATGTCAGTGTCACTCCACAAAATGTGTGGAACATTTGATTTGTGGGATTTTAGGGTAGAAAGTTGTTTACAAACAAGAATACTATGATCCTATTATCCTGACGTATTATCATTTTACTTGTAATTTGTGGTGTGGAAAATAACGACTTTATTTATCTATCCCTTTACGGCTTCACATACCCTTCCTTTATAACCCTGTTTTGGCACATACACAATATCAATACATTATTAGTCTGACTAATTATCTACAACGTAATTGTAATTATTGAGGAATAAAATAATTAATCAGGTAGAAATACTCCCACCGCATCCCTTTGACAATATCGCCAGTAACTATTGATGATTAATTAATTTACCTATTTGAAATTCCATTCATGCCACAGGTATAATTAGTTGTTATTCTGCAGTACGTGTGAGAGCATATCAATTAAATCGAATTACCAAGAAATTGTTCATTGTATGGATATTGCAACATCAAAGTTATGGTAACGTAATCACGGTATTGGAATCATGAATAAGTTGCTGCGCCGTGATGTCAGTTACTATCCTATCATAAAAATCGTATTTCGGGATAAGATGTATTTTCTAAAGAGTATCTAGTAGTTTGGTATGGCTAGTTCAAGGTATTAAAATATCTCTTTGGAATTATGTGTATTGTATAGTGTCAAAACAATATTGTACACTCATTTTTGTTTGGTCGCTATGGAGGAGGAAATCAAACTATGTAAAGATAGATACTGCCCCACAAAAATTGTACTTTCATAAAATTTGTAAGACAAGATCATAATTCTAAAGTCTGTTTTCTCCTACAGGTTGAATTCCACACAACAGAGTCGGTGGTCACCGTGGATTGGGAGAACGGATTCGTCGAAGCCTCCGCAAAAGAAAACATCAACGTGTCGCAGATTTTCAAGGAGTTACTAGTTCAAGCCAAAGTGAAGTACAACCTGTCTCCAGCTCTGAGGCGTCGTCGGCGACAGTCGCTGCCGACAGGCCCCCAGGGACCCCCCGGCTCCAGCCCGACCCCCACGCCAGCCCCCCACGTCCCCTCCGCGGCGCAACTAGCTCATCTCCAGCAAATCCGCGAACGTCACAGCAACAAACGCAATTCCTGTATCATTTCCTAAGGTTCTTTTAGTACTAGACGCGGTACGGAGCGAAAGATAAGAGAAAGAAAAGTTAATCTTCAGAATGTGCTTGAAGACAGAAAGACTTATGACTGGAAATAATTGATTGTTTAATAAAGTTCCAACAAACGTGGCATATCGACCAAGAGGGGTTGTAATTGTGTGTGTAGCTCGGGTGTGTGATGAAACTCGACGATAAAGTGTCGTGTTCGGAATTCTATATTCTTTTGAATGGAATTGTTACAAAGTGTCGCTCTGTACCGTTTCCCTAAAGGTACTTGCACACGGGCAAGTAACCTGCGCAAGGTGAGACACGGATACTAGTGCAAAAGCAGGATGCAGACACATTGCACGTAGTTATGTAGGTACGTGCAGCATGCTCGTACCCGTGTCAACAGGCTGTGTCAGACTACTTTCCCGTGTGCAAGTACAGCATAATGCCACGGTAGATCTTCAAAAGTTTATTAATATTACCATAAGTTTTACAAGTCGTTAAGGTTGAACGTAAGTTTTGAATTTTCTACGTATATATTGTATCTGTAGCTATGTGACGTTTTGTACCTACGATAGTTGTTCAAAATTCATTAAATGCGTTGTCAATATTCTTGAAATAACGTAGTATGATTCTAAAGTAAATAACAGTTTTCAAGTTATAATAAAAGTACTTCAATTCGAACATACTCCACAATCATTATTAACACCTTAATAAGTCCATGTTTAGGTATCAATAATAATAATTATGAAACAATTTTGAAATATATCCAACATTATGACTATATTGCGAGAGCAGGTACGCAAATGTAATATACATCTTGGTATCGCACGCGCGCGCACGCCCGCGACTCAAGTTGCGTAGGTTATACGCACTGTGTGCCGCTACCCTAAACCCAATAATATTGTAACGTTATCAAATATCAGACATTATTACGAAAAAAAAATACATTATTGCGAAAAAAACGTGTCATAATTACATTTCTTTAACGATGAAATTATAGTAATAAAACCAAGTTTATTATGAGTGTCTACGTGTCTAGTAAAATCACACTAATAACACTTGTCGGCTCGTGTCCTCCTAATTTACGGTTATGTCGGGCAATAAACTGTCTTAGTGACATTAAAATTTAGGCATGATAGGTTATAGTGGCCAGTTTACTCACCAAATATTACATTCGAAGCAGGGAAACAATATTAAAATCGATCTATATAGTTTATATGAAAATGATTGTTTGTTCGTCCCTTTTGTATTCCAAAACCATTGATCCGATTGACTTAAAACTTTGTACGTACATGCGAGCTCGGGTTGTGAGCCCCAAATCGGCGAAAACTAAGGCCGAGGCTAAAAGGTAGGTACGAAATCCCGGGAATACATAACCCTGTAATATAAATATTACATTTAGACTTTTTGTTTTACCAAACTATTTGTACCTAAGTATATCCAAAAAATGTATTTATGGTTCGTTTCTTTTTCTATCATAAAAAAAAAACAATTCATGAATATACTTAATATTAATTAAAAATTCGTGAAATTAATTGAATTTCCAATATAATGTAAATCTACTTGTATATTAAACTTCCGGTTTGAAATGTCACAGTGGCAACGTTCGATGTTTGCTGTCTAAACATTAATTACCTTACCAAATTGAGTATAATAATGAAGCCAAATTATCTTACTGACAAGTTTTTGTTGTTTGACTTTTTGAGAAAATATTGGTGTATAAGTGGAGTTAAATAAGATTAATTAGGTCGTAAGAATTCAGAGTGTTAGGAGATGGTGATAACGTAGAGCGAGGGTATATTTCTGACTGGTATACTGTATCTAGTTCTTTGTATGTAAGATAATCGTACTTATCAATATGTAAGTGAATCATTAATCATTGAATAAATAACGAATCATCAAGTTACAGAGAAACGATTCAAAATCTAAAGCCGGCGACTGACCTGAGCATTTTGCCGTAACGTAGCATTCGAAGCGAGCGTGGTGGAGCACGCGGCGCTATGAGCGAGCGGATCGGCTCGCTGTACTGACCTGCAACATTTCGTCGTAACGTAACGTTACGTTACGACGAAATGTTACAGGTCAGTCGCCGGCTTTACCTTTACTTCAATGTCAGATACTTGAGGAAGTTAATTGAATTCTGCTGTAAAAGAGCTCAATTCCTATCCTCAATGGTGATGAAGGTTTCCTATTTCTAAGAACAGTTCCAATTTGTGTTCGTCAGCATAATTGAATTCAACTGAAAAGCAAGTATTCGAAATTAATGTTTGACGTTTCTCAAACGTCGCAACGGGTCCGGGGAATGGCGACGCGGGTTTATTCTAGCGAGTAAGACATTATCTTGGTCACTGTCGCTCTCATTAGAAATGTCATGGCAGTGAGAGAGACGGAGATATGCTCGAGCGCCCAAGAATGAGGTCTCTGGTTCCATCCCGGGATTTCACAGTTGAAATATCAGACGCTATAGATTTAGCTCAGGATCTCTGTTTTAAAGGCATGCGATCTATCTCCGCAGGGAAGTTTCGGTGGAATGAACATCGCTCATCTGTTGTAGTCGGTATTTCTGTTCGTAATTGCAGGATGGCTAGTTTGGTCAGGCTTTGTGATAGATAGGTACCTACCTTAGTAAATATCTGCTAGCGTACCTACCTCTATTTAGGTGTTCATTTGAATTAAAAACCAGCATCTTACTTAGAGATTGTGAGTTATGCATATGCTGAGTTGGGATCGGGTTTTGGCTCAAAGGCACGGATGCGTCTCGCTGTCTATTGTTTCTGTTGATTAGTTAATTGTCGGTTTTTATGTACCTATCTGTGTTTTTGTGACCGAAAAATATTTTTCTGTATTTTTGACAAATTGTACCTACGTTTTAATAAAACGGGTGATTTTATGCGATTTAAGGGTAGATCCTATAATACAAGCTGTATAGGATTATGAGTGTTTACTCGTACACCCACGCGCTTTCGTCAAAATACACTCCAAGGTATTAATAAACCACCTTTCTATTTTGCTAAATCGTACAAGACCTATTTATTATGAAGTTCTAAATTCCGATTACGTGAAAAAAGGCGGAAATATTTTCCCTGGATCATGATTAAACGCTTCCTTCCTAGAGTAGCGAGTTCTGGCGAGTCATCGATCAAAGTTAATGAGGTAGGCGTCAAGTAGGAGCGAGTGTTCTCGCTTTGTGTCTTTCTCGAATTGCTTTTTGGTTGAATAAAGCTTGCTGATGATAATAATCGATTTGGTATCGCTGTATTCGATTTTTATATGGTTTCGATTACCTACTGGTTTAAGTAGTCAAAAAACTGCATAGAAATGTGTTGTTTTTACATGTTTACAAATTATCTAGGTTGTCTTGCATCGCAAATATGGTAGTGGTCGATCGACAAATTGAAATGTTGAATCGACAAAAGTAGCTAAGTAGCTACATCCTGCAACGTTTTTTGCCAGGAATTCACGGAATTCACACATGCATATTTATTTTTACCTAACACTAATGTCCCATGTAAAAAGAATATAACCTTTTCTCTATACTTACGGTTATATTATTAACTACTTTCCTACATTATAGTTGTGGTGGAATCGAAAATGTAATATATTTAATAATATAATGTTTTAATATTATATTTCTTTAATTAACGATAAAAACAAGCCCCGTGAAATAAAATTATTTTCGATATAAATTTTACTTAAACTAGCTTAATTCGATGTATTTCACATAATTATAAAAATACACCAATATACTTACGTTTAGAGGTTTCGTGTTATGGATGTGCCTTTTTTAAAAAGTAATTTAGTTTGTAGTACCTAAATGAATTTTAATTTTTCCTACTAAAACTGTTTAAATACTTTAGCAATGCTTTTTAGTAGAATCTACCCACAAATATGTTTAACTTAATTTTTTGCCAATTTCTAGATAAACAAAAAATATCTTGTGTATTTTCAGTAGACGTATATATAAAAAAAACATTTAGGTAGTCTTGATTATTTGATAGAGTAATAAATTCATCAAATTGTATAAATTATTTAAATATAGTATTTTAATTGAAAAACCAAAGTGTACGATTCGAAAAGTATTTGTAATATTTTATATTTCTATTTAAAAAATGTATATTTGTTTTTAAATGCAGGGCACTGAAGGATTTGAGATGCGTAGATCATTGTACCTTAAATTATGTAATTATCTGTTAGTTTTATTACATTTACATTTATATTTAACGGTAGTGTATCAGTCTGTCCTTATCAACATTTATAATGTAATATTTACTACACTTTATACTTCCAAGAATTCCAATGTAAAATACCTACTTCCCAAATGTTGTCTCTATAAATAAACGAAACCAAATACATCAGAATATAACATAAACATTTTTGTTTTTTTTTACCTTCTCCTGAACAAACATACTTGAACTAAATTACCTAGATTTGCTTTTTAATTTTAATAGGATATTTAAATTGCTAACGAAAAATATCAATAATATAATATCTTCCTATTTAAAGAGTACGTCATTAACGTTATTTTATCAATAAATAAACAAAATTATCTTGCATGATATTATTCGTCATTATCATTATTTTAGTTTAATTTCTACTATACCAATAAATATTGAAAAACAAAGTTACACTAAGTAGCATCTACAATAGTTAAGTTTTTGAACATAACGTATCTAGTTGCATAATTTGAGCAGAATATTCATGAACCTTTTTCTAATATGTATGTACTCTAAACAAACAAAAAAAATCCCTATCTAAAGTAGTCACAATTGCTAACAGTGAATGACTAACCGAAAACTTAGACTAAAATAAAATAAATGGACGGGCCTAAAAGAAGCGCTTATTGAAGACTATTAAAATGAGCGCCGGACGCTCGTTACGTCTGACTGACTCTCACTCCTTCCCAGCACCTGGTAAGTGCAACACCTCTGTGGAGTCAACATATCACCTTCCATCGAACAAATAATGCCTTTGTGCTCATTTCCGTTATGCAAAATACTTCAAAAAACAAAAATAAAAGTTGTTGACTTATTTCGACTGAACGCGATCAACGGCTTAGGCCCGTTCATTTATTTTATTTGAGTTTAAGACCGAAAAGCAATTCTGTGCACGCGCACACACCGCCGGAACAATGGGTAGCCGCCGCGTGAGGACAGGCGGCGCGCGGCGGGCGGAGGCGCGAGCCCGAGCACTTGTTGCGCAGCCCGCATCGATCGCCGCCCTGCACCACCCCAGATAACACGAGGTCCTCCTGCCACTTGGGAACGAGCTTTTGTGCCTACTTGTTGAGTAGCACTCAACAAGCTTCTCTTGGAGACGGTTGCAGTTTCTGAAATGATGTCAAATTTAGACGTATAGCTAATCTATAGGTAGGTAGGTTCAATTTGATCGAATGTAGTCGTCTAATGAGCCATTCTCTGGACTAATCTAGTTTGACAGCACTAAAATTATTCACGTCTGTATCTATTTTAATCTGCTAGAAAGTCATGGTTTTAGCATTTTTAAAGCTGTCTTTAGTTTAGTTTAAAAAACGATACGATAGATTTGACTGCAACGTTTAGCGATTATATCAAGATAAAAGTTTCTATTTACTTTTCAATGCATTTTTCATCAGTTCAATAAGCGTTAGCTGAGTCTTGATTCACACATGCCGCGCGAGTCGGGCTTCTATCTCGGTCTAGACCGTGGTAAGCTAACTAGCCAGAAAGAGATAAAAGCGTGGCTAGGTCAGTCTGGATTCGGCTATTGATGATATAAAACACTGAACGAATCATGAGTTAATTATTAAGGACTACTGACTATATGTTTTGCAGGCATGCATTAATTTTGCAAGCACTTCATCAAAATGTAAATACTGCTTCCACGTTATGCAATGGATGGATAACCACCTTTTTTTTAATGAGCCCATTTTATTCCCGCATAAATCCACTTAAATGACTCTGTTCATAAATCGAATAACATTTTCTTAGCGAGAATAATCACGTCCAAACACTTGGAAACGTACCATTCTCCCCAGTTTTATGCGTATTCTTCCGCTACCGAAACAAATGGACGGTATTAGCGCAGATTCCGACACTTTTCAGGAGCCTACCTTCGCAAGGAAACTCTTAAGTGGCGTTGTCAAGTTTATAGTCTTCATAAATTGCCCGAGCGGAGGCAATTCCGGGACTGGCTTTCGCTCAGCGTTAATGATTTAGATGGAAGCAATAATATCTTTATTTGATTCCGAGAAATAAACGAAACGCCGTAGCTGTAAAGAAACACAAAGATTTTATTGAGACGTGAAACAGTTTTATCTATTGACTATACATAATGGATTGGTTATTGATCAAAGTATGTAGGTACGTTCAGTAATTCAGTAGAATTATATTTATGGGAATAAAATGTTACCTGAAAGAATCAGGTAGGTTACTTCAGCTACAAACGACATACCTACCTACTGTTAAGAATTGTTTTAACCCTAAACGGATACCTTACGGATGAAGCAATTATACAATAGATTGATCCGCTCCGCTAAATGCCAAATCACTTCCAATTAGGAATTAGGATCATTAAGGACCTGCCTTTAAAATGCTAACTAAGATCTGTATCTAAATCTCACAATGGTTGAAATAAATGTTTGAATAGGTATTAAGGTCTGGCGACGGTAATATCTATACTACAGAATAAATTGTAAAGGAACCTATATTAAATTTATCTCATTATTCTAACTCAAAACTTCTCTCTCACGTTTTCTTAGCACTGAACAAAATAGTGTCACAAAAATTACGACCACATTTTTTTTCTTACGAAATTGAGTTTTAACTCTGACGGGTCGGCATTCTCCGCGACAGCTATAGTCAGCACAAAACTTTATGTCTGAAACATTTAGTTCGCTGCCTCTCCTTCCGAGATTTTGAATTAATCTTAATAGCTGACACAGGCAGACAATAAAATGGTTGTGCTATACCTATAGCTATACGTGTATAGGGTAGGGTAGGTATTTGAATAATCGTCTCATTATGATATTCCGCACGAGCGCTGGTTGGATCATTATATAGGTAGCATGTGTCGCGGATCGCAATCCCTTCCGCTCGCAGGCAGCCTTAGCACAACACTCCCATTCAATTGATTTAATATACCATTAGCTCCCGAAATCTCTCTGCTTCTAGCCGAGAATTCTAATGGAAAGTTTTGTTATTCGATTACGAACAACACTGCTGCGAAACTTCCACGAATATGTGTCATTAAGAAAGCTGAAGTTTTCAAAAAATTGCAGCATTCTTAACGAACCAATGTTAAAAACTTAGAACGTATATTGATCCCCACGGGGTAACAGTGTTTCGCGTTCACGTTTGTACCTTTATAATATTCATGAAAGCTGAAATGAGATATTTTAATACGATTCTAAGGATATACGAGCGCAGATTAAACTTTTGTGACGCTGTCGCTGTCACACCTCAATTTGCGAGCGTTTCAATGATATTTAAATATCCATCCGTACAAAAAGGTGATGGATTTTCTTTGAACCGAAATGAGTGCCTACCTGACGTCTTACTTGAGCTTAAATTGTCTCAACCTTGGGAGTTAATACAGTAAAATGAAATACTTTAATGTCGCTCCTAAGAAGGTTTCTTATTAACCCACGACGTCGAAAAACGAGGAGTGTTTTGGGTTTATCGCCTGACTGTATGTGTCTTTGAAGCTCCTAAATGGAAAAACTAATGCAAGGTTATTTTTTTAGTTGAGAGCTTGTTTAACAGCTCATAGCTGTATTCGATTAAAATCTGTGCCTAGGCGTGGCTACTGCTATATTGCGGGTGACGATAAGTTGAAGATGGATAAGTTGGTTCGTATAGAGCAGGGTTTCCCAACCTTTTTGTCTTTTAGCCTTCCCGGAGTGCAAATGATTACGTTCATGTCCAAATGTTTTTTTTTTTATGTGAGCTCTCAAAATGTCATCCGGTTGGATATTGCCTCGAATAGCTGAGAATTCAGAATCCATTTTATGATCATCTTTTGATTCCAGAGGTTTAAATATACAACCGCTATTTTTTTCTTTTAGGATACAAACGTGTTCCGCTTCCCTTGACATCTCCCTACGCCCAAGGGAGGCATGCCCCTCTGGTTGGAAACTCCTGGTATAGAGCGAATGACCCCATCGGCATAAGAGCGCGGCTCTAATTGCAAGCGCCGCCACCTTATGGGTTGATAACGTAACGAGTACAGTGGCGAAACAGTGCTCTCGGCCGAGTACTCGGTTTGTATAAACATTTTGACGAGGCGAAACAGTCACTAGAACCATGATTTGATTGCTTGGCCAAGTATGCACATTAACTGTCTCACCACTGTACTCGTTACTGTGTAATCAACTAATAATGTACTGATAGCACTGATAGCGATAGTTAGAATTTTTGGTTTAAGGCTTCAAGAGTGAACGTTTAAAAATGATTTTCTTTGAAGATACACACATTAACATTATTATGTAGGTATATTGAGAGTAATCTTCACACCCCATTGTTTATAAATTTATACATTACTAGCGACCTGCCCCGGCTTTGCACGGGTATAAAATATAGCCTATGTTACTCAGGGATAATGTAGCATTCTAATGGTGAAAGAATTTTTGAAATCGGGCTTGTAGTTTTTGTGTTTATTCAACACAAACATACAAAAATACAAATCTTTCCTCTTTATAATATTAGTACAGAAAAAAAGCAAGTTCCAAACAGTTATTCTTCCTCAAAATTAATTTCACAGTTAAATCATCCGGTGTCAAAGTGATAAACAAACGCAACTTAATTGAAAACTAACCCATGTTCCTTTATCACCGGCGAACTTGTAAAGGGAGTGGCTTGTGGACTCTGACCCGTAATTGACTTGTCGGTGATAGCTAAGATCGGTACAAATCTGGGACGGTATCAAATAACCTGAAGGGAAAGTGGTTATGATAAAACACTGTTGTAGAGTTAGGTATTGGAGCAAAGGTTCTGTCTAACTAAATCATATCAGCAGCTCCGCGGTTTACTGTCTTATAGAATCTATTCATTTTCCGGGTTGGTGCTGATTTTCATTTGAGTCTTGGTTTTGCGAGAGGGGAATACTCGTAGATAGATAGATAGATAGATAGATAAACTCTTTATTGTTCACACCATAAATTACAAACAGTAGGATTATAACACCTAAAAACTAGTGCGACAACTGGCGGCCTTATCGCTAAGAGCGATCTCTTCCAGGCAACCGATAGGTATTCGTAGGTATCGATATGTGAGTGAGACCAATATAATTATACCAACTATTTCCAAGTGTTTGACAAGTCTAAAAAGTAGCAGTAGCATCAATTTTTATTTGATATCTAATTGAAAATGTATGCGGTAGCGAAACTCTCAGATCAAGTAGAAAGGCGATCTACTTGATCAGATGCGAAACTGAAACAAACCCTTTGACTAATGAAATTATATTTTATTTTATTTATTGGCTGTATGGTTACAGATCTAAAGTTACTGAAAATATAACATCTTTATCATAGAGATCTAATAAAGGCCATTCACACTTTTATCAATTTAGATTTGTCAACTAAATTTATTGCAATACAAGTTAGATTTTTAATCCAGTGAAGATTTGTGATTTTTTTTCACAAATCCTCATTACGATCACTGCAAGACGATAATGGGGACGAAAAGTTCAAAAATCCCCATTCATGGGGAAAGTTAATGATAATGGAGATTGATTTCTGGAATAACCCGATTTTAAGACAACGTTAGATAGATGAATAAACTCTATCTATGCAAGTAGATAGAGTTTACTCGCACAAACTCGGCTTAAACGGTTCTATCGTGTTATTTAATTTCCATCGACGAAACGTTATTTATTTTCTTTAATCTCCTCAGTCCTCGTTACAACGTAAACGGTTATTTATGCTTCAGTTAATGTTTCATTCTTTGAACCAGCGGCTAAATTAATTCTTGTGATGAATTTATTACAATGTTTTAGCTTCAACTTGGAGGTAATTAACGTTATTTTTTCTAGATTTTTTCACAATACTTTGTACCAAAGTAAGTTTGTATAGGCAGAGTCTATCTAGTCCTGGTTTCAGAGTTTTGAACATGAAAAAGACACTTTATTTGGAACAGGAATTATTTTATCCTAATCATTCTTAATCATTGCAAAATACTCCGTCTTGTTTTCGAACGTGACATTTTGTTACTGAGAAGTTTTTAGAGCATATTAAGCTGTAATTAAGTTTACCCTGTTTAAATCGGTTTATACATAAAACCTTAAGTTTGTATGCTTGGATGTTTAAATGTTTATAACTCAATCTAGCAAAAACAGCTGGACAGATTTAGATAAAATTTAGTGTGGAGCTACCTTATACATACTATATTCTGAATTAAAATAGCCTAGGCTATTTTTGTATCACCGAAAAACTTACACGACATGGGTTTAGTAATCCGCAACCAATTTCCGCATCTAAAACTGTATGAAAACTAAATAATACCATAATTAAATAGCACTAAACTTCAAAATAGAATGACTCAAACTTAAAACCCATCCTGTAATTTCAAAAGGCTTAAAACTTGAACTCGAGAACTAACTAGTTTCGAAAGTTTTACTGCCCCGCGGTTGCACTCGCAGTTTATTTAACCGGAATAGTAAGGAGCGTGTGCTAGGATATAGACTATCTCCATTCACACTCAAATTCGTTGAGCCGTTTCTGTGTGAAAAAGTTACAAATCGAAAATCAAAAATATTTATTGACAGCAAACATACACATGAGACACACACATGTGTTTATTGTCATTGTTTATAGCTTTAAATATTACAGTTGTCTCACGTTTACGGATAATTTTATAGCTTTGAATGTTACAGGCAAGTAATGTTTACAGATATCGTTTCATTATTTTAGAATTATATTATAAGTCAAGCTTACTTAAACAAAACTTAAAAATAAATATGAATTAAATAATTGAACATTATTACGACCGTTTTGCATTTATTGTGTCTCCTCCGTCAAATGACACACATTTACTCACTCAAAAACTCAAACGTCAGAACTAACCACTCGGCCTATACGAAATTACTTTTACTCGGAAACTTAGGTACGCATTTTAATTTTAGTGATAATTTTTACTTTGAAATTAGTAAGTTAATAGTGTCAGAATTTATTAGACCTTGTATTCTATGGGCCATACTCATACACACTGCTCATAAGTTAGTCCGTCTATTAGCTTAAAATTATCCGTCTTGTTTTTCTGGTTGATATTTCACGTCACTGAGAAATTGTCAGAATTTTAAACAGTGACTAACTTTAAACAGAGCTTATCAGTAAGACCCTATTTGTCTATCCGAAAGGCGACACTCAAACAGATAATACCTATGTAGAATGAGAAGCTTTTCGGGAAAGATTTTCTTTAGGACAAATTAAGTGACGCCACTTCTAATTTTCCGGAACAGGAAAAACGAATAATTGAAGTGTTCCTTTATTCACAACTTCCTAGAACTTAGAACTTCTTTACTCGATCATTATATTTAGCACAGGTTTAAAAAGGTAGAGGACCATTCAGCTGTTTATCGTCGTATTTATTTTTGTTTCTAATAAGTTGAATTAAATGTTATAGAGAATAAAGGCTATTTTGGTTGTTGGTGAGCCGTCTATTCATATTAGCAGCCAATTGGTAAGGTTTTGTGTATTTTTTTAACTAAAGGACTAACATTAAACTAATTAATATGACAAGCATTTTGTTCAGCCGATAGTAAGATTTACGCTGGCTTATAACTGGGTTAAGTCACGCCTTGGCTTCTGCTGCAAAGTTGCTTGTAAATGGAATAAAGAATTTGAATTTAAAAACGCAGTGCTACTCAGAAATTTTAGCTACAACAATTTAAAACAACTTATAACAAATTTAAACTCTGCTCGGCAACGGACTACGCACGAAAAGCGTCGACAACCTCAAAATGTACTAGTTAGTTAGGTATTGTTAAACTTCTTAGTATACAAAATGTTTCCTAGATTCCTGGATGCTTTCCACAAGTCTGCGGTTGAGTCAAACTTTATATTTCTCGGTTGCATTCGTCTTAATGTTCGCGAATGTGTACACGTTCGAGCTTGCCTCGTTTCCTCGAATAACGTTTTATTTATATTATATTACACCTGCAATGCGCACTCAACACTCTATACCTGCGGTACTGGTATAAAAAGGATAAGTTTAATTTTAGATTTGTTTCTAAAATTAAAATAAGTTCTAAATCGGTTCGCTACGAACATTGGGGTAAAAGACAAACAAACAGCAGTCCAAATTACCTTTTAACTATGTTAATAATCTCATGTAACATTTAGCAATTGTTCCAGAACATTTACAGCTAAAATTGGCTAAAATCGCCAATGGACGCATCAGTAACCACGAAGCAATTGTGGATGGTCGCCGTAACCAAAATTGGCATGGATTCATCATCGTCATAAAATAGTAAGTAAGTTTGTATACCTAAGACTAAATGGCCAGTCCTAAAGTCGGAAGTTTATGGCTTGGCAAGATGTTACAAGACAAATAACCAGCTCGTACAACTTAACGTATCATTCGACCAATGGTTGCCTTCCGTTGTAAATGCTACGCGCGGTCACCCATCCGAAGTGCTATAGATTTTTTTAATTCAAATATAGGCTTGCGTTTGACCACCATTCCATTGCTTGCTCATCACCATCAACATAATATAGTCCAAACTCCAATCAGAAATCACTGGTATTCAAAGCTTAAAATTAAACTATAAACTCAATGCAATCCAAAAGCCGGCGACTGACCTGAGCATTTTGCGGTAACGTAGCATTCGAAGCGAGCGTGGTGGAGCACGCGGCGCTCCCAGCGAGCGGATCGGCTCGCTGTACTGACTTGCAACATTTCGTCGTAACGTAACGTTACGTTACGACGAAATGTTATAGGTCAGTCGCCGGCTTAAGCTTTCGAGTCGATGAATGCAATCAGTCTCGAAATTTGATACTAAAGTTTGAAAACGGCCTTCTATAGCCGATTCAAATCATATTTACCGTGTGATTGGAAAACTTTGCGGTGAGATTGTCAATTTATGCTAAAATCGGGAAACATAAATTGCCACCCTTCTATTGTGCGCACTCGTAAAATGTTCCTGGGATATTCTGGACCGTTCGAGATTGTCTCGGTCACTTTAACTTTTATGACATTTCTAACAAGAGTGACGGGAGCGAGATAGCCTCGACTGCGCGCCAGGATTAGGCCCCTGACGATATTTTGTATCGACTTTTGTTCTCGTCTCGAACACGCGACGTGTTATACGCGTTACATATGCCATAGCATATCTTCTATCGATATACGTAGACACATACTTCCTAGAGAAATGTATGTAAAATGGGACAGCGCTTCTATCGGACGAAAGTGTAAACTGCCTTTTTTTCTATCTAATTCGCACACCGGGTTTTTCGTCAAAAGCTGGACCTGCCGTGCGCGATTTCTTTTCCGTATTGATCTTTTTTATTGTAATAGACAGTTTCATCGATGTTGGACGATTAAAACTCTGTTGAAAGTTGATGTATATGCACTGAGAAAAATGTCCATCTAAATTGTGCTAAAAGAATGATGAATTCACCTAAAGTATGATGATTAACACCAATTTTTACGGTGACAACTATCATAAACTGGTGCTAATATTCGTACTTTTTAGTGATTTCAGTATGCTCCGTACTTTAAGTGAATTCATCATTATTTTAGTAGATTTTTACTCAGTGTGTGTTTAGTGTGTTTATCTGTAGCTTCCACTTAATGAGCTCATTGTGACGGACCCTCCCAAACATTAAACTAAAGGCGAGTACTTTTTTAAAATAATTCCACTACATAGAGACTACATTTTGTATTAAAAACATCTACATGCAGACATGTAGTCTCGGCTTCTATCCAGTCAGTCATTAAAACAGTAAAAACTAAAACATTCCCCTCATACAAATCGTACACGAATAGTCGAGTAACATTACAGAGATGTGCTAATATGCAGTTACCAGATAAGGCGATTCGAGTGTGAATTCCCGCAGGGCAGAGCACAAAGCTCTCGCCTTATTCCAACTTGTAGGTGTGAGGGAATTCTAGATTCGAGATAATAAGTTTATCGTGAGGTTCGTTCGCAAAGGTTTACCTTATTTGTCTAAAATTTCTAAATGACTAGGTATTTGGAATCGACTTAAACTACGAGTATATTATTATATGAGACTTGCTTATAAAGTTTTCGAAAAGTTTTTTTATATATCAAACATGCGTTTCACCACAATTACACGTGATGGAAAGCAACGATGTAGTCGAAGATGGTACAAGCTTGCCTAGGAAATACCTATTCACTTTTCGTTTATAAAACTCTGTTAATTAGTCAGTTATGTGACATTAGTTAGTACTATGCACTACATTTTTGTATTGTGCACAAAAAATGACATTGGTCAATTTTAACAAATTTATAAGACCTTATTTTGATAAAATACTAGCTGATGTTTGGAACCCGTGCTCGGTGCTCAGCCTTCGGCTTTGCAGATTTGGGGCTCACCGCTCGGATAATGGAGCTTTCCGTCAGTGAAATAATTTATGAAATCGGTTCAGTAGTACCGAAGATTATCCTCTTCAAACAAACGTACGAACTTCACCTCTTTATAAAATTAGTAAAGGGTTAACTTACAGTAAGATTCAAATGTCAAAATAAAGCCGATTGCAATTTGAAATCAATTAGATAATAAGAGTACAGCACGATGTTGTATTAAAATAAAGATTGAGTCTTGTAAAACATTTGGGGCTGTATTTATAAAGATTGCTTAAAGTTAGTCAATGCTTAAAATGCTCTGACAACTTCTCGCCGTCGTGAAACGTCACGTGTGAATACGAGACGGAGACTTTGAAGCAGTGACTATCTTCAAGACTTTAAGCAGTCTTTAAAAGTAAGACCCTTGAGTGTAATATGTCAATCATAGATGATTAATTTTAAGAATTTCAAATTAATTGAATTAAATTCTATAAATGGATACCTTATTCCTACTCAGAGGTAAACTGTCATATAAATCTTAACCAGCCAATATAGGCTGTGATTTACATTTCAATATTCGTGAACAATATTGCAAGCCAACAGCCTACTGGGCTGTCCTCGCTGTAACCAATTATCGTTAACTTATTTGGTACGGCTACAGCAGCTGTGGCAAATGACGGGATCTGGCAACCACGGGCGAGCGGTCGACCGATGATTCGGTCAACTGGTCGAGCGATCGAGCGACGGCACCGCTTCAAAATTATACTCGTACTAACCGTAGTGATGTTGTTGTATTCAGGGTTACACGGTACAGGGAGTTGGTTTTTTATTCTTCTTTTTAGGGGTTTTAGACTGCAAGGCTATACGAGTATGTCAACCCCATTGTATCCAACACAATATAAACCATTATAAAATTTGCGTGTAATTAACCACTTTGGTAGGAAACGGCTGTACTGAGCGGACTAGAGCTCACTGTAGTCTGTTTATTATACACTAGCTGCGCCCCGCGGTTTCACCCGCGTTTTCCGGGATATAAAGTAGCCTATGTGTTAATCCAGACTATGAACTACCTTCATTCCAAATTTCTTGTAAATCCGTTCAGCCGTTTTTGCGTGAAAGAGTAACAAACATCCATACATACATCCATACTTACAAACTTTCGCCTTTATAATAGTACTAGCTGCGCCCCGCGGCTTCACCCGCGTTTTCCGGGATAAAAAGTAGCCTATGTGTTAATCCAGACCATGAACAACCTTCATTCCAAATTTCATGTAAATCCGTTCAGCCGTTTTTGCGTGAAAGAGTAACAAACATCCATACATACATCCATACTTACAAACTTTCGCGTTTATAATATTAGTAGGATAGTAGGATTTACATCATTTACAATTAGTATTTTTTATTGTATAATATATGAGTGAGTATGGTTGCCAGAAACAATATTAATTTTATGGCTTATAAATTATTAAACTAAGGGAGCAACTCTAGAATCACGAAACAAAAAAACTAACTAACAAACTAGCTACTGTTTTTGTTTATGTAAATGATAAATCAGTGAAAACTGTTAGTAGAACCCAGGGCCTGGTCAAGCGGTTAGACTTGACGTGTAACCGGTCGCTCAAGTCGACCGACGGTCAAGTCCGACGGTCGAACCCCACCGCATGCCGCACCATTAGTCACCGCTATAGACTATAAAACCAGTTGATCACGCATGGTGAGAAGTTATATCAAAAAAGTACTCGCCACACCACACGCTGGACGAGGTAATCAATCTTGCAGAAGATGGTTGAGAAATCATAGGCGACCCAATGGACGAGTTTTGACATTGCGCGTATTATTTTTGTGAGTAAGCATAGGTACGAGCAGTCTACTGGTTAACGGTCTATGGTCACCGTTCACGGTGCGCCGCTTCGCAGAATTAAGCTGATAACAAGGCTCGGGCCACCGTCACATGTGCACTTGTATAGCGAACATTGGTACAGAAGCAATCAAAATAACGAACCATTCACGAACAATTATCGACTCGGCGCTGTTAGCCTTTTACAAGCTTTTATTTACACTGCAATAAGATATACCTAAATTTTCAGTTAAAAATTCGAAGGTAAGCATCTAATAAATGCAAACTTTGGACGTAGGTTTATAACTTAATTGAACCGGACCTTCACGGACCTTCGTTGTAAAGAGCTAAATAAATATCATTATTTTCAAATCCCAATATTTTATTAAATTACAAAACGGATATATATTTGACATTAGAACGGTGATACTCGTAACACATAGTTAAGAGTACATAAATTAAAGACTTTAAAAATTACAAAAATAACTAAATTTAAAGCAAAATGACAAATCAAATTTCAAATTTGATCTTAGTATAAATGCTGCATGCGTGAGACACTCGATGCTGGACTTCCAACGTACTAAGTACTGTGTGGTTTTAATAAATAGTTATCTATCTATCGTCGCGTAGATGCAAGTCTTGGTGCTGAATTGGAATAGCTCAAGTATTAGTTCGACGAGACTTCAATATTGCTGTTCTTTTGTTTTTATTTTATTTTATTTCCAGATTATTCTAGCCTCGAGGAGAACGTGCAGCATCATGCAGTAAATATCGATCCCTGACGGCATTGAGCCACTGATTGGCGCAGATTGCGTTTTACTAAGCGATGAAAAAAGAGCCAAACGTGCTACGAGAGCGCTACGAGGCGTAGCACTTACGAGCTGTAGCTTGATTTTAAATGAAACCATCACGAATTTTATCTATTAGATTTTATAAAATTCAATTCCGTAAACTACCTCTATAAACTTAATGTTTTAAGAATTTCAGTTAGCTAATCATTTCAAATTTTAATTTAATAAAGGTACTTTGCTGCATAATATATTTATATCTACTTATTTATTCATGAGCATTGAGATTACAGATTATACCCAGAGTACTCACACCTCACCTCAGATAAGCTAAGAGGGAAAGATAGAATACCGCGGTTGATTGACTGAAGCCATATTTGATACATGTGTGCTGTGGATTGACATTGTTTTTTTGTGTACGTTCTCGGCGCAAAGTCGGTACGAACTGACAAACGAGTAAAGAAGTATCTGATACGTCAATACGTTTTGTGTACGTTCGCGAAAGTAGAGATTTTGGAGATCTTTACTTAAATCTAACGCAGTTAGATAGATGGATCCATCTATCTATTTATATCTCAAGCGTGATTACCATCAGGCAAGACGGTGGTCGAACTCAGGTCTATTACTAAAACTAAAAATGGTTTAACTGAGCTTCTTACCTAGATATAACACTATAAAATACCGTACCACTTCACTAGGATAAGGTAATAAACCGGGTGCTAAGGTAAACTCGTAAAAGATTCACTTAACTGAATCACTCGCCTGGTAATGCACTCGTTTTGCTTGCTTTGTGCTCAATTATCATAATCATAATCATTTCATTTATTCAGGCAATTACAGCCACACACACACACACACACACTAAATATTGTAATAAAATAGAATTGAAATTAAATTAAATTAATTATGCTTTTACTTTTATGTGCATAAATTCTCGGAAGTCGTATCAGGTTGCGCTTGTGTTGTATGAGAGTTGGTGAGTGAGTGTGTGCATGTTATTTCTTCACGCTAAATCGGCTTAACTGTGAGCATGCAAGCTGTCTGTGACAGTCCTACGAGTATGTCCCTATCACTCCCTAAGATCACATGATCTTAGGGAGTGAGTGGAAAAGCGGCTTTATCGGCAAATTTCTGAGTTTCTGAGTTCGAGTTTCACACATTGTAAAATGCGCTGCGCCACACTTCGGCACGACGCGGTTGGTGTAAATCATAGTTTATTGTACTAGCTATTTGTACACAGAGACATTTAATTTCAAATAGATATTTCTAGCCCAAAATTTATCAGAACTTTTGCTATTACTAGACCTACCTGGGGCCTCTGGGTCTGAGATACCAGTGACCGATGACCCCTCGAAGCGACGGGGCCCCGCCTATAAATTACCTTGGCTCTTTGGACCGCAAAAGGATTTTAGGTAACACTTAGATCCTCAACCGTTTCCATTATTCAAAGTAATAGCTGTGATATTTTATTCCTAAGTAGTTTACTTGTAGAAACCGAGAAACTCGTTAATCGGAGGAACACTTAGACAGTTTAGTGGTTCAGCACCAAAATTCGACGGAATATTATAAATTACCGCTTAAGTTTATCTGGGAAACTGTCTGGGTCCTTACTTAGGTATAATTTCAATGTTGAATAACCAACCTCACAGAAAATGCAGAATAGAATATCACAATAAAATAATAAACATAAACATAACATAAACATTTCACACTCATAGCTCCCCACTAGGATAAATCCTGTATCGGGGATGCCATGGAACATACACAAAGACAAGGACAACTAACACCCAGACCTAGAACAGACATTTAAATTCATCATTCAAACATCTGCCCGGCCGGGAATCGAACCCGGAACCTCTGGCTTATAAGGCGGATATATTACCGCTGAGCCAAACAGGTCGTCAATAAATGAAATAGTTTACATGTGCTGTATAGTCAACTCTGTCAACGGCTAAACCAATTTAAGTGATTTATTATTTAGATTATTGCACACCTAAAAAATTAGGTTCTTACAAGAAAAACAAGACTAAGTAGAAGTACAATCCATAGTACCAGGGCGACCTTATCGCTTAAAGCGATTTCTGCCAGATATTTTTTCATGCTCGATAAGCTTTTTTAAACTTGTACTTTCACCAGATCCATCCTAATGTAGGTAGAAACATAAAAATAATATTGATACAACTAAACAAAGAAAGCAGCAAATTCATAGAAAGAAACAATTTAATAATTAACCACGTGAATGCGATACGTGCCCATAAAACTAAAAACAAAAAAAAAACTAACCAAAGATGTACAGATTTTAGGCTCATTCTCATCAGGCCGTTGTCCGCCCAATCAAGTTATTCACGTCGATTTTCACAAAATCCGCTCGTACGTGCTCTACGCTATTTCATGCTTTTTCGCACAAAATGAATGCGGCTTTTTAAACCAATCATGCTACAAAAGGATGGTAGGGAAAAGGTAAGTGCTTTAGATAGGAACTGTACGTGACGTGGAGATGTTTTACTACAAATGTTCAGTATTTTTTCTAGCAGTTCAATCACACTCGGAAGGCTAAAAAAATAGACAAAAGATTATTTTGCGGCCAAAAGTTAAATACAAAAAAAAAATAAGATGAAAAATTTGTTGGAATAGGATCTATTTGGTTATAATTGTATAAAAGAAAGTGTCGTATATTTGAATTGTGAATATGTACTGACGTTTTATCTTTCTGGTTACTTCAATTTATTATACTTTTCAGAGCACACGTTTTTACTTATTATTTATTATCCTATTGTGTTCCTCACAAAATTAACCATCTGTTTTTGCTGCAACACGAATTTGTTTTTATAATTTCTTTTAGTACTCATACTTTTGTAACGTCAATAATTGTGAATGTTTGTGTGTTTGTTCACTTACTCTTAAACAGTTTGGCATCTTACGGTGGAAATTCCATGTAACCGTACTAAGCGTTTTCATTTGTAGTGGTAGGGCTCTTTTGCAGAGCCCGCCTGGGGAAGTACCACACCTTTGCCAGTTATTCCACCGCCAAGCAGTAATATGCAAACATTACTGTGTTCCGGTTGGAAGGGCATTGTTTCCAGTGAAATTACAGGGCAAATGGGAGATTAAACAACTTATATCTCAGGGTGACGAGCGCAGTGCTGTGCCGCGCGGGGGCTTGAATTCTGCGAGTTCAAAATTCTGGGTGGCGCAGACCTGTTATGGGCAAACGTGACGTTTAACATCAGGCAAGCGAATTGCTCGTCTCGTCACTCAATTACATAAAAAAAAAAAAAAAAAAAAAAAAAAATTTAAATTTTAGGGTTAGCATCTGCCTTCCAAGCAGTTGATCCGGGTCCGATTTCGCGATCTTTTTGCAGGGGTAGAAATAATGGTAGTAATGTACTGTAACGGTATAACGAGGCATAAATTAAATATTTTACTTTTAGTTACCATTTCCCTTGCATTCAATTCTGTAGGAGCTTCACTCTGGGGTTTCAAATATGTTTTTTAATCCGAACAGCAGAGGTATGGAACTCACTACCCGCGTCTGTTTTTCCTAGAAAGCACAACCCGGGGATATTTAAAAATAGAGTGAATAGGTTTTTCTTAGGCAAGCGTGCTACATCTTCGACCACATCGTCGCTTCCCATCAGGTGAGATTGCGGTCAAACGCATGCCAAGTCCAATGAAAAAAAAATTCGTTTTTGAGCCAGATATTGTTCTAAATTTTGAGCAGTATGTACGAGTAGGTATACGGATCGATGATTCTAAATTAACACAAGTTCTGTATTAACTTTTGGGTCTGTGTAATGAACTGAATTCAAGATAGCGGATAAGACCGCCGGGCAATACTCGTACTAGTAAGGTTAAAGGTTATAACGTTTTTACGTGTAATTAGGATTCGGTTTCCAAGAAAAGGAAAATGTGCGATCCTTGTTAACCATAATGAACATTTTCGTGAAAAACAAGAAGCGCTTGTTTTTGCTAACGAGAATTAACGCGCATGTACTACCCATTTATTTTGTAGATACCTTTAAACGTTTGGGTTATGCTGCAATAGCCGAATTCTGACTGACAGAGCATCCCTCACGATGTACTCTCGATTCCCGATTGTTACCTTTGGGGACGAAAATAGGGTGACAACTGGGATTGACCCCTTCTATCCCTTGCCGCGGTTATTAAGCTTGGCAGTTAGAGCGAGATAGACTTGTTCACTGAAATATGCTGTCAGTCAAGACAAGGCTAACCTTTAACACTCACAACGGCAAATGTCCAAAGATACAAATCTTCTTCTTCTTTCTTCTTCTTACATATAAAAATGATTCGCTGTTCGTTAGTCGCTAAAACTCGAGAACGGCTGGACTGATTTGAATATTTCTTTTTTTGTTTTGTTTATAAAAACAGCTAGTGAAACCGCCGTTACCGCTAGTCAGTGATAAAATTCAATTTTTCATCCACCAAATTGAAACTAGAATTTTCGAGGTTTTTCTTTCAAACCTCTCAAAACCCAAAAAAGAATCTCAAACTGTTAACAATCCAAAAAAGTCTCAAAGGATCGACAAGGAACAACCATAATCCGATTTCTCCCGCATCCGGCTCAAAACAAATAAATTATAAGTCAAGCTTAAATAATCCTTGAATGTAGTTGCTGGGAGCAAATATAATCAACGATAGCTCGCCCGCCGGCGAATCGGGCTGAGCTCGCTCCGATCATAATCGTATTACGAAATAATAAATACGTCATCTACAGTAGCATCTCGAGGGCTGGCAAAAGAAGACAAAAATGATCGTAAGATAGATTAGGAAGCAGTGGAGTATGTCTTATTCTTATTACTATGTGTGTGTGTGGGTTGTGTCATCATCATCATCTTTCCACAGTTGCTTTTATCCCACCGCTGGATATAGGGTAATAAACCGGGTGCTAAGGTAAACTCGTAAAAGATTCACTTCTCTGAATCACTCGCCTGGTAATGGTAATGCACCCATTTTGCTTGCTTTGTGCTCAATTATGCTTTTACTTTTATGTGCATAAATTCTCGGAAGTCGTATCAGGTTGCGCTTGTGTTGTATGGGAGTTGGTGCGTGAGTGTGTGCATGTTATTTTTTCACGGTAAAGCGGCTTAAGGGCCTGGCCACGGGACATTCGCCGATGCGAATATTCGCGCGGTGCGAACGGTGCGAATAGCAATGTACTTAGCACATTGCTATGAGTTTATTTCAGTCGCTAGACGCTTCGCCGTTCGCACCGCGCGAATATTCGCATCGGCGAATGTCCCGTGGCCAGGCGGTAACTGTCTTTTATGGGTTGTGTAGGTGAAGCCAAGTCATTATCAACTGAAATGAGTGATATAATTTTGGATAATGATGACTGTCCTCGTCGTGTATGATAAATTTACTTTTAATTAGTTTTCCGAAGAGGTGCAAATTTGATGCTTGCTATAGACGCTATTAATTTCTTGAGTGCACCATGGCCATGTGTTTGTAATTAGATGACCTGTGCGATTTTTTAGACGCGTGCTTACGTTTTAGACCGCGTTATTGCTTACCATCAGACTACATGGCTATCAAACGCCTCATCAAAAACCCAATCTAAACTCAAATCAATCAAAATATCTAAAGTCTCAGAATGAAACAAATACAATACAAACACATATACAGGATGTCCAGTAATGGAACGATATCCTTGTATTGGCAGATAGCTCACATCATGTCTAACTATGTATTTGCCAAAATTTCGATTCTGTAAAAGTCCCTCCATTTTTGAGATATCGATTTTTTTATTAAAAAGCATATATATGCGTGTTTTGCAAAAATGTTTGTTTTTTATAATTTTCTTAACATTTTAAAACAGAAAAGTACAATGCATTAGATGAATACATTATTCATTGGCAAATAAAAAAAGAAACAGAGTTAAAAAAGTAGTCATTTGTAGAAATGGCATAAAATAAATTAGTCAAAGTCGAATATTTAGAAAAAACAATCGATATCTAAAATGGAGAGACTTTTACAGAATCGAAATTTTGGCAAATAGTTAGACATGATGTGAGCTATCTGCCAATACAGGGATATCGTTTCATTACTGGACACCCTGTATACATGTACAATTATATATTATCTTCTTTTGATGCGGTTTAAATAAAGTGCAGTGTCATTTTATGGTTCATCAAACGTTCATCGTTTACACGCAGAGCGAGTCGCGCCCCGCCTCGTCTTTGATGATTGATTGCAAATGTCATGATTGCAAACGAGCAATATATTTTATTCATATCATCGTGTTCGTTATGATTTATTCGTATATTTTTAACTTGCTGCGTCCTGGGGTCCTGGCGGTGATGAAAAACAGATAGATGGATAGATAAAGTCTTTATTGTTCGTGCCAGAAATTACAAACAAAAGTATTATAACGCTTAAAACTAGTGCAACAACTGGCAGCCTTATTGCTAAGAGCGATCTCTTTCGGGCTCTGATCCATCTTCCAGGCAGTGATTATGACTATGATATAGCCTATGTGTTAATCCAGGGAATGAGCTATTCTATTCCAAAATTTATTGAAATCGGTTTAGTAGTTAGGGTTTACCTACGCGATAAGACTCACACACACACGCAGACTTTCGCATTTATAAAATTAGTTGGATATGCCTAAGTACGTTATGCACTTGTACCGACTTTTTTAACTTTTCCAGTCACATTATTTTTATATTCTTAACTGCTTTTAAAAATGTGATTACTCAGGGATTAAGAAGCAATTTCTTCCACATTCGTACAAAATTGGATGAGTAAAAATGCACATACACCCACTCTTTCCCAGCCCACAAAAAATATGCTATTCTTGTAAATATAATAGTTTCGGAAATTAATTTGCCAATGCGAAAACGAACGAAAACGTTCCAAGAGAATAAAATAAATAAATGCATGATTCCAATAAAAACTTTTGAAGCGTGAAAAAAACGGAATATTATTTACACTCATTCAATTGTATATAATTATTATTTCAATTGCTGACTTTTTTCTCAACTTCAAAGTTAGCCTTATAGTAAAAGTTGTTCAGCATTATAATTATCTAAGTACCTAAATTGGTTTTCGTTATATTTAAGATCTCTTGCGTATAAATAACATGAAATTTAAAGCTAATAGTGTCCGTGCCACGGAAATCAATCCACCATTTGGCGGAACCAAGTTCCAGGAGAATGGAATAAAAAATGCAAGACTCCAATAAGTTCCCATTAGCAAGCAACGGGAGGCAGATTTATTTAGCGGCTTCTAGCCGCGGGTGGCCGCTGCAATAACACTGTTTCATTCTAATTCAATGATCGAATCGAGAGCACTGCGCGCTCGGTAAACTAGATTACCGACAACTGTATTGACCACGGCGAGAATCGAACTCACGTTTTTGTAAAGCTAAACGTATTAAATGAAGCAAGGAACGATGTTAGGGAAAATGCTAATTTAATAGTTATGTTATGTTGTCACTGAATAGGGGCTGTACGGCGAATTCTTAACGCGGGTCTGGGAACCTATTCTTGGGCGCTTGAGACTTATGCCGTCACTTTTACTCTCAAGGCATTTTATTGAGAGCGACAGTGATTGAGATAATCTCGAGCCCCCAAGAATAGAGTCCAGTGACCGAGATAAATAATATCTTAGAGATAAATAATAGGGCCCCATAACTGAATCTCATTGGCTTCTGTCTCACTTTTTCTTTAGCTGACAAAGCGAGACGAAAGTCAGCGATTCAGTTTAGGCTTGCGCTATATAAGAGCGTGATACGGCCCCACAGTAATTACAGTAATTAAAACTTTAAATTAGAAAACTATTATACTTAACAGGGCGTTTGGAAGTGCGATTGTTCCAACTCCGTATATTCCGAAAAAGCGAAGTGTGGAGTTACTTCGCTTGTTATTTTATACCAGACAATTAACGTTGTTCTGAATTGGTGTCTCTATCAAATGGGTTGATTACACGTAACGAGTACAGTGACGAGACAGTGCCCTCGGCCGAGTACTCGGTTTGTATAAACAGTTTGACGAAGCGTAGTCACTAGAACCATGATTTGTTTGCTCGACCGAGTGTGCCCATTTACTGTCTCACTGGGTTGGTGCAATCAACCTATAATGACGTAACGAGTACAGTGGTGAGACAGTAAATGGCACACTCGGCCGCTCAAACAAATCATGGTTTAAGTGACTGTCTCACCTCGTCAAAATGTTTATACCAACCGAGTACTCGACCGAAGGCACTCTCTCGCCACTGTAATCGTTACGTGTAATCAACTCATTATGTAGGTACTCCTGCTTTGCAAAGCGTGATCTCGTAGTTACAGACTTACCAAGTAATTTCCTTTAAAAATAAAATAATAATAATAATAATCATTTATTCAGGCAATTACAGCCACACACACACTAAACATTGTAATAAAATAAAATAAAAAAAATAAAAATAAAATAAAATTGAAATTAAATTAAACAATAAAAATAAAATGTCAAATAATAATACAAAAATAAAATATACAAAAAATAAAAAGAATCAAAATGTCAAAAATAAATTACAATTTCCTATCCGGCATCGGGACAGCGACATGCCTCTCGCAGCCACAAACACACGCACTAGCGTTTACAAAGAGAATATGACCGAATGCTACTCGTAACAAGTACTAGATACAGGGGCGTAGCTACCGCCGTATCTGCCGTATCAATTATACGGGGCCCCCGGGTCACGAGGGCCCCCGACGGTGAGTAAGCTAAAATTAATATAAACTTCCCAATTTTTTTTTATTTCAGAAATGACATACCTAAGTCAAAAAAAGTAATTTCTTTTTTTTCGAGTAAAGCGTAAGTCAAAAGTTGGCAACACATCCTACATCTCGGTTATTGCGGCCGAAAAAAAGGCAAGGAGAGTGTACATTAAATTTGAATTGCTAGTAAAAATTTTGGAAAAAGTGACAGATAGTTATTTATGATGAATAAATATTTCTTTTAATTTTACGCAAACTTGTTTCTATTGTGAGAAATCTTTACCCTTCAAAAGGGCCCCCAAAAAAAATTTAATACGGGGCCCCGCCAAGTCACGCTACGCCACTGACTAGATACCTACTGTTTAGGTAGTAAGATACTAGGTACTTATTTACTCTGTGGTAAGAGAGACCTTTTAGTATCGTAGGTACCTATAAACTTAATTACCACGAGCATGCCAAACAAAATTGTTTAAATGTAAATCAGCTACAAAGGCTTTTGTTTGAACAAAATAATGGAATTTCATTCGATCACTCGTTGAAAATACCCGTATAAAGGCTTCTTTAATACGTTTTGCTATCGAATGATTTATTACATTTTTGTTTATTCGATGCCGATCAAACGGCGAATGCTATGGTTCGTTTCACACCATGAACGCGGTCAAGTGCGTGTAGTGACGTGGTCGTGCTTAGGGGTCCGTAGCTACGTTAGAAATAAATAGTCTCTACTCTCTATATTTTGTAGGTCGAGTTATTTGTTTGCTTTATTTGTGTTATTTGTAAAAATCATTTTTAGGTAAATAGATAAAATCTTTATTGTTCACACCAAAAATTACGAACAAAAAGAATCATAACACTTAAAACAACACACTTATGTATTCCTGTACAATAGCGAGTGAAACCACAGAGCTTAGTTAGTAATTCATAAAGCTAATTACATGTTAAAACCTAACTCTAGACCTAGTTTATTATCGACAACCCCGAACAACCCGCATTGTTTTAGCCGAGCCAGCATGGTTACGGTCAGGCAGGCGATGTAGCGTTTATCGTTTTAAATTACTTTTTTGAGACCCGACCTAAAATAGTTCGAGAGTTAATGCCTATTTGGTCTGGCACGACTGAAGTAGGTACTTCAGTACTCTGATAACCCTAGAACCATGGAGCGTTGCGTTAGATTTGGGTGAAGCCAAGAACTCTTCTATCAAGCGTACGTTTGGACAAAGTGTTGTATTAAATTATTTACTTAATTTTGTTGTATTTCACGTATTTAAGAAACAATTAGCTCGATATATTATCGATGATAAGTTGTTGTAACAACACGAGAAAAGAAATGCGTGAAGTGGGTAATGTGTTACCGACGAACGCAATTTTTTTTTTTATTGTTAATCCATGTTATCACTTAAGTGACGTTAAATTGTCTTCGTGATAATAAAGTTCTTAAACCTAAACCTATGTATCTACCTAAAGTTTAATTTCATGTTTAATTTATTTTACTTATACAAGCTTTATAGTACCGCGAGTAGAGCATTCAATGCATAATATGTCTAATAATTTTAATGTCAACGTTTTGTCAACTTTTGCGTCTTGTACGTACGCGCGAAACTAGATCAGTTTTAACGAAACTCTTTGACTCCACATTCATTTTACAAACCGCACGAGTGTGGAATGTTCTTCCTGAGTGTTGTGTTCCCCGATGATTATAATATGGGTGTTTTCAAGTCGAGAGTGAAACGGTAATTTCTAGGCAATCGTGCTCCATCGTAGACCGCATCATTGCTTACTATCAGGCAAGATGGCGGTTAAACGCAAGCCTATCACTGAATAAAAAAAGGTCCTCGACTTCATCAAAATCTAACGCAGTGCTTCATCTTTTTACCTAGGTTTATCTAAAATTAAGTATCCAATATTTCGGTCTATAAATTACCTGTACCTTTAATATTTCGAAAGTGTAAATCATTTTTATAACCACCGACAATATTTTGTTTCACAAAATATAAAGATTGCAGACCTAGAGATAGTTAGTTCTATCATTGCATTTATCGTTTGTTTTATATTTTGCTGTGGAAAATACCAACTCTTTGGACTCTTAGGACTTAATATATTTTGAGGGTATTTTACAAGGTTATACCCGAATAATTTATTGAATCAGGCGTTAAAAAATACATGAAAATTTAAAAAAAATATTGAAAAATGATTAAAAATAGATTAAATTATTTTATTGTTAAAATAGAACATATTATTATTTTACAACATTAGAAAAGATTACATTACATTTTTTAAACATTAGAAGATCCCAAATTATCTGGTTTATACCCGACGCAATTTGAAGGCGGAAATACAATAGAAAGACATTTGTAAACAGTTACTTGAGGTATTTGGGGTTTGACCTAAGCTTGTATGTCCTTAGTCGATAACATGTATAATTATTTAAATGAGTGTTGCTATAAAACCTTAAAATCGCGAAAAAAATATAGGTATATTGAAACTCATCAATAGCATAGCTTTTTAACACGCTTATATTAGCTTCACCTGTATGTTTGTAACAGACTCCTTTGGGCGCGATTTTGACCCACTTTAAACGGCCGGATTTCGTTCAAACTTTGTAGATATATCGAGGATCGATGACAATAAATTATTAAACAAAAAAGTAAAAAAAAATATACATATAAATAAATTAAAATAATTACATATATGAAGCTAATAAATTGTGTTTTCGCTCCGAACGCGATTTCTACGATTACTGTTGGCTAAGCTGTGACTCGGTACGCGAATTCTGTGACTACTGCTGGCTAAGCTGTGGTTCCCCACGGCTACTGGTACATATTCTGCTACGTGCCGCGTTTGTCAAAGAGCGATGACAATGCGTGTTTTTTAGTTTTTTAAACTATTCTATATTATTTGTTTTCGATTTCAGGGTTGGGTTGATTAGTCTCGCAGTATAAAGTTGTTCAGAATTTTAAGTAATTATTAATGTTTTCGTTAGATTTTAAATCTTTAAGACACCCCAGCTTATAACCCTGTACCAGTACATATCTTTGTGAACCTTAGCGACAGCTTAAACAATCTGCGTGCTATGTAAGATAAAATCGATTTTTTACATTCATTTCTTACATTTCAAACGGAAAACAGACACAGAGAGCATAAATATATTGAATGCTGTAAGGTTCCAAAAGCAGCCCAATTATCAGGACATCAAAAAACCCATAAAAACAAAAATAAAATAAAAAACGAAATCACTTGAATAAAATACAGAATTCATGTTAAATTGTTTCTACTGTGAATTTTCACATACAGAATATTTAAAAACAAATGGAGAGAGACACAAGTTTACTACGTGAAATATTCGCTATCAAATAAAAAGTCGCTAAATTTTCAGTGAAAAT
The DNA here is from genome assembly GCA_949125135.1 of Alcis repandata. Lineage (NCBI taxonomy): Eukaryota > Metazoa > Arthropoda > Insecta > Lepidoptera > Geometridae > Alcis > Alcis repandata. The sequence continues at coordinate 4,693,894 of OX421226.1, read as the reverse complement.
TTCAGAACAAAGTGCTGTCGGCAAAATAGCCTAACTCAATGAAAACTGAAAATATAACTGTTTGTGAACTATGCATGAGACAATAGCTTCTAATGAACGAGTTTGGCTGTCTGTACGGCTACCAGGTATAGTTCTTCTATTTCACGATGAAGGTTTGTTCTTGTTTGTTGTTAGCCGTGCACATGTACATTGAGTTACAAACGGTACTTTGTGCTGACATCTTGCGCGGGTAGTGACTTCGACCGCGTCGCGATCGTGACTAAGCGCTCCCGAGGTTACGCACACTAACTCAATGTGCATGTGCACGGCTAACAACAAACAAGACCAAACCTTCATCGTGAAATAGAAGAACTATACGGATTAAAAGGGAAGCGAGCGGGTGATTTGAAATACAAAAATAAAATAAAACTAGCTGTCTACTCTCCATCCGTCTTACGAATTTTCGATCAGGTCACGTGACCCTGTCGCGAGTTTAACATTTTTTACCCATTCCAAAAAAGTGTACAACGCCGCTAAAGAAGTTTTTACTTCAAAAAGCCTTTATTGCTGTAACTATTAATTTTTACAATTCATGAATTAGTTGTCAAATGATCATTATTGATCATATTAGATGGTTTTCTTCTAATATAATATATTCGTTCGATCACAACAGTTTTATTAATAAATTATTTATTTATTTAAGCCTTGCTATTTCCTGTAACTTTTTTAAGCAACCAAACGTCGTCGAACGACGTACAGAAAAATAAAAAAACTAAAATTCGCAAAACGTCGTACTACGTTTATCGAATTTACGTCAAAACCGCCGGTAGAAGTAGAACGCGGGGTTTGGTTCGCGCCTCGACGAGCACACGTCATATGGCATTGTTTCGAGCTCGAGCTTTGTTTGCTGGTTATTATTGTGGTGTTATTAAAAATAAACAGTCTTACCTTAGGTATCATTGTATAAAACGCTCTGACAACTTCTCACTGATGTGGAATATCATGTGCGGAAAGAAGACGGAGAATTTTCAGCAGTAATTAAGTAGCAGGATTTGTAAGTACTGTACCCGGCGATAAATATTGCACATCGACCTTTGGAAAGAGACAATCGGCTAATTTCGGCTTCGTAGAGCATTATCTCTGTCGCACACTACCTCCTAATAGATACTGGACTGTTTGTAGGTATGTCGTGCGACAGAGATAACGCTCTACGAAGCCTCTTATCTCTTCCAAAGGTCGATGTGCAATATTTATCGCCGGGTACTGTAAGACCCATTTTTGTAGTGGTAGGGCTCTTTTGCAGAGCCCGTCTGGGGAAGTACCACACCTTTGCCAGTTATTCCACCGCCATGCAGTAATGCGCAAACATTACTGTGTTCCGGTTGGAAGGGCATTGTTTCCAGTGAAATTACAGGGCAAATGGGAGATTAAACAACTTATATCTCAGGGTGACGAGCACAGTGCTGTGCCGCGCAGGGTCTTGAAATCTGCGAGTTCAAAATTCTGGGTGGTGCAGACCTGTTATGGACAAACGTGACGTTTAACATTAGGCGAGCGATTTGCTCGTCTCGTCACTCAATTACATTAAAAAAAAATAGGTGTTTGCGGTTTCTATTTCTACTCGATTTTGTTACGAAACTTTTTGCCGCATAACTTGTTTTAATGCTTATCTGCATACCGCCTAAGTACCGCCTAGGTTGGACTCTAGAATTAATAACCCACTCGAAGCATGTAAAAATATTCATATTTTACAGGGTTATAACGCAAAGGTATGCTAAGCCGAAAAGGGTTCATAGTACAAATCATTATAAAGAACTTTTACAATGAGACCAACCCGAAAATCGCGAAAAAATATCAGCTGTAGGTACGTTTTGTCAAGTGTCATTAACATTTATCTATGGAACAGCTGATTTTTTGATTGATTTCCTTCCTTCCTTTACTTGATTTCCGTGTTGGTCCATAGTACAACTTGTTCAAATTGAGTACTACGAGTCTCTTTCGGCTTAACACACCTTTTCGTTATAGCCCTGTACCTATACCTTGACAGGTAAAGTTTTTGTTTCGGAAGTTTACTATCCATCAACAGTCAACAGTAATAATAGGTTCAAGTTCAAACCGTTGAATTCCCAAAACGTCTAGTTATGAAAGTTAGCATGTTTAGGTGTTTGTTAATCAATCACTCAACAGCCGAGCCGCAGAACTGATTTGGCTGAAAGGTATGGATGGAGCTTAAATAACTTGGATTAACACAGACTTTTTGTCTCGGAAAAATATTAGTTCTTGACGATATCAGGTAATACTGCGGGGCATAGCCAGTAACACAAAATATTTCGTTCTAAAAAGTCGACGGACCTTCTCGAATAATTTCCGTTCCACGAAACGACTGAACTTTGCTCCTTTCGCAAAAATATTTTATTAAACGTAAATAAAAACATAATTATCTCCCCTAGTGTAGAAAAGGTTTGTTAAAGGATTTCTCTTCGTTCTGTGGGACATTTTTCGACCTTTTTCGATTTAATGAAATGCTCAAAGAAAAGGCCATAAGCTGATAACTTTTCAAAGGCTGTGTGGGTTTCTCTTTCTCTTTTAGAAAGTTATATTTCAAATCAACGGCTAAGTTACCTACTCGTACTTCCTCAGATATTATACATTTGTTTGGTTAAACTATTTTTTTGGAGAGCACAGAGTGGCCAGTCTGATACATATACGAGTATGTACAATAGGTGTTTATTTTAGTCAATGAAGAATAATTTAAACTTGTTTTTGCATTAATTCATTGTTATTACCAATGATGCAAGGCAGCAATGCACACAATATAACATTGAATTAATGAGCGAGCGCGGCGAGCTGTACATTTTTTGAATATTATTGTTTAAAATTCACGTCGTAGATAGTGCTAAAAATAACCAACTATTATATAAAATACTTCTCGTATCTTACCTTTTTTCGCGTAATGCTCATTTAAAGACACCACCTCTTATTTTCTCTCTTTTTCACCTTCTCATTGTAGTACTATTATTTATTCTTGGTACTGTATATCTAGTATAGGTAAACCCTTTCCGAGCGTGTTCGTCCTCATGTGAGTTAATGAATTAGGAAAACAATTGTACGGACACAGTAAACGAGAAACTTGGTAACTTTTCCAATTAGGCAATTCCCAAGCGTTTCGTTATACTCATATTTGGCGTGTTTAGATGTGTTCTGCATCAGTGGCGGACTTTTAAATTTATTGCCGAGTTGGCTACCTTCGGTCCTATTTCCATTTTCAATTTGTAAAGTTTGGACGGTTAAAACTTGAAGCTTTGCGGTTGGTGTTCTTTTTGTTTATTATTTTAGTGGGTTTTGGTTATAGTTTTAGTAAAGTTAGTAATAACCACCAGCCAGTTGATTCAGCTATCCGAACATCGAATGTATTCGACGATTATCTTCGAAAAGTCTTCCGGCTTCAACGTCAAATCATTAAAAAAAACATTTCAAATTTTTTTCCGAAGGCGGAAAAATCGGCGAAAACATTCGATGTTCGGATAGCTGAATCAGTCAGCTGGTTTTCATATGATATAGGGGGCGTAAAAATTATAACACCAGGGCTACGCCATTCGGGCTATACGAGCTTACTTTTACTATTATTTTGATTCTTATGTACCTAATTCGGATGGAAACTATTTGGTGATTAGTCTAAGATTTTAGAGGTTTTCTAACATCATTGCTGTTTTGATTGGATGCGTTTTGAGAAATAAAAGTTTCATATTGCACTTTTCATATCTTTTCCGTCTGTTACGATTTTCCATCTTGTGTCAATCTTTACTGCGCAACGTGTCAAATGTGATTTACAAATCCCGCCGTCAGGAGTTTGTGACTTTTGAGTATCAGGCAGTACAAGGCAACACGGATTTAAACGAACATGTAGGTACATGTTTGTTTAAATCTCATCCGACCACGCGTCACACTCATAAAACATTGTTTATCGTTGGGAAAATCTAACGAGTAACACTGTGACACGTTTGGGTGTGACTGGCTGGAAACCCATCGATGTAAACACTAACGATGTGTTGTTACTAGGTATATGTTCGTCTCATTTTTACAAGTTTTTTTTTTGTCGCCGTGTTAGTACCTACCTATGTATGTTTGTGTGGGTCAAATCTTGTGTATACCTATGTAACTCCGATGACAATGCAACAAAGGTTTTTTTTAATTATATTTTACTCCATTTTTTTTATCACCTTTGAAAAGAAAATACAAAAGTCGGAATTGTAGTTCCACCTATGATCAACTTCATTTTAAGCCAAGTCGCACCGTATATTGCAGTTATTGTGCTTCTACCGGTACTCCATACTCCTATTCCCAGAACTGCTACTTCCGGCACTCCCTGCAGGATTTGCGGATCCGATCGGCTTTGAACTTTGACCTATTGTGCCGCGTCTCGTGTCGGCCTACCGGAAACCATGCGAGCTTTCGGATTCTTCGCACTCAACTGAAAAGTTACTTAGCGATTAAGCTCCTTGAGGTCTTTAAGCCGAGATATTAGAAAACATTTGAATTGAGTTTCATTAGACGTTACATTCAATTTAAATACCACCGACTAAACATTCAAATAACCTTAATTTCTGATAAAAATATTACATTACAGTTATTACATTCATACATTACGTATTATTCAATGTCAGTCAAGTAATTACAGTAAAAGCGTTACATAAGAGCCTAAAGATTAGATAGACTCATAGTAGTGCGACGGTTAGTGAAGTGTCGCAAGATAAAATCTGTTCACAGTTGGCCGAGCGTGGTCTGGGCAAGTTCATCAAAGCTAAGTGACCTTTTTACCCTCTTGTGAATACCTACGGACAACTCGAGCTCGTCACTCGATGAAGGAAAGCAGAAAATCGCGCTTCATACAGTTTTTCCTCTAAACTGAATGCCAGCGAACTTTTGACACTCGACCCTTGGGTTTTTCTTTGACGAGAGAACAAGGAATTCGACGATTGGTTTGCAGAGAAGTTGTTGAATTTCTCAATAAAGTGATTGTTATTTCATTAAAGGAATAGTCGTAAGTCCAATGTAAGTCAAAGAATAAAAACCATAGACAAAAGAAATAGATTTCAACGTTTTATGTGCAAAAAATACGTAATAGGTACTCCCTTAGTTTACGAAAAAACCAGACAAAAAACTAGTTTAACAAATTCGTTACTACGTCACTAAATAATTGAAAAAGGTTCAAGTTTTTCCATTAGGCCAGCGTTGCTAAAAACTTTTTCAATATGCCGAGCAAACCAGATTTCTATTACTACAGGCATCTGACTGTTTAATTAGCTTCCGCACACATCATTTATCAATACGTCGGCTGTCTGACGCTGGGAATCGTTAATTAAATATTTGGGGTGCAAAAACAATTAGTCCTTTCAGTACATGAGATTAGACAAAATAGACCAAAATGGAAAATATTATACAATACACAGACACGGCGGTACTTAGTGTAGAGAGCTTATTGAACAGAAATCAGAAACATTTATTGACCGAATTTTAGGTATATCACCTTTAAAATATATTTTACTTTCATTAATGTAACTACTACAAAATCTGACCTGAAATTCCTAAATCAGGTTTTTTTTAAATATTTTAAAGCGATTTTTTACGATTAGTTCCGTTGTGGAAATTGTTAATGACGATGAGTACGATAAGATAAAAATTAGTATCTCCTGAAAAGTAGCAAAATTGTACACGTCTGGCATGATACTCTCAGTATCGGGAATACCTGGAAGAGATTGCTCTTAGCTCTTAGTAAGAGTTAGATAAGGCCGCCAGTTGTTGCAATAGTTTTAAATTTTATGATCTTTTTTCTCTGTGATGCTGGTGTGAATAATAAAGAGCTTATCTATCTAAGAAGCGTCTACAAAACGAACTACCTAATCTATTTGTAGAGAACAAAGATAGAGAACGTATATCAGGCATCTACGAGTACTTGTCTAGCATAAGCGTATGAGTAAACACACGTAAGTGTATGGTCTCGAGCCAAAGCTCTCGATGCCTACGAATTTCAGCCCACAAAGTGTGGGGTTTATATTTCAATTTAGCTAAGCGATCCCCTTATACACAGGATCCCAGTTCAAACACTTGTCGTCAGGTGGCTCGAGCTATTGTTTCAGACGCAATGTTAACTACTTAGAGCTTGACGAGTTTCATGAAGGTTTCATAAACCTATTAAAGTGCTGAATTTATCTCTAAATTATTGTAGCGCTTGTAGCGTAGCTTGTCTAGATTTTAATCGATCATGGAAGTTAAGCAACGGATGACACGGGCAGTCTTCGGATGGGTGACCTTTGAGTGGCATTTACAACTGAGGCGCTATCGTGTGTCGGACACCTCGAAGCCCCGGTTGTTTGTCCTCTAACAACAACCGCAAGTGAAGTGATTTTGATTTTTAAAAGACCTTTACTTAACATAAAATACATTCAAACCTATAAAACAGACGCAGTCAGATAATATAAGTAACTTACATTCATTTGACTATAACAGGCTAAGGTCACCTTTATTAGTCTTTACACAACTTAAGTTGAATTTTTTTTCTACTTTTTTTAAACCTAAGTTAAATTAGCGTAGGTTTCCACAAACTACGGGTGATTATATAGACTATTATGAGTCTTTTGTGCCAGACTCATTTTTAACAAGTTAAGCTAAGCAAGTGAAGTAAAAAGCTTCAGACGGCCTTAAATTTCTGACACCAGGGCTAACCACTCGACCTATACGAGCTTACTTATATATAAAGGCTGTTTATACTTAAGCAGTTTTATCTTATTTTCCACCTAATCTGAAGCGAAGATGGAAAGAAGCGATTCGAATTCGAAATGAAGCGCAAATTGAAATTATCGTGTTTGTCGCAAGTGCATGGGAGACATCTGGGGACGTACTGCGAACTGTTTAGGGTTGTTTTTTTTTTATAAAAGAGCGGCAAACAGGCAGACGGCCGCCGGCCAGCCTGATGTTAAGCAGAATCGTCGCCTATGAACACCTGCAACACTAGCGGCGGTAATGATGCTTCACATGTAACGAGTACAGTAGTGGCGAGACAGTACATGGGTATACTTGGCCGAGCAAACAAATCATGGTTCTAGCGACTGTCTGGCCTCATAATGTTTACACAAACCGAGGGCTCTGTCGAAGGCACTGTCTCGCTACTGTACTCGTTACGTGTAATCAACCCATAATAACTGGATCACCCTGCCTTTCGTCTCGCTCTATCGAGTAGAGAAAAAGCAAGACAAAACCCATTCGGTAGACTAAACTGGCATAAATTTGTTTGTGACTTTTCGCTGAGTATGATAGGTACGAGTATATTTACACTAATTAGAGGGATCCTTTCGCTCTTGTTAAAATACTTACGTAAGTGTACTTACAGTAATTGCTCCTCGCACAATACTTGTCTTAAAATACGAAGTATTTTCATATACCTAAACTTGTATGAAAAACACACGTGTATACTAAAAAATAGGGCAACCCTCTTATCGGACGTAAACCGTTTTTTTCCATCTTTATACCTACCTACCTATATTTATTTCCAATAAGTACAACGTAGTTCTCAATAGTTTTTGTGATATGACTTAGTTAAGAGTCATACCAAAAACAATTAGGCTTTGCGCTAATTAGTATGCAGGCGTACCGAAGTAGGTACCTATCTTAAAAGGAATATTTCGTTGTTGCCAGCCCTACGGATTTATGAATTCACGTCGGAAATATTATTCAATCGACTAAGTTTAGAGGCGTCAGGTTTAGACTTTTTCTGTCGGTTGTTATTAAAAGTTGTGGTGCGCAACGGCTGACGCCCACAAGTAATTCTTAAGAAGTTGCTAATGTCTTTGTTCAGGGCGTGGGCACCTTTTATTGAAAATTCGGGTCGCCCTCAAAATCTAATTTGCATCAAGAGCGTCTGTCTACTAAAACGTTACTAGCTAGGTCGGTACATATTTCGTCGGTTTTTTGTTGAAACGGCGAATACGCCAATCACAAAAAAATCAGGAGCCGGTTGAAAGATTTTTGTGAAAATATGATGAAAGGTTTTCTATGAAATAGTTTCATTGCGTAGTATTTTATTGCGTATTTGCTCGAATACTTTTCGTTAAATTTTCTATGGAATAGTTTCACGCCATATTTAATTGTATGCTCGAGTACTTTTCTATAAGAAAAACCTCTAAAAATTAAATTACCATATAAAATAATCGTGTAAATTATTTTAAAATATTTCGTACTAGCTGCACCCCGCAGTTTCACCAGCGTTTTCCGGGATAAGAAGTATGTGTTAATCCTATGTTGGCCTATGTGTTATTCCTGACCATGAACAATCTTCATTCCAAATTTCATGTAAATCCGTTCAGCAGTTTTTGCGTGAAACAGCAACAAACATACTCACAAACTTTCGCGTTAATAATAATATATTAGTAGGTTTAAAATCTAAAAACTGAAAATGTTTGTGATTGGCGTATTCGCTCTTTTTACAAAACGCCGACGATTTGATGCCCAATTTCTGCTGATGCTATGGAATCGATACGCTGACAACGACAAGATGGATGGGACATCTTGCATGGATACAGAGTTCTTTGATAACTTGAAGAGTAACTGACATGTCGAACATAGAAACAAAGGATACTTATATTTATGTAAAGTACAATACGTTACTTTTAGGGTTCCATATCTAAAGTATAAAGCCCTGTTATTGAGCCTGTGATGTCCATCTGTCTGTCAGCGCGCTGTATCTCATCAACCGTCACAAGTAGACAGTTGAAAGTTTTCACAGAGTGTGTAATCTGTTGCAGATTTACCAATAAAAATTAAAGGAGCCATACAAAAATTTGGTGGTTTTGGAGATTTTTGTTAAAGTTTCTTGTTTGTTTGGCGATTTCAAAAAACTAGAATGATTACATATTTCACTATGGTACAGAACAGAACCCTTCGTGCGAGAGTCTGGCTTATAGCCAGTTTTTTATATTTTTCTCTCTCGTTATGCCTGGGGGTTGGAAGAGAAACTTTGAGCACTTCAAATGTATCTAAAGAATATTTTGTCTCATAGGTACAAACTTTATTGTTACAAAGGTTATTTTTCTTTATTCCCCGTTTAAGCAAGTACCTACAATATTTAGGCCAAAGTTCACCTAAACTTTGGAGACGTTAAAAACATTCGCTAAGTGTTTTTAACGAGCCTTGTGTCAACGAGACTGTTACAAACAGAGTTATAAGGATAGAACCAACAGTGAACGCATAAAAAAAACTGTTCAATAAATAACTGGCTGTGACATACAGATAGACACCGTAATCTCGCCTTAAGGGAGAAGAAGGAGGGGCCAAGAAGGAGGTTTTTTATTTTTTTTACCGTGAGTTGGTGGTCAGATGCGGCAACTCCGCGCCTGACCACCAACTGATGGTAAGCGACGATGTGGTCGAAGATGAAGCACGCAGACTTAGAAGATACCTAAAAACCAAAAACCCTAAAAATTACAATGACACTATTAAATGAGTGTGCGTGTTTAACTACTTTTTGTCTCGGAAAATTTAACAATTCCTGCAGAAGTGAAACCGCGGTGGCTAGTAGATAAATAATTCTCTATAGGAACCTACTCGCTACGGCAAGTCAGCGTTTCCCAAGCCGGGCTCTCGCCACAGGAAATTCGATTTGAATTTCGCGTGTAGGTGTCAAATGAAAGCCGCGTTGAATGGAAAAGCCAGGGACAGAGCGACAGGGATGTGCCGGCAGTGGGCAGGCAGTGGCCGGGAGAACAAACATTTACCCCCTAGTGTAGGTAGGTTTTCCCCCTCGTGTAGGTACTTTTTGTACCCCTATTGTAGGTACATTTTCCCCCTACTATACAGGGCTTTAAGAAAAGGGTATGCTAAGCCAAAAAAGGCGCACAGTATTTATACAGTACAAGTACAACTTTTACTGTGGGGCCAACTTTGAAATCACGAAAATCAGCTGTTCCATGGAAAAATGTTAATTTCTCTAAAAAAAATTAAGGAACAGTTTTTTTTTCGCAATTTTAGCATTAGTCCCGTAATAAAAGTTGTTTATAAAAAAATAGTTAAAGTTGTTAGTGATGAGTACTATGAACCCTTTTCGACTTAGCATACCCTCTCCTTATATCCCCTATATTTACGCTGCCCATTCACCTCGTAAATGGAACATTCGGAGAACAAATTGATGAATTTTTATGTTATTTACATCATGTAATTTCACCCAAAGCCAAAAATAACCTAAATAAAGTATTTGAATTGGAAATCGGATCTCATTCTCTGAATTTCTTTTTTTGGAATTCAGCTTTAGGCACAAAATAATGTTAATTAAATTATTTATGAACCCACTTCATTTTAAAGCAATGTTTAGGGATTGAATAATAATGCCATATATCTCTTTAATTAGTGTTTTTCCGAAAGATTTAGGGGATACTTTAGGGATTTATATTTTATATAATGTATATTTTGACCTATAAGTACAAATCTATCTATCTATATATATATATATATTCTATATCTATCTATTTATATAAAAATGAAACCCGTTTTCCTTGGTCACGGCCTCACGCGTGAATGGCTGGACCGATTTCACTAATTCTTTTTTTGTTGTATTTGTTATTATTAGGAGAAGGTTCTTACGGAAAAAAATATTATGAAAATCTCTCAGAAATATTGAAAAACCATAGAAACAGCCCTTTTATTTTTCCCATACAAACGTTTTCTAACTAAAACGAGCTTTATTGCTATTGTATAAAGTTCATATTGAATTGCAAGCACTCACTGTTGTTTAAGCAATGTAGGTATGTTCCTAACGTCCAAGAGTCAATTTGCACTTTATTACCTCTGTACAAAGTTCAAATTCAATCATATCTATCAAAACAGTGTGCGTTTTATACTGATAATTTTTACTATAAATTGACAAGTTAGCATCAACAAACTACGGTTGCTATAGTTACGCAATAGCATGAGAATAGAGGTTATAACAAAGAGTTCCTATAATTATTCTCAACACCTTTGGTCACGCCATCACGCGTGAACGACTGGACCGATTTCAATTTACTCTACGTTTATCCCAAAGTCTACCCGTGCGAAGCCGGGACGGGCCGCTAGTAAATTAATAAAAATTGCCTTATAAACTCTTCAGAATATATTTTTTAACTTGCTGGAATATTAATTACTTACGTCGTGTTATTTATATAAATATTCTTCTCGTGTTCAAGAGCTGATTTCTTAAACAACGACAGAAATTGATAATTGACGGCTTCGCCATATAGAGGTATATTATATGTAGTTAGTTTAATTTAAATTGATGTCACTTATGGGGCATTTCACGTGAAGCGGACAGGAAAAAAAAAGTGAGGTTCTGAAAATCGATCATATTTGGCCCATTTATACTTCTAGTAGGTATGAATGTGAACACAAAATATTTTTTTTGTATAATGTATATTTCACAAGTTATGGGTTTCTAAAGAATTGTCGTAATTGTAATATCAATTTTATGAAAGTAGTTTTTCGAATTTAACAAATTTACAATAAAATATTTAACATAGCGATACATATTGGAAAAATACTGTTCTTTTTAAAAATAAAATAAAATTTAAAAAAATAAAAAAATTTAATGTCCAAAACCGGAAGTAAACTTTTCAAACCTGAATTTCAGTCACTTCGACCATTTTTTTTTTCTCTTTTTTTTTTTCAAAATATAGCTTAAAGTATATTAAAAATATACAAGAAAATTCAAAATGGGATCTCTATTTGTTTAGGAGTTAGATGAATTAATGTACATACGCGTCGCGATGGCCGTGATTCTGACGCTTGCATAGATCGAGTAATTTGCGCGATATTTCATTAAAACTCGCAACTTTATTAATATTTTATCTTGTTTCAGCGTATTTAAGCTCTTACAAGGATGTGGAATAAGTATTATTAATATAATATACTAGCTTTCGCCCGCCTGGTATGTCCAATCTTTATAAATTAAAGCCTAATATGTTTTATTCTGGTGTCTTAGCTACATTACTGCAAAGTTTCATCAAAATCCATTCTGTAGTTTTTGCATGAAAGAGTAACAAACATATATACATACATCCATACATTCTTACACACTAAGTATAATACTTAGTCTTCAAATAGAGACAAACTATGTACAAGAAAGAGATAGAAATATGACGTGCGGTTTCGTATATATCCTAGTAATATTATAAACTTAAAAATGTGTAAGAATGTATGGATGTATGTATGTATGTTTGTTACTCTTTCATGCAAAAACTACAGAATGGATTTTGATGAAACTTTGCAGTAATGTAGCTAAGACACCAGAATAAAACATATTAGGCTATAATTTATAAAGATTGGACATACCAGGTGGGCGAAAGCTAGTATATTATATTAATAATACTTATTCCACATCCTTGTAAGAGCTTAAATACGCTGAAACAAGATAAAATATTAATAAAGTTGCGAGTTTTAATGAAATATTGCGCAAATTACTCGATCTATGCAAGCGTCAGAATCACGGCCATCGCGACGCGTATGTACATTAATTCATCTAACTCCTAAACAAATAGAGATCCCATTTTGAATTTTCTTGTGTATTTTTAATATACTTTAAGCTATATTTTGAAAAAAAAAAAGAGAAAAAAAAATGGTCAAAGTGACTGAAATTCAGGTTTGAAAAGTTTACTTCCGGTATTGGACATTAAATTTTTTTATTTTTTTAAATTTTATTTTATTTTTAAAAAGAACAGTATTTTTCCAATATGTATCGCTATGTTAAATATTTTATTGTAAATTTGTTAAATTCGAAAAACTACTTTCATAAAATTGATATTACAATTACGACAATTCTTTAGAAACCCATAACTTGTGAAATATACATTATACAAAAAAAATATTTTGTGTTCACATTCATATCTACTAGAAGTATAAATGGGCCAAATATGATCGATTTTCAGAACCTCACTTTTTTTTTCCTGTCCGCTTCACGTGAAATGCCCCTTATATATCATGTATTTAGTTAAATCATATGGATGTAACAATCCGTAAAAAATATATTTCATTTCATATGCCGGGGCTCGGTTTAGCTAGAGCCCACATCTATACTAATATCTATACTAATATTATAAAGAAGTAAAGTTTGTGTGTTTGTATATTTGTTAAATTGTAAGGGGTAATCTCGGGATCTACTGAACCGATTTTAAAAATTCTTTCACCAATAGAAAGCCACATTATTGCTGAGTGTCATAGGTTACATAAAAAACCGAAAAATAAAAAGGCTTTTACGTGGTAGTCCGTTTTGCAAAGTGAATCGGAGAAAAAACGGTCCGGACGGCGCGCGATGGCTTCGGATTTAATTAACATTATGCCCAACGAAGTGGGCAAGGGTCAGCTAGTTTTGAATAAACACAATAAAGTTTAATTCTTAAATCTTAGCGAAAGTCTCGCAACGCCATCTATTCGCGTTTGTAAAGCAACTCAATCACGTTCTAATTTCAAACGTTCAACCATACTGTTCGCCCCGATTTGGTTTAGTCTCGGAAAATCTTGAATCAGTTGTCCACCAGTTTCCCTTACTTTTACATAGATGTCGCCGTACCACGTCTTTGATTTTATTATGTGTTCTTGTATGTATCTACTATTTTTGTTTGTACATTTTTTGTGTATTGAAATATCACACCAAATATTATAATTATTATTCTCTAATTTCTAAAAATCTGAAACTTTTGGACGTCTACAAAACGACGTACTAATTGGTATTAATTTTTTGATAAATAATATATTTATGTCGCAACTAACGATTTTTGTTATTTAATCAGTAAAGTTTTTGATTAAATTGTAGCTGTATAAATCAGCACAATTCATATTTTCATCAAATTATTCTGATAATTGGGATGTTCGCAAAAGCACGCAAATGCGAACGCACGCGGCGGCTGCAACAAAAGGAACAGTCAGTACTTAAGCTTGCAATATCTAGTGGTAGTTGCGTAGATCAAACATCAAGAATGAAACAGCCGTGAGATTCTCCATACCATAATTTCTTCCTGAATCTTCCTGGATATAGAGCTATCTTTTTTTCTAATCTAGATCTGCTGTAGATACGCCTATAATTTTCTTTTTACAGCAACTAACTATATTATTAGAGAAAATATGACCAAATCAGAGTAGATTATAGTAAAAATAAAATCAGTAAAAAAAATAGCATATTAAACTAAATTAGATTACAATAAAACAAAAAGAAGCAACGTCTTTGAATTAAAAATACAAAAATAAACAAAAATTATAGTCAAACAAAGTTATACCTACTAATTTGTATGTGTAATGTCAATAAAATACGGTAATGTTGTTATTTAAAAGATCGGCTACGTATCTGTGATGCTTCTAGTGTTACAGATATAAATAGGCGACAGTGACCGTTTATCATCGGGCCCATTTACTTCATATCACCATTTATAGTAGTAGGGCTCTTTTGTAGTGGTAGGGCTCTTTTGCAGAGCCCGTCTGGGGAAGTACCACACCTTTGCCAGTTATTCCACCGCCAAGCAGTAATGTGCAAACATTACTGTGTTCCGGTTGGAAGGGCATTGTTTCCAGTGAAATTACAGGGCAAATAGGAGATTAAACAACTTATATCTCAGGGTGACGAGCGCAGTGCTGTGCCACGCAGGGTCTTGAATTCTGCGAGTTCAAAATTCTGGGTGGCGCAGACCCGTTATGGGCAAACGTGACGTTTAATATCAGGCGAGCGATTTGCTCGTCTCGTCACTCAATTACATTAAAAAAAAAACTTATGGCATAAAGAAAATTAAGACTGTTCTACCCCACTCATACATTCCTCTCTCTCTCTCTTCTGGGTTGATTACACATAACTAGTACACAGTGACCAGACAGTAAATGAGCATACTCAACCGAGCAAACAAATCATGGTTCTCGTGCCTGTCTCGCCTCGTCAAACCGTTTATACAAACAGAGTAAAAATTAATCCTGTTCTACCCCACTCATACATTCCTCTCTTGTAAAGCTTATCTTCTGGCAGCCTATTACAGGGCGTCAGGGAGCCTTGAAGGCAGTCACGCAGCGCCCTCATTACCGCGTCCTTGAGTCAGCAGCACTCACACGCACTGCGGAAGTCCCATCACTACTCTTCTGCATTGGGGTAAAAAACAGGGGCAAAAGGGGGTAAGGGGGAAATGTAAACATGTTTGTATCTGAAATCTCTTATTTATGCAACGTTAATCGTTCGATCGTTTTGCTGTCAACGGTTATGGATCGTTGAAGGGGCCTTCGACATCTGTAGTGTATTTGTGTTGTAACTTCGCTTTTATCTTTCTCTCTTTCTATAGGGTTATTCATAAAGAGTATGCTAAGCCGAAAAGGGCTTATAGTACACATCATTATGAACAACTTTTTCTATGGGACCAACCCAGGATTCGCGAAAAAAAAATCAGCTGTTCCATACATTTTGTCGAGTGTCATTGACATTTTTCTATGGAACAGCTGAATTTTTTTTTCGCGAATTTCATTTTTGTTCCATAGTAAAACTTGTTCATAATGATGAGTACTATAAGCCTTTTTCGGCTTAGCATACCCTTTATGACTAACCCTGTATACAAGGTGTAACGAAACGGTGTAGTAATATACTTCTTCACGTCAAAGTAAACAATTCTTAGAAAATAAGTTTGCTTAATTCGAGAAAGACAACATTGAATCTCCAGAGGATATTGATCGTGTGGCTAAATCTATATATATAAAAGAAAGTCGTGTTAGTTACACTACTTATAACTCAAGAACGGCTTTACCGATATGGCTGAAAATTGGTGAGGAGGTAGCTTAGAGCCAGGAAACGCACATAGGATACTATTTATTCCTATTATATTATTTATTCTTATTATACTATTGATTTATATTAAATAAATTCGATAGCATTCAAGTGTGAATTGACATAAAACATCAGTCACTATAAAACGAGGTATAACAAAAAAGAATCAGACTTGGAATAACAAAACGACTTATTATACTCTTTGCGCAAATGACAGCTATGTAATGGACGTATGGATGACAATTTGATTTAACAATTTAACAGCTAAACAGATTTTGACGAAATTTGGTATGAAGGTAGCTTAAGAAGGTAATATGTAGATTACTTTTTACCCCAGAAAATTGAACGGCTTTCCGCTATTCTTGCAGGACAGCGGGTGAAACCGCGGGGCGCAGCTAGTTTTGAAATAAAAAGTGACCAACAATTTTAGTAATAAATATAAGTCGAAACCAATGTCGACTGCTATTGTATCAACACGCATTTCCCGAACTTACACTCAACCCTGCTTTTGGAAACCGTTTTGAGTACAAGTATAGCAGTAGGTACCTACCTAGAACCACATTAATTAGGTATCTAGAAATCGACATGAAATAAAATTAGACTGGAATATTAGGCTCTCTGAATTTCCTGAAAATAATCTTACTCACGCTAGCAAGTTAGCATAGGGCTGTCTGTCCACTGGAACTCACTGGAGAGGAGCTAAGCTTGGCTCTGCACCTCTCTTCTCCACAGTGGCCATCCCGCCTTATACCTAGCCCATACTAACACCATATCGGACAGGTTGGCGTAAAAACACCGCTCAAGCGGGAGCTTAATGCAAATCTATTGGTTAATCTTTGCACAGCACCGCTCCGCTCCTCTCTTCGACGAAGTGAGCACACAGCCTTATACCTAGCCCATAATACCATTTTGGATGGGCTGGCAAAATAATAATAAGGCAGCCGTGGTAGCTCAGTGGGAGAACCGACGCTTCGCATTCTTGAGGTGGCGGGTTCAAACCCCGACTCGTACCAATGAGTTCTTTAGGACTTATGTACGAATTTACATACCACTGGCTTTTCGGTGAAGGAAAACATCGTGAGGAAACCCGCATATGTCACGCAAAAAGGGCCGATTACCGGCCTAGTTGCGGAAAAACAGCCCTCTCTTTATCTTTATCTTTTGGGCTGGCATAAAAACACCGCTCGAGATTTTATACAATTCCATTGGTTAAAATTAGCACAGCTCCGCTCCGCTCCTCTTTTCTCCACAGGGGGACACACAGCCTTAAACCTAGCCCATACTATCTGCGATTCCGGAAAGCTAGTAAAAGGTTTGGCGCTGAAACCTGATCGAGTAAAAGGCAGGTGTCAGCTGGACGTCAGTCTGTCAGACAGCAAGCGTGCATCAATAGCTTTAAAGTTCATTGTGTTAAATCAATGTTGGGTTACCGAGGCATCCGACACGACACGCTATAAATGGTCTACGTCATCAAAGTTCAGGTACGATTTAAAAATCATTAGTTTTTATAGTTCTGATGTAACTTGCGATGTTGCAGTTTTACCGGCTAAAAAGTATATATACGGACGTTCTTTATGACTCATTGAGTTGGTAATTTAAGACCTATAAGTAACAAGGTGCATATGTACGAGTAACAAGGTGCATGTTTATTCAATCAACCTTCGAGGCAAATCTCCCGAAAAATGTTATTTCTCTCTTTTACTATCTGCCCAAATTATTCTCTCTTCTCGCGTTAGGTATACCGGGTTATTCATAATGATGAGTACTATGAGCCCTTTTCGGCTTAGCATACCCTTTATGAATAGCCCTGTATAGGTATTCAGATGTTTTTTTTTTAGATATTTATAAGTCTTTTTTTTTCTCACACACACACAAAAAAAGTAAAATTGCCTTAGAACCATCGATCAAGGATTTCGGTGCTGGAAAACGAGAAGCACAGAATAATACTTATTTCTAACAACAAAATACCAAAGCTTCGATTACGATCTAGCCTTCTGTACTTTAATTACCTAATTTCCTCAACGGCAGTTAAAGTAACAAGCACTTTAATTGTATATAGTATCGCATATTAACATTAGGAAGGTGCTTATTTGATTTGCGTGATCACGTGAGATGGAAGCCTATTATTTACGTTCAAGGGCGGAAGTGAAGGGTTTTTAGTAAGTCACGGGGCAGGCGGCGCTTTCTCTATGTAAAAATGTAATGTAGGTCCTCGTTATGTTTCTTTGTTATAAGTCGTTATTAGTTCCAGTCTTGGTACAGTTATAGTTTACAAGGAAGTAATTATGTAGCAAATCGGGTGAATAAATATCCGGAAAAATATTATTAGATGACAAAACTAAAAACTAGCTAATTTACAAATTTATGCTGGTGAATTTTATACGAAGACCAAACTAAAATTCGTTTCTGTTAAAAGTTAAGCGACAATTTATCTTTAGTAAAAAAAGTCCTTTAATCCTGAACTTAAAGACCAAAACACAAACACTTTATAGGTCTCAGAAGTTGAGTATCTAAAAGTTTATTTACATTTTATACCCGTCATAAAATTTTAAGCCCGAATCCGCTGGTGGTGCTAACAACCGCATCATAGTCTTATTATAAGAAAGAATACCATCGTATGATCCTAGATCAAAGTAAGTACTTGAAACCGAACCAGCTGATACATATTTTTAAACTGTGGGTAATATTGTTGTACTGCTTTGTCTTTGTCTAGCGAAACTTGGCACGCCACACAAAAAGCGTCTTTTGTACTTTTAAATGCGCAACGTTATGAATAACCTAATAGATGCTTACATAAAATGTCAGCCATTTCTTTACGAGTACATCTTTCATTTCGTGCGATTTTAAAAGGCGAGTTGGCAGTAGAGCGTAAGAAATATCTTGTTAAAAATGGGACGTGTTACGCAAAGACTGTATTGTAGCGTGGCGGAGGCCAGCATACGTGATTCATTATCATCATCAGCCTATCTAATGTTTGTCCACTGCTGGACATAGGCCTCTCCTAACGAACGCCACAAGGCACGATCTTCTGCCTCACGCATCCACTTACTACCTGCCGCCTTACGCAGGTCGTCGCTCCACCTGGCTGCAAGGCGCCCTACTGTACGTTTATGCCAGCTTACGTGATTAGGTATTATTTATGCCTAGTTTTTTAACCGACTTCAAAAAAGGAGGAGGTTATCAATTCGTCTGTTTGTTTTTTTTTTTTTTTTTTTAATGTTTGTTACCTCATAACTTTTGACTGGGTGAATCGATTTTGATGATTCTTTTTTTATTAGAAAGCTGACGCTTCCCATTTGGTCCCATTTCAATTAGTCAATTAGTCCAGTTCTGATAATGGTATCCATGAGAAAACCATATAAGTCTTAAATTTGCATTAAGTACGTGCGCGACAAATAGATGAATAACACAATAGTCGGTCTTTTGAAGTCGGTTTTTGTTTTTTGTTTTGTAAAAATAATGTTCTTGTTTGGTTTATCTTCTAAAGGTGTTAAGGTAATTCGTTAAGTCCAGTTCGTTAACAGTTTGTTGACAGTTGACACAGTTTGACGGGTAGCTAATTTGGAACATTATTACATAATTTTACTATGCAAACTAACACGGTTAATGTTGTCGTATATTTTTTCTTGAATGGTAAAAGTTAGGTATTTTTGAAAATATTTTTTATAATGTACACAACTAGTTTGATAGTAAAATAGCAAAACTATCGGTTTTTTTATTTAGTAACTACCTACACTTTTTTTGTTCCAATAATTTATTTTTTTCGCGTCTCCCGTCCTACAGTCTGGTATCGGAAGATGCGCATCCCGCGGTTTCACTTCTGGCACGGCTCCTCGCCGGATTTATTTTGATCGCCGCTTCCAACACCCAAATAATTACATTTTTCGAATACCAGACAGCATTACACAACTAGGTACAATTGACACTGTTCTGCATTTAAATGTGGGTCGGTATAGCAACTAGAGTAATTACTATGTTACATAGCAAGAAAAGCATTTCTAATTAACGTACGTTTCTTCCATATTTAATTCTGAGTGCGTATAAAAAAACCTCAACGCCTGTTTGTATTTTTGTTTCTTTTTCGTCTCTAACTGTACTTAGAACAACATAAAATAACGTATTTTAAATAAAATTTTTTTTTTTTTAATAATCTTTAGTCTTGTATATTACATCTAAAGCAGAGCCCCTATTCTGTGCAGTGTGATATACCTAATCTCGATCACTTTTACTCTCATGCCAAAAAGACAGTGACCGAGATACTAGAGCCCCAAATCTAGAATGGAGCCCCAAATGATAAACAACATGTCACTTTTCAGCAGTTTTCTAATGACTCACTTATGGGAAGTTTCCAATGCCACGAAAGTGTTTCAGTAGGTACCGAAGGGCGACCGATTATCCGGATGTCGCTCACCTCGCACGGGCGACAATGCGATGTATTAATAAATCCAGCATTGACAAAGACCGTCAAAACACCTGGCTGTCGGCCAAACACGAAAAAATCGGCCCACGCAGTGCAAGATACGCCGAACAATTCTAACGACGTCTCGCCCCGGAACTTCAGTCTGCTAATACCAGACTGAATAGTACCAATTTGCTTCCAATGTGTGTTTTTTATGCCATTGAGTGACGAGACGAGAAAATCATCTCGCCTGATGATAAACGTCACGTTTGCCCACAACAGATCTCCGCCATCCAGAATTTTAAATTCTTAGAATTCAAGACCCCGCGCGGCACAGCACAGCGCTCGTCACCCTGAGATATAAGATGTTTAATCTCCTATTTGTCCTGGAAACAAAACCTTTCCAACCGGAACAACTGAACGATAGAATAACTGGCAAAGGTGATACTTCTACAGGCGGGTGCTGCAAAAGAGCCCTACCACTACAAAAAATTGAAAAATGTGTAATACGAGTATTTCAAACATAGGTTTTAATTACGATCTTTATCTTTTTGTATTTAAATTGAATCACTAGTCATCTAGTGTTTTTCCACTGCAATAATAAACAACAAAAAAAAACAACAATTAACTAAACTACGCGATTAGTTATAGGTATAAGGGAAACGGAATTAACTACATTTATTTACTTACTTTAAATCTAATTTAAACTGACCTGAAACCAAATAAATGAACCTGTTATTATTTTATTTTTTTCAATAATATCTACCTACATCAATTAAAGTTGATTCGGTTTCTAGGTAGGTTTGAACATTGAATTAGAAAATCAAAATAGCTGTCTAAGATAAAGATTCTTAATCTTTCTCTTAATATTATAGAAAAGGCTGAAAACACGGCCTGTGAAGCTAGGAGCCTTCGACGTTAGGAAGGCTGATGTATATCATACTCGTAGTTGATGCTGTTTCAAATCAGTGCATATTTATGATCATTTTAATAGTTGTTTGGTAAGTTTACAAACACTTTGTATTTTTAATTTCCAATGGGGCCTAAATATACAACCACTATTTAAACTTAAGACATGTACTATACCTAACTGTATATTGATACAAATGAATAAATCTAAATCGAAGTCAGGGTACTTTCAATACTTAGAAGTGCTTTGATGATGATTGGTTTGATGATTGAGATGTTTTGAGAAGCACTTTGAAAAAACAAACTCTGCTCTACATTCATGATGATGTGTGTATACCTACGTGGGTAGGTACAAATGAGTACGTTTAAATTACGATCTGTTTTCTTGGGTCTTTGAAAAGAATCTACCAAACGTTTTTTTTTTAAACTAAACTCTCTCTCTACATTATTAAGAGAAATCAAACCAGATTTATTTTTTATTGAAATTTTTGTGTTATATTTCTACATATTATGTATTTATTTTTTATATTTATTAAGTGCAACAAGAATGCCTATTCTTGTACAAGGATCAAGGACCGTATTCTGGCGGTGCAACATTATATCGATCCCTCTCACTGGTCTCACTCTTACGAGTTTTCTTACGAGAGAGAAGAAAACAGAGATAATATCCCCAGGGTAGATAATATTTTTATATAAAAGGTCATTGGTATCGATAGATATACCTAGGATGTAAGAAAAAACATTTTGATGGCTGGCAACGATAACTGGAAACTATTACTATTAAAAAATCTATATCTACTATAGGTACCTCTAGTTGTAGGTTTAGTAGCCTAGCTATTTTTTTTTTTTTTTTTTTTGAGAAGCTATTATAAGTATCACTGGCTGAGTAGGTACCTCAAAACTGTCATATCACAGAAACTTGATGGCATGTTCAGTAGCGGCGTTAGGGTAGGGCGCGGTTGGGCGACCGCCCAGGGCGCCGGGCACAAAGGGGCGCCGCAAAGGGGTCCCGTTGACCTAGAACTATGTAATTTGGCAAGTAACATCGTTATAGATCACAAGTACAGGAATAAATCTGAAAACTGCACATTTGTTATAAAATCTTTAAAAAAAATAGGGGGTCTACGAGTATACCTAATATGAATATTTGCTTACCTCGCTGATATAATCGTATTCGCCTGCCTATTATAACGTAATTACTCACTTTAAAATGTTTTTTTTTGTTTGCTGGTACGGAACCCTTCGAGTGCGAATCCAATTCGTGCTTGGCTAGTTTTTTCTAATGAGTTTGCGGAATGCGCGAGTAAAATAAGGGGGGGGGGGACGCCGTATGAATCTCGCCCAGGGCGCTGGTTGGTAGTGCTAAAGCCGGCACTGGGCATGTTAGGCCTGCCAGTTGCGATCAGCGTACGCTAGTCATCATCATAGACTGGTAGGGAAACTCCACATCTAGTCCATTTCTACAAATAGACACAGCGTTACTTCTGAGGAACGGAGCCAAGAGAAATGTTTGTTTGAGGCGTCGAACTGAGTATTTTTGCTAATTAGGTCTGACTCACAAACTAATGATGATACAAGGTCACTACCTGGTGCATTATTTAGCAGTGCATTTCAAATAGAATGTTGGAAATAAAAGTTATGTTGTCCATTCAAAAATTAAACGAGATTATGAAATCGATGAACTGGAACTGAAATAGTTTTGGTGCCCTCCAAATTTTTTTCGTCTATCTCTATGTTTTGTTTGTAACGATTTTGTTGCACTTTTATTTTATCTTTGTATTTGGATGGCCGTGATCTACTTATAATCTCATTTAGTATTGATAATTTACAAGAGTGTCATTGCTTAAATATAAATGAGCAGTGCTGTAACTAGCCTTTTATGCACCCGGTGCGAGCTTTCAAAACTGCGCCCCTGACCTAACTAGCTACCATGCATGAGATAAAACTAGATACTAGTCTGGTCATTTCTGCGCCCCTCCAGGGTCTGCGCTCTGTGCCTGGGCACTGCTGGCACCGCCCTAGTTACGGCACTGTAAATGAGATAAAAAAACACTAATTATTACCACGAAAATGCATTACGTCGAACATAATATGTGCATGTAAATGATGCACAGAAGTGCTACAAACTCTTGCGTATGGAAAACGGAAAAGTATACGCTGTGATCGTTTACTGAAGATAATCATACCTTTGTGGAAGTAGTCTATCACTGAGCATAGACCTCTATACCTATATACCTAACTTCTTAAACAGGTAGACGTCCGTTCAGCATAATTTTGTTGTACCTAACCATGCAGTATAATGCTGTTTATGAAGACTAATAAACAGTTCGATTGCTCGCTCTGTGTTCCATGATTATTGACGTGCAAATTCATTAATAGCCCATGTTAATTCTGTTCATTTTACCTCAAGACTTGTATGTTTGAAAACTACATTTATGATCAGATATGATATGTGATTTTCAGTTTAACTTCTAGGTGTGTTGTAAATAGTTAATCAATTAATATTGAAATGAATACAAAAATAAATATGTAATACGTTATTCAATATAAAAAGTTTTAGATAAGTGAACACATGTATATACCCATAATGAGCGCTAAATATCGTATTTATTGTACTTACGTTATATGGGAAAATAGTAGCTTTTGCCAAGCTTGATTCCTGTGTTTATTTTTACCTTTTCAACTTTAATATTAGTAGTGATTCAGAAAACGTTCGTCCGTGTAAATACATAGGGTTGATAGTGTTCATGCAGGCGCGACGTAACAGATGTTGATCCGCTGTCGGCGGGGCCGAAGGGAATCCGGTCAAGTGCAAGTTTACACTACGACATGCTACATTCTCGATATCCGAACTGAAGCGCCTAGAAATATCCGGGTGTGTTCAAGACCATCTATTTTGTTTTAGCACACTATCGTCAATCGAAAGTTGTAAATCATATCGTACACGCAATTCTACCGTGCGGTGGTGACACGATAAAGGGTATAACAATGTTTAGGACATTGAGTAGTTTTACAAACCAGCTTTATGATGGACCTAGTTAATTTTTAGGTCCCTATTAACGAAGAATAATAAGTAATCTCCGAACCAGCTTTAAATTATGTTCTAAGGTCCCTAATTATATCTCCCTACTAGTAAATACACATGGTATTAAAAATTAAAAGAACCACCGGAAAAAACGGAAAATCATTATCAACAACAAAACAAACTTGCGTTATTTGGTTGCTTCAAAACGTAATTCGATGAGCACGATAAGCTGATCGTTTTGAATGGCATTCGAATCAATTCGCCGTCGGCACGACTTAGGACGACGATGTCGACGAATCACTCTAGATACCTATATATACCTACTGACGTAGCTAGGTAGGTAGTTAGGTATTGAGCTGGTATTTGTGCGACCACGGTATAGTAAAATTAAATAAAATTCGCGACACGCAAAGCTCCCTGTTACAGCGATGAACCGTGCTGATGGCCACGAGCTATGTTCGTGAATTCGTGATTTATAAACGAAGCACACATAGATTATATTGATGAATGCGAGCGCTTGCCTCCGAGCACGAACGAACCCATTCGTTTGTGAAGATTCAGTTATTTGTTTTATGCATTCACGGCAATAAAAGACGACGACGGAAGCGTGATGATAAAATGCGTTTCTGAATGATCCGACCTATACGGCTAAGGACGTCCGCGCTTTGCCCATAAAGTCTCATCATAATATCTGTCGCTAACCAATGAGGCTGAACGTAAAACTTTGTGAAAAGTCATGGTAAACCGCGCGTGATGCCGCGCAGGTTGCGAGGGTATATGACCTTGGAAATTAATATCTTGTTAGTAGTTTATTCGCTTTTGCTACAGTCACTCCGAGTAGATTTGCGAAAGTCAAATGTTGTCTAACGATTGGGCACGGCGCAGCGGCACGCGAGCTCGTCACGCCGACCACGCCGCCCTGGGACCACCATTTTTATCAACCTAACGACTTTGTTGTAATTGCACGCGTAATTTCGGATTATTTTGGCGCATCACGGTCTAGGTGTTCGGTCTGTGATGAACGCGTGACGCATTCGCGGCTACGTGAAGCATCGTAGCGAGCAGGTGTGCGGGCGCTGTAGACGGCGCCGCCGGCCGGTGGCGGATGAGGGCGGTCGCGACGAGCTCGCGGCACTCGCAGGGTGAGATCGCACGGAAGCGAAGGTTGCGCCCGTGACCGCGCCCGCCGCTGCCGCCGCGACTGCCGATGCCACTCGCGCAGTATCGCGCCGCGCTCGCTGATCCTCGGACATCGCCGATTCTAAACACGGAGTAGATACGAGTATACGAGCCGCTAGTGAAGTGATGTGCTCGCATTGAACCCGCTGATGATGTGCACGCGGAGAGTGAGTGAAGTGAGAGAGTGCGCGATTGAGAAGGCGCGGCGGGGGCCAGCGCGGCCGTAGCCCCAGCCCGACATGTGGACGCCGCTGCCACCGCTCCTGGCGCTCCTGACGCTCGCCGGCGGGGCCACCTTCACACCCAACAAGGAACTGCTCGAGTGTGCAAGGTTCGCTTACCCTGGTTTTATTTAACCAAATAAAAATATAATATCTGGTAAACCCGCCGTTCAGACTTACTCAGGAACCTCGAATGAGCTACAAAAATAATTTGAATGGGCACGCAACTCCCGTCAGATGTGATCGCAGGCACGATCTTAAACAGTGTACGAGTAGGCCGCTAGTTACATTCGTGAACGAGTATTTTAATTAGCATTTTTTATATTATACACATTGTTTGATTAGCTACATGCTACGTTTGAACTCGTAGAGCAGAATTCGCATAGCTATTGTTTTTAAGAAGAAAAATAACATATAAAACATTGAGACGCTGAACTCATTCGCTGGCGCTATTTAGTGCTGCTCGTTATATTTACATAATTATCAATTATTCCACACATTATCTCCCACACACACATAAAGGCAGGTAGGTATGTGCGAATCTGGCAAGTGTCTCGGGCAGGAGTCGCATGATGCGCGTGCAACGCGACCCGATGCGACGCGACGTGACGCAGGCGACGCGTCGCGGCCGTGGTATCTCGGTCTCGGCCGCAGCACTTGGCAGGGCTCCTTGTTGACATACAAACATAGAGATAAACAAAGATATAAACAAGCCTTTCCAATGAAAGCCGGTAATCACCAGCGATATTTAGTGCGATCGTGGCCGGCCAGCCAATCGAGAATTAAAAATAAGTACACGGCTGAAAGCTGAAAGTTTTACATTCTTTTGAATAAAAATATTTATACCCATATTCACCAAAATTCAACTTAGCAATTTGTTTTGACCGTCTATTATTGTTAACTTTTAACATGAAAATTAAATAGTTGTCAAAAACAACTAGTAAAAATTTTCGCCTTACCAATTTTCGATAAACTTTGATTTATTATTCTGAATCCTATTTCTATTACCATGTCAAAATAGTTAAGTTACCTACATGACAAATTAAAAATATTTTAAACTAAATAGAGTAAGCATGTTATATCTGAATAAAATAAAGTAAATCAAAATAGAATAAACATAAATAAACAACATAAGGGCTCACGGTACCAACCGCGGGAAAGTACCCAAAAGACTGGCTACGTTATCTCGTTGAATAACAATGCTATTTCTCTGTCCGAGGTAAGCACCACCTTTTGGATCGCTTGATCTTTCTACCACCTACTTTAACAAATACAAGAACATTATTTTTACAAAACAAAAAACAAAACCCGACTTCAAAAGACCGACTATTGAGTTATTCATCTATTTGTCGCGCACGTACTTAATGCAAATTTAAGACTTATATGGTTTTCTCATGGATACCATTATCAGAACTGGTAAATTGAAATGGGACTAAATGGGAAGCGTCAGCTTTCTAATAAAAAAAGAATCATCAAAATCGATTCACCCAGTCAAAAGTTATGAGGTAACAAACATAAAAAAAAAATAAAAAAAAACATACAGACGAATTGATAACCTCCTCCTTTTTTAAAGTCGGTTAAAAAGTAAAAAGTGGCTGAAACATAATTACTGGTAGAATCAAAATTATGTGAAAGTGGAAATTAAATATGTATTTTTTAATTTGATACTACTTTTTTGTAATTTACCTACACTGGAAGTCAGAGCAAAGATTATCCGAATACCGGTACCGGTACCTTTCTAACTTTATTACAAAAACAATTATAACTAATAGGTACGAGTAGGTATCTACTGCGTTTACATTTCATGAAAGCGATCTAGGTACGTGTTGTAGGTATATGCCCATAATATGTGTTATATTTCAAAAAATTGCTTATTTACCTGTCCATATGTCTCCATGTCCATCGTTCTGTACTAAAACTC
Source organism: Alcis repandata (assembly GCA_949125135.1). Taxonomy (NCBI): domain Eukaryota; kingdom Metazoa; phylum Arthropoda; class Insecta; order Lepidoptera; family Geometridae; genus Alcis; species Alcis repandata. The sequence continues at coordinate 4,666,456 of OX421226.1, read as the reverse complement.
TTGTATCGTTTTTAAGTGCAAAAACAGTTGACCAACAAAGTCGGCGTTCGACTGCGTTTAGACTAAGTAGTAGAGTATACATAATTTTACGCACCACTGAACTGGTACCATTTTCATAGTTTTCTCGAAAATTTTCTTACGAAGAATTATCACTCAATGCTAACAGTAAATTCAATACAGTCCCCAAACTGTCAGGCTATCGATCCTTAATCCAACCATCATTCAATTTTATAATTTTCCCTGTATGAAATATACGAGTATGTTTCCGCTTGAGAAACGGTAACAATATTTTATCAGCTGTTAAAACAATACATTATGCTAAAGAGTGAAAACATTATATTACTTCACTCACTCGTCATTAACAATATCCTCGAGACGCACTGACGTAAACATCAGTAAAGCCATCAAAATCATAGTCTCCAGATGTACACAAGGTCAGAACAGTGAAGACAATAACGACCCATTGACAACAATAGCTTTTTCAGAAGTAGCGCCAAAATTAACCCGTTTATCACGCCTATTTGCGTCACTAACACCCCAAAATATACCAGCGGTCGGTCGCAGTAACTGTGACGACAAAAATAAACCCTTGCTCTAAATAGTTGTCATTGCAACTGCTATTGCGACTGGCTGTCGGCGCCCCAGACAACCACCTAATGAAGCGCGGTCCACCTCTGACGCACAACCTTACACAATACACGCTACTAAAAATACCAATAACTCTATAATACACGAATCATCTCCGATCCTATACCGACTGTAAAATCAGCCATCATCGTTCGAATCTAGGTTAAATAAATCTATTATCTCAGTAGGTTAGTCTCACCTTGATTTTTGAACAGTTTTTATGCTTAAAAAAATGGCATTGTTCAACGGCCATTCATCTTCATTTTATGTCTTTGTGATAAGTAATTTCTAAGAGAAATCCCCGTCATCCAGTTTTTCAGATATCATGTGACGGAGCCTAATCACCGGACGTGACATCAAATAATGACATGCAATTTGTCGTCTTAAGAACATCATAAGAGGGTATCATTTAGCGCAACGTTTACAGTTAAATAGTATTTTCGTATATCATTATTATCCTATTTATACATGACAACAATGGCAAAGTTCGAGGAACAATAATGACAAAAAGTAGTTCCTGCTCGGGGGCATTAATTTCCCATAATCAAAAGTTATTCAATGAAATTCTACCACGAGTAGGTAACGTCGTAAATTAGTCGCAAAAGCCCGGGAAAATTACATCACAACATTATTAGAACAGTTTATAAAAATATATAAAAGCGAATGATCTCACGGGCCGAAAGTGGGGGCGAAGTTCCTTCACCCATATGCTGAAGACATTAAATAAGCCACAGTTGATATTTTTCGTATGATATGTGGTCTCCGGCAGACGGGCTGGCCGACGGCCAAGCTTTCACGTCACTCGCATCATTGTCAAATGATGATCATGAACGGTGGTATCAAAGGGATCCGCGTCTGATACTAAACAGAGCTAATTTAGACTGAGAAGTTGCACTCCACGCCTGATGGCTGCGATTGCAACATGAGCCAAAATTGGTTAAAATATTGCAGCTAGACGACGGTAAAGTACTGCAGCTGTCATGGTTTAGCATTGAGTTACTACCATCACTCGTATCAGAGTTGAAAGCCGCATTGAAATATCACCGTGACAACCGACAATCAGTAAACTACCAGTTTTTCAACAAATTATGTGAATTTGAAACTTGCAAGTATAATTTTCCTTCCTTTCTTATACGAGTGCTTAGCATGTTTCTGCTTCGTTTCCAAATGAATGTTCATTTAAAATACGTATGCAATAAAGGAAGCTTAAAGAAAATACAAAAGAAAACGTCGATGACCTAGAGCGATAAAAGCAATCGGTTATGTTGAGCGACATTTATAATGGTCGCTATTCCAAGACATGCCACTTTCATAAGTTGCAAACCAAGTAATTAAAACATAATCACAAAAACATGGGGTGCTCACTTTAGACAATAAACAAATATTTATATAAAGCAAACATATTTACATTATTTACACACAAAATTACAAACATAGCCTAAATATTAGACCAGATCACAAAGATTAAAAAAAACTATTTTTGCCTTAACCTTTAAGCGACTACATAATAACTGACGATGTTCCATTTCAGTTGAGTTACTTTAAAGTCACTTGATAGAGACTCACTGTGTGATCTGTTGTATTGTGTGCAAAAATGAGTTGCGCAGTACGATAAACTCCCAGCAAAGTTTTGGAATAAGTTTCATTTTTCTTACGAGTGGCAGAATTAAATGCGACAGATGAGTACATGAGCCACTATTAATTGGGATATCGATATGTAATGCAGTATCATATTGAGACTTGAGTATATACGAGTAGTACTAAATATGTGTGCAGGTAGCTCAAAACCCTTTGATCTTGGTCTGGGTGAAAATCCTTACACATGTCAGATACTCAAAAGATAGAATCGATGATTATTACATTATTGCATACTAATCATTACAGATTCCGATGTCAGTTGGTTTTTTTGTTGGCTTGACTCTTCTTGTTGAATTTTGACCGGAACGTAATTAACACAATGATACTTATAGGACACCTTTAAATCCATAAATATACAAAACATTTCTAAAAATAAAAACACGCTATTTAAAGAAACCGGAAGTTACAAAACGGTTTTCCTCTGAATCAAACTGCAATGTCTATTTATAGACACCCGCACGTTTATGATTTACCGCAACATTTCAAGGTGTACTATTTATGTTATTATTTAACATACATACCCGCAGGTACCTATTACTTATCTTTATTTGCCTTATTATCTATTTTTACCTAGATTTCCTGAAACGCTAAAACTGACCACCCTTTATAGTTAACCTTCTGATTACTGCGGGCTAGTCGATAATGTTCGCGGACAAGGTTAACATAACCAATGAGCATATTTTTTGTTATGCATGCATGCATACATTTTATTATTCATAGGAAAGTTTTAATTACAACTTTAACTAGTTCTGCGACGCGATTTCATCCGCGCTGCTATGAAAAATTTCTGCCTATGTTTGACTGAAACCACAGAACTGAAACTGTCTATACTAAATTAATATAATATTATAGTATTTTTGTAGTGGTATATTATAGTATATTATTATATATTATTGTAGTGGTATTGTAGTGGTAATTTTTTGTTGTTTTTGTATTACTGTGTTCCGGTTGGAAGGGCATTGTTTCCAGTGAAATTACAGGGCAAATGGGAGATTAAACAACTTATATCTCAGGGTGACGAGCGCAATGCTGTACCGCGCAGGGTCTTGAATTATGCAAGATCAAAATTCTGGGTGGTGCAGACCTGTTATGGGCAAACGTGACGTTTAACATCAGGCGAGCAATTTGCTCGTCTCGTCACTCAATTACATAAAAAAAAAACGGTTTTATCGGTTTAGTGGTTATTTGAAGATATGGTTATTATGAAGATATGTGGTAACAAACATTCACATACTTTCGCTTTCATTCATATAATATTAATGGAAGTTGGATAGGATTTTGAACTGGAAAAGCAAACGATAAGTAAAATATATTAACAACAAGATTAACACAAGCAAAAATATCAAATATCATTAGATCGATTCTTCGATTTTCATCAGATTTAATTTGTATTATTAGATAATAATTTGTAATTGTGTTAGTAAAAAAAGAAATGTCTAAAAAATTTTTTAAAACAAGCTTATATTGCATATTCACCGGAATACCAAATTCAGCTCAATCAGACATTGGTAAGTGGTTCTAAATTCAGTTGCAAGATTAGGCCTAAGCATGGCCCAAGCAAACAAAGTAAGATTAATTACAAGTTAAATAAAAGCTTATAAAATTACGTATTGCGTAGGGATGCGGTCCTATCGCGGGGTTTTCAATTGATATAATAATGATCCGGTATAAAATTTGATTTAAAAACAGTTATCAAAATAAATAGTTATAAAAACGTTGAAGACGTCCCCACGCCCATCACTTAATTTAATTTCAATTTAATTTAATTTAGTTTGTATATTTTTTTATTAATGTTTATTAATGTTAATTATCATATGGATGTATTAATCTGAAATAAATAAAACTATTTCATTTCATTTCATAAACCGAACAGTCATTGACATGTGACGGTAATTGTTCTTAATCCATCACTGTTATCAATCCCTTGAATTTCACTTTCAATAAAATTGACCTAGTAAACCCAAACACCTGTGGGTACTTTCTGTATACAATATTCTCTAGCCACCTTCCGCATTGTTTTCCAGCGGCCACGTATTCCGCTGGAAAATAATGCGGAACATAGTCGTGGATATTATCATTTGTATGGCTTGCCAGAAAGCCGGCGCATCCCTTATTGGGTTGGTGTAAACACGATTACATAAATCGTCTTCAATTGATCGCGAGATTCTATTTGCGTGCTGTACCTATCGATTGGAGTTACGAGTACATACAGGCGTGGTACGTAAACAATGTAACTCCACTTGCATAGAGAACAGGGTTTAGCGGAGCCTTGATTTTGAATTAATTGAATACTTACCTAATATCTACCGACTTGTAATCCTTCTAATACCTATTATAAAGGTCAAAGTTTGTATGTTTATGGTAAGTGTTTGGATATTTGTTGCTTTCACGCCAAAACGGCTGAACTGATTTAGATAAAATTTGTTATGAAGTTAACTTATTAGATTAGAGGTAGATTTAACATATGGGCTTCTTTTGAACCCGGAAAATGCGGATGAAACCGCGAGGCGCAATTAGTCTATACTTCTATACTATAATATACTATATCTATACTAATATTATAAAGAAGTAAAGTTTGTGTGTTTGTATATTTGTTAAATTGTAAGGGGTAATCTCGGGATCTACTGAACCGATTTTAAAAATTCTTTCACCAATAGAAAGCCACATTATTGCTGAGTGTCATAGGTTATATAAAAAACCGAAAAATAAAAAGGCTTTTACGTGGTAGTCCGTTTTGCAAAGTGAATCGGAGAAAAAACGGTCCGGACGGCGCGCGATGGCTTCGGGTTTAATTAACATTATGCCCAACGAAGTGGGCAAGGGTCAGCTAGTTTGTTTATAAATAAAAAAATAATTGTCGAGCAATAATTCGAAAGTGGCTCGATTGATTTCGATATTTTTTTTATTCTCCGTAATAGGTACATGGCGTTTGGTAAAAAAATTAAAGAAAAAATCTAAAAAATCTAAATTTCAATTTTAGTTGGTAGTAAGTACACCGAGTCATCTCGTCAATTTATTTTTGTTGTAGTCTATAAGCATTCTTGACGTGCCTAGATTGCCTAGTGCTTAGATTGTGTGCTCACGTGTAGCACCTTTAGCTGTTTTTTGAACTTAATGAGCAGTTTGACCTTTAAGAAGCTTGGTAATAAGTAATAGGTGTCTGCGTTCTTACTCTACTTATCAACTCAACTCTAAACACTGAAGACCTTTTGCAGGCGGCTAGTATGCATTGATCCAAGCAACTTTTGTTCTACGTCTTTCCTAACATCACAAAAAAACCGGTTCTGTTCGGTTGCTGTTCGGTTCAAAAAGTTCATTGACCCTGGACAAAATGTATGGAACAGCTGGGTTTTTTTTTGTGAATCTGTAAAAGTTGTAGCACCAAAGTTGCTTGGATTAATTCATAGAAGCTGCCTGCAAAATGTCTTCAGGTGCATTAGAATTCACCTTTATAAAGCTAAGGATTTATTAGCAACAATGTAATCATCCTAGAATAAGAGAGTGCAAACCTACTTAATAAAGTAAAGCAAACCAAACAGAAAATGTGAGACGTATACTCAGATAAACCTAGATAGAAAGATGGGTGCACTGCGTTAGATTTACAGAACTCCTCTACTTTCGTACACAAGCCGCACACGTTCAATTCAATTCAACTAATTTATTGCAGAACAATGTCCATACACAATAACAAAATACGTGTATATATAATATTATACAAAAAATAATAATAATACCTCTAGTTAAATTATATTAAAATAACGCAAATTTAAACATAAAATTATCTTAACCTATTTTTGAGCTGGGACCCAGAATGCTCAGCTCAACATGGACTTTGGTCCAATGCTGCATTATTGGGCAGTCCAGGTCTATCCGCCAGGCGAACAGCTGTAGGTAACAAGGACTAAGGTAGGACTAAGGTAAGATTAACTGTAGGACAAATCAATATTCCTCTACTCGCGGCTACTGTAGAACTTGTACACGTATGCGGGAAAGTAGAGTTCTTGGCATCACCCAAATGTAACGCTGTGCTCCATCTTTCTCTGTATTTTTATCTGAGGATGTATACAAGAGAATAAAGCCATTATTAGGATTAAGGGGTGTTGCAGAACAAATATACGTAGTGTCTACTCAAATACATTATTGGAGCACCAACATAAGGATTAGGTATACAAGTACCTACCTACAATCTACATGTACCTACTCGTTTATGCTAGCTATATTTGGCAAACAGACTGGTCAGAAGTCGTTGGCAGATAAAGATTCGTGGGTACTCGTATGTTCTTATACAACGAAAGTGTCTACCTCAGTATCTGAACATGTATTCATAGAGCAATTGATTGAAAAATAATGTCTAAAAATATCATCTTTAGACTATTCTATCTTTCTATCTAAGGTGTTTACACTAGACCTGTAACCTTCCATTTAAGATTAATATTCTTGTTGGTTGTCCTTCTTGAATTATTGTTTGTTGCAGTCATTTTGATTGCAAATCACAAGTTTATCTGTAAGTGGGGTACTTTAGGTACCACTGATAGTATACTTACCCATTTTACCATTCGTATACCTTCATAAGGCGCGTGAGAAAGTTTTCCATATTTCCTAAGAAATTGTTTATCAAATAGTGTCAATAACCAGTATTGTGCTTATCAATCCAGTTAAATAGATGTCTGTTAATTTTGATAAGCAACTAAGTGCTTTTATTTTAAGTGCTCTCTGAATAGAGTTTGTTGTTGTTTGGTAGCTTATTTATAGTTGAAGAGTAATACAATCTGTTGTAGGATGTCCGGTTAGGTAAGTATAACATTTTTTAAGTTTATTTTAAGGATTCTTGGATAAAGATACACTAAATAAAGACTCATCTTCTTCTAAATAAACATACTACTTTCTACAATACATTCTCAGGTCCTATACACTCTATACAGATTTAATGTGGGTAGATCGACATAAAAAACAAACTGAGAAAGGTTTAAATATCTGTCACTGTTTTTTCACAATTATTAAACTTCCGTTGCTGTAACTTTATCTATTTAGGGTCTGTCCACATCTCCACGTCACGACGTCGTCAACGTGGAACGGTGCGGTAACGTGGCACAGTACGTTGACGTGACGTGCAAATTTACGTTAACGTAACGTAAAAATGCACGCCACGACGCAGCAACATTGTACGTCGCCATGCCTTGTAAAACTCTGCTACATTCTTCACTACTTACCAGACATGGACCGCACAAGACGTATTCTGCTTCTGCTATTGTTAAAAAGACGGAGAGAGAGATCGAAAAAAAAAAGATGTGAAATGACAATACTGGGTGCACTCATATCTTTCAATTATGAATAGTGATGGGAATAATTTCTCTAGAAAATACGCGACGTGACGACGTGACGCGCCATCCCACTGCGACGTTGCCGTACCGTGCACTAGCACACTAGGCAAAGGACCGTGCCACGTTACCGCACCGTTCCACGTTTACAACGTCGTGACGTGGAGATGTGGACAAGGCCTGACGGAGATGAAAAATAAAGAAAAGTAAAGTCAAGTTAGAAGTGTAGTGTAACTGAAGTTTTTTCCACAGAATAAATAATAGTATAAGCTTTCACTGAACTTGCATTATAAATTACTAGCTGCGCCCCGCGGTTTCACCCGAGTTTTCCGGAATAAAAAGTAGGCTATGTGTTAATCCAGACCATGAACAACCTTCATTCCAAATTTCATGTAAATCCATTCAGCCGTTTTTGCGTGAAAAAGGAACAAACATATTCACAAACTTTCGCGTTTATAATATTAAGTAGGATTAATAAAATTATTATTTAATCACAATTCATACTTTTGTTTGTAAAGGCCTGTATATCTGCGACTAATGAATCTTCCGTTTCTTCCAGCCAGATCCTGTACATGGACCAGCACGCGTACCAGATACCAACCAACTACAGCAGAAACGTCCCACCTCGTGAGTTTACCCTTATTTAAATGCGCTAACTTTTTATTCCAAAATTGTTAATAGCAATGCTAGCTCTACATTTCCACTCGTACCGGATAGTTTGCAGAGTTTTAAAGGGTATGCTAAGCCGTAAAGGGCTCGTAGTACTCATCATTATGATCAACTTTTACTATAGACCAACCCGGAATTCGCGAAAAAATATTTAGCTACTCCCGCTGCTCCATACATTTTGTCAAGTATCATTAACATTTATTTATGAATCAGCTTGTTTCTCGGTAGTTTTGACATTTACAAATGAGGACTCCCATGTTAATTTTAACAAAAAAAATATGTTTGCTTTAAATTAAATAATAAATCTATTACATATCTACTTAATATTTACTTGTTCACAATCACAACCATATCGACTATTTGAGTACAAATAAAAAACTTTCAATGAAACCCTGTGTGATATGTATAGCTTCGAGCCCCCAAAAAATGCTACATGCTACGCCACTACGTCAAAATAGACCACCTATTTTTAATAACTATTAACTTTATGCTACATTTTAGTTATTTTAGGCTACATTTTCCCAGTATCATGATAAGTCATCCACTTAGCAGCGGATATTATTCAGCAGAACTGCGCTGGGCTGGACGGACAAGCCTGTCATTAGTCAAGGAGAATCCACGAGGCGCTGTTAATTATACCATAGATTTTACCTACAACCTACCTTTTTTTAACTGACTTCAAACAAGAACATTATTTTTACAAAACAAAAAACAAAAACCGACTTCAAAAGACCGACTATTGAGTTATTCACGCACGCACTATTTGTCGCGCACGTACTTAATGCAAATTTCAGACTTATATGGTTTTCTCATAGATACCATTATCAGAACTGGACTAAATTGAAATATGGGACCAAATGGGAAGCGTCAGCTTTCTAATAAAAAAAGAATTATCAAAATCGATACACCCAGTCCAAAGTTATGAGGTAACAAACATAAAAAAAAAAAAAAAACATACAGACGAATTGATAACCTCCTCCTTTTTTGAAGTTAAAAAGGAGGAGGTTATCAATTCGTCTGTATGTTTTTTTGTTTTTTCTTATGTTTGTTACCTCATAACTTTTGACTGGGTGAATCGATTTTGATGATTCTTTTTTTATTAGAAAGCTGACGCTTCCCATTTGGTCCCATTTCAATTTAGTCCAGTTCTGATAATGGTATCCATGAGAAAACCATATTATAAGTCTTAAATTTGCATTAAGTACGTGCGCGACAAATAGATGAATAACTCAATAGTCGGTCTTTTGAAGTCGGTTTTTGTTTTTTGTTTTGTAAAAATAATGTTCTTGTCTAATACAGTAATTTTACATAGTTTATTTTTTTGTTGCACCAAAATACCACTTACACGCACGAGGTTTGTCGCGGTGCTCACATTCGCCTTATCAATAGATATTGTTAGAAATAATATATTTATCATCAAAAACACACACCATATTCTCAATCCTTCTATTCTGTGTATCCTCTGAATTTTCCTCCTATTAAGATTTCTTTAGAAGATAGATAGATAGATAAACGCTTTATTGTTCACACCATAAAGAAGAAAATAGAAGATATCGTTCTTAGCGATAAAGCCGCCAGTTTTCACTTAGATCAGTATACCTATATATATTTATGTTTACAATTTCTGGTGTAACCAATAAAGAGTTTAGGTAGGTATCTGTCTTAAGTTGTGTTTGGCTCTTGATGGCGAAGTAGTCCACTTAGAGCACCCGTTCGAATAGCACCTGCGCGAACAGCACCCAGCCTAGTCCACGAAGGGCGCCTATCCATTTTTTTGGCAGGTGCTCTTCGTGGATTCAAATTTATTTTTCATTTGGGCCACTTTACATTTGTCACCACACCGGCATTTAACGCCAATCGAGTTGTGGTCAATCGTCTAGCTTGTCAACCAAATAAACCGTAGATCAAACATCGTAGATGCTTGACTTTGGAAGAAAATAGTTAACTGCTTTATTAACTTTATAACCTAAATACACGTAATTCATTAACTCACTAAGCTAACAGTGATCTTTTCAGTAAAGCCGTAACATCCATGATGTTACTCAAATCTGACAGTTTTATTAATTTTATTATAATGTACTTAAACAGATAAGAGGGCTGGCTCATTCCTCGCACAAAGAATTTATCTGGCAATTCCGCTTGAATGCAGCCAGCGTTCTTGGTACCTTGGTACCTACCACACGGGCAAAACCTACTTTCTGATTTTTAGTTATGTAAATTTCTTTGTTTTAGTTATTTTAGCTTATTTTTAATTTAAGATGTAAATATAAAAAACTTAAACAATAATATTGTAAGTGCTTGTACTACGTAGGTATACCTAAATACCTATACCTACCTACACTACCTACAACTATTCGTGTTACGCTACGTTATAGTACATAAAAATGTTAAAATGTTTCAACTAACTCAGTGTCAATGTAAAATAGTAATCCTAGAAAAGTTAAACTCACGTGAGGAAGGTAATATTAGCGTTTACGGCCTAGGATCACGAATGCGAGAATTATGTTACGATCCGAGGAAAATTAGGAGAGACCGCAGACAAATGTGCCCTATCACTAACTTGCCTGGCCTTAAATAAATCATGGGAATCGTCAAAGACTTTTATACCTTAGCCACCGAAGTCGGATTACTAGATCGATGACCTAATGCCGGCTGCCTCTATGAATAGTATCGAAACTAGAATTGGCATTTTTTACAGGAGAGCAATTTAAAGTCAAAATTTGACCTATATTTGTAAGTTAAAATGTATAGCATCAATTATATTCCAATTAAAACACGTCAAAAAAAATTTTTTTTGGTGTTTTTGGTTTTTCTTAAAATGTATTTATATGCCCTAATATTTATCAATGGACTATGGCTATCCTGTGAAGTAGAAAAGTGTTTGTAAAACACCGTTGTTGTTGTTATACATTTTTCTATCGATTATTATGTACCTACTAACTTTTGGGACAGAAAAGATAGAAACTATAAGCAGTTAGCACAGTTCTGTAGAAACCACAAGCTGTGAAAAAAAATAGACACACACAAACATTTTGTAAAAAGGTATGAAAAATAAGACAATGTGTGAAAATGAATGAATGTCATACGGAAACTGCATTTTTCATATACTCTATGTTTACTACGTGTTTATAAGCTGAAGTTTTGCTAGAAGTAGGCACAGTTCAGGCTAAACGAACAAAGAAATGAACCTTGTCTCCGGCACCTTGTTTCTGAAAGTGATCGTATAGGCCGAGTTGTTGTCAGAGTTTATAAGCCGCTTGGCCTCTGACATGGCTTGCCGGTTGCTGTTATGGGACAAACAACATTGTTTCCTTTGATATACATATACGGGGTTATACAAAAAGGGTATGCTTAGCCGAAATGGGCTCATAGTACTCGTAATTATGAACAACTTTTACTATGGGACCAAACCGGAATTCGCGAAAAAATTATCAGCTGTTCCATAGAAAAATGTCAATGATACCTAACAAAATGTATGGATCAGCAAATTTTTTGTTCGAGAATTCCGGGTTGGTCCCACAAAAAATGTTCTAAATAATGGGGAATATTATCATGATGATGAGTGCTTTCAGCCCTTTTCGACTTAGCATACACTTTCTGTGTAACCCTGTGCATACAAGTACATATTATTATCTAGTCTAGGTCACTTCAATCTTCAAGATTAGAACTGTTTTTGAGGTCTGCATGCACCATGTCCGATCAAAATGTCGCCAACCTCTATTCAGACGAAACAAAACAAAAAGGTGTTTGTTTTCAGGTTCAAGAAAAAACTAATTTCAGGCACTTTTCGAAGACGTGCAAAAATAGACTTTGATGGTCATATTTACCCTTCACCACTAACAAACGCCATAAAATAGTTTTAAAGAAATAAGTAAAATAAACTTAATTCTTCATAGAATAATTTCAAAATTGATCCTGCATTTGCCTACATTAGTTCGGAGCTATCATTTAAATCTCTGACTAAGGGGGGGGCAATGGGGCAATATTATGGAGGATAAAAAAAATAAACGCCGAGAGCATAAAGCGTTACACTTTGGAAGTCTTTGCCTCGATGACGATTGTAATAAGAACACGGTTCTAATATCAATGTATAAAACTTCACAAGCCCTCGACAGCACAATAGAGTCGGGACAATTTAGACATTGGAGGGTACAGTAATTTCCACCCAGCTGAAAATTGGTAGGATTGTTTGAAACACCATCATAAATGAAATCTAAAAAGTCACCATCGATCCGATACGTGCAAAAAATCTTACTCCGGGTAGAAGGTCACCAAAATGGGTTTTTCGCGATTTTCTCAAAAACAATTCAAGCTACAGAAACTGTTCAAGACAAGTATGTTCTCTCTAACATTCCCTACAGTATTGCTTTTAAATGCATGTTGGTAGGACTCATGGTTTTGAGATATGTTGATATTCATTTCAGACCAGGCCAAAAAGATGACAATTTCTCTTAACGAAGCCTCGGTTAGCAGTAGATCATATCACAAGTTTGTAAATGAGTTTTCCTCAAGTTTTCAACATCGCTAAATCCGACAATCTCAAGAAACACTTTGAAAAATGACTCTTTGTGGCTCAAATCGGATAAATGATGATGATGGCTGACGAAAAATTTTACCTCTCGTATCTCGGAAACGGTAGAAGGATAGGATAGAAGGATATAGAGGGGTACACCCGACTTTTGAAATGTAGATCAAATTTTTGGGGAAATGATAAAAAAATATAGTCGCCATCGCCATACAAAAAAGTTTGACAGTTATACAAATAAAAAAAAAAGGAAATGCTCACAGCTATGGAACCGCTGTAGATGGATGGAATGTACTTGAAGAAATATTATAGAGGTTCATAACGACAATCGAGATTCAGAAACAAATATCCAAGATGGCGTATTTCATGTTTTCGTCAAATTCCAGTGGATCTTCCAGTGATCCTGTGAGGGTGATATTTTGGATCTGGATCTACATATTATTACACTGTTTAATGGTCTTGCGTTTTGGCAAATCTGATGATCGTGATGAAAATGGCGGCGATTTTTAAAACGGATGTCTAAATCTTAATGTTATTCTGAATATTTCAATATTTTCTACAATTTACATTAAACCTTGTGAATTTATTAACGTTTTGTCATGCGATGCGGAATTTATTAATAGGTAAGGAAGTGAATTGCTCGCACTTTGGTCGCTTTGCGGCTAGATACATTTGATCTCTAGGGGGGGGCAACTGCCCCCCCCTGCCCCCCCTTGGCGACGCCCTTGATCCGTGATATCTCCCCTAGCTACCATAAAACCGATGTTTACTACATACTTCTTTAGAACTACTTATCGTAATGACGCAATCAAGAAGTTCTAGATATTTCGGTGCCTGACTGGTGTTTTCGTTGGTTTCAGATAAAAACACCACGGTCTATATTGGACTGCACGTGAATCGAGTGTCAGGAGTCGATGAGAATAAGGAAGTAAGTTACTTTAAAATTAATAAAAAGGTACTTCAAAAACTAGCTTTTATTGCAGTCATCGGAGTTACAGAGGTATAGCAAATTTCAGTTCAATCGGACATCGGGAAGTGGTTCAAAATTCAGTTGCAAGTTTTGACCCACACAGACATACCTACTAATTTACTAATTTACAATACACGGCAAGTTAAATAAATAGGTTGCTAAATATTATTGCCATGTTCTGTAGATGTTTCACTGTAGAAGTTAAACGCGATCAGTTCAGCCTAAACTCAGTTTCTTTAGGCGTTAAACCGATTTCAAAGCTCTTTGTTTAACATAACTTATTTCTATTAAGCTTCATTTTGTTAAAGGATCAGTGAAATCGGTCCTTAATCGTTTATTGTTGACATTTTTAACGAAGAGTTAAGAATTGATTCAAAATTAAAAGCCTTGGCATGTTAGGGTTAACCTTAGATATTCTTACCATCATAAAAAACCTGAATAAGTACAACTTGTTCTTCCTATTTATAGAAGTTCTATTTATATAAATGTACTAACATTTTTATACATTAATCTCTTATATATAAAAATGAATCGCTGTTCGTTAGTCCCGCTAAAACTCGAGAACGGCTGGACCAATTTCGCTGATTTTGGTCTTGAAATATTTGTATAAGTTCAGGGAAGGCTTAAACGGTGAAACATGAATAATAAGTAAAGAAAAATGCTAAAATCGACAATTTTATTTTTCAATACAAACTGTTCCTACCTGTGAAACATTTGATGTTCGGTACGGGAAACTCGGAATGTCCGATCTCTTTTGTCTTTTTAGAAATAAAAAATAGTGTCACTTGGTTGTCAAATATTTATAGGTGTGTTCAGAAATTGGTCCGATCTTTTTGGTATGTTTTGTTGTTTTTTTTTTTTTTGTTTCGTTTGCTCTAATACAGGGAAGGTTTAAAAGTAAAAAAAAAAACAGCGGGTGATACCACCGGCTGCAGCTAGTTATATATAGATTTGCTTCTTACTTTTGACCTTAACAACGGTATTCGTAAATTTGAGGTAGATAAATTATTTTAGTCAAGATAGTAGAGTTGCAGTAGTGGTTGAGGGCAGCACCAACTTTAGGCTAGAGCAAGGGGAGCGGTCGTTCTAGGCATTTGGTAGCAAAGGGCGCCAAAACGCCAAAATATTTTCGCGCATTTTTTTCGTACTGCGGTGAGTGAAGGCAGCGGTAAGTAGAATCGCTCGACCTGGATCAAGAGTCGACGCTGGTTCGAAGGAAACGCTAATATAGGGGAAATTCGAGTGAGGCGGCTTATGTCTTACAGTGGACTAAGATAAGCTGATTATGATGATGATTGTACAGTAGTCAAAACAAAGTCTTTTTTTAATTTTAATAAAATTATAATTTTATGCTGTGGTTCATTTCTTAATTAGTTACAAGTACTTTCCAAGACTCAAAAACAATCTTGTAAAAGTTTTCTATCCCAACAAAAATATGGATTGAAGCATTTCACCAACCACTGTGATTTAATTAAATGTTTAAAAAATGTTAAATTTAAAATGTTAAACTAAGTAACTGATCCAAAATCGACTAATCCAAGTTTGTTTTGAATAGCATACCTACGCTAAAATCCAATTAAACACACACACCTCAAAATGGTGTTAGTGGAAGTATCTGTGGATTAAGTGTTAAGTAATTAGGTATACAAGACACAAGAGATTACAAATTCGCATAATCTAGTTAGCTACGATTTTGCAAATTCTAGATGTCTCGTGTTAATTTTATACAGTCAAATAATAATTATAAGGATAGGGTATGCTGAGCCGGAACAGGCTCATAGTACGTACTCATAATTATAAACAGCTTTTACTATTGAATCAACCCGAAATTTGCGGAAATAATATCAACTGGTCCATACATTTTGTCGAGTGTCATTGGCTTTTTTCTATGGCACAGCTGTTTTTTTTTTCGGCCATCAATTATGAAACAGTATTAAGTAAAAGTAATATTTTTTTAAACTTTGTTTCTTTGTAGAGAGCATTAATCTCCGGCACTAGGTAACTACTGGTCCGATTTAAAAAATTGTTTCACGAATGTAAATCTACACTATCACTAACTGAGTGCATGAGTAATTATAGCACCACCGGGCATGAAGTCGCAAGCATTAGCTTGTTGATAAATAAAGCACGTTTAAAAAAATAAACAATACTACCCTCAATGAGTCTAAAATGTCGTACGTACGAGTACACCACCGTTTGCCCTCCGGTAATGTCTTACCTCTCATCCAAAGGTTGTCTAGAAGAGATCGCTTCTCACGATAAGATCAAGAATCAATAAAGAGTTATTTTACGTACAGAAAGTTAATTCCTACCTATATTAATTCCAGGAGATAACACTGGACGTGTTCCTCCAAGTGACATGGCAGGACACACGCCTCCACCTGCCCGCGGGCATCCCCTTCATCGACCTGCCGTGGGAGTTCCGGCAGCTGCTGTGGACGCCAGACCTGTACATCTGGCAGCTGCAGACCATGCGCATCCTCTCCGTGCTGCAGGAGATGGCCTCGCTGAGGCTCTACTCCAACAGCACCGTCTCAGTCAGTATTGGGTTCGTCCATTTCATTAATTTTTCCTTTTCCTTTGTGCTGTGTGTACGAGTATAAAGACCAAGGAGTGCTGGAAATTCGACTTGAGTTTTATTACAGATTAGATCGATTTTTACTAGAACAAAAGTTACAATTTTTTAAGATGGATCAGATGAATAATGGCAATGAAAAGCATCGAACCTAAACGCTTCTCCTATTCAACAGTAAAAGACATAATTTTCTCTAATTATTTCATTAAATAGATCTGCAAGTGCAAACAAAGCGAAATTGCGTCATAGTATTGTATGAGAGAATTTTTAGTACCTGCCTACGCGCATAATAATGGTTAGTACGATAAAATGAAGACGCTATTATAACAGTTTTAGTATTGCAATTGCAGGAAAAGTCTAGTTTTCGTTTTAATTCGCGCTCAGTTAACAGACTATTAACTCATATTTTAGTACCGGAAATTTTGACGACATGAAAGCGATCCGATAAAAATGCGATACTTTGAAACGATTCGGCTGCTAAAACATTCATGTTTTTATTAGCTGAATTATCTGCGAATGAAAATAGCTCGGGGTAAAAACCGTCTTTGTTTTCAATGTGTATTTTTGTTTGTAGTGCGACGATCACCATCAAATGCCAGATGGATTTTGTTCTGTACCCGTTGGATGTGCAGAACTGTGCCATCGACTTCACCAGTTGTAAGTATAAATTTTTAGTACAATTACTGTAGTTATATTATACGAGTAAATGTGGAAATGTGTATTTTGTGTGAAATGTGTGTGCTTGGATGTTTGGTACTCAATCACGCAGAACCGTGTTAGCCTGCTTTTTTTCAAAGAAAAATTACGGTTTCTTAATAGCAGTAAAAACACGGGGCGCAGCTAGTATGTATATTGTATAATGGCTAAAGTTTTGCTTAATGTTCTTATTCTTTTAGCTTATTACTCTTTTGTACGAGAAAAGTGCTCCAAGGCGGATTTTTACTGTCACATAAATTTTGCATACAATGCAATTATAAGTATCGGAATTTCTGAAAAACTTGCAGTGGATAAAATGCAAAGTATCATGCAATAAAATGCAAGGCATTTCGCAATCGTAAAAATGTTTTCATCTGCAATGTTTTGTCTACGTCTCGGTTGTTTGTATCCGATTTTTTTGTTGAACATAATTGCGGACACTTGATAAATTTTATCGTAAGGTAATTTTAAATTCGAATTCAGTAATTTCTACGGGTTTTAATTTTAAATTGAATTCCGTTTCAAAAAGTTGGTGATTGTGTTGGCATTTTACCTTACTTCAATACATAGCTAGCTCCTTGTAGCATTCTCATTTAAAGCATTTAGCATTTATACATATAGCATTTATTCGGTTAGACTTTAGGTTCAGTAGATATCTAGGTATAAATAGATACCTACCTACATTTTACCAGGCAAGAATATGAAGAAGATATGGTATGAACTGTGGGTCAATATACACAAATGATAACTAACTGCTCTTAATAATTTTTCAGACAAATACACAACAGAAGACGTAAGGTTCGAGTGGCGAGACATCAGCCCCTGGATCGGCACGGGGCTGGACAACGACCAGCGGAACCACTTCCGCCTCCCCAAATATGTAGTCTCCTTCGTTACGGATAAAAGTAAAAACATTAAAAATTTTGGTGAAGGTAAATGTAATTCAAAGCTTCGCGCTTATGTTTGCGCTTTGTGACTAATTATTGTACCTTACTAACGCTATGCGCTGTCGCTATTCGCTGCAAGCGGCGCTGGTGCGGATGTTAAACAAATGTTAATAGGAATTTGAACATCTTATATCGACGACAACGTACAGACGACGACGAGCGCAGTGCTGCGCCGCACAGGGTCTTAATCTTAATCTTAATATATATATAAATTACGTGTCACGTTGTTTGTCCGCTATAGACTCCTAAACTACCTACTTAACCGATTTCAATCAAATTTGCACACCGGGTGCAGTTCGATCTAACTTAGGAGATAGGATAGCTCACATCTCAATTTATAGTAAAAAAACATGAAAAATTAGAAAATTTAAAAATACTTAAACCATTTAACTTTAGCGCTTTGGACAATGTAAACTTTTTTAATGTAACTTTTGACATTTGACATAGAATTGACGCAATGGCTTTTTTTACCAATTCGAATTAAATAGTCATCGTTAAGACAGGACAACGTCTGTCGAGTCAGCTAGTATTCTATAAATTCAAAATTCATGGTGGCGCAGACCTGTTATGGGCAAACGCGACGTTTAACATCAGGCGAGCTTTATGCTCGTCTCGTCACTCGATAGCATAAACAAATGTTCAAATTACCCCTTCAATTACCCGTGTTACTACCAGTCTTACTACCAGTAGTAACTTACCAATGAGATACGTTTTGGTAAAGATAGGACTCTTGTAGAAAGAGGGAAACGCACAATGCACCTTTGCGAGACGTCTATATCAAAAAAGAATAAGACTCTTCCAGAGTCCGTCTGGAGAAATACCACAGCTTTGCCTTTATGCTTAGCCTCTATATGAAGTTTAGAGGTATCAAGGGTTTTTCAATTTGATACGCCTTTACACACGCGAGATTGAAGTTACCGCGTATTTTAACCGACTTGCAAAAAGGAGACGGTTCTCAATTCGACAGTTTGTTACTTTTTTTTTTGGAATAACAAGCTTCTTTTGTCCGCCTTTTATCAGTTATACCTCTTGGTTCTATATGTTTAACTAATGGGACATAACTACATAAGTACTTTCGGGTTCATAATAAAATAATTTAGTTACCCGGAATTATCTAAGTAGAAACCTATACATAAATACACTTTTCATGGGCCGGCCTTGAACGAGCTAGCTTTTTCAGTTGCCTCATTTGGCCTCATTCATAATACCGTAGCTTCGATTATTTACTATTACAACTATAACAATATAATCTAGCACAACATCGAAGTACATAATGAAAGCAATATGCAAATCTGGCAGACGTTTTTTGCTGTACTTAGCTAGTTTATAGGACAGGTTGGGTTCAGGAACATCCGTGCCAAGCACCAACATCCTTCTTTGTGAATGTCTGTGATGCATGCTTTTAGTTTGTGTTGTCTAGTGACGTGCTTGCTGTTATATACAAGGTTATAAGGAAAGGGCATGCTAAGCCGAAAAGGGCTTTTAGTACTCATTATTATAAACCACTTTACTATGAGACCATACATTCTGTCGTGTGTCATTGAGATTTTTCTATGGAACAGCTGATATTTTTTTCGCGAATCCCGAGATGGTCCCATAGCAAAAGTTGTTTATAATGATGAATAGGTAGGTACTATGAGCTTTTTTCGGCTTAGCATACCCTTTCCTTATAACCCTATATCTTCCTCGTCGTAATCGATTTTAATTGATGATACGATATTTTGTTTTAATTGAACTGGTCTTTAGTGGTTTACTCGTGGTTCAATTCAGTTCTACTTTATTCGTGAATTTCATGAACATAGAGCTACCTTGTTTTATTAACCGACTTCAAAAAAGGAGGAGGTTATCAATTCGACTGTATGTTTTTTTTTTATGTTTGTTACCTCATAACTTTTGACTGGGTGAATCGATTTTGATGATTCTTTTTTTATTAGAAAGCTGACGCTTCCCATTTGGTCCCATTTCAATTTAGTCCAGTTCTGATAATGGTATCCATGAGAAAACCATATAAGTCTTAAATTTGCATTAAGTAGGTACGTGCGCGACAAATAGATGAATAACTCAATAGTCGATCTTTTGAAGTCGGTTTTTGTTTTTTGTTTTGTAAAAATAATGTTCTTGTTTTTTCTACTGAGGTCAATATACCTACTCATGCGAGCGATTCAAAAATAGAGCCTCTATTTTTAATTCGCACGCACGAGTTTTCATGACCGACCGACCGACCGACCGACTTTACCTAATTTCGAACGAAATCTCAAATCTCAATAGGATGACGGAATAAAATACTTAGGTCCAGAGCCCCATAGCCTTTGATTGGGATTTTTTATTTTTATGAAAAAGAGGAAGCTGGTCTCACGCTTTTGTGAAAGTCTGCCTTAGTCTAGTATAATTATGTAGGTTGCACTTTTTATGAACTTTCTTTGATACCGTCAGTACTATCGTTATTGTAGAACGTAGCAGCTAGTTTCATCATTCGTACCTTGTTAATCGGACTGACATACCAACCTACATTTCTTTAGCTTATTTGAAATACAGGGTTAGAAGGAAAGGCTAAGTCGAAAAGGGCTCATAGTACTGATAATTATGAACAACTTTTGCTATGAGACCAACCCGGAATTCGCAAAAAAATCAGCTGTTCCACACATTGTTGCAAGTAATCGACATTTTTTTATGGAACAGCTGATTTTTTTTCGAAAAAAAAGAGTTGCTCTCATAGTAAAAGTTGTTCATAATTATGAGTACTATAAGCCCTTTTCGCCTTAGCGTACCTTTTCCTTATGACCCTATATTATCCTTGTATTTTAGCCAGAGCGTTCAAACAATATTTAATTTTTAACGTTTAATATTGTGACGAGTGCGAAATGCAGAACCAATGAGTATAAAATTACTTTGTAGGTACTTGTCTAAATTGGCAATTAAAACGAATGAAAGCTATGCAAACCAATTCTTTCGGTATGATACTCGTAGTTATAGGCTCATCGTCATAGTTATGACCGTCAGGCTCAGTAGGAACCTCGAACCATTGTTATACACCATCACTTGAGTAATAATTAAACGTAGCCTTTGAACTACAAAACAACAAACAAAACCTTTCTTCCAGGCCCACATTCTGCAGCTCGTCTCCAGATTAAGCTGTCCAGGGAGCTAAGAAGCTACCTCCTAGAGAGCTACTTACCGTCTTCCCTGTTCGTCATCATATCCTGGGGCAGCTTCTGCGTCATACCAGAGATCGTGCCGGGTCGGATGGTACTGCTGGTGACCACACTGCTGTCGCTGGTCACTATGTTTGACACAGTCAGGTAAAATTCCAAGACCTCTTAATGCTTCCTTAAAAGTTAATCGAATTTCTGAACGGAAAGCCAGAATAACTGTGGATTCGAATCACAAAGCTCGTAGAAAAATTTGAACAGTCTAGAAATTTCATCAAAAACATATAGGTAAATATCCTCTTTTTAGGAGTCTTGCTCTTGTCAGTCTCGACTGCAAGAGTCGTAGTGAATCCCGACCACCCCCTCAAGAGGGAGGCGGAAGAACCCCGAATGAATGAATGCTCTTGTCAGTAGAGTAGCCTCAGAGTTTCCAATTTCATACCAGCATGTTGATTCCTTTGTACCACCACATGTCGAATTTAGAATTAGAATACGACTTTAGAATTTAGTAACTTTTTTTTACTTCCGATCTTGTTCATACACATCTACCATTTCAGCACCAACTCACCCGATGCACTCGAGTTGAAGTGCATAGAGGTGTGGTTGATCTCGTGCACGTTGTTCGTGTTCCTCGCCCTGCTCGAGTACTTCGTCGTACTCTTCGGCATCAGATACGACAAGAGCTGGTGCCGGCGGAGACAGGACCTGAGGCGAGCCGCGTCCGCAGCGCAGCTGGCGCCGCCGCCTTTACATATGAACCATTCGCAGGTACGAGTACGCTATACCTACCTTCTTCTTTCTAGTTAGTTTATAAGCTTGAAATTGCTATTAAAGCTCGGTTTTTCCCTATCTCTTTCTGTCACATAACATTCCACTCAGCACTGATTGTACTGGATAGAGAGCACACATTGGCACCCATTAGAATCTGGAATCTCAGATGAAAAAGAAGTTACTGTTGCGGGAGCTAACCCGTCGATTTTATCAAGCTAAGCTGTTGTTGCGATTCCACAGAGGCTCAGTACGCCCGTAACAGGGACTCCGCAAGGCGGAGTTTTCTCACCCACGCTTAGCGTCGAAGAAGACGGCTTGAAGCAGCAATTCTCTCATCAAACAATTCAAAGGGTAAGCAGACTGACACTATCCCTGTAGTACATTGCATGTAAGATTCAATTAATAAGTAGAATTACCACGTAGGTCCGTCTAGGTGCATTAATTTTTTTAACTTAGGTCTCCAATTTCTAGTCGTCCCTCTCGGGCAAAAGGAATTGGAGACAAAATAAGGTTGGATGTGAAACAAGATCAGTTAGCAAGGTAAAAATACAGACAAGACAGTGCACTGTGTGGCTAACGTAACGCAGTATTGGTTGAAACACGATAGTAGGTGTGTATCTAGTTGTGACTATTATTATACTGTGGTAGAGCCCTAGATGGCTAAGTAGGTAATGTAGTCAGGAGTATTATGTAAGACCTTAGACCTTAGACCAAGACAGTAGAATAAATCGAAGATGCACCGAGTACATAAAGTAAAACACAATTAAAAGTTAGAATCAGTGCAAACCAAAAATGTAGAAATGGAGGCGGTAAAAAGTTTAGTTACCGTGCTATATACCTACACACTGCTTTCAATTTAGAGCTTGCAATAGTACAAAATATCACTCCTCCAATTAGAATTAGTCGATGTGAATAAAAAGTAATATTCAAATTAGAAGAAATCTCAAATTTTAATATACTGTTTTCGTTCGTAGGACTCACCGATGTTAGAATCGATGCCGTCGGGTATGCCGACGAGTTTCATGGAGCGCTTTGTGTCTTTAGCCGACAGAGGCGTCATGTTTTGTGGCGCCCAACACGGGGACATGGACAAGTACGCCCTCATGCTCTTCCCTGTGTGTTTCATCCTATTCACTATCATATACTGGACAACTTACCTCAGTGAAGCGCATCGAGCGATGCAGCAACATGAAAACAAGTGACAACACCGTGTACAGTTAATTATGGACTCTATGCTCTAGCGATCACGAGTGTGATTACAGTGCCTATACAGAGACGTATGTAAATATTAGACAAGTTGCTAGTCGATTTTAAAGTGTGAACCCATTAGTGATAAGTCCAATCTTACAACGATTTAGAGTTAGGTACTATAGATGTTTCAAAGTGTAATTACATCTTGGTCTTGACCGAAAATTACAAGAATCTGTGCCTTTGAAGCTTAGAAAAAAAGCTCCTGTGCGTGTAAATAATTATGTCAATTAAGAATAAATTTAATCTACAATGAAGTAGCAAATTAGTTCATACAAGCAGGCAATAGAGGGACCATGGAAGAGCTCAGTTTAAAATAACTTATCGCAGTGTAAATAAGATTCTATGTAATTATTTTCAAGGTGCCTTTTGCTTTGTCCAAGTAATTTTAAGTTATAGGTTATTGACAAGCTCGTAGAACAACCATTGTTACTTCATTAACTATATTTAGACTTTCTATTTTATATCTACAAAGTAGTTAGATTATTAAATTAATGTACGATATCAGTTAGGCCATTTTTTAATTAATTTTCAGGGATTTGGCATTAAATGCCCTTATTAGTTTTAAAATAAAAATGCAGGTTGTAGCGCTCATTTAGATTTTTAAAAGCTATGTTAATTTATTTTAGGATATTTAAATCGTATATTTTTATGACATATTTTTTAGTATAATAATGATCAAAAACCACTGGAGTTGTAAAGCGGGGACAGTTTACAAATACATTTCTAGTGGTTTTTGGCATTGCCTACCTTTTATTTTAGAGAATAACACACTTAATCCATTTATAAAAGACGGTTTACGAATTCATTTCATGTTATATTTTTGTTTCTTTTTTCTTTTTTTCAGCTATTACTAGACGACTGTTTACAACAAAATTTTCACATATTCTTTGAATTATTGTACAAATACAGCAAAGAATACTAGTCATTCGCAAATTGATCTTAATAGATAATAATTATTAGCATTAGCTATGGTCAATTTTTAATATTTTATGTCCCTGCAGTTGTTTTTAACCTAGTATTGGCCGCCACGGCATAAATACATCGACGTGCCTTGTACGCCCAGGCAGAGTTAAAGAAAAATGACAAAAAAATACCCATAAAAATGTTTAAGCATAAAGGGCCTTACTTACAGCCTGGTTAAAGTTAATCACTGGTTAAAATGGTTTGAGAACTTTTTGCCGACTTGAAATGTCACGAGCGAAAACAAGTCGGAGAACCTCTAATAGTTTTATATTTTAGTAGGGTTCGTTTTTTGTCAACTATACAGAGTTATAAAGAAAGGGAATGCCAAGCCTTTTTCAACATTTTTCGAGTGTCATTTTCTGTGAAATAGCTGTTTTTTTTTTCGCTAATTCCGGGTTGGTCTCACAGTAAAAGTTGTTCATAGTTAATAGTACTACAAGGTGGGCCAAAAGAAGTCACCCCATTGGAAGATGCTCTTATTTTTTCAAATGGCCGCCAATGTCAAATCTGTTTTGATATTTGTGGACTAGACAGGTGTAGAATACAAATGAACAAGCCATGGAGCGGTACACTCTCCAAGAACGCGGAATAATCGTGTATATTTTTTTGCGTAACAATTCGTCTGTGGTGTTGGCGCAGCGCGAATTCCGATTACCCGGCCATCCGACACCGACTGCGCAAACACTGCGCCGTTTGGCCACCAACCTTGAAGAGTATGAGACCACACGAGACGTTGCCAGGAGTGGCCGGCCCCGGAGCTCCCGTTCTGCCGAGAATAGCGCCGCTGTTGCCGAGGATGTCGAGCTGTCGCCGGAAACATCGACCAGACGCCGTGGCTCGCAATTAGCCATCAGCCGGTCGTCCCTAAGGCGAATTTTGGTCAAAGACGAGACAAGGACGAGCAACGGCACACACTGCGCGAGTCACAACCGATATTCTGAAGGCAGCGTTCCCGGGTCGCCTCATCTCTCGTTTTGGCGATTTGCACTGGCCCGCAAGATCGCCCGATTAAACCATTCTAGACTTTTTTTGTGGGGTTTTTTGAAGTCCCGTGTTTACGTGAACAAGCCTGAGGTCCTGGAAGCCCTCAAGGACGACATTCGACACGAGTGTGAGAATCTGTCGCCCGAAGTTCTTGCCGAAGTGATGAAAAATGCCATAAAACGAGC
Source organism: Alcis repandata (assembly GCA_949125135.1). Taxonomy (NCBI): domain Eukaryota; kingdom Metazoa; phylum Arthropoda; class Insecta; order Lepidoptera; family Geometridae; genus Alcis; species Alcis repandata. The sequence continues at coordinate 4,641,188 of OX421226.1, read as the reverse complement.
CCGTATGGCAATCAATTATGACAGCGCCCATTCGGCCGATATCATCTTCTCGACTTAACCAATAAAATTCTACAAATAAAGATAATCAAAAATCAGAATCGAAGTTTTTCATTTAGAAAAAAATTGAGAGCCAAACAACATCGGATGAGTTCTTTTGACCCACCTTGTATGAGGCTTTTTCGGCTTAGCATACCTTTTCCTTATCTTCTTAATCTTCTTAATATATATAAATTACGTGTCACGTTGTTTGTCCGCTATAGACTCCTAAACTACTTAACCGATTTCAATCAAATTTGCACACCGGGTGCAGTTCGATCTAACTTAGGAGATAGGATAGCTCACATCTCAATTTATAGTAAAAAAACAATGAAAAATTAGAAAATTTAAAAATACTTAAACCATATAGCGCTTTGGACAATGTAAACTTTTTTAATGTAACTTTTGACATTTGACATAGAATTGACGCAATGGCTTTTTTTACCAAAATAGTCATCGTTAAGACAGGACAACGTCTGTCGAGTCAGCTAGTAACTCTATAGATGTCGTTGGCGCACAAGGCCCGTTAGCGCTTGTCAAGTATATAGGCCGACTTTGGCGCTGAAAAGGTTAAAAACTAGGGTATTGCCTCGGTGATGCACAAAATTATTTTTGCACAAACTTCTGTTGAGGGCCTGCTCACCTGATAGGCTATCTCGTTCGCGCATTTTCTTTCATTTTTGACGATGAAGATAAAATAAATAAATGAAGATTCGGCGATAATTTTAAAAATAACATTCTTTAGTCCAACATTGCAAAATATTTTCTTGAAATTCTCGCTCTTAATATCTTTTAGTACAACATAAACAATAAAACATATCAATTCTTATCTCTATGTATGTAAGATGACGATTTTGACTTTCAGTTGGAAAAGTTAGTTAGTTAATTTTTTTTAGATAATTATTTTGTTTTAATGCGCGAAAGAGAAGCTCTAGCTGGGAAGGCTGCGCATTGGTGCAAGCGTTGCTGATCTACTAAACTTGAGCGCATGTGTTTGGTTATTTTAGTCTATGGAAAAAAGCTACTGTAAAAAATAACTTATGAAATTTGAGCACCATAAAATCTATGACGTTGTCATAAAGATACAAATCATATAAGATTTGTAAGATCCTTAATTGAGATGAGTTCAAGCTAGATGTCAATTCTAGATTTACACGTTCTTAATTTACTTGCTGATTTAAGTCTTAGCTACATAAGTCAATGATCTTATTTGACTGGTCAATTTTAAATTTAATTTAGCTATCCTTGTTAAATAAACTCGTGCCTTTAATAACATCACTAGATAGTAAACAAAGCTTGTGATTTGTAAAACTGAAGGGACAGTATTATAAATATTTTTCGAATTCTTAGACGATAATGTAATTATAAGTAATGAAAATAATGAAATAAAAGACATTATTTTAAATCTTAGGGGTGTGTTTTATTTTATTTACACTATCTACAGTACTTAGAATTAAAAGGTAAAGTTATTACAAATCTGTATTGCTATTAAAGGAGTAACATATTATTTATAAACTTTTGACACATTCTGGTAACATTTGAATAAAACAACATCAAATTTCGTAACGTCGCGCTTGAAATTTGGTTAAAAGCGAAGCATTTTCAATGAAATATGAACCTTATACCGTGGGCTTTACAATAAAGTTTCGAGTGACGAAAGGTCTCTTCGCGCGTCGTGTACTTTGATTTATTTGTAACTTCAACGATATCAGTTTTCAATTTTCATTTTTCTGTTTTGCTTTTAGTCGGTTTTCAAACGCGACTGCCGTTTGTGGAAGACCAATAACTTTATAATATGCGTTTGTCTTTTATTGCATGAAAGAAAACCGGACTACTTTAGATGTTACGATTTAAACTTAACGACTGTGAAGTGCGCTGCAGGCACGGTTTTTAGTACGATTTAACCTCTGCAACGTCAACGTGAATATTGTTTATTGCGCAGCGCCTCGCGCCTAACTTCACACCGGCCATAAAATTTTAACCCGGCTGTAATACTTTACTAATAATTCATATTCCTATGTATAATACAGAATATTGTTCTTTAATTATTCATACCCATAGTAGGAAGCTTCCTGGAAAGCTCTAAGCATGTCGTCAGAGTTTCTTCTTATCCGCCTTCCGATTGGTTCTAGATCCGCATAGCATTTGGGGAATACCTTTTCTATTAGTTTTACAGCTTCGCTCTCGCCAATCTGTCGCACTGCTAGGACAGAGTATAGTGCCTTTGTTTTGACGCAATCCTGAAAATATCAAAGTTTTACCTGATTGAGTGAGTTGTAATAAACTAAAGATATTTTTTCTGTCTAGATAATCTAGTCTAGTTTTCTATTTAGTTTTCTGATTACTAGTTCCTTGTTTTAGAAAAAAGAAACTATGAAAGATGCAACACGTCTAAGAATGTCGCCTAGTGGCAAACGAAGATGTGGTCAAAAAATACGCATGAAGCAAGAAGAAACGTTTTGCTTTTTACCAACTTCTAAAAAAGAGATTATTGTTTACTTTTTATTGAACAACTAACCTGGTGCGCTTGTTTAACTTTCGTCCATGAGGCGTCGCCCTGTGACCAGGCGCTCGCAAACGAGCAGTGGGTGAGGTTGGCCGCTCGTATCTCTGTACACGCCAGGTGCTCCATATTCTTGAAGTCGAGATGGTTGCGGCAGTAGTCGAACATGTGGATCATTTCATGAGCCAGTACGCCTTGTACCATGCCTTTACGGGTTGACACGTTTTGACATACTACGATCTGTAATGGAGGTGAAGTTTTGCAATCAGAGTGCCTAGTGCGGTTTTTTTTTATCTATAAGTACTAATATTATAAAGAGGAAAGATTTGTATTTTTGTATTTTTGGATGTTTGTGTGGAATAAACTCAAAAACTACTGGACCGATTTCAAAAATTCTTTCACCATTCGAATGCTACATTATCCCAAAGTAACATAGGCTATTTTTTTTTTTTTTTTTTTTTTATCCACAGCAAAGCGTGGCAGGGAACAGCTAGTAATGAATAAATCCGCATTTGACTACCAACTCGCCTGTTGGTAAGCGACGATGTGGTCGAAGATGAAGCACGCAGTTTTTTTCACTAATGATCGCGTGAACGTAAACCACAATTTGTATGGAATAAAAGCCGCGCCACCTGGTGTTCATAATATGAACTACAACTAAGTCCATACAAATTGTGGTTTACGTTAACACGATCGTTAGTGAAAAAACTCGCACTAGGCAGTCTGATGTGTCTAATTACGATTCTGAATAGTTGTTAGACGACTGCCCAAACAAGGAGTGTTGTTTTATTTTTCATTTTTAAGGTAGTAATGTTTGTAGGTTCCTAAATGCCTGTACCAATTTTGATGTGGATGGTGTATGGTGGTGGAATGGTGTACAACTGTACAGGTAAATATAGTAAGTTTGTATTTTTGAACTGACAAACGCCCTTATACAGCATAATATATTTTAATTATAATTAATAGTGATATTCATCTCAATTCACATTTTGTTCTATGTAGATGACGATATATGGTTTAATGCTCATTTCTTATTTTAGACGATAAGACATTGTAATTAATTCTGCCTATAAATAAATTCGAGTTCTTATTCTTAAATTTTTTTAGAATTTAGTAGGGAAGAAAATAATAAATATTGGTACAGTGTTACCTGATTTAGTTCTGGATCATAGCCACCGCTGACAGAGTAGTCACAAACTTCACATGATATGTGTCGCCGAATGTCGATCGGGCTGAAATAAGTTAAGATAGATAAAATCTTTATTTTTCACACAAAAATAACAGACAAAAAGGATCTTAAAACCAGTGCAACAACTGGCGGCTTTATCGCTAAAAGCGATCTCTTCCAGGCAACCTTAGTATGGCGAGGATAAGGCAGGTTTATTGAACTCACAAACACATTGCTATTATTAAAATTATTTGTTGCTAAGAAATATAAATACTGACCAGCCTGAACTTTTGAGAGCAGCCATCATCACTTTTACGATAGGGCCTGAAAATTTAAATAAATCATAAGTTTATAGACCACTACTAAATTAAAAGCAATGCTTTTTTTATTTATTTTTATTATGCTATTGAGTGACAAGATGAGCAAATCACTTGCCTGATCTTAAACGTCATGTTTACCCATAAAAAGCCTACGTCACCCAGAATTGAATGCTACCTACAAATGGTAAATAGATAGATAAAGATAAAGAGCGGGCTCTTTTTCCGCAACTAGGCCGGTAATTGGCCCTTTTTGCGTGACATATGCGGGTTTCCTCACGATGTTTTCCTTCACCGAAAAGCCAGTGGTATGTAAATTCGTACATAAGTCCTAAATAACTCATTGGTACGAGTCGGGGTTTGAACCCGCCACCTCAAGAATGCGAAGGGTCGGTTCTCCCACTGAGCTACCACGGCTCTGGTAAATAGATAGTATTCCATTGTTCTTTTATTATTATTGACAGAACAGAGAGTCTAGCCTAACTAGTCTAGTCTAACTTGGAAATTATTCCACCGACAAGTGAGTGAGTGTTGGCACTCAAGACTACTAAATAATATTGAATAAATGAGTTCAATCACAGCGGCTGCAATTGGACGAATTTCTACTTACTATCTTTAACGCACTCAAAGACATTTTTCTCGCATTTATATTTCTCCATGTTCTCTTTGCCTTCCTTTCCGATAAGGACATTGGTAAGACTTGGTTTAAAAGTACCGCGCCTCTCCGGGTACAAATCGTAACCCCAGGCTTCAGGCTTGCCACCAGCATTTTCTTGGCTACTTGGGGGTTGTTCACTAGGCTTACTCTCTGTTTTTTGAGCTTTTTCGTCACTCATATTGCACAATGTTTACGAAAAACTAGCTCTGTTATTCAATCGATAAAATCCTTTTTTCTAATCGAAAAAATGGTAGTTTATTACATTAAATTTGACAGAATTGCTGAAATACTAATTGTAGTTCAATTAAATAGGAAACCAATATCGTTTAGAACATTTTTCAGTGAAAATTTTAAATATATTCGCAGTTTCAAAGTTTTAGGTTATTTTGGTATATCAGCTGATTTGACAGTTATCAAATGACAGTAATATTGTCAGCTGCTACTAAATGTCATTCAATCGCTTTTTATTTTCGACTTATCAATAAACCCATTTAGCCAAATTTAAAGTTGGATTTGAAGTCCTCAACTATCTGGATAAATCTTTTTCCGAAATTATTGCGTTTCACACCCATAGCTAGGCTAGGATTCCCTGTGTCTGGGAGGCTTTCGAACACATAAAGTCCAGGGCAACTAACACCCAGACCATTCATCATTCAAGCATCTACCAGGAGCCAAACCAGGGACCTTTTGCAAAGGGCAGACTCGCTACCACTGAGCTAAATCGACACTGAACTAAAAGGTTGTATATAGGGTTATTCATAAAGGGTATGCTAAGCCGAAAAGGGCTCATAGTACTCATAGTACGAGATCCGGCTGCAGGATTAGTGCGTTCATCGGTTTTTTGCTGAAAACCGATTTTTTATGTATATTTATAATTAGGAGAATATATATTTATCAGGTTGCCTATCAAAATTTGGCCGCCAGTATTTTTAATTAAATTATTTTTAATTGATTTTTGGGAAAAAATTTCGTTCACTTGTTTTTTAAATAAAATAACGTCTACATCACGGCAATTTATATGAAGATTCAAAAAAATCACGGTTGCCATTGCGCACTTGGCCGCACCTCTTCGCAGCCAGGTGTAAACAGGTATGATTTCGATACATTTATACGTTCATAACGTTTATTTAAGAATTATATATCAAATTAAAGCTAATTTTTTTCTATTTATTATCATATATGGTTGCCTAATTAAATCTACCCGCAAATAAGGGTTGCTGGCTTTTAAAAATTATAAATATTTAAGGTAGAGTGAAAGAGAGTTAGCGCGTAACATCATTTGTCAGACGAGGATAGCGATTGCCGGCTGTGCTACGCTTTTAAGCCATTGCGCATGCGTCGAATGTTAGTGTTCTCAACCACCGAGGAGTAATAGAGACGACTTAATAAATACTCCAAAAAATATGTCTTCCTTTTCAAAATGACAAAAAAAATCACAAAAAAAAATTTTAGATTGTACTACGTTACCGCGTTTTTCCATAAAAATAAACATTAATATTTTTTATTTATTATTTTTAAATTAATTTATTTTTAATTTAATTTAAAATTTAATGTTTTTTTTTATTAATTAGTTAATATTAATAACTTAAACAATTACCTGACGCATAATTTGAAAAAAATAATTGATTATTTAAAAAAAAATAATAATTAAATAAAAATAATAAAGTAAAAAAAAATATATATTAATGTTTATTTTTATGGAAAAACGCGGTAACGTAGTACAATCTAAAATTTTTTTTTGTGATTTTTAAATTTGTCATTTTGAAAAGGAAGACATATTTTTTGGAGTATTTATTAAGTCGTCTCTATTACTCCTCGGTGGTTGAGAATACTAACATTCGACGCATGCGCAATGGCTTAAAAGCGTAGCACAGCCGGCAATCGCTATCCTCGTCTGACAAATGATGTTACGCGCTAACTCTCTTTCACTCTACCTTAAATATTTATAATTTTTAAAAGCCAGCAACCCTTATTTGCGGGTAGATTTAATTAGGCAACCATATATGATAATAAATAGAAAAAAATTAGCTTTAATTTGATATATAATTCTTAAATAAACGTTATGAACGTTTATATGTATCGAAATCATACCTGTTTACACCTGGCTGCGAAGAGGTGCGGCCAAGTGCGCAATGGCAACCGTGATTTTTTTGAATCTTCATATAAATTGCCGTGATGTAGACGTTATTTTATTTAAAAAACAAGTGAACGAATTTTTTCCCAAAAATCAATTAAAAATAATTTAATTAAAAATACTGGCGGCCAAATTTTGATAGGCAACCTGATAAATATATATTCTCCTAATTATAAATATACATAAAAATTCGGTTTTCAGCAAAAACCGATGAACGCACTAATCCTGCAGCCGGATCTTAGACTATCATCATTATGAACTACTTTTGTTATGGGACCAACCCGAAATTCGCGAAAAAAATCAGCTGTTCCATGGAAAATGTCAATGACACTCGACAAAATGTATGGAACAGCTGATTTTTTTTTCGCGAATTTCGAGTTGGTCCCATGTAAAAGTTATTCATAATTAGTGATTAAACGAACTTACCTTTGTGAAGTTCTATCATAATTATACGTAGCACTTTGTCCGAAGAAATTAGTATTAGTAGATATTATATACACATGTAGTTTCGCTAGGTGACACCACTCTTTGCACTAATTGTTGAGAGAACGTAGGTAGAATTAAACAAGTTAAAATATCCGAGGGTAGATATAACCCACCTCGCCATTTTGTCGTTCTTATTCTTCATTTAGTTTAGAGATATACATATTTATATTACACACCTAATTACACCTTTGTCATTGGCATGCTTCTTTAGTTCTAATGATATTCAAGGGTTGCGTTTGCTCCTGGGGGGGCGGGAGTACATACTAATTTCTTCGGACAAAGTGCTACGTATAATTATGATAGAACTTCACAAAGGTAAGTTCGTTTAATCACTAATTATACTTCGCACTTTGTCCTCGAAATTAGTATTAGTAGATATTATATACACATGTAGACTTTGAGAGTAATGTAAAGAAGTATTGTCAATGACACGTTAATCGTGTGAAATCAACTTAATGTTTATTAAGCACAACCATAGGTACTGTAGGTATATTTTACGTGAAAATATTCATATTTTACGTTACTACCTTATTACTTAACTTAATTGTTATATTTAGCTTAAACAGTATCTAGGCATCTATTCGCCTGATGGTGTATTATTATTATATTAATAATTGCTCGAGCTAAGGACAGGTGACAGGCATCGGTAACAACCCTGTTGTAAAACGGAACGAAGGTATTGGAGCTGTGGCTCCATCCCGCAGTGTTGCGGATAGTGTCAAGACTGACACCAAGCGAGCGTGCGGCAGTCGCAGTTTGCCGACTGGTTTAAGTGAATAAAATATCGCATTTGTCTATGTATGCCTGTAGTATTTTTGCTGGGTTTTCGTAGAAAAAAAGGTAAGAAGAAAACTGACTGCTTGAAACCAGGAATGTTTATTTATATCAAGCTTTTCATTACCAATTGACAATTGTCAATTATGCATAAGTGACCTAAAACACTGTTGGTGCCCCAGGTAGCATTGTATTTAGGTAAAGGAGGTTTACCGTCGCTAAACATTTTCGATAGAAAGACAATTAGGTACGCTAGGGATTGAGGCCTTATATAGAACAACATTGTAATTGTTTAAGCAATACGACCACCACTTCCAGAGAAATCCGTCATGTTGTTTATTGGAGCTTTTAGTCAGTGAGGCAACTTGTAGGCTTCGACTTGATAAAGCCTGATAACACTCCTGCAGCCAGGGTAAGATTGGAATATATCTGCGATTTGTAATGCGATATCAAAATATTATCGTTAGGTGTAAACGTAGCGATATCAGACGCAAGTAGGGATTTGAACAAAGAGAACCATGCTTGTGTAGGAACATTGGTACAATGAAACATTGCTACAATCACAATGCCACATGCGTTGTTTGAAATGTTTTTTCGCAGCCTTCTTAGGACTATTGAAAATGAAGGGAAGGTGTAAATAAAAATAAGATGTCTGACCATGACTGCAAATGAATTAAAAGCGACTGCGTCAAGATCTTTGTGTGACGATATGTATCTATTACATTTATTGATGATTCGACTTTCAAATCTATTTCAGGCAGCTCAAAAGATGCTGCTAAGTATTGGGAAGCCCAATCAGCTAACTCCTATTTGATATCTGGGTGTGTTTTACGTGATTCAAAATCAGCGAGAACATTGATACATGATCTACTATAGGACGTGAAGATAAAAATCTTTGTAGCCGTGAGGCCAAATTTCTTTTGCTGTTTTAGTAAGATTGGAAATAGAATGCCATCCATGCGGTTAATGTAAGCTATTGCAGAATTGCGGTGGTGTTGTCGATGCGCAAAAGTATCAGACAGCCGTATAAATCCTTGGAAAAAAATTAAGAGCTATGAAAGCAGCTCGAGGTAATTTCAATGCCTTTCTTGTTTACTACTTGACCACTGAGCACTTGCAGTTTGACCTTTACAGTTCGCCCCCACCCCGTAGTTGAGGCGTCAGAATAAATTTCTGTAACGTGCACAGCACGTCGTTTCTGATATGGTGTGTTGATTGGCCTATGGCACTAATCCACCACTTAATATCGGGCAACAGAGTGTCGGGTACATTCATAAACTTATCACAACATCATAAGTTAAGATATTTGCAGCGTTTTATTTCCTTAGTATAAAGCCCATACCCATACTCAATGGCTGGACAAGCCGACACTAATAAACCTTTGATTTGTGTGAATTTCCTAAATCAACAGCGTCTCTTTTTAGTAAAATTATCTATTTCAGTTTTAATGTGTAACTTTTTGTCCAAGGTTAGACTTAGCGACATCTGATAAGAGTCTATGATCATGCCTAAAAATTAGCATGTAATTGAAGGTGTCAACACACTTTTCTCCTCGTAAGACTCAGAGAAGTAAATGTTTTTCTCGTCATTTCAATAATTATCAGTAGCATTTTAGGGCACTGACTTATTAGTAGCCAATCGACTAAATACAGATTCATAATGTTTGTAAAAGCAAACGGTGCAGTTTGCAGTACTTAAGCCGAACGGCACAATGTTACATTGGAATAGTCGTATTTGTCGTTGAAAATTAACCGAAGGTTTTTATAAAGCCATTGTGATATCTTAAAAGAAAATATGCATCTTTGAGATCAAAGGTGCCATATAGCATTTCTGAGAAAATAATTTTACTGCAGTGCGTAAGTCCCCATCCAAGTTTAAAATGTTCAGTTTTTGTAAACTTATTAATTATATTATTATTATTTTAATTTAAATACAATTATTTCGATTGTTTATCAGAATTTGTATATATGCGTGGTTTAGGAACAGATTCCTGAACGACCGATGAGGAAAACTTCCAGCTATCCAAGAGAGGATAGTACTATGGTCATTTGTAATTTATAAGAACCGGATTATAAGCAACATAAAAAGTTTATAATAATTATGTATAATAAATTGGTGAAACATTCGTGTAATTGGTAAAATATGCATCAACATAAGTAAAATATGCAACATTACCTGTTTTTATAAATTTTTAATAAATTTTAGAAAAAAAATAAAAATTACAAGAAGAAAAATGCTGTATTCAGTTTTTTTTTTTTTTTTTTTTTATTATTTATTTATTTATTTTTTTTTTTTTTTTAAATCAGCGCAAAAAAGCGCGCGACTGATTGCGCTTTACAGACCGAGCGGTTTATGTGCTCGTATGTGTAGGTTTGACCGGTAAAATTTTTATTTATTTATTAAATGTTTCTTAATTACTTATAACAAAAATGTATATTTTTATTTTATTTTATTTTTTGTGTTGCAAGTTGCTAAGTCGCCATATAGCAAGTAATAGTAATAACTTCAGCAAGGCATGATATAACACGTGCCATTTGTTTTTGTTCGGCTTCGATTTCTTTGTCCGGTTTCAGTGCCGTTCTGGAAGGGCAGCTTTTGTTTCAGGGTTAAGCTGTGGAGCATTGATGTGCAAGCATAATTGCTGGCATAGCATGCAGGCATTGAGTACTTAGTCAAAATATTTGTATATTGTAACCTTCAGGCGCGATATATTTGAGGCGGTTGCAACTCTGAACGGGTGTCGTTTGCAATTTTCATTGTGATTATCGGGTGTTTGCCCAAAACCTCCAGTACCTCTTCATCTAATTTTAAAGGTTCTGTTGTCGATGAAGTTGGATCGTCGACAATTATGTCCGCGATATTATTTGCGGTCCTGAGATCGCAAATACTAACTATACTAAGTTACTGGTAACTATAGGGACCGTCGCCGCTTTACCTCCATAAGTGTCGACGAGATCTGCGCCGAAATTATCAACGTCCTATACAGTGACGTGATTTGGAGGCTCTGGGATTCAGTCGTCTGGGCCCAGGTTTGGTTGGGGTGACTCAGGAATGAGTCGATATTGACTTGTAAGTATAGGTTTTTAACCTTATATAATATACGTTTAGTTTATATATTAACAACAAGTCCAAAGGTCTTAAAATTTTGCTCAAAGTAAATGATTAAAAGTTATTGTGTTTTCAGTTTCGAGTAACTGATCAAATTTTGAACGCGGTGGTTAGTTCGGTTACATTCATTGACAGATTAGTGGACTTTAAGGCTGTCTAGTGTCAGCAAAAAGGTTATCAGTTCCAACTGATAAAATGTCGAATGCGGTGAAAGAACCCCAATGGTTAGTTCGGTTGCATTCATTGAGATAATAATTGAACTTTAAGGCTGCCCTAGTGCCAGCTAAAAGAAAAAAGGTTATCAGTCCCGGCTGATAAAATGTCGTATGCGGTGAAAAAACCCCAATGGTTAGTTCGATTGCATTTATTGACAGATTAATGGGCTTTAAGGCTGCCCAGTGCCATCTAAAAGAAAAAAGGTTATCAGTCCCAACTGATAAAATGTCGTATGCGGTGAAAAAACCCTGATGGTTAGTTCGGTTGCATTGACAGATGTCGTATGCGGTGAAAGAACCCTGATGGTTAGTTCGGTTGCATTGACAGATTAATGGGCTTTAAGGCTGCCCGGTGCCAGCTAAGAGAAAAAGGTTATCAGTCTCATATGATAAAATGTCGTATGCGGTGAAAAAACCCTGATGGTTAGTTCGGTTGCATTGACAGATTAATGGGCTTTAAGGCTGCCCCGTGCCAGAGGTTATCAGTTCCAACTGATAACAATATCGAATGCGGCCAAATAGCACCGCTGGCGATCTCGGTTTTATGAACTTTGCTTTATAATTATTAAGGTAATGAATACATAGTAATACCACTACATACCTTGTCGATGTACCTACTGTACTTCGTACTATTATCCGTTGCTCCAATGAGTCCTCGGAATCACTACTAGTAACGTCACTTTTATACGACTTATTTTTCACTTTAATTTTTTAATTTTACGCATTAAAATTCCGCGGTTTTCTTTGACAGCTTTCGAGCGTTTTCTTTTAGGTATTTTTTGAATAACAAAAAGAACACTAAGTATTATACTTTTGTTGAATTGAAAGTGTCCGGAGTGGTTGAGCACTAAATTGCGAATGAAGAATAAGAACGACAAAATGGCGAGGTGGGTTATATCTACCCTCGGATATTTTAACTTGTTTAATTCTACCTACGTTCTCTCAACAATTAGTGCAAAGAGTGGTGTCACCTAGCGAAACTACATGTGTATATAATATCTACTAATACTAATTTCGAGGACAAAGTGCGAAGTATAATGATGAGTACTATGAGCCCTTTTCGGCTTTATATACCCTTTATGAATAACCCTGTATAAAAATATCTGCAAAACTTTAGCTGTCTACTAGATCTTGCCTACTGGCAGTACTGGCATTAAGTATATAAAAAAGGCATGAGTTACTTTACAAAGAACTATATATTTTCAACAAATGTTTCTCTATTGTATGATCCCACTCAATAAAAACACTCTTATCCAGAAGCAACTTCAGATAGGCCAAATTCATGTAGTCTGTAACAAAAATAATAATTAAATAATAATCTTTTACAAAAAAGAACTAGGTAAGTAACAAAAAATAAGCTTTTAAGACATTACCTAGGTGTTTCAGAAAGGATTCGAAGGTTTCTTTATTTCTGATAACACTTGCAATATAAACTTCTAAACGCTTGTTTCGGTCAAATAGCACTTTTAGAACTTCACAGAGACTTTGTGATATTGAAGGATCATATACTATATCAGCACCAATCACCACATCTGGAACTATATGATTGGGTAGTTCTTCAACGTTGTTCCAGTCCAGAGGTAAAGCACCTGCAAAAATAGTTGTACATACTTATGTGCCAACTAATTTTTTGCCTCCTGTGCAAATGATAGAACTCGGAAGTACAGTACCCGGCAATATATTTGCACATTGACCTTTGGAAAGAGACTTCGGCTTAGTAGAGCATTATATCTGTCGCACACTACCTTACTACCTATGTGACGTTTTGTCAGTCATTGTTCAAGTGCGATAGAGTGAGAGACAGAGATAACGGTCACGAAGCCAAAATTAGCCGATTGTCTCTTTCCAAAGGTCGATGTGCAATATTTATCGCCAGGTACTGTAGTGTCCTCCGAATTGTATCACTTTGCACAGGAGGCACCGAATTATACTTTAGCAACACATTAAATATTACTTTTAACCATACCAACTGTGCTACTTTCACTTTTAAACAATGTTACATTATCTTGTATTTCAGCGACTTCCGATTCAGGATAGTTGATCCTGATATTGTCACACATCGCTTTCATCACCTCAGGATGACAGTCAGATAGATACATGCATTGTGGCCGGCACAGCTTCCCCATAGTAATCCCAGTGAAGCCAACCCCCGAACCCAGTTCCAAGATAGTTTTGTTGGTGAATACTTCTTTATGGCAAAGCGCCCAGTCTGCTAGCATCAAGGCAGCCTAAAAAATAATAAAGAAACAATCAAAATGAGCTTTAAATATTCATCTGAATACTATATTCATTTTAATCTTCTAACTTATCATGTTTAAAGCTTGTTACTTCACTTAAATGTGAGTGCAAAAATAACTAGTCTTTGCTTGTCTTAATAAGAATCAAATGACTAACCCAATAAATATAGTCAGAATACCTCCCAAGTACGCATTCCTGTAGTTCCATTTACAACCATTTTGTTAGTCTCTTTTATAGTTATTATTTCACTGTCATTGTTGATTAGGTAGTGCCTGTAACTGAAGCTATCTTCTGGATTATTGTTCATGGCAGTGCACAGATGAGAATAGAAATCATCATGTACTTCCTGGTTTCCTTCTAATTGTTTAATTATTTTCTTCAGGAATAATTTGGTAAACTGTCTACTTGTCGGGTATTTTTTTACCAAGTCGCTGTTGATAGTGGAATCCAAGAACTCTTGCTGCCAGTCCCATGTCATTAGGTTAATATCCTGAGGCTGAAATAAAGACGAGTAGGCAGTAGTACAAAACGGTAACAGTAATTGTAGATTTCTAACGAAAATGGTTTAGTAGTGTTTTTCCAAATTAATGGTTTATAGTTCTAGAGAAATACCTCGAGTTCAAACGTAAGGGATCCTCTAAAGAATTTTTTTTTCAACATGTGCATGAGTTTTTCTCTGTCTTTTTTATCCTCAGACATTGCTGCCACAGCAAAAATTAATATAATTAATTTTAAATGTATTTGGAAAATGAAAACTGCTAAAAATGGGTTCAAAGGGAGACGTTAGTGTAAATGTACGTTTTGCGAGATTAAGGCTTCGAAAAATCGGGTTGTGCAAAATTGGTCGCGTAAAACTGCCCGTACATCTATCTCCTCAAAATCATCGTCAGATTTTTGGACACTGTAGCTGGGACATCTTGATGAACCTTCAATAAGCTAATCTATTATTTTCAGCGAGTAATTTATTATTTTTCAAGTTCATGGCTTATTAAGAGCATGTGCGATGCCAAAATCCTAGCGTAGAAAAATGTATGCCCGGGTGGCGCGTAATTTGAAGCATTGAAATAACCATAATTTGTTTAATATTTATATAATAACTTTTCAATGGATTATTTGCTCGAAGTGAGATAATATTGAACCTCTTATTTCTTAGTAAAGCGCTGTCTCGCTCTGGACTCTGGACATTGATGAATAACAATATAGACGTGTGACTTTCGCGATTTGCTTGTCTCATCACTCAATATCATATAAAAAAAATTCACTTATGTACTATAATACCTATCTATTTAGTCAATGTATAAATACTCCTCAGTCAGGTAATCAACCGTTTAAAAAGGGTTGTTTTCAGGTATAAAACGTTGTTTCTTATTAATTTCTAACTGTTTTATGCGGTTGTTTTAGAACTTTAGCAGGGATTCATTTCGCACCGTGTAAGTTAAATTTATATTTTTCTTTCAATGCAATTATTTTTTGGAGATCTTTCAGGTTTTCATAGACGACAATTTATTTGAGGGTATATTACTAGGGACTAGAGGCTAAATTATTATTTTTGGGGTTATACAAGCAGATAAAGGGTAAGATCTAGCCCGAGAAGGGCTGAGTTGGCAACACTGTGAAATTATTAATTTTAGGGTTCCGTCCACGGGAAATTAAGAAACTCCAATGGTTCGCCATGTTCGCCTACCTGTCTGTCAGTCGATCTATTTGTACATCGCGTTTTATGAAGAAACTATTAAAACTATTACCCTGAAGCCTGAAATTTTCCGGTATTGTTGGTGAATTTATTGTTGATGTTGATGGTGATAACATTTATTTATTGCTGCTACAGAATCCAGCCAATAGCGTGCTTTGACACACTTGATTGGTTTATTGGCTTTTATTTGACTTTGACAAGTTTGACATAATATGTCAATTATGGCTTAAATTTAGCAAACTTTTTACTGGTATTGTTTACATTTCTTTTCTTCTGGAAATTAAATTAAATGAATAAGTAATATAACTATTAATTACTACAAGTTTCTGTGTATATACTTGCTTTAGTTTAGAACACGTAATAAACTAGTACCTACTCAAAATGGAGAAATCCTCAAGAACGACTAGAAAACGTATAGTCATTAAATCGGATGATTCTGATGAAGATTTTACTCCTAAGGCAAAAACCAGAAAAGTAACTAAAACTGCTACTGAAAAAGGTGAGAAAGTGACAACAAAAAAGACTGCAAAAGATGAAGGTATCAGCACCGTTAAAAGAAAAACTACGAGTTCAAAAAAAGTTAAAGAGAGTAAGATTGAAAATGAAACATCAGAAGTAGATGGGCAAATCCACACAAAACCGAGCTGTGAAAAAACATCTCTAGAAACAGAGACGCTTGCTAAAGATGTAGTCGGATATAGCAACGATGTTGTACATATGTGGGATGAATCAGAAATGCTGTCATGTGTAGCAAAAGTGCCATTAAGCTTGGCGCGAAACTTTGTAGCTCTATTAACTGAAGGGTGTACTCTGCCTTTCATTGCTAGATATAGGAAAGCAAATGTTGATCACTTGATGCCTGATCGGTGAGTTTTTTTAATGTTTCAATTACATAGCTCCCTATTAGCATTCCCTGTGTCGTGAGTCGGGGGTGTCATGGATCTTACATTCATACATACATACTTTTTACAATAGAAGTAGGATTTAGATAATATCAATATTTAGACTTGAAATTCAATTTTTCCAAATTGCAAATTCCTTCCTATTTGTACATTATACTAATATCAATGCTTTTATTTAACAGGCTTCAAGACCTATTTGATAGTTACCAAAATGTGGCCCAGCTGAAGAAAAAAGTAAAATCTGTTATAGAAACACTGAAGAAATCAAAGAAGTTGACCCCAGAAGTGGAAAAGAGTCTTTTGGTAGCGAGGAATTTATCAGAAGTTGATTTAGTGGTGAGAAAGTTTAGATCATCTTTCATTAAATTGCTTCTTTTCAGGCTAAAACCAGACAAGTATTATTATAGTTGTATATTTCTATACTTGAGTCCGTTTTCAGTAAAAAACAAAACAAAAAAAAATAATAACAACAATACAAAAACATAATTACAAAATATTAATAGTATAAAGATATTAATAGTATAAAGTAGTGAAAAACTACAATGTAACTTACATTGTAGTTTTTCACTACTTGTATAGTTTTGCGCAAATTTTGTTTCGAATAAATAAAAATGAATTGTGCAAAAATAGTAGATTGTACAACGAGGGCATAAAACAAGCCATTTTATACGAGACGTTTAGCTAGCCCGAGCCGAAGGCGAGGGCGGATATGAAGTCGAGGATAAAATGGGTTTTATGCCCGAGTTTTACACTCGACTTTTCACATCAATTGCGAGGAAATAAATTAAAATATAATAAAAATATATATATAATAATAATAAATAAATAATTAAATATAATAATAAAACTATAATTTAAATTAACCACATAAAAAAAATAATAAACATAAATAAAAAAAAATATATAATAAAAATAAATAAAAAAAATATTATTATAAATCTTAAAATTATTAAAATAATATAAATATAATTTATTTAAATAATTTAATTTATTACATTAAAAAAAATATATTATGAATTTTATGTTTTTTTAATTTTAAATTTATAATTATATTTTTTTAATATTTAAAAAATAGATAAATATATTATTTTATTTTTATTTTAATATTTAAAAATTCAAAAAATCTTTAATTTACTATTTAATCATTTAATTAAAAAAATCATTTTTATTTAATTGAAATATTTATATTTTGATTTTACATAAAACATTTTTTTAAATTAAATTACAAAGAAATAGATTTTTTCATAACTAATTATTTTTATAAATTAATTTAATTTATTTTATTAAATAAAAAATAAAATAACATAATACACATAAATAGAATAAAAAAATCACATGTATAACAACCCTAAACCTATTAAACCATACCTATTCAATCTCTCTGAACAAAAAGAAAACTTTTTACGATCTAAATCTTCTATAGGTTTTATATTTTTAAAAACACGAGGAAACTTCTTACATGAAAAAAGGATAAAAAATAATAGAACCTCTTTTTTACAACCACTCAATTCTCTTCTCTTTTCAAATTACTTTTTCACCCTTGTGCGTAAAAGTGTACTTTTACGCACAAGGGCGAAAAAGTAATTTGTTTTCATTCAGAGAGGTTCCTTTTAAGCACAAGAAAACACAGCTAAAACGTCGCTTTAGTCCGCCCATACAGGGCGTAAAGTAGGACTTTACGAGCAGGAGAAGTGAAAAATATATATTTATAATACCTACACTACACAGTTTTGCGCAATAAAATTATTTTATTTCCAATAATATTAATGGCTCTAGCATTTAATAGTACTCTAATTTCGATCAAATCCTATGAGATCCCTCTGCAGGGCAAGGAACTTCCTCATTTCCTGCCAATTTGCTGCACAATATGAACCTATTTTTTTTTTTATATAATTGAGTGACGAGACAAGCAAATCGCCCGACCTTATCCTAATTGGGAATGAGGGCGATAGGTCCCACACTGGCATCCCCCAAAAGCTGCATTGTGCGTTTTCCCCATGCCAGCGACTACCCAAGCCAACCAGCTCCTTAAAATACCAGATCAAAGCTCTTTGCTGCTGGCACAACTGCTCCAGGGGCAAAGATGGTATGATTAGTGATGAGCTATGGTTTCTTCTAGGCAAGCATGCTCCATCGTAGACCGTATCGTTGCTTACCATCAGGCAAGATGGCGGTCAAATGCAAGCCTATTACTGAATAAAAAAAAAAGAGCTACCTCCAGTACAATATGTACCTAATTACCCTATTTATTCTCTTTCAGTATGCGCCACTAAAATCGCATTCTCTATCACTCGCAGAGAGAGCTCGAGCTCTTGGATTGGAACCAGTAGCCATCAGAGCACTAACTGGAGAGTATGTCAATATAAATATGCTATGCACCGAAGATGAAGAGTTAGCATCTCCGGAGAAAGTAGAAGGTCATATTACGCATATAGTGGCTGATATTATTCATAAAGACACAATGGTATTGGAGTTTCTGAGAGGATTGTAAGTACATAATACATAGTTTACTGATTGTGTTGGAATTGAAGGTAATCAGGACCAAACCGTGAACTCTTAGCGAGAGCCTGAAATGAATTGCTCTGGCTTTCGTCTTGCTCTGTGAGGTAGAGAAAACGCGTGACAAAAGCCAACGCGTTCAAGCTAAGTAAGCAAGAACAGAATAGATAAATTTAAATACATAATGGTGCCGAGTTTAAAGGCGCATTTTAAGTTTCTAAAATAATTAAACTGCGTAAAAATCGTAATTTGCTTAAAGCTAGTTTGAAGGCACCATTTTAGGAAATAAAGACATACAACATTATGATGGATAGTAACCTAAGCTATGTTGAATGTCAGGAAGCCTATTCTTGGGCACTCGAGATTATTTCCATCACTTTCAGTCTTACGACATTTCTAATGAAAACGACAGAGACCGAGATAATATTTCACTCGCCAGGATGGAGCCCCAGGTCTTGTTTGTAAGATCTTGACATTAGAATAGAGATGAGAATTGTCTTAAGCCAGAGCTCGACCGCGAAATGAGCGAGGCCTTTAATGAGCTCGCTTATCTCGCAACAATAGTTTTCATAGTTGAGGCTCGAGCGCAAAAGACGCTAGCGGAGCAATCTAACTATGAAAACTATCATTGCGAGTTAAGCGGGCTCATTAATAGCCTCGTTCATTTTGCGGTCGAGCTCCGGCTTTATTCATATTCATTTATTCAGTACTTTATAGTTACAGTTACATTTACTTTATAGTTACAGTCACTTTATAGTAGCTTGATCAAAATCTTTGTAATTTTTACAGAAAAGAAGAAACCAGATTCACTATAACAAGCAGCAGAAAAAACTCGACTAAAAAGAAGAAAGAATCAGAAAACAAGCAGCATAAGAAAGCCGATCCGGAGATTTACAAAATATATTTTGAATGGCAATGCCCGATCCAGTTTGTTAAACCGCATCAGACATTAGCTTTGAATAGAGGTGAAGACGAAAAGGTTTTGAGTGTGAAAGTAATAATTCCCGACTGGTTTTATAATAGGCTTGAAAGGTTTGTTCAAGTTATAGTTAGTGATTGTTAACTTACTTCTCGGTTTGTTTAATTTGATAGCTTGTATCCTGATCCCTGGATTCACAAATAGGCAACTTTTAATTCTGGAAAAATGATATAACTGTATAAGATACTAGCTGCCCGCGTTTTCCGGAATAAAAAGCAGCATATGTATTATCCAGACCATGAACAACCTTCATTCCAAATTTCATGTAAATCCCTTCAGCCGTTTTTGCGTGAAAGAGCAATAAACATACATACATCCAGACATCCTATAATATGAGAAAATAACTTTTACGGTAACAAGAACATTATTTTTACAAAACAAAAAACAAAAACCGACTATTGAGTTATTCATCTATTTGTCGCGCACGTACTTAATGGAAATTTAAGACTTATATAGTTTTCTCATGGATACCATTATCAGAACTGGACTAAATTGAAATGGGACCAAATGGGAAGCGTCAGCTTTCTAATAAAAAAAGAATCATCAAAATCGATTCACCCAGTCAAAAGTCAAAAAATAAAAACATACAGACGTATTTGATAACGTCCTCCTTTTTTGAAGTCGGTTAAAAAAGGAAATTTTTACAGGCCCAGTAGCCCTAGTCGCGGTTTTTGAACCACCATAAAATTTATGTGAACACAATTTTTCTTTACCTTTTTAGGTTCTGCCTAACACTTTGGAAAAGCAAATGGGTACGGAAAGGCTTAGATGACGCTTACAACCGCCTCATCAAACCTTGGCTCTCCAGGCAAGTAAGGGCGGACCTAACAAACGTAGCTCAAAAAGAAGCGGTTAAAACATTCACCAACAATTTAGAGAAATATTTGCTCACTGAGCCAATAAAAAACAGGATAATTGCAGGATTGGACCCGGGGTACAAAGCTGGCTGTAAGGTAGGGGTTGAATTTGTATTAAAAGGAAAGACTGCATTTACTGTATCAATATGCAGCATAATAATATGCACTCTTTCCCAGAAGTGACATAAGGCAGGGTCTTATGTCACTGCTGGGTATAGGCTTTTCTCTTCAATTTAAATGTCATACTGATACATGTTCTGTCAAGTGTATGTGTAAGTGTATGTCTTTAAATTTGAGATTTGGGATAAATGTAGGTGCATGTATGTTTATTGTCATGTTTGTCAGTATTGTAGAAGTTGTTTGTTTTTTGCTAAGACTAGCTGATGCACGCTACTTAGCACGTGTTGCTACTACAGTCAAACCTGGATAAGCGAGAGTTCAAGGGAGCACAATCTCATTCTCGCTTATAGAGGTTTCTCACTACCTAACCCGAGTTTCTCGCTAATGCAGGTACATGGGTAGTGTTTCTCTATTATAGGGGTACGCAGACAAACAGGACGGTACACAGGCACACGTGTCCATTTGAAAAGAATGCGATACAACATTATTTAGTTCCACGAAATAGAATAGGTACAATATTGACGAGAATACAAAAACAATGGTAGGAAGTTCCACGAAAGTTAAAAATGAGTCATAAAATAGCACATGTT
Source organism: Alcis repandata (assembly GCA_949125135.1). Classification (NCBI taxonomy): domain Eukaryota; kingdom Metazoa; phylum Arthropoda; class Insecta; order Lepidoptera; family Geometridae; genus Alcis; species Alcis repandata. Next base: position 4,619,911 of record OX421226.1, on the reverse strand, counting down.
AAATTTGTAAATAAAACTCGACTGTCGCTTATAGAGGTATAGATAAGTAGCAGTCTCACTTACGGAGGTCTATGAGGGAAAAACAACACTCTCTTACAGAGGTTTCTGTTTCTCGCTAATAGAGGTTTTGGGAGCTTAAAATGACGGGTCCTGGCTATTTCTCTCACTTATTGAGTTTTCTCACTTATCCAGTTGTCACTTATCCAGGTTTGACTGTATATGCGAAATTGAAATTTTCTAGACTCTCCAGCGTAGACAGTGCATTGTCAATCAATTAATCGTTTATAACGTTTCAGGTTGGTATTATAAACGCAAATGGTGACAAACTAGAAGCATGCACTCTGTACCCTAATCTACTGGGACACATTCCTAATGACGTAGCTGCGAAGCAACTGAAAGAGCTCATCACAAAATTCAAGTAAGTTCAAATAAAGTTTAATTACTAAGTTTTAGCAATAGCTTAGTAGTCGTGGGTAATTAAAGTGGATTATTTCCACTACGCCGCTTCTCACTACGTCGCTCCGCGCTGCGGACTAGCGCCACGACGTCGCGCGTCGCACCTCCTATACATTGCTTCCCGCCACGCCGCTCGCCGCTCGCCGCTCGCCGCTCGTTCTCGCCGCTCGCCGCTCGCCGCTCGCCGCTCGCCGCCTCAAAGGCTGTCCCATGACGTCGCTCGCTCATTTAAGACGACTCAGAGGTTGGATTCATGAATTTTGTGCGATTAGTAAGGAGCGAACAGGCCGTAAATTTTAGACTGCCATGTGCCCAATCTCTCAGACAGTAGCATATAAGTACATTATACAAATTACTATGCTCTTAGACAAAGTTCATACTATATTTTGCTTTCTGAGATAGAACATTTTATACCAGTTTCATTCGAATATAACTTACTGTCCTTACCTCTATATTCCAGAGCATTGAACACGTAAGTCTTCTTAGCCATAAATAAATTCAGCACTGTTAATTAACTATTTTGAGTAGCTCTTTTTTTATCGCGAATAAGTCCGCGTTTGACCACCAGCTTGAAAATAGAGCATGTAGACCTAAAAGATACCAGAAGATACTGGCTAACATATTCGGCCTTACTTATAAACGATGCATAGCAGTTGCTAAGATTGACAAATGACATTTAACTTGATTATAGAAACTAGCGTTTTTAAGCATTTTGTTATATTGAACACGGGAATACTTACGCATTTCACACGTTTTTGTGGTGTTTAACTTGTGCGCAATACAAAAATGTAGTGCGCAGTACTATGCAGTGTCACTTAACTTTCAGAAGATTTTAAAAGTAAGGCCCGTTTTCAGAGTAGAGCTAATCGGCCTCGGTAACGGCACCGCGTGTCGCGAGACGGAGTCCTGGCTGAAGGAGCACCAGCTGACCGCGCGGGTGCCCGTCATCATCGTGCCGGAGCAGGGGGCCTCCATTTATTCCATCAGCAAGGAGGCGCAGAAGGTACTGTGGAAAACTAAACAAATCAGGATTTATTTTTATGAATGACTCAACTCTATTGGACACTGAACTATTTTCCATCAAAATTTATTCAACTTCAAAACGCTATTTTAAAAATTATTTAACTAGTTTGGCGTTGTATAGCTCTATAATAATGCTGTGTACAAATATTTTGATTGGCAAATTTATAGTGTAAATTTCTGGATTAGTTTATTTAATTTTGTCAATTATTTTTGTACCTTACTTATCTATATCTTAATATATATAAATTACGTGTCACGTTGTTTGTCCGCTATAGACTCCTAAACTACTTAACCGATTTCAATCAAATTTGCACACCGTGTGCAGTTTGATCTAACTTAACTTACTTATCAGATAGGATAGCTCACATCTCAATTTATCACTATAAATTGAGATGTGAGCTATCCGTGCGTCTACCCGTGCGAAGCCGGGACGGGCCGCTAGTAATTATATAAAAATTAATCCCTATTTCCCTTGGTCACGCCATCACGCATGAACGGCTGGACCGATTTCACTTTTTTTTGTTGTTTTTGTTATTGTCAGGAGAAGGTTCATAAGAAAAAAAAAATAAAAAATTACGCGAAAATTAGAAAATTTAAGAATACTTAACGCTTTGGACAATGTAAACTTTTTAATGTAACATTTGACATTGAATTGCGTGCTAAAATATCATCAAGACACATTTACTCTACGTTTATCCCAAAATGATTAAAAAATTTATGTCTACCCGTGCGAAGCCGGGACGGGCCGCTAGTGTTATATAAAATAAAATAAAATTGGTCTCTACAGCATACAGGGTTGGACAAATCAAAAAATATTTATTAACCTTATACTCGTATAACACTAGCTGATGCTCGGAACTGCGTATCCGGTTTGGGACTGTAGTTATAGCCTATAGCACTCAAGGTTATTGTTGTTTTCCATTGGTGAAAGATTTTTTACACTCCACAAACATGCATATAAACTTTACCTATTTATAATATTAGTATAGTAATAATTATATTAACAGGGAATGTTCTAAACTTTATTTTTGTTTTTGTGATTTTAACAGAAATACGTGTTATTTTGTCTGCACTATTTGAATTTTATAACTAATTTTTTGCAGGAACATCCAAACATGGATCCCAATTTAATATCAGCTTTGTCTATTGCTAGACGAGTCCTCGATCCCTTGGGAGAATTGATCAAGGTATGATATCTATTAGCCCAATATTTGCTTGGAAGAGATCGCTTTTGGCGATAAGGCTGCTAGTTGTTCGCTCTAGTTTCAAGCGTTGTCTTGTAATTTCTGCTTATGCGAACTGACTTAACTCAAATGTTCGTATTGAAGGTGGAACCAAAGAACCTAGGAGTGGGTATGTACCAGCACGATTTACCGGCGAAGATGCTGGAGACGGCGCTGGACTGCGCAGTCGAGAAGGTCGTGAGTTTAGTCGGCGTTGATATCAACACTGCTTCTCAAGCTATGTTGAGGTAGGTTTATTGCACGCAAAATTTCGAAAAAAGTTGCAAAATATAAAAGTAAAAAGTTACTATTTTACCTGCCTGCCCAGAATGGCAATGTGTTATAGGTATATCTATCTATCTGTTTGTTCCTATGCAACCGTTTACTTCTTTAATTATCATATATAATAATGTATCTCTTCTGTCTACGAAGCATTAGCCATAATAATTAATAAGTGACTATACTATCCTCCTCATCAAAGCAGAATAAACTGACGATTTTCCACATAACAAAAATAAAACTGAATCTATAATGATCTTGTTTTGTTGTCTGTATTTCATTAGTTTTGTGTTGATCTAAACTTTTTTCTGTTTTAGGCGAATATCAGGTCTGAACGAAGGGCGCGCTAAGAAAATCCTCGCATACCGCCAAGAAAAAGGAAGCTTCACCACAAGAGAAGAAATTCTTAAAGTGGCGGGTATCGGAAAGATCACTTACCAACAATGCGCTGGCTTTTTGAAAGTTTTGGGGGGAACGGAACCCTTGGACGCCACTATCATACATCCAGAGAGTTATGGCATTGCCAAAGCGTAAGTTTCACTTCATATCTTCGGACTATCTATACTGAGAACGAGTGATTTTCGGACCACCAACAAGAAATGCAAGATCTTCGCTCCATCTATTCTAAAAGCAAGTAGTTTTTGAACCGACAAGAAATGTAAAAGTTAAATTTATTTGAAAACAGTTATTTGAAGATTAACTTCTGCAAAATAACGCCTAATTCAAAAATGAATATGACCTTTCACCGACTGAAAGAACTTTGTCTAAGGCGTCGTGATAGGGCGAATTTATGCCGTTTAAACATTTTACCTCAAAAAAAGTTTAATCTCGAACATCTATTACATCGAATTGCATAAAATGATAGCCCCAAAATTGGACTATAACTCGGCCACCTATATTTTTTTTAACTTTGGTGTACTTCATACTGAGCTTATAAACTAAATACTTTCTCCACAAAGTAATCATTATTAATTCATTATTTCCAGATTTGCCAAAAAGATAGGAGTCAACATCAAGGACCTAAGTAAGCCACATTTCCCGGAAACCGTAGAAAGGCTCACTTCATCGCTGAACATAAACCAGACAAGTGCAGATCTGAAGACAGATGTGTGTACGTTAGAGCTTATAGTGAACGCTTTCAAGCAGAAAGCACATGAAGACAATATCATAACATTCTCCAGACCTCTCTACTCATTCACTGTTCAAGCTCCTGAGCAGATAAGGGATGGGATGTCACTTACAGGTATGAAATGAAGAAACTAATCTAAACGCAACGGCGCCAATCGTGCCCTCTGACCCACACTAGCGATGTGCGAGTGAGATGATGTGATTAGCGCTGCTTTGTTAGAATGATTTCTTTAGTGAAAATGGTCTGTTAGCAATCTTTTTTGGTTTTACCTGATTTATCACCTAATTGCACGACTGACAGGCATTATTTAAATTTTTAAGGTTTTGTAAAGTTTACGTATGAAAAAGTATATGTGCTAAAAATGTATTTTTTCCATATAATAACTAAGGAAAAGCAGTCTTGCCATAATTGCTTGTCCTCCCCATTAGGCGAAATATACTAAAAGGAAAAGACGATCACCGTCCTGACGTCACCTTTGTCCGCATTAATTCTCCTTAAACCTTGTCGCACCATATATCACCATGCCCTCTGCTGGAAAACGTATGACAATTGCGCAAAACGGCACAATTTCGCGTCTACCCTCAAAATCTCCAATTTCAGGTGTCGTCCGCAACGTGGTACCTTTCGGTTGTTTCGTCGACTGTGGCGTCGGTGATAACGGTCTCATACACCGCAGCAACCTTCTTGCCGGTAGCAAAACTCCAAAACTGGGCGACAGAGTTGCGGTCACCGTCATCCCATCGACTAGGCCAAACAAACTACAGCTAAAACTTGATAGGATACTTGACTGAGACATTGTTACCATGAGGTTATTTTTTGTGATAATTTAAACTTTGTAATGTAACATTTAAGATCTAGTTTAGTAAGTAAAAGTTGATCTGAATTAAGCTTTTTATTTAACGTAAATTAGTTTTAAGTTCAATGTTAATTAAATTTTAATGGTAAAGTAACTATTCGGCTTCCATAACGCAGTCATGCTTAGGGTTCAGGGAGTAGATATGGAATACCGCCTTGTTAACAATGGCGTCACATATTCCGGAGGTTACCCTGAAACGAAAAATATTTTTATGAAATGTCTCTATACAAACTGACTGGCCTCAGTGACGTCAGCTATTGCGAGAGCGAGATAAAGCCATCCCGCTTCCTCGAGCCCTTTTTAGTTTTAGTTTTTTTAAAGCGAGCGGCTGATTGAAGCGTGGCACATAACATATAACACAATAATTTAGTATTGTTTTAGAACAAGAAGTACAAAACCTTTGGAAAGACAACTTACCTTCTGCTCAGTCGAGGTTTAACTTCCATTTCAATAACTTTAAGCAGTTGAGAGTACGTCGGTATCTCTTCTTTGGCATAATATGAAATTTGATTCTTGAACATTTTGCTGTGCAATGCGTCCCTAAAAAAAACAAAATTATGACGTAGGTAGGTACCAAAAATTTGGCTCAGTCAAAACTGAGCCTCAGTTTTAAAAGACTAGTGTTTTAGAGGAGTAAGCCGAATGGGACCAGTGATGATTGTAACAGTAAGGTATGGTCCATTATTTTGTTCCATAGCTCGGTGCTGCTCGGTCTGCATGTTTTAACGACAGTAAACGCCATCTAGTTCCATTCTCTTCCAACTACATTTCACACCAACCAGCTATATAAATATCAATTATTATATACCACAGTATTCCGTCCAAAACTCTTATGATGTCCGCCATGGTCATGTTGTTTCCACTCGATGACTTGTCTCGGCTTTCGTTAGGTTCATTTAGGTCCGATGACAATAAATCGTATGGTGGAACCTAGAAATATAAGTTATTTTTTTCAAAGCATTATCATTTCAAAGTACTGTACAGGTTTTAAATAAGCTTTTGGTCTTTGGCTTTTTGGTTTGCATATTTTTATTTGTTGGTCGAAATATTCATTCACAGTGGCAGTGGATGAGTTTATAAAATATCAATGAGAAGATCATTACCTAATGGAAAAGGTACCACACCAAACCACCACCAAGCATCAAACCAACCAAACCATTTTCGTGTCGAAAACTTTTTCACGTGAACTTATTGTTGACTTTTTTTACTTTTTTTTTTTATGTAATTGAGTGACGAGACGAGCAAATCGCTCGCCTGATGTTAAACGTCACGTTTGCCCATAACAGGTCTGCACCACCCAGAATTTTGAACTTGCATAATTCAAGACACTGCGCGGCACAGCACTGCGCTCGTCACCCTGAGATAAGTAGGTATAAGTTGTTTAATCTCCCATTTGCCCTGTAATTTCACTGGAAACAATGCCCTTCCAACCGGAACACAGTAATGTTTGCACATTACTGCTTGGCGGTGGAATAACTGGCAAAGGTGTGGTACTTCCCCAGGCGGGCTCTGCAAAAGAGCCCTACCACTACAACTTCCCGACTTCCCAAACTTGTTTGTGTTCTTCGAAATTTATTTCTTATTAAAGTAGTCAAAGAAAATTAAACGTACCCGCTCCCACATTTGCTTCAAAAGCATCCTAGTATACCCATCCCTCTGTCCCTTGGACGAAATCGAGACTGTCAAGGCCAAATACCACGGCTGAGGCTTTTCCAAGTCCAAAACATAAGGCGGAGAATCGTTTATTCCCTAAAATGAAACTCAATTACAAACAGGCGGCTTCTCCTTTAAATCATCTAAAGTGACACATACTGAATGAAACGTCCCCTCTTCAGTTATAATGAATTCTTGGTTGCACTTTTCTATTTTGTTTCGTCGTAGCAGTTCGTTTCGTTGGTATCGTTTGCGTTCCGTTAGGTCCAAAATTTCACAAGCTACTGTCGTCCTGTGAGGTTTTAGGTGTGTTAGACTAATTTACTAAGAAGATATCATTCATGTTTGGTCGCATACATACATGTACTTATATCGCCCCGACATCACACAAATATGAACTCTTCGAGCCATAAATTATGATAGCGTTTCGAATGTTTCGGTGTAGGTGCGAGCTTTTATGGCTTTACCCGGACGTAGCCCGAATGTGTGCATAATTGCATATATCAGATTACAACCTAATTGTAAAGGTATTAGAGTAGATATTCGTATTAAGGCGGTTAAAGCAGTGCGTTGTCGCGACCACGGTCGCCATTATCAGAATATCTCCACCACTATAAAGCCATATATTCCTTTACACTACTAATCATAGTTATTTCCATTATGTTACATTTTAGTATGTCTTACGTGAACGTAGCTGGCTCCTGAAGCGAGTAAACGGTCATAGTTATCCACTCAGTACATTTCGGATGAATCACGCCCCAACACGGCGTCATAACTATATTCACTATATTTGCAATTCTCTCCCTAAAAATTTAAAGCCTAGCTCAGATTTTTTTTAATCATGTTACAATTCGATTAAAAAAAGATTATAATTGACTTACGGTAGCCAAATAAATCGCATAATATGATCTGTATCATTACAAATTGCTATTATGTCTCTTGATAAAGAATGAGTAGGCATCATTGGAAGCGTCAGGTGTTCCATAGACAAATAAATCTAAAAGAAACCATTTCGGTAAATAAATAGAACTCAATTTCAAATGTTACTTTGCTAAATTCCTTACAGTGTTTTCCCTGAAAGCAGCTCTGATGACTTTCTCCACGTAGTTTGGCATATCAATCCTGTTTTCGATGCAGTTTGGCAGTCCACCTTGTCCTTTCACCAGTATCTTTTCAGTGTCATATCCGAACGAGCATAAGAATACCACCTTAAAATGCAATTCAAAACCATCTCAAAAACAAGAACATTATTTTTACAAAACAAAAAACAAAAACCGACTTCAAGAGACCGACTATTGAGTTATTAATCTATTTGTCGCGCACGTACTTAATGGAAATTTAAGACTTATATGGTTTTCTCATGGATACCACTATCAGAACTGGACTAAATTGAAATAGGACCAAATGGGAAGCGTCAGCTTTCTAATAAAAAAAGAATCATCAAAATCGATTCATCCAGTCAAAAGTTATGAGGTAACAAACATAAAAAAAAAAATAAAAAAAAAAAAAACAGGTACAGACGAATTGATAACCTCCTCCTTTTTTGAAGTCGGTTAATTACATCAAGTCATTAAAATGTTGTGGGCCCTTCCTTACAAACACTCCGCAAAGGTAGTCAATTCTTTGATAACTTCTCGCTGATGTGAAATGTCAAGTGCGAAGACAAGACGGAGAATCTTAACCAGTGATCAAGTTTAAGCAAAGCTTATAAGTAAGACCCGTCATTGTGAAGGGGTACCTCGTAGTCTATCATTTCAGTCGGCATGAAAGCAAACGGTATAGCCAGCTTCCCCAATGGAGGCACCTCAGCAAAGTACAGAAGGCAGCGGATCACTGAATCCGGCGCTATCGTATTACCACGCAACAATCGCCAAGTCGTGAATACGTCCGTCGAATTATATAGCCACACGATCTGAAAGTAAATAATTCAGTTGCTAAAAACTCTCATACATCCATGTAATTTTTTTTTATTTGATCTCTTCCATCTGAAATGGATCTTGCTTATGATTTGATTGGCTATCAATCGAATTTGTGCTATCCACTTGAACGCGCAACATACCTACGCTGTATCGTTGTTATACAGGGTCATTCATAAAGGGTATGCTAAGCCGAAAAGGGTAGAAAAATGTATGAAAATAAGACAGCGACTCAATCGAGCCTATCGACGGAAATCATGCTCAGCCTGATCGCTTATCATTTATTATACTATCTTTTGAATGTCTTTGACTGGCCTTACCCTTATAACAGGATCCAGATTATTAATAGGCACTATTCCACAATCCATAATTGCCAAATACTCCGTAACGCCGACGGGTCGTCTCAGGGGTGTCAGAATCCCTTTATTGATGTGATTGGCGAACATATTCACATATAAATAGATGACCCTGTGGTTGGGCATTGTCAAAACATAGCACATCTTGGTCGGCCCTTCTTCCATAAACGCAAATGTCAAATACAGCAGCCCTGGTTTATCAGGCTGAAATCAATTAACGAAGAAAAGATCAGATGTAAAAAATTGCTGGTCGATGATGGGATGAAAATGAAAATCTGATTACGAGAAATAAATTAGCCAAGATGCATACATAATTCGTTTTGTTTACAGCGTATGGATACGTGTAACATGCTCGTGCGAAATTGGACAGAATACTTAACAGCGTGAAAACAGTGCCAAAAAACCGTCAAGCCTGGTTGTTTCTCCACCGACAAGAGTTACGCTTTTAAATTTAAGAAAGGTTTAAGAAAAGAGGTTAGAAGAAACTAGAAAGTCCAAAAACATTATGAGTTATTATGTTGATACATTACCTCTACCACTCCACTTAACGGAGACAGTTCCATCATCGGTCTATGAATGCAAGCATGCCTCATCTCATAAGTAGAGATGCCAATCTTTACTTCGACCATCTCACAGTCGCAAATCTTTTCCCTGCGCAGCGTCCAAGGCACGGAGACATTGTACACGCACCCCATAACAAATATCAGTTCGACAAGACCCGGCCGAACGCAAAGGTCAGGGGCGTAGATATCCACGTGTAAAGGCAGGTTCGGTCGGCAGTCTACGAGCGCTTTGTTAAACCTGTGAGAAAAGTTACGCTTAGGTTTGTTCGGTGTCTTGACTAGCAAATATTTAGAGAAAAAAGCGGCATAGAAAAGTTAGCGCATGTACATTGAACGAAAAATAAAAAATCTGACTGCCATAATACTGGGATACTATAAAGATTCTAACAATAAAATTCCGGAATTACACCTAAGAAGCTCCTATAAGTACACGAGTTCTTAAAACAAAACACTTCCATTCTTGCGCAGTCGTGTAAAAAATAAACAATTGCGCCGATGACGTAATTTCAAGATATTCACCAAACCAATTAGATTTTCTACAAAATCACTTACTCAACTACGTTAGTAACATTCCACAGACAATAGTTGCTCAATATGACCGGGCATTTCACTGAGATTGTTCTCTTCACCTATAAAATACGCGTCAAAGCTTAAATTTCAATTTTCACTTCACCAGTTAAATACAATGACAATTAATCCTATGACCATTGGTTAAATCTCACCTTAAGGGTCGGATAAATCCCATCATACCAAATAATCAAAATAGTCTTAGTTATCGGCTGTATTTCTTCAATTTCGCCGAACTCAGTGCGAAACAGCACCGTGTATTTGATGTCTAACTGCCTAGGACCAGCTCCATCAGGGGTCACCGTAAATTTCACAATGCAATAGTTTGATGGCTTCAAACTATTCTGTGAAACAACCAGTTTTCATTTGACTTACCAAATTACCAATATTTATCAAATGCAAGTATGTTTGTTTGTTGCTGAAGGTCCTACATTAGCTTCCGAAGCTTACGTCCTCTACGTATTTAAGTTTTATACTTAGATTTTGCGACGTGTCGATAAATGCGCCTTTTGCCTGAAGCATTGTGGACTACATTTTGGCTAGGTCTTCTGTTATTTGTTATTTACTGTGTCTGAACTGCATTGTTACTTCGTTTGCTTACCACAGGCCATTCGATATCCAATGTATCTCTACTCCAGTCGTCTTCCAATCCATCAATCAGGTGATATAGCTTCGAAGTGTGGTAACAAGTGCCGCTGTTGTACAGAGTCACAGCGTGTGTTTTGCTCTCTCCCACCACTATATCGTGAAGGTTCACCGTTTTGGGCAGAACCTAGGGACATAAACATAAGTTTATCGTGGACCAAGCATGCAAGATTTTGTTATACCTACTGTTTATGGATTTGGATTACCCTCAAGTCTGGATATTCTGAAAATCCCGTTATGTTTATGAATATCTCGGAAGTCTCACCCACCGGTCTGGAACATTAATCTCCATTATTATATCTACTTATAGATTGTTTTACAAATAAATACAAATCGGCCTGTTTGGCTCAGCGGTAGTGTATCCGCATTATAAGCCAGAGGTCCCGGGTTCGATTCCCGGCCGGGGCAGATGTTTGAATGATGAATTTAAATATCAGTTCTGGGTCTGGGTCTTAGTTGTCCTTGTCTTTGTGTGTGTTCCATGGCATCTCCGACACAGGATTTATTCCTAGTGGGGCTTTGAGTGTGAAATGTTTATTTATTTAACGTTTATATTTAAATAATACTATTAAGCTCAAAATGTATCCAAACCTACATTAGAACAATCTGCTCTAACCACCATTTTTTTTCGCGTAGGTTTAGAAAAAAGAAATTAACAAAACAAACTATTTTTGGTATGAAGCTGATTGGATCATCTAGTCATACTATAAATTAAGTCATGATTTACCTTCCATTAATCAAGCAGACACAAGAGCAAGTAAATGTCGTTGTGTAGACCTTGTTGGGTTCTTTGGGGAAGAACCACCAGCGATACCGCACGATCTCTTTAGGTGGCAGCACGATCGTACCACAGTTGTCCGCGCCAAGCCATGACACATAGTTTAGGATCTTTATACTGTGGAAAAAGCTTTAGTAAGTTTTGAAAACTTGGACTACCGTGGAGTTTCCGTGGGTTGATTTTCCCACATGACGCACTGTGTCCAGTGTGTACATGCGGTACGGGATGTGGAAATCTAACCCACCTTGACACATACCCCACTGTATCCAGCAGCAGTGTATGTATGTAAGCGCATCTCTCCACTTAAGTTTTGGCAACAGTAAGTATTTAAAACTTTATGACATAAGTACAAACGCTCTGCGGTTTTAGGTATATGCAGCCCCACGATTGCGCACGCTTTGCTGCTTGCAGGGACCATTAATTATTCTAGTATTAAAGCGTGTCTACGTATAAATCCAGGGTATTAGCTACTTCTATTTAAGCCGAACATCCAAATCCATTCAACCGTTTTTGCGTGATTGAGTACCAAACAAACAAACCCTCACATTTATAATTTATCTACCTATTAGGATTTTCGGAATTTCAAACTCACTGTATGTCCATCCTAGTCAAGTTATGCAAGTAAGCGGTGCAGTAGTTGGTGCATCCAGTGATGGTCGGTGGAAATTCGTACATCGCGTGCGTCAACGGATGGTATCCATGGGACAAAATTTCGATGGAGCTGATTTCTGCGTTACCAGTAAGGCATACTCGACTCTAAAGCACATCTACATTATTAGTTAGGGACAGTTAGGGTGTTTATGGTGTGTGAAGATACAGTGCGATTTTACCTACCTGCATGTATGAGCTAAATGAAGGAATTAACAGCCGCCCTTAGTCTTTTAGTCTCATTAAAAACGCTTCTTAAAATTCACTGTGGTATTGCGCACTTCGTTTTTGTGTTGGACAGAACTTAAATCACGTTAGTTATAAATTTAAGAGACGTTAGTACGAGTAAATAAGTTAATAAAATGTTTTCTAAGGTTGTATAAGCATGATTTCAGTTTAACCCACTAAAGCAAAGCCAAAACTCAAAACGCAAGATTTTGTTTTTTTGCGCATACCTACTTAGTCCAGTTTTTTAAACTTTATTTAAAAAACTAGTTTAAAAATACATTTGTTTGCTTACTTTCTGGCTGTTGTTAATGACAAGATCCCAAGTTTCACAATAATCGCCACAAGACCTCGGCTCCAGAGCCACAGAAATTATCTGCCATCCACGACCTGGTACGATCCCACACATCGGCATTATTACGAAATTTCTGCAAAATGAAAAGGAATAACTTTAAGGTCTCGTCAAATAGACATGTAGGGCTTAGGGTGACGAATCAACATCGAGCTGTGCTGCGCTGTGCTGTGCTGTGTTTCTTAAGCTACGTTTTTTTAAGAATCAACATCAAGCTGTGCTGTGCTGCGCTTTGCTTATCTCAGTAGTGAATGAGCGAATGAAACTAGTCCGTTCTTGTTTGTTTGTGCGCGCATACACTAGTGCGAGCGAGATGGGAGTACGAGAGTGAGAGAGACGTCTGAGGGCGATGGAGGGGCACGCAGCGTGCTCCATGTTTGAAAAACCTAGCACAGCTCGACCGACTCGACACAGCGCGCCTCGCTCGAGACTGCTGCGTTTTTACACAGAGCGTAGCACAGCATGGTTTGTTTCTATACTTATTGAAATATTAGACGAGCGAGTTGACCAAACATAGCACAGCGCAGTACAGCGCAGCACAGCTCGATGTTGATTCGTCACCCTTATCCCAAGGTTTTTGATTAGTTAACTTATTATCTAGACAGAGTTAAAAGGAAAGGGTATGCTAAGCCGAAAAGGCGCAACTTTTACAGTAAAAGCTGTTCCATACATTTTGTTGAGTGCTACTGTCATTGCTACTGACTATCTATGGAACAGCCGATTTTTTTGCGAATTCCGGGTTGGTCCCATAGTAAAAGTTAAAAATAAATAATACTTTTTTTTATTTCATAATAAGTTCACATAGATGATTTTTCTTAAAGTAATAAAGAGTTCCTATAGAGTAGGTACCTACTACTGAGCTTTTTTCGGCTTAGTATACCTTTTCGTTTTAACCCTGTATTAGATAGGCTGGCATCGTGGGCCAATTTATTTTATTGTCGAATAATAGTGTTAAGAAACTTACGATCCGTATGGTGCATCGAATTTGTAATACATCGGCATATCCAATTTATTAGATAGCATGAAGTTAGCAAATGTGGTCCTATGAGGAACAGTTGGCGGCAGGACAACCTAAAATCATTTGTGTTGTTAACAATGAACCTACGTATTTTGTTTATCATAATAATTTTTACAAAACATTACTCCACTCCACTATAGCATTAAGTTTACATTATTTTTTAATTTTGCTATTAGTTTACCAAAATCAAATATATGCTGTTAACGGTTTTTTTTAAAGCTTTGTAAGCAAGGTTGTAAGAAAATAAGGCGCTCAGTCACATCTCTCTCTTTTGCGCATTCGTACACAGATAGTCAGGCCATTATATTAGGTAACATTTGACAATTCATCAAAATTCAACAACGCAACCTTGTAACGGTGGGCATAAAATAATATATTTTTTGTTTTGTTAAAACTGCACAATTGCCTAACTTTTTTCCATTACGATTACTTATCTTCTTTTATATATAACAACGAATCTCTATTTCCCTTGGTCATCGCATCACGCAAACGGATGGAACAAATTCGCTATTTTTTGATGTGATTGTCAGGAGAAGGTTCATGAAAGAAAAAATTAAGAAAGTTGAGTGGAACTTTAGAAAATTAAGATTTAGTTAAGACAGGACTACGTCTGTCGGGACAGCTAGTTTATTATAATAATGACCGATACGAGTATATTACGATTTGCTTTTTTAATAAACCATTCTAAACTTAATAAACAATTTCTGATCTAATTAACTGAACGTCGTTACAATGTTGCATCAGTCAACCCTTTTTCTTTTTAAACACTAGGGATGTTACTCTAAAAATCGAAAGCTGATAAGTTGAATCGAATGCAATGATTACTTGTGAAGAAATATCACCATAAATTAATAACCACGTGACAGTGCTGACAGCAGTGATGAAGATGACAATACTAATAACAGTTCTGATAGTTATTTTGCTCCTTAAATTTACGAAAGAAAAAATAATAATGGGACAGAGATTCGCCTGATGATTTTTAAAATTCACATAATTATGTTTCAAGTCCGTATTGATTCATTCACTATAATCGATGTTTTCAAGTAGGTCACCTCATTAGAAGATAAAACGTCAAATGCAGTGTTGCCAACTTAGCGACTTAGTCGCTAGAACTGACGACTTTTGCTCAAGTCTTAGCGACTAAAATAAAGTGATTTTTGGAGCACAAATTAAAACAGCCCTAGCTTTAGATATTTCAAAAAATATTCAAAGCAACACATTAATTTTTCTTTCAAATCTAAGTTTTGCTACTGAATGCGGCCAGTTCTCCGATAATGTCGAATGTAGCTAAGTTGGAAACACTGAGTGACGATGATGAATAGTAAATATTATATTTCAATTTCTAATTTATTTATTTTTTATACTAATTTTGGCAAATTGTGATTAAAACAACAAATTATTTATCCAATTCCCGCAGGCAGCGGCTTTTTAGATTAGTTTAGCTTTTTTAATTTAATTTTATTTTAAAAATTCATAAGTAGGTATTTTCATAATAATATAAGTCTCTGTGAATAAATATATAGTTTTTATGTGATTGTTACAAATTACTGGTAATATAATTATATAATTAAAACTTAGATATTGTTTAAGTTGTTGCTAATTATATTAAAATATCAATATTATTTTTTTTCATCTATCCTAACCTAACATTTCACACCGCCTTTTCTATCTCCGACAAACTATAGATAGGTACCTATTCTCCCAGACAAAATCGTGGATCCGCTCCTGGTGGAGTTAGTTTTAGCTACTTTTGGAAGAGTCTCGTCTGGGACTCGGAATTTTTCGAGTTGGCAACACTGGTCAAATGTTACTTGGCCTGTTGGCCTGACTATAGTTCTATAGAATATCTGTAATGTTCCTACAAGTTGTTGTTAGAAGTCTTAGAATCCACCAAAGAGTTAGCCTGTGACCCATTAAAGTTAGTCGACCTCATTAGGTGCATCCCATTCAGTGGACCATTCGGTGCAGGGAGACCATGTGTTTCCAATGCAGGGTATCCGGAACCAAGTGTGTTTGAGTTGCACCTGATCGTCATCGTAGGTTTTAAATTGATAGTCTCCGCACATTAGGAACCCATACACTTCCTCTGATATTTTTGGCCTGCAAGAGAACTATATCCATCAAACTATTCAAGATTTAATGGTAGAGAGCATCTCATTTTAAAAGGAACTTTCCTCCACTTAACAATTCTTTCGTGCGTCCTGGTGACTGAAAAACCAATTACGACGAACAATTTTTATGTTGCGTCTTACGTCAACACTTAGCATGTCAAAATAAACACATTAGAGGGGCGTTCAGTTTCAGACATTTAAACTAGATAAATAAATAAATAAAATCTCACACTCATAGCCTATGATACCCTGTGTCGGGGATGCCATGGAACACACACAATGACAGGGACAACTAGCACCCAGATCCAGAAGAGATATTTAAATACATCATTCAAACATGTGCCGGGCCGGAAATTGAACCCGGGACCTCTGGCTTATAAGGCGGATATTGTACCGCTGAGCCAAACAGATTGTCTGATCGATGATCTCTACCTACATAATTTTCTAACAGTAAGAATCTCTACCTGAATCTTACGGTGAAGAGCCTGGATTCATTCGGAGGAATGACCGATGCAACTGGGTCAACTATAAATACATTGTCTGGATCTGAAATTAAAATGAGTGTTACAATTAAACCTTTTAAAACACAGGCTATAAAAACCAATTAGCATTTACTGCAGATAGTTCCAACCTGGCAACCATTGAATGTAACCATCTTCTTGTTCATGATTGGTAACGCATAAAGTTTGCGAAATGTTCAGAGTAACGTCTCTAGGATTTCCCATGCCAAAGTTAAGAAATCTCTCAAAGACCGAAGCTGCGGGAATATAGTTGAGTCGGTTGAGACTGTTTTCCATTAGGTGGGTAGATCGAGATTTGCGCTTCCAGTATCTTTCGAACACATGATCGTTGATGTTGAATAGCGGGTTTCCGGGGAGAACAACTGTTGCTACCACAGTCAGGAATAACGGTTCCTGAAGATGATACATTTCATAAATACCTGTGTTATTAAGATATTCGCCTTAACATCAACTGCGTAGGACATTACTACGGGTGCTCACTGATTGACGAGCGAGAGACTACGCGCGCACGACGACAAAGATGGCGAGCCTGCCACATTGTTACTAAAAATTATTTTAAATAGAAAAGGCCCATAAATATTGTTTTATAACAATTTAAATCCAATAACAAATACATAGTGTGTACAGTAATTTTGAAGAGGTCTTCCTCTCCAAAAACAAAATCTTACAACTTATAATAATACTGGAATCTGGAAGTTATTGGGTATGGATATGGGGCATCAAATCGAAATATATAGAGTTATTTATAAAGGGTATGCCAAGCCGAAAAGAGCTCACAGTGCTCAGCATTATGAACAACTTTTACAATAGGACCAACCCGAAATTCGTGAAAAAAAAATCAGCTGTACCATACATTTTGTCGAGTGTCATTGACATTTTACTATGGAACAGCTGATTTTTTTTCTCGCGATTTTGGGTTGGTCCCATGTCCCATAATAAAGTTGTTCATAATGATGAGTACTAAGTATGAGCCCTTTTCGGCTTAGCATACCCTTTATTGTTTAATTTGTTTATCAAGTGAATTGTTTTCACCTGGTTCAAAACTAGGCATACTAATTCAGCAGTATAAATTCCAAGTGACGTCCCAGAGAAGTAAACGGCGGTGCTGATCGTTTCATAGGCCCTGATGAGTCCGCAGTTGCCTGTCGAAATCTTTCAAAGGAAGCTAATTAAGTAAACATATTATTGAACACTAATTGCAGCCGGCAATTTCATCCACTATTCCCTAGGAAACATTAATTTTCTGGAATAAAAGTGACTCAGTAAGGTTGTGTAGGCTGATTAGTTAGCCCTGGTTTCAGAGTTTTTAGGGTGTCTAAAGGGAAATCAAAATCCATTCAGCCCTTAGACTAAAATAAAATAAAATTCAGCCTCTTTTCGGTGATTGAGTAACAAACATACAACTTCGGAATAGAACCTCTGTTCAAACTTTAACTCACTGGTGAAACTTTACATTTTTTAGAAATAATGTTGTTAAGTAAGTACCTACCTGTATATTATCTATAAGTATGTAATGAGAAGCTGACTAACTTGAAAATTTCCTTGGCCGCCGACAGGCAACAGCCACTGGTAAGTCGTTTCAACAGCAGATCTGTTCTCAATATTTACTGGTTCTTTTCTCTGTTCTGAGACGTTCTTGCATACTCTGAATGTTAATTGCTTCTGGTTTAGTTTTACTTGTGGACCTGTAGTATAATAAGAAGGCTGCTGAGATGACGCATGCAAAGTTACTTAAAAAGAAGCTGAAAATGACTACATAGACGTATGTACCTACACTAGTACATAAACTATACCTACATAATATTATATATTACCAAGCAAAATAAAAATCTGAGATCACACACTACTTGTGCCATGCGCGCATCTGCTCGCATTTGATCATTATCAGAATCACACAAGCATTATTGCTGATTGGTGAGAAATTATCAGAGGATAAGAATTTCGATGATATTACCAACCAGCTGTGTGGTATCTTCCAACAGACGAGTTAGTAGGTTAGTTAGTATTAGTACCCTCGAACGTGGATTTATTCGTTTTAATTAAAAAAAGATTAATTTGACGCGCATAAAACTAGATGGCGCTTTTTTAATGTTGTTAAATTCTTTACTTTTATCTATACTAATATTATAAAGAAGTAAAGTTTGTGTGTTTGTATATTTGTTAAATTGTAAGGGGTAATCTCGGGATCTACTGAACCGATTTTAAAAATTCTTTCACCAATAGAAAGCCACATTATTGCTGAGTGTCTTAGGTTATATAAAAAACCGAAAAATAAAAAGCCTTTTACGTGGTAGTCCGTTTTGCAAAGTGAATCGGAGAAAAAACGGTCCGGACGGCGCGCGATGGTTTCGGGGTTAAGATTATGCCCAACGAAGTGGGCAAGGGTCAGCTAGTGGTTTTTAAACTAGATGTTACTACTACGCATTTAATAAAAGCACCATTGACTGAACAGTGAATACTTAAGCGTAAAAGGAGATATTTTAAGAAATAAGCAGTAATTATTACCAAAGCATCTTCCAGTGACAGTTACTTTGTGCGTGTTACCGCCAGTGTCGCCTACTACATAATAATCCGTGTACGACTGGCCCGGTACCTTAGGCTTGAACACAAGCCTTAGTTGGGCCCTGTGGCCTGGCTCCACTGGCGTCGACGTAATGGACAGGTTGAACACGCGATCCACATTATTCAAAATGTAGGTAAGTGACACACGATAAGAAAGAGCTTTCTGAAACACACAAGAAATGAGAATTTACAAAATGCCTACAATAGGTATATTTAGCCAGATCCCCATAATATAGATAGACGAAAGCAAAGTAATGATGCCAGTGCAACAAACAAAACAGTCGGTAGAATGAAGACAACAATATTATTTTCGGGAACTAATTACCAGCTGCTCCTAGATTGGTTTGAAAAGTACCCCTCATATGGCGACCTCATAGAAGGTGTGTTGATATTTGTTTCCCTCATACTCACATCTGTGTTATTTTCAACATAAACGAACTTCTCAGCTACGGTATCTACGGGTATACTATCAAAATCGATAACCCTAGAATCTGCAATACTATCATCTGATTGTATGCAATCCATGATGAACTTCTTTTGTGAAAGTGCTACTTGAAATCAAGTTTATGTCCTATTTTTACTCATTTCATAAAGAAATTAAGAATAACTAAATATTTTCATATTTCTGACAAATTGATATGAATGTATTTTAGGGTTCTGTGACAAATGAAGTTTCATACATGAATCGCATCAAAACTTTTTAAGCTTCGCGCTTAAACGCAATCATTTATTTGGAAAACGTCTAGAGCCAAGACAATTTATAAAAATCTGCAGTCAGTGTCAAAATAATGTTTGGATCGATGATTCTACTAATGTCACTGTCACTGTCAGTTTAACGACGAGAGGCAGACGTTGTGTGGTTGTGCGATTTCCTTGCCTTGAAAAAAAATTAATAATTATGTGATAAACCTGATTTAATTAGTTAGAAGTAGTAAATAAAGTGTTGTTATTATGAATCTCATTGATAGTCTCGGTTTTTAAAACTAGTGATTTTTTTGTGTACAATATTTCGGATTTGAGAAATTTATTAAATCGCTCGCTACATTACATCCTCGAGAACTAGTTGCATACTTCCTGCTGAGAATCGCGCGAGATGCTACCATTTCTGTGCGTGATCACGACTAGAACACGATAATTACATGATGGATTCTGGCACGGACTGGCTCTGCGAGATCTTACAGCATGTGCAATTGGAACAATTTTATGTGCCTATCAGAGATCAGCTACAGGTAAACAATGGTTGTTATAGTCAATTTGTGTAGTAATGTACCTTTAAAATAATTGAAAACTAGGTAGGTATCTCAATATTGTAGCTACTAGAAAGTGAGAGCCATCTCATGTTTTAATACAAGTCAGTTGTTGTTGTTGTCATTTTTGTAATAATGAAAGTATTTTTATGTTTGTAGATTACACGGCTAGCACATTTCGACTATGTCCATGCAGAAGATCTAGAACGGATTGGCATCAGTAAGCCTGGGGTGCGAAGACTATTTGATGCAGTCAGGAAAAAGAAGCTACAGTTATGGAACCGCAAGTTCTGGAACAAGTTGTTTGGTTCATCAAACTCCTTGAAAGAGAAGGCGGAGTTAACACCGAGGCCACAAAATCAGTCAGATACAAGAACTACTTGTATCATTCTAGAGAAAGATATTGTGTAAGTATTATACAAACTGAGATTTTCTAAAATTTTATCATCTTTATGATCCTATTTATATACTGATGTTTCCTATTTTTTACTATGTTGGTGACACATATTGTTTTCATTTTGGTACATATTTTGACAATGGGAAATAAAAAAAAATTAAGTTCATAATACTTGTATACTATGATTATGCAATCAATTTAGTTGCGAGAAATTCATAGCTCATTCTCTATCTATGTGGGAACTTGAGAAGCCACCTTTTATTTCGATAACAGACAATAGAACTAGAAGAATACTCTTTTTAAACTTTTAGTAAGTAAGATACAAGATATGTTATAGAACAAAAAACAAAATAGTATTAAAACTTTTATGAATTTTTCAGATTACACAATGAGTTAGGTACAGGCTCATTTGGAGTTGTAAAAAAGGGAGAGTGGAAAATCTCAGAAGAAACCGTACCAGTAGCCGTCAAAGTATTAAAAGCAGACGCTTTCTCACAGCCCGGCATTTATGATGACTTCCGAAGAGAAGTTGAGGCAATGCACAGTTTAAAACATGCAAATCTAATAAAGTTACATGGCGTAGTATTCCACCCACTCATGATGGTGTGTGAACTGGCACCAATGGGTGCTCTACTAGATTACATAAGATCACAGAACAGCAAAATTTCACTTAACTACATATCGAAATGGTCAACGCAAGTGGCAGCTGGCATGGCCCATTTGGAGAAGAACCGGTTTCTGCATCGAGATTTAGCTTGCAGGAATATCTTGCTGACGAATTTGGAGCTGGTAAGGCACATCTCCACAATTATGGTAATCTATTTGCCTGTTTTAAATTCTAAATTGAATGATTGCGGTAGTATTAGCCACACACTTTTACTATGTATTTTGCATTTTTTAAATTTTTTCGTAAAAAAAATTATCCCTTGTCTTATGATATGCATTGCTCCTTTACTAAATTCCATCAACATTAGTTCAACCATTCATTCTCGAATTAGTATCAGAAAGACAGTAACTATAGAATTCCTTCTATTAGTTTGATATGACCTTCTGA
This sequence comes from Alcis repandata, assembly GCA_949125135.1. Lineage (NCBI taxonomy): Eukaryota > Metazoa > Arthropoda > Insecta > Lepidoptera > Geometridae > Alcis > Alcis repandata. The sequence goes on along the minus strand of OX421226.1, from coordinate 4,598,332 downwards.
CCATGGACATATAAAACTGTTTGTTATCTAAAATATTCAGCAATATCGCCGCCAACGTGTCACGGTCGTACCGCAAACACAAAAGTGGCCAGACTGTAAGCAAACAGCAACTGGCTGTTATTATACATGCCATAACATGATTGAGTGAGATTAAAAAGTGATAATGACATCACAGCTGTATTATAGTTGCTAATTTGCATTACTCTGATAATTGAACGAAAGATGCTTCGAGGTGTGATGTTTTTCCATAGTTAGTAGAGGTCTAATTCTTACAAATACCATTTTACACCATACTGTAGCAGGTAGCTCATTAAAAAGCAACAGAGGACACATCGGGAGCTTAACTAAACTCCTGGACAGCTTATACATACATATAGATTCTCGATGGGCGAAGTGAAGAGTTAGATATGCCAAAGGTGCCGGTTTTCTTTTTGAAGTTGGGTTACGAGTGTTATGTACTAGTTGGCTTGCATGCGATTATCAACCCTAACCACTTAACATTATGGTAGCGTTGCGGTTTAGGGTCAAGCCGTCGTGTCAACCCGAGACTTCGCAACCGAAATCAGTGCTTGAATCGAAATGCTATTGTGGTTAGGCCAGATAATAAAATAAAATAAATAACGTTTCACACTCATAGCTCCCCACTAGGATACCAGGGGATACCTGTGTCGGGGATGCTATGGAACATACACAAAGACAAGGACAACTAACACCCAGACCCAGAACAGATATTTGAATTCATCATTCAAGTATCTGCCCGGCCGGGAATCGAACCCAGGACCTCTGGATATTTGCATGCAGCGAGTAGCGCGACGCGTCTTGTAAACTGTCTTATTCGTGTTAACTATTTATGTATGTAAGGTATAAATTATAATGTAAAAAAGCAATGGTAGCTCGGTGAACAGCCGCTTCGCATTCTTGAGGTGGTTCAGACCCCGACTCGTACCAATGAGTCCTTTCGAACTTATGTACGAATTTACATACCACTGGCTTTTCGCCAATCCGCACTTGGGCAGCATGGTGGAATACGGCCTAATCACCCTTCGAGGGTAGCCATATATCCCAGCAGTGAGAGAATTAAAGGTTGAGAATGATGAAGGTAAAATGGAAAATTGTGATTATTAGGTGAAAATCGGCGACTTCGGTCTGATGCGAGCGCTGCCTGAAGCCGACGACTGCTACGTTATGTCCGAACGAAAACGAGTGCCATTCCCCTGGTGTGCTCCCGAGTCGCTGCGGACGAGGCAGTTCTCTCACGCGTCCGATGTCTGGATGTTTGCCGTAGCTCTCTGGGAGATGTATACCTTTGGAGAAGAGCCGTGGATTGGTATGTAATTTTTGGAGTTATCTGAATTTGATGATAATGTCTGAGTAGGTTATAGTTTGTGATGTCGTCGGAGCGACGATGTTGAGAAAACTGGGCCTGTAATGTAAGTTCTATGCGCGAGCTTGAACTGGATCGTCCTGGCTTTTGTCTCGGTTTTTCTCTTAATCAATTCAGGTTTGTGTTAAGAATTCACGGTACAGCCCTGTTCCTTGGAGTAGAGTTTTTAAAGTAACTAATAATGATGTTGATCAACTCAATTTGATATAAAAGTAAAGGAAAAACATAGTAGTACTTTAAAAAAGTTAGCAAGCAATAGAGCATGACGAAGTGCGCATTTCACAATCAATATCAACATTTTCGCAATTTTCTTCCCTCGCGTAAAGAATGTCGTGACTAACTCTGTAGCGCCGCGACTAAATAGGCTCGCCACTTATCTACTCCGCACACCTTAGCGAAGACTAGGTAGATGTATGGCTTCCTGTCCCGCACAAATTCTTCAAAGTAGATGATAAGATCCAATCAAACGAAGTAGGAAGACATTAACTACAGCAAACCATTGGTCTTCATAGACCAAAGCAACAAAACAAAATCATATTTTCTAGTTTTCTCCACTAGTTTTTCTAATAGTTTAGTTTTTTTTCACAGTGCACGCGTAGTGATGTTTATTCTAATACGTCCGCATTTTTCCTTATGATTTTGTTTTAACCATCTCAGAATGCCTATTTCAAAAGCAGATTTTCCTGGTGATTTTCTAGTTTTCTCCACTAGTTTTTCCGAACGAGTCACAGTGCACGCGTAGTGACGTTTAAGTTTATCCTAATACGTCCGCATTTTTCCGCGATAAGAATTATCATTTTTACTTCCTCGTGATGTTCGCTATTTCCTTCTCAAATGTTATCGAGATCGTTTTAACTTTGTAGCCGGATAAAGGTAGCAATCAGAGAGTGACGAATTTGTTTACGTATTTGTAAAACAGTCACGTTTATGTCGACGATTTCGTCACTAACGTAAGTTGATCTTATTTTGGAAAAGATTGAGGAAAGTGGTATTGTCGGAGACAGCCTATATTCAACTGTGATCAACAAAACCTGTAGGCATGAATGATTATGATTTAGATTTTGCTAACTGAAATATCGAATACACATATCGAATACGATTATATTGTACATGTATGGCAAATAGTGAAGACTTTGGTATTACATAAGAATACATTCTCTGTACAATATTTGTACTGATGCTAAAAAGTGCATAATGCAAACTTGCAAAGCATATGATTATGCAGGATAAGTATTTTGATAGAAAAATATGTGTAAAATAGATGTGCCCACGGTTTTATCCGCGCGATTGTGAGAACTATATGCCTTGGTCGTCCTGGTCCTCTCACGCCTTATATGATGACTTTCATTACTTTATCATGTCATACAAGGTGGCCACATCTTGCCTTTTCTGTTCTATCGAATACTTCTATTGGAGCATCTGTCGTGTCATAACAGAATTGAATACCTACTAATCAGGTCTGAACGGATCCGAGATCCTCCGGCTCATAATGCGCGAGGGCCAGCGTCTGGCGGCGCCGGGCGCGTGCCCCCCCGACGTGTACATGCTGATGATGCAGTGCTGGGACCTCGCCCCGCGCGAGCGGCCCACCTTCCAGGGGATCCACGCCTATATGGAGACCAACAAGTTTGAGACGGCGCTCGCTGCTCTCAGGTATGACTGTGTAGATAAATTTTAACCGGTTTTAGGACTTTAAAAAAACCATTATTGTAAAGCTTTTTCAAGTAAGCACCACACCCAAATTCGTTCAACCATTTTTGCGTGATTGAGTATAAATATATATGTGACGTCGCGTCATTGCGAAGGTCGGTGGTTGTTTGTGTCGCTCTGTGTATTTGTGCCATAAATAATTAGAAATGTCGGACAAACCTAGTGATAGTGCAATCCGTGAACTCACTAAAACTGTGCTATCAATGCAAAACAGGATAACTTCACTGGAAAAGCTCTTATTGGATCAGAATATGCTTCTAAAAAAAATTGGTTGGTGAACAAGAAATCATCAATGCAAGTGCGATCGAATTAGAAGAGGGTAGTTCAGCCAGTGTACCCGCTGTACTAACTGCCAAGCGATTAGTTCGTGGCGCTAAACTTCGGGCAGCATCGGCACTTGCTGTCGAGACTCGCAAGGCAAGAGGAACGAATGCGCGCATCGTATCGCCTGCTCTTTCTTTCTCCGGTGCAGACGGCCGCGCTCCGGTGATGAATGCGTCATCGAGTCATAGCGCACCTCCCACCCCGAGTGCGCCGACGCCGCCCGCGATAATGATTCAAAGCGCGCCAGTGCCGCTTGCAAACACTGCGGTGCAGCCAGCGATGAATCATGCGCAGTTAGATAGTACAAATAACAACAATGCGACTTGGCTTGAAGTTACGCATAGACGATCTCGCCGTCCTCCTCCGAGCAACGTAACTAGAGGTACGGCCGCCCCAGGTTCGGCGATATGTTCAATAACAGCCGCGGAGCGAAAGTCCTATCTGCATTTGTACTTTGTCCAGGTCGGAACCACAGTTGAACAAGTTTTAACTCATCTTCAAACCATTTGCCCCGGGGATAATTGCTCAGCAGAGGCATTAAAATCGCGCGGTGACTATGCGTCGTTTAAGCTAATTATTCCGACAAGAAATCTCGAAGAGTATATGAAACCTGAACACTGGGCCGAAGATGTCCACATTAAACCGTGGCGGAGTGGATTTCGAAACCAGCAGCAAGCGACTTCATAACAATAAACGGTTTAAGACGTATACGCTATTCTATCAGAATGTTAGAGGTCTTCGTACGAAACTTGACGAGTGCAAAACAGCTATCCTAGCAGCATCAGCAGATATATACGTCTTCACCGAGACCTTTTTAATTAGCAGTTTGAGTGATGCTGAATTGTTCCCGCCGGGGTACACCGTGTTACGTCGAGATCGTACCGTGCGGCGCGGAGGCCGTATTGTTGACGCTGGCTGGGGTGGAGTGTTGATTGCAGTTCGTGATCAGTATACTGTGACGCAGGTCGTAGATATTGACGGATATGATGGTGATGTAGAAATATTAATAAGTATTGTATCATTTAGGTATAATAAAATTATTTGTTGTGCTATTTATATCCCGCCTAATTCAATCGATACAAAATACACAAATACGTTTGCTGTTTTGGAAAATATTGTTGCTAAATACCATAAATCAGATATATTATTGGTGGGCGATTTTAATTTGAACTCCTGCAGCCAAAATGTTATGTTACATTATAACTGTTTTATAGAATGTTGTAAGTTAAACCAACATAATTTGATTCGAAATGAGTATGGTAATATATTGGATCTGGTCCTGAGCAATCGGAAAGATGAGTGGATTAAGGTTAGTGCCGACGTAGTGCCGGTGGTCAAGATTGATCCGCATCACCCCCCGCTGGAGGTGAGCCTCAGGTGCGTGCGCGCGGGTCGGGAGCGGGGCGCGACTGCGCCGCCGCCGCGCCCGGTCGGCTGTGAGTCGGCATGCGAGTGGAACTTTCGTAAGGCTGACTTCTTATCTTTATACGCCGAATTAGGTTCCCTGGAATGGGACGACATAACTGTAGTCTCTGAAGTAAACGAAGCTGTTAACTTATTTTATAATAAATTGAGCGAATGCTTTAACCGGAACGTTCCCCTTAAAAATGTTGGCCAGCAAAACCCTAAATATCACTATCCAACTTGGTTTACACCTGAAATTATAGGCACTTTAAAAAATAAGCACTTTCATCTAAAGAAATTTAAGCAATGTAATCTTGATTTTAACCGCGAATTATTCAAATTCTACCGGCACAAGGCTAAAGAGCTTATCGACCTAGCTTACAAAAGCTATATTCGGCGTACGGAAGATAATATAAAAAAGGATCCTAAGAGTTTCTGGGATTTCGTTAAAGATCAGCAAGGCTCTAGACAATCGTGTAGCGAATTTGAATATAATGGGAAAATCGTATCAGGAGCAGATGCAGCTAATGCGTTTGCAACTTATTTTAGTTCGGTATTTTTGCCTCAAAGTTCTTCATTGTCAGTAGCAAATGCTGAGTGCAAAGCAACAAATTCGATGTGCTCCTCACGGATTGCGTTAGATATTGTTGATAAGGTCGATATATCAATAGCTGTCCGCCGCCTAAAAACTCATTCTTCCTCTGGGCCGGATGGGATCCCACCATTTATTATAAAGGACTGTATATCAGCTCTCATGGTGCCTCTACTTTATATTTATAATCTTTCTCTTTCTACGGCTACGTATCCGGACATATGGAAAATCTCTCGAGTTACCCCTATTCCCAAGGATGGTTCCAGGTCGAAGGTAGAGAACTACAGACCTATAGCTATTCTTTCGGCCCCCGGTAAGGTCTTTGAATCCGTTCTGAATCGCCACATAACTGGACAGGTCCGAACACAGCTGAGTGATAGTCAGCATGGCTTTCGAGCTGGTAAATCTACGGCCACTAACCAGATCAACTTTGTTGACTACGCGGTCAAAGAGATGGATCAGTGGAAGCAAGTGGATGCGGCCTACTTTGACTTCAAAAAAGCCTTTGACCGCGTCGATAACAATGTTCTATTAGACAAGTTTTCTAAGTCGGGTTTCACTCCTAATCTGCTACAGTTATTTTCGAACTTTTTTTGTAACCGTACACAGTACGTTGAGCTTTCTGGTTTTCGTTCTGTTCCTTACCTGACCAGTTCTGGTGTGAGTCAGGGCAGCACGTTGGGTCCTACCCAGTTCGTCTTAATGATAAATGACCTGCCGGAGGTCATTGAAACGGCTGAATGTTTGATGTTTGCCGATGATCTGAAACTATACTTGGGAATAGGCAACATGGATGACTGTGATGCGTTGCAAAGGGACATAGACAATGTGGTGAAGTGGGGCGAAGCTAATCGTATGGAATTTAATAGCTCCAAGTGTAAAGTAATCTCGTTTACCCGATCGCAGACTCCAATTCATTACGATTACCACATGTCCGATGTCAGGCTGGAGCGCGTCACAGAAATCAGAGACCTGGGAGTGACCTTAGACGTAGGTTTAAGATTTAATCGGCATATTGTAGAAGTTTGTAGCAAAGCGTTCAAATCTCTTGGTTTCGTCATGCGGCAGACCGCCAGATTTCGAGACAAAAACGCTATTGTCACTCTATTTTACTCATTTGTACGTAGCAAACTCGAATATAATTCCATAGTTTGGGATCCGCATGAAAAGAACTATGGGATTATGTTGGAGCGTGTACAAAAGAAATTTTGTAGATATTTGTACAAAAAGCTATACGGATATTATCCATTTCTGTATCCGTCCTTGTTTGTGACTGGTATGGTGGGTATCAATACGCTGGAGCTAAGGCGGAAGTGTGCGGTATTGGTGCACTATTACCAGCTGCTCAACGGACGGATCGATAACTCTTGTGCTCTGGCTCGCTGCTCGTTAGCCGTGCCGGACCGGGTGCGGCCGTCGCGCGCGTGCTGCGTGCGGAAACTGTTCCGGACGCCGCGCGTACGCACTGACACAGCTCGATACGCTCCTACGACACGGGCTATTAATCTGCTCAACGATTTGATTTGTCAGGAACCAGAAGTTGATTTATTTTCGACAAATTTTAATTGTTTTATATGTTTATGTGTCCATTTTTTAAGTTATTTATAGTTGTTTTAAGTTATCTATTGTTAGTGTATGTACAATATTTTTGTAATTCTGGCTTGCTGTGCGCTTTGGCTTCGCTGTAAGCACAGTGAGCATCTAAATAAAATAAATAAATAAATAAATAAATAAAATAAATAAAAAATCATCCATATTTTGACATTTGCGGTTGCGTTGAATCCTAACGAATATTATAAATGCAAAACTAAGTTTGTTTGTTTGTCACGCTTTACGCCCTAACTGCTCAACCGTTTTATCATAAAGATTTGCATACGCGTTGTCAAGGGTGCAGTGTTTGTTAGTTTGTTTAGTTCCTGCAACTGCATTTTGAGTCACTTGCCGAAGTTCGATTGAGCCGAAATTTGGTATTGGCATTAAAAACTTTAATTGCATTAAAAAAAAATTAGGATAAAATTCTTAAATAATTTTATCTTGTTTGTTTTGTCGGCAGTTATCGACGACAAGGTCAGATGTCAGTCGACGCCGGAGACGCCATCGTCCTCATCGACAAGCGGCCCGAGCTGCACTGGTGGAAGGGACAGAACCAGAGGTCGCTGGAAGTTGGGTTATTCCCAAGGTACGTGACAAAGGTCCCAAGTTTAGGCTTTAGTTGACATACATACATACATACATATTATCACGCCTCTTTCCCATTGGGGTAGGCAGAGACTACATCCCTCCACTTGCTACGATCCTGACATATGTCTTTCGCTTCTTCTACTTTCATAAGTGTTTTCATACAAGCTCGTCGGTTGCGGGTACTTTTTACGTGGCCTTTACTGAGAACGTCTTCGATTTGATCGTGATACGTTCGCCTACGTCGACCTCTACCAGCTTGTCCATTCACACTCGCCTCATAAATCTGTTTCGTCAATCGTCTTTCATCCATCCTCTCTACGTGTCCGAACCATCTCAGCATCCCTTTTTCTATCTTTGTCACTACATCTTCTACCACACCACAACGTTCCCTTATCACGCTGTTCCTCAACTTATCCATCAATGTCACTCCAGCTATCCGACTTCGGTGCTCCAGCTATACTTCTTTAGTTGACAGACCTAATTTTTAATCCCCGACGCAAAAACGACGGAGTGGTATAAGTTTAACGTGTCTTTGTGTGTGTGTGTGTGTGTGTGTCTGTGGCATTGTAGCTCCCGAACGGAAGAACCGATTTTGATTTTGTTGTTTTTTGTTTAAAGGTTTTTTTTGTTAGTCGGGACTGTTCTTAGCTACGTTTAATGAAAATTGGTTCAGCCGTTTCAACGTTAGGGTTTTTTTTTAATTTTAACTATAATGTAATTTTCTAAAAATATTTTGATATTTTTATTTAAATTTGAATGTGTCTTTTACACTGCCATGACAAAGATATGTTTTTAGTTAGTTTAGATCTGTGTAATAAAGCCTTCTTACTTGGGTCCAATGTCTTTTTGTTTATTCGATAATGTATGGCTGGTGACGCTAACTTGCGTCATCGGCGAGTAAACTCTCAATCGTTGACTAACTACTATCCGCATACAAAGCTATGAAAATATTTCAATTAATCCAAGAGAAAGTATGAAATAAAAATAGTCTATCTGTCAATTTATTTATTACTGTTTCTTTAACGATCGAATTAATAAAAATAAAGAGGATACCCTAGGATACCCTGTATCGGGGATGCCATGGAACACATACAAGGGGTTGCCATCTCTAAAATTTGGCAACCAGGACAAGACGCGTGAAAACCCCGGATTTTAGAGCCCAGAACCCGGACATGTCGACATCGTCGGTTGATCGTGGCGTGCGGGCACAGTGTATGTGTCGCGGGTGGCCCAAGATTTTAAACTTTTAAGCCCGGACTACAAATGAAGCCCCGCCCGGACGCTCCCCGGATGCCTTCTAAACTAGGACAAATCCGGAGGAACCCGGACGGATGGCAACCTTATCAGATACAAAGATAAAATATAGGACAACTAACACCCAGACCCAGAACAGATATTTAAACTCAATAATTAGTTAACTTATTATCTAAACTGAATTTTCTTTTGCAGTTCGATATTAGCGAAGCCCAAAAACAACCAGTCGGCTAAGAAATCGCAAACATTATCAGCATTACCAAAAGGTAAGTCAATAACACAACGTAATATTTTCGTCACATTATGGCTCCCAAATTTTACAAGTTCAACATTTTACATGTATTTTTTAACGGACTAAGAATACGTTGACCACAATTCCACATGATTGGAAGCGACTATTTGATCAAATTTATGGCACACTTACCTAGGAAATACCTATTTATTCACTTTATTTTTAAAAACTTTAGATTGTACCTTCTTAGCCTATTTTTGAGCATAGGTCCCCCACAATTATTTCCACAACATAAACTTAACATTTAAAACCGTATAGTAAAAACTCGTATGCATACAATATGTATGTGTTTAATCTCATGTGGAGAAAGTATATGCAAATGGTATTAGTTACGCCATATTAACACTACAAATTATATCAATTTAATTCTACTGTTATACAACAACTTTACCCACGCGTTAGTGAAAAACGGTGATAATAAAAAGCCTATGTGTTATTCTATACTAATACTAGCTGACTCGACAGACGTTGTCCTGTCTTAACGATGACTATTTAATTCGAATTGGTAAAAAAAGCCATTGTGTCAATTCTATGTCAAATGTCAAAAGTTACATTAAAAAAGTTTACATTGTCCAAAGCGCTAAAGTTAAATTATGGTTTAAGTATTTTTAAATTTTCTAATTATTCATGTTTTTTTACTATAAATTGAGATGTGAGCTATCCTATCTCCTAAGTTAGATCGAACTGCACACGGTGTGCAAATTGCAATTTGATTGAAATCGTTTAAGTAGTTTAGGAGTCTATAGCGGACAAACAACGTGACATGTAATTTATATATATTAAGATTATAAAGAGGAAAGATTTGTATTTTTGTATGTTTGTGTTGAATAAACACAAAAACTACTAGACCGATTTCAAAAATTCTTTCACCATTAGATTGCTATATTATCCCTGAGTAACATAGGCTATATTTTATACCCGTGCAAAGCCGGGGCAGGTCGCTAGTCCAGGATATAAGCTATCTCTATTCCAAATTTCATCCAACCCGTCCAGCCGTTTCAGCGTGAAAGAGTAACAAACATACACACCTACTCATTCACACCATATTATCGAAATTAAATAATGTTGCGCGTAGTGTGATTCTCATATCTATACTAATATTATAAAGAGGAAAGATTTGTATTATTATATGTTTGTGTGGAATAAACTCAAAAACTACTGGACCGATTTCAAAAATTCTTTCACCGAATTGAATTCATTCGAATGCTACATTATCCCAAAGTAACATAGGCTATATTTTTTTACTTTTTTTTTTATCCACAGCGAAGCGTGGCAGGGAACAGCTAGTTTATAATATTTGTTCAATGTTTGTAAACTAAGAAAGTATGTTTGTGAATTAGTTTTGTTTGTTTGGTTTCGCTCTTAGCGAGAAAGCCGCTAGTTGTAACATTACTTTTTAAACGTTTTTTTTAATGGTAATTTTTGATTATAATAAAGTTTTCAGGTGTTCATGTATATCTGTCGTATTTTTACGTCATAGCTAGCAAGACTAGCAACAGATTAATCAATCAATCAAATTGATTTGATTTTTAAATGCAGAGTGTTATAAATTTGTGGGTAATTAAAATGACTATAACTTATTAATTAAAAGCAAGAAGTAATTGTTAATGTAACCGCTGCACGACACTGTTAGCAAGTTTTACAAAACCTTGTGACGAATTCGTAAATAGAACCTTGTAAGTCAATAAATAAATGGTTTGATTTGCTTTGAATAATCTATAGTGTTAATTTGTTATTTCTTCACGCTGAAGGAAACGATTTAAGTGAAAGAAGAAGTCATCTGAAATCAGAATCTAGGGTAACAACCCTATATCTATCTAGGGTCAGAGGGTTAGGGATTTTAATTAAAAAAAAATTACAACAAGCTAAAGACCATTTTAGAGGCCTAATGGGCTTCATCAAAACTGACACGGGGGTTAGCCACCCCGACCGTACCAACTTACTATTTCTAGCTACTTAGTAATACCAATATTGTAATCTTGTACAACATCTTAAAATATTCACTTTACATTGAATCTCGGTTTTCCCAAGACTCTACAAACCGATTCAGAAGATGTAAATCACACCATTGATTGCACACACCTCGATACGTACTTGGCATTGAATACCGCTAATCTGTGACTAACTGAGGGGACATTTTATCGCAACCGTGACTAATGGCATAAAATATTCAGAGCACAGATGTTAAACTTCAAGTAATACACTCAGCCAACGCACACATTGACATCGCTCACGGACACAAGTCTTGGATCAATAGCCAGGGACCTTATTCTTGGGCGCTCGAGATTATCTCCGTTACCCTCACGCTCATTACATTTCTAATGAGAGTGACAGTGACCGAGATATCTCACTCGCCAGATTAAGGCCCCTGTGCACTCGCGCCAACAATGAAATTCATTGATCCCCGAGTTGACTCGTGTCCGTGAGCAATGTGTATGTGTGCGTTGGTAGTACATACAGGAGTTTTACTTCTGTACTCTGAATGTTTTGTGCTTATAGTGTGATATTCTCAAGTCCGTACATGTGTAGTGTAGTTATAGTGTTTATTTTATACTTCAAATGCGTAACAGTGCATGCTTTATGCATGTTGAGATGTTGATGTAAGGGTATTTACTGATTTTTATATGAGGAAAGAATAGAATTTAAAAAACTAAAAAACACGCATTGTCATCGGTCTTTGACAGGTGTGCAAAGTTTGAATTAAATCTGATCGTTCAAAGTAGGGCAAAATCGAGCTCAAAGGAGTCTGTTACATACATACATACATACAGGTGAAACTAATAAAAGCGTGTTAAAAAGGAGTCTGCCTACAAGAATACGGTGAGTGGTCAGACCTAATGACTGAGTTTTAAAGCCGTCCGAAGGCCACTGACATGTTTTTTCTTTATCAAAATTATCAATTCCATTTGTTGCGATAATATCAATAGAGCGAAGCTTGCCCTATTGATATTATAAAAAAAAGTTTGTGTGTGTTATCTTATCTTCGTAACTACTAAACCGATTTTGATACAATTTGTAATAGAGACAGTTTATTCCCTGGATTAACACATTCGTTGCTTTTTATCGTTTCATCGTCACTGTTTTCCATCAACGCGGGTGAACCTTAGGCTATTAAAAAAATTAAAAAAAATGTCTCCAGGTAAAATAACCCTAGTCCAAACCAACGGCGCTGTAGACGACAGCGCCGTAGTACTCCGCAAACGTCGCACCATCGAGTCCACTCAACCAGCGTCGACGCGCGCTGAGAAGGGAACTGGGAAGCAGTTCAGCTACAGCAAACTTATCAACGACCGCGCTACGCTGAACTTACAAGCGGACAAGGCGAGGGCCGCGAGAGATGCACACTCAAAAAGCTTGAATCAAGGTATCTTAATTTTTTTGCTTAATATTTTTTTTCTTATTCTCACATACGAATGAAGACAAAAGAAGCGTTACCCGGAACTTGTGCGGCTTGTTTACCCGGAGTACCGGGGCCCACATGTACGAGTATTGCTCGGGACGGTCAAAGTGTTAATTTTTAATAAAAGATTCGATAAAAGTTTTTTTTTTAAAGAATAAAACAAATTTTTATGCAAAATGAAATAAAATAAAAATCCAAAAAAATATTTTCCTATTAAAATATAATGAAAATCCATATCTTCTTAATTAAGGAAAAAAGGTGCAATTAGCTCAAAATTTAAAGTAACATAAATATTCCAGTGAAAGAAGACCTACTGATCGACCTGGACCTGCCCCCGTCGCCGCGCCCGCCGCCCGAGCGCGCCGCCACCCAGAACAACGTCTCGATATTAGACGAACCTATCGACGTGCCTGAAGTCGGTAAGTTAAACATCAAGTCAACTCATCACACAGAAAAACGGCCATCTAAAATCCTCTAAAAGAATGATGAATTCAAACAAAGTACGGAGCATAGTGATATTATCAAAAAGTACGGTGATTAGCACCAGTTTTTAGGTGACAACTATCAAGATATGTAGACTGATATATGAACTGGTACTAATCATCGTACTTTTTGGTAATATCAGTAATCAGTATGCTCCGTACTTTAAGTAAATTCGTCATTATTTTAGCGGGATTGATTTAGATGGCCATTTTTCTCAGTGCATTATTGCCTTCATTATCAGCCCGTGATCGCCCACTGCTGAGTGTAAGTTTCTCTTCTTGATAGAGTCTTCTTTTTGAAGATTAGCATATTTTGTGCAACTGCTTAATGCGACTAGAAAGTTGCTCAGTTGATGATGAACGTTACGGTTACCAGTGTCAGTTTCATCCAGACTTTTGAATTTCAACAGTTCAAAACCCCGGCAACGCACTCCGCTTGTTACCCTGTGCCTGTGGTTAAGTTGCAATTCTATATCGCAAACGATATAAAAAACTAAGATAATGTATGGGAATGACATTCACAATATAAAGTAGAATCTATAATCTTAATATATATAAATTACGTGTCACGTTGTTTGTCCGCTATAGACTCCTAAACTACTTAACCGATTTCAATCAAATTTGCACACCGTGTGCAGTTCGATCTAACTTAGGAGATAGGATAGCTCACATCTCAATTTATAGTAAAAAAACATGAAAAATTAGAAAATTTAAAAATACTTAAACCATAATTTAACTTTAGCGCTTTGGACAATGTAAACTTTTTTAATGTAACTTTTGACATTTGACATAGAATTGACGCAATGGCTTTTTTACCAATTCGAATTAAATACTCGTAGTCATCGTTAAGACAGGACAACGTCTGTCGAGTCAGCTAGTAGATTATAAAAATGTCATCCCCATACATTGTCGTAGTTTTCTATAGCGTTGGCCATCATAGAATGGCAACTTGGCTTTTCCGGCTGGGATCAAACATTCCATCCATTTACCCCCTGTAGTTAAACTGGAAAAATGGCCCTTCAATCCGAAACACAACAATATTTGTACTCTAACTGCCTAGTTAAATAACTGGCAAAGGTCAGGTCGGTGCCTAAAATACATTTGACCAATATTCTCTCAGTGGAAAGGTCAAACCGAAAACAAAAAGTCATCGTGCCGTTTGATATGAACACCGATCCCTAAAACAGTTTCATCCCACGCTTTACCGCCTTACTTATATCGAGTTCACTCGAATTCGGAGCTGGCAAGTCATCTACACACGCACCCACCTATTTATTTGTGGTACCTCTTACTTTAACAATAAATTATATTCTTTTACTAATGAAATACATTTCATTTCCAATTTCTTAGAATATTACATGTATTGTTAAAATTGAATTATTCAGAATGAATCGTTTCGTACTTGGCCAGCGTGGTGGAATACGGCCTAATCACCCTTCGAGGGTAGACCTGTATCCCAGCAGTGGGATGATCAAAGGTTAAATATGATGAATGATAAATCGTTTTTCAACACTACTCAGTGTTTATAAATAGCTCCCTTCTTCAGCGTACCATCTTTTTTGGTCCTTTATCAATCTCTTCCACTGCCTTCGTTAATTTATTTATATTTCGCATTTTATAGTACTCATTTTGCTGTGGTCTTTGATATTTATAAGTGTATTTTATGTGTTTACTTTTTTTATTTTTTTTTATTCAGTTAACGGCTTGCGTTTGACCGCCATCTTGCCTGATGGTAAGCAATGATGCTGTCTACGATGGAGCACGCTTGCCTAGAAGGAACCGATTCACTCGCGACTTTGACTTCGTTAACTGTTATAGATAGGAAACCTTCAGGTGTAGGCATCATAACTTAATCAAATAACTGGCAGTTTGTTTTAGAAGGGTTATCTAATCTAAGCCATTCAAATACAAGGAAAATAAAGGTATATCTGTTGAGACAGCCTGTGTCAATACTCACTGGGGTATTGACACAACTTGTATCTACATATAATGCTTATAATATTGTAAGTCTTACACTCATAAACTGTAAGTCTTAAAGAAACAAGTCTTAAGAAATAGATAGATACACCCTTAATTGTTGACACCAGAAACTACAAACAATAAGAGACAATACAATACATATATCTTCCCATATATCTTAACTCATACAACTACAAAAATGAATCAGTGCTTTATACACAACTTAGTATATAACCCGGTCACAATATCTGTGCACCTCGCTGGAATGCGTATAGCCTTATATAGTCGCACTGTCGCACCGGGGAGTGCGCGGAGAGGTGACAGGGGAAGCGGGAGAGGCTCCCGCTTCCCCTGTCACCTCTCCGCGCACCGCCACCACCGCCCCCTCACCACCACCTCGTCAGTCGTCACCTCTCCGTGTGACCGGGTTGTAGACAGTTAAATCAATGAACACAGTTTATTGTGATACTTCTTCCCGGCTATGTATTCCACATGATAAGGTCAGCCTTCTTCACTTTTCTCCTCTACTTCGTTATATCCTCGACATCGTCTTCGGAAACCTTTAACAATCATAATTATTTGTTAAATCTTACCTTTAACTTTATTTCTAGGTGGTGAAACTGACTGGGTCCAACAAAGCACGGAAAGCCTCCCCACTTACACCTCCAACACTCCAGTACAGAGCCTCTCGAATATGTACGGCGCTAAGTCTATGGACAACCTGGCAACAACCCACAGCCGACCAGACCCCTTCGACACCTCACAGTTTTGGCCGGAACAACCTGTTGGTACAAATAGCTTTGAAACTCAGGCAAATAGGACGAAATATGATACACAAGCCGTTAGCAGACCGAATTATGATAAACAACCCACAAGCAGGTCTAATTATGAAATACCAATAAGTAGGCCGAACTATGATATACAACCTGTTAGGTCCAACTATGACTTGCAAGCTGTGAATAGATCTAACTATGATACACAAGCTGTTAGCAGACCGAATTATGATAAACAATCCACGAGCAGGTCTAATTATGAAATACCAATAAGTAGGCCGAACTATGATATACAACCCAACTACGACATGAAACTAGAACCCAGTACTAGCGTAAGTCAAAACGAATCTCAAAGATACTCGACCAACAACTATGCTTCAACAAGTGATAGCTCTCACTACAATAATCGAGCACCTATTAATAAAAACTCGTTGAATTCTCAGTACGGCACCGTACCAGTTTCTAGCTCTATACACGCGGACGCAAATGCTCTCTCACTAGAACGAAACGTACCAAACATAGCAACGTCTCTAGCAGAAATGTCGCTGGACGACAGAATTTCCCAATCTCTGAATCTCCGGAATAACGAAAACCTCTACTCGAATAGTCAATACCAAACCGTGCCATCGACTTCGGCGGGACCGAGCAATGTCACCGAAAATCGGTACTACAACGACTTACCTA
Organism: Alcis repandata; assembly: GCA_949125135.1. Lineage (NCBI taxonomy): Eukaryota > Metazoa > Arthropoda > Insecta > Lepidoptera > Geometridae > Alcis > Alcis repandata. The sequence continues at coordinate 4,581,893 of OX421226.1, read as the reverse complement.
TATACTGCAATTTCGATGCAAACCCAGAGCAAGAACTACTCCTACTCGAAACCAAGGATTATTACACGAAATATTCGACGCTAGCGAAAACAAATACTAGCTACGACTACGAGAAAAACATATACGTTCCCAAATTCGAGGACGAACCGGAAAAACTGAAGAACTTCAGCGAAAGCTTGGAGAATTCGAAGAATTATTCGGCGTTTAAGTATCAGAACGTCGATTATGGGTACCCTAGTTATTCGAATATCTACAGCAATGATTTGCCTCCGACGCCTGGAGTGTACGATGAAGTGAATGATACCGCTAGTAATTTTTACAGCGAGATCGTGGATGCTAATCCCAGTGTTTATGGAGCTCCTCCGAATTTGAATACGAATGCTTGTTTGTACGACGAGGTGCATGAGGAGGCGGCACCGCGGCCCCATCGGCCGGCGCCGCCTTGCCCAACTAAACCAAAATAAAACTAAATTTAAAACTTATAAGAGTGTATTTCTGTACTGTTCTACCATTTTCTCAACTAAGCTACTAACTTTGGCATGGACCCAAATTGCGTCTTAGCCTCCGACATCCTCCATTTTCTCTAATTTGAGTCATTAATTACCTAAAAAGATGATATGACATCGATTATAGCCGAGAATAGATTTATTTCGATTATTATGCATAATTGTAAATATAGTATAGAATATAATAATAAAATATAGAATACCTATAGCAAAGGACTTTTTCAGTCTGTTTTCATTTCTATACGAAAGTGATGGCAACTTTGGTTTAATTAGGAAAATGGTAAGACAGAACAGATAACGAATTTACCACGTTAGTATTTGTAACAAAATACTCAACGATTCAAAGACGAGTAACTGTATATCTTAAATATACCACTCGATTTACAACTATTTTATGTGTAAGAAAGTTTAAGAAAAATTATCAAATACGTCCTGTTATCCTAAAGCAGATAACTCACTATTCGAGCGATAACCGTAACCGTTACTGTTACAATCTTAATTTTCTAATCCTTTTTTCCATACATTATAATAGTTCTTTCACGTTTCCGCCAGGGGCGCTTTACTTAAATGTATGGAGCCTACGATAGGTACGTTTCTTAGATCGTTTTCGAAAACTATTAAAACTCATACCAAGGGTATACGTATAATTATAATAACAACAATAGTATCAAAGAGATGTATGCGTCTCCTCCAAGTTTCCCGCGGATGTATCGCGATATGTCTCCATTTTTTTCTGCGAATAGATGTTCTGAGTGATAAATATCGTGAACTGCAACAGTTACGGTTTGCATTTGAGTAAAACCTAGCTTAAAATTCGTCCAAATTAACAACAGGTTAATTGCTTCTATTAAAATGTTTTAAATATGTGGATTTGGTTTTTAAAAATAACTTTATTAATCTTGTCTATACAATGTTACAAATTCTTAACTCGACTGATATTGATTGGCATTTTCTGCGTTTATGAAGGAAATGAAGGTAGTTTTTGAAAGTAAGATGTTTGTGCAAAGCTATGAAAAGCTTTGCTTGGAAAAGTACCAAAACATTGCCTATTTTTTTTCTTTTGTGATAGATTGATTCTACTGTTATGTTATGCGTCTTTGGAGTGGTTTAATTGAGGTGTAGCTGAGTGGTTAGCTGTCAGTCTCTATCACTCTATCCGTCTTGCACTATATGTGCGAGCGAGATGATGTTATCACCTGTTTCAGCAGCTACAATTAGGGCTAAAACGTGCTGTCTCGTTTTCGCGCGTAATACTTTTCATTGGCGAGACGGGGACACAGCACTATTAAGCATATATTAGCTTATTAATATTTCTTCATAGAGAAAATACTATAATATTTAATATACATGATGATATTTTGGAAATGAATGAGGGAAAGACTGAAGTAGCGTGACATTTTGCGTTTGATGTCAGTGTTGTTTTTTTACATTGACTAAAATATTAATTACTCGAATAATAAATAACTTGTGGATGTTTAGTTATAAGTTAAACCAATTATGCCCATTGTGTCATACTGGGTTAAAAGTCTAAATCGACGGCTTACTGCAAGAAGTCATTAACTGCAAAATCAGTGCTAGGCTGAACGCGACTTCAAACGCATCACACTTGTAATTACTCCTCGAAAGAGATCATCAAATGTTATCGAAACTATAGTAGTAGTATCAGACTTAATAAAACGTGAGCATTTTTGTGTTAATTATGAATGAAAAACTGTCTTATCTACGGTAGTTTTCATAGCAAAACAGTGACTTTTCAGAGGTAATGATTAACACGGAGTTAACTGCGCTAGCCTAGTATGATGCTAGTGGGCCTCCTAGAAATAGCTCTAAAACTTGGTAGCTAAATTCAGTATGTAACTATTGTAAGGGCAAAATTATTGTTCAATGTTCATTATAAAGTTGATCATTGATTCACATTTAAGGTTGATGCTCTACTTTTTGAAGCAATCATTGTGTAATTATCAGAATGATATCCAATAACTGGGGATATCTAATTTTTCTCGTAGTCGAGTATTTTTTTACTTTTTATCTGTTTTTCGTAGTAGATAGTTTTTTGCCGTGCCGATTTTAAATGTTAACGGGAAAAAATAAATAATTTTACTAACATTCGGCCCAATTTTGAAGGTTTTATTTAACAGATCTAAACTTACTAAAAATATATCTGTCTTTTTCTTTGCAACCTATTAGACAAGGGCATCAATAGTTTTAGAAAAATTAGATCTGTCATCTAAAGCTTTTATCCCGATAGTCATCACAACTTATGAGAACTCTAAGAAGCTTGTTTAATTTTTCAATTGACACGTAATATAAACGAATCCTAAGTTTACATTAGATTTTGTGTTAGTTTTATTACATATACTTTTAGTTGTAGTTTTACACTTTTAATTGTATGTCAAAAAAAAAATTCGTGTGTGAAATCTACTGCATTATTGTGTAACAAGGTGTGGTGTTAAGTGTATTTAACTGGAGTGTTTGATAGTGTAAGTTTTATTTTAAATAATTGCAACAATGAGCCACTATTTTGTAGCCGATTCTGAGAGCTTTAGTTAACAGATTTGGACTAACCAAATATAAAGCTCTGTCTACTTAATTTGAGTAAGTTTAGATCTATCTACTAAAACTTTCAGAATTGAGTATTAGGGGTGTTACACACTTAAGAGGGCCGGCATTTTACCGCAGCAACTAGGCGGCAGAATCGAACATGTAGATGAATGTTTGAGAAAAGAGGCCGCCGGGCTATGCAGATCGTATTTTGGCGGTCAACATATAGTTCAGTAGTATTACCCGGCATGGGAGCCCTTTGCCTACCGCAGCGAAACACAAGGCAGGAAAAAAATGCGCTACCCGTTCATTATGTGTTGTAATTCCTTCGGGCCGGCCTTCAACAAATTCTGCCGAACCTAATATGCCGCCCCGCTTACGTGTAACGCCCCTTATGTCTGTAAATACTAATATACGAGAAAAGTATAAAAACAAATATAACAATAAACAAAAATACTTGTAATATCATTATGAATCTACGAGCAACTAAATTGTAATAAAACAAGCAACTAAAAATATGTTATGTTAAGGAAACGACTCAAAAAAGTGCTATAAGTTTCGTAGACGTCAAGTTTGGAATTCACGTGCTAATAATTTTAGGTTTTTTTAAGTTCTAAATATAAAGAGCTTTTAAGTAAAGCCCGTGTATTCCTACTTAAGGGGCGACTTAACGCTTAATTTTCACTCAACTTTGTACCACGTCAACGCTTACCAAGAGTTTGTCGATTTATTCGTTATAAAAACCTGAACTTGAAAAGTATACGTTTCATCTTTTACCTTTTTTATCTTTTTCTCAACAGTTTCACAAGTTCACATATCTCTATTTTACGACGTGTAAAATTAAAATAAGTGCAAAATAATGTTATATGACACTATTAGGGTAGAACATCAAAATAAAAGTATATTTTTCAAATTCTAGAAAGACGAAGTTAGGTGAAAATTAGGAACAAAGTTGCCTTCCAAGGATGAGACATGCTATACCGTGCCTTACCGAGCCAACTAATAGCAAATTGAAATTTGAGTCCTATTGTGCTTAATACAAAACAGAATTTCAAATAACAAAGTTTTAATTGTGCTTTTTGACGCGGAATTGATGACTTTGTCATTTGAATTTAGGTTGTATGAAAGGGGCATAAAGCTTATTTTTCAGTTTTTTTTTTGCTTTTCAGTGGCACGGTCTACATTTTATCATCCAGTCTCGAACAAAACATCACGGTGCCTCACCAATAAGTACCTGCTAGTATAGTTACCTAGGTTTGATTTATCACAAGTCGTATATTTTATATCGACGATATTTTATTTTATAAACCTACCTGCAATTATTGAAATGCAACTTCTGTGAAATGGCGATTCGAAGAATTAATTCTTTTTTTTTCTATGTTGCTTTCGGTCAAGGTAAACGGTCGGCAGCCATGTCTTTTGCGTATTAAACACAGAAAAAAACTCGCACGATAAATACAAAAAAAAAAAAAAAAGAATTATGTTGCAAAGGATTTTTTTTCCATTTCCTCTATAGGTTTAAAAAAAACAATGAGAAAACTCGTTAAAATATTTGTTTTAAACGATTGATGTTTCTTTAAATGCTTTTTTGTGATATATTCAAATTCTACTCGATTATTTAAAAACGCTAAAGTTTGTCTTCCCCTTAAAAGGCAAAACGCAATTGAAATGATAAAAAAATATATACGCGTCGACTTGAAAATCTCCTCCGTTTTTTCGTCGGTTAAAAATTATGTGTGCTATGTTAAGGGGTCAACTCTACGTCTTTTACACAACTATGACCCTCTTAGATTTGAAGGTATACATTTATAGGTTTTTATAAACCCTGTTTAAACTTAATCACAGCTTAAATTTTCCGTCTTATTTTCGCACGTGACATTTCACGTCAGCGAGTTGTCAGAGCATTTTAGGCAGTGATTAACTTTAAGCACTGTCCATAAATAAGGCCCTGTTTATTTTATTGTTAACCACTTACCTGTACAAATAAGTTGGTTGCCTGCTCTGTACATATCTGTAAATATGCTTTAACATCTTCTAAGTGTATTAAAACTTGAATAAAAGAGTCAACGTCTAATTTTTGGCATTTTATTTTAATTATAATTAATTCGAAGCTATCTTTAAATTTCTCTTTGGTCTGAACATTTAGATTGCTTCTTGATCTCCAATGGCTACGTGTTAATCCAACTGTTTTTTTTTGTAACAATTAGAATAGAATAAAATACAATTTATTATTCAAAAAGTCAGTCTCACATATGCACATACACATACATTTAGACTATATAGGAAGGTAGGTTATTTCAGTAAAATAAAAAGTAAATAATTAAAACCTACTTTAAAAAACTAAAGGATCAGCAAATACATGGTGTTACGTCTGAAATAAACACGTTTGTGTTTTCCCGCACCGTTGTATCGAAAGTGGGCTTAACTCGCCTGGCGTGTGTAGCCGCACTCGCGTTTGGTCGAGGAAAACACAGACGTGTGTGTTTTCCGCAGCCAAAGTGTTAAAAAATATTCATCTAGAATTAATAGCTGACTAATCTTCAAACGTTTGAACCGATTTTCTAGATTTTTTTTCCGATTTTGAACGCTCGACCTCGATCGATTGAAATCAACATAGGTTTAGCCTTTAGAGAGCTACGATGCCTCAGACAGACACAGTAACACACGTTAAACTTATGATGCGTCTTTGCGTTTAAAGTTAAAAAGGGTTTAACCAACACCATCTTTATTTAGTTTACGAGTAAAAATGGAATTGAACAAAAATAATTATAGTATTGTTCATAATAATAGATTGTCGGTAGCAGACTACAAACAATAGATGTTGTTCCCAATAATAATTAACGGAACAAAGAGGTCCCATTTCAATTGACACAAAGTTATAAGAAAACAACGCCTTGAGCTATTTATAATTATTAATTAGCTACCTAGCAACTACCAAGTCTGTATTGTCCACCCACTCATTTTGTTGTAACGTAAAGAAACAAGCTAATATATTTTGTGCTCTTGAGAATTGAAACCTAAAGCATCCTTTTTAAAAGCACTAGCTTTCGTAAATATTCTGTTTCTACTTTGTAGTATAAAACAGAATCTGGAAATCTAAATGTCAAAGATTGTTTAAATGTCACTACAGGCTGTGACCTGTGACCTGGGACTCTCTCGCTGCATTTGTGAATTTTCAGAACAAGTGCAATTTCGGTATACATTTTTCATTGAGATGAAAATCTAGTATGTACCTACTACTAGAACAAAGCCGAAAAGGGTAATGGGGCCCAACCAGAATTCGCGAAAAAAAAATTAGCCGTTCCATACATTCCGTCCTTACCTACATGTTGAGTGTCATTGACATTTTTCTATGGAACAGCTGATTTTTATTTCGCGAATTTTGGGTTTGTCCCATAGTAAAAGTTGTTCATAATGATGAGTACTATGAGCCTTTTCGGCTTAGCATACACTTTATGAATAACCCTGTATATCTACTAAATAATTCTACATATAGGTCACATTATTTTTTAGTTTTTAATTTCCCTGCGCGAGTTCAAAATGAAATACATAAACCATTCATAACGAAGTTTACGAAGCAGAGAGGAAAACATTTTCTAATCTTGCCCGGTCCTATTTTAAGAACAGCTAGAGCGCTGTGCGGAAGCCCCTGGAAAGATCCTTATTTGTATTGTATACCTACATAATATAAGTATGATTCGAATACTATTCCATAACCTACTTTCGGTTTATGCATTCGTTGACCGCATTCTCGTACTAGCTGTTATTTAATCTGTACTCTCGGCACAGTCTTGCTTATCCTTATTGCATACTGCTTTTAGATTAGGTAGGTACTTACTTTACTTACTGTTATTTTTATAAGTTGTGCGGCTACTTGGACATTGAAATAACTTTTCTTAGGTAAATAAGTAAGATATGTATTACTTAATTATAAGGTACATACATAATTTGTTAAATACCTGCCAGCTACCAAATTAGATAGGTTCCTTTAAATGTACCTACCTAACATAAGTATTTTGTGTTTTTGATTAGAAGAAGTTACGTAAAGATCTACTAGCTATGGAGACGTCAACGACAGGTAATTATTACTCAAGCGAGTTGCAATACAGTTGGGTAGATAGTAGAACATTGACGCGGCTCCCGCCGGCGGTTATCAGGGTGCCATTAGCATGCAGGGTGGCGTACTGCGATAACTCCCGCGTGGGCGCTAATACTCTACCGACATTAGACATACCTACCTACACAAATTACGCCAGTACCGCCATTGTCTTCGCCCCCTTAACTACTCATTCTAGTAATACCAAGTGGCCGAAGATTAATTAAGTCCCTATCGTGGAGGAAAGCTCGCTTATCGCGTAAATGTAAATTGGTGTCCGAGTGAAGTGGTTCAAGTGTAGAAGGTGCGAGGCAGTAATAATGCGTTATCTGGCGGTGATCGGCGTGTAGAGCGACATGGCTGTATGTAGGCGGCGAAGAGGCAGCGCGTGAATGAGTAGGTATAGCGCGGCGGAGGATCGATAGAGCGGAGTGCGCAGGCCCGGCTCCGAGCACAGCTGGCGCGCGCCCGCCGACCGCCCGAGCGATCCTCAGTGCCTCCTGCGAGGGACCCGCTACATCCGCAGCTTCTCGAGCTCGCTCCCGTCTCCTCCGCGGACCCAAACGGTGCGTACCATCGCCTCATCGATACACCCTCGCACCTACACCTAAACCTATTTCTCACTTAAGGCCGTCGCCATATCTGAACATTACCGTAAAACCTGTTACGCGAACCTTCATAACAATTCATTAGTGCCAGTGAAAATGTTTGTTTATAAACCGTGGCCTCTTGAGCTCGTTTTTCGAGTGTTTTCCTAATTTTGATGTGCTTATTTTCTTACCTACCTACTGAAATTCATATAGAAAAGCTACACCTACTCGTGTTTGTCGTTCGGTTCGAGTACTTAGTTGATACGGTGCTATTGGTATTACTGTAGATCAATTATATGTGTCGAGTTAATTTCAGCTTAAGCAGCCTTTGGTGGAGTTCTATTTATAAATATTAACGAGAATCTCGAAGAGAATCGAGACTGTGTGTAAAGTAACGTGTTTCTATCAGAGATGAATAAAATATTCAGAGTTAAAGTTAGTGAAATGACATCGGGAGTGTTGGCGTGGGAGGCACCGAAAGGGCAGCTCGCTCCTACGTCAGTAGAATCGACATAGCTCAGCTACTACATACCTATAGATAGACACGGCTGCTAGATATAATACCTTTTATATGGAACGTACATTACATGATCGATTAATAGATTGGTTCGTAGTGTATTAACAAGATTAAGGATTTACGAGCTGTTGCTATTTTGTTTCGAGGACCAGATACATTGTGAACTATACACAACATCTACCTATCTTTATAGTTTATACCTACAAACCTTGTAGGTACTAGTAAAAATATTTTTTGATTATTATAGTACTTCCTTCTAGCCTGGAACTCATAACATCCCTTTACACTAATTTTAGGTAGGTACAAATGCGAAAGTTTTCGACAACTCTCATAAATTCAAAAACCCACTCATAATCCAGTCTAACTTTAAAACTAAACCAGCAAACAACAGCGGTAAATTACAAACTTTATAAATAAAGAAACAAAAGTAGACTACATCGTAACACAAAACCTCAGTGAAAATATAGGTACGGATCGTATATGAAACTGTCCTTAATATCAAGCTATTTATCCGCAATATTTCCAAGGAGACTCTTGAATCTTTTAATATTGCAGCTCGATAGACGTAGGTAGCGAGTTATTCAATAAACAGCTTCTAATAAATCCGATACTTGAAGCTCGGACGGTCCGGTCGGCCCACGCTCGAAGGTCTACCTTTTATATAAGTAGGTGCTACCTTTGCTCGGCGGTTTCACCTATTATTGAAACAGTTAAAATTTCCGGGTCAAAAGTAGCCTGCGTGTAAGGTTATGAACAAGTTATTTATATTTCAAATTTCACATTCAAATCAAATCAAATAGTTTATTTGTGACATCCGTTAACATGAATCCATTACAATGTAACCAAAAGGCTTTCGACTGTATTTCAGAGGACGATGGCCTTACACGGATAAGTCGTTTCATCATGAAGAAGTAACAAACATAAGCACATAGGTACTAACTCACTCACTTACGTACTCGTACAAACTTTTGTATGTAGAAAATGTATGTCATAAAATTGATGTCATTCAAAATATTGAGTACAGTGTGATGTTACATTATATGTGCTTGTTTATACGAAGGTACTAAGCCAATTTATACTTTTATAGAATTGGTTTTCAGTAAGTATCTCCAAAGTGTTTAAACGAAGCTTGGTTTACGTTGAATCCGTATTTAGTAGAGACAGGTGACCTAACAACCGGTAGCTATGAAACGATATTAAAAACGCTGTATGCTTACGACGAAAATTATTTTAGATTTTAAAATGCAATGCGCAGTGTAATAATTAAAAAACACTTTTATATTTTTATAATAAAAGCCAAAAAGTTAATTTTTTATTGATTTGCACGACAAATAATAAGCAGTCTTTGGATAAATAAACTGAAGCCACAAACTAAAGTTATTTTGCCAACTACTCGAGATGCAATCAAATGGCAATTGGACGTTTTACAACAATCATCTCTGGCAGATATTACTTATTAAGTTAATGATGATGAAGCAAGTGTTTTAAATCATCTCTTGCTGATACCAAGGCTCATGATGACGATGATTTAATTTTATTTAGACAACTCATAAAATAAAAATTTGCCTTATTAGATACAATAGGAAAAGTGTTATTGGCATCGATCAAGTATGTGTTATTGGACACATTCTTAGTAATTAGGAACCTACAAATTTAAGTTAGATTTAAATAACTTATTGGCTTAGATTGTGATTTTTATAAGAAATTCTACATATTTAAGAGTTTCTTAAAAAATTGAAAAAAAAACTCATAGAACTTCTTTCAACACGTGAAGGACTTACAAAATGCTGTGATGAATATTTATAAAAACAAATAGACTATAAATCCACATTTCAGATCCTAGACAGAGGTCGCAATGATAAGTAAGTCAAACATTTGCCTCGAGGGCCTAAGCTCCCAGCTTTGTCTATTGGAAGCAGAACGGAATAAAATTATAGGTACCCACTTATTACTACCAGCTTAGGACGGCTGCCTGCTTTGATATAAATTGTATTCATCATTATCATCCATAGCTTTTCCCTGCCACGCTTTGCTGTGGATAAAAAAAAAATAGCCTAGGTATGTTACTTTGGGATAATGTAGCATTCGAATGGTGAAAGAATTTTTGAAATCGGTCCAGTAGTTTTTGAGTTTATTCCACACAAACATCCAAAAATACAAAAATTCAAATTTTTCCTCTTTATAATATTAGTATAGATAGTATAGATGTCAAGTTATTTTATTTGTTGTAATTTGTTTTTGTTTCATGTTGTATTTTGTTTATTTAGGAACGCCTTGGTGTTGCCCGTAATGTTTCATAAAAGTAATAAAGAATTTGAATTTATCCAACGATTCGGTACAGAGGTCTTTCTTCAACTGTGCCATCTGCCTAGGTCCTGTGCCAAGAGTTTATAATAACATACCAAAAACACAAATTATGTTAAACTTGAGTTGCATTAATAAAATAACCAGCAACACGAGTATTATGGGCGGACTTATCATATAAAGTGATTTCTTTCGGCAAATTTAGGTGGAAAGGAATGTAACGATTGTAGTTGGTACCTCACGGTCGTTGGTAGCCGACACTACACAATGAATAGACACTAAATAGGTATAGGTAGGTACAAATAATCCTACAAAACTAAGTAATATTATTTCCTAAACTTATCAACAAATAAAGCATTTCTTTACGTAACTAAGTACCAATAAAATTATTTTTACAAAAAACAAAAAAAACAAAAACCGACTTCAAAGCGACTATTGAGTTATTCATCTATTTGTCGCGCACGTTAATGCAAATTTAAGACTTAATTATATAGATTTCTCATGGATGCCATTATCAGAACTGGACTAAATTGAAATGGAACCAAATGGGAAGCGTCAGCTTTCTAATAAAAAAAGAATCATCAAAATCGATTCACCCAGTCAAAAGTTATGAGGCAACAAACATAAAAAAAAAAACAAAAAAAAACATACAGTCGAATTGATAACCTCCTCCTTTTTTGAAGTCGGTTAAACATAAAATATTTAATTAGAGATTTGAGGATCAAACAGGTTTATTTACCTAAAAGCTTGGCTATTTTTGTATTACGTAGGCGGGACCCAATTATAACGACAGCTATATACGGCTCAGTTTTTAACGAGATAAAATTTTACTGTAGGTACCCACGCCTTATTTACCTGCACTTAAATTTAAGTGCCGCTTTTAGTTATACCATATTACTCGCGTTACAAAATATAGCTGCTATTGAATTTTGTGGCCGAAGAAAGGGAAATTCAAAAGAGCTAGAACTCTTGTACAACACGTACTTGTACAATTTGTATATCGTGTACTTGTACAATTTGTATAACATGTACTTGTACAATTTGTACATGTAGTAAAATTCGTAATATGTACATTGTACAAGTACATATGTATTAAAACCAATTGTTGCACGCCCGATATGGGTCTACTGTTGAGACTACCAAATTTTAAGATCTTTTTGTACACAGAGTCGCAATTTATAAATTTTTATTTTTGTTTTCGGAGGCTAAGCGGTTTATTACTGCTCAGCTATTTAAGCTCTAATACATATCTCAAAATAATGTTAATAATAATAGTATTTATTTATTTATTTATTAATATCAATTTCTCAAACACTTACAGCTTTCACTAAAACGTGTGACAATTTAAATATAAACTTAATATAAATTAATTAACAGTATAACTTGGTGCTATTTATAATACCGAATTTCAACTAAAATAAATATTACAATTCAGAATAAGACAATAGATACGATTAACGGACAATAGATAGGTACCTATCTCGAAAACTGCTCTTGATTTCAAGGAAATTTGCTATACAGGGATTTATAATGAAGCTATATCTCGAAAACTGCTCTAACGATTTCAAGGAAACTTGCTATAGGTCTCATATCTAGGAAAACGCGTTTCTCGAGCTTTCCGAGAAAAGCTGCCGCCCGGGTACTGCCTTTATAATACAGAGCAAATGACATGCGCCGTAACTTGAAACGAATGCAAATATCGATAAAATCGTGCATCCTGCTCTTGTGCATATTTCATTACGTATGTGCATCTCGCTCTTAATATTATATGCAAGTATCGTAATATATGTGCATCCTACTCTCATGTATCCCATTACATATGTAGGTACGTGCATACACGCGCAGGTTAATTACAACATAATATGCAAAAGCTCTATCGAAGCGAAAATAGGTACTTTGGTAAAGTATTTGAAGTACCAAGTAAACTAGGTCGATTCCGCACCTGTTTTTGTGCTCGATAACTCGATTCAATGATATAGATATATAGATGCTATTCTTCATTCAATTTAGGTAAAGGCAAACAGACTTTCATTCCTTAATTACGATTTATGGACAAGGGGTGGATCCGCTAGAAATAAATCACTTTGAATAGTTTTCATCAATTAATTTACTTTCTACAACGGCTATTCGAGCGGTTACTTACCCACGCAATAGAAAGTGATTAGAAGTTCCGATTAGTTATGCAGGATTTAATTTTGCTCGGTTTATTTTTGTTCGAAATGAGTTAGCGTGCGGTTTCCGAATTAGATAAGTTGTACGAGCATGTTTGTTTTATTGGGAAACGAATTCGGTTACATACTCGTATGTGCGTAGTTCGTGGGCCTACTTTTTACTAAGGGGTTGAAAACGGCAGTCTGCTATTTATTATTGCATATTTTCGAAATTACAAAGACGGTAAATTTTGAAATAACAAAAAAAATGGTTTTACAATTATCTATCTACTTACTACAATAAAAAAAAATGATGTAATGTTTCTTTTATTTCATAATAAAAAAATAAGTTTTATGAAATATGAAAACAACATTTCTTTTTTTTATTGAATGGTGCATTTTATTAAATTCTCACTTATTGATTTGATACTTTCAATAGAAAGTGAGATTGCTGAATTAGCTGACGACAAATTTTCTCCGCTTGAACACCACGATCACAAAACCTTCAAACCTTTTATCTTATTTTTAGATAAGCCCATCTAAAGAGGAATATAATCTGAGATTGGTCGCCGTACCCTTGATACTGACTCAATCGTAAATTAAGACAGCTCGGGCCCCAACTTAAGTTATTTATAAGTTCTAGCTGAGAAATGTGGGTAGGACGTCCTTTCTAAACAACAGTCGACGCATTGTAAATGTTAGTTTAGTATTATTACCTAAGTTTACTCGTAGGCAGCGTAGTACAGCAAAGCCAGCATTTTGATTAGCTTCTTTAGTAAATAAATAAATTGTAGGAAACCCTATGTCGGGGAATGCCATGGAACACACACAAAGACAAGGACAACTAACACCCAGACCCAGAACAGATATTTAAATTCATCATTCAATCATCTGCCGGCAATCAAACCCGGGACCTCTGGCTTATAAGGCGGATATATTAACACTCTGCCAAACAGGTCGTCAGTACCTTGATGTATGCTCTTCTCACCAATTGCTATTCAAGCTTAGAAAGTTATTAAAATGTATTTGATATTAAACAAACTATTAGATAAAGCAATAAAGGGAAAGATGCTAAAATCAGCAAGTCAAAGATGCTGTAAAACGAGTCATGTTTTTAAAATTAAAAATCCATGGATACGGAAAAGTGAAAGGTTAATTCTTAGTTATTCGGAAAAGTTCGCGACTTCAACTGTTAACTTAACATGCAAACTTTAAAAGTACATACCACGAGCTGAAGTGTTGGCGACAAATCATAATATTATTTTTAGAATTTTCCTAATTTCATCCCTCCAACAAAATCTTTTAATTTTTGGGAACCTAACAGAAACTGTTAACTTTCGTTAGAAACTGTATAATTTTATCGAGATAAAAAGTAGCCTGTGCATTAACCTATCTAGAGAATAACTTAACTTCGTTTCTATAACTGAAATCCGTTTCACCGTGAAGAAGTAGATACCAAACACACATTTACTCACTAACTTTCTCATACTTTATGATAATAATGTAAACTTTAATCCATTTTCATCTCCGACATATTTCCCGTCGCTTACCGTCCAGAAAATAGAGTTCCGTGATCTAGTTACGACCTGGGTTATTAATTATTCTCAGCGCCTGCAGCGGGAAGCTAGCGGAATTTTATTGCGTAGCATGCTCCTACTTCTCATTTATGAAGGTATTTTCCTCTACCTACAGAACTTGGAATAGCAAGTTATGTCATTAAAAAATAAATTAAAAAACCGCCGAAAAAATATGAAAATCTTCAAACGGAACGGAAAGGAACGGATCTTGGAATAGATTTTCTTGAATCATTGCTAGGAAAATTCTCGATCATTTTCTTATTACGAATAAAACTGCGTTTGACAACCAACTCGTCTAAAACAAAATGTTCAACCGCTTGGAAACTCCGATTTGCTAGATATACAGGCAATTTTAAAGGTTAAACTTCTTACAAGCTATTTAACTTGCTGTAGGTATAGTATGTCAGTGTGCGTCAAACCTTGCACTGAATTTTGAACTACTAACCACTTTCCAATGTCCGATTGAGCTGAAATTTGGTATACCTGTGTAACTTCGATGATCATCATCAGCCTATCGGATTTTTGTCCACTGCTGGACATAGGCCTCTCCTAAAGAACGCCATAAGGCATGATCTTCTGCCTCACGCATCCACTTACCTACTACCTGTCGCCTTACGCAGGTCGTCGCTCCACCTGGCCGCAGGGCACCCTACTCTACGTTTGCCGATCCGTGGTCTTCGATGATGTAATATCTTAAATATAAAAATTAATCGCTGTTCGTTTGTCTGGCTATAACTCGAGAATGGTTGGACCGATTTCGCTAATTTTGATCTTGAAATATTTGTGGAAGTTCAATAAAAAAAACAGCGGGTGAAACCGCCAGGTACAGCTAGTAAGCAATAAAGCAAGTTCTTAATTTTTTTTATTTAATTTTTTAAGACATATACTAAATACCTCTCTGTTTAGGTAGAGGGTTCATAAATATTCAGTGTCACATTAAAAAACCTTTTTAAAACAACCTTTCTGCTCGACATGAAAGTAAAAATGAGACCAAGCGCGACTGCCTCATCATTATGCTATTAGGAAGTTCCATCATGAATCAGCTAAAAAATACCGATTTCTGTCATCAATTTCGTTTGTCATCCAAGTCACATACTTCACACATCGGTTGAACGTGAGGTAACCTAATATTTTTTTGAGCTAAAATGAACTTTAAGCGCAAATATTAACTTAAGTTACGTAGGTACTTGTAAAAGGTCACCGGTCATATTATGGTGAATACATACGGATATAATATACATACCCACCAATATGTCTAAAGGTAATTATGTATTGTCAAAGACTTATATTTAAGGACAAGTCTCCTCAACATCCATGACCTCAAATCCCGGATATAGAGTAGGTAGGCAACAATAGGTAAAAAGATGGTATCTGTAAAATCGATCGAGCCGTCACCAATTTTCGTTACAAGAAAGTCCGGCAACAAAAACGCGACTTAGGCAACGTGGCTTATCACAAGGTTTTATTCCATCTTTTGCTACATCAGCTGACGTTCAGGAATAAGATTCTCGAAGAATTAAAATATCTAATGGCGCAGGACTGAAAAATATTGCACGCTGAAGAGGACACCAATACGAGTACTATACAGGGTTATTCAGAAAAGGTATGCTAAGCCGAAAAGGCCTCATATTACTCATCATTATAAACAACTTTTTTACTATTTAAAAATTATTTTGGGTCACTACCGAAAAATCTAAAAATATAAATAATTCAGCGAGAAATAAATTTTGAATCTGATTTTTTAAGTCTCTTGGGATTTGACGATTTTGGGAATTATATGAAAAGCTATTAAATGACGTATGCTAAGGAGCCAAAGATATGTAAGAATGATTTAAGATGAAGAAAAGTATCTGTCTACATCCTCATTATCAACTGTTTCCCACCCACTACTGTACACTTTTACTATGGGAGCAACCCGGATTTAACGAAAAAAAGAAATTCAGCTGTTCCATATAAAAATGTCAATGGCACTCGACAAAGTATGGAATAGCTGAATTTCTTTTTTTCGTTAAATCCGGGTTGCTCCCATAGTAAAAGTTGTTCATAATGATCAGTACTACGAGTATGAGCCTTTTTCGGCTTAGCATAGCATTTCTGAATAACCCTGTACAGTAGTGGGTGGGAAACAGTTGATAATGAGGATGTAGACAGATACTTTTCTTCATCTTAAATCATTCTTACATATCTTTGGCTCCTTAGCATACGTCATTTAATAGCTTTTCATATAATTCCCAAAATCGTCAAATCCCAAGAGACTTAAAAAATCAGATTCAAAATTTATTTCTCGCTGAATTATTTATATTTTTAGATTTTTCGGTAGTGCCCCAAAATAATGGAACTTGATCCTCCCGTGTTTCAGATAAATAAACCACGACTACTCAAAGTTAATTGACATTAAGTCCGAGGTCCGGGTCTAATTCCCGGCCGGGCAGGTGGTTGAATGATGAATTTAAATATCTGCTCTGAGTCTGGGTGTTAGTTGTCATTGTCTTTATGTGTGTTCCATGGCATCCCCGACACAGGGTATCCTAGGGGTAGTCTTAGGAAGCTAAGAGCGTGAAACTTTTATTAACCGACTTCAAAAAAGGAGGAGGTTACGAATTCGTCTGTATGTTTTTTTTTTTTTTATTATTTTTTTTTATGTTTCTTACCTCATAACTTTTGACTGGGTGAATCGATTTTGATGATTTTTTTTTATTAGAAAGCTGACGCTTCCCATTTGGTCCCATTTCAATTTAGTCCAGTTCTGATAATGGTATCCATGAGAAAACCATATAAGTCTTAAATTTGCAAGTACGTGCGCGACAAATAGATGAATAACTCAATAGTCGGTCTTTTGAAGTCGGTTTTTGTTTTGTAAAAATAATGTTCTTGCTTATTAACCAGCTTCGCTCCGCGGTTCAACCCGCGTTTTTCGGGATAAAAAGTATGTATAAGTAAAGTATGCCTATTTGTTAATTCAGACCATGAACAATCTTCACTAAAAATTTCATGTAAATCCGTTCAGCCGTTTTTGCGTAAAAAGTAACAAAAATTTATACATCCATACATTCTTACAAACTTCCGCGTTTATAATATTAGTAGGATTTATTTAACACGAGCCTACGATATCTATTATATTTCCTTTTGCTATGTAGGTAAAGGTACCTTCTATTTATTAAGTATTTGTTCCAGATGTAATGTCACAAGCGTCCGTGCGTTTGGCCCTGTGGGCGCTGGCGCTGACCAGTGTGCTGGCGCCCTCGCGAGCCGATGGAAACATAGGTAAGCTTAGCGATAAGCTTGCTTGTTTTATTTGATTGATATTTGAGGTAGTTAGGTATAAGTCGTGGGTGATCAGATTTGGGGACTTGGCTTCCATCTCGAACGAGCCCAGGGAAGACAACAGTGTGGGTTCGTTAGAGATCCTCGTGTCCTCTGTCAAGCACAAAGGCTGTCCACCGAGGGGGTTTTAGTGGGTGTAGCCCCACATAACCCGGTTGCTCCCCAACGTAGCCGGGTATAACAGTCATAACATTTCCAAGATTTCCTCCCCATCAACAAAAAAATATGTAGGTATAAGTATATATGTAGGTACATTTGCTTCTGCCTTTATAGGTTCTTACTTCTAAGGACTACTTAAACTTAATCAGTCTTTAAAGTTATGTGTTGTTTTTGCACTGTACATAATATCAGGTCTTACTCATAAACACTGCTTAAATAGCTGTCAAATATAGGTATATACAAAGTTATTATCAATCTTGGCTTAGCATACCCTTCCCTTATAACCCTGTATCGCTACTGACTTATTTTGAGACTTGCGTGGGAAGAGCAAGAAGAGTAAAGTTTAATGTAAGTACTTTTGTCCCAAAATTGTCAGTTTAGATCAACACAATAAGGTACCATTTTATTTGTACGAGACTCGCCTACAAAATTTTCAGTTACACCGTTCGGTCCCTTCGCCTTCTGGATACAGCCAAGTAATTGCAAAAAGAAATGTCCAGTCAACCCTATCGTGGGCGGCCCTTACTGCGGAAATGGCAACATTTGTGATCCGGCTCGGTAGAATTTTCCTCAACGGTACAAACAATACAATTCCCTTGTATTGGAAGTAGAACAAACTAAAGATAATAGAATAACCTAGCAGTCCTAGTACAATGAATGAACTATATATTATTTCCGTGTATACAGGGTTATTCATAAAGGGTATGCTAAGCCGAAAAGGGCTCGTAGTATTCATCATTATGAACAACTTTTACTATGGGACCAACCCGAAATTCGCGAAAAAATAATTAGCTGTTCCATAGAAAAATGTCAATAACACTCGACAAAATATATGGAACCGCTGATTTTTTTTTCGCGAATTCTGGGTTGGTCCCATAGTAGAAGTTGTTCATAATGATGAATACTACGAGCCCTTTTCGGCTTAGCATACCCTTTATGAATAACCCTGTATACACGGAAATAATATATAGTTCATTCATTGTACTAGGACTGCTAGGTTATTCTATTATCTTTAGTTTGTTCTACTTCCAATAAGTTTAGGGTTTTACAGTGAGCCCTTTCGGGCTTAGCATACCCTTTATGAATAACCCTGTAGTGTATAGTTGTACACCTATAGATTATTATTGGCATCGACATCGGTATTGGCAGGAGGATGAAGAGGAAGGCTCTGGAAGGGCTCTTGACCAAATATTGGGTGATCCTCAGTCAGACTGCGGTACGGAAGGCAAATGGGGAAACCACCGCACTATTTTCCCTAAATAAAGGAGCAATGGAAAATATGCCAGACAAGCCTGGAAGTTGCTCCACCGACAAGAGCAGCGCTCTTAAATTTTGAATGAATGAAAATACCTATAGATACCTACTAGCTGACCCGACAGACGATGTCCTGTCTTAACTATGAATATTGAATTCGAATTGTTTAAAATTTTTTAATGTTCCGTTACTAAAATGACTATTAAAAAATAGGGGTTGGTGATAGAAGGGTGAAAATTTAGGGTTGTATGTATTTTTAATGCCACATAAGCAACAATATAAGAAATAAAAATTTTGTCCAAAAAATAAAAATAAATGTTTGGGGTGGACAACCCTTATCACTAAGGGTTATGAAAAATAGATGTTGGCCGATTCTCAGACCTACTCAATATGCTCACAAAATTTCATGAGAATCGGTCAAGCCGTTTCGGAGGAGTACGGGAACGAACATTGTGACACGAGAATTTTATATATAAGACTAGCTGACCCTTGCCCACTTCGTTGGGCATAATGTTAATTTAACCCGAAGCCATCGCGCGCCGTCCGGACCATTTTTCTCCGATTCACTTTGCAAAACGGACTACCACGTAAAAGCCTTTTTATTTTTCGGTTTTTTATATAACCTATGACACTCAGCAATAATGTGGCTTTCTATTGGTGAAAGAATTTTTAAAATCGGTTCAGTAGATCCCGAGATTACCCCTTACAATTTAACAAATATACAAACACACAAACTTTACTTCTTTATAATATTAGTATATTAGTATATAAGATAACACACATAAAATTTATAAGGTACTGGGCCTGTAACAGAAGTTCCTAGCGCGAGCTTGAATTGAATCGCATTGTCTTTTGTCTCGCCTTTTTTCCGGCAGGTAGAGCGAGACGAAATCCAGCGCCATCCAGTTTGCGCTGGATTTCACGAAGTTCTATCAGAGGTTGACCTTTGCGTGTCCTTTACTTTGTCTCGGCAACTTGCAACTGTATGTTTAACTTGTATAACTAAGTTAAGTCAACCAAGTTGCATTAAGCTAAGCCACACTAAATCGAGGTCCAAAGGCCTGAGTTTATTAACAGGAGTCAGGAGCTTTAGCGGGTAAACCCAAACTAAAACTTCGGTCTGGTATAATCTCAGCTTTAAACTACAATAGTTAAGTCAGTTTGAGTGGCTGAGGTCAGTGTTTTCATCAATTACTCGTAACTACGGTTAATTTGGGAAAATTACGTTTAAAATAGTACAATGTTTTTAAACACAAACATTGTTGTAATGTAGGGTTGTTTGTGCTTGTTTGTAGTAACTTTGATAAAACAAACAATGTATCGGGTCAGTCATAAATTAAAGGAAGGCTAAATCATAGTAACTGTTTTAGTTATCTGTGGCCTGTGTATTTAGCTAGCGAATGATGGAAGCCAAATTGGGCATTGTCGTGACGACATAAGTTTAGATTTATTTGTTGGTATTTGTAAAATCTTATACCTATATAAAATTCTCGTGTCACAATGTTCGTTCCCGTACTCCTCCGAAACGGCTTGACCGATTCTCATGAAATTTTATATGCATATTCAGTAGGTCTGAGAATCGGCTACTATCTATTTTTCATACCCCTAAGCGATAAGGGTTGTCCACCCTTAACATTTATTTTTTGGACAAATTTTTTATTTTTTTATTTTTATAATGTGGCATTAAAAATACATACAACCCTAAATTTTCACCCTTCTATCACCAACCCCTATTTTTTAATAGTCACTAGAAATAATTTTTATTTTATGGCAAAACAACTTTTGCCGGGTCAGCTAATATAATATACATATCTACATTGGTACCTACGAATATGGGTGAACTTCGGTCCCTTTTTTTGGATTTTTGGTGTAATATCAGTGTGTAATTCGTTTGTTTTTCACAGGCTGCCTATTCAGTGCGCCTCTGTGCGCGGAGGGAGTTGAGTGGTGCTACGACGGTGAGTTCATTATGTACATTATAGAACGTTTGTAAAACTTGATGATCGAGTAAAAGTAGGTACTAATGAGTGTTTTGTTTTTCTAGATTTTGCATTTGGCAAATGCATACCGGTGTTTGAAGATGAGCCGGGGGACGGATCGCTTTACCGGTAAGTTGGATGAATTTAATCATATTAATTGTCCTCGCATGAGTGCGGTTTGCTTGCACCTTATTAACAAGACAAATGAAATAAGAAACATGCGCTCAAAATGTGACGCGTCCACTGTCGTTCGAGGTGTGAGCATGCATGTCTTAGCTTACATTTACATGCTTCCATAAGAATTAGTTCAGAACATGTGCGGCTTGCAAATATGACGAGCCCTTGGCGATTAGATCCCGGCAGCAAGTTATAATATCTTAGGTATTAATGAAACTACTTCTCTACACAGTTATTCCATGAGCTCCGAGCAGCTGCAATGGTTTGAGGGCGAACTGCAGCGGCTGCTGCAGCGCGGGTACCGCTGGGAGCACGCGTACACGCAGTGCGTGCTGCAGGCCATGCTGTACACGGTGCGGCGCGGCTTGTGAGTACCGACACTTAGGGATTAGGAGTGGAACAGCTGCAATACGAGGGCAAGCTGCAGCGGCTTTTGAAGCGTAGCTATCCGATGACCGACGCCTATAAATATTCTTGTAACACTGGAGGCGTCACAAACACATTGCCGACCTTTTATGACTCTATTAATATAGAATTTGAAGAATCTGATGTAGTAATGACTCGGAAATACTGATAGTTGAAGCTTGAAGATCGTTTTGGAGGTATGTGATGATGACGCAGTTACCGCTGGGAGAACGTGTCACAGATTTTTTAAACTTTCATTGGAGCATCGATAATTTTTATCCTACGCTACAATATTTTCTACGTTCGGTGTAGCATCACTACGAAAGCCCTACGCGTGTACGAGTAGACCTTGTAGCGCTACGTCATCTACGCGCTAAGGTCTGCTACGCTGCCTACGCTGCTACGAGCTCTGTTGCTACGCTTCATCCTGCTCTACAAGTCTCGTATATTTTTCTACTTTAAAATAATATTTTATCTGACACGCCAAAAAAAGTTTGCGAATTGTTGAACTAAATTATACACACTTTATGACGTGAACCGCTTTGTTGTTTTTTGTAGAGACCCGACGAATGTAAACACAAAGATTTGCGAACATTTTGCTGACCCAAAACTGACTTCTGAACTTGGAAACAATGGAGAAGGACTTTCTGAAGAGGTATTTAAAATGCAAAGACTTTTATAAAAATATCGCGTGGCAACAAAACATTTTTGTAAAAAATCTGGCATGAAACATTTTTTTGTTAACTTTTGCGTTCTACTTAGTTTACTGTTTGGTGTACAATAAAGTTACAATTTATTTCGTTGTGTTGTTATTTTCCTGTTAAAATACAAAAAGTTACTTGAAACGTCAACTTTGTCGTACTTGCATTTTTAAAGATCATCGTCTTAGAAACTTTACTTTTGGGGAAAATGTTGACAAAATATTGAATTATGTTTTGAAAGAAATTATTGAACGAATAGTTGGACGTTTCCGGAAGTTTGAATCTTAACATTCAGGGAATAGGATACAATGAATTTGAGCCTCTTCGTCTATCCCAGGTACCTTCAGCTGAGAGCGCTTTCATCAGCTTCACACCGAACTCGGCTTACTCTGAATTTGCGAACGAAGTTTACAACCCGCCGTTTTCACCTGACGAAGACCCCGCCGCTTATTTGGCCAAAGGTAAGAAGTAGATAAGAAACTACACATTTCTTTCATTTTATCGTGTACCACTCAACAGTTAGACATAGCGGTTGGACCACGGGTCGGGTGCATCAATTTTCAATAAGACCTTTAACTATTAACGTTTCAACCGCCCGCCTTATAATCATCTAACCAAGGCTCACCTTAACTACCGCTAGCGAAGTGAAGTTGATAGCTGTAGGGTATCATTATAAATTCAATTTATAGCTATTTAAGTCTACAGTCAGGTTCTTTGTTATTTATCAGTTACCGGTATGGGTGATGACGCACCATTTGATGGGGAAAATCCGAGCGACAAGCTCCGTGATCTAATGCTTTTGAGCGCCGTCGAGGAATCTCCGGCTATTCGCCCCTTTGAAGGCTTCCGCGAGAGGATTCAAGAGGAAAAATCAAAGGACTTTACCGAAAATGACCCCACCGCAATCATCGCTAAAAAATCAGTGAGCGGTCAAACCCAAAATGATCCTAACGTCTTCGCGGACGAAGAACGCATTGGAGCGCATTTCCGCAAGCATAAGCTGAAGCCACTCCCAAACACGGCTGAATACGTAACTGGAAACCGACTTAACTCTCCTCTCGATGAAGAGGTCCGAGAGAACGCCTGGAAAAATTACAAGCTCAGCTTCGAAGAGAAAAACTTTCCGTTTGAGTACGAAAATCCTGACTTACCCGAGTCCAGGGTCTACATGAGCGAAGGCGGAGCTCAAGAATACACAGGTGATTCCGGAAGCGGTGAAAACGTTTACCCTTTTCAACCAAAAGGTAAAACTAATTTTGCTCAAAATCATATACTTGTATCTTAATAAACGTTGTCTTATGCTTCCTCCGTATCGCTTCAGATCCAAACGCTCCAGTTTTGGACTATAAGAATTCAAAAAATATGGAATATTTGATGAACTACTGGCGGGGAATAGTCGAATCTAAGACGAACTTGCAAGGTCCTCTTTACGCTGAAGGAGGACCCCTCAAGTCCGAAGAATTGCAGGGTACGTGGTACAATACACTGGCCGTACTAGAAACAAAGTAACCCTTATGTAAAGAAGGCATTGCGTTGCTTCACTGCTTTGTTGCATTGTAGGACGACAGCAGAATTGTTTCACTCATCTCGAATAACCGACTAACATTCATTCTTCTGAGTTTTTCAGTTGGTGTTTTATTTTAAGTTCGGCTATTTTGTTTGTCTGTGCCCCTCTGTTCGACGACAATGGCCCGCTCAACGATCACACCAAAACAAAGGTGTTACAGAATACTGACGATGTTTCAGGTGAAAATTACAATTTAAATCCCGATGACATCCAAGATTTGCTCGATAGCGAATGGGGCTTTAAGCGTAGGGAAAGAGACGATGTAAAAAAGCCCGGGCCTCGCCTGGACGCGAAAACGTTAAAGATTTTATACCACAATAGATCTGTGACAGGTTAGTGTCACAGCCTCGATAGCTGTGCTAGTGTCTCGATGTTCCCTCGAATAATCCGCCGCCGGGCTAACGCTGCATTGGAATTTAAAGTATACTTATTTTATTTTCTAAATTTTACCAGCACCTCCTCGTCTTGTCTAGAACACCGCACTAAATGTTTAACTCTCTGCACATTTTGTTTACCTTATTCAAGCATGGAGCCAATCATCGGCCGTTCCACAGAGTGTTGCCTTTTTGTGATGTTACCCATTTTAATATTCTACGTAATGAAAACGCCAACTCAGCGTTTGAGTTGTGTTCCTGTCCGACCTTTCCTTTGTTCTATTGTGTTGTGTGATATTTTTTTAATCCATCCAATTTTTTTATTTGGCGTATTTTGGATGATGTGCTTTTTATATCTGGTCATACATTTCTATTACCCACTGGCTTGTTTAGACCACATGTGGGCAGTGCGGCCTGTTCGATTCATAATAACATTTAGCCACAAAGAATCAACTCAACATAACATCATCATAATATGAGAAAAATCCATCTGAACAATATTGAACCTCTCAAAAATAAATACAAATCTGCATGTTTTTTCCAAAAAATAAATTGGTGTTGTGCAGTCATTCTAAAGGTTCCATTGACATGTTGGTAAGTCATCGTGATGTTTCAGGTCACGGATCGTCATACCCGCACAAGTCTGACAAAGGGGAAGGACAAGACCATAATGAGTATGATTATGACCCTTCGTACGCGTATGTGTTGTTTAAAAATAGGTAATGTATGGTAACTGGCATATTTATAATGGGACAGAATCATTTCTAAGAGTTCCATTGTTACTCGTATTTGTAAAATGGATTTAGTTAGCATCGCGTTTCAGTTTGATCTACGATTTTAAAGTAAGGTTTTCTGTACAGGTGCTTTTCCACGGTACTTACCTTAATTGATGACTCTAGAAAATACACAATATAAAGATATCTTTGAGATCCGGCAAAATTTCTAAAAAATAATAGTTTTTGCCCCAAACGAATTTAAGTTTAGGCGAGGTGAAGGAGCGCGAGAAGATTGAAAATAGTGTAGGTGCACCAACATTTCACACGTTAAACCGATTTTTAATCCAGGTTTTTATATCCCAGCCTACACTTGAAAAATATTAATCCATCTCCGTAGGTCTATTATAATTTCTATTCAAAAATATGTTGTACCTACGTATTCGATAGAATAAATTGCGAAAATAAAATTTCTATTGGATAAAAGAAGCTGAATTTTTCATACGACTTTCTATCGAAATCGTATTAGGTATATTACGTATTTTTTGGAAGAAATTATGCTATTGACAAACGTTAACCGGTTTAGCAAAATCACTGTGGGAACGCACCTGAACAGTTTTATATGAATCTGTATTTCCCATGAGCTTTCTGTTGAGCTTCACTGATTGTCGTTGTTGTGGCTTCACCCCCAGGTTCCTTACTGACTGGGAGAAAGGCATCTCTTTCATATCAAGACTCGAAGAAATGCTTGGCTTAGAGAAACACACTTTTACCAACCCTCGGTAATTTCATTTGCGCCTTTTGTTAATGTGAAAAGTCTTCCTTAAATGAACTTTATTTTTTAATTAAAAAAGAGGGTAGTTTAATATTTTTTTTTTGCTATTTCAGAGTGGACCCAGGAGAGGTCACTTTTAAAGTCGAGAAAAACAGCAAAGGTTATGGCGCAATTGATGTTGCGAGACGAGTTGGTAAGTTCTAGTACAAGATATTAGATATTTGTTTGCTCGGAAGTCAGAATTGTTTCTGATCCATTCATGACGAATATGTTCACAATTTCTAAGAAATTATTTATAGCGTTAATTCAATATTATGTTAATTTAGATACCATCAAAGATGACCTTCGTCGAGAGACTGGCGCCCAAATCTTATCAACTGGAGTTGGCGATAGGGTAAGAATAAATTCCTTTTCATTTCTTGGTTCGTATTGAGTTAACTAAATATATCATTAATGTTTTAGAGCAAGCACCCAGTGATCAGACACGTGGATAGTCCAGAAATGCTTATCTTTGGCCTGGAATTGCCGGTTCTTTTGGCTTTGGTTGGAAGTCTTGCAGTTCTCATTGTGGGGGCGGTGATCTTCGCCGTTCTGATCAAACGTGACATGAGCGGTAAGAGGAAGATGCGAGGCCTTGCTGGGGCCGCTGAGATTGACGCTGAAGCTACCAGGGACTATCAGGTATTTGATTCTGTCATTTTTTATGTATTATCAGAATATCTTTAACGGAAACTCTATGTTGGCATTTTTAAGATATTATAAGAATCGGAAACTAAAATACTGTGACTTTAAACGTTTGCTATCTTTAATTGTAATAGTTTATTGATTAAGATGGGTTTAAGAATATGATACCTCAACATCCCACACATTTTATCCGTATTTTATTTCATAATGTAAAACTCTTGTCAGCACTACCAATATTTAAGACAGTTTTGTAACATTTAACTCACTGGACTGATTCGTTTTTGAATTACGGATTACGGATGCGACAAGACAGAAATTGAGGAAGAAATGGCAAAACAGTAGAAGTCCTATACAGCAACAAGTGACTCCAGGTTTATAACCCTTGTACGATTGCAGGAGCTCTGCCGAGCCCGCATGTCGGGCAAGTGGTCCGGACAGCAGACCGCCGCGGCCGCTCCACCACACCCCGTCGACCCTCCGCAACGCATCACTTCGCTGTCACGGGAGCCAGAAGGAAACTCGCCTTCCACTCGCTCTAGTACTTCTTCGTGGTAAGTTTTACAAAGTCTTCCATATTTGATTTTCTATTCAAATATTAGATAAAAAATCGATTAAAACTAAAACTCTTTGTTTCACACCCAAAGCTTCCCCTATGATTTCCTGTATCGGGAATATCATAGAGCAGACATAAAGACAAATATAATTAACACCCAAGCTCAAAACATATTAAAGTTCATCATGCAAACATCTGCCCGACCGGGAATCAATCCCGGGCCCTCTCGGGGGCTCTTGTCTTAAAGCAGATGTGCTACCACTGACAGGACTAAACCTGTCATCAAACTAATTCCTTTTCTTTTTTTTAGGAGCGAGGAGCCAGCTCTTACTAATATGGACATCTCAACTGGACACATGGTTTTGGTAAGTAACTTTACAATCTCTCACCTATCGAGTTTTTCTAGGTCTTCTGAACCATCAAAACTTGTAGGTATCACAAATCACAATATGTACTAGACATTAAGATTAATCCTGCTAAAGTTTTAACGTCAGTCTTTAACGCCAGGCTTACATGGAAGACCACCTACGCAACAAAGACCGCCTGGAGCAAGAGTGGCGCGCTCTCTGCGCATACGAAGCGGAGCCCTGCGCCACCACCGCCGCCCTGAAGCCCGAGAACACTGGCAAGAACCGCTACACCGACGTGCTGCCGTACGACCATTCGAGGGTGACTCTGAACACGCTGTCCAACCATGTCAGCTCGGACTACATCAACGCTTCCACCATTGTAAGTAGCTAATCAAACTCGGGCATCATTCTGTCCGGTCAATTCTGCTCAAAAAGAGCAGAAGATAAGCCGAAATGTATTCATTGTGGAGGCTCTCACCCTGCTAACTACAGGGGGTGTGCTATAGCAAAAGAAATACAATTAATTCGAAATAAAAATAGGACAAAACCTGCTGTAGTGCGTCATCACAGTACAGGTACAGCGAAACCAAATGGTCCAGCCGAAAAGCCAAATATGAACGTGACAGAGAGCATTGCAACAAAAAATGTATCATACGCCCAGGCAGCTGCAAAAAACCTTAAAAAGTCAGCTCAGCTACCTACATCAGAAAACCATAACAAAAAGTTGGATGACATATTAAAGCTTATGTTATCCTTCGACGAGCGACTTAAAAAGATTGAAAGTAGTACCAACAATACTACAAAGTATAAACCAAAATTATGAATAGAACACTTAAAATCATGATTTGGAACGCCAATGGATTAGCAAATCATGAAAATGAATTACAGCTAATCCTAGAAACAAAAAATATAGATGTGTGTTTAGTGTCTGAAACACACTTCACTAAACAATCATTTATACAATTCAGAGGGTATAAAACTTACCATGCTCTTCACCCAGACAACAAAGCTAAAGCTGGAAGTGCAGTTATCGTAAAAGAAACCTTACAACACCATGAGGAAATTAAATACGAAGAAAAGGAAATACAAGCTGTTGCCGTAGAAATAAAAACAAAAAGGTTTCCTTTAAAAATATCATCCGTGTACTGTCCACCTCGACATAATCTGAAAAAAGAACAATATAAAAGTCTTTTGGAAAGTCTTGGTGATAGATTTGTAATCGGCGGAGACTTCAATGCTAAAAATACATATTGGGGCTCCAGACTTACAAACACTAAAGGTAAAGAACTACTCACTGCAATAAAAGAGACAAAATCTGATGCAATATCAGCAGGAAAACCAACTTACTGGCCATCAGACACTGCAAAGATTCCAGATCTAATAGATTTTTTCATTTATAAAAACTTATGTCCTAGCCATCTCCAAGCTGAACAAAGCTTTGATATGAGCTCGGATCACTCTCCAGTTTGTTTAGAAATAAGCGAGAGTGTTTTATATAAAGAGAAATCTCCAACTCTAGTAAATAAACTTACAGACTGGGAGAGCTTTAAAATAGAGGTAGATAGCTACATAGACCTCAAAGTTCCACTGAAAACAAAAGAACACTTAAACGTTGAACTAGAGCAATTTATAAAGCACATACAACGAGCAGCATGGAACAATACACTAGACGTAAATAAAACTACTAAGGGAAAAGTCTACCCCTTAAACATAAAACGGCTTCTATCTGAAAAACGACGGCAGAGAAGAGTTTGGCAACAATCAAGAAGTCCAGAAGATAAAAGAAAACTCAATAATATGACAAAAGAATTGAGTAACATGATCAAAAATTTCAACAATGCTTCAATGAATAGATACCTTCAGACGCTAACTAGTGATAGCAGTACCGGCTATTCTCTATGGAAAGCTACGAAAAATCTAAAAAGACCCATAACCTACACTCCGCCAATAAAAATTGGTCCAGGGGCATGGGCAAAAAACAACGAGCAAAAAGCTAAAAGATTTGCAGAACACTTAGAAGCTATATTCCAACCAAATGAGTGCGAGTCAAATGAAACTCCAACTTTGAATGATGACAACAACATAACAGAGGAAGAAATAATCAAACTAGTAACCCCACGGGAAGTGATTAATGAAATCAGACGAAATATCAACTCACGAAAATCACCTGGATATGATCTAATCTCAGGAGAAATTCTCAAAAATCTCCCTAAGAAGGCTTTAGTTAAATTAACAACCTTAATTAACGCCGCGTTAAGGTTAAAGCATGTACCAGATTCATGGAAGATTGCAGAGGTAATCATGATAGCAAAACCAGGGAAACCGCCTCATGAAACTTCATCATACAGACCTATATCCCTGCTGCCAATAATGTCAAAGCTTTTTGAAAAGTTATTTCTCAAAAGGTTAAAGCCAGTTATAGAGAGACTAAATCTTATACCGGAACACCAGTTCGGTTTCCGAGAAAAGCATTCGACTATCGATCAAGTGCATAGAATAACAAATATGATAGAAAAAAGTCTCGAAGATAAAAAAGTGTGCTCTACTGTTTTTCTAGACGTAGCACAAGCTTTTGATAAGGTATGGCATAAAGGCTTGTTAATTAAACTAAGAAATATGCTCCCCAGACATTATGTGGATATACTAGAGTCTTATATTACCAACAGACTATTCAGAGTTAGGCAAGAAGACTCCTACTCAGAATTGAAAGAAATAAAAGCTGGAGTACCACAAGGAAGTGTTTTAGGGCCGGTCCTGTACCTATTATACACCTGCGACATTCCAGAGCTACAAAACAACACCATTGCTACCTTTGCTGACGACACTGCCATAATGGCCATAGGAAATAGCCATGAAGAAGCAGTTGAAAAGGTTCAAATGGCTGTAAACCAAGTCTATGAATGGACAAAAAAATGGAAGATTAAGTTAAATGAAACAAAATCCATCCACATAGACTTCAGTAATAAGCAGCACAGGTATTCTCAGATTTTTATTAATAATCAAGTAATACCTTATGAGAATACAGCCAAATATCTAGGCATGACTCTTGACGCCAAACTTCGATGGAAAGCCCACGTCAAGAAGAAAAGAGATGAGCTGAACCTTAGGTATAAGCAAATGTACTGGCTACTTGGAAGAAACTCCTCGCTGTCACTACAGAATAAACTATTAATATATAAACAAGTCCTAATGCCAGTCTGGACTTATGGTATCCAGCTATGGGGTTGTACCGCACAGAGCAATGTACTGATCATACAAAGGTTTCAAAATAAAGTACTGAGGGACATAACGAATGCACCATGGTACGTAAGAAACATAGATCTCCACCGGGACCTTCAAGTAGAGTTTGTAGACAAAGTTATACAAAGGTATGCAGAAGCTCACGAAAACAGACTTCACCACCATGTGAATGTCGAGGCCATCCAGCTCCTCGATCACACAGATATAGTTAGAAGACTTAAGAGAACAAAACCGTTCGAGCTAGTGTAGTGTTAGTCATAAGTAGTGATTATAGTCAAAGTGTAAAGTGTAGAGAACACGTGAACATTGTGTCTTCGCCTTATTAGAAACAATAAGAAAAGTGTTAATGGACACATTCTTAGTAATTAGTTACCTAGAAATTTAAGTTAGATTTAAATTACTTATTAGCCTGAGGCTAGATTGTAATTTTATTAAGAAATGTTCTTTTGACACTTCTTAAATAATAGAAAAAAAAAAAAAAAAAAAAAAAATTCTGTCCGGTAAGACTGTTAGATCTAATAAATAAATCAATAAATCTTGCGTCTCTTTTCGTCATCGTCCTGCTATGATTCTATGCTTATCTCAGACGGACCACGACCCCCGCAACCCGGCCTATATCGCCGCCGCCGGCCCGCTCGCGCACACCGCCCCCGACTTCTGGCAGATGGTGTGGGAGCAGGGCAGCGTGGTGATGGTGATGCTGACGCGGCTCACGGAGAACGGACAGCAGCTGTGCCATCGTTACTGGCCGGAGGAGGGATCGGAACTCTATCACATTTATGAGGTAATTTGCTAATTGAAAATCTCCATCTTATATTGAATTATGACTTGGTCTCGTAGGTACATAATGAAGTTTGTAACGAGTGTTTTGCCCTCTGGGTATGTTAGATATATCTGACCTCCATTTTTCCGGTTTTGTAACAAAGAATGTGGTTTCGTGTAAAAGTAATCGATTACCTGAATAGAACACCTTTCCGTTTAACTAAAACAGTTGCGCCAGAGGCTCAAAGTTTTCATTCTTTCAAGCAAGATGTATTTTAGCGTAGACACAAATAAGGCGAAATCCACAATACTTAAATCCAATTTTTAATCCACTATCCGAACGTGCTTAAAAATTTGAGACTAGGCACTTCCATAAGACTTGGATTTTTTAACACCAACGGCTAATAATAATAACTATTATCCAGGTGCACCTAGTGAGCGAGCACATCTGGTGCGACGACTACCTGGTCCGCAGCTTCTACCTGAAGAACCAGCGCACCGGCGAGACGCGCACCGTCACTCAGTTCCACTTCCTCTCCTGGTCTGAGAACGGGGTGCCTGCTTCCACCAAGGCGCTGCTCGAGTTTAGGAGGTAAGTCGCTTACAAGAAATTTTGGACTCTCATGTGAGAGTTCAAGAATAATTACTCAAAAAAAAAAGAAATAGCTCAAGTAAAAGGCGCACTTTGAAGCAGTTGCACTTTATTTCTTGGACCGTGTTCAGTAACGTCGCGTCGGCCGTGCGTCGTTTGACTTCGCTCAAGCGCATTATACTCGTAATATACGTACTGTCACAGAATATCGAGCAGAAATGACCCTTTTACGCGTTCTAGAGAAGAAAGTGCGGCAGTGATGCTTCAAAGTACCTCCACGTCTCTCCGATGTACTGACTCTCAAATGATTGAGTTTGAGTTGAATCAATTATAATCGTACGAAGAACTAATTATTATAATCATCTTTTTTTCAGGAAGGTGAACAAGTCGTATAGAGGAAGATCTTGCCCGATCGTGGTCCACTGCAGGTAAAATTTATACCCTTGTATTAACCCGCGGCCATTTTTCTTTACAGAAACTTACTTATTGGTTAAGATGCCTTAGAATTAGATGCTTCGAATCAATTTGATGCTACCCTCTTTGTTGGTTACTTACTTATCAATGATTATTTCGTTTGGACAGCGACGGCGCAGGCCGCTCCGGCACGTACTGCCTGATCGACATGGTGCTGAACCGCATGGCCAAGGGCGCCAAGGAGATCGACATCGCGGCCACGCTGGAGCACATCCGCGACCAGCGCGCGCGCACCGTCGCCACCAAGCAGCAGTTCGAGTTCGTACTCATGGCTGTGGCTGAAGAGGTTAGTACAAAAAAAATCTAGTTAAAATATTTTTCACAAGATCTTGAACTGCACTGTATCTATTGTATCGGTTTTAGATGACCGGGAATAATTTGTATTTTATTTCCATTGTATGGGTTATTAATTGACAAAAATTTAATTTAGTTGAATTGAAATCTAAAAGATGTGTTTCGGTGTATCGTTATAATTATTCATTAAAAAGACAGTCCATGAAAAATTTGTAGATAATTATGTTCTAAAATAATCCGCGAAACTTGGTTTAACAAGTTAAAAATCACCTGTCTTATAAGAAGGAACCTGGGATACCTGTAGTGCAGTCCCATTGCCTCAGCTATTAATGTGGACAAAATATAGACAGCGTCTTAATAAAATTACCTACTAATGTAAATCTAATGCTTTCTTCATTCGTTCCAGGTGCACGCGATTTTAAAAGCTTTGCCCGCCCACTTACAACAAATGCAAGAAAAGAAGGACAAGGAAAAAGAAAAGGAGAAAGACAAGGATGCCGCCGACAAGGACAAACCCAAGTGAACTACCCGCCTAATCATTATTTTGCTAGGTGACGTTGAAACTGATTGTGTATGTTTACGAGTATATTTATTCATTAGATATTTGGTGTAGTAATCTTCAAATAAAGAATTTCGTGAGATCAACAAAAATTTTCTGAGACGCTGGGAGGTTTACTGTCGTGGTATTTCTATGAATGTCCTCGCTTTTTAGTATTGATGGACTCACAAGTACTTGTGTGTGCATATTTTCACGCTCACGTACTTCACATACGTCCATGAATAGCCTTTTTTCGCCAGACGCGATAGTAACGAAATGTGCTACAACCTTTATGCCCATTCCCCTTTCGTAACCGAAGTTCTTTGTTTGAATAACTAATTTGTAAGTCAGCTTCGCTTGTATTGCTTTTCAGAAGAACCAGAGTTACCTACTCATAGTTTCATATAAAGCCTCTACAATATTTTAAAGTACCTAAGTAGGCATTTATTTTTCTGTAGGATGTAAAGGCACTACTTATTATTAAATATTTATATATATATATATATATATGTAGCTTAGCTGGGACTGATATATATCTTTATTTGGGTACCTACCTACTCTTCATACTTCAAGAGGTCCTATGCATTTGTTTTGTAATCCAATAAAACGGTCAATTGTTAAGATTTCTCATAATGATAAGTATCAACCTATTTCGCATGCATTACGTATTGTTGTATCAGAGGTAACATAGGTAGGTACCTACCTAAACTTTCCAACTTATATGTGACCAAATCGTATGAAACCTTAGAAGTCAGTAAATTCAAGATTATTTTTACTATGTTACTGAGAATCTTACCAGCCTCAGAGTTTTAAAGATATCTATCTATATTATGCATCAAATGCATTTAGCTCCTATACAAAACTGATGTAGTCAATATATATCTGTAAATTAATTTTAGACTAAGTATGCTATTCAAATACCTATCCCTACAAAATATATTTGATGTTAAACTTATGTTTATTTAAAGCTTTGTCAGTTTCGGTTAAACTAGGTATCCAATTTGGTCTAATATTAGGTAAGTACGTATCTATAAAATATAATATACGTGTTTTCAAGGTTTAGCGATATGGAGACGCAGTCAAGGTCTGAAAACTTGTGTATTTATATAAAATCTGATCAACTAATATCAATCTATGAGTTTTAAATGAAATTTGTCTCAGCTCTATCATATCTCGATCGAACGAAATACCTGAAATATAACTATTTACAGAATAGTAGCTAAATGTAGAACGAAACAAAATATGAATAATGTACGAAGTTTGTATAAGATTATTGACTATTTATTGCATACTATGGGAAAATGTAAAAAAAATATTACCGCAACAAAAATGGATGTAGTTACTAGATTTAAGAAAAAATATATTTAATCGTATTTCTGTATGAAATTATATATAGTTTTTATGTGAATGATGGAATAATGGATTTTGATTAAAATGTTTTAGGGATAAGCAGCAGCTATACTTACTTTGATATCCTGATTACCCAGACCTTACTCCCACTGACTATAGGCAAACTATATAACGGTTATGGGTTGGTTACACGTACCTAACGAGTACAGTGACGAGACAGTAAATGGGCACTCTCGACCGAGCAACCAATGGTTCTAGTGTCAAACTGTTTATACAAACTGAGTACTCGGTCTCGCCACTGTACTTGTTATGTGTAGATATCAACCCATTAGAGCTAATAGAGCTTTTCTATAAGCACAGAATACATAATAGTACAGGTAGGCAAGTCGATTCATTATGGCGGCTATTATTATGGCTATCATTATGGCGCGCTAGGTGTTGCGCAGTAGCGATTATTAGGTACTACGAGCTGCCGGCTGCGCTATGTACCTACCTAGCGGTAGAGCTATGCTTTAGCGGTAGAGCTACGATGTAGTTGTATTACGAAACCATATTTAGGTTCCACAATGCCAAACCAGGGCCTCTGGCTTAGTATTAAGTCCATATTAAAAGTATGAATTCTATTTCAAATCGGCTTAGGTAAAAGAAGTATCGAAGTAAAGAATAATAAAAAGCTAAAAATACCTACAGCTTTAAAGAAAAAGATTTTTGTCTACTTTTATTATCTTTGAAGCTGTGACAAACATAATATACCTTAGATAAAAAAATAGATCACTGCACTTAAACTCATCCGAGTAATATTAAATATACTAGCTGCGCCCCGCCGTTTTACCCGCGTTTTCCGGAAAAAAAAAGTAAGCTATGTGATAATCCAGACCGTAAGCAACCTTCATTCCATGTAAATCCATTAAGCCGTTTTTGCCTGAAAGAGGAACAAACATACTCACAATTTTTCGCGTTAACAATATTTATTAGGATTACTCAGATTATTTTGTCTCGAATAATGTAATACTAGGCGGTATGATTTTAATGGCTTTAGTTAGCCCATTGAGAAAATAAAAACCAAAGTAAAGACAAAATTTAAAGTTTTAAACGTATGCCAATGTCACGGTCATCCTTTTGAGGATAGCCAGGTTCGGAGTTTACCGCAATGTTAGAGGAAAATTATTTTTGAAAGACTGTTTAAAAAGCAGGGCTTCTGGATAAACTTTAATTTGTTACCTGTCAAAAAATAAATAACTCAAATACAGGTACAACAACACAAGGAATAAGAAAGATATTAAATAAAACAAATATAAAAAAAAATATTAGTGTCAGCAAAGGCACTGCATTATTTACCAAAATGAAAAAAAGTCTGAATAAAAAAAAGGAAAGGAAAAAGTAAAAGGAAACAATTAAGATTTTATTTACGAATAAATGTTGGTATTAGGTATGTCTAACTCAGGTAGTAATTGTATTGATGATTGCCCTCCCCCCCTCCTTCACTTTTTGCCTGAGTACGAGTATTTTTTGGGGGAAATAATTTATTAGGGATTTGGGGGAAGTAAAGAAAAGAAGATTCTGACTAAATTCTGAGTAGAATTTGAGATTGTCCTCTGGCAGCACTATACCTGGCCCGGACCCGGATTGCCGTTCCGTCACTTCCGTCCGTTTGCTGTCAGTGTCATTGTCATTCGCATTCCGTCATTCGTCTGAATCAACGGTCAGTCAATCTTCATTGCTGTCGGCCGTCTAGTGTTGTGTAGCCGTTATTTAAATTATTTATTTTAATTTCGTTAATTTCTGTGTCAATTTTCGTGTAGAGCTGCGAGCGGTGCTTGTGTATTTTCCGGTTTATCGATTACTTCTGGAGTTACAAATCTGTTTTGCGGCCACCAACTTTTAAATAAAAAGTAAAATACAAACTTGAACCTACAGTCAAAATGGTTACCGGTCGTCCTTTACATTTTGTGTTCAAAGTTGCTGATAGAACCCCCACAGCCAAATTCTACAGAGAGATTTTGGGAATGAAGGTATGCCACAATAAATTCATTGTGTTTTTATTGCTTAGCGGTCGTCATAATAATATTTATTTCTGTAGAGAAATATGAGCAGAATCACGCAATTAAGTAGATAGAAGGTCACTTCACAATCACTCGGAGTATTGTTAGCAGTAACCAGTTTTTTTAGTTTAGACTTGAGAATAAAACTATTAGTGATTCTGATCTGTTCACCTGGTTACCTACTCTGCATAAGTAAGTGGCTTTACCACAATTTTGTTAGGAAGTGACTATTTGTACGGGTACTGGACGAATAAATTATATTTATTCATACGGGTACTGGATGCGTAGCTTGTTTATATGGAAGTGACTATTTGTACGGGTAATTTTTTTTTATATTAAGAATGAATTGGATGATTAGCTAATATAATTATGGTAACAAGCTAATAATAGGAATCCAAGTATGCAGCGCGACGCGAATAAAACGAATAAAATAATATAAAAATTCAATTTGAAATTTAGAAGACAAGGTTCATTTTCTACGGAAGCAAACGATCAATAGGTTAGGTTATGTTAGAACATGAAAAACAACGCACGAGCCGAGCGAGCGTAGCGAGCGTGCCGCGGCAGCGGCCGGCGAAGTGCTAGAAAGCCAATCGCTTTTTAGGACAAAGGCGTTAGGTTAATTTCTACGGAAGCGAAAAAAGTTAGGTTATTGGTGCGTTTCTAAAGTCGTACCGACGCTACTATTTTTCAAAGTTTGCAAAAATTTTGAAGAAAATTGATGTTATTTCCAAAAAATTGTACTAATCGTGTCCGGTTAGGTTGTGAGGTTTTTTTTTTTTTTTTAAATATGATAACCGTATTAATAATCATATATTGGTCGTACAGTACCCGTATTAATAGACTCAGCCATAGGAAGTGACTATTTGTCCAGTACCCGTATTAATAATTATAAATTGTTCGTACAGTACCCGTATTAATAATCATAAATTATTCGTACAGTCTCCGTACGAATAGACTCAGCCATTTTGTTAGTAGGTACTTAAAATTACAATAATAAGTTTAGTTTTCTTTGGTTGTAAATAAAATCACGCGCCAAGGGTTCCATACCACCACCATTTGACCTATGTATGTTATTTACCTAAAATATAATTTCATTCATGCAGTTGGAACCCTTTCTCATGCCCTCACTCACACTCAGCCAGTTATAATTATTACTTATTTTACATAACAGTTTAACAACACATAAATGACCCGTAAATGCGCCTGTAACTGACATTTAAGGTTGATTCACACATATCAGTGAAGCCACAGCTCCGACACAGTACCGGCACAGTGCGAAACATTCTTTCATACATTCTCTATGAACGCATCCCCTCTTGTCAGTGTCAGTGACGTGATAGTGCTCTGAATGTGTTCATAGAGAATGTATGAAAGAATATTTCACACTGTGCCGGTTCTGTGTCGGAACTGTGGCTCCACTGATATGTGTGAATCGACCTTAAATCTTATGAAATAATTCATTCCTGATTTGATGTTGCCCATTACAGATGAAAAATTGTTTCACAGGTGCTCCGTCATGAAGAATTCAGTGAAGGATGTGAAGCAGAATGCAATGGGTAATATTTTTGTTCAAAATAATCTATCCTAGGGTTAGTAACCATTCACACACCAGCAATACCACTTGCATATTGCTTATTTATGTCACCATTCTTTTTTCGTTTTGTTTGCTCTAATACAGTAAAATAAAAAAGTAAAATGAGTCACTGTTCCTTAGTCTCGCTAAAACTGGGCCGATTTGAATATTATTTTTTTGGTTTTGTTTGCTTGAATACAGGAGTTGTTTAAAAGAAACTGCGGGAACAGCTAATAATAAATAAGTAAGTTTGTATAAGCTGAGTGGCAAGTTCTAGGTTTAGAGGAGGTTTTAGGCTGCCTAAAGGCCTCATAAATAATTAACTTTGTATTCCAGACCATACGCAAACAGATGGAGCAAAACAATGATTGGCTACGGACCAGAGGACACACACTTCGTCATGGAGCTCACATACAACTACGGTGTCACACACTACGAGAGAGGCAATGACTTCCTCGGCCTCACTATCCAGTCCAGCGAGAGCCTGCGGAGAGCAGCGGCTAACAACTGGCCGGTTAAGGAGGACAAAGGCTTGAAGTACTTGGAAGCGCCTGGCGGATACAGATTCTATATTGAAGATAAGCCAGAACCAGTTGGCAAAGGTAAGGAATCTTACGTACCTTAGTATATTCTGCCTACTCCAACTCAGTGTTTTCTTGTATTCTATCCAAGTATATACAGGGTTATTCATAAAGGGTATGCTAAGCCGAAAAGGGCTCATTGTACTCATCATTATGAACAACTTTTACTATGGGACCAACTCGAAATTCGCGAAACAATAATCAGCTGTCCTATACATTTTGTTGAGTGTCATTGACATTTTTCTATGGAACAGCTGATTTTTTTTTCGCGAATTTCGGGTTGGTCTCATAGCAAAAGTTGCTCATAATGAGGAGTATTATGAGCCCTTTTCGGCTTAGCATACCCTTTATGAATAACCCTATATATTGTTTTACTATGCATTTCATCGTCCTATCTAATGTTTGTCCACTGCTGGACATAGACCTCTCCTAAAGAACGCCACAAAGCACAATCTTCTGCTTTACGCACCCACTTGCCACCTGCCGCCTTACTTCTACTACTCAATGTTACCTTTTTTCTCGTTTGTCATTCTCTATGTGCATTGTTACTCTATTAAATCACCTTTCCGTGGCTATCGGAGGGTGTAGAATGAATCGTTTGAGGTTTAATACAAGCTCTCAAACCTAGCTTATTGACTTTTGTGTTTGGTTTTTTATGAAAAATTTTTAGTCTTTCCTCAACATCTCACATCACACACACATGTTCATGTTCATGTTCTTTACATGTTTATTTATATCTTTGTAATATAGCATGTAGGTAAACATATTCCCGATTTCAGGCTTTATAGTAAAAATTGTACAGAACTATAAGTACTTATGTTCATATTTTTGGCTTGATACATTTAACAAATATTTATCTGTCTACCAGCTAGAAATTCATTACCGCTTCCCAAACAGAAAAAAACAAACGATGTGATCAAATTGTTATTTGATCATAGTTTGTTTGGTTATGTTTGTTTCACTTTATTTCAATTTGTAACAACCTGTATCGATTTTTCATCATCTTCATCAGAAATGATAATCACCATGAGATGATAAAATCTTGGTGATAAAGCTATCATCGAATCAATAATGATGGGTATTCAAAGATAATCCTAATTTTATCATTGTCAAGTTTGTATGTTTGGATGTTTGTTGCTCAATCGTGCAAAAACGGCTAAACGGATTGGGATAAAATTTGGAATGAAGAACATAATATTAAATGAAGAATAAATATGTAATTATATGCTTGGTAGTGGGTTAACATATAGGCTATATTTTATTCCGATAAATGCTGGCGAAATCGCGGGGCGCAGTTAACGGTTTATATTTTATTAGGAGAAAAAGCCAGTCTATCTATATATATAAAAGTGAAGGTCGTGACTGACTGACAGATCAACGCACAGCTTAAACCGCTTAAGCTACAAACGTCAAATTTGGACAAAAGTTTTATATCAAAAAGTGGACGCACACTAAGAAAGGAATTTGCCCAATTCAACCCCTAAGGGGGTGAAAAGGGGTGTTTAAGTTTGTATGAAAAAAATATTTTTCTTAATGCTACGATTATCAAACTTTGCGAATATACTAAAGTTAAAAAAATAATTGACACCTATTTCATCATTTTTCAAAAATCAACCCCTAAGGGCGCGTTTATACGACCCGCGCGGTCGCCGCGCGGTTGGGGCGTTGCGGAACAATTGATATACGACCGCGCGGTGGCCGCGCGGTTGGGGCGCGATGCGAGAATGAACATTATGGCTTAGTAGATAGAGTTTACATTAGTTTTGAATGAACACAACCGCGCGGGCCGTCTAAATGGGGCCTAAAGGGGTGAAACGGAGCAATGAAGTTTGTATGGAGATTTTTTTTTTAATGCCGTGGTTATGAAACTTTGCAAATATACTAAGCTATTGAAAATATTAGACACTTATTTTTTTATTTTTTGAAAATCAACCCCTAAAGGGGTGAAACGGAGTATGGAAGTTTGTATGAAGATTTTTTTTTTTGATGCTGTGGTTACGAAACTTTGCAAATATACTAAGCCTAAAAAATTAATATATACACTTATTTTTTTTGTTTTTTGAAAATCAATCCCTAAAAGGGTTAAACGGAGTGTTAAAGTTTGTATAAAAATATTTTTTTCCTAATACAACGATTATTTGACTTTGCAATTATACTAAGCTAAAAAAAATAATAGATACCTGTTTCATTACTTTTTGAAAATCAACCCTTAAAAGGGTTAAACAGATAAAAGTGAATGTCGAGACTGACTGACAGATCACAGCCTAAACCGCTTAAGCGACAAACGTCAAATTTGGACAAAAGTTTGATATTAAAAAGCGGACGCACACTAAGAAAGGAATTTGCCCAATTCAGCCCCTAAGGGGGTGAAAAAGGATGTTTAAGTTTGTATGAAAAAAATATTTTTCTTAATGCTACGATTATCAAACTTTGCGAATATACTACAGTTAAAAAAATAATTGACACCTATTTCATCATTTTTTAAAAATCAACCCTTAAAGGGGTGAAACGGAGCAATGAAGTTTGTATGGAGATTTTTTTTTAATGCTGTGGTTATGAAACTTTGCAAATATACTAAGCTATTGAAAATATTACACACTTATTTTTTTATTTTTTGAAAATCAACCCCTAAAGGGGTGAAACGGAGTATTGAAGTTTGTATGAAGAATTTTTTTTCGATGCTGTGGTTATGAAACTTTGCAAATATACTAAACCAAAAAAAAACTAATAGACACTTATTTTTTTGTTTTTTGAAAATCAACCCTTAAAGGGGTTAAACGGGGTATTAAAGTTTGTATAGAAATATTTTTTTCTTAATGGTACGATTATTTAACTTTGCAAATTTACTAAGCTTAAGAAAATAATAGACACTTATATTTTCGTTTTTGAAAATCAACCCCTAAAGGGCTGAAACGGAGTATTGAAGTTTGTATAAAAATATTCTTTTCCCAATGCTACGATTATTATTATTTAAGTTTGCAAATGTACTAAGCTAAAAAAAAATAGATACCTGTTTCATTATTTTTGGAATATCAACCCCTGTGGGGGTGAAATGGCGTGGTAAATATAGTACGGAGAGAGAATTGTAATGACTCGCTGACAGATAAGGCACATCCTACACCGCTGGTCGTAGAAATTTAAAATACGGAGGGTGTGTTTGTCTTGACGAGTAAACATGTACCAAGAAAGAATTTTTTGAAATTCAACCTCTAAAGGGGTGTAATAGGGTGTTAAAGTTTGTATGGGGAAGCATTGTTTTTGACGCCACGGTATCGGAACTTTAAAAATATACGAAGCTTAAAAAAATAACGAACACCTATTTCACCATTTTTGGAAAAATCAACCCCTGTGGGGGTGAAATGGCGTGGTAAAGATAGTACGGAGAAAGAATTTGTATTGATGCTAACTCATTGAAACTTTACAGATCTACTAAACTTAAGGTGGGTAAACAACATCCGGAAAAAATCCAAAACCTTCGAAAAGTCACATCCTCTAGGTGGACTGCTAATTATCTCGAAAACTAAAAACATTTTTTATTAAAGCGCTGAGACCAAAAGTCACCAAAACCTCGGACCTTTTTGGAACCATTGAAAATAACATAGCCGCCTTAAAAACATAGCCGCCATACAAACTTTGAGGGTCTATATCTCCAAAACGGTTGAAGATGGGTGGGTGTTTGACTAAATGTCATAGGAGTTAGCAAGGGCTACTTGATGGTGGTGGCAAAAATCCAAATGATTCAAAATGGCCACCATTTTTAAAGAGTTTATCTATCTATCTATCATTTTTCTGAATGATTCGAGGGGGCTGATTTATTGCATCCGGGGGTTTTTGGGGTCCTTGCTTCCATTGTATGACGCTTTTTACATGCTCTCAAAAGAAGGAGGGCTAAATTAATTATCGGTTCCCGAGGTATAGTCCACGCGGGCGAAGCCGTGGGCGGAAGCTAGTAAACTAATATTTTTAAACAATACTTCAATACCGTGTCTAAGTATGCTATTTTTAGTGTTCCGTACCCAAAGGGTAAAACGGGACAAGGCTGCTGTCTGTCCTCCAGGCTGTATCTCATGAACCGTGATACAGTTGAAATTTTCACAAATGATGTATTTCTGTTGCCGCTATAACAACAAATACAAAAAAACAATAAGATAAATATTTAAGGGGGCTCCTATACAACAAACGTGATTTTTAGCCGTTTTTATAGATAATGGTACGGAACCCTTCTTGCGCGAGTCCGACTCGCACTTGGCCGATTTTTATTATACTTGTAGATTATTAGAAGATAAATACATACGAAATAATATTAGATTGTGCCTGGAAACTGCCACGGTCGTATGACGGCTGTTAGAACAATCAACATTTGATTTAGGCGTTGATAGCTCTGATAAAAGGTTCAAAGTCTTTTTTGTGCAAGTTGAAATAAAGAAACCTGCCGACGGCCTCTCGTTGATCAAGTATTTAGATAATTCCAATTTTTCTGA
This sequence comes from Alcis repandata, assembly GCA_949125135.1. Lineage (NCBI taxonomy): Eukaryota > Metazoa > Arthropoda > Insecta > Lepidoptera > Geometridae > Alcis > Alcis repandata. The sequence continues at coordinate 4,538,667 of OX421226.1, read as the reverse complement.
TGCTAAAAGCCGATATAAGATTATAGTCGCGGAAACGACTTATTGCAAAATTAAGATGATTGCAGCCGGCTGGGAAACGTTTCGCATAAGAAGTAATTAGAGACGGTATGCGCAAATCTTTAGGAGTTCTTGGATATTGGCGTAAGTGGCTGCGCAGTATGCAAATTTAGGTGACAGGGGCGTGGAGTCTATCAGGGCGCGCGTTCGAAGCGTTACGGACGCTTGGTATAATCCAGGACGTCTCCTTATATTGTAAATGCTGAAATGAGTTGGTTTATTACGTTTTCACGCCTTAACCACCAAACTGATTATTATGACATTTTGCATACACGTTGTCAGGGGCACAGAAAATGATATACTTAGGCTACATTTTTTTATCATCATACCTAATCACCTCGCGGGTGAAACCATAGGGCGAAACTTATAGTTTCATACCTTTTGGAATGGCTCCCCGAGCTCCCCATGTTGTTATAATTAATACCTAAGCCATACCTATCATGAGTTTTCGAGCGGGCGGTTTTCAAATTGGAATCAGAGCTAAATCTATTAACTCCAGTGTCGTACCGTCGCGTTCAGTCAAATTTTCTAAAACGCAGTCGGTCAAAATTGCAAATGGTCATAGTACTAATCATCGTACTTTTTGGTAATATCAGTATGCTCCGTACTTTACTCGTAAACGAATTAATGTTACTTAAAACAGAATTAAGATGGTAATTTTTATCAGTGTAGCTATTGGTCCAAATTAGTGGCTTATTTATCAAGCGGGTAAATTGGTATGGGTAGATGATAGTCATGCTATTCAACCTGTACGAAGTTGCAAAAGATACCTATAGATAGGTACGTAAGGTGTAGGTACAATTTACAAGTATTTTCGCGTGTTTCTAGTATGCAAGTTTTGCCAATGTTGCATGACAATAGACACGCATGCTATTGCCACGTGGAATCGCACTATCTCTCACATTTGTTTATCTTTGAGAGTTTTATCAGTGATCTAAAGATTCTATTTAGGTATTAGCCACTTGTCTGACGACAGGTTTCTACTTTTGAATGCAACAAAGGACTATAAACTGAGCTTTATGATTCTTGCATTGCGAAAACCTTACTGCATTGGCTTAGCGACTTTTTTTATGGTGTAAGGGGTGCGAAAGGACCAGGTTAAAATAACAACATAAAACAAACACAATAATGTATCCCCATTTTAACACGCTAACAAGGAAAATGTGTTGTTTTAGAATTCTTATAATTATAACTCTACCTATTTTTATTTCACTATAAAATTACTTCTAAACACCGATACCTCGATTTTCCTTTTAGAGCGAAACTAAAGTAAATGTTCAATACGTCATTGCTCAGTAAGTCAATAGGTATTGAGTTTTTAGAGCCAACGACATAGATAAAAAGTATCAAAGTATCTTGACATTGCTTTCTCTCGGCACAATAATTCGAAAATATTTGATAACGAATCTGCACGCAAAAAAGCATGCTGTCGTCGTTGATGTAATATTCCAAAAATAGACAGTTTTGTTTTGTTATGTGTTTGTTTTTGCATTGTTAATACAGATAGCTTGAAAATCAGACGCAGTTTACTTAAATATTGGAAAGAAAGGCTAATGGGTTGATTATACGTAACGAGTAAGTGGCGAGACAGTAATTTTTTTTTTTTTTTTTTTTTTTTTATGTAATCGAGTGACGAGACGAGCAAATCGCTCGCCTGATGTTAAACGTCACGTTTGCCCATAACAGGTCTGCGCCGCCCAGAATTTTGAACTCGCAGAATTCAAGACCCTGCGCGGCACAGCACTGCGCTCGTCACCCTGAGATATAAGTTGTTTAATCTCTCATTTGCCCTGTAATTTCACTGGAAACAATGCCCTTTCAACCGGAACACAGTAATGTTTGCACATTACTGCTTGGCGGTGGAATAACTGGCAAAGGTGTGGTACTTCCCCAGACGGGCTCCGCAAAAGAGCCCTACCACTACAGTTACACAGTAAATGGTAAAGTGGTACAGTAAATGGGCATACTCGGCCAAGCAAACAAATCATGGTTCTAGGAACTGTCTTGTCTCGTCAAACTGTTTAAATAAGCCGAGAACTTGGCCGAGGGCCCTGTCTCGCCACTGTACACTCGTTACGTGTGATCAACCCATAGGACTTCAAGGCAAAAATTGTACCTAACTAAAAGCAATATTGTACGTTGATTTGATGTCTGATTAGGGCGAACACTTTCCATGTTAAGTCAATAGACTAGTCCTGTACTACAATTAATCTATATTTCCTATAGATCCATAAAAGTAGCCATTTCTAGCATAAAAACCATAGAATTTAGAAGCAGCTATTTCGACCGCGCCTACATACAAATAGACCTAACTACCATACCACATAGATGTCACAGAAACTTTATGTAGAACTAGAATTCTATTGATTTTTTTGTGTGGCAAACATCCTAATTAAAATGACTCACTCGCTCGTCCATTTGTCACGGTCATCGATCTAAGGGTCGGTACATATCTGACGGAAAATGCGTCGCGTATTATCGGTCGCGTAACGCCAGAACGGAGAAAATCCGACTTCGGTGGTCACGGTACATACTCGGTGACCAAGTTGCCTATTTAAAGTCTAGAAATGAGTCACCCAATTTGACACACTTTAGATTCGAAGCATGTCAAATCTAGCTACTACAGCGGTTCTAGAATAATAAAACGTAGTGTATAGTATAGTTAACACGAGCCTTAAACGTAAGGAAATATATAATACTAAAGGCATGAATTACGTCTGCAATTAACCCGTTCAGTGCCACCGACTCGCCCGGCGAGTTCACGTAAATCTTATTCCAGTGCCGATGACTCGCGTGGCGAGTTCAGTGTTTTCACTAATGTTTCCAAAATGCGTCCGTATTTTCTGCTTAACACGTTCGGTGCCACCGACTCGCCTGGAGAGTTCACGTAAATCTTATTCCAGTGCGAGTTCAGTGTTTTTCAACCGTCAACCATAAAATGTAGGCGGCATCCGAGAAGACATCATGAAAATCGTAGTGGTACTGAATGTGTTAAGCGCTCATGTGTCGAGCATGCCTTTGCATTTATTAGATGACTAAACATTTTGTTTCTATTATACAGATGTGAATCATGTGTATAAATTAGCTAACATACATCTGTTACGTCTAGTGCAAAATTTACATGGAAACCTTCCTGATTGTACCTATCTTAGTAACTTAGAAAAATGTTTAGAAATACCGACAACATGAAAGTAGATATAAGAATCTCAAAATACACTAGCTGCGCCCCGCGGTTTCATCCGCGTTTTCCGGGATAAAAAGTAGCCTATGTTTTAATCCAGACAATGAACAACCTTCATTCCAAATTTCATGTAAATCCGTTCAGCCTTTTTTGCGTGAAAGAGCAACAAACATACTCACAAACTTTCGCGTTTATAATATTAGTAGGATGGATGGTCTGTTAGTTCCATTATCAGTATTAAATCATATTTATTGGCAATTGGCAATGTTGTACATGTTTCTTACAAACTAGAAGTCGGTACAAAGACTGCAAAGACGCTGTCAATTATAAAGGAAACACCAATAGTTTTTTTTACTATTTCACACATTAAAAAGCTAAATTATTATTATTACATTAAATTAAACACAAACATTAAAAACTACTGATTGATAAAAGCTAAACAGAAACTTTATTTTAATTTCAGACCCAGTAGTGAAAGTGTCCCTGGCGAGTTCGGACCTGGCCAAGTCTGTCGCCTACTGGAACGGGCTGCTGACGCTGAAGAAGTTCCAGCAAACGAACAACTCTGTCCTCCTCGGGTTTGACGAAAACCAGGCGAAGTTGGAGCTTGTGGATATTGGTAAGCATTTAACGACATATTGGGCCCATGTTTGAAGGCTTTTTATGACAGATCTAAATTTTCTGAAACTATTGACGTCCTTGTCTAATAGCTTGCAAATGATAAAGACAGATACGTTTTTAGCTAGTTTAGATCTGTCAAATAATGCCTTCAAACTTTGGCCCATTTTCCTCCTAAACATCCAGGCTGCTCTTTTCAATGGTGTATCAAATAGAGTTGATGGCGATGGAATGGAGGCATGAGATGGGTTAAAAAGGTTTGTTATAATTTATAATTTACCTACTCACGTAAATATTTACGAACGAAACTTGTCGTTTTACGAGTAGTTTCGATCACATTCGGTGACCTTCATCAGGTAAGTTACTAGCGTGACGCTTGTGTATTCCCGTGGTAATTATAACAAAATGTTTTAAACCCACATGAATAAAATTAATTAGTAAAAAGTTTTATCAATGATTTTTGGACGAGCTCTCTTAATGTAACTTGGGATGGGCTGAAAGAAGCCCTTAATACAGGGTTATTCATAAAGGTTATGCTAAGCTGAAAAGGGCTCGTAGTACTCATCATTATGAACAACTTTTACTATGGGACCAACTCGAAATTCGAGAAAAAAAATCAGCTGTTCCATAGAAAAATGTCAATGACACTCAACAAAATGTATGGAATGGGTTGGTCCCATAGTAAAAGTTGTTCATAATGATGAGTACTATGAGCCCTTTTCGGCTTAGCATACCCTTTATGAATAACCCTATATAATTTTTTGGACAGACTTACTTTATATCTTTGATATTTTATTTTTGGACGATCATCATCATTATTTATCACAATCAAAAGAGATGATTTAAGACAAAACCGTCTATCTCCAAAAATGTGGTGTATGCGTGAAATATGAATCATACTGTGTGCCTGAAAGCGGGCTCTAAAGTGCCCTAAAATTTTCCTAAACGCCCCAAGTATTAGCATATTAGACGTAATAGTCATATGAATTGTTATCAAATCACGTAAGATATTCAGTCTCGAAGTGAGATAAGTTGGCTCGATAAGATTGTTTGAAACGAGGAGAAAACGTGCCGCCGACGCTGTCACGGATGATTGCAAACAATAGCTTAATGGTGCAATATTAGGTACAATACGAGATACTAAAAATGGCATTATAAAAGGTAGATTTTATCTGTAGTGCTGTAGATAAAGGGCCATGTGAAAGCACTTAGGCTTTCGCTTCATCCTCATTTAACTTGAGTCGAAGTGAAATCTCACGCAATTTAACTGACGCAATTTCGACGCATATCCAGTTTAAAATAATTGGCTGTGACATACACGCATGTGTAATAGATAGACACAGTCTCGCCAAGGGTTCTTCCCCGAAGGAGGTTCCATGTCCTAAAAACGTTTCATTAACTGATCATGCATGATAATCGTAGTGTGGACCTTACTTATGAGTTATTTAGGAAGTAACGAGTAAATCATACAATTTAATACAACATGACATGACAATATTTCATGAAAAAAACTCACCAGGATACATGAGTAAACTTCACATGTTTTAGTGCTGTTTTAGTCATCATGGTTATTAGTCATCAGTGTCATCGTTGGCTAATAGGATGACTAGAAGGAAAAGTTGTCTCTTTGTATGGAGGTGGATGTTGTGCAATGTACAGTCCAAAATTGTAATAATTGCATCGTATTGAAATGCAAGCATATTAGGAAGCCTTAAAAACGATTAACTATGCAAATAACGGAACCCCAAAAAGGAATAGATCGCACTTACCAAAGGTTTCGCTGTATCATTCTTGCATATTTTAATGCTATAGTAAAATCTGCCTCTCTCTCTCTCTCTCTCTCTCTCTCTATACAGGGTTATAAGGAAAGAGTATGCTAAGTCGAGGCTCATTGTAATCATCATTACGAAAAACTTTTGCTAAAAGATCAACCCGAAATTCGCGAAAAAATAATCAGCTGTTCCATAGAAAAATGTCAATGGCACTCGACAAAATGGTCCCATAGTAAAACTTGTTCATAATGATGAGTACTGACCGAATGTTCGTCTGCTCCGTATATTTAAATGTAAAAAAAAAAACTGAACATTAGTGTACAAAATGAACTCCTCTTTTATTAGTACAAAAATAGAATTTAATTTCTAATCAAACTTCAAATTCCAGGCGAGCCAGTAAACCGCGCGAAAGCCTACGGCCGGATCGCGTTCTCTTGCCCCTTCGAAGAGCAGCCGACTATCGACCAGACCATCCAAGAGGCTAAAGGCACCATCCTCACGCCTCTCATATCTCTCGACACTCCGGGCAAGGCCACCGTGAGGGTGATCATCCTGGCTGACCCTGATGGCCACGAGATCTGCTTTGTTGATGATGAAAGCTTCAGGCAGCTGTCACAGGTAAATTATGCACAAAACAAGACGATATATCTTGACGATATAGACGATATATCTTGACGATATAGACGATATATCTTGACGATATAGACGATATATCTTGACGATATAGACGATATATCTTGACGATATAGACGATATATCTTGACGATATAGACGATATATCTTGACGATATAGACGATATATCGTGCACTAAGCCGACGACATATATTGTCGTTGTTGTTGTTGGCTTAGTGCAAGAAGTCACTAACTGCAAAAAGTCAACTGTTTTGCTATGAAAACGAACGTGATTTTGACACATTTTGGCTATAATTAACACAGGAATACTTAAGTTTTATTGAGTAGGATACTGCGAATAGTTCTGATCACATTCGATGATCATTTTCGAGGAATGATAACAAGCGTGCGTGAAATTGCGTCCAGCCTGGCGCTGATTTTGCAGTTAATGACTTCTTGCAGTAAGTCGACGATATGTTATCTAGCACTAATTTTGACGTAAAACACTTAGCGAGTATTGATAGAAAAATGTATGAACAGTGCAGTTTCTGGGCGCTGTTAGTAGGCGCTGTCGCATTTCGCATACATTTATCTATTTTTAACACGCTTTTTTTAGCTTCACCTGTATGTTTGTAACCGACTCCTTTGAGCGCGTTTTTGACCCACTTTAAACGGTCAGATTTCTTTCAAACTTTGTAGATATATCGAGTACCGATGACAATACACTAAACAAAGCGTGTTTTTTAGTTTACTATTAATTATCTATCTATTGGGTCAACTTTTGCTAGTTCCTAGCCGAGAGCTAACTTCGAAATAATTTCGGTCAAAATAAAGTGCCTCGGTCGTAAGCCAAGTTTTTTTTTTTTTTTAATGTAATTGAGTGACGAGACGAGCAAATCGCTCGCCTGATGTTAAACGTCACGTTTGCCCATAACAGGTCTGCACCACCCAGAATTTTGAACTCGCAGAATTCAAGACCCTGCGCGGCACAGCACTGCGCTCGTCACCCTGAGATATAAGTTGTTTAATCTCTCATTTGCCCTGTAATTTCACTGGAAACAATGCCCTTCCAACCGGAACACAGTAATGCTTGCACATTACTGCTTGGCGGTGGAATAACTGGCAAAGGTGTGGTACTTCCCCAGACGGGCTCCGCAAAGTGGTGGTAATTGCACTCATTGCCCTTTTCTGAAACCACGCCTGCACACAATATGTCATAGAGTTATACATAGAGTGGTGTTTTATTGAAAATATTAAGTTAATATAGTAAAAAATTAAATAATTCGTATTTAGCGTACTTTTTTTTCGGGTGTTTATATGTATGTATGTTTGTTTGTTCGTATGTGATGTGACCTACCTCAACCTAAATGGCTTGACCAATTTCGGATCGCATTTTTAGATTCGTCTTTGTATTTGTATCCAGACTAAAATATATGTCGTAAACTAAAATATATTTTGCAGGTTTTTGTTTTTATTTGGACATTGACACTTATTTATTTTTTAATTTCAGGTGGACCCAGCCAGTGACGCCGATCTCGATAAATTCATCAAGTCAGACAAATCCAGGGCGTAATGTTAGTATCGTTCACTTTCATTTCTCATTTACAGCCAGACAAGAATTGTAAACGTAGATAAAAACAAGAACATTAGTTTTACAAAACAAAAAACAAAAACCGACTTCAAAAGACCGACTATTGAGTTATTCATCTATTTGTCGCGCACGTAACTAATGCAAATTTAAGACTTATATAGTTTTCTAGATACCATTATCAGAACTGGACTAAATTGAAATGGGACCAAATGGGAAGCGTCAGCTTTGAATAAAAAAAGAATCATCAAAATCGATTCACCCAGTCAAAAGTTATGAGGTAACAAACATTAAAAAAAAAAAAAAAAAAACATACAGTCGAATTGATAACCTCCTCCTTTTTTGAAGTCGGTTAAAAAGCACCCGTTTTGAACTTCGCGGTTGTTTTTCAATAGCTTTGCGAATCAATGTTTATGAAATACATACAGTATTTAATCTGCACAACACATCAGATTTTTATATGTTAATTTAGATTTTTGATACTTCAGCGCAGTTCTTGTCTGACTGTATACGTACCACAAATAACCTCCTATAGATACCACAATCAAGCCGATCGAGATGCACCACGCATTGGTGACAATACACTTATGAATATACACTATTCAGTATTCAAGCATAATAAAACAAATCGGACACTATCGGAAATCATCTCGTAATGTGGTATCTAAAAAAGTTTATCTATGATACCTTCTTTTTGTATTGTGGTTAAGACCACACAGCAAGGCTATATTAAAATTATAATTGAGCTTACTGTGTGGCCCTAGAGTCTAGTTTTTTGGGCTGGGTACTTGTATCTTATTAAGCTTACAGTAGTTACGAAACAGATTTGATCTGCTCAAAAGTATATGTACAAACTCTTTTAATTAGGCTCGGCGTTTCCTACCTCGAATACACTATTAATTAATATGAGTTGTGGTCATACGCCTTGCCTGTCAAATAAAGTAAAAAATAATATCTTTCATATTATTCCAAAAGACATAATTGGCACCCTATGCTTAAATGAACGTTTTTTTTAAATTGATTATTTTAATTCATACAATTTAACATAATTATGTACAGTTTGCAGTTTGTATAATAAATAAGTATCATTCCCTATTTGAAACATTAGATTAAATCTAGCACATGTTTTAAAAAATGTATACATGTTATGTTAGTATTATATTTATACTCAATATATTTAATTCAGTTATAATTATGTATTTTTATTAATTTGTAGTAGTCTTTCTACTCCTAAGCTACTCGTACTTAATTAAGGTGAGTTCCCAAGTAGTCACACCAAAAAAAAAACATACTGTCGAATTGAGTGAATTGAATTGAAAAAGGATTCCCAATCAGTAACAGTGTGAATCGACACTGCTGAAAATGCTCTAACAACCTCTCGCTTACGTGAAATGTCACGTGCGAAAAGAGGACGGAGAGTTTTAAGTAGTGACTATGTTTTTGTTTTAATTAAACACTGAATACTCACGTAAAAATTAAGTCGTCTACTACGACTAGTTTACTAGTCTAGCTTGCTAGTATAAATTACAATGTATCAATTGTTCAATAAATATTTCTGAATCTGAATCTGACTTAATTTTTACTTGAGTATTGTGTTTAATTATAACAAAAATGTATGAAAACCACGTTAGTGACTATGAGTAGGGTTTATATGTTAAGACCCCTAATCGTGAACAGTTGCGTGCAACGTTGTCTATACTAATATTATAAAGAGGAAAGATTAGTATTTTTGTATGTTTGTGTGGAATAAACTCAAAAACTACTGGACCGATTTCAAAATTCTTTCACCATTCGAATGCCACATTATCCCAAAGTAACATAGGCTATATCTATCTATATATATAAAAATGAAACCCGTTTTCCTTGGTCACGGCCTCACGCGTGAATGGCTGGACCGATTTCACTAATTCTTTTTTTGTTGTATTTGTTATTATTAGGAGAAGGTTCTTACGGAAAAAAATATTAAGAAAATCTCTCAGAAATATTGAAAAACCCTAAAAACAGCCCTTTTCTTTTTCCCATACAAACGTTTTCTAACTAAAACGAGCTTTATTGCTATTGTATAAAGTTCATATTGAATTGCAAGCACTCACTGTTGTTTAAGCAATGTAGGTATGTTCCTAACGTCCAAGAGTCAATTTGCACTTTATTACCTCTGTACAAAGTTCAAATTCAATCATATCTATCAAAACAGTGTGCGTTTTATACTGATAATAATTTTTACTATAAATTGACAAGATAGCATCAACAAACTACGGTTGCTATAGTTACGCAATAGCATGAGAATAGAGGTTATAACAAAGAGTTCCTATAATTATTCTCAACACCTTTGGTCACGCCATCACGCGTGAACGACTGGACCGATTTCAATTTACTCTACGTTTATCCCAAAGTCTACCCGTGCGAAGCCGGGACGGGCCGCTAGTATAGTATAATATATTTTTTATCCACTGCGAAGCGTGGCAGGGAACAGCTAGTATTATATATTTAATCAGTTTTAGTCGATGACACTCATATAAGTCGAGGCGAGAACGCGGTCTCTCGTAACTTATGCCCGGGAATCCCGGGATAGACAAAGCTAGTTTTCAAGATAGGATATCAAGTTGGTGTTAACTAACAAGCCAGTAACTCGTGCTTCGTGTTAATACATCCCATTAAACTAGAAAAACTAGCTAGGTCTAAAACAACTAGCTTAATTTCCACTCTCCAAGAATCTAGAATCTACTAGTTCTTCTAGATTAGATTCTAGATTCTAATCTAATGCTTGAGTAGAAATTAATGGAATGTATTACGTCAAGCTAGTTCTACTATCTAGAACTAACTAAGCATCCGTGTCCAAAAACCTCTAGTTATCCCTCATCGCTTATTGTATCGTTTTAAATTGATTGAGGTCGACGTAGGCGAACGTATCACGATCAAATCGAAGACGTTCTCAGTAAAGGCCACGTAAAAAGTACCCGCAACCGACGAGCTTGTATGAAAACACTTATGAAAGTAGAAGAAGCGAAAGACATATGTCAGGATCGTAGCAAGTGGAGGGATGTAGTCTCTGCCTACCCCAATGGGAAAGAGGCGTGATAATATGTATGTATGTGTGTATGTAAATTGATACAAAAATTTGAATGTGAGCGCTTTAAACTATTTTCTCTAAGTTTTTGTCTCATTTATACAGGGGTCCTACATTTTTCTATGAAAGAACTGACTTTATTTCGCGATTTCAGGGTTGGTCCCGTAGTAAAAGTTGTTCATAATGATCAGTAATATGTTTCCATTTCGGCTTAAATACCCTTTTCTTATAACCCTATATATCTCGTCGAGAAATTGGCAGATCATTTCAGCTTACCGAGCGTTTATGTATAAGGAGTAAGAATTAAGCTAAATAAGATTCAGACCCAAATACAATTTTACAGATTTTATTTAGATACCTACGTATTTCGTCTAAGTAAGTACTTACTAATAATTGGTTTGTAGCCTTTAGTTAGTAGAACAAGTACTAAGCCGTAGTAGTTTGTAATAGTAATTTGAAACATTCGTTGTAGTACTAGATTTATGTCTTAGAAATTTCTCAGGAAAAGTAAGGTAAGATTTAAATGTTTTAAATAGAACTCTTTAACATTTTGTTTAGTATTTACGATAACAATGCAATTACAAACCGCATTGTAATGAAAATACTCGTAAATTAAGTAGTCTGTTACGAGAAGTTTCGACCATATTACTTAGTTTTTTTTTTACAACAAACAATTTTTTTTGACCACAATCACCTGATGGGAAGCGACGATGTAGTCGAAGATGTAGCACGCTTGCCTAGGAAATACCTATTCACGCTACTTTTAAATAACCCTGGGTTGGAGTTTAGATCTTTCTTAATTTTTACGTGAATATTAGTGTTAAATCATAACAAAATAATGACAATTGAAAGTCGTAGCCATATTCCAGTTTAGCGTGATCGTGTTCTGCCATACAATACATCAGTCGTGAAAAGGTACCGAGGCGGTAGTACAAACTGCGCCGACTATAATTTAGCAATAAACGTCTAAATATATACCGCGGGACGTTTAGTCGAGCCACTGACTTGGTCGTATTGATTTTAGGACGGGCTTCGAAGACGAGAGATAGCGGAAGGAGAAAATAAAAGTCGTTTGATTTTTGACCCTATTTCTGCACTCAATAAGGTAACTTATCATCATGGGTATTTAAGAGCGTTGCTTTGAACGGCGAAGTAATTTCAGGGCTTGGTAAACTTCTGATATTGTTTTTTTTTTTTAATTCAACTTTAACCTTGCGTTTGACCGCCATCTCGCCTTATAGTAATAGTAAGCAATGATGCGGTTTACGATGGTGCACGCTTGGTCGCCATGGTCTTAGAGTTTATATCTATAGATTTAAATCAACTGTATGTAATTCAGTCTTACAATAATAAGCAAACGAACATTGACTATGTAAATCTTGAAATGCGGCGTGAATTGCTCAGCTTGCTTGCGCAGGCAACAAAAAAACAAGGTAGGTATTTTTTTAAATAAGAAATAGTGTGAAAGATTGCACTTTTGTTTGATAACCGAAAGGCTGAAACAAATTCAACAACATTGAGATATGCTATTTCGTGGCAAAAGCAGAAACAGGCCTATCCATAATTGGTTTTTGTACCCATTTTAGTTTTAAGACAAATTACGAGTAATACAAAACTGCCCGTATGAGCTATCTCTCTTAGTGTTAGTTTTCTTCCGTATCCCGCCCGTTCCAACTCTTACGAGTACGTTGGGTTGCATGACGCGGCGCTAATTTCTCTTCTCGGCTTACCTAAACGAGCCTGTACCGCGATTTTAAAAAAAATTCAGGGAGACCATCTTCTCCTCCGAGTGCCTCTCCACTATTGAAGGTTGGCAGTCAGCTTCTTAAAATTATCTTTGTCCAGCGCGAGTCTGAACAGTTGTTCCACCGTCTTTATTCCAGTCCACTCCAGGGAGACCATAGAGTAGGTAAATATTAGCAAAAACTCGCAAATATTCTTCCTTCGGATTGTATTAGTAGGCTACTCTTTCCAAGACTTGCCTGTTTTGTGATTTTCGAAATTTTGCAGCCATACCGTAAATGTTGTGGCAAAAAAAATGTCTATACTGTGTTCTAGGTAATAAAAGGGAGACAATGATGGTGTAATAAAGTCTTTATAGGTAGGCAACGTACTGATGCGTTGGAAATTGGATGTGTCCAACTGTCCATAGGCGGTGAGCGGTGACTAATTACCATCAGCGGGCCCATCGCTTGTACGTTGTACGCCACCTATTTTGTAAAACAAAGTCATGTGTGTCGTTATGTTAGCCTTAGTCCGCTTTACGTATAAAAAACTTTGTTTATGTTAGTTTTAGCCTACTTCCCGTAAAAATAACTTATTTTATGTTAGTTTTAGCCCACTTCCCGTAAAAATAACTTATGTTATGTCAGTTTTAGCCCACGTTCCGTAAAAAATAGTTACTTTATTGTTATTTTATGTTAGCTTCAGCCCGCTTGCCGCCCCTAGCCCGGTCCGTCTCTAAATCGGGTCGCGAAACTGCACGGTTGCGTGACGCGGCGCAAATTGCTCTGCTCGGCTCGCTACCAACCCTTCCCGGGCCGTGCCCGTTCCGTGACTTTCGATAATTGCACATAAATCTGGGGCGGTACGACGATACTAGAGGTACAGATAAGACGAGATAGCCTTGATTTATTGAAGGGAACTCCTTGCCGTAATTAAATTATGTATTGGAGAAATATGAAAAATTTGGAAAGGTAAAATCAAATTGAAATTCAAATCAATTATTCAAATATGGGTACATCAATGTACACTTATGAACATCTTATGAATGTCAGTTACAATAAAATACACAATAAATGGAATGTCAAAAAAAAATTAGAATGTCAAAAAGTATTTTTGATCACACCAGAAATTACAAGCAAAATGAAAATGGCGCTGAAAACTTACTCACTTGATTGGAGACTTTATCGTAAGAGCGAGCAGTTATTTCTAAAATGTTTCCTGCTCTATAATTTTTTAAAGTAATAAATTATTGAGACATATTTTTCAGTCGATTTTTTACATTTTTCCAAAAAAAAAATATTGTGAGCGGGACGAGCTTAGTGCGGCGCGGTTTTAAAGTCTCCGCAAAGAAATAGCGCGATGAATTCGACGATTTTAACAAAGACAGGCACAAGACAAGATCAATCAAACTGGAATATAGAAAAATAAGCAGCCGGTTTGTAGACGTTATACAAGTCTTGCAGATTTCATTCGAGCGTGAATCGTCACGCATCATTGGCTACAAACTGCCAGTAGGTCTATTATACATTCTTTCCTGGTGGTTACAGAACACTATTATAAAATGAATGCACCTACGAGAAACTACTCAGAGCAGCAGTGCATCGCTCTGGTGTGTTGATTTTATTCCAGTTAATAGTTATTATTCGTAGAATAATGTATGCCCCATAAAAAAAACCCGTAATTTGCTACAAAAAACTGTTCTTGTTTATGATGTTTTGTAAATTCAGACAAGATATTTTTTGTCGATAAGAACGATGCGCTCGCTACTGCTACGTTTTCGTCGAATATTTGATGTCGGCAATAATTTTATTTTATGCTGGCCGTAAAAACAGGTGAAACCGCAGTAAAGAGCTCCCTCCCTACTTTATCATAAAACCCCAATTAATGGGAAGCCGAGCGGGGACATAATCCACATCCAATTACGAAATCTGGGCGATTATCGGGACCTGGATCTGGATTACGGCGCGCGGCGCTGAAGGTATCACGTCGATAATAGATCCCCGACCTGTCATAAATTTCATTGCAATCGGGGAGCCGGCTGATCAATCGAGCGGGCGGGGCGCGGGCGGGTCGCGGGCGGCGGCCGGGCGGCGCAGGCGCGAGCGGCGGGCGCGGCCGGGCCGGAGCGGCGCGGCACGGCGCGGCGGCAGTGCGCGAGTCGCCGCCGCCTGCCGCGCCGCCGCCATGGCCGCGCCGCGCGACGCCCGCTGACTCGCTGACCGCAGCCCCGCGACCTCGCCCCGCGCCCTCGCGCCGCCGCGCCGCTCGCCCGTCCCGCCGCGCCGCGGCCGGAGCGCGCCGAGCCCGCGCCCGGCCCGCGCTTTGTTCCGCGGAGTCGCGCGCGCCGCGCACCCGCCCTCCGCCCTCCGCCCGTAAATGACACTACATAGGTAACGGTATCTATCACGCTGAAAACACAGTGCTCCGGCCGGGCCGTATCTCGCTGCGTCACGGCTGTCGACTGCCTCGGACTCTTCCCTGCTAGGATCCTAGGCCCGGCGTGCGCCCGCATCCGGCCGGCGGTCGCGTGTTGCGCATCCGACAACTCCGATGCACTATCGGTCAGTTCCTTTTATTCTATCTAGTAACGGACTTTGCATCGATCACTACCATTAGCATAATTTACGTAGCTCCGCTTAAGTTGTCTTCGAGAAAGCCTTTTAGCTGTTACATAATGGAACATTAGATGTAAGCTCGCTTCTCAGCCATCTTATCGTAAGGATTTCTGTTAAAACCGCGCCGAATCGGCGCTTTTCAGGCTTCGAGTTCCCAATGTTGGGGGATGTGAAACTAGCTTTGTCCTTGGGGAGAGTCACAGACGCTCGCAACAAGGAGACGAGAGTGGCTGGGGGTATCGATTGGGCAAGGTACTAGACAAATCTGACCTTTTTCTAGGTACAAGTGTCTTTTGTAATTAATGTTATTAGAGAGCCGCAGAGAGAGACGTAGCGGAGGTCAAATTAGCGGTAATCAAAGGTAATTGTCTCTAACGAGTGCGATGTGCCCCTCGGAGCCGTAACAACATGTCGAAAGTACACATTACTTGCATTGTTTGAAGGTTATCTCTGTCCGAGGTATGGTATTTTTGTTTATTCTCTATTACGACCTGTACAATTTTACTAAATTATTATCACATAAAAATAATGTGTAATCATAAAAAAAAACTATGACATTTTCTCTAAGAAAATACACAATTCTTAACAAATCGCGTCTTTAATTAATCGTTTCAAACAAAGATATTTGAAACCTATAGATTTCGAATCAGCACTAATAAACATCCGAAACATGTAGAGTAGGTACGCCGTAGTTACCAAAAAGTATCTAAGTTTAATCTAGGTAAAATCTAGATACACTTTCACAAATTTTTAACAAAAAATCGGAAATATTAAAAAATTTCACAATATTTAAAACTTAAATAAACAATAATAGATACATATAAACAATGCTATTTTCTACGAACAATTGTTGAATCATTGCATTTTATTATTTTTCGCATTTAACAATATCAAAAAGTTACCTGGACAATTTCATCACCTCCATAAATGATAAACAAGTGGACTAGCCCAGGCACGAACCGAAATTTTGCGGTCATAGCTCTCAAATCAAACTAATTTACGTATAATATTTACCGTAATCTTGGCCATGAGGTTCCGCCAGACGTGTTTTATTGGTTTCTCCATAATATTATTTTACGACTGGTCACGGATAGGACTAACACGGATTAACTTCGCCGAAAATATAGGTACTATCGTAGTAAAGTTCTTCGAATGTAGGGAAAGTACATTTCTGAGAAGTTTTCCCTACTTAGTTTATGTCTATTGTTGAACGTCAATCCAATGCAAAGAAAAAAAAATCTCAAAAATCTTTTCAGTCGAAGAATCTGCAAAGGAACTAAAAATCGATTCCTCTTTGTTCCTTTACGAATAATCTGGGAGAGTTTACATTCTACGCAAGAAAGCATTTACGCCGCGGCCCTACTCTGAAATTCGTGGCTTGGGGTATCGATATTCTAGCTATACCATAGATAGAGACATGCTTTGCTATGCTATGCTTTCTTTTGTTCTGTTTTCTATATCACATATATGTAATTCTGTAACATACATATACGAGTACATGATTAAATACTATTTCGACTATTATAAAGAAAATACAAAAATATAATAGGTTCATAGTCATCGTCATTCACCTTCTTCCCTACGGCTGAGTATATCCCTCTCATTTGCTGGGTCCGTACCAGCTCTTAGCGTGAGCCTAAACTGGATCCACCTCATCCACCCTTCCTGCCTTTGCTTTCCTTCCTTCCTTTGCTTTCCTTCCTTCCTTCCCTTCCTTCCTGAACTTCTCGCTCTGCCAGCTAAACAAAAAGCGTGACAAAAGCCAACGTGACACTACAAATGTCATGAGAGTACGATTGACGACGATGATCTCGACCGCCGAAGAATATGGCAAACCAGCCCTCCTAGCCAAGTTACAATTCTATGATCGAAACGATATAGTAAACTGGGAATATGTATGAGAATGACATTTCTATATCTATTCCTATCTATTTAATATATCTATTCCTTTCTATAGATCCTATATTATATGACAGAAATGTCATTCCCATACATTTTCCTAGTTTTATATAGCATTTCGATTATAGACTTGCAACTTGGCAAGGGGGGGCTGGTTTGCTATATTCCTCGGACCCGGTTTGCCACAACCCGACATTAGCCACGCCGCGCGCCGCTGGCCCCACAGACAGTATCTTTTATTGCCTACTTGCTAATACACAGTTTACGACTGACCTGAGATTTCCGGCAATCAACATTAGGCACCGAAATTTTACGCTTCCACCGCAAGATATATTTTACGAGCGCAATAAAGTATTGATGTAGAATATCAAACATTAAATAATCAGCAGAAAAGTAATCGAGGAAATTCTGCTAGAAAATCATACACTACATAAATTATACTTACATTCTATGAATAAACCCATAAAGTGAGGTAAAATCTTTTAAACCAAAACTACGCGCCTTTAGAGCTCTATTAAATTTTTACATACATACATACATACATATTATCACGCCTCTTTCCCATTGGGGTAGGCAGAGACTACATCCCTCCACTTGCTACGATCCTGACATATGTCTTTCGTTTCTTCTACTTTCATAAGTGTTTTCATACAAGCTCGTCGGTTGCGGGTACTTTTTACGTGGCCTTTACTGAGAACGTCTTCGATTTGATCGTGATACGTTCGCCTACGTCGACCTCTACCAGCTTGTCCATTCACACTCGCCTCATAAATCAAAAACCTCATTAAATTTTTAATGAAGTAAAAATACCATGTAAATGTCACAGGACATTTAACTTAGAGAATGTACTTCGTATTATAAAGGGATCGTACGTTAATCACGTGAGGTTCGAGAGGGGGGAGGGGGTTCGGAAAACATCACGAAATATCACAAAGGGGGTAGTGAGATGTCACGTGTATTAATTTTTCGTAAAATTCTGAATTTTTTTAGGACAATTTCTAACAAAAATAAACTACACGTGAAATTGGCGGGGCGAGGGGGGTAATTTATAACCTCACCATGTATCACCAGGAGGTAAGGGGGGACGAAAAAGTTACTAAAAAACGTCACGTGATTAATAGACGGCCACAAAGCCGTATTGTAGAGCTACTCATAAACAAATAAGAGCTAATAAATTCATTCACTAATGAGTCACAACCATAACAATCAAAAATAATTCAATTCCACGAACATATCAATGACAATCGAAACTTTAAAATTTACACAATCAATTAACACCGAGGGTGCTATCATCGAATAACTTCATGCCATTCCATACTTGACCCTCTAACGAGCGAACACACCTAGCGAAGCTAGCCATAACGTCGACCCATAGTTACGTGTTCACCTCTACAGGGTTACGACGAAAGGGTATGCTAAGCTGAAAGGGGCAGGGTAGGGAGTAGGGTAAGCCAAGAAAGGCTCATTATTATGAACAATGCTAACTATGGCAACCGTAGCGTAGCCCTGAAATCGCGAAAATAAATTAGCTGTTCCATAGAAAACGTAGTAGCAAACGTAGTGTAGTATCATAAAAAAATAGAGAAATGACATGAATGAGTAAAAGAAAGATGTCAACGACACTCGACAAAATGTATGGAACGGCTAATTTTATTCTTTTTAGGTCGATTTCAGGGTTCGTCCCGTAGTAAAAGTTATTCATAATGAGTACAATGAGCCCGTTTCGACTTACCATACTCTTTCCTTACAACCCCGTAGTTATACAAATCCAGCCATAATCGAGAATGATAGGCCATAAAGCCTTGCGGAGAATGGACACGGCCAAGGCCCTTATTAGGCCGCCTGTTTATCTTATTATGTTGCGTAACTGTCAGTCTGTCACGCTTCGCCGACTCAATCGGCTATGTGCTCGCGCAACTTGTTTTATTATCTGCTGGCCTGATGCTGAACTATCGGACGGATTGAGGATAGCATTTGCTAATAGGTACCTAAATAATTGGTTTCAAATGTATTTCTAGTGTATTTTTGACTTCAAATCGCATCGGTTATAATCACGAATAAAACAACGCAAACAAACAAACAGTTATTTGAAGATGAACTTCCGCGAAGTAACACCTGGATCAATAAATTGATAGGTAAAAAGAAGACTTTTAGGGTCAATACACATCTGGCGGAAAATGCGTCGCGTACTATACTCGACGCACTAGCGCATCGTCGGTTGAGTGTGAAAGGTTGGATGTTTTATTATACATTTCTCTGTTCTGGCGTTACGCGACCGATAATACGCGACGCATTTTCCGTCAGATGTGTATCGACCCTTAGTAAGTACTAAAAGTCTTCTTTGTAATACTTTTCTTTTGCTTAGTGCAAGAAGTCTGCAAAAAGTCACTAACAGTTTTGCTATGAAAACGTAACGGTTTTGGTTGTGGTTTTGACACATTTTGGCAATAATTAACAATAATACGAGTACTCAAGTTTTATTGAGTCGGATACTGCGACTAGTTTCGATCACATTCGGTGATCTTTTTCAACTTCTTTAAAAACTACCTTTAACCTTTTATCTTTTTTTTTACTTTTATTGAAACTCTTTTTTTTTGTTTTTATCAACTTAATTTCCGAAAAGAGGAATAGAATTTTGTATAAAGAAGTCCTTTTGATTATAACACTTATCTATACAATATGTCCGGTTTCCGATGTCCGATACTTTAAGGGGTTAAAATGCAATTAATTTTATCGACAAATCACGGATTTTTTTTATTTTTCTCCATCAATAAAAAATGGCAGCACTTTAAAAAAAATTGTTAGCGAAGCATAGGTGCTTGTATTAATTTAACAATATCTACCCAAGTAGAAGACTTACAAACACAAAAGTGGTCTCAAATGTTAGTTAATAGTGTAGACAATAAATCTAGATTCAAATTTTAATTTTTTAATGTTTCAGTATTATTAAAAATAATTTTTGAAAAAAATAAATTGGACAACAAATTGATGTTTTTTTCAGATTATTAGTTTAAAAAAAAACCAATGTGTTAACCAATTTTATTTATTTATTTTTTTAATAATACAGGATATTTGATATAAATGTACATTTAAATCTTAACTGTGAGTTAGATAGTTTAGGAGCTATGACAGTGTAAACATACGTACTTGAAAAGCGCGCATACCCCAACAAATGAAATAAAACAAAAAAAATAAAATCCGTGATTTGTCGATAAAATTAATTGCATTTTAACCCCTTAAAGTATCGGACATCGGAAACCGGACATATTGTATAATTATGTATCTACTTATCACTTATCTTTCTTCGTTACACCAGCCCTGTAACAACACGGACAAAAAAAAACAAATCGGTCGACTCATTTTCAATTTTTTGCAAACGGACGCACGGCACTTGATTTTTTATACAAATCACTTACATTCCCTAACTTGGATAGATTACTCAAATTGTCCTTACAGCTTTGCCCTATTCTGGCTCTACGACAGAATATTTATCGAACTACCCGCAAGATTATGCGGCGATATTAGTTATTTATTCAAAACCGCCCTGAATGTAGTAAACCCATAAAGAGTACAGTGACTCCATAAAACACAGTAATGTTCTGAGATATACAAAAATGAAATTACCTATGTTAATTAAATCAACGACGAAAGTGAATTTAACGTCTACTTAACTCTACTTACTTGTAATAGTCTAGTGCAGGTACAATTCTACAAATAGTTTTTCATAGAGTTATCGCTGATTGTTAAATATAAAATGTAAATTAACAAATCTAGAGCTATTTTTTTTCATTTTATGAATACATTCAACATTCAATAAATTTGTAGACCGGGCTTAGCTAAGTTTTAGGAGTATAATTTAAGCCGTCAGTAACTGAACCCCACTGCTAAATATTTGGCGTAATATAAATCGAATAGTGTTCACGAACGTTTTGGTATTCATTTTGGAATAAGCATTTAGTAGGTTCACTAGTACGTACTAACTATTAGTTAAGAGGCATCTACATAAGCTTCGTGTTTCCTTTTAGTATAAAAATGAAATCAAGCTTCAAGAATGTCATGGATGAGACATGTCATCAAAAGCAAACGACGCGTCATCAGCCGTAATCCCAGTTGGTCCGATTTCGAACGCTTTTTATAGTTCCACAGTCCCAATTTCAGTAATTACTGCACCGTAAACAAGGCAGCACGTAAAGCCGTTAATGTCCATTCGGCGTGCCTCGCGCACGATACCACAGTTATCTCACTTATCTTAAGGTGCTTAAGCCTCCTAAAATTCCCTCATGTCTCTTAAATTTACGACGAGGAGAGATTTTAGCAGACGAAGTGTTATCTTCTTTATCAGAACGTATAGCGATGCGGCCGCGTCGGTACTAAACAATATCGCTTAAGCTAAACTGTCTAATCGGAAATGAATAATTAGAGTGAAACGCAACATGAGTGAGGATAAACATAAACAAGACGAGCACATGTCAAGAATTCAGCTTCATGGCGTGTGTTCCGAAACACGTGTGCAGAGATGGGATCAATAGTCATCACGGTGACGTGCGCCGTACAATTTTGATTGTTTATACAAGGTTAGTGGAATATCTACCCGCTTATCTAGCTGGATCACTGAAGACGTTCTAGTTCTACATTTGCATCACGTTATCTATCTTTGAGATCGTTTTAAATGTGTTGAGATTTAGAATGGGAATTTTATCTCACGAAATTCCGATACAGTTCAGTTTCAACTCTTGAAGTTTTGAAAATTAGATTTACAAATGATATTTTCTTTAGTGAGTTTCTCCTTAAGAGCATAGTGTAATTAAATATCCGTTATTTCAGATTTGATATCATTCAAATGTCGCTCGATGAGTTCGTGAATTCTACAGGATGGCTTGTCAAGGTATAAGGGGTTTGTAATTTGTATCTTACATCACCTTTATTATCTATCAAATGAAAGTTCTATGGTTATTAAAAACTTATGGCGTGTAAAGAACCAATTTCTCGAAGTCACTACCAATACTACCAAGAAATTAAAATCTATTAATAGGTTTAATCCGACGTATAATTACGGGCTCTCCGTTAACCATAGATGTTTACTTCTAAGTGCGTACGGTACAATACACTGCTTCGTGGAACACAAACGTGGAAACGTGCCACGTGACTGTACGTGTTTAACGTATGCAAGTGGGCATAATGAATGCAGGTAATCGATGCATTAAATCATTTAACGGCTGATCTCATCAATCGAACGATGGACCTCAGACAGAGTGCTTGACACTTGAGGAGAAAGCTAGTTTCGCGATTATACCCAACGTTGATAAAAAATCTCCCCCGTGTTGATAAAAAACTTGTTGAGAATCCATTCTACTAGTTGCTGTGCAGTGAAATTTAAATTAGTAAAAAATCTCGCCTATGATTGATTCTGCTAAGAGCTATGTGCTGTGTTTTAATTATTTAGTAAGAAATATCATTAGTAAGATGTTGTGCAGTTTTTATTAAAAGTTCGTTCACTGTAAACCCGTAAGCTGTTGAATTAGAAACTTTACTTGTAAAGTGCGTGTTGATACGCTGACGAGGGACATAGGTGAGGCTTATGAGGATCCATGCTATTGTGCAGTTGAAATGAGATATGAGCAGAACGAAGAGGCACAAACACTGGGTACAAAGTTTAAAGTCATGTCAAGAAAACCAAACCTCAAGACATCATTTACCTGTCAACAGTTTCTCGCAAGATATGCTTCCTTATAAACATAAACAAAATGTTCTGAAGTGGTAAATAAACAAGTCAGTTCCAACTGCACGGTACTACGTTCCTCTACATATATTTTGTTCGCTTAACCAACTTAAGTTTACGGTTGCTTTGTAGATCGTATCAAGTAGCTTGCTCCATCAGTAGTAGTGTTAGTAATGGTAATAGATAGATAAACTCTTTATTGTTCACACCGTAAATTACAAACAAAAGAATTATAACACATAAAACTAGTGCGACAACTGGCGGCCTTATCGCTAAGAGCGATCTCTTCCAGGCAACCTTAGGATGGAGAGGATAGAAAAAAAATAGAAAAACGGGGTGTACAATATTGAGAAGAAAAAAAAAACTATCAAATAAACCTACATAAAAAAAGTAAAAAATACTTGGAAATACATTCAAAACAAGAACATTATTTTTACAAAACAAAAAACAAAAACCGACTTCAAAAGACCGACTATTGAGTTGTTCATCTATTTGTCGCGCACGTACTTAATGCAAATTTAAGACTTATATGGTTTTCTCATGGATACCATTATCAGAACTGGACTAAATTGAATTGGGACCAAATGGGAAGCGTCAGCTTTCTAAAAAAAAAAGAATCATCAAAATCGATTCACCCAGTCAAAAGTTATGAGGTAACGAACATAAAAAAAAATATTTAAAAAAAATAAAAATAAAACAGACGAATTGATAACCTCCTCCTTTTTTGAAGTCGGTTAAAAAATACATTCTAATACTAAAACTACCTACATTTGCGAAAATAAACTAAATGAGTAAATAAACCCAGTCTTTGGGATATAAATTATTTACGCCAGTTTTGAACTGGTTACGTCTGATAGAAATCGATCTGCAGGTTTGCACAAAATGTAAAGTCACACTTAAATTATGATAAAAACTTAAATTAAAAATTTAAAAAACCCCCGACACAAAAACCTACCTAAAAAAAGTACGAAATAATAATTTGATTTATTTAACAACCTGTTACATAAAAACTAAGACACCGCTAAAAATATTAATAATAATTACAACAAAATATTAGTTAGGAAGAATCTAAGTACCTACCTATTAATATTTCTACAAAGAAAACGTCGCGTCGGGGGGACATCGCGTTTTCTTCTGGATAACAATATACTAATCAGTCTTGGAGTTATACTCATCGTGGTAGCTTTGTTGTAAATACTAATATTTAGAAACGGTCCCGGTTACGATTATTATTTCGTACTTTTTTTAGGCAGGTTTTTGTGTCGGGGGTTTTTTAAATTTTTAATCTAAGTTTTTATTTAATACTTTTTGTATGTTAGTACCAACATTGGTACGAGTATTTTATATATAGTACTTTATTTTAGATTTAGTTTAAAAATTAAGTGAGGGTCAGCTGATCGCCAGCTTTTTAATTAGGAACTATTATTATTATAATAATAGATAACTTTTTTTTTATACTACTCAGTGACAAACGAGCAGACAGCCCACCTGATGGTAAGCGGTAACTGTCGCCCATAACACCCACGGATCACGCATTCAAGCTGCTGGCAACAAAATTTTTTTCTGTTTGTTAACAAGTTGAACGGAACACAACAATGCAAGCATTGTTGCTTGGCGGCAGAAATAGATAAGGCAGTGGTACTCACCCAGGCGGACTCCTCAGGCTAGACAGAGTCCTACCACTGATAAAATATCTTATCTTTCATTTGACAACCATTTTGGGCACATTTGTAGAATTTTGGTTCTTCCATCCCCACTTTAACCCACCATAACTCTTAAACGGCTCAATCGATTTTTATAAAACATAGCTAAGAACACTCTCGATTAAGTCTCCTTTCATCCAAAAAAAACTAAACTGAAATCGGTTCAGTGGTTCGGGCGCTATGATGCCACAGACAGACAGACAGACACACAGACAAACAGACACGTCAAACTTATAACACCCCTCTTTTGCGTCGGGGGTTAAAAATGAAAGTTAGTAAGCAAGAGTTTGTGTACGATGTACGTGTGTTTCTTCACGCTAATAAATTAATACTCGTAGTTAGTTCAAAAAATCTAAAATCACGCTTTGGGCCGTTTAAAGTGGGTCAAAATCGCGCCCAAAGGAGTCTGTTACAAACATACAGGTGAAGCTAATAAAAAGCGTGTAAAAAGCACAACGGATTTCGATTAAAAGCTTACATCCTTGATAATCTATACTAATATTATAAAGATTATATTTACTATATTATAAAGATTATAAAGAAAGATTTGTATTTTTGTATGTTTGTGTGGAATAAACTCAAAAACTACTGGACCGATTTCAAAAATTCTTACACCATTCGAATGCCACATTATCCCAAAATAACATAGGCTATTTTTTTTTTCTTTATCCACAGCGAAGCGTGGCATGAACAGCTAGTCTATACTAATATTATAAAGAGGAAAGATTTGTATTTTTGTATTTTTGGATGTTTGTGTGGAATAAACTCAAAAACTACTGGACCGATTTCAAAAATTCTTTCACCATTCGAATGCTACATTATCCCAAAGTAACATAGGCTATTTTTTTTTTTATCCACAGCAAAGCGTGGCAGGGAACAGCTAGTCCTTGATAAATACATAGGCAACTTTTATACCCAACAATTAACGGTCCCCATAGGACAGCGGATGCAGGGAAGAAGCTCAGCTATTGTAGAGGTATAATGGTAAAATATTACTAATCGTTTTCGATTCTTTCAATACTTGCAGTACAGACGTATAGGTACGAATCTAGACGAAGACAGCCGTCTCGAACAGCTAACTGGTTTTAATTAATAGTCTAGTCTCTAGCGGACTCAATTTACATCCATCTTCGAATCCAGTTTAAGAGATACATTTTGCATTTAGTTTTGCATGCCAGATAACGCAAAAGTACGACTAACAAAATCAGTGAAGTTGGATGAAAGATCCGAGTTTTTTATGACGGCAACAACGGATACACTATCCGAACTGTGCACAACCAGATCAAAAACGTGCGATTGCAATTTGATAGTTCTCTTTTCTCTCATAAGGTAGAATCCGTGCCGTCTAGTCAATACCATTCAAGTATGTATTGTAACGGAACGTATTATGTGTACTGTATATATTATATGAATTATGAATTTTAAATACATGATAAACTTAAAGGGGTTTTCAAATATATCGTAGTTTCTTCAAGGCTAGGGTAACCTAGCCTTGAAGAAAATGCTCTTAGCGATAAAGCCAAGTCTACTAAGAATAGATCCTTATAAAAATACGAAACTATAATATTATATCTAACATACACTAATATTATGAAGAGGAAAGATTTGTATTTTTGTATGTTTTAATGAATAAACTCAAAAACTTCTTGACCGATTTTAAAAAATATTTCACCAATATAAAGCTACATCATTATATAGCAAGTACCATAGATTATGTTTCATACCCGTGCAAAGCCGGGGCAGGTCGCTAGCAATAAATGTATGTACAGTGGTGGCGGGGATTCCGTCCATCTTGCTAATGGTTCTTGCAGTAACAGTACCGTGGTTGTCAGGTGTCGGGGGCGCAGCGCGGGCGCGAGCGGCATGCGGCGCAGGCGGCAGACGCCCATGGAGGTCGGCTAGCGGCGCGCGCGCAGCCACCGCGCCCGCACCCCCCGCCCCGCCCCGCCGACGCCATGGACCTCACAGACGTGCCACGACACCGACCCCTCGCCTTCGACAAGGTCAGTATCCCTATCCATCTAATCTACCAGGCCCAGCGCCGTACGCGCTCGCCACCCACCCGGTATGCTGCAGAGACCTCAGTGGCCAATAGCACTCAAAAATCAGTATGATTCGACGTAAAAGTAAAAAGTTACAGTTTTTATTCATTCCTGAAAAAATGTCAAAATTTGGAAATTTTATTTATAATGCTTTCTTTATAAATACATAGGTATCCGTAACAGCTTACCTACCTAATTCCCAACTGATGTTAACAATACCATAATCACTGAAATGACAATGAGTTACAGGGCAAATGGGAGATTAAACAACTTATATCCCAGGGTGACGAGCGCAGTGCTGTGCCGCGCAGGGTCTTGAATTTTGCGAGTTCAAAATTCTGGGCGGCGCCGACCTGTTTTGAGCAAACGTGACGTTTAACATCAGGCGAGCGATTTGCTCGTCTCGTCACTCAATTACATAAAAAAAAAACAACAAATTAAAAAAAATATCAGGCCTAAATTAGGTATTCCGCTAGTAAAATTGAAATATTTAGGGTATAAACACGTGTCCTAAAATCAAATTACGCTAGAGCCTTTCGCGTGTCCAAAATCGTTAAAAACTGCCTCCTGTGCTATCCACAGAACTAAACTTTATCTCAAGATTCTAAAAAGGAGGAGTCAGTGAGAAAAAGCATTATTTTAAATGCAGAAAATTTTCAAATAAAAAAAATAAGTAATAAATAAATTATACTTATCACACGTAGTATTAGTACGTACTCTACTACTCTCTATAAAGGCGAGAAAACTAGAAAAAGTTAGCTAAAACCGTTAGAATACTACGATATAAAGTAACACTTAGCGACTAGCAACTAGTAATAAGTACTTAATTATTCTCTACTTCTCTACATTTATTTTTTTATTATTTTTTTTTTTTTTATGTAATCGAGTGACGAGACGAGCAAATCGCTCGCCTGATGTTAAACGTCACGTTTGCCCATAACAGGTCTGCACGAGGGGTATGCATGATATAAAGGCGGGAAAACAAAGTCAGAAAAAGTCGCAAAAATACTACCACGTATTAGAGATACTATGATAGTACTACCATAGCGATTACGCAAGCTATTTTTATAGACAGGTGAGAGTCTCGCCATATCTCGCGTCCTCGGGGCGGCCTTGCTCCTCCTAACGTTACCTTGGCTCCACGCTGACAGCGTTTATATCGGTCACTCATAGAATCTGCGTAAAATATGTAGTTGTTATTTTTACTTATATCGGTGATGCTAATATTACAAATTTAAATGGTTTTTCTGACTAAATTAACCGATCGATTTCAATAAAATTATGAGAGATGTTAGAGTTTATTTGAAATTGTTTTTTCATTCCGAGAAAGGCGGAAAAAGTCAGATAAATCTGTTAGGATACTACGATTTAGGTGTTATATTGTAGCGACACAGAAAAATGGTAATCAAAATTCCGATGAAATCGCCTAAAGTACGGAGCATACCGATAATCACCTAAAAGTACGATGTTTAGCACCAGGTTTTACGGTGACAACTATCATATCACCGTAAAAACTAGTACTAGCACCAGTTTTTAGGGTGAGAACCATATATTATGATAGTTGTCACCGTAAAAATTGGTGCTAATCATCGTACTTTTTAACCGACTTCAAAAAAGGAGGAGGTTATCAAATTCGACTGTATGTTTTTTTTTCTTTTTCTTTTTTTTATGTTTGTTACCTCATAACTTTTGACTGGGTGAATCGATTTTGATGATTCTTTTTTTATTAGAAAGCTGATGCTTCCCATTTGGTCCCATTTCAATTTAGTCCAGTTCTGATAATAGTATGAGAAATGAGAAAACCATATAAGTCTTAAATTTGCATTAAGTACGTGCGCGACAAATAGATGAATAACTCAATAGTCGGTCTTTTGAAGTCGGTTTTTGTTTTTTGTTTTGTAAAAATAATGTTCTTGTTCGTAATTATCACTATGCTCCGTAATTTAGGTAAAAATTATCTCAGTGGATACTTAGCTTTGTAGCGATTACGATAGCTATTTGAATAGAGACAGGTGAGAGTCTCGCCATATCTCGCGTCCTCGGGGCGGCCTTGCTCTTCGTAACGTTACCTTGGCTCCAACGCCTATATCGGTTACTCATGGAATCTGCGTAAAATGTGCAATGTTGTTATGATGCTTATAGTGGTGTTGCTAGGTGTAGAGTTGGAGCTTTCAGACCGTACTGTAGAATGATAATTCTTAGGTCATGTTAAAGAACATAATAATGTAGTCTTCAAGTCGAGAGTCTCGAGAGGGAATCGGTTTCTTCTAGGCAAGCGTACTATCATTGCTTACCATCAGGCGAGATAGCGCTCAAACGCAAGTAGGTAGTTAGCAAAAAAATCCCTTGACTAAAAACAGAAATCCGCGGGACCAACGTTTTAAAAATGCATCATCCTAAATAATGTAGCGCTGAGTTGATATTACAATCTCGCGACAACCGATTTAAATAAAGGACTCGTAAGTTCGTATAGGCCTAGTTGCTAGCCCAGCAGGCTGATTCAGCTATCCGAAAATCGAATGTATTCGTCGATTATCTTCGAAAAGTCTTCCGCCTTCGGAAACAATTCGAATTTGTATGTCTTCGGAAAACTTTTCGTAGATAATCGTCGAATATATTCGATGTTCGGATAGCTGAATCAGCCTGCAGGTGTCAGAGTTTTGCTGACATAGTTTGGCGGTTGTTGTTATAAGACAAAACCCCATATAAATAATAACTAGGTCAAAGATTTTATAGTAACTCAGCTCCTATGAAACGAGTGGTTAGCTCTAGTGCCAGAATTTTTAGGTCTGAAACTCCTCTACCTCGACTTAACAACAAGCTATAGAAAACAACCGGTCCCTACAATTTACCGTGTCACCGAACCACGGTAGCGCTCAATCGTAATACAAATTCGAATGTCTCTAAAGTTCTACTTGCGCTACATCACTAAAGAACTTCAAATATTCTACTTCGTTCCACTCCACACTTAACAAACACATAAGCGTCGTTTAATCTTGAAATAAAAATTCCTCTCTGAATTCGAAACTCATTTGAAAGGGAAGTTTTCTTTCGTAAAACGGAAGTCTTGCTATGGAAGCTTCCTCGGATTTACAGCCTTCGCTGCAAAGTATAGGTATATAGGTAGTATATACTATGGGCGTTGGAAGGGAGCCAAGTGCCGTTCGCGGGGGTTTCGAGCCAAATTAAATCTTGAACGTGCAGTGTGGAAATATGTATCTCCTTTAATTTGGGTTTCTTATTGAGTTCAATTTCTAGTTGTTTTTTGCTTAAACGATATACTTATAGTAGGTACCTATGTCTGGGATCAACTTTTTTGACTTAATGTCTTATGTACTGCAAAACATAATAAACATGTTTCTTTTAATAAAATACTTAACATATTTTATTATTAAATTCTATGTTATATTTTTCCTAATAAAAAATCAGGATTATACTTTTAGTCATGAATATTGAATATTTTTGAATAAAAAACTAATTTTGTTTTGACTAGTTTAATGTTTGTTTTTTATTAATTTATGTTAGGAAAAGTTGAATTTGGTTTTCACTAACCAAAGTCAAAAATTTTTTACTAAGGAAGTGTTTTTACTAAGAAATTTTTATGCATTGCTCCGTTTTCTTGAAAAAAGTAAGATCGAGAAAAAAAAGTGTATCTTGTAAAACAAATCTTTCTTTCGTCTGATGAATCGTGGGTGAATGGTGTCGGGTAAGACGCGAAAGAGGTCTCCCTTCTCCCTTCCACTGGGCGAAGGGCGATCGATCGCCCGTGACGTCACCGACGGACTCCGAGGCGCTCCCGAATCAAAGCACACCCGAATATTCTTCCAAGACATTCTCAACAGAACACACTGTTGAGAACTTAACATTATGAAAAATCAGCTTTCGAGATTTCTTGCTATAAAACAAACTAGCGATTCGCCCCAGCTATGTCTTCCAACATTTCAAGAAATCAAATCAAATATGTATATTTATTTTCAGATAAAAAAGATCTCTTAAAGTTTTGGTTAATAAAGAAAATGGCAAGAAAATCTGTTTAATAGTTTTGAAAACATTTCCCGACTAGACAGACCTAGAAGCTGAGGATATGTTTCCAGTCAGCCATTGTTGCGTGATTGAATAAACATTCTAACTTTATAACTTCAACTTTAATAATAGGTTTAATTATTACTCAGTTAAGCTACTGATTATGCCGGAATAATCAACGGTCCCTGTATGGGTTGATCACACGTAACAAGTACAGTGGCGAGACAGTAAATGGGCATACTTGGCCGAGCAAACAAATTCAAAATCATGGTTCTAGTGACTGTCTCGCCTCGTCAAACTGTTTATACAAACCGAGTACTCGGCCGAGGGCACTGTCTCGCCACTGTACTCGTTACGTGTAATCAACCCTTAAAAAAGCAGCAGAAACCGCGAGGCGGAGCTAGTATTAAAAACTCGTTTCTAATCA
This sequence comes from Alcis repandata, assembly GCA_949125135.1. Lineage (NCBI taxonomy): Eukaryota > Metazoa > Arthropoda > Insecta > Lepidoptera > Geometridae > Alcis > Alcis repandata. The sequence continues at coordinate 4,507,618 of OX421226.1, read as the reverse complement.
TTATAAACGAGTTCAAGGATAATTCTACAATGGTGTCTACTCTCTCTGTCTCTCTCACATGCGTAGTTGCCGGGATTCCCTAATCTGGATTAATTTTCACTTGAAGGCCAGCTCACTTTCACCCGGAGCTTTCACGGGTGCTGCTCAGATGTCCTTGCAAAGTCCCTTATGTTCCATTGCAAAACAACCTCGATGGAATTTGATGAACTTAATTAAACCATTGCGTAGAAACGAATAAGGTTTCCAGATATGTGTTTGTTCGCATGTATGAAATAAGTTTCGAAAGCTTCGTACGACTTGAGAATAAGATACTTTTGAGAATATTGAGAATTCTGTGCTTATGTACAGATTGTATAGTTACTTCATGTTTTGCAATCCTGGGCCCGTACCATGACCTCTTAAAACCATGATGGTTACGTTTGTTTCCGACGCTGCGCGACCGCGAATCCTATCGCGGCGCAATAAGGTTCATGGTTGCGCAGCGTCGGAAACAAAACGTAACCATCATGGTTTTAAGAGGTCATGGAACGGGCCCAGATTTCTATAGATACCATAACGCACGAAGATGTACTTCACACTCCTCTATTTCTACTCTTCCTATTCTTACTTAATTATTTTTGCCTTTCTTAACTTTCTTAGTAGATAGTGTGATCGCTACAAGGGCCTCGTAAAAAGCGAGGCTACAAAATAAACCTTTTTAAAACGACTAAGCTGACACAAGCTGTTGCGAAAGGCTTTTAGAATTCCGTCGAATGGATTGGTCTCCTGCCTTCTTCCAGTCCTATATTAGGTCGAGAGCCCTAGACTTCATCAGCGGCCTTTCTCTCAAGTGCAAGCCGACGGGGGCGGGTGACGTAGTGTAGCCAACTGTAGGGCTAGCACAACTTTGACGTAAAAATACGTAGCGAGCTTTCGATAGAAAAGTGCACGCCATTTACGACTGTCAAGTATGCTTCTGACGGGTGTAAATGGCGTACACTTTTCTATCGAATACTCGCTACGTATTTTTATGTCAAAGTTGTGCTAGGCCCACTGTTTTAGCAGTAGGTCTACTGTTTTTTGGCAGCTATCTTTGTTTTCTAGAAATGCTTTACAGTTAGGGTTACCATATGATATTTGAAAAGTCCGAGAGAAAAGCCGGACACAGCAATAAAAGTCCGGACATTGGACTTGCGTCCCCTTCATGTCGACAATTTTATTTTGCCCATAAATCAGAATGAATCAGAGATAGACTGATTTGATACTACTTGTGTAAGTTTTATTACTCGTATTCTATTTCTACCCAAAAAGCTGGACAAAGTCCGGAGAGAAGCCCATAAGTCCGGACAAATCCGGACTGATGGTAACCCTATTTATAGTACAAGCTACAGTTTTTTTTTGTGTTTTTTTTTATCAAAACAAATCATTTTAGCCAAATCTGTAGACTTTAGATTCGTGTTACTGTTTTCTACAGTTTTTTTTAGAATTACTTTACAGTTTTCCTCTGTGACAGGGTTGGCAACACAGGTGACGTCATCCCGTCCCGAAACGCAAATCTTGCAAGTTAGCCAAATCAAATGCAAACGTGCTCGCAAGCAAAACTGTTTACTCTATTTTCTAGTAATATGCATTCGAATCAATTATGAAAGCAAGTTTTTTGCTTACTGTAGTAAATCTTGTTCTACTTCATCAAACAGGGTTATAAAGAAAGGGTACGCTAAGCCGAAAAAGGCTCATAGTACTCATTATTGTGAACAATTTACTATGGGGTCAACCCGGAACTTGCGATAAAAAATCAACTGTTAGTATAGAAAAAAGTCAATGACACTCGACAAAATGAAACTGCAGATTTTTTTTTTCGCAAATTTCCGGTTGGTACCATAATAAACGTTGTTCATAACTTATGAACAACTTATGAACTGCTTATTTTACTCATCCTTATGAATCATAAGGATGAGTAAAATAAGCCCTTTTCGACTTAGCATACCTCTTCCTTAATAGCCGTGTGTACAGTTTCGTTATCAGTTCTAAGTTGAGTGATATTGGTTTTAAATCTTTGTTTGTTGTTTGTTTGACAAGGACAACTAACACCCAGACCCAGGACAGATATTTTAAATTCATCATTCAAACATCTACCCGGCGGGAATTGAACCCGGGACCTCTGGCTTATAAGGCGGATATTACCGCTGAGCCAAACAGGTCGCCAATAAAGTTGATCCGATTCCGCTAAACCGGGACTCCCGCAAAAGTGCTCTCGCCCTCTATTATACCGTCATCGATGCATCGCTTTGTCTCTGGAGTCGCCCTATATTGGGTCGAGGGCTCTTGGCTCCGCCGACAACAGCGACTTGAGTCGAGTGCACGCTGACCTCAACGATCGGTGACGTCATTCTTCTTCAGGAAAATTTAAATGAAATCTTGGTTAACGTTGACTTTGTAATTTGTTTTCAGGTTACAAACGGTAGATTAGAGTTTAGATGTACGATAAAAAAAAAACATACAGACGAATTGATAACCTCCTCCTTTTTTGAAGTCGGTTAAAAATCGTTTGAAACTACTCATATTGGTGAGGCTTATACTATTAGAACTAAAAAAAAGAATTTTTTTTGAAGTGACTAAATGCAGTTGGCCACTGAGGCCTCCACAGCGTACCGGGCGTTGAAGCAAATACCTACTTAAAAGTATGTACATACAGGCAAATAAAGGGTCTACTGTTAAGTAGTCCAGTCCATAATATGTAAAGCCGGCGACTGACCTGTAACATTTCGTCGTAACGTAACGGTTACGTTACGACGAAATGTTGCAGGTCAGTACAGCGAGCCGATCCGCTCGCTCATAGCGCCGCGTGCTCCACCACGCTCGCTTCGAATGCTACGTTACGGCAAAATGCTCAGGTCAGTCGCCGGCTTTAGACTTATTCTATCTTTTTTCATATTGTGGGCTTTTTGATGAACAGTGAATGAGATCTTTGAAGTTTAGTCATTTAAAGGCGATGTTAGTTTTTCGGTAAATAGAACTGTACATCTGCCCACCGCGAGTTATGAAATAGAACAACCACAAATAAAGGTACCATGAGTTCTCAGCGCGAGCTTAAATTGGATCCCCGGCTTTCGTCTTCTTCTGTCAGCTAAAGAAAAAGCTTGACAAAAGCCAACGCAATCCAATTCAGGCTACGGGGCCGGAGGCGGGAGGCTGCTCTATAGACAAAATTTAGCACTTATTTTTTGCTTTTTTGTATGAGCGCTACATTTTGTCACAGATTAGATAATAAATGAAAATAAATTCGTTTATTTAGAAACAAACAACAATTAAACAATGGGAAATCGATGACACCTGCATAAGTATAAAACTGTGTCGCAGGTGTCATCGCCCTCCTCCGAGAAATTCCTTTTAAAAATAAAACAAGTTAAAATATTAAAATAGAAATTAAGATAAAAAAGCAACAAACAGTCGAATTGAGAACCGTCTTCTTTTTGGAAGTATGTTCAAAATTAAATGAAACATGATTTTAGGGTATAAAGGCGGGATGGGTTGTGTTGTGTGTGAGGGGGTGAGGGGATATGGGGGTGTGTGTTTGCGTATGTGTTACGTTATATATATACTTATATAGGTAGCTATAGTAAATATAGTTACTACGTGTTTTGTATAACTCTATGAGCAAAGGAAGTCGCCTTCTGATTGTAGACCAACGAAAGTATGTCTAATACGTTTATCCATCATTAATTAAGGCGAACAAATCTGTAGCCGGCATCGCAGCGTCTGTCTGTTTAGTATCGTTCGTTTCGAGGGCCACCGGACGGATTTAGGCGCATGTCTAATAAAATATTCAGTAATCCACTGTCCGAGACTTAAGACACGCCTCGTGTACTACGGAATCAGGGTCTCTTTCTACATACTCAGAAAGCTTCAAACTATTTTTGTTTATATGGAGTACTAGAGGTAGTTTGGCCCCGCGGGTTCACCCGCGTTTTCCGGGAATGCAAGGTATAAGCTACTTTCGTACCTACCAAATTTTATCTAGGTAAATCCATTCAGCCGTTTTCAGTAAACATCCAAACTTTGGCATTTATAATATCAGTAGGATTAGCTGGCTTTAGTATCTAATTGTACGTACAAAGGTATTAAATTAACTTGGGATTTTTACGGAGCAAAACACTTCAGACGCATTTAAAATAATTATTTTTACAAAAAACAAATAATTATTTTTACAAAAAACAAAAAAACAAAAACCGACTTCAAACCGACTATTGAGTTATTCATCTATTTGTCGCGCACGTACTTAATGCAAATTTAAGACTTATATGGTTTTCTCATTGATACCATTATCAGAACTGGACTAAATTGAAATGGGACCAAGTGGGAAGCGTCAGCTTTCTAATAAAAAAAGAATCATCAAAATCGATTCACCCCAGTCAAAAGTTATGAAGTAACAAACATTAAAAAAAAACATACAGTCGAATTGATAACCTCCTCCTTTTTTGAAGTCGGTTAAAAAAGCTGATAATATAGGGACTTTCTCAGCCTGTTTCAAGTTTTTCGTCTTGTTTTCGCTCGTGTTATTTTTACGTCAGCAGTTGTACGAGTATTTTAGGCAGTGACTAACTTTAAGAAAGCTTTATAAGTATGGTCCATAACCTTTAAACATATGAAGTGATTTTCTTGAATGTTAGCTAAGAACACCCTCAGTCGAGTCACCTTTCAAACATGAAGAAAACTAAATCAAAATAGGTTTAGCCATTTGAAGATTTATGAAAGTGAGAATTCGCCGGTTACCGCCAACTTGTTTTTCTCTCTCTTTGTCTTTTTTTAACCGACTTGAAAAAAGTGACGGTTTTTAATTCAACTATACTCGTATTTTATTTTTTTGTATATTTGTTCCGCGACTATTTGTTGGAAATAACTCAATTTCTCATTTCTATTTCAGATGGAAAGTTTGTTAAAAGAAATGCAAGATCCAGAAAACGGTGTACCTGTTAGAAGTCAAAAACTTTTTCTCAGTGTTATTCCTTCTGCTTTTACTGGTAAGTCTGCTGGTCTCTTTTCATTTCCACATAAGAGAAAAGGATAGCTATAGCAACAATGTTCAAGTTTTCTTTAGTTAGAAAGAATCGATTGAAAACTCACGAGAAGAATTTAGGTTTTTTTATTAGGACCTTGGTTGTAATATATGACTTTAAATGCTACTACGACCTAGACCTAGGCGATAGTGCTCCGGCTACTTCTTCGAATTCCCTTGTATAGTCAATAAATACAATATTCTTGGTATAATGCCAGTTCTTAGAAAATGTGTAGTACCTAACCGTAGTCCGACGTGTTTCCCTTCTCAGCCCCAATGTCTGATTGAAAAATCAATACCAGAAACACATGGTGAACGCCCGCAGGTACAGCCGGCGACAAAACCCGCAATTTCATAAAACAGTCAAGCGGACAAAAAAAAAGAGGTCCAAAACGATTTTAACATTGTCTTAGTTAACAACGTCTAGTATTACACTAGACTAGAAGAGCAAACTTTGTGTCAAACAAAAAATGCATTGTTTGTTCATGTTTGCCATTGATTGAATCAGGCGTTTCTTTGCGGAAGTTTATCTTTTTCACTTCCATCGGAGAAACGCAAAAGTTTAACCCTCTCAATTTTATACTAAACACCCTAAACTGTTTTTATCGAATAATACGGCATAATCGACAGCGTCTTATAAAACGTGCTTTTAAAGGGTTTCACCTCTGTATAACAACAAAGAAAAGTTTGACGCCGAAACATTTCTTTGTAGGTATTTTACTTTTGATTGCTTTCGTTTTAATTACACAACTGTTAAAAAGAGGGTGTTATATTTTTAGGGTTTCCATTGTTTTAGTAATCGTTTGTTAAAAGTTTACTTTTCTTTCTACCAGTTTGCGGCGAAGCCAAAAAATGAAGGATTATGCGTTTAACCAGCAGGGCTAGCACAGGGCAAAGAGAAACAGTGTTTCCCCCGTTTTAATACCGCGCGAAAGAGACAAACATATCCATATTCTAGCCTTGTCGCAGATCTAACCCCGACGGGTGATATGCCGTATTCCAGTACCCTGGCCAAATGCAGGCCGGTGGATTCGATACGTCATTGAATTTCTCTTATCTTTGTCGATTCGTTCTTGGGACTGTTGTCACCGACTGTACCTTTAATATCAAGCAACCGGCGCGGACGTTCACCGCGAGGAAGCCCATACATTTCCCGGCGTCTAATATTCTCTCCTATTTACATACCTTTCCAGCGCACGCGTAGCTTTGCACAATTTATGAGATTGTACCACTCTTTTTAAAACGCTTTCGGCGATTTATGAAAACGCTCGTTTAATTTTGGACCGTGTTGCTTTCGAAGTTTCTGAAAAATTAATAGAAACGGTTTGGGTTCCTGAGCGGGCAACAACATTTTCATTTCATTATTTTTTTCTTCCGGATGTAGATGTTTATTATTTAATTATAAGTGGTGTAAGGGGTTAGGTAAATCTTGTTAATTTTAAGTGTGTTGTTATACTGCCCTCATAAGACCAAGAGCGGTATCTAAAAAAAATGATTTCTGTTTCTCACTTATCGGGTGCGATATAGTTTTTCAGAAGCATATGTATTTTTTTTTTGATAAACCGCCCTTGGGTTTATGATGGCAGTATAATAGTTGTAGCTAAAGTAACTGATGTTGTGATCAGTGCTGTCCTCACCTGAAAAGTTACAAAGAAGAAAACAACTACTTAAATTCTATTACTTACGAGTATTCTTCTTCTTTTAATATCAATGCTTTATGTTCTTTCCCAATATTAACATTCAATAAGAAAGCAAATATAGTAGTTAAAACTGGTTAAAAAGAGTCCTACTGATTCATACCGCGACCTTTGATACTTAAAAAACGGTCGAAAACCGTCTCTTTCTGAAGTCGGTTAAAAACGAATCAAGAATGTCGATTGACACTAGGTATTTTGAGATATTTGCATTCAATTTCCCCGGTCCCTTTTGTCTTATCACCTTGAATTTTCTAGAGGGTTGCTAATAAATAATGAATCGGCTCAATTGGTACTCTGTTCTTGGATTCCAGGTTACGATCTTGTCGAATGGCTAATGGAACGGTTCAATCTAGATGAGACTAGCAACGGTGAGTGTAAGTTGAGCTTTCGACTGAGTGTCGTGGTTCGGTGTCTACTGTCTTAACAGGATGTTTCTGAATAGTGTAGTAATAATTAAGGATGTTCTTCTACACGTCTGTGAACAGCTTCTTTGGCTTCCTGAACGTAGCGGCAGAGAGGAACGATGGGCCCTGCCTTAACCATTTATTAAAGACCCACGTGCTGCCTTGGCGTCACTGTCTCAAATAATCTACATAATATATATATGTCTGCGTTCTTGTTAGTGTCTTTAAATATTTAATATGTGACTGTGTAATTATTTTATTCTAATTATTTTATTTTTGACTTGAACTTGGATTTAATTTCATTAACATTGTGTATAATTTGTATGTTTTAACTGATTTTGATTTTAATTGTAATTTTATTATGTATGGATTTTCTATTTTTATCCGAAATACATAAATTATTTGAATTTGAATTTATAATACAAGTTTGCCAAATTCGGGATAGAAAAAAAAGAAAGAGAAAATTTATTTCGTGACTAAAAATTTTGTATTTTAGTAGAATTTAGCTAACTTGTGTCCTAAAACTTGTTCACTTTGACGTTTAGAACATAACCCTTAAGTATTACTACACCATTCCGAAATACCTTGTATATGTGTTTGTGTAACCGCCTTTAGCTGTAAGGAGGAAATTACGATCACCAACTATCTCTTTCATGCATTTATAAAAAAAATATATCATAAATAGTATGATTAAACAAAATTAAAACAAATCGAAACGAAAGTTTCTTTCAAATATTTGTTCTGGTATTAATGACGAACTGGGGAAGTTTAAAAAAGACTGGACGGTGCTGGCCTAAGACAGGCAGAAATGGAAAAAAATGGAGGAGACCTATGCCCAGCAGTGGGAAATTTAAGGTGAACTAAAAAAGACATGTTTTTAATTTGTTGTTTTTTTTTTAATATTATAGATGCAAAACCACTGTGGATTGCATTATCCTCATCAACCATTTTCCACACAATTCGGGCTGGTGAGTATAAGTTCCTTTTCTTCGCATCACCGCATCATTTTTACAGGTCGTTTGCAGTAATTTTATTTCTTAAAAAATGTAAAAATGCGCGAAAGAGATAGCTGATGTCCGTATATCTCCCTCTTAAGGCGGAGAATACGACGCGCGGCTATCTCGCTCGCTCATTTCAACATTTAAATATAAATATCATATATATATATCATATAGTATGTATATAAATGTATATATAAAATCACTGAATCAACTAATGAAAAATCGCACTCGGACAAGTTGCTCAGCATTATATCACAATCACAAAGCTCCACAAAGAAAATTGATCCAAACAAGTTTTCAAACATAAAAATGGACAAAACATAAAGTATATGCATAGGTATTGAAACTTGTTTGAGTCTAAAGTTCAGAATTTTTTGCTAAAGCCTTGTAAAACAATTTTTTTTCTTATAAAATAAAATTTATTAAAGCCTTCTTATATTATTCTGTGCAACTTGACCGAATACGATTTTTCATAATTTTATTCAGTGATGTTATAACTTTATAAATGTTGAAATGAGCGAGCGGGATAGCGGTACTTCATATTCTGCGCCTTAAAGCGTCGAAGACCGTTAACCGTTCTATCAATCGCTTATATGTATTTTAGTTTCATTGTTAGACCTCAGATTAAGTAGTAAGGCAGATAGAGTCCCGCCGAAGATCCAAGTGAAGCCAAAAACTACCCTACTGCCCGTGTACGTAAATTTCACGCACTAAGTGACGCAAAAAACTACGTAAAAACTACCCGAATAACAAAATGTCATTTTGACATTTGTATTCGAAATACTAACCTAAAAAATATGATGTTTACGTGTTCCATGAGATGCTATTTACGATAAGTGGACACGTGGAATGTTATGCCGTCGGGCGTCTTTTTTACTTTTGCGTAATTTTTAGCTGTGTTTTATTTATTTTTCTTGTCAACATTGTTGTTCGTGTTGTGTTTTCTGATCAACTGACGTAAGAACTGACGATTGATTCAGGTAGTTTTTATGCGTCAATATGTGCTTGAAGTAAACGTACACGGTCAGTAGGGTAGTTTTTGGCTTCACTTGGATCTAAGGCGGGACTCTATCTGCCTCACTACTTGATCTGAGAGTAAGACTAATAAACTTGGTCGTGGATTCAAGTGTCAATGTATATTACCAAATGTATATACGGTTATAAAGAAGGGGTAAAAGTTGTTCATAATGATGAGTACTATGAGCCCTATTCGGCTTAGCATGCCCTTTCCTTATAACCCTGTATTATGAATAATACACCAGTTGTTATCACAGTCTGGACTCATAAAATTGTATTTCATATTATGATGGCAATACTTTTTGTACTATGATTGCGGAATATGTACCTATGTATGTAGCTTGTGAAAGATACTAACATTATGAAAAGTAATTTCTTGGCTCTATTTGTATGTAAGCTATGCATCCATTGTGCTTTTGTAGTGTATTTAAACGTAGCTAAAGCTAATCATTCTTTCTTTACAGTTGAAGCAGTAAATTTAGGCAATCAACTATGCCAATATGGTTATTTCTTTCCTGTAAACGATTTGAAAAACCTTGTCTTGAAAGATGATTCTTCTCTCTATAGATTTCAAGTGAGTATGCAACTTTTAAACCACTGTTTAGGTTCTAGGTTAAGTATTTTTCAAATAACAATTGCACCCTAGCCAAGTTGTAATTCTATAATCGAAACGCTATAGAAAACTATGACAATTTAGGAATGACTTTTCTGTCATAAAATAAATAATCTATCAATTTTAGAAATGTCTTTCCCATACATTTTCTTGGTTTTTTAAAGCGTTTCGATTATAGAATTGCAACTTTGGGAGGGGGCTGGCTAGTCTGTGTTCATTAAACAATGTAATTAATTAATTAATCATTCTTTTTCTACTGCACGATTCAATGTCAGTGAAGCTTTACTGAATTTTGCATTGGGCGCTAAACGACAGGTTTTTTTATGTAAAAATATCAAGGCACGCGATAAAGTTCCCACTACCCTGCCTTTTTTTGGTCACAAATGCTAGACAAATACATAACTGCGAAAGTCTGTGACGATGTTTGTAATCAGAATTTTGTTAAATTTTGATTTTCGTACCCTGGATTAATAACATTCATAGATGGCTTGAAACTGATACTGTATAAACCAATAAGGGTGCCTTCAAGATATCTTCAAGTCGCGTGCTCAATCGCAGACCCCATCATTGTCTACCACCAGGCGAGATAGCGGTCAAACGCACGATTATCACAGAACAACAAACAAAAACAGACAACGTGCAAAGACAAAATCTTATTGCAATCTAGCGATTGTTTTCGACCTAACCGCGCACGTACCACGATTCGGTACAGGCACGAAATCTTACTTCAACGTTTCGCGACCCCAGAGTCCATACTATTGGCCGTGGCAGGCCTCGCGAGTGTGCGGCGCGGGCGGGTCGGCGGCGCCCACGCTGGGCCCGGATAACGTGGAGTACGCCATCTACCTCGTGAAGCGGACTCTGCGCAACAAGCAGCGGCACGGCCTCGAGGAGTACGAGCAGGAGGCGCTGGCCAACCTCAAGAAGAACCTCGCGGCCAAGTGGGACTTTATCACCATGCAGGCTGAGGAACAAGTGAGTTCATACTAATACGAGCGCCGCGGTAAATTAGGGTTAAATAGCTATTTTTTTAAAGGATGGGTAGAACAGCGACATGACGGTAACGCGTTATAATGAATAGCGTAGGGTCATTGTTATCGCCATTTTTTTACTAATATTATAATTAAAGTAAATTGACGAAACGAGAAATGCGTGAACGAAGCGTCCGCAAAGCATAGGATATTGGCTATTTATTTCAAGATAATCTCGAACGGCTTAGGATACCCTCCTTCACCTCCTTGAAACTTATGGTTCCCCCACACCTACTTATCGTGCGATCAGTAACTGTAGGAACCTTCATGATCCACTGCAACTTGAGTGTCTTCATGTCGCGAGGGAATCGGTTCCTTCTAGGCAAGCGTGCTCTATCGTCGACCGCATCATTGCTTATCAGGCAAGATGGTGGTCAATCACAAGCCTACAATTGAATAAAAAAAACTTATCGGGGGCATTGCACAGGTACGACTAGCTAAAGAGCGCAAGAAAGGCGACAAGATAGTGAGCGACAGCCAGGAGCGCGCGTACTGGCGCGTGGCGCGGCCGCCGCCCGGCGCCGGCGTGCCGTCCGCGCTGGAGCCCTGCCCCGTGCCGGTGCGCGCGCGCCACCCGCGGACCACCAAGAAGCGCACGCACCACCAGCTCAAGAAGGAGGTGCGTATACATACTCGTAGACACACTCTTTATTGTTCACACCACAAAAAAATATTAAAAAAATTGTTTGCAAAGTCGGTTAACGGACGATAGTTTAACGTGACAACGTGATAACAAAACTGATGAAATGATTGCATACTTTTCTCGCTCCGATCGTAACGTTACAATGAGCGTAACGGGACACTTTTTCGTGCGTGCAGCCGGTGTTCATCGATCTATAATATTAGACGTTGTCATGTCAAAAACACAAAAAAAAACACGTGTCTAACTATCACGGTTCATGAGCTTATAGCCTGGTGACAGACAGACAGGCAGATAGACGGATAGACAGCGAAGTATTAGTAATACGGTCCTGTTTTACCTTTTGGATACGAAACCCTGAAAACACTTAAAACTAGTGCAACAACTGGCGGCCTCTTATGTCTTGCGACACAAACAGGGGCTCTTTTTCGTTGTCACATCGCGGTACCGAAGGCCGAACAGTGGGGTGTCAGCGATTGGGCTTACGCTGCGGAATATTTCTGTTACCGCAAATGTGAAACTATCGTCATAACAGTATGAAACAATACCGAAATTTTAAGTTAAAATTTTAATTAGAGATACCTAAATCCATGTTGACAAGAATCGAAAATGTCAGTTCGAAGGACCAACCTCGTATGACATACACCGGCTCGAAGGATCAAAATTGTCGCAAATAACGGAATTTATTTTACTATGGACGCTTTACGAATGTTTAGGCTCACTCTACAGGATTGAATTCAAATCCAGTTTTTAGTCTATTCCGTGCGTAAATATTCGTATTTTGTCTCTAGTGTAAGTATTAACTAGATGCTCTCATAAACTTAGGAGTTTACACATCCTAAATCGATTACGATCCATATTTATTTCATTCAAAGTTTTTACTGAAAACAATACTTCTGAAACAACTAGTATTTAGCAAAATCCAAAACTCGCCACAAGCGAGATATCATAGCTAGAACTTGTGCCAGTTGCAATACCTAGCTTGACTACTACTAGTATTATATAAACACCCTGTAAATTGAGATTTCTAACGGTCGTACTAACCCCACACTTGTAAATACTTCTATTAGTCCCGTAACGTCTTCCTACTAGCCTGCGCAGGCGACAAACTTTATCCGAGTCTTTGACCGTCAATAACTAAGATTAAGGTAAGTGTCTCACCGCCGGCTATTGTCTTACTCAAGAACAGGACAGCTGTGATGTAATTTCTTGGGACGGAAAGAGACGCGTATAAACAATTTAGTCCGCTCATAGCTGCTAGCCAGCGGTTGGAAACCTGCCTTTGAGAGACAGAGATAAAACTGAGGATAAAGTATGTCGTCCGCGCAGTCTCTAATTCTATCTACTTTCACATTCTTCTAGATTGAACATCTAAAAGCGAGCCTGGACCGTACAAGAGTGAAGACTTCAATTGCCCTCGAGGCTCTTTTGGCCTACTCGGAGACTTTCGCTCCCTACGATCCTTGGCTCACCCCGCCGCAGCCCTCCAACCCTTGGGTCAGCGACGACACCCTATTCTGGCAAATTAACAACCCCCTGTGAGTGCAGAACTTACCTAATAGCTGCCTATTAGCTCTGCCTAGCGCCTAATTTATTTGTAGTATTCACTTTTGTTCATAATGGAGTAAAATCCGTAATTCCCATGGGGCAATCTAAAAGGGTTAAGCGCAAGTGAGCAAATGGTACAAAGAAAGTAAGCCATAGCTCTAAGAGTTGTCTTTGCATTGCCTCCATAAGAGGCAGATCATAAACTCAATCGCCGAATCCAAATATTTTGCTCTATCGTCAACGAAAGGATGTTTGCTCCCTTTTTAGTTGGAAATTAGCTGTGCACTTTTTCTTATTACTTGCTTTACCTTGATCCCGTTTGATAGAAAAATGCTTTCTTAGATTACTTTACTCTTAAAAAGAAACAGACATGACCTGTGAGTTTTCCTAAGCTCTATTTTTCATATAGGATGGGTGATGTGACGCTGAGATTATTTTTACCTTCCGTATGTATTTTACTTAATAATCAAAATTTTTTTTGAACGACTACTGACAACTTGCTTGTCGTTCAACGAAACGTTACACGACAACCAAGCAAATAAGCATGTCTACATTACAGTCATTATCAGTTCGTATGCAGGACGGAAGCCTCAAGCCTCCTCTCCTTTATGCCAGTCTTTCATATTCTGACGCAGTCTTGGCCAAGAGTTTCCTAAGACTTTATCAATGATATCAATCGATCTACGGATGGGTTTCAGTTTCACAGTACTCGCCATAATTTGAAAGCACCAACCATTTAACTACCACCCAAAGCCGACACATGCCTAACTTGGTAACTTATTGCTTCCAGGGTGGGAGTTCCCAGCGAAAAGCGCGTGCAACGCTGGGCTCTCTCCATCGAGGAGCTGGTCTCCGACCCCACGGGGCTCCAGGAGTTCACCAGTTTCCTCCGCAAAGAGTATTCCCATGAGAACATACGATTCTGGACTGCCGTCATGGACTTAAGAAGAAGCAGTACAAAACAAATACCTAAAAAACTTGGAGAAATATATGAGTGAGTATGATTGCTTGGCCCAATTCTTCATTGGTTTCTCTACATGTTTAGGCCGGCTGATACCTCGATGAACTTATTTTCGTCTTCGGCCAGTCGAAACAGTTGTTTTAAAAGTTGTGGGTCACGAAACAAACACGAAAACAAAACGGAATAAAATGGTGGATGACATAAAACCAAAAAATGCTTGGTTCCAGGGAGTTCCTAGCCCCAGGCGCTCCTTGCGAGATCAACATCGACGGCGCCACCGCCGACAAGGTCGCGGAAGGGCTCCGCAGCGGGTCGCGGTACGCGCTCGACCACGCCGCCGACCACGTGTACGGGCTGCTGCTGAAGAAGGACTGCTACCCGCGGTTTGTGCGCTCCGACCACTTCCAGCGGCTGCTGACCGAAGGGAAGAATGTGCATCAGAAGAAAGCTAAGTGAGTGCTACAATTATGTGATCAAATATGATCGTTTTCTTTTTCCTTATTTGTGAGCGCCGGAACAACGATTTCGCAGATCATAAATACCTGGCAATATAGTACAAGTCTCTCATTAACAGAAAAGAACCTCCAAAATCGCTCCATGTATCAAGGGCATCCCGACCGATCGGTGATCATTATGTTTGAAGTTAGAATGCAATATATCGCGAATAAGTTAAATGCGGGTAGTTGAAGTTTATTTTTGTCGAAGGTTCTTCAACTTCGGCGGGCAAGTGAAGAAGAAGCCGGGCGCGAGCAGCGGCGCGTGCGCGAGCGGCGCGGGCCTGGCGCGGCGGCGCGGCTCCGACCGCTCGCTGTCGGGCTCCGCGCACGAGCTGGCCGCGGGCGCCGCCGCGCGCGCGCCCGACCCCGCGCACTCGCACTCGCAGTCCAACCTGGCCGAGCTGGCCGACCCGGCCGACCCGGCGGACGAGGCGCTGCCCTGGGAGAGCGCCGCGCCGCCGCCGCGCGCGCCGCGCCGCCGCCAGGACTCCGCCGCCGACTCGGGCTCGTCCTCGTCCGACGTGTCGTGCGCCGTGGCCGTGGCCGTCGCGGGCGAGCGCGCGCGCCGCCTGCCGCAGCAGAGCACGCTGGACGGCGGCCTGCGCGGCGCGCCGCCGCCGCTGCGCCGCCTGTCGGCCATCGAGCCGCGCCACCTGGCGCCGCTCGCCTCGCCGCCGCACTCGCCGCGCGCGCCGCCCGCCCCCGCGCCGCCGCCCGCCCCCGCGCCCGCGCCCGCCCCGCTCCGGCCGACGCCAACCATCAGCGTGAGCTCGGCCCCCGAAGAGGAGGCGGCGCGCGAGTCCCCCGAGGAGCCCCGCTCGGTGGCGCTCTCGGACGAGCCGTCGTCCGTGTTCGCGTCGACGGCCGCGACGCCGACGGAGCGCGAGGAGCCCGAGTCGCGCTGCACGCTGCGCGCCGGGGACGACCTCGAGCTGCCCGCCGACGAGGAGCCCGCGGCCGCCGCCGCCGCCCCCGCCGCCGGCCCGCCCGGCCCGCGCCTCGCCGACCTGCCGCCGAGCGCCTCCATCGAGGACGAGGTGCCCGAGCCGGCCGCGCCCGCTCCCGCGCCCGCTTCGAGTGACTCGAGCCGAGCGAGCGCGGGGGCGGGGGCGGGGGCGGGTGGAGCGCGCGCACCGGTCGCGCCGCTGGCGGTGGGCGAGGACATCGGCGCGGAGGAGGACAACGCAGACAAAGTGCCTTGCGCGAGCGCGCCGCCGCCCGACGTGGGGCCCTCGCGGGGGAGCGCGGGGCCCGTCGGGGGCGAGGAGAGCGGCCGCGCCCGGATCCCCGCCGGGCCCGACGAGGGCGAATCGAGTACCTGCAGCCGAGGCCCCGCCGGCTCCGAGGAGTCGAGTTCGCGCGGCCGCGGCCCCGCCGGCCCCTCGGACTCGAGCGGCGGCCGGGGCCCCGCGCGCACCCGGGGGCCCCCCGCTCCCGCGCACCGCAACGACGTCTGTCCCTGGGAGGACGAGTAAGTAGCCGCACGCCGCCCGACTACCCCCGCTATTGTTTACTCCACCGAAGTTTTGCTAAACTGCGCACGATAAAAACAAATGAAGAACAAATTAAGATAGTAAGTAACTTTTAAACAATTTGTCTATGACCGCTCACACCGCTATATGGATACGTACGTATACGAAACCATAGAATTTGGCACAACTAACATGCTAAACCGAGAAAAATACATTATACTCAGCATTGTAAACAACCTTATTTATGGGGCCAACTGTAATAATATATAAGCCCTTATGTCTGACATTTACTGCGTCTTGGATATTATAATATATGATATTCACAACTAATAAATACCGTATTTGATACTAGATATAAAAATCCAGAACTCGCTACCCAGACATTTACGTGGCTATCGATTATTTATTACAAGTAACTACGAGTATTAATCCTTTAAGCAAATAATTTTATCGTCCCCAGTTTGGCAAAATGCTAATAGATCGTGTACGTTTAGTAGATTAGATTATCTCTTTGACACTAAGTTATTGTATATCAAATAAACGCATGCCACGCCTTAACGATAATAGGAACATATCTAAATACATATTGTAGTTTTAATGTACGGTCTGTTTCTTTTTAGATGATCAATTGACCAATTATGTAAACAAATATGGCGCCAATTGTTTCGACCAATGACAGTCTTCAATATTTCAACTGAAGCATATTATTGGCTGCTGGTCCGCCATTTTTGTTTACACAATTAGACATCTGAAAATAAATCGATTGAATGTGCTTGTACACGTAAAATATTAGAAAAAATAAATGTAGATAATTAATGTAATTTAATGTTAATTTTTATTAATACTTAGTGATAGTTTTTTATTTTTATTTGTAGTAATAGAAACACTCCTGCACAGTATTTTACTTAGAATGTAGGTAGATTTATTATTTCATTACCTCAATAAATTGTTTTAATTTTTAATTTGTTTTATATCTTCTGTGGTTACATACTCGTTACCTATGTATTTGTGTAGTTAGTAAACAGAATTCCAACTTTGCTTGTGCCTTAATATTTAACTTTTTTATACATAAGGTGCCAGTGTATTTGCCATGAAAAATGGCACTCTGTCTAACTAAATAGGTATCTTGCTCTGATACGTTTATTTTGTCATATTGTCATCTCGCTCCCGCGCTAGATCTCCGTTTTGGTTACAGTCCTCAAGAAGGAAAAGCGTACTCTTAATAGATGTCTGAATGATTTTGAAGGTTATAGATCTAAACTAAAATGAAGAACTTTTGAGGACAACACTTTTCTGGTACAAAAACTTTCGATTTGAAATTGAACCTATTTATAATCTAAAAATAAGTGAAAGGATCAAACTCACTTATTTCTGTACCTACTTTCGAGAAAATTGCAACACATTATTTTAGGGGTTTTTTGTACTGATAATGTTATCGAATTAATAGCAGATATTAAGACTAATTCTGTACCTATGGTTCAGGAATGCAATACAAGGAAAAAATAAAGAGAAATTAGGTAGTAAGGTACTGAAATATCCGCTTATTACAAACTTATTACTGCCTCCTCGGCCTATTTGGCTCAGCGGTAGTGTATCCGTCTTATAAGCCAGAGGTCCCGGGTTCGATTCCCGGCCGGGCAGATGTTTGAATGATGAATTTAAATATCTGTTCTGGGTCTGGGTGTTAGTTGTCCTTGTCTTTGTGTGTGTTCCATGGCATCCCCGACACAGGATTTATTCCTAGTGGGGAGTTATGAGTGTGAAACGTTTATTTATTTTATTTATTTTTTACCTAGGTACCTACGGTTCAAGAATGCAATACAAGGAAAAAATAAGAGAACTTAGTAGATAGTGAGGTACTGCAATAGTCGCATACTACATACATACTGATTACTGGCCTATATAAACATCCTCAAAAGTATGTCCTCTGCGCATCGAGTAAATTCTACGTGAATCAGTGGAAACTTATCAGACCGCCGATTCCACTTATTAGGTTCAACTTTACTATGAAAACTGACAATTTAACGTTACTATGTTAGTTATGAAGCCGGTTACAGCCTGACGTGGTTTTGACACGTTGAAGCAGGTACTACGTGTTACGGCTCGGGTACACTTAATCCGTTTTCGGCCGAAGTATGCTGTCGAAGGTTAAACTCGGCCGATAAAATCATACGTATGAAAAATGTTGGCGGTTGTAGTAGTGGCTCTTTAACTTTTTCATACGTTTGATTCGATCGGCCGAGTTTACCCGACGACACTCAAACATATTTCGGCCGAAAACAGATTACGGGTAGGTACTCGAGCCGTAACGTCTAAATAAATATGTATAGTTGTCGTTGTCCCATTATGTTCAAAAAGTCTAGCCATCTCTATTGTCTATGTCTAACTCTAACATAAATGTTTTCTCTTCCAGGAATTCGTGTGAAAGTGACGCTCCATTTGTTAAAACTTACGCCACGCTCGGTTACTTATAATTTTAGTAGGCGAGTATCAACAATATTTTACGATGTCAGGGTTATAGAAAGAATATTTTAGTTTTTTAACTTAGACCCTATGTTTGATTATCACAGAGACTAGAACATTATGTCGAATATTTTAAAGTAAATGATCGTTAATTATTAGAACTGAATCGTTTTATTAAACTCCTAATGAATTAAAGGTGCGTGCTTCGTCTTCGACCACATTGTTGGTTACTTACAGGCGAGTTGGTCAGACGCGGACTTAGGTATTCGCGATAAAAAATATATAGAAAAAAAAAAGGAAAACTTATTTATGATCACAATCATGTATTAGGAACATCACAAAACAAATCTTACAAAAAATAATACAAAAATTGCCCATTCGAACTTAATAATACTGAAAAAACTAAACCAATTAAATCCACAATCAAACAGTTAAGAAGGCCTTCTCAATCACTCAGTAAGTATCGAGTAAAATAATCCTATCACACAAAAATGGGAACATTTCGACAAAAGAAACATTTTAACAAAAACAAAACTTAAGAATATGCCGAATGGACAAAACAAAATAAAACGTCATCTTACGCTACACAAAAGCTGACAAAAAGTTTTGACCACAAAAATTACGACAAAAACTTTCATCGCCATTTCGACAAAAACTTAAAATCTACGGGCGTTCTGGCTGTCATCGATGGAAACCAAAGACAATCAAAAGAGCAAGGTCTAATCGAAGACTTGCCGGCAAACTCCGTTGGCGTCCATCTGGTAGCCGGCAGGGCAGTTACCGGGCGCTACGATCATGTTCCGAGTTTGGATTTCGGGGACTCCAGCAGGGGTTTCCTCTACAGAGTTGGTGTCTCCATTCTCTGGATTCACAGCTGCGGCGGTCGCCTTAATGTCGTCTACTTCGTCGGGGTATACCACGCGGTCTGTGTCGGCCATTGTTCCTGAAACAAGAAAAAATAACATTAATTTAAGGATACTTAATTAATTGGTTACTTAGGTACCTATTTTATGGACCCTAAAATCTGCGGAAGTACTCAATAGGTAGGTCTAGGTACCTACATGTTTACTCACGCAACTCAAATGGCAAAACATAAATAACTCTTGATCAAAGATCATGGTCACCGGTTTACCAAGTAAACAATGTAGGTAAACGTAGATGCTAATTGTTAGAATTGTTATGTAGATGTGAATGAAAATCACTCGAAGATGGGGGATTCCTTCCAAAGTGGAAGTGATTTTTTGGTACGAGTAAATATGGAAATCATGAACAGGAATACTATCTACTATGACTCATTTAGACAAGTAGGACCTACCTTTTCAAATTTTACTGCGACTTTGTGCCAAGCTTAATTTTAGATATGGTCAAAATAATTTTATCAATGACTCTATTTCGATAAACTCTTTCCTACGATTTTATGCTAAGCTCAGTTTCCCATTTATGGTCAAAATCGTTTCACAATTTTCTTATCAGAATGATCCTTACGCTAAGTAATTAGTTAGGTACTTATCTAAAACTTTATACTCTACTACATCGGCGTAGTAAGTAAGGTTAACAAAGCAGACACCAAAAAAAGGAAAGCAATTTTGTCCGAGGTCAAAGAGGAGAACCGGCAGAAAAAACCAACGGGCATTCAACGAAGATAGCAATCAGGAATTCTGTCCGAAGGTCGTAAGAACATTAGCCCGTGCGACGTTACAAATGGTCGAAGGTTACTCGCTACAGCCAGGGTTTTTGCCGAAACCTCTAATGGAATGCCGCGAAGTCGATCGATCTTGATTTTGTCACATCTTAGTTGTTGCCTGCCTATAAGTAGGTACTCGTAAAGCTATCTATAGGTATGATGCATGTCCTTAGCATAGACTAGATTATAATACAAGTACAAGTGCCGTTAGTTTATTATACCTAGGTGTCGTACGTAGGTTGTACCTACAAGCGTTAGGTATTCCTGGTGGTAAAGTTTATAGTACAGCCAAGTCGGAGGTGAGTTCGTAAGTATTAGTGGTAAGTAGTTAGGTACATACTAATGAAATTTATAGAAACGAATATCTACTAATAGAATAAAAGTAAAATTTTCATTTCCAACTAAACGCGATGCATTTATTTATCTAATCACTTTGTTATCGGTAGGTATTTGGTTTTGTAACTTCGATGACGTTGAAATTCGATTATTTGGACGTCATTTCAAATTAATAGCAATTCTCATTACGCTTGAAATTTTACTCGATATTTTTTTGTCAATGGATAACTCAACTGCAAATTTTGCTAACTGTATTTATTTTGAATATTTTTCCGGTCATCGTCGAGCCACAATAATAATGATCTATTTCCCCGATTTAATCTTAACTCGAATACGGGAAATTTATCTGACAAAAAAATGATTTGAAAACCGGCGAAAAACAAGGAAGAAGTAGGAGGAGGTGGGGGAGTTTTCTTTTTACTAAAGTTAATTTTTACTTTTAGAAAACAGGAAGGTAGGTAGGTACTTACAATTTAGAGTTGGTAATGTAACTTCCAGATAAACTTTCAGGACACTGATTCTTGTTCGAGAGCTTAGAGCTAACTGATGCATAAAGCCGGGAGGCCAGTGTTATATACGAACAAAACTTTATCTACTAGTTTGCACTTGTGACGCGCGGCCTGACTCACCTACACTCGAGATTCCGATACATCGGAAATTTAGGAAACGGCTATTTTCCTTCAGTGACGTTGTGTGGAGTTATCAGACACTCCGACACACCCTTATTCTAATAAACTAGTGGATTGTACACTCATTTTATTGCCCACTGTCACCGAAGTCGGATTATAGACCCTTCTCTTCAACTGACGTATCGATTTCAAAGAAGCCGCTATCAGGGATTTACTCAAGGGTATCCTAGGCTATTGGTAGCTAGGTTTTTCCCATGGCTAGCTTCATCCGCATTATGAGTTAAGTACTACTCTATGGTTAAAAGAATTTTAGAATCAGATCAGCAGTCAGAATAATAATAATTTAATAAGTGGATTTTTAATTTTTTTTTCAAATATAAGGTTTTAATGTTTTTTACAGTGATATACCAAATTTCAGCTCAGTCGGACGTCGGGAAGTGGTTCAAAATTCAGCTGCAAGATTTAACCCATACATAACTCACAAATAATAAAAGCTTGGAAAAAAAAACTAGGCTTTATATTTGCATTCGCCCATGAAATGCTGGTATAGATGTCTTCTCTAATACCATTAGATTTATTATATATATACTCGTATTACTATATTATCTACCTACCCACTCAATACATATGTGTTTATGTTGTACGAACAGTTAATACCAAGTACATGATTTTTACCAAGTATTTGGTGTGCAATGTTGTCTACCGTTCTGTAGTGTGTTAGTAGCTATCTATAGGTAGGTATACTATTTTATGGTTTCACCAAGAATTCGCAGTAAATAGATGCGTAGTGCTTTGGTTATAATTTCGTGTAAACATCGAGTCACTTTGATAAAGTCCAGACGAGGTAAACAGAGCTATCGGGCCATTTATTGGAATTGCGATAACAAATCAAAGATCCAACTTATGCTGGTGTTTACTCTACCAGAAATACCATACCCTTCCAAATACAGCTCTATGAAGTCACTTATTGCGTCGCAGAAAATTAGGTATACAGGGTTTTACAGAAAGGGTATAGTAAGCCGTAAAGGGCTCATGGTACTCATCATTATGAACAACTTTTACTATGGGATCAACCCGGAATTCACGAGAAGAAATCAGCTGTTCCATAGCAAAAAGTCAATGACACTCAAAAAAATGTATGGAACAACTGATTTTTTTTCGCGAATACCGGGTTGGTCTCAGAGTAAAAGTTGTTCATAAGTAAAACCCGTAATGACCAGCGTGGTGGAATACGAGTACGACCTAATCACTCTTGGTACTGTAATTTCAGCGGAGGGATGATTAAAAGTTGAGTTTGACCTACCTCGTATAAAACGATAGGTAGGTATATTAAATACATACTTACTTCAAATATTTCCTACACTACACTTTGTACTTACAAAGTACCATTCTATGAAAATACAATTTTGAAATGCACCTCATAAAATCACCTTGGTACTGACCTGCTGACTTTCTGGTGTTACAAGATTTATAGATATTTACAAAAGCGCGATTTACACTGCAAGCGAAGCGATAGGAGTTTTCGATTCCAGACAGCGTTTGTGAACCAGTTAGGTACTGTAACCGACCGACGACGCGACGACGGCCGATGCACCAAGACCACACGGAAAATATGTATACCCCATAGCGCAGCTAGGCTAAAATACTTGCTTGCGCTGCAGTGTGAATCGTGGTTTAGACTTTCGACATAGAAAAAGTCGTTTAGTATCTCACTGCACCGGTTAGAGAGTAGGTAAGTATATACGTACGAGTATGTTGCTGCACTATATAGGTTAGGTAGGAACTACGCCTAATACTTGCTGTCAGCGTTTTTAGGCCGCCTAAAGTCTCTGAAATGGCTTGACGATCGAATACTAATTTCCTTCATAGTACCTACCTACTGTTGTCATGACATGCCTATTAAAAATAGTATTAAGTACAATTTGCTTACTGTCTTAAAATTAGGCACAATTTGCTCAAGAATATGACCTACTTTGGTCAGAAAAAACATTAGTGCTATAAAAACTATTTTTCAACAAAATTCAACGATATCATATCTAAAGTTGAAACCTTCGCACTTTAGTAATTATCTGTCATGATAATGTCATATCTTTTTTTGAGCTTTTTCTAAATTGTCAACTTTCATAAAACCGAAAGGACACAAACAGCTGTCAAAAATTATCAACGAGTCTTGGAGTTATTACCAGTTTAAACATTATTTTTATCAATATGGCACATGCATCTGAGCTATTCTTTCGGTGAATTGGAAATGCAAAAAAGTGTTAGCTTGCAAAAGGTGTGGTTTGATAGTTTTTCCACATTCTCTGGGCGTAAAAAGTTGATAAAAGAGTACCTTCTTTCCTAATCCAGAGCAACACCAATCTCCTGGTTGCTCACAAAAAACTATCCGAATTATTTTAAGCGTTTTAGATCAACCTATTCACCAAAACCTACGCGGTGCTCTACCCACTCTAATAGAGTCAAATCTTTACTTGCAGGTTTATGCTCCGGATCTTGAATCTCATGAAAAAAATCACCCCTATTATAAATCTACCGAGTAAGTTTCTACAGTTTTGAACTTTCTAACAACTGCCTAAGATTGAATACCCGTTAAACATTTTCAATGCCTCATTCCATCGGCAGCTGCTGTAATATCCCGAAACGAAGATCCAAGTTAACATTCGGCAACGTTTTCGAAGAGTACTCCATCACCATCAAACCCGAGATCCATAGAAGCAGCTCCTTGTCAGATCTCACGGTTTCAAGCGATTACAGTGAGTTGCATAGATTGTCGTACCTATCTACCTTCTTTCCTATCTACAATGGGTTGACACGTCACGAGCACACTGCCGTCCTTACGAAAAGTGCAATAACTAGGCTAAAGCTGATTTCGAGAAAGACGCGTTTAAAGATTTCATTTTCATTGGGTTGTATCGCCATCACTATTTATGCTTAGTATTACCGGCTCCATCATAGTTAAGTAAAATCTGTCCAAAGAAAATATATAGATCTCGTTCTGCTGATTCCGAATATGTACTGAACTCAATTCGACCCAAAACTCGAGTTATTGCGCTGTTTGTAAGAACGACAGTACAGTGACGAGACAGTAAATGAGCACACTCGGTCGAGCAAACCAATCGTGGTTCTAGTTACCGTCTGGCCTCCTAAAACTGTTTATACAAACCGAGTACTCGACCGAAACACATTGTCTCGCCACTTTACTGGTTACGTGTAATCAACCCCTAAACTAAACTAAATGTTAGTACCTACTCTAACAATTTACAAAACAATACAAAAAGCCAAGCAAAATAAGCTAAGGTAGCTATGTATTATCTTTTAGCATTTTTATTCGACTGCCGAACAGGGGAGTAAACTGTTTCAGGTGTATGCTCGTACGTGTGTATTTTGTGTTTGTGATCTATTTTACATTTAATATCTTGACCATTTTTTGATTTAAGGTGTCATAATTTTTTCATTTAAAATTCCCTTTTTCTTTAATTCTCTTTTATATGTCCCCTAGGCTACATTGTACTTGTATTATATTTTTTTGTGTAAGTACGAGTATGTGTGGTCGTATTTGTAAACAAGCCTAGCTTGGTCCGGGAACTGGTTCGAAACTGGCTCAGCTATTGACTGGTCCCGAGGAATTTTTAGCAACTATATTGAAACTTGATATGAATGCAGGGCTGCGACTGAGAGACATTTGTTTTTAATAACAGAAAATACTCACCAAATAGGCCGATTTCTTCTTCAGACCATTTTCTCATAAAATAGACAGGTAAAGCAGGAGCAACGGCGGTTTGTAGTGGCTGCGCTGAAAAGGTGGAAATATTTTTTAAACGTATATCCTTATTAAGGATTATTTGTTCATCTTATTTCTTAACACTTACGCTTAACTTTGTAAACATGCTATGTAAATTGTAAGTGTATAAAATACAGTAAAATTAACTTTACGAGTCCAATAAGTATGGCATATAACGTAGTTGTTAGGTAAATTATGTAAATGATCATTTTTATTTACCGTACAAGGAAAGTTTTAGGGGAAAAAACTAGTACCTACCCAAGTATCGCAATAATAAAACGGCGGAACCAATTTGGCAAACATTTTCTATATGGCTTAAGTAAGGCCAAACCTCAGTACCGAGCAAGAAAAAGGCCAAGCCGAAGGCCAAACAGCACCACACCGAGTACAGAGTCCAAGATATCAGCTAAAAATATGGGCTCACTAGATTTGAGTTGAAACCTTCTCCTTAAAAAGTTTTGTTACAATATTGAGGCATAAATTAATAATGAAAGCGTATTATGCTGAGTTGACACTGGTTTAAGGCAAAAAGTGTGTTGTTTCTTCTTTTAATTTTTTTTGTATGTTTGTTATTATTATTTTTGTCTTAAAAAAATATTTGTCTATTGTCTATTATAAATAGTACCTTGTACTACTTACATTTCAGTGATTTTACTTCAAAAATGTACGGGGAACAGTAACAGTCAGCGGCAAACAAACACAACGCACAAAATGGCAGATAATTTCCCATCTTTATGAATGAAATAAAATTACGAAACAAATTATACGCTTAATGTCCTGACCACAAATGATATCAAATAAAACTATGTCTTGTATTTATATTATTGTAATGAAAATACCTATTAATAAGCAGGCAATTCATTTGATGTAGGAATAAATTAGTTACGTGTCGATTTTTCTTGGTATATATAGTGATATCACAAAATACACCCTATGTTAGTGACGTATTTTACCCATGGAAAGTACCGTAAGAATTTTCGCTACATCACTCTCGAAGTACTAAGTATGTAGTATGTACATAAAACAGTCATCATATCATATGCAACCTTTAATCCTCCCACTGCTGGTATACAGGCCTACCCTCAAAGGGTGATTAGGCCGTATTCCACCACGCTGGCCAGGTGCGGGTTGGTGGATTCACATACGCCATTGAATTTCTTCTCCGGACATATGCAGGTTTCCTCACGATGTTTTCCTTCACCGAAAAGTCAGTGGTATGTAAATTCGTACATACATAAGTCCCAAAGAACTTATTGGTACGAGTCGGGGTTTGAACCCGCCACCTCAAGAATGCGAAGCGGCTGTTCTCCCATTGAGCTACCACGGCTTTTTAATTCGTAAAACAGTAATTATCATCATATTCCTATCCCTATATCACCTAACATACCTACACTAGCCTGGAACTTTTTATCCCGTGCTACTCGGCCTTGTAGGTATGGCTATAAAGTATAGCCTATAGCTCTCAAGGATAGTATAGCTTTCTTTTGGTGAATGAGTTAAACAAATCGGACCAATAGTTTCGGAGATTACTTACTCTCTACAAACATAGATAGATAGATGGATAAACTCTTTATGATTCACACCAGAAATTACTAACAAATAGGATAACACATAAAATTAGTGCAACAACTGGCGGCCTTATCGCTAAAAGCAATCGCTCTATACGTATCTGCTCACGTATCTATATTCAGCACCTACTTCTTTACCGTCATTTACTATTTTCCAGGTTTAGATTTCCTAAAATATACCAATCGTAAGAACAGGCGGAAAGCAGAATTCTCTTGCAAGCAAAGCTCTGGAGACGCCGTCACTCAGTACGTTAACCATCTGACAGAACCTCCATTAATGTCTTGGAATTTTAAGGGAAAGTAAGTAAACATAGTAAAACTATAAACATACTAACATACAGGGTCAACTCTAAAACACTGATATCTTCCACTGGCAGCCTGTACTTGAACCAAATAACTTCTGTACTAAGACTTTCGTAAATTCGCAAAATAATATCAGCTGTTCCATACAAAAAGATGATTGATCAATATATATAAAAGTGAAGGTCGTGACTGACTGACAGATCAACGCACAGCCTAAACCGCTTAAGCTACAAACGTGAAATTTGGACAAAAGTTTTATAACAAAAAGCGGACGCACACTAAGAAAGGAATTTGCCCAATTCAACCCTTAAGAGGGTGAAAAGGGGTGTTTAAGTTTGTATGAAAAAATTTTTTTTCTTTATGCTACGATTATCAAACTTTGCGAATATACTTGTAAAAACCCCTACCCTATTAATAAAAAACATATATCTACTTAACTATTTATATCTATCCTATCTACCTATATGCAGATTATGTATTACTAGCTATACTTAAATTTTCCGATTGCTAACGTTAATCTACTGTTTTGGCCAAGTGATTGTCTAGTGGGAAAACCTTGCGTTGTGATCGTAGAACCTAAGTTACGAATAAGTATGAGCATCCGAGTTACCTGAATAGATTTCCTAACGAATTGGATTACTCTAAAGCTACAAGATTCCTACTACGTAAGTTACATAGGGTTATTCATAAAGGGTATGCTAAGTTTAACCCTTAACTATTTTTCTTAGTATTCCTAATGTAAAATTGACTTAAATAATTATCAAATATGATACGAAATATATTCTAAATTATAGTTTTGGACTAGATTCAAGCCTAATAAGTTCAGAACAATATTTTACTAAGACTTTACTAAGATTTTTACATCAAATATTTTTTGTTATTTATTTTATGTGTTTTATGTATTATGTTTGTATGTATTTGTACACATAAATTACTGTGGCTATGGCCGCCGCGCCTCCCCGCGACAAAGCAGTACGATTCGTCAACCAAACTGGGCTCGTCCCTCCACACTATGTGTACAAATACACACCTCTGTGTGTTCCTAACATGCTCTAAGCCAATACAACACTTAGAGGCCTAGAGCGCCTTTTCTTTATTGGCCTAGAGCGCCTAACCTTAACGTCGTTATCATATTCAATTATCATATTTAACATATTTGAATATTATAACAACCCAAAAGCTAAGAGAAGAGGACATAATCTTTTGGCAAATGTCAGTCAGTCCGTCAGTCATTTCATCCTTCATCTTTTACCTTTCACACATTTGTCCTTCAAAGAGCTTACTCATCACCTCACCATAAGGTAATGAATCTGGTCCCGGAAGAACGAATGCAATCCCTTTTATCCATCATCTTTTTATGTGGGAGGTCCCCTTGATCTTTCGATCAAGGCTCCCTTGGGCACACTGCCCGATCCCTACCTAACCACCTAACTGCCTAACTCAACATAGTGACTGCAGTGAACAACCAACTAGAATATCGTTTTATTCTGAAGTTAGCGCGTAAATACATACTCCGGAACTTTTATCTAAAAGCATCTAATTAGACAACCAAGTCTAACACATAGTGTGGTAAAGATGAATGTAACTCTCCCGATACCATCACAAGTCGTCAGTCTCAGATAGAACTTTCTATCAGTAGACTAAATGAAGAAGACTAGCAATTAAGAAACCATCGGCATAATGAGGTGGCCTATCATCGGGTCTGATTCAAGGATAACCTCGGAGATAAACTCCATGCTTAGGTTAGATAATTACCAGTAAGGTACTTTCCGTGGAAGCCTTTAGTATCTTACGAAGACAACCAACAATTACTAAACCATAGACATAAGAGGTGCCTGTCATCCCGTTGGAGTCAAGGGTAACCTCGGAGATATCGCTCCATGTTACAGCTCAGATAATTATCAGCAAAAGGATCTTTCCATAGAAACCTTTGATAAAAGTAGTGTGTAAAGAAAGATCATCGTTGACCTTCGAATTGAAGAGGTAAATTGACTTAAACGTCAGCGTGTCGATTCAGAACCTATGTTCCATTAAACGTAAGACTTGGTGAGTCAAAATATAATATGTAAGACTTGGTGAGTCAAAATATTATAATATGTAAGACTTGGTGAGTCAAACAATACGTGAATTCACGTTGTGTAAATATTATTAAAATAGTAAAGAGATTTCCGATCTACTTTACATTTATTCGTATATTAAATAGTTACTCGTCAAACTATAGTTGGCCGCTCATCTGACAGCAACTATTGTCAACCCTTCGAGATAGTTCGTATAACTTCGAATGGCTAACATGGCAAACTGGTCGGCTGTCCGATTTACTTTATTTGTAGGCATGTGAATCTTATAATAGATTCGGCAAACTGATCGGCTGTCCGATTTACTTTAATCGTAAGCATGTATATCCTATAATAGATTCGGCGATCTGATCGGCTGTCCGATTTACTTTAATTGTAGACATGTGAATCGTATAATAGATTCGGCAAACTGATCGGCTGTCCGATTTACTTTAATCGTTAGCTTATATATTTTATAGTAGATTTGGCAATCTGATCGGCTGTCCGATTTACTTTAATTGTAGGCTTGTGAATCGTATAATAGATTCGGCAAACTGATCGGCTGTCCGATTTACTTTAATCGTAAACGTACCTATTTACTTTACAGTAGATTTCTACAAACTGATCGGCTGTCCGATTTACTTGATTTGACCAAGACTTAAATTAAGACTTGACTAAGCTTAACCTTAACTAAGACTCTGCTAATAACATATCGACCCGGGAATCGAACCCGCAACCGAACATAATCGTAAGCGTGTATACTTTATAGTAGATCCTACCAACGCCCTGACTCTAATAACATGTCAGTCGGGAATCGAACCCACGTCCTAGCATAAACGTAATAGTGTATACGCTATAGTAGATTCTACTAACGCCCAGACTCTAATAACATGTCGGTCGGGAATCGAACCCACGATCTAGCATAAACGTAATCGTGTATACGTTATAGTAGATTCTAACTAACGCATAGACTCAGAACAGGAACTCAAATTCATTACTTAATAACCGTCGAACCAGGAATCGAACCCGGGACCTCCGGCCCATAAGATGAACATAATACCACCGGTCCTGATAAAGCTATGTTATTGTACCTTTATTTATTTTATTATTTAACTGAACCGTATTGAGCTAGATTGAACTATTCTATTTTATTTTAATTTATTTTATTCTGATTTTACTTTGTTTGATTTAATCTAATTTTATTTTATATTAATATAATCTGATTTTACTTTATATGATTTAACTCTATTTAATTTTATTTAGTTTAATTTTATTTGATTTAATTTAATTTTAATATAATCTAATTTTACTTTATTTGATTTAATTTGATTTTATTTTGATTTAAGTTAATCTAATTTTACTTCATTTGATTTATTAGGCATGTTATTTACACTAGATATTTTACACAATTAACAACGCGTTACGTCCTGAAAACAAACACACATCATTAGGAGTAAATCATATAAAACAGATAGAAGTAAAATAAAGTCAGTAAAGTGAGCTCCCCGTTGAACAGGACCTATAAGAAAACACATCCTATAAACACAAAAGGTCACAAGTATCTTCAGTCAGTGACTAAGACTATGTCCTAATCGCTCCTTCTTTTGTATTTACATAATAGCAGACGGGTACCATCAACCCGAATTTGCAGTGTAAAATTCACACTGTTGTCGGATCGAACGGAAGTCCAAGATCAACCATCAACAATGTTTATGATCTTTGCTTAAAATACTTACACGATCCTAATTCAAAACTATTGCTCAATAAGTAGGTATGTATAAATACCAGATCTATCTTTAGTGGCCCACATCATTACATTATGAAATTAACTTTTAAACTATTTTAAAATGATCCCTGAATTCTAAAACAATGTAATCACTGATATGGAAGTACACATAGTTAAAATGAACACAAGAACAGACTCCTCAAGATATTCTAAGGTCACTCACCCCGTGCGGCGGCTCTTAGGTCTCTTAGGTTAGGTCTTTGTTTTAGTACTCGACGCAATACTTATCTGGCAACTCCCGATGGCTGGAATATCGCTTACCTATCTTCTTTTCTACCTGTACCTATTGAATCACACCTCAATTCCTATTCCTAAACCTTGAAAAGCCACCGAAACAAAAACCATCTAAAACACATGACCCGTCTCTGCCTCCGGCCGGCATTTCCAACTTCAACTCCCGGTGATACGCTCGAAGATTCGATCGCTCCTTTTCTCAGGGTTTCGGCACCATTTTATGGATAAAATTCCATAAAACTATTTACTTAATCCTGTTTTAATTCCTTTTTTCGTTGCCCCTTTTCTGTAAAACCCAAATGTCTTCCTCCTTGTCCCAAGTAAAGTTGCCATCCCCCGATTTTAAAAACCCCAGAAAATTAGAATGTTGCCATTGCATTATTTTACGAGTCTACGTTCTAACCTGAGCAACCTTTGCAGAACACTAGAGCATTGCTATGATTTATCAACAAACCAACTTATTATAAATATTTTTATTTGTTATTTTTGTGAGAGATACGAAGGCTGTTTCGTTACATTCGACCCCTTAAATTTATAAAGATGAATCAATCGGAGTAAATTTAACCAACACTAACGATATCACAAATATAACCGACCAAATAAAAATATTACCACTCAAATATTACAAACCCCTTATAAGTTCAAAAGTGCGAATTCTTTATTGTCAATATTCAAGTTTCAACAATAAAATTTAAACGTGTGAGAATTTTTATAGTATAAACTCACACTACGTGTTTATGCCATAATATGTATATGTTTTTGCCCTAGCACTATATGTGTAGTGTATTTAAACCGATCATGAAATAATCGTCTTAATAGGTCCGACTCAACAACAGATCCGTGCTCCGTAAAAGGAATCTTTCGTACTACAAGATATCCGACCTCGGCAAGAACTTGGTTGTGAGTCAAGCAGTTAGAAGAACAAGAGAAAGTGCTTTCCCCCCTAACCTTTCGTATCGGCTACTTGAGATTTCACTTTCCCTCCTTACTTCGATCTTCAACCCTTTTGTGCCTCCTAGAAATTCCCCTTCCGGCACCTCAGGACCCTTAAGCTCTTGAAATCGTACATAAAATTCTGACTACCTCCGATCGGAACATGTAAGTGTGGGGAAATTGTGGTAACCATCATGTGGCACTGCGTGTGAGTATGAATTCAATATAAACCGATATCTATATCGACGGGGTGAATGTCATTTAGACTTAACCTAGCTCCAAACCCCTTTTTATACTGAATCGTTTGTGTAGTAATTGCCAAACCCTGACACTGACAACTCATCTCTAGTTCCGATGCTACTGTGCCCCAAAACCACTTCAAACTTTAAACTGTCTTACTTACATCCCTTATCAGAAATACTTTTCATTCGTCAACATTTTTGCTATTTAATATCACTCAGAGCGTTCGTTTCACCGCCTTCCATTCTGTTCTATGGAAACAGCAACATCTACGGACACTATAGACAAACAGATTGCACTTCCCCATTTAACTAATCATATGAATGTACTGACAGCACTCCGTTTCTATATTTTCATGTATTAATGATATTATTATTTTAAATTTATTTTAATTTTACTAACTTATTTATTACTAGTTGCGACCCGCGGTGTCACTCAAGCAATTACGAATAACGGCGACAAAGATGCCGATGATAAAATAAGTAAATGTATTACTTGAACTGAACTACATATTTGAATTTAAATTGAAATATTGTTTTCAACACTTGATCATTTTACTATGACTAACTAGTTCCACAGTTGCTCCTTAGTCACCAAATATTTACGACTCGACCCCAAAGTCTTAGAATATTATTGCTATAGCTGGCCTACCTAATTTATCCTTTTAAAAGGAAACCCATTTGTATTACCTAATAATATGGCACTTCATTTTTTCGAAGAACTACCGGGTATTATTATTTTGCCTAAATGCCTTACTGACGCCTTAATTCTGACACTAAGTCTAACCACTCGTTTTCTGAGAACTATTGAAACTTATTCGATTAATAACCTGTTTAAAGATTATTTATAATCTTACTTATCTTATTTACGAGACTTAAAAATAAACGTTTCACACTCATAGCTCCCCACCAGGACAAATCCTGTGTCGGGGATACCGTGGAACACACACGAAGACAAGGACAACCAGCACACAAACCAAGAACAGATATTTAAATTAATCTACCCAGCCGGGAATCGAACCCGAGACCTCTGGCTTATAAGGTTATGTTACCACTGAGCCAAACAGGTCGTCTATATACCATTATTACTACTTTTAAAAGATCTTATGTCATTGTTTTAGTAATACGAGCTATAATTAAGTTCTAAGAACTTCTGATTGAATCTAACACTGAACCTATCTTGCTTGACCAAACATAAATATGCCTACTTAAGTCAACATTGCAGACCTTTCCGTTATGATATCTGGCAAATTGTGTAATATTTTATTTCATTAGCCTACCTACAGACAGTTTTGCCTATATGAACTAGCATAAAATATTCTGATTAGTGTTCACAACTGAGTTTTAGTCTTCTTACGTTCCGTTTCTTTATTGCTATCTCATTTAGCCTACCTAATGTTGAAACTCGTTTCTTTGAACTGTGAACTATCGTGAGTTTACCTTTTTGTATAAATGAAACACAAACATATTATGTACTTATACATGTATCAAACATATCTTAATTACTTATTATTTACGATCTTGTCCTAAACATAACTACAATATCTGTCAGTGGTCGGTCTATAACCAATTCTATTTCTAAATCTCAACCTTTTGCTATTTCTACTTATCTGCAACGTTCGACCCCAACTCCAACTTATTTCCATAAAATCTTAATATGTGTCAAATCAGATGTTTTACTAGCTTTCCTAATTTATATTGTACAACTTATTCTAGACAGGTTCCTAACAACAAACGTACAATTATATTTATACAAGCAGCTAGTATAGTCCCTATCACACATATTACCTATTTCAAATAAATAATAGTTCCTAAATATGAATAATCCTAAATTACTATTTACCCTAGCTTAATATTGGCTCATACTTATTCTCGTCTCCTTTGCACGAACAACAAATTGTGTCCAAGACAACTTGAACACTTCTTAAATAACTAACCTTTCCGTACGACCCCATTTCCTTAAACTCTACGCATCAAACATACATTAAAATGACAAATACAACGCGAAATCCTACTCGGAGCAATAAAATAACATACAAATCTACATTTAACACTATGTATTTTTGATATTTTTGCATTCTAACCGAACTAATCTAACCACGTAATAACCGAAGTACACATCCTGGTCACGGCGCACTAAATTGTAAAAACCCCTACCCTATTAATAAAAAACATATATCTACTTAACTATTTATATCTATCCTATCTACCTATATGCAGATTATGTATTACTAGCTATACTTAAATTTTCCGATTGCTAACGTTAATCTACTGTTTTGGCCAAGTGATTGTCTAGTGGGAAAACCTTGCGTTGTGATCGTAGAACCTAAGTTACGAATAAGTATGAGCATCCGAGTTACCTGAATAGATTTCCTAACGAATTGGATTACTCTAAAGCTACAAGATTCCTACTACGTAAGTTACATAGGGTTATTCATAAAGGGTATGCTAAGTTTAACCCTTAACTATTTTTCTTAGTATTCCTAATGTAAAATTGACTTAAATAATTATCAAATATGATACGAAATATATTCTAAATTATAGTTTTGGACTAGATTCAAGCCTAATAAGTTCAGAACAATATTTTACTAAGACTTTACTAAGATTTTTACATCAAATATTTTTTGTTATTTATTTTATGTGTTTTATGTATTATGTTTGTATGTATTTGTACACATAAATTACTGTGGCTATGGCCGCCGCGCCTCCCCGCGACAAAGCAGTACGATTCGTCAACCAAACTGGGCTCGTCCCTCCACACTATGTGTACAAATACACACCTCTGTGTGTTCCTAACATGCTCTAAGCCAATACAACACTTAGAGGCCTAGAGCGCCTTTTCTTTATTGGCCTAGAGCGCCTAACCTTAACGTCGTTATCATATTCAATTATCATATTTAACATATTTGAATATTATAACAA
Organism: Alcis repandata; assembly: GCA_949125135.1. Classification (NCBI taxonomy): domain Eukaryota; kingdom Metazoa; phylum Arthropoda; class Insecta; order Lepidoptera; family Geometridae; genus Alcis; species Alcis repandata. Next base: position 4,472,770 of record OX421226.1, on the reverse strand, counting down.
CCCAAAAGCTAAGAGAAGAGGACATAATCTTTTGGCAAATGTCAGTCAGTCCGTCAGTCATTTCATCCTTCATCTTTTACCTTTCACACATTTGTCCTTCAAAGAGCTTACTCATCACCTCACCATAAGGTAATGAATCTGGTCCCGGAAGAACGAATGCAATCCCTTTTATCCATCATCTTTTTATGTGGGAGGTCCCCTTGATCTTTCGATCAAGGCTCCCTTGGGCACACTGCCCGATCCCTACCTAACCACCTAACTGCCTAACTCAACATAGTGACTGCAGTGAACAACCAACTAGAATATCGTTTTATTCTGAAGTTAGCGCGTAAATACATACTCCGGAACTTTTATCTAAAAGCATCTAATTAGACAACCAAGTCTAACACATAGTGTGGTAAAGATGAATGTAACTCTCCCGATACCATCACAAGTCGTCAGTCTCAGATAGAACTTTCTATCAGTAGACTAAATGAAGAAGACTAGCAATTAAGAAACCATCGGCATAATGAGGTGGCCTATCATCGGGTCTGATTCAAGGATAACCTCGGAGATAAACTCCATGCTTAGGTTAGATAATTACCAGTAAGGTACTTTCCGTGGAAGCCTTTAGTATCTTACGAAGACAACCAACAATTACTAAACCATAGACATAAGAGGTGCCTGTCATCCCGTTGGAGTCAAGGGTAACCTCGGAGATATCGCTCCATGTTACAGCTCAGATAATTATCAGCAAAAGGATCTTTCCATAGAAACCTTTGATAAAAGTAGTGTGTAAAGAAAGATCATCGTTGACCTTCGAATTGAAGAGGTAAATTGACTTAAACGTCAGCGTGTCGATTCAGAACCTATGTTCCATTAAACGTAAGACTTGGTGAGTCAAAATATAATATGTAAGACTTGGTGAGTCAAAATATTATAATATGTAAGACTTGGTGAGTCAAACAATACGTGAATTCACGTTGTGTAAATATTATTAAAATAGTAAAGAGATTTCCGATCTACTTTACATTTATTCGTATATTAAATAGTTACTCGTCAAACTATAGTTGGCCGCTCATCTGACAGCAACTATTGTCAACCCTTCGAGATAGTTCGTATAACTTCGAATGGCTAACATGGCAAACTGGTCGGCTGTCCGATTTACTTTATTTGTAGGCATGTGAATCTTATAATAGATTCGGCAAACTGATCGGCTGTCCGATTTACTTTAATCGTAAGCATGTATATCCTATAATAGATTCGGCGATCTGATCGGCTGTCCGATTTACTTTAATTGTAGACATGTGAATCGTATAATAGATTCGGCAAACTGATCGGCTGTCCGATTTACTTTAATCGTTAGCTTATATATTTTATAGTAGATTTGGCAATCTGATCGGCTGTCCGATTTACTTTAATTGTAGGCTTGTGAATCGTATAATAGATTCGGCAAACTGATCGGCTGTCCGATTTACTTTAATCGTAAACGTACCTATTTACTTTACAGTAGATTTCTACAAACTGATCGGCTGTCCGATTTACTTGATTTGACCAAGACTTAAATTAAGACTTGACTAAGCTTAACCTTAACTAAGACTCTGCTAATAACATATCGACCCGGGAATCGAACCCGCAACCGAACATAATCGTAAGCGTGTATACTTTATAGTAGATCCTACCAACGCCCTGACTCTAATAACATGTCAGTCGGGAATCGAACCCACGTCCTAGCATAAACGTAATAGTGTATACGCTATAGTAGATTCTACTAACGCCCAGACTCTAATAACATGTCGGTCGGGAATCGAACCCACGATCTAGCATAAACGTAATCGTGTATACGTTATAGTAGATTCTAACTAACGCATAGACTCAGAACAGGAACTCAAATTCATTACTTAATAACCGTCGAACCAGGAATCGAACCCGGGACCTCCGGCCCATAAGATGAACATAATACCACCGGTCCTGATAAAGCTATGTTATTGTACCTTTATTTATTTTATTATTTAACTGAACCGTATTGAGCTAGATTGAACTATTCTATTTTATTTTAATTTATTTTATTCTGATTTTACTTTGTTTGATTTAATCTAATTTTATTTTATATTAATATAATCTGATTTTACTTTATATGATTTAACTCTATTTAATTTTATTTAGTTTAATTTTATTTGATTTAATTTAATTTTAATATAATCTAATTTTACTTTATTTGATTTAATTTGATTTTATTTTGATTTAAGTTAATCTAATTTTACTTCATTTGATTTATTAGGCATGTTATTTACACTAGATATTTTACACAATTAACAACGCGTTACGTCCTGAAAACAAACACACATCATTAGGAGTAAATCATATAAAACAGATAGAAGTAAAATAAAGTCAGTAAAGTGAGCTCCCCGTTGAACAGGACCTATAAGAAAACACATCCTATAAACACAAAAGGTCACAAGTATCTTCAGTCAGTGACTAAGACTATGTCCTAATCGCTCCTTCTTTTGTATTTACATAATAGCAGACGGGTACCATCAACCCGAATTTGCAGTGTAAAATTCACACTGTTGTCGGATCGAACGGAAGTCCAAGATCAACCATCAACAATGTTTATGATCTTTGCTTAAAATACTTACACGATCCTAATTCAAAACTATTGCTCAATAAGTAGGTATGTATAAATACCAGATCTATCTTTAGTGGCCCACATCATTACATTATGAAATTAACTTTTAAACTATTTTAAAATGATCCCTGAATTCTAAAACAATGTAATCACTGATATGGAAGTACACATAGTTAAAATGAACACAAGAACAGACTCCTCAAGATATTCTAAGGTCACTCACCCCGTGCGGCGGCTCTTAGGTCTCTTAGGTTAGGTCTTTGTTTTAGTACTCGACGCAATACTTATCTGGCAACTCCCGATGGCTGGAATATCGCTTACCTATCTTCTTTTCTACCTGTACCTATTGAATCACACCTCAATTCCTATTCCTAAACCTTGAAAAGCCACCGAAACAAAAACCATCTAAAACACATGACCCGTCTCTGCCTCCGGCCGGCATTTCCAACTTCAACTCCCGGTGATACGCTCGAAGATTCGATCGCTCCTTTTCTCAGGGTTTCGGCACCATTTTATGGATAAAATTCCATAAAACTATTTACTTAATCCTGTTTTAATTCCTTTTTTCGTTGCCCCTTTTCTGTAAAACCCAAATGTCTTCCTCCTTGTCCCAAGTAAAGTTGCCATCCCCCGATTTTAAAAACCCCAGAAAATTAGAATGTTGCCATTGCATTATTTTACGAGTCTACGTTCTAACCTGAGCAACCTTTGCAGAACACTAGAGCATTGCTATGATTTATCAACAAACCAACTTATTATAAATATTTTTATTTGTTATTTTTGTGAGAGATACGAAGGCTGTTTCGTTACATACTAAAGTTAAAAAAATAATTGACACCTATTTCAACATTTTTTAAAAATCAACCCCTAAAGGGGTGAAACGGAGCAATAAAGTTTGTATGAAGATTTTTTTTTTGATACTGTGGCTACGAAACTTTGCAGATATACTAAGCTAAAAAAAATAATTGACACTTATTTTTTTGTTTTCTGAAAATCAACCCCTAAAGGGGTTAAACGGAGTGTTGAAGTTTGTATAAAATTATTTTTTTCCTAATACTTCGATTATTTAACTTTGCTATTGTAATAAGCTAAAAAAAATATTAGATACCTGTTTCATTATTTTTTGAAAATCAACCCCTAAAAGGGTTAAACAGGTAAAAGTGAATGTCGAGACTGGCTGACAGATCAACGCACAGCCTAAACCGCTTAAGCTACAAACGTCAAATTTGGACAAAAGTTTTATAACAAAAAGCGAACGCACACTAAGAAAGAAATCTGCCCAATTCAACCCTTAAGAGGGTGAAAAATTGTGTTTAAGTTTGTATGAAAAAATTTTTTTTCTTAATGCTACGATTATCAAACTTTGCGAATATACTAAAATTAAAAAAATAATCGACACCTATTTCATCATTTTTGAAAAATCAACCCATAAAGGGGTGAAACGGAGCAATAAAGTTTGTATGAAGATTTTTTTTAATGCTGTGGTTATGAAACTTTGCAAATATACTTACTAAGCTTAAGAAAATATTAGACACTTATTTTTTTGTTTTTTGAAAATCAACCCCTAAAGGGGTGATAATAAATGGAGTATCGAAGTTTGTTTAAAAATATTTTTTTCCTAATAATACGATAATTTAACTTTGCAATTGTACTAAACTAAAAAAAATATTAGATACCTGTTTCATTATTTTTGGAAAATCAACCCCTAAAGGGTTAAACAGAGTGTTGAATCAACGCATCAAAATCAACAGATCAACGCACAGCCTAAACCGCTTAAGCTACAAACGTCAAATTTGGACAAAAGTTTTATAACAAAAAGCGGACGCACACTAAGAAAGGAATCTGCCCAATTCAACCCTTAAGAGGGTGAAAAATTGTGTTTAAGTTTGTATGAAAAAATTTTTTTTCTTAATGCTACGATGTACGATTATCAAACTTTGCGAATATACTAAATTTAAAAAAATAATCGACACCTATTTCATCATTTTTGAAAAATCAACCCCTAAAGGGGTGAAACGGAGCAATAAAGTTTGTATGAAGATTTTTTTTAATGCTGTGGTTATGAAACTTTGCAAATATACTTACTAAGCTTAAGAAAATATTAGACACTTATTTTTTTGTTTTTTGAAAATCAACCCCTAAAGGGGTGAAATGGAGTATCGAAGTTTGTTTAAAAATATTTTTTTCCTAATAATACGATAATTTAACTTTGCAATTGTACTAAACTATAAAAAAATTTTAGATACCTGTTTCATTATTTTTGGAAAATCAACCCCTAAAAGGGTTAAACAGAGTGTTGAATGGTTGAATCAACGCATCAAAATCAACAGATCAACGCACAGCCTAAACCGCTTAAGCTACAAACGTCAAATTTGGACAAAAGTTTTATATCAAAAAGCGGACGCACACTAAGAAAGGAATTTACCCAATTCAACCCCTAAGGGGGTAAAAGGGGTGTTTTAGTTTGTATGAAAAAAATATTTTTCTTAATGCTACGATTATTAAACTTTGCGAATATACTAAACTTCCGCCCACGGCTTCGCCCGCGTGGACTATACCTCGGGAACCGATAATTTTTCCGGGATGAAATTAATTTATCCCTCTTTTTTGAGAGCATGTAAAAAGCGTCATACAATGGAAGGTCCGATCCAAAAAGGTCCGAGGTTTTGGTGACTTTTTAGTCGCTTTGGTAAAAATGTTTTTAGTTTTCGAGTTAATTAGCAGTTCCACCTCGAGGATGTGACTTTTCGAAGGTTTTGGATTTTTTCCGGATGTTGTTTACCCGCCTTAAGTTTAGTACATCTGTAAAGTTTCATTGAGTTAGCATCAAAACAAATTCTTTCTCCGTAGGTACTATCTTTACCACGCTATCTCACCCCCACTGGGGTTGATTTTCCAAAAATGGTGAAATAGGTGTTCGTTATTTTTTTAAGCTTCGTATATTTGTAAAGTTTCAATACCGTGGCGTCAAAAACAATGCTTCTCCATACTAACTTTAACACTCTATTTCACCCCTTTAGAGGTTGAATTACAAAAAATCCTTTCTTGGTACACGTTTACTCATCAAGACTATACACTCCATATTTCTAATTTCTACGACCAGCGGTCTAGGCTGTGCGTTGTCTGTCAGTGAGTCATTACAATTCTCTCTCCGTACTATATTTACCACGCCATTTCACCCCTTTAGGGGTTGATTTTCCAAAAATAATGAAACCGGTATCTATTATTTTTTTAGCTTAGTTTTGCAAAGTTAAATAATCGTAGCATTAAAAAAATATATTTCCATACAAACTTTAATACCCCGTTTCACCCCTTTTAGGGTTGACTGTCCAAAAATAATGAAACATGTATCTATTATTTTTTTAGCTTAGTACATCTGCAAAATTAAATGATCATAGCATTAGGAAAAAATATTTTCATACAAACTTTAACACTCCATATTTTAACCCCTTCGGGGGTTGATTTTCAAAAACCAAAAAAATAAGTGTTTATTATTTTTTCTAGCTTAGTATATTGGCAAAGTTTCGTAACCACAGCACCAAAAAAAAATTCTTCATACAAACTTCAATACTCCGTTTCACCCCTTTAGGGGTTGGTTTTTCAAAAATGATGAAATAGGTGTCGATTATTTTTTTAAATTTAGTATATTCGCAAAGTTTAATAATCGTAGCATTAAGAAAAAAATTTTTTTCATACAAACTAAAACACCCCTTTTACCCCCTTAGGGGTTGAATTGGGTAAATTCCTTTCTTAGTGTGCGTCCGCTTTTTGATATAAAACTTTTGTCCAAATTTGACGTTTGTAGCTTAAGCGGTTTAGGCTGTGCGTTGATCTGTTGATTTTGATGCGTTGATTCAACCATTCAACACTCTGTGTAACCCTTTTAGGGGTTGATTTTCCAAAAATAATGAAACAGGTATCTAAAATTTTTTTATAGTTTTTACAATTGCAAAGTTAAATTATCGTATTATTAGGAAAAAAATATTTTTAAACAAACTTCGATACTCCATTTCACCCCTTTAGGGGTTGATTTTCAAAAAACAAAAAAATAAGTGTCTAATATTTTCTTAAGCTTAGTAAGTATATTTGCAAAGTTTCATAACCACAGCATTAAAAAAAATCTTCATACAAACTTTATTGCTCCGTTTCACCCCTTTAGGGGTTGATTTTTCAAAAATGATGAAATAGGTGTCGATTATTTTTTTAAATTTAGTATATTCGCAAAGTTTGATAATCGTACATCGTAGCATTAAGAAAAAAAATTTTTTCATACAAACTTAAACACAATTTTTCACCCTCTTAAGGGTTGAATTGGGCAGATTCCTTTCTTAGTGTGCGTCCGCTTTTTGTTATAAAACTTTTGTCCAAATTTGACGTTTGTAGCTTAAGCGGTTTAGGCTGTGCGTTGATCTGTTGATTTTGATGCGTTGATTCAACACTCTGTTTAACCCTTTAGGGGTTGATTTTCCAAAAATAATGAAACAGGTATCTAATATTTTTTTTAGTTTAGTACAATTGCAAAGTTAAATTATCGTATTATTAGGAAAAAAATATTTTTAAACAAACTTCGATACTCCATTTATTATCACCCCTTTAGGGGTTGATTTTCAAAAAACAAAAAAATAAGTGTCTAATATTTTCTTAAGCTTAGTAAGTATATTTGCAAAGTTTCATAACCACAGCATTAAAAAAAATCTTCATACAAACTTTATTGCTCCGTTTCACCCCTTTATGGGTTGATTTTTCAAAAATGATGAAATAGGTGTTGATTATTTTTTTAACTTTAGTATATTCGCAAAGTTTGATAATCGTAGCATAAAGAAAAAAAAATTTTTCATACAAACTTAAACACCCCTTTTCACCCTCTTAAGGGTTGAATTGGGCAAATTCCTTTCTTAGTGTGCGTCCGCTTTTTGTTATAAAACTTTTGTCCAAATTTCACGTTTGTAGCTTAAGCGGTTTAGGCTGTGCGTTGATCTGTCAGTCAGTCACGACCTTCACTTTTATATATATTGACTAGCTTCCGCCCACGGCTTCGCCCGCGTGGACTATACCTCGGGAACCGATAATTTTTCCGGGATGAAATTAATTTATCCCTCTTTTTTGAGAGCATGTAAAAAGCGTCATACAATGGAAGGTCCGATCCAAAAAGGTCCGAGGTTTTGGTGACTTTTTAGTCGCTTTGGTAAAAATGTTTTTAGTTTTCGAGTTAATTAGCAGTTCCACCTCGAGGATGTGACTTTTCGAAGGTTTTGGATTTTTTCCGGATGTTGTTTACCCGCCTTAAGTTTAGTACATCTGTAAAGTTTCATTGAGTTAGCATCAAAACAAATTCTTTCTCCGTAGGTACTATCTTTACCACGCTATCTCACCCCCACTGGGGTTGATTTTCCAAAAATGGTGAAATAGGTGTTCGTTATTTTTTTAAGCTTCGTATATTTGTAAAGTTTCAATACCGTGGCGTCAAAAACAATGCTTCTCCATACTAACTTTAACACTCTATTTCACCCCTTTAGAGGTTGAATTACAAAAAATCCTTTCTTGGTACACGTTTACTCATCAAGACTATACACTCCATATTTCTAATTTCTACGACCAGCGGTCTAGGCTGTGCGTTGTCTGTCAGTGAGTCATTACAATTCTCTCTCCGTACTATATTTACCACGCCATTTCACCCCTTTAGGGGTTGATTTTCCAAAAATAATGAAACCGGTATCTATTATTTTTTTAGCTTAGTTTTGCAAAGTTAAATAATCGTAGCATTAAAAAAATATATTTCCATACAAACTTTAATACCCCGTTTCACCCCTTTTAGGGTTGACTGTCCAAAAATAATGAAACATGTATCTATTATTTTTTTAGCTTAGTACATCTGCAAAATTAAATGATCATAGCATTAGGAAAAAATATTTTCATACAAACTTTAACACTCCATATTTTAACCCCTTCGGGGGTTGATTTTCAAAAACCAAAAAATAAGTGTTTATTATTTTTTCTAGCTTAGTATATTGGCAAAGTTTCGTAACCACAGCACCAAAAAAAAATTCTTCATACAAACTTCAATACTCCGTTTCACCCCTTTAGGGGTTGGTTTTTCAAAAATGATGAAATAGGTGTCGATTATTTTTTTAAATCAATATATATAAAAGTGAAGGTCGTGACTGACTGACAGATCAACGCACAGCCTAAACCGCTTAAGCTACAAACGTGAAATTTGGACAAAAGTTTTATAACAAAAAGCGGACGCACACTAAGAAAGGAATTTGCCCAATTCAACCCTTAAGAGGGTGAAAAGGGGTGTTTAAGTTTGTATGAAAAATTTTTTTTTCTTTATGCTACGATTATCAAACTTTGCGAATATACTAAAGTTAAAAAAATAATTGACACCTATTTCAACATTTTTTAAAAATCAACCCCTAAAGGGGTGAAACGGAGCAATAAAGTTTGTATGAAGATTTTTTTTTTGATACTGTGGCTACGAAACTTTGCAGATATACTAAGCTAAAAAAAATAATTGACACTTATTTTTTTGTTTTCTGAAAATCAACCCCTAAAGGGGTTAAACGGAGTGTTGAAGTTTGTATAAAATTATTTTTTTCCTAATACTTCGATTATTTAACTTTGCTATTGTAATAAGCTAAAAAAAATATTAGATACCTGTTTCATTATTTTTTGAAAATCAACCCCTAAAAGGGTTAAACAGGTAAAAGTGAATGTCGAGACTGGCTGACAGATCAACGCACAGCCTAAACCGCTTAAGCTACAAACGTCAAATTTGGACAAAAGTTTTATAACAAAAAGCGAACGCACACTAAGAAAGAAATCTGCCCAATTCAACCCTTAAGAGGGTGAAAAATTGTGTTTAAGTTTGTATGAAAAAATTTTTTTTCTTAATGCTACGATTATCAAACTTTGCGAATATACTAAAGTTAAAAAAATAATCAACACCTATTTCATCATTTTTGAAAAATCAACCCATAAAGGGGTGAAACGGAGCAATAAAGTTTGTATGAAGATTTTTTTTAATGCTGTGGTTATGAAACTTTGCAAATATACTTACTAAGCTTAAGAAAATATTAGACACTTATTTTTTTGTTTTTTGAAAATCAACCCCTAAAGGGGTGATAATAAATGGAGTATCGAAGTTTGTTTAAAAATATTTTTTTCCTAATAATACGATAATTTAACTTTGCAATTGTACTAAACTAAAAAAAATATTAGATACCTGTTTCATTATTTTTGGAAAATCAACCCCTAAAGGGTTAAACAGAGTGTTGAATCAACGCATCAAAATCAACAGATCAACGCACAGCCTAAACCGCTTAAGCTACAAACGTCAAATTTGGACAAAAGTTTTATAACAAAAAGCGGACGCACACTAAGAAAGGAATCTGCCCAATTCAACCCTTAAGAGGGTGAAAAATTGTGTTTAAGTTTGTATGAAAAAATTTTTTTTCTTAATGCTACGATGTACGATTATCAAACTTTGCGAATATACTAAATTTAAAAAAATAATCGACACCTATTTCATCATTTTTGAAAAATCAACCCCTAAAGGGGTGAAACGGAGCAATAAAGTTTGTATGAAGATTTTTTTTAATGCTGTGGTTATGAAACTTTGCAAATATACTTACTAAGCTTAAGAAAATATTAGACACTTATTTTTTTGTTTTTTGAAAATCAACCCCTAAAGGGGTGAAATGGAGTATCGAAGTTTGTTTAAAAATATTTTTTTCCTAATAATACGATAATTTAACTTTGCAATTGTAAAAACTATAAAAAAATTTTAGATACCTGTTTCATTATTTTTGGAAAATCAACCCCTAAAAGGGTTACACAGAGTGTTGAATGGTTGAATCAACGCATCAAAATCAACAGATCAACGCACAGCCTAAACCGCTTAAGCTACAAACGTCAAATTTGGACAAAAGTTTTATATCAAAAAGCGGACGCACACTAAGAAAGGAATTTACCCAATTCAACCCCTAAGGGGGTAAAAGGGGTGTTTTAGTTTGTATGAAAAAAATTTTTTTCTTAATGCTACGATTATTAAACTTTGCGAATATACTAAATTTAAAAAAATAATCGACACCTATTTCATCATTTTTGAAAAACCAACCCCTAAAGGGGTGAAACGGAGTATTGAAGTTTGTATGAAGAATTTTTTTTTGGTGCTGTGGTTACGAAACTTTGCCAATATACTAAGCTAGAAAAAATAATAAACACTTATTTTTTTGGTTTTTGAAAATCAACCCCCGAAGGGGTTAAAATATGGAGTGTTAAAGTTTGTATGAAAATATTTTTTCCTAATGCTATGATCATTTAATTTTGCAGATGTACTAAGCTAAAAAAATAATAGATACATGTTTCATTATTTTTGGACAGTCAACCCTAAAAGGGGTGAAACGGGGTATTAAAGTTTGTATGGAAATATATTTTTTTAATGCTACGATTATTTAACTTTGCAAAACTAAGCTAAAAAAATAATAGATACCGGTTTCATTATTTTTGGAAAATCAACCCCTAAAGGGGTGAAATGGCGTGGTAAATATAGTACGGAGAGAGAATTGTAATGACTCACTGACAGACAACGCACAGCCTAGACCGCTGGTCGTAGAAATTAGAAATATGGAGTGTATAGTCTTGATGAGTAAACGTGTACCAAGAAAGGATTTTTTGTAATTCAACCTCTAAAGGGGTGAAATAGAGTGTTAAAGTTAGTATGGAGAAGCATTGTTTTTGACGCCACGGTATTGAAACTTTACAAATATACGAAGCTTAAAAAAATAACGAACACCTATTTCACCATTTTTGGAAAATCAACCCCAGTGGGGGTGAGATAGCGTGGTAAAGATAGTACCTACGGAGAAAGAATTTGTTTTGATGCTAACTCAATGAAACTTTACAGATGTACTAAACTTAAGGCGGGTAAACAACATCCGGAAAAAATCCAAAACCTTCGAAAAGTCACATCCTCGAGGTGGAACTGCTAATTAACTCGAAAACTAAAAACATTTTTACCAAAGCGACTAAAAAGTCACCAAAACCTCGGACCTTTTTGGATCGGACCTTCCATTGTATGACGCTTTTTACATGCTCTCAAAAAAGAGGGATAAATTAATTTCATCCCGGAAAAATTATCGGTTCCCGAGGTATAGTCCACGCGGGCGAAGCCGTGGGCGGAAGTTTAGTATATTCGCAAAGTTTAATAATCGTAGCATTAAGAAAAATATTTTTTTCATACAAACTAAAACACCCCTTTTACCCCCTTAGGGGTTGAATTGGGTAAATTCCTTTCTTAGTGTGCGTCCGCTTTTTGATATAAAACTTTTGTCCAAATTTGACGTTTGTAGCTTAAGCGGTTTAGGCTGTGCGTTGATCTGTTGATTTTGATGCGTTGATTCAACCATTCAACACTCTGTTTAACCCTTTTAGGGGTTGATTTTCCAAAAATAATGAAACAGGTATCTAAAATTTTTTTATAGTTTAGTACAATTGCAAAGTTAAATTATCGTATTATTAGGAAAAAAATATTTTTAAACAAACTTCGATACTCCATTTCACCCCTTTAGGGGTTGATTTTCAAAAAACAAAAAAATAAGTGTCTAATATTTTCTTAAGATTAGTAAGTATATTTGCAAAGTTTCATAACCACAGCATTAAAAAAAATCTTCATACAAACTTTATTGCTCCGTTTCACCCCTTTAGGGGTTGATTTTTCAAAAATGATGAAATAGGTGTCGATTATTTTTTTAAATTTAGTATATTCGCAAAGTTTGATAATCGTACATCGTAGCATTAAGAAAAAAAATTTTTTCATACAAACTTAAACACAATTTTTCACCCTCTTAAGGGTTGAATTGGGCAGATTCCTTTCTTAGTGTGCGTCCGCTTTTTGTTATAAAACTTTTGTCCAAATTTGACGTTTGTAGCTTAAGCGGTTTAGGCTGTGCGTTGATCTGTTGATTTTGATGCGTTGATTCAACACTCTGTTTAACCCTTTAGGGGTTGATTTTCCAAAAATAATGAAACAGGTATCTAATATTTTTTTTAGTTTAGTACAATTGCAAAGTTAAATTATCGTATTATTAGGAAAAAAATATTTTTAAACAAACTTCGATACTCCATTTATTATCACCCCTTTAGGGGTTGATTTTCAAAAAACAAAAAAATAAGTGTCTAATATTTTCTTAAGCTTAGTAAGTATATTTGCAAAGTTTCATAACCACAGCATTAAAAAAAATCTTCATACAAACTTTATTGCTCCGTTTCACCCCTTTATGGGTTGATTTTTCAAAAATGATGAAATAGGTGTCGATTATTTTTTTAATTTTAGTATATTCGCAAAGTTTGATAATCGTAGCATTAAGAAAAAAAATTTTTTCATACAAACTTAAACACAATTTTTCACCCTCTTAAGGGTTGAATTGGGCAGATTTCTTTCTTAGTGTGCGTTCGCTTTTTGTTATAAAACTTTTGTCCAAATTTGACGTTTGTAGCTTAAGCGGTTTAGGCTGTGCGTTGATCTGTCAGCCAGTCTCGACATTCACTTTTACCTGTTTAACCCTTTTAGGGGTTGATTTTCAAAAAATAATGAAACAGGTATCTAATATTTTTTTTAGCTTATTACAATAGCAAAGTTAAATAATCGAAGTATTAGGAAAAAAATAATTTTATACAAACTTCAACACTCCGTTTAACCCCTTTAGGGGTTGATTTTCAGAAAACAAAAAAATAAGTGTCAATTATTTTTTTTAGCTTAGTATATCTGCAAAGTTTCGTAGCCACAGTATCAAAAAAAAAATCTTCATACAAACTTTATTGCTCCGTTTCACCCCTTTAGGGGTTGATTTTTAAAAAATGTTGAAATAGGTGTCAATTATTTTTTTAACTTTAGTATATTCGCAAAGTTTGATAATCGTAGCATAAAGAAAAAAAAATTTTTCATACAAACTTAAACACCCCTTTTCACCCTCTTAAGGGTTGAATTGGGCAAATTCCTTTCTTAGTGTGCGTCCGCTTTTTGTTATAAAACTTTTGTCCAAATTTCACGTTTGTAGCTTAAGCGGTTTAGGCTGTGCGTTGATCTGTCAGTCAGTCACGACCTTCACTTTTATATATATTGATTTAAAAAAATAATCGACACCTATTTCATCATTTTTGAAAAACCAACCCCTAAAGGGGTGAAACGGAGTATTGAAGTTTGTATGAAGAATTTTTTTTTGGTGCTGTGGTTACGAAACTTTGCCAATATACTAAGCTAGAAAAAATAATAAACACTTATTTTTTGGTTTTTGAAAATCAACCCCCGAAGGGGTTAAAATATGGAGTGTTAAAGTTTGTATGAAAATATTTTTTCCTAATGCTATGATCATTTAATTTTGCAGATGTACTAAGCTAAAAAAATAATAGATACATGTTTCATTATTTTTGGACAGTCAACCCTAAAAGGGGTGAAACGGGGTATTAAAGTTTGTATGGAAATATATTTTTTTAATGCTACGATTATTTAACTTTGCAAAACTAAGCTAAAAAAATAATAGATACCGGTTTCATTATTTTTGGAAAATCAACCCCTAAAGGGGTGAAATGGCGTGGTAAATATAGTACGGAGAGAGAATTGTAATGACTCACTGACAGACAACGCACAGCCTAGACCGCTGGTCGTAGAAATTAGAAATATGGAGTGTATAGTCTTGATGAGTAAACGTGTACCAAGAAAGGATTTTTTGTAATTCAACCTCTAAAGGGGTGAAATAGAGTGTTAAAGTTAGTATGGAGAAGCATTGTTTTTGACGCCACGGTATTGAAACTTTACAAATATACGAAGCTTAAAAAAATAACGAACACCTATTTCACCATTTTTGGAAAATCAACCCCAGTGGGGGTGAGATAGCGTGGTAAAGATAGTACCTACGGAGAAAGAATTTGTTTTGATGCTAACTCAATGAAACTTTACAGATGTACTAAACTTAAGGCGGGTAAACAACATCCGGAAAAAATCCAAAACCTTCGAAAAGTCACATCCTCGAGGTGGAACTGCTAATTAACTCGAAAACTAAAAACATTTTTACCAAAGCGACTAAAAAGTCACCAAAACCTCGGACCTTTTTGGATCGGACCTTCCATTGTATGACGCTTTTTACATGCTCTCAAAAAAGAGGGATAAATTAATTTCATCCCGGAAAAATTATCGGTTCCCGAGGTATAGTCCACGCGGGCGAAGCCGTGGGCGGAAGCTAGTCTTGGATAAAACATATGGATCAGCTATTTTTTGTGAATATTCAAAAGTTGTAGAACGCAAGTTGCTTGGATTAATGCATAGAAGCTGCCACTAATTAATCTCGTAATTTTATCACGATTTGGAAAGTAATTACAATCCTACTAATATTACAAACGCGATAGTTTGTGAGTATGTTTGTTCCTCTTTCACGCAAAAACGGCTGAACGGATTTACATGAAATTTGAAGTGAAGGTTGTTCGTGGTCTGGATTAACACATGGGCTACTTTTTATCCCGGAAAACGCGGGTAAAACCGCGGGGCGCAGCTAGTTAATTATAATACTAGAATGTTTAAATAAGTAGATATGTATGTAGTTTAAAAAACCTAAATTAAATATCTTATTTTGGTCGCTTCAGGAAGTCAAGAAAAAAAGAAATGTCTCAGGCATACGCTACTAAATTTGCAGCCAATTATATGAGTATCCCGAGAGAGACCAAAATTGATCCCAGTTATTCTTCTGAAGCTGATAACTTTGAGAATTCAAGGTAGACCAAATATATTTATTGTATTTTATTTCGTAAAAAATTGTAACCGACATTCATAAGACATGAATGAGTGAGTGAGAAAATAAAATTATGAAGTTCCCTAATCTAATGAGTAACTCCATTTTAGCCCCCGACGTAAAAGAGGGGTGCTATCGTCGGCTGTAAAGTTGCTTGTACGAGAATTAAAAATCGTGATAAGAAAAAA
Source organism: Alcis repandata (assembly GCA_949125135.1). Lineage (NCBI taxonomy): Eukaryota > Metazoa > Arthropoda > Insecta > Lepidoptera > Geometridae > Alcis > Alcis repandata. Next base: position 4,457,189 of record OX421226.1, on the reverse strand, counting down.
GAATTTGAAAAGTTTAACATGTGTTTGTGTATCTGAATGTCTGTCAATGGCATCGTAGCTTTCAAACGATTGAGCACATTTTAATTTAGTTTTTTTTGTTTGAAAAGTGACTAGATCGACAGCGATCTCGGTTCCGTCAGCATGGTACTACGATACAACAAAAAAATCTGTTTTTTTTTGTACGTTGCGTTGTTTCGTTATTGTACGCATTTTTTATTTCGTGTTTAGTGCTTGCAGTACATACAGTACGGACGCGCTGAGCGTTCAGAAAGGTTTGGGCGCTGCGTTTCCATTCAAATCAACTCCCAGCGGAAATTTAAAAGTTCAGTCGAATCAAGTAAGTTTTTTTAGTTAAATTAGTTTATTGTAAGGCTTCTTTAAGACTAATTTATATGTAACTTAAAGAATTAAGAATAAGAATGCAACTAGCAACCTATGGAATGTACCTACCCCATTCTACTTTCTTTTGCTTTCTTCTTTCTCGTCACATAAACCACTCAAAATATACCTACGTATCTACATTTTCCTTACTGGCGTTAGAAACTGGCTAAAATAGTCTTCCTACTAATATTATAAACGCGAAATGTTGTAAGTATGTATATTTGTCGCTCTTTCACGCAAAAACGGCAGAACGGATTTACATGAAATTTGGAATGGAGGTTGTTCATGGTCAGGATTAACACATAGGCTAGTTTTTATCCCGGAAAACTCATGTTAACTTTTTGACCACGAGTGAAACCGCGGGGCGCAGCTAGTATGTACCTACTAGTAGTATGTAGCTAGTATGTATGTAATAAAAATACACTCCCTAACGACCGAGGCCTTTAATTCCTTGTGAATCAGCCCTTATCTATCTGCAGGACGCAGGTAGCCAAAAACTAAACCGCGTAAAATTATATGGGTAGAGGGTATTAAATGGTGCTATGCTAAATTTGCTAGATTTTTTAGGTCGTTTTTCAATCGTCCACCGTCGGTGTCCTCCTCGCTGATCCTACTCAAGCGAAGGTCAAAGTCAAGTTTGAAGGGAATGGAGAACCTGACGACGAGGTTTCTCAGAGTTTTGTTAGTGTTCCTAAGTCAACAACTTATTTCTTTAATTGTGAGCGGTCAAGCAAAAAGGACCTGACGGGAATTTTAACGTTGTTTTATTTTTTTTAATCCGTGGTCGTCTTTGTTTTAATCGAACAGGTTATTTTTTATGTCGATTACTTTAAAACAAAAACAAAAAAATCGATTTGCCTCCTGAATGTGTTTCTTAGCAAACCCAAACTTTGAACGCGAAATCTTGAAACTAAATAGTTTACCGTCATGTCTCTTTTCGTTTGACGTCTTACATTTTGTAGATTTAGTCATCCTCATATCTAATTAGGTAAGTACCTACTTAACCTAACTTGGACACCTAGCTAGATATCAATCATTTTAAAAGGCAGGGTACTGGGTAGTTATTTATTTATTTAAGTGACCAAATCATGCCAAATGTGAAGTGCCACTCTTGAACGAAAGATCATTAGTGCTATTTTACCATATTAGGTAAATGATAATTTGAGTGTCATCATTCAGCTATCTTTTGAGGTAATTTTACTCTATTGCCGGCTGATTTTGGAATGCGAGGTGTCGTTAGATTCCTTTTTGTACAAGATACTACATTTAAAATTCAGGTTTTTGTTGTTGTTTTTTTTCCAATAACCTCGACCTTTAATCTACCCACTACTGGGATACAGGTCTACCCTCGAAGAGTGATTAGGACATATTCCACCACGCTAGCTAAAAGCGGATTGATCGATTCACATAAGCCATTGATTTTTTTCTCCGGACGTATGCAGGTTTCCTCACGACATTTTCCTTCACCGAAAAGCTACAATCTGTATTTTGTTATTTTATATAACATACATCGGTAGGTCGACGAAACTATGGAACCTCAGCTGCAGTACGGGACTCGAGATCTCCAAGCTTCGGGTTACCTCTCCAAAAACAATTACCCCGGAGACCGCACGAAGACCAAGTTGTCCGGAGTCAGAGAGGACAAAGGCAAGGACCTGAGCAGCCTCGGCTACGCTGTCGCAGAGCCCATCGACTGGACGAGGGTGCAAGCACCAAAGAAACAGGACCTCTTTCAGGAGTTCTATAGGAGGATACACAATTTCATGTAAGGGATTACTCAGTGGTTCCAATCATTATTTTTACACAAATGACTGACGAGACCAGAAAATCGCAAATGCCAATTAATCCCAACTTCAAATTCCTACTTATTTTATAAATGTTTATTTATAAGTTTGGAAGTTCATTACTCAAGCAAGCAAAAACGGCTGGACGGATTTGGATGAAATTTTCGTGTGGAAGTAGTTTATACCCTGGATAAACCTTGGCTAAAAATACCCTGGATAGGTTAACAATATACATAGGCTTTTTATCCCAAGACAGCTGGACTCGTGGGGCGTAGCTAGTAATTTAATTTTTTAATTAAAATCTGCATTTGACACAAGATATTTCACTAAGACTTGCTTAACATGTAGAAAGTTCGATATTTCGGCTTATAAGCATTGTATCTGATTAATATGTATACTGCAGACTGCAGGTGCAATATAGATGTAAAATACCTTTTTGTAAGTACCTACGCTTACACAATGATTATTTATTAATACCTATATATTGATTTATCATTTAGATAATGTTAATAGAATCACGTTGGTATATGCATGTCTTGCATGTAGTGCTACTTGCTTGATAAAATACCTGTGTTTATGCATTTACAAAGTAATCGCAATAAATCTAATCTAGCAGCGCTTGCTCGAATGTCATGATACTTACATATAAATAAAATAAAATATCTTTATTTCAGGCGAGTAACCCATATTGCGTAGAGAACAAAATACAAAATCAAATACTAAAATTACAAGCAAAATAAAAATGTGTTTAAAAATATCACAGTCAGTCAGTCATTTCTTGTTTGCAGTCTGGTGCACTGCATTGTAATATGCCATTCTTCAAACTTCTCAGCCCAGCCCAGAAAGATTATGATTATTACTTATGATTACTACTTATATGATTAAGATGCGATATGATTGGTTTCAGAAACACAGATACGGTTGTTCGTATCGGTGATGAAGAGTTTCACTGTCATCGAATAATTCTACAGATTTACTCGTCGTTCTTTGACCAGAACCCCGTCAGCAATATTGAATTGCCAATCGTAAGAATTTTTACTCAAGGTTTATTAGTTCGTCAAAGGAATACATTGAGAGAATTGGTTGGTTGTTTGACACAAACACGCGAGTTGGTAGTCAAACGCGAACTCACTTGTTGACTTCGCGTTAAAAAAACATCAAAAACACTCGATAGGCTCGTTGGTGTTTTGTTTACTGTTTGCTATCAAGTTCTTCGTCTGCCTGTACAAACAAGAGTATTTTTAGAGTGCAAAAAAAACTATTTTTAGAGTTACGTACCCATCAGGTATGTGACTCTCATGGTGAGACTCCAGTGTCTGTCTGTATGTCGTCGCCAATTATTTTATTATTAGAGAAGCTATGTATGACTAGGTTTCTCTTCACATTAAGTCCCACAGTAAATTCCTAAAAACCAATTACATATTATATTTATACGCTAAAAACGGACAAAAGCTAAGGACTCTACGTATGGTAGTTACACTGTTTGGACAAAAATAAGGTATTCCTTTGCCTAGCAGTGGAACACTAAGAAATTGAAACAAACAGTTTGGATAAATTTCAGACAAGCGTGACACCTGAAGCATTTCATACAATTTACGAATGGATGATCTGTGGCGGACAGGAAAGCAACAAAGTTCTGAAAATAGACAACATTCTGAGCTTATTCTGTGCAGCTCAGTATTTGGTAATAAAAGGTACTTGAGTGTTCCTTTCCGATCCATCCCTGAGTCATCTCTCACGTGGTAGGTACGAGTATGTCATAAAGAATCACCGAAAAAATAAATAAAAAATAACATGCTCGAAGTAACCCGGAAAGTTGATTATCTTCTGATCGAATCAACTAAATACGGTAGTATGTATCAAATATTATATTATATCTAGGTTTCACGTGCGCACCTACAGACTGCAATCTAGGTTGTCACTGACGTCACTTTATTACATATGTAGGTTTCTTATATAGATATACAAAGCTTTACCATGCCTTCAGATCTGGAAGAGCAGTGCTGGTCGTTAATTGTCAATGAGAAACTCTTTACGGAAGATACGGCGTTTGCTCTGTTCAGAGACGCAAGGGTGAAGGAAATGACGACTGTCATGGACTTGATGGTATTGTTTACTCGTAATATTTAGACAAGCTTATACATATATGATAAGAATTTGACACAGTTTATGGCCTATACTATGTCAAAATTCTGATCATCTAAGCCCTAAGCTACCTTTTTTTCTACCTATACCTACTATATGCAGTAAAAAATACATCTTATCAAAGTACACAATAAACTGCTGAAGCCATAGATCATGGGATCATCCTGGGTTATGATATGACATGACGCTAAGTTACTGATACTGGCGGCGCTTATTTTCCTGTTAAAATAAAAAAGAGCGATCTTATTACATAAGTATCAGCAGCAAAATCAACGCCAGCAACGACCACGAAAGCAAAACAACACAATAAATTAAATATAGTTACAAAACTAAAAAACACGCATTGTCATCGGTCTATAACAGGTGTGCAAAGTTTGAATTAAATCTGATCGTTTAAAGTAGGGCAAAATCGAGCTCAAAGGAGTAGGTTACATACATACAGGTGAAACTAATAAAAGCGTGTTAAAAACGTAGTTCTTAGTATAAAGAAAAGTTGGAATTGGGAACAAACAAACTAAACGTTACAGGTTTTTAATTAAAGTTTATAGTTAAATAATAAATAATTATTGTTTCAGACACCACGAGTAATGCGATTCTTTCTACCACTAGTGGCGTCCAAAGATTTCCTCACTCTAGAATCTGACGAGATCATGACATTTCTCAAATCTAACTACATATCCGTAACAAGGTTTGTGTTGAATGCTCGATTTGTGTAAACATCTGTTATTACGTAGCGTGGGTAAATGTATGAGGATATAGGTATTGATAAATTTACAATGGAAAATTGCAATGTATGGTAATTATTTATTACCATGATTATTTATTACATTATGTATTATTATTCAGGATACAGTGATGATTAGTTTGATGGAATATTTTTAGAGCAGAGTCATAACTAGCCATAATTATTTCTGTTCCTTATTATTCCGCGCTTCCAGGAGTAAATCTATGTCATAAATTTAGCACTTATCTCGGTGATATGGTTTCCAATTATAGAGCATGAGTGTATAAGTAGATTACTTATTAACTACAGACGTCCATACACGTTTTGCTGCAAAATGGGGAACTAAATTAGCTTGAAAGTAAATACTATTGACCTGGACAATTAGAAATAGGAGACCATTATTATTTGAAAAAACTATTAGTAAAAATATTCTACACAAAAACATCACTTGTAGGTAGATAGATAGATAAACTCTTTATTGTATACACTAAAAATTAAAAGCAAAAGGATAATAACGCTTAAATCCAATCTAATGCAAAACTGGCAGCCGTATTCCTAAGACAGATCTCTACCAGGTCGGACATATCTATAGTAAAGCCCGGTATTACCTGAAATATTTTTCTCTCCTAGCCAGATAGAGACCCTCCCGGCCACGATTTCCTAATAGTACAGCGTCCTTAGTGACTGACAAACTCTTAAAATGCCTCTTAACTACACATTCTTCCCAGCGAGGTTGAAATCCTGATGGCCGCCATACGATGGCTCTACGGAGACTGGTCCAACCGTCGGCAGTACGCTGTCGAAATGATGCGCTGCGTGCGTTTCGGGCTCATCTCCCCCTGGCAGCTGGTGGACATCAAGAGGAACCCTGACAACGCTGAAATCCTGGAAGTGGTCAACGAGCCGGAGGTGCAGCAGATGGTGGATGATGGGCTGGCGTAAGTTTATGACTCTTGATTCGACATCTTATGCGAGTAATTTGCTACAATGATGTCGTTCGCGTAGTATCTGACTATATAAAATTGACTTGCTTCAATACAGGGATATACGAAAAAAAATTGCTGTTCCATGCATTTTGTCGAGTGTCATTGACATTTATCCATGGAAGAGCGGATTTTTTTTCTCATAGTAAAAGTTGTTCATAATAATAAGTACTATGAGCTTTATGGCCCTTTCCTTATAGCCCTGTTATTGCTTATTGTTATTGTTATTATTATATTGTTATTATTGTTTTGTTGTTGTTATTGTTATTGTGTTATTGCTCTAAGTAGAAATTGTTGTCAGATTTGAATATGTAGATAAGTATAGCAAACAACATACAAAAGCTTACACAATGACACCTACAAAAGTTATTTTGTATTCCAGTGATAATTTAACAAAATAATTGTAATCATTTAGCTAGAAGCTTTAGGATTTAAAAAAACAAACTTAGATTAAAAGAGAAAAAGAAAAAAAAAAAGATGTAAAAGAGCATTTGAGGTTAACCAACTAAGTAGTTTTAGGAGCTCTGGAATTATTTTATAAAGACTTCATGTTTTTTACTTCCTAAGAGGTTTACAGGTTGTTTCCTATCTCTACTTTATTCCAGTTACGTCATCATAAAGTATTGGTACGGAAATAATTCTAAAAACTACTACCACTGGCTCGATGTTCTCGGTCTCAACGAGCCTGCTGAAAGAAACTGGATCGGAGAAGAAAAGGTAACAGACTTCTATTATCAAAATGTAACAACAATATTTAAGTAAACCTATAGTGTAGTATTATTTATGTAAAAATATTATGTTGTATGAAATAAATGTTTAATTTTTTTTTAATATAAAAAAATAATATTCAATAACAACAATAGCAAACAAGAACAGCAACATTGACACTATACTTTTTAATTTTATTGATTTTACTAAAAATTTTGTGCTATGTTCCAACACTCTTAACGATTAGATGGAAGAGTAAATAACTAATCCTAATCGTAATAGCATATTTTAACTACGCTAATTATAGCTTTAATAGTCCTTTCCACTTGAACTTCAGTACTTCAACATCTACAATTTTCCTTATAAATTTATTAATGGTCGTAAGTCTACAAAACACGTGGTTGGAGTGACTCCACAAATATTAGTACTTACATCAAAGCAAACTAAAATACCTGCCTATAATCACACATTGGTAGTAAATAAAGGCTTGTTCCCATAATAATAAGGAAAAAGGTTTCAAGACGTGCTATAAAACAATGTAAATAAAGATAGGATTCCTAAAACCGATGTTTATTTAGTATGAAAACGTTTTACCTCGTGCGTGACGGGTTGGGGGACTTGTACATTTTTAGCATTCGACCATCATCTCTTCTTAGGAATGGTTGTTCGTGACTTTATGATGCCATTTTCGTGCAGATTACATAAATTGATTCATGTTTAATAATATGCGGGATATCGTGGAAGAACCGGTATGCAGATTGCGCAGAACTATTGTGACATCATAAATAAAGGATTGTTCCCATAATAATTTTTATAATAATAATTTGTATAATACATATAAGTTTCAAAACGTCTGCTAAAAACAATCCAAAAATAGATAGGATATTACAGGACCTACTCGTAGGTTAGGATCGACGTATATTATAGTATTTAAATATCAGTTCTTTAGGCCACAGCTCTTCGAAAGTTCTACATAAAATGGAATCAAAGAACGAAATATAATTATATTACGTACCTACTACAAGGTAACAGTTACTCCTGTTTAAAGCGGCTGAACGGATCTTGATCAAACGCAAAAAAGTAGTCATCAATCATCATTATGAATGAATTATGATAGAAACATAACATAATATGTAGTCCCAAAAAAGCAGAAAAACTTTATAACACCCTTCTTATTGCGTCGAGGGTTAAAAATAAGAAAATCTTAGGTGTAACCGCTTAGAGCGACGCGGACGCAAAATAAAGCTAGATGGTACCTACAGCATAAGCCGGAGCAATATAGAACTGTAATTTCAGAACCACGTGACCTACAAAGATTTCCTTAAATACCTGGAGCAGTTCATGGTGCCCAAAGAACAGATGTACCAGCAGATGGCGATGATGCAAGCCGGCCGCCGGGCCGACGACATGTCCGGTAATTATACCGTACTTAGACACTAACTGTGCGCGTGTGCGAATTCTGGACTTTTTGTGCCGGTAATTATGTCGTTAGCAAAGATGATTTTCTATGGTTTTTTATCTAACATATTAAAATGTTTTTTTTTTTTAGTTATTTGTCTTGGTCTATGTTTTCCTAAGCTATTCAGCCGATTGAGTACCTACTTTGTATGTGCGAGGTAGTATATGGCACTAAGCCGAGTTTGGTTTCAAGCCTCAGACCACATTGATGTGGCGGAGCCGGAGCAGCAGTGAAGCAGCCGTATACTATACCTACTATCTAGAAAGTAGGTAGGTAGTACATCTTTAAGGATTTTTAAATGGACTAGATCACGTAGTAATTATGGTATTTGACTGATAGGTACTATAAACAATTCGTCATTCCTGTCAGTTGATAAAAAAGTTATCGACCAATTATCGTTTTTGAACTGACCAAGGACTACAATTTATGCACTGCAGATATCCATCTGCAAAATAAATAAATTATAAAGTCAAATCAAATTACGAGTATATTACCACGTAAACAGCAATAACACTGGCCAACAGTGGTGTTGCCCTTGATATAAGAGTGTTTTCGATCAATTATAGGCCAACAATTTACGAGATCATGAATGGTTTTGAAAGGTTGGCTCTTATTATTATTTCATTCTTCATTTTCACATTGGACTAAAAAAGCAGTAGTTATGAGGAAAAAAGAGGTGTCAAAAAAACTGAGCCAATTTAGTACTTTCATAAATAAATCCACTAACTTGAACGTATAGAAATCCTCATAAATATAAACAGAGCGGTCACGCCAGATGGCAGTCAAACGCAAGCCTTTCAAAAAACTAAAAGAATGCAACAATTTTTTTTTTGTTGAGCTGTGTAATTGAACTAGCTATATGTTTACCATCAGGCAGTATGCGCGGCATGGACAATGACAATATGGAAATGCGCAGGCCCAAGATAGACTTTCCTCTGCCAGCCACCTTGAAAGGGCTTACTGGAGACAAGGAAAGGTCTTCGTTCCCGACTATGAGCGAGTTCTTTGAGAATAAGAGAAAGGTAAATAGATAAGAATAAATTTGAATTTTAAAATGTACCTAACTATTTTAATACAAAGAAACTGACGAAGAAGTTTTTAGTCCCAGGTATAGTAGGTACCTACCTACATCATTTTTTAAAACCATTGATAAATTGGATTTGGTAGATGTTGGCATTTGAATTTAAGAGATAAAAAGGTAAGAACTGTTTTTAAAAACCATTAATCTTGTTGCTAGCGCCTCCCAAAACATCTATAGTAAAACCAATTGCTGTTCGTTAGTGAGCACATCACTTAAGAATGGCTGGACCGATTTGGCTATAAAAACTACTTTATTTCAAGGGCGTGCGTGGGCTTAGCCTTAGCTTCGAGTCCTTAAACCGCAAGCTTGAAGGCCAAGCAACGTCGCACCAGGCACGAAGTCTTGGGCTTGTGATAAAAAAAAATACACAAAAGACCAATTTGTACTAGACTACTCAAATTGGTACAGTGAAGTTAATTTGTGTAACTTCTTATTATTTCCGAAGCTCATTAGGAAATATCCAATAAACCACTCACGGTCAATCATCTTGTTTTTTCCATGTTACACCATCAACACTCAACAGTCATAAGTGCCTGTTGAAAAGCGCTAAACGATTTTGTAGTCTTTGCAGAACATTCATGTAATTATTATACAGGTGCTAAATAACGTCTCAAACCAAAACAACAACCAAGTATCAAGGTGATTTCATCTTATTTATTGATGTTATTGCAATGAGTTACATATTAGGTTAATGCGTCATCAATTTCATAACGCTTCCAAAGAATGGTATTTATTGCAAAGGCAAAGGGCGAACGGCAGACAGACTTACGCTTACACTAGACGCCTTTAACAAATCGCCATGCTAAAGCAAGTCGTACTCGTAGCTCGCTCTCAAAGAAATCTTGCTAACAATTTTTTGTCGAAGCTACAAGAAACCGCTTAATTCCCATCGTGAAACCTTGCTAACATTTTTTGTCGAATGCACAAGAAACCGCTTAATTCCCTACATGAAACCTTGCTAAAAATTTTTTGTCGAAGGCACAATAAACCGCTTAATTCCCTACATGAAAACTTGCTAACATTTTTTTTGTCGAAGGCACAAGAAACCGCTCAATTCCCATCATGAATCCTTGCTGGCAATTTTTTGTCGAAGGTACAAGAAAACTTGTAGAGGTAGGGCTCTTTGCAGAGCCCGCCTGGGGAAGTACCACACCTTTGCCAGTTATTCCACCGCCAAGCAGTAATGTGCAAACATTACTGTGTTCCGGTTGGATGGGCATTGTTTCCAGTGAAACAATACAGTACAGGGCAAATGGGATGGAGATTAAACAACTTATATCTCAGGGTGACGAGCGCACTGCTGTGCCGCGCACACTCAGGAAAAAATCGGCTAACAAAGCCACAATAAATGCGTTGCTAAGAATTTATTGTGGGACTAACCAAATATTTTGTTACTAAAACAGAAAGAACTTAGTGGAGCTTAGCAACTTTTTTATTGTTAGCCGATTTATTGCGCTAGGAACAATGTAGCTTTGTCCTCACAACATAGTTTATAAATATTTGGATCTAGTAACAATTGAACCTTGATGGTGTGTCAATGTTAAATATTGTAAATAAATCTAACAAAGTAAAATATAGCCGTAGCATTTAAATACCCTTTGTCATACCATGCAATCAATGAATATGTAGCTGTGGTGACGATGGAACGTTGTAAGCGTGTTAATATGAAAATTGTCAATAAATCCAACAAACTATCTATAGCCGTCGCATTCAAATATCTTATGTCCTACAGTAAATATGTAGCTGTAGTGACAATGGAACGTTGTAAATGTAATAATATGAACATTGCAAAAAAAAATAACAAAATAGCTATAGCCATGGCCATGGCAAAGGACAGTTGATACTGGAACAAAGGCTTGGTCGTAGTGACAAAGGGAGTATAGTTGTCGTAGCAAAGGACAGTAGATACTGGAACAAAGGCTTGGTCGTAGTGACAAAGGGAGTATAGTTGTCGTGGCAAAGGACAGTAGATACTGGAACAAAGGCTTGGTCGTAGTGACAAAGGGAGTATAGTTGTCGTGGCAAAGGACAGTAGATACTGGAACAAAGGCTTGGTCGTAGTGACAAAGGGAGTATAGTTGTCGTGGCAAAGGACAGTAGATACTGGAACAAAGGCTTGGTCGTAGTGACAAAGGGAGTATAGTTGTCGTGGCAAAGGACAGTAGATACTGGAACAAAGGCTTGGTCGTAGTGACAAAGGGAGTATAGTTGTCGTGGCAAAGGACAGTAGATACTGGAACAAAGGCTTGGTCGTAGTGACAAAGGGAGTATAGTTGTCGTGGCAAAGGACAGTAGATACTGGAACAAAGGCTTGGTCGTAGTGACAAAGGGAGTATAGTTGTCGTGGCAAAGGACAGTAGATACTGGAACAAAGGCTTGGTCGTAGTAACAAAAGACGTATAGTTGTTTTCAACGTGAACATAGTTTATTTAACAAAGTACAGCTGTTGCAGTCATTACATAGTATTAGTATTAGTATTAGTAAATGCCATTAGTTTCACAGAATAGTTACATTGTTTTAGTAACAAAACAGACTTTGTTGATAAATATTGTTGTATTGACAACTTACTTTTTGACAATAGAAAATTGTTGTAGTCACAAGTTTATGCTGACAATAAAAACATTGTCTCCCCAACTATGGACCTAGGTGGGCTCTCCCCCGTTAAAGTTTTATTGCTGGAGCAACAATATTTTTTCCTGAGTGCAGGGTCTTGAATTCGCAAACGTGACGTTTAACATCAGGCGAGCGATTTGCTCGTCTCGTCACTCAATTACATAAAAAAAAACCGCTTAATTCCCATCATTAAACCTTGCTAACATTTTTTGTCGAAGGCACAAGAAACCGCTTAATTCCCTACATGAAAACTTGCTAACATTTTTTTTGTCGAAGGCATAAGAAGCCGCTCAATTCCCATCATGAATCCTTGCTGCCAATTTTTTGTCGAAGGCACAAGAAACCGCTCAATTGCCATCATGAAACTTTACTAACATTTTTTTGTCGAAGGCACAAGAAACCCCTCAATCCCCATCGTGTCGGTCGCCTCCAGTGGAGATGGACTTCAACATACAGCCTCCGCAGATGGAGCGTCGGAGAAACCCTGAAAATATGCATCAGAAGCAGTTGGAAGTCAGTCTTAGTATTAGCACAGAATATTTATAATGGTACAAGTAGTGATATAACTATAAATAAGTACTTATTTGATAGCATAAATGTAGAGCATGTAATCATAGTCATGCTCAAAGGAAAAGTTCCTGGATCACTATTTATAAAAATGGTAAGTGTAGTATAAGTATAGGCGAAGTATAGTAGGTAAGTATGCTAGTTCAAGCATTGTCACAAAATACAGCGCCGATGGCGCGTAGTAGGCAGTAGGTAATCATTTCTGTTTACAATTAATTCTACTCGTTAGTCGCGAAATCAGAACAACTGTATCTGATAGTTTAATGATAGACAATGACAAAGACCCACAGGGAGTCTGTGAGAGCACCTGAATCATTTCACAAATTGCTTGTAACACAGCAAACCGTAAGCCAAAACATAACAATTCATAATGTTTTTTTGATCGTTTTTCACTAATTACTTAATACTTATTGTTTTGTTTTTATTAGGAACAAAAAAGAGAACTAGAACAGAAGCAGCTGATGTATCGACGCCAGCAACGCGAGAACATTCAGCAGTTGCACATGTGCAATGTAGAGAAAGAAAGAGTAATTTGTTTTAATTATATTTTTTTTTACGCTCTACGTAGCCGTAGTTTATTATATTTCTGTTTTATTTCATTTTCATTTTTAAACGACGATATAGTCGAAGATGTAGCTTTGCAAGCTATTGCTCGCTGCTAGCTATTGTTGATTAAAAATATGAGCGTTATAAAAGTAAGGTAGCTCTACACTACACATGATCTATTTGATAAAGAATTTGATGTTCAGTAGCGCGCGCATTCCATCATTATCTGCCCTGAAAATACTTCCTAAAACAAGAACATTATTTTTACAAAACAAAAAACAAAAGACCGACTTCAAAAGACCGACTATTGAGTTATTCATCTATTTGTCGCGCACGTACTTATAATGCAAATTTAAGACTTATATGGTTTTCTCATGGATACCATTATCAGAACTGGACTAAATTGAAATGGGACCAAATGGGAAGCGTCAGATTTCTAATAAAATCATCAAAATCATCAAAATCGATTCACCCAGTCAAAAGTTATGAGGTAACAAACATAAAAAAAAATAAAAAAATAAAAACATACAGTGGAATTGATAACCTCCTCCTTTTTTGAAGTCGGTTAAAAATCCACAATTACACTTCGAAGTTCAACTTCAAACGCTTAAAACGCTATGTGAGAGGGCCTACGTTAAACCTTTACTCTGTCCAACAGATTACTACAAAGCACGAGTTATTTGATCCTCCTGAAAAGGACTCCGAGGATATGAACACTACCAGCGAGACCAGCAGCGGAACTGCCGACACTAGTACTACAGAGCAGGTAAAAACTAAGTGAGGAAACCAGAGTGTAGAGCTTTACCTCATTGGTGGTGGTAGCACATCTGCCGACCTGACTAACTATAAATATTACAGTCTAGTTGAAAATCAACCAAGCAGTTCCAGCAGTACCAGTTTCCAACACGTGCTGAACGTATACCTCTATTAAATAAATTAAATAAAAATAATAAATAAAATTTTAAATTTCATACTCATAGCTCCCCACTAGGAAATTAAAGTAATAAATGAGTATCTATTACTTTAATATACTCGTGTCTACTTCTAATACAACGCCACAAAGGTACTTATATCAACAGCTCTATTCAGCTGTTTCAGGTGGTCTAACGCCTCGCGTCAACCATACAAGATCATAGCTTTATTCATATCTATTAAAAGCCTTCCAGAAGAATAAAAGTATGAATCTATTACCTGTCTACTGTTTCATCGAATCTTTCAAATTAAACTATCAGTACTTATCTATCCTTGACAGATACATATTTCAAAGCAAGTAAGTGAAAAGAGGCACAGCGTCGCGGCCTCATTCTTGGCAGCAGCTACCGCTGCGCTAGCTGGTCCCAGAAGGTAACCAAAAAACCTTTTTATGAAAAGTTTTCATCTTATGGACTTTTAACAGTGGGTGACCGCATCGCGTCAAAATATCGCTTAGGTTTCGGTGAAAGACCTAAAAAGGAAGAATTCCTGGGCTTTGATATTTCAATAAATTAAAATGTTTTGATTTGGGATTTCAAAATATATGTGTAAGTAAAACACACACTCTCACACACACACACACACACACACACACACATTCACACACACATACACACACTCTTACATACTTACTTTTGCAAGTGTAATACTTGTAATTATCACACAACACCTTCTAATATTTTAAGTACGAATGTTTTTGTGTGAATGTTTATTACCACCTATCTCCGTAACTACTTAACCAATTTCGATAAAATTTGGAAAAGAAGCGTATTTTTTACCCACGACGGAACGCATGCCCAGGATTTACACATAAGCTAAGTACTTATCATCATAACCAGGCGGGTAAAACCGCGAAGCACAGCTAGTTTTATACAATATACTTACATTTTGGAAATTTTGCATGACTAGCCATTTAGTAGATACTCTTTAAATTTGCAAATAAGGTCATCGAATCGATGATTACAGTTGCGATTAGATGTGCTGTTCTTGTCTAAGTCTACGTGCTAATTTGCATTGCGTTGCATTAATAGACAAAACAACGATAGCAACGGAAAAATGTGAATCAAGTTTGAAATTCTGAGAAATTTTATGAGGTCAAGAATTTAATTTGGCTTCTCTAGTTTCACTTTATTTTTCTTAGTTTATTTTGTTGGCCGGTACAGGCGCATTATGAAATCGTTATGAAAATTGCAGCATTTTCTCATTCAATAAATAAAATTGCATTTGATACCTAGCCGGGAAGAGAGTGCAGCTTAAATCCATCTAAATATGTATAGACATGATATATTATGTATGTATGATATCTTCAGAAATCACAAGCAAAAGAAAAATAACCCAAAACTATTTAGTTGCAGTGGCTAGCGATCTTATCTCTTAGAACGGTCTTTTTCAGGCAAATAAACACTATATAAATAAAGCTAATACCCATCAGCAAGCCTAGCACGGGCCGCGAACAAACTATTTCCACAGCTTTTATTCTGCGAGAAAGAGATTGTAGAGGTCGGTAGGGGCGGCAAATTTTAAATAGCCTACTGGCGGCAAACGTGTAAATCCGCCAGTGCTCCAGGGTATCCCCAGCGAGCGCCAGCCCAGCCCCGGCACGGCCGCAGCCGAGCCCCGCAGCCCCGTCCCGCGCGGAGCCCGCACCACGACCCGCGCCACCGCACGCCGAGAACAACATCTTCAGCCCGCAGATATCGTTGTTCAACCACTCCAAGGAGAGTCTGGCTAAGTTGAACATGTCAGTGAAATGTCTATAGCTTATTATGACGGGCGCGGCTACTCACCATGTTTCAGTTTTGCCCATTTTACGGAAAAAATAGGTCTATTTATGAAGTTTCTAATAAGATTTTTTGATGTTTGCTTTGACCAAAACGGTCAGCTCTAGAAAATATAATAAAGGCACAGAGGAGCAAGGTAAGGATATGAAACAATCCTACTAAACGTACCTAACTACCTTTTTGAAGTTTCAATTTTGTGCTTATGTAAAATTTCCACACAAAAATAAAAGTCATTTTACTGCGAAAACTAACGTGCATGGTTTTGACAAATGTTTTTATGTCCCGTGAAATGTAACAAAATTAAAAGTAAATTGAATTGAAAGAATGTCTGAGTCACATTGGAAAATATAGAAAATATCTTACTAAAATCAAACTGGAAACATTTTTTCAGGAACAAGTTGTCGACATCTATACTCGGTCCCTCAAACAAGAACTACATCGCGGAAGGGTCTCTTTTCAACTGGGACCGCGAAACAGTGCTGGTGTTCGGTGGTATCGACCCCCACACGCCTTACGGGTCGGGCGGGAACACCGGGAAAGATATTTACAGGTAAAATCAGATCGAAAGTGATAGATAGATAGATAAACTCTTTATTGTTCACACCATAAATTACAAACAAAAGTATTATAGCACCTAAAACTAGTGCGACAACTGGCGGCCTTATCGCTAAGAGCGATCTCTTCCAGGCAACCTTAGGATGGAGAGGATAGATAAAAAATATAAAAACGGGGTATGCAATATTGAAGAACACTCTTATAAACCTACATAAAAAATAATAATAATAAATACTTAAAAATACATTCAAATAAAATACATTCTAATACTAAAACTACCTACATTTCCGAAAATAAGTAAGTGATGAGTGAGTAATTGAGTAAGTGACGCTTATGTGAACAAAGATCAGTCTAATTTAAGGTGAGGAGAAAGAGAGGCTAGTATAGGTACGAATAAATAGCTGACGTACCCTGTAGAAACTTTATATCTGATTATGATTTTAAAGAAATTGTTAGGTGCGTGTCGTGACATTGCGTAAGATAGGGTTCTGTAGCCATGTTAGATAGAGTCAAATAATAAATGTCGTTGGCATATAATTTTGATTTCAAGAGTAAAACGAAAAATTAGCTGTTGATTTCAAACTTCGACTCTAAACTACTCCCATTTTGTAGAAATGTTTTTTTTTATTTGTAGAAAAAGAACCGTAATTATATTTTGGTGATTATAGATTTGACCCAGTAACGAATGTCTGGGACTACGTTGGAGACCTTCCGGAGCCGAGGCACCATCATTCTGTGGCTTTTCTAAGAGGAAGAGTCTATCTAGTCGGTTAGAAGTTTTAACTGTTTTGTTTCAAAAAGCCTATAGCCGTGTTATACTTAGTTAACATTACGGACGGAACCCGGATAAGCCACAACAGAACAAGAACATAGGATCGCGGATAGATATTTCTCAAAGGTAATGGATGGCCAAACATCAATGATGATTAAAAGTGCTACCTCAGATATTATAAGGTAGCTACTACATATTTCTCTCTCTGTCCGAATAAAACAACCTGTGATTGTTTCGGGTTGGTTCCATAGTAATAGTTATTTGTTATACAAGAGTGCAAAGTTGCTTTTTAACCGCGTGTTCAATTTTGATGGCCGAGCAAGCGAAGGATTCTAAAATTGAATCACGAGCGCAGCGAGTGATTCAAAATCCCGAGCGTTAGCGAGGGAATCAAAAGAGCACGAGGTGAAAAATCTTTGCATTCGAGTGCAACACGTAACTTTTCATTCCACCTCAGCGAGGAAAGAGTATTTTTAATCTTCAATATCTGAGTGGAAAAGCTCATTTGCGCATTATTAACAGTTTCAGTCAATTCTGTTGGCGTCAAACAAACTTCCTCGTCGCTAGAATCACTCATTTTAGTTTTTTCACTTGTTTTCAAGTTTCTTGTTTTTAATTTATGGTTTAACAATGACGTGAAAAAATGCCGCGTAAAGAACCGCGTACAAAGCAAATTGAAAAAAGAACACCAAGAAGGTTCCGAGTCTGAGTTTTTAACAAATTAAAAAAAAGTTGTATGATATATTCGGCACCATAGAGGTAGCAGTAAATAGGTTTAATGTTTTTTTTAATTCACAAACTTAGTGCACACGATGTTCTAAATTCAATTTACTTTATCCTCTAGAGAATAAAAACGGCTTTTCCACTCAGATATTGAAGATTAAAAATACTCTTTCCGAGATGGTGGGATGAAAAAGTTGTTTATGATAAGCAACTTTCTTCTATGAGCTCTTTTCGGCTTAGCATACCCTTTCCTTATAACCCTCTATACTAATTGTCCAGGTGGAGCGGACCCCCGCGACGACGACGTCCGCGGCAAGTCAGTGGTGGTGTCCACGGCGTGGAGCTACGAGCCCGTCACGCGCTCCTGGTACAGCGAGTCGGGGCTAGCCGTGCCCAGGAAGAACTTCGGGCTGGTCGTGCATCGCATGGCGCTGTATGCTATCGGGGGGCAGGATAAAAAGGGGAGGTGAGGGATCGAGTTGATGTGGTTCACTTATATTATTAGATTTTTTCTATGGAGGCCACTTCGCTTACAATCGTATTTTAATTTCGTATATTTTTTTATGTGCAAAGGAATCTTGGTACAGAATACAAAAAATGGCGTAGGTGTGATTTGATATGATTGATTGATTGATTGATTTGCTATCACAATGAAATGACTGTCAATTTTTTAATTCGATTTTAGATTAGGCTCTTGTAATAAGATTAAAATGCTAATTTGTAATAATATTAAAATTCTAAAGCAGTGAAAGTTTTACCTGCACCTTTAAATGTATGCAATTACGTGCATAATTACGAATACGTACGAACCATGTGTAGAATTATGTCATTACAACAACTTTTCCAGTCAACATTTATTGGTACTTATTTCTAAATTGGTTTTTCTCTCACGTCAAAATTAATAAACAGATAGATAACTCTTATTAAAAACTACACAAGAAATAACCCGATAATTAAAATTCCAGAATTTCCTGCCGTCTTTTTTGTAGAGACTGAGAAGAGTGACAATCCAAGGAAGGGTGTCCAATAGTAATAATGACAATATCGCTATTTAAACACTCAAAGGATTCAGTTTTCTATTGCTTAATATTCCAGGGTACTTCGCTCAGTGGAAAAGTTCGATCCCAAATCAGCGTCGTGGAGTGAAGTGCGCTCTATGAGCGTGGCTCGGATGGCTGTGGCAGTCGCCAAGTATAGGGAGTACATCTGGGTAGCTGGAGGCATGACCGGGGAGAAGAAGAAACCGGTCTGCAACATCGTGGAGTGCTACAACTCTAATACCAACGAGTAAGCTGTAAAAGTGGAGTCAAAGTTCAGCCTCCGAGGTTTAGGTTTACTTATGTGGCGTTTTCAAATGTCCAAAACGTCCAAAACAAATTTTTGGTAGCGAAATCGGATTACCGAAAAAAAGTTGAAAAAAAAATTGCCTTTCCTACACGAGCAATAGAAATGTTATTTTTCTTGGACACATTTTCTAAGATGAAAATCTGCTGCCGAACGCCTAATGCTGTTCCGCTAGCTACACCTAAAAGTTAGTGTCTAATAAAATAGGTACCTAAGCCGTTACCATCTTCAACTTTAATTCAATTAATAAATAACAATGAATAAAACAAATTAACCTTTTTTTATTCTACTATGGGCTTGCGTTTGACCGCGGTCTCGCCTGATGGTAAGCAATGATGCGGTCTACGATGGAGCACACTTGCCTAGAAGGAACCAATTTACTCGCGACTTGAAGACACCCAAATTATATTATTTATCGGGAAACACTCACTCGGGCCTCAGTATTCCAATCTCTGGCAGTGCGCACAATAAAAGTGAAATCAAAGTGGTAAAACGCCTGTCATATCGGTTGCTTCGGAGAAACTCTAAGGTAAAGTTTATTTTACCAGATGGACGGAGATCCACAGCCTACGTTTCCCGCGTTGCTTCGCTACTCTGTTCTCCATGAACGATAAACTATTCATCCTCGGCGGCGCTGGCAAGATCTCTGATAAGGTACCCATTTACACAGTAACCACTGTATCAATAACAAGATATTTGAAGATAACATCAAGTCAACATGTCTCGGAAAAAAAAATTGTCAAGGTATCGATGTTCGCTCCAAAAATCATATCAGATTTACTCGATTTGAATCATGTATCTGTTTGTATAAAACTTTTATACCTAAATGAATACGATGAATATCTTAAATGTTAATACCTATTTAACATGAATCTAGTTTATTTTTAATTGCATTATGTTTTGTTAGATATCTTAAGATTAGATATAAATTTAAGATAATTCATTTCTGAGTACTGATTAGTTGCGTTTTGGTAAGTACTTGCGGTTCGATACAGTTACTGCGAAGCGTTTTTAAGTAGCACTTAAAAAATGTTTTCATGTTTCATTGTAAACAACTCGTTAACATATAAAGTAGTAGTTCAATCAGTAGGTATAGGTATATATTTATTTTGTGTAGGTAACGCACAAAGTCACCCACATAACAGCACCGACTCGCAGTGACAGTGCGGTATACCTGTGCATTTCTCTAAAAAAGGTATAAAATAGAATTCACACACACATGGTACAGACACAAGTACACGGGTATCAGATGATCCGTTAGTGTTTTTGCCATTTGTGACTGATACCTTTCTCATGAGGATTTCTTATTGTCTATGGTGCTACTAGCCAGGCAACCTGCCCCCTAGGACATCAGCGGCACCAGGGGCTATAGAAATACTAGCTGACCCGCCAAACGTTGTTTTGCCATAATCAATAGGGGTTGGTGATAGAAGAGTGAAAATTTGGGGTTGTATGTATTTTTTAATGCCACATAAGCAACAATATAAGAAATAAAAATTTTGTCCAAAAAATAAAAATAAATGTTAGGGGTAGACAACCCTTATCACTTAGGGGTATGAAAAATAGATGTTGGCCGATTCTCAGACCTACTCAATATGCTCACAAAATTTCATGAGAATCGGTCAAGCCGTTTCGGAGGAGTACGGGAACGAACCTTGTGACACGAGAATTTTATAAAAGAAAGATAAGGCTTCTTCATTATTATGCTAGCTATGTCTTGTGGTACGACCGTCGACTAATAAACAAATAATTTAGAGACATCCAGATTTAAAAAATAGACGTATGATAGATGAACTTTGAATTCCTTTTTTAGGAAAAGACAGCGAGTAGTGTTGCCGCGATAGACGTGTGGGACTGGAAGAGCAGGGAGTGGAGGCTGGAGACCGAGATGTCGATGCCGAGGCACGGACACGCGCTGGCCTACCTCGGCACACAGCTCATCATCATTGGTAGTACATAGCACATAATATATAGGGTTATTCATAAAGGGTATGCTAAGCCGAAAAATGTCAATGACACTTTACAAAATCTATGGAACAGCTGATTTTTATCGCGAATTTCGGGTTGGTACTATAGTATAAGTTGTTCATAATGATGAGTACTATGAGCCCTTTTCGGCTTAGTCCATAGCCGTAGTAAAACATACTTCAAAATTACTTGAGCCGTTTCAGCGTAAAGAAGTAACAAACACACACGCAGTTATAAATTCCACATGTATAAAAGTAGGTATACTCGTAACTTATCTCTGTGTGTATGTCTGTCTGTGTGTTTGGAATAAAACTGTCATAATAAAAAAGTCCTTGTGATTGACATTTCTTCCGTATCGAATTTTATCAAGACATCCATTTTTCTTGTCATGAAAATTTATCAGTTCAGCGGTTGAAGCATGATAAAGCTATACCAGGGTCAGTGCCATGAGATCTTAGCGCGAGCCTAAACTGACCACATTTTGTCAGCTAGAGAAAAAGCGAGACAAAAACCAATGGGAGTATATTCAGGCTCGGGCTAAGAGCAACCACTATCCTAATAATAATATTAATGCGAAAGAGCGTGTGTCTGGGTGTGTTACACATTTTATCAAAATCCGTTTAGTACCTACTTACGGAGATACCGTAAGTAATTATGTAAGTGCGGATTTTGATAAAATTTGTAATAGAGATAGCTTATGTCCTAGATATATTATACCTACATGGATACATTTTCATTATCACCGCACAAAGCTAGTTTAATATTATAAAATAAAATTAAATTCCATTTTATGTGAAGATGGTGTGTGACCACAATTAACATGCGAGTCCTGCCCTGGATAAACACATCTTCATTATCACCACGCGGCTGAAACCGCGGGGCAAAACC
Source organism: Alcis repandata (assembly GCA_949125135.1). Classification (NCBI taxonomy): domain Eukaryota; kingdom Metazoa; phylum Arthropoda; class Insecta; order Lepidoptera; family Geometridae; genus Alcis; species Alcis repandata. The sequence continues at coordinate 4,435,195 of OX421226.1, read as the reverse complement.
AGTTTAATATCCTACTATCCAACTAAATATTATAAACGCGAAAGTTGAATGTATGGATGTCTGAATGTCTGGATGTATGTGTTTGTTACTCTTTCACGCAAAAACGGCTGATCGGATTTACATGAAATTTGGAATGAAGGATGTTCATGGTCTGGATTAACACATAGGCTACTTTTTTCCCGGAAAACGCGGGTAAAACCGCGGGGCACAGCCACTTTAATATTATAAAAAGAAAATCGTTTTATGTGAGGTGGTGTGACCACAATCTACATGCGAGCTCTGAACAACGTGGAGTCGTATTGCTGCGAGCGCGGCGCCTGGATCCGCGGCGTGGCCACGCTGCCGTCGCCCCTGTCCGGACACGGAGCCGTCACTCTGCCGCCCGCATCTCTCATGTAACTGATAGATTGAAATAGTACTACTATACAGGGGTATAATAAAGGGTGTGCTAAGCCGTAAAGGGCTATTATAGTATTCATCATTGTGAACAACTTTTACTGTGTTGGGACCAACGCTGAAATGGAAAAAAAAGCTGTTTGTCGAACATTTTCAAGTTCAAGTTCGAATTCGAGCATTTTGTCGAGTGTCATTAACATCTTTCTATGGAACAGCTTTTTTGTGATTTCCGGGTTGATCCCATAGTAAAAGACAAAAGATGTTCATAATGATGAGTACTATGAGCCCTGTTCGCCTTAGCACAGGTACACCTATCTGTATAACCCTGTAGAATTATTTTTGATGTTTTTTTTGTCAGAAGTGTGTTGTTTGATTTCCAAATTATAATAAGATGTTGTGTACTTCGTAGTTCTGGATAATGAATGATGAAAATTAACCGACTGATTTAATTCTTGGTTGTTATTTGTAAAGTAACTTGATCATGTTAAAAATATCTCGTTGAACTGTGTTAAATCCTATCTTTTTACTTAATAATATGGGTACACTCAATATTTTAAGCCGTGGATTTATACATTCGTAATACGTAAATAAACTGTATAAAGGGAAATAAGGAAAGAGTATACTAAGCCGAAAAGGACTCCTATTCATCAGTATTTTTCCATGGAACAGCCGGGTTTTTTTTTTCTTTGGATTGATCCTATCCGATAGTAACAGTTCTTCGTTATGAAGAAGTAATGAGTTCGTAGTGATCAGCCCTTTTCGGCTTAGCATACCCTTTTCTTATAACCCTATACAAGTTAATAGGTCGGTGCCGTATATGTAAAATTATTTCAAGTGAACCGTACTAGACATTATTTTGTTTACCTCACTTTGTATGTAGATACTTACAGCTACATTTCTACCTACTACACTTTTCAATAAAATTGAAAATTGAAAAAACATACTTTTATTACCTATTTCCTACTACTGATAAAACACTCGTAGATTGAAGTATGAGTATGTACAGGGTGTGGCGTAGAGAGTGGATAATCTTTTACCTACGGCTGGGAGACATCTGACCTGATGATCTCATCTGGGAGACATTTGTCATTTTCCGAACAGACTGCTCGGAAAATGACAATTTGTATTCAGTAAAAGAGTCACGGTTTTCGAGTTAAAATTGGACATTTTTGAAAATTTGAGAAAAATTAGACTTCAAATATGTCCAATAACTCGAAACCCGTGACACTTTTACTGAATACAAATTGACTTTTTCCGAACAGTCGTGATGTCTCCCAGCCGTAGGTAAAGGATTATCCACTCTTTACGCCACACCCTGTATGTATATCAATATATTAAAAAGACCGGGGAATAATAAAATATGGCCATCAATAATATTTGTCTATATTTATCTTATCACTATAAAGATTATTTACAATATGCTCATGATACACGAACAGAGTACTAGAAATAATTTATATTACTTAATATCACAATAAAATCAGTTGTTTTTACAGTAAGCCTTTATTGCCTGGAGAAAGGAGTTTTTACATTATTAGTTTTTGGTAGGCTTCAAAATTGGACTTATTATTTTTATAAACAGAGAAAAACAGTTTCATTTAAGTAAACAATACTAAAGTACATGTTAGAGATATTTAAGTATCTTCTTAGTTTTGACTAAACGTCAGTTTAGTTATTTTATTCACAAAGAGTTAAATTATACCAATACTTATTTATGAACTTATTTACAGTAGAAAGTTATACCATTGCATATTTGAACTCTAGATCTCTAGATGCTTTTGTAGCGATTATGTATGTCATGATTTAGAAAAACGATAATTAATATTTCAGTAATTTCAAGAAATTAATATTTTGGGAGTGTAACAAAATCGTATTCCATATTTACCAGACAATGTTTGATGCGATAGTAGATAACTAAAATAGATCTTTTATGGAAAGGTCTGGGTTTAATCCCAAACTTCCCTGCAGATTCCCAGCAGATCCCTCTCCAGCCCTTCTTCGCATGGAGTGAAGTAAAGCACGCTGTTAATTGGGACGAAGCGGTTCGGTCTTACGTTATGGACAACATCCTGGAAAAGAAGCAATTATTGTATTAAAAACATAAAGATGTGGATATAACACGTATATATGTAGAAATAATTAATATAGATGTAGACATATAAACAAGAGGAGAGAAGGAAAGAATACTAATTCAACTACCATGTCGGCTAACTTGAAATCGAAATGAAGAGTGAGTTTGTTTGTTTGTTTGTCTCTAGGCTCTACTCAACCGACCATCGCGAGAATTTGCTTACACGTTGTTAAGGGTACAGAAAAGGCCATAGGCAACTTTTTATCATCATCAACACCGTTTTTAATCACCGCCCGGATATTATATATAACAACGCAGCTAATTTTTCAAAACTGCGCGCAAATAGATGAAACACAAATTGGTGACATAATCGGCCCAAGTTTGAAGGCTTTAGTTAACAAATCATTTTTTTCTAAAAGTATCTATATCCCTGTCTAATAGGTCGTAATGACAAAGACCGATTTATTTTTAGTTAGTTTAGATCTTCGAGATTTTTAGGAGCATTATGTCGATAGTATTGAAATAGGCACGTAGTAAGTTTTGTTTACATTTATGTAGTACCTTTGTAATTTCCAAACATTATGGATTCTGAGCTGCTGATGGAATTTAACTACAAACATCACGATTGTATAACGATAGGGAAGACTATTCTATCCCAGCAGTCAAACAGAATAAGGGCTGAAAATGATAAACGACTATGGCCACGACTTGATTTTAACTTTGGACTATGAGAAGGTTAATAAATGTTTGTACTTACAATTGGCACGTTGTGAAGTTTAACCAGATTCTCGCTCTTATTGTCATTTTCCACCTCGATCTCCCCCAGCCTCACTACACTCCTGGGATGCAGGTGCTTTCCTCGCACCACACACATCAATAGCACCAGAGAAAACAGCAGCAGTGCTCTCTTCATTGTTGTTGTTTGTAATGTCGACTATATATTGACCTCTTAAGTCTGTGGGTACTCGCAGAGAGAGTTCCTCTTAAAACGAATGAAATCGAACTTGTATACAATTTCAACTGTTGTGCTATCAAAGGTTGGGATATGTTTGCTTCGAAAATGCGTTTTGCGGGCTTTTAAACGTTTTGCTGTTATCACAAGCGGTGGCGTTCTTACGTCACTCACCGCAAAGGGAAGTCGGGCTCCACGCTGGCTGGCCGATGTTTACCTACCTATGACGCAGTTTTACCCCGATTTCATATGAAGGTACTTCACATATTTCTGATCTTTTTGAATCATTCTGTGTATGTTGCGTAATAGAAAATATAAGCGAAGATTCATTCATTGATACAATTTGTCGGTACAATTGCGTAAGGAGTCGATTTCCATTAAAATTTACGCGTAAGTACTATATTCATTTATTTTAGAGGAAAATAGGTAATAAAAGTATGTGTGTACTTATTTACGATTTCGAGTTTACCTTGTTATTATGAGTTATAGTTATTTATGAGGTTTAACTGAAATGATCCGTTAACAATTTCATATGCATTTCTTACTATTTTAATTTCCACGAAATCATCAAAAACACCCGACGAACCTGACGAGCCGAAAGCACTACGTAGGTACTGCAAACAATACAATTTAATGCAATATTCTCGTATCTGTATGTTACGCAAGTACCTCTAAGCCAAAGGCAAGCTAGCAAACGGGCCGCCTGACGTGTATCGTATCTAGTCATAGACATTAGACACGTAGCTATTGCAAAATATCCTCTAACAATACATGTTGCGTGTTTTCTAATAAATCGCTGAGTATTGTTTAGCTAATTGTCCACAATCCGCATTTTACAAGGAAGGTGGGACTAATATTTACCTGGTGTGAGTGTCCTTATGGTAAGTTCTCGGAAATGAAATCACGCCACCTTTTATCGTAATTGTACTAAAAGATTTGGCGAATGAAGTCTTTGAACTTGGGTAGATACAGGAGTACGGAGTATGTGGAAGTGGTTTGACAAATTTCGTTTGGTGATTCGCCTTGATTTGTCCGTGCTTCGGCGGGCTTGGACCACTGTCACACAATCTCCTCTAGTTCAGTTGCGTTCGGATAGTTCAGATAAACAAGCGATTGTTTCGTCATAAATGTTGACTGATTGGACATTTGAAGTCTTACAATATTTCTTCAAAAACTACGGAACCCTAATTAGGTTTCTCTTTAGACCTTTCGTACAAAAAAATCAAATTCACTGTTTCACTCTATGAAATAAAATCAATCGCCATGCATTATTCTCGCAAAAACTCGATTACTCCACATTTTTTGTTTTGTTTGCCAAAATACAGGTGATACCTCGGGTTGCTGCTAATAATAAAATTTAGATAAGTATATTGCGTTTCATTACTCTACTAAACAAAACAATACAAGCTTCCTAGAATTTTTAACTTTCATAAACAAAAGTAATCAAATCTATGTTACCATTTACTGCAATCGTAGATAATCTTACATTCTCGAGGCTTTCTCAAAATAAAACTTATCGTTTCAATAGTGCAATTTATCTTGAAGTATTTCGAATTCTGATAAGATTCTGTTGAAGCTGGTACTTAGGGATTGGCCACACAGAGAGTGGTTACGCGCTCAGGCGTTCGGCGTTCGGCGTTGGCGTTCTGCGGTAGGTTGCCTAGGCTACCATACAAACAACCGAAACAGATAAATATAATCGACGTCAACTGATCCATTCTATCATCGACTGATGGCAACGATTGCCCGTCGGTCGATCGATTGGTGTGTAGGCACCTTAACGTAACGTTTCATACATAAGTATGTCTACACAACAGGCTTTCTAATGTGAACGCCGAACGCTTGATCGCGTAACCGCTTTTTGTGTGGCCAATCCCTAAGGTATAATCAATACATACCTACTCATATGTACCTCTATATTGAAAGTACCTACAACTAAAGTTACACTAACGTATTAGTACTGCCATTTGGACTTTCCAAAATTTAGAGCCAAAACAAAACATTTTCAAATAGAAGGCTGTCATGATCTTGCAGAAAGAACACCCGATAGTCTTATCTTGGTGGATTTTCCCATTTTTCCGCATTTTTATTGATGGTATTTATTTTTATCTTAACTTTGCAAAAAACTAAATAAGTTATAATAAATTAATTAATTGTAACCTAAACCTTTTACAAATCTTTTTCAATTTTTTTAAACTGAGGGTCTTCATAGGTTTCATCAGCCTCAAATATACCGACCTGATATAATACTCAACATTAATATTAATATTGTTTTCATCATCAACCTCAACATTAATATTGTTTTTTGTCCGTTTACACGCTATTGTTTCCTCCTTCAATTTATTTTTCATTTCTGACCATAGGAAGATAATTACAACACTTACCTATTTTAAGGTTTTCTGTTATTTTAATAAAATAGTAAATTATTCTAATTTATTATTATGAACTTTTTTTGTGACAATTAAAAATCTAGCTATCTTCCTACAATAATTTATTAAGTTTGTTTGTGTCAGTTGCCGTAGTTGTTCCAAATAGATTCGTTGGTGTGCGTGGTCCTCCGCCTGATTATGCACTGAAGGTTAGCGCCCATGGTTTCCATGGGAGGGCATTTGTCGTAGCCTGAAATAAAACATAAAAGTTTCTTTACCACACCAACTTACTATGTATTGTAAGTTAGTTGTGTGTTTTCAAATAGTTGTAATCTGTTCTGCGAAAGGCTTGCGTTTAACCGACATCTCGCCTGATGATAAGCAATGATGCGGTCTACGATGGAGCGCGCTTGCTGAGAAGAAATCGATTCACTCACGACTTTAAGACACCCAGACTACATCTACCGGGAAATACTCACTCGGGCAGCATTTCACACTCTACCGGTATGCACAATAAAGGTAGAATCAAAACGTTTCGTATGAAATTCTTGGATTCAATTTTTAAACAAAAATCAAAATTCAAAAGTTTTTATTTCACCTCAAAGTGCGCTTTAAGTTGGGTGGTTTTTTCAGTTAAATTACCGTATTGTATATCGTATGACTATAAATCTACTATTTTATTGCCAATGCAAAGCAAAGGTCTTCGAGTGTACGAGAACTAATCCGCATTTGTATGTTTGTTCGTTCGACAATAACTTTGAGTAACCTATCTTCACGAAATGTTGTTTAAAAGTACTTCATTAAAATCAAGTCAAGTCAAGTCAAGTCAAGTTTCAAGTCTTAATCTCAGCAAAATCTTCAAGGGCTTAGTTAAAAAAGGTCACAGTTCGGGATGAACCATTAGTATTTATGTCTCAAAATAGTTTTTTTGGAAATAAAATAACTTCTACTAATCAAGACAACCAAGAAATACCCACTAATTTTCTTGACCATTTACATACCTACTTAAATCATCCAGAGGCTTAATTTTAGCTAAATGCATCAACAAATACCAAATTTACCTATAATGTACTCGTACCTATTATATAGGTTATCTCATAAGAGTAAATTATGCTCATACGTACACAAAGTATATAAAAATAAAAAACCATATTTTATTAATCTGATATGAAATTTTAATTATCAAACATAATAATTACATCTCTGGTTTCAAATTAAGTTTTTTTTACTTCTATCACTTTATTCACTTCCTCGCTCTTCACTGTATCAGCTTCTTTGTCATATTGAGAATTTGGAGCTGATGATGGTATCAATGGATAACTGCTATACGGGGTCTGGCCTAACCTGCCATAGGCAATGTTCGGAGAGCAACCAAGTAGGAACGGCAGGGCACAGTCTGATACTCTTCCTGGGTAAATAATCATCACCAACGGGGTATCTTGACTCGAATGATACTCTGGAGTAGCTGCAGAGCGCACGAATGGAATTGGCATGGTCGGAATAATGTTCGGTATCATCGCATCATGTTGCAATTGTTTCAAAAACTCTTCTTCTCTGGATCTCACTGCTCTGACGTTGGGTGTGAGATATAAACTATTCTCGATATCCAAGTTATCATCAGATTCGTAGTTGCCTATGTCCATGAGGCTTTCATGAATTTGCATTGAGACGGGCGGTAGTGATCTCACTGAAGGTACAATGTTTTCGGACATATATGGTGGGAGCTGATAAGGCGATCCGTTAGAATTTTCCAGGATTGGATCTTGCATGTAGGTCATGTCGTTCATCCATCTACTCCAAAATGGGGGCTGTGACCTCATTAGTTGCATTGGTGGTAACAACTCCTTCGCTCCAAACTCTGTGGGCAGCATGACCTCCATAGGCTGATATGTCATAGCTGATACAATCTCATCATCATCAGGGTCTTGAGGCACGTCTTCATTCGATAAAGTCATTAGAGTAGGTAGAGAAAGTCGGCTTGGCTGTTCAAAACTGTCTTCTGACTCCAGTAGATTTGAACACTGGTTCGGGACAGATTCCTTCTCCAAATAGTGAGCGTCATCTTCGTTTTCAATTTTATCTTCAAGTCCAAATAGAGGCAAATCTAGCTGACCGATTACTGGGACACTTTGTACGGAGCCACAAAATATAAATAGAGCAAGGAACTTCATTATTAAGTTTACGTGTATGACTGAATTCTATCCAACAGTGCACCATGGATATTGTGAGGTATATTAAGATTCAGCAAAAATACAAAGTCACTGACTTAAATGCGCGTTAGATCTCATGTTACAAGTTACGCAAGGAAATGATTAAATTGTATTATTTTATTTTGAACGGTAAGTAAAATGTTCTGATATCCTATAGTAAGCCCAGGATTTTTTTGTACATTACAATTTAGGTTGATACTCGTGTAAAACTAGCCATTATGATTATTGGCAATTAGTTTTTAATAAGGAAATATGCACCATAATTTTATTTTGAACGGTAAGTAAAATGTTCTGATATCCTATAGTAAGCCCAGGATTTTTTTGTACATTACAATTTAGGTTGATACTCGTGTAAAACTAGCCATTATGATTATTGGCAATTAGTTTTTAATAAGGAAATATGCACCATAATGTGTTATCTTAAAATACTCGTATCATGCTCCTACAATCTACATACAAGAAGACATTGGTTATTTACGAGTATGTTGATAAAATTCACTTTATGTGTTTAAAGACCTATAATAAATATATTAAACCTGAGTGCTTAGGTAGTAGTGTAATAAACATTTAATAATACCTATCTATACTACGAGTATGTAGAGGTATATCCTAAAACCCTATTCCTAAATCCATAATCCATTTTATATCGGAATGAAAAACTTAAGTATTTTTTAAAATTGCTTTATTGAATCATGTGATGTTTCTTATGTACATGTACATAAGTTAAATTTTATAATACAAAAATAAATACTTATAAATAATCCTTAGAACTAAAATAAATTATTTGGAACGAATTGGTTTAGCAGGTCGAACTCTTTGTTGTCAATTTACTGTTTAGCAACTAAAACGGTGCTGGTCTTTAGATTGGCTTTGGGCGTCCTCAGCTTGTCGTGGGTTATCTTCACGTCTCTCTTCGTGTGGAAGTTGAAATCGTCCTCCGTTCTGTAGGCAGGAGCAGAGTAGGGAACGGGAGCTGGCTTGGCCAATTTTCCGGACACAACTGTGGGGTTGCAGCTCAGAAGAAGAGGAATACCGCAGCTACCAATGTTGGCGTTCGGGAACACACCCAAGGCATCACCACTTTGAAGGCTCGCTGATGGAGCAGCAGGAGGGCCGTATGCGGTTCTAGGAGCCTCGTGCGTTGGCTTCCAACGGAACCTGTGGTTCTCCGGCGCCAAACCCGAACCGTCCCTCAAGCTCATGTAGTATGCCTGCATCTCTGGATCTGCCGATTTTTCTTGCGTCATGAAATGCTCGGGGAATCGTGACTGGAACCCGTGACCGCTTGAGTCTTCGAAGTGATGGCTCTTCATTCCATGTGCGACGTGATGATGGTGGCTAGGATGCTGCACTATATGAGAGTGCATGCCGTTGGCTGCTGGCATCGACTCCCTTTGCAACTGCATGTGCTTGTCCTCAATCCATCGTGTATGCGGATCCATCATCAGCTGCTGGTGCATATTCTTCAGATCTTCGGTGGCTCTCATTTCGGGATGGAACTTAGGCTGGTGCTGCAACTCCATCAGTTCAGGTTCCTTGGCAGATGCAAGTATTTCTTGCTGTGTTTTCAGATCTTCATTGTTTGCCATCTTACCTTCAGCTAAATGTTCATCCGCTTCGTTAATCATCACAGTTTTCTGCATTTTCGGTTCAGCCAGTATCTCCTGTTGCAGATTTGTAACTTCTTCAGCAGACTTAGTGAACATCTTTTTAACAATTTGTTGTGACGATTCTGTATCAAGATCTGCCTGGATATTGTCTTCATTCTTGTTCTTGTTATGATGCTCATCAAAATGTTCTGCTGATTTCATAACTTGATGATTTTCTGGTTCTGTCTCAAGTTTTTCCAAACTTTCGGTTGAAACTGCGGCTTTCTTAAGAGCCTCTACTATCATGTCTTCAGATTCTACGGATTTCATTACGTTTGTTGGTGTAATCATACTGTGAACACCCTCGTCGAGCTCAATTTTCTTGACTTCTTCTTCTTTATTATCTTCTGCAGCTTTCATATTATCAGATACTACGCTTTTCATAGAAAGGTCATTCAAAGTCATTGTATCAATTTCAGCATTTTTTTCCTGGGGTGTAGCTTCAATAGGTTTTTCGATTTTCAGAGATTGTTCTGGTATGGTTTCAGTCAACGTTTGTCTCGTTAGGGTTTCTCTTATTTTCTTCTCAGAAATTGTTGAAGCAGAGGATGCCATGTCATCTTCAATTAATCCGTTTTTGGCGTCTTCGTTTTCATTTGACTTCTCATGTGCATGCTCAGCTTTGCAGTTCTCGGACTCAATTTTATTTTCGGTTTTGGTCACTACATCTTGAGGTGTTCGCAGATTATGATCGAGTTTTTTGTTTAGTTCGAGTTTGTTGTTCTGAATCATCATGGCATCTAATAATCCAGTTTCAACATCAGGCGTCATTCTGAAGCTGTCTTCTATATTTTTAGCAATTTCTTCGTTCTTCTTTATAGTATCAATTGCTTCCTTCCATTGAGCCAACCTCAGCTCTTCGGTTTCGGCAATATTAAATGGGACCTCAGGAACTACTTCAGTTTCTTTGAGTGTCGTGGCGTGTAAACTCATGGACTCGAAGTTTCCAAAGCTTTTGTGTATGTGTTCCAGAGCTTCTCTTGCAACTTCAATATCTTGGTGTAGTTCAGCATCGGATTCAGAATTTCCATGATTCCACGAGCTCGACTTTGTTCCTGGTTTTCCCTCGACTGTGTTCAAGTCTCGTTGTAGATTCTCAATTGCTTCTTTTGCTATGGTAATGCTATGTTTCACGTCTTCTCCCATTAATTGGGCATTGGTATCTTCAATTGTCGAGCTTTTCAGCTTAGACTTGCTGTCGCAAATTTTTACGTTCACTTGCGATCCGCATGTTTCTCCAGAATCAGCTGGCACTTCACCTGAGTCCCGGTACACCTGGTATCCCACGGGCTTTTTCTTAATGATGATCGGTTTCTTCAGTCCAAAACTTCTGCCGGTGACCCCAAATTCGGATATATGTGAAGTTGATGGTGAACCGACTGGCACTCCAGGAGCTGCCTCGAAGTGGCTGGATTCTAGAGGCGACTTCCGTTCCCGCTTGAAAGTCTCGGGAACATTTATGAACTTTTTGAAGTCTTCTGATCCTTGTTCAAGCTGGGTCGGTGCTGCAAGTGCAACTGCCGCTAAGGCAGAGAGCACGACTAATGTCTTCATCGTGAGAGAACGATGGTGTGTGATGCTAGGATCGGTCAGCGTCTGCCGTTTTATACTAAATTGATTGATTAAATGGAAGGAACCCCCATCACGTATCTTCTCGATTAAGGCGAGACGATGAAACGTGCCGTTTTGGGCGATAGAAATGCTGAGCGCGCGCCTTCCGCCTGTGTAACGCTTGTAATCACTCACATTTCTACGTACTTTAAAGTTCTCAAATTTTAAGAATATTGTACGATTATACAAGGTGTAACGGAAAGGTGTAGTAATATTAAAGGATGTTCTTCTAAACGACAAAGAAAACAACTTTTGTGACACAAGTTTGCTAAATGCGAAAAAAAATATCGAGTCTCCGTACAAAATATTCAGTCTCTTGATCAATTTTCTATAGAGATTCGGTATTTTATTTCTCAAATTTAGAAACCTTGAATAACACCCTTAAGTATTACTACACCTTTCCGTTACACCTTGTCTACGAAATACTAATGTTTTTTTATTTGTTTATTTATTCACACAAAAAAAAATTATAGCATAAATAATATCCATCGAGCAAAACAAATTTTTGAAGTTGAAGTAAAGTGAAGTTCTCTTTACCTAGGTATTGATAAATGGGCTTATTCCCGGTGTACTCCAAAAAAGGTTTCAAATTATTCCACGAATAAAATCGTCAAATTAATTAATAATAATTTTGGTTTCAAACTGCTCCATGGCATTCTCAAAGTACTCAAAGCTACTGGTTTCGTGAAATTAAATAAGCCATACATCCATTCTCAATCAACTCCACGCAATTTTTATTCAATTTAAAATTATTATTTTTGCTTCATTCTACTCCAAAAAGCTGCCGTTCAGTCAGGTGCAAAAATTCTAACTATATTACTTGTACAAAAAAGGACGGCAGGTATTAAAGTGTAAACTTAAACCCGTAACTAAATTCTATTGTAAATATTGCATCATACTTATTTATAATAATTTCTGGACTAAATCTTCTCTATATTCATCGATCAAGTTCTCAAGTATAATCCGAGTTCAGTGTCTTTAATTTAATTTAATTCGGAAGCGTTGTGTATGAAGCCTGGAGGAATCGTAAACTGATATCATACAATTTTCTTATTAAAACAAAATTCGTAAATATCGGTAGGTAAGTACTTTAATTTTTTTTTTTAATTTATATTATTATTTATAACTTTAGCTCACATATGTATATTATATAATCCAATCGACATATGATTTTACAATTCGATGTATAGCGTTCAAAAATTATTTGTGTATTTTTACAGGTAGGTACCTACCTACTCACGACTTTGAATATGTATAATTATATGCAAAACAGCATGATTTAACACTAATCAATTATTTAATAATGAACACGGATAAATTAATAGCTAATCAAAACTATGTTACTTTTTCTCTGATATATTTTTTTTATTTAGTTTCTGCCAATACTCTATGTATTTTTACGTCTGCGGGGTTATTACGACTTTTGTCTATAACTTATGTACCATAATGTTTTATCAATAACGAAATCTATGGGCCACTTCTTTTTTCTTTTTCCACTTTCCGCCCATAGATGTCGTTATTGATAAAACATTATGGTACATAAGTTATAGACAAAAGTCGTAATAACCCCGCAGACGTAATAGCCCCGCATGACATTACATATTCACATTTTTTGGCACTTGAGCCGCAAATGAATCAAACGTTTTTCAAAATAAAACAAACGTAATCATGCTTCACTGAGCCCTTCTAGTTTTATTTTATTTTATTTCTTATGTATTTTTTTTTAAATACTGCGAATTCATAAACCTACAAACTAAACTAATACTGGTAGCTGTTACAGAGTTAAGCAGGATAAGTGGCGACACAAACAGTCAAAATATAGGTAGAATACTTAAAATATAATCTCTTAAATATAAATATTAATCGCTGTTCGTTAGTCTCGCCTAAAACTCGAGAACGGTTGGATTGATTTTATTATTAATTTTTTGTTTTGTTTGCTCTAATACAGGGAAGGTTTAAAAGTAAAAAAAACAGCGGGTGAAACCGCCGGGTGCAGCTAGTAATAAATAATAATGCCCACCACATAATAAACTGAGTGGTCTATAACTGGAACATATTGCCAGAAGATATCATAGCTGTCATATCAGCCAAGATTTTAAACACTTTTAAAAATAATTGACATGTAGAAGAAAGAGAAAATTGTGCTGACGGATAAATACTGACTGATAATACAATGAATATTTCGAAACTGCACAATATAGGCACATCAGTATTATTGTGCTCACCTATCATCATTTAATAGGTATTATTAATAATGTTTAAAATAATTCTGTAATATAGGCATATTAGATAGATAGATAAACTCTTCATTGTTCACACCATAAATTACAATCAAAAGGATTATAACGCTTACCTAAAACTAGTGCGACAACTGGAGGCCTTATCGCTAAGAGCGATCTCTGCCAGGCAATCTTAGGATGGAGAGTATAGATAAAATCAACAACACATTAATATTATAAAAAAGCTAAAATATTCATATTTGTACTCGTATAGGGTTAATCTAAGGAGCTACTGGTCCGATTTTATAAAAATTCTTCTATTTACGGAAAACCAAATTATCACTGATATTGTCAAAGTTCATACACATCATGCTCCTGCCTGGAAGACATCGCTCTTAACGATAATTCCGCCAGTCTTTCCACTACTTTTAAGAGTTTTTATCCTTTTGTTTGTAATTTCTGGTGTGAATAATAAAGAGTTTACCTATCTACATATCTATTTATTTAGCCACTCGGCCCATACGAAGTTACTTACATACCAGCCGCGTTGCTCTATATCTTATGTAAGATACCTAATAATCTGTATCTATTATATAATATCTGTATATCTAAAAATGAATCTCTATTTCCCTTGCTCATCGCATCACGCGTGAACGGATGGAACAATTTCGCCAATTCTTTTTTGTGGTGTTAATTATTTTCAGAAAAAATAATAGTTAAAAAAAAACTAAAAAAACACGCTTTTTATAAAAAACCGAACTAAAAAAATAGAAAATAAAATGTTATAAATTTAAATTAAGAATAGGGTTGAAAATTTCAATAAATATAAATTAATAATAGTGTAAATAAATAAATATATGTATTTTATTTTTAAAAAGCGTGGGGTGCATGGGTCAATAGATATTATATATTTTGTAGATACATTTTGTATTGACAGACATGAGTAGAGTGATTAGCATTTTGATAATATCTTAGAAAGCACCCCACGCTTTTTTAAAAATAAAATACATATATTTATTTATTTACACTATTATTAATTTATATTTATTGAAATTTTCAACCCTATTCTTAATTTAAATTTATAACATTTTATTTTCTATTTTTTTAGTTCGGTTTTTTATAAAAAGCGTGTTTTTTTAGTTTTTTTTTAACTATTATTTATTTTTCGCTTTTTAGTTCGATTTGCTAACTACTTATTAACCATTATTAATATGTACAAATGTGTTGGTGTTATCCGATTTTGGCCGTCTGCTCAAGCAAATTAAAAATAAAATTGATGCGTAACAAAAAATATTGAGCAAAAAGATTTGTAGCCGCGTGGTTTCGATCCTCAGACCTCATAAAATAAAATTGATGCGTAACAAAAAAATGTTGAGCAAAAAGATTTCTAGCGCGTGGTTTCGATCCAGGGACCTCTGGGTTATGAGCCCAGCACGCTTCCACTGCGCCACTCTGTTCTCTGAAACGAATGACGAAATTACCATTTGTAAGTTAAACGGTATTAAAAGTTAAAGAAACTATATAGAATAAGCGTGTTAAACAAATTAATAGTTAAAAAAACTAAAAAACACGATTTGTTTAGTGTATTGTCATCGGTCCTCGATATATCTACAAAGTTTGAAAGAAATCTGACCGTTTAAAGTGGGTCAAAAACGCGCTCAAAGGAGTCGGTTACATACAAACATACAAACATACAAACATACAAACATACAAACATACAGGTGAAGCTAATAAAAGCGTGTTAAAAAGCTCTTATGAAAGAAAAAAATAAGGAAGTTGAGCGGAACATTAGACATTAAGACAATTCGAATTCAAAATTCATAGTTAAGACAGGATATCTATCGGGTCAGCTTGTTATTGAATAAATATTGATTGCTATTAGTCTCTACTTAGAGTGACAACGGGGTATGACTCCTTTTTAACCGACTAAAAAAGGAGGAGGTTATCAATTCGACTGTATGTTTTTTTTTTTATTATTTATGTTTGTTACCTCATAACTCTTGACTGGGTGAATCGATTTTGATGATTCTTTTTTTATTAGAAAGCTGACGCTTCCCATTTGGTCCCATTCCCGTTAATGGTTTCCATGAGAAAACCATATAAGTCTTAAATTTGCATTAAGTACGTGCGCGACAAATAGATGAATAACTCAATAGTCGGTCTTTTGAAGTCGGTTTTTGTTTTGTAAAAATAATGTTCTTGTTTGGGTAAGTAATAGAAACAAACATACTACAAAAGATTTAAACTAATTATAAAAACTATTTGTCTAAGTAGTTAGTAGATACCTCTACTTAGATTCGCCTTCATCCTAAGGTTGCCTAGAAGAAATTACTTCTAGCGATAAGACCGCCAGTTGTTTAAATAGTTTTCAAGTAAGTGCTTATAATTTCTGGTGTGAACAATAAAGTTTTCTAAAAATTTCGCAAAATATTGTACAATGTATTGGCGCCAAAATGAGAAAACACTATGAAGAATCACATAAAAATGACAGATTCCAAATTCAAATGCAATATTTTGTTTATTTTTGATTGTAACAGTATTCATGGCCAAACTAGGTATATATCTAATATCTATCTATATGTACCTAGTTATAATCGATTATTCAGTAGCAACTAAAGATAGATTTTCAAATGCACCTAACTTTGAAATAAAGTAGGTAAGTAATGCCTATTGCCTACCTAATACTTCTACCTACTAGAGTTACTAGACACTTTAGCTACTAATTCTTAATAATTGCATTTTTAAACTTTTACATCGCTTACATGTCGGTCAAAAAATTATAACTCAAATAATAAGGCAGGTTGGTAATTGAAACAGTTTATTATAAAAAATAAATTAAAAGAATCAAGACTTAGTAAAGAAAATTATATTTAACAATAAATATTAAATAAATAGCCTCCGTTCTTTAGATCTGGTTTGGTGTTAGCTTAATCATATTAGGGCGAGGGTAGTCTTCCGAGACTCTATGGTGGTGTCCCTGACGTATCTCCGGGAAGTCTTCTGACACCTTGTACCTCGTAGCGCCACTTTCTATCCAAGAGTTCCTCCTTTTCCGCTCATCGTCCCCCTCCGAAGAAATGCTAGATGCTGGGCTATCCAGCCCCAAAATATCACTCAAATTGAAGTCATCATTAACCGGGCTGCTCTGAGAGAAGATATCACTCAAATCGGAGAAAACACTTCTATACGCAACAGGTTTGGGTTCGGCCAACGTTCCTGTCACAACTTTTGGAGCGCAGTTTAGAAGAATAGGAATGGCGCTCGGACTGACAGCAGCGGTGAATGTTGCAACGATGTTAGCGGCTTCAGCCGCAGGTTTTGGTTTGTAAGCCGCTGCAGCATTTACGTAAGGATCTTCATAAGGATAATTCTTCGCAGCGCGTTGATTGCTGACAGACAGCGGGAGAGCGCTTTCTGCAGACAATTTCAGCGACTCATCACTTTGTTCGCGAAACGCAGGCTCTTCAGGGACAACAAGCAACACCGCAACCGGTATGGAACCTTCTTCAACTTGTCGAGGTTCGTTTGTCTTTTCAATGTTATTTTCTACTGGAGCCGTGAGCCCGGAGGCTACGAGACAACATATCACTACGGCGAATTTCATTGTGAAAGTCACAAGATTTTTGATTAGCACGCATTTATAGACGAAAGGATTACGTGCAGAACGCTGTTATTAATGATTGACCTATTATTATTTTAGCGTGGTAGATAGCACATCAAAGAGATAGCCACGTAAAGTGATTTAGTACTTATTTTAGAATGCATATAAGTTTTTGTCTATCTTGAAAATTTTGGTTCTGAGTATAGATAGAAGATGGGGTCGGCTAGATAAAAGTACCTAACTAACTAACCGCAAATTAAAAATCTTGCTTTGGTAGTTTTAGCGATGAAATGCCTCCTATACTATTCTGCTTAATTTTAATTGCTAAGATTTTTTATTCTTTATTCAAGAAAAAGCTGACGACACTAGGCCCGTCTCTTCTTGTCTACTCTATCGGGATTATGTTAAAAGTATTGGAAATCAAAAATAGATTATTAGTAATACAGTATTTTATTAACAAACCTTAAGCGTTACAATTGATTAGTTTGTCTACAATTATAAACTAGAACACTAATAATACCTAACCACATACAAGAATACTAGATCACTGGTGCACCACCGCTTGGCTCGAATGACCCGCCTCATGTACTGTAGTCAAGTGGTCCTGGACGGTAGGCTCTTCGTGATTCTCCTTAGGCTCATGGTGAGATAAGGCTTCGACTCCTCTGTAGGCGTTCCCGTAACCCTGAGGCTGATTTTGGACAACGTGTCCTGGGACGATAGACGGCGTACAGCTGAAGAGAAGAGGCACGTTGCACCCTCCTGTCTTGGCGTTAGGGAACACGCCGTACGCGGGGCCCGTCGTGGGTGGCGGTGAAGGAGCGTAGACAGCAGGGTGAGCAGGGGCCGGCACTGGATACCCATATCTCGCCATCGGGATGTGCTCTGACATCATGTGGTCCATATCAGAGTAGCTCAGCATCTCCTGCTCGGGTTCCAACTCAAACGATCTGTAGTGAGGCGCTCCATAGTAGCTGTGCGGAGCGGGGGCGGGGGCGGGAGCTGGAGCGGGAGCGTACTGGTGGTAAGGAGACAGGTTGACTTGGTACGCCGCCGGTGCGATGGCCGGGATCGGAGACGCCGCCGCGGCGGCAGCGGCCGCGCACGGAGTCGCGTACTGCGGGTACTGCGGGTACTGGGATCGCCTATCCCTGTAGTATTCTTGTTGAAGTCTGTACTTGTCTTGCTCCATCGCCTTAGGGCCTTCAGGTAAGGTCGGCGCCGACGTCACGACCACGACGAGGACAGCGAGGATGACCACCGATAATTTAACCTCCATTTTCAATTCACAACTGCAGCTGCCAAAGATTTGTTGTGACTAATATTTATACTCATTTTGCAATCAAGCTTTTCGGTTAACGTCTTAGTCGGCAGTTTGATGGGCCACCTACTTGCTACGTACTTTGACTCTGTCTTGTGTTGACCGAGTATTTTGTGCAAACGCAGAGGTTTTTTCTTTTGCTCTAAAATCACCGTCAACCTTAATTACGGTTCATATCCGTAAGTTAGATAAAAGGAAGGCATATCTTCGTTACAATGAGTGCATAAATAAAATGGAGCATCGATGAGGTATACAGGGTTATACGGAAGGGACGGAAAGATCATGCTAAGCCGAAAAGGACTCATCATTATGAACAGCTTTTACTATGAGGCCAACCCGAAATTCGCGAAAAAAAAATAAGCTGTTCCATACATTTTGTTAAACAACATTTTACATAACATTTTAACATTTAACATTTTAACATTATTATTTTAACATTATTTTTATTGTTAACATTTTGTGTCTCTTACAGCTGATTTATTTTTTCGCGAATTCCGGGTTTGCCCCGTAGTAAAAGTTGTTTAAAATGATAAATACTATGATCCCTTTTTGGGCTTAGCCTTTTTGGGCTTTCGTATAATCCTGTAGGATAGGTAAAAATGAGATCTCGAGAGAATCTCGAGTAGGTTCGTATATAAAATTAGACGTGAGCTGGTTCACACAGTTACTTCGAGAATCATAGCATACAATCATATAAATAATACAATAGCCTTTCTACGATTTCAAGCCTCAACTACATTCCTTAACCCCGAGTCTTCCAGCGAAAACCGAAAAATAATTGCAAAATTGCGAAACTGTTAATCTTTACTATGCAATTTGCGCATGCAAGAATCTATTCATTTTCTAAATGTCGACTGCCGTACTATGGAACAGTATGGAAACTACAAATGCCATTTCTTACAGGAGAGCAATTTAAAGCCAAAATTTGACCTAAATTATTCAGTTAAAATGTGTTGCATTAATTTTATTCGATTTGAAAAATGTCAAAAAAATATTATTTCTTTGACAATTATTTGTTTTCCTAAAAGTATACTAAATATTCGTATAATTGGTACAATGAAAAAAATGTAATTTTGCAGGTTCGATACTATTTGTAGCAGTAGTCGACGTATCTCCTTTTACACGCTTTTTATTATCTTCACTTGTATTTTTGTAACCGGCTTCTTTGGGTGCGATTTTGACCCACTTTAAGCGCGTTTTTATAGTTTTTTTGAACTATTAATTTTTCTTAGGCATTTTCTTCTAGTAAAGGTTGGTAGTCAGTAATCAGCATCACAGGTCTTACCAGGGCACCCAGGGGCATTACTCTGTCCGGTCTTTAAAAGTATTAAAACGCCATGGAAACTAACGTGGTTTTCACACATTTTTGTTATAATTAAACACGGGAATACTCACGTAAAAATTGAGTCGTCTACCACGACTAGTTTCGGTCACATTCGGTGACCTTCATCAGGCGAGTTTACAAACGTGACGCGCTCGCGGTTGCGTCGTGGTAGACGACTCAATTTTTACGTGAGTATTCCCGTGTTTAATTATAACAAAAATATTAAAACGCCGTTGTACTACAGCCGCGTGGAATCGGCAAGGAATCGCCAACGTCAAAATCCGAAATCCGAATTTATACAGGGTTATTCATAAAGGGTATGCTAAGCCGAAAAGGGCATATACTTAGTACTCATCATTATGAACAACTTTTACTATGGGACCAACCCGAAATTCGCGAAAAAAAATCAGCTGTAAGAGAAAAATGTCAATGACACTCGACAAAATGTATGGAACAGCTGATTTTTTTTCTCGAGTTTTGGGTTGGTCCCATACTAAAAGTTGTTCATAATGATGAGTACTGTGTGCCCTTTTCGGCTTAGCATACCCTTTATGAATAACCCTGTATAGTATACATATTTTGTACATTTGTACACAATATGACAATCGATTCTGTTTCTGATTTTCATAATCACAATATTATAAATGTGAAAGTATGTCTGTATGTTTGTTACCCCTTCACGGTGGACGCAATACTAACAGCCTTGGATTAATTAATACTTAGGCTACTTTCATCATGATCATTATCACAGTTTTATCGCGGTTTCAACCGCATAGTGATCTGTGACACACACAGATCACTGTGTGTGTGTGTGCGTACTCCCACAGCCGATATTTCCAAATAACTACCTATAATACAACAAGAACCCCCCTTAACCCTTTTAAGACTATTGAGTCTTAAAAGATGGCAACGTATCCGTGACGTCTCCGGTGTTACAGGTATCCAAAGGCGACGGTAATGGCCTAATGGCTTACCATCAGGCGGCCCGTTTGCTTGCCACCTACAGCATAAAAATAAAATGAGTCATGTAAAGGATAGGCAATAGGCATACTTCTATTTCCCACCCTCCTATAGCGGTTCCTCACCTGCTACAATCATCCGTGATTCTGATTTCTAATCTTGGTCTCAAGCTACCTGATGATGCAAATCATCTCGCTCTTATTTTTTATGCAGTATCAATTTTCTCAAATACGCCAAAATATTTGAGCTGTTTCACAACGATTGCAAACTCCGATATTTCTTAGAATTATAATATGATGCAAATTAAACACAACTGTTTTTGCAGGTTATAATAATAATCTAGGTCGCTGCGTTTGATCTAGTTTGTTTTTGACGAGTCTAGTTTACGTGTATGTTTTAGCATGTTTTTAGATAAAATATTTATAAGATTTAGTGACGTAGTTCCGTGAATTTCTGGGTTTTTTTCGTTTTAGAAACGCCTCTGACGTACGTAGGTTCCGTAGTTTGTCCAACCAACGCACTGGTGGAAATTACAGCTAAGAGCTCTTATTTACACTGTTTTCGAACGAAAACGTACTTTGACTCCGTTAAGGCACCGCTATAAACCTCAAAACTCTAGCATTCGTTTTAAATAGGTAGTTACTTATACTTACTAACTTTCGATTCGACCAGTATACTCGTACCTATATTTAAAATCCTTTGAATCAGTCTTTGCTTGGCTACTTACCTGTAGATTTGTTTGTTAGGAGTTATGTCAAATAATATAATATTATAATAGAATATTTTACGGATTTCTCAACCCAACTCTAAACTCTATATGCCCTACTTAACTCTCATCTCTAAGTCTCTAACTCAGTACCTATAAATTTTAATCGCATCTTTTAAGGACTGGCATACGCCTTATCTGAGTCGAGTAAAACTATGTAGGTTAAAAATAAAATCTATTTCAAAGAAAACAAAACGCGATTTTTTCAAACATTCTTCGGAAAATGATTTTATTTAACCCAGTTCACACCACACTTGCCAACGGCAGCTGTTCAGCCTAGGTGGCACGAGGCTAGTAGGGGATCCTGGTGGCCGAACCCAGTTTTTCAAGCTAGTGCTAGCAAACTAGTAATTCTAGCTTCGCTTTTACTTCTAGCTTTACTTTAACACGTGTAACTAGCATGTAGACAGCAGAACTCTGTATAGTTAGATACATAGGTTTTCACTCGTTCTTGTGCACGCAATAACATTAAAATTACAAAAACAGAAAAGTCTCAAAAATGGCTGTCTTAGCGAGCTTTAGCTTTTTTATTTTCCTAGCGAGTCAGCTAGCTATTCTAGCTTCGTATGACTTGGACGTAATACGAGTAGCTACGTTAATAATGACCTGGACAGTCCTGCACCAGTACGCAGTTCTTGGAGTACTCGTCGCGCACGAAGCCAGCGACGCAGCGGCACCCGACGCGGCAGTCCCACACCGCTGGGCACATCAGGTGACCTGCATACGTCACACAATGTACCAAGCGACCAAGCGATGCAAAGGTCCATGATTTTTTTTAATCATCTATTTGTTTAAGGAACGTTTATTTAAGTTTATTTTTGTACAATTACAGTTAGGCCCTCTTGCGCCATATACCTACTAGGTGAGCGCTGTCTTTATGAAAAATAGGCAAGTAAATAATCATCTAAAAGTTAGAATATGATCAAACCCAGTCCAAGACTTAAAAATAAAGGAGTAGTGCGATTTTTAAGACAAGCAACTCTTTATTAATACGCATAGGAATGTATTTAATTACCTACTGACTACGATCTTTGACCTTATTATGCACATACTAATTACATCTAAAGGATCGTCTCGCAAGCTCACGAGGTGCAAAATGTATGATGTCGTATCAGATCAAGTAGAAATAATTATAGTCCCACCTTAGATCCAAGTGAAGCCAAAAAAACTACCCTACTGCCCGTGTACGTATACCTACTTCAAACACATATTGAAGCATAAAAACTACCCTTATTACTACTTATTTTTCTTGTCCACGTTCTCGTGCAACTGACGTAAGAATTGACGATTGATTCGGGTAGTTTTTATGCGTCAAATGTGTGCTTGAAGTCTTGAAGTGTAGGGTAGTTTTTTGGCTTCACTTGTATCTAAGGCGGGACTATATCTGCCTTTTTACTTGATCTGAGGCTGTCGTAGGTACCTGAAGCCAGCAATTTCATGTTAACACAAGTGGGAGGACATTTCCATCCGCACAATGAAAACATCTCATTTTTCCTTAAACACATTGAAGTTCTGTACATTTCCACTGAAGAAAATAAAAATATAAACCACGTGAATTGGTATAGCATTGTTTTACGATTCGAGATATGAAATACTTACATACCTTATGGATAAGTCGGTCAATTTGATATACTATAATACTCCTGATCGACAAAAAACCTAGCTGGGTTTATTATTTGCAATCTTACTTTTTATTTCTTCTAGAAACTTCTCATATTGAATAACTAACACATACTTCACTATTTATTAAGGCCATGATTAACATACATACTCTCTCAAAAATCTGATCTGCCTCTTAATAAAACTGGATGAAAACTAAATAAATTAATAAAACCATCGACACAAAGTAATTGCGGAAGTTTTCAAACTTTTTCGCGGGCTTGTTTTTGCTTCGCAGTGTAATGTGTAATGTACTTTGCATTTTCTTAATTCAAGGAGGCCAATATTTTTATTTTTATTATGTACCTTAGTTCGTCACGAAAGAAAAATACAAAAATGAATCTCAAAGCAAGTTGTGATAAGTAAGTAATTAAGTATACTCTTATGTACATTTTGTTTTGGAGAAATGTGTAAAAACGGAAAATTCGAGAAGTTGAACTTAACTTGTAGTTAGCTAACTAGATCCTAATAAAGTGCCTAACTAAGTATGTATGTATCTTGGCCCGTCACACGTCGCTGTAAAATGTGATTAAAAACCTATTAAAAAAAATAAAACTTAATATTATAATCAAGAAATCGAAATAAATAAGTGTGAATCTTCCTACGCTATAACTTTTCCTATTAATTTTATGGGCCACTGCCCTGCGATGGGTTTATAATAAAATTATTTTAACACCACATAATTATAATTTTTACTTTTATTTCTCATTATTCATTAGAACTTACGACCTTGATTGAATTTCCAAGTAGGCGGAACGTGACCATGTGCTCAAGATGTGCACATCGACGGAATTCGCGTATCGTAGACTCAGCATGTTATGGTTATTGGTCGACTGCATTCCGGTACATTTCGACTCGAATACCAATTTAGGTCATAAGGTTTTTGTTCAATTTCAAATGTTAAATTTATGGAAATATGAAATGAATATGGAAAATACATACTGCGAATATTGTTCCTGTTAATTTAATACAATAAAGCAGTAATTTAACCGCTTCCAATGTTCAGCTTACACATGTTTTTTTTAACTCTGGTAAATACAATATAGATAAGTTACAAAACCATCTAAATGCCTAATTGATTCAAATTTTTGTAAAGTAGATAATGCAAATACATTTTAAGGTTGGAAAATTAATAAAATCGGTCCATGGGGTTGGGTAAAAGGGGGTCGAAAAGTACCTACATAGATCTAACATAGGTCTATGAAGTTTCAAAAAATGCGCTTTGCAATAAAAAGGTATCACCATGATGAATACTCTGCCATATCAATCTTAGATCATCAGATACAAGCGACACAATCAATTGATATGGGATGCCTCATCGAATTTCATGAGAAAAACGTGTCCACAACTAAGAACATCATTATCATGTCGAATTATTTCATCATTATCTCCCAGCATTTCCAAATGAAACCATATAAAAACCAGCACTAATTATTTAGGATATCATTAAAAATATTTCCGCATCGGAAACATGAGTAAAATTATTCAAGGTTTTGTGATCGCGTTGTTTCTAACTTTCGGGGAAAGTAGCTCGACACCGTGGATAGGGCCAAAACAGCTGCATCCTGTTCACGGGCTTTACGTGCAGCCATCTGCAGATGGATCCACCGGGGATCTGTACGTTGCAGCCTCAGAGGACAGTGGCTCAAAGACGCAATGGCTGACAGACCAGCCAATCAACTTCCTGCCAGTCGGAGCCGCCACGCAGCAGCATCCTAAAACAGTTCCTTATACTTCAAGCTTCTCAGCCTCAGGGCATAATGAAGGCCAGTCGACGCAGAAGCGAGCAGTAATGTCCAGCCCTCCGGTTCAATACGCTTATGCCCTGCCCGTGTCGGGAGCTACTGAAGGCGCATTGACCTACCCTTATGCTATCCCCGCACTGGCCTCGGCTCAATCCGCGTCTTCGTCTTCAGAATCGTCATCAATCCCTCAATGTGCTGAAGGAACTACTGCTGCTATCCCTTACAATCCATTCCAGTTCTTTTACCCTCACATGATGTCGGCGTATGCAAATGCTAAGTCAATTCTTAAAGAATCTGGCATGAGTGATGACTCAGCTGGAGCTATTGTCTCGCAAGCTGCTCCTATGTGGTCTCCTTACAGTGCATATCCTATGTACGTAATGGTGGATCCAAGTGCTTGGTCCCAAGCCCAGCCTGTACAAACACCTCCCACTACTGAACCTAAAGAAAGCTAGCAAATGTATTAGCATAAATTATTTATTTAATAATAAATCTAAAGAAAGCTAGCAAATGTATTAGCATAAATTATTTATTTAATAATAAATCTATAAAAGTTTAAGTAAATCACTGTTTTATTTGTGTAGTCAAAATACTAACAGGCTAAATACATATATCTACAAAGTCAAAACCTTCAACGAATAAATAGATAGGACGTTCTAAAATTAATTGTCAATGGCAATGTCAAATATTGTCTACTGTAAGGTCCTGTCAATGTCATACTTCTTTTACCCAGCTGGCCACAAAGCGTGGTCACGGGAAAATATCTAAAAATTGTAAAAAATACAATTAAACATGTAAACTCAGTGATAATTACCACGCTTTAACAATAATTACACAAAGGAATATTCATAGTATAAGTAAACAGTGATAAAACAAGATGGTATCCAAGAAAAAGAAGAAGGTTTGTATTACTGCGCTATTCAACACATCAACACGTGTTTCTATTGATTCGGAGTCTAACCAAAAATTCGTGTTTTTATAGTATTCGTCTGGAGAAGGAGCACAGTTTATGACAAGGAAAGCGGCACTAAAAAAATTACAGTTATCACTCAAGGACTTTCGACGTATTTGTATATTAAAAGGAATCTATCCTCGTGAACCGAGAAATCGTAAGCGAGCGCAGAAAGGCGCTGGCGGCATTAAAACTCTATACCACACTAAGGATATAAAGTTTCTACTGCACGAACCCATAATATGGAAACTGCGCGATTTAAAAGTAAGTGCTAGGTTTGCATTTTACAAAAACTATCAAACAATATGTTCGAGTGGGGTCTAACAAATGCTATTTTCAGGTATATCAACAAAAAATCCGACGCGCCAGGTCTATGAGAGAATATGGACAAATGAGGAAGTTCTTACGTGACTACCCAGAAATAAACATTGACCATATTGTTAAGGAGAGATATCCATCGTTTGTTGATGCTCTTCGCGATATGGACGACTGTCTCACATTGTGCTTCTTGTTTAGCACTTTCCCATCATTAAAAAGAGTACCCAGAGACCAGTCAATGCTGTGTCGGAGACTTACAGTAGAGTTTATGCATGCAGTAATTGCAGCTAAAGCACTAAGGAGAGTATTTGTATCAGTCAAAGGGTACTATTATCAAGTTGAGTTCGAAGGGCAAACAATAACTTGGATAGTACCTCATCACTTCTCATTCCAGGTAAGGCATTTTACTAAATTTTAGGGTCTGCAAAAATTTCGTAATTCTATCATAGCAAAATTAACCAAAAAATGTGTTTTTTCAGCCACAAAGCAAAGATGAAGTCGACTTCAAAATCATGTCAACATTTGTAGAGTTCTACACAATGATGCTTGGATTTGTGAATTTCAAGCTTTATCATTCTCTCAATATTGTATACCCTCCAAAACTGACTGCCGCATTCGATGCTGATACAGACAAAGCCCTTATAGATGAGCAAGCTTATGTCGCTGAAAGGATAGCTGCCATGAACTTGTCTCTAGCGAGAGTAGCGGGCTCAAATGAAGCTGAGGAGCTCCCAGAAATAGACTTATTCCCCACAGAAGATGAAGACCCACAAAAATTAGAAGAGGCCAAGAAAGAAGTAGAACTAGTAAAGAAATTGAAAACCATCTTCAAAGGTCTCAAGTTCTTTATAAACAGAGAAGTGCCGAGAGAGCCTATGGTCTTCATTATTCGCTGCTTTGGCGGAGAGGTGTCATGGGATAAGGACCATTTTGTTGGAGCAACATTTGATGAGACAGATGAAAGCATTTCATACCAGATTGTTGACAGACCGAGTATGGACAAGCAGTATCTATCTCGGTACTATGTGCAACCGCAGTGGGTGTTTGACAGCGTAAATGCAAGGACTCTGCTGCCAATTAACAAGTACCTGATGGGAGCTGTCTTGCCGCCACACTTGTCACCATTTGTTGATAAGATAAAGGATCAAGTTTACATGCCACCTGAGGAGAGGGAACTGAAAGACCCTAACTTCAAGCCACTTAGTAAGTATCAAAATAAATATGAATGGATCGAAAATAGAGATGCAAATGTATGTTTGTCTCCTTGCAAGACTAGCTGGAATTATCTTATTATTTGGCATGACCATCGGCCAAAATTACTGGATTTCAGTCTACATAAAATCCCGTTATTATGTGAAACTTCTATAATACCTTGCCTTTATTTTTTCTCCACAGATGCTGATGACTCTGGCAGTGAAATAGAAGAAGCAAGTGATGAAGATAAAGAGGGTGGAGTGGAACTTGACTCTGACAGTGATGTGGAGGGAGCCATAACCAAGCAGTACCAAGAGGAGGTCAAGGAGGACACGGCTTCGGAGGATGACAATGATGATGTTGATCCTGAGAAAAAGAAGTTGGCAAAAGAAAAGGTAAAAAATAAAAAAGATTCCATATATTTGGAAACATGACCGCCACTGTAGCCTTTCGTGTCATTTTATATGGATCTTATGAAAGGCGGCATGTGCAGAAATTTTAATAATTTCTAGAGACTAATAATAGAGTTATATGTCACTCGGTATACTATATTAGATTAAGATAGATAGTATTATTAATTCTAAATGTTCTCTTTATTCTTTTAGAAAAAAGCGATGGCAGTATCTTCAGGTGTTCCCCACAAAGACCATCCATACCAGAAAGAGATTGAGGACAAACAGGCATTCAGGCTGAGAGAAAAACTTGTGCCCAAGAAACACAGGAACTTGTACAAGAGCATGAAGGCGGGCCAAGAAGAGAGGAAGAAGGAAATCTGGCTCCTCAGGAAGAAGAGGAGACTACACGAAGAGAAACGAAGAGAAGAGAAGAAAGCAGAGAAGAAGAAGCAAAAGGTGAAAGCAACTGCTGCTGCTTTGGAAGCCAGCTCTTCTTAGACAATACTGAGGATGGTTTTAAAAGCTTTAGCTGATACAAATTAATTAATTGTTTTCATCAGTCTACTAGACTAAAAATGCAACATTTATTTATATGATACATATAGTTGTCATTTAAATCCTTTGAAATCATCTGTGCACAGAAACTTGATATCTAGTGGAAATAAAAATGATTATCATTGTAACATAACCGGTATTTTATTTCTAAATTGTTGTATATTTACAATAATCAAAATAAATAAATTGTTGAACATTACAAAACATTGTGAACAAACATTAAATTTAACCATAAATAACAGACAACTCACACTAGGTACAACTCTTACACAAATAATCACATGTATGTGTAATGTAAATAACGAATAAAACTGCTTTTTCATTACATAATAACAAATTGTAACGTAATTGATATAATTAGCTAAATATGGCTAGATATAATAATGGAGTAAATATGTACATTATTTACAGATATTTAGATGAGCAATAGAAAATGTACTTCTCTAAATATGTAATGTAAAAATAATTAAATTAGCTAACGTTGTAGTCTCATTGTTTCACTTACGAGTTCAAAAGTAGATTATGTGGTGTCTATCACAGCTCATACATGTCTTCATAAGTCGTTAGTGCGAGATTTTTCAGTTTGATCGCGTTAACGTAAACTACAAATCATATGGATTAAAAACAGCGCCACCTAGTGTTCATAATATGAACTACAACTTGCAGTTTACGTTAACGCGATCGAATAGTGAAAAAAACTCGCACTAGGCTCTTGATAGTTGCAGCAAATGTAAAGAGCAAAACGTTTTCTTTTCATATTTCACATATGTACTGGTTGGTAGTATATCAACTAC
Organism: Alcis repandata; assembly: GCA_949125135.1. Lineage (NCBI taxonomy): Eukaryota > Metazoa > Arthropoda > Insecta > Lepidoptera > Geometridae > Alcis > Alcis repandata. The sequence continues at coordinate 4,406,134 of OX421226.1, read as the reverse complement.
CAACCAGTACATAATTTTCAAAATTTCTCGTTACTGAGGTTTGGTCTATTTGTTGAGCATCAAAATCTTTCTATTAGTACTATTTAGATCTGTTCGGTAATATAGATTCTAAAATCAGAATAACACAGCAGAGAACCAAAACCTATTTCGAGTTAATCGGAATCATCATCGTCGCCATCGCTGTCTTCAAGTTCGGGCATAGGAAACCGCAGGACCGCTGCTATGCCGGTCAGCTGGTCTAATTCTGAAATAATAGATACTTAACTTTACTAAAACTTCATCGACTGGACTAAAACCCTGACTAACATTTAGTTCAACCACTTTAGGAAAACGCGAGTCATGCAACTCTTTTCTTGCAATACAAAAATACGTAACCAGCACTACTAAGCGATCGTCCATTAATCACGTGAGGCTCGAGGGGGGAGGGAGTCCGGAAAACATCACGAAATATGTGTATTAATTTTTTCATTAAAGTTTTGGAAATATTTAAGGCAATTTGTACCAAAAAAATACACTTAATATTGGCGTGGGAAGAGGAGTTATTAATAACATCACCAGAGGGGAGAGGGATGGTTGAAAAAGTTGATAAAAAACATCACGTGATTTATGGACGACCCCTAGCCTGCCTACTGCATATAGTATTTGCAGCAAATTTTCTTTGTCCTTTGTAAGCGACGTTGGAGCTCAAAGGGTATTCTAATATCGGACCCGATGTAGGCAGGATATATAATACTTACGTTCGCCAGAGACGTGCATACTCGAGAATATCCGCACGTCGCCCCCGTTCTCCCGCACCGAGTCCACTATGGACACATACTCTTTCCGCTGTTGTATATCTTGACATCTGTGAAAAAGACAGGATAGTATCACTTTTATTTAGTTTTCAGTAATTATAAATTAATTCTGATCGTTCACATAAATCAAAATTGAAAGAATTAATAGTTATTCATCAATCAACTATAATTCTGGAAAACATCACTCTTTTAATCTAATAGTAATTATCGCGTGGCGGCTGCGCAGCAATAAATATAACACTGAAATGGGTTATACCCTACTTTGGATTTAAAATAACATAATTTCGTGATGTAGAGTCGCGTAAAGCAAATAACTCCGACGCGGTCATTCGAAATTTTCATGCAGAATTCAGAACTGTACCCAAAAAGATATAGGATTCACATTTTGATGTATTTTCGGTGTACCACTAGCGCAAATAATTTTTTTCTTCATTTACCTAAAGAGTTTGTCCGAAATCATGAGTGTCTCAACCGCCTGTGCCTCATTGGCTTTTTCTATATGTTTCTTCCCGTAGAAAGCTTTGGCGGGCTCCAGTTGCAGCATCGTGTAGAAACTCTCCAGTAGTTTAACTTCACTCGCTGCTTTCGTGTCCGAAATCTTTGCTATTACTGCTGGCTCTTGCAGGACCTCTGGAATTTTGAAATTATATTTTCATTTATTTAATAAATCAGTAATATTGGGAAAAGTGATTTTTTAATTTATTTAATATTAGTTCAGTACAATTTAAAAATCAGTCTGAAGTTTCTAACAGATCGGAAACTGATATGCAAGCAGCATAAGGTGATGTGCCTATATCTTGCATTATTATTTTATAAACCGAGACTTGACTTGACGTGACGACACACTCTAGACTTGACGTGACGACGCAGTCTGAAATATGATAATATTAGCCCAATATGGCTCCAATCTTATCTTTTCTTTTAAGAACATTTTATTTTGTTTGGCAAGAAGCAAATGTGGATTCTGATTCTGAACACCAACATAGTTACACTAATTAGAACCAACAATGCAGAAAAATTATTGTGGTTTCCATCAGCACTTTCGTTGGGGTTATTACCCATTAAGACGCCCGTCTTAAATGACGGTAATGACTTTTATTACAATAAATAAAAAAATAATTCATGTAACAATTCTTTTCACATGGAAACCTTGATATTAGACACAGAATTAATCAACAGTTTGTATAACAATTTCCTGATGATGATCCAGCTTATTATGAACTAAGTGTACCTTTTAGTGAATGTTTGAATCCAGAAGATGCCTTCACCAATAGAAACTTTCCTCTGTTATCCAGCAACATCTTATTATCAGTCTTGATGGCCTGCTGGACCGTGTACTCAAAGAACTGGTCCTTTACAAACCCTGGCGATGCAACAATCACACATTTCACAATGCTAAAGTCGACATGTCGGAAGATGCTTTGCATCACTTGTTCGTAGAACTTGTTTAGGCCCTGGAATTCAAAAATAGATGTAGCTAGAATGGTTGTTTAGAGGTGACAATGACATGTTAGGTTGCATGTGAATATCTACTCAAAGCTCCTTTCATTATGGTAGCATTCTAAATAGGTAGATCTAAATGAAACCTGAGTTGTGCAGATGCATGTGCAACTAAAATGAGTCTATGAATTAAAATACTTCTTCGCCTGGATTACAGTAATGCAGGAACTTTTTTAAATTAGTTTAATTTAGTAATTTGAAAAGCAGCGGTTACCAAATGTTAAAATAGTATTGTAGCATTAGCACACATTTATACAAGATCACAATTGAACAAAACAAATAAGCTCCATGATTTTTTTTCTACTTTTTAGCTTAAGCTTAGACATACACCCAATTAAAAGTAATTATTTTTAATCATTTTCTGTTACTTTTATCTTTTTTTTACCTTGTCATGCTGCTGTGTGAACCCCTTTCTTTTCCTTGGTATTGTCATATCAATCTTGGCTCGCACAAGCGTCATTGACGGTGTGATGAGACAGACATGAGCAAGCCCCTCCTGCATGACGACAGCGGCCACATCTGCTTGAGCCACAGGGTCACATGCCGTATCCACGCGCTCTAATGCCACTGAGTCCCAGCACGACTTTTGGAGCACAAACTTTTTGTTCTGCTCTAAGTCTAATGTGTGATATGCACCCATCTGGAAGTGTTACAACCAAAGGTAGAAATATTACAAAAAAAAAACAAACTTAGATTGACTTGACTATAATAAATCTTAAATGCACTTGGAATAAAGATTATTTCACAACTGTTTGTAGATTTTGACTTTGATATTAGGGTAGATATTTTGAAATTGCAGGGTTAATTCAAACAAATTGTAGTGCATTTTAAATGATAAATGGTGGGTTTTGATCTTCCTAAGCACTGAATTTATAAGAGGCATCCGTGCATAATCTTACCTTCACATACTGGTTTTCTACAATATTCCGGCCCTTCAGTCGAAGCTTACGTGCTTGTGTATCAAAATCTATATTCTCTACTCTGATGGTGAGAGTTGTCCTGACTTTGGTGCTCGTGGAAGAGCCTGTAGATGACTCGGTTTGGACCTTACGCAGCGTAGACGCCGTAACAGCGTCACCCTCAGCAATGAGGTTGTACGCATGCCACATATCTTCCTCCTCCTCAGCGATAAGCCCGATACTCCTATTAAATAGTTAATATAAAGTTAGCACTCATATCATACGCAAAAGAACTCGTAGAAATATACTCACCCACAACCATCTTTCTCGATGCTTTTGTGAGTCAACTTCATCTTTACAATTTATTTATTCTATGTTTTATAATTGAGGAAACTTTATTAGGCCAATTAATATCTATGATAAGACGAAAACATTTTTAGGAGTTTTTAAAATTTATTTTACGAAACCGATGTTGTTTCACGTCACAAATCACAATTCCATTCACACTTGTTTGATTTTAATCGGTGTGTATTGCCAAATCAACATTCGCCAAATCGCAGAATGCTGACAGCAGTGTGGGGTAGCGGAGAAGCAAAGCAAAGAAAAACAGCAAAACAGCACGTGTAGATGCTGGATATCGTCAGTGATGAGATCATTTACTGTTTTATTTTGATCAACGTTTTTTGGTACTGCTGTAATCTGAACACAGTACTAGATTTGGTGCTACGTTTTGTTTGTTTAGAAAACAGCGCTAGACTTGTAAAAAAGCCAAGTCTAGCATAAAAATGTGATGCTGGCAGCATCCATTGACTAACATTTGTTGTACTTTTAACATTGACATTTTTCATTATTCTGGCATTACAACAAGACCTTTCAAAAAAACTTTTCAAGTTTTGACTCCAGAATTTCAGTTCAGTAGTCTGTTAAAAACAATATATTCACAGACAAAGACAAAGTATAGCAAAGTCATAGTTAAGGTCTGTAGTTATGCATACTATTTTAGTTTAAGTTATGCCACAGTATAATAAATTGGTCAAAGACTAAATTAAAGCTAAATAGTTGTAATGTATATTGCCACTCGATAAAAAAAAAAAGAAAATAACTGACAGCATGGCCATCATTGAATAGTTTAAATACAGTCCGGCAAGTATAACTTGGCGCGGCTGTGCGCCACTGTGTACTTTTATAACTGCTTCTCTTGTACCACTTTTTATCACTTTAGGCATGATGATAGCACAGTAGCAAATATAATAGTAGCAAAAATATTCGCAACGATGTTTAATAGGAACTCGGAAGTGTCAAAGTGAATTTTCAAGATTGCCGATTTAGTTCCTCAAATCGCCACCGCCAACTTAAACTTGTGGCACTGTATTTGACAACGAAATCCCACGGTCGCATCGGTTAAGTTACCAGTTTGGGGATTTCTCCCCTATATTTCAGGGTAAATCAAATGGAATGAATATTTAACAGTGGAGATATAAGTTTATGGATAAAATAGGTGCCATTACGAAAAGAAAAACATACTAGGTTACAAGGCATTTAAAAAAAAAAGTTTTAGTTCAGTATTTTTATACCCTTAAACTGCGGAGGAATTGTTAAATAAGATGACCATACTTAATCAATTTCAGAAAAAATACTAGACGCTTACTACGCCAACTACGAAAAAACCCCGAATTTTTATTTATTAGAAACGCCTCAGCCTCATTACAAAATTTAAGAGATTACCACAAAATATTTAGTTATCATTATGAATTAATTTCTTTAGTACTGTATACGATACCACGAATGGTAATTTTATCATCTGACCGACTTGAAACATTAATAATTACAGGTTAGTTGTGCAAATAGACTAAGAAACCTTATTTTAATTACATAGTCTTGTGGTTTTTCGGGGGTATTTTCACCCATTTTAAGGGAGAAAATTTTGTAAGAGTTGGTAGCACAAGATTGATTTTGATTGAAACGAATTCTGTTCCGTGTTCTAACTTCTAAGGATTGTATCATAGCATAGCATTTGAAGGAAATATAGGCAAACGGTAAGATTTGTTGCATAGCTATGAATTACTGAAAACAAAATAATTCCTAACCATTTTATCCCACATACTGCTAACAAAATAACCTTGCGGTGTTTTTACTCGGGAAATCTTGAAAATGGTGCTACGGCTACGCCATTTTGTACAAGAAACTGAAGAGTATGAGCCATTTACACAAAAAATAAATTTACCTGTTTCAAAACTGTATCCCGGTGTGTGCAATTTTCTGGGATAAAATAATAATAGAGAAACAATCGGTGAATCTCACTCCTTTACGAATAAAATTATGAATTATGTTTACTGTATCAATTTATTGTTATAATCATCAGGTATGGGCGATAGAAGTAATCCAATGGAGCAGGCGAACCTAGAATGGCTGAGAGACAAGCTAAGAACTCTGTGGACAGCACCACAGTATTGCGGACTGTGTCTGGAAGTTACAGGACAATTTTTCCCATTGGACACAAAGTTTGTCATAAATGAGCATTCTAACACTAAATCACTGAAGGATATCATTAGTGCTGTTATGGTTTGTGATGTAAGTATTGATAAATTGAAATTATAATAGTTGACATTATGTAAAAGTTCCAATACCTAACTGTAGCAAATATTGTCATGAATATTTATATCGAAAATTCATGTTCAAAAGCCAAAGTTATGAGTACCATTCGGAAAGAAATAATCCAATCATGTAACATGTTAATATCATTGTATTTTTCTTTTTTCAGATTGAAGACAATGCATCCAGTGATATGATATGTGCGCAATGCACAGAACAAGCAATACAGTTCTATGTGTTCATTAAAAACACCAATAATGTGTTAAACATTTTGAAAGGTTGCGTAAATGACTTACTTTCAAAAGTTACAGACATAAACGACGAGCTTGACCAAAAGCCAAACAATCAAGCTGCCAATGTTATAATTGTCATAGACAATGACCATGCAACTACAGGATGTCATAACAAAAATACCCCTCGGAGCAAAACACTCACAAGCAAACCTATAAAAAAAGAAGCAATATCAAAAACAGCTGAAATATCTGAAAAAAATAACCTACAAAACAAAGAAAACAAGCCTAAATCAACCCCAAGAGTTATTAAACATCCAAGAACCGAACAAATAGTTAAACAAGATAAGCCAATACCAAAACTTAACACACCAACATTTTCCCTTGAAGGAGGAAAGATAGTAATTTCCCCCTTAATCACAAATAGTCCTTCTGCCCCAAAATATAACACCTACTTGTGTAATTCATGTCCCAGTATCTTTACAACGTATAGATCTTTGAAGGAACATGAAAAAACCTTGCATAATACTACAATATACCAATGTCGGTTTTGTAGCAAAAAATACAACTCTCAGCAGTATTTAGACATACACTATGCTACTATTCACTTGAAATCCAGATGCAGACATTGCAATGATTTATTTGAAACAAATGAAATAAATGAACATCTAAGACTGGAGCATGAGAAGCAAATGAACATTTGCCACTACTGTGACCTTGTCTACTACACACCAGAACAGTTGGAGACGCATTTCAATTCTGCTCATTTGGTGAACAATATCCAAACCAATATGAATAAAACTCAGTGTGTCATGTGCCTTCGAAATTTCAGTGACGTTGAAATCAAAACGCATAAGTGTAAATTCTCTTGCTTGGAATGTCTGTCCGCTCCATGTGTACACTACAGCTATCTAATGTCTTATAGAGAACAGGTACTCAGTCACACAACCAAAATCAAATGTATAGATTGTGATTTCACTACGAAAAGAAAAGATCAGTTAATAGCCCATGTAAATAGGGAGCATTTAGACCACCATCCGTTCACATGCAATGATTGTGGAACACAATTTTACACAAAACTGAGCCTGAAAACGCATATTGTACAATTTCATCAAGACTTAAAATGTCAGTACTGCGATCATGAATTCAGAAATGTAAAGCTACTGCAAACTCATAGAGAACTCTGCAAAGGTCTTTCAAGGGAACATCCCTGTGAACTCTGTGTTGCCTCATTCAGTACAGAAACGGAGCTGACACAACATACAAACCTAAATCATACTGATATTGTATTCCCTTGTACACTATGCAAGAAGGAATTCACAAATGAGTTTACACTTCAAGAGCACCACATTAGAGTGCATAGCGGAATACAGTACAAGAAACGAAGGAAATTTATTGAGTGCACTCTTTGCGAAATCACTTTCAACAATATTAAAGAAATGCTTCAGCATGAAGAGTTACATGACACAAACGAACTGTACCCATGCAAAGTGTGCACAAAAAGCTTTTCTAGTTTGAGAAAGCTGTACATTCATAAGCAGAAACATTATAGTCAAAGGACCAAATGTCACAGTTGCAATAAATTTGTGGGAATGTCATATCTCAGTCAACATATGGCAGTTTGTGCCCGTTTCCAAACTGACTTGCCTCACGAATGTGAAGTATGTGGGAAAAGATTCAATGAAGAATCGGCTCTCCAGCCTCATCAGAGACGACATGCTAAGTCTACCCCTTCCCCTTGCATATACTGTGACAAATTGATAAAACCCATGTCCATGAAAAAACATATTGAAATTAAACATTCCACAGATTGTGGAACAGATAAGGCTATTTTTAAATGTGACTTTTGCAATTACAGAACAAAGAAAAGAATGGATTGCGAAAACCATGTTAATAAATTGCATTTGAAAATTAAGCCCTATGTTTGTCAAGTATGTAGTAAAGCATTTTGTGGAAAGCCAAGATTGGATGAGCACATGAAGACTCATACAGAAAATAATGTCTGCTTTTGCTCATTTTGTGGTAAAAAATTTGCTAACAAAGTATGTCTCAAAATGCACACAAGAAGACATACTGGTGAAAAACCTTATGAATGTAATATATGTCTGGAGAGGTTCCGGTCCTCTAGTATTATGAAGACACATAGACTTAAAAAACATCAAGATAAGACCATCCAGTGTCCCCTTTGTGACTCAATGTATTATTTAGTGGCAGAGATGCGGTTTCATGTAAAAAAAGTACATTGGAAGAGGCCAGAGCCATTTGATTTCAAACAAATAGTATCCGAGGAGTTTTATCATTTGTTTGAAGACCGAAGACTTCAAAAATTAGGTGAAATTGCTTAGACTTATAATTTGTAAACTTTTCAATGTAAATAAAAATTAATTAATATAACCATTACTTTTCAAAGCAACCATTACTTTTCAACCATTTTCACCTATGCTACAAAAGTTGAATAACTTTCTGAAGTTCAAGTTCCGGAATAATATGTATGACTAGGTACATTGATTACGAAAAATCACACTGCAGTGCAGTTACTGTTGTATGACTGCATTGCGCCATTCAGACTGGGGAGTCTTAATAATATTTATTGAGCCAAATTATAACAGCGTGGTATGTATGCTAAACTACTAAGAGATAAATGATAAAATTAAATAAGCTAAGACGAACTTGGCATGGAGTGTGTAGATATGGTGGACTTTGCCCTAATTTTGTTTTACTGTGAAACCGGACCACGAAGTCTTCAGGATGAGCTTCATTTGTGAAAATAATCGGTTCTATTAATAAACAAAATGTCTGAAGCCACATTTAAAAAAACGTAATTTTGACATTGACAACGAAAAACGTCTCGTTATTTTTGAAGTGTAGCCAGTAGTGTTGTCGAGTTATCGATAAACTTTAAATCGAAAGTCGATCTCGAAAAACAGAAAATGTGAAATGTTACTGATGATTTGCGATTTTCTCTAAACTTAGAATTATAGATCACTCTCTAAGCACTTGTTATTAAGATGAAGAAAATTTGTCTAAAAATACGCAATGGCTGTATGCTGTGTGTTTAGATTTATTTATTAATGTGTTTTGATGCAGCTTTGAATACATAGCTACTTGGTAAGAAAGAAATTACCGACTGGAGCTATAATTATGTTTTAGTTTGAATCAAATTAAACAAGATGATTATTTTCGATGTTTTTATTTTGTCCCCTTTTTCTCAAATAAAATAAAATAATAGACCACACTGTACTATCAGAACGCTCCATGGTTCAATCGCACTTATTTAGGTTATCCCTGAAACCACCCTGAAATTGAGAAAAAAACAGTTCTTCCATAGGAAAATGTCAATGACACTAGATAATGATTTGGTAGGTTTTTTTTTCTCGATACATTATTAAGGTTGCCCCTATAGTAAAAATTGTTCGAGATGTAGCACAATGAGCCTTTTTCGGCTTACCATACCCTCTCTTTAGAGCCATTTATCCTATTGATATCGAAACTATTCAAAGTAATCATAGCTACGAACATTTTGTGTGGTATCGATAACCCATAGATAGTGAGCGCGCGTAAAACGTGCGTCAATGCCGTCTATACAACACTAGTTATCTTCTGCGCCGAGTTGTTGGATGTGAATCTTGAGATTCATGTCTTTTGTAATGTTTTTTGAGTGTACTATGCAGATTTGTTTACTAGATATTCTAGTTTTGGGTTTATCCAGGCTTGGTGCATAATTATTCGAATCATGGTACCTACTGACTAATAGTGTGTGGTGTGTGTAGTGCTAGTGTAAAATAAATAACGTCAACGGTCAAGCTCAGCTGGTTCGAGGAGCGGTAAAAGTCTCGCGAGTTTTTCTTTGACTTACAGGTAGCACTTTTCGTGCTCCATTTGTTCAAGGTATGCCGTTATATTTTTCTATTTTATGATTGCTTTATTCTCCTCAATTTTGCAAGTAAACCAATATTTTTAGGTACTTTCCAATTCTCATACACGTGTGATTTATTTACTGATCCCATTTCGTAAATAAAGAGAGTGAGGTAATGAACTTGCATTAATTTGTATTTACTCTCATTATTTACAATCGGCGACACTGGCCGTGATCCAGATTACGTGTCTTATTGCGCGGGAACGTGCGTTATTTATAGTATGACGGTCGGTCGTGTTGTTTTAGATGCGTCGCGTTTATTCATAAAATCTATAGTTATCCATACGTTTTCAGAAAAATGTGTAGGTGAACATTTTCAAAAATAAGTGCTTAAAGTGATAAAAATGAGTGATACACAAGAACCAACGCTGGAGGATGCTGTACCACCAGCACCTTCCTCAACATCATCAGACGGTGCATCAGTGACTAGTACCATTTTATCAACACCCAAGCCGGAAGTCACCAGACCATCTTCTCTACCAAAGCCTTCTGGATTAAAGCTTCCATCAAAAATCGGACGCCTCTGCTCCAACTCTGCTCCGAAACCAGCCGTACCAATGTCTCCAAGAACTGGTAAGTTTTTTCTTATCTACTTTTCTCAATCAATGAAACCTATAAGAAACCACCTGAATACTAAATGTTTCTGGAGTAAGTAAATTAATGTTGTAAAATTCAATACAAACTGCAATTGACAAACTTCTTCCATAAAACATAGTATTTGTTGCTTGCCTTCATATTTTTGATGTAAGAATACATTGAATCATTATCATTCAACTCAATGGCAGAGTTTGATGAAGAGATTAAGTACCTGTAAGCCTTCAATTGGCAATTGAATTCATCAGACCAACAATTGATTTTCCCTAATCAAATCAACAAGGTCACAGGGGATACACTAATTTAGTCCCAGTGTTATCACATCCTGGGTTGAGTTGGCTCATAAACCTGTTTAAAATCACATGCAAATTAAACTAATATATTTAACATTCTATTTGAATTGAACCAAATGTTAAATGAGGAAGCATTATAAAAATATAAAGTTTGAAGGCATGTCCATTTGCGCTATGCTAAGAAGCATTCAAACAACTGCAATTATAGTGTTCACTATTATTTCCCTAAAAGATATTAACTCGGTTAGTATTATGCTACTTCTGTAGGCTCCTATTTACACTGTAACGATACATATCACAACTTCTCACATATTCTGCAATGTGTATAGCCCACTTACATTTAAAGCATATCGTGATATAAAAACATGCGCTGCAAATGGTTAAATCCGCTTTTTAATGACACTCTTAAGGGACACTCTTCACTCTCTTCTTTTTAATGACTACTTTCTATTTGCAGCAAAAAGTTGGCTATACATAACTAAAATTACTCCTAACTACTTACCTCCATTTGGCATAACAAAGATTGTTGGGCTCTTGCCGCTTTCTTTCTCATATATTACCTTACCTTTACATATTATGATTATACATAGTACACCACCCCAGTACTACTACGAGTATATAAATAACACAAATATTATAAATTATGATACTTTGCTAGTGTGTTTGTTTAATACTTTTTCACACTGAAATGAGGCAAAGGATTTGAATCAAGTTGAATGTAGAGGTAGCTTAAATGCTGAATGAATACCTAGGCTACTTTTTATTGCCTAAAACAATTATTATTTCTGTAGGAAAGAAGGCGAAACCGCAAGCCACAGTTAGTATTTTCCCTGGTCCAATCTATCATGACCTACTTACCTTAGTTTGTCCGCTGAACTACCTTAGCTGGTCTGCTTGAAGACAAAAATTCAATTTTACCGAAATATCCCTTCGAGTATTATTATTTCTGTCCTAATCTTTAAATACCTAAAAACGGCATTCCTAAATGAATTAAGTATGCCTTGCTCGCTATTCTACGTAATTTCAGAGAATAAATAACAGTTAATATCAAGTGAAATGATGAAATTTCGCGCATAGAGAAGTAATTTATTACTTTGTGGCATACATTCAGTATTCAGATAAGAAATTCGCGGCAGTTCTGTTTACGCTAATACAAGTATTGCGTTAGGTCATCAGAGCTTATTATATCGATGAGATGCACGCGTGACCTCAGCCGCCGCCGACCGGTCCACGAGTCACTTTTATTAGGCACTCGAAAAGATTAACCCGAAATATTTATGGCCTCGGACGCTCCTCGAAACTAGTTTTTCGCGACGTCCGCCACAAAGAACAGTTTAACAAAGTTAATAATAATTTTATCGAAGTTATTAATTATCTGATCATTACGCTCGATGATGCTTACGTTCGTAATTCATAAATCATTCAAACTGGAATGAAAGTGTGAAGATTGGCGCCGCGCGTATTCTTTGCTTTTTGCTCGTGCCATGGCGCTGTTAAGTTGGCGAGTTTCTCCTGAAACTGTGTCCGATGTCCGATTGGCGTCGGCTCGTGGCCACGCACCAGCCATCACCTTGTTGACCGATTCGTGGCGGTAATCAGCGTTTTCACTCCAATTTGCATGATTTTTATAAATGACTTTGATATGTCTTGCTTTTTGCTTATGTGGCTCTCGCGTATGCCATTGCCCCATCAGAATAAAAAATAATTATTATGTTTTTCTGTTCCTCTGGTTTTAATTAGTTTAACGTACATATTTTGAACAGAAAACTAAAGTTGTCTTGACCAAAAAACGATTTGATTATTCTACGTGGTTTTGACAATGTGTTTGTTCCATTCACAGAAGGGATTTTGGCAATTCGATGACGATTCGATAATATGTCATTTATTTCCACTGATAATGGCGGGAAATTAAGTAAAACAAAAAGCAAATAAATATAAATCTCACTTCAACAAAGATCGGATTATAAATGTAGCAATTGGGGATGCAATACCGAAGTCTTCAACAAACTAGAATTTCCTGAAATTGTCGTGAAATTCGTAATAGAAAATTCATATCATAGACCGCAATGCTACACAGTACACACTGAGTCGTACAAGTAAGTACCATGCAAACGCTGCGGCAATGCGGCAAACCGCCATTTAAACTAGAATTTATACTGCAATTTTATACGCTTATAATACTAGACTATCTCATTGTAGTAGGTACCTACTATTGCTGGTAATAAAAACTATGAAATGCACTTTAGGGATTTAAGAAAACAAATATCCTGCAGTACCGATGCTTATAAGTTCCAGTGTTTGAATCGCATGCATCCAGCGAAACCGAGATTGCTAAATCGCCTCCAATTAAACACGGTAGAGTCACGTCAAGGTGCAGGTACCTGGGCTGTTTATTACCTGTCTAATGATTGTAGTTTGTTATCTCCTGATAGCATTCAGACTTAACCTTGACACCTTTAGGCCGTTTACTTTTAACGTCAGACGACAGACAGGCGTCTGCGTCCAGTTTCCTTCTCGTACAAAAAACTGAGCTGTTTATGATCCAGTTCTTAAAAGTAATCTTTGTTTATTGTTTTTATATCAGCATTGCTTGGTAATGATAAAAAATTCCTGTTACAATTACTTAACCGGTTGTCCGAGAAAACGACCTTCGTTTAAAACTGTAGTTAATTCCTTGTCCCGTTACATTTATTAGGTTTGCGATCGATCTTGTATCAGGAAATCCGAGGTTGGATCCCATCCATTATTTCGGTAAGTCTATATGATCGACAAGAAATACCAAACATGTTTATTGAAATGATGTATGTGGCTCTTGACGAGTTTGTGCGACACGTTTTCTTTTATTTTATTATCTAGTAAACAGCCTGTTGAATAAAACACACCTGAAACACCAAACCGAAGTAAACAATGTACTAAAATGGGTAAAATCTTCAACGTTTCGACAGCGCCGTCGTTCAAGCAAAATTATGTGAATCGTAAATTCGCGATAAACGAAAAAAAGAAAAGAAGCCAAACTAAGTCCCTGTTGAGTATTTTCCTTAGTCGTACTTGTCAAGGATAGTTTCTCCACAACTTATTCTTATCGTGGGACAAAATGTTGTTTTCGTGTTTTGTTTCGGGGCCTCCATTCTATTGTCCGCCGAGTTTACTTTCCCCGTCAAAAGACGTGACGTTGCCGCCGAATGGCTGCTGTCTTTTCGTCAACTCTATTCCTAGACCCGCCGAAGTAGAAACAAAAAACATGCTGGTCATTTTTCTTGAAGGCGTCAGCGTTTAACTTTTTGCAACACACAATTTTGGATCTGCTTTCGAAAACATCAAAAGAAACATGCTATTGCCAGATACTAAATTATATACTTCAACAATACAGTATAATTTGAGATTGTTATTGTCATAGCAGACAAACAGTGAGTCGGTACAATCGTTAGAAATACCATCTGGTTCCGGCAGTCGATTCGCTGTGAACTTGCAGGCGCACTGGTAAATCGATACTCAGGTATCTAGAGTTAATCGCAGTCGCGCCTAAGCTTACTTTGAGCGGCTTCTTAAAATAAACCGAAGACATACAAGCCTCAAGGAGTAACAATTGTTAAGCTGACCAGTTTTGGTTAGCATTGAAATTACTCTTACTAATTCCGCTGCGGCCTCTACCTTTCCGAGTCTTTGAATGGTTCCTAATCCCGTTACATTCGTGACCTCATTCGTTCCCTTTTGAAGCGAGCGTATTAAAGCTTCATAAATGATGTTCTGCTGCGATTTTAGATTGCCTATTTAGATTAAACTATTTTATAACTTCATCGGAAGCCAGGCTTAATTTATAGACAAGATCATCATTTCTTCATCCCTGCTACTAGAAGGCAATATTTCTGCAATCTATGCCAGAATCTAATATACTTTTTATGCTGTAATAGTATCGCCACTTGAACATGGACACGTAAACGATACGAATTATAGTTCCACGCTTATCAGCATCATATCTCATTACATCGCGTGGCGCTTGCGTAAAAAATCTTCTACCTCTAAAACCGGGCTTATATTTGCCAATAATGTAATCTTGACAGAATGTGAATAAAATGTTTTACTACCAAGATTCTATGTGAATCAGACTTATGAAGTCGAGTAATCCCTATATAAATTTTGGCAGGGGATGGCGGATGCGGGTATATACTCGTATTTGCTTTCTCCGCTTCCGTCCGCCATTTTCGCTTCATCTACAACTTTATTGATCTATCCCCCTTCGGAGCTGCCTTGCCGTCTCTGAATACATGCGCTTTATACAATTCATTTAAATTTGCATGAGCCTCAAGAGCAAGAGCCTCGGCTATCGATAAATTCAACGAGGCAGCTATTAAAGTAGACCTACTTTGAAAATCTGAGCAGATTACATACAACACGCCGTTTTATCGATACTTCTAACAGATTTAACATCTCTTTGTTCTGTTTTCGCATCATTAATTCGATATCTAGGTGTGACAAAATGTGTCCTCGATGGCGACACGCGTAAATAGTTCCGATTGAATTCAATTTCCGTGTTTTGTTTAGAAAATTCAGGTTCTGGCAGAGGAATAAATAGTTAAATCTAATTTACTTGAATTTAAGTTTTTGTTTGACAAAAAATTATTAAATTGTATGGAATATATTTTGTGTAATTTTTTAAAGGAGATCAATAAATCTAGTTAGACCAATAGACTAGCTTGTAGCTCTATCATTCCGGAGTAGTTCTTCTATCAATATCAATACGTTGAAGTTAAATAAGAAACATTAAATTAATCTTCTTCTTCTCCAAGTGCCTCTCCACTGTTGAAGGTTGGCAGTCAGTTTCTTAAAATTCTGTTTGTCCAGCGCGAGTCTGAACAGTTGTTCAGTTGTTAAATTAATCTGCAATAGCTCAATAACCGTAAAAAAAAAAACTCATAAACCGTATTTTCGCGTTCAAGCCTATATCAATTTAAGGAACCGTTTAGTGCTTTTCACCTTCCTTTGTTGAAGGTGTCTCATCAATCAGGAAGACAGGCAGTTCACGGTCAGTAGGCTGTCAGCAGCCATTTGTGATATTGTGTCGTCCGGTCGAGTTACGGGCGTGACCAAAATACGCTTTGTTTTTGTCCGGCTGGCGATCGGATTATGTTCGAATTGGCTGACAATTGTTTTGGGAAGAAGTCCTCTTAGGCTGTTCTGGTTTGATTGAAGGTCATTCTTTCTTTATGAAATTAGTGTACATAATGATGTTGTTTTCATAATTTTTGTGTATGATATCGGTCGCAACAACTTTTGCTTAGCTCTAAAAACAAAGAAGGCCCAACTAATTGAGCTTGGATGCGCTAAAAGCTTTTTAAATTGTTAAAATTTGTATAAATAATTAGATCACTTATTTAAATATCAATATATATTTCATTTCCAAAAAATAAAATCGAAAAATCTCTAAAATAGAATTACTTTAAAATAGTAAACTTTTATAGAAGTCTGTGTCCTATTTCTATTAGTATAGAGAATTAGAGAGTAGCGTTCTTCGATCTATTATTATCAAAAGGTACATTTTGTGCCGACCTTCGTTTATAAAAGTACATGAAAATTCTTAACAGTAAAAAAGACAATAAGTGAAATTTTTAATATTTTATTTTTATACATTGTTTTTAAATATTAACTTTAAATCGTTATTGTGCATTGTTTGCTTAGAACTAACATTAACACTTATTGCATCAAAACATGCATACATACACGCGTAAGTACTGCATCCTGTTTCAATTGCGACCGGTTTGCCTTGACTCAGGCGCACGTTCTAATTTTCGTTTACGTTTGATATTTTCGCAAATGTCAGGCATCCTGGAATTCTATTCTAGTCTAATAGTTTTGGAGAGACTGGTCAAAAGTTCAAGACTGGCCTAGGAAAGACTAAAGCGAGAAGGAGGCTGCAGAGCATTCCCTGCGGTGGATAGAGAGTTTATGTTCATAGCAAACTAGCTGTGCCCCGCAATTTTACCGGCATTTTCCGGGATAAAAAGTAGCCTATGTGCTAACCCAGAGTATAAGCTATCCATACTAAATTTCTTCTAAGCCCGTTCAGCCGTTTTTGCTTAACAAACCATCACATTTATAATATTAGTAGGATAAAATTTGAATTTTCAGCTAAATCAGTTGACACATTAAATTGTACTGGTCTTTTAACAACATCGACAAGCTATATCAGAGGCAAAGAGGCGTTTAGGCTGTCTAAAATCGCTAATACTGGGATAGCCACTCTTCCTATACCTACAAACTATCTAACAACCTAAAGAAGAACCTAGCTAACAAAGTAACAAACTGAATCGACACTCGACACTTTACTACTATCTTGTTTGTCTTGGTGATGGGTTAAGTGGAAGTCTTAGGCATTTTACCTGCCCACGATCCACGATTCGATTACTACTTTATGTTTTCACTAGCTTTAGTCAGGATCAGCTTCATTTTCTACTAATCCTCTGCCAGCGTTTTGACCTCCCCAAGTCCCATTCCCAAAACGACAATAAAATTACATTTTTTATTAAAAAATTTTATCGTTACTTCAATAATTTCTTACTTGTTCACGCCAGACTTGAAGACTCTCACAACAAGCGCGTGTGTGGTTTTATTATACTAGTAATTAACTGTCTATTGTTTCATTACAATTAGTCTCAGATTTCGCCTCGTGAATCACAATGAGTTCGCGACTGTGACATAAATTTAAAATATGATATGAGAACTTTTCGGTTTCCATATCGTTTTTTTTTCAATGTATAGATATAATTTGTATGAAAGTAAATATCTTATCCATACGATAGAAAAGTGAAAGGTTTAATAAAGATAAATAAATTATTAATATAATATAGAGAAAAAAAAAAGATTTTTTAGCAAAAAGCATTTCAAATAAGAATATTAAATACTGCTTGCTCACAATATTCTTGTCTACGAAACAATATAATAGCACCTCGCCTCTACAATTTCCAACATCCTCACAGATAAGCCAATTACATACAGACAGACTTTATAAAAATACTGAGTATCTAGTCTCGGTAGGATTGGTCTAATCGCAGTAATTCAAGGCTGCTATTGCATTATTAATGTCCGGTGATATCATTTTCATCCTATATGCGCATACTGTATTAGTTTCGAATTGCTCTCTCAAATAGCTGCTTTACATTTTCTGTTATCACATTTACATTTTCGCAACTGACGTCGCTGCCTCCTTTATAAGTTCTAGTAAGTACTATATTGGACTAGAATCATGTTTCTGGAACTTTCTCAAACAGTAACTTTTGTTTGTAATCGTTTGCTGCCAAAGCTGTTCATGCTCTACTTTTTGCCACTTCAACTTTTAACGACATGCCCGCTCTACCGTATTATCTGACGGTTTCCTTTTGTCTTAATACAGTTGCAGTCCGAGTAGTCATGTTAACCTAGTATCGCAGTCCAACTGCGAACCAGTCGCCAGACGCATTAACATTCTTGTTACTTTTTAATGACGTATCGACGACAAATTGCGTCAATTTCTACACCTAATGCGGAGTAGTCTGGTCGGCCGATAGTCTGATGTAACTTGATTCTGTAGTTGTAGTAAGTGGGCGGGTGTCCAATGTTCCTGTAACTCGAGAGTGGAGATTTAGCGGAAAGTATCCGGTCTGGCGGCGGGGACTGTGACGAGAGGCCCTATAGGTGTTTACGAGTACCTCATATTGATTGTGTTTGTGCGATTTGCATGTGAAACACTCTCGGGGTAACAAAAGGTACTTCTTTGTTCGTCGATGAAAGATCAGCACAAAGTCCTTTCAAAGAAAATGTTTCGTCACGTTATTGTCAACGTTTCAGTTGAAATTGCATCATTGAAATTGAAATCAATTTATTTTCGTGCATTTGCACAAGCATGTTATTCGCTTCAATGCATTGAGCCATTTTGAAAACCATAAAGAGTTTGACGGAATAACTCTCTCACGTTCGTTGCTGTATTTACGTAATAAATAATCTAATACCATACTTGCTCGGTATTTGTTCACGTCGCGAATTAATTGGTTTAAAGGTGATTACCTACTCAATGTAAAAAATGCACGATAATTTCTCGATGTCCACGCTCACACGTCTCATTTTAACTAGTTTTTCAAGCAATTTGTCATTCTATCCGGGATCTTTGACCTCATAAGCAAAAATTATTTACATAACGACTCCTGTCTTCGTTTCGTTTGCGAAACCTTGGCTTTATTTCTTTGAAGTGATAAAATCACTTAAGTATTTTCTACCTGAACATCTGTTGCTTTGATATTGGGTTCTTTTTATTCTGAATACGAATAAGCAAATTGTTTTGGTACCATTTGAGAACAAACAGTTTTTTCTGTGAGAATCAGAATTGTGTGACTTTAAACAGGATATCGGTGGCGTGGCGGTGGCGGTCATACATCAATGCGCGAAAAACAAATATCCATCTCTATCTCACGGTAACACTATATCAGCGTTTTCGTAAACAAAAAAACTTGATGAGCTTCGGTTTCTTCTCAAACTTAATCAAGAGCCTATTCTGAGATCCAATCAGATACGCACTCGCAGACGAAAGTTTCGTAAGTAATCATGATTCAATCGAAAATGGGAGGCTGCTCACTTTCGAACTTTTTCTACTTAATCCGGTACTCTACTTGTTAGTTGTAATCAAACATAGTCGTGCCTTCGCCGTCTCAATAATAGACATGATTGCTGATCAGCAAAGAACGGACTACCTTGGAATAGTTCTGGAAATCAAAGAGAAGGTAGCATTAACTACAGTACTGGAACCTGTATTTATCGATAGATCACATCCTTCGCCTTTTATAAACCAGCCGGGTACTGCGAAGCGAGCAAAGGGCACGATCCGCGCGTGCCTTCCGGCGCAAACTCGCTGCTTGAACCGAGGATTGTTTGGATTCCGCCGGTCAAAGCCCCTGCATGCTACAACTTAAATAAACACACTTACGTAATTATTAGCTCAATATGTTCTTAGAAAATGCAACTATAGTTTACTTACGTGTCTATGTATTCACCGATGAGAAATACAATCGATGAGTATGTGTTTTACTTCATGAACTATCGTTGTGATCAATAATACTGACAACATTAGTTTGTTTCATTTTTAATGTAAAGTTTATGACTTGACAGTGTTGACAGTCATCGGAAAGTCCCGGGTGAGTGCGTTACCAACAAGCACACAAATAATGCATAGATATTGACTAGTTATCGTAGGTTACAGTAAGGAGAATGGAATTTACGCCGCAAAATGTCAACATTGCACCACTTAGTTCGATTTATCATGTATGAGCATTGTCGAGCATGTAAGGCAAATTAAGAGTACGTTATTGGATGGGTATATCCCACAACAAAAAACACTCGGATATCGATCTTTTCCTTCCACACGTGTAGTACATGTACTTACGTATAGATAACAGCCACCGCAAAGTTCAACAGCCAACAAAAAGTATGTGTAACAAGACTCCATACTAATTACTCTAACTTGCGGAACCCATTAGCGCCAAAAGTGTTGAATTCATCGCTCATAAAATTTCATAACACATTGTTCAAACAAAAACGCTTTCTCCAACCAACGGTAGATCGATCATTACAATTTACGAGTATTGCGATCACGTTATGGCGGACTGAATTACGAAAGATGATAAAAATATCGCGTATAAAAAGTTTGCCTCGTTTCAAATATTGGCTGCCAAGTCTGTGAACCCGGCGTCTTTGGAAGCACTCGAATGACCCCAAACTCTTCAAATACTGAAATTGCAAAAGCTTTCCCTTGAGGGGAACGCTAGAGTGGAGCTCAGTCGATTCAGCGATGTCTGCGTGCACGTGCTCCCCGGACTTTATGTGGGATAAAAACTGCCTATTCCCTTAGCCTTCGTAGATATTGCATTATTTGAAGCATTGTTTGGTAACACTGTGGGCAACACTAATAATGTTGCAAAGAGGAAAGATTTGTATTTTGGATGTTTGTAATGAATAAACTCAAAACTACTGGACCGATTTTAAAAATTCTTTCACCACTATACTACGCTATTACCGAATAACATAAATGTAGACTATATTTCATACCCGTGCGAAGCCGGGGCAGGTTGCTTGCTATGTATATTTTATAATGTTTCATATTCTTCCGTTCTCGGCTGTTTCTATTTTAAAGTTTCGCTATCTGGAAAATCAAACAGATTAATGATAATCTCATTATTAGTTCCCCAAGCCAGGCAAGTCTTTTAGTTACAGCTTCAAAACAACCTTCCGGGAGTCCAATTTGCAACTTTTAATGAGCTAGGACACGAACTGAGAACGTAACTGTCACTTGTAAGTTTTGCTAAGGTAATTTATTATCCTACTAGCTGACTCGACAGACGTTGTCCTGTCTCGATGACTATTTAATTCGAATTGGTAAAAAAGCCATTGCGTCAATTCTATGTCAAAAGTTACATTAAAAAAGTTTACATTGTCCAAAGCGCTAAAGTTAAATTATGGTAAAGTATTTTTAAATTTTCTAATTTTTCATGTTTTTTTTACTATAAATTGAGATGTGAGCTATCCTATCTCCTAAGTTAGATCGAACTGCACACGGTGTGCTTTGATTGAAATCGGTTAAGTAGTTTAGGAGTCTATAGCGGACAAACAACGTGACACGTAATTTATATATGTACCTATATTAAGATTAAGAAGATTAGCTTTGCGGGCAGATTAGCAATCAATATATATAAAAGTGAAGGTCGTGACTGACTGACAGATCAACGCACAGCCTAAACCGCTTAAGCTACAAACGTGAAATTTGGACAAAAGTTTTATATCGAAAAGCGGACGCACACTAAGAAAGGAATTTGCCCAATTCAACCCTTAAGAGGGTGAAAAGGGGTGTTTAAGTTTGTATGAAAAATTTTTTTTTCTTTATGCTACGATTATCAAACTTTGCGAATATACTAAAGTTAAAAAAATAATTGACACCTATTTCAACATTTTTTAAAAATCAACCCCTAAAGGGGTGAAACGGAGCAATAAAGTTTGTATGAAGATTTTTTTTTTAATGCTGTGGTTATGAAACTTTGCAAATATACTAAGCTTAAGAAAATAATTGACACTTATTTTTTTGTTTTTTGAAAATCAACCCCTAAAGGGGTGAAACGGAGTATTGAAGTTTGTATGGAGATTTTTTTTTTGATACTGTGGCTACGAAACTTTGCAGATATACTAAGCTAAAAAAAATAATTGACACTTATTTTTTTGTTTTCTGAAAATCAACCCCTAAAGGGGTTAAACGGAGTGTTGAAGTTTGTATAAAATTATTTTTTTCCTAATACTTCGATTATTTAACTTTGCTATTGTAATAAGCTAAAAAAATATTAGATACCTGTTTCATTATTTTTTGAAAATCCACCCCTGAAAGGGTTAAACAGAGTGTTGAATCAACGCATCAACATCAACAGATCAACGCACAGCCTAAACCGCTAAAGCTACAAACGTCAAATTTGGACAAAAGTTTTATACCAAAAACGCACATTAAGAAAGGAATTCGCCCAATTCAACCCCTGTAGGGGTGAAAAGGGGTGTTTAAGTTTGTATGAAAAAAATATTTTTCTTAATGTTACGATTATCAAACTTTGCGAATATACTAACGTTAAAAAAATAATTGACACATGTTTCACCATTTTTGAAAAATCAACCCTTAAAGGGGTGAAACAGAGCTATGAAGTTTGTATGAAGATTTTTTTTAATGCTGTGGTTATGAAACTTTGCAAATATACTAAACTAAAGAAAATATTAGACACTTATTTTTTTATTTTTTGAAAATCAACCCTTAAAGGGGTGAAACGGAATATTGAAGTTTGTATGAAGATTTTTTTTTTGATGCTGTGGTTACGAAACTTTGCCAATATTCTAAGCTGAAAGAAATAATAGACTTCTATTTTTTTGGTTTTTGAAAATCAACCCCCGAAGAGGTTAAATGTGGTGTTGAAGTTTGTATGAAAATATTTTTTCCCAATGCTACGACTATTTAATTTTGCAGATGTACTAAGCTAAAAAAATAATAGATACCTGATTCATTATTTTTGGACAATCAACCCTTAAAGGGGTGAAACAGGGTATTAATACTTCTATGGAAATATTTTTTTCTTAATACTACGATTATTTAACTTTGCAAATTTACTAAGCTAAAGAATATAATAGACACCTATATTTTTGTTTTTGAAAATCAACCCCTAAAGGGCTGAAATGGCGTGGTAAATATAGTGCGGAGAGAGAATTGTAATGAGTCACTGACAGACAACGCACAGCCTAAACAGCTTGTCGTAGAAATTTGAAATATGGAGGGTGTGTTTGTCTTGAGGTCTTCACGAGTAAACGTGTACCAAGAAAGGATTTTTTGAAATTCAACCTCTTAAGGGGTGAAATAGGGTGTTAAAGTTAGTATGGAAAAGCATTATTTTTTGACGCCACGGTATTGAAACTTTACAAATATAAGAAGCTTTAAGAAATAACGAACACCTATTTCACCATTTTTGGAAAATCAACCCCCGTGGGGGTGAAATGGCGTGGTAAAGATAGTACGGAGAAAGAATTTGTTTTGATGATAACTCAATGAAACTTTACAGATGTACTAAACTTAAGGCGGGTAAACAACATCCGGAAAAAATCTAAAACTTTCGAAAAGTCACATCCTCGAGGTGAAATGGAAAATGGAACTGCTAAATCGTAATTATCGTATTATTGTCGTAATTATCTCGAAAACTAAAAACATTTTTACCAAAGCGCGGAGACTAAAAAGTCACCAAAACCTCGGACCTTTTTGGAGCCATTAAAAATAATATAGCCGCCTTAAAAACATGGCCGCCATACAAACTTTGAGGGGTCTATATCTCCGAAACGATTGAAGATGGGTGGGTGTTTGACTAAATTTAATGTCATAGGAGGGTACTTGATGGTGGTGGCGAAAATTCAAATGATTCAAAATGGCCGTCATTTTTCTAAATGATTCGAGGGGGCTGATATATTGCATCCGGGGGTTTTTGGGGTCCCTGCTTCCATTGTATGACGCCTTTTACATGCTCTTAAAAAAAGGAGGCTTAAATTAATTATCGGTTCCCGAGGTATAGTCCACGCGGGCGAAGCCGTGCGTGGGCAGAAGCTAGTAAAATATATTTACCATTTAACATTCAAAACGTGAGGTTAACAGCATTTAAGTATGGTCGTATTGTTTACTTCGTACACCTCTGTAATAGTTAATGGTTTTCGTTGCGCACCAGTGAAAGGTATCTTGAACTTTATTGTCCGCCGTTGCATAAGATTGCTGACCGTTCTAAAAACACAGCGATTTGTTCCCTCTGCTATGCTCAGGCTCGCTTTCTGATTGTAAATTAGTTTAGTGTAAGAGTGAAAGGTATATTTATGGGACTATCATGAAGCCTTCAAAGTCGCCGACCACAAAGTATGAAATGCATTATGAAACAGGATGCGGTGCGAGTGAATCACTTGCTCTTTTAACAGGTCCGACCTCGTCAACTCACTTTCTTTGACCTGTTAGAAATCGTGCCTCGTCCAACCGTGACCGTCCGTTTTGTCACGATAGGTTTACACTTGCTGATGTGCCTGCTCATATGCAGCGTTCACTATTCTTCCTTTAACTCTATACCGCCAGTAAGACAAAAAAAATACTGCCGTGAATGTTAATTTTAAATTATTGTTAAGTGCTAAAAATGTTTTAGCATATGAGTACTATGCAGTTCTTACCCACCGTCCACCTCCTGAGACCACCTGGGTGAACCGTGGAAAGTTTTTTTTTACAGCGGCTTACCTCTCAGATAAAACTTGAAAGCCCCTAACTTGATATTGGTGACGGTACACCTAAGAAATTTGGTGCTGGCCATCTATGGATGACAAATTGACAGTGTAGCATTTGACTTATTGTACAGTTAAGCAGAAAAAGATGTTCCTGAACCTATTTTGTGTTAATTAACCATTCATTCATTTCACTTTTCTTTTATTCATCATATGGTGTTATTCATTTATTCATTACTAGCTGCGCCCCGCGGTTTCACCCGCGTTTTCCGGGATAAACAGTAGCCTATGTGTTAATCCAGACCATGAATAACCTTCATTCCAAATTTCATGTAAATCTGTTCAGCCGTTTTTGCGTGAAAGAGTAACAAACATCCATACATACTTACAAACTTTCGCCTTTATAATAGTAGTAGGATTTAGGGAATAAAACATTATTTTACACAATAAAAAAAATGCAACAATAAGTAGTATGTAGTCCTATATTCTTCAACGGTCTACAATACTTTGTTGTTACTCTCCTAACATTGAGTGACTCTATCAATAGTACTATCTTATCACTTTTAAAGAGGACAAATAAATTTGTCACTTCATTTAGCAGAATGTAGATAATGATAAGGTTAACGCCCCGTACTTAAAGGGCTTGCGCGAAATTGCCTTTGATGTTGCAAGTCTATACAATTTTACGGCCACGCTATGCAATTGCAAGTAATTTTCTCGAAGGCTCTACATTCCATATTTTATGAAGGGGGAAATTGTGGAAAGTCCCAGCCTGTTTTAAATATTCTATGGTTAACTGTTGGAATAAGGATAAAGTAGAATGTCGTGCAGGAATTATAATGTCACATTTAATAAGCAACATTTGCGAGCGAGAATTTTGTCCCTTTTCCTAACTACACACAATATTCTCATGTAACAAACCTACACAGCCTCCAGGCCCAGGCGGAGTAACAAAAGAAACATCGTTAATTTGGCATTCAGCACTACCCCGCGGCTGGGTCACAGGGTGGCAGGCGCCGGTAAAACAAAAACAATATAGCCTATCGCAGCGTAGAGTTAGAACCTCGAGCAAGGGCGGAGGCGAGCGGTCGCCGCGCCGGGCGCCAGTACACGCTCGGCGACCGACTCGATTGCGCGCTCCGACATACCGCGCATCCGCAACACGCAGGACCATCCACGCGAGAATCGAACCCGGCTAAGGAACCCAGTTTCACGCTCCCAAATTTAAACGAGCTCAACCTAAGAAAAAAATATGCCGGTCGAAACCAGAATTAGCTTCTCCGGTGAGTGCAGCGCTACAAATACATAATTTCTTTATGCTCAGAAATTAAATGCAACTGAACAATAGCTTCATAAAATTTAATTGTTTAATTTTTCATCTCTTTAACCTGCAATTTTAATATCAATAATATTTGTTGTTAAATACCTAATTGTGACATTAAGCCAATGATAATGAATGATGTCATAATATCTAGAAGGCACGATGTTTTTGTGCAGCATAAATGATTATTGTTTTTGACACAACTAATGCTAAAGAGTTACTAATTACCAGATTTGTAGTGAATACTGTTTGCATAATAATAGGTCTGTTTACTATCTTACTCGTAGCTTAGTGTTAATAGCTGAGAATCTGAATAACACTACTAATGTGAAGTGCTAAACTGTTATGAAATATCTAGATCGGAATGTTTACTACGTCGGTTTGCACTAGGCACTGAAAACAAAATTCTCGTAATAAAGGACAAAGGCGCAGCTAAAAAGTACAAATTAGGAAGAGACCTAAATTCATACACTCAATTGAAAAAATTAACAGCATTTGTCATTGCTATTACACTTCTCGAAAATAACACAGTATCAATATCATCTTCAAAACTTTTATATGAAATGTTGAAACCGTTTTTGAAAGTGGTTTATTTCTGTTAAACCGTTTGCTAAACTGATTAGCTATATTGTGATTCTCTCATTATATCGGCCGATTGTCGAACAATTATATTCCGGTATTAAGTCGGGCAACTATATTGAAAACATGTGGGTGCTTTGTATATTGTTGTGGTAGATGTTTGATTGTTGTTGGATTTGTTAACTTCAATGCTAACCCTATCTGCGAACTTGACTATAAATAAATAGAGCTGATCGTGACTCCCTTCTAATCCAACTATACATATTATATTCTAAACAATACATATGTCTTATCATTATCTTATCCTCCGTATTTATAAAACTCAATTACAGCGCGTTAGTCTCGTAAAAATTCGAAATTTGCTTGAACGATTTGAATATTTTTTTTTTGTTTTGGTCGCCTCAATGGTTTAGGAAAAATCTAGAAAGAATCCAAAGGAACAAATCGAAATACTAACGTTAGGTTGTAATGTATCCGAAGTTCACCGGGATCAGAGACAGAATTTTTTGTCTAAAACAAAATTAACTAGTTTTTAATATCTTAAAATGTTTAATATATTATGCTAATACCCTATTCTTATGCAGATTTAATGGACTCCTAGTTCTTATCATATGTTGGTGCCCATCCTTAAATTCTACAAAAGGTGTTTTGTCCTCTACTTTCTAGTTTTCTCTCGTTCTGAGGAAATAGACTTCACGGTTGTTAGAATTCTTGTTCGTTCTTTTTTGAAAATGTTTCGGATTTCCAGAGTGTTAAATATTCAAGAAGTTTGCTTTGTCTTGAAATCTGTGATTTGTGTTTTGCTTTAAATAATACAGCTCATGAATATTTACAAGCTGAAAAACATTTCCTCAGTTTTCAGTAAGTGATTCTCGTCTTAAATTTTTGGTATTACGATTAGGTACTTGATAGGTGTAAAATTTCAGAGATCAAAGATAAAAATTATCTAAAGCTGTTGTAAGTGTTACAAATATCATAACAATGACGTACAGGTAACAATTCTCAAATTCTTATTCTCAAATTATTAGATGAAGAAAAAAATTATACTTAATTGTCCAAAAACTCTTTGTCTTGTCTCTAGTGATTCGTCTTCATTACTTAAGCTTACGGCAGAATTACATAACGGTTTAGACAAATTATTATAGATGTAGGTATAATAGTTACTGTTATTTTACGGGTACTACAACCTACGTTAGGATTGTCCTTCTGTCTTTTGGGATTGTCATTTTGTACACCAACAACAAACCTATCTATTTTATCTCTCCAGAGTACCGTAATTACTAATGAATATTAATCCAAATCTATACGTTGCTCATTATAATAGTGCTCTTAAAAATAAAGTTCATTCAGTTATAAATCTCCATGTATGTCTCGTCATAGTATGCTCATTACGTTGCTGTGACAACCTTATTTGCACACTAATAGAATACTTGTTCTATTGACTGAGTTCGTATTATTCATTAGTGTGCCGGTGGTCGGTATTAGTCTCAAGCCTTCGTTTAACGTGAGATGTTAACCGTGACCGCTGCACTTATCCTTTGGTCGCTTTATGTTTTTACAATTGCGGTGTCCAGTGCTTAACCTTGTTTGGATCAACGGCACGACATGCCACATCGCAAACCATAACTGCATCCTGGCCTTGATGAGCCACCACAAATAAAACATGAATGTATTTGCACTCATACTCTATATTACCATTTCAAGAAACTGCATTGTCTTTGAACGACGTCTAGTAAAATCTTGTCGTGGAAAGAATTGCTGTCGATAAACGTTCAAAATAATTTAAAATTTCTTCAATTCGCTGACATTTAACTTTTTTTGTTTGCTAGAATATTTTGCTGCGTGCCATAAAAAGTTATCAGTTGACACGCCAGCCTTTGTTAGGCAAATGCTGTTTGCCGTGTAAGAATTATATTCACTACTTCTATCTATTTGCGTTACCGAGTGGTAAACAGCTGTTAGTTGCGTAATAACTTTTTTCTTCATTTTCTATTCTTTTTATATAGCGTGACACACGTCATGTTCATCGCTCAATGAATATAGGCACTTTTTACCACCAAACAGCTCAGGAAACGGTCAAAAACATTTAACCACACAATTTAATAAAACTTTTTCTAAATTACCCACGTTGTATTTTGAAGGTCACCTTCCTTTTAACTGCGATTAAATCGATCGCTTCAATTGACTCACGAATACGATGTATACAAACACAAAGCTGTTTGACTGTTGATTGTATTGTGTCATTGCACGGTTCAAAACTGCAATGACAGTAAACCTTAAATTCTGTGTAGAATCGCTGTAAGTCATAGTCGGCACTGGCTTCGTTAACCTTGAAATTCTTCCCCATTGCTAACGAATTCATGTTCTGTACATTCATAAATCAACATAAAGTACCTATTTCGAGTAGGACTTAAGTTACATGTGTGACGATTTCCCGTCTTCCAACCTTATCGGAGATGTGCTCTCAGAGCGGAATTGCTCAATTACTTGAGTTGGCATTGTTGTCGGTCAACCGAAACTAAACTGTTGGACAGGTGCGACTGCCATGTTTACGTGACTTCCTTGCTAATTAAATCCAAGTAAATCTGCCAGTCATAATCTCGACTATGCCCGTACCTCAAGATCTCATTAGTCATCGAAACATTATCCTTCAAGTATGCACATAAATATACAGTTTTTGCCACTATAATAAATCAGTAGGTGCCACCTTGAACCACAGTGTCGATTTCTCATCGATAGCGATTCTCGTCGAGCGTATCGAACCGAACTAAACATGTCTCTGTAATCAATCGTCAGACGGTGACTTGTCTTACACCGTATTTTTATTACGAAATTGAGTTGTAAGTTTAATCGTTAATGGGTATACCGGGCCGGAGGTACCGTCCCTCCCACGCCTGGGGCCGCTCAATGACAAATTGTCGGTATCATCAGCCAGTACAGTACCTTGCTCTTCCTCGTTATTCAAATGTGCGCTTCCTTCTTAAAGTTACGCAACTACGCTGGGCAATGCAGGACATCCCATATTTACGTCTTCGAAGCCATAACTCGTCTAGTATAATTTAATCACTGGATGTCACTTCTTCCAAATGCATCTCACGTGGCCATCTATGCTTCGTGTCATGTAATTCCGTCGCCGTCGACGGATCTCAGTAATTGAGTGTTTTTATTATTTTCAATTACGTAGTTGCAATACACGTCAATCACCTGACTAGAGTTTTTGCTAGAACTCGGCGCCATTCGATATCATTGGGACAGACACCGACTTAGTCACCGACCATGTTGAATTTATCTTATTTATTATAGAATGTCTTCGTACTTGAAACATCGCTTATTCTCTTATCAGTTTTCTAGCTTTCTGATCTCAAATGCGTCTTACGCAGGAAATAAATCGCAACTGGGCTTACCATTCCACGTTCGAGGATATCTGAATAATTTATCAGCGTTATCCCCAACACGTCCTATCCTCGCCACAGGTCCTAAGAAGGCCACGTCCGCTCTCAGCATTTATCTTTCCTTTTAGCTTGTTCCCACATTTGCCAAATCGTTTCTCGGAACTTTATTAGAGTATTTGCATGTGACCACGATTGGCGGATTCGTGTTTGATTTAAACGTTCAGTTATGTAAGCAACACTGACTGCAAAACATGTTTTTACGCAGTAGACAATACAGGCTGAGATCATAAAGTGATTTGTGGTATACTCCTTCGACGTTCGCTCCTTAGCGAGATGCGGTTGTTTCCATGTTATTTATAAGTAATTGTTCATCACTTTATTGCAAGCCGACAGTAATCGTGATAAGTTTATATTTTAATGATTGCTCAAGTTGGTTATCATCCAGATCTAGTAGGTAAGCTTTATATGGAGTAGGTCGTCGTTTTCGTTATTTATAGATGTTTTCAGGCGCCGTCGCGTCTAGACTCTAGACCTACCCGCTGCCGAGGGATGTCTTTGACCCTCCCGCAGACTATTGGATGCACTTTGAAAATTAACTTTAAATGCTATAGTTTAAATAGCATGTTTATATTCTAGTTAGCATTGATAGCCTAATAAAAGTGAAGTAATTTAAATTGATACTCGTAGAGCTATATTAATATTAGATATGAAGCTTATCTGGTTAGATCAGTTGCAAACTTGCTGTCCTCATGAGCCCATTTCTTATCTAGGGACTTTAAAGATAACGAGGAATTATGTATTAATACATTGTTTGCCAATTTCATCAGACTCGTTGAAGTTAACATCAGATTGCCATCAAAATAATTAATCATAGCAGTTGTAAATTATAATTAATTATTATTAATCATAGTATAAGTTTTACGTATTGAATGCATATGACCGACCTATTGAAGAAGCAGTTTGTATTTTTTACGACAAATCCCGTCCACAGTGGCATAACCGAATATGGCACCGATTACATTTTTACGTCCACACGGCACATGCCATGCCAACGTAGGTGTTCAAGAATTTTAATGTCTCCGATTTGACCACTGTTAGACATTTTTGGTCCTCAAAGAATCGGAATCTTTCGACCGCTACTTTCGCTATAAATTGTTAATG
The DNA here is from genome assembly GCA_949125135.1 of Alcis repandata. Classification (NCBI taxonomy): domain Eukaryota; kingdom Metazoa; phylum Arthropoda; class Insecta; order Lepidoptera; family Geometridae; genus Alcis; species Alcis repandata. The sequence goes on along the minus strand of OX421226.1, from coordinate 4,375,081 downwards.
CTTTTGGAAATCTTGGTTTTGTTTTGACTGCACCTTTTGCGAAGTCGCGATGTTAATTTCATTGCAGAGGCGTGATATCCTTATAAATGCCGTCGTCAACAACGTATAAAAGATCACATTAGCATTTATTATTATCTTTTAGTGGGGAACTAACTACGTTAAATTTTCTGTCTGAAGTCAACTCAATAAAGTCACATTGTTATTTTGGTCACTACAATTGGCTTGTCGTGTTCTTTTCTACGAATATTATCTTTGTATGTTTGTTATCGATATCATACGAGTGCTATCTACCAAACAAAACAAATGTCTAACATTTCATTCACGGCAAATAATCTTTAACTTATCTTTGTTTATTTTACTTTTCCGTAATAACTGTTTGAAACTATTTATACGTAGGTTGGTATTAGTAGGTATATCCTGGTACCTTATTGTTTATCATACCGTTGTTTAGTGTGTAGTTATTTGATTACCATTTTCGATTATTATCTTTCTGAGAACCGTTAATGACTCAAATTATTATAGGAACTGGATCTAATACTATCATGTAGATATATTTTATTGTGCACGCAATATGAGTTGCTAGTACGTCGTAAAATTGTAAAGGTATGTTAATTTTATTCCACTTAGTGTCTAATAAAAACTATATTCGTGAAATCTCTACAATTAAGGTTATTAAAAATGTATTAGGTGTGTATTTTAATCCGATTCATGTAATCAATTTCGCATTCGGCGTAGAGGCGACATCATTCAAGCAAGACGGTGTGAATTGCTATATTGACAAAACACTTACGTCAAGAGTTTAAGACGTACTCAAGTTCAAGGCGAATGGCTTCTGGGTAACTACAGCCTCTGCTACTTTGTATTTGGCTTTGTATTTAAATATTATTGAGAATTCATTTTCTTTTGTTCCGAGACGAATAATGTCGTTCAGAGGAATGTACACCGGCTGACACATTGAGCTAACGCCACGTCATTTTAGCAGGTCTATGTACACAGCTGGCTGCTGAGAGGCTCACTCCAGTCCATCTTATGTACCAAGATGTAGCAACATAGCTGACTCATTTCGCTTAACTCAGAAACGACGCCATTACCTTGGCAAAGGGTTTGCCCCAGAATCTCTTCTTTACATCAAACACACAAAGTTGATGTCATCTTTTCAAATAACCGTGTCATCGTAGCTTTACTTAAACTTGTCGGTAAACGTTTAAGCTTTATTAAACGGTTTTATTTAGCTCACGTTTTCTTTTTTCTTGGGTCAAATTTAGTAATTCAAATTTCACCCTCTTCCTGTCAACCGATTAATCTGAAATTTTGTATACACTTTGGATTTTGGTGACAATACAATTATGTTTATTCATTATCATTATAAATTCAAGATGGCCGCCGCTACAAAATGGCGGATAACGTAGGTTTTATCAATCCCATCAATATGGGTATCAAATGAAAGGGCTCAACAAGCAGAATACAATATACTATAAAAAATTGAAATTCAAGATGGCGGCCGCTACAAAATGGCGGATAACGTAGGTTTTATCGATCCCATCAATATGGGTATCAAATGAAAGGGCTCAACAAGCAGAATACAATATACTATAAAAAATTGAAATACAAGATGGCGGCCGCTACAAAATGGCGGATAACGTAGGTTTTATCGATCCCATCAATATGGGTATCAAATGAAAGTGCTCAACCAGTATATATAATACAATGTACTATATAAAATAAAAACTAAAAACTAGAAAATAAAAATAGGTAAAAAAAAATTTTAAGTTAAACGGTTTTATAAAACAATAAAAAAATGTACTAAAAACCAAAAAATAATAAAATAGATACAGTCGTGGGAATTATAAACATATGCATAGACTAGACTAAAATAAAACCGTGGGGTAATTCTTCTATCGCACATTAAGTCGATAATTTGTAGACAATTGACGTGCCCCACGGTTTTATTTTGGTCTAGTCTATGCATATGTTTATAATTCCCACGACTGTATCTATTTTATTATTTTTTGGTTTTTAGTACATTTTTTTATTGTTTTATAAAACCGTTTAACTTAAATTTTTTTTTTACCTATTTTTATGGTCTCAAAAAGTCAATAGAACCGTGCTGGTTCTTGTATCTTGGTATCAGTATCACCAAGATCGTGAAGAGTAAAATTATTGCAAGAGATACCTAATGCATTTATCACGATGCAAGATAACGGTTGGTGCAATATTTCAGCAACCGTGAGAATCAAGTCGATTTCTGCTGCGTGTACTTCGTGACTGGCTCCAGCAATAACCGTTCTATTCCTGCTACCTTTGTCAAATTAACTATATAAATTTTCCGCTATACTCACTAGTTATTTATCACACAGAAAAATGTTATTGCGCACCTCTACTATATTTGCGAATTCTTTCACGACTCTGTTTACATGTTTGGAGATAAGAATAAACTGTTATACGTAGAGTCACGTTTTAGCATCTTGGCCATAAAAACTACGAGTTTTGAGTATAAATATCTAAGTACTAGAATTTTCCTGTTTGTATGAAATATTTAAATCTCTAGAGTTATTTTACAAATCTCGGCTACTGAATTAATTTTGCTTTAATACAAGAGCTGTTTTTCTTGTCCCTCAGGTTTTGCATACTTTATTCATGCACTGACCCTCAATAAAAACGGAATAATGAACAAACGGTGTGTCAAAACATCGTCTATATTCCCTCCCTACTCTATATATATTCTACAGAATATTTTAATACATCACCATCACATTCATATTACGCTGAGATAAGGTAGATATTTTGTAATATCTTCTTGGAAAATTGTATAGCCCAAGCCGTATCCCAAACCCAAACCAAACAAAAACATACATATGTACATACATGTTGTATATATGTAAGTGCTGGTTATTTCAATCCCCTCTGAACAGCAATCAAAGCAATTTAAGCAATTCTCTCTCAACCAATTTTATCATGTCTGCATCAATCAACGGGTTCTAATGGGTTTCCCTCGGTTTTTGAATTCAAGTGGAATATTTCCGCTCGGGAAGGTGGTTTTTGTAAATTATTTCCAATTTTAACGAATTTCCAATCAATCTTTCTAATTACTTTCGTTTCTTAAAAATGCTGAAAGTTCTTCATTTATCGTCTGTTCCATACCTGGCGAACGTATTTATATTTATTTATTATACGCATGGCAAATAAATGTTACAGATACTTAGTTAACGTGGTATTTGGAAAATTTGCAATGTAAAAACATGTGGTGAGTGTATAATGTGTCTCGGTTGCGCCCACATTTTATTTTTTTATCACATTTTTCTATCAAAATCTCAAAAATCTCTCGCACACCAGAGTTTTTGTACAAATATTTCCCTTTCAAGTTTGAGAAAATGAAAATTTATCCGGTGCTTAAAAAACCTCACGGGAGAAATCCACCCATTGCCGTTTTCGAAAGCGGATGGCTCACCCGCGGCTTAGTTTTCGGCTGACCGAGTAGCACCTAACCCGACTTCCTTTGGATTAATCGTCGTCATTTGACATGGATGGAGATCTTCAATTATCATGCCAGGTGTTGCGGCACGGCTCATTACTGACCATTAGCTGCATTAGCGTAGCCGGAGCGAACGTGCCCTGATTACCGAACGAATTTCATTCCATACGCCATGCCCTAAAGGGCTTCGGCGATCCACCTTTGTTATCTACTCCATTATTCATCAGCATCGTAGCAGATATTCACAATCTGCGTGCCGGGTCAGCTTTATCCTTTATCTGTTACAAGTAGTGGGATAGCATTGATACAAACGGCACGATCTAAGAATAAATGTTTAATTAAAATTCCCTTCGGTTATAAATTTTATCTCATCTGACGTATTTTATATTCAAGTTTAATATTTGTTATCATTTGCCTATTAATAGTAGTGCCTCATAGTTATAGTTAAGTAATACAATTTGGAATTCTGTTTGGCCTATGCTACAACCGATTTTCTTTATATGTCCGCAACTTTTCTGTCGTCATTAAAATTTCATTATCCGGAGTATTTTGTTCGATTAATAAAACAATAGTCGATAAATCTTGCTATTCAATATTGAATGGTTAATAAAGAATGCTTTACGAGACCCGAACGGCATAACTTATCAGTTAGTTTTGGTGACACGGCACCTTGCACACGCTTAATTTCCAAAATTCCGTTTTCGGCTCAAGAAATTCCGTTTACGGCTTATTCAATCTTTATTGTTGTTTTCCAAAAAATACAAATTGTCATTCCTCTCCCTCGCGTGGTTTATTACATGGTTGGGTTGCGCTGCTGATTTCATATTTGCTGATGAATCACAATCCCGATATTCAATAAAAAAATCTTATAAACGGTGATTAATCAATAAATGCTTCAGTAATGGCAATAACGGACAAGTGATTGCTTAAATTATGAGAGCAATGACTCACTTTTGTTGTCATACTGTGAACAAATGCAATTTGCTATCTTTTATCGAATGGGTACAGGATCGCGGTAGCACTTTAGCCGCCAACTCGGTCAGGCTCGGTATTTTCGTGCTGGGCCTACTGCACTCCGCCTAGGTCACTTCCTCGTGACACGACTAGCTCTTTCAGCTAACTAGGCTATGAACCACATCCAGATAACATCGATTTCATTTTATTCCTCTCGTCGCTGGGCTCAATTTCAATCACATGAGTTTTCAATCGATCTGTATCGTCTCCCAATAAATTTCTTACATGATTGAAAAAGCTTCAACCTCAATTCGTGTACTCGAGTATTTTATCATAATTGCTGCGTAACATTTAAAGAAATTGAATTCGCAGCAACGTATTTATCTAAACTGAATAATTGGCATTGAGAATTGCATTTGTCTTGCAACTTGTAATCATTGCATCAATTGATCTACCGACATGAGAGCTAACCGCGAAATTGTCCTTAATTGAAGAATTAGTGTCTTGTCTAGTCGCTGGGAAAGGTGATGCCTCATTACTTGCTTAATTAATATAATTGGTAACCATCACACACATGCTTATGTAAAACAAATTGTATTACCGAGTCTTCAATAAAAAAATATCTTTTACTTTAATTATTTTATTTGAGTGCTTTCGTTAATGCTTTTGTTCATTCGGCGCAAAATCTTGAACTTGACCACAAAAAATACCGGTCATAAGACGTTCGACACGGCTCGTTGTCAAGTATCTCGCTAAGTTGGTGTGTTAATAAAATTGTTAAACAATCTACGCGCCTGTTATAGAAAATTACATCATGTCTGTTGATCGAGACTTTTGCGGAGCGGGAAACTGAAGTATCTCTAAGGTGTATGATTGTACTGACGTTTTCTACAGCATTCTTTTAGATATTTTCCGCTTCAATTATGTGCATATATAGAATCGTTTCGCTGCATATTAGATGTCGTGTTCAAAGGGGAGTGTTCGGAACTAGATTATTTCGCCCCCGCATTGTATGATGAGATGTGAACACGAATTAAAAGCGTGGGATAACATTTTGTTCCATTGTCTGACACCTGCTGCGCGACAACATTAATGTAGTCATTTTTGAATTGGCTATCAGAAAGGTTATCTCTTTGTAAGTTACCAAATTATATGAGTAATATATCTGTAGCTTTTATATTGTCTTCTAATCTTTGATCGTTGTTTTGAGCATATTTTGATTTATACAGCAATTTGTCCCTGCCATTTTAATCTTGCGGCTCATTGTTGTCAGCGTTCGAAACGTGCTCGGTTACGATGACAACTACCTTCTTAACATCACAATGGGTGACCGCGAATTGACCGACAATCGTGAAATCCCTTTTATTATGGTAATGCTGACAAACAACATAGCAAGGTACTTAAGTTACTGCCACTTGAAAGTCGACAAAAATGAATTTTACGTATCGATTTCTTAACAACTGCAATAAGTCGTGTGTGACACAACACGAATAATGAAGTATTGCAAAATATGAATCGAATTCCAAGATCATCGTAATGTATCACGTTTCTTACTTCGAAAAATAGAGTTCGTGAGTTATTATTCTCGCGATTTCCAAATCCTAAAGACTCGTTATTAAAATATCTACCCGGATAGAGAACAAAGACTTTAAAAGTAAAAGAACAACTCTAATAAATTATGGGAAAAGTAGCAACTGTGAACAGAATTAAGTCCCTAGGTGTATACGTATTCAAAGCTTACATAATTTATTAGCAACTGCAGCGTGGACGGAGCGCTCTACTATTTATTTTAATTTGGCTCACGACACGTCCCTATTACCTTTATTGAAGCACGAGGCTCTTGAATTAAGCACATTACGATTTCTCTGCTCATCATTGATCATGTTATGTATTGTGTAATGTGATGTGAACGATAAATTACAATGAGGAGCCTACGCGGAAAAGCATGTTTCTTGCATGATTACCTGTTATTATTTCAATTATAATAATAACAGCCATCTGCAACTTGCGGAATTATTAATAGCCATGTCATTAGAAGGCGATAATTCGTTGTATGTAATTCGCATGTTACTTCCTATTAGTATCGGGCTAGTCTCGTCATTATATGCAGAGTTTTCGATTAGCTTTGTGCCCGATTGAAAAGGTTTTGTTAGCTTTTCTTCTGTTTCCTCTATGTAGGCGTAAAGAGATGAGGCTCTTTTCAAAGTATGCTTTGAGTTATGATGCGCAAGCCCACGCGCGATGACAAGGTCGGCGGCTGCGCAGTTGTCATTATGATTAATCAGGCGGATCAGGCTCGGACGATCAGTGCCGGACACACGCTGCCACCAGTCGGCCGGGTCACAACGTGCCTCTGCCATCGCGAACCTTCCTCTACTTGTGTCAAGTCATGTTTGCCCCAAGCTACTAGTAACAGCTAGAACAACTTTAATTCACGTGAATTGCCTGCGAAAGGTTGATGCTAGTTCCCTTTATTATATTTTTCCAACTCTACTTTTATTCTAATAATCGTTATTGTTCGATGACAATTTTATGTGCGTGTGTATGAAACTCGAAATGTAAACAAAACTAATTGCTTAAAACAATCGTGTTTGAATAGTCTTGCAGTTACATTATCATTATCACCCACCGCGGTTTGTGAGCCTACTCAATCCGACCTACCTGTAGGGCCTTGTGTTTCATTTCCATTTGGCCTGTAGGTGTCTCACACACCTTCCACTATTATGGTTTTATCGAACTCTGCCCTGTTGCAAACAGCATTCTACGTTTCTATTATATCTGTCTATTAATTGCAATGTTTGTATTCATGTAAATTTCGAACCATCTGCGCAAATCTTCGTCATCAATGTTTATTTTTTGTCGGCATGTTTTTCTTAAGTTTTTGCTTTACGTGTTCTTTGTTTTTGTTGTCATAGACGGCAGTTCTTCGGAGACGCTCAGAAAGCTCAGCGACGACAGTTCAAGAAAACATTTGTCAGGTAAGTGCTTGCCTCTATCATCCATTAGCATAATTTGTTTATTGTTTCTACGCATGAAAACCTTTCAGAGCACGATGTATGCTTTCTATATTGTTGCAATGTCGATATCACGCACTGCACGAGCTTTCCCCAAAGAACATGATCATATCACAGATCTTGTATGTACATAGTACAATAAGTTCACGTATTCATAATGTTTCACTCGGTCACGGAGCAGACTTGATCGAGGACGAAGAAGACGAAGTGACAAGCAGTCTGCCGGACAGACCCAGACCGCATCGCAAGGCGTCCAGTAAGTGTGGCTAACTGAACTAAGGTGAAGGGAACAAACTGTTGTTAAATGGCATCTCATGAGGTGGCGGGCCATGATTACACGAGCAGCCACTGTAGGTAGCTATTACTGACCAGAGTATGATAAATCTAACTTGTTAATAGGTTCAATTAGAATCGAAAGTATTGGTAAAGTTGTAGAGTAACAGTAACTTGTAGGCGATGCAAACGGAAACAATAATCATATAATCGAGCATGAAAAATTAATAGTTTAACAAACAGGAGAAAAACCATAATAAATTAAGTGCAATTATAACCAGTAATAACCTGAATGGAATGATTTGCAGTCACAAAATGACAGGCATTATTTTAGTATTTTGATTGGTACTAATAGCGAAATGAATGGTAGAACCGGTTGTCTAATAAATTAGGATGTTTATGGCTCCTAACAAATTAAAGTAAACTAACAGTGATTACCCAGAGGCATGCATATAATTCAAAGCTGTAGGCTTGTCATCTCAAGCTGCTCGCCTACAAGCAATTAGACTCATTGTCTCTTGGCTCGATCGTAAATCTTTACTATTGTTTTGCTTTTTACTTCCTCTGCGGACGCTATCACGGAAAAACAATGTACAAAAACTTCATTACAATTCCGACGGGCGACTTGGCAATGGGACTAAACTAATTCGGCGCTCTCTTATTTACTACCATTCGAGTCATGCCAATAAAAGCGAATGAGCCAAGTTGAACATGCGCGCCTCCAGTCTCTCGATGAGTAGTTTTCATCGTTGCCATTATGGCACTAGCGAATTTCGCACAAGGCCAAGAAAGATGAGAAATAAATATAATAACGAAATGCTTAGATTCGGTAAATTAGTACCTACAGCAAACAAAAAATGTTGAAAGATCAAGTTAGAGAATGCATTCTGCATGAAGCAATGATTAATCAAATAACAATAACAATTTTAATCCACTGTTTTGCACTGTTCTAAATTGACGTATGTTTTGAGCAAAGTAGATAGAGTGGCTAATGTCTGTGTGCGTGTCGCTTCTGTGTGGTGCAGCCAGCAGCACGTTCAGCGGGACATCCATGGACGCGCTTTGGGAGAAGCATCCGCGCCGGCTCAGCGAGGCGGGCCTCAGGAGGTCCTCAGGTACACCACACCCCATATACTCTTAGAGAAGGGAGCTTTTGGTGTATCCCCGTAGAAAGATACTGCTTTATCTAAAACGGTCGCACCAAAACCAGACAGGTCGGTCGCTTGAGGAAAAAAGTACTTGGTATCTTTCTATTGAGGTATATCCTGGCTCTCTTTTCTAAGGCCATCGCACCGACTATGCCACAAAAGTGGTTCACCAAAATAATGAGTATGTTTTAAAATTTTCAAGTTTTTTACTACGAGTACCTCGGATTTTGGTGAACGTTTTTCTGCGGTTATATTTCAAAATTTTATTCCACAATGTCCGGTCCTGCCAATTTGGATTTGCTCTACTGTTAATATTTCACAATATTCGCAATAACATTGTGGTTTATTATTTTGAATTGTCACATATCTGTTCATTTATTCCTAAGAACTTCACATGCACTCCTGATCATCACGAATGTCGATCACGCTCAATAGATGTTTGTGCCAAATGTTTAGATTGTTTGCTTGGTTTTCGCTATACACTTGGTTGGATGCATGAGCTTTGGTTGATATTAAGATCAAACCTAGTTGATCTTCCTATGGATATGATTCTTTACAAAAACATTTCATAGCTTTTTTATTTATGTTACAAGTACATAGGTCTGTATTCTTTTGCAAAGGTAGAGTTTTTAGCACATGTCGAGTAGCGTCAACGGACGATTCTTCAAGTCAAATGCAGTTTGTCGTAGCGAAAGTTCAGAGTTCCGATGAAACAGTAAGATATGCAAACCGGCTTGCAAATAGTGCCCCTATGGTCGTTGCACTTGCAAACAACGGTATTCAGCACACACACGCATCACTGTTGTGCACGGAATAGGAAACAGAACACCCATGCATATTCAAACGGCGATAAATTTCAGTCCTTGCGCGCCGTAAACACACTTTCTTAAGCTGCTGGAATGTGTTCGCAATTTCTCGCTCTACAGATTTCTTGACATCATTTGGAGCTTAATTTCTTGCTGAATTTATATATCTTAACGGTTTTTTTTTGTGGATTTTCAGATCACAGTGTCGTACTGACAGAGGACACGGATAGCTTTATAATTGGCGAACGCGTTTGGGTGGGAGGCACTAAGCCTGGTCAGATCGCTTACATCGGCGAAACACAGTTTGCGCCCGGGGAATGGGCCGGTATTGTGCTGGATGACCCAATCGGTAAGCCAAGTATCTCACGTCGCGTCGTCAGATTACTTAGAATCACTTCCACAAGGCTTCTAAGGACTATCCTTAAAAACAACGTTCTAAGCTATACCCGGAATACAATCTATAGATTCTAAAGTAATTAACGTGCAAGTCTAGTGTAATTAATTACTCCGAAGCGCTGGCATTTATCCAAGGCTGGCCAACTCATTCAATATTTATCGAGGCTAGGTTTTAGGTAATCAGTTTTCACGGAAAGGTTAGAGTACCAAGCAGTATACGGGTTTCTAGCACGTTATCTTTTACCTTCACAAAAAATATGGAGTCACCTCTCTTGTAACAGGAGTTGTTACTGAACTAAGTAGGTAGTTCTCTATATATCTAGTCTATAAGAGCTACTTTATCGTATTTGTTATTATCATATTCATCATCATTATAATTTATTCTTTCATCGCAGGCAAAAACGACGGTTCAGTAGCGGGAGTACGCTACTTTCAGTGTCCAGAGAAGCGCGGCGTTTTCTCCCGACTGACTCGCTTGACTCGCTCGCCCCTCGTCACCCACACGCCTCACGATGCGTCGCCGGTGTCTGACGCGGGGAGTGTCTTCGATCGGCCGCCCTCGGGCATGGGCCGCCAGCGACGCGCGCTTTCGCCCAACGGTAGCGTGCGCAGCATGGTCAGCAGTAAGATGAGTACGTATCTATGAAGTCACACGAGATGGGCTTGAACCGCTTTTAAGATAGAAGTTTAATTCGTTTGGTCCGCTTCCCCGCAGATGCTTCGATATCGACCACGACGAACGGCGAAGTCCGTATGGGAGACCGTGTGATAGTCTCGAGCAGTCGCGGTAGCAAGGCCGGCACGTTGCGATTCGTCGGAACTACCGACTTTGCGACCGGCATGTGGGCCGGAGTCGAACTCGACGACCCGCTCGGGAAGAACGATGGTTCCGTCGACGGCAAGAGGTACCCAGCGGACCCGACCCAGAGCCTCGGTCACTGTTGAATTATTATTACTCGATATGATTATAATACGGGTTGATTCCTCTTCCAGATACTTCGAGTGCGCGCCCCGATTCGGACTGTTCGCGCCGGTGTCGAAGGTGACGCGGTCGCCGTCGAACCGCAAGCCCGGAGCCTGCGCCATCCACAGCAACGGTCGCGCGACGCCGCTGCGGCGCTCCAACTCGCGCGACTCGCTCACGTCGCTGGGCACGTCGGTCGCGTCGTCTCGCGTGGGGGTGAGGCTCGGGGTGACGTCGCTGGGCGCTCAGGTAGGCTAGCCCCGCGCGCGCTCGGCCGAGCCCCGGCCGCGGCCCCCGCCGCCCGCGCGCCGCCCCCACACCAGCGCGCCCTCGCTGCTCGACAAGACGCTGCTCGTCAAGCACGTCGAGCCCGACCGCTGCGCCATCATCGCTCTGCCGAAACCGCGCGTCTACTACGATATAGTATTCCGCTCGTGCCCCAACTCCAAATGCAAGGAGATGAACCCGCGCCGGTGGGCGAGCGAGACTTTGCCCAAGTCGTGGCGGTGCTCGGAGAGCGTGCTCAGTTTCGAGACGCGGTCGTCGGAGCGATCGCGGCGCAGCGTGTCGAGTGGGAGCAGCTCGGGGTCGGGCGGGTCGCGGGGCGGCGCCGGCGGCGAGGTGGTGCGCTGGGGGGGCCGGCCGGCCGCCGTGACGAGGGCCAGCCGCGGGGCCGCCGCAGCTACCGACATATTCGTGGAGATGCCGCCGCCGCGCACTCACTTCTCCGGCTTTGGGAAGAGCTACCATTTCTCTTGCGTGTCGCCCTTCCAGTTCACCTACCCTTATGTCGTCTACATATGAGCTCCGTCCTATAGAGACGTTGTAGCGTCGTGCCGGCACGGCGCCCTTTTGATTATATTCGATCAAAACATTCTTGCATTTCGTGTTATGAAACGATTTCAACTCGTTTTTACGAGTACTCGGGCGCTAAAAGCCCACAAGCGTAAGACCGTCAACCGGCGCCTACATTTCCGTCTATTAAAATTTATGAAAACTTTACTGTATGAGGGTAGGTGCGACACGCATCAGAGATGGTAATGTAGATATGCTTACACCGTGTGCATGATACTCGGTTTGAGTTATATTTTTATTTTTTGTCTGTAGCTCTGGCACTCCTTGGTTTGGCCCTTGTGTTTTTGATTAACTTTTGTAGCATTTACCTTAGTTTTCGATTCACCATCTTGTTCACATATACTTTGTATGGAAGTGATAGTGAATCGTGAACTTATTTGGGATTAGTAACTCATCTCATTTATTCAGCTTTGTTCACACCCATGTTTAGTTGCGAATAGTTTTCGTATAGACTGCAGGAGTCGTTCAAAACCTAAAACGTTTCGGCTGTGATATTATTTTAAGGCAATCCTATTAGAACTGATAAATGTAGTTTTTGTGTGAAATTAACATAATTATTTGCGTAGTTTTGCAGACTAATACTATATAAGTGCCTTTTATTTTATTACGACTTGGCGATACACAAAATCGAGTTCCTTCATGAATCTCAAAAACAGGGTAGAGTCAAAAACTTAAAAGTACTTATGTAGACAGTTTCATCTCATACCATATCTCTATATTGATCTGGACACAATTACTTATCTATTATTGTCTATTAGTGCATTTTGGTATCAACATAATATTTATCAAATTGTATCTTGTAGTTCCTACTCCATACTACCTATTTACCATTAGATACTTTAATGGAATCAAGATATCTCTTCCTATCATATCGGATGATCTCATATCTCATTATACATTCCACGTCATGCATTTAAATAGTTTTAGTAATATTCAGCTTTTTAATTTATTTTGCTGAATGGCAAATGGCGTGTTTTGGTTCCTACTAAACACTTCATATGCCACAAGTACAGTCAGTGACAGAAACATGATAGCCAATCATTTTGATCCTGGATTTGTATTTGAAAGTTTTGGCAACTGCAACTGACTGTGCTTTGCCACTTTACGGAGCGTGACCAATTTTGGTTTAACCGAGCTGTGTCGAAGATTCATGATTCAATAGACATCAATAAATATTCTAAAGACAGACCTTAAATTCAACTTTGTGCCAGTAAACGCAGTCTCGTACTCAAGATAATTAAAGTTGTAATTAACGTCTCACGTTTTGTTCGTGGTACCTTCGTCTCTAACGTCTTAATGAGTTCAATTTATAAAAATTAGACCCATGTGGAACAGCACCCTTTATGACGCAACTTTCTTGTAAATCTTTAATGTATTGTCTTTCATGTAACCCAGACTGGTCTTCATGAAATTCAGCTTGCGAATATTGAAGTTAGAGAAATACCATCTTATGCTTAAAATTGAGACATGTTAAACGGTTTCTTTTCGAATTTAAACGTAAACTGATCCACAAGAAATCCTTGATCAACAAAGTTCCATAGTTGTACTGGAGGCCAGACGACTCGGCATATACATACTTTTTTGTTATTTTTACTTTTTTTAAAGAATAGAATCTTCAACCCACTCTCTCGCCCTTGAAGCGTGCGTGTTCGATTGCGTTAACGCGTGTTGTTTTCCCCATGTTTGTTGCATTTGCACTGACTGTCACTAACGGCACGGCGGCAGCGTGTTAGCGGTCCTCGCGCCTCCTCCACGCCCGTATCCGCGAAGAACGCGCTTCAGGTACAGTACGCTACTATCGCCGCGCGGTAAACTCGCCACTGGGACATGTGGGCTTTGCGTCAAAACTGCGTTACTCTTTCTTAGGGCTCTTCCGAAATGGCGTTGAAGTTTTTAGCGCAAGATGGTTTTTGAACCATCCGGCGCTAATGACTTCGAAGCCTCAGCATCTCGAAAAAAGTTGCTGAAGCTACTCGTAAAGTTGCAAAAGCTGTGTCAATGTCTGAATGTTGTTGACACTGGATTTGTGAAGTTTTTCGCGATTTGGGAAATGAAATAAGAGGGAGTAACATGTTTCCGAGTTCTGAAGCTAAGCACACGTGGCTCGATTGAGTTTCCACCGGCGATGATGGGCCATTTGTTTCGACTGTTTTTGATCTTGTTTTTACTGTAACGAACAACGAATGTTTTCTGTGTTTGACAAATGTATGCCTTAACAAACTAAACTTCTTAACTGTTTAGGATAGTAACTGTTAAACAATAGTTATTTTACAAGACAATATTTTGTCAATTGTTGCGCACTAAATAGTACAAACTACAGTTATTTTTATACTTACTGAATCATGTCCGACAAAACACCAAGAATAGTACAAGTTCAATGTTGTATATCATTCATTTCGTAGAACTGTAACCACAAACAAGCATGCTTAGCTCACCAACCTTTGAGGCAAAACTGTGATAAATGTTTTTTTACGTAATTTATTTATTCAAAAATTGTGAAGACATTGCATTTCTTATGATATTTGGTGCAATCAATTTTATCCCTAATTTATTAACTATAATCTACCAGTGCCTGTAAGAGAGAAATCATGATATTCACTAAATAATAGACGAACATTCCTTCGCTTAAGATTTTTTCATTAACTTTTTATAACTTAATTATTATTAAATCTAGTAACATAGAACTTAGATTAGTGTCTAATTGTAGGTATACGTTAGGTGATAGATTGGAAGTGTTTTAATAAAATGTATTAAATCTATCGTGTATTATTACCCTGTCCCTTTTTAATGGTGATAATAAAGCGTAAGACTTATTTAATGTGTTGTTTTATTGCACTAATAACGCTGTATTTAGCTTTTTCACAGAGGTGAAAGTTGGCAATTTTATTTTGGCTTTACCCTTTCATGGAGTTATGAATATGTATATCTCATAAAATTTATAGCTAATAGCCGTAATAAAGTTGTCACAATGAGGCTGGTCATCTACTAAAAAAAGAAAGCTAAAGTAAAATGGAACTATAACGTCTATAACAGTATTCAGAAAAAAAGTTTGTTACTTGTCTTTGGTTTTGGTAGACAGCCAGCCTAAAGTTTTCCTATCCGCGTACTGCGTAGGCATGCCCTTGACTTGTGATTAATATGAAACCTACGTAACCTAACCTACCTAATGGCTCCGTAGGGCCGTTGCTCTGAATAATAAAGCACGCGCTAGCCGCCCTTGGCTCTATTTTCAAACGCCCTTGAATGTACCCGCTAATTACGTCTAAAGGACGTTTCACGATATCCGATCGCCCTTCGGCGACTTTCGGGATGTAAATTAAAGTTTATTGCCTAAGGACTAAAAATAAGACAAAAAAACTTGGGCACTTCTTCAATTTACATACGTACGTACGTACGTGCAGTTTGTTGTTCATATAATTACTAACGAGGTACCTATTCCTAAGAAAATACGGCGAAATGTAATGTAGTATTTAAAGTTTCTCTATGTCACGACACACGAGTCGAAAATTTAGCGTTGTACTTGCAGTAAAGGGCGTGAAAATTCTTTTTTTTTAATTTACAGAAAAAGCGATTAAAAAAATCTATTCTCCAAAAGTTTACAAAGGGTTATTTATTAATTCAAGTCAAGGCAAAGTTTGAGGTTGTAAGTTGGGGCTGGTTATGGGGTGGGTGGGCCGGAGGAATGTTTGGAACTTTGGATGCGGGAATTTGCATGAATTCGTAGTTGTTGTAAATAAGTTGGAGGCAGCACAGAATAAATAATAGTTACTACGTAAGTAGAGGGTTTGAGAACGCACTCGGAAAAATCATCAAGTATGAAACCTGATACGAACAGGCTGTATCCATGACTGAAATCAGTTTAGTTGTAGGTATATTTTCATGTGTGAATAAATTATTTGTTATAATATAAAACTGAGGAGCCGTTTTTTTTATTTATGTGAGAATAATAATTGTATTATATAAAGAATTAAGCCTGAATATTAGTCTGTTAGGAGAAAAATCAATAATACTTTTAGGCCTTCAGCAGGTTTGTTCATAATATATCGGTATTAAGGTTAAATATTTTTTTTAATAATATAATGTGGGCACTCATAGAACTCAGCTCTAGGTAATGTTCTATAATAATTTATAATAGTGAAATCATTTATTGCACACATAAATAAACCCAATCATTTGAATTCAAGTTAAATCGTACTAGGTATGTAAACACCAGATACAAAAGTGCCTAATATTGATAAGATTAAACATGAGTCTACATTTCGCTATGCAATGACTCAATCGCGATATACCTACTCAATACGAATACTTAGGTACTATTACGATATACTAGGTAAGTAGGTTATACATAGGTATTTCTGTTCTAGAGTTGACACGAGTTACCTAATTGTTACTAATGTACGAAGGTGTCATGTTTTGGTAGTACCGACTCGTGTAGGAAAATTATGTGCTTTAAAACTTTCCGTAATCCTACGCGTTTATTTTTTAATTAGATTTTTATTTCGCGCCTTTAACTACTGGCTATTTAGATAGGTATGGTTTGTAGGTTTGTTTAGAGACATTCAGTAACTACAGAGTTAATTGGGTACTTTTTAGTCCTAACTAAATTAATTAATGAAAACTAGCTGTGTTTCTACAGTTTTACTCACGACACGAATCACAAAAGTAGGTATAATCAAATAGCGCGTACAAGACAATTCTTTCTTGCCTCAACATTAAGTATTGGAAATTTTGCGGAATATTTGCGAGACCCAAAAAGCAACGAAATTCGCATTATGTTTTTTTTGGTAATTTTATTATACTTACCCGGGAGCCCGGGACTGAAAATCAACAAGGCACCATAACTTTTAATGATTTTTTTGCGATCGGTATTCCTGTTTTATACGATGTTTCATCTGGCGGAAAAGGGCACTCAGCCAGCCCTCATCATCAATATTAGTTGCCCAGAATCAGTCAGACAGGCTCATTAACACAGTAACAAGTAGGTAGGTGTAGGTGGCTGAGACAACATCATCGTGGTAATCTGGTAATTGCTATTTTCGCCGCTGACTGTACACCCAGAGCAGTAGGTGTAAATGAATCCATTAGCAGATTGCTGGCGTAGTAACTGTTACTTGAACTGTGACTGGTCCTTAGAATTACAGCTCAATCAAGTGTAAAGTTGGTCAACTAAGGGAACTAAAACGTTCTATAGGACACGGTCAATGTAGCTCAGAAAAATCGATGGTGCCTCCCCAATTCAACTTTGAGATAAGTCGGTAGCTCTATAGATAATCTGTGCTAATAATAAAACTGGCGCGATTATGGTAATTTTGATCGTAAATATGGATAGCTAGCGGTGATTATTGATAATATAAACATTAGAATTTTTATTGGTCATTTTGGACGCTTTTGGTGGTTTGGTTCATTAAATATTATTTAGAGCCTCCGCTCCGCTGCTTGGTACAGGCCTCTATCAGCCTTCCTTTATTGTATATTACGACCGAAAATCCTTTGAATAATAATGTAGACAAAGTCATAGAAACAAAAACAAAAACCACTTTTACCCAGGACTATTATTTCTTCTGTGCTTAAACTGAATTTTAAAATTGCGTAGGTCTAATGCCTACCTTATCAGTAGCAAGAAGTGCCTATTCTGTGTGTATGATTAGTGGGTGGTGGAACACATGTCTTTAATCAGCTTCAAATGGAAATGGCCATCCGCTAGGAACCTAATCACAGCTATAATTAACATCTATGCAGTTATGAGAAATTCGTACCTAGTTTGCTGAAAATTTAGGTAGCGTTTATGCTGTCGAATTATTTATTCACGCGTTTATGTATACGTATTATTATTATTTTTCCTACTAAGCACTTTTTTTTTGCTTACATGGCACCGCTATGACCGCATTTACGCATACCCATGTTGAAAAATGGCATGAATTAAATTAACTTAATTAAAAACAAGTGTGACTATTAGAATGATGAAACAATTTAATATTTTAAACTAGAAGATATGGTCACTAATAGATCATACGAGATTGTTTTCTTTATCACGTCAAATCGGCCGGGACCTCGGGACTCGCGAGTTGGTTACCTCAGCTCTATAGACGCAAGTATCGTCTTATGAAGAACTTTGCAGAGAGGTACTTCAAGTAATGAAAATACTCCATCGGCCTGATGAGCTAACAACACCAGACCAAGACCATTACGCAGCCTTTAGAAGACACGTTTGCTCATTCAGCATCCCTTAGACAGGCATCCTGTAAAAAGCTCGGAATAGCGGGCCCATACGAGTACAGAGTTATAAGCAAAGGGAAAAACCTAAGCCGTAAAGAGCTTATAGTAGGTACTTATCATTATGAATAACTTTTACGATGAGACCCTCAATATCGCGAATAAAATCTGTTCCATATTTTTGTCGAGTCAGTGACATTTTTCTACAGAACAGCTTTTTTCCCGATTTCAGAGATGCTTTCATAGTAAAAAAATTTCATAACAAAGAGTTCTATGAGCTCCTTCAGGATTAGCATACCCTTTGTTATACCTCTATATACCATAGCTTGTGCACGCATTAACGAGTTTTAGGTTTTTAATTATTCGTATAAGATGTAACGCTATAATTACTGGGTTATAAGGAAGGGGTATGCAAAGCCGAAAAGGATTATGAACAACTTTTACTAAGGGACCAACCCTGAAATCGCGAAAATAATCAGCTGTTTCATACATACTCTCGAGTGTCATTGACGTTTTTATTTTTTCGGCTCAGCTTACCATTTCCTTAAAACCCTGTACCTATACCCATTTCAGGGCCTTACTCGTTAACCCAGCTTGAGTTGTATTAGATCTATACGAGTTTTATTTTTGTTTTCCATAGAAGTTAAATAACATATTTTGTCACTCCACACACATTAGATTCAGAAATATTTATTGAACAACTGATACATTGTAATTTAGCTAGATGTTAGTGCATTAGTTGAAATTGTCAGTTTACCCACATCGGGCATTCAATTGAATATGTTGTACACAGTCAAATAGTTCTAGTTTTTAAAAATAGCAAGGTTTTTAGTTTTTTATTTTTTTATTTTATTAGTAACTTTTGTAAGTAATACCGTTATGCTGTAAGAAGTTAAGAACAGTTAGGAAGAATTGTTGTACATTTTAATTCTTGGTGCATTGTCGTTGTTTGTAAAGGCGTAAATAAGGCTTGACCGGAAAAATAACAGATGTCACATCTTTCAGACGAAGTAAGCAATCGGGTCGTTCACCCGATCATGAGCGTCACGCTTACCCGTGACAAATGCAATTATGTCCGTGTCCTCGCGTGAACTGACCGTTATTTTTCCGGAAAATGTCTATTTTTTTTATCTCTATAAAGTACGAACACATTGTAATACAATATTAAGGTTTATCGATGGTTATTATTATAGGTAGGCAGGTTTTGTTATACGTAAATAAAGCGGAGCGCAAACAGACACGACGATGTCTCATGTAGGTACAGCGGTGGCGGTGGCGGCCGTAGACTCGTTCCATACTTTGGTATTCCTATGTATAAATCTCGGATCAAGCGTCATACAAGTTCTCTGGATCTCTGGTATAACCAAACTTTTTAGCTAGTCACTGTTAGCGTCAAGATTTCTCCTCCTCACCAGGCTAAGATACTAAAACGGATGAACCGATCCGTCAAGTAATCGACTAGGTATAAATTAATTACCGCCATCACTTTACGGGACTCAATCATTATACCTTGAAAATTATAATTTCACACAGTTTGCTCTCCGCTTACACCTGCTAATGAAACCTCTAACGAATTTCTAAATATCCAGGAGTTGCTGAGAGAGAAGCAGCAGCACCTGGAGCGGTTGATGCGGGAAAGAGAGCTGGAACGGGCAGAAGTGGCCAAGATATCGCTGCAGGCGGACCGGGCTGAAACAGCACTTTCGCAGCTCAAGAAAGAAGCAGCACAGGTATGTTCCTCATCATCATATGCAACCTTTAATCCTCCCACTGCTGGGATACAGGTCTACTCTCGAAGGGTTTATTAGGCCGTATTCCACAGGTATGCTATTTTACTGATTCTAAAATACTTGTACGCTGCGTTTTTCGGGATTAAAAGTAGCCAATATGTTAATCCAGGTATAAGCTAGCTTCATATCAAATTTCATCCAAATCCATTCAGCTGTTTGCTTGATTGAGCAATAAACATCCAAACTCACAAACAGCCAAATTTTGACATTTAAAAATTAGTAGGAAGGATTAGGATTAGAAACTATAAAACTAAAACTAACTTTGGCGCAACGACGGCAACGACCCGAATTTTGTCTTTTCCTCGGATACTAAAGGTGAACGCTGACTTGGCCGCACCGCACGCGCCGCAGTCGCCGCACGCATCGCATTTGTTATTGACCTCGCACACCTATCCGCGCCGCAGTCGCCGCACGCATCGCACTGGATTTCTTTCATTCAGTTTCAATTTTTAATCAATAGTGGGCGTTTATTTATCGTTGAATGCGAATGACGACACCAGCACCGCACGCGCCGCAGCGTCCGATGCGGGCGGGCCGGCGTTAGTGACGTCATCAGCTGCGGCTCGGGGAATTCGGCCGCGTCAGGTACTGCGGCGACTGCGGTGCGGGTAGGTATGCGAGGTTGCATAGAACTTCATATAAAGAATTCGAATGCGGCGACTGCGGCGCGTGCGGTGCGGCCCAAGTCAGCGTTCACCTTTAAACAAGACATATTTTTTTTCTTTATCGGAATATTACATTATTCAAACTTTTTTAAGTCAAATAGCAGTGATTTAAAAAAAGTGATTACGGTTACATATTTGTTACTATAAATGTCAAAATAACAAAATGCTTTTACCGACTTCAAAAAAGAAGGTTATTTATTAAAATATCTTGTGTCATGATATTTTATAAAATCACAATTTTTCTAACAACCTGCCTTAACTTTGCCTGATGTACTTATCACATCTTCTTTACCATACTGTAGTATTTGAGATATTATTCAATAGATTGCAACATTTACAAAAAGTAAACCAAAGAACTAAATGATCAATTGTATGAATTTCAGACGAACGACGAGAATGGCAAGCTCAAAGCTGAGCTGGACAAGCTTAGCAAGCTGCTGGAGGACGAGCGCCAGAAGGTCGAGGATCTCATGTTCAGGAACGAAGAAGAAAACATCAACAAGGAGGACTACAATGTAAGTCCGAACTTGTAATGTAGATACCTATCTATTGTACAATAGTTTGTAGGTACCTACTGTGGAATGGTATGTAGGTACCTACCTACTGTAGAATAGCTCTTGTTTTAGGTACCTTTTTAATTCTTCCTGTACCTATCTCTTCAGTAGTTGTTTTAAGATTTTCGACTAACCTACATCAGAGACTTGAGGGGTATATGGAAAGGGTATACTGGGTCGAAAACGGCTTATTATTATGAACAATTTTACCAACTCTGAAAACGAGAATAAAAAAAGTTGTTCCAAATATTTTGTCGACTTGCATTGACATTTTTCTATGGAATAGCTGATTTTTTTCTCTATTTCAGTATTGCTTCCATTGTGAAAGTTGTTAATTATGAGAACTATAAATAACACCTTTTCGGCTTAGCGTACCCGTTCCTTATAACCTTGTATATTTGAATACCGTCGCTGTATACATATACCTATTTACCACTTCCCGTAATGCTTTACCAGCTGGCAACACTATTTCTTAACTAGATCAGCGTGTTCCATTCTTGACCTGTGTGCCTAGCACAACTTTGACATAAAAATACGTAGCGAGTATTCGATAAAAAGTGTACGCCATTTGCGCACATCAGAATCGCCCCTGAGAGTGACGTGACGTGTCCGACAATCGCGTATACTTTTCTGTCGAATACTCGCTGCGTAATTTTACGTCAGAGTTGTGCTAGGCACATTGATTATTATCAGTCAAGCTGTTGTTCTTCAAACGTCGAAAAGCTTCCCTAACTTACTTTACTTACTATTGTTAGATGCTTTCTTGCTCCAACATTATTGTAGATGCTAATTATAAATTAAACACTGTTTTTACTTTAACTCGTATTCATTTACTTTAGGTCAGGTACCGATTAATTATAACAATGATATCGCAAAGGAGGCACGCCATCTTCCTTGATCGCGCGGGGGTCGTCTCTCTCGCTCGCTCCCAAGCGGCGTAGTGTTGTACGGCGCCGTAGTGCTGTGCCGTAGCGAACCATTAATCGACTCTAGGGAGAATCGCCTAATAGTTCGGCCATCCTGCACATCACGCGCCCTCGTGGGATAAGAAGCCTGTCTTCTGGACGATGGACCACCATAGCGCCAGAAGCAACTGTTCACAAACGTAACTAATGTTAAACTTCAGCTTCTGTTGCACAGAAGTTGACAACTTACTCAACCATGACCATGTGGTGTCGCATCAAACTCGCGATTCTGTTGATCGTAAATCGTTCAGTTATTGTTATGAAAATTCAGTTAGATCTGAAATTTTATTATAGATATTACTTATGTCATGGCAACATCAGGTGTATTAATGCCATGAGACATAGATCATATAGTATCAAATAAAATATAGTGT
Source organism: Alcis repandata (assembly GCA_949125135.1). Lineage (NCBI taxonomy): Eukaryota > Metazoa > Arthropoda > Insecta > Lepidoptera > Geometridae > Alcis > Alcis repandata. Next base: position 4,352,638 of record OX421226.1, on the reverse strand, counting down.
TCTTAAGTTAAAAATTATTAAATCATCAGACACATGTGTGTCCAAATTCAATTGAGAGCTAAGAATAAGACTCTCATAGGAAAACAGTGATTTACAGACCCATGGGTGAATATTACCAATCCAGATTAATGTCACCGTATCGTTTCAAATGTCGATGGCATGCATGATGCATTCTCGTCCAGATGTCGCCCTCGCTGGCAACCATGCTGGAGCAGCACCATCGGCCAACGGGCTGTGCAGCTCATTCCGGTGCAGTGCTGCTTGCTTCATATTCAGCAGCCAAGCCACGGACTCACTGTTCACAGACATAGCCAATGTTAACTTCAACTCCTGTTGCATAGAAGTTGACAACTTACTCGACCACATCCACAACCATGCGTTGTACCACCAGAACTTTGTTGAGGTCGGAACTCGTTATGTTAGTGTACATGATAATTCAATTAGATATTGCATAATGGTGACAGTTGGAAAACAATTCTATAAGACATGGATCATCATAGCATCCTCAGGTAAGACTTGGTGTCATTAAGCCATAATAAGATCAAACATTTATGAGTCTACATTCAATTGACAGATCAACAATAATACTTCTATAAGGAAAGTCATTTACAGACCCATTTGTTCATGTTACCGTACAATCCAGAATAATATCACCGTTTCGCTTCAAGTGATGCCATGGTGCATTTTCATGCAGATGTCGCCGTCAGTGGCGACCATAGTCGAACAGCACCATCAGCAGACGGGCTGTGCGGCTCATCGGGTGCAGTGCTGCACGCTTCATTTTCAGCAGCAAGTTCACCCTGTAGCAGCTCATACCACGCTGCTCGTAGAACTCGTGCACCCAACGTTGTAGACATCTCTCGGTGCGGTCCACTCCGAAGAGTTTCGATAATGGACATGTTTATCCGAAGATAACATGCGGTCATACTCCGAAGAGTTCCCTAATGGGCATGCGTATCCGAAGATCGCATGCGGTCATACTCCGAAGAGTTTCGATAATGGACATGTTTATCCGAAGATAACATGCGGTCATACTCCGAAGAGTTTCCTAATGGACATGCGTATCCGAAGATCGCATGCGGTCATACTCCGAAGAGTTTCGATAATAGACATGTTTATCCGAAGATAACATGCGGTCATACTCCGAAGAGTTTCCTAATGGACATGCGTATCCGAAGATCGCATGCGGTCATACTCCGAAGAGTTTCGATAATGGACATGTTTATCCGAAGATAACATGCGGTCATACTCCGAAGAGTTCCCTAATGGACATGTGTATCCGAAGATCGCATGCGGTCATACTCCGAAGAGTTTCGATAATGGACATGTTTATCCGAAGATAACATGCGGTCATACTCCGAAGAGTTCCCTAATGGACATGCGTATCCGAAGATCGCATGCGGTCATACTCCGAAGAGTTTCGATAATGGACATGTTTATACGAAGATAACATGCGGTCATACTCCGAAGAGTTCCCTAATGGACATGCGTATCCGAAGATCGCATGCGGTCATACTCCGAAGAGTTTCGATAATGGACATGTTTATACGAAGATAACATGCGGTCATACTCCGAAGAGTTCCCTAATGGACATGCGTATCCAAAGATCGCATGCGGTCATACTCCGAAGAGTTTCGATAATGGACATGTTTATCCGAAGATAACATGCGGTCATACTCACAGACTACATACCAGCGCGCTCTAGTTGTTGTTTATAATTTTAGAAATTTGCAAATAAGACTAGAGACAGTCGCCACATCTCCATCATAACGTTACAACATTTTACTGGTTCTTGTAATATTTTATATATCAGCAACCTTACTTTCCAAAATCTTCATGAGTAGTCTCATCATAATTCGTGGTATTTTACAAACCAATTCTGCAAAAGAAATTGTTATTCCAAGTTTACTTAACTCAACCGTCAACCACTGGGAACAAGGTTAACTTTAGTTTAACAACCAATAACATAAGATAAATATATGCAATTAAAAGCAGGAGCTATTGCGTGATCTTCATCATTTATATTCCAACATTTGAATAGCTCTCTGTCATATTTTGGAGTGTCAGCAGTTATGCTTCGCAAATCTTTCATGTATAAATGCTCATCTCAATTTACGGTCTTGTAGAAACCAACTCTGCAAAAGAAGTTGTTGTTCCGGGTTTACCAAACTCAACCGTCAACCACTAGGAACAAGGTTAACTTTAGTTTAACAACCAATAACATAAGATAAATATATGCAATTAAAAGCAGGAGCTATTGCGTGATCTTCATCATTTATATTCCAACATTTGAATAGCTCCGTGTCATATCTTGGTGTATTTGCAGCTTTGCTTTGCAAATCTTTCATGTGTATGCTCATCTCAATTTATGGTCTTGTATAAACCAACTCTGCAAAAGAAACTGTAACATCTGGTTTACTTAACTCCACTGTTAACTACTGGAAAACAGGGTCAACTCTAGTTCAGTAACCAATCATATACACATAAGATCATTTAGGACATTTGGCTGACAATACACTGCTTCTAGCAGTACAGTAGCAGTACTACACAAATTAATTTAGTTGGAATTTATTTAGTTAGCCTCAGAATAATTGTTTACTATAGCACTGAAGAAATGAGTCAATTTATATTACTTGGTTTGGTATACTAACTGTGTATGACTGTGTACTTATTTTCTCTCACATATCATATAACACGATGTCATAGGTGCCATATTGTTACTTGAACAAATGTTAAGATATAATCGACTGATTAACTTAGTGAAACATGCCACATTGTTAAAGTTGCTCACCAACAGAACGTTTAGTTAATGATTTACAGTTACTCTGCTTTCATGTCAGAAAGGCAATTTCAAATATTACAGGAGTACCTTTTCATATCCAAAAAGATGCCATAAAATTTTTAATTTCTTCAATAGAAATAATAATAATTTAATTCTTTAATAGAAATTCTTAATGTCTTGTGTCAAACAGCATTTTGTTAATTTATTTTATTTATTATGTTTGACCCCTTTTATCAAACTAGCATTACTATTGAAATATTATTGTATCACTAATAATAATTTATTAACTTCAGGCAACTAGGTCCATATTTATAAATAATCATAAAACATTTTATATTATAATATTATTCAAAATCCATTGACTCGTACATTATTTTGCAAGGACAAGGCCTGGACTAGACATAGGTAAATGTATGGAAGAGCATGTCCTTACTGAAAAGGTCTTTGTATTGCCCATAGTTTCATGATAGCATATTATGTATTAAATGCACTAGTAGAAGATTAGGTGTTGTATATTATTCCACCTTATTCATTCAAACAACTAGTAGAAACAAACTAGCACAAAATCATAATCAGTAGTCACATTCTACTGAAATAATAGGTTTAAGTGGTAATTGATAAACAACCCATCAGTATTAGAAGAAGAAGTCGCTGCTCAAATATTTTATTTTAACCGATGAATGAGTATCACAATGAATTACTGTACTTGTAATAAATACTCCACTCCTCTGTATAATTTAGTTCAGAGGCTGGTACTCAGGTGATCAATACACACTCAGCCTATATGTATACCTTTGTGCAAGGTAGAATCAATGCAACACAATTTGCAACAAAAATCACTTATTGTGACCAATGGAGAGTAATTATGAGATTTTAATAATCTTTTAACATGTGAATTAATTATTATTATGTGTATGAGTGGGTACACATATTATTTTTGTACAACTATTTTATTCATTGATAACAACTTGAGAGAACATCCCATATAATATTGTTTGGATCGTTCCTCCATCCATTAATTCTGACCAATTTATGAATATTAACCAGTTATGAACTTTAAAATACCTCTTTCACTGACATAGTAGTTGCTTTATATATTAATTGTAAGTGACTTTATTAACTTACTCGCATAGAATCTATAATAGGTAGTATTTAGTATCGCTTGGTTTCAATCTATTTTGTAAGTATTGCTTACTATTATTATTCATATCATGCTATTTATGAGTGTGTCATGGTTTTCATTAATGCAGTAATATAATTGTTATTGTACAACAAACTTGGTAAATTGTACTAACTAACTCTGACTTTAAACAACTGACTCCGGTAAAGTTGATTTAACTTTTGTTGTTTTCATAGTAAGTTCTGCGAGTAAAGATTATTATGTATTTGTTATAGATTCTGTAGGCTTACCATTATCGCACTGAACAGTTATAGGAGGTAGTGTGTTCCAGACTCCACTTTAAATTGTACTAACTTGGTCGGTGTGAACTTATAATATAACATGTATAAATCTGTATAATGCATTCTTGAATTACCAAGATTGTAAGTTTCAGAACATTTCGATAAGGTAATTACTTTAACAGTCAAGGTATTAAGCGACTAGCTTGGTGCCCTAAACATAAAATCATTGCCCCATATAATCATCATCACAATTTTACAAGTATTTCAGGTTATAATTTGATGTGATTCCTTAGCACCAGATAATAGAGAAGAAACTAATGCCAGATTCCAGATTCAATCTCGCACAATATACCAAAATGCAACAGGTTCAATGTACTTAACTTACGTATGAGTAGGTACAACTTTGGGCATTTTGTGTTTCATCTCGTTTTTGTTCATTTGAATACAAAATGATATGATGGACTCACCAAAGCACGGTTCTTTAGTGTTACCTCTGGATATCCTTGGTGAAATTACAAGATACTACAAACTTGTATTCCGGGCGCTTGTAGACTTTGTCAAATCCGACTACGCAGTATGGTAGCATCATGTTACGACGTGCTTCTGTAGGTTCTGCTGATAGTTTACTTCGATGCGTACTTTCTTTGCACGACTAAAGCAATAATCACAGTACACGACGACTTCCAATTAGCTTTCTCTCGTTACTTTGCTTTAGCGATGCGCCGATCCGATCCGATCTTTTCGTGGATCGGATCGAGGGCATACGATCCAGTCGATATTCGGATCGGATCGACACCATACGATCCGGAGTGCGGATCGATACAAATCTTCAGATATCGTATCAAGTCGGATCGGATCGATTCAAACACTGTGGTTAGCAATAATTGTTTATTGTAGTTGTAGGTATGTATTATAAAGCGGTAAATCAAAGTACGATCTTAAACTTTAGTTTGTTTAAGTTTCAAAATGTAAACAAAATGTCGGTACTTTACAATTTATTTTGCTATCCGCTTGAAGCACCGCGGACACTGTAGTGTCCGATTTCAAAAAACCCGTAGAAGCACCGCGGACACTGTAGTGTCCGGATTTTTATTTCGCGCCAGACTCAGAAAAAGTCTCTATCCTGCTTTTACTAAGGCAAAAGACTTATAAAGTATGAATGCCATCTCGTTCCGCTTGAATAGGTCAATAATTTGAAGCAGCAACATTATAAACTCAGTGGATATTCGATTGGAAAAAAAATAATATTCCGCGAGTCAAAGTCAGTTTGTGTTGACTTTTTCTGGGCGGCGGTGCATCGACGGTTTTTATGTAAATAAAACGTTAGTTATGCTGGTTTTCTTGGATAATAAGCCTTAAATTCTTGTTAACAAGGCTGATAACAATATATTTTATGGTAAAACAGTCTTTTGTGTTTCGAAATCGGCGACAAGTGTTGCATCATCATCGTAGATGGCCGTGTGTGTTATTTCTCAAATGTTATTCTAATTACTGTGATAAATGTTATGATCTATTTAAAATATAGAAAAACGATCATCCTAGAATAGTTGTGTGCAGTTGTTTTTGTGAAAGAACAATTTACGACAAAATGTAAACAGTGAAGTGAAGTGGGAACAAAAAAAATCGCGGAAAATTTTTTTTTCGCTGGTTTTTAGATGCCTGATATTAAATACTTTTAAGGTGAGTAATGTATTCTTATTTTGTAACAAATAGATAGATTGAGTCTATGATTAAATCTAAATAGTATAAAACATACATTATCGCTTTACTTTTTTTAGTAAAAATATGTAAACTTCAAAGTCCATGTTTTTTTGTAAAGTAAGCGGTTATACGCTGATTTATATCTATACCAGGCCAACCAATGTTATGATAACATTCGTCATTCGACACGTGTATACAACAGCTCTAAGATAACAATTACAAGTGGGTCCTTGTTCGAATGTTTAAGTCATAAAAACCATTTAAGTGGTCGACCGCCCGGCGCGTGACGTAACATAAACAAACGATGACGCGCCGGTGCTTCTACGGAAAAAAACCCGCGGGAGGGGGTGCCTCAAGCGGCTATTGACTACCACGGCGGGTAGAAATATGACACGAAATAAACGCTTGTTTATTATTCTTTCGATATAAAGTCGGTAGAATGCTAAGTTGCGAAAATCTATGACTAAGAATATTTTATTATCTCATTCACTGTTTTGTTCCTTGTGCATTAAACTCTTTTCGTCAGCAAATTTAATTAATTATCTGAGATTCGAAACAGGCTGGATCCACAACGCCTATCAAAATAATTGTTTTTAGAAAGCATTGGAATTGAAGATTGGCATCTATAAAATCTGTCTATCCATCTATACCTATTATATTATTATTACACAAAGTGTGTTAGTTCCTCCGTTTTATTTGAAATAAATATCTAATATTTAAAAGTTGTATTTTCATACGATACTTTGGATCGATCTTTTGAAGATCGGATCGAATGCATGCGATCCGATCCGCGGATCGGATCGAGAAGTTACGATCCGATACGATCCAGAGGATCGGATCGAGCTTAAAAAAGTCGCATCCCTACTTTGCTTTTAACCTAAAAGCTGAAACAAATCAAACTCGCGGGCGATTTTGCTCAGATCCCGATTCTGAAAACTGTTAGATGCTTTCTTGCTCCAACATTATTGTAGATGCTAATTATAAATTAAACACTGTTTTTACTTTAACTCGTATTCATTTACTTTAGGTCAGGTACCGATTAATTATAACAATGATATCGCAAAGGAGGCACGCCATCTTCCTTGATCGCGCGGGGGTCGTCTCTCTCGCTCGCTCCCAAGCGGCGTAGTGTTGTACGGCGCCGTAGTGCTGTGCCGTAGCGAACCATTAATCGACTCTAGGGAGAATCGCCTAATACTATATACTGCTTTTCAAACTTACTTCTACGGGCAGTGCGTCCTAATGTATTAAGGTTTTGTATTTTATTTGATATTGTAATCCATAATAATGTATATTAATATAATAATTATTGTAGATTTTAGAAGCATGTTTGTAGTGTAGAATAACATTCTTATTTTTCTTTCAGAAATTCAAGGAGGCAATGGAGGTAAGTCATAATCAGCCAACTAAGCTTGTTTCCAAACCTTCTTTGATAGATAACTTTCTGCTTTTTAATCTGTAATTTCTTTTCCTCGTTCTGTTTCCTATAAATATTGTAAATAAATTCTTATGCATTACATTTCCAATTTTTGTCGTATCGAGAAACCGAAATTTTTATGGGTTTTATTTAAAACCAATACACATTTCAATATTCAGCTCAAGTAAGCTTACAATACATGCCCATATTTTGTTTTTTCTAAATAAATAAAACACTTTGGAACTGTTCAATCCTACAGCCTGGGTAACTCTCACTGTTAAGTATAAAATGTTACCATTTTTGTTTACTTTATTTTAATTTATACTTTCAGCAAGAGAAAGCTCTCGCCGAGCAACGTATCAGAGACTTGGAATCAGAGGTGGCCCTTCAAACCGCACGCGCGGAGGCAAATGCGGCCGCGCTCCGAGTGACCGAGGACCAGCGGACTGTTGACGCGGCTGCGGTCGCGGAGCAACACAGGGAGGAGCTCACTGCCGCGCAGAGTAAGAACTCATTCGATTCACGACTAAATAACATAGATGTTCAAAAACTACCGTACTGTACTACTCCGAATTTGACCATGTACTCCAACAGGCGAGTAAGCGACGCACATAGATTTAGAAGATACTGTGACCTTGAAAAGTCCAAGATTAAATCTCTCGGGGAACAAGGAAGTGCTATAAAGCAGTATGTGACAGTATTGGTCTGAGACTGATGGCAACGAAAGAGCTGCTGCTATCGTCGTCTTGGAATCAGACCTTTAGGATACTTTGGATACAGTCTCACAAAACTAATTTGTTAAATTGTTATTTAATTTTTAAAGTGATAAATTTTCATTTTACAGCGTTATCGTCAGAGTTGCAGAAACTGTTAGATGAAGCTTACGCTCTTCTCAAAGAAAAAGAAACCGAAAAGGATTCTATAGGCAAAAGCATGTCCGAAGAATTAGCTAAACTTAAAGCGGATTCTGAAAGATCGCTAAATGAAGCGAAATCGAAGATGTCCATAGCACAGACTGAGTTCGAAACTCAAGTGTCTGTGCTAACTGCGAAATTGCAGCTAGCAGAGTCCAAATTGGAAACTGAGAAACAGAACCTAGAAAGGCTGAATAAGGAAAATAGCCAAGTAATCATAGACCTAAATACTAAGCTAACGCAACTACAGGCGGCTGTTGATGATAAGACTCTAGAATTAAATAAAGGTAAGTCGATTGACCAAGTAAAACGCGTAAAGTCTTCCATTGTCCATGTCATTCAATCGATTCATTGATTATTTTTATTCGTTGCAGTTATAGGGGTCAGTAAAGAACATGAAGTGAACCTCAACAAAGAAATCACAAAACTGAAAATGGAACTCAGTGCCAAAGTATTAGATTTGGAACAGTTAGAAGATTCCAAACGCAAACAAGATACGACATGTAAAAGTCTACAAGAAGAAATCGCGCGTGTCAAAGAAGAATACTCGAGCAAAATCAACGAGTATGAAAGTTTATTGAACGAAGTGTCTCAAGCTAGTGAAAAGAGCAAAACAGAGATATTAGAATTGCAACAAACGCTCTCCGTAAAAACAAAGGATTATGAAAGATTACTATCAGAATCCAGTACGTCGACAGCCTCTACAGAAAAACTTATTTCAGAATACAAAGAAACCATACATGAAAGAGATAAAGAAATCATTAAGCTCAAAGATGATTTCGAACAAGAAACCGCTAATTTCAATATCAAGCATAGCAAAATTGCAGAGGAACATAAAAAAGAGATTGAAGATCGCAATAGTAAGATAGAGCAGTTGTTAAAAGAAATTGAAAGCCACAAACAGTCTCTAGATCAAAGTAAAGTTGAGTTTGATGCACTCAACTCGCAATTTAATAACAACGTGGATGAATTAAAAGCATTGAAAGAAGAAAATGAAAAACTTAAGAAAACTATTGATGAATTAAATCAACATAACAGTGAACTAAAGACTAAGGTATCATCAATGGAATTAGAAATTGGCGAAGTAAAACGTCAACTTAAAAGTGCTACAGAAAAATGTGATGAATTGCAAAAAGCTAAAGAAAAGGTAGAAACAGAATACATGAATCTGACCGGACAAGCAACTGATTCTAACGAACAATTCAACAAACTATCGCAACATTTGAAAGAGTCTGAAAAAGAACTTCAAGAGCTAAGAGATAAGCACAGAGAAAGTAATAATAACTACGCTAGAATGGAACAAGAACTGAAGCAAAAGCTTTTTAAAATACAAGAAGATTTCACAGCAGAGAGAAGTCAGTTAATTGAGTCAGTTAATGAAAATATTGAGAAATTAAAAGACGTTGAAAACAAAGCTAAGAATCTTGAAACACAAAATATAGACATCCATAATCGTTTCCAAAGCTTACAGACAGCTAACGACAACATAATAGATGAAAACACAATTCTGAAAAAGGATATTGAAGCTCTAAAAATAAAAGAACAAGAGCAAGTTATCGAAAACGAAACAATACAGAAGAAATTAGAAGTTGAAATTGATAAGTACAAAGAAGAAATATCGCTACTCAAAGCTGATGGCGCTACTTCTGAAGTTAAGCTCAGGGAAAAAGTAGATCAATTAACAGAAGCACAAAACGATTTGAACAATAAATTAGAGGAAGCAAGACAACATGAAGATTCCTTGCAAAAAGTACTATATGACATGACTGCTCAGATAAATAACCAAAAATCTCAGCATGAAGTTGAATTATCACAAGTTCAACAACAGTTGTCTACTATGCATGAAGAAATAAATAAATATAAAATGGAAGATCAGCAGCTCAAGCAGGTTGTGGAAGAAAAACAAAATAATATAAAAGAATTAAACCTCAAACTAGAAATGCTTGAAGTTGACCTAAAATCTAACATTGAAATCGTCACAGAAAAAGATCGGCAAATACAACAAGTTCGGGACGAGCTTAACAAAGTTACGGATGTTAAACAACAACTAGAAGAAACATTAAATAATGCTTCATTAGAAACATCAAATCTCAAACAGAAATATGAAAGTCTAATAGCTAATTCTTCTGCCGAAGAATCAGTGCTGAAGGAACAACTTGGACAACTTGAAGTTTTAAGAAAAGAAATGTCTACTTTGGTACAAGACAAAACTTCGTTAGAAGCAAGATACAACGAAACAACTACTGAGTTAGATAAGTTAAAAGCAGAACACGAAGATATTGTCAAAAAATTAAATGAAAATGTTACTAGTAACAACGAGCTCAAAAAGTCATTAGAAGAAAAAGAAAATGTACTGAAATCTCATAATGAAAAGTCAGAGACTGAATTAAATAAATTGGTAGTACTGGAACAAGAAATTGCTCAATTGAGACAAGATGTTACAAACAAGGACGCCACATTGCAGGACAAAGAATCACAATTAGTAAAGTTAAACGAATCTTTGCAAATGGGAACAAATGAAACACAAAAACTAATAGCACAGATGCAAATTGAAAATGCCAGTTTGAATGAAAAATATAAAACAGATGTAGAATCTCTAAACAGTACAATTAAAACATTACAAACTAAAGCGACGGAAGGCGAAAAGTTGAGTGAAGAAGTAAAGCAATCCAAAGACAGAATAAATGAATTGCAACAGCTGCTCAATAAATCTGATGACGATGTAAAACAGCTGAACAACATAAATGAAGCTCAGAAGCTAAACTACGAAGATTTGAATAATCAACTACAAGCTCAATACGATGACTACAAAAAAGAAACCAAACGTGCCAAACATGACCTTAAATTAAAACTGACTGAATATGAAAAAGAATTGCAAAGCTCCACAGACTCTGTCAAGGCAGAGAAAGAAACACAAAATGCACTTCAACAGAAACTTTCTGAAGCCGAAAAAAACGTGTTAGTACTGACTCAAAAATTAGAATTAATCACTGTCCAACAAAGCACTGACGTAGAAAAAGATAATAAGCTAGAGAAGTTGTCGATGGAACTGCAGGCTAACAAGAAAGCCTTAGTGGAATCCTTAGCCAATAACGAAACTTTAGTCAATAACCTGAGGACAGATATTGATAGGAAAATTAAGGAATTGAAACAAAAAGAAGATTTAATAGTTAAGTTAGAACAAGAAGTTAAGGTAAGAGTATGTTTAATGGTTTTTGAGCTCAAACGATGTCTACATGTAACTATTGACTGCAATAATGAAAATAATATTTTGTTTTTAGAATCAAAAAGCGAAAGCAGAGATAACAGAAAGAGAGAAACTGTTATTGAAAAAAGAAATGGCTACTAATGGTAAAGATAAGAATGACAATAATGCTATGGGCACACTAGGACAAGGCGATAACGCGCCGACAATACAGTAAGTTACGAACTCGGTTGATAAACCATTAGGTATTTTTTTAATATTCTTATGCCTTTTATATTCGTATGTTTTTTGTGTTCTTATTTCACAAAACATTGGCCAAAATTAGGCCAACTCATTGTTTCCAAAATACTTTAGTAATTTACTTACCTATGACTTTTTAGGGGACTTTTTTTATACAAAAATTATAATAAAAAGGACCCCTTTTGGGAAGATTTCGGTATCTATCTGTTTTTCACATGACTGTCACAGCCGATTTATCTCATGAACTATAAAAGAAGAAAGAAGATAAAGACTTAAAATTTGGGACTGCCCTAGATAATTTTAGAATGCAATTGTTTTAAATTTTTTCGCCTCAAATTGTAATTGATTTTGTTTTTCAGAAACACTGAAGACAAGGATATGTTGGACGGCCAAGTGAGCTTCCTAAACTCTGTGATAGTGGACATGCAGCGGAAGAACGAGCAGCTGATGGCGCGCGTGCAGGCCTTAGAAGGAGGCTCCTCGCCCGAGCCACCGCTCTTGTAAGACTCCACAATTTATTATACATTATCCACAGATAGAGTAGAAATGTCATGAAAAATTCAAAACAACATTGTTTTAAAATCATAGTTACATACAAGGTTATTCATAAAGGGTATGCTAAGCCGAAAAGGGTTCATGGTACTCATCATTATGAACAACTTTGATAGAAAAATATTAATGACTCGACAAAATGTATGGAACAGCTGTTTTTTTTTCGCAAATTCTGTGTTGATCCCATGGTAAAAGTTGTTCATAATGATGAGTACTATGAGCCCTTTTCGGCTTAGCATACCCTTTATGAATAACCCTGTATATGTATTCTAGTTTTTAATTTCATACTGAAATAAAATTTCCGTATTTTTCTATCCAAGTCCAAGATCTGGTCAAATCTACATCCTTGTTTATTCCCCTGAGTATAGGCCTCTTTTGTAAGACTGCATAAATTATGACTTCTTAAGTATCTATAGTGTGACTAAAAGCCGCATCCACATTTTGGTGATTTAGTCATTTGACTTTTATCAGGGGTGGACTCAGCCTGAAACTCTGAAGTGTCTGCAACTGCTCGATCCTCATTAATTAAAGGTGAACGCACACTCTGCATGTCTCGAGCAACAGGCACGGAAGGGACTTTAGCACCTTTGCCGACCCCTAACTTATCGTCTTAGGTGCACCGCCGCACCTCGCATAATAATAGTTACACTCTGTTACGTCTCAATCACTACAACGAAAGATAATTGCACGTCGACATGATCCAGCGTTACTAATGGCCTTGAGACAAGAAATAATAGCGCTACAAGTAGTTTACCTGACTTATTGATGTGGTAAATCTGTTTAAGATTTTAAATATCGTCGGCTTACTGCTAGAAATTATTAACTGCAAAATCAGTGCCAGGCTGGACGCAACTTCGAGCGCATCACGCTTCATCCCTTGAATCGCAATCATTCCTTGAAAAATATTGAATGTGAATTGAAACTAGTCGCAATATCCTACTTAATAAAACTTGAGTATTTTCCTTGTTAATTATAGCCAAAATGTGTCCAAAACCACAACCAAAACAGTTAGTTTTCATAACAAAACAGTTAGTGAGTTTTGCAGTTAATGACTCTTGCACTAAGATGGCATACTCATTTGTGTATTGTTTGCAGCAACGGTCGCAAACAACGTGCGATCGCGCCGCGGCGTTTCTGCGACATTTGCGACGTGTTCGACGCGCACGATACGGAGGACTGCCCCAAGCAGGCCGCGGAGCCCGACGCGCCGCCCGCCGCCGGGCCCAAGGAGCGCCCGCCGCAGCGACCCTACTGCGATATTTGTGAAGGTGTGATACCGATTTTGTTATCAAGTACCTACTATACCTACACATTCGGGTTTTACCACTAACTCGCTCAGTGTAACTGGCGAAAATCAAAAAATTTAGAAGTTTACTCTGAATTTGATTTTCGTTATAATTGAACATAGATCAGAATTGACTTAAAATTTCATATTACAAGCTTTGTATTATTATGTCCTTTAGCTCATATTTTTATGGATGTATGAGTATGATTTAACTGAAATCTTTAAAAAAAGCGAGTTTTTTTTTAATTTGGCGTCCTAAGGGACCTATTCGCTTCATCTGCTGATTTTAGTCAACTTAATAAACCAAAAAAATGGCATAACTTTTTGCTACATCTGATATTAAATTTTTTGCAAAATAACTGTAATCAATGACATAGCTAGTTTTTACTCTACCTTTTAGGCCTTACTATATTTTACTTACTTATTATAATATTTAATTTCTAGTGCAAACAATGAAAAGTTTAATGTGTACATTTAATTTTTTTTCTTTTTCCAGTGTTTGGGCATGCTACTGAAAACTGTGATGAAGAAGAAACATTTTAATTATTATTTATTTATTAACTTAACTTAATGTTACCGTTGTTGTTGTTTGACGTTATTTATTTGTTTTACTATTTTGGTAAATTTAATTTGTTAGTTTTACTAACAACTTTAATTTGTTAGTTTTAGAACAATGTTTGTAAATATCTTTGATCTTTATAATTTTAGGCGAGGTTATTGCATGTTATTTTACCAATCAAATTATGGTGGCGTTATATCTTTTCATGTTCGTTATCTGGTTATAATGGATACTGAGAAATATTTTTATATGGCACAAATAATTTTTCCATCACAATCATGGTATAAACTTTACGGCATCTAATTCTATGAAGAACACCAAATTACATAATAATTACAGTTTTATATAAGCAATAAATTTAATGATTACTTAGATAATTGTTTTATTTCTTAAGATATTTCTGGTCACTCGCATAATTATAAACTACACTAGCAGGATCGTACTTAGATGCATCAGTACTAGCCTACATGCCGTGAAATCCAAATCATAATCCAATGATATTGTGTACTCTCTAACTTTAGTTTTATAAAGTATCAAAGATAAAAAAGTAATGTTAATATCAAAAACATGGTACACAAGAATAGAAGCCATAGGTATACCCTAGATGGCTATTAAGGCACCTTCCCTACTGTTAGCATACTGGAATCAACATAACTTAGCGTGTAAAAAAAAAAGATAAAGAGCGGGCTCTTTTTCCGCAACTAGGCCGGTAATCGGCCCTTTTTGCGTGACATATGCGGGTTTCCTCACGATGTTTTCCTTCACCGAAAAGCCAGTGGTATGTAAATTCGTACATAAGTCCTAAAGAACTCATTGGTACGAGTCGGGGTTTGAACCCGCCACCTCAAGAATGCGAAGCGTCGGTTCTCCCACTGAGCTACCACGGCTCCGTGTGTAACAACAACTTAGCGTGTAACTTTCAATCCTAAAATTAAATAGTTGTTTAGAAATCAAGACTAATATAATAATAGACGAGTTGTTCTTAAGTTACTTTATTATGAAAATAATAATCTTATCCTATCCTAATATTAATAAAAATGAATATAATTAATCTAATCCTTCTTTCTTCTCTTTGATAGCTTCCTGAAACAATTAAATTTAACATAAATACATTTAAAAATACAAAGTTTTATTGCATTGTCATCGGAGTTACACAGGTATTCCAAATATCAGGACATAGGGAAGTGGTTTTTTTTTTTTTTTTTTTTTTATGCCATAGGTGGCAGACAAGCAAACGGGCCGCCTGATGGTAAGCGATCACCGTCGCCTATGGATACCTGTAACACTGGAGGCATCACAGATACGCTGCCGACCTTTTAAGATTCTATTAACAGCCCTTTTGAAGAACCCAATATTGAGTTAGCAGATTTGACCCAACCAACATACATAGGTACATATTTAACACTGGCTGCGGCTAGTAATCACATGTGCTAGCCCCAGGCGCGGTTAATAGTCAAACGCCTTTTTTTTTTACACGCGTGGCGTGTGCAGCCGCACTCGCGTCGCGCAAAGGAAAACAAGGTATGAGTTTTTCGCAGCCTTCCCCAAGTGTTAGGGTGACGAATCAACATCGAGCTGTGCTGCGCTGTACTGAGCTGTGCTGTGCTGTGTTTCTTAAGCTACGTTTTTTTAAGAATCAACATCAAGTTGTGCTGCGCTTTGCTTAGCTCAGTATAAAGCCGAATGTCCAGCGCCGGCTAAACTAAATGAAAACTAAACTCACTGAACTAAGCTAAACTAGAACTATGTTGTCCGTCCACCAAAAAAGTAATCAGCACATAAAATCCATAAAAAACATAGCACAGTTCGGCACAGCGCGGCTCAGCACGGCGGGTAGCGCGCCTCGCTCGAGACTGCTGCGTTTTTAAACAGAGCGTAGCCTCACACAGCGCAGCACAGCATGGTTTGTTTCTATCCTCATTGAAATATTAGACGAGCGAGTTGACCAAACATAGCACAGCGCAGCACAGCTCGATGTTGATTCGTCACCCTTAACACTAACTGCTAAAAAAACACATACCTTGTGTTTTCATTAGTGCAACGCGGATGCGGCAACACACACCAGGTGCGTAAAGCCCACTTTCAATACAACTGTGCGGTAAAACACAAACGCATGTTGAGTGTTAAAGCAGTTAAAGTGCTTATGCCAGATTTATAGCACAAATATTTTTGTGCCTTATGAACACAAAAATGTGGGACAAATCATTTCTTGTCTTTTCACTTTCTAGCTAGCAACTGACTTCACAGTTATTAAATTTATATAAACTATAGTCTCGTTAACCTGACGTGAGTGATTTTCAAAAACCTTTGTACTATGGAAGTGAATCAGCTTTTAATATAGGTTAGAACAACTGTGATGTATTACCGTTGCTTTAACTAGATTCTCTTGTACCATTTTATGTTATAGGTCATTTGAAAATAAACTTACTTTGAATCTTTCTTCAAACAATGACAGTTCAGATGTTAAATCTGTGATAGCATTCATGAAAGCTTCTTGAGGTGTGTAGTCCGATGTAGTTTGGATTCGCAGCACAAACTTATGCTCCAAAGGATGTGGTACTTTGTATCCAGCGAACAGTACTTTCGGGTCTTTTAGCAGTTGGCTGCAAGTAAAAAAACTTAATGAGTATGATGTAGAAGTAATGGACCGATAAAGTCGAGGAGTATCAAAGATACATACTGCCTGATCATGTTTCCTAGTGTGTGGTCTTCTTTGTTCACCGTGAAAATTGCCGCATTTGTGACCTTAGTGTCCTCTTCTTTCTGTACTCTAAAAACACAAAAATAATGAAACTAAAATTCTGTAACAGTGTAAGAGGCGGCCGGTAGGTTAGTTTACTTACTTCTTTTCTCCGTCATACAAGAGAAATGACTCGAATGTGGGAGGTGCATTCATATTTTAATTTTGTTATTGTCTGATCTAAAACTTGGTTCTCAAAGATTATTCAAGAATTTTAATTACAAAATAGGAATATGCAACGGCTACCGAAACCAATCACAAGTATTCACAAGTAACACAATTACACAACACAACTTTGCAACAGGGCTACCAGCCCAAATTTTTTTTTTTCCCAAATCGAATATATTTTTCCTCAAAATAATATTGTTTAAATGAAAAAGCCCTCAAAATATCTTTACACGAAGAGTGACTTAAAAATCAAAGATGTGTTGCTGATAAAATGTTGGTCAAATTATTTAAAATTACACGTTACGATGTGATTTTTTTTTCTCTAAACATTTGCTTATGGATGTAATTTTCCCAAGACCTGAATTTATCCCCAAAATCATGAAAAACAATCCCAGTCTGGCAACCCTCCGATCCATGAAACAAAAATTTGCATTGACATTTTGAAATAACATGACAGTAACGATGATAATTATTAAGGCACCTTTTTTTAGTTTGATAGCTTGGCACGGTTATATTTTTCAGCTTTTATTTATTTGTTTGTATCGGGCGGATGAGTGAAAGATTTTTGATCAGCTTTCCAGAAACTTTACACAGCAGTGCAAATACAATAATATAACTAAATAGTTATATTCACTGCATGTTCTACCCGTGATGTCGACCCATCGGGTTAGTCAACTACCCACAAAACGCTTGTTTCGGTAGCTATAGGTACAGGGTTATTCATAAAGGGTATGCTAAGCCGAAAAAGGCTCATAGTATTCATCATTATTAACAACTTTTACTACGGGACCAACCCAGAATTCGCGAAAAAAAATCAGCTGTTCCATAGAAAAATGTCAGACACTCAACTAATGTATGGAACAGCTGATTTTTTTTTCGCAAATTTCGAGTTGGTCCCATAGTAAAAGTTGTTCATAATGATGAGTACTATGAGCTCTTTTCGGCTTAGCATACCCTTTATGAATAACCCTGTATAGTAGGCACTATGTTAGATGTTAAGGCTTTTATTCCACTTCCACCTGGCATCAATACACGGTTAGCCTCATATCCTGCTCATTCGATGCTCTAATTCTTTAGCCATCTTTAAATAAACTAGTTGGTCGCGCGGAGTCGCGCCGCGCCGTAGACAAAAGTATTAGTACAAAAGTATTAGTATTTGGAAAATTTCAAGTGTTGCCATACACTTGAAATTTTCCAAGTCCATTCAAAAAAATTGCCAAATCAAACTTTTTTTTTCAGGAATTGATTCAAAGATCTAAAGAGTCTCCAGATCCAAAATATCACCCTCCTGGGATCACTGGAAGATCCATTGAAATTTGACGGAAATATGAAATCCGCATCTTGGATTATTGTTGCTGAATCTCGATTGTCATTATAAATCTCTATATTTGTTCAAGCACACTCCATGCATCTACAGCAGTTCCACAGCTATGAGCATTTATAATTTTTTTGTTTATTTGTATAACTGTGAAACTTTTTTGTATGGCGGCTATCTCTTTTTATCATTTCCCTAGAAAGGTCCATACTTGATCTACATTTTAAAAGTCAGGTGTACCCCTCTATCTCTTTCCGTTTTCGAGATACGAGGGGTTCAATTTTTCGTCAACCATCATCATCATTTATCCGATTTGAGATACAAGGAGTCATTTTTCAAAGTATTTCGTGAGTTTGTCGGATTTAGCGATGTATACAACTTCGGGAAAGCTCATTTACAAACTTGTGATATGATCTTCTGCTCACCGAGGCCTCTTAAGAAAAAATGACATATTTTTGACCTGGTCTGAAATGAATACTAGCATATCTCGAAAACCATAAGTCCTATCAACATGCATTTTAAAGCAATACTGTAGGAAATGTTATAGAGAAAACACATGTCTTGAACAGTTTCCTCGTAGCTCAAACCATTTCTGAGAAAATCGCGAAAAACCCGTTTTGGTGACCTTCTACCCGGAGTAAAAATTTTTGCACGTATCGGATCGATGAGGACTTTATAGGTTTTATTTATGATGGTGTTCTGAACAATCCTACCAATTTTCAGCTGGGTGGGAATTAATGTAAGGTCAGATGTCTAAATTTACCACGCTACTATAGAATTTATAAACTCGTGCGACATTTTCGCGCACGTACAGTTAAAAAAAATCAAAAGATACTTTTTGAATTTAGTTTCGTTCGTGGTATGATCAGAAGTAAAATATTGGATTGGTTTGTTAGGTTTATGATATAAAAATGCACTTACAGCAGAAAACACCGTTTATTTTATAATTATGAGAGAATTTCAGATTGATAACCTACGTACAGAATAATATGCCTATAAAATCAATCTAACTTGAATTAGGTAAGTTTACAATGTGTTCAGAAATTCACTGATAATTTTGTAATAGGTAGGTAGGTACAATAGTTAGCTATAGCAACAACGGTTTGAAGGTCAGTGTTCCTTTACAACAAGATTACAAGACAATGTAATATAGAGGAATACAATTCGAATATAAATTCTGAAATACAAGTATACATACAGGGTAAAGAACATCTTCGAATATTTCACTAAACTATTTCAACATTTTCGTCTAAACTAAACTTGTACAAAAATTAACTTGATTTCATAAATAAATTATAAACTCTAATATTTATAATGTTTCACATTATTTAACGCCAAGCAACATCAAAGAGTCTGAAAGAACAAAGCACGAATCGTGGAAATTGTAAACTTTACGAACATTTAACTACAAATTGAAGTCTAGCGACTCTACTTGTAAACGATAACGTAAGTATTCTTATTATTTTTAAATAGTGTGGTTCAGCATATTCTGTATGAAGTTTAACACCCAATTGGCGAGGTACTTTCTGCCGCAGGCTAGAAAGTTTAGCAAGGTACCTTCCAGGCTTCCAGCGTGGAATGCATGAATTAACTTTCTAAGAACGAATATAATAGAGGGCGCCAAAAATGCTCCATTTTGTTCAAATGGCAGCCGCGCGGCCGATTACATATTTTTTCAGGTGAATAATAGTTGATGCAAGTACCTCCCACTGTTATATGGGCTTCAGAATATTTCTCAAGAACCAATACATTAGGTAGGTACCTATATTAAAGTTAGTGACATAGGCACTACGGATATTTGAGAAAAGTAGATATTTCAACAGAAATTTTATAAATAGGACCAACGATTTTTATAGTTATTTGAATCATTATTGATTCTTAAAATTACATATCGAATGTTCGTTGTAAATTAGCCGAGTTCAGTTCTCGGCCTAGATTGAGATGTTTATTAGGAATTTAACAAGGGCTACGGAATTCCATGAATGAGAATAGAACAGCTCTATATAAGTATAGTATACTTTACATAAATAGTATGCAAGTAGGAAAGTATCTATTTCATGTGAGTGTCCTAGTTACAAGTAAGATTCGGATATAATATATAGGTATTTTTATTTGAATTCATTAACCATTCGATATTACTTCAAACAAAACTGTTTAATAAGCCTAATAATAAACAGCATTGCAAATATTATTGGATTACTTTAACACTTACTAGCTATCGTTTGTTAAATGTAATAAAATGCTATAAGAATTGACACATAAGTATATAAACTATACTAGTTGTGTACTTATACAAAATTAGCAATCCAATCAACAATATGCATACTATTGATTATGAAAATATCTATGTTTGACGATAATAATTACTTAATGATTTGTTAGAGTTTGCGCTTGCGCGTTGGGACATGGCCGGCTGCGGGCGTCGTAGCGCCCGCGCCGGCGCGCGCTTCTACACCGAAACATCACTTATATGTACACTATAGTAACAGAAGATACAACTGCAATATTAAGAGTTATATTATCAGAGTAATAAAGAGATCATCAAAAGCTGACTAGAAGTTCGGTTATACCTACTCTAACAAATTATTTTACAAGGTCGACGCGACGGGTGGCGGTGGGAGCCGCGGCGCGGCGCGTGGTTCGCGCGTGGATCGCGCGTGCGTGCGACGTGCCCGGTGAAGGCGGATCGCTAACATTATCGATACATTGGTGTCAGGTACGCGGCCTCGCCTCGAGGCCAGTTATTATACATTACACTAGAGATACGATGAGTAAGATGAATCTAGCTAGTGTCAGCGCGATGGCGATGGAGTTGGAACGATGGCGAGAGTGCGGCTGCAGCTCGCGACGCAAGCGTACAATTGACCGGCGAATGGATGACGCGACTGACTCCGCGACACGATGACAAGCTACCAGAGAAAAGGTATCACCTAATTTCTCTACTGTTACGAAGGCAACTAGATGAAATCCTACTCTTAAGGATAAAAATCTAATTACGCTATAAATGTTAAAATTAACATTGCTTCGTGTTCTTATATAACTGCACACTAGGACAGGAGACGGGCACTCGACGAGGGTCATTAGTGCCGTTATCTTTCTGTATCCGACGCTAGAACCGCCATTGACGATATACCGCTAGGCATATGCAGATCATAGCGTATTGACCATTCACATACATTATGTTAATTAAGATAGATCCGATTTTTCCTATAGGAAATGCTAAATTTTGGTGCTTTAAATCGTCGAGCATGTCGACGGTTTAACCTTACAAACAGAAAATACTGTTCGTCACCTAGATTCATATTGCTGAAATGTCGGTAATACGAATTTATTAAAAAGTTATCCTAGCTAAAACGGCTACATTATGTATTACTGTACAACGAAGAACATCTTAAAAGGTATACAAACAAGTATTACATTTTATCGCTCAACTAAGTATAAATATGATCGAAAAGCGCAAAAAGTTTTTTTTTTGTATCTCTTTAAAACTATACGATAAATATTGAAAAGTTTTAAAGTACTCTTATTGTTTATTAAAAGTTACATTCACAATAACAATTCATTATTATTACAAAGTTAACTAAACAACAACTGCATCTACTATCACACATTCGAAAGTTTAAAACAATGTTACGATTGTATTCGAACTTTATTATTGCTGTGGCGCGACGACAGCGCGATATGCAGTGCACTGTGCGGCGCCGGCGTGGCTGCGAGACTGCGCCTCCTCTCATCCCCTCTCTTTCCTACCCTCTTCTCCATAATTCCCTCCTTTACACCAGCTTTGCGCTCTCCCAACCAACTACCCTACCTAATCATCTGCTATGCAAAACATGAATTCCAAAGAGCGTTTACGAGCTCAGATGAGAACAGCTAAGATTTTCTCTATTCACTATTTACCAACAAACAGTACATAGAATAGAGTAAGGTAGCGATTGAGTTATGTAACAAAAAGCATGTGTATAGTACACGCTATAATGTCTAGTAGGTACATAGATAAGGTACGATTGTGCGTCTTAGGCAAAACTACGATTGAACTCTATTATCGTTCGCCAGTGGCTAAGCAAACTGCAGTCTTAAGGGCGTGAAATACTGAAACTCTCACTAGTTAATTGACAAGCCAGTGCCATAGGGAGATGCTGGCAAGTATGCCTTAGGAGAAAACTACCAGACACTATCATATCTAAACGATACTTCACTTTCCACAAACGTTCGAAAAGCTTTCTATAAAAAGTGTTTTGTCTGTTTCTGGATGACGTTAACTGTCATGCGCGAAAAAGAGACAAAGCACTGTTTAGCGAGGCCTATTGAAACGTTTCTTCCACACGATTTTTCCGTTTTCCAGAGGGTAAGAAGGCGCCGTCTCTGTTTCACACCGGCGCTTCGACACCCTACGTCCGGTCCTCGACCGCCTACAGACTCACAAACACACAAGTACAGATGCCTAATAGGCACTTGTATTTTGAACATAACGGTTACTCTAACGTGAGGTAGAACCCTAACGATACGGTTCGAATATTCGAATACTGGTTGTTATACGTTAATTATATCTGCTGAGAGAGCTACTACAATTTCTCAGAGCAGTCCGGTCTTTTCTCTTGCTCTGTCTACAGCACAATGAGCGAGAGAAGTTAGTGAGATTGAAATAAGATGTTGTAGTAGGCCCCTCAGATGTTTTGTAGGCTCATAAAGGTTGCAGTCACGTGATGGCTTGTTTCATGTATAGTTTCGACCAAATTCGGTAGTAATTTTCGAGGAGAGTGCGGAATGCTCGTGTTTTCCACTGCGGGCAACCATTGCCCTGCATTTTTCTTGAAATTCGACCATGTGGTTAAAACTATACACAACAAGTCTACTTTTACACGTGAGTAAGACCTGTATGAACATACAAAATGTGTCAAAACCATGTCAGTTTCCACAATAAACTGTCCAAATGCGTAAAGCATCGGGTTCAGATAATCCTTCTTTCTTTTGATTAGAAGTTTAAGTTTTTACTTGTAAGCACGCGGCATCTGGTTTTTTGCAGATCAGCCATGAGTTAACACTACAATGATTCAATATATTCCCACAGAATGGTGAAGAAAGAAGGATTTCACTATGTGAACTTGTATTATTATAATGTTCTATTATATTAAAAGCTACAATCAATATTAATCACAAACACTGTAGATATCGTCCTATACCACATCATGGTATTTAAACATTCAAATTTCAAAATCCATAATAGTAATGACGTCATGTTTTAATATGAGATAAAACTATTAATTTCCGAAGATACCATAATTATGAGATGACCTATGATATATGTATACTAGATGATATAGTGTATACTGTAAATATAACTAAGTTATGTATATTTGTCGATTATTGCACGCTAGGTAATATTATTAAATAAATAGAACGTCGCCTAGGACGCGTATGGTTCGCTCGCTGCGGCGACGGCCATGAATCGTGATCAGAATAAGACGTGAATGGAACAGCAGCTTCGTTTATACGATAATAATTGAGTAAATGTAGTTTGAACGTTACATGTTCTAGAGTGTTATATGTATGCATATGGAATGGTGACGCTGGGTGGGCAACTTGTTGCCAGGCGGGTTGCAAGCACCAACAATGCGCGTCGCTTCTCTTTGCTTGACGGTCCTGCGGAGGTACAAATGTGTTATTCTGAGGAAAAGCAAATATCGTTCCGGCCAAGAATCTCATTCTTTTTACAACTCAAAAAATTTAAAAAATTTAAGTTTCATATGCCTTCGTGTAAATTAAAAACGTCTCAAGATAGTGCGTTCAAACAAAGGAATTAATTAAGCGTAATACAGCAGGAGTTACCGATTGTCTCTGTGCATGTTTTCTATTATAATTATGTATTTAAGTAAATAATATGTTCTTTCTGAAATTTAATTTGAATATTAATATTATAAATTAATGAGATTTCTTAGCCAGAACTAGGGTTCCTATCAGTATCTATTATTAATTTATAAAAACTGCAACTACTTATATTTTGTGTATTAATATCACTATAAAACTCTCAATATGTATTAAAACACATTCTAGAGTATAAGCATGTATTTTCATCTACCTATGTGTTTCAAATCTTTAACCTATTTTAAGCATTAGTTATATAATAAAAAGATGTATGTTTTATATGATATAAAAAAGAAACATACATATAGGCGTCATGCTTTATATAATTATAGGCTAAGAGCTGTGTCCTATGAACTTATCTAAAAACTATACACCTGTTTTAAATATCACACACATTCCTGTTGTACTATAATTTAGAATACGTTTTTAAATTTTATTTTGTTATGGCTCCCTTGGGGTGAGCCATATAATTTATATTTTTTAATACCTAGGTTAATTGCATAGCTTGACTAGGTCTTCGAAACCAATTATCGATGTTAAGCAACGGACACACGGTCAATCTTGGGGTGGGCATATACAACTAAAAGTAACTGCTAACTATAGTTCGGATGACACGTAAAATTTTAGACTTTGTTTATTTGGTATTATAACTATCGCCAATAAATACCTAAATACAATTCATATCTATGAAAAAGGACCGACTCCCACATTTATATTTTATTATTTAATTTCATTTTAGTGTGCAGCAATTTATTAATAACAAATAGTGTAACCGGTAGCCTGGGGCCTGCCCCGCTGCCGGCGGCAGCCTAGTTTTTAAGTTTTTTTTTTTTTATAATATTTTGTTTTTT
Source organism: Alcis repandata (assembly GCA_949125135.1). Taxonomy (NCBI): domain Eukaryota; kingdom Metazoa; phylum Arthropoda; class Insecta; order Lepidoptera; family Geometridae; genus Alcis; species Alcis repandata. Next base: position 4,327,643 of record OX421226.1, on the reverse strand, counting down.
ATATTCTATATTGTAAAAAAATTAAGAAAGTAAATAAATATGTGGAATAGTGTAAAAATAATCTTAAGGAAGAATAATCCTGATAATAATTATTTTAGTGTTCGTATGCGTGTTAATAATAACTATGCGTGTAAGTGTTCGATTACATTACTATTTACAAATTATTAGTTATCATATAAAGTGATGTGAATTAATAATGATAAAAAATGCATTGTATTAGTGATTTTATAGAGAATAAAAAGTGCAGGATATTTTAGAGGTGCTTAATATTATGAAAATATTTTTTGTTGTTTAAAACATGCGCTCGCGCGTGGAAGCTGTTTCAGGATATAGTGTCTTAAAATATATTATAGAAAACAGATAATAGCGAAGGGACGGGCCACATCTAAACGATCGTAAGAAACGTTATCGCAAAGTGTTAATTTTCTCCTGATTTTGTAATGTCATTGATACGTAAGACTTGTTTATATCCTGAATAAATTATTTATGAAAGCCATGTCAGCTTTGAGAGCGATGTATGTTATATAATGACTGTTCTACATTGGCGAATGCTTTCATTCAATATGCTCGGATATTTGACGCATGCACAAACCCCAAGATGATTGACGCTAGTCGGACGACCGATATATAAATGAGCATGAATTATCGTCACAAATGCTAATATTCTAATGCAACAATAATCATTCATATTTGAACTATATCTAGGGATGCGTTCATTACGCGCGTCAAACCTGCCCCTTGCACCCGTTTAGAAGAACGTGTTATAGACGTAGCCGGTCGCAATGAGGCCGAGAACGAGGAGGCACAGCATAATCATTATCTTCTTCTGCAGAGTGGACAAATACAACATTTATTAGTAACTAGAAATGTATGGCGAGCGTGCGCACGCGCGGGCGCGGGCGGACACGGTGATTGGTCGGCGAGAGACGGACTCCGATTGGTCGAGCGGCGCGCGTCCGCTCGCGCCGCGGCCGCACGCTCGCGTGTCGGGTTGAGAGTTTACCTTTGAGCATTTGGCGGTCGGCAAGCCAGCTCGGCCCGCTGATTTACTTAAAGCCAATGAGGCTTGCGACGTAGGAGATGATTGCCACCGCGAGAATGAGCAGGCACACTAGGATCATGATCTTCTTCTGTAGCCGGCGAGTGGCGAGCGGCGAGCATGCAACATACGCTTTTAACGAGTCCCGACACCGGCCGCCGTTCGACGACGATATCGCTTCAATGTCTCACAATATTATTTATCAAATGCAATTATTCACTGTGAAAAATAGGCTTCTCGTTAACGTACACGTGTGTCATTTGCCTCAAACGTGTTAGGTCGTGAAATAAAATAATAGAATCAAAATAAAATAAATAAATGTAATTTTCTAAATAATAATAAACATATTTACAACATGAGTAAAGTTTCGATTCTCTATAATTTAAACAACTTTGTAACTCGCGCCCTCTACTGCGAGGGTGACTAAACTACATATGTGTCAACATAACGCAAACGACTGATATTTTAACATAGGTAATTATAGTAAATTAATCGATTACAATGGCATTAAATTATGTCTCACAGTCTTTTGATTAAATAAATTAGTGCGTAAGTTTAGAGGTAAAGTTAATTTCATACACCCAGCACCCTTAGCAAGGACAGCAGAGAAAACTTTATGAAACTACCCTCAAAAAAATAATTTCAAATGAGAAGGTGCGGAATTAAAACGTTACTTTAGGAGGCGTAACTAACAGCACTCTGTAGACCTTTTTAATCTGTATATTTTTTCTCAGTGAAAAGATACCGTGATAAGGGTGCAGTGATATTGAGCTTATCAATTTGCGCGAATATCAATCAATGATTGATTGTGCATGTAAATCACAGTTAAATATAATAATTTGTATACAGAATACACTCAATAACTAGATATTTAGATTCACTAAGATAAATTTGCTTAAAATGCTCATATTAAATGCAACTATATTTAGCAAGAAATTAATACTTTATACAGAGTGACTGTGATAAGTTTTAAATATTTTTATATGTATCTACTTATTTACATAATAAGTGAAAAAATATTGTTACCGTTGAAAAATCTACCAAAATAAAAGTATAACACACCACCCATTTACCACACAAATTTCTGAACTTAGACTTTCAGAATGTTACTGGTTTCATTTTGTTTCAATTTATTTTTTATTTCCAATTTTAGAAAGTAATGTAATATTATAAAATCAACGATTTATGCAATGCTTTTCTAGTTTATAAAATTTGTGTGTAAACACGGCAAGGTGTTATGCCCGCATAATAACTACGATACTATAATGTGGATTTTTTGAAGTATTTGAATATAATTTTGGATTTATAATATATCTACTTGCACAAAATAAAGTGTGACCGCAATAAGGGGATCATCTTTCAATGAGATGAGCACCCTGTGACAAAGTGGTTTCAAAACTAAAGAAAAAAATACTGATAAGTGCTAAGTTACGTTTACGTAAGTTAAATATGAAAAGAATAACATTGTACGTGCGCTGTGCGTATTCAAATGTTAGAGAAGAATAATAAACTATTATCTAGAAAATAATATTAAAGGTATACTATTTTTATAATTCTCTATTTCAAATCAGTTATACCTCATTTCAAATCATACCTTTCATTGTTAAGTTATATATTATAGCTATTATATAATCAAAATAATGCAACAAGTAAATATATGAATAACATTCCGGGATACAAAACAGAACAAAGAACAATTAGGATTTCCACAGTTAACAAATATTAAGTAAGTATCTATGCAAATAGTTTTTGTATATTTAGTATTAATTTATATACAGGTTTTAATGTAATAAACATGTATAGATTGTGATGATAACTTAGTTAATCAGCACAAGCCATTTTGAAACGCAAACGATTTAATCGAATGGATAGATAACGGTAGAAAGTACAACGGTAGGTATGACAGTAACAGTTAGCGACTTTCTGCAGGCAATATGATTTAGGGACTATATGAATCTTCAAGTGGTTTGTAAGTTAATTTCATCTATTTTATTTATAGCAAGATTGCCATAAAACGAACTGTCTGGGCCGTTTGCAGCCTGAACATGACTGCTTGATATACAATTCTAATTGGGGCCACTTGTGTTTACGACAGTGCATACGGCAGTTAGCTACATATGCATCATTGAAAACTATGAGGACTTAAACAATGTTGCGATCAAAGATCAGATAACCGAGTTGTGAAACTCTGTCCCAGAACAAAATGAGATTATTGCACATATATTTGGTCCATTCTCGTAATGCCCTCCGTTCGCAAAAAGTCACTTCTCAAAATTGCAACTAGTTAGCGCCTTACGCTTACGCTCATAAATAGTTTGTGCCATTCCTATTACACCTATACTTATATTTAACTAAATAATTTGCATATTTACAGATAGTAATATAGCTCGGTAACACCAGCAAAGCTTTGATTCAAATTACAGTTACTTACATCTAAAGCACATTATTTATTGCACTTCACGCAATATTGTCTTTAAACTTTACCATATAGGTAAACTAATTAGTAACAATTGAGAAGCTTGTACAACGCTTATATCTCGAATATATCGTATATCGGTGGCCACCCAAACTTTTTACATTACATTAATAACGCAGCTCGGGTTTTGAATTAAATTTACACACGGCCATTTTCGGACTACGTCACATTATAATGCGACGAGCACTAATAGACATAAATAATATGATAAAATTTTATATATTTTAACAATACATTTCGTAAACGATAGATTAATGTGCAAAAAGACTTGAGAAATCTCACCTATTCGATACCCGGTACATAATACAATCTGTCATTCACTGAGAAATTTTCTACATAATAATTTTTATACATTTGTTCTGCATACGAATAGGTTAAGTTTGTCGGCACTAACCCGTGAACTGATATCAATCCAGCGCCGATTTTATCTACACTTCTTTTAAGATTAGGCTCTATGACTTTACCTACGAGGTCGGTTCAAAGATATGTCTAGAAATTCAGATTATTTTTGTACTGACCCCTAATACGGAAACCTGGTGTCCCAAAGGTCCATTTGCTATTTCCCTGACGCTATTAACGTCAACTTCATCTTAGCCACAGCATAGTCTTGTCTTAGTTTTATTTGTAATTCGACGCAGTCATCAGTCACAAACGTTCTTCTCCCGAGGTGTTCACAGTCCTGGCGTCGCTGGCGTCATGGCTTACGTGAGTACAATAGCGAGAACAATTATTAATATAACCAGCGTTACGGCCAGGCATATAATAATGAAGATTTTTTTCTGCAATGAGGGAGAAACGAAAACAAAATAAATTGGTGGCAATGGTAAACATTTAGCGCAGTCGTTAATTTGTTATTAAAAATGTTTCTGATAAAATTCGGGTTTTTGTAGAATATTGTCACAACTTTATGAACTAAGCAAAAATTTATCCAATTAAAAAATCAATAGCTTTAAAATTTACTAGTGATGTGAAGTGACATTCCACATGCAAATTATGACCTAACTCAATTCAGATATAAAAAGGCATTGATTCTAATAAAATTACAAAGCTTGTCTTTTTGGACAAAAAACGGCAACACTAATAATTACTACAATAATTAAATTAGTACGGTATGCAAAGCAAAAATCAACATCCTTTTCAATCATCCCATCACCATCATATAACAAGCAGACACTTAGTGCAGGACGCCGCTAACTGATATCGATACAAAGCGATAGAAAATAATCGATGAATTTGATGATCAATGTTGTAATATGAAGTAATGAATGGTAACTATCTATTCTCCTAAAAATATGTGATATTAGAAAACGAAAAAGTATTACAATATATTTATTTCAGCGAACTAAGTCCATGCGTGACCGGTATCGTTATCTAATCATGCAAGCATTCTCATAGCATCGGATAAAAACCAAAATGCATGAAAAATACTTAGTGAAAGTGTGGGAAGAGATCGATATGATTGTTTCGATTTTAGGTACCATCGGGTTTCGATGCTATTTAGTGCTGTTATTATACAAATAGATTCTGCGGTGGTGTAGTAATGCCTTCTACTCTTAGTCTAGCCTTTTTGCAATGTAGTATGTTTTTTATTACCTTCCGTGCCTTAACGGGGTAGACGCTGGCCTTGTGTACACTTGGCCAGGTACCAAGTAACTTGACGTAATGCTTGATGTGATCCACTGGCTCCCCTGCGTGGCTAAAGTACGCATTCGTGCGCAGGGAAGGAGCGGGACGCAAGATACGTTTACGACCGATTGGTCCATACAATTTTTAACACGTCCGACGCCCATACATTGTTATAAGAAACGACCGATACGCAACATGATAATATTACAGACTGTTTAGACGGTCTAACTAAACTCTAGACTGAAATTAAGGTATTGATAAAAACGAAAAACTTAAATAAGGATATGCTACAGCCTAGTCTAATCTTATAGTTATTCGACGTCATCACAGGGCCACATATGTTCCGGCTTCTCAGGTGTTCACAATCAGTCCTGGCGACGTCACGACGTTTTCACCGAACACGCAATAATTATTATTAATATGACCAGTGTAACGGACAGGCAGATTATCAGGTAGACTTTTTTCTGCAATGAGGAATGAAAACCAAATAAAAAATTGCGGCTATGTTTAGCGTAGTTACGTATATTCTTAATTTTGTTAGAGAGATTTTTGTTAAGATCTTGAAAAATGTAAAGTATTGTAATGCATGTTATGAACAAAGCTAATTTTATTAAATAAATGCATGAATTTAAAATTTTCTACAAAACAACCATTAATGTGTAGATATCTGCAAACATGCATATTATGAACCAATACATTTTAAACTTAAAATGGAATTGACTTTGACTATCTAGCAAAAAAAAAATGTTACACTAAAAAAATGTAATATTACTTTGAGTAAAAAAATAAAAAGAGCATACTATGCAAAGCAATAACAATGACCTCGCAATGGTTACTTTCTCATACTTTCCTAGACACACGTAACATTCGAAAACGAAAGCATTACAATACTTTTATTTCAGCGAACTAAGTTCATGCGTGACCGGTATCGGATTCTTTAATCATGCAAGCATGCTCGAGCTCGTAGCATCGGCGAGAAAACCGAAATGCATGAAATATTAAGTGAAAGTGGAAGGAGATCGAGATTATTGTCGATAATCGAATATACCATCGAGTTTCGGTGTTTAGAGTTGTTATTTGAGAAACAGGTTTTGCAGTCGTTTAGTTGCCCCTGCCCATTTAGTCTAGCCGTCTTGGCTGTAGTTGTTATGTTTACCTTCCGTGCTTTAGCGAGGTAGACTCCGGCTTTGTGTATGTCGACCTGGCCGGCCTCCACGTAATCCACGGACTGGGTCACGTGGTGCTCGATGCGGTCCACCAGCTCGCCCTGCTCGGCTAAGGTAGGCGCGAGTGCGCAGGAGGGAGCGGGACGCAAGATTCGCTTACGGCCGATTGGTTCATACAATTTTTAATACACCCATATAATGTTACAGGAAACCGACCGATACGGAACTGAAGGAGAATGTTAGACGGTTAAGACAGAAATTGAGGTGATGAAAACGGAAAACTTATATTAGGATATGAATTATCTTACGGTAGTTATACAGAAACAGACGTGTTTATACGATAGGTACGATATGTTTAGTTGTTACACAGTTTGTTATAATGTAAGTTTATGATCATGATGTTAAGATTTAAAAACACCGAACATTTGTTACATAATAACGTGTTACGAGAAAAAATAAAATACAATAAAATTATGATACAGTTATTATATAACAATTATCACCATAGTACAAGAGGCAAATAACACACACACACCAATGAAGTCATTTAGTGATACACGAAACCAAATACCAAGTCAAGATTAGAAGCCCATTTCACCAGTGTAAGATCGAGCGACAGGTACACACAACAGTCAAAGCGTATTCGTGTTAGTCACATACATATGAGGTTTAGAAATAAGGTTAGTAAAGAAACAATAAAATAAAACATAAGTTTGAACCAATCACCGGAAAAATCGTCGTAAACAAAATGCATGAGGTTCGGACGTAACAAATCATTCACAAACGAAATTGATACGGAAGGAGAAGGAACGGTAAAACGGGGCGGACGTTGGGACAAAACAAAACAAAATACAAATTAGTAACGAATGAATCTAGAGCGGAATGGTAACTCACCCGTCGGGCTTTGCTCTGATATTTTAGGGCCTTCTTAGTGTCTTGTGTGGCGGTTTGGACATAGTCCACAGCGTGCTCTACATGATACTCAATGCGGTCGATCATCTCTCCCTGTATTATAGGAGCGGGTTAACTTTATAATCTGTCTAGTACTACATCACTACATTCATTGATTCAACACCATCGAGCCACTGTAAGACTGTTGTCCTTCATTCCCCAATTCTCCCCATGCTGACGAAGGACAAAGACCCTTCACTTTTATTTTAATCGATTTTGTTATCGAGTTTATGCCAGATTTAATTAAAATTAAAATAATTCTGCTCTAAGGATTAAATAGAACTCTGACGTTGTCTTAACCTTTTCTAAACACACAATTACAATAGATAATGTGACCGGGTTATATATGAGCAGCTCGATGTAGCAAGTTGACTCTAGTTATAATCGATATTGTTTCTGATCCCGTCACTCCCATGTCCATCTTCATACAGCTGACAGCTGAGAGAAATATAATCTGACTGCCTGAGCAAAAGCCTATTGAGTATTTATCATGAAGTGACAAAATACAAGCCTATCTCGACCTTAATAAAGTGGTTCTAGATATCTCCAATAAATTCTTCCTGCTTTGTCTAACATAATTATATAAGAGTAAAAGAGAGGTAATAAAAATGTTTAGTGACCTGACTCTCGACCAGCATGGCCATGTCCATGAACATGTCGTGGAGCTCGCGGATGGAAGTCTCCAGCTTGATGATGTCGGCGTGTCGCGCCTCGATGTCGGCAAGCGTCTGTTTGGCTTGCTGCGTCTCCATTATTATCTGGAAATGTTGGAAAGTAGGTTTGAGAACGAGCATTTGATCAGCAGGAATATGGCCTAATTACTCTTCCAGGGTAAGAGCTTGCTGTGTCTCCGATATTATCTAGAAATGTTGGAAAGTAGGTTTCAGAACAAGTATTTGACCAGCGTGGAGGAATACGGCAAAAGTACCCTTCGAGGGTAATCCCCTGGTATTCTGGCAGTGGGATGATTAAGGTTTAATTTTCATAAACATAATTCACATCTCTGTCTTTCGATCCTGGCCAACCAACCTAACCAAGTTGCAAGTCTACATATAATCGAATTATGGAATTGCAACTTTGCTAGGAGGGCTGAGTCTCTCTTTGCCATCTATCTCAGTCACGTGCTAATTGGGTCCCGGTCCGACCCGTGATTTTGACGATACCTTGACCCATGTCGCCGCTGGATGGCAAACCCCTTTGCTTACCTTGCTTCGACCACCACTTCTTCACTTTTTAACTCCGCCTTGCTACGTATTTTGAACAACTTTACTTTAGATCTATTAAAGCAGTTCCGACGTCTCGAGCTTCCAAGTTTTATTGAAACGGACATAATGTTTGGGGCTAAAATCCCTTACAAGAAAGCGTGCTAAAGCGTGCGTTATAATAGCTCATGTTCTAACTTTACTTGCCAACTTTCAAAAGCGTTTACTTTGAAAGTGAGTAACGCGTCACTGTCACCAACGAAATCAGAGATTCGTTCTTAAAGCATTTAAAGAAGAAGAAGCAACAGTTTTTGTAGAGTTACGTGACAGCGAATCACCAACTCTCGAGGTATCGTGAGTCGGTCTTACAAACTTTCAGAGTAGCATATTTCGGAAGGAATTACCATATATACAACTTCCGAATAATGTAAAGTGGCTGCGCTTAGGAGTTCCATAATCCAGTCCTATTGTAGCACTAAACTATTATACTGAAGATTAAGTTGTTATCGAATCATCGTACATATTCTATTAGCACTATAAATCAGGTAATCCCTTGATATCGAATACGTGAATCAAAATTAATCTATTCGTTTGCTTTATCTATTGATTTCCTTTTGTTTGAGACTGGCGCAGCTGCATTTTTAAATAGAATCAGAATAGTTACGTTACTAACAGATTCTTCAATGTTTTATGTTTTTGCCAGGTAGCCCAAATAAAGGGTCAACTTTTTCGAATAAAATATGTGTAAATGCTTGTCTGTCTCTCTCTCTGTTTATATGTGACTTTAACGGTTTGACAGATTTGTAAATGTTATTAGAATAGTAATAATTTAGTGATGTTGGCTTATTGGTAATAAATATAAATACATTGCACGTAAGAGAGAAAAACTTATAGCACCTATAATAAGCAACCAATTTAAATTGTACTCTAGGTAGTACGGGCGTACATTATCCATATAATGTACCTCCTCCTCCTGTATGTAAGGCTCCTTTTTACTGGTCGTGAACATCGTTTCAATGTTTTAAATGCAAATAGGTTTTTTGTTTTAAAATTAATTATACTAAACTTGTTATCGTGTAGGTTTAATAGCTAGCCAGTTCAGTTTATGCCTAATGTCCCTGCCCCGGCAAACAGAACCGGAATAGGCTTTTAACAAGTTATTAGAACCATTGTAGATTTCAGTTGTAAATGCCATTCACAACCATCCCAGAAAGAAAATGGTTCTTAATTATTTTTACTAGATGCTTCCCGCGGTGTTACGCGTATTTTCCGGGATAAAAAGTAGCCTATAATGTTATATATTCCAAATATTCACCCAAATCAAATATCCAAACCTTTTTAAATACCTATTAGCAGAAAGTAGGATTCATTTTCAATATGTAGAACCCTTATGAGTTACGTCACGGCGACGCATAGTTTCATCTTACAGTAGTACATTTATTTATCTCCGTATTTTGGACGATTTGGACGAGTTGCGAATGGGACGACCTGCGTCCGACCCCTAGTATTGGTATTAGGTTATTATTTGGATGATTAACATATGATTAGTTTGATCAGAGTGTTGTTACGTAAATACTGACCCCCTGAGTGAAGACGGCCGAGTTCCCCTGCTCCAGCATCTCCTCGAGCTCGTCGTCGGTGGTGGCGCGGCCGGTGATCTCCAGCTGCCGCTGTATCCGGCTCTTGCAGCGATCTCGGTAGTCCGTCTGGGTGCGGTTGTACTCCGTCATCACCTCGACGAACTTGCGCGACAGCGTTGAATGCTGTGTCTTTCTTATCCTCAGGTCGGCAGACGATTTGTTCGAGTGCTCCTCTTGTTCGATGTTCTGCTCTATGTCTGTGGATTTCGTTAAAAGTAGGTGGTCAAACGATGACTTATTCGCGATAAAAAAACGTAAAGAATCATGTACAGAAATTACCTGTTAGATGATTTGGCTACTTTTTATGTGTAATCATGGCTTATGTCTTGAAAAACAGGTTATATTTTGTTGTTATAAAATCACGGACTTGTATACATTTTTCCACGTTGAAAATATTTAAATTATTTTCTAACATTTGGCTTTACAAGAGCAAGACAAAAAATCGTTTTGACAAATAATTCGATGTATGGGATCTGAGCATTGCGCGTTCTTAGCTATGAAAAAATGCACGTAAGCCTAGAGTTATGTCAAAAAATACGTAACGAGTGTTCGTTAGAAAAATTTATGCATAAATGCAGTTTCCAATTACGCCCGATATGGCGCTGTCCCATTTTATACATTTACTAATACCAATCTATGGAATATTCGCTACGGATTTTTCGACAGAATGCACGCTAGACCTACTGAATTTCAATTATTTCATAGCTTGCTCGTTATAAGTGTTGTTATTTAATCATGAACGAGACCACTCCAAAATCAGAACACGAAGAGAAAAACAAGAATGAAAAGATTATCCGTGAGATGACTGCACTTACGTTTTAATTTTCCTCTGACTTTGTTGGCAGTTTTCTTAACGTCAGCCATGAGATCTTCCAGCTCGTGCTTTGTTTCTGAAAACGAGAACATTCCGGTCATACTCTCTCCTAATAATAAAGTTGTATTGAATGATAAGGCTTTCAATAGGCCGCTCTTTGCTCTAATTATGGAATAAATTCCTGAATAATGTACGCCCACACAATGAAGACACGAGTGCTATCTCTATCGTGTGGGCGATCTAATTGTCTGCCTATTGTAATCCAATTTGCCGTAGCGATAGCGGCGAATTCGCTCTCAATGAGCTGGGTAAATTTCGTGTGAAATATGAGAAATATCACGTCATTTCGAAGGCATGTTTATCAAATTTCCTGAACGCTATATGGGTCAATCAGGTTTGTGAAAGGCTATGAAAACCGTTTACGTTTATAATGAAAACCGGGCTAATACGTGTGACTAATAGCAATCTGTTATCGAGTGTTGTTGTGGCGATAACAAGTTGACTGGTTATGTAGATGTCTACTTGTCGATGTCGGCTACCTGGTCACATATATACACGAGAAGTAACTACGTCAGCAACAGAGTATAATATAAAAAAAAAAGCAGGAATATCTAAGCATGGTGTTAAAAGTTTAGTTAATGTGTGACAATTGATTCAAGCTGTTGGTAAACTGACAAAAAACTTATCGATTCTAATCTCCCCATTTATTTTGAATGTCTAACAAAACTTGAGTTAGATTTACTAATAGGGTAAAAGGACGTATTTGTCTCAGTAATGGCCATTAATCATTTTAATAAAGCCCGCGATAGTATCATTTATATAGAAAGTTGTGTCTATTGGAGTGCGGTTGAGCGATAACAAAGTTAAACCATTACTCTGACCGGTCGATGTTGATTCTTTGGAATCTACGTCCAAGTTTGGACTCGAAGAGTAATTGACCTCGTAACGAGCACAAGCTTGCCTCGGAGAATATTTACGAGTAAGGCAATACAATTAGCAGGGCAGTATAATGCAATTGGACTATGTTCGATTTAATATTATAACACGAGGAAAACAAAAATAGACGTGCACAAGGAAAACGCTGGGAGTTTATTCCATATCTAGATGATGTCATGACACAAGTCAAATTGCAAAGTTTTCCGAATAAAATGTTGTTTTTGCTGATGATTGTTTTAACATTGCATCAAATGCTTGTGTGTTATGCGATCCTATTTAATCCTAAAAGATGTCCTCAAGTCACGAGATTCTTGGTCTCCATATCACCAGATTATCAGCATATTTACTTCCAAAGTTTCAGCGCTATCCAACAGGCGAGCAGCAAAAATATTTTTATAGCAGTTTTATTTTTGCGCTGACCATTAAGGTCAGCGCAAAAATAAAACTGCTATAAAAATATTTTATCTTTTTATATTTAAAAAATCTTTCCTTCAAAAGCACTCAAGGAATTTCCGAGGATAAATAGTTATTTAAATCGTTAAAAAAACATTTTATGTAAATGACTACTGTCTACCGAAATCAGGCGTCATTCTTATCGAGAAAGTTATCGTTAACATCTGGCGCGGGCAAACAGTGTGAAGAAAACGAAAGAAAATTGCGTTTTGCCCGAATTGTTAAGGATAAGGGAATCGCGTGAGGCACTTTATTCCCCTGATGAAAAATGCTTACTACACCGAGAAGGCTACTGAGTCCCCTCATAGTTTATATAGCTATTTATAAAAATGTGACTCGAGTCCTCGAATATTGACTGAGGATCGGGATCCTCGTGCCCCTTATGTATAAGCACTTTGTGATAAGCCTGGGGAAAAATGAGAGCAGCCACCCGCCTGGCTGGAAAATAGAAAGATTGGCTTTATGTTTGCTTTTGCGCCAACTTACCCGGAATAATGATCAGATCTACGAATTTCGGGAGCCTGTGTACAGAACACGGATAAAACAGTCTAAATGAGCTCGTTGGAGTTGTGTTGATGTTAGCAGGGCGGAGTAGTAGCTTTGTCAATATTTGACTTAATCCAACTTTTCACTGATTTCAAAACTTAGTCCGTGTGAGTTTGGCGAACTTAACCACGTGCCCAAAACTAATTATGAAATTTATGAAAGAATAAAAACCCATTAATACATGTAAACAGTATGAAATACTAAACTATCCAAATACAAGTACAAAATTGAACCTCTGGAAACAAAATTCTGCGTTCAATGCGCAATGCAGAAAATGGACCAGTATGCAGCTCCCATTATGAGAAACTCCAAATAGCTTCACAATTTGTGCATCGATTCGCTGTGGATAACGTAAAATACAAACAAAGTTTGCTCGTTGCTCTGAATATAACAGAATAGTTATTGCTATTATTCTGCATGCATACAAGGCCGTTCGGGAGCCGGAGCGCTCCAGACTATCCGATTTGACCGAACCAACTCGTCGGACGAGATTTACATAAACTATTTAGTGTGTGCATACGCAAACGTGCGAATAAATTGCCCACGCCTGCGGAATACAACGCTAGCCTTTATATGGACTTGTTGAGTTTGTATTTCCGCTCAGTAAATGGAACACACGACGGGTAGAATCGTCGCGTGTAGAGAACAGGCTGCGAACACTGTTACGTTGTTGTTTCAGGCATATTCCCTTGTGGGCTATTATCGTGGCACAGTTGTATACTTCTGAAAGTTAACTCTTGCCCGTTTATGCGAATTTCGGGTCGTTGCCAACACTCTGGCACTATGAAAAGATTTGACTGCCTTACCCCGGTGGGGTCGGAACGTAGAGATCCGAGAGCAACTCGACTATGTGTACAATAAAGTTGTTACAGACAATTAACTCTCTCCTAAAACGCGTGGTAATAAAAATGCTTGCGTAGGTTTGTGTTACTGTGTCAGATAATAGACTCGAAAGCACCTGTCATATAAACTCTATAAATTCCTTTTTGTCGCCTGGTATACTATACTATCTATACTATACCTATCTACCTACCTACCTACCTACTACTATCTATACTATATCTATACTATCGCTATACTATTTTCTGTTGAGCCCATTTGAAAATTCCGTTAAAAGAAGTCGTCTACCGCTATTATAAACTCATCCACATCATCATCCTTTAGCTAAAAGATAAACAACTTGAATTGAATAGTAGTAGATTTGTAATCACTTTTAGTAAGAATTCTCTCTAAAAAAACGTATCCTACGAAATTATTCCCTGTCATCCGCATGCAGACAACGCAAAAAATCCTTTAAAAAGAAAATCCAATTTCTCGATTCCCCGATTCATGTAAAAGTTGAACCCTCCCTTTCAATTGCTTCAAAGAGAATTTAATGGGTTTCATTGATTTTCGCTTTTCCAGCTATAGAAACCGCTAAAAATATATACTTAAGAGTTATGGACGTCGGTTTAATGATCGATCTTCGGGTAAACTAACAAATGGAGCCGCAACCGCTGAATCTACTGAATGATCGGGTAACTCGATTGAGATAAAATATTCACGATGGACAATCGCCTTCCATTCATCGGCAAACAAATCGATTCTCATGTCCACGACGACGCTTCATTCAACAGATTTAGCGTGAATCACTTACTAGACGCCTTTTCTGAATAAATCTGTTTTGTTTATAAAGTTCCAAGACTTCTAAGTGTATTTATTATTGGCTTGGCTTCCAAAAATATATCGTATTGAGTTATTTAATAAATATCTCGAGGAGTACATCGCGATTGCGTATATTTTCGCCAAATTGAACAACTTTGCGCCTCGTGGGAAATCGTCGGTACCTAATCTTGTGACACTGACGACATTTTTATAAGCTCCTTCCAGATTTTCCTCAACATTGACGGATAAACAAACATAATAAATAAACCCATCATTTATGTGTACGATATTTTCCGTGATAAGTTAAACTTTATTAATCGCTTCATTTGGAAGTTTTGAGGACGAGTGAGAGTGGGTAGCATGTCACTATCGACATAAAATGTTAGTTTGTTCGATAGTAACGTCAGCAACAGCGGCGATGGCTTATTCGAGGCTATTTAGGTCGGGTCAATGGCTAATCGTGACTACTCGCGACGCTCCTGCTGAGGGCCACTGTTGTGAAGTGGACCTATAAAGCCGTAGAGAATACGGGCCAACACATCGTTAAATATTATCACAACTAGACGCTTTTATGCCCACTTCTAGCACTACTTTCGATAGATTCTATTTCCTTTTTATAATGCTCGATAGCCAGCATTCTAAAGACCATATTTTCGTATATTCCTTCACAAAAGTTAGGAACATTGATATGGTGATTAAGAATATATTTTCCCTCATAAAAATAAATATTCAGAGCACAGAGAGAATAAATGGAGAACTGTGTTCCGAACTTAACAAAAGAGACTTTTTTATTGAAATACATACTTTTACGGAAGGCCTACTTGAATAATAAATTAACACAACTTGTAGTACGCGACTCGGCTTGTATTTGAGGTAAATAAAATTCTGTATAGAAAACAAAAACGTTTAATGCAAAATATCATTAAACACATTTGTATTGTTTTGTCGTTTTATTTTAGTTGGTTTACGTTTGATTTGCCTTCGGTGTTTGTCTATCTAAATCCGGACGTAATTACAAATCTTCGAGGCTAATAAAGAGTCATGATGACATCTAGAGACATTTTGATCTCGTCAAAATGCCAAGTGTTCTCGTGAAAGTCAGACAGACGACCGCCCCCATGTCTACGTAAATGCCACCATTCCGCCCTTCAATACAGTGTGGGGGTATATTCCACAAAGTTAGACCGGCCTACGCTTAGCTCCAATAACGATTTCCATGTAAACCATGAATAAGAAATGATATCAGAAATATATATTTTTAGAATAATGTTTATCTCAGGAATAGGAAGGCGCTTATTTTGATTGATCTTGGTAAGTATTTCATTGAAAGTAAATAATAAAAGTTACTTTAATACTTAGTTGCAGTTATAATTATCGGAATTTTGGAATTATTTGGATAGATCATAACCATCATCATTGGCAGCTTATACAGTCCATTGTAGACCACGGTATATACAATTATACATCCAAATACAGCCTTTAAGGTTGTAGTTGTAGGACTTGTAGTTGTAGGATTGTAGGTACATGTAAATTGTAACAGCTAGCTTATGTCTCGTTGATGTTTTCTCGCTATAATTAAGCTGTCACTGTCTATGAATTTATTATTTACAGCACACCACCGGGGAGATGTCACCATCGTTGACCTTTCGAGACTTTACCAAGAACTCCATGTTTTATAGGTCCCTGGGAATACCTCAGGTGATAACCCATCTATAATTTGTAGGTAACCTACATTACGTATACGACTTGCACTAATCTATAACATTTTCGAGTAAAATGTAACTAAGTAGTTTTCAATTTATTGTAGCTAGCAACCAATGCTTAAATATTCGTTCCATTTTTATTAATAATAATGGCACGTTGCATCATAATATTAAAATTGAATTTCCTCGTACACATTTCATAGACATTACGTACAAACAATAGGTTTTACTATAGAAAAACTATTGTTTGATCGAGTTTGATTAAAGAATTTAAATTGAGTTATTTCAAAGTATAGAATACAGTAGGGCTAGCACAACTTTGACGTAAAATGCACAACTTTGACGTAAAATTACGTAGCGAGTTTTCGACAGAAAAGTGCACGCCATTTACGACTGTCAAGTATGCTTCTGACGGGCGTCAATGGCGTACACTTTTCTATCGAATACTCGCTACGTATTTTTACGTCAAAGTTGTGCTAGGCCCACAGAAAAAAGATTAAGAAAGTCGATCTAGAAATTCTATTTGTGACGAAGCAACTATTTTTGATTTTGGCAGACCAA
The DNA here is from genome assembly GCA_949125135.1 of Alcis repandata. Taxonomy (NCBI): domain Eukaryota; kingdom Metazoa; phylum Arthropoda; class Insecta; order Lepidoptera; family Geometridae; genus Alcis; species Alcis repandata. The sequence continues at coordinate 4,310,886 of OX421226.1, read as the reverse complement.
TTAAACAATCCCAGCCAATTACCGTGACATTTTCATACAAAAACTAAGCTTTCATACATACTCTCATCGGACTGCGGCGCTGATAGAATGGCACTGTGCTTCTTCTTCACTTCCTCGACGTTGGTTTGAATCTTGTCTATCATCTCTCGTATCTCTTCCACCTAAGGGAAAAAGAAAAACACCTCATTAGTAAAACATTAGTTTTTTCGTCGGCTGGGCCGCTGCGGAGCTCGTTAAATAGTTAATCAGCGTGAGAGGAGAACCGGCCGTCTTTATTTTAGCTCTCGCGTTAATTGGTTATTTGGTGAATAGTTTTTACGATGCAGCAGGGTTTGCCGTTTGTCTCGGCATCGGGTCGGGCTTACGACCCTGAGTCTAGCCGAGGAGGCGACGACGCTGGCACTTCGCCAGACCCCCTGGGCTGCACACCACGACCTAGTCTACTCCCTCCCACCCTATAATCCATATAGACTTGCACAGGAAATTACCATAACCTTGTACTAGTATTTATTCTGTAAATTTCTGTACCATAATCATGTTAGCTTCTGCGACTTCTACAACACAGCGTGTCTGAGTCTGTCTGCAGTACAAACTCTATAGCTAAATAAAATACTTGATAGATTTCGAGTTATATTTAAACACGAGTGTTAAAAATGTCATTTAAAACCAATGTTCGACCTCCTACATTTATATCTGTATTTGAGCAGCAATAAGTTGCCTTTATCACCCATAAAGTTGATTAAATGTCTGCTTCTTCGTTTTAACAGTTCTCTGCAGTATTTCCTAGTTCATAGTTTCACTGGTTCGCTGCTAACTTAGCAAACATTTTGTCTCTGTCGTAATTATGCATACACATTACACGTCTTTGTAAGTAACAGCCATAGTTTTAAAGAGAAAGAAGCTCGTAAAACAGTGTCTGTAGGAAATGTTTTCCACGAGCGATTTACGCCCGACCTGCATAGCGATTAGCACATAAAAAGGTTTGGTATTTTCGATCTCGTTTCATTTTTTAGGGTTCCGTACACAAAGGGTAAAACGGGACCCTATTACTAAGACTCCGCTGTCCGTCTATCTGTCTGTCTGTCTGTCCGTCCGTCCGTCTATCACCAGGCTGTATCTCATGAACCGTGATAGTTAGACAGTTGAAATTTTCACAGATAATGTACTCGTATTTCTGTTGCCGCTATAACAACAAATACTAAAAAACAGAATAAAATAAATAGTTAAGGGGGCTCCCATACAACAACCGTGATTTTATTGCCGTTATATAGATAATGGCACGGAATCCTTCGTGCGCGAGTCCAATTTGCGCTTGGCCGGTTTTTTAACACGCTTTTATTAGCTTCACCTGTATGTTTGTATGTTTGTATGTTTGTTTGTATGTAACCGACTCCTTTGAGCGCGTTTTTGACCCACTTTAAACGGTCAGATTTCTTTCAAACTTTGTAGATATATCGAGGACCGATGACAATACACTAAACAAATCGTGTTTTTTAGTTTTTTTAACTATTAATTTTTTTAACACGCTTTTTCTATAAAGTTTCTTTTACTTTTAATACCGTTTAACTTACAAATGGTAATTTCGTCATTTGTGTCAGAGAACAGAGTGGCGCAGTGGAAGCGTGCTCGGCTCATAACCCAGAGGTCCCTGGATCGAAACCACGCGCTAGAAATCTTTTTGCTCAATTTTTTGTTACGCATCAATTTTATTTTATGAGGTCTGAGGATCGAAACCACGCGGCTACAAATCTTTTTACTCAATATTTTTTGTTACGCATCAATTTTATTTTTAATTTGCTTGAGCAGACGGCCAAAATCGGATAACACCAACACATTTGTACATATTAAGGATGGTTAATAGTTAGCAAATCGAACTAAAAAGCGAAAAATAAATAATAGTTAAAAAAAACTAAAAAAACACGCTTTTTATAAAAAACCGAACTAAAAAAATAGAAAATAAAATTTTATAAATTTAAATTAAGAATAGGGTTGAAAATTTCAATAAATATAAATTAATAATAGTGTAAATAAATAAATATATGTATTTTATTTTTAAAAAAGCGTGGGGTGCTTTCTAAGATATTATCAAAATGCTAATCACTCTACTCATGTCTGTCAATACAAAATGTATCTACAAAATATATAATATCTATTGACCCATGCACCCCACGCTTTTTAAAAATAAAATACATATATTTATTTATTTACACTATTATTAATTTATATTTATTGAAATTTTCAACCCTATTCTTAATTTAAATTTATAAAATTTTATTTTCTATTTTTTTAGTTCGGTTTTTTATAAAAAGCGTGTTTTTTTAGTTTTTTTTAACTATTATTTTTCTTTTCGCTCGTTCTGCGTGGAAATGCTTACGATGAAAACATTACAAGATTTATGGATTTCTTTCCAGAGTTAGGCTTTTGTTTGTGATTACAAAGTTTATTTAGCTCGTCCGTGTCGCACAAATGGTGTTATTTTTTTTTTTTTGTAAACTTGGAAACTTTTGGATAAATAACGAAGCTGATCGACAAGGAATTGGCGAAAAAAATTAAAATTTTTGAACGTTAAGCTTACACGAGAAATTAGTTTTTTGTATTTTTCGTATAGTAGATAGATAGATCCCACCAAAAATTACAGACAAATAGGATCATAAAGGAGGATAGTAAGTATTGCTTTTCGTCTAATTCTAGACATTATTGTAAAGAAAAGGTCCAACGTTCGTGTCCATCAATTTGATAGAAGCTTCCGATAGCATCTTGGAAACTAATACGATTTTCAACTATTAGGCTTGCTTGCTCCAAGGAATTTTATTCCATCTCTAGAGCGGCGGCTTCCGTCCGTGCCCTGAGGCGCCACTCAACGTGAAATTCGGTTTCAGGGATCACTGGCAGCTAACCGCAGAACAAACGTTACTTGTCAACCTAACCACCTCTGGTATGAGCATTGTGGTCTATTGTTATTCTTACCATGTTTTACCTACTCATTAAACAGCATGAATATATTGCATGTGTATTTTTCACCACATTGTCGCTTATCAACGAGTTGGTGGTCAAACGCAGATTTATTCGTCACGAAAACATAACAATATTGAATATTAAAAACATCTATGTATTAGAACATGAACATACAGCATTTTTGATTTGTAGCTTTTTAAAACAATTATTTGTGCCTATTTAACAGATAAAATTAGTACATACTTTCATGTTTAAAAACACGGTTTACGTACTTCCTGAATACATGAATTGCTTCTAACTTTATCATCCAAGTTTCGTACAGAATGCGAACACGTTACCGTCTGAACCCGGGAAGTATTTCAAAATTTAGCTTTTCTTTGATCGCTCGAGGCCTACGATCCGTGTCGATTAAAATATGAAAAATTTACCTTTTGTAATATTTCATTGTACGAAAAGTTAAAATTTTTGGGCAAGGTCACAGACAAACACGAACACAGACACGAAAAAACAAATCCAAAATTACTGCGCGCGGTTTCACCCGCTATACTACAGGAACCGTCTAATTATCTGGGATAATAAGGAGTCTTTATGTAATTCTAGGGTATATGTTACCTCCATACAAAATTTCATCCAAATCCGTTCAGCCGTTTTTGCATGATGAGTAACATACACTCAAACATGCAAACTTTGGCATTCATAATATTAGTAGGGTAGGAAGCTATTAAAAATGAATATTACTAGCCTACTAAAACTAAGGAAAAATAACAGGGACGGAGCGTAGGCGTTACCGCGGGTATACCGAATGAATCATTGTAAAAACACTTGACTCGATGATTAATATGGCTGGTATCGTCATTATAAATATGTACCTATCATTTCATCTCTGACACTGGTCACATGTTTCATATCACCACGTTTTATACGATAGAAAACAGCATAATAATGCTAAAAATAAGGTGCCTTAGGAAAGATCTTACGAAGTTGGCCCACCAATCAAATCTGTGTATCTGAAGCTTAATTAAGATAGTTTCATATCAAAAAGTAGCCTTTGGCCGATGGGAGCAATAGCAATAGCCTTATAGCAATAGGTAGGTACATCTATGGGTAAAAGACAAAAGTAGCAGCAGTCAACGGAAAGTAAATCGAAGCATCGACTTGTTCCGTGAGTTCAAATTTGAGTCTGTCAGTGCTTCAGTCTCATAAACCCGATATCATATCCAATTTATCTGCAACTTCCAGCCTGTTCCAGCGTTCGGATCGATATGGACGCGGCCGAGCACGTCACTCACTGATGCGTCCCGATGAGAAAAGTTTTCTAATTTTGGTGCAAGTATAAATGGTCGCGACATTCAGACGGTTATTAAATTTTAATCTGTAATCGATGTTCTATTGATTTGGGTCTTTATCTGGCGTGTAGAGCAAACTGGATCAAAGATTGGCACCAGTATAAATTTAAAGGTTAGCTGTCGCCAGTTGATATAACCTACGATTTTTATAAAAGAGGCTGCAGAGGAACGAACATTTTGCCGTTAAAATGCGCCATTTTCACATTGCATAGCTTACAAAGTTTTTTGTTTCCCATACTCTTTTCTTCTTTCGTTTCACTTAAGGTTTCGTTTTATTTCTAGTACCACAATCGATAAGTGGTCTTAGAAACTTTGCACAGCCCAAAACAAATTGCTAGTCTCAAAAATCGCTATATGCAGCCTAAAAACTCTAGTATAGCCCACTCAGCGTATTCGAATCAACTAGTCCCTCCCATAAAGTAACAAATTGGTATCAAGGGTCATTATTCCATTGACACAAGTCTGATTTATCTGCGGGCGAGCGGTTCTTGCGTTGCGACTGGATCGATAGCAGCCGCGGTCGGAGCGCGTCGTCGGCACTCGTCAGTCGCAACACTTCGCCGGCGGGTCGGCAATTAATCAGATTACCGCGATAACCGATACCAGCCCGAAGCCGGTCGATAGCCGACCGATCGGTTTATTGTCTGCTTGGTTAAACGTCTTTGTGATGCTCGAGGTCTTACCGCTTAACTGAGTTATTTACGAATCGAGTGTAGGTTGTGAGGAGCAAAATAACTTCGTAGGTTTCCTGAAACCTTCCTACGTAAAATTTTCACGCGCGATACTTGAACTCTTTTGTGGGATATTGTGAAAAGGATCCTTTAAAATATATAAATATCCCACGTAATGAAAGCAAAATCTATTATGTAATATGTGTTAATTTAAAATATGAATCTAACATACGTTTATAATGTAGTCTCTTCTATAAATTAGATACGTATCGTCGTTTATGAAGCGAATTGTCCTGTTATTGTAACTTGCATTATGCAAGTTATATTTCCTGTAATAAACGAATTATTACTATTGAAAAAACCCGCATTACTCTAGAAGTCTAGTCACTTTCTAGTGTTAACAATAAAGAGTTTTTCTATCTCTCTTAGTCACCATCACGAGTCTAGATAATATTCGAGCGCTAGAAAGGCAGGAGATCATTAACCCCGAGTTTCCTAGAGAACTTGACTCGAAACTATTAATAAAGTGCAAAGCGCCGCCTACACGAACAGGACAGGACCGTTAATTCGGCTCACTTGTATAGGCAGCGTGATAAACTTCCGAAGAGGAAAAGGAAGGAACAAAAATAGAAAGCTGGAGCTAAAATTATCCTTTTCACGGAGACAGGAAGTTATTAAGCGGGCGGATAAAGGAACAGCTGTAAAGAGTGAAATAAAGTATGCAAACGTGCAAAAGGGTTGGAAATGAAACGTGCTGTTATCTAAAAATTGCATATAACATATAATATATCAACGTGCATACAATAAGCTGCGTTACTGAATAAATCATACTTACAATTTGCAAGATTCTTAACTAGCAATCAGATTAACCTAGAGTAATTCAATGCAGTGACTCCACATATCACACATTTCATTCAATTAAACGGCCCGGCAATTACGTTAATGACGGATATAAATTATGCGCCAGCATGAACTGCAGCGGCCACTATTCCCCTTTCGAAATAAACAAATAGGGATTCCCATCATATATTCATATGAGATTCATATACGCTATGAGCTCTGAATAAGAGACCAGATGAAGCACATCTCATTATTCAGAATGGGACTGATGTTCTACATTTCCGCTTCTATTTTATTCAAATTGTAAAAGGCTAGTTTCTTGTACTACATGTGAAGTTTAATCAAATCAGTACAAGAATAAAAATATATGTTATTCATGAGGTATTGTTAAAACTGTGTCTGATCTCGACAAATTTGAATTGACTATTCAATCAATGCTTGAGTTCGAAAGTTACGTGACAGTCATTTTCAGCTCTACGTAAGCTATTGTGTGGTCACTTTGGAAGCTTGAAGAAGGAAAGCCACAATTTTATAGACCGCAGATAAGTATTATATTGCTATGATGAAAAATCTGGCAACGTATCATAATTACTTTTACACTATTTAATTTTTTGTTCTGCTTTCTTAAAGACTCTTTCAATAACATCGCAAACACCGCTCTGCTGCTAGATTTGCTAGCAACAACAGCGCTGAGCATAATGACTTTCTTCCAAGATTAAAAACATGAATATGATAGATAGCTCAAGCCGAGGCCTACATAATATGGTAACGTCATGTGCCATTAACGAGAACCGTCCATGGAGCACGTTAGCACATCAGACGCACACATAATAACATGTAAATGAATTGCACGATTATGATGAATACCAACCACTGGCTGAATATTTATGATAGCCATGAGTTCTGCTCCGGATTTAATGAAAACTCACGCGCGATTCGAGGCACGGAGACTGGAGATGTGTTTTTTCGTGTTCATGTTACATCAGGTACAATATTATACTTTCTTTGTTCCTTTTTGTGGTAATGGCACATTCCCGTCTGTTTGGTATTAGGTGAAAGAGATAAATTATTTGTTTATGGTTCCATATTACTGCGTTTAGGGGTCGTAAGTACATATACTTTATTTTTTTTGGTACACTAACAGTAATAGTTTAGGATTGCAACAAAATAAACAAACAAAGAAATTGGATTCATAAAAATACTTTTGCATAATTTGTTGTAAGCAAAAATGCGGTGAATGATGATCAAACACATACCTAAAAGAGGTCAAACTTCACCCTTTATTATCATGAAAGCAAAAGGTTGCGTATTCATTCGCTGTATACTGATTCGGAAAATGATATTTGAGACCGTAAAAATATGCTCGTTTCAGTCTTGCTTCAGTAGATTCCGTTGAGCAAAATATACTGTACCATTTTATGCTTTCAGTAAAAGTAAAAATACTGCTTTATTTAAACGCTGCCCGAGTACATGCTTTCCCGTAGCGGTTTCTCGCGTGCAAAGGAACGGAACTCAAAGAAAAAACGTTGGTCCTTTAAATTAAAGCAACGCGGGTACCTTACCTCCTTCACACAATGTGATTGTTCTCACGATAAAATATACCTACATAGAGTCAGTAACGGCTAGCCTTTGTGCTAGCTGCATAATGTGGGAGTTACGAACATAATCCACCTGCCTCCATTGCAGGTGCAATTAGCTGCAGTCTTGACCCACTAAACAATCCGTAGAACATAGCGTTTAGATACTTGCTAAACAGACTTTCGAAACTATATTTCTTTCACGCTTTATTTTTAAGCTCGTAAGCTCCATTCTTGATTAAAATGCTCGGTACGAAGCAAATGCTAATCTGATTTACCAACATAGCAAGCATAAGCAAGTAGTAAAACAAATTAGGTCATTTATAACTTTCACAGGATACGCCAAAAACTTTAAAGAAAGTTCAGCATTCAACGACCGCGGTTCTGTCAAACATATAAATGTCTTTGATGTCCAAGTTTCAGCAGTAACAGAATTTCATGGAGAAAACTTAGTCGTTTCCCGTCGTGATCTTCATTAATTTTTATCCAAGTTTCCAAGTCTTTACGACATTATAAAAATGTTGAGTGCACTTTTTGACAGAAGGCCGTTGATCAAACGAGACAAAAAAATATTTAACTTTAGAAGTAGATATAGAATGAGTTACTGAAAAAGAAATAAAAAAAATATCAGCGACTGACTGGACTTGAAGGTTTTCGGTCCAGTTACTATGCCATATTAATAATGCCTTTGCCTCTAATTATGCTACAGTCCAGCCTTTACTTTAACCTAAAGTGAGGCAACACTTAAACAAATAAAAAAAAAAACTCGATACTTTCTCTTTCTAGAATAGTTCCTTCGGTATTTGCAAACAATCCGAATGCTCACCTTTTCACGTATAGAACGCGAGGATCGGGGATAATTGGGAATTTGTTCCGTTAGATACCGCAATATACACGTGCTGGCTTCTGAGTTTACACTCCCACTTGTTATCCCAATTTGCCATTTAACTGTGTAGGTACACATTCCATTTACATACATACATATGTATGTATTCTATTTAAGTACACGTATTTCGATGTAACAAAATCTGGGACATGGATTAACTTTATGAAAGCCTCCTTTGAAATCTAATTAATTTAACCAGACTCCTGAATAGTAGCTTAATGGAGGTTCGATGTTATTTGATTATTTGAATTTAAATTTTATTTCTAGTTGTTTGGTTTATAGCTACTGTTTACTTAAGGTATTCTTAGTTTAGTCTCTAAACTTTAGATTGTAAGTGACTATTTCTTCGCCGCCACTAAAATTTCATTGTTAGGAGAGATCTAACAAAATTATATCAAAATTTCCTCAAATTATGGATACTACTAGCTGCGCCCAGCGCGAGCGGTTTAGTTTATATGTTAATCCAAGGCATAAGCTATCTTAATAAGAGTCATATCAAATTTCATCCAAGCCGTTGAATGCGTGATTGAGCAAAAAACATCTAAACTGTGACATTATTAGGATATCATAATCATTACTATAGGTATATTTATCCAACCAGATAGCTAAATTATAGAATAAAAAATATACGAATCCTGATCGACTAATTGGCGGAATGGCATTGTGGATATCGCAATAGACTTCGAAGCCTACGTTCCGCCCAAGGCGTCCAATTAGAGCACCGGCCTGAATGTATCCTCGATTTATATTAAAATCGTCGTCCGATATAAAAAGACCATCGTTAAATAATATAGATTTCATCGCAAATAAATATTACGGATATTGGGAAGACTTCAATCGGTATCATTATGGATTAAAGAAAAGAAATTCCGTTTACTTACGCTCGTATCGTATTCGAATACGATTAAACAAAGAGCGTCATACGATTAACTATTGAAGAGCGTCTAAAACTGTGCCTTAAAATCGATTTCCTTGCTACCAAAAAGCAGCAAATCTTAGGGTAACGAAGACGGGTTAAACTAGGTTCAATCTTGGCACGGAAATAGGTATTAGATTTAGATGAACAAACTTACGGTTTGAATGGAAAATGGGACCGAGCATTAATCTGCGGTGGATTCCACTAATGGAAGGATCTTTATTGTTGGATGCCCCTAATGCCACCAAAGATGCAGGGTCTGAGTAAAGCCTGCGAGCTCCATTTACCCGAAGCTTTTACTTTGAGCCCAATTAGATTGCGTTCAGATGTCATATAGACTGTTCTTATTACGATTTGAACTATGGCAGACGCATGGTAGATATATGAAGCTATTTTATACTAGGTACTTTGGAAACGCCCCTTGACTACGTCCCGACATTTCGTGTCATATTTTACTCAACACATAAAACCTGCCGAGATAGCAAAGAAAATGAGTCATGCTCAATCATCCATGATCGATTTCTGCTTGCAGACACCGGCTAAGTTAAATCTGCCAAAAGTCTGTTGGTTCGTCGTAAAAATTGGGTCCAGAGCATAGAGCGACGAAAAATCGAACACAAATCGGATTTTCCGTCTAGCGTCCCAATTAATCACTTGAATGAGCATTGGTCACCGTAAACGTACACCGGACCCGTCGGTGTCGAGGCTCTTATTTCACAGCTACCGTGTCACGGACGAGGACGATAATTGACAAAGGCGTGCTAATTCTGATAGTGGAGCTATGCAAAATTTGAAGTGGATCTAGAAATCTCATTAAACAGTTACTCACTAGCTAGTATAGTGTTTGCGGGTTTATAGTGGCTTTATTTTAAAACCGCATTAATCTGGCTTAGTTAACATTAATTGTGCCTTACTTATAAAGACTGCTTAAAGTTATTCACTGCTTAAAATGCACTGACAACTTCTCTCTGATGTGAAATGTCACTTGCGTAAACAAGACGGAGGCTTTTAAGCAGTGACTAACTTTAAACAGTCTTTATTAGTAAGACCCATAAACTGTAAGCTCTCTAAAACAAGAAACAAGTCGCGAACCACCGAACAACCACAACTATTCACAGGTTTCTGCAAGATTGCCAAACTTAGGTATTGTTGCAGAGACCCTTCTAAGTAAGGATTTACTTGGTGAATATTCAAACGACTTGAATGAAGTTGTACATCAAAGCAATAGCCAACAACAAACCCAACACAAGTTTGTTGAAGTGCATGTAAACACGGTGAAATAGTATAGCAAGTTGCTATATTCCAGAATAGCGTGCCGACTAGTGCCGAGCCTACCGGCGGCCAGGATTTCCGTCTCTTCACCGCTTCTACCTATCTCACAATATCCGCAACTTCGTTCGAGTAGATCTCGAGAACTGCAACTGCGGGGTTTTCATGGATTTATTCCGCTCGCACGGTCACGATACGAAAGTGCTCCTTGAGAAAACTTCGCTTGCTCGCTACAAAAATAAGGCTTTGAAGGTTTTAGCGAGAACCGGAAACTTTGAGATCTCACGCGGGGCTGGATAGTAAACAAAAACTCACAGAGAAATATTGCTGGTTTTAGTGAGCTGTGTACACAATTCTTCACGGTTTATGAATATTTATTGGGATTGATATACGCAGTCTCTTTGAAAAAGGTCTTTGCTTGATCTTATTTTGTTTCATGATTGGAAAAATTGTGAAACAGATTTGAACAGAGATTTTCAAGAGCTTAAGGTAATTCAATAAAAACTGATTACTATACAGTATATAATACGATGATAATACGCTTATATAATGCTACTAGAAGAAGCCAGACTAGGAAAAAACTTCGAACATTAAATAGCTCTTGCCTAGAAACACTTAGAACATTACGCCATGCAATATTGACGTCATCAGTGACTCACATCGACTACTAGACTGATTTTGTACATTGAAGTTGAGTTTTATGATTTTGTGAGGTAGTTAAGTGGCGCTGAGAAAGTAGCTTATCTAATGGTAAGCATGACGCTTGCCCACAACAGTTCAAGTCCACCCAGAACTAAAAACTAAAAATCTGGCGTGGCAATGACTTGAGCTCGTCACACAGAGATATAAGATATTACTCCTTTTGTCCCGTAAATTGATTGTAATTCGGAACACAGTACTACACTACTGTTCGTTAAATAACTAGCAAAGGTGTGGTACTTCCCCAGGTAGACTCAGCAAAAGAGCCCTGCCACTGCCACTTCTAAATGTGAAGGAGCAAGAGGTTAGAAAAAGGATCATTATCATACCAAGCCCTTACTCGTCCTATTGTTGGATAAGACCCGATTAGCACAAGAAAGGACAGATGGTACAATAAGAGAGAAAAAGGATAGTAGTGTAGTGAAGTGGAAACCTAAGGTAAATGTACAAAGGTATATAGATATTAGTAGTAGTTACGTATTTTACTATGGAAACTAACTTGTTTTTGACACATTTTGTTTAAATTAACACGAGAATACTCACGAAACGAAACAACTTCATTTTTACGTGAGTATTCCCGTGTTAATTAGTTAACGTATTCCAATTTTTAGTTTTAGTATTTTACTATGAAAAGTTACGGGATCATAGCTTAGTTTTTGGTTTTGCAGTCGTTTAACATCACACGCGTGGCGAGCCGAGGTTCGTAGTGCCAGACTGAACGCGACCCACGTCACGCTTGTAACCACTCCTTGAAAAAAATCACCGAATTTGACCCATACTAGTTGGAGTATCCGACTCAATAATACGCAAGTATACTCCCGTGTTAACTATAACAAAATGTATTCTACATTGTACTAATTCCTTCAATCCCTGAATGTCTTGCTGCAGAACAGCTGCATGTAGTTTTCAATTGATTAAACAATAAACATAAGTGGACAGACAGTGCACGAACTGGAACGTAATTTCGTAAAGTGTTCTCTTGAAATCGGGAAGAGAGTTCAATTACGTGACCAAACTTAATTCTTTGGAAATTTCCGGCTTTCAGTAATTAGCAGTATAAAGTTATGAATGAAGTTTTTGATTGTGGCGATAAGAACTTAAAACAATAGGAAAGTAGAGTCGTTTCAGTGCGTTATTTTAAGAGTGAGAATTTTTGTGCTCCAACTTTTTTTTGCACGGGTGCATAAATTAATCATATAAAGCTCTAGGCTTCGTCTCTGTGTTAGATGCAGGTGGCGTTCTTATGTACTTCCTCACGTAGTAACTCAGTAGTTTTATTTAGTTGAGAATCTGTTTATTAGAAGATAATCCTGCGAATCGGTTTCTTCTAGGCGAGCGTGCTCCATCGTAGACCACATCGTTACTTACCATCAGGGAAGAGATGGCGGTCAAACGCAAGCCTATACTGAATAAAAAACCTCTCTGATATTTGATTCTGGCTCAATGATATTCAAAATGGGCTTTCCACAAGCGGCTTTCCTGTTCAGTTGCTACTCGATGAATAGTGTCTACAATGTTAATTTTTTTGGTCCGTCCTCCTCCAGTCCACCTGTTCCCCCGACTGTATCAAGGACCTTTTTTGTGGGTATGGTTTTCATATTAATCGTGTATATTAAGTCAACATTTCTTCAACGTTTTACTTATATATTATGTTAATATGTTAATTTATATCTTACCTCACTGAAGAACTCGTCCATGAAGCCCCCTTCGACAGCGACGTTGACGTCGTCGGGGCCGACATCGTCATCGTCGCTTTGCGCCTGCGCAGAAAGAAAAAACATTCCATTAGTAAAATTGATAAACTGTTAGAAGTAGATCATTTCTCTCTATAGCTCAATATAAGTTTCAATCAATTGCGTTCGTTTGTTCGACAACATAGGATAGAATGGAATCAAACATAAGATATTGGTAATAAGTCTTTACTGAGAAGTCTTAAAAATATTTATCTGCCTCAATATCAGCCAATGTTATCGTCATGTCTTATAAGTTGAAGTACTTTTGCTTGTTAAAGGAAACGAACTCGAGAAGACAAGTTAAAACAATCAGCAATAAAATACCGGCTAGTTGAAAAGGTCAAACGAAAAAATATAAATTTGAATAAACAAAATAAACAGACTTAACAAATAAAACGAAAGTCTATATTTGGCTTTCATAAATGAAAATATAGCATTGTTAATGAGTGGCTGCCACAAAAAGCAAGCAAACTCATAATTCGTAGCGTAAACGCGGTCGGACGTTGGATGGCGAGCACGTAAAGCAAAATAGAATCCACTTAGTCGGAGCGAGCTGGCCATCATTCAATTTATACGAACGCGCTAGCGAGTGTATCCACAAAAGCCTGCCGTGCGGATGTACTTCCCCGCCTATGAAAATAATTCGGTTATATTATGCGACACAACAACATTAAACTCATCTCTGCTTCCTTTTTACACATCCCCCGGAGCGGAAGACTGCCTGAGAAGAGGCAACAGGCTGGATAATATTTTTGTTAGTAACCAAATTCAATAGGAAGCTGGAATGTGGTTACCATTTATGGTCTCTTGGGTGATTGTTGCCAAGTTTTTAGAACTACAGTTGGGGAATATAGATGAAGTTGATAGATTTTTGGGATTGTATTTCCATTGTTCTTTCTGACTGCCCAAAAAGAGCTTGGCTGACGAAATGTTTACAGTTTATTTACAAGCTAACATGAATCAAGTTCATTATCAGTCTTTATAGACAATCAATGACTTCCAATTCGTATGTGATAAAATTTCAAATGTATGACTAATCAGTATAGGAACTAATTTATTTAACAACACGGTTTTATCAGATTAAAAACTACGATGATGCAATCATGTTATCGCACAAAAGTCCGTAAGGAATTCTCAACGACCTGCGAGTTTGGTTTGCAATATTTAAGTGCATTACCGTCTCAGGAATTAGGGTGGCCAAAATTAGGTCACAGGGGTCCTGTCCGTGATTTATACCGTTAATTCATGGGGGGGCTGCGACAATGGCTTCCATTAGCTGACCCATTTATGAGTTTTAGCACTTAGTTATGCCGGAAGCGGCTTGCCATGTGAACATGATGCGTTCGCAGTTCGGCGGCTGACTACTAATCCAATCAGTGTTCAAGCTCCATCATTAGTCACCAGGAAATAATGTGTACAAACGAAGTTTAGTCACACAATCAGCGCAGCCAGTTCTGATTCACACGTGTAATCATTTCAATCATCTGTTTAGTACCGGTTTTAATGAGTTTGATTCTGAAATTCAGACTGCAGAACGATCTGCAAGATAAGTAAACAAGCGTTTTGCTCGACAAACGGAGCCAAGCGAAATGAAGAACGCCCTCGGCGCGGTTGAAGTGATGACTTCCAAAGCGAGAGTTAAGGAACTAACAGCCAGCTAACTGTGAAGGGAGTAGTGCTTCTTACTATGTATTACTGCATTACGTAATTAAGTTATTTTCCAAGATGATGTCGGCAAAAGCAAAGCTAAGATTACGTCTCCGGTCTAATATTAGCAACAGCATACACCTGCACATGACAGCATTTATAAACCCCGTCATATCATATGGATTAACCAATCTAAATATGAAAATGAGAAAGAGGTTATATTGGCGTGCTGTAATTGCCAACATACGTACGACCCAACAGGCCCTGCCTACACAATCGTCTGATTTAACCTAATCGTGTCGGAACGAAACAACCGATTGTTTTTATGATTCTTCCGGCGACGCGGAGTCTCATTGTAAATTGTATTTTTTTACTTTCGTTATTTCCATTCTTTTCATTAAATGGGTTTTACCTCGTTTAAGCGGACGTTTCATTTTGCTAAATGAATTTAGAGCAGAAAGGTAAAGGACTTGCGACAAAGTATAAGATACTAGGCAATCAACGCGATCATAATTTATTTTTATTAGGCCCTTGAATTTAATTTGGATTATGGTATAAATGAGAGAGGGAGTTCTTGACACGGACTCGGGTAATTTTTCAGTGAAAAGGTGTTGCAAGAGTGTGGAAAGTTAAATTAACTTTATCAGCAATTTCTTTTTTGAAACTCAATAGCTTTGATAAAATGATAACATATCTAACAATAACAATAACGTCATTTGTAGATAGTCCTTGTAGATATTTGTTCACGCTTTAAATATTACTCGTAAAGATATGACATATATAAGCACTTAAGCATATATAAACAGATAACTTCTAAGAATTTGAAATTGTCGTCGGAATTTCCTGACATTTACGCGTCTCGTCTTTCTTCACTTTTATGGTTCAACTGTTATTTTTATTTGCAAAACCAAAATAACTTTGACCTTTTCAAGTTTTTCCACTTATTTCCAGAGTTTCATCAGCCGTCTGCTGAAACGTGACCGTCATGTTCCAGCGATGTCAAGTAAAAAACTTTCTAACCCTCAAGTTTCTTTAGGAACAACAATTGGTTTTTTAGATTAGAAAAACATTTACTTATAAAAATAGCTAGTTTTAGTCTCGATTCAAATTTTTAGGACTAAGTAAACCTTACAACTTTTTACCATTTTATCTCTCTACTTTTTAACTTTAAGAATTGTTGCTCATCGCAACCCTTTCCAGATTTCGATCGATAAGTCTTTTTTCGTACCTACTTATTGGACCCGGCTTGTATAACCTAATCGAACTAGCTACAGTCTAGACATGTTTTTCTCAATTCAGATTCTGTTCAGCAAACAAGGAGAAGGTAAGCCGAGAAACTCACGAGTAAACAAACTCGTTCTACTTAAATATAGCACCTCGGTCCTCGCTATTTGGGGAAATCGCATTTCGGGGAAATTTTATCAAGTTGGAACTTGAAGACAGTTTCAAGTTGGAGACGTTACGCTTGTATCCAGGCTCCCTGCGAATTTATCAGCCGGCTCGGTCACGGCCGTCGCCGCCCCCAGACAGAGGTTGTGGATTATAGCCAGCCGAGTTTATCGCCTTTCGCTTCTTGCCTGCCTTTGAATAGCTTTTTGTCGCACTGACCCTAGTCCTCAGATTACAGTGGATATGGCAGTTGATGTTGTAGAACATTCTGATTGATGATAGCCACTGGTCGAGATGAGACATGAAGTGTTTCAGGTCAAACATGTGTTTTATTACAATACAATAAACTGCTACATGTTGGTAAGTTAAGCAGTTGTGTGATTTATACATTAGATTTATCAACATCTTATAACATACAAAACCTCGAAATAAGGTTAAAACGGTTAGTTAGGGCTTGATATCCTTACCTAATTGCTCCATTCATAGCCACATAGATGCAAGGCAAGGTCTCTTTTAAAATAATCTCCGCGACTAATACGAGCTAACGTAAGAAATGTGAAATTTCTCGGAAATAAATCATCAAAGGAAAACAATAATGATTTAAAGTATTTTGGTCGGAGTTTCCATCATGCTCTTGTTGCTAAGTATGCTAAAAGGGTATAAAATGATGATTTAAAATATTTTGCTTTGAATTTCCATTATGTTCTTGTCGCTACGTGAGGCGTGAAAATTTTGCTGAAATTTTCTTAAAATCTTCAAGTATTTTGAATTGAGTTTCTATATCCTCTTGTTGCTAAGCAGGTATATTGCGTGTTTGTATCTAGTGTATATAATCTGAGCAAGGTCGGTCACGGCCGCCTCCACTCGCCCAGACAAAAGGGCCTCATGGATTACCATACGTCACTTCGCGAACGGTCTAATTCCTTGCGGTGGACAGGTTTATCTTCAAGTCCTCGGTCGCTAACTGTCTCCGACGACCTATTTATGTAATCAGTTCCATTCCACGGCAAGAAACAATAGTTGCTTTGAGGGATTTAGTAAGTTGCCAAACTAAAATGTTCGTAAGTAGTAGCAAGATTCACGATTGTTAAAAGTGTAATTTGGTTATTATCGGCCATATCCAGACTTTACAGCCCTAATAAAACAGATTCGGTTTTATGAAACTAATAAAATCAGAATCACGGGTCAGGGCTCTCAGGGCTGCGCATAAAATGTACCTATTACAGTATATCGTTTGAACGTTTAATATACACTGCTAATTGGTACCGGCATTCCAGCAAAAATGTTGAAGCTTGAAAGCTCGGGGCTGAGCTCGCTGAATGAATTAAAAGTAAAACGAGAGCGCGGTCCAAACGCCATAAATCAAACATACGCTGAAATAGGTGGGTGGTTAATTAAGCCCGCACGCGGGAGTATTGCTACCATGGTATTTTCGTGTCGCCGAGGTGGCAAATTGAGAGTCACGGCACGTATTTCAATCGAAGCAGATCTGATAACGTGACCCATATTGGCTTCCCAACGCGTCCATGACGTGGCGAGACTATCTACATTCCCTTTACTACAAGTGGTATGACGTCACGCTATAGCGTTCTATTGTTCTGAATATCAGCATCCCGAGCGCAGGAAACTGCACTGCAGACAAAACGAATATCGATGAAAAATATCCGAAGCATCCGTTATATTGGCATTTGTAAGCCAGCTGGAGTTTAAATCGATATCAATATCTCCGAGTTCCTTCTTCAACTCTGCAACAGTTGGATCTTATGAAATATTATGGGAAAGTTTAATGAGTTAATTGTGTTTGTTCGCGTTTAATAATTTAGCGGGGTTTAATTAAACAGGGGCAAGGTTATCCGGAGAGGAACAAAATTCTGGTTGCTCCCCGTAAACCCTGTTACGTGTTTCGCTTGAGCGACGAGACGCGCGATTTCTCGGCCCAATATAAAGCTGTAGCCCAATACAATAACTTACGTGGGTCGAGCAGTCAAGCGGTCGCCGGCCAATTAGTTTTACAGGGCTAACAAATATTTAATTTACATAATGATCAATTTCTAGTTTATTACAAGTACAGCCGGCGGACTGGTTTACTTTCAGCGACCTTCATTCGTCGGGTGCCGTCAGACACACGATAATGAAATTTGAAGTAGAGGATTTATTAGCAGTTACGCAACGAACAATGCGGTGGCCTTCACCTTCTCGCAAATCCTTTCTTTCCTCTCATCGGGGGCGCCCGGGGGAAACGTATTATCCAAATACATCCGACTGGGGAGTTCCAAATTCAGCCCAAGGTAAATTTCTATAAGTTAACCGGAGAATTGACTAATGCCGTTATCGGCTAGCTCAGGGAAGTCGAGAAAAGGGAACGTTTTCGTACGTGAAGAGCATTTATTTGGGTTGAAATATACTCGAATATAAAAATCGAGCGCGTGTCTAGTTTATGAAAGGAGGAATAACTTGAGCCCGACTACAAATTGGGCAAAGCAAAACCGCAAACAAAGAGCGTGACGCAATTTCACTGTTGTTTGGTGCACGGAAAAGCGGAACCGCCTACATTACGGCAACTCGACCTTCGCGATACTGCAGCGGAACGATTTTACAAACCTCAATGACGAATTTCAACCATTAATAAGTTACGGGGAACTTGATGACGGGAAGGCATTATGGGCGGAACCGATAAGGAACAACTGAACAAGACAATGCAAAATGTTTCCCTTCCGAATTCGAATCACGAGGCGGAGATTTCGACAGTTATCGCAAACGGGCGTAATAATGATCACAACAAAGAAACTATCGAAACAAGAGCAAACAATGCTCGATAGTGGATGTAGATTGTAGAGAAAACACAGCAAGATACAGAATCCTAACTTCGTTGAATAGACACCATAAATAGACATTAAATAAGCAATAAACATCAGTTTTCATCGTTAGAATATTAATTTTAGCATTCTACCGGCTTAACATGGCTTATTGGCAGATTTTTGCGTGTCTATCCGCTTAAGAAAAGCTCTGCGTGACCAACAAAAGAAGAAATGGAAAGTTTTATTACGAAGCCGGTTGTTACATGGAAAACGGTCTTACAAATATAATTTCAAATCTCGCAAGCCTTACAATAACCTTTTAAGGTTTCAAGTAATTTTTGAACTTTGTTCATTAACCCCTACTTACTTTAATATTTAACTAGACGCTTGACTCTTGGGGTCCCTCTTACCTATAAAACCTACTTAAAGTAAGTCGCTGCTTAAAATTCTCGCTGACGTGAAATGTCACGTGCGAAAACCAGACAGTAAATTTTAGGCAGTAGTTAAAGTTTATGAAAGCTTTATCGTAAAGCCTTTAATCTTCTGATCTTCTGCTAGAAATCACGGGAACTTTAGTACTGCCTAAACTTATTGTACAGTAGTGCAGGGGATTACGAAGATCTGGGTCAATTCGAAGCCGGCTCCATCCCTAAATCTCAGCACATAATTACGGGGCCGGGGAAGCGAGGCGAACGACGACCGGACGGCGAACCGTCTCTACGGTCTGAAGTCTCCTAGTTTTTCATCGCTGCACCACTTGCCACTTACAACTTTTTGACCCGCCCTATTTGCGGCCACTTCAGCACCGCGTCGACACGCCATCAATTTTAAAATGGGTGTATTCTCAAAGCTTTGAGAATCGTTCGAGAGAACTCTTATAACGACTCGCGGCTTTCGGAGCTCATGATATTATTCTACATTTGACATTTTCATTCCATTATCTGTATCGTGGTTATTCAGTACTTAACAATTCTATTTACATGAATAAGTAAGTGTATTTAATTTACCTGAATATTTTATAACAGGCAATGTTTAACAAAAATATGTAAATGAACGAATAACGATATAATTCTAGAGAGCAAGGTCACCATATAATAAACATTTTACCTAGGGATGAAAATTTAATTAATGTGGCAGAGCAGTGCGCACGCTGAAGGATGCCCCGGAAATTTCTGGATACAAGTCGGTATAAAACCACATGAAAGTATAACGTTATTATTCTGTACAATTCAGCTTTTGATGTGTAAAGTATTTACCGAAAAGAATATTATTAATGTTTGACATGACTTTTCAAGTAAAAGTCTATTTTATTATACGCCAAAAGGTTTTCCTGCTTTTAGATTAGATTGTTACTTACTGAAAACTTCGCAGCCTGAGCAGTTCGAACAAAATAAAGTGAAATAGATAAAAGCTCACGTTCTACGATAAAGCAAAGAGCACTTTCCTTCTCACAAGATTCTCACGAAACCGTTTTCGAGGTCTAAATAATCTGGTCAAGGATAAGGGTCGAGGCTTTTGGAAATGAAAAAAACGCCTTAATGTTCTCTCCAGCATCCTAGTGCTCAAACTGAAAAATTTATGCCCCCGAGGGATCTTCTATCCGGCCCAACAAGCCAGGATAAGTTAGGTAGGTAAAGTCGGCACCTGATTTGCCTAAAAGCTCTGACTGGCTTATGTAGTAATTTCAGCGTTTTATACGGAATGCGCAGAGAAATTTCATTTCTTCTTTAATACTAAAAATATTCGATTTAATACCAAGGCCAGACCAAGGAATGGAAACTTTTGAATGAATGAAACATAATTCCAAAAATTTAACCTTGAGAGTTTGGAGTCAACGAACCAAACCAAAAATTATAAGGCCACGAACTAATGGATATTGAGTTTCTGCTCGTAGCAGCAATTTTAAAGCTCACTCAAATTTGTTTCGTAACAAGCATTTGTGCCCCACCACTACGCCCAACTACAACGTTAAATTCCGAGTATGATGTGCCACATTGTACTTTTATTATATTCCTGCTAGTAAGATTTTGTATGTATGTAGGTTGGTCAAGGTACATTTTGTTATAGCGGCAGCTTTTCATGTGAGAGAACCACATATTGTTCATATAGTAAGATTATTCACGTAGACTTCGTAAGTCGGCCGATACTAAAAGAAAATGGATTGATCTCGTAACGCAACCCTTTGGGCCGGCGATCTATATTTTACGTTTTTAAGTTACGACCTAGAGCGACAGTTTGGCGAAATAAATAGCGGCCGAAAGGGTCGGGCAAGCGTTTTTTGAACAGATAAAGTAGACCTACGAGGGCAGTATTTGAGAAGCAGACGGAGAAGAGATAGCCAAGCAAACACATACAACTCATGATGTCCTGGTATATCAGGAAGTATTTTTCAGAATAATCAATTTAGTCGATATCTTTGTAAAATTATTTTTAATGCCACTGGGCAAGCAAGTCCTCTGTTCGATGGTTAGGGTCACGCTTGCCTATAAAAGTCAGTGCCACCTGAAATGTTTAACAACAGTTCAAAACCATGTGCAGCATTTGTACTGCGCTCGCCATCCAGAGATATCTCTTCAAGCTCAATATTTTCATCATTGCTCTTATATCTGAAAACACTAAAGTTTGCACGCCACTGCATGGTGGTTATTCAAAATCGTGACAAAGATAAACTAAATTACATAATTAAAAAATCAATAATGGGAGTTGGGAATAGGAACAGCTAACTCGCACCTGACTGACTATTAAACGTCCATCAATTGAATCGAAAACTTGTTCCATTACCGATTCTATTGTTTCCTAAGTGATCATCATATTACGACTAGGGTTTTGTTAACCCTCGAATAACCATATAATAACCGTAGAAAGAATTTCTATAATAAACGAATCGAGTGTATTAATATGAGTAGGTGTAGGTAGGTGTATACTGTATATATATACAAGTAGGTATATTCAATAATAATTGATTGGTTTCATTGATGGCGAAATGAGTGTTATTTTAACAAAAGAGGTATCAATTAACGAAATCTCTTTTGGGCCTTGTTAAACGAGTTTGAATGAATTATTTATAAAGCTCGATATTCAATGTTTCGAGTGTCCATTTCAAACAAATATGGATTAATGAGAGGGCTATTGATGTTCGTTGGTATCTAATACAAAGGAAGAATACTGATGTAACGTGGTTGGAGCCGTTTACAATTGGTATCAATAAAATAAATTTCATCCTACCTTGATGGCAAAGCAATTTAGCATACTTTATGCCTACCTAGGCTTTTATAAACCTTAAAATCCATTAGTGAATGAATTTCTGTGCCCCGGGAAATCAATGTTGAATTTGTAAGTGGTTTTTTCGCATTCGACATGCGACATCGACGTTGAGTTGTGACCTATATATAATGGAACGGTGCAAATCGAGAGCCGCATTTACACGTACACGGCTAGTTTACAGACCAGTCGTAAAGCATGAGGCCGATGCCGACCCGGCGAGTATCATCGCAGCCTTATTTACGAGTCCCACGCCAACCGAACCCCATCCCGCAAGGATTAACCCCGGCAACCACCTCGTACAACAGCTTAACTACCTACTTGCAAACAATGTTCCACCCCCAACGCTACACAACGAAACATGAATATTTTTACAGAGTTCCCTGAATTTTGATATAAAGGTATTCATTATTTTAATCGCAGTCAAGCGCTCGCACGTAAGTTACGGCTTTTGAATATTTCATAAGCACACATGCGGGATGGAGACAGTCGATGACAAAACTATGCGCGGCTAATGGAACCACTCTGCACACGCTGCATAATGCGAGGGATGGCAGCGAGCATTGTTATTCCGGCTCATGGTAAAATAAAAACTTCATCGGGATGATGAATAGGGGTACGTCGTCCAATAAAAGTGGAGCTGAAACGTAAGCAGGCGTGCGAGAGTCGACAATAGGCGTGCATCGGCGGCGGAGTCGGGCGAGGAGGTAGCGGGCTTGCGGCAGACGCGGACGTTACGTAACCGGCCACCCACCAGCCGCCACGCCACGCCACGCCATGCCTCACCCACCCCGTTTTGACACTTCCGAGACCGTTCGCTACCGCCGCCGGCTCAGCCGCTCGGGTCGCATGTATTATTCCTCTGGAAGTCATTTCCCAATGTTATTTGGCTATAATTAAAAACAAACATTCGATTTCGCTTGGGGTTGTGTTTAAATTGCTTACTTACATTCCTAACCGAACGAATGAAATAATATAAAACTATTCTCATTTATGTAAGTAATCTGGATAGAGCAAACCGTAAAATACCCCGACAAGAAAAGAGCTAAATATCCTTTAAACGGTTGAACAGATGTTCTTGAATAGCTCAGAACACTTTCGACCTAGTCATTTTTTAAACAAGATAATAAAATCAAAATCGGTTCAGCTACAATGTCACAAACAGAGACAGAGATACACACGTCAGACTTATACCACCCCTCTGTTTACGTCGGGGGCTAAACTAAAAACTACCCCCATCACAAAAACCCGTCCTGTGGAACAGGAATCGATCTTCTGAAACGAATATTGTAATCTTATCTAAACAACTCTGTTTCAGGCAGCGTGGCAACCGGGAGCCGGGCTCGGGACCCTCCATCCGCGATACGAAACCACAGACATAATAAAGCGAAACTTTCCGAAGCTTGAATAAATAACGAGATATGTCAGGATATTGCGTATCCTATCCGAAACAGAATCCGGGCCGGTATATCACCTGCGACAAATGAACCGGGAAGGGCCCCTGATGGCTCGACGCCCGCCTGTCCTACACGCATCTTCCGAATCCTCAAAATTCAGCCGACCCTAATAACGGGTCGCCTTTATGATGCCAGAGCAGAATCACTATCAATAAGACACTCTTGACGTCCGACAATTGGAAACCCTGTCTGAGGACTGATTTTATGTCAGCAGTAAAGTCCGCGGCGACGAAGGCCAATAAACCACTTTACGAAACAGCACATATTTTCGTCGCTAACGCGTTATTCTTCAGAATAGGATGAAGTGTATGAGGCTCGTTCGGCTGCTGCAGATAAACTCGGTTATAATGCGGGGTGTGCGCGCGTAATGGTCTCGGTGAGTAATTCCGTTCGCACTTGGGTATCGTTTAACAAATTCGAGCCTAACCGTGGGATATTACTTACAATGCCACGGAGCGTTGAGATAATTTGAACGATAACAATGTAGCGGGCGTGCCTCGCTTTCGCATTCGACCCGTGTTACAACGTCACGAATCTGCCTGCCTCCTGCCTCCTAGATCAGCCGATGGAGAAACCTTGTTTACACTAAATTACACAGAGGTGACTGTCATAAAGGTTATCGGGAAACGGCGAACTATTACAATAATATTGAATTTGGGTGCGACAAATAATTTCCATGCGGAAACAAGTTTGGATTTGTTTGACATTGGACCATAAATATAATAAACTAGCTGACTCGACAGACGCTGTCCTGTCAAAAGCCATTGCGTAACTATAGCAACCGTAGTATGTTGATGCTAACTTGTCAATTTATAGTAAAAATTATCAGTATATATATAATTTGCAATAAATTAAAATTGCGACTATAATTTGAGATTTAAACTATCCTATCTCTCAAGTTGGATCGAACTGCACATGGTGTGCGAATTTTATTATAATCGGTTAAGTGGTTTAGGAGTCCATTGAGGACAAACATTGTGACACGAGATTTATATATATTAAGATAACAATAGGCCTGATGGCGGAGAAGTTTAGATGTTCAAAGGTAAAACTTAGAAACCGAATATTTTGGTATATAGTCAAATTATAATTGCATCATGGCGCTTGGCCGCCGGAACAGTGGAAAGGTTGGTTTACGCTAACCATAGACAAATTAAAATAAATACCACACAATATTTATTCGACAAAGACTACTAGGTAGAGAATATAAACTGTCGAAATTCTGCATGCAGCGTAAATCCGCCGGAAAGGGCATGTTTACGATGCCAAGACAGCATAGTCTACGTACTAGCAAACAAAAGCTAAGTAGAAAGCATTTCAAATAAATATTCACTTTGTATTAACGCGAGAATGCAAACCGAGCACAACGAATAGACTAAGTTAAACCAGTTTTCCTGGAAATCGCTTTAGTGTAAGTAACTAGTTTGATTTGTTTTCAAGGAAGCACTTCGCGTTTCAATGGTCGGAGAAACGTATTTGCATTACAAGAGAGCAAGTGCAACTTAGTATCGCTTGGCTTGCTTGATTGCATCTTCCACTACTTCTAACAAGTTACCTAGGAATGCTTTCTTATTTTTAACCGACTTCATATTACAACCAGTTACGCTACTCCTACACAATTGTTTCTATATTATCAAGGATAAGCGTTCTTTTGTCTTTATTATTTCTTGTTTGTTGTTAGTTCTTTTTACGGAATTGTACTTGAATATTCCTAATTTCGTATCTCCAGAGTGCTATCAGAGTGCTTCGGGCATTCGGGTTTCTGTATAAAATAATTGCTATATTACGTGATTAGATTGTTCAACGCAAAAAGAAATAGTCTCCGGGGAAACATCTTGTCATTCAATGCGGACTAATGGCCTGAAAACCCTAGCTTACAAATCCTAGGACACATTTAGACTCTTCTACCTACATAAATCATAAGAAATTTGGCGGACAGAGGTTCCGAGGACAATTACTTGGAATAGAGGACAGAACTGGTTACATTGAGACAAAGAAATTAAGCTTATAAAATAGAAAAATTATTTAATATTTTGTAAGGCCAATGGGCCGAAGCAGAGATACAAAATTACTTTAAAGTAAGCCATGGCGTAAAGCCAAACAATGTTTTGGAACGCGAGAATATTCTCATTGAATTTTAACTGAATTTAAATTTCACATTTAACGAAGAGCTTTATCAATCTGGCATAAACCGAGATAGTGAACAACAATGTACCTACTTAGAGTGACTGATATAAGATAAACTGTGATGCCGTATCATTTTGTACACAACGAAACTACAGCAGTGATAAGAATCTTTCCCTCTCACAAAATAAATATATCCATGAACCATGAACATAATACTTGAGAGGGTTTCGCTTTCTAGAGTTAATATCATCACATCACGACTATAAATATGTAGGTAGGTCCTGGTAGGTACATAATGTTGCTATATCTACACTTTGGATAATCTCGTAAGAGCTTGCGTACCATCTTATAAAATTTCAGGCAAATCTGTTCACACATTTCAAAAATATGAATGTTATAATTTTCATTTATTAATTTCAATCTACAAACACAAAAGACCTATCAAAAATTGATACAAAGGAGTAATATGACCGTATAATTGCTGTGAGCGCCGGAGATTGGCGTAATAACGATCAAATAAAAATAAATTAATGTCAGGTCATAACAATAACGGTTATAACACTCGGCAATATACATACATCCCTACAATATCTATAGGACTCTAGCAGGTAGTATCACACGTAATATTCGAGGAATTAAAATGATGTCACCAACAGTAATATCGTCGACGCCAGTTCGAAAAAAACACCGGACGAGGAAACGATTCATGCAAAATTCCGCAACGATTAGACTAACCGACTTGCAATTATTATTATTTTTAATGACAGGCTTGCGTTTAACTGCCACCTTCCCAGACGGTGAGCAATGGTGCGGTCAAAGATGAAGCACGTTTGCCTAGAAGAAACCGATTAACTCTCGACTTGACACCATTATTAAAATATAATAACATAGAAAACGTGACCAAATACCAGACATTCAAAACGTTCTTTATGTGTTGAAACAAAATCAATTACCAGTATTTCAATCGACGGGTGCGTTCAATAACGACACGTGCTGAAAGTATTTATTGGTTACGAAGCCGAAACCTGATTTATGTTCTAGCGGGGCTCGGTCTAAAGTCGGGGAATGCAGGGGCATACTGCACACAAAATAAAATGGCAAACTATTATCTGTGGGGGAGGCAAACATTAATAACGGACTAAGATACAACTTATCAACTGGAGATTTCATCGGTCTCAATTTTTCAGTAGCAAATGAGAACACATCTCAGAAAAGCCTGTGAAAAACGATAACTTATTCTGGTCCGTTTCACAATTTATCAATTGAAAATATGCAACAAAAAACGGCACCAAACGGCCGAAAAACTGTCACCAGGGTCAGTCACTCGTCACTGCGCCTATTCTTACATTTCTTACGAACTCGTTTTTATACAATCAGAAGCAAAATGAAGTCCAGAAGATTAATTACAAACTTACAGCAGAAAAAATCTGACATGACGTCGTCAATATGAATCTACAGCAAAACTGAACTGAAATCTGTTCAATAACAGCATGCATAAAGTATTTATTGGCACGTCAAGTTTGATTTATGTATCGGAGAGGACTGTTCCAAAACTGGCGCTTGCGGGAAATGCAATCGCAACATGTTGGCAGATAGCAGTGTGAACTAGGTATACCTAGTTCACGGTATCACAGAAGAATTTATTTCCAAAATGCAACTAAATCAGCTGAGAAATTTATGTGATACACGAATGTTTGAAATCATTCAGCGTTTATGTCTATTTAGTAACTATGTTGTTTTGATATTACGACCATTCAACTGAATTGACTTTCTGCGTACCGGTCATTCTGATAGAGACCCATCCTATTATGCCCACCATGATTCTATGATGTAAGATTCTTTCATAGCCTTGATGTCACATATATCGTAATAAATTACATTGGTCCCATATAGCTGTTAGGACTAGGTATTTTATAAGAAAATGAACAATTTTCTGTCGTGATAAGTTAAGACTGAACTGGGGCTTGTACTTGCTTTACTTTGTATTATGTAGCCTAAGTCCACTGCAGGACATGGTCTAGTTTCAAGGCTCGCCACTAGGGATGGCGATCTGAGATCGATTAATCGAAGAATCGATTTTTCGAGCAGAAAATATCGATTTTTTAAATCGATATGAAGTACTGTGTCGATTCACTGAATCGATATATCACCCTTGAAAATCGACATTCGATTTTTTCTGTTTTGGTATATATATTTTGGTATATTTTGTTATAAGGAATTGATAACTATGCATTGTTTACCCACGGATTATTAGTAAAGGGAGTGTGTAACGCCTATTCATAGCTTACTCACTGTATAGTAATACAGTTGTTACACAGATGTTTAACTTTTTTTTATTAGTAAGGCCGTTAGTACTTAGTATATAAATACTTATTTTTTTTTATAGTTGATCTTATAGTTTGATACGGTAATAAAAATAATTGCTATTTTTGAATTCCCTGATTTTATTGATAAGATATCGTTAATTGCAATATTAATCTTGTTTTTAGTAAAATTGATACAAATTTACATTGTAAACGCAAACTTGAAAAAAAGATCGATTTTTTAAGAATCGATTTTGTAGGCCTCGATTTTTTCGTGAATCGATTCATTAGACTACGATTCGAATCGATTTAAAAATCGATCTTTTTCGTAAAGAATCGCCATTCCTACTCGCCACTCAGCTAAATATTTCACTTTTCGCTTCCATCTGCTACCAACCGGCCTACGTCATATCATCACTACGAGGCTCAGGATTTCCTATGCTTTTACTTTTACTGATACGCGATTCTTCACTTTAGAAAACAAGAGACATAGAGTAAGTTTTTTCCAATAAATAAATTTATAAAATAGTTCCACTGTTCCAAAACATATGCCTATTTATTCCCCTAATTTTTAATCAGTCTCTGCATATGACCAGTTCTCCAAAACTATCGGTAGTGCCGTAGCGGACATTGCAATCGCACGTATATTCTGGCAAGAGCTTCCTGTTTCTAGCGACCGTCGACGTATGTAGCGATGCTTCTAAAATTATATTCACACTGCAGTAGTTCCCAGCTGCAGACGTTAGCGAGTAAACGGATAATAACTGTTTGGGTAGAACTTAGTTGCATCTTGCACGTTTTATTAGACTCCCTGGCGTAACTTCTGACGGAATTAGCTTAAGATAGCATACTTTGACACACATTAAAATGAAAAGAGAGCAGATGTTCACGTTGGCAGAATAGGAAATAATACAAGTCAGTCGACGCCACTTCTTTTTTGGGAGATGAGCAAAACAGTTCGGTTAGAGACAACACAAGTGACAATGGATTACCTGACCATTAAAATAAATACAGGGAAGGAAATACACCAACTAACAATACACAGAAATAATAAAATGCGCCAGTACAGCTCACACGTCATTGTCGCGTTAGGAACTTCAATAAATCACACAAACCATGAGTCTATGTAGGACACTAGCAAACATGAAATGAATTATTAAACAGGTCAAAAGAAACCAATCAGTTTTGAAACAGAAATATATCGAGTAGTGTAGGTATATGTTGAATACATGCTATTTGTTAAAGCATACCTACTTGATACTTGGAAACTACAAAATTCTATTTTCTGGGTCTCTGTTGGAAACCAATTTCAGTTAGTTCAGTTTTAAAGTGTGTACGGAATTTTTAAGCGAATATAAGTTACAATTCAAGCGAACCAATAAATATACTAGTAGTTCTGCGAACAGTAGATCTCGCGAGAGTCCGGATGTTTGTATGTTCGCGTACAGGTCGCATTTCTCAACAAATCTCGACGAAACTTGGTAGTGGTACATACAGATTCAACAATTTTATTATTTAACTAGCGGCCCGTCCCGGCTTCGCACGGGTAGACTTTGGGATAAACGTAGAGTAAATTGAAATCGGTCCAGTCGTTCACGCGTGATGGCGTGACCAAAGGTGTTGAGAATAATTTTAGGAACTCTTTGTTATAACCTCTATTCTCATGCTATTGCGTAACTATAGCAACCGTAGTTTGTTGATGCTAACTTGTCAATTTAAAGTAAAAATTATATCAGTATAAAACGCACACTATTTTGATAGATATGATTGAATTTGAACTTTGTACAGAGGTAATAAAGTGCAAATTGACTCTTGGACGTTAGGAACATACCTACATTGCTTAAACAACAGTGAGTGCTTGCAATTCAATATGAACTTTAAACAATAGCAATAAAGCTCGTTTTAGTTAGAAAACGTTTGTATGGGAAAAATAAAAGGGCTGTTTTTAGGGTTTTTCAATATTTCTGAGAGATTTTCTTAATATTTTTTTCCGTAAGAACCTTCTCCTAATAATAACAAATACAACAAAAAACGAATTAGTGAAATCGGTCCAGCCATTCACGCGTGAGGCCGTGACCAAGGAAAACGGGTTTCATTTTTATATATATAGATTTAACTGTTTTTTTTTTTGGTTTTTTTTTATTTAGGGAGAGGGGGGGGGGGGGGGCGGGGCAACTTAGGATAAATATAATGACACCTTGCTCTTCAAAACCAGTCATCCCGTTTGAGCTACAAAAGACAAAATATAAACGTACATAAACCCGAAAAACACGTTACGTCCCTCAGGGAAAGTAGGGCAAAGGACAAAACTCGTAATTCCCTGTTCAGCAAAATTCACAACGGCAAGCAACGTAGTTCTATCAATAAATTCAGAATGGGATGATTTGGCATCCAGTAACAGTCGCTGCGACCTCAACGGCCCGCCGAGTGGAGGCTCCACTCCACTTGGAACCACGCCAGTAACATTAACACAAATATCCCGGCGGTAGACGCGAACGACGCATGAAGCCTCACACTCGAAGTCACCAGTCATTTGTAGTTTAGCTTTGATAATACTCGTAACACCCCACTACTGCAAAAGTTTCTATTTGGGCGACCGAGGTCGTAGGATCCTCAAGGGCGCAATTTTGGAAATTAGGGTCCTAAACGCGAATGGCTAGAAGGCCGGCGTAACGGATGGGTTCCACAGTAAATATACATACAACAGTAAAGACGGTTATTGGTCCCACAAAATGAAGATTGCACCCATTTACATTTTATCTCGGCGATTGCACCCGATTATTTGGGTAGGTATGCGAGGAATCTGGGACGGCGAAGATGAGACTTTGATATTTGGTCCTGTTTGTCCCATTTTCCTGCCGGACTTTTAAGAGTCGAACCAAAACTGCTTGCCCATATTTTCAAAACTACATGACCTGACTAAAATGGGTTTAAGTAAAATACGTAGCAGCTAAAAACAACGTAACAGTTTTAGTTTCAGCGAGATACAATAAATAAAGGTTGAGTATTGGATTCGCTACACAAATCTAAATCCTCTTTGTAGCATGCTAGCTTAAAATAACATACAGCAGCTTAGTGCTCAGCCCTGGGAGCGTCGCATGCACGGCGGCAGCGCTGAAAAGGCATTGACTCTATTATAGATTTCAAGCTTTAGAAGCGCCAAAATGCGACCTGAATAGAAAGCACTTGCATTATTGAATGTATAACTTTACTTATTAATTCAAAACTTTAGATGAGTACTTGGTATTTTGAACACTTTTTTATTAGTAACTGTACATTGTTATGACCTATTGCCTAGACAAACCTGACTGGGTTATAAGACATTTTTTTTTAAATCTACTGTAATACTGCAAAGAATAAAAAAATCGTATTACATTTGTCATGATTTTTAATTATGTATAGTATAAATTTAATCACCTTAATGTCATTTACTCGATTTTATATCATTTGGTATTTAATTTGATAAACAGTCTTTTGATTAAAATGGTCACCGGAAACATGTCGCCCCGCCCAGTAAACGCAATAGCGCTAAAGGAAGAACGATTGTAAAGTAGAGGGGATAAGACTTGGCGAGGTGGCATGTTGAGAAGTGAAAGGCAATTCGGTTTTAGCTTTAGTTTCGATCAGACGTCGATGTAATACTGTTACTGTGAATATAATTGTGATATATAAAGTGTTTTATAAATATATACCATCCTGGCGTGAAAAGAGGCGTTTTCTTCATACATTCATTTCTTTGAAAAGTAAACAATAAAACCACTTTTGTTGCAAAAAGTAAGCAGACAATCTGCAGCATTAAAACCGAAACGTAGCTCTCTCAGGCTTTTATACTCTTATTGAAATGGTAGCTATTCAAGAAAGGCTCCATTCATTCAGTCGTCACGTGAGACGCCTAAAAATAGACGGGAGACGTCACGTGAAACAGCTGTTGCAAGCAAGTGCATGTGACGTAGCTTTATAGAGCTTCTAAAATAAAAATGCTCTTGAAGTTTGGCTTTACCAACATCTAGTGGCAACAGAGAAATATAATGTGTTAAGAAAGACTTTTGCTAAATATTATTGATTAAAACGTTAACGATTCTAAATTTGTTAACAGTTGGTCAAGAAGTAGGGCCATAATTGGTGATGATACGATGTTGAACAGAGCTCCGAAACTGGCGTGTTCTTAGAATAAAATTCTAGCATCCTTCCCACTCGACAAAAACGGCGTGTGACTCATCAGACAAGAGCAAGGACTCTCGACACTAAGCCTTACGTAAGCATTATACTCACTCGCGACACCGAGCGAGGTATTCAGTGTTCGCAAGTCGAAACGCAAATTTCGTGGCAATCAAACAATTCACAAAGTCTTCTTAAATAAGTTAAGGAACTTTGCTTGGAGATACAACTTAAAAAGTAAACGGTTTTGAGCGGGGGAAGTAGAAAGCAATTCCTTTTTATCGGGTTTTATCTAACAAGTTTAGTATACTTGCATAAGGGTGTAACGGACGGAATGGTGGACGGTTGAAATACACCAAGAAGATGGTTCGTGACGATAAGGGAAAATCCAGCACTACTGAACACAGTGGAGAAACGACACTACTCGATCTAAGGACTGGCTGGGATGGACGATTAGAATAAACTGTTGAAATAGAGATAAGGAATGTGTAAGTGTGTGCTCTATCTGAGCAAAATCTTTTTGTAGTAGTGAGAACATTACCTGCCAGGTGGCAAAATTAGCGACTTGGGTTTCGAGTCAATCTAGATTTTAGATTAAAACTGGCGTCTGCAAAGGCGCTGGCGAATCTACGTATTAATAGATTTTTGGGTTCAAATTCAGGAAAGTAGATAGAATCGCTTACGATAATTGCATGCGTGTACAATAATGTAGGGTGGATCTGTGACAGTATGAGTAATGCCTAGTACGATATCGTGCTTCCTGTTATCCAAGCGATCCCAAAGACACGCGCGTCAATCATCAATCGTCGACATTGTTCCCATCAGGTTGCGACCATTGTTTATCGACACTGAATTTGAACGTCGGTGATTGATGATGTGAACCCAACGGACGACGTGAGTCAAGTTCCGAAGGTCGCTCGCCGGATGGCTGATAATGATAACGCCATCGCACAAACGTACAACCCGTACAACGAACGTTTAAAATCGGTTCTATATTTAACTAACGAAATGAGAATTGTGAATGTTTGCCGTCATCGACACGAAATAATCTAATCGCGCTTGACTGGTGTAGGCGGTGATGGTGTCGACGTCTACAAAAATTGTATGATCACCTTCGAACGAATACCTGTATATTGAAAATTACCTGTTCGAATTGCGAGCGCTAGAAGCGTAATACAAGTTTGAAATTGAACTGTGAGTTTACATCTAGTTATAGAGTTCGAGACCAAAATTAGGTACGAAAACTAACTTGGTTTTGACACATTTATTCGAAACTACGTGGAGTGCCCGACTCAATAATACGTGAGCTCTCCCGAAGCTCCCGTCTTAATTAAAACAAAATTAGGTACCAAATGTTTTAGTGGTTTTCTGACAGAACATCAACTTGTGACTTCACGGTTGGATCATCACGGTATTCTAATCAGCTTTAATAGTAGACAACTCGGGTTACCTTCGCCAGTTAACCTTTAATGAGTTTTGGATCGGAACGTAACGTTCATTTGGGCACGTTATCGAGTATAATAAATGTAAAAACAGCTATAAAATCGACTATACAGCTAAGCTTCCTGCGTTTGTTCGAATTTTAAACTTTATTTGGATTTATTACGCGAAATTCCGAAGACAGCTATGCAAGTGTCTGCGGAAAGTGCATTTTGTCTCCTCTCGCCTCTCGCTAGTAGTAACTAGTTTCGCGTCGAAACCATTTCTAGAAAATGTTGCGAACATTTCCATTTCAGGCAAGTAATTTTGCCGTTTCCTAGGCGATCTAGCTGGAACAAAGGACGCAGGCAAATTCAGAAATACGTAATACTTTATGGATATTGGCTAGAATTTTCTAGGCGTTAGAAAGATTGGCGTTTGGCGTCAAACACTGTAGGTACATAGGGACTGAAACCTCAAAGATCTTTGGTTAAGAAAAATTATTTTCTTTCCTAGTTACTCCTTACAGATGATTAGTCTCGGCGGTTGGTATGGTATTTACTCATTATGTCTCATCCGATGGGTCGGAGATAACAGACCCAATGCGGGTCAGACGTGAATACGACTGGCCCGAGACAAGGAAAATGGCACCGAGGAAATGACACCTATACCTAACAATTGCTCGATATAGGCTGATGATGATGGTAAAGATGTGTGATGTGGTAAGTAACCTAACTAGTTATTTATTTACAAGCTTGTATTTAACTTTGCCTTCTTATTATGGGTCAAATGTCGCAACTGTATTTTGAACAACTTCCCGACGTCTGATTGAGTTAAAATTTGGTCTTACTGTGTCAGTTCGATGACAATGCCGTAAAAACTTGTATTGCAAAATATTTTTTTAATATCTTTTTTCTATGGCACAGCTTGTGCTAATAACAAATATAGTCATTATTATAAGGGTCGATACACATCTGACGGAAAATGCGTCGCGTATTATCGGTCGCGTAACGCCAGAACAGATAAATGTATAATAAAACATCCAACCTTTCACACTTGACGCACTAGCGCATCATCGGTTGAGTGTGAAAGGTTGGATGTTTTATTATACATTTCTCTGTTCTGGCGTTACGAGACCGATAATACGCGACGCATTTTCCGTCAGATGTGTATCGACCCTTAGTCCCCTAGTCGACGCAAGTGGCGACCAATTTACTTATGGCCTGTTCACACGTTATGGCAATTAATATTAAACTTTATGCCAATTATCTTACGGTTGGCGGCGAAACGCTCATTAGCGAATACATAATGTACTTCCGAATGAGATTTATGCTAATTCCGGTTACGTATTTGCAATGTTTACTTTCTAAGCGAAATTCTCTGCTAAGTGAAATTCAAGAATTTTTACAGAGTGCTGTGGTACAAAGTTTACAATATTATGCTGTTGTCCTTTTCTAATTGACTGAAATGTAAAAGACAGGATTATTTTAGAGAGCTGTCTAAAATTAATTTCTCATAAAAAACAGTTACCATAAACATTTACTTAGTTCTGTTATAAAATATTAATATCAAGTAAATGTTAACAATAAAATCTGCAGGCTATTTGAAAGGGAAAGTACCTGTCTTCATTAATGTTTACAAACATAAATAACTCTGTATATTTATTATTTGTTTATTTGGTGAACCTAGCAAGAAACTTCATATTATAATATTTTATATATTTATACCTAGCTATGCAGTCTGCAAGTGAACACATTGATAACATTTTAACCAATAGAAATGCAGAAAATGAAAAGACCAAGCCATGGCTTATCATAAATAAGCAATTAAGTCTAATATTATTTAAAGTATTTTTTTAATAAAAATTTCCAAGGCATAAAGACTTGATTTACTCAAAACAATGTTATAAGTTATCTTGATCTAAGGTAATTTAATACAAGGCAAAGTAGGGCAGCGGTACTCAATTTGCTTTTAGTAGGCAGTTAGGCACTTCATTAGTTAGGAAGTGAGCGAAGATATTTTTAGAAAAGGCCACCTAGTGACTTTATTGTATTTGATAAAGTATACAATGACCTCAAATCTGTTTTTCGAAATTAGACTGCTCTAAAAACAGTTTCATCCCTTTCTCTTCTATCAAAATAAAAAGAGATGCAGATCAGACTGCTTTAGTTAAAATTACTCAACAGAACCAACATCAAGATTAACTATTTCATCCCCCAATATGTTAAGTTTACTGGAACCGATATCCAAATGGTAATAAATTTCTTGGTTAAATAAAAAAATCACATTTTTCCTAAATTATGAGGGAAAAATCAAAGTTTTAGCATAGCAGCAGGGAGCTGGTAATAAATTGATAATTATAACTTTTAATTTGTATGTTTTAATTGATTTTGATTCTAATTTTTTATTTTATCATGTACCTACTAATTTTATTATGAATGTTCTATTATAATCCGAAAAAAAAGTATGTTGATTACCTTTTTTTTCATTTCATTTCAGAAAAACTGAATCAACATAAACATAATGCACATAATATTGTTTTAATTACAATTCTGCACAACTTCATAAGAAGCATTCCAGTAACAGTTACTCAATACAGGAAAAATATTTAAAGTATTTATTATTAAAACATTTTTGTAATAATCGTAAAATAAACATACCTAATGATTTTTATTACATGTTAAACAGGCTGTAAATCTAATTAAAACTGAAAGTAAGTGAATAACAGTAAGTATTTTGATACTTATAAATAACAGGGAGGAGACCTTTGCCCAGCAGTGGGACATTACAGGTTAGCTAAAAAAAAATTAAAAATATAACAATCATATTAACTTAGTAAGTCAACTTTAAATTCAAACTGTAATAGAAAAAGATTTTTTTTTATTGGTTTTGTGAAAATGAATACTTACACTTTTTTAATTTATGGTTGCTCAAAAGTGTTTAAAAATAAAATCTGTGCAACCCCTAAATTTAGTATTATTTAGCAATCTCATCTAGAAAATGGTGCATTAAGCAAGTCAAATTTTAACATCTCCAGAATCCTCAGTGACCATCATCATCCAATCAGTGTTACAAAACTGTTAGCGGTTCTTAGTTTGCTACAAAACGCTATAAGTATGGTATAAACTTGATAAACTGGCTCTTCGTTATCTGGAAAGTAGTAATTAGATCTAGGTTTTCTAGTCCCTGCTTCAGCTATGTAATCAAGCAAATTTGAGCACTAACGCAAGCATATACCCGCTTATTCAGCAAATACATGCTCATCACACATCGGTTTATGGATATTTAACTATGTACCAATAGTGACAAGTTAATAGGTACTAAGTGTGAAGCTCGGGTCTCATCACCCCAACATAGAATCAGAAATCCTATTAAATTAAATGTGCTCAGGTAGGTGCCACTGTAATATAACAATAAGTGCATTTCAATAAACCATTTAAACAAAGAAATTAAAATTATTTCAGATTTTTCAGACTCAGACTGAGCAAAAGGAAAATTGGATTTTCTGATTACATAGCTTGTACATACTAGAAAGTAGTATGGTATGATAAAGGGGAAAATGGTTTAAAGATAAAACTCTTTCAAATCTCATTAAAAATAACTAAACCAGTGACAGTATACCTACTTGGTTTTATTTTTAGTTTCATTACATTTTCTGAAGTACCCAGTTAGTTGAAGACAATCAAGAAGATTTATCTAACTGGAATCTTATACAAATGCTAATAGGCATTTATGCATTAGTTATCTATCTGTGAATGTGGAATCTGCTCTTTTCCACTGTACTGTACTATTAAGAAGGTAGTTGCTGCTAAGAGTTATTATAGTTAGCTTTAGGTAGGTAGTTTTGATTCTGCAAGACTATAATGTGAGTCATAGTTCAAAATGATCTGCTTCTCCAACAATGAGTAGTTCTTAGCTCATTTTCAAGGCTGTTATCAAAAAAACAATACGATAAAGAAGGTAGGTATTGGAACTGTGGAACGCAACAAATTGTTTCGCTTCAATGACAGCTATATCATTCAGCGGTGCCGTCCGGGGTGGGGCGACGAGATTACAGAACCTTCAGCGACTAGGTTTCCCCCAAACCCGGTTACTTCAACGAATCTCCAGGACCAGGGCATACGAGACTTCGACTGAATTCACTCGACATTTCAATGCTATTTCATTACGGATTCGAGGTCATCAATGAGACCTTTTGGTTATGGCAATGCCGAGAAATCAGACTTACCGCTTGGAGCGCCGCTAACCTGTCCTTCGTCATCCTTTACAGAGAATCACACACCAAGTAAACGTTTTATCTTGTTACACAATCCCATTCACAGATATTTTCCTATCAAACGTCACTAAAATAAAGGACACGAACACTACGTTCACTTCACTCAAAAAATCGATACACACGAAACGAAATGAAACCAACTAAACGTCAACTCGGTCCATTCTGCAAAATTACTAAAAGTTGTAGAGGGCGCAAGCAACCATGCACGTTTTTTGTGACGTCATAGCAATGTCGGAAAAGCAGCACGGAATATACAAAACAAAATAAAGACCAATAATCACAAATAAGAAATGAGCAAATAAAACTAGAAATGTAATCCATTGAAATATTAAAATAAATTTTAATAAAAATTTTCACAACGTACATACGAACAATTCAAGAGTTATATTAATTAATAGTTTATGCGTCGAATTTGGTAGTCATTGCAGCTGTCACTGTCAACGAAATCTTCCGTTTAGTCAAGTGACGCCATTGTGAGCCGTAACGACTTATATCTGCAACGAGTTTAATCTCGAGTTTCTTAAACAATCTTGGTAATAAGTGCATTTATTTTGTGTGGTTTTGTGAAATAAGTGATAACCTTTAATTCTCATTATATATTTCGATGGTATCATGTGTAATTAAGCTGGAAATTCACTTAATGTTCGGTACGAAAGAGCCAAATTCCTGTGAGGCTTCTTGAGCGCCATTCAGTGAGAAGTTAAATCAAATTTAACTTGTCAGTTGCATTTGGAGCGTGTTTTTGTTATTATTCGCACCCTGTTTAGGCCGAAAACTGAATATTTCACCGCTTTTACCCCAAAAGTAATAAAGTAAAAACATTATTGTTATCTGTGTTAGTACTGTTAGTGCGTCACGCGTTGAAAGTAAATTTCCACTAACATCTACTTATTTCATCTAATTCCAGGGAAAGAAGGCAAATAAAATAACCGAAAATGGCAGATGATATGCCTACATTCAAGTGTGTGCTAGTCGGCGACGGCGGTACTGGTAAAACGACCTTTGTGAAGCGACATTTGACTGGAGAGTTCGAGAAGAAATACGTTGCCACTCTTGGTGTTGAGGTTCACCCTTTGGTTTTCCACACGAACCGTGGACCTATCAGATTTAACGTGTGGGATACTGCTGGCCAAGAGAAGTTCGGAGGGCTTCGTGATGGTTACTACATTCAAGGTCAATGCGCGATTATCATGTTTGATGTGACTTCCCGCGTCACCTACAAAAATGTACCCAACTGGCACAGAGATTTAGTCAGAGTATGTGAAGGCATTCCCATTGTTTTGTGCGGCAACAAAGTAGACATCAAGGACAGAAAAGTCAAGGCAAAGACGATCGTTTTCCACAGGAAAAAGAATCTTCAGGTGAGCATCTTTCTTAAAAATCCGCATAAGTAAACATGATGTTGGAAACCATTTTGTGGTTAGACATGTAGCATTTCATTAGGTAGCAAAGCAAATCATTCAACATGTTTTGTTATAATTAACGTGGGAATAGGTACTCACGTAAAAATTAAGTTGTTTAATAGGACTAATATAACAAAATGTGTCAAAACCACGTTAGTTTCCATAGTAAAACTTTTAACATGTGTTTATTTTTCATTCTAGTACTATGACATCTCTGCCAAGTCTAACTACAACTTTGAAAAGCCCTTCCTGTGGCTAGCTAGGAAACTGATTGGTGATGGAAACCTCGAATTTGTTGCCATGCCTGCGTTGGTACCCCCAGAAGTCACAATGGACCCCCAATGGCAGAACCAAATCGAAAAGGATCTCAAGGAAGCCCAAGACACCGCCCTGCCGGAAGAAGATGAAGATTTGTAGATATGCTGCTGTAAAATTAAAATTTCCAGTGAATACTGATCATTTCATGATCTGAGGTATTACATGTTTGTCCTCACATGTACACAAATTGTATTTTCATTCCATTAGACACCATTGTAATTGTCAAAATCTTGTGTTACTTAAATTAATTATTTAACATACTCTGTTAATTTTTTATTTAAAAGGCGATAAGATTGTTCTTGTATTATTAAAATGTGAGCCCAAAGAAGCCTCATGACAATGCAATCATTTTTTTTTTATAAATAAAGTAACTTAATCAAAAACCAATGTACCTATTTATTGAACTCGCCTTAGAAGGTTCCTTTTTCTAATTTGTGTTTTATTAATATGCCAAATAACTCCAGTATATTTTTTTACCTTGCAGTGGCAACAGAACTAGTAGATATAATAACATTTAGGACTGACAATATTTCATTGTATAAATTATGGTGAATAAAACCTGATCCTGTTTTTATTTCTTGAATACATACTGAAATCTACTTTAGTTGAATTATAAATGCTCTCCCCTCGACAAGTTTCGATTATATAATCTGGTCTTTGAGGAACTATATGTCCCAAATCAATGAATCCGTTAGAGAAAAACATGGGAAAACAAGGAATGACATTTCAGTCAAGGAATATAGAATCTTGGCCATATTGGGGGACTATCGTGGTCGACTTGGCCCTTTGGCCACTTCCTGTCTTGTTCATTTCCTCAGTCCACAAACAATTTTCAAAGCCGCCGCTTCCACCAGCCTGACTCGAAGTTTTTCTTAGTGGAGCCACATACATTATAAATGAGAGTTAGTATGTTTTTTTTATTAAAAATTAACGCTGAAACGGTTCCGGTGGGACGGGAATTTGATAAATTTTGGAACTATCTGAATTTGCTGGTCAGGCCACTTATAAAGGACTAGCTTCCGCCCACGGCTTCGCCCGCGTGGACTATACCTCGGGAACCGAAAATTTTTCCGGGATGAAATTAAGTTAACCCTCTTTTTTGAGAGCATGTAAAAAGTGTCATACAATGGAAGCGGGGACCCCAAAAACCCCTGGATGCAATAAGTCAGCCCCCTCGAATCATTTTGAAAAATGGCGGCTATTTTGAATCGTTTGGATTTTTGCCACCACCATCAAGTAGCCCTTGTTAACTCCTATGACATTTAGTCAAACACCCACCCATCTTCAACCGTTTCGGAGATATAGACCCTCAAAGTTTATATGGAGGCCATGTTTTTGAGGCGACTATGTTATTTTTAATTGCCAAAAAAGGTCCGAGGTTTTAATGACTTTTTAGTCTCGGCGGCGCTTTGGTAAAAATGTTTTTAGTTTTCGAGATAATTAGCAGTTCCACCTCGAGGATGTGACTTTTCGAAGGTTTTGGATTTTTTCCGGATGTTGTTTACCCGCCTAAGTTTAGTACATCTGTAAAGTTTTATTGAGTTAGCATCAAAACAATTTTTTCCCCGTACTATCTTTACCACGCCATTTCACCCCCACTGGGGTTGATTTTCCAAAAGTGGTGAAAAATGGTGTTCGTCATTTTTTTAAGCTTAGTATATTTGTAAAGTTTCAATACCGTGGCGTCAAAAACAATGCTTCCCCATACAAAGTTTAACACCCTATTTCACCCCTTTAGAGGTTGAATTTCAAAAAAATCCTTTCTTGGTACACGTTTACTCATCAAGTTCCATATTTCTAATTTCTACGACCAGCGGTTTAGTCTGTCAGTGAGTCATTACAATTCTCTCTCCGCACTATATTTACCACGCCATTTCGCCCCTATAGGGGTTCATTTTCCAAAAATAATGAAACCGGTATCTATTATTTTTTTAGCTTAGTAAATTTGCAAAGTTAAATAATCGTAGCATTAAAAAAAATATTTCCATACAAACTTTAATACCCCGTTTCACCCCTTTTAGGGTTGACTGTCCAAAAATAATGAAACAGGTATCTATTATTTTTTTTAGCTTAGTACATCTGCAAAATTAAATGATCATAGCATTGGGAAAAAATATTTTATACAAACTTCAACACTCCATTTAACCCCTTCGGGGGTTGATTTTCAAAAAACAAAAAAATAAGTGTCTATTGTTTTTTTTAGCTTAGTATATTTGCAAAGTTTCATAACCACAGCATTAAAAAAAAAATCTCCATACAAACTTCATTGCTCCGTTTCACCCCTTTAGGGGTTGATTTTTAAAAAATGATGAAATATAGGAGAGGATCGTAGTATCAAGAAAGCGTATCTTGGAGTTTACAAAACGTGGCCGCCGGCCTTATAGGCCTGGGATAAATCACGACGTAACATACGTTGTTGTAAGTATTCCATCGGAAAATTAATTAGCTACGATCATTTACGCTCGACGCCGTAATATTTTCATATAATACATTTGTTTATCGAATACTCGCTACGACGTATTTTGCATTAGAATTTAAGGTAGGCCTACGGATTCCGCTGGATTGACGCACTATGATTCATACTGTGCGAACTCCAAGCAGATGACGGGCAACAGCGCAAGATCGAGATCAATGACGTCATCTGGTGTCGGAGGCCAAGACACACTTTGGGTCGCTGCGAGGAGTAAGTAAGTATACCCTGGATGAACACTAAGGCTACTTTTCATTTTAACCGCACGGGTGAACCGCGGGGCTCAGCTAGTAGCTAATAATGATGCACATGTGTTGTGCCCTTGAATACAAATAAAACAACCAAAACCTTTTCAAATTTTATTTTCCGCAAACATCATTAAATTAAATGCATACAACGATCTACAGTAATAATCCTAGTCCTATTCTACAAATACTTTACTTCTTGGCAGCGGCCTTTGCTCGCGCCTTCTTTCCTTCAGTGAGCTTCAAACGGTCTTCTTCCGAGAGGTTGGTATTGATTTTTGTGACGACTCCAGTTCCGAGAGTCAGGTCGGCAAGACGCAGTGTGAATCTCTGGCCGGGCTCGCAAACCATGGGCTTCATTAGTTTGAGTTTCAGCCTGCAAAGAAATAAAATGATGCCATATAAAATACCATCAAAGACTGACCAAGACGGGAGAGTTACGTTTATCTGGTGTATGTTTTAACTATTCCATTATGTTTTTTTTTCTGTTTAACCTACTGACCAAGACATAAATGCATCACCGTACTGTTTGCCAATTAAAAAACCTCGAAAAATTTAAATAACTAAAACGACAAAATCTTTTGCAATTTAATATTTTGAAGGGAAGCATTTATTTCAACTATAGACGTTGGCGCACAAGGCTCTTTAGCGCTTGTCAAGTATAGCTGACTGGCTTAAAAGGTCTTATATAAATAGTATCGCTATTCTAGAGAGTAGGTAAACGAGGCTTTTTACTAATTCTCAAGTATAGCACACTGGCTTAAAAGGTCTTATATAAATAGTATCGCTATTCTAGAGAGTAGGTAAACGAGGCTTTTTACTAATTCTCAAGTATAGCACACTGGCTTAAAATGTCTTATATAAATAGTATCGCTATTCTAGAGAGTAAACGAGGCTTTTTACTACTTCTCAAGTATAGCACACTGGCTTAAAAGGTTTTATATAAATAGTATTGCTATTCCGCAGAGAAAACAATCTAAGTCTATAAAATAGTGACTATTCCATACTTAGCATCTTCCCCGGGCATGACCATCTCCTTGTCAGGAATGGTGACCTGCGTGGCGCAGTCCCACGTCATGGAGAACATGTGCAGCTGGATGAAGGAGGTGAAGGGCTTGGCGCGTCCGCCCTCCTCCTTGCTGAGGATGTACACTGCCGCCTCGATGTTGTCGTGCGCCTGAAACATACAATAATAATAACCTTTTATTCGGACATATTATACTATAATATACAAGATCTTAAATTTGTTAGCCATTTTCTGACAAAGGCCTGAAACGTACAAGTACCACATATTAACAACAACCTGGGAATACTCACGGATTAAATGTTTATGAAATTCAAAGTTTTAGAATCAATAATACCCGAGTGTAAATTATAACAAAAGGTGTGAAGTAAGTTAAGTTACCTTGATGGTGCCAGGTTTGGCCATGACCATCCCGCGCTTGATCTGCTCGCGCTTGACCGCCCGCACGAGCGCCCCGAGCTGGTCTCCCGCCTGCGCCTCGTCGAGCGTCTTGTGGAACATCTCCACTCCGGTGATGGTGGTCTTCATTGTCTTCCCGTGGCCAACGATCTCGCACTCGGTGCCTTTCTTTAGTACTCCTGAAATGGGTGAAGCGATTTTGACGTTTTAACGATTTTGAGTTCTTGATAAGTTTGTACTCGTTTAAAGTGAATGGAATCACAGAAAAATTATAACTACACTCTACAGTTGTATTAGTATTTGTCAAGTTATTTTCTTAAAATAAAAATGATACTAAAAGAAAACAACTAGGCAGTGATCTGTGCGACACTTATGAGTTGATTACATGTAACGAGAACAGTGGCGAGACAGTAAATGGGACAGTAATATTTATTCCTATGCTGCGCGTCAAATAGAATAAGGACTGCTTAGGATAACAAAAAATGCGTGTAATTTCTTGGTTTAAGAGACTTCAGCCTTGGACTTTCTTACAGTAATTATTTGAAACCTGAATTCTTTTTGTCTTACCTCTGTGCAAGCGACCGGTGATAACAGTACCACGTCCAGGGATAGAATGAACAGACTCTACAGGCATGAGGAATGGCTTGTCCAGCTCACGGATGGGCGTGGGGATGAAGGCATCGACTTCCTTCAGCAGTTCGTTGATGGCTTCGGCTCCGATTTCGGGGCTTTTGCCTTCTAGCGCACAGAGGGCTGATCCTGTAGGTTTAGAAGTAAAATAAAATAAATGTGTCACACTCATAGTTTCACTAGGATTCCCTGTGTCGGGGATGCCATGGCACACACAAAGTTGAGGACAACTAACACCCAGACCGAGATCAGATATTTACTATACACACATTTTTTTTTGTGTACTAGACTTATTTTTTTTTAGATTTGATTAGATTAGTGAGATTTTCTCTTACATCAAATGAACTCACCTTTGATAACCGGCGCCTTATCGCCATCATATCCCATCTCTGTCATCAGCTCTCTAATCTCCATCTCGACAAGTTCCACCATCTCCTGATCGGCAGCATCCACCTTCACATACAAATATTCAATCAGCAATTTTTGGCAAGTATACTTTGTCAACCTTTATTCCAAATGTTTTGCTTCTTGCTTGTTTGGCCTGTATGTTGTTCAGCTGAGTTGACTCTATGCTTACTGGTTACTTTGCAGTCATTGAGCTCAATAAATTATCTAACTAATAATAACTTATTAGCTAATCTACCATTCGGCCAACAAGATACATGTCTACA
This sequence comes from Alcis repandata, assembly GCA_949125135.1. NCBI lineage: Eukaryota > Metazoa > Arthropoda > Insecta > Lepidoptera > Geometridae > Alcis > Alcis repandata. The sequence continues at coordinate 4,265,999 of OX421226.1, read as the reverse complement.
TGGTAACTAAGTTTCAGGTGCTTTCATGCCATCCAACTGAATAGTATTACGAAAAGGGTATTCTGATTGAGACTTATTCTTTTGAGGAGAGGAGAGTCAAATTAGTATGTGTATTTCTTTTAGACTTAGTTTTAAGATGATTATACCTTGTTAATGAACACCACAACATGCTGGATGCCGATCTGCTTTGCCAGTAGTAGATGCTCTCTGGTCTGTGGCATGACTCCGTCTGTGGCTGCTACAACAAGGATGGCTCCGTCCATCTGGGCTGTGCCTGTGATCATGTTCTGGAAAATGGGAAAGACATTATTAATTAGTTGTAATAAAGTAAAATAAAATGAATTATAATTTTATTTATAAGATTTTATTTTAAAATCTGCTTTTATGACATAGCTACTTCATGACTGAACTAATCCGAACACAATCAATGTTTTATTCTTTTTTAGTGGAAAATGGTCTCAAGCTATTTCAACAGTTTTTTTTTTTAAAAAGACCAGTAAACATGCTGAAGAAAAAAAATACAGTATGAGCAGTAAAGTAGAACTGTGTGATAATCTAACCTTAATGTAATCAGCATGGCCAGGGCAGTCTGTGTGTCCATAATGTCTGGTCTCAGTCTGGTATTCAACGTGGGCAACGTTGATGGTGATACCACGAGCCTTCTCCTCAGGAGCATTGTCTATGTCCGCATAACCCTTAGACTGTGCGAGGTTAAGGTCTGATAATACTGTAAGCAGAAAATTATGAAGGAAACTTCTTGCATATTTCAGCAAAACAACGGAAACTCAGGTATATGCAAATATGGTGAATATCTCGAGAGCCCAATTAAAAAAGGTTACTTATTTTTATTCAATTGAGTGACAAGTCGAGGAAATCACTTGTGTACGGTAGTAGTATTTGTTGTAGTGAGTACAAGAGCGAAATATTGGTTACCTTTGGTTATGGCAGCTGTGAGTGTAGTTTTTCCGTGGTCAACATGGCCAATTGTACCGACATTGCAGTGAGGTTTGCTTCTCTCATAGACTTGTTTCTCAGCATAATTTCTCTGTAGTATGAAACTCAATGGTGTGAGGCTTGGTCGTGCGAATGTGTTTCTTAGTTGACAACACTGGTTAGAGCTTAGAACAAATTTAAAAGCTGAAAAATGATAAGTCATAATAAATAGCTGTAGGTTATGATTTTAAAAATCAATACAAAACCTAACCTATAAAATATTATACTTGTTTCTTATTTATTTTCAAATATTAGCATCAAATATTTTTGCTTTTCAAATAAATAAGAAGAAACTTATGGGATCTAAGCCGGCCACTGTTGTTTTCTCAGACTATCAACGACTTTTACATAATCTTCTGATAACCATTAGACTTATAAGGTATTGTTTATTTCTATTGTTCACAAAGCAGGAACTTGTTATAAATAAATAAAAAACAGAGATGTAATGTTCACTTTTTGGTCTACCATTTGGAAAATAATGAATAGGTACTGGGTGTTAAATTTTACCTGGGTTAACCAAACTTTTGGCGAAAGATATGGTAGCCATTGTCAAACTTATTTGTATTTTTTAAATCACAATGAAGCTCGCTAAGAGAGTACTAATGTTCTGTCTGTAAACTTTCAGGCCCTTTTATAATTTTCAACAAGATATTTCAGAGAAAAATTATTGGCACGCCGTTCAGCGCCGACCAATTTTCCAATTTTCCCGTGAATTTTCTTTTTCTTTGCAACCGAGCTATCAATGTCAAAATATTGACATTTGTTTGACGCATGTTTGACACAAATGTTTCTAGTGATGTACCATAAATGGATCATCTCAGCTTGGCCCACATGAGGTGCCCACACATGGCTGCATATGCATACGCATGTACTTATACTCGGGCCATTTTAAGAAGCCACAATTGACGACTGTCAGTTTTATCTTCATAGTGAGGTGACCTGCTTAAAAACATCGATTAAAATGAATGAATCAATACTGGAAACATATGTGAATTTTAAAAATCATCACGCGAATCCCTGTCTCATTATTATTTTTCTTCCGTAAATTAATTAAGGAACAAAATAAGACAAGTACATAATTTAACAAAAAAAACATCATTTATTCAGTTGAACTATCAGAACTGTTATTATTCATCTTCATCACTGCTGTCAGCACTCAGAGATATTATTAATTGACGCTACGATATTATTTTGAAGAGAGTAACATTCTTACGTCAAGTAAATAAAATGACAGATTGGGACAATGTCGTGTTTATTGACGAAACATGGTTGAATGCGAACCATACGGTTTCGCGGTTTAGTCAGCTTAGAAAACCCATCGAAAATTATAATGGACAATGCACCGTATCATTCTGTACAAGTCGATAAACCACACCAACTCAAGCAAATAAAAAGCAAGAAATTGTCTCGTGGCTGGTAAGAAATGGTGTGGATGCAAGTCGCAACTTTATTAAAAGTTGAGTTGTCAAATCTGGTAAAAGCAATTAGGCCGTCCAAGCTCCGCTATGTAATCGATGAACTAGCCCTACAGTATGGACACGAAGTTATTCGATTGCCTCCACTTACCATTGCCAGTATAACGCCACTACAGAGGACTGGAGAAAAGTCGTAGAGAAAACAAAGAAAATAATTTTACAAGATTTTGAACGAGATGTGAGAATAGACAATATTATAGAAAATGAACTAAAGTAAGTAACTAAATCACGCTAAAGGACCGGAAAAAGGCAGACGACATATATGATCCACAACGAATGTCGAGGACATTTTTAAAGAAAGTCAGACAATTATAGTGGTGATGGACAGGACACATGACAAGAGACAGCAGAATTAAATGGACAAAAATTATAACAGAGTGGCCACCACGGAATGGCAAAAATAAGAGGAAGACAGCTTAAAAGATGGATGGGTGACATAAAAAACATTGGTGTAGTAATCTGGCCAAGAAAGGCTAGCGAGTAGCGACAGAAAGAAGTGGAAAGGGCTCGTCACAGGACACGCTGATCACGACACAGAAAAATAGTAATAATAATTGTCAATACCATGTTTAAATTATCAGCAATAAAAGGCTTAAATAAATAAACGTAGTCAGTAAGATCACTCCAATAAAAAAGCCGGGTCAGTAAATTGTACCTTACCAAATCAATGATTTTTCTATTTAGTTATTTTTTGTATTTTTATAGTTTGTTAAAAGAATAATAAATATTTATGTTTTATTATAATCACAACGTGGTTATTAATTTATGGTGATATTCTTCACAAGTAATCATTGCATTCGATTCAACTTATCAAGCTTTCGATTTTTAGAGTAACATCCATAATGTTTAAAAAGAAAAAAGGTTAACTTACGCAACATTGTAACAACGTTCAGTTCTTTACGAGATCGTAAATTATCTCGTAGATCAGTAATTATTTATTATGTTTAAAATGGTTTATTAAAAAAACAAATCATAAAATAACTCGTATCGGTCATTATTACAATATATATGTAATCGTAATTGAAAAAAGTTCAGCAATTGTGCAGTTCTAACAAAACGAAAAAATATATTATTTATGCCCGCCGTTACTAGGTTACGTTGTTGAATTTCGATGAATTGTCAAACGGGGCCTGTAAAATTGGCCCAATTATAGTTAAAATATCTGAATAAAAAAATATTTGAATCTACAATTTTTTTTTGGCTGGGCTGGTCATGTGGTTAGGGCTACCAGATGAAAAACTCAAAAGCCCGGAGAAAAGGCCTGATTTCCATGGAAAAGTCGTGAGATTGTATACAGTTTGAGAATTTTCTCTCAAAAACGTATTATTATCGTTTTATACACTGCGGATCTAGCTCACGCGTTGCAACTTTCACATCGCACTCAAAGCGGCGGGGCGGCACCGCCCGTCGCCCCGCACAGATTATTTTTAGTTGGTTTAACTTTTAATTAAAGAGATCTTTAAAATCTAACCTGTGTTTTAAGGAAAATCCTGAGATTTGCAAGATCCGGCCGCAATCCTGAGAAAAGTCAAAAAATCCTGATATCTTAGGACAAATCCTGAGATATGGTAACCCTACATGTGATCCGCATGCACCCGGCAACCCGGCAAGATGGGCGAAGATCGTTACTCAATGGGAGCATTGGGAGCCTACAGATGGCCGACGCGACGACCTCCTGGTCGGCCTCGAACGAGGTGGCGCGGCGCGGCGTAACGATCTTCGTAGCTTCCAGCCCGATTGGCCCACCTTTGCCGAGAATAGGGATGCGTGGAAGGAGATGGGGGAGGCCTTTGCCCAGCACTGGGACACAATAGGCTAAGAAAAAATTTTGCGTTGCAATAGGCGTGACGAAAGATTTTAAAATCCTCTTCCATAATGTGAGTACACATTTACTATTTACAAAAAAGCCTTTATTCGGTAATAAACTTAAGTTTAACGAAGTTTGAAGCCATTTTTCACATATTTTTTCAACAGTGCCCGAAAACAGCTTGCTTGTGTCATGGCGTCGATTTGACGTCACGGCTAGTAAACATGTCATTGTGTCTATGCGTTGCGTGATGAGCGGCGGATGACCTGAGTTCACTGAGGCGTGACTTCATACGCTGACGCTGTGATTGTTGTTTCTGACAAGATGGCCGATTGCTGTATTTTAATGTTTTATTTTATTGAAAATCTTAATAATCTGTTTTTTAAAAAGAAAACTAAACATGTTTTAAATATTTTTAATCTGGCTAGTCCCCTGAAAGCATTGAATCGGCGATTTTTTGATACTGTCGTCATGCCTATTATCTGTTTTAGCGTAGCACCCAAGCTGGCTTTATGAAACAACTAACTATGCTCAGCATCAGCAACTTATGTATTTTAGTGCCATGCCCTAACCGTGTATAGAAGGCATAGAAGTGCATAGAAGCATATTTTTATGGTAGAAAAAACTTGACAAAGCCTATCAAAGAATTTTATTTTTATACTTACCTACTAAAAACATACGAAAATATTACAAACTTAACATTTTGACCTTTCCACTCATATTTTAAACTTAAAGACAAATCACGTATAAACTATTTATCTATGCACAAATTGCACAATGCAAACAAAATCATGTCCACCTGCAGAAATAAAATGTGTAAAATACTAGATAACAATATTTTTGTAGACAATGTAGTTTACACCTACATATACTCGTATGTATAAACGTTTTAAATGAAAAATAGAAGGAATAATTAATATTCAAAGTCATCACTGTGAACACTGCTTGGCGAAGCAATCACCACTTGAAACTTCCTGTGCGAAATAGTAAGTTCGTTTTGAGTTGATTGCGTCGATTCTTGAGATTCATGATCCGGGACGTAGGTTTTTGAGGTATCTAAAACAAATAAGTAAACAAAATGAAAAAAATATATACGATGTTACACTATGTATATCAATAAAATTTACAGTTTTTGACAGACAGCAGGTGAAACCGCGAGGCAGAGCAAGTAATTTAACGTTATCCTACTAAGTAATACAAAAAATGCGAAAGTTTGTTTGTGTGAAAGTTTGTCACGTAATATCTCCGTAAATACAATACTGATTTTGGTAACATTTGGAATAGAGATAGTTATTTGGATTAACATGTAGGACATTTTTCATCGTCCCTGTTATGCAGTATCGCGCGTGTGAAACCGCGGGGCACTGCTAGTATTTTTGTTAAAACAACGGCTAAATTGATTTCGCTATAATTAACACGGTAATACTTACGTTAAAATTAAGTCGTTTACAATGACTAGTTTCGTCACATTTGGTGATCTTCATCAGGACATTAAAGCGTGACGCGCTCGCGATTGCGTCTCTCCTGGCACTGAAACTAGTCGTAGGTACTTAGTAGACGACTTAATTTTTACGTGAGTAAAGAGTCCCGTGTTAATTAGAGCAAAATGTGTCAATACCACGTTAGTTTCGAGTCTAAATTAATTTGATTAGATTTGGCTTTAAGATAGTGGTATCACGAGATACTTTTCATCTTGGAAAAAAGAGTGTTTACTCACCATTGTCAAACGTTTCTTCATCCTTTGCCGAATCAACGGTGCTTCCAACTTGAACTGCTAAAGAGTTGGCTTTTTTAAAGGTAGGATCAGTCGACGCTTCTGTGTTCTGTTCAGTTTCCGTTTTCTCAGTATCAGAAATAGGTTTTGGATTTATGACTTTTGGTTCTACAGCTTTCTTTGTTATTCCTTTGGCTTCTGAAACCTTTGCATCAACTTCATCTCTCTCTAAGTAAATGCTAAATGCACGTTTTCTTGGCATTTTGTTCGTGCCCAAAATGATTTCATTTTTTTTCCTTTCCGTAGATTTCGGTTCTGGCATTTCGTCTTCAGACTCAGACTCTTCGAATTGGATATGGAACTTTCGTTTCAAAGTTTTCTGGTGCTTTTTCAGGTGTTTTTTATTAATTTTCCTTGGGGTGTTGATAGTTCCTTTGTATTTTGCTAAGAAGCTGTATTTTTCAAGTCTTTGCGCGAGTGGTTGTTTGACTGCGTCGTCGGCTTGGCTGACGGCTGCTCCCAGTCTTTTCTTGTGTTTTTTATCTTTTAGAAATGGCTTAAATGTTTCTTTGTATGCTCTGTATGGCTTCAAGTGTTCAGGGGCAATCCAAGCTCGAGTGACGTCACCTTGGTCGAAGAATACCACGTTGTAGTGAGTCTGAAAAGGAGCTTCAGTTAAAGAATTGTAGACTTACGTAACAAAATTGTAAATTGTTCTGCCTGTATTTTATTCCTATTTATCTCTTAGGACTTTGTTACAATTCTTTTGTGTTTGAATCTGACTCTATAAATACTTACTCTACCTATTTCTAGTCTGGGTCGTTTAGAATTCATCAAATACTAGTACAAAACCAAGTCCATACAAATTGTATGTAGTTTACGTTAACGCGATCGTTAGTGTAAAAAACTCGCACTAGACACTCTGAGTGCCTAGTGTGAGTTGTTACACGCTTTTTATTGGCTTCACTTGTATGTTTGTTTGTTTGAATGTTTGTAACCGACTCATAAAGCGTGTTTTCTTTGTTTTTTTTTGAACTGTTATTGAAAGCTCCTCACTGGTATGTCGGAGTACCCGTCGAGCCAGTAGTACTGTTCGGTGTCGGGGCAGTCGTCCACCATGCCGGGCCACCACGGCCAGCCCGCCACGCGTGCCCACACCAGCGAGCCTGCGGGGGAATAAATTGGTCACACTACACAATATAATCTACATCAAAACATACACATGGTTGGCGTACCTGGTGCAAAGGTTGGCCATAGCCATCCAACGTGGTAACGCTGCCAGCGTGATGGTCACCTTTGCACCGGGTGTTCTAATCTAAAAAAGTTTTGAATTTGTGGCCATGTTTCTAAGGAATAATCTCCGACCCGATCCTTATTTTTTTTTTATAGAAAGCGCGCTCTTTCTGTCACTGAGTGCCAAGTTTTATAGTCCCAAATCTGTGAGTTCGAAGGCCGAATACCACGGCAACGGGTAAGTTCTGGGCATCAGCTAGTATAAGGTTTGTCAGCTGTGCTTTACGCCGCCTAAAAGTAACAGTAATATACTTTACCTGCCGAATATTCGCTGTGGATCAAATCCTCTTCGTCGCGCACACAAATCGGCGCTTCGGGCACGGAGCAGTCAGCGTTAGCAGGGTCTACAAAAGAAGATAGGGTGAAAAACTATTTACGGGGACTTATTGGAACTTATTCTATTTGTGATTTCAATATTACCAGGTGATCAAGTGGACCTAAACTATGGTTAGGTAATCTAACTTTTGTTACCAAGAACCCATGACGACTGCAATAAATATGTTCCAAAAAATACGTTTCCAAAAATATGTTCTTAATAAAGTAAATATTTTTTCGTGGTTTTTCCATGACAACATACTTAAATACAAATTACTCCATCAGAAAATGACTGTTTTTACCTACCCGACTACAGCGAAAATAAAAAGGAGGATTAGGAATGTCGTTGACCTGTATCTATGTACATAATAATTATGTTCGTCCCTATGCTCTCTGGTAACTACAAAACGGCTGAACCGACTTATATGAAATTTGAAATGTAGACAGTTTAGGTTCTGAATAGTTATCTCACACATGTTAAGTATCTTTTCATCACCGTTTTAAAGCAACGCGCGAGTGAGTTCATACTACACACATACAGATATATTCTTATCTAAATAAAATTTCTAATTGGAATTTAAATTTGAACGTTACCTGGATTCATCCGGCAATACCACTTGTTAGGCAGCTCGTAGCTATCCAGCACATTGGGTAAGAACCGCCAGCGTGCGCAGTCGTCACACTGCGCCCACAGCCCACTCGTGCGGCGCTGCTGCAGCCACGCGAGTTTCTGCCGGTGAGACATGCTGGCTGCGGGCTGGCTTAGCATTTCTTTGTACGTGCTAAAGGAAATAGTACTAGATTTACTACCGAATGTCCCCGACTAACGTACCCAACCTAGTGTTCCTAGCGTAGTATCCCCATAACACACAAGTGTGGGTAGCTCGTACTCATAGCTATCCAATATGTTTGGTAGGAAACTAGGAACCGCCACCACACAGTTCCACATCCCGCTCTTGCGGCGCTGCCGTAGCCACGCGAGTTTTGTCGGTGAGATTTGCTGGGAGCGAGCTGGCTTAGCACTTTTTTGTAAGTGCTTTAGTTGAAACGGTACAAAATTTAGTCCGTATGAAGAATATTGGAGAAGCAATTGGCCAAAAAACTAACAATATCTTTATTGGAAAAAGTTTGGAAACTAGTAGGTATGCTAGGACAATCCTACTAACATTATAAATAGCAGTGTGGACGTTTGTTTCTAAATTACGCAAAAATGGCTGAACAGATTTGAATTAATATGAAATTTTGTATAAATATACAGGGTTATTCATAAAGGGTATGCTAAGCCGAAAAGGGCACATAGTACTCATCATTATGAACAACTTTTACTATGGGACCAACCCGAAATTCGCGAAAAAAATCAGCTTTTCCATTGAAAAATGTCAATGACACTCGACAAAATGTATGAAACAGCTGATTTTTTTTCGCGAATTTCGGGTTGGTCCCATAGTAAAAGTTGTTCATAATGATGAGTACTATGAGCCATTTTCGGCTTAGCATACCCTTTATGAATAACCCTATATACCATCAATTAACATAATTACATAGGCTATACTTTTTAGTTTTTTTTACTACATAGACCCAGAAAATACGGGTGAAACCGCAGGGCACGGCTAGTAGATAAATTAATTGTAATGTTATACCTTTTTGATAACAGGCAGGGCGGGTAAACGAAGCGGAACCCCGGGTCCTCTTTGCAGAAACCTGCAAGGACCCGGGGTAATGCTCCGTTTATAGACTACCTACTGGATGGATTTAATATTAATAGGTTCTTTTGGTGGCAGTACAAATTTGACAAGCTCCTTATTATCAAAGAGCACCAACCACCTTAGATTAAGCCACCATCCTTATTGTCAAAGGGGCAGAGGCCTGAACAATAATAGTACCTACCTACCTTGTTTTGCTACTAAATTTTATCTTTTATAAAAGCGTTTTAGCAAGAGTAAGAAAAATAAGAATCACCTGCTTTTCTGTGATGGCGTATCGGTATCCGTGTCATCAGCGAAAGTTATAAGCTTTTTGGAGGGCTGCCCTTTGAGATTGGGCGTCACAATTTCCTGGTATATCTGAAAAATGTAATAAATGTAATTATAGCTCCACAAAGGACATCAAAGGCAATTTTTCATGTCACTTTCAAAGTATGGAGGTAGGTAGTTCTACAATAGCAAAAATCATTTGCAATTCGGGTAGGCGAGTACCTATGTGTTTGTTTTTGGAGTTATGAATGATATTGCACTTTACCAGAGGTTGACGGGCTTCTTCGTTGGGCTCAATGGCTTTTTCTACAGGCAAATTAGCTTTTTCCATGATAGGATTACGTCAAAATCTACAAGACTTACTGAAAATTTATGAAATTATAAATAAATTCCCGCCAATAATCTTACGGAAATTGAGAACGCTGTTTGTGGGGAACGATCATTGTCTATGACTTTATGAATGATGAATTGAAAAATCGAATAGGATTCTTTAGTGCTCGGATTCGGAAGATGATGATTATTCTGTGCAAGGCTGCAAGGCAAGTTTTTCTAATATTGTTTTAACATTAACTGAATGAGGTTTGTGTTGTAGTGGTTAATTTTGTAAGGTGCCTACAACTATATCACTGACACATTGATTGATACTGTAAATGCATATTAAAATGCCATGGACACTTTTGAGAAAGTGTGTAATATGTTTGTTACTTTTGTGGACCTCACAATTCTTGTAGGACAATGGATGCTTTCTGCGTGCTACTACGCCTACTACAACTACTGGTGTTGCTACTAAAACTACATTTTTACTTTTATTATCCAACACGCAAATAGATGGCTACTGGGTATTTTGTTTTATGTTAACGAATATTTTTTTTATATAATAAATCGAATAGGTAGATGTCTTATTCATTTGAATCATTCACTAGAAATCTAACTCTAGAAAACAAAATAATAGACAACATTTAGGTCATAATAAAAACTTTTAATTTATATGTAATCTTTTTTAATAATTTTAAAACAAGGTCACAAATAAATCTAGATAAAAAAAAGTATAAAATTTGTTTAGACATAAATTCCTAAAAAATTTTAAAAACTGTTTAATAATTTCATCATAATTTCTGTATAAACGGAAGTGCGCATCCGTGTTTTCGGCTGGCTGCCGGCTGGTCGCTATATTTTCTAGCTAGCTAGAAAATAATTCGGGCTTCGAGGTTCTCCTCGTCATCGGCAAAAGGGAGTACTTATACTCCCTTTTTTAAGTTTCACGTTTAGTTTATCCCTATATTACCGCTTGGTAAAGTGTTTTATATTAAGATATTTGTTATTTTCTTTGTTGTTGATCAAACATGGCCTGTTAAAATGTCGGCCCCGTCGTACGTAATTTTTGCTCGCGGAGTATCCCGCTCAGCTGTTGATGTTGGAAGAATCCAGGATGGACAAGAAATCATTGAATCGATCTACTCAACCACAGTCGAGGGCATCAGCCATCGACTGTAAAAAGAGTTCTGGTAAGCAACAGTTTTCAAGGTCAAACCGTCTTATTTCACCAGGAGTAGGAGGCGTTTTTAAGAATGACCATCACTTGTTTTATTGCGTAATAATTGCCTACTGTGTGACTTATATGATGTCAACAGACTGGTTGTTTATGTAGCAACCTAGAAAGTTTCTGAAAAACATTTGGATTACTTCATCTGACATTATAGGTAGCAAATCAGCTGAGTGAGCCTTACCATATTGTTTGTTGTTAATTTCAGAACTAACGCACAAACCTTGGCCACGTAACAATAACAAAAAGCGCGATGGTGCTGGCAGCGCACCTAAGAATGAGGCATACCGCAAGAACGGGCCTTCACAGAGGGGCAGGGGACCAGTTGATAGGAAACCAAGACCGCGCGGCGGTTCTAGCTATGCTATGGGTGGAGCGCAGAACACCGGGTAACTTGTTGATCTCTTATAAACCTAAACAAATAGCTATGCTTTGATTTAGTTTTCTTGTATTTACTAAGATGAAGTGTCATGTCAATAATAATTCTCAATAGCAATACTATTTTCTTGCTTTTTAACAATTCCAGGAAGCGCAGGCATTTATTTACCTGTAAAAAGTTAAATATGAGGGACAGACATTCATATTTTAAATGCATAAGTGACTGTTGTACAGTTTATCACTAATAATGAATGGCTAGACAAATTCCACATAATCATGTATTTCATATGAAATTGCATCACAGGATAGAAGATGACGATGAGCCAGAGATAGGCTCAGTATTTGTGTCCGGAAGCAAAAAGCAGAGTTTGAATCATCTGCTGAACTTTATGTACCCATCCCGGGGGCCGCCAGACCGCAGGGGGGCGCAGCCCCGCCGCCAGAACCAGCATCATCGCGTCTCCTTTAGACATGAGCATGACCTTTATCTTCGTGCATAGTAAGTATTATGACCTATTCTTGACCTGAGCTATTGAATCTCGATATTTAAAACTTGAATGAAACAACATTTTCAAAACTTCTCAAAACATTAAACAATTTTTTAAAGTTGTAAGTGCCAATATCTAGATATTTCTACAGAACAATAATTTAAAAAACAAATCTAATCCATTATTTATTTGTTTAAATTATAATGTAGGTACACTAGCTGTTCCCTGCCAGTGCCTGCCACGCTTCGCTGTGAATAAAAAAATAAATCATAAATAGATTAAAAACAATCCTTGATGCGTATTATATATCATGCTAAAATTTCAGCTCGATCGGTGCAGAACTTTTTGAGTTTTTGAAGCGTACACAAACCAACATAACATTTTTATATATATAGATTGTACAATAAAAACTTCAACAAATTTATTTAAATAGAATACATAAAATATATTTACATCTTAAATTTAAAATAACAAACTAAACTAAATAGAACTAAGAAATTTACAAAAAGTTAATAATCAAAAAGTAGTTTTTGCCCGTGTGGCAAAGTACCAAGAACGCTGGCTGCATTCCCGCGCTGAATAGCCAGTGAAATTCTTTGCGCGAGGAATGAGCCAGCCCTCTTATCACCAGCGGCGTCAACTATGCGCGGTGTGATTTGTTTGACAAATTTTTTAGTACTAGGACCCCATGGACCAAAAGTTTCGACGCCAAGCGGAAGAAATATGTACTCATTCGAAAGAGACGCATATTTGCGCCGCTTGGCGTCTTCTGCGGCATCCGCCGCGGCTCCGGCTCTCTGCTTTGTCCCGCTGAGGTGAGAAGGGGCTAAAGTATCGACGCATGTAGCGTCCCAAAAACGACAAGCGTGCGTGCGTGTTGTGCGTTGTACAATTGTATATTTTAGAAAGTATACTTCTAAAGTATACAGTTGTATACTTTAGAAATGACTCATTAAGTAAATTGTCTTAAAATTGCAAAAGTTAATTTATTTGCCTACCTTTAGGCATATTCAATATACATTTGCGTAAATATGTAGTCCTTATTTAATTACAAATTATATTTTCCAGCTGTCAATTTGTGGTGAAAGAAAATGGCGATTACAAGGCGAACTTGTTGGATCCTGATGTGCCAATTAAGTGGGAGCAAATTGAGGAAGTTGTGAGTATCTAACACATAATTAACAATTTCTGGGGTGAACATTTATGAGTGTCATTCCATAGTGGCAGTGGGTATACAGGTATACCTACTCTATTATTCAATATTCATTTATCTGTGACTATGTTATACTCAATGTTACAAGTTAACAAGTTAGTTGGTAGATTAAATGTAAAATGCTAAACTCGGACATGAGAAAGTGCCAGCTGAATAAGAACTTATATGGAGAAAGTTCTTAAATTTGATCATTAAATATTATTTCCCAGGTGGTCCGCAGCACAGGCCGCTCCGAGTGCCCCATCTGCCTCGGTGCCCCCGTGGCGGGGCGCGTAGGCCTCTGCGGCCACGTGTACTGCTGGCCCTGCGTGCTACACTACGCGGCGGCGCACGAGCGCCAGCCGCCGCCCTGCCCCGTGTGCTCCACGCCGCTGCAGGTCGCAGACATGAAGCCCACGAGGATGGTGCAGTGGGACTCGCCGGCTGACGAGGTAAATAACAATCCTCGGTAAATGTAGTTCCTGCAAATGTGGAATGAGTTCTCCCTTCACTGGTATTCCTGAGTAGCTACAACATTGGGAAAATTGGGTTCTTTAAAATCGGCTCATATGAGTCTTAAAAGGACGGCAGCGTCCCGCAAAGGGTGTATTGTGCGTTTGTGCGTTTCCCTCTGGCCAGCGATTACCCAAGCCTATATTATTGACATGTTACAGGTGACTATGCGTTTAGTCCGTCGGCTGCGAGGGTCGACGTCAGTGGAGATAGCACCAGTGCGGGGACAAGTGGACTCCTCGCCAGAACATATCCTGCCGTTGCATGACATCAACGACTCCCCTTACTGCAAGCTCTTTTCGGCTAACAAGCAACAGGTTGGTACGAAATAAACTAGACAGTAAACTGAGCAATTATTTAATATCCAATAAAACTCATAAAAAACTAAGTACTGTTTAAATTTACGTAATAATTCACAAATGTATTAAATAATTAAAATAAATTTGGTTTTGTCAACTTTTTGCTGAAGAGAACTGCTACATACTGAAACAACAGTGCATTTTAGGCAACATTTTGAAATAGGCCATTTGGACAGTTCTTAAATAAGATTGTATCTTTTCTCAACAGGTGCAAGATATCTTAGAAAGAGAGAAGAATGAAATTGAAGCTCAAATCTTAGCAGAAATTGACACTACCGAAATTGTGTTCATGGAACAAGCTCTAAAGATGATCGAGAAAAAGAAAGAAAAAGACATTTTTATTGAAGAACCTGAATGTGAACCTGAACCTAAAGACGAGGTTCCCATTATCTACGAAAAGCAAGAAGTTAATGGGAACAAGATTGACTGGTTTGATGTGACGGAGGAAGGCGCAGCGGCGATCGAAACAGTCGAAGTTGAAAGTGTTCAGAACCAGCTTGAAGTTTTGACCATCCAGTCTAACTTGAACCCCGATGCGCCTGAGTTCAAAGAAAATGTCAATCATTGTGATGATGTAGCCGAAGAATTTCCTCTGACTGAAATAGAGCCGTTGGAGACTGAACAAGTATTGGATAGTACTCTGACTGATATTGATAAGCAGAATCATGCGAAATACTTTTACTTTTATCAAGGTAAGAACTAATATTTGCTGGACCAAGTCAAATTAAGCAAAAATTTGATACCTATGTTACTCATTGTGATAATGACAATAATATGGTACCAATGAACTGTTGTGATGATGGAGTCGGAAGGTCGCTATATGCACTTCGCAACGAAATAAATAACTCTGTTATGCTTGAGCTTGTTGAATTTTGTCTTGTTGTGAGTATTTATTCTTCTTAAAGTATATAAATAAAAACTTTATTTGAAATAAAATTTGTTTTTCAGCTGACGATGGACAGCAAGTGTTCTTGAACAGTCTCAACGTGCGAGTTTTGAACGCGTCGTGGGGCTCGCTGGCCGCCGCGCCGCCTCTCATCCGCGGCCGCGTTCTGCACCGCGAGACACTGCCTCTTAGTGAACAAGTATGTTTTCACAATCTAACTATAACAAGAGTAAAAGTTTGTTGTTTGTTTGTTATTCGCGCTAAAACGGCTAGACGGAATTAAAATAAATTTGGATTGGATTAAAGTTTATCGTTCAAAACTGTATAGGTACAGAGGTTATTGAAACCGCGAGGTGCACCTAGATTTTTCATAAATGCCTATACAATATACATAGTAACATTCCACCTTTTGACCTATTTGCTTATCCTTATCAGCGCAAGCAACACATCTCACCTTTGAAACTGCTAATTTACCATAACAATTTTTTACGCTTTATAATTTAATACGAGTTTCTAGGTTTTCCAGTAGGTATTGAATCTGTTTTTGTAACTATTACGATTTTCGAGAACTCTGCTCAGACAATCTAGATCAAAAGTTTAAGTTTTTTGTTTTATAATATTTTGCTTTGTTTGGTAGGCATTGATTCGTTTAGCTTTAATATTTCCTGGTCGGCAGTTACAGATTTCAAGCTAATATTTCTATATGTAGGTACTTATTCTAGGATGATTGATTAATTATAATATGTACTTATAAATTTTCAGACTAGAAAACACATGCCGTGCACAGCACATCTACCTCTTCATTGTTCCTTCGATATAGTGGAAATGGAACTGCACCCACCTTACGTCACTCTGGAAGCTTTACAGACCTTCACAGGTATTGCATCATTTATCTCAAATTATAAAAAGGGTATTTTTAACAAACAACAAATAAAATTTTCAAGGATGTAATAATTTAGGTTTACATAGTTGTTACATTTTTTATTTAAATATTTACTCTATGTAAAGCCACAATTTTAACTGTGAAGTATCTATGTCTTAGTCCATCATTATGGTTGCAAGGTAACTTTGTTCCAGAAGATTCGCTCAATTTGACGTTCATGAGGAAGGAACATTATACAGAAGAAGAAACATTGTTTGACATTTATAGCTCCCCATTAGAATTCCCTGTATTAGGGATGTCATGGAACAGACAAAGACTACACCTAGACAAAAAATACAGGATATAACAAAAAAAAATGTACATAAATAGAGAGGTTTAATTAAATGTGATGTAACCTTTCCAGAGGAGTTGGACCGCCGCGCCCGCAATCGAGCGCGGGCTGAGCGCGACGAGCGTCGCCGCGAACGAGCCTACCGCCGCGCCATCGAAGGCCCGCCCAAACCAGACTTTACCTCCGACCTGGTCTTCCCTCCCGCGCAGTCCTACTCCAGCCCGCCACTGGACCCATCACCGCTGGCCAGCTACGAAGCCAGCCCGTCTACTAGCGTAGGGTCGCCGTCTTCTGGACTATCCTTTGCTAAGGTTCGTTTTACTTACGAAGCCAGCCCTTCTACTAGCATAGGGTTAAGTGATTCTATGGCGTGTGTGAATCCACCAACCCGCACTTGAACAGCGTGGTGCAGTGCAATGCAGTCTATTCACCCATCGAGGAAAGACCCGGTATCCCAGCAGTGGAATGATCAGAGGTCGAGTTGTCATTATTAAAAAAGTAACCCCATATTTACATTATATCATAATTTGTTGAGTTTTTCATATTTATTCGTATAGATGGCGAGTGCAAGCGGCACGTGGCGCGTCCGCAAAATGGCGTCCCCGCCCCCGACCCCGTCGCCCGACGACGAGGCTTCCGCCCCGCGCGCCCTGAGCCTCAGCGACGCCATCGAGGCCGCTCTGCACGCGGCACCCTCACCGTCCGGCAAGAAAAACAAGAAGAAACAGAAAGTGCTCTTCGCGATCGGCATGCAGCGTACCGCTTAGTTCTCTCTATTCATTCTGCTAAGCCAGTTGTTTCACACCATATGAAGTGTTTTTGGTTCATCTTCACGTTTGTAAGACAGGCTACATTTTTTACAATGTACCGTGTACTTTGTGCATTTAATGTCATACTGGTGATGATATTTTGGGAAACTAATTTTACTATGGAAACTAACGTGGTTTTCACACATTTTGAGTGACAAACGAGACTCAACCGCGAGCGCGTCACGTTTGTAAACTCACCTGATGAAGGTCACCGAATGTGACCGAAACTAGTTGTAGTAGATGACTTAATTTTTACGTGAGTATTTCCAGTGTTTAATTATAACAAAAACTAATTTTATATTTGTTGTACTATGTGTGCGCATAATATGTCTGGAATGTTTGGTTTTAATCGACGTTTAGGTATTTGGGCATTCTTCTTTTTTTTTTTAACGTTATTTTAACTTTTTGGCCTAAAACATCCTAATATTTTTTTATGCACAAAATCTCCAACAACGCGAATAGTGATTGTGATACAATTAGCTTAGCAGAAGCTACTTGGGAACACAGAACTACCGTCTCTACTTTCATAAAGATAAACGCCTTGATGTCTACTTGTTAGGTGTTGTAGTTTACACTCTGTCTAATATAAGAGTTCGTATCTTTGATATACGTGTTTTATTCATATTATTGCTTCACAACTTTGTGATAGTGGCCAGTCAATTAGGAAGGCTAGAAATGAGCTGTCAACCACAGCCACCGGTGGCTAGAGACAGGCAGTTCAATACGTTTAATATTATGAGAACGAACCTATTTATCATGCGTTTTGGCCTTAGCCTAACCTTGTAGGCCGCTGCTCGTTCCATTCGTCAATGGCCGTAATGGTATCACATGGCTCAATTTAGAAGTTCAGTGGTACCATACGATTTTGTTGATTTGTTTTTATATTTCATAGATATGCAAATAATTGCTCGACAAAGTAATTTGCTTGTTAAATGTGAGAATATTTTTATGAAAGAAGATAAAGAAAATAATGGAACTATTTATTCTATCATAGATGAACGGGATACGATATGTACCTTCTAAAACAATTAGAATAGATAGCGGGGCTATTACGTCTGCGGGGTTATTACGACTTTTGTCTATAACATATGTACCATAATGTTTATCAATTACGACATCTATGGGCGGAAAGTGGAAAAAGAAAAAAAGAAGTGGCCCATACATGTCGTTATTGATAAAACATTATGGTACATAAGTTATAGACAAAAGTCGTAATAACCCCGCAGACGTAATAGCCCCGCATGACTATATAATATATTTATTTTAATATTTTTACTTAAATTTATTTGGCTTGTAATCTTTTTGGTAGCAGTTAATAAATAGTTGGTTGATATGTATCCAGAAAACTCGTTACTTTTCTATATTGTTTGATCCTATCAAAGATACTATCTTGTTGATTGTATGATGATATCAATGTGGTGAAATAAAGGATATTGGACGTAAAATGTATCCATGTTATTTTACTTTTCTTGGGTGTCAGCCATAGATGATGCCTTCGGCTTCGGTTCGGTAGGTGGCCAGGCCACAGATATTGCGGTAGGCAGGTCTTGTACGAGTAGTGTCCTCTTATTTTATTGTAGGACTAGCGACCTGCCCCGGCTTTGCACGGGTATAAAATATAGCCTATGTTTACTCAGGGATAATGTAGCATTTAATGGTGAAAGAATTTTTGAATTCGGTCCAGTAGTCTGTGAGTTTATTCAACACAAACATACAAAAATACAAATCTTTCCTCTTTATAATATTAGTAATAGATATAGATAGGTATAAAATTCGTAATTATAGGAAACTAGCTGACCCGGCAGACTTCGTACTGCCATACAGTACTTCTCTATCGTACTGCCTAATTATATTGACTCGGAAACGTTAAAATTTAAATTTCAAATTTAAATTTCAGTAGGCTCGGAAACGTACACATGTGTACGGACACGCACCATTTTGAAAAGGTCGAATGAGAATCGAATGGGCGTAACCTTTTCAAAATGGTGGCTCGGAAACGTACACATGTGTCAGTGGCGTAGCGTGTCTTGGCAGGGCCCCGTATAAAAATTGTTTTTGGGGGCCCCTTTGAAAGGTAAAGCTTTCTCAAAATGGAAAAAAAATATGTTTGCGTAAAATTAAAACAAATATTTATTCATCATAATTACGAGTATCTATCTGTCACTTTTTCCAAAATTCTTACAAGCAATTCAAATTAAATGGACAGTCTCCTTGCCTTTTTTCGGCCGCAATAACCGATGTAGGGTGTTGCCAACTTTTGAACTTACGCTTTACTCGAGAAAAAAAGAAATTGTTTTTTTGACTTAGGTACCTATGTCATTTCTGAAATAAAACAAAATTGAGAAGTATAAATTAATTTTAGCTTACTCACGTCGGGGGCCCCTGTAGCCCGGGGCCCCGTATAATTGATACGGCAGATACGGCGGTAGCTACGCCCCTGACATGTGTACGTTTCCGACGGTCACGTGACCAACGGTCAACGTACAAATGTGTACGTTTCCGAGTCAAAGGGTGAAGCCACAATTGACGACTGTCAGTTTTATCTTCATAGTGAGGTGACCTGCTTAAAAACATCGATTAAAATGAATGAATCAATACTTGAAACATATGTGAATTTTAAAAATCATCAGGCGAATCCCTGTCTCATTATTAATTTCTTTCGTAAATTAATTAGGGAACAAAATAAGACAAGTACATAATTTAACAAAAAAAACATCATTTATTCAGTTGAACTATCAGAACTGTTATTAGTATTGTCATCTTCATCACTGCTGTCAGCACTCAGAGATATTATTAATTCACGCTACGATATTATTTTGAAGAGAGTAACATTCTTACGTCAAGTAAATAAAATGACAGATTGGGACAATGTCGTGTTTATTGATGAAACATGGTTGAATGCGAACCATACGGTTCCGCGGTTTAGTCAGCTTAGAAAACCCATCGAAAATTATAATGGACAATGCACCGTATCATTATGTACAAGTCGATAAACCACACCAACTCCAGCAAATAAAAAGCAAGAAATTGTCTCGTGGCTGGTAAGAAATGGTGTGGATGCAAGTCCAACTTTATTAAAAGTTGAGTTGTCAAATCTGGTAAAAGCAACTAAGCCGTCCAAGCTTCGCTATGTAATCGATGAAATAGCCCTAGAGCATGGACACGTAGTTATTCGATTGCCTCCCTACCATTGCCAGTATAACGCCACTACAGAAGACTGGAGAAAAGTCGTAGAGAAAACAAAGAAAATAATTTTACAAGATTTTGAACGAGATGTGAGAATAGACAATAATAGAAAATGAACTAATAATATCACGTTATAGGACCGGAAAAAGGCAGACGACATAATTATAAGATCCACAACGAATGTCGAGGACATTTTAAAGAAAGTCAGACAAATAAAGTGGCGATGAACAGTGGGCCTACCACAATTTTGACGTAAAAATACGTAGCGAGTTTTCGATAGAAAAGTGTACGCCATTTACACCCGTCAGGAGCATACTTGACAGCCGTAAATGGCGTACACTTTTCTATCGAAAACTCGCTACGTATTTTTACGTCAAAGTTGTGCTAGCCCCACAGGACACATGACAAGAGACAGCAGAATTAAATGGACAAAAATTATAACAGAGTGGCCACCACGGGATGGCAAAAATAAGAGGAAGACAGCTTAAAAGATGGATGGGTGACATAAAAAACATTGGTGGAGTAATCTGGCCAAGAAAGGCTAGCGACAGAAAGAAGTGGAAAGGGCTCGTCACAGGACACGCTGATCACGACACAGAAAAATAGTACTAATAATTGTCAATACTATGTTTAAATTATCAGCAATAAAAGGCTTAGGTACTTAAATAAATAAACGTAGTCAGTAAGATCAGTCCAATAAAAAAGCCGGGTCAGTAAATTGTACCTTACCAAATCAATGATTTTTCTATTTAGTTATTTTTTGTATTTTTATAGTTTGTTAAAAGAATAATAAATATTTATGTTTTACTATAATCACAACGTGGTTATTAATTTATGGTGAATATTTCTTCACAAGTAATCATTGCATTCGATTCAACTTATCAGCTTTCGATTTTTAGTAACATCCATAGTGTTTATAAAGAAAAAAGGTTAAGTGACGCAACATTGTAACAACGTTCAGTTCTTTACGAGATCGTAAATTATCTCGTAGATCAGTAATTATTTAATAAGTTTAAAATGGTTTATTAAAAAAACAAATCATAAAATAACTCGTATCGGTCATTATTACAATAAATATGTAATTCGTAATTGAAAAAAGTTCAGCAATTGTGCAGTTCTAACAAAACGAAAAAATTTATTATTTATGCCCGCCGTTACTAGGTTACGTTGTTGAATTTCGATGAATTGTCAAACGGGGCCTGTAAAGCCTCATACATACGTAACGATTTATCGTAGCGATAAATCTGTGCCGACCAGTTTGCGCAGTTTTATCGATCGTGTGTATGAAAAATCTTTGTCGATAATCGTTCGTCGGTGGCAGTTGCAATTTCTATCAGATAAATCGTTGTCGATTACATTTGCACAGTTTTATCGTTGCGTGTGGACGGCGATCGCTCAGTTCGGCAGTACTTCACGGAGCTTGCTAGTGTGCGCACGTGCACATCGCTTTCAAAGAAACATGTCGGAAGACGAAAGAGTTGGACACCGCGAACTCCTTCAAGATTTTATAGAAAGCTACAGAAACGAAACTTGCCTTTGGAAGACTACATGTAAGGATTACCACGACCGCAACAAAAAAAATGCTGCCTACGACAGGCTAATCAAAAAATACAAACCCATAGATCTAAATGCCACCAGGGATACAGTGGTTAAGAAGATTAATAATCTTCAAACTACATACAAAAAACTACATAAAAAAAAAACTTCCTTTTCATGAGCCAGTCTTTACACCATAGACTCCGCTTCTTTTTTTTCTTTAAACACATAACCAGGCCTAATATTAAAGTGCGTCATAATCTTCCATTGTTATCATGTATCTTGCGCGAGCTTCTGCAGAGAACTGCCCGATCGACGTCGATATCGGAGGCGTGTGGAGGCACTAGGAACGTTCGATTTATCTGCACAGTCTGAAATCGCTACGATAAATCGTTACGTATGTATGAGGCTTAAAATTGGCCCAACTATAATTTTAGACATTGCATGCTACTCTATAGTATGCACGAAAAGCGTTCCAAGTTACATACTATTTATGGTCATTCTCAAGTGTCAAAACGGGCCACTAATTTGTGGTGACTAAAAATGCCTACGTTCATAGATTTATTACATAGCTACGTTAAAGCCTCA
Organism: Alcis repandata; assembly: GCA_949125135.1. NCBI lineage: Eukaryota > Metazoa > Arthropoda > Insecta > Lepidoptera > Geometridae > Alcis > Alcis repandata. Next base: position 4,243,737 of record OX421226.1, on the reverse strand, counting down.
TACATACGTAACGAATCTGTGCAGACCAGTTTGCGCAGTTTTATCGATCGTGTGTATGAAAAATCTTTGTCGATAATCGTTCGTCGGTGGCAGTTGCAATTTCTATCAGATAAATCGTTGTCGATTACATTTGCACAGTTTTATCGTTGCGTGTGGACGGCGATCGCTCAGTTCGGCAGTACTTCACGGAGCTTGCTAGTGTGCGCACGTGCACATCGCTTTCAAAGAAACATGTCGGAAGACGAAAGAGTTGGACACCGCGAACTCCTTCAAGATTTTATAGAAAGCTACAGAAACGAAACTTGCCTTTGGAAGACTACATACACATACACATACATACATACGTAACGATTTATCGTAGCGATTTCAGACTGTGCAGATAAATCGAACATTCCTAGTGCCTCCACACGCCTCCGATATCGACGTCGATCGGGTAGTTCTCTGCAGAAGCTCGCGCAAGATACATGTTAACAATGGAAGATTATGACGCACTTGCTATATTAGGCCTGGTTATGTGTTTAAAGAAAAAAAAGAAGCGGAGTCTATGGTGTATAGACTGGCTCATGAAAAGAAAGCAATTTTCTCATACCAACTTGTTATGTGAGTTGAAATATGCTCCACAAGATTGGCATAACTATTTAAGGATGAATGAAGAGGCATATTTAAATCTGCTGGCTTTAGTTTCTCGACTAATAAAGAAACAAGATACTGTAATGAGAGAAGCTATAAGTCCTCATGAAAGATTAACTGCTACATTGCGATTTCTAGCTCTTTCGATGTCCAATTCTTTCGTCTTCCGACATGTTTCTTTGAAAGCAATGTGCACGTGCGCACACTAGCAAGCTCCGTGAAGTACTGCCGAACTGAGCGATCGCCGTCCACACGCAACGATAAAACTGTGCAAATGTAATCGACAACGATTTATCTGATAGAAATTGCAACTGCCACCGACGAACGATTATCGACAAAGATTTTTCATACACACGATCGATAAAACTGCGCAAACTGGTCTGCACAGATTTATCGCTACGATAAATCGTTACGTATGTATGAGGCTTTAGTCGGCTATACGTATAGCCCACACAGCTGATTTTGACAGTGACATTTCGGCTTTGCATGAAATTAACAGATGCGTACAAGTTACATTTACAACCACTTTTCCACTCACAAGCACAAGTCACAATACTCGCATGCTCGCTCGTCCGTCAAATACAAATGTGAGAAATTGATTTGTGGCTACCTAAGAAAGAAATGAGAGCGAAAATATGGTAATATACGTTCAAATACATTAAATTTGTGTAACCAAGTACTGCAAAAGTTATTACAGAAATTCAATATGGCAGCACGTCAAAGTGACTATATCTTCGAACCGTTCAAACTTACCGAAGTAAAATACCGAAGTTTTGAATGTCCTAGGCCTCGCAGTGGGCACCGAATAGCTGCCGACGAGAACCATGTGTATTGTTTTGGTGGCTATAACCCTTCGTTACCCCTAACTAGTATTGAAATAGAAAACCCAACATGGACTCCGGCTCGCCCACTTTTCAGAGAACTGTGGAGCTTTTCAATAGCAAATCGCAAGTGGTCACATCACAAAATTATCGCGAATATGCCTGACGAGCTCGCCTCGAATGCTATGTGTGTACATGGGAAATATCTGATGGTATGTACTTTTGTTTTAAACAGCTGTTACTTCAAAATTTTAATTTCATGGTGGGATGGTACAGAAAAAGGTTAACTCTATGCACCTAAACTCTTTGTAATGTTAATTACATTTACTTGTGGCTTACCTATAGTCGTCACAAAATAAGAGGCCCGTTTTGACTCTTGAGAAAGACCGTAGAATGTAACTTGGAAAGCTTTTCGCGCATACTTTATGGTAGCATGTAATGTCAAATTATAACGAAACTCTCAAAAACAGTTACGTTCTCAGTCTTATTCTTTCAAATATTAGTGTTGTAACTTGTAACCAATTAATTATTGAATTGACAATAGCTCAACTGACGAATTTGGCTCATCATCTGAAGAAAATTATTGAATGAAGATTCAATCACTTTCGTTTTTTCTTGTTTCTTTGTGATTGAATTAATGTTATTATAACTAAAAATATTAAATTAAGGACAAATTGACCTCTCGCACCATTTCATATAATTTCATTATACCTATAATATTCAAGTTTAAGTTAAATTTTGGAATCGTAACCTTTATCCAATGTACTTTACAATACAAAATCAAATCGATCAAATACTCATACAAACTTGAATTGATTCTTCGTGAGTATCGAGTACCGAGTCGTATGGTTACATCACTAGTTACGTCGCAATGACAAACATCAAAAGGGGCCTCTTATTTTGTGACGACTATAAATGTTATCCATTTGCTGTAACATTTCCCCTGTGCATTACTTAACTAACTACACCTGCAGAATATACAAAGTAGTATAAAAAACTAATACATTGGACCTGTGGGACAAAAATAGTTTATTAAGGAGTAATTTAGTTTTTTTTTTAAATAATTTTTCAGATATATGGTGGTACAGGTGAACCATTTGGTCACAAATGCAGCAATGATGTATATGTTTGGCAAACAAATCAAAGTAAGACCAGGATGGACATCTTAAATGTTGTAGGAAGCAGGCCGCCCGGCCAGTACGGACAGTCAGTACTATGTCATAATGGTTTTTTCTACACGGTTGGTGGCACTAATGGATTTGCATATAGCAGTGATATTTATAGGTTCGTATTATTCAGTAAATCTTATGATAAACTAGCAAAACCTAACATATTTTTTCAGTTTTTAACATTTAAAACTTGTTTATTTCGCTACTGTTTTAATCTTGATAAAGATTGTGACAGTTCTTAGTTTTTACACCTAAATTATTTACTAAGTATACTGATAATGTTGCAGGCTAGATCTACAAACATTGAAATGGGAAGCACTATTCGTAGGCACGGGCCAAGAAAACGAACCAGTGGGCAGGTACCGTCATGAAACCATACAACATGACAACAAATTTTACATCATTGGCGGTGGGACCGGAGAAATGGCTTACGATCTTATGGAAATACCAATGTTTGACTTAGAAACAAATAAATGGAAGTTGATGAGTGGAAAACTAGATGGAAGTGAGCTGGCACCTTTGACTCCGTATGCTAGAAAGTGCCACAGTGCAGTTCAAATAAACAGTCTGGACGGTGTTCAAGTATTTGTGGCCGGTGGCTCTGACGGACATGCGGTTTATAGTGATATTTGGAGACTTAGTATCCCAGACATGCAGTGGACACTTATGAAAAAGACTAGGCTACCTCACCCTTTATATTTTCATTCGTCAGCTGTCACCCCTTCAGGTTGTATGTATATTTTTGGTGGTATCGAACCGAAGGAAGAATCAGCTTTAAGAAATAACATTCTTTATAAAGTATGGGTGTGTATACCGAAACTCAGTGAGATATGTTTTGAAGCTCTCCTAAATTTCCACCCAAATTTAGACCAAATAGATAAAACGTCGCTGCTCCGTCTCGGTATTCCAAAGCATTTGGTGAAGAGGTTGCGTCCGTGAGAGATGGATTTAAAAATTATGTTTGTTTCAAATTTTGCTCTAAGCAAACATTTATCGTGTGTATTTTATGTGTTTAATAGTATAAATTTATCAAGTTATAGTATAATTATTTTGTTTTTATCTATGGTATATAATAAGTCTTGTTATACAATGTATCTATGAAAATGCTATGAAATAATAATAGATAATTTTACATTGAAATTTGTATCACAATGACATTGGTTCTATTGTATTAGGTCCTTATTCCTTATTTATGAAATTGGCGTTTTGTATGGGGAAAACAAAATAGACGAAAAGAAAGATAAAATATATTTAATTAATCAAAGTATGTTCGATTGCTATCTACACACTTCTACCATCTACTAGCACAGATCAAATAGAAAGGCAGATAGAGTCCCGCCTTAGATACAGGTGAAGCCAAAAAAACTACTTCCCGTGTACGTAGACTTCAAGCACACATTGACGCATAAAAACTACCGGAATCAATCGTCAATTCTTACGTCAGTTGCTCAGAGAACTTGGACAAGAAAAATAAGTAGTAATAAGGGTAGTTTTTATACGTCAATGTGTGCTTGAAGTCTACATACACGGGAAGTAGGGTAGTTTTTTTGGCTTCACCTGTATCTAAGGTGGGACTCTATCTGCCTTTCTATTTGATCTGAGTCTACTAGGTAGATCATTGATTCCTTTGCTGAAGAAACTAAGGGAGCAAGAACCACTAAATTCGAAAAACAATAATACAATATTTTATTATTTAAAATAAGTTTGAATTTGGAATTTCAAAGCAAAAAGCAGATATTTGGGATCAAAGCGGCCAGTTCGACATGACACCAATTTCATATGTATAACATGGTCAAAATATCTCGAGACCTGGCGTCGTCGTAAAAGTCCAATTATAACAATGAAATGTTTAAAAATATACATACCACAAAAACAAGTTTAGTTAAGTTATACTAAGGAAGGACCTAATCCTACTAATATTATAAACGCGAAAGTTTGTAAGAATGTATGGATGTTTGTTACTCTTTCACGCAAAAACGGCTGAACGGATTTACATGAAATTTGGAATGAAGGTTGTTCATGGTCTGGATTAACACATAGGCTACTTTTTATCCCGGAAAACGCGGGTGAAGCCGCGGGGCGCAGCTAGTATAATATAATATATTACTTTATTTAGAACTTTACTTTACTTTATTTAAAAAGCCGAATGACCATAATATGGTACTTCAATAACAGCGTAAAAAGCCGAATGACCATATTATGGTCATTCGGCAAGGAAGGACCTAATATAATATATTACTTTATTTAGAACTTTACTTTATTTAAAAAGCCGAATGACCATAATATGGTCATTCGGCTTTTTACGCTGTTATTGAAGTTGTCAGAACATTTCTCAACATACCTCTGGGATAGACAACTCAATATGTAATTGCAAGCAAATTATTATTTATACTATTATCATCCCTTTCTCTCACATTAAAGTGAAAAGAGCCCTTGATTGTGTGAATTAATTAATTTAAACTATGATACAACAGGACCGAAGTTATTGTAACATTTGGTTTATGGCCTTATATTTATGCCGAGAGGCGTGGCCAGCGCTCAATTTTGTAGCATTTTAGGCAGCTGCCATGTATAGATAAAGCTTGATTCTAATAGCAAAATATTTTGAGGGTTTTTAGGAACATTTCACACTGACGATTTCCGAGCCTGTTTTCGACTGTTTTTTCCACTGGACGGATTACCAGATGATTTCGTCGCATTTATGATTTGTTCCACGATTTCAACTGATATCCTACAGGATTCATTGTATTTTTTTCGGGATATAAATTTGCCTATAGTATGTTGCTTTAGGGTATACCAAATTTATCTATACTAATATTATAAAGAAGTAAAGTTTGTGTGTTTGTATATTTGTTAAATTGTAAGGGGTAATCTCGGGATCTACTGAACCGATTTTAAAAATTCTTTCACCAATAGAAAGCCACATTATTGCTGAGTGTCATAGGTTATATAAAAAACCGAAAAATAAAAAGGCTTTTACGTGGTAGTCCGTTTTGCAAAGTGAATCGGAGAAGAAACGGTCCGGACGGCGCGCGATGGCTTCGGGTTTAATTAACATTATGCCCAACGAAGTGGGCAAGGGTCAGCTAGTTTTTTTATAAGTCGGGATGAAGTAACAAACTTAGCACACCCTCACTCACTCTCTCAATATTATGGAACTATCAATTCGCATTTTTTTTAAATTACATAGGTGGCATACATCACGCCTGATAGTAAGCAACGATTCGGTTCGGTTTATGATAGCACTCTCGCTTGATGAAGCTCGCTCGCCTAGAAGAAAAAGTTTCACTCGAACTCGATTTGAAGACTAAATAAACTCGTACGACACTCAATTATGACATATTTGACTCGATTATATCCATCGGGAAACATCTACTCGTGTACCTAGAGCATTTCACAATTCAAATTCACATATTTTATTCAAAATTACAACAATTACAATTAAAACATGGGGTATTACAATTTACAATTGTTGTTAGTACTTAATAAGTTCTTATAATAGTTTTAGTTCGCCATGGTTCAACCGTAATGGTATGCCAAATTTAAATACACAAAATCATCAACACACAAAATTACTTACGACATCAAAACACTATCTTGTCAGTTAACACTTTACCTGCTGCTAATAGTCACATGCTTTTGTGTTTTACCGCACAGTAAGTTGTATTGAAAGTGGGCTTTACGCGCTTAGCGTGTGTAGCCGCATTCGCGTTGCACAAGGAAAAACACAGGGTATGTGTTTTCAGCAGTTAAAGTGTTAAAGTAACACTAAACTAACGGTTCACACAATAAAATTTCAATCACGAGACAACTTTTTAGACTAAGTCATAATTAACCCATGCGTCGACCGTCCTGTCAACTCCTGTTAGAATTTCGTCCGCAAATCGTACGTATGATCTGTATCTAAATATACTCGTACAAGCGCTTTTAAAATTATTATCAGTGAAATGATACGGCGTGTAACCGAGACGTCTCGGGTGTATCGAAGAAGTAGTCCACTTAGAGCACCCGTCCGAATAGCACCCAGCCTAGTCCACGAAAAGCACCTATCCATTTTTTTGCAGGTTCTCTTCGTGGACACAAATGTAAAAATAAATTTGAATCCACGAAGAGCACCTGCCAAAAAAATGGATAATTCGGACGGGTGCTCTAATGGACTACTTCGTATCGAATAGTCATTCTATTTCTTAATTTCTGTTAGATATTACTTGAATAGTGACATCTTTAAAATACTTAATGTAATAAACAAGTAGGTACTTATTGCATCGGAATAAATGTATATACTTATGACTTCAATTTTAATTTGAGGTTTCCTTTATAACCTTTTTTGTTCGATACAATAGCTTTTAAAATATTTGTTGTCAAGGTAAGATAATTTGTTAGTTGTTTACCTAAATACACTGCGACAGATAGAATAAGGATGTTTGTCTCATCCTCGTGGGGTAAAAACCGGGGAAAGACTAATCCTCCCCGGCGCGGCGTGCTAGGCGGGCAGTTAAGTAGGCCTACCATGAACTTCAGTCGATAAATGTGTATCGAGTAATCGATAGATAAATGTATGAAAAATGGGACAGCGCCCTTATCGAGCGTAAATGAGAACTGCAATTGTTCATTCACTATTTTATCTATCGAGCAGTGGTGGATTTACCAGCAGGCTGAGTAGGCTGGAGCCTAGGGCGGCAGATTTCAGGGGTGGCAAATTCTGGGGCAAGTTTTTTAAATTTCGGACATGATTTCTGAAAGAAAGTATTATTGTGAGCAGCGACGAGGGACGGGGCTAGTGTATCGAATTGTTTAGGTCGGTAGGGGCGGCAAAATGTTGAATAGCCTACGGGCGGCAAATGTGTAAATCCGTCACTGCTATCGAGTATTTGCTGCAAACTTTTTCGACAGAAACGCATGCTACAACAGTCTTACATCATCTTTAGAGTGAAAGCTAGATTGGTTCAGTAACACCGCCCCATTAGCGCAATCATGATAACACTTGTCGCGCTGTACTAATAATGTTCTATCAGTGGTTCTATCCCGTCATATCTCATATCATATTCATTACCTACACTATTCTAATTTATACAATCCAATTTATCTTGACAACTGTCACTTTCCTTTTAGAAGGAAAGTAATCATAGCAAAAATGTGTTCTCTTACACATACTCGTATGTAAGGTCACGATCGCTGGATGATTGATTAAGGTCGGAATCGGAATAGTAAAATGTCTCCTATACGCATATTTACGTACTTTTTAATGTACCCAAAGCTGCTTAAAGTAACATGGAAAACCTTTTAACACTGGCAGTTAAGAATTAAGAAAAAGTATGTGCCAAGTTTATAGCTCATAACGCGCACTTGATTCCTTCGTCAAGGGCAAGCGGCAGCGGTCGTAAGTCGCAACAAGTGGTGAGCGCGTCGGCGTAGGGCGTCGGGACGCGCGCCCGCTGCGTTTCGCGCCAATTTGCGCCCGCAGTGATGGGACGCGACTCGCGGGCGGGACACGCTCGCGCCTTCCGCCGCCGCTCGTGATCCGAATGCGGATAACCGCTGATACGAAGTTTCTAAAACTCGCCCGAATTTCGCTACAACTTTAGTCTAAAATGTCCTGTAGAAATTTCTTACGGTAAAAGTAAGCTGTTCTGTTTTGGGGACTGGTATGTCATGCTCGGAGATGTGAGTGAGAGTGGAAAGGATGGCGGAAGAGATGATGGTGTCGTCGACGCCGGCGGCGCCGCACCGCACGCCGACGCCCGAGCTGCACGCGGTCTACACGACCTTCGAGATCCTCGTGGCGCTGGTGGCGGTGGTGGGCAACTGTATGGTGATCTATGTGTTCCGCCGCGACCGGCGGCTGAGGCGGCGGACGAACTATTACATCGTGTCGTTAGCAGCTGCGGACTTTCTTGTCGGACTCTTGGGCATTCCGTTCGCGATCCTAGCATCAGTGGGGCTGCCGAGGAACCTCCACGCGTGCCTGTTCACGGTGTCGTTGTTAGTGATGCTGTGCACGATCAGCATCTTTTGCCTAGTGGGAGTGTCTGTGGACCGCTACTGGGCTATCCTGCACCCGATGTGCTATTCGAGAAACGTCCGCACCAGAACTGCCATATGTAAGTAAAACGATAATTTGTAACCAAGTTCGCTTTAAACAGCAGGTTAAAATATTTATACCTTCAGTTTTTTAGCCTGATTATTAATTAGGCGAAACAAAAGTACAAACCATAGATTACGAACGGTGAATGAAACTTGAAAGTCACGGGTGGCTTTTTAGTTTGACTGTGGGTGATCTTTATTTGAATACAATGGTAATCGTTACCATTGCCCTATATGAAGTTAGTGCGTAGAGACCTGATAGCTAGAGCAATTAGTTTTACTATCATCACCTACATTGTTGTGCTTAGGTATTTATAATAATATTCGTCTTCGACGGACGGTAACACGGCTACGAACATGACGTTTAATTTTTGCGAACATAAATATTGTCCTCAATAGACAAGACTGGGATAGGACCGGAAAAGATGGCGCGATAAAGAGGACTCCTATACTCAGCAATGGGAGAAAATGGTTAATAAAAAGATCTTTCTGTAAAATAAAATTACCTGCTTTTTATACTTACAAGAATTTATTCACACGTTTACATTCTCCGAAAAGGGAAAGATATTATTTTACTGGTCGAACGAAGCAAACAACCATTTTGATCTGATGTTCACAAAATTTTAAAGGTAGAGTTCATATATAGATAAAAGCGGACAAGGAGCTAAGAAATAATAAATAAATAAAAAATAGTCTTCTTTTATCTACTGGAAGTAGTTTTTTATAGTAAACCGCAAGCAAGCAGTAACTTACCTATCTGCCTCCGAGCTAATAGCGCTTGATGCATCTTATCTTTAGCATTGAAAGTAAAACATATTTTTCTTTTAAAGTGCCTCTAATGGAAAGATTGCGTTGCAAAGCTGCGACTGAGCTCCACAGTAGAGCTCAAGTAGCGATAAATTGTGTTTATAACTAGGTGAGGAATTACATCATTTGTACTTATTTCTGTGTAATAAAATGATTTTGAATAGAATATAGGTAAGGAAAGGGTAAGGGAAAGGCAAAGGCTAAGCTGAAAAGGGCTCATAGTAGTACTCGTCATAATAAACAACAAAATATGGTTTAAAAATGTCCAAATTTATACCTTTCATTTGATACCCCACATGACCACATCGCTTGCTTAAAATTTAAGGTCCCCATTTCAGGACCCAAGTTTTAGGTAAAGACCTTGCTATTGCATATTTTTTTTTATGAATTGTAGCGGTTAACATTATCTAGCGTCATGCCAAATTTCAGGTCGCTAGCTTTTATAGCTCCCGAGATAATTGGCTGTGTGACAAACAGACGGACAGACGCACGAGTCTTTCTTAAGGGTTCCTCCCCGAAAGAGGTTCAGAACCCTAAAAATCATCTGATCCATACATTTTGTCGAGTGTCATTGATATTTTACTATGGATCTATCTATCTGTTTTTTTTCTCGATTTCAGGGTTAGTCCCACAGTAAAAGTTGTTTATAGGGGGGGTTCCCAACCAGTCACACCAAAACGAGTCACAGTGTGACTATAGTACAAGAGTTTCTGTCGGCTTAGTAGGTAGGTATACCTTATAGCCATGTATTCGTTGATTTAATCTCATCATACCATATAACGAGAAATACCATAGAATAGTGATAGTATACTAATTAGTTTCTACACTGGTATTAAAAACGATCAATAAAATTGCATTTTACCTTCTAAACTCATACTAATTTATTGGCTGCCTAAAAATAACAAAGTATTTGCTGCTTTACGAGTACCTGAATACTCTCCAAGATACAAAGTTTCGTATATTCGTCCTTACTAGTTTCTGGCTAAATTTCATCAATATCGGTTCAGCCGTTTAGTAGTGATAAGATAATAAACTGATAGACAAAGTACCTACTTTCGTATTTATGATGCTACTACAGGATATTTATTAAAATAAGCCAAATATTTTCCTCATTAATTACGTAAAAAAGATTTTATCTCGTTTTTCAAATAATCTCGAGACTTACGTTATTCATGAATGGCCCCTTAGTTCATTTACGTAATTATCCTGAGTGGCAACATACATGCAAATAGGTACATTATCTTACTGTCGGTTTATTATTTTCATTTTTAAAAAATAAATTATAATTCCGAGAGGAAAATAACATATATGTACCTACCTAGTATAATTTTCATCGAACAAAATGAATACGTAAAGGTCGGCAGAAAACGCAAATTGACGCAATAACATTTGTGAGGTTTCTTTTATTAGTGTTCGTAGACGTCGAACGATTATTTTCTCGTAGTAAGCGTGATTTTTAGAACTAAGCTATATTTTGTATGTATTTGTATATGTATAGGATTATAAGAAAAGGGCTTATGGTACTCATCATTATAATTATAAACAACTTTTACTTTAATGCCAAACAAGGAATTCGCGAAAAAAATCAGCTGTTCCATAGAAAAATGACAATGACACTCGACAAAATGTCAACAGCTGATTTTTTTATCGCAAATACCGCGTTAGTCCCATAGTAAAAGTTGTTCATAATGATGAGTACAGTGAGCTCTTTTGGGCTTAGCAGTGCCGGTCCTATTAACATTTTTAACTGGTGCGAGGACCAAAAATGGCGCCCCTCTAAAAAAAAAAATGTTTCTGCAGTTGCTTTATTTTCCATCAGAAGAAAAGCAGTGGCTTCAGATTATTCAGCTGTCAAAAGTTCGTTTCACCAGTTTGTGCGAATACTATACCTATAAGTGAAGTGGTGGACAACTGAAATAGTAGATTGTATAACGAGGGCATAAAACAAGCCATTTTAACCGACTTCAAAAAAGGAGGAGGTTATCAATTCGATGTATGTTTTTTTTTTTTTATGTTTGTTACCTCATAACTTTTGACTGGGTGTATCGATTTTGATGATTATTTTTTTATGACGCTTCCCATTTGGTCCCATTTCAATTTAGTCCAGTTCTGATAATGGTATCCATGAGTAAACCATATAAGGCTTAAATTTGCATTAAGTACGTGCGCGACAAATAGATGAATAACTCAATAGTCGGTCTTTTGAAGTCGGTTTTTGTTTTTTGTTTTATAAAAATAATATTCTTGTATTTATGACGTTTAGCTAGCCCGAGCCGAAGGCGAGGGCGGATATAAAGTCGAGGATAAAATGGGTTTTATGCCCGAGTTTTACACTCGACTTTTCACATCGATTGCGAGGAAATAAATTAAAATATAATAAAAAATATATTATTATAATAAAATAAATAATTAGTGTCCTACCGAAACTAGTTTTACGGCCGAAACCGAAACCGAATTTCGGTAACGGTCTCTGTTTCGGCCGAAACCGCCGCTTATTTCTAAAATTTTCAGTACACATTAAGTTAATAATAATCAACAGTAAAATATAATTGTGATTCAAAATGACCACCTTTATTTTTAATACTGGCCCTTAGACGATTTGGTCAGTCATCAATGGCGGCACGAATCTTTTCCAGCGGAATTCGCTTTGCTTCTCGGATAAGGGCTCGCTACAGTGACTCCAAGTTTGGGTGGGACTTTCGACAGGCCCTGAGCTCTAATTCAAGCCATAAAGAATAATCCAGCGGGTTGAGGTCAGGGCTAGAGGGGGGCTATTCGTTCGCCGCGATAAAGGCCGGCACATTTTCCCTCAACCAAGCTTGGGTGGTTTTTGCCTTACAGGAGTCAGGATGGCGCTGAGTCTTGCTGGAAAACCCAATCCTTGCTGTGAAATAAAGTTTGAGACAGGGGTTTCACAACAGGCTCTAAGATGTCACTTTGGTAATTCTTGGCTTTCACCTTGACGCCTTGTTGACAGAAATGGAGCGGAGTGACACCTTCATATGAAACTCCCCACCATACCATCACACTAGCCGGATGATGCGTACGCGAGACATTCCGTGCTGAAGCTGGGACGTCCTTGCTGCTTTTGGCATACACTTTATTGTTTTGTCGGTTAAACTTTTCTTCGACAGTAAAGACTTTCTCGTCGGTGAAGAGTATTTTCCTCGCATCGTGCCTCCTAAGCAGTATTGGACAACGTTCGCGTCGCAATTTACGAAGACGTTCGTTTAAAAAGTGAACTTTCCTACGGCTATACGCCTTTACCTTAAGATCATATTTCAGTATTCTGTTGACTGAAACGCGGGAAATATTAGTCTGCAGAGCGACTTTCTTCTGAGTGCGACATGGATTTCGGCGAAGTTGCTCTCGGATGATTTTGATGTTCGCAGGCGTCCTCACAGAGCGTGGCCGACCACTCCTTTGGTGATCTTGCAAAGAACTCGTCTCCTTGTATCGTTTGATAGTGTAATACACGAAGTATTCACCTCACGGAAAATCTCCATTGATTTTTTTTCCGCTTAAATAGCGAAATCATCACCAGAAAATTGAAAGAAATTAATTTGTTAATCAAAGAAAACAAAAGTTAACATTCCAAATTCAAAATTGGAAAAAGAATTAAATAGCAGCCAGTAATATTTTATTTTATTTTTTAAGTACAAAGTTTGTCTCAAAACTTATGAACACACGAGGTAGTAAGCGAATCACGACATTGGCTCTGATGGGATTATTTAATTCATTTAACGCGCCGAACACGACCGATCACAGCGCGAAAACTCCCGAATGCACATTCGGTTTCGGTCGTAGTTTCGGCAAGTTTGCCGCCGAAAACGAAACTAAACCGAAACTCGTGTTTTTGCCGAAACTCAACCGAAAACGAAACCGAAACCGAACATTCGGTCGGACACTAATACACACAAATAGAATAGAAAATCACAGTTTTTAAGTTTTGTGCACCAGATAATTTTTTTGAAGGCGGTGACATGTTTTTTATCTGTAAAAATAAATTTCGAATAAATTTAAAAAAAAATTCCAACTTTATAATTACATATATACTTACATATTTTAAATAAATATAAATAAACTAGCTGACTCGACAGACGTTGTCCTGTCAAAAGCCATTGCGTAACTATAGCAACCGTAGTATGTTGATGCTAACTTGTCAATTTATAGTAAAAATTATCAGTATGTATATATATAATTTGCAATAAATTAAAATTGCGACTATAATTTGAGATTTAAACTATCCTATCTCTCAAGTTGGATCGAACTGCACATGGTGTGCGAATTTTATTATAATCGGTTAAGTGGTTTAGGAGTCCATTGAGGACAAACATTGTGACACGAGATTTATATATATTAAGATAAGTAAATATTAACAAAGTTGCTAAAATATTAGTTAAGTTAATCATAATGGATTGTAATTATAGAAATTGTAAATTAGAGTAACATCCCTAGTGTTTAAAAAGAAAAAGGGGTTAACTGACGCAACATTGTAACAACGTTCAGTTCTTTACGAGATCGTAGATTATCTCGTAAATCACTAATTGTTTATTATGTTTAAAACGGTTTATTAAAAAAACAAGTCATAAAATAACTCGCATCGGTCATTATTACAATAAATATGTAATCGTTATTGAAAAAAGTTAAGCAATTCTGCAGTTCTAACAAAACGAAAAAAAAAATTATTTTATGCCCGCCGTTACAAGGTTACGTTGTTGAATTTTGATGAATTGTCAAATGTGACCTATTAAAATGGCCTGACTATAATAGACGATGCCTGCCTAGTGAAACAAGTGACGGACGAAAGTTCACCCCGCGGCCCGTTCCCCCGCAATTTTGTTCGTGCGTGTTACGCGACTCGCGCGTCTTTTGTTTCACGTTTTGGTTCATTTTGGCGCCCCCCCCTTGAAGGCGCCCGGTGCGGTCGCACCGCTCGCACCGCCCTAGGACCGGCCCTGGGGCTTAGCATACCCTATTCTTATAACCCGTATAGTTAAAGGTTTTTTTTACAACAAAAGCACAGCGGCAATAAAATTAAACTCATCAAATTCTGGATCTCATTTTACAATAAACAAAGGGGGTAAGGTAAGGCGATCCGTTTTCTTCCTAACTGTTCACCCTGTACCAGTGCGTATAAATATATAAAGTACTAGCTGACTCGACAGACGTTGTCCTGTCTCGATGACTATTTAATTCGAATTGGTAAAAAAAGCCATTGCGTCAATTCTATGTCAAATGTCAAAAGTTACATTAAAAAAGTTTACATTGTCCAAAGCGCTAAAGTTAAATTATGGTTTAAGTATTTTTAAATTTTCTAATTTTTCATGTTTTTTTTACTATTAATTGAGATGTGAGATGTCCTATCTCCTAAGTTAGATCGAACTGCACCCGGTGTGCAAATTTGATTGAAATCGGTTAAGTAGTTTAGGAGTCTATAGCGGACAAACAACGTGACACGTAGGTAATTTATATTTAAACTAGCTGACTCGACAGACGTTGTCCTGTCAAAAGCCATTGCGTAACTATAGCAACCGTAGTATGTTGATGCTAACTTGTCAATTTATAGTAAAAATTATCAGTATATATATAATTTGCAATAAATTAAAATTGCGACTATAATTTGAGATTTAAACTATCCTATCTCTCAAGTTGGATCGAACTGCACATGGTGTGCGAATTTTATTATAATCGGTTAAGTGGTTTAGGAGTCCTTTGAGGACAAACATTGTGACACGAGATTTATATATATTAAGATATTAAGATTATAAAAGAATATCTGTTCTGGATGGAAACTGTAAAAAGGACAGTAAGTACATTTAACCTTTATAGTTACATGAAAATGATCTTAAGGCTCTTTAGGGAGACGAGAGGTTTTGCGCGGCGCATGCAGCGATAAGACGATACAAATTTTAACTAACTCGTTTTGACAACTTTCAGTAAATTAACTGTTTTCAAATGTATTTCTAGTATATTTCCGCCTTCAAATCGCGTCGGCTATAATCAAAATATTTTGGTATTTACAAGTTTTGATCTCCCAAAAACTTCTTGCTTTTTCTTCTTCTTCGCGGAAGATGAAATTCGGCTAAGTATGAGTAACTCCTGATGCAATAAATTTAGTTTCAGTAAGTTAAATGTTACCAATGGACATTTGAATAAATAGGTAATAGGCCCAAGTTTGAAGGCTTTTTAAGACAGATCTAAATTTTCTAAAACTATTGGCATCCTTGTCTAATGGCTTGCAATGATAAAGACAGATATATTTTTAGTTAGTTTAGATCTGTCTTTAAATGCCTTCAAACTTGGGCCCATTAGCCATGTTAAATTTTGGTGAACAACCCTTACTATGCCTATTCCCAATAACATCAACAGTTATAAACATATGTACCCTGTACCTGTACTGTATGCTATATATTTGGAATAGATTTAAGCTTAGTCTAATCAAAAAAGTAACAGCTATTTAAAAAGAGTAGTGCTTTGAGTGGTCACTCATATTTATTTAGCAGAGCAGTCATAAAATTACCACTTACATTTTTTGAGTAAATATTTTAGTACATTTAACATTTAAAAACAAGGGAAACCTTAGTAAAAGTATTCATTTAAGTAATTATTCTCCGCATTTTCATGATTTCAGCATAAAGATAAGAGTCAAGGGATTCTATTTAAAATATTTCCAAGCCAGCCGAAATTTCCACGCCGCATACTAAACTTTGATGCAAAATGAGGGTAGCCCCCATATTTCATGTCGAGGCCGAATTTCAAGTAACATGATCTTACTGTGCGACCAACTTATTTATGGAGCTAATTGGCGGAGCCACCATCGAGTTTCCTGAACAAATCCGACGGTTACCCGTTGACAATGTTTGGTTGCTTTTTTACCCACCTGCTGTAAAGCTGGCCAGCAACCGCGCCCACACGTTAACACCCGATTATTAAGACGATTCGTATTTATTTGGCCTTGGTTTTACTTTTACGTCAATTTTCCTGATTGAATACGCACTGGTAGGCAAGCTTTTATTACGCAGTAGGCGCCTACGAGCGTTTGGGCTACGCTGTTTTGTTTTATACCACTTATACCCTAGCTAAGAAATGTAGGTATCTAAAAAGGTAAAAATATGGTGAGGTAAAAAGCTTAAGTAGGTATGGGTACGTAAGCATTTTTACCTTTACAAAGTATCTATTAAACAGATAGAGTCAACAACGTTTTCGATAGAAAATTAATTTCAGCTAAGTAATTGTTAACAACTGTTTTGTAAGCGGCTACGCACGTTGCTACGTCTATCGAGTAGAACCGCTACGAAAGTTTTCCTATAAAATGCGACATTAGCTTCGTAGCATGATCAATTCTGTTGGCCGATTTTAGTGGACCAAATTGAAATAAACCATTTTGCTACTTAATCTTGGTACCTATTGTTTGGTTCATGGAAACCGTTGCCAACCACAGCACCGATCGACGGTAGCATTAATTTTACTAGTTAAAAATAATTTCAACATAATTTATAAGCTAGTTGCGTTAATTAATCACAGTACATAAATATATACTACCTATATATGTGTTAGCTAAAATATCTTTTGTAATTTCATAATAAATTTTCTACTGTTATATGATTGGTACCAGAAGTTAGCTATTAATAAAACACGTAACAAACAACAACAAAAGGTAGCACGACCCGTGTCAAAAGGGACAAGAAACCTTATCAATGTTTGCCCATTAATTTTGGGGCGAACAATTTTACAATGTATTTGGAAGCTATTAAACTTGTTGAAGCCCTATTTAGGGAAAGTTTATAGTTTTAGGTGATCCAATTTAATGGGTTAAGATTTAAACTAAATTTGCTAAGGTGAGAGGTGCTATTGGGATTTAAACCGTTTAAAGTCTCAGATAAACCTAGTGAGAAAGGTGGAGCACTGCGTTAGATTTGGGTGAAGCCAATAAATCTTCTACTTTCACGCGTACGTCCACACGTTAGTGGCGGATTTACACATTTACTGCCAGTAGGCTATTCAAAATTTTGCTGCCTCTACCGACCTACAATTCGATACACTCCTGCTCCCGGGGTCTTCAATATTTAATTTTAGGAAATCATGTTCGACATAAAAAAATTAGCCCTGAATTTGCCGCCCCTAAAATCTTGCCGTCCTAGGCTCCAGCCTATTCAGCGCGCTGGAAAATCCGCCACTGACGTACACGCGAGTAACGTCCAGGTAACTGACGAGCGAGAAGAGGAGTATTGAGGTGTTACGCGCGAAAGTAGAGGTCTTCTTGGCTTCACCCAAATCTAACGCAGTGCTCCATCTTTCTCTCTAGGTTTATCTGAGTTCAAAGTAAGGTTGCTTGGTTGAAACTGTATACATATTCCTAATCTGAGTTTACACAGTTGGTCTCGGGTTTGATAGCTAACATATAAAGGAGGAAGAACAGAGAAATTATCGATGTTTTCTTCGTAAAGAAAACAACGGAAAAGTTAACAAAAAACAAAAATACAACTAAGGGAAAAATTGCTGCGGTACCAATGACCGGTCGATTTTGATAATCGAACATGAGCAAAATTAGTAAAAAGGTTGTCGATATAAAAGGTTGTGATTGTTGCCAAAAAGTTTGAGCCCGAGTTCTACTTTCAGTTACATTCAGTCAGAACTACTAGTTTTTACAAAGCATTTAATATTTGCCTACGCCCACACAAAATTAAATGTTCCATAGAAATCTTATTACCAAACACTAGTTTGTAGAAATTATTTATATAGAAAGTAGAATTCTTAGAGCATCTGTAATACAAATGAATTTTAACTTCCGATCATGTAAAGATGCATTGTAACGCTTACGCAGAAAAATACTTTTATAAAACGTAAGCGCTGATTGAAATATGTAAGTACGACTATTTATCCGGAGTTCCTTTAAAAATTGTATCCGTCGATAGAAACGTTACGCAAATACGCAGATTTATCGAAAATGTAAACACACCTGTGTTATTTGTTTATGTGTGGGGAAACACGAGTTCAGTTAGCTGTTCAGTCTAAAACGATGCTCTGGTAGTCCCCAATCTGTGGTTCAGCTGAAAATTGGAGAACATTTTACAGAGACGACTATACCTAAGCAAAGTTTTTTAATGAGACTCATACGAGTATGTCACGATAAAGTGTTTAAAGTGAGGGTGTCTTCCGGAAACCTCTCTTGAGAGCTTGTTAGGCGTTTTTATCATCTTCGACCGCACTGTCACGAGCAGTGCTCACAGCGCCCAGTCTATCTAATTAATAATCGCAATTATTTAATAAACGCAATAATTAAATTTATTTCGGAGTTTTGCATACAAATAGTCAGGGATATAAAATAGGACTTAGGCTTCTTTTCTTCATCATCGCAGGCCAATCACCATAAGCTCGTACCGTGAGCCTGAATTGAATCACTTTAGTCTGCCTCGCTTTTCCATTAGCTGACAGAGCGAGACGAAAGCCAGGGCGATTCAATTAAGGCTCGCGCCAAGAACTCACGGTACGGACCCTGGAGTTACGTAAACATAGTTTATCTCTAATTCCACGGCCATGCCATAGTAATAGAATCCAAATGTTTGTGTGTTCTGAAATTTGTAAACATGACTTCATTAAGAAACTGTAAACACGGTTAGATAGAGTTGTCGGAAGTTATTTTAACTATAAAATGGAATAGTTTTCTGTTAACATTATTCATAAAAAATAATATTGACTAGTACGAAATACCTTGTTGTTGTTATTGACTTTTGTTGCTTACTTTTTTCTTACTCTACTTTTTCTTAAACATTTTTTTCAACTAATTTTACCCATTGAAGCAATATCTGTAGGTGTATTAGTGGCGTTACAAAATTTAATTTTCTATGGTGTCACCCGAGCCATCTGTATATTTTCGTGTCACTCGATCAAATGTATGCCCCCGTCACTCGAAGATAAAGTGGAACATGTCAATAGGCGTCAAGATGCTATCGTAAATTTACATTTATATTTGAGACATGTCGAGACGTTTTCCAAACGCGGTGAGTGGAAAAGACTGTGTAACATGCTTCCGGAAATTCAATTTTATTTCTTAGGGGCGAGTTGGCACATTCGTTGCGGAATTCGTTAAAAGCGCTTGACACTCATAGCTGGGGAGATACCCTGTGGCGGGAATGCCATGGAACACACACAAAGACAAGGACAACCCAGATCAGATATTTAAATTCATCATTAAAAACATCTGCACGGCCGGGAATCGAACCCGGGACCTCTGGCTTATAAGGCGGATACACTACCGCTGAGCTAAACAGGTCGACAAAACAACAACGAAGAACGTTGAACAACAAAGCCGGCTCGAAGCAATTACTACAACGACCATTCGCTACAACGTCATTCGCTACTACGTACGGGACCCACTATCTACACACGTCATGGTGTACCAAGCTACATTATGGACATTATTCGGCGAATGCAGCTCGGGTCCCTACTAAACTAATATTGTTCGCAAAAATCTACTCGGTAATAGCTGGGCGGCCCTTTTGTATTCGATTTTGCGATTTAATATTCGATTTTGTCAAGTGCCTCTCTCACCGACTAAAACATTACGTAGCTAGCCAAGGTTTTAGGTGGAGCGGAGTTTTTCTCAGCCTGCTGCGTTTTATTGTTGAGTAAAAGGCTTTCTCCATGTTTTACGCACATTTATATAGATAGGTTAAGCCAATCGGGCTGAAAATTGCAAGGGATTTTTATCAAAAGTTATGTCATTTCGTTCTCTTCACTCTATGACAAAATGGTGTCTAAAATGTGCTAATAGTTCAAGTGCTGGCCGACATTATCATTCACCATTTGCGTGATAACTATTACGTGACACTGAAAGTTATAGTGATAGATACTTGCATATAATATAACATATCGCATCATTACACTAAATTATTATACATGATAGTCTATGGGCGAGTGCCTTTACTACACTACTATGTGAAATAGTAGTGTGATGAAGTTTGTATTGAGTATCAACTGTGTTTGTGTAAAGGCCCATCCACACGCTGGCTGTTTGTCACAAACACCGCAAACAGCAAACAAAGTCCCAAACACCAACCACAATCACCCAAACACAAACAGCCATCCACATGCTTAACGAACGTTTACACACAATCACGATTATTCTTGAGATTTGTTTTGACACAAGAAGTAACATCAATTTTCCCGCTCAAAAACTTTTAAAAATGAATGGGTGCATTCATTTTTAAAAGTTTGTTTTTTAATTTTTCAAATGTGTGGATACGTCGCAAACTGTTTGCCAAACAGCCTTTGATCTGGCAAGAAAAACCGACACCGATGCCGAACACTGCTGACAAACACCCATCCACACGTCAGTGTTTGCTGTTTGCTGTTGGCTGTTTGCCATTGTTTGCCAAGCATGTGGATGGGGCTTAACAAACAAACACAGTTGACACTTCTTGACACTGAAACTTCTTCTTGACACTGAAACTGTTTAACGGATATTATAGATAAAAATTCTTTATTCACACTAAAAATTATAAGCTTAAAACTAATAGCGGCCTTCTTGCCAAGATCTCTTCCAAGATTTGAGTGAAAGGAGAATGGGCACTTTTGTATGGGCGCCGTCCCCGTGTTGTATCAAGTCGTGACATATGTCATTTGAAAGATGATAATATTAGCTTTATTTAATTGTATGACTCAACCTTGAATGACGTGCAGGGAAAAAGATATGATCGTTTTTAGATTGCTGATTTTTTTGCTCTCTAAAGCTATTATAAGGAATTTTATTAACATGTATGTCAAAAATTACTTTTATTATTGAATCCAGGGTTATTCATAAAGGGTACGCTAAGCCGAAAAGGGCTCATAGTAGGCATTATTTTCATTATGAACAACTTTTACTATGGGACCAACCCGAAATTCGGGAAAAATTCAGCTGTTCTATAGAAAAATGTCAATGACACTCGACAAAATGTATGGAACATGTAGAAGTCATTTTGGCAATAGTTTGCAAAAAATAAAGAGTATTAAGAGTGCTGTCTGATAAAAGGCATTTTATGTCAGTCGCTATGTATCCAGTAGCTGAATATGCCCTCTCTGAAAAACATATGAAAAAGCTAGTCGTTTCCATTAACACCTACAAAGCTTTTACCAGGGTTTGGCATAAAAGCCTTATAAGCAAGCTCCCTGTGTTTGGCTTGTTCACTTGGTTTGTTGCATGGATATCGAACTTCCAGCGGGATTATTTGATTCGAGCAGTGGTCATCGGTGGTTCTTTATCTGATTTAAAAGATATCAACGCTGGTGTTCTCCAGGGGTCGGTGCTCTCCACAACGCTTTTCCTTGACATTTTATTGAATATTAAAGCAATACCTACAGTAAAAACACGAGTTTTTGCAATCGGTATAGTATAAGATACACGTTCGAAAGTAGTGTTACTACTGATGGATAGTCTATTATGGATAGGTTTTTTTGAGACTGGGGGAAATCTTAAGAAAATAACCGGCTGCGTTGGGGGGCAACCGGGTCAAGGGGGTTTTTGTGGGGTTATACCTACTAAAACTACCTCTGTTACCATCCTCTGTCGGTGGTGATATGAGCGCTTCCTCATGTTTTCGATAGTCTCTCAGATGTGAGTGGTAAGATCACCAGTAGACCAGTTTCAGCAAAATCCGTACTGCCAGTCACTTACGAAGTCATTAGCTTCTCGGTACGCCAGGAGCTTGTTCTATAGTATGTTGTCTTGCAGAGTATGAATATGATCGGGATTGGCATGTAGTCAGATTCAGCACGACTACCCTTCTCAATAAATACGGTTCTCAATAAGATTTCTTAATTATTTTCTAGAACATCAATAATGTCGAAACAGCCGATTTTATCAATAGTACCTCACACCGTTAGCAGTATTGTGACGTTTTGAGCCAAATTCATGGCTGGCTCTGCAAAGAAGGCCTAATTGACCACTATTTTCAAAGTCAAAAGCATTTAAAAAGTAAAAATCTCTGCATTTAGTCTATGATTGCTCTCTGCTCTATGCCTTTACTCTTATCTGTAACCATTATTTAAAGTTCATCTCGCTCGCTTTTATAGTGTCTTGGTAAAGGGAGAGATAATTAAAAAAACAAACTAGTTTGACGAAAGGTTCGGGCTTTTAACCCTTCGACAAGACAACTTATAATCTTAATCAGACTTCACTTACAGGTAAGTTCGCTTAATTTTTCAAATATTGATAATATTAATAAATCGATATCATATTATGGCATTATTCAGACAAAAACTGTCGATAATCAGCAATGTAAGGATTTTGGCATATGTGTCAGTATAAAATTAAAATAATTACAACTATATAAACGTTTATAAACAAACTATAATTATCTAATTGTTATAAGGGAGTGATAAAATAGTCACAGAAAATGCATACACGATAATAAAATTCGATAAAATAGTTTTTAAAACGAAAAAAAACAGCACTTTTTAGAATCTAAAAACCGTCATATCTTTTTCCCTGCACGTCACTCAGGGTTGGTGCCATATAATTAAATAATGCTATTGTTATGCTCTTTCGAATGACATATGTCATGACTTGATACAACACCGGGGACGAAGTGCCCATCATCCTTTGTAAGAAAGATGGTTTATACTCTTAACACATAGGGTACTTGTTATCCCTGAAAAATTACTAGTTATTTCAAGAAAGCGGGTAAAATCCTTGAGTAAATACCTACTATAGTTAGGTAACTAGGTACTAATATGATAAATGTTAAAGTTTCTATAATATATAATATTTGGATTTTTGGATAGTTTTACTCAATCACGCAAAAACAGCCGTACGGATTTGGATGAGATTAGGTATGGATGTGGCTTATACCTTGGATTAACACATAGGCTACTTTTCATCTTGGAAAATTAACCGCTTCTTATAGGATAGCGGGCAAAACCGTGGGTCGCAGCCAGTTAATCATATAGGTTAGACTATCCCATGCACGTACATGTTGATGTAATTTATGTCTGAGCACTAATTGCCGAGTCGAGGGCGGTATCTATGTGAATATTTACTGCACACCTGGGAATTAGACAGTAATGGTGGTACAACGTGATACTTAGTGCTTCGGAGAATTTCGGAGTAACCTAAGTAGGGGAGACCGGGTACAAAAGTAACGGCGGGTCGAAAGTAACAAACGCCCTGTAGGTATATTCAATCACCAAAACATCGCGTCGCTGCCGTCGCGTGATACTCGGGTGCACCCCCCTCCCCTGCAAACAGTTGCCGTGTGCGCCACGCGCTGTTTGGTTGTGTGAGGAGACGCTCTGTGAATTTACTGCACAAAAGTAAGTTTTTTGACATTTACTTATTTTATGTTTACGTATAGTTAAAAGTATGATATCAACACGAATATTTGCATATAGTTTCTTGATAAAATTGACTATTGAGTGTTTTAATCCGTTTTTGTCTATCACGTTTCGTTTTAAGGTTATATTTCATATTTTAACAAAAATGAGGTAGGGTACAAAAGTAACATAGCTATATGGGTACACAAGTAACATGTTACTTTTGGATGTATGGTATGGATTCATCAACGCAAATTATTTATGAGTCTTTATTTGAACAGAATGCCGCGACAACGCATAAGAACGACCACACGAGGGACTACTGACATGGAAAAAGAAAGAATGCAATTGGAGAAGAATACCAACTCAGAAATAAAGCCAAGAAGAAAGTTTTACTAGTATGTAGGTGTGGTGCAGGTGTATTTGTAATACAAATGTTAATTTTTTGCTATTATATGCAGTTCCTAGTAAATATTTCTTAATTTAACATGTTTTATTTAAAAAATTAGAAACCCACTTTGTCCTGTTACTTTCGACCCACGCCGTGTTACTTCCGACCTGCCAACGTGGTCGAAAGTAACAAGAGACGATTTTTTTTCAAGTCCTTAAATTTCATTAATATAAATCAATATTAAGTTAAATTAAGACGATAATGTAAAGAGCATGAACCAAATTTACATATATTTGTATCCGTTATGTCCTACTAACAACACCTTGCTAGAAACAATGGTTTATGTACAAATTGTTACTTTTGTACCCGGTCTCCCCTACCTTGAAAACTGGATCTGTTTTTTTACCCTTTAGTTTAGAGTACACTTTAGTTGTTTCACTTCAGAGGCCTTGAAAAGTCAACCAATTTTGTTAATTAGTTTTCCATTATCGATTAATAACCTTGATGGTTTTATGGTTCCTAAAATGATAGGCCCAGCCTAGTGGGGCCCACTGGAATACATAATCACTATGTTACTACAATCTAGCACAATGTTTTACTATCTATCTTACACTATTAAACCATTTCAACCAGCGATATTTGTACCCATTTTTTTAAATCTCAAGAATAGCTCTAACAATTTCGATGAGCTATGGCAAATACTTGTATTTATATTCATCGACAAAAAAAATCCAATCATCCATTTCAAAATTGATCTGGCTAGGTCTTCTCACAGGAAAACACGTTTTCCGAGTTTGTCAATTAAAGCGTCTTTATAGAAACATCAATATTTATAGAGCTATCAGCAGCACAGTCTCCAGAGTGGTATGTAAGCTAGTATTTAACTACACCTAACCTACCAACATACTTTTAGAGCCGGCTAAACGATGGTACTAAATTTTAATGCTAATATCGTTGAAAACCCCTTTAGTGGCTCCCTCATCCAATTGTTGAGATAAGTTGGTCGCCATAACCACGTCTCAATCTCGTCAAGGATCTGGGGCCTTATTCTGGTGGGTGAGATATTTTATTGATTATTGTCGCCCTCATTAGAAATGTCATGAGACTGACAACCATGAATATGGAATATCATGTGAGCGAGTGAGTGGTGACGACCTGTTTGGCTCAGCGGTAGTATATCCGCCTTAAAAGCCAGAGGTCCCGGGTTCGATTCCTGGCCGGGCAGATGTTTGAATGATGAATTTAAATGAAAATTTATTTAAAGTAATTTTTTATGTTAATTTTTTTTCCATAACTGCCGGTCTTGGGCCAGCAGAAGAACTTGGGGGAGACCTTTGCCCAGCAGTGGGACATTACAGGTTGACTAAAAAAAAAAAAATTTTTTATTTAACATTATTATTTTATTGTTAATATTATTTTTAACTTTTAGAGTTATAAATTTATTTATATTTTATTTATTTTTTATCTTTTCTGGGTCTGTTAATTAGTTGTACTTGTTTTTCTGTGTGTTCCATGGCATTCCCCACACGGTATCTCGAGTGTCCAAGAATAAGGTCCCTCGGAGTCGCAGCGCTCCGGAAGAGGTCCATTTCTGGGATAATCTCGCAGGATGAGACGGTTCATTGGCGGAGGCGAGCATTGTCCGAGCACGTGTGATTGCTCGATCTCGGCTTCCTTGTCATGTCCACAAAGAAATGTGATACGCTAATGTAAATATAATAGTAATGTATGTACCATGTAATGTAATGTACCTACTATGTGTTTATTACGTTTGTTATAATGTCATAAGTAGTTAAAACCGATAATTTGATAGTGTATTGTACTAGTATGAAATTACTCGTAATTGTTTATACATTTGACTGAGTTTTAATTTTAATTAAAAAAAAATACATAAAAATAGATCTCGCATAGACAACAGTGCTAATCCAAAATTTTTCGCAACTTTTAATGAGTTTCTAAGTCACGTTTTTATTTTGGCTTATTTGTACATTTTCTTTGAGTTCTTGTTGGTTATAAATATTATAAACTAGTAAATTTTATAAATAAAATAACAAAATTATTATCTAGTATACCTTCATGTACAAAGCACTTCATCGGTGTCGCATATATTATCAACATATTATGTTAAATTCAAACAAACAAATAAGATGTTCAAGTTGTCCAAATATTTTTACCAGACATGGGTTTTTACGTCGACAGTCCATTGATCCTTCCCCTTGGCTCCCCTTGTTGGGGCGACAGGCTGGCGCCCAAATGTCTGCGTTACTCGCCAACCGATATCATCCCCTAAACGCGGCAGTCGGGCTTCAGGACTCCATCGAGTTACACCATGAACTTTAGTACATTTAGCAGCCTTTATTTCTTTGTGTTAAATGTTGTGTACGTGACTGCAAAGGTGGACGACGATGGAATACACAGCAGTGCTCGTGGAGGCCACGGAGGAGGGCATGGAGGAGGACATGGAGGAGGACATGGCGGTGGGCACGGTGGGCACGGTGGCCACGGCGGTTATGGCGGCCATTATGGTGGCAGCCACGGCGTCGGCAGAACACACTTCTCAAATTCGCACCACTTCTACTCCTACCACCCGCCCAGTCACATAACATACACTTGTCGATACTGCTCCCACACTACGACCTATCCTGTTTATCACGGACAGCCGCCAACCTACGTCTACCAGTACCGCGACTCGTCCAACAGATACGGCGACTTGCTCACCGGCCTCGCTCTTTACAACCTCGGCAGATCCTCGGCGCATCACGACCATACTAGCCACTATCATACGGCGGTTCCAGACGAAACATGCTCTTTGCAAGTGATCGATAAAGAGCACTTCGAACAAACGACTATAGACTGTATCATTATGTCGTCCTTCCTGAACCAAGCCCACGACATGGATCTTTACAATGCCAGTTCTCTCAAAGTCGACATTACGTCATCGGGGACTCCAGTTCAGCCCACGGTGGATGATGGATATCGTCTGCAGATTACCAACGACCAGGTATGCATGTTGTGGCACAATCGGACCATGGTCAAGGAGAGGAAGGACATTCCTTGCGCCCTCTTGAAGCAATACGCAGAAACAATGAAGCCCTCGGGCGTGCCGGTCTACATTTGGCTGCCGACGCTGGTCGGTGTAGTCTTGATAATTTCTCTGCTTTGCCAGTGCTGTAAGAAAAAGAAGGAAATCAAAGAAGATGCGCCGTTGAATCAGAACCATGTAGTGGGGTATTGTTCAAATGTTCGTGTTGAGTAGTTCATTTACTGATACTGATACCTGGCTAGGTAATGTATATGCCTACCTAGCCACATTTTATGGTAGATAATCTTGCTCACAGTAGAGATGTAAAGTATTCTTTAATTGTTAAATTTTGTTATTCGCAATCAAGGCTATTTATTGTCGGTGGTAACTATTTACCATTTAATGTGATAAGTGCAATAAATATTATTAATCATTTCATATTAAAAATACTAAATAAAGACAGACAGTGTATTTATTATTTTACGATCCAGTATGATTTGTAAAAAAATACAAAGACAAGAAAAGAAATGTAGTAAAGAACAAATACGTCTAATTCACTTTATAGATAAATACACATTAGAATCCGTATAAGTTACTTGTGCTAATATAATTAACCCAGACACTTTTACTACAAACCTTTTTACTAATTACCTACACAAGGACGAAAACAATTTCATAGCTCACGAAAAATTATTAAAAAAAATATGCTATAATACAATCGAGGCCAATGTTCCAAAGTTAATCCAATGGTTTAAAATGTAGGTACCCGACTTTTTGAAAATAGCTTACAAGTTTAGGCAAAAGTGCTAAAAACTCAAACATATACCTAAGTATTAGTATAATGCACCGAAGTCGGATTATACTAATATATGTTTGGGTTTCAGCACTTACACACTAGATCGATGGTATAATGGTAACCAACATTCTGGCGTCAAACCGACGCGACGCAACGTCTGTAGAGTTTGAAAACTGCCCATTACTCTATCAACCCACTGCCCTACGTGACGCGATGCGACATGACGAGGCATCTCGTGAAGATATCAAAAATCGTAGCCTTTTTCGCAAAAAAATGTGGCGAGGGATCTATTTTCATGCGTATTAAGGTCGTATCGCATCGCACAGTCGCTTTTCGGCGCTCATTCAGGACAATGGGCTAGGTATCTGAAGGCCATGGAATGGTCATAATATCCACAGCCTATATTTTGTGTTTTTGTTCAGTCTGATCGCCATCTGAGCTAACGTTTCCTAAGCAAAGCTGTCATTGATACTGTCGTCTTGAGCGACACTATGTATACTGCCTTTGTATCTTATTGTGAATTTTACAATTGTGGGCGTGTACGAGTATACCTACCTACTCACTATACTCAGTCGAAAGGAGAAGATAATGTACACAGCAGCGGTTCCTATCCTAACCCGCGACTGGGTTAGGATTTCGGGTCAGGTTTGGAATATATCGTGCTTATGGAAGCCACGGAGGAAATGGCGGGAGTCACGGCAGCCACAGTAGTCACGGCTTCAACCCTGGATTTTACTTGGCATATTTATTTTTTTGCAAGTATTTTTAGGCACATACCGATCTATGGATATTATCTTATATTATTTGGTATTTTTGTGATTGTTTGTACATGCTGCTACATGGTGGATTTGAGCTCTGTTTTTGACCAATTATATTTAGTTTTATGTGGTTATACAATACATAGTTAAGTTTAAGTATTATTAATATAATGTAGGTCAGAAATCTATACGTTTTGGAAACTTTAATTTAGGCAAAGTACTTTATAAGCTTTGCTATTTATAGTAGAATGCCAGACAGTCCTCGACATCTGTAGATTGTATGATAAGTCCATTTACCACATACCTCTATTTGCCCACTGTCCCACGCGACAAATGCAACGCGACAAATGCAACATATTTTGTAAAAAGACGTCGCTATTTGTATAGCTCTTTTTTTTTTAGGAATTTTTAAATGCTGTTGTCCCCTGAGGCGTCTACTGCGTAGCACATATGGCGCTGGGCCTTAAGTTTTAGAGGGCGACTAGCGCAAGGGCACCTCGAAGGTAATCCGTATAGCTTAGTTATACTTGATTTAGCTTTTATCTATTTTAATCGGAAATCGCATCGCAACCTCGCAACGCCTCGTGTCATTGTCGTCGCTCTCTCAGGGCAATGGGCTATTTAAAGAAATATACTTAATAATATCTTTTTTTTAGAAATCTATTTTTTCTTCAGTCTGATCCAAGCCGTGTGATGTGATTCAACGATTCTTAGACGAATCTCGCATCAGTTCACTTCTCCAGCCGCAATGAATTGCTGTTTTTATTTCTATTTAATTGTGAATTTTGCAGTAGTGGGCGTATATACCCAGTCTAGTGAAGCGGCTTTCTTTGTAAGAAGAAGAGGTAGGGGATTTTTTAAATTTTTCTCAACGGTTTTTGCAAAAATACCGATATATGCATGGGTCCTGATAGCATTAGGTATTATTGCGGGGATTGGTACCTGGTGCTATCTAAAATATGCTAATAATGAAGAAGAACATACTGAGCAAGTAAATAACGGTGATGTGGAGAGAGAATTGACCGAGATGCATGAAACACTATAACCACTAAGTAAACATTTCGACTTCTAACTTTATCCACAACGAAGTTACAGATGGATTGAAAATGGCCTGAATGGCTTCGAGAGAAGGATGGTGGCTGTGCCTTTGCTCGACTTGGAAGTGGCACTACCGTGCCCCAGATTTTTACTAGATGAATATACTATCTGTAATTATTATTTATAGAAGGATAAGCTCTTTATTGTACACACCAGATAAAGATAATAACGCTTAATAATAATATAATTGACCGATACCTAAAGGCTTTTATTTCTCACTAACTGCGCCCCGCAGTTTTACCCACAGTATGATGATGATGATCTATGAGTCTGGACACAGCCCATATTATAACCTATTGGGAGATCCTATTTATTCCCCTATAACAGTTCGCTGGAGACTGCTGGAGAGCATAACTTTGACAATTCTATCGTCTCATATTTTTTTTCTGTCACTTTGTACCTATTCAAAATTCACTGCGCTAGCCAATCCTAGTTCAATAAATTTTGGAGTCAACCAATCGGAAGCACGTATTTATACTTCATCCCGCGACCGACGAGATGATTTGTATGTTAAAGAGAATTTGCCTGCTTAGACCAGGGACCCTATTCTTGGGCGTTCGAGATTATCTCCGTCAGTCTCATTCTCTTGACATTAGTAATGAGAGTGACAGTGACCGAGAATATCTCACTCGCAAGAATAGGACCCAAGGTTGAGTCTGGACGATCGACCGCAATCGTCTATCGTCTCAATTACAAGATTGCGGTTCTGTTTTATAAACAATTCTGTATTTATTTATCTTAAGCCTATGAATATATCGGTGAATGTATTACGAGTATGAACCAATTATGAATGAAAATTACGCAAAACTCTTGGAATTCAAGAAGTTGTTGATAGAGTTGAGTCGAACGGCTTTTTACGAAACGAAAAACAAAAATTCGACATTATTAGTCTTTCAAAGAAAAATACCTTTTGATTAACAAATATTCAGAGATCGTCTATCTAATTTAATATGGCATGGATTATCGAAACCTTAGACTAAGATAAGTACTGGGAGTCTGTCTAGACATGTAGTGGGAGTCCAAATACTTTTAATTTAGGATTTATTTTAGCACAACAAATTCCAAGACTCGTTTTCGACTCCGACTACATATTTAGGTACTTATTTAAGTCTAAGGTTTCGATAATCCATGCCATATTAAATTGGTTTCGCCACAAAAAAGTTAATATTCCAATACTTTATTGTCTACACGATTTTTGGTAAAACTGCGGTAGCATTCTCGAAAATTTAACTAAAAATCCAAGCTTTTATCACCTATTTGTAACAAGGCCAACTTTCATGAGGCTATGTGAGAAGGGTACACTACACAGTAAGTGCCTACTAACGAGTACTACAATTAATAATTAATTGTTGGATAGAGTTCCCTTTCATTTTATAAATCTTTTGAGAAAACATAACTATGTACGTAGTTTTAGGAAGTTTTTCCTTTTTAACACGCTTATATTAGTTTCACCTGTATGTTTGTAACCGACCTATTTGGACTCGATTTTGCCCTACTTTGAACGATCAGATTTAATTCAAACTTTGCACACCTTTACACCTTTTTTGACCGATGACAAGCGTGTTTTTTAGTTTTATAAACTACTAGCTGACCCGGCAGACTTCGTACTGCCATACGTTTGTATGGGAAAAAGAAAAGGGCTGTTTTTAGGGTTTTTCAATATTTCTGAGAGATTTTCTTAATATTTTTTTCCGTAAAAACCTTCTCCTAATAATAACAAATACAACAAAAAAAGAATTAGTGAAATCGGTCCAGCCATTCACGCGTGATGCCGTGACCAAGGAAAACGGGTTTCATTTTTATATATATAGATTTATTTTGTTATTTTCTGAGAGATACAATCTTGGGCTTTTCAAGGGTTCTTCCAGGTCTGCGTGCTTCATCTTCGACCACATCGTTGCTTACCATCAGCCGAGTTAGTAGTCAAACGCGGACGTATTCGCGTTCAAATAAAGAAAAAAGAAGATAAGTCCCTATTTTGAGAAAGTAAAATTCAGCCAACATTTTGATATTTTTAAATGCATAAAACACACCTGCTATCATTTCTTAAACGCACGGAAATAACTGTTTCATAAAATTTAATTCCGAGACAGGGATAAACATAAACGCCTACTTCGGAAGACATTATTTACGTGAATACACTTGGAAGTTTGGTTTATGGGCGCAGAAAAAATATCGTATATCTCTGGTTTCCGGTAGCTGTTATCTAGCATCATTAAATAATACTAAATTGTGTAGCAGCAACATAAATTTTGTAAATAGAAATTACTTGCTTTTATACCTTTTTTTCGAAAATGAAAGTCTGAGTTTTTACGCGTTTTGAATGACAGACAAGAAACAGAAATGAATAAAATTATCACACAGTATATTAATGAATGAGATGAATAATGTTGAAATACAGGTTATAAGAAAAGGGTATGCGAAGCCGAAAAGGGGCCATAGTACTCATCATTATAGATTCTACTTTACTATGTGGGACTGAAATCGCGAAAGTAACCAGATTTTGTCGAGTGTCATTGACGTTTTTCAATGGAACAGCTGATTTTTTTACGCGATTTCATGGTTGGTCTCGGAGTAAAAGTTTTCGGCTTAGTATTTATTCAATTTCTTTATAACCCTGTATTTCATCATGATAACTAGATGAACAGTTGAACGCCTATTATTAATTTTACTAAGAAAACGAACTTGGTTTTTCCAATTGTTTTGCAATACTTTATTCTATCTGGACATCAAAATCAAAGCCTTATCAGCAGTACAAGGAACTGATCGTCGGATAATTGGTACTTGTCTGGCAAAACAGGCCTTCAATGAGTATATTACAGAGATAATGGGCCCATGACGCGCGCACTGAATTATAATCATGGGTTCCTTATGTTGGAATGCGAAATTATTGCGTGTCTGTTTGTATCTTCACAGTTTTTTTGGTGGTTAGAGGCCATCCATAATTTATGACACACGTAAAGGGAGAGAGAGGTGGTCGACGAAGTGTGACATTGTGTGACAAGGGGGCTAGAGTTTTGTGACGTCACATTTCAAAATATACTCGTAATATCTTAGTACTAAAACGGTTTTTTATTTCATTATTTCTGTAATATTATAGTATGAAACATTTGGTATGAAGCTAATGAAATTATAATGACTAACTCAACTAATCCGTCTATGATGAAGGAAAGTGCAGATTTTTTCCCAAGAGATAATTAAAAAAAATTATCTGTAGGTACACCTATAATCTGTTTTAAGCGAATACAAGAACATTATTTTTACAAAACAAAAAACAAAAACCGACTTCAAAAGACCGACTAAGTATGGAGTTATTCATCTATTTGTCGCGCACGTACTTGATGAAAATTTAAGACTTATATGGTTTTCTCATGGATACCATTATCAGAACTGGACTAAATTGAAATGGGACCAAATGGGAAGCGTCAGCTTTCTAATAAAAAAAGAATTATAAAAATCGATTCACCCAGTCAAAAGTTATAAGGTAACAAACATAAAAAAAAAAATAATCAAAAAAAAAAAACTTATAGAAGAATTGATAACCTCCTCCTTTTTTGAAGTCGGTTAAAAAAAGAAAAAAGTTTATCAAAACAGTAGGAGTTTTGATGTGTGATAACTTGCCCACACGTTTGTGGCATGGAATGCGATGAAAACAACCGTGATCACGCGTATATATTACTTGATTAGGAATATTTGCAACATCTTTATTTTGTACAACAATGTAAACATGCGGGAAAAGATTCATACGGGTTGCAGACCAAGAGCTAAGCTAAGTTAGTTTAGCTTAGCTCGCATAGCTGACGCAGTTTTCCATACTTGTGTGCAGACCGCAAACTATGCGAACAGTATGGAAAACTGCGTCAGCTATGCGAGCTAAGCTAAACTAACTTAGCTTAGCTCTTGGTCTGCAACCCGTATATAATATTCTGGCGCGGCCGAAATTCTGTCCGTCTCTAGACATGCCTAATGAGGGGGGAACAGTGACAGCGAAAATAAAGCAACAGAATTAAATCCCGTGGTGATCTTTTATGCGGATCGGCAAGCAAGAGGTCTATGTCCTGCAGCAGTGGATAAACGTAAAATATACTGACGATGATGGATAAGGCTGGCTTGCTATCAGTACAAAGGTACGTGCTGACAAGAACAACCGCCACTACTCAACCTACTCAACAGTGGATAGTATATTTTTAAAAGGTTTTAGTTTAGAAAAAAGTCTTGAACCTCATACAAATTTCTCGAGTCTCTAACTTAGAGAGATTACGAGCCTTAAAAGTCACCGCAACGGAGCGTTGCATCTCCTCTTCATTTAAATTGGCATTGTTTGAACTTAAGTACAGTAACAAGACCGGTGTTGTTTTTTAATTTAAACGCCTTTATTTTTCTTCACTAACCACCCAATAAAAATAACTCAAAGACTAAGAAAATAACTAACTACTTAGAGCGTCTAGGTTGCGGCTAGACTGAGTAGGTAAGTAGATATACCATAAGTACATAGTGTGCAATGTGCATTGTGCATGTATTGTTTATGTGGTTACGGACATACCGGTGCTGATTAAAAAAACTATACCATACCTTGCTACAACCTTTGACCAAAATTACCGGAAGACGAGACAATTATTTTTTTAATTTAACCATGCTCTAACTATCTAGTCTTTGACAACTAAGTATTTAGTAACTTAAATGTCAATAACATGTGTACCTACTCGTATGTGATGTGTAAGCCATAAAGTGCTAGTAAATTAAAAATTTACGTAAAGCAAGATTTAGGCCTACATTTTAAAGAGTATAAACCATTTTAACTGTCATCAAATGAGAAAAAAATTGAATCGTCTACGCCACAATAAACAACACGCTACAAATAAATCGCAAATTCTAATTTATACTGCTGCTCGTAAATCGACGTATTGAAAAATCGGTCATGATTATAGGTCAGTCGTCATGGCGTCGGTAAAAGCTTTGAAATGGCCTGGCGTATTTTCAGTCGACATCTTTTACCTTGTCGTGTGCGTCTTTTATTTGCACACAAACCAAACAAACACCATTAAACTTTGCATACACATTGTAAGGAGCACAGAAAAGTACAGGTTTTGAATTTTTTTATTTTAGTCTTATAACTATGTTTACGAGGCATGCATGTTCCATTGCAGTGGTGGCTGTCTCTTGTTCTATTTTTCATCATCACGAATCCTCATCATGACGGGGGGACCACAGCTATTATACAAAATATCTAATACTAATACTAGCGACCTGCCCCGGCTTTGCACGGGTATAAAATATAGCCTATGTTACTCAGGGATAATGTAGAAATCTAATGGTGAAAGCATTTTTGAAATCGGTCCAGTAGTTTTTGTGTTTGTTCAACACAAACATACAAAAATACAAATCTTTCCTCTTTATAATATTATAGTATAGACTATACGAGCAAATTTTGTATGTTCTGTTATTAACTTTTTACAAATTTTCATTTGACGTATACTCATTACATAGTATAAATAAATTGAAATGAATTTACATATAAAAAAATAAATAAAAGATAAAATAATTTACATACTTATATTATTATGATCTCGAAAACGTTTCTAAAGACTTCAATGAAAGCTGTATAAGGGATTGTTTGCTATTTGCTGTTTTATTCGTTCTAGTTAGGACTCATCTCAACGAAAACTCGTTTTACAAGTTTCCGGATCAAAGCTTTCGTCCAGGTACTTACAGTGATGTGATTATGGTGATAGCCGGTAAAAACATTTCGGCCACTTCTTATCAGGATCATTGTTACCGCATTATTAATTTTGATAGTACTAGTTGTACTTTATCTGTGCTATTCTGTTTACTAGCACAGGTACGGGAAAACCAGATTGTACTTGTAACGCTATCATCAAACCCTTTTCCCCCTTTTTTGTCTGATAAAGATAACTATTCTTATAATAAATGTCGGCGTGGGAATTTTATTCTGCTACTAATATTATACATGTGGAAGTTTGTATGTTTGTTACTCACTCAACCATGCAAAAACGGTTATACAAATATGTATAAAACCTAAGGGGCCATCCATAAACTACGTCACACGAATTTCATTTTTTTTGACCTCACCCTGACCTTGTCACAGCTGGTCACATTTGTGAAACTCCTTCTCCCTAGTGGCTGTGACGTCACATATTTGTTGCAATTTCACATCTTCCTTTTTTCAATTTCAATTTTAATCACTTTTCACTTAGATATTTGAGATTTTTGATTTGACGTCAAAACAATTAGAACCCCTCCCCACCCCCTTATTACACAATGTCACACTTAGTTGACCCCCTCCCGTTCCTTTACGTGTGATATAATTTGTGGATGGCTCCATAGTATCGAGGTACTCGTACCTTATATTCTGGATTTACACATAGAATGCTTTTAACTAATATCATGTCTGGTCAAGTGTCCTGTCCTTTTCTACATCAGCTCTGCTACCCCCTCCGTCTTTTTAACCGACTTCAAAAAAGGAGGTTATCAATTCGACTATGTTTTTTTTATGTTTGTTACCTCATAACTTTTGACTGGGTGAATCGATTTTGATGATTCTTTTTTTATTAGAAAGCTGACGCTTCCCATTTGGTCCCATTTCAATTTAGTCCAGTTCTGATAATGGTTTAAATTTGCATTAAGTACGTGCGCGACAAATAGATGAATAACTCAATAGTCGGTCTTTTGAAGTCGGTTTTTGTTTTTTTGTTTTTTGTAAAAATAATTATCTTAATTGCTAACAATGCAATTCCATTAAGCTTATGTGTATGTAGTGTTAGATGCTTTCTTGCTCCAACATTATTGTAGATGCTAATTATAAATTAAACACTGTTTTTACTTTAACTCGTATTCATTTACTTTAGGTCAGGTACCGATTAATTATAACAATGATATCGCAAAGGAGGCACGCCATCTTCCTTGATCGCGCGGGAATCGTCTCTCTCGCTCGCTCCCAAGCGGCGTAGTGTTGTGCCGGCGCTGTAGTGATGTGTTGTCGCGAACCATTAATCGACTCTAGGGAGAATCGCCTAATAGTTCGGCCATCCTGCACATCACGCGCCCTCGCGGGATTAGAAGCCTGTCTTCTGGACGATGGACCACCATAGCGCCAGAAGCAACTGTTCACAAACATAACTAATGTTAAACTTCAGCTTCTGTTGCACAGAAGTTGACAACTTACTCAACCATGACCATGTGGTGTCGCTTCAAACTCGCGATTCTGTTGATCGCAAATCGTTCAGTTATTGTTATGAAAATTCAGTTAGATCTGAAATTTTATTATAGATATTGTCATGGCAACATCAGGTGAATTAATGCCATGAGACATAGATCATATAGTATCAAATAAAATATAGTGTTCATAAGTTAAAAATTATTATATCATCAGACACAACATGTGTGTCAAAATTCAATTGAGTGTTGAATACGACTTTCATAGGAAAACACTGATTTACAGACCCATGGATGAATGTTACCAATCCAGATTAACACCGTATTGTTTCAAATGTCGATGGCATGATGCATTCTCGTCCAGATGTCGCCCTCGCTGGCAACCATGCTGGAGCAGCACCATCGGCCAACAGGCTGTGCAGCTCATTCCGGTGCAGTGCTGCTTGCTTCATATTCAGCAGCCAAGCTACGGACTCACTGTTCACAGACATAGCCAATGTTAACTTCAACTTCTGTTGCATAGAAGTTGACAACTTACTCGACCACATCCACAACCATGCGTTGTACCACCAGAACTTTGTTGAGGTCGGTACTCGTTATGTTAGTGTACATGATAATTCAATTAGATATTACATAATGGTGACAGTTGGAAAACAATTCTATAAGACATGGATCATCACAGCATCCTCAGGTAAGACTTGGTATCATTAAGCCATAATAAGATCAAACATTTATGAGTCTATATTCAATTGACAGATCAACAATAATACTTCTATAAGGAAAGTCATTTACAGACCCATTTGTTCATGTTACCATACAATCCAGAATAATATCACCGTTTTGCTCCAGGTAGTGATGCCATGGTGCATTTTCATGCAGATGTCGCCGTCATTGGCAACCATACTCGAACAGCACCATCAGCAGACGGGCTGTGCGGCTCATCGGGTGCAGTGCTGCACGCTTCATTTTCAGCAGCAAGTTCACCCTGTAGCAGCTCATACCACGCTGCTCGTAGAACTCGTGCACCCAATGAGGAAGACATCTCTCGGTGCGGTCTACTCCGAAGAATTGCTCTAATGGACATGTGTATCCGAAGATAACATGCGGTCATACTCCGAAGAGTTTCGCTAATGGACATGTTTATCCGAAGATAACATGCGGTCGACTTTGAAGGTTTTTATTCAATGGACATGTGTATCCGAAGATAACATGCGGTCTACTTTGAAGGTTTTTATTTAATGGACATGTGTATCCGAAAATAACATGCGGTCTACTTCAAGATTTTCTCTTAATGGACATGTGTATCCGAAGATAACATGCGGTCTACTTCAATGATTTGCTCTTAATGGACATGAGTATCCGAAGATAACATGCGGTCTACTTCAAAGATTTGCTCTTAATGGACATGAGTATCCGAAGATAACATGCGGTCTACTTCAAAGATTTGCTCTTAATGGACATGAGTATCCGAAGATAACATGCGGTCTACTTCAAAGATTTGCTCTTAATGGACATGAGTATCCGAAGATAACATGCGGTCTACTTCGAAGATTTTGTCAAAATGGACATTTGTAATCTCATCATAATTTGTGGTATTTTACAAACCAATTCTGCAAAAGAAATTGTTATTCCAGGTTTACCAAACTCAACCGTCTACCAATAGGAACAAGGTCAACTCATTCATATTCCAACATTTGAATAGCTCCGTGTCATATTTTGGTGTATCAGCAGCTATGCTTCGCAAATCTTTCATGTGTATGCTCATCTCAATTTATGGTCTTGTATAAACCAACTCTGCAAAAGAAACTGTAACATCTGGTTTCCCTAACACCACTGTTAACTACTGGAAAACAGGGTCAACTCTAGTTCAGTAACCAATCATATACACATAAGATCATTTATGACATTTGGCTGACAATACACTGCTTCTAGCAGTACAGTAGCAGTACTACACAAATTTATTTAGTTGGAATTTATTTAGTTAGCCTCAGAATAATTGTTTACTATAGCACTGAAGAAATGAGTCAATTTATATTACTTGGTTTGGTATACTAACGGTGTATGACTGTGTACTTATTTTCTCTCACATATCATATAACATGATGTCATAACACACATACATTTTTTTTTTTAACACACATTTATTTAATACAAAAGGTTTACATAAATAATTTTACATAAGAAACATGGCTAGAAAAAACATCCAAAAATAAAAAAAGCGTCTGTTGCCGAACTAGGCTAAAGCCTGTGCTTCAGCGTACAGTGCCCTCCCCACATTGTTATGTAATTTCATTTTCTATATATATAGCAATACTAACATAAACAATCATTCCAATATGTATATCTGCGTTATGTTGTTAATTATATATATTTTCATGTGATTATATATATTTTCATAGGTGCCATATTGTTACTTGAACAAATGTTAAGATATAATCGACTGATTAACTTAGTGAAACATGCCACATTGTTAAAGTTGCTCACCAACAGAACGTTTAGTTAATGATTTACAGTTACTCTGCTTTCATGTCAGAAAGGCAAGTTCAAATATTACAGGAGTACATTTTCATATCCAAAAGATACCATATAAGCTCAATTAAATTCTTACTGTCTTGTGTCAAACAGCATATTGTTAATTTATTTTATTTGTTATGTTTGATCCTTTAATCAAACTAGCATTACTATTGAAATATTATTGTATCGATAATAATAATTTATTTACTTCAGCCAACTAGGTCCATATTTATAAATAATCATAAAACATTTTATATTATAATATTATTCAAAATCCATTGACTCATACATCATTTTTCAAGGACAGGCCTGGACTAGACATAGGTAAATGTATGGAAGAGCATGTCCTTACTGAAAAGGTCTTTGTATTGCCCATAGTTTCATGATAGCATATTATGTAATAAATGCACAAGTAAAATATTAGGTGTTGTATATTATTCCACCTTATTCATTCAAACAACTAGTAGAAACAAACTAGCACTAAGTCATCATCAGTAAAATCATCTTTTACTGAAATAATAGGTTGTCTACTTGTAAGTGGTAATTGATAAATAACCCATCAGTATTTGAAGAAGTTGCTACTCAAATATTTTATTTTAACCGATGAAAGAGTATCATAATGAATTACTGTACTTGTAATAAATACTCCACTCCTCTGTGTATATTTGAGTTCAGAGGCTGGGACTCAGGTGATCAATACACACTTAGCTTTTATGTATACCTTTGTGCAAGGTACAATCAACGCAACAGGATTTGCAACAAATATCACTTATTGTGACTGATTGAGAGTAATTGTGAGTTTTTAATAATCATAACATGTGGATTAATTATTATTATGTGTGTGAGTGGGTACACATTATTTTTGTACAACCATTTTATTCATTGATAACAACTTAAGAGAACATCCCATATAATATTGTTTGGATCGTTCCTCCGTCCATTAATTCTGTCCAATTTATGAATATTAACCAGTTATGAACTTTAAAATGCCTCCTTGACTGACATAGTAGTTGCTTTATATTGTAATTGTAAGTGACTTTATTAACTTACTCGCATAGAATCTATAATAGGTAGTATTTAGTATCGCTTGGTTTCAATCTATTTTGTAAGTATTGCTTACTATTATTATTCATATCATGCTATTTATGAGTGTGTCATGGTTTTCATTAATGCAGTAATATAATTGTTATTGTACAACAAACTTGGTAAATAGTACTAACTAACTCTGACTTTAAACAACTGACTCCGGTAAAGTTGATTTAACTTTTGTTGTTTTCATAGTAAGTTCTGCGAGTAAAGATTATTATGTATTTGTTATAGATTCTGTAGGCTTACCATTATCACACTGAACAGTTATAGTGGTAGTGTGTTCCAGACTCCACTTTAAATTGTACTAACTTGGTCGGTGTGAACATATAATATAACATGTATAAATCTGTATAATGCATTCTTGAATTACCAAGATTGTAAGTTTCAGAACATTTCGATAAGGTAATTACTTTAACAGTCAAGGTATTAAGCGACTAGCTTGGTGCCCTAAACATAAAATCATTGCCCCATATAATCATCATCACAATTTTACAAGTATTTCAGGTTATAATTTGATGTGATTCCTTAGCACCAGATAATAGGGAAGAAACTAATGCCAGATTCCAGATTCACTCTCACACAATAAACCAAAATTCAACAGGTTCAATGAACTTACAGAGTAGGTACAACTTTGGGCATTTTGTGTTTCATCTCGTTTTTGTTTATTTGAATAGAATACGATATGAACTCACCAAAGCACGGTTCTTTAGTGTTACCTCTGAATATCCTTGGTGAAATTACAAGATACTACAAACTTGTATGTATTCCGGGCTTGTAGACTTTGTCAAATCAGACTACGCAGTACAGTAGCGTCATGTTACGACGCGCGTGTTTCTGTAGGTATTGTAGATGGTTTACTGCGAATACTTCGATGCGTACTTTTTTTGCACGACTAAAGCAATAATCACAGCACATGACGACTTCCAATTAGCTTTCTTTCGTTCCTTTGCTTTTAACCTAAAAGCTGAAACAATCAAACTCGCGAACGCCGGGCGATTTTGCTCAGATCCCAATTCTGAAAACTGTTAGATGCTTTCTTGCTCCAACATTATTGTAGATGCTAATTATAAATTAAACACTGTTTTTACTTTAACTCGTATTCATTTACTTTAGGTCAGGTACCGATTAATTATAACAATGATATCGCAAAGGAGGCACGCCATCTTCCTTGATCGCGCGGGAATCGTCTCTCTCGCTCGCTCCCAAGCGGCGTAGTGTTGTGCCGGCGCTGTAGTGATGTGTTGTCGCGAACCATTAATCGACTCTAGGGAGAATCGCCTAATAGTAGCTATAAGTTAAATTGGCAAAATATACTTTAACCAACAACAATAGAGCTTAACATTGCACGGTTGCACTATAACTGCTAGCGATTAGCACTGATCTCTGAAAATTGAACAGCGCGGTGTTTTATTGAGAAATTACAATAATTTAACCGATATACAAACATTAAAACGTGCATGACAAGATTTGGCGACAGTCCAGACCGATATGTGGAGTAGAACGAGGAAATTCAAATATTTAAAGTAAAAGTCCTGTTTGCCACTGTTATGTCGGATAAATGTTATCAAGCGTACGAGGGTGAGTAAGACTTTGACAGAAAGTTTTTTTAGGTTACAACAATTCTTGCGGTCGTTTTGGAATCGGTGGCAAAACAAGAACATTATTTTTACAAAACAAAAAACAAAAACCGACTTCAAAAGACCGACTAAGTATGGAGTTATTCATCTATTTGTCGCGCACGTACTTAATGCAAATTTAAGACTTATATAGTTTTCTCATGGATACCATTATCAGAACTGGACTAAATTGAAATGGGACCAAATGGGAAGCGTTAGCTTTCGAATAAAAAAAGAATCATCAAAATCGATTCACCCAGTCAAAAGTTATGAGGTAACAAACATAAAAAAAAAATTTAAAAAAAAAACATACAGACGTATTGATAACCTCCTCCTTTTTTGAAGTCGGTTAAAAAAACAGTTATAAATCGTTTGCTTGTGTACACGTTCGTATGTCACACATGCGGACGGTTTTTAGCTAAAGTTTAGTTTTAACTGTTTTCGTTCCCAAACCGAACGCGAAGAATGAATCATCTTTTTGATGTTATTTTTGCTATATGTCTGAGCAGGTATTACAAATTCAGTACACGATAATCTATACCACGAATTTTGTATGGGTTTATATCTCAATTGATGGCTTTCGATCTCATATAGGACACAATTAAAAGGCTCTATTGAGTATAAGTATTAGAAGTAGCCAATAGGGGCTCCCCTTCGTGACTTCTATGGATCATAAGGTTCATAAAGCGTTAAGTCATAGGCGATATAATTTAACAACTCGGACGCGGCGCCGCGCCGCCTTGCTTGAGGTTTTAGTATTTGCATAACATTTATAAACTAATAATTCTTCGAAGACATTGAGCGTATTTCGATTTTGACTATGGCAATCCTTTTTGACATAAGATTTTTATTTTATAGGTAATTATTTGGATTATTACTCGTACCATGAAACTCGAGTCTCGACGGATACATTTATTCCAATATCTAGATGTTTCAGTAAAAAAATAAAAGTAAAAGGTTTGAACGTTAGCAGAAACCGTCAATCCCGGAAATTACTCCGCCGAGGAGAGCTACGTTCTTTGATTAAAAAAAAAACATAAAGATAATGAGTATGTCATATTACATTGAAGGATTGAGTCCATTGTATGCGCTCACAGAAAGCACCGATCAATCAACAAGTTAATAAAAGATGTATCACTTGTTTGGGTATTTCCCCAGCAATTTTCATTTTAGCTCTTTGTCCCGTACCCGTAGTATATTATCTACAGTAATACAATATGTCACTCACAGTTAGATAAAGCAAACGACACGTGTAGCAATATATCTGGGGTCACGTAGCGATAGGTGCTACGATAGTATTTTCGTAGCGTTGCTACGATAGAAAAACAAAGCATTTATTAAAATCGGTGATAGATGAGGGAAGTCGATTGATATTTTTCCACCCCAGTGCTTAATTATCTAGAGTTCTAGACCACTGTAACTATGACTATTAAAAATGGCGTAATATAAATAGAACATAAAATGTGAGTCAATTTTAAAATGTTGTATGGATGTTTGCAAAAACTGTTGTACAAAATGAATGTGGAAATCGAGATTTTATTCGATTATATATAAATCTGACAATAAACAAATAATGTAGCGTCATGCTTTCAATTCTGGCACACTAGACATAACTGTTGTGTCTGTTACTCTTATTAACAGCTCAACGAGAGTGACAGGTAAAAGAAATAATATCTATTAGCACAGAATAGCCCAATGCGCTTGTCATATAGTATAGCGATATAGCAGTCATGAATCACTACTCGATAAAATATCGATCTAGTATAGCGCATGGCGAAATGCGATAGCGAAATATGGGCCGACTACAAAGGAAACACGAGTATGATTAATTTAAGAGAAAATAATAAAAGAAAAAGAGACTGCAAAGGAAAAGTTACGTCAGATTGTGTCTGCGATAAAGGACCTGATAAAACCCCCTTTTGTGTTTTCAATTTCATACTACTGAATTTTAGGTGAAGAAAAACATTGTGAACCTGCATTGTCCTGCATACGTCCGGAACATTAATTCAATGGCATATCTTAATTCACCAAACCGCACTTAGAATACAGCCTAAACACCCTTTTGACCTGGTATCCCATGTTTTAGTAGGGAATGATCAAAATTTTAGTCATGCTTAAATATTTTCCTGTGTACATATTTTTTAAGAATGAGAATTAGGTCATTATCGTATGATTGCCAAAAAAATAATTTGTTGACCACTCTTGTTTATACGACTTTTTCCCTCAAAAAAAACTTAATATACTCGTGCTTAATTTTAACTTATATTTAGTAAACATTATCTTCAATCGAATAATTGCTTTACCTAAAATAAGTAAGTAACACTGCAAACTAATGAATGGAGTGAGTCAGAGCGTGATTGTTGCTTAACAAGAACATTATTTTTACAAAACAAAAAACAAAAACCGACTTCAAAAGAAAGACTATTGAGTTATTCATTTAGGTATTTGTCGCGCACGTACTTAATGCAAATTTAAGACTTATATGGTTTTCTCATGGATACCATTATCAGAACTGGACTAAATTGAAATGGGACCTAATGGGAAGCGTCAGCTTTCTAATAAAAAAAGAATCATCAAAATCGATTCACCCAGTCAAAAGTTATGAGGTAACAAACATAAAAAAAAAAACATACAGACGAATTATTGATAA
Source organism: Alcis repandata (assembly GCA_949125135.1). Lineage (NCBI taxonomy): Eukaryota > Metazoa > Arthropoda > Insecta > Lepidoptera > Geometridae > Alcis > Alcis repandata. The sequence goes on along the minus strand of OX421226.1, from coordinate 4,198,824 downwards.
CCTCCTCCTTTTTTGAAGTCGGTTAAAAAGCACATAATCTATCGTTCGACACATTTATGGTAGTGTTTGTCTCATGATATTTGTTTGTGCGACTCTTCGAAAGTGTCTCTGGATGGAGTTTTTATGGTGCAATAAAGGTTCTATTGGATTCCGTGGCGTAGTTCTGGAGTATCCTCGTGTGTCGTGTTTCCCTGAAATGTGTATTGTTTATAACTTTGTAGATAGATATAACTCTATCTCTTTCTCTTTATGTTGACCGCGCTCACTCAATTATTATCGCTGCGTCACGTTAAGTTAGTTTTCGCGTGTTTGGTTTTGTAAGCGCTTTCATCAACAAATTAACATGATCCTAGAATAACTCAAGATTGTGTTGTTGTTGTTTGTTGATTGTATTTCTCGCTTTTTTCCAAATTTTCGTAATACGTTTCACTTGTTTTTTTTTTAAAATAATGAAGCTAGTAAGTAAATTCATTCAAGAGTATTGAACTATTCAGCCATGAAATTCACCCCGTCCATAGTAAGTTATTTTCTCATTTAAAAGCATGACTCTGGACAAACGGCACTTTTAAGAATGGTGCAGAAATTCTTGCTATTCGCAGGCTCCAAAACAACGCTTTGAAATGAAAATGTTTCAGTTTAAAATAAAAATGTCCCTTATCCATTAAGTTTCAAAGGCATTAATGATTAATGTGTGTTTCTAGATTGACACGATTTGGAAACGAAACACATTAACTGGTTTCATTTTCATTATTTATTAACTAACAGGTATATTGGAAGTTCAGAAAATACCATTCAGTTAGTTCATTTTGCTACCCTTTTGATCTAATGAAACAAAAAGCTTCTACATGATTACGTCAAAACATCAATATAAGATGTGAACTATATTGTTTTCATGTCGACAGGTCAAAAGCAGAGTAGCCGCGGCACAAGCCGCGTAGTCTGCTGCCGAAAAAAGTTAATGGAAAAGCAGTTAATCAAAAGTACGGAAGATAATTTGTTTCCGAAACAATGAGAAACGTGACCGGACCGCTAAATACGACAATTTTGTGACACCTTTTGTTGGTACTTGCAGCAGAGATAACAAATATTAATGATATTGAAAAAAATCTCTTAGCAGCACTGTGCGTAGACAAGGTACCAGCTTAACCTAGACGTGAATCGAACTTGTTATACTCGTGGTAGTCAAAAGACCTTTGAATAACGAATTTTGAGTAGCGAAAATATATTTTCCTTTTATACAGAGAGTATCTTCGTTAGAGGTCTGCACAACTGTTACGTAACACAATTTGGAAACTTTCTATATTTGACCCAAAACTTAGAAAGATACGTTCAACGCACAAATACTATATCTTTGATAGGTAGGTTCATAAATCTTCTAAGTAATCCTTATCCTTTTTTATGGCCTTTTGCTTGTTATATCTGGTGTCAATAATAAATAGTCTATAATAATAATGTAATAGGTGTAATATCTATCTAATCCTGCATCCTTACCGTAGTTACTAACTAATGCATGAGGAGCAACCTTTTGAAATATTATTCATATTTTATTTTAACGCATTTTGAAACATTTTTATCGCACTGCCGAATACTAGGCGATGAGATTAGACAGCTCAAAGTCACCTGCTGATGAGTCAGGGTTTAACTCATAAATGCCACTATATGTTAAATGACGCTAGAGATTACGCACATCAAATTTGAATCACATACAAAATATGTATAGACAGTAGACACGGTTTGAGCAGCATCTGTGGCCATTAAGGACAATTTGTTATAAATTTTGTGTTGCGAAGGACTAAAAAGAAGTTACGTTATACGTTTATGCCTTTTTTAAGGCGTTTTTTTTTTTTTTTTTTTTTTAATATTTGTGCTAATCCCCGAATATTTTTTCAGGATTGGATTACAATGCATAAGTTATGCTTATGAACTACCTCTACTTTATTACTAATCTAGGGTCTTAATATTGCTAATGCTTATATAATAATATTATATAATTTAACAATTGCTTATATATCTACGTTTTATTCCTATCTATTACTACTTTACACACTTGAGTACAGTAGTCCACAAACTCCACGGCACTCACTTTATTTGTTATCATATTACTTAGATTATCTGCTTCGATCTTTGTTCCAAGCTTTTGTTCCAGATTGAACCTAAGTACTGCGTGAATAGGGCATTGAGTAAGGATGTGCAGGATATCTTCAACAGCGCCTGGCTCACAGGCGCATGATGGACTCTCCTTACACTTGAATCGGTGCAAGTACTGGGAGAACCCACCATGTCCTGTGAGTATCTGGGTGAGTATACCCGCCGGCTTGGCCTTTCGCACGAACCGATACGCGCCCCTAACGTCTGGAAGAAACAGTTTAGTAACTGACGCGGTGTCGCCAGCCTTATACCTAGCGTCCCATTCTGTCAAGAATGCATCTCGTATTAGGCGCTTTACGTGTGAAATTGGACACCGGTCGTAATCTGGTTTCTTCTTCAACTTCAGGGCGGCCTCCTTGGCCAGATCGTCGGCGCGTTCGTTGCCCGGGAGTCCCGCATGAGCTTTGACCCAGAACAAGGAGACATCCTTTCCCTGGGTCAAAGCCGTTTGCAAATTATCCCTGACTTCGACAGCTAGGGGGTGGAGGGAGCCATGGTTAGCGACTGTCTCCAGTGCGGCCCTCGAATCGCTGTATAGACCGAAACTCACCTCCCTTCTCTTGAGGATTACGCTCGTAGCCTTGCATATGGCTAGCAGCTCCGCCTGGTAGACTGTGCAGTACGCGGACAGACTAAGTTTGAGGTTCTGGATTTCGGCTTCACTGTTCCACAGGGAAAGTGCAGCTCCAACCTTTCCCTCAATCTTGCTGCCGTCAGTGAAGATTCGCACCTCCTGCACATTATACCTGTCCACAAGGCTTTGGTCTATCAAACGGGTAAACTGTAAGTCCATATGCTTGGCTGGGTGAGAAGCTTCTGCAAATCTTATCGGGCTCTCGGTCTCTCTATCTCCTAGGTAAGTCGAGGACAACCCTCTCTTTACCTCGTACAGAGCGGCTGCTTCCTGTATTCTAAGGTCGAGAGGCAGTATTCCCGCCAATACCAGCGCCGAGTGTAAGGAGACTGTTCGGTATGATTTGCAGAGCTTCTGAGCAAAACCTCTCTGAACCGTGCCGAGTGATTTACGCACCCCGACCCTTCTAGCTGCGGGCGCCCATACTGGTGCCGCGTACATGATGATGGGCTCTATTGTGGCGGTGTAAATTGCGCGAATGACTTCGGGGTGTAGACCCCAATGTATTTTTGCGGCTTTAGAGAGCTGCTTGAAAATGTCGAGTGCTTTGCGACATTGCAGCGCGACGTGCGTCTTAAAATTTAGTTTGTCATCGATAGTCAGTCCTAGGATCTTGACCTGCCGTGACATGTCAACAGTCACTCCTCCCATGTTCAGCAGCGGGGTGTCGTATTTAAGTTTTCTGGTTATTACCATTGCGCAAGTTTTATGGGGCGCAAACTTCAGCTTGTTACGAACACCCCACTGCTGCACGTGGGCGAGCGCCGCGTTGGCCTGCCTCGACACGTCAAGTCCAGTGTCTCCGTCGAAGACTAAAACTACGTCGTCAGCGAAAGCCTGCACATACACCCCCTTTTCTTCCAATTCCCGCAGCAGAGGGTCCAAAAGAAGATTCCATAGGATGGGACCACCGATTGACCCCTGCACGCAACCTTTGTTGGTGCTCCTGGTGCATTCTTCCCCGGCGAATCTTACACTGACTTTTCTGCAGTCGAGATAGCTATCGAGTAGCCTCCTAATATTGACCGGGCACTTTTCCTCAGCCAGTCGGATCCTGATGGTTGGCCACCACGCGCTGTCGAAAGCCCCCTCTATATCCAATGACACTAAGGTTACCAGCTTCTTCAGCTCAATCTTACCTTTGATACGGTGTATTAGAGTATAGAGGGCGTCCTCGGTGCTTTTCTGGGGCATGAACCCGAACTGACGAGTACTAATTCTCGGTACTAGATGCCATTTGATTCTTTTTAAGGCGTTTGGGTGTCTTCAAGTCGCGAGTGAATCGGTTCTTTCTAGGCAAGCGTGCTCCATCGTAGACCGCATCATTGCTTACCATCAGGCAGGACGTAAGCCTATAATTGAATAAAAATCTGTAAAGTCTGTAAAGTCGGCTTACTGACGATAGTTGAACGTGACAACGTCATAAGAAAATACTGAGGAATGGTTTCATTTTTCAAAAGAAAATTTTAATTTTATTTGTTTGATAGATATTTTGTACGGATATAGAGAAGGAGGTAAATGGAAATCACAATTGAATTGATCAAGTTACATTTATTTGTACCCATAAATACAATTACGACAATATATCACTGAACATAATTATATTTAATATCGAAAGAATCATTACCTTTATGGCCGCAATTATCGTTGCTATAAACAATTGACACAACATTCACTTTTCACTGCACTTCATACTTGACGAAAACATGTAAATGTATTATTGTATAGCAGCTGTCCACGCAGACGCATTGCTCACTCAAGTAGGAGAGAGACAGAATATGTCGAACGCTGCCGAACGCGGAGGCCGATTGTGCCTCTTTGTCGCTCGTTGCGCGCTCTCGCTGGCACTTCAAGCCTTAAATGGAACGCCTCAGAGCGAAGTAACGCCGCATCGAGGTAACGCCGCATGCGTCATGTTTTTTCGTGCGTGCAGCCGGCTCCATCGAATTATAAGACGTTGTCACGTCAAAAAAAAATCCTGCCGGTATTAGTATTACTTAGTTTTACTAGAATGATTAAATCTGTGTCTGTGGTTTACATATTGAGTAATTAAATTACATTTTCTGTGCAACTAAGTAACAGTTACTTCACGACTTTAAATCATAGCACTACAAAGTAGTTTGATTGCAGTGTGGTCTGTAGTCTGGTCGTATCACGATAGAACAAATTAATATACACAAAATAATTGTACACGACAAATTAATAAACCTAATTACTAACATAAATCTACGGCGTCATAATTTTATTGAGTTATTTTAATTCTATGACGAACGACAATTTTAGCCAGCGGCGCATTCCCAGCTGTCCGTTTATAAATGAAAATACTAATTTTATGTTTGACATTTACAAGGTCTGATGTTTAGGAGACGATATTTTTATGATATTCATGAAATAGATGACTGTTTTGATCCATGGTGAACTTGGCTGTTGAAATTTCAAAGTGTATTAGGTACCCCTTTGAAGAGTTAATTTGGTTTTTGTCGTTTGATTTAAAAAGTTGGCTGCAGAGTATTTGTTGTGTTACAATCTAAAGCTACTTATCTTTTTCTATCTACTAAACCATTTATCTATCTATCTCACTTTGTTTTTAACGCTAATTTCCTAAAGATTTTCTTTTATCTGAAGGTAACATATTTGAGCTTTCAACTGAGTTTCAACACTAGTACTATGAGAGATTTTCTATAGGCAGTAAATTAAAATTAAAATTAAAAACTAGTAGTTCACGCCGAGCGATCCCCGTGGCCCCTGTATAAGCATAACCCTTCAACCGCTTAGGCTCAAATTCGAACTTAAAAAGTACCTATAGTGGAATGAACTACTTGCAAGCAACATTTCACGAAGATCAGATCAAAACTTATTTATGTCATCGTCAGACAAATATACATACAAATACAACCCGGTCACAATATCTGTGCACCTCGCTGGAATGCGTATAGCCTTATATAGTCGCACTGTCGCACCGGGGAGTGCGCGGAGAGGTGACAGGGGAAGCGGGAGAGGCTCTCGCTTCCCCTGTCAAGGTTATACGCATTCCAGCGAGGTGCACAGATATTGTGACCGGGTTATATGTTCCCCTGATACCAAGTCCTCACTTCACTCGGTCGATAAGCTATTCGAGTAGTTTCGCTTATTCTACCAAGCTTATTTATACGAACCAACTCGAGATGCACTTTCGCATATTGCAAATATGAATAACATAATAACAATAAATGGCTTAAAAAGGCATTAAACAATAATATAGGTACTATTTTCCCTGTCGCCTGAAACACGTTTTCCGTTTCAATTTTCTTTTGTGCTAAAACTGCGTGACAGGAATCGGAAAGCTTGTTTCTTTCATACTCAATTACTTTCTAAATAATAATTGTGTGAGACCACAAAGTGTAAGTTTTCTTCGTTTTGTCCTTTTTCTTTTCTTAGAAATATTTTTAATGGCGAAGTATCTAGTAGGTTACTTAGTAGTTTTTAAAGTGAAAAATATGGTAGCTTCTTGTACCTAAATGTTTTGGATAAAAACTAATTAAGAGTCCCTTGTTCGAATTGTTTTGGAATTTTCCTTATTAAATTAAAATTATCAGGCACAATTACCAAGTTTACTGCTTATTTATTTGGTTCTAAATTCTACATAGAGATAAACAGTGACATTCCAACATAAGAGATGGGTACAAATGCGGTCCCCTTCTCGCAAAGGGCGATCTTTTTCAATACAAAAAAAAGACGTGTGGCACTCGGGGACTGCCGCGGTAAAGCTATTGCATACGGTGATACTTTTTAGTTTTGCCATCTATCGATGAATAGCAGAACTTTTAAAGACTTTTTGAAATATCACGCTTGTCTCTTTAGTTCAGCAACTCGCCTCTAGGTGTCGAGTGTAAGGTTTCGTTGACTTTTCAAATGTCATGACTCTCTCTTCCGAGTGTACCCCCGTAGTTCTATTTTTAAAAAAATGTTTAAGTTTTTATATCTTCCTTTTTTGTAAGGTTATTTTCGTTACGGAATTTCTGGATTCGGTCTTCACGCTCAAGGCCCGCGATAGAAGCTATGCAATCACAAAAAAGTGATCACAAAAAAATACGCATCAAAATTCATAAACATCAATCAGTTAGACGATATGCTACCCTTGGTCAGAAGTACTCGTATCACAATAACTATAAAAAGATATCACAAAAAAAACATGTCGATGAGCACTACAAAAGTTTCCCCGTAAGGTTTTCCAATACGCGAAGTACTGTGGGCAAACTGGGCAATATGGCGCGTTTCATTAGTTGGCAGCCGCCGCGCGCCGGCATCATATAAGACCACCGCCGTCTGTTGCACGGCTATTGTCCAATAAAAAAAACGCAAGGAGATTGAACTTATCAGAGAGATTAACAATTTATGACCTTCGTTCCTTCTGCTAAGACAATATAGATATAGACATGTAGTACAATGTATGTATGTAGGTAAGCACTTAATATGTTGTGTTTCATTAAAGAAGTAGTTACTTTGTTATTTTTATGCGGCTTCTCCAATAAAACTCGCGGAGTTTGAACTTATCAGTGACATTACATCGGTCAAAAGAAATTATGACCTTCGTTGAACCATAGAATAAATTATACTACAATGTATGTAGATAAGCACTTAATTTGTTCAGTTTTATTACAGAAAGCAGTTGTTACTTTTTAATTTTTTTTACTGTGAATTTTGTATTGCTAGTGTAAACAAGTGAATTAATGTCATTTGTGTGAAATAAACTAAAATGTAAAATGTTTCAGCTCAATGCGCACTGTGGTGTAATTCTAATTCGCACTGTGGTATACCTCTATCCCCTTCTGTCAATCTAGAGTGGTAAAAATAATAAGAATGTCCTTGAAACTGTAATTTATATTAAACTCTCATCTGTTTAACTACCACCACTACTACCACTACCTACTACTTTTATCTCGACAACCTCTTGACCGATTTTTCTCATATTCGAAATTATTGTTTAGAATTGAATACCAAATATTTCTGTCAAATATTATCAAAGGCAAATGGCGCCGCAGCAATTTTCCCCCTATTTAAGAGAAGTGCTCGTCGACGGCAAAGTTTATGAAATTGTAGAACTTCTGTAACAAGTTTTGTCAAGATTTATTGAAAAATACGACCTGTACGGGATTACCAACATCCAACGAACCTATGAACACACATCCGGACATATGTCCAAACATATGTGTTCATATATCCGAACATATGTGTTCATATATCCGAACATATGAACACACATCCGGACAGATGAAAACAATTTTTTCCATTTGTTGCAGAGACACTTCTCTCGGTCTATTTTTATCGAAGAGTATACTATCTGCGACGTAACTACTGTCTATCTAGTAAATACCAATACTGCGTAAATGTAGGTTTAATCGAGCCCTAGCCCAAATATTTGCTCATTTACAGAAACGTTTTCGAAATGATTGCGCGGTCGAACCGTACTTAGCTTAATGACTGAACAGAATCCACTCCACAAGTATTGGCACTTGGATCCACAAACCACAAATCCAAGTTTAGAGAGGGTTACTAGAGGTTGTTTTTGTAAAAATAGCTATTTAAACGTTTGTAGCAACTGAAAACTAAAACAGTTCAGGTATTTCCGTGTAAGCCGTTTTTAAAAGCTTTTATCTTTGGTTTTCTGTCTCAAATCTTGCAACTGAATTATGAACCAATTCCCGATGGCTGGTTGAGCTAAACTTTGATATACCTACCTGCGGAAGTCCAATGACAATGCAATAAAAATTTGTTAATATATTTAAAACTAGCTGTTCCCCTGCCACGCTTCGCTGTGGATAAAAAAAAAATAAAAAAAATATAGCCTATGTCACTTTGGGATAATGTAGCATTCGAATGGTGAAAGAATTTTTGAAATCGGTCCAGTAGTTTTTGAGTTTATTCCACACAAACATCCAAAAATACAAAAATACAAATCTTTCCTCTTTATAATATTATTATTATTAGTATTAGTATAGATTAATTTATTGAAATGTAAGCCATGTTCATCGTACTTCTGAACTTTCTGATGATGATGTCTTACTAGCCCATTACGACGACAGTAATTTTTGCTTCAATTATTTAATAGTCACGTAATATTAATTAAGCTGAGCTCAAGTAGTAAGTATATATTATAAAGTATATATTAAGCTGTTATATGACTTATGTAGCTTATTTTTGCGGTAAAAGATGAGTGCACTTTCTATACAACGTATGTAACAATTCCAAATATCAAAATTTAAATAGCCAAAAATTTACCGTATTTCTGTTCTACTATGTTTTATCTTCGTAAATGCGCAGCTGCTCTACGCTTGCATAAATATCCCCGCTAAGCCACAACGCGGCGAGATGTCACCTAAACCATCCCTATCTCGTGTTATCTCGGATTTTTACACCCTCTTTGACCTTTGCCACCTACCCAAGGTCACTGAGGGCACGAGAAAACAACGGGGTCCAGTACATGTAATGGCAAGTCACAAACAAGCAGTATGGGAAATCATACTAATACAAATAGTAAATGATTTTCTTTACTTTGCTAATAAGTGGCTTAACCATATGATTTTTCCAGCAATTTTTTATAGGTAAGTTTCTTTAATTCCGTAATATGAAATACACTAACATTATACCAAAATGCGAAATTTAATGTGTAGGTGCGTAAGCGTCTAAGTATTTATGTATACTATAATATATATAGCTGAAAATTTATAAAAGTTACAAACATCTATTAAAAAATGCCCTATATATGTCGGAATGCTATAATGCTAAGGCCTTGACGCAGGCTACTTTTTATCCCGGAAAAATACGTAATAAGCAACGATGCGGTTTACGATGGATTTCACTAGAGCAACCGATCCACTCGCAACTTCAAGACTAACACACATACTTAGGATCCATTCTGTGTGTTTGGAGACAAGGGTTACATGTAACCATGACTTTATTGCTTTTCTAAGCAGTTTGATAGTGAAGTTGGATACGTGGGCGTTGTTTTCGATCCTGCGGTCGTTGAAAGTTGATAGTCTGCGAAAAGCCTAGTTCAGTTCAGTACCTAGTTGATTTAGAATTAATTTCGGCAAATACAGGGTTATAAGGAAAGGGTATGCTAAGCCGAAAAAGGCTCGTAGTACACATCATTATGAACAACTTTTATTATGGGACCAACCTGGAATTTGCGAAAAAAGAATCAGCTACCATACATTTTGTCGAGTGTCATTGACATTTTTCTATGAAATAGCTGATTTTTTTTCTCGATTTCCGCGTTGGTCGTATAGTTAAAGTTGTTCATAATGATGAGTACTACGACCCCTTTTCGGCTTAGCATACCCTTTCTGTATAACTCTGTATGGTAATTATTTCCCGCTCGTCGCCAGTGACGAAGCCTGTGGTGACGATTCGATCGGGAATAATTATACGGTAAGGTTGTGTGCTTATCATTGAATAGCAATCATTGTAACTTCACTTGTAAACACTGCATTTTATTATTCAAAGTGCCTATTAATTACAAAATTAATTGATTGTGTTGAGCAATAGCTTTTTTTTTTTTTTTGATGATTTCTGCTTCATGGCAATCTGTTTTCCAACAATAAGCCACTTCTTTGTTTGATTTCTCAGTTTATGTTTTCCTCAAGAGCCACACTTGTGTGAAAATTCTTTTCACACGACTCTCTTGTTGTCAAGTGGTAAATCTTTTATGTAGGCTCGGTATGTCACTTCTTTTTAGCCGGGTATACTGAAGAGCATCTTCTCCACTTAGAGCGTGTGCCAGTTTGTTTACATGGACGGTCAGCTTCTCCTGATACTTCAGACTGTGTTGAGCTATTTCCTGCCGAACTGTTTTTAGGCCGAAGTTTCTATGTGAGCAATAGCTAACATAGAAAAGGTTAATCCTACTAATATTATAAACGCGAAAGTTTGTAAGAATGCACTGAGTATGTTTGTTACTCTTTCACGGAAAACCGGCTGAATTTACATGAAATTTGGAATGAAGGTTGCTCATGGTCTGGATTAACACATAGGCTACTTTTTATCCTGGAAAACGCGGGTGAAACCGCGGGGCGCAGCTAGTAAAGACTAATTGATAAATGATGATGGTGATAGAGTAATGTAAATTAATTACAAACGCACTTGACGGTCAAATACTGTAGGCTTTTATTTCTATGCATATTTGCCCTTGAATATAAGAAATAACTAGAAAAGCCAGTCTGCATACACCTATGAGGCAACATTTCCTTGAAATTGCTATTAAGATTTACCATTGTTAGAGTAACTTTCATAACTTATACTATTTATTTTTATTGAGGTCTATCAGCAGACTACAGTTACTGTAGTAGACTCTACTATGATATATATTGCACTTTAGAGACCAACCGGCTCCATTTAATAGTACCTACGGTCTAGGCACTTCAAAGTAAAAGCCCTCCGCTTCACTTGCTTTGAAGAATATCTCACATTTACGTACACCGTGTGCATGTGCACAATCGATTGAATAACAGCACCAGTATCGTAGTTTCATTGGTAATCATTTCCAACGAGCGGCTCAGACATAAAAATAATACAGAAATATTTATATTAGGTACATTGAAAGTTACATGTAGGTATAGTCACTTTACAAAGATATTTTAGAATGAAATAAAATTAGGTTAAGAAAAGCTTTATAGAACAAAATTAACAACTTAAAAAAATACAATAACCATCATTACGTCACGCATTTATTGTGCTTGCTCATACTTGTGACCACAGAAACGGCCTAACCTGTGACCTTTCAATTTTTTCAATTCCCTGGTTTTACCTATGACAAACGTGTGGTGTGGGCAGAAATTAAGTAATGGACAATATATTGTTCTACAAAAGCTCCCGGTCATCGTAAACAATAGACTTTTAGTACTAATCGCTTTTCGCGGGAGCGTTGTAATTAATTTTCCGTCGTTAACAAATAAAAATGGTAGGTACGTCTAATCAGAAATCTATTATGGTCCGAACAATTGATCAACCTTTGTTAAAGACCAAGAACTATTTGTTATTTGTTTTATTTATGTACCTATTCATAAATCGACTATAGTTCTGCGAATAAAAATTTAACACCATTTCTTAATTTATTAATTTAATTACCCCTGGTTTTGAACAGGTAAAACCACTCTGGATGTTTCGACCATGTTGCAACGACCGCTACCGTCTGTTAATTGTCTTTGCTGGTATCTGACACAGGTTCGTATATTTATACTCTGGCTTGTTCATTCCAGTCACAAATGAAATATAAACTCAGTAACGCGTAGGTAGTTATGTACAACACACAAGTCACAACACACATTCCGGGAATAGTTTACCTCTCATCCAAAGGTTGTCTGGAAGATATCACTCTGAGCGATAAGACCGCCTTTTGTGCCTTTCTCTTATGTATCACTGTTTGTCATTTTCATTTTGTGGTATTAATAAAGAGTTATTGTATTATATAGATATTTTTCTTCGCCAGTGTTCAGCCAACAATGCTACTACTGGGTTATACAGAAAGTTGTTCCATACATTGATGATGTTATATGGGACAGCTGATTTTTTTTCGTGAATTCCGGGTTGTTCCTTTAGTAACAGTAGTTTATAATGATGAGTAATATGAGCCCTTTTTGGCTTAGTATATCCTTTCTGTATAACCCTGTATAGGTAAAGCTTTCTGCTCTACATTGGAGTTTGCGCAAACGCCTTGAAAAAATGAGCCACTCATCTCAAAGAGAGCACTTAGCACAAAATATTGTCAGGCGTTATAACCCAGCGCTAGCTCCATTCACTCGAGAAGCCCGTCACTCCCAGATCAACCAGCTTGAGTTATCCGACGTCGTTAATCACTTTGCAGAAGCAAAAAGCTGCCTCAAGGAAGATAGCAGGCATTATTGTAGCCTAAAGATAAATCTTGTCATAGAAAAAGTGTCCTAAATGCGTGTCGAACCACGAATAACGTAGCAGACCGAATAATTTTGGAAATGCGTGTCGAACCTCGCTGGAGGTAGCCTAGTTCCATAATTTAAAAGAAGTTTACATTTATTTTTCTTTCCGAAACTGTTACCTCGAACTAAAATGTTATATTAAACTTTTACTTGTACTTATTATAATCAGGTTAACAGGTTTAATTTAAAGTAATAATAATTGAAAATTAAATTAGAAGAATTATGTTGTGTACTTAGACCTTAATAAATAAATAATAAATAAATAAATAATAAATCGGCGCTTGTATGTATGTATGTTTGTCCGACGATGACTTGAGTAGGGTTGATCCGATCTTGATAAAATTTTGAAAGTAAGTACTTCATTTTAATACAATTTTTAAGTTCAGATATGAGCGAAATCGGTCGTGGGATTGGGGTGATTTGGGTGCTGTGAGGTCTCAGTTCGCCACGAACTACTGGTAATTATGAGTATTTACCTACTATGAGCCCTTTTCGGTTTAGCATACCCTTTCTTATAGCCCTGTACAGTGCTGTAACTAGCCTTTTATGCACCCGGTGCGAGCTTTCAAAACTGCGCCCCTGACCTAACTAGATAGATAGATAGATAGATAGATAAACTCTTTATTGTTCACACCATAAATTACAAACAAAAGAATTATAACACATAAAACTAGTGCGACAACTGGCGGCCTTATCGCTAAGAGCGATCTCTTCCAGGCAACCTTAGGATGGAGAGGATAGACTAAAAACAGAAAAACGGGGTGTACAATATTGAGAAGAAAAAAAAAAAGAAAAAAAAAACTGTCATATAAACCTACATAAAAAAAAAAAAAGTAAAAAATACTTAAAATACATTCAAATAAAATACATACTAATACTAAAAAAAAAAAAAAAAAAAAACTAGCTACCATGCATGAGATAAAACTAGATACTAGTCTGGTCATTTCTGCGCCCCTCCAGGGTCTGCGCCCTGTGCCCGGGCACTGCTGGCACCGCCCTAGTTACGGCACTGGCCCTGTAGAAGGTAAGGTGCGAAGTAGGTACATTTGTATTAGGTACTATATGGTCTCTCAAAATAATTGCTAGAGCTTCGAAGTCCCGAAAATAGCAGCCTATCTTTGACCAACCAATTGGAAGCCTGATAAGATTTATACACTTATGTATACGAGGGGTCACAGAACGTGACTATCAGCCTCTGGAAGGGATTATTTCATATTTGTGGTATACTGTGGCTCAAATATTATATTTGGTGGTAGTTTGCAATTATAACTTTATTCCGATTGCAAGTGGTTATATTTTACAATTACAATAAACTATGTATTACTCATTAGTTATATATAGTTTATTGTATTAGTATATTAATAATAAGTACCTACTTTTGGAAATAAATTAAAAACTGCGTGAATTCTTGGTATTGGTTTTTTACTCGTCTCTTACGAAATGAATATTTGGATTTGGCATTTTTGTACAATGTATTAAAAGTATATACATTTTATACAAGATTAAGCATAGAAACTTGTGAATTATTTGAGTAATTATTTAATGATGCCTAAACCCATAAATGGTGATTAAATAAGCACTCCTAAATAGGTGTGTCATTAGTAAATAAAAGAGTTAAACTAATATTTGATATCGTCTGATGACACAGAAGGCAGAGGCCTGATTATGGTGTTACGATATTACGAGTCCTTTGGTCACTCCCTTGGGTTGATAACACGTAACGTCTACAGCGGCGAGACAGTGCCGGCCGAGTACCTCGTATCTACTCAGTTTGTTTAAACAGTTTGACGAAGCGAGTCGCAAGGACCATGGTTTGTTTGCTCGCCCGATTATGCCCGTTTACTGCCTCGTCAATGTACTCGTTACGTGTAATCAACCCATCAATAATTAGAGACACAGTGATCGAGACAAATATCTCAGGGCTTCAGGGGTGAAAGTATGGTATTACGGTTACGAAAGTTGTGAGGTTTACCTAAAAAATCACTCTACCTTCGTCTTGCTCTGACAGCTAAACAAAAAGCAAGACAAAAGCCAACGCGACTCAGTTGAGGTTCACGCTAGAGTTAGTGATATTAGAATTAGAATAATCATTATCTTAGGCTTTCAAATCAACTTAACTCACCTCACCTTTATTTAATCTAACAACAACCAACCCAACAAAATATGGATCCTTTGCTGTCCGAAATGAAAGAATGTATTTAAATTTAATCGTCCCACTGATGCAGTACTCCGGGAATAAGCCGCTGGGATACCTTTTATTAGACAGACAAGTCTGCTTGGCTTGCATATGTAATTTTCATCAATTTTATCGTCATTAGGAGTTTGTAGAGGTATAATAACTGGCAACCCTAACTGTAAAGGACAATGGAAATCAGCGCAAGTAGCTAGGCACTTATATGTTTTTTATTTTATTTTAATTCAATGAGACTTACAGCATTTCAAAATCGTTAACAGTGTTGTCACGGTCCAGGCGGCACTTACAACAGACTATATTTTACGTTTAGTTGCTTGTATCCATTCAATTTCATTAACAAAAAGTTTCCGATTGCATCCAGTCTGTTGAGAGTTAATTTTCAGATAGGTTAAACACCCGGTACGCTGTAGAGGCCTCAGTGGCCAATAGCATTTAGTCATTCGAAAAAAAAAAGTTTCAGACGAGTGATATTTTTATCTTCTGTCACTTTCATTCCCATAGAAGTGATAGAGATATAAATGTCTAGTGCTACTACTCTATGTAGATAGTAGATACAGGTTACTGCGCCTTAGTAATTTACCTAGATAGATGCGGATTCTGTTATTTTAGATTGATGTTGCGAGACCTTTTGATCCAAGATATGATAACACAGCAGACTTTTTTAAATACTTAGTTGTTTATTGTTTGCTAGTCAGAATAATGTTTGCATATTTACTTTCTGGATTATTCGGCTATAGGACACGATAATTTTAGCAATAGTGGTAAGCGATTTTGCATAATGGGCTACATCGATATTTCTTCTTTTGTTTTTCTTACTAAGTTATCTGAGATCCGTTTGTTCTTCTGTTACTAATTGCTATGAACTTCAATCTTCTTTCAAACTTTTCAATCTCTCCTGTGTATCCTCTCCATCCTAAGGTTACCTGGAAGAGATCGGTCTTAGCGATAAGGCCACTAGTTGTTGCACTAGTTTAAGCGTTATTATTCTTCTGCTTGTAATTTCTAGTATGAATAATAGAGACTTTATTATATCTACAAATATCCATCCATCCATCCAACCATCCAAACAACATTAAAAACAAAATTAACTATTTATTGAAATTCCAAAATTCCAAATTCTGAGTGGCGCAAACCTGCTATGGGCAAACGTGACGTTTAACATCAGTCGAGCGATATGCTCGTCTCGTCACACAATAGCATAAAAAAAACATCTTTTCATAAATCATTTCTCATATTATCAGTCTTTATCATAGATTCTGTTAACATTTCAATAACCTTATTGTGACTATCGGTGACATGGAAAAATAAGTTCAAGACGTGGATTACAATTGGTTGTTTAAATTGTATAGTAAGTGAACAGATGTAACTAATTACATTGTCGGTCGACCTTCGGCGGAGCAGACAACCGTGCTGTCTCGGTACGTTATCAAGAATTCCAGTTTCGTGATGTTTCTTTTAATGATTTGCATTTTATTTTACACTTGTACACGCTGGAAACGTTATAGACTAGAAAAGTCGTATTTCTGTATTTCTTTTCGCCACAATTTTATAAGTTTACAAAATTGCGTTAGTTTTACTTTGAAAACAGTTTTTTGATATTTTGTTTTAATTAGTCGTAATGTGAGTACTTTTGTGTTAATTATTGCTTTGGTTTTCTAAATATTATTTGCGAGTTTTGAATATAGAGCTCAAAGTATAGTGTGAGGTAGATGATAAATGTTTAAGGTCTTCATTCCTTTTGAAAAACTTTTTTAATGGTGAGGAGTTTGATCTCACATGACATTTAATGATAGAAAGGTCAAAGATTCAGGTTCGATCTGATCTTTACACTTTGATTATATTATTTGAGATAATTTTGTTTATTTTTCAAATCCCACTGAGTGACTTTATATCTTTAATGAGTGGTGTTTATCTCAACATTTAAAAAAACTTGCGATAAATGCAGTTTTTTTAAATCATACAGTAAAGCAGAGCAAAAGATGTGGTAGGTAGGTACGAGCATGCTCAATAATATGTGTCAGTACCTTTATAATGCTTTAGTAAGAACTTATTATTTCTTAGTAACTTATCGGCTGTACTAAGTTTCCTGTTAAAGAAGAAACTGGAATTTATAAAATACAAACAAGTTTCTTAATAGGAACTTTATTGCTAGCCTATACAAAATAGTGTTGTAAAACTAAGTTTTGGTTTGTGCAAACGTATTGATACATACTTATTTTGAAATAGCTAATTGTGAAACCTAAGATACTTTTACAACTTTATAAAAAATAAATATCAACAATTTTAACAAAATTTAAAGAGCTAATTTTAGACTTAAATACTTAGGTATTAATCTTGAAGTCAAATAAACAAGTACGTATGTTATCAGTTACCTGTAAGGGGCTCATTCTCGTTTGGCTTTGGCTTGTCTTGGGCATTAATTACGTTATTTATTAAAGAAATGCTTAGTTAAAAATCATAAATTATTATCTATTCTTACGATAATATAATATTAAGATTTATCTACCGTATTGTGTTCTCTTGATCGTTTATGTATTACTAGTACGTACGTTTTTATCACATCATAACATAAATTTTCTAGAACATCGCTTATGACGTGTTTAAGTAATTCACAAACAATAAATAGGAAGATTAAACCACAAATACAAGGAAATAAACGCTAATAATACCAGTCCGTTTCCCCGGGATAAATCCGCGGAACTCGAATGCTCGTTTACAAAGTATAGGATCGTTTCACAGTCCACTACGTAGTTCGTCATTGCTTCCCTGCTGGTCATAATAATCCTGCATACAGCGTTTTTCGACACGTAAAGCCTTCTCTGCGTCGTTGGGTCCAATACAGTGGTTAGTCTCCAGTTTTTGACCCCGTTAACAACGTCTGGGGGTCCGTAAGCGGCGTCCTTTTCTCGTCTCGGTTTCTCGATCCACAAGCTCACGTCAACGCCGTCTTCCGACATTTTTCTTGAGTTATAGTCGTAAATGTAGTAGCCGAGAAATGCTCGCAGAATGGTGCAGTACACAGCGAGCGTCTCCGTGAGCTCTTCATCTTCAATCCGCAGCCAGCACTGATCAGCACGTTCGTTTCTAAACGGTAACTCAAACGGCACAGGGAACGACAACTGCGTTATTTTCTCCACTTCCTTGTCCACAACTGCACTACTGGCTAATTCACAGAGGAACGTCGCGAAAACAGCTCTGACTAACATTTTAAATGTGGTGCTGAGCCGATGTCATGATCGTAACTAACCGATTGTCGTGACGCTTTGTGTCGCCGCCACAAAAAGCGTTGCAGAATGGCCGGTTGCCTTCACGAGTAGTGATTACAGGTGGAAGATTATTAGATTGCGAATAACAGCTCATTGTTATTTGTACTCTATGTAGAAGGTACTGGTAAATAGCACGTGCTCGGACAGCCTTAAATACTTACAATAAGTCGACTAGTATTTATAAATGCTCGCATATCAAAGTCGGTTGCAATTTCCTGAGTTATGTGATTGATAGAAGGCCTTGCCGAGTGCCCGTTCCGCCGGTGCTTATATGGAAGAAATATTTGTCTATATCTTATTGGAGATAACAATAACTATTTATTGTTAATATTAATAATATTTCAGCTCGTTGGGTCGACGTCATAACAAAATCGCGGGTCGACCCTAGACAAGATTGGCACAAGACCGGGATGAGTGGCGTACAAGAGAGGGCGATAACGGGCTGATGATGATGATGATGATAAATATTATTAATCTAAAATAAATAAATATAAGTTACTAAAGTTCGTGTAGGCCGAGTGGCTTGCCCTGGTGTCAGAGCCTTGTGAAGGCTCTGAAATGACTAGGCGTTTATTCATAAGACACACAACCAGGACCTAGAATAATATAGGTGCCTGTATTAATAAATTATTGAGAACGATTTGTAATATTGAAGGAAGGAAAATACAGTAGGTAGGTACGTAACCACTTCCAATTAGCTTATATTAAATATTTGAAAATTACTTGCCATTGATAGGAGAATTGTTATTGTTATGTTACCCTATTCCGTTCCACTGCCGAGCAAAGTCCAATCCTCGTTCCTCTCATTAGATAAATTATAGCCGTAATAGCTTTCAATTGAACATACAAAATACTATAATTCTTTACTAATATTATAAACGCGAAAGAGTGTATATATTATGGATGTTTGATTATGGATTTAGGAAATTTGGTAGAAAGGTAAATTATAACCTGAATTAACATATACTTAAGCATCTTTTCATCCGGGAAAATGCGGGTAAAACCACGGAACGCAGCTAGTTAGTTCATAAAAGCCTGGTCTACAGAATAACGTGAGTGAATCAGCTAGGCAAACGTGCTCTATCGTAGATTGTGATCGCTTCACTTCAGGAGAAGGACAGTAAAGCGTAAGCCCATATTAGAAGGCCCATATACAGGTTTATAAGAAAAAGGCATTCTATGCCGAAAATTGCTCATATTATGATCAACTTTTACTATGGGACCAACCCGGAATTCGCGAACAAAAATTTTGTACGTTGTAAATTTTGTATGTTGTTCATAATTATGAATAGGTACATTAGGTACATACAAAGGTTATAACTCTACAGTTGTATAAGAATAAAAAAAACTAATTAAATACTTGTTATTAACTTATTATACATCAGATTTGGAATAGGCTAATGCTAGTTAATACTTACTTATTTTAAATCATGTATCTACGTAGGGAAATATTTAATAAGCAGTTAGCAGGTATTATAACTTTACGAGTTAAAATTAAATTAAAGAAAAAAAAGTTAAGAAGAATTGAAGCTAGTCCAGTGAAATAATCACGAAAAAGCATCTAAAGTTTGCCATTTATTTATTCTCCTTACAAATAAGTACTATCAAATAAACTTAAGCTGTAGCAATATAGTTTGCAGTTTTTGCGGGTTAACTGTTAACATTACTAATTTCATGAACTGGTTAAATGTTTCCTTGGTTCAGATATTTTTAACGTTTACCCAGTATCCATTGTTTTTTCATAAGAAAGGTCGGATGTGTAATATAAAATACCCAGGTTCAAGGCTTAGTGATAATTCTATTCATCCTTTTTGCAACGCTAAAAACGGTCATTACAGTTAATATGAGGATCGTTTTTAATTGGGTTGCCCATCTGCGGGGATATTTTTATCTGCATGTACTTACGTTGCGTTGTTTACATCACCTCTAGCCTCTAGCCTACAGTTATCTTTCGGCAGGCATGGAGGATAGAGCGAGACCGATATATTAACGTGCTTCCAAGAATGATACTGACGCATCTCACTAAATGCTTTTAACGAAACAATCAAGAGCAGCGAAATCAAACGAGTTCGGGCGCCCGAGCCGACCTGACGTCATCCGCGATGGCCAACAGAACGATTCTGTTGTGCCTTTTGATTTTGTGTACTTCAATTTTTGTTACGGAATGTGGACGATTTGGAGGAGGAAGATCAAGCAGTCGCGGCAGCAGTAGAAGTAGCGGCGGCAGTTCGTGGGGAAAAGGTTGGGGAGGCGGGTCAAGTTCATCGGGGTCGAGTTGGGGAAGCAGTAACAGTTACAAACCATCATCGAGCTCATCGTCTGGTTCGGGCTGGTTTTCCAGTGGATCGAGTGGAAGCAGTTACAAGCCGTCTTCATCATGGAACACTGGTTCAAGTTCTAGTGGCAGCAGCTATAAGCCATCTTCATCGTGGAATACTGGTTCAAGCTCGAGTGGATCGCATAGCTATCCGTCTTCGTCATCCGGGTTATCCGGGTCTGGAAGTGGATCTCATAGCTATCCGTCATCATCTGGAGGCTTGTCTGGTTCAGGGTCTGGAAGCCGGTATCCTTCATCTAGTTCCGGATCAGGAACACACAGCTATCCTTCTGGAACAGGACTATCTGGTTCAGGGTCTGGAAGCCGGTATCCTTCATCTAGTTCCGGATCAGGAACACACAGCTACCCTTCTGGATCAGGACTATCTGGTTCAGGATCTGGGACCCGATACCCTTCATCTGGCTCCGGATCAGGCACGCACAGCTATCCATCCGGATCGGGGCTTTCTGGAACAAACAACAATCACAGATCGAACACATATCAAACCAACACCGGCTATAACTCTTACAATCCACATTCTTACCAATCTGGATTTACTTACCACCCTACAATATACCACTATCCTCAACACGTGTACGTAACCGAATATAGAGACTCCGGCAGCCGATATGGAGATTTGTTGACTGGCCTGGCTTTATATAATATGGGTCGCTCGCACAGCCACTACCACAGTGACCACTATTACTACGATGACTATTACAGAACAAGGTACTACGGCTCTGGCAGCAGTTACAGACCTCAAGAACAAGAACGGCCTAGAGATGAAGCGACGTGCAATTTAAGAGTTATTGAAAACGGGAAGCTACAACTATTGAAAATACCATGTGAGATTGTTTCTACCTTCACTGAAGGCAGTCAAAAAGTTAACAATCCAAGTGAAACACAACTTAATAAAACTGTCTGCACTACCAATACCACTGTTATTCGTAACACAAATACGACCTCGTCACCTACCGTAGCCAATGCAACTCTGGTGGATGTTGTGAATCAGATATTGACTCCTACAAATATATCAAACGTCAATGTAACAGTACAAACACAAAACATAACCGGTGTTAACGTGACCAGCAACATTGCTCCTGCTAACATCAGTGGCGTAAGCATCCCATCTGTGAATATTACTGGAGTAGGCATCCCATCTGTAAATGCTACTACAAACATGACATCGGCTAAAAATGTGACAAACCCGACAAATTCCTCAAACGTGCTCAAGACTGTCAAGGAGGAGTTCACAGAAGGCAATAAAACCACGAGTGTTGTTCGAGTAGTAACGACCACAGAAACGATCGTTAACACCACAGTGTGTACAACATCGGCTATCGCAACTGACCCTTTGAAGCAGAAAGGACCTCCAATTGATCCCACTGCCATGAAATGTTCTGTCGATATAAAAACTAAGGAAGCATATTTCCGAAATGATATCGATTGTAATACTTTAGTACAGTATTCGAAAAAGCCGCTGACGTCACCGAAAAAACAAAGTGCCATAATGCCAGACAGAGAGAAACTGAAATCGTGGCTGGACAAGCCGCCGTGGTGGATGTCTCTTTTTATCGCAGCATAAAAATAAGTTTTTGGATGTTAGTTTAGTTTAGCAATAAGGTTCAATTTTTAAATGTAATACTCAGCATTTCGTACTAGTTAAGTTTAATTATGTCTATTGATATAGGTAAGTACCTCATTTAGTACATAATTATGATCATGACAGATAAAAAAAACTTATATAGGTAAGCGTTTCTTATAATTGTGTTTCTAATGCGTCTTCATACTTATAATACGGCTAATTGTAGCAATCTCATGACTTGAAAATTAATCGTCTTGTAATTTGATCAATGAATGAAACACGATGTAACTACATATATGGAAAACGTTGTTGTAATAAGGAAAATTAAAATAATATTTTTAAACATGTTTGTGTTTGTTTCATTCCTTGACTTTAAAATACACGACTTGGTAGCCACAAAAACATCGTCGTGTCTAATCTAATTTGTTATCAGTGGTGTCATGATCTCAATATTCTCAATGTAAGCTTGGAACTAAAGTAGCCTCAAAAAACATTAATTTAATCGACACTCGCCAGCGTAGCTTTAGATAGAAAAGATAAAAGTTGTAACTTGTTGATTTCACATTTCAAGAGAACCATGTGTTCTCGTTGTGCCTTGTGCTTGTGGACCAGTATTTCAGTAAGGGGCAGTTGTGCCTACCCTTTTTTAACCAAGTATAAAAAAGTAGGTATATCAGTTTCGACACTAATGTTTATAAATATGATAACCAATGCGGCTTCTATACAAGTATACTTCTAGAAACTAACATTCGTCTAAAGAAAAAATAATCTGCTTCAGTCATAAGCCAAGCGTCAAATGTTAGTTAGGTTATTAAAATTTAAAAACAAGACTTCTTTGTCAGTTCATACTTAAATTATTGTAAGTTTCTTAGTACATATAACGATAGATAAGAATAAGAGGCAAGGCAACATATCAAAATATGTTTACCACTCGGTTACGGAGAATTCATTATTTATTTGCTAAGGACGTCATAATTGTAAACAAACTACATCGGAGACGTGAAAGCTCGTTAGAGGTGTGGGTGTGAGACTATTTTTATTTCGCATTTCTAAAAATTTGGTGTCTAAAAATAAAGTTTAGCGCCCCACCGTTTCACTCCTTTAGTAGTAGTAAAAGTTATGTACCTTTATAGATAACACAACTACATTGAAACTATTCGTCTCCTGTTAAAAACATATAGCATGATACAGTCGAGTGCGTTTGCTGTTTTAAATGTTTAGTAGGCCCAAGTTTGAAGGCTTTTTAAGCCAGATCTAAATTTTCTAAAACTATTGGCATCCTTGTCTAATGGCTTGCAATGATAAAGACAGATATATTTTTAGCTAGTTTAGATTTGTCTTAAAATGCCTTTAAACTTGGGCCCAGTTTACGATTTAAGCTCATCAAACAGGAGAATCTTGGACTTTTAGTAATATTTTTCCTTGCCATTGGTTGAAACTAGATAGCATATTTGTTATCAATGTGTACACAATCCAACTTTGGTGGCACAATCATTTTTTGTAACAAACATGCACTCGCCTACTTCCGCGCGGTCAGCACTTCAGCAGTGATCAACTCGCATACAGCAAAAAAAACCTCGCGCGTAATCGATGCGACGAACTCCGACTCTCCGACTAAGTGATGAACAAACAATTTATGTAGAATGCAGACATTAAATAGTTGTAAATATGTAGGTTGCAGGTATAGTAGGTTAATTTTGTGTTTAGCAAATAGTGATAAATTGTTACCGTTATTGTAACCAGAAATTACAAGCAGAAGTAGACGCTTAAAACTAGTCACGCTTAAAACTAGTGCAACAACTGCCGGTCTTGTCGCTAGGACCGATTTTGCTTGAAGACTATTTAGTATTGAAATAATCGAGCCTGGGTTTTTCTCAACTTCCACCAAAGAACACCACCAAGAGAGACTGCCTTCCAAGCATCTTCGGTGCTGCCAAGATTTTATTGGCGAGAAAGACCACGGTTTCGTGACTACTTTGGTTGCTCCGAAACTTCGGTCAGGCGTCTGCTAACTTTGGTCTGCAGCGTGCGCTTGTCATAAGATTGGTACATTGAGAAAAATGGCCATCAAAATTCAGATGAATTCACCTAAAGTACGGAGCATACCGAATTCACCAAAAAGTATGAAGCATTCGTTTTTACGGTGACAACTATATACTCGTATTATGATAGTTGTCACCGTAAAAGCTGGTGCTAATCTAATCGTACTTTTTGGTGATATCAGTATGCTCTGTACTTTAGTTTATTTCATCATTATTTTAGCGTAATTTATATGGACATTTTTCTCAGTGTAATTTATATCAATTTATAAATATTTCAGGAGACTAGATAAAAATAGAAGATAGAGATTTGTCCACTGTGCAATAATTTATATTATATTCTATTCTAAAAACAAGCTGATTGAGTGAAATTGGTATGCAACTGTGTTTTGCTGAATAATGTATTCAATGCACGAACCCGAAAAAAATGAAACCGTAAATTAGGTTCTTTTTACTATTTTTCACATATTTGATCCCAAAAAACTGTAGCAGTTTCACGTTACTTACATCAGCCCCACGTCACGAGGGGAAGAGGACAATAACAACGTCATTTTGTGAGTAATAATAATTTCCCATAAGTTTGTATCAAATGCGTCATTGGAGTTTCTCCAGACATACTAACTAGTGACTAATCTGCGATCGTCAGGTAGGCTGTTGTGGGTTGCAATCACGCATTACGTTAAACGAAACTAGTGAGAGATACCTGTCTCTTTTTTGTAGCGGCGAGTATTGCCATTATGTAGAAAGGTCCTGAGTTTTGTGGAGTGGTTGACAGTGGCCCTTGCTTCAACTTACAGGTGAATGTTTAATTTTACCGACTTGTCTGATTACATTTTAACTATTAACACATCAAAGAACTCGATTTTAATTAAATGTGTAGGTATTATTGTGACATTGGTAGAATAATAAATCATTACTAATTTCAATTTAAAATTGCTTAAGTGGTTGCTTAGCAGTTAAATTGCTTAAATTACACAAATGTGTATTTTTTTTCACATCTTTAATCAAAACAACGTTAAAAGTTTAAAGAGCTTTAATAAGTGAAGCCTTAACACAAATCTACTTACATACTTACTTAACAAATCAAGTTAGGCGGAAATTCCTCAAAAAAAATAATTCATCTTTTTCCTCTTTAACCATAATAAAATTATTTGATTAATTTCAGTGTATTATTTACCTTACTATATCTACTTACTTTTAAAAATTACATTGTATAGTATAAATATAGACACACTTACAATACATACACTACGCATGATCATATAAATTTAAAACACAACATTAATGATGCCCTTGGGTACGATACTTAGTTGTAAAAATTGATTAGGGAGTATAATAATATTTTCAATAACAAATAAGTAGCGAAATGCTAAGGAGAATAAGACAAAAACTGGCAACCCCAATTTATGAAAAAAGGAGCACGCTATTATGAATCAAGTAGAAATAACGACAAGAGCGAGTCGAGCGTTGTTTAAACGTCAGTTTGGTGCGCAAGAGTGCCTGCGACGGCTGTGTTTTAAATTAGTTGAATTGATAACGTCACAATGACTTTCTCGCGGTGTGTGCTGCTTGGAGTTGTAATATTACTAGCTGCTTTAATATCAGTGGACAATGTGAGTGCCGCTCGAGGAAGGGGTGGCGGTAGTCACAGCTACCCCTCATCACACGGACTGTCCGGCCACGGCTCTTCAGGGAGCCATTCGTATCCTTCAAGAAACCCCGGGTATCCATCATCGGGCGGCCTTTCGGGCAATGGTGGCGGCAGCCATAGTTACCCGTCTTCTGGAAACAACCATGGATACCCGTCTTCTGGAAACACCCATGGATACCCGTCTTCTGGAGGCAGTCATGGGTATCCGTCATCAGGCGGCCTGTCAGGGAACAACAACGGAAATTCAGGCAAGGGAATGGCCGGAAATACGCACACAAGTCATACCACGAATGTGTACAACAACTATCACTACAGTCCTCCTCAGCAGATCAGGTACACGCCTGCTCATGGGCCTCCAGTGAACTACCCCGTGTACCACGGCACGCCACCGACATACGTCTACCAATACAAAGATTCCGGTAGCAAGTACGGTACACTGCTTGCCGGTCTCGCATTACTCAATCTCGGAACCCTAGCTGGAACCGCGTATGCCATCAGCCACTCTGGTGGCTCTGGATCAGGCTCTTCCGGCGCCTACAAAGGACAACCAGGCGAAGTCTGCAAATTCGGCGTCAGGAAAGATAACGGCGATTACGAAGAAACACGAATCGATTGCCAACTTATTACGAGCTTCATATTCCAAGCCGAGCAAGAGAAATCGCAAAATGGCGGCACCAATACAAACGTAGTGACAACGACCGTGACGAACACAACAATGGTTAATAGCACTAATGGTGTTGTCGAACTGGCTCCTGTCACGCCTGTTTTGGGAAATGTAACGTATACAATGTTGCCAAATGGAACTTTGGTTCCAACGACTCCGGTGAACGTGACGAGTTCCGATCCCGCCGCGAATGGAGTGTCCTCTGTGTCTGTGACGACCACCACCACTAACACAACTGTTACGAACGCTCTAGACGTGAAAGGCAAGCCTATAGACGTGACGCCGGGAATGCAGTGCTACGTCATGAGACACTCGTCTGTGAGCAATATGAAGAAGGCGGTGCCCTGTGGGTTACTGCAATCATACGCCACGCAGTCTCTGAAAAAGAACTCGGCGACACGAAACATGCCAGTTTACACAATATTAGCAGTTGTTTCGGCAGTTTTCCTAGTCTATTAGAGCCTATTGTTTTGATATTGTTAAAATATTTAGAGGAATAAGTAATGAGCTCAGAAAAACAAAGGGTAGTTTAAACAAACGAATTTGTATACAGACCCATTAAGAATTATGATAAGAGGTGTATTAAAATGAAAAGTTATAGACTGTCCAATATCTAGCAGCAGTTTGTTTGAGAGTGTGTATTTAAGAAATTTAATTAAGCCTGTGATACTATGTCCAGCAGTGGACAAACATTAGATTGGCTGATGATGATGATGAATTAAACGTTTGATTTTACTTGTAACTTTGTTTCTTTGATTGGCTAATTTGTATAAAAAGATGATGCAGAAATTCTAACTAGGTATAGATTTCAAAACGATCTTATTGTTTTGGTAATTATCCAAATATAGTAAATTTTAGACTCCACATAAAATGTTGCAATAAGTAGGCGCACCTTTTAAGGTTTTTACAAGGTTTTTCTGTTGAAAGGTGCACCTAAAATACACTTAAACATTTACCTAGCCTAGTGATTTCAAAAAAGGAAGATGTTAATTTTACAGTAAATTCGACGCGACTGGAAAATTTGCTTAAAGACAACATTTACATTTACAATATTCTTTTGTGACGTGTTTTCTTGTTAAATAGAATATGTTACTTGAACGTTATTTTTACTAGAGAGGTTACCTTGATTGTTTGTATTTAATTTTATACTCTATAGGCGATAATATCGGTATAATCGATCGGCAGCTCCAAGTTCAAGATATGAAATATAATATATCTAGCTCACATCAAAGTAATCAAGTCTGTGCATTGTACAATCTAAGAAAACGCCTAAAATCTATCATTATTGGTCTAATTTTATATTCATATTTTTTCTATAACATCTAATAGGCCGTGGAAAGATTACTATCAAATAACTGGTGAATATGCACATTTTAGTAACCAATGGAATCTTACATTCTAATTTAACTGATGAAAGGCATTTCGTTATTGGAGAGAGTTTTACTGTTTGCACTTTCAAGAAGACGCTTCGACGTAGCTGTACAGTTTACCTTCCAGTTGCTTACTGGGAAACCCCTCTTTATAGCATGACATTAGGTATGGTACGTAACTGGTCTGTCTTGTTTACCTTGTACACAGTTTACAGAGACACGGGGCGTAGTAAATGTGGAATGTGAGGTGGAAGCAGGCATTCTTGTTTTAAGATTAGTGTGAATGAGAGACATACTTAGGTGTCTCCCTTTAACACTAATTAAAGAATAAGGCAGCCTATATTTCTTTGATTCTTTCCTCTTCTAATGCAGTCATTATCGTCCGTGTCTTAGTGAGCCTTAGTGTCTTTCATTTTGTTGAAATTTTGTCAACAAATTAAAGGATATATTGATTTTAAAATGTGGGATTTATCTGGAATAAATCACGAAGCTGAATAACAAAAATATGCAGTTTGAAGAAAAATGCTTTTTTTCACACAACATTACCTACACATTAGTAAGCACTTCACTTTTCATATCACTCGGTATTGATTAAAAATATCGTGTTATCAACGTGGGAATATTTTTTGGGTTATGGGGACGTTAACATGAGATAACAGACCTGTCGTGATTGAGTTCGTCGTTCCAGTTAATCGATATCTTATGTCTTTTTAATGACTGGCATAAGAAGGTAATAAGAAACAACCTAATATTGACTTTTTATTTCTATTCTTGTCTATTCTTATAGGTTTATTACTCGTAAAGATTACAGTGGCGATACAGTACCCTCAGTCAAGTACTCGGCTTGTATAAACAGTATGACGAGGCGAGACAAGTCACTAGGATCATGATCTCTTTGCTCGGCCGAATGTGCCCGTTTACTGTCTCGCCACTGTTACGTTTAATCAACCTATTAATCTCCGTCTTTACTCACTTTGTCTAACTGTTGTATTTTCCTGTGTTTTTGGATGGAACGTCATGTCTATGTTTTTATGCGACCTTAGTCTAAATGATCTTACTGATGTGGGAGTTGTGTTTCATTTTGCAGTTGGGTTTTTTGTGCAGGAAAAATCAAGCGTGTGTTTGTAATGCTTTTCATTATTTGTTATTTTTAAAAAAGGATCAAATACGTTTGTCTTTTAGCTGTAAGCCTACATGTAAGTGTTGAAAAATTGTATTAAATAAATTAATAAAGGTCTATCTATGGGTATAAGTATATGTATATATATTTCAACTAATAGACAAGAGTGAATGATCTGCTACCGTTAAAAAATAATGTTTAAAACTTAGATAAATATTTCGATGGCCCACAACGAGTAATTGTTTCAGAAGCGCGTCGAGGACAAATCTATTCCGCCACTGAGTAATACAGACTACGGATACCTACTAAGCTTCATGGATAGTGATTAACTAGGTGATATCCAGTTATCCACAGCTCCATTATTGTGTGCCTTAAATAGATTTGACAGCGTGGTCGGGCTGGACCGTTGCGTTTGTATTAATGTATTGTACAATGTTCATGAAAGTGTATCAATGTTGTCATAGTAATCACGCTGCCGGTCAGCTTTTCAGCAATGGTTCATGTATTGTTCAGTGATGTTATAGCTGTCAAATACTAAAATTTAGTAGTGAGGACTAAACTTTTTTTGCGAGTCGTTTCTGATTTGTAAGCTAAACTATAACTACCAAAGGCAGCTAAACCAAAAGATTTTTTTGCGAGTCGTTTTTGGTTTGTAAGCTAAACTATAACTACCATACTAAACTAAACAAGGCAGCTAAACCAAAAGGTTATAGTTATTACCCATTACTTAATTTAAATTGATGTCACTTATTTATTTAGTTAAAGTCATATGGATGTAACAATCCGGAATAAAATATTATCAATTCATTTCATTAGGAATATAAGCTATACTTCCATACCAAATTACAACCTAATTCGTTGAGCCGAGAAATAAAGAACTAGCAAACTTACAACCTCCTAATGTACAACCGCATTTATGATAGTGCTATGTGATTTCTTTTATTCTTCATTTTTTTAAAGATTTACTTCGATCGCATTTATTAACTTTGAGACCTCGATGGTGACTTAGGGGCAAAGTGAGTTTGATAGACTAGGTAACTATTACTTTGTTGGCGCCGCGACTAAAATGATGTCTTGGCCTGCGATAATCCTTCTCTATCTTGAGGAAGTTTAAGGTGACGAGCGCAGTGGGTCTTGAATTGTTAAGAATTGTATGTAAATTCCGGGTGGCGCATAGTACTTGATTTGCGCAAACGTGACGCTTAACATAAGGCGAGTCTCGTTACTCAATTACATAATAAAAAATCTCATGCCAGGCATCAACTTCAAGTTCCCACGATTGAGACAAATCTCAAAGTTGATAGTTGACTCAGTTCTGTATTATATATGCAAGAAATGTTAATAAACGCTTGAGCGCTCGTGTTATGTAAGCTGAATGAAAGTTTTCGGTAAACATTGTGATATCATAGGCCATTGAATAACGTATTCTGCACAATTTTACACAAGTGTTTTTGCTAGTAATTTTTATGGAATGAGTCATCGTAAAAAATTCAGTCGGTCAAATTTAGGCACTTCTTTATTCACAAAATTGTGTCGTGCAAGTTTGACCTAAATGGTGAAATTTGCGGAATAAAGTATATCTACAACCTAGATTGAAAATGGTTTGAGATATCTAATATGTTTTCCGGTTACCGGTGCCTGTCATTTGTTGTGTTCATACAACAAAACGGCTAAACCAATCTAGATTGAATTTGACAGGAAATAGGCGTAGTCAAAAATAATGTTGTGCATTATGATAAATAGGTACAATGTTCCGATACTTTTATCCCAAAAAAGGTGAGAAAACTGAATAACTTTCATTAAAATTTTCGAATGTAAAAGATTAGCATTGATTCAGCATGAAACACTTCAGCGTGAAATTCAAAAACGCAAAGTAGGTACGTTGGAACAATTTCAGGTACTTTAGTCTAGGTACTTATTTATTGACCTGGTATGTGGTGAACCACTTCCTTTTCCGCCATACTTTAACCGCACCAGATAAAACCAGTATTCTCCACAGTACAGTAGGATCGCATTGGTTTAATTTTAAAGTAAACATTTCTAAATTGAAAAATTGCTCGTTCTCAGAACGCGAAATTATCACGCATTTTTACTCATGCTTTGGCCCAATTCTGGCGCGCTTGGGATCATCTCGATTACTGTCCCTTTCATTTGTCTGACAAGAGAAGCAATGATAGCCGCAGTCTCGACCAAGACAGAATCGGTCTGGTCTTCATCGGTGACTAATGTGTGACGTCGGCACGCAACAAAGTGCAATTGGATAAAATGGGTTCGTAGGCAGTTCCAATGCAATTGAACTCGTTGAGTCTATGGTATCGCCGTAATTATCAATTATTGACACTGGCTTATTTTTAATTATTTTTTAAAGATTTTTTTGTTTTTCTGTTTATTAATGTTAGTATTTTACTCTTAATTTCAAGAAAAATTATTCAGCTCTATGATAATTATTATCAGCTCTTTTTTAGTCGGTTTATTTTTAATAAATAATAATTTTCTGTCGTTAAATGAGTCGTCATATGATATAATTATATTTTATAATAATAAAGTACCTAAGTAGGCAAGTATGTATTTTTGTGAAATTTTTCCTTACAACTCTGCAAGTACCTAATCGGTAGTTAAATACGTATCTTGCTACCTACTTTCGTATGTGGGTATTTTGTTTCCTCCTTCCGCTTATTTTAATTCAATTCGAGGATCAGTCATCAGTCTATTCGCCACCTATTTGTAAATGAGTCAGTTTATTCCAGACAGGAAGTGTTATCTTCGACTACAATGTCTTCGAGTTCAAGTCAAATGCGACTGTCAACAACTGCCATACAATGTTTTGTAACAAAATGCTGTTTGTGTAATTTGTTTCTTCATTGTTTCGATTTCTGGTTAGGCGTGTTAACCATTTTTGAGTACAGCCTTGTACCTACTATTATTTATGCTGTGCTACAGCGTAGCTTATCTAGTAGCTCGGATCAAGTAGTAGCTTATAGTTATTAGGTAGGTATACATCAGATGTGGGCCAACTCCTGTCAAACAGAATATAAAAATTGTAGCGAAAAACTACTGGACCGATTTCAAAAATTCTTTCACCATTCGAATGCTACATTATCCCAAAGTGACATAGGCTATATTTATTACCTGAAAAAATTAGAGATCCTTACTAAAACTTCAATAGTGTCCACCCGTGCGAAGCCGGGACGAGCCGCTAGTATATTATATTTTAAGCAAGTTTTCCTGCATTCCCATTCTACTTTTCGATTGTTTGGCTTCTAATCTCTCATTTCAATCACTTAAAATGACTATACGTTGTGTGTGCTATATATGTAAATAGGAGTACTGTATTTGAATGTAAATGAGTAATACAGCCAGGAGAAAAGATGCACTGTGCAGTTTGAAATTTAAAAGGAAAAGTAGCGACTTCATTTGGTATCTTAACATATTTATTGAGGTCACTACAAGTCGACACCTCGCCACATTGGGGTTTCAAGGGTAGTTATAAAGGTTATGCTTGCAGGTAGTTCCGTAGGTAGTATTATGTATTAACTTTTTATTTAGGATGTATTTTATAAGTAAGTAAATAAATAAGTAGAAATCTTTTTACTAGTCCGCCTTAATCGAGTAACATAATATTTATACATTTTGATGTTTATTACTCAATCAGGCAAAAACGGCTGAACTGATTTGGATGAAATTTGGTATGGAAGGAGTTTATACACCAAATAGTTTATTTTAAATTTAAGATGTAAATATGTATATGTAAATAAATGTTGTAGCTAAAGAAAAAAAAAAGTTTATACACTGAATTTACACATAGGTAAATTTTTATTTATTTAAATTGACGGTTCCTGCAGGATACCTGGTAAATCGTGGGGCGCAGTTAAAATCTTGCAAGAACATTCTTTTCAATATTTCCCTAAATGTTATATCATTAAAATGTAAAATGTGAAGACGGCACGTAAATTGTAAACGATCGAGTTCATAACAGTTTATCTACTTTAACTTCAACTCTAAGTTTATGGCTTTGGTGAAGATGCTTCACAATTTTAACCGACTTCAAAAAAGGAGCAGGTTATCAATTCGTCTGTATGTTTTTTTTTTTTTTTATGTTTGTTACCTCATAACTTTTGACTGGGTGAATCGATTTTGATGATTATTTTTTTATTAGATTAGATTGACGGTCTGCTTAATGCACAGTTAAATAGATTCGTTACGCTGCATGATAATCAGTTCGGGTTTCGTCCTCGGCTGTCTACTGAGAGTGCAATACTGTGCCTTAAGAATACCGTCAAATATTACACGAACCGTAGGACTCCTGTGTACGCGTGCTTCCTCGACTTGTCCAAAGCGTTCGATCTGGTGACGTATGACCTCCTGTGGGACAAGCTGACGAGTATTGACTTGCCACATGAACTCGTCTGTATGTTCCAGTACTGGTATGCGCACCAGACGAACAGCGTCCGATGGGCGGGCGCAGTGTCAGACTCGTATAGGCTCGAGTGCGGAGTGAGACAGGGCGGCTTATCATCGCCGACCCTGTTTAATTTGTTTATAAATGGGATGATCGTCGAGCTCAGTAGTCAACATGTCGGCTGCCACATTGACGGTATTTGTGTCAATAATCTAAGTTATGCAGATGACATGGTGCTGCTGAGCGCGTCGGTCTGCGGTCTGAGGAAATTGTTGCGAATTTGTGAAGAGTACGCCTGTGGTCACGGACTGAAGTATAATGTGGCCAAGAGTAAGTTCATGGTTTTTGAGACGAGCCGTGCAAAATGCCCTGAGAGTATACCTCCTGTTCGGATCAGTGATATCTCCCTTGAAAGAGTGGAGATATTTAAATATTTGGGGCATATTGTCACGGCGGATCTCAGAGATCATGCGGACATGGAGCGGGAACGGAGGGCGCTGGCTGTACGGGCAAATATGATAGCTCGCAGGTTTGCGCGGTGTTCAGATGAGGTGAAAGTAACACTCTTTAGAGCGTACTGCACCTCTCTCTACACGTGCAGCCTGTGGGCTAACTACACAGAAAAGACGTACAGCGCCCTCTGCGTCCAATATAATAACGCGTTCAGGGCGGTGATGGGGCTGCCCCGATTCTGTAGTGCCTCGGGTATGTTCGCGGATGCGCGAACAGACTGTTTTCATGCGACCTTGCGCAAACGCGGAGCGTCCCTGGTGCGCAGGGTGCGGGCCAGCTCCAACGCCGTCCTGGCAATGATTGCCGTCCGACTAGACTGTCCGTTCCTTCGGCATTGCTGCAACAGGCATGTTGCAGTACCAATGCCGAAGAGAAATTATTGAACTTGACTTGAACTTGACATTTTAATCTTATATGTACTTGACATTTTTATATTATTTTATTGTATTGTATTTTTGACTATTAATTGATTTGATTTGATTTGATTGTAATTTGTAATGTACCGATATGGGTTATGCCTGAATTAAATGAATTTTAATTTAATTTTAATTTATTAGAAAGCTGACGCTTCCCATTTGGTCCCATTTCAATTTAGTCCAGTTCTGATAATGGTATCCATAAGAAAACCATATAAGTCTTAAATTTGCATTAAGTACGTGCGCGACAAATAGATGAATAACTCAATAGTCGGTCTTTTGAAGTCGGTTTTTGTTTTTTGTTTTGTAAAAATAATGTTCTTGTTTAACCAGGCAAAACAAAAAACCGCAACTCATAGGTATATATGAGTTGCAATTTTTCTCTACGTCAGGCAACGCTGATACAAAACCAAAACTTACTACTACTACACACACAAATAAATACTCAGACAGATAGAAGATAAAAAATAATATGTTTGTTAAAAAGAACGGTCACCGAACTGGACTGAATGCGAATTTTCCTAATTTTATTTAGTAGTTTCATGACTTCAAAAATGTTGAAATGAGCAATTAAAATAGCGTTGCGTCATATTCTGACCCTTAAACTCTTTTTCCTCTTTCCAGGGATATTCTTAGTGTGTTCAAATAGCGGCGAGTCATTTTCTTTTTCTTCTTTCCAGGGATAATCTCAGTGTGCTGGGTGTCGGGCGCCGGCGTAGGCCTCCTGCCGCTGTTCGGGTGGCACGCCGGCGAGGCCGCGCCCCCCGGCTGCTACTTCGTCGACATCATGGACTACAACTACCTGCTGTTCCTGTACTTCGCCACCATCGTCACGCCTAGTGTGCTGCTGGCAGCTTTCTATGCTCATATTTACCGGGTGGTGGTCAAACAGGTCTGTTTTAAGCTTTTTGAATACTTACAAAGGGTCTAGCTTATAAAGCCTGCCTAAAGTTAATCGTTGCTTCAAGTTCAGCGAGAAGTTATCAGTATTCTAACTTTAACCATGTTTTATAAGTAACGCCTTATGTAGTTTCTGTATCAATTCATAAAGTACTATTTAACTTAACAAATTCATATAGGTATTTCCAAGGTAACCCGTTTTCTAAGGTAATCCGGATTCTAAGGTTCGGCCACCCAAATGCCATAGGATGTTCTATTACTAAGAAGTGGCAGTGTGGTACGTCCTTAAATCTGGTTATATCTTTGTTGCGCTGTTTTTGTGGCCACCTACCGGGCTGACCAGTTTTACCAAAACTATGTATGGATAAATATATACCAACGTTTCCTCGAAGCCTTTGTATCTTCATATCCGCTCAAACGCTTTTGATCCGATATCATTATTTAAAAATTGTAATTACCTGAACTATTTCCCCATAAATATTCAGTAGACATTTGAAAATAGAATCAACAAAGTATATCATACAATTTTTTCCAAAGTCGACT
The DNA here is from genome assembly GCA_949125135.1 of Alcis repandata. NCBI lineage: Eukaryota > Metazoa > Arthropoda > Insecta > Lepidoptera > Geometridae > Alcis > Alcis repandata. The sequence continues at coordinate 4,163,133 of OX421226.1, read as the reverse complement.
TTTATCATAGACTCTAACTATGCTTGACTCAGTAAATAACATCCGTGTGAAAACGTATAAAATAATATGACAAACAGCAAGAGTGTGTGTGACAGTTGTTTGTATGACGCGTCAAACTGTAGGTCTCAGTTGGTTGAGCAATAAGCACTAGCTAGGCGGCATAATGCGTAGGGAGAACAATCATTCAGGAATTCGTTATCAGTAATAGTGTATACGGTGAGTGGTAACCCAACAGTCAACAGTCACTGTGAATAATACATGATGTATCGCTACGGTAAACCCGACAAAGCCGCAAGTGGTTGAAATTACTGCCTACTTTGTATAAAAAGCATACATACATAAATCCAGTTCACATTGAAACGCTAACATATTATTTGCTCTACTCGTCTTTGTTATGTACTGACAATTCGTTTTCACGAAATGCGCAAGGGAAATATTGTGCTAATTATTTATTACGCCTACTTGCAATTTCAGCGGCAATATCGAGTAACTTCTCCGATGTTCGATTTTGGCTTCATGAAATTCGAGATGCTTTCCTCAAGCCTGGGATGACGTTTCTCTAGCCTTAAATTTTAGAACTCGATTTTGCTTGACGTTTAAGTGAACTAAATTGTGTAAACATTAAATGACGGCAAATTTTGACGATCGTCTGAAGTTCGATCCTCAAACTTAAAAAAATAACCGATAGGGCTTATAACCGATAGGGTTGCACTCGTAAAGAAAGTAAGTTCGTATAGGCCGAGTCCTACTGTCAGAGTTTCTAAGCCTCCAAAAAAACTCTGACATGACTCGACAATCAATTGAGTACATATAGCACGTATAGTATACGAACATATACAGGGTTATTCATAAAGGATATGCTAAGCCGAAAAAGGCTCATAGTACTCATCATTCAACAACTCGAAATTCGCGAAAAAAAAATCAGCTGTTCCATACATTTTGTCGAGTGTCAGTGCCATTTTTCGATGGAACAGCTGATTTTTTTTGATTGAAAATTAAGTCTATTGAAACTGAAGATCTCACGTCATTTGCCGAGCTGATTACATAACTTCAGGAAACTCTTTGTTCATTGTCCTCATCGTGTAAAATCCACAATAAGTTTGCGAAGGTACTTAACTGGTAAGTAGGTATGCACTTGCACACTTTCCAATTTCCATCCTCGATTTCAATATCCAATAGCCTACGATTCGTACCTACTCGTATAATTTTCTGAAGTGTCTATTTTTACGGTTCCGTACCTCAAAAGGAAAAAACCGAGCCCTTATTTGATCACTTTGCTTATTATAATATCAAATAGATCTTTATTTTATACTTTTATGTCCATCTTAATATATATAAATCTCGTGTCACAATGTTTGTCCTCAATGGACTCCTAAACCACTTAACCGATTATAATAAAATTCGCACACCATGTGCAGTTCGATCCAACTTGAGAGATAGGATAGTTTAAATCTCAAATTATAGTCGCAATTTTAATTTATTGCAAATTATATATATACTGATAATTTTTACTATAAATTGACAAGTTAGCATCAACATACTACGGTTGCTATAGTTACGCAATGGCTTTTGACAGGACAACGTCTGTCGAGTCAGCTAGTATATTTTATGTTTTAGTTCACATATGCACACTATAAAAAAAAATACTTTTGCTTTGCTTCCAAATTTAGGGTTGTACTCAAATGGTAAAAATTAAAGGAACTTTGTGGAATTAATTATATTTATAGAATTTTATGGATATCATTTCCTATATGATATTAATATTTATCAAAATATTACCTTGACTTTGGCCGCAAAACATTGATTGTATTGAATTGAATTTCGTATGAAATTAATTAATTAATTTACGTTGAAATAATTTAATTGGCTTGACTTACTAGGAAAGCTAAGTCAAAGTTGTCATAAACAAGTTTAGTGGGCTAATAGATGATTATTTTATCTTTAACTTAATGGCCTAATATCGGACACGATTTGTCCTTATCGAGAGCTCTGGAACACGATTTATGCTTCAAAAATCAATGCCAACATTCGTGCGAGCTAGAACCCAGTGTAGTGTTAATTTACTATTCAAAACAACACCATTTACTACTTTCTCGCACGCGACATTGATGTCACAATTAAACATTCCTGTTAACAGTATTGTTACTGTCCTTAATTGCTGGATATCATGTTAAGCCGATATCATATTCCAATGACCGTACAGTACACCCACAGTACTACCGTACACGATGGGAGGTTACGTTAATGATGTTATCCAAAGTAGTATTTCCGTTGATTACAGATGAGCGAAGTATTGACGGTGGAGGGTGGCCGCCGCGTCCCTGGAGGAGGCACCATGCTCAGAGTTCTTGGAGCTGCTCAAAAGCGCGAGGTCAAAGCCACGCAGAACCTCGCCATCATCGTGTTCTTCTTCATAATTTGCTGGATCCCTCTGTACACCATCAACGCTATCAAAGCCTTCATGCCTGAGCTCGACATCCCAAACCCTCTCACTTACGTCTGTATCATTGTTTCTCATCTCAACTCTGCTATAAACCCTTTACTGTACGCGTACCATTTGAAGGATTTCCGAGCTGCGCTCAAGGGCTTACTCTGTACAATAATTGGAAGAGGTGTGCCAATGCCAGCGGCATATAGGCCTCCAGTGCCGATCAGGAGGCTGGCATTAGAACGGAGCAACGCGTTGAGAGAACGACCGAGAGTTTACGTAGACTCGCCTATTTGGCTGAGACAAAAAGAAGTAGACTCAAATCATACTAGTATAGTTGAAGACAACAGAGCTGTTGCTACTACGCCGCCAATAGTTCCAGATGTAGAGCCGTTTTTGAATAAAACTGCAGCAGATGCATCCAGCGAATCCCACACTCCTGAAAACAGAGATAGTGAAGCTGGGCCATATTTGATAGAAGCTAATGGTGGCGAGATATGCCAAAGTCCTTATAAACGAGTCGAGGAGTTGATAAGAAGAGTCAAAAGCGTCAGCGGAGAGCACAGCTGACACGAGTCTTGCCGGGCCTTCCCGGCGTATAGCGTCACTTGAATCGAAAGCTTTAAAGATACCAAAATGAAGACATTCCCTACTAGCAGAAGGACTTTTGAAGTCTATTGTAATTTTATTGTCATCTAACGATGTCGTGCGACTAATTTATTAAACTGTATTATTAAATACTTATAGGTAGGTCAATATTTTTAGATTTAAAGGATTTTGAATGGAGTCATATTTTGTGCTGTATGTTAAATGTTGCTTCTAAGAAAGTTGGTCAATTGTTGCTTTGGAAATATAAATGTTCTAGTATTCTAGAAGTTTTATTTCATTCAACGCCGATTTACCTGTTACCTGCGAGCGCTTGTTTGCGATAAGAAGGAAAACAGTTAAGGCAGTCAAGCGTGTATCTAAGTCCGCTACGAACAATAACTCGTTTAATATTAGAACCCACAAAAACCAATTATTTTAAGCATTGAATTTACAATTAATTCCACTAATAGCTTTGAAATCTTAAATTCGTTCTTGAAATTGTTAAGAATATTTTGCAGTGATCACAGAATAAGTAATAGTACCATCAACTCCTTACATACAAACAATGAATAGATAAAAAGTCTAAGTATGCATCATCAAAGACAATGAGTTTCTCGACTACGTAATGACGCTGAATGCTGATACATAAACCAAATATTGGCTTCTGATTGTTCAAACATACCCAACCAATGTCATGTTCAATATTATCATCAAATGTTACAACAAAATGGTATCGTATTTTGCCGAATTAATGCTGGGAAGTATGGGACCGACCGTCATCTTATTGCTAAACAAATAGTTTGAAACCAGTTTCATAAGGTGACCTTCGTTTTTCGTCATATGACTGACTGGCTGGAGCAATTTTGTAGAAAGGCTTGAGTGGAATGTAGTGAAAGCCATCTGCTGGATTTATTTTGAACTAAGACAGAGCACCTACAGCTTCTTATTTTGTTACGCTGTTTGATCAGCTATTCAAGTACTACTCACTATGAGGGCGCCGCTATCGCGCTATAGTTAATACTTAATATCTATTCGTTTGTCTCTCAACACAATAACAAAATAGTAGTTCTAATTTCGGCCACTTTATCATGACTGTGGTCGCAGTATTTCTAGACGAAATTTGTAGATGGCAGCGCAGACTTAACAGTGTAAAGTTTGACTATGGGTCAATAAACAATGTAATATTTTTTCATAAAAAAAAAACACACAGTCGAATTGAGAACCTCCTCCTTTTTTTGAAGTCGGTTAAAATATGAATGGATGTCTAATTAATTACTGTCATGGCAATCAAAGAATGATAAAAATTTGGTTAAAAAATTCGACTTCGGTGAAGTTCGGTGAAGAATTTTTTTTTAATTTCGGATACGAGATCCCTAAATCTATATATATAAAAGAAAGTCGTGTTATGTTACACTACTTATAACTCAAGAACGGCTTTACCGATATGGCTGAAAATTGGTGAGGAGGTAGCTTAGAGCCAGGAAACGCACATAGGATACTATTTATTCCTATTATACTATTTATTTCTGTTAAATAAATTCGATAGCATTCAAGTGTGAATTGACATAAAACATCAGTCACTATAAAACGAGGTATAACAAAAAAGAATCAGACTTGGAATAACAAAACGACTTATTATACTCTTTGCGCAAATGACAGCTATGTAATGGACGTATGGATGACAATTTAACAGCTAAACAGATTTTGACGAAATTTGGTATGAAGGTAGCTTAAGCCCTAGGTAATATGTAGATTACTTTTTACCCCAGAAAATTGAACGGCTTTCCGCTATTCTTGCAGGACAGCGGGTGAAACCGCGGGGCGCAGCTAGTAGCTTAATAAAAAAAAACATTAATAAATTAAACTAAAATTTCAAATTTAAGATAAACTCAAAACAAATTAAACAGTAAAGTGTTTATAAAAAAAAGTTTTAGTTCTTACAAAAATAGGTCCCAGCTAAAATATGCAAACTTTTTCTTATGGATTTTGTAAGGTGGGTTGGGACTATCCAGTAAGTACAAAATGCTATATTTCCTCCACTCTATCATTAGAAACATTTTTATAAATACACAGCGCGATATCTAATAACAGTTCCCATTATAATCAAAGGTGCTATGTGAATAATTAGGGAGGTTAAACTACAATTATCTACAAGTACTCATTAATTCCTTTTTCCTCCGTGAAACTATTTTGAAATAAATTCAAAGGAAAATTTTATTCTGTGGTACATTTTCATTCAGGCACTGGTTTTAAAGAAGTTGAAAATGGCTTTTAATCTTTTTAGGGTGACTTATAAAAAGATAAAAAAAATTATAAGCAAAAGTACTTTTGATGGAGTACTTTCGATTGTGAATTTTGTTCCCAATTTGGCAGGATTTTCAATTCGCAGCAAGAAAATTAGTGGTTTGTATTGCATTAATGCAAATATTCGGAAATTGGTAAATTAATTTTCTGGTTAATTAATTTTGGTTTCTCTGGTGGGTTCCCTATTTTTGCCAGTTTTCTTATGTTAATTTCCTTTTAACGAAAGGTTTTTGAATAAAATATTTTAGTAGTTTGAAATTTAAAAAAAAATTATTCAGACAACAAGATAAGTATGAAGTTTTTGTCTTATAATTCTCAAAACTACTCTGTCAAAAAAAAAATCCGGAAAAAGATCTATAATTCATAAAATGTTAGTTATTCATAAAATTTAACTTTATGGCCTTCAAAGTATGCTCCTTCTAAAACGATACACTTACGTCAATTTTTTTAACCCTTTGTTAGCAGCCACTGACAAAGTGGCCAGAAACGTTCATGGAACTATAATTGCAAGTCAGTTGAAAGTCAGTAGGATATCGGGAAAACCATGGGCGCAACTAGTATTTTCTATAGATTCCCTGATTGTAGCACCATTCTGGATCTTGCACCTATCGCTCTTGCTGTACGTATACGGCGTGGGCAGCGCGGTGTACCAGCTGAAGATCGCTGATGCCGCAGAAGACTTCATCAAAAGCAACGTCAACGTGTCGCTGCTGACGCTGATCTTCAATATGAGCTGGTGGTGGCTGAACAAACGGTAAGAAGCTATTCTTTTGTTTTAGAAGTTATACGAGTATAAATCTACTTGGTAGATAGACTGGGCATCGGTGTAATGAAACTCTTTCGCCAATTTCTATGCCGATTGGACCATCTGTACTACACATCCGATTTTTCGCCAGCTACTGATGCTATCGATCCAAAATTTTACAAGAACATGTAAAACTCAACCCAGCCTTTATGACATCTGAAGCCAAATCCAACGATCATTTGTAGTCTAAGATGTAGCCCGTTTGTGTAGAAGTAACCGATTCACATGAAAACACCCAGATTATCGATAAAATAGTATTTAATATAATTATCAAGAATAGAGATATAAAAAGCGTTTATTTTTTTATTTAACACACGGAACTGCACACACACGTAGGTAAAAGTTCAAGATATCCACCGAAGACGGATCACACTTGATCGATGAAGACATTACTTTTGCGTGACATGTAGCTTTTAGCAACCGTTTTTTAGCTTTTAGTAGTACTTAAGTTTTTTAGGTTGGATAATGTATCTGTGCTGTTTTTTTGGTGTGCCTGACGATAGACAGCTTTTAGAAGATTTATCAGTTCAAACATTACTTAATAGAAATGTATTGGTGCTTCTTGCATAATTTACTATTTAGTTGCATATCTAAGGTCATTGTACATTGTACAGATTGCTGTAAGGCCTTACCTGTCTTCAATTCTTGGTTTATCGATCTTGTGAAATCCACGTCAGTTTTATTACCTTAACAATTTCTTACAAAGTCTATATTTATATTTTCTACAGGTCACTCCTATTCGAGACGTTAGAAATCATTAAAGAGAGTGACAAACAAGCCCGTGCTACAGAGAATCTGCACGAGAAGTACTCGAAGATGCTGTATAGGATCAAAACGGTAGTTGTAATCTTCTATATGATCAACTACACGAATGGTTTCTTCATTTACTTGCCACATCGAGCGGATGTCTCTAATGAATACTCTATGGCACTCTGCGTTGGTAAGTCCTTCTAAAGCATTTCATATTTTCATACTTTTATTATTTTATACTGAACGTCCTTATTATAAAACTAGGTAAAATTAAAAAGTGCCCTAATATAGATTTATTTTTTTCATATTTCAGGGCTAGAACCGTTAACTGCGTTTCCCAATGGCCAGATTTGTTCCGTACTTCTTTTAATCCAAGAATGCACCATCATGGTCGCCGTCCTGAACTACCAGACTTTGATGCTGTTCCTCATAGCCCACACCGCCGCCATGTACTATCTGCTCGCTGAAGAACTCATGTCTTTCAACGTATTCACTGACTTGGAAGAAAATAAGGCGCTGGTAAAGCAGAGACTTCCAACGCTCGTCTGTCGCCACTCCTCCATTTTATCCACCTGCGAAAACCTGAAATCTCTCTACAGCTTTCCTATTGGCGTCGATTTTGGATCAAATGCCATTTGCATGAGTTTGTTTTTCTATTTACCGCTTCAAGAGTGGCTGAAGTATATACCTATTCTAGTCTATTGCTTTATATCATTCTTTTTGTACTGCTTTCTCTGTCAAAAGCTGGTGAATGCTTCGGAGCAGTTGGAAAGAGCAGTTTACAGCTGTGGCTGGGAGAACTTTGGTACAAAAGAGAAGAAGATGGTGTATTTGATTCTGAGGCAGGCGCAGAAGCCCGTGGTAATACTGGCAGCGGATATTATACCAGTGAATATGTATACGTTTGCCCAAACGTTGCAAGCGATGTTTAAGTTCGTTACTGTAGTGAAGTTTTAGAATTGCACTTTTGAGTCGTATAATTCAAAGTTTACTGTAGTGAGTAGGTGTAAAGTAGGTGCAACCTAGATTCTATAATTTGAAGCCAAATTTCACTAACATTTTTTTAATACAAAAATATACACCTGATGTGGCTAACTTTATTTCATTTAGCTGACCAAATTTTAAGCGTAAAAATTGTAAAAGCCATTTTAATTTTTCCCTGTCTAAGTTTTACATTTATTTTACTGGCTTTTAAAAAATAAATACAGCGATGAGTCACCTGATGGTAAGTGGCTATAAGCGTATACTAAGATCACTGCATGGATGTATCGGAAGGAATGCTAAAAAGGTTGCCAAAAAAAAAAAAAATAAAAATGAGGTAAAATGAAATAAGACTTGAACATAGTTTCGGACACCTAAAGTCACATACTACTTTGAACATGTACTACAAAATGAATATTTCATCATACTTCATCCGAGAGTGCAAGCGGAACGCAAAAGTTGCTAAACAAGATGCAATACTCGTATTAAAACTGATACCCACACCGACACCTAATATTTACTGAATTAAATGAAGCAACTCTCCTATACACAGATTCCTTAGCCAATTACCAAACAATGATTTAATTATCTGTAATACAATACAAAACAATAATTCGTAATAATTAAAAAATTAACAATAATTTTACCTATCTTATTTTTAACACCCGACGCAAAAACGAGGGGTGTTAAAAGTTGTCCTTGTCTGTACTACCGTAGCCCTTAAGCAGGTGAACCAATTTGGATGGAGTTTTTTTTATATTTGAAATAAGGTTTCATAGACACACATCTACATTACATCTTTTTTCAAAATGGGTTCAGCCGTTTCAATGTTGGGGTTTTTAAATTTAATATTTCGTGTCTTCAAAATAAGAGGAATGTTTTTTATATTGTAATCTTGTCAAAAACTGTTTAACAAGCCCATTAACAATATATTGGCAATTATTTAGCATTTGATTTCATTAGTTTTCTATAAAAATCTTAATTTTTGACAACAAAAAAATTAAGATTTTTTTTAATCAAAATGGTAAGTAGGTATAACCAATTTAATTTTTTATCAATTTTTCAATACGCAACAATTGCAAAGTGGTTCCGGTGTTATATCATCTGCGTAATAGAATTACCTACTGAAAATCTAGACAAATAAAACGGGGTTGAATTTCTGTAAAAACTAACAGTAGGCAACAAAATGCACAAAAGTTGAACTAAAGTGGGCTAAATGCATTCAGAGCTACTCGTAGTAACTAGATAGTCACTTCTCTGTTCAATATTAGAGTTTAGAGAGGGATAAAAACTAATTCTGTACACAGAAAGGCATGCTTCTTTCAACCGCTAAAACTTTTGCACTTGCCAGTTTCCGACGCAGTGTTGTCGTCAGCGGTCACGTTTCACGATCTCACAAATTAGAACTTTAATAAATATTTTGTGTTATGATTTGTAACTTAAATAAAGGGAATTAAGGTATAAAATAGTATAATGAAGACCCTAGTGTGTTGTCTGTTTGTAATTGCAAACATTAGCAATAATGGAAAAGCTTCTTTGGAGAGCTTCGCACCAACAAACTCTAATGTGCTTCTAGAGGATACAACAAAAAATTCAGGTAAGATCTCTAAAAAACATGATTATTTTAATTTGGTTGATAAATAATTCATACTAACATCACGTCATGCAATATTTTAAAGTTTTTGTAGGAAGTTTATATGACTGCTATTTAATGTTCTGGTGTCTACATTAAAACATGGTAAACATTGCTGCCATAGAATATTGAAATAAACAGGATTTGGTATTAATTTAGAATATTTCAAGAAGTTTTTAAGGAATTTTACGTTAATTACAATGTTATTAAAATATATAATAAATAATGCGGGTGTAGTAAAAGGATGGTCTGAAATCTGAATCTGCTAACTCAGAGCACTCTTCAATCATTATTTCTGAAAATGTCATATTGGTATAGTCATCCTTATATAAGTATTAATAAAACATATATTATATTAAAATATCATCATCATAAACAAACACCTTGAAATTAATATCGTTCAACTAAACCCAGCTATTTAAACAACGTCTTGTGAAACATCGACCTTCCATCAAAGTGTTATTCCGCAGATAAATCGTGCTACCGGCCTTGCAAGTTCAATGTTAAACCCAAACGATGCATTTACAAGTTTAGGATAGAGCCTAGCGTGTCTGAAGAAGGGACCCCGGAACTTACCATCAACGGTGTCACCCCTGGGCCTGCAATACACGCCTGCGTCAATGACATCATTGTAGTAGAAGTGGAGAACAAAATTCCCAGCCAAGATATCGCAATGCATTGGCACGGGGTGGAGCAAAAAGGGACTCCGTATATGGATGGCGCGCCTATGGTGACCCAGTGTCCTATTGGATATGGAGAGAAATATAAGTACGCGTTCATAGCATCTACTCCTGGGACTTTCCTCTATCATGCTGATTCAGGTAATTTTTTCTTTTACTATTTTAATAAATTATCTCGTTTTTGGGAAATTTTGTATAGTTTTTCAGGTTTGGAAACAGTACGCTGAGCCGAAAAAGGCTGCATAATAAGATACATTTTTACTGTAGGAAAAAAATCCCGCTGTTCCATCGTAAAATGCCAATGACGCTCGCTCGACTATATGTTTGAAACAGGTGACTATTTTCGCGATTTCAGGGTTAAAAAAAGTAGTAAAAATTATCCAAAATAATAAAATAATTAGTACTTTTCGGCTCATACCTTTTTTTAACATACCTATAGGTGTTATATAAATTAAATTGGAAAAACAATATCCGACCTATCATAATAGCAATCATAGTAGAGTCAATTAGACGGATGAATTGATGATCTAAGTATCTGCAAGGTAAGAATAACGAAGGTTAAATGTCAAGACAGAGCATCTATAGTGCTCAATTAAAATCATTTTGTACTCAGATTTTGTACGAGATTAATTCTCAGCCAACAGACATTATTTTGACATTGATTTAAAAATAGAAATCTGACATGTAAGTAGCTATGTATATAGGACAAAAACATTTATCGATAAGTCTAGAATTAAACCACTTCTTGATTTATAACCAACTACATACTTTTTGTGGTCTTTCAAGAAGCATAGCTAAAAAATAACTAAAAAACTCAAACTAAAAAAAACTTAATCAAAATCAGGCACAGATGCATACACACGTGAAACAACCCCTCTCTCTTCTCTTCTTCTCTGTTTTCGTCGGGGGCTAAAAATAGAAAACAATCAATCAAAATAGTAAACAGTAGATCAAAACCAGTTTCACTCGAGTGCAAGCCTGCATTAGTAATAATCGAAACCTTGCAATGCAACCTTGGCTGCCCCTTGGCGAGAAACGCACATTAAGCAATGTGCTTTCAGAACCTTCATACACTCAATGTACTATGTCTTGAAAAATGATTGAGCTGGAAAAAAAAATGGAGCAACAAACGGCGACACCACTGCGCAATGCAGTAAAACTGCAGTGACTGAAAATAGAACAAAGTATTGATTCGTCTTAAATCGCCAAACGGTGTGTTCCAGCGATTGATATCAACTGTTAGTTGCAATTCTGGCTAAGTATTCCTTCCATTTTCGGTAGCACTGATATTAAATTAATAATCTATACTATAATATTATAAAGAGGAAAGATTTGTATTTTTGTATGTTTGTGTGGAATAAACTCAAAAACTACTGGACCGATTTCAAAAATTCTTTCACCATTCGAACGCTAGCTTTTTTTTTTTTTTTTTTTTTTTGACGCGGGGTAATGCACTTACGCATCCCCTACCCGCCGGGGGAGACGAGTGGGGGTATGTCGGACTCGACACCGGTGAAGATGGTGGGTACCGGTGCCCATACCGACTAAAACCCCCGCGGTGAGCAGTCCGCCGCCATTGTGGAGCGAGATGGGGGCGCTTTAGCAATCTCCATCTCGCGCCACGGCGGCAGGCCCGGATCGGAACCGGGCCCCAGTCCCCGAGGGAGGGACGGCCTTGCTCACCAAGGCCGCCCCCCAGACGTGTGGAGCCGGTGCAAGCCGGCGGAGAGTCCCCCGACCCTCCGCCAGTGGCCCCACTACGGAGAGTGAAGGAGGCGAGCGAATCGCCCCCTCCTCCCTCCCCGTCGTCTGCGTCGGAGCGGATCAGAGCGGGGATCGTCCTCCCTGATCCGCTCCGCGGCCTCCTTCTGCGACATTACCGCCTCGCAGAAGGAGGCCACGGCCTGCCACGATCTCTCGTTGCGGAGCATCGCCCTAACAACGCTCGGCAACGAGAGATCTCCGCCCACGATTGCTGTAAGCGTGTGCCGCTGCGGGCCCCATGCGGCACACGCCTCCAGCGTGTGGAGCGCCGTATCCTCCGGCGCTCCACACTCGTGGCAGGCCGGCGTCGCCTCCCGTCTCGCGATCTCGTGCAGGTACTTTCCGAAGCACCCGTGCCCGGAAAGCACCTGCACAAGTCGGAACGACAGCGACCCGAACCGCCGCCGCATCCACCCCCGGAGGACCGGTCGAATGGCCTCCACCGTCCGCTTCCCTGGGACCGGTGGAGCCAGGTCCTCCGTCCACCGCCTCAACATGGTGGCCTGCGCCTGCCTCCGCATGCGCTTCACCTCCTCCCACGCTGGGGGCTCCCCGCGGGATCTCCTCGCCGCTACGAAGTGGTACACTTCGGCGAGGATCTCCGCTTGGAGCTCCCAGGGGGGATCCCCGGCTAGGACGCATGCGGCCGTCCAGGACACCGTCCGGTACCCGCGTATGGCCCTCGTCGCGATGACCCGCTGCGGACGTCGCAGCAGGGCCTTATTAGCACGACCGAGGGCGTCCGCCCAGACCGGTGCCCCGTACATGGCCATACTCCGGATGACCCCGGAGTACAGCCGACGGCATATGGCGCTAGGGCCACCCACGTTGGGCAGCAGCCTCCCCAAAGCGGCGGCGGCTCCCAGGACTTTTGGGGCAAGCTGGACGAAATGTGCCCCAAAAGTCCACCTCCCGTCCAGGACGAGGCCCAGGTACTTCATCTGGGCCCCGACCCGGACCGAGACCCCGTCCAGGTTTACCCGCGTACCTGGAGGGGGTCCCCCCCGAGGCCCGTGGAACAACAGGGCCTCGGTCTTGGAGAGGGCGACCTCCAGTCCCAGGGCACGGATACGGTCGACCACCAGGGCTGTTCCCATCGTGGCCAACCGCACCGTTTCCCCGAGGTCCCTCCCCTTGGCTACGACGAGGGTGTCGTCGGCGTAGCACGCGACCCTGATGTTGGCGGGAAGCGTGCCACGGAGCACCCAGTCGTAGCCCACGTTCCACAGGAGCGGTCCCAGCACCGACCCCTGTGGAACCCCGCAGGAGACGCGATGGCGCCTCAAGCCGTCGCGTCCTTCCACCAGGACCTCGCGGTCCTGGAGGTAGTCGGCCAGCAGCCTCCGCAGATACAGGGGCACTCCGTGGTACCGGAGCGCCTCCTGTATTGTTCCGTGCGGGAGGCTGTTGAAGGCGTTGGCGATGTCCAGCGAGACGGCCAACGCCTTACCCCCCTGGCCGACTGCATCCTGCGTCCACTCCTTGAGCCAGAGCAGGGCGTCTATTGTCGACCGCCCTGCCCTGAACCCATACTGGGCCTCGGATAAACCGGGCCCAGTCCCCTCCAGGTGCCGGATGATACGGGAAGCCACGACTCTCTCCAGCAGCTTTCCCGTGTCATCCAGCAGCACGATTGGCCTGTATGCGGAAGGCGACTCAACGGCACGTCCCTCCTTCCGCAACAGGCACAATCGGCCGTCCTTCCACAGCTTCGGGAACTGTCCTGACGTGAGGCACGCGTCGAACAGCTCCCGAAGCCGACCGCCCAACTCCCTGAGCGCGATCCTCAGGACCCGTCCCGGGATCCCGTCCGGACCCGGGGCCGTCTTGCCACGCAAGTGGCTGACGGCAACCTCCATCTCCGCTACCGACACAGGCGGGATGGAGGCCGGGTCCAACTCTTCCGTGGAGGACGGCTGCGCCATCGCCGGCGGGGTGTGGAGAGGGGGATCAGGAAATAGCCCCTCCAGCACCCTGCCTAGAAGCTCCGGCTCCAGGGACTCCGCGACTGGGGGCGTCTGGCCCCGGAACTTTTTCCGGGCCGCCAGGTACGGACGCCCCCACGGGTCCCTGTCGAGGCCCTCCAGGGCCTCTCCCCAGGCCTGGGACTTGGCCCGTCCTATGGCCAGCTGCAGCTCTATCTTCGCAGCGCGGTACTGGCCATAGAGACGGGCCTCGACAGCCAGCGCCTCCGGCGACATCTGGTCGTCCGTCCGACCGTGCCGCCGCCTCCTGCAGCGGGCGTACGGCCGCCGCGCGCGCATGCAGGCCGCTCGGAGATCGGCAATCTCCGAGCTCCACCAGTAGACCTGGCGGCGACCACCGGGACGGCGACGGGACCGCGGCATGGCCGCGTCGCATACGGCCGTCACCGCCGCCCGAAGATGACCCGCTGCGACGTCCACCTCCGGGTGCGTGGGGCCGGCAAACCACAGCTGGACGATGGCCGCCTCTTCAGCCAACTCGGCGTCGAGGCGACCGATCGTCCAGCGTGGGAAATCCCCCCGCACCACGCGCCGCGGCCCTCCCCGGATGTCGGAGGGGACGATCTCGAACCTAATATATTTGTGGTCCGAGAGCGTCTCCACCTCCGACATCACCCTCCAGGCCCGGACACGTGCGGCGACCGCTGGGGTGGCGAACGTCACGTCCACCACGGACCCCCCACGCTGTCGCACGCACGTGTGGGCTGACCCTCTGTTTAATAGGGTCAGCCCTGAGGCAACCGCCCACTCCCTGACTATCTCCCCGCGAGAGTTAGTGGAAGGGTTGCCCCATTCTCGGGCCTTGGCGTTCAGGTCCCCCATTAGGAGGACCTGACGTGGCGCCTGCCGTCTCACCGCCGCGGCCAGGAGGTCCGTGAAGGCCTCCAGCTCCGCGGCGGTTCTGTTGGGGGAGAAGTACGCGCCGATCACCGCGTACTCCTCCCACTTGGCCACCACGTACCCCGAACCCCTCTCCTCGACTGAGAGGGGGGGGCCGCCACCCGCCTTTCCCACAATGGCCACGGAGCCGTTCAGGTCCCCAGCCCAGTTGGGATGGGGGGGAACGTAATACGGCTCCGTGGCGACCGCCAGATCAATGTCCCACTGCGCCAGGGTGTGTATGAGCAGATCTTGTGCCCTGGCGCAGTGGTTTAGGTTCGTCTGGAGGAGGTTGCGATGTCTGACCTGATCCATTAGTCAGACATCACAACCACCTCCTCGCTTGCCGGCTGGCCTGCGGCCTCTGGAGCGGCACTATTTGCTGCCGCGGGGGCGGCCGTGGTCCCAGCGGCCTTCCCCTTCGTCTTGGGGGGGGCGCAGTTGCGTCCCCCCATTATGTGCCCGGAAGGCCTCCCCGACTCGGCGCATATTGCGCAGCGCGGGGCAGACCTTCCGCAGCTTGCCGCCTTGTGACCTGTGCTCCCACACCGGAAGCACAGGTCCCCCCTGTCGGCCGACGCCGGACACTGTGGGCGAGTGTGCCCCAACCCCATGCACTTGTAGCAGCGCATGGGGCGCTCCCCCAGGGCCACGACGCGTGCCGAGATCCACCCGACCAACAGCCTGCCGTTTCCAGCCAGCACCTTGGCTGCCGGGATCGGGCAGGATACAATGGTGGCGCCGGCGCCGTTAGGGCCGGGGCGTACCTCCCCGGACTTTACGAGCTGCACGTCGCAGCCCCCCGCTCTTGCGACCGCCGCCGCCACTGCCTCTTTCGTGGCCGCATCGTCCAGGCCCGTAATCCTGAGGTCCGCGGATTTGACGGGCCTGGCGACGCTGGCCACTTCGGACAGGACATCGCGGAGCTTTTCCGCGAGCCTGTCCGCCCTTTCGCCTTGTTGGGAGCCAGGGATTTCCAGCATCCTGGCTCCCGTCGCCGTCTGGCGGAAGCGGATCTGGCCGGCGACTCCCAGCTCCTCCACATTTATCCTATCCTGCGCCGACCTTATTATGTCGGCGTAGGTGACCCCCCGCTCTGCGGCCTCGGCACGCAGCGACAGAACGACTGCCGCAGACCTTGGGGGCCTCAGCGCCCTATTCGGCCTCGCCTTGGTGGCAGTGGCGGCGCGAGGAGCAGGCGCAGCTGCTGACGCAGCATTAGGAAGGGAAGATTTTCCCTTCCCTTTGCCTTTCCCTTTGGGCTTCCTAGCCACCGTCGCCCAGGACTCAGCCTGAGGGGTGGCCGAGGTGGTGGTCTCATTCGCCCTGGAAGGGCCTGCAGTCGGTGCTGGAGAAGGGGCGGCGGCAGGCGTCGGGGCCTGGCCGGCCCGCTTGCCCGATCTAGTAACGGGGATGCGGACCGGCGTCGGTATCGGCTTGGGAGCAGCGGCGGCTGCCGCCGCTTTCTTGGCCGCCTGTAGGGGCGGGCGGAAAGTCGGGGCAGGCGGGAGACGCTCCTCAACAGCCGCGAGTCGGGCATTTAACATCTGCCCGAACGTAACTGTCAAGGAGCGCTTCAGCTCCTCCACCAAACCCGCCATTGGCAGGAGGGCGGGAGCCACCGGCGTCTCGGCGCTGGCGACAGCGGCAGCGGCGGTGGCGGCGGCGGTGTTTGCCGCGGCGGCCTCCGTTTTCGCCTCAGCGAAACCACGACGCAGCGCCTTCACCTGCGCCTTTAGGGACTCAACCTCCAGGCGCAGGCAGCCATTATTTGCACGGAGACGCCTCGTCTCCTCCGCCTCGCTTCGGCTGGTCAAGGCCTCGACCACCTCCCTGATCGTCGACGCCGACCTTTTCAGGCGGCCGACAAATTCCCCTTGAGGTTGCCAGATTTCCTGGCAACCTCCAAAATAGAGGCAAGCTGCTGGCCCGCCTGCGCCCTCAGCTCCTGCGCGTTTAATGCGCTGAAGTCGTTGACCATCGAGGACGCTTCGGACTCACTCCCAGCGTCCATCTCGAGGTCAACGACCACGGCAGCAGCAGCAGCAGTGCCTGCCGGCTTTTTCTTGAGGGTCCTGGCTCGCAGGACACCCTCTAGTTCGCCATCCGATGGCGCCGGCGACGGCATTGGCGATGTCCCTGGAGCCGGCTTCCTAAAACCAGCTGCAGGATTCGCCCTCGTGTCTCGCCCTCGGGCTCTCCCTCTCGCGGAGGTTGCCACCTTGGCGGCTGCCGTCCCCTCAGTCGGCGTGTCCGAGCCTGATTGCCCGGGCACTGCGAGCGAGGTAGCCGGGCGCTTCCGGAGGCCACCTCTCCCGTTCGCACTGACTGGTGACCCCGTCACCGTCAGCATTCCCTCTCTTGAGGAGTCGGACTCCTCACTGTCTACAGGGCCAAGCCCTCTCCCTCCATCGTACTTTTGGTTTTTAGAATTATCCATGAATATTCCCACGAGTAGAGACGAAATAAAGGTCGACCCCCCGGGTGACGCTCATTCCGGGGGTAAGGGTACATACTGCGGAGGTCCCCAAGTATCCGCAGGTTTTAACGTGTTTTCTCACGGGTTTTTGTTTCAAGCTTTTCCTTGCTCTGGGGTCGGCCAATTAAGGCAAGCCCCCTTCGGCCCCCACACTGCCACAACGTACCCCTTACCGCAATACGGGGTCTTTGAAGTGTACAGTGGAGAGCCGGTGCAGGAGAGGGTGCGGAAACCTCCCCCCGACGACACTGGGCGATGGTTTTAATACCACCCAGGTCACCCGACCCGTGTCGCCGCTACTCAGCATAAGGCTGAGACGCCGACCGGGTCCCGCAGCCAATCAAGGCCGCCTAGGCTCAGACCGCCGCTTCCCGGAATGTCCAGGGCGCCGGCCCGAGCCTCCACCTACCTAACTTATTTCTGCACCCGCTCCTCATAAAAGCTGAGGATCGCGCGCAGAAGTTCCCCCCCGTGTCGGATTATTAGCCAGCGTGCGGTAATACTGCATAAAAGCTGCAGCATTACCGCACGCTGTTGCCCAGGGTGCACCACGTGGAGGTTACCCGACCTAGCACCCCAGCTACATTATCCCAAAGTAACGTAGGCTATATTTTATTTTAATCCACTGCGAAGCGTGGCATGGAACAGCTAGTAATAAATAATTTAATTGACTGGAAAGCTGTTGTGAAGCGCTTGTATAAGGAGAACCTTATTAAAATGATAAGAATATTTTATTGAAGACACAATACTTGTTGTAGGATTTTAAATGGTTTTATTTAACATGAAATGATCAGACAGTATGTAGTTTGAATTTTGGATTCACTATTTTGGTTTAATCAGGCGTAATGTAAACCGTATTGAATTATAAATACTTTATGATTTATTCGGGTAGTTTTACCTTTTACTAAAACAGTGCGTTACTAGATTACCTACTCGCTTATTCTGTTTTGCTATTGATCTAAAACGCGTTCCACTCATTCACACGCCCTTGCAAATTAGTTTGCTTTACGAAACTGCCCTTGGTTACTTCGATATGTTTTCATAATTTCATCACTTTGATTTACACTAGATAAACAGTGACCTATATTTTTTAGGTGAATTACATTTGATCATTTCGGCATAGTTTTATATGAACCGAACGTGGTTTGCATGGGGCTCGTAATAACATAGATAGTTTCAAGTCGCGAACAAACTCACAAAAAAAGAAATAAAGATCTAGAGCAGCACTTCGCGAGATTCCAGATTGACTTCCCATCCGGGAACAAACATAATATTTACCATAGCATTTTGACATTTATTTGATTGATTTAAAATATTATTACTGGTTTGATTCAGGCCTTTAGAATTCCTTTATTAGTTTCCTAGCTCAGTTACGAGTATGTGTGTACGCCGCTGTACGGTATATATCTGTGTATTTTTATTTTCTATGACACCACTGGCACAAAGAAATCTGTGAGCTACTTTATTTACTTTATATTATTTTGTTTTTTGTTTAGTTAAGGGAACCACTGACCGTTTCTCATCTTGATTTCAGTTGCTCATCAAAACGATGGTGTATACGGCTCGCTTGTGATAAACCAGCCGCAGCCGTTGGATCCCCAATCTTCTCTCTACGACTACGATCGAAGCAGTGAGAACACCCTCCTCATAGGTGCCAAGTTTCCTGTGCTGATGACAGGAAACCTTGAGGACATGAGTCGGGTGACACCTGACACGTTGCTGATCAATGGCGATAGAAACAATACAAAGTAAGTCGCATACTTAACGTTTCTACGCTTTAAAATTAGTGCAAAAGTATATTTCTTTAAAATATCTTGAAAAGAGCAGAAGATCACGTATGTACTCGTATGTCACATTAATTATACCAATTTTATTGTAAGAAACTTTAATTTGCATAAATGCGATTTATTTCGTACAATAAAAACACTTTGTGCCAAAATCGTACCTACATAAAGTCGCGTCAGGTTCCATTATAGCAACCCTGATGATTACACGAGTGCAATATCCAAAACTTAAAAGTATCATCAAAAAATACGGAATGGATCTGAAATGACAATTTTATTATCCTTTTTTAACTCGAACAGTTTGCAGTTGTGATGCAAACTACTGTAACACGATAGCGAATGCATTGAACTCAATTTTAGGTGATTCCGGGTCAGATATAGACCTAACTGGCAATGCTAAACTAGTTAGCAATTTTAATCCAAGTTTTCAGCACGAAAGTGACCACAATTGTTGCAGCATTTGTGAATTTGCAGGCTGTTTGTTATGCAAGGCTACGCTTACCGGCTGCGACTGATAAACGCGATCGGCGTCGAATGTCCGGTGTTCGTGCGAATAGACCAGCACGATATGGTCGCGATAGCTACCGACGGGCGACCGGTCAAACCTGTACAGGCGAGGAGCGTGCAACTCTATCCAGGTAATGTCCTAATTTACGACTTGTGTATATGTTGCAATAAGGAATTGCTAAATAGCATAATGAAGGTAGGAAGTGGTTGGTAGAATTTCCGCGTCGCGATTGACAAGAGATAGTTTCGACTTGCAGAAGATTTCAAACGTTGATGTTGTGAACGGCGAGTCGGAAACTATACTTAGACATTCTGTCTGGAAAATAATAGGTGGAGTTATTATCCTGACCATGACCTGTGCATGTGCAACAAAAGAAAAATATGTCTTGATTGAGGTACTACTAACAACTGCTCTTCCGCTTAGCATCTATAATTTAGCATAAAACATAAATTTTCTGTAAAGTGATGTTCCATAAATAGCAGTAGGAATAGCTATCAAAACACAAAATAGAATAACTCTTCATTGCCAACGTCGTGGGTCGAACCTGGATCCGATTGGCACAGGACCGAGGCAGATGGCACAGTGAGAGAGAGGCCTATACCCAGCAGTAGGATAAAGAAGGTTGTGGATGATGATGCCAACAAAATACAGCATCAGCAAAGAGATATCCAAACGCAAAACAACTATATATCAAGACAGTGTAGGTAAACGTTAAAAATAAAAGTTATACGACTCCGCAATTAGAAATACACTGCTAAAGTGAGAGTTAGCGAAGTAGCCACAGTTTCACCTTCAACGAAAGCTCAATGTGAGAGAAAGTACCATTTTAGATCGTGCCTCCATTACACTGCCATAACAGCAGCATTAGGACCATAATGCGATTATTATGACTATTTGATGAGTAGCGACGAGGAAGTTGCTGATAACTAGGGAATCATGAGTTCACGTAACCAAAATTGAACCATAACCCTTGTTTGTTTAATGATCAAATTAGAAAATCATGTCACAACCGTAGATCAAAATAAAAGACGACATAAGCGCATAAAAATTGACCTAAGTACTTGTTGGTTTTTTGAGTGCGGGTTCATTAGCCAAAATCATCTTGAACAATATGATACAAAAGCACAGCTGTCAATCCGTCAACAGTTCCCATTTAAACCGTACCTACTATGGTCGTATATTATTATACCATGGTACTTACCATAACGGTCAAGTCAACGGGTTCAAGAAGCTTTGTATGCCAGCAGCAGGTCAAGTGAAAAGTCAAACAAACACTTACTCTCAAGCTTATCTTTTGAAAAAGTAGCATCATTATTAGATGAGGTACTTAGACGCACTTTTATATGATGACTACGCATTTCACTTATGTCTTAACAATACAATATAATAAGTTTTTATTGATACGCCAAAACAGCCTACAACTATTATTATAAATTAATATACACAATACAAATTAAGTGAATTTAATGTCGAATTTTCAGAATCCTCATTTTTGTCCAAAGAACAAATGGAGCAAGCACAATAAATGTTATACATTTCGGTCTAAATAATTTTCAATTCATTAATCCAATTCAAATTCTTATTTTTTTAAGTTTTATATTTTACTTAACTGCGTTCAATTTAATTCTAAAATAATGAAATTCTTTGTAAACGTGACTCAGCTGTAATTCTGATTTCTAATATTATTGTAAACTAAGAATTAGGAACCAAAAAACCCGTTCAGGATTACGAAAAACGGAACTGCAATGTTGGATTAGTTTCATCTCATTACAAACACTTTTTAGTTAAGTGGTCTGTATTTACAGTTTGAGATAGTAAATTTCTCTATTATAAGACGAGAGAAAGGCAGACTAGTCAGACTGTCTGACAATTTAAGCGCAAGAGTTATAAGGTCAGGCGCACAACAGATTTCGTTTTATTTTGTTTTCACTTTCGTCACTGTCTATTTCTATTGTGGTTTTAACTAAGTTTTTGTTTTTTTGTATTATGTAATGTAAAAGCAGTTTTTTATGATGTTTCGTTTAGCAAATTAGGTACGTAGCCTTATAATCTTCTTACGTTACAAGATAAAATGTGCGAAAACAACCGCGTTATTATGTACCTTTTTGTAAACCTCTCGTTGTAAAATAGTAAATAATTTAACAATTTTCCGACGATCTAATCTAGTTCTAATCTAAACTCATCTTGTTAGTTTAGTTAACGAGCTTAATTTGTACGTATTTGAAAAATTACCGAAGTAAAAGTGTGACGATGAGAATTCTTTAACATTAGAAGTGTGAAACGTTAAAATTGCTATAGGAAATGGGAAAGTTTTAATAGCCACCACGTAACGTAGTATATGACGTAACTAAAACAATGTAAAAGATACCTATGATCCAGGTAATTACGGTTGCTAATCATAATGTGGTGATGGGCCAACCAATGACCACTTTCACTACTGTAAATTAGAATACTCACTGGTTATCATGTGTGGGAAGTCTCTATGCATTTTCTTCGGTAACACCACATTTCTTTTAAGGTAGCATTACGTGTTTAAACTTGGTTTTATCGTCTTACTAAAGAGCAAAGTCATTCATTAAAGCTTAATGCCAATACATTATGATTTTAAGAAATGAAATGAAAGTTGCAGTGAAAAAAATAAAGAGTTGATTGATGAGTCTTGTCAGTCAACATTTCAACAGCATTTGCCTTGTTGGTTTTTTTATTTTATTGTATTGTATTTTGCATGGCCTTAAAAATATTTTACCTCTTCCTAAACCACAAACTTGTAAACTTAGATTCAGGTTACAACCACATAATCAACCAGAAAGAAAGTCGTTTTCAATATTTTATTCCGTCACAACAAAAATGTTTTTCAACATTACCTACCGTTTAAAAGTACGAAAACAGTGGGCCTATGTTAAGTTACTACTTTACCCTACACCCTGTACCCTGTACCCTGTACCCTACAGGTTTCATTGAAATTAATTTATTTATAACTGTCTTATTGGTAGGAAAGTAACTTAAACCCTGAATAAACACATAAAAAGGCTTTTTAACCTGAAAAATAACAACTTCTGTTGGATAGCGAGTGAAAGCTTTATTTGACAGATCTAAACTAACTAAAAATAAATCTGTCTTTTTCATTGCAACCTATTAGACAAGGACATCAATTATTTAAAAAAATTAAATCAGTCAACTAAAGCCTTCAAACTTGAACCTAATGTCAAATGAAATACTAATATTCCTATGTTTATGGTTACAGGAGAACGTATGGATGTAGTGGTGAGAGCCACACAAGAGAGCAGTGGCTATTGGGTCAGGGTGCAAGGTTCCGGCGCCTGCGCAGCTGTGTCCGCAAAAGCTATGCTGCTGTATTCAGGCTTCAATTACACATCGATGCTCTTGGAAAATCAGGTATTTACCAACTACCTACCTTATCTACTTTGTTATACAAAAGCAATTGGATAAACTGTACATGATAGCGATGAAGATGTATTCCAATTTCGAGTTACCAGCAGAGCCTGCATGCTATGCATTGTTTTACAAAAAAAAGTACAATACAAAAAATACTCTGTTCTACTCAATACTCATACATATCTACTATACTCGTACCGATCAAGATGTATTGCAATTTCGAGTTAGCATAACCAGCGTGCTGATGGTCACATGGCAATGATAATTTGTACGTGTATGTCAATTGGGCATAATTAATATAGTATGCATTATTTTTCATATTTATGACTTGTCGGATGAAACAAGTTTTGCGCTAGCGTGACTAGGTAGACCTGCCCCCTTACTTACATTTTTATTATAGAAAAGCTATACAAAAGTAAGAAAATGTATGGGAATGACATTTCCATAATCTATTTATAGATTCTATATTGTATGACAGAAAAGTCATTCTTATACATTTTCCTAATTTTCTATAGTTTTTCGACTATGGAATTGCGAGTCGGCTAGGAGGGCGGCAGGTTTACATAAATTATAGAAAAAGTATGCGTACAACTGCACTTTACAAAGTCGTGTCTTTGTTGGGACTTAAAATAACTATGTGACCTTTATCTTACCATCAGAAACTTTATTGTTTTCAACGTTATTTTCCAGGATGAAAAGAGCAGCGACACAAGTTTGGATTCGATCGGTCTGAACGGTCAAATGATGGAATCACTTCATGACATCACTCTTGCTGAGAAAACCAGAGGAGTGTATCTGGGAATTGATCGCAATGTAGTGAAATACCAAGATAGTGATTTGGATTTCAGGTATATTAGCGACGCTATACCAAAGAAACCTCACTACCCAGCAGCTTTATGTAAGTACCCAAGCTAATAAAGATTTTTGTGAATTCACGATGACTAGGACTAATGTTGCTAATTTAAGGTTTTAATCAGCGGTTTGGCAAATAACTACATAAACACAATAAATAATCAAAATCATTTTAGAATCCAGGTAAATTGTTAAGATTGTTAGTGAAACAGGTATGATTAAAAAAAAAATTTTTACGTATTTTTTTACTCGACGTTAGCTACTCCTTTAAAAGATCATTCACTCTAATACAAGGAAGGTAAAAGTAAAAAAAAAACAGTGGATGAAACCACCGGGTGTAATATACTTATTATTTTTTCTCTTCAATTCCAGCTGTTCAAGAAAAAGGTGTCGTCCAAATAAACGGCAAGAGCTTCCTGTATCCCAACACCCCCATACTGCTGAGACCTAACGACGTGCCTGTCAACAAAATGTGCAACGTCGGTACTGAATACAAGCAGACAGACACGCAGTGTATACAGGTCTTAGAGGTCGAAGAAGGACATGCTTTGGAAATCGCTTTGGTCAATGAAGGTAAGATTATTATTATACGAGATGGTGGTCAAACGCAAGCCTTGTATATTAAAAATTATAATAAGTATAGTTTCTAGTTCAACTATAGAGTTAATAAAAGGAGAATCTAAAACTTAAAATTTAAATAAACTATAACAATAATATAACAACCTATGAAAATCGCATCTACATACAATGGAGAAAACAGAGTTATATAAATAAAGTCTAAAGTTTTTCTGAGAGGGTAAGCATCTTGATTGGTATTTAACTTTTTTTTTACGTCTGTAGTTGGTTAATCAAATAAATTTGATTATTAATTCATGACTGTAATAATTCATAACTTTCTCTTAGAGCCAAAATAAGGTATAATAAGAACAGACTAAAATTTGCTAAAGTTGCTTCAAACATTGTCTGGTTAAGAGTAGTGCCTTGAATGTGCCTTTTTGTGATATTCCAGGAGCGGGCAGTAATAATTCATACACATTCCACATGCACGGCCCAGGAGTGCAGGTGGTCGCGACCGGGCAGAACTACGACGGCACGCCTCTAACGAAGGATCAGTTCATGAGAATGGATAGGCAAAACAAAATTATTAGGTAAGCATACTTTTGTAGTTGTCTTTTTGACTATCATACCTAATTTCCTTGGTCTTTTTTGCTTTGCGTTGCAGCTTTTTTTTAAACGGGCAAGACGTTCGGCGATTTACCCGATGTGTAAACTAGAAATTGTCGTCAAAAAAACATTTTTGATCCTTTTGGAATAATTGTTAGTTGTCTTTAACGATCAAAAATTTTAACGTTCAAGAAACAACCAATAAAGAGTTTCTCAATCTATCGACGTTATCAATTCATACAAGAAAAAAAATCACTAAACTTTTGCTACAAAATATTTTCATTTATTTTTCAGAAACCATCTAAACCCTCCAATCAAGGACACAATCTCTGTCCCCAACAAGGGTTACACCATCATCAGAACCAGGCCTGAGAAAGGCAGCTGGCTCCTCGAGTGCCGAGCTTGCGCCTTCTCATCTTTGCCCACAGCTGTCATCATCCACACTCCTGTAACATTGCCCATTGCTGTTCTCGACGCGCTACCTAAGTGTGGGAACTACAGGCCCCCGGACGTTCTCTTGAACTGAAGCCAAAGACTGACGAAAGGACTTTTAAAGTGATATTAGATAAGGTTTTTAATGGTATCTAAAAGTGTGAATAGGTATTTCAGTGTGTGATAGAGGTAATAACATAGTAGTAGGTTTCTCAAATAGGATTAATGATTGTTATTATGTAATACATGTACAGAGTTTTATGGAAGGCGTTTGCTAAGCCAAAAGAGTTCACAGTACTTATCATTATGAGCAACTTTCAATAACAGGTGTTCATACATTTTGTCGAGTCCTATTGAGATTTTTCTATGGCACAGCCGAAAATTTTGCTCGTTTTCAGGGTCAAGCTCATTGTAAAACTTATTCATAATAATAATAAATAAAAGTACTATGAGCCCTTTTCAGATTTGCATACTCAACCCTGTACTGTAGAATAATCAACATGATTAGATCTTACATGAATTTAGTTTCTTTAGAAATCACCACTAGCATTTCAACTGTGTAAAAAAACCGTTAAAGGTACGAGTAGGCACGTAGGTGTGGAAAAATGCGTTTACTCGTAAGTAAGTAAAGTGTAATACTTTTAAACTTCCAACAAAAATACGGGCTTGCCCAGTGTTCAAACATTTATCGGACCCTGATTTGAAAATGATCAAACTGTAGGTAGTAAACAAATAGTTTGTGTATTTTAATTGTAACATTACAGTAATTAATCAGTGTAAAAAATATGTTATTCTAACGCGAACATATTTCTAGTAGAATGTAATTTAAAACTATAAGCTCTGTGAGTAAATAAGAATTTACGTAAGTTTAAGATAGAAAATAAAATTATTTGTACAAATACGTTGACTAATATTTATTATTTTTTATTACTCTACTATTGTCGATAGGAACATCTTCAAAAAATCCAGCCCCTGTTTTTTTGAGGCTCATCTTCAGAAGGTTTTATGATGGATGTCTTATATATTGAATGGAACTGCATGCAACATTTGTGCTTTCGATCATTTTAAATATCACTTATAATTATGTAAGAAATTGTTAACAATGAAATGATTAGGTAGATGTAGTAAAAATATTCATATTACGTCAGAAAAAGAATAAAGATGTACAATATTTTTATTGCGCTCAGTAGAAATTAAAAATACATACAAAAAATAAGTTGAAAACTAGCTGTAACCGCTGGTCTTATCGGAACCAGCCATTTTACAGTTAAAACAGGTAATTAGCTATTATAAAGGTATTTGTTAATGAAATCTATATAGTTAGTGACATTGCTATAAACCGTAGGCGCTCCCTTGGCACCACAGGGAACCAATCCCCACGAGAGGACCCCGACTACAGTTGGCATGGTGTCAGCCCTCATACCTCGTAGATTGTCTATAGTACCGTAATCTTTTCCATAAGTACCACGATTATGTAATAATGTTTTACGCGAACCACTAGCGGTGTCAGCTTCTGGAGTTATCGCTGCTTCCTTAGTTGAGGTAGAAGTAGATGCAGAAGAAATAGTTGCAGCAGAAGTATTTGCAACCGTAGGTCCATCAGTAGTTACCGGAGTAGAAGAAGCAGTACTTGCAGCAGATGTGGTACTTACAGTAGTTGTAGAAGTTGTATCAGAAGCCATCAAAGTCGAAGAAGCAGTATTATCACGTGTAGTTGATGCATTGGTAGTAGTTATTTCTTCTTTATCATTCGTTGTTTCAGCGACATCGTCCTGTGTGCTTGTGACTGGAACGTACTGAACCAAAGGTCCGCCTGAGTCTCCGGTGCATCCTGCTATGCCCCCAGATATAGGGCCAGTGCATAAGTTATGAATTATCTTAAGCGGGTTAAGTTCATTATCTTCTTTTAATAGGTCAACAGCTTCGTAGCATTCTGAAAATTTAATAACAAAAAACTACTTTAACGCCAGTTATTCCACCGCCAAGCAACATTGTGCAAACATTGCTGTGTTCCGGTTGGAAGGGCATTGTTTCCAGTGAAATTACAGGGGAAATGGAAGATTAAATAACTTATATCTCAGGGTGACGAGCGCAGTGCTGTGCCGCGCAGGGTCTTGAATTCTGCGAGTTATAAATTCTGGGTGGCGCAGACCTGTTATGGGCAAACGTGACGTTTAACATTAGGCGAGCGATTTGCTCGTCTCGTCACTCAATTATATAAAAAAAAACGTGGTATTAAAACTAGAAAACGGTTAACTTTTGTCGACTCCGATCAGAGAAGTCTGCCAGTTGACTGAATTTATTTCTGCTTGTTTCGAAATATTTCCTCGTCAATTAATGTACATACGAGTACTCAATTGATACTTTTTTTATTTCAAAATAAATAATTATCTATCAAAATCTTATTATAGGTTGCTAAGATACATATGCGTCATCTTGCATACGAAAAGAGGTAGTATCGAAATCGGAGGCAAATTGAACCAATTCCGTATTTTTTTTGCAAATTATATTAACAGCTTGTTACCGTCATAGGGAAGATAAGTGACTTCAACTTCTTGTAGTTTATTTGGTACATCTGGTATATAATCATTGCTTTTCACAGCACCCCAGCCAGTGATAAGAAGGTCGTCGGGCTTTTTGTATCCAGAAGTGGAGTCCGGTAATCTGATTGGTTGGATTTTTTCAGAAAAAAATATTTTACGCGACGTCCTTATCATAGCTATATCGTAGGGCCCAATCCCACTGAAATCAAACAGAAATACAAATAAAATCCATCTCTCCTATTATCAAAACATAATATTATGATTAAATTATGGTCGTAGGTAACGAATTCGTAACATTTCTAAGAATAGAAATGTTGATAAAATAATGATTTAATTCTTCAAGTCGCGAATGAATCGGTTTCTTCTAGGCAAGCATGCTCCATCGTAGACCGTATCGTTGCTTACCATCAGGCAAGATGGCGGTCAAATGCAAGCCTATTATTAAATAAAAAAAATTAATTAATGGTCTTACCCATTGTACATCGGATGGGCAACGCGTTCAGAAATAGGATAGATCATGGGCCTTGTGATCTTATCAAGGCTATGAGCTCCAACTATGGCATCCATTGCCAGCCATCTTACCCAAGAGTCCGTTACGCAATGTCCAGCAGATAGAATCTACGGGAGTAAAAGTTATTACTAAAATAAGATATTATTACGTGACACCACAAAATTGGATTTAATTCAGAAGTGAGTGAGAGATTCCTTGCAAAGGCATATGCTGATAAATTGTAGACACTCAAAATCAACAGGATTTTGACACGGTCTCTGCATGGTTTGGAAGCTGCAAGGATCATTACTGCAAACACAAATACTCTTCGCACAAATCAATAGTACCTTACTCTATAAACGTGATATAATAATGTTAGTCTTCTTACCCATTGTTCACTTAAAATAGATCCTGTGCAAATATGATACCTCAGCCATAAGAATCGGCTTTGCAAAGATACTACGTAAGGGTTGCTGTGGGGCTTCGCTTCGTGTCCTCCTGTTATCTTACCCAATCTTGAGTTAGATCCTGACAAAAGAAAAGCATAGTATTAGCTTATTATTATGCAAAGTTAAGTTACCTATCACAATTTTAACTAGACCGTAATTAAAAACGCGACTGATCAATAATCTAACCTAGTTTTTTATTTTTTTTAGCTATTAAGTTTTTGTACAGATAAAAAAAAAATAATTTGAAAGTTATGTTAGATGGATACATAAACTAAAACATGGATAGAAATGTATAATTTATTAATTACTTATTGAGCTATGGCTGTTTTCAGTGGAAAAACTTGAGCGTATACTTACCTTCAAGGCCAGTTGAATAGAGTAATAAGAGCACTAAGAGCCTACAAAATAAATTCATGATATTGATGTAAACAAACTGAATGGTGATGACATTGGTTGTGCTCGTTACAATGATTGAGTCTTGTTTATCAACACATCATTTCAGTGGTGTGTAGCATTTTTAATACTAATTTGTAATTCTGAGTTTTTTGCACTGACTGACAAAACTACCTAATAATTGTATTTAAATAGTTATTTTTGAGATCTACAAAATTGCTAAAAAGGAACTTGTATTTTAAATGTAACAGTTTAAGTTGCACACTGTTTTAAACGATGGAAACATAATTACTATTCCACAATTTTTTTTGTGTCGACTTGTTGTAAAAAAATACTCATATATATTCTAATAGAGAGGCACCAGTTAAGGTATTGATAAGAATAAAATACAAAACAGAACCCTTTAATGTGCACAACTAAAATTAAAACTACATACAGAAAAAACTTAAGAACTACTGCTGCATGCTACATGTGGGGTCTTATTACTAGGTTAGAAGCCATTTTTCCAGTCAATCACTGGACATTTACAGAGAACTAACTTTTAAGGTATGTGGTAATAAAGTCCATGTAGTTAGAGACATTGCTATAAACCGTAGGAGCTCCTCTGGTCCCACAGGGAACCACTCCCCAAGAGATGACCCCAACGATAGTTGGCATAATTTTAATCTCCATAGCTCGTAGATTGTTTATACTTCTTAGATTATCTTCATAATCTACTCCACCAGCCCTACGGTCAAACAAAAATCTTTTGCGCCATTCACTGGCAGTGTCGTTCTCCATAGTCATTTTTGCTTCCATAGTTGGTAATGTTACATCTTCTGTAGACATTTCTGCTTCCATAGTTGGTAATGTTACATCTTCTGCAGGCATCTCTGCCTCGATAGTTGGTAAGGTTTCTGAAGTCATTGAAACTGGAGATTCCGTACTTTTAACAGTTGAAGTACTTCTTTTAGTTGTTGTAGAAGTTTTATAAGTAGTCCTCGGAGTAGAAGACGTTGTAGTTATTTCTTTATCAGTCGTGGTTTCAGTTTCATCGATCTCTGTGTTTATGATTTTAACGTATTGAACCAGAGGCCCGCCTGAGTCTCCTGTGCATCCTGATTTGCTGCCAGTTATTGGGATGCCAGTGCATAAGTTGTGATATTTTCTAAGCGGATTAGATTCGTATTTGTCTTTTATGTAGTCTATAGCTCGGTAGCACTCTGAAACATATAAAGTATTAGATATATTAATATTGTTGTTTATGAGATATGTTAAAATTTTACCGACATCAAAACAGAGGAGCTTATCAGATTAATTAAATTTATTTCTAAAAGAAACATCTGATTGTTTTTTTAATTTAATTTATTATATATTACGTTCGACTTAGTTTAGTATAAAAGTGACAAAGATATGCTTAGCAATTTGCATATTGTGGCTAGTACTGTGTGGTTTGGACAGTTACTGTATTATTTGTTGTAAAACTAAAAGCATTAATGAATATTTGTGCAGTTTATTTACCGTCGTAAGGAAGATATGTAACTTGAGCTTCCCGTAGTTTGTTCGGTATTTCTATTACAAAGAAATTGTGTTTTAAGGCACCCCAGCCCGTGATGAGCAGATCTTCAGACTTCTCGTACATATTGTCGAAGATTGGCAGTCTAATTGGTTGAACTTTATCAGAAAACTCTATATTACGCGATGTTTTCATCATGGAAATATCGTATGGGCCAACTCCACTGGAAATTAAAAAACAAAATGATGTATGTTATTAAATATAGCTTATAATATAATATTATAATAATATTATATATAATATAATACTACCCGTAAGTACTCGTAAAGCGCTAGTAATAATATTTCTAAGCATATAATATAATGTTGTTTATTAAATCAGGCGCTACTTCGCGGAAGTTCATTTTCAAATAACTGTTTTTAAATGTATTTACAAAATACAAAACACACTAGACAAACATACACTTAAACATACGCACATACACACACACACTAGAAATACATTTGAAAACAGTTATTTTTTTATATAATCTATACTAATATTATAAAGAGGAAAGATTTGTATTTTTGTATTTTTGGATGTTTGTGTGGAATAAACTCAAAAACTACTGGACCGATTTCAATAATTCTTTCACCATTGGAATGCTACATTATCCCAAAGTGACATAGGCTATATTTTATTACCTGAAAAAATTAGGGATCCTTACTAAAACTTCAATAGTGTCCACCCGTGCGAAGCCGGGACGAGCCGCTAGTATTAAATAAATGTATAGAAAATAATCGATAACTCTAACCCTCTGTATCTGGGATGTGCGATGCGGTCCGAAATTTGATAGATCATAGAGCTTGTGACTTCCTCAAGACTGTAAGCTCCAACTACGGCATCCATTCCATACCATTTCGCCCCAGAGTCCGTCACACAATGACCAGAAGAAAGAATCTATACACAGAGCAAAAGTTATGATTACAATTTGAAGATATTAGAAAGAAAGATAGATATTTATTTGACACGAAGTAAAGTCCTATAGGCAAACCATATATGTATAACTCGCGGGACGCCCGCGGGGCGAAGCGGGCGTCCCCCAAGGTGGTTAAAAAAAGAAACTCAGAAAACAATTACAAATGAAAACTTTCGCGTAAAAAGGTATCATCTCTAAATAAATGCTGAAATCTATCATAATTGAGTTCTGGTTTTCTGTGGTGATGATGTGATGAATCGAAGAATAAAATATAAAAATATGACAGACCATGTGTAAGGTAAATTACGATAGGGTTTTAAAGTAACAGTTATTATTATCAAGTTTTCTCACCCATCGCTGACTAAGAATGGAACCTGTGCAGTGGCGGTACCTCCTCCAATGGTATCTACGTAGTAGAGCTACTACGTAAGGGTTGCTGTTCCGCCGAGCTTTGTATCCTCCTGTTATCTTACCTTCTCTTGTATTAGATGCTGTAAAAAAGATGGAAGTATATCAATATACTTACACTTTACGTACATTTTCTATGACTAAATCTTAAAATATGATGATGTGTAAACAAAACGGAGGTACAGGTGAACTTTGACGATCGATAAACTAATACTGTACTAGGGCACTATTCTGACTGACGAATGAGATTTTATTTCGGTCACTGTCGCTCCCATTAGAAATGTCATGATACTGAGAGTGACCGATATTATCTCGAGCGCCTAAAAATAGGGTTCCAGCACTGTTCGTTCTTACGGATTTAAGAGATTTTGAAGACGAGCCTTCCCAAGTACCTTCTGAGAAAATCAAGTCATTCTTAGTTTAGTTTATGGGATATCATATTTAGAAATAATACAAGATACAGCTTACCTTCAAGATAAATTGAGCATAGCGATAAAAGTATACAGAGTCTACAAAACCAATGCATTTTTTGGGTGTAGTTTAACAATCTAGAGTAGGTACTCGTAGTGTTTGGTTTGGTGATTGGATTCGTTGGTGTGCAATATAAACTGATAGGTTTCTTTTTATCAACACATAATTTCAGGGGTTTGTAGCATTTTGATTAATTACTCCATGATTCTAGTTTAGAGATTTTTTATGCAATAATGTTGCACTGACAAACTACGATATAGTTACCATATTTTGTAGAAATATCTTCAAAAGACCTCCAAGTAAATGTCGCGAATCGATACCAAATTAATAAGCTAAGTATTTGTAGAAAAAAAACAACTGAATGTGTTCAACAATATTTATAAATGTAGGTAAGATATGTACATGTAATGAGAAACATATTATGTTGCTGCTTAGACGTGAGTAGGATGCGTGCGCTCGAAATTAGTGCTGAAAATCAATTACGACTTGGTTTAATATTTCATTTTAGAACTTTAGCAGATTTACGATAACACAGGATTTTCGTACTAACATTGCTTTTAAATTATTTATTTATTTTTACAAACTTATAAAGAAGAAAAAAGTTTTATTTACTCAACTATATCTTCAGCTTTTATTAATTTGCAATGTTTGTTCGTTTATGTGAAATTTTGCAACTGTATTTCGAGCCCCGTCCCGAAGTCCGATTGAGCTGAAATTTGGTAAACCTGTGTAACTCCGATGACAATGCAATAAAAGCTTGTTGTTTATTAAAAAAAAAATGGTTTAAAAAAATGTTTATCCTGCATCATTATTATTGCCATGAAAACTGTCATATTTTACACAAAAAACATAATTACTTAAAACCTCAATGTATAAATTTGCACATCTATTCTAAAATTAGGTAAATCATGGTAGACAGACAATACGGGTTATTTTAATATTAGAACAGGGTCATCCGATACATTGTGCGTACAATATAAAAAATAATCAACAAGCTAATGTTTTAGTACTTTACTGAATTTCATATACATTTATTTGCATGAATAAAAGTAGTTACTCTGTATTGGTCATAATATAATAGTTGTAAGAATATTGCGCCCTCATTGAGCATGGAAAAATACAAACTAGTTTTCTGAGTATAGCACAGTATTACCATTCAAATATGAGAAGTAATCACTTATTATGTAAAAGTAAGTAGTTTGAAATAGCATGTGCTGGTAGTTACTGGTTATGGTGGTTTGTGGACTTACGCTCTCCACGACCATTCTACAATGTACATATGTGGTAGTGAATGAATTGTTTGAATGAATGAATGTGGTTTGGGAATAGAACTTGTTTAGTTACGCCGGAAATGGTGTAAATGACATAGTATCGTATTTCAGAAAATACAGTAAAGTTCTTGTTTATCTCCTACTTGGGTGGGAAATATTAAACATGCGAAAAATTACTTCGAAGCGAATGAAATTGCAAAGCGCTATTCATAATGCTCTTCGTTTTGGCAAGGCATTTGGTAGATATAATTTGTAAAACCGGGTTACAAGGAAAAGGTATAGTAAGCCAATGCCTAGCCAAGCTAATAATGAGTACTCTGAGCCCTTTTAGGCTCAGCAACAGCATTCCCTTTCTTTATAACCCTATAAAGATGGTAATTAGTGATATACGAGTAGGTATATGAAGAAAATAAGAGTGACAGATAAAGAGCTAGAACTATCGACAAAGTATAGAGACATAATTGCGGTTGTAATGCAAAACCACAGCGGTTATTCATAAAGTAGGTCATCCGAAATATCTAGAATGATTACGAAATTGGCATCTAATATGACACATACAGTTTCAGTTATCAGCATACGGGTGCTTAAATAAACTATAATACTAACAAAAAACTAGTATATCATTGACATAGTAGTACGAGTAGGTAATAAACAAGAACATATTTTTACAAAACAAAAAACAAAAACCGACTTCAAAAGACCCATTATTGAGTTATTCATCTATTTGTCGCGCACGTACTTAATGCAAATTTAAGACTTATGTGGTTTTCTCATGGATACCATTATCAGAACTGGACTAAATTGAAATGGGACCAAATGGGAAGCGTCAGCTTTCTAATAAAAAAAGAATCATCAAAATCGCTTCACCCAGTCAAAAGTTATGAGGTAACAAACATAAAAAAAAAAAAAAAACATACAGACGAATTGATAACCTCCTCCTTTTTTGAAGTCGGTTAAAAATGTAACATTCCTAAATAATACAGGGTTATTCAGAAAGGGTATGCTAAGCCGAAAAGGGCTCACAGCACTCATCATTATGAACAACTTTTACTATGGGTTGGTCCCATAGCTGTTCCATACATTATGTCGAGTGTCATTGCCATTTTTCTATGGAACAGCCGGTTTTTATTTCGTGAATTTGGGTTGGACCCATACTAAAAGTTGTTCATAATGACGAGTACTATAAGCCCTTTTCGGCTTAGCATACCTACCCTTTCTGAATAACCCTGTATTATAAATGCGAAAGTGAGTTTGTTTGCTTTACGCCTTAGCTACTCAACCGATCATCATAAAAAATTGTAAAGATACACGGTGTCAGGGGTACAGGAAAGGACATAGGTTACTTCTCATGATTATCAACATCACAGTGCAGGTGACACCGCGGGGGGTTACTCTTGGTTAGTCTTCTTAATATATATAAACTAGCGGCCCGTCCCGGCTTCGCACGGGTAGACTTTGGGATAAACGTAGAGTAAATTGAAATCGGTCCAGTCGTTCACGCGTGATGGCGTGACCAAAGGTGTTGAGAATAATTATAGGAACTCTTTGTTATAACCTCTATTCTCATGCTATTGCGTAACTATAGCAACCGTAGTTTGTTGATGCTAACTTGTTAATTTATAGTAAAAATTATCAGTATAAAACGCACACTGTTTTGATAGATATGATTGAATTTGAACTTTGTACAGAGGTAATAAAGTGCAAATTGACTCTTGGACGTTAGGAACATACCTACATTGCTTAAACAACAGTGAGTGCTTGCAATTCAATATGAACTTTATACAATAGCAATAAAGCTCGTTTTAGTTAGAAAACGTTTGTATGGGAAAAATAAAAGGGCTGTTCAATATTTCTGAGAGATTTTCTTAATATTTTTTTCCGTAAGAACCTTCTCCTAATAATAACAAATACAACAAAAAAAGAATTAGTGAAATCGGTCCAGCCATTCACGCGTGAGGCCGTGACCAAGGAAAACGGGTTTCATTTTTATATATATAGATTACGTGTCACGTTGTTTGTCCGCTATAGACTCCTAAACTACTTAACCGATTTCAATCAAATTTGCACACCGTGTGCAGTTCGATCTAACTTAGGAGACAGGATAGCTCACATCTCAATTTATAGTAAAAAAACATGAAAAATTAGAAAATTTAAAAATACTTAAACCATAATTTAACTTTAGCGCTTTGGACAATGTAAACTTTTTTAATGTAACTTTTGACATTTGACATTTGACATTTGACATTGAATTGACGCAATGGCTTTTTTTACCAATTCGAATTAAATAGTCATCGTTAGGACAGGACAACGTCTGTCGAGTCAGCTAGTAAGTTAATAAAAATGAATTGGCCAACATTAGCGGTTATTAGAAAGGCATGAAAAGAGGCCTTTGCCCAACAGTAGAACAAGCCGGGCTAAAAAAAATAGGTCTAATGATTATTTTCAGGATATTAATTCATTAATATTCAAATTGCTGGTACGCTGAAGAATAGTCTTGTACTCTGCAATGGATGAAAAAAGGCTGATTTTGATGATAATGATTATTAAGTTACTATTAATATTAACGAACAAGGTGAGATGTAACTAGATAAAGACGAGGATGGGATGTATAGAAAAACATACAAAAAATATTACTATAAAAAATATTTATCATTTTATTTTATAATGACTAAAACTCTTAACAAACATGCTGACGATATACAAACAAGCATTACCACACAAAACTATATTTTGTAGATGATATAAAAACGGAAGGAAGGGTAAAAGCGCATTCCATGTGGCTAACCCCGTCACAGGTGTATATTTTATACAAAAAAATTACCCTGTGTCATATTTGGCTGCTAAAGCGTGAATTTCATCTCAAAAACCTTAAAATAGCGATCTTTTAAAATTAATTATTCTTTCAAATCCTTAATTTAAGTCACTTAGCCTTCGACTTCAGTAACTTTTGTCAAAATTAGTTTTTAAGTCACTTTACCGACTTCAGTATTTTTTTTTCAAAATTAGGTTTCAGCGATCGTTTGTGTTTTATTTAATGAAATTTCAGCGCTAAAAGCACGTTTCTCCAAACAAAAGAGTGTTAAAGCAACTAATATAATACACGACATAATTTTAATTAAAACAATTATTTTAAAGTGGACAGAATCAAGCGCCGTAACAGAATTACGGTCTCAAGTTTTCTTAACTTGAGTTTTAGATAAATGCATAAATGCACTTTAGGACGATACAAAAGTTATCAAGGGCTAGAAGCGAGTAGGTATTAAATTTTCCTATTATTTAAATACGTTATTCTGCACATATTCGGTCACACTTGCTGCCTGCTTAAACTTAACCGCTGCTTAAATTCTCCGTCTTGTTTTCGCACGTGATATTTCACGTCAGTGAGATGTTGTCAGAGCATTTTAAGGAGTAATTAACTTAGAGCAGATTCGTTAAATAAGACCAATTATATTAAAACAGCTAAGTATTTTATAGCTAATATTTCAATGATGATTATTAAAATTTTACTAAAAAAGTATTCTCAATCGTCATATTTTAAACTTATGATTTAACTTTCTGATAGTTCCAATTTTCTATGATTTTATTATGAAAAAATTTTAAAAAATATTCCTATTTTAATTACTACGCTTACTTGCTATGAAGTTCATTTTAAGACTTTAGGATAATTTATTATTCTACTTCAGTATATTTGCACTCAGCCCCTTGATGTTCCATCACACTAAACTTTACGTGATAAATATACTTTCGCCATCATCATCATGTTTTTCAACATTATCAGACGGTTAAAACAGCGTCAGGTGGTTAAATGATGATGGACATTTAAACTAAA
This sequence comes from Alcis repandata, assembly GCA_949125135.1. NCBI lineage: Eukaryota > Metazoa > Arthropoda > Insecta > Lepidoptera > Geometridae > Alcis > Alcis repandata. The sequence goes on along the minus strand of OX421226.1, from coordinate 4,125,414 downwards.
CAGGTAAACCGCTAATCTAATATTTATTTACAAAATAAAAACGTTTAAAAACAGTAGTTTTTATCACTAATCTAAACGAATCATTACAATGGCATCAATCATAGCCATTGAGTTTAGTCTTTGAAGCCGAATCGTATACATGGAGCAATGGTAGTTGTATTGGGTTCTGTCTAGATTTATTTTGATTATCATCATCCACAGCCTTCCTTATCCTACTCTTGCGTATTGACATTTTTTTTATTGCGTCACCTGCGACTTTGACAATGTTCTACGCGCCACTTCAAAAAAAACATATAATATATTGATTTTATTTATGACGAAACAAATCAAGAACACTGATTATTTTTCACATTACTATTATAAGTTTTTTTCTTAGTTTTCATAATAACGATATTAATTTGTTCTATATATTAGTTGTTGTCATCTGAGTATAAATGACAGCGAACCTCTACCTTTAGACTGTGGATATTTTAACTTTGGATATTATTTGTAGAACCCATTGCAATTACCACCACTTTGCTTCCTAAATCCTACAATCTCGTTGTTTCGTGTGATCGGAATACTTTGGTTATCAGAGATGGTAGTGGTCATATCAGCTCCTCAATTATTTACACGAACCACATCATTCACCGTACGTCGTTCATATTTCAACAACTGAATAAAATATGGCAGTACGCATTTCATATTCGAATCGATATTTCTGTCGATCGTTAGTCGATTTCACAATAAACATTTGAAAACAGCACTTTAATTACTTAAACGAGTATTATTATGAAACATAATTTTGCGTATGTGTCATTACGCGTACTATATATCATTTTACGCATGAGTTCTTTCGCGTAGTCAAGATGTGATGTTACGCATGTAACAGACAAAACGACCATGCCAGACGAGTACATGATCCAAAATTTTGAACTTATAAGCAATGTATACATGTTTCAATCAAGTAAATTTGAAGCTACTGTTTTCAATGTATACTGTGTCTTCTATTTGATACTGTCAGTGTATCGGATAGAAGGGCGGTGTGATCGCCGGCAGGTGGTGTCCGCAGCGCGGGAAGTTCGGCGGCACGGGGGGCAGGTCGCCCTGCGTGCCTATGTGCAGTACCAGGCTCATGCCTATAACTATGTGGTAGATGAAGTGGCAGTGGAATAGCCAGTATCCTGGAAAAGAAGGGATAAACGATGTTTTGAGTATTGACGGAAGTAGCAGAAACACCACGATTTTGTTTCAAGCAAACTGAACCTTTAATAATAATTTATCTGCTGGGATACCAGGCACCAGGTACCAGGATACCAGGTCTACCGTCGAAGTTTATTAAGCCATAATTTACGATTTTGCATAGTATGAATTAATTCAAAATATTATATCTCTGTAGTCTGGGATCATTGCTAAACTGTTTTCAAGTTTAGTTTTCAAGTTTTTTCTTTAAATTATATCAGAACTTATGGGTATAAATTCAAAGTTGCACGTACTTGCAGTTATCATTATACGAATGTTAGCTGACATAACCTACACATAAACACAGATTGATGTAGTTTGTAATATAATTACAACCCGGTCACAATATCTGTGCACCTGCCCTCGTGACATCATATGTCTAAACACAATAAATATTAAAAAACAAAACAACAACAAAGCGAAAATATCTCAAAATCATCGGGACGTGTATCGGCAACGAAGATGCTAACCGTACTGTGACAGTACGGTTGTCGCACCGGGGAGTGCGCGGAGAGGTGACAGGGGAAGCGGGAGAGGCGCCGCATTCCAGCGAGGTGCACAGATATTGTGACCGGGTTATATGTCAATGCTAAAATCTTACCTGGATTATCAGCCTTTAGCCTCAAAACCACGTATCCGTTGTTAGGCACGGCCAGCGTGTCTTTCAAGGGCGGCAGGTTGTACTGCCTGTGCAGCAGGCCTTGTCTGTCCAGGTCCAGAGCATGCTTCAGGTTGATCTTCTTGATGTTCTTGTCAGGCGACCGGCCCATACCGATGACGTTGTACGAGGTGCCGTGCAGGTGGAATGGATGCGACAAGTTTGGTGATTGTACTGGAAAAGTAGATAATACTCTTTTAATATCAATGGATTTCTCTAGTTAACAAGTTAAGCTCATCTTAGGTCATCATAGCTCATCACTATAATTAACGACTTAAAACCCTAACTGTGATTTCCTGCATATAAGATATCAAGAACTACTAAGACTTTTTCAGATATGCTTACCAGATATGAAGCTGAAAAAAATACATACAAATCTACTACACTTTGATTTTATATCAAAATTCCAAAAAACCACTCACAACAGTTAAATGTATTACTCCACTTATTAAGTGTTTGGTTACTTCAACTCAATCGGTTACCACTCTAGTCTCTACTCATCATTTCCCAGCGAGATATATATTATAAAAAAGTCTTACCTTCGTCAACCAGCACGATTTCCACGATAGAGTTTAGAGGAACGTCTATCATATGCGTGCAGCGGCAGTCGACAGCACAGTTGGGAGGTCTGTTGTCTCCGTTGCAGAACAGGTCGGGGTCCAGCTCGTGCATTTGAGAGAGAGGCGGCGCTGGCGGACTGCTGTATGAGATCTCGTCGACTAAACTCAGCACGTGGTCACCTCCGGGAGCCACTGGAAAATTAAAACTATATTTAAAGCACTTCACAATATGTATTTTTTAATTTTTTCACGTTTTAAAAGTAGTTAAAATTTAACAGGTTTATTAAATTATGTAGGTCAGAATTGGACAATCAATACCTAAATCAGAAATATGTATCGATCTAACATAACATGATGTTATAGGTAAGACTTAAACTGTCACAAAAATATTTTAGGAATAAATTAAATTAAATGATCAAATGTCTTTATTTTGAGTTGTAGTTAATATGGATATTGAAATTGAATTCGACTAAAATTATTATTCGATTAAAAAAATGTCATTGACAATTTACAAAATGTATGGAACAGCTGTTTTTTTTTTTCGCGAATTTCGGGTTGGTCCCATAGTAAAAGTTGTTCACAATGATGAGTACCATGAGCCCTTTTCGGCTTAGCATACCCTTTATGAATAACCCTGTAGAGTAGGTACGTACCTAAGAAGTTCCTGTAAGTATTTTCTCTAAACAGATCCTTCGGCTTGTAGAAGTGGAACCGGAAAGGCAAGAAAATCTTGACATCGGGTCGTTCTTGCAATATGGCCTTATCTATTGGCTTTGCTGACTTCATGTTACTCACACAGACGGCATCGTTTCTTTTCACATTGCAAATCGCATCCAGTGGGTTCAGTACCTAGAATATAATAATGTATCAGATTTTGTTTGTTTTGTAATCATTGAAAAAACAAGCATATTTTGAAAAGTATGGAAAAATAAAATTATTTTCATTGTTCCAAATATTGTAAGAACGAATAAGAGTTATCGCAAAGTCAAAGTTAGAAATTAACAAATAAACTGTTGTAATAAAAACGTAATTAAAAATAAATACTTATCATAATAAAATAAAATTATTTTGTTGTGTAAGTAGAAGTAAGGAAAATATTACAACCTGATTCCTGTGCGTTGAGGAATGGGTTCTATCAGCTACTTAACCCATTGACTGCTACTAAAATTTCACCAAACTAAAATCAACCATGTAAATAACTTGTACTTTTATACACACTACATGCAAAATTTATTGTTATGATGTCTATGTACATATATTATTATATTTACATTAGTTATACTTATTGTGCAAAAATATTAAATATTTTTTTGTGTGCTTGGGTAAAACAAACAAGTCTATTTTTCAAATATTTTATTAAATGGTATAAAAATGTACACTCCTTATTACAAATTAATTTTATTTATTCATTAATTTTGCCATATTTTTGGCAAGATGCATATAACATTCGATGCGCGTTCTGGTTATATTTATTTGTATATATTTTTATAATCACTCGTTTAATATTCTTTCGTCCGTAAAAAAGAAATCAAAAGTTGTAATTCATGTTTTGTATTACACGGCACAGACTAGTGTTTGTAAATGTATTAATTCATTTTATCACTTATCAAGTTTTTAGCTGTTGGCACAATATTAAAGTAATGGTAATATTATGTACCTATGTTACTTAAAAGTATATACAGAAATGAATGGTAACGTTACGGTAGTGTAGACTGAATATAGCGAATATTCACAAGATAATTCATAATTCGAAAGTATTTTGTGAACAGTCTTGGTCTATTCGTTTAAGAAGGATTTGCAGAAAGTATTACCGAAGTACTAGTATTATTGTACGTGCATATTTACACTTTTTTATAGGTACATATTTACACATTCAAATGATTTATCATTTAATAGCAACACTAGTAAAAAACTGGTCCAATTATATCTTAAAATTCTAAGCAAGTTATGCCCCTAAAATAATTTTAAATATATACAAGTAATAAATATCCTTGGTGAAAAATATAATGGCAAGTTGTTAGTTTCAGGACATAAATCAATTTTACGTTCAAAGAATGAAAAGTAAACCTATATGCGAAGTAAAAAAATACGAAGAGCCTCGATAAACATATAAAGGCGACATAATCATTAATCTTATAATTAAGAAATATATCACCGTATATGGCATTAAAACAAAAATCGATGATGAACTAATGAAACGATCAATCATGTAACGCCGTTAAATAAAAATAACACAAACTATCAGAAACTCCCGTTGATACATTCTACAAAATAAACACAGCGGCAGAACCGAGCACTTCGGAACCGCCGGACACATCACACAGAACAAACATAAATTTACACTTAGTTAACATTAACTTCGCTTTATAGTTTTGCACAAGTGCAGGTATTCTAGGAACCGGGTCAGTGGAGAGTGATAGAGGGGAGGTGGTCTCCGCAGGTCGGGAAGTTGGGCGGGACGGGGGGCAGGTCAGCTTGTGTTCCGACTTGGAGCACGAGGCTCATGCCGATCACGATGTGGAAGAGGAAGTGGCAATGGAGCAGCCAGAAGCCGGGGTTGGTGGCTCTGAAACGAAGGATGACGTAGCCGTTGTTGGGGACAGCGATGGTGTCCTTCGCGGGAGGTAAGTCTCCTTGCTTGAGGTGACGTTCGAGCAGACCTCTCCTGTCTAAGTCGAGTGCGTGCTTCAAGTTGATTTTCTTGACGTTCTGGTCGGGGGAACGGCCGATACCGATTACGTTGTACGCATATCCGTGAAGGTGGAACGGATGAGATAAGTTTGCGATTTGAACTGAAAGAGAAATTTTAATGTTACAAACAATTAGATTGTAAGCTTAGATGAGTTTGAACAAAAAGTTATAAATTATATGATTCATTCTGACATTTGCGTGTTTATTTTACATTTTATGGCTGCATGCAGATTGGAAGCGTTAGCACAGCTAGGCACAGTTCTGTTTGGCGAATTTGAAATTATTTAGTGAATTATAATAGTAGAAGACATACCTTCGTCTACAAGTACAATTTCAACAACAGCGTTTAGAGGAATGTCAACTTTGTGTGTGCACATGCAGTTCTGACCGCAGTTAGCTGGTCTGTTGTCGCCATTGCAGAACTGTTCAGGGTTGATATCGTCGTACTGACTGAGCAGAGGAGCGGGCGGTGACATGTATGATATCTCATCAATCAAACTGATTACGTGGTCGCCTCCAGGAGCAACTGCGGATGGTAAAAAGATTGTAATATCAATACAGTCACGAAAATAAAACAACAAACGTTGATGAACATTGTGCTCGTTTATGCAACGGGAAACGGTGGAAGTAATTATGCACCGACACAAAAAATGAATCTGAAACCGCTTCTATTATATTTTTTATTCTTCGGATTATGTTATTTAAAGAGCATTTCCCCTTGCATGAGTTATGTTCATACAGCATGATCTTACCTAAGTATCTGTTGTAGGTGTTAGGCTGGAATAGCATCTCCGGTCTGTACACAAAGAATCTGAATGGCAAGAAGATCTTAACGTCGGGTCTCTCCTGCAGAATTGCCGGATCGATATGTTTGGCATTCTTCAGCTGGCTGACGCAGATCGCGTCATTCCTTGAAATGTTACACCTGGCGTCCAATGGGTTCATCACCTGGATAGTTAGTGGGAGAAAGGTTCGTGCAATTACTAAAATACGTGCTTTACATTATCTACTACAACTATTAATCAAACTACTCCACTTGTGCCACTCATAAAACTTAAATATTTAATTGCCACAAAATCGTGAACCACCAAATAAGAAAATTACTTATGTAAACTAATCCACTACAAAATAAATACTAATGGTAGGCTTGAGGGGCTGGGTATCGAGATATTTACAAACCGGTCAGTACACCGGTCGATGTAGGTGACTGTACATGGTCTAATTCTTCAACACCTATAATTTAATATTTTTCAGCTTAATTTATACGAGAATGCGAAATACGTTTCATATCAGAGCTCGAGCCTGGTATTAAAGTTTGAGCAACGAGTCGCTGGCAGGTTGACAGTCAAGCCTAGTTTAATCGAGGCTGTCTTGTCGGCGGAATTCAACTGTGCAATTTCCGCCTTTTAATAACCGCAGGTACCCTTCTGACACGAGCCTAAGTCGCTACTAGATAAATGCAATGTAAATTATTGTATATATACACTATATTGTATTTAAGCTACTCTACTTGTATGCTTTATCATACATGGCTGACTGTGGGGAATACTCACGACTCCTTGTGGAATTCCGACATCGTACGTGGGAGGAGGAGAAGACGGCTGGTAAGGTCCTCTCGCGTACCTAAGGATTGCAAGCTGTTGTGCTCTCTTGATACCACACTCTCCCAAGCCTCGCACTTGGATCCAGTACGCTCCGGTGGGGCTGTTAGCATCAATTACAAAGTCGTATCGCTCGCCTGAAATACCCAAAAAAAGAATAAGTCCGACATTCTTCTTTCCGCGCAACCTTCGTTAATTCTAGAAAATTAATAATTACTGAAAGAGGAAGCTCTGACGTTATACAATCGCGTATGCTTCAGTGGCTGCACTACATTGCTGAATACACGATTACGACATGGCTGGGGCGTGTCTTTTATAATGCCTACGCCCGATTATCACGATTATGAAGTTGAATAATACCAATTTTTTGCTCGAATAACTTGAAAAAAGACGACCGTTATCAGTATCAGCGGGCTATACTAATGCGAAGACAATGAAATTGCGGATTCAATTACGTGGCAGTTGCACGACGCAAGGTAATCGGTACTGGAAAGTTAAGTAAGTATAATATTGTGAAACGAGTGGTTTTATCGCTTCCTAGTGTTTTCCGTACCTGAGAACGAGATGATGGTGTTTACTTGCACGGGCTGTACGGGCTCTCCGTCGGTGGCGATTACAGTCAGGTTGTGGCTTTGGATAGTGATCTGCGCGGGGCACACGGATGCAAACGCGTTGATCAGTCTGAACCTGTATCTTCTGCCGGGGGTAATTGTGAATACTTCCAATGGAGTGTTGGTCATGAATCCAGTGTTGGGGTCTCTGAACTGTCCCTTTCCGTTGATAAGAACCGATTCGGGGTCCTGGCCTGTGTTGACGGCCAGTCTTCCTGGGTACCTCTCAGCGGCATCCTCGTGCAGCCAATCGCTGATGAGCATGACGTGGGTAGTTAGATCGTAGTCGTAAAGGTGGCTGTTGGGGTCCTTGGATGGCGGTTGTCTGACCACGATGCTGCCGTAGAGACCATCAAGTTTTTGCAGACCGGTGTGAGCGTGCCAGAAGTGGGTTCCCGCGTTTCCTTGCCATTGATACCTGGAATTTAGTAAATTGTTTGTTTTCAAATGATGGTTTTGAATTTGAGTCAAAATTCACTATTCTAATTAAGAACTCCTATAGGCTTTCATTGTTTTTTTATCATTTTAAAATTACCATTATTATCGTTGCAAGATGTTTGTCTAAAATTGAAACGGAAGGTGCCTAAATACAAAAGTGAAAAATAATCTACCTGAAAGTATTTCCTTGCTGGATAGGGCACTGTGTCACGAACGGTACGCCATCGTAGTATTGAGAACCTCTCTGCCAGATTCCATGCCAGTGGATAGTGACTTCCATACCCTCCATGTGGTTTTCAACGTCGATGACTACTTTATCGTTTTCGCAGACCTGGATGGAAGGTCCGGGCAACATTCTGTTTGCGGTGAGGATGCCTCGCTCCACTCCGTCGGCTAGCACACATTGGCAGTGGGACCAGACGACGTTGGTCGCGTTGGGAGTGCATACTTGGCACGCCCTGGAAAAGAAGAGATACTACGTTATTGCAAACGTTTATAATTTTTTGTCGTAATTCGTTGCTAGTTGCTAACAAATATCTGCGTAAAAAGTGGGATGAAAAAATGGTCGTATTTCGGACATTGATCGCAAAGTCATACTGTGCTACTTTTTTGTCTGTCAAATAAACCAACTAATAAAGCACTAGGTCTAAAGTAGTGACATAAGCTGGAAAGTTATTCTATTTCCTTATCACAATGTCACTCGATTACACCACTGTTTCCTCAGGCAATGCGTTTGAAACAGCGTTTGTTTGCATAAGCTCTGTCGTCACCTATCAATTACGTGCCGACGGAATTTGGATCACTTGGCGTTTACTTGAGTACGGCATTGAAACGATGCAGTCAGCACTTCGTGTGAAACAAAGCGTAAAATGTGCGAAATAAAAAAGTCGGTCGCTGGGTCGTTTCTATCCACGTTTTTACGTGCACGAAACATTTTTTCGGATGCTATCTTCGGTCGTGCAGATGGCGTTGTGATTACAAAACCCGAGGTAAGCTGTTACGCAATGATTACTTAAAGCATTTTAACTAATCTCTCATTAAATCGCTAATTGTAAAGCAAACGCTCAATCTGCTAGAATTATTGTTGTTAGAATGAATAGCCGCTTCCGGCCGCAGCCTGAAACGGTTATTAATTTCTTGCTGGGTGGAAACCTTATTGTTCGCGTTGTGAAAGACGATTAGACCACCTTGTGCGCAATGTCACTTGCTGAGCCGTAATTAGCGTGTAATTACCTAGCGTACCTATGGTTTTGCCTTCAAATCGTACTCATTATAAGAAAATAAACAACATGACATTGTTCAATGCAAATTAAATGCCGCTTGTGAGCTTTAATAATAGGTCGGTACTTACGCTCCCAAAACCGTGTACAACTCAAGAGTGAAGTGGTAGTAGCAAATCCTTGGGGGTTCGTTTTCTCGGCAAGCTCTCGCGCACTCATCAGGGGCAGATAGTGCTGGATTTCTCCTGAGCTCAGCAGTTGCACTGCTTGTGAAGTCCAAATGCTTCAAAGTTGTCCTTCCGTTAGCGCTTCTGGGCAAAACCGGCAGGGGGTTGTTTCTGATACCACCGCTCAGCGGACCGCTGCCGCTTGACGCGAATGGATTCGAGGAAGGTCCGCTCGTGCTTCCGACTCCACTGAAAGATCCGAAGGGATCACTGTCGCTCGGATGAGTCTGAATCAAACCGTGGGTGGAGGAGAACACGTTGCTGCTCCCCGTATCTCTGTAGGGTGTCGCTGTGCCCGCTTGCCACCATGATGCCGACGTCGACTGGTCGTCAGCTGAGCTTGTGGCTTCTGTAAACAAAACAAAAAACCCAATCAGATTATGAGCACAGGGCTGCAAACAATAAGGTTGTCACGGAGGTCGTCCCGCTCTACGAATATTTGGAGCTTAAGACTCGCATTTTTTTGTGAACAAATTATCTTAATTGCACAATAACTGAAGTCTATAAAAATGTTAAAAGCAGCCGATTGGTACTCAAGGATACCTTGAAATGTTCGATAATAGGAATTTCTCACGTTCTACATTTGAACGAGACCATGAGATTCAATTCACCATCTACTGTATGTATGGTGTTGCAATACAAAAAACCAAATAAAACAAACAAATAACACAACAAAATAAAATAAAACAAAAAAATCCACAAGACACACAAAAAACTAAATGTAGGTATTAGGTATTGCATATATTCACAGTAGAGTACAATATGATTTTTATGCTGGAGTTAATCACGATGAATAAACATGTAGCGGCAGAGTTGCATTAGATTTGAAGCTGCGATTATAGATTTTATGGCTTTCTGGTACAGAATGTGAATTGTGAAGGTATTCGTAAGACAATGTACCGCTGCGTTTATTAGTTGCCCGTTTGGATCTTGACAGCAACAGGTGCGTTAATGCAAATCCAGCGCGGGTCCGATCTAATGGTTACTGTTGTGTTGTCACGATAGTTTCGTAACCGGCCTGCGAGGGACTCCGGTCTTACGTCCTTAAATTAAAGGACTTTTACTTCCTTGATCCAGTTTTCTAGACTTAATTGAACATTATGCATTCAGATAAGATTGACAGTTTCAACACTGTCCAATGCCTAACTACTTAATTGTTATTCTTATTGGTTAAATGGTTGTTCATTTTAATAATAATATCATTTTTTGCAGTATTTTAATTCCATTTAGAACTGAGAACCTTGAACTAAGTTTATCTTTCATTTCCTTATTGGTAAACAGTTGGCGAGCGTGAATTCGTTGTGCTGCTATACAAAATTTAATCAAGATAAAAAACTAAAATATTTCTTAATATTACGAGGTGTTTCTTTTTTCAAAACTATTTGGGACACAGTACAGTTTACAACACCCAGGCACGTTTTGGATTCTAGATCACCGCTCATTTTTACGTGGCCAATGCTACGAAATATTTAGCAGAGGTATACATTATACATTTTAATAGTATAAGAGCGTAAGTTTGTCTGTTTTTTTTTTTGTGACTTTTTCATGCTGAAGCGGCAAAACAAATTTAGATGAAATTTGATGTAAATGTATGTAGCTCACACCCTAGATTACCGCATTGACTACTTTTTATTTTGGAAAAATTAACGGATTCAGTAGGATAACGGGTAAAATCGTGAATCGCAGCTAGTTTATATTATAACAAGAACCTAAGTGTATATTATCTTGAGTTACAATATGTCAATATTATCTGAAAGGTATAATTCTGTCGAAAACCTGGTCATTACTTGCATAAATATTCCGCCAAATCTTATTTGTGACCGGCCCGTGTCTCGCAGGCTTGTTTATTATCCATTTACTAGGACCTGGTTCTAATGGTTGCAGTTTTAATCTTGATTCAGGCTATTGGTATGTGACGTTTACTGATTTGGAATTAGACAAAATAATGATGTCGTTTTATATGACCGCCATTTTAAAACATTAGTACTAACATTAGATTTACTTTAATTACTTACTCCTCTGGTTTAGTGACTCAAAATGGGTCCTGGCTTTTGACAACAGAGGACGCCTTTGATCTCTGTTTTGCGCTGACTCTTGCCAGTCGTCGGCTTGGAGTTCACACAGGTCGGAACTTCAAGTCGTAATAAGAGTTAAAGTTTTATATATTTGATCTTCTCTTTATTATACCTACGTTTCGAATATTTTTCTTCAAGCTTACTGGGTGCATCTAACATATTATGAGTTTTCTAATAGTAGTAGGTATATGTGTATAACTGTGAACTTATTTCACTTCTGGTTCGAACAGTAATCATTTGCGGTCACTATGTGGCTGAATCATTAGAATTGCACTTTTCTTCCTGGGTTTAGCATAATCAGAGCAATTGGATTGAAGCTACATATATGGAGCAATAAGACCCATTTTGAAGAGTGGTTTGGTTTATCTGCATTAATTTAATTAGCAAATTCAATTTGAAGTAGTATTTGAATAATAAACATGCTGTATCAAATCAAGTATATCATATCTATATATATATACATATTTAGATCTGTGCGAAATTAGTTATTACATGTTTGCCATCAAACCAAATGCATTGAACTATAAATCATAGTTCCCACGACTTGTTTTGTAGAGTTTAATGTGACAAGGTTGTTAATTCTATTTGTGTATATTCTATGTTAGAACTATTTCGTAGTATTCAAATTCTTATGGCATCTTGATTGTCTGCGATTAGTGTTGGGCGAAGTTTGAAACGGTATTATTTGATTTAATTGATTTTACTGTTCACGGTGCATTATGTTTGTTAGTTTTATTCTATCCATCCATATACGTAGATTTAGGTTTCTGTGTTTTAATAATAAAATTGTGCTTTTCATCTAATCAATATACAGTAATACCCCGGACTTACGCGATAGGTGGGACCAAGCGAAAACCGTGTAAGTTGAATTCGCGTAAGTCGGGGATCAACTTTGCATATAAAATAAACTTATTTTTTTGGTCTCTTGGATGACATAATTAAAGATAATCAATAATGTGCACTGCGTACGTAAAAAAATCCACGCGTATAGTAACACGATCGACTTCGAACCTATCGTAAACCGAATATTGACAAGGCGGAGTGGGCGCTGCGATCAAAATAAAAAACCGCGTATCTCCGAATTCGCGTAAAACGGGTAGCGTAAGTCGGGGTATTACTGTACAATGAATTTCAAATCACAGAAAATATAACGGCTTGATTGCCATTAATGACAAAGACAAATTAAAGAAAATAACGAACCAATAATTAACTTTGGGTATAACCTATATGTTTAATAGTAGAAAAGCTTAGGATTATCTCGTTTGTAGTTACAAAATATTAAATTAAGCTATATTTAACCATGTGTGGTCATTTCAGTACTTACATCCACGAACAACCCAATCTAGAGTTTGCTAACCAGGCTATGCTTAAATCAACCTAACGCCTACAGTTCCAAGTAATGGGTAAAGGCTTTTGGAAATCGTAATTAGCTATACATTCATTTCCACACAGTTTGCAAGACAACCTGTTGGCGGTGATTGATTAAAGTTTGGTTAGTACATTGGCTTTACTAAGTTGCATTGCACCGAGCACCGACACAAATATCAGATTGTTGTAAAATGTTTATCTTTGGTCAAAAACTAGTATTACTTATTACTTATACTCGTATTGGTACGTGGTCTATAATATCTATATAAACGTTGATTTGAAAAATAAAAGTTGTGAAAACCTATTTTAACGATTATATGATTTATAATTATTAATACTTCTGCTTAAATCGCAGATCACTGAGTCTTCTTCGTTGTCAGACGATAGCTAGTAATTTTGCATGTAGATGGCAGGGTATAAAACTTCAGAAACGGTTTTGTTTAGGTAAAATTACTAATGGCAGTCGCTTTAAAAAGGGTTCGAAAAAAATGTGTGCAAGTAGATATGAAAAAAGCGTTGGAGAACTTCGTAGAGAAACAAAGAAACAAACAAACTAATACTATTTCTGATTGTTTATTTCGACTAGCAAGCTACAATATAGAATGTATTAATTATGAGTAAGTTCTCAAAACCGATTTATGCCGGATACGTGATCAGAAGATCATAACTCTTACAGTAAAGCACGCTATTGTTAAACAGTAAGGCCGAATCTTCCACAAAATGATTTTCTGAATGTGTTCGAATAGAACATATTTCATGTAGGCTAGACAATGGCACTTAGAACAATGTTGCTTAGAGAATCATCAATAATAATGTTCATATCGTAACCTTACCGTAATTACACGTAACATATTGATAGATATGTGAACTTCTAAAGGTTATTGAAATACTAAGTAAAGCTCAGGGCTAGAGCCCACGAAGTGAATTGGAAATAACAATTTAGTTAATTTAATATCTACCTACTATAAATTGATACAGTCTGATGATGCAACGTTTTGGCCGTATTTCTTTTTGACGTGACAACGTCTAATAAATCGATGAACGCCGGGTGCACGCACGAAAAAGTGTCCCGTTACGTGTCCCGTTACGCTCATTGTAACGTTCTCATTGTTGGTTAGTATGTAATCATTTTATCAACCAATTTTTTTATTTTAAAGAAAATTAGGAGTAAATGTTTTCTAAATAAAATTAGTCGAATTACCTGGTTATCAAACTTAAGTAGTGGACTTCTATAGAGATTAGATTTCGATCACATTAAGAGGTGTGCCCAATTTGTCATGCATGGTTTTTAAGATATGAAAATTTGATAAGTTTTTTATCGCTGCACTTTCTATTTATTCTTAGTCACACAACTGCACTACTATTAATAAATTTATAGCTTGAGCAATAATTATGTTGCTATAGCGAAATAATACGGCCGGAACCCATAAAAAGATAATAAAATGAAATATCATCCAGTTTACGCTTTCCGCTTAATTTGTTACGACCAATTAAGACGGATATATTTTTTGTTGCGTAACATCTTACGTTGTTCTAAGTCTAGACTTAAGACTAAAGATTTTTCTCTATTAGTAACAATCGTGCGCGTTCGAGCGGAAAACGGTGAAAGTGGAGGTAAATTGACTCTTAATAGTCAAGTCAAGTTCGCTCTAAGTGTAACGACATGTCCGTTTAAGTGATTTGTAGGCAATGGAAGCGTAAAGCCACTAGGCTTGGTTTGTTGTTTGGTTTAGGTACAGTTTGAATGATCAAAATCACTAATAAGGTAAGAGCATAAAATTCAAATTAAACATTTGTTTAACATTTTTTTTGGTATCTCCTTCGGTTTGTTTTTAGGTATTTGAATTTTTTTACTGTCATCAAATTTCAGAAAACTAAATTTAAATATAATCTTCTTTGAAAAATACTTCAGATCTATTACATTATATCTGTCACAAATGAATAGCACATATCTATGAGTAATACCAGTAGTATTTTTTTTTAAGTATTTATACTACTGCTACTTGTTACTTTTTAACAAGAGATATTTATATCTCTTGTGAAAACTTCACGCTTCTAGCTCCAGCGCAGCTCGGTTTGACACCCTAGTCAGTCGTTAAAACTTTATCAAGTAAATTCCAACTAACTTTGTATCAATTTCAGCTCAGATTATTATTACATAGCTGCATTGCAAGGTATTTAAACTTACGTAAGTTTCGCTTGTTTTATACCATATCTACGAGGCGTCATAACGTCTGGCTGATAGTTACAAAGATAATTTATGTTAGCAAGTAATCACAGGGCTTACGCATTCAGATCACGCAATATTGACTTAAAATGTTGACTGGACCGCGAAGGAATCGGTATTTAGCAAAATCTAGTTCGATAATTAATGGAAAACCTTGTTGTTATTCATTTAGCAGAGCTCGTAATAAATTGGTTTCAGACGACAGTTTTAGTTCACAAGTGCTTATCTGGAGTGCTTAACGTTTCCTTGATTTTGTCACTCACTGTAATAAGGAGTCGTTTTTGAAATTGTAATAACTGGATGGTTACATTTTTCTATTTGGGGCTTCGGTGATTGCTAATAAGAACATATTGCCTGGACAAACCCATTTGGGGCTTAAGGCAATTATTGTTTTAAAATATACTGTAATAAATAAATAAATAATAACAATAACGATCATGTCTTCAAAAATAATGCATTTTACTAAAAATTTAAAATAGCACTTGGTTCGTAAATATTTTATTAAACTATGCAAACATATGAACTTTATTTACTTACCTCTTTATAATATTGTACTGAAGATTACTGAAAGTTCGTAACAAAGTGCATTAATTAATGCGTTAATTACTGAAGCCCATTGTTTTGATATGTATACAATTCAACATTATTAGCAAATATAACACCACACACAAAACAAACACACCCCCACACACATCCCACACTAGGTAATGTTACATACGCTTATTTTTATCATTCATAATTTTGAATGATGTCAGTTACACTTTTTGAAAATGCGAAATGCTTTTGAAACACTTAAAATTACGTGCGTTTCTTTAGTGCTTAGTTAGAGAAAAGTTACTCAATGTCTCGAATATTTAATAAAAGGAAGCGCAATGCATAACATGTATTGTGAGATGTTGGTAAGCTACAAAACTATTGACCGCGCGAAGCGAAGGTCTCGGAGTCTACAGAAAGAAATTGAACTTGTATGGATATTTGTATATCATCCTTACGAAAATTTAAGTACTGTTGATTCGATCATCATGAACTACTTGCAAAATTTCATGATGATCACACCAACCGCGCTCAAGTTATCATCGGACAAACATACATACAATCAACGATTTGTCTTATTAGTCTGAGATTTTCGCTTCGCTCAGACAAAATGGCCAAACACTTGGGATCTTAGAATCCTTGCTTAAACTTCATCACTGCTCAAAATATTCTGACCTCGCTGACGTATGTCACGTCCAAAAAAAGACAGAGAATTTAAGCACTGAAGTTCAAACAGCGTAGAAGTATCCCTGAACTCACCTAAGCTCTTCATAAGGCGACACCACGCGATCTTACAGGAGTGGTGCGTCGTATCTGTCCGTCGGTTAATTGGCATATAATTATCAAATGTTGAAACAGTTCCAGATATCTTACTCTTATTAAGTCATTCTCGAAAGTTCGCCTAACGCAAGCCTACCGGCACAATCTTACGTAAGAATGGATCCGTTTTAAATGCATAAATAAAACGAAACAGAATCAAACAATATGCTATGAGATAAGAGAAAGTTTTTAATAAAGATATTAAATTGGTTTCCGCTTACAATTGTACTTTAAAGATTATAATTAGAATCATACAGATAGATACCTACTTAAAGTTTCATTCACTCTTATTTATGAAATGAAAGCGTTGTGGCCGTTATTTACGATGGGAACGGATTTATGAGTGAAAAATGGCCAGTAAATAGATTCTAAAACGAACTCGTAGTTAATATGTATGTATAGGCTGAGTGGTCCTAATTTCTAAATTGTCAGGTCACCTCAAGGCCTCTGATATAGCCAAATGGTTGTACGTATAAAATCTTAGCTTTATCAAATTAACGCATCATTTAATTTAACAAACTTTGAAAGTCATACTAAAAATAAAATTGTTTAAGTTTTATTTATGAAATAAAATGTGGCAACATCCGTGAAATTATCTAAAAAAGTATTTGACGTAAAATTAAGAGTTAAAAATTCTAATTTTAAAATAATTTAACTCAGTCCATAATAATTATTGTTACAGTAATAACAGTATTTAAATATTATTTTTAATAATAATCTACATTAATTACTGCATTTTAACGCACTAGTAAGCGTAAAAATATTTCACAATGACATCCTATTTAACGTCATTATACAGTGTAGCAATGACAGCGAATGGTGCTTTTAATTAGACCAGTGTTGCCATAAACATCACTAATGAGCCATCAAAAATCATTCACACAGTTAATCACGCCGATCATTCAATTCTTAACTGCATCATTAAC
Source organism: Alcis repandata (assembly GCA_949125135.1). Taxonomy (NCBI): domain Eukaryota; kingdom Metazoa; phylum Arthropoda; class Insecta; order Lepidoptera; family Geometridae; genus Alcis; species Alcis repandata. The sequence continues at coordinate 4,108,238 of OX421226.1, read as the reverse complement.
ACTTCGAATGATTTAATGCATGATATGGATTTTGTGTTAATAGGTTAGTCTTTATTAAAACTTATAGATACAGAAATGAGGAATTGTTGATGGATGGATAAACTTTTATTGCTAAGAGAGAGTCTTTTTATCTATTTTTGGGTATTTTTTTAAGTACCTAGACTTTATTTACTACTACCAGTGCCCCGCGGTTTCACCTGCGAGGTGATGAAAAACGGTGATTACTTTTTTTGACGAATTAGAATGAAAAATAGCCTTTATTATTTTTTTTTTTCTATGTGTTGATCCAGAAAATCAGCTACCTCTGATCTAAATTCATTCATTTCTCATTAGCCGTTCTTAGAAAGAGTAATAAACATACAGACAAACTTTTGCATTTATAATATTTAATGGATTTATTCTTTGTTCTAGTAAGATTTATATTGTAATTATTCTTGTACTTATGCAAATAACTCTTAAAAAAATTTCGTGCAGTTCTCATGCATATATTAATTACTATTAGAATACCGGCGCGTGCGCAACAGCCGCTGTATCTGATCACCACTTTCACTATAACTACTGTATACCGCATTATGCAGAGTAAAAGCTTCTGTTTAAATTTACGATTAGTTATGGCGATTTGTTTATCGAAACGTCGATAGAACACCTCGTTTCGATTCTAACTATATACATTCGTTTATCATTTTATTGATGTAATTACATTAATACCAATAATAAGTATAGTTTATAGGGGAAGGTTATAAGTTAATAATATATTTTTCAATTTTTTATGTGTCGAAAAACGAAATGCACTTTCATCGCATTTAAATGAATTATTCAGTTCCATAGCTGTGTTAACTTAAAATTGTTGTAGGTACCACTTCTTATATGTATATTTGTATATCTAGCTTCGTTAGCCAGCTTGATTAGTACTTAAAGTACCTACTTAAAGAGAAAATTGGAAAGTATTTTCTTGGTATTCGTATTTTATGGCCGTCTGTTTTATTATAACAGTTTGTTATATTTGAAACTAGCTGTGTACCCGGCGGTTTCACCCGCTGTTTTTTTCTTATTTTTTTACTTTTAAACCTTTCCTGAACTTCCACAAATATTTCAAGATCAAAATTAACGAAATCGGTCCAACTGTTTTTGAGTTATAGCCAGACAAACGACAGCCATTCATTTTTTTATATAAGAAGATAACAAAAGTCAACACACTAATGTCACAAAATGACTCACCCACTGCTGAAAGCGCATTAATTAGAATAATTTAGCCAAAAATAACTAACTTTCATTGACTGTTAGCTTCCGGAGTCAAATCACGTTAGCTTCGATACTGGTTTCGATAATTATCCAAAGTTGTACCTCATCTTGTTAGCGTGGTTTGAATTGCGTAAGGCAATAATGCACTTCAAAACGTATGCCTTGGTGTAAGCGGATATGTAGAAAACCGGAACTTGTACGTAAAAACTAAATATCGGTGTATAGTAAATTAATTATTTTTAGCTTTGTTGACTGAATAAGAATCAATGAGAGTCAAATAAAAGAAATAATAAATGTCTTTTGATTTTTATTAACACGTTTGCATGAAAAATGCGAACATATCTCAGATCGCACATTTTTGTTTTTCTTTTAATCTCACTTGACTGGAAGCACCGATGCGATATATGACTTCGAAGTACTAAAAATTCTTATGAAGAACTCAAAAAGTGTATGGTTATAAGAGTTTGTTCAAAGCACCTGATCACCTATATAATTAGGACTTCAACGCGTTCCCCATTGTTACTACATTTGAAAATAAAAGAGCTTTTAATTTTATGTATGTTTAAATAAAAATATCTAATTGTTCCTTACCAATTTTATAAATGCAAAAGTGTTAATACTTTTTTCTCAAAGCAAATGAGCAAAAATTTCATCATAATTATTTGCAAGTATCTAGTCTTAGTAGGCGAGGAGTGACATAGGATACATTGAATCCCAGAACGATATGATTTCTAATAAATTCTAAACGTAAGTAAAACCGCAAGGCACAGCTAGTATCTGATAATTGTGTGCGTATATATAAGTACCTACATATAATGTAAAAATGTTACGGCGAGTTTTATAACAAGAATAGGTGTAATTTAATTGTTTGTTACGGTATCTTAATACACTAAGCTGTTGTGTAGACGTGTAAAATATATTCTCTAGACTTAATAAAGTAATTATCTAGAAACTAGTTACATCCTACTTTAAAAAAAAATTACATATTTTTCAAAAATATACCTACTTACTCATTTCATTACCTAACCAACAATCTTTTTTAATTTAATTGGCATATAAAGTGTGAAAGCTAGAGTTTTGTTAGTTTCTATTTGTGTCTGAATAAATAATTAAGAATGCTAATCCTTTTAAGCAAATATAAATGTGACTCAATTTAAAATTAAAATTATATCTTAAAGTTTGGACCAATACTTGAATGATATCAAATTGATAAAAGTTTTATGAAGCACAAGAGCATTGAAACCATGCATTTTGAACGTGATGTTTGAACGTATTTTGTAGATGTAAAAGAAAAAGCTTCATCATCATCATCACTATCAGGCCATAATTGCTAACTGCTGACCATAGATCCCTCTCGTATGCCTCTTTCCAGTAATGTGGCAACTATGTCCATGTTTTCTCCCGCGATTTTTATTACACCTACTGTTATAATTCTACTAATCCCATATACTAATATAATAAACGTGATAGTTTGAATATATGGGTGTTATCTGTATGTTACTCAATCACGCTAAAACAGACCCTGAATACCCTGGATTTACACATAGGCCTTTTTATCACCGAAAAAATGAACGTTTCCTGCAGCACACCGACAAGAAGGGCGGGGCACAGCTAGTCGTCATTATATACTTAACTACGTAACCATAAGCATGATTACAGGATACCACTAGGTCAGTGAGCAAGTGAGCACACCCATATAATAAAGAAATCGTTAAAATAGACAAAGCAATGTCAAAAACGTTCCACGGTTCGTGGTCGTACATTAGTAGACCAAAACGCGTGAAAATGTTTGAAGGTGAGTGATATAATACGTAATTCATGGATACCTACAATTACATTAATGAGTTTATTATTAAAGCAAAATTGAGATTTCAAAGTGACTGGCTTGCGGTCCCGTAATTGTATAATCTTAGAATTTTTAAGATGTACAGAAGAACAGTTTCATTTTGTTATAATTATACGGGTCTACTCACGTAGGTAGGTATTATTGAGTCGTATACTCTGACTATAGTTTCGATCACATCCGGTGATCTTTTTATGTACATATGTGTTTTTTATTTAGTCTGATCGATAAAATAGAAATAAAAGTGTTTTAGTCACATTTTTTAAAATCCTGCATAAAATGTCAGTTATTTTTTTTTATAGTTAACATTTATGAATAAACAAATATACTAAAAATATAGGACCAGTACTCGTACTGGTCCAATAAGAGAGAGCTAAAAAGTTTTTGGTTTAAATAAAAGTAAGTGGATAAATAGACACATCGTCTGATTTAAACCTCAAGTATAAATAGTTTAATTCAAATTTAGAATCTTATCTTCAAACTACCAGACTACAGCTCTACCAGCATTACAAGCTGCATATTTGATTTAGCCAACTTAATAAAGTTTCCACTCTCACGAGCGTGGTCATGTGAATGTACTTGTTAGTTACAATTTCAGCAATTTGCGCTGTATTTGCATACCTAATTAGTTGTTTAATTCAAGCTCCATATTCGGCAGTCTCTCACGGAGGCATGCAATTAACGGCGAAGTAAGGACATGCCTTTAGGCTTTGGGAGCGCTATGATTGTGTTTCGTGACAGGGTTTTGAATTATAGATAAAAACATAGATACGTATATAGATAGAACTCTTGACTAATAATTAACAACAAAAAGGACAAGACAAAAAACCATTTTTAGTTGAAATTAGCGTATCAACTGACGGATTTATCGTCTGTAGTGATCTTTCATACTTCTCTTTCTTACTGGCGGGATTTTAAATTTGCCTAGGGAAATACTGCCTTGGCAGTTATTTGGTCGTCAAACTGCATAGAAACTGGATTGGACAATATTTCGAGTGAAATTACAGGACAAACAGAGATCCAACAGCTAATATTTTAAAGTAATATCTTAGAGATTTACAGTTGAAGTCTTTCTTTATAATTTTATATTTACAGTTGAAATCTAAGCACTCTGAAGCTTTTAAGTTAATAAAAGAAGTAACCTATTCCTTACAAATGATACCTGCTCCTCAAAGGTTTCAAATTTGATTTAGCTTCTTCCAATTTCACCAGTCGCTTACCTGAAACAAAAATGATAGTCCATTAGTAAAAATCTAAAATTGTTTATCCGAAAACGCAAATAATAGAAACCCAGTAGAGTCTACATTCGTAAAAAGCTTAAGTTTATCTTCAAGTCGCGAGTGAAAAAGTACAAAGAATGAATAAGTTAATTTAAAAATATTTTTTTAAATCAGTTTATTGCATTGTCATTAGTTAATCGGACATTGGAAAGTGGTTCAAAATTGAGTTGCAAGTTTTCACCTGAACAAACATATTAAACAAAGCAACATTGCAAGTTAAATAAAAGCTTTCAAAAAAGATAGTTCATCAAACGCTAACACGGTACATCATCGCCAGTCAAAGAACACGCAGTAACAACCCGCCGACAGCCTCATAAGCTATTAACTTGGCACAAAAAGATAAAAGTATCGCAACAAACGTGTGTAATAGATGTTTAATTTGCCGTACAATGTGTAACGCCCGTTTAATCGTGGTCGCAAGTTAGTATAGTAAGGCAATAGTTTAAACAAAATATACCTCTAAAGGGTTTGGAAGGTGTGTCAAATCTATGAATGTAACATAAATGCCAAATCTTATCATCTTAATCATCTTTAGTTTTGTAAATTTCTTTGTTTTAGTTATTTTACTTTTTTATTAATGCCAAATTGATTTCAAAATCTGTCAAATATAGTCAAAATTATGTGATCACGTACATTATTTTGACCACATTTGACAGATTTTGAAATCGATGACAGAAAATGTTTGATATCGAGTTAATTTAATTAGACTAAGGAAACAGCCAAAATAATTAAGAATTTTAAATGTTTTCCATAAGTTTTTGTTTTGATTTCATTTAATTTGATGAAAAAATTTGAAAAAAACAAAAACAATAAACTACCAACTGTTTGGAAGTAACTTCATAGTTGAAACGAGTTGTCACAACGAGTTTCGTAAATCATTTGATCGTTTAAGTACTGTCAAGGAATTAAGTATTAAAGAAATCTAAATGCATGCTTGTGATTTCAAATAACCCTCAGAGCGGCATAAAACGGCATATTAGCATTATAAACGAGGTGATAAATGTTGTTTGTTAGGAACCAATTTAGAACTATAATTAACTGCACTCCACAAAGACAGTTAAAATACTTCATAAAAAATCTCAAGGTTTAGCAAAAAAACACGTGAAATTATAATAATTATTTATGTCTGAATTTATTCATAGAAGGTCGGCAACTTTTGGTGGCAAAAAGTGTTGCTATTTCGAAACTGGACCGTTACCTCAACCTTAATTTGCCTAGCATTCATTATTTTCATAGTACCAATTATTCAAGATCATGAAATATTACCATATTAAATCTGTCTGCAACTGGTTTAATTCAATTTCTCGACTTAAATTTTATGTAAAATGCTAAAAAAGGTAAAAATAAAAGTACGATATATCGAATAAAAAAATACAGACGTGAGTAAAATCATAAACCGGCCCCAAGAGTAACCCATTAAACTAAAACAAAAAATATCAGAGTGCTGCAAGTTTAAGTTGATTTTCCGGAATTAAAAGTAGTGAATTTGCATGTAATTCGATAAGGAAGTACCTACCTAGTTATCTTGGATTTACGAGTACATTTAGGTTACATATTATTTCCAAAAAAAAATCAGTGTCTACAGGATAGCGTATAAAACCTCGCAGCTAGTACTCTGTATTGATAATCAAAATTGTGTTAATGCAAGTTTCTCTTGAATAAAACCTGTGTCCAGTTGTCCAGTCTAACTTTTAACATAAATTCTCAAAGACAATTGTCCCACACTTACAAGGTAAATTGGTAGCGTTATGCAAATTTCAGTTGCGATAACGACCGCACGCAATTTACATTGCACACTGCATTGTACACAGTTTATTTTGCACGCGAAACCATCAACAATAGCAATATCTAACTTAAGGGGAGATAAACGGTCGTCAATTATCTCTTTCACGCATTGTAGACAAAATTGTAATGCTCATCATTTTCTGCCCATTAGGCGATTGCTGAACATACCTACGAGTATGCATTGGATATAAAATCACTGAAATGGAATAAAAATGATTTAAAATAACAGGGAAAAAGTTTTAAGAAATATATCCTAATCCATCATTTCATGTATTTTATTTTTACGGAATTTAAAGACACTATTTATGGCTTTTTATTTTTTACTCTTTGGTCAAATTAATAAATATAAAAACGAAAAATAGTTTAAAACTATTCGAATGTTATCTGATGTAGGTAATATGAAATTATCTGTTGTATTTAAAACTTCTTCAATCATTTTATATCTTTAAGAATATTAAAAGGGACAAAATGTATAGCTGATATCCATTTTACTCCGCCTTAAGGTTCCATACAAACACGATCTTTATCGAAAGACATTATTATTTCAAACCCTAAGTTGTTTATTAGACATTAAAATGGCTTTCTAAAATTTGCGTCTAGACGCTAGATCACAAATAAAACATAATTTATCGATAAACATAAACATCAAACAAGGCGAAATGGCTTTTTCTTTTTGGTTATTTAAAAAAAAATGAAATATGCAGCATTTTTTAAGGTGTGGCAGATTGTCATTTAACTTGACACTCTCTTTGTCGTGGTAGGTTAATTCATAGTTCCCTTAAAAACCAAAAAAATAAAATTTTATTCAGATTATAAAGTAAATAACTCCGTCTCATGCATAAATAACTTATCGTAAATCTTTACATATCATAATGTCGTCACCTGAATTGACATGTAATTTACGATTGGTATCTTATCGGTCAAGTCATTTATCAAGTCCTAGTGTCGGACCTTGACATCGCATTGTTACGCTTTCGCAACTCACGGCCGCCACTACCTTGTATTTTGCATTCGTGATTTGTAATTAATGATATTAAATAACTAGTAGCTGCTAGTTGAAACAACGAATGAATTTAATATTATTAAATAGATAGGATAAGTATATTAAAAAAAAAAGATTTTTTTTGGGGTTTTATGACAAAAAAATCTAAGGCACCAGCGAAGAATCATCAGGCGATATGGCGCAAAAACAAAACCTATTAAAAAAGAAATGTTCAAATAATGACTTCAGTTTTGAATAATCTATACCTACGTATGTAAAATAATATATTATAGTAATATTATAATCTAATATCTGTACGTAACTCTCAGGTTGCTAGGTCATTGCGGAGACTTGCAGGTTTACCTAACCAAACATTCCCGAGATATTTTATTAAAATGGTATTAAAATATCTAGACTTTATCTTGATTGCTAAGCTGAATACGATAATATCTTCGTTTGTCAAGCATTGAACCGAATGACTGTCATAAAATCGGGTGCTAAATGCTAATTTCACTTGCAAAAGGCATGATCTGCCTGTCATCCTAAGTGTTTGCTTTACAATTAAGGCCTCTAGTTTCAACTAGGAGAAGATTCAAGAGAGATTTCTTATTTTTACAAAGCAAAACTAATTTTATTTAACGTAGCGCTTTGGGAAATAATACAATATTTATGTCACTAGGGGCTCGATATTTGAATCGCTCGCAAGAGTTTTCATGCTAAATAAACAACTTTCGGACGAAATCTTAAGGACTGAAACTTCGTTACAAAATCAAAAAACACTAAAGCGAAAGATTCCAAAATTGAGTCCGTAGTAGCTAACCACTACTACTTATTACTGGCTCGAATAAATGTACTGTTAAAATCGAATGATTTTTTTTTGTTGCAAATACGAAGATTTGAAACTCAAATTCAAATTCAAATTCAAAATAATTTATTCAAATATAGGTACATCAATGCACACTTATGAATGTCAAATACAATTTTTACGAATAAATTAATACACAATAAATTAAATGTCAAAGAAAACAATATTATTAGAATGTCAAAAAAATTATATAAATTATTGCAATGTCAAAATATCAAGATATAAAATAACTACAATAGTAGGTATAATCAGTCAAGACACTTATGAATGTCAAATACAATTTTTACGAATAAATTAATACACAATAAATTAAATGTCAAAGAAAATAATATTATTAGAATGTCAAATTCAAAAAAAAAAAACTGATTGGCAAATGTTAATAGTAATCTGATAAATCGGACTTTAGTCACGAATTACCTACTTACGTACAAGTTCCATTTTCGATTCGATAATTAAGCTCAGTAGCTATCGTGCGCCACATCGGTCTCGGCTTTTAGTTCAAAATGTGTCTTAAGCACGCCTTTAAGCGAAACATTTTATGTAGTCGTGATAAGTCGATATCAAATTAATGTCACAACGTTACTTTATTCGAATATCGATAAATATCTTATAAATTACAGTGCCCGTGCGATAATAAAATAATGATTGGTTTAGTGTTTCGTATAACAACGTAATAGCAGGCAAAGCACACCACTAGGTATATAGTCTCGCACAATTACGTCTTGCAGGCCTACTAGTACTTAGACCGATGAATAATAGGAACAGGGTCCTTTAGGATACTATATTTTTTATCCTGTTACTATTTTCCTGTTTTTGGTCAAGTTTATTTTAATAAGAGTAAAACTGTGGTTTGGAATAAAGTTGTGTGCTCTATTCAAAGTAAAAAATAAAATACTTACTTTAACGTTATTTACAGCCTCGTTACATTGTTACAGAATGAATCAAAGCTTTTTATAATAAAAAATATTTCTTATTTTTATATTGTCCTGTTCTTTTCTAAAGACTATCGACATCTTCAACCGTCATCTTCCTAGAAATTTGATATTCCCATTGCATAATAAAATGTGAATATTGTAGAATTGTAAATGCGACCCCTGATATCTAATTGGACCAATGACCCAAGTCTCGGGCCGTGACCTCGTGATTTTTACCATCGACTTTCGCTGTGCCCATCCAATTATCTGAGTTGTCGCCGTCTATTTTCTATTTATAAATTTCTCTACCGCCAAAAGTACCTCTGTGAAATCTTTGTACGACTTTCCCAAATATATACAAAGTACCTTGCATAAAATATCCGTAGGCTATCCGACTAAGGCTCACAAGTCTCTCATTAGGCCTATGATTCATAGGTAGAGCGAAATGATATCGATGCCTTGAGCAAATTTTAGACTAGTAAATAGAGAATTTGTTTACTTCCGTGAACCGAACATTTCCTGCTTTGTTTATTTTAGCCAATGGTCCACTTTGTTGAACCAACCTTGTGCTTTGTGCCTTTCTATGACTGTCAAATTGACATTGACATGTTTAAGGAACTTTAAACTTATTTGACACGCAAATTGTATAAAATGCCCAAGATAATTGCGTCGACACCCGTGTAAGTTCAAAGTTAAAGGTTTGGCAACCTTATTATTTAGATCTGACGTGAATGGAATTTCCGTGAGAGACAAATAGAGGATGGAGGAAGTCGCGGATTGAAGTAATTGTTTTAAAATTGCTTAATTTATTTCTTAAGCATAAAATCACTAGAGGTATTATTATATCTTGAAGCAGCGAACTATATACCTATCGAAGATTTCCCGGTATTTTATAACTTTCGGGATAAAAAGTACTAATCATGTTGTGCCGTGAAGAGGTGAAGAAAAAGCGTGAAATCACTTCGTAAAGTGTGATACAACTTTCATTTATACATAGTTCACGAGTGTAGTTCTCAAAATTATTTCGTAATACCCACATGAACTGCCAGCTGCAACAAAAGATAACCCTCTGCCGCACCCCGGTCAAATAATTAACCTTTTAACTTTCCACTACTTATAGGTACCTTTTTCCTTTTTCTAACATTCCTAACTGAGTACAAGATCAATACACCTTATATATAGTACCTACCGATCATTGAATAAACACGTCGAGTGATTCAAAATTCCAAGCTGGGAATAATAGTAGATATTTCGTAAACGATCTCGATATAAGAGCTCTCGAGTATCTGCGTATGACTAACGCACTCGAGTTTGGTACTCGTAACAAGGCTTCTTGTTAGGAATATCGCACCATACTTATTTAGAAATTGTGGGTTTAGGAAACCCTCAATTTGTGTATTCAGTTGCATGGGTACTTGAATATAGAATTTACTTGCTGAGAAACTCTAGCTAAGTTCTATTAAGTAACTAACCGTTGAGATAACCTGAATAGCTGACAGAACCCTAAACAATCGGGACGTTCTTCAAAACTTCCCTCATTTTGTCTCTTTATGAGTTTTGATGTGATAATTGAAGGAAGTTTTAATAATTTAGTAGGGGTTTTAGGTTCAACAAAGCTGAAAAAATACTTGTAATGTTTTACAGCAGTATCTTCCTAACTAAATGTCGCATTTATGAAACTGAAGCTGCATTTGTTTTAGTCCTTGTAACATAATTAACCAGTATTTTAGTAACAAAAGCATCTCATACTTGCCTACTTGCCTTGCCTGTTATGGGCAAACGTGACGTTTAGCATCAGGCGAGCGATTTGCTCGTCTCGTCACTCAATTACATAAAAAAAAAACTTGCAATCCCAAAACCATAGCCGTTGTAAGTCCTCATTAAAAACGTATCAAAGCTAGGCACCACGCGTGGTTGGTCAAACTGGCGACATCGGAAGTTGTGACAGCTGCCTGTCGCGGCCCTGGACTCTTTGCTCCGAGGAAGTAAGGAATTACGCCGATCTAGCGATAGTGGAACAATGGAGCAAGCGCCAGTAGAAAGCCGTTGTTTCTTCAAATGAAATGTGTGTGAAGTTATATTAATTGCGATCCAGATAAAACTAAACAAATAGCCATATTTTATTAGCTACCGGTATAATTGGCAGCTAATGATGATTAATTTTCGTTTGATCGTGTGACGGCTTACTTAATACTGGTACGTTATTTATTTTATGTGTTGTATAAATTATGGTTTAATGAACACTAAATTATGTCTGTCGCTTTACAACATTCGGTGATAGTCTAGTAATAAAATATGTTTGACGCTAAAACATAATATTAGGAAACACTTCTCGACTGGACAAACCCAGACATGTTTTATGTAATGAATTAAACATCTGATAAGATGTTGTTAACTTGATATACGAGGTAGTCCACCTAGAGCACCCGTCCGAAGAGCACCTGCGCGAAGAGCACCCAGCCTAGTCCAGGAAGAGCACCTATCCATTTTTTTGGCAGGTGCTCTTCGTGGATTCAAATCGTTGTTTTCATTAATGTACTTTTTTTGCTATTTTGCTCCACTGCAAATTTTTGCTTAAGCTTATACTAAAAAAAAAAACAAAAAAATCTTTTTTTTGTTTTGTTCTCAAATCAAACTCTAAAAAACTAATCAAACTCTTCGATGTCAAATAAAATTAAGGAAATTAAGTATTAATCATAATGATAATGCTCGATGACATAAATATTACTCATACTGATTTCATTTTATCAATGAAATTGGTGACAGCTGTCAAATCAGAGTAATATTTACGTTTTAGTTTGAATATTGTATGGGCCTTACTTATTGACGCTGCGTAAAGTATAGTGACATGCATTAGTATGTTATCAATCTATGCGAGGTTTACAAGTAAGGCCGTATTTTGTCAGTGTAGTATGTCCGCAATTTTTTAGGAACCAGTCAGATAGTGCTTAATTTGGACCGGCCGTTAAATCGGACTGCTTTTTACCGGTAAACTGGTTGTGGTCTTGTGCAGTTATAAAAAATGTAATAAATTCGTTTCGTTACGTTGTCAGTCTCAATTCGATTTATTCAGCTTGAAACTTTCAGATTTGTTGAGACGTGACGAACCGAACTTGTCACACCTGTCTCGTCATCTATTAAATAACTGGCGACGATAATTTTATTGGGAACCTGTACGAAGAGAGAGAGAGAGAGAGAGAGAGAGAGAAAAGAAAGAAAGAGAGAAGAAAGAGAGTGTATTTTGAGTCATAGAGTCTTATAAGTCCTGCCTAGACTTAAATCAAGCAGTGCTTCAAATTCTGTACTAATTTCGTATGTGACATTTCATGTCAGCGAAGTTTGTAGATCATTTTAGGCAGTGATAAAATTTTAAGCTCCGGTTGTAAGAAAGGCCCTGTAATACTTTTTTTTACTTTAGGGATGTGCAAAGTAATTAAGTGATTTCATTAAAAAAACTGGGTCTGTTCCAGCTACATTTTTTTTGTGTGCAAAGTTTCTCTTTAATTGATCGTAAAGTTTATAAAAAGTATTACGCCTGATGTAAATTTTACAAGCTCATGTAACGTTTTAATCGCTAAAACTCCACATTCTTGTTTCTACCAACAAATGGTTCAAAGTCAAGTTACCTAACAACAATGAAATGAATCATTAGGCCAGCGGCTTGTCCAAATAGGAGCAAATATTTTTTCTTGTTGTGTAACAGTGATTGATATGTCTGGGAATACGTGTTTGGCCAGTTTGCTGAGACAGCCTTAATGTGGTTTTTTTAATTTCACTTTTGATTAAATACCTGATACGTCTTATGAATAGAAGGCGATGACTAGATGTCTGATTAACGTTACAGTTCGCGATGGTTGAATGTGTGTACCGCTATTTAGACTCTGAAAACTTTATACATATAATATATTTCACAAAAACAGAAAAATATAGAATTACAAAAAGAGGAGGAGGAGAAAATCTAATGTATTATACGTATGTATAAATAAGAAACAAATAATCTGTTTTTCAACTCTTCTCAAATTTTAAAATATGCTTACGATATAATTTATCATTCAAACCCTTACAAAATAACCCCAATTAAACCCCATACTCATTCCTCCAAAGTTGCCAATTAATATTTTCGCAATAGAATTGCCAGCGTTGCTACACTAACGAGCGCTAGACTAATCGGTTGCAACTGGTAATACAATCTTTTCTTTATAAACTCGGATAGCAATTAATATTACTTAAGTCGGTATAATGAACGTTTCACGCCCGAGTTGCCACACTAAGCTCCGTCTAAAGCGAGCCTTTTTATCTTATCAAGTTACAAGGTATCGTTTTCACTGGAATTAATTCAAGTGACGCGAATTACAAGCTTGTTCGCTTTGTAGGTGGAACGGTACATCTGACGCCCTCATCCATTACGAGAAAGCGGTAAGATTTTGGCGACATGACATCTTCATGCTACTCTTTAAAGTACAATTTCACAAGACATTACTTGGAATCTTTAATTAATCAAGTTGTCAAGTTAGACTGGAGTTACAACTATATTACTAACTATATTACAGTTGTTGTATTCTTGTTTACATTTATTTTATGATAATAGTAATATTATTATAGTATACTTAACTAGTTAACTCTGTTGGTCTAGCAACTAAGCGAAGATGGCAAATACCTAATGAAAATATGAAGTCACAATTTAGGTCATCTACAAAAAAGATGAATTGTACTAGACTTCAATAAAGTCGTATTTAAATTAATTACTCGTTGTTGCAGTAAAAGTCCATAAACAAACCCTCAGGCCAAACAAATCAAAGAGCATCAAATAGGCAGTGATTGAATAGAAGTCTCTCAAGTTATTTATAGATAGAATCGCCGCCGACTTAGATCACAGCACACGTACGTTTCACACGTCGAAGAACATTGGCTCCACGTGATCCGCACACCACTCGTTCAATTTCTGAGCGCGTTACTTTTCGTTTTCACTGCTCTATAAATATAAATTTTATATAAAACACTTTCGCCAGAAGCGGCTTTTGTTAGCTATTCTGGTTGATCTATTTCCGTGAGCGTAGAAGTTTTAACAATGATGTCGATTTTGTGTCGCTTTTGCTGATCTGGACTAAATAAATAAGTTCTAATAGAGTCAGTTAGGTTAAGTTCTTTAATAGAGTAAGTTATTAATTACTCTTGTAATCTGTTCTAAAATAACTTTTTATTCAATGTCTTTTTTCTGACTTATCTACCAGTCTCTCCACTCTTATTTTATTTTGGCAATTTTGTAAGAATGATTTCGGCGATCCTCATTTCATCTTTTTATGGCTTCTTTATACGGCTCGCATTATTGTTTATTTTTTACTTTTACATGACCTACTTTTATTAACAGCTTCTCCGAAGTATATTTTGCGAAAGCATCTTTTATTTCTTTTTTCCTTGGCTTAAATAGTGACTTATAAAATAGCTACCTCTAATGTCGTTAATCGGTTTGATTCGTAAATACAACTGGTTTTACCGATTATAAATTCTAGTATTTGCAGAGATTAGCTTAGTGCTAAAGAATTTTGCAATTACATAAAAGTCAGACGTGTAAATGTATAAATAACTTCCGTACTTATTAGATGAACATAATCCGCTTTCATATTTTAATTCGTTTATTAAATAGTCAGTATAATTGGATGTGTATAAACTGTTATTGATGAATTACCTCTTATTGGCACTAAGTGCATTCTCTGCTGATCATTTCCTTGTGCAAGCTGGAGTTAAAGTCATAAATTTGTATAATTGTGACAGGTTTAATGGCTATTTTATATAATTTTTTGATGGACAGCATTCTTTGATTGACAGATATTGGTATTTGATCAACGACCCTGTCTCGTCGCAAGTGCTATTGCACAATAAAATTGGTTGATAAATGGCTAATTTTACAAAAACCTTTCCGGGCTGGCAAACCATCGACAATATCACTGATATGGCTGGTTACAACATATTGACGACATATTGAACAAAACATATTGAAGTTTGGAGGTCAGTAGGCTTAACTTCTTGCCTCTTGCGATCTCATGCTGTACTTTTAAAATGCTGATATCTCAGTCAAATGGTCATGGTAAATGTAATCAATAAATCACATTTATTAAAAAAATTCAAGTACAAACTTCGTTGTTGTTCGTCGCTATAGCGATCGAGCCTTAACTACGAGTAATATTTTAGTTGTAGTATTTTTTTAAAAGCTTCAGTACTCCTACTTAAAGAAAAAAACATATTTTTTTAAATAAATATTGCATGATATTTTGTTTTTAAAGCGTTTCATATTATTATTGTGTTAAAAATCCGACGCAATTAGCACATTGCGTTATGTGCAACAAACGTCTTTGAATCACACTGACATTATAAATGCGAAAGTTTGTAAGAGAGTGAGTATGTCTGTATGTTTATTACTTCTGCAAGCTCACGGTACAACAGTTCAACGGGCTTGGAACTTTGATAAGGAGGTAGTTTAACCCCTGGATTAATCCGTGGGCTATTTTTCACTCGGATAAATTAACGATTCTTGTACCTAATAGAGCGGGAAAAACCACGAGATGCCGCTAGCACAGCTATACAATCAAAGCCACTCGTAAACGTATTGAGAAAAACATGTCAATTTCACACAATCTGTCATTGGGTTATTGTGTCATAATAAACCGCTGTAACACCCGATTGAACGTTTTCACGTAACACTCGTGCTCGGTTAGCTGTCGGATGTAACGAAGGTTTTCACACTTTGCAACATCTGCCTATTATGTTCGGTTATAATGTAATGATACCTATTTACATAAATTATCGTAGTCATACCATTTTATTGTAGGTATCGAAACACTTTCAAATGATTATCTACACCGCTGCAATAATAGTTAGCTCTCTAAGCGGGGATTCTTTGATGCAGGTTTGGTATGGTACGGCTGTGGCGCAGTATGAAGTTTTAGATCGCCTGTTGTTTTGCTTTCAGTGTCCCGACAGCCTTATTGAGTGATCTGACGGAAGTATCTCTTCTTAGTGTAGATGTTACTGACTATACTGCTCGAAACATATAATCCGAAAATAACCACCCAGACGAAGAAGATTATCATACCTACTTACGAGTACTTACCCACTTAGGAACGATGTACATAAATATACCTATACCTGAAGTAGCTCTGCACCTGAAAATCTGTTCTTGGTTTACTATTCAGTTTCTCGGTCTATTTTATGTCAGTTTGTTAATTTTTTTACAAGAATGCAAGGAAAAAGGTGTAATGATGCAAAGGATGGGTGGGATCGGTTCGTACTAAAAATTTGCAAAAAAGTTAGATGTCGTGAGTAAAATCTCAAAGCGAAGCCTGTATCATAGCATAGAAATTACTAACATACTATTATATAGTAGTTATTTATAACAAGTTTGTCAAGGGTTTATAACGTTTTTATAGCTGAGAACAAGTATTGGCGCCATTGCTCGTTATTAAACATATGATACCGATATCGCCTTAAAACCACTGCGATTCTAAATTTGGCCTGCTCTCCTATCGCACCGGTTTCGAAATAAAATCATTGCTAATTTTGCAACTTATCAATCTTTATAAGACAGGCTAGTGTTTTTTTGATATTGGCTGGACTTTATTCAAGCAATGTCATTCATTTCAAATGATGTTTGCAACGAGTTTTCTTAACCCGTTGTCGGTAAAAGTTGTTTCGTGACGCGTATCGCGTGTTTGAGATGTTGTTAGTTGGTAGTCTAAATACAAAGATGTAATTACGTCTGATAAGTAGGCTTTGTTGTCGGATGTGGTGCGAAAATGAGCAAAAAGTTATGTCGAAGAAATGTGATGATATAACCGATTATACGGGACTAGTAACCGGAGAACATTGTAAACATATTATGGATTAAGTTTTTTGTGGTTAAGTTTTTGTATAGCTTTCTGTCAGAGCAAGGATCGGTGTCAACTTTGTGACATAATAGGTATATCATTTTTTGTTCCAAATAAGTACCTAGTGATATGTGACGTATCGCAAACGTTACGAATATGAAAACTTGACAGATTGTCACGTTACTTAGAGACACTATTACCGGTACCTATTGTATTTATAAAAACTAATGATGCCTGCAGGATATCGAGTGAAACTGTGAGACCAGTAACAATTCATAAAAATTAAGCCTATTGCTCAATTCCGCTTTTACAGTTGAATAACAGTCATTACAACGCGTTACATAGAAAGCTTGTCACATTGTTTATGTGACAAGTTCGCGTCAACTCGACAACGGTATTTTGGTTAAGCTGCAATTCTCATGTCCGTACGTATGTGAGTTGCGTAATAATACCTAAATAATAGCAACATTAGCATTGGTTCACAATAGAGCGGCGGCACAATGTTAGCAGGTGAATTGCGATTGTCTTGGAATTTTGAAGCAATGTCAAAGGTACTATTATTTTCGAGGGCTGGCGCGAGGTTGTTGATTTTTTTAATTAGCTGGTACTTGTGCTGCCGCGATATAAAGTTTTTTTTTGTTTTGTTTTAGCCATGAATTTACTGTAAGTTTTTCTGAGTTAAGCTTAAAAATATCCGTAAGTAAGGTAAAGCTCAAAGTTTTTGCTTACTATTATATAACGGTTTTTTATTGTTAATTTCCTGTTAAATTTTGTTTAGTTAAGCCGCAAAAGATAACAAAAATATCGATTGTCATCAATTGAAATAAAAGCTATGGTTGATTAGTGTTTATTTCTTATCAATGTATTTTAACTTTAGTCGACAGACATAATTTATTTCGTGTAGCTGTCAATTTTCTAGGCAGCAGTTATAATTCATTCCATTTTACAAAGTAAACTAACTGAGTAGCAAAACGCTGTTCCCTTCGCTGAAATATCAAACACAACTACAAGACCGATGGCCGTGCTCGGGTTTAGATAAAAGCAATTCATGCAAATCAATTCTAATCTACACAAAAACAGTAGATCACGTTCCAATACCGTATTATTCAAACAATGGCCGATATTTAAATCAACACGTCGAGTTAGTATTGATTTACTGTTGGAACGGTGGGCAGTGATCACGTTTTCAATGTTCCGTTTTCGTAATTATTGGTCGTAGCAATTAGTAACAAGCATCCTGTTTTCTTGTTATAAAATAACAAGTTTTATCAAGTCCTTGTTGGATGTTGCAATTAAAATTGTATCATTATCTCTTTCCAATTTGAGTTCATTTTGAACTTGAAGATGAGAAGTAAAAAAGTTAACTTCGTTTTTTTAGCTAATCACACGAGTACCAATTAGCATTGAATATCCTGGGTTGTTTTAATTAAATGTTATCTTAGTTGGATGTAGAGCCATTACTTTTAACTTTATCACCTTAACATTTGAAAAGTTGATAAGAAAATAAAAAAGTTTAGGTAACAGGTTTTCTTGTGACTTTTTTTTTTGATGTTGATCAATTAACATTGCCTTTTTTATTGGGGTTGCATTTGAAACAACTAAAAGTTGTTTGTGTCATAATTAATCTTATCAATTGGCAACGAGCACCCCGTTTTGTTGTTATTTCATTCTCATTGAATGTAAAAAGGTGATATAACTATAAGTTAATTGTAGCAATAAGCTTTGTTTTTTTTTTATTTAGCTGATATCTTTGTATGGTGACAATTACGAGTAAGTAACATTTCAAATTAAGGTACAATAAAAAAAAAAATTTAGTGTTTTCGTAATTAATAATATCAATTAGCGGTAAATTTCGTATGTTGGTCATTCTATCAACGTCAATACGTCAATCATATAAATTTTCATTATTTTATTTGGGCTACATTTTGATTAACTAAAATTGTTGAAAGTAATATCTTGAGTTAAAAATTGTTACAAAAAATTATAATAACTACATGTACCTAAAATTGGAGTGATCGATGAAAAATTAACTTTTAAGCATGAGTAGTATAATAATCCAAATTTTCTGTTTCGTTAAGTATTTAGATGCTTTAGTAGCTGTTTATGTTTTTATTTATTAGTTTTTGTTGCCTCTGTCTTTCAACAGGCATTTATTTCGGTTGACACTGGTCTCTTTGATAGAACAAACCTATAGCCGTTTCATTTTCAAGTGTTCAATTGAAAAGAGACGCAGATAATTTCAGCGCTGTCATGTCTATCGCTCTCTGCGTGAATATTACTCGAAATGCCATTGTATTAATCTTATCAATCAATCCAATCCTAGTAGGCAGGTTCTTTGTAGAGAATGAGGTCATAGTGTCTTTCGAAATCATTTCAATAAGCTGCTATCGACAGTGTTCGTGACACTTCAGTATTACAAAGTTCATCTAATCAATAGGCAGTTTAAAGATCGAGGCAGTGATCAGCATTTATGACAAGGGCGTTGCCGACATCCGTCTACCGCGTTTGTTTGCGATATCAAATCGATTAGATCCGCTTTTAAAATTGTCATACAATCAAAGGTTTCAATAGCGCGACGTGTCGCAACTTAAGCTTTAGCACCTGCGACAAAGTTGCTAAATTCGCTCGAACAAAAGTAATATGGAATGCAATTGTCGTGAACTAAGTTACGTTCACGCCGCATGACCTTGCCTGAATGAGGTGCACCTATAATGGTCCGGAAATTATAAAGCTTTTGTAGTTCAGTAGATTCAGTGTAATATAATTTTAGTTTTTGCGGTTTTCCATGTCGGCCGCGCGCCGGAATTGAATAGGCTGCCGGTGTCACAACACGCTAATTATATTTGTGTGGTCTGCACGCGTTTCAGATAAACCACAGTTTTTTCAACGTTCATTTTAAAACTAACAATCAAACCACGCACCTAAGTGATTGTTGTTGTTTTATTTTTCGTTGCGTATTTGCCACAAAAAAACAATAATTTGTCCTAATATTTTCAGTATGCGACGTATTTGAAGTTTTCTAGATTTAACGACGGCTAACGAACTAAATCTATCTGTCTAATTAATATCCTTAATCTAGTTTTAAAATTCGATTCACGTGCTGCGCTTTTTATAGTCCAGTATATTCGAATGTTAATTGTAAAGTGCGTAAGACCAGTCGGACTTATTTCTCAACCTTGTCACCGGTGCTCTAGTGCGCCCGCGCAAACCCGTTGCACAACTACTCAATTACTCATTGCACTCTACTGCACCAGTTTGGCGAAAGTAAAAGTCACTGAGAACACTCGTTCTTGAACTGCCAATGCGATCGGTCATACTTTTTTATTGCACGCTTGCGACAGGAAGGGTGTTTGTCGAATTCGAAGTAAAAGCTAGCTGATTGATTTACTACGACACGTGGGACAGCCAACATACAGTAGCTTTCGTGGTACGGCGCGAGTCGCCCGGACTTTTCCTTTGGTGGAAAATAAAAAGCGACCAGACCGGTCAATTAGACACTTTCGTAGTCTAATCATCGCTGGAGGGAGCGATTCATTGACATGGACAAGTTAATTAGCTTGTGCGCGGGTCTGATATCTTGGGTGGAGGTAAACTGTAATTGCCTGATATAAATAAAGGTCAAAATTCTCTTTCACAATGAATATCCGTCGATAATTCTGACATAGTTTTTTAAATATTAATTGACACTTGATTAATTAACTCGATTAGTTGACCTGTTTTTTCACGAAAATTACAACAGCTGCAAGCATGTGATTTATATAAGTATAATTGCTATATTCAAACAGTGCAATATCAAAAATTAAGATCGTTTTGAAAGTTTCCCTTGCCCAAAGGTTTGTATTACGAAATATTTTAAAATTTCGGTTCAAAAACTTTCACAAAATTCACGCAAAATAATTGGATCGCCCGAAATCGTTTCAACTCATTGATTATGTAATCTTGTAAAAGGATGCTATAAAATCCAAACGTACATTTGGGTGAAACCAAATAAAAGTTTTCATATTGCCAAGTCTGTATAAGAAGTATGAGATATCATGACGTAACGTTGTTTATAATTTGGGAGAATTTTCCTTGCTTAAGTGAATATAAAAACCCTCTTAATTTATTGGTAATAACGTAAGTGTTAAAATCAAACCTTTTAGCAAGTTAAATTGGGCGAATCTTTCTGTGTTATGGTATACATGTGAATATAAGATTTACCATCCATTGATTAAATGTGTTAAGATGTCGAAATATCTTGAACTGCTTATAAATTTAAGTACAATTAAAATAAGAAAACCTAGTACTTAAGAATAGTCATAAGAATATAAATTATAATAGCCGACATCTTGACAGAATTAACCTTTTTAATATTAGATGTTTGTTGCTCAATAACGTAAAAACGAGTCAACAAATTTCGATGCAATTTTGAATAGAGTTCGCTTATACTGTGGATCATCTATAGGCTACTTTTTATATCGGAATAACTAACAATTTTTGTATGATGCCAGGTATCGAGGCGTAGCTAGTTAATAAACTGTTAGATTAGGTACCTTTTTAACTAGTACTGAGCATTTTTTTTAAATTATTTGCATGCCCATTGCCGGCGATCGGCAGAATGTCAACCAGCTGTGCGCACACTTAGGCCTTAGGTAAATGCTATAGTCATGAGAACTATGCGCCCCACTCACGGCAACAGCTGGTCTAGATATTGTAGAACAACTAGATCGGGACCAATAAATTCCGAATCACATTTCTGAATCGAATTTATTGCCTTTTCAGAATTAAACTCGATCGGTGGCGAAACATTCGAGTCGGCATTAGTTGCTTACAAGTTTTAACATGCGTTATTAGTCGCGAACAAACCAAATTTGGAGTTGGTTAGGGAATAAATTAGTTCTTTGTTAATTAGTGATGTAAGGCGATGTTATTTTAAATTTTTATGATTACTGAATTGCTGAAACGGGAAATTGAGCTGATCAAGCTTTTTAGGCGACCTAAACATTTTGACACCAGGACTAGCCACTGAGCTTATATCTACTTACTTTTACTCTGCTATTATCATGCAACACTCGTAGTATTGAGATGGGTTTGATCTTTCATGTTTGCTTACCTGAAAAAGACAAAAATATACCATTAGAAAAAGCATAGAACAAACCAAGCGCAGCTATTAATTGGTAAAACTAAAGTTAATCCGTTTTGTTAATATTTTACAATAAATTCAATTGAATCATAACCATTACCGTACATAGGTATCTACTATAAGTAATTGTTAACACCATAACAGTAAAAATACTGATTTTCTAAATTTTTATTGAGTGTTCAGCCTCGTAGAATTATGATGCTACGTAATATTTGGCATTTCAGAAGAGTTCGTTGCCACGGCCACTGGACCGCTCTTGACCTCGGTGATCCACCGATGCGTAGGATGCGGCATCGGTCGTGGACAATCGATCATCCATTAAACGATTGATCACTGGTTTCATCGCCGTGAGTATCTATCGTACATTCGTTTGTGAGAATCGATACAAAACGCAGCGGTCGCATCACTTTCTATCGAAATTATTAAGAAGATTTATAGCAAAACTAAGCAATTTATAACGAACGAATATTTAACGGATTTTTTAATTTGAAATACGAATTTTAAATAGAGACAAGTAAGTCAGAAAGTAAGACATTTTATTAAGTCTGCTCACATTAAACCACTATAAAGCCTGGGGTCAAAATAAACAGGAATTTTATAAGCTTCAGTTTGTAATGCTTATGTTCGATTTCTTTCCCGCTTTCTCTCAGCAAATTGATTCGTCGCCTACAAATCGACTAAAACACTTATCAAAAACGTGTTTAAAAAAAACTTAGACACGGATACGGCGGTCCTAGATTTTAAGAGAGCACAATGGCGCTAAGCTTCAAGTTTTTATGTTGTAAAAGATTATCTGGTTATCTATTTTTAGAAACTATTTTCGTTTTCGATCTGCTCCAATTCAAATGCAACTAACCAATAAATTTTATTGATATAATTCCGATTTTAACATCTAAAACAACTTCATCAAATCGCTACTGCATTATTAATTAAGATCCGTTGCACACGAAATACGCTCTATAGTTTTATTGCTTTAAGTTTACTGAGGTGTTAATAGGTTAATATAAACCACAATGAACCTACAATTAAACTTTTTTAAATTATCCATTAAGAGCAACTTAGTTGATCAAATAAAATGAAACATTAAAGTATCTAATTACCAATAGTATCGAAAACAGAGTAAGTACTAGTAAATTGTATTTGACAGTGAATCGGTTTCTTCTATGCAAGCCTGCTCCATCGTAGACTGCATCATTGCTCATCATTAGGCGAGATAGCGGTCAAACACGAGTCTACCATTGAATAAAAAAAAACTACGATTGGAAAATTGCAGATGAAAAGTATTTTACAAGGGTTCTGTTTGTTATATTTATTAAGTCAAGAACAAACAAGAAGAAACAAATCAGTTCCCAAAGTCTATGATCTGTTTGTAGGCGGTTTTGTCTTTGACACAGCTCAATAGTCGATGTCTGCAACAAGAAACAATTAAAGTTGCATTTGAACCACACATTATAAATGCTTCATGCGGCCGGCATGTATTTGACATAGACATAGCTAAGTGTTCCCTTGTATTACAATTGCAAAGAAAATTCAATTCAATTTGAAGACTAACCGGATGGTTCGTCGTTGAACTTCGCTAATCTTAGAATCACCTACTCAAGTTACGTCACAGACGCTACTTACTGCTCAGCGGGTGCATTTTCCAGTTAATACAAATGATAAGCTCAATGGAGCGTCAACGCAAGGAAAGGGAAATCTGACCGAGGCTCGGCTGGTCTAAGTCTTTAGAGAAAGTTTAAAATTATACGTCGCGGGTAAACTGGTAAAACTGACGCGACAGCGGATGACCAGGCCCCTGGTTTCATGCGTCAATGCTTAGAGGGATGTTTATTGGCAACCGAAGTCAGCAGTATATCGTATCGGTGACACTATCGTTGTTTACTATTGAAACAAAGTCTCATAAAAAAGATTCTTCACCGAAGATAAACTTCAAAGTGTTTGAGCAGGTTATGACGCCTTAGAGTTTGTTGTGAAACATCTTGATCCAATACATTCATTTTGATAATTAATTTAGAAGAAAATTCTGGTGTAATAGTAAACATGACCGAACAAAATATTATAACGTAGATCTGATGTCATAGCTTTCTTTGGTGACGCCACAGAATAAATGGTAGTACGTGGTTATGTATGTTTACTTAACAAAACGTTTTTTTATTAGGTACATTCCATGTTTCGACCGCAAATTTTTATTACTCGTACCTTGATATTGAAGCTTAAATGAGTGTGCGAAAGTGAATACACCTTGTTACATAACTGAATGCTTAGGTCCGGTGCTCCCACACATTATGTCATTTGGAACTCGGTTAATAAGGTGCTCTAATCGAACTGTTTGTACTAACTAACTAAGTAATTATATACTTTTCAGTTGGTATTCATTACAGGTAGTCATTATATTTATTGACGGTTATTGATCACTTCACACTGGTATCATAAATACGAAAGTTGTGAATGAGTATGCAACTCTGCATGTAGGTATGTACATAGGTAGGTTCTTCTTCAGGGTGAAACGGCACAACATATTAGAATGAAGTTTGGATGTATCTTATTCCCTCGATTCCCTCGATTAACATATAGGCTACTTTCTATCTTGAAAAATGTTCCTGTTGGATTGCGTTGATAACAAATGTTACTAGAGTTCGATAGCTTGGAGTTACAATTATACAAATATTTTAAAGGTAAGCATTGAAGTACTAATTTGAGTTGGTCTTTATAAACGAAGTAACTGCAAACAAAGGATATGGCGAGATAAATATCGTCATCGTCATTGACGTTCTTATAATACTGAGTTAGATTACAACTTTTCTGATAAAAGTGACGATCAAAGACTATGCATGCTTACCCTCTTGTCTTGAAGACTCGGCTTGTAATATCTATCAAATAGTAATTTATTAGGCTTGCTGATAAATAAATTGCACTGCTTGTTATGCAACAACGTTTGCCTAACCGCATTCTTCAGTTTTGAATGGTATGTGATGTAACATCTTCGAAACCCATTTCTTTGTTTGGTCTTGATCTAAAACAGGTAGTTAATGGGCTGTAATTTTTAGTAGCGCAGAACTGACAGACGATTTGTTCTTAAAAGCTTTTACACGTGGAACGCAAAATGGCATGCAAATGGGCGGTTCTTTTTAGAGCTAGCCATTCGCGTGTCCTAAGAGCGATAGATTAATAACCGACCAGCCATTTGCATTTTGGGATTACCGCCATTAAACTCTTATGAAAGATTGATTTATTACTGCTTACAACGAATAGTGCTATTTAAGACTGTCGACGTAGAAAACACCATATTTCCTCTTTTATTGTATTAATTGAAAATCTGTCATTTAGCTCTGTGAGAGAGATTATTGGTGAGAGTCCGGTGTCTGTCCGTCCGTTTGTCCGTCCATCTGTCTGTATAACACGGCTTATTATGGATTCCTTTTTACCGTTTTGGTAGGGAACCACAAAAATTTTAAATTGCTTATAAGATCTGTATTCATAAGTTTCAATGTGCCATATTAGCTTAAGTAGGTACGAGTTCTATCCATCTTTTGACCACAATACTTTGTTGACATTGTATCAGACATCGTTATTATCAATTTTGACATCATTATTGTATGTTAAAATCGTTACTGTCATTCTCAATGTTGAAAAAAAATGACTCACACAATCAATAACATTTTTTAGTCTGACATGGTCAAAAATACAAAAGCGGCAAGGTTTTCCTACCATGATAGTTAAGGACAAGGGCGTCGCCAAGGGGGGGCAGGGGGGGGCAGTTGCCCCCCCCTAGAGATCAAATGTAGCTAGCCGCAAAGCGACCAAAGTGCGAGCAATTCACTTTCTTACCTATTAATAAATTCCGCATCGCATGACAAAACGTTAATAAATTCACAAGGTTTAATGTAAATTGTAGAAAATATTGAAATATTCAGAATAACATTAAGATTTAGACATCCGTTTTAAAAATCGCCGCCATTTTCATCACGATCATCAGATTTGCCAAAACGCAAGACCATTAAACAGTGTAATAATATGTAGATCCAGATCCAAAATATCACCCTCATAGGATCACTGGAAGATCCACTGGAATTTGACGAAAACATGAAATACGCCATCTTGGATTTTTGTTTCTGAATCTCGATTGTCGTTATGAACCTCTATAATATTTCTTCAAGTACATTCCATCCATCTACAGCGGTTCCATAGCTGTGAGCATTTCCTTTTATTTTTTATTTGTATGACTGTCAAACTTTTTTGTATAGCGATGGCGACTATATTTTTTTATCATTTCCCCAAAAATTTGATCTACATTTCAAAAGTCGGGTGTACCGGTCTCTATATCCTTCTACCGTTTCCGAGATACGAGAGGTAAAATTTTTCGTCAGCCATCATCATCATTTATCCGATTTGAGCCACAAAGAGTCATTTTTCAAAGTGTTTCTTGAGATTGTCGGATTTAGCGATGTTGAAAACTTGAGGAAAACTCATTTACAAACTTGTGATATGATCTACTGCTAACCGAGGCTTCGTTAAGAGAAATTGTCATCTTTTTGGCCTGGTCTGAAATGAATATCAACATATCTCAAAACCATGAGTCCTACCAACATGCATTTAAAAGCAATACTGTAGGGAATGTTATAGAGAACATACTTGTCTTGAACAGTTTCCTAGTAGCTTGAATTGTTTTTGAGAAAATCGCGAAAAACCCATTTTGGTGACCTTCTACCCGGAGTAAGATTTTTTGCACGTATCGGATCGATGGTGACTTTTTAGATTTCATTTATGATGGTGTTTCAAACAATCCTACCAATTTTCAGCTGGGTGGAAATTACTGTACCCTCCAATGTCTAAATTGTCCCGACTCTATTGTGCTGTCGAGGGCTTGTGAAGTTTTATACATTGATATTAGAACCGTGTTCTTATTACAATCGTCATCGAGGCAAAGACTTCCAAAGTGTAACGCTTTATGCTCTCGGCGTTTATTTTTTTTATCCTCCATAATATTGCCCCATTGCCCCCCCCCTTAGTCATAAGCTGGCGACGCCCTTGGTTAAGGATGTAACTGTAGTGATTTTTCAGCGTCAAAAATCTCCCACACTCGGTTTCAAAAGGTTAGTCATCGTCGAAAAATGGTAGCCCAGTTTTGTGCTATTGTCCGTTCATTCAGAAGCCATGAATGGATGGTGCTAATTACCACTCGCTTACGTTACACATGTTGGCCACATTGTTTGTTTTAGCCAAGATTAATGGTGGTATTTAGAAAGTTTAATTTCAGATGTTCTTTTAATAGCAATTGATCCAAAAAACCATTACGTTATGGTAATAGTTAACGGTGTAATAGAGACGCTCTCATCTCTATATTTCGTCGGCTTATTGCAAGAAGTCATTAACTGCAAAATCAGTGCCAGGCTAGACGCGACTTCAAGCGCATCACGCTTGTAATTATTCCTCGAAAAAGATCATCGAATGTGATCGAAACTAGTCGGAGTATCAGACTCAATAAAACGTTAGCATTCTCGTGTTAATTATGAACAAAAAAGTGTCATAACTACGTCAATTTTCATAACAAAACTGTTAGAGACTTTTTACTTCTTGTACTAAGCCGACGATTTTTGTTAAAAGTATTTGTTGAGTTATGAGAGGTGATTTTTATTAGTAAAGGCTTCTAAACTACTTTCTAGTTGGATGTGTAGTGATGAGCCGGTTGGCATTCCCGCTTAGAAATCTAATGAATGGACAAACGAGAGCCATTCGATCTGATACGTTTTTTTTTGTATCGTGTTCCTTATCAAATTCGTTAAGGATTTATAAAATGTATACAGAGTTATAAGAAAAGGATGTGCTAAGCCGAAATCGCTTATAGTACCTACTCATCATTATGAACAATTTTATTATGGGACCCAACCGCAAATCGCCAAAAAAAATTTTTTTTCTAGATCCCATAGTAAATTTTTGTTCATATTGATGAGTACTTAGCGCCCTTTTCAGCTTACATACCCTGTTCTTATAACCCGGTATAGGAAGAAAACTTAACATCGTTTTTGTCAAAATCATGAAGCTCCGAGTAAAGAGTTAGGTAAGTAATTAAAATTACAAACAAGTACATAAATAGATCAATTACAAGACATTACACTTAATTTTCTTGTCAGTTGAAACTTGTTACAAAATTTTCAGCAACAATTATTAGGCTTTTAACGTTTGGAGTTTTGTACGTTCCGTGGAAATTCACGGTCGATTAGGCGCAGGAATTCGAACGTAAACGTAATGAACCAGTAGACCTAGTACACACCGTTTAGGTACTAATCATGCATATTATTTCTGTACATTTACTGAATATCCTGTAGTTAAAAATTCATTTAAACCACTGGCAGTTTCTAAATAGTCATAGTTAAATATGATTAAGATAAATGATCTACATCTGCAACATCGTTTTATGGTTAACCAGCTATAACCCGAACGAAACGCTTTGACTCCACATTCATTTTGAGAACCGCACGAGTATGGAATGTTTTGCCTGAGTCGGTTTCCCGATGGTTATAATTTAGGCATCTTCAAGTCGAGAGTGAATCGGTATTTTCTCAGGCAAGCATGCTCCATCGTAGATCATTGGTTCCCATCAGGCATGATGGCGGTCAAACGCAAGTCTATCATTGAATAGTAATAAAAAATAATTATTTAATTGAAAAACCGTTTGTTTGTAATAAACAATAAACGCCAAGCTTTGAAAAGTAACTATTCATCTGAGCCCCCAAGCCATTTCACAAATTTTCAAGCAGCCTACAATTCTATAAGTAAGTACAACCTTACTTTTATCAAAATACAAATAAGTAGTAATAACTAAGTAGTTCTACATAAATATAACTAAATAAACACATCTCGCTCGGTACCTGGACAGATTCTCAACAGCGTGGATTTGCCAAATGAAGTACATAAGTAACCGACAAAAACATATTAGGTATCTATACTAATATTATAAAGAAGTAAAGTTTGTGTGTTTGTATATTTGTTAAATTGTAAGGGGTAATCTCGGGATCTACTGAACCGATTTTAAAAATTCTTTCACCAATAGAAAGCCACATTATTGCTGAGTGTTATAGACTATATTTATTACTTAAAAAAATTAGGGATCTTTACTAAAACTTCAATAGTGTAACCCAAATGTTTAAAAAATGAATATCAACCCGAGCGAAGCCGGGACGGGCCGCTAGTATTAAATAAAAAAAATGAAACTCTCTTTGTAATAAGTGGTCTGCTTTGGATGATTTCTTTTGACATTTGTGTAACATAGTGGACATTTTCACTATTACCTCTAGCAAACTCGTTCCTATATTGCAACGTGTAGGTTATATTGGAATGCAAAACGACAAAATAGAGAGCTTTTAGCTATTGGTTTTCGGAATAAAAAGAAATAGACGCCGTGTCTAGAATTCGTGATCAAAACGAAAGTGAAGTGATTTAATTCATCGATTCTAGTAAAAGTTGCAGTCACATGACTTTGTAGATATTGTTCTATTTATATGTAGATAAGTTTTATTTATAGATTTTGGTGCGGTCACAATCTCTCTAAAAATAAAATGCAAAATAAAACTATTTATAAATACATAGAACATATTTTATAGATACATTTTTTATATTATGTATTTTATACAATGTATGATTATTAGCATTGACATTTACCGGATGTAATTGTTAACAATGTATTTTTTTACAATAAGTATTTTTATAATTACTATACTAGGGTATTATACTGGGGTACTATAGATACGAGTATATCTACTAGGATCTATGATTAGAGGTTATGACAAGTACGAAAAAACCAGGCCTAAACCATTGTTTAAGTTGGCTATAGAGATTTAAATTAAAGACCAACAAGAGAACAATCTATTTAGGCCACAGACTTAAAACATTCATTTCACATATGACATTTTATTTTGATCTGCACTCAAATGCGGTATGATAAAACGTACGCAACATTTGTTACTGTTATAACACTTAAACAAATTAAAAACCTGTTTTCAAGGATTTCACCAAAATACTTATATTGCACCAACATTTCATACAATGTAACCCTTCGTTTAAATCAGCATAACTCGTTTAAAAATTGGGTAATCGGAAACACGTCTTTAAACGATGCGTTTATTAGCCGTATTCATTCGATTTAAATAAAAGTACGGTTATTATTGTAAATAGTTATTTAATATTTTGAGCTACTGTAAAATATAAGGCGAATTGTCTGTCAGTTGTTTTTGCAAATATCTCATTGAGCAGTAAGTTCACGTTCAGCCTCTGTACTTCGATAGATACATCCATACTAATATTATAAAAAAAGCCTGGGACCCTATTATTGGGCGCTCGAGATTATCTCGGTCACTCTTACTTTCATGACATTTGTAATAAGATGACAGTGACCGAGAAAATATCTCAATTGCCAGAATAAGGCCAATGAAAATAGTTCAAACGTGACTGCGCCTACAAGGTAGAAAATTAAAAAAAATATATAATGAACTTAATTTATTTTTCGAGAATGTCTCAAGTAACTCAGTAAAAAGTCATCAAACAAAAGGTGTTAGGTGAGTATAATGTAAGGAAGCTGCCTATGAGGGGTTGCCAGCTAATTATCAATAAAAGTCTGTAGTTTTACATGTACCTTTTTAAGTAAAACGTTGTAGGAGGTCCTATTATCTTGTAATTACACCTATGACACATAATGTTGAGTTGGACACTTTATTTGGTCCACAATAATCATTACTAAACTGTGGTTAAGTATGATTACGGCTAAAAAGCCTACTTCTTAACAGGTTAAACAAAGAAGCTACGAGAATTAAGCAACAATCTAAATAGAAAACGAGAAACGAATTGTTCTATTTCATAACGCGTATGCAACGTTATAATGGCAGGAGTAATCTCGCAAAAAGTTAATATTACAAACGTTAATGACCTATACGCCATCTGTGGTCATACCTAATGATCGCCTTGCATATACCGGCGTACGTGCGCATACAATTTGTTGATCATTATTTTTGATCAAAAACTATGTTATGACTTCTGACTGTGCACTACTTACTGTTGGCATCAATAAAATTACAGAGATAAAAGTTTGCCGGTATGGACTTGTGTTAGTATTGATTCAGCCTTAAAAAGCCTTGAAAAATAAATATGAAAAAAGAAAACTAATTTTGTTGATGAAAATAAAAGGAAATGAAAAATAAAAGAAATAAACAAAGAGTAAGAAGCAAGGAAAATGAACATGGCCATATAATTGTAACAAAAGTTAAGGAAAAGCTAATAGTTCAAACTGACAAACATCGTGTCGCTCTGATTTTTAGAGACAGTGGAAAAGTTCACGCTGAACGAAGGTCATCTATTCAGGATAAGTGCTCTGAGGTCATATTACAACTACATAGTAAGACCGCAAGAATACGGCGTATCATTAGAAAAAACATAAAAAACGCAGGAAAATGGTTGAAAAACCAAAATAAAAAGTTGTGTCCAAAGTGGGCACAGTCACATTATTGGTGTAGCGCTAACTATTACATGTAGCTACATTTAAGCGGTCTTAAGAACTAGGCCTTCCCATCGTTTAACTACTGGAGCTAGTTAAATACCAACAGAAATAAAAGGCCTAGATCTAAGCAAAATGCGTAGGTATGTGCAACTCAATTTTGTTACTCGACGTGAGGTCAAAAACCAAAAACTTTCCAAGGCAAAAATGTTACCGATGAGTAATTATGTAATTCAAATCCCGTTATGCGAGTCAATAAAATCTCAAGCATTTTGAATAATGTCTTTAGGCCTACTGACCTGTCTCACTCCGATGTCATCATCAAACGATATTAAAATCGAAAACAGGATTTCAAATGTTGCAGTAACTATGAGCTGACGACAACAGAAAAACATGATCACAGAAAAAGGTGAACATCGTCAGTTTAGATTGATCTACTGCAAAATTTTGCCATCTACAAAGAACGTCATCCAGGCCAATCTTTGGCTTTTTGCATAAAAAATTAACTAATATTTTGAGTCAATGACTAAGATGTTACTGTTCAACGAAATTAAATCTGCTATTATGAAACTGTATTCAAAATTTTCCATAATTTTTCGAGTTAGTAGTTTTTTTAAGGTTTTCGCTATCACGGCGACCCGGAGTACGTAGGTATATTATAACTTTCAACATCAAAAAATGTCCCTTTTGCTTTGTTTTTAACTTCTGTTGTAAACAAATAAAAAGTTTGTCCATCTATCTATTCACTTATCTAGTGCAATCGATTTAGCGTTAATAAATCAAAGACTACCGAACAAAACCACAACTCAAACATGGCAAAGCTTACGTTCGCTCGTCACACATTTCTTGTATGCAAACACATTAACATCTTTATGGCCGGGTTTATGTTAGGAAAACGTATTCTACTTAGACGTGACGGTTTCTTCGAATAATTTCACTTTTGTTGGCCAGTTACACAATAGTGATTCGATTTAAATAAATATTGCTCTAGCTAGGCGTTGCGCAATTTGAAATGATGGTGTTTTGTTTGTACAACAAGAATTTGATGGAGGTACTCGTACTATATTTGAGTTTAACAAAGTTATAAGATAAGGTATTACATATCGTACTTTCGGTAGTTCATACCTTGGATTAATATATAGGCTGTATCCTTATTTTTATCTCAGAAAACTCTACAGTTCCTCTAATACTCGTATAGCGGGTAAAGCCGGAGGTGCAGCTAGTAAAAATAAAAGGAAAAGTTTTAGTGCATTTACAAAATCTGCATACTTTTTACCTACCTGCCTCTATGCAAATCTAGAACTCGTGCTAAGTGTCTGGATTTCCTGCAATTAACGGCTTCTAACACCAAAACTAATACATTGCAAATCTTAGTATCGACATCTGAGTGCTTATGCAAATCAGTAAAAAACGAGTCGATCTAAATATCGGTAAGTACCGGTTTATTTAATCACTTATATCTGCGAGTTACCGGTTTATTTTTTATTGGGCTGTAAATCAAATATTTACTGTTAATAACTAATGGGTACCGTTCGATATAGACAGTCAAGTGATCTGATGATTATGAATAGGTCTACTGTTTATATTTTTACATATTATAAAATATTAATGTTAATTTATTCAAGATACGTAACGTGTTGAGTGAGTGAGATCATAAATTCAAAAACTCGTATAGGCTTAGGTAATCTTTTTAGTTTCTTCATGAGTTTGCGGATTCTACTTTTTTTGCTTTAGTGACGTGGATAATAATTTTGAAAAGTTAGTAACGCCTATTAAACCTAAATTATTCTAATTATCACACTAATATTACAATTTGAAAGTTTGGGTGTGTAAATATATTTACTTATTTTTTAAAACGAATTTGACTATTTGGAATGAAGATAGCTAGATGCTTTGGATTGACACATAATAATATGCTTCTTTTCATCGTGGTAAAATTAAAAGTTTCTGGGTAAGTGGGTGCTGTGAGACGCAGCTATAGTGTAAGAATTTGTCATTTATTAATTTTTACCATAACTTGATTTTGATATCTTAGAGCTTTCCAAATTTCAGTCGTAATTTATCATCGACGCGAAAATAAAACATATCGATGTATTTTATCCAACCATTCACTCTAGCGGTAAGACAAGGGTATAGCATTATCGTTCCAGAGACTTAAATAGTGAGCTATGCATCGATCTACTTCGGTGGAGGTATGTAACATTTTCACAATTTTATCACAACAATAAGGTGCATGCTTAATTGGTACAAACATATCATTATTGTCCCGATTACCGGTATCAGTTCCATCAACATGTCTCTGTCGGCATATCTAACGTCTAAACGATCGTTTATGTCAGTTATCCGGTGCTCGCAACGAAGATGCAATTGAGACTAATTATTTGGAAAACGTAGAAAATCGGACATGACACGCGAACCGACCACCAACTCTCTCTGGTCAATCTCACTTTTTGCCATGATATACAGCGCCGATATTTCAATGACTAAAATATCGAGCGGTGACTTGCAGATTGGTAGTCGATTAAAGTCTCGATTATGTATGTACTTACATAGCGTGAGGCTCTGCTTCATTGGTTGTTAATTGATGTGGTTGAAGGAAGGAAGAGCTTTTTCATCCATTTATTTTCTGAAATTTTGATACGTGAAGAACTGCAGCTAGCAACAGACTGAAATTCTTTATTTTGTCCTTGCAAAAACAAAGAAAACTTACAAATGTTTTATACTCCTTACTAATGTTTTTTACTTAATTTCTTCTATTTTCTTAAAATCAATAAATAAGAAATAAATAAAAAATAATAATTTGTTTTCAAAAACGACCTGTCAAGTAATATTTTTAATGTCAATATCATCTCTTTCGAAAATGTGAACAACATTACTCATTAAGACGTCAACTACTTGCTAGTTCCGATTCCATTAATCTAACATTTCAAGGTTTCTTAAAACCTTAAAAGCAAGTCGTATATTGGTATTTGAATGGAAGGAAGTAGCTGGAGAGATTCAGTCGTTCTCGGCTAGAGACATGGTTATTAGTACCGGACGCATGCCAAGGCGCTACCAACGGCCCCACTTGAGAAACCAGGTGAAATAAAAAATAAAACGTATCTATTCACGTTTCTACATACAATGTATTATTACGATAGAAAGCCTGAGCGTAGTAATGATGTGGTTAAAGGATATTACGGTATATAGAATTAAATGGTCCGCATTTGCGTTTTTGCTCGGAGCGGTTAAGATTATCGTGTTTTGTTTTTGCAGGTGATTTGGTCACACGTTGGTTAACCATGAGCCTTTAGTTAATAGCCAAGCTGAATAGAATATTGAGTAAAAGTAATTAGTTTTACCCGTCGGAAGTTATAAATTTAAGCAATCCTTGAGTCTTCTTTGCGTTCACTTGTGCCCAAGCATAAACTCAACTTTAATTGGTTAAGGCGATTGAGTTTGGAAATAAACTCTTAATCGATACAGGATGTCTGAGAATCATGGAAATTGAGAAATAGCAGCATTTCGACATGTTACGTGTAACCTTGCTGCCTACACCTAATGAATGAGGTGGTAAAAATGGGAATAACTCAAAAAATGCACCTCTTAACGAATTAAACGAAGTGGCGAGCGCTTATCAACTTTTTACATTTCATCGCTTATGGCGATCGTTTCCTCTATGAGAGCGATTCTAGATATGTACAAACCATTTAGTTTTTTCTTAGACAACTTATTTTGCAGGTATCTGAGTCAGACACCATGGTATTTTTAGTTTAATGGAATGATTACGAGTATAATGGAATTTAGTGTGTGAACCTTCATACTTTTGAACTTAACCGAAAATATGTTTACTTATTTCTATATACCTACCTTTTTCATTTTTACGATTTTTAAATTGAATCTAAACTGTGCTTAATGTCCATAAAACGCTAAGACATACCTTAAATTGTTATTTACTGACTTTAACTTTTAGATTAGCGTGTTTTTTATAAAGAAATGCTAGTTAGTTCCTAATTGGCTGTCGTAAAGATCTTGGAAGGTTTTATGACTTTTTCTATTTCTTAAAAGGAAAGTGGCTTTTAGATCTTGAAGATTTTGTGATTTTTCCATACCATAGAATAAAATGAAAGTGGCTTTTATTTATGTAACTATTGAATAGAGTCATGTTCATGATCAACAACGAAACGTGTAGCAGGAATCAGTACACAATTCCATTGTAGTGTCAGACAGTGTTTTCCAACAAAGGTATTTTTTCTTTAAAACCATCCGGATATGACTTGAACAATGTTTTTTGTTGGATCATTCTGGCATTGAAAAAGTCTCATTTTTGGAGCTACCTTTTCTATGGTAACTTTCCTATAGTTTAAAATTGTAAACAAATATTTTTTGTTACTGCGAAATGATAGTATTTGAAAGTTGTAATTTGGACTTCGAATTGAACAAAAACTTTTAGGCAGATCCGAAATAGTTTCGATAAATAAGTATAAAGGATAAAGTGATTCGGAGACACAGACATAATGGAGAATCTCGAGTGCTTAAGAATAGGGTCCCAAGTCGTTATTATCTCTATGCCTGTAATTTCTAGTGTGAACAATGAAGATATTATCTAAGTATCTGGAATTTTCATTTAATTTGATATTTTTTAATTGGATAAACACTAACTCTACCCGAAAACGCTACACTGTTTTAGCTAGCTCCGTCATTGTTTTATTAAAGCGCGAACAAAAAGTGTTGTCAAGGTGAGTAAACACACGCCAAATTAAATGATTCTCCAAAATTCGGCCATATAACGGTATCAGCGGTGCATGCCAGCTGTTAGTAAAATTGAATTTGGTATCAACGGTATTTGAAGTTGGCATATAAAAATAAACGATGCAGTTTTGTCAAGATTAATTAAAAAATGTGTGTCAGGTCAGTTGGAAATGGGATCAAAAACTAGAATTTTTATGTTCTCGATTGAGAATAAAACTTGTTTTATTATTTAACAAAGCCTATTCTGTTCCACTGAAAAGAAAAGGTTTCCCTTTCTTTCTTCCACTCTTTACGGAGCTTTAATGATCTAGTTTTACTAAAAAATATAAAAAAAAATCTGCGTTGAAAAAAATGCATTTGAAAGATATGTAGAATAGACGCATCTAGAACAAACAATTTGCATTATTTATCTGAATATTTTAACATTTTTTTTAATATTTCATTAGAGTTCGTAGGACAGTAAAAACCCGAACATGAAATAAAACATGCAGGATTGTGAAATTTTACAGGAGTTTTCACTCATAATCATAACCCCAAATTTAGAATACAAAGGTATCCTAGTAAGGAGTGCTTAAGACTTTCGAACTCTATTCTCTATTCAGATTTCAGGTATTCAAAGGACAGCACTAAGTTACTTCCCCTTAATATGGACAAGTCCTCTTTACTTTAAGTAGCTTCATCATGACTTACCATCAATGAAAGTACAGTCAAAATTTAGACCTTAACGATACTGGTAATTTTTACACTTTGCTTAAAATTATTAGCTAATATGTTTTCTGTCTAGCCAAATTTAATTTTAACCCGTTTTATCAAGATTAATAGACGTTTAAAGTCTGTTTAATAATGATTTAATAGGATAATTACCATGTTTCCGACATTAAACGCATTGTAGTGCGATATTTTCAAGGCAATCGTGGATTTTACCCGAAGCATAACAGGTTGAGGAAAATTAAACGGTGTCAAAGGAAACGCTGGAAGTAAGTGATGTGAAAATTAATGTAAAGGCAAATTAAATGTTAAACGATATGAAGATTGATTTCGAAACGATGGCGATGACCGCATTTAAACAGACCATTTCGGAAATGCAAATCAGATCTAGTTAGCATAATTTGAATATTTTCACAGTTAAAATTTTAATTTTTACGTAACATAAAACATTTGTTGTAATTAATTTAAACAGGTTTTCATAGACATTAATTATTGCTTGTAAAATATTTATGTTTAGTAAAACAATTAAGCTACATTATGGCTAATTACGAGTAATATAGTGTCTGTGCAACGAGTTTTCGTATGTTAGTATGTTAACATGCATTGGTATTTAGATTCATGTGAACTTATGAATGGACCAAAACATTGCGACACATCCACGCTGCGTTCGGCTTGCGGTCGCGCACGGCCGTTCATATTTCAACTTACACACTAGAATGTTAACTTAAATAAAAGGATAATAAAATAAAATAAATTACCTTTCTTTCTTTTAGGCACAATTCTCACACCTAAAGCAAGTTCAGACACTAGGCACACGATTAGAGTCAGTAAACAGTATCTTCCACTGCACCCCATTGTAACACAGTATCCTGCCTCGTATATGAAATCTATAAAGGCGTTTTAACTTCTCATTTGCCCAATGGGACTATTTTATTAATTTCATAAAACTCGCGTACGATCCACTGTCAGAGCCGCGTCGTTGGGCGAGCGAGTGAACCGCTCGACTACCCTATATTTTGACTTATAGCAATTTGGCAGTGCGAATTCCACTTGTATATAAAACCTTTCGCCGGTTGAAGCGGGCTGTTATTGGCTGCAGTGCAGCGGCGCTTGGCGCGAAGGTGAAGGGAGCTGGAAGTGGCTGCCCCCCTCTAGTAAGGGGGGCAAACCAGGGTCGCCGGGCACTTTTGCTATCGTCAGCGCCAGCGTGCGATAGCGATCGTGTACTGTGAACAGTGCCGTTGCGCTCGACTCGTTACGTCAGCGCTTCGTAGCTCGTCACGTAGCCTGAAACATAACTACGAAAATGAGAGCAACTCTGAAAAAGTTAGACTTTTTGTTTCGTGTCATAAAAAAGGCTTTTCGTGATTAACTTAAAGCTTACGATTTTAATTAATAATAATATTTGGAAAGAAATTCACCTTGACTTGACAAGATAATTATTTGATTTACCACTTTTAGGTAATTAGATGTTTAAATAGAAGTAAAATTTTGAGTAAAATGGACCTTATAACTTGCCAAAATATTTATCTTCCTGAGTCCGTAAGAGTTTATTGCTTTATTGATAGTACTATTTAAATAACAAGAATCGATTTATGATTGATTCTATCTCCCCGAGTTTTGCGTAATACCGTCAACGTTGCTGTGCGCTAAAAAAAACATTTGGTTTGGCTAGACTGAAACTAGGAGAGCTAATGTTCATATATCAACTTTTTGCAGGAAAAACGGTTTTTCACATTAACTGTAAATGTACTGGAGTATTTTAAGTAAGTATAAATACTATTTTATATTGTTACTGTAAGTCTTACATAAAAAAAAAGAAAAGAAACAAAAATGGTTTTACTCTCTTGCAGTTCATTTCCTATCTCATGATTCTTTGATGTGGTGAAGCTGTACCAATTTTTGGTACTTAAATGATAATAACCATATTTGCATCGATTTTCAGTTCGTTGCCAATAATAATTGTTAATGTGTGTTCCTTATGGTTGAACTCGTTTTAAAATGGTTGCCGTCTCATTTATGACCAAAACTTCGCTTTGACTAAAGCGAAGTCTGAAAGAAAAAAGCAAGCAGGTAATGGGGGTAAAGCAAGCAGGTAAGAAATAGGGGTTGGTGATAGAAGGGTGAAAATTTAGGGTTGTATGTATTTTTAATGCCACATTATAAAAAATAAAAAAAATAAAAATTATGTCCAAAAAATAAAAAAATAATTTTAAGGGTGGACAACCCTTATCACTTAGGGGTATGAAAAATAGATAATAGCCGATTCTCAGACCTACTGAATATGCATAAAAATTTCATGAGGTGAGATCGGTCAAGCCGTTTCGGAGGAGTACGGGAACGAACATTGTGACACGAGAATTTTATATATAAGATTATATATAAGATATAGAATCTATAATTGATTATTATAGGTAATTCCCATACATTTTTATCGTTTTCTATAGCGTTTGCGATCATAAAATTGCGGCTTGATGTGCCTGCAGGCTTGTTCGAACCGCGCCTGACCTCGTTGTCGACCCATCTCGGCGCTGGACGATCAACGCTCCACTTACTCGTACCTAGCTTTGCCTTTGCTATCTATCAATCATACTTAGATACTAGCTTTGCATAATTATTTCTGTTGACATTTTTAAGCACAATTTCAATATGTCAGTTGTGAAACTATTTAATTTATTTCAGAAAGCTCTCAGTAGTGTTTCATTCGCTATTGGCTAAGTACAGCTGAAGTATAATTATTGGTCGCTTATTAAAATGAGTTATTATAACACACGCAAAACGTAGCTGTTACTAGTTTACAATCAGCCGTTACTTCATAATGTTACTAAGAGTACGGGAACTAGGTAAGTTTATTCGATAATTTTAATATCATTCGAGTGTTTATTGTTTGTATGTTAAGTAGAAGTAATCAAGAAATAAGTACCATCTGGGTGTTTTCAAGTCACGATTGAATTGGTTCCTTCTAGGCAACCGTGTCTCATCGAAGACCGCATTATTGCGCACCACCAGGCGAGATGGCGGTCAAACGCAAGCCTATCAATGAATTAAAAAAAAAGTGTAGAGCTTCGTAAAGTGGCGGCGGAAACTCCAAAATAACCTTTAAGTATGTCTTTCATCGTTTCATTCAGATATTCTCTTCATTCAATTGAGTTTCTCTCTCTTTGCATCTTTAAAATGTTTTAAATTGTGCGCGTCATTAATTTTAATTTCATGCGTAAATACGCGGTTGCTATACAGGTTGATATACCTTCAAAATCACAGTAATTGGGCACACAACGCGTTAAAATGAATAAAAGCGGCTGAATGCGAACATGCATTCAAAAAACAGCGTCACGCTTTGTATGTGTTCTATGAACTGAGGATCTATGTCATTTACTACAAGTCACGTGTAGTTATCGGTCTGTGTACTCTCTATAATTTCGCTAGTTTTAAGAACCATATCACTTTTGCTTTCTGAAATAAACAACGAACAGTTTGTTTATTTATCTAAACTAGGGACATTGGAAAATGGACATACGTGTCCTAGCGTAGATCGAATAATAGGTCATCGAACTGCCAGATATTTTCGTAACCAATTTTTGGGTTATCTTCTTTCAAATCAGTCGCCATCAGAAAATGTTAACTTACATTATGTAATAAATGAGCGAATTTATTTGTTGCGTAAATCAGAAGCGGTAGTTTATATCGATTCAAAGACTTCTGGTTTAGTACAAAGTGCAAGCCTGACTTATAGTACTGTTACTATAATTTAAAATGCGACCTGCCAACTTGACCTCTTTTATAATGATGGTACACTGAGAAAAATGGCCATCAAAATTCCGATGGATTCACCTAAAGTACGGAGCATACTGATAATCACCAAAAAGTACGATGATTAGCACCAGTTTTTATGGTGACAACTATCATATTTGATTGTCACCGTAAAAACTAGTACTAGCACTGGTGGTTTTTATGCTCTGTACTTTAGGTGAATCCATCGGAATTTTGATGGCCATTTTTCTCCGTGTACAGCGTAGAAATGTCAGAATTACCAACCCTCTCGAGATCGCTAGACCTAGAGGCACTCAGTATGCATGCTATATAGAATATACTCGTACCTATAGACGTCGAGATACTAGGTCTTTCTGTATCTTATATTATGTATCTGTATCTTATATTGTATTTAAGTTAGGGTACAAACATAACGCGTAATATTCTGAAGAATTGAATAGTGTGTAGAGATTTGAACGTACAGAGTTGTACAATTGTACATACGGTATAAATCAAAAT
This sequence comes from Alcis repandata, assembly GCA_949125135.1. Taxonomy (NCBI): domain Eukaryota; kingdom Metazoa; phylum Arthropoda; class Insecta; order Lepidoptera; family Geometridae; genus Alcis; species Alcis repandata. The sequence goes on along the minus strand of OX421226.1, from coordinate 4,067,151 downwards.
AATTGCCTTTGATTATATACTCTATATAGTCAAAGTAATTGCCCTTCATTCCAAACTTAATTTTAGTTATGATCTTTACAAAAAAAATAAAAAAATATAACAAATACGAAAATTTTAAAGAATCTTATACACTGTTCCAACACAAGAGCGTAATAAGTTCCTGTATTCAAATACAATTGGAAGAACTGTAAACATTTCGGTCTACATTTTCAGAGCTGGATTCATTGGTATTTGTGTATGTATTACCCCAAAGACATATAATCGAGTATTTGGTAAGTAGTTACCATTAAAGTTAACTGGGCAAAAAATTGCAGGGCAATTTGTGGCTAGTAAAGAACGCCTTTATATCTAATCTACGATACATTAACACGTAATTTTCATTTTGTTACTCGTATCTATAATTTTCACATTGTTATTAGGGCTGGTTTTGTCGAATGTTTTATTTTAATTAGGTTCTATAATATCTGATTGTTATATTTTACAGTTAATAAATTTGTCCGACTTCCTACTAATATTATAAATGTCTAAGTTTGTATGTTACTTCTTCACACTGGAGAGGTTTAACGTATTTGGAAAACAAATTGTACATACCCGGATTAACACAGGCTTCTTCTTATACAGGAAAAACCAATGGTGTCTATAGGATTAGCGCATGTAATTAAATACAAGTGAGGATTTTCATTAATTTCTTGTTAGCACTTACCAGTAGGTATTTCTCTACTTCCGCTTCAATTCAATGTCCTTGAGCTATCAACACCTACATCCGACTGGGCACATATTTACACATACATAATTATAAATCAAATAACTTTTCTCTAATATGACGAACTGAGACGGACGTTTGAAGTCCGCCTTGACTGATCGGGTTTTTCTCGAAGCCGTAAATAAACTGTGTCCGTTATAGTGCATAGCATGAATACTATTATTGAATAATGTTATTGTGATACTTTTGCAATATGCAGTCTTATCTTATGCCTATGATAAGTCTGCGAAAAATATTTTACAATTTTAACAAAACATTTCGCAGATTGATCCATACAGATTTAAACACACGATTGTGGTAAAGCCAGAAAAGAAGGGCGTCTTTGACCTGTGCATATGTTTGTATGTATGTGCACTACACTTCATGGCATGTTCCCTAAGCTTACTATTTGCGAGAAATAGAAATAGTAAAATCTGTCAACGAGTTAAATAGTCTGTGGTCTGATATCAAGTCGTACCGTGTGGTGTAAAAGTAGCGCCCTACGATTACATAATAATAATTACAAGCAAGCAAAGGTTTCGTAACTGTTATGGTTGTTTTAGGCTTATTAGCAACCGACAGCTATAAATATCTACAACATCCGAAAACAATAAGAGCGTGTTCAACCAAGTGTCATGATGTTGAAAATTATGTTAATTACTTAATTATTTGAATAATTACCCTTGAGGTGGTAGATACCTTACCAAATTACCGTAAGCCCTGTCAATTTTGTAGTGGTAGGGCTCTTTTGTAGTGGTAGGGCTCTTTTTGTAGTGGTAGGGCTCTTTTTGTAGTGGTAGGGCTCTTTCTGTAGTGGTAGGGCTCTTTTGCAGAGCCCGCCTGGGGAAGTACCACACCTTTGCCAGATATTCCACCGCCAAGCAGTAATGTGCAAACATTACTGTGTTTCGGTTGGAACGGTATTGTTTCCAGTGAAATTACAGGGCAAATGGAAGATTAAATAACTTATATCTCAGGGTGACGAGCGCAGTGCTGTGCCGCGCAGGGTCTTGAATTCTGCGAGTTCAAAATTCTGGGTGGCGCAGACCTGTTATGGGCAAACGTGACGTTTAACATCAGGCGAGCGATTTGCTCGTCTCGTCACTCAATTACATAAAAAAAAAAAAAAAAAAATTATGATGACGTGAGATTGGAAAATGAATTTAAATATGGTCTAATCAGAGTAATCAGGCTACGAGGGTTTGTAACGCTTTTGCTATTAAAAGTTGTTCATAATGATGAGAACTATGAACCCTTTCCGGCTTAGCATACCCTTTGCTTATAACCCTGTAGACAAACCTTTTTTTTTCTGAATACTGTTAAATTTTTTACGGCAAACAGCCTAACTAGTGTACTCTTATTCCAGTAGAGGATGTTGAGTCGAGACACTTTACAGATAGGTTTGCCTCAGCGCTTCCTCCAAGTTACCCAACTGCATTCGCAGTGCACCGGAACTTGCGGCACGCGATCGCGTGCGACGATCCATCGACCAATACTCTGCATTTTGTTTACACTCTACAAGTATGGTAGCGATACCGATCGAAAGATAGCGCGGTGTTGCATACTGTCGGTGAAATATAGTGAGGATGAAACTTAGTGTCAAGTTGTAGGTACTTTATTGGCCACTACGTTGAATAATGGCTTTGAATGTTTCTCTTTGATCTTTGTCTTTGGATTTGTAATAAGCAAGTTGCTTGGCCAAGAATGAAGTTGCCTTACTTAAAGTATACCTATATATTTTACAGAGGATTCATTGTTGCTGGTTTATTTTTACATAATATTCCGTTGCACTGCTAGTTTTACATAGATTTTTTTTAGAATAAACAAATAAACAACGGTAGGATGTAATTAATCTCTGCCGCCCATAGACACCAGAGGTATTGTTAGTGCGTTACCTACCTTTAAGAAATCAATACACCATAGTTAAGTATATTATAATAACTAAAAAATCATCGTTGGTATTTGTACCTTTGTGCAGGTTAGTACCTATATCTACAGGTATTGAATTTACTGAAATTGTCGATAAAAAGTTAATGAAACCAACCGTTCAAAAGCCCTTGGTCTTAAAACTCGGTGTCACCTAGTTTACTCGTGCTTACAGATATTTCGTAATTGAATTCCTGTTTTTGCAAGTGCTCCAGTTTTGCTTATACAAGCACTTTTGTTGAAAGTCTGGGTTTGCGATTCAAAAAACAAGACTTGACAACATTCACTTACGATACCTACCTACTGTAAATGTACCTATATAGCTACAGTAATTACAAAAGTTTGCATGTGACTTTAACAAGGACGTAATTGGAGAAATAAAATCGTATCTTGTAATGGTTTTTATTGATCCGGATGGGGGTAATTTTTGATGACGTGATAGTGGCACGCTGTGGTTGAAACCCAACACCAGGGTTTCATAATGCTATGCATAACGCTACTTCACTATCGCATAAGCATAACAGCACCAATCTGCAATTTACCACTTTCATTGCGAATCTGATCATAACGATAGGAAAATTACTATTAATGAATAAATAAATACATTCGCTGAAAACGGAAATTGTTATTGTAGAGCAGACGTAGGTGATTTAGCATTGGTAAATTACTCTGCAATTTATCGCCTGATTAACTTTATGCGAACACTTCATCAATCACAGTGCTTCACATTTCATTGGCATTGTGAAACATTGCAAGAAACTATTAGGTACGCATCAAAACGATAATCTCAAACGAAAACGAATAAGGAAAAACAAAAATAAGAGCATAGTTTTGAATCTAGGTGATATTAGAGACATCTAGAGTGTCTAGTTAGAGCTGTTAAACTTCGACCACATCCTCGTTCACCAGGAAGCAAGTAAGTGGTCATACGTGGATTCATATGCAATAAAAACCGTCGTTTGTCATTGTTTAGTACTGGCTGAACACTGCGGTTGACTCGCTCGGTGACGGTGACGATAAAGAGTAGCCTATGTTTTTCTGTACTCTTGACAAAATTTTAAGACAAAATTTTACTTGAAAGCGTAACAAACAAACAAACAAACTTACTATCGCATTTATAAGATTAGCGTGAAATATTATACTGAGATATACAATACAATACAAATTATATTGTTTTAATGCATGCATTACAAATAAATTTAAAGCCTTCCGTGATAATATCAGAGCCTGGAACTCGACTCGATAATAACAGCTTTTATCTATTCCAAACCCATATCCACCTGCTTATAACACTCAAATTGTACCTTACTGTCAGCCTTCAAATAACAATAAAATATAAATAACTACATAATTATGTGTAACCTTCACTGAACTTTATCAACTTGTAATTAATGGACTGGCTGTAGTATGCATACATGCATAAGGTCATTAACGAAAATTTGTATCCCATTCAAATATGAAGGCATATAAATGTTATCAGTACTAAGTGCTTTATTCAATGATAGGCTTATTACGTTTGACAGCCATCTCGCCTGATGGTAAGCAACGATGCGGTCTACGATGGAGCTCGCTTGCCTAGAACACTGAGAAAAAATTCCCATCTAAATTCCGCGAAAATAATGATGATGAATTCACGTAAAATACGGAGCATGCTGATATCACCAAAAAGTACGATGATAAGCACCAGTTTTTACGGTGACAACTATCACAAACTGGTGCTAATCTTCGTACATTTTGGTGATATACGTATGCTCCGTACTTTAAGTGAATTCATAAGAATTTACTCGTAGATGGCCATTTTTCTCAGTGAATAAACCGAATCAGTCGCGACTTGAAGACCCCCAGATTATTTCTATCGCCTACTCGGGCAGAGCGTTTCACACTACTAGGGTCGATACGATACACATCTGACGGAAAATGCGTCGCGTATTATCGGTCGCGTAACGCCAGAACAGAGAAATGTATAATAAAACATCCAACCTTTCACACTCGACGCACTAGCGCATCATCGGAATATTTCATTTCATTTCATTTCATTTCATTTCATTTCATTTCATTTCGGTTAAGTTTACATTAGGTACATTTCTCTGTTCTGGCGTTACGCGACCGATAATACGCGACGCATTTTCCGTCAGATGTGTATCGACCCCTAAAGTTTTGCAAATTACATACTTTAAGCGGAACTACTTCAAGCAGATTGAACGCAATCACTGATAGTTATGCAAATACGTTGTGTACTTGAGTAGAGTTACGTTTGCTTTGTTTTTGCGATTGATTTTAATTATATCATAAAGCTGTATCGGGTGTAGGTAGATGATGAGCGTATGATTGCATATTCGGAAGCGGCGGGTTTTTCCCCTAAGTTTAGCTCTTCCACGTACAAAGTAAGATCTATTTTAAAATGATTTTTATTTTGTGTTTCTGACGCAAATGTAGTTTTATTAGTGGGGTTCAAAGATATCGGTAAAATTTTGAAAGAAATTTAGTTACCTATTTGATGGAGAGAGAGACATAGAGGAAATATATTAATAGATTGTATACATATATACCTTCATATCGCAATGCCTGCTTACCCCTTTTAAATCAAAAGTGTCTAAATTCTTAGTTAATTCTTCATTACATAAAAATGGAAATCTTCAAAAAAGTATCTGAAATAAACTTTTTGATTGAAAAAAAATGTTTTTATGTAACTTTGATGTATTGTATGTAATTAAGCTTCAGGGGTGCTACTTTTGAATCGTTCGTAATCGTATGACTATTTTCATGTTGTTTATTATTTTCCATTTTCATTTTTCGAATTTCGAAAAACAAAACAAAAGCGCAACGCAAAAACATGCAAAAGACTCAAAAATTACCCTTCTGACCTGAGGCCTAGGTTACCATCTATCAATTACTTAGTTAACTAACTAATCCTTCAATAATGTGGATAGTTAAACGTATTATGTGCACGTGATCCAGTAATTTCATCAGTCATTAACACTAGCTTGAGATTAACCGGCACGGACATGGCATGTCTGCCGCCCTCCCGAACGGCGCATTTCAAGGTAAATGTAGTAAGTATTTGATCTCTTTAGATAGTTGACCGCGGATATAAAAGCGTGTTTTCATTGTCTTCCGATATGCAAAAAATGCAGCGGTGATTATTTACGCAATTTATAAAACAGTTATGAGGAAAAGCGCTTGTGGGGTTGTCAATAATCGGTAATTTGAGTGTAATACGAGTGATATACAGAATTATACAGAATTCGTAGTTCAGTCCCGGTGATGATGACGACAAATAGCCTATGTACTCAGACTATAAACTGTCTTCATTCTAGATTGTATCTAATTCCTTGCAGCCGTTTCAGTGTGCTCACAGACAAGACAAGCCTTGGACTTTCGTCGTTCCAAAAATTATTAGTGGAATTTATTCCTATATGCAGCAATAGTTTAAGATGGCTGTTGTTGATGATAAGGTGAGTTTAAAATTGAATCTCCTGTTCAAAAACGAATAAAAATATATTCACTTTTCTACCACACTGTACTTTCCAGTATGATTCACTAGTAAGTCCCTAGTCTCTACCATCGCTCTGATAGGCAATGAAGTTGTAAATTTTATAAAACTTGTTTGGGCTTAACCTGGGGTTTCCGGAAATTCCGTCTGTAAAATAATGATTTTAATGACTATCTACCCACCTAAGTATTTCATTTGTGGTTTTTTATCTCTTAATCTGGTTTTTCTCGTGACGTACAAAACATATTTATTTGTGTTTTTTAGGGTTCGTGCGAATTTTTTTAAAAGATTTTTATGTGGGTGACATCTTTAGAATTCCAGCCGCTTATGACATTTTTCTAAATTTCATATACCAAAAAACTTTCAAAAATAAAATTAATCAATAAAGCAAAAAAATATTTACAATTCATAAAGCAGCCGGCTTTTTGCCTTAAATAATTCACTTGTATGGTAATGACCACAAAAGCCCAATTCATTTCATACAACGTGCCCCAACAAGACGCTTTACCGAATGTCATGTCGTGCTCTTAATTTTCGGTAAGGTTATCGACTCAATACCAAACAATTTGACTGTAGCGTGTTGCGTGATGCCGGCGTGTCGGCCGAGTATCTTAGAATGTGCCGCACCTAGGGGTCAAAGGGACAGCTGCCCCCACAAAGTAGCGGCTTTATGATCAGGCCTAATGTTGTATTCATTTTTATTATATAGCTTTTTGTAGTTGAGTGTTTTATGAAAACTATGACTACTTCAAAAGTTAGATAAATACATCTTGTATGTACGAGTATGTATGGTCAAGATTAAACCGAAAGCGGCTTCTTTAGCTTTACGTTGATCATTAGGAGAATTACTACTACTATTTAAAAAAACACACTACTTGCTTGAAAATTTCTTCATTATAAAGCCACACAATAAATCACAAGAAATTAAGAGAGAGAAAAAAATTATGGAAGTAAAAAAGTAGTAGAAATAAGTAAAAATACCCCTTTCCTTAATACACATCTGGTTTCCCCCGGATTATAACAAAGGCGAGTTCCACCGAACAATTTGTAACTAACTATTGATTAACAAGTACAGTGATTTGATCATGACCTCATCTTGACAGAATCTATCGCGTGCTGAGTGATTTAAACTGACTGCTTTGTTTCCTTATGACTTAAGAATGAAAAGCCTCGGGCTTAATTTAGTCGTAGATCATAAAATTTGACAATTGGTTAAGTAATCGAACTTTTTAGGAAGTTGTGTTCACGCGTGGTTATTAAATTAAATCGACATCCGGGACATGGTTTACAAATTAACAGAACGTTTTTAGCGGAACCAATGGCGTTATCTGAAGCACTTTGGGTCTTACTTCGTGTTGTTGCGCCAGATGAGTATTTAAGTAAGTATATAGGTATAGTCGGTTTGCTTAATTTAGGTCTACCTATATTTTGTCTCTTAAATTAAGTAATTTTCAAGACCAGAAGCGATTTACTAATATTCAAGCCTTTTACGACTTTATAGCCATGTAATGACACGGCAAGCACGAATAAACCTACTTTTCAAATGAGGTCCTATTATCATATCCCAGCCCCCAGCGTGAGGCTGTATAATCTCATTTCAAGGGTCAAATGTAGGGTCAAGAATTGACATTTGTAAATATCGTGCACTTGTTATTTCGAGAAATTGAACTGCTATTGTTATGGTTCGGTCTAGCGATTTAAGATTATGGCGACTGAAAAAGTAGAAAATTGTCGTATAGTACTTTTGAGGTTACAAGTAGAATTTTCTGAATTAAACAAAAGCCATCTATATAAATTAGTATCATCCTATTCTGATAAGTATACCTATTAAAATTAAAATGAAAAAAAGATGCAAATATATTTTTTTGCCTGATTAATTTAGTTTATTCTTAGTGGTAACAGACGACCCAAGTTTCTGCTAAATAAATTAAATACTTAGGTACTTAAACTGACGACCTACCTATATACTAGGTATACCACAACAGATATAAGTTTAATTCATGGTATGATCTCATGGATTTTGGTCTTCAGTTTCACCGTTTAAAAGTAAGAATTTCTCCACAAAAGGTGATTTTTTCTACAAAAGGGGCTCATAAAAATATTACCCAAATACCAAGCACCAGCAGTGGCTTTCAAATTGTCTACCTACATCCACCTACAGCAATGCGTTGTTCAATATTAAGCTGACGAATGGAGAGACCAACGCAACAATGTCTTTACAAGGAATTTGATCGTGGTAACTGTGCCAGAAGTTAATAATACTGAGTATTTAGGCACTAAAACGCTACTAAAATACAATTAGCAATAAATTCCAATAGAGTACTAGCATACCACATAAAGCCAGATCTAATCAGTACAATATAATACAATGCCACATTTTTGACACCACAAAATGGAAATAAGAAATAGTAAAAAAAAGCATAAGAAAAAGGCGCGGAAGGCAATCTCGTCTCTGAGAAAGATCTCTTCCCATTAACCTAACTCCTCTCCGAGATAATCTTAATATATATAAATCTCGTGTCACAATGTTTGTCCTCAATGGACTCCTAAACCACTTAACCGATTATAATAAAATTCGCACACCATGTGCAGTTCGATCCAACTTGAGAGATATGATAGTTTAAATCTCAAATTATAGACGCAATTTTAATTTATTGCAAATTATATATATACTGATAATTTTTACTATAAATTGACAAGTTAGCATCAACATACTACGGTTGCTATAGTTACGCAATGGCTTTTGACAGGACAACGTCTGTCGAGTCAGCTAGTCTTGATATAAGAAACTTTTGCCATCAACTGATGCGTTTTAAATTCTCTTTTTACAAGCTTTTATTTTATTTGCAATGTGTGTCATTTGTTTAGGTCCAATCTTGAAGCTGAATTTTGATCCCCTTCATGTTGTTGAAATTTGATATACCTGTGTAACTCCGATAACAATACAATTGAAGTATATTATACAAATCATCAACAGCCCGTTATCGTCCACTGTTGATAATAGGCCTCTCTTCTCGTACGCCACTCATCCCGGTACCGTGCCAATTTTGTCCAGTTTCGACCCTGGTTCAATTTTTTTAAATACTAAACTATATATCTGGTTTCAAAGCATTTTAAACAGAATACTTATTGAAACAATCGACGCAATGAAAATTTTACCCAGTAGCATTTTAAACTTGACTTCATTGACCAATTGACCATGCGCCTAACCTAAACCATCAACAGCCATTGTAGACGCATAGCCTTGAATAAGAAAATAAATTACCTTTAATAGAACTTCCTTAAGAGTCGTGACAGTGCTTAGGTGGTCAATGGTCATGGGTTATTGATAATGGCGGATATACTCGTACTCAAACATGAGAAAAGGGTGGGCGTTATAAAGAATTAGGTTATCGGTTCATTAATCAATTTAAGGTAGAACATGGAAATGATTGGTTAAGACATTACTTTCATGGTCAGATGAAATATTTATTATTATTATTTATCCTCCTGGTCACTAGAGTCTGTTTGGATTACCATTGTCTGTTCGATAGGTCCTGATTGGTTAACTATAGGATTTTTATTTTCTGTAGGTATTGCACCGAGGGAGTTGCTTCTTGTTCGTTCAAACATGCTACGGTTAAGTGTTTGTTGTATTAAATTGTGTGTTTTATTTGTGTTAGGGGTTTTTGTATTTTGAAAATTATCCATATGATTCCCACGAGTATGGACGAAAACAGGTCGCTCACAGGGTGACGCCGTTCCTGTAAGAAGGCTATATACAATGATGTTCGCCAGGTTCACCAAGGTTGGCGCTAGGGACCTGCCTCCCGCAAGCCATGCATCCTGTCGGCGCGTGTCCCACCTTAGGATTAGGGTAACTTTTTATGGAGGTTTTCTACCTCTTGGTCCGGGCAATTAAGCCAAGACCCCCGCTTCTATGATAGACTGACGGGTTGTGAAAGTCATTTCCTACCTTCAGCTGATTAGACTTGTTAGGTCTTCAGTTGTCGGGTTAATTAACCGTCGCCCGATGCTCGACGTTGACCTTTTTACAGCTGGTGGGGTCTCTTCTCCTCAACCAACCCTCCTCCTTTCACATACGGGCTTGGGACCGTCAACGGCGGAGTTTAAACAAAAACAAAAATGAGTGGCAGAGAGATAAACCGAAGAAAAGGAAAGAAGCCAGTCCAATAAACAACACAAACAAAAAACAGAAGAATATTTCTCAACTTGCTATACCAACTCAAAACAGTTTTGAGTTACTTAATGATGACACCATTCATCCTCAGGAAACCAACAAACAGGAAAGAGTTTATGTTCCTAAACCCGAGCCTATATTTGTCACAGGCGTCATCAACATTGCATCCCTTAAAGAAGTACTTAACAAAATCTTAGACAATGATCTTTATACCATGACCACACTCAGATCTGGACACATTATAAAGATCATGCCAAAAGATATTCAAACATACAAAATTATTAGAGAACATTTCATTGCTAACAATGTTTCGCATTACACTTACCAGTTAAAAAGCGAAAAAGCTTACCGAGTGGTTCTACGTGGACTTCATGCTTCAGAGGATACAACAGCCATTGCTAGAGAACTGGAACCCATGGGGCATAAAGTAAGACAAATAGTCAGCATTAGACATAGATCTACCAAAGAACCACTTCCTATATTCTATGTAGACCTAGAGCCACAGCAAAACAACAAAGAAATATTTGACGTCAAATATTTAAACCAAATGAAAATCACAATTGAAGCACCTTATAAAAAAAAAACAAATTATTCAATGTAAAAGATGCCAAAGATTCGGCCATACAAAAAATCAATGTTTCAGACCTTATCGATGCGTCAAATGTGGTAATGAACATCCTACAACACAATGTATAAAAAAACCTGACACTGAGGCTACCTGTGCAAATTGCAATGAAAAACACCCTGCCAGCTACAAGGGATGCAAAATCTAAAAACAATATAAAGAAAGAATCCTAAAAGTCGTTTCTAAACCTCAACAAAAACAACCAATAATGAGCCTTGACAATAACAAAATAGATAATTCCAAATCACAATATCAACTCCAACAAACAAATTCAAGCAAAACCTATGCTGAAATTACTAAAACTGGACAACAAACTCTACCTGCACAAAAAAATAACACTCCATATAACATGACAAACAACGATTCCAATAATTTCACTAATATCATGGAGACTATGCTAGAAAACCTACAGCATACAATGATTACAATAGTTGAAAAAATGATGGACAAAATGTTGGACCGCATGGTCCAGTTAGTCAGCAGCCTTTTAAAAAAATGATCCAGAACCTCCGAGTAGTTACTTGGAACGCCAATGGCTTGACGGACAGACGTCAAGAACTGGAAATTTTCCTTGAAATGGAGAAGATTGACTTAGCGCTGGTCTCAGAAACTAGGTTCACATCTAAGTCTCACGTAGCTTTTAATAACTATAAAATTTATACAACAAACCATCCCTCCGGAAACAGCCACGGAGGAAGTGCAGTTATCATTAAAAATAATATCAAACACTATTCCATGGAAGAATATCGCACAGACAAAATTCAGGCCACAACCATAGTTGTCCTAGGAAAACTCATTGAGACGGTTTTCTCTGCTGTCTACAGTCCCCCGAGGCATACAATCACAGTTCAAGATTTCAAAGAATACTTCTCTACTCTTGGTACAAGATTTGTAAGTGCTGGAGACTGGAATGCAAAACATCTGCATTGGGGCTCCAGGTTGACCACTACAAGAGGACGGCAATTACACATGGTAACACAGGACATGAAACTGGATTACTGGTCTGGGGGAGAACCCACTTACTGGCCTACAGATAAAGATAGATTACCTGACTTGCTTGATTTTTTCATAACGAAGAACATGGACGGCAACTACTTAACAATAGAATCTTGTACTGATCTCACCTCAGATCATACTCCTGTAATCTTGAATGTTAATTCTACAATTCAATTAGTAGAGCCTTCTTCAAAAATTTATAGCACTAAGACTACGAACTGGGAAAAATACAGAGATGTAATTAAATCAGAAATCAATCTTAAAACGAAAATCGACACAATAGAAGCTATAGAAAACGAGATTGAGAAACTTAACATGCTTATACATAGAGCAGCCAGCTTATCGACCACTAAACGAAAGGGTCAGCCACCAAAAAATAACAACTATCCAAAAGAAATAAAGGAAAAAATCAAGAAAAGGCGACAATTGAGAAAAGTGTGGCAAAATACAGGATATCCGAGCGATAAAACTGCATTTAATAAATTCTCTGATGGGCTTAAAAAACTCATCAACAACGAAGAGAACGACAAAATCCAAAACATGCTTTCAAACCTTGATCCGACAGCTGACACAAACTACTCGCTGTGGAAGGTCACCAAAAACATGAAGCGCCCAAAAACACATATACCTGCCATCAACAATAATAAAGGAGGATGGGCTAGGTCTGACCAAGAAAAAGCAACAACATTTGCCGAACACTTGAGCAATGTTTTTAATCCACACCCAGAGAGCTGTCGCGAACATACAGATGAAGTAATAAACTACCTAGAGTCTCCAAATCAAATGTGCTCACCACTACAAAGTACTAGCCCTAAAGAAATTTTCCAAGAAATAAAAAAGCTGAAGGAAGGGAAAGCGCCCGGATATGATTACATAGATCCAACACTTTTAAAGAAATTTCCGTACAAAGCAGTAATGAAACTTGTCCACATATTCAATGCTTGCCTAAGACTTGAACGCTTTCCTGGACAGTGGAAGATAGCACAAATAATAATGATTCCCAAACCTGGTAAACCTCTGGAACAAACGAACTCATACAGACCCATCAGTCTGCTCCCAGTCATCGGAAAACTGTTTGAACGGATACTACTTAACAGAATGAAAGTACATTTAAACACCATATTACCACCGCACCAATTCGGATTTCGTGAAAGTCATGGGACAATCGAACAAGTTCACCGTATCGTCGACACTATAGGTAGATGTCTGGAAAATAAACTTTACTGCTCTGCAGTGTTTTTAGATATCAGCCAAGCTTTCGACAAGGTATGGCATGAGGGCCTTATCTTTAAAATAAAAAAGTCACTGCCACACTGTTTTCTTCAGATGCTAAAGTCATACCTAGATAAGAGAAGCTTCCAAGTAAAATTCAATGACGACAGCTCTGAGCTCTACGAGATCAAATCGGGCGTCCCCCAAGGTAGCATATTGGGACCTATCCTATACCTCATCTTCACTGCAGATATTCCAGAAGATGATCATACAATTACAGCGACATATGCCGATGACACCGCCTTGCTGTCCACTCATAATGACCCAGTAACTGCATCACAAACTCTGCAAAGTCATCTTAATAAAATAGAATCATGGCTTAAGCAATGGAGGATCAAAGCAAACGAGACCAAATCTACCCATGTAACCTTTACTCTTAGGAGAGGCACTTGCCCACCGATTAAGCTTAACGACAAAGAAATACCTCAAACAGACAATGCAAAGTACCTGGGAATGAACCTGGATAGAAGGCTCACATGGCAGAAGCACATCTGGACTAAAAGAAAGCAATTAGATGCAAAACTTCGTAGTCTTCACTGGTTAATCGGACGAAGCTCGCAACTCAATACCACCAGCAAAATCTTGGTATATAAAGCAATCTTAAAACCTATCTGGACTTATGGAATACAGCTATGGGGAACAGCTAGCAGGAGTAACATCGACATTCTGGAAAGATTCCAAAGTAAAGTGCTAAGATTAATATTCAGGATACCCCAATGTATTAGCAACAAATACATGTATCTCGACTTAGGCATAAACACTATTCGTGAGGAAATAGTCCAGGCAAGCCAAAAATACCAGGAGAAATTAGCAACTCATGCAAACGAACTCGCGCAGGCCCTAAGTGGAGAGGGTGGACTCCAGTATAACCGCCTAAAGAGACAAGGCATTGTCAGACTCGCCCAAAGATTTGCAAACTGAGCCAAAAGGAGGGTTTGCTGGATATTTCAGCAATTGATTGACCCTCGAAGAAAACCATTAATAACCAGGACATGTAGCTCCAACCAAACAAGTGGCTTATTGTTTTCGAGCAGATTGCCATAGTGCAGAAAATACAAAAAAAAAAAAAAAAAAAAAAAAAAAAAAAAAAAAAAAAAAAAAAAAATTATTATTTATACCTCTATATAACCGCAGTTTGAAACGCATTAGCAGTTACTAATAAACCTACAACAAAATGAGACCTTTTGGTCACTTGTGGCCCTATTGGCTAACTTTTAAAGTTTGAGAATCGGATTTTAGGTTGTCGTCAAGATTCGTAGAAAATTTGTATCGCTTAAACGATTTTTATGCCAAAGCAAGTAATTTATTAACACGAAAATAACAGAACTAACAAAACTAATCACAATTATCCGACTTTAAATCATTAATGTCAGAGTGATGTCGCCTCGGGTTTTCAGAAAGCCAGATTGATACATTTTGAATTCATCATGAGTCCAGAATCAAACATCGGTTTTAGCCAATAGGGCCGCTGGTCAAGGCCCGCGAGGCCCCATTAGTACTCAAGTTATGGCTGCAGGTACTAATCGGGTGTTGTACCAGTATTGTACCATTTAAACTTCTGAAAATGGTGCGCCAAGCCCACCTTTCTCGAATTAGTCACGAATGCAAAGCGGACCTAATTGCCTGCCAGCTATTTCAATTAAACTTTTAATAGGCTAGCATGTTAGAGTTACTCTTATCGTGATTGAGTGATAAACACTGTTCTTCCTCAACACAAATTTATGGGTAGGACAGGGCAATACCGTAGCCACCAGACATTTTCACTTTTACTGTCGTCTTCCGGGAGATTATGCTGACTTGCGTAGGAGGCATTACCAGCTATAAATCGAGCATGACTTGACTATAAGATGCAAGTTTTAAATTGTCATTGAAATACTAGCTTTGGGACTAAAACTCAGAAACACTTTTAAGACTTGAGACTTGACACTGCTTGGAAATATGTTGTTTAAGACTGATGATGTCGTCTGAGTCGCATCCGACGAATGCAATTCTGGCTATGTTTTAGCGTGTCCGAGCCGCCTAGAAGAGACGTCGAGTCAAGTCACAGGTCGTTTTTTACTAGTTTAGCGTTTAAGGTCTAAACTGCAAAAACAAAAAAAAAATCAAATCAATCAGAATTGTCTTTTTTATGATAATTGGAGACGAGACGAGCAAATCGATTTTAAACGTCACATTTGCCCATAAACGGGTCTGCGCCACAGCACTGCGCTCGTCACACTGAGATATAAGATGTTTAATCTCCTATTTGCCCTGTAATTTCTCTGGAAACAATGCCCTTCCAACCGGAACACAGTAGTGTTTGCACATTACCTACTGCTTGGCGGTGGAATAACTGGCAAAGGTGTGATACTTCCCCAGGCGGGCTCTGCAACAGAGCTCTACCATTACAAAAAATCTGTCTTCAAAACTGCTGATGCCTTTTGACCTCCGAACGCCAGAATCTTGTAGAGGCACCTACTTTTCAGCACAAGACTAACATGCCAATGCCTACTTGTTAAATTGCGTAATCCTACTAATGTTATAAATGTGGAAGTGTTTATGTTTGTAATTCAATCACGCGGAAATCGCCAAAAAAAATTGAATGAAATTTGATAAGGATCTATTTTACACTCTGAATTAAGTCATTGCCTATATTTATCTCGAAAAAACAAATAGTTGTTGTAGGGTAGCGGGTGAAACTGCAGAACGTAGCTAGTGTACTCGTATAGTAACTGCTTTCGTTGAAGTATTATCATTTTACAACGTAATGAATCATACTGGTACTCTCATGATCCATTACGCAAATTGCAGACAAAGCTTACGTGTGCCTGTACACGTCTTGCAATGTCCAAATCAAGTTCAAGTATAACACCATTCAGTGATTGTGACGTTGGCACTCATGTAACGCGTTATCTTAGCATTGATCAAATTAGATAAGTCCGGCTGTAGCCATGAACGTTGGGCCAATAGAAGCATGTCAGATTGTAACGTGTGAATGCAACGACTAGCAATTGACTACGGATGGTTTTAGTGAAGTTCATGGCTATTATTTTCTTAATCAGCTGCGCTTCTTGAACTTTCAAATGTTAACATAACAAAATAATAACTGACACGAGGCTTCCAAATCTCAGGGCACCTATTTACATTACGTAACGATCGAATAATAACGATATTTGTCATAATTATTACCTATGAAAAGATTTAAAAAGGTTAGGACAAATTTTGAAACCAGAGTCGAATTATATTCGACGTAGTTTTCTTAAACAAGCACATTATTTTTACAAAACAAAAACCGACTTCAAAAGACCGACTATTGAGTTATTCATCTATTTGTCGCGCACGTACTTAATGCAAATTTAAGACTTATATGGTTTTCTCATGGATACCATTATCAGAACTGGACTAAATTGAAATGGGACCAAACGGAAAGCGTCAGCTTTCTAATAAAAAAAGAATCATCAAAATCG
Source organism: Alcis repandata (assembly GCA_949125135.1). Classification (NCBI taxonomy): domain Eukaryota; kingdom Metazoa; phylum Arthropoda; class Insecta; order Lepidoptera; family Geometridae; genus Alcis; species Alcis repandata. The sequence continues at coordinate 4,050,471 of OX421226.1, read as the reverse complement.
ATTCACCCAGTCAAAAGTTATGAGGTGACAAACATAAAAAAATAAATAAAAAAAACATACAGTCGAATTGATAACCTCCTCCTTTTTTGAAGTCGGTTAAAAATAGTAACGTATCTATGGTGCTTCTAGCTGTGATCGGACGTACATTGAAGAAAAAAAGACAATCAGTCGATTCATCTTCACTTCACTTGATTTTTTGTCTATTTTTTTACTTGTTTGCCAACCATGGCCTACGAAGTGTCGTCAGTTTCAATAAAGAGTTTCTTGGTATGAATCGAATACTTGCAGTTCACTTTTGCAATACCAGTGAATAATGCAGCCGTCACAATTAGTGTTAAGCTCACATAATCTTATACAAGCCAAGACCTTGTTTTTGTAAATTAGATAATAAGATGTTGAGATTATAATGCTCTGTAAATGATTCATTGAGTTACCGGATCTTATTTAACAACGTGTATTTTTATTGAAGGTTGAAAAGTTAGTCTATAATTCTTTTGTGTTGGAAATAGATATCTTTATTTTCGTGGAACATAGACAGATTTGGCGTAGGACTGTGGATAACCGTACAAATTATTACTTAAGGTTTCACACACATAACAGATACGAAATTGTGTAGTTGTTAAGTTTTATGAGATTTTTAAAGTTTTAGAAGAAATTCGAACTTGTAAAAGCAAGAAAATTAAATACTTAGAAGAATTTTATTCTTTTAATTTATACCTATTACTATTCAACAATAAAATACATTTTATTAGTTTTATCGATTTTCGATTTTAAAATGATTGACAGACTTGTGAAACCATCACCACCAATCAAAGAGAGAGTGCTAATAATTTTAGAACAATCATTGATAGAAATGAGTTAATATCTCTGTTTTATTCATTATATTCAAATTAATTAATTCAATTCTTTATTCATTTTATAACTTAAGTTTTCTATTGATTTTATTCTTTTACGATTATTCATATTATATTAATTTATTCGTACCAATAGTATAGTCAAATTGGTAAGAATACAATTTGTAAATGTTATAAGTTTATAACACAACACATAAAAAATACTATATTCTTTATTTGTCTCACTTATTTAAATTTTTCATTGTCTTTATCTTATTTATTTTTCTTTATCTTTATTTGAAAAAAAAAAACCTGCTTATTCTATGAAAAGAACAGGTAATTTAAATGTACTTTCATGTTAGTGGGCGGGTGTGGACCACCCAGTGCGCCGTCGGCAGTTCCTGGTTCCAGATAGCATCAATTTGGTGTTGGTAGCGTGCTGCGGGGTATTGTTAGCCATTTTATAGCTTTTAGGACGTATTTGTGGAGCTTTATGTATAATACTAGCAGGTAATTTTAGATAGCAGAGTATATATTAGTATAGGTGAGTACGATCTAAAATAAATGTCTCAAGAATTTACCTTATTACATAACCGAAGCGGATCTGTGTTTATGGTGTCAGTTTCCAGGCCACTGGAGACTAAAAACTAATTAATATTGTACCGATCATATCGATTTCTGGACATTGATATGATTATTTGTCAAAAGGTCCTTCTTGCTTTTATTATTTATGATAAAGAGATTCGTTTCCTTATAACTACTAGTTGTTGCACTAGTTTTAAGTGTTATTATCACTTGTTTCGGGCCTAGGCCAAGTGGAGTTTTCTATTTATCATATTAAGGTAATGTTTCGTTTTTAACAGCTCAATGTTTCGATTCGTGAACTTCTACAAACTTTTTCTTCGGAACAACAAAACTTTTTTTGTATTCTTTATAAACCTGATCCGTTTAGAAACCGATGAAATGTTATACGACCACTTTCTATCGGTGATGCTGTTTAATTTAGGCGTCTAGATTATCATTACGTGCACATTGTGTAGCCTGGAGACAGCAAAACACAACAGTGAGCTGCATTCTAATTGGATGAAACACTATATTGTTACTGAGAAATGAAACACTTTCTTTTTAAATTAAAAAGCCAGTCCTATGTTTGATTACACTATGAGATTCTTCACATTCTTACATAAGTCTTCCATTAAAACGAATTAGCAAAATTCTCACATAATAAGTACTTACTCTTAACGTCATTTAAAAGCATTTCTTTAGAAAAGTTTCATTTAGAAATTTATCTTAACATAATGTTTTAAATCTCTTTAGTAAAACAAAGGTACATTCTTCTGTGTGAGAGTACTCTCACAGTGCGTTATATTTCAAATTTAAATTGAGCTAATCAACAATATGTTGTACTGTCGAGACTCTAGATTTGATTTAATCACATACTTAAGTAGATAAGATTGTCTAAATGGGATGAGGTTTAAGACTAGGTACTGTAAAAACACAGAGACTTTGGACAGTGGTAAATAAATAAAACTAGGAGATATGGAAGAGCTGAATATCTTTAAACACGCACAGTTTGCAGTATCAGCGCGGGCTTACAGCATGATTGTGCAGAGAGTTACGCGCAGCGTAGCTTAAGGGTTACCTTCAAAAGGTATTTAATGTCATCTGATTCCGTGGTACTTGGGACGCCTGATAGAGCATTGAAATGAAATGCAGTGAGGTAATTAATGATTTTGATGTTGGAAGCTAAGCTCTTCTTAGGGTCACACATCACTCTACGAGTACCTAATACGTAAAGTGATAATCACAATATAGTTTAGCTACATTGAGAATATATTTTATACCCACATTTCTTCAAATTTATTCTGTTTGCTTAACATTTAAAAATAATAACCGAGTAATTCAATAAACTTTATTTTAGTACAAAATACTTTGTTCGATAAAATAACTTCTCTGTAAAATAAGCACTGAAATGATTGATAGGTGCTTATTAAAAATATTATACTGACACCTACCGGACCTATTTGATCTTTCATAAATCAACTTAATCAGTGCATTGTTGAATTGTTTATTGTAATTTAAGCGGATACAAAGAAATAATGTGTAGGTAGGGTTATAAAACCCAGCTAGGTTCACACGCAATAATACGAGTAACTAATGCTATACGTATTTATTCATAAATTGTACAGTATTTGATAACAGTTGATCCGATCTTCATGAAATGCAGAGAAGTAGTACCTAGTCTAATACAAAGTTTAGGTTTAAATGAGAGCAATATCTGTAATAAAAAGAATGTGGATTATAAAAAGTCGCGAAATCTCTTAGAAGTAGATAGGTACTCGTATGTCAAATAAAGTTCGTACAAATTTTGGTACATTCTTTTTTGCTCTCACGTATACTCGTACTATACCTACGCTCACAATGAAAATAAGACCTTATTTCAACTCAATATAAAGTAATAAAACTACTTATATTTATAATTACTACCTTATAAGGAACAAGAATTAAGCAAGTCACTACAAGTCAACACTTAGTTCGGCAGCTATTATTAAAAAGTAAACTTACAATTTCATAAAAGGTTGCCACGCGGTCATGAAGTGGCATTGCAAGGTTGTCGGCAAAATACTTGTCCTTAAGCAAGCCTACTGAAAGGCTTGCCGACAGTTGTTACATAATCAAAATAACGCTTATTTTAAATAAAAAACCTATTTCAAATACATATATTAACTGAGATTTGGATGTTTTCAAAATACAAACTAACTTTCGAAATCGATTTTGCAAAAACATAAAGCTGAGTGCAATCGATCCATCGGTTTTATAGCAGAAGATACTTTCAAAATTTTGTATTTTTTTCCGGTAGTTGTATTGAATTGTACCTAGTTATTTGCACAAGCATATGCGAATGGATACGAATAACATTTCTGATAATCTTTGTCAGCTTTAAATAATATTAAATGAAAAAGATACTAAACCATTTTTTTAATTTTTTGATTGACAGGCAAAGAATTTGACTAAATTCTTTGCCTGTCAAAAGTTTTAGTTGATCAAAGTTGATAAAAATTATATAGTTGTTTGATTTACTTTTAAATATGTACAAAAAGATATAAATTAACCGCTAAAGTCCGAGCTATCCACACCTACCTTTTCCCGCATTCAAATGACAACTGTAATCACTAAGGTCATTCGAACCTTTATGATAATAAAGCCTACCTGCCGCTACAATCGCTTTGAGCACCAGATAAATCTCCGGTCTCACGAAACAGGGTGCTTTAATTACTATAAATATTTGCCTGTTAATATAAATCTTTGTGTATCCGGCTGCAGTGCGGTATTACCAGTGTTGGTATTAGAGCTAATAAGTGTCCTTTATTCATTTCAAATCATTTGTAAATAATGAATGATTGAAATGAAAATGTATGAAGTCATCAAAGAAACTTATAGATACGGACAAAACGTTTTGAATCTACGTTTCTGATCCGTATAGTCAAGGAATGGAACAGAATGTCGGCTTCTTCGTTTCCTAACAGACATTATTCTGGGCTTTTTAGGTAAGAGTGATTAGGTACGTATCTTCTAAGTCTGTGTGATTGATTTTTTGACCACAATGTTGCTTACCAACAGGCGAGTTGGTGGTCAAACCGGGCTCATTACGAAAAGGCCGGTGTTATCGGACCCTTCATCAAACACCAAAGCAGGATTTTTAGTAGCTATAATTCCACATAACGCAGCTGCACCATATCTTGTAAAGATTTTCCGCTCGTCAACAAAGAAAGGCTGGTACCTACATAGTTAGTTATTTGTAAACATTTAGTGAGTTTAAAACAGCTTTGCTCTTGAGATAATTCTAACCCTAGATCACAAAACAAAACTATGTTCAAACTAGTTTGATGTTCTTAGCTCTCATATCACTAAAAGAGAGAATGCAACTAATGAGAGAATGCAACTAATGTTGTGACATTTTGATTTTCATATAGATAAAAGCTAGATTTTTTAAGATCTAGTTGTAGGTAGATAATATATTCTAAAATATTATACATAATTTGGTAATCGTACCTTGCATATTTTATTCTTATCACAAAGTTTATACACTGCAATAGGTAGCAGATTTTACAAAACAGTTCGACAAGAAATTTCTTAACGCCTAACTCATTCAAAATGCAGAACAATCTTATGAAACCGTTATGACATTTTTTAATGAATACACCTCGTTTGATTGCGTGAAATTGAATATTTGATATAAACTGCATTATGTATTTGGTCAGCCGACATTAAGCAACAAATAAATATATAATTACAGAATCTAGGTGAAACGTGCTGCAGTTATCGGAAAATGAGAGTTAGTGACACTATTTTATGCTAATATCTGCGTGCTATTTTTGTGGTTACAGTTTAGTACGATAAGGTCGAATTTCCTATAACTGTAATTAGGTATCTAACTATCCGTTTTCCAAACATTTTCTTATTGCTCTCAGGTTTTTCGGAGACCTGTTAAAAAAGTTATGTAATATGAACGAGACAAAGATAAACGTATCCGCAATACAAAACAACACTTATTTTGCCCTACACCCGCTTTACTCGGGTATCAAGACTAGTATTTCAATTGATTCTCACAAGCGCAACTTTGTCCTTAATTAGCATTTCCGCAGTAGTATTATGCAAAAAAGAAAAGTCATCCACAATCTGCCAGCTCAGTTCCGCGAAAAAACAAGTGTACATTATGCTTTTAACAGGCAGGCGTATTGTTCCAACGCCACCGCGATCAGCTCACACGCAACTTTCTCGGCACCTTTTACGTAACCGTTGCTACACTTTTTTTGGTTGATTCCGCTTTTAACCGGCCTTGATACGATTCGAGCGGGCGACACGAAAGTCAAGAAATCATATTTGACGAAACAGAACTATATTAACATTATCTCCCGTTTAGTTACGGGTTATGAAACGTTATTTCTAGATTTCATCGAGTGTTGTTTCGGTGCAACGGTTTGGTGCATCTGCGCAATCCGTCCTCGGTCACGGTAGCTTTAATTCAGTGTCGGTTTAATATCGGTTTTTTACTAGCAGGTCACAATGGCAAGGGTACAAAGGGTTTCCCAAGATAAACTATGTAGTGAAGGACAACTGGAGATTAAGTGGGGAAACCAACATAACAAAAACGACTTTCAGGCGTTCGTTTTTACTTTCGTTGACAATATGGACAATCGGACATGCGTCATATATGGCAGACCATAGGAATTTCCTATTCCAATATTGTGTAAATAATAGTTACTTCCATTTTTTTCTAGATTTCCTATTCTACAGAAGATACACAGTAAGTACATCACTATAAATGCTTCCGTTTCTTCAGTTTTTAATCATGAAAACAATTTACCTCAAAATTATATGTGAGCAATGAGCATAGGTTGAGATGAGCTTTTGACCGGTTTTGAGAGCATCAAAGCTTTTTGAATGAGAGAGTTTTGTGAGTTGTATGACTTGTTAAACATTTTTTGATCCACCAAAAAAACAAATTTACATAGAAGCAATTATATAAATAGATATAAGCTAAATGATACAGAATAATAAAGTTGAAAAAAAGTGATAAAAATTCGTAACCCAAACTCGTATAGATTACGAAACGTGACACAAAAAACTGTTTCCAATTAAATTAATTACTTGCCTTTAATTAAAATTGCAATTTCAGTAGTGATAACAAAAGAGATAACAAACACGATCATGTAATTTCTTGAATTAAATCAAGCGGAAATATGCAAAATACCTGTGACCTTATTAGCTGACTGCGGTGAAGCAAAAGGATGGTGTTTGACCTGTATGTATGTTTGTATGTATTTATAAATGTGTGCCCCCGTCCCTATGTTCCCTTGTAACTGCTGCTGCTGAAAACGGCTGAACCGATTTTGTTGAATCAAATCTCGTTAGATTTGCCTTTATTGCGCGAGTGTAAAGCATGCTCAAATTATAAATTGAATTGGAAACAAAATAAATTGAATTAAATTGAATGTCGGTTAGGATGGTGATAATCTTTTTACGTACTCAGGCTACAGCTTTTTGAACGTTTAATTTTTTTTACTTATTTTTAATCTAACTTAATACAATTCATGTCAGCGAGAAATTTTCCGAAAATTTTAAGCAGTTACTAACTTTAAGTAACCTTTATAAGTAAGACCCTAAAAGTTTATCTATCTATCTAACACCTGCCTTATAACCAAGCAGACCAATTTAAAAGAAAATGGTAGCGTTCTGCATTAATCCCAAGTGATTTCACAATCGAGTGTGGCGGCTAGGTAATTGAGTGCGATTTAAGTATGCGGTAGTGATACGTTTCTTCTCTCTAATGGTAACTGAATTCACAAAATTGCTTGATCACTTGCATCCACTAAACGGCAGTGAGAAGGCAGTTTGAAGGAAAATTAATCTACCTAGATTATTACGCAAATGTGTTGAATGACTAGTTGCACCCCGTGGTTTGCACATCTAAATTTCTGGTGTGGAAGCCTATTTGCGTTTATCTAGGATACTAAAGCTATCTTCACAGCATTTTCAAATGTTTTTTTTAAATTTCGCTTGTCGTTAGTTGAGTAGGAAGTTACACCACACACAAATAATACAAATCTTCGCATTGTTTTAAGTAATCTGACATAGAATTTGTTGTATAAATATGTTTTTCTTAGATTTAAAAACGTAGTCTAAAATATAAGTGAGTGAGTTCAAAGTTCGCTTGAAGACTTCTCACATGGCTTGCCGGTTGTTGTTAAAATAAAACGTAATCTTGAAAACGTGAATTCAGAATTCACCGACATAAAGAAGTAAGATAGGTACCTATTGGACAGTGTGCTTTTTGCAATGACTACGTTTCAGGTTAAATTAAGGTTAAATTCAGAAAAACGATCAAGTAAATTAATGAAAACCCACCTAGTTGAGAGCAAAAACCATTTAATTGCTGTGTTTTGTTGAAACCTTGCATTCCGAAAATCTAATTTTTAAAAGCATTGGATTAAAAGTATTTTTCCGAATAGGTATCTCGTACTTTACACTTGGGTATAAAAAAATATATATTTAATAAGTTTTAAGAAATGAGAAAGCTAATTTAGTGATACAATATTGTCAATTCATACATACATCTGATGAAGACGACCAAACATAAGAATTTAAAAAGGCTTTTCATAAAATTGATAAAAGATACGTAAATATAGGACTGGTAACTTCGTGGGTCGTTATTAAGTGAATCTAAATCAGCCTCGGACTTGCGAATAACTCTGAGATTGAGACACTTTACTAAAGTTTATTATAATGTAGGTGTATAAATTTAATACTGGTCGATTTAGAAATACTACTCTTCAATATCTTCTTATTTATATCCTTTTGTTGGTAATTTATGGTGTGAACAATAAAGGGTTTATCTAGTATACCTATCTATCTATTTCATTGACTTTATAAAGGTTCTCATGTGAGTTATATATTTAGTTTAGTTATAAGTAGAACAAAGTTGTGTGTTGAAATGCTTACATATTTTTCTCTTATAACAAATTTAAAAAAAGTGTTACTACAAAATATAAAAAATACTACAGACTAAAACAGAATCGGAGTAAACTAAATAGATTGATGGATAAATTCTTTATTGTTCACAACACAAATTAAGAGCAAAAGGATAATAAAAAATAATAAAATCATTTAGGATAACACTACTTAAACACGAGCAACAACTGGCAATCTTATCGCTAAGAACAAACTCTTCCAAGCAAGTCAGATAAGTAACCAAAATGCTGGCGACGTTACATCGTTGCTAATTCTCTAGCTGAGGTAGGCACCAGCCCTTTGCTCACGTATTCCATAAAAATAATACCCGAAATAACAAGGTAACAAGGTATTTAATTTACGTTCGTTCTCAACCTTTAATCCTGCCACTGCTGGGATACAGATCTACCCTCGAAGGGTGATTACGCCGTATTCCACCACGCTGGCCAAGTGCAGGTTGATGCATTCACTTAGCCATTGAATTTCTTCTCCGGACGAATGCAGGTTTCCTCACGATGTTTTGCTTCACCGAAAAGCCAGTGGTATGTAAATTCGTACGTAAGTTCGAAAGAACTCATTAATTCAACTAAAGTAAATGTAACTAAGGCTTTTTTCAAGCGGATATTGTAGGCATTGCTATATAGAAAGTAACCGTAGCAAGGCCACGTGGAGGTCAGCCGGATGTTTAAAAAATTAATGGGCATATTTATAACTATAACCCCGGTCAGCCTATTTATGACAAAAGTGGAACGCATTTTTGGTAAGAAAGAACATTCTTGAAAAATGTGTTGCCATATGAGTCCACTGAAAAAATTATGGGTATAAATTATTTATAAAGTTTTTAGCGTGGGAAAAATAAATAAGTTTTTAAAATTTAATTCTGTATTTAAATTTCAAATTAAATACATAATTTGCATTTGATAGGCACAGATAATGTGGGTCAGATTTCTTAATTCGATATCTAGGTATAACTTATCTTATGCTAAGATCAAAAATGGTATTTCAAGAAGATGTTATATTCACCACCACGAAATATATTTTCAACACAATTTTGGATTGATTTCGTCTCGTTTGTTTGTCAAATCTTATGTATAAAAATGAATCGCTGTTCGTTTGTCTGGCTACAACTGGAGAATGGTTGGACCGATTTCGCGTATTTTTGTCTTGAAATATTTGTGAAAATTCAGGAAAAGTTTAAAAGTAAAAAAAAACAGTGAGTGAAACCGCCGGGGGCAGCTAGTAATATATATGTATATTTTAGTATTTTAGGTACCTCTTTTTAAATTTAAATATACTGCTATATTTATATATATAATGAAAACCACCTTCTTCTATACTGCTTAATTTTAATATTACGCGTAAACAAATTCAAATTGAAATACAGTCTACCCAAATAGACTTTTTTGTTTAACCCAAATTAAAGCATTTAGTTTATTTGACCTACTTATAATAGCTATGACTAGACTTAAAATATATTTGCCCAAATCAATTACCGGCCGCCAAACGTATCTATCAACGTATTGATAAATTTCCGGCTTAAAACAAATTGATACCTCAATTGGTAACATGCAATGTTAGCACTTTAATTATGGGAACAGTCCTACTTAGGTACTACACTATTTTCCATCAGACATCAACACTTTGATCCCTTGTCGAAGTAAACAGAAGTACAGTACAAGAGCAGTAAATATCTTTTCATTCTACAAGTTTGTTTTATCGATTTAAAACGACATTTCTAAAGTAACTCGTCGGCAAAGACCATTTAAAAAGAGAATCGCAAAGACGTGTTAACGATTCTAAATACTAAATTTATCAATAGCTACTAACTACCACATCGCATCGATTATTATTTTCCTTTTGCCGCGACGTTGTGTATTTAAACAGCGAAGTGAAGTCTTAGAGTCTAACAGAATAAGTTGGCGCTAGCATTTGTGTCTGTATATTTGTAAGACGATAACTTGAGTACTGTTTATCCGATCTTAATGAAATTTTACAAGCATATATTTTATTTTAATACAATTCTTATGTCCAAATAAGAGAAAAATCTGTCAAGAGATTGGAAAGATACAGGGTTAGCAAGTTGGGTTCGTCACGAACTACGAGCTAGAATGAAAGCTGGAAAGCGACAAAGTTCTTAAGCTACGTTAAAGTAATCTCATGTGATCGATTACTAGGCGTGACACACTCATTTGTTTAGAAGGGCGTGTTTGCATGATCTAGTATGTTAGTACCTAGAAATAAGATTTGTATTATCTGGAACATTGTTAATTATTATCTTAACACTATTGTGATTACTTGATAGATTAGGGCTGGATAAGTAGTTAGATAGTAATTGTCCGATAATTTCAAGTTATTAATGTACTATTTGTATTAAGTTATTCAAGTTAATAATGTACTATTTGTAGTTCGCGGTGACTTGAACCACGCGACACATACCTATATAATAGGTATCTCTACAGTCTTCGACCAATTTTGGTAATTTACAAATTTAAAAAGCATATTTGTTTAAACTACGTGACTGGAAAATTTTATGAAGATCAGAATAAACGGTATTCAAGTTAATCTTGGCCAAATTTAAAAATGTCGATTGGTTCCATTATACTTGGAGACCTTCGCTTCGCTCGGTCAATTGCCCCACACCTAAAGTAAAGTAGGCAAAGGTGTTTTTTTTCTAAAAAACTTGCAATGTTTTTCACCGAGTTGCGAAAACAAGTTCTATGATCAAAGGTTGTTTTCTAATTTATTTAGGCACGATGCATTTACTTAAAAAAAATAGATGGTTATTCAAAACTTTCACACACGCCCGTTTCACATTTCTTACATTTCCTTACTTTTTGTATTCTACATACTATCAAATCACAAAAAAATAAGGAAACCAAGATTGAAAATTGACATGTAAATGTTTCCTGAACTAATTCGAATGTGACTGTCTGTTTAGGTTAACGTTAGCACGAGTGATTAGTTTACAAGCGGACCTTCGTAAATACCTACATTTAATAACATATTCAAATTAACATAAATAATTAAGGTATTAACTTATAAGGGGTCTATCAGACGGAGAGCGGTCACGCGTTTAGCGTTTCGCGTTCGCGTTAGATTGCTTGCTGCGTGGCCATTGGTCATGTTTATTAACGTAACGTAACGCAACCGAACGCAGATCGCGAAAGACGAACGTTTGAGCGCGTGACCGCCTTCTGTCTGATGGAACCCTAACTGCAAGTAAGCCACCAGTGACCTACAACATGTCAACGGTAATGTCCTGTTCCGTTGAAAATAAAAAACGCCAGTCCCATATTTTGATGTAAATTTAAATAATATTTACTATTGCACTAGGTCCGACCGGTCCGGTCAGTCCGGTGGTTCGACCTATAGGTCGATATTTGATTGTAAACAAAATAATTTAGTTAAAGGTGCAAACCGAAAGAATAAAAGAGTGAAGTTTTATGTGACGCTTTTATAAAATAATGAATAGTTAAATCTGTTATGCTGCCACTTATGCTATTTGGATTCGTGTATTTGCCGAATAATAATAAAAAAAAACAAAATCGGGCTACTTTGTAAAAAGTTATGCGTGGTCAATGGTCATACATAAAATAAAATATATACGCGTTGACTTAAGAACCCCCTCAGTTTTTTGTCGGTTTAAAAGAGACGCGGCTATGCTCATGACTGTATTCGTGTATATTCCGAATAAAAAGTTATGTGACGATGTTGCAAGATGTCGAATGACATCTTATCAGCATCAGCATCTTTGAATTATTTTATTATAGTCTTTTGGAAATAATACAATCAAACGTAGCTTTAATCTTTCCCAATTCTATTCTACCATATTATATTACTGACATTTTTATTGCGATTATATTATTTTTGTCAAGAAATTTACCTAACGGTAAGAAATAAACAATCCTAAAAGAGAAGGATAACAATTCAAAACTATTATTAATGAAAGGTTAAATTAGAAGCATTCTACTTGATCTGAGATTAGAGGATGCAAATGACATGTTAAAATTTGTAACCCGTTGATCGTTAACGTAAAATACTAATTCATAACTAACAGTACCCAATTACAATCACCCGAAGTTTAGTGCAGCAACATTCCTGCCAGAAATAATGTCGTAACCCCATTAACTTTGTTAAAGGACATTATGGCTGGCTAGTTAATGTTAATATGCTGTCTATTAAATTAACACTACCTAAGTGAGTTATGATCATGTTAGTGAAAAACAAACCAAATAAATAATAGTTAAAAAAAACTAAAAAAACACGCTTTTTATAAAAAACCGAACTAAAAAAATAGAAAATAAAATTTTATAAATTTAAATTAAGAATAGGGTTGAAAATTTCAATAAATAAAAATTAATAATAGTGTAAATAAATAAATATATGTATTTTATTTTTAAAAAGCGTGGGGTGCATGGGTCAATAGATATTACATATATATTTTGTAGATACATTTTGTATTGACAGACATGAGTAGAGTGATTAACTAGCATTTTGATAATATCTTAGAAAGCACCCCACGCTTTTTTAAAAATAAAATACATATATTTATTTATTTACACTATTATTAATTTTTATTTATTGAAATTTTCAACCCTATTCTTAATTTAAATTTATAAAATTTTATTTTCTATTTTTTTAGTTCGGTTTTTTATAAAAAGCGTGTTTTTTTAGTTTTTTTTAACTATTATTTATTTTTCGCTTTTTAGTTCGATTTGCTAACTATTAACCATCCTTAATATGTACAAATGTGTTGGTGTTATCCGATTTTGGCCGTCTGCTCAAGCAAATTAAAAATAAAATTGATGCGTAACAAAAAATATTGAGCAAAAAGATTTGTAGCCGCGTGGTTTCGATCCTCAGACCTCATAAAATAAAATTGATGTGTAACAAAAAATATTGAGCAAAAAGATTTCTAGCGCGTGGTTTCGATCCAGGGACCTCTGGGTTATGAGCCCAGCACGCTTCCACTGCGCCACTCTGTTCTCTGACTCGAATGACGAAATTACCATTTGTAAGTTAAACGGTATTAAAAGTTAAAGAAACTTTATAGAAAAAGCGTGTTAAAAAAATTAATAGTTAAAAAAACTAAAAAACACGATTTGTTTAGTGTATTGTCATCGGTCCTCGATATATCTACAAAGTTTGAAAGAAATCTGACCGTTCAAAGTGGGTCAAAAACGCGCTCAAAGGAGTCGGTTACATACAAACATACAAACATACAAACATACAAACATACAAACATACAAACATACAAACATACAAACATACAAACATACAAACATACAGGTGAAGCTAATAAAAGCGTGTTAAAAAGGTTAACGTCAAAGTAAATTTTGATTATGTTAGTGCAAAAACAAAGAAAAGATACTTACTCAGTGTTATCAGCCATTTGTTGAAATATTCAGTTTGAAGAAAAATACCGTCTTTGACTATTTTTATCTTTATAATTTAGTTTATAATTTAATCTTTTGATATCTTGCTGTAACTCTTGCTGTGAAATTAAACTATCACTGAGATGGTCACTACGTTAATGAAATGAAAAACAAATGAATAGCGTGAAACAATTCAGCAAAAATATTTACAGCCAGCATTTTTTTTCTTTTGTCTTGCCTGCCAGTTTGCGTCCAGAACAAGGAGGTCGTCATTAATATTTGCGTTGCGACGGACGGAACTTTTTTGAAAGCAATTCTTGCGAATTGTTTCGTGTTTAGTAACTTTTTTTTACTAAAGATAGCAAATGCGAGTGATTCATTCAAGCAAAGTTCAGAATTTGAGATACCCGCGGATTGTGTTTGACCCGAACCTGGGGTAAAATTTACGAAATAAAGGAATGTCGCATAAATTCGTGCGCGTGACATTAAACTACGGTTTGTAAGACGGACCATAGTTAGGGTTGTCAACATTTGAGACAACAATAATAAAAGCTTTATGTAAGTAGGTAAGTAAACAATTCACAATATAACCTTTTAAAAAATATCTCTTTACAAAGATAAATTATTATTTTTAGGGTGGGTATGGTATAAAAGAATAAGAAATTGAATATTGTTTAAATTTTTTTCTAATCTATTAAGATAACAATTGTCAGTATAGATTTGCGTGTCATTATCTAATTTTCTTCTTATTTTCAGGACATACAGATGAAAGCATCTACCTACAAATAATTCGTTGTCTTTATAATGTGTATTTTTCAATTCTAAATTCATTATTTTTTTATCTAAATCGGTTTACAGTCATGAAAGTATGACCAACGAATATAATTTATTTTTGCATACTTACCACTATTTACTTTCTTTTAACTTAGTTTAGTTAACTTTTTTTAAAGTAAGAGGTATTCTTAAAACGCGGTAACCCTACAAGCTACCACCGGACTATTGCTCATAGTTTTCCCACGGAATGACAAAACGCATTATGCTCTCTTTACACACTATCCAGTGGTATTGTTTGTTCTATAGAAATGAGATGTTATCAATCGAAACAAGCAGGTTCGGTGCCGGTACGTCATTGTATTCAAATGTTATGAAGTCAGCATTTGTTGAAATGTTGATATTATATCGGTTGGGCTGAATTCCTGACTTGGAAATTAGTTTTGGGCATAAAAAAGTTGGAATAAAAAAACAGTTTTGTTTTTGCGAAATACATAAAGAGTTACAGTTGAAGTGTACTTAACAGAAAACATTACTTATTAGTACTAATAATTTATTCTAAACAACTTTTGCTATGGGACTAACTCAGAAATCGTTAAACAAAACTGCTGCCATCATAAATTAGGTGAAGTGTTAAAGACATTTTTCTATGATATTTAGTAAACGATTATTTATTTAATATTTTTGGTTTAATACAAAACTTAAAAACGATAGATACTTAACTAAAAAAAATTGTCTGTGGTCAGAAAAAATTTACAATTTTCACGATTTTGTCTAGTCTAAACGTCGCGTCGGTTTATCGATCTGCTAAGTACCATACGTGTATTGCAGATATACGTATATTGCAGATAAAATATTCTTAATTCAAAGGTATGTAAAATGATTGGCCAAGTACGGTTTTGAAGCGGAAATGCCATGCCATCTCGGATACATGCAGCCTGCGGTAAATTACATTTACGTTGCGTCATATGATCACATCCAGATCTCATCTTATAAGGCAGTAAAAAGAAATTAAGCATCGAAACATTACCAGACGACAACTCTTGCAAACTTTCATGAAATTATTTGACTGAAAGTTGATGACGTTTATGCAATATGCAACCATTTGGTGTTACCTTACTCGTACCTCATTAAAAAAAAACAGTTAATTTCAGGCATCGTTTTACCCATAAACAACAACAAATTAAAAATTTAAAAGATCAAATTGTCTAAAATACTAAAATCCAATCAACAAATCAAGTCAACCTTAAAAGAGAAACAAAATAATTTTGAAAAGATAAACAACACCTCGACAATGAAATGTTGCCATTGACACTTGAGACGAAAAACAAATCTATGATACAAGAAGTTTAGTCAAATCTAATGACACCTCGCAATCAAAAATCGATCATTTTGTTTAGGCGGTAGGAGGTCACGATAACAGAGTGCTAAAAAACATTATAACATACTTTAGTTTTAATTCTAAGATAGGCTTGCGTTTGACCGCCATCTTACGTGATGGTAAGCAGTAATGCAGTCGACGATGACGCACACCTCCCTAATACTCTCACTCACCGAAAAACAAACCAACACCTTTTAAACAGTCGGGTAAAAAAATGTTGTAACAATTATTTATTTATCTGAACAATATCCAATGTCTCAACAATTGTAAAGTGTTAGTATATTTTAGTGTGAGAAATTCAATTGATTCAGTGAATTCAACTGGTTCCCCTTCATTATGTATGTAAATTTTAAAAATGTTTCCTACGATAAAGTACTACGATTTAAAATCAATTTCCCCAGTCTACCAGATCTATAATAAAACCTGTGTAAAACCATTACGTCTTTGGACAATTATTTGTGAGTGATTGGAGCAATTATGTACTCGTAAGTGCAAGGTAAAGTCGATTGTAAAAAAACCAGCCAAGTGCGAGTCGGACTGGCGCACCGAGGGTTCTGTACAAATAAATAAGTAACAGTTATGGTATACATATATATATTTGATTTTTTTATTCTTTTCTCAATTTTTCCTTTATCTGTGCTTAAGACGTTGCTTCGTACCAAATAAGATTCTGAGTTCACGGGAAGTAGGTACCCTGTAGGTTTTGATTCCCTTGCGAGTGTCGAAAATTAGCGGCATAAACGGCTGTACCTTTTGATTGTGTTGGCTTAGAAGTTTCATTTTTTCACAGCATTAAGGGACAGTAGATTTGTGTATTTGATATAAATTTCAGCTTGATACCTCCACGCGTTTCTGAGAAAAAGGGTCTTGACAGACAGAGTACCGGACGGACGGACAACAAAGTGATCCTTCCTATATGGGTTCCGCTTTTTCCTTTTGAGGTACGGAACCCTAAAAATGTATCTGGCCTGTCGATTTTGGGTGTCTTATGAAGGCCTTTGTTACACTTATCAGAGAACTTGGGTGTGGCATTTTAAAAGTTGAACCTATTTTGCGCGCGACCTGAATTGCAACTTAACTTGATTTATTTTTAATAACTGTCTCTTACTTTATAAATATAGGAATTGATACCTATTATTAAAATACGAGTACAGAAACACACGGTTATAAGTAAAAGGTACGCTAAGTCGAAAAAGGTCATAGTAGATGATTATGAACAAATCGTCGTGTCACTCAATATCAATAAAAAAACTTTTACTGTACCCTTTCCCTAACACTGTATACTTATTTTAAAAAAACAGATACACATCGCAGATACAAAAAAAAAGAAACCACAATGAGCACAATGCACCTGCATCCGTCCTGCAATTGTCAACGGCTTAAGCCCGTCACACACGTAGCTATAATATATATTAATATAAATATAGCGAGGCATATTACGATATATTTTCCATACAATATTGAAGTGACCGCACACGGAGCTATAATATATATTTCTATGACGTCACCAAAATATATCGTAATTTATAGCATCGCATATTAATACATATTACTGTATATTATGGTATAGCAAGACATATTACGACATATTTGGAATGTACAGCATGTTCCAACGTGATCGAGGGTTCGAGTTCGAGTTTTTAAAATGTTTTCCTTTAACTAAGTATTTAAATGCAAAGTATTTCAAAGTAAAAGATTGATTTAAAAGTTTTTAAAATGTTTTCCACACACAGCAAGTCGTTCTTCAGAACTAATACTTATGCGCATAATTGTGTCTTTTCTGCTTATATCATTTTTTATTAATTCATGAAGATCTACAAATGACGATTTTGAACTCCTAAAATATTGAGCGAATTTTTTTGAGGATAATTCACGATACAAATTAAATTCGCCACGAGTTTTTTTATTCTCTAGATGCGATTCAATCCATTTAGTTCTAGTTTTTGAGCCTGATAGGGGGCAACTGACATATCAAAAGCGGCATCAGAATCGTCCTCTGAAGAACTGTCATCTTAATCCAATAACCATGTACCTACTTCTTGAATTCATAATTATCCAATTAGTAATCAAAACACCCTGTATTATAAAACGCGTGCAAACGCTTGGCCGACCATCAATGAAATGAAGGCAAAATATATATTATAGCATCGTCTCCGTGTGTGGTAGCTTGCTATAATATATATTATAGCAAGGCATATTACTATATATTATAGCTACGTGTGTGACGGGCTTTACATGTTCTATGGTAGAACTTATAATACATGTATGGTATAACCTTAAAACTATCTTAACTTAAAACGTGGGTTTTAAATCATGGTAAAGCTAACAAAATAAACACGCCATTCAATTTATAAAGTAATTTAGAGATATGAGTTTCCGCTAAGCATGTACTTCCATAATCTATCAATTTACGTGAGTTTATTATGATTAATTTATCAAAAAGTGACAAACAAAAGGCGGGAACCCGGATAAAGTTAACCTTCGAGCAGTTAGTGCGACCCATATTGATATTATCTTAGACGTAGGAAGTAGGTTCAGTAGGCATGTCGAATTCATATTTTATTAGATCTATAATAACGTACGCACCTAATTAACATTATGAAAATATCTAACTACTACATTTAACATATAAGTACTTATTACGTTGTATTTAATATTTTAAAATGGTAACAGCTTTTTTTTTCTGTTTTTGTCGTTGTTTTTGTTTTTTAGAGACAGTTTTTGTCAAGTTTTTGACAGATGCTTCTTAGATATGATTAATAGATATTAATAAACTAAAAAAATAAAAAAAATGGTTAATGGTTAATTCTGGGCGGCGCAGATCTGTTTTGGGCAAACGTGACGTTTAACATCAGGCGAGCGATTTGCTCGTCTCGTCACTTAATTACATTAAAAAAAAAACTAGGTAACACGGAACTATAAAACGTCTGACTTTTAAGAGAGATGATAGATAGATAATATAAACTCTTTATTGTTCACCTCAAAAAATACTGACAAAAAGGATCATAAAACTTAAAAGTAGTGTAACAACTGTCGGCCTTATCGCTAAGAGCGATCTCTTCCAGGCGTTGAGAGTTGGATTCATATGCGTTGTTAAAATCTTTAGAGAAACCGTACCGTAGAGAAGTGCGTTTATTTAATTACGTATTTTAGTTACACTTACGCAAGCAATTTGAATTTATTAACTTTTTGATTTTTATGTAGGTCAAAAGAAAGGCCTAGTGAATTTTAAACGCGTGATATAATTAAAATATTAGAGACGTTGCGAAATAATAGATAAAACTTCTCGTTAAAAAATACGGGGTAAACTGGCGATTTATTTATTTACTTATTTTTTATTTTTTTATTTATTTATTTATATTTTTTATTATATATTATAGATATATTTTTATAGGCTGAATCTACTTGTACGGGTACTGTACGAACAATTTATGATTATTAATACGGTTACCGTACGAACAATTTGTAATTATTAATACGGGTACTGGACAAACAATTTATTATTAGGCTGAATCTATTAATACGGGTACTGTACGAACAATTCGAAGTGACTATTTGTACGGGTACTGGACGAATAAATTATATTTATTGGCTGAGTCTATTAATACGGGTACTGTACCGAACAATGTATGATTATTAATACGGTTATCATATTTAAAAAAAAAAAAAACCTAACAACCTAACCGGACACGATTAGTACAATTTTTTGGAAATAACATCAATTTTCTTCAAAATTTTTGCAAACTTTGAAAAACTCGCTCGCTACGCTCGCTAGGCTCGTGCGTTGTTTTTCATGTTCTAACATAACCTAACCTATTGATCGTTTGCTTCCGTAGAAAATGAACCTTGTCTTCTAAATTTCAAATTGAATTTTTATATTATTTTATTCGTTTTATTCGCGTCGCGCTGCATACTTGGATTCCTATTATTAGCTTGTTACCATAATTATATTAGCTAATCATCCAATTCATTCTTAATTTAAAAAAAAAATTACCCGTATGAATAGTCACTTCCGTAAAAACAAGCTACGCATCCAGTACCCGTATGAATAAATCTTTATGATCTTTTTATTTATTTAGAATTTTATGTTAATTTCACTTAACTTTTTCATACCAAAATCAATTACTTTGCCAGTAACATATATTATTCTCTACTTATACATATATACTAGGTACATCATAATTACGTACTGCAACGTACGTGTCGTATTTAAAAAGTATATAATAAAATAAAACAATCAAAACCTTTTTAGGTACCGTTTGGTAAAGTTATTAAAATTAAGCAATTTTTTACGAAACATTTAGGTATGTATTATTTTCGTAAAACTTGCTACAACGTAAAATTAAATAATTCATTAACATTTTAACGAAACTAACATTTTTCGTTATGCAAGTTTTTAAATTAACGACGCACAAATGTAAATTGAAGCCTTATCGAGAATCTTGTACATCAATAGGCCTAATTTTGGACGGCAATGAATAATACAACACAATAACAGTATGGACAGTAAACATATATATTATTAACTAGCGGCCCGTCCCGGCTTCGCACGGGTAGACTTTGGGATAAACGTAGAGTAAATTGAAATCGGTCCAGTCGTTCACGCGTGATGGCGTGACCAAAGGTGTTGAGAATAATTATAGGAACTCTTTGTTATAACCTCTATTCTCATGCTATTGCGTAACTATAGCAACCGTAGTTTGTTGATGCTAACTTGTCAATTTATAGTAAAAATTATCAGTATAAAACGCACACTGTTTTGATAGATATGATTGAATTTGAACTTTGTACAGAGGTAGGTAATAAAGTGCAAATTGACTCTTGGACGTTAGGAACATACCTACATTGCTTAAACAACAGTGAGTGCTTGCAATTCAATATGAACTTTATACAATAGCAATAAAGCTCGTTTTAGTTAGAAAACGTTTGTATGGGAAAAATAAAAGGGCTGTTTTTAGGGTTTTTCAATATTTCTGAGAGATTTTCTTAATATTTTTTTCCGTAAGAACCTTCTCCTAATAATAACAAATACAACAAAAAAAGAATTAGTGAAATCGGTCCAGCCATTCACGCGTGAGGCCGTGACCAAGGAAAACGGGTTTCATTTTTATATATATAGACTATGTATTCGATAAAAATAATTGTAAAAATGATAGCACCTATTTGTGTTACTACATTGATCTTAACCCTAAACCTAGCCTAAAGACTGAAAACAGGGATACTTCAGGCCAATTTTCCAGCTAAGATGTACAGTATCGGTACTTACAACAAAATATTTAATAAAGAAGACTTCAGCGTTTTTGAAATAAATGGACCAACTTTTTTAGAAGCTTTTGTTTAACTTGTAATGGATTAGTTTGTTTGTTTAGGTCCAATCTCGCAATTTAATTTTCAACCACTTCCCGATGTCCGATCAAGATAAAAGAAACACTTGCTGTATTTCACGTAAACTTCTTCCTCAATAAAATAAAAGCTTGTTTTAAAAAAAAAATAAGGATCTTGTTTATTGTTTCTTTAATATATGTGTATAGGAGGAAGTCCTATACAACTTACTTATTTGTATTAGACAAGTGCCCTTACTGACATTGTTTGATAGGCTTTCTTCGAAAATTAGGTAATCATTCACAGTGGCTTCGTCATCGCGACTAATCTGATAGTTTACCCAAGTAGCCGCTGTTTGTCTGTCGCAGCCACCTATGGCGAAGTTTCGCGGTGGTCCGCCTCTATTCATGTTCCGATTTGACGCAACTGTCACATCATAGGTAGGGATGCCATGCGTAGGTAAAATAAAAATAAAGCATGTAATCTTCTTCGGCAATTGACTGCGATAATAATGAGTTTTTTTACAACTGGTTGTCGAACTCAGTTGCTTAGGCGACCGGTTAGTCGGTTAGGCTTAACTATGCTACTTTACTAAATAGGTAAATAAAAAATTCGAACCACGATAGTAAATGCCACATTCAACAAGTAAAAAAAAATATTATTCTACTTATTTTTTTGGTCTGAGTGCGTCCTGAAAGTCTACCCAAATATTGGCGACCCTAATCACAGGGCACATTGGCAAACAGTAGGTTGACAGCTCAATTAATTTTTGCAATGTCAATTTAGCTGGTTATGAAACTGTTAATGATATAGTTGGCTATTTGGTTAGCGCTTGTTGAAGTAATCAAGTAGTTCGGTAAATAAACTTAATCAGTCAGTTAAACCAATACTTACTTACATGACTGGATGCATAACATTTACGCTCTGTTTCATTTAGTTGGTAGTTATTTTGTGAATGATTGAATGATTAGCATAGTTGAACCAGCTGTCGTTATTCAATACATAACCCGTAGGTATTTAAGGTGTGTATTTTATTGTTAGGTCATGTGTGGCTTTGTTTAGCGTAACCTAAAACTGACGGCTAGGTTAGTTTTGGCTTTAATTTTACGAAGTACTATTAGAAAAACATTCTTAATACGAAATGTTGTGTTTTTACGCATACTCGTTTACAAATCAAACACGAGACAGCTAAATAGGTATTTTATGTACTTTTTTGTCATAAAAATGTACGAATTTTATATGATAGCTAGTAGAAACGCAAGGCGCAGCGACTAGCATATAATTTATTCCCAATGGTGAATGGTTTAAGATATTAAATCACGCGCGAGTGACATCAGCTGCGGCAGACGTCGCGACAATTTCTAATCATCAATGCGTGCTCAACATTCAGATACCAAACGAAAGTTCTAACCGATACAGATAACACGTGTATTGTACCAATGGTATGCAAAGTGGGCGACATGAGATTAGCGTGGGATATCGATCGCAATCGATTTTGTATTACTTTTACGTAATATCGTAATTGATTAGACTTAATTTGGCGATTGATTGATTAAACTGCGGTTTGACATGTGTGACATGTCACTTGCAACTTCGATAACAGTTCAGGAAGTTGTAGTTGTGTTTTGATAAAAACTGTGCCGTTAAAGTCAGTCAAGATTATCTAAAGTACCTATATTTGAGAGTTATTTTATTTACACTTTAAGCTTTTCATTCATTCATACGCATTCATACGCTTTACACTCTAAGTCTAAGTACTTACTCTACCTAATTGTAATAAAGTTTATAGTTTGAGTATTTATTTTCACCTGTCAATAAAGTTAATAGAGGTTCTCTTTGTCAAGAAGACTTATATCTCCTGCTTTTTAAGAATATGCTAATTTTGATGAAAATCAAATTATATAACATAGAACAAAAACGTAGAAGGTATATATTTTATTACTTGTTACACTATTAGAAACAATAAATAGAAATAAGTATAGGTACGAGTATTTCATTACTAACTAACCAATCTCGGCGATCTTAAAAACCTTTCAGTTTCCTCTATTTTTGTTGCTGCGCAATTTTATAACAGCAAACAAGACACTTTGAAAATGAAACCTAAGTGTACTAATCTGTAATTAAATCAATATAAAGTTTACATTTAAATGACAATTACAACAGCTGATACCTTGGACTAATTGTAAGGGGAACGAAAGCTCAGGCTTGTTATCGATTGGCTATAATAAAACAATGATAATAAATTATTACGAGATAACGATTTGTTGGTAATGTTCTGTTGTGAACATTAGACGCGTATTTGCAAAATATGATTGTTGGTAATGTCGAAACGAGCGTTTAATTAAAATTTTAATCTAATCTGAAATTTAGAAATGGATTATTTTGAAATAGAATATCAAGTCCATTGCAGAAAAAAAAATAGGTAACACTATAATAAAAAGAAAGGCTTATTGGTTTTAAAATGTGGTATTGGAACGAAATAGGCCTACTCTGTGACATATTTCGGTAGGTGCTTACACATCTCGAATACGAAGTATGAAACAAAGTTTACTAACATAGATATGTACATTTTTCTAACAAAAAATAAATGATTTGATTTGAAATCGTCATTCTCCGATTTTTTTCTTAAAAAAATTCATGTCTTTTTTTAACGAGTTTGTTCCAATATTTGACTTTGACTTTGATATCCAAATAACGCATCAGCTTTGATTAGTTGGTTAAATAAATTCCAACTTTCGCATGGTCAATTATGAGATAACATGTTAGTCATAGTAGTTAATTTTGATGAGTTTCGTCTGTCCATTTAGCGATTACTCCATTATTTAAATCGAGCATATTATACTGACGCACCCATTTTATAATTCGGCTATTGCATCTTAGATCATTTAGAAGTAGGTGTGTTTCTCACGTAACCAGACCATTGCAGACGAAACCGGTAATGAGATTTTTACAATTCTGTTGAATAAATTAACGATTATTTCAAGCCAGTAAATCCACGTCTCCACAACAGCTTGAGTGCATCGTCGTCGTCAATCTACGTGACTGGAACAGTTGTGGCAGTTGTACCATTCTTTGTGACTACCTAACCACGTACCCAATAGGGATAAGAAAGCAAGAATTCCATACGCGGGCTACCTACGCCTACAAAGTTGGTTTTTAGGATTTGGAAGATTCAAATTTCTGTCTTCCCGATAAAGTTCAACACGAGGCTATTTAAAAGAAGAGTAAATATGTATTTCCTAGGCAAGCGTGCTACATCTTCGACAACATCGTCGCGTCCCATCAGATGAGATTGTGGTCATGCACATGTTTAGTTTGTTGTAAAAAAAAGTAACTCTCTCGAAAAAAGTATTTCTTAGCTCCTTATAATAATACTTAGAACTAATCCCATCTGCCAAATTTTGTTCAGTACCCACGACAATTTAGTGTTTCCTTCACGACTTTATAATTTGCTAAAACACAAGGGGACAAACTGATGAAAACTCACCCTAAATACGTAAAACGTTAAATATTTATTTCATGTATACTTATCTTTCAGTTCCCTGTCCGCTGTTTGTTTCGTAAATAGGCACTACAGTCTCACTGTACTTTGTTCTAATACTATTGTCATTTACAGTGCCACAAGTATAAGTGGACGATGGTCTTTCGAAGAACTGAAATAACTTTCGGGTTCTTCCAGACAAGCGTGCTCCATCGCGGACCGCATGATTGCTTACCATCAGGCAGGATGGTGTTCATACGCAAACCTATAGTCGAATAAAAAAGGGCTATCTTGAAAAGTCCGTCGAAAGTCTAAAAGCTCATTATAGATATCGTTCCGCAGGTATATTTTGTAAAATACTTAACTGTAATCGTGTATAAAATTATAAAAAGAAGTGTAAGAGATAAAAGCAACAACTAAGTGAAGTAAAGTAGTAGTAGTGTAGTGTAATGTAATAAAAGTACTTTAGTTGAGCACATTGGCGCTTAACCACGTCAAGCTATATTTGTCGAACTGTATGTCGTTTGGCATTTGTTCCGGGCCCTTTCGAAATCCGTTGACATATTGCTCTGCGATCATTTGTTTTACACTATCCAACCTTCTTGTATGTCTTGTAGTTTCTTATCAAAGTGGGCTAAACTTGTTGTCCTGGATACATAGTTTAATAGTTATGGCATAGACGACTAGACGTAGGATATATTATAATCGTGGGAATGAGATCTTCTGTGTTGATAAACTTAAGTACACTTTAGCGATAGGTGTGTTTGTTAGTGTACTACCTAGACACCTCAGGACATAATTAGAGATCCTTAGATACTTAAAAGAAAGATACAGAAAGTAATATCATCATTTTGAATAATAGGCAACGCACTGACCGTTTCTGGTATAGCAGTACTCGTAGTCCATAGAAGGCATCACTTACTTTCAATATGTACCACCTGCTTGTTTGTCGCGCTTTTACCAGATTGTCCAGAGGGAGGGTGTGTTTAGATATGACGACGTTCCGCGACTGTTCTTATGTGATCCGCCTAAACTGCTTGAAAGATTTGCATTGCGAACTGGTATTAGCATTAGAATGGGCTTTGTATTCATGTCGTGTTAGATTGTCTTTTTATGAATATATGCTTCATTTTGAAGTCAGGTTTATGCACATTCCTTAACATGCTAATGATAACATCGACATTTGTCTTTTCATCCGATAGACCTATCTTACTCATTTACATAAATTCTGCAGCAGAATAGCCTTAAAAACTTTCGACTCAATTTATTATTCTAAACAAATAAAAATTCAGCCTGTTGAATAAATTTACTTTATAATGGCAATTTAAAGCGATTTAGACTACTTTCCATCGTACTAGCTCGGAATTCAAATATTGTTATATTATATTATAAAAACCATTAAAAAATTATGAGATTGAGTTATACTTCCAGTTTTGGGTGAAATAAATTACGTAAGTGAAGTCACATCGCCATTGTTGGCTGTTGTGACCGTATTACCATATTTAGAGCTACCGACTATTGAATCATGACTGTTGGCACCCAAAACGTTTGATGCATTACTTAATTTCATTTTAATATTCTGTTGCGGTTCTTTTTGAAATAAGTCTTTGTTTTATTCAAATTTATTTATTTCAATGAAAAAGTTTCTGATTTAAAAGTATCTAGTGCAGTGATCATCATCGTCATCGTTAATCGGTTTGAATTACTGCTAGGTTTGATTTGCTGCGGCAGTGATGCTGAGGTCTTATTTTTTATCGTGGTTATTGTTACCATAGCATAATGCACTGCAGATGGTCATCAATTTCACTCACCTTTGCAGAGAATCTACCGACAAAAAAAATTCTATTATCGATCCTTCTTTCTTTCTTTACCGTAAATATTTAACGTTTTCCGAATTTATAAATAATATTTTTTATCCAAACCAGCTCAATTGATTATTCCTCAAACAAACATTTGTTCGGAAAAAAGGAACGGAAAAAAGGTTGTAGACCTCTGGGGATAGGGTTTTTTTCTCGTCCGTTATTTATCCCCAGAGGAAAAGCTTGCTATAGATGGAACAAGCCAATTATCTTCTGAGAATTTAGTGTATATCAAAGGTCATTAAAGCGGCACCTGTCTGATTATACAAGTGGAGCGGTCACTGTATTGCGCAATTGTAAATTTTGCAAATACTCACCTACTACTAAAGTATTTCGAAAATGATATGTGAATTTACTTCGAGTGAGATTAAAAGTTATGAGTTGATAGGGCATGGTGCTAAGCAAAGCGATAGCAGGTTGATCAAAACGTTGATTAAGTTTGTTGTTGAAAGATCTCTAACAAAGCTCACGTAAATAATAAAAGAAAAATAATATTTAACATAGCTCAGCTCTAGTGTACGTTAAATCCAAGAGTTATTTGAGTGTTTGTGGACGAAAAGCAGCGTCGTCGGTTGGCCACCAGCATGTTTGGTACCTAGTTGATTTCGTAAGTGGTTTGAGCCTGGATAAGGTTGGCCGGGATGAGGCATACAAGAAGGCGGCTATGTTCAGCGGGCGACGATTATGGGCTGAAAATGATGTAAAAGACGAGACTTATATCTCAGGGTGACGAGCGCAGTGCTGAGCCGCGCAGGGTCTTGAATTCTGCGAGTTCAAAATTCTGGGTGGTGCAGACCTGTTATGGGCAAACGTGACGTTTAACATCAGGCGAGCAATTTGTTCGTCTCGTCACTCAATTACATTAAAAAAAAAAAAAAAAAAAAACAAAAAAAATTATAACTTCTTATTCATAAATGCTTACATACTTGACTGATTTATTTACAATTTTCCCTATTCGCACTCGATTTGCAAAAAGTAGGCTTTAAACGTGACAAAGGTAAGGGCTAGATCCGTATAAGGCAACACAGTATAAATGCATTAATGTTTCACACACTCGTAGCTCCCCAATAGGATTACCTGTGCATTATAAAACATGTATTGTACAAATGAGCAATGTAGGTACATACTTAAATAATTTCAAGCGAGTAGCTTAGTGCATGGTCAATATTTGAATATGAAGCAGCAATAATCCAAAAGCTCTTTTTAGATTACGTTTGCTATTTTACTTTTTTGTAAATGCGTAGCTATAAAGTTTGATATCTTAATTAACCTTTAATAAAACTAGATAGTTACTTGTAAATAGAATATTAAAAAAAATATCTTCAATGTTACTTATACCCAAAAAGATATCAAAAAATCCGTAATCGATGCCAGTATTATGATCCAACCATAATAAAAGAACCTATTTAGCTTTACACAACTGTTAATGGTTTACAAGACAACAAGTTAAGATTACAAGCTAGACTACTGTTTCATAATGGTTTTAGGTCCTTAGTCACGTAGTGAGCACTCAGCCACGGAAGATTGAGAGAGCAGAAGTTAAGCTTCATAAAGAGCGCGCACGCTCATCGCAGTCATAGACAGCGCTCGAGTCTCGGATCAAACGCCACGCGAGTGCAGGCGATTGATCCAAGACTCGTCTCCGTGAACGATGTTAATAAATAAATAATCAAATAAACGTTTCACCCTCGTAGCTCGCCTAGAAGACCCTCTGTCGGGGATGCCACGGAATATACAAATAGGTACAAGGGCAACTAACACCCAGAGTCCAGACCCAGAACAGATATTTAAATTCGATGTGTACGTTGGTAGTACAAGTGCATACATGAGCTTTACTTCTGTAATCTCTATGTTTTGTGACTAGCTTCTCGATATCTAGTGTCCAAGCACGTTCTATCAACGATTGTGAAACAGCCGGCGGCCGCTCGAAAATCCATTTAAGGGCACGATCAATAGTGCTTTAATTGTATTGTTTTAATCGAGTAACAATCGAATCGGGACCGAGGTAGGCCCCCGACAGGTACAGCTCGTGACGAATGATTGTTGAAATTAAATTCCAAGGTAAATTGAAATGTTTTGTTCGAATTCGATTCGTCATTTTGATAATGAATTTAAAAGTTGGTCGAAAAGTTGAATTATGAGACATGACTTTAGCTCTCAATTGAGGTTGAATACCAGAAGTCTTATTTATAAGCACTGTTTAAACTTAATCACTACTTAAAATTCTTCGTCTTGTTTTCGTACGTGTAGGTCACGTACGTCAGCGAAAAGTTGTCAGAATACCTATTTAATTTTTTTTTACCAGTGATTAAGTTAAGCATCCTTTATAAGTAGAACCTAAGTAAATAGAACTCATTTGAAGCTGTGAATTACAATTTATGCAAATATCAACTAATGTTACAAAATATCATAAATAACTTTGAATGATTGATAGAGCAGGTGAACGAGTAAACCTTTTGAATAAACATACGGTTTTTCATTCACTTACCATATCTCATTAATTAGTTGGTCACATGTGTTCGACACGTTGGTGACATGCAAGAGTGGGCAAAATTAAGGCTAAACCAAAATTTTGATCTACTTTTATACAACAAAGTCATTAATTAGCAAATCGGCCAGTATTATAAAACTATTATATATATTATTAACCTCCGATTTATTTTACCTCAGCAAGCAATTCCACTTAACAATTTAATTCTGTTTTTCGCAAAAACAACAATATAATCTACTTAATTATGCTTATCATATCATACCTACCTGTACACAGTAATTGAGCACCATCGAGACATACAACTCAAATATTTCATTAGTCGATTTAACCAAATTCAACCGTCACTAATTGACAAACACAAAACTTTTAACATACAATCACAATAAATTATTAGTAAAAAAAAGTTAAGTTCTCAATAACATGAACAATTGAACAAAATAAAATATTACTGATAAAAAACCGAGCTCTAATAATTATCCACGGGGAAAGTACGTCTCCAAAATGTTGTCGACGACGACGTTATCATTCAGCATTCATTAGTGTTACATAAAATTGAATAATTCGATATACAAACTCACCACGGTTTATAATAAATATTTATATTTTTTTATTCAGTTATAGTTATAGGCTTGCGTTTGACCGCCATCTGGCCTGATGGTATGCAATACTGCGGTTTTACGATGGAGCACGCTTGCCTAGAAGGAACCGATTCACTCGCGACTTGAAGACACCCAAATTATATCTATCGGGAAACACCCACTCGGGCAGAGTATGAATTGTTGTTGTATGAAACTGAATAATTATATCCACGAGTTCACCTTAGTTCAATAAAGTTAAAAGCTCTAGAATAGTCTAGAACTAGTGATCTTGGAGGGCGTTGTATGTCCGCCCACGCGCAGGCAAGGGGCGAAGGCGCAGGCGTGCCGGCGCGGACATTTAGGACTTTACAACAATTGAAAGGTTCAACTAACGTATAATTTAACTCTATCTATTACGTCCAATCATTATGCACTGAGAAAAATGGCTATCAAATTCCGATGAATTCACCTATACTACGGAGAATAGTGATAATTTTTACGGTGTCAACTATCATAATGTATGGTTGTCATCGTAAAAACTAGTACTAGCACCAATTTTTAGGGTGAGAATGAGAACCATATATTATTATTATGATAGTTGTCATCGTAAAAATTGGTGCTTATCATCGTACTTTTTGGTGATTATCACTATGCTCCGTACTTTAGATGTTTTTTTTCAGTGTGGGTCTTACCTAAGAAGAATGCTTAGTTACTGCTTAAAATGCTCTGACAACTTCTCGCTAACGTGTAATGTAACGTGCGAAGACGAGACGGAGAATTTTACAAGTGACTAAGTTTAAGCAGTGTTTATGAGTAAGTACATCTAGGTATTTCTCTATTCATAACTATTTATTCCAGATGGTAGTGGAGTAAGCCGTCCCTGCGTCTTTCATCCACGTTTCTCTATCTTGACGTCGCCCTTGGACACCTTACAATCTATCATTATACTTCTAAGTTCATATAGCAATAAATTAACAATCTATGACACAATAATTGTATTTTGTTCTCTACGCAATATGGGTAACTCGCCTGAAATAAAGATATTTTATTTAATTTTTTATTTATTTATTTTAATATAAGCTATTAAATATTTCAGTTATAAGCCAATAAAAAATCAAACAAAAGCAGCAAAATCTATAAGTACAGTGCTTCTAGTCAAGTGTCAGTGTGCTAGTGTTCAGAAACATTTGTGGCTCAATTGAGTTGCAATGCACTGACCTGATCCACCCGAGATCGAGTGTAACAAGCTAGAACAAATCCAGTTGGCAGTGATAGATCATACTTCATCATGCAAATCTGCAATTCATAATGAAGGCAGATAATATGCTGTGTAATCGAAATTAAACTCATAGATAATATAGATAAGCTAAGCCATATTGTTACTTACTTGCTTTTTTGCGATATTTTGCTGCTTTATTGCTTTTTTTCAAGCTGTCCTTTTTTAATTAAGTGACTACTTACATGACTCATAAGTTCTGTCAACGGCTCCATGATTCATCAAGTAGTAAAACTTACTGATTCGTGAAAATCATGTCCGAAAAATGCGGATATGGTAATAAAAGTATGACTAAACAGCTGCTAAAACCAACATAAATTCACCAGCCAGTTATTATTCATATCATTTATCTATTAGCTTTGATTAATCGTGTCAATATCAGTTAACCAGAATCAATTTAATCGAGCTCAATGAGAAACTACTTACCATTAATAAAATTTCATTATAAACAACTAATTTCGAAAGCTTTAATGATCGGTATGTGCCCGCCTAAATCAAGCATTCTTTGACCTTCGAATCATTGGCATCATAAAAATAAAACGTATCATTTATTATATCGTAATTGTAATCAGTGTAAGGCCTTATTTACACTGGCAATCGTTGGCCAATCGACCGCACGCGGTGAAATCTTACTTAATTTTTGATCTTTGAACAAATAAACGCAGATGCAATCAAAATAATAACATGAATCGGGTTGGAGGCGTTTTGGTTGCCCAAAAAACTTTGGCACTAGGGCACTAGGCCAATTTGCTCACGCGGAAAACACTACCAAACATTTGAGATTAAAAAAAAATTAAACAAATTTTAAACTCGAGAGTAAATAATATGTAACAATGTTTTTAAATGTTGGTTTTAAATTTTTAGCACACATTTCACATACTGAAAGAAGTAAGAGCTAAATAAATAAATGTATAATTTTATGATGGATTGGCTTCATTAAATTCGAATGAACTGGTTCCAATCAATTTCTGATACTAAAACATGTTCAAGTGTTCCAGTTTCATCTGGTTTAATCAACGCATCTTTGTCTTTTTGTCTCGTTATGTAAGCTAAGCCTGAAATAATTGCTTTTATAGTTAGCAATATTAAATTATTTTACTGTCTTGATAAACCAGAAGCTTGCGGTTTGAATAGCTTTATTAGTTAGTGAACTTCTTATGTGATATTGATGAAGTCAGATGTTTATGTGTTTATAATCATCGTTAACCGTTCGACAACTAATCAAAATTGATTGCGTAAAAGCCGATTAAATCCCTCACCGAATATTTATTTTTCTATTTGTATTTTTAGCTCTTTGTTTTAAGTTTTATTTTTAAATCGAATCAGTGTTTTTTCTACTCAAATAAAAATGAAGAAAAGTAATAGAGATTTTAATATAATAAAAGGTATTTGCAGATGAACTTCCGTATTAACGCTTGATTCAATCCACTAATTTTGTTCTATAATATTTGCATCTACGAACATTTTTTTATTATTTCGGTAATAAATGAGTCATAATTAATTATCAACCGACTACTCCCATTTTTTTCAGGCCAATCTCATCCACAAATGACCCGCCCGTCTGATATCGTCGACCCATCGGGCTGATGGATGATGGTCTGTCGAACGCTTGTCCACAATCAGCAGCCACTCTGCCAGAACTCTACTCCATCTCCACGTCTAGCCACATGCCCTGCCCAGCGCCACACACATTATGACTCAATTTGAAGTCAATTCGGCCACCATAACAGGATAAAACAAATATGAGGTAGTGAGTGTCGAACCCATACGGAAATACCAAAGTAAGTACACAAATAGTTCTTATTTAATAACTTCAAGTAAACTGTACAAATACCAAAGTGCATAGTTCAATACTTTATTGTAAAATTCCTGATTTTTATTAACCTTGAATTATTATAACTTAACAAATGTGACCTATATCTCAAGTGGCACGTGAGTTTTTTTACAGCTAAGTGATTGTTTTACCACTCTATCGGGGACTAAATCTCTTTCAATCAGCTAATCACAACAATATTTTTTTTAAATTGCTATGTGCGTTCATTGGGGAAAAACCTACAAGCGCAACTTTATTTGTTTAAATTACCAATTCTGTTTATTATCTCTACGTGTATTGTAGATTTATAAGAGTGC
Organism: Alcis repandata; assembly: GCA_949125135.1. NCBI lineage: Eukaryota > Metazoa > Arthropoda > Insecta > Lepidoptera > Geometridae > Alcis > Alcis repandata. Next base: position 4,017,462 of record OX421226.1, on the reverse strand, counting down.
TTGTGTGAAATGTTAATATGAAAATGTATGGAAACTAACGTGGTTTTCACACATTTTTGTGGTTTTTACTAGTCGTAGTAGACGACTTAATTTTTACGTGAGTATTCCCGTGTTTAATTATAACAAAAATATATTAGCTTTAGAATATATCGTTTTAACCGAATGAATAAATAATTGCTCTATGGGTAACAACAAACCACAGTAAAATAAGTTACCGGCTACAAAATGTAATTAAAAATTTGATTTATAGCTCAAGTAAATATTAATATAAATTCTGTCAAATTTTTAAAATATTGCAATAAAATAACATAATTAATCTCCAATAAATTAATGCTTGACAAAATTGCGCCACTACTTAACAATTTGTCCTTGTCAATTAGCCCTTTTCGTGTACCCCGGGGCTACAATTAATAAAACTCGGATCGATCTAATCACTGCTCGTGGGAATTAAATCTGCAATTACTGACGTATTACTTAGTGCCTGTGTTGATTAGAACAAAGCACCAGAGTAGGTTGAACTCATTGATATACTCGTATTACCTATCTGAGGTTAAACTATTAACAGTAAGAAAAAGAACAAAATGCAAATTTCAAAAGCATAAATCGTGACTTGCTCTACAAATTCTTTCATTCCCACAGTAAAAAAAAATTACACTGTTTTATAAGGTTAAATTTTATGTTTCCATCCTATTCACAATGCTTCTTCCATGCTAATTTCTTCATATTTCGTTCGGCTGTTTTATCTTGACGTCTCGTGCTGTTAATTAGTGACGTAGCTTACTTTAGCAAGACAAAATTAATAATGACTTTAGATTAATGAAATGGCAAATTAACTTGAAACTGGATTAATTTTTATGACCAAAAGAAATTTCGCATAAAAAACAACCTGATTGGAACCTGCACCAAATTAAGTTTCTTGTAGTACTTGAACCATATGAGAACAAAATTTATTGCGGAACATGCTACAATACCAAATTCTTTAACAGTAGGTACTACTTTTATTTATAGTTTTTAAAGCTTGTGCTAATTAAGTTTTTTACTACGGATCCCATTAAAACTATAAAACTTCGCTACGTTATAATGTTTCGTCTGGGTATAAGTTATCTTAGTTCCAAATTTCGAAAAGTTAAAATTTGAGTGATTTAAATGTGAATAAGTAATGATCACACACACACACACACACACCATTACCATCATCATCATCATACTTTATGTGTATCTACTGCTGGACTCAGGCCTCTCCTAGAGAACGCCAAAAGCACGATCTTCGGCCCTGTACATCTACTTGTTATTTTCCAATTCTCTCATTAATAATATCAGAGTGGTGAACAACATACTTACATTCTCCAAACTTGAAATAGATACCTTAATAATAGGTATCTAAGAATGCGAACATAAAAATATCTATCTCGATAAGCATTTTATCGAACTTTAACATCAATTTTAAATAGACATATCCGCTGATAAAAGCACGCATATTAAGAGCGTACTTGTTTTTAAAGCTTATTTTTTAACGCTTTGTTACTAAACTTTTTAAGGGCCAGTTGACCAGTTCCATTATCATATTCGCTCGAGCTTTTATCGATTTTATTACGGCATTTATTATTTCGTCACGCAAAACAGTTGATAAACATACGAGTAGTGTTATTGCCCACTTATTGCAATATTTCGCTAACATGAAAATATTAAATAATGTTGTAATATCTTGAAAAGGCGATAATTATAATAGTTAAGTACCTACAAAGACAGTTTGCAATTTATTTTGGTTAAAATAGTAAACTTAACTCAGTTCTAGTTTATATAATATATTTTGATTGGGGTATTACTTTTTTATATTTTATAAAATAAAAACCCTGCTTACTCGTACCTTAGCAAACCATTTTATGCCCAGTTTATATTTATATTGATGGAATAATTTGCTACATGCAAATTATCAGAACTCATGCTCGAAGACAAAATTATCCGTTATCTGAATATTTAAACCAGATCTAAGCCATCATAATTAGTTTCAATTAAAACAGAAAGCATTTTATTTGACTGTTATTTGTAATATAAATTTCTTGTAACAAAAATAAACAGCCAAATACTCTCTACAACGCTCGTCTCAACGAAACCCACCCTTAACATTATTGCTTCAACTAATTATTTTTTATTATCTTTACTAAATGATTACAAAACCTATTATGGTCTAATATTAACTATTAAGTATTATCATAATTACGTTACATACCTCAATATCAGCTTGGCTGCCAGTCTTGTGGGCAATTACATCGAATATGGCTAGTTGAGATATTGAACAAAGTAAACATTTCTGCTGTAACTTGAGCCGGCATATTTTGACAGCATAACTACTGGTATTTGGAATATAATGACAAGGAATTTGGATACGATTTGAAATAACATATAGGTATGTAATTTACAAATACAAAATAAATACAAATAATTTATTGGCTTTAAAATATTTACAAAATTGAATTGAAATTTAAAAATGAAATAACGGTTTTATTGTGACCAACTAACTTCTTAAGTTTGTAATTTTGAAAAAAAAATGTAGATCCAGGATTTTAGTTTGGCTAGATTTAAACTTAAGTTAAGGCTTAAGTTTAAAATAAAATAAAATTTTGAGTTAGAGCTTGAGCTCCCTAGAGCCTGCCTAGATACCAAAACTAACATTAAAAGAACAAACTATCTACAATTTAATAAAATTTCGCAAAGACTGGCAACACTACTAAATTAAGCGCCTGCGCTTAAATCAGATCACTATCTGCAGTGTTGCCTAACTACTAGCATTTTTAACTTAATTGCATTTATTTTACTTAACAAGCTATTAAGCCAGCTAAGCTGCGTCAAATGACGTCAACTTCTTATCTGATTGTGTCTATCCACTAAACACTTACTTATAAAGCCTGCTTAAAGTTAGTCATTGCTTAAAATGCTCTGGCAAATTGTCGCTGACGTGAAATGTCATGTGCGAAAACAAGACGGAGAATTTTAAGCAGTGATTAAATTTAAGCAGTGTTTATGAGTAAAGACCTTTCAAGTTGTGGTTTGAGTAAAATATGATTAATGAGGCCTACTTTAGAAACTAGAGCTGCCAACATTTGAGGTAAATGTTCTAAATTGGCTCAGTTTCGACAAATTTATTGGTTAGGTTGACAAAACAAGTATGTATGGATACGTAACCAAGACCATAAATAGTTTTGAATACTAAAAAATCGCCTAGATTAAGTTTTGGTGGTTTGGTAATAAACTGACATATCTACACAATTATATGGTTTGGTATTTCCAGAGTGGGTCACTCTCTTTCTCTTAGTGATCTTTACAATATCAGTAAGAGACGGGCTCTTAGATATTGTAAAGATTTCTTGTCGATCCTGGGTAAGATTGTTACAGGATTGGAATGAATGAATGAGTTACATGCTGAAAATGATGACGATGATGATTACTGAAGGTTTGCAGTCAGGTTTTTCAAATTGGTCAGGTATTTTTATAATAATATCATAGGTTACAATTATGTTAGTTTTGATATTAAATGTTAACATAAGGGAAAGACGCGACTCTTCGACGCTTAATAAATTTTAAAAGCTGTTTCCGTCAGTTTAAATGAACCAACTTTACGGCACGCGTCAACTAAGTATGATCGATGAAATAATCAAGCGTAATCTTTTCAATGGACCGACGGAGGTCGTGACTACGTCAACCTAACTGACCTAAAGTCTGCAATAATAATAATAATAATAATAATAAATCATTTATTTCAGGCAGTATAACTTGCATACAATGCAAGTTACAGAGGCCCATAGAAAATAAATACCTTACAGACTAACATACATACTCGTATAAATAAAAACATAAAACTTTAAACATAAACAACACGTTTCGTAGTCGACGCGTTTTGCAGTGTTGGCGCGACGTGACGTAGCCGACCACGGAATCGGCGATATACGACACCCGTCGGCCAAAATTCTTCGTTCATGAAGGTCGGCAGATGGTGAGACGGTACTCGCACAACAAATGACTTAAAGTTCATCTTGTTGCGTGACTCCAGTTGCTCGACCCTCAGAGAAAACTGTGTCTTCGTCTGTGTCTGCAATAGGCAGCATTCTTGTTGAGATACTTTGTAATACAGAGTTATAAAGAAAGGGTAGCTAAGGAAGAGTATGAATCGGCACAGCATACTCTGTATAATCCTAAGTCTGTGTAAACAACAACTATTAAAATTTGAAAATCTTGCGAAATTTTGAAATTTTCAGTATTTGTTTGAGTTCAAACGTCAATTTGACCATCGACAAAGGTCTATAAGTACTTGCACTAACGGATTGTACAATTACGCGTAACCAGAACAGTGGCGAGACAGTGCCCTCGGCCGAGTAGGTACTCGGTTATCTATACTAATCTATACTAATATTATAAAGAAGTAAAGTTTGTGTGTTTGTATATTTGTTAAATTGTAAGGGGTAATCTCGGGATCTACTGAACCGATTTTAAAAATTCTTTCACCAATAGAAAGCCACATTATTGCTGAGTGTCATAAGCTATATTTATTACCTGAAAAAATTGGGGATCCTTAACAAAATAAGATCAAGTAAAAAAATTGCAACCAAAAACCTAAAAAAATAAATAAAGTATTTAATCTTAAACACAATATAAATAAAATGGGACAATAAATAAAAAATAAAGTTACGATAGATGAGAATAAAAATACGTTTATAGATAAAAATGTAAAAAATTATAAGAGAAAATATAAATAGTAATTTAAAAAAAATCTACTTATCACCCGCATAAAGACGCATTTAATCTACGTTTATCCCAAAATCTTTAAAAAATGAATATCCACCCGAGCGAAGCCGGGACGGGCCGCTAGTTATAATATAAACATTTTCACGAGGCGAGACTGTCACTGGTTGGCCTTGATTTGTTTTCTCGGCCGAGTATGCACATTTACTGTCTCGTCATTGCACTCCTTACGTGTCAACCCAAAGGACCGAAAAAGATAGCGTGGTGTAGAGGAGTCCTATTTCTCAACAGCATGTCGAAAATGGTTAATGATGATAAAATTATATCTAGATATTTAAGCGCAATCAAAATTTGCATAAAAACTGCTCTTATTACTACTGCATACCTTGTAATCAAAATAATTGGCCGCAAACGAACTGTCACTAGGTAGGTACGTACGTTATAAAGCTTAATTAATAGCTAGAAAACATTTTAATTGCTCCGGTTTAATGAGTTTAAGACACTAGGTTACATAGTCGCGAGCCGGTAGCAAAAGTCTATAACGCAAAATGCGTAACAGAAATATTGAGTAAAATCTAATTAAGATGAAACCAAACCAGTGAAACTTTTAACGTATTCTACTCAAAATAAAATAAACCAGATACCTACATTGTAATTACTTTTGACACAGAAAATACTAAGTATTGTTTTACATTTTTTCCAAATTTTGCTTCTTATGTGATCTACATAGTAGAAAGTAGGCTTTCAGAGGCTGTACTTTAAACTTTTAAAATGAAACGCGTTAGCCTCACATTTTCTTTAAATGACAGAACGAAATGAAAGCCAGTGATTCAGTTTAGGCTCTTTGATTCGTTCTTTGTCCTTTGATCTCTCATGTGCCTTAACTAATATTTTTAATAATAATAATTGAATATTTATTGGTTAAACGACTGCATAAATAACAGGTCGATTAGCATAATATTTGGAAGGATGCACACTAAAAGCTTTTTAAGTTATGCAAAAGTAATATAAAAAATCACTTAAGTATCTAGTTTATTTGAATGGTAGATTGATTCCGTATTCTCTTTTATATTTTTGTAATCATTCACCTTCTTTCTCCTCTTATTGCATTTTGTCTCCCACAGCCTAGCACGGACCACAGATAGATAGTCTTTCCACCATTTTTATCCACGCTTAAATGTTACATAGCTTGAATATGGAAGTTTGTATCTTTCTCGCGGAATGAAAACGGAGGAAAGAGTATTTCTCCACGTGCTATGCGGGCTAGCACACACTCTCTCTTGCTATGCCATCTGCGTCGATCACCAACCAAACAGGTAAAGATTTGACCCGTGATTTTGACAACATTGAAAACCCATTTCATCACCATTACGACTTAATACCACCACCGACATAATTCCACCATTTAAAATTCAAAGTTCACAACTTTGGAGATCCCGTCTCAAAATTGTTGTGTTGTTGTCGATGCCCAAAGTTCATTGCCAAAAATTCCATTTCCGAGGATCAAATTTCACAAGTTCTCGCGTATTATGTTACAGTATTTCATTACAAACTGCGTGTGGCTCAGCTTGTTAAATATCAATTAAGTTAACGTTGCGCGGAGATCTCAATCTTTCCTTACGTGAGCCTATTGCGTATTATAATAAGAGATAATGCTAACGGTATTGTGTATCATTCTGGTGCTTTGCAATATGTCTAGAAAGAAAATCATGTTTTTCCAAACTTAGGCAACTTATTGCCTATCCTATTTAGAGTTTTGAGTGGGAATTGCTTTTGCTTTGAGTAAACATACTTGTAGGCTACTTTTCATTACCGCGCGGCTAAAGTCGTAGGACGCAGCTAGTTTTCATATAATAATTATTTGTTTGTCTCAATCCTCAGTCCATTTCATCGTGAAACTTCTAAAACAATAACATGACGTTGAGTAAAGTTTAGACATTGTGTAAAAAGTCTGATTTAATACGAATAACCGTAACATGGTAAATTGATTCAAATGACAGTGTCAGATCTAACAGCACTTCCTAATATGGTAAGTGGCACCACAAACACGAAATGTTTTTAACCTTCGCTATTTTGACTATCGAAATATTTTCGAAATTAAAAAGGCGGGGTAGGAGCTAGTCAAGTGGGTTTTGTATGGTTTAGAAATAATGCTATGCATAAATGGAATATAGCGGTTATTTTGAGCTCTAAATACCTAATTAATAACTGTGACATTGCATACATGGCCGACGACATGTCAAAAATGGAAGGTCACATTTTATGAGATCAGAAAGTTATACGAGAGCAATCAATTCACTCTACACAGTGGTAATATTATTTGTTGTTGCATATGTAGAGTAATTGTTTTGTTTGTTAATATATTACAAATTTGATAAATAAGATGAGTAAAGATGGTCATGCAACATCGATACACTTGTATTTGGTACGCAGATAAATCTGATAGGCTTGGTGATATGCTATTTATAAGAAACTACCTGCGGCCCGTGATGTATCGGCGCAGTGATACAAAAAGACGTGTGGCACTCAGGGACTGCCGCGGTAAAGCTATTGCATAGCATATTTTTTGCAAATAGATAGAAGAAGATAGAAGCTATGCAATAGTTTAAAAATACTGATTGTACTGCAAATGAGTAAAAAGTAAGACAGTATTTTTTCTCTACCACGCTGCCTTCTCTATGTGAAAAAATATCTTACGAGCCAATAATGAAGAAGGTTCCATAATTAAAGTCATGCATACTTAAATAAATTATTCCAAATTTAATTGCAAACACGTTAGGCCCCGCCCTATCCCAATATACTGAAACCTTGCCAGCCAGTACCCATTAAAAAGCTACCGAATGTCAAATTAGATTACTTTTTTATTATTCCAGCCAGCATACTTTTCTGTCATAGGTGAATAAATGGAGGAACTATTTTTTTCTTAGAAAGACTGTCATTTTTGTTTTGGAAGTGCAATAGTGGCGCCTCCATTGAACTATTTTTTGACTTCAGTGGGGGGTGTTAGGTTTTTTTGGAACGGAATTTCTGCATTCCATGCTCAAGGCCCGCGATAAAATCTATGCAATAGCTTAAAATCTGAATTGATGACGAAGAAAAGTAACATATATCCTGTAACCCATACTACGGGCATTGAAAAATTTTTGCTGATCGGTTGAGTATTTAAAGCGTAACAAAAAACTAAACGAACTCACTCTCGCATTCACAATATGTGTTAGTCGACTAGGATCTGTAACACACTGAGAAAAATGGCCATCGAAATTCCGATGAATTCACCTAAAGTACGGAGCATACTGATATCACCAAAAAGTACGATGATTAGCACGTTTTTAATGTTCGTGAATTCATCGGAATTTTGATGTGTGAAGTGAAGTGAATTCATCATTATTTAGCGGAATTTAGATGGACATTTTTCTCAGTGCAGGTATGTGCCCGTTACAAAAGCGAGTTAGATTATTCCACAATATATTTTTAAGAACTATCATTAAAAGCTATGTCGAAATGATTAACTAGATAATTACACTCGATGTAACTATAGACCACTCAAGTAAGAATTTGGAGTAGTTACTCGGTCATGGTTAATCTGAGAAGAAATGGACTAATGTAAACCTATTAGCTTCAATTAGTTAGTTTAAGTGCCCATAAATTGGTTTGGTGTGGCAAAACATTTAGAACCATTTTTGGTCTAGAAAAATATGTATCAAGGGCATCTAGGAAATTTTAGTTGGCACATTTTTGTATGCAATAGCACCCAGCTTGCTACCTAACATATAATCTATATCTATTAGCGTAGAATGTTGGCGAAAACTATTGATGTTTTCTAGATTTTTTTGTCGTTTTATTCATTATCAGTCTACGTCAGTCTTCCACTTACCTACACCTACTACAAAGTTAAAACCTAAACTCCTAAACTCGGGACTTAATTCCCAGTACCTGTCAATTAGTAAATCGTAACTCCGTCGATCCACATTTTCCTTTTCGTGGTTTCAAAAATGTGTCTGCCCAAATGTGTATTAATTATTTAGAACGTGGGATCATGACCACGATAGTACCTACTTTTGTAGTGTCCACTGAAAACTTCACGTTAACGTCGTAGTCCAATTAAGTTGAGGATCGGAACTGTTTTTTCCAATGATTAGCCACTGCAACTCCGACATCATCATCTCGAAGGATAAAACAACTACGCACGTAAGAACGTACCGTAGGTCTCTTATCATTAATAAAGTTCCCTAATTGTAAAAGATCTTATGGGTACCTACAGAAAAATAACTTACCCACAAAACTATGTGCATAGTACAATGTATGTGCGTAGCACAAGGTTCTGCATAGTTATAATTTTTATGACGTCATTTCAGACTCATAATATCAATTCATAGTTCAAACGGAAGCGGCAGTCTGAAACTCGCCAAATGCAAATGAGCCCTTATTTGCTACTTAATCTAAATAGCTCGCGCCGTCATTGAACCCGCTATGCCAATTTAGAAATAATGGATAGCAATTTCGACCTAATTCATTGACGGAAATAACACCTGAAATTGGTTTCCGCAGGCGTTGTATCAGTCTAATTACGCTTTATGTTATTATTCCCCAGTATTAGTTTGTTGACCCTCAATCTGTTTCATTTTAGAATGATAATGGGCCCAAGTTTGAAGGCATTTTAAGACAGATCTAAACTAACTAAAAATATATCTGTCTTTATCATTGCAAGCCATTAGACAAGGATGCCAATAGTTTTAGAAAATTTAGATCTGTGTTAAAAAGCCTTCAAACTTGGGCCTAATACCTATCATTGTGACGTCAACTCGCGTCGACTACTGCTAGTAGCATATCTCTGTAATAAATTGTCATTTCTCTGCTTTTTTTATGTGATAACTAATAAAATGTTATTGCGACAAAGGGTTACTCGGTAATATAGTTTTAAGGTTCGCGCACATGCGCACGGACGGGCCGCAACAGCGGCACGGTGTTTCGATACCAATTTATGCTCTACGCCTCGCTGAGTGTTCATAAATGTACAAAACTAAACTGATGCAGCAAACCTAGCACAAGCTGTCAATAAATCATCTTTCCACCTCTTTTACCGCGAGTTGAGGAAACAAACTTAGAATCTGGATCATGGCTTTATCTCTCTCGGTTGTCCACTGCCCATGAAGATACGAGTACATACATACATATCCATATTCTAGCTTTGTCAAATCATAAGGAAACACATTTTGTCCATGCAAAATCTTCTGGATGACTTTTGCGTTGCGATGCGGCCCGTCGTAATGTGTGCGAAGCTTTATAGCTAAGTTGATTGTACACTTTGATATCTTCAATCAGAGCTCTGGTGTACCGGAAACATTATAGTATTGTCCGACGTAATATGCCATTAGTGTAGCCTTCGCCTTCAAGTAATAAATTTTACTTGTCTTCTTTTATTTTGTTAGGTGTGGTATTAAATAATGATCTACTATCGCTTTATGAATTGATACTGTTATATAACGTAATGGTTTGGTTGTAAAAGCTTGCGAATGTCGCTGAATTAAATGAAAATGGATCCGAACTGGGTGTGATACCATAAAATGAATTAAAAAGTCAATTAAAAGGTAATATAATGCATTTACACCTGCTAATCAAAGATTTATTTCATCCGGTCTGCTGTTTTGTAGCTATTGGATTTCTTTCTCACTACAATTTTTGATGTTGTCATCAATAGGACGAAAAGCGGTCTTTTTTCAGCGATAAAGCTTTGTTTTATTACAACTTTTAAGGTTCTAATATCGTTATGAAGGGTCAGTTTCACTCGTATAAATAATAAAAAAGTAATAGTTAATAACAATTATTGTTATCTGACTATAACTATAACTTATCCCTAAATTAGCCAAATATTTCGTCGGTCTTGTTAAATTATTTTGTCACGGTCAACTGCTCCTTACTAAATAAATAAAAGATATCATTAAACGCCATTGCCTCATAATGATTCTTAAACGGATCACTTTTAAAAATCGACCTCGTTTGGTTTCGACACTTTAATACACATAGGTTTAAGTGTGAGGGTAAAGAAAGTGAAATATTGACGTTGATTTTATTGTATCTTATTTTCAGCTAACAGCTCGAGAAATAGTGCCATCTTTTGCTTATTATTAAAATCATAATTTGATACTCATTAATCTGTGTAGGTATTTTGTTTATAAAACAGGTGGCTGTTATCAGAATATCCGTTTTCACAGTAATTTTTTTTTTCTTTTTCTTGTTTATTGAAATGAAAAAACTGCGACTAATTTAAGTTCTGTTAATTTAATTAGGTTTGGAAAGAATATTCAACAAATTCGTCGTCAGTTGAAGAATGATGAGAACGAAATGTGATGTGTGTGGGGTATGAATGATCCTGCCACAAATATTCGCGTTCTCGCGACAAATGTGGTAGTTATAATCGCGATGTATTTGGGCGAACCCGATGTTTTTAACCGACTTCAAAAAAGGAGGAGGTTATCAATTCGTCTGTATGTTTTTATTGCAAGAAAGCGGTAGGTACATTTCACACATTGTGGCTTCGTTCGTGTGCCTTCATATGGCTATAGTACCCTATTTTGGCCTAGAAAGTGCGCGAACAATTGCTGCACGTTAAGTTGCCATTCTCATAATGATAGACCATATTCGATGGTAGTCATTTTTTCAATTCATCTCATTTGGAGCCAAGATCGCGCTTTCGGAATTGAAGTTATTTTATATGTACTCGTATATTGATTTTTTGACATTCCAATTATTTTTTCTTTCACATTTAATTTATTGTGTATTCATTTCTGCCTATTAATTTATTCGCAAAAAATTGTATTTGACATTCATAAGTGTACATTGATGTAGGTACCCATATTTTAATAAATTATTTTGAATTTGAACTGTAGACAAACACTAGATGGGCGGATGATGAATGTAATACAAACTGTAACCAAATAAACTCAAAATGTCAGTTTTTAGGACGCTTTTCATTCAGGTTTATAATCAGCCTAGAAATAAGTGGTTTAGGAAATCAAGACTCAATTATGCCTACCTTTTACGTCAATCTAGTTAGTACATCTCAAACTCTAAAAGGATACGCACGCGGGCACCAACATCCGATTTTGTAATGCACTGGACTTATTACTCTCAGCAGGCGGTGACCTCCCGTGGCAAACGTAGAAGTTTATAAGTAGAAGTTTATAAATTGCATGAATAATCTACCCGTCTACTTATTTTATTTATAAGCTGTTTATTGTTATAAACATATAACTATAATAGAGAGTTTAGAGTCTTTTTTGGCGAGTCTCATTAGTAAAATATTAGAAAACTTTTTAGAGGTATGAATCGAAACAATGAAAAAAGATATATCGTTCAATATCTATGATGTACCTTTTTGTAGCTAACATACAAGAAAAACATAAGTACAAAACATAAAATATGGATATATGGTTTTTAGAGCGAAGTGTATGTCAAGTCAAAATCTCCGGGCTAAAAGGCGTTGTCATCACTGCTAGTTAATTGTGCAAGAAAATATCTTCAGGCAGGTGTCCAGGCGGCGGCGCGGCGGCGGTTTGCTTACCATCTGTTGGTCACTTTTTCTTAAAAAAATAAAGACATACGTCCACAAAGCCACGATGTAAATCAGTTTTATTTTCTCAAAACAAAAGTAAACGCATTTCTCACTAGGCCAAGGTGGCTGTACCAGTATATTTCATTTTCAAGTGTAAGCCCCAGGCTCAGGCCTACGCCTATTTTGTAACCGATCTGTGTCCGGTTAATCGTAGCTATTAATCTGTAATGTTGTTTGACGAAAAATCAATAAATAAATCAATAGAACAACGAGTTCAAGGCCGCGAAGGCGCGTGCGCACGCCTTCTTAGCCAGTGGTGGGCACAATTACCAATGGTTAGGTGGATTACAAAGTCAAGTAAAAGTATCAAGTTTAGTTTATGTTCTGTCGCAAGACTTTATAAAAACGGTAGGTAGATAAAAAATAACACTTTAAAATATTCTCATATTTTACTAATGAGCTTAAAATATAACTGTTTTAATGAGTAAACAATAAAATCTAACTAAAATTAAAAATATTAGACAAACTAATAGAAAAGAGACAATTTTCATAAGCTGAAAAAATAATTCTTTAATAATTTTTACCCTTTCGATCAAATCACCTTTCAACAAAATACTAAATCAAAATTGATTTAGCCGTTTGAGGGCTATGATGCGACAGATGGACACCCGCACACGTTAAACTTATTAACCCTCACTACCTCACACCTCTTTGTTTGTCTCGAATGTTAGAAATGTGCAGACAGGTAATTTAGTTTCATATTGCACTCCTTAATACATATGTATTAAATAAATCTAGGTTAGTAGATAACTTTAATAAAACAATGAAAAACCATGACACGAATAATTTAAGGGTCCCACCATAAAGACCGAATCATTGTCTGATTAGAGCATAGAAAGACTAATTAACCTATTCATCCAGTCAAGATAAAAATAATCTTCCAATTATACTAATTTAATTAAATAACTCGACACAATCTTCTTATGTCTCATGCTTCTAATAGCTGATTATTATATTAAAACACGGCCTTAGGCCAGGGCATTATTATTTCAAGTAAAGTCATGGGTGCTATTTCAATTATTAAAAGGCTTATTAATGATAATTTATTAATCTTTCACACGCAGTAAAATATTGCGCCATCAGATTTTAGGGTTATTGTGCATTATGTATGTTGAAGCAACAGTAACACATATTGAAGTTGTGTTTAAGATATTTTAATTTTAGAACGACATTTTTTTTTTTACAAATCGGGAACACTCCTTTTTTATACTTCGAAATTAGGCAAACCATCAAGTATCATTACAGTTGAAGTTAATACTATCTATCTACAATCTCGTCTAAATAACTAAGGTAAGTACCTACTAATTTGATATTTAATTTTTTATTTTTTATGTAATTGAGTGACGAGACGAGCAAATCGCTCGCCTGATGTTAAACGTCACGTTTGCCCATAACAGGTCTGCGCTACCCAGAATTTTGAACTTGAACTTTTTTTTTTTAATTTTGATGTGATTCTCAAAAAACAATCAAATACAGATTTTAAATTTAAAAATAAATAAATAAAGATTTAAACGAATTTTAATAAATTTAATAAATAAATAAACGTCTTTTGTTTCAACTGAATCTAACCAGATCTGACCAGCTGACCACTATTGTCATTTCTGGTCTACAAGACAAGTGCAGGCTCACCAACATTGCAAACAGTGTCAATGTCACTGACCCGCTGGAGAACTGGATCACTGGATCATGATATGAGTTCAGTTATGTACTGTATATTGTACAAGTGTACGCCATAAGAGCAATGTTATGTCACTTACATCTATTCTATTGTTGCACTTAAGCTTTGTATCTTTATGCTAAGCTAGCTGTGCTCTGTGGTTGCGCTTTTTATCCGACGGAACGTTTTCTTTTGCTGGTATAACCCTATGTTTTAATCTAAAGTACCGATGTTAAAACGGTGAAGTTTTCATTTAGCGTTGCATTGTGAAGAAGTGACATATAATCTGTGCGCACACTCTCACTCTTCAAGCTTTTCTATTTAGAACTTCAGTGTGGCATCTTATGATGAAACGGTCTTACATCAACCTTGTAGGTAAACTCAGCCTAAATAGATTTCGAAACAGAAAATTATGGTGGAAAACCAAATAGGTAGGTGTGACTACGCACAATGCAGCACCGTCAAGGTCCTCCATAATCCACCAGGCTGGTTATTCTATCAGTATTATACATAAATAGCGGTATAAAACCAATAACCGCACTAAATAACTATGCCAGTTGTCACGACTCACGACCTTAGACCATATTCGAGAATGGATTGAAATTGTCACTCGCCTAGAAGATAGGCGTGGTGGCTCAACCGATTCATTTAACAACGGAAACCGCTCGTTTAGTAAAATTAATTGATTTCGCTGAACTAAAAAGTAATTAGGCTCCGTTTAAGTTGTTAGTCATCATGGTCAAATACACTGGACTGATACCAGTGTCTTAAAAAAGTTGTACTGAGATTAACGCTAAACGAGGTTTGCCATGTTTATAAGTAGGTAAGGTCAATTAAGTGAACACTAATACTTGCTAAAGATTTAAAATTGATTTACAAGTAGGTATGAATTACCTAGCATAATTTGTGTATTTACACTTTTTGGGTACAGGACGAGTTAGGGCCGCTTTTCTGCTGTCACCTTCACTTCGCACGATCGTTAGTGCCTAGCGCGGTGAGTTGATTGACTCCAATGACAATGATTGACTCCCATTTCATTTCTCACCATATCAGGCCGGCGTTCGTAAGTATACCACGAGGTCTTGCTCCTGTGAGCACAAGGCATGATCAAATCTGAGTTAATAGCTGGCTAAAGTATTTAAGTGATCTGCGTATACTATAGGTAGGTATATAGCTCATCCACCTGGAGCGAATTTTTCTATGTAGGTAGACCTTAACCAAAACTATAGTACGAGTATTACTAGCTGACCCGACAGACGTTGTCTTGTCTTAACTATGAATATTATGTAGAATTCGAATTGTCCTAATTTTTCTAATGTTCCGCTCAAGTTCCATAATTTATTATTTCATAAGAAACTTCTCCTGACTATGATTAACACAACAAAATAAGAATTAGCATAATTGTTCTATCCGTTCACGCGTGATGCGATGACCAAGGGAAATTGAGATTCATATTTAAATATTTAGTTTATAGTAGCATACACGAAAAAAGTTCAATAATACCAAATTGATACAAAAATACTTCTTTTTATAAATTTAGACAACATTTATTGGCTTATTTCCTCCTTGCTTTAAATGTACCAGTTAACAGTTGAACATGAAGTCCATTAAACAAAAATCTGTCTCAATAAAGCTCAGTGTACCAATTGTCCCCGCGGGGTAACTGGCTTTACGTTATTACTACAAATGCCGATGTTTATGGATTGAAATATCGATTAAATTCGATTAATTTTAAATAATAATTTATTTTATAAGACAATCTTTTTATATACATTTGACATGTAACATTTTTGTTATTAATAAAAACTATGAACTACATACTGTTAAACCTAAAAACTATGTCTGTCTGTTAAACCGAAAAACTGCTTTTTGAATTTCAATTTTCTCTAATAATTATAACCAATAACAATAAAAAAAATAGAGAGCCATAAATTTAGTTCTCTGTCCTCAGGGCAGATAATTCCTGTCCATTCTTAGGCGCTCGAGATTATCTCGGTCACTCTCACTCTTATGACATTTCTAATCAGAGAAACAGTGACCAAGATAACATCTCACTCGCCTGAATAGGGTCCGAGGCTATGCATTGGACGCTAGTCGTCGTAAGTCGGCAAGAAGACTGGAGAAACATCTCTGGAGCAACGATGATGTGACCCATCTCAATGGTCTGAGAAGGCATTGTTAGTAACATACCAACGATGCTCTCTAGGTTTAAAAATGTCGCTATGCCTTTTCGTTTATACAATTAAGTGACAAGACTAAGAAATCGCTCGTCTGATGTTAAACTTCACGTTTGCCCATAACAGGTCTGCGCCACCCAGAATTTTAAGCTCTTAACAATTCAAGACCCGGCGCGGTAAAACACTACCCTCGTCAGTCGTCAGCCTGAGCTAAAGTCACCAACTTGCACCTTTTTGTAGCGATCTCTTTTATCATAACCGGAATAAGTTCTAATTTATCGCAGATAACTGTCGGTTGCATAATTCTCCTGTCAGCGTTGCGAATTCATTTTAATTTATTTTATTAAATTTGATGCTAGAAGTCAGTTTTGCGTTTGCGCCTGTTTTGAATCGATAAATCACCGGTAGCAGAGACGTCTCGTTTCAAATTCTATTACTTACTGCTTTTTAATGAACGCCGCCGTTGCAATAGATTAATGGAATTAGGTATATTGAAATTGTTGCCTTTTAGCATTCATTTGCTCTTGGGAAACATTTCACGCCTAATAGCTAATGTTTACTTAATGGTACAAAAGTTGTTTTAAAAAACTTTAGTAAATAATAAGAAAGTTAATTATACTAGTAGTTAGGTACTTGATATCATTTCGTTCGATAGCACATAACTTTTTTTTTAGTTTGCATGAAACCACTACTCTCTTGTTAATTTAGGACTCTTTATTATGTATTTGAGGACGTTGCTCTTGTCAGTGAAATAATTCCCATGCTTGGCGGTCTTCTGCTAAAGTTTTTCCTCCTTGAACGACATGACTATTTTAATAGCTACTTTTAAAATTAAATAGATAAACACAGTTATAATGAGATTTCGAAGTCAAATAATTAAATTCTACTACTTATCTTATATTTTATCTGATCTAAGAGTATTGGTTCTCGCTCTTGCTGTTCTTTTTTCCTTCTACCTTTCTAACGTGATTACTTTATACTACTTTTTATTAAATAAATCCATTTAGTAAAAGCAAAGTAATGTACGATCTCGTAATAAATATTCCTGTGTATAAATAATATTTTCATTTACGACTAAGTATATTTAGTATTGATTGCGCGAAATAAACCACTTTTACAACTGTCGCTTGGTCGTTGCACAACATTATGCAAACAAGTATCAATTATGCTGAACACTATAATTAGTAGATTAATCTATGTAATACCTATGAGGACAGTCCAACCAAATTTTCTGTAGAGCTGAGTTTGGCGCCACTAGCGGATTTTCTGCACCTAACTGGGAGAGGCCGGTTGAATTTTTTCAGTTTCTTTATTTGGGCAATTGCGTTGATAAGTTTGTTGGTCTAGATATACTTTAATGCAATCACGGAAAAGTTTTCGCTATTTGGTAGAATAATAATTCCTTCACCGCGTATCACTTCAACTTTCTGAATGTTATCGAACTTGTTACGAACTTGAAAGTACCTACCTACACTTTCTCTGTAGGTTAACATATACACAGGTTTTTTTAAAGCTATTGCATAGCTTCTATCGCGGGCCTTGAGCGGGCCTTGAATCCAGAAATTCCGTAACGAAAATTTTAATAACCTAAGACACAGCGGTGATACTTTTTAGTTTTGCCATCTATCGATGAATAGCAGAACTTTTAATGACTTTTTGAAATGTCACGCTTGTCTCTTTAGTTCAGCAACTCGCCTCTAGGTGGCATTGGTTAATGAAATAATTATAATTGCATATATAAGTTGACAAAAAATGCTATGCAATAGCTTTACCGCGGCAGTCCCCGAGTGCCACACGTCTTTTGTTTATGTAATTGAGTGACGAGACGAGCAAATCACTCGCCTGATGTTAAACGTCAAGTTTGGCCAAAACAGGACAGCGCCACCCAGAATTTTGACATCGCAGAATTCAAGACCCTGCGCGGCACAGTTCTGCGCTCGTCACCCTGAGATATAAGTTAGTGAATCTCCCATTTGCCCAACAACAGGTGGAATTCATTTTTATTGACATCATTAGTTGAAGAACTACACTAAATAGCGGAAAAGGTTGAGGTACGCTATAGATTCCAAGCAAAAGCTCGAACAACAAAAAGCAACAAAAAGCGATTCTGAATCATTATATTTTTTTCTTTTAAATTTAAATTTTCAAATTCTGGGAGTCGTACTTCAAAATCTTAGCGCAAGCCTGAACTGAATCACTTTAATTTCGTCTCACTCTGTTAGTACAGAAAAAGCAAGACAAAACCCAACGTGATTCAGTTTCAGCTCGTTATCACCTCGCTTTAAAAGTTCGCAATATGAGTTCGAGTTTGCTGCTCGTGCTCATGTTCATTTTCAATTAGCTTACCAAGCTTTTAATACAGCTTTATCCGCTGTAAATAGAAAGTTATTAGGTACTCAGCTATTACTATTGTGAGCTAATGAAGGGCCAGACTTAAGCAGCCGGTTCGTAATCTCAGCGCTTAATCTAACGACGTGTTCGACGCGTGTCATTTGATCAGTTCCTGATGCTAGTTGAATAATAGTACGAGCATACCATTGTGAGTGGTTATTTGTACGTTTTAGTTGGAATTGAACTAGATGGCGCTTCCCAGTTTTTCATTTGTTCATTTTTTTTTTAAATCGAACATAACAATTTTGGTCTCTTATCAGAAATCATGTGTGATTCTCGCAGCAATATAATACTTAAATCAAGTCAATATATATTTAGAGAGTTTATGAGGAGTTTATATGTGATATTACAGAATTTTAGTTTAAAACTTGAGTAAGTTAGGTACTTTGTAGCTTTTTGTACATAGCCTATAAGTACTATCCGATACAAATTGCGATCTTTGGACATTAGGTGCCTTCAATATTAGCTAAATCAAGTTAGGAACAAAACTATCTGCTGTTTTGAACTGAATAAGTAAAATACGAAACTTGGGTTAGAAATCGGTATGTACGGGTTGAATTATGAGACACTATCTTTTAAATTCAAGTACATAAATATTGGAATTATTACTCACTTATAAATTAAATTGGTTTAGTTAAAGAGGCAAGTACGTATCTACAAACCATTGACAGCATACAATGTTAACTTCATAACGAATAACAGTTCAATAAATGACTTAAGATACTTCTACTTAATAGTTTTACTTCAAATTGATCCCATAATTTTGCAGTTGACAGATTAAATTGGCTAGCTTCAGGGTTAATATAAATGAGATTGGAAGTTTAAGTACAAAGCGGTATAAAATAACTTGATTATGTTCTAAAATGACATAAAACTGAGCAGTTTAGGTGAACAAAAAGTAGTTAAATGGTAATCGTTAAAATTCCAAACAGAAGGAGTGTCGAGTGTCAGGGCAATGTTAAGCTCATTATTTACTAAGTACAAGCCGACAAATATAACTTATATTATTGGCTATGTTTGTTTATCTGGGATCTACGCCACTATGCTCTTACTACGAGTGTTTACGTTTTATGAATTCATACTATATTATTATTTTTATACTTAAGTAATATACCTAATTGGTTTTTAATTAAAGTAAATAAATACAAAGAACAAATTGATTTCTGCCTTTTTAAGAGCTTTTGTTAACCTTGCTTTATACGAGTAAGTATGGGTCATATCTTGCAACTTAATTTGGAACCATTAGGTACTCGATGTCTGGTTTACTCGTATGTAGGTACCTACTCGTATGTAACTCTAATGACAATGCAACAAACGCTTGTTTTTTAATTTGTATCAAGTTTTACACCACTTATCATCATTCTAGGAATAATTACCTAAGTCTAAAAAAAAAAAAAGGAATAATTACATGGGATTGACCAACATACCTATATGCAACGATATCTTCAATGAGCTTGCAAGTTTGATGCGATAAGATAACTGTTTTACTTCTTAAAAACGCCACCACCAACTTTTACTTGTGACACTTTTACTTGGGAACTTTAGTGCTAATTGAGTTTATTGTTATCTGTGACTAAGGAAAAGTTAGTAGATTGAGTAAGTAGTTAGGTAATTTTACTACGTGATTTACTGTAGATACCAAGATATAAATCAATAAACAGGAAAACGTGAGAGCTAATTTTGAGACTAGTAATTTCTAATCTTAATATAAATAAATCTCGTGTCACAATGTTTGTCCTCAATGGACTCCTAAACCACTTAACCGATTATAATAAAATTCGCACACCATGTGCAGTTCGATCCAACTTGAGAGATAGGATTGTTTAAATCTCAAATTATAGTCGCAATTTTAATTTATCGCAAATTATAAATATATACTGATAATTTTACTATAAATTGACAAGTTATCATCAACATACTACGGTTGCTATAGTTACGCAATGGCTTTTGACAAGACAACGTCTGTCGAGTCAGCTAGTAGGATTATAAATTTAAGTTCGTGTAAAAAGTTTAAATACTATTTATATTAAATGATACATTTCGTTAAGTGTCATTCGCTTTTTAACCGACGAAAAAACGGAGGAAGGTTCTCAAGTCGACGCGTGTATATATATTTTTTTATGGATGATTCCTATGGACCAGCTGACTCTTTTTCACGGTTTAAGGGTTGGTCCTGTAGTAAAAATGTTTCATAATGATGAGTATTAGGAGCCTTTTTCGTATAGTCATTTCCTTATCGCCCTGTAAACAATGACCCATAAGGCACATGGGCCTCACTTCGTACATGTTCACGTATCCAACGTGGATTTAATTGACAGTAATTGCATTCGGTGTGATCGCCACTTTCTCGAATATGTAAAACAGGTGATTGTGTGGTTTATACCAGTATTATTACGAAATAGTCGCCTATCTGTCTGTCTGGAAGGAAAATGATGTGATAGGCCTGAATAAGGTTTAATGGTATTGGATAAGTGGCAAATAAAAGCTTGTTTGTTAGCAACTTTAAAAAGGATATTGCAGCTAGCAGTAACATTTTTTTCTGAAACAATTCTAAATGTAGTTCGAGTAATATCTTCCTACAGACATTACCTAAAGAAAGATAATAAATGAAATAGTATTTGTAAGAAACTAATGAAACTCACTTATCGGTTAACTTATCGTCTCACAATAATTTAACCTAAAACCAAAACAGGACTAGCACGGTAGTCAAAATTCCACTAAGATGTCTGCATACCATACAACGGTGATAGCATCTCGAAACACGTTTGGACTTACTAATAGAGATTAAATTAACCAAATACAATGGTTTCTCAGGATAACATACCTTTTACTTTTGTATAGCTTAAAGTTCAACTGAAGACTGCAGTAGCAAAATCACAAGATTATGCATCAATGTAGTCCTAAAAATAATGATGAAAATACCTACTTATAGTAACAATTCAACTGCTTAAGTATATGACTCAACAAAATTACTCTAATGGCATCATAATTAGACTAAGTCTGATCAAATGTCTAGGTTTTTTTTATACATTTTTCCATTCTAACTTTTAGATAAATAATCACCAAACTTATCTGTACTTAAACAGACTTTTTGATAATTCATGACCTGAAAATGAAAGTTATTAAATGTTTTATATTATGTGTAAATTTCTTAATTTTTGTTATAATTAAACACGGGAATACTCACGTAAAAATTAAGTCGTCAGTAAAAATCAGGCGAGTTTACAAACGTGACGCGCTCGCGGTTGTATACTCGCCTGATGAAGGTCACCGAATGTGACCGAAACTAGTCGTAGTAGACGACTTAATTTTTACGTGAGTATTCCCGTGTTTAATTATAACAAAAATGTGTGAAAACCACGTTAGTTTCCATAGTAAAATTTCTTAATTCTTTGCAGTGACAAGTGACAGTATACTACGTGAATTCCCTACCAGATAAATGTGTTTTCTCTCAAAAGAAAAGGAGAACATTTATTTCCTTCGCTTTGCAGCTCTCAAAAAGCGTTTAAACTTTTTGTAAAACCTATAATTTTGTCTGATAAAGTCACTATATTTACTCGTGGACTTTGTTTACTCGTGGGTACAAAGCAAGACCAAACTTCGCCAATTAGAAGGAATCTACGGGATTAGATTACAAAGTCGAGATTGCAGAGAAATGTTGCTTCGGAGTTTATGGATCTGAGGAATAATCAGTACGTGTTAAAGCGCCACTGAATTTGCGAAACGTTTCGGTATTTGCTGCCACATTTACATCGATCTATCCGACTTCGGTGCACATTTATTATACAACTAGAAGTAGTAGTGGAAGTTAAGAATAAGAAATTAATTTGCACGTACGTAGCATTATTTTGAATTCGGACAAGTACTTTTTATGCATTACTTTGAACACTGTCAATACCTATATTTTTCAGGAATATACAATCTACATGTCTTTGATTATAATTGTATTGACATTAAAATCTTATTTGAGATTATTTTGCTTTATGTATAATAGTGTTTTAATTCTGCTTGTGAAATTTTGCAGTGCAAAAATAGCACATTAATATACCTAACCGTAAAAAACTTTGCAAGGTAGAAAATTTAAAGCCACGCGTGAATAATTGAATAGGTAATACGTTTTTTTTCAACTGTTTGTCTCAAATGGTCTTTGAATTCTTACACTTATAAACGAATTCTAAAATAACTAATAAATAATACCAATGGTTACTCCTAATAATAAAGCTTAATCTTCTCTCCAACAAGCTACATTTTGTTCATCATTTAAGCTACACAAAAAGCTACTTCATTTTGACCCAGATTGTTTTACAAAAAGAATCAAACAAATAGTTAAATTTAATTTGATATAAATTGAGCGTGAAAACCATTTATTAGTAGCATTTGGTTCCGTACAAACTACACGACCAGATATAGTGTCGATACTGCGATTGTTTTTAACTCGATTCCTATAAATCACCCCCAATGCCCCAGAGCTCTTTATTTATAAAAGCTACTAAGTAATCTGATCTGTTTATAACTTTTTGATGCGACATATTTTTTGACTATATCAAACTTTGCAATACGCAAGATCGAATTGATATCAATCTTAAAACATTCAATATTCTGGTTGTGGAACCCCAAAACTCTTCTCTTGTCCCCAATTTCCAAGTCTAGATGGAGACAAAGACTTTTCTTACGACAAAATCATTGAAGCGTTTATTGTTACAACTTATTAGCTAGATGACATCGTTAAATGTTGACAAACTGTTTTATAATTCGATTTTATTTCAAGGTAACTAAGTTTAAAATCGATGTAGTGGCAGCATTGAAATTTGTGATATAAAAATTGGCAAATAGATTTTTACTTTTTTGATAAATTGCATGACTATCCATCTTTTAGACTCGTTACCAACTAATATTACCAAAATTGGCATGGCCATAATAACCACGAAAAGCTTACCTTACCCCATAAATAAATCATGGTACTATCAAAGTTACCTAATGAGCAATATTCACAAATTAGTCGGTCAGAACCACCTATTTAAAATGGAACTGCTCTATAATCGACTAACACGTCTCAAGCAATCACAAAGGTAAATCAGCCATACATTCCCAAAATTAAGTCATTAGACACCATTGTTACATTTCCACGAATATTTACTATGCAATTATGTGTCAAGAACTAAGAATTAAGCTAATCTGTTTGGCCATGTAGATTGGAGCCTTTGCTACCAACTTTTCAAGCGAGGTAAACAAATGAGGTAACTAATATTTTTCAACGGGTGACTGTCAGTTTTGTTAAGGAAATACTATAGTGGCTCCTTCAGAGTTAATTTTGTCTTTCGACTGTCGGCACAATGATGAAAAAACACATGTTGCTAAATAATGCAGATGACAGTAACTAAGTACTTAACTTTTTCTGTAACGCTTATGAAACTACTATTTACACGGTCAGCTAAATTACGTGTAAAATATTGTGGTTTGTAGTTTGTAATGAATAAAACAAATCGTCACTAGAAGAATGAAACAGGTGAATGAACAAAAAGATTAGAAGGCCAATATTCTACTTTCATTTCAAGTTAGACAGCCTAGCTTAAAATGAAAGCGGAATTTGTTATCTAAAAATATTCAGTCCATCGATTTATCTAATCCAGAAACGAATTCAGATAAATGCCTAACAAAAGCAAAACACCCGAATTTACGACCATGACGAAACTTCAATTCCAACCGTCACACAACACAAATGGCAATACCTGGCAATACCATGATCTCTCCAAATCATGGTCTTGTGAGATATAAATTTTGTTTATAAAGGTAATTGCGGCCACGAAAAATGATTTGTAAGTGGGACGCTCGCTTCCGGGCATTCGTGCTCGGTCACGAATAGGGGCAGGCTTGCGACACGAGTCCTGGGCACTGGCCTTATGTCATCGCTTCAAACTGGAGCAGCGAACTTTCAATGTGTATCAAGGGTCTAAAGTACTGAACGGAATGCGGACATGCGCGTGTGAATAATCTGAGCAATAAAGCAACGAACAGCGATGACTAGAATCGGGCTACTTATATTGAGTATCGAGTTTGTGCAACTCAGTTTAGAGCTATTTTAACGTCTTGTTGGTAATAAGGATGTGAAATGCGATGCACGATAAAGCTAGCTTTAGTTTACAGGCATTTTAGTAAACATACTAATAAGCTATTAAAACGCAACACTGTCTGCTCAACAATAGATCTAACCACTTTGTACATACAGTTATGTACTTAACTATATCAAGTTTTCGTGTGCGGTGATCTTTATGCCTATTGCATTAACTTTCTCTATCGTCACAACATTAGATACGCTTTTTACAATAGACTAATATAAGATTTTAATCCAAGAGTTTCTCCAAGAAATTTAATTTAAAAGACAATGTGGAAAAATTACGCTGACCACGATGAATTCTATTTTTTTCTTTGTTAATTATTATTTTTTGCCACATTGCTGAGAAAATTAAGAAGCATCTGATCGAATAATATAATAGAATATCTCGATTATTAGTAGTTACTATTCATTGTTGCTCGATCTTATCTCAATTTCGATCAGAGCGCGTGTAATCGAAATTATCTCGATCGCACGAGAATAAGGCCCAGATAACATAAAACAAAAATAAAATATTACTTGCTTAACCTTAAGTCCTTAACCCTGTTAACCTATGACCCTAACAGGGCATCTATTCTACCTTTTTTCTTCAATTCCCAGACCTTAGATAAAAAGCACAATATTGTCTATTTTCATCATAATAATTCGGACTATATGCTATTTTGTAATTCACCTTGCGAATGAAAATACAATGGATTCGGACTATTAAAGTAGCGTATCTATCCATTGTTGTAATATCATTGTATACGGATCGTTACATTAAATCGTGCATTAGGATTGTAAATAAACATTTAGTTTGAATACTAATATGAGGTTAGATAGATAGGTTAACTACTAGTTTAGGACAATAGGTTTTTTGTTTCGAATACTTACGATACTTATCAGTGAATTTTGATGAGTTCGTCTTTACCATATAAGGTTTTGTTATCAAGAAGAATCTTAAATGCTATAAATATATATTTTACTAGCGGCCCGTCCCGGCTTCGCACGGGTAGACTTTGGGATAAACGTAGAGTAAATTGAAATCGGTCCAGTCGTTCACGCGGGATGGCGTGACCAAAGGTGTTGAGAATAATTATAGGAACTCTTTGTTATAACCTCTATTCTCATGCTATTGCGTAACTATAGCAACCGTAGTTTGTTGATGCTAACTTGTCAATTTATAGTAAACATTATCAGTATAAAACGCACACTGTTTTGATAGATATGATTGAATTTGAACTTTGTACAGAGGTAATAAAGTGCAAATTGACTCTTGGACGTTAGGAACATACCTACATTGCTTAAACAACAGTGAGTGCTTGCAATTCAATATGAACTTTATACAATAGCAATAAAGCTCGTTTTAGTTAGAAAACGTTTGTATGGGAAAAATAAAAGGGCTGTTTTTAGGGTTTTTCAATATTTCTGAGAGATTTTCTTAATATTTTTTTCTGTAAGAACCTTCTCCTAATAATAACAAATACAACAAAAAAAGAATTAGTGAAATCGGTCCAGCCATTCACGCGTGAGGCCGTGACCAAGGAAAACGGGTTTCATTTTTATATATATAGATGAGCATACACACATACATATTAATAACCTTATTTATTGTAATCATAGTGCGAAAGCTTCAGGCTTGATTAGCAAATTCTTGTTGACGATTTTTTCAAGATTCTACTTTTACAGATTTTTCATAGCAAATGTCAAATATTTAGTTAAGCTGTCGTTACGAAGAATGTGAAATCTATAATACTAGGAAATGTTTTTAACTATATTGCCTATCGACGTCGATATCGATTGTGGTTGTAAAACAAGCAACCGACTAACAAATCAATTGAAACTGGGTTGAGTTCAGTTGTAATGCATGCGTTTTGCGTTTACTCATACGTCACTAGAGCTCAATTTTTAATGCTTTGCTTGAGTCGGATTAGAAGAAAAATACATATTTACTACACTATCGTGGATAACAAGTAAAACGTGTACTTAATTAAAGTAAAAACACTTAAAATATATCAACAAAATAAAAACAGAGGAAAAAACCACAAAAAATCAACAAAAATCACGTAGAGGAGAGTTTCTGCTGAGTTTCTGTTGATACAAAGGCTTTATGAATGTTGGCGAGTTTCGTACCTATGTATACCGCATGGTAGCATCCAGTCAGACATCATTTAATGGGTGTCACGAGGCGTCACATAACCCTTGTTAGATCTAAACTTTACTATGCACACGGACTAACGGGGTACGTGACGTTAAAAAGATTTATCACCATAGTTTTAATTAATTGCAATTATGACATACGAATTGCATCAAATAGGAAGATCGATATTTATTTGACACGATGACAATTACAAGAAATAGTCAAAAAGTATTCTAATTATTTATTTACCTAACATAACCAAAAATATGTCAAAAATACAGAGAACAAACAATCTGAAAAAAAAAAACTTTTTCACATTGTTGTTAAACTATCCGTTTTATATATCAATCTACCTATAGGTAATCAGTCACCCATACAAGCTGTCTTGTCTACAAGATACTGATACAATCGCTATCACATGACTACTTAACTACGAACAACTTACTGTCCAGTCCCTACTTACACATTTACACACTCAGACACCAGTACTGGACAAGTTGTGCTGACTGGTTCTCACGATTAGGCATGCGTTTTTGCAATATCCCCGTGTCAATGTGCAAGGACTTTGATGCCTTGATAGACATCTAGATTTTCTGTTCACGATTTGACAATGCAAGCTTGGTAGCGTTTGAGATTTGGAGGGGTACAAGTATATTTATACGACGGTGGCGATGCCATTAGAGAAGATAGGGTTTTTTCGTATTGTCCAATAAGAAACCGGTAATACGCAGGCGATAGAACTATGGTATCTTTTTCTCAGTTACCTGCTAATCAGATCCAGCTCAGACTACTAATAACATACTACGTACATCCTACGGATTTTGAATGTTAGTTCTGAAATCTCGATAGTAATTTATGAAATGACAGCTGTCAAATTTACACCAAGTCGCCACATGAAGTCAACTTCAACTCGTATGTGGCTCTTCTGAAGATTATTCACAGCTTCGCCACACATGAAGTCATCTTAACCTGCTGGCTGATTCAGCTATCCGAAATTCGAATGTATTCGACGATTATCTTTGAAAAGTCTTACGCCTTCGGAAATAATTCGAAGACGGGAATTTTTCGCGGTTCATATCGTAGGAACGTGGTCGAATTGGAAACAATTGACATATAAATACGAAAAAAAGACATACATTCGATTCGGAAGCATTCGAATTTCGGACAGCTGAATCAACCTGCTGTACGTTTTATTTTTGGCAACAGTGTTGGCAACATCATTCTGAAAACTGTGATTCTTATCGAGATGGACGTAAGATAGAAAGGGACAGAAACAATAAAGTTTAATGTTTACAGCTCGTAAAAGCTAGTAACATATTACCTTCTTTAGTGTATAGATTTATATCAATATCGAGCAATATGCGGATACGTTTAGTCGTGTGTCTTATAAATTACTACCTCATATCTTTAGTATGCTTGTGTCAACATAATTAATTAAAATGTTACCTATAAATACGAAACGTTTTACAGCACTTACGTAGAAATAGAGCTCTACTGATTTTACTGTATACGTAAAATAAGTAGCGAATATTTTTTTCTATGTCAAAATTTGAGCTAGGTATACTGGTTTTCGATCTTATAACGCCATTAAACTAATTTATGAATACGAAAATGAATTTATTTGGATGTTCCAGTGGGCCTAAGTCGCGTTGTGCCTAAATGTCATAAATGTTTGGACTAAGTAGCTATTCGTCCATGTCACTAAAGGCTACTTTTTATAATAATCATTACAACCGTTTTTCTTCACCACGCGGATGTAATCGCAGAACGCAACTGGTAGGTAAGGTCATAAAAAACACTTTTCATCGTTAAGATACTATGTGCAGATAAGTATAAAAAATCGAGCTATCTATCTAGGTTAAAGTTGAAACAATGTTGTAACATAGATTCCATTTGTCGTCACTTTGACACGAAAGGTGTGTCGACTTAACAACGGCTTAGTGGTTTAAATGTTACATTTGTTATCTTTTGTAAGCTCTCAAACTGTTATGACACAATGTTATTGCATAGATAAATGAGTCACCTGTTAAAGACGCCGTTTTTTTCCTATCTTACCCTACAGTTAACATTTCTGTGACAGTGTCGCGAAGGTAAGAACTTAAGAACGTTTTGAATCTACGTTTCTGATTCGTACGGCCAGGTAATGGAACATACCGCCGGTTTCCTTGTTTCCTAAGAAATATAATCCTGGGCTTTTCAAGGTTAGCTGAATAGGTTCTAAGTCTGCGTGTTTGGTTCATCTTCGGCCACATCATCACTTACCCACAGGCGAGTTGGTGGTCAAACGGAGACATATTCGCGATAAAAGATAAATTAAAATTAGGCACGAAGTAGTCAGTCTGATATATCGGCAGTCTGATATATCGTTATTGAAGTGATAGCAACTGTCATCAAATGTTTCGAAATCAATAGAAAATCCTAATAAATTATTTCCAAACAAACATGTCTAATCTAATTAGTTGCCTTAAGATAGTTTAGACACATCAATTAAAATGATTTCTTGTTTAATGAGGCCTGCCTACGTTCTTTGTCACACAACTTACGCATGTGCTTAGTAAAAGTAGTGTGACCAAGGTTTTGGTCAGAAAGAATATTCGGCTTCAAATTGTCGAGGTACTGAAGTTATATTATATTCTGGATCCTTACGAATTGTTTTCGATGGAGCAGTTTGAGAGTATAATTATGTTCCCACATATATTCTACTTACTTATTCTTACATTACATTACATTACATACTTTTTACGTACTTTGAGTAGCCGTCCAGTAAATAGTATTTAAAAAAAATATTTTAATAAAAATTCTGTGGAGCATGTTGCGAAATAATGTATGGCTTTTTTTTCTAAAACAAAAGAACGGATTACTTTGAGAACAACCCATTATAACTGGAAAAAAAAATCAAACAATATATCTCGTATTCAATAATTACAAAACCTCTTTTAAACTTTATCTTTCAAAAAGAAACTTATTAGGTATACATTTATATTATCTACATTTTAATCACAATCATATCAAGAATTCAAAATTCTCACATAATTTCCAGATCCTCATTACTCAGCATTATCTACTATTAAAGCATGGGAACCCTACAACCTCAACCAGCCTTGTCAAAGTGTTCATGTCATGTCGATGGCTTATCTTTCTATGACCTCATGAGAGTGCCCTTGGAACTGACATGCTTTTGATTCAAACCTGGAGGCAATGCACACAAGAATGTTAGTCGATGTTGTACTCGTATCTAAGAAGTTCAATCCATAAAGACATGGACTAACAATTTAACGGCTAAAATGCAAGTCTATACTAATATTATAAAGAGGAAAGATTTGTATTTTTGTATTTTTGGATGTTTGTGTGGAATAAACTCAAAAACTACTGGACCGATTTCAAAAATTCTTTCACCATTCGAATGCTACATTATCCCAAAGTAACATAGGCTATTTTTTTTTTATTTTTTTTTTTTTATCCACAGCAAAGCGTGGCAGGGAACAGCTAGTATATTATATAACGCTTTGCTAGTGTAGGTATAATTTATTTTCTCTCATTAAAAAAAAAATCAAAGTAAACAATATCATCATCATCCCTTACCACTACTGGAGGTAAGGCCGTTAGCTTAGCGAACTTGTCCTTATCCTGAGCCAAGCGAAAAAGCTGTTCGACTCTAGCTATACTTATTTACTCTCGAATATTTAGCCACTCAGACTTTTTCCTTCTCCCAGCGATTCGTTTACCCTTAACCTTTCCCATAACTTTAAGTTAAAGAAGATGGTGTTTCTCATGCCGCAGTACATAGCTAAGATCTGCAGCTTTCCGTCTCTTGACGGCCTGCATTCTCCAAAAACTCTCAGCACAGTCAGTCGGTGAATTATATAGTTAGATACAATTTAAGTTGGTAGGCTACGTTAAGGTACGTTTTCCAATCCAGTAGCCCTGTAATTAAGCCGTAACGAAGCGATGACAGCGCGTGCGTGGCTCGCTCACGACGCCACGACCGACGAAATACTTCGCATAACTTGACTTATGACTTTGTAACCTCAATAAATTGTTCTAAGTGACCGTCTCTGTAGTAACTATCTTTCTATTGACATGTCGAGCTTATAGAAAGAAAAAAATAGCAATTAAATATAAAACAATAATAAAATAAAAATAAACGTTTCACACTCATAGCTGGCACTAGGAATAAATCCTGTGTCGGGGATGCCATGGAACACACACAAAGACAAGGACAACAGCACCGAGACCCAGAACAGATATTTAAATTCATCATTCAAACATCTGCCCGGCCGGGAATCGAACCCGGGACCTCTAGCTTATAAGGCGGATACACTACCGCTGAGCTAAACAGGCCGACAATCATATAATCTTGTTAACACGTTTGAACCAACTAAACATCAATATCTAATTAAATCACAATTTAGTAGTTTTATTTTGGAATAAGTTAGAGTTTTGGTGAAAATTAGTGACTCATTTATTAGTTACTTATTTATTTAAATTGATATAATAAAATGACTAACCCATTGCTCTCCAAGTCACTTCGTATTCATGATCAAAATTTATTGAAAACTGTTACAGATCATATTACAAGACTAAACGAACTTCACTCAGCCTTCTTCACCTTTTTCATCCGATCCACGGACTACCTAATTTTACTTAAATCAAACAAATATGATTCGATAAATCAATTTTTTTTTATCTATACTTATTACTTATACTTATTACTTATATAATATATAATTATAATTATAATTAATAATAATATTATAAAGAAGTAAAGTTTGTGTGTTTGTATATTTGTTAAATTGTAAGGGGTAATCTCGGGATCTACTGAACCGATTTTAAAAATTCTTTCACCAATAGAAAGCCACATTATTGCTGAGTGTCATAGGTTATATAAAAAACCGAAAAATAAAAAGGCTTTTACGTGGTAGTCCGTTTTGCAAAGTGAATCGGAGAAAAAAACGGTCCGGACAGCGCGATGGCTTCGGGTTTAATTAACATTATGCCCAACGAAGTGGGCACGGGTCAGCTAGTAAAATATAAGCGGCAAACATGCGACGGGCCACCTGATAGTAAGTAGTCATCGCCGCCTATGGATACCTCAAGCACCCAAGGTATTTTCAATTCGTTGCCTACCTCTGAGAACTCTATTAACCGTTCGTTTGAAGGAGCTAAGAAAGTATTTAAAGTATTTATTCTTTATCTTGTCGTAAATATTTGTTAGTTCTTATGTTATCTACAACCCATGGAAAGAGTCACTACCATAATAACATACATATAACTTTTGACTTCGTAGTTAGCTCTATAAATTTGGAATTAATTTGTGGGCGTCCAGGAGCATGACTTTATCGTGTTTGTGAGTGAGTTTCGAGGTGTGGTGTGGCATTGTAGGGCGGTCATTTCAATGTATTTGATTTACAATCAAATTGTGTATAAAATCATATTATAGTTGTATTGGACCCACCGAAGTCAGATTGATCGATGATTCGACCTTACTTATTTTTCTTCGGTAAGAGAATTTAATGCAAAAAGTGGAATTCTCTGCTGAGTCTATGCACCGAGAATACCTAATGTCTATCTAAATTCCGCTAAAAGGGTGATGAATTCACCTAAAAATACGGAGCATACTGATATTATCACCAAAAAGTACGATGATTAGCACCAATTTATGATTAAAAAAATACAGCTGTATGTCGAGAGCCATTGACTTTTTCTACGAAACAGCTGATGTTTTTTTTGAGACTTCAAGGTAAGTAAAAATAGTAATAGCAAAAGTTGTTCACTATAATGAGTACTATGAGCTTTTGCGGCTTAGCATACCCTTTCTTTATAACCCAGTATAGATATAGGAAGAAATATGTACTAATAATAAGGCTTTGTTTTTAACAAGTTTACGAGCTAATTAGTATTAGATATGTTATGCCTATTTCGATAAATTAAGTGCGAACTAGATTCTAATTACGTAAAAATAACTAAACCAACGATAACTCAGTTAACGGTGCCTGATTTTAATTGCTTCATTATTTTTCATAGCACTTAATAAATTATGGCCTACTATACTAACTTTCTAGCCTTTTATTTTTTTAATTATCAACTTATTTGAATTATTATAGAATAAATGAATATAATTACATAAATAATTAAAACAGGTTAAAGAAAGATGAGTTTTCTAAAGTAGTGTTAGGTAAGTTACTAATTAGATTAATCGGGTATTTTCATTTCTTGTGAGGTTTTTTGAATAACTGGCGTGGTGATATTTTTTTGCGAACCCTTTTAGAATTGATGCATGTACAATTTTTTATATTAATTTAAAGGCTTATTCACACTAAGCATTGAAATAGCTAATAATCTGTAAATTATTAAAAACAATTGTTGTCATAACGTTAATGCTTTGGTTAAAGGTAAGGAAAGTAAAAATCGACTTAGTCCTTTGAAGCAGAATCCATCACCTCTTTAGCCTATCTTTGTCATCATCTTTGGAAAATAAGGTATTGGTCAGGTTTTGAAAACTCTAGCTTTTGACAACCCAAACGTCTTGCACGACAGTGCATCATCATCATCACCACCAGCACCACCACCAGCATTCCAATCTAATCTGATCGCCTAGTCAGCCACCAGTAGTAATTTACCTGTGATTATTGAAGACTGATTTTGTAATTCGAAATACATAATAAGCGATTGTTAAAACTAAGCTCATTTTTTTTTATTTATCATTTCTATTAATATTGCTAATCAAGTAATAGGTATATTTTATTTAAACTCCTCCTTATACATTCAGTTTTATTACAAGTGTTACAAGTACAATAGGCCCAAGTTTGAAGGCTTTTTAAGACAGATCTAAATTTTCTAAAACTATTGGCATCCTTGTCTAATGGCTTGCAATGATAAAGACAGATATATTTTTAGTTTGTTTAGATCTGTCTTAAAAGCCTTCAAACTTGGGCCTATTATAGTACAATACAATATAGTTAGAATTTTTGCACCTGACTGTACGGAAGCTTTTTGGAGTAGAATGAAACATAAAAATATTAATTTTAAATTGAATAAAAATTGCGTGGAGTTGATTGAGAATGGATGTATGGCTTATTTAATTTCACGAAACCAGTAGCGTGGAGTACTTTGAGAATGCCGTGGAGCAGTTTGAAACCAAAATTATTATTAATTAATTTGACGATTTTATTCGAGGAGTAATTTGAAACCTTTTTTTGGAGTACACCGGGAATAAGCCACCAAATGTTATCTACTACGTTTTGTAGTCTAGGCCCTAGAGTCCTAGACTACAAAACTTAGTGAATATTTCTTTACCTAGAGAGGTCTAGGTATCATCAGGTAATAGGTCCACTATATGATCATCATCATCAACCTATCGAATTTTTGTCCACTGCTGGACATAGGCTTATCCTAAAGAACATCCTATCGTAGACCGCATCATTGCTTACCATGAGGCGAGATGGCGGTCAAACGCAAGCCTATAACTGAACGAGCCAGCTAGTAACTGAATAAAAAAAAAAAGAACGCCACAACACTATACGAGTATATCATTATATATTTAATATTTCTTTACCTAAAGTCTAGGTAAAGAAATATTCACTAATGCAATTCACGAGTAAATCAGTATCTTTATCTCGAGCATTTCGCATTTTCCGCTTACCCGCAATTACATACTCCGATACCAAATAACTAAGTATTAACTTTAATGCATACTTTTGATTAGCAAACGTCCAAGTTATGCGATTCTATAACCTCAAGGCACGCTATAATCACCTGCCCACATGCTACGAGCAAATCGACGCAATTTCCTCCACGTTTCAATCTCGGCTGCCTCCGGTCGGCACAGGAAGACATCTCGGTTGCTCTGAATCAGACCACAGAATTAGCCCGATAATCTACTACAAATTAGCTTATAGGGAAGGGCCTAAGGGGATGTGACTTATACTAGACTAGCGATACTGCGCGGTTTCACTTTTGTAAGCAACCGTAAGTGACAAGATGCTAATTAAAGTGGCTATCATTATCATTCAATTTATCTACCGCGAACTCTTACTGCGAAAAGAATCGCATAGGCTTTTGTCTCGCTTTGTCTCTAGTTAACAGAGTGAGATAAATGCTAAGGTGATACAGTTTCGGTTTGCGCTGAGAGTTTACGGTACGGCCCCTTATTTTTTTTATCAATGACAAGGAACAAGGAAGCCGGCAGTTTATTCCATTCCCTGGCAGTACGGATCAGAAACGTAGTGAACCCTTTTACTGAAGACTGCATGAAAATTTAATTGAATTACTAGTAATACTTTCCCTATTTGACTTATTTTTTTCTATACCTTTCCTCCGCTGTCTATGGCAAACTTGCCTCTAAACTAATAGAGCAGTAGCCATAAAAAACTCGCACCAAAAACAATATTTGACACTAACATTTTCGTAATTTAACTTTTTAATTTAAGCATAAAGGTTAATTATAATTTATTCAACAATAATTAAAAATCATTTCCTACAAACATTAAACTTTCATTTAGCATTGAGTTATACCTTACATATTTAACTACTAACTTAGAGTAGTTATGTTTACTAACAAAATTTCAGTGAACCTAATCATTTAGAAATGGAACTCAAATTGAATGATTAGTTAATAGTTATCTCTAACAATATTACAGTCTCAAAGTGTTCCAATTGTATTGATAGACAGGTATTACAGCGAACTAAAATGTCGTAAAACTGAACAACAAGTAAAAGCTCTTTAGCAACGAGTTATACAATTAATGAAGAAACAGAATGCAATGTTACGTACAAATAACTCGAGAACTGAAAAGTAACGGAATTCGGCTGAATAAAGAAATAAAAAACTTTTGTGTGGCTTTGCTTTACCCAATCTTTTTATATTCATTATTGAAAGACTGGGTAAAGAAACGCGATAGGCTATGATTTTTTTATCAACCGTGGGCACAAGAACTAGTAAGTATTGGTAGAGTTTTGTTTAACTCTGACAAATGCGTTAAATGTTTGGTCCACTTCTTACATGGACGTACTCTTTCCTTTGTATACATGTACCTGTACCTTTTTACGTCACATCACAGAGTATAATAAATAGTAGGTAGGTACAGGTAATACCATAACTCCTCACTAACACTATAAATACGAAAGACTGAATGAATGAAGTATATGAGGATAATTGTTGCATCTTAACGCTGAATCAGCGTAACAAATTCGAATGAAATAAATTAAGTATGGAGCTGGTGGTAGCAAATATCCTAAGTCCCTAATCGTTATTACAAGTCATTATCCCGAAAAAAAAAAATTGTCAAAGCGAAAACTCGCATAATAATATCGAGAGTTCTGAACTAAGAAAACACGACAATTCCTGTACGAGATACGAAATCGCAGAAACAAAAACCTACTATTAGTATTGATTAAACATTTATAAATAGTTTAGTTGTTTGTAATAGTGACCTACGCGTATTATTTTGATTCTATTTAAGTGTTCCATATTTGATTGACGTTTCATCTCATGGTAAGGACAACTGTTCTGTCTGCCAAATCGAATGCAGCGGTGCCAAGATTTATGCGCCAGCAATAGCACCATACCCACGTCACTGTTCAGAGTGATTTATAAATAAAACTATATAGTATTATTTTCAAGTATTATTGCTCTTCAATGACATGTCAAAGCTGAGAACTTGACGGTTGATTGATTGAGATGATTAAGCGAGCACAGAATTATCGGCCAGAGAATTAGCATTGCTCTAAGAGTCAATGTCGCCAGCATTTTGGTTAAGATACCAGCAGATAGCGACTTGAACTCTGTTTTTATCCA
The DNA here is from genome assembly GCA_949125135.1 of Alcis repandata. Lineage (NCBI taxonomy): Eukaryota > Metazoa > Arthropoda > Insecta > Lepidoptera > Geometridae > Alcis > Alcis repandata. The sequence continues at coordinate 3,980,861 of OX421226.1, read as the reverse complement.
TTATATTCTATTTGTTATTGAAAGAGAAACAAAAACCTGATAGTAAAAAAGACTCTCCAGATATATTTCGGATACAAAGACAAATGACATCTAGCTATCAAAACTCAGTCTATGTTTGTTTAGTTTATCCGTTATCCTGTTTCGTTATTGTTTAGTTTATCCCTAAAAATTGATGGTCCCTTATAGTGTAGCGACACAATAAAAATCGCGGCTCAAATCTGGACAAGATTGGCACATGACCGGCATGAGTGGCATACAAGAAGAGAGGCATATACTCACCAATGGGCGATTACAGACTGATGATAATTATAATAATACCGTAACTATACCTAGTTTATCTTTATAATAAGTTCCTATGTTTATCAGCTACAAGATAACAAAACGCCACCTGGTGAGAGAAATCGGAAGTTTATCGGTAGATGCTAATTCCACACGTTGGTGTTCCGCTCTACTCAACTACTTTTCTCCGTGTTTAAAACGATTCCTGAAGGAGGGCAGCACTGATCACAAAAAGACATTGATACAAATAATATTTTTTATTCTTATCAAAATACTGCGCGCGGTATTTTGTATTAATTCTTACATAACTTAATCTTATAATTAAAAATTGTGACTAACATTTCAAAATAGAATTTCTTGAAATACATTTTGATCAGTTGAGTACCTATTTTAAATTATTTACAAAACCTAAACCTTAAGGTAAAATTTATTAACTAAATTCTTCTATTCTCCGGTCATTACCTCCATAAATTCTGAAAAGATAGATATTATCGTAAAACTAATTGCATGTAAGTAGGTAAAGCTGTGTTAATATATTTAATTAGGAAACACCTAATAACAAGACTTTAAAGTCTAGAATTGCCTGTTCCGATTTTCAAATATTATAAGTAGGTGCTTGCTTCTTTCTAGTTTGTTTTTTACCATAGCAAACGTTGACAGTTATCATTAAGTTTTTAAACTTGGCTTTTGTAATAAAAATAAATAAAATTTTACTGTCCGCTTATTTTTCTCTTACTCCAATTTGCACTGTATTACTATCTGCTTAACCATCACTTTAGCATAAACTAAAACTACTTTATATGGCATGAATAGGTACTCACCATCAAAGTCCACCGTCCCCGAGCCGTCAGCATCAATCTCCTGAATCATATCGTCCAAGTCTTCAGAGGTGATAGTGTTGTCCAACTCTTTGAAAATTTCTTTTAACACGTCTGTAGTGATGTAACCGTTGCCTGTAAAGTATCGAAATCAAGATTAGCTAACATTTTTTATGCTACAGGGTTATACAGAAAGGGTATGCTAACCCGAAAAGAGCTTATAGTACTCATCATTATGAACAAGTTTTACTACGGGACCAACACGAAATTCGCGAAAAAATATCAGCTGTTCCATAGAAAAATGTCAATGACACTCGACAAAATGTATTCCTGTAATGAGTTCCTTTCGGCTTAGCATACCCTTTATGAATAACCCTGTATAAAGGTATTTTTACCTATACAACTAAAAATAATGCAATGATTATAAGCAATCCTTTTTAATTAATTTTACTAATTCAATTTCTTAAATAGATAATAAAGGTTGTTATCGTGAAATAATAAAATAGTTCATGTTTTACCTTCTCTGTCGTATAACCTAAAGGCTTCTTTAAGTTCTTTCAACATGGCTTCGTCATCTTCTTCTTCAACTATGAACCTACCAGCTAAATTGCAGAAATTGTTGAAGTCTAACGTTCCGGAACCTGTAAGCAAAAGTTTTATCAACTTTATAGTCAATGTTTCGAAAATTAAGCAACACAAAATAGTACACCTACTTTGTTGGTAAATCAATAAATCATATTACAAAAATAGCTCAGTCATCGATATCATCTTATCGATAACAAGGGAAAATACCTATCCCTCTTTATTTTCATAGTCATTGTATCTACTCGTAAGCTATGTCGCTGAATGTGGCTGACAAATTTGCCACTTATTCACAAGCCTCGATAGCCGTGATCGTCTAGTGGTTAGGACCCTACGTTGTGGCCGTAGTAACCCAGGTTCGAATCCTGGTCACGGCAATGTTCAAACATTGTCACGGTGGGGCGTTTCTTTTGTTTTTATTTTTATTTTTGTAACTTTTTAATTATTTTTATAAACAAATAAAAAATAAATTAAAAAAAGTTTTTTTAAGTTATAATGAAACATGTAGCGCCATCTAGCGGCAATCTCTGGAACTTGCAAACTGGCCGGATTCCAGTGTATTTCAGGGCATTCACTTGTTCTAACCAAAAAATCAAAGTAAAGCACCGACCTGAAGTATCATATTCGGCGATGATGCTCTTGAGCTCTGCTTCGTCCACCTCAGCGTTCAACATCTCCAGAATGGTCCCGATCATCTCCGTGCCAATAACGCCCTGCTTGTCGTGGTCAAAGGCGTCGAACGCATTTTTCAGAACTGGAACAAAATTACACCAATAAAAATATCTAAGTTTTTTTCTTTTTTTTTTAATTCTTTTATTGGCTTGCGTTTGACCGCCATCTTGCCTGATGGTAAGCAATGATGCGGTCTACGATGGAGCACGCTTGCCTAGAAGAAACCGATTCACGCGCTTTTTGAAGACACCCAAATTGTAATTACCTATCGGGAAACACACGGACATACGTATGGAAACTTTAAGATTTTTAGCGAAGCAATGTTATTTAAATAGATATTTAAGTGGGGAAATAGCTACACAAAAAAAAATTACGGAAAGCTATTCCATACTCGTATTTATCTCGATTCGCAATGAAGAGAATATTCGTTCGAAATTGATAGACATTTTGGGTTTTTAAATTAATAAACTTTATGAACAAACCCATCGTCCCTTCTAGGGTGTTCATTAAACCTTACAAGTTATTTCGGGGCGAGCAAACTGACAGCCATGTAATTTTCTTTTTTTTTTGTAGACAAGTTTTATATTTTACATGCTTCCATGCTACTATTTTACTACTGCTTCATCTTATTTATTAATAAATATTAATAATACCTAATGTTTATGTCCAGAAATAGTAGAAATATTAATATAATAATAGTAGAGTCATAATTATTGTCTTAAATCAGATTTTCCGTTGGACTGAGGTTGGACCCCGAACTAGGCTGAGCCTGTCTATTTAGGCTCATTGTGGCCACTATGCAACACCTATTTAAAACGCTGAGAGTTAGTTTTTTTTTCTATTTTTTTTTATAGAGTCATAATTATTGTCTTAAATCAGATTTTCCGTTGGACTGAGGTTGGACCCCGAACTAGGCTGAGCCTGTCTATTTAGGCTCATTGTGGCCACTATGCAACACCTATTTAAAACGCTGAGAGTTGAACACATTAGATACAAAAAATTCGTAGTTAAATAGTGGACTTTACTAATTCTTCTTTTTTAAAATACATTACATGGGTAAAACCTTGGTGCTAAAATTTTAAATAGCTCTATGAAAATGAAAACTCTCATATTAAAAAATAGTACTTTACTTACGTGTAAGGTGTTCCTTATCAAGTTCATCCTGTATTCGCCACATGGAAGAAAACATTATCGTTATTGGTAGTAACAAAAATAATAACAGATACCACTTAGACATGATACCAAAACGAAATTATAGATGTTATTAAGGAAACTGCGTAGCACTTTTTAAACCAATCACAATTATACAAAACTACCAAGTCGAAATAGGTAAATAGCCCAATGCAATACACAATATCAAAACCTAAAATGTATGTAGCTAATAAACTTTAATTTCACTTTACGCAAAACTTTTTACCCAAAATTTCAATTAAAAATATCACTGTTGATTTTCACTTGTTGACTTATGATAATTTAATATTTATACAGAAATTCGTCGAAAACCAACCGCCATTTTGTCGTGTAGAGAACGTAGAGCACTAAATCCCACTGAATTGATCCGACAGGAATATAGGAGATTTGATTCGTATTTTCTGGACCTAGGCAGTCTTATATCTAGTTTGGGTTAGGTTCCGCCTATGTGGCATACTGCAGTGGTCGTCAACAGTTTGCTTTGGAATTTAGTTATTATATCTGAAAGGTAATTCAGTTTTCTTTATACTGGAATACGGCATTAAAAAAAGTCTACAAATAGTGATTAATTTTGTGTAATATAAAAATAAATGTAACGCTAAAAAAATTAAAGTCCTTGCTTTGATCACAACGTCGTTTACCAACAAGTGATTTGGTTGATGGCTAAACGCGGAATTATCGCATTCCCGATTTAAAAATTGCACATTGTTATCAATATAAAATTTGTCATTTACGTTTAGTTTTCATATAGCAAGTTAATATAAATCTACTCGAGTCTAATATTATGTGTTTAAATAAAGCATTGTTACTAATATTGATAAATACCAATAATGGTATGTTCACCATAGCATGAAAGGTAAACATCTTTGGAATAATTTATTAAGTTTTAGCAGTCCTTGTATTATAAACGATGAACACGCAATATTGGAACTTTTCCCGTGTAAGTAGTAGGAACATTCTTTTAGTTAAAGGCCAGGACGAGGAAAGATAAAATTATCTAAATAAAAGCTATACCAATTTTGAGACTGTATTTGTAGCGTAAACAGTAGAAAACACTTTATCTACCTACTGGTTGATCTGGGAAAGAATGTTATGAAAATCGGAAAAATTAGAATCCAGTAACACACGGTTACAGTACACGAGGTAAAAGGTTATCAACTTCTTACTCCGCACGCCTATTTGTGTACACACCTGTACGACTACAATATATTAATCATAATTTATTTTTATAATTAGATTAGAAACAATAAATCATAAGATTTCTTCCTTCAAACTTATCTGTTGAAAAGCTTCTTGAAAATTGTTACTTCAGCAGAGATGCCCCCTGACTTTTTCAGGGCCAACAAACCCATTCGGCCAACGCAATTACCCCTTGTCTTTCACGAAGTCATTATAATGCGCTACCCAATTAGCAAAAAGGTTGGCACCACCTGCTTCAGAGTGCAACACATGGAATCCCAGGACCGTGACGTCCAATGTTATAGACACGGTCGAATTTACTGCTTGCTATCTATTAATAAATCATTTGTAAATACAATATTGGTATATTGTAATCGATTTCACGCTCAGTTGCTTCCGCTCATTCGTGTCATTGGTCAATCAGGGTTTTGGCCGAGAAATTGTTTACCATTGTCAGAGGTGATGCTTCCGGGAGTGCGCAAAACTAGCGAATGCACTCAAAGTTTACCTAAACGATATTAATTGCTCAAATTCTGGGCCCTTGAATATAACAAATACTTAAAAAAAAGACCAAAAAATCTGTAATAATATTCCATGTTTATTTTTCTTTTTTTATAATGAATAAATCCGTATTAGACCACCAACTCGCCGTAAAAACACATAACACTATTACGTTACATGTAGTAAAAATATTTGATACGATCCTTGTACTATTACCTAACTTCTGATTTAATTTCCTTTATGAAACACTTCTTCAAGAAACTTTTCTCTTACAGTATTGAGACAACTGAATATCTCAATCTACAGAATTTTAATAAACCAGAAAACAATTTCACGGAAAAGCCTCTTTGGCGTTTTAAGCCGGCCTGCAAAAGATATTTCCGAGAGGCTTACAATTTTTCGTTAAAAAGCTTCGTGGAAGTTTTACCTAATTACACTTAGTGTAGAAATTACGATAAGTGCCTTCCTTATTTCTTTCATTTTTTAGATAGACTCGTGTAAGAGACATATGAAAACGGGACCTACTCAGTACTTGCGAGAGACCTAATCGGTAAAGGTAAGGTATACCTAATATCAAGGATTTTTTTTTTTTTTTTTTTTTTTTTTTTTTTTTTTTTTTGGGGGGTGGGAAATCATCAAATGACCCCTCCCACTCTTTGGGCAGAGCGGAAGGGAGTGTCAGACTTCTACTGACCAAAAACCACCCATGTTCCTTCTACGCCCTTGTGACGCCGAGGCCGCGGTAACTTCTACCCGCAGCCCCGACGGGCATGGGCCCTTTCGGGCCCCTTCCATGTTGCTGACATCTCTTTGAGGCGCGCGTGGAACACGAACGCGCCGTCGACACGGCCTGTGTCGTCATAAGACGGACGGACAGCGAGCTAGCCCAATAGCTCACCGTCCACAATATCAAGGATACCTAAATCTCTATTTTTATAATGACGTCACCATCGCGATACATTCTTGGAGATCTCTAGCGGTATGAAGAGAGGATGACGGGTGGGTAAATTTATGTAGCTACTTAAACTTTATCAGATGCTGGAAGGAATTGTGTCATATCCTTTGTGTTCTGTCCTTTGTAGGTTTTATCGAAAACACACGAATATTATTACTCACCTCTGCATATAGCATGTATTCGCTAACAATTAGTTTCCATTACAAATTCATGCCCCTAACTAAGGCTTCCTCCACACGACGGGGAAACAATCAGCGACTCCGGGCTGGCGGAAACTGCTTGTTCCGACGCTATGACGTCATTTCCTCTTAATGTACGAGACCGTAGCGTGGGAACTCCGATATTCCGATATCGACAGCCTCTCATATGCGGTCTGTTGTGCAACCAATACATTTTTTATGTTATTGTGTTTTGTTAAAAGTAGCTTGTGATCTTTGTGATTTCTTCTGAATTCCTGAAGAGAATTGACTATCTGGATAGATTTCGATCTGGATCTATCTGGATTATATCACTAATTTGTACAGGCTTACAGGCTACAGGGTGTTAGCCATTTTTTTTTGTATTTGTTTCTTTTGTCGTGTTAATAAAATATTATTGTGATAGATAGACAAACTTGCTAAAGGAATGAACGGAAAGGGAAACTTTAATAACCGGGGAAATCACGGGGCGCAACTATTTAGGTATACCCTCTCACCGTTTTGACAGATTGACCTAATACACTTAGGTACTACCAACGCCTGCGGCCCCATCGGCTAACTTCTCCGATATTCGATTCTGGCTTCATGAAATAGGATAACTCAATCTGTCTTTCCTCAAGCGCGAGGTGACGTCACTCCTAGCTTTCAATTTCCGAACTTCCTGATTTTGAAGCCAAAATTGTGCCAACGCAATACGTCATTTCAATAGAACACGCTACGAACCAACTTCAGCTCAATACGTACAAAATATGTGAGAAATTCAAAGATTCTGTCATAAAGAAATTGCATCATAGGTACGAGTACGTGTGCCAATCAGGACAGCTCCGTTTGAAGTGCTGTTTGAATTTTAATTAACCCGAGATGGATCTACTGTCAATCCATCAAGACTGGCCTGCTATTGGAACCATATACTCGTAACTTGGTCAATTTAGATCTACAGATAAACTCTACAGAGAGATAAAGTCTCCGGAGATTACAAAAGAGCATATAACAACGTTTAAACACTATACAGAGCATACAAAAAAGCACATAATAACATTTAAACACTAGTGCAACATCTGGCGGCCTTACCGCTCACATCTATCTCTTTCACGCTTAGGAACTTATAACTTATCGAAATGATATTTCACCAGCTTTATCGTCATGTAACATTTTTCTATGAGAGACAAACTAAATAACGAACAAAAATTAATTTACAAAAAGCCTACTAAAATGTTAAAGTTTGGTTACTTAACAGAACCAGTTTCGAATTTCGGTTGAATTTACTAACCACGTTCTTTTAAAGTCTGGCAAAAGCTAAAAGAAATCCTTTTGGCACTAGGGACTGGAGTAAGAAAGTTTTACTTAATGAAAGAAGTAAAAAAAGTAACATACCTATAGGTATTCTAAGCGACATACCTACTACTTTGCGACATACAAAAATACTTAACTCGTCGATTTGGAAATAATAAATAGTTAATAATTAACACGGAGTTAACTACGCTAACCTAGTACATTATATGACGCAGGTAGGCAAGTAAGAAAGATTTTATCTACTCTCATATCTTTTTTCTGTTGATACCTAAATAGGTGGGTAGTTGATATTATTTTGATAGGATTATTTTGATACGCCTATTTTACTTTTTACCTGAACTGAATCGCGTTGTCTCGCTTTTTCTCTAGTTTACAGAGCGAGATGAAAACGAGAGTAATCCAGTTTAATCTTGCGCTAAGAGTCCACAAAATGACTCCTGATCTCTGTACAGCGCCTTACAGAACTACTCGTAGATACGAATGTATATCTTGCTCTACTTCAATCAGGTTGCTTGTGTGCGCTTTAATAATTTATAAGGCTGATTTCTATGTTCAAAGACAGTAATAACTTACACTTAGAAGCACTTCCAGCCAGATAAAACGAATTTAGATACATAGAGACTTATTAAGAGTACCTACTAACTGCAAACCGCGGTTTCACCCGCTATTCTACAGGAGCTGTTAGTTTTCCGAAATAAAAAGTAACCTACAATGCAAATAATAAACAAACATTACTGTGTTCCGGTTGGAAGGGCATTGTTTCCAGTGAAATTACAGGGCAAATGGGAGATTAAACAACTTATATCTCAGGGTGACGAGCGCAGTGCTGTGCCGCGCAGGGTCTTGAATTCTGCGAGTTCAAAATTCTGGGTGGTGCAATCCTGTTATGGGCAAACGTGACGTTTAACATCAGGCGAGCGATTTGCTCGTCTCGTCACTCGATTACATAAAAAAAAAAGACATTAATATGTCATTGTAGGATATAATATAAGCTACCTCCATAACAAATGTTATCCAAATCTGTTCAGCCGTTTTTAAATGATTGAGTAACAAACATCCAATTTGCCTTGTGGGTTTCTTAGCATTTCCTTCATTCTTACATTTTTGCGGTCATTTTTCAGATCAATTCAGCTGATAAGTCTTGTATGCAATAAAACTTAAATATTCATTATTTTTGTGACAGACAACTTACTTACAAGTTTATTTGTGACAAAGGAAGAGAAAATAAAACTTTACAAAGATATATCTTCACTTGTACACTAATATTTTAAGAGGTTTTTTTTTGAATTTTCGTAATGAATAAACTGAAACCTACTGAACCGATTTAAAAAATTCTTTCATCAATATAAAGCTACGTTATTAGCGAGTAGTACATATTATATTTCATACCCGTGCAAAGCCGGGACAGGTCATTAGTTTTATAGGTATAAAAACCACCCCAACTCAGCATGATGCCGGCTGTAGACAACAGAGCTGGTCTTCCGTTTTTACTGGCAGATGACGTCACGCACGAGAAGGGTACTGTGGCAGATAGACAGGCATTCGTTTCGTATTTTTCTTATAATATTAGTTGAAGTTTCTGTAAGTAGCGTCGCCGTTAGAAAAGAAAAAAAATACAGATTCAAACAGTGTCATGGTTAGGTATTAACCGTTTTGGTGGTGATGATAGGTAGCTCATGTGTTAATTCAGGGTGTAAGCTCTTCTTTCCAAATTTCGTTCAATTCCGTCCAGCTGCGAAGGTTTAAGAAACCTGCAGACAGACTTTTGCATTTAGCTTTAATTTTTGTGTTCAAACAGTAGGTTCAATATACCTAATTAGGTAAGTACAAGCACTTTTATACCATCATAATTATTGTACGTGAGATTCTTAGGGTAATGTTCAACGTAATTCTCGTCGTAATAAAATCACAAGCGCCATAGTTTCGTAGCTATCCGCCGACTATTCTTAAAACAAAGTGTTATTAGTTACCAACAGTTCCTGAAACTCCCGACAGCATTCCACAAGTCGAACATCAAAAACATTGTCATAAATCCTGAATGCGACTCTCCACCCTGCTTACATATTCCACGACTCATTTAGCAGCTGTCATTCCACCGTCTCGAAATCCATTAATAACCTAGTGCAGTGACTTTGCATCCGCAACGTTTATAGTCCATTTGCAACTTTATAATTGCTTCTGTAGCATACGAGCTGTTGACTCGGTCAACCGCAGGAATTCCTGGTCTAGTCGTAGGTTATCGAAATAACCTGAACAAAACAACATCCTCACCACTTACCTGTTCTGACTTACTACAGTACAGTTCGTACCTACTACAGTTTTCTTAAAAACAAATCATTACCAAAATTAATTAAAATGAGTAGGTATTTCATTTTACATAAAAAGTAAGTTAGTAAATCTGCATATTATGCCTAGCTTTAGTATGAAAGTTAAGGTTTGCGAAGGGTCTTCAGTGAAATATAGGGCGTAGGAACTTTCTTAAAAAAAATAAACAGTAGGTATAAAGAATTTTTAACTAAATGGTACATTTGGAGTAATGTTTAATTACTAAGTGAAAAAATTATCCTGAAAGCCGCTTTTCTGGTCAAAACATTAGGAGAATCGAAATCCGATGTTTCTGTCTACTTTGCCTAGCATAAATCTGCGTCAATATTGGCACTTACCTACAGCACAAATACTATTAACAAAGACCAGATATTTTCGTGTACTGCTGAAAATAGAATGCAACATGCGAATATTTTCGAGCGGCGTTTAATCATAGACAAATATATTTGTCTAAGGTTTAATTTAGGAAATGGTTCACCAGAGTCGATGTCAGTGCATGCAGCTGTGACGCCCAATACTTTCAGAATAGACTTGTCACATTGTAGCGTTGTTGGAGAATACATGTAGGCGTCTAAACTGCTCAGATCGAGTAGAAAGGCAGATAGAGTCCCGCCTTAGATCCAGGTGAAGCCAAAAAACTTCCCTACTACCCGTGTACGTATACTTTAAGCACACATTGACGCATAAACTACCCGAATCAATTGTCAATTCTTACGTCAGTTGCTCAGAGAACGTGGACAAGAAAAATAAGTAGTAATAAGGGTAGTTTTTATACGTCAATGTGTGCTTGAAGTCTATTACGTACACGGGAAGTAGGGTAGTTTTTTTTGCTTCACCTGTATCTAAGGCGGGTCTCTATCTGCCTTTCTACTCGATCTGAGCTAAACTGTGCCTCGTCTATTTCAAGGAACTACCTGCAGTCTAAATGTGAACTCTTGCAGCCGTAATCTTTTACGTTGCCATTCCGCTAAATGGGTCTGACGTAATTCCTTTTCAGTCGCTTTACTTCTTACGGAAAAAATTGCTGTAGTATAAAACTTTTTATTTCATTCTTTACTTTGCTTTTTAACACGCTTTTATTAGCTTCACCTGTATGTTTGTATGTTTGTATGTTTGTATGTTTGTATGTTTGTATGTTTGTTTGTATGTAACCGACTCCTTTGAGCGCGTTTTTGACCCACTTTAAACGGTCAGATTTCTTTCAAACTTTGTAGATATATCGAGGACCGATGACAATACACTAAACAAATCGTGTTTTTTAGTTTTTTTAACTATTAATTTGTTTAACACGCTTTTTCTATAAAGTTTCTTTAACTTTTAATACCGTTTAACTTACAAATGGTAATTTCGTCATTCGTGTCAGAGAACAGAGTGGCGCAGTGGAAGCGTGCTGGGCTCATAACCCAGAGGTCCTTGGATCGAAACCACGCGCTTGAAATCTTTTTGCTCAATATTTTTTTGTTACGCATCAATTTTATTTTATGAGGTCTGAGGATCGAAACCACGCGGCTACAAATCTTTTTGCTCAATATTTTTTGTTATGCATCAATTTTATTTTTAATTTGCTTGAGCAGACGGCCAAAATCGGATAACACCAACACATTTGTACATATTAATAATGGTTAATAGTTAGCAAATCGAACTAAAAAGCGAAAAATAAATAATAGTTAAAAAAAACTAAAAAAACACGCTTTTTATAAAAAACCGAACTAAAAAAATAGAAAATAAAATTTTATAAATTTAAATTAAGAATAGGGTTGAAAATTTCAATAAATATAAATTAATAATAGTGTAAATAAATAAATATATGTATTTTATTTTTTAAAAAGCGTGGGGTGCTTTCTAAGATATTATCAAAATGCTAATCACTCTACTCATGTCTGTCAATACAAAATGTATCTACAAAATATATAATATCTATTGACCCATGCACCCCACGCTTTTTAAAAATAAAATACATATATTTATTTATTTACACTATTATTAATTTATATTTATTGAAATTTTCAACCCTATTCTTAATTTAAATTTATAAAATTTTATTTTCTATTTTTTTAGTTCGGTTTTTTATAAAAAGCGTGTTTTTTTAGTTTTTTTTTAACTATTATTTATTATCATTCAATTTTCTTATTATACAAAAGCTGTACCGCCAAACCAAACCAGAAAGAAGTCCTTCGGATTAAATTCTCCGAACGAACTTATTTACTTTTTAGATGACATTTAAAAGTTCCTGTTCCGCCCTTAGTTTGACAATACGAATTTTTGATCAACCAACCCTTCATCTACCCACTTTTAGGTGAAACTCGGTTAAAGCTTCCTCTTGAGCGCATTGTACCATTTCGTCCCTATATCAGTTTCATCCACTGCTTTAATGCTACCCTCAAAATATTGTCTAGGTCTTTTTAAGCTGTTGAGTGACAAGATGGGCAAATTGCTCAATATCGCTGTTAAACGTCACGTTTGCCCAGAACAGGTCTGAACCACACATAATTTTGTATTCTTAGAATTCAAGACCCTGCGTTGCATAGCACTGCGCTACAGGCAAGTACTGACAGGCTTCTACCATTTTGCGTTTGAAGTTTTCTGTCAACGGTTCTGATTATAAAATTAATCAAAAATCTTACAACTGTTTATTGTATATTATTGAGTCTTTTTAACCTAACTACTCTTATTACTTACCTCATTATATTTACATAGCTACAGTTCGTGGAACCGCACCACCTGGGAGCACTCGAGTGAATATCTTAAGTACACTGTGACCAAGTTATATAAGTTGGTGGCAAAATGAAGGAACTAAAATTTTTCAGTGAAGACCATCAGATATTACGACAGTGGCTCGCGCATTCAACTCTATAGATAAGTTAGTCGTTTTGTAGACTGAGGTCCCGGTGCTTGCTCAGTGGATAGAATCTCTAACATAAACAGCGATGTCGTAGGTCATGTTTGTACTAATTGTGTGTTTTAAATATTATACTATTCGCCACATAGTTTCAACATGGTTTTAACACACGATTGTTAGGTTTTTCATTTTTGTACACTACGTAGCTCTACGAGTATTTTCTATAAGGTTTACCTATGTATTATTATTATCTTTCTACAGAATTTGAATGTTTTTATCTTTTCAGCCAGTTTGTTAACTTTTCACAATAAAACTTCTTTATGAAATTTGTCAAAAAAGCATTTACGTACGTACAACCCGGTCACAATATCTGTGCACCTCGCTGGAATGCGTATAGCCTTATATAGTCGCACTGTCGCACCGGGGAGTGCGCGGAGAGGTGACGGGGAAGCGGGAGAGGCTCCCGCTTCCCCTGTCACCTTACCTGTCACCTGTCACCCGCTATAAGGCTATACGCATTCCAGCGAGGTGCACAGATATTGTGACCGGGTTATACATATTGTGGCTTTTGACTGGTTTGGAGTTGGTTGGGGTAAATGAGTAAAAAACATTCACATTGTTTTTCCATTAAAATTATTTATTCATAGTATAACAATTAAAAGGTACTTTTGTATGTGGCTCATGAGTGGATGTTATAGCTGGATGTTTTGAGTGACGTATTGTGTTTTGATTGGTAGATCTGCAATGATAGTGATGTGGTGTCTTCTCATTGGCTGATGATCTCAAAGCCGTCATGTCACTGTTTTCTGATTGGTAGTTTAGTGTGGTCATAGATATGTGGTACATTTCCCCATTAGGGATTCTTTCATTCATGATTGTCCTGGAAATGTTGTGGTAATTGTGAATTTTCTAGTCGTCTCCGCCAGTCATGACTTCCATGAATTCTGTAAAATATAATTTTTTAATATACCTATAAATAAATATGAATGTATGCATATTCAATAGTGTTTATTTAAAAAAAAGGGAAACCGGAGTACTTAATTAACAATACTTTATGATTCAATTCAACCTGTACCTATTTTACATTTTATTTATTGTACATTTTATTAACAATTATAAGTTACCACAAAGTAGTGCTTAACACCCATAAACTTTCATAATTCAACTTTTGCACTACCTCCTTGGTTTCTCAAATGAGATTGGCCAGTAAACTTTGACTTTGCATACATACGGGTACGTGGGTATCTTGGCAGACAAAGTTTTAACGAACGAATTTGTGGTGCAAGAGAAAACCATTTCGAGAATTATGCTTAATTACTCAATATTCTAATTAATTGCATTTTAGAATGAGTCGGCAGTAGTTCTTGCGCTAAATGCACGGGAATAAGTATAATATTTGTGCATAGAAATGACTTTCTGGGCAGTGCCGCAGTAGACATAAGGAGTCTCAATTATATTGGCTATACTGGGTTATAAGGACAGGGTATGCTACTCGTAAGCCAGGCTCATAGTACTCATATGAGCAACTTCTACTATTGGACCTTGTTGGAAAAATTTTCAACGGATTTCAGCCCTATTTTTAAATACGGTTATCTAAAATAAATAGTTAGGTACTTTCTAGTTTATATCTGTTTATCTAAGGTATAGTGTTATAGCTTACCGTCAAAGTCAACGGTGCCAGAACCGTCAGAGTCAATTTCCTCAATCATCATGTCCAAGTCTTCAGCGGTGATTTTGTCATCTAACTCTCTTAGAATTTCTCGGAGGACTCCAGTTGTGATGTAACCGTTACCTGAAATCGATAAAAATATATATTTTAATGTTAATTCGCTATCCTATTTTATTTTTGAAATAGACAAGTTAAAAAGAAGCTCCAAGCTTATAACCGTTGGCTAACAATGTTCTTCGATAATAAATTAAAGTAGCCCGGGATGGCCTCGTAGTGAGCACTAAGGGTCTCACTACTTACTTTTAACCTTTAACCTTAAACCTTAACCGTAACTTAAACTTCATCACTGCATGAAGTACCTACCTACTCCGTTTTGTTTCCGCACGCGACATTTTACGTCTGGGAAAAGTTAACAGAGGATAGCAAGTAGTGCAAGTAAGGCCCTAACATTACAGTGAGAGATCTCAATTAACAATTAAATTGTTAATGAGCAATTTGTTTTTTTTTTTTTATACAGGGTTATTCATAAAGGGTATGCTAAGCCGAAAAGGGCTCATAGTACTCATCATTATGAACAACTTTTACTATGGGACCAACCCGAAATTCGCGAAAAATAAATCAGCTGTTCGTTACATTTTGTCGAGTGTCATTGACATTTTTCTATGGAACAGCTGATTTTTTTTTCGCGAATTTCGGGTTGGTCCCATAGTAAAAGTTGTTCATATAATGATGAGTACTATAAGTCCTTTTCGGCTTAGCATACCCTTTATGAATAACCCTGTATAAATGAGTGACGAGACGAGCAAATCGCTCGCCTGATGTTAAACGTCACGTTTGCCCATAACAGGTCTGCGCCACCCAGAATTTTGAACTCGCAGAATTAAAGACCCTGCGCGGCACAGCACTGCGCTCGTCACCCTGAGATATACGAGTAAGTTGTTTAATCTCTCATTTGCCCTGTAATTTCACTGGAAACAATGCTCTTCCAACCGGAACACAGTAATGTTTGCACATTACAGCTTGGCGGTGGAATAACTGGCAAACAAATATCCAAATACGAAGAACGAACCGCTAAAAACAAATCTGAGGCTCTTTGTAAAGAACAATTAATTTTAACAACAATTAACAACAAACAATCAACATTCAACACAAGAACTTTTTTGCAAATGGTCATAGTTCAGCTCAAGATTGCTTGAGTTTGCTTCAATAAATAAAATGAATGTTGTAGTGAAATAAACGTAAAAGGCAGCGTAATATCTGCCATGACGCAGGGAAAATAAATGTCGCGTCGCAAAAAGTATAACCTAACCTATTTAAAAATTGCTTATCAACAATCCCACACAGTTTTTTATAGGCAGTTATCAGTCATTTACCTACTTGCATCTTTATTTGATATTTAGATTTTTTCAACTTCTCCCCTGTTTCTTTGGGTTTTCACTAATATTATTTATTTCAAAATCACCCCAGTATTGAGGATAATTAAATAAAAAATATTACCCAAATCGAGCCGTTTTCGAGTATTTTTAGCAAGACTTTACACGCACATTTTTTACATTGATTAAAAAAATAAAAAAAACTTTTAAACTTCAATTTACTTTTGACTACCTATTGAACTAGGCTAGAACGTAGCTCTTGTTCATACTCGTAACATAGCAAAAATCGTCATTTAAAAATCTACTCGTTTTCTTCAATTCAATCTGTGCCGTCAATAAAAAGGTTTAAAATAGGTCCAATCACGTTTTCATTGCCTGATGAGCCCTAGCAGATTGTCCCAAAAACTCTTGTCTAATAAATTACTCGGAACTATTCTTTTCGTCTATCGTAAGTGTACCTACAACTTCCCCTGGCCTATTGCCAGATCAATCTGTTGAAAAAAAGATTTACTTGTGCTTCTGGTTTATTCGGCTTTTAGCAAACGATCACAATTTAATGCTAAACATTTTGTGTGCGCTTCTATGCAATTTAGTGTTGATAATGTGTGCAAACAATTTTGTTTATTGATATTGTTAACTATGTCGGACTAATGTGGATAGTTTGGCCAACATTTTTAACCGACTTCAAAAAAGGAGGAGGTTATCAATTTGACTGTATGTTTTTTTTTTATAGTTTGTTACCTCATAACTTTTGACTGGGTGAATCGATTTTGATGATTCTTTTTTTAGAAAGCTGACGCTTTCCATTTGGTCCCATTTCATTTCTGATAATGGTATCCATGAGAAAACCATATAAGTCTTAAATTAGCATTAGGTACGTGCGCGACAAATAGATGAATAACTCAATAGTCGGTCTCTTGAAGTCGGTTTTTTTTTTTTTTTTGTAAAAATAATTATGTTTGTAATTAAAAACTCTTCTCGATATTTTGCTATGCTGTTATTAGTACTCAAATAAACAAATAAACGTTTACACTCACAGCTACCCACTAGGATACCCTGTGTCGGGGATGCCATGGAACAAACACAAAGACAAGGACAAATAACAGGCAGCCCCAGAACAGATATTTAAATTCATCATTCAAACATCTGCCGGCAGAGAAAAGCAGCAGTACGAGTATTAAAAGTAATGGGGTACACGTTACGAGTACACGTTACAACTTTTACTAGGGACCAACCCGAAATTCGCGAAAAAAATTCAGCTGTTCCATAGAAAAATGTCAATGACACCCGACAAAATGTATGGAACAGCTGATTTTTTTTCGCGAATTTTGGGTTGGTCTCATAGAAAAAGTTGTTCATAATGATGAGTACTATGAGCCCTTTTCGGCTTAGTATACCCTTTATGAATAACCCTGTATAGCTATATTACTCTATCTCTTTCTGAACGATTCATTGTAATTGCACGCATAATGTTTAAAATAAATAATTGAGTAGAGAGCGTGATTCCAATAATAATACATACTCGTATATCTTTTATTAATTGAAATACATATATATAACGATAATTATATCGAGTAAATTATTGTTATCATTACATACAATTGCTATTAAATATTACTCAATACAGGGTTATACGGAAAGGGTATGTTAAGCCGAAAAGGGCTCATAGTAATCATCATTATAAACAACTTTCAGTAAAGAACCAACCTGAAAATCGCAAAAAATATCAGCTGTTCCATACATTTTGTCGATGTCGATGTCTATGGAACAGCTGATATTATTCTTTCGCGAATTGCGGGTTTGTTCCATAATAAAAGTACTATGAACATGAACCTTTTCCGGCTTAGTGGACCTTTTCCTAACCCTGTATTAATTACATTACGTTAATTTTATAATAAGTAGGTCAGTAAAACCGGAATATTACAATCAAGTAATCATCCTACTCAATTATTCAATCGTAATTATACGAAAACAATGTATACTCAATATCCTAAGCATTTTCATCCTACTAATATTTTAAACGCGAAAGTTTGTGAGTGTGTTTGTTCCTCTTTAACGCAAAAACGGCTGAACGGATTTACATGAAATTTGGAATGAAGATTGTTCATGGTTTGGATACTCTTACAAATATTCTTACAAACTTACTCACTTAGTCATAGACTACTTTTTATCCCAAAAACGCGAGTGAAACCGCGAGGTGCAGCTAGTACCTACTCGTACCTACCTCATAAATTGAGCTACAAATTAAAACTATGGTTCTCGTTATTTAACTTGAGCCCGAAGGGAACATAAAACATAATCAGATTTCTGCGAACCTGTAAATTTAGTGTACGAAATGAAACGTGCATAGTAAATTAAGTTAGTGAAAATTAACGTTTCTGTCAAGGGAATTTTGTAGCGAGCTCACAACAAGTTGGACACGGTAAAAATCGTAAATGTTATATTAAGAAATAATTAAAATGGTGTTATATTTTAAAGTCAGATAGAAAGTTTTTTGTTCTATTTTTTTTATTTTGTGTAACTTTTCAATCTAAGGCCAGGGCAACTAGACCTACACAATCTTACTTTTACTTACTCTATGTAACCACACAAGTAATGCATTTTTGGTTTAATTGTATTTTTAATCATTATTTTCAGTTGTTTAAAAAAAGTTATTACCATAAAAATTATCGGCACGTAATTGTTTTTGAAATATTTCGTACATTACTTTTCATTTTTTATGTACTTACCTACATAAATATGATAATAATTACCAGTTTTAATAATGACTTCCATATTTAGATTAACATATTTCTTAGTTTTTATCTTTTTTAATGAATGTTTTTAATTAATTTCTGTCATTCCGTCACATAAAATATGTGTAACCAATTTTTTTAATGAATAATTAAAATTATCTGTTCTCATTTCCGTTCCTTACACATATTCTGGTTATTCAATAACCTCGTCGTTTACTCAATAAATTCCTATCACTAGGCATTTAGTAATTTCTTTTCGAAACTGGTCCAAGGCGAATGAAATGCCACAAATTTATGTGACAATTGAACAATTTATAGAGAATGATTAACAACCGCCTGCCACAATTAGCATGTCAAGAAGATTAATGGAATTGAATTAGAAAAGAATTGTTGGTCTGCCAAATCACCGTGTAATACTAACTGTGACCTGGCGATAAATAAATTTAGATTCGATTCAAGGCGAAGGGCATGGTCACAACTAATCGAAAATCACTATATGTTTCCGTGATAGTTGACCTCCGATAGTCTTACTACCTACATTACTCCAATATATAATTCAACTCAACCTTTACTTATCCTACTGCTTGGACAACAGGTGAACCCTCGAAGCAATTATGCTTTCCACCACGCTGGCTATGTGAAGAAATTCAATGGCGTATGTGAACTGGGTGGATTCATATACGCTATTGAATTTATATTCCGAATGAATTCCCTACATAGCTACTATCTATACCTACCTATCTATACTACCTATCTATACTTTTTCTTAAGTTCTCTATGAGATTAACTGTCTTTCCTATTGATTTACTAATGATAAGTAACACTTCCGCAAAGTAACTGATTTAATAAACTTTGATAATTTAGATGTTTTATACAATATTACCTTCCTTATCGTATAACCGGAATGCCTCTTTCAGTTCTTGTTGCATCGCTTCTGCATCCTCTTCAACCATGAATCTGGAAGCTAGCGTCACGAACTCCTCGAATTCTAATTCTCCGGAACCTAGAATATACATACCACATTATAAATTTTTGCGAAATTTTCGTGTACGAAATAATGATTAAAAAGACTAAGACTACCTACTTTAGAAATACTACAGATATTATAACTTAGTATTCGTTTGGAATATGTTGTAAATATACATAAATAAGTACAACGTAAAACGCAAATATAAAACCCTAAATAAGAGATCAATGATAAAATGTGTAAAGAGTAAAATAACAAAATACTAAACCAATAAATAAACTATTGTGGTACGTAAATAATAAAACAAGCTTCACGCAGATCAGCGTTACCAATTTTCCAGCCAACATACTAAAGCTACGTAAAATACGTTCCGTCAAAAGGCAAACTTTGGGAATTATTTATGACAGTTTAATCCGAATGACTAATGTGAGTTTTATACGTAAATTGAGCTAGAAACTGTTTTAATACCACCAACGTACCTCCCTTTGACCTTTGGGCTGGAAACAATCTAAACTAACTTAGCTACGTGCTTCAAGAGTCCTACGCGTCGTAAAGGCTAGGTAGAATATAGGAATTAAGTAGCTAGTTTACGAGGTTGGGTTGTTTAGTTTAGTTTTGAGGTTTAGTTGTTTAGAGTTTGCATGTTGTCTGTGATCCTGCTATGCCTAGATACCTCTCTATTTGAGCTAGACTAATTTGCTTTGTAATTTGGACTACAATTTAACTTGATTATTATTTATTTAATGATCTAGAGGTACAGATCACCGACATTTGTCCGCTGATTTGCCGAAAAGATGAAATTAAGACTTCATTAGTGCTTAGTTACAATTTTGACGCTTTATGACTTCAGTACTTGTAAGCGCTTTGTTTTACACAAAGGCTGATAATGATGATGATTGAATCATCATTTATCTTAATGTTGACTAAATTGACATTAATATGCGTATGCGAAAGTTTGTCTGTACGTTTGTAACTTTTTCACGCTGAAACGGCTGAACGGATTTGGCTGAAATTTGGTACGAAAGAAACTTATACCCTGGATAATCACATGGGTTTAATCAATCAATCAACAGCAGTTAAAGTTGACAACCAGAAAACTCAACAGTTCCTGCAGGGAAGTGAGTGAAGCGGCAAAGCGCAGCTGGGCAATCATTCCCATAAATTATTTTTTCCGCATGTTTGTTGATTCTACACGCTAATCGCTATATAGAAAGGATATTAGCAATAGACATAGCTTATACCCAATCAACAGAATCTAATTTTTAGCATCATCATTATCATTTCTCATCACCACGCGATCAAAACTGCGGGGCACAACTAGTATTAAACTAAGTTTCCGTTCCGTAAAAAAATCCTTTGGGTCCATTATATATGATCGGGCTGAAGGGTTAGTCTCTGTAAAACCCAAGCTTTCACCTCCACAGTTATTCATGTCTTTGGTAACCGTAAACGTAACGTAACCGTAACCGTCGTTGGTATTATACTAACCGTCAACATCGACCTCGTCAATGATCTCTTTGAGCGCCTCATCGGAGACCTGGTGGCCCAGCATGCCGAGGATGGTGCCCACCATCACTGTGCCGATGCATCCCTTCTTCTCCTGATCGAAGGCCTCGAACGCCTTCTTCAGAACTACAAGTAAAATTGCGTCGGTTGGTTATGTCAGTTGGTACTCAGCCAAAGAGCCTGGATATGCGCGAAAATACTATGTACTCGTACTTGATAAGTTACTAACATTAACTTCTTTGTTAATTATTAACACATCCTGTTTGACCAATGTTCAAAGTTATTTGACTGTAATGTGAATCAATTTTCTTTAACTTTATGTAGGTTTATTTTGTTGTAAAATAAACAATAATATTTTATTACAACTTTATTGTGTAGAATTCTAAAATTTATTAAAACTTGCTATGTCTTAAGTTATTTCGATTCTGAAACTATTAACTTTACTTTAATCTACTTTTTTAAACTTCCTGTAGCTCTAAGTACAATAAGCTTACAAAATTATTCCAAAAGCTTATTGTGAAAGCAAATAATTAATTCAAAAAACTACAGCTTACAGCAACAATTTTCATTCCATTTTACGACTTAAAAATAAAAAAAACAATAGCGAACTCACTCTCAATCTGTTCCTTGGGAAGTTCTTCCTGAAAACGCCACAAAACTCATTAAAAAGTCCATCCGCAAATTGAACAAACAATTTCACAAAATAAAAAAGCTCACCATTTTTAATTTAAAATCACAGACTAAACTACGGCTCGAGGAACTGGATGAATGAGTACGCTATCGTGAACCACACTAAGAGGAACACGAGTCCTTTTAGCTGAATGGAATGAGCGACTAAACGTAGACGGCCGATAATGTCACCCAGGTTGGCAGCGGTCAGAGCATCTCAGGTTTATCTTCGCAGCGCAAATCCGCCGACTAGTTTTAACTGTTCTCCTTAAGGCCAGCAGACACTTGAGGCGGGAAATGCTCACAGCGTACTGGCCAAGATCATCGCAGCAATAATTAATGAAGCTAATTACCCATATATCTGAATTGTCTAGATACTTGGCACGTGGTTTGCGGTTTTTTTGGATGAATTGGGAGAGCAGGTGATAGTAACAGTCTAAATGGAGGCGCAATTATTTTCGTGTTAATAAGTTGGCAAGAGCAAATAAATGATTGTATCTACATTCCAAGTTTCAAAACTAAATTAATGGATAAAACTGAAAATGTTTTTTTATCATATGAATTCGAAAGCTTTACACAAAGGCTCGCCGTAATGAAGCAGAATATTTTTTATAACAGTGTGGCGTTTTATATTTTTAAATTTTCTTTAAAATGTAGTAGTTAAGCAAATTTTGCTACAACTATCGAGTTTTACAATGGAAACTAACGTGGTTTAAACACATTTTTGTTATAAACGACCGAAACCGAAACTAGTCGTCGTAGACGACTTAATTTTTACGTGAGTATTCCCGTGTTTAATTATAACAACCATCGAGTTATATCAATATACCAGGCACCTTGAGAGTATCGATCGAACCACGATGTTTTGACACAAATCACAGGTGACAAGTTTTTTTAAACCATATAAGTACTTTCATAACCTACTTAGTTACTCCGTTTCTTTTTTACTTGGTTCCGACCCTACTTTGAAAATAAACCTTACATCATAAGACGTAACGTACTCATCCTTCGCAAACGCCATTTTGTTCCTTCTTTATGGCAAATAATAAACGCCAGGTGCACTTGCAGACAGTGAAATTAATTTTGTTGCATTGCCATCTCCTAATGCCAGCTGAGGCCAAACGGACGACAATGTGCTCAGGCAGAATACGACATCTTTCTAAGTATTGGGCTGATTACACGTAACGAGTACAGTGGTCAGACAGTAAATGGGCACACTTGGCGGAGCAAAGAAATCATGGCTCTAGTGACTGTCTCGCTTCGTCAAAATGTTTGTACAAACCGAGTACACGGCTGAGGGCACTGTCCCGGCACTTTACTCGTTACGTGTATTCAACCTATTAGCATTTGTAAACAACTGTAACATTGTAAGATTTACTACTAACGAGAGGAAAAGTAGAGTAGGTAGGTATCTACTTATTGTATCTATAATTATGTTCGAATAGTAGTAGGTCATAACTACCTATTTTGTATTATTGCGCGGTGATTATGATGATGATGAAAAGAAAAGTCTTTTCGTGATAATCCAAAGCATAATCTCTCTATTCTTAATATCACGCAATTCCGTTCAGCTATTTCAGCGTAAATGAGTATAGTTTTAAGTTTCAACAATTGCTTCTAAATTTCATCAGGCACTACTTAATTACCAACGAATTATAGTTTTCCAAAGTAATAACAGGTAAATTTATCTATAGGTTCTTGTATGGTGTGTAATTAACTAAAGTAATAAGCTCTTATTTTATTATACCTATATTGTCCAAAAATCATGCTTACTAGGATCAATGACTACTGTGACTTGGATTCTGTTTTAATTGGTTCTAAATTAAACTAATTTTGACAGCACTAAAACTTTTCCATACCTTTCTCACATATCGGACTAAAATTAGCCACACATCAATTTAGTACTGTCAGACTAATTTAGGAAATGTCAGAACAGAACTGACGTCATAAGCAATTATAATATCAATCCTACATCGCTAGTTGTTACACTAGTTTGAGAGCGTTATTATCCTTTTGTTTGTAATTTCTGGTGTGAACAATAACAACTTTATCTAACAATCTAATAGCCACGTTTTACCTGAAATAAAACTCATTTTAAATTACCCTTCTAACTCAAAGCTTTTACCTAAATTACTGCCGGTGTAAATTCTCAAAACATAGCCAATGATTCTAAATAGAGTTCGATTTTCAATTTCGACCAGTCAAGCTCTAGCTAATCTTAGATATCGTAGCTGGAGACCTGGAATTAGTAGATCATCTAAGTTAAGCAACGGACCACACGGTCAGTCTTCGGATGGGTGACCGCGGGTCGAAGTTACAACTGAGTGCTACCGTGGGTCGGATGACACGAATTGTATGTCCCAGATGCTTGTCCTTTAACAACAACCATCAATGTCAGAGACCTTCAGGCGGCCTAAAAACTGACGCCAGGGTTTTCCACTCGGGCTATACGAGCTTACCTACTTGCTTGGTAGATATTCTTTCCTTTGGCCTACTAAGTCCAGCTCTCCAGCCGCATACCAGCTATAAATAAGCATCATTATGATCCATATCATTAATCGTCGAACACCTGTACCCGATTGCGGTGAGACCAGACGGGGCATTAAATTAAATGTGGCTGCAGCTAGGTGCTAATCTGTGGTGATGCGGCTGACGTGGCGTGGCGGATTCGATATATTCTCAGTTCATATGAGGAAATGTTCGTAGTTGTTTTGAAACTGACCAATTTCGCTGTAAAAGGTAAGCGGGACCAGTGCAAGTATGGAACTTTGTTGACCGATAAATTGATGTTTTAATTATTTTGCTTTAATTATGTGACGCTACGGGTTTTTTTTTGCTTTGTCTCTTGCGTTGTGACGTCCAGAATAATTAACACGCCATACGCCTGAAAACTTATTAGATTTTTTTTATGTAATGTATTTTTTTATTCAATATTAACGAGACGAGCAAATCGCTCGCCTGATGTTAAACGTCACGTTTGCCCATAACAGGTCAGCGCCACCCAGAATTTTGAACTCGCAAAATTCAAGACCCTGCGCGGCATAGCACTGCGCTCATCACCTTGAGATATGAGATGTTTAATCTCCCATTTGCCCTGTGACTTCACTGGAGATTACATGTGACGTCGTACTATGTTGCTTAGATAATAATAATAATACCAACGCTTAGAATTTTGTTAAACGTTACATTTTTTAACTATTATTTTAATAATTTATTGTTTTTGTAAATAATCTGGCTATAGGCTACGTAGAAATGTTGTTCAATGTGATGAAAACGACATGCATCTATTTCGAAAATGACACTATCCCAAACGAAATGTATTTCTAGTGCATCACTGACAAGAAGTGGGTAGATCCATTTGTCTGTCTGTCGCATGCTAAATTAACTTCTCCAATAACATAAG
This sequence comes from Alcis repandata, assembly GCA_949125135.1. Lineage (NCBI taxonomy): Eukaryota > Metazoa > Arthropoda > Insecta > Lepidoptera > Geometridae > Alcis > Alcis repandata. The sequence continues at coordinate 3,955,708 of OX421226.1, read as the reverse complement.
CTAAAGCAAACTCGATACATTTCTGGCAGGTTGGCACGTGTCACTCACTTTACTATTGTTTTCATCGATTATTTGTATTTTTAGAATATATTTAGGCCACGTAGTGATGTTCTCATGAAGCTTTTCAAGGAATGCTAATAGACAAGAATGTTAAGGAATCAAAGACTATAAATAAAAGAAACGTTTTACAGCATTTTTACAGCTTTAATGGCTCGAACATTGATTTGCGGAATGTTTTGTGAGTGACTATTGTAGGGTTGTTTTTTCTACAATTTTTTAGAACAAAACTATGTTTCTGAAACATGAAATAACATACAATTACTAATTTGCGCTAACAAGCCAAGTAAAGAACTACCTTCTTTAAAAGGAAGTCACAAATATTCTGGGTAAAATTCTGGGTGTTGCAGACCTGTTACAGGCAAACGTGACGTTTAACATCAGGCGAGCAATTTGCTCGTCTCGTCACTAAATAGCATAAAAAATGCTAAAAGAGCTATGTAGTATAAGGTATAAATAATTAAAACCAGGATTTGACGTGGGGGCGCGGGCCGCATGCAGCCCGTGAGGATTTAAGATTTAATTTTACGTCGATGTGCCATTCCGACTGTTATGTCCATTATTGTTCATGATTACGTTTTCGCACGCACCACGCCGCGATGCCTTCGGTCTGCGCGTACAGCGCCATCCAGCGTTTTAACGACAGTAAATGCCATCTAGTATCACTCACTTCGAACTAACAGTTCTCACTCTCCAGTATGAATTAGGACAAATAAAAACTACTATCGTAGAGTTACAAACCTACTAATATCCGTAAAGTACGTGGGCTATCTCAAACTTCTTCTAAAACGAGCTAAAACAAAAAGTACTATAAAATGCAAGTTTTATCAGAATTTTTACTTCTTCGTTCCTCGTGGAAGTAGCTTCAAGATCGTCTAATGTATTTTATAGAGCTCTAGTTATTTTATTAGTTCAGTTACTATCGTACGAGCATTTTTAGTTTTTTTTTGTACAAAAATCACCGAACATTACGACCTATCTAAGTGGGTATTAGTCTAAGTGGGTGTTAGTGGGTAGTAAATAAAGTCGATCGGAGTGTAGAAATCCAATGATCAATATCATGATAGCTTATCAGGGTATCTTTACCCTGAAAGGCTATCTTGTACATGTGTTTACAATATTTTAAGGAAAAGGAAATAAAGAGATTGTTTTCGTTTTCATTAACCGAAAAAATACAAAATACCAATTTGAAAAAAACTGAACACTAGCTTTAAAATTATTTAAATGATATTTTTTTAATTTATATTCAGCGTTTTTTTATTTCTAAAATATCTAAAATGTGCGTAAAGGTAGCTTTAACATGGAACGTGGTCTCAATACCTATAGCTACTAGCTAGGTCCTAAAATAAATAACATTAAATAAGCCACTTAATAAACCTGCGAAATATTAAAGAAATAGAAAAAGTAATGACTCGACCTGCAGGAAGTTCTAACCATAACTTTAAGTTTTGATAAAATTTCTCAGTTATTTGCGAAAAGAAACTCGTCTTCAACTTAAACATTCCAGCTTTCAATACAAAGTTGTTATGACAAAAATAAAAAAAAACATCTAACTATCCGACCAGCATAAATAGATCTGTTTGAAAAGTTGAGCTATAAATATGAAGTTGATAACTTCATTGTTATCTCACGCAGACACAGATTGTCGTCACTCAAATCACCATTAGTCATTCGTTCACGATCAAGCGTCAACCCTGGTAAAGTCATTGCCAAGTGCATTGTTCTACCGCATCGCGGCTGGGCGTAGGGCTGCCAACACTATTGTAGCTGGTTTCAATTCTATTGTTGAGAGTTACAAAAGGTTATAAGCAAGCTAAAGATAGATTAAAGTCTTTCTAATCGACTTTTGGCAGACAGCACTTCCGCGAATGAAAAGAAAATAGTTCGTTTTGGCAACTGATAGCCATCGGTTGGCTGTAATTTATTAAAAGGAAAGCTCGTTAATCTTAAATGAACAACTTTATTTTTCATCAAGATAGGTAGGATACAAATGTTGGTTAATGAAGACTAAACAAAAATAAACTAGTTATTAGCAGAAATCACTACTTATATATTTAAGCATAAATAAGAGTAGATATAAATCCAATAAAGCATTTTAAGTTTCAGTAATATGTTTATAAAAATATAAGGTACCAACATCTCTACAAAAAATACACAGTTAAATACGACAATTACAACAGTTATTATAACAACAAATAAAATAAGTACGTACAAAATGATTTGATTTTCAAATCTACAATAGTTATTTCTTACAAATTTTTCCGTAACTCGCTAAACAAAAGACCGTCATTAATTGCCACGAAATTGAAGAAACATTCGGAATTCCAATATCACTGACCATTAATTAATTAGCATGCTCTAGGCCAGCCGATTTTAAATAGTGTATGTTTAAAAATAGATGCTACACCAATGGCCGAGAGTCGAGACTGCTCGAAACAATGCACGTCGCCGACAACCTGGCAAACTCCTCAAACAGCTGTACGCGATTGATTCATGGGCGTACCGCTGACGAGAGCGGACGGATGGAACCAACTACACCGGAATATATTACTAAACACTAATGGACTAGGTAACCCACTCTGCAAGTGAAAAACGATTCGCGTAATAAATAGCCAGCACTTCCTGCTGCGGTCACGCGACCGATCGATCAACACTACTTCAAGCTCTCATAAGTCCTATCGCTTTCGTCAAGTGAATAATAAGTGGCGTCAATCAACGATAGCGTCGATAGTTCCGACTTCCCGGAGCTGATGGTTAAATCGTTGTTGAAATGGTGCCTGATACGCCATTCTGCCAGTTGATCCTCCGTCGGCTGCATCGCGGAAATGTAGCTCGGAGATCCGCTTTTGTTGCTCCTAATAGATTTCATTCTTTTCACATTCGGAGGCTTCAATTTGTCGTTGTAACTCGACGTGAGCGTGAAAACCTCTTTGTCTTTAAAGTCGATCAAATCGTTCCTTAGCGGTACTTTCGGAGGCAGTACTAAAACATCGACATTTTTATCTTTGACGAATAGTATTCTTTTGCTTCCTTTCAATAGAGTCGGTTTTCTTCTGATCAAACCGTATACGACGACTGCTCCAAGACACGAACATAGAAGCACTGTCATTAAGTATAACACGACGCGGGCTGTTTCTATTTTATCATCGTGGGATGGGTCTTTTTTCTCCCCAATAACATTAATACAATCATCGTTTTCTATGTGCCCATTTTTCAAATAAATTGGGCAAAATACATACCGGGCACTCGGATCAACTTCATACAATTTTAACACATGAGGAATGACATCAAGACAATAAATCTCATGGGGACAAGTCGATTGGTACCATATCAAACCATAATTCTTTTTTTCTTTTATAGCTCTGATTTGTACTATTGAAAACAGGTCTGAATTAATAAAATATGAAAATCGGAGCCATGTACTCTTATTTTTGGCCGAATTATTCACATCTCTACTAAGTAACGGAGACATGTTCATATATTTTAAATTATTATTAGAACATTCATAACTTTGTACTGGTGTTATTAATTGGATCGCGTTGGTTTTTAAGTTACTTATACAGTTGTTTCCATTGAAGTAAACAGGATCAGAGTAAATTTGAACCTTATTGGTTTCTGCTTTGTTTGTAGTTTTAGATGTGTTGTACCCGTACAGTGTATCTGTGCCATTGTTACAAACATATTCAAACTTTGTAAAACTCGTATAACTAAATTCATCAGGATACGTGCATTTCACTTCTACAAGCAACAGTTCCTTTCTAATCAGTTGCCGTAAATCTTCACTTTTGCAGTCGCAGTACCAATAATTGTCTTGCAAATTTATTCTTGGCCTTGGATTTTCCAAAGCCACAACAGTATTAAATAAGCCTGATGGTACAGTAGAAAGCATATTGTTATGTAAATAAAGAACTTCTATGCTGTTAAGATGATCAAAAGTACCTGCTCCGATAGCGGTGATTTTGCAAAAATTGAGATAAAGTATTTTGGTATGTTTAAGGCCAACGAAACTACGTTCATTCAAAATTTGGTTGAAATTGTTGTATGAAAAGTCGACAATCGTTAATTGCTCAAAGCTTCTCGATCCAGTAAAATCGATGGGATTCCAGTAGCCGCTGTCAGTAATAGTCAGACTTTCTAATGTGTCGTCAACTGCTCTTAAGACATTTTCCTGCACGCCATCTATCCAACTATTCATGATACTGAAAGTCCTGAGACTGGTAAGGCCAACGAGACTGGTTGATTTGAAGGTTCTGATCCTCACGTCCTGCAAAATCAACAATCTGACTGCTCCCATAAACGGAGCCATAAAAGCTCCCGAAGGTATATGCATGAGATTTCCACCAATGATGGAGATTTGATGGATATTACAACGAAGTCTTGAAAGCCAAGTATGAGGCAATGTCCCGTTCGTAAAAGACGGTTTCAAAAGTGCTAAATAGATCCTTTTGCATTGGCTATCGGCTTCCTAGAACAAATAGAACAGATAAGTTCGACAATGTTTCTAAATATTTCTTCAGATAAGTATGTTTAATTATAATGAAGTATTACCATGACAACATGGATGATATCTTCTTCGTAATTCCCAAAGTATGGTGCTTCATTGCAAAGAACAGTACATCCCTGAATATGGCAGCGTGATGGGACCTGGAGAACGAGTTATAAAAGTTTAAGTCATCAGTTTTTATTGTTAAAGGAAAATAAGGTAATAAAATTTAGTGTTTGTGAAGAAGAGCTACCTTGTATGTACTAAAAAGATCTTATGTAAAAAAGTATTACCGGCGGTCTTGGCACTGGGCTAGGTTGGGGATTCTTGACCGCCATGATGACTATCAAGATGAAACTGGCCACAGTGATGACGGCGAAGATGGTCTGCAGCATCAGCCGGATCCAGCCGCTGCTGCATGACGTCTTCCTACAAAACAAGTGCAATTTTGCTTCAGTATAATTTTATACAGCAAAAAACTCCTCAAAAGTATTCATTAGTTCATTAAGAATCTTTTAGGTAATAAATGCGTCACACCATACAAAAAAATAAAACAACATACGAGTACAGTTGAATTGAGAACGTCACTTTGTTGCAGTCTAGTTTTTTTGTTTAGTTAGTTTTTTTAAAGAGAGTACAATGGCGAGACTGTACCCTCGGCCGATTACTAGGTTTGTTTGAGCAGTTTGATGAAACGTGACAGTCAACCATGATTTGTTTGCTTAGCTGAGTAGGTATGCTTCTTTACTGTCTCGCGACTGTACTCGTAACGTGTAATCAACCCATTACAAAGCTAGCTTCAAGCTTGCACTTTCTGTGGTTCAAGTAACATTTCTATTTCTTAGACATGCGTACCTTCACTGTGGGATGAGACTAATATTTCAGACGCTTGCTTGTCGCACAAGGTAAGCCGGTAGCCCTAGAGTTGGACCGGAAATTAAACCAAAGCTGTGCGGAGCTCAGCTTAGCTCAGTTGAAATGTCTGTTTAATGATATTTTTGCAGGATTTTTTTCAAGTAAATCACACCGCACTAAATTATATTATATTATAAATGCCAAACTTTGTAATAAAGTGAAGGCGTGTGTGAATTTTTGTTATTTCCTCGCGCTGAACCAGCTCAACGGATTTTGATTGAAATTTGGAGAGGAAGTAACCTTGGAAGGTTATGCTGCATATGCTGTTTATCGCGAAAATAATTACGGTTCATAATTATAATGTATGGCGGGTCAAACAATAACTGTTATTTATCTATGGGGTGCACAAACCACGGGACGCAGCTAGGTCAAATTCAACTAAACGGGATCAAAGCCCACATCAGCTTGCAAACTGACCTTAATGGGTTTTCGGTAATACATATATATTTGTAAAAATTATTTAAATCATAGTAACTTTTATAAGACGAAAGCAGGAAAATAATTAAGAAACTTGATCAAAGAAATCTGATACTGGTAGATAATTGTTGTTCCAGAAAAATCTTGTTCTTATCGAAATTATATTCTGAAAAATAATGTGCAATGTTATTCAAGTTTTTAGATAATAAGTAAAAGAATTTTATTATTTGTATTCTCAATAGAGTTTTTTTTCTTTAAAAGTGATTGATGTCAATGTTTTTATAGACTCGAGTTTCTAATAGAACATTCTAGATTAATAAATAATATTTTTTGTTATAATTAATTTAAACCCTGTAGTCAATATTCATAGATAAAAAGAAATACTATGATGTAAAAAGTAACATCTATGAGTTTTGATAATAATACGTTTGATAACCATCTAGAACAACAAAAACTCACCTCAGACCAATGCTGAACAAGATCATCTTTTTACTACAATAAAATTAATCAAATCAGTAAAAAGTGTCAAACGACTTAAATTTATAAATTTACTTAAGTATTTATTTAATTTAAGTATCTCAGAGTTTTAAAGTAACTGAACAAACTAACTAATAACTAATCAAATAAACAATTTCGGGCCTCTAATGTTAAAATCAAGATACTTAAAAACAAGCTTTTATTACATCATCATAGGAGTTACACTGGTTTACTTATCTAATTAAAATTAATTATTTAATTAAATTTTGATGGAAGCTATCGAGGGCATTGCATACATCAGAGCTTAGGTCATTATATGGGTGACACATTCGATAAATAGGATTATTTCCCCCTACGTCGTTATTTGAAGCTGGAGGTGAAGAGGAAACCTCTATAAAATTAGCAGCATTATGAGAAATAGTTAAAGATGATCATGATAAATATTTTAGTAGTTAAAACAGTCTTACCTCGTGACAGACGTCAGGGCTCTACCTTTTTTCATAGAATTTGGTCGAGCAACTTCCATACCAATTATGTTCTCTCATATGCACGGCTTCAATATTGACCACTGACTAAACTTCCTGCGTAATTTTAACCAATAGCTTGTGATTATACGATATCAGTAGGCTGGTGTTCTCGTGTCCTGCGAATTGCGATGCGAGGCTAAAAAGCATATTATAAACTAGCGACCTGCCCCGGCTTTGCACGGGTATAAAATATAGCCTATGTTACTCAGGGATAATGTAGCACTCTAATGGTGAAAGAATTTTTGAAATCGGTCTAGTAGTTTTTGTGTTTATTCAACACAAACATACAAAAATACAAATCTTTCCTGTTTATAATATTAGTTTAGATAGAAGATATAGCACACTAATTAACACTCCAATACTCTAATTTAATTTATTAGTTAATTTCAATCTACTATTCAAACTTTACTTTGTTTTATTTTGAAATAACGGGTTGTGACTGACCCGTCCATTGGCGTAATACCTAGTTTTGTCGTAAAAAATCTTTCAAAATTGAATGCCAAAGCCATTTTTAATTATGAAAAAATATTAGGTAAACAGGGCCTTATTCCTTCTTTTTCACAAAAATCGTCAAAACAGTATTAGATTTTTTGCAGTACCGAAACTGTCAATAGTAACAACAGTAATCGTTACGTAAAAAGTAAACGAGGACGGGTCAAAAAAGAAACCACCCCCATACCACCACGAAAAAGTGACCCGTTACGCTGTCCCGTTACGCCTATTGTAACGTTGTCATTGTTGGTTAGTATGCAATCATTTCATCAATGTTTTGTTATGACGTTGTCACATTAAACTATCGTCCGTAAACCGACTTTACAGAAAACCAATTTTTTTTTCATGTGACTTATTTTGTCTCGTCACGCAATTTTGGAAAACCAGCCTTACAGTTTCACAATAATGTCAGGTATCACACCATTAGCGTAGTATAAGATAAACTCTGCAAACAACGGTGATCGAACGGCTCATTTCACGGACAAGGGTGCACTGTCACGTGTCAGATTAAAAGCCAATATGTCAAGTGAATCTGTCATTTGACAGGCAAAGCTTTGCCGTTTTCGTTGTTGGGCAGAAAGCGCGATTCGAAATATCTAGAGCAATGTTCGCCAATTTTTACTGATGAACTTTGCTAACTTCGATACCGAAGTATACCGAAGTAATGACACTTGAATAAGGTCTCTAATTATATGGATGTTTTTTTTTGCTTGTTTTAGCGGAAACCAAAACAAAGTAAAAAAATGAAGTTGGGTTGAGTGGCAATTTTAACATAGACATAGCATTTTTTTAAATCGTATCTAATTGTGTTACATGTCTGTCGAAATGTGAGATTAAATTTAATCCAAACAATTTGAAAAGCAGTCACGCATTTTCTGACAGCGGAACTTTAGTGTTATTAACAAATTATTATCGCATGAGTACAGTGCTTTCAGATATTAATGAATCTTTTCAAACAGTCAATTTCGTATCAATCCTGATAACAATAATCGACACTCTAATTGAGTGTAACAATGAATACTCATTTGTAATGTTTGACATTTTGTTTGTAACAGTTTGGATAAAACTTCAGTTATTAAATATTTTGATACGTTGTGAAGTGATAGCACGAAAAGCTTATAATAGATAAACGGATAAACCCTTTGTTATTCAAAGCGGAAATAAGGATAATAACGCCTAAAAACTAGGCCTAATTACAACCGCTACTATTAGTGCGCTTAACAACTTCTAACAACGGACGACCTTGTCACTAAAAAGCCTTGTAAAGATAAATATTATTTTGTAGTAAATTTCTACTAGGTACGCCATTAAAACGTCGCTCATGTGTATGAACGTAAAAAAATTAAAAATAATAATTAAAAGTAATTAAAGTACCTACTAATTCGGATATCGGCAAGTCTGGTCAAGTCAAGATTACTGATCTAATGATTATTATCTACAACATAAACCTCTGTCTTTCTCTACGCGTGACTCCTAAAATAAAAATAAACGAATTTCAGTTCTTTCCTAATAGGCATAAATTTTACTTCGGAAAATTCAAGCCCGTTCATAAGTTACACTATTGTAATTGGCTTAAGGGCAGTTTAGCATGAAAGCCGATTACAGACACATTGGCGTGCTCAGTAATACCTGAATATCGTTGATTTACCGTCGTCTATTCGCGGCTTTATTGATGGTGGAGTATTGAGGGCAAGTTTTATTGCGTGACCCAAATATATTTTGTTGCATTTTGTTGAACCATTTTCCAAAATGTATTATAATACTGACTCCGTTTTATATGCCACTATCTGATGCTTGGAACTTCATACCCGGTTTGGGCAATAAAATATTATAGCTTACATCACTCAGGAATAGTGTAGCTTTTTATTGGTGAAATATTTTTAAATTAGACCAGTAATTTCGAATACTACCCTCTTCAAACATATACATTATACACATACTGTTTTATAATTTTAGTATAGATTTTCCTTTCGTGAGATTGAAGTACCCGTAGTACCTAATTTCGTCAAGATCGGTTCAACCTGATAGTTGTGAAATTACAGACCATAATTTTACGATAGGTATATCTACCTGGGATATATGTCGGGCTGTAGGTATGTGATATATAGGTAGGTAGATAGATATACTCTTTATATATCTATGTAACAAATATAAAGTACAGACAGAGTTATTATGGTATGAAGACCTACTCAATACGGTCAATCCTGTATACCTTACTTTAGTTGACAGATTAGAGCTAATAAAACATATAACACAAAGCGGCCTTTTTGTGTTTTTTTGTCGCTGCGGTCTATTACATGAGAACACCACCACTTTCGTCATTTAAAGTCATTAGATTGCTTATACTATGTAGTTACGGAGTCTATTGTTTTTTAATAAAACAAAATTACAATAATTACCGCAAATTAAAAACCAAACGCTGCTATTTTACCATGAAAACTAAGGCGGTTTTGAAACGGTTTGTTATATATTAACGATAAACGATAATTTCGGTATAACCTTACGTGAGTAGCCGTGTGCTTATTACAAAAAACACAGCTACTTCCCTAAATCTCGTATTTCTCCCGACTTAGCAGAGCAATAAACAAATAAGGTTTATATTGGCCAACCCATTGGGGTAAATTTTAGCAGCATTCCTTAAATATGGCTCCCAACAGAGCACTGACTCGGGCAGACGGAGACCCCAAGCAATAACCCCCGGGCGATGTGTACGTTCCAGTTACTAAAGACGTTGTGTAACAAGTTTGTACCTTTTCACAGTAAAATTGACCATTCATTTGCAACAAATCAATAGCTTAGACGTATTTATAAAACAGTTTTATTAGAAATTATCAGCTCTCTGCTGGATATTTACGACTTTCCCAATACAGAGACTTAGCCCAAACTTCTTTTATTTTTTACTAGCTGACCCGTGCCCACTTCGTTGGGCATAATGTTAATTAAACCCGAAGCCATCGCGCGCCGTCCGGACCGTTTTTTCTCCGATTCACTTTGCAAAACGGACTACCACGTAAAAGCCTTTTTATTTTTCGGTTTTTTATATAACCTATGACACTCAGCAATAATGTGGCTTTCTATTGGTGAAAGAATTTTTAAAATCGGTTCAGTAGATCCCGAGATTACCCCTTACAATTTAACAAATATACAAACACACAAACTTTACTTCTTTATAATATTAGTATAGATAATATGATTTATAATTATGAGGCTGAAATAGAGCTGCTGTCTGAAAGTCCCTTAAAAATATTAAAAAACCCAAATCTAGACTATTACAACTAAATAAGTGACCAAATAGTACCGAGCGCCTGATAGAAATATTGCATAAAAGCCTGAAGAAAAAGCTCTGCGGTACTACGTTTGGACAAAATTCATAGGCGAGAGGAGTAACAGCTTATAATAATTTGGCTTGTTTGCCGTCATAACGTTCCATAAAAAGTTATTCAGCATTGAATACTATGACCTAAACAACTATTCTGTATACTACAGAGTTAGTAGTATACCTTAAAAGTCAGATGATTGGTAATGTATAGATGTAATTACCACCGTCGTTTAAACCTCAACGCCACGACTTGCTTATCACTAGGCCGAGACCGAGATAGATGGCAAAGCAAAACAAAGGTCTGGACCTAGCCTTACCTAAAAAATAGGTTAGGTTTAATAACTTAGGTCGAATCTGGGATTAGAAAAGCTTAAGAAATAAAGCAATGAAGCAGAAGAAATAGCTAATTTTCTTTCCCTGTGATTTACTAACAAAAGTAACAATTTCAGTGTGACAGAGTAACAGAGCGGTACAAAATATCCTTTGTTATATCCGGACGGCGCAAGTTTTGATCGCGATACCAAGTTTGCGGAAGCGTCCAAGCGGCGAGATAAGCAGCTTCAGTAACTGACAAGGGTGAGATATATTGCGTTTTGGTAAGCTTGGGATTAGCTGCGGTGTTCTATTCAAGAGTGTAGTCGATGTTTAGCGTTCTATGCCATTGACAATGATCTATGGGTACTATTGGCTACGTTGTATCACTGAATGTAGGTATTTAGGTACCGTGGCAAAAATAGATAGATAGGTATATAGATAAACTCTTTATTGTTCACACCATAAATTACAAACAAAAGGATTAAAGCACCTAAAACTAGTGCAACAACTGGCGGCCTTATCGCTAAGAGCGATCTCTTCCAGGCAACCTTAGGATGGAGAGGATAGATAAAAAATATAAAAACGGGGTGTGCAATATTGAAGAATACTCATATAAACCTACATAAAAATAATAATAATAAATACTTAGAAATACATTCAAATAAAATACATTCTAATAAGTACATACTAAAAACTACCTACATTTCCGAAAATACATATAATATACTAAAACGTATATAAAATATATATATATAAATATATAATAATACTAATAGGGAAGAATAAAATACCTATTAAATAAAAACAAAACAACAATTAGTGAGTAATAATAAATAAATAATCACTGAGAAAATGGCAATTGCGACAAGTGAAAATATTTTGGCCATGTCAATATAAATATTTTATACAGGCTTGCTTATAAGGAAAGAGGAGCTAAGCTGAAAAGTGGTCATAGTACTCATCATTTTGACTAACTTTTCCTATGGGATTTCCCTAACTCAGAATTCGCGAAAAAAAAACCAGCTTGATCGTACATTTTGTTGAGTGTCATTGACATTTTTCTATGGAACAGCTAACTCTGGGTTGGACTTTTGGCGGGAACGTGGAAGAGACATGTTGCTTCATTTTGTTATTTTACTAAACTTGTGTAATTTTGAGTGTTAATGTTTATTTTAAGTGGGGAAAATAACCATTAAGTGCTCGAGGACGTGCACGAGTGTGGGCAAATCATAAAATGCAGTGAATCGTGTCATTCCGTGTTGCTTCCAAAACTCCTTAGAAAAGCCTCTAGTAAAGTCTCCACTACTTTACTGGGGTACACCGAACATATTCTTAAAACGGACACTGGCAGAATTGCGGCTTACATAGCCGCAGAGTCCAAAACAAAAGAAGAAGAAGAACTCTGGGTTGGTCCCATAGTAAAAGTTGTTCATAATGATGAGTACTAAAGAGCCTTTTTCGGATTAGCATACCCTGTACCCAAAATATCCTATCAGATTTTAGAGGTTATTGGAACTTCTATATTGAACTTTTTCTGACGACGAATTTGATTAAGCTTAATGTGTGACTTTGTACCGATTTCTATAAAGAAATACTAATTGAAGAACGTTATTGTACAAGTTTTTTTTTTTCAAAAGCTGGTCATTGAAGATAAATTTATAAATTACTAGCTGACCCGGCAAACGTTGTTTTGCCATATAAATTAATAGGGGTTGGTGATAGAAGGGTGAAAATTTAGGGTTGTATGTATTTTTTAGTGCCAAATAAGCCACATTATAAAAAAATAAAATAAATGTTAGGGGTGGACAACCGTTATCACTTAGGGGTATGAAAAATAGATAGTAGCCGATTCTCAGACATACTGAATATGCATACAAAATTTCATCAAAATCGGTCAAGCCGTTTCGGAGGAGTACGGGAACGAACATTGTGACACGAGAATTTTATATACAAGATGCAAATAATTTTATCTTTTCTATTATCGCCAAAGTTTTACCTTCGTTGACGAAATTTCTCATAACAAGAACATTATTTTTACAAAACAAAAAACAAAAACCGACTTCAAAAGACCGACTATTGAGTTATTCATCTATTTGTCGCGCACGTATGTACTTCATGCAAATTTAAGACTTGTAAGGTTTTCTCATTGATACCATTATCAGAACTGGACTAAATTGAAATGGGACCAAATGGGAAGCGTCAGCTTTCTAATAAAAAAAGGATCATCAAAATCGATTCACCCAGTCAAAAGTTCTGAGGTAACAAACATAAAAAAAAAAAAAAAACACAGACGAATTGATAACCTCCTCCTTTTTTGAAGTCGGTTAAAAACAAAATACCAACACATACTCGTACTCCTTTCAAATTTTGTTTGCTTTCAATGTGTCGTCATATCAAGGAAAATAAAATAAGGAATGGAATCATGCCGTAGAAATGACATTAAACGAGCTTTTGTCGAAGTTAAATTAAACTGACAAGAAAATCCACTTCGGTGCAAGAACAGGAAACCACGTTAAGTATGAAGATTTTATTATCCTTGTGGGGATTCTTCGCATATTTCAAAGAACATTATGTTCTATTATGTAGGTCGGTATTTTGTATATCACACTAACATTAAAAATCGGAAAGTTATTTAATAAAATTAAATAACTAAATAAGTAGCCGTGATATATTTTGGTGAGGGAAGGTATGCAGGGTTAAAGGAAAGGGTATGCTAAGCCAAAAAGAACTCGTAGTACCAACTCATCATTATGAACAACTATGGGACTAATCCGGAAACCGTGAAAAAAAGCTGTTCCATTATGTTGTGTCGAGTGTCGTTGACATTTTTCTATGGAGCAGCTGATTTTTTCGCTATTTTAGGATTAGTCCCATCGAAAATGAATAAACAAAAAACCGGTTGTCTGTAAAGTCGGTTTACTGACGATACTGACGTGACAACGTCATAAGAAAATACTGATAGAATGGTTTCATTTTTCAAAAAAAAAATTTAATTTGTACAAATAGATCGTACCAATTTCTGAACAGACCTAAAAATATTTGACAACCAAATGACACTATATTTATTTCTAAAAAGACAAAAGAGATCGGACATCCCGAGTTCACCGTACCGATAGCGATAGCGGTAACGCCTCATCGAGGTAACGGCACATACATCACACTTTTTTCGTACTTGCACCCGGCTCCATCAAATTATAAGACGTTATCACGTCAAAAATCGGCTAACATACCTTTTCCTTAAAACCCTGTATTTTGTCCTTGATTATACACATATGTGAATGTTGTAAATGTTTGTAACAGCTTAACTACGAAACAGCCTGGTTTATTTATCGCCGGAAACAACGAATGGGATTTCAATGCAATTGGTTGTGGAAATAGCTTGTTTTCAGAATTAACACATGCTGATGTTTCCCGGAAATTTAAACGGTCCTGTAGAACAGCGAGTAAAACTGCGGGATACAACAAGTCGCAAATAAACACAAAACTTTTGCGAGCGATTTACTTAGGTATGTTGTTTCTTACGTAGACAAATTTGAGATGATAACGAATTATGGCCGTGTTTCTAAACTTTTGTTGGTTAGATTGTTTTGGTAAAAGTTATGAAAATTAAATTTTAAGCCACATCCCGATGTCCAATTGAGCTGAAATTTGGTAGGTATACCTAATGCCTTTTTAGTTCCGATGACAATGCAATAAAAGCTTCTACCTTATATACTATACATAATTTGTGAGTATCTTGTTTTACAGTTAAAATTCCAAAAAGAGTAAACGACTAATTTTAGGACGCAGGTGTTTAGCTTATCGGTACAAATTCTTTTACTTTTTAGTATTCAAGTAACGCTTATATTTTTTTAGGAAGTGAAAAGAAGAAGAAGAAAAGTAAGAAGGAGAGTGAGAAGTTGTGGCTTCCCAATAATGACAAGACAGCAGTTGCTCTAATAGTACACTTATCTAGACGCACGTGTATTTGTGTGTGATATGTGTATGAGTGTGTGTATTAACTTTTCATTTTGATACACTTTTTATTCCTTATTTAGTTTTATTGGTTTAGTTTTTTAATTTAATTATATTTTAATGTATTTTCTTAATTTAAGTCTCTTTTTGCCTAATAAATACTTTTATTCCGCAATTTTCCTGGTTCAATTATATGCAAAACTTTTCCCAAAGATTCTCCACGCCCCCGCTGACACCTATACGTAGGTGGAAAAGTAGTGGGCGGATGAATAACGCAGCAAAACCTTTTCGGAAAATCGTTTGTTTGCACAAGACGAATGAAAATACAAAGGATCGCTGTCCTTTGTTATTTTAAGAAATTACGATAATTAAACCTGTGTTTATAAATAGCCTGATAGATCTGTGAGACATATAGAAATGCGTTGGTGGCTGTATGTACCAATACAAGAGTAGCAAGTTCGTCCACAGCCCGACCTCATCGTCGTATAGGAATATATGGCTGTAGATATATTGGTGTATTATTTGAAATTTTCCACCCTAGAAAAATTGTGCACAGTATAACAAGCACGTTCTGGGAAGTGTTCGTTCGCTGAAGTCCGTATTCTGGGAAACGCACGTTTTGGGAAGGCTTGTTCTGAACCTAACCGGTGTCGCTGTTGTGTCGTTTCCTTCTTTTTACAGCTATAGTGTGCCAAACTAGGCTCAATCATGGAATAACAGTCAGAAGACTCTTATTGTACCTTTTAAGTGATTCCGCCACTATTTAAAAAGAACCGAGGTTTAATAATCAAGCGGAATACGGTAAGTAATACAGATCCATCCGATTCCAATTCCATGCCATTCAGCGGTCCCCCGGCCCGCGGCCCGCGGAGACGGGGTCGCCTCGTGATTGCGACCCCTCGCTTCACCCCTTCGCTTGATGAAAAATATGTTTTCCATTTTCCATTTTAGGGTTCAACAGTTCAATTAAAAATGCCATCTCATATTTTTTAATGTTTCTTTCGTAATGGCACAGTTTGTTTATATTTTTTAGAGAAATAAACGCAAGTTCAATTTATAATTATGATAATCTTTTTAAATTAAATGGCTTATTATGTTTAGGAAGTGCGAAAAATATGTAGGTAATGTCATAAAAAAAAAAAGTTTTTTTTAAACCATGGCGGAGGTCGTCTAATCTGTAAATTAAGGTTCTTCTACTCAAAAATACATTACTTTGATGTGTGCCGGTGATTGAACGAACAATCTGCGTTTCGTCTATACCTATATATATATATATACAGGGTTATTCATAAAGGGTATGCTAAGCCGAAAAGGGCCCATAGTATTCATCATTATGAACAACTTTTACTATCACCTCGAAATTCGCGAAAAAACAATCAGCTGTTTCATAGAAAAATGTCAATGACACTCGACAAAATGTATGGAAAAGCTGATTTTTTTTTCGCGAATTTCGGGTTGGTCCCACAGTAAAAGTTGTTCTTAATGATGAGTACTATGAGCCCTTTTCGGCTTAGCATACCCTTTGTGAATAACCCTGTATATATAATAATTTTGTGTGTGAGCTCAGACAATTTGGAGGAGCGTTAAGTTTTAGACTAGCCGATATCTACTTAAGCATTTTTAATTTTACGATTTCATTGATAAAAAAGTTTTACTACGGAACCCAGAAGTCGGTCGCAAGAACCTCGCATGGCTATTATTTTTTTGCAATTACAACACTATCCGGAGGCGCTGACGCCATATTTTACTGCAGTCGTAACAAGGTTGCACCAACAAAATGTAATATTATGTATCATAAATAACACTCTGCAGGGAATGGTAAATTGTAAATTGCCTTTTCCTAGCTAGTGCTATCCAATATGAATTCTAAACAGCTTGGAATATTAAGCTAAAATAAGTAAGTTCATATACCTACGCCTAGTGGCTTGCCATATCAGAATTTTTAGGCCTAATATTAAGATAAAAAGGCTCATAAAAATATCATGATTATTTTAGCACACGCAGCTAATCGAAATATTGTAACATGCTCTCCTAATAGGCCTAATATTAAGATAAAAAGGCTCATAAAAATATCATGATTATTTTAGCACACGCAGCTAATCGAAATATTGTAACATGCTCTCCTAATGTAGGATGTAGGTAGACATCAACAAAACATGCAGTTTTTTTTCTAGACGTGTTTATGTTAATCCATGCTTACTTATTTAGCTACCACATACCAAACATTCAAATCAGCTCGGCTGTTAGAGCTATACAAGTGAAAATAAACACACACATAATTATATACACTATACCTATATTTTTCGGATTTTATAGTGTAGATACCTACAGAACTAACCTAGAGTTGCTTGTGGCTGTTCTATAAGCCAGTTTGAATTTTCAACTAGATAAAACTTTTGTTTTCTTACCGTTGTTGTTGAAAGATAAATGCATCGCAGGTCGTTGCACTAAGAGAGCAAAAATTTGTTTCATATAAGACAAAAGCTTCTTTTTTTCTTAGCCTTTTCTGTCCCACTGCTGGGCAAAGGCTTCCCCCATCTCCCTCAACGTATACCTATTCTCTAAAAAGCTTCTTTAAATGTAACAAAACAAGTTATGAACAGATAAGTTTTATAGAATACTGTTACCCTCAGTGAAGGAATCTGATACAAGTTGCTAGTAACAATAGATTGCTTATTTAAGTTAGGCACAAGTTTAATTAAAACTTACAGTTCCAAGTAAATACTCTAGACACCTGTAGAGGCAGATACTGCGTTACGATTTGTATTTAATGTCTAGGTATATATAGGTAGAGCTATATGGTGGGTTGGGGTAACATCTCAGGGTGACGAGCCCAATGCTGTGTCGCGCAGTCTCACTGAGTTGCTGCAGTTGCTGTGTCGAGGTCTAAGAATTCAAAATTCTGGGTGGCGCAGACCTGTTATGGGCAAACGTGACGTTTAACATCAGGCGAGCGATTTGCTCAACTCAATAGTACCTATTAAAAATACATATATATATGTATAGAAATTCATAGTTGACTGCAGTTCTTACCCACCGTCCACCTCCTGAGACCACCTGGGTGAACCGTGGAAAGTTTTTTTTACTGTCTGTCTGCTCACCCCCGAATCTAAAAGATGGATTGGCAGACAAAGAGGTAAGAAAATGCAGATAGAAGACGCCATGCACCTTTATGATGCTCGTTGAGGCTGAAATAGGCTGAACAGGTGATATTTGGTATGGGGGTAACTTATACCCTGTATTTTTAACATTTAGGCTACTTTTTATCACAGAAAATGCGGATAAACGGCGAAGCGATAAATTTGAACTTGAATTTACTTTGCCAAAATTGTTTCTCAGCGTATATTAATTTAAAGTAACAAAACAAGATGGACGTAGAATATACCTATGTATCTTCACTGCTTCAGACCTGAACGGAAATGCAATAAATTTCACGTCACCCAGAGGTGTCGCCTCCATTGGCGAATATTAGTTTATAGCCTTAGATATCCGGAGTAAGAGGAACCATTAGATTTATTATCGCTCCAGTTTTATGTCTTAACTTATGTAAACACGTACTGGTAGTTAATTTTAAAGTAATTTTGGAAATTCGGTAGATTAGGTGAATTTCCCTTTAGGGCAAAACGGATGTTGCATAAATCAAATCTCTCCAAGATATATTGCGTCGGTTAGCGAAGATTCCTAATTGATTTATGGACAGTTGGAGTTGTTACCGATGACATTTCCAACTTCCAGGACATTTCATAACCCAAAGAGAATAATAAATCCTTCATAATTTTCTTTGCATTTACTCTCTCTACTGCCGAAAATTTTTGTAAATGACGTACCATCAGAAAACCTATCAAAATGTTTCAAATTTTCACTAAGGAACCTTAACGAACACTTTCCTTAATTTAGGCCACTTTTTTAAACAAGCACACCTGCAGTCGGAAACGTAAAAATTTGAATTTTCTCTTTAGAATGGTAATTTTATGTCAACTTCTCTACAGTTTCACCAATTTATTTAGCGTGCCTTTGTCGGCGGGCAAAAGACTAGACAATACAGCTCATAACTGAATTCAAAGTGGCTTCCAATTGTAAGATCACCGACTCAAAGATAATTTTGTTATATCATTTATCTTATTCATTTGATTATTGTTGGATACTTTTTTCATATTTGTCTAAATAAAAATGTACCTATTGGGCCCAAGTTTGAAGGCATTTTAAGACAGATCTAAATTAACTAAAAATATATCTGTCTTTATCATTGCAAGCCATTAGACAAGGATGCCAATAGTTTTAGAAAATTTAGATCTGTCTTTAAAAGCCTTCAAACTTGGGCCTATTGTCTACATAAAATACGGCTTTAAATAATCTAGATGTTAATGTTATAATTTAAATCAGGCTGTTTTTAAATACACCCACTTTGTTGATTATTGCCTCCACAATTAGACAAAAGTACTTACTTATCTATATATATAAAAATGAAACCCGTTTTCCTTGGTCACGGCATCACGCGTGAATGGCTGGACCGATTTCACTAATTCTTTTTTTGTTGTATTTGTTATTATTAGGAGAAGGTTCTTACGGAAAAAAATATTAAGAAAATCTCTCAGAAATATTGAAAAACCCTAAAAACAGCCCTTTTCTTTTTCCCATACAAACGTTTTCTAACTAAAACGAGCTTTATTGCTATTGTATAAAGTTCATATTGAATTGCAAGCACTCACTGTTGTTTAAGCAATGTAGGTTGTAAGTTTATAAAGTTATTGCAATTTAATTAGGCAGTACCATAGAGAAGTACTGTGTATGGCAGTACGAAGTCTGCCGGGTCAGCTAGTAGCTAAATAAATATGGGTATCTACAATTTTATTTTGATTTATAAAATCAAAACAAAATTGTAGATCTATGAAAAAAAGGCCTGATCTAATGAGATTTCACAAATTAAATTACAGGTACAAAGATCAAAAGACATATTGTACCTTTCGAAGTTTTTATTTGATCAGATAATATAGTTGCTAAGAAATACAAGTAAGTATAGCTATGTGTGGCTAGTCTTTGTGCCAGAGATTTAGGCCGCCTGTACGGAAACCTTCTAGGCGGCCTAAATCTCTGGCATGCTGGTTTGGTATAGGTTATTGTTATGGGACAAATAACTTATAGCCACCGACTTATAACCTACAATTTAACATACTATCCGATCCACGGTAGCGCTCAGTTATAACCGCACTTTGCGGCCACCTAATATCCCAAGAATGTCCGTGTCATCAGTCGTGCTACGATATGAACGCTGAATTAGGTTAATACGGTTCAGTATCAAGCAAATACAAGCAATTTGGTTAGCAATAAGTACCATCACATCAACCTACTAATGGCCGCTATTCATAGTCTCTCGACACTATCACCACGCCACCGCTTCGCTAATGGAATATCGATCCTCGTAATGCTGAAGGCTCATAAATACGTTAATATTTAAAATTTAATAACCAGATCTGGGTTAACCACTCTTATTAACCGATGGCGAATGATAGATTGAACGTTTTAATTTGTTGTATGAGAGTGCCTTTTAGTTTTGATTCTTTCCGACTTTAATATAAGTTTGCCGCAAAAAAAGATTTCGTTGTTTCAATTTTATAAACGGTAATTAATAATTTCTTTACTTCTAATAATGGTTTTCTTGAGTTATTTACAAGAAGAGGTTTTAAAATGAAAAATGCTACGAATTAAATTAATTAATTAAAATGAATTTATACTTCATGAAAAAATATCATTTGATAGTTTTTAGGGGCTCTTATTTATATTTATATAGTTTCAATGTCTCTGTTGCTGTAATCAAATCCTGCTAACTAATTTGACCCACTTTCCGGTTTCCGATTGAGCTGACATTTTACATGAATGTAAATTGGATGACAATGCAATATTATTATGACACGGATTTCATCTAGTAATGGAACCGGAGTATTGCCATGTCTATAAGCAACCCAACTTCATCGAGTTCGGGCTCGTTTGTTTTGTCATGACCAGTACTTTTACTCTTTTCAGAGAATTAAAATAAAATATATTTAATATATATTTTCCTATTTTTAATTTAATGGTTGTCTGGAGACTAAACAATCGATCTGCAGTGGGTACACAGACGCCGCCGTTAGAATCATAACTGTATTGAAAAAAGATAAAAATATATATATATTTTAGACTACTGCTATTAGTGATGCGATAAAGCCGCCAGTTATTGCAATAGTTTTAAGTTTTATGATCCTTTTTGTCTGTAATTTTTGGTTAGTTTATCTATCTATTAATAAAAAACCCTTAAACCTTTTATATTTTTATTTAAATCAAAATTAAATAAATACACATTTTACAGCAATTTTCAATATTAGATTTTAAATTACCAATAGTATAATAACAATAATAAATGTGACCATAAACACTCCGAATTATTTAGGGTCTTACATTTTCTCTTCACGATGACATCTTAGACTTAACACATTACTGGCCATCAGGCGAGGTGTTATTCAAACCCAAGCCTAAATTGAAAAAGAAAACATTAACAGTCCATGCTTTTTGATGTTTGATGTCATTACTCTATTAGATCTTAACCAATCAACGATTTTCTTTTCTTTTTCCATCTTTCATTCACACGATTAAAACAATTTTCAAATTTTTGAACGTAATTGTAACGTCTAAAGGACAACATTGATAGGTTTTACGAGAACATTATGTACGTACTAATCGAACTTTCTTTCTATATAAGTCAACGATATTTCAAATAAGTCACATACAATATTATAATAAACGCACTACTGTCATTGTGGTGTTATAGTTTACATTCGCATAATCATTGATCATTCATAACTTTATGACAAGGTAAGTGATAACTTTACAAACTCATGGCTTTCGTGTTTTCGGTGACAATATTATTACTAATATTTTTCCATTTGCCATAATATACCTTACCTTCACACAATTCACCATACCTACTATATTATTCTAACCTATGTATAATACTAAATGCAATATTATCCGTTCATTTGAAATTTCATCCGATTTATGATTTTATTTTAGGTGTTATTATGCAGTTATGAACGTAGACATTCATATATTAATATATTTTTATTTAAAACAGCAATTAGTAACAGTGAGTATTAATACATTTATATGAAACGGGTATAACACGACATCAACGTATATAATTATATTATAGTAATATAGTGATAAAAACGACTTAAATCTACTTGATATGCAATATCATGGTTCAAATTGTTGTTAAAGATTATTAATACGATTATTATATGCTTATAAATAGTTGAAAAATATATAATCGGGATAAAAAGTAATACTCATGTAAAATAGTAGGTATCTTAGTAAAAAAAATTAAATAAATTTAATTTAAATTTTAAATAAAAATTCGAAATTAATATTATATTAAAAATGTTTTAAATTTACTAATTTTTTACATATATTTATAAAAATAATATAAAGTTAAAATACGTCAGAAATTAAATACATTATGAAAAAAGAAACAGTTTTAATAAACTGTTGAAAATAAACATTCATAAAGTTATTTCTCATAATTTTGAACTTGCGTCAGATCATTTATATTGAATAAGCAAGACGTCAATAGTTATACAATAACGTTATATAGAATATAGAAAAATGCACATTTAGATATTATAGAAACACGACACAGAATATAGATAAAATTTGATACGTTAATAAATATTAAATCTTAAATAATCAGGTTCCTTCGACTCTGAAACTTACACAAATATCAAGATATTTCTGAAAGTTATACGTATTGTTTTATTATCTACCATTGTGCATTATTAATGTAAATATAATTGTGCAATTGCTTATATATTACAGCAGCGCACTATACGTATAATTGGAATATATAGTGATATAAAATAAATAAAATGTATCACTTTATGTAAAAAGAATACAAGATGTATTCTATCTCGCGTCATACATAATTGTGTACATTTTATTGTTTATTTGTAAATATAATATTTGATATATTCAAATGATTGCTACAATGATTTCAAATTGGCGTAGTAAATGTATAATGACATCGCCATGTATATAATTTTGCTACTATCACATCTCATGCTTTAATTTCTCCAAATGCAATGTATAATGTGAGTAAATATTCTTAAACTACCTTAATTCAGACTAAAGGATATGTTTTTGGTTACAAATGTAGCACTTGATATTTATATATATGTTATAATTATATGGAGTATAAGATGAACACAGGTATAGCTATATGTATGATTAACAGAGTTAATTGATAGATACTTGTAATAAAAATTAACTGATAAAACAGTCATTTAAAGTCACATTTATTATCTGCTTATTAATAAATAGCAAATAAATTTAACACTAACTATCTACTAAAACATTAACCAATCTAAAAAATTAAATTATATTCTACGTCTACAAAACATATTCATTTGAAAATATAATCTTAATTAGCAATACTTGTCTAAGAAATGCTACACTTTATTAAATTATAAACAGCATTAAATATAATATCGACAAAACTTTACTAACACTTATCTACTTAATTTTAGCTACATCAAATTGAACAGTTATGGACACTATGGATAACAGCAATAATAATTATAAACAACATGCTGACTTTGGATTTAAAAAACTTTTCCTTTCTAAACATAGTTATATAGTTGCAGATAACTGAACCGCAAATATACTGATATTCCAATAATATAGCTTTAATATGCTTCGATTAATATAATACCTTGAGAGAACCCTTAGCTGTATAGAATATAATAATAGAATAGTATCATAATAGTCAACATTGTAATATGTATAAGCTTATTAAATATGGTGTACATAATATATATTAAGGCAGGGGTAAATTATATAAAATATAACAACATTTCAAATTTCAAGGTTAATACTAGAAATAAAAATGTTTTGTGTCAATTTCTAATTCTTAGTGAAGAATCACATATTTGCTTTATCCGTCCTCGTGAGGAGGTGCCTACGACCATTACGAGTACTTTAACGAAACTCCGCCCAGTGATACCTACTGGCTAGAATGCCGGTGTTGCATAGCAATCAGCTACTTGGTACATTAGTAAGGCATACCGAGAGGTTTCCTAATGTAAAAATACTGTATCACACTAACTTACACACCTTAATTCCATCTTCCGTATTTAAAAAGCTACCGCTCCATTTACTACTAAATTGGTTTTAGCCCCACATTGATATGTATCGTAGTTTATTGCATAAATTCATCACGTTAAGTTTTAAACTGAAAATACGAACAATGCGAAGGGTAACAATCGAGCCGTCCGGCCACAGTCGACTCGAGGGTAGCCCTTCACAAACAAAGGGGGATTGAAATAAAGTAAACATCAAACGTTAATCTAGAGCCACATAGCGGCGACAAACATGAACGTGTGTGTGAGAAGGTTGCAGGTGAGTGCGGTCGCGCCGCCTGTGCGAAGCGTCGGTTTCCGTTTGCAGTTCATCTTCTCGAGAGGCATCTTGGCAACGCTGTACTCGCGGTGCTCGTTTACCATAGTGCACACGGTGCGCTTCTTCTGCATCATCTCGTCGTCGCGGTCCCGCAGGCCCGCCAGCCACGCCTCGTACCAGCCCAACTCACAGTCGCAGATAAGAGGGTTATCTGCGTGTATGAAATGGAACCTTATTTTGTGGCATAGAACAAATGAAAATTTTCACCTACTTTTCTATTATTAGTAGAACAACCAGAAGCTATTTTTCTTTACACTTGCTTCATTGGTAGAACAATTGGGAATATTTTTTCCTATTTGATCTATATGTTAGGTAGGACGTCCGGAAATTTTATTTCCTGCTTGCTCCATTGGTAAAACAAACAGCAAGACAGATAGTAACGACCCATTTATCTGTCATAAACGCTAAATCTATAATGGTTTCCAGACATGAAACCCAAAACAGCCAAAGCCGATTTCATAGCAATTACGTCGAACAAATATTGATCCAAACAAATAAAGCAAGAAACCGCACAAAGCACTTTGCGTAGTACCTAATAGGTATACTTGGTAGAGGCAAGAACTAATTGTACTACGAACCCATTATATCCACAACGCGCAGTGTATCCAAAATAGGTTCCATTATCTCCTCAGGAATATGCTGTAGCTTATTGTTCTGAAGGTTCAAGGTCTCCAGGGAATTCAGGTTGTCGAAGCCCATTGTCGGCAGCTGGTGAACCCTAAAACAAAGTTTGATGTAAGCAAACTTTACTTAGGGGGTTCATTAATTAATTTCAAGATAATGAATGGCAGGGTTAATATGAATGGAACACGCAATCCTGAAGTATTGCTAGTAATCCATTATCAACAAAAGTTATACATAATTTTGGCAGGGGCTTAGACACTACTCGCGAAATTGTACGAATTCCTTTACAACAATGATTAATAATATATTTATCTAGCTGTTCCCTGCCACGCTTCGCTGTGGATAAAAAAAAATATAGCCTATGTTACTTTGGGATAATGTACTCGTAGCATTCGAATGGTGAAAGAATTTTTGAAATCGGTCTAGTAGTTTTTGAGTTTATTCCACACAAACATACAAAAATACAAATCTTTCCTCTTTATAATATTAGTATAGATGATTAATAATATTTTTTCTGATGCTAAATATAATTTTACAAACATTTTAACCGCAATTATATTTTATTTTATGAACCTGATAATGAGAAGGGGTTTAAAGCTTCATTTCTATTTTAGGAGTTTGTTAAGGGTCGTAAAAGTCAGAGTAATGACAAAATAATATTTGGGTTCCAACCGCAATTTTCATCGTTTTCGTTATGAACGTGGAGAAGAGCCCATAGCTTATTTTCTATTTTGAGAGTCTGCATGAGGGCCGTAAAGTCGGAGAAACGATATATTTGGCTTTATGACGAATAAATATTTCATTTGGTTTCGCCATTCGCTTTATAGAGTTGTTCCATTTATGGGCAGATTTTCGAAGATGAGGATTTAAGCGTGTTTGCAAAAGGTCAATCTCCATTGTTAATATTGCAAAGGGCTACAACTTTGAAGTAAACTGGTATAGGTTTTGTCAAAGTTACTCAAATTTGAGCTGTAGCTGCTGATATTACAGATTCAGGTTGTCATCGAAACGATTGCTGCTCAGACGGAGATTTTACAGATGAACTGGATAAATGATAAATGTTAACTAATTGCTGCTCAGACGGAGATTTTACAGACGAAGTGGATAAATGATAAATGTTAATTAAGATAACAACAAATTTCCACCCTCAGCCGAAGATTTATAGACAGACCCAAAACAAGTTGGAAAAATGTAGAGCTGAAAGACATACGCGAATGCAATGTTTCCGAAGACCATGTCGAAGATAGAGCGAACTAGAGAAGAGAGGTAAAGAAAGCTGACCCCACCACCAAATGAGATACATAGACAGAAAAAGATAGAGTTAATGTAGATTACACGACGTGACTTACATATTCTTCTGCAAGTTGAGGAACGTGATGGAGTCTCCGTATCCAGTGAAAGCATCTTCGCTGATGTAGGTGATGTTGTTGGAGCGCAGGTCGAGGTGGCGCAGGCGGTGCAGCGGCCGCAGCGCTTCAGAGGGGATCTCATGCAGACGGTTGTCGCCCAGGCGAAGGTATTGCAGGTTTTCTACGACAAACAGATTAACTCTTTATTGTCACACCAAAAATTTGAAATGAAAAGGGTCATAACACTTAAAGCTAGCGCAACAACTGGTGGCCGTATCGCTAAGAGCGATCTCTTAAAGGCATTAGTATTTGTTAATAGTCAGATATTAATACAATAAAATAACTCTTATCAGTACTCTCTTACTTTTTATCAGGCTAGAGGACGGTCAAACGCAAACATCATTGAAGAAATATAAAAATGTTTTTTTGGAAAAAGAATGAAGTAAATTATTTGGCCCTAGTTTGTTAACCTTGCTTGATTTGATGGAAAACAATATTGTCGACAATAGTAGGTACAATATCAATCTGAGTTTTGCTATTCGATATCCTTAGGCGTATTACATACCATCATAAATATTATTACACGAATACAATATTTGGAATTCATTAGTGCTTTTTGTTTTCACTTACAAATAACTACAAACATATATCATATAAACAAGTATTCAATTAGAAGATATAGCTTTTAGTGCCTTAGAAATAAAGATTAATTTACCTTCAAGCCCAGCGAAAGCTTTCTCATCAATCCTTTGGATCTGATTGCCTTCGAGTTCCAGGGAGTTGAGGAAGGTCAGATGTGAGAATACCTGTGCTGGTACCTCACGTAACTGGTTGTGGGCTAAGCCTAAAGAATCTAGGTTACGTAGACCTGCGAATACAATCAATTTATTAGAAGCTAAAGCGAAGAGGTTTCGCGTAGGTTGACGCGATCTTTTTAGATATAAAAACACTGAAATTTTATTTGACTTTTATCGATGCATTTATTAGAAAATGACTTGAGATAAGAAGCTGTACTTATCTCAAATGTATTTTACTTACGTAATATGTTAGTATGTAAAATTGTTAATGGCAGAATTTACCTCGCATTTAATAATTGCGAAAGTAATTCGGTCTAAATTATATTGTTCTGTCTGTTTTTTGGTCTTCTTGCCTCTTTGTTTGTCTGTTTATGTTTAACATTTGGTGCAAAAGAGCGACAGAATAAATCGTGTCAATCAATTTAAAAACATCGATACAACCGTGCTTGCAATTCAGACCTAGGCGGATTATCAACAAGGTTATTATAAAATGTTCTGACTGTAAAGTATAAAGTACCTGCAAAATCTCCTTCTGAAATAGAAGCAATTCTGTTTTCCTGCATTTCGAGTTTCTTCAAATTCTCCAACAGAGCTAATGCCTTCTGCGGAATCGCTGTCAAGTCATTCCCGCCCAGATTTAACCGCTTCAGTTTTCTAAACAAAAATATCAAGTTACACATGAAAGTTACATAACTAATATTATAGAGACAAAGATGAAAAAGAGAGAAAAAAGCTAACGAAAGCCTTCACATAAGCTTATTCGTAGATCTGTTTGTCCTTGTCTAGTGCTCTACCTCAAGTCGAAAGTTTCTCGCTAATGGATTGATTACACGTCGCGAATACAGTAGCGATACAGTAAATGGGTACACTCAGCCAAGCAAGCAAATCATGGTCCTAGCGACTGTCTCGCTTCGTCGAAGAGATATACATACAAACCGAGTAGGTACTCAGCCGAAGGCACTGTCTCGCATACCGTACGCGTTACGTATTTTCAACCAATAAGCGACTAACAATTTATTGCGGTAGCTTCACGTGTTAGCCCGATCTCATTCCTGATACCTGGCTATGCGTGTTAGCCATCAATTTCCGAACACACCGCATGCATTTATCCGATCACATAGTTCAATTTTAGATCGGACGAGCTGTTATCAAACTACACAACCCGTTAGTAGAAAATTTGTTGAGGAACACATGTAGGCCAGCTATCAAAAACTATAAACTCACTGCGCTAGGTTGAGGTTCAGTTTTACCCCTAAAATTATTTTCCAATCTAAACTCCAAACGCACGAACCATAGCCAAGGTTAAACACTTAACAATAGGTTCAATTCGTAGTAAAACATAGAGTTGAACTGTTGAATACACTCAGCCGTGTAATCAAAACCACTGAACATATATAGCACTCCCACATAGTGTCATTAAGAGTATTACACCCACGCATGAGAGCTACAACGGAAATATTTACGGTGTCCACTTTCAGTAGTTTCAGATTAATGCTCGCATTTTATTAACGGATGGAACCCTTTGACAGTAATTTATTACTAATGCTTCCTAACTATGATCTCGCATACAACCAGGTTACCAGGTCAACCTTTGCTACCCATATTTCTTTCTTATTTGTTCCTTTTTCTGGTATAAGCATTTACCACGTTTAATTACCTTGCTTTCTTGTCTAATTAAATAAACAAACTAGAAAACGAGTTAAGAAAACTTTTCAACTTCAAATTTGTTTGGCTGTTCAATAAGTTTTTATCGATTTTAAACTAACTTTCCGAAGAGCTACACTTAAAACTTAGCTCTGAATTGAATGACGTGGTACGAATTTGAAATGTCGTATAAGATCGGAATAGATTGTGAATTTTAAGCTTCCTTTTACTGTCATAATTGTTACATCTAAAGTCTAGTGCTTATTTGAAATAATGCTCGTAAGAAAATAGTTTTAGAAATTATCAAAAGGAGAGACAAAAGATAAGAATTTCCTTTGAAAACCCAATAACAGGAAGTCAAACTGCGAGACGTTGGCTGCATCTACTTGCTTTGCATATTTCCTGAACTTTCCACTATTATCACATTCACACCCTTTCAACTTACTTTTCAAGTCCTTTGAAAGCTTCACCATCTATGACAGATATCCTGTTCTCGTAAAGCGTCAGTATCTCCAGCGTGTCGAGCCCCATGAATGCCCGGTTGTGAACCGCTGTCACCTGCATAGAAACACTTATGTAATGTCACTTGTAATGTGTGGCTTTCAGTGCGACGAATTTTAATGACCACACAACTCGGGTCCACTTGAGTTGAGGTACTGACGCACACGCTCGTTAAAAAAGGACACTTTAACTGTATCGTGTCCTTTAACTATACAGGGTTATAAAGAAGGAGAATGCTAGGGTGAAGAGACATATTATGGCAGAACCATGATGATTTCTTGGGCTTTCGAGATTATCTTCTACTCTCATGACATTTGTAATAAGAGTGACAGTGCCCGAGATAATATCTCACTCGTCAGAATAGGGTTCCATTCTCTATTCTATTTCTTAGCTGTTGATGATGAAAGCAGATGACATGTAAAAGGGGTTAAAGCACCAACAGAAGATCGCCCAGTCTGGAAATTACTCCACTGACAAAACTGGCTCATACAATCGATTATTGTTCATAATTGAGTTGCCTGTTATAACTTACAAATCACTTTGAATACTAGTTCCAAACTCCTATCGCAATATTGGCAATATTTATTCGACCAACCAATTTTGTTCAAAACAAACGTCTAACAACAGAATTCAACTATAGTTTAAATTAGCTCGGATTTAAATGAGCTGGATCAGCTTACCTTGTTGTGGTTCATGTTGAGAATCAGCAGATGATTGAGGTGGGTGAAGGAGGAAGTCGGGATGGTCGCCAAGCTGTTCTGTGACACGTCGAGCTGCGTCAGCTTATTCCCTGAGGGTGAAAAGCAAGTTGGAAAAACTAGCTGCTAAAGACAATAAAAGTAAGAAAATAACGTTTATTCTGTAAAATAAAAGACAGATATTATTATACGAATGTTGTTATTTCTTTCTCATATAGTAAAATAAAATGATACACGGACAAAGTACCTTTCACACTAAATCTAGTTACAAACCATTGCCGTCCGGCACAGTAGGTACATGGTACATATTACGAACTTGACGTATTAAAAGTTTATCAGACTTGATAAGTTACACTGCAAGCGTACTGTTCACCGCGACGGAAGGCCTGAGTGCATTTCCGTGAAATTTTGCATCCTAATGCAGGCATATTATATTAAAACACTAATTAAAGGTTGGCGTGCATCAGGGTTAGCCGCAGCGTAGCACCAAAGTCATCCTGTGTCACTTCAGTATATTTTGTGTCAATAAAAAAAAATCTAGAATCACCTATAGAGCTGAGCGAAGAGTCTTCAATAACAGCCAAGCTGCTGTTATGCACTGTAAGATGGCGGATATCTAGCCCGAGGAAAATGTAAGAAGGCAGCTTCGCTAAATTGTTGTGACGCAGCTTCAGGTAGAAGATGATCATCGGCTTGGATCGGAGAGTATTCATTGCCTGCAAAAGAACGAATTTTCAAAAAACGAATACTAAGATCAAGGATACACTAGGGACTCGAAATAATAAGCTACTCTTCTTTTTGCTAATTTCAAATAAAACATTTGACGTCACCGCCAACAACGTTTTGATGTCGCGCCGCAAAACAAACGCTATTTTATTTTTACAAAGAGTCTGGTTGAAAATCCAGGATTTAAAAAGATCAAGCTATTGCAAAATATGACATAACTTTCTTCTAATTCCTTAGTTTTGTATTAAGCTAATGCGATTACCTCGCTCGAAATTAATTTAAAACACACCTCCTGCTTGTATAAACTCACACTGTTTCCTTTAAATTCAATTCTGAATGCTTTAAAGCAGTACGTGTGCGGAAAGGGAACTAGTCTATGCTATTGCATTGCACCAGTCATTACGAAAACCATCACGAAATAGCTGCCGTACGCTTTCAGAGAAAGAAAGGAAAATAATAAGACGGAGGAGCTTAATGGTGGTATAGTAATGGTGCACTAAATGCTGAAGGTACCCATTGTCGCTTGTTAAAGTTTATGAAACCTCAAGTACCTTTTTTCTCTTTTTTGTTGCGAAAAAGAGAAGGAATTTTACTCTGGTACAGATATGATGCAGTAAATACTGAAACCTAACTAGGTACTTAACTACGATCGTCTTTGGTATGTCTTTATTGTCTTTATACATCGGCAAAAGTTGTAATATAGGTACGTAGGTTTATTAGGACTTTCGACAACTTTACGTTAAAAAAACTTATGTCTGGCAGTTTTGTTAAAATGTGGCAGAAATAGTATGTTGCTTGTTGGTTTGTTAGCACTAAAATTAACTTCTGCTATTTTAGATCAATTTCTTTCTGTAGTGCCGAAAATTATTCCTTTTCTAAGTTATTATTCCAATTCGTTAACCAAGTAGGTGTACTTTCGACCTTGTTTCTTAAGACAAAAATATTACCCGCCTTTTCTTTTCATAACAGTAAAATATAGCCTCAAAACCCCTTTTCTGGCACGTAGGTATCATCTAACATTGTGTCAAATGAACATAATTTTCTTGGATTTAGCCCCTGCAGGCTGTTTCAGCCATTCAGCCTAGAGATTTAAGATAATTTCTGAATTAGAGGTGTTGAACTGGAAACATAATTCGAAGTTGTAAAGCTTTCTTGACCTTTCACGCTATTTCACAGTTAAAATTTATATTCGGGGTGAATTGTGTTGTAGTTGAAGCATAAATACGTGGATAACTTTATAGTCGCAAGATAGAATCTTGAGGCAATATTGTACTTACTGCGAAATTTAGGTAGCAACGAGTGGTACCTAAAGCTTGGCTTGAGGTTGCGAAAGAATTTGTTACTACTAGGCATTAAAGTTCAAAAGTTAGGTATGTAGCGAAATTTGTCTTGAAGTGGCGAATAAATCGGGATTTTTTAGATAAGCGAGCTAAGGCTAAATAGCGGTCAAAAGCAAAAAATATTCTTCAGGCAATTTATTAGACCTTTTGCTTGACTTTATTTAGCTAACGAGACTTATTGGCGAAAATAATGACTAAGGTTAGTAAATGTATCTCGACGTTAAGACCATATTGCAATGGGCGTCATCGTCGAGAAATATGTATCGAAATTTTAATCATCATTAGTTTATACGTAATAAAAGTATTGGCTTTTTGTAATCGTTTAGAAAAGTAAACAAATAAAAAAAATCTTCTTACTTTTTTAAATTTTTATTTGATTATGCAAGGTGTAACGAAAAGGTGTAGTAATACTTAAGGGTATTTTTCTACACGTCATAGTGAACAACTATTGTGACACAAGTTTGCTAAATTCGAGAAAAAATATCGAGTGTCCATACAAAATATTTAGTCACATGATCAATTTTCGATGGAAATTCGATATTTTCTTTCTCGAATTTAGCAAACCTGTGTTTTAGAAGTTGTTCACTTTGT
The DNA here is from genome assembly GCA_949125135.1 of Alcis repandata. Classification (NCBI taxonomy): domain Eukaryota; kingdom Metazoa; phylum Arthropoda; class Insecta; order Lepidoptera; family Geometridae; genus Alcis; species Alcis repandata. The sequence goes on along the minus strand of OX421226.1, from coordinate 3,922,999 downwards.
CGTGTAGAACACCCTTAAGACACACACATTCCATTACACATTTCCGTTACACCTTGTATATTTTTATTATATCATATTATAGGAAAAGGTGACGTTAGTTATTGTCAGTTACCTTTTGTATGTGCTGTTGTTCAGTAAACTCGCAGAGGATGTCGAGGCCGTTCTTCTTGACGGTACAGCTGCAAGGGGTGATGGTGTTAGCGGCGGGGCACTGCTGCGCGCCTTGCGGGTGCGCCGGCCGCGCCAGGAGCACCACGCAGCACAGCAGCAGCCAGCGTGGCAGCATGGTTGAGGCCCTTGGGGAATACGACATAATTATTGATAAAAAAGTAAGGGAGAAATAGGCCGAGAAGGCGTCAGAGTTGTTAGGCCGAATAAATATTATTAAAAAAATTGTTTATCAAAACAATTCATTCATTTAATGTCTTTGTCGTGCCGAGCCAAATAAGGTTTTTTTTTAATAAAGTAAATAATGGTAATAAATTAATAAATGATGGCTTCGCGTAATCAAAATATCAAACCACAATACAGCTAGCTGTGCCTAGCGGTTGCTATCCTCTAGGAACTGTAAATTGTAAAATAAAAGTAATAAAAAGTCGAGATAATGTGCAAATTCAAGGTATATAATAATATGCTTTTACGCCAAATATTCAAATCTGCTGAGCCGTTTTAGCGTAAACTACAGTCACACTAACTCACAAACGTTTTTATTTAGTTTGATAGCAAATTACACTGGCTAATCAATGCCTTTACCATACATTACAGATAGATCTTTTTTAAAATACAATAAATAAAATATTTATAGCAACAAGAATAAAATGGCTTAGCGAGGAGCCTAAAAAAAAAGAAAACAAGGCTAGCCTTTACGCAATTTTCATAATGTTATTACATAATATAACACCGCCTCTCTATTAAGTAAGTAATATAATATCCTCCGTGAACTAAAAGAGACGCGTACGAGTAAATACGAAGAAAATGACAATCCCTCAGAAGAAAAACAACAAAATCTCCTATTTCTAAACACCTACCGCCGGTTCGTAAAACACGTGGGTAGGGCAATAATAATGTTCCCCTACATTTGGATTGAAGAATGTCGGCGAAATTCGGGAGTATTGACTTGAATATTCTATTGGAGATGTGCGTGGAAAGAATACTAATTCAACCAACTCCCAGGATCATTTTAGGTATTTCCTAAATGCCTCCCTTGATACCAGTTAAGCTTATTTCAATTATCCTCTTTGTTTTTCTTTTTAACCGACTTCAAAAAAGGAAGAGGTTATCAATTCGACTGTATGTTTTTTTTTATGTTTGTTACCTCATAACTTTTGACTGGGTGAATCGATTTTGATGATTCTTTTTTTATTAGAAAGCTGACGCTTCCCATTTGGTCCCATTTCAATTTAGTCCAGTTCTGATAATGGTATCCATGAGAAAACCATATAAGTCTTAAATTTGCATTAAGTACGTGCGCGACAAATAGATGAATAACTCAATAGTCGGTCTTTTGAAGTCGGTTTTTGTGTTTTGTTTTGTAAATACAGTTCTTGTTGTGTTTATATAACTGATGAGGCCAATAAAATAGTATACGAGTAAGTGCTTTAGTACAAATTCATTGTAAATTATTTTCAAAAGTCTAACGTTAGCAGCTCTATTGGCTAATTCCTCCGATGTTTAAACTAAAGTACCTATTGGCTTCATGAAATTCGAAATAACCTAATCTAGCTTTATTCAAGCCCGAGGTGACGTCACTTGAAACTAAATTGTGTGGTTTAACATAAATATTCGAATAGGCTAATTTTGACAACCTGGAGTTTCATATTCGGACTTCGGAAATTGGCCCATAGGCCAATTATTGACGTGTTGTTTGACATCTAAATCGATAGCTCGCTTTGTCATTCAACAAAGTTGTCACGACATGCGAAATGCATGCCTGTGCGTATTACTAGTTCGGAGAGCTTCATTTGAAGCGCTGTGTTTGAATGTTAGTCGGTCGGACAACAAATATTGCGTCAGCTAATTAGACTATTTATGTAATATTTTGACGAAACAAAAAAAAAACTCTAAATTAACGCAGCTTAAATTTTTTTGAAGACAGAGTTAATTATAGTTCAGACTAACTTCTATTTTACGCATCCCACTGCCAACAACCTTTTCTCAAAATCGTCGCTTTGTCTTGCCAAAATTTAAATAGATACCTGCTTGAAACACGGTTTTACACGGTTTCGACACTATACGAGTACCTACTATTGATTCATTTATATTTATATTGAGACTATTAATTTCTTTTAACTAATTGAGACTATATTGATTTGATGTAAAATCTATTAAACTCTTGAATAATCCATGTTTTTAGGGTTCTCTAAACCCGGAACCCTTCGTGCCCGAGTCAGACTCGCACTTGGCCTGTTTTTCAAAATAAATGATTGAGGATTTGAAGACAAATAATAACCAGTAGTTTTGTTCTCGCAGTAATTATTCAAAAACTTGACATTTTCATTTTAATAACCACATCATGGCGTGACTGTTTGCCATAAAACAATTATATTAACAGCGTTAATAAGTTGGCCGTACAATTAATTATGAACATAGTAATTAAGTTTCGAATAATTTTGATGGTCCGTATTCATGCCATGTTCATAAAAGCAAATATTTTGAGTTAGTGCTAACCAATTTTTTTGTAAATTAACTTCAATGATAGTGGCCTAAGCTCTGCTTTTTATTTGTGACTTTCTATTTTGTTTATGACTATTTATGTTAACTTTAATGTATTAAATCTGTTTTGAAACGAAAAGTTTACGCTTTCTTGACCTAAGTATATAACTATGTATAAATTATACGTATAGGAAAAGTTGGTGCGGTACATTTATTTATTTTATTTATTTATTTATTCAAAATATTCTAATAACACCTTTACAATTCGACCACATCGAACCACCTGAAACTATGAACTGAATGGATGAGAACAACTCAAGATCAGAAAAAGTGGAGAGATCCCGAGACTGACTCTAAAACTTCGATGAAATTTGCTAATACGAACGTTTTTAGGGAAGAAAAATCAATCTAGGTCTCATCTTTTCAAATTACGTTGTCCGAATTTTCCAAGCAAAGCTCGGTCACGTAGGTACCTACCTACTATCACGAAAATTACTTAATGAAAAAATTACGGAGTATGTAAATGTAATATTTGAGGAGTGCTACTATTTGGTGGCGACGTACCTGTCTCAAAACTCTTATTCGTGCTTAGGCACGGATAAGATCGATTATTGCGACTGATATTTAGTATCAATCTATCTCATTTGAAACAAATAAATAAATTTGTAAATGTTAATATTAATAATGTAATTTATTGTGTTGCAATATTAATGTATTTTTTATGCCTATAAGGTCACGATGGGGCTGACATAAACAAAATGTTTAAAAGTCCCAATAAAATAAAAGATTAAAAAAAATAAAAAAGTAGGTAACTACTAATAATAATACCTATATTAAGTCCAATGAATAGGGCGTTAAAACAACATAAATTCCTCAGTCGCTTAAACTTTGCAGGGTGATAAACTAACGTGTACAGATTACTATTGACAAATTATCCAAAACTTTGCTTGTTAAGCAAAATCAATGTCCATACAAAACGATACTCAATAGAACTATTCCATTAGATACATGACAACTGGTAATTGGATAGCAGCCATTAGCAGCATTTACCACGCGCTGCTATGCAGTTAACTTTGATGATTATTAGAATCTGTTGAACGATGTCACGAGCTTTTTTTTTATGTAATTGAGTGACGAGACGAGCAAATCGCTCGCCTGATTTTAAACGTCACGTTTGCCCATAACAGGTCTGCGCCACCCAGAATTTTGAACTCGCAGAATTCAAGACCCTGCGCGGCACAGCACTGCGCTCGACACCCTGAGATATATAAGTTGTTTAATCTCCCATTTGCCCTGTAATTTCACTGGAAACAATGCCCTTCCAACCGAAACACAGTAATGTTGGACATTACTGTTTGGCGGTGGAATATCTGGCAATCCCCAGGCGGGCTCTGCAAAAGAGCCCTACCACTACAGAAATTGCTACTGCTGCATTTACTGAGGTTTGATTTGCTGTTATTGTAGAAAATAGGACGATAATTACGCCAAAAGTTCATGATACCGAATCACAGATCAGTAAGTCGAGCACGAATTTCTGTCAAAAAATACGTAGCGAGTATTCTATAGAAAAATCCATTTACGCTTAAATGCAGTTTCCAGCAACTCGACTACGAAAAAAAAAACATTTGATACCACTTTATTTTTTATAATTTTAATAAATCCAGTGACAATAAAAACGAAGCTAACGACATATCCATCGTCAGAATCAGTTCAGTCGTTTAGTAGTTATAGGGAAACATAGGTACAAACACATACGTAGGTATAGCCCGGTCACATTATCTCCAGACCTCGCTGAAATGCGAACCTCCGCCCCGTTCTCCTTTCACCCCCGCGCTCGCCACGGCGCGTCAGTACGGTTAGCACTTTCGTTGCCGATACGCGTCGACTTGTTTTCGTGGTATATTTTTAAACATTTCATTCTTACGTTTGGACTTTTACGACGACGCCAGGTCTCGAGATAACCGGGACCGGGTTATAAATGTCTGTCTAGGTATATTTTAGTATGCAGGTCAAACACATAACTCGCTTTTTTGGCTACACTGCAGTCGGGGTCAAGCACACAACCCTTATATTTAGGGCTCTATCCCAAAATAATAAAAATAATCTTATTTGGCTTCGTACACTGAGAAAAATTTCACCTAAAGTACGGAGCATACTGACAATCACCAAAAAGTACGATGATTAGCACCACTTTTTACGGTGACAACTGTCATAATAAATGGTTCTCACCCTAAAAACTGGTGCAAGTACTAGTGTAGTGTAGTAGTACAGTGACAACCATATGTTATGATAGGTGTCACTGTAAAAACTGGTGAAATGAGAAAATGGTGAATTCATCGGAATTTTGATTGCCATTTTTCTCAGTGTAGTCGTGTAAAAACTTACGTGTCTGTCGGTGTGCGTGTGAGGTCGAGCGCTTATGGTGCAGGGCGAGGGGTGCGCCGATGTCATGTGGCACTAGGTCATGATCACGGGAGTGCTCCGCGATCCGCCCTGTCGGAGAAATAAACAACTTTAATGGCAACATTAGCTATACTCCAGATAGACAGCTGTCATTAGAACAGTTCCTTGTCTTTTTAGGGCTCCATACCCAAAGGATAAAATGGGACCCTATTACTAAGATACCACTGTCCGTCCGTCTGTCTGTCTGTCCATCTGCAACCAGGATGTATCTCATTAATCGTGATAGTAAGACATTTAAAATTTTCACAGATGATGTATTTCTGTTGCCATTGCAAAACAGAATAAAATAAATATTTAAGGGGCCTCCCATACAACAAACGTAATTTTTTTTTACCGTTTTTATAGATAATGGTATGGAACCCTTCGTACACGTCTGATTCGCACTTGGCCGGTTTTTATTTCTTTTCTTTTTTTTCTACTCTTGGTTTATGGCTTTTGTGAAGACACTCAACTCAACTTTGCCTGTTTCACGTAAAATAGATCATCAAACGCGGAAAGTTTGTACGACGTAGAATATTTTTATGACAAGACAATTCAATTCTTTACTGACACCACAAACACAGTAAACACGTAAAAAATGTACAAAAGATTTTATTGCTAAGAGTGAAATCTTTCCGACAAGCTGTAATTTTATGAGTTGCAGATTTTTTTTGGGTGGACAAGTCAAAAAAAATCCATGTCATCATTGGGATGTAACCTTAGTTGCTTCTGAACTCAGTTGTCTAATCTCTTTGCTCGGAAGTGTTAACACTACATCAGCTGGACTTAAGTAGGTGCCTATCCTGCATTTCTAAGAAGGTTTTACCTGACCTGACCGATCATGAGCAGTCTATTCGGGTAAACCTTGTTACGAATGCGGGATAGGTATCTACTTATTTATAACCACTGCCAAAACATCTCAGAATTATTTATCTCACTGACCTCACCGGTCTTCCCGTTTCCGGTGTAATTTTTAAACTATTGTCGCCACAAAATGGTGATTCTTACGAATGTAGATTGATTTTAACACAATATAACACTATAGTCGTCACAAAATAAGAGGCCCGTTTGGACACTTGAGAAAGACCGTAGAATGTAACTTGGAACGCTTTTCGCGCATACTTTATGGTGGCATGTAGTGTCCAATTATAACGAAACTCTCAAAAACAGTTACGTTCTCAGTCTTCTTTTTTCAAATATTAGTGTTGTAACTTGTAACCAATTAATTATTGAATTGACGATAGCTCAACTGACGATTTTGGCTCATCATCCGAAGAAAATTATTGATTGAAGATTCAATCACTTTCGTTTTTTCTTGTTTTTTTGTGATTGAATAAATGTTATTGTAACTAAAAATATTAAATTAAAGACAAATTGACCTCTCGCACCATTTCGTATCATTTCAATATACCTATAAAATTCAGTTTAAGTTAAATTTTCGAATCGTAACCTTTATCCAATGTACTTTACAATACAAAATCAAATCGATCAAATACTCATACAAACTTGAATTGATTTATCGTGAGTATCGAATACCGAGTCGTATGGTAACATCACTAGTTACGTAGCAATGACAAACGTCCAAAAGGGCTTCTTATTTTGTGACGACTATAAGCGTAATAGTAATCATATTCATAAATTGAAGACAGATTTATCCAATAAATGACGTAATAATTACCCACAAATAATTGGCAAAGAGTATCAAATGTCATTGTATTTAATGGAGTTATCATTTCGATTGAAAAATAGTTGAAACCAAGCTAAATAATATACATTCATCTATTAACTGCTAAATAGAAGTATTAAAACGATATCTGTTTTTTTAAGTCCATTTTTGTTTATACAATGGTTTTTAAAGGTTTTATTAAAAATCGTCGACTTGTGTTTATAAAATTCCTTGTGTAGATAGTTGAGTTCCTTATCATAATGAAATATAATATGACAGCAGCAATAACTAAGTGAAAGTTAAGGCAAAAAGTGTTTTTAAGTGACATGGAATTTTAACATCTTTTGTGCATGCGTCTCTCGAAAAATGTACAATTGTACAATCTTGAGTTGTTTTGTGCAAACAAATATTTTTTATCCTTATCTTAAAGTTTGCATAGTAAGAAACCTATTCATATACCAGCAGTTGGAATACAATTGTTCATTTACGCGGCCAAGCCCAAAGGTTCCTCAATAGGGAAATTTAAAATACACTGATTCAATTGGCCCCAAGGGTGAAACCCAGGGCAGGGGCCAGGACGGGACTTGCCTTTAGAACCCCAATGTGGGTTGCCAAGTGATAGTTAGAGCCTTACGGCTGTTTCATAAAAAAGTATTATAATTCAAGAGGTTTTTCCCTTTCGGGCGAATGGGAATGCGCTTAACTTGCGGGTCGGGTCGACGGTGTTTTTATGGGAAAAAACAAACATACTTTTACCCCTTTTTGTAAATTAATAATGTATTAAAATAAAAATCTTTATAAATACTTAAAAGACAAAATAAGTAGAGAGCATTGATTTTCTTACTAACAAATTGGATGTCCATTTTCTTGAGAATGTTTTGAAACCGAAGGATTCATCTTACACATTGTGTTCTTATTTTTGCAGCTAAATTTCTACAGCAATTTGGATAAGAGCTCCTTTGTTTAATGGAGCATTGTAGTACAGTAAACTTTGGTAGAGTCGGCTGTGACTGTGACTCACAAAGTTTCATTAGTGTTCATCCCCTTTCAGGGTCAGCGAAAATGGCTCACAGTATGAAATATGAAAGTACTTGAAAAACCTTTAATAAGAATTTTTACTTGAGTACATGGACATCAGTGTTCTCCTTACTTTCGTACCAAAATATCAGTATTTTAAGACAGCAATCAAGTATTTTATACATTCAGAAAATTAGCATTGCCATTCAACGGGGCAAGCTCGCCATCTTTTGGGTACTTTACCGGCAGATAGTGACTAGAGCTCGGTTTTTATCTGTAATATTCTATCTATGTTTATTTAGGTTTTTTGTAGCTGATGTTTTTTTTTATAACTTATGTTTAGTATACTATTATAAAGAAGTAAAGTTTGTGTGTTTGTATATTTGTTAAATTGTAAGGGGTAATCTCGGGATCTACTGAACCGATTTTAAAAATTCTTTCACCAATAGAAAGCCACATTATTGCTGAGTGTCATAGGTTATTTAAAAAACCGAAAAATAAAAAGGCTTTTACGTGGTAGTCCGTTTTGCAAAGTGAATCGGAGAATAACGGTCCGGACGGCGCGCGATGGCTTCGGGTTTAATTAACATTATGTTTCACGGCTTCATTCGACGCGATTTTGTTTTTGTTTACATATTGTAGTTATGTCTCACGTACTGGCCCTCAACACGGATTGTTTAGAGATTTTATTCCCCGCTTTCAAAGTTTTTTATTCTGGTAACACTAGAGATCGTCCATAGTCGTTAAGTTCGTTACTATCGTACCCCCACCTCACTTCAGAGCCCAGAGGGGAGCCATCGGCCGGTCGAACTTCATTCCGTGTTTCCGTGCCGAGGCCTTCGCACGCAAACTAAAACAAGTTGCAATGGAGAAACCGAAAGCGGGTAGCGGGTAGCGGAAAAAAAGCGACGAAGAAATAAAGGATTGGCGCGTCGAGAAATCATCGAAGTCTCATCTGACAGCGAGCCCTTTCTACATTGGATCGCAGCCTCAATCTGCACCGTACTGTTCCCGTTTTACATGGGTCTTGCGGATACTGTCCACCGTACTGTTCCCATTTTTACATGGGTCTTGCGGATACTGTCGCATAAAAATGACAACCTCTGTACTGCACCCTTTCTACATTGGGTCTTTACACAATGGCTTAAGTGTACCCTTTGGGTCGCAGCCTCACTCTGCACTGTACCCCCTTTTACATGGGTCTTGCGGATACCGTCGCATCGGACCTGATCCCGTCGCATCAAAATGACGAAGAAGTGACGCGTGTGTGTTTACACAGTGTGACTATGCCTGCTTTAAGAAAAGAAGGGCTGGTCCGCGTCTTCTTGCTTGTGAGAAAATGCGTCGCTGCAACATCGGAGCAGAGCATCGGAGCAGATATCGTCGCATCGGAGCAGATACCGTCGCATTGGAGCAGATACCATCTCATCGGAGCTGATACTGTCGCATCGGAGCATCGGAGCAGATACTGTCACACATGTTAACATGCATCATACGCAAAACCTCTGACTAAACGAAACTTTCTGAAAAAGTAGGGTAGTTCGCTTTTTTCTTGCCTTGGGTAAAGAAATGCGTCACCGTTACGTCTGTGCTGATACTTTCACATCAAGAACCCTGAGTTTTTTACTAAGCTACAGCTTAGCTTAGCCTTGGTTAGTTGCAAAGTGTTACAAGTTGCATATCCAAACGGAAAACTGACTAGTTATATTTTGTGCAGTGTATGCTAATTATTACAGGAAGTGTATATTATGTGCTCAAACCACCTTAAATATACTTATTACACTTACTTACTTTATTTTTATTTACTGTTGTGGCTGTACTTCTGTAATTTTGACTTCAAGTTGGGCTATTTAAACCTTTATGAAATATTAACGTTATTTTTGCTTAATCATAGCTTACGCTACACTCGGGCTAATATATTGTCTAAAAATTATGTTATAAACAGCTAGTAAATGCAGGGACATGACAAGAGTATAAATATAATTATTATGTGCTTATACAACACATTCTACTATGCTAAGCCTTGCAAAGCTTTTGCTTTGCTCTTGTTTTTAAAGTATTTTTCACATTACGAACATGTTCTTACATTATAATTCTAGAATAACATTCTAGCTTATGCTATACATATACCTAGTAGGTATTATTACTGTGTAATACACTTCTTTAATTTGAGGCAATACAGTATTCTACGAGATACGACGTGTTTACTGTGCATTATAATTCTAGAACGAACATTCTAGTTTATGCTATACAGTATTACTGTGCAATATACTTCTTTAAGTTGCTGCAGAACAGTATCCTACGAGACGCGCCGTGTTTATGTTGTTTTATACTATGCATAACCTCACTAGTTGATGCAGTACAGTGTTCTACGGGATGCGACACACAATTATTAAATAAAAATTCATATCAATAAGTATACGTTTATTTAGGATTATCACATCCATAGGACTTAAAAGTAACAAAAATCAATAAATAAATAAGTCTGAATTACACTACGTTTTATGTAACTTTTGTAGGATGCAGTATTCTACGATGTGTGTCGCTATGAAAATTAACGAAGTTTTGACACGTTTTTTTCTGCTAAATACGATATGGGTGTCTTACACCGCATTATAGGTACTATGCAAAAGTTAGGCAAACAGTTTACATTGTGCTATACTTCTCCAAGTCGGCAATTGTTATTTTTACTCCTTAATTTATTTTATTTTTAGGTACATTTATACCTCTAGTTATTAGTTATTATATGAACAAACAGTTTCTACAAAACCATAACTGTGTGCGTTTGCCACATAAATTGATATACCTATTGATCATTATTTTAACACATTATTTTTGATAATTTCGTTATCAATATCTTTAGGAGGATTGTCCGTATGATTCAAAATACCACCGAGCACCGAGCTATATGTTACTATTATTTTCAAGTTAGGAAACTGCTGGATACAAATTTTTCAAAAGTAAAGTAATGTGTCACTGACACTTCAGTCTTATACCATACTTTATTAAGTTAAAGAAGGGTAACACAAGAAAAAATATATTATGTATATTATATAAAAAATTTATTCCTGAGTTCAGATCATACAAGGACACATATTTTGTCACATGGTTAGTTTTTTACGCTGTATGCTACTCTATGTATTCTTATACGACGAGAAACGTCTATCACGATGGGTTTCTTAAGTAAATGGTAAATGTCACATTTTCAATTATTCATTGCTGATACACATTAAGTAAAACAGAGATATGCAGAGTTACAAAAATGCAAATACACTTGGTCCGATTAATCGATTCACTTCATAATTTGGTGTGACAGCCGCTCTCACTAGGCGACGGCTTTATATTAGGAGAGTTAACTTTGAACATTGGTAGACGCCCGCGCCACCAGGTTGGAGGAGCACAGTTTGTTAGCAGTAGAAAATAGAACCATCACTGCCACCGCCGTGTGACAGTTGCGGCTACTGAGAGGAATTCAAAAGATTCAAAATTCAAAATAATTTATTCAAATATGGGTACATCAATGCACACTTATGAATGTCAAATACAGTTTTTACGAATAAATTAATACACAATAAATTAAATGTCAAAGAAAACAATATTATTAGAATGTCAAAAGGAGTAGAATTTGCGCAAATTCTTGTAGACCGGGTGCCTCATCCTAATTGCAAAAATGTTTTTTGTTTTTATTTTTATCGTAGCTGAAATTTAATTTACTTAAATAGAGACTCCAAGAAGATATGTAAGTTATGATAAAGTATCGCCATGATGACGACCAGAAATCGATATTAGTAATGCGAGCTAGTAATATAATTAAGGCTTAAGAATTCAAGAAAAATAAATGTTGGATTTTGTTTGAAAAAATCAAAGTACCTACACAATGTTTACTTAACTTAAAACTCATTGATGGATCATTAGTGTCACTGTCAAATGCTGATATCGTCATTTATTCAGTCAAATAAAATCAAGTTAACTTCAATAATTAAACAATTATATGTACAAAAACTTGGCTTAAACATTAAGCAATTCATTATTTTTAGATTAAAGATCCCTTGAGTTTTTTTTCAGTAATGTGATATACTCGCAAAATATTATGAATAATGCTAAAAGACAATAAGAATTTATCCTAGTGCATGTAAGCATTATATTTCTCTTTTTTTTGTGATTTATTTATTTTTTTTTTTTTTTGACATTGTAAGTTTTAACTTCAATTTCTACCAGCTTGAATGTCCTTGCTGATGTCTTATCACACGAACTCTGCACACCCATACATTGGTTTATATGACTCAAACAACGTAGTTGGTTAGCCAAGGACCCATTTCGTTGATTTTTCAGAAATAATGTCACTAATACAATACAATAACTGATTATTATGTACTAAATCTTGGATTACATTTTCTGATATGACACATAGTCACAGTTATCAGCCAGAATTACAATTATTTTTTTTTTTTTTAATGCTTGAGAGGCTTTTGATTATTAATTTTATTAAGTTTTTCAATATTAGTATTAATAACTTTTTTAAATAGACTGTAAACCTAACCGTATCTAACGATAGACGGACTCCACCACTAAATCCAATAAAATAATATTTATCTTATTAGTTCTTCATTAGTTGGAGTTTTCTCGTGCTGGCGACATGTCGCAGTATCGTCCAGCACCTACACTGGGAATGTCTTCTGGGAATATTGTATCATCATACATTATGATTTTATGTACCTATATAGGTAGAAGAAGCAGCATAGATACAGATCCAGCTCTCAAATAAGTTATCATATTTTGTTAGCGTAGTATAAAAAATCTAACGATTCGAAATTTATTTCAAAACTGACATGCTGGGATGGATGCTCAGAACATTTTAAGCTAAATGTTCACAACATGCCAACAGTCTGTGGCGGGATCGATTCGGTTATAAACATCATATAAAAGGATATACATAATTATGTATTTGTATTTTGTAAAAAATTTGTTTCACATTTCACTAATTTTCTCTGAACATCCTACAATATGTAAACAAAAACAAAATCGCGTCGAATGAAGCCGTGAAACATAATTAATGATCAAACGAACTTACCAAGTGAAGTTCGATCACAATTATGTGAACGGCTTCATTCGACGCGATTAATATATACACCCTCCCATAAATAGCTTAGCTAAGTAACCTACTTAGTACTTATATACAATGTATATAAATGCCCTAACCCTAATAATGAAATGTGAAATTGATAATTGGTAATCATAATCAATTTATGGGTAATTTTTTCCATTACCGGTCACAAAATAAGTAGTTAGTAAAACTATTGCTCTAAACAGAATGAAGTTCGACCGGCCGATGGCTCCCCTCTGGGCTCTGAAGTGAGGTGGGGGTACGATAGTAACGAACTTAACGACTATGGACGATCTCTAGTGTTACCAGAATAAAAAACTTTGAAAGCGGGGAATAAAATCTCTAAACAATCCGTGTTGAGGGCCAGTACGTGAGACATAACTACAATATGTAAACAAAAACAAAATCGCGTCGAATGAAGCCGTTCACATAATTGTGATCGAACTTCACTTGGTAAGTTCGTTTGATCATTAATTATGCCCAACGAAGTGGGCACGGGTCAGCTAGTGTTTAGTATATAAATGTTAGTGTTATTATGACAAATATTTTTTGCAGAAAATATAGACTAGATTTAAAACATCATTTCCATTACTGCTTCGCGAATGTCACAACAGAAAATCCTTTGACTGGAACATAATCTAAACATTTCCACAGTTTTACGATGAAATTTTTATTGTATATTATTTCAAGATTTCAACGTGGATTATAAATTTAACAACACTGCTCGCCAGACACAAGATACCTAACATAACACTCGTCACTTTGAAGTTATAACATGTCCAATGTTAGCTTAGGACTCACTAATACTGTAAGTGACTTACTTGTGTTTACTTGTGAAGTTACGAGCAATTGCTTTAAGCTGTTCGTATAGGAGGCGACAACCTTCCGTACCGTGATGACGATCCAGGCCGTCATTTGTCGTGTACTTCGGTATATACGAGTACGTCACGTCGACGGTTGCTATTATATAATTTGGTTCGATTCGAACATAATAATTATTTTTACAAAACAAAAAAACAAAAACCGACTTCAAAAGACCGACTATTGAGTTATTCATCTATTTGTCGCGCACGTACTTAATGCAAATTTAAGATTATATGGTTTTCTCATGGATACCATTATCAGAACTGGACTAAATTGGACCACACGGGAAACGTCAGCTTTCTAATAAAAAAAGAATCATCAAAATCGATTCACCCAGTCAAAAGTTATGAGGTAACAAATATAAAAAAAAAATATACAGTCGAATTGATAACCTCCTCCTGTTTTGAAGTCGGTTAAAAATTGCGACTAATTTTTGATACTTCGGTTGCCTTGTTGCTTTTTTACCTGTTTTGTCATTTATTTGTCCGTGTTTATATAATTAATTAATAATCATGCCGTAGAAATAAGTTTTAAACGGCCCTTCGTGTTTGGAAAACCATTCGTATCTCAATTAATATACTACACATGTACACACAGTAAATTGTACTTTTTATGTTCTTATGTTACTCGTATGTTCGTATGTGTAAGTTTTACATCCATTAACATTTTTAAGATAAAAAAACATTTTGAATTATTGAAAGTAGGCATAGTGCACGAAAGGCGTTAGATAAACCTACCTCACGTTCCACTTTGTCCGCTAAATAATTTAATTAGTTTCGTAGAAGTAAGAAACCATTATGAATTATAGTTCCAGTTTATAGAAATTCGCTTTATAATAATAAATATTGTTATTACTTAATTTTAATCAAATGTAATTTATTAACCATACTAATATTGGTACGCCACACGTGGCAAGAGCATGAGACTGTAAACTAATAATACTAACACCATGTATGCAATTCTGTATTTTGTGTACGACCATGTTCTGCAAATAAATGTTCTGATTCTGATTCCTGTTTGGCTACAAACGAGTATGTATTCTGTGAAATGTGTGCTACCCACTAATACTATAGACGCGTCTTACTTGAATATCTAAGCGCATTTGACGTAAAATGAAAGAAGAATAAGTTATGAGAGCAGATTGTAAAAAAGAAAATAATTTTAATACTCAGCAACTGATAATAATGATGATAAATAAAAACAAGGCTGTCCAATTTATTAACCGCAATTTAATATTTATTCAGCTGATATACCACACGAATACACATTTATTTTAAAAAAACGTAATCGCTCAAAAATATAACTTCAAAAATATAATTTACATTTCCCAGGAAATAAATACAATATTCGACCAAAATAAAAAATACGACCAAAGCAAATTGAAAAAGCTTATTCAAATCTATCGAGGGTGCTCAGGTGGGAACCGGCAATGGTAAAAGTAATTCTAGAAAATTGTTCATATTGATACGCAAGTTTTGTGTTTTGCGTGTATTTTATCTCCGATGGGAATACACGCTTACCTTCTCTTTATGGATGCAAACGTTTGCGTATTAGGAAATCTAAGCTATTTTCAAAACTTTCACGAAATAGGTATAACTGCATGTAAAACAACTAAGGTCATAAGTAAAAACTTATGAGCGCTGGATGCTCTAACAACTTCTCGCTAACACGAAATACTCGTATCACATGCAAAAACAAGGCAGTGAATTTTAAAGACTGATTAAGATTGAGTTGGATAGATTACATGCATACTAGATTAATTAACTATTAGCTGCGTGGTTCTTTCTTTTTGTTTTTTTTAAATTAATAATAAGATTGTGCTTGACCGCCATCTCGCCTGATGGTAAGCAACGATACGGTCTACGATGGAGTATGCTTGCCTAGAAGAAACCGATTCACTCGCGACTTGAAGACTCTCAGAGTAGTCACAAGAGTCACCTATCCCACAAGAGCCGCTATATTGTCAAGATAAAAATAGCATAACATGTGTATCCACTGTATAAGCCACGTTCATACCAAATTTCCACCAAATCAAACTTGCCGTTTTTACGTGACTAAGTAATGAAGTTCTAAAATAAAAAAACTAAAAAACACGCTTTGTTTAGTGTATTGTCATCAGTCCTCGATTTATCTACAAAGTTTGAACGAAATCTGACCGTTTAAAGTGGGTCAAAATTGCGCCCAAAGAAGTCGGTTACAAACATACATACAAACTTACAGGTGAAGCTAATAAAAAGTGTGTAAAAACAAACTTTTACACTTATTAAAAATATGATGATTATCTTTCTAATTTGTGAGATATTTCATTGTAACCAATGTGAAGAGGGCGCATGAATATTTTATTTGTTGCTGGAAACTATACCCTTTCTGAAGCAAAAATAATTGGGCCAAAGGTAAGGATAATAGCAGTAATTAAAATTAATGGTAGGCAGAGCCTTAATTAAACCGTGGTTATGTCGCTGTCGTTATTGTTTTAAATTATTATATTCAGGAATTTTGCGTATTTTATTATTTGTTTTAAAATTTCGGATTGCACGATTTTAAACTTTTGCGTTATAATATTTTACAGAATCAAATAATCGTGTCTCTCAGCGATTACAATTCTGTTTTCGACTGCCTTAATAAAAACAGTAGGTTAATAAAAGGTAGACCTTTAGAAAATGTTAGCTAGATTTAGATTTTTTATTGGCTAATGCTTAGAACTTTGTACCCGGTACTACTCGGCTTTCGGCCTGTCAGGTTCAAATAAATAAAGTTGAATCGGCTATAAAATTTAACCTATATATAGCGCTTCGAAGAGGTGAGCGTATCTTTTCATTGGTGAAATATTTTTTAATTTCAAATAGGACTTGTAGTTCTGGAATTTACCCTCAACAAATCCAAAAAGATTCATATTATTTTTTGTCAGAACATTGTCAGAAACAATAAGAAAAATGCTGTTCTTAATAATTAGTGAACTAGTATAATAATTTAAACTACTTACTAGCCTGAGGCTAGATTGTAACTTTATTATGAAATGCTCTTTATGTGTTTCTTAAAAAAATAAAAATTAAAGAAAAGAACATGGTAAGTAAGTACACAAAATACAGAATTGCATACATGGTGTCATTAGTTTACAGTGTCATTTTCTTGTTTAAACTTCACCTGTTAATAATATTAAGTATAGATAAAGATATAGTTTGTACCTAACACCCACATCATAGCTATATCCTATCACGGAAGCGTCACATTGATCATAATGTCGTTGAAAGACGCGTCGTGCTCTAAGAAGGGGGAAGACAGGAAGGATACAGGTCGATTGTTTAGATTAACATTACGAAGTTCAAATCAACCAGACAAAGCAACTCGACTCAAGGGCACGTAAGGTCGTCTTGAAAGGGAGTAGCAGGTATTGTACAATCGTACATTATATGGCAGCAGTACCTCAAACGTAGGGTACGATGAAAAGGGTTGCTCAAGAGCACGTAATTATTTACCCGTTAATGCCAACAGCAGCTTGGATTTGAATTGGTATGATACTCACCATTTGACTGGTTAAGTTGAAAGAGATCAAAGTTAATTCTAATGACTGAGTCACTCAAAACGGTCTCTTTCAAATTTTCAATTTCACGTTTGGTTTTAGTCGTCAACTGTTTTTAAGTTTTGATAATTATCACTGTAATATCATTTGCACTGTCCCGTTATCATTAACATTAAAATAACCACAACATATCACTGCAACTCTGCAAAAAACAGGTACATTTTACGTAACACTCCCCTGGGGAGTATTTTCCGGAACAGAGGAAAAATCAACCATTATATTTTATGGGCAAATGCACTCAGCGCCGACGGAAATGCGGGGTTTACTGTATTTTTGTCTAGATATATAAAATATCAAACGGGTTGGTTATATCTTGTGCGCAGATTGTACCAACACTGTCCAGGCCCCCTGATCGCACTCTATTATGGTTTGATGGGCCATCTCCGTTGTGACACGCTGTAATAACACTCAGTTATGTAGATCATTACATTATCCTAAATAACGTAAAAGAACTGTTACGTCCAGTTTAAAAAAAAAAACATATAGAACTGGTTTCCCGCCTAAAAGATGAAGCAAGCCCGATTAAATTACTTGAGCTTTGTTTTGGACCGTAATATTATAATATTGTGATATTCCAAGATAAATATATTTATGTACTTATATTTAAACATTTCAATTGAAAAATAAACCAATTTTTGAATTGAATGTGATTAATTAATGTAAATAAAACAGTTATATAAACAACGACTGCTAAGCCATGTCAGAGGCCTACAGGCGGCCAAAAACTCAGAGATTTAGACAGAACTACAAAGAATAACCAAAGTCAGCCGCTCGACCTCTATAAACTCTTTTTAACCGACTTCAAAAAAGGAGGAGGTTATCAATTCGACTTTGTTTTTTTTATGTTTGTTACCTCATAACTTTTGACTGGGTGAATCGATTTTGATTATTCTTGTTTTATTAGAAAGCTGACGCTTCCCGTGTGGTCCCATTTAAATTTAGTCCAGTTCTGATAATGAACCATATAAGTCTTAAATTTTCATTAAGTAGGTACGTGTGCGACAAATAGATGAATAACTCAATAGTCGGTCTTTTGAAGTCGGTTTTTGTTTTTTGTTTTGTAAAAATAATTATTTTTTATTCTTGACTTCTCGAGTTTGTAGTTTTTTGTAAAGGTTACCACTTGGTTTCAATAACTTGAGAGCACTGCTTCTGCTAATACAAGTATAGTGGTTTTGATCCGAGTTATTTGAGCGATCAGCATCGTTCGGTGACATCAGATCTCGGATTGTGCCTTGAACGTGAATATAATGAAACGTCATAAAATAAATCATAAATACTTGTATAATATTATTTATTTATTAAATATATATAAATAATTATCACATTTATAAATTTATATCTACACACATTTAGTAACTCGTGAAAGGATTAGTAAAAATAAAATATGAATTAAAAAAAACACCCAATTAGTATAAGTTGTCAAAAACCGCTACAAATACGTACATAATTTGAGCAGTAAAATGATAAATCAATAAACTGTCGTAATAAATTGTGAAATCATAGACGTTGAGTTCATACCAATAAATAAAAATTATCCGTATTGTTTTCTACAAGACATTCCACATCAGCGAAAAGTGGTCAGAACATTTTAAGCAGTGACTAACTTTAAGCAGGACCTATAAGTAACGTCCATAATGTACAGATCGGCTTCACCGTGACATTGTGTACGCAACCCAAATCGTCGTCAAAATGACCTACGGGGCCCAAGTTTGAAGGCATTTTAAGACAGATCTAAACTAACTAAAAATATATCTGTCTTTATCATTGCAAGCCATTAGACAAGGATGCCAGTAGTTTTAGAAAATTTAGATCTGTCTTAAAAAGCCTTCAAACTTGGGCCTATTGTCCACACTTCACCCACATAATACTACGTCCACACGTGAACCTCCCATTGATCATGCAATGTCACACGACGGATATAATACACACAATAATTAGAAGACTTAAAGAACAAAACCGTTCGAGCTTGTGTAGTGTTAGTCGTAAGTAGTGATTATAGTGAAAGTGTAAAGTTTAATATAAAGAACACGTGAACATTGTGTCTTCGCCTTAATAGAAACAATAAGAAAAGTGTTAATGGATACATTCTCAGTACAAAACTAGTTACCTAGAAATTTGAGTTAGATTTAAATTAATTATTAGCCTAAGGCTAGATTGTAATTTTATTAAGAAATGTTCTTTTAGTACTTCTTAAGTAATAGAAAAAAAAACACGGTGGATAAAAATAACCCGGAGGGAATACGAATGAATCGAGACACATGCGAGCCCCGAATTTACTGGCTTCTGACCTTCAAACCTGAAGATTGTGAAGACTGTCATTTCGGAAGTGGATCGTAATAGAAAATCAATATTAAGACATGATGTTATAATACGTGAGCACTCTCGTATTAATTTGGGGAGTGAGTTCTTCCGTATTAACTTTAAGAAAATGCGTCAAAACTATGTACTTTTCTAAGACATAATAATTATAAGTAATAGCAAATAATCTACTTAATATGTTATTTAATGGCCACACAAAATATTATTTTCCATCCGATGGTTAGCTGGAAGAGATCGCTATTAGCGATAAAACCCCAACTTGTGGCACTACTTTCTCTTTTTTTTCTATTTTATAACTCTAGTTGTATCTCTTTGTTATCTAATCTATCTATCCTATCTAATCTAATCTATCTAATCTAAATCTAATGATTTAACTGTCAAATGCCTCCTATACGCTGATGATCAAGTTATATTAGCATCATCAGAGGAGGAGCTGCAGGCGATGGTTGATATTATGCATGGTGCCCTAAAAAGCAAAGGTATGAAAATGAATGTATGTAAGACGAAAGTAATGGTTTTTGAAAGAGAAGAAAGTATGTCGAATTGTAGAGTTATGATTGAAGGAGAAAGAGTGGAGCAAGTGAAAGAGTATGTTTACTTGGGATCAAAGTTTACGAGAGACGGCAAGTATGATTGTGATATTGAGCGAAGAGTGTTGGCAGGAAACCAAGTGAATGGAGCCCTGCATAACTTTATGAGCAGCCAGAACGTATCGAAAAGGGCACGATTGGCTGTACATAGGGGAGTGCTGGTCCCCACACTTATGTATGGTAGTGAATGCTGGGTTTGGCAGAAGAAGCATGAAAGTAAGATTAATGCTGTGGAAATGAGAAGTCTGAGAAGTATAGCTGGAGTGACATTGATGGATAAGTTGAGGAACAGCGTGATAAGGGAACGTTGTGGTGTGGTAGAAGATGTAGTGACAAAGATAGAAAAAGGGATGCTGAGATGGTTCGGACACGTAGAGAGGATGGATGAAAGACGATTGACGAAACAGATTTATGAGGCGAGTGTGAATGGACAAGCTGGTAGAGGTCGACGTAGGCGAACGTATCACGATCAAATCGAAGACGTTCTCAATAAAGGCCACGTAAAAAGTACCCGCAACCGACGAGCTTGTATGAAAACACTTATGAAAGTAGAAGAAGCGAAAGACATATGTCAGGATCGTAGCAAGTGGAGGGATGTAGTCTCTGCCTACCCCAATAGGAAAGAGGCGTGATAATATGTATGTATGTATGTATCCTATCTATCTTAAGCAATATAAGTATTAGAAAATTTAAACATATCTGTTACACTAATCTAGTAATTAGGTACATACACTTCTAAATCAGCATCTAAAAAAAAAAAAACAAAAAAAATATATATATATCTATATATAAAAATGAAACCCGTTTTCCTTGGTCACGGCATCGCGCGTGAATGGCTGGACCGATTTCACTAATTCTTTTTTTGTTGTATTTTTTATTATTAGGAGAAGGTTCTTACAGTTACGTTACGTTAAAAAAATATTAAGAAAATCTCTCAGAAATATTGAAAAACCCTAAAAACAGCCCTTTTCTTTTTCCCATAAAAACGTATGGCAGTACGAAGTCTGCCGGGTCAGCTAGTATATAATAAATTATCATGCAAAAAAAGATGTAGAGTTTTGTTGAAAAATATTAAATTCAAAATGTCTCAATACGGACTAGCTGTTCAAATACATTTTAGTGTCCGAGCCCCTCAGCCAACTCGTAATAAAAAAAGACTAATAAAAAGACAATTTTTCACAAGTTCAACAAAATCTGCGACCGCGGGCTGTGACATACCTAAACTTTACCTTATTTTTCCATGAAAAGTTTTTGTACTCGCAAAAGTCAGTAATGGGCACGAGTTCGAAAGTGCTAAAGTCGTTACAAGTTTTAGATACGACGAATTCACGACACAGTACCTGTGAAACATTCTTGTGACTTCCCATATAATGATAGAAGTAAAAACTTGACTGTTCTCCGAAGTTTGTCTCAATCGTGAAAAGTTACAATGAAGCCCATTAAACGTAGGTACTTAGGTATTAGACAAAAGTGCCGAGATCAAAAAAAAAACAAGTTTGATGTCAAAGTTTATTTTCCTAATGCATGACTGTAGCCGGTGGACGAGAAATCGTCTATAAGTTTTTTGCAGTTTTAAAAGTTGGTAATTTTTTATTATCTTTTAGACTGAGTTGTTTAAAATTTTACTAATCATTTTCCGGGATTTTAGAACAATAATTGAAAGAGGTACTTAAAGACGTAAATGTTTTTAAAAATGTTTGCTGAAAAACTCGTAGTTTTTTGAAAATATCGGTGCTGATCCTTTTTTCCCTGCTATAAATAAAGCTACAAATAAAGCTTCTTGGTGTATGTAGATAATATATTCACACGCTTGATGAACATTTTCTTATTAGCCAAATTTCATGTAGAAACCTTAAAAATATGTAATAAATTAATTTCATCATATTTTTTAACCGACTTCAAAAAAGGAGGAGGTTATCAATTCGTCTGTATGTTTTTTTTTTATGTTTGTTACCTCATAACTTTTGACTGGGTGAATCGATTTTGATGATTCTTTTTTATTAGAAAGTTGACGCTTCCCATTTGGTCCCAGTTCAATTTAGTCCAGTTCTGATAATGGTATCCATGAGAAAGAAAACCATATAAGTCATAAATTTGCATTAAGTACGTGCGCGACAAATAGATGAATAACTCAATAGTCGGTATTTTGAAGTCGGTTTTTGTTTTTTGTTTTGTAAAAATAATGTTCTTGTGTTCTAAATGAATTGTGATGACAGTAAAGCAGTGACATTTTTTTTTTAATAATGTAGTTGTGTTGCTTGCTGGTATGACCTATGTGTAGATCCATAATGATCGTACTATACAGGTAATTAGCTCGTCTTACTTGTCATGTGACACGCACGTCTGTTGCTGCTCACAATAACATTGTATTTCAAGTTTTGTTACGATATCACGCCTGTAAGTCGCACGCGAGTCGGACAGACAGGTCCTGAAAGCCAGACTGCTGTCAGCGATAGAGTATGATAGATAGTAGTATCGACTATTCCGCCTAACCGAAACCCTAAAAGCCAAAATCAAACCTCTATTGGCTTTTATCAGGACCTATTGTTACTAAAGCAACGTTTACATGAGTATGAATCGTAGCAATTGAATATCCACCAGCCTTGGAGTTATCAATTACTTAATTATAAATAATTTTTTTAAAGATATTATGACATTAAAAAGTCACCTATTATTCTACTAGAGAAAGATGACGACCTCTTAGTGTCCGAGGCCAAAATACAATTTGGGTCGCTACGCCAGCAAAGTTAGTTAGCTGAGAAATCTGCCAAAATTTTCTTATGAAGTGGTTGAAAATGATTGTGGCCGCTCTGTACACTAGAATACGAATTGAATATGAAGATTAAGTACAGAAGAGAATACTCAACAAAGCTATTCTTATCCTTATAAGTGTGAGGCATTTGATGACACTGTAAAGACTGCATAATTTCACAGAACAAAAAAAAGACGTGCTGAAAAAAAAGCGAAGTGAGAAGAAAAGGTGGGTTGAAAATAGTTGATTATGGCGATGACGATGAAGTAGGCTACAAATATTATATTTAAACGTTTTAAAGTGAATAAAATGAGTAGGTAAGCTTTAGGAACTACTGTCGTAAACGAGTATACGTATAATAGTACGAATGTCCAGCATCAAAATCCACTAAACTTTACCACAAAAATATCATGCAGCCACTGTTGATTTTAGCATTAATGGCTTCAAAATACCATTCCGAACTTATGAAAACAAATGTGTTTATTCACGACCCGAAGCGTAATGCTCCGAAGAGTTATGATACCAAAACAACGGTCGTTTCATGTTTAATTCAATACTGTGGCCATTCCCCGATCATAGCTGAGAACGTATCATCGAATAAATAAAAGCGAACTAATACTTGGGTAGTCGTTGATTTTACATAATCTAAAGGTTTAAAATAGATTTCTAAATAAATGATCTACTCGTAACATTTTGAAAATATTAGAATGGACGTTCTTAACACGCAACTTACTTAGCAGATTTTGTAGAAAAAATATATAAATAAGAAGAAAAATAACCGGCCAAGTGCGAGTGGGACACGCGCACGAAAGGTTCCGTACCATTATCCATAAAGACGGCAAAAATCACGTTTGTTGCATGGGAGCCCCCTTAAATATTTATTTTATTCTGTTCTTAGTATTTGTTGTTGTAGCGGCAACAGAAATACGTCATCAGTGAAAATGTCAACTGTCTAACTATCACGGTTCATGAGACACAGCCTGGTGACCGACCGACAGACGGACAGAAAGACAGAGAGACGGACGGACAGCGAAGTCTTAATAGGGTCCCGTTTTATCCTTTGGGAACGGAACTCTAGTTTTAAAGTTTTAGTTGTTGTCGTTGAATCTAATGGACTAGTCATAAATAAGAAAAAAACAAATTAAAGTAAGGTAATAATTTCATAGCGAATCTTATTTTAAATCAATTTTTTCTTTTCTTGTTTTAAAATCGGCGCAGTTAACTCTATATGAATAAATATAAATAATTAAACGGTTATCAGTGTATATGTTAAAAAGGACGGTCTTATCCTTGGATTTTTTATAAAAAAATTAAATCGTCTCTTTGTTTATTTCCTTTTTTTCTTTTATCACTTTCACTCGGAGCTCAACTCAAATGCAAATGTGCTTATCATGTCGCGGCGTCGATCGTAAACATGTTTTTGTATATTTTACTCTTTTTAGAAATAACAAGGTTTTACTGCGTGGTATTTTTTGTTTTCATAATAGGCGTGACGAAACATTTTAAAATCCTCTTCCATAATGTGTAATGTGATGTGTTAATGTGATGTGTGATGTGTGTGTGTGTGTGTGTGTGTGTGTTTACTATTGACAAAAAAGCCTTTGTTTCGGTAATAAACTTAAGTTTAACGAAGTTTGAAGCCATTTTTCTCAATTTTTTTCAATAGTGCCCGAAAACAGCTCGCATGTGTCATGGCGCCGGCTTGACGTCACGGATAGTTAAAAATGTCATTGTGTCTATGCGTAGCGAAGAAAATAAACAAATCGTTAAATTAGTTCGTGTGATAAAAATGAATTCCAAAGTTTACAAGTGTTGTTCAGTACCGCTGTGTAAGAACACATCAATAAGAGCACCCAACAAAGTGTTATATTATGTTCCAACCAAGAAAATAATAAGAAATAAATGGTTAAAGCTCGCACGGGGAAACCCTAGCGACGTAGGAACGAATTCGCCAATTTATCAAAACAAAACAAAACAGTTTTCACTGTTTTGTTTTTTTTTATCAAAACAGTGATCAGCGGAGTGTACATAGGCGTGACGTAATACGCTGTGATTGGTGTTTCAGTCAAAATGGCCGATTGCAGTATTTTAATGTTTTATTTTATTGAAAATCTTAATAAATAATCTGTTTCTTTTTTATTAATCTAAACCTGTCTTTTAAATTTTTTTAATCTGATTTCTCCGCTAAAATAATTGAATCGACGATTTTTTGATTCTGTCGTCATGCCTATTTAGTTCATATTATACCTATTTTAACTTTTTGCAGGACATCAAATACAAGAAAAATAAACCAGACTTTATCTTAATGCACTTTGTCCTTTGAAATTGCTAGAATTGAGCTAGAATCGTCGTTGTGATTGCTCTTATCTATGTCTTGTGATTGCAAAGTCGCGAGTGAATTCGTTTCTTCATGGGAAGCGTGCTCCATCGTAGAGTATCGTCATAACTTACTATCAGGCGAGATGATGTTAAAACGCAAGCTTAAATTAGATTTTAAAAAATGTTGATTGTGATGTTTAAAAACATAATTTACTATATTACAAAAACTGAAGTGGTTTAGATGTTTTTTAGTAGAAACTAAACTAGACTACAGACAAGGTACTCGACTTAATCATACGTAAAATATATCTGTGTAATTCTAACAAAAAATAAAAACAACAAAAATGTTTAAATGATTACATCTTTTTTAAAAGCTTTTATTTATCTTGCAATGTATGTAACTCTGTCTTTTCGAGTGGAATCTTGCAACTCAATTTTGAACCACTTCCCAATATCCGATTGAGCTGAAATTTGGTATAGTGACTCCGAAGACAGTGCAATAAAAGCTTTTCTTTTCAATATTTTTAAATTAACTTATTTTAAACCGTGATCAATGGCGTTCTATGGTATTACAGGCCAAGACACACTTTGAATTGCTACGTCAGAAGAATAAATCCATTTTTAAATTTAACTCACATACACAATTCTGCAGCACCCTATCATTCTTCCGAAGCTTATTCTGTCGCGTCGCCAGTTTACAATACAAATAGATTAGCGATGGCTTAAACAAGTTTAAGGTGCGTTCAGTACCGAACTAACTCATCCAAATTCCGCCTATTTATGCAAAACTATTCATAATGGCAACGCAATTAGCCGCACTCTGGCTTGCTCTGAACTAACGGAACCGTGCGGAAGCTCGATTCAGCCGCTCGAAACAACCTCCAACTAGACTTTAAACTGGAATTAACTCGCACAATTAACTCCCCCGACTCGGATTAGCTTTTCAGTGTTTTAAACAATGTAATGAAGTGATGTGTTATTAAAAGCTTTTATTTAACTTGCAATGTATGTATGTATGTAAGTGGGTATATATTTGTTCGGGTGAAATCTTGCAACTCAATTTTGAACCACTTTCCGATGTCCGATTGAGCTGAAACTTGGTATACGAGTACGTATGTAACTTCGATGACAATGCAATAAAAGCTTGTATTTAAAAATATTTCGTAAAATAGCTTAATTTAAAATATGTGTTTTGTTAAGTTTTGTGTTAGGAGGTTTTCGTAGCAAGCTCGTAGCGCTCGTAGCACTTTGCGCGAATTTTAATTAAAATTAAGTAGAGTTTCCGCTACTTATTATTTAAAATTTTAACTCCAATATTTTACCCGTCCGCCCTGACAAAAAACGCTGTCAACAACTACTGTTGTTATTCTCGTAGTTGGTGGAACACTGAGATTAAAAAGTTTATAAAAAGTAAAGCAATAGATCTACAAAAGCGCAACCAGTGTAGCAGACTATGATTCTTTGGTTTTTCGTAGCCGTCTATTATTACTTTGGAAACTATTTCAATGTTATTTTTTACTCATTCTAGTGTATAAAATACATATTAGTATATTTCAGGCAGAACAGATACACATAAATAGATTTCGTTTATCTCCAATTTCTAAACATTGTTGCGATTTGTTTTCACGAAAACAAATGACACTTTTCCTGAAAAAGAAAACAGTGGCTAAGTTCCCAATAAAACAAAGTTGCGGCTCTATGATGTCTCATTTTGTGGTCCAGCAGCTTGGCTGACAAAAGTTCCAAACAAACTTGTTTGTTTCCTCTTTTTATTTAATCACGCTATAGCGTTACGTAACAAATACAATAAAGAGTTTTAATATACAGCTGGTTGCTTAGATGTTACTCGTACCTACCAGCTAAAGGTTATTGTTTTAGTTCGAAACGAATGAAACTAGGTGGCGCTTTATAATGCTCTTAATTTCTTCTACTTTCATTTAAATCAAGCTTAATAGAGAAGGTATATGATCTGTACTAATATCAGAAAGCCTTGCAGTCCGCATGAGGCCCGCGCTTCTGTGCTAAATACTAGTTGTAATCTCATCTTGAATTCAAAGCAAAGCTGCGAACATAATTAGTTCTAGCCTCAGATCAAGTAGAAAGGCAGATAGAGTCCCGCCTTCGATACAGGTGAAGCCAAAAAAACTACCCTACTTACGTTTTACTATTCTTACGTCAGTTGCTCAGAGAACGTGGACAAGAAAAATAAGTAGTAATAAGGGTAGTTTTTATGCGTCAATATGAGCTTGAAGTATGCATACAAGGCCAGTAGAGTATTTTTTTTTTGGCTTCACTTGGATCTAAAGCGGGACTGCCTTTTAACTTAATCTGAGGTTGTAGCATAAAATCTTAGGCGTTTTATATCCAGAGACTTCTGATTTTCTTAGAAACTAGGCTTAGCCTAATCAGATTGTAGGTTTATATTATGTTATTAAATTCTTACTAAGTTAATTAATGAAAAGAAATCTCTGCAAGCCAAAATTAAATTTTACCTCAGCACTGTTTTAATTGAAAAATAAATGAGATTTACTCTCTGAATGATAATCCAGAGTTGAACTGTTAATTTAGTCATTACACTAAGTTATCTTTAGACGTTTTAATTTTAATTACATTTTGAAAGCGAAGCTATATAAGTTTATTTTAAAAACAAGCTTTTATCGCGTTGCGGAGTTTCACATGTATTCCAAATTTCAGCTGATACATTTTATAGTTAAATACAATATTTAGTTAAATACAAGCTTTTAAATAGGTATTGTATGTCACCAGTCAAATTACCAATCCATCGTAAGGCTATCTCTTCTTCTTACACATGGTTATAAACAAAGGCTACGCAATGCCGAAAAGGGCTCATAGTCTGTAATCATCACCCGTGCTGTAACAAAATGTGTCAAAACCATTTGTTTCCAAAGTAGAAACTCTATTCCTGAACACTCCAAACTAACTCCGTCACTTTCACACTCTTGACATTTCTAATGAGGGCGACAGTAACCGAGATAATATCTCACTCCGCCTTTTTACACTCATAAATAATCCGATCGAGGAAATAATTTCGTATTCAACCCCAGCCATCTAAATTCTATTAACCAAAGATAACTTGACTGAGGCATGACCGGTGTCTGATGTAGTCAACGTTTTGGGATGACTAATTAAGTTTTCAAATGCTAATTAATAGGGGCAGTTGATTTGGGATGAATTCTATATTCGACCATACTAGCTGTGTTTCACGATTTCACCTTGCGACCCTACAATATTCAACAACATTACATTTTATCTTATAGGTACTCGTATATAGCACCGAAGTCGGATGTATATATATTTATATAGGTATAAATTTTTTTTTTTTTTTCTATTATTTAAGAAGTGTCAAAAGAACATTTCTTAATAAAATTACAATCTAGCCTCAGGCTAATAAGTAATTTAAATCTAACTTAAATTTCTAGGTAACTAATTACTAAGAATGTGTCCATTAACACTTTTCTTATTGTTTCTATTAAGGCGAAGACACAATGTTCACGTGTTCTCTACACTTTACACTTTGACTATAATCACTACTTATGACTAACACTACACTAGCTCGAACGGTTTTGTTCTCTTAAGTCTTCTAACTATATCTGTGTGATCGAGGAGCTGGATGGCCTCGACATTCACATGGTGGTGAAGTCTGTTTTCGTGAGCTTCTGCATACCTTTGTATAACTTTGTCTACAAACTCTACTTGAAAGTCCCGGTGGAGATCTATGTTTCTTACGTACCATGGTGCATTCGTTATGTCCCTCAGTACTTTATTTTGAAACCTTTGTATGATCAATACATTGCTCTGTGCGGTACAACCCCATAGCTGGATACCATAAGTCCAGACTGGCATTAGGACTTGTTTATATATTAATAGTTTATTCTGTAGTGACAGCGAGGAGTTTCTTCCAAGTAGCCAGTACATTTGCTTATACCTAAGGTTCAGCTCATCTCTTTTCTTCTTGACGTGGGCTTTCCATCGAAGTTTGGCGTCAAGAGTCATGCCTAGATATTTGGCTGTATTCTCATAAGGTATTAATTGATTATTAATAAAAATCTGAGAATACCTGTGCTGCTTATTACTGAAGTCTATGTGGATGGATTTAGTTTCATTTAACTTAATCTTCCATTTTTTTGTCCATTCATAGACTTGGTTTACAGCCATTTGAACCTTTTCAACTGCTTCTTCATGGCTATTTCCTATGGCCATTATGGCAGTGTCGTCAGCAAAGGTAGCAATGGTGTTGTTTTGTAGCTCTGGAATGTCGCAGGTGTATAATAGGTACAGGACCGGCCCTAAAACACTTCCTTGTGGTACTCCAGCTTTTATTTCTTTCAATTCTGAGTAGGAGTCTTCTTGCCTAACTCTGAATAGTCTGTTGGTAATATAAGACTCTAGTATATCCACATAATGTCTGGGGAGCATATTTCTTAGTTTAATTAACAAGCCTTTATGCCATACCTTATCAAAAGCTTGTGCTACGTCTAGAAAAACAGTAGAGCACATATATATAGGTATAAAAATGAATCGTTGTTCGTTTGGCTGCCTATATATAACTCGAGAACGGCTGGACCGATTTCGATAATAGGCATGACGACAGTATCAAAAAGTCGCCGATTCAATGCTTTCAGGGGACTAGCCAGATTAAAAAAATTTAAAACACATGTTTAGCTTTATTTTTAAAAAACAGATTATTAAGATTTTCAATAAATTAAAACATTAAAATACAGCAATCGGCCATCATGTCAGAAACAACAATCACAGCGTATGACGTCACGCTTCAGTGAACTCAGGTCATCCGCCGCTCATCACGCATAGACACAATGACATGTTTACTAGCCGTGACGTCAAATCGACGCCATGACACAAGCAAGCGGTTTTCGGGCACTGTTGAAAAAATATGTGAAAAATGGCTTCAAACTTCGTTAAACTTAAGTTTATTACCGAAATAAAGGCTTTTTTGTAAATAGTAAATGTGTACTCACATTATGGAAGAGGATTTTAAAATCTTTCGTCACGCCTATTTTGATCTTGAAATAT
Organism: Alcis repandata; assembly: GCA_949125135.1. Classification (NCBI taxonomy): domain Eukaryota; kingdom Metazoa; phylum Arthropoda; class Insecta; order Lepidoptera; family Geometridae; genus Alcis; species Alcis repandata. Next base: position 3,892,639 of record OX421226.1, on the reverse strand, counting down.
TTGTAATAAATTCAGGAAAGGTTTAAAAATAAAAAATAAAAAAAACAGCGGTTGAAATCGCCGGGTGCAGCTAGTGTTAATTTTTTTTTCGGGATAAAATGTATGAGCCTCCAAGTTGCATCCAAATTTGTCAAGCCGTTACAACGTGAAGAAGTAACATACACGCAGTCTCGCACACCCACATATTGCGCATTTATGATATTAGTGTAATGTGTGATTTATCTACCCTCTAGCCACGCTCCACAGTTACACCGGCTATCCTAAAGGAACCATTATTTTTTTCGGGATAAAAACTACCCCATATGTAAATCCAGGCTTTAAACTTTACATGGTTTAATAACAAACACCTAAACACACAAACTTATACATATAATAATAGTACAAGGATTTATATACCGACCCACCCGATTTATCTGCGCGTACGTAGCTAGTAGAGTAAATATGTTTCCCGTAGCTATGTACTAGCACCTATGTGTTGAGTGACGTCATAACTTTGCGCTCCGCTGCGTCCATCCGCGCTACGACCCCGTAGGGCGACGTATATGGCACTCATAAAAACTCCCGACGCCTTTCACACATTAATTTTTGAGAGACTACCTTGTTATGAGAGTAATAAACGGGATGTGATGGATATTCGACGTTTTTATAACAATTTGGCTGACAATGCTTACACACACAGACATGTTAACTCATTTCACGTATTTAAGAAACAATTAGCTCAATATATTATCGATGATAAGTTGTTGTAACAACATGAGAAAAGAAATGCGTGAAGTGGGTAAAAATGTGTTTTAAGTGCGACGACGAACGCAAAAAATTTATTTGTTAATCCATGTTATCACATAAGTGACGTTAAATTGTCTTCGTGATAATAAAGTTCTTAAACCTACACAGTTTGTGTTTTTTTGCCACATATGACTTAGGGCGGATAAAAAATAGTAGTACATACGCCAGTAGGTAATCTCTTTCACGCATTTTTACATACAGGGCTAAAGGAAAGGGTATAGTAAGCCGAAAAATGCTAATTGTACTCATCAGTATGAACAACTTTTGCTATGGGACCAACCTGAAATCCGCGAAAAAAAAGCTGTTTCATAGAAAAATGTCAATGACACTAGACAAAATGGATGGAACAGTCTGATTTTTTTTCGCGAATTCCAGGTTGCCCCATAGTAAAAGTTGGATATAATTATGAGTACTATGAGCCTATTTTGGCTTAGAACACTGTTTATTTACAACTCTGTATTAGAAGATATAAATTACTTAGTTAGTGAGAATACAAAAAAAGACAAGAGCACTGATTTTTTTACGTGAGTATACCTAGCTGCCTAACAGATAACGCTAAACTGGTGGTTCTTAGAATGTAAAGAGAAATTCTATAAATTATGCAAACAAAACTCTCGTCAAAAACTTTTTCGGTAACATCAACCACAGTCATAAAAAAACAGCAGGTACGAGTACATCCAACAAAAGCGGACAAAATGAACATTTTGACTGATACCGTTTAATATTTAAAATCCGGAACTCACGTGCGTCCATTATATCCAACACGAGGCAAAACTTTATTTTACGATGCTTCAGTTTGGGCAGGGTTATTTAATTACATGGTGACAATAAACTTTTAATTAGAGCTTCGTTATGGTTTCGAAATTCTCGGCAACATATTAAATATTCAGTAATTAAAAAAGTAATAATACTAATGTATAGTTAGCGAAGCGAAGTAGTTAGTCAATTTATTATTAACTACTGTTAATAATAAATTAAACCTATTTGATAAATCTTTGATTTTCCTGCTTCACGCTCCGGAGAGCATAACCTCCTCAATTCAATTTAAACTTTAAAAGACGTTCGCAATTCTTAAAATTGAATTGATTCTTTAATTTATTTTTGAAATTGCTTTTTGTCGGTTTTTCTTAGATCTTTTTGTGCGAAACATGTCAAAATTCGTTGTTAAGCTATCGTTGCGAAAAATAGAAAAGCTCTGTTCAAAATAAAACCACCAACAGGCTAAATGGTGACTGAACGTAAACTAGTTTGCGATGAAAAACAGACGGCATTGTTTTACATAGAGACTTTTTTTTTTATGTGATTAAGTGACGAAACGAGCAAATCAAGCACTGCGCTCGTCACCCTGAGATATAAGTTGATTAATCTCCCATTTGCCCTGTAATTTCACTGGAAACAATGCCCTTCCAACCGGAACACAGTAGTGTTTGCACATTACTGCTTGGCGGTGGAATAACTGGCAAAGGTGTGGTACTTCCCCAGGCGGGCTCTGCAAAAGAGCCCTATCACTACAAAAATACATACATACATACACACATACAGACTAACGTGAATACACAGAGACCAGCGGATTACACGTTTAACATTCACGGCTAAACTACAACGCTGGGCGTGATTTCACACAGCTGAGGTTTAGACAGAACGCCGACATGGCCTACCCTGTTCAACACAGTTCGACATTCGTACCCATGGACGTGTAAACCACAATTCTCTGTTTGTACCGAAATTTACTGCAAGTCCAAATTTGTGATCTAAATTGTTCTTGTAAAATGATTTCATTAATATTTTCTACCACTAAATTATATTTAGCAAGTTTGCACCAGATTATTTTGCAAGGTGACGTAGCTGTCGCGTACGATGAGTCAGAAATTTAAGACAGTAACTGTAGCAGGTAAACCATCATAAAATAAAATGAGCGCTCTTGGAATTATAAAATTGGTTTAAAAATTAAAGCGCTGTAAAATGATGCAGTTTTAGTATTTATTACTTCCAACTACTTTTATTGCAAAAAAGTTAAAAGTTACACAACACAAAACTACACTTACACTTTTACTTACACTTTTAAAACTTTGATGAGCACTTAGGCAGATAGGCAGGACGCACCTCCTCGTCAATAGGTAAAAAGGTCCCTTTGTATCGAATTCTAAAAGCACACCGGCGTCGCTACTTTTTATGGACACTTCGAACTTCCATCCTGTGACCTTTTCCTGCCCGAAAATCGATGCAACAAACATAAACTTCGAGACGAAGGTCGATCGCCGTGGCGCCCTTGAGATCCATAAACAAACCAGCGCAAACCAAACCTTCATTGACTCTTGGCCTCTTCAAACTTGTTCAAATATTCTTAGCTACTTTTGTGCTGAAAACTTTCAGTTTATTACAGATTTATGAGCAGGTAGTTAGATTCGATTATATAATTAGAAGTTATTATTATTCACTATTTTTTAACCGGCTTAAAAAAGTAGCTTTACCCAATTCAAAATTCTTAATTCGACTGTTTATTGTTTTTTGTAACTATTAAGATTTTAATTAAATAGATTTAATATTCTTTTTGTTACTTTCTTATACTTTTACGTTTTGTTTTTTTTTTTTTGTATCTAATGTTTCAATTTCTGTTGATTCAAAATAAAGTCAGAGGCCATTTCTCGAATCAGGCTAGGCCTAGAATTTGTCGATTTAATGATGTTCTAAAAAGCACTAAAATGTATTATTTGGCTGTGGCGTTTATTTTCGCTCTCCCAGCTCCGAAATGTTTGTCGTTGATCCCACGCTAAAACAACACATGTCAGACAAAATAACAACGTCAAAATTGCATCAAACGCAAATCGAATTTTACGCTTGATTGCCAAAAGGCAAAATGTGTTATCATTCACATGGCAACTGGCAGCCGATAAATGTGGCCATTACTTTTAATTGTTTTGTACTGCATTTACACAGGTTTTATGGATATTTTTGTTTGCAATAAATACTAGGTTCGATCAATAATTTACAAACCGTTACTAGAATGGCTTGTAACTCAATGTAACAAGACAATTTCGATAGCTGAACATTCTAGAACCTAAATTCCTAATCTAAACACCATGTACCTACTGTTTAAGTCTGAGAGAAGTAAAGACGAAACTTTATTAATGACCAAGATACTAATTTGATGCCCTCGACCCAGTCGTATACTAATGAGCATATAATTTTGTCGAAATTCTAAATTGGTGTGTAAAAAGTCATTCCTTTAGACATTAAAGGAATTATTTAGTTTTTTCTTAATCTGTTTTTGTTTCGGGACTTTTGTGTTATACATGACAGTCCCATACGATGTTTGAGTAGTTTTCAAGAACACCACAACCTCTAAACAGATTGTTAGAAATAAAAAAAGGAAAGGTTTATGTCAAAAGTAAATTTTTAAAAGCCAGCCCTTGTCTCAAATATTTAGGCTGCCGAAAGGCCTCGGGTAAGGATCGGCGGTTGTTAGGTTGTGGTTCAATTCCACTTGACTCGTAATTCAGAGAATGTACGTAACATGCGTGAACGAAGCGCGTGTTCGATTTGAGCGGAGGGTGAATATTTTAGTAGTTTTAAGGGCGATAAAATGTTGTTGATAGTCTTTGATACCCGTGAAAATGGACTTCCATTATTTAGCCCTTTAGAGAGTGTATAGACAGCGAGTATCCACCTGAAATGTTACCTAAACTGTTAGCTTTTAGACGTGACTATGGAAATTAGCTGGAGATTTGAGTAAGACAACTATGGTACGATAGTCTCAACGTGCCTATTTTTCTTTCACAGGTATAAATTTGAATCAAATGGCACGGTATCATAATATTCCAAGGATCTGAACACTGACTAAATAACCAAAAAATATTTGAAAAGCAAGAGGTATTTTTGCTCAGTCTCCTTTGAAACTTACGTGGAATGCCTCAGTAGATATTTATTTGGAGAAATGTCGACAAGGCCAGAAAGTAAATACGCCAAATAGAGAATGATGACGATCGTGTCGATTGTCCTCACCCAACGCTTACTCAGATAAAGATATACCTAAACAGTAAATATCCGAATATTCCTAAAGCTTGTACTATTACTTATGCTGTGGTATAGCACTGATTTATTTGAGAGCGTCTGAATTTTGTAGTAGCTGCCTGAGATATATTCTCAGTAGGTAGATATAGAGGGATCGTAGTAGGTGGTAGATGGTGGGTATAGGTAATTTTTTAGTATTATTTACATGCATCCATCTTATTCCAAGCAAGCACAGCAAGGCAAGCGCAGTCCCGATGGACCAACTCGATGGACCGACTTCATAAAAAAGGCCACGCAGTCCACTGCGGTTCAGTGTGCTCGCGATGCAACAAACCGCCAGAAATGGAGAAGCATTGCGAGACGTGCAGCAGCAATGGAAGGGGGCGTCGTCGACGACGGCGATGAGCCTCCGTGTAACATTGCAACCACGACCACTCTGCCAAGAGTGAACGACTAAGAAGAAGTACTTATTCCTTTTTTAATAATTATTTCATTTTTAAATACACAATATAGAATAAAGTTTGAAATCAATTTTTTTTAATTATTTAGCAATTATATAATGTCGCTCTACATTTCTTTTTTAATGTCTATGAGCCTTACAATTTACCTAATCAAAGGGAGTACCATAAAATATCATCATCATCATCAGCAACCTTTAACCCACTGCTGGGATACAGTTCTACCCTCGAAGGGTGATTAGGCCGTAATCCATAAAATATGACACTGAAATATTATCTAAAGCCATATCACGAGTTATCCCAATATTCAAACCCACTTACATAAATATATTATGCCTACATACTCGTATATAGTGAAATATTATCTTAAACTTTTACTCCTTAACCTACATAACAGCACAAGTTACTAAATGCGGTATACATTATTCAAAATGGCTATACCAACACTTAGTAGACTATATCACTATATCAGTATGGATACTCAACATAAAGTTGTACTTAAGTATATGATTTTGATCAATTGTAGCCAAAACCTTTTGTTTCAATTTGTTATTCTGCTAGTTACAAAATCAAGGACATACCGTGACCTAAATAATCAAGAACAAAGAAAAAGAAGAAGAAATACACATCTAGTAAGGTATTCGACAAAAAAAATGAACAAATGCAGTTTCCATTTACGTCCGATAGAGGCGCTGTCCTATTTTTCATACAATTATATTGTCTATCGAATGCTCCCTACATCTTTTTCGATGGAATTCAGACACGATACCCTGAGCTACGCTAGACGCCGCCTAGACGTTACAAACAGCGATCGCTTTAGCTTTAAGTTTCACCTCTCCACCTGTGCCTACTGCCCAATTGCCCATACTGTTCATACTACGCAACAAAGTATCTATTACTCGCAACCGCACAACTCATCTCGCGGAGTACCGTGCGAAACTACTTCGAAACCTTCCCGGTTCATTTAGAAGTTTCACTTGTAGGATTACCTACTCATATACAGACAGGCATGGATACAGGGAGGCAACGGGGCCTCTGTACCTTGACTCGCGAACAAAATTAAAAATTTTCGTTAAAACCACATTGTTGTTTTCAATAAAATTCAAAAATTTCATAATTTTTTCTTTACAACGAATTAAAGATTTTAACTAGACTTTGACGCTTGCACTTCTAAACATTTTTAAGTTATAAAATCAAGAATATACTCGTAGTTCAGAAAAATCGAAATCGCGGTTAAGTTTCTCATATGAGAACAATATTATAAAGCTTCAACAAAAAAATAATTTTGTTCCAAACCATTTTTGACACCTAAAAATGAGACCATGTGTTTGCTAATTTTTATTTTATTTTTTTAAAGACCGGCCCTTAAAATGACCAAAGCGCCGGTAAGCGCCCCCACAACCCTCTATCCTTGTGCCTGGATCTGTACCTGGTACAGACAAGTACCTATTTTTTTTTTTTTTTTTTTTTGACGCGGGGTAATGCACTTACGCATCCCCCACCCGCCGGGGGAGACGAGTGGGGGTATGTCGGACTCGACACCGGTGAAGATGGTGGGTACCGGTGCCCATACCGACTAAAACCCCCGCGGTGAGCAGTCCGCCGCCATTGTGGAGCGAGATGGGGGCGCTTTAGCAATCTCCATCTCGCTCCACGGCGGCAGGCCCGGATCAGAACCGGGCCCCAGTCGCCGAGGGAGGGGACGGCCTTGCTCACCAAGGCCGCCCCCCAGACGTGTGGAGCCGGTGCAAGCCGGCGGAGAGTCCCCCGACCCTCCGCCAGTGGCCCCACTACGGAGAGGTAAGGAGGCGAGCGAATCGCCCCCTTCTCCCTCCCCGTCGTCTGCGTCGGAGCGGATCAGAGCGGGGATCGTCCTCCCTGATCCGCTCCGCGGCCTCCTTCTGCGACATTACCGCCTCGCAGAAGGAGGCCACGGCCTGCCACGATCTCTCGTTGCGGAGCATCGCCCTAACAACGCTCGGCAACGAGAGATCTCCGCCCACGATTGCTGTAAGCGTGTGCCGCTGCGGGCCCCATGCGGCACACGCCTCCAGCGTGTGGAGCGCCGTATCCTCCGGCGCTCCACACTCGTGGCAGGCCGGAGTCGCCTCCCGTCTCGCGATCTGGTGCAGGTACTTTCCGAAGCACCCATGCCCGGAAAGCACCTGCACAAGTCGGAACGACAGCGACCCGAACCGCCGCCGCATCCACCCCCGGAGGACCGGTCGAATGGCCTCCACCGTCCGCTGACCTGGGACCGGTGGAGCCAGGTCCTCCGTCCACCGCCTCAACATGGTGGCCTGCGCCTGCCTCCGCATGCGCTTCACCTCCTCCCACGCTGGGGGCTCCCCGCGGGATCTCCTCGCCGCCACGAAGTGGTACACTTCGGCGAGGATCTCCGCTTGGAGCTCCCAGGGGGGATCCCCGGCTAGGACGCATGCGGCCGTCCAGGACACCGTCCGGTACCCGCGTATCGCCCTCGTCGCGATGACCCGCTGCGGACGTCGCAGCAGGGCCTTATTAGCACGACCGAGGGCGTCCGCCCAGACCGGTGCCCCGTACATGGCCATACTCCGGATGACCCCGGAGTACAGCCGACGGCATATGGCGCTAGGGCCACCCACGTTGGGCAGCAGCCTCCCCAAAGCGGCGGCGGCTCCCAGGACTTTTGGGGCAAGCTGGACGAAATGTGCCCCAAAAGTCCACCTCCCGTCCAGGACGAGGCCCAGGTACTTCATCTGGGCCCCGACCCGGACCGAGACCCCGTCCAGGTTTACCCGCGTACCTGGAGGGGGTCCCCCCCGAGGCCCGTGGAACAACAGGGCCTCGGTCTTGGAGAGGGCGACCTCCAGTCCCAGGGCACGGATACGGTCGACCACCAGGGCTGTTCCCATCGTGGCCAACCGCACCGTTTCCCCGAGGTCCCTCCCCTTGGCTACGACGAGGGTGTCGTCGGCGTAGCAAGCGACCCTGATGTTGGCGGGAAGCGTGCCACGGAGCACCCAGTCGTAGCCCACGTTCCACAGGAGCGGTCCCAGCACCGACCCCTGTGGAACCCCGCAGGAGACGCGACGGCGCCTCAAGCCGTCGTGTCCTTCCACCAGGACCTCGCGGTCCTGGAGGTAGTCGGCCAGCAGCCTCCGCAGATACAGGGGCACTCCGTGGTACCGGAGCGCCTCCTGTATTGTTCCGTGCGGGAGGCTGTTGAAGGCGTTGGCGATGTCCAGCGAGACGGCCAACGCCTTACCCCCCTGGCCGACTGCATCCTGCGTCCACTCCTTGAGCCAGAGCAGGGCGTCTATCGTCGACCGCCCTGCCCTGAACCCATACTGGGCCTCGGATAAACCGGGCCCAGTCCCCTCCAGGTGCCGGATGACACGGGAAGCCACGACTCTCTCCAGCAGCTTTCCCGTGTCATCCAGCAGCACGATTGGCCTGTATGCGGAAGGCGACTCAACGGCACGTCCCTCCTTCCGCAACAGGCACAATCGGCCGTCCTTCCACAGCTTCGGGAACTGTCCTGACGTGAGGCACGCGTCGAACAGCTCCCGAAGCCGACCGCCCAACTCCCTGAGGGCGATCCTCAGGACCCGTCCCGGGATCCCGTCCGGACCCGGGGCCGTCTTGCCGCGCAAGTGGCTGACGGCAACCTCCATCTCCGCTTCCGACACAGGCGGGATGGAGGCCGGGTCCAACTCTTCCGTGGAGGACGGCTGCGCCATCGCCGGCGGGGTGTGGAGAGGGGGATCAGGAAATAGCCCCTCCAGCACCCTGCCTAGAAGCTCCGGCTCCAGGGACTCCGCGACTGGGGGCGTCTGGCCCCGGAACTTTTTCCGGGCCGCCAGGTACGGACGCCCCCACGGGTCCCTGTCGAGGCCCTCCAGGGCCTCCCCCCAGGCCTGGGACTTGGCCCGTCCTATGGCCAGCTGCAGCTCTTTCTTCGAAGCGCGGTACTGGCCATAGAGACGGGCCTCGACAGCCAGCGCCTCCGGCGACATCTGCTCGTCCGTCCGACCGTGCCGCCGCCTCCTGCAGCGGGCGTACGGCCGCCGCGCGCGCATGCAGGCCGCTCGGAGATCGGCAATCTCCGAGCTCCACCAGTAGACCTGGCGGCGACCACCGGGACGGCGACGGGACCGCAGCATGGCCGCGTCGCACACGGCCGTCACCGCTGCCCGAAGGTGACCCGCTGCGACGTCCACCTCCGGGTGCGCGGGGCCGGCAAACCACAGCTGGACGATGGCCGCCTCTTCAGCCAACTCGGCGTCGAGGCGACCGATCGTCCAGCGTGGGAAATCCCCCCGCACCACGCGCCGCGGCCCTCCCTGGATGTCGGAGGGGACGATCTCGAACCTAATATATTTGTGGTCCGAGAGCGTCTCCACCTCCGACATCACCCTCCAGGCCCGGACACGTGCGGCGACAGCTGGGGTGGCGAACGTCACGTCCACCACGGACCCCCCACGCTGTCGCACGCACGTGTGGGCTGACCCTCTGTTTAATAGGGTCAGCCCTGAGGCAACCGCCCACTCCCCGACTATCTCCCCGCGAGAGTCAGTGGAGGGGTTGCCCCATTCCCGGGCCTTGGCGTTCAGGTCCCCCATTAGGAGGACCTGACGTGGCGCCTGCCGTCTCACCGCCGCGGCCAGGAGGTCCGTGAAGGCCTCCAGCTCCGCGGCGGTTCTGTTGGGGGAGAAGTACGCGCCGATCACCGCGTACTCCTCCCACTTGGCCACCACGTACCCCGAACCCCTCTCCTCGACTGAGAGGGGGGGGCCGCCACCCGCCTTTCCCACAATGGCCACGGAGCCGTTCAGGTCCCCAGCCCAGTAGGGATGGGGGGGAACGTGATACGGCTCCGTGGCGACCGCCAGATCAATGTCCCACTGCGCCAGGGTCTGTATGAGCAGATCTTGTGCCCTGGCGCAGTGGTTTAGGTTCGTCTGGAGGAGGTTGCGATGTCTGACCTGATCCATTAGTCAGACATCACAACCACCTCCCCGCTTGCCGGCTGGCCTGCGGCCTCTGGAGCGGCACTATTTGCTGCCGCGGGGGCGGCCGTGGTCCCAGCGGCCTTCCCCTTCGTCTTGGGGGGGGCGCAGTTGCGTCCCCCCATTATGTGCCCGGAAGGCCTCCCCGACTCGGCGCATATTGCGCAGCGCGGGGCAGACCTTCCGCAGCTCGCCGCCTTGTGACCTGTGCTCCCACACCGGAAGCACAGGTCCCCCCTGTCGGTCGACGCCGGACACTGTGGGCGAGTGTGCCCCAACCCCATGCACTTGTAACAGCGCATGGGGCGCTCCCCCAGGGCCACGACGCGTGCCGAGATCCACCCGACCAGCAGCCTGCCGTTTCCAGCCAGCACCTTGGCTGCCGGGATCGGGCAGGACACAATGGTGGCGCCGGCGCCGTTAGGGCCGGGGCGTACCTCCCCGGCCTTTACGAGCCGCACGTCGCAGCCCCCCGCTCTTGCGACCGCCGCCGCCACTGCCTCTTTCGTGGCCGCATCGTCCAGGCCCGTAATCCTGAGGTCCGCGGATTTGACGGGCCTGGCGACGCTGGCCACTTCGGACAGGACAACGCGGAGCTTTTCCGCGAGCCTGTCCGCCCTTTCGCCTTGTTGGGAGCCAGGGATTTCCAGCATCCTGGCTCCCGTCGCCGTCTGGCGGAAGCGGATTTGGCCGGCGACCCCCAGCTCCTCCACATTTATTCTCTCCTGCGCCGACCTAATTATGTCGGCGTAGGTGACCCCCCGCTCTGCGGCCTCGGGACGCAGCGACAGAACGACTGCCGCAGACCTTGGGGGCCTCAGCGCCGTTTTCTTAGCCTTGGCGGCAGTGACGGCGCGAGGAGCAGGCGCAGCTGCCGACGCAGCACTAGGAAGGGAAGATTTTCCCTTCCCTTTGCCCTTCCCTTTGGGCTTCCTGGCCACCGTCGCCCAGGACTCAGCCTGAGGGGTGGCCGAGGTGGTGGCCTCATTAGCCCTGGAAGGGCCTGCAGCTGGTGCTGGTGAAGGGGCGGCGGCAGGCGTCGGGACCTGGCCGGCCCGCATGCCCGATTTAGTAACGGGGATGCGGACCGGCGTCGGTATCGGCCTGGGAGCAGCGGCGGCTGCCGCCGCTTTCTTGGCCGCCTGTAGGGGCGGGCGGACAGTCGGGGCAGGCGGGAGACGCTCCTCAACAGCCGCGAGTCGGGCATTCAACATCTGCCCGAACGTGACTGTCAAGGAGCGCTTCAGCTCCTCCACCAAACCCGCCATTGGCAGGAGGGCGGGAGCCACCGGCGTATACAGACAAGTACCTACTCTAAGTACCTCCTACGTTAAAACTTGCCAACTTACCAGCCTCGAGGTGGGTAGGATTTTATTGTCACTTTCAAAGAACCCTTCTGTACAGGGTTTACATGATGCAAGTTTCTTGCCTGTTGCATACAATAAAATTGAAGCAATAAATTACCTGCATGGTCTAAACAGTACGTAACATTTTGATCTTTTGCGCAAGTTTTGCTTGCCAAAATTTTCTTGGTGTTCTTCTTCAATTTTTTTACTTGTATCCACGTGTAAACAGTTGCGTACAATTCTTGAAGAGCAATTAACGCACTTGATTTATTGCATTCAATAATTGCACTTGAATGTACAAGAAACTTGCATCATGTAAACCAGCCTTTATTAGCCACTTTGTCTTTGAATGACAACAAAGGCATAAGTTTCTGATTAAAATGACAGATGACAGTGAAATTTAGGTAGAAGCCGAATTATTTAACTAATCTAGAATGAGGCTGGTTTCTAGGTAAAAGTTCAGGTAGGTCTAGCATAAATTCTAAAGTAAAATACGCAGCGAGTATTCGCTAGAAAAATATAGGATTACTCATAAAGGGTATGCTAAGCCGAAAAGGGCTCATAGAACTCATCATTATGAACAACTTTTACTATGGGACCAACTCGAAAATCGCGAAAAAAAAATCAGCTGTTCCATACATTTTGTCGAGTGTCATTGATATTTTTCTATGGTACAGCTATTTTTTTTCGCAAATTCCTTGTTGGTCTCATAGTAAAATTATTCATAATGATGAGTACTATGAGCCCTTTTCGGCTTAGCATATCCGTTCCTTATAACCCTGTATATTTAAATACATTGCAAGTTTAATAAAAGCTTCTAAAAAAAAACTTCTGAAAATAAACGACATTTGACAATCCTTTGTAACGAACTAACGTCACATAGACTTGTTAATTGCGACAAAAACTTTTGTCGCCTTTTACGTAAACACGAAATTCGTCGGTATTTCGGTCACGTCGCGATAACTCGGTGCCTGCCTCCAGACTAAGGCAATTATCTATCTGCACACAACAATATTAATATACTATGCTTAGGTATACAGGGCTATATGGAAAGGGTATGCTGAGCCGAAACAGGCTCGTAGCACTCATCATTATGAAAAACTTTTACTATGGGACCAAACCTGACATCACGAAAAAAACAGTTTTATACATTTTTGGTGTCATTAACCTTTTTGTATGGAGCTACTCATTTTTGTTTCACTATTTAGAAGTTAAAAAAAAATGCCTTAAAAAATAAATAAACATAAATTCGTTCCAAATAGTAAAAAAAGCATAATGAAGAGTACTAAAATCCTTTTCACCTTAGCATACCCTTTCCTCATAACCCTGGATTGATACTATGTTTGGTTATACATAAATATGTTTCGCTAGTCAGTCCCTCGAGGATATGGAATGGCCAATTGGATTTATTGCGGTTAACGGTAATATTCCCGTGTTGGATGATAAAAGTACGGGCAGAACGTTTTATGGCCCTAATTGGCACACACGTGCTTTTGTATTATGATTTGATGTATACGTATAATATATTAGATATCTACCTACCTATACAGGGTTATATGGAAAGGGTATGATAAGCCGAAAAAGGCTCCTAGTACTCATCATTAAGAACAACTTTTACTATGGGACCAACTCGCGAAAAAAAATCAGATGTTTCATACAAAAATGTCAACAATACTCGACAAAATGTATGGAACAGCTGATTTATTCTTTGCAAATTCCGGGTTTGTCCGATAGTAAAAGTTGTTCATAATGATGAGTGGTTTGAACCTTTTTTGGCTTAGCATACCCTTTGCTTTTAACCCTGTATGCAACGGGCTAGCCACATGGCCTATATGAAGTTATTCGTATGCAACGGATCCATAGCAAGAGCACGTCGAGCATCGATCTAAGCACTTGATTTTTAACTAATCTCTTAGATTAAATCTATACTAATCTATACTAATATTATAAAGAAGTAAAGTTTGTGTGTTTGTATATTTGTTAAATTGTAAGGGGTAATCTCGGGATCTACTGAACCGATTTTAAAAATTCTTTCACCAATAGAAAGCCACATTATTGCTGAGTGTCATAGGTTATATAAAAAACCGAAAAATAAAAAGGCTTTTACGTGGTAGTCCGTTTTGCAAAGTGAATCGGAGAAAAAACGGTCCGGACGGCGCGCGATGGCTTCGGGTTTAATTAACATTATGCCCAACGAAGTGGGCAAGGGTCAGCTAGTAAATAATAATATTTAACACGATAAATGTACTAATAATACACTAACAGTACACTAATAATACACTAATGATACACTAATAATACATTATTAGTACATTTATCGTTAATCGTTTATCGTGTCTAAAGTATTAAGTGTTCCTTTTAACCTTTTTTATTATCATCAATCCACTTTAGCCCCGTGCCAGACATTTCTCTCCCTCAGAGCGCAATTTAACCTGAACCTCGGGTTTATAATTTTGTTTGCTCTCTGCTACGAGTATTTCTGTTTTTAGCTCTGTTTGTAAAATACAATATTGGCAACAATATTCTATTTTAAAGTTAAAAAATAAAAACAGCTTCGCCGATGGTAAACTGTAAAACATTAATTAACGTCGAACGTTGTTTAATTTGTGACGTTGCATCAATTAATACTCGTATCATCGCCATCAGAGCGAGTTGGCAATCCGACACTTCGATGCGACCGAAATATCAGTTATTTTATAACTCAGGAAAAACTAAAAGGTTTTTAATAAAACTATATTTTACGCTGTAAAATATTTCAATATGTCGACTCTACAAGCAGAATGCGGGATATGATAAGGGATGTGGGAATCTTAACGAGTTCCTTTGAACAACACTTTTGAATTAATAAAAACTATAATAATTAAAACGACGCCTGAGCACAGAATACACAATGAACTTCCAGTCAGAGGTAAAAACGAGTTTCCAAACTCAATATAGATAGTGACCTAATTAAACCAGTTAACCGTTCACGAAATCTTTGGGTTGGGACCAAAAATTTAATTAATGTACGAAGACGTTTGAGAGCCGGAGGACCCTCAACCGGCGGACTCTTTGGCACGCCCTGCTGAGCTTTTGACCCTTACTTATTTTGGAGAATCTGCAAGGTTTGATACTCTTCATTAAGTGATTTCTCGCTTACGCGCAGTTGGCCGATTTTGGAGTGCCCTTGAGATTAGGGGCAGGTTCGTTTAATCATTTAGGTACTTTCGTGCCAAAAGTGAACTTGATAATCTAGCACCTGGTATACAATTTTGTCCATCCTTTTTATACTTGTATTGACGTGAGAAAGCTAGATTGTGGATTTTTTCATCTCATTTTTGCGAAATAAAAGATTGGACAAAGTTTCAGTTACAAGTTACCGGAGTGTGCTGGTCCAGCGTACCCAGCAGTTTAAGACCAGCTGCGCAGTTAGATACCAATCATTAGGTTGGGTAATTATGTCATATTTAAACAACAACTTGGTTAAAATTATCTTTGATTTTCAAATTTTTGAAGATATAAAAAGTCGACGACAGGTCAGTATACGATTTAAGACAATTACATGTAACTTTTTGGATTCCCACATAACCGCACTATCTCCCCGTAATAGTCCAGAATGCGAGCGAATTTCTACACCTACAAAAGGTATTTTAAATAACTTAAGATGGGTACAATCAAATAAAAATACTTCTACCTTTTTTATTAATATAGTATTTCCATAAATACGTACTCGTAGACTAAACCATCTAGCCCATTAACAGTAAATCGCCTCCTACGTTACCGTACACAACTGCAATTCGAATATGAAATCTAAAACGAGACGAATTGTCTATTTTCCTATTTTCCTGCCAGCGAATGCTGTACAGCTGCTATATTCCAGCTTAATTTCCACAGTTAATGAAACATTAAACCTCGCAAACTGGAAATATGCCGAATAAAACATGAATTGGGATCGTTAAATTATGGAACCATTTCCGCATTCAGCGGCGGTTCTGACAGAAATCTCTCGAGACTGGAGGAGAAACATTTTTTATACGCGAGTCTCACCTTCCATTACCTGTGGTGATCTCGGTCCGCACTGAACTTACTATATTTTTAATTAATGAAGTAAAAAGAAAGAGAAAAGAACAAAAATGTACTCAAAATAAATAAAGCTAATTGATTTTAAAGCTGGCTCATATCTCGCACAAAGAATTTCTAGAACAAGAACACAAGAACTTCATTTTGATTTTCAGTATAGGTTTAACTATTTTTATTAGTAAAATGTAGTTAAAATTGTAATGATATTGGTAATAAAGGAAAAATAAATTAATTGTAAATTGAAAACAGAAACTGTTGATGTGCGACATTTTCGCTTGCGAAAAAGCACAATATATTGTTCATAGTAACTGTTGATAAAACAGAGCTGACGAGCAAAATCCAATTATTCTCTAGTGAAAAGAATCCTAGGAAATTATTATTTCTACACATTCTAATTAATGAATAATATAATTAGTTGAAAATGTTCCATGTTTCATCCTTATTTGTGAAATTAGTCTGCAAAAGTTTTCACTTTGTTGCTACGCTACTCGTACACTTTCATTTCAACTATTTGTTATTTGCACCACTGCAGAAGCTGGTAAACGTTTAATGATGCATCCAATTAGGAGCGTTCTCGGCAAGAGCTATCGCTTTCGAGTTTTTATATTTTCGAAGAGAAAAAAAGCAAGGTATTCAACCTTGCTTTTTTTCTCTTCAGAAATAATGAAAATAGTTACCTAAAATGTTTAGAATATTAATGGCATATGGTATTGTATGACATTTTATATTAATACATTCTATTTTGCCGGATAAGAAATAAACTGTTTCTGTCCATTTCCTCTGTCTTGCGAAATACGAGAACTTCTTTAATACAATAAAAATGTTAATCTTGAAAAAACGCATTGTCTTTATTTTTTTTTAATTTAAACTCAGCAGTTTTTTTCTTTGAAAATATCAAATATACGTAAGTGAGATAGCTGTAGTTTATCTGTGTATACAGACAATAGTAACATCCCAACTTATGTATTACAATCCTCATTTGCTACGCTTTTACAAATTACAAAACACAAATAAAGGCAGGTGTTAGCCGGAAGAGCTCTTTGAGTTTTAACTATCATAATAAATAGATAACATATAGATAAAACTATAGATAAATATGCAAAAACAATCAAGGTAAACTAAATATACAAGTGTCTACGTTACACACGTATTTTTGTTATAATTAAACACGGGAATACTCACGTAAAAATTAAGTCGTCTACTACGACTAGAACCGAATGTGACCGAAACTAGTCGTAGTGCACGACTTAATTTTTACGTGAGTATTCCCGTGTTTAATTATAACAAAAATGTGTGAAAACCACGTTAGTTTCCATAGTAAAGTTACACACGTACATAGTACGTGCTAAGTCTAATAATACTACACGTAGGTATAGCTAGATCGATTGCTCCAGGTACGACGGACCGAAGTAAACACAGCGGTTGAACGGATCTGTAAGACGCTTGGCTGGATCAAGTTTACACAACCAGATTGCGACAAGCGTAAAACGTCAGTTTCAGTCTCTACAATGTCAATACAAAGTTTCTAAAGAAATAAAATAAGAGTAAAAAAGCTAGATATTCATTTGACACGATGACAGTTCCAAGAAAAACCACCCAGCGGGTCGTTCAGCTGAAGTTGACAGCGTATCTCAGAGAAAAGGTAAAAACTTCAATAGGTACCTACTTACCGACGTAAAGTTAAATTAATTTTACTACTGAACACGACAAGATTTAGACATAGTGAGATACTTCGCAAACTCCTTCAGTTTTAATTAATTTATTAGTATTCGAGAAAACTTGTGCTACAGACTTAAAATGCAAAAGACTTTGAATTTTCCTCTTAAAATTTTCGCTTAAAAAACTTTTCTCATAAAACAAATTTCTGAAAATGTGCTTAATGTAAATTAAGGTCAGAATTATAAAATTGTTAGTGGCTAAAAGAAATGCAGCTCGTTGCGTGTTAGCGTGTTCTGTCAAAACAAAGTCTTGGTTACAGCGGAGTAGGCGTGTATGTCACGTCAGGATAAGTGGAGTGACGCCTGACCAGCCACTTTACGTGGCAGTATAGAATTTATATACTCGGTATTAAGTTTTTCTTTTCTAAAAATAAACCTGTTTAAATTTTACGACTTCTATGTCGCACAGGATTCTAGCTTGGATTTATTGAATTCACCAGATTTTTTAAATTTTGTACATGATTAATATATTAAAATATATTAATAGTTTTTAAGTTGCAGAATCAAATCGCAAATTGTTATTGAACCAAAAATTTAGTGCATTTTACAACTTTCGAAATATAATGTAATTAATAATTTTCTGGTTGAAATACGTTGACCCTTACTTATTTAAACAAGCCCAAAATAGGTTTTGAAATATTGTTTTTAATCAAAATTCAAAGAAATCACTTCAATATTAACTATTTTTAGTGTATTTCCGCAATTACCGTAAGTAAACCTTGAAAACCATTTTGCGGTATTAAAATAATATGAAGTCATAAGTCAAACTAATATTGTAATTTGAATTTATACTGTAAATGTTAGATGTAGCAATAAAATCAAATAACCTTCTTTTAAAAATTTGAATGGCATTTTGGAAATATCTTAGTCATTCATCACGTAAGTACTTTTCTATTTTGAAAAAAATTACAAATCTGTAATAAGGCAGATGTCAACAGAAATGAAAATAGAAGAAAGAAATATTCAAACGCTGTGACAAAAAAGCGCTATCGAAAAGTGAAAGTTTGAAGAGACTGAAAAAAAAAACTACTGCACTTTGCACTTTGCATCAAACGTGAACTGAAACTCATGTTGACTTGCGTTCAAAGTTGCTTTAGCGCGGCTGTGTGCATGGCCGCGCTTTACGTAGAAACTTTTTAGTTTATACCCATTCATAGACAACTTCGAAAGAACCCGTTACATTTCGTCTTAATTAAATAACGAGTTCTAACTACAACTTCATAGAGTATAGGGACACTCGTTATCAACCACTTGGATTCGTACAGTTAGCACCTACGATTAAAGCTTTGTTTTGTTTGTTTATATTCCAATGCTACGAAGATTTTTCAAGAAAATTTCCTCAGTGGCTCTCAAATTACCTCACTACTTCTTCCGAACCCAAAAGCCACAACTAATTCGTTGATATTCATAACTGTACCTAAATAGTAAAAAGCAAAAAAATATTTTTCTTAACGTTTTTAAAAAATATCGATACAAAATTATTTCAGATATTTCAATGAATATTCAAACCTAGTAAAAAGGCAGATATAGTCCCGCCTTAGATCCAAGTGAAGCCAAAAAAACTGCCCTACAGTCCGTGTACGCATACTTCAAGCACATATTGAAAACTACCCTTTTTACTACTTATTTTTCTTGTCCACGTTCTCTGAGCAACTGACGTAAGAATTAACGATTAATTCGAGTAGTATTTATGCGTCAAATGTGTGCTTGAAGTATACTCACACGGACAGTAGGGTAGTTTATTTGGCTTCACCTGAATCTAAGGCGGTCCTATAATTATCTGCCTTTCTACTTGATCTGAGACCAGAATATTTAGAGAGAAGTAAGGGTTGGTATAATATTCAAACGAAACATTTTTTTCGTTTAACCAAGGCTTGTAATAAGTCCCACAATAAATAACATTTTAAAATAAACAAGACTACATTTATAAACGCGTAATATAGCCTCGAATACTTCGTCTTTTATCCTTTTCTTTATTTCAAAAGCACTCGACAAAAAAATACAAAAGACAGAATAACTAATCCAAGGCTAGTCCACTAGTTTAAATATAGTATTGTCCGTTTAGATATTCTTAGTAGGGTATAAATAAACCAAGAAAGCGCATTCAGGTCTCTTCGAATCACTGAAACGCTGTATGTTTGAGCGAATCTGAATGCTTTAAATTTGCAATTCCATTGCATTAACATTGCTTCCGAAACGTATTTGAATATTTAGTGCTATGGTAGAAGCGACGTGCACAAACGTAGACAAGTACCTACCTAAACCTTATAGGTACATTAGGTAAGTGGCTGTATAGACTTGAAAGGAATGAATGTTTAAAGGATGGAAGTAAATCGAATTGCACCTTTTCGATTTACTATTCTACTCCTATCGTATGTCCTTATCTGATTCTGGTAAGTGCATTTAGAAAGGGACATAATAAGAGAAGCCTATTCATGCTCAGAAGCGGACGATTACGTACTGATCAAGATAAATATAGTGACTTGTCGAGATTTACTTTGATTCTACTGGGCTGGGCTGGGCTATGAAGAAAAAGTTTGCTAAGCCGAAAGAGTTCCATAGTAAATACTGTTAATGGTGAGTGAGTCCTGTGCGGCTTTTCTTATACCTCTATACAGGGTTTTAAGAAAAAGATATGCTAAGCCAACAAACTCAACGAAAAATAAATATTTTGCGTATAGTCTACCGTACTGCTACTTACATCCACTAGGTAGAAGCAGAAACTTTACCTCTAAAAACTTACAAAGACGTAAAACAACAAAACTTTACCTTATTTTTCTGATAAAAAACTAACACCGCAACCATCGTATCTAATTTAATATCGCCTAAAGCAGAATCTGCGTCAATCCACAGCAAACTTTAAGTAACAGAACGTCAAGCGCTCCAGATTAGCCTCCGGCCAGAGCAGTTCCCAACAAAAGCCAGCTCGTCTTTTGTTGCGTTGTCACTGGTGGAGCCAGGCGCAACAAGTTTGCTATGTCTGGCACACAAAAGGAAAATACTTAACTTTATTTTTTAATCCACTCTCAAATCTCGTTATGAAAACAAGGTAAAATTAAGCTAGTCGAGCGTGTAATGTTTTCACGCATCACAAAATGTAATTTTAAAATAACGTGGCAGAGTGTTCTTAGCTCAAAAAGATTATATTATATAAATAGCTGTAGGTACTTTATAAAAGAAGATTTGAAATACTTACAATGTCTGTAGACAAACTCTGTTTTCATTTTAGTTAATAGACTTATCAGGTACCTTATTAAATGAATCTGTCTGAGTTTGGTAAAGGGTATTAATTATCTCTCCTTTAATTTAAATAACTCCAACTGATATAAAGCAGACTAAATTAAGGTATTTAAATTTAAAGCAACGTTCTGTTAAAACAGGATTTGATAAACGGCGACATAATCTACTGTGAAGTTGAGTGGAAAACTTCTTGGAAGTGGAGTTTTCCACTGTCTGTTTCCACCATAATTATTATGGTGGAAACAGAAAGATACACGTACGTATACCTCCGCTTCTATTGCATGTGTCCATAGATTATTTGCTGATCAAATTACCTGTTTATCGCTCTTTACATACAAGAAAATAAGCAAAAACTTTAGTATTGTAAGAAATGGCAATGCATTTCTAGTTTTACGAATACAAATGTCTATTCTCAGCAAAACAATTGAAAGCAATCTCCGAGGTGTGAACTGTGAGGTGCATTAGAGGGCGACACAGATATATGGTGTCAGGTTTATTAGCTGGAATGTTGGAAATGGCTGGAGTGTATCATCTGTCGAGAATAGGGTTGCACTGTAACAAAACCTTGTCAAATTGGAAGAAAAAAGAAAATTACAATTTTTATTCTGTAAGAGCGTCACGATTTTCGAGTTATTGGACATATTTAAAGCCTAAACCTGAAAATTTCCAATATAAACTCGAAAATCTTGATACTTTTACTGAATACAAACCGTAATTTTACGCAGTCGTGATGTCAACCAGCCCTAGGTAAAGGATTATCCACTCTTTACGCCACACCCTCTATGTGTAATTCCAACCCCATGTACAAATACATTCGATAAATGTAGTACGTGTTTAAAAAACGATTGATTAATGGATCAGCTGCCTTAAACGGAAACTAAACACAGGTATTTTTCTCGACTTCAAAGTTGGTCCTAAGTATTTGTCAAGAATCATGAGTCCTTTTCTGCTCAGTAAGTATACCCTAACCTTATAACTACTGAAGCTTACAGTCCTGACACAGCGAAGTCTATAATGTCAAAGGCAACAGGTGACACCCCTCATTTTTCAAGCATCGGAAAAGCTTCATTGTGCTCTAAGCGTGAGAAGTCGGAAATTCTTGAACGAGTAAAGGAAGACGTTCTACAAGTAGCTATACAATTCAAATGGTGGTAATGGATAGCTTTATATAGCTAAAGATAAATTTACACTAGCAATAAGTAATTTTGTATTGAGCATGGATATGAAAAAAAACTTGTGGTAATGGTAAGTTGCTTCATGTAGGCAATGAAAATGAATGAAGTTATGAAAAGATGTGCCTACGAGTATGAAAGTATTTGGATGTCATACACCTTTTATACCTACTTATTGTTTTTATTATGCAATACACAATAGTCAACGTAAAAAAAAATTTAGAATTCTTTTCATTTCTGACATTTGAAGAAAAAAACTTGTCAAGAAAAACCTGAGCTTCAAGGAAAGGAAACTGTTTCTTTTCAAACGCAAAATAAGAAAGGTATGAATAAAAGAAAAAATATAAGAGGGGTACATGAAAGACAGTTCCAATCACTTGCTTTGTGTGAACGCGGCATTACGAGCTCTTGAAATGGACGAGAAGACACGAATGAAGATTTCTCGCAAAGACTTTTGTGTAAGTAAAATCGGAGATATAGAATATTGAACTATGCTCCAATAACACTGAATAAAACATTCCTGACTGGATTGAGGTTATTTGAGAAGCAGTAAGTAGGCGGTTATAACGACGAATAATACTCGACCCGCGCTAAAAAGCATTCCAGCTGTCATAAAACTTTATAACTGCTAAATGATATTATCAACATTCTGGCGGTTAGATTCGCTCCAAATAATCAAACAGTACAAAATAATCAATCAGATCAAGTTGATTTTGCTCTAAATAATCAACCCAGTTCTAAATAATCAAAAAGTTCTAAATCAATTTACCCGATTGCCGAATAATAAATGCACATCAAAACAATCAACTTGATCATTTTACTAGGGCTCTAGGGCACACCCCTTCTGGGGTGCCAGAGCAAGTCAGTCTCCCCAACCCCGGGCGACGGCCCAAGCCGAGGCTCGTACCTCCGAGGTGCCCTTGTGCGTGTCGCCCCCAAAAACTTTAGGCCCAGCGCCATTTGCGCTCGCCAAACACCCGGTACGCTGTAGAGGCCTCAGTGGCCAACAGCATAAATATATAGTCATTCAAAAAAAAAAATAAAAAATCTGATCGCTGTTGCTAGTTATTTGAAGCTAAGGTGCATTTAGATAGCTGGCAGCCCGCGGCAATAAGAGTTTGTAGGGATCAGGGCTTTTTAGAATCGAACCAGCAGCGTTGGTACCGGCCCCGAAACTTCATGCTCCGTGCCAAAGCACCGGCTGCATGCTTTATATGAGTTTTTTAATGCACCCAGTGTAGATACGAGTAGCAATATACTCCAGTACTCGTATAAAAGAGAAAGTGTACAACAGCTTCTCAACGTTATTGTAGCTTACAATAACGTTTCTTGGCATGACTCGGATATAATATCTTTGAAAAATAACCCATGAGATAAGAGATTTATTTTTCTTGCGCGTTTTGACTGAGACAGTTACTTCCCTTTCTTATGCTTTAATTATGTTTGCAATAACTGTTTTCTTTCGACATCATTATGAAAACAGTGGCGTGTTAAGCGTACAGTTTTTATATTCAGGACTGGGTCCGTAAACGGAATAGCTGATACTTACTTATGGGTATTTCGTTTAAAAAACAGTGTTGAATAATGTGTTAGAACACACATGCATCATAGCGTTTTATGGCTTTTTTAACTTGCAATGTATTGTTTAGGTTCAATCTTGCAACTAAGTTTTGAACCACTTTCCGATGTCCGATTGAGTTGATGTTTGGTATACCTGTGTAAATTCGACGACAACACAATGAAAGTTTGTTTAAAAAAAATAGTACGTCATCTTATTTTCCAAAGGTACTTAAGCAGGTTTAGTAACATACTAAGCGCTTTGTAATAGACAGGTTCAAAACCTAAATTTAAATAAATTTACTGTAGCCTTCTTATTGCTTTAAAAGTCTTATACAGCTGGCTTCTAATGCTATAGTTCGTTTAAAATATATATTTCTATCGAAAACTCGTAGGAAATTTCTTGTTGAGCTATAATTACCTACTGAGTTCTTCCTTACCTAATAATTATCAACAAATTCATGTAAGTAGGTATGTACCTAATACTTACGGTGTCGTTTTAAAATCGATTTGTAAAAAGTCATATATTTAATTTTAACAATTGTAGTTTGTTTTAATTTATATTTTTGTGGCTATGAAAAATTTAATAGAAGTAATGATTTGCTAAGCATCTAAACAAAAAATTATTTTCTTACACAAAATAAATAAATCTCATATGCACAAAAAAACACAGTAGTTCAAAATACCTCACTTCAAAATGTGTCAAATCACATAAGTTTAAGTAAGTAGTAAAATTTATCCTATAATATTATTAGAGGCACCCTTTCACATTTCATTTTTTCCTAGGATATCAAGGGAGCCGTAGGAGTACATCGGTCAAACGCTTTGTTACAATTAAGTATGGTCGAGTGGACGACAAAGGGATTTTCTCTTAAAAGTTAACTGCATGGGGGAAAGAGGGTTCTTGAAGTGCAGCTCCCTAGTTCACGATATAAAACGGCATAATACTTAGAAAAAGAGTTTTTTATTATTACTTAACGTTTACTTCTAGGCAAGACCGAATTTTTTGGTTCCCATCAGGCAAGATGGCGTTCAAACGCAAGCTTATCATTGAATAAAAAATTAAATGTACTGTCGGCTGGCCAAAGATCTCCCCGATTTTTGCCATTTCTTTTTATTGGGCCAGCTCCGTCCTGTCCTTTTCAAACTTTCCGAGTTCGTCAAGAGTTCCCGAAATATTGAATTACTGTGTGAAAATAATGGACCTCTGCATGTTTGTATGAAGGCGTATCATAAAAGTGAGTAGGCACAGTGCTTTCAAGCAGTAAAACGACGCGAGCTATGACCAAGGTTCCATGTAACAGAATAACATACGGATTCCATTCATTGATACATAACATTTTAAAATATTTTTGTTATCCGAATTCAGTCTAAAAAATAGAGGGCAAAATAGAGATTTTTCATGTGGGCGAAATTTTAATCTAGGAACCTACACATAGAATAAACCTATTCCATTGGCAATTACAGATAAATTTTCGAAAGAACAATAGATACATTTAACTAAATCATATTATCACCATTTTTAGATTTACCTACTCAAAAAAACGTATTTAAATAAAATCTCCAAACAAACGACTTACCTGAACTCGAGACGTCGATCTATCAACTTGATTGAAGATTTGTTCGAGTTCTGAAAAAGAAAAGAACATTTGAAAAAGCTGGGACAAACTTCACTTCCTATTGTTCCCTTGTCACTCTCAAGGTGAAAGACATCGTTTCGGAACGGAGGAAATTAAAAATTCATATATCCCAAAGCAAATTGCTGCCCGCCCAAATTGGGCGCGGTAAGGCGCAGGTCGAAGTGTTCCATATGAAAATTGGATAAGAACATTTTTGCTTCACCATTATGAGCCTTAAAAGGATTGACTAGAGACTGGATTTGAGCAGATAATGATTTTATCTTTAACCGATCTTGAGGGAAATTGAGACGGTTGAATTTTTTTTGAGTAGATAATAATGGACATCATAATAATAATAAAACGAGAAGGTTACTTAGACGCTAGCAATATGTTTGATTTTTAAAGATTTGCATTACCTAATAACTCTTGTTCATTGAACTTGTAACACCCACCAAAGTTGAAGTATTACATCCAAAATTAGAAATTACATGATAAAAATTAGTGGTTATGCAATTACAAATAAGGTTACCACCAGAACGTAAAAATATTAACAAAATTACAAGGACACAAATAATCACATAATTATTATGTGATATTTTTGCAATGTTACGATGCCACAGGTTGTATGAAACATACTGCTACATACAACTAGCTCACTCAGTATACTGAATAAAATCAAAACTAAAAGTTCTGAAGTAACATAAAATAGAAGGCAAGATAGCATAAACGAGCAAGAAAAATCTGGAAATGGTTTTTTATAATCTGATTCCAACGTAGTGGCCGGCGTGAAGCTCGTTGCAAGCGCGGCTTAGAGTGCTCTGCAACCTCTCCAACGAAGACACTTTTCCTTTGTCCCAATGCCAACGTAAACTTTATATTTAACTTTGCTTCGTCTCGCGTCTAATTTTACAGCCAATCTGTACATATCTATGATATTTTCTAAACCAAAAGCACTCTGGGTCTATGCTAGCCTGGTACTTATTGTTCAAAAATACACCTTTGGCCACTAAGTTCAAAATCAAAGTACATTGACAACATTCTAACATAACGGACCCAAAATCAAAATATGTATGCCAAAGTATGCAGATAAACTTTGTCGCGGCTCAGAGCGACAAGCATTCAATTACCGACATAAAACTACCCTCATTAACATTTCATATATTTAGAGTCTAAATGTCACTTCATACTTTAAACGTCAACTTTTGAATATCATCCGCAACTGTTCTAACATCCCAAATTTTTAATCAAAATCATCAGCTTTTACCTATCTTCAGGGTTTTATTATCAAGCATAAAACCCCCAGTGTCGCGCAAACAAACTTTAACGACTAAAATACGAGAGCGTTGAAAAATACACAAGTTTTAAAACAAGAATACAAAAATACAGAGCCATCATCCAATGAGCCGTGAGCTACGAGTCATGCAGAGCAACAATAGCCGGTACAATTAAACCCCCGTCCGCGGCCAGTTATTACGTGTCCTATCCGCCTCTCTGCCCCCAATTACGCCTGTGTAATCAGAATCACATGACTGACGAAGCGCTGGTTTTCAGTGCCTCATTTTACAATACCTATTGTATTCCAAAGAGGTTTTTGCAAACATAGTACGAAGCAATTGAATCCCTATGGGGTCTGCAAACACTAACCATCTACTACATAGATACCCGCGAATTAGAGGTATTTTTATTTTATTTTGGTTGTTTGTATTTTTGTTCTTGTGCGCATTTGGGTAACCCATAGGATTATTCGCCTGAAATAAAGAAATATTTAATTTATTTGTTTATAAAAGGAAAACCAAAAACACACAGGCCGTCTCTCAGAGGAAAAACATGAAAAATAAAAATACTCTCCTAATTTTTTTGAAATAACTAAAAAATAGTTATTGCGCGATATAGTAAAAAAATAATCGATTATTTGTGTACAAACTACAAAAGTTTCAAAGTTTCTTAATCCTACCGGCTGAACATTTTTGATCAGTCCTCTCCTTGGATTTCTCAGTGACGAAGCCAACACGAATACTTAGTTGTTTTTCAGAAATCGTGTATCGTATTATTTTTATATTATGAATATGGATCTGGTACAAAAATGTACTATTATTATATTAATGTACTTAAGTAATAGTTTTAAATAAGCTCGTCGCTAACACATTTCTCACTGGAAGCTATACAAAATAATGAGATGTTAGTCCAGTTACGAAACTACAGATGTTAGTAAAGTTTGTTAAAGTTTCTGTCCGTATAACTTAGTTCTAAGTTGGCGACGTCTACGTACTTGTTGGGCTTACTTAGAATATAAATGGAAACAATATGAAGCTGTTACAGTGTGACACGGCTTACAATGAATGGGAATGAGAGCGCTGCCACCTTATACGCTATAAGAAAATTAGACAAGAACGAGACAATAGTTCTTGCCAATTAATATCACTTGCATAAACCGTTTACACCGGACCTGTCTTTAAGACTGCCCAGAAGGACGTAATGATTATAAGGTGTAGCCCTAGATGCAGGTCCAGAGCTACTCGTACACCTAAAAACCTATGTGAAACCCTTCCACATTAGAAATTGCTTGACTAATATTGAATTGCGATTTTCAGATATCTTCATGTCAAGATTATTATGAGCTATTTTTTGATCAACATTTATTAGGTCTGAATACCCTCAACTATGTTAGTTATATGGTGGTCTATTAAATTAAATCATGCAACAAATAATGTTCAAACCGCATCAATCAGTGATGCGGTCAGGACACTTAGTAGGTGTATGACTCGTGGTCCCACTAATTTGACCCACTGGTGGGACAGTGTGTCGATTTAATGGGCTCGTGGTCCCACTGTTTGGTGGGACCATCAGTCAACGTAATGCAGTCGCTCGTGGTCCCACTGATTTGGTCATAAGGGCTATAACACAAATATTTTTGCGAAATGAACAGAAAAGTGGAATTTATTATTAAATTATTTTACACGGAACACTTAATTACTTTAATATTGAGTTTATTAGTTTTGTTCGTAACGTTTGAAAAACAAGCCTATTTTCAGTGTTTAAGAGTTGCTAAAGTCCTGAAGAATTATTAATTTAGTCTCAATATATAATAGCTTAATAAGTTACTTAAAGAATTATCAATTTAGCCTCAATATAGATTACCAAGTTATTTCAGAGATAAAAGTCCCTTTTCAATGTAAAATCCGCAATCAAAATGAGCAAACATTTCTCGCGCTACCCACTCATTTTTAACCGTACCACAGACATGTGCAAATTAAAATCCCGGTGATTACAAATGCACCCTTTTCTCCCAATTAACCGTGAATTGTAGGTACGTAACTTTTCTTTGAGTATATAATGTATGGATAAAACATAATGAAGTAGGTACTTAACTCGCGTGAATTTGATTAGGTAATTTTATCTATTTTGGCTAAAATCAACGAACTTTTTGTGAGCAGCTGATTTATTTTTTAGCGATTCAAGGGTTGGCCTCGCGTACAGGTTGTTCATAATGAAAAGTACATATATCCTCATCAGTTTTATCACACTTTTTTGTTACACATAATTTATATTTTTATTTCAATAGAAATTAAATGAAAAATCATGATTTTCTTCAGTACAGTATACAGTTCAAAGTAAAAACAAATTTTACTTCCAAGATCACTTAGTACATAACATGACCTGCATACCTGTAAAAGCTGAATTGCCTACGAAGTCTGCGAGTTGATTTAACTTTGACCGGCGACACACAAATGCACCGGCCCGGAAGGTGACCTACATGAATGAATACGTAGAACCACGTAAAGGCACCTAGTAAAGTTACGAAACGTAGTTACCTAGTTACGTTTCGTAACTTAGCTCTAAAAGCCTTAGTACCTCGTAGCTAATACATCCTCTTTTTAGAAGATAACTACATTTTGTGATATATGTACTTGGATTCTTTGTAGTTTCGCTTGTGTAGATTAATTTCAATAGACAAAAGTGTAGACGTACGGGATGTAAGTAATAAGTATCCTGCTAATATATTAACAACTAGCGGCCCGTCCCGGCTTCGCACGGGTAGACTTTGGGATAAACGTAGAGTAAATTGAAATCGGTCCAGTCGTTCACGCGTGATGGCGTGACCAAAGGTGTTGAGAATAATTATAGGAACTCTTTGTTATAACCTCTATTCTCATGCTATTGCGTAACTATAGCAACCGTAGTTTGTTGATGCTAACTTGTCAATTTATAGTAAAAATTATCAGTATAAAACGCACACTGTTTTGATAGATATGATTGAATTTGAACTTTGTACAGAGGTAATAAAGTGCAAATTGACTCTTGGACGTTAGGAACATACCTACATTGCTTAAACAACAGTGAGTGCTTGCAATTCAATATGAACTTTATACAATAGCAATAAAGCTCGTTTTAGTTAGAAAACGTTTGTATGGGAAAAATAAAAGGGCTGTTTTTAGGGTTTTTCAATATTTCTGAGAGATTTTCTTAATATTTTTTTCCGTAAGAACCTTCTCCTAATAATAACAAATACAACAAAAAAAGAATTAGTGAAATCGGTCCAGCCATTCACGCGTGAGGCCGTGACCAACGAAAACGGGTTTCATTTTTATATATATAGATAGATGTCAAAGTTTGTATGTTTGATGTTTGGATGTCTATTGCTCAATCACGCAGAAACGGCTGAACGGAATTTGGTATGAAGGCTTTCTTTCTTTTACGTATTGTGCTCGGTATATCGAACTCAAAATAGTTTACATCTATCTATTGATGGCGACTGGCGAGTCTCGCTACGGTACGTGTCCTAAGTTTTGATCAAATGGCCGTTTAGCGATTCTCGTATCGATAAGTTATAAAAAATAGGTTACTATAATGAAAAGCCAAGAAATAATATAATTAAGAAATAATAATATTTTAATTCTTGTGGCTTTTAAGCCACGAATTAAAATTACGTTTCCTATTTTTATATTATTTCAATCAATGCCAAAGTTTATTTCAATAACTATTGATAGATAGAAAGATGAACTCTTTGTTTGTTTTCTTTATTGCTTGTCAAAGTGAACAATTTCATGTAGATTTTTACGATATCGCTGAAACTCAGTCGTATTTACGTAGGTAATGTAATAAACATTGGAGGGCTTTTTTATATTTACGATGTTCGCCGATTCGTTCAAATATTTAACAGAAGGCTTTCCTGCTGCCAAACCAAATATTATATTCATTTTAAGTGGATACTAAAAGTAAAAGTTGGTTTATTGGTCGATAGTAGGTAAGAGTTTGAAAGAACGGAAACTTGTTGAATGTAAGAATATACAGCTCAATCACATGAACCAATGTTGATGAAACTTTACAAGTAATCATTGTACATTATAAAGATGGACGGACGTACTACTTTTTGTTTCAGAAATGTTGAAATATGCTCTTAACAACAATGACAAAAACGAAAACAAAAAGAACACGGCAAAACCGCCGTGCACAGAAAATGGAAGCCTCAAAAGTTGAATGTCGAACAACTGTAGGAATGTGCTCGAAAAAAGAAAACGTAATAATATTTTGATCATATCAAAAACCCTCTCGTCCCTCGTATCTCCGTCTGTCATCCCTACGATTGTACCTAACATCCCTAACATTAAATTATATTGTAACATAGCAATAACCGTAGTCTTTGTGTAACATTGTATTTTGTTTAGATGTTACGAGCGACCACGAGGGCGGGCTAATCGCGGCAACCTTCCGGTCTGCCTTTTGATCTGGATATTAACTCATTTGTATGCAAACAAATGGGGTGTTAATTAAATTTGGGAATCCGTGGGCCTTTGCAGACAATGCCACATCTTTTGTAGTTTATATTAGTTTTCGTTTGTCATTCAAACGAGATAGACACAATAGATCTCGAATGAGTAGGGTCTGTTTGATGTGACAGCCCTATTGAATATCTTGCTTTACTACCAAGAATTTATTAGCTTTGTGATCATTAACACTGAGAATCATAAATTTTGGAATAGAATCTCGATTTTTCAAAGAAAGCCTGCTCTATCTCTAAGACCAAGTTTTCCCCCTCTGATTTTTGTTTTATTTATTTATTTATTACGATACACCAACAGTAAACATATTATACGATCTTAGATTATAAACTTATTAATATCTACAAGTGTCAGATATGTTCACCTATTAGCGTATACATTGTTCACCATTAAAAGTGTGAAGACATTAAGGGTAACTATATAGGGTTTTCATTTTCATTCACAAAAAATAACACAAGACAAAACAGAAAGCTATTCGTTCATACGAATAAATTATTTATTAGGATGAAATTATTGCCGAGGCAAAAATTTACATTCTGCGTCGTGTTCAGCAAAAAATATTGCGTCAACCGACGTCAACTCAACGCATTTGTTAGCGTAGTCGTATGGATAACGAATCAAACTTGCGCGAAAATATTGAATGCCGCTCCATCTTTTTTGAACAACAACCGATAAAATATGTAGGCGGTAACAAAGAAGTACTGTTTGGAGTCGCAACAATACACAAAGTGGTTTATTTGAAAATGTTTTGAGAGTATTCATTGGGCCGTATAATATTATGTGCCTATAAACTAGCTCCGACCTTTAGCCTGTCAGTTAAAGAGCAACGTTTGTTCGTAGACAGGGTGGGTGGATGACACAGCGGAATGTAGGTAGGTGTCTGCGAAGATAATAGTGTAGACGAGAAACTATAGGTTCTATCTGTCAGCCTGTTTGTTTTTATAGTAAATTGTTCTGCTAAATTGTTGTACTAAAAGAGAATGTTCTTAATCTAACTTTTATATTCGTTAAATTATTATTTTTTCAAAACAAGTTAATTAAAAAAAGCTTTTATTGCATTGTCATAAGTTACAGAGGTACATCAAATTTCAGCTCAATCGGACATCGGTAAGTGGTTCATAATTCAGTTGCAAGATTTGACCCAAAATACCATAACAATAACAAATAGGGCAAGTTAAATACGAGTAACATCTTGTAAAAAAAGGTGTAAAAAACATGTTTGTATGACCTAAGGGAATAAAGATTCAGGATAAGTTTAGGCTAACGGTGATCTTGTTTATTTATTCATACAGGTGTGAAAACTCGTTTCCCCAAAGTCTACATTATACATACACCTTTATAACTAGCCCAACATAAAACCGGGTCCAGAATTGAAAGCCCAACATTCGGCATACAAAGTGGACCTTTGGATCGATTCAATATACCGAAATGTCCTTTGGCCGAATAATTTTGGCGTCCCAATGGAGGAATATTTATTATACGCCTAATTGAAGCTTAGAGAATGTTTATATGAATCATTTGAGATAGTACTCATGAAAAAATGTATTACAAAGAACCATTTCTTTTCTAAAACAGATTGCTAACAGCCTTTTTGCCATGGCACTTTTCCTAGTAAATTGGTTTCATTTAGTTCGTTCATTAGCAAGGAAAGGTATTGCAGATATGCAAATACTGTTTTATTGCAAACTCAACACTGCTGGTAGTTGTAATTTAAGATTAAAACGTTTTATAAATAGAACATATTTTTCATATTTTCTAAACAAGAACATTATTTTTACAAAACAAAAAACAAAAACCGACTTCAAAAGACCGACTATTGAGTTATTCATCTAGGTATTTGTCGCGCACGTACTTATTGCAAATTTAAGACTTATATGGTTTTCTTATGGATACCATTATCAGAACTGGACTAAATTGAAATGGGACCAAATGGGAAGCGTCAGCTTTCTAATAAAAAAAGAATCATCAAAATCGATTCACCCAGTCAAAAGTTATGAGGTAACAAACATAAAAAAAAAAAAAAAAAAAAACATACAGACGAATTGATAACCTCCTCCTTTTTTGAAGTCGGTTAAAAAAGGGTTGAACATGTTTTATCACTGGGAATTTTTATTTTTATCATTAATACCTATTTTTAACACATAAGTAAGTTAATGGAAATTTTGGACGCTAACAAAATACTTAAACATTTTCAGGTTTAACACTTTACACGCCGCAATACAACATGACGTCACATTTTATATTGCAAAATCTAGACAGGTCTAGAAATTCTGGTCGTGTACAAAATCGAAAATCGTCAAAAATCGCAACCATGTCACGTTCTAAAATAACAGGACAAGTATCACAGGCAAGTATCGACAAAATTTTGTCGCGGTGCAATGACTAACTCTGCTCTCTGCAGAATTTTAACATCCACAAACTACACCTACCCTCGCGTTCGTTTTAGGATCGAAAACAATCAAAAACGCCATTTTTGTTCACAATAGTTCATATGCGTGACAAACGTTTACAGTGTAGGTACATGCAAACGATTTTGTCTTTTTTATCTGTCATTTTTGCCACCGATTCAAAACGGGCGCGAGGCATGTAATACTATCGCCGGATAAATCTCAATGATCTTAACTTCAACACGTATTCGAAACTGGCAAACGTCCAAGAGCTTTAAAAATCTTTCCTAACTTAGTCGAGGTATTGCCAGGGGTAATCCACTCGTGTCAGACGGATTTCGTACCTATATTCCGGGGAAATCGATCAGCTTGATAAGATCTAGCAGACGATAGCTGGCTTAACTTTCAAGTAAACTGGCTTTGTAGGGGTTGATTTGCGTATAGGTGTTAGTTATTATGACCGTGTTAAAGGCGGATAGGTAAATTAGGACACTGTGTTTCAATTAAAAACAAAGTCTCGCTACACTTGCTGTAAAAGAGCTCTACAGTAGCGTAGCAAGAGCGTAGCTCAGAAGTGAGATAAGGAAGGCCAAGGCAGTTAATTATGATGTTTATCTACACTAATATTATGAAGAGATAAAGTTTATATGTATGCATGTTTGTAAAGAGTAATCTCCGAAGCTACTGGTTTGACTACCATAACTATTTCACCAAAGGAAAGCTACTACACCCCTGAGTGCCATGGGCTATATTTTATAGCCGCAAACCTGCAACAGCAAAGGCCGAACAGCACTTTTCTTGAAATGCCGTGCATCAACTTTATTCATTCAAAATATAAGATCGATGCTTTTGTCGGTAAAGTAATTTCCAGGCTTGGCGGTCCTCTACTAGTGCTTTTACCTCCCTGTACGACATGATATCTGCCTTCTAGTACATTTGCCAATCAGCTAGTAAAGAAATAAAAGCAATGAAAAATCTTTCTAATAAAAAGCTAAGCTAAAAGCAGATACTAATTGGTTATTGCTTTAATTGTAAAAACATAAATAAAATGAAAAAAAAAAGTCTTTATTTCCCAAAAACATAAAAATTAATTGTAAGAACACAGTTATGTTAAAACAAATGTTAAACATAAGCAATATTTTAGATGTTTCTTATCATTATCACAATGGTTGATAGAGCCCGTAGTAGAGACATTACGGTTTAACGACTTTTCCTTGTAAGTCATATACTGCGCGTGAATTATTTAGTAGGTTCTATCTACCTAATATAAAGAGAACACATGTGCGTGGGACTCGTAAATTACTTTTTACGGGTAATTCGCTCTTTACTGCCTTCATTGCCTGTCTAACTAAAGTTTACGTGTAAATCATACGGAAACATCCTGAATAGACACAATAAACGTAAACTGGAACTGTTTTGTGGTACTGTAGAGCAAGTTTCCATAAATATGTACCCACTGTTGGTTCTTGGAATTTCTATTTTGAATGTGGTTTGTTAGATAACCGATTTATATTTCGGATGCGATTTGTAAGAAAACAGAGACGACAAAAATCTGCTAAATGTTCAGCTAGACAAATCCTATCTAGTTTTTACATATATATTTTAAAAAGAAAGTTTTTTTTGTTTGGATGGATTGGCTGACTTTTTATTTGGGGCTAGCCTATATCCCACTTAGCACACACTTTTGTCTTGGATAAATAAACGGTTCCAGTAAGGTAGCCGGTAAAACTGCAGGGCGCGTCTTATGTCAACTATAAAAAGTGTGTTATACAAAAGGAATATGTCCAACTATCTGCCCTTCCATAGCTTTTTCTATAGCCTTTAATATTCTGTGGTATAGCTCCACTAGAAAACCACAAAGTGACAACGTTAAATCATTAACAAAAGCATTACATCAAACTCAAACAATCTAAATGGCAACAGATCACGAGCTCCAACAGTGTTTACTCCTGTCATTGGTTTTAGAGATAAACGGAATCCCGAGTTGCTCCGAGCGATCGTGTTATATTGTTTGCTGTAGTCAAAAGCAGCCGACAGCTGATGTGCAGCTGGCAGTATTGATTGATAGTTGATTGATTTGAATTGATTCGAATGCATCATGACTATTTGAATCTATGGCGTGGGGCTACCTGTCCACTGGATCGAGTGCTCCACTTCTCTCCTCTCCGCTCCTGTCGACAGGCTAATGGGGACGTTTGTTTTTATTTTTAACACTCAATTACAACTTTAAAACATTAATATGTTATTTTGATCAATTCCAAATAATAGCACTTTTATTTAATAAAGATACAATAAAATGAAATCTTAAATCATCATAAAATTACATGAAAATAAACCAAGAAAAAAAGAAACTCGGATATGTAAAAAAATATCACCACCTCTAGAATTAACTCAGTGCTTTTCACCTTTGTAATAATTTTTTGTTACAAAAGTATTATCATTTTTCATAATAACTAAGTGTTGCCACATAATCTGTTTCTGTAACAATTATATTCGAAACGAACATTTCTGTATCAAAATAAACAACGTATCATTATAGTTTACGATATTTTCCCTGCGATTAAGTCGTTTCTACCCCGGAATGGGTCTCATTAACTAACTAGACTGTAAATCTAAATTAAGCCACGACATTTCGTTTCCCTTGGAAAGTTTCTGATAGTTTCGTTACAGGATGCTAGGAGGTCATTTTACGGCTACCTGAACACAGTTATTTGTTGCAGAGACCGGTACAAGGAGATATTTAACGGGTACGTACTAAATTCCGGTACAAAATATGAACCATCAAAATGTATAGGTACAGTTTACGGGCGATGGTCCAGCAATCTTCTTTACATAAAGCTGGTATATAAATGGACATACTTACTATCGCAATATAGCTTTCAAGCCAATTAACAAAAAAATGGTATCAGCTACTCTAGACAGAGCATTCAGAGGTTCCAAGTAGGTATCTCTGGAAAAGCAGAGGAGGATGGCCCGTACCTGTACTATGGCAGGTAATTTCCGGCTGTCATAAGCACGATTAAATGACATCAAACCCGTACAATCATATTTTAGTATTGGTCTGATCTCGGAGTACTGACTATAAAATTACAGCAATTTTATTTTTTGCACGCGATATTTGTTACAAATATGCAAAAAGAAAAAACAACAACACGATAAACATCCGCTTTTAACTGTACCGGTTTTGAGGACATGCAGTCCTTGCTTAAGGCTCATTTAACGCCACTAAGCTCGGTTATTTCTTTCCCGTACTTTTCCTACACAAGCCGGTGAAACTCGCGTGCTGACGTCACGAACCAATTTTGGAGCAATCGATAAGCTGATATCTTACCCAGTGGACGGTTCAAGAACGCGATGTTTGAAGCGAAAACCAATTTGGAATCGATTGCCTAATAGCTAACAGTATTTCGTTAGACACACACGGTTTACATGATAACACTTTTTGCAAATGAAATTGGTAGTACACTTTTTAAAATTAGAATGAAAATTGGAGGAAAAAGTGAAGTGGAATAAATTGTAGCTCACTAACGTTATTTTATCTAATAAATAAAACCATACAGTTGTAATAAGTATAGAGCACAATAATAATTGGCTTTACTTATAAACGATGATAACAGTTGCTAAGATTGACCAATCTCATTTAACTTGCACGCAATACTAAAATGTAGTGCGTAGTATTAAGCAATGTCACTTAACTTTCAGAAAACTTCATGAGTAGAGCCTAAAATGACCTGAAATAAAAATATAGCGAGTGTATACATATTGGAAGCTCTTAAAAAGGATGATGACAGCGTCGACAGCATTCCATCGTATGTCATGGAAATGTTTAATAGAGATTATTTCAGACCAATAAGTCAAAATTTTGATCGAAAATAAAACACACTAACAAACATAATCGTACAATAAAACCGGGCTTCCATGGGGACGCGAAATGAAAGAAATAATGAAAGTACGCGAGTTCACGTATTTCGGGGCCGAAATTGAATTTGTTTTGATTTATTATTCTCTCCGTGGCAAGTCGACACAGAGAGTTGGATAAATCAATTTGTGTCTGGGCCTATTTTTGGTGTTAACTTCGTCGAGGTACTGCCCTTCAGCGTTCTCAGACTGTTCGCTTGCGCTTCAGAAAGTGTATCTAGCTCGTATTAGCGAAGCTTGGAGTATCTAAGTCGTTACAATGAACTTATGTTTGAATAGGCAAAAATGGGCACAAATTTTCTGATGAAGTACGTAAGTACGTTACATACCGGTTACAAAGTTTATTAAGTAAAACTGTTATACCTATTCTACTTAAATTAAGACGATGTTTATTTTACGTTGGATTCGTATATTGTATGTTGTATTCATTTATTAAATACTTAATCGTTTTTTTACAAATAACATACGAATATATAAAACGGCCTTTTAAAATAAATATGCATTTATAGCAAGCACGATTGTATAGTAGATACTACTGAGTAAAGATTTAAATATTATAATACAAATCATAAATAAAGAATGAATATCAAGTACCTATAGTCATATGCAACCTTTAATCCTCCCTCTGCTGGGATATAGGTCTACCCTCGAAGGGTGATTAGGCCGTATTCCACCACGCTGGCCAAGTGCGGGTTGGTGGATTCACATACGCCATTGAATTTCTTCTCTGGACATAATGCAGGTTTCCTCACGATGTTTTCCTTCACCGAAAAGCCAGTGGTATGTAAATTCGTACGTAAGTCCCAAAGAACTCATTGGTACGAGTCGGGGTTTGAACCCGCCACCTCAAGAATGCGAAGCGGCTGTTCTTCCGCTGAGCAACCACGGCTTTTTTTGAAGTATAGTCACCAATATAAAAATAAACCGATTTACGAACAAAAATAACATATAATAATCCGGAGTACCGTAAAAGTTAATACAATTTCCCGTAAAAACTGAGAACAAGAACCCCTACTAAAACAAAATCTCATAAACACGAGCCTGTTCACAAGAAACCTTTAATACCTACAAGGACAACATTCAAAGAGGCGAAATCGGATTAACCTTCAAGAAGTTGGATCTTTTCCACTTTACCTTCAAAAGTAATCTCGAAGAATGGATCATCAGCTGTGTTTGCGGAACGGAAACCGCGAGACCCTAATTATACGCTTAGCCTACTTTTTAAGAAAACTTCCTCGAGAGAACCATAATTTTAGGCCAGTTTCTACCTTGTACAGTTATGTCGTTGGGCTATAAAGAAAAAAAACCATTGGTGTAAGTATCTAGTGTTGGTGGTGTATTACAAGGAGGGTAAAATGTATGTAGCATGTTTGTAGGCTTAGATGTTGTTTTTTTAATATTGGCTTCTGCCTCGATTATTTTTAGACGTAGTTTCAACTCGCTGTTTGTAGAGGATAATTTCTGAAACTACTAATTCTATTTTCAAAAATATTTCACTAATAGAAAGCTACACTATCCCTGAGCTCGATAGGCTTTATTTCATAGCCACAAATCTCCGAGGCCACAGGCCGAGCTGTATTACATGCGGAGTTCCGAGCATAAGCTAGTACTACCTAAAAGCGGGTTGTTTGCCCTAATAGCAACAGGCGCAGGCGCCAAGCCAAATCATAGACTTTCAGGCGGCTTAAAAACTCTGAGAACAGAGTTAGGCTGACTACACCGAAGTCGGATTATACTAGATCGATGGCTGACTACCTATACGAACTCATACACTTTAACGGATAATATGGTATGTGTATTCACAAGTTAAAGATAAAATTATAATTCTTTTGATGATTCTGCAATATACACATACTCGTAGCACTAAACGATGTAAACATTAAATAAAGTTATAATCAATTTGAGTTCTCTTTGTGAGTTCATATATAATACTGTTTATGTAAAAAAAGCACAGGCTTAGACTGTGAAGTATGTATTAATGTGTTGTATTAATACCTATAAATAAATAAAATACATCAATTCTGCGGACAGTAAAAATACTTCAACGTCAATATACTTTTTACGCGCTACTCATCAATTCTGTTTTTCCGTATTTCCTAAAATTAGCAAATGTCTTTTATCAAAATCCTTTTGCAACAGTATATTTTAACTCGACATTGTCAAGAATATGTGCCTAATTATTTTCTGCAAAATAATGAACCAAATAAAACAAGAGATGCTGAAAGATGAAAATAATTCCAGCCTCAAGGGTTCTCCAATTTAATAAAGTGCTTACCTTCATGAAATCCATTCCGAGATTTTATAAATCTTGTAAGAAAGGTATACTTTGTGTCAGCACAAATATTTCTCTCATCTTTTATTAAAATAGTGTAACTGTTACTGAAGAACTGGCTTAATCAGACAAAGGAAGCTTGAAGCGCTGCAAAAGATTGCAGGAAAACTTCTACCAGAAATGGAGGTTCCAGGTAAGTTTATTTTACAAGAAAACAAACGCCAAACTTGCGTCCCTGCACTTCTAAAGTTCACAAACAGCCTTCAATGTCTCGCTCCAGCAACTTTGTTCCCGCAATTGCGGAAGTTAAATGAAATTTAACTTCCGCAAATTTAAACTACAACAGCGACGTGAGGCTGACGACAAAATATAGCTCTTATAACACGAAAATGAAGCTTTCTGTTGGTAGTTTCAACATAATCAATTACTACTAAGCAAATAAAATAACTCTACGAGAATACAAACAGCATGAACGAACCAAATTAATCGTCGCTGGACGTGGCAAAGCTAGCAAATAAAATTAAAACCGCACGAGATAAAGCTTTTCCTGAGTTCTACACACCTTTAAGACGTCTTATTCTCCCGGAGGTTGAAACTCAACTAAATCACGAGCGACTACCGAGAATCTAGAATCTCATACATTTTACTCTGCTCGCTCAGCAACGGCTTCGAATGCCAGCACGAAGTAGAACGTCCACGAAGGCACGTTAAAGCCTTTAGAAATGCTTGGGTCGTTCTATTAACAGCCAATAAGCCGTAACGCCCCGGGGGCATAACCTATCGATAGGAATTGGAACTTTGAACGAGACCGTTTATTTATTTCAAATGTGATGAAAACAATATTCATAAATTCATTCCATTTTATCATCATTAATTGGTTCACAAAAATCCACAACAGTTATATAATAATATAATACTCATATGAAAACTGAACACACTTTGTTACGATTACTGGAACTACTCTCGTGTTATTGAGTCGGATATTCCGATTCGATCACTTCCATTAATCCGGTAACATTATTATTTAACTGAAAAACGTACGCTTTTGTTTAAAAAACATTTTTCGCTCCGACAAAACTTGTCCGTTGTGTAAGCACAACAGATCGTCGATTTCATGCGGATTACCGAGAAATCGTTCGATTTCGATTTGAATTTTACGAATATTTTACAACAACATATATTGAAACGGTATGTTTGTAGTTTTGTCCTGCGAGGGGCTGTATATCAACAGTTTTCTCCTACGAGATATCACGATAAACGTCGCGGAATATCGTACGTTGTTTGTTGGTGTGAAATGGTACACGAAGCCGGTTTAATCTTCGGAACTTCACCTGGTGTCCCGCAGGCGGGTGGAGTGATGGATGGTGACGGCTCTCAGGGGATTTGTAGAGACAAGCAACGTCAAACATTGCAAATACCGAGCATATTTGCGTATTTATTTATTAATATTTGGGCCCATAGATGCTACGTATATCTTATGAAAAGCTCTGGCGTCCTCGCCTACTTCCCACTAATATTATAAGTGTGAAAGTTTATTTGTTTATGGAAATTTGTAAGTTTGAATATTTGTTATTTCTTTGCGGTAAAACTGTTTGTATCGTTTTTAAGACGATAAAAGCGATATGCATAAAATATGGCTTGGAGGTTGGAGGTAGCTTTTGTCCTAGATTGATGCTTAGGTTACTTTTTATCCCGGAAATGAGAGGAACTGTATGGTGCAACAGTGATCTATAATTTAGGTACCAGCTGCTTTGTTTTGATACATATAAAAATTAAAGTCACTTTTACCCCACCTAATTACAAATGACATAAAACAATTAGCTGTTTCTGTTCTGGAACCGGACCATCGTTCTTTCTTCTGTCAGCGAACAATAAACCTCTCATAAATTCAGATTACATCGACGGAAAAGAAACGGCTTTCCGAGGATTCGAGCAAAATCCATTAATACAAAGCGAGATAAATCGAGCTAAAAGCTTAAGTCGTCTATCCGCTATAGCTTAAGCTGTTTTAATGTTTATCTTTAAGCTGGCTGTCAAGATTTTACAGTTGCAGTCAGCAATTTATTTACGATGTTGTAAATTAATTTAATCACGAATTTGTGTACAACGTGAAACTTGGGTTTGGCGATGTTGAAATACTCACACAGATGCGAGAGTATTTTTGAGATAAATGGAACCAAATATGGAAGGTCTTTGCAGTAATTTTGGAGACGCCAGCAACGTAATCAGATAAGTTCAAAAAAATATTTTCGTAGGAAAAACCCAGATTATTTTTTATTTCTTCGTCCACGGAATCCTAATGATAATAAGCATTCGTATTTTTAGTCGCTACCGTGGACTGAGGGTAATTATGTATTTGGGCCTTCATTTGCATATTTACTTCTGTACCATGAATATTTTTACATTCGCGTTAGGCACGGGATATTAAAACACTTTTGAACAATTGTTTAGAAACAATGCTAAACAATTGTGGAGTAACTAGAGTAAATAGAAACCGTTTTGCATCGCGAAAAAAATCTACAGAAATTGACGTAATACTGTAATTCTCCTTTGTAATAAAACAAGAAATGATATGGCATTACTTCTCTTTTTGCGTTGCTTTATTCTTCTCAAAATGATGAGGAAAAATGCTACAACAGTATCAAGACCACGAGTTCACAATAAGCTATTACTTTTCCGAAAAGAGGTTCCGAACAAAAGCCAAAACTCAAAAGGCAACTGTCCTATTGGAGATACCGCTGTAGGCCGTTTTTATGTGGCTATGGAATGCTTCTTTGTTTGGATAATTACAGAAATTGTTGGAGAGTTCTAATAAAGACTTCGCTTCCGCCCCTCCAAAGTTTGCCGTTCTCCTTTTGTATATTCCAAATTCACCTCTAAAATGGAATGCGAATCAGAACATTACAATTTATATTGCGAAAGTTTAGACTGTTGCTGAATGTTCGCAAGTTGGACTATAGGAGTAGTCACGTTTGAGCTGGGACTTGGACTGGGCACGAATTGGATTATGGAAATCGTTTTATATTACTTAAAAAAGCGAGCGCTAAATGGAATATAAGTAGTGCATCGTGATTAACATTGGAGTTCGTGACAAGTAAGCCATACTAGATAGATAAAAGATAGTTAGTTGAAAGATAAGTATATAGTTAGTTGTCCTTGTCTTTGTGTGTGTTCCATGGCATCCCCGACACCGATACCAACTTATTTTATTGTGCACACTATAAAAAAAGATAAAGACTTACTTAGTGCCACAAATGGCAGCCTTATTAATCTCTTGTCAACTAGAATCAACAAATACATTTAAGAAATCGTAATCCGTACTTAAGTTTAATTGCGAAAGTTTGTACGAGAGAAGTATGTTTATTACTTCGAATATTGAAACGGATGAATGGAATTCGATGAAATTTGGTATGAACGTTTTAACAACAACAACGTTTTGTATCATATCACATTGTACCTTTTATCTGAGTATTTGTCTTTAGCGCGTAAAACCCTAAAACCTCGGCAGCTAGTAATTTTTACTATACTCTACTGAACGAATATTCATGTCATTTTCCTTAGTATTTCATTTCAATGCAGGAAAATGCTTTTAAAATCACAAACAAACTTTTCATATTCCATGAAACAATTGGCATCGAGTTTCAATAGTGATTCTATAGTTCCGTGTAGGTATTGAAAACACCGATGTATACACAAAGCGTTTTTTATAAATAAGGTAAAATATTCTCGGTTTTCTGTACTGTGTGTGTGCCTATAAATACCTTCAATTCAATAGCTATTGAAAGTATTTTTTATTTTGTCAAATAAAATCCAATCAAAAACAGTTTTATAATAGGGGATTCAAATGGAACGAGCGTTTTTCATACCCAGCATGAATTCTGCGAAATACGAGTACCGAAATACATAGAGAGTATTCGATAGTTAAATGTACGAAAAATGATACCGACCGTACGTAGATGTAGAACGTTTGTTCGTACCTACCTTTTCCTATAGAATGCTCGTTACTGGCTACGCATTTTTCGACAGAATTCATGTTCTGTGCATTAGTCATTATTTCCACGGTGAAGTTATGGCACCTATCACAAAGCCATTATCAAAGTATAGCAGCCGCGAGACTATAGCCTTCCTGTGTGAAATACCATTAAAAAGCCTATAAAGCTGCCATTTATATTCAAGCTCAGCGCTGTGGAGTGTAGACGTAATAATTCGTAAAGTTAGCACGAATATCTCCCATGGGACTCTGTAATGCTTTACTTAATCTAATTCTGGCTTTCAAGAACCCTCAAGAGGGGCCGGCCACGGATGACGGTCCTTGAGAATGTCTCGCTTTATTAGGCTAAACTGGGGCTTTAACTACAGCTGTCAAGAGTGAGAAATTCGGACTATTATATTTCGACGCTGGCGTTTGTTCGCTAACCATAACCTCAGTAAAAACTG
Organism: Alcis repandata; assembly: GCA_949125135.1. NCBI lineage: Eukaryota > Metazoa > Arthropoda > Insecta > Lepidoptera > Geometridae > Alcis > Alcis repandata. The sequence goes on along the minus strand of OX421226.1, from coordinate 3,848,888 downwards.
GGTTTTATTTTACATTTGGGACCCTGAATGTCGAAATATTCTTTGGATGTCGCTCTGTTGTTTCACCGATTAACCAATAGGGACATTCTGTATGAGTTGGCACGACGACGGCTTTTTTAATTCTATCCGAAACGTATGGTTTTCTTTGGACATGCTTCGCAACGGTTTAGTTACCGAAGACTGAAATTGAATGTTTAATTGAAAAAAATAAGTTTTCTATTGTCAAATTGGCCAAGCTCAAGACTCAAGATTATTTATTGCAGAATGTAGGTGAAAACAGATCTCATAAAATTAAACATATTAAGTGCCTTACACACTACTTTCTTTGAAGTGTCCAAAAGAATAGATTTGTTAAAATGAGGGGTTCCCAACGAGTCACACCAAAACGAGTCACAGTGTGACTCGTTGGGATTTTTTTCCCAACCAGTAACACTGTGACTCGTTGGGAATCTTTTTTTTTTATCATTCCCAACGAGTAACACCACCCTACTATTACATTATACTGTCACTTGTTGTGTGTCACTGTTTGTTGGTGTCGTAACACTTCTTTAGGTTTGTATTTTGTTTTTATTAGGCCTGGTCTCACTTTCAGTTACTTATTTTTCTCTTACTTATTAATTATTATTTTGCGAATATTATATTTTTGCAGGTAATGTAAACTTATAGAATCGATTGAAAAATAAAATACATGCATGTTTTTACCTTTGCTTACCATTTAAATATAAATATAAAACGCGATTTTTACTTCAAAAAGAACGTATCACCCAAACAATAACTTTCTAATATAAAACCATATCCAACAAATTTGCCATTCTGTAAGCAAAGGTCATTCACAAAGGTGTTCATTCACCTACTAAATTGGCGTTTTGTATGGGGAAAACAAATAAACGAAAAAAAACACAATAGTAGTTTATGAAACTGTGGCATAAAAAGGGGTATTAAAACTCGAGTGTGAGTTTAAAAACCGAGCCGTAGGCGATGTTTTTAATACTATCACACGAGTGTTTTAATACTTAGTTATGTGCAGTTTCATACACTACTTTATTTACTATCATATCATAAAATGCGAAGTACAAACTTGAATACGAATTTATATTGACAAACTTTAAACACATCACCGAAATTTAAAAATGGAATCAACGGTGGCGGTTTGAGATGGCGCCAAACCTAGCCTGTCATACGTAGTTTAGGTAATAGTTACTACGTACTAAAAGAGTCAAGTGGGAAACTGTATCGTGTAATGACAAAAAAAGGTACATTATAACACTATTTTGTTTGAGAAATACGAGTACACGTCATTAATCCTTCGAGCTGTTTTTGCAGCGTTGGTGCCACGATGGAAATCGTATTCGCAAATAACGCGATGTTTTAAATATTCCATTTTGCAAAGAAAACAATGCCAAAGAAAAATCAAATTAGGCTAAAACAAATAAATCACTAAATTTGAAACACATATAAACGAGCTTTAATTTGAAATAAATTTGAATTTGGAGTTCCTAAGCAAAGAGCAGATATTTGGGATCAAAGTGGCCAGTTCGACATAGCACCAATTTCATATGTAAGGACCTAATAATACACCACGCAGCAATTCAATGAAACAAAACATTTTTAATTTTCATGTAAAAGTAACTTCTGAGTAAATAAAAAAATAAAAAAACTACGCACTAAATATTATATTTTTAACTAGCTGCACCCGACGGTTTCACCCGCTGTTTTTTTTTACTATTAAACCTTCCCTGAACAATACCTGAATACCCTGAATACAAATATTTCAAGATCAAAATTAGCGAAATTGGTCCAGCCGTTCTCGAGTTTATAGCCAGCCAAACGAACAGAGATTAATTTTTATAGGTATACATGAAGATAACCCTAATGATTGATGAAGATATGATCAATGATTGATATCATAATTGACCTATGATACGAGTAAATAGAGAAGACTGATTATGTATGAAAAGTTTCTGATATGTACAAATATTTTTTACTTCGAGACTCATTATCACCTAATTTCAATACTTTATTAAGTCTATTAATCGATAAGTAAATATTTATTCGTTTGATTATTTAAACGTAACGTTTATACGTTTTTCTGACAAATAAACAAATTTATTAAATTAAATTATTAAATATGATACCGAATGTTACTTCTTAAAAAAAATGAATGTTTTAAAGATGTCCTGTTAGTCAGTAAAAATTAAATTTTGTGAAAACTTAAAATGTCTGGATAGTGATAAAAGACTTAGGTACTAAAAATCAATAAATATTGTAGTTTTCAATAACCCTAATGATTAATGTAGATATGTGATGATTACCTGTAATAAATAGTGAAGACTGATTATGAAAAGTTACTGCTACAAATGTTTTTAATTCGAGACTGTTTCACTTAATTTCAAAACTTATTAAAAGCATATTGTATTTAGGTCAATATTACATTTATTTGATTATTAAAACATTATTATTTTTAGTAGGTAGTTAGTCAAAAAAATATATCTTTTGTTAGAAACAAAAGATAAGTTTTGTTTTGGTACCATAAGATTGTTTTGTACCGAGCGAATCAAAAGTATTAAGCGATAGTTTTTTTAAATTGAGGCAGTGTTACTGGTTGGGAATCTTTTTTAAAAATTTGTTCCCAACGAGTCACACTCGTGTAACAGTGTGACTGGTTGGGAAAAAAATTCCCAACGAGTCACACTGTGACTCGTTTTGGTGTGACTGGTTGGGAACCCCCCGTTAAAATTAATGTTCATGCATTCTCTTATATTTTGACATAATGTCCATCACGTCTGAATTTTTCGACCAAATAATTTCCAACGAGCACACATAGGTATTTTTATTTCTGTTTCCAGGTACATTAGAAATTCAGATACTGTAAGACTAACGCGAAAGTCAAACTCTACGCGTTGCGTTTTTATCATGAAAAGGCTAGAGAAGTTTATAGCGTCTAGACTTGACTAGAAAACTTTTTATAAAATGTTTTATGATAGTTCAGTCTCAGGTAACATGGTTCCTTCCGCTCTTAGCTCGCCTTCGTTAGTCTGTGGAGTTTTTCTTTTGTTCTTCTACCTTCTAAGGAATCTCTCGCGTCATATTTCAATCGAAATTCAATGCAAAATAAATACCCTTTTATAAATATCGAAGATTGTTGTTGTGGGGTGTTTAGTATATATTTTTTTGTTGTAGTTCTCAACGATTGTTGTCAATATATTCATGCCCAATACATATCAGAGTGACGAGCGCAGTGCTGTGCCACGCAGGATCTTGAATTCTGCGAGTTCAAAATTCTGGGTGGTGCCAACGAGTCACACTGACTCGTTTTGGTGTGACTGGTTGGGAACCCCTCGTGCAGACCTGTTATGGGCAAACGTGACGTTTAACATCAGGCGAGCGATTTGTTCGTCTCGTCACTCGATTACATAAAAAAAAAACATTGCATTTCTGAATATACATAAAAAAAATCGTTCACTTTTATGTTAAAATCGCAACTTTTAATCACAAGAGCTGTAAACACATCTCCTTCCCTTTTACCAGCTGTAGAAAATTTAGAATACAAGTAAATTACCGACACAGAGGAACTTTTGTGAAGTTCGGCTCATTACAGCCCGACAGGAGAACTTAGGTACCGAAGTATTACATTGCCAGCTATACAGCTTCTTTGAATGTCCCAAAATCCTTGAGCCCGGTCGTAAAGTCACATCACAAAGAGCTGAATGATGTAATCACCACACCCGCCGGCAGGGTCGGAAACGACGGGCTTCAGTGTATAATTAGGTCTAATTAATCACAATAAATTAGCTCATTTTTCGAGGAATTTATTATTTAAACTGGAACGTGGTTTGGCGTAAGAGTTACGATCTACGTCCATTGTTAAGTAGATATTTCGGAAGTGTCTCTATTTTACCTGTGTTTTAAGTATTTATTATTTCAAATTAAGCGATTTAACAATTTCACCATATTCACTTAGCGCGAGGTGAAATAGTGGTCGAACTTTAGTATTTTGAAAATAGCAATTTACAATAAAGTTTTTTGGGTATAAATAAACTCCTAATATTACCTAGAACTAAGCAAAGATACTTAAAATTATGATTTCGTTTTGAATTTTTAAATGTTTTTAAATGGCGTGTTGCCAAATAATGCAAATCACAGTTCGTTACATAAATATTCCAATACTTTACAACTTAAATTCTTACCTCACCGCAACGGTGCAATACATAAATCATATCTAAAATCTAGCTCTCGACATATCTAAGTTGGGTACACATACGAGTATGCTTCACTTGTTACAGTCGTTACCGAGTTGCATAACTGCCTAACTTTTAACATGTCGCCAGCAACCAACAAACATCGACTTGCGCCAGCTAAACCGCCAACAAACTAACAACGGCTAAATAATTAACGCAGTTATCGTCTCTAGGATGTGCTTCAAAACAGTTCGTAACAGATCTATAATGAAGTGACAATATAGCTCTGAAACGGTCTACCTATACTATGTGGCAGGGTGTCTGGAAGAGATCGTTCTTAGCGGTAAGACAGCTCTTTGTGTCTTTTTCTTATGTATTTTACTTATAAACCTAAACTTATTTTTCACGTCGATGATTTTACTTTGTAATTTATTTTTATGATGTCAATAAAGGTTATTGTATTGTATAACTAGTAATTCGCGGTGAACCGAGATTTTGCCACCCCTCTATCTTTAAATTCTTAACCGGCCCGGCTGTACTCATAAATTTTAATACTCGAAATTTTAATTTATTTTATTTATTTTTTATCAAAATTGGATTAGCCGTAGGAACTCAAGTTATGGTCAAACAAATGTAGAATTGTGCCATTAGACTGGGAAAACTTTTCGTCGCTCGTTAAACCAAAAGCTAACAGCAAAAACTGTAACTATTAGTAGCTGAAGAAACACTAAACTAGAGATCAAAACTACAACCCTTTAAAGAAAACACTCCAATAAACTTTCCAAAAACTCATCTCCAGAACAAAAATACAAATTCGAACAAAACGACTGGCCATCTATAATTCAGTCTGCGGTTTCATGTTTAATTAATATTTTGTTAGGGCAGTTTAATTAACAGCTATTTTGCTAATCATACAATAGCAGTGTGTTGATTGGAATGGTCGGCAGGTAATTTGAATTTCATCGCCCGTCGAATATGACATCATACCTATCTACTGTCTAGTTACAAAAATTTACTGGTCTCCTGTTTTAACAAACAGGCTTTTACTTAAAATGGTTTAATATTTGGTTAATCAGCGTCCAAAATTCTCTGTTTTGTTTTGCACGTGATATTTCAATGCGAGGAGCGGTCAGAAAATTTTCAGCAGTAATTCAATTTATGCATGTGTAAGTAAGTTCCAAATTTTATTTTTGACTAGCTGCAACTGGCGGTTTCACCTGCTGTTTTCTTTTTACTTTCAAACCTTCCCTGTATTAGAGCGAACAAAACAAAAAATAATCAAATCAGTCCAGCCGGTCTCGAGTTTTAGCGATACTAACGAACAGCGATTTGACGTATAAGTAAGAATAAGATAGTACCAGTTGACAGTAGACAGCGTTGAGAATGAATAGTGACATACGGACATTGATAGTGTTGTGTTGTTTGATTAAACTTATTAGAATCGTACTCGCAGCAAAGCGAAGTCTCACAATTCTACTAAACTTCATACAAAAACCTTCCTTATAGACTAATATTATTACAAGCGTTCGGGTACGGGGCCAGCCTCCGAGCGCTTCATTGCAATATGTATGAAAGGTTGCAACGGATCAAACCTAGCATCCGCCGGAAGTGGCCGCTGCGAGTCCGAGGCTTGTTCCAGTCCCTTAATATTTGCTAGTGTCATGACTCATGAACGTGACGCAACCTCTATTTGTAAAGAAAGAAAGAAAGAAAGTTGGGGTTACCTGTTGCAAGATCACACACTATTCGTTTATCTTTTTTTTCTTGTACTACTTCTGTTTTATAAAAAAATAAATTGAAACCGAAGTCACTTCATTTTAATTAAGAAAGTTCTTTCCATTTAGGCTTTTAGAGTAGGCGTCGCAGCAGTTATACTTTTTTGAGAACGAATAATTAATTTTGTGGGTCTCTCCACTCGGAAAACTCGTTACGCAAGTTTCCACGTGTAAAAAGTCGCCCTTCCTACTGAGTTATAAAATAACTAGTTATAAAAAAGAAAAGTTATTTATAACACGAGTAACGTCTAAAACGTGTGTCTACTTTTCGGCGTAGTTGCGTATGCGGTCGAAGGCAAAAACTGTTTTCCCTCACGTGTCAAGCCCCATAAAAGATTCCGGGAAGCCATAAATCACTATCCAAATGTGTTCCGCAGCCTTCATTACTTTGAGGTTCACAACATCCGATACCGAACCTTGCCAGGGATCAAGATAAATATCAGAGTCTCTCAGAGTTCATCAAGATGATAGATATAAACGGTATTGAAAAGTACAGTCAGCATTATCATTTTGGTTTCTATTTTTAACGACATTTTTTTTTCTTTGTATACTTAAGTCAATAGATTGAACTAAAGTGGTATCAGAATGATAGCCTAAAGACTCGTAGACCGACCAGTCTTATTGCACAGATCACAAAGCAAAACGTGTAAAAGATCAGCGCGGTACCATAATAAAGTGTTATAAAGAAGGTTCTATGTTTAGTACTAAATCGATAAGGGCTGAAATGACGTCAAATCGAAAGTACACACAACATCATTTCCTTTAAATATTTAATAACTTAAAGGTTAATTTCTGTTTGCCCAAGTCGTTTGTTCGTGTAGGTAAGTATAACTTGGTCCATTTCTGGCTGCATGTTAATGTCACTGACTGTACCAAGTAACAAAGTTATATTGAATAACTTGGCAGCAAAGCGTACAATCGCCGTAGAGCAGGAAATAGATAAAACCGGAAAGTTTGCACTAGCGACCGATTCTGCCGACTCTACCGTCTATAAACTATCGAGCCAAGTTGGTAAATTGTAGAGCTGGCAGTGCTATTTTTATAGTGAAAACTTATGAATTTCACAACGACTGACACGTGAAAAATTGGAAATGTTCTCAATAAGTTCTAATACCGTTCCATGGGCTTAGAAAGACTTAGTACGCTTAGTACGTAAATCGAATGGCCCCAAAAAAGGCCAACCAATTTTACCTACCTCTTAAAGTTAACCAATTCTGAGAGATCAGTCGTCAATGTCATCGCATCTCGACAACATCTTCGCAAAATGGTGAACAAATATTTTATGCCCCATCTGAAAATCGTGATAGTTTGAAGACTTTCTGGACCCTTTGTAACAAAGATAATTCTGTGTACCGTTTGTACACTTTTATCTAGTTCATAAATATTCGGGCTCAGTATCTTTATTTAGTTTTCTATTTATTATTGGCCATTCTTACGAGCATTAAATATGTATCAAGTTTTAAGTTAGCAAACGTAGACGGCAGGAAGACAGTGGCTAAGATTGGCACAGGACCGAAAAAGAAGAGAAAGACCTATTACAGTATTGAAAGGAAACGGTTGATTTGAAACCTGGCGGTTTATCAATATGTGTCAAACAATATTCAGCTATTTATTGTCATTTCGGCCCACCGATCATCAAGATTGAGATAGGACTGACACGTCACAGTGGTACCAAAGCAGTGACGTTTCCGTCGCTAATGATTAGCGGAAAAAACGCGCTACGTTAGTTTTTCGACCTAGATTTTGTAAAACCGAGTTGGAACAAATCACAAAGCTAGCAGCTGCTATTTTGCAATGGAAATACCTTAGCTGAGCCACTACAATTTTCTACGCGACGTAAACCGGCAGAGCTTTGGGGATGGAGCGCATTTCTGCAAAGGTCTTATATAAGAAAACGTAGGTATAAGTTTTTTATTTTATTTTCATGCTAAGATGTTTATATCTATTTTCTATTTTTGCTTTGATACAAAGATTAGGTTAGTAATATTTTAATTAACGTTTCGTTTTTATCTTTGAGTGTGCTACATGACAGTATTCAGTTTGTACGGATTTCTCGGCCAAATTTCAGGTTTTTTTAATTGAGTAACAAGACGTGCAAATACCACAAACAAACATATTTAGTAGTTTTCAGTTATCTTCTTTGAATATTTTGTCAAAGAGTCTGAAATCGTAGTTACTCTAGTCATAGTATAGCTGTTATTTCTCCGTTCTCGCTTATTTATGATTCTGTTCGTGCGCCAGCAGGGTTGTCACGACAGGGACGGTTAATTACATCGTCGATACTAATTATTCGGCCGGACACGACTGTCCGGCTATCACTCTGTAGGTAACCACTGCAGCGATCGTTTTGCTTGTGTAGCAGCCCTAAATGGAGCTTGTCGGAGAAATGTTTGAATACATTTTCTGTACTTACGATTCTGGACTCTTATGAAGACAGCTTAAGATTAATTGACATTAGTTATGTAGTACTGCACACATTTTTGTATTGCGTAGAAGTTTAGTGAAATTTGTCAATTAAAAAGACCGCTCGTAAGTACGAGTATGTGTAATTAGTTATTGATCTTTTTGTTTTAACGATAGTTTCTAAGCTGTATTGTTTTCTGTACTATTTTTGTTTGATATCCATCTATCTATCCAATATACATCTACCTTTATGACGCGCAAGAACACCTCTCTCGTCATGTTACTATTCTCGGTCCGTGAGGGGTACTCTCACTGTCATAACATTTCCAATGAGGGCAACAGTGACTGAGATAATATCTCACTCCCCAGAATAGAGCCCGTGCAAACCCCATCGATCGAATCCTTGAAGCTTTTTAAAAATAACATGTATCTAACTTTACTTCTTTCTATTCATAGTTCTCTCAAACAGTTGTAATTATATCGAATCTAAGTTAAACGAGTACTCAAACGATCAAAGAATAAAAGAACTTTCAAGAGTTCTGTATTAATTTAATAGCAAACAAAACTTCGTAGGATAATTGTAGAAATTGTTGGATATCAAAGACCAGACTCTAATTTAATAGTCGAGTTAAATGATCGTTAAAGTTAGTGAAGATAACTTTGAACGAGTCAAGTTCTCAGTATCAATTAATAATGTTTATTGTAGCTTTATCATTCTTGAACAAAGGAATCGATATAATAACTAACGAGTATGGTCTATTAATATGTTCGGCTAGCTACATCCCGCGGTTTCACCCGCTTTTAAACCACCCCTGTATTAGAGCGAACAAAACAAAAAAATAAACTTTCAAATCGGTCCAGCCTTTCTCTAGTTTTAGCGAGACTAACGAACAGCGGTTCATTTTTATATATAAAGAAAAAGAAGAAGACTAAAACAAAAAATTAAAAACATCATAAAACGCCATCTAGTTTCATTATCTTCAAACTAATAAATATATCATTTTTTTATCGAAGAGACACCATACACAATTTTATACTACAATTTCGTAATGAAATAATTTAATAAAACGTATGGGATATTGTCATAGAACGAGTAAATGCTTTTGAACCAACGAAGCACAGGTCAATAGAATTGCAAACAGAAACACACAAATTCTGAGTCTAACGATGGTTCCAATAGCGAGTTTCAACATGAATATTCTACGCTGTGTTGCAGAGACCACATATTCGGAAATGCACTGCTAATACTGTTAAAAGCCTTATGAGGTAATGCTCAGAGTATATCATTCATAGACCTCTCAGTACTGACAACGGCCATGAATTCGGAATTCAGGAATCAGCATACATTTACCACAAGGATAGTTCAGACTTACTGGTTCAAATAGAAAAATCTGGAGTGGGTTAATAATTTACTACTGCAGAAACTAGCTTGGTTTTGACACATTGGCACTCCTTACTGAAAAATATGTGAGCACCTACTGCCAAGTCAATTATAACAAAAAATATCGCAAAATATAATCTTAATTTAAATACAGGGTATGCTCGTATACGCCGAAAAGGGCTCGTAGTACTCGTCATTGTGAACAACTTTTACTATGAGACCAACTCGCGAAATTGCGTAAATAAATCAGCTGTTCCATACATTTTATCGTGAGTCATTGTCAATTTCAGGGTTGGTCCCATAGTAAAGTTGTTCATAATGATGAGTACTTACTATGAGCCTTTTTTGGCTTAGCATAACTTTTCTTAATAACCAGGTATTTTGGTTCCATTTCATTAAAAGAGTTTAGAAAGAGTAAAAAATTGAAAAAATATTTTATTTTCTTAATGCTTTTTAACAACAGAAACCCGTTATTACCCGTTATTTTTAAACCCTAAAATAATTTGAGGAGACTCGCATCATAAGGGGCACACTTGAAGATTGTGTCATTATTTTCCTGCAACACGCGAACAGCTAAGGGGATGTGAAACCAATATTATTTTCCTCCTCGGAAAACATTGTTTTTCCTTATTTCTTGGGCGGGTGTGAAAATAATTCTGCGCTTGGTTACATTCGTTTTAGGGCCAGAATTCATTGTTACATATCCTTTTTAGGTTATTCGTTATTAGGATTACGTACACGAGACCTTTATGTACGATTTAAACAGTGTATACCAAGTATGTATAACAAGACTAGACTATTGTAGGATATTTTACTACGGAAATTAAGGTTGTTTTTGACACTGTGTGAAGTGTTTAACGTTTGACAAAACATTTACGTTTATAGTATTTCCGTGTTTATTATAACAAAATATTTTAACACAAGATAAAATGGATTGCTAATCGAGAATTGTCTTTTGAATTTCATGTTTGTTCAGTTTATTAATATAGTTACTAACCCTGGTGTCAGTCTCGAAGACACTTAAAGGCTTCTGAAATAATAATTTTTGAGGCATAACTATTAATTTATTAGGATGATTTAGTAATTTGACAAGATAAGATTCTCGTTTTGTCACCTTATCTTGTCAAAAAACTTACAACATTCAAAAACCTGAATAGATTTTTAACACAGAAACATTCGTGTAAGAAACTAAAAGAAAATATCGCTCGAAAACCTCTAGCATCTCGCATGTCAAATATTTTCCTGCAGCATTTTGTGGCTCAAACGACAAAGCAACCCGTCATTCATGTCTCGCTAAAAACACCTATAAAGCTGAATTTGGTCGTTAGGAAAATTGCAGCTCCAGCTACCGTGCTCTATTAGCTATTCTGTGGCGCCACTCCGAAACGAAGCTCGGCTGTGGCGCTGTGGCGAGGTAAGGGTTGGTAGTTTTGTTAATTCAGAGATATGTGCATATTTAACAGTTTACTTAATTAAGTCGTTTCGTACTAAACTTGCCGTATCTACTGCTGCACTGAGAAAAATGGCCATCAAAATTCCGATGAATTCACCTAAAGTACGGAGCATACTGATATCACCAAAAAGTACGATGATTAGCACGTTTTTACGGTGACAACCATATATCATAATAGGCATGACGACAGTATCAAAAAATCGCCAATTCAATGCTTTCAGGGGACTAGCCAGATTAAAAAAATTTAAAACACATGTTTAGTTTTATTTAAAAAAAACAGATTATTAAGATTTTCAATAAATTAAAACATTAAAATACAGCAATCGGCCATCTTGTCAGAAACAACAATCACAGCGTATGACGTCACGCTTCAGTGAACTCAGGTCATCCGCGCTCATCACGCATAGACACAATGACATGTTTACTAGCCGTGACGTCAAATCGACGCCATGACGCAAGCAAGCTGTTTTCGGGCACTGTTGAAAAAATATGTGGAAAATGGCTTCAAACTTCGTTAAACTTAAGTTTATTACCGAAATAAAGGCTTTTTTGTAAATAGTAAATGTGTACTCACATTATGGAAGAGGATTTTAAAATCTTTCGTCACGCCTATTGTCACCGTAAAAACAGGTGCTAATCATTGTACTTTTTGGCGATATTAGTATGCTCCGTACTTCAGGTGAATTCATCGGAATTTTGATGAATTGTGTGAAGTGAAGTGAATTCATCATTCTTTTAGCGGAATTCAGATGGACATTTTTCTCAGTGCGTTTGCTTTAGCACAGCATGATTATCATTATAGCATTACCTCTGTCACAGTTACTCTCACTACAAATGTCATGACAGTGATAGTGACCAAGATAATTTCGAACGGCTCAGAATAGCCCTCTAGTTCCTAACAAGAGTAGAATGTCAGCTCGATGACATTTCGTACTGATAACTTTATTTTTATCTCCTTCAACAAAACAAGGTTTTGCTGCTAACAACATGCTGTGAATATAGAGTGTTTGTAAACAGTCTTAAATTGGAAAATAGATCAGGTATCCGCCCACGTAGCCATTTCACAGAAATAGGGTTTGTAGGTGTTTGTGTTACTCGACTGTCCGACAAATTGCAAAAGGAAAATCAAACAAACAGGCAAAGAAATACCTACTCGTACATTGACTAAATCAAGTTCATCAATCGTTATTCAAAACTTAGCTAAGTTCAAATCACAATTTAATTATTCACCGCTAACTTAAAATCACTTAGTATCTCATTCGTATGTTACGTTTTCGTATATCTATGGAAACATATGAAAATCAATAAGACCCACGAAGCCCGCGACTCTACCAAGTGCTCACTATCTCTTGCGGATTCCCCGCGACATCATAGCACATTTTCAAAGTGGATTTCCTGCGCTCTAAGATTAGGTTTCATATGGCGAAGCACCCAGCGAGGCGGGAATCAGAGGGTCGTTGCCGCAACGGCGTCCAATTTACCTCCCACGGGCTTTATAGCCGAGGAGCTTAGTTCACGGCTACCTTTTTAATAAACCCGAAAAGATTGAGCCCGCGTGCGTCTCTATTTAAGTTATAAGTAGGTATATCGTTTACGTTGCCGAAGTCGATTGTTTAAAATGTAGGTAAAATCTAAATTCACTCAGTTATTAACTGTATTTGTTGTCTTTGAAATCTTTGAAATCTTTGTCGTATTTGAAATTATTGTTTATGATTTATGTCGACGCTTTTTTATTTAAAATTTTAACGCTCTATATTTGAGGCTTGAGTAATATTATTCATCACGGAAAAAATGAGTCATATATAGGCATTTCTAAACATTTAAATACATCATAATAATATGCAAATAATCAAATACAAAGCATAAAACATCTTAGACATACTATCCGTTCGCTCGACAACCTCGTCGAAACTCATGCACTTGACAATTTTTCTGCGTCGGGTCAAATAGCGTTTTCTGCTCCAACTTTGTCTTTGTTGTAGAGAATACAGCGTTGAAAGCTCGACGCAAGACTAGTGGATACAATCTCTCAACGTTGAATGTAATATTGTGTCCATTATCTACGATATGAAATTGAAGTACAAAATAAAACCTTGACTGCAAAAAATATGTGATACCTATTGTAAATCCAATATTCCTACTATGGAATAGTCCATACATTACATTATACATTACTTACCTTAATATTCTGTGCATATACATAATAAGTAGCAATCAAAATAATAAAAATTTGTAGGCGTTGGCTATTAATAAATAATAATAATAAATCTGTTTATTGGGAACAAATAACAAAAATAACAAGTAACATTGAGAATCGATGACACCTGCTAAAATGATGACACCTGATTGACTAAAATGAACTATTTCACCTCTTCTTTTTCAGTACCTTCTATTAGTCCATAACTGACTTGTGTTTTACCTTTTTATGTAGTCGTTATTTGTGTGAGACAGATATCTGCACTGTATCTCAGTTTAAAGACATTTATTCATTCTCATTAAAGATAAAAACATCGCTTACATGAGAATACTACTATTGATATAGGTACATATAGTTATCTACCTATATAAATACGCTTTAGTCAGACGAATCCAAATGACTTCAGTCCTAATTTTTCACTTTTATAATTGAAATGCTATGCCATTGTTACTTGTGACAATAAATCTTATTCTATTCTATTCATAAAAAAATACAGTAGCAAAACTATTACTCAGATCCCACAAGATAATGTTAGTGTCTTACTCTAACCGTATCTCCATTATAAGAGCATTTCTTCGCCGTCCCGGGACTGGGTACCCGGTAATTCCGATTGGCCGTGTAACCGGATACTTGGCCGACTATTCTCGCAATCAGAACCGCTCAGGGATGGTGTGAGGAAAGAATTAAGATAATTGCCGTAATAAAGGAAAAGGAATAATATCTTGTAACGATTCTGATTCTCTTACAATTAGTTTGCGTTTCAGATAAATCACTTTTATTATAATTTGGTAACAAAAGAAGGGGGGGGGGGGGTAATATCTGCACAGACTTATTTCATCTGCATGCCCACAAAATGATACGTAAATAAGTAAAAGAACTGAATTAAAAAAAAAACAAAAGCTCCACTACACGTCTAGAAAAGAAGTAACCCTTTTTAGGCTTGCCTCTTTTCCCTGTTTATTTTTATACCTACTTGAAACTGAAAAATAATAATGAAAATGTATTTACTACGAAAACTGGCGGTTTCGACACATTTCGTTAAAATTACACGGGTCAAAACGTTTGCCAATATTACGTGAAATGAGCCGTGTAATGTAATGTAGTAACAACAAAATATAGTACTAGCTGCGCCCCGTGATTTCACCCGCGTTTCCCGAAATAAAAAACTGCCTATATAATCCAGGATATAAGCTACTTTTGTACCAAATTCCACTCAAATCCTTTCAACCGTATTTCATGATTAAGCAACCAACATACAAACTTTCACATTTATAATATTAGGAGTACGTTTAAATCGTAGTCAAGAAACTGCATATTAAACCTAACCTTTGTGTTTAAAATGTAATGATCTCCTCAGAAAACCTCGTGGAGGCGGATAAGCCTCGTGAAGCGCCTACAGTCCCAGGCATGGGGCTTAAATGATGAATGAGCGCGGATTACGTTGTGAAGGAATAATAAATAGTAGCTAAGTATCCGGTTAGATAAGGATTAAGACCGCCGTGGCATTCAAGACAGGAAAGGAGAGGTAAAGTAGAGGTGAGAAACTGAGCCGTTGGGCGCAAGTTTGAAGGCTTTATTTAACAGATCTAAACCAACTAAAAATAAATCTGTCTTTATCACTGCAACAGACAAGGACTTGGACAACATTAGACAAGGACATCAATAATTTCAGAAAAAAATGATCTATAAACGAATGACTTAACAATTGGCTTGAATTTCAAAAATTCTAGTTGACTCAGCAATGTGTGTGACATTGCTCGATCAATTCATCTGAGTGATTTCCAAAAAAAAAAAAAAATTGCTGTCGTGTAATAATTTTTGCTTTGTATTTTTAGGCCTGAGCTACGCCCGCTTCTCTTGTTTCTCTTAATTAGAAACCGCGGCAGGTTATCGTTATTTATAGCTTTAATTTTAAAAATATCCATTTTTATTTTGAAAAAAAAAGACGAATACATTAAAAGCTAAAATTGTTTTTAATGATGAAACAAAAATAATCCTGCAGATTGAACTCAAATATAGATGCTTAAGAATCTGAACTAGTCCAGGCGCTAGAGGTAGTTGAGTATGCATAATGTGAGTACCGAATTTCGCCAACGGATTTAAGTGAAGAAAAGGTCAAAGAATAATAATGTGGATCTTGCCGGTCAATTTTTTGGTCCATTTTTTTTTTACCCCCTCTTCTCTTATTCGTAAAGGGAATGTATTGAGTACATGATATAAAATCATTTTAATGATTATTTTCGTAATGATTTATAGTTTTTTCTAATGGTAAAAGTCAGGATGGATTCTTAAATAATAAGAAAAAAACAAAAATGAAAGTAATAATTTTTTTTATTAATAAAAAAATAAACGGTGACTTACGTCCATCCACGACAAATGACGAAGCCGTCTTTACCAGAGTCATTATTTCCACCATGTAAATGTACTGCAAATTGTCGCACAATGTCTTGTAATTGCAAAAAATCAGAATTGTTTTGTATTTCATTATGTAAATGCATCAATAACAAATGTCAAAATAAAAATGAGTAATTTTTTACCTACTTTAAATACATTTATGCTTGAATTCGCTAGTTTTTCATATGTAACTTGAATTTTTGTATTAATAAAAAAAAATTATTACTTTCATTTTTGTTTTTTTCTTATTATTTAAGAATCCATCCTGACTTTTACCATTAGAAAAAAACTATAAATCATTACGAAAATAATCATTAAAATGATTTTATATCATGTACTCAATACATTCCCTTTACGAATAAGAGAAGAGGGGGTAAAAAAAAATGGACCAAAAAATTGACCGGCAAGATCCACATTATTATTCTTTGACCTTTTCTTCACTTAAATCCGTTGGCAAAATTCGGTACTCACATTATGCATACTCAACTACCTCTAGCGCCCGGTCTAAACGGTTTCAAAATAGTTTAGGCTTGCTAAAAACTCTGACACTAGTAGCACTAGCCATTCAGACTATACAAACTTAAGTACTAACCTACTTAATTAAGTTGGAAACACTTATGTAAATATATTTATAGCTTGCATGAAAGATGAAAGACATTTTTATGGTATGTTATCTCAATAAGCAAATAATTATTCATTCTTTCGCGATGAACGAAACTATAAAAATAATTGGAGTATTTTATATGAAAATAGCCACTGCTATTTACGGCGCGCATTACTTTCGTAGATAAACAAACGGAAACTCCACAAAAACAAGGCGTGATCAAAAGAACCGTGTTTTCCTCCTCACATAGGAAATAAATGATTCATCTTGACATCTCTCCTATAAAGCTGCGGAGTGTTCTACCCGAACCGAAACCGAACCAAACACGCTTCAGGACACATACGAGAACATACCTACCGCATATTAGAACGACAGTAGCGTAGCTAGGGAGCAGTGGCGGATACAGGGGGGAGGATTAGGGGGCTCAAGCCCCTCCAAAAGCACCCCAAATACCTACCTATGCTTTTTATCCTTAGCCCCCAAACCAATATCCTGGATCCGCCTCTACTAACGAGCGTTGGGGCGGTCCTCACCAGATCAGTCACATGTATGAGGGTGACATCTGACCTTAAAAAAAGTACACAAACAGTCTTATTTTTAACGATAAATCTCTTAGGCTTGAAGCCATTTCAACCAAATTATGCAAACTAAATAATTTTATTTATTGAGTGTAATAATTTTTGACTGCATGTAAAATACAACAATAAAATATCTTAAATTAACTTTAACAGCTTTTATTTGGTTTCTTACATTTCTATGGGTGACTTAAGAGTATATGGTTAATTGGTTATGCTCACCAGGTGCTACAAATACGCCACAGGAGCATAACAAACCTTCGCATAAAACCAGGAAAATGACTGTAAAATGTTCTTCGAAGATCGATCTTCTCAGAAAATGTTAGAACATGACTTTTGATTAAAAACAAGCTAAAAGTTTCTTTGAGAATAATTATTTTGCGATACAAAATATTTCGAGATGCAGACGTTTTCGCAGTTCGTTGTGCTACTACAAAGAAAAGGAATATTGTTTAGCCGTCTTTGTGAAACGCCACTAGGGTTTCTCATTTCTCGACCTTTTTTATTTCCCGGAGCACGAGAATTCTCGACCTTAACTTCCTGGGAATTCCCGGGTTGTCGAGAAATATGATTTTTTTTTAAATATGTGTGATTTAACAATAAAACTACGCTTTTTATGCAATATTTAACAACATTTATCAATTAACAACGTTTATTTGTAGTTTCATGTGACTTTAACTTAACTATAGAAAACTTTAATTAAGCGAAATAAACTCTAGCGAGATCTTTTTATCATTATTTCTACAAACAATTTTAGAACTAAATAGTCTTTTTCTTTGGAAAAAACAAATGAAATATCTTCTAAAAACAATGTCATCATGTCACCACAATCAAACTTAGTACCTTACATACTAAATAATTTACTTTAGTCTCTGTCTGTACTACAATGTTTATGTAACATAAAACGACAGCTTTTCATTTAGGTATAAAAAATAACAATCAGACTAGCTTAATAATTACGAGTAACAGTAAGGTACAGGTACCTTAGTTTTGTCTATTTAATATTATGAGAACGAACCTTTGTATCAACTTTTTAATATTTGTTTTAAATGGACAGTCTTTTCGTTACGTAAGTAAACATAAGAACCTAATAAATAATTAACTAATTTTTTATTAGTTTGGTTTAGTTTTATTGGTTTAGTTTTTTAATTTAATTATAAATTCATTAATAATCTTGGACTAATTACAATCACAATTTAAAGAGGAAACTGCTTCAAAAGCCAGCTCACTATGTCTTGGTATTATTAAGGAAATAAGCCTTTAAAAATACGAGGGCATTTATAGCATCATGGTGTCAATCGGTTTCGTATTTTCGTCACAAAGTTTCCAGACAACGAGAAAACCAGTTCATTTTCTGTCGACGTAGGCTTTACTGACATAACAGCTTTATACAAGTTTTCCAGATTTGGTGTTCTTTTGTCAGTTGATTCATATAACTGAAACTCTTTTTTAATCAAGCTTACTGTACGAACAATACGGGGAGGGGGCGGGGCACTGTCGGTCACTCACACACCACGTGGTAGAGCCGCGCGCGAGCGCAAGCGCGTTATAAAGTTTTTTAAAATTTTTGACTGAATTTCTCGATTTCTCGATTTCTCGACCACTTTTTTCTCGTCTCGAGTAAGGCAAAATTTCCCGGGAATTCTCGGTTCGAGAACTATCGAAGAGAAACTCTAAACGCCACCTTTATTTTCTCAGTCAATTTTCAAATACAAAATTGAGTTTTGCATATTTTGGAAACAATTCACGATTTATTGATTTACCGAGCAAAGCAAAGGTCTCAGAGTGTAATAAGTCGGCGTTTTGCATGTTACTATATCGGTATATTTATATTTAAAAATGTTTAATGTAAACTTGATGATTTTTTCCAACTATAAATCGAATTTTTACACGAATAAGATCGAGTTAGAGGTTATTATAGGTATGTATGTAGGGGTCGCGAGGCCTCAATCAGCCGCGATCTACCAGTTATTTTGATAAAAAAGCGGTTACAATGATAACAAAAGACTTCACTTTTGAAACTAGATACGCCTCGGTGAAGCAATTCCTAACTTATTTTTAGAATATCGATGGTTATTTATTTTGATAGCAGCTAACCTTATTTTTTATAGTTATAGCTTTAGGTATAGCTGGTTGCTAAAAATCAAATGAAACGAGAACCAACTACTTTTTATCCCAGAATATATAAGTTTCTGTATGATAGCGAGTGAAACCTCTCTGCGCTGCTAGTATGTGATTTTGTAACGTTACCTGAAATAACATCAACTTGTGGGTATTTCATACGATTTCAATTACAAAATTATTCATTTCTTAGCTACCCAATACTTCTTTCAGTTTTTGCATTCTTGAAAAAGTGAGTTAATCGTAATTCGGGGAAAAATTTACAAATAAATAAGCAGAATAAACGAACTTGTTATTAGCTAGAATTGCTCGAATATCCAACTTTCCTTGAACAGAAACGCTACCGCTCTATGTTATGCAGAAAAAAATCCACTTAATTTACTTTGCGTGCTGTAATCAAGATCTTAACTTGGATAAGAAAAGTCTAACTTGTTACCCGAACTCATGAATTGCAAATCTAACTAAATAATAAACACGTCAGACTTTCCATCGAGTTACCAAGCCTCTGAGGATTGAACTTAAGTGTCTTCAAACGAATATATCTCTTATTTTCTTAGGAATATGGTGCTATATGATTGAGCTAATGACCTGCGGATAAAACTTTTTATCTTGACATGAGTCTGCGCTGCAACTTGTGCTCAAGTTGGTTGCCACGTTTCCGATTCCCGAGGCAATTGCCACGGCAATTGGCATTCCAATATAATAATAGGTACAATTACAAAAATATAGGTAAATTATTTATTTCTAACGTTTTTATATTTTGTTGTAATTTATTTTTTATAGACGTTACGTTTGGATTGCAGCATATCATTTAATAACCTGATAGTCTAGTTAATAATAATGAAATGTAATTTCAAAGAAAACTATACATTTTTTAATTCCTTTTTTTATCGCGAATAAGTACGCGTTTGTACACCAAGTCTCCTAGTTACTAAATTGAAGACTATATAAAGTTGTAAAATGTCAAAATTGGTGTTTGCATAATTTACCAAAAAAGGTGTGTATTGCGATTTCGTAAACATAAGCAGACACCAGCTTGACACGTAATTAGGATTTCTTTATCTTGTGTATTTTTTGCTAGTTTAGGCCAGCCTAAGCTAGACACGCGAAATCTTGTTAATGAACGCAAGTGTAATTAAATAAAAGAAAAAAAAAGCGTGTATGTAAGAAAAACAAAAATATAGGAAAATGACTACATTAACCGTTTAACACGTATTAACGTATACATGTAACGGTACATGTAAATTAAAATCTTGAAAAATCAACCCGCCCGTCTAATTTTTTTAGTATTTCTTTTTTTGAGAAATAATAAAGAAGCTGATAGTAAAATCGATTTCAACGACAAGCTAGTTTCTATAATAAAAACCATAGCTTAAGCTTTAAAGTTTTATTCTCTAGCTCAAATAATAAATAATCAAATATTTGTAAGATCTCGAATCCAATCCTGGACAATTCTGGAAATGACTTAAATTCCTTCAACCAATTTAGATAGTATTTGTGAATTTGTCTTATCGTGGCAGATCAAAGATTAACATTATTATGATCGGTAGGGAAATTGATTGAGCTATTTTCGATAAAAGGCTTTTCGCGCGAAGATCTTTGCCCTGATTGTAAAGTCAGCTTTTCTTGGCGGAATTAAAAAGTAAATTTCAAGCAGCCAAAGAGCAGTAAAATGCAGTGATTATTATTGTAAGCTCTTGCCACAAAATTAAATCTTAATTTTAAAGTTAAAGTGTATAAGTATGGAATGTATATAGGAAACGTATCTACGTACGGAGTCGATCCTACATATAAAGGGTATTTTTTTAATATAAAGATATTTTTTTTACCGATTTTACTTTTGGTCAAATGCAAACCAATTACAAAAAAAATGTTGAACAGAAGTGTAATGTGACATAAATTGTATTCAATAACGGAAATGAGTAAAAGAACGAATGCCAAAACCACGGAATAAAAAAATATTTAGAAAGCCTAACAGAACTGTGATGTGACATTTATATTGTATTCCATTACGGAAATAAATAAAAAACAATAGCAGTAATTTAAAAATCGCTTTTTCCACACAACGGGCCAGCTTAACGAATAAAAAACAGCCATCAACCGATTTGCATAATCGAATGGATCCCAGCGTCCCGGGCAATAAGCTTCGTGTTGATTTTCCATTAGTGTCCCAGATGTTCCCGGGAGGACAAACCGGGAAATAATACTAGTCTAAGCTTTGATATTAATTGGGGTTGACGTTGATACAGCATGAAAAAAGATTATGATGACAACTCCAAGTTGGGAACAACTCATCTTCTTAATCTTAATATATATAAATTACGTGTCACGTTGTTTGTCCGCTATAGACTCCTAAACTACTTAACCGATTTCAATCAAATTTGCACACCGGGTGCAGTTCGATCTAACTTAGGAGATAGAATAGCTCACATCTCAATGTATAATAAAAAAACATGAAAAATTAGAAAATTTAAAAATACTTAAACCATAATTTAACTTTAGCGCTTTGGACAATGTAAACTGTTTTAATGTAACATAGATAGACATAGAATTGACGCAATGGCTTTTGACAGGACAACGTCTGTCGAGTCAGCTAGTAAATTATATAACAAATGCAAAAGTTTGTGCGTAAGTGTTTTGTTTAAATACTAAAGTCGTAATGTGTTTTGTTTCCACTGAGCATCGTAACGGCTGAATGGATTTTGATAAAATTCGGTAGTTTAAAAACTGGATTAACGCTACTTTTTATTTGAAAATCGATCAAACCGTTTAGAGCCAAGAAGGAACAAACCTGTATTATTTTTCATTGATACACCTGGAAAACATTACCCTCCATTTGATCAGTCGGGTAAAAACATTCAAAACGTAATAGAAGGAGCTCTACTCCCCGTACTCACGTAGAGCAAAACACGTTTCACCCAATTTCGTGCGCAGCCGACTCCGCAATAATATTTAACCCTGACTTAATCAAGCCGGAGAAAATCTTCCCTTATTTCGTTATATCACAAATCAACCCTAGAATCGCGTTTGTTCTTAGTAATGGAAGTTGGGGAAGTCCGACAGTTATCCTACAGTTTTTGTAATCTCGGTGAATATTGCGAACATTGTGTAACAAGGTTTTCTTTATCCAAATTTTCCTTCGCCTTCCCTTTTAATTCCAGAGTCCTAAAAGATTCTACTGATAGTTAAAACTTTATCCGTGTATCTCGGTGATCCTATTTTAGTTTAGGTATTTTTTTATAAATGCGAGAATTTGTGAGAAGGTGTGTACTGCGTATGTTTGTTACTACTTCATGCTCATATTGTTCAACAAATTTGGTTATTTGGTATTGTATCTTATACCATCTATTAATATACAGGATAGCAGGTAAAACTGCGGGGTGCAACTCGTTTTTTTTTTAATTTTGCAAGCTTTTTTCTTTCAGATTTACCTCAATGCACACACGTCCGTTTCGTACCCAAACGTGCTACACCCAGATACGTGTAAACATTACGATTTACATCTCATAAAGGTTTATGAGCGAGCGTTTGCTGCAGGAGGCCTTACGTGATCCAATGAAATTCTTAAAACCCGTCTATGAAACAGAATAACATAGCAAAGCACTTTGTTGAAAAAAAAATCGAGTTTTTTATGTTGGTACGTGGCAGTGGAACCTATTCGTTCGGTTAATGGTCGAGGGAAATGAGCCATTTCGCGGTCGGGTGACGCTGGCATTACTCACGCATAGTCTCCGTTACTTGACGACATTGTGCGACGAACCGGCTAATAGTTGACTAAAAGTCGCAGAAGACACTTTGTTCACACTTCGAACAGCTCAGCAAAGAGCAAATGGTGTCGAGTGACACTTGATTCTTTTAATTTGTCGGTGTAATTTCACAATACTTCGCTGCGAGTAAAGTTGAGAGGATTAAACAGTTCATTAAAGCAATCATTACCGTTCTCAATTAATGTAATTTGTAAGCGTAAGCAGGGATATTTCATTCAAAATCGTCTAAATCAATAGGCTACATAATTATTATTGGGTTAAAATCGCGTCATATTACCTTTCCTAATTATTTATTCAAACTTGATATACATAATGTAATGAATTTATATTACCTCTAATATGACAACATACTTAGACTACATACTGTCAATCCACTTACATATACCTAAATTATTGTACAAAGTGACGGTCTCCATATAAAATGTAAAGCGCCACTCCACCGAGTCACGTCCGAAAACGGTTAAACTCAACAGTGTCGGCTGGAATCACATAATGCTTTCAGTGGGTAGTCAGACATTAGGTTTAGGTAACGACAACTAGGCTACAAAGCTGACGAGGCTAGTTTTTATCGCTAAATTGGGCTGATACGAATCATTGTTACTGAAACTGGTGCTAGTACTCGTTTTTACGGTGACAACCGTATAATGATAGTTGTCACCGTAAAAACTGATGCTACAAATAGTAGGTACTTTCTGGTAATTATCAATATGCTTATGCTCCGTATTTTAGGTGAATCCATCGAAATTTTTATGGCCATTTAATTCAGTGTATTACAATTAGCTACTATTGTAGCGCTCGTAGCGTAGCTTGACTACTTGTTTGAAACCGATCACCGAAGTTAAGCAACGGCGACACGGTCAGTCTTCGGATGGGTGACCGCGGGTGGTATTTACAACTGAACTCTGCCGTGGGTCGGATGACACATTAAATTGTACGCTATGTTAGAGGCCTTCAAGAAGTCTAAAAATTCTGACACTAGGGCCAACCACTCGGCCTACACGGGCTTACTGACTTTTATTGTTAGTATCCCGAGAGTTTAGTTGGTAAAGTCAGTTCTAATCGTAACGATAAAATGTTAGTGATTGGAACAGTAAAAATTTGATGGATCTTTAAGTAGGTTATAAAGTTGGATCGAAATTGAATTGAAGAAATTTTGAAGTGGCCTTTTGGGACTGAATACGTAATAGACAACTAAGAAATAAGAATAAATTATTAAAGATGGTAGTAAAAATTCTTAGGCGGAAGATAAATAATAAATATTAATTGGACGAATCTAATAAATAATAATCTTGGGTGCTTGAGATTATCTCCTTTACTCTAACTCTCATGACATTTCTAATCAGAGCGACAGTGACCGAGATAATATCTCACTCATCTTTATGACACATCTTTACGACACAAGGATTAATCCTTAGTGTAGGTGATACATGTTCACTCTCAAAATTAGTTTAATTTTAAGTTTAATTACTATTTAGCACACATGTAAAAACATTTCGAGAAATAAAAAAAATATTACTCGCAAGAATAGGGAATCGAGTGAAATTTCCAGGACACCTCACGTTTTTGCACGTTCGTTTCATGAGAGAAGGAAGATAGAGATATACAGAGAAACGTAGAGAAAAAATAAAGAGCTGAATTTGACTTTAAGAAATTTGACTACGATCACTTTTTTCATACTTCACGAGCATTTTTTTTAACGTGGGTATCTGTTCAAACGTTAGTAATGTAAAAAGTGTGAAAAGTCAGTAGGTAAGGTCGTGGTAACTGTGATTTATTACATTCTGACTCGCATTGAACACGTCTCGATGAAATACGATCTGTGGACGATTGAGATCTGACTCGCCAATATAATTATGATGGATGATAAATTTACTTCGAGACATTGATTAACTAAATCGACTAGTCGGGTGACCAAACATCGATTTTGACAAGGAATTAATTACTGATTAATTTTGATGAATTATTGATATTCGCAATATTACGTCAGATGTTTTGAAATAGAATAAACTCTGTCTAACAATACGTATCGAAATAGCATAAATTCTGTCAAAAAATATTAGGTATTCACTATAAAAATGTTTGAAAACGGCAGTTTCCACAAAACTTTAGTTCTCTAGTTTCGTTAGTGCCCGATACAATTTACCTGTCTCATTTTTCACAGTTTTATGTCAAAAATTGTTACGTATTTTCCGACAAAAGTTAGGCTAGATCTGCTGAACCCGTTTTACAGCTTTCGATACTAACATAATAGCTGTATCCCGCGGCTGTGCTCGCATTTTTACCCATACACTGATGAAAAACTGTAGTGATGATGATGATGATAATGATATAGATTTTGTAGGGGCAGGGCATAAGCTTTTTCTATTTCATTTTTTGTCAAAATTGGTTTAGTATTGACAGAGATATGTGATAACCAAAAAAGTTCAAATCTAAAACAGTCGTTTGATTACCTAATTGTCACAAAAGTGAATTTTGCAAATGGCTTACATAATGTAAGGTGGGTCTCCCCAACCCACCGTACCCTTGACACATAAACTAAAATCCTAATAAAATAAAGTAAACCTTTCATTCCCAAACGTTATTAGATTAAAAATGAGCGTTGAGCGTTATGGCGCTTCCCACTCTACGTAATGAACTTAGCATTTTCCTGCTTCGAAATGGCGCCGACATTAGAGCCGGACTAACGTTGTTAAATCTGTTTTGTTAGTAGACATTTTGAAACATGCAACCGAATATCTATCTATACAGGGTGACTGGTTATAAAAATTGACTTTTTTAAACGGTTTTATTTAACTTGACTTGTTTGTTTTTTTGGTTTATTGGGTCTTTAAATATAAAAGAGTGGCAACCAAACAGACAGGCAGTAGACTGATGGTAAGCAGACCGCTGCCTGAGGACATTTGCAACACTAGCGGTGTTGATGATGCTGTATCAGCCGAGAGAAGTGTTTGTAGACTTACATTCAAGGATATAATTGTAGTCAACATTATGAACTATTTACTTTTACTATGAGAAAAACATTTAAAATCATTTACATGTTTCTTTGAAACAGGTTTTGTTAAAAGTAACATTTCATGATTGGCAACTATTGCTTTAAACATGTCATGTCAACATGTACATGTCGTCCATTCAATTAATGCCACCGTTCCATATAACTACCGGCTGCTCTGACACCTTGTTATCTGTTATTACGCGTAACATTCGACACTGAACATAATCCCACATATTAGGCCCAAGTTTGAAGGCATTTTAAGACAGATCTAAACTAACTAAAAATATATCTGTCTTTATCATTGCAATCCATTAGACAAGAATGCCAATAGTTTTAGAAAATTTAGATCTGTCTTAAAAAGCCTTCAAACTTGGGCCTAATATCTGTGTAAAAAGAAGCGCCGTAGACCCAGCACTAGTTAACATCTTTGTCACTACAGGAAAAGGTTACATTCATTAAATGAGTGAGACGCGAAATGATGTCGACGATCCTTTTTATTCTCTTTTGAAAGAGTATTATTTTACTAAGAGACTTTACTCTGGGATGGGATAGTGTCGCAATGTTAGAGACTTACTCATAGTGTGTATTTATTATACGAAATAGAGCAAGAGTCTGGCTATGTTTAAAAGATTAGCAAGATTATGAGAACTTTTAGTGTTCCTAGATTTCTCTTGCATATTCCTTCTGCGGTTACATCGTTGAATATCATTTATCAGACTAATGCGTACCTATCGATATAATTTTTGTCACGATGTACCTACGTGTGTCCCAAATAAACTATTTATCATACCTAGTCCCAGTTATATTCATGTGAAACTCTTTCTTTTTGTTTGGTTTATTTTCATGAATTCGGATAAACTGATTTATGGCTGGAAAGTATTGTATAGTGTCATGAAACCAGACTTAAGAAACTTTAGGGCAATTGTAAAGTTGACGGTAAAATCACAAAAAATATCAAAAGTAGTTAAAATAAGAATAAAATTTTTACTTATTATACGTAATTTTCAAAAAACATTCTAACTTAGGTATAAACCTAGAATACATCCGATTACGATATCTGAACAAAGAATTGAGAACAATGATCTCAACCGTCCTTCTTGACAGAGCTGAAATAAATTGCCTACATTATATGCTCGTAACATTTAAAAAGCACCTCAATCACGTTCAACCCCTCGTTTTTCATCCGTAGGTACCTACCCTAAAACGGCCCAAAAGCTAATGAATCACAGAGTTATCTAAAAACAACTTTTCAGACTGTTCCTAATTTAATGTCGTTATCTATTCAGAATTTATAACTGATTTATTCTGATTTTATTTTTATAGACAAATTGCTACAAATGAAAATAGAGTTAATGTTTTCTAGAATTTATCTAATGGTAGTCGAAATCTATAACGAAATAAGTCGGCCTACTTGAATTAATTTGTCTTTACCTCTATATTTTGATTTGAATTTTCCATTCTCCACGTCTATTGAAAAAGTAGTCACCAAGTAATGCCTACAGATTTTCTTTTATCTCAATAATAATATAATCAGTAAATACTTCCATTTTGATTTCCACTGGGCAGTGTCAATATTTCATTACAAAAATACAGCCTTAGTCTTAGACTAAATATTTTAGTCTAAGGCCTTAGTCACACTGACTGTGACTGTCTAAGGCTCTAAATCAACAATTTCGTTCGATAACAGTCCAGCAAGCCTACCCATACCCAAGTTGCAATTTAATCGAAACGCTATAGAGGAAATTGTGTGAGAATGACATTTCTTAATCTATTTTACAGATTTTGATAATACATAGAATGGCAACTTGGCTAGAGGGGTGTTCTACCCCAGTAAATTGGTAGAAAACTTCACCATAGGCTTCTTTTGAATTTCGAATACCACGAAAAGACACGTCATAGCCGTAGGAAAGTCTCATTTTTCTCGTCCACTTCATTATAAAGCGAGCTTTTACAGCAAGAGGCCTACTGGGGACAATAAAAAAAGTTAACACGGATTACGCATACTTCATTTGAATAATCGTTAAATACGGCGCGAAACCGCTTTCCGACTTGATTGCTTCATTTGTTTTCCAATAATGAAGCCATGCCGATTCATTCATTTTGAAATAATTTAAATGCGCGTCATAATTTGAAGAGCAAATAAACGAAATTAAACGGTCAAGTGTGTGACACGGTCGTGGTGGAGTTTCATTGATATGTTATAAATAAATAATTATCGGTCGAGTTTGTTGTGTAGAAAATTGTGTAAGCGAATTTTCAGAACAGTTTTGTTCGGCTTTCCATAAACTTTTGGCTTTATCTCGTAATCTATTAGATTCCACAAAACTATGATAGTTTTAAAACTATTCAGGCCGAGTGCTACTAATATGTTGCGACCGTGTCTGAAAAATGTGGTTTTTTTTTTTCAGGACAAATGTTCAGTTTTTTGTCTAAAGCGTCACTTCAAGCTCAAAATACTAACTACATTGAATATATCAACAAGAACATTATTTTACAAAACAAAAACCGGCTTCAAAAGACCGACTATTGAGTTATTCATCTATTTGTCGCGCACGTACTTAATGCAAATTTAAGACTTATATGGTTTTCTCATGGATACCATTATCAGAACTGGACTAAATTGAAATGGGACCAAATGGGAAGCGTTAGCTTTCTAATAAAAAAAGAATCATCAAAATCGATTCACCCAGTCAAAAGTTATGAGGTAACAAACATTAAAAAAAAAATTAAAAAAAAATTAAAAAAAACCATACAGACGAATTGATAACCTCCTCCTTTTTTGAAGTCGGTTAAAAAGAGACATGATTTTGAAAAACAAGTTCAGAAACCTTTAGGGACCCTAAACTAAAACTAACTAAAGCCAACTCAATTAAAACTTGAGCCCATTGCATTATAAACCTTATTATAGAGTAATTAGAGTTACTGCATAGAGCGTTATTAGTACGAACGACGAGCTTCACTTGAATCCTAATTGAGACTCCACTCACTAATTTGCCAACTAGTTTGTAGACGTGATTACTTGAATCAATGGAATTCTATAAGAGCTTGTTCGAAATTACATAGTTAGCTTTAGTAAGATATGTACTTATTAATCACGTTCATTATAATTTTTAATTAAATTTTGAAAAGATAAATTGGTTTATGTATGTATGTCAGTATGTTAGGTATTTAAAAATTAATTAATTGTTTTCTTATTATTATCAACGAATTTAATCATAATCATAATCAGTTTATTGGTAGATAATATTCATTAAATTCAAATTCAAATTCAAAATAATTTATTCAAATATGGGTACATCAATGCACACTTATGAATGTCAAATACAATTTTTACGAATAAATTAATACACAATAAATTAAATGTCAAAGAAAACAATAACATTAGAATTTTAAAAAAAATTATATAAATTATTGCAATGTCAAAATATCAAGATATAAAATAACTACAATAGTAGGTATAATCAGTCAAGACACTTATGAATGTCAAATACAATTTTTACGAATAAATTAATACAAAATAAATTAAATGTCAAAGAAAATAATATTATTAGAATGTCAAAACAAAATATATAAATAATTGCAATGTCAAAATATCAATGTATAAAATAACTACAATAGTAGGTATAATCAATCAAGTATTATTATTACAGTCTAAATACAATTTACGTAAAGAGACTTTATCACAGACGAAGTCTTCAATTTTATAGTAAGCCCTTTCAATTAAAAAGTATTTCAAAATTCTTTGAAAATCTGTGTCTTTCTTATTTACTAGAGTAACAGGCAACAAGTCGTTACAAGTCATTAATTAAAACGCTTAATTTATAATTGTGAAAGTATTTCTGTATGTTTGTTTTTACTTCATGCTGAAACCGCTGGAATGAGATGAAAATTCGAAAGAGATGGCTTGTACTCTGGATTAACACATAAGCGGCTTTTCATCGCTATTTTTCAACACCGCCCGGGTGAAACCGCGAGCGCAGCGAGCAATTCTATAGAATTAAAAACATTACTAGTTCTGTAGAGGCATATGACACTTACCTACTAGTTTTGTCATATAATTAGCTGTCCGAGGTTAACTCTCAATTTAACTATTTTTTCTATACGTGAATTCCCCGTGTATTTAAAACAGAAAGTTTTTTATGAATGACTAAATGCTGTTGGCCTCTGAGACTTCTACGGCGTAGACTCTTACAAGATTCAGATTTTTTGTAATTTTGTAATTTATGAAGCTAGAAATCATCAAATTAAACCTATCTTTGTGAAACCCCATTAATTCTCGGTACACAAAACCCCACAGCATCCCAGTTCGTGCTGTCCATCTAGAGTAACCTCATGGTCTCGTGGGAATAAATTATCCCAACCCCCTGCCGTTTCTTTGTTCGCCAATTTTATATCTCTACGCGTTCAGAAGTTTTAACGAGTTGCGCGTTCCTGCATCCGACGAACACAGACGCAAGAGTTAAATGGATTGCTTCGAGTTCCGACTGCAAGTGTCACTTTTTTAAATCAAAGATACGGAGGAATAAGAGGAAGACAATTATTTATTACAATTATAACTTTTCCTGGGTTGTTTTGTAAAGTAGGCGCTCACTTTTAAACATTGTTAAACGCTTATTGTAAAAAGTTAAATTGCGATTAAATTTGCTAAAGAAATGTTTTGGCCCGAGTTTGTGAATCTATGAACCGAATGGAACCCGCAAACGGATCCCGTCTTGAAAAAGATCAATGGACGTGATCTAAGCCAGTCGGAGTGGATACTTCAACCATAATAGCAGGACATCATAGGACTTCTCGTATATTATTGAGTCAAATTACTCAATCGCAAGTAGTCCTGTGTAAAAACCACATAAGTTTTCGTAGAATCTAACGAAATCAACTCATTTTTGAGCCCATTTCAGGCCCATGATAACCTCGAAACAACGAGTTAAAATAAATACTTTTTTTTAATGTAATCGATTGTACTAGCTTCTATCCGCGTTAAGCCTAAACATACGGATGTTTAGGTTATATAAAGCATCCTTAAAATATGCTAGCCAATTTCTAGCAAAATATTTTTATTGTAGTCGTCATGACTGTTCTTCGGAATTTTTCATTCGATTCAATAGGAGAGCATAAACCTCGCATAAAGCACACCTTTACAATCTCTCCTACAGCATGTCCAAATTCAAAACGGGCAAGCTCTAGGCCTCGCTTCAGGCGGGCCAATTCAGCCATTTCACAACAAAGCATCGTCCCAGGAAGCTAATGTGTCGTCGAGCGGTCCCGGCACGGGAAGGAAACCATATTTCAAAGTTTCGTACCGGCCCCGGAACATAGGGGGAAACATTAAATATTAATAGTAATACGATGTGTCCAAATTGTTTCCTTATTGATATTATTCTGAGAAAATTGGTTCGTGTTTTTCCTTTGGATTCGATTTAAATTAAAAAGACTGAAGGCTGAACTCATCATTATTTTAGTAATAGAATTGTCTTCTTAATTTGCTCTGGAACGCAAATTTACGAAGAAATTTTATAGAAATTAAACCAGGTACCTATACCAGAAATGCGAAATCAACCGAGTAAAAACATACGTTTAAAGGGGCTTTTATAAGAACCCTTTAAATTTTAATCCCTTTTTGGTATTAAAGTTATTTTCTTATTCAAATAATTTGTCACAAAGGAAATTCGTTTTGTTTTAACTATGTATATAAGAGCAAAAGAAGATGTTATAAAAAATGTGTCTACGCGCCCTGTTTTAAAATTAAAGACCTATTAAGTAGAAAAAAATGAAGTAATACTCTAAACAAAACAAATAAATTAACATTTTTCTCGAACTCATTCTCTTCACCGCGCTTCAAATAAACGATGCTAACCGTTCCATTTAAAACAACCGTTGCGTACGAATTTACGCTAACAAAGTCATAGAAGCTAAGGTATTAGATAGTAGGAACAAATCTTCATTAGTTGATCCACGTAGTTTAACGACAACAAAAGAAAGCGTTAAGGTACTTACGAATTTATCGATGAGGGCCCAAAAAGGCGCGGCCTTGGGAATTGGGCGGCGAGGTACGCAACAGGGTTTCGAACGGTGGTCGGTACGCGCACTCACAGAAGCTGGGACATGCTTTGGAGAGTTCACAATGGAGCACTGTAAGTTTTGGGAAGGCAGCGAAGTCCGAGACTGGCGCGGCGTTCGCACGCCGGTGTCGCGCGCTTGAGTCTGCGAGCGTCTGTGGGGATGCCAGAGGCTTAGGGAACTTACCACTTTGGGGTAAAAATTATATTTTATTCGAAATAACTGGGTAATTATGTGTTTTTTTATATTTTTCGTAGTAACATTCTTTTCACATATCTTTTAGATAGAAAACCCGTCATGACGATTTCTATTATTAATTAAAATTGTGTTCTGCTTTTAAGCTTCTGTATCTGGATATCAAGTAAAAAAAAGCATTCGCATTGGACTATAGCCGTGTAAATAGCAAATGGCAATAAAAAATCTGAATTTAATTTAAGTAATAATATGTTGGTTTCTAAATATTTCGGAATTAATTAAAACCTAAAAAGGAAAACTGGATGGTACTAAAAGTTTGATAATGAGTAATAATTACATCTGGAACAAATTTTAGATAAAATATGTTTAAAAATAAAGTATTCGAATTTATTTTCATAACTTCACAAATTGATTGCTTGAATAACTTTTGTAAACTTCATTTAAGGATAATTTCTTTGATATAACATTATTAATTATTATTACCTAAAACATAACATTTCGTGTCACACCATTTTTTTCTACAAAATAAGCAATTTCCTCCCAGCTAGCAACACTCCCGGCCGGTGCGCGCCCCCGCCCTCAGGTCGCTCCCCGCCCGCCCAGCGCGTCCGGACCCGCGAAGCCTCCATTCGTTTAGTATTCGCGCCCTTTGTGACACTTAAAACCATTGTGAGAACCTTTTCGGAAAACTTGAACTACGGCTGTAACACGAATATGATACGACCAATAAAAGTGGCTAAATTAGGGGGTAAATTACGATTTTATCGCTTCAAAGGCTCTTTGTAAGAACAAATTAAGCGTAGAATTACACCACAAAATATGTTTTACAATTTACTTGACGGTGTTTCACCAAAAGGTTTTCATTTTCCTCCGGAATTTTGTTACATAATTTTCTTTCACGTGCGTGCAATCGTTCCGAAACAACTTGACGATAATTCCAAGTCGATAGTTTATGAGTTAATATATGTGATAGTGTTCAAACCGTTTTGTAACAACATCTAGGTACATCAATTTACATAATCATTCATATTTTAAATTGACTAACCCGATTTATTTTATCCAAAACCTTTACCAATCGTTAACAAATACGAAACCCTTAATACGGGTAATTTCAATGAAACTAGAGTCATTTGCTAAACGTCAAGTAATCAACCGTATTCGTTTGATACATGAGCAAGAATTAACATAAAACTCCAAAGTATAATTAGCCATAAACTAGACTGCATACTGCAAAAACTTGTTGGCCAGTTTACCGTTAACTCGGACCATAAACCGAAAAGTTTAGTGAAGTCCAAAATGAGAAATCTACCAACGAGTTTGATTAGAAATCTTGTTAATGGCCTTTTTGCTCCGTTAACTGTTTTTGTGGAGCGTGCAAACAGCAGAAAGCAAATTAACTGTTGTGTTAGCGAAAGCAACACGTATTAAAGACAGATCTTTAGAATCTCAATAAGATAGCGTACGGCGTTTTATGTGATCCTATTAAATGTACAATAGTAATTATTTCGTTAGTAAAATATAAAGATGTTCTAAAAAATAAAATCGACTTTGCTAGCGACCATTTCTGAAAGCCAAACTTATACTCAGCAAAAATAAGCATGAAGAAGAGATTTATACTCAACATTAGGTGGAAAATGGTTGGTAATTATGACGAATTATTTTCAAACCATTTAAAAAGAATTCAACGTTTTTACTTTGATTAAATGAACAAAACACGAGTATACTGACAGATCTATATCTCTATCTATATATCTATGTATGCTTCATGCTATGATATAAATTCTTAAAGCTTTCTGTTTACAATTTGTGATGGCAACACAAACACAACAAGACTTCTTTGAGAGCCGCTATCGGCTTTTATCATTTGCTAGAAAACTAAACAAAGCTGTACGTTGAGTTTTGCAATAAAATATAAAGATAAAATGAAATTTCATCGACTAATCTTTTTTGTTAGCGAGCATTATTAAGCCCCGACGCAAAAAGAGAGGTGTTCTAAGATTAACATATTTATCTACCTATGTCCTAACTGTGGGCCTAGCACAACTTTGACGTAAAAATACGTAGCTAGTATTCGATAGAAAAGTGTACGCCATTTACGCCCGTCAGGAGCACACTTGACAGGCGTAAATGGCGAACACTTTACTATCGAAAACTCGCTCCGTATTTTTACGTCAAAGTTGTGCTAGCCCCACTGCTCCCGGCAGTTTCACCATTTTCTTTTCTTTTTTTTTTTAAACAATAAACTAAATAATCAAATCGATCCAGCCATTCTCGAGTTTTAGTGAGACAAACGAAGAGCGATTCATTTTTGTATGTAAAGAAAGAAGATGTGACTGTTCTGTTGTAGTTGCCAAACTACTGTTTGGCAACCGATTTAATTTTTTTTGGTTTAAAAAGGTGACTTGATCGAGCGTGTTTTTAGCTGATATTAAAGAACCACTTTCTTGAATATCAACTAAGAACACTGCAGCTATGTGCAGCCGCTTAAAGGTTATCAATTGTTTTCTAGACGGTTTTTTGTTTTATAAATTTAAATTGAATTGATTTTAAATTTTTTTATTACTAACCTGAATGGTGGTTTTAGGCTGAATCCTTTCAGAACTCCAGATTCGTGATTTGTTTTATTTGTGAGATGGAATTTATTCACCCCATAGAGCCGTTCCATGGTTATTCGCGAGGGAAATCAAACGGTTTCAATGTAGAATTTAGAGATAACTCGATTTGGAGAACATTGCAGTTTTGTTATTTAACAGTTGCAATGAAATTTGTTTTTTACTATTATATTTAACAATGTTTTTGTTGTGATGATAGTAACTTATGGTACAAGAGTTAATTACTAGTTTTAAAAAAATTGCTCCGTTTTTATTTGCACAAACGGTGTTTGTTCTCGATAAAGTTAATTATTCCACATACTTATGAGTAGAAAATTATACTTTATTTTAATTTCTGTATCTTAAAGAATGTTAATACTTATCACACATCACATTAATAATATAAAAGTATAACATAAATATATAAGGTATAAAGTTTATCCGATAGAGTCCATTCTTGTTTTTTCTTTATTCTGAAACTGCTCAATGAATTTATATAAAATTTGGTATGAAGGTAGGTCATAACCTGGATTACTACACCAGCCTATTTTGTATTTTAGTAAAATGTATGGGTTTTAAAGGATAGCTACTGAAACTGTAGGATGCAACTATTAAATTTATATTCGCGCAACAACCGTAGAGCATTCCAAAAATATAGTACGTGAAACGAAAATCAAAAGCCCTAAAAGCGTCTCCTCTCCTGACTTCGTTAAATAAAGATCTATAAAAAGCTTTGCCTTCTGCCAATCACAATAGCGATCGTAGCACTCAGCTACGGCGCTACGAGGCGGCGTAGGCCTTTGTGTCTGATACAGACATAATGCGGAAGATATTCTTGATTAAATCACTCCTTTGTGTCGGAAAATGTTGGATCGCGGGGAATAAGCGTCTGGTTGCTGACTTACGAAATTGGACCGAATTTACACACAACAACCCACGCTCACGGGAACAGGTACGCGTGTTTTGTGCATTTGGTTTCTGTTATTTCGTCTGTAAACGTTTTTTTAAATTAAATTAAACGCGGCTGGGCTATCATAATAATTTGTAATTTATTTTTGCTATTATATTTATTACGTCACTAGCTTAAAAAAATGTTAATTTCATCGGAGAAAAGAATGATGTTTTGGACAAAGGTACAAGTATTCTACATTCCAGATATCACCCGAATCCGTTTTAGCGCAAAGAAGTATTAAACATACTCACAAACCCACTTACCACCCGCTTCTTTAGAAACCTTCGCTTAATATTAGTGTGAATGTGATTGACGATCTTCTTTTGTTTAATGTATTATTGAAGTCCAGACAGTTCATAAGTCCATAATAATAGTCCGTTTTGCAACACAACACACATTTCAAGTAATCTGCACGTCGACATCCCTCATACATTTCCATGTGGTCGCGAAAGGTGTTTCGTTAGAGGATGATGAAGTGCGAAACTGTCAACTGATTTAATTAACATCGCAGTTGGAATCTATCTCCACATCCCACGTTCACGTTGTATTACAGAATCTCTACCTCAGCGCTGTATTGCAGAATGTATCTATAATATTAACAAATCTACACTAATATTTATAAAGAGGAAAGATTTGAATTTTTGTATGTTTGTGTTGAATAAACACAAAAACTACTGGACCGATTTCAAAAATTCTTTCACCATTAGATTGCTACATTATCCCTGAGTAACATAGGCTATATTTTATACCCGTGCAAAGCCGGGGCAGGTCGCTAGTATATTATAAACTAGATGCACTCCGCGGTTCCATCACGCCTTTTTTTTTTCTTTTAAACAATCCTCTTATTCGAGCGAACAAAACAAAAGAATATATAAATTCAAATCGGTCTAGCTGTTTTCGAGTTTTAGCGAGACTAACGAACAGCGATCAGTTTGAATAAGAAAAAAAGAAGAATAGGTAAAGTCTGTATGTTTGTAGCCGTCTCCGAAGCTACGGTACTATTTTTAAAATTTACTAATGGACAGCTACGCTACTCCTGAGTGCTACAAACTTAAAACCTGCGAGTCCTAAAGCCGAGCTGCTTTGAGTACATCGACATGAAAAAATGATTGGGTTTTGTTTAGTATACGATGTTTTGAGCATCAGCTATATAGTAATACTAGGTTTATACATTTACACACGCACACATACTTGACACTTGTACAGGGCATTGTATGTAGACAACGTATTATTGTAGGAATTGTCTATTACAAGAATGGTTTTATAAAACACAGCGCAGTTCATGACGAGTCTAGTTATTTACTCTCAACTCTGTCGAACCCAATTTTGTTTTCTAAATCACCAAAACAATTGATTCAGTTCCGGAGATATTTTATTCAGAAGCTTACACTTCCTTGTAAATCAAAATGGCAAGAGTATTCGGGATTTGTACGTTAAAGGTTAAATATAAATATTCAAGCACTGCAGCACAGTGAGGATGGTCGAATTTTTAAACAGCTCTTTGATCTCTGTCTGAACTTTTGATCATTTACCAATTGATATTTTAATTAACAACTATGTAGTAAACATAACTAAGACTATCCTACTAATATAACATATGTGAGTTTGTATGTTTGTTACCCAATCGGGCAAGAATGCCTGAACGGCTTTGGATGAAAAGTATGGAGATAGCTTATACCTTCGAATAATATATAGGCTACTTGATATCCCGGAAAATATGGGTAAAACCAGGTGGCGCAATTAATAATATTATTACATTGATGGTCATAATTACATAGATTCTAAGTGTCTACCAAACATAAGGACACTTACCTTCAACTTATGAGACACATTTGTCTTTAGCTACGAAGATTAGTGTAATATTCATGTGATGTGATAGTGTGAGAACGATGTAACTCTTCATCTCTCTCCTCTCCATCCTTTTATATAATATAGCCTCAGTACATCATGCTTAATTAACTATGGAGCTGCGTTCGAAGAATTACGCCATGTTTTGTCTTTTTCCGTCTTCTCAAAGACTCGGTTAAATGAGACAAAATACCGGCATTCTATAGCTACAGTTTATTATATCATGGCTACAGCCTTCGAAGAGTTTCAGCACGATTACTGATAAAAGTAAAGTTACATTATCGTCATTATTAGTCTTCGAAAGACGATGTTCAATCGCAAGTGCAGTAAAAAGCCGTGCCAAGTTTTTAACCGACTTCAAAAAAGGAGGAGGTTATCAATTCGATTGTATGTTTTTTTTTTATGTTTGTTACCTCATAACTTTTGACTGGGTGAATCGATTTTGATGATTCTTTTTTTTATTAGAAAGCTGACGCTTCCCGTGTGGTCTTATTTCAATTTTGTCCAGTTCTGATAATGGTATCCATGAGAAAACCATTTAAATCTTAAATTTGCATTAAGTACGTGCGCGACAAATAGATGAATAACTCAATTGTCGGGCTTATGAAGTCGGTTTTTATTTTTTTGTTTTGTAAACATAACAAAAAAACATAAACATAACAAAACATACAGTCGAATTGATAACCTCCTCCTTTTTTGAGGTCGGTTAAAAATAATTATAATCGACTGACAAGCTACCGCGCCGTACGAAAAGTACCATATCTACCTATATAGTCAGTAGCATTAAGGTTTTGAACTTTTATTCATTAAAAGAATACAATTTTGGGAAGAGTATACGACCCTACTGAGAGAGTATCAGGAGGCTGAACCTATTTCAAATTAACACAATTTAACCATGGTTTAACCAGTAATACTCACAAAGAAACCCTTTTTAATAAGTAACAAGTAGGCAGGTTAAATGCAGCTAATACGAGGGTTGCGTGGACCCAGTCGACCTACACAATAAAGCTATTTTAATAATGCCCACGCCCAGCTTACCTTAGTGTAATATTAAAAGAAGCTTATAAACAAATTAGCGGTAACAGTCTTTGTTGTACTTCCAATGATCCTTGAAAGACCTATTAATAGAAACCTAGATCTGTAGTAGATCAAGGTAAATCAATCTAGACGTAGGAAAATAGGAAATAAAAAATAGGATTGAATTTGGTTATCGGTAATTGGCTATCGGTACTGTGGCACCAGTGGCTTTACTCAATGTACATACGAGGAGTTACAGGGTACTCAGCGAATTAGAGCTAGCTTATTGTGCTCAGTGTTGTAGGCCAGTTTTATATGGGACAAACCCTGAAATCTGGAAAACAAAATATTTTAAAGCAAATATAAGAAAAAGATATACAGGGTTATTCATAAAGGGTATGCTAAGCCGAAAAGGGCTCATAGTATGAACAACATTATGAACAACTTAACTTTTTCTCGCCCAAAGGGTGAGCATCGCCATATAACGTGGTAATGGGGCCAGCATTTTGGGAACAATTCCCACAGGCAGCGGCCTTTTAGATTAGTTTAGTTTTATTGGTTAGTTTTTTTAATTTAATTATATTTTAATGTATTTTCTTAATTTAAGTCTCTTTTTGCCTAATAAATAACTTTTGCTGATATTTTTTTCGCGAATTCTGGGTTGGTCCCATAGTAACATAAAAGTTGTTCATAATGATGAGTGCCTACTATGAGCCTTTATCGGCTTAGCATACCCTTTATGAATAACCCTGTATTAGATAAATAAGAAATAAATATATTCTTGTGGTTCAAGGGTTGGTCAAAATTATGATTATATTTCAGGTTAGCCAGCCATTCGTATTAGAACACTTCAAGATTCCATCCATAAACTCGGGACACTACTTATACAAGACGCAAGTATAGAAAAAAAACATTGAGTTTTTTTTTTTGACTTGTTTGTATTGTAACAATCAATTGGTTTTATCTATGAGTCTCTTTATTCAGTAACTTTGCCACAGCGAAAATATTTTGCTGAAAATTTTCAGTTTAGCTGAAATATTAGAGCACCAGAGCGTACTTATATATCGCAAGTCGTGCATTTTTCAGCGAGCCGCCCAGTTCAATCTCTTTTGATGGGCCACGTAAATCACGAGGTGGTTACCTACTGGACTGAAGTTATCTATGATCCTGGGAGTTTACGATTTAATCTTTGAACGAAATTTATGTGCTATAAACGGAGGTAGATGCATATTAACAGGCTCGGTTTTCCCATAGGACAAAAAAACCCGGGCTGAAAACCTGGCACGCCGAAGGGGATGGGTTTGCTCGAAATAAAATTCGTGGCGTGGGGACTCTTAAGCCCTTATTTTTATTTTTACTTAATAAGCGTTTAAAATTTCCTGTCTTGTTGTCAAGAAGTTGTAAGTTCTTTAGGGAAGTTAAGGTCAGAATATTCTAAGCAGTGATTTAATTTTAGCAGTAAATACCTATAAATATCAGTTAGTGCTAATTACTCCTGATTCTGAGTTCCTAAATACAAAAAATGCGTAAAATACACAAAGGATCCGTTTATAATAAAGAAATATGCACTCTATCATTTATCTCAAAATAGGCAATCTTTTTCTGATTTACCACATTTTCTTCGTTGGCAATCTTCCTGTTATTGATAAAATCATAATATTGTATAGCGTGTATCGTCTCTCGTATATTTATCTACTTATTTAATACGATACCTACGATATTATTTTATCTTAGCTGCATTGTTCATCTCGGGTGCATACAATAAAAGACTAATCAGCTCTCAAGCAAACTGCTCTTGTATTTTTAAAGGCACTTTGTTAAATTATCGCCTGGCAATGCCGCCTCGGAAAATAAAACGCTATGTGAGGTAAATACGCTTCTTGAGTGTCTAGTGGATTAAGGCGTTTAATCTTCTTTGGTTGTAATTATGTTTTACTTCAAATGTGCGCATTTTTCTACGAACACAATCTTAATAGGTACCTATGTCATGTCCTACACACATCTATATAAGTATATAAAAATGTTATATTGGTTTGTGTACGCTTCAAAAACTCAAAAAGTTCTGCACCGATCGAGCTGAAATTTTAGCATGATATAAAATACGCATCAAGGATTGTTTTTATCATTTCTTTTTTTTTATCCACAGCGAAGCGTGGCAGGGAACAGCTAATTATGAATAAATAAATAAATAAACGTTTCACACTCATCTCCCCACTAGGAATAAATCACGAAGCTAATACAAAGCTTCGTGGAATAAATCCTGTGTCGGGGATGCCATGGAACACACATAAAGACAACTAACACCTAGACCCAGAGCAGATATTTAAATCCATCATTCAAACATCCTGGCTTATAAGGCGGATACACTACCGCTGAGCCAAACAGGCCGATTCACATTCACATTGATCAAGTATAATCCGACTTCTTTGCGTACACATTAGCTCAAAGATTTGGTAGGTACTATTATTTATTCTGTGACATACATAACTTTGTATTTATTTAGGAAGGAAGATATACCTATGTATAGTTTTTATCCAGGTACAAATTTTCATACTTTGTTTATTACTCATGTAAAATGTTGTTTTGATAGTTAGTGTCCTTTAGAGATTATCAGGATCTGTAAAAGAAGGCACAGAGTACAGACACAGATGGTACAGAGTGCCTCGATCGGTAGTGAGAATTACTGGAAAATTACTTACCTACTGGTAATATGCCTCGGTACATTGTTTATTTTGGTATGATATTCTCAGGAAATAGATCTATTTGTGTCACCCGTTACTTTCATTGAAATTGGGAGCAAAAAGGAAAAAAAAGTATCGAGCGCGCTATGCCAAAAAACATGGAGCGCGCGTTGAAAATTTGCCAGACAAGTCAGTCAGTTTCGTCTGAATGTAAATCGAGATATTGAGATATACTTATTTTCTACATTACAAACTCTGAAATAGTTATTTTTGAAAACAAACCTAACAATTAAAAACTATAATAACATGTAGTGCACTTAGATAAATTCCGACGTAAAATATATTTTATAGCGAGTATTTGATAGCAAAATGTACGCTACTTGCTCCCCTAACAGGCGAAAATGGCATAATTTTTCCACTGAATACTCGCTACCCTTTAACGTCAGAGTTTATTCTAGGCCTGTTAATGTTTCTCTCGAGTTAAATTGTAGTGCATCGAATATAAAACAAGAGCAGACATTTTATGCCAGTCAAGCGATGTGCTGAATTGATAACAGTTTTAAAAGCCGACAACCGTTCTGGCGAGCCGCCAATCGTGATTGCATAGTAGTACACCTGTCGACTCAACTCTTCGACATCGGAATGTTCGTTTCGAATTACTGTTACTACAGT
Source organism: Alcis repandata (assembly GCA_949125135.1). Classification (NCBI taxonomy): domain Eukaryota; kingdom Metazoa; phylum Arthropoda; class Insecta; order Lepidoptera; family Geometridae; genus Alcis; species Alcis repandata. The sequence goes on along the minus strand of OX421226.1, from coordinate 3,807,035 downwards.
ACCTGGCGATAAATATTGCACATCGACTTTTGGAAAGAGACAATCGGCTAATTTCGGCTTCGTAGAGCGTTATCTCTGTCTCTCACTCTATCGCACTTGTACAACGACTGACAAAACGTCACATAGGTAGTGTGCGACAGAGATAATGCTCTACGAAACCGAAGTCTCTTTCCGAAGGTCGATGTGCAATATTTATCGCCAGGTACTGTATGTTAAAAAGGTTAATTTAATTTAAGAAGGATCTGGGACCTTATTCTTAGGCGCTCGTGATTGTCTCCGTCACTCTGTCATGACATTGATAATTAGAGCGTCAGTGACCGAGACATTATCTCACTATTCAGAATAGGGCCCTGTGCCTGTGCGAACTTGAGACGGTCCCGTGGTAGGAGACTAAAAATTTCTTACTGTTGACTGTAAAAAAAATAACATACAGTCGAATTGAGAACCTCCTCCTTTTTTGAAGTCGGTTAAAAAATAGAGAAAGGGTGACGAATCAACATCCGAGCTGTGCTGCGCTGTACTGAGCTGTGCTGTGCTGTGTTTCTTAGGGTGACGAATCAACATCGAGCTGTGCTGCGCTGTACTGCGCTGTGCTGTGCTGTGTTTCTTAAGCTACGTTTTTTTAAGAATCAACATCAAGCTGTGCTGCGCTTTGCTTAGCTCAGTATAAAGCCGAACGTCCACCGCCGGCTAAACTAAATGAAAACTAAACTCACTGAACTAAGCTAAGCTAAACTAGAACTACGTTATCCGTCCACCAAAAAAGTAATCAGCACAAAAAAATCCATAAAAAACATAGCACAGTTCGGCACAGCGCGGCTCAGCACGGCGGGTAGCGCGCCTCGCTCGAGGCTGCTGCGTTTTTAAACAGAGCGTAGCCTCACAGAGCGCAGCACAGCATGGTTTGTTTCTATCCTCATTGAAATATTAGACGAGCGAGTTGACCAAACATTTTTTTTTTTTTTTTGTTGACCCAGTGGAAATCCTTTATCCACTCACACGTCCGGGCCACTAAAGCGGCCCGCGCAAAAATATCCATTAACGTCCGGGCAACTAAAGCGGCCCGCCCGACTTGCCCACTTCAAACGTTGATTTTTATAGAAAAAGCTTCACAAATCTTTTGTTAGATGGCGCTATTTTCAATAAAGATTTTTATTCCGTGTAACTGAGAACAGACCTTAAACGGCAACATTTAAAAATAAAATCGAAAAGTCAAAGGTTCTCCAGTGTTGTGAAGTTGAGTGAAAAAAATTGTGTGCTCCGTATTTAAAATGTAAATATTATTGTATTCTTTATTTTATTTTTTTTAGTGTTATATATCAAAATAATCCTTAGGATTCCTACTTTCCGATTACATGCAAATGATATGAATCCAAAGTCTGATGTAATGTTTTTCAATGTGATAAAGTCGACATGCCAAAACTTCGTCTTTGTATGCCGGTTTTCGATAGGTTTTTTGTGTGACTTTTTTTTTTCTCATACATTATTAATATTTGTACTATAATTCATATACATATTTGTTCTCTATAGTTTTAGCTGTTCCCTCGTATTTTTTCTGTTGGTGTAGCTACAGTTTTTCCTTAACTATCTCTCTTTTTGTTGGAAACGGAATAGGCGTTTTGATCCGAAAAAAATCGGCCGCGAGGCCGGACGTTAACGGATATCGGGGCGGCGCGACGCGGACGTGCGAGTGGTTATGGATACCCCTAACCCGGGGGAGCCGGGGTTATGTGGGAGTCTCCGCCCTGCGGCGGCATACCCACTAAAACCACTGGGAAGTTGACCTCATTCCCTTGTGGCCGGGGGCAGCGGGGTTCCCTTTCGGAGTCTCCGCCACCCTCAGCCAGGGTCGGCCCTTCGGCCCCGTCTTCCGTGCGTCAAGAGAGGGACGGCCCTGGTCACCCAAGGCCGCCCCCAGCCGTGTGGAGCCGGTGCAAGCCAGCGGAGAGCCCCCCGACCCTCCGCCAGTGGCCCCACTACGGAGAGGGAAGGAGGCGATGGATCGGATCGTCCCCTCCTCCCTCCCCGTCGTCTGCGCCGGAGCGGATCCTGCGGGAGTCGTCCTCCCCGATCCGCCCCGCGGCCCCTTCTGCGACATTACCTCTTCGCAGAAGGAGACCACGGCCTGCCACGATCTCTCGCCGCCGAGCATGGCTTTCACCACGCCCGGCAACGAGCGATCCCCTCCTCCTTTCCTTGTACTCCCGACCGCGACCCACACGCGGCGAGGAGCACAAGGAAAACCCCCCTGATGGCAGCAATGCCACCGTCTAAACCATCACGCTGTGCCCTCTGCTAGTCAGAGGGACACGCGGACGGGCCCACCGTGTCGGGTTATTTGCCAGCGTGCGGTAATACTGCATAAAAGCTGCAGTATTACCGCACGCTGTTGCCCAGGGTGCACCACGAGGAGGTTAGCACAGCTCGACACAGCGCGGCTCAGCACGGCGAGTAGCGCGCCTCGCTCGAGACTGCTGCGTTTTTAAACAGAGCGTAGCCTCACATAGCGCAGCACAGCATGGTTTGTTTCTATCCTCATTGAAATATTAGACGAGCGAGTTGACCAAACATAGCACTGCGCAGTACAGCGCAGCACAGCGCAGCACAGCTCGATGTTGATTCGTCACCCTTGTTTAAGCATCCGCATCCTTATCTGGTTTACCATCACATACATATTTTACATAAGCAATCTGTAAAATTAATTAGATATTCTTCTCTCGACATCAATAAATGGTTTTTGCTTTCTTTTCACGCGTTTTTTACACGTCATCTCAGACTAGATACTTACCTACATTTTATTATAATTTGACCAAGGCTAATCAACATTTTATACTTACTATTTGGATTAACTTCAAAAACTCGTGGATCATATAAATAAGACCTACTTTATCTTCAGCATGTACCTACCACACGATCCGTGATAAATTGGCGATTTTAAAAAACTGTCAAGTGCATGTTGTGACTGGCACATGGTAAGGTTCCGTAGCTTTGTTTTTTTTTTTTAATAAAGAATAAGTACTCTTTTTTCTGACATCTTGAGATAAAATAAAAGAAAAAGAGTTAATTAATTAGAGATTTCATAAAAGTTTATCTATGATCTATGATAACTAACGTTGTGTGTTGTGTTGTTAAATTACACTGGAGCGTAAGTACGTTATTGAGTTGAATGCTCCGAATATAGTTTCAGTCATATTTGGTGATCATTTTCAGGATGCGCGCGACAGCATCCTGTTGGCAGAACGCAGACACGCGCGCGTTATCCTTGTATTTATCTACTTTAAAATAAGAAAACTATGGTTTCTTGCAGACCTACTTGTGCTGTTTTTTGGTATCACATTGTTTGAGTCTTCAAACAAAATTCAAGTCAAAGCAGAACTTGGTCAGGTAAAACCCGCACCTCGTTACTTCGGAACCCTGAAAAATACATCACGAACGAGCTATAAAATTTTCAGTCACGTTTCAGTACAATACAAAAAATAGTCCAATTTATCATCATATTTTCCGCATGATTAAATATCCGCTGCTAAAAGCTCGTTAAAAATAACGTTTCTCTTCATGAAAACGGGTCTTTTGTGACTAAATTGGGATAGAAGACGACACCAAGGACTACTTTGTTAATTAAATTACCTGTGATGATTCTACTTTATTACGTCATTAGGACTTAATACTCTTTTAGGAGCTTATTATATTATATTTACTGAGAATTCCCGCGGTTCAGCGAAACTCAAGTTTTCTCAAATACAATCGCTTCATTTAAAACTTACAAAGTAAAAGAAGTTACAAAGTTCGTTTTCTGAAGTACTTCAGAACTTCTGGCCGTGACTTACTCGATTGATAGCAATATTGTAAAGGTAACTCAATAATAAAAGACCAAAAACTAGAGCAACTGTCTAGACGAATTCAGTTTATAGTAACTCAATATGTGAGACAAAATTGAACTTTCAACTTTCTTTTGTTAGTGTTAAGGTATAAAGAAGTTGTTGTGGATGTTACCTGGCGATTAACCTAGTTTGGAGCACAAGGCCGAATGGTAGGATTGCGTGTGAAGACCCAGTGTTCCGGAGTAAGTGCCAGGGGCTATTCATTAATAACGTCACACGTAAAGGAGGAAGGGGGTCGACGAAGTGTGACATTGTGTGACAAGGGCTGTGGGGGATCCTAAGTTTTTCGACGTCACAGTTCACAATCTAATAACTATAGTATTAAGACAAGATTCTTTGAAATTTAATTTTTAATTTCCATACATAACATTTTTACACACCAGGGAGGGGGGAGTCTCCCACACGTGAGCAACTGTGACAAGGACGGGAGGTCAAAAAATCGCGAAATTCGTGTGAAGTAGTTTATGGATGACCCCATATAGCTATACAGGTAGGTATACAACACTCAGGTTATGGTATTACATGAATATACCATACTCGTACGTCAGCTCTGATTAATGTTTAGTGTTTGATGGCGGTATTGGCGTTAGTAATTGGTGATGTAAACCGCGAAGGCTAACTTAAATAACGATTTTCAGTATATTACTTACAATCTAAGTCAGCATCAATTTACTAATAATAATGGGCTGAAGTTTAAAGGCTTTATTTGACAGATCTAAACTAACTAAAAATACCTATATATCTGTATTTATTACTAGCTGACCCTTGCCCACTTCGTTGGGCATAATGTTAATTAAACCCGAAGCCATCGCGCGCCGTCCGGACCGTTTTTTCTCCGATTCACTTTGCAAAACGGACTACCACGTAAAAGCCTTTTTATTTTTCGGTTTTTTATATAACCTATGACACTCAGCAATAATGTGACTTTCTATTGGTGAAAGAATTTTTAAAGTCGGTTCAGTAGATCCCGAGATTACCCCTTACAATTTAACAAATATACAAACACACAAACTTTACTTCTTTATAATATTAGTATAGAAGTAAAGATTTATCATTGCAATCTATAAAACAAGAACGTCAATAATTTTAGAAAATTTAGATCTATCATAAAAACCTTCAAACTTGTCCCCGTGTAGGTGTATTGAAATAATATTTTGTTATTGCCTTAAAACCTTGATCCGTTTTGTCCGCACAGAAGGTTCTCAAACAACAACAATTAGTGGAATACTCAAACAGTTTTTAAACGGTGGGTTATTAAAATGGGCAATAATAGGTCGTCACGTTTTTCTGTACCCATTTGTAAATATTTCATAGACAACTATAAGTCGAAAGGTTAAAACTTGAGTACCTAAGCTCAATTCTCAGGCTCAATTAGTAAGTAGATAAAGTCAGTACACTGCAATAAAAGAATCACAGAATATTATAGGGTTATAAGGAAAGAGTATGCTAAGCCGAAAAGGGCTTATATAGTATTCATCATTATGAACAACTTATACTATGGAACCAACCTGGAATTCGAGAAAAAGAAAACAGCTGTTCCATAAATTTTACTGACTGCGATCGACATTTTTCCATGGAGCAGCTGTTTTTTTTTGCGAATTCCGGGTTGGTCCCATAGTAAAAGTTGTTGAGGGAAAGCGCACAGCTGGTTGTCAATACCTACGCTACAGAGACGTGCTGAAGCGCCATCTTACCGCATTTAACATCCCGTGCGAAGGTTGGGAAGAGCTTGCGCAACAGAGACGAGAATGGCGCCACTCTGTTTACAAGGCTGCCGATAATTTTGAAGTCAAGCGTCTACAAGATCTGGATGCAAAACGCCTTGCTATCAGGACCCGTCCAAAGCCTTCCTATTCTTATACATACAACAGCGAAGGTCTATTGCATTGTGCGCCATGCAATAGGACTTTTAAAACTAAATTTGGGTTTGCCAGCCACATTCGTGCTCATAAGCGTATTTTGTAAGCCAGGTTCGCCATTGACGGACACGTCAAGGAGGACGATATATAAAAGTTGTTCGTAAATCGTAATGATGAGTACTATAAACCTTTTTCGGCTTAAGCATACTTTTTTTCTACAACCCTGGATATTAGTCAAAATTTTTAAAAATTTTACTTTAATTCTTTTTACCTCGGGAGTTCATACGAAAATCGCCATACTTTGTAATGCAGCTGGGGCACACATGGTCAAAGCTGCCTTAAAGCTTATAATCTACATGCCTTCACAGGCGACTTATCGCCGTCGGGGCTGCTGAATAATTTAGCAAAGCGAAGACCACTTTTATACCGGGTTCGGGGTACACATTACTAATGCACGCCGGCTCTGCTCTCCGAATGTTTGCTCTGGATTTCCCTTTACTAGGAATTTCATTGTACCCGAATGAGTATTTAAACATTGTGCAAGTTAAAATACGATATGGAAACGGATACGTATTGGGTAGGCTTGTTTAAAAAAAATTGGTTAATTTCCTTAGTAAATTTTATCAAACCAATCATGGAACTCGTGATTCTCCTAAATAAATACTATTACTGAAGATTTTAACTAAAAACCCAATAGGCATTTTGCTTATAGGGATCTCCGATCACATGACAAAAGTAAGTATGTAGTAGATAGGTAATTAGGTATCTACCCATACCTTGTACATCTATTATTTATTCTTTGCCCGTGTTGTACCTAAGAGTACATATTCTGTGTCAACAAAGATCTCTCATTTCATGTAATAACTCCTCAACAATATCAAGTACCAATAAAAAATATTTGCTCTAAGTAAGTATCTCTATGTATCCAATAAGTGAGTTGTTTGAAGATCCCGAAAATAAAAGTAAAATACGTCGAAGCCAAACTACCTTCAATGGAGTGCCTAATGGCAAAAAAACAGTGAAAGGTCAAAGCTCATTTGTTACCGAATGTTATGACACGGATATTGAATGGCGATGGATAAACGCAACTGAGCTAGCCCTCACAAAGCGCTTCACCCTCGTCAAGAGCTTTTATTGCATTGCGATCCACTTTTGGAAATGGTCCCTGGGAAACTTTTACCAGGAACAAATTGTCAGCTTTATAAAAACAGGGGCAGTCTTTATGGTTGAGATAATAACGGCTGAGTGAGGTTCTTATCTGAGAATAGCATCGTTTCAAAGAATAGAAAAGTATAGAATTGAATTCCCACGTCTAGTCATCGTTTTATTGGGGCTACCAGAATTCAAATGCTAGAAAAGTTTCACGACAATGTCACCTACTTAATAGAAATGGTTTGTATGCTGTGATAAAGATTTACAGTTACTGAATTGAGGTGTAAAGGTATTTTTTCAATCATCACAATCTGTCTTGAATTACCAGCTTTTGGATAAATACATCCCTTTGATTCTGATACTCTCCTAAGTCGGCCCAATCGCATCCATTTCTTCTCTCATCTCTGTGATAATGAAACCCTTGAACCAAACAGTGTAGTAACTTCAGTACTTACAATAATAAACCAACAATAGGTAGTCTCTAACTTTCTATTCTAATTGCCAAAGTTTGCCAGTTATGGGTCAGTCGGCGTTTGGATATCGGAGATACGCCTCCAATTATCATCACAATGCTAAAGCAATTGAAGCTTTATCCCAATGTGATTAGATACAAAGAAAATCCTATCGATATTTTGATTGACAGCGTTATTTTTAAAAAAGTGAAAGGCGCGGTCTCGGTACACGTTCCGTTTTGGCGAACTCATTGTTGCCACAGTTGATGCAGCAGTCACTATGTCTGCCGGTTTGAGGTGCATTTTGTAATACATTTTAAAACTCTATACAATATGCTTTAGTGTGTTGGGCTAATGCTCCTCCTATAAAGATAAGAGACATAGTCCAGCTAAACACAGTTGCATAACTTCTTATGATTTTACACACCTTTACCATTTAAAGAAGTTTATAAACAATGTTGTCATTCCAGACTATTTTGAGTATTTTGTATCAAGCATAATTTAGTCTTGACTGTGAATGAATGTATGACGCGATGGTCAAAAAGCTGAACCGGAGTTACATAATAAGCAGACTTAATTTTTTTAAAGTAATCGCCGAAGTATATTTTTTTATGTTTTCTCTGACAAAAAAAAAACAACCACAGTGTTTACTTTTTGCAGCAAACTAATTAAAATTAAACTTTATGTCAAGTTTTTGTAGCACATCAAACGAAAAACATCAACAAAAGATCACACATATGTATAGGTATTCAACATAAATAACTTACAACCTATTCGTAGCATATTACATATACCAAATTACGGAGTAACTGTGTGTAATTCGGTTAACCGATACAACGTCCGTCCAATCAGAGCGTTAATTGCTACACGGGATGTCCATAAAACTTTCCTATCGCGAGACTTGAGAGGAAATTGGATTTTTTTTTTAATATAGTGATTCCGCTCTGGGCAAAGAGTTTGGATGGTTAGCGTGAATGACACTATCACTCTAATATTATGGATGCGAAAGTTTCCGAGTGTGTGTGTATGTTTGTTTATTGTTACTTATTAAACTGAACGACATAAGTCACAAATTAATATGAAGGAAATTATCTTTTCGCACTTTTTCAATCCACAAACTTCGCACAACACAATCTTAGTCCTTATCAAGTCGTACCTATCCTCCAACCATAGGTATACGGTATAACAAAGTTACCTTTATCAAGTCGTACCTATCCTCCAACCATAGGTATACGGTATAACAAAGTTACCTTAAGATCATAACCACTTCAGTTAAAAGTACAACAAATTATTTATTAAAACAACAGCCAAGCCATGTCAGAGACCATCAGGCGGCCTAAAAAATCTGACCCTAAGGCTACTCACTCGACCTAAAAACGAAGCTCAAGTAAAGTCATTATCCTCAGGTAAAGTACCTAAAAGACCTAAAAGGCTGGCTAAGTGTAAAATACTTTTAGTTGTAAAACTAGCTAAGCCCTGCAGTTTCACTAGGTTTTTTTAAACTATAAATAAATATTCAAATCGGTCCAGCCGTTTTTGAATTTTAGCGAGATTAACAAACATTCGTACCGATTTTTTTTTATATTTAAGATATACCTACCGACAAAAAAGCAGTAAGCATGGTAAACCTTCCCGTGACGTAGGTAGGTAAACTATCAATTTGCCAATAATTATATTCTGTTCGGTCGGCGATCCGTCGTCATGGTGCTCGATGCCGGTGGATCGGCGATTATCTGATAAGCAAGGATAATTGTTGCATCAAGCAATTACCGTGTCAGAATTACTGTGTCGACAAAGGCAGCAATAGCGATCGTTGTTAGGTGGTTGGTGGATTCGATTACAGTAGTTAGATACCGCCTATCCATATCGGTCTATACAGGGCTATTAGGAAAGGGCATGGTTAGCTAAAAAGGGTACTAAATGATGAGTACTATGAGCGCTTTTCGGCGTACCACACCTTTCTCTTATAAACCCGTATATTATCTTTATTTATGTAGTTAAATGCATGTAATTGCATTAGTGTTGTGGCGTTTTACTGTTATTGTTGATTAGACGTTAAATGCAACGACAAGCCAAATGTGTTGCATAAAATATGTTGTATTGCTTTGACAATGTCAGTCAACTCGAAGTTTAACTCAAATTATTTTTAACCGACTTCAAAAAAGGAGGAGGTTATCAATTCGTCTGTATGTTTTTTTTTTTTTATGTTTGTTACCTCATAACTTTTGACTGGGTGAATCGATTTTGATGATTCTTTTTTTACTAAAAAGCTGACGCTTCCTATTTGGTCCCATTTCAATTTAGTCCAGTTCTGATAATGGTATCCATGAGAAAACCATATAAGTCTTAAATTTGCATTAAGTACGTGCGCGACAAATAGATGAATAACTCAATAGTCGGTCTTTTGAAGTCGGTTTTTGTTTTTTGTTTTGTAAAAATGATGTTCTTGTATAGCATCAAGATTAGAACTCTGGATTAGAATATTGAATATCATTTCACGAATTTAATATCGGTGTGTAGTTTAATTGGTTTAGTTTTTTTAATTTAATTATATTGTAATATTCATTTGTAATTTCATAATGATTTATAAGTAGATGTTATAATTTATAAGTATAATCAGGGTTATTAGGTAAGGGTATGCTGAAAACGTATCTAAAAACATTTTTATCAAATTTCAAAGGTATTCGAATTCACAATTTCAGGTAATTTCCGTTTGTAATTGTATGTCTAACTCAGGTAAATTACTTTTCATACGGCTAGACTCAGCCGAAGCTGAAACTGATAGTAACAAAAAACTTACCTACCTTTAACATTATTCATGAAAATATGTAATTCGGAATAACTTGATACTCGTATTTTACGTTGTAAAGAACCTAATGCAAAATTATAGATAAAATTAAACTATAAAATCGAAATAAAAAACGAAACAAAAAAATAATAGTGGAAAATGTTTGATTATCGGATAATCATCATCATCATCGACGATGATATTGACGAATAATAGTTCCGTAACTCTCGAAAATTATAATTATTTGCATAAATCAATAAAATTTATGCAAAGAAATACAAAAGAGTCTAAATAATCACAAGATAACTAGGTAACCACTTGTGTTTTAACTATAATAGTTTTTTTTATTAACAAAATTTATCAGCTACTTGCTGCACCCGGCGGTTTCACTCGCTGTTTTTTTTTACTTTTTGACCTTCCCTGAACTTCCACAAATATTTCAAGAAGAGATTCAAGAAAAAAGTTTGAGCCAGATAAACGAACAGCGATTCATTTTTATATAATAAGAAAAGAAAAAGAAGATAACTGCACAAAAGATGGTATCCAATGTAGGCGCGAAATTGTAACTCTAACTTGTCAGTTTAGAAATATAGCCACGTAATAACACTACTGTATTAAATTATTCTTTAGAAACTAACCGCGAGATTTTGGTCATTTGCTAGCGATGCACAGACAATGATAAAATCCAGATGTAGACAACATTACGTGCCCATAAAAAAAGGTTTACGACCGGCGTGACCTATAACTCTAATTCAAGATGTTAATAATCTAATCTAATATTTTTCATTAGTTTTGATGTTTTTTTCATCGTTCTATTATGCAATTCTAGGACGAATTAGAGACAAATTGCATCAGAGAACTCTGAGGCTCTCTGATGCAATTTGTCTTTTGGCTACAGCTACCTATAACTTAACTTAACTTAACTTAACTTACCTATACTAATAACTTTTTAAATCTCTAGATCTTGACATCGCGTCACTCCTGAATTGCATTTGAGCACGGAGATATAGTCAAAAAGGTACCTTCTCAGCTTGGTGACATTACTTGAGATAGAGGAATATTGGGTTATAACAGGGAATATTATATACTTATATCAAATGCGAAAATGAATTTGTAACACTTTCACGCCTTAACTATTTAATCGATCATCATGAAAAATTGCATACGTTGATTTATTAAAGAATAGGCTACTTTTTATAGTCATCATCGCCGTAGTGGTGAAACCACGGGGCACAGTAGTCTATATAAACATGAAAATTTTTTGACTGAAGTAGGCGTGCCTAAAATGAATCTGTAGTGTTTTCCGCTCTTCTTCATTTGAGTTTCATTTTAGACACAGAACTAGAAAGATGTTAAATTATTGCATGAAGATCACTTTTATATTGTCCCGAGTTGTCTCTCTGTATTTCTCAACGGTCACCACGGTGTAGCACGTGGGTACTCGACTGGCTACCGTTCGGCACAATTATTAACACTTTCACTATTCGGCCACAAGAGAGACTTAACTTTTACGTTTTTTCAACTGGCACTTGAGGTTTTAGTGATTTCATCGATTTCCCTTGATGTTAATTCTCTTATGAGATAAACAGAAAGCTACTTATTCGATGGTATTAAGTGATAGAAAATAATTATAGAGTGTATGTAAAAGGTTGAAATGGTTTATTTATAACTGTATTTTATATATTTACACTTACATTTATTTATTCCTTATTATATAAGTAGGTGAGGTCTCTATCAGAGCAAGACTATTTCTTAATAAATTCTCTATGACATTAAAATTACTTTAAAACTAACTTTTAACTTTTTTAATTTACTTTTTTTACTTTAAATTCTGGGTGGCGCAGGCCTGTTATGGGCAAACGTGACGTTTAACATCAGGCGAGCGATTTGCTCGTTTCGTCACTTAATCACATAAAAAAAAAAAAAAAAAAAAAAAAAAAAAAAACCTAACGCTTTTCCTCTCACTTCTCTAAAAACTATCAATATTGGCTAAGAATTATATCACAAAATAAATAAATACCTAGTTGAGCAATAACAACTAAAAGGTAACTAATCCGTCTTAGGAAGCCTCATTTCACCTCAAATGAGGAAGTATTCTGGACCCACATAAGAACCGCACTTGGGAAAATCTTTTGGTGCTTGAACAAAGTCTGATGTTTCACCCACTTTGAGAATAAAGTCTAGCCCTCTCGTCCAATGCGTGGACCTCTCGTCTCTCATGAGCCAGTACCCTGGGTTATCAGCCTTGAATCTTAGTGCTACTACTCCAAACTTTGGAATGATTATCGTATCTTTCAACACGGGGTTGATTACATTTTTCGTAAGGAATAGAGTGCCGTCCTCGTTCATTGATTTGACGGCTTCTTTGTCCAGGCTGGTGTTGAATGCTCGGACTCCGATGACGTAGAAACTGTAGCCGTGAAGATGGAAGATGTGATCGGACTCCCCGCCTACAAACAAAAAACACTTTTGTTAATTACCGCTGAAAGTTCAAACTTGACGTGGCAACATTGCGTTTTACAAAATATTTGCAATTATGCAAGCCAGTAAAAATGCAATGCAAGATAAAACTAACCTAACTAAGCCGTCGTTGCTAAGAAACCTCATTTACTTTTACGACTGCACTAGAAACTTCACTTCCACTTAAGTTTGATTAACCTATTATTTCTGTTCAATAGAAAATGCACTATCATAGAAACGATGTTACCGATATAGGTAGGTATCGATTTTGATTTAGCTTTCACTAAAATACGTGCTCAGAGCTATAGCAAGCCTCGAAGTATTAATTTCTATGCAACTCCGATGTTTTAGCTGAATAAATGACGTTAACTCTAGGATGACATCGTTTGCATATTTATTTGGTAAGTAACACTATAATTACTATACTCATATTTACTTAGTGATTTACTCAGTTACATAATATATTTATATTTATAGTATGAAAATGCACTTCAGAAGAACTGTACGAGTTTCCGATAGACATTAAGTTGCTTAAAGAATCAGTAGCTATTACACGTCGTTATAGAACTGATAACCACTGAGGTTGATGAGTTTTAGAGTGGTAACTCATTTGGGCAAATGTTTTTGCTTTACAGGTAGACCAAGACAAGATCAGATAAGACCAGATGGGGTGAACCTCCATGAAGCAGCAGGCATAAACTAAATGCAGAGAACTGAAGACCAAGCTTTATAACTTAAGCACATTTGGAGAGGCCTTCTAAAAGTAGACAAACATTGCTAACGATGCTAATTAAGTCAGTAATAAAACTGTTTATTTGTAACTAATTGAACTGCAGCTATTTTACCTAAATGAGTCGGCACTGCCAACAGAAAAAGTTGATTCGAGTCATCAATCATACTCCACGCTGTCAGTCTGTGACGACTGTTCTAATCATTATAATAATGATAAACCATTTGTCATCAGTTTGTTTTGTGTCTGGCTAGAAAGTTGGTTACACTCGTTAGATTTAATTATAATTGAGATTGAAATTAATTCATACGATTTACCTAAGGAAAAAAGACCATCGTCCATACATCATAGACCGCGCCATTACTAACATCAGGCAAGATGGCGGTCAAATGCAAGCCTTTTATGAAATCGAAAAAAGATTTCGCGGCAAGAGCTTAACTTCACACCTCTTCATTTATAAATAAATCTAGTGCGTCTTGCTTTTTAAGAGAGAGTTTACACCACACAGTTCCGTTTTATTTATCTAGCATTCTAAAAGCTATGTTGGTTAGTTAAAGTTTAGTCATTGTCGAAAATATACAACAAAGCAGAAAGTTTACAGTTTAAATAGCAGTACGTACAAGTATTTAGAAATTGTCTGGTGTTAGCAATTTGCCTGGAACCTACTTCTGAGTGTTTGCAGTTACACAAGTGGGCATTAGACATTGTGTGCTTAGGTGAATATTGATACTGGAAACTTCCTTGTACGGTGTTGTAACTAGTGTCGTTACAACTTTCGGACAATAGCTAAGTCTCTTAACGCCCCGCCTTTGCCTAGACCAATCTCTTTCGCACGTTGAAATCAGGTGTGGGATAAAAACAAAATTACAGACATTATGTTAAAGATAAAGTTTTGAAGCAATTTTCAGGTTGAGGTTTTTTTATGACAAAGGAAAAAACAAATTCAAAATATACATAATTTCATGGGGCTAGAAGACTTAGAAGAGGACTCTTAAGTTTAGTAAACTACACGCAATAGTAAAACTAGCAGTGCTAGTTAGAAAACTGCAAATAATACTAAAAGTGTTGAAAGTAGAGACAGCAGTTTACCTAAAGAGATGTCTGTCTAAACAAAAGCTTATACTTACAAAAGCTCTCAGTTATATCCAAAAAGACCTCAGACAATGGGTCTGAGTAGAGAGATCTATCTAGGTATATGGAAAATATAATAGGTACTAATACTAACTTATAGCATGACGTTATTCAAAGTAAATCAACAGTTAGTTTGGTTGCATTAGTTTTATTGTCTTTGTGACAATCAAGCTTAGTCTGAAGGCTTTATCATCAACAAATTATTATGAAATGTCATTAATTAGATAACAGTCATATTTTTTGACGAGAACTATTTACCTAGACAAATCTGAATTAGGTTTGAAGGCAGAAAAAGCAAATCAAGGCAAATCTTACAAATTGTGTAAATTTTTAAAAAATAATTTAAATTAAAATTGACAGATCTAAACTTACTACCTACAAGTAAATCTGTCTTTGTCTTTGCTGTCTATTAGATAAAGACACCATCACTTTTAGTCAACTCAGTTCTGTCAATTAAAGCTTTCAGAAATGACTGTAGTCTGATCTATACCAATAAATTATTATTAATGTTGTAACAAGAATTTAAGAATAAGATTTCAAAAATGTCACTAAAAAGTTTAGTACACGTATCGAAAGACACATGAAGCTTAACCTATAGTTTACAAACCGATATGTCATTAAGTCAAGTAAGAAAGCAATTTGTGCCAGACGTTGCATTCATATGTTAGAATGTAAAATACAGCTTAGGCACCTCTATTTTCTGCAATTAGCAAGGTTTTATGACGCTGTAAAACGACTAATAGCTACCTTTTACTATTTGATTAAAATCTGAGTTTGAGTGCGTTTGTGTAGCTCTTTCCTTTCTTAATATACGAAGTTTAAATGAAAAAAAAATACTTAAAATGTTATGCAAGAATCTAATAATAATATAATTTTGTGTAAAAAAAATAAAAAATTACATATTAACCTAAATTATCGTTTTAATGAATTAGACGTCTTTCTGAACCGTTTATAATTTCTTACTCTATATCGCTATGTGAAAATATGTATGTAGCGAATAAAACCGTCAACCGGAGATAGATTATCTCTTTTCCATAAAAAAGTCTAAGCTAGTAGCTCAAAGGTGAAGCGACCCACACTACTCTCAAAGGCAAAAAAAAAAGAAACAACAAATGTGCAGTAAATAAAATCGTGAAGCGCAGACAGTTTATCTCTTAAAGAAAAGTCTAAGGGCCGATTTTTCAATCCTTTAATAAACAGCCAGACAGCATTTATTCGACCAATAGCAAAATATTGAATTTTTCAATCCTCAGATAGGGTTTATTGAACGAATAACTCTACTATCTGAGGAATAAATGTATCTGTCGTTTGAACGGCCAGATAACCGGTTATTCTACAGAATAAACATTGCATTCAATGAGAGTTGTGTGTCGTTTGTCAAAAAAACGGTTTCTTTTTAGCTTTGAGGTTACAAAATAATTAGTTTTTTTCTCGAATTTGTATTTATTACAAAGAAAAAGTGTTATTAAGGATATTTTTGACGGAATTGTACACTCAATTTTTCTCCATGCAGATTCTTTATCTTTGTTTGTCACAGCATCTGTTTTTTTATTTTCAATTATGTTTTTATATTTTTCCACTAAACTCACTAAAAATTTAATTTCAGTCGAGTTGAAATTAGCCGAACGTTCTCTTTTCTTCGCTTCCATTGTAATTAATAATTTTTATTTGCAAATTAGCTTCTTGTTCTACCGAAAATAACACCGCTCAAATGAAGCAAAACACAACCATAAGCATAACCTAAAACCACTTGTGTCAGAAGTGACAATTGCCCGTCCTGCTCTAACGCGTATACATTTAATATATTTGTTTCACTTGTCTGAAGTTAGCGTTGAAAGAGTGTAAATAATGAGTCAGTTAGCTATTCATGGTATAAATGACTATTGAAAAATAGAGAAACGTTTATGAGACGGATAAACAGCTTAATAAATTTATTCCCTTGGTAGTTATTAGGCGATTTATTAGAGGATTGAAAAATCAGCCCTAAGCTAAATAGCTTTGCAGGTCTAGCACATGGCGAAGATATATAGTGAGAAAGAAAGAGATAAACAACTCCATATTCTAGCTTTGTCGCATCAACGCTCGAACAGAAACGAAGAAAAGACAAACCCCCCACGGCCTGTGCTAGGCCTACAGGTGAAAAGCCACTCGTAATTATACAGCCCTCAAGCCTATAAAGCCAGAAATGAAATCTGGGTCAGCGGCCTTAATAGCTCCACTGACCACCGATTATGTCATTCTGCTGAGATGGAGGCGTTTCCGGACACTAAGTTTTTAGAGCAAGGTGATTTCGAAATGTGTAGAGCACGAGTTTGAACGCATATGGAGTGATAAATATGGATAGTTGCTGCTAAGATGACGGTTTAATTGATTTGCTAAATTCCCGGAGACGCAATCATAATAATATGCTGTTCAGTTGATTGATCGGTGGTATTTAATAGTAAATTTCAAGAATATCTAATTGTTTTCTAATTTTAAATTTCTTTGATTAGTTATTTTAGTTTGTTATTTTAGCTTATTTTTAATATAAGATATTTTTTTTTTAACTACTTTTTGATTTTTAATTTTTTGTATTAGTTCTATTTAGTTTAGTTTGTTATTTTAAATGTAAGATGTAAATATATTTTTTTCCGTACAAATAAATTAGAACAAGAATTTAGTCTAAAAAAAAAAAAATTTAAGATGTAAATATAATATAATAATGTACTTGGATAAAATAAAATACTGAGTAAAAAAAAATGTTGGTAGTTACCACACCATTAGGGACGTAAAAAAAATCTATTAGATAAATAGATAAACTTTTTGTAGACCATAAAAATTTAAGTTACGATATTAAAAAAACCTACAAAGTAGTGCTTCAAGTGGTAAGTGATCGCCAAAAGTGATCTTCCTAGCAACCATTGGATAATTACTCACTAGATACTTTTTAATCTAAGCGTTTGCCTTACCACCTAACGATGACGGTGTGAACAATGTTACTGATTAGTTTTAGGTCAATAATTGTAGCTTAAATTGGCTTGACTAACCTTGGTCAAACATAACGATCTCCACCGCAGAGTCCAAGGGAATGTTCTTGACGTGGACGCACTCGTCGCCGTGCCCTGAGCCATCCACACACATCGTGTTCTGGCCCACGTCGCTGCCCTGGGTCAGCAGAGGTGAAGCAGGGTACGTGAAGCGGTGCCCGTCGGTTTGGCCCCAGCTCTCTGGAAACAATGAAGAAAAGTGTTAATTTTAATTTTAACTTTTTTATTACAGAATATTTTTAAACATTAATTGACTTAAAACCCCAATCAAAACCACCTTAAATTTTAATACTATAATAGGCCCAAGTTTAAAGGCTTTTTAAGACAGATCTAAATTTCCTAAAACTATTGGCAATTAGACAAGGATTTGTCTAATGGCTTGCAATGATAAAGACAGATATATTTTTAGTTAGTTTAGATCTGTCTTAAAATGCCTTCAAACTTGGGCCTATTACATACCTACCTAAAAAATTGCATGCGACAAAGGCAAACAAACAATCAGGTTTTGGTCATTGACTTAATAAAACCTTTCTAAGTCTAAATAGTCATAAACAATTTTGATTAAATGTTGAGAAAAACACTGAGTAGATACATTTTTCATTGCAAAATTGAGAAAAACAAGAAAACTGTTTTCAAATGTATGTAGTGCATGTGTAGAGCAGTATGAAAGTGACTTTTCCTCGATAGACTAGTATGTAATTATAATATTTATAATATACATACTTACTCGTACTAATATTATTTGGCACCTAATACAATTTATTACTTAGGTATGTAGTAACTATTTACTATTTGCTAAAAAAAAACTCAAAGATTCCTTTTCCTTTCACTTCATTATAAATAACAGCATGGTGAGTAATTGACGGACTTTTATTGTAATTTTGTTCCATTCTCATCTAAATATAGCTTGCAAGAACTTTGAAAATGCTTCTCTTTACTAATGTTATAAAGTGGTAATGTTAGTTTGTATAGACATACATACAAACAGACGTTTGTAGAAGGTAATCACCTAAACTGTTGGTACGATTCTAAAATTATTTTACTTACTAATAGAAAACTGCACTATCCCTAATGGCTATGAGTTAGCTATTTAAAAGCCGCAACGGTCGAAGACTTAGCGAAGTCTCGAGCATAAAAAAAACATACAGTCGAATTGATAACCTCCTCCTTTTTTGAAGTCGGTTAAAAATAGAGCTAGTACCGTATAAAAAAAAGCTTTATGGCCCTGCTAAGTCAAATATTACACGTAATACCTCGAAGCTACAAAATCTACATCCCATATTTTGTAAACGATTCCAAAGTATCAAAGGAAAGTTTCTGAAAGGGCAAAGTTACTCCATAATCAATAACCATAACAAAATTACCCCAATTAGCTTGGAATTGAAAGTCAAATGTAGGGAGGGATGGAAATAACTTTTAAAATGAATAATTTTGTCAGAGAACGCATAACGCTCTCGACAACCGATGAAATAAGGTATCTTCATACTATGTATAGATAACATTAATATAGAATGGATTAAGCCAATATTTATACAAGTCCAATATTTTTTAATGTCGACGACCTAACTAAGGACTTTACAAAAAGACGGTCCAATCGTTATTTAAGTTGGCGTGTAGGTACTCGTATGTTGTATGCGCGGGTCAAATCTTGAAAGATAAGAAACTCTACATGTAAACATGTTTTCCTTTAAATCCCTTGTGTTCACGTGGTTTTTGCTAAACGTGGTTTTTGCTATTTAACGTCTTAATTGCTTTATATTTGACTAGCTGACCCGTGCCCACTTCGTTGGGCATAATGTTAATTAAACCCGAAGCCATCGCGCTGTCAGGACCGTTTTTTCTCCGATTCACTTTGCAAAACGGACTACCACGTAAAAGCCTTTTTATTTTTCGGTTTTTTATATAACCTATGACACTCAGCAATAATGTGGCTTCCTATTGGTGAAAGAATTTTTAAAATCGGTTCAGTAGATCCCGAGATTACCCCTTACAATTTAACAAATATACAAACACACAAACTTTACTTCTTTATAATATTAGTAGGTATAGATTTACTTTACTTTATTCTGGATGGTTAACATTTTGTAGACATAATCATGTCAAGAAATAATTTAAATTGCATCACTAGTGGTAGGTATAAACTACAAATTCTATTTTTTTACTGGTGATAGCTTTGAGATATTTCGGCTTTATCGATATTCGACTATTCCTCTTCCAAAAATCTCATCGCACTCCACACATGTCCTTATTACGAGGTATTAAGTAAAGTCTAGTTAAACTCTCGCCTTCCTCGATATCGGTCCCATTCAATCTGGAAATCTTCATCCACGAGTTAAGTCACGTTTTGTCAAATTATCCGCTCCTTGGCTCCCATTACTAGTGTCTTTAACAGAATAATTGATCGGTTGAGTAACTCTGTCGTAATTTCATTTGAAATCATTTAACTTCCCATTGAAATACAAGGTAGGTACCTATGTAACCTATATGTTTTATTACTTCGTAAGGATATGGCGAATAAAATTACAAATGTTATTGACTCGTGGCGTTTAACACCAGGCGAGCGATTTGCTCGTTTCGTCACATAATCACATAAAAAAACTCAACGGTGTACACAAGCGTATGCGGCACATCGTTGTTTACTCAATTGCTAACGTAGTGAACTCAGTTGTGGACAAACCGCGCGAGTTATCGGACGCGTGCGTCACGCCACTCCCGAGAGCTACTTACACACGCAATGCACAATGCATCAATCCCAATAAAAGCATACTGATATATTTTAATAGTTAGTTGAAATTCAAATTTTCGAAACACCAATTTACGAGTATCAAACAATAACAATAAAAATATTTAAAAAAAACATAAAGGGAGATTCCAGATCATAATTTCTGGATGTTTGCTTTCAACAAATTTCCATACATTTTCAGTAACGCCACCAACTTTACCGAGAAGATTTTTTAGAATTTCCCAGCATCTGTATACCTACCTATCCGCCTCTTTGTTCCGATTTTCCGCTTGTCTGTTTTCATTTAGCACGCAGACAGGCAATATTTTCTTCATTATTAATTAAAGGCTTTTCCTTACTTTATTAACCTTCTTTAGTCAATATCAAGTGTATTTTTGTTTCTTTTTACCGAGAATCGTTTTAATTCAATACTGAGGAAATTTATTAAAATGGATATAGGTCAGGAAATCTGCTTCTTTGCGCGATATCATGAATCGTAAGTTTTAAAGAATTATCCAAATATTTTATACATACAATAATATTCAGAATTATAATACAAATAATTCATGGTAATTATTAAAACTCTTCTTTAATAGTTTTTCTTTTAATTACTTCTTAGCCTGCTTCTTCTTCTACTTCTTTCTATCTATCTTGGATGTTTAGCTTACCTTTCTTAGATAACTTATATAATTTTTTCTTGATGCGATGTTGTAAACAAGATATGGCACAATTATATTTTATCATCATTTTGTAATTTTCTTGTCCATACTCCATAACAACAGACTCACGTCTTTAGGCAAAGCGCATGTTGAGACGCAGGTGACGCAATACAGAACAGATTTCGCAGGGTCAAGGTAAATTTTGCAGGAGCAAGCGAGACAGACATAGGCTGCAGAGAAGGACTAACACATGTCTGCGTCGTACATGTCTACGTTCCGTTACATATTTTTTTTTACATCGCGTTTATGTTTGACCACAATCTCACCTGATGGAAAGCGACGATGCGGTCGAAGGTGTATGCTTGCCTAGGAAAATATCTAGATTCACTTTTCTTTTAAACGACCCAGGTTGTATTTCTTCGGAAAGACAGATTCCGGCAATGAGTTGCGCACCTCCGTAATTCGAAAATTTTAGTACGTATGAACGGTTTATCTACTGTAAGAAGGTGCCTCATTTTAGTTTATTTCAATCTGCCCTGCTCTGCGCTGTGTGGACCTGCGTCACCTGCGGCTCAGTATACGCCTTGCCTTACTCGGTGCGGCAAGTCACTCCCATGCCGCTAATGGCAGCGATCTCCGTAAAGGTTGCGTTGCAATGGCCCCATGATTTGTTGCGGTAAAATTATCTTAGTAATATACTCTGGACTGTAATATAATCGCCATAGATTACTTCACTTTCTTTATAACAAATCTTACGTCAGAAAAATTATAGCCGAGCTATAGTATCTCAATAAAATGAGAGACTAAGTAAGCTCTTATATGCCTTATATGCTCTAGTGTCAAATTTTTCTGACCGCTTTAAGGCCTCTGATATGGCTTGGCTGTTTTAGTCAGTTCAAGAGAGTAAAGAACGCAATTGTTTTAACTAACTTTGTTGGCCCAGTGATCCACATTTCATGTCTTTTCATTTCATGTCTTGGCATCCGATACAAAGAGGCGCCATCCTTCTCTCCGTAATTGTTTTGGGTGAAGTCAATCAATATATCCAGTAGGTATACTATATGCAAATCAAACTGAATAAATTATGTTGTAAGCCATCGGTATCGGTACGAACAGGTTTGTTTACTTTGAATTTAAAAGCATGATGTAGTATGTCGTAGTCAACGCTACAAGGTCACGATTGAGGCATGGATGTATGGCGTAAAATCCTACTCAGGTATATCATAAATATCATAGTTTGCATGTTTGGATGCTTGTTGCTAAATCACGCCGAAATGACCGATCGTATTTGGATAAAATTTGGTAATTATGTAGATAGCTATTATGCCCTGGGACCTTATTCTTGGGCACTCGAGTACCTATATCTCCGTCACTCTCTCTCACTCTCATGACATTTCTAATGAGAGCGAAAGTGACCGAGATAATTTCTCACTCGCCAGTATAGGGCCCTGGATTAATAAACCCAGCCCACTTTTTTCCGGAAAATGTGGGCGAAATAATTTTAATTCCTTAAGGCTTATGTAACCTTTTGACTTTAACCTATTAAGTAGGTAAGGGTAGCTAAGCCTCGCCTCCATTCCTAAAGAAACTTTCATATTACCTGGTATTTTAAAGTTTTCGCCAAATTAGCGAAATTTTAATGATGTGGGCAAAGTGCTAATAAATTACTACGTTCATTTACGTTTATATAATGTAATTACGTTTCAAATTACATAGGAACTAGTTTTGAATTTCGTAATTTAATATGAGTTCGATACATATTTGCGTTCATTCAGATTCGATAATCGTCGAATTACGGATACGTACATTATATATGTGTTATATTTAAGAGTACGCTAAACCGAAAAAGGCTCAAAGTGCTCGCCATTATGAACAACTTTTACTACGGGACCAAACTTGAAATCCCGAAAAAAAAACTCAGCTGTTCCATAGAAAAATGTCAATGACCCAAAATGAATGGAACAGTTAATTTTTTTTTTCGGGATTTCAGGCTTGGCCGCATAATGAAAGTTGTTCATAATGTCGAGTACTATGGGTCTTTTTCTTCTGAGCATACCCTTTCCTAATATCCCTGTATTTTACGTATTAACAGACTGCCACTAGTCTATATATATAAAAATGAAACCCGTTTTCCTTGGTCACGGCCTCACGCGTGAATGGCTGAAACGATTTCACTAATTCTTTTTTTGTTGTATTTGTTATTATTAGGAGAAGGTTCTTACGGAAAAAAACATTAAGAAAATCTCTCAGAAATATTGAAAAACCCTAAAAACAGCCCTGTTCTTTTTCCCATACAAACGTTTTCTAACTAAAACGAGCTTTATTGCTATTGTATAAAGTTCATATTGAATTGCAAGCACTCACTGTTGTTTAAGCAATGTAGGTATGTTCCTAACGTCCAAGAGTCAATTTGCACTTTATTACCTCTGTACAAAGTTCAAATTCAATCATATCTATCAAAACAGTGTGCGTTTTATACTGATAATTTTTACTATAAATTCACAAGTTAGCATCAACAAACTACGGTTGCTATAGTTACGCAATAGCATGAGAATAGAGGTTATATCAAAGAGTTCCTATAATTATTCTCAACACCTTTGGTCACGCCATCACGCGTGAACGACTGGACCGATTTCAATTTACTCTACGTTTATCCCAAAGTCTACCCGTGCGAAGCCGGGACGGGCCGCTAGTATTGTTATAAATAACTAGCTGTTCCCTGCACGCTTCGCTGTGGATAAAAAAATAAATAAATATAAAGCCTATGTTACTTTGGGATAATGTAGCATTCGAATGGTGAAAGAATTTTTGAAATCGGTCCAGTAGTTTTTGAGTTTATTCCACACAAACATACAAAAATACAAATCTTTCCTCTTTATAATATTAGTAGATATTAACTGGACCATAACAGAATAGCATAGCAATGGCGATTAAAGTAAAACGTTGTGAAATAATGCGGCCTACTGACATTATGCTGTTGCCTAAGATGCATTACATAATGCACATTCATAGAGAAGGCACATGCCTATGACGGAGTTGGAGAGCTAGTTGTGTTCCGGAACGTACCTACTTGTACATCGATTTCGTTTACGGACAACTTTTGATATTCAAAGACATAATTTGTCTTACTTTGTCACTTTAATTTATTTTTATTTTTGACATAATTTTAATTCTAATTTAATGTATCTAATAATAACAATTTAACTTTTTAATAATGTGCAATTTAATAAAAATGAATTTTTGTGTGTGATTATGGGTTTAACCTGAAATCAATTAATTTAATTTTTTTGATTGAAAAAAAAACTTAAAAAAAACAACTGCAAAATCTACGACACTGAATTACAAAGAAGATTACATCATAATGCTTGCTATCCAAAATCGGTCAAACCGTTTACGCGGTAGAAGATCACATGGAAACTGACAAAAACACCCGAATAAATAATAAGATAATTGTCATAAGTATGTATGTTAAAAATATTTTAAAAAGCTTTTATTGCTTTGTCATCGGAGTTACTCGGGTATACTCACCGACGACGTCGGATTATATGCTGCTCAATTTAAGTTCAATCAGACATCGGAAAGTGGCTCAAAATTCAGTTCCAAAATAGGACACAAATGCTAACAAAGCGAGTTTAAAAGTTTATAAAAACATTAACCTCCTTTAAAAAGTTAAAACATCGTCATATTTTACCAAAGTATGATAAACAAATGCAAGTAATGGTCAGTAAAGCAATAAACGCCAAGACAAAAAGTGAAAATTGCAACAAATTTCGTGAGTTTCGTGCTTTACAGTTAACCATAAACAAGGCGTGAGTGGTTCACGTCTTACATCTATTGTTAAATTTAGTATGTAACATAGAAAAAGTATAACTAAGGAAATCTCTATACTTAGTAAAAATAAAATCATGATAATTGGTAGGCGCATCACTTCAGAATGAATGCTATACCTATAATTTTAGCCAAATCGTCGATTTGACTAAAAATTTATAGCCTTGATTTCATCATCATTATCATTATTCATTAACACCAAGCTGAAGAAACTGCGGGATGCAGCTAATGTGTAAAAAATACTGGGTAGAGTGACTATTATGTTGTTATTTCTTGTTATTAATATAGTACCTACCAAGCACATTACCAAAACCGGTTTAATCTCTGTAGATTGATACCATGCGGCCAGCATTCAATTACATGCTTTTACTCACACGTCAATATTTAAAGCAGGTACCAAACTTGCACAAATTCGTTCATGATACGAGTAAAACAACTAGACTAAAAAGTTTTTATGTTAATATGGCTTGGTCGTACCAAGCAAATAAAAATAAACAGAGAAACCATCTTTTGATCTTCTCTTTTTGGACTATTAATTTAGAAGGTCAGTGTTAAATGAAACCAGTTTTATGTGCAATTCAATCTAAACTTAGATATTTACGGATTAGGGGCAAATGGTTAAAGTTTAGGTATTACGTGACGGTAGTCAAATTAATTATGATAATCCTGATTCTGATTCTGATCCGAGATGGGTCGACATACTCAAAATCGCGGGACGAACCTGGACCGGATTGGCATTTGATACTCATATACTGAAATCCTTGTTTAAGATTAGGTACCATTTACCTCCAGCAAATTTCCCCCTTTTTTGAGGAAAACACCCAATCAAAAAATCCCAACGACATAAAAGTCCATGAAATTGTTAGACCGGTATACCAAGTTTCGTCGAGATTTGTTGAGAAATGCAACCCATACGAGAGTACCACCTACATACAAACAAACATCCGGACTGACGAAAGCAAATTTGGCCAGTCGTTGCATAGACGCTTCGTTCGCTCGGTCATTAACATATTCCTTTACATTTTAATACGTTCCAAAACAAAGACCTTACGCATACACATACTCGTAGCTACATTTTTAATGCCTTTTAAATAACTTTGTATTGAACCACAGAAAGACTTGCTCGGAAGCACGTAAGTAACAATAAAGTTAGTGCCTATATTTGTTTTCATAGTCGCAGAACAATAGAGAAAACTTCGAGAGATACGTTTTTATTGGTATAAATCATGGTGTTCAATCAAAATGCTAATACCATAACAAACTGTACGGCAGCTGCTCACTAAATAATGGCTGAAGCTCACTATCTGTTTGCAGTGTCAATAAAGAGATCTTTATGGTTTGTATTGTCTATACAGATTTTTATTTTTATGATCTGACTGCGTAGAGTAAGAGTCATGTTTTTAATAATAAAAATATGTATATTTATATTATTTCAGTTCGTTTTACCCATAGTTACAACAACAAATTAATTAATAAATAATCCTAAATAGAACCTAAAATGTAAGATCCAAAATAAATAAATATTATAATAAGTAACGTCTTTTTCTATAAATAACGTTAGAGACTATCAAGAGATCCTAAACTCAAAAAACTGTAGATACCTGTTAAAAACCAAATGCAAGAATTAACCCAGTTTATTCACTTTAAGTTCTTTAATTTAAACCATTGGCCGTTTAACGAATCAGGTTCTGACCTCTTAGTCTAATTAAACTTAGTCACCAAATCAACTAGAAGGTATATTTTAACTTCGACTGTAGGTAGGTTAAATAATAGTAAAGAACACCTCGCTGCGGAAGTTCCGAAACAATGCGAATTAATTTGTTGTCGTGAATAACCAAAATCGGATAAAGGTAATTAGTGAGAGAGAACTTAGATTAGAAGGGTCTGTTAGCATAAAAGTTGGACGCGACAACAAAACTTATCCACAAAAGTATCTACTTAATTGCATTAGCAGCGTCTACAACTACGTCGTTATGTATAAGGCGCATTTCCAAGTAATTAAAATTATGTAGGTAAGTAAGTATGTATACCTTTTGTCTTGTTCGGTTTTTGTACAACACAAACCTTCCTACAGAAAAAGCGATCTTATCTTACCTTACCTAACGATGTCATACCAACAATGGTTTTAATTTTGCAACAAAAAATTGTTTCTAAAGTAGATTCTAGAGGTAGTATAGCCGTTGAAAGTACTACTTGTGTTTAGAATAGGACGACATTCTGTTACTCACCCACTCGTTTCGCGGAAATCTGCCTCGTGGAGTAATTGAAAGGGATGTAGATCGACTCGTCCACCTCCACCAGCTTGGCCGGCAGCGGCTCGCTGGCTCGCAGCTCTCCTAAACACAACACCTCATCAGCACTGCACCGGCCACTGAACAAACTTGTGAACTCACGCACTACTGTACTACTATCGTCCTTTATCAACACTTTTTGCTCATCCTTATAAACCAACTGAGCCACACCATCCAAGTCCTCCTGACATGATTTATCTGCCACCACATACATTTTGTACACAGTAGGAGCTTTATTTGCGTCTAGGATAAAGTCCGCTCGTTCTCCTCTACCCAGCTCTATAGAAGTCACATCTTCTGGCTCGATGTAATGACCATCTAAAGCGACTAGCTTCAGAGAATGCTGGTCGATGGAAAATTTGACAGCACAACTCTTAGATCCTCCTCCGTAAGCCAGGCGGAATCTGTACCGCTTGCCGTGCTCTACAGCGAACTTGGATAACGGTGAATGGAGAGATTCTTCTGAATGACTCTTTCCGTTAATGAGGAGCGATTCAGCATTGGGAACAGATGACATCATCCCAGCTAAAGGTCCCATAGAATGCCCCCATTCGGATATAAAGATCGTATGTTCAGTCGCGTCGATGTCATAGAGTTTTTTGACGGGATCAAGTCTTGGAGACTGTCTGACGACGAATGCTCCAGCGAGTCCGTCAGCGGCGTCGGCGGCGGAGTGCGCGTGGTACATGTGTGTTCCGACAGCTGACGCACGGAACTTGTACTGGAATGTCGTGTAGGCAGGTTGGGGACACTGTGTCAACATTGGAGCGCCGTCCATAAAAGGTGTTTCCTTTTGCGGCTGGCCGCGCCAGTGTATGGAGAGCGCGTGCGCCGGCGCTCGATGCACTACATCCACGACCAGGATGTCGTTGTGGCAGACGTGGAGCACTGGTGCTGGCAAGGCCCTGTTGGCTGCTAAGACGCCTCTTTCTCGACCGTCCGCGGAAATACATGTCGCAGGACATTCAGCGCCGTCTGTGTCTGTACAACTTCCACAAGATCTGCAAAAATGTGTTTTAATTTAGTACTTACTCACCGACGTTACGAATAAGCTCCCTTACGTATTCACCGTATGACGCGACGCAATATGTAGAGTAAGAGAGGTTTACTTTACAAATTGCATCATAAGTATAGAGTTAATATTCAGGACTCAAAATTACAAAGCATACTGCGATTAGGTAATAAATAAATAGCTCCTGACACGAATCTGTAGTTATGTCAAGTTAACACTCACTTGCTAAGTGTCTTGTAGACCTCGATGACTAGTTTGACCCGGCATATCATCGGCCAGTCCAGCTCGTGGCATTCCCGGTCGCAGTTCTCGAAATATGCCTCTGAAACAATAGGTATTCCTGATTAAGAAATATTTTTTATTCACAGGGGTGATACTTCTCGAAGACTGGCTGCGATGGCATTACACCGACTAAATCTTCAGCTGACTTGCTTCGGATCCTGATAAAGGGCCCAAAACCAAAGCCTGAACACAGCACCATAACTTCTTCTGGCAAAATTAATCTTTCGATCCTTACAACTGGCTTACGCAGCGTTGTAGATAAGTATAGAAGGTGTAGTTGTAGGGTAGAACAAACGAACTCATTAGAGAAAGAGCACTTACTTACCAGATGATCAGTGCTCCTTCTCTAAATACATACATAAAAAATATGAAAACTAAAAAAATATCGGTATTACAAGATGAGAAATTACTCAAGGTCTATTTCTCTACGCTATAGGTACAGTAAACTGCTAAATAGATTACGACATAATTTGCTCAAAACTAACACATCAGATTGACCTTGTGGGATGCGTAAGTAGGTAAATATATGAACACAATCGACAAAAAAGAAAAGGCACACTTAAATATTTCTTCAAGGTAAGTCAACGACCCAAACCGACGAACGCCAGTTACGAAAATGATTTTAAGCTGAATTGTGTGGAAAACTAGCTTACCTGAAGTATTTATTAATTACCTACCCTACAGGTGTTTGTACCTATTGAAATTACTTGTTTGGTCCCTTTCCCTATTAAAAATAACAAGGTAAATAAATATAACCTTTATGTTAATTCTATACCTTTAAATGCTATATTTTACCACAGATTTCAAACATTTTGCGGTTCAGTGAAACGGCTTTATAAATAGGTTTAAGTACGTAATTAAAGCCCTTCCTGTCCTTTAAAATTAACTCTTTGACAAGAAAACTCGTATCGTGTTATTCTGTGAAAAAACTAAGCAGTTTGTTTATGATGAATGAGACATTTCCGCCTTGATGAAGCGGAAGTACCTACATAGATAAGAAGGGTGTGCTCATGTGCTTACCTGGCATCGGCGTGTAATAAACCACCACAACGACACTGACGAGTATTACTGATAGCACGAATATCCTCTGTAAGGACATAAGCATGTAATTTGGCTTCCTCGAAGGTTCACTATGCTTTTCAATCCCGCTTTTTTCGGACGCCATGTTTGTTTATTTTCAAAAATAGTACGTAAATTTTTTTAATTTTATTTTAATGTGCCAACACTGGTGGCACTGGTTACATGATTAAAAGAACAAGGTACTGGTCGAAATGTGAATGTAGGGCAGTGAATGCGGCGCACGGCTACGCGAGTCAACCAGCAAGTGGCGACTGCGACTGGTGAATGATGACTCTACTGGCTCTTGCAGAGTTGCAACACGGTGCACCTTCAGGTTTCGCATTACAGGGCCCGGGGACCCAAATCGGAAGTAAATTGGCGAGGCTGAGACCGAGCTCTCACTGGTTATACAACTTTTTATATTGTGCAACTGTGCTTGTATTAATCTCAACAGTCCGCCTATTTACGATGTTGCGCAGTTTAAAATTACACGCATTGCTTCCTACTTAATAATTGAGTATCTTATTCTGTGGGTTTGTGGTGAAGCAGCCGGTTTGAAATATTGTTCCGGGGCGCTGCAATATTTAAATGTTGCTCGCAGTACCGGAGTCCAGCTTTAACCGATATTTGCAAACGGTATAGCTATCTATCTATGCCTGTAGCATAACTCTTTCATAGCTTTTTCGCGATAGAAGTTATGCTTGAGGTAGGCTGTACTTTCTGACGGCAAAAATAAATTTGCAACAGGAACATTTTACCCGTAAAAGCAATAGCTATAGTGAAAACTAGGTAAGTTCGTAATACATATAGGTCACTTTACATTTTTTATAAAACGTTTTTCATTTACCATACAATACAATTTCATTAATACTTATCTGTTTGTTGAATAAGCATGCAAAAGCTGAATCTACACAAATAATTAGGTATGGCCGATGTGTAGACCGGCGCGTCAAAATAAAAAGTTTCAAGACTGATTTCTAATTTTCGGATTTTAAAGTTCACAATCTAGTATCTATATATATTTTTAAACGAGCTCAAACCTCTGAAATAAAAAGCCCTAAAAATAAGGACGAATACTCTATCAGTACAAGGTTATAGAGAAAGGGTATGGTAAACCGAGGTCATAAAATAGGTAGTAATAACATAAAATAAAAATGTAATAGTTACGTCGTGTCGTTGTATTATTGTTTTTGTGTTTATTGCTTTCTCTCAGTTTCAGTTGTTGAGAACTAGAAAATGTGTGAGTAAGTAAGTGGCTAAATATCAGTGGCTAAATAAACGAAACGTGTGGACCCGAAAATAAATTGAAAAAACCGTCCATATTGCTCACAGTTGACTTTGACAAAAAATTTTTCGCCACAAATTATTTTTTGACAACGACACTGACATCTCAATACAGTGACTTTTTATAAGTTTTAGTCAGGGCTGCCAGAATGGTAGTTTTTCTCGCGATTTTGGGGAAATTTGGGGATATGAGATCGTTGAGGAAAATGTAAATGGAAAAAAAAATGGATTGAGGAGTTTTGGTGGTGTTTTTATCAGCACTTTTGCTAAAGTTTATGTATTATATGATTTTATGACCGAAAATATTGATTAAATTTAAATTATGTCGTTTGATTTCTAAATTACTTTTCGTCTGATCGTCGATCTTTCTTTCAATAAGTATCAATTTGGAAAAAAAAATCGATATGGGGAAAATTTAAAAAAATACCTGGTCCTGCTTATGTTTTCTTTACGTTTTCTTACTCTTACCATTTGTTTTGGTTTTTAGGTTAGGTTTTTATCGAAATTATTTAAAATCTACTTTGTTAGTTGACCTTTCTCAGTTCTCATATATTTCCGTTCAGTACAACCAATTTAACTAGGTGGAGCTTTGAACAATCGTTTTATAAGCGTAAAGGGACACAAAAACAATAATGGAAATCACTAAAAAAAACTTTGACGACGAACTTCCCAATATAACCAAAGATCTGAAGCGATCATGTTTTGTTGGTTTCGACGCCGAATTTACCGCTATATTATCCGGTGAATGCTTCAAGCACAGGTATTGTCCACAAGTCCACAACTAACCTACTTAGTAATTGTTTTCAAAATTTTCAATGGGTTTTACAATTTTACTTACTATTCCTTAATTCCAACTCGCCGATAGTTTCA
This sequence comes from Alcis repandata, assembly GCA_949125135.1. Lineage (NCBI taxonomy): Eukaryota > Metazoa > Arthropoda > Insecta > Lepidoptera > Geometridae > Alcis > Alcis repandata. The sequence continues at coordinate 3,775,549 of OX421226.1, read as the reverse complement.
AATATAATATTCTACAATTTTAAACATTATTATTATATTATTATTAATTTTTTCATCACTTAATTTAATTAATTTATAGGTTATTCGACACAAATGTAGAACGATACAACAATCTCAAAACTGAAGTGAGCAAGATGATCATGACTCAAGTAGGGCTCACTATGTTCCACTATGAGCGGGAAAACGACACCTATACGGCCACAGGGTATACCTTCCACCTCTGTCCGCAAGTGTTTGGAGATGTTGACCAGTCATTCATATTCCAAGCATCGACGCTAAGATTCCTGTGTAAACATAAATTTGATTTTAACAAGGTAAGCATTGCCAGACTAAATGTTTGAGGTGTTTTAGCAACTTATTGCCAGAGCACTTAGATACAAACTAGATATTGAAACTTTTCAAGGCATAAAAGCCCACACCTACCATCTGGTATTCAATACTATGATTATTCCTAAAGTTGCCTGGAAAAGATCGCTCTAACTAAGCAATAAAAGCTGTTAGTGGTTGCACACTACTTTTCAAGCAATACTATCTTTTGGCTTGTAATTTCCAGTGAACAATAAAGCCCATCACACACGTAGCTATAATATATATTAATATGCCTTGCTATAATATAAATTAGTATGGCTTGCTATAATATATATTATAGCTCCGTGTGCGGTCACTTCAATATTTGTATTGAAAATATATCGTAATATGCCTCGCTATATTTATATTAATATATATTATAGCTACGTGTGTGACGGGCTTAAAGACTTTAGCTATAAATCCATTGATCTATTTGGCCACCATTTATTAGTCAAAATCTAGTATAAAAGCAGTATTAACTTCTTTTCCCAAATTTCCAGTTCATATACGAGGGACTTCCATATTTGAATAAAGCAGAAGAATTACTGGTTCGTAAAAACATCAAAGACAAGACACTATTACAGAAACTGACTGGTAGTCTGACAATGGACGATGAAAAACGACTGGAGCAGTACTGTTCTGAAGTTTCCATGTTAGTAAGCTACTATAGCCAAACCGTTTATCTTAGTCCTCGCCTGCGCGGTACAGAGGCGCGGGGGTATGACGGCGCGGGGGACTGAGAGCGCGGCGCGCACTACCGCGCAGGTGAGGACTTAGATAAACGGTTTGGCTATAGTACAAATAATGTTTTCTATAATTTTTTTTATAACTATCAAAGTTTGAATGTTTGTTTTATGCCATAGATGGCAAACAAGCAAACAGGCCACCTGGTGGTAAGCAATCGCCGCCGCCGCCGCCACCGCCACTGCCACTGGAGGTGTCACAGATATACTGCCAACCTTTTAAGACTCTGTTAAAAGCCCTTTTAAAAAAGACAATGTTATAGTTACTCGGGAATATCAGTAGTGGAGTGCTAGGATATTTGTTTCTCAATGGTCAGATCCTAACTAAATAAGCATGCCTCACGAAGTATATTTCTTTCTCTATCTTGCTGCTAAGCTTTATTACAACCTAGACGATGATAGAAGCATCACAAGGCTTTTACGGTCAGTCAGGCTAATCACAGAAATGAGTGAATGGATAAGGATTAAGTTTGGTATGAAGGCAGCTTTATCCTCTAAAATAATGGTTTCAGTAGGATAGCAGTTGAACCTGTAGAGCACAGCCAGTAATAAACACAAGTTGTTTTAAACTTTTATGGCTCCTAACTCTTCATTTAAATTGGCATACGCAAACAGGAAATATTATTTGCAGCAACTGCAGAAGCCACAAAAAAGAAGTATTACTAATTTAAATTCATTTTAACTAATGTGTTTTTGTTGTACTGTGTTTTGTTGTTTTTGTAGATACAAGGACTTTTGTACAATTATAGCCACAAGTGGATAATCTTCAAGTTACTTTTTGAAGTTTTTCTGATTCTAAATTGAGTTTCGATTGAATATTTTTAAAGATTTGAGTTTAAGACACAATTTTGTTTGTATCTTTAATGTTTGGACGTTATTAAGGCAAGAAAAGATATAAAAACAGACCTATACCCAATAATGAATTAAGAAAGAATGGATGATGATACTGTGTCTGTTTAGAAAAAAATATATATTTAACACTTTCAATGCGGGAAACACATACCTTTTGTTTTTCTTTACGCGACGCGAGTGCGGCTGCACACGCCAGGCGTGTAAATTACAACGCGTTTGACTATTAGCCACGCCTGGGGCAAGCGCATGTGATTACTAGCCACAGCCAAAGTGTTAATGACGTCAAGAACGCTTAAAAAATGGCTCACTGAAGAGAAAATCTATTATCACTGTTACTCTGTACTTATAATTCATTTAATATTTATTATAACTTGCAGAAGGCAACAGTTGACGATGTTTAAAACAAAACTTACATCAATGATTTCAGGTGGATTGCCATAAAATCCCCGACGGAAGGCACAATGTACCTCGACGTAGAAGACCCGGTACTAAGATTCTTACTCCACAATGAGTTGCGGACACTCTTCCCCACCATACTCACAACTGATAGCCTAGGTAATAGATATAAGGTAATTTATATTAGCTAGCTGCTAATGCTTTTTTTGTGACTAACCTTAACACTTTGACTGCGGAAAACACATACCTTGAGTTTCTTTCTGCGACGCGAGTACGGCTGCACACGCCAGGCGCGTAAAATACAACGCATTTGACTATTAGCCGCACTTAAGGCAAGCGCGTGTGATTATTAGCCGCAGTCAAAGTTTTAAGCTTAGTGGAGGGAGATGGGGGAGGCCTTTGCCCACCACTGGTTGAGAAAAAAAAGTAGAACTTTTTCTAGTAAAAATTTTGGTATCTTTAGCAAAATTAATGAAATTGTGTTTAACAGTTTTGCTAGTTTGTTGAGTATTTACTTAATTTATGTAGTTGTTTTTCTCCTGTTAGTAATGTAACAGTATGCATCCTAAACCCTAATAATAGATCATTATATGTGAATATTTTAAAGTTCTAGTTAATTACATGTAGAAATATGTGTACCAAATTTACAACCACCTTTTCTGAAGTTGGTGAAAAGAGAGTAGATCGACTACTGTGCCAATTCTAAGGTACTGATTAACTAGCGTTCAGTGGTAGTTTTATTCCGATGATTTCCTTATCAACATCATAATCCAACCTTATCAAAATTTACTTTAAAAAAACTCCAAAATCTCCAAAATCCTCCTTACATAAATATTTCTTCTGTACACTTATTATAAGTTTCGATAGTTCTCGAAAACGATCAAACATTTTGCAAGGCTCTATACATTATAATAAAGCGCCCCTAGCGGCAAAGTGAAGGAACTATTATCGGTAGTGAATGTCATTTTGTTCAATAGTTTTCGAGTAGTTAGTCCATTGTTGCCACATATTAGAAAATAGTAATTCAATTTGTTTTATTCTCATTTCAGATCCTCATATACAAAGACAAGGATGTGGAAGGCGCGAACAGCGCTCCCATGGGAGTCCTAGAAGACAACATTATCAACCATCTCCTTGGCTTTTCTCAGATCATCGCTTTATTAGAGCAATATAGAAAACCTATCATTGGACACAATATCTTCCTCGACACTGTGCTATTACACAATCAGTTCATAGGCCCTTTGCCGAACAACTATGATACATTTAAAAAGAACATAAATGATATGTTCCCGATTTTATTTGATACGAAATACATATCGCATCAAATGAAGATGAATTTGACGTATAATGAAACGTGGAAATCGAATGCGTTGCAAGAGTAAGTACAATCATAATTTATTATGAATCAGAAAGTTTGGTTGCAAGTTGTTATTAGAAAAAGAAACTAATTAATATTCATGGTTTGTTGTGTAATAGCCTAGATTAACATTTTTAACTATGCCTGCAGAATATGACATATAGGTAACAAATTACAGTAAACAATTTTTTTAGCTGCGCCTACCTATTGAAAAGTATGTCATGACTATTCCTTCACAATGAATCTTAATTATTTTAAATATCAAGGAAAAATGTGAAACCGAAGGGCACGGCTAGTGTGGTAGAAAATGTCCCCCATTATAACTTCTTTTTTTTTTTTTTAAACGTTTGCTATTATCGTTTACAGTTTATACGAGTTCTTCGCGGAAGGGAAATGCAAGAAGCTACAACGCGGACTCAACCCTATAAGACTGAGCAAACCATTCGATGTGAAGCAGTCGTATCATGAGGCGGGGTGGGACTCGTTTTGTTCAGGTATGATGCTGGCGAAATATTCTTAACTGTTTTCTGTTTTTATCTTACTTTTTTTGGTATTGTCTTCTACACTTTGACTATCGGCGACGACGCGCGACGCAATCGTAGTTTTGTCATCATATATTAAACTAGCTGACCCGTGCCCACTTCGTTGGGCATAATGTTAATTAAACCCGAAGCCATCGCGCGCCGTCCGGACCGTTTTTTCTCCGATTCACTTTGCAAAACGGACTACCACGTAAAAGCCTTTTTATTTTTCGGTTTTTTATATAACCTATGATACTCAGCAATAATGTGGCTTTCTATTGGTGAAAGAATTTTTAAAATCGGTTCAGTAGATCCCGAGATTACCCCTTACAATTTAACAAATATACAAACACACAAACTTTACTTCTTTATAATATTAGTATAGATTTAAACTCCCAGTGCGCTCTATCCGCAAAGACTGTGTGGTATAAAGGGTATAAACTAAACGTAAACAGCTATGAACAGATATGAATAATAATTATTTTTACAAAAAACAAAAACCGACTTCAAACCGACTGTTGAGTTATTCATCTATTTGTCGCGCACGTACTTAATGCAAATTTAAGACTTATATGGTTTTCTCATGGATACCATTATCAGAACTGGACTAAATTGAAATGGGACCAAATGGGAAGCGTCAGCTTTCTAATAAAAAAAGAATCATCAAAATCGATTCACCCAGTCAAAAGTTATGAGGTAACAAACATAAAAAAAAACATACAGACGAATTGATAACCTCCTCCTTTTTTGAAGTCGGTTAAAAATTGGTACGGAGTTATCTTTTTATCTTGTTATCTGTTTAGTCATTTCAGCGTGAAGACATGTAGCATCGTAACTTCCAACCGGCTGAATTGATATTGGGTTAGTTTTTTCTTATAAAGTGACTCGATCGAAAGTGTTCTTAGCTATCATGATGAAAAATCGGTTCAGCCGTTTAACACTTTGACTGTGGCTAATAATCACATGCGCTTGCCTTAGGTGCGGCTAATAGTCAAATGCGTTATGTTTTACGCGCGAGGCGTGTGCAGCCGCGCTCGCGTCGCACAAAGGAAAACAGGGTATGTGTTTCCCGCAGTCAAAGTGTTATACATTAGCTCTTTTTCTATTGTAGTTTTTTTTATTTGAATCTATTTTCTCATTGAGTAAATTAAACAATGCATCGTCCAGGGTACTGCTTCATCCGGCTGGGCCACTGGGCGGCTTGTGAGAACATCGGAGTCTACCGCACCGTCGGGCCGGCAGAGGTGTTAGCGGGGCTGGCTGCTTACCAGAACAAGGTCAACGTGATCCGGGGAGCTGTGCCTTACATGGTAACACCAGTATACTTTTAACCAACTTAAAAAAAAGAAAACAAAAAAAGAGGTTTGGATAGTTTTTTAGGGTTCCATACCTAAAGTGTAAAACGGGACCCTATTACTAAGTCTCCGCTGTCCGTCCGTCTGTCATCAGGCTGTATCTCATGAATCGTGATAGTTTTCATAGATGATAGATGATGTATTATATAATTGGACCAGTAGTTGCAGAGATTACACTACAAGCTAACAAACTTTACTTCCTTATAATATATTATAGTATAAATTACAATTACATAGTACGTATGTATAATTATATGGAAAGGATATATGCTAAGCCGAAAATATCTCATAGCACTCATCATTATGAACAACTTTTACTATGGAACCAACCCGAAAACCGCGGAAAAAATCAGCTGTTCCACACATTCTGCAGCACTCTGCAGAATGTGTGGAACAGCTGATTTTTTGACGTTTTTGTATGAAAGATCTAATATTTTTTCACGAATTCCGGGTCTACCCTATGGTAAAAGTTGTTTATAATGATGAGTACTATGAGCCCTTTTCGGCTTAGCATGTGTACAAGTCCCTACCAAGTATAAACCTATAACACGGTCACAATATCTGTGCACCTCGCTGGAATGCGGCGCCTCTCCCGCTTCCCCTGTCACCTCTCCGCGCACTCCCCGGTGCGACAGTACGGTTAGCATCTTCGTTGCCGATACACGTCCCGATAATTTTGATATTTTCGCTTTGTTGTTGTTTTGTTTTTTAATATTTATTGTTAAGTTTAGACATATGACGTCACGAGGTCAGGTGCACAGATATTGTGACCGGGTTGTATATATATCTTACCTACTGAATTCCGAGTAAAACCGCGGTGCACCACTAGTTTCTCGTTTCACTGATCAGACAATGCAATGTTTATTTTAAAGTTTTTTGTTACACGGAAAACTGTGAAAAACTTCCTGGCGTTGAACATAATAACTCGTCCGCTCTCACATAAATATACCATCTGCGAAGTATCCTAACAAAACCAATGATAAATAAATGGTGTCGACAGAGGACACTTGTCCTAACATTCGTTATTTATTCCCGGCTTGTTCAATAACATCGGTACGTGGTTTTGAATAAACGTTTGTTGAATTTTAACGAAACATGAAGTTTACAATGTCGGGGACTTTGGAATTTGTGGGAAAATGTGGTTGAAGATCTGTCAAAAATTATGTTCTATACGACAGGCGTAGCAATACAACAAGTCTTACTGGTAAAAATAATGTTAATTCAGCGGTAGTGTATCCGCCTTATAAGCCAAAGGTCCTGGGTTCGATTCCCGGCCAGGTAGATGTTTGAATGATGAATTTAAATATCTGTTCTGGGTCTGGGTGTTCGTTGTCCTTGTCTTTGTGTGTGTTCCATGGCACCACACAGTATTTTATTTCTAGTGGTGAGCTATGACTGTGAAACGTTTATTTATTTATTTTATTAACTCCATAATATGTGTGATTTGGAAATCTCAACATTATAAGGCCTCTGAAGCTGTAATGGCCAAATATCACAGAAAAATAACCCTTTTTAAATTGAATTATCGACATTATCAATCATGTCCTTTATGTTTGTAATTTCTGATTGATTTTATCTATTTAAATTAGATGGGAATTAGATTAGGCTCGCTCAGGATCGAAAAGGACAGCCGGAATAAGAAGAGGCCTTATACCTCACAGTGTATGTGTGTGTAATGTGTATATACAGGGTTATTCATAAAGGGTATGCTGAGCCTAAAAGGGCTCATAGTACTCAATGAACAACTTTTACTACGGGACCAACACGAAATTCGCGAAAAAAAATCAGCTGTTCCATACATTGACATAGACATTTTTCTATGGAACAGCTGATTTTTACTATGGAAACTAACGTGGTTTTCACACATTTTTGTTTTAATTTTGTTTTTTGTTTTTTTTTGTTATGATTTTTTTTTCGTATAGTAAAAGTTGTTCATAATGATGAGTACTATGAGCCCTTTTCGGCTTAGCATACCCATTATGAATAACCCTGTATACTGATTAGATAGATCTATTATGAAGAAGAATAATACTAAGCAAAAAATTCTAAAAACAACGTTATAAATTCCCTCAATAAATCATGAAATACGTTTTCACAAAACGCATGTCATGTATTCGGTAAATATGATATGTCTCCATTAAAAATAAGTAGGAGTGTGCCAAGGGCATCGCATCAATCCGAGCTCTGAGTGATGGCGACCATTTCCGCAGAGTCTGTCGGAGGACGACCCGCCGCCCCACCGGCCGGGCTGGCTCACCGTCACGCGGGACCGCGCCATCGACCTCGGACAGGTGACTTTTTATTATTTTATTGTATTAATAGACTACGGAATTCCATTGTAAAAGTCTTCAAATTTCCTTCCTGACAGCGTGAATTCCCGCAAGATTCGACGAGTCTGGCGAATTTTATTATTTATCTCACTTTTTTTGTTGACCTATATTGTCCCACTAGGTCAAGGCTTCCCACGTCCACAGCTGCATTCTAATTCGTCCCGGAAATTCCGCACGGAATTAGAAAATTTGTGAAATGGATTCTGTATGCATTTCACAAATTCGTAAATCGAATACCGAGTCTTAATCGGCTGCGGTATTCTGAAAAAAGTCTACTTGAAAGAAACCTGGAATATTGTGAATTTTGATCTTGAATCGAAAATTTTTGATCGTGTTCAGAATCAGAAAGCTATATTTGAGAACCTGCAGGATTCAGCTATCCGAACATCGAATGGATTCGATTTCACATATTCCTTCCGCCTTCGGAAAGAATATGTGAAATCTTTCCGAGATTGAAGAATGAGATTGGTAGAACGCGGAAGACTTTTCGAAGATAATCGTCGAATACATTCTATGTTCGGATAGCTGAATCAGCCTGCTGATGTCATAATGTAGAATTCGTACGTATCTTTCAAATTTAGAATAATGCAACAGTAATCTTTTTTTTTTTTCATCTCACTTGGTTTATTCAAACAGCCCTGCTAGTCGAACGTCATAAAGGATTTTTCTATACTACTTCGATGCCGAAAGCGTCTACGCATACTAAACAAGGACATCGGAGCCGGCCAATCCTGCTTGATATCTATTAGATGTTTGTTTTTGTCTCTATCATCAAAGTGGCTGATGAAAGGATTTGTTGGATAGAGGCCACCCTGAATTAATAATAGTAATAACGTGATTCTAAATACGTGCCCTTGTATTATATGCTCGATTACCTTCCTATTGAAAAAGTAAAATACAGTAGAAAATATTCGTATTCGTAAAAGCAACAAAAAAATTGCTTTCCGGAATGGAATAGTTTTGTCATTAGCGGATTCGTCCTTTCAACGATCCACCGACTTTATGTAGACACTTACCCTTGGAATAGCTGCAGAATAGCTACTAGCTACTCTTTTTTTCTCGTTCAAAGGTTGTCTAGAAGAGATGACTCTTAGCGATAAAACCGCTTTTAGTGCCTTTCTCGCATGTATTTTACTATATTTGTAGATACTCCAATGCTACGACGTGATTACCTATTAATAAAGGGGTTAGGACTTGGGTACCCTTTATGCCTAGTAAGTAAGAAAAACTGGATAGTCGCGAGCGAAACCGCAAATAAGCCGAGCTATTTCGGTGTTTCTTAATTCACCACACGTGCTGAATACCTCCGATACGATTCGATGTTCATTTACCTACACGTGCAATAGTGGGCGACTAATGATGCAACATCAAACTATACCTTTTTGCACGCGGTTTCACCCGCTAATTTCTCCAAGTTCCGCTGTTTTCTCCAATACTGCACACCCCGGTTTTCTGTTTATTTTATCTATCCTCTCCATCCTAAAGCTGCCTGGAAGAGATCGCTCTTAGCGATAAGGCCACCAGTTGATGCACTAGTTTTAAGTGTTATTAATCCTTTTGTTTGTAATTTTTGGTGTGAACAATAAAGAGTTTATCTATCTATCTAATACCGAATCATGAACCTCAGCCTCTTGGCCTGTACGAACTTAATTTACCCACGGCTGGACATACATACCAACACGCAAATATTCATACAATATTATGCATATTGAATTCTGCAGAAACTATTAAATTTTCGGGGATAAAAAGTAGCCTGTTTTAATCCAGAGTATAAGCGACTTCCATACTAAATTTCATCTAAATCCGTTGAACAATTCCTAGTGATGATATAGGTGTAAAATAACATTAGTTTCAAAGGTATTAAAATGCGACTACCAGAGTACCAAAATCTAGCTGTCGGGTGTCTACCTTTTCTCGATTAATCCACTGCATTGATATTAATTAAATTTGGCATGAATATAAGCATTATGAGGACAGCCACAAGACACTCTCTATCCCGGACAATGCGAAAAAACTGAAAAACAACGAGCAAGACCACAGGCGTAACAAGTATAACACAAGAACATTATTTTTACAAAACAGAAAACAAAAACCGACTTCAAAAGGCCGACTATTGAGTTATTCATCTATTTGTCGCGCACGTACTTAATGCAAATTTAAGACTTATGTGGTTTTCTCATGGATACCATTATCTGAACTGGACTAAATTGAAATGGGACCAAATGGGAAGCGTCAGCTTTCTAATAAAAAAAGAATCATCAAAATCGATTCACCCAGTCAAAAGTTATGAGGTAACAAACATAAAAAAAAAACATACAGACGAATTGATAACCTCCTCCTTTTTTGAAGTCGGTTAATAAAATACAACACACTTCCTCGCTACACTTCACAACTAAATAAAACTTTTAATTACCAATTTACTTTTAAAAACAGCACCAGCCGTAAAAGCTGAGTGCAACATTTTAACGCATAAAACTCGAAACTAATTGTTGCATTACGACAAAGTGTTGCGGCCAACACATTTTGGGCATTAACTACCACTTTACCCACTTCTGCCAACAAAGTTCGGAGACATGGCCAAGCGTTGCGTAATCGGCTGGGCTTATCCTATTTTCGTCAGGAATCCAGGACCACTAAAGAGAGTGTTTTTTTCAATGATGTACCAGTTTTTGGCAAAGGTCTGAACTCTTTCCAAGCCGGAAGTTGCAAAAGAAGTTGGCCAAATTTGAACGCGTCTGGAACAAGTCGAAGTCGCCGCGCCAATATTTCTTTGGCTAGCTTCTTCACCCGATAGACTCAGACACCCCATGCGCGTTCCCTTGACCTATCTATTTGGGAGTTGAGCATTAGCTGTTGAAGTTTTTATCCTAACAAAATATAAAATTCGATTGAACACAACTCATCCGGAAAAATATCAATGACACTCGATAAATTGTATGGAACAGCTAGATTTTTTTTCGCGAATTCCGGGTTTGTCCCATAGCAAAAGTTGTTCATAATGATGAGTAGTATGAGCCCTTTTCGGCTTAGCATACCCTTTCCATATAACCCATTATAGATGGCGAGACTACCGGGACATCTAAATATTTCATTAAACATCAGGCGAGCGATTTGCTCGTCTCGTCACTCCATTGCATAAAAAAATCTCGATAGTCTTACGTAATGCCCATATTAAGTCCTTTGGCTTTTCGACTAGAGGTGGTACCTAATAGTAGCTAGGCGCGTACTGAGAACTGCCCTAACAATATTCTATAGTTTCCTATGATGTTTGCCTTCACCGGAATCTCAAGCGAGTTGTCAGATCCCCTGAGATGTGGCATCCCGCCACCCACAGCCATCATCGCTTCACAGCCCTAAGTCTAACCGATGTGCGTCCGGTCGTGGACAGCTCGCTAAACATTTTACAGATTTTATAGTTTGTCTACATTTTATTACATGAACCGGCCATTGACTTGTATGACTATACTGACTTTTGCTTGTGACTCTGCTCGCACTGCTTGCATTAGATTGAAAAACTTTCCATGTCCATCAAACTAAATGCTCTCAAATAAAATATAAATAATGTAATGCTATATTTGAAATTAATTAAAAGCTTTTCTTGGTGCCTTGTTTATTTATAATTTCATGATGAGATCTACTATTAGATCGCGTTTTCAACCTTCCGGGTAGCGAGCGAAATGCGATGACGGAAGCGACGACGACTTGATTCCATGGAGTCGTCTCGCCCGCTGCGCTCGCACACGGCCTCATAGATGACAGATTGAAGAAAACTCCAACAGCCGGAACGTTTAATCGACAAGCACCCCAATGTATCAGCTCGTCTATTCTCGCCGTGCCGTGGTTGTACCGTACACATTACAAATCTAGCTAGTGTCAAACATGTAGTCAGAAACGGACACTTGGCTCGACGCCAGCGCCGCACGCACACACGCGCACCCCGTGCACACATCCCCGCCGCTAGTTAAAACAGATTGATAATGCCCAAGTGTCACAACTAGGAACAAACTTATTTTCGCACCGACAAGCTTTTCCGACGAGACGGTGTTTGATTTCTCTAATGTCCAATCTACGTATTTTACGAAACCTCATTTTTCATGCCACTGTCAAGGTTGATTTAAGGTTAGGTTATAAATAAAATTGATCCCGGAGCGAGTGTCGTCGGTTGCTATATTTCAGTGCGACGGTTGAGGCTATAGATAGATATTACGGCGCTGTGACGCCGGTATCTGCGTACGCAACTTCACGTAACCGCTTGTTGTAGGTGGCGTCCTTGCTGGCGGGCTTCGGAACCGTTGACATAAAACCTTACGGCGCTAGGTCGGCGCTAGTCGCGGCTAGTGCGAACAAAACGTAAGTGATCGCAGAATATACTCCTACCTACACAGTATGTTAATAAGTATCAAGGCCGCTAATACAGTTTATGCGGTAAAATCAAAATAAGATCGAAATATTTAAGACAACAAAAAAAATTGTTTGAATTTTGCCGCATATTAAACTTGTATAAATACCTACGACCCGACGAACCTACGATAATATATTAAAATACTCAGAAAAAGAATACTTTCCAAATCATGGTAGAAAAATGTTTTGGAATTTTATTATTTTTTTGAAAGTTAGGCACTAAGACATGATGTAAAAAAAATTACATCAAATGCAAAAAAAAATTGCAAGGTAGAAAAATATATTTAGCAGGAAAAAAAAATCAGACTAAAATGAGGATGAGGACTCCTGCGGCTTGACCTATTTTGAATTCCGAGGTGTCTTTATATTTGTCTCTTTATGCGAAAAGTCATTAGCTGTATTCTATAGTTGGGTTTTTAGTTTGTCTTTTATTTTTATTTTATTTTTTTAGGAAAACTTAAAACCTTTATAAAAGTTTAATATTCATATAAGTTATTAAAACAATACTTTCAAAATTAATGCTATTTCTTTTACATTTTCAGAGTTGAAAATATCCTGAAAAGCTTCAAAAATAGTAAGGAGTACAGGATAGCGTACTACAAGAAACGTAGTCTCCCAGCCCGGCTCGCTTTATGGTAAGAATCGATTCAATACACTCCGTTTGCTATGGGAGAATAAACAGCTACAATAAATCACGAAATCCATAAAAAAAAAGAGCCATATTCTATTCTATCTTATTATTTTGTTACTTATTAGGCATAAGCATACTAAATAGGCCAATGGAAACGGGATTTTTATTGACTTTTAGATTACGTGATTATTAAATGTTAGAGTTAAAAGCTGATAGAGATCATAATATATATTATAGAAAACGGACTGTAAAGATAAGTTTTATCCACTAAGACGTACCCAAATTGTAAGCCCAACTTTCTGAATCATCAGCATCAGCTGTTCCATTCAAAAATGTATGGATTTTTCTCGATTTCCGGGTTGGTCCATAGTAATTAATGTAATTGAGTGACGAGACGAGCAAATCGCTCGCCTGATGTTAAACGTCACGTTTGCCCCCATAACAGGTCTGCGCCACCCAGAATTTTGAACTCGCAGAATTCAAGACCCTGCGTGGCACAGCACTGCGCTCTTCACCCTGAGATATAAGTTGTTTAATCTCCCATTTGCCCTGTAATTTCACTGGAAACAATGCCCTTCCAACCGGAACACAGTAATGTTTGCACATTACTCCTTGGCGGTGGAATAACTGGCAAAGGTGTGGTACTTCCCCAGGCGGGCTCTGCAAAAGAGCCCTACCACTACAGAATATGTACTAATTATAATGATGAGTACTATGAGGCTCTTTCGGCTGAGTATACCTTTTCCTTATAACCCTGTATAGCTTTATTTCAAATCAAACAAATTCCAAAAAAATAAGCCTAAGTAGAATAACAGTCGATAGTAAAAGGGCGGTCTTGTCGCCTAAAGCTATTTCACCTTATGTTCTTTCTTTTCAGGAGCGGAGCCTTAATAACTGGAAGCTTAATGCTGCTACTAGTCAATAAAAAGCTAAAAACCTTAACTTAATCAACCTCTTAAGATTAAGATAAGCATAATCGTAGACCATATTTTAACTTAAGTTCAGTTTAAGCTGCCAAAAGACTTACTTAGTGAGTACTTATCATTATTTTTTAAGTAAAATAAGTACACAAATTAGATATAAGAAAACGCATAAATTTGTTGTAAATCTAAACTTCATAGTATTAAAAAATTGTGGTTAAAACTTTTTTGCGTTTTTTTTACTGACTAATCATTCAGTAGACACGTAGACAGTTAGGTATGTATAATATGATTTTTTTTAAAGTACACGTACACAAATACATTTGTCAACAACAAACAAACAAGCGAAATTGTAGGAATGACTTCACACATTTTCTGTGCAACATTAGGTACATCCATACTTTTTTTGAAATCCGTGGTGTAGAATAAAAGGCTTGTGTTGCCGCTTGCAATCTTTTTAAACCGAGTACGGATATTATGATAGTTACTCAGTGCATAGTTTCCGTAAAAATGTATTTTACCAAAACTCAATTTTTTTTTCAAATACATAAATGTATTACTTTCTAACAAAATAAAATAAGCGCCAAGTGACCAGCTTTTTACTCTGCATTTATTTAACTTTCAACCGTACTTTTTTTACATTCTTACATCAGTGGTACACAGCTACATTACATTATGCCACGCTTGGTTTTTTTAGTATTGAAACTATTTGATCAACTTAAAAATAAACTATCAATGTATTGCACAATTTTCAAATATATCATTGAGCCCAGTCAATTCGTGCGATGGCCTCGTCTTTTTCTCGGCCCTTTGATACATAAATTATTTGCGGTCATAACTACTTATAGCCTCGCTAGACAATCGCAAGGTAACGATTTATTTGTGTACTTAGATACTTTGTAAGACGACTTTTCTACATTATTCCGGGAAAAGGTAGAATAGACCCAGGCGACGCGAACCAGGCGAAAAAATACAGGCTGTGCAAACTCGCCATGGAAATGCTTTCACCATGGAAAAAAAGACCTGAAAGACCGCAGAAAATTTTGATTACTTTTACAAGCTTTTATTTAACTTGCCCTGTTAGTTAGCGTACCTATGTCTGTCTGGGTCAAATCTTGGAAGCTAAATTGGAACCACTTCCCGATGTCCGATTGAGCTGAAATTTGTTATACCTGTGTAACGATAATAATGACAAAAGCTAGTTTTTAAACAATTTTTTATTCTGCTTAGTTTGGAATCTAAATCACTGCAAAATGCGCTGACTTTCAGTGATTTCTGTTTGATAAACAAACTATTTATTCCATTTATTATTTTTTGTGTGGGCTTTATCTAGATTGTAGAACATAAAAAAGTAAATACCAGCTTAAATTTTACCCTCTACAATCATTTTTCCACGAATCCCTCGCTCCAGATAGTTGCGGCGAGGCGACCTAACTGCGCCGCCGGATCCAGCGGCCAAACATTATGACATATCTGATTTATGTTGATATACATTTCACTGCATACCTCGAGTCGGCTCATGTACTTCCTCGAAATACGTTTATTATTGACAGACACCGTTTATTTTACAGTTAATAATTAATTCGATCGTCAGAGTTGGGTCTAGAAACGTGTTGTTTCTCAGTCTATCAATAGCTTCAAGCTGGATGCTGAGATGTTGGTAGTGCGAAATAGAACGCAGAGCGTATGTCGTATGCAAACAGGCGATGGTTGGAAAGTGTGAAAGTTAAGTTAAAAAGTTAAAACGTTTCACACTCATAGCTCCCACTAGGAATCCTGTGTCGGGGATGCCATGGAACACACACAAAGACAAGGACAACTAACACCCAGACCCAGAACAGATATTTAAATTCATCATTCAAACATCTGCCCGGCCGGGAATCGAACCTGGGACCTCTGGCTTATAAGGCGGCTACACTACCGCTGAGCCAAACAGGTCGACAACTCTAAGTAACTCGTTTAGCCTTCCCTGACCCAAACAATGCTGTTCTTAGTACCAATAGGTAGTAGTGGTTCAATGTTGTACTGTAATGGGTAGGTGACACAATAAACATACACACATAAACATTTCACACTCATAGCTCCCACCAGTGGTGGATTTACCAGCAGGCTGAGTAGGCTAGAGCCTACTAGGGCGGCAGATTTCAGGGGCGGCAAATTCTGGGACAAGTTTTTTTAATTTCGGACTTGTTTTCTGAAAGAAAGTATTATTGTGAGCAGGGACGGGGGACAGGGCTAGTGTATCGAATTGTTTAGTTCGGTAGAGGCGGCAAAATGTTGAATAGCCTACGGGCGGCAAATGTGTTAATGTTAATCCGCCACTGGCTCCCACTAGGAATAAATCCTGAGTGTGTACAATGTTGTACCTTTAACTCTACCTTTTTAAAATGTTTTTTTCCATGAAACAGAGTAGGCCTGTCGCAAAGCGAAGTGAAGCGAAGCTATGTCGCTCGATGACGTAACTAAAACCAAAACTTGAAAGTTTCCCAAACCAAATTTCACCATCATAATATTAATAGAAAGGGTATTTGTCTCTGTTTACTCAATTCAAACCATTTAATACTGCTCTGGCTTTTATTTGAATAAGGCATTACAACTTTGGCAATGGAATACTCCTGGCATGTGGTCTCGTAAATACCACGGCCATATTACTGTTAATTTCAATAAGTTGTAAAACAAACACGTTGCAATTATGCAGATGACGTAATTTCACCACTAACACCCAATGAGCGCTTTTACATCAGACGATTACGGACATCACCACACCGATAAATCTGCAGCAGTATTGACACAACCGGATGAAATGTCAAAAATGTAGCCCATCAATTTATTGGCCCCTCAAAACGACAACCGTTTGCTCCAAGCGGTTGTCGCTGATACTCGTATTGATGTCGATTGTTATTGGCGGCAAAATGACTATGACGAGTCTGTCTGTGTGAAATAGTAAACTAGCAGCGTTACAGGGTTTTGCAAAAAAAAAATAAACAAGATAAAATATATTTACCTACGTTACTGTATGTGTACAGTTGCTACCTACTCAGCTATAATTTCATCATATTTGTTTACACGATACGAACTTCCATGGGAAGAAACACACTTTACTCGCTCACAAACTTTTGCAATATTAGTTGATTAACACGATTACCTCTCTGACGATATCGGGTCGGTATCGGTATCGGCTGTAATGAAAACACCCAATAACGAATGTTTGTTTGAACTTGACTGCCAAATTATTTACTCAAAAGTTATTGACGAATCCTATTAACGTTTTACAGCATATTTAGAGCGGTAACTCCTCAATTTTACGACATATTTCCGTAATACAGAATTACTAATAAAATAATTCGGGTTAACCAGCATTTAGGTAGGTATATTTTGTTTTGTATTAAAGGTAAACGAAGCGTTGGAAGAAGAAGAAAATACCTTTGACAATATCGAGGTAGAGCAGTTTGTCACTTGGCTAAGGGTAGCCAATATACAAGCTTGGTTGGTTAGTTGCTTGGGTATCAGGGTAGGTTATGATCTAACGGGCTACCTCTAGTAGTGGAGGCACCAGGCGATAATTACAAAGAGATTACGTCAGTGCCAATCGAGTTGCTAATTTAGATTAGTTTAATGTAGTATAAATCAGGGGATTAATGTAGTTGGAAGCAACGAAATTGCCTATAACTCGACTATTCTGTTATTGGTAAATCCTATTTAACTGATCCATAAAAAGCAAATTGATGGAATGATTGTTGAGTCGTCTTTCTTATGTTCTAAAAGTTTTTAAAAAAGGACAAGACAATTAGGATCTTAATTTAAATATTTTTATAACATTGTTGCAGAAGATAGCATAATTTAGTCATTAAGTCGTAGAGGATGTCTTGACCAGATTCTAACGTTAAAACTGTCTAATAGAGTAATAAATCCCGTAGGTAGTGTCGTTAAAAACATTGTAAAGTTGTGTGACCGCGTGAAATAGCCAACACTCCGCAGTTACTTACAACATATTATTTTGTTTACAATTTAATATTGTAGACTAATAGCATATGTACTGGAAATAAGATATTTTTGTAGGTGTTTTTTTTTATTTTTACATCGCTTTTGTTTTCAAGGTATAAGTCACCCGGGCCTACGCAATGGCTACAAAATTTTTAAAAGGGTGTAAGTACCAATTGATTTTTGGTCTTCAACTTTTGGTATATTGCCGGTAACACCTGCAAAGTAACATCTAAACTTAAACTTGGCTATGTTTCTAAGTAGATTTGCAGAGAGCTATTTTAATGCAATCTTTCAGCGAAGAAAATCGCTCCGCGGGTCTTAAAGCCGTCCTCAATAAACAATCTCAACTGCGAGAGCTAAATTAGCTCTTGCGTCTGTTGTTTTAAGTGCAAATCTCTATTAGCAATCGAACAGGTAAATTAGCGAGTGCACGTTGCATCGTGTCGAGTAAATAGGTCACTCTTCGCGTCAGTCGCGCGGCTGTTTCCGCAAATAACGACTGCTGCTACGAACAGCATCGAAACTGCAAATGGCAATTTTTACAGGAGAGCAATAAAGTCAAAATTTTACCTAAATTTAATAAGTTAAAATGTGTCAGTTTTATTGTTTTGTGTTTTGTTTTATGTGTCAGTTTTGTTGTTTTGTTGTTCATTAAAAAAATATATACGGGCTGACTGGTTAGACACTTGACATATCCTAGGTTATTATAGTACTCATCATTATGGGCAACTTTTACTATGGGACCAACCCGGAATTCGCGAAAAAAATATCAGCTGTTCCATACATTTTGTCAAGTGTCATTGACATTTTTCTATGGAACAGCTGATTTTTTTTTCGCGAATTTCGGGTTGGTCCCATATTAAAAGTTGTTCATAATAATGAGTACTATGATAACCTAGAATATGTCAAGTGTCTAACAAGTCAGCCGGTATATATGTCAAAAAAACTTTTGTTTTAGAACTATTGTTTTCCTAAAAGCATAGTAAATATTCGCATAATTAGTGCAATGAAAAAAATCGTCATTTTGCAGTGTCGATAGTGTTCGTAGAGCCATTCCAAATATGTATGCTATGAGTTAGTGCTCCTCGTTAATCTCACTCTCTGTCCCAGTGCGCTTGTCTTATGACTCTTGTGAGATGTTATTCTGGAATGACTTCAGTCATTTGTCTATCTATTCATCATGCATGATCTAAGATAACACTTTAATTATGTTCGTTAAGTTTTATAATAGAACAAGCTGTTGGAAGAAAAGAAACGCGAGAAAAAAATGGCCGTCTTGTAGTTGTGTTGTACCTACCTAGGTTTTTGATTGACTAAGCTTAGCAGCTGTGTTTTCATGTTACTCAGCAACAAAATAAACTTGTCTTTTATTCAGGCAACTCGCTACTTCAGCTAGATCTTTTATCGTCAATTTTGATTTCAACGACCCGACGACGTATCAAGAATTTATAAAAACATTTCGAATAGAATAAATTTCGGTTTAATTAGAGGAAATAGCTTTTAGCTGAGTGTTGATAGGGCGAAGAAAATAGCCGTTCGAAAATATCGCTAAATTGGCGTCTGATAGTAAGTTGAGACACAAAACAGAAAGGTACAAATGTCAATCTATACATACAAAGTGTGCTCGAGCAACGCATTCTTTGAGCCGGCGACTGACCTGAGAATTTTGCCGTAACGTAGCATTCGAAGCGAGCGTGGTGGAGCACGCGGCGCTATGAGCGAGCGGATCGGCTCGCTGTACTGACCTGCAACATTTCGTCGTAACGTAACGTTACGTTACGACGAAATGTTACAGGTCAGTCGCCGGCTTAAGACACCGCTCGCGGACATTTCGAACCAATGCGAGCGCGTATTTTAGTTATTATTGGTTTAAATTAAATTTTCCATACTTACTGTTTCTCTCTCAACAATAAATCTAACAACTAGATACGAGAGCACACGATTTTATTTTTGCATATTTTTTTGTTTTTGAGAGTAGGGAGTTGTGAGCAAGGGTGCCGCGCCGGGTGACGGTATGGCGGGCCCAGGCACGCGCGTCGTCAACGCTGGCCTTCTCTTGTCGACCGCTCGGCCATTGTTAACGTCCACCTCGCTGAAAAATCTACTCTATTTAATTTCTTTGGCAGCTGGCGTCGTCAAGTATATTTTCATTGGAAGCCGCGTGGGCAGATGCTCGAATATAGCAGGTGACTGACGCTCATTTTTTATTACGTTCGCGATGCAGTAATATCGTATTGTTTTATTGACGTGTAAAATAAATGTAGCCAATGCTGACGTATGCGTTACCCTATTTCCGTTTGCGTTTTAACGATTCAGTAAGTACGGATGGGGGTAATAAATAATATTTTTTCGTTCATAACCCTGGCCGGGCGCAGTTAAGAATGATTCACGCCTGCTATCATCACGCTGTGTACTGTTTGGATCCATCAATGTCCATCGCAGAACTTTTTACGTCTCGCCGTTCAAATATTTTGCGTTGACGCCAAGAAGTGGTCATGATACTTTTAACTGATTGTATGAGTAGATACCTACTAAATTAACTCTACATTATTTCTTTGTTGTTTAAAAGCAAAGGCATTATTAATAGAGTCGTTTACAGCTCCCCCGGTCCTTCATCAACGTAGACGTTAAAATTTACCTTCTGTACTCTTTTAGAACGCTATTTTAATTCGTAAATGCTTAAATGCAAATGTAATGTAAGTATTTTACTGCAAACTTTAGGTACTAATTAAAAAACAAAAATATTTCAACGAAATAAGCAAATTCAGGTATCTACCTACCTAATAAAGTACCTATACCTACCTACTTAACACACGAGTAATAATACGCATAGTGCATACCTAGAGTTAGGCACTTAAATATCTGTAACGGAAGTTTAACATGTCACCAAGGCAGTAAACGAATCGTTAGCATAAAGACATTAGCTTGCTGTAAAACTAGAATCGCTGTGAACCTACTCTATTTTACTGCTTCACTCAGCGATAAAATGTGCCGCTTAGGATGGGAGTAGAAAAATGCTCGGACCATCGTTTTAGTCTGTTTTTTTGACCCAATGACCGTTTTTCCTGACAACTACCTACTCTCTTTTGTTGTCTAGCTGAATGACACATAGCGGTATAAATCAGATTAATATAAATATGAATGCTAGACTGTTTGTCCGTTCATCTTTTCGAAGACCTCTCCTCGTCTTTTGAATTTCTGTCCGAAAAGTATTCAATGCGATTCTAATTTTGTCAAGATTTGCGTAAGTACCTAGCTCTATCTCCCTATTAATTCTGCGGATCCCAAAGTGTGCAGATTCCTTAATAGCTCATTAACGAGCTTTTTAACGATCCCATCGCCCTAATCTAGTCCCGCAGCCAGCAGCTGATTTTACTCGTTCACAAAAAAAAACTAAATGACTATGGTCAGTGATATGTTTTCACGCGACGTCGGTCACGGCAAGGCTGACGGCCAGGGCAACGCAAATGCGTGAGTTTATATTTATTTTGTTTTGATCACGCACTGGCTGGCTGACCACTAAATCCCGTCTACGCACTTCCTACTCCACTCTCCGGCCAATGGATATACCTCAAGTGCTAGGTGAAATCATATTACTGCCGGTCTTGAATCGCTTCCCAAGGATTCTTTGTCGTAGATTGCGCAAGCGAGTTTATAAAAGCACCGCTCTACATATTTTATAGGAAATAATCCTGTCAAAACCCACCTCGAATAAAAATAGACTACCAGGAAGTACTCGTATCATAGTAATAAAACCGAGCACCTAAACCTACGCACACACGTGATAGCATTCCGAGAGAATCTTCCATAACCAGATTTCCTAATTTTGGCAGGCGAATCGGGCAATCACTGCGAATCCCATCAATTTCGCATGTTGGCGTATTTTCCGCGTCTCATCGGTGCCAAACAATGAGAACGGCTCGCGGGGAGAGCGGACCAGCGAGCGGGACCGAGCGCCGCGAGCATGTGCGCCGGCGGCGGTGTCACCATCCCCTGATATAAATGGCGAACAGGTGCCATTTACGTGAACTTGTCACGGTGTCTGCCTCGAGATACGAACGTAAATTTAAAATTAAATGTTTGGCATCTAATAATATGATGATCATATCGTTCCTGCTGTAAAATCAGTTATACGATGGTTCCCGTTGTGAGACGAGGTGCCCTACGTATTTGTTGTCGTCAATGTCAAGTTGTCTGTTAAAATCAGCATTATATACGCATATTTTATGATAGTTCCGAGCAATATGTCTTTACCTATATTTTGCAATGGGTAATAGGTACCTGCAGACAACCATGGCTAGAACATGTTATTTAACAATCAACCCATCATTGGCAATACTCGACTGAGAAAATCGTCAGCATCGGCCAATTTAGAAATCAACATCAATCTCGACGGAGAGATCTAGAGCCACACGTATCGCAAGCCGCAGGGCACCGTCGTCAGAACCTTGTGTTTCCGAAGTTTCCATGCGGCAGCATTCCCTGGCGACGTCGCTCACTGCTAGCTAATGACATATTTCGAGCACTCGCGGCGGCAAAGCTCTGCCAAGGACACGTCACCGGCCGCTCTATTTCCGACACACGCTATTCCTGAAAGCTTACATTGTTTTATTTTTGTCTCGAACGCTGTCCACTCCGACTACCCCAAAAGAGCTCTAATGAAGAGAGAAACCTTGATGAAGTGAAACCTTGTTCCGAAGTTCAAAACCGTTTAAAAATATCAACAGCTTTGTTTCGAGCGCAGTATTTGAAAGACCAGTCAATCTGTGAGAATAAACGTAGGTAACTTTGATCGTGTTGCCAAAACATTGAACAAGAAGTCGAATTGTGTATCTTTGGAGAAATTACGGTGCATTTTAAGAAGATTTTTATACCATTATAATTTGTGAAGGTGATGGTTTCACTTCTCCGTTTAATTTGTTTTCTTTAGGTGCCGAAGTAATATGTTATATACAAAAATATAAATTTAATATATAAATATGGTATAATCCTGATGCTTAGATAAGTACTGAAACACAGAACTAAAGAGATAAATACATACAAAATGAAATAACGTAACACGTTTGCGTAACGTTGCAGAAAAAAAACAATCCAGAAAATTACACCGTTTTGCTTATATTTCAAACAAATTTTCTTCGAATGCGAAAGCGAAGCAAAATAAAAATTTCACAGTAGTTTATATTATAAATACTGAGTCTTTGATCAGTCCGCACATCACTTTAGTATCTTCTTGCCTTGGTTATTCGTGACGTAGCCAATGACATCACGGTTACACAACCGTTCATAATGAGGAAAATGTGACTGCTATACAGGATTACAAAGAAAGGGTATGCTATGAACAAATTTTAACCTCTGCCCAACCCTGAAATAGCAAAAGAAATCAGTTGTCCATACGAGTCTTTGACATTTTTCTAAAGAAATAATAATGAGCATTATGAGCCCTTTTGAGCTTAGCCTTTCCTTATAACCCTGTCAAGGATACTACATATATCAATGGCTATATAGCTTCAATGCGTCTTTGATTGAGTCGAGGACAAAAACTGAGTAGAGATTGATTATATTACAATTAGAATGATTGGTCTCATTAAACCGTAATTACTTGTGACGCAAATGATATAGAACAATAGTAATACTTCAGATGCTATTGGTAAAGTCAAATACTTTTACATTTCATCGTATTTATTTATCAGTCATTTATTTATTAAAGCTGTATGAATCCACCAACCCCATTCAAATCAACAGAGGGATGAGACAAGGCATATTGATGACACTATTTCACCTTAGCTTTTTTGGCAGTCTTTCTCGAAAAGGCTGGAAATAGTGATGCTAATGGTTTATTTCCCATACACAATAATTTTATTCCTGCTATAGACTTTGTCGAACTAATCTATCTCTTGCATGTGTGTCGGATATAAATAGCCGTGTCCCCGTCACCTGGACCTTGGTAGCAAGCTAGCAAGTGCCAATGGGGCCTTTTACAATCAACGATTAGTGAGTAGTTTATAGGTTTTTGGTACCTACAATACCAAATGTTGCACGCACGATATCGCTCTTCTGTTGGAAATTTACCTAATTTATTATTAGTTATGATTATGATTTTGACAGGTAGGTACCCTACCTACTTACTGAATCTGTTAGATATGGGTGTTTTCAAGTCAAGACTGAATCAATTTCTTCTAGGCAAGCGTACTCCATCGTTGCTTAGACCATCAACGCAAGACTATCATCGAGTAAAAATCATTAATTTTCTCTTTGTTAAAATGACTTCCCCGTAACATTTAATGTTATTTACAGTCAATAAATAGTTCACATTTCTATATAAAAAATGCTATGATAGATTTATGGTACCTAACTTGGTGGTTTATTTTATATGTAGATTGTAGGTATTTCATTTATTTACTAAAGGCACTTAAATAATAAAACCTTGGTGTAAACCGTAATGCTGCTTCTAAAGTTACTTCATAACATGTTGGTTGTTGGTAGGTGTTATTTTTTATGTAATTAAATGACGACTAGTGACGAGACAAACAAATAGCTGGCCTGATGTTAAACGTCGCGTTTGCCCATAATAGGTCTGCGTCTCCCAGAGTTTGAACTCGCAGAATTCAAGACCCTGCGTGGCACAGCATTGCGCTCGTCACCCTGAAATATAGTTATGTATGATATAGTATGTTCTTATGTTTTATTTTCCAACATCATTCAAACGAATCGTATCGTAGGTTGTAAATATATCAGAATTAATGAGTTACTGAGACAATACGGCCTATGGCATCAAATACAATGTGTAGACTTCTATAATACCAATTTATTTAGTCATTACATGTTTCACAGACTCAACATTGTAATATTAAAAAGCTAGGAAAGTATTACATTTTCACTTAATGTAAAGTTATTTTAAAAATAGCTCTGTATCAATATAATCCATGATAAATGAGAGTCTAATTTCGTATTCAAAACTCATACAAAAACACTAGACAAAACAAATATCTCAAAGCTAACCGCACTCATATTTCATTATCTTGTGCTTGATCCAAAGATCCATCCACATCAGCAGATGAATGCAAACCACGGATTTAGATCTTAATCCAGGATAAGCCACAAAGATCCCACATTCTGGCTGTAATTGATTGCGACTAAAATGTTATAGCCTATTACCTAATTACTTTTGTCTTTATATACTTTCTACAGACTTCATACTTTCTTGTTGTTGTTTGGTTTACGTGGTCCGTAAGATTATGATTTTATAGATCGACTAGTTCATGCCCGGAACTTTGTGCCCGGCGCTGCTCGGCCTTTGAACTCGCAGGTTCCATTATATCGTCTATAGCACTCAAAGATAGTGAAGCTTTCTTTAACCGCTTGAAGCACCGCGGACACTGTAGTGTCCGATTTCAAAAAACCCGTAGAAGCATCGCGGACACTGTAGTGTCCGGATTTTTATTTCGCGCCAGACTCAGAAAAAGTCTCTATCCTGCTTTTACTAAGGCAAAAGACTTATAAGTATGAATGCCATCTCGTTCCGCTTGAATGTGCCATTATGCCGTAGTCGAACAACTTTAAACTCGGTGGATATTCGATTAAAAATTAAATATTATTCCGTGAGTCAAAGTCAGTTTGTGTTGAGTTTGCCTGGTCGGCGGTGCATCGACGGGTTTTACGTAAATAAAACGTTAGTTATGCTGGTTCTGGTGGTGTTCTTGGTTAATAAGCTTTAAATACTTGTTAACAAGGCTGATAACAATATATTTTAAGGTATACAAGTGTTTTAGTGTTTCGACTTCAGTCATTCTTCCAAGGCCTCATTGCGTCATCATCATAGACGGCCGTGTTTTTTATTTCTCAAAGTTTATTTTATTTACTGTGTTAGATGTTATGATCTATTTAAAATATAGTGAAACAATCATCCTAGAAGTGTTGTGTGCAGTTGTTTTTGTGAAATGACAATTTACGACAAGATGTAAACAAGTGTTGTGAAGTGGGAACAAAAAAAATCGCGGAAAAATTTTTTTTCGCTGGTTTTTAAATGCCTGATATTAAATACTTTTAAGGTGAGTAATGTATTCTTATTTTGTGACAAAGTGCAGTTTGAGTCTATTATTAAATCTAAATAGTAAAAAACATACATTATCGCTTTACTTTTTTTAGTAAAAATATGTAAACTTCAAAGTCCATGTTTTTTTGTAAAGTAAGCGGTTATACGCTGATTTATATCTATACCAGGCCAACCAATGTTATGATAACATTCGTCATTCGACACGTGTATTCAACAGCTCTAAGAATAAACAATTACAAGTGGGTCCTTGTTCGAATGTTTAAGTCATAAAAACCATTCAAGTGATCGGCCGCCCGGCGCGTGACGTCACATAAACAAACGATGACGCGCCGGTGCTTCTACGGAAAAAAACCCGCGGGAGGGGGTGCCTCAAGCGGAGTGACAATTTTTTTTATCTTTTTTTAATCTTAATTATTTTTCATTTTAATTAATCTGACTATTAAACAACCCATTTCTTTATAATATGAGTATAGTTAAGGGCTCTCTTAGTGAAAATACTGGGATGGTAAAAACCTCCCAGTCAGTTTTCAAAACAGAGGCCTCCCTGTAGGCCTGTAAAAATCTGCTTAATCTTCAACCACATCGTCGCTTACCAACAGGGTGGTCAAACAGGGTATGGCCAACACAGATTTATTTGTTACTAGCTGACCGGGCAGACTTCGTACTGCCATGAAAAAAAAAAAGACTGACATTGACAGTTTGTTATTGTTTCAACTTTTTTTTATTCAGTTGACAAAAGCAAACTCATCCATGAAAAAAAAAACACTGACATTGACATTTGATATAAAACAAACTTCACAGCACTCACTGTTTTGATAGATATGATTGAATTTGAACTTTGTACAGAGGTAATAAAGTGCAAATTGACTCTTGGACGTTAGGAACATACCTACATTGCTTAAACAACAGTGAGTGCTTGCAATTCAATATGAACTTTATACAATAGCAATAAAGCTCGTTTTAGTTAGAAAACGTTTGTATGGGAAAAAGAAAAGGGCTGTTTTTAGGGTTTTTCAATATTTCTGAGAGATTTTCTTAATATTTTTTTCCGTAAACACCTTCTCCTAACAAATACAACAAAAAAAGAATTAGTGAAATCGGTCCAGCCATTCACGCGTGATGCCGTGACCAAGGAAAACTGGTTTCATTTTTATATATATATAATATAATATATAATTTAAAGAATATAGAATAGATAAAAGAAAGAAGGACAAAGAAAAACAAGGAGTTGGTGGAGACTTTTGCCCATCAGTAATTATTACCAAAGTAAATTAGCAGTTATCACGGAGGAAAATAGAGACAAGACAAGTACGAAAATTACACATTAAGTGAAGAAAGAAGCTAGATTAATTTCCAGAGTAGTGTAAATGCTATCTGAAAAATAAGTAAATTAGCATTTCAAACATTTTGAGAACATCGAACCCCGATCAATAGGAGCCAGTAAATGTTATAAAGGAAGGATAGTTTCTAAATTTGATGAAAATAAAATTTTGATGAGGGCAACTTCGGACCGGAATACAATAGATGGAGGCAGATTACCCGGCTAGTGACCATGTTTCTCAGAAATGAGGGAACGACGGACCGAATCTTTTATTATGGGATTATTAAAAGCTTTTTTTACAAGTGAGTACAATGATATCCCCAAATTTGTCCGTTATCTTACCAAACACCCTGTAGAAATGTTTCCTAAAGTGAGCCGCTAGTAAATACTAAAAATATTTCACACGAACGAGTAGCACTTGCTTACATGTAAAACTATCTAATTTTAAACTCAAGGTAATCATAATGTGAAATGTGCATAATATACAGGGTTATTCATAAAGGGTATGCTAAGCCGAAAAGGGCTCATAGTACTCATCATTATGAACAACTTTTACTTTGGCACCAACACAGAATTCGCGAAAAAAAAAACAGCTGTTTCATACATTTTGTTAAGTGTCATTGACATTTTTCTATGGAACAGCTGATTTTTCCCATAGTAAAAGTTGTCCATGATGAGTACTATGAGCCCTTTTCGGCTTAGCATACCCTTTATGAATAACCCTGTATATAGTGTATTTTGGTCGGATACCAACTTGCACATCCCGGGTTTACGGCTGATCCAAATAATCCGACTAGTAGTATTACTAATCAGAATGTTTGGCTGTTTGTTTCTTTTTAACACGCTTTTATTAGCTTCACCTGTATGTTTGTAACCGACTCCTTTGAGCGCGTTTTTGACCCACTTTAAACGGTCAGATTTCTTTCAAACTTTGTAGATATATCGAGGACCGATGACAATACACTAAACAAAGCGTGTTTTTTAGTTTTTTTAACTATTAATTTTTCTTGTTTTAAGATAGGCTTGACTACCTTGTCTGTCAATATACCATATCTATGCTTGAAACTTTACCTTGCTACAAGCTTTTATTTAACTTGCAATGTATGTGTGCAACTATGTTTGTTCGGGTGGAATCTTGCCACTCAATTTTGAACCACTTCCTAATGTCTGATTGAGCTGAAATTTGGTATACCTGTGTTACTCCGATGACAATGCAGAAAAGTTCTTATTTTTACAAATCGCTCCAGCCTTACTGAACATTTTTTATTTTATTTTTTGTTTAACAGTTAGATACAAAGAGATAATCATTTCTTGATAGTCTTGCCTGTATAGTAAGGTGGTAGAGATTGCTCTTAGCTGTTGGTGTTATCACCACCAGTTGCTAAGCTTAGTGTAATTTCTAGTGTTAGCAATAAAGAGTTTGTCATACCTGTGCTTTTCTATTCAGAAATCTACATTTCAGCCTTTGAACTCGCTTATCATAAAACTCATAAATTTTCCGAGTTCCAGAATCCAGAATAATGTAGTAAAAACTTTCAGTATACTAGATACAAAATGGGGCCCTGTACTTGCTTCTTTAAATAGCGCAAATCGAAAAAAACGTCGTTACGTACTCGTATATCGATACAATACTCGTATTTTCGAGTATGAATAATGTTATTTCTGTTTACGCCAGTTAACGCCCGCACTCTTAAATTTTTTTAACATTTTCTATCGAATACTTTAACGAAGATTTTTTAAGGATTCACGTCATAATGGCTATAGATTCGATGACGATAAAAACTTGATATACTGGTCTACAGAAAAACATGTTAATTTTCCACAATTTTAGAAGCTATTAATTTAACTTGCAAATGTACGTTAGTTTGTTTGTTTAGGTCAAATCTTGCAAGTCTTGCCACTGAATTTCGAAACACTTCCCGATGTAAATTTGGTACCTTCATAGGACAAAGCAATAAAGGCTTGTTTTTCAATTTTAAAAATATTTATTTCGAATCTCATTTCAAGCTAGGTAAACCGTTTCAAATTATTATTATACCTAAATCCGTACGACGAGACTAGTCTAAATTTATTTTTAGAATATTTTTTATAGCAGACACATAATTATGCGAGCAAGGAGTAATTCTGCGTTTTACATCGCCAATAAACATCATAATATTTTTAAATAAATATGCTGTAATTGCAGTTTGTTTTATGCTGTATGTGGTAAATAAATACCTAGATAGGATATGGAGCAAGATCAAGACTGATGTTCTAAATTAATACGTATTTGTTCTTGACTGACTTGATACCTACACGGTGATAGAAAGATGATTAAAAGTAGCGTATACTTTTCATTTCATTCACAAGAACTTTAAATAAAAAAAGTTATAGCAGATTTAAGGTCAAATTTCGGGAAAATCTTAAAAAGGTTTAAAAGTTACCCTATCTCCTAAACTATAAAACTTTAGTTAGGGAAAGTAAGCTTCAATAGGTAGCATATGACCTCCTCCATGCGTGATTTTGCTATGGCGGGTCCTGTGCCAGTCACCCTGTATATATAGTATGCACTTTCTGATTTTGAATAACTATTTGATTTGATTTGAACTATCTCTACATACACATTCTAAACGTACATTACGGCACAGTACGTGTACCTAATAATAAGATGAGTCATGCTGGAAATCTGCGATTTCTTTATTTTTCTTCCGGATTTAATGGAACGTTGACGCACATGAAACCAAATTCACTTGCACTGTCTTACTCTGATTTATTTATGCTTACACTAAACTTATTCTTCGTAAATTATTGAGGAATGCGAAAACGGGACCTATTTGTTCAGATATGGCTATTCACTATTCGATCGAGTCGAGTGGTGGCCGAGGCAAGGCAAGCGGAGCGTTGGTCGTCCGGAGACGAGATGGGATGAAGACATAGTCAGAGTCGCGGGTCGAACCTGGACCCGACTAGCATGTAACCGAGGCAGATGGCATAACGGAAGAGATACCCAACAGTGGGAGAGAGAACGCTGTAGATAATAATGATGACGGTTATTTTTAACCGACTTCCAAAAAGGAGGAGGTTCTCAATTCGGATGTTTGTATTTTTTTTTTTTTTTTTTTATGTATGTTCGGGCATAACTCCGTCAAATATAGACGGTTTTGCAAAATTATTTTTTTATTCGAAAGGGGTTTATTCCGAAATGGTCCCATTTAAATTTCAAATAGATCTGATGATGGGTTTTGGAGACAGACAACTGAACTCTTAAAAAAATGACAGCAAATCAAACGCAATCGCTGCTTTCTCATAAATATGCATTGTTTAAGCAATCACACATAATAACATCACGTCTGTACACTTGAAAGAGTTACGCAAAATGTTTCAGAATATCAGGGTACCACATTTCCTATCAAAGTTAGTAGTAGTTACATAATTTTTCGCGACTAGAAGCTAGTTGTAGCGCATAGGTAGTACTCGTTTCTTCAATTTTGATAGACTTAGGCTCTTGGTACATTTCGCTACGCAACTTTTAGACACTAATCTTGTAAAGTTATATCGCAAACATCTGGGATTTCGGCGACGTATACCTGTGTAAATGTGTACCTATACCAATATGAATTTGAATTACGTAATGCGTTAGTTGCTTAGATACTAAAATTGTTGGATAGCGATTTGCTCGTCACGCCAAAATCGTGGATGCCTGCCACTGCTTACTTCCCACTCAAAATTCAAAAATAAAATTATTTTTACAAAAAAAAAACAAAAACCGACTTCAAGACTAACAAACTTAAACTAAAAAGTAGAAAATAAAATTTTAATTAGTTTAAATCAAAGAGTATTAAAAGGCAACTAAAGATAAAATAGAATCAGTTAGTTATGGAGTCGGTGCCAGCCAGGGACAGTTTTGCTGATTTTACTTTGACTGGCACCGACTCCAAAACTATAACTGAATAACTTTTTTTTGTAAAAATAATTGAATAAGATCCTATTCAAAATATATTAGCACTAAATAAACTTATATTTGACAGTTTTGTTATTTCAAGAAATTCTTAACTGCTCGTTGCCTACTCTAAACTTCTATGTCAGAGTTAAATAAATGTTTGAGCTAGATACAACTACAGAATAAGTTGTTTTTTTTTATCAATAGCATAAAGTCACGAGACGAGCAAATCACTTGCCTTATGTCAAACGTCACGTTTCCCCATAACAGGTCTACGCCACCCAGAATTTGTTTTGTACCAGGTGGGACTAAAAGTATATATTACTCCGGTAAGGGATTATTTTGTTCAAAAATATTAAATGATTCCTACAGTTATTAGACATGATGTGATAATCGCTACACATATGCTTCCTTAGTCGCTATGTAACCGAATGAGGTCGCCCTTAGACCCCTGACTTTGTCTTAAATAAATTTTTTCGAAGTACCTACAAGAATACAAATATGGATAGTTCAAAGTACAGCCACGTCTGCCAGTCTCTACTAGAGTATGTTAGCTATTCCCTCGCTTAAAGCTCAAAGAAAAGCTCCCAAAATATAAAGGGAAATTAAAAAGCAAACAACATATCGAAGAGTTAGAAAAAGTTTTATCCTGAAAACCTTTAAGTTGATTTTTAACGTACCTAATTAATTAAGAGTACTCTCCAGCTACCTACCGAATGGCTTCAAAATAGAAAACTAAACAGACACTGATCCGAAGTAAAATATTCAGTAGTTATCAAATATCGCTGTGCGGCACAAACTAGTCGCCGGCAGTGAAGCGAGGCGACACCAACGAGGAATTTTTAAAATGGCCGCTTGCCAGCACTCCTCTTTTTAAATTAATTATTGTTATACCCGGCTCTAAAGCATTCTAATATAACAACACTCATAGCGCGCGAGTGGGTGTCGAGAACGCTACCGCGGAAATTTACGACCGTTTGATTTTCCCTCTTAATCTTAGACAAGTCCAATCAAAATTCTATGTCAATCCATCGCTTTCTAAACACAATCGCAAACACTGTATAGACTAAACAAAGCACTTCAGCGGCAGGTCGTTGTCATCGCCGCCGCTATTTCGGTAGTCCGAGACTTTCCTTATCCATCGCTTACCTAAGAAACATTTTTAGAACCGTCAATCGTTAATGAAAGCTTATAAACAACTGGGCCATCTTCCGTGGTTTTCATAATTACGTACATTTTAACAGTGGCGTATAAATGAACATCGTAATTTTATTAGACGTCAGCGGAGGTGAGGATTGATTTAAACCCCGTATATATATCATAAAAGTGACTCGCAATATACCTACAAATAATAAATTATAATAACTGATTGTTTATGAAAGGATGATGTGTTTTTAGTTCAACAAAAACACATTTGTGTCAAGCTTACAGTCCGGCTTTGAGCCGATGCAGTTTTGGTTGAAAAATGCACACATTTATTTTGGATTACTTAAGATATTTGTAAGATAGATCTGCACTGTAGTATGTTTTGTCTGAAATCTTTAAAAGCATTTTGTATTAGCTCCATTCAATAAAATAAATGTTCAATTTATTTCGCAGATGATTGTACTGCACAGGCAACTCAGACTACGTGGCAACAAAGATAAACCAATAAATTATTATCTCTATTCGCATTTTGTAGTTTTTTAGAAGGATCTACAGCGAAAAATAAAATACTGAGTCGTAAAGTTTGTAAATAAATAAAAGCTTTACAGAAACTAAGAAATCATCTTTATTGAATGATGACGTCATGATTTATTTGGCAGTGTTTGTTCTAACATATATTTATTTCGTAATAATGTCTGTTGTTCAAGACTCGAGAAACCATTTTCAAAGATAAAAATAATGTGGGAACTTTATTTCATAGTAATATCTCCTAAAATAACGCATACTTGAAATCTTACGCAACTCAAACACTAGTGATGTTTAATAGGACCTAATAAAGCAACAACTAAAATGCTGAAATGTTATTATTTTCCATTCGGCATCTTTAAATAAGTACCAGCTAGATTGATATCCGCCTGGGTGACCTCAATTACCTATGAGCCGCCCTGTCACGTCTTCGGCTAATTATAACATGTAGGCATTTTTATTGCTACAAATCTTGGAGCGACGATCCAGCTTTTGACAGGTCCGAATAGTACAAAACAACGGTGTCAATTCGACACCCGTCGCGCGCTCCACCTAGCGCGACCCGCAACAAGACTCCACCGACCGACCGTCACAAAACTCGAAAACCATAAACATTTAACTCCACAACAAAATCTACGCCCACAGAAATATCCCAGCATGAGAGACAGCTCAAGAAACAGCAAATCACCAATCTGTGGTTCGAGTCAACTGCTTTATAAACCTATCCATCCATCTTTCATAACACTCCCTTCAAAGCAATGTCAACACTTCAGCCCCGTGATTTATCGACGGACATAGCTCACGATGGCCCTGCGGTAAACGCGATAAAATAAAAATACATAACTCAAGGCAGATGCCACTAGAGATTTGGACATCAATTTCAAGATTTGTCTCTTACGAATAGAAATTACAGTTCAATATCGATGAAGTAGAGTTTAGTTTTGTATGCGATAAAATGGTAGTCGGCTAGCGATGTGCGTGGGCTTTGGCTTGATGCCAGGAATCACCTGCCGACCCTTGTATACCGATAAAGCCAAACATTATGTACGATGGTATCTAACGCACTTATTGTTGTACAAGACGCCATTATTGCAGATTACAAAACTACTCGGAAACAATTTTCGCTAAAATATAAATAAATAAACACTAGCAAAATCATACACGCAACGGTACGAGGATTATTACAAACTCGAGATTCAGATACAAAGGTTCATAAAACGCACCTACACCTACGTTTGTGTTAGACTCGAAATAGAAAAATTAAAACAACAACATTGTAAATTCACGATAATCTTTACTATCTAATAGAAAATGTTGTAAAGTTGAAACGTTGCAGGCAATATCTGATCTACACTCATTTTTACGGTAAATATCATCAAAAAATCTGTCGCCACGGACTCTTTGCTCTGCTCTCAAAACAATCATATTTTTCGCACACGGTCTGACTAGTCTTTCAAAGAATGCGAGCAGCCTAACCTTGATAGATCTATGGGTATATATATATATATATACCTATCATCTGATAGGTATTATGAGTTCTAGTCGGATTTCAGTTCCCAAGACAAAAAATACCGCGTAAGATTAATAGTGGTCATGACAGACGCGTGCGCAGGTGTCTGGTGGAAGGGCAGTGATGCCAGCAACGCAGACTGGGTACCTGGTGCCAAGCGAAAGCACAGATCTGTGGTCTGATACCAGTGCCAAGAATACCTCACAAGTTGGCTGCCGTGACAAGGAAACGATTAGAAGAGCAAATGGGAAATGGGAAGAGCAAATGATAAATATGAATTAGTTTGCACGTGTCACTGCGGGAACAATAGGAAACATGCCCGTTGATATGGACACTTTTATAGATAGCAACAAACTAATCAAGGTCACGTTCTGGGAAGTATGAGAACTTTGGATCGAAGACTTATTTTTAATTCACTCTTCTACAGAGTTATAAGGAAAGGGTAAAACCGAAAAAAGCTAACCACAAAAGGGCTCGTAGTACTCGTCGTTACGAGCAACTTTTACTGTGGGACCAACCCTGAACGCGAAAAAAATTCAATTGTTTCAAACATTTTGTCGAGGGTCATCAGCATTTATAGAGTTCTGAACTTCCCCTTATGGCGGGACACCGATATCTGTCTGTCTGTATGTCTCAGTTAAATTATCATAATAGCTAACGACCTGAAATTTATCATGACGCTAAATAACGTTAACCACTACAATTTTTGCAAAAAATGTTGAGAAATAGTCTATATACCTGAAAATTGAGTCCTGGAATGGCGACCTAAAATTTTAAAGCCAAGCAAAGTGGTCATGTTGGGTACCAGATGAAAGTTAATCAATTTGTACATAACAAATTCAAAATATTTTTTTATTCTACGACAATGAGCCTATTTCGGCTTAGCATATCCTTTTCTTAAAGCCCTGGCTACTGATATTATAAAGAGGTAAATTTGTATGTTTGTACAGGATATTTGGAACTACTGGCCTACTTTAAAAAGATGTTTCACTATTATAAGGTTACACTATCACTGGCTTGATGTAATAACCCCAAACCTGCAATACTGAAGGCCGAGCAGAAGTCACCGCAGCAGCAGCAATGCAGTGTGTCGCGCCGGGTCTTGAATTCTGAGAATTCAAAATTCTAGATGGCGCAGACTTGTTCTGGGCAAAGGCGAGCAATATGCTCGTCTCGTCATTTAATATTATAAAAAAGTGTGCCCGGAATCCCAAGCATGAGCTAGTACTATCCATATAGGATGTACACATTTTTTTTACGAAAATGGCTAGTACACTTTTCGAAAGCAGCTTTCCTACTTGATATGTATTTACCAACTTGAGTTTCATAACTTTTAATGAAAACAAACTCAAAACCAAAAATATTTCAATTAGTACCCTGAAAGTCAAATACTTTATACTCGTACGTTTTCAAATAAGGATACACGCAAAGCTCTGAGCAAAGCTTAGGACGACTTGCGTCTCAAAAATACTAACAAAAAATATTTCTTTTGAGGAGTCTTAATAGTCTCTATTAAGACTTAATATATTAAGTTTTATGAAAAGTCAAAGACCAGAAGTTGTTATTAAATATTATTAAAAGACTGGACTGACTAAGATTGTTTTTGGTGTTTTTGAAACTCTTTAAATGGTCTTTATTATTTATTCCATCTACACTGTATTTACTAATATAATACATTAATAATAATAAGAAATTTTACAGCAGATTACTCAAATGTCACAGTATTTACAGATGAAGACAGCATGCAATGTCCATAACAACAGTAAATAAATTAAAATTTATTAAAAATATTATTAGTGAAAATATTCACGATTCCTGTGAGAAAATCGATAAAACTGCAGGGCTCAGCTATATAGTTTCCATAAAAGTTTCCATTTAATACGCACTTTGTATGGTTAGATTGTTTTTTGTGCTAGTTAGGTACAGTATACTCACGAATATTGACAAGTAACTTTTTCGGTGTTTTTTATAACTTTTATTAAGGCCACTCTTAAGACATTTAAGTAACATAAACTTTACAAAAAAATGAACCCAAAAAAAACTCTTAAATCGGTTCACAATTAATGAAGAAATCGCGTACCATACACAACAAAAAAGTCCAATTGAGAAGTTAGTCCTTTCTTTGAAATCTACATAAAATATTCTATAGTTCGTAGAGTAGCTACGGTCGTAGCGGGTAGTGTAGTCCTGCTACGCCTCAATATCGCCGTAGCTCGTATAGGACCACCGAAGTCGGATTTTATACTTACATACTTGATCGATGACCCATAAACTTTGAATTTTCAGCCATTTAAAAAATATATAAAGTATTTTGCTTACATCTTACACTAATATTCTATTAGAAATAATATAAATATTTTTTCATTGAACTAAAACTTTAAAAGGTTATTTTTGTAGACTTCACAGTTCTGCTGTACCTGTGTAGGTACAACTTTAAGACTAATAAAATATAAGACTAATGTAAATTTATTTCTTGAAACTTGGTTGAGATTTTCACAAAAGTTGTATTTTCAAAGTAGATTTTAAAATCGTAGAGCAGCTACGTTCGTAGAGGGAGCTACAATCCTGCAATGCAAATAACATTGTATGTTGGACACACTATGCTGCAGTCGAGCGTTTATAAGAAAAATATTATTAAAATTAAACTTTCACAAAAAATTACATTTGGGTTTTCAGTAATAAATGTTATTCCTAATGCAATTAATAAATGCTTAAAATTCTTCGTAGACCGTAGGGCTGCTTCATGCGTAGAGGGTGTTACACTCCTGCTACGCCGTAGTCTACCGCTCCATAGGTTTACAATTCTTTATGCAATTTACGTTTGATTTGCATTGTATTGTAATTTGTAAAAACAAAACAAAAGGTGTAAATATTGCGTAATTATACAAATGTAGGTAAAAGTATTGGTACGAGAAAGAATTATACAATTTAAGTACATATGTTATAAATATAAATCGCTTATATTATATTTATAACTTTGTAGCTTTTTTTTGTTAATTTTGTTTTGTTTTTTGTTTTAGTAATACAGACTTTTATCACGAGTATAAGTATGATCTTTTTTACGCCACATCAATGCTATGTCACTAAGTACGTAAAAAACGAAGGACATCTTTGTTATTACATTTAAAAGGTGTGTTTTGTGAGGTTAATTACTGGCGAATAAACTGCTTTTAATTTGTTTTTGAGTTTACACTGAGCATTATCACAAGTGCCATACTGGCAACCCTTTCCTCCAAAAGTATGCTTAGTCAAATTTAGACCTTATGGCTTTGACGTAGAGTTTATTTTAGGTGTAGTAGAATGTTCGGAGAGAGCTTATGTTGGTAACAGTATAGTATCTGGCAACCGGCCCGCTCAGGGCTACCATCGAATAGTTGAAAAAACTGGGATAAAGTCGTTGAACAATTTATTCCTAATTTTTTATTTTTCACCCACTCCTAAGCCCCCATACTTCCTTAACCCTACAGATGAGTTTATTAACCGACTTCAGAAAAGGAGGAGGTTCTCAATTCGACTGTATGTTTTTTTTTTAGATGTATGACTTAATTATTCATAAGAACTTTTGAGAAAAAAAACGGGGGGCATACAATGTAAATGTTCTTGTGAAAACAAATCTTCACTTTTCTAACATAGTAGTTTTCTTGAAATTTTTTTACAAAATTAAGAGACTGTTTTCATAAAGTGTGTTTTTTTATGTAATTGAGTGACGAGACGAGCAAATCGCTCGCCTGATGTAAAACGTCACGTTTGCCCATAACAGGTCTGCGCCACCCAGAATTTTGAACTCGCAGAATTCAAGACCCTGCGTAGCACAGCACTGCGCTCGTCACCCTGAGATATAAGTTGTTTAATCTCCCATTTGCCCTGTAATTTCACTGGAAACAATGCCCTTCCAACCAGAACGCAGTAATGTTTGCACATTACTGCTTGGCGGTATTAAGTGTGAAGTGATTAGCCGATGTCAGATTGTTTAGGTTTCCCGAAGGTTTTGCGGCTTGCTTGAATACTCAATTTTACCCACCCACTAACTCTATTACAAAAACATCAGCGAAATGGATAATTAAATTCATTTGCTTAGTTTTTTTTTATATCCTGCCGAAATCAATGTATGTGCGCGCCCTAGTGCGCTGCGTTCGACCGAAGCTTATAAAAGAGCGCGGCGATCTGT
The DNA here is from genome assembly GCA_949125135.1 of Alcis repandata. NCBI lineage: Eukaryota > Metazoa > Arthropoda > Insecta > Lepidoptera > Geometridae > Alcis > Alcis repandata. The sequence goes on along the minus strand of OX421226.1, from coordinate 3,737,069 downwards.
TACCGTGCCCGGCGCGCCGCATACTCCCGACGCACTCCCCATGGGGCGCACTAATCTCTCTCGATAGCATTAACAAAATATACCTATGTATATCAACCATTAACCGAGTTAAGGGACCAAGTGATACAGTGATACGGTAAGTTCCCAGTGGAAGTTTTACCAGGACTGTGTGCAGTGAAGTGACTTTTTAGTGCTTTTCAGCCGACTCGAGGATTCTAATTATTACGGACGTTCCAAGTGGATATCATGAAATAACGTGTGGAAATCTTACGCGAAGTTAAAGTTGTTCTTCAAAAGTGACATGCAGAAGTCAGTGTTGCCAGAAATAAATAAACAGAGTGAATTATGTACAGATTGATACTTTGATGTACGATAAATCCAGAGTAAAAAGGTTGCTTGCAAATTTCTTGCAAGCAGAAATTTATTATTTTTGGTGAAACTGGCTACTGTTAAGCTAAAACAAAAGAATAAGCGGTAGATATTCTAATGAATAGGCCATGCAGCGCCATCTTTGAGCGTATCAAATTACTGTCTCAGGTATAAATAATTCAAATATTGGTAATTTTTGCTTAGGTGTAATTTAAACTTTTTCGATGCAATCAAAAAGTAAGAATTATGACTTGGAAATTGTGAGACCAATAATTACTCAAATGCGTGAATCTAGTCGACTTAATTAGTCGACTAGAGGCGATTAAAAAACAAAACTTTACAAAGAATTGTTGCATTTTCAACAAAATAGAGGCATCTGTCTAAAAATTATTTTATCATTAGTGGGAAATATCATGTATTTTACCGCCAAGCATCCATGAGCATCGTGGGTGAAATTGGCAGAGAGCATCACCATTTGACTTTGAGCATTTCAGTCCGCCGTTAGGTATGTGCCTATTTAATTTTAGAACTTCAGTCGCCAACTCTTTAACTGTCACGGTCGTTTTAAATATCTAGCACCGGTTATCTACGTCAGCAAGGTACATGATAGCGTCATTAGTGAGATGGGTGCTAGTCTCAAGGCCAAATGCCTACCTTCAGTGCTTTGTGTTTGGAACAATACTTAATGGGATAAAACAAACGATAAATTATAAAGTTTAAAATTCGAACTCGAAATATAAGAGCAGCGGCTGAGCTTTGAGTTTAATCTACCGTCAACAGTGTTACTCTTTCCAATTGTTGCCAGCTGTAAAAATATTCATTATAATATTAAGATTATAAAAGCTCGAATATGCGGAACAAAGCACCTAATATTCGTTGACGTCAATCTGCGCCATTACACACCCATAGATAATGTTTGTTTTTTATTTAAGTTTCTCTATTTCAAATGGTCTAATAAATTGTATGACGTCATACAACAGCATACCTGAAATGTGATGAACACAAAAATATTAGAGGCTTAGTAGAGCTCATAAAAATGATAAATAATTATTATGCTTCGTTTCTGCCATCGTTTACTATTAAACAAATATAGTTTTGATATTCTCAGCATGCATAGTGATACCTATAATTATAAAGTAAATATCTTTTGGTTTATAAATAAATAAACTAATTATTATATTTAATGCTGCCAGCCGCCAGGGCACATTTCCTCCGGGAGCAGCATGAGGTTATATTTTATAATCCCAAACTTGCGAGACCGAAGGTCGAGCAGCACCGCACCGTCTTGAAATCCCGGGCATAAGCTAGTTTTATGCGTCATTTTTAATGATCATAATCTAATATAATATACGTAACACAAAAAATCAACATCTGGAAAATTCATTTTTTATTTAAATAACTAAAACCCTAGCCAAATTTTTAGACACAACGAGATTTAGGGGCCCGGCGTTTTAGGTACGCAGCGAGCAAACAATAGTATGTTTTTTGTTCTAGGAGAAATAAATAATAAATGAAGTCTTGAAAATAAAGTTAGGTAAGATGTAGAGAAACCTGCAAAAGGTTTCGATAATTAAAAATAGCCTCGTACTACAATCAGTTACATCAGTAAAGCATCTTTAAAATATTTCGCATTATTCGATGTAAATACTCAGGTATGTTCTTAGGTATAGTAAAACGCTGACCTTGCCAGGTAAGACCAAGACTAGCGGGGATTTGTAGCCATTTTGAGCAAATCCCAGCCGACGTCTGCCGCTGGCAGGGGCGCTGGCAACACGATAATTCTATTTCGATTATTACCTTCGCCTGTTTATTTGCAGATGACGAATAGCCTTACAAACATCGGGTACGTAGCCTACATGCGAGTACACGCTCTAATAAAACACGTTTAGGGTTGTGCCATTTGATTTAGCTTGAAGAAAGCTGTGCGGATATCGACTAAATGTTAATGTCGCGGTTTTGAAGCTTAACTTGAAGTTCCAAATAACAAATAATTATTTTTAAAGGCTGGAAAGAAAATGTTGATAGGCTAACATGAAAATGTAGTCAGAGACAAACTTGTTTTTATCATACCAGTGCCTTATCAGGAAGATAGTAGACTACTTTGTTTAAACACTCTAAAATTTCCCAAAGAAAAAACCTTTTTTTTTTTATTTATATACTTAAATATCTACGAAATCAACTTGGAAGCATTTATACCAGTTTGTGATGATATTGGATTCGTTGCCTAGGGCTCGTTTTCAAAACGATAATGGCAACCCAAAATACATTCGCTTTTCAAACGCCAATGGTCGTTACATTATCTAGGAATTTTAAAAGCTTATTTCGGTACTCCGCGCCTTGCAATATTCGATGTAGTTCAATGTAGTCCGATCGAGCGTATTTATTTATTGCATCTTTGATCCGACTCTATTCCATTGCTACCTCAAAGTACCTACATACTGTTTCTAGGAAGTCGTTCGCGGAGAAGATAGAACAGTAAAAGATTATTTCGTACGAAATGTAGAGGTTGATTAATTTGTCTCGTAAAAGTATGGCTCATGGAGTGTTTTATTCCTATTTTCTGCTTTAAAACAAATAAATTAGAACACATGAAAATTTAGTACCGAATTCGGGAAAAATATCCGAAATTTCGCTGCAAATTGTCACAACAATGCCCAATTAAACTTGCAGTATTTGCAGGCTTTAAAGTGGGTATAGATTGTCAAACAGTTACTATGATTTTAGCTACTCCATATTGTCCGTATATTTTTCAGCAATGACCCTTTTTTCACAAAAATATTTGCTTACAAAACAAAGACAAGGCCACGGAAAATTTTGTTTGTTTTTAATTCTGAAAAGGACACGTACCTACGGATTAAGTTTATTCCTCTTGAGTATTCTACGGTTTTTGTTGAAATTACCATTTAAAATAAAGCATAAATGGATAACAAAACAAGGCTTAGACAATCTTATTATCGAATACAAAAACCATTCTTAGTGTAAAAGCTTTTTAGAGTGATCTTACACGAGTACGATCTCACCTTATATAGAAAACAGTATGTAACAGTGTCTAGTTTTTCTTTGTAGCATTTTTACGGTAGAGTCCTGAATCTTTTTCTACGAAAATCTATTGACCTAATTTCAATGTTAGCAAAAGCGCAAACTGGCGAATAGCAGTAAACCACGGCTTGATGAACTTGGAAGCTCAACCGTAGAGTGGCAACAATAAACGTACTATTTAGTCGTGAAGTGTGTTGATGTTAGTCGTACGAGTACCGTAGTGTGTTTGTTATTTTATGCCATGTGTATTTTCGCGTATCGTTGTAGGTTTTGACGCCATAGGTGGCAAACAAGCAGAAGGACCTGATGGTAGGCGATCACCGTCGCCTTGCAATGGAGGCGACGGTAAAAGAAAAATAGTCTAATCTAGAGTCTTTTCACGTCCTTGGTAAGAAGTGTATCGATACTCAGTACTACCAAAGAGCCTACCTAATTAAATTAAACAGCTATGTATTTAAAATTTCACTATCCTTGTCTCATAGTGCAAACCACGTCTTAGAAAAATGTTTCGTTTTGTAAAAAGTAGAATTTTCTACCAATTTCTACTTAGGCAAGGAAAGCAATGTTAGATTAAAGAACAAACAAGAATATGAACTTAATCTCCAAAAGTACGTGGTTGTATAAATCACATTGCAATAAATAGTATACAGAGCTAAATTAAAAAACCCTAAATTAAAAGACCTGAATTAAAAAAAACTAGCCGTTGCATAGTAAAATGCAATCGATACAAAGAAATGTAAAGAACAACTGATTTAATTCCCAATTTCAGAGTTGTTTCCTAGTAAAAGTCGTTCAGAATTATGAGCACTTTTCCATGATTTCAGCAGTACAGGTACACCTAATAGTTAACTTGCATTACTCAATACTTTATTATCTATTACAATCAAATAGCAAAAATCAATAATCGACCAAAACAGATAAAGAATAGACGCCTATCAATCATTCTGTAAGATAAACCGCAATACACCAACAAAAAGGAAATCATTAACCTTCCAGAGTAGGTTAACACGTCAAAATATAAACAGAGCCGGTTCCCAGAACCGCTAGGTAATATGTAGTATCTTCATGATAGTAATACCTATTCTGTGTCTATTAGCATATTACTTATTGTTATTACCCATCACTGATGACCGGCGTTCAATAATTATTGCATAAACATATGACGCGCAGGTCCAGAAATACAGGATCGGGTATTAATTGATGAACCATAAAATATCGTAAATAGTACACCGGCTCGGGCTAGAGTGATTTTTAATCGCTCGTTAAACATGCAAGCGGGTTTATAGCTAATATCGAATGCTGCCAATTGGAGTCGGTTTATTGTAAACCTTCCACCGAACACCGGAAATCGGCCAGTAATCGCTAGCTTGAGTTTGACGTGCCGACTGTTTAAATCATAGTAAACAACGTTTGCAGTTTGTTGTTTTTTGAGACAAATTGGTCGTTAAGGTAGAAATAAACTGGGATTATGACTTCTGAAAAATACTGGTAGTTTTATAGATGAGTAAGGTTAACGGCTGATGACGTAGCAGTAGATGGCGTAGCTTGAATCGTAGAGGCTACTCCGCAAAATATTTTTGTTCAACTGCATTTTCTATTTTGAAACAAGAAACAATACCCAAAGGATGGTATTGTTTCTCGGGTATGTTACTTAATAAGAATATGAATGATTGTTTGCTTGCATGAGTAATCCAACTCCCGTATTATGTTCTATGCATATTTTTTTAGTATTATATAAAACAAAGATAAAGATAAATTATTTATTAGCATAAAACACGAGTGGATTGACGTTAAAAACGAAAACAAAAAACTAAAAACGACAAATCGAACTTAATTACTAGCGTAGGTACCTAATAGATATTTGTTGAGAAAAAGAACTAAATATGTAAGCATCCCTTTTTTGCCAAAAAACTATTCAAAAATCTACATTCAGTTCGATCAAAATCACATACCTACCCAGCTTATAGGTACCTAGCATTCATGTAGAATCTAGATACATAAAACAAGATGTTCTGTTCAATTACGTAAATACAAGTTTTGAATGTGCGCATTCTACTAAATAGGTATCCGAACATAGATACCTACGGGCGATATATCTTCGTAACGATCCTATTACGAGCTGACCAGATTAAAGGAACGTTTACAGACTCAAAGCGTTGCGATGCCTCTGTTGCTGTGTTTAAAAATCTTCTGGAAAATGTTTTATGATCAAATGATACTCGTACCTACTTACGTGTTCTCGTAATCTCGTCCAAATGCCAAGTAGGGGGAGATATCGTGCATTTTTGTAACGAAAATGTAATTTAGCTGATTGATGGCTTGTTTCTAATTATACTCGTAGAGCAAAAACAGGATCAGTAGTTGCAAGTAATCGTATTAGTAATAATAAATGTAAAAATTGTATACCTACGTTTAAAACTAATTTTCTATTGTGTAGCATACGATGAGCTAAACGTTTAAGATGAATCATTATAGGTGATTACTGTGGGTTCATGTCTTTTGAAGGGTTTTCTAGGTGTAGGCCTTCTTGAAGTCATGTAAGTTTCAAAGGGATGATACTTTGAAACTCACTTGACTTACCACGGACAGGCTGTTTGTGACTTACTGTTCCGTAAAGAGAGCACTGAATACGGGCTTTAGAGATGGGAGAGTTAAAAGACCCGGGGTTCCCTCAAGTAAAATATAAAACCTTTTTAGAAATAGCAGGGTGCTTCGTGGCTGGGTAGGTTATTAAGCGCTATGTCAAAATCGGTTATCTTAAAAAAAAAAACACGCCTAGGGCGTCGGTATGGCTTGAACCAATTTTCACTAAGTACAATATCTTAAGCTAAATTAGAATACACTTAAATTCCACGCTGTAGACATACATAAGTGAAATATCGTCCACGCCACCGTTACCATTAGCACAAGCAAAAGTTAATTCTCGTACACATAAAAACAAGTCGTTTAACACAATCCGCCTGCGGTAATAGTTAACATTGGCATTCAGATGTTTTCCTCGGAGATCTATTTCCCTCTGATTTTATATTTTCACTCTAAATATAAGTACGCCCAGTCAAAGGCGTTTGACATTTTTTCTGGTTGCTGGGAAGTATTTGTCGGGGTCGTAAAATACACGTTTTAAAGGCACGTCACATATTTTTTCACGAATTAAACAGCTGCTCTTACAGGTAGGTTATTGTGAAAGCTTTTCTTGCTTTCTCATGTGCGATTTATCGCACATGAGAAAGCTCAATAAAAGCTCAACATTTTAATGTTGAGGTAATTGTTGTTACAGTCTTAAGTGATTTAAATTGTAGATATAGCCACATAACATGATATTAGCCGGGTTTACGTGATACCTACGGTTTTAAAACTTCTGTGAGCTTTTGCCGACAAAAATAGTAGAATGACGACTATATCTCTACATTACCATATTTTTTATTGCCTTTATCTGACTCAATCAAGGCGTTCAGGTCTATAAATTCCATACGAATTTATTTACTTATATTGACTTTAAACGGAAATAAATTATTTTCGTCATCTACCTTCCTATTTTATTGCAAAACGACAATTATACAGTTTTCTGTTAACCCTGACGGTTTCTATTTATAACCTATAGGTCAAAAATTCTAATTTACCCGCGAAAACTTTTTACAGGTTTTATACAGTTTTTATAGGTTTTAATGTACATGCCTGCATAGCATATTTTCTAAACAAGCCTTTATTCGTGCTCATAGATTACATAAAGCGATAGAAGTTAGCCTGGATCTTGAGAATACTTAGAAAATTACCTTCATCTCCACCTTTAAAGCATAAATTGTACTAATTAGCTACAATTTATGCTTTAAATAATGAACTAAAAAAAACTATGCCATAAAAGAAAAGACAACTTTTCGCCAATGAAAAGTGCCACACCAGAAAGGGGGACAGTGTGCATAGAGGGTGTTTGCAGAAAAAAAGCAGATACTTACACAGGAAAATCGGATTTAAAACTGCAAAGTGCAGATTTATGTATCTAGAGAGCTAGATCAAAATTGTAGATGTTTCGGTTTTTGAATAGATAAGCTTATCTTCGCGCTCATAGTTCTAGAGAACTTCATAATTTATCCCTACAACATTTCCGTTTACCCCCGTTTAACTTGATGACATTGGGAGCTTAAAAAGTCCCGTATAATTTGAAGCGCTCTGCAACCTTCATGTTAATGAAAAGTATACTCTCTTACTTCATTATTTTCTTCCCCAAGACTTTCGATACTAAATGAAAGTTTGAAAATTAAAGCTTCATATAATTAGGCGTAACCAAAGAATATGGTTTTTTAACTACTCGTAGGTATTTAAATAACTATGAAATGTCAGTCGAAACCAGAAACGTTAAATATTAAAATGCAATTTCATACGCACATGTGAAGATAAAAATTAACAACTCAATTAGGATGATAAAACTACCCTATCGTTTGATTAAGGTTTTTATCAGACCATGGAGTTTTAATGCCAGCGAACTCATATACTAGTCGTATTCGGCCTTAACGAAAATCCTATTCGACAATTTTAAAAAACGCCATTATTAGAGATAATAATTAAGAAAACAACCTTTTTAATAGTCGTAAACAGAAGTGACCGCAAATCAGCGCCGGGAGCTCGAGCCGGGCAGCGCCTGCTATAAAAAGATCATCACAGGACGGCCGGCGACTGCCGCCGCTGCGCGACATGCAACCCTGGAAAGCGACTCGGCTGTGCCATCGAGTACAGTACTGTTGCCAAAATAATTAAAGAAATCTCCGACGGTGTCCCTCCACCGCGCCCGCGCCGCTCTAAAATCGTCGCTCTTCGCCCGGGAGTCGATACTCGGGGCGCGGCGGGAAAACATCTCCCGCGCCACTTTTATTTCTTCTTTCCTTCCCGACGCTGTCGAAAAAATTATTTCAGTAAGTTCCAAATTACCATAAACCGAAATAATTGTGCGGGTAGTACCAACGAGTGCGAATAAAGTGCCCCTCACTGTTGTAAAAGGAAGTTAGTGCTTACAATAAGTGATAAAGTGTTACATAACGCGGAGTAAAATTCTCAATTTTAAAAATACCGCATTTTGTAGGCGCCTTTGGCACCGAAATAGCTTTCGGTCACGTGGTACATTTTAACCTATCGTGCGGCTCCACATTAGTCTTGAACTCTAATTTGAAATATGGTATTAAAGTTGCAGTCTTTCAATTTCTTGGCAAAGTTATAATTTTTGAACGGGTTTGAATCAAAAACATTATTTTATTATTCATTTTTATAAATGACAGATATTGAAAGAACTTGTTTTGATTAAAATGGTACCAAAAAATAATGAAAGGTGGCGCTCTGATCGATCTTGATTTTACGTCAGTTTCGGAAAAAATGACGGCTGGATTGGATACGTGTTCCTGTCGTTTATGATATTTACGAGAAAAGTATTAAAATTAGTACAAAAAATAGTTCTAGATTAATTAAATAAGAAGAATTGTTAAAAATAAGTGAAGGACTGTGTTTATCGGTTGTATCTCATGAATTTAAATATACTCTTTTGGTGAGTGGTGCAGTGAGAAAACGGTGCTTGCAAATAGGATATCGCTCATTACCTGTAAACGCTGCTTGGCCTATTTATCTGAAGATCAACTGGAAAACGTAAAATGATTCTCTAAGCCTGTACCAAAAGTGGCTTTTCAAAACATTTGACGTTCACCAAAAATTGATATAAAAAATATTCCTGAAAACATCAATGGATAGATCTTCATCGGAATATTTTACTAATTGGAAAACAACTTTATTCTTGACTTTTCTTATTATCTAATCGTATTGTTGCAATAATTTCCTAGATTCCGTGCTCGATAGAACATAACCTCAAATCTTCAAGTTGATAATGATGACTCGTCATTTCTAACCTCTACTCTGTTTTTCTTTTTAGAACTGACGGCAACGTAGCAATTCCACCATGGAGGACGCTCACTCGAAATCCGTGGATGAAGTTTTAGGATATTTTGGCGCAGACCCAGACAAAGGCCTCAGTCCAGACCAAGTAAAAAGAAACCAAGACAAATATGGGCCAAATGGTAAGTAATGTTTATCCTTATCAATAATGCTAGTCCATTTTAATTAATTGTATAATTTTTACTTTAAACTAATTAGAACAGTTGTATGTACGGCAAGGTCAATTTGCACAAAATCTACATATTCGTCAGACAACATTACCATTTAGCACAAAGAGTTAGTAATTTTAGAAACAAACAATTGCTATTGTGTTTCAATAACAGGCAATTAATGATATTCGGTTTATAAAGATATTAGAGCAATCTTCAGATCTGAAGATTAAATAAAAGGCTTAATACAAAACAACAATTAACTGTAACACCTTTGTGTTCAGTCAAGGACTAATTTATAACAAACTAAATAGAGACTGTGATATCTTTGCATTACCATAACAAAAGCACACCATAAAGAATACCTATAGCGATAACTCCTTTTACTACAACTGTTTAGGAATAAAACTTCTCATAATAAAAGTAACGGAAAGTTTATATTTCCTTTGCATCATCTGTAACTTAAGGTGTGCAAAACTTGCGTTTCACATTTCAATTAGTGCTAATAAACTAGAAAAGTCTTCTCACTAAGAAAGTAATAGATAAAACTATATTTTTATCATACTCCAGAATTGGGATTTTTTTTTCCGTAATTATTATTTGGCCGGTCTATATAATTTTTAAAATACCTGCATTAATTTACCTCTCTAAACCTTCCGATCATCTTCTAATGGCTGTGAAAATAGTTACTTCAAAGAAATGAATCCCTTCGGGAATTATATAATAACCCTCATTTCTCAGTTGTGTCCTATTTCTCATCAGTCAGGGTTACTTGAAATCTTGCCAGATGATTAGACTTGACCATGAATAATTCATTGTTGACAAGGCGAATTAAAAATACGACACCTTGCCACATTATTCCTGTTAAGCTTATATTACATAAAGGAAGTTGATATCTGACGATAATTAATTAGTAGGTACCCTTATTCATTTTAAAACTTGACGATTGGCACACTGAACATGAGTTTTTGAAATTCGTTTACGTTATATTTATTTATACGTAACAAAATTAGGTAGGTACTTTTCCTTATTTATTCATATTTTAATGTTTTCATAGTTAGGGATGTCCTTTATTCTTTGTATTTGAAGTTTAGTGGGGAAAATAATGTGTCACACTCAAATGTGTCAACCGTACTTTATTTCAATGACCCCTTAACCTAGTTACTTCAGACAAGCTATATATAATTAAATTATGATGATTTTTCTAAATTCTAAATATGTACTTGCAAAGTATAAAAAAATTGCAAACATTGAGACTTACAACACATTACTCATATTTCTAAGAAACTCATAACATAGTTCTTAAAAAAATCTTCTGAACTAAGCAATCAAATGATTAATGACTCCCGTATAACACCTAGGTTTCACATGTAAAAATTCACACTGTACCGCACAGTCAACCTCCGTTTATGTAAATTCAACTTGCAGATAACGTGGCGAACCGTACATTAGGATGTTTTCTTCAAAATTTTCTTTATTTAAATATACTTAGAATACTTTGAAAAATCAATTCAATTAATTTTCTTATAAACCTATTCATAACCACTCAATTTTGATTCCAAAATTTTAAATTTTTCAGCAGCGAGTCAAAATTCTTTTTACAACTCGTAGAAGCTTAACCAATAAACTAATATTTTTCTCTAACAAATGCGTTAATACTGAGCTACGATTATACAACTCCATAAAAATAATAGCCTAAAATGCTTTCATGAATACGTCATGAAATTTCAATTTAACTCCATGGTGAATATAACCTACAATAAAGCCTACACTTAACAATATTACTTTGTCACCTTAGAACGGTTACCTTTCTGTATTGACATAGTTTTTGTATTCAAACAGTTTTATCATTATTGGAGTAGCAAAATATTTGATAAGCACTACAGATTATACAATATACCTACATTTACCTACCTTAATGACTCTAAGACGCACATAGTGTCTTTGTAATGACCTCTTAAATTAAACAGGTAAATGTTAAGGCAGCTAAATACTATGTAAACAATAATTAAAGATAATTACACTTTTTACCCGACTGCGGTGAAGACAAAAAAGGAGGGTTATGTGTTTGACTTGTATGTTTGGCTGTCTTTATCGTATCTACTAAACGGCTGAACAGATTTTGATAAATGATATGGCGTTAGATTCGTCTATATCGCGGGAGGTTCATAGGGATATTGAAATTATAAAAAATCAGCATAGGTATTATAGATAAATAATCTCTTTATTGATCAAACCAGAAATTACAAACAAAAGGATAAGAACACTTAAAACTTGTACAACATCTGGCAGCCTTATCGCTAAGAGCGATCTCTTTAAGGCGCTGAACATAGAGAATCTTTGGCGCTAAAATGTAAATTTTTACTAGTTTTGTTTTTGTTACTTACGATAATTAATAAAAAAAACTATTATTTTATTTATTTAATAAGCTTTTTGCTTGTATATGGCATTATCATTAATTACAGCCCTGACTTGTACTAGCATCTACTAGAGGCACCAGTTTGCATAGATTAGAGGTTTTGCCGCTGCTAGTTTCCGTTGTCTCTGCACAGTATAACTGTACCCAACCAGGGTCATTGTGTCCTATCTAAAATATGCTGAAATCTGCATGTAATTGTCATGGTAATGGTTGCAATGAATGTTTGAGTATTGATTACTATAGTCACCGCGTTACCAACTGAGTCGTGCGGCCTTAAATCATTTCTCTATGTCTATCTCGCTCGCACTAGTGGGTCTTATGGAGCCGCATAGTGATGTGCGTAAGATGATTATAGGCGCATGTCGATAAGAATGAAATCAGATCAGAGAGAGATAGAGTTATCAATTTATTACCAAGCCCTTACCTAGAAAACAGGAGTAGAATGCAATCACACAACCCGTTAAATGTTTCAAAACAATAATAGCGCGTTTGATAGTTTTTTACTGATTCGGAAAACGTATCAGTCATTCGATTAGTTTTTGTAAAGATGGCATTCGACCACCTATCTATCTTAGAATTCTTATATAATAAATAATCATTACAAAAATTGAGATCAGTAATATTTCTAGAAAAAAATTGCATCACTAGGGCCTAGTAGGCCTGCCACTAGAGCATTCTTTGTTTCACGGTCTCGACTTTAGAAAGCGCTACGCTAGAAAAATATGAAAGCTAAAGTTGTTGTCCAGTCGGGCCTGTGCAAGCTCCGAAATACAAGTAGGTACCTAATCTGCCGTCCTTATGAAAAGTGCAATAACTAGGTCAAAGATTATTTCGAGAAAAACGCGTCTAAACATTTAATTGTGTTTTGTGTTTGTATCCCCATCACTGTTTATGCTTAATATTAAAACCGGCTCCATCATTGTTACGTAAAACTGTCTCAAGAAAATATATCTAATAGATCTCGTTCTGCTGATTCCGAATATGTACTCAACTCAATTCGGCCCAAAACTCGAGTTATTGCACTTTTCGTAAGGACGTCAGTAATGCTCTCACAAAACGAAACTCTGTACTCACAGCAACTGACTTCATCCTCAGATTAAATCCGTACAACATAACAGACCACGTGTATCAATAAAATTACGCATTCCTTTCAAGTAATCGGTTCTATGGATGTAGGTGCACATAAATACTATCGAGATGTGTTTGATGTAAATGTGGGGAGATCGATCGCGCACGCTCCTTGTGAAAGCTCCGGATGATGGACATTAGCGGGATGAGAGGCTGCTATCTGCACGCAACGAGCGTGGCTGAATGCACTAAATATGCGGACCCAATAAAGTTCACGATGCAAAGAAATGATGAACAAAAAAAAACATTGACATTTTTTGTGCAACTTTATGTAATGAGAACAAAAAACCTTCCTATTCATTTGTACTCAAACAAAAAACAAATTATTTACGTATTAAAATTAAAGTTGTTATGGTGATAATTGTCAACAAGATTATTTTACACCTTATCCATTTGAAATTGTTCTATTACGCATTGTTCGACTTAATTTTCACTATCTTTCGGTATATTAAGTTGATGTGTGTACGGATCCGAACCGATGTTTATTTATAGTATAAGAGGTAATCATCGCAAGGCATTGGTGCGTGTGCCTTAGCACAGGCCTGTAGATTGGCGCCCTCAGGCGTGACGGCGCGATGTGGCGTACCGTGCGCCTCCCGGCCTCGCCGACCCTTGTCTACCCTTGACGATAACCACTCATTTAACCATAATATATAGATTAGAAAATAAAGCTGACATAATTACATATTTATCACCCTTTTACAAAAATATAAAAACAGTATAGACACAAAGCTAATAGTGCTCGTTCGTTGCTGAAACGTTTAAAATAAAGGCTGCTCTAGAAACGTCTTACTGAACAGGTTTATCTAAAACAGCGAACTCAATACGTGAGTCATTCCATTCAAGATATCGGTGTATTAAAAGAACAGCTGGTTCGGTTGAGTCAAGCATCGACATAACAGATGCTGCAACAAAACGTACTCTGAACTGTGTCTTCCCATTATTACCTCCAACTTCTCCAGCATCGTACCAGACCATAACGAATGAATCAGTGCGTTAAGATTTTCAATTATTTTTCTATGTAAATATATTTTACAAGGCGTACTTAATCACTCACGTTTTGTATCTTTATAGCCCACGTACAGCCGCAGCTATGTCGGGCTAACATAGGCAACAGAGTCGATTAAAAACATGCGGCCGGCACAAGATCTAACTAAGTTTTGTTTGTTTTCACGCACATCGTACCACTGAAGATTATTTTGCTTCACAAATCTCACATAAACTCCGCGTCACTCGAGTTCGAGAGTGACCAGTGGGAGCTCGGTCACAATACGGAAAATCTCAAACAAAAATAGATCTAGCGTAGAAATATGCATTCAACCTCACACAGCCGATTTCAACGCTCATTGTAAACGTATTTACACGTTTCATTTTCGAGTCCATTATGAACCTGGCCAGGCGGCTGATTTATTTATTATGGGTTTGCTTCGGTATTATTCAATTAGCTTTGAAACGTTCTGTATTACCTACCTAAATATTATGCTAAGTACTCACATTCCGTTCTCATGAACTGGGCGAATTTACATACATGTCAGTTTTTTTACTAAATTTTAAGTCCCTACGTCATTTGTAAATAGAGTTAGTAAAACCTTGTAGACCAATACAAGTTTTTCCAAAAGCTATTCTAGTATGTAACTGTATAACGATAAACATTAATTCATTTTATACTACAATTTGTCCTCGAAACATATAAACCTACTTCGTATGCATATTACGTATGTTTTCCTGATAATGCGACAGTATTTGCGCTGTATTATACAAACCAAGCATATTTGATTCCGTTAAAACAAAACGTTTGGGTTAGGAATGAAAACACGTAGTAATTCCAGCGGATGTGTCCCACATGAGACGAAATGTTTGGAATTTGCGCCGGTCGTAGTTTTGCGACGGAAAGAATTTAACTCAATTAGAAAAGGGAGCATCGAGTCAGCGTTCGTAGCCCCGACGGGCTTTGGCCGAGTGTCTAGTGAAATATTATAGGTAGCCTGGTTTATTTCGGACAGTCTACGTTGGCGGGTTACGTCTACCAACGCTGCTGACGCGCTGGAGGAATATGCACGATACTTTCACGTACAAGAATGTTTCACGAATGTTTCTCATTACTAATATCTCGCTTGCGATTCAAAAGACCGTTACAACTATCGCTCCTACAATTGGACCGAGAACCCATTCGCCTCGCCTTCACGTACTCGTACAAATCGTGTCAATCAATTATTACTTACCTGCGTCATTCCTTTTGCAGCATGGTCGTTTTACTTCGAATCTGAACCACAGATCTTTTATTTGAAACCTAAACTTCTC
Source organism: Alcis repandata (assembly GCA_949125135.1). NCBI lineage: Eukaryota > Metazoa > Arthropoda > Insecta > Lepidoptera > Geometridae > Alcis > Alcis repandata. The sequence continues at coordinate 3,721,733 of OX421226.1, read as the reverse complement.
ATATGATTTCGCCAATGCTTTACTTTCTACCTAGTTTCTCCCAACTTTCTCTTTGCAACATTAAAAAGAGGCAACGACTTGCAAAACCTCGCCGCCAAAAATGTTGCTCATTCAATCCTTATCGTACTTTCACCTCGACGTCAATATCAGCCAGGTGATTGCGTGTAAATTTGTTTACTGACAAAGAGATTAAACACTGTCTTGTCTCCTATGACTTTAGCGTCGTTTAGGTACTCGAGGACAGAAACAGTTTGTAAGGTCGCCGCAACCCACCTGTAGCATTCCACCTGTGGATACCCAGAATACCGCGACTCATGCTTTACTGCTTCAGATATAACATTGAATTCTTTCTCGATGGATAGCTATAATAAATTCTAATTTTACTCGACCATCGAAGTCATAAAAACTGATACCTTGACGAACCAAAATGTAAACTAAAATCGTCTATTGTGTTGCGTTGCGATTGACATTCTAAGCACGCGTTGACGTCGTGATGACGTAGGCTCTCTAGATGGGAGCCATGGAACGGAGCTAGCTCCGCGATTTGTTCCGCTGTTTTTATAGATTCGCAAAGAATGCAGAGTTGCTGACACCACGTTATCGACGCGTTGACTAATTGCTTACATTAGTCTCAAACGCGCCTGGCAGCCGGACCGAGTACGCAAATAGAGTCGATACGATTGACTTAGCACACGTTGCCCGATTACACTATTAAGACACAGGAAACGCTCAGAATTATCGCACACGTTCGTATCGACTGCCGTTATTATCCTCCTCCTTTAGGAGAAACAACGGCGGCTGTTGCAAACTAATGCAATCATTAATAAGCTATTGATTGAGTAGTCATTGTCCGTGTAACGAAGCAGTTGTATCAGTGACGTCATCGTCAGCAAGGTTACTACTGCGTGGAATCGCGTCATGTCTGCTGAGGTCAGTGGCAGGTCTCGCCCTCACGCCACTCCTCATATTAGACGTGGTCCAATGTGACGACTCCACGCTACAATCTACTAAAATGATGAAAACATCACATTTGTAACGTAATACATAATATATTATCATGGCCATCGATTGTCTATAGTATGTCGAGCAAAGATAATACTACGATTAAACTTAAGGAGATATTCGACCGATTTACGTTTGCGAAACGGTCGATTGTAAGAAAATCGAAGATTAACGTAAGCAAACTAGCAGAGTATCTTTGAATAAATAACATCGACCCACAAAATATCTGAAAAAAAAACTTAGTTTTGCAGCTATCGAAAGCTCTGTTCCAAAAATAACGAGCCTAACCTGCCCGCAGAAATTTTAAAATCAATAATAACGTACGAGTATAATGATATCTATGTAGATCGATAAATCACGTGCACTTATCGCCGACCCGCCGTTCATTATCACAGGAATCGACACATCATTATCTCGCGTTTTGATTAGACGGATGTAAATACCAGCACACGTGTTTTACTCATGTTTTTGAATTGTCGACTAGTGCGTAGTTGCCGAATGGAAACCGGTTTAGGTGTTTATTGATAACGTTACGTTGATCAAGAGCTGACCCTGTGTGAAGTCAAATCCCGGCGCCGAGGCTCGCGTATGACGTCACAAGTAATGTAGGAAGAGTAGAGCGGTCGGTGGCGCGGCGTCGTCGTCGACTCTTGGTTTTAGCCGCTATGCCGAGCGCCTACCGAGCCACGGTGTATTTACGTACGATCGTAACTGCCGAGATAGATCGCACGTCTGTTCTGACTAGTTTATCGTCTGCTAAATTAACTCCTTTGATGTTTTATTCAAAATTGTAATCGTGGGTCTTTTCTCTTTTCAGAACTGCCTGCCGAGGAAGGTAAGAACGTCGAACAACAACGCACCTGAGTATTACGCTAGAATAGAATCCACTGGCATAGGCACCAAGTATAAGTATACTCGGGATTAGCTAAGCTAAACGAACGCCTTCCTTAGCATTGTTTAAATATAAACAGAGCCAAGGTCTCACGAGACAATTTTTTTTTGTTTGTTTCGCACTAGCAGCCTTGAAACCTCTACGCAAGTAGACTATACACTGTACTGTCCACTGAGCAATATCAAGAGTAAAAAAACAACTGTATCAGGGTAAAACTGTTTGGATTGGCATTGCACATAACATAGTTACAAGTATGTTTAGAAGAGTTTAATCTTTTCTAATAGTGCATCACACTTAGTCATTTTCCATTCGTAAGAAGCAGTATAAAAAACTCAAAAATAGAACTATCACAGCGTCTCGACCTTTTACGCTATTTTTTTTTGCAACCGAAGCCCACTCGAACGCTTCTTTTGTTCTATAGAAATATCGCCAGCCAGCTTTCGTTTCGTCTAGTTTGCTTTGAAAATAGGTAGTCACTACATAAAATTTACACACGTTTTCTTTTTAGGCAAAAGCATATGGCAGTTAGTTCTGGAACAATTCGATGACCTCTTAGTCAAGATTTTGTTATTAGCCGCTATTATATCATTCGTAAGTATAACGCAAAATATCGTCATATTAAAATACAAACAAATCTTCGTGAGTTATCTTTAAAGTCTTATTTCGTTTTCAGGTTTTAGCTTTATTTGAAGAACACGAAGATGCTTTCACAGCCTTCGTCGAACCCTTCGTTATTTTACTAATTCTTATCGCTAACGCCATAGTAGGAGTATGGCAAGAAAGAAATGCAGAATCTGCCATCGAAGCCTTAAAAGAATACGAACCCGAAATGGGTAAAGTAGTAAGAGGCGACAAATCCGGTGTTCAGAAACTCAGAGCGAAAGAGATTGTCCCCGGGGACATTGTTGAGGTGTCCGTCGGTGACAAGATTCCCGCCGATATCCGCCTGATCAAGATCTTTTCCACTACCATCCGCATTGACCAGTCCATCCTGACCGGTGAATCCGTGTCTGTCATCAAACACACCGATGCCATCCCCGACCCCCGCGCCGTCAACCAGGACAAGAAGAACATCCTGTTCTCCGGTACCAATGTAGCCGCCGGCAAGGCGCGCGGTGTCGTCATCGGCACTGGCCTCAACACCGCCATCGGCAAGATCCGTACCGAGATGTCTGAGACCGAGGAAATCAAGACTCCCCTCCAGCAGAAACTCGACGAATTCGGCGAACAGCTCTCCAAGGTAATCTCCGTCATCTGCGTCGCCGTCTGGGCTATCAACATCGGTCACTTCAACGATCCCGCCCACGGAGGCAGCTGGATCAAGGGCGCCGTCTACTACTTCAAGATCGCCGTCGCTCTCGCCGTCGCCGCCATTCCCGAAGGTCTCCCCGCTGTAATCACCACTTGTCTCGCTCTCGGCACCAGGCGTATGGCCAAGAAGAACGCCATCGTGAGGTCGCTGCCCTCCGTGGAGACCCTGGGCTGCACATCCGTCATCTGCTCCGACAAGACCGGCACGCTCACCACCAACCAGATGTCCGTCTCTCGCATGTTCGTGTTCGAGAAGATCGAGGGCGGCGACAGCAGCTTCCTCGAGTTCGAGATCACCGGCTCCACCTACGAGCCCATCGGCGACGTGTACCTGAAGGGCCAGAAGGTGAAGGCGTCCGAGTTCGACACCCTGCACGAGCTGGGAACCATCTGCGTCATGTGCAACGACTCCGCCATCGATTTCAACGAGTTCAAGCAGGCTTTCGAGAAGGTCGGTGAGGCCACCGAGACTGCTCTCATCGTGCTCGCCGAGAAGATGAACCCCTTCAACGTTCCCAAGACCGGCCTCGACCGCCGCTCCACCGCCATCGTCGTCCGCCAGGAAATAGAGACCAAGTGGAAGAAAGAGTTCACCCTCGAGTTCTCCCGTGACAGGAAGTCCATGTCCAGCTACTGCACACCCCTCAAGCCCTCCCGCCTCGGAACCGGCCCCAAACTGTTCGTCAAGGGCGCGCCCGAGGGCGTACTCGACCGTTGCAGCCACGCTCGCGTCGGAACCAGCAAAGTCGCTCTCAACTCTACTCTCAAGAACCGCATTCTCGAGCTGACCCGCCAGTACGGTACCGGCCGCGACACTCTGCGCTGCCTGGCGCTCGCCACCAGCGACAACCCTCTGAAGCCCGAAGAGATGGACCTCGGAGACTCCAACAAGTTCATCACGTACGAAGTCAACCTGACGTTCGTCGGTGTCGTGGGCATGTTGGACCCTCCCCGCAAGGAAGTGTTCGACTCGATCGTGCGCTGCCGCGCCGCCGGCATCCGCGTCATCGTCATCACCGGCGACAACAAGTCCACCGCCGAGGCTATCTGCAGGTAACTCGATTTCCATCGTCGCTCGTTTTGTGATGAGGGCAAAGTCGGACAATACGTGACATTATTTGTATTTCCAGGCGTATTGGCGTGTTCACCGAAGAGGAAGACACCACCGGCATGTCGTACTCGGGCCGCGAGTTCGACGACCTCTCCATATCGGAGCAGCGCTCCGCCTGCGGCCGCGCCCGCCTGTTCTCCCGCGTGGAGCCCGCGCACAAGTCCAAGATCATTGAGTACCTCCAGAGCATGAACGAAATCTCCGCCATGGTAAGTTTACCCCGACTATTACTATTTACATTATTAAACGAGAACCATGCTCCCGCTGGACGGAATTAGGACATATTTAACTTAAACACGTAATAACATCAGCGATAGAAACATATTTAGTCGGTTACTCATGAATGAAACTAGCACTTTACTGGAATATGGGAAATAGTGTTTACTGCGTGCCAAACAATGTCTCAATAATTTTGGGGCGAGTGCTACCGGCATTATTTAATGTTTACTGTTCCACTACATTATTGGAGGCGCTAGCTGTTTACATTAGGGCGTCGGTGTTTATAAACTGACATGCTTGAAAGTTATCATTGGAGCATAGAGAATATTAGGCCGTATTCGCGATGGTGAATGTGTTTGCTTTGAATTGTTGATGCTGGAGTGTGAGATTATGATTCAAAATATAGGGAAACTATTCCAGACAGCCCTGTCCACAGATGCATGAAAATAACAGGCTGTAAAGAAGTCGGCATCAAATTTCATACAAATCTGTTCAATTGTTATGATGTGAAAAAAAAACATTTTTACTTTCTCATAATATTAGAACCGTCATATGGTGTCGTTTTACTTTATAATTTCATCCAGATACTCTTTTAGGTTCAGACCTTTATTACACCGACTCTTAAGATAAATAATCCAGTAAGACATTAAACGTGAAAGGTTTTACTAAGGCGATGACTTGTCCTTACAGACTGGTGACGGTGTGAATGACGCCCCCGCCCTGAAGAAGGCCGAAATCGGTATCGCCATGGGTTCCGGAACCGCCGTCGCTAAGTCTGCTGCTGAGATGGTGCTCGCTGACGACAACTTCTCATCCATCGTATCTGCCGTTGAGGAAGGTCAGTACTAGTGGCTTATCTAATCATTGATAAGAGTACGGAGCTCCCTTGATTTCAATAGCTTTTGCAAAGAACTTTTGCAACTGTCTGATGAGGAAGATAAAGTCTGTGTTCTGGCCAGTATTATTCTGTCTCACGCTGTCCCTAAACCTCGAAGCTTTAAGACTACTGAACTGAAGATACGCTATAACTGATACAATGTCTTGGTCCTTTTTTCGAATAGGAAAGCAAAATCTGCGTTTTAATTAGCAGATCTTAGTATCTATATTTTTATTACTAATAAGTCCGCGTTTGACCACCTCCTCGCTTATTGGCAAGCGACGACGTAGTCGAAGACGAAGCATACAGACTGGAAGATACCTGTTCTACAAAATGCTAGATCGCCTAATGTTTCCCAAAATTTTGCTACCGCGACACAGTCCTTTAACTACTGCGGGTAACTCGTTTTTCTATGCTTTTAGCCATTAAGTTATTGTACAAATAAAGAGTTTGACTTTTAATTCTCCATCCAATCTTCTAGGCCGCGCCATCTACAACAACATGAAACAGTTCATCCGCTACCTGATCTCTTCCAACATTGGCGAGGTGGTGTCCATCTTCCTGACGGCCGCTCTGGGCCTCCCCGAAGCCCTGATCCCCGTGCAGCTGCTGTGGGTGAACCTGGTGACGGACGGGCTGCCCGCCACCGCGCTGGGCTTCAACCCGCCCGACCTCGACATCATGGACAAGCCTCCTCGTAAGGCGGACGAGGGGCTCATCTCGGGATGGCTGTTCTTCAGGTACTTGCTATTTGTTATACTTTAGATTAGATAGTCTGCTAATTTTACTTTTTATACTGTGTCTGTGCTTGACAGTTTTCTTTAGGCTTTTTACCAATTTCAGGTTTTGTTCTTCAGGAGTTACTGCATACTTTACTTTTTATACTTTGTGGAATCTGCTCGACAAAATTTTTTAGCGATAGCTGTTCTTCAAGTAATTGTTGTTTATGCAACCTGAGCTTGCCGGTTTTTTTTATCAATTCAGCTGTTTATATTTACATGGGCCTAATTAGATTAAATTATTTATTCAGACTTATAATTACAAAAATTAAATGATGAGACAGTTGAGCTATGACATGATCTAAGTTAAAATAGTCTCACTCTGACAACATTATTATAATTCAGATTTGTATTTATTCAGTGAATTTATTGAAATGATTATTTTGTTATCGTTCACACTATTTCAGACTGCAAAAATAATTATGTCATCCACGTTCGATTTGCAGTTGGTAACACCATTACAAAGGCATGCCACACAAATACATGATCATGAATATTAAAAGATTTCATGACGAAATATACAAACATTACGTCACGAAACATGTGATGTTATTGTTATCTTACGACATCTATTGCACCTTGAGGCTCTTACGATTTTTAATTACCACGCTGCAATATTAAAACTCGAAAATATTTCGTCGGATCAAAGTAAACTACATCAAGACATCGGCCATCTGGCCGCTTCGAATACGTCTCCCATAAAATTGATTGAACCGACGCGAGCGTTCATTAACCTCATCAAAATTAGATCAGAATGTCACATTTAACACAGTAAAAAGTTAACTCTATTTACTATGTTTAATTTAGGATTCATGACGTTCTACATTAGTTTGAGTTAGAATTAACAGCATTTTATTTTGTTCGAAAAAAGTAGGTATGAGAAACTGAATCGAAATGAGCTCGACTTTGACGTCAATAAACGTATAATAGAATCATTTTTACATAACACAAGGCTACATTAAAATTTAGTAGATAAACACAATGTTGCAGCGGTACGGAGAAAAAGTCTGTAGTAAACATACAAACATATCAATGCGTAAACTTTTGTTGTTGGTTAATAACTTTGATAAAATTAAGTAAAAAGTTAACTATCTTTGACCATGACCACACCATCCACCACCTGATTTAAAGACAGGTAGGTGAGTGGTTGTCAAACACCTCGCCTGAGAACTATACAAAATCGTACAGGATAGGTTAATAGGATAGCGAGCAAAACCGCAGGATATCAAATCTTCTATCATACTTCTATTATTAACCATGATTCTTATAAACCCACACGTTAGATATGGATAATGTAGTAAGTAAATAATAATAACCTCTGCGATCATATGGTATTGTGAGTCTATTTTTACCTCGCATTTACTTTATGTAGTAAACACAATTTACCGTTATAACGGTGACTTCGTCTGCATACCTGTCTTTATCGGTCAGACAGGCGTCATTGTTTTGCCAATGTTTGTCGTATTAAGCAAGACGACTAAGGACATCTATTTTCGTGGGTTCGTGCACCAAAAAATTAAAGAAGCCACTGCATCATTTTACACTTTTCAACTACTTTATTTTTTATGTAGTATTGGAATATTGGAATGGCCTAGGAGAAATACTCAATTCTGAACAATTTTTAGTATGGGATCAACCCTGAAATCGCGAAAAAAAAACAGCTGCTCCACAGAAAAATATATAATGTATTTCATACATTATGTATTTTTTCTGCTGATTCGTCAGCATGGAGTTAATTACTAAGTTAGCAACAAGCAATGCAAATCTGCGTCGCTAAAAAGTCGCAGTAATAAGAGACCGTTGTCGACCGTTCTAAAACGAAAACTGGCAAATCAACTCGTAATGAAGGAACTAACTCCCAAGACAGAAATTTCCTACACCCAGTTTTAAAGTTACTTGTAAAAATATGATGTGCACGTTCTGAATTTGTATTTTGAACTTCCAGATACATGGCTATTGGTGGGTATGTAGGCGCCGCCACCGTCGGAGCCGCTTCCTGGTGGTTCATGTACTCCCCGCTCGGACCCGGAATGAATTACTGGCAACTCAGCCACCATCTGCAGTGCCTCGGAGGCGGTGACGAGTGGAAGGTAACTTAACTTTTTACACTTATAGCTCCCCACTAGGATAACCTGTGTCGGGGATGCCATGGAACACACACAAAGACAAGGACAACTAACACCTAGGCCTAGAGCAGATATTTTAAATTCGTCATTCGAACATCTGCCCGGCCGGGAATCGAACCCGGAATGGCTTATAATGCGGATATACTACCGCTGAGCCAATTACAGAGCAAATATTTAAATTCATCATTCGAACATTGCCCGGCCGGGAGTCGTACCCGGGACCTACCGTACCCGGGCTTATAAGGCGGATATACTACCGCTGAGCCAAACAGGTCATCAAAACTATTTATCATACTGTATAGTGTATAGGTATCTATCATGATTATACTTCAGTTAGAAGTTACTTTATCCTATACAGGCATAAAACGATAGGTTATGTTAAGCCTAAAAGTGCTCTTAGTACTCATCGATATAAACAACTTTTATTATGGGGACCAACACTGAAATTGCGAAAAAGCTGTTCCATACTCTGTCGAGTGTCGTTGACTTTTTTCTATGGAACAGCTGATTTTTTTTTTTTTTTTTGAGATTGCAGCCTTGGTAAAAATTGCTATTAGTTGTTTGCAAAGTTTACTGAGATCTACTGAGCCTTTGATAAAAATGAACCTAAATTCTTTACAAATACGTCGTACAATGTTAGTCTTCTGTCGGTAGCTTCCGAATTTGACTGACAGTTCATGACTACCGTTTCCTATTGTTCCTGAAGCCACGAATACATCTCTAACATTGTTAACGTCAGAAACCGTTGAAATGTTCTAATTCAAGACTAAAATGACCGACGGCTTACAGCTTCTGATAAACATGGTCTACAGATCTTTAGAAACTAGTAATGCTATCCTAAACGATTACTCTATTGTCCACCACTTGTGATAAACAAAACCAAAGTCCAATAAAAAAAACATTCAGGCCTATTTTGGCGCTGGTGTATCTCGGTCACTCTTACTCTAATGATTTTTCTAATAAGAGAAACAGTAACCACTATAATATCACACGCTGCGAGCTGCCCCCTAACCCTAGAATACTACCTTAGTGACTATAATACTACCACGTCTCCACAGTGCTTCCTGTATTAAGATGTTTTACAACTGCGTTTTGCTAAATAACGTCTCCGACCATTGCCGGAGGAGTAATACAAAAAAAAAAAAAATCTACCATGTCTACTCTAACAAAGATCTCGTGAATATTTCCAGGGTGTCGACTGCAAGATCTTCACCGACCCCCATCCCATGACGATGGCTCTCTCCGTGCTTGTCACCATTGAGATGTTGAACGCCATGAACAGTCTGTCTGAGAACCAGTCCCTGGTGACGATGCCGCCCTGGTGCAACATGTGGCTCGTCGGCTCCATGGCTCTCTCCTTCACGCTGCACTTCGTCATCCTCTACGTTGAGGTTCTGTCGGTGAGTAACGGCATATTGTACTTGTGGGATGGTGGACTTGGATCAGTGTATCGGTGAACCAGTTACTGGTAATGATTGATGTCTTCGTTCAACTTCATTGGATACATTCATATTTTGTTCAGTGAATCAAAATTTATAACCGACAATGATTCATAGTTAGATAGATAGATAGATAAACTCTTTATTGTTCACACCATAAATTACAAACAAAAGAATTATAACACATAAAACTAGTGCGACAACTGGCGGCCTTATCGCTAAGAGCGATCTCTTCCAGGCAACCTTAGGATGGAGAGGATAGACAAAAAACAGAAAAACGGGGTGTGCAATATTGAGAAGAAAAAAAAAAAAAACTGTCATATAAACCTACATAAAAAAAAAAAAAAAGTAAAAAATACTTAAAATACATAGTTATTCCTCAGAGTCATATTATTTTACTCATTTTTGTCTTGTCATCATTTTTTAATTCAGTTTGCTTGACATGTTTGAAAAGTGTCCACCAATCGACGGTTTCGCGAATTATGCATCCTTTTAAAGCTATTTTTGTTATGATTATAAATAAAACCATATGTGGTCATCCTACCCAGTATTTAACCTTCTATGTTATATATGATGTCTACATGCGCGTGTTGTGTCCGTATGTCCGCAGACCGTGTTCCAAGTGACGCCGCTGTCGATAGAGGAATGGATGACGGTAATGAAGTTCTCCATTCCCGTGGTGCTACTGGACGAGGTGCTCAAGTTCACGGCGCGCAAGATCTCCGACGGTAAATCGCGCTCGGTGGCCCACTGGCTCGACGGCATGCAATGGATTGTGCTCATGTGGGCCGTTTTCTTCGGCCTGATCATCTACGGCCCCCTATAAGCCGGAGTGCCACCACCCGTGTGCTCCCACCCGTTTGTTCACACCTCAGACCGGTCACTCATGTGCAGATGCACAACTCTACGATGGTTTATGTTGCAATATTTCGATATACAAATTTGCAGAGCCGTGTCGATCTTAGATGATTCGCGGCATAAATGTGCGCGTATGTGAGTGACCGGGTAATACCCCCGCTGTGGACCCCCCCGGACAATGAGCGCCGCTCACCACAGTACTAACCGTTTGGAATGCTAACCCGACACGTGTGAAGTGCGCGCCGCGGTGAGGACGTGAGTGACTGTGCGCGACCGAGGACGCGAGACGATCTGTAGTGTTCCCTAGAGCCTAGCGCTAGATCTGGCGCCGCCGCATCTCTAACACTCGAGGCGGAACCTTTGCCGGCTTCGTACCGATCTTCAGATCGAATGAGATCTGATCGGTAGCAACTCGGTCCGATGCTACGCCTCGAATGTTAGAAATGAGGACGCGCTATTAGCGGGCCGCGCCGCCCGCTCGGTGATTTATTATTATGCATTTTATATAGATAAATGTTTACATGTGCGAGACAATAAATTGGGAGCTCTCGCTCTACTGAGAGCGTTCTTTATCCACTGATATACATCTTCCTTTACCAATTACGTATACATTGATTTGAACGATGTTTTCATGTGAAGTGGCTGTGAGGACCTTCATAACACGAAACACCAAAAATTGGTTTAATTAAAGGTATTTTTTAAGTTAGATTTATTGCATTCGATAATACATTATGTATAAAATATTAATATATTAGCTCCTTGTTGCAATGAATAGCGAACTCGCACATAGCTCAGTACCTTGTCCTTGTGGACTGCAGACATGTTTACTTACTATAAATAGTAATGTGCATTCTTAGCTTAGCGTAATTTATCGTAAGTGTATTGTTAGGGACGTGGTTATAGTTAATTTTCTCAGAATATCTTTAAATGAAAGATATATGCAATCTCTCTCTGTCCTGTCACCTGTGAGCGCTTCCTAACGATTCCTAACGCGTTTCAGTTTTCTAATAATGGTTTTCTTGAATCTAATCTGCACCTGATCGCCTGCTACCATTTTTCTTTATCACATGAAATTGTATTAACCCGAGAATGTTTCCTTTTTGCATTTAACTTAGCGTGATGACTTCAGTGATGGCATCTTGAAGGTATGTTTACTGAAGTGATTACAGAAGTCTTGAATGTTAACTACCGTCCTATGTCGATACTGACATGAACGAATCGTGCAAGTTAATATTGAAGCGAAGCTATAAACAAGTGTATGTCCATGTATGTACGAACACAATAAATTTTTGATGGTTATATAATTCGGTATTTGGTGTTAATATAAATACTTTATTTATTTCCTTATGTATATTAAAAATTGGATATAACTTTAAGTTTTTCGTCTCTATTATATGGATTGAGTATAAGACAACAATATATTTTATTAATGAGACATAATATAATGTTAAGTTTACAAAATCTGAGTCGAAATTGGTAATTTTTTTGAAATTTAAATGAAATTTTGTACAACAGGTACCTACATAAGTTTTGAATTTATTGAATAATGAAATTTTGCATGTGTGCATTGCATGGTTCTTATGATAATTATTTACGAGTGCAGTTTGAATTTGAAGTGATTTTTAGTAACAATATTATTCTGATTCAGCGTTTTACTCATTGACTTTGTAGTTTTGAGCACAAGATCAATTCAAGTGTATGTAAATGTGAGATGCTATACTTCGCAGTCAATGAGTAAAAGGCCCTATATGATGTGTAATCTATATATTGTCGCCTTTTAATGACAAAACCTGGAAGTAAGAGGCCGTCAGCCATCAGATGTCCCCACAGATATACAATTATACACAGATACACTGCACAACTCAGGGCATGCTCAAAACATTATTGTGATTGTCCCCAACCTCCTTAAACTATTCGATATCAGAGTAGCTCGATTTAAACTGTACAGTTTATACCTACTATTTTACATTTAATTAAAATAGTCAACAATTAATGTTTGCGTTTATTTCCCTGTCAATATTCTTGAGTTTTTACTAGCACTACCACCACACTTCGCACCCACTCCTGTTTTAGTTATTTGTCCTTTCACTTGAATAATTATATTTCTATAATATAAAATTCTATCCCAAAAACACAATGCAATGTTGTACGAGTATGCACTAGATGTTTTGTGATCCCACTACCACTACCACTAATTGAATCCAAATGGAAATGGAAAGTTTTGCAAGATTCGAAATGGAAATTGTGTCTCTGAAAATGATGCATTTACTATCAAGAAGTGAGTTACAGCTCCGCCGTGATTTCACTGGCTGTGATCCAGTAACACGATTTATATGGTTTAGTCGTAAAATATGTATGCTAATTTATTAAGCGTGAAAGTAAATTTGAATGTTGCAAAACTGGTGTTCCCCACCCGGCCGCCCCCGCGCCGCCACGGCAAGGAATGCCCTCTGGCGGCTCCCGCATGCACTAACGAGGTATATTCTGCCCCCAGCCCAGCCGACGTGGAAGATATAAGCGCCGGACCCGCCGCAGCGCCCTGCACGCACGTATTCCATGAACACTCATTGTTTGTTGTGATCCCGCAGTGAAACTACACATTTATTAGTAACTACGACACGGTTGTGATATCTGCATAAGACCCAGTAAGTTCGGACGGCAGCCTCCGCTCGAGCGACGCGACACTAACACTATCGTTGTTTTACAGCGAACGAGAAGGTCATTGACAAGTGGTAAACGCCACCGATACAATCATAGTTCCTCACCCGCTTCTCTGTGCTACTTCTACCGCTCTCGTCTCCCGATGTTGTAACCGATTGGCTTTAGATGCGTATGAGTCGATAGTCGATACGATAGTGACGGCCGCGGGACCGAGGCGCAAAGGCCGAGGCGGGAGCGGGGCGCTCTGCGGCTCTGCTCACTTCCAACACTGCGCCGACACCACCAGAGAGGACTAATGTTGTTCATAATGTGTATATACTACAGTATGCTTAGGAGGTTTAATCGATTTGTTATAATATTACGTTGTTCTAATAAAGACTACATGGTGCCCGTCGACATAACAGTGCGATAGACGATGTGTACTTAAGTTGAGAGCACTTTATTAATTTATTGTTATATTTTTATTCTCTTATAATCTAGTTTGCTTATCTAGAGCCGAGTCTGTTTCTATTAGTGCTGACGCCTCGACGAGCAGTATGGTGTCTGTAAGGGAAGGATAATTACACGATTGTCCAGTGTTTGGGACCTGAGTCCAAAAATTTAAACATACCTGTACATTTTAATGTATTATTGTTTTGTACAATAAATCGTTATAAAACGACGGTTGTTTTATTTCTCACAAATGTGTTTATTGAGTGGGCTTACCCACCCCTATGAAATATTAAGTACTACGCTCCCAGACCGCGGTCTGTAAAGATACCAACATAATATAAGTTTCACTCTGTCGGCAATATTCTTAATAATAACTTTTGGAACTCGTAAGGGCATTGCTAACCTCTGAAGGATTAACAGACTATTTTTAGTTTGTACCCGCTAAATTCAATAAATTGGGAAGAATCATCCTTTGGGAGAATCACCAGAAATACAGTCTAGGGAAGTTATTTGTCAGCGGTTGTGGTGTTGCAAAATAATCTGTACGCAGCGCGCCCGACCGTGGACCGATACATCTTGCGTAGCGCAGCACGCAATCTGCTTGGGCTATACACGAGTTGTGATAATCAGTAAGGTGTTTTTCTTAAATAAATCTGAGCCTAAATGGCTCTAGCATGCCCATTTAACGAAAAAGAAAAAAAACAATCGACAGTATGTGTTGCCAAGACGTATTTTTGGCACTTTTTGAGTTCGTAGTTACTTTCTACAAAACCATATTTGTACCTGTTTTAGTATGAATATACGAATACTTTACAGTTGTGCGGTGTGGAGCGGAGTTTGTATGCTACCAGTCAGGGGGTTGTTGAAGTGCGGAGACTAGCTTATTTTTCGTTCAACAAAAATTAATACCGTGGCTCGTCAAACAGACATTTTTATTTTCAGCATTTTATAATCCTTGCTTAACAAAAATTTAACCACAGAATACTAAGGTACTGAAAGAGACCCCTCGCACCGCTTAGCGATATAAAATAGTACAAGATAATAGGATAAGAATAATTACTTACAGTCACTTTTTCTTGGTTAACTAGTGGCAGCACTGGAAAGCTCTTTTTGTACGTTGTGTTGATTATCTGAATTTTATTTAAATGGATCAATAAATCAAAGCAACGTATTATTTATTACAATTTTTACATAGGTTTAGTGAATGAAAATAGTGTAAATACATAAGCAAATTTGATGGCTTTAGCAAAGTAACTTCAATATACAATGGACAACAACAGGTAAATTAAGACTATTGATTTTTTAGCAAACGCGGAATCGCCCATCTTATTATTACAAAGTACAAACCAACCACAAGTGAAATTTCATTTTCAGGGAGGAGTACGAATTGCCAAATAAGTTAGCTCGTTTAGATTTAGAGAGAATGGATTTGGATGATTCTGTTGCCGAAGCCGCTGAAGATAAAAATGAGGTTCCTGAGCTGAATACTCGCGTACTAAGAAAAAGAAGGTCTTTAATGCCTGAAGTGATCAAACCTTCGAACCGAAGGGTGAGCATGAAGCCACGAAAGCGCATTCTCGCCGAAAACGCTACTTCGAAACAAATCGAAGCACTGTATCTCAATAAAAAAGTGAACACTACATCTCAGACTACTCTAGAAACCATATTTGAAGAACCTAAAACTAACAATACCACCGAAACATTGATTGGAGGACGAAAAATTAAAAGACTGCTCACATTCCAGCTTGGCAACCAATATACTAAGGAAAAGATCAAGAAGCGCAGGGCTAAAATAAAGAAGATGTTGGGAAACCGTTCATATGTGAACAGAAAGAAAATACCGATGCATGTATTTCTCAACACCCTAAAATCCCTCGAGCTTGATGAGCCAATAGAAACAGAATCTCCCCCACCGAACGTGCAAGCTCCTAATGTTAATACCTAAGAAAAAATTATGTCTAGTTTTTGTTACCAATGGTATTATATTGAAATGAATGTATTGTATCTAGGAATCAGTACAAATAAACATTGATAAATGACAACATCTCTCCTTTATTTAATTTTGTGTTATATAAAAATTCAACTAAAAAAATATAAATAAATCACATGCAAATAAAATTAAGTACATAATTTAAGATATAATGTTGAGATTCCAAAAACATTTTACTTAATACCTATCTAGAGTCAAGCGACAAAACAAACAACAGATGTGTTGGAACAGTTTTCATATTCTTTAAACTTCATAGAAGAAACTAGCTCTTGATTAGTGTTGATGCAGACACATTTAGGCCTCTGATCACCTGGAGTGTAGAGTTGTCTCGGCACTCCAACCCAATGTCTTGATACACCACCACTATTGAAAAAGAAAGCGAGTTTAGCAAAGTAAATGATATAGTAATTTAAAAAGTAAGCATGTAATTTAGACTTGAATAAAATTACATAGAATTTACCTAGTCTTAGTACACCATACTTTGGTTCCTGCTTCCTCACTCCAAGCTATATTGCAAGGTGGAAACTGCAAATCCTGTTTTCTGTCAGATTCTTTTTCATCATTACAAATTTTGATTTTTTCATTAAACTCATTTGTGTATGCAGTGCTTGTGCCGTCACTTTCATAGTACCTTCCGGCTAAAACTCCTGTAAAAATTATAAGTGTCAGTACCATAAAATACTAGATTACCATGCTGGTAATAACAAATGAAGATAACTGTTTTAAGCTGCTTAACTGTAGATTTTTACTTACCAACCATTTTATACTTTTTCTCAAGAGATTCTCTCCATTTCAGCAATGAAAGAAAGTCATTGCAATTCAAGTCCAAAACATGATCTTTGTCATTGCTCTCATCTTTAAAATTACCCGTAATAAGAGCTCTGCTACCATCTTTACCTGAAAATTGATAAAAGTAAATCAATTAAAATAAGTGCTGATAGAATAACAAGAGTATAATACAATATTTATACATAATAAATACATACCTACAAAATAGTGGTATGGAGAACCTTTGGCATAGTGCTGTTTGCCTTTAGAGACATCATATACCACACCAAGCACAGCCATGTACAGTTTCTTTTCTATAATACCATTATATCTAGCCAAACTTTTCGCCGTAAGGGTTCCACTTTTATCATTAATTAAATGTTTATTTACTTTTATGTATTTACTATAGTGATATTGTAAATTATCCTGAAAGTATATGGCTCCAACCAGCACTATCACAGGAACTATAATTTTGTAATGATTTATTATTATTGTATGAATCATTGCGGAAAAACAGATGAAATTTCGAATTAATCACTAGCACGAGTATGAATAAAGTAATCAATTATTTTCCCACTATTTTTTTAATTTCCGTTTCCTAATTTTTACGCATGTTTTTAACTTCCGTTTGACTCCCGAAAATTTCGAAAACACGACACGATTCTTGAACTCAGTCAATGACCCATCGAAAAAAAAATTTGACAGTTAAGAAAAATACTGTGTTGCCACTTGCCAGCTAAAAAGGTAATATTCTCGTCATGTTCACTGAAGTTGTACAAGACTTGTGTAAAAGGACCCTTTTTATTAGCTAATCGATTTTGTACTCTATGCTGACATGTTAAAGACTAATTTGCTTTGGTGTATTTTGAGCATTTAATTTTTGACATTTTAATTTAAAGTTGAATGAAAGAGGTTATGTTGTGTAAATATAATGGAGTAATATAGAATTAAATTAAATAAATGTATAACTGTTATAGGATGAGCACTAAAGCATTTAGGGAATTAAGAAAATACTCACATTTCCCTCCCCGGCGAAGAGTAGTGGTCACTGGATTAGGAGTGGTATCACCTCTGGGAACTGGTTCACAAATTGTTTGGCAAAAATTACTCGAAGGACGTTGTGGTATCGTATCTCTCAAAGGCGAGGAGTACTCCAAACTACCATGTAGAGTGGCAGGCGTTGTTTCGCTTGACCAGGGTGGTGCGGTAGTAAAAGCGTTAACTAAAGCTAATTTGAGATCAATGGCACCAGCTACATGTTTGGCTCTAGTAGCAACATCTGAAGCCCTGTCAGACGCAAGCTGGTTACCAGAATCAAACACCGACAAAGAAGCCACAGGCGTTGCCATCGGCATGGGCATGATAGATCTAAAAGATGTCTGCGATACCAATGACGCTTTAAAATTAGGGTATAACAAAGTTAGCCCATTCTTCGTACCAAGGATTTTACCAAATATGGCAGCAGGTCAGATTAGTATCAAGTATGGCTTTAGAGGACCCAATCATGCAGTGTCCACTGCATGTGCAACAGGCGCTCATTCAATCGGAGATGCATTCAGATTCATAAGAAATGGTGATGCCGATGTGATGGTATGTGGTGGAGCTGAATCTTGTATCAGTCCTCTTGCTATAGCAGGTTTCAGTCGGTTGAGAGCACTCAGCACAGCCTTCAATGACGAGCCAGCGAGGGCTTCTAGACCATTTGATAAAAAAAGAGATGGATTTGTGATGGGAGAAGGAGCAGCAGTACTAGTCTTGGAAGAGTATGAACACGCAAGGAAGCGCAATGCTAAAATGTATGCAGAAATATTAGGTTATGGTTTATCTGGTGATGCAGCACATATAACTTCACCACGAGAAGATGGTAGTGGGGCTGTGCTGTCAATGAGCAGGGCTATAAGGGATAGTGGCATCAGTAATGAACAAGTCACATACATCAATGCTCATGCTACATCTACACCAATAGGAGATGGAATAGAATCTATAGCAATCAAAAACCTCTTTGGTGCTCACTCATCTAACATCTCTGTATCATCGACTAAGGGAGCTCATGGCCATTTATTAGGTGCCGCAGGAAATTTAGAAGCTGTATTTGCCATTCTCGCATGTCACCATGGAATAATCCCCCCAACCATAAACCTGGACGATCCTGTTGATGATTTAAATTATGTTGCTAACAAACCAAGAAAATGGATATCAGAAAGAAGAGTAGTTCTTAAAAACTCCTTTGGCTTTGGTGGCACAAATGCTACGCTTTGTATAGCTGAAGTTAATTAAAACAAAACTGTCTCAACTACTTTCTTTGATTTTTAAAGCCTATTTTTAATATGTACTTTATAGGTTTAGGACTTGCACTAGTAAATGAAAAATATTGTCACTGTATTACATAGTATGTATATTTAAACGGAGTTATAAATGTGTCTCGAATTTAACAACGGCAATATAGCCAAGGTAACTCCTGACCAATGCTTTTAGAAGCTTTTGATAACGAGCAATAATTCATGGTACCACATAATATTGAGTCGCATAAAGCATTCAAATAAAATAATTTGATCAAAAAATTTTTCTACTTTAAATATTCCGTACTAAGCTTTCTAACATTTTAAATAGTAAATATTTTTTAAATGCTGGGATTCATCCAGTCAATGAAATGTTCACATAATTATACAATATTATTAGAATTGTTGGAATAATAAGTCATTCAAACTTGCACTTTGATTAAAAGATCCTGATAAGGTGCAGACTCCAAAAAATATTTTACTGAAACAGATTTACAAAAAGGGATGTAAAAAAAATATCAAACAAAGAGTGAATTAATTACTTAAGAAAATTCACCAAATAGAGTCAATGATTAAAAATCCCTGATAAACATGCAGAAAATGTTACGACATTGATTTTTTTATATATATGACGGAGAGTTAAGTATTGCTATTTGAGTATTGTCTAAAACATAATCTGGCTCTACAAACGCTACAACGGACATGAGCTCTATAGGATGCTTGGTGTTCCTGCAAATGATCCAACCAGATTCGTTGTTACTACTACAAGATTATTGTATAAAACACTGTTCATCTAGATTTTTATCAAAGCTGGTTAGCTGAACTGTCATTTCACCACCTAAGTAATCATTGTTGAAAATAGTTGTATTGAAGAAATAGAATAGTAACCCAGCTCTTCAATTAAGTAGTGTGACGATAAACATCTAAGTTTAAGTTTAAGAGCCAGGAATTGATTCCTTAGAAAAGTCGCTTCATATCTGAGAAAATGTACTTCATTCTTTGGAGAAGTTACTTCATATCTTAGAAAAGTTACTTCATACTTCAGTGAAGATTGCAAGAAGTCAGACTCATAGGTTATATGGACAGTCCAGCTATAAAATGAGGTTGATTAGCAGTGCAGTTGAATGATTGACGAGGGCGCAGTCTAAGCGGGCTGTTTTTCTTTCTGCGCTCGAGGTTGCCCCGGTGTATTCACGCAGAGCTGTGCGAACTTCTGACGTAAGTTTTGCCGCAACTCCTGTCTTTTCTCAGTTATGTTCCTACGCGATTTGAACTCGAGTACTTCTTCCATTGGTATGAAGTCTTGTTCTTCGTCGGATGAACATGTCTCCTGCAAAAAATAAAAAGCATTTATATTTTACTCTCAGTCGCTAAAAGTTATTTTTGTTACTGATTTTTCAACTCACAAAACACATTACGTCGGTTTTAATCAAGTGATTTTTGTTGCTCTTGCCGTGACAAATTTTGCAAGAGAACTATTTAAGAAATACTCTTATTAAACGAAAATGTTATACGAATAACTCACCATTAACATTTCCTCTAGAGAAAGTGTGAAATCAGTACACAAGTTTTTATCGTTTTTAGTATTGTCTAAACAATCGCCTCTTTCGTGATTGCAGAAGCCTTCGGAACAGGCCACCTCCGACCCCTCGGGCGAGCTCACGAGTGAAGACGACCCGGACATGGTCTCGCAGCATCCGCCGTTGTTGCCTGAAGAGTAGCCACAGTCTTGCGAGTGATCGTTGGGGGATAGGTTTCCTTTCTTGGTGCGTTTGTTTTTGGGCGAGCGGCGCTTGTCGTCGCCCTGGCACGAGTCGCAGCCGTCCGCCGGTTCGAAGCACGGGGCATAGTCGCGGGCCGAGAGCAGGTCGGTGGGCGTGTCGCGGGACTCCAGTTGGCATTCTTCGCATTCGCACTTCTCGGGTTCGTCGGGTTCATCGGGTTCCTCTGAATCTGCTTCCTGAGGAAAGGAATTAGGGTTTAGAAAAGAATAACACTATTCGTCAAATTTTTGGGACAATTTGTTAATAGCCAACCGAGAACTACACTTTTGCGTGCCTTCTGAAACACGGAAGCACTTGTTTATCTAGATATGATATCACAATCGGGAGCTCAGCTGGTTTGAGTAGGCTGGCAGTTAGGGGGCAATGCAAAATACACCTCAAGCAGGATATCAGTGCAGGTCATATCACCCCCACTTAGAATTAGATATCACAATTTTAAAAACAAAAAAAAAACCGATTTTGACAAAATATCATAACCGTAACAAACACGACCGGTTCGATTGTCGGCCGGGCAGATGTTTGAATGATGAATTTAAATATCTGTTCTGGGGCTGGGTGTTGTCCTTGTCTTTGTGTGTGTTCCATGGCATCCCCGACACAGGATTTATTTCTAGGGGGAGCTATGAGTGTGAAACGTTTATTAATTTATTTTATTTAACACTAGATAAATAGTATAAATACTGAACTACAGCCATACACAATTTATGTAGCTGAATCTTACGCCAATCAAATTACGCGACAATTAAAACCGAGCGCGAGCTAACCTTGCATTTGCTCTCGACCGCCTGCCGCTCCTTCTTCTTGCGCCGCTTCAGTTTCTTCTGCTCCTTCCTCTGCTGCCGCGCCTGCTCCTCCTGCGTGAGCTCGTCGTACAGCAGCTGCAGCTTGGAGACGCCGCTCTTCTGCTCGACCGCGGTCTCGAACTTGCGGTACAGCGCCTCCACCGCGACCACGGCCAGCGTCTGGCAAGTGCCCTCCTCCTCGCGCAGCCGCAGCGAGATGCGCTGGAGCCGCTCGTAGATGCAGATGCCGAGACATATCAGTACCTGGAGAACGACTCGCTTATTTGATTTGTACAACGCAAACATCCATACGATGTTTGTTACTCAATCATCCGAACATATAGGGCTTTTGGCCTCCCCCAAACGGGGAGGTTCTTTCTATGGGACCCCAACATAAATTCCTCTGTCGCAGAAACTTTGCAGCGTGGTATAGTAATTAATGTGTATACTGTTGACAAATTATCGAAAACTTTATTTGGAAATTAGGTTTTTGTACCTTAATATACAATCACTTCTAGCTCTCAGTGGAAAATTGTTCAGTCCAAAACCAGTACAAAATTAACTATTCATGACCACGAAGTAGTTGGCTAATAGTTTGTAAATATCGCACTAGAATTATAAAGGTCGATTCACACATATCAGTGAAGCCACAGTTCCGGCACAGTGCGAAATATTCTTTCATACATGCTCTATGAACGCATCTCCACTTGTGTGGTGTGTCAGTGACGACACAGTGCTCTCAATGGGTTCATAGAGAATGTATGAAAGAATATTTCGCACTGTGCCGGAACTGTGGCTTCACTGATATGTGTGAATCGACCTTAAAGGTGAGTGTGTCTGTTTATTACTTACAGATGTCTAAACCGACCTTGATGACATTTGCCAAAGAAGTTAGTGTGCACAGAAACCAGTAAATCGTGGGTAAACTTGATGGACATAGCTAGTTAATAATCTTAATTCCTAAACCGACTATTATTAAAATTTTAAAGTTTGTATGTTTGTCACTTCTGAATTTCTTTCAAAACTACTCGCGAGATTTGAAAGAAATTTTATTGAGATAGCTCATACCCTAGGGTAGGGTAGGCTAGGGCCTAGATTTACCTATAGGCTATTTTTTATCTCGAAAATTTGGGGTTCCTGTTTTATCATATACAGCTGCGGAAACCGCTTGGCAGTTACTCATAACAAGAAACAAATATACTTACTTCTTCCTGTGCTATTTCAAGTGTTTTAGCGTGTTTTTCCCTATGATTCCCGAGTAGTTCGGGCTCTGCCCTCGCTATAAGGTGTCCGATGTACTCAGTCTTTGCCTGGAGATGTAAATGCTTGTCCAGGAGGCACCTCTTTATTCCGCTGTATAGTGCACCGACATAGCCTTTCTCTTTCTGTGGCTCCTTTTCTTCTACTAACAGCTGATACGCTCTTAAAACCTGTGGAATATACATATTAAAGTTTATACTAGATAGATAAGATAATGTTTCAAACGATACTCATAAAATCTTATCAAAATGATGCATTAAAGGAACATGGAATGATGTTACCGAATGATACATTTAGATTGATTTCGTTTTATTGGGTTTTCCCGATTTTCAAGTGTTTTATAAATGCATAGATAAATAACAGACTTCAAAATCTGCATGGCTCAATAAAGTAAGACCTTGTAGACTCAAAGGTGTTATCAAGGAATAGATTAGCGACGTATGTGTGCATAAATAAGTTAAATGACCTACATTTACAGTTCTCTTTGACTTTGAGATAATGTATAATCTTGGTGTTAAAGCCGTGTCTACAAATTTAAAAAGGGTAGATGTCAGTTTTTTATTTTAGTTTAAGGATATAAGGCTGCCTTTGTTTAATATATATTTGTAATAACTATGAGTATTTTCATAGCGATATATAACCCGGTCACAATATCTGTGCACCTGACCTTGTGCTAGCAACTCAATTTTGAGCCACTTCCCGATGTTCGATTGAGCTGAAATTTGGTATACTTATTAACATCTGTTTTGTAACGATTGATCTGATAATAATACAATCGAACATCGGGAAGTGGCTCAAAATTGAGTTGCTAGCACGAGGTCAGGTGCACAGATATTGTGACCGGGTTGTAGATGACATCATTAATTTGGTTCAACACATTTGGTGAAGCCATAGATGGCAGCTTATCATTAGGCAAAATGTATTTTATTAGTCCTCATTAATAAATGAGTAATAACATTTTAAGAAAGACATTCAATAATGACAATCGTGCTATAGCATATTTCTATACTTGCGCGGTACAAAGGCGTGGGGGTATGACGGCGCGGGGGAAGCCCTCTCAGTCCCCCGCGCCTCTGTACCGCGCAGGCGAGGACTAAGATAAACGGTTTGTGGCTATAACTAATCTTATTAAATCTTACAAATATTACAAAAGTGAAAGTTTGTTAGTATGTTTGTTACCACGCTAAAGCGGATGGACAGAATTTAATAAAATTTGGAATAGACATAATTTATACTCTGGATTAACATATGGGCTACAATTCATCATCATCATCGTGCGAGGGAAACCGCGGGGCGCAGCTAGTAAAATGAATGAAAAACCAATTTGGTCACAGGATAAAACCTTGACTTAAGACCACAGAATTAAGGAGAAGGCGGATGTCATGTCGTACAGGGAGGTAAAAGCACTTGCAGAGGACCGCCAAGCCTGGAAGTTGATCCGAAGACAAGAGCAGCACTCTTAAATTTTGAATGAACGATAAATGGCGGTCAAATGCAAGCCTATTTCTAAATAATAAAACCCTGTCATAGCATACCTTAGTCTTGCAGTCGGCACAGAAGCGATGTTTCCTAAGATAATTGTGTAGCGTATCGTGCAGTGTGCTGAAGTGTATTAGCGTGACGTGGTCGCGGGCGGAGGCGCGCATGGCGTCCCAGGCGGTCCGCCAGATAGCGCGGCCGCCCCAGCCGCACACCCAGGCGCCCCAGCACACGGGCGGCGCCGCCGCGCCCGGGCCCGTGCCGCCCCAGCCGCGCGCCGTGCCTGCCTCCAGCGAGTGCAGCACGCAGCGCTGGGACTTCTTCCATCGAGGCTGGTTCACTAGGAGGCAGTCTATGCCAGCACTGGAAAGGAGTACCAATTATGTTTAGAGAAATCATTGTTTTTTATACAGTAACTGGCTGACACGGCAGATGTTGTTGTATTTATTTTTATTCAGTAATAGGCTTGCATTTGACCGCCATCTTGCCTGATGGTAAGCAACGATACGGTCTGCGATGGAGCACGCTTGCCTAGAAGAAACCGATTCACTCGCGACTTGAAGACACCTAGATTATATCTATAATGTTGTTTCTAGTGTGAACAATACAGAGTTTATCAATCTATCTATCTGTGTTGTCCTGTTTCAACTATGAATATTGAATTCGAATTGTCTTAAGATTTCTAATGTTCCGCATAGCTTTCTTAATTTTTTCTTTCTCTTATGAAAGAACCTTCTCTTGACAATAATTAACACAAAAAAAAATTAGTGAAATTGTTTCATCTGTTCACGCCTGATGTAATGACCAAGAGAAATAGAGATTTTTTATATATATTCAGTAATAGGCTTGCGTTTGACCGCCATCTCTCCTGGTAAGCAACTATGCTATCTATGATGGAGCATGCTTGCCCAGAAGAAACCGATTCACTTGCGGCTTAATGACATCCAGATTATACAGATGCTTTATAGATTTAACAACATTTAACAAGCATTTGCTAGGTCTTGATTTTTTTTTGGTAAAACAATTTAAACTCATTCCGGAACTGTTACAGGATGTGGTGGAAAACTGAGAATTGTAAAGGAAAATTATCTTTGGCCAGTAGACAAAATAGAAAAATTACTTGGTAGGGTTTTTTTTAATCATTTTATGGCTTTTCCGAGTAACACAAACAGTATGGCAGTAAGTATGGATCAA
Organism: Alcis repandata; assembly: GCA_949125135.1. Taxonomy (NCBI): domain Eukaryota; kingdom Metazoa; phylum Arthropoda; class Insecta; order Lepidoptera; family Geometridae; genus Alcis; species Alcis repandata. The sequence continues at coordinate 3,696,490 of OX421226.1, read as the reverse complement.
AATTAAATTAGGCAAGAAAGAATGGGCTTGTAGGTGGTCAGATTTGGGTATCTACCTTTTCGAACATGCCCAGGGAAGACAACGGCGCGGTGTGGCCCGTATCGTTGTAGGGGCGGGAAAAGGACAAACATCCTGCGAATGGTGCCTCAGGTAATGTGATAATTAGGGGGTACCAGTGTGAGTTCGTCAGAGACCCTGGTGCCCCCTGTCAAGCACAGAGGCTGGCCACCGAGGGGGTTTTAGTGGGTGTAAGCTCACATAACCCAGTTGCTCCCCAAAGCAGCCAGGTATCTTACTAAGATTTCCCCCCCGTCAACAAAAAAAAAAATATGGTCGGTCTGGGTCTGGGTGTTAGTTGTCCTTGTCTTTGTTTGTTCCAAGGCATCCCCGACACAGGTTATCCTACTGAAGAGCTATGAGTGTGAATCGTTTAGTTATGGTTGTTTTTTTCATTAAAAGCTATGAAACATAAAAAAAAAAACATTTCACACTCATAGCTCCCAACTAGTAGAAATCCTGTGTCGGGGATGCCATGGAACACACACAAGGACAAGGACGCCCAGACCCAGAACAGATAGCCCGGCTGGGAATCGAACCCGGAACCTCTAATCTCGGCTTATAAGGCGGATATGTTAGCAGGCTTAGCACTATTATGTTATTAGTAAGTAACCTTACCTGTGACCATTGAGCAAACTGGCGAGTGACTGTGGATGTGTTATTTTGTCTTCTCTGATAGTCATGATTTCATCTGGCGTTAGAACTAGGGGATCCAATGTGGGATGTCCTGATTTACATAATTGATAAAAAAGGCGTTCCACACTGAAAACATAAACTAGTGTTAGGAAAATGTTCGTACAAATAACTAAAACCTAACTTATTTTGCATAGTAACGAAAATTATATCCTGGCGATAAAGAGATGTCAAAAGGTAATGTAAAAATATCAATATACAATTTGTTGCTATGTTACGAACTTATTGAAATAAAATCAAATAAGCATTGACATCTAGGTAGTTAACGGTAAATAAAGATAAAGAAAAAGAAAAGGAAAATTAGGAAGTTAATTGTCCAAAAATTTATTTTTTAACAAATGTTAGTTCCATTTTTTAACACGTTTTTATTAGTTTCACCTGTATGTATGTAACCAACTCCTTTGGGCGCGTTTTTGACCCACTTTAAACGGTCAGATTTCTTTCAAACTTTGTAGATATATCGAGGACTGATGACAATACAGTCAATACACTAAACAAAGTGTGTTTTTTAGTTTTTTAAACTATTAATTATTATTACTTCTTCTATCTATTATATTTTGATTTGATTTTTTTCATGATCTGCATTGATTTTTATGTAAATTGTGTGCATTTTTGAAACTGGCTTTTCATGCCATTAATACGGAAAATTTTACTAAACCAATTTTATAGCCTAAAAACTGCCTTGATCTTATATTGGTCAATAACACTAGTGAATATTGATATATTGTATAATCCATTTGCATAAAAAAAATAATTAATAATCATGTTGCTTTTTGTAGTCTATTAAAATAATTATCAAGTCTAATAATATCCATAATTTGTAGACTATTTTAGCTATCAATGTCATGTTTATGACTGTATCAGCAAAATATGCAACCAAGGACATTTCTATCGGCTTAATTTTATAGAATTAAGGAAATCAGCAATTTGGTTTGACCTAGTATACAAATACAATAAGATATGTCTGCCAAGCTAAACAGTTTAGGTTAGTTTTCATATTGATTGGTTTTCAATAGCTTGGGAGTTTGTTTTTACTAGTACTGTTTCCTAGTACTTGCTAGCAACATTTTATGACAAAAGCTAGTTGTAAGGGATCATTCAAATACTGTCTGTTTGTCCTACTTTTAAACTATTTGACAAGTTAGGTCATATTATTTGTTTACTGAGTAAATCTGCAAAAAAAATAGCTTGTTTTGGGTCATACCTTCTTCGACAGCCAACACACGGAATGCTTTGATTTAGTACATTAAAAATATCAGAGGCATCTACTCTGAGTGCCGCTTTCAGTTCATCAGTTGAGAGAGTTTTGTATTTGCGCATAAAATCATCATATTCGCGCCCTTTCACTTGTGGATTGTCGCAAATCAGACCCATTGTGTTTAAATCCATTATCATCTAGAAATAAAAACAAATAATGCAAGATTTTAACAAAGAAATTGTATAAAATAAGGTCACTAAAAAAGACGAGATTGCAGCAAAATTTCCATGGTATATTCTGAACAAAATAAAGTTAGCCACATTTTAAGTCGCGGCAAATAACACATATCTTTAGCTTGTGTAATGTTACTGTTAGGTACGGTATAGATTTCCTAGTTTTGCTAGTTTTGTAAATTCCACTTTGATAATCTACGCTTGTGGTAATGTCAAAGTACATAGAACAATTACTTACAGTAAGATTTTCGTAGATAATTAAGGGCAGCTGTCTTCTTTTTATTACAGGTTCCTTTTCGCTGTTGTAAATATCAACCAATTTCGCCATTTTGATGATTAATCACATAAAATCTTCGACAAAATACACAAACAAAATGACGACCAATTTCTCGAGAAATACACGTCGTGCGTTGCGTTCGACACAGGTTTGACAGTTAGTGCTGCCAGAGCTTGTTTGCCAAAAACGACGTACCAAAAGTAAAAAAAAAAAGTTCATAAATCAATAACTCAAGTTAGATGAAAGTTATAAAAAAAGGAAACTGATTTTGTGTAATAAAACATTGTTGATGATTTTTCTATTTCATAAAGACCACAAAGCAACCTTCCACAAAAATCTGTACAAAAATAACTAGACTTAGCAATGTTGTCACCAAGTAAAAAAGTAACAAAAGAATAGGAATATCGTTAAAATATCTATGAAAAGCTCTAAAAACCATGTGACTATCATGAACCACAAACCAAAAAGAAAGACAGAAATCTTATTTTTTCGTAAGACAAAAAGAGCTGCACTGCTGACACATAACGGTGATGGTCCAAATCGTGTTTTTTACAAATGTGAACGAAGACTGAATCTTAGATAACAATTTTCATTTCAAAAGTAATGATGTGGCAACTCTGGTCAGTAAGTGTCGTAAAAATTTACAGATAATAAATATTTTGGATTATACAGATTAGTATCAAATAAAATGATAAAAGTAATAAAAAAAAAAATGACATTCCTGGGTATCTTCAGAATTGACATTGACATTTCACACTTGACACCCTATGCGTTCTGTCCATCAAGCTGTCTCTGTCTCCGTCACTAGTCACGAGTTTTGGCGGGAACGTGGAGGAGACATGTTGCTTCATTTTGTTATTTTACTAAACTTGTGTAATTTTGAGTGTTAATGTTTATTTTAAGTGGGGAAAATAACCATTAAGTGCTTGAGGACGTGCACGAGTGTGGGCAAATCATATAATGCAGTGAATCGTGTCATTTCGTGTTGCTTCCAAAACTCCTTAGAAAAGCCTCTAGTAAAGTCTCCACTACTTTACTGGGGCACGTACCGTACATACTCTATCCACTTGACACTGGCTAAATTGTGGCAACCCCGCAGAAGCCATTTTTAAAAATTGAAGTTGAAGTCACTAGTCACTCCGTCAGTCATGTCAATTTTGTTTTGACGAAAATATTAGGCTACATTTAGATTTATATAGGAAACTGTTCAATATTCACCATGTCTAAAATATTTACTCCAACAAATCAAATCCGCCTAACAAATGTAGCAATAGTCAGATTGAAGAAAGGGGGAAAGAGGTTTGAGATAGCTTGCTACAAAAACAAAGTTTTGTCGTGGAGAAATAAACTGTAAGATTTTGCTCAGCTCTTGTACAATCTTGATTTTTTCTTTTTATCACTTATTTTATGTCAAATTGTTTATTTATTTTAGAGAAACCGACATTGATGAAGTATTGCAGACTCATACGGTATTTACAAATGTGTCCAAAGGACAAGTTGCAAAGAAGGAAGAGCTTGTCAAAATATTCGGTAAAGAAGATCAAACAGAAATTTGCAAGGATATTCTTCAAAAAGGCGAGCTACAGGTGTCAGACAAGGAAAGGCATTCACAAATAGATTCACTTGTCAAGGACATCGCTACTACAGTCGCAGACAAATGTGTGAATCCTGAAACTAAAAGGCCATATCCTGTCTCAATCATAGAGAAAGCAATGAAAGACATACATTTCTCAGTCAATGTTAACAAAAGTGCTAAACAACAGGCATTAGATGTAATTCAGCTTCTCAAAAATGAAATACCTTTGGAGAGGGCTCAGATGCGTGTAAGAGTTTTATTGATGGGCAAGGAAGCACGGAAAATTAAAGATAAAGTGGTCAAGCTCACAGCAAGTGTCGAAGAGGAGAATTGGGAGTCTGGCACCGCTAATATCATTTGCCTCATTGATCCAGGAAATTTCAGAATTTTGGATGAGCTGGTCAGAACAGAGACCAAAGGCACAGGACAATTTGAACTGCTAAACTTGAAAGAAATGGCTGAAGGAGAGCAGGCATTGTAAATAAAATAATACTAAAATGTTTTGTACTGTAATTTAACATTGATATTAAAGTTTTTGCTTACAAATTAATATTTTCAATTGGTTATAGGACCAAAATGGGTTTGTATAAAATTAATGGCCAGTGTGATACTTCTTTAATTAGTAGGATATGACAGACTGCTAATTATATTAAGTAAATGAACTTATTCTAATGTATTTTCTAGTTTTGTGTCTAGTAAATGAACTTATTCTAATGTATTTTCTAGTTTTGTGTCTATCCAACTATGTTGTAGAGTAGAATAATAATGGCTAGGAGTAAAGGAGCCTCAAACCATTTTAATATAATAAGTTAATGTATTGACGTATAGCCAAACACAGCCCAAGACAGGGAAAAATGGCACAAGAGAGAGGAGGCCTATACCCAACAGTGGGTCGACACAGGCTGACGATGATGATGATGATGATAGCCAAACCGTATAACTTAGTCCACGCCTGCGCGGTACAGAGGCGCGGGGGTATGACGACAAAGGGGACAGAGGTGCGGGTGGCGGGAGCGCTTAGGTTTGACAAACATGAGAAAAAATGCGCCAAGATAGTGAGCTGCATTATCCATCACGATGATAGAATTTGGTGGTATATAAGGCATCAGCTTTTCATTTATCCATCTATTGAAATTCAAGAAATTCATAGAATCGCAATAAGCCCCTGTTTTACAATTGGATCAATTGTATAAAACTGAGTGACTTTTCTTCTAACCACTCCTTTTGTAAAATTGTCTATTTCGACTCTTTTTCTGCGAACCTGTTTTGATTTTTTCGGTGATTTGAATATTTCGTCGTCTTTCAATAAATTCCCTTGTACAATAGGCGTGACGAAAGATTTTAAAATCCTCTTCCATAATGTGAGTACACATTTACTATTTACAAAAAAGCCTTTATTTCGGTAATAAACTTAAGTTTAACGAAGTTTGAAGCCATTTTTCACATATTTTTTCAACAGTGCCCGAAAACAGCTTGCTTTTGTCATGGCGTCGATTTGACGTCACGGCTAGTAAACATGTCATTGTGTATATGCGTGATGAGCGGCGGATGACCTGAGTTCACTGAGGCGTGACGTCATACGCTGTGATTGTTGTTTCTGACAAGATGGCCGATTGCTGTATTTTAATGTTTTAATTTATTGAAAATCTTAATAATCTGTTTTTTAAAAATAAAACTAAACATGTGTTTTAAATTTTTTTAATCTGGCTAGTCCCCTGAAAGCATTGAATCGGCGATTTTTTGATACTGTCGTGTATCTTCCGATAGTCCAGTAACTTCTGCTACGGTTTTGTTCATGTCTTGTTGATATTCAATAGAATTTGGGTCCCGTTTCTTTTTTCTAAAATATTCGTATACGTTAAAAGCCATTTGCTTGCACTGACTATTAACTTTATAAAACATCTTTCGATTCATCTTGAGAATGTAATGTCATTTATGTATCTCTCACGAAGCGTCCACAACAATCGCGTGTGATCGCTGCCCGCGTAGCGGTCAAAAAAATGAGCGCTTCAAAAAATACAAAATTGCGCCTACCGCCCGCACCTCTCTCAGTCCCCTTTGTCGTCATACCCCCACGCCTCTGTACCGCGCAGGCGAAGACTAAGATAAACGGTTTGGCTATAAATTGCAGCTTAATTTAGCAGTTCACCTTACTTTTAAATGACATTGCAAGGTAAATTGCGTAAAATGGAACGAGTGAAGAGGTTAATGGCCTCAGCAGTGTTGCCACCTTGGTGGTTTTTCCACCAGAACTGGCGCTTTTTCAAGGCTTCTAGTGGTATATTTACATCATTTAGCGGTTTTATTTTTTTTAGTGGTTTTTAGCGCTTTTTCAATATGGAATTTGGTGACACATTTTTGAGAGGAAAATACCCTACCGTTCCGGAATTTCATAATTTTCTTCCTACTCTATGACCGGGGAATCCCTAGGCACTGTCATAAGTTGTCGTTTTCTTTTTATCTGTCAGTCTATTTCCCGAATTTGGTTCGTGTTGCTTATAAAATACTAAAAATTTTGACAAGACCAAATATAATATTTACGTTTGGTAAATTGTAACTTAGTGAAAACTCTTTATTGCACTCTGGTAATAATAAACAATTTTTTGCAATGAGGCGTTTTAAAAAAAAAAGAGTTTTAGTTCTAAAAATTATGTCTAGGGCCTGGATTAATCTGAATCGGGTCTGTCATCTAATATCTAAATGTCAATGTCAAATTGAAACTGATGTACAAAACATGGCTTGCTTGTAATATTAATAATTATTTTCAATAAAATGTATGGCAATTAACTACCAGATTTCCAAATATTATGGTCATATTTTTTCCCCTAAGACTGGGGAAACGATAAGGTATAACCATACCAAAATCGATTTGACAGGTCGGATTTAAGTGCTTCCACACCACCTGTGAAAATACCACGAACTTTTTTTTTAAATAAAAACGCCTCCTAATAAATCTGTTTACTTAAAAAAAACGATAAGCATCTCATATACCTATATTAGTTTGTTTTTCATTTAAACTTGGGTTTCTTTAGTCTGAGATTTATATGCAATAATTTAGCGGAATCTGGTGTTTTTTTTTCAATCCAAATTTCTTAAATCTGGCGGTATTTTACTTTTGCTCTGGCGCTTTAAAAAAATCCAAGGTGGCAACCCTGGGCCTCAGCCCTCACGTTGCATGAGTTGCAAGTCTCCCCTCTCCTCTCTCCAAAATGCAACAAAGTCACAAGGTTATCAGTCTCGAATATTTTTTGTAATATTGCAACGCAGTTTAGAATTTTATCTCATCGGTGGAGAGCGTACACAGTCGTGCGAGGTTTTGAGTCTTTTCTTCTCTTTTAAACTAGTGTTATAAAAATCTTATGACGTTCGTGGAGTGGAACTATGTGAAATACAAGTTTTGTTTAATGTGACAACTGTGATTTATGTTGAGCACATCACTAGTTTGCTGAAAAATATAGATCCGTCAAAAAATCGGTAAATAGCGCAACGTGAAACGGAACGCCAAAGTGAATGTACCGAAATGACAAATTAAAAAGTTTTTATTTTTCTCATATTGGTACGAGATTTTATTGATTGTTTTCTTTCATAAGATTTTCGGCCAGACGGCGACTGAAATTGCAAGTTACTGTGATATATTTATTTTCGTTAATTAACTATTCTTATCAACCAATTAAATGAGCAGGGATATCGAGTTATGTCTATAAGTAATGGAAGGTACAGAACTGGGTGGCGAGCAGCAATTTTGTTTGAGATGGAACAATTTTCAAGCAAATATCACTTCTCAATTCGAGGCGCTGCGCGATGATGAGGACTTCGTGGACGTCACTCTGGCATGCGAGGGGCACAGGCTGGAGGCCCACAAAGTGGTGCTCTCGGCGTGTAGTCCCTATTTCAAGGAGCTATTCAAAGTAAGTCCATCTTTCACTCCCCACACTTTGATGTGTCACCATTACAATGACTCTAGTGAAAGTTGTTATGTATAAAACACTTGATCTACTTACAAATGCCATGTCTCGCGTTCCGGTTAAGTACTCGTGATTTCATTTATTTTGTACCTACTTTAAAATTCTGTTTCACAATTTCTAATTAACTCATTACCATTGGGGCTATAGATTACATTTATGTGGAAGCACATAATAGATTCCTTTTACATTATAATGTAACCATTACAATGCATGCTAATAACTGCGTCTGCATGGATTCTTAATTTATTAAATGACCGTTTCATAATTGTGCCATAGAGCTGTCTGTGGTCATTTCAAAATGCAGTCTGGGGTATCCGACATAAGTGTTTTATGTGTCTGACTTTATGAATATTAAATCAGTTCACGTTTGCTCCAAATTATCATAAATTACAATTCTATGTTAACTTTCAACAGATGCATTTTAAGTTCTTTTTTATAACAAATGACAAGTGAATTTTCAGCCATAAAAAAACAGAAGCACCTGAGTATCTATCATAATAATCTGTAGGTTTGTCTCAGAAGTAAACTTAAATATTGTCTAAAGAATTCATTGATAGGTTTTTATGTTACTAATAGAGTTATTTCTGAAGTTTCAAATTGATGTTAAAAGATCCCATAAACAAGTTATGTCCATTGTATGTCCATTTGTTAAAGGTGATTAGTCTAATTGCTATGATAAATCAATCACATCAATAGCCATTTAAATATGTATATTTATGTAGTTTGTTTGTATATTGAGAATGTGTCTTGATTTATAGTGTCTACCAAAAATTATTAACCTACTCTTTGATCTCATGCTTTGTGAGGGAAATACACTTCCTTTTAAAATAACTTGTGTAAAAACCACATAAAACTATAAAAAGGTTTTAGTAGTTCTTGATTGAAATAGGTTTTATTCATTTTACTAAAGATGGGTTACTAAAGTATGTGTTATTGTAGAAACACTTAAAACTACATTATATTTGGGATAAGAATATTTGAAGTAAGGCCTTTGTCCTGCTATGGGATAATACAACCTAAATTATAAAAATAAAAAGAGATTACAAACATTAAACAATAAATGTAAGTACATTATTAAATAAGGATCCCTGCTCTTGATGACTGATCTGATGAATAGAAAATCTAAGAAATGGTTTTCATCGACATTTAAAATGCCACATTTTTGTTATACTTTTTGTAATAAGGTTTTTCCCCTTAAATATCTTGTTATTAATAGATGGTGATATCAAACAATACAATAGGTTTTTATTTTTATGGCTTCATTGATCTTTGTGTATGGATAAATTACTGTTAGTACAAGACTTGTACTTGGAAGGCTTAAAGGCTCAATAAGCCCAAGTTTAAAGGCTTTTTAAGACAGATCTAAAATTTTCTAAAACTATTGGCAGCCTTGTCTAATGGCTTGGCTTAAAGACAGATATATTTTTAGTTAGTTTAGATCTGTCTTAAAATGTCTGTCTTCAAACTTGGGCCTATTATGCCTTAAAAAGGTTTTCTGGGCAAGTCTTAGCCCATTCTTATGTTCTAAGAAGAAAAAATAATGCATTAGACTTAACTAATACAAAGTTGAGTTTCCTAAAAATTTTGAATTACTATAAAATGTCACATGTGCTAAAATCGCGAAAGTTTGTGTGTAAATTTACATGTTTATCTCATAACGGGAGATTTCTTTTGTCGATAGATTTAATATGTAACTCGTTCACACCCTAGTTTAAAGTCTAGTCTAGTTTTTTTTAAATTTGAAAAAAATAAATTAAAAATGAAATGATTTATGAGACAAAACCGTGGGATACTCCTAGTATTTAACTTTGCTATTAGCAAGGATTATGTGCAAGATTGTCTGCTAATTAAAAATTGCATTTTATAAATTAATCCACCACACATCGTTTCAAATCAACGACCATGGATTTTTATTAACATTTGCAGATATCATGGTCACTCAACTGTATGCTAATTTAATGTGGTGGCTACGATTATAAAGAATATAATTATTTCATTAAAATGCTTTAGTTTGCCTTACAGTTTCGTAATACGCTTCACGCATGGTGGGCCAAGCAAAGTTTACCATACTTATGCAAGCGTTAAGCAAGTTTTTGCATGGTGTCGTGATAAATGGATGTTTTGTTTTAATTCGCATTTCGATATTTAAGTTAGTCGTGGTTGCAAAAAGTATATCTAATTGTGGAATGCGTGGTGTTGAGAAGGATTTACAATTTGCAAGCATGTTAGAGACAAGAGGATCCTAGCAAGCATTAAAAATTGCACTTGCCCATAGAAAAAGCGAAACTCCGAAATTATCCGCTCTCTAGTTTTTTTTATATGTGATCGAAACCATATGAAACAAGGCTTCGAGTTTTTTCTTTCTTTTTTCTTGACTTCAGAATTACCAAACAGCGATATTTTTTGCGTCGAAACTATATAAGACGAAGTAAATGTAATTACAGTCGTTTTTTGAGAGAAACCACTGTCAGGGTACCCTAAAGCATACAAATATCAGCGGCTGTACTGTGCTTAGCGCAAGCCTAAACTGAATCGCCCTGGATTCCGTCTCGCTCTGTCTGCTAGAGAAAAGGCGAGACAACACGCTATCCAGTTCAGACTCGTCGACGAGTTCACAGTACGGCCCCTGGTCATGAGGTTTATACGAAAACTACTAAGACATCTCTTCTTTGCCCTTGGCTTATCCGAGCCTGTCCCATAAAATGGCTTTGCTCCAATTCATAATGACGTCACACAAATAAAATTCTTTTTATATAATTTAAAAACCTAGATCCGTAACTAAAAGCACTAACCACCGAATTCCGAGAAATATTCAGATCAAAATCAACAGCGACCTTGACTCGACTATGTGTTAAGTTTTTCATGAAACCGTGAATGCGAAATCGACTTCGCAACGGAACGCGTTCTAAAGCCATAATAATTATAATAAAATATCACAAGTTGACGGAGTCTCAGTTTGCGAGAGCGTTTGTTATCTGTTGTTTAGAAAATACGTGGCAATAATTGTATTTTGATCGCTACTGTAATTGAGATTACAAACTGACTGCTACTGTCTATTCTATGTGATATATTATTCACTCGATAGCTAATGCCCGGGACTTGTATATGGTGCGGTGAAATCTCCGCCGATTTGGATCGGTTAAGATTTGAATTGGTAATGTCGTAATTTCCTTAAAAGTAGCATCCCTCGATGGGTGATGTTATGGCTTACCTCAAGGCGCTGACGTAGATTTGTAGTTTAAAAGTCCCAAAAATAATAAGAAAGAACTCACGGGGAAACCTATACGAAGTTATCGAAATATGACCATGGACTACAAAGATATTATGCCATGAAGTGCCTTATCGCCCATCTATTAAACGATGTACAAATACTGAAAAACTATCGATTGAAGTTTGTGAGACAAACGTTAACCACATTTTAACTTGCCAAAACCAAACCATGCTAGTTTTACTGTTATTTTCTGTCATGGGCTAGGCAGATATAAAAAAGCCTATTTTGTGTAAAGAGTAATTATTCAATGTCATAATTATTTGGCCTGAATAAAGGCCATTTCACGCCCTGATTTATTTTACCTGACTGCCTAGAAAGTAGGTAATGTTTTTCGGGTTTAGCAAGTACTAGCTGCGCCCCGCAGTTTTACTCGCGCGGTGTTGACAAACTGACGAAAAATAGTCCTTTTCTGTACCCCTGACAATGTGTAAGCAAAATGTTATGATGATCGATTGAGAAGTTAAGGCGGGAAAACGTAATAAACAAATAAACTTACTTTCGCATTTATGACATTAGTTCAGTCACGTACTGTTTTTTATTCTGTGCCTTAAAATCTAGACGTTTTCCGTGACTAAGTGCGTTAGGTCTTAGGATGGCGAGAGCGGTTTTGTCTTGGGGAAGGAAAACGCGTCTCCCATTCGTTGGTCACCCTAAGGACCACGCGCGAGATGGCCAGACTATCCTACTTCCTACTTATTACAAACGCGAAAGTTTGTAATAATGTATGGATGTATGTTTGTTACTCTTTCACGCAAAAACGGCTGAACGGATTTACACAAATGAAAGTTAGTATTAGAAATAATATTGTTAGTATGTATACTGTTTTTATTTTATTCCTAAGCTAGACGTAAGCGGGTCGAGGTGCTCTTAGGGGCGGGTATTGCCGCGGGAAAGGGAAACGCGTCCCCTAATCGTTGGTCACCCTATATGTTAAGGACGGCCGCATACGAAATGGCCACACTATAGTATAAAGTTAATAGGTAGAGTCACAATAAAGATAAACCGAGTACTTTCATTATGGGAACGCTTGGCGTGTAGGTATTTCTTGCTTGTTTATCAGAGAATGGGCTTTACAATATATCTCAAGCAATTTATCGGACAATAAGTATTTGTAACCTCATTAGCTAGCCATGTTTCGTTCATTTCTTTGCGTTACTAACCGATTTCAATAAACAGTTGTTTTTTTTAAAAACATATTTTTTTGGTGTTTTTTTTTGGCCTGGCCCTGAAAGAGCGTTATGTATTTATTATGTGTCAAAGTTTTTCAGGTCTTACTCGTATTTCCCTTCGATCAGCTTGACCGATTTTGGATAGCGAGGTGTCGTTAGATTTGTCTTTATTTCTGGATTTTCAATGGCTACGTTTTTGGGGTCGGCGTTCGGGTTTTTATTTTTATTTTAATACGTTATACATGTTAGTTTTTAGTTCGTCTCGCGTTACGTCCACTATGTTATGAAATATTTTAATTATACTGTTAAGCAGCGGCGGCCTTAGGGGGTGGCGAACAGGGCAATCGCCCGGGATCTCGCTCTTGCAGGGGGGCCTCGCGCAACAACCCAAGCAAATAAAAAATATATGGATTTTAGTAACAATATCTTTTTTTAGTCTTAGTAATCTTAGTATATATATGTATTTGTTAATTTTGTAAATTTTTCGTTGTACAATATTTTAAAATTCAAATTTTATTCATCTTATATATACTCGTATATAAAAATGAATCGCTGTTCCTTTGTCCGGCTATAACTCGAGAATGGTTGGACTGATTTCGCTAATTTTGGATCTTGAAATATTTGTGGAAGTTCAGGGAAGGTTTAAAAGTAAAAAATAAAAACGCGTGAAACCGCCGGGTACAGCTAGTATTGTATAACTAGCATTTCTCGTCAAATATGACAAATAGGTACCTAAACCAAACCACCAGACCTACTTTCGCATAACATACTTTTCACGAAGGACGAAGGGCCTCGCAAAGACCTGCTACTGCCAGGGGCCTCGCAATGGGTAAGGCCGCCGCTGCTGTTAAGTCATGCAGACGCTTCACGCAGACTTATTTGGGATAATAAAAATTAAATAACTTAAAAATCATTTTATTCTCAATCCATATGAATATACTAACAGTTAAAATCAAGGCCGTTTCAGCTCTGACACTTGATAGGTCATAAGCTTTCAAATTGCGAAAATCTGATCATAATCGGTTTAGTATTTTTTACGTAACATGTGTATTTTTGGTTACTAAAACAAATCAGATAATAAACTAGAGAACAGGGATTGCTGTTTTATTTTTAGTCGTTATCAAAAAGGTCCTGATTTAGTGTTTTTTATTTATGATAATTTTATTAAAAGGTAAAGTTTGTGTGTTTTTGGGGTTTAGTTTTCTCCTTAGAATTATTTCATCCAAACCTGTTAAGCCGCTTATGCGTGACTGACTCATAAATACAAACTTCCACATTTATAATATTAGTAGACTAGCTGCGCCCCGTGGTTTCACCCACGTTTACCGGGATAAAAAGTAGCTATGTTAAACCAGGATATACGCTTTTTTCGTACCAAATTTCATCTGAATCCGTTCAGCCGTTTTTTCGTGATTCGAGTAAACATTCAAACTTTCACAATGGTAATATGTATTAGTGGATAGATGAATACGTATACGTTTAATTGAAATACTTACGTTACTTGTAGTAGTTGCTGTTAGTTTGCATAAAACCCCGCTCGGAAGGCGGAGCGGGGTTTTATGCAATTCTATTGGTTAATATTTCTCCGTTCCTCTCTTCTTCGCTTCAGTGGACATGCAGCCATGTTCTATGGATCAGGTTAACGATTTTTCCATAACCATTTATAAAAAGTGCCTAAAAGGTTTTTGTGTTTTTGTCCTACAAATAAGTAACAAAAAATCGCATCGTGATCTATAATAAACAGTTTTGGAAAGTTGGATTCGGAGTAATGCAGCTCTCTCAATCTATCGCATCTAAAATCTTATTTTTAGATAGTAGCTTGAGTAAAACCATTTACAAAACCAGTTACAAAATATAGTTCTACATACAAAAAACTGAGTAACTTTGTACTTAGATGTTTTCAGGTTCCACATTTTGTCGATATTCTCAGAAAGAAAAATTCAAGTTCTCCCTTCTTTTTTTCTTTTACTATTTTCTTGACTAAATCTTTCCGTTTGCGTCAAAATGTAGTAGTGGTTAGCTCATAATTGCTTATACCTTCCTAACTCTTACGTCGCCGTCTTTTTCCTTACAAAAGATGTCACTGATGATTCATTCATTGACTCTATTTGATAAGGACCGGCGCACACCAAAGTGTTTAGACGCGACAAAGTGCCCCATCAAATAGATAGTCTTATTGCACTTGCGTCGGACCACAACTTGATTATTGACGTCACTGATAAATTGCGTTGCGTGCGATGCTCCGCTTTGATGTGGGGCGACCCTTATAGATCTTATATATGGATGCCTAATTTACTTAAGATTTATCTGATAGGTATCATAAAATTAAACCGGAAAATTTTACTCTCTATCCAGGATTATAATTTGTTTATTTGCGTTTTTAGTAAGTCTCATAGTAAAAACTGTTCGTAAAGATGAGTATGAATAATTTCATCAAAGCATAATCTTTTAGTGACAAGACATTTGGTATATGATCTACTCTTAACAAAACTGAATGTAAAACCTAGCGGAAGAGATTCATTAAAGAAACCTCCAAGATTTTGACTCATGTGTGACCCAATTGGCCTTTAGTCCTTACCCAATAATCATCATGGGTTTTCAGACGTCTCTGTTAGTCACAGTCATATTGTTTTGTAATTGGATTTATACTACTAACTCGAACCCTCGAATTAATCGCTAGGTAAGCGAGCTTCATCGTAGACTGCATCATTGCTAACCATCACGCGAGATGGTAAGACTATTTTTAAAAAGAAAAAATCTTAGGTACCATATTTCGATTAAGGGAATATTCACGTACTCACTGAGTCAAAACCATATCAATTTTCACAGCAAAATAATAATACCCCAGTCTATAAAAGTTTTTTAAGTTAAGTATGAGAGAACCTGCGACGTTAGAAGCTATAATACTGGTTCTAAAAATTAGGTCCCGTAAAGGTCTCCGGGCTCTCGTCTCATGAGCTTAAAACTAAAACAAGTCTGTGAAACTATGTCTGAGAAGTACTTAATTCGACGTAGGTAAACTCTTTAGATCCCGTCGCAAATTCTTCGATTAAAACAGTTTCCTTTTGAATGAGGGGAGTTATGTTGAATGTAAAAACCCAATGACAAAATTTTAGTTCGGGGTCTTATAGCCGGGATAATATTAGCTTAGTTTAGTTTTGCCTAATAGTAAAACCGACTATGCAATGTAGTTACAATGTCTGGTTATACCTATTTAAAACATGCGATGGTATAGGAGGGAGGTAATTTGTTGAATAAGGCGTCACTTGGCGGATGTTGATATTCAAAAAACTGTACAGGACATATGTAGGTCTGTGTGTGAAATGAAATATTGCGTGAAAGTACAGGTATTCAATTGAAGATGTGATTGAATAAATACACTAGTATGTAATTAAAAACAGTTTTTGAAGGAGGAAGGTGGTTTAAATAAAACAGAATAGACTATAGCTTTATTACACACTAAATAAACACCAAAAGAATAAAATAAAGCTATTCTTAGCAAAATTACAGCCTTATAACCTAAGGTAATCAAGCCTTACAGTCTAAGCGAAATATTTCCTGATTAACGGTAGTATGGTATTCCAGAACAACCCATGCCCCCACCCGATAATATTCATGCGCGATTGCGAGGTGTCGCATGTTCGCGCATTGCTGCAGTTCATGTACGTGGGTCAGGTGAACATTGCGCAGGCGCAGCTCTCCGCCTTCCTGCGCACCGCCGACGCGCTGCAGATTCGCGGTCTCACCGACTGCTCGCAACACAACGATAAGGTAACTGCCGCTTTGCAGGAAAAACACCGGCCAAGTGGTACATTAGAAGAGGCGATGATGGTAGAGCTGAAGAGCTGTGTTGAAATGAATGTGAGCCTAGCTTTTGCGAAAAAATCTCTCCAAGATGGTGTTTTCTTAGCGGTTCTAGTTGAACTGAAAGTTCTTTGAACGGATAACAAATAATAATGTAATTTTATCACAGAATAGTAATTTAAGAAAGGTGGATAAGATCATAGTACTAATATAATGATGTGTTTCAGAAAGTGACCCGGAAGTCGCCGCCCTCCCAGCTCCGTAACTTGCTCAGCGCGAAGCCGTCTAGCGCCCAGTCTACCTCCTCTTCCAAAGCCGCAAGCCAAACCGTGGAGAGCACGCCAGGCGACGACCAGGAACCGCAGCCCGGTCGCCGCACACCCAGAAATTCTCCCGATGTTGCCAGAAACAATCTCAACGAAGAAGCTCCCTTTCAAACTTCTAGTCAAACGAGGCCTAATAACGACGACTTTAGTGAAATACCCAACTACCCGTCTCTGAGGGTGAAAACCGATCTCGAAGCGCCCGAGGTGAAAAATGAAGAGAGCGAGATACTCATGGACCCGGGAGACCCCGAGCGGCCGGACAAGAGCCAAGACTTTAACGCATCCGACCTCCTCGAGCCGAAAATGGAAATGATGGAGCAGGAGGCCAGCGACGAAGAGCGGTCTAGCTTCCCGCACATGTATGCGTACGAGAACAACGCGCTGGCCAATCCCTTCGCCGCACTGCAAGGTAACTAACCACTACCGTGTCGATAGACAACTGAGTCGTCTTCATAAACCGCTTTCCGACTAATCTCCATTCTCTCCTCCGCAGGTAACATGGATCTCATGGCCGGAATAACATCGGACCTCCGGGACGAGAACGCGGAAGGTGAGTGTCTATATCTGTTTCTTTCACGTCATTTCACACGCACACGTCGACTCGGACAGCCGCGCCCCCGGCGAACCTCCTCTATCCTAGACTCTTTTCGAAACGGTCAGAAAAAGAACGAGAGAGCGCGATGTGTTGTAAAGTGGTGGCTAGGCGCGCGGGTGTCGGCCGACGCTCCCGCCGCTCCGCTCGCACGATCCCTCGCAAACGAACCTCGGTCGTCTGCCAGCTAATGGAACCGCCTCCGTCCAGAGTCAGATCGAGAGATTCGCCCGAAGCCGACGGCTCAGTTTCACTTCAAATATGAATTTGGGAATTCGATCATCGTTCATCGAGAGGCTAGGTGGCGCGTGGCGCGTGTCGCGGGCGGGTCCATTGGCGTGGAGCGGAGCGGGAGGCGCGGCGGTGCGTCGGCGCGCGGTGCGTTGGTGCGATCGTGGTGTTGTTGGCAGCGTGCGGAGGCGGGTCGGGCGGCGCCGGGGGCAGCGGCGTGCAGTGCGCGGTGTGCGGCCGCCGGTACAGCAACGCGTCCAACCTGCGCCAGCACGTGCGCCTCATCCACGAGGCGCAGCCGGTGGCGTGCGCCACCTGCGGCCGCAGCTTCAAGACGCCGCTGTACCTGCGCCGCCACACGCTGGCGCAGCACGCGCCGCCGCGCCACTCCCTCAAGCCGTCGCCGCCGCCGCCGCCGCTGCCCGCGCCCTACCACTAGCGCCGCCGCGGCGGGCCCGATACGTGTCTCTAGTCTGTGATCGGAGTGTCGCCGGGGGCCGCTTCCACTCGCACCTCTCCGCTTATTGTGTGCCTTCTACGATATACCGAGTCAGCGCGCGCCTCGACGTTCGCCGTTCCTGACCTATGCGAGTCGACCGATAGCGCGCCCGATTCGCCCGATCCGAGTTGAACGACATAATTATTTCCACGAAAAGGTTGTTCTGTTGTATTTTGCGTCAGAAGTAGGCTATGGGGAAAAACGGAAAACCGCGTCTCGAGTGGCGCGCAGTGGGTCGCGGGTCGCGGTTACGGTTGACTCACACGGCGCAGGCCCGCGGTGAGTAACCGTCGAGGCGTCACGCGCACTACCTTCCTTTCTGACAATAGACTGATTGTTGTTATAGCATTTGTTGCGACCGGTGCTCATTTTATAACATAGGGTTATTTACTGGTTACATATTTATACACAATACAATACATTATACACACACGTTGACCGAATCTGCCGTGCGGTCTCGCCCGCATACATGTAGTGTAATATAAGGTGTATTTTCATAATAGAGTAAATATTTTGTACGGCGAGGCGGGTGAGATCGGACGGCACTCCGTTTTATTTACCCGACTGTGCCACTCCGGCATGGGGTGCATAGGTTCTGTAAACAGCAATAGTGATATTTTTATACACAATAGTTTTATCTTTACACAAATGTTATTGTTGAGTGATTACATGGCTCCCGGTCAATAGTTGTACAAAATCTCAGATGTATGGAGGAGTAAGTCTTCGAATTCATATTATGTATCGAATAACTATTATTAGTTAGTAACGATTCAATTCGCGTTTCACACTATCATTGTCACTGGATGCCTAATTTACTAAGAGAAGAATAGATTAGAATGGGTTTTATTGACAATCTTAATCTCTTTGTACGTGGTTAGTAAGTATAGGTAATAAACACGAGTAAATAATTATAGAGTGCAGCTCAAAGTGCCATAATCTTTATACCTACTAATTTCTATTAGATCAGAAGAGTGGAATTGAAGTAAAAAAAGGATAGGCGGTTCCTTTACACACGTGGTTTACAGAGATAAATTAAATGACATGGGTGGTAATATTCATTGTTAACCTAGAGCAGTAATAAAACTACCAATACAAACCCACTAAATTGCTTTTGATGAAGCATAATAATAATAATAACCAATAATTCTAAATACAAATAAATGAAATAGAACTCGTTCTGATCCGTCTCTTAATGAATTAGTGGTAAGACGAACGATTCTTCCTTGAATTAAGTTTATTTTAAGTCATCGTTTCGTCGTTTCGTACAAAAGAATGATAGGACGTGGGTGTGACATAATAATTATTGATGTGATGACAAAGAGCTGATAAGAATGATATAACAGTTGCGTATCTACGTAGTTTTGTTATCATTTACTTGCCATTTTATATACTTCCCAGTGTTTAAGTGAAATCAGCATTATTT
Organism: Alcis repandata; assembly: GCA_949125135.1. Taxonomy (NCBI): domain Eukaryota; kingdom Metazoa; phylum Arthropoda; class Insecta; order Lepidoptera; family Geometridae; genus Alcis; species Alcis repandata. The sequence goes on along the minus strand of OX421226.1, from coordinate 3,677,176 downwards.
CTTAATAATATAAGTGAAGATTATTTTTAAACTTACATGTAATATTTTTATACGATTTTCAATTTTAATCGGTTGATCTTTAAATTCTTTTTTAGTTAGTTTTAGAGGGTGTTAATGTATCGTCGACATGTTTGTTTCGTGGTCGATTTCGATTGCTGACTGAATAATTTCGTAGCCTCGTTTTAACAATATTTAATCTATGAATAAAGTAACCTAAAACTGAACTAACGTTTGAGTTTGGTAGACCTCGAGGTCTCCAGTTTGAACATTTTATTTAGTTATTGACATTGAATACGATACATTGAGGCCATTTGTGTGAATCTAGGTTAAACTGATAGTTCAGTGACCCAACGTTTTTGAAGTTTTTTGTACTTGCAGTTTAATGTTTTTGCTAAGTAACCTGCGGATTGTGTAGTGTAGGTGTATCAGTTGAACCTATGTTGACGCAAGTTCGGCCTAATGTCGGAATAATATTAATGCCCGATATGAGAAGTTTGCCATGAAAATAGGAGTGTCTAGTCATTTTGTAACAAAAGCATTTATAAGGGACTATTTGAAATGTATGATTAGGGTTGTGAATTACAATATATTTTGTTATTTGGAAAATTATTGTAAAATGTATTGGAGTGATCTCAAGTGACTTTCTTCCCATGATCTCTAAATTTTCACTTTGCATTTATTTTTAAAGTGTTTAATCTTAAAAATTATTATGAAAATTAATTGCAATAATAAAATTACTCTTAAAATTAATCGCTTGTACATTAGTAATTGTAATTTTAAAGGCACGTTTCTTATAATAATTTTAATCCCAATTAATAAGTTAAGGCGAAGCTTTCATTATTGCCATATTTAAATGAAAAATAAAAGTATTACAAAAAAATCTCTTGACACGGCTGAAATTGATTAGAACATTAATAAAAATGTTAGATCACATGCATATTATTAAAAAAATACTAATCTAGAAGCATTTAATCGAAATTTAAAATAAACTTAACAAATCTAATTTTTTTTTATAAATTTATTTTTGTACACAATTTATAAGTTCTGATATTGTTACAGTTACAGTTGACAGTTACTATAGAAGATTTTTATACACATTATTAATACACATAACAAAACATATCTACAACGTGTCTTAACTCAAAATCACCTCGCTCGTGATTTTTAGTTTAGACACTATAAACTGCAATAGATTTATTTATTTATACAGACTGTTAAATATTGACTTCCATTTAATGAATACATTTAATTACCGTTAAAAACGAAAGTTGACTGTTTATTATATAATAGTATCGAGAGTTCCGTTCAATACTTAATTTTTACCCGGCTGTCTAAAGAGGGTAGTGATTTTTTGTGTATCTGTAAGTATGTACATATGTTTGCATGTGGCCTCCAATTGCCTAAAGGCCTTAAAATCTATTTTGGATGGCGAGGTGTGGTTATATCAATATTTGTGTCCAGAAAGTCATAGGTTAGATTTTGCAGCCGGGTTTTCGTTAGTCTGTCAATAATATTTTTTAAGTGCAAAAATGTCCTTAATCTTAATTTCAAGTGTAATCATGTACATCGCTTGTGCAATGATTTTATGTATTTACATTGTATTTTTTTATTTAATCAGAAAATAAAGTATTGCGACAGATTTTTGAGGTTTTCAATTGATGATTGAATGTTTAGAGATGTCTCGGGTTTGGTTTGTGTTTATTTTTATATTTTATCTCGCCGTAGCGTCGGTCACAGAGGTTCTCGTAGTTATCGTTCAAGACGTAGTGGCAATTAATAATAATGACATTCAATGGTATGTGAATACTTGTACACAACATTCTCAGATATTTCTCAACTATATTTCATTTGCTCATTATGTTTTAGTTTTTCTTCTGTTGCTCTAAAGTGTTACATAAAAAGCTCAACATCAAATATTTCTAAAACATATTGTAGACAAAGTATTTATTAGTTTTTTTGGTATATATTTTTTGGTAAAAATTGTCCCATCCATTGTCATCGCCTTATTATTTTTCTTGTTTTTATTTTATTTTTTTGCTTTTTTTTACTGTCGGTTTCAATGCCTGGCCGACGGTTTGTGTGAATGTGGGTGGATTACATCTATGTTATATCTCTCAAAAATGGAACTTATCTTATCTGATCTAAACTTATAAAAATGACGCATTTACCTTCATCGCGGTTTATTAGGCGAGAAAAAAAACATCAATACTTTTAGTAAATAGATTGTCAAATAAAGCCTTCAGAATTGGTTTGAGTAAACTCGTTATTTTCATAGATATTTGATGCACCCACATACAATTCATGGACCGTCGCCGTCGGTCGAGCAATGTTGCCGTTCTCAACACGCTGAAAGCGTATTAAGATCAGCGTGCCTTGAAGTTAGGCTGTTACGAGAAAAAACTCGTAATTATGAACTGCGCGACTTGAAGTTACTATTTAGACTCCATCAGAGAAAATAAGGAGTAATGAAGAGCCACGCGAGGTCGACCTGCGACGTGCGTGTTATGCGGTTTATTATTACTCTTTATAATAAAACTAGCGAGAGCCAGACTTCAATTCACGACATGCTTTTATTATGCTGAGGTGTTCACTGAGGCCTATCATCCAAATCATCCAATATCTCCAAGTGCAATACAAGTTTTGTTAAAATTAAGTACTCACACATTGTGTCGGATACTCCCCCCCCCCCCCCCCCCGAAAAATACCACCAAATATGATCGAAACTATAGTCGGACTATCCGACTCAATACGTGAGTACTCCCGTGTTATTTTAACAAAATGTGTCAAAACCACGGGCCCTATTCCAGCGACTGAGATACCTCGGTCACAGCCGCTCTCATCAGAAATGTCATAGCAGTGAGTGACAGAGAGAATCTCAATGTCCAAGAACTGGGTCTTTTATGGTTTTTGAAGACGAGTTTCATACAAGTTGTGATTGTAGCGGTGGGCCGGTGGGACGGGCGCCGCAACCGCCCCGTGCCGGACGCGGTGTGGCTCGAGCAGCACCGGCGCGCGCTGCCCTTCGTGCTCAAGCGGGAAAACGAGCGGGAAGGCGCCGCCGCTCCTAGACTTGTGAGTACTTTTAGCCTATGACTTATTGCCGCAAAAAGAAAGATATTGTTGTCTCTGTTTAACATGCGTGTGAGTTTAACGCATGTATGTGTGTGTTTGCTCGTGGCACTGTCAAGTGTCGGTAGCGCCGTAGCTCCCAATCGGCTAAACATAAACCAATTTTTTTTTTTAAAGGGTGCTATAAATTTATCGATGTATTTGTTTGTAATTTTGTATGCCTGTGTATTTTTGCTCGGTCATTTGAACATAGAATACCTACAGCTACTAATTAACTAAAGCAAACATATTTTCGTGACCGCGTAAAGTATTGTTTTGCCACAGTTTCCGATAAAACCTTTATCGACCCTTACAATGATACATGGCTATTTACGGCGTTAGTAAATAAACAATGAGCAAAACATCACATACATTACACGCTTATCGTTTCCTTGGCTAGTTCTTTGAGAGTAGGTATTGTTGGACGAAAACCGTGGAGTCACGTTCCATATAGGTTATCAAATACTTAAACATTTTAGTAGTTAAAGTGACTTTAATTGAATGGCGTTTCGTAAGTTTATCGTTGAAAAACTTCAACAAGTTAACGTGTATGATAATCGTGACATGGGAAAACAACGTGCTTGTAACGCTGTGTGCTCGTGGCTAGCGAACGAATGCTCTGTCTTTCTCATTTCAGTTGAAATAAAGAGAGACATGGAGATTTGAAACGATCGCGTTCGTATGCTCGTTCGTTTAGATTCTTTACGCATTGCACAAAATTTCTCTCATACTTTCTATAGTGGGCAAAAGTAGTGGAATTTAACTGGATGTAAAGTAGAAATACTTTTTGTTTTAGAACGACAACTACAAATCTGAATATAGAAACATACAGAATTGCAAAGTATTATGAAGTGTGCCCATGTCCTTAGGCGAGAAACGCGATACATAACGTCTCCGGGGATCCATTTCATGATATTTGTGCCCATTCTCCCATCTGTACAAGGCACTGATATTAAAAATAAAAATTAACACCCATTTTGAAACCCGTTTTGATTACTACTAAATCTGTATTAATACCATAAACAACGATTGATGTAAACTGTGAGACTAATTATAATTAATATTCATTCCAAAAAAAGGAAAAACTGCGATGCGATAGTATGACCTTCAGCTCGTTTATAGTATCGAATGGTCAAACGCCTAGCCTGCCAACCATTAAATTAAATATGTATAATAAGTACCCAAAACGTAAGAACACATAGTAATTAAATTTACCACAAATAGATAAGAAAAAAACCTATCTTTTCAAAGCTTTTATGTAAGTGAAATCGTTTTTAAAAACGTGACAATTATCGATTTTACATTAAAATCTAGTTCGCTATCAAAAATTGTAGCAATAACTTCAAAAAGTGATTATTAATAGTTAAAAAAATACAAGTATAAGCATACAAGCTTCATAAAGATAAATAAACTTTTATAGTCATCGAACTGTTCCAAATTATTCTTCAGCCAAATCTGAAATAAGTATTAAGAATAAGACGATAGAATTCATCCTAATGTCTCTGTGTCTTTTCCCTGCGGTTTTATTTGCTACTAGCGGCCCGTCCCGGCTTCGCACGGGTAGACTTTGGGATAAACGTAGAGTAAATTGAAATCGGTCCAGTCGTTCACGCGTGATGGCGTGACCAAAGGTGTTGAGAATAATTATAGGAACTCTTTGTTATAACCTCTATTCTCATGCTATTGCGTAACTATAGCAACCGTAGTTTGTTGATGCTAACTTGTCAATTTATAGTAAAAATTATCAGTATAAAACGCACACTGTTTTGATAGATATGATTGAATTTGAACTTTGTACAGAGGTAATAAAGTGCAAATTGACTCTTGGACGTTAGGAACATACCTACATTGCTTAAACAACAGTGAGTGCTTGCAATTCAATATGAACTTTATACAATAGCAATAAAGCTCGTTTTAGTTAGAAAACGTTTGTATGGGAAAAATAAAAGGGCTGTTTTTAGGGTTTTTCAATATTTCTGAGAGATTTTCTTAATATTTTTTTCCGTAAGAACCTTCTCCTAATAATAACAAATACAACAAAAAAAGAATTAGTGAAATCGGTCCAGCCATTCACGCGTGAGGCCGTGACCAAGGAAAACGGGTTTCATTTTTATATATATAGATTCTATAAGCACCGTTGAATTTTCCGGGATAAAAATTAGTCTATAGGTACGTTAATCCAGTATATGCGTTATCGATACCAAATTTTATACGTTTTGTCGTGATTGAGTAACAAACATACAAACTTTGACATTTATAATATTAGTAGGATTACACAAGCTGAATCCACTAAGGTTTCTTGTGCTTTCTTAGAAATCAAGGACCTAATATAGTACGGAACCCGGATATTTGGGCATCTGTTTCAGAATAATCAAGATTCTAGGTTACCGGGTCATAAAATTATTGTTAACAATAAAAACAAAATGTCAATCAATGTAAACGTTAATGTAGGAAAATTATTGGTCAGTTTCAGTTTCAGTATAAATGAATATAAAACTTAGATTAAAGTAAACGATAAGATAGAGTTGTTAACCTCATGTGTAAGGCCGTTCTCTCATTTGTCAGCGCGGTTTTTAGGTATGTAGTTCAGATATCTTACGAATTTCTGTAACGAATTATAAGGAAAGGGTTTGTGAAGCCGAAAAGGGCTCATAGTTATTATTTTTACGTTTTTTTTTCGTTTCAAGAACTAACTGAAGGAGTACTATGAGCCCAACGAATGTGTGCTCACTGATCCCTGCTCTCTGATTTACGCTGTAAAAGCAAGAGTGGGCCGAGATGAAATTGCAAAGAAAAAATGCAGATACCATATCGCATCAGCACCTACAAAGGAGGGAACGACCTTAGCGAAACAGTTCAGTAAGACCGCTCCGTTCAGTTTTAGTCGTGGAAGGATTCGGCTGTTATCAACTAATATCGCAAGCAAATGTTATCTGCCTTATGTTCACGTCACGTTTCTGAGTGACACAATGGAAATATTAGCCCTTTATGCCATAAAATAATCACACTAATCTTACTTGTACTAATCATACTAATATCTATACTTCTATACTATCTATACTAATATTATAAAGAAGTAAAGTTTGTGTGTTTGTATATTTGTTAAATTGTAAGGGGTAATCTCGGGATCTACTGAACCGATTTTAAAAATTCTTTCACCAATAGAAAGCCACATTATTGCTGAGTGTCATAGGTTATATAAAAAACCGAAAAATAAAATGGCTTTTACGTGGTAGTCCGTTTTGCAAAGTGAATCGGAGAAAAAACGGTCCGGACGGCGCGCGATGGTTTCGGGTTTAATTAACATTATGCCCAACGAAGTGGGCACGGGTCAGCTAGTGTATTATAAACGTGTAGTGATGTTTGAATTTATGTTGTTCAAAAACAGCTGTAAGGATTTGGATGACATTTAGTATGGAGATCGCTTATACTCTGGATTACCACTTACGCTTTTCAAACCATAAAAATTAACTGTTCCAGCTGGCTTTGCATGGGCGTGGACAAATGATTTATCCTCTATTTTTATCTCGCGAGAAAAATACAAACATCCATATTCTTATTTTGTCACATTTATGCGAAGATAAAAATTATGAAAAAACAATTTATCCACGGCTCAGGCTAGCTTTACTGTTAGACAGAAGGTGAAACCGCGAGGCACATTTAGTATAGGCTATTCTCAGACTGCTTGTTATTTTGAAGCACCGAGACAGTGAAAGTAAAACTATAGTGCAGTGCAATAAAATTAGATGACGTACGACTTATGTATTCCTGTTTTATTAGAGTCATTCGATAGTAAAAGCTTATTACAATTTCATTGCTTTGAAACTTCGAAGTCATTATAATGCAAAGTATGGACGTGTAAAGTTTGCTTTCAATTTGCTTGTTATTTATAACTTTGCGGATTTGGTCAGCAATAAAACATTGTATCGTTATATTTTTACTATTTATCCGTAATTGCCGACTAAGGAAGTTTTGCCATCGTAATTGCTGCGGACAAAGAAAGCTCAAAACCGTGAGGAGTGGAAGGAGAGTAGGGAGGTCTTTGTCCAGCAGTGGAACGGGATAGACTTTAAATAATTGACCGAGAGATGAAATTTTAGAGTCTAGGGAAACAAGCAACTAGCATTTGTATTCCTAATGTTTGTATTTTGTCCAACGATAACTTGTGCCTCTGCCTTTAACCGGATCTTTATAAAATTTGGCAGCCAAGTAGTTTATTCCAATCGAAATTTCAAGTTCATCTTTGTTATAATTAAACACGGGAATACTCAAATCCGTGTTTAATTATAACAAGAATGTGTGAAAACCACGTTAGTTTCCATAGAATTTCAAGTTCAATTATTAGAAACATCGGTCGAGGGGTCACAAAGTTCAGTTCGCCGCGAACTACTACTTAGTTGTAATAATAAATGCTATCGCGTGATCGACTGTTTTTGCAGTATGGTTACTGAAATTCAACAGCGTTTATACAGATGAAAGCTAGGTTTTCTTCAGATAGGCTCACGTCACTAACATAGGTCATTCAGTACCACGTGTATGCCTAAAACATTTAAGTAGGTCGTAAAATGACCAGCCAATAAGAACGGCGGGGCGGGGCGTGTGTACAGTTGTAAAGTGATAAACTATGGACCCTGCGATTTTGTCGCTTCAGCCAGTGACGGTTGGTGAACTGGCGTATTCAGTGCCGTTGTCTCATCGTGATTTTTTCAGTTTTCTTTGGGAATATGTGGACAAAAGCATTTTGACAATGCGTATACCACGCATAAATAACTTAACCTAAAATTAAACTCTATTTTTACTTCTGCTTCGAAAGCTTAGAGACTGAATCTTTAGAACGTTCTTGTGTGTATTCCAAAGTTGTATTTTTTATTCTACTATAGGCTTGCGTTTGACCGCCATCTCGCCTGATGGTAAGCAACGATGCGGTCTACGATGGAGCGTGCTTGCCTAAAAGGAACCGATTAACGAAGATAATCAAAATATAGATAGCTGTGTTTGTTTGGGTACATGTTTAGTGCGCTTGTACTGTGTAGCTAAATGTCATGTTTTTACTAGTAATGCTCATAAACCTGCACTTATAAGACGTGCACTTTAAATTACCTAAAAATACCTATTTTAACCAAATTTCGGTCAAATTAGTAAAATAAATCATGTTCAAACATTTCGTACATTTCCAGTCGGCATAAAAACATCGACTCAAAGAGAAAAATAGACTACGAATTATAATCTTAACGCATCCTGTTCCTTCTTTTCCTCATCTTTTGTAATCAGTCTCCTGATTTTGAATAAATTTACGTTAAAAGTCCAAAATCGACTTCCTTATAAATAAAGCTGCTAAATAAAATAGAGCATGACTTTGAAGACTTCCAAGAACTAGCAGCAGCATTTCAAACCCATCAGTTTTTTGCACAAGTGGTGCAAGTAACAGTAATTTGTCGAAATAAGCCTTGATGTAGGTCCGTTATGTCGAAATCTACGAATCGATCTAAATACCATCATTACGGTGATTATCAGGAGCCGCATTCCTATCACCGTGACTTGTATGAAAACCACGTAATTTTCTTATCTTTTTCACCATTTATCTGTATCCAGGTATGAACAGCACCTGTGATTAGTTTGTTTTGTATCCATGGCATGATTAAGATAGAGCTGTGAATTAAAAAACAACGATGACGTCACGTATCTTATCCGATTCCCATAATACATAAGTTGCGACGCAAATAATGAAATATTACTGGGAAATGCAGATATATAATATTTTGCCTTGACCTTGCTAAGGCCGTTCTCTCGTTTGTCGGTACGAATGCGTTACGGTATTTTTCTTTCGTATTGCTTCCCGCGCGACTCCTGTTTAAACGAGAACTGCGAAACGTGAAGTCAAGGAGCGTTTTTAGAAATATAGAGGTCTGTTAAAAAACTGTACCAAATCAATAAACAAAACCGATAAATTGTGCAAACCACCTAACTATTCCCATGCTCTTTTCTCCCGCGGACATACAAGATGTGGAATGCCCTTCCATCGATGGCCTTTTTGAACTACACCTCTCCGGGCTAGCAAAGCACCATCAACGCCGCTAGTGTTGCAGGTGTTCATAGGCGGCGGTTTTGCTTACCAGGCTGACCGTCTCCCTGTTAGCCACTCTTTTATATAAAAAAGTTGTATCTGAAACAATGCCCCATCTCATTTCTAGATAAAACTGGGCGAAGGCGTCGAAATCCGCGAAGAGTTGCTCAGAGGCGTCAAATGGGGCGACTATAGGAAGGTGACGCGAGGCCTGGCAGCCGCCTTGTTCTCCCCCATAGAGCTGGCGACGTGCTCAGTGACGGGGCAGCGCTGGTCGCGCGCGGGGCAGGAGTCGCGGCCCACGAAGCCGCCGCTGGACCGGCGCCGGGTGCACGCGCTCATCTCCTACGTCAGCCGACACTTCCCCGACGTAGAAGTGAGCCGCATCAAGCAGGTGCTAGCGTACAAGTGCAAGGAGAACTGCGCGGCGCTCCGGATGAGAACGGCCAGGTACTTGACGACTTTTTGTTACTCTTTGGATGATAACTTGTTACTCTTTTACGAATACAAATAATTTATTGTCTTTAAAAAAATTACAGTAAAAGTTGTGCTCACGCTACCAAACTGGGTAAAACCCTTTCAATTTAGTTATGTTTAACAAAGATGTTCAAAACAATAATTTTGAAAGCTTTTGTTGACAGATCTGAGATCCTTTAAGTTTTTTAGGTCTTTTAGAATTGACTAAAGCACTAGTAGATAAACATAAACATTTCACACTCTTAGCTCCCCACTAGGATAAATCTTCTGTCGGAGATGCCATGGAACACACACAAAGACAAGGACAACTAAAAAAAAGGCAAAATCAACCTTTAATCATCCCACTGCTGAGATACCAAAGTTCTCCCTCGAAGGGTGATTAGGCCGTATTCCACCACGCTGGCCAAGCGCAGGTTGTTAGTTTCACAATCGCCATTTAATTTCTTCTCCGGACGCGTGCAAGGTTTCCTCGCGAGGGAAAGTAATATTCATTTATTATCGGCTTTGTTTAGCGTTATCTTAATCTACCCTATCTATAGTTGTCATCGAGTATACGTCATATGTCACCAGTCGCACTGCAGTCTCACTCCACTCGGCGTAGAGAACGCAAGCATTCACTTTAAAGAAATATAATAAAAAGTTATTGTAACCTCCACAAAAGTAGCTTAATCTGATCAAATTCCAACCGACCAAGATGGTTTTTCCAACCGACCAAAACGCAATACTATGAATAGAACGAACAAAAGGATAAGGGTTAAACAGCGGCTGCACGCCCTTTCGCTTAAAGTGCACCTCACAAATATCCGAGGTCTGCACTCAAATCTCGTGCCAGTCCACCATCACCTGGAGACTAACAGACCTTCGCTTTTGTTCGTGACGGAGACGCAGATTAGGAACCCGGCTGACGTGGCGTACTTGTTATACCCAGGGTATACCTTGGAGCATAACTTCAAGGCCCATGCTGGTGTATGCTTGTACGCCCGTGACGATATCTGCTGTCGGCGTCTCCGTCATCTCGAAGACCCCAAATTTTCTATCCTCTGGGTCCTGATAGACACAGGTATAGAGAAAATTCTCTATGCCTGTGTCTACCGGTCGCACAGTGGAGATCAGGAGACAACCAGGCTCATGGAATATCTTGGTGAGGCGGCGGAAGCGGCTCAACTTAAGTATCCCACAGCCCAATTAGTGTTACTGGGGGATTTTAATGGCCACCACCAGGAGTGGCTATACCCATACCAGGACACTAACCATGCTGGGTTAGAGACGCGAAAGCTTGCTTTAGCGTTAGATCTAACCCAGCTGGTTCAAGGGGCAACACGGGTACCCGACGTTGAGTCTCATACGCCTTATTGCTTGGACCTTCTGCTGACAACTGATCCGGACCGCTACTCGGTGTCAGTCTCTTCTCCGTTAGGGAAGTCCGACCACTGTCTGGTGAAATCTGTATCTGTCTACTCCCCGCCTGATCCCAGCCCTAGAGGCAGTCGGCGGGTGTGGCGATACAGGTCAGCAGATTGGGATGAGATGCGAGCTTTCTTTGCGTCTTATCCTTGGCAGCCTGTATGCTTCTCTTCGGACGACCCCTCGAACTGCGCGGATGCCGTAACTGATGTGTTGCGTTTGGCTATGGAGTATTTTATTCCATTTTCTGACGTACCATTAGCCGGCAAAGCTCGCCCATGGTTTGGCCCTCGCTGTGGTGCCGCTGAGGCACACAAACAGGAGGCTTTCCTTGCCTGGGTTGATGCTCGACATCGCAAAGCGAGGGATATCCGTCAGAAGAAGAGAGCGTTTAACGCAGCTGCCAAGTCTTGCAAGAGGGTATTACAGAGGGCTCGCTTTGACCACATTAGCCGAATAGGGAACAAACTGGCTTCTTACCCAGCGGGTAGTAAAGCGTTTTGGTCCCTAGCTAAATCGGTAGAAGCGAACTTCTGCCGCCCCTCACTACCTCCACTGCTGAAGCCTGATGGGACGTTGCACTATGGGACCAGACGGTGCGATCCATCTCAAAAATGGTTTGAACAAAAGTCAAGTCACTGCAGATGTTTTGATTTCTTTATATTCTAGGAAGATGGAGCTATACGATAGTGTAGTAAATAAAAATTAAAAATCAGTTTTAGGTATATAAAATTGCACCCAAACTTTGAACTTTGACAATTTCATATTAACTAGTCTACTCATTATGGAAGTTTAACATAAGATATTTTAAAAGTTCTTCAAAGAAATATATGAGTATTATATATTTTTGGATTGCTCAAGATTTTTGGTTTATGAATACGTTTATGCTTTTAGTAAAAATGTGATTTTTTTATTTCTTTTTTATTTTTAAGTGACATAAGAAAATTTTCAGTCTTTCCGATTTTCAAGTTGAGGTTTCTTTGTTGCCGATAGCTGCCGATGTCGAGTTAATATCATTTTTAGATTCGTTAACTATTCAGTAATAATAAAAAATAAAAAAAACCTGCGTCATTACTGCGCCTTTTCAAGCTAGATGCAAATATGTCGAAAGAGGGGAAAAAATAAATTGTCGATTCTTGTAATTTGTACTTTTTTATTACATTTGTGGATACAAAAAAAATACTTATTGTTTAATTGGAATTAAATACTTTTTAACCTACTTCAAAAAGGAGGTGATAACCACCTTTTTCATTCATCTCTATGTTTTTTGTATGTATGTTACGCGATTACTCTGCTACTATTAAACCGATTTGAATGTTTCTTTTTTGTTCGAAAAATCATTCCTCAAAGATAGTCCCATTTAATTTTATCAAGACGGCTGAATCGTTTTTGATAAATCAACAAAAAATGTGTGCACCAATTCCAGCGAGCGTTTTGAAATTTGTATGCGACTGAACTCCGTTATGATTATTTAACAAGTAGGCATAAAATAGCATAAGGAAGTATGTCATATTTCGACATAAAATATTCTCATGTGAGATTTTTCTGCGGTGAACATTTTAACCACACGTATGATAATAATTATTTTCTATACTTCCTATCAGTTGTGGTAATTATAATCAGTGTATGTCTATGGGAACTATTTTTATCAATGTTCTCACCGGTTTTGCACAATTTACTAAAACTAGGATCGTATAAATACTCGAGTTTTCATTGCATTTGTCAAAGTATCGAATACCTTCGCTCAGTAATCAGTAATAAATTTGCTAGAAAAAAGTTCAAAATGACTGAATTTGTTTGTTGCTCGGAAGTGTTCCAGGTCAGCGACAATGGAAGACATTCTGCACATATTGTTATATACTTCTGATCCCAATATATCTAGCCTAAATAGAGCAAGTTTTTTGATGCCGAAAGAATTACTTGACGAAGCTAAAGAGCTTATAGTATAACAAGTGATCACAAGTATTTTTATAGTTTAATATGTTGTAATTATGTAGTTTTTAACTTATTAATAATTTAAATTTAACCTAAAGTAAGCAACAAAAAAACAAATATTACTTTCCTTGTGTATTTTTTATGTTAAGCTGTTTTTAAATTAATTTAAGAATGAATATTTCAATTTTATTTTTTTGCATTTTTTTTAAATAAATAAATATGGTTAGTACAGTAGAGGTGTTTTAATTTTCGAATGTCTTAGATATCCAAGAATAGATATACAAAATTTCAATTCAAAATGTCAAGAAACAAAAAAGTTATTGATTTATGAGATGGAACGCACCGTCTCGTCCCATAGTGCGTTGGCTCACACCGCTGTTGAGAAGGCAAACTTGTTTGCTTCTCAGTTTGCGGAAGCTTCACGTTTAGATGCTGGTAGCGCGACACCTCTAACTCCATCGAGTAGCACGACATTTATGTCTGAATTTCGCATTCGTCAAGTGGAGGTTCGCAAAGCGCTGCGCAATCTCGATGTGAACAAAGCCAGCGGTCCAGACGGTATTCCAGCCATAGTACTCAAGACGTGTGCGCCTGAATTGTCTCCTGTGCTGACACGCCTCTTTCGTCTCTCTCTTGAGGCTGGTAAAGTGCCGAAGTCGTGGAAGCTTGCCAACGTGCAACCTGTGCCTAAAAAAGGTAGTCGTGCCGACCCTGCCAACTACAGGCCTATCTCGGTCACGTCCATACTCTGTAAAACTATGGAACGTGTCCTTAACAACAGGCTCCTGGCGTACCTAGAAGCAAATGACCTCCTCAGTGACCGGCAATACGGATTCCGCCGAAACCGGTCCACTGGTGATCTTCTAGCGTACGCCTCGTATATCTGGAGTGAGGTCATCGAGAAACATGGAGAGGCGCTCGCCGTTTCCTTGGATATCTCGAAGGCTTTCGACAGGGTTTGGCATGACGGCCTTATAAGTAAGCTTTCCTCGTATGGTTTGGCCGCCGGTCTTGTTGCGTGGATTTCGGACTTCCTGCGGGATCGATCGATTCGAGTAGTCATTGATGGCTGCTCGTCCGATCGAATGGATATTAATGCCCAGGATTTTATGTTCTCTTCCTGCTGCATATTAACGGTCTGCTAAAGCCCGGTATTTTTGGGTATGCAGACGACAGCACTGTTGTAGAGAGCTACATTTCTAACGCACGGGCCAGTGGTCCTCAAATCCAGGCTCTGAGAGAGGCCATGGTCGAGCGCATGAACTTGTCCCTTAAGGCTGTCTCAGATTGGGGTGATGCCAATCTGGTCAAGTTTAATGCGACTAAGACCCAGGCGTGTCTCTTCTCCGCAAAGAGGAGTCCATTCCAACTGGCTCCTACTTTCCGTGGTGTGTCCATTCCGACAGTTAACAATCTTGAGCTCTTGGGAGTTACTCTGACGTCAACCCTCAACTTTGGCTCCTATATTGAGTCCAAGGCTCAATTGGCTGCCAAAAAGCTGGGTATCCTTTCGAGGGTGAGGCGGTACTTTATGCCGGAACAGCTGCTGTCACTATATATAGCACAAGTTCGGTCGTGCATGGAGTACTGTTCGCACCTTTGGGACGGATCAGCCAAATACCAGCTTGAGGCGTTGGAGTCCATTGAGAAACGTGCCAAAAAGCTCATAGGCAAAGACTCACTTGTGCGGACTAAGCTCCAGAGTCTCGTGCATCGCCGCAAGGTTGGTAGTCTGTCGGTATTCTATCGGATACATTTCGGGGAGTGTGCGTCAGACCTGCATGCCCTTATTCCCTCTAGCCCATTCTATTATCGGACCACAAAGGGCACAAAAAAGCGACATCGTTATATGGTAGATATACCAAAAACTCGTACGAAACGCTTTGATTCCACTTTTATTGTGCGCACTGCCAGAGTGTGGAATACTTTGCCCGAGTGGGTGTTTCCCGATAGATATAATTTGGGTGTCTTCAAGTCGCGAGTGAATCGGTTCCTTCTAGGCAAGCGTGCTCCATCGTAGACCGCATCATTGCTTACCATCAGGCGAGATGGCGGTCAAACGCAAGCCTATAAATGAATAAAAAAAAATAAAAAAATAAAAAAAAATCAAACAAATGGTTTTAATTGCTCTATGGAGATGTAGACTGCCAGCGCGTTGTGTGGAGAGAACGCTTGCTCTAGAAAACCGAAGCTTTTTGATTTTACCTATACCTCTTTTCTTTATTATGGCGTGCCAATTGAAAGGCCGCGTATTGTATTTCTTTGTCGCAAGTAACGCCACGCGGATGCACTCAAAATTAACATAATCCTAATAACTCCTCCTCATAACATAATAAGTAACATAATCCAAATAATCTAGCCGTTTTGTTTTTTTTTTGCATTTATCTTAATTAGTTTGATGCTTTGTCCCTTCGATCAGATATGATCGAAGCTTCGTCCGTTCAACGTCGTTCAGAATTTAATATTCGATTATCCTACCGAATTACGAATAATATTATAATTAATATTATTATCATTCAAATGATTGATCGACGCAGAGACATCGTTTATAGATAATTAATTTCTGCAAACGGAACTTATTTGCTTTTGTTTTATCTTTATCGCCTGATTAATTGATTAGGTATAACTGTTTAGTGTTTTATAATAATCAATACATGCTAATTAATCTAGATAGCTGTGGAAGAACTGTTGAAATCGGTTAGGAAACGTCTTGAGTCTGGTAATCCCAAAATCTATGAAAAAATCAAAATCTTTTCCGGTGTTTTTAGTTTCTCGTTAACGGCAGCGCAAGTATTAGGGCTTTGTTCGGACTAGATAATTTACTTACCACAGTGTGGCCAAGCCACAGATTACCTCTGTGGATGTCTCATTACAAGATCTTTGTACCGATAAAATGTTGGACAAGCGGATTAGGGTCTAACAAAGCGTTCTGATTGACAATTACGATTACACCTACACGCGCCTAGCAATCAACCAATTACGAGTAAGTGTTTTTATCTACATTTCTACACTAATACTATAAAGATGAAATATTTGTACTGTGGTATGATTGTAATAAATAAACTCAAAAACTACTGGACCTATTTAAAAAATTCTTGTACCAATATAAAGCTACATTATTAGCGAGTAACATAGACTATATTTCAAACCCGTGAAAGCCGGGGCAGGTCGCTAGTATAAGTATAAAATTACCAATGCGTGATACTTCCTTGTCAGTGCGGAATCTGTAGATAGAGTAATCTGTGAGTCACTTTGATAAATATTGTGTAGCGTATATAACAGTAGCGCTAGAACTGATGCACTAACAGAAATTTGCACACTTGCACTCAAAGCAGTAAGGAAAACAATGAGACTCATTTTTAGCATTGAAAACAACACAGGAAAATCGGCAATAATGCCATTTTTTCATTGACGATTCACTTTTCGTCATCAAAATCATATGACTTCAATAGATACTTAGAGTTACTCACCTAATTTTATATAATTTTATATTAGTGACCCACTGAGGGGCACAGGCCCTCTCTCCATATTTTTGATTTCTCGAACTTTCGCCATCCGATTCTCCAGGTCCCTATGTCGCTCCAGTTTTTCCTGTTGTGGTGTCCAGAGAGTTGTTATTTTAGCCCGAAGTACACCAGAGATAAGTAATTATCGAATCTCTGGTACACGTTGTTTTTATAACTTGGCAAGGATAAGATTATGTTATCGACCACCCATAACGTTAGTTGTACATGGTCTTCACCTTAACCTTTGGCGACACGTTTAAGTGATTACAGCCTTTGGTTTCGACACCATCAAGAATCACAAGCTTTAGGAATGTCAGTCGACGAAGTGCGTCATTTATGGAAGAATGGTTTCTATTTAATAGAATATCTAGTAGAGTATCTCTATTTTTAAACAACTAAAAAAGGGAGTAAAATAAGAACCTAAAAAACCAAAAAATAAAGCGACAGTATTTTAGGAAAAATAGCGTTATGTTTTTACATACGATTATACAAAAAAATTACTTTAGGGTTCATGAATATCATTTATGAATATGTGGGCTTCCTAATTCCGCTACATTTTTTTAAGGCCTGAATTGATTTTAATGTGAGTTGTATGATTATTCCGAATGCTATGCTGTGCTATATGTATTTCAAAGCGAGGTTTTTTGATTTCATTTTAAAAATTACATCATGTGTTTACGTTATTGCTCAGGAAAGGATCCTAAACAATTCTAAGATAGATACGTAGGTTGTTAATCAGATAAAAGTACTTACCTACCACGAAGATAAGCATGAACTATACAGTAGGTACGAGTACAGTCATACAATCAGATAAAATACTTTGAACCTTGATAAAGTAAAAAGAACAAGTCGTCATCGCCTTCTTTTTGCACCACGCCCACTTAGTAATTTGGTTGTTCATCGTGATTAGTTAAACACGGTTCTTGTGTGAAAGACTTTTAGGTTTTACAGTCTTTTTTGTACGACTTAGTTGTCCTTTCCATTTGATTTCGTCAGGATTTTTCCTGGTTTATGTATAAATCTAGAGTTTTATACACTAAACCCTAGATCCCTGGGTCTAAGGTTTTGTTTTTGTAGATAGATTGTTAGGGTAGATAAGCTACCTCGATACAAAATCAAAGCAACCCAAAACCAAACCGTCCACACCATGTTTTAAATTTTATTTCATCTAAAATTCGTTAACCCGGTTTTGCATTCTTGAGTAACAATTATCCAAACATACAAACCTTCACATTTATAATATTAGTAGGATTTTCTTATGGTTCAGTTAGACTGGTTTTTCTCGAGTCTTCCCCATTATTTTCCTGTTGCCATTATGCGCATAATTTTACCAAGAAAAGTATTAATTAGGTTGAAACAGGTAAACCAACTTTTTTCCTGTCAATAGCTTTCAACTTGTCAAGTACATACAAAACCATAAAGAACAATTTTTTTATCTATTTGCTGACTGGCTTATAAACGTTGCTTAAATTGACAAATGTCATTTTAACACTTTGATTGCGGAAAACACTGATTGTTTTCCTTTGTGCAACGCGAATGCGGCTACACACGCCTAGGGTTACCATATCTCAGGATTTGTCCTGAGATTTCAGGATTTTTCGACTTTTCTCAGGATTGCGACCGGATCTTGCAAATCTCAGGATTTTCCAGGTTGGATTTTAAAGATCTCTTTAATTAAAAGTTAAACCAACTAAAAATAATCTGTGCGGGGCGACGGGCGGTGCCGCTGCCACCCCCCGCCCCGCCGCTTTGAGTGCGATGTGCAAGTTGCAACGCGTGAGCTAGATCCGCAGTGTATAAAACGATAATAATACGTTTTTGAGAGAAAATTCTTAAACTGTATAAAATCTCAGGACTTTTCCATGGAAATCAGGCCTTTTCTCCGGTCTTTTGATTTTTTCATCTGGTAACCCTACACACGCCAGGCGCGTAAAATACAACGCATTTGACTATTAGCCGCACTTAAGGGAAGCGCATGTGATTATTAGCCGCAGGTAAAGTGTTAAGTAATGCGCAAAAAATAAAGTAGGTATGGCAGTACTCTACACTAATTTTACAAAGAGGAAAGATTTGTTTGTTTGTAACGTTTAAACTCAAAAACTACTGGACCGATTACAAAAATCCTATCACCATTAGAATGCTACATTATCCCTGAGTAACCTAAGCTATATTTCATACCCGTGCAAAGCCGGGGCAACTAATATATTTATAAGTTAGGTCTGTTTTACCTTTTTGACGTGTATTTATGAAATGTAGTATCGAAAACGAAGTGCACAGTACTAATATCACTTTACAGTAAACGTTACGAGTAATGCCCTTACTATTTCACTTTTTTACATTAATTTAATGAAATTCAGTACATATCGAAAATATCGCTAGCATTTATTGTCGTCTTGGACACGATTGCTAACGGTTGAAAATCAACTTCATTATAGCTAAGAAATTAGAACATATGCAAATTGAATTTATCTAGTAAAAAATTCACGAATTAGTTAGGTATCTGAAGTTTATATAATTAAATGTACTACATTTTAATGTGTTTAAGAAATACTGTCTAGCTTATAGCAATAGCAGCAAAAATGCATATACATAGATACTATAATAGTTGACCCCGTTATATGGTATATTGTTTGATTTACCTTTGTTATAAGACTTTTTTATGTTAAAAACGCTTCAATTTTTTTTCAAAATCTAATTAGGTATGTTAAAAAAAATAAAAGAAAAGATCTAAAAGAAAAAAATATTTTGCAAATCATACACAATGTATTGAGACTCTTTATTATAAAACGTCATGAACGAAATCCAATATTGTTTGATAACAGTATCTTATTTCAATCAAACCAAAATAGGTTAAAATAAACTGGAAAATGATAAACAATATTATTTATGCAGGTTACTCAGAAAAGGTATTTAAGACAAGGAGCACATCTACAATATTATGAACAAGTTTCACTTTGGGGCAAACCCTGGTCGCAAGACAGGTGTTCCATACAATAATTAATAGTTGAAAAAAACTATACACGCTTTAAAGTGGGTCAAAATCGCGCCCAAAGGAGTCGATTACAAACATACAAACAAACATACAAGTGAAGCTAATAAAAAGCGTGTAAAAATGTTGTCTCAAGAAAATGTATGGACCAGCAAATATTTTGTGATTTCAAGGTTGGTGTCATAGTAAAAGAGGTGCATAATTAAGAGTACAAAGACCTTCTTTCGACATACCCCTTTCTGTGTTACCCTGCATAGAATACAGAAGACAGGATGGCATAAGCCAAAAACATCGTCTTCACACCACTTTAGCAAATTCAGCACTTTGCGAAAGCTTACTTATAAAAGAGAATTATAACAAAAACTTATATAACTTTGTCAATTGTTATTACATCATAAAGGTATTTATACTTATAAGTCGTTTATCAGACTCAAAACATGAATCAGGGGTTATCAGTGCACAAAACCATGTATTAGGGTTGCCATATTCATGGCATTACCCAGTTTTGTTGGACTTTAAATCAATTAATTATAATTTTAAATATAATATCTTATATGTAAATGCAAATATTTGTATCTTTCCTAGTAATTTTCGTTAAAGCTACACAGATACAGGATCATTTTTATTCAAAAATTGTGCAATACTGTAAAATTACAGTCAAAATTACGGGACTCAGCTAATTCTTAAAAAGTAAAAAGAAAAATGGTTAAAAAGGTAAACTTATAGGGCACAACAAGTTCCTATTTAACCAGTAGCCACCGGGACGTTTTCTTTACTTAGACTGGCAACCCTCGAAATATGTGTGCCATGCTTATCACCATAAATACCTCCCGTTTCGACATTGATACGAGTCAATGGCAGGGTCCATAGCACACAAACAAACAGCGATATCTACTGATTCATTCCAGACTTGTTTATACAACATACCGCTACCATGTTGCATGGGTAACAGTAACAGTTGCGAGATAAGCGCAAGTCTGGGGGTAGTTGTGACGTACGAGTGACGTCACTAGATAAGTAGATAGCACTTGTTTACAATGTTTTATGGAAAATAATACCACTTGGGAAGGAGCAGACTGACGCGCTGCTGTCTCGCTTGCACTTTTCAACATTTTTGAAGTTTAATCACTGGAAGTAGTTATGAAAAATCGCAAACGGTTAAGTTGCTGAGAATAATATCACGAAACTTTAACAAAGAACTCATTTTTGATTCAAATAGGTTTTAATACAATAAGAATGAGATTTTAAAAAAGATGCTTGTTACAAATTGGAGAAGCTACTGGCTTCCGACATACAGTCTATGAATAGTTCGGAAGACTCTGGGATCTATTTATGTTTTGTTCCTCTGTAATGATGCCTAATAAACGAATTAGCTAGCTAGCTTAGCTTTATGTTTTTATATGAAAACTTGTTTGGGTAAAGTTGTTTTTTTTTTGCTAAAGCTTTGTGATATTCTTCTAAGTAACTAAACCGATTACGATTTTTCATAACTCTATTCAGTGGTTTTATAACTTCAAAAATGTTGAGATGCGCAAGCTAGATAGCGACGAGTTAGTCTGTCCTTACACTTAATACCTTATGGGTTGAATTACACGTAACGAGTACAGTGGCGAGACAATAAATGGGCACCCTTGGCCGGGCAAACAAATCATGGTTCTAGTGACTGTCTCGCCTCGTCCAACTGTTTATACAAACCGAAGGCACTGTCTTGCCACTGTACTCGTAACGTGTAATCAACCCATTACCACAAGTACCATGTTGTATGGGTTAGTGCGTGATAAGCACGAGTCTGGGGTTGGTTGTGACGTACCAGTGACGTCACGAGATAATGCGTGTTTACAACTTATGGTAAATAATACCAGTTTATCTGGTAAACTTGTACTTGGGCTACTTGTACCCATGACTTGGCCGCGTTTTATTATCGACTCAACGTGGCAGTGGAACGTTCCCATAAAATAGAGTGAACTTGAACCGTAATCGCTTATGTAAGAAATGTTTTGGAAATAGTTTTAGAACTTAGGTACCTACATACGTTTTGTTCTTAAATTATTTTTATTAGTATTGTAGCTGGTTGGTGATAAATTTTAGTTAATAATATAATGATTAGTTTTGAAACTAGATGGCGCTCTACTTATTTCTCTTCTTTCTTTCGACTGCTTCAAACCCAATATAATTCTGGCCCATGCTCTTATTTCAGAAAGACCTAAAAGCATAATCAATTTTTTTTATAAAATGCGTAAACTCCAATAGTACATAAAAATGTATTTTCTTAAATAGTTATTCATAGAATATATTACTGTTTTAAAAATGTTAATTATAATTAACAAATTAATATGTTGCGTGTCCACAGAAGCGGGATTGAGAAACAACATGAGATGAACTTCGTTTTTGATAAGTAAATATTAATTTTATTCACGCTTATTGCTTTTAATAAGTTTTAGTCATTTTCTAGTGGACATGCAATTAATTATTTTTTCCCAACACACGGAACAGTTCTCACTGAGAATTTAAGTCACTGGTATTTAACTGACAGCACTAAAATGATTATTATCTGTGTCTCTTTTTATTTTAAGCTGTGAGTAAAGGATGGCAACAATTTTAGTCTTCCCCAAATTGATTTAATTAGGAAAATGGTAAAACAGGGATTACATTTTCTTAAATAACTTTTAGGCATTAGGTTTAGTGTATCAGCGTGTTTAGATAAAATTTAAGGCATAGTATACTCGTAAGTACTGTAGATGCAAATTGCTGAAAAATTGTTGTTAATTGAAATTGTGACAGATTCAGGATCATTTTAACAAATTGTTTAAGTACCTATGTCCTTGTACTGTCCTTACTTGTGAGTTTACCTTAGGGGGCGTCCATTATTTATGTGAGGCGATTTTTCGAGCCGAAACGAAAAAAAATACACGAAATTTGCCAAGATCACCCTAAATTTGCTGAGATCCCCCGTTCTTCCCCAAGTGATATCGGATGATATTTAGCTCCCTCTTATCGCCTCACGTAACTAATGAGCGCCTTAATAACTGCCACCCGCAAGTAACAAGGGAATAGCCCCCAGTAGAGTAGTTGTATGTAGAGAGTGCAGTATGACAGTACCGTGTGACCCGAGACAGTAATACAATTTGAAGCAGGCTGTCGAACTGTTTCAGCGACTCGACCAACTACCTGCTGAGCGCCGCCGCGCGGCCGCCGCCCTGTGAGCCCGACGCGGCGCCCGCGCCCTGCGCCTCTGCCTCGGGCGGCGCGGCTCGCCTCGCTTACTGCAACTAGTGAGTGTTTTTTTTTCAAAACTACCCGCAATTTTTTGCGAAATTTAATTAGTATTGTAAATGCGAAAGTAACGACAAGTCGATTAGTAAAGCGCAGGACTGAGATTAATGGCGTTTATTGGTGTCGGGAAATACCCACTTTGGGTCACTGCGCCTGAGTAAGTAAGAAAGTGATTTTGTTACGCTTCAGACCTTAACTTGTCGACCGACCGTCTTGAAATTTTACATACACGTAGTCAGGAGTAATCAGGCGTACAGAAAAGGAGAAAGGCTACTTATCATGATCAATCATCATCACCGATTTTGTGGGTGAAAGTGTGGGGCACAAGTAGTTTCTGAATGAAAGTACCCTATCTAGTTTCTGAATGAAAGTACCCTATCTTCTTCGTGGCAGACCTTCGCTAATGTTTGTAACTACTTGTATTGTCTGTTTCAGCGAGGCGCCGAAGCCCCCCGGCGGGTGCGGCGAGGCCGGGCGCGGCGCGGGCGGCGGCGGGGGCTGCGGGGGTGCGGGGGAGGAGCCCGACGCCGAGCCGCAGTGAGCGCGACACTTCAGCCACACAATCTGTTATTTTACCAAAAACGATCAAATCCGCGCGCCTCGCGCCACACAGAGATATATTTTGCGCGGCGGCGCGGCGGCTCGGGCCGCCCTGTGAAATATTCATATTTATTTAGGTGATATTTTTCTATTGGCTACTGATAAGGTTTTGCCCGCCCGCGCCCTCCGCCGGGCGAGCTCTAGCAATAATTTATCAGGTTCCTAAGACGTGTTTGTAGTTATACTTGAATCGCACGACGTTTCGCGAACACTGCCGCTTCGTTGTAATGTTAGTCTCTCGGCCGTCGGGCGCCGTCGCTTTCTTCTTTTTATGTGTTTACGAATCGAGTCATTATCGTGGTTACGTTGAAATTTGTATATGAGGCATTTAAGTGCTGAACGAGGGACCGTTGCAATCGCAAAGTAAATATATCAAAATGGCATAATGTTAGAGCTAAACTTTAGATATATCGTAGTCATTTCGTTTTATAGATTTAATGATAAAGAATTTATTTTGGAGCGTCAGGTTTGGATATTGTAAAGTCTTCGGAGAGCTGTGATCATGATGGATATAAAGCAGTCATATTTTTAAAATATATATTTAAGAGTTATTACGTAATTATGAATAGTACGGAGTAACTGTACGTACGTAGCGTGGATGTAAACAACAGTAGCCGGGCCGCGCGCCGCGCGCCGCGACGCCGACCGGCGCGGATGAGGAATCATATCAAAACGAAGCAATAACTATTATTTGATATAATAACGATATTACGTTTTTTAAAATAACTATTTTAACCATGTTGTTATAAAATGTAGTTAGTAAATTGGAAATGGTCTTGAAAAGTCCACGGTCGTTTCTACTGTTCTTTTGAACGGTGACGTGATCCTCGTAATTGTAACGTCTCACATTATACGTCATATCAATACGATACTTAGGTTTTTCACGATCTACGATTTTGTATATAACCGCAAGAGCGTCATACGCCAGCTAGTGGAGTGGAGTGCAATGGACAGATCTCGCGAGCCGCACGTAGCAAAGAGGCTAATGGACGCTATTCGTAAATAGGATATTGTAATGGAAACGCCGTTCTCCTTTAGGTATTAGAGGCAGCGCGCGACGATCTGGGATCTACCACTCACAGTTAGACATTGGAGTACCTACGACACAGGTCACCCCCCGTCATGTGGATACCGGGTTGCGAAATCTTTGTTCCGACAAAAACGCACCAAGTTGGAAAGCGCGGGTTGCGGGGTCTGAAGCAAAGCGTTCCGATTGGTCATCTCGAAGTTACCGCGCCTAGCAATGAACCAATAAAGTGATTTTTATTGGTGTATTTTGACCGATGCGTGGTGCGCTTTGATCGTCCTCGGCGCGGAATCTACAAGGGGGTGACCTGTGACCTATAAATAAGTTGCAGTTACCAGACTTAGAGTATATTGTGTAGTCACGCAGTGCTACGTAGTAAAATTTTACCGATTGTAATGTTTTACGATGCCAATTGAAAAGTCTTAATGCTCAATTTTGCCAAATTTTTACTTGCCGACAGCGCGTCTTGTCTAATAATTTATTTTGATAAGAGGACATTCCCAATGTACTCGCGTTTGTATTCGACATGGCGTGGGAATGGACATGTTGCTCAATAATGAAATTATGTGTGTTTCCTTTTACAGTCCACCAACTAATACGCAGATAACTGTAAGTTTGGATTTCTCGGCCAAATAAGAAGTATGTCGTTATTAAAATTAAACAAAATTTAATTATTAATATTAGGATTGTTAAATTGAGAGTTTAAAAATTTGCAAGTATAAATACTTTGTGACGAATGCTCGAGATGCAATATGTTAATTTAGTGCCAAATGATAAGTTAACTCGTAGCAATATTATATCGTATCCTAATGCTCTTGTGTAATTTCTCACGTAGTGTTAATGACCTATGAGGTTTCGAAATGTTTCTTTTACAAGACTCTAATATTATATTTATACAGGGAAAGTGTTAGGTATGTACTGTTGTTGGAAATTAGGAGTGTTGTTGAGGTAAAATACTCATTGCGGCAGGGTGTAACAATAAACGTACGTCGCGGCGCCTTATGAAGGTGGCGTGGCCCGCGGCCGCCTCCTAGAGACGACGGATCCACTTAGTTAGTATCCTTCCACGGAGGCTACCATCTACAGTTAGCGCGCCGAAACAAAAATACGCGCCAGAGTTCGAAGGAAGCACGGATTGTGGGGACTGAAACAAAGCGTCCCTATTGACTATCTCAAGGTTATGCCTACCCGCGCCTAGCAATGAACTAATAAAGTGACCTGTCACTTTATTGGTGCGTTGCCAGGCGCGGTTCATAGGATTTTCTAACCGATGCGTGGTGTCTTGAGTGCGGAATCTGTAGAGGGTAGTCCGTGTCCTTCCATCACTTCCGGACTCGTAACGCCGCCAACAACAGGGTAAACTGTTCACTCGCTTTCGATTACTGAAATACGTTTATTTTTACACTCTGCTAATGTAAAATGTGAAGCACTGAATGAGCAATGGAACAAGAGAATTTATTTACTCAAATAAGTTTTTTTTTATAATTTACTCTTAATTTTTACACTAAATTTTAATGATATACATTATTTTGCATTTTATTATTGTAATGGCAGCTGTCCATATTGTAACTGTGAACGATAGGATCGGTCACTAGGTGTTTTAGGGTTTCATAAATAAATTACAAACGATACATCGAACATGACACATTGGGCACAAATATGTATTGTAACATATTAATCGATATGGAAAATCTATTATGCTTTCGAATTTCTTTGCTTGCTGTTTTATATTGTAACATGTTCCTGGTTGCGTTGGGAGAGCTATGTGAAACCCTGCGCGCGAGCGGCCGGGCCGCCCCCTGATTCGTTACCAATACAGCCCTGTCTTCCACGGCGGGTCCGGCCGCCTCGCTTCACAGAGCAGTCAAATCTAAAACTCGTGTATACAATAACAACATCGATGCCACTGTGCTCGGCGATGACACAGCGTTGTGCCAAAATTACGTGCTAGTCTTTAAAAACAAAATGTTGTTATCATTTTTCAGATTTTATTTAGTCCAGAATGTGTTTGTTCCTGTGCTGTGAAATATTTCCTTGCAAACCAACACTCGAATCGGTGGCGGGTCGGGCACGATGTGGTTGTTACGTTTTATTATTGTTTATCTCAGAGTTTAAATTGTATAGGTAGGTAATAAAGAATAACATATCAAAATTATAAGAGTTGATCTTTCTTGGCTTCGTTTACTTCGCCGCTGGGTTTCCTGATTCATTTTAACATTATTAAAATTATTTTTAGACATTAATGCAAGTCCGTAAGTTAGCGTAGCTTCTAGCCAACCACATTGTGTTATTTGTAGACTGGCAACTATAAGCTGTCCCGATCTCAATGTTACTAATGTTAAATGGTTATTGTATAATTCAAATAAGACTACATAGAATATTATAAACAAAGTTTTTTTTGTAAAAGATTTTATATGGAACGCTTATAGTTGTCGTTTTACTGTAATGTAAAATATTATCTATGTCATAAATTGAGTCATAATAGCTGTATGCTTTGCGTTATGTGAGTTGTGTTGGTTTGTTCCTTAAATTTATAGATTTTTGTATAAAAAATTAAAAGCACATGATAATTTAGCTTCGAGCTTGTGCAATAATTATTCCAAATTGTTTATATGAAATGAAACTGTTATTATTTCTAAATTGTTATATAAATATTTTTATAAAACGTAAAAAAGACAAAGGCAACTTAAATTTATATTTACGTTGTGCATTTATTATCAAATTTTATCAATACTGAATCACGAACTCATTGTGGACTGGAACGTCTGTATCTGTGAACCACTAATTAGGTACAGAAGATGTTTTTTTACATATTGCTAATATTGTGAGTCAATTCTAGTAATGTTAATGTTCCCTTTATTTAGAATATTTTACGTTAGTAAACAAATTAATCTAAGATTGCTCAACCGAGATGCAATGCTAACTGCAATGTAGACATAATGAAGATAATTTTATATTTTGTCCTTTTATATGGTTTATTTATCTGATATATTCAGTTTTATTAATTTGTGAGTAATGGCAGCGCATGTTAGTCTTATTTTATTCTAAGAGAGGCCAAATGTTGACTTGCTTATGTGAGACTGTTTTGCCAAGAATCAGAAAGTATATTATTACCTACATTGTTTTAAAATAAATGCTTTTATATAACATTGTGTTGTTCTTATCTATTGTTTCTTGTAAGGACACTTGTTCAAGCAAATTAGTACCGAACTAAAGAAAGTTAATAAAATATGTATTGCATGCACACAGCTGCAAGAAAGCTGTGAAAGTGCAACACAAAGGAGGTCAAAGGAAAAAAGATGCAGGAAGAACAGAGTAGTAACTTAGAAAGGTCTATCGCCAAGAAGGGCCTAATATACAGCCCCGTTGTCTGATAAAATCTTGTGCAATAGGAAAATTTTTGGTACGTGAAAAAACCTATTTGTAGCTAATACGATAGGTACCAAAGGAAATTAACAAGTCTTCTAAAAATAGATGCGAACAAAGAAATCGCTTTAGTGAAACAACGAGAATATCGCTCCTTTCTATATTTAAAAATCTTACAGCCAACATTACAACACAAAAATCGATATTTTACCGGTTTCTAAATACTGCTTTGCCCTGCACTAGTGATCATTGACCCCCGACCACAGATCTCTTACCTCCGCTAACGTTCCATTAAACGTAAAATTTCGTCATCAATCCATGTCTTGTCGCTGTCATCCAAAGTCCATGACACGATGAAAGTAACAATAAACTGTCAATGTCAAATGTCATTCTTTAAATCCCAAATATTCCAATGTTTTGATAAAAATTATAACACGATTTACTATGTTAATATAAAATTGCTATGTAAATAGTTCATATTAAGTTATATGTGTTCTTTATTTAAAAAAACCACAATTGTTTTATTTAGATGGCGTTTCCTCAGCCCAACGCACAAAGAGGTTAGAATTACCATATCACTTATATTATTATAATTTCTATTTTACTATCATTATTTATGTGACCAGGCTCACTTTGCGACTCTACTAAGCTAATTTTGATATGAGAAAAAACCCACTAAGCCATAACGCTAAACACAAAACTGGTAAAGTCAGCTGGGTGCCACAAGTAATTTTGGATTTAATTGCAGAGTTAACTAACCGAAAAATACTAGAAGAACTGCAGTTGAAGAAGCAGATGCTACTGAAGCAGGGTGCCGCGACTCCTCTCATTGCAACCTCTGTACCTCTTACACAGCCAAACCCTGTCAGTCAGCTGCCAATGTGCTCAATTCCACCGGGGTCTGCCACAGCTGTATGTATCAATTACATCATAGTCCACTAAATAGGAATTGTGAAAGTCCTGCAATTTCATTAAGTTAAAGTTGGTTAAACCACAGAAGGCAGTGACCACAAGGTTACTGAATATCTCCAACATACTATCTAATTTCACCATCTAGCTAACCAACCAGATCGATAATCATTAAACACCGGAATTGAGTCTGATAAGGGATTATCTATTAATCACGTGAGGCTCGAGAGGAGAGAGGAAAAGAAAGGGGGTCCGGAAAAAATCACAAAATATCACTAGGGAGGTTCATTTGGATTTATTTTTTGTTAAATTTTGAAAATTTTAAAGACAATTTGTACCAAAAAAATACACATGATATTAGCAGGGGAAGGGGGGTAATTTATAACCTCGCCATGTATCACCAGGGGAGAAGAGAGCTTGAAAAAGATGCTAAAAATATCATGTGATTAATGGACAACCCTTAAGAAACCCTTAAGGAAAGACCTGTGAATAAAGATTTATAATGTGTATTTTTACAGGGATTTCCACAACTACCTGAAGCAAACATAGTCAACACAAGCCACAGGGCCGCTCTACAACACGCCAACGCCACTTCCTTAGGCTTCTTCGTCTCTCAGGACTCCTCGTTTGGCAACCAGATACTGCCTGTCCTACCCCGATTTGATAGCAAGTAAAGCGGAGACAAAAACATCAAACTAGTCAACTGATATTTACACTAAATTTCATTGATAAATATACTATTTGTTACATTTTAATAAAATTATCAAACTATAAATGCATTAAGATTAAATCTGAAAAACAAGACAAAACCTCGATAATGGGAGCAACAATGAAGTTGAAAGCCCTGGAAGGGTATTTACAGCAGCTGAAAGGTTTCAATGAGCCAAAGATAGAATTGGAGCAGTATGAGACACCACCCCACATTGCAGCCCTGGCATTGTACACCATACAGGTATGACAAATTAAACAATAAATTTATAGTATTTTCTTCTGTAGATTAGTCCAGAATGTCCCAGCTAAGAAAGCCAAACCCAATTCCTATCCTGAAGGAAAAAATAATATGAGTATTTATAGAGAGATACATACTTAGTTGTGCCCCGCAGTTTCACACGCTACTCTATGGGAAGTATAGGAACTATTACTTTTACAGGATAAAAAGTAACTTATGGACAATAGACAATAGTTTATTTAAAACAAAAATATACATAAACACACAAACATACTAAATATTTAAAAAAGAAAGAACATGGGTCCTGTGTATCTAGATTCTAGGGTATAAGATACTACTACTGCCATGCAATCTTTTTTATTTCCTTTATTTTTCATCCAAATTAGCCGTTTTTGCGTGATTGAAAAACAAACATACAAACTTTGACATTCAAAATATTATAGTAGGATATATATCTGAGCATACCTCACTTGGTAACACAAAGTAAAGACGTCATATTTTCTTTTCTTTTTCATGGGCTAATAAGTAATAATATAACCAATTAATAATCTTTTTAGACCCAGTTTGAAGACCTAGAAGGCAACATGGTGCTAGACGCGGGTTGCGGCCCGGGGACCCTGGGCATTGGTGCGGAACTGCTCGGAGCGAGTTCGGTGACAGCTGTCGACATCGACAGTGACGCGCTCGATGTCCTGCGAGACAATATCGAAGAGATGGAACTTACCAACATAGATGTACTGCAGTGCGATTTTCTGGAGTCAAAGTTTTGCAGGTAAAACACCAGCTACCAAGCAATTCTCCCCCCATTTCCCTTTCTGCGAAAAGGTCGATCTGATAGAGACCCCCCCTTATTCCTGAATATTTTTTTTCTAAAACAATCAGATTCAGATTCAGAAATATTTATTGAACAACTGATACATTGTATTGTGATACTTGTAATCATTTCGTTTCTGTAAAAACAAATATTTTTATTGAGAAATCACGTAACGATGTTCTTATGAGATACATACGTCCTAACCTACGTAATAGGTGTCCAATGCAGACAAAATCGCCAAAGCTTCAAAGCAAAATAAAAAGCGAGCATGTCGATACCCATATGGCGCGTTCTCATTCCTTACCCAACGGACAAAACAACGCGATTCAGTTCTGGCTTGGCGTACAGTCTCTGTTCCTAACCATAATCTATTTGTTCTCAGGGTGGAAAACTATTTCGACACAGTCCTCATGAACCCGCCGTTCGGAACGAAGAACAACTCCGGTGTCGACATGAAATTCCTCCGAATGGGTACCATGCTTAGTTCCAATACCGTCTACTCTTTACACAAGAGGGCTACAAGGTCAGTCCATATTTTTATATTCATATACGGGCTGACTGGTTAGACACTTGACATATCCTAGGTTATTATAGTACTCATCATTATGAGCAACTTTTACTATGGGACCAACCCGGAATTCGCGAAAAAAAAATCAGCTGTTCCATACATTTTGTCAAGTGTCATTGACATTTTTCTATGGAACAGCTGATTTTTTTTTCGCGAATTTCGGGTTGGTCCCATAGTAAAAGTTGTTCATAATAATGAGTACTATGATAACCTAGAATATGTCAAGTGTCTAACCAGTCAGCCGGTATAGTATACTAGCTGCGCCCCGTGGTTTGACTCACTTGGTAATGAAAAGTAGCCCATGTCCTTTTCGGTATTTCTGATGGGTGTGTGCAAAACGTCACGATGATCAGTTGAGTAGTTAAGGCGTGAGAGCTTAACAAACAATCAAACCAACTTTGGCGTTTATAATATTTTACCCTATTTATTTATTGAAGTAATAACGCTTTGTGCACTTACAACAGTGTCCCTGTGTAAGTCAAATGTCAATCAAGGTCCTCGAAATTGTAGGACGCGCTTGATACTGGTTTTCAATTGAAATTCATGATTTAATCAATTTTATATAGTATATTATCGATACACTAATATACTATACTATACGATAAGACTCATAAGTTGTATTACATAATTATATACTTTGTTTCCAGGAACCACATTCGAACCAAGATCAGTGATTGGGGCATGAAAGGCAGCGTGGTGGCGGAACTGCGGTACAACTTGCCGGCCACCTACAGGTTCCATCGCAAGCTGTCGTTGGACATCGCCGTCGATTTGTGGCGGGTTCAACATAAGACGTGACATTAAGGCTGGCCTCACACAGCCGGAAAACCTATCTGAATTAAGAATCTTAATTCAGACTCTTAATTCCGGCTCCTTCAACTCACATTATCTTAAAAATTGAGATAAATCAGTAGTCTCTTGTTTCACGACACACGCAAACGTCTCGAAATGGAGGAGGAATTAATACTAATCGCATTGCTATTGGCTCAATACAGAAAAAAAAAAGAAATGCAAACGCATACACTGGATTCATCCTCTTAATGTAAACAGAAAGAGAGTCAGTTTTACATTACGGCGACAAAATTACGACAATTTCCTGAAAGATTCTTCGATTACTACAGAATGTCGATAGCATCATTTGATGAATTACTACGTTTGCTGAAGAATAAACTCCAAAAACAAGACACACATATGAGAAAAGCCATTTAATCAAATTTACCGTCTCAGACATCACGCATCAAAACTCGTGACACGTCCAGCCGCAATCACTAGCAGTGTGAACTGAGCAATTCATAATCTGAATTCAATATGTGTGTGTTGCTCTATGCAAATGTATGGGATTACGTGCGTTATGAAGTCATAATCTTAAATATTCAGACCAGGAATTCCGGATGCACATCAGAATCATTCTTACAGATCGATTTGAGAAATTCATAATCTGAAAAAATCTGAATGTATGTGGATCATAACGACTTTGTATGGGATTTCGGCCTTTCTTAATTAATAGTATGAATTCAGATTATGAATTCAGAGACGAATTCCGGCTGTGTGAGACCGGCCTAAATGTGTAGACCAGAATGGATGGATGGATGGCGAACCAATGGCACGCGACAAAATATTTTAGGCACGCCACCACCCACACTATAGTCACCGCGTTACCGGAGTCTGCACCGCGTTAACTGAGTCGTAGGGCCATAAACGTCAATAGGGATAGGAATCTACATCTCCATAAGACCCACAAGTGCGAGCGAGATAGACATACACAAATGATTTATGGCCGCACGACTCAGTTGATAACGCGGTGACTATAGGCAAAATTATTTAACGGCACGTCTAAAGCCTCATTAAACGTTTCTTTAGAAAAATTAGCATGTTGGTTGACCGACCGAGCAAAGCGTCTCTGCAACAACTGGCCATTTTTTCTTTCATCTGTCCGGATGTGTTTGTTTGTATGTTGGTACTCGCGTACAGGGCGTATTTTTTAATGAATTTCGATGAAACTTGGTACATAAGGTTCCACGATTTCATAGTTTTTTTTTGTCCTCGGGGGTATTTCCCTGAAAAAGGGCGAAAATTTGCTGCAGCGCAATTTACCGGCTGATTTTGACAAAATTTTGCAAAAATGTTTGGAATCTAATTCTAAACAAAAATTATTTAAAAATTATATGAGTAAAATCAGTCAAGAAGTTGTCAAAATAAAAGACTGATTGTAGCAAATGAGTCTCGCGAGGACTACTGTTCGCAGAGCTACTAGTTCATAAAGGTTTGCCACCTCTGGTGTAGACTATGAAAATATAAGCCTGAAGATTGCAAAACTGATTTTTAATTCCGTTGCGTTGGCTGTTCGGTACTTACAGTACCCGGCGATAAATATTGCACATCGACCTTTGGAAAGAGACAAGCGGCTAATTTCGGCTTCGTAGAGCATTATCTCTGTCGCACACTAACTCCTAATAGACTGTTTGTATTTCGTGCGACAGAGATAACGCTCTACGAAGCCGAAATTAGCCGCTTGTCTCTTTCCAAAGGTCGATATGCAATATTTATCGCCGGGTACTGTATTACAGCGCTCTATCGTTCTTGCTTTCTGTATGAGCAAAATGACGAATTTTTCGATTGAAAAATTAGGCGGGAAGTGCGTTTTATATGTGACTACTGTTTTGCACCAGTGTTTTAGCTATCATGCGAGAATAGTTATGGCGTTACGCGAGAATAGTTTTTATTATCAGAGCAACCTATTCTGGAGTGTAAGATTATTTTGGTTATTCACTCTCATGATTTTTATAATGAGAGGCAGTGGTCGAGATGATATCGCAAACGCCAGAATAGGGCTGCTTCCCTGCTTTGTCAAATATTTGGACGAGAAGCCGTTGGTACGAGTATCTACTAATGTAATGATTCGTAATAAGTATGAGCTTTTGTAAATCAATGATTTTGTAAGAAAATGAAATAAATTGTATATAACTGATTAAACGTTTATTTTATTAAATACTTCAGTCTTTTCACAACACAGCATACCAAAATATAAAAATCAACGCAAACATACCTGCCTGGGTAACTATTATTTAGAGACAGAAAACCCTCGACACTGAGCCAAATCATTCATGTAGCAAGAATTTTCAATATAGGACAAGCCTGAATTAATTTTATTTTACCCTGATCACAATTTAGAGTTATTATTCTTTGACATACAGATTTTCCAGGACAGGCCACGCGTCAATCTAGAGCTACGCCAATGACAAGGCTAACTTTTCTTAATCCGCAATTTACGTTCTTATAAAACCATTATTTAAGAATATCAAGGCGAACGATAGGAACAACATTTCGAGTATGTTATTCGTCTCCGAATTTGATGTTCTGAGCCAGTTTGATGGTGCCGGAGTAGTTGATGGTGACGGTGGACCGCCGCATGTAGTTCTTCCATGAGTCTGAGCCGCACTCTCGGCCGCCGCCAGTTGCCTTCTCTCCTCCGAAGGCGCCTCCAACTTCCGCGCCGTTGGTGGGGATGTTTATGTTCACTATGCCGCAGTCGGAGCCGTGAGGGCCGATCCACTGTGAAATAAATGGTTTATTTCAAAAGTTCTCTTTTCAAGTTATCTATATGTAGATAATCTCGATCGCTCCAGATCGAAAGCGAAAGCCGAAATAATGAAAAATTATACTTGAACACATGTACCATGTACCTAGTTTCATTTTACAAGTATTCAATAAGAAATAAGAACGATTAACAGACCGAGGGCCTTTTATTCTAAGCGCGGCGGCAATGTCCAACGCATGCCATTTCGCTCGCGCCAACTCGCATTCGAGCCATACGAGCGAGCGGAATGACACGATTGCTACACCTCCACGCTCACACAAAAAAGACCATAATCTGTGGAGGTTGCACACCGTCTGTGGGTCATACCTTGAAGATATCTCCCAAGTTCTCAGTAAAGAGGCTGGATGACAGGCCCTGCTCCACCTCATTGTTGTACTGGATCCCGGTGCTGAGGTCAGGTATTTCAATGCAGTATACAATGGGCGCGAAGCACTCTGTCTTGACGAGCGGCGAGTCGTGCGGTAGGCCGGTGATGATCGTCGGCTCGACGAAGTAACCTTCCCGTTCGATTACCTAAGGAAATTACAAATAAAGTTAGATTCAAATCCTATATTCAGGCATAACAATATACAGTCACTTATTTTGTCCTAGATGCTTTCGAATTAAACTGGTCTATCATGAGCCAGTGGCTTTAGTTTACAAAACGCCGAAACAGATATAGGATAAAAAAACAATACGAAAAACATTTGTAAGTTTCGATTTTAAAATTATTTAACCAAAATACCAATTTTGGAAATATTTTGGAAGGATTTTTCCTCCCAATACACTACCGGTTGCGGTAAAACAGCTTCGTATTTGTTTCAAACCAAACTCGTCGTTTTAAGTTTTGTAAATAGTAGCGTTAAAGGACTTTTTAGGCAACGTTTAGAAGGTCGGTTTAAGTCTTACTTTTCCTCCAAATTCGATCTTCCCCCCTTGCTTCACCGCCTCAGCCACGGTTTTCTTGTAAGCCTCGACGGCGGCCGGAGTGTGCAGCGGCCCGATAAGAGTCTCCTGTAGTAAGGGATCACCGATGCGGCTCACTACTCCGGAGAAGGCCTTCGCGAGGCGGGATACTACTTCGCTGTACACCTGGAATAAGATAGAAGAATGTTTGCATGTTTGTTCATCGATCACGCAAAAATGGAACGAATTTGGATAAAATTAGACATGAACGTAGCTTATACCCTACATTAATTAATATACCTACTCGTATGGGCTATAAATAATTTTGCTTTTCTGGAAAATTTAAGGGTTATTTGTAGTATAGTGGATGAAAGCGCTAGATCTCTTTAAACTTTTTTTTAATGTTAATTCGTGCAATTTTTTTATTTTTCATTTTGAAATAAAATGTAAAAGCAAAAACAGTTGGCATTTAGTTCTTACTGAAACTTGACGAACAGTGTATTTGTAACGTACTAGAGAACACTTAAGTATGTCCACAGTAGATACACGTGATCTGACGATGAAAAAGGAATGATGGACTAATGAGGGTAATACACAAAACACCTAGAGAATCATCACCATCGATTATCTGTGTTCTGCAACTTTCAGTTGTATTGTAATCATTTATACCTTCTTATGAATCAGCAGCCGCCTGGTGGTAGTGCACCGTTGCCCCGCGGTCCCGGCGCACGCGAACAAAGCCGCGTTCAACAACAAGTCGAGGTTGGCGTCTGAGTTCACTATGATGGCGTTGTTGCCGCCCAGCTCCAACAGGTGGCGCCCGAAACGCTTCTGGACTTCTACTCCCACCTAGAAAATTAAAATTCACGTTTTATAGATAACTGTGGACACTAGCATAACATCTAAATAAAAAGTGTTAATGACGTACACTTTTCTATCGAAATCAGAAGTCATGCCCATTGCCATCTTCTTCAGGTCTGACGAGACAGGTGGCACAATAAGAGAGAGGCCTATATCCAGCAGTGGGATAAAAGCTGAGATGAACATATTTGGTCTTGTAGATGTTCCTAATGGGGACGGTCAAACTTTGCGTGGGTGACAGCGGGTGGCATTTACAAGTCTTTGTTACCGTGGGTCGGATGACATGTCTAATTGTAAGTCCCGGTTGTGTTGAACCGTTTTAGAGGCCTTTGGGCGGTTTAAAAATTTCGACATGCCGTCCACATAGTTTGAACGACTTTTTATTCGATCACCAGGTCGCTTGGTCGTATCGCTGTACGAGTAAATGACATCATGCTGTGGTTATGGGTTTGCTTGTCCTCAGTAACAGGTTCAACCTCTATTGTATTATCTCTGATATAATGAATCATCACATATTACTTATTTGGTTCGATTTCGGTAGGTAACATTGTGTTACACATTGATAAGTTTTACAATTTCGTAATTATTTTGTGATAATTTTATCTGATGCGGTAACAAGCCTACCAGCCAAAAAGTCACTTGATGATATACCTGTTGTCCCGCAGCTGTGCTTCCAGTGAAGGAAACCAGCTTCATCCTGTTATCCTTAGCGATGGTCTGGCCTATGTCCTTCCCTCCGACACACAGCGCCGCGATGGCGCCGGGGATGTTGTTCTTAACGAGCACGCTTTCCACGATCTTGGTGACAGCTACGGCGATGAGCGGGGTGGTGTCTGATGGCTTCCATACGCTCACGTCTCCGCATACCTGGGGAGTTAGACAATTAAAAACATCAAATAGGAGGATCCGGCATTTCATTATCAAGATCGGTGTTTTTTTATCTTTAATTTGTCTGTAGTTTAGAGGCATACTCGAAAGTAAAGAAATAAGAGCTTAAGGACATAGACGGCTCCAAAAGGGATTGAATGCATCAGAAGCTATTTTGTTGCTGATATCCCTGTATCAGAAATTTCTTAGATATAAGTATTATTGGACTGTTACTCAGTCTATTAATTACCATTCTTGAACAGAAATTCAAGCGCGTTAGGCTGGTCGAAAATCTCTACAAGAGAGCCAAGTCGTTTGTGTGAAATGTTTCTCGAAATACCTTTCAAATACGACATGATTCTTACAACTACGAGTATAAAACTCGGGACTGGCTCAAGTATATCAGAAGAAATTATTTAATCATACCATGGCAATAGCGCTGTTCCACCCAAAAACGGCGACGGGGAAGTTGAAAGCCGTGATGATGCCGACCAGTCCCAGAGGGTTCCACTTCTCGATGAGCACGTGTCCGGGCCGCTCGGACGGGAAGATTGTCCCGGGTAGGGTCCGGGACAGGCCCAGAGCCAGGTCGCACACGTGGATGTACTCCACTACCTCGCCGATGGCCTCCGGGAGGATTTTACCTGGAAAAGAGTAGAGCATTTTGAGAAACGTTGATGGTAACGAAAGTTAGTTTATACCGAGTAAGTACCTAAACACTCTTTGATTGAAATTAGTGAGCACAGAAATGAAGAGAATTTTGCTGAAATTCCACATCAACCTTCACACAAGTCGAATATGTTTAAGAAAAGTTTCCCTTTACTTTTATCTATTCCCGGTCCCGGACCCGGACATCAAGTATGCAACTAGCCCAGCACATCACTAACCTAACGGATGCTCTTATTTTACAAGCTTTTATAATATTTATGTTAACTAGCAATGTATTTATGTAACTATGTTTGTTCGGGAGGAATATTGCACCTCAATTTTGAACCACTTCCGATGGCCGATTGAGCTGAAATTTGGTCTACGTGTATAATTCTGCTGACAATGCAATACAATCTTGTTTAAAAAATATCGTGCAAGTGCAGACTTGTTTGACCCAAGATTTTAAGAACTATTACATAAGTTTATCTTCCAAGCTTACCCATTTCCAAAGACACGAGCTGCCCCAGCGGCTGCAGCTTCTCTCTCAAAGCGTCCCCGATCTGCCGGACGATCTCTCCGCGCGCCGGCGCCGGCAGCTCGCCCCACGAGTGCCAGGCCTCCTGCGCGGCGGCGGCGCACGCTTCGTAGTCAGCCGGGCTGGCGGCCTGCACTTCGGCTATTACCTTGCCGTTGGCTGGACTGTATGACTTGATCGTCTAGTATGGATATTTATATGTATTAGGTAGTATATTTTCATAACTATGTAGGTAATTTTAGTATTAGAATGTATTTTATTTGAATGTAATAAATGTCTAAGTATGTAATGTAGGTACATTTTATGTATCTTTATACGACAGTTTTCTCCAATATTGCACACCGTGTCTCGATTCATTCTGTACCCTTTCCATCCTAAGGTTACCTGGAAGAGATCGCTCTTAGCGATAAGGCCGCCCGGTGTTGCACTAGTTTTATGTGCTATTATCTATCCGTTTGTAATTTCTGGTGAGAACAAAAGAGTTTAACAATCTATCTACTTATATGCAGATACAGCAGATAATTATAGATTTGGTCGTAAGTTGGTCGTCCGGCAGCAAGAGTCGACGATATTGTCAAAGTCGCAGGACGAACCTGGATCCGATTGGCTTAGGACCGAGACAGATGGCGCAATAAAGGAAGCCTATACCCAGTAGTAGGATAAAGAAGGCTATGGATGATGATGATAGCTTTTTGGAGTAATAGTAGTTTATACTACAAATTATAAATAGAACAAAATAAATTCTTACAATTTCTAAAACAACCGTAGGTACGTAGGTAGATTTACATTTGATAGTACCAGGTTCAATAATTATGGTCATTATTTACCCTGTGACATTGCTGTTTGCAGGTAGGCAGAGCTTGCTCACTAGACAGGTAAATGTTTAGCCAAGTACATTATGTGCCAAATGGAGTTACAAATATAGGTTGAATAAACAGATAAGAATCAATATTAACACACCTTGATAAGGCTCTACTCTATACCAAGAGGTACGAAATGATATTTGCTTAGTAGGCTTTGAATAACACTTCTATGGCATAGTGGTTGAGAAGATAGTTCTGCAAGTCAATTTTTTTCATCCCTAGATGCCTATATAATAGGTAACTCTTACAAACAAATGTTACAGTTGTGCACACATGCAGTCGAATTGATAAAAAAAAAACAGAAGACTAATCGAAAATAATTAAAAAATTAATTTAATGATTACTTACTTGGCCATTAGCTTCCCATTTCCCATTAAACACTCCGACATTCTTCTCCTTCAGCCCCAACTCCTTCAAGAAAGAGTATTTAGGGTCTTCAATAAGAAAGGCGGAAGATGCGTTTCTAGCCATCGGGAGCCGTACGAATCGCAGAGAAAGCACCGTATTGCACAACAAACGACTCATCAGTGATAGCTACGTACTCCTTTGTTTAACTAAGGAGAATATACTGCGAATGGCTCCGGTCGTGAAATAAACAAGCTTTATCTTATTTGTGAACAATTAGAGGCGCTGGTGGGCTTATCTGTCTGATATGTTGGTTGCCAGGTCAGGGCGATTATATAAGCACTTATAGGTATTGATGGAGTTGTTAAAAAACTTATGATAAGGATGAAATCGTGGGTAGTATTTTCGTAATGCTTTCGAGTTCATTTATTTATCGGCATCGTACGAAGTTGCCGCGCTGGCGTTTACGGGCGCGGTGAAAATATAATTACACTAAAATGTACACTCGGCAGGTCTGCACAGTCTGCACTCATCATCATCTTCCTACCTTTATCCCACGTGGGGTCGGTACAGTATGTACACTTCTTCCATTCCTCCTATCACTCGTCATATCTGAATTCACTCCCTTTATTACAACATAGTATAACCTAAAGCAATTAATATTAGCTGTTGTAAATCACAGAAATAGAATATTAATATGTAGTTCAAATAATAAAATCATCTACAGTTGAGGAAAATGTTTAACAACATCTTTTCATTTATTCTTTGATCTAAATTTTAAATTACTAAATAACAAGCACTTTTCCTACTTATCAAATTTAATTGTCTAATAAATAAATAAATATTTATCTGTAATATTTATAATTTACATAAATTGTCCTTGATATCAAAAAAATATCCTGTTACATAATAGCACAAAAGCTATTGGATTTTTCTATTTTCCCTTCTTTTAATTCTTTTGCCATTTTGGCGAGGTATGTATTTTCGTCGCGCTTCGCCATCCACTCTGGGAGGGGTTTGGACCAGTCCTCGGGTGGGGCTTCGCGTTTTGCCCACGTGTCATTTCTGTAGTGAGCTCGAAGACGCGCTAACCGGCGCTCTTTTTCACTCTTGATTACTGCTAGCTGAAACAAAAATGAAACAAACTAATAACTGGGCATACTCACGTAAAATAAAGTTGTCTATAACGACTAGAAAAACAACATATTCATGTTTGAAATGACGAAAGTTATGTCGAAGTCAAATACATGTTAGTTTTCATAGTAAAAATAAGAACATTTCAATGTTTCAATCTAAAACGCAGTATGTATGCATCCTCATCACATCTTTGTATCATTTTTTAAGGGTTTTATTTTGTAATTATTTCCTGTAATAAACATAAGTGTGGTTGATTGATTGAAAGTTGAAACCTCACATCTGACCAAGGGGAACGGGGGTCAAAAAATCCCCCAAATTACCTCATGTAATTTATGGGGGCATCTATACTAGCTCTACCGCATGGTTTTAGCAGTTTAGCATATCATAGAAGCATGCAACAGTGTCCAGTTTAATTATTTAGTTATTACTTAATACTATGGCTGCGGGAAACACACACCCTGTGTTTTCCGTTGCGCGACGCGAGTGCGGCTGCACACGCCAGGCGTGTAAAAATCAAGGCGTTTAACTATTAGCCGCGCCTGGGGTTAGCGCATGTGATTACTCGCCACAGCCAAAGTGTTAATACATGCACAGAAGCAAACATTCTACTTTAAAAAGTTTTAGATTGAATTGTGTGTAGTATTTATTATAACCCCTTGACTCGGAATGCGTATAAATTTATACGTTGACCGTTATTCATTTTGAAAAAATTACGCCCATTCGATTAAAAAAAGAACGTTTTAAAGACCTTTTCAATGAAAAGGTTTACGCCCATTCGATTAAAAAAAGAACGTTTTAGAGACCTTTTCAAAATGGTGCGTGTCCGTACACATTTATACGCGTTCCGAGCCTACTGTTACCACCACGTGACGACCACGTGACGTTTCCGAGTCAAAGGGATAATTAAATAATGATTGGTAGCAATTCTCACCCCAGCTTTACAATCCTTACTGCTCTCCCATTTCGAACTGTTATCATAGTCTTTTTTCCACTGGTTGCAGTCTAGATACTCTCCGAAAATGAAATATTGATGGAACCTGCCTTTAAAACTTGTACACTCTTTGTACTCTTCATAATATGTGTCTGAGTCTCTTATCTGAAATAAATAATGTTGATAAATTAGAAAGCTTTAGTGGTAGATCTGGCTATGTAGTTCTATATGAGTTATCATAGCATTGGTGACTCTGTCAGGGTTTTGTAAATTGAAAGCAAAAATTAAGTACATCAAATATACCTTAAAATATGACAATTCCGACTTTAAAATCGTAGAAAGCTTTAGCCAGTGAATCAGTCAACAGATATAGCAACTTAATTACCAGCCACTTTTCATCATCAGGAATAACCAGATCATCTTTGTTGTCTTTATCACTGCCGTTTTTGTTTACAGTACTAGTGTCGCTTTCTGAAGACATTTTGAGGATTAATTCGGATAGGAAAGTTAAGAAACATCCGAATTAAGGTTACTTTCGGCAGTTATAATCGGCAATTACATAACCTCTTCCCAGGTATGTTATTACCAAATTTCTACCAGGTTATTACACTTATGTAAAAGCATGCATGTATGCTAATATATTAGCAGTCACTATTAACGTTTTATAATATTATATTCTTCGTGTATAAACACTACTCATGACAAATCTAGCTACATAAAGTAATCTGTTTATCTGTGTGACAAATTAAAAATACTTCAAATCAAAAATAGTATAACTATAGTTGCCAGGTCAGTTTTATTATTTTTCCTTAATTCGAATATTTTTTTACCCATTCTTTTTTGAATATTTTTTAATTTATCGAAGTACTTAAATTAAAAAAATTACACCTTGTCAAAACAACAAAAGCAGTTTTTGGCAAAATCCAAATAGAAACAATGATATTATTTCTTTAGTGTCATATTAACAAAAGTACGCCCACAGTACTGTGTATTTGAGAAATTTTAATCATCTCAAAAATAAAACAACATTTCAACAAACGATGTCACTTCCCCAAGGATCAAATAATTAAAAAAAATCAAGAAAGAAAACCCTCTCAACCCTGCTTAAAAATACAATGTTACCGGCAGTCAAAAATAAAAGTCCGAAATCGAACTACAAATTACCGTATTTAAATTAAATTACAAATTTGGTACTCGTATTATAAATATTATAAAATTCGTATTAAAAAATATTACGTAGAAATTTTCTAAGCAAAACATTAAAATGGCGTTTTTATTAAAATAAAATAGTCCGTGGTATTTGTAATAGATGGTGAAACACATAAATTATTCTTTTTTTTAAGTCGGTTTTTGTCCAAAAATATTTTGGGGCTTTTTTCTTTCGAATAGTACCCATCATTCTGGGGAAAAAATATTTAATATGCGGAAAAATTAGACCCGAATTGACCTGACAAGACAATCCTGCTTTCAATTATTTGGATTGGATTAATTTCAATAAAATAAATTCCTGGATTGAAACTTGAAAATTACATGCAGAGGACTAAACGAAAAGTTACAGTGAACATTCTTGCCAGAAAGCAGTCTTAGCATTAATTATTAAATTGTGACTAAACTTTTATGATTCTTTTACGATGTTCTTCTATTCGAATAATCATTGACCTTTGATCATAAAAGCTGTTTTAGTATCATTTTATCAAGGAATATTGTGTGAAAGGCTTCTAAGACATCAAGTTCACTCGAAAATGTCACTAAATAAACTTGTCGGTGGCGACTGCGGTGGAGACAATTCTTTAGTGCAGCTATCCAATATAGTGAGAGGCAATGCATCTGTGTTTCAGCCCCTTACACAGGACGAAAGGTTTGTCAACGAGTTCATGGCTCAATCATCACAAGCACCACAAACTTTTAACATGAATACTTTGCTGAACAACATTCCTGAGACAAGCACAGTACCAAAAATAAGTCAGCCCATACAAAATATGCAAACCTCAATTGCTCCACATAGTAAACCGTGGATGGCAGGTCCTTCAACGTCTTTTATGCCGCCACAAATGCTTATGCGTAATATGTTTAAGCCACAACCTTTGATCCAGGCTCCAACTTCATCTAATGTTCAGATTCAGTACATAAGTGAATCGGAGCTCACAACCAATGATGATGTCAAAGCAAAAGCTCAAGAATATGTTCAAAACGTTGAAGATGATCATGACCTCGCATACAACCAATTTATGTCTTTCATGAAAAAAGTCAGTGCTGGAGAATTACATTTAGGAGATGACATTGAAGCAAAACAAAATACTGTTACTAAAGACCAACTCATTGATGAAATGGCAGATAAATATAAAGAAGAATGGCAAAAACTTAGTGATGTCTCTGATTATTGGAATCCAGAGAATGTCAATGCAGAATACTCATT
This sequence comes from Alcis repandata, assembly GCA_949125135.1. NCBI lineage: Eukaryota > Metazoa > Arthropoda > Insecta > Lepidoptera > Geometridae > Alcis > Alcis repandata. The sequence continues at coordinate 3,633,101 of OX421226.1, read as the reverse complement.
CACTGACGGCAATGTTATGTTAGAAAACAAGAGTGCGCTTGATTTAGGGAAGGAAAAATTAAAAATGGGTGATATTCCTGGAGCTGTATTATGTTTTGAGGCAGCAGCTCAGCAGCAACCAGAATCTGCTGAAGCATGGTTTCTCTTAGGTACTACTCAAACAGAAAATGAGCAGGATCCTTTAGCTATAATTGCCCTCAAAAAAACCCTCGCCATTGATCCCAGACAACTTGAAGCCTACATTACTCTGGCAGCTGCTTATGCCAATGAGAACATGTCAAAATCTGCCTTTAATGCTTTGCTCGAATGGTTGAAAGCTAGCCCCAAATACAGTGATCTGTTTCCTCAAGATGTTGATGTAAAGAAACTAGACTTGAAACAGGTAGAAAATCACGTGAAATCTTTGTACTTAAGAGCGGCACAACTAAATCCTTCCGAAATAGATCCGGATATTCAAAATGCTCTTGGTGTGGTGTTCAATATAAGCCATGAGTATGATAAGGCTGTAGATTGTTTCAAAACAGCGCTAATGGTCGAAAATAACAATGCCAAGTTGTGGAATAGATTAGGAGCCACATTGGCCAACAGTGAAAGGTCTGAAGAAGCAGTAGATGCTTATCATCAAGCATTAAATTTGGAGCCAGGATTTATCAGAGCCAGGTATAATGTTGGTATTACATGCATGAATTTAAAAGCAAACAAACAAGCTGCAGAGCATTTCCTAGTGGCATTGAATCAGCAGTATAAGGCCAAGAGCATGTTCCCGGAGTCAACTACAAGTGATCCGGGCTCTTCAACTATTTGGACAACTTTGAGAATGGTTTGTTCATTTATGGGAGAACATGATGTTGCTAATTTAGTTGATGCTAGAAATTTGACTGAACTAAATAAGTTCTTTGAAATAGAATAAATTAGAATAACCTTTTATTATACAGGTAGTAATTGTTAATTGGGCAGCATTGTTGGGCTTTTTTTACTACTCTATTTTTAAGCATAATAAACCTTAATATTAAATTATATGATACAGAGTTATTATATAAAACCCATTATGTAATAGGGGTAATAAAATGTGGATTTTTATTTTTATGGGAATAATAAAAATTTGTATAATTTTCTTATAAACTGTTTTAACTTATAACATGTAAGAAACTACAGCTTGGCTCTGACAAAGGACAACCCTGAGGGTGATTGCCATAAAACCAACAAGGTTTCTGTTTGATTTTTAAGTTACTAATTTTATTCTTTCCTAATTTTACTTCTGCAATTGTTTTTGGATATCTCAATTGCACTTTCCCACTTTGCACTCGGAAAATGTTATTATTGTTCTTTAGAAGAGTCTGGACCCCTCCATATTCCGACTTCAACTGTTTGAGTTGCTCCTGTGGTATGAGTTTAATTAGTTGACTTAACTCTGCAGTTTTACCTGCATACCAACCAGATTCATTGTCAGATCCTTCTAGTAAATAATTGGTTATATTTTTCACTATAGAATTGACAAGGTTTTTGTCTATCTGGGTGCAGTTTCTAACTCTTTCAACAGCCTCTCTTGGCTTGAAATCATTCACCCATGATTGGTTAGTTTTATTTTGTACATAATTGGATTCTCCATCAATTATATCTTGTATTTTGCTGCAGTTTTTTTCATACTCTTTTCTTAAGTATGTTCTTCCTTTGCTAACAAGGCAAATTCTTTTTGTGCTTGGTATTTTAAGTCTGTCCATATCTACATTGAAACCACATTCTTTACTCAGCTCCTGGATGTGTGCTAAGTAATCTGTGTACTGACTTTTTGAAGAGTCTTTACGTTGGTATTTAGTTCCGTCAAAATTGTATGCACAGCAAGGGAGGAGAAAAAAGTTACATTCATAGGAACTTTTGGCTGCTATGACTGGAATCCAGGGTGTAAGCTCATCAGAATGGTTACCTATTATCCAATCAGTGTCGGGAAACAGGGATGAATCTGATGGAACAATTGTTTTCTCCTAAAACATTAAAAATCGTATTAGGCTGATATATATCATATGGCATTCAGAAAGGCTTAAGATAAACTAGATTACCGAAATACAAATTATACTAGCAAGCCATGATAATAAAATGTTCACTAGTTTTGTCCCACTGCTCAAAAGTGATCAAAAGACAAAAGAGGGTTCTACAGTGTCCTATACAGGGTTATAAAGAAGGGGGATGCTCTACTTAAATTTTATCATGGTGCATTGCACATGCTAAGCCTGTAGTGTTTTTAGAAACCCTTTAGACATACCTCAAGTTTAACTATACTGGAATACATGTCCCAAATGTTTCTTTTCCTCACATCTATTCCAACACCGGAATATCCTTCCATAGCAAGTATGTACACCAGCAAGCCATTCCCACATCCCAGGTCCACAAACGTCTGCTTCTTATTCAGAGGTCTTTCTTCATCCTCCCATAGAAGCAGCAGGTATGTGGCTATAGCTACATCTTCGTAGACAAATTTAGATGGATCTGTAGATTCTGGCCATATCTGTAATGAGTTAATTTAAAAGATATTTTTCAAAACAAGGTATTATTGCATTGTCATCGGAATTACACACATTTACCATGTTTAAGCTCAATCGGACATTGGGAAGTCGTTCAAAATTGAGTTGAAAGATTCTACCCAAACAACACAGTTAGATACATATATTTTTTACCTTGACCATTTCCTTCCCATATTTAACCTTCAGCTCATTGTACTTGGAATAATATTTCTCTAGAGATACCAATGCTAAGGACTCTTTACAGATAGAACTGCTGCTGGTTTCTTCTCCCCATTTCACTATCTGAGGGAGTAATGTATTCTTGAGCCACCAGTATGAGGGTGAGTTTTTATCTGGAAAAATAAGGCATAAGATGTTAAGGGAGAATAAAAATTAAGAACCATATGATTACGATTAGTACAAAAACTGTCACTTTAAAAACTAATATCTATTAGGCTTGAACAAGTAATAAAATGATCTACAAACCAATGTCGGCATTTAGTAGAACTTCATTTTCTTCTAATGCCAAAGTGTATGTGAATTCAGGAAACAAATTTTGTTTGCACTCTTCTTTAGTGACATCATAGAAGGTAACTGATGCTTTTTTTCGGTTAATGATGATTACCTGAAATGCTTGGTAATCGCTGACGCTTTTGGGGTACAGTTCTATGAGATTAATCTCAATAGGAGATAATGTATACTCTGCATCACACAATATTAACTTGGCTTCTTTTTGTATTACCAGGGCATACTTTTCAATATTTTCTATTGTAATTTTATATTCTAGCTTATTTATGAATGAAGGTGTCTCCCAGGCCGAAGTTTCAGGCTTACACTTTAATTTTAACCATGTCTTGCAGCCCCAAAGGCGTTTGTTGACAACATGAGGTTTGGTTAGTAAAATATTCACTGAGTGCCAGAATGTCTCCAGTGATGATTTCATGCTTGCGTTTTCTAACATATTTCTGTGAGGTATTTTAGACAAACAACGTTTTCAAAATTACATTATAAGTTCTCACGAAAGAAAGAAGAAAGCAAAACATAAACACTTGACATGATAATGACATAACTGACTAACTAGACAGTGACAGTTGGAAATATAAGACTCAGGAGCCCAGGGCTGCCAGAACTAATTTTAAAATCGTAGCATTTCTTCAAAAAAAATTATAAAATGAACACATAACAGTGTCTTTGATCCACCATCCACCATTTACGATAAATAAAATTAAATAAAGTTATATAAGAAGTGTTTTTTCATAGTGTTATTGTGTATTGTTCTAACGAAATTATCATAGACCCACCGAAATCGAACGCTTCATTTTCGTGTGGGCTAGCAACCCTGGAAGTCATGAAAACATGGGCTAGGCTTCATGCTAAAGATTTGTAAAACATATCATTAAAAAAAAATATATTTTTTCTCTTTTGCTCTCATACGTTAAGTATATTCGTATCGCATGTGAACAATATGCTTATGATATTCTAGTTCATAGATTTTCTTGACTCCGGAACAAGTCCTCTTGGATGGGAAATCTTTCGCACAAATCTTACAATTTTGATTTTTAAGTCATTTTGATGTATTGTATGCGTAATATCTCAGATTATTGATATTTATTAGATCTACTTTTTATGTTTGCACGTAGGTAATGTCCTATACTGAGCTTGAACATGGTTATCAAGGGTTGCGACAAGCTACTCAGCCGCAGTTTTACGTCGGTGATGATGGAAATCTTGTACCAATAAGATCATCTGTAAGTCCACTCCATTGAATTGTTGGCCTCTTGTTTGATGAACCAACTCTTGGTACTAATATCTGGGTCAGTGACCTAAGGTTATCGATCACAAAATATCAATAATTTGACGCTTAGAACAGGCAGTACTTACGCCTACCATACATAACATAATAATGTAATTTATTAGACCACTAATGTTCACATCAAACAAAATGTAAATCTAAAGCAAACAAACTGTAAACAAATATTTGCGCCAGTAAACTTTAACGGATTATTGTGAAAATGATAATGCTAACACAATGTATTATCAAGTAGACTGGTGTCCATTCTATCAGTGCACATAGAAGTCTTATCACATAATTATATTAGAACCTGGAATATTATTTATAGCAACACAAGCTTTGTTGACGATGTTTAGTGAGGTAATGCAGTATGGTAATTTATGTCAAGTTTATCTTGATTATCAAGTGAGTTGGTGACCAATCAGTAACAAGGTTACATGTGCCTTATCATAGATAATTTCTATGATACAGTGGTAGTAACATAGTTAGTAGTGCTGTGTGTGATGGAGTGGCAGTGGCTCAAAGACTGGTGGCGTTTAAAAAGATGGAGGAAGGGAAAGAAAGAGCAAAGTGATGATGATATTTGTTATTGTGATGACTGTTTACCCGATGTAAGATATCATTATTTGTTAGAGTGAATTTAAAAACAATTTTGAATTAATTCATTATTTATGTGATAAATGTAATAAATTCAATACATTTACATTTATTGGAAGTTCAGTAATATTTTTTATGAAACTCATAGTATGTAAATAACAAGTCTTCAAGGTCTTGTTTGGACATTACCTAGTTTGATTTTATAGTGGTATTTAAATTATGTATTTTACTTTATCGGCATTGACATAAGTCGAGACTGCCTTTAAGCCCACTAATAGCTTTGAACACCTAACACTCAAGTTTTAATAGCTCACTAAGCATCTTAAATGCTTTTTCTATTGTGGTTTCTTCCTTATAATATGGAATTCTGTGAATCAAGTCCTGAGAAATAATGTTGATTAGGTGACCGTCCAATATCCGGTGCAAAATCAAAATTTTTTTAAATTTATTTATTGCTTTTATGGTCTTTATTGTGTTACAAATCGTATTGTAACTTTAAAATTCCACCGCTGTACTAATGCGCCCCAAGATTTTATATGGCTAAAGTTTAGTAGACTACCCACTTAAAATTATTCAAGTTATACCCGTGCCACCATACAACAAAACAAACTTTGTTAAAAAGGCTGGGTATTGCCAAGGGAGGCTCTCACTCAAGTAAACTTTACTAGGCAACGAGATTTACAAAAACTCTGTTGCTCATAGGTAGGTATGATAATTGTGATTGTGGTACGATCAGGGCGAATTGGATCTGTGCGAGTCCCGGGACCCGCAGTGCGATGGCGGCGGCAAGAAGGTGGTGGTCGGCGTATGCGCCATGGCCAAGAAGTCTCAGTCGAAGCCCATGAAGGAAATTCTGACGCGCCTCGACGAGTTCGAGTACATCAAGATGCTGGTCTTCCCCGAGGAGGTTATCCTTAAGGTTCTCGGCACTGTCTGTCTAACACTAATGGTGAAACAAAGTATACCAGTTCTTTGAGAATTATTCGAAGGCTTTCCAATCGTTCACATTCGCTGTATTCAAATAATGTTGACATTAAATTTGTTTATTTTTCTTTATTTCAAATGTTGCAGTAGATAGTTCAAAAGTTTTGAGCGACAGACAGGACTTAAAGATGCCTATGTGCTAGTACTAAATTATACAGGTTATGCTCGACCCACTGGCTTCTGTAGTTTTATAGTCAAAGCACCTGGGATGTAAACCTGGATAGTTGTTTGTATGCAGGCTTAACTCCAGATTGTCCCTTAAAATTTTTGAACTGAACACGCTGATATTGGCGATAGTGAGTCAAAGTAGTCAAACATTTAATTTTGGTAACTCGTTTATTAAGTTAGGCAAACAATGAGAGTGTTTTATTCTGCTGTAAAATGCTTCGTGTTGGTTAAAAGTGTTGGTTTTCTAAGAATTTAAATATTTTGTTTCACTTCTATTTGTCATGCCATCACTAACTGTCTTAGTAGCATCGAATTTGGTTCCATTCGCTTCATTGTTGGTAATTCAATTATGTATGTAACATGGTTCGTGAGCTCTGCAGAATGATTCTTAAATGGCTTTGTTGGGCTTCCTATGCTTTATTGGAAGTGGAGGGTTTCAGGTTGCAAATTCACTTGTATTGAACCACTGACAATGCTTTGTACATGCAACATTTGCATGTCGGTCTATCCATGTATAGTGTTCAGTAGAGGGCCTAGTATCGCGCCTTGTGACACACCTTTCCGAAACTTCAATTCTGGTTATATTTTAGTCAATCGAAAATGTTTAGTGATAAGATTTAAATTTATTGCAGAAACCAGTAGAAGAATGGCCTATCTGTGATTGCTTGATCTCATTTCATTCAAAAGGCTTTCCTTTGAGCAAAGCCATCAGATATGAGAAGTTAAGGAAGCCTTATGTGATAAACAATCTTCACATGCAGTATGATATTCAGGTATATTTATTACAATTTTTTTAAAAGTTATTTATTACAGTAGGTATATTTTTAAACAATAATTGACCTTAAACCTCAATAATTTTTTTTAATCCCTGCATTTTACGACATGCAATTAAAATTGATGAAGCTTTTGATCTATTTATTTTTCAGGATCGTAGAAGAGTATACGCAATATTGGAAAGTGAAGGTATAGAAATACCGCGATATGCCGTTTTAGATAGGGATTCACCAAATCCGAAACGTAAGTACCGTAGCCTAGATTGTATAGGTAGATGCAGATAAGATACCCATTCACTTTGCTATACTTAGATGAATTATTATCAGGTGGTGACAACATGTTACCTAGTAATAAAAGATGTAGAATTTGCCTAGAATAACATTAGCTTTATGATAAACTATAGGCAAACCTAACTCGTGAGCGTCCCGTGAGTTATATGGTTTGCCTATAGTTAACTAGCGCTCTTAGGGAAAAGTACTGATGATCATGATAAAAATTAGCCACTGTCTTTACCCAGGTTATAAGCTTTCTCTATTCTAAATTTCATCCTGTGCCATCCAGCCGTATTAGCATAACGGAGTCACAAACATACATACAGACTTGTATTCATAATATTTGTGTGATAACATTGTTACAGACCATGAATTAGTGGAATCGGAGGATCACGTAGAAGTGAATGGGGTTGTCTTCAACAAGCCATTTGTGGAGAAGCCAGTGTCGGCAGAAGATCATAATATATACATCTACTACCCGACCTCTGCCGGCGGAGGCAGTCAAAGACTTTTTAGAAAGGTATGCCATATAGGGTTATATTATAACGAAAGGATATAAGCGGATAAGACCCCTAGTATTGGTACTAGGGTGTGGAACTATGAGCTTGAGTGGGTGTTTCCCGATTGATATAATCTGGGTATCTTCAAGTTGCGAGTGAATTGGTTTGATCCCATTGTAAAAGTTGTTCATCATTTTGAGTACCATGAGCCTTATACCTTTTCCTTATAACTGTGGTTGTTTAGAACAGTACAAACGGTAGACCTTTTTTTTTTTTCCCCTTTTTTTCCGAGTTTTTTCTCACCGCCCGTGTTCCAGAGCCAAAGGTAACACTCGCACATTCGTCCATGGCTCCGGTGGCGGTATTCTTCCGAGGAGAACTCCTTCTCTATTACGGACACCTCTATGAGGGGTCTGCAAACAGTAGACCTCGCATAACTTATAACAACCTCGACAGATTTTGCTCATAACCGAAAATCTTGTCAAACAATTCGGTTCTATTGGCGCCGAAGGTTAAAATTATAAGATGTATGTAACAATATCAGTGTCACCTGTACTATTATGTATTCTGTGGTGTCACACAAGTTTCTTTTCCTAGTCCACTTACTAAATCAACAATTTCGACCCAAATAATAAGACAATTGGCCGCAACTCGTAACACAACGTCCTACACCACATTTATCCACTTACGAAACTGCTCTAACAGAATCCTCATGATTCTAGGTGAATCTTGTATGATTGTAATGTTTTCTTTGCAGATAGGAAGCCGTAGCAGTATTTATTCTCCAGAATCGAGAGTTAGGAAATCGGGGTCGTTTATTTATGAAGATTTTATGCCTACAGATGGTAAGAGAAAAGACTTTCAACATTTTAGAAAAGGATTAGAATTCCAATTTTTTATCACTAGCTGCGCTTCCAGGCTTCACCCGTTACCCCACAAAATACTTAGGGTTACTCAAAGATAAACTTAGTCAATGTTCAGATCTTCGATTTTGAAGAATCTTCAAAACAATCCCAGGCTGCATGGGGCTGTAGTATTACGTAAGCACCAACAGTATTTGCATTGCTTATTTTTGATGTAATTTTTTTAAAAGGGATTTAAAAATTACAAAAAATCTGCTTACGTAATGCTTGAACGGCCCCACATAAAGTAATATACCTACAGGGTTATAACAAAAGGGTATGCTAAGACGAAAAAGGCTCATAGTAGGTACTCATCATTATGAACAACTTTTATAATGGGACCAACCCAGAATTCGGGAATAAAAAAATCAGCTATTTCATGGAAATTATCAATGATACTCGACGAAATGTATGAAACAGCCGATTTTATATTTCACGAATTCCGGGTTGGTTCCTTAGTAAAAGTTGTTCATAATGATGAGTGCTATGAGCTTTTTTCGGCTTGGCATACCTTTTCGTTAAAACCCTGTATTTGTATAGTAAAATGATTGTAAACACTAAACCACTCGGCAGGCACGGATGTAAAAGTATACACAGTAGGACCGGACTACGCGCACGCGGAAGCCAGGAAGAGCCCGGCTCTGGACGGGAAAGTGGAGCGCGACTCCGAGGGCAAAGAGATCAGATACCCCGTCATACTCTCCAACCAGGAGAAACTCATCTCCAGGAAGGTCTGCCTGGCCTTCAAGCAGACCGTGTGCGGGTTCGATTTGTTAAGGTAAGAGCAAAGAGATGTTTGTTTTGTGGAGTTTTAAATACGAAACATGTGAGCGACACCGGGGTAAATCATATTAGATTGAGTCAACAAATTTAGATCATAAAGTAATTGTGATTACCGACCCTTGCCACGTGAATGTAACGTACGTTTTTGTATAAGACCTTCGTAACATTTCATCAATGATTTTATTCACCAGAATCTACAAACCCTTTTATCTTGATTGCAAATAGCTTGTTGATTTAATTCGAAATTTTTCCAAAAGTCCAGTCCATAATTTCTGTAATTTATGTTTTTTCAACACACGAAACACCCCCAAGGCACACCAATTCCTCCCTCAATGCACCTTTAATTTCCAGAGCGAACGGCAAATCCTTCGTTTGCGACGTAAACGGATTCTCATTCGTGAAAAACTCGAACAAATACTACGATGACTGCGCCAAGATCCTCGGGAACATGATCCTGCGAGAACTAGCCCCTACCTTGCACATCCCGTGGTCTGTCCCGTTCCAACTCGACGACCCGCCGATCGTTCCCACAACCTTCGGGAAAATGATGGAGCTGAGATGCGTGGTGGCGGTCATACGGCACGGAGACAGGACGCCCAAGCAGAAGATGAAGGTGGAAGTCCGACATCCTAGGTAAGTTGGAGTATTTTTGGATGGTTTTTGTTAGTTAGTGCTGTTGTGGAATGGCTGAAATACTCAGAATTGTGAAATTCAAAATGACTTGCGTTTGCCTGATGTTAAGCAATGTTTTAGTCTGGGTATTTGTGTGTCTTTAAAGATTAGTTTATGACACCAGCATGTACAGTATTATTTTTATTGAAAACATACTCATACATACAGAAAATAATGCAGTATTTCAAGATAAATACTGCATCAGCATACGTCGGAAACAATCGTTTTGTGCATTACAAAACGACTGACAAAGTATCTTGGTCCTAAAAATTGTAATTTATAGGATTGGTACCAAATTACTATTGTCAGTTGTTTTAGTAAAGTGCGATACGATTGTTTCTCTTGTTTGCTAATGCCCAATATTTATCTTGAAATTCTGTTCTGTAGTGTGTGGTTTGAGTGTTATTTCAATAACAACACAAGATAACTTGCCTTTGTTCTAAGTGTAAGAATAAGTCTTTGTTCGGATGACAACCATTTTTCACGAAAGTCTAAAGACTGTAAAATGTATAGGTCAATTAACCTTGTGGCCACTAGATTTGCATGTTTATATCCCTTGAAACTTTACGTGCTATTGTCACGATCAATCAAGATCATCTTGTAGAATATTGCGTCTGTTTGTAGTTAGATTACGTCAAATCTCACGTCATGCAATAAAGTAGTGCGTAACTTTAGTGCAGACAATTTGTACCTTATACTCGATCCAAGCTGGGATTAGCTTCGACAGCTGTAGTAGATCAAAAAAACCTGAAGCGTTACATTGAAACTGATATGTAACAGTGAAAGCATTAAAATGTTTTCATTCAGCTTTTCAAAATGTACTGCAGCTGCCCAGTGCTATACTAGAATGGACCTAGTATAATTCTTGCACAAAATGCACACCTGTAAAAGTTGCAACAGCACAATCCCAAGTAGCGCACCCGACCCGCTTAGTAAAGAACCACATGAATAATAAGGAACAGTCTGCTATTTTCCAGATTCTTCGAGATATTCGAGAAGTACCAGGGCTACAAGCGCGGCCATGTCAAGCTGAAGAAGCCAAAGCAGCTGCAGGAGATTCTGGACATCGCGCGCGCGCTGCTGGCCGACATCCACACGCGGCACGCCGACCCCGAGCTGGGGGAGAAGCAGGGCAAGCTGGAGCAACTCAAGAGTGTGCTGGAGATGTGACTATACCTTTTTGACCTTTAGTAACCTTTTTAATCTCTAAACCTCCTTCACCTTCGGGGAAGAACCCTTAAGGCGAGAGCAAGTTCTAGAGTGTGCTGGAGATGGGAATTCTACTTGTACACATCTATAGACTATACATTTTTTTATTTGATGATAGGATTGCGTTTGACCGCCATCTTGCCTGTTGGTAAGCAATGATGTGGTTAACGACTGAGCATCGCCTAAAAGAAAACGATCTGCTGTAAATTTTAAGACTTCCATATTATATCTATCGGGAACACCCACTCAGGCAAAGCAATCCACCCTGGCAGTTCAAACAATATAAATGCATCAATTTGGTTCATTGTGGTATTTGGTATGCCAACCATGAAACGATGTCGCTTATTTCTGTCCTAGGTGGTCCAATAGTAAAGGGGCCAATGGGTTCTAATCATGGAAATCAGTACCTTCACACTCGCAGCTGCTGCTCTCCCTCAATTTAGCACTGTATTGTGTTGCAGGTACGGTCACTTCTCGGGCATCAACCGCAAGGTGCAGATGAAGTACCAGCCCCGCGGCCGGCCGCGCGGCTCCAGCTCCGACGACGGTAACGCGCCCCCCGCCACCCCCGCCACCCCCGCCACACTCGCCACACCCGTGCAAAAGACAGACGGTCCGCATCACAAACACGCCACGCTATATACCTAACCTATACGCGCTGACTGGTTAGACACTTGACATATCCTAGGTTATTATAGTACTCATCATTATGAGCAACTTTTACTATGGGACCAACCCGGAATTCGCGAAAAAAATATCAGCTGTTCCATACATTTTGTCAAGTGTCATTGACATTTTTCTATGGAACAGCTGATTTTTTTTTCGCGAATTTCGGGTTGGTCCCATAGTAAAAGTTGTTCATAATAATAATAATGAGTACTATGATAACCTAGAATATGTCAAGTGTCTAACCAGTCAGCCGGTATACTCAGTATGCTTGTCGGATAATTTTACTTGGCATCGGAAGTGTCCAGTCTGAGCTAAATTAAACATTGCTCGGCTTTGATGAAGTCCAACCTGGCTCTTTAGCCTTGACTGTTTAAATCCGTTGACCAGTAAAATTTGCCGATTGGGCTGTGAAGTCCCTTTTTCGACCTCAACGGCAAGCTCGGCAGAGATAAAAGACACTCCTTATGAAAGCGTTTTCGTCGATAGGATAGCTAAGCAGCTTTATACAAATAGGACTGATATAGTCGCCACTACCCTGTTGACTCTGTCGCCCTGCTGCGTGTTGGAGTCAAAAACGAGGCGCACATATTCGACGCCAACGTTGCAAACATATAGCGTACCTTTTTCTTTTTAAATATTTGTGTCCTTTTGACAATTTAACCAGAGATAAGTAAAAAAATTAATCAAATTGTCGAAATAAAAAACTGTCCAGAAATGTATCTCTGAAAACTCTAATAAGAAGATGATTAATCAGTTTAGCATAAAACGAGTTTATTTTCAACACACTGAGTGAGTTGACACATTTAGCACTTTACAGTGAGTACACAATGGTTTATATCACCTTGAATTAGTACATTTGGACCCAGTCCAAGTAATGACGGCTTTCAGAATACGAGTATCTGCAATGTAGAATCCTTTGTTTGCGCGAGCAAGGAAGTACTGCTTATATGCGTTTGTTACATAACATACTTGTACGTAAATGTATCGTGTTCACTGCTATATTAGTACATTAGTCTTTGATGCAAGTTTGACACAGTGTCACAAGACAATGTCTGTATGTAAAATAATAAAGCTTTGATTTTTGTTTTGTTTGTTGTAGCTTTATATCTAGCAAGTAGTCTACAGTCTACAAGCTTTGCTTGTCATTCCCAGCCTATACATAATTGATATTGGAATAGTTTTATCATATTATTACTATGTATGTATGTTTTGATATAAAACATAGACTAGTAAGCGATGAATTAGTCCTATCCAGCCCGGTGGGGGTTGCCCTGGTACCGGGGTTAACGAGAAGATGGTTGCAGCAACCCTGGTAGTTCTGGTAATGAGATAGAAAACACAGATCAAGTTTCTGGTTCAAAATAAACTAATCTACAGAATAAGCGACGTTAATCATGTCTTCTCACTTGCACAATCGTATAATACTGCTAGTGTGAATGAGGTGACATGATTACCGATGTTTCGTTTAGATTAGGTTCTTTATCGACGCAACTTATACAGGGTTAAATGGAAAGTATATACTAAGTTAAAAGTGCTCACAGTACTCATCATTATGAACTACTTTTACTACTATGGGACCAACCAGGAAATCGAGAATAAAATCAGCTGTTCCATATATTGCGTCATTGTCATTTTTCTATGAACCAGCTGATTTTTTCGCGATTTCCGGGCTGATCAGATTGTAAAAGTTATTCGAAACGATGAGTATTATGAACTCTTATCGACATAGCTTACCTTTTTTTTAAACCCTGCATCATCTCTTACTTGAAGAACCAAGTGCAATGTTACTCATTACTCAACCGTCAATTGTTCCATGCCTTACTCCGGCTTCCCTAACAGTAGGGGGCGGAGGCGATCCGTCCCTGGTGCTGATCCTGAAGTGGGGCGGAGAGCTGACGCCGGCGGGCCGCATCCAGGCTGAGGAGTTAGGTCGTATGTTCCGCTGCATGTACCCTGGTGGACAGGGCCGTCACATACCCGGTAAGTTTTTTGTAACCTCAAAATAAATAAAAAAAAAAAACAAAAAATCTTTAGTCTCAGAACATTTTTGATGAGTGTCAAAATTAAATCACAAGCTATCTGTTCTGATGGATTTTCACTTTATTTACTTGAGGTGGAGAATAATGCAGTATTCATTTGAGGCGAGTGTGAGAAGCCATGGCGCCTTCCCTCTCACGCCTCAAAGAACTTTTTGAAAATTGAAAAAGCGCAAAGGTTTTCGAATTGTCTCTCAATTTTTATGCCTATGAGGAGGCGTTTGCCCAGGAGGAATAGGCTTCTTATTCTTAATCGATGTAAGGGCGATGCGTCTAAGGGAGAAAGGGGTGCATGGGGTTTCCTTTGCCCTCAGTCACCTAAGTCAACCCAGCAAATATCAGAGAAAAGGCTCTAAATAACTATAATAAGGGGCTCTTTCCTCTCGAAGGTGAAGGTGGCACGCAAGGCCTAGGCCTCCTCCGCCTGCACTCCACATTCCGCCACGACCTCAAGATCTACGCGTCCGACGAGGGTCGCGTACAAATGACCGCCGCCGCCTTCGCTAAAGGACTGCTGGCGTTGGAAGGAGAACTGACCCCTATTTTAGTGCAGATGGTCAAGTCGGCTAATACTAATGGACTGCTGGATAATGATTGTGATTCCTCTAAGGTGCAGAATATGTGAGTATGGTTCAGTCAATTATCTAAAATGGAACGAGTAGTAAAACCCAAGAATTTGTAGGTAAAAATGTTTAGAAACAGAAAATTAAGCGTATTGATTTAGCTAGCTGGCATGCAAGCACAAGCGTGCTCCTTCGTAGACCGCATCATTGCCTACCACCAGGTGAAATGGCGGTCAAACGCAAGCCTGTCAATGAGTAACCAAATAATAAGTAAAAATGCATAGCATTATTGTATGCAGCAAAAATATGTACTCAAGTTTTGGTTCTAACGACTCTGAAACTGGTATAATTGTTAGATCTAAAGAACCCAATTTTCGGTCTTAACTTTTCTGATGCTGTTTACTCAACCAAAATCTCTTTTCCACCAGGGCTAAAGCCCGTCTCCACGAAGCCATGCAAGTAGACCGCGAGTTCACAGAAGAGGACCGCGCGCGCATCAACCCGTGCGGCTCGCTCAGTATCTCGGCTGCTATGGAGTACGTCAAGAATCCCGTGCGGTGCTGTGCACATGTCCACACGCTGATACAGCAGCTTGTGAGGATAGTTGTTGCGAAGAAGGATGACCCGAAGACTAAAGGTATGCTAGATGATTGTCAACTTTACTATACCCTTATTAAAGTCACTTTAAGAGGCCATTTCATTATGTAAAGATTGTTCTAACCAGTTTTAACCTCTAACCCCATCTAATAACACATACTTGAACTCCCCCCCCCCCCCCCCACTATTTCTGTTTCCTAAGACATTGCTGTACAGATATTTTGTCCCAATGACAAAGTGTCTATTTTGCATATTCTGATTTGTAAAAATTAAATATTAAATTATCACTTTTACCCCTTAGACGCCAGCACGCTGATAATACTGCTAAGGTTCAAAACTGCTCTCACAACTAAAAAATTCACAGACACCATCCTCTACCACGGCGAGACGTGGGAGCTAATGGGCCGCAGATGGGGTAAAATAGAAAAGGACTTTTGCACAAAAAATAAGTCCTATGACATCTCCAAAATCCCGGACATCTACGACTGTATCAAGTACGATCTCCAGCACAATCAGCACACGCTGCAGTTTGACTTGGCTGAAGAACTGTATATTTATGCGAAATATTTAGCTGATATTGTTATACCTCAGGTGAGTCCATTTTTTGTAGCGTTTTGTAACTGCCTAAAGTTTTGAGTGACCAACATTTTCGCAGTTTCAAGAGAGTTTTTATCAAAAAATCAGTTAAGTGTGTATCTAAGGCCAATACAAAAAAAAAATGTATCTATCTGGCTGCCGGCTTTCTTGTTTATTAATCCTGAAATATACCATTTTGAGGACAAATCTGATAGGTCTGCGTGCGTCATTTTAGATATTAGCGTCGCTTATCAACGAGTTGATGGTCAAACGCGGACTTATCCGCGATAAAAATTAGTCCAAACGTCAAAATTCTAAGAGGAACCTAAATCTAATGAAGAATCTCAATGATATACCAAAAAAAAAAATGCCCGTTCGTGATAATTTGAATTTTCTTATAGTCAAGGCTCGCAAAAATGCAACGGCTGTTCAATTTCAGGAGTACGGTCTATCCATGCAAGAGAAGCTGACGATAGGGCAGGGCATCTGCACACCACTCCTCAAGAAAATACGAGCCGACCTGCAGAGAAACATTGAAGAGTCGGGTGAGGAAACAGTGAACAGACTCAACCCCAGGTATGTTATTTTTTCTGGTTTTACAGTGTAGTGTGCCTAGGACGACTTTGACGTAAAAATACGTAGCGAGGATTCGATAGAAAAGTGTACGCCATTTACGCATGTCAGTGGCGATTCTGACGTTGTACTAGGCACACAGTACACATTTTATTAGATTGTAGGTAACTTTGCAGGTGTTAAAGGTATAGAAAAGCGCGGCGTCTACCTTCGAGCGAGCGGGTTTATCGCCTCGACACGCAGCTCTACAAAAAGCTCTTCTATGAAGTTTGGCTGGTGGTAATTCACGCTATGACATCACATAGGTAGGTTTTATTTAGGTACCGACGCAACGCGGTAGATAATAAGAATAATTAGTATACAAAAAACATACTGCAAAATGACACTCCGCATTCAAACGAATCTAACGACATTGCAACACTCAATTCAAAATCGACCATCAGAAAAAAACATTGCCCTCGTTTTCGTCATTTTGCCACAGCGGAGTTAAAAACTATGATGATGGAAAGTAGTATTTTCTGTACCCCTGCCAATCTGTATGCCAGATTGCATTATGATCGATGAACTGATGGCTTTAAAATATTAGTCACGATTTTTGTTAACAACTTTGAAGTTTATATAGTTGATTTGAAATTCCCCTACCTATACCATGTTTTGGCCAATAGAATTGTAAATGGTATAGTGTTTGATTTGAAAGCCGCTCTCAGTGTTCCCTCACTGTTTTCACTGATTGCGAAGCGTGTGCTCGCTCAGGTACAGCCACGGCGTGTCGAGCCCGGGCCGCCACGTGCGCACGCGGCTCTACTTCACCAGCGAGAGCCACGTGCACTCGCTGCTCACCGTGCTGCGCTTCGGGGGGCTGCTCGACGTGAGTACGCGACACGATGCACGATACACGATACACGATACACGAGCCTACCCCTACCTGTCCACTGAGGCGGAGAAAAGAAGAGCGGAGAATATTAATCAATAGAATTTGTCGTTATCACTTTCCTTGTGACAAATGTGATGCTGGAAGCATTTTTGCGAAAATCTCAAAATACCATAATTTGGGGCACAAAAAAGGGGGAAGGGAGGAAAACAATCTTCTCTTGAAATGTTTCTACTTTGAGAATTAAGTACAAATATGAAAGCTATTATACAATATACATGCATACTAAGCTTTTTGCTTTCTTCCAGATGGGACTGTAACCTTACTGACCCTATTTTTTGCTAAGAGACTCAAATTTCGTGTGTTATAATTTCTTCATAGAAAACATCAGTTTTTATTTTTAGAGGAGTTTTGTGTACTGGTATTTCGAGGTGTAAAAATGTGTATTCTTAATATACAGGTAATAACAGACGAGCAGTGGCGGCGCGCCATGGAGTACGTGTCGATGGTGTCGGAGCTCAACTACATGTCGCAGATTGTGGTCATGCTGTACGAGGACCCCACCAAAGACCCTTGCTCTGAAGAAAGGTACACAAACAACCATAGTTTTAATCTTTCCATCATACTATAGCCAAACCATTTTGACCGAAACTAGTCGTAGTAGACGACTTAATTTTTACGTGAGTATTCCCGTGTTTAATTATAACAAAAATGTGTGAAAAACACGTTAGTTTCCATAGTAATATAGCCAAACCGTTTATCTTAGTCCTCGCCTGCGCGGTACAGAGGCGCGGGGGTATGACGGCGCGGGGGACTGAGAGGGCGGCGCGCACTACCGTGCACGCGAGGGCTAAGATAAACGGTTTGGCTATTATAGTTGATGGCTGGGACTTCGGGCCCAGTGCGGAGCTGCTCGACCTTTAGCCTTTCAGGTTTCATCATCATCCACAACCTTTATACCACTGCTAGGTAAAGGTAAAAATTAAGGCAATGAAACGTAGTCTATAGAACTCAGTGATAGCTTTAGTTTTTACATTAGCGAGATAATTTTTAAAATTACCCAAGCATATCCAGAAATTATCCTCTAATGAACTTCAACTCTTTATAATATTAGTTTTATCAATCTGTTTTTTTGCCGAGTATGAAAAGTGTTATTGCATTATTTTTAGGTTCCACGTAGAGCTGCATTTCAGTCCAGGCGTGAACTGCTGCGTGCAGAAGAACCTACCCCCAGGGCCTGGGTTCAGGCCACACAGTCGGAACCACTCGACCACCAACAATTCGGTAAGGACTCTTTAGATCCTATTTTTATGTGATATTTTTTAATTTTTTTATTACAACTCAGGGATAAAAATAGCCTATTTGTTAATCCAGGGTATCAGCTAGCTTCGTACCAAATTTCATCCAAATCCGTTCCGCCGTTTTTGGGTGATTGAGCAACAAAAATTCACACTCACAATCACCTAAACTTTGACATTTATAATATTAGTTGAATGTTGATGTGAAAATTTCTGTCAGTGGAAATTGAAGTACACCCTGAAGTACAGGTACAAAGGGTTCAATAACTCTTCGTCTCTATCAAAAACAAATGTAAATTTTAAATTCCAGAGTTCTCCAGAAGAAGTTAAATGTATAGAGGAAGAAGAAATCGAGGATGATAACATCCAGGCCAGCCAGGAAACCTTGCAAGCTGTAAGTTTGTTTTTAATAACTTATTCTAGAGAAAGGCACATCTTAAATATTTTTTTTAATGTAATATTAAATATTTTGATCATATTGTACGAAATTCTTATCTAAACAAAAAGACGGGTCTAAAATTATTGCCATTCTTTTTCTACATATCCAAATGAAAAGAGACGCAAATAATTTTAGTTCTGTCAGTTTAGTTTCATGGTCCAACAAAACGGATATTTTCTCGTTTTTAATGTTCTTTTTTCTACCTAATCAGACATGCAATCTAACTACAGGGTTATAAGGAAAGGGTATGCTAAATCGAAAAAGACTCATAGCTCATTTTGAACAACTTTTATTATGGACCGACTCGGAATTCGCGAAAAAAAAATCAGCTGTTCCATAGAATAATGTCAATGACACTCGACAAAATCTATGGAACAGCTGATTTTTAACACGCTTTTATTAGCTTCACCTGTATGTTTGTATGTTTGTATGTAACCGACTCCTTTGAGCGCGTTTTTGACCCACTTTGAACGGTCAGATTTCTTTCAAACTTTGTAGATATATCGAGGACCGATGACAATACACTAAACAAATCGTGTTTTTTAGTTTTTTTAACTATTAATTTTTTTAACACGCTTTTTCTATAAAGTTTCTTTAACTTTTAATACCGTTTAACTTACAAATGGTAATTTCGTCATTCGTGTCAGAGAACAGAGTGGCGCAGTGGAAGCGTGCTGGGCTCATAACCCAGAGGTCCCTGGATCGAAACCACGCGCTAGGAATCTTTTTGCTCAATATTTTTTTGTTACGCATCAATTTTATTTTATGAGGTCTGAGGATCGAAACCACGCGGCTACAAATCTTTTTGCTCAATATTTTTTGTTACGCATCAATTTTATTTTTAATTTGCTTGAGCAGACGGCCAAAATCGGATAACACCAACACATTTTGTACATATTAAGGATGGTTAATAGTTAGCAAATCGAACTAAAAAGCGAAAAATAAATAATAGTTAAAAAAAAACTAAAAAAACACGCTTTTTATAAAAAACCGAACTAAAAAAATAGAAAATAAAATTTTATAAATTTAAATTAAGAATAGGGTTGAAAATTTCAATAAATAAAAATTAATAATAGTGTAAATAAATAAATATATGTATTTTATTTTTAAAAAAGCGTGGGGTGCTTTCTAAGATATTATCAAAATGCTAATCACTCTACTCATGTCTGTCAATACAAAATGTATCTACAAAATATATAATATCTATTGACCCATGCACCCCACGCTTTTTAAAAATAAAATACATATATTTATTTATTTACACTATTATTAATTTTTATTTATTGAAATTTTCAACCCTATTCTTAATTTAAATTTATAAAATTTTATTTTCTATTTTTTTAGTTCGGTTTTTTATAAAAAGCGTGTTTTTTTTTTATTATTGCGAATTCCGGGTTGGTTGCATAGTAAAAGTTGTTCCTAATGATGAGTACTATGAGCCCTTTTCGGGTTAGCATGCCCCTTTCTTCTAACCTTGTATTCTTTGAAGTCTGTCAGACAGTTTCTAATATGTATCACTTCGCAATAGTTAAAAAGACTTGAGTTATCCATGTGCCTTTCCATTGTCATTAGGTTATGGTTCACAATACGTTACAGGACGGCGATGAATTGGACAATACTTTTACGCCTAATCGGCCTTCGAAAGTAGGCAGTTTGAGGCCTTCCGACCCTATACCGATTTGGTGAGTCCGCACTGGATGAGCTTCTCATGTTTCGGATCATTTCAGAATACATCGCGTCGCGGGTGACTGGTGGCTTTCATTATGAATATAACTTGTCATTATAGCTTCTAGTTTGAATTTAAATTGACCTCTAGTGTTTTTACGTAGCAAAACCAAACGGGAAAATACTGGGTTATAAGGAAATAATATGCTAAGCCGAAAAGGGCTGATCATTGTGAACAACTTTTTCCACGGGACCAACCCGGAAATCGAGAAAAAAAATCAGCTGTTCCATACATTTTGTCGACAGTCATTGAAATTTTACTGTGGAACAGTAGAATTTTTTTCGATGTCGATTGAGTACTATCAGCCAGTTTCGGCTTAGCATACTTTCTTTTA
Organism: Alcis repandata; assembly: GCA_949125135.1. Taxonomy (NCBI): domain Eukaryota; kingdom Metazoa; phylum Arthropoda; class Insecta; order Lepidoptera; family Geometridae; genus Alcis; species Alcis repandata. The sequence continues at coordinate 3,612,268 of OX421226.1, read as the reverse complement.
ACCCTGTAGGGATTCAATCAAAATAGAAATTTGAATAATGACGTTCCGAAAATTATCGACTAATACTAATTCAATCAACTCATCGCCTAGTTTCGTTGATCTCATTAATTAATAAACTACTAATTATCATAACATTTGACCATCAATATAATAGGTATGACGACAGTATCAAGAAATCGCCGATTCAATGCTTTCAGGGGACTAGCCAGATTAAAAAAATTTAAAACACATGTTTAGTTTTATTTTTAAAAAACAGATTATTAAGATTTTCAATAAATTAAAACATTAAAATACAGCAATCGGCCATCTTGTCAGAAACAACAATCACAGCGTATGACGTCACGCCTCAGTGAACTCAGGTCATCCGCCGCTCATCACGCATAGACACAATGACATGTTTACTAGTCGTGACGTCAAATCGACGCCATGACAAAAGCAAGCTGTTTTCGGGCACTGTTGAAAAAATATGTGAAAAATGGCTTCAAACTTCGTTAAACTTAAGTTTATTACCGAAATAAAGGCTTTTTTGTAAATAGTAAATGTGTACTCACATTATGGAAGAGGATTTTAAAATCTTTCGTCACGCCTATTACCGCAAGTTATTTGGTGACCTTTTTGGCTCAGTAATATAATCGCCTTATAAGCCAGAGGTCCCAGGTTCGATTTCCGTTTGAATGATGAATTTAAATATCTGCTGTGGGTCTGGATGTTAGTTGTCCTAGTCTTTAAGAGTGTTCCATGGGATCACCGACACAGGGAATCCTAGTGGAGCTATGACTGAAACGTTATTTATTTATTACTAGATGCCCCCGGCGATTTCACCCGCTGTTTTTTTTACTTTTAAACCTTCCCTGAACATCCACAAATATTTCAAGATCTAAATTAGCGATTTCGGTCCAACCATTCTCGAGAGCCAGACAAACGAACAGCGATTAATTTTTATATACAAGATTTTACATTTGGTCATATCACTACCGCAAGTTATGGGTTTATTTGGTGATGTGTGCACAGTAACCTGCAAGATTTTACATTTGGTCATTAAGCTCCGTATTCATGGTAAACATTTGTTTAGCAACAAAGTTGAATCGACGTGTTGCTGAGTTGCTGTCAACATGCTGCTGGCAACACTGCGTGTTGTAGAGTTGATAACGGCATGTTGACAAGCTCTCGCCCGTGTTTCCGGCAACATTCTTGCCGTTCGTCAACAATGTTGCTAAACAAATATTTACCATGAATGACCGCAAGTGACGGGTATATGGTATTCGTGGACGTGCCCCAGCAACCTGCACTACACGGTGAGCGGGCACGAAGCCTCCAGCATGGCGGCGCGGCTCACGCAGCTGCGCGCGCGCTCGCGCTCGCGCCACCGCTGCGACGCCGACGCGCCGGCGCATGCGCAGGTCAGAACTACTCCACCGTGCTTATCGGTGACTAGTCACCACGTTACCAATTGAGTCATAGGGCCATTACAAACGGGGCCACAATACTATCTACTCTGTTTCTATCTGATTTCTGATAAGATGTGCTTACGCACATCACTATGCTGCTCCATAAGACCCACAAGTGCGAGCGAGATAGACATAGAGAAATTATTTATGGCCGTACGACTCATTTGGTAACGCGGTGACTATAGCGACCCCGGCTTCGCAAGGGTATGAAATGGTGAAAGAATCTTTAAAATCGATCCAGTAGTTTTTGAGTTTGTTCATTACAAACGCACGAATATTTTCTCTTTATAATATCAGTATAGATGTATTATAGATATAAATAATCATTTTTGCCTATTTTTTAAATATTGAGTGAATAAATATTTTGAATACGAAACGTGTCATAACAATTCACGTCTCAGCGGACTTAAGTGAAATTATGGAAGAAGATTAGTGGACACAGGCTGCTTTCTGAAATAGAAGTTCCTGTGGGTTAGCGTTTAAAATTACGGGACACAGCTAGCTAGTATTGTGAAATCAGTATTATGCAACATTTGTCCCGTTTTATATCCCTTCAGATAGACGAAAAAGAGCATAAAGAAGTCGAAGAGCCCCCACCCAGAGCACGGAGCTACGACCAGCATAAACAGAGCCACGACCACGGTAAGTACGCACGCAGGCAGAGGCCAAGGTTGACCGGTTCATCTTACAACTCCCCGCTAACTGCACGGACTGAAGTTATAGCGGGCCATCCATCAGACTAAGCGTACGCTAAAATGCAGACGACGCAAGTCCACGCAGCAGCAGGTTTTATAATGCAAGAACGTACTGAGAGCTGCGTAGACACGTAAAACGCATGTGTTTCGTCGGTTTACTGAAAAGAAGTCATCATCTGCAAAATCAGTTTCAAGCTGGACGCAACTTTGAGCGCATCACGCTTGTAATTGTTCTTAAAAAGGTTCGAATGTAATCGAAACTAGTCCCAATATCCGACTCAATAAAACTAGAGTATTTCCGTTTTAAATATAGCTAAAATGTGTTAAAATCACGTTAGTTTTCATAGCAAAATAGATTTTTTGCTGATAACTTCTTGCACTAAGTCGACTGTTTGTCCTGCGTCTCAGCATGCGGCAAAAAGTAACAGTAATGGATGATCCGCTATTCACTTGTTTTTTATTGATTTTCTTGTCGTATAACCAAAGTATAATATCGGAGTGTGATACAATTCTCCGTTATTCAGAAACATTGAATAGGTGAGTGCCTAACAATTAGATAGATTTCTTATAATTAATAAATGTATTAGGATTGATAAGTGATTAAAACAAGACTAAAATAAAAACAGAAAACGTTAGATTTCCAAAAAGTTTCGAATCCGTTCTAAAATTTCGTATATAAAATGTTAGTGAGCGATTCATTATACCATTACTATAATTACTTACTGACTATTGTTTTTATTTAATTTACGTTTTTCGTTTTGTCTTAATCACCATGTTTTAATTTTGGTTTTACACTAATTTGAAATATATTATACGTGATGTAGAGTTCCTAACATTTAAGTTGCAGTAAAATACCAACTGGTATGATGGTACCTTTTTTTGCATAACAACCAATTTAGAAAAAGAGATCATGATCCAAAACAACAAGGTCTGGCTCCCCGATAGTCACACATGCGTACGTCACATTCCGCCATTTTGTCGTGTATCGTCATCTTTGTCCAACGTATTTGAATTACGTATTCCGCTCTTGCTTTAGCACTTTAATGACGTAGGCATGTGTCTCTCACGTTACTTTTGTACCTGGCCTAGTATTATTGTACCCTGTATATTAATCCCGAAGAAAGAACCTTTGAGCTCTACTGTGTAGCCGTGGTGGCAATGGCCATCGCGTGCCATCCCGCTCGCACCAACTTACTTGCGCCGTACAAACGAGAGGGATGACACAATTGCCATTGCCACCACATTTACACAATTAGGTCCCTGATTAGAAACCTTGTACAGTAAATAATTATGACGTTTAACACTAAATAATTAAAAAGTACTTTTAGATAAAGCTAAGAATAATTTAAAGCCCAGTTTAGTAAGCTCAGAAAACATCTTGCTATCTGAAATTTTGTAAGAGTCCTTATATTACTGCTTTCTCGTGTAGTATTTAATATACGGCTAGACTGTATTTTACTGCAACGTCCATACCGAGGTAGATACTAAAACGCACGCGGTGTGTTGCTAGAGAGCCAGACTGAGCAGATATCGGACTCGGGTCTGCGCTACACGAGCCTGCAAGCCGTCGACAGGCAAGGTCAGTGCAGGCCGCGGTCGGAGCTGGGCTCAAACATGAGTGTTCGTACCGCAGCTTATGGGTAGATTAGATAGGATAACGCACTCATTGTCATGATACCATCATTCGCTAGACGCAACCGTATGGTCTCTTAAGCTTTAGAGGCTTGGCTCTCCCGTAGAAAGTAAGAATAAGGTGTGGTATTTCGTCTTGTCAGACTAAGGAAGCCAAGTACACTTCAAAAATCTATGATGTTTCCTGCCGAGGGAGATTGCGGGGGAGACTAGTCTCTGAAGCTGTGTCTTTGTGGGTTGGGATATGTTTAATCTACAAACTATATAGCTGCCTACTTACATTTTGGGCTGGTTCAAAAGTGCAAGTCAGACAGGCATCAAGAAGTAATTAGATTCGATTTGTTAGTTCGTATATCGCTTAATAGTGTCACGGTTCGGGCTCATCTCATTCTAAGGTGCATCGTGCCTCACTACGTCCTATCTCTAAGTACTTTATAGTTTTGGCATATCTGTTTATTGTATTTTCTTGTGTGACGTCGTCGGTTTGACATTTTACTTTCGAGTTCGTAGCGCCCGAGCTAGCGGACCGCGCCCGTACTGCGGCGGTACAGCTCACCTGGCCGGCGAAACCGTGTGCGTTGCATAGCATCCTCGCTCCTCACGTGTCGTGTGTGTTACTCGTGCGTTTGACTAGTGTTCCGCATGGCCCGAGTGTCTCACCACTAACCGGCCGAGCGGGAGACGAGGCGCGACGTCGCCTTCGGGTCGCCGCCTCCCCCCGGACCACGGGCAGTGGGCCGCGGGGGAGCGCGCGACGCACAGGGAGACGTCGCCCCTCGAACAATGGTCAAACCGACATCATTCGGACTGCGGAAAATATCTACCCACCGAATCCTAGTGCAAAGTCGATCGCGCCTATCTCCAAACCATCGGCACGCACATCGCACAGTATTACATCAGCACAATTTTATATATTATTTATTTATATACTTGCATTTTTATTTATGTATTTATTTGGACTACTCGACTAATTTATGTTTCTCTCCATCACCGCCCCGCGTACTAACACCGTCTCACCCCCGTAACCGTATCGTATCCCCTATCGTACCCCGCGCGTCCGCTCGCGCAGACGCGCGCGGCCTCCCCGCCCCGCCCGCCCCGGCGCCGTCCGGCCGCCGCCTCAGCGACGAGCCCCTAACGCCCCTCATTAACGTGGACGGCGTCGAGTCCTCCACTAACGAGCTTCCGCTGTCGGCGATCACTTTCGGGGCGCGGGAGGAGGGCGCGGGCCGCGGGGCCTCGTGGCCGCGGCTGGCCGGCGCCTGTAGCGTGTGGAGCGCAGGGCGGCGGCAGCGGCACAGCATCGCCGGCCAGATGAGCTACCTCAAGATGCTGGGGCTGGGCGCGCGCGGCAAGCTATCGGCGGCCGCGGGGCTGTTCAGCACCGCCGTCATCTCGGGCTCCAGCTCGGCGCCCAACCTGCGCGTCATGATACCTGCCAACTCCTCGTCCAACGGTGAGTCGAACGTTGCTCTCGCGAGCCTCGGTCCCCGGGGACCGGCGGCGGCGGTGACCGTGCGTGTGGTTGCATGTGCAGCGGCGCTGGAGGGCTTCGGCGGCGTGCCCGCGATCCGGCCGCTGGAGACGCTGCACAACGCGCTGTCCCTGCGGCAGCTGGACGCGTTCCTGGAGCGCGTGGCGGCGGCGCCCGTGCTGCTCGCCTCGCCGCCCGCGCCCGCGCCGCACCACCTCCACTCCGCGCACAAGCAACCTTCGCCCACCAACAGTAAGTACACTCAAACTGGTTTTATAGTGTGCCAGCATTGCAAAAACGTCAATCACGTTGTTTCTTTGTTAGGCTGTGGATTAACAAGACGAGCCTTCTACTATGTTCACTACCGAATGACTTAATAAGAGTTGTATTTATTTTTTATTAAAAATTGCACAATAAGTGGATTCTTTCGTATCACCGACGCAATTGTAGGTGTGGGATGGAGCGGGCCCTCGTCCCTGATGTCCTCGTCGGGCGAGCTGCCCAGCGGCCTGTCCTCGGCCGGCCCGTCCTCGCCCAACTCCAACTACGCTTCTAACTCTGACCACAAGAACTCTGACAGGTAAAAACAGTTAGATCTTCTTCTGGGATTCCTATTCTTTAGGAACTACTACAGTTTCTCATGAATGTGTCTGAACTTTAGACTTCTGTTTGCACGCGATTGATCGTGTCACCGGAACATTCATTGTCTGGATGCAGAGTTACGTTGGTTAGTCTTGACGTCCAACTCTCATGTTTAGGTAAACATGGGTGGTCTAAAATCGGCTAGAAATCAGTCTCGATTCCAGGAAGCCAACGTAACTTTATGTCCAGCTTAGTTGTGCCACGCGTTCACTCGTAAGTTACTTTATTCGGTGCTAATGTTGCTTGAGTCCTGTCAGTTTGTCATGGTCATTAGTTGTTCTGCACTCGAGTCTCGAATAAGATTTAGACTTAAGACTTCTGTGGGATCCTTCAAAACGTCGAAGTTTCGTCGTCTAAATACGGCGGAATAAGATGTTTTGTGCCATTTTCGGGAGTAACTTGAAACATAGTCTTGACGTTTGCTTTATGTTTAAAGCACCTTTTGTGGTCACACGCTTTTTGGGCCATTTAGATTTAAACAAATACAACTGCTATCAATATGATTTATTACGAGTTTAGATGATTGAAGGAGGCACGTGATCTGGTAAACTAAACCGTCATGGGCGTATGCTGGACCTGAAGAAAACTTAATAACAATCAAACCCGCCCGGTTGAAATTTATGTTGATGATTTGCTAATTGTAATTATTGAAATACCCCACGTATTTCCCGAAGTATTAAATCCGAAGTTTTTTGATATAGTCTGCGTTTTCTTTCCATTTGGAACACGTTTATAGTATCATAATTCGTCGCATCTTTTAGTAGCCGTTTTTGTAATGCCATCCAGTCTTTCTGCGATCACAGCGACCGAAACGTCGGGTATTAAAATCATGCAATAAACGTTATTTAAAACGAAAGAAAATCGTTTACTGATTACATTCGTTTTTGATGAACTGCCAAAACTACCTGCCAAGACATTGTTGGGTCACTAACTAGCTTACAGTAAATAACAAATTAACTCCCCTTGATTGTAAACTATGCTATCATATGGGAAGAATAATAAAAAACGTCCGTAATTTTCGAGAAGAGCCAGTAATTTACGAGAAAAAAGATCAATTATTGAAAAGAAAGCATAGTAAGTTTCCCCACCCTGCCTGCGCCCATGTAACCGTTGTGGATTCCAGTAGCAATTGGAGTAGAACCGGGGGCAAGCTCCCTCAGTGGGAGGGCGACGCGGCCACGCTGTGCGACGCCGGGCCGCGGCCCTTCGCGCCGCCCGCCAGCAACACAGGTACTGCCACTCTGGACCTACTGGCAACCTTTCTAGGAACTGGTGTTCCGCGGTCGGGTGTAGCTGTGACCAGCTGTCGACGCCGTAAGTTAGTAACCCAAACAATACAGGGCTAAAAGGAAATCGTATGCTAAACAAAAAAAGGCGTATAGTACTCATTATGAACAACTTTTACTATGGGACCAAACCTGAATCAAGAAAAAGAACAGCTGTTCCATAGAAAAATGTCAATGATACTCGACTAAATGTATGGAACAGCTGATTTTTTCATGATTTCAGGGCAGGTCTCATTCTCGAAATAAAAGTTGCTCGTAACGATGAGTACTATGAGGCTTTTTGGGCTTAGCATACCCTTTTCTTGGATCCTGTATACTTACAGTGCTATCAAATTGATCTGTAGAGTTGTATCCAATGTTATCTGATTCTGTCAGCCTTCCGTCTAAAACTTAGTGCACAACCTTTCTGGTGTCCACAATTATTTTCTATCTATCTCACAGAGAAGTTGGTCGCACTGTAGACATATAATTGGTCAGCGTCGTCTCCCTTTAATATGTGCGGGTCGTGGCTAATCAAGCTATACAATTTGTACGAAGATTCAATACGTACAGCATAGCCACTAGAGCGTTTCTGCGACCCATGCATTTCTGTGTCTATAAAGCTAGCCTCCGCTAGGACACCTCAAATAGTACCTTTTCTAGATTATAAACTAATCAAAATCAAGGCTAATTTAATAGACTAACGAATTACCTTTGACTGTGAAAAGTAAACAACGCAATAATTAATTGTCTTAAAATACACGCCAACATTATGCAGGTAAATCAATCGAAATGCATTTAATTTAAGGTTTAAATTCCAATGCTTTGTGCAATTTATGCTGCGCTTATAAACAAAGCAACACCGCAGATCTGAACCGCTAAGCCTGAATAAACACTGCATGAGCGTCGCTTATCAGAAAAGCAGAGACACAAGCAAAACATATTTCAAAATGTATTCCGCATGGCAAGTACGCTACACAATACTTAAAAATTTAAAGCTTTATTTCAACTTTATAAAGACTAAGCTGAAGAATCAAGCGTTTGTAAAGCCAGAAGTAACTGGAAAACTATACTGCTCTGCGTGTGATGAGTTTGCAGAAAATGCATGGCAAGAACAAATGCACGTCATTCTATTATTTTAACCAAACCTTGGTCTAATATATTTCTAGCTTAAAGCATTGCATCTGGGAATGAAAGTTTGCCATTGCCTAAAATACTGCCTATTAATGACTTGTTAAACATTGTTAACATCTAAAGTTGTTTTTAATAACGTTTCCTTGTAACCATAAGAACTAACAATAAAAAATTAAGATGGCTGTCGCATGGCTATCTCTGACCTACCCCCCGGTAAAATGCGGTAGAGGCGCCTTCGAAGTCTATGCTACTAACCGATTTAACGATTTATTTACAGCATTTTCTTTATTTATGGCTGTGAAATAAAAAAAATATAATTTAAATTCTTAAATTTCGTTTTGAAAGTGCTTTTAAATTAAACTTTACGACGCCCGTTGTAAACTAATTTACGGTTATAAGGAAAGGGTACTCTAAGCCGAAGAGATTATAGTACTCATCATCATAAACAACTTTAACTATGGGACGAAATCGGAAATCCCAAAAAAACTTAGCTGAACCATAGAAAAATGTCAATGACATTCAAAAATATTATGGAACAGCTGTTTTTTTTCGCGAATTCAGAGTTGGTTTCATAATAAAAGTTGTTCACAATGATGAGTACTACGAGCCCTTTTCGGCTTAGTTCACCCTTTTTTGTAAAACCTTTTCGTAGACCAATTTGTGCGTTCCGCGTTCTCTCGTATTTGAAACAGCACCAAAATCTTCCAAGCACCAGCGACCCTACATATCGAACTATGCCACTTGCAGGTTCTTCAATTAGCGGCGACGTGACGCCGGTGTCGATAGCTTCCGAGCTGGAGTTCAACAGCAACGAAGCTACTGCCGGCTCCATCACGGACCATGACTTACTGGTGAGTGGAACTAAAGTGGTCGGAAAAGTTCCTCATATTCGATCCGGGCGCGATTCCCGGCCATATGTTTGACTGTTGAACCTAAAACTTTAAAAATCTGGTCTAGATGTCAGTTGTCCTTGTCTATGAAATCCTCAATACGTGGAATCATAGTGGAGAGTTATGAAAGCATAACGTGATTTATTATATAGTTACTTACTGGTATATTATGTAATCAACGTAAAAACCTTTAATGTAACTGATTACATACTACTATAACTTGTCTTATCTTGAGTTTCTTAGTTGGCTAACTCTGTAAAGTAGGCTTAATTAACCATTATATAATTAACTGAATACCTCGCGATAACATTATCATTTTAATCAATACTCACGTATTACTCGTAAGTTAGCTTAGTTATTCAATTTCTGTACCTCCAGAGTGGCGAAGGAGAGGACGATGAAGACACCCTATCGATGGACCCCTACGGCTCTCCGATGAAGATAATACGCAACGACCTCAGCCCTCAGACGCAGGCCGGGTTCGCGTCTATAAAGCTAGACAGCAGCCAGCCTTCCACCAGCGCCGCCTCCGCAGAGTTCTTCGGCCTAAACTTACAGCAAACCAAGGAAACCTTCTACAAAGACATCCCGTCCAGTAGCAAAAACTACAACTTGGAAAACGACGCGAAAAAGTACTCCAAAGCGGACCTCCCGCCGCTCTACACCGATTTGGACTCGATAAACCTTCAAAGCAAAGAAACTAAAAAAAAGAAACACAAAAGAAACGAATTACTGAACAACGGAAGTAAGAGGTATAGCGAGAGTAGCGCTCAAAAGAGCAATTTGCAGTCACAGGGAAGTATAGCGGGTAGTAGCCGATTTAAGACCACTGTGGTAAACGAAGAAGATTTGCGGAGACCGAGCACGTCGAGCGAACGTCCGACCAACAATAATACGACTAAAACGCCGGAACCGCTAGAACCACCCGAACCGCCGGAACCGCTAGAACCGCCGGAACTGCTAGAACTGCCGGAACCGCTAGAACCGCCGGAACTGCTAGAACTGCCGGTACCGCTAGAACCGACGGAACTGCTAGAACTGCCAGAACCGCCGGAACTGCTAGAACTGCCGGTACCGCTAGAACCGACGGAACTGCTAGAACTGCCGGAACCGCTAGAATCGCCGGAACCGCTAGAATCGCCGGAACCGCTAGAATCACCAGAACCGCCAGAACCACCCGTTACAAAAGCTAAAGATGTTAATGTGAAACCAGGATTTAAAATTTCAGAATTGTAACACTTACTTACCGAGTAAGCCATCTTTTTAGCCGCAAGAAAACGCATAATCCCAGAAACGTACGAGAATCTCGTACAATAAATCAGGTTAATTAAAACTAAAACCATTTATATTTCAATCGGAACTTTATTTTTTTGTAAAAATATAATTTTGATTATCTAAATATTTTTAGAAACCTGGTAAGTGTTTAAGCATTTGTATATAATAACTGATTATGTTAGTATGTTTTATGAAGCATATTGTGTTAGGTCAGTTAGAGCAATCTTATGCTTGTTTCTGGCAAATTATCCTGAAGTGCTACATGGTTTGCCCGCTATTGTATTCCATCAGCGCATTGGCAAGCAACATCATTTAGCCATGTATACTGGTCTAAGATTTAATACTAAAATTGGTTGGCATTGTAAAAAAAGTGCAGCTTTTCTTGTCTTCCGGTTTTTAAACTAAGGAACCCGTATTCGCCATGTCCGTATGTATGTCAAAGTATTTTTATTCAGAGACTAAGCGCTATAATGCTTAAATTTTGGTACATGTTTATGTAAATAATTAACAAACATGCTACCAGAAAAAACAATGAAATGTAGAAAAAAACACTCCTTGAAGTGGGGTATTATTGGAATTCAAAATCATCTCGATGTCTCTAAGATATTTACTCAGAACGTTCTTTATGTAATGATAATATTTAAGTTGATTAAGATTAAAAACACTTTTGAAAAACTCCGGACTACTAGTGCACAGATGAAATTACTTTTAAATATAATATATTACCTACGCCTTTCTAGTTGTAAAGTAGACAAAGTCAATCAAGTTAAACACTTTTGAAAAACTCCGGACTACTAGTGCACAGATGAAATTACTTTTAAATATAATATATTACCTACGCCTTTCTAGTTGTAAAGTAGACAAAGTCAATCAAGTTATTGATTATGAGACATCAAACAAAATGTTCTTTTGAGTGCTTAAATCACTTTGTATGGTAGAATTCAGCTTGGACTTTTTGTTTTCCATTGCTATGAAGTAGGTTAGTAGTTATTAGAAATAAAATAAATTGTTTCATACTTGTTTTTTAAATATTATTCCTTCTTCTATTTGTGGAAGAGCCTGCCAATGCACATCTTAGGTTTCTTGTATAGCACCTAACAAAATGTCCTAACCTAAAAATAATACTATTTAAAGTCCTGTGTCTCAGATGCCAAAGGCCACATTTTTTCTTTGATTTTGATTACAACTATTACTGTAACTTATAGACACATGGAATTAGGAAAATTAATTGATTTATATGCTTCGATTTCATGATACCTAATTTTTTATTTTAACACTGACTGCGGAAAACATACCTTGTTTTCCTCTGTGGGCCGCGAGTGCGGCTGCACACGCCAGACGCGTAAGCACAACGCATTTGACTATTAGCAGCACTTATAGCAAGCGCATGTGATTATTAGCCGCAGTTAAAGTGTTAACAGGGATTAAAAAACAGTAAATATGTTTAGCTTTGGCTATTTATTAATATCACACAAACAATAATTTAAAGCTTGGAAAGCATAAGCTAATTTAAACTTAAAAATTATGACCAGACCATCACAATAAAATCTTATGTTGAAATAGAGTATTCACTTTCACCTATTCACTCAGACTTAGTAAATTTGGGCCCCAAATTCAAAAGTGAAAGAACGGAGCTGAATATTCCTGTACGCTGGAGACCGGGCCAGAGGAGGATCACCGTAGTCAGAATGTAAAGCAGGAATGTATTGTTGATGGAAGAAGCAATCCATGAGAATATGCACAACATGCCGATTGATATGATGTAGTACTGAAACAAACATTAATTGTCACATATTGTTATCACAAGATGTATAAGCATCTGCATATAGCATTCAAGACACAACTTACCGGGCAAGGACGGGACTCGCGCAGTGAATAGAAGTAACAGATATTTTGAAGTGTATTATTGTAGCTTCGGACAATACCCTTGCAAATATCCTCAAACATTTTCTCTTTCTGGCCAGTCCATGCCGTTGGACCATAAATTGAGTTACAGACCACAGGCACAATGAAATCAATAACATTGAAAAATAGGCCGACGAAAGCGAAAGTCGCCAAAGAGTTTAAATCCATTAACCAAATCAAAAGATATAAGAATGAAACAAAGCCAATTATGGCACAAGGGTACCACTGTTGCTCCCACAATATTATCGATTTCAATGGCAGCAGAGCCATTCTCCATCCTTCCAGTAATCTTTTAAGCCTTTTAGTTTGCTGCTCCTGAAAAGTAACAAAGAAAGGATTGTGGATTCATTTGTTCTATTGACATGTTCGTGTTTAGATTGAACTTATCATGGTAGTGGCACAGCATGATAAAACGTACTCGTTTTTCCATGCTATGTTTTTTTTTGGTAGAAATTAGATTTAATTTGCAGTTGAAATTAATAAAAAGGTAGGTGCGTAAAAAGAAAAAATTAAAACTCACTTGATCATGAAGACCGACGTGGTTAGCCATTCTTGGTTCCAAAACAGATATTCTTTAGATATCTATAGAAAATCGTATAGCTCTCAAAATGTGAGAATCAGCGCAAAAAACAATTTTATTCGTAAAACAGACGCTCGACTGCGGACACTGCGGTACCTACACAAAAAAACCGAGAGGTACCTGTAAAATAACAATAATCTATGGACCAGACAGTGTGATAATTTACATCACAAAAATGCCAGCGGTTTTTTTTTGAGTTGGTGGAATGGCTTCAGACTTTTGGCTCATTCAGAAGTGAGTTGACAAGTAGATATAACATGAACAGTGCAATTAATCCACGTCATCTATTCTACTTTTTAGAACGAAAACACACAAACTTTTTTTATACTCGTCATAGATCAATTCGACCAGCGTTCCAGTTTTCAACCAATCATAATTAGGACGTTCCAGAAGTTATCGGTTGTGCTTTCCTTTCCATGCTGTCAATTATCTTACTATTTATCATGGTGTATCATGGCTAAGTAGGTACTTATTCTTTTGTTCTACTACAGTGATGACAACGACAACTGTCAAAACATCAGAAATTAATGTTGTCATACCAAAATAAAACAAAAAATAAGCGCCCCTGAGACAATCGCAAGTATTATATCAATCTTTATTTTTTATCTAGCTGTGCCCTGCAGTCGCACTCGCGCAATAATAATGATGATGTAAAAGTAGCATAATTATGTGCTAATCCAGGGCAAGAGCCATCTACGAAGTAGGAAGAAGTACTATCTAAGAAGTAACAAATATTCAAACTTTCACATTATAAATGTTTTAAGATTAATTATTATTGTACATTATAGTAGGAGGAAATAGGATATGATAGCAGGACAAGGACAATCTTTAAAAGCCGCGTTTCCACTGGAGCTATGCTGCTCCAAGTAACTTCTACTCTACAAACTATCAAAATTTAAGACGCTCCAACTTCATGCAACTCAAAGATAAAAATACTTAAACCATTTCGTAAATTTATGAAAACTATCTGTAGATAAGTTGGTCGCACTTTACTCATACTGACTTACTAAAATAATAAAATTAATTTATTTAATCCAAATATTATGTACTTACAACAAATATAAAACATTGTTTACTTCATGCCCAAGTTTACGACGAAAACAAATAAAATGAAAAATATTTTTATTTTTTTACAGAGACAATGTAAATTCATCTTTAGGGTTAGTTTTGCAAATATCCTGCTATTATTTTATTTTATTCTACGGAAGTATCTCTTCGCCGGTGTAATTCCTTTCTCATGGGTCATTGTCTGAAATTAAAATTAAATCCACGATGAGTATGCACCGGCTTAGTTTTTAGCCCATATGCGAAACAATAGAATCCAAACATAGGGTTACGAGTGATATCCTTTAGTCAAAGGAGTTGTCGTATTTTAAACCCTATTATTATACATTATAAGTTAGTAGAGATAATTAGACAATACTTACAATTACAACCTCATCTTCTGAAAATAAATAACGTCGAGTATTTTTTAATCCATCATTTGGCGTAATTGATACTGTTTCCATTTCATGGTCGTTAATAATGTTTGTTTTACTCTGCAAGCAAAATAAACATGTTTTTATTTTATTCTGTTCCTTAAGAATCTGTTCTTCAACTCTGCAGCCTTTTCAGTTAGGAACACTTTATAGATATACTTTGTAGATGATGCATTAATCATGCTAAAATTGGTAATCTCCGTGTGAACTAAAAAAAACCTTTAGAATACTAATACTTTCTAGTGGAAATTCGAAACTTTAAGTATTCATTTACCTTGAGAGTTTGTCTAGGCATTTTCTCATCATATTCTTCGCCTACTTTAAAATGGCTTTCCAAATTGAAAAGCATAGTATGATTTCTAACGGACATCATCTCGCCATCAATCGTGATCTCTATCAATGGCGATGACATTGCTATCATTTTCCGACCGAAGTATGGTACACCTACAATATAATTAAAAAATACAGATACTTAGACAGAAAACAAATTCACATTACACAAAGGAAACAAATTAAAAGCGGAAGTTGACATACCCACAGCTGATAAGTAGTCATCAATATTTTCATTTTTGTAATGTTGGTATTTTCCAGGTATAAGTGCCATTTTTCTTGCTGTTCCTAGTTATAAAAATAATATTTGATAATGCGATTTTTTATTTATTTGTAGATATACACTGGTGATTGTGGTTACATTTTGTCTAGTATTGAAATCACACTAATACCTATATCTATGTAAATAAACATTTATCTAATCAACTGTCAATAGATCAACATAAATTTGATTTGATTGGTGAGTTTCGATCTAGTAACAAAGATAATTAAAAGCTTAATAATACCTTAATACCACTGTTCATTACAGAGTTATGAAACTATTGTCATACATTAATCAGGCTTGATGCAAGTATGGAGTCATATTTGTTCATTGGGCCCAAGTTCGAAGGCTTTACAATGACAGATCTAGTTTTTCTAAAAGTATTGATGTCCTTGTCTAATAGGTTGCGATGACAAAGACATAGTTTAGTTAGTTAGTTTAGTTTTTAGTTTAGTTCATTTTTAGTTAGTTTAGATCTGTCAAATGAAGCCTTCAGACTTGGGCCCATCATATCCCTTAATTATATTTTTTATCTACGTAGGTAGGTAACTATATACTTTTTAATTTATAAAATATGGATCAAGGGTATTATCCCTTATTTATTATGTATAAGGTGTATTATGAAGCGAGAAGAGGCTTATACCCAGCAGTGGGTCTATACAGTCTGACGATGATGATAATCTCTTATTTTTATTCGTAGTAATTTGTTTAATAGAAATTAACAAATCAATTTTATTATTTAGGTGTAATAGTGCTTTATCAGGTGAGATAGCAGACGAAAACAAGTGTATGAGTCAGAAAAATGACCAACTAATTGGGCTAAAATATAATATTGTACAGTGTAATAATAAAAAAAAGGTAATAACAAAAAAGTATATAAATTTGTAGGTACTAGTAAATTTTTAAAAACAAACTTTAAAAACATTAGTTAAAGTCGACGATTTAAATAGAATTAGAGGTAAATTAATGTGCATTATCATTATTATACGTACCTCTAATACGCAATAAACTTATTTCAGGAAAAGATACACACAGAGCACATAAAATGATTATAAATAGTGATCATTTGACCACAATGAACTGAATGACCGATTCGTTTAAGTAAAATATCTGCAAAAACATTTTTTATTCTTCACTGACAGAACAAACTTCATTAGTGTTATGTTAACCTAATGACGCACATTTTTATTGTTAACCAAAAAAGATGTAGGTAAATATCCAATACCACTAACACAGACTCACAACTACGAGTAAGTATACCTAACATAGACTAGTTCGATTGTATAGTGTATACTATGGATCTGGCATATTGTAGCTATTTTCGACAAAGATGTGAGTAAATTGGCCTTGCAGATAAGATTGTAAACAGGTCGACAATGTACAATGTTTGAATTACATCATCCAAATGTTTGACCAATTTACATTTTTAACTGGGCAACAAAAACTGCTCGTTACGATTTGGTCTTCTTTACTACAGTTCTAAGGTTCAATGAAATGTTCGAAGTTTTATAGCTACTGTTTAATATGTATAGCACGCATTCGTACATGACTGAAACTATTTTAGTTTGCTTAAAATGCTAGGAGTACTCATAAAAACGACAATTTTATGATAAAGCTTGTATTTGTTCATAGTAATATACATACTAATAAAGCACATAAAAAATAAAGCATTCCAAAATCAGACTGGGATAAATCAATTATATTGATACGTATCCAAAATGTTATAACAAATAAGTACAACGATAGGATTGTACATGCTGCCACAACATCAACACAATTTAGTACCACCTAGGAGTTAGGTTACGTTATGACAAACTTATCTGTAGGGTAGGGATGGGGAGCTGCTGTCGCATTTTCAGAACTCAGCTATGTAAGTTAATATTTAGTTCCTCAATTTTGTCACCTCTATAGATAAGTTGGACACGTTGTAATATAATAAACAACTAAATAATTCACTGGACTCTTTTGAAGTAGCGTTTGCCTGGTGATGCCTTGTCATGTGTCAGGGTCTGAAAAGAAACAGTAATATTGATCGCTGCTGAGTTATTATGGGAATTTCATTCTAGTTCAGGTCAGGCATTGTTAAGGTTTAGTCATTAGTCTCTATGGTTCATACTTCAAACAAAAACAATGATAAATACGTTTTCACTTTCGCGTATACGTTTTATACTTTATCTTATGTATTATGAACAGAAGAAAAGTGATTAAATAAGAACAGAATGACATCTTTTATGCAAATCATATTAGCATGATAGGATCCTGAGGTGCTGGAAAAATAGTTCAATGTAAATCTATTTCCAATAAAAATAATTAAAATTGTTTTTTTTTCTCTAAATACTTACAATAACACATTCTTCATCAGTAAACAGGTAGTTTCTGCCGCATTTGGCCCCAGTATCAGGGATGACAGACTTGGTTTCCAGTTCATTATCACTTGTCTTTGTTGTTACACTCTAAAAACGTAAACACTTGAACATCTATATCAATTCAATATAAGTTAAAAGTGTGAATAAGCATTACAATTCTGAAATATTTTTAGAGGAGATAAATAGTATGCTAATAAAAAAATATGTTTTAGCTTTATCATCATGACTGTTAATGATAATGGAAACTGCCAAACTTTTTCTGCGTTCACTTACTTTGATGGTTGTGTTGGGCATTTTTTCTTCATACTCTTCTCCAAGCTTGAATTTATATTCCACTGTTCTAAGCAAAGAAACATTCTTGATGCTCATGACATCATCCTCCAAGGTGATTTCCATTAGTGGTGATGACATGGCCATCATCTTACGACCCATGAATGGCACACCTGAAAAAAAAAAAAATTTTCAAAATGCAATAGATTTTCTAAAGTGGTAGTAGTAGACACTGAAAAACCACTATCTCTTTTTATATTTAGGAGAAAAGAGGAGTAGGTACACAGATTTTACACAATTTAGTTAAAACAAAAAAATAACATATCATACCTAATTAATTCATGTGAAAATGGTATCACGCCAGTTTGCATGAAAAAGGGTAATTGGAAAAAAATATACGAAGCAAAGCACTTACCTACAGCTGTGAAGTATTCTTCAACATTCTCATTTTTATAATGCTGATATTTTCCCACAATGGCTGGCATTTTACTGTTTTGTATAACGTTTCTTCACAGATGAGACTGGTGCAAAAGACCGGGCCGTAAAGACTGGTGTTCGTATTCGCAGGCGTAACCGCTTATCTAATCAAACAATTATCAATCACGTATGCTTATTAACGATAAATACCAGCTAATTAGTACAGATGATATCACCGAACAATGAATAAGGATTATACACGGGCAATCACTATGCTAGCTGGAAACGTATCCCTTCCCCTAACTTAGTTAAACATTAGATTAAAATGAAAGAAAGAAAAATAGACATCATCATAAATAGAGATCTTCATTTGACACAATAACAAATAGGTACATTAAGTTATTAAAAGTAAAAAAGAAAGGAGAAATACAAAAAAATAATGAAGAACGACTCAAAAGCGACTCAGCTTAGCATTCTCACTGATTATCTTTATAAATACCTTTTTGATGGATATTATAGGAGTAAATAAAACATGTACGTATAGTACAATAAATAAGTGTAACGTAAATCTAAAGCAAAAACAAAGTGTACTCACTTACAAGTTGTAAACAAACAAACTCAATTGCGTCCTTGAGGAGTTGAAACTGACGTGACTTGGCATGACATGACAGACAGACAGCTTCGCCGTGGTTTCGTTGACGGGGAGGTTGAGGGTGGGTTGTTTTGACAAAACTGAAACATCTTTGAAATGTTACCTCATGACACTGCTATTGTCACTGTCAAAAAATAAAACGATCGAAGTACCAACCTAAGGAAAAATGGTAAAGCTCACGGTACACCATCAAGCCACAAAAAAAAAATAGTTTGACTTACCTTCTATGTAGGTCAAAGATGCCAGTTGGTTATGGCAATACCAAACAATTGTGTGGTGGATATTGTGGAGAGAGATGTGATTTTTGTTTTGATTTTACAAAACTCCTCGAAAAATGGTACAAATGTAAATACTGATAATAATACGTGTTGTATTATGAATTATATTAAATCGGTGCATAATTGTAGTGTTTAAATAGTGAAATTAGTGTAAGCTCTACCTCTGTGCTAGTCCTGGTAGTCGCTTTACAAATACTTTTGATCGATTAAATACTAATTATTTAGTGAAAAATGGGGGATAAAGAGGATTATTTGACGCCGTATCGAGTGTTCTTTGAGACCTTTGCCGCTACTGTGAACCCGGAGGACCAGCTACCTGTAAACATCGCGGGTTACACCATCACAGAGTCGGAGCTCCCTGGCGAAGTGCTCTACTGGACGACACAATACTTGACTGAAAAGTAAGTTTTTCTACCTAGATATCATTCAATTTCTTTAAATCTGTAGTTAACTATCATGTTTAGCACAATGCCCATTCATACAAGTTGAATGATAAATGAAACTGATAAGACAAGCCCACTGTTAGTAAGAAAACAAACTTGTCTGATAACAGGTAATGCCAGATCTAGCTCATATCAACTATCAACTGCTTGTAGCAGAACTTTACAAATATTCTTGATGTGCGAGTCACCATTGTCACGTAACAAATCAGTAAAACCAAATGTAGCTATTGAGTAGGCCAAAAACTAAAAGCACTAAACTGTAGTAAAACATAACTAAAATGAAATCCTATTTCCTCGAATGTATTATTGGATCTTTTCTGCAATAAGTATATTTCTCTTCAAAGTTAACATTCTTAGAAAAGAGAAGTAGAGCAAAGTATTGAATAAAATAATCATACATACAATTAAAGCTGGCTTTTGATGATCCAGTAAGTTAAGTAAGGGTACATATTTAAGCAGTCCCTGGTTCAGCTACACAACTGTATAATTCACCACTTTCTAACACAAAGGTTACGCTTTGAAGTCCGAGAACTTCATAAATACTATTCCTTTTTAAGTACTTATATTTATAAAGTACTTATCCTTTTTGACTATGACATGGGTACATCATCCTAATCCTACCACCGTCCTGAACACGAAGTTTGCCTAATATAATATTAATAGCATTATAGTGAATTTTAGCAATTATTTCAAAGATAAGCCTTGCAAAAGTGTTTTCCTTGTGAATTTACAATGATCTAACATAAGGAAAAAATTTAATGCGCCAGATTAAGGAGCTTGTACTTTATTGTTGTGCAATAAAGAGCTGAAAATATGTTAAATTTGTTTTTGAGGATGTACAGAACATGTACGATTATTACATCAACTATTTCAGAATCGAAAGCTAGCTTTGACTGTGTATGTGAATCTATGTATGTGTATTTAAATGAATCTTATTCTATGTGCTAGTAACCATGCCCACCTTTTAATTGCTAATTGTAGTACTATACAATTAACCAAAATTCAAATATCCAATAACTAACTAAAATTGTAATACAATTTTTGGATGCACTATTGTGCATGTGATTTATTCATACATGAAAATTAATAACTTCTAACTTCTCAAGGTTCCCTAAATAACTACGATGTACTAATCTGGCCACAAATTCAGGCGTTAAAGTTTAAACGGTCTGCTTGTGAGCACTCGGGTAGGGTCAAGGTCAAATTACAGGTTTTGTGTGGCAAAGTCTGAACAAGTCACCGTTTAAATTCGCGACCGTTAAAAATACTGCGGCATTCAAAAACTAGATGTGACTGTTGTTTTGTGGCTGTGTCAATCTATATTTTTAAATTGTTGGAACTTAACATTTTTACACTTTTGTAAAGATGAAACTGTTCTAGAAGAAATGGCTCCAAATCAAGTTTCTATCTTTCTATTTATAGAGTATCGTATTTTTGATATATTTTTACTACAAACATTAAAATTTTGGTAATTTTTAAGGTACATAATTTCTAATCTTTTGTTTTGGTTTGTACAATTGCGCCAATGAACTCGGAAGCCCCAGCCATTGCCCTCGAAAACCCAAGGGCTCCAGCATAAAGCCAGCTTTACAAACAATCATCACAATCGTTAGTACACACAGGTGTTTAAATTTTGATGGCGCGTGTCTATTGTCCACTTATACGAACATTAATCATATGCATTTCGTTTGCGCAATCGCATGGTCGGCAGAGTAAAGAGTTCGGCTCATCCCGCTGGACGTGGTGACTGTTACCCAACCTGCGGCCTGTCGCAGATTAAATAATAGCTATTACCTATTACATATGTGTTCAAAGACCGTAAGTGAAACAGGTACATATGGTAGACTGGTAATTTTGTAACGCGGAAAATGCCACGCAATGTACGTACTTCGTGTAAATGACGCATCGTAGTACCTACCTGACGTAGGGCGCTGGCTGCGATATTCCGCTTATTTATTTATTTACACGTACTATCGTAAGCCAGTCACGTGTTGTTGGATTCCCCACAAATGAGCTGTAATTTACGCTCACGCGGTTTTTGAATTGGAGCTCTGAGTGACGCTTATAATGGTAGAGGTACACGCCCTTTAGCTGTTCAAAACTAACAATATTCTAGGCAAGAAAACGTGCAGAAGCTTTATTTGTTGTGGTACCAACCACTTAAACCAAACGACTAACATTATGACTTTATGACCCTACAAAGACACGAAAAAAGTACATTAATCCTTACCATCTTTAACGAACCAAGGATGCCGCAAGGAGCATTCTACGGAATCCAAATACAATAGCATAAATTCCTGTAAAATACATCATAATTGCCTAAGGCTTGAAACCAAATTCCAAACGCTCCAAAATTCTCCGCGCTCTACGTAGCTGCTTCGCGCCCTTCAGAACATCGTTCCACATACCCCTATTGCTTTAACTCGTAAGGGAACATTCTATAGTTAATAATTCAGAGTCGAAGTGTGGAGGAAGTAAGAGCCCGGCTCACCCTCACGCGATCCCGTCTTTAAACGACTTGTCTTTTTACATGTAATTGTGTAAACGCTCTATTTATTACCATTTTGTGCCGTAAGAGAGCGGAGTGCTACCGGCCGATGCCCACATTACTTGAATATGAGTTGCGTAACGACGTAGGTACATAGTTTTATTTAATAGTTGTTTAATAGTTTAATCGTAGCGAAGTTTTCTAGTCATAGCTACTACAGCTATACAGGGCTACAAGGAAAGGATATGCTATGCCGAAACGGGTTCATAGTACTCATCATTATGAACAACTTTTACTACGGGACCAACCTCGACATCGCGAAAAAAAAAGCTGTTCCATAGAAAAATGTCAATGACACTCGACAAAATGTATGGAATAGCCGATTTTGTTTTCTCGATTTCCAAGTTGTTCACTTGGTGAAAGTTGTTCATAATGATGAGTACTATGAGCCCTCTACGGCTTCGAATACCATTTCCTTATAACTCTGTAGACATTGAAACACTATTCTCGTACATGTGCATAGTCAGGTGATAATGAAAATAATGCCATAATGTCCAGCTGTCATCGTAAGCGATTACGGAACCGGTCAGGCGTGAAGCTGCATTCATGGCCTGACAGTTTTGTTGTGCTCACAATACAACAAAACAATAATAACACAGTTAGAAAGAACAGCACTGCACTAGAATAACGTCATGACTTGAGAAGCTTGGAAACAACTGCATCTTGTACTCGGAAAACGATTTCCGCGAAAAGCCATGAGCTGCAGCTAAATGTTCACTGTACTAAAACGGTTCTTGAAAAGACGACGACGCTAGATTGTACAATTTGTTTTATTTGGAACTTTGGATTAACAATGAGCTATCCTATGAAGTGACATTTAATTTTGCGTGAAAGCCAGACGCTGCAATAATTTAACACCTAAAGAGATAATAAAGGCGTGGGAAGTGTCGTTTGCTGAACTTTCTCACGTAAGTGCATAATCCTTATTTGCTACGTCTCCTTTACGACTATGACCAACTTCTGATTTGAAATGAAACGTAATCATCACAAGCTAGAATAGCTGGGTGTCAAGTAGTGGGTGTCTTCTATTTTCAGCATCTTGTTAGGTCAGTCTTACAGTCTCCTGTATCTAATAATCATTGCGTTGTTCGCTTCTTTCTTCAATTTATAAACAACTACAAATACCCACAGGGACGATAGCTTCACACCCTCTGTTTTTCGGCTGGATTCTAGTCCTATCCTATGACAATATAACATTCAACAATACAGAATATTACTTACCATAGAAGGCGGCTTCTTCTTCATCATTCTTCTTCCATCATTTTAAATCCGTTCAGTAAGTAGGAAAAGAGAAATATCTTTCGCACTCTCAATCGTATCGATTCGAGTGATACAATATGACAGATATAAATAGGTCGGGTTAATCAGGTGTCAATGGTATTATAGCGTAACGTGTATACAAGCTGCACCTTCTGAAAATAGACTCGTGAAACTTGCCAACCTGTGTTGAGGTCATTCAGAATTACGTCGATGCACTTTTTGTCTTGCATAGTCATTCGTCATATCTAGAAACTAGCGACCTGCCTCGGTTTCGCATGGGATGAAATATCGTCTATGTTACTCGCTAAAAATGTAGCTTTATATTGTTGAAAGAATTTAAAAAATCGGTCTAGTAGTTTTTGAGTTTATTCATTACAAACATACAAATATTTCTTCTTGTCGATAGCCTTGGATGAAACAACAATAGCAATATTTGTATGACGTGTAAGGAAATTATTGTTAAAGTAGTTGCATTCGCAGCAATATAAAGATGTGATGCTGTGTTATGCAGATGAAGAGACCGTCTCTGTGAGCGAGTTTCTTGTCTGACATTTTATTGATCGCCCTGGTTGGTATGATTCCAAGAGCTATGTAACAAATACATCCACATAGATTGCGAGTTATTTGTAATAGATTTGTAATATCATAATTCAATCAGACACTATTATAGTGATTGCCAAACATATCACAATCCAGTCTTTAAATCTGCAAAACCGATTGCACTTCGCATTGCCAATTCAATCTCAAAACTTTAGATACGGATAGGAAAGGAATTGATATTTTAAAGAATCAATTTCCGTTCAAATAATAAACTTCATTGTCTTTAGATGGGATATGAAAACAAATAAAACGATTACAAACAGATTGACAATATTTCGTTGCGAGATAATTTCAGAATCTCAGCGATTACTTCTTTATTTTATAAAATGTTCAAAGCAGTTACTAATGACACTAAGGCTATTTATCTCTTACTAATATTATAAAGGTGAAAGTATGTATGTTTGTTTGTTACTAATGAACGCTGAACGGATTTACATAAAAGGAATGAAGGTCGTTCATGGTCTGGATATAATATGTGTTAACATAGGCTAATATTTATCCCGGAAAATGCGGGTTAAACCGCGGGGCGCGGCTAGTTGTTCCTAAAAACTACTGTATTCTTATTTTCGGTCTTTCGAATTACGAGAATTAGAATTGAAGACACAATTATTGAGGCTATCTGGACTTTCTACAGTGAGCAGTACTGGCAGTGGGTTGAGGCCGTAGGCTGGTTGGTGCCCTAACAAATTGACGCGAGAGACCGCGTGGGCAGATGCGGATGTTCTTGATAGTACGACCAGTGTCAATGCTCCGGCAGTCAGTTGCGCGTAATCTGGCTGAGCTGTTGTACTGGGAAGCCGTATGTTTCTGTGCAATTGCACCTTTTTCCCAGGTGGATTAGCGGTCAAAAGATTCACGTATCTATGTCGATAAAAAATTATATTTTTGCATGACAATATGCGCAGCTTTATCCATGATGTTTGTAATAATCATTTTAAAAGCCAAGGTTAAAATTCTCCGAAATTAAAAGCTGTGTCATTCATGTTTCACATTAGTTGTTTGAAACGGGTTTAACCGCTATCCCTAAGGAACCGGTTTTTGTAGGATAAATAATAATTTACTAATATTATAAAGAGGAAAGATTTGTATTTTTGTATTTTTGGATGTTTGTGTGGAATAAACTCAAAAACTACTGGACCGATTTCAATAATTCTTTCACCATTCGAATGCTACATTATCCCAAAGTGACATAGGCTATATTCATTACCTGAAAAAATTAGGGATCCTTACTAAAACTTCAACAGTGTCCACCCGTGCGAAGTCGGGACGAGCCGCTAGTATATAATAAACGTTTCACACACATAGCTCCCCACTAGGATACCCTGTACGCATACAAAGACAAGGACAACTAACAATCAGACCCAGAGCAGATATTTAAATTCATCATTCAACCACCTGCCCGGCCGGGAATCGGGACCGGGACCTCTGGCTTATAAGGCAGATACACTACCGCTGAGCCAAACAGGTCGAATAATATAAAAAGTTTCCTGTGTTAATCCAGGGTATAAAGCTACCTTGTGCGAACCGCTAGGGTGTGGAACGCTTTGCTTGAGTGGGTGTTTCCCGATAGATATAATCTAGGTGTCTTCAAGTCGCGAGTGAATCGGTTTCTTCTAGGCAAGCATGCTCCATCGTAGACCGTATCGTTGCTTACCATCAGGCAAGATGACGGTCAAATGCAAGCCTATTAATGAATAATAAAAAAAAAACCTTTATCTCTGACCAAAATCTATTTAGACGTCTCAACGTTAAAAGTGACAAATTTACACACCCTCTTACAAACATAAGCATTTATAAATTAGTACTATTGAGTGCATATGATCAAAAAATAACTCTTCTTTGTTCAAAATAGAATTGCTCATACAGCTGTTTAATGCCTCTTTATCAGGTGCGGTGGTATCTATCATTTTCAATAACAAAATGATTCACCTATTGATATCTGACAATCAGTGCACTTTACTTGCCTGATAACTGGATGTTTAGGCTAGTTTCTAATGATAAGATTATCCTATAGCATAAACCACTGCGGCTGTCAGTCAGTTTGCCTGTTTAAAGTTTTCATCTCAGCAAAATGAGAACGCCGAGTTTATCCAAGCTTTTGGTGGGAACTTCCTTCGTGTTGCTATGCGAGTATTGCGACCGCTCGATCGATCCTAAAATTCTTGTAAAAGTGGAGCCACACTGAACCTCCTTGACCTCGACCCTTGCTGTCTTCGAGCTTTCTTTTCGCGAATTATTAAGAAGCTTCACAAAGAGAACATTCTTCGGGGAATTCCTTAAGGAGTACGAAATCAATCCCGTATACTCAACTAAAAGCTACTCGGTTCAAGAATTCTTTGTTTGGATTAGTTTAAATCCACTCCCCATTACAATGTCAATATCACGGAGAAATGGGGAAGACCAAGATCGCTTTCAGGGGGGCGTTGAACTCTTTAAGTGCTGTATGGACAGACAAACACGTCCGCATTTTATAACTACGACTACTGAACCCGAGGGAACATGTGTTATGTTAGGGAACTGGGAATGTCCGGTTGGTTTATTTATTCTATTAGCCATTGGTCTGACGTGGGATTCCATTGCTAAGGTGTACTGTACTGTACTTTGGTAAATATACAATTCTGTGAATACCTATGCTTGAGGTTTTAGTTAGATGTGATGTTTTTAGAAGTTACTACGCTGGTGTTGTATTTTGTGGAATTCATAGAGCATGCCAAAATTTAATTTGAAAATGAATTTGGAATTGTGGTTTATTTCTTATAGAGTTAAAGTAAATACCTACGTAATTTTGAAAATATCTAGGTAACCAGCTGACATGACGTAGATACAAAAAACGTTCCTGAATAAGAAATGAGCAATTTACAAAGGCTACCCTTAACCCCTTTACCCGAATCCAAATTAGTTTTAATGCCACGGGTGAATACAACCATTGCGGTTTGAACCCTACTGCGAAACAACCTGTCCGTTCCCACCACAATTTCTTAGAAAAGCTGCTTTAAAACATGATATTCGATAACCATGGCGCTGAAATGGTCATAAAAACTCTACAGCAGTGCTTCTTATCTAGAAAAGCTGAGGTATTTTCTGATAACAATAGAAGTTCGTTGCTCTTACCTCTATTGTTCCATTAGTTATGCATCAGATTTATGGTTTTTATTATACTGTATGTACTTATTTATAGCTATTTACTGTATGTGCTGTATGTGTGTTTATTTATTGCTTTTAATCGAGTTTTTCTTCATTTTGTATTCATGACTTGGCCCTAAATGTTTAAAACTCGCTACGCTAGGGATGCGAGGTTTAATTTTCTCAACTAATTCCAATTGAGAGTACGTATGCTGTCACTGAACTCACACGCGTTAACATTGTTACAGTCGTAGATTTATAGGGAAAAGGATTTCGGGTTGGAACTCAAAAAGTAACGGACCAAAAATAGACTATAAGAACCGCAGTTGACTATTTAGTAAGTTGTGCTGCGCTAAAGTAAGCAAGGCATTGTTATGATGACACACGATTTCAATTAGTTTGTCGGTTCATGACATGACGTAGTAATATTGAGCTCCCGATTGCTACTAACCGCCAACTCACAACAAGTTTTTACGATTTTCCTACAATTACGAGAAACAACGTACATGTCACAACTCGGCCTTTTTTAATTCCAACTAGAAATCGATTTAAAAAGTTGATAGTTTCGGCAATTGAAGTTGCTTCGCCTTATCAAAGTTAATTTAAAAAATCAGAGATTTTTTAAATGAAATTATGTGAAATATCTGTTTGCGCTTTTATTTAATAATAACTGCTCGCTGCAAGGTTTTAGAACATTAAAACGTCTTGAATAAATCTAATAATTTAAGGATTATTTTGTTAGATTACAGATGAACATTAATAAACCAGGAAACTTCGTATTTCCTCGAAAACTATGACTGCCACACCAAAACCATAGAACAAAATAATAGAGCGCTGCCCAAAACGTAACATTTTGAATAATTAAATATGTCGTAAGTAAAAGTATTTACTCAAGCAAAGACTATTGATCGTGAATAAATTGCTGTAGTTTGTAATGGCCTGGATGATCAGGAACGGTTTTCCCAGCACCTCATTGATCGAAGTTCCATTGAACCCGCCTCGGCGTCCACAATCTGTCGCCAAACATAATTATTTTTTATTGCTTGCTGGCACGATACTGTCAATATTACATGTTCTCTGTTACGGTTACTTCGTGGCTGTGCTTTATTCTACCAATAAAATGCGAGTGGCATAGATTTTACCACCGGTGAAATCGAAATCGTTGTTCTACCAATAAAATTCGAGTTGTGGAATAGAATAGATTCGATTGCCACCGAAATCAAAATCGTTATTCTACTGTAGAGTAAAGACTTGCCGTTTCTGATTGTATGTTAGACTTTATTCTATATTCTGTAGTTAGACTTTATTCAATGATCTAGTTGTAGAGCAATAAGTGATATCTTCAATTAGCATATATATTTCGATATTGTATTAATTTGCTAGTTGACCCTAACCGTATCGTAGTTATAGTAGCTACGCCCTTAGAAAATTATGGATAGTGAATACTGAATAGACAGATACACATTCATTTACAATAAATATACTCGCTGATAAATGAGTCCTACAAAATAACAATTACCTATTTCTACCACTGGGTAGGTAATAACGTTTTGTTGGCTTCGAAGTCGGCAATGTGTTGGATGTAGGTCAGATCCAACGGGCTGGAATATTATTATAAAGATTCAATTAACAGATATGTAATGAAATAGCAGTTAATAAGAAATTTCATTTAAAATGTCTTTTATCCAAGGAACATAAAAAATTATGTGCACAACCTTCACGTCATGAATTGCATTTAAAACTTCCTACCACGACACGGGTTTCACACAGTTTGGTATTAGTGACAGTAACAAAACGGTTTAATGAGTATATATTTTTTTAATTTGAACTTACGATTAGTAATCTGTTTTCAGACAATGCCCGCTCACACTGATGACGCCGCTCCGGCGCATAATACTGGAGGAGGTGCGAGTCGCCGCCAAGAAATGCCCCAACGAGTTCGGGTACAGATCGGACGAGTCAGGTGGGTGAAACTCTGGTTCCCGTTTGACACATTTACCAAACCACCACCACCCACACCACACCACAGTTGAGACTAAGGATGGAAGACAGTAGATACACGGTCTCGAAAGTCAAGACTTAGGTTGGTAGTCACAGGGAGAGACTTACAAATCAAATTCGTTTATTGCATTTGTGTATAGCATTTTGAACACATTATAAAAGTATCATATAAAAGATAAAAGTAACAGCAACCTATTCAAGCTTATCTAGTACTTATATGTACTTACTCTAATTTACTAAAATTCGTATGCAAATCTTTGCCATCAAATGCTTTTCCAACTTCTCGCAGATGAGAAGTGTCTCTAGCGCGACAGCAAGACAACACGTTTCAACATCGTAAAGTGAAATGGTAGGTCGTTTCAAAGTCGCCGAGTGCATATTAGGTATATAATGCCCGAAATAAATGAATTGAATGAGTTTGGAATCTATCTGAGTGGAAATAAAGTCCAATTCCACAATTTTCTATGTTTCAGCGTTCAAGTGCATTTTGAAGTATAGGTATATTGACCAAGTCGTTTTACTCCTACCTACTATTTTGTCTATGACCTATTAGTCTCCATCCGTTGACAGAATTGGAAAAACCGAGACTATTATCCCAATTTTGGAGAGAGCGGATGAGTCTGATGACTGATAATGTGACGAAGATAATGTCGCATCTTATTTCCCATTTGCCGAGAATGAGTCATGGTCATCTTCTAATCTACACGATTAAATGGAAGGGTGTAATAAGGTGCAAGGAGCTAATTTTATTCATCTTTGTCATCAAGTTTTACAATATGATTAAACTTTAAATCCCAAAAAAATGCTGTTCCACAAGAAAATGTAATTCACAGTACGAAAAAATGCATGGAGTATTTTTTGAAAATTTCTGTTTTTGATTTTTTTTTAAATTTTCGTACGTTACGAAATCTGCTTTCACTTTTATCTGATCTAAGAATATTCTCCTTGGTCTTCCTGGTCATATCTCTCATTGTCTCTAATTATCATATCTATTCTAATTACTTAATAATACATTTCGTTAGATGACATGCATGCGAATCAATTTAAACTTGTTATGCACACAACGCCGTACTGTTGTGAGGTTGTGACGTCTTTCAATAAAATTTTATTGCAAAATTGAATTGACACATGCTATTTAAGTATTTAACAAATTGAGGGGCTTGACGCAAACTGTTTTATTAATCTGTGGTCTGTTGTGTTGACGACAATCGTTTAGAAGTATGAGCCTCGTGGACCTTCACATGTCACTGACCTTCTTCTTTGAGTTCTGCTCCTATCGGAGGTTGGACAACATTAGGGCAATCTTGACTCTTAAGGCTGCCGCTCTGAAGAGCGAGGTGGTGCTGCAGCCAAACCGTTCCCGCAGGTTTCTCAACCATGAGTGCCGCTTACCAGCACTTCTTTTTTTTGTCACTCACCGGTCACCCATAAGATTTACTATAAGAGAGCTTGGTGATAAGATCCGCTTATAGTGCCTGTGAAAATAAAAATGTGATAATACCGCCTTTGGTACTTACTTATACTTTACGTTGATGGCTATTTATCCAGGCAGCTAATTAGTTCTAACGCGATTCCGTCATATCGAAATCTAGTCATACCTGCTGTCTAGTCATATTTAGAAGTAGTAAGCTAAAGCTTCTAACCCTTACGTTTCACTGTGTCTGTACTTTCCTTTTTTGGCGTTAATAAAGCGTCATTAAGTAAATAAATAAATAAACGTTTCACACTCATAGCTCCCCACTATGCGTCGGGGATGCCATGAAACACACACAAAGACAAGGACAACTAACACCCACACAGGAGTAGATATTTTAATAAATAAATCCATAATTCAATCACCTGCCCGGCCGGGAATCGATCCCGGGACCTCTGGCTAATAAGGCGGATACGCTACCGCTGAGCCAAACAGGTCGACAGGTTTGTTTGTATTATACAATAGAAAAGATTTTGACATCTATCTCTGCACAGTTCTGCGTAGGTTTTCTTTTATCTCAGTTTGTGCAGGTTTCGTAACGCTTTCACATTCGTAGAGCTGTCTAGGAAAAAGTCGCCGTTTTATTGCAATACTTCCAATACACGTTTAGAGCTCGTACCGAGGTACCAACCCAGATTATGAAGCTCATGAACTCGTTAGGGGCCATCCATGAGTTACGTCACACGTAATGAGGAAGGGGGTCGACAAAGTGTGACATTATGTAACAAGGGGACCTAAGTTTAGTGACGTCACATTTGAAATGTAATATAATTATGTAGGTACAAGTATTCGTATATTTTTCTGAATTATGTGACGTTAACACACTAGGAGGAGGGAGTCTCACAAATGTGACCACTGGCCAGCTGTGACAAGGACAGTGAAGGGGTCAAAAAAATCATGACATCCGTGTGACGTAATTAGTGGATGGCACCTTACGGCCAGGCTTTACTCACTCATTAAGGTATCGACCTTGATGTCGATGCTAAAATACTGATGTAAATCAAGGATGAGCATAATCAAACTCGTAATTGAGATTATGCATGCGATGCGGTATTAGATCTGATTTACAATATTTGGTACAATGGTCACAATTTGAGAATGATTTGATGTTAGTTAGGTACATTTTGAATGATGATTCAAAACTGTCGAACTTGAAGTAAAATCCTAGGGTAGTCTAATACTGATAAATAACAAATTTTTGTGTTAATAAAAATTTATTCTGTGATTTCGAAAACGACTCTAGCGATGTCGATGAATTACTTATTAATTATATAGGAAACACTATACAGGTATGTTTATTTGTCAACATATTGTGTTCCACTCCTGGGCTACGTTCTGCTCCATCTCCTTCCAGACAGTGCGATCAAACTTGATTTTTGTAGACGAAAGATTTCTGGAAAACGCGGTTTCCGATTTCCGACCAAAGCTCGGTCGCCCAAGTACTTATATTAATCTGTCCGAAATTCGCGTGTTTGTCGACACGAAGGAGCTCTCTGAGAACACACTACTGTTATATCAGCCATTAGTACTGTCTTGAATTCGGGGAATTTCAGCCACGTAACACTAGACTTACAATAGTATATCTAGGCCGTAGACACTAAGACAGCAGACACATGATATCATGCGATCTCGGCCTGTTTATTCTGTTACATCATCGCTCAGTGCCCGTAACTAACATTTGCTTTGTCCAATCGAGTCCAGCTAAATATAAAACAATCGATGGGCGCTTTATGCATTTTTAAGGTACTAGGTAACCACAGAATAAATAATAGTACCTAAAGTCAACCAGTCGGTGCGGCGTTCTGCTGAATCGGTAACAACTCAAGTAAGTAGCAACCAAATAATCGAAGACAATTTTCGACGAAAAGTCGATTAGTGTAGGTAGTCTGTGTTTTGATATTGGACTTTATGCTGTATTCTTTACTCAGTAGTAAATCTATTTTGAGATTGTTGTTTTCTTTTTACAAAATTATTTGTATTTCTACAGTAAACAAAGCAAAGCTACTTAGCCCCAAACCACCCCAATTATATAAAGGTTGATTTATATAATCGCTTGAAAAGGAGAGAATCCTAATATATGTAGCTAGATAACCTTGAAAGCTAAATAAATTTCTACTTAAAATCTCACATACGGTTGTTATATCAATGAATGAAATCTTTAGCCTTTATTTCTCAAAGCATTACGAGTAGGTACACGAATAGACATAATATGCAAGGTTTTAACACTCCATTGTTTTTACCAACAAAACATGGTGTCTTGGGCATCTCAAAGTGACGCTCGACGCTTACAACGTATTGTTCACATTACAGATTTGTTTTTGCTTAGCTGAGTTGTTTGTCGATAGCAATCTCATGAAATTCATCTATGTTTATTAAGACTCAATATAGTCTATGTTTTCCAGATACATTTTTCATTGTTTCAGATAAATTTATTTTTCTTGCGCTTTACCTATCTATACTAATATTATAAAGAGGAAAGATTTGTATTTTTGTATTTTTGGATGTTTGTGTGGAATAAACTCAAAAACTACTGATCCGATTTCAAAAATTCTTTCACCATTCGAATGCTACATTATCCCAAAGTAACATAGGCTTTATATTTTTTTTTTATCCACAGCGAAGCGTGGCAGGGGGAATAGCTTGTTTTTAATAAAAATGTAAATTGACGGTCATGGATTAATACTAGTTTCTTGGGCTTTTTTATACTCGTAGTCCAGTAATCTTAAATTGTAGAGTATCTACTATTAATATCTTACGTTGTCTTTTTACCTTTCTTTCCTCTACTACAAAGTTTATAGTATTTAAAACTGCCATAAGAGATTGTTTTCTTAGTCTTTAATTCATTCGCCTTTGGGCCTGAAAATAGAGAATCCCTTTTATAATCATTTTATACCTATGCGATAGGTCGAGACTTAAAAAAAGTAATATTGGAAATATATCACAATAGAAATAGATTGATAACTCTTTATTAAACACCACATATTATCTAGAGTAGTACAACAAGCTAGTTTATTAATTGGCGGTCTTTTCGTTTGTTCGGGAGCTTTGTTCGGAAAACTCGGAAAAACGCGTTTTTCAAAGTTGAGACGCTAGATCGATTCTTCGCTTTCAAAAATGTTGGTCCAACAATAGTATCATCTAAGGCTGCAAAACAAGTCACTAACGATTCAACATCCTCATTCCAGTATACGTCGCCCTGCGACTGATGCAGGCCGTCACCGCCCTCGTGAACCGAGTCTGCCTCCGATACCTGGACAACTCGCGGCTCGACTCGCTGCCGCCGCCGCCGCCGCTCGCGCAGCGCGACCTCAAGACTGTCTCGTGTGCCACCAAGAACTCAAGGAGGGTCATGGAGGACCGACACGTGGAAATCGGCAATTTGGAAGCACTTTTTGCTATTGATGTAAGTATATCTAAAGAGAAAAGGTTTCCGTCTCTTCATCAGGACCACGCGAGTTTTTCGAAATTGCAATGAGAATTCATAAGAACGTTGACGGACTTATTTGGAAAATATCATGAATGCCAGGGAATCGCAGCCTCAAAAATATTTTAAAGCACACGGAGACAGAACGTCTGGCTTTTGTTAGCTTGTGACGCATTCGACTCGAGTCTACTCGAATCTTGACCTTATCGAATGAAGAGGCGGCTCTTGTGAAGAAGCCTATATTTCGAGTGGGTACTCTTGTTAAATGCTGAAAAAACAACTGCAATTTTGCAAGGTATCAAACTATACTTTTTCAGGGGCCTCTTAGATGGCCTGATAACTGTGACGTCATAGGGCCCGTACCATGAGCTCTGTTAGCCTAAATTGAATCGCGTTGGCTTTTGTCTCTTATTTTCTCTAGCCGACAGAGCAAGACGAAATAATAGGAGAGATACAGTTTTGGCTTGAAAATTATTTCAGTTTGCGGCACGTCCCCTAGACTCAAGTCACTCGGCCTACACGAACTCACTTTAAAATCATAGTTCGATTAAATAAAGATTGTTTTAAAGATATACTCATCATTCTTATTAAAATTCATCGAAGTGGTTAAGATCTAGACTAGACCTCATGAAATTATGAATCTCAACTCAATTCAATAAATCATGCCATAAATAGCAGTTCAATGTTAAAGCTACAGTTGAACACGCATAATAATCGAGTATTTATTCTCTTAGCTCTGTATTTGAATTCGAGCCAAATCGGCAAAGTATTGTAATGCTCGATTTACAAGTTCTCTGGTCTCATGTTTACCTGTTTTCAGCGAATAAAAGGGGAATTTGAATAATAGTAGGTATATGTATGTATGTCTGCGTATTGTATGAATACTATTACAATATCTTATGTATTACGACAGTCTTTGAGTAGTTCGGGAGCCTCTGGTATCGAATTTATGGTTTAAATTTATTATATCCGAATAGAGACTTAAATTCTCCAAATAGGAACTCCGATGTTCGCTTACCGTCAGGCGGCCCGTTTGTTTCTGTGCCATCTACGACATTAAAAAAATGTATTTGAAATATTAGTGTCACTACATTGCTGAAAATGTCCTTCTCGCGTTTGGTATCGTAAATAAGCTAAACGTTCAGCCAGCTTCTAGGCTTTCAGTCCCAGGACGAATATAAATTCATGTCCTTGCAATGTAAGTATGTTGTAAAATAATATTTTATGGTCTTTTTAGTACAGTCACAGAATAAGTAACACGGCTAAGTACAGTCACCTAGTCTATTAAGTACCTAAAACACTTTATTTTTCCATTTATATAAACTTGGTAACTGAGGTATTGGAAGTCTTGGGAATATTTGAGTTACATTTATGTCTATGGAGTTTTCCACTTTTTCAGCAAAGTTCGCAAAGCAAAGCCGTTCGTTAAAATGTAATAGTAGGTTTCAATAATAATATTCAGTCTTGTCAGTCTTGTGTATTTTCACAAACTGAAGCCGTCATAACTAGTAAGGCAACGGAACAAATCAGTCATACCAAATCCATATTGCGTATTGTGATACATTACTTTTACTATGAGAACTTGCTTTTATCTAGTTATTTAGTAATCTGGAATTGATTATAAACTTAAAGATTGCGAGATAACAAACTGTATTGTACCTACTCTATTGATACGAGACAATAGGTTGCATCAACTGTAATTGTTAAACTTAAATAATTTCGGTAAACGTATGAAATTGCTATGTTTTGCTGATACGATGAAACACACTTGAAGAAAGATACTTTATCTTTGGATTAACCCTGACCGTGCCAATGACACTAGAAAGATAGATTAGATAGATAACCTCTAAGCGCACTCACTCTAACTGTAAACTCTTTTGTATAAATATAAACCTACTAGCTGACTCGACAGACGTTGTCCTGTCAAAAGCCATTGCGTAACTATAGCAACCGTAGTATGTTGATGCTAACTTGTCAATTTATAGTAAAAATTATCAGTATATATATAATTTGCAATAAATTAAAATTGCGACTATAATTTGAGATTTAAACTATCCTATCTCTCAAGTTGGATCGAACTGCACATGGTGTGCGAATTTTATTATAATCGGTTAAGTGGTTTAGGAGTCCATTGAGGACAAACATTGTGACACGAGATTTATATATATTAAGATATGAAATACCTATTTACCGATATTCTATTCATTAATTGAGTAAACGCACATACTGTACCGACACATAAGCATAAGTGGGATAACAGGCGAGTTGCTAGTCAAACGTAGACTTATTCGCGTTAAAAAGGAAAAGATAAGAGTAGGTGATGATGATGATGATTTCTTTCTAGTCTTGGTCACAGCAACTTTTGCTCCTTTTTGTCATAATTAACCCCCGGGTACCCCTGTGCTAATTATACTAAAACGCATCAAAATCACGTTAGTTTTCAGTGCTTTTGCTCCTGTTAAACTGAGCTCAGATGGTGTGGTTAACATGACTTATGTAGCCTATCTTTACATGTTATTTTGTCTATTTGCTGGTCCCAAGTCCCAACAGAATCCCGGCGCTGGTTATTTACAGCCAGCATATGATTGTTGAATTCAGTCTGGTGCGGATATACAGTTGGTAGTGAGAAGTGCGACAGTGGGCGGTCGGAAGATGCCGGTGCTTGGCAACGACGATATGAGTTTTTAGGAGTATTGTTCCATGGGCTATGGCGCCCCACCCCAGATTGGGGATCGGTTTTGACTCAATCGCACAGATGCATCTCATTGTTCTTTGTTTTTAACCGACTTCAAAAAAGGAGGAGGTTATCAATTCGACTGTATGTTTTTTTTTATGTTTGTTACCTCATAACTTTTGACTGGGTGAATCGATTTTGATGATTCTTTTTTTATTAGAAAGCTGACGCTTCCCATTTGGTCCCATTTCAATTTAGTCCAGTTCTGATAATGGTATCCATGAGAAAACCATATAAGTCTTAAATTAGTATCAGGTACGTGCGCGACAAATAGATGAATAACTCAATAGTCGGTCTTTTGAAGTCGGTTTTTGTTTTGTAAAAATAATGTTCTTGTTGTTGATTTTTTTTTGTGTATGTGTTTTGTTGACCCAAAAATAATATTTGTGTTTCTGTATTTTCAGACGACTGAGCCGACGAGTTTCTACGCTGTCTACGACGGGCACGCGGGCTCGGCCGCCGCGACATACTGCGCCGCGCACCTGCACCAGTATCTGGTGGAAAGCGCACACTTCACCACCGATCTGAGGAAAGCTATGAGGGAAGCCTTCCTTAGGACCGATGCCGAGTTCATTCGGAAGTCGAATCAAGAGGTCAGTTGAGATAGAAGACCTCAATAGTCTTCATAGGTGTAAGTACTAACTACGATGGGCCAGTGGACTTGGACGCCGTCACGTACTATAAGTTCGCATCTGCACAAGTACCTGGTGTAAAGTGCACAATTTGGCACGGGTTTGAGGAAAGCCACGAGGGAAGTCTTCCTCAGGACTGATGCAGAGTTCTTAACAAAGTCAAAAGAATAGGTCAGAGATTTGACCAGGAATTTTTGTCTAAAAATACGTAGCAATGGGATTTTTGGAGCTTATGTAAGAATTTTCATACCACTTGCTTTTCGTAAGGTAAAAAAATCGTTGTGAAACCTATATTATGTTCCGAAAAGTAATTCAAGGGTGTTTAACGTATAATATGTATATCTACCAAATGTATCCACCAACCCGCATTTGGCTAGCGTTGTGGAATACGGCCTAATCGTCTTTCGAGGGAAGACCTTGTAGATAATCTAACGGGGCGAGAGTATTTGCATTAGCATATGGAGACGCTGATCTTATTCATACAATGTTGTTGTGTTATTGTCGTCATATGTTGTTGTGTTGTTGTCGTCATATGTTGTTGTGACATGTTGTTGCGTTGTTGCAGCGCGCGTGCGGCGGCAGCACGGCGGTGTGCGTGTGCGTGCGCGCGCGGCGGCTGCTGGCCGCGTGGGCGGGGGACTCGCTGGCGCTGCTCGCCAAGCGCATGCGCCTCATGCAGCTCGTGCGCCCACACAAGCCCAGCCGGGAGGTGCGTGTATAGCCACTCTAACTACATGACGACCTGTTCGGCTCAGCGGTAGTATATCCGCCTTATAAGCCAAAGGCCCCGGGTTCGATTCCCGCCCGGGCAGATGTTCGAATGATGAACTTAAATATCTGTTCTGAGTCTGGGTATTGGTTGTCAAAGTTAAACTCGTAGATGTCAAAGTTTGGATGTTCGGATAACGGATCTTAGCATCACATGTCGACAATATAGCATCGAACACCTCGATGCTCGATACTATACAGGATTATAAGAAAAGGGTATACTAAACCGAAAAGGGCTCATACTACTCATCACTATGAACAATTTTTACTTTGGATCCAAACCGAAATTCGCAAAAAAAATATCAGCTGTTCTATAGAAAAATGTCAATGACACTCGACAAACTGTATGGAACAGCCTTTTTTCTGCGTATTCCGGGTTCGTCCTGCAGTAAAAGTGGTTTATAATTAAAAGTGCCAAGGACCCTCTTCGGCTTAGCATACCCTTTCTTTATAACCCTATATTATCGCCGAGCGTAGGGTAAGAGGGCGCAAAGTCTTTAAAGAAAAGCTGACGGAATGTGTCTATCTGTTTTTATTTTAAAGTCTTTGCATTGAACGCAACGGGAGCGTGGGCGAGGCGTGAGCATTATGTATATGAGAATTATAATGTACTGAAATGTCACATACGATATGTCATATCGCTATGCCAGGAATAAATCCGTACCATGATACTCAATAAAGACATATAAACAAAAAAAGGCCAAAAAAATACGTCTTGTGTTGCCCGATAAAAACATAATAGCAATTGCATAAGGTGTCAAACCTTTATTATTAGAATGTTTTTCTGGTAGACTTCGCACGGGTAGACACTATAAATTGAGATGTGAGCTATCCTATCTGTTAAGTTAGATCGAACTGCACTCGGTGTGCAAATTTGATTGAAATCGGTTACGTAGTTTAGGAGTCTATAGCGGACAAACAACGTGACACGTAATTTATATTTATTAAGATTTATGTATAATTGCCATACTAGCTAAACCTTCGCGTTTTGGCAAAAGGTGTTTTTGCTTGACAAGTATCTCCAAGAGTTTTAAATTACAAAATCTGATGAAACATTGCATTGAAAGTTGTTCGAGGCACTAGACTAGAGCCTAGTACATTAATTGTACCTAATATGGACGTAAGAATATTCGGAAATAAGCAGAAGCAATAAAAAAACATTTATTCACATCGTCATGTTATACAGGGTTATTCATTAAGGGTATGCTAAGCCGAAAAGGGCTCATAGTACTCATCATAATGAACAACTTTTACTATGGGACAAACCCGGAATTCGCGAAAAAAATCAGCTGTTCCATACATTTTGTCGAGTGTCATTGACATTTTTCTATGGAACAGCTGATTTTTTTTCAAGAATTTCGGGTTGGTCCCAAAGTAAAAGTTGTTCATAATGATGAGTACTATGAGCTCTTTTCAGCTTAGCATACCCTTTATGAATAACCCTATATTGCTGTATGCCTAATATAAATATTCTGTTCCAGGATGAAAGGGATCGAATAGAATCCTCGGGGGGCTCCGTCATGTACTGGGGCACGTGGCGAGTCAACGGACAACTCGCCGTGTCCAGAGCTATTGGTACGTGCAATAATTATACTGGGTTATAAGCAAAGGGTATGCTAAGCCAACAAGAACATTATTTTTACAAAACAAAAAACAAAAACCGACTTCAAAAGACCGACTATTGAGTTATTCATCTATTTGTCGCGCACGTACTTAATGCAAAGGACATTGTCCAAAGTCGGCTTAGCGTGAACAGGATGCTCACAAAAAAATGATGTTGTCGATAAATCTTTTATTTTTTTTAAATAATTATTCTCGTATGTTTTTGTAGCAAGGTGAACAGAAAAAAAGTTGATTAAATTAGTATTTACACTGAGTAAATCCACAGAAGAAATAGTAGCATATGTAGTAAACGGAACTTTACCGTAGGTTTCAAATCTTGTGTTGCCATTGAAAACGCTGGTTGGTTGATCTATTTTATATCGATTATTATTATTCGATGTTTGGTACAAAATATATTATGATGAATGATGTCGACCGCGTCGCATCGCCGCGTGTGCTCGTAAATAGTGAACTTCGTCTTGAACACCCGGTCCCAAGACTTGTAACTTACTGGAATATCTATCAGGCATTTTACGTTTCCGCACTTGTCTTATGCATATTGCACCGCTAACCGATTCAATTGGACAAAATCTTTTTTTTTAAACATGGCGGCTAGTAATCTTGACTTTTCCTATTCTCGAAACATTAAGCTCGATATTGCACTACTAGTGCATCACAGTGCGTTTGCATTTCCCACTACACAAAAGAAACCTTTTTCAAATATTTCTATTGCCACTTGATATTCATATTGACTGTTACATTCGAAGTTTTCGTAATATTTTTGGCCGAAATGCATCACTAGTTTTGTTACATTATTTATTTAACTTGATGTTTTTATCACATGAACCGAGCATTACTCTCTAGGTTGTATTTATTATATCTATGAAAACACAGAAACGAAATCAAAATCGATTAGTTTATCGATTATTTTTTTTGTAGTATGGCAACTCCGCATCCGTCATGTCCTGCCTGTTACCTGTTACTATTCAAATTGTTTTCATCAGTCGTCTCGGCGTTCTGGATTGTTTGTGATTGTGTTTTGTAGAAGTTCGTACTTGTTTTGGACAATGGATCCTGATAACGACCCTCGCTTCCCTATGGACTCCGACTTTACCTCCGTTCACAATGACCCTGGCCAACCTTTTGACACTGATGCCGCCGTTCACCATGACCCTGGCACTCCTTTGGACTCCGAAATCTTCCCTCATGTCGAACCCGGCTCGATAATGGATACTGAACCCGTGGCACAAACATCCACACCTCCAGAGGCTCGCATGTCTCGTTGCATCAACTGTGGTGCAGATGTCACAGAGCGTAGACGACATAGCATAAACCTTGTTGAAGTGCAATCAGTTGTAGGGCAATGGATTGCTCCACAGATAGTAAGTTGAATATCATTAAAAAACATATAATGTGACTAATTGTGCACTGTACTAATAGATTTCTTTTCATTTTTAGGTTCAAGATACCAGTACAATATGTCACTCTTGCTGGAGTTTGGCATTGCACGAATCCAATGTGCAAGAAGAGCCTACAGCGAGCAGTGATCACCATCGACATTTGTGTGTCAACTGTGGTACATCTATCTTGCGCACAAGATCTCACATGTTACGTACAGACACAGAACGTGAGACGCGCATAAGAAACACTATAATGGAATGGATAAGACCTCGACAAGTAAGTTTTTGACT
This sequence comes from Alcis repandata, assembly GCA_949125135.1. Taxonomy (NCBI): domain Eukaryota; kingdom Metazoa; phylum Arthropoda; class Insecta; order Lepidoptera; family Geometridae; genus Alcis; species Alcis repandata. The sequence continues at coordinate 3,570,975 of OX421226.1, read as the reverse complement.
TCCATATATTTTGCTAACGTTAATCAGTTTTAATATTGCTAAGACCCTTTTTACATGTCACAACACAATCGCTATGCCATGTAAAGTAGAAATATATGAGGTCTTGTGATAATATCAAATAGTATGGATAATATCTCATGCTTTTTTACTTTACAGAGCACTGTGTTATGTGATTTTGGATCATCACTTATAGTAGACATGTTGCTATATGGATGGAAGGTACAAACTACTGAACATCTGGAGCTTTAAATTCAATCTGTCACTTGCTACTCACTGGTATTTGTTTAGGATATATACAATAAAAAAACAATTTATCTGTTTTAGTTACGACCAGCAGATAAAATCTGCCATCCATGCTGGCAACGGAGTGATCGTGCTGGAGCTCGTCCCTCGGAAACATCACATACAAGTAGATCAGGTCAACCAACAATAAATCTACCCAATTTAACCAGAGCTCCAGATACTCATGGACACTGTTTCTTCCCAGAATGTGGCTCAACAGAGAGATTAACAGTCCCTAATTGGCTGAGAGTAAAACTATTTATCGATTTAAAGTTTTATGTGCCAGAAACATGTAGAATATGTAGCTTTCATTTGCACAATGATAATTGGCAACAACTGGAGACCATTCAACAACCCATCCACAGTTTTACGGCGAACCATATAGAAGATTTTGCCACATTTGTCAACGAAAGAGTACATTTGTTGGACTTTTCAAGAATTGAAACAATGGCTGATGAAACAGTCTACTATTGGATTGGACTGTCAAAAGAACAGTTTACACAGCTTTATTCAGATGTACCAAGATTACATAATAGAAAAAATGGAAAAGTAGCCCTGGCTGCACTATTATTGAAATTGCGCACAGGCGACAGCGACGAAAGAATATCTAAATTCTTAGATATTCCACGTACAACATTGATGAGGCTAATAACTGATGCCCGGAAAATACTGAATGAAGATTTTGTCCCTAGGAACTTGGGAATTAATCACATAACGAGAGCTGAAATTGCTTTAAGAAATCTTTTGATTCCTAATGGGTTATTTGGTGGTGATGGAAGACCAATTGTGATTATGGATGGCACATATTTGTATGTTCAAAAAAGCTCAAATTATATGTACCAAAAAGATACATATTCCCTGCACAAGTATAGGAACCTAATGAAACCATTTGTAATTGTTTGTACAGATGGATATATTATTGATGTGTTGGGCCCCTATCCTGCCACAACATCTGATGCCCAAATCATTCAAAATGAATTCAATGACGAATCTAAGCCTTTGCGGCAGTATTTCCAATCTGGAGATGTTTTTATTCTGGATAGGGGCTTTAGGGACTGTGTGCCTCTATTGGAACAGCTTAATTATTCTGTTCACACACCTGCATGCCGAGAGGAAGGTGAATCTCAATTATCAACACTTGCAGCTAACCAGTCAAGAACTGTAACAATATGTCGTTGGGTGGTGGAAGCAGTCAATGGCATATTCAAACAGTCATATAGGCTTTTACGGCATGAGTTTTTTAATAAAGCATCATTACACGCCATGACAGATTTTCGTATAGCTGCAGCGTTGACAAACAAGTTCCATCAAAGAATAAGTGACAGGGAGGATGCAGGTACAATACTCCAAATAATAAATATGAAGTTAAATACAAATAATGATCTGGCTGATTATGTAAATGGCAATAATCTGAACCGAAGGCGCACACAGTTCCTCAACATCAATGTCAACACTGATAGTATATCCTTTCCAAGGCTTCAGTATACTGACCTTATATTGATAGCGTGTGGAACCTATCAATTAAAGCAAGCACGCTCTTATTATGGAGAGCATATAAGGAGTGATGGTTCCTATACAATTGAAGTGTGCAGGAATACAGCCAGCAACCTACTAGAAGGTTTTCCTTCAGCTGAAAATGACAAATTATTGCGGGCGAAAATTCATAGTAGGCACATTAGCCGTAAAATATATTTCGTATATATATTATATGAAAATAATGGTGAAGGGAGAGAGGCTGTAAAACATTATTGCTGCAATTGCATTGTGGGCCGAAGGACTGTGGGTTGCTGTGCTCACATTATGACCGTCATTTGGTACTTAAGCTGGGCAAGGTACGAAGACAACATAAATCCACCTGCCCAGTTTCTGGATGCTGTATTAATTACATATGATTCTGATTAGAAATAAACTAGAAATAAAAATAAGCTTGTTTTATTTCAAAAGCTCTCCGCTGACCATGATGTTTTACATGTAGGAAAGAGGTCTTACCAAACCTTTGCTACAAAGTTATTATAATATTTTGTTAGCCACTGCCATAAGGTACTTGGCCTATGTAATAATTATACCAAAACTCACTGTTCACTCTAAGCCAAAATCCCCTTACAAGTGGACATTGTCCTTTAAGACTTATATGGTTTTCTCATGGATACCATTATCAGAACTGGACTAAATTGAAATGGGACCAAATGGGAAGCGTCAGCTTTCTAATAAAAAAAGAATCATCAAAATCGATTCACCCAGTCAAAAGTTATGAGGTAACAAACATAAAAAAAAAACATACAGACGAATTGATAATCTCCTCCTTTTTTGAAGTCGGTTAAAAAGGGTTCATAGTACTGATCATTGTGAACAACTGTTGCTATGGGACCACGCCTAAAATCTAGAAAAAAATCAGCTGTTCCATACAAAAATGACAACGACAGTCGACAAAATGAATGGAACAGAACAGCTGATTTTTTTTCGTGAATTCCAGGTTGGTCCCATAGTAAAAGTTGTTCATAATGATGAGTACTATGAACTCTTTTTGGCTTAGCATCCCCTTTCCGTATAACCCTGTGTACATAACACTGTGGTCAACAGTAGTTTTATTGCCCTTGATATAAGAGGGGTTTCGAATAATTTTAGCCCAACAATTTACTGAATTAGAATGGTTTTAGAATATTGGCTCTTGTTTTGTATAGATCTTCATTTTCATATTGTACTAAAATAAGCGGTAAGTTTGAGAAAAAAGTACGTAGAGTAAACTATGTATTGTTTACACTAGAAATTACAAACATAACCATAACAAAGTGCGGCCTTATCGCTAAGAGCTATCTCATACAGGAATACATAAGTTTCATCATTTTCAAGCCATGGCAGCGTTCAGTCGCCTCTTCATAATGACACTTGGTTTAATGGTCAAGCGCGGAGTTATACTCGATAAAAAAATATTTACTCGAAATTATGTCTATTTCTTTCCCATTATCATCATTCTCAACCTTTAGTCCTCCCACTGTTGGGATACAGCTCTACCCTCGAAGGTAGTAGGTAGAAGGTAGACCCTCGTAGATTAGGCCGTATTCCACCACGCTGGCCAAGTGTCAAGTGCTAAGTCTATTTCTTTCCTATAGATACTAATTGATAGACTACTGAAGTGTATTAATCTACCTGTTTTACTGCGCAACGATCAGCCCTACCGGGCGTAACCGGGAGTTATTCGACTGTTTTATTATTATTGCCCGATGGCGGCGCGAGGCCATTTTTCACAATGAGCCGCCATCGCCGGCGTGTGCCGCCCATTAAACTTGTTGCCTTCCTTCCTAATAAGAGCAAGGAGATAAAATACAGGGCGTGTATTAACTGCTAAATAAACTATGTATTAAATACAGTCAGGGGCATACAAACTGCTAACTAATCCATGTCTATAATACTCGGGGGTATAGGAACTGCTGGCTAATCTATGTCTGTAATATAGACGGGGGTATACAAACTGCTAACTAATCTACGTCTTTAATGAACTCGCTGACTTTTCTGATAGTAACTCTTAGCTAATCTGCGTATCTGTAGTTAGGGGATGAGGTCCGTACCGGAACTTATCGTGACTGCTAACTAAGCTGTGGCGGAAGGGATGGGAAGTCAACGGGGAGTCTTGTTCTGCAATGAATTGCCACAATTTGCCAGTTTTGGGAGTAATTAATCAATTTGTGGAATTTGATCTTTGTTAATGTGTTTAGGCTTTTTATAAATTATGAAACATTTTGTTGCAAATGGACTACATTAGCTGTCTTAGTATTTCGACAAAATTTACGAAAGCCTGAGAGATATAATCTTGACCCTTGCAAAGTTAGTGTCGCTGTCAATATATATTTTTGAAGTCTGCTTGCTTCATCGTCGACCACAGCGGCGATAAAAAAGCCAACAAATAACTGCAAACAACTGTTACAAGACAAAGAAAGAATATCATTAAAAAAATCCATTAAATGGTTCCTCACGTGTTGACTTCACCTTGGACATCTCTATAGGCACTGTAGGCAGTTAACCGTGATTGTATGAGGGGCCGGTGTGGGATCCTCGTACTCGTGAGTAATGAGCTTCAGACAGTTGGCAAATAATAGTTTATTAACTATAGTCACCGCGTTACCAACTGAGTCGTGCGGCCATAAATCATTTCTCTATGTCTATCTCGCTCGAACTTGTGGGTCTTATGGAGCCGCATAGTGATGTGCCTAAGATGCTTATAGGCGCATATCGATAAGAATAGAATCAGATAGGACGCGTTGCACATTCCTATCCCTATTGACGTTAATGGCCCTACGACTCAGTTGGTAACGCGGTGACTATAGTGGGGTTTACCGGTTTTGTATTCGCTAATTACAATATTTCTGCGTAGACAAGATGCGTCAGAAAACATGTCCTAAAATTGAACTCGCTGATTTTTTCCTGAGTACATACTTTAATCTAGGCATCTTCAAGGTTTTAGTGTGAAGATTTTTCTAGATTAAAGTGTTTAAAATCTTGGCAATACTGTTGCTTACCTTCCCTTGGTGGCCAAGCGTAGATCTGTTTTTAATAAAACCACTGCTGTTCAACCTAAGGGCTAGTCCCTAGCAGCTAGCAGGTGGAGAAAACTGAAAACCGTGTATTGTAAAGTGGCGTATCAGAGAGGTCTACTTACAGCTGTGGTCAGATCTATAAAAGGCTCCTCTCTAGGCTCTATTAAAGCTATTTTTTATTAAGATAAACAGATATTAGAGATATTAGACAGAATATGGCTTTATTGCACTCCAAACATATTATGAGAAAAAACTTTGACTATTAGTAAAATTACATTCGGTAGTACAAAGGCGGCCTTATCACCTAAAGCGATTTCTTCTAGACCTTTGAGTGTACAGGACTGAGAGGATTTAGGCTGCTTTGGGGTAGGTTGTATTAAAATAATTAAATCTTAGAGTTTTGATTGGCGGCACCAAGACGGCACCATTGACGCCATATTGCACTATCAGAAGTGAAAGCGTGGTAGATACATTTTTTATTTATTTAACAGATTTGTCTATTAATGAGTCTGCATCGATCTCGATTCACAACCGAACAAAAGCAGACCAGCGTCTAAAGTTCCATATTCAAACATTTATTATGATCTTCAAACTTTTAGGGGGCAAGGACGCCATTAAAACGATTTGTTATTATAATGAGACCAAATCAACAGAATGATGGCATTATTGTCTGACACATCGTCACATCCCATTGAGTATTTGCATGCCCGCCGCCGAATGAATACTAAAACCGGCCAGTGTGAAATATGTTGGAACAATGGAGTGCGTATGTTTATAGCTCAATACGCTGCGACGGGGATAATGTGGAGATAAAGAAGAGGCAGATGGGTAACTTGAAAGAAATGACCAAAGCGCCATCTACGTATACTGTTTTTGGTGTCAGATGTTTGTCGTTTTACTACGGCTATTGAGCCATGTCAGTTTTTTGCGGCCTAACGAAGGCTGGTTATTCGCCATAGCTGGCTGGCTATACTAGTTAACCTTTTTTTGTGTTCGGGAAGCTAGTTACTTCTATCTGTTCGCGCCAATACTTTCCCTCATTCTTGTTTTTATCTATTTTACCCGAGTGCCCAAAAGGAATTTAATGTTTTTCGGGTGCATGTAAGTAAATGTTGAAATCAGTTCAGCCAGCCGTGATGGGTGACAGACAGGGACATATTAATTTATCGTAATATCGAGGATATCATCAAAGTAATACTGCACATTCCATAATTTAATTTTAAAAATCAGTTTGATACGTAAGTTTGAGTAAAAAGTTAGACAGTTTTTTGTCTCTCCTGAAAAGTAGCGAAATTCTATTGTATAATCTGGCATGATACCCTTGATGTGATTTCGTGTGAACCAGTAAAATGTAATAGAGGTGCATTCATCCTGATTTTTTAAACCACGACGCTTAAACGACGGGGTGATAAGTTTGACCTGTCTGTTTTTTTTTTGTTAGAAAGGTGAATTAGTCGAGAGTGTTCTTAGCTATGTTTCATGAAATTCAGCCGTTTCAACGTTGGGGGTTTTTCAAATTTTGTAGTTGTCTAATTTGTACATCTGTTCCTATCTAGTCAGTGAATGTAATCTGCTAGTTTATTATGCGCGCGCCGGCGCGGGCGGGCGCCGCGCAACGCGGCCACCCCTCGGGCAGCCCTCGCGGTCTGACCCCTGTTGCACACGGCTACACTATCGATCTCGGACACGCGGTGCACTGTAGGGATGGGGACATGTTGCCGGCGTACACATCGATAAAGGTTGTGACGATAACTCAGAATTATCGTCACTATAATCTATGCTATACTATCTGTATAATTTGTCGTTCTTTGTGACATTGATCTGCAAAATAAAAAAAATGTAGATTGAAAAAGAAATCGAAATCGGTTCCTTCTAGGCAAGCGTGCTTCATCGTTCATTGCTCAGATGGCGGTCAAACGCAAGCTGAATAAAAATAACAATACGACTAAGAATAGAAGCTTTTGGCTCAAAAGTAGTAAACACTGTATTTCTGCAGCCGATGTGTTTTTAAGATTCATTAACATTATTCACTTTACATGAGCACAAGCGCGTTGCTTGCTTGGCACGAGCGAGCACGTGCTTGGAATGTTGTACTCGAAACTAGTGGTTACTATGCATTGTAGGCGAAATACAGTGAAAATCTATAAAGTAACGACCAATGCTACAGGTTCTAGTCATCAAATCTGAGATGCTTTTTCTTATATCTCTTTTGAAAAATTAATCAGCAAACGCACAAAACTTACATACCAGTTAAACAAAAGGTCTCTCCATTCCTATGTTGGGTAAAGATCTCTCATTTGCTGCCATCATCGATCATCGACTATCGATACTTTGTTTCCCACCCCTATTCTTCATTTACGATAGTTCTATAATATAGATACGACCACTACGGCGCCAATTACGGTCCCAATGTTGACATTTCCCTCACAGCTCCATGCACCGAGTCCCCTCCAATATTGGGACTCTGTATTGAAAGAGGAGACGAGACCAAAACTCATCGATATCGCATTCCACGGGAGATTAAGCTCGAACGTTTACTTTGCCTCCCTTCGAGACTAGGGGCCTCACTCTAGCGTACTCGATATTGTCTCGGTTACTCTAACTCTAATGATATTTCTAACAAATGAGACAGTGGCCGAAGTAATCTCGAGCTCTCCAGAATAAGGCGCAAGCTATCCGCAGATTTTCATGCAAGATTAGTTCGGCGTTAATAGTGGATAGATACTCCACTCGAAAGCTAAGAGCCTATATGTGTGTATGTATATTCATAGATGTTGAAGTGTTGATGTTGAGGAAAAGTTGCAGTTACTGTCAAATAGGTTTTTGATTCATTTTGGATCACCGTAATATTTATGTAATGTAGAAAACAAACGATGGAGTTGTGTGTTGAGTTGTACTTACTAAATTTGACTGGACGAAAGTTGTTACTGGGCTTCTTTATTGTAATAAACCGATATGAAGAGAACATAGATATTTTAATTAAACTGTAAAACAAATATACGTCAATAGCCTCTGTAATCTTGATATACGCATTACTGAAAAATACAGTACAATGAATACAAGGCTATCTGGAAGAGATCGCCCTTAGCGATAACACAGCTTATTGTACCTTAAGTTTTATTTTTCTGCAGACTAAGTGCTACGTATCGTACACTGAGAAAAAATTCACCTAAAGTACGGAGCATAGTGATAATCACCAAATACGATGATAAGCGCCAATTTTTACGGCGACAGCTATCATAATAAATACCTCTATATGGTTGTCACCCTAAAAACTGGTGCTAGTACTAGTTTTTACGATGCCAAAAAAATTGGTGCTTATCATCGTACTTTTTGGTGATTATCACTATGCTCTGTACTTTAGGTGAATTCATCGGAATTTTGATGGCTATTTTCCTTAGTGTAGTGTGTTGTACAATTAAAGTAAGAAAGTATGGATGAACTGTGTGAAAGATGATATGAAAAGGAAGGGAGTGTATTCAGATATGACGAGTGAAAGAGATGAATGGAAGAGGTGTACATACTGTACCGACCCCACGTAAGTGGGACAAGGGTAGGCAGATGATGATGATGAGTGTGTTGTACAATTATTCAGATATGGTAGAGTTCGCGGAAACGGCGACATTATCCTTAGCACTCGACGATGTACGTCAAGAGTTATTCGTAAAAGCGGTCGTAAAACAATTAGGAACGTTAATTCAACCCGTTCACTTGAGTTATCTGGATTGTGCCGAGTAGGTCAGGCTGAACAGCAGTTTGATACCTAAACTCGTGGCTTTTGAATATTTTCTGAACAGAGGACAAAAAGTCAAACAGTTATAACTCAAGTCGTACAAGGGTTGTCTCAAAGAGATCGCTCTTAGCAATAAGACCGCTTATTTGCCTATTTCTTTTTTTTTTTCCTTTTGTGGTGTCAATAATTGTAATAATTGAATTGATTGCGATTTTTAATGACTATATTCAGTTATTTTATAACTTCAAAAACGTTGAAATGTGCAATCAAGATAGCAGCGCCTCAAAGTCTGCCTTTCAAATTAGAAAACTACACAAAATAACATCCCAGTTTTCCAGCTCCCTCCCTCCCTAAGTCCGAAATCAGAAACTTCTAGAGGGATGAAAACACCCCAGCTTTCGATCTATCAAAATCTAGTCTATCCAATCTATCTATCTAATCATTGTAACGACTAGTTTCGGTCACATTCGAACACCGAATGTGACCGAAACTAGTCGTAGTAGACCACTTAATTTTTACGTGAGTATTCCCGTGTTTAATTATAACAAAAATGTGTGAAAACCACGTTAGTTTCCATAGTAAAACTCCAAGTTTGTTAACCAGGCGACGCTCAATACAAGCCGTACGTGACGGCTCGGCCGGAGGTAGCCACCGTCGACCTGGACGGCGACGAGGACTTCGTGGTGGTCGCCTGCGACGGGCTCTGGGACTTCGTTAGCGAGGACGACGTCGCGCTCGCTGTCTACAGGCAACTGGCGGCTGACCCGGGTAAGTTTTAATATACAATTGAGTGACGAGACGAGCAAAACGTTCGTCTGATGATAAACGTCATGTTTCGTAACAGGTCTGCGACACCCAGAATTTTGAACTTTAATAATTCAAGATCTTGCGCGGTGCTACGCCACCCTAAGACATACGATTTTACATCACTTATGTTACACCAATACTTCAAAAGCACAATCAATAACCGCTGCTGGAACTGGCTTCTACCTACATCTGGTACTAATGGTTATATTGGGTTAGGAGCTTTACGACAACATCTCTATTTGACTAGGCAGCAGATATGACTAGATCGCTTTATGACTAAATCGCGATATGACTATATCGCGTTGGGGTTAAATAGCTGTTCGACCATGTATGCTTACGTCCTATTATCAGTTCGACGTAATATCGATATGACGTACAGTTGTGTTTAAAAGTGGCACCAAGATCCAAGATAAAAGAAGTCAAAATGCTTTTTTTGAAGGTAACCGAAAAACGAACACCATAATATAGGGTTATTCATAAAGGATATGCTAAGCCGAAAAGGGCTTATAGTAATCATCATTATGAACAACTTTTTCTATGGGACCAACCCAGAATTCGTGAAAAAAAAATCAGCTGTTCCATACATTTTGTCGAGTGTCATTGACATTTTTCTATGGAACAGCGGTTTTTTTTTTCGTGAATTTCATGTTTTTTCCATAGTAAAAGTTGTTCATAATGATGAGTACCTACTATGAGCCCTTTTCGGCTTAGCATACCCTTTATGAATAACCCTGTATTTAACCGCAAATACAAAACCGAATTAGGCAAACTTGAGACACAGGAAATTATACCTATCGTGTTTTAAAAAAATGTCAGCGCTTTGAAACTTAAATATACCTATAACATTTTGTTTTTAATATAGGTAAGTAAATTAAAACTAAACTTTACAACTTGAATGTTTTGATTTTGGCCATAGCTGTACTTTAGAAAACAAACGAGGATTAAGTCATTACGCTCTCTTGTCCTTTAGCGATGTAGTCCAAAAGCAATGTAACCCCAACGCGATATAGTCATATCGCGATTTAGTCTTAAAGCGATCTAGTCATATCTGCTACCTAGTCAAATAGAGATGTAGACGTAAAGCTCCTAACCCGTTATATTGGTTGTTCCATTGATTGAACCGGGTAAGTCACATAAAGTGCCTTTTCACACGTACCGGTTGCCGGGTAGCCGGCGCCGGTTACCCGGCGGTGAAGTGTATGGGCATGGTACATAGCTTTCACATGTACCGGCGTTATTTATCCGGCAGGCGGGTACATTTGACACCGGGTATCCGGCGCCGGCTACCCGGCAACCGGTACGTGTGAAAAGGCACAAACTCTTCAACAGCTCAGTCGGTTGCCGCTGCTTTAGCTGTCTTTTATCAACGTGTGATCCTACTAGTTCAATCAGTTGTTTCATTGATGGAACTGGTTCAAGTTTTTTTTATAAAACATACGGCTCGACATGAACTTCGTCTTTATATTTCCAGCGTTAGTTACTCTATGTTATCTTGACGTCAACGCTTTTAAATATTTTGTACTTTATATTTACTATTACTGTGTTCCCGGTTACCACAATTAAATGTTGGTCTCAAACTATAAAAAAGTTAGGCTTAAAGTTGAAGCCGAGAAAATTGAAACGGAAATTGTTTTTGAGGATAAACTCATTTCCAGCTGTGCATACGGAAATAGAGTTGTCTGCTGTAAATATGTAGTATCGTTATACCCATTACGAAACCTCTTTAAAACTAGTATTTATATTGGAAACAAGCTGCACCCGGCGGTTTCACTCGCTGTTTTTTTTTTACTTTTAAACCTTCCCTGTATTAGAGAGAACAAAACAAATGAAATGAAAATCAAATCTGTCCAGCCGTCCTCGTGTTTTAGCGAGACAAACAAGCAGCGATTCATTTTAAAATATAAGAAAGAAGACAATATCAAAATAATAGCATTTATATTGTACTGTTTCTAAATCGATTATGTCATTAAAACTTAACAACTTCAACACATAATAGACACCTCGATTTCTCAAAATATTCTAGACCACCTACCTACCCAACTAATTGCCATACAGTTCCGATACGCATATCACAATCGGGAAAAAACTGTGAATTACGGTACTCTACGACCGTAAATAATTCTGCCAAACGATCCCAATCACGAATAGTTTCTAAAAACGACTCTAGATTTACGGAAACGATTGAAGATGCTAATAAGCGTGAGAGATACAAGCTCTAAAGAGTATTGTAAACACTCCATTTTAGAAAGCAAACTGTATTAAACTGTACACGTTTAAATTGTATCAGATTCGGTATACGAGTAAATAGGGTCGGGAGAGATATTACCTTCTATATGAATTTATCAAATTCTGATGAAAAGAAGCCATAAAAATATCGCTGTAGGTATATTCGTTGCTTACGCTAAATACTCAACTATTATTTGCAACGTCATGCAGAGCTCAAATAACATCAGCGGTACAAGCTAGCTCAGCTTGTATGTTGATTCCCACGGTATCTAGTAATATCCATGGTTTCCATGTTTACAAAATAGCGAAGGTATTATCTATCGCCGACTCTAACCTTGAGTTCGACACCTATTCAACGTCATGAGTCACCAGCGGCTGGCAGACGGAAAATTGCATCTCGCCGTCAAAACAAGGTAGAATGCGCCGCGACAGGCATTGCCAAATCGCCTTGACTTGCAAAAAGTTTAATTAACCGTCAAAAGGAAACAAGGATTTCGCCAGTCGCGCATAAAGGCGATTGACATTGACACATGAGCCTCGATCGAGCACTTATAATGGCGCTTTGAGCATTGTTCGCGTCTTTGAGAGCGCCCTTGAGCGCCGCCCAAGCGAGACCTTTGACACATTAACTTCCCCATATTGTTACCCTCAAATGTAACCGCTGAACTCGGGGCAGCTTTGTGTTTCAGAGTAAGTTTTCCGCCCCCAAATCTGTGCGAAGTGTCTAATGGAGCTCGGTGCTCGGGGCGATAAGAACTCTTACACTCTACAAGTTTTTTCCTCCTGTTTTGTAAATATTATCCCTTTTTATTGAGGCTCGACTGAACGAGGGCTGGAATGGGACATTTTTTCGAGATAGGGATAACGGTCTCTTTTGAAACAAATTGTTTGAGGTCTTCATATTTTTACTGTAATTTAAAGTGGGGTGAAATGTAATTAAGTCGTAGATATTGTAATCCGGCTTGTTGACACATCGCATACAAGGGACGTGTCTCCCCTCGGCGCCGCGCGCCGGCTGGAAATCCATCATAGCCGGCTATTGTTGCAGTTTGACACGTGATTCGGAGGTATTGGACGCTGTAGCTCATAATTAACCAATTATTCTGTCAAACTTAGATTGAAATTCGATACAAAGCGTAATTGGTGTTATTATGGTATTAATGCTAAAGTAACGTTACTCGTCTAACTTATATCATTGTGATCTCCTACCTCTATAAAAAGCAAAATAGACGATGCTGTCTGTCTAAATCTTGAATGGTTGTACAAATTTATTTGTACAACCATTCAAGAATAAAGCGTAAGCGTAGCGTAAGTTAAAGGAATAAAGCGTTTGACGGATGCTTTAGCATCCGTCAAACGCTTTATTCCTTTAACAATAAATACACGTAACAAGACGTGTGTTGTCGGACAACGTTACATCATCGTTATTCGTCCAATAACGTGTCACACAAATCACTGTCTCGATTTCGATCTATTCCCATTCAGGCGGAAACAAAACACCTGTAGAAAACCTTGGTGCATAAACTGAACTCGGGTCTCTTTGTTCGATGGTGTTGCGAAAAACCTGGCGAACAATAAGTACCTAAGCAGTTTATGTACCGTAACGAGATTGCAGTAGAGTGCCTAGATTTTAGCCCGAAGTAACTGTTACTTAACCTGGACTGTGGTCAGACCTCCCCGCAGCACTGTCGTAATTGTCGAGGAAGTGGGAAAATGGAGAAATTTGATACTTTGTATCGAACCCCCTCCAAAGCCGCTGTGAAGCCTTTCTAATTTATCACCATTGTGAACTCCACGTAAACACAGTATTTTTTCATGATTTGTTTCGAAGTAGGGGTTGAATTTAAAAAAAAGAATCGTCTGGTTTGTAATAGCCCGTTTGTTTTGGAATTTGTGGGGTGAAGCAAACAAAGGCGGACTTGAGTAAACTGTATCGAACTAATTTTCATCGATTATTTTAATTCAGGTGACGAATTCTTTCAATACTTTTCTTACGTAAAACAAAAATTATGTTCTATTCGTAAAGTTTTTCTACAGTTTTGGTGTGACTAGCTTTTATTACATCAACGATGAAGCTCAGGAATTATGGAACACAGGCTCGAGTGTTTGACGTGAAATTAAAATTTGTGTGACAAAAGTTTTCCAACGAACGTCATTTTGCACGCTTTGGACTGTCCCAAAGTTTAATTTAATATTCATTTCGTCGCTAATCCCTTTGCCGAATAAAACGCTAAGCTCCAGTGGACACTAGACCCCTTTCATTGGATTAAGTGATTTGAGTGTTTAAACTCGGCTTCCAAAGAGGGTGGCCAGTCGGCACTAATGCGCCCTCCGGCCGTTTTAGAACCTCTTGGGCCCTCTCCAATTTTCACTCGTAAAACGTTGGATTTAAAGGTCATTTTAATTTATTGACATGCAATTCAGGTACGTTTTGCGTGACATTTTCCAGGGAAACCTTTCGTCCTTTCGATATAGATTATCTCAATCTAGTCTACGTTGTAATCGTATTACGAGCTAGTGTTTGTGTTACTAGATAGGTTGATTAACAAGTCTGTTATCTTAATCTTATTGATTTTGAATAATTGATTAATTATTTTATAAGATTTCGAGAGTGAATCGGTTACTTCTAGGCAAGCGTGCTCCGTCGTAGACCGCATCATTGCTCACCGTCAGGCGAGACGGCGGTCAAACGCAAGCCAATAATTAAATGATCAGGCGAGCGATTTGCTCGTCTCGTCACTCAATTGTATAAAAAAAGTAATAAAAATAGAAGTCGCGATTAAATGCTCGGTAAAACAGTGCGACAGTGCCAAAATCCGTGGCGTCTCGCGTGGATCGATGCTCGATAACGTTGTGTACAGTACCGATAGAGCGATAAAGCTTATTGAAATGCTGCTGAGTGGGCACGCCACGCATCACTTGCTGCATACGATTACGGCAAAAACCTGACTCGATGTAAACAGCTGCATGTATTAACAAGCCAGGTTTTTATAATACAACAGACTGTTACTACTGATCGAATCAAATTGTAAAATCGAATCGATATCGATCTTTATCGACAGATATTGTGAACAAAGACGGTCTATTATTGAACAAAGCTGTCTCGTTCCCTCTAGTACAAGTGCCTACATTCATTACCTACGGATTTATATACAGAAGCTTAAATAAACTGAACTTATTTCTTCTCATTAGAACCAGCATGATTTACGTAGCTTTCTTCGAGAAAACGTCAGGTAATCAAATGGAAAGCCAATCACTGTGCAACTGAAGCATTAGCGTGGCCCTACAATATTATCAAGTCCATTAGATTTACAATAAACCTTAATACCGTTCTCTTGTTAGGGATAAGATACGGCTGTTAATGGCTCAATTAAAGAAATAAAACGGACATGTAAATGGATCAAATGAGACTAACACTAACAAGCAGTCTGAATTATAGGATTTCGCAATGTTTTGTCGCGGCGGTTGGCAGACGCGGCGTCAACACGCGGGGACCTAGACACTGTTGGATGCCACCGCTGTATGCCAACTCTCATTCATTATCTAACAGATACTGGTTGGACTGATTTAAATATTTACAACGATACACGAGAGCGCAAGGGAGAGAACGCCATCAGGGTTATCTCGAACTTCTCAGTACAATACAATGACCAGTACTAGGATATCATATACACTGCGACTTAAAAGAAAGAAGAAATGAAGAAACAATTCAATTTAGTTTCTCCGCACAGCACTACATTGCGCTCGTCACCTGTTTTATTAGTAGTTAAAACTCTTATACTATATAGCCCTGTAATTTCAGTTGGACATATTGCTCTCCAGCCCGGAACACAGTAACGTTTGCTCACCACTTGGTGGTTGAATAATTGAGTACTTTTAAAATAATGATACAATGCTGAGGATGTTCATTACCTCGTCTAAAACCACAAACATTTATAATATAAATAAAAAGCCGCAACAAATAGACAAATGGCTGCTTCGAATAATGGCGGCAATTACCTAAAGAACATAAATGGGCGTTTTAAAAGAGAATGTGTCTACATATTGATAAATGAGAGTGGGCCCTAGTTGCTAAACAAGCCGTGGACTTGGGCCATTAGTGAGTGCAGAGAGATTTGTAGTGGTTATAGCCCTTTCATGTGTTTTACTACGAATGTTTCTGTTTAGTGTAAACTTTTGCTTACACTACGATTTTACTCGTGTTTTTTCCACAAAAAGTACATATTAATGCACATTGTTAGTTGGGTTTTAGGTGGCAGACCAACTCCGTACGAAACATTTTTACATTTTTAACGAAAAAGTTTCCGAAAGACAGAAATATCTTGTACTCGTTTTTAACAAGTTGAACATGAAAACTGAAACAGAAAAGTTATTTACGGGACAAAGCTCAACATGACTCTGGCTCTGAAATAGCACTGTGATTCTATTATGGCCCTCGAGCCGAGTCTGGAGAGGTAAGAATGAGGATGAATTGTTCTAGCGTTCTGAATTTCTTTTCTCGGCTCGCGTTTGATGTGAGAGTCCACTATGACGTAACAGCTCTCAAAAGTCGCTTCTCAAAGCGGTATACAAACACTATACGTATACAAACAAGCTGTAGTAACAGGTCTCTTTTTCTAATATTATAAATCTGAAAGTAAAGAGTAAGTTCGAATAGACCAGTTGATATTAAAAATGTTAGGTAGAAGGCAAGACTACAGGGCAAGAATGAATGATAA
Source organism: Alcis repandata (assembly GCA_949125135.1). Classification (NCBI taxonomy): domain Eukaryota; kingdom Metazoa; phylum Arthropoda; class Insecta; order Lepidoptera; family Geometridae; genus Alcis; species Alcis repandata. The sequence goes on along the minus strand of OX421226.1, from coordinate 3,554,677 downwards.
ATACATGAGTTGATAGCCTAATGTAGATCTATTCAAGAATTACGAGAATGTGGGTTTGATTTGAAAAATAAGGGGAAATAGATTTGATTTTATATAGAATTTACAGCAATATGAACTTAGATAATTTCTCATTGGAAACCAACTCGCCTGACGGTGTAGCTAAGCCAGTTCATAATAAATAACACTCACACAGTCACAAGCAGTACTCATTTTCCCTCAGATTTTTCCCGCAAAAATATCATTTACCTGCACAATTTGCCCGTTGGCTTGTAGCGGTAATGGAATCTTCATTCTTGTAACGAAATATCAGAGAAACGTAATGATTTCCCGTAAATCTGTGATTTGAGTGCGCGTTTTCGGCCTTTTCAGGAATGGTTTACGTGTCGTGAATTCAGGCTTCGGGACGGTGCTGTTCGCCAATTCGGAAAATGTTGGTGAAAATTGAAACTAAAGATATCCATTATTTCTAACTAGAAATATGTACTGGATTTTTTTCTAGTCATTTCCAGTTAGATAAATAGAACATCTTTTTCGACATCGAAAATTTAACGCTAACATCCTTAGTTTTAACAACAATATTATGTTCCGTTGAATACTAAAAGAAAACAAAATAAAATATTCAGTCGTCATTTTCTGCAGAAAATAATCACATCAAATAAGTACGACAGCAAGATTTTTGAAAAACAAAAAAACATTAAATATTCCTAACAAGGTTTCAAAAACATCGTTCGTAACAAATAAGACTCTCGAATGCTTGATTACAGTAACGTGTCATAATTGGCCCACTTGCTCAACCTAATAGCGGTGTTAAAAAGTAAATAAAACACGAGTCCGTCGAAAGTGCCGAGATTCCCTACGAAAGTACAGCCGGTGCCGCTCCACATGGCATGTCGGTCGATTCCGCGACGTGCTACGAGAATTTGCATCGTGAACATGCTATATGACCGACGACGCCTGCGCGCGTGCGTCGCTTCACTGAACCTCGGTTACATGTTGCCAAAAGCTATTAAAAAAGAAAATAATATTAAAGGAAAAATCTAGTTTTAATCATGTATATCTTATACAGGGTTATTCATAAAGGGTATGCTAAGCCGAAAAGGGCTCATAGTACTCATCATTATGAATAACTTTTACTATGGGACCAACTCCAAATTCGCGAAAAAAAAATCTACTGTTCCATACATTTTGTCGAGTATCATTGACATTTTTCTATGGAACAGCTGATTTTTTTTTCGCGAATTTCGGGTTGGTCCCATAACAAAAGTTGTTCATAATGATGAGTACTATGAGCCCTTTTCGGCTTAGCATACCCTTTATGAATAACCCTATATAATGCCTATCTATTATCGGAAGTAGCGACTAATTGGAAATTAGCGGTGGCGTGAGTGAGCGTTAGAACTTTCGTGGCTGATCCATGAAAGTACCAAAAGCTATCAGCAGTTTTTCTGTCGTACAAAACAAGACATGCTTTGGTTTCTTTTCCACAGCTGATATCCTGAATGAGTCTTAAAAGTTTTGTATCGCTTCTTCAGTGCTATGGAGTCAGTATCTCCACCTTACTCGCTATATTGTATTCCGTGCCACACCCGCGTACTAATGTGCATTTCCCTCTGCGTCACTTACTTGAAAACTATAAATAGACTTCTATTTTAAATTGAAATCGTTTTGTTATCTTTCGTGCTGTCTACCGGATCTGACGCTTCTAAGAACTTTGTAGTGCACGTGTTTGGATTAAATTTAAGCTTTTCCTTTCCGTTTTATTTCTATACATTTTTACGGATTATTTCGAAGCCAGATATTCTAAAAGCAATTAAAACGAAAGCTCGAAATAATATTGAAAATAATCAATGTGAAAATATTTCTAACTGGATCGCAATTTTAATTTCATCCCCATATCTCCCGCCACAAAAGACGTGTAAATACTATAGGTACATTAACGTGTCGGTATGTTTATAGAACGATCCCGCATACAGATAGTCGTGTAGTGATTATGCATTTTGCAGTCGAGTGGTCTGTGCAGCCGCGAGGGGCGAGGTTCGCAATAAAAATGTAGCTTGGGGTGTGCGAGGGATGCTCGTTACCGCGCCCGACCTCCGCGTCGCTTTGACATCATTACATTTATTGCGCCACCCTGTCTCCTTGTACCCGTGAAACCCCCTGAACTTGTGATCTCACAATTTATTTCGTGAGGAAACTTCGAATAAAGTTCTAGAGCCGGCGCTCCGGCGGCTTCGGCTCTTTATATAAAAGTAGCGAGGTGTCATTAAACTTTCATAGGCGGATCTAATTACAATGGTTTTGTCGGGAAAGTTGTGACTTATGGCTGCTGTGTATAATGCTTATAAACTTTATAGATTCATGGTGCTGAATTAATGTGATTTTTGTTCGTGTGCGAGATTTTTTCTGTGCTTAGCCAAGGATACTCAGTGGATTATGTACTCGTATGTCGTCATATGTGTTCATTTAGTGAGACGGACGCTTTATTACTCTAAGAAATCTGTTATTCAAAGATATTCAGAGCCAATTTGAAATCCAAACCTTTGTCCGTTTGTAACACCGCACCGCAAGGATTCGCAATTTGTATCCTCTCGGTCCCCTCCTGAGGCTGGCTGCGAACATCGTAATCCTTTCAATCCAATAACGGAGATTACAGAAGCTTAATTTATGCGGGCTTCTGCGCATCCGCTTTTAAATTCCAATGCCAATACGATCGTCGCAAAATTTAAAAATCGGCAAAATAAATAAGATAAATAAACAAGCTGAGTACGAAAGCGAATCGCAAATAGTAGAGAGTAAAAATTAAAATTCTTCAAAGTCGAATCACTTTTCTATGAACGTGGCGTTCGTTTCAGACGAAAACATGGCGTCAACACCCTTGCGTCCGATGTTAAAAATACAATTGCAGAATCATGAAGCTCGATCATCGGTGACGCTGCGACGGTACCGCATCTTTTAATTTTATCTCGTCGTAAATTGTGTATTGGATGCCGTCCAGATGTTCCGTCTACCTCACCTCACCGGTCGATTCCGGGACCACGTGGGAGGGCGGACTACACTGAGATAAAATTCACCTAAAGTACGGAGCATACCAAAAAGTACGATGATTAGCACCAGTTTTTACGGTGACAACTATCATAATATGTGGTTCTCATCCTAAAAACTGGTGCTAGTACCTACTAGTTTTTACGGTGACAACCATATGAAAAAACTTGTCACCGTAAAAACTGGTGCTAATCATCGTACTTTTTGGTGATTGTCAGTATGCTCCGTAGTCCGTACTTTAGGTGAATTCATCGGAATTTTGATGGCCATTTTTCTCAGTGCACGTGGGAGGGCGGACTAGTGGGCACGCTCTTGAGCCCAGGGTTGCCAGAATTAAAGTATAATAGACGGTGCTTGAGGAAACTACACACATGACTTCATTTCTTCGAGCAGGGTACGGGATCTTAAATAAAGATCTGTGGTGCAGCTTCTAATCTCGTGTGTGAAATCGAAAATTAAGAAACTCAAGTCATTTCGCAGTCTAGTTCACTTAAGCTTATGTAACTCAAACAATAAAACAAGAACTGTGCCTGTTAATTTGAACAGCGTGTGGCAGTTGCTGACGAAAGTTTTTTCATTTACTTTTAGTCCTGTTTAACGAGGATTTCATAAAGATACTGAAGTACTATTTATCTCGCAAGCTAACAACCCTACAATAACAATGATAGCAAGATTGCACATTATGATAAGCGTTTATGAAACTGCTGCTCCACAGATCGAGGCGTTTTCATGAATGTAGGAGCACTACGTGTCCACACTTTAGTAATAGTTCCGGTTTGCTATCTGTCTCATAAATGATGTCTTTATGCTGCCGTTGTGATAAATAATGTTCAGCTATGTTTATTACGTGGTTTGACTCAAGATTTACAGTTGTTACAATCAAATTGGAATAAAACGTGGTCTATGTTTTCCGTAGTCTTTGAATACCTGCTAGCTGTAAAACAGACGGAGAAATAGTCATTTCACAAAAAATATTTGTGTGAGTGATCATAATATTTTAATCGTGCAAGTTATTTTCAACTACTGAAACATGTTGAAGTTTTACAATTTACAAGAATAATTTATGAATTTTTATGTTTGTGTTTTTTTTTTGTATTTCGTTTGTGTAGACTGGAGAGTATTCGAGGACACGATTTGTGTCATACGCGATATATTTATAGCGACCGATGTCGCGGTGAGTCCTTTCGGCATGAATAATGTAAAGTGTATCAGACGGGGCACGAGCAACGCGGCCCGTGCCGGCTCATGTTATCCGGTAACACGCCCGCTTTATCCGGCCTAGCGACCGGTGGCAGGTGCCTCGACCCCAATGTGTTCGATTTAGATCACGACACCTTGCTCCCTACTCATTTTGGCTTAGTTTTGTGGCCTTAACTCGGAGCGATCGATTCACTGGCTTGGTAGTTTTGTGTTGATAATATTTTACTAAATAACACGAGATTTGCAATGTCAATCATTTTCTTTGATCAGAAATACGAAACCTAACTGATTTTAGCTCGTGTGTTGTCAGTTCCAAAATTTCAATGGATTTTCTTGCCTCTGATTTTGTGTCGTCTATATTTTTCTCGAGATTTGCGACGTCGATTAGTTTTACGTATAATACGCGTAGGATATTATATTAACTTGTTCGCCAATAAATCTACACGTAAAGTAAATAGAGATTTGCTCAAAATTCTCGCATCTTCGTGATCGTTAAGATATAAGATCTCAAGTGAAAGTTCCGAGTTAGTAATGTGCATATACATCTGAGGTGTGCGTGCGCGCTGCTCAGTGTTAATTAACGCTCGATCTTACACATTTTATACTTACATGTAACTAATGTAAACTCATTTGTTTGAGGTTAACGACACGAGATTACAACGCCCAACATATATGTATACATGTGTCATGGTTTTCACGGAGAAAGTGCGCGGTTGCTACCGGGTTCACGTTTGGCTCAGTTCACGTTATCGTAATGCTCGTCAGTTCTTCTTTGCCAATTAATCCTATCGGCGCGAACATCGGGTACAAATTGCGGACTCGCTGGCGTCAGTCACGACACCGGCGAAACTATCTAATTGAGTTCACACATGAACAGTGCTGGAGAATGCAGCGCGCCCATCGCTGCCGTCGCACGCTCTCCCCGTCCCCGTGCTTCTAGGCTGTCGTAGTCGCACTTGTAGCTAGCTGCTGCAGAAACTATCAAAGATTCTCTATATTAAATGCCTAACTAATTTAGTAAACAAGTTACCTTGAGGCAAACACATATTGCTTATTACTTCCTTGCCAAATTTTGATGACGATCGGTTGAACCGGTAAGTCACGAAAAGTCTAAAAATTTAGCGATAGTACTTTTTTATTATTTGTTTGATAATGTAATAGACGACACTTAAGTTTCAAGAAGCTAATACCAAAATTAGTAACACTTCAATATGCCACATTCCTTAATTAGCATCAATGATTAACTGCTCTTTCGATTTATGTCGACCGGTTAATGCGTTGATTAAGTACATGTGAGAATTAAAGCAATTACTTTTTTTGAATAATTGGTAAACATTTCACTGTAACTTGCTTATATGTCATGCTGCTAATATTCATTTAAATGATTGATTTATGCATCCAAGGAGTTAATAGACGACATCGGCGTCATTTTAAACGATCTTTTAGTTTCTGGGTAATTTCTATAGAGCATCGTTTAGTTTGCTAAAGCTAGTCTCGTAGATTTCTAGATTAGAGCTAAAGTTCCAAGAAGGCCGTCCGAGTGATCTTTGATACCGTTTACCTACTTTGTTTGGACAATCGCTCCATCACGTAGTATCGGAGCCAGACGGCGTCATGTTGCTATTGTACAGGCTGTAAATTATAATCGTTTACTTCGCGAAACTTTCTCACGGTCTTAAATAAATAAAAGAACATAACACGAGTTGAAACGAAATTACAGTGAGTATGTGTTTGTTTTTAAAACTTTGTAATTAAGGATAATTAATAAAATTTTATTTACTTTAATTAAGGCTTGAATAAACAATTATCCACGTAGGTATTTGCAAGTACGTAGTTCCAAAAAGAAGCTAACACAATTGTAAAGTATCGATCGTGTCGTGTCCCAGCACCCTGTATATTTAATTCTTCGGAATTACCCTCTCAGTCACGTCTATTCCATGATTTCCGTGTCAATTGATTATGAACCAGCCAGCGCTGATTCGCGAATTTTCTCGCACGCTATTTCTTCGTAACAACCTGTACATACGACTCCTGGCGGACTCGTCTGTGTCCATATAAATTGATTACGAATAAGTCCGGTAAGAAGCGTTGCCTTATCGGGCGGCCAATTTTGTTTTTCAAATCTGGCCTGCAATATACTTTTTTTGCAGAATAAATTTGCATGGCGGCATTGAATATTCGCAGCCGGTCGTCGAGCGTTGTTTGGTTTGATCCTTGTTTGCTCACTGTCCCCATTGTTCTCTCCTGGTATATCGGCGAGACGTGACAGGGAAACGGTTATGAGAAAGTACTTTTAGTTTTGGCACTGGTTTGATGTCGCAGTGATCGCTATGGAATTAAGTAATGCGTCGTCTATTAACCTTTGACCTTGGACCGACAAAGCCTAACGCCTTGACGAGTGCTAACGGGCGTTAACGACGTCGAATAGTTGACAAAAACGCACCCCACCATAATATTAAAAATTTAATATTCAAACTTTTTAGGGGTATTTGAATTTTTTGGGTTTTATTTTAATTAAAAGCCTTAACGTGCAAGGCACAGCTCAATTAGGTATTTAACTAGTAATGAAAGACCCTGACTAGTTAAAAACATTTTGAATTAAATACTCAGACTTCTGAATATTCGCTACACAAATATTGATCGATCAATTTGTTCTGTAATCATAATTAAAATTTTGGCCTTGATGGTCTTTGCAGCTATAGGTAAAGGCATAGTATGTGGTGCTGCAAGTGTGTGCGTACCGCAGAGCCGAAGTCTGTATTCATGCGACGCACTACCACAATAGACTTGTGTTGTGTGCTGATGTTTTTTGCCACCGCGCGTTTGGTTCAATGGCCGAGCAATTTTCGTACACCCGGCCCCCGAATTATTAAGATGAAACAGTCATTATTTACCGAGATACGTCTAGCCGTCGCCTGTGAAGTTGTCTCAACGTTTTGGATAAGAATTTCTTCTTCTTTTTTTGTTTACCTAGTCTATTTTATAGTCGTGGCATCATAAAAAACATGTCCATTTAATTTTGCATCAGCCAGCTTTGCAGTTTTTGGTTTGGCTATCACCTCAATTTTTTCTGCAAATTTTTACTCGACTGTTGCTGAACACGTTTTTGTCTGAACTCTTGAAATGATGACTATATTAATTAGCGGTACATTAGATAAAATAAACTCCTCCAGCCTAGAGCCAATCTAAACCGATAAATCTATTATTGTTTATTAATAAGTATCACACGAATGAGTAATGGCCCGTAATTGGTCACAGGGGCTATCGCCATTAAACGAAGACAACGTGACATCCGTTTGCTAACTGTGAATGTTATCATTGAACCCATATTTGTGAAATTCCAAGTATAGCATGTTAAATAACTTCTCAAAGCTGAAATAGAAGGGTTACCGCGACTAGTGGTATTAGCTGGTATCCTTGTCACAGATCCATTCTGGAAATGGACAATCAGTTTGCAGATGTTACGCCATAAAGACGTGACGGGCGATTCTTGATTACATGTCGATCTTGATGTTGCGAAAGCATCGAGTTTGTCTCCATGAGTCATGTATTCACATTTGGTACCTCAGCTAGACGTATAGCCGCGAGCTGCTCTGCCTCATTGGGATTCAGCACGACTTCTCGACCAAACTTCACCTTATCCGGCCACTTTGTAATGTCTTCATTGTTCACCCATTGGTAAATCCTCTAATATTTAGTGGCGTGCAACTTTGTTCGCTCTAGCGTTTTATTTTCATTGATTTCCTATAATTGCTGTCAACATTGTATTCTATGTTTCCGGACTACATTGTCGCTTGTCTAGAATTATGATGTCTGTTAATCGACCATATCAAAATGGGATTATATGCTTGTGTAAGAATATTTTCCCATTAAAGTTTCTACATTTGGCGAAAGCAAGGCTGCGCATGAATGGTTAATTGCTCAACGAGAGTCGTCTACATGTTAATGCGGGCTACACACGACATTAAGTCATTTGCATCGTTTAGACTTTAAGTTGCACTGAAGTTGAATGGAAAATGTCGCGACGCAATCAAAGAAAGTGAATGAATCATCCTCATTGTGTAATTTTTTGCGGTAAATGAAATATTGGAGATCCTCGCGACGCCGCCGCGTCGTAAGCTTTCGAATACCCCGAATAAGCTGCACATTATACCTTCATACTTACGCAAATACATAAAGGTTTATCCCACCGTCTGTCATGTAAGTACGCCTATTTCGAATAAAATCATACAGGCTTACATTTTATGTTCATGTGTTGTTCATGTGCCTTTTGGAGACCTGTGGGAAATATTGTTATACCTACGAGTTTAGTCCAAACGCTAACAATGTCGAATTAGTACCGTGTTGCTTGTATGGAGTGTTACGTCAGTTTTGCGCCGATTTCACGGCTGGTGCGTTTTGAACTGTTCCTAGTGGAAAAGTGAAGTGCGAAGTTTCGGCGAGGCGGCGGCGCAGCGCACCGCGCGCGGCGGAGCGTGGCGCGCGGGGTCGTCGGCTCCGCCGCGCCGGCCACGCCACCAGGCCGGCCATCACGCCTTATCCGACCATTTGCAATTTGTATGTACACATTACAAAACTCATGTATGATACAGAACACGATTTATACTTTTGTGTAATCTCAAACAATCATCAAAAATATGAAAATGCGATAAAAGCTTCAAACCAAATGAAAGCATGAATCTGGTGCCTTCACTAACTATTGTCCTCGATGAAGCGTCGCAAATTGAGCGGATTCTGGAGGTTTCTGCGGCAGGCGACAGACGGTAACATCTGGAGGGCGCATTGCGCGGGCGTCGGGGGGCGCGCGGCCCGCGGGGTGCGCTCGGGCGCTGCACCGGGCTCGCGCCGCTCGCCAGTCCCCGAGACACCGGCCGCGCGAACGGCCACCGCGATACCGCGTCCGTGTACCGAGTACCGAGCCAGTGATCCCGCCCGCCAGGCGCCCGGCACCGGCATCCCTGCGCTCTGAACACATGTGAGTCCTCAGCACCCGCGCCGAACTCACCGTCTCGCTCCCCGCCCGGCACCTGCTCGCCGGCCGGCTTCGCCAACTAACCTAGCTTCACGTGCTCTGAGCAATCGGAGATATATGCCGCTGGAAATGTAGTGCTTGGTGTGAATGTGAAAGAAGAATGTTTGAGTGATTGCGTGTTAGTGAAATAGTTTTCCAGCTTTCTCAAGAAAAGACACCGGCTTAGAATTTGAAGATTCTAATAAGATTTTAGAAAAGCTCTAGCAGTAGGTGGAAAACATTTATTTAAACGTTGATAAAATGTGTTTTTTAGTTTCAATTAAATTAAACTGATTCCCCATGGGCCGCGCCGCCGCGAACATGCAAGCACGGCAGGCCGGGCCGGCCGCTCGCTGGACGGAGGTCTTCGAACCGTACCGTGGAAATGGGATTATTGCACGATGCTCTTAAACGCTGTTTTGCGCTCTTTCTATCTCTTGTAATAAATAAATGGACGTGTCCATAGCGACGGCGGATAATCCAGTTAGAGCTCGGAGTTCTCGAATAGACATTTATTGTGTATGCTCTTAATTTTAAGTCTTGACAAGATGGCACATAGCACAGTCTTGAGTTTCGGTAAAGTCTCAAAGAAAAGATTCTTTGTTTAAAAATATCACCGTTTCATATCAGTTTGTCTGGTTTATTTTGTAGAGCAGATAATTTGTTTCAAAATAATACAGAACTAATTGTTTAACTAATTAATTAAGAAAGGCAAGCAATTACTACAGAACACAACATAATTAAGATTCCCACAAACTCATATCTTTGTAATATCAAAGGGTTAAATTGAAATTATTGTCGGCACCTGCATCCGTTCCGAAAGTGTGTTACGTTGTGTACTTGACGATTTATTATCACATTTGTTATTTGTATTTACAAATGCAAATACAAAATTAAATTAATCAATCTATAATCGAGCATAACTAATTTAAGGTTTGTTTCCAAAGGCTCCGGAATTAGTCAGAAACTGTCAGGAGCCAATAGCTTTTCCAATTTACAATTTCGTGTTACTGTTATTTATTATTTCGAGTTATTTTATCTGTACTAACTAATTTAAACCATAGATTCGATCCCAAAGACTCCCGAATTAGTCAAAGACTGTTAGAAGCCATAGCTTCTCTTTTCTCTTTGAAGTTATTTTATTTGTATCAAAAACCTAATCCAAAAAACACCTGTCGCATTTTTCACATTGTCGGCTCGCGTAAAATGGCTCCAGTTTCCACAACGAAATGGATTCAATAGGAAATCTAATAGACAAGACATTCTTAATCCCTTATAGAGCTAATTGAAACTGCTCTCTCCGCGATAGGGCTAGACGGTAACGCAATCGGCCCCGTTGCGGCGACAGACAGACAGACAGATGTATGTCTCATTGAATTGTCAACAACTAGATATCTACTCGTACTGATACTGGTCTTTTAATTTCTTACTTCAGGTCTTTTCTTAGCTCTGATATTTTTCGAAGGATTTAAACTCACTAAGTGTCTCTAGAATTGGTTGGTCAGTTAGAGTTTTGTGCAATTGATTTACTTCTCAATTAAAGGGTTAATTAAGATGTATACTTTTAAATTCTCTCATTTTAGACCACAACTCAGGTGGCTTTTTGTACAAATTTCAATAGAACACATCTGCCATGCCTTGCGTCGAGTAAGATCTTTTAAGTTAAATATCTTATTTAAAATGTTTTTTTCCGATTTTGAGTAATGTCCCTTTAATTGATATAATTATTATCGTATGTATGTTTGTATGTATAAAGTGGTGCGACGCAAGGTAAGGCAGATGTTCCATTTAAATTTGCACAAAAGGCCACCTGAGTTGAGCCCTCTTCTCGCCCTTCATACAGGTTTTTTTTTGAATGGTTCTTAGACGGTTTATAGCTTCAGACGGGTTAGCTTCTAATAAATACAGTTTGTAGCTGCGCTCCGATTTTATTCGCTGTCCTATAGGAGCCTATTTTTTTCGGAATATGTTTAAAATCGTTTGTATTGATCCCGGGTCTCTATTTCAAATTGTACATAAAATTGTTAACTGTGGAACCATTTTAGTACGATGGAGTAACAAACTCAAACATACATGTACTCACTCGCAAACTTTCGCATTTATATCATTAGTGTGATTAGACATTATGTCAATATTTTCTCAGTAATTCATAATTCCAATAAGAATTTTGTAAATAACGTGTGAATCGGCTCATTTCTATTGAAATCGAAACTAATATCTATGCGTCAGCATTCGTAATGTTATATCATTGGTAATCAAGTTTTTGTTTCTTTACTTGTACTCTAACCCAGATATGTCGATTAAAATAGTTGTACTACTTGTGCCGACACATTTTTTTGGCATGATCGAGATCGCCTCATGTTGTACAGCTAATATGATTGCTCATCACACAATGTAGGCAAGTACCGAGCGATTACAAAAACAGAGTATTAGTCATCCATGAATCCCACCATCTTAGAAGTTAATTTATTAGAGGGGATACCGAGAACGGCTATAAAAACACAAGTCATGCGAACGATCCGCGGAGCGCGAGGTTTTTGCAATATTTGCGCTATATTTGCATATTAGAATAGCTGCATCCATTGTTTGGGCTATCTCTCCGCTCTAATCTTGTAGCTGCATGTACATTCCCAGACTATTACCGTTGGTACCGTCATTAAATACAGTTGCACGTGAAATATTCTTGCGCTATTCGAGAGCACAATTTGGTGTGTTGCCGGCCGCGGCGGCGGAGCGGTGGCGCTGCCTGTTATGATGAGAAATCACGGCAATCCCGCTACTCTCCGCTACGGTACTTTCCATGGGTCTTGTGCTTCTCTTGATGCGTTTTGTCTTACCAATGCGGTCAATTAATCTTTCGCTCGGCTTTTCTTATTGTGCCATTTACTTTGCTCTGACAGACGGCCGAAAGCTATAAATTGTTGACTGCTTTGTGTGTCCGTAAAAGCTACATTGTTTTGTCATTTCTCCATCACTTCCCACCGCTTGGACATACCTACGTTTAACTTGTTCACTTTTATGTCTTTAGGAAATAGAAGGTACCGGTGCAGTTGCAGTTTTTGCATTACGACTAACGGACCATGGTGTTGCATAGTCTTAAGCCTATAATTATAGACCACGTAATATGAGTACTGTGTAGTGATATAAGAAACTAGTCCAGCCTCTAGATTCATCATATGCAACCTTTAATCCTCCCACTGCTGGGATACAGGTCTACCCTCGAAGGGTGATTAGGCCGTATTCCACCACGCTGGCCAAGTGCGGGTTGGTGGATTCACATAACGCCATTAAATTTCATCTCCGGACATATGCAGGTTTCCTCACGATGTTTTCCTCTAGATTAGATCCAATAATATTGTTACACATGATTCGGGTAAAGATTAACCGTGTTACAAAAATATGCCATATTTTGTTAGCTGTCGGAAACTGTACCACCCAAGTTCTCATAAGTGTTCATTTACGTCAAATGGCAATCAAACCGCACGATATCGAATAATACTCGCTATCATATACGAGGACATGTGGTCACCATATTCGGGGAATCGCGTCGAGATTGAATCTTAAGTTGGTGGATTAGGGCTCGCTTTGTTTTGGGGGTGATTGGGTGACGTCATGGCCAGCTGTAGGGCGGATGACGTCATGTCTGGCGCGGTCGTCGACCCGCTACAACCCTCGCGGCCGCGCCTACTCCGCGCCATCCAGCGCTCGTGAATAACTTATTGCATTATACAGCCTGAATGCCGCCCGACCTGGGGCAACCTGCCACTGAAGCACTAGACTTAATATTGTATGTGCAAATTCATACATATTTATTAAAATTTATTCTTCATCCTACCCAGTTCGTAAATATTACCAGTCTCTATGTACTTTTAAGTTAAGTTAAAGTAAATCGAATAGGCTAAAAACCAACCGACCGAAGCACAAAATGAATAAAATAAATGACTTAGAATGATCTTAGGACAAACACGATAAATGTGTGAACGTGGAGCATAAGCCTCTTTTTAGCCGTTAACCATGTTCGGGCCTGCGCTCTTCTACCTTGCCTTAGGGAGTCTCTACACAACATTTTCTTGACATGATTTAAGTAAATCGACGTGTTCTACCCCTACTTTTTACGACAATTTATGAAATCGAGTACCTTTTTGTGTCGGTGGTGTAATATCACCCCTGCGTTTCGCCACCCCACCTGATTTCTGGATTTCTCATGGGAGCTGTACTCCAGTTAATACGTGTGAAAATGCCGTCTCTTTCTTTCGATTGACTTGGAACGTGCCCAGGTAGTTTAGTTTTTGCTGAGTCATCGTAATTTCGTGACAAAAACGACTAAAGGTTTTGTATCCGGCAATATCGATCTCCAATACGGCTTAATTCAAAATTTAGTATCAATTTATATGTAAATGTAATGTGTTTTCAACTTGCAACAACGTATTTTCGTACAACCAAATTATCTCTGAAAGTGTGCCCTTCATTCGAGAAATATGAATATTGCTCCGCGTTTGGTGAAAGGCAACAATTTTCCTAACATTAATCTACATCTCTCAGCACTTACCTACTTTAAATGTGTAAAGCGCTATTATTTGAAAGCAATCAATGTTGGCAATAATTAGATAGTTAAGATTCCTCGTCAAGATTATCGCGTTTATCTCAATTTCTCTATTTCTTACTCGGCAAGGCGATAGAGTTAATCATTGGCCGGTTTACTCACGCCATTATTTTCTTTAATACTACATTAAATAAAGTGTACTGCCACCTGTCTTATTACTCGAACATTACTCTTAAATGTATCAAACACTTTCTCATAATTAGAAATGGCACGCGAGCTGTCCGTCCGCTCAGCACTTTTAATTTTACCTAACTTTAAAGTTACTTTAAAATGCCATAATGTTCTTACTCGTACTCCGAACAGAACGATTATAAATTACAATAGTCTAATTAGCTACTTTCATATTTTAAACTGTAACAGTTTAGCATAACGTTGACTTTCTCTCGTCCGTCAGTCTAACATGTAAATGACTAAAAAACTATGAGATTACAATTAAAAGGCATGCACATAACACATTGTACAACTAGACAGAATGATACATTTTAAGATACCTATTGTATGAGTAGTAAATTGATCTTGGAAAAATAATTCTGTGACTTTTTCTAAGTTGCCTTTGAATAGGCAAACCCTTTGACCCCCCCTTTGACCCTTTGACTATACTGTACATTTGTGTGCATTGTCAAAGAGATAATGAGTTTTGGTATTTCCTTTAGCACGTCTATGTCAGTACTGTACGCTTTAGTAAGTCAAGTCTAAATTTGGATTCGTTGTATTGGCCGATTTTATAGCAGCAATAGAATGTACTCGTAAGTTGTTCATTGAGTGAGCTTTGTGCATGGCGTGCACGTAGCCGGCCCCCGGCGGCGAGGGCTGCGCTGCGAGTCGGTGCGTGAGCCGGCGGCCCTCCGCGCCACCCGCCTCTATCGATCAGCCCAAATGGAATGACATTCCGTTCACCTTTATTTTTAGTAGCTTACTCATTTTCAAAGCGGCACGTAAAAGTTTTTAATATTTACATTTCCCAAATATTTACGCATACTTCAAACTTTGCATTAAAATAAGTACGTACTGCTATTCCAAGAAAATTGTTACGGTATTGAAAAGAAACACTTGTCCAAGTACAGCATACTTGTGTGATCTAGTAACGGAACGCTCTAAATTTCGAATATCTCTATCTTCGACTTTCTTTGTGCCGGCCGGCGGCTGTACTGCAGTTACCGGCAAAACGGATGCCGTTTTACATTTAATTGGTCCGTATTTTAATAAAAGCCCGGGTTTTCGATCGGCGATGGAGCCTGGCCGGCGACTCATTAGTGCTGCTGAAGTGGACCGAACTAAATTTAATTGCTCCAGGATATTCGTATTCGTGCAAGGGGTGCGTTGGCGACTGCCATATGAGGATATCCCCCCAGTAAAGGGTTTAGCTAGTCTGTTTATAAAATAAACATTAAACTGTGAACGCTGTCCATTAATAAAACAAACATCCAGCGGCTGGTGCAGTCGCGTCAAGATTTTCAGATAGCCAACTGAGCGAAGTCAATTCTGTGGAAATGAAGTCTCTTCAGTGCTTATAATAGTAGAATAGGTTTTCTGATATTCTATCATCGTCAAATGAGGTGACGGATCATTAAAATGCCCACTTATTAACCGACTTCAAAAAAGGAGGAGGTTATCAATTCGACTGTAGGTTTTTTTTTTTTTATGTTTGTTACCTCATAACTTTTGACTGGGTGAATCGATTTTGATGATTCTTTTTTAATTAGAAAGCTGACGCTTCCCATTTGGTCCCGTTTCAATTTAGTCCAGTTCTGATAATGGTATCCATGAGAAAACCATATATGTAAGTCTTAAATTTGCATTAATTACGTGCGCGACAAATAGATGAATAACTCAATAGTCGGTCTTTTGAAGTCGGTTTTTGTTTTTTGTAGTGTAAAAATAATGTTCTTGTTATGTCCATTTACAGAACAGTAGGTACCCGTGTGAGTAATGGTCTCTGGAGCCGGATCGTGACCGCGCGCCTCCAGAATAGCGGACAATAACTTTGATTTACTGAGTTTGAACATCATCCTCGCTGTTTTTATGGGCCACCAGTAAACTTTCATGGAACAGAGTTTCTGGACTATCATTTATATTCAAACAAAATTTGGAAACATCTTAATTTATACGTTTTACTGAAATTCGTGCAAAAATATTGTTCATCTTCAATAAACTTTCTAATTGCATAAGCTTGCATTTACATCGATACCAAGATGCAAGAATGTAACAACCAGCGATTTCTTTTCTCTCAAATCAGAAAGTGTACCATTTCCAATAAGACCGAAAGGTGTAGTTACATGGGAGTGGCCGACTACGAGTGGTGTTCCGTAAAAATAGTGTGCGGCTCCACACGTGCCTCTCCGCAGCCCTATGACGCTGCCGGCCCTTCGAGACACGCCTCTATATTTACCAACTCTGTTATGGATAAGTTGGAATGGCGTCGTATGATTTCTTGATTTCGTACGTGCGCACTGCACGTCGTGTTTTGAGGCTCAAATTATATTATTTACTAAAATCACATGAAATACTTTCAAGATTTTTGTAAGAGTCATTACAGTTAAATTCACTCATATTTTAATGATAAAATTTTTCATTTTAAAACAAGACTATGCATTATATAATTATTTTTACAAAACAAAAAACAAAAACCGACTTCAAGAGACCGACTATTGAGTTATTCATCTATTTGTCGCGCTCGTACTTAATACAAATTTAAGACTTATATGGTTTTCTCATGGATACCATTATCAGAACTGGACTAAATTGAAATGGGACCAAATGGGAAGCGTCAGCTTTCTAATAAAAAAAGAATCATGAAAATCGATTCACCCAGTCAAAAGTTATGAGGTAACGAACATAAAAAAAAAACATACAGTCGAATTGATAACCTCCTCCTTTTTTGAAGTCGGTTAAAAATCTACTTACCGCATCACATTATGTCACACTTAAGTTCTATTTATCGGTTTTTGTTGACTACTACGCAGGGCAGCAAAAACTACGCTTTTTGCCGTTTAAACTTTTACCAGACTATACGTCGGCAACGTGACAGTAAATGATGAACATTAATTTATTCATGTGTGGGGTTTATTAACGCCATCGGAGGTGTCTGCATGTCGCGTCGGGCGGCCGTGCGCCCTCATACTCGTACCATATTTACATTTCGAGCACGGGAGCGGCAAGATTTACGGTCTCTGCGAGTTTAGGCGCGGGGACTTAAATTAGTGCTCTGTCATATGTCACACGATATTTTATTTTATTTCTCGGCTCGCGGCCCCGCTCCGAAGTCCGATATGCCCATCCTTACGCCGTCACGGGCTATTTATAACCGCGCCTTATTTAGATCGTTTCTTAACGCTTTTTAGTCCTGACTCGGGGTGCCTCGACATGTTCCGTGCCGTAAATGGACATGAAACATTCACGATGCTCCGTATTAACTTTGGAGAACTTTGGGTAACGTCAAAAGCTCTCCGATTTGATTTCGCTTGACACGCGAGTGGCTGCGGGGAGATGAGACGTGACAAGATTGATAGGTTGGGAGCTAGGTGCGTCGGTCAATGCTGGCGTGGGCGTGGGGACATCAAAAGAGACGAGGGTGATTGATACAGTGGTACCCCCCCAGACGAAACGCAGAGCTCGGCGCTCAGCGGAACCAATGAAACCAATTTGTGTTGCAGGAACAGATTGACATTGTCGTTGACTAATTGCTTTGCATCTGTTAGGCTAATATGTAATCTAAATCACTTGCCATATATTAAGATGGAGATTATTATGCAAATTTCACCATATAACACCTAAAAGGAAACATAATGCGTCTCTATTGATACATTTCAGAGTTTTTGCTTTGGTCTTAATTGAAAACATAAATCTAGAAAGATATCTTAAATCACTTGCATCGAAAAACGACTACATTAACTATTTATATAAATATGTAGTTTGTAATCAAATTAACTCTCTAATATTGTAAAAACTGTTCTAAGAAGAGACATCAACGCGCTTCTTCGATATTTCTACCAAAAATTCAAACCATACGTTACTTACTTTTTGTGGAACGATTATAGAATTTAATTAGGTACAGATGTTTTGTATCTGAGTCTGTAAGTGCAATGTGTGTCTGTATGTCCTTCGACACAATAATTTGGTGAGACATAATCTCGATTTACCACTCTCTCATACATTATCGAGTTGACATAAATGAAGATGAATTTGGGCTCGATAAAAGCCTCGATGACAAAAATAAGATGATGATCGCTTACACATTCACTCGGTGGCCTTTTAAAATATTATTTTAAAGTATCTTAATCTTTATTGATTGTATGAGACGAAAGCTCCAGCATGTACAAGTCGTAGAGCTTTGCGTGTGGCAGTTCTCACTGAGCAATGTTTGCTTTAAGGATAGACAATAGATAACGGCGCGTCACGTCGGATATGAAGATGATGTAAGCGGCGATTTCCTGCGGGCTCGCGGTGTGCTGGCTAGCGTACCTGCTGCCTGCTAATTAGCCGCGCTGACGTCACCGTGGGGAGCTGCGCCGCCGCCCGCCGCCATTACCGGGGGCCTTCGCGCGGAAACGACAACGACCGACGCTTTCTCTGCCTTGCAGCACTGGATAGTCAACACGACGCCACAAAAACTGCAACTCACCAGATTCCCTTCAAGGCCGTCAAACCTCATTGTGAAAATAACATGACGACACCTATCAATCGAGGGCATCTACCTGGTGTGAGATTTTCAAAACAATTGCAAATGGCTTCATGAACTATGAATCATAACTGTGTCGTAACATAGACAACGCTAGGCTTATGTAGGTGTGGTGAAAGAGCAGAAGAGGCGTTCATCCAGCGATCGCGATTGATACGGCAGGCGGAGCTCCGGCACGTCGCTAAGCGTGACTCATCTTAATGGCTGCAATTACAGCAGCGAGCGGTGCAGCCCGCCGTCTGTCTCTGAGGAAACACGCCACGTGCCATAGAACATAGAATCTATTAAAAATCGGAGAAACCCAAACGACACGGAGTCATAAAACGGTTCCAGCGCAAGGTGATTAAGTGATTACGCTTCGTTTCGTTGAGAGAATTATAAAATCCGTGCAGTTTTCGAGAACGTTCAAAGCGGAAATGGCACCGCCACCGACCGCCGCTGTGGTCACCGTCGCTGCGATACGGCCCATACTCCCAAATCTATTTTGCAATACCTGAAGGTCAGCCCTCGATTGTTATTTAGTCGCACTTCCACATCTAGACCGGCGGCGGCGGCCGATGGAAACACAATTTTCCGATCTAATGAGGTCGGTCAGTATCGTAAGAAGTTAAACAAAAACCACTATCGGTCCGACTGACTAACCGCTAATTGCGTGAAAATGCTACCAGTCTAGGTTTCTGTTTTTCCAACAGTGAATAATGATTTCTTGATTTCTTGGTTTGTATTCAAGGTTGGCGATGCAAGTTTGTAATTGTGTATTTGATGTAAAAACATTTTGTATTCGCTTAATGCACGTTTGGTTTCTATTAGTGACGTGACGGCAGAATAGGCATGAATCATTCGGTTTTTCAGCGGGTCGTGCCTCATAACATGACTCACTACGAAATAGGTTGGAATTTTTTTCGCACAGTATATCTATGAATACAGGACAATGACTAAACCTAAAAAAAAAACAAATCTTAAATCTGACATTAATAACTAATAATGGTAACAATACAAGTTCTGTAAAATTGAATTTCGTAGTCGGCATAGATACTAATATTACTAGTACGTTAAGATATATAAACTTATAGCTGTGAGAGGAATCGTGAATATAATTACGATGCAACTTTTAAATGTCACATGGCTGGCTCTGTGAAAGGGAAGAACTACGATTCGTGCTGTAAATGCCAGCACGATCTCGTTTACACCGATGTAAAAACTGTCTGGAGTTCTTACAAAAAGCACTAGTAATAATTACAAAAAATAACAGTAGGCTATCAACTTTTGTAAACCAAACCACTTTGTATTACAATTACTATTATTATTTAGTAGTTTTAGTACTAAACCGTATTAGAATTGCGTTTTAGTAATCAGCCTTATTTTGTGTTTAAGTAGGCATAATTTACCGTCTTTAATTTCCTAAGATAGTAAAAGCAAGGCTTACGACTTCCCGAGTCATAACTTTAATGTGCAAGTCTAGTACGGCTAAATCTAGAATTTATCTGCGTACCAGACGCACTGTCCAAGATGCACTGTTGTTACTCAGTAGATTTCTCCTGACATTTCGCAAGTTCCTTGTACTGGTTGCGCGTCGGATGAGTCGATGGTGTTGACGTCAGGGACCCTATTCTTGGGCGCTCGAGATTATCGCGGTCGCTCTCACTGTGATGACATTTCTAATGAGAGCGATAGTGACCGAGATAATATCTCGCTCACCAGAATTGGGGCTCAGTTTGGCCGTGTTCGCGGTTGCCCCCTCGCCCTGTTTCTCGCTTTCGACCGCGCTAACTGCATCGTTATTCAACTTGAAGTTACGATTAAACTGTACAACTTATAGAAGTGTAAAATCATTTCGCCAATGAAATCTTCACACGACAATTATCAAAACAAGTTCTTTATATTTTTATCACTTACGTTTTGAAATATGTGCTCATCCAAAATGATAGCATATTACGAGTAAAATGTCGGATTCCCGGTAAAGTTAAATTCTATTTGCAACAGACTCCTTTCTGAATAGTATGCAAAAGCTAATGTCTGCACTCTGAATATATTATAGCAGATATTCCACATTACCAAGAATACGATCGTAACGACACAGCCGAAGGAATGTTGTTACCCACATACCGATACGTCACTAGAATCCAGTGCGTTTGTGTTGGTATTTTCATGATCTAAAAACGGATCCTAGAAATTGTTCGTGTATGCAGGAATGTGGATTTATGCGTGTCTAGTCTGTTAACAATTGGCCGATACTATTGTTTCTTTAAATTCTAGTTGTGTTTATCCTGCCCTTAATAGGCAATAAAGCGCTTTCTTATCTCGTCAAACTAAACCCTTGTATAGCGCTCTACCTTCTAGGTAAGCTTTCAGTTCGTAAAAAGAGGTTTACTTTTACAGCCTTTTCTTGACACGAATGAAATAAAACAACGTGGATATTTGTAATCACGCCCTCAATCGATGCCTTCTCGATTACTGCCTCGATAAAAACAATGAAGCTTTTACAGAAAACAATGGACCACTTAACAGCGTGCTTTGTTTCATGTGACGGGACCTGATTTCAGAAGGTATCTGTACTCCTACATGCGCGCCCACATGACGACTCGCAATTAATCTGTCTAGACTGCATTGAAGGCTTACAAAATGCGGCTTAATTGTAATCTATAACCATTCGCGTATTCTAGTTATGTGTCACGCACAGAACTTGTAACTTATTAATCGGAGGAGCAACAGCAGTAAAGCAGCCATGTAATTCTCGTAACGGGAATATCCTCGATCTCATTGCTCCCCGATTTAATCGATAAATTATTCGAATGCAGAGTATCGACTAACGAAATGCCCCTCATTAATAGCCGGTTAATTGCAATGTATCTGTGTAAGCCGTCGCTATCTCGTTCGTTGCTGCGGCAGGATAACTCACGGGTTCCACCCACGGGCCTACGCTGAGTGGTCCTGTGGGCTGCTGCTATCGAGTTTTATTGCTCTTAAAACTGGCTCGGAAACTTTTTGCATTAAAAGTGGTAGTTTTCCTTAAAAGTATCTTAATAACATTACGAGTATGTGAGCAACTCTCAGTTCTTTAACAAACACATCAGATTTTGCCTAAGCACGGCAATTAGCACATTATGACTTCCTTGACAGTCGCCGAACACAATGCAGAAAGGTAAATTATCTATAAATAGTCGAAGGCCGTCGCGCTCATGGCTGTGTTTGGGTGTTTGCAGGATTTAAATAGAACGGCATGGGTTGCATGACCTAAACAGGTTCCTGCTCCAGGCACAAACAGGCTGCACGCCCACGCCACGCGCGCCCATCTCCTGACCCTGCGCCTACCCTGTCCAGCTGCCGCCCACTCACAAATTGCAACTTTCATTGAATATTTTTGCAGAATTATATATTTTTTTAATTTGTCCAAAAAAATAATAGTAATGAAAATTAATAAGATAATACATTATTTTATAATATGATTGTCATAGCCAAGAACTGCAAAATCGCTACGAAAATTATTTGTTCTAGTTTGATCTAGAACCTGCAAAAAGAAAACCAGTATGCTTTAGAAATTCTTGAATCTCGCTCTAAGCTTGAAAGTGAAAAAAGCTAAATGAAATAGTGAATAATGGTAGTAGAAAGCTTGGATAAACAAACAATAGCGATACTTACATTTCATAAGGTTAACACTAGTGGTGAAACAACATTGATTTTTATTTGCTGTCGCTACTCACCCGAAACAAATGGGGTTTTTTAACCGCCATAATTTATCGAGAACAATGCATCATTCAGAGGCGCTGAATCAACAAATAGAGTCGCCTGACGACTGATTCATGCACTCAGCTCACTGGCATTAATTGTGAGAGGAAGCGTGTTTATTATAATAGCTTCTTTAGGACTTTCTTGTACTTTTTGAATTTGTTGGTTAATTAAAGATGTATTGTAATTTATTCTCTCGCTCTCGCCGTAGCAGCATGTTAGGGAGTGGACTCGTGTGACAGCGACAAGCAGTGCTTGCAACTTGCAAGTTTACTTATGCGCGTATTCGCTTCTGTAGCATGGCCAGCTTTCCTGTGGCCGCATAAAGCGCGCCAGGCGCCTTGTTTCTCTCACTAACATTCCTTTAATTAAACCTATGACATCATCTCGCGAGGTACTTCTCGCGGTACTTCGTTTATGAGCTATTTAAAGCGCTACTAATCCACGCGTTTGTTCTTTTGGAATAAGGACATTTTAGTCTAAAAAATGTACTGCAAGTGATAGTAGACGTAGCAATGTGAAAACTGCAGTAAGTTCTGGCGCCGCATTCTTCCGTGATTCTTGCGGTCTTCTTGCATTCCTCGTATTTATTTATACTTGAATGGAGGCGAGCATCGAGGCATGCTCCATTTGCTTCGCCCCTCTCCACGAGATGTAACCATACGTACATTGAAATACGCACTGACAGTTTGAGACGCCTTATTATTTCAACTTTACCTTATACTTTCTCGACCGTATGTTTCCCACCCGAGGAGTTGTTTCTGATGCCCAAGAAGGCGCTGATTTCTCAGATTAAGAAGTACCAGTTGGGCAGCTTTCGGCAGAAAGGCAGAAAGTTTTTGTGTGCACTCAACTCTGTTCAGGTTTTGCAACGTGCACTACCATAAGTGTAATGCATCGCCCGAGCCTCTTTTGTAATTTGCAATAACTTATAGTGATTTATGTAACGACGACGACAAAATTATCGGTCCTGCAAATGTGTAGGCTGATAAAGTTGGCAAGAAGACTTCCAGAACCAGTTAAAGATGACTGAAAAGAAACTTTACTGTTTTTGGTGCCAAAAACGTTTTAACCAAGTAAAATTTTAGTACTCGTTGATAAATTCCGTAGTTTGGATTTAGAAACAAAAAAGTTATTTTAACAAAGTAAGTAAAAAAAAATTAAAATCCCTAGTCATCAAACGTATGTTATATGACGTCTTTCCTAAACGCTAAAGTGAGCCATAAAACTTGTCTTTGATCTGCCGGAGCTGGTGCATGTCATTCTTATTTTGCCTAATATAGACTGTGTGTAGAGACAACAGAACTCTCTTTACCGTTTCTTTTGCCCTACTTTTTTATCGTCGTGTTAAATTTATGCGACTTTACTTTCCTGTATAAAAATTTTGATATCGCAATAAAGTGCGTTTACGGTACGTTTTGGTGTATAATATAGATGTTCGCGGCATGGTGGCCATGTAGTGCAGCGGATCGTAGAAAGACGGCGCGCGTCCGGCCGATGTTCCGCAAGTTATGCCGCGGGTAATATCTCGGTGGTTAACGACATTTCTCGCGAAATGCACAGAAATAACCATCTCCCCACACGGCGAACGCGCCGATAATTCTGTCATTGCATTACCAATGCACTTCGCTGCTGGAGCCACTGATGCTATTTTATTAAACACCAACTCGTCCACTCTCGATGTTGAATGCATTCTTTATTATTTCTGTATTGGGTGCGACGCGAGAGAACTTTCTGTTGTAATTTAATCGTTTCCACCCGTATCGGTTTGCGGTCATGTTTCTAATTAACTTTCATTACTATTTCTACTCGTATGTGTTCCATGCAATTTGTCAATATAATAACCATATGAAACAAAACTTTCCGGCCCGGTAAAAGTAATTGGATATAAATATCTGACTCTTGGCTTTATCTCTTTCTTATCCCAATTATCTCAGTGGTTTCTTACAACAGCAATTAACAACTTGACCAGTCGGACAGATGTCTTTTATATTGCTCTTAGCTTTTATGTTTCCAATTTATCTACATTCATTGAACTAGGTTAGAAGTGCTTATCGCTCAAGTTCAAGCAGCAATGCAGATCAAGCAGTAATGTCTATAAGTTGAATAAGTTGCAAGAATACTGCTATAAATTCTGTTCAAAGACAAGCATTTGTAGTTTATTGTTTATGTATTTAATTCGTCTAGAACAATATTTTGATAACAATTACACCATTCGACTTCGTGTTTCTTCCAACAAGGGTTATCATAAAATTTCTTTAATAATTGAAATTGGCTCTTTGTATCCATTGAGCCATTCGATGTTATCATGACAGTAATAATACTTCCATTATCTTGTCTCCCCTCTAGACGCGGTGAACGGTTACTTTTATCTTTTGTCCGAGTTGCGGCAAATTAATTGCTAATCGATACACTGACGGCATTGTTATTGGACAATGAGTCATTTTTGGGGAAAATTGCATTTATATTAACAGTTTTATTTTTTACGTTCAAACAAGGTTCGCTTGTGTATACGCAATCATTACTAACCCGCTCAGTACTAATAGTGTTTGTAGTAGAAATATTTTCACGTACTTATTTCACAACTGCAACAGCCCAATAAAGTTCTTGAACAAGTTATGTATTGTGTGTTACGGTTTCTCTCAGCCTCGGCCTCTAACATAAAACACGAACATGCCTTCGTGATACACGCGCCTTTACTTGTACCTACTACGTACTTACATTTAGTCTATTACCTGCTTTTAACTGGTTACTCTACCATCTTCTGCGACTCTAACATATAAGAGGCTTCACATAAATTTCTCTCTAGAAACTAAACTATGGCAAAGCCTATCTTAGATGTTGTCTAGCTAGACCATCGCTATGCGCAATAAATCTTTCGCTACATCGTTCGTGACTTGTGCACCTGCGGAAAATGTTATTAAAACATACCTTGGATACTCATGGGATATATTTCTCATTATAACATAGATAAATATAGTACGTGCAGCCGTGTAGTGGTCTTAATGCATTTTGTACGGTCCGCGATGAAATACGGAAACCCATTGGACTAGAAAGAGACTATAAATTATTTAAGGATTCCGATAGTGGGCGTTAATGGTGTGTCCAGGAAACAATAAGGAGAAATGGTGGCCCCTTGAACGCTCTATTTATTACGGAAGTCTCTGTAGACATCACATTACAGATGTACAAGTTATACGTTAGATGACGATTTAAAAAAGAACCTACAAAGCTAAGAATTAAAAAAATAATCATAAACAACAAGTACTCTAATGCAGGATATATAATAAAAAGTCATAGATGCATTACATCCGTTGACTGGACTCGAATCATTACAAAATTGCAACAGGTGCCATTTTCATATCCTGTTCGATTGCATTGCAGGTTCAGAATCGCAGCAAATCAACGTATAAGTGCCTTTTCACACGTACCGGTTGCCGGGTAGCCGGCGCCGGATACCCGGTGTCAAATGTACCCGCCTGCCGGATAAATAACGCCGGTACATGTGAAAGCTATGTACCATGCCCATACACTTCACCGCCGGGTAACCGGCGCCGGCTACCCGGCAACCGGTACGTGTGAAAAGGCACTTACGGTTTTATGAAGAGATGACGATTAAACCTACCTTTTTATTACATAGAAGAATACTTCTAGGTACTTACATAATATCGATGTAAGTTGAACGCTGGTTAAATAATCTACTTGTAGTGGAGCAACTTTACAATGTACACATACCAAATAGGGCTCCTGCTCGAATCGATGCGGCTCATTTAATACAAATGCGTGCGCATTGAGCCGTGAAGAAGTGTTCGTGGTTAAAATTGAGACATTGATTTAGTTAGATTAACGTGCTTCTTCAGATAATGCTATTTAGAAAAGCTGGGTACATTTAATAGACGAATGAGCGACATAACGATTGTTTAATGAAGGAAATAAATTACTTACTCTTGTCATGTGGAGTGCGGTAAAAGTTGAAACATTACTCCGGCGCGCTGCGGTAACGCGGTTCACGTTTCCTGAGAATTATGTAGGTGCTATAAATGCGGGTCGTTGTATCATAAGTGAGATTTTCGCAAGCGGTAGCGACGGTAATTGTATCGAATCAGTTAGGCGGCGAGTTTGGCGAGAGTAATTTATCGCACGAGTGTAAACAAGCCCGTATGCCGGTGCCGCTGCCGGCGCCGGTGACTCAGACAGTTGCGATGTGGGCCGTCGCAGGGCATTGTGCGCGAGCTAGGCTCCGCTGCATTGTATGTAAAGAAGGCGAGGGCGGGCGCCCACCGACGCCTGCGTATCCCCGAGAAAGCGCCTCCACCACCATTGTGACCGATTTCATATCTGAACGACTGCACTCAATTTGTCAAACCCATTTTCCTCTGTGTTCCCATTTGTCTCTACTCTCTACCTTCCGTATGGCTTCCCGGCCACGTGTTTTAATCACCGTCAGAGCAGCGCTGTTTGTGGATCTAATGAATTCTAATGGGTTGTGTCTTTCTCTCACGATTCATGTCGTGATGAAGACTCCGGCAGATTCACGAAATGATAAATTTTCCCATTCGTGAACTGATGCTAACTCCGTGCTCTTGGGCAGGAACAAACTATTTATTGATTTTCTTTAGAGTATTTCTCTTACACTTGCTGATACTTGATATTGGTGTGATTCATTGGTAAGCCAAAACAGTTTTCAAATATTTGTTTGCTACCTGAATCGTACATCCAAAAGCATTTTTGTTGAATTTGACACTCGAGCCGACTTTAACAACATAATGATGAGCTCGTAAATACCTAACAGTTATTTGAAGAACGTTAGTCCGTAAACATAGACTTTTTGCCGTCAGGTCAGGCCACAATTATGATTCAAGTTTTGCAAGTCGTGACAGTTGATTCGGTCGGTCCATTGCGGTAATGAGGTTAATATTTTACAGGTTAGATTTGCGACAGGCCAGGTCATCGTCGCTCACTTTAAAATTAAGCTCAAAGAGTATTCAAGTTCAGCCAGATGCACCAAGTTTTTCTATGCCGATCTTTCATCAATTTTATTTTCAATCAAAAACATTTGTCCTCGTTTTCAAAGTCTTTGGCACAGCCAGACATTAGTCATTAGTTGGATCACCAGCCTGTCACTCGCCCGTATAAAAAGCTTAAAGAATCATGCACCATAAAATAGCATAATACCCTTGACCCGGCGTGGGAGGGATCGAGGATTATTTTTAACTCGCGGGTCGTCAACCGACACAATGATATTCTTGCAAGATTGCATGCGGACTCGCGTTTTATCGCCTGACACAAACGTTAACATTATTATTTACAAAATTCTTCTGAAATAACTGAGATTTTTCCTTAACGGTTGCGAGCTTTAGTTTGACTACATTTTAGTGTTTGAAACATTTATACATTATACAACCAAATAAATAAAAAAGTGTTGGGAGCGTGCAATTTTTTCATGTTTCGTTACGAAATTCCTCGTATAAATTAAGAACAAAAATTCTAATTTCATGCTGAATGCAGATGTTTACACTTTTACAAAATATAATTTCGGATGCTTCTCATCTCTAATTCAATGCCGTAAAGTTCAATTTCAAGAATTAAAGTGGCTATTAAATGAAATGATATACAATTCAAATCGGATATTGACACAGCTGCCTCCGCACTCGCTTCAATTTGTGTGCTAATGCTTTTATACGGCGCCGGCTGAGATTAGCCACATTCTGCAACATTTCTGAACATTTCCTGATGGTAATAAATGTATACAGCATTTACTCCTTTGAAATGAACTTGCTGTCCGTAGTTAAACTTTGCCCAGCCGGTCCATGTTTTCCTTTTAATTCCTATCTTGTTTATGATATTCTCATTCTAAATGCACATTACCACTAAAAACTTGTTATCAGGTAACAATCCTAGATACGTGGTTTTATTATTGTTTATTGGCCTATGTTACATCTTGATCATTGTGAGATATGGTTTTTGTAAAAGAAGTTGCCTCTCTGTCCCGTATAGTATCTTTATAAATATTTGTAAAAATATCCAAGCCAAGGGGATCACGTTTCGGTGCTGCACATCCGTTTATTTCAAGCCGGGTGTTTACCTTTTGAGAGTGTTTTTTATACATCACCAAAGTAATATCGTTTACAGTTTACAATAATCCCTGCCCACATAATATATACTTGCTTGTAGTAGTTATGTTCATTTACTTTAAATTCAAAGCACTTTGTAATACCTGGAAGTTATACTTTTATCTTTTTTACTTTTGTTTTTCAAACTATCAACTCATCATCAACTTCAGGTTTTCAATGTCCGACTTGGCAGGCCTTTTACAAGTACACTTATCATATAGTTATAATTATGAGTTAACTGATTCGGTTACTTGTTCATCCTACGCTGAAACTCATATCATAAATCTTTACAAGACTCCCGATGAATTGATTGGCCGTTCGATTGCAGCTCTAATCGGATATTCCAATAACCGTATCGCAAGTGCCATTCGGAAATTGCGAATAATTGCGTCGCGGGTCGGCGCAGCGAGAGCAGGCAGACGAGCTCGGCGCATGCTCCCTGTATCGGATATGCAATAACCTCGCGCAGGGCTGTCCGCTCGACACTATCAAGCAAAATATATTGCACACCATTTATTCCACCTTTCCGAAAAGATTTCAATCTAGCCAATTTCGTTTCTTCGAAAGTACACAAGTTTCCTTACTTGGCAGTTTCACGATCTCCGCTGTCGAAATTTTGCATAATCATGGTGTATACGTGGTGGATATTTGCATCTCTTTTGCGAAAGTGCATGTTTACGTTATGCACTTGCAATTTTACGAGCATACCACAATAGGCGTTTGTAATGTTTAATCCTAGAATAATTTTGTCAAATTGTCAACCATGTGATTGTGATCTCCCCCTGCTGGGCAAACTTACAGCGGTCCCCGCCCTCACAAATATTTGCTGCGATACAAGGATTTTGCATTAGCACCTACCGGACTGACCACTTCGGACGTTTATTGAACTGTTTGTGCCAGGTCCTGCAAAATATTCTAAGTAATACTTGGATTTGTTACCAGCCGCCCACGTACTTCAATAAAATTAAATTGCAATCGTTAAATCGAATGAGATTTTACTCGAATTGCATCTTCCGGCTGAGTTATAAGATGGCGTGATGCCCTAGACAGCATGCTCTATTATGAATCCACGGCATGAATCATGCACGATAAACAGAGATGGCCTCGGTAATACAATTGACCGCATATCATCTTGTGTAACAGCTACCGGCTGGCTTCTAGGTATTGTTGCGTCTTAATTAATTTTAGTTACATTCACTGATACATCAAGACCTAATTTCATTTCGCTAATGATAATTCAAAGCAATCAATTTCTTATGAAAATCCTAGGATTATACATTGTACTATTTCTCGTATGTTGATTTGTTAAGACAGTTATTTTGGGAACTGACTGAAGATATTGTCGTAGTTTAAAAATAACCGTTGTTCAGTAGAAATTCGTGTTTATCTTGAAGTGAGAGGTCAGCGGCCGCCGCTGCCACGCTCGTGATTAGATTACTCGTGCAATTTTCACCAAATCGTCGTTGTGCGTGATCTTGTTGAACATTTAAATTTTATCGATACTGTTGGCTATTGGGCGGATGCGATGACATTGTTTGCCAGAAAATATATTGTTGATGCACAGAATTCTCTCTGTTACATAGGGTATGTATGGATGATATTCATGGTAATAAATTTGTTCATTTATTAACTTTGACTAACCGCTCATACGTTATTTGAGTAGATTTGATTAATTATATAAATATTTTTTGTAACCTTTGGCAATGCAACAATAATGTAAAGTGACAGGTTAACTCCTCTCGACTCTGAATGTTTGCGTTGAAGACGGATCATAAATTTCTTTAACACTCAAAGAGAAAAGCTCTTGATATTTCTTTGAAATATTTTTGTTACATGAGTTTTTTTGTCATATTTTTTACTGCTGAAAAAGTTGAATACCTAATTCGCACACAAGTCATTAGACTCGTTATGGCAGGTACATTTTGGATTGTTTTAGCCGGTGTCGCATACAAAATGCTCGACATCCGCTGCGAGAGCATTGACACCGTATGCTTGCTCACGGTTTGCACAGTACTTATACTTTACAGCACTCCTATTTTATCTGGTTAATAACCTGTAATGAATATTAAACCAGCTAATGTTTAAGCGGATAGTGGTCGTGTTTTACCGCGAATTAAGAATAGAAAGAAGCAAGATTTTTGATCCAGAAAATTTGCTAAAGCTCTATTCATTAATATTTCGTGTTTCAAAATTAATTTGCATATACGAGTATTATCTAAATTATCGGCAAATTTTATGCGCGTTTATTGATCTAGTCGTATTATCACGTTTGACGTTGCATTTTTGCCACTTTTTTTGGATTGCTCATGCACGATAACAGCTGATATCGTTCGGGCAAAACGTAATTTTCCCTTGCACTCCACTTTTATCGCGCTTTATCTCGGATATTGCGTTTTGAAGCTATTGTTTCGTCGGAAACGAATGATATCGTAAACGGTGGTCATCAATCAAGTCAAGGTATATGTGAAATGCATCGGTGTAGACGTGAAGTGTGGAGTTACGGCGCGTACTTGTAAATATACAAATCTCTGGAGATAGTCTGATTTCACTTCATCATGTTTGGAAATTATCGGGATTCGTAGAGTCTGACAAATATCATTACCCTACAAAAATAGGGTTGCTGCAACAATCTCATGACTAGTAAACCAAACTACCATAGAATTGGCAAAGTATTAGCAAAAATTAAGAAATTCATAGTATTGCTCTGCAAGTTGAGTGGCGTATTGTACCACAGGGCAGGGATATCGAGTGCTGTCAAGTGGCACTGGTTGCGTGGGATCGGAACCTATGCATACATAAACGACAATCGCAGGCGTGATTTGTCGCGAAACAACTCGCCTGCGCTAAATGCTAAATAGAATAAATAACTCTAATGGCCGACCCTACGCAATGAATGTTCAATATTGTTTCCCATTTATGCGTTTTCATTGACGCCAAGTTATGAAGCTTAACAACAATTTGGATAGCCTATTCGAGTCGGTGTAATAAATTAACTTTCAACAATTGCTTTTATCAGCGCTGGTGTTAGGCGTTATATTCCGCTATTACATGACAAATGAAAGTATTTCAGAATTTAGTACTCTTGTGCAACACACTGCGTCACTTCCCGGAACATTGCATGCAACAATTGGCACGATTCTCATCTTTCACTATGCGTTTGCACTCATATGGCTGGCCCAAAATGTAGGTCGCTTTGTGAAAGAGTGGATGCGGCCCCTAAAGCCCGTTTATCCTCATTTCCTTTTTGTGTTAGCGGCGAAATTGCACCGCCCGCTGCGAGCCGTGCCAAAAACTGCAGCAATATACATACGTCCTTGGATTCGACTCCACTCGCTTTTGTTTACTTATAACCTTGTGTAGGCTGTGGTTGTCATAAAAGTCTAGAATATTACGACACCATTCCAAAATAATGATCCTGCACTGCGGACTCATCAATTCCGACGTTTCAAACAGTGCCAATTTTAATAATTTTATGCGAGCTATCTTTGGCATCTTTTGAGGCTTGAATCACATTTTATTTTGCGCAAAAACATCGTTGGTTCAAAAAACGACGGGAGGCTAAACTGGTAGGGCAGCGCGACAGGACAGCCCACGAGGCAGTCTTCCAATTACTTGCAGTGGGCTGGCACACGGCTGCTGCGAACGTTAATTAGAAGGATCCCCGGTGGCGCACGACTAGTACATGCGAGTACCGAGCCATGCTCGTCTGCTCGTAAACCAATTACCGGGCAACTGATGAACGCCGAGCGTGCACGAAAGTTCCCACTCAATTTCATTACGCTTCGTTGTGCGCGCTAACTATTAGAGAGGTTTCTATAGAACTGCGATTAATTTATCGATTAGAAGGGGATGTTGGTTCTATTTATTGGGCTCTCTTCACATCAAATCTCAACGTTGATACCGTCGGGTAACGTTCAAAGATACTGAATCTCGCGTTTACGTTCAAACCTAATCGAGTTAGCTTTGAAAGCATTAATTAGGAGAAATAGAGCTGAGAAAGCGGTGCACGACTTAGGACTTGTCAGAACGTATTTCTCTTCGATATCAAAGTGACGTTGTATCTGAAGGAAAAGCTTTTAAGAGGTTTCTTAGTCTAATGTTTGTCGTCTGTCGCGTCTCGTCGATGCGAACATGGGAGCCGTACGTCGCGCGCCTATTTAAGTACTCTTGTCGAGTTTGTTTTCCTACGATAATGCTTCTGTAAATACCAGCCTCCCCTCGCAGCTTCACGCTCCAAGAGCTTATTTACGTATACGTTTAATTAACACTTCAACGTCTGAGTGGGACCGAACGCCGCATATTGAAAGTCGGTAGATATGGCTTTAACAGCTGTTGATAGCTTTAGCAGGCCTTATCTAGAGTGGTTTGCAAATGCATTATAAATAGTTGGTTGTGATGCAATGGTGTGTAGGTGCCGTGTGCCGGCCGGCGTCTCGGTACTGTTAGACCGCAGACGTGGCGGCGGGTTTGATTCCCGGTTGCACAATGCTGCGTGTATTGTGTTGATCATTCCTCACGAGTGGCCGGCATTCTTCAACGCAATTGGATTTGATGGAATGCTATAATTTGATCGATAGACTTATTCCTACTTGATGAATAGATAGTGAACGAATTGTAGGTACCATTTCACTTGTGCAACTGAATTCTTTCTACCTACGTGTGTATAAGAATTTAACACTGTAACATTATTAGCAGTAATAGGAAGAATTACATGATTATTAGCTACGAAAATTTTGTTGTCACGCTCAAAATTATAGACTGCGAAGTTACTCTACCATGAAAACCACTACCTGTTACTCACATATCGTGGTGTACTGTATTGTATGTCGCTTCACTTCAGCGAACAACATATATTTTCGCGTTATTTCGGTACTTAATCTTATCCACTAGCATCGATTCATGATTTGCGTCGCCGTTCTCTATTTTCTCGTACAATATAAATTCTGGCTTACCAAATTGAATATAAATTGCCCGAGGCTTTGTATTGAGGCTTACTTCTTTTACCGCTAGGACGATATTGCGTTAGCAGTCTAGATTCTTGTTACAGCACTTAGGCATATAATGTAGATAGTATACATCTAATTGAATCTGAAGGCAGCGATGGCGACGGGGAGGCTGCCTCCATCCCTCTCACATCCAAGGGAACTGTAGGCGCCATTGCGGTCTAACGTGTACTTTAGGTCTTTAGGTATATTATGTTTCCTATTTTATGCTCGGGTTACTTAATCTATTTGATCGGCAAATAGCCAGTAGTTCGTGGAATTAGGCATTGTATCTATCATTTAGTTGGGTCGTCATGTAGTTATAGCTGGCTTCAATTTATAAAGTATAATCTTATAAAAGAATAAATAACTTGCGGGATTAGCGGCAACTTTAGCAACGTTATCATCGGTATCATTACAAATCCATGTAATCTTATCATTTTGCATCGTTATCTTTGTATGCACATTAGGAACAAACACATTGTTATCAATGACATCGAATACAATATCATTTTCGCTCCACCTTAGTAATTGATAGTCTAATAAAATGAAAGAAACACAATTGTTACGTGATACGTCCTTGTTTTTATCAACTAGTTTTGACAGAAGATGAAAAGCAAAAATAAAGTCGTTCTTCATTCTGAAGTTAACGGATTTGATGCATAAATTGATTTCCTGTAGGCAAACAGGGACAGACGAGTAGTTATTGAGCGGACGTGGAAATAATCTTTTCCCGTCGTCTGAGCTCGCTGGCGGGCTGGCCGGCTCGCTGGAAAATTGCACTTAATCCGGCCCCTCCCCGTCCTCCACTCACCACCCTGTCTGCCCGCTCCACTCCACTATTCGATTCCCGACCTACCACAATCATCTATCTCTACGATGCGACGGCACTAAATGAGACAGCCGTGTTGCACTTCCACCGTCGCACCATTACGCCACTCAAGCATTATCTCGAGCGCTGCACCTACTTGCAAGTTATCAGCCTCTGAGTGATTCTACGTTCGGAATTCCTCATCAAAGTGACTAGTAATAGTGACGAACGGCAGGTGTTTCGCGGTCACTGCGGCTTAGTATGCTGCCGGGCCGTGATCCGTTTTTGCCCTGGCACGGCAGTCGGCCGGCCAGGGAACAATGGCCGTGCATTCCATCCGTCACCGTTAGCCGGGTAATCGCGTCGATGATCGGCCGCGCGCCGCCGCTGCTGCCTGCCCCCCGCTGGACGTGATCAACGCTCTAATACGCACATCAATCATTTTAGCACTCGGTTATAACTCGTAGGCGGGATCGTCGACGACTCGTCGAGCGCTACCATCGAACTCTTAAACCCATAGATGTGATACCTAGGCTTGTAACTTAATGATAGAGGCTACATGGATTATTATCAACTAGCATTTCTACCATTTTGACTATCCGTGTACTCAAACTTCTGACTAGGTGAATTTATTTAAAAAACGTAAATCGGTCAAGATAATTCAAAACTTAACGATCGGCGAAGTTGCTTCATAATGCGGCTATAATGTTCCGCGACTAATTAAAATATAAATATAATCAAGACTCAAGATCTTCGTCCGTCATCCAGTTCTTTCTATTTTCCTTCACACTTTCTAAAACATTGTATGACAGCATGAGTTATTCTCTCTAAGACTTGTGCTGCATGTCGGTTGTAAAGCCATTTTGAGATAGTCCATCTTTACGGTTCAACGCAGTAAATCAATTTAATAACTTTCCCGGTGGATATAAGAGTAGACAGGGCGCGGTTGGCTCGGAGCCAGTCCAAACAGGGTAAAAAGCAAGGGCGGCGACGACCGCGCCCAGAAATAGCGAGCAAAGTCAAGGCGTGTACTTAGACGAGCGCGAACGAGCGTTTTAAACTATGTGTTATAGAATGCCAGATAACACGCTCTCCAGCGCCGCCGGTGGCACCACCGCACCGCGCCGCCGGCCAGCAGGCACACCCTGCGCCGGGGTGCGGCGCCTATGAAAACGGACGCCTGCTTCATTCTAAATTAATTAGTCTATCGCCATAACGTCCTACTTTTCAACAACTCCCTATACGCCACTATACACACCAGGATCGGTTGAAGCCACAGTTAGCAGCCCGCCGCTCCCTAATGGCTTTAATTAATTCGCCGTGCGTCCGAAAAGGTCAACACGATCACATGCGAATTTTCAACAAGCTTCATATTTATAAGGGTTGATAACGCGATTCGGTCAGTCAAGGTCGACCTCATTGTTCTGAGGCGTGCGTTTTCAATGTTAAATTGTGATAGGTGTTGTTTATTGGCACATCACGTACATGCATATTGCGGGCACAATAGCGGTGCGTGTATCGGGCTGGGGGCGGTGACTCACGGGCCCGGGCCCGAGACAGAACAAGGACATCATACAGCCGGCGCTGAAGCAAACCGCAACATAAACATCGTTACTCCATATCCGTCGGCGCTATTCACCATTATGCCGCAACAAATTGCAGACATAATAGATATCGCAACACCAGCACTGTTCTAGATGACACACTGCTTTAAGGATAATGACAGTTCTAAGATATTCCGATAGCGTGCTCGGGGTGTCTCGGGTCAGATAAGTTTTGATTGCTTACAAGCAACTTATAGGAGAGTTTAATAGTAAAAGTTGTCTTATGGGAAACGTGATCGACGAACCAATCACCAAATCAGTTTACAGTTAAACTTTGATTCATGTAAGGACAATGAAAAACTGCTGTTACTTTTATTACATTTACTAGGTATGGGGCCAACCTGAAATTCGCGAAAAAAATCTGCTGTTCCATAGAAAATGTGAATGACACTCGACAAAATGTATGGAACAGCTCATTTTTTTCGCGATTTCCAGGTTAGCCCATAGTAAAAGTAGTTCATAATGATGAGTACTATGAGCCCTTTTCGGCTTAGCTTACAGACAGAAGATCTTTAGCAAGACGTGTGTTTTACGTTCTGTCTATTGTTGCAGATGACTTGAAAGCGGTGACCAAACGTCTGATCGTGCAGGCCAAGCGGCAGGGCTCCGCGGACAATATCTCCATTATCGTGGTGTTCCTGAAAGAGCCGCGTGACATCGCCGCTGATAACCGCCCGCCCATGGATCTTGGGTAAGTGAAAGTATCTAAGCCTCAATCTACTAGATCTATTCAAGGTCAGAGTGAGTAGGTATCTTCTAGATCTGCGTCGACCACAATGTCGCTTACCAACAGGCGAGTTGGAGGATAAACTCAAATTTATTCGCAATAAAAAAAAATTGATTGTCTGTAAAGTCGGTTTACGGACGAGAGTTTAACGTGACAACGTCATAACAAAACATTGATGAAATGATTGCATACTTTTCTCGCTCCGATCGTGACTTCACAATGAGCGTAACGGGACACTTTTTCGTGCGTGCACCTGGCGTTCATTGATTTATTAGACGTCACGTCAAAAACCTAGTATGAGCCTTAACCAGTATTCTATGCCTGAATTTATTTTCTTTAGCGTTTGCGCTCTACCGTCTACGATACTTATTAATTAGTTATCGTTTTCAAGACTTCATCTTATCTTGTTACGTCGACATATGGATGAGATATTTTATTAGAAGATGGAAAAATCAGCTCTTTTCTTGTAAAACAAATAATACGAAGGAAGTTAAATACGGGACAGTTGTTTACGCGATCGATCCATACATTTACCAAATCTTGTTTGTTTTGTTGATGTACTTATGAAATGATTGCCTCTCAGTATAAAAATAAATACTGGCAGCACTCACCTGTTAAATCAATTAAAAGAATAAAAATTGTTTACTTTCGTGACGAATCATAAATATCGGAACGGAAAACATTCGACCGCTACAGGGTTATTTTTAATGCATTCAAAAACCTCGCGCGGGAAGCTTCTCCACGTTATTTTAGGAGCAAATGCCAGCTTTTAAACTGCTCTATCCTCCACATTCCTTATTTTTGGAAATCGCATAAAGTTATTGCCATTTATAGCGCTAATCTTAATATTGTAAGGAGTTTAAAACAATTTTTTTTTTGTTGGGGAAATGCCAGCAAGGTAAATTCAGAATTGCCCTGTATATAATATTATGTTATGAAAAAAACTATGCCATATCTTAGAATATTCGCGACAGCTATGACGATTGCTCATTAACATTATAAATAGTTATATAAAGGACTGTTATCGCCTTATTGCGTGAATATGATGTCATCCTGAAAAATACGTGCCTATTCTCAACTATTCCGGATTAAGTCCAAGCTAATAATCCTTTAGTTAACAACTTGTACCTTGTCCTTACTTATAAGGCTTTTTCTAAATCTGCAAACATAATCTTTATCAAATTTTTTTTTAAATTATTAATATGTTTTTCCTGGAAAAGATAGCTATTAGCGATAAGGCCGTCAGTTTTAAGTGTAATTATCCCTTTGGCTTTTCGGTGAAGGAAAACATCCATACGTCCGGAGAAAAAAATCAATGGCGTATGTGAATCTACCAATCCGCACTTGGCCTGCGTGGTGGAATACGGCCTAATCGCCCTTTGAGGGTAGACCTGTATCCCAGCAGTGAGAGGATTAAAGGTTGAGAATGATGATGATGATGATGTAGTTTCTGATGTGAACAACAAACAGTTTTTCTATCTATGTATTTAGTATTTACACATACAAATCTCATGAGTCATCGTATCAATCTCCATTCTCCATAATTGGAAGCGGCTACTTATCTTTCGATCCGTTTTCTTACAAGTTCAGCAAGGAATAGAAGCCTTCGTTTGTCGGACCGGTTTCAGTGGGAACAAAAATTATGTATCTCCACGAACGTGACATTTATCTTTATCCGACCTGGTGACCTTGGGCCGACTGTTGTCTAACTCGTATTATGCCTGAAATCGAAAGTCCTATTTAATACTAGCTGCGCCCCGCGGTCTCACTCGCGTTTTTCGGGAAAAAAGCCTATACTTTTAATCCAAGGTATAAGCTACTTTCGTACCAAATTTCACTTATTTCATCCGAATCCGTTCGGCCTTTTTAGCGTGAAGGAGTATCAAACATACTCACAAACTTTCACTTTTATAATATAAGTGAGATGTGTTATAGACGTCTAGACATTTTCATCTGCTCGACCCTTTAACTTTGTCTGGGTCTTGTAATACAGTTATTTTGTCCATTTATTTTTTCGTCACCACTCGAATATGAGTTCGGTTGCGAAGTCTCGAGAGATTTTTCTTTATCTGGTTCTTGACGTTTGTGAAGTAGTTTTTGTATTCGTAATTGGAATCTTTGTTAGCATCAAGGACCCTTTTGTCTATGATATCTAAGACAGTTCAATTTTAATACCACTCTAATAAGCACTGTAACTGCACACTGTAAAAGCTACTCAATCAAACTTCAAGATTTTAAATCGTAGTAACAGTCGCTCGCTACTAATGGCTCGTTCATCTCAATGATTTGTTCTGCTAATAATCTTTGCTTTTTGTTAGAAATACATTACTCTTGTAAGATTGAGTCGGAGACTTCGATGGGGTTCAAGTTGTAGCTTGTATAATAGTAGGCCCGTGTTTTTATAACACAAGATTAAATTATTTTTTTCCAATTCCAACGTTTTGTAATGGCTGAACCAATTTTCATACAACATACCTTTCCAACAAAAAAACTAAAAACAAGGGGCGGCAAAATTTTGTATAGCGTACTGACGTCAAACGTGTAAATCTGCTACTGAGCAGAGCTTAGTTAGGTGGCTTAGTAATGTGATTTCTTTTGTGGTCAGGCTGGACAACGCGCTGGCGAACGCGCCCCCGTTCGCCGGCGAAGGAGACACGGAGGCGTGCAAGCGGCAGGCGGAGGCCGCCGCTGCGGTGCTCGCCGCCGCCGACCCCGCGGACAACGGCGTCGACAACTCCGACAGCGACAGCGAGGACCTCGGCCCTGAGACCGCCGTCGATGCGGACGACATTGACGCCGAGAGGAACCATGAACCGGCGCCGCCCACGCCTCCTGCTCATGCCGGTAAGTTCACTTCGAGTATTATCACAACAAAAAGCCGTGGTAGCTCAGTGGGAGAACAACCGCTTCGCATTCTTGAGATGGCGGGTTCAAACCCCGACTCGTACCGATGAGTTCTTTGGAACTTATGTACGAATTTACATACCACTGGCTTTTCGGTGAAGGAAAACATAGTGAGGAAACCTGCATTCGTCCGGAGAAGAAATTTAATGGCATATGTGTATCCGCCAACCCGCACTTGGCCAGCGTGGTGGAACGGGCCTAATCACTCTTCGAGGTTAGACCTGTATCCCAGCAGTGGGAGTATTAAAGGTTGAAAATGATGATGATGATCAACATAACATCCATTCTGGACTAGCTGTTTGATGTCATATTTCCATCGTTTTCGTTGTCGCCCTTTGTTTCTTTTTCCATCTCTAGGGCACCATTCTGACATTATTTTTATCCACTTTCTATTCTTGAATAGATGATGATTGCGAGAGATAGGGAAAAGTGGAAATCTTTAGAGGCCTTTGTCGAAGGACAAACTGGGGAAATGCTACCGATGGCTAGTGATAATTAAGAAATTCAATATTGTAAACTCGGCAATAAAGGCAATTTTTTTTACTAGCTGCACCCCGCGGTTTCACCCGCGGTAATTTTTTTTAAATGAAAAGTATCCTATATTACTTCTAATACCTCGAATATGTGTACAAAGTTTCATGATGATCGGGTAAGTAGTTTTTGCGTGAAAGCGTAACAAACTAACTTACATTCACATTTATCTATACTAATCTATACTAATATTAAAAAGAAGTAAAGTTTGTGTGTTTGTATATTTGTTAAATTGTAAGGGGTAATCTCGGGATCTACTGAACCGATTTTAAAAATTCTTTCACCAATAGAAAGCCACATTATTGCTGAGTGTCATAGGTTATATAAAAAACCGAAAAATAAAAAGGCTTTTACGTGGTAGTCCGTTTTGCAAAGTGAATCGGAGAAAAAACGGTCCGGACGGCGCGCGATGGCTTCGGGTTTAATTAACATTATGCCCAACGAAGTAGGCACGGGTCAGCTAGTAATATTATACAGTAGGGACTTATTTAACATCACATCATCAGCCTATCTAATAGTCTGGACATAGGCCTCTCATAAAGAATGCCACATTTCACGATCTTCTGCCTCACGCATCCACTTTGCACTAACTAACTAATGAGTACTCTTAGAAGTCGAGTAAGTAACAAACTAATTAAATTAGATTGCTGCACACTAAGCGACCAGAAGATATACTTCGCTTCGCCCATTGGGTACTGCACAAACCTCATATATTTAGCTCATGAATGAAGGTTGATATGAATATTTATATCGATTAAGGATAGTACTGATAAATGATAACCACACTCATTGTTTTTGATAATAACTTTCGAGGTATCATGAGCCGGCTCCATGGTACATTTTGCTACTTTCGCTACTACTAAGTAATGTAATCAGAATCAGACTAAACATGTACATATTGACTTGCTTGTATCTGTATGATGCAAGTTAGTTACCGTTAAGTAGAACTCTGAAAGGAAATAATCAAAAAGCACGCAACAGATTTCACTTCGACTGTTTACCAGTATTCTGATCTCGAATTTTCGTAAGTAATAATATCTCAACCCGCGATATTTTCTTACCGGCTAACAATACAGGGTTATTCATAAAGGGTATGCTAAGCCGAAAAAGGCTCATAATACTCATCATTATGAACCACTTTTACTATGGGAACAAAACGAAATTCGCGAAAAAAAAGTAGCTGTTCCATAGAAAAATGTCAATGACACTCGACAAAATGTATGGACCAGCTGATTTTTTTTTGCGAATACTGGGTTTGTCTCATAGTAAAAGTTGTTCATAATGATGAGTACTATGAGTCCTTTTCGGCTTAGCATACCCTTTATGAATAACCCTATAGACATTGCGATATGAAAACAAACAAATCAGATAACCGCAATCATACAATATCAAATACATCGAAACGAGATTACGAGAGCAAAAGAAAAAGTACCTGAGGTGTGACGGGCTATCGATTGTTACATTCACCCACATCTGAGATACAGTGCTACTAACTTCATTAAACGTAGGAGCCACTGTCGTACTTACTAAACAAAACTGGAAATAAGCAGTAGAAATTATTAGTTCTGTCATTTCGCCGACTCTACTATTGTTCAGTTGATCGTCTTTGGTACGTGGTAATGGCGTTTCCAGTTACCATTGTATGCAGATGACACGCTCGCACTGATCTTTTGTAGCGGTTGACGCAGTACAGCTTTGTAGAAATGCATTAAAACCCCTTAAAATGCAAAATTAATACCCGAAGTAGGCAACCCTAAACAAATAATGGATACTGACCAGGATTACCACCATCATCCACGACTACCCAAAAATGAGGTGTTTCGTGGATCTAAAGTCTCCGCTCCGGACTCCGGGTCTAAGATTCAGATAGTAAATCAACCAGGCAGTAGCCAATATTTAAAATAAAATTAATAGTTAAAAAAACTAAAAAACACGCTTTGTTTAGTGTATTGTCAGCGGTCCTCGATATATCTACAAAGTTTGAAAGAAATCTGACCGTTTAAAGTGGGTCAAAAACGCGCTCAAAGGAGTCGGTTACAAACATACATACATACAAACATACAGGTGAAGCTAATAAAAGCGTGTTAAAAAACGTCCGGTTCATCTAGGATTTCAACAAGGATTTCAAGAAATTAAAATGACAGCTCTGTCAAATTTTCAGATTCAATCAAAATGTCATAACAAAAAAATACTCGTAAACTGA
The DNA here is from genome assembly GCA_949125135.1 of Alcis repandata. Lineage (NCBI taxonomy): Eukaryota > Metazoa > Arthropoda > Insecta > Lepidoptera > Geometridae > Alcis > Alcis repandata. Next base: position 3,512,542 of record OX421226.1, on the reverse strand, counting down.
GCTCGTAAATAATTCAAGAATTTAGAAGTGAGACGAATAAATTAAATACTAATTTATGTCTTCTAGTCTAGTTGTTTAGAAATTTTCGTGTCTTCGATTCGAATGCATACTCGAAATTAAGTATGGAACAGCTTGCCCCGAGGCCGACGAGGGTCTGACGGACAGGGAGGTGGGCGGCGTGCCAAAATTGGTCCACTGCCTATCGATTTTTCATTTACCTACATCTGTGATGTTGCATCACGATTGCGCCGCACTGTCTTCTATTCAGTTATCTTAGTGCTCTTGTCCTTATCTCTACATTCTGTTTAGTACAAAACAGTAAAAGCTTTCTTCTGAGCTTTGCTCCTTATTAGTAAGTAAGTTATTAATATTGAATCATCTGTGTTAATTCAGTCATAATCGGTACGTATTACCTCCCTTGATAAAGTACTCTAATAAATGATAATAAATATAGGATACAATTGGTAAACAATAGTCGAGAATGTAAAGGTTTAAATTCACTTATCCTATGACTTTAATGGGATATTAACTTATCATTTCTTGTGAAGTTCCATACAGAATATGCCACTGCAGCGCTCGCTGTCTGGAGGACAAGTTCATTTGAAGTTATACCTCGTCAGTGAGGTAATAAAAAGAGGACAGGTTTGCAAAACAAAACTGAGCGCCAGGTGATTGGCCATCTGTCTTGCAGGCAGTAACTTAGCTTCTCGTAAACATAGGCATCTATTACTACACCTGTGTGTGAATCTACACTATTTACACACTACTTTACAGTTTAGGTACGTAATTACAAAAAATAATTATAAACAGTATTATGTTAGTTTATATACCTAAATATTTTTTTAGGTAATGTGAATTGATATATGTATTTATAATAATTAAAAAACCCTGCGTTGACACTCGGGAATTTTTGACGAATCTAATCTAACGACACCATACCAAATCAACACATCAAAATCGGTTAATCCGTTTGGGCTTTAGGAGCTCACGTAGCAAATATGTATTTGTAAACCATACCGTACTTAGTATTACATGTTTATCTTTACCCGAAAAAGATTACACTTTCTCTTAGACAGAAAAAAAAAATTAGTAATTTTATTCGGTAACTTTTGTATTAGAAAAATAAAATACGCAATGAAAATTCCAAAAATAAGTACAATAAAAATGTGGGCAATGAAATAGGGGTTATTTTACGAAATAACAGGCATCCCCAGGGGCGCAGGGGGGTGCGCTCGGGCGGCGGGCGCGGCGGTCCTGCTTGCGCGGCGCGCGGCGTCCCGCTCTCAGTCGCTCATTGAACGCCCGTCGGATCTGTGCTATTCGCCGCGACACAGGCGCTGCTATTGTGTTCTCGCCTGTTATCTACATATTTACGGGTCCAATATTACGAGTCCGGTGAAGATAGTGATCTGTGCAGTGAAATTACCGTTTACGGTATGTGATTCCTAGCGAATGTTGTTGATTATTTCCACATACCGAACGGTTTGTGAAAGGTTATTTCTGTGTTGATTCATGCGGTGCGGTGGTCTGTAAATAGATCGGTTCGTCGGAAGGCGCATCCCTCCGTCACCGGAGAACACAGGATTCCCGCAACATCACACATTTCTTGAGATCCCGACGTTTCGGAACTCGGGCGTGTCTTCGCAATCGCAGGCCGGCGCTCTCGAAATGGCGTCCGAGACGAGACATTCTCGCGGGTTTGAATTCGCGACCGGTAAAATATCGTTGAGCATACGCGGCCTGCGATACGCCGGCTTCGATAGGTATTCGTACCACGTAATATTATGCAAAGCCGATCACCTACATCGAAAAATCGTTACTATGAATTTTTGTTTTGAGGGTGTGTCGCTCGGCACTTGTTGATAACGTTGTCGCGCGAAGGGTGACAGCCGTCAGGCGCGTGACAGGCCGCGTGGTCTCCAGGTGTTCCCGTGTTGTTGTTCTGAGCTCAGTGTTTGTGATTGTGCAGTGGAGGCGGGCCACGTCGACGGAGCGCTGGTGGATAATGTAGCTGAAAGCGGCGACGAGTCCGAAGACGAGTGGAACTACTTCAAGGGCGAGTTAGAGCGCGACGAGAACCCGGCCGAGGAGACTGAGGACCTGCCGCGATCCGATACACCCGGACACGATAATGTAAGGCATCCTTTGTAATACATATATTATTACCTACAGTGTACTTCTGATATGAGAAGAGATAACACGATTACACGACTTCCCTTCCACAGAAGACTGGTCATAAAATTCTAGCCTACATTATTTCTATAGTCCAACACATTGCATGCTGTTTTGTTATCATAACTATGCTCCCTACACGCTTCTTTTCATCTTTCACATTTATGCTTTAGTTTTATTTTACATATGCATTATAAAACGTCGAAAATGCCACACGGCGCGGTTCAAGGACGTTCAACGAATTCTTGATAAGCCAAAAGAACCAAATTGCCAACAGTTTGCCATGTTTACATTGTGTTATTATCTATGCAAAACTCTCACTGCAAATGAAAAGGCTGAAAGTATGTACAGACCTTCATTTGTTTTGTTAGTTAATTGGCAATCATTTTTATTATGTCAATTTAGGATTCAATTGTTTACTGATTATTTTTTCTGATTAATATTTAGATACCTATGTCGAGTTCTACTGTAATAATCTGAATTACCTGGCTTGTGGTAAAGTAGGTACTTATTAAATAATACAACCCCGCTTAACATTTGATTATAAATGGTAACAGGCAAATCTAGCAATTGTATTTAGCAATAGGCAACACTAATTTACTACCTGAGCACCTACATATCCTTCGCCAGCAATATTTTAAAACAATCAGTTCAAACAAAGTTCTTTAAAGACAGGTTATGATTCAAAAGCGACACTAAAACTAGTGCCGGCCTAAAACCTGTCTTACACACCCAATTCATGACTCAACCTGTAGGCTGGGCTATAAATCACGTTTTTAACACCAGTGTTATGTCTACTGATATACATATATTTATTTCTTGAAAGTTATTCATTGTGATTTCAGTGAATTGATGGTATTATCACCATCTATACTAGATGATGAATGATATGTTGGGCTTTCCTATTTTCACTCCATTTCATTAGCAAACAATACCTCTTACATCATACTTATATATATGTATTTGTGGTTTTTCGCACTCATTTTTAATAATTCTATTGAACCAAATACCTGTGATATTGATCACTTTATTTTACATAAGATTAAAGTTGCATAAGCCTCGTTTGATACAAATCAAGAGTTGCACGCTTGTACCAAGTCTCAATTTTTATACAGGGTTCTTCATAAAGGGGCCAACCCGAAATTCGCGAAAAAAAAATCAGCTGTTCCATTGAAAAATGTCAATGACACTCGACAAAATGTATGGAAGAGCTGTTTTTTTTTCGCGAATTCCGGGATGGTCCCTTAGTAAAAATTGTTCATAATGATGAGTACTATGAGCCCTTTCTGGCTTAGCATACCCTAAATGTACCATGTTACCCATCCTACAATTTTACTATTAGCTACTGTTAGCATCTCTACCCAGTATTGGTAGAGATGCTAACAGTAAGTAAAATTGTAGGTCCTGGCTGTTTGTCCTATAAAAACAACCGTCAAACCAAGTCAGAGGCCTTCACAAAGTCTGAAAACTCAGAAACCAGCTCCCCAGCCAAGTTGCAAATGCCATAGAAAACATTGACAGAATGACATTTCTGTAATCTATTTTGTATTACAGAAACGTAAGACAATGTATGGGAATGCCATACATTGTCTTAGTTTTCTATAGCATTTGCGATTATGGAATTGCAACTTGGCTAGCCACTCTGCCTATACAAAGTTACTTACTATTGTGTCCGTTCTATTAATGCAGATTAGCCTCCAAACAATATCTCTAACATGTATTGTTACAAGGATTACTTTAGTACCCCCGACTTAGAATGTAAATTAGGAAAAAGCACAAAACACCCCAAGAGAGACATTGGTGAAGGTTCTAACTTAGAAAGCTTTTATACTTGCTCGATTTGCTTGTTGTATTAGTATGTCAAATCTTGGAAGCTAATAATGCCTGTAAAACTCCGATGACAATGCAAAAAGCTTGTTTTTTTAACGTCTCTTTAATCTTGTTATTACAACATTCCAGTCTGCGTGGGAAACGAGCTCCGTAGACATGAACAGCTCCCCCCTGAACCCGGACGCGCCAGTCTTCATCCCCGGCAGCGTGGCGTCCGACGTTCTCCTGGCGGAGTCGCCGCGCAAGCCGCTGCCCATGGACGACATCGAGCTGCCCGACGTCGCGCAGTTCCAGACTGAGGCGGTCGTGAGACCCGCGGAACTGCTAGACTTGGATAACTGTGATCAACTCAATGGCCATCATGTGAGTATCGAAAAACAAGTTGTCGAAAGTTGGGATGAAGTCGGGAAGTCGGGAAGAACTAGTCGGGGTAGCAGTCGCAATACGACGTGAGTGTTCTCGTTTTAATTTTACGATAACTACAGGGATCTACGGAAGGGTATGCTTAGCCTAAAAAGGCTCATAGTACTCATCATTATGAACAACTTATAATAAAGGACCAGCAAGGAAATCGCATAAAAGAATCAGCTGTTCCATACATTTTGTCGAGTGTCATTGACATTTTTTAATGGAACAGCTGATTTTTTTCGCGAATTCCGGTTTGGACCGTTAGTAAAAGTTGTTCATAATGATAAGTACTATGAGCCTTTTTCGGTTTACCATACGCTTTCCTTATAACTCTGTAATTGTTTATTTGATGATAGACAAGCTGCATAAATGCAGTGTTTTATGAAGCCGTTAAGTGATACATTGTCCAACGTATGTTAACCCTTTTCTTGATTAGTATGTAAACTGAACTGGGTTCAAGTCATGTTAGACCATATCTCATTTAATGGCTTTCTAGAAATCTGATGGCAGCATAACTAAAGCAGTTTAATTATTTGATAATAGGCGAGCAGCATAAGCTGATGTGCTTATATCTTGCAGTGTCGAAATTCACTCCTTTTTAGTCTGTATATCTGTCTAAGCAATTTTATTTAAATCCTAATGATCAATTTATTTTTAAATGGGTTCAAACTCGTTGCTGAGATCACATTCTTCAGGCAATCTGTTCTAATTATACACTCAGTATGCTTAGGATGTGACATGTTTTTTATCCACTATAAAAAATGTTAAAAACCCCCGCTAGAAAAGAAAAAGAAAAGACCTAGATTATCTATTGTAAAAGAGGAATGTGTCACTTCGGAGTTGTGACAAATCTTCACAAGAACCACAAATAAGAGTTGAAGAAGTAATTTTTTAAATCCAGGACACAAGCAGTTATCAGTTTAATGTGTGTACCTGTGTGTCCGACTGTGACACCGTTGCTCCCAAACAAGTGAACCAATTGTGGTTAAGGATGAAAGGTTAATTGAGTATTCTGTGCTATAATTTAAGAAAATGTTGATTGCTTTTTAAAAATTATCAGATTTTTTTTCTTGTTGGTCATGTTTAAAATCCATAATCAATTAATTTAGTTACAATTAACATGGAAGCAGTCTCACATAATATTATAATAAAATGTATCAAAACCACTTCAGTTTTCATAGTAAAATGAATTCATTATTTTTCCTTATGCATTAGCGTTTTATTCTAATTTTCCTTATATAAATGAATGTTTCTGTTTCAGAATGTATCAATAAGTGATGCAGCGAAGGAACGCCTCAATGGCAATGACAAGTGTACTATGGACAGTTTGGGCTTCGGATTCAATGTGGGCATTGAACCTGATAAAGTCAAGGACAGTGGCCTTATACAAGACTTTGAAAGGATACAGAAGGACACAACAGACTTCTGTAACATTCAGGTAAACGGAAACAATTAAAAATGTAAAAAAAATATTTTTAAGAAATTTGGTGTTTAGCATTATTAATTGTTATTCAACAAGGTTATTCGTTGGACAGTTCATAACAAAACAAAAGTCATAAAAGTTGAACTTAGGAAAATCAACAAGATTATTTATACATAAACTAGCAGCCCGTCCCGGCTTCGCACGGGTAGACACTATAAATTGAGATGTGAGCTATCCTATCTCCTAAGTTAGATCGAACTGCACACGGTGTGCAAATTTGATTGAAATCGGTTAAGTAGTTTAGAAGTCTATAGCGGAAAAACAACGTGACACGTAATTTATATATATTAAGATAATCAAGATTTACTTTGCGTCAGCTGAAGGATGACGATAGATTTGTGAACAATACAAAGTTTTGAACTTTCACTGTATGCTCAGTATTTAAATTAGACACAGGATCATACATGATATCATTTGTTAAATCATGGTACATATTCCATAACTGCTTAAAATTACACATTAAATACTAGATTCTGGTATTTATTAATAAAAGCTTTATTTGTTTCAGGTATTCCAAACACACAGTGAAACAAATCCATTCGCCGTTGAAGGCAATGATGAGCTATTCGAAAGGCTCAAAAACAAAGAGAGAGATCCAATGAGCATGAGTTTTTACCAAGAAAAAGATGATGACACATGTGAGCGGCTCCTTAAAAACAACACACATGTGGACCTCAACGCAGTCCAACCACTGCCAGACAGCGACGATGAAGATCTACAAACAAACGGCATCTGTGATAATGATAAAGAGAATGTCTCGCCCGACCAACACATAGACTTGTTCACACCCGGGGAGATCATCGAACCCAACAACGACATAATGAGGTTCGACGAGAGAACAGACTTATCGCACAACATCGCCAACTTCGGGTCGGGCGACAACTGCATGGAGTACCTCGTGTCCAGCTCCAACAATATGTCGTATCCGAACATCGAACTAGAATCGACCAACATTCCCCAGGACACGGTACTTCAGACGGACACGCCCGAATCTCACAAACTCCTATTCGAACAAATACCTGAAATACCAGACGGAAAGAGTTCCGAGTTAGGTTTCACGAACGACGACAACAGAGACGCTTCGGAGAGCGAAAAAGACCTCGGAGTGAGCACACCGCAAGACGAAACGTCACAAGATGTGGAAATGGATAGCAAGCTCGAGGATTCTCCCATGGAGGAGTTTCTGCCGGAAGTAGCGGCCGGCGAGCCCGCCGACTCCGACCGAGTCGTCTCTCCCGAATCGATTCACCTCGACGAGCCACTCATCGAGCCGACCTCCGCTCCCAAAATACAAGCGGCGGCGTCCCTCGAGCATCTCTCGCCGTCCCCCGCACCCGTCGACGATAACACCGAGGAAGCGATCACACCCGAACCGACGCACGGGCAGACCGACGTCGACGTCCACCGCAACGCGGCCGATGAAATACAGCAGAGCACGGACGAGGTGACGTACAGTCAAAATCCGTTCGCTGACGGTGAACTAGATGCTCCAGAAATTGCGTTCGAGGAGCAACAAATCGAGACTGAACTGGCGGCGGCCGCGTCCCCGGCGCTCGCCTCCGTCCCGGCGGCGCAGTCCCCGGCGCCCAGCGGCACGCCGGCCGAGTCCCCGCTCCCCGCGCGCTCCCCCGAGCCCGCCGCCGCCTCCCCGCCCCCCGCGCGCTCCCCGCAGCCGAGCGAGGCGGCCCCGACCTCGCCGTTCGTCGCCGAGTCCCCCGCGCCGGACGTGGTCGCCGCTTCCCCGGCGCCGAGCGCCTCCCCCGCGCCGAGCGCCTCCCCCGCGCCGAGCGCCTCCCCCGCGCCGCAGGAAGCTTTAAGCGCGTCGCCGGCGCCGCTTCGCCCGAGCGAATCTCCGTTCCTCGCGCACTCGCCTCTGCCCGAGGACACGTTCGCGCCGACGGAGTCTCCTCTTCCGGCGGATATTCAGAGGGACTCGCCTTTGCCGACCGACGCGTCCCTGCCGCGAGAGTCCCCGCTGCCGAGCGAGTCCCCACTGCCGCGCGAGCTCGAGGCGTCCGCGCCGGCCGAGTCCGAGACCCTCGCCCCGACCGAGTCGCATCCCGCGAGCGCGTCGCCGTTCCCAGCGGAGGAGTCGAAGGAGGAGGCGGCGGCGCCCTCGCCCCGGCCGGCCGACGTGCCCCTCCCAGGTGACTCCCCCGCACCGCCCGCCTCCCCCGCGCCGCCCGCCTCCCCCGCGCCGCCCGCCTCCCCCGCGCCGCGCGCCCTCACCCCGAACGAGCCCGAGCCGGAACCCACTCCCGAACCCGAACCGGAACGACCCGCCGAGATCGAATTCGAACCATTCACCGCAACCGACTCCGCACCCGTGCTGGACCAACCCGCGCCCGTCGTCGACGAACCGATCACCGTCGCCGCCGAGGAGGCCCCGCTGGCGGCGGCGCCTGCCCCCGACCTCGTGCCGGAGGGGCACGCGGCCGAGCTCGCGGCCGACCCGAGCGCGGCCGAGTCGAGCGCGGCCGAGTTGCGCGCGCAAGAGATCTGCGTGCCCGTCACCAGCGAGATCCGGCCCGAGGACGGTGAGCTGGTCGCCGCCGCGCCGCCGGCTGCCGCCGGGGACGCGGGCGCGGGGCCGCCGCTAGCCGCCGCCGCGGCGGGAGCGGCCGCCGTCGCCGCGACCGCCGCCCTCGCGGCCGCCGCCACCGCGACCAAATCGAAGACCACGCCGGCGAAAAAATCCCCGACGACTCCGGCCACCAAAACGGACGCCCGCACACCCAAATCGGCCCCGAAGCCGACCGCCGCCGCGGCGCGCACCCCCGCCTCCGCCGGCAAGCGGCCCTCCAGCGCCGCGCCCACGCCGCGCTCGGCCGCCCCCGCGCCTCGCCCGGCGCCCGCCCGGTCGTCGATCGCCGCCAAGACCGCGTCGCCCGCGGCGTCGAAGCCCGCGACCCCCGCCGCCAAGGCGTCCCCGGCGACGCGCGTCCCCGCCGCCCGCCCCGCCCCGGCCGCGGCGCCCGCCAAATCTGCGGCGGCCAAACCCGCCGCGCAGACTTGCGCGCGCACCGTCCCGATTGCCCCCCGCGCCGCCCCCGCGTCCCGCGCGCTGCACTCGGCCCGGCCCGCCGCCGCGCGCCCCGCCTCCGCGGCCGCTAAACCTGCCTCCACGACGGCCGCTAAGCCGGCGCCGCGCCCGGCCGCCTCGGCCCCGGCGCGCCCCGCGCTCGCGTCCGCGGCCGCCGCTAAAACGAAGAAGCTTCCCGAGAAAAAACCCCTCACAAACGGCGACGTGAAGGAGTCGAAGCCCGCGCCGCGGCCGGCGCCCATCTCGCGGCCCGCGCCGCGCCCCGCTCCGCGCGCTGCACCCGCCGCTCCCGCGGCTCCCAAGTACGTATTTACCCAATCATTTAATTCACTTAGCCCGGTATCAGTATATAAACCCGGTAGCACATCATAGTGCAAACTCATATTCGAAGTCCCCGTGTGACCGTGCCCTCGTTGCAGGCCGGCGGCCCCGAGGCCGGCTGCGCGTGCGCCGCTCGACAAGCAGAGCAAGGACCTCGCCAACAAGCGCATCACAGCCCGGGCCGCGCCGCCGAGGACTGCACCCACCAAGGTACGTTTTACTCTCAATATTAAGATCGTATTTTGGATCCTACTTTCAGTGCAAGACCATCTCTTTCAAAAGTTAAAGCAAATGTATTCCAACTCATTGCTTAGAATGTATCTATAGATATGGCCAACTTTTCTTCCAAAACTTAAATCAAAATCATTAACACTTACGGCCTTACTTTAATCAATGTAACTAAGTTTGAGCAGTGTTTAGTTTATAAGGGCGATAGTTTCGAGGCCAGCAGCGCTGACCGTCCTCTTCCCCCGCAGGCAGCCGTAGGCGCTAAGAACGCCGCCACGAAGCTCGGCCCCAAGAAGCCTGCGCCGGCGGTCTCCAACGGTCTCTCGGAAGACAAGGCGCCGCCCTCGCCGCCCGCCGCAGACAACGCTCTGCTGCCCGACGTCATCGCGTAGGCACCGATTCCTATTATTTCCGCTTGAATTTTGTGATTTTCTATAAGTGTATGATAGTTTAAACGTCGTTCGTAGCGGCGAGTCGTTAGGTGCGGGAGACTCCTCCCAGTTTTATATTATAGAGTCGCTTTTTATAGACGTGTATGTTGCCGGTTCGTTGAGGGCGGGCGAGGCGCGAGCGCGGCGCCCCGGGGCCGCCGCCGCCGCCGTGTTAGGGCGCGTTTATACGACCCGCGCGGTTGGGGCGTTGCGGAACAATTGATATACGACCGCGCGGTCGCCGCGCGGTTGGGGCGCGATGCGAGATTGAACATTATGGCTTAATAGATAGAGTTTACATTAGTTTTGAATGAACACAACCGCGCGGGCCGTCTAAATGGGGCCTTACTGTGGACGCTTGCTTACTTCGTACGCGAGCCTCGAGGCCGCGCTCACGCCTCGCCCGAGACGGTTATTATCCATTATTATAAGTCTGTTTTAGAATTTTATATTACCAACGAATGATTGATAAAAATCTGGCTTTTAATTTATTTTCTTTGTATAACCGTATTATTATTTAAATAAAAAAATGTGAGGAAGGACTGATACATTGTTTTATTTATGTGGAATTGAAATTATGAGCTAGGCGAAGTGATATTGAAACGCGTTTAGAAGTATAATTGTTTACTTAATTGCTAGATCTTACGTATTAAAGTTCTCATTATATTTGATGTAAACTTGAAATATGGTGTTACAAAGAAATACTTAAAATAGAGCATATTAATCTAATAAATGATTATCACCCTCATCTGATCTTTTCTTTATAAATTAATGTTAGTTCCAGTAGTTTATTTCTATTGATCTTGTAGGTGAGGGAATCTGAAGTCCGTGTCCTTGAGATGTTCGGCGATCCAGCTCTCAGCTTCGCGCGCCGTGTCCGCGTCGAAGTAATCTCGCCAGCCGCCTGCTTTACCTGCACAAAAACCAAGAAAATACTTAGTAAAATCCGATATGAACCACTGGTTACCTTCGTTAGATTCCATACTCAAGACGGTCGTAGGCCACAAGCTTTTATTTGTCCTTTGGAAACCTACATTTGTCTGGGCTACAACGATTTCGTACCTTTCCTAATGAAACCCTGTTCGCCCGGTATGAGGATGCCGAGCTCCTTCATGACGTCATAGTTGACGGACTTGTTTTGCTTGAAGTTGTTGATGCTGAGGTGGTCGCACAGTTTGGCAACTTGCTCCTCGCTGAACTCTTTGTTGAAAAATGCTGCTACTCGCCGAACTGCCGCTGGCAGATCCTGGAAACGAGACCATGTCACGTGAACTGGTTAAAAACGTAAACCCTCATACTCTGTAATTGCAGAAGGCATTTTTGCACTCTAAGTACATATGTACTATTACTATTATTAATGAGGATTTTATTTCTGCAAGAGCAATAGTTACAAAAGCTGTAAGTCTGGATTATCACAGACTATTTTTCATTCTGGGAAAAATAAGTTTTCTTTATGATAGATAACGTAAAAATGGAGCCCAAAATATTTATAAAATAGATAAATAAATGTGGTAGGTACTTTACCTTGGATAATTCTTCGTAAAACAAAAACAGCATATTTGAATGGTTCCTCTTTTCCCATGCTTCTTTCAAGTGGTCGAAGAACGGTGTCCAGTGATCTGAAGCAATAACACACATTTGATATGTCCATAAAATTGATCTGAAATAGCCAATACTAAATCCATTCCAGTGAAGAAACTTACGCAAATCTCTCATAAAGTAGTTCCAATATGTCTTGAAGTCGCCGATGTAGCCCTGCGTTCTAATCAATCTGTTCATGTGATAGAACGAGACAACGACATCTCTCGGATCTCTCGCTACGTAGACTATCTTAGCAGTGTCGAGGAGCTCTGGCGGAAGAAGGGACATCGGCAGGTGTGTCTTGATGAAGCGCTGGGAAGTCGCGGCGTCTAGCTGTTCGGTCGCCGGCTGGGTCACCCACTCCAACAGCTTGAGCTTGTGTTCAGAATCACTGTTCTCTGATCTGAACTTCTCTTTCATAACAGGGTGGACGAATACTGAAAATCTGAAAGTGGGAATGGTTGCAATAGTATAGTAAATTAATTATCAATACTTTTTCAGGGTTCTCAACCTCCTTCGCAGAAGAACCCTTAAGGTGAGACTTCGGTGTCTGTCTGTATGTCGCAGCCAATTACTTTTTCTCATACACTAAGTATTATCTCTAAAAGTAGAAATCTTGGCAGACAAAAAAAACGCCGACCAAAAGTAAATAAATTAAAGCCGGTTCGTTTGTTCTGCCACGAGAATCAAACTAGCTCTTTTATTATAATGAAGTGAAAAAATGCTTACTCCAAAAAAGGATATCTTTCTGTGAGAGGCACGGCCTCAGACGTGGCGTAGTCTAAATCTTTGGCCACCATCCACACCAGCTCTTGCGTCCATGTTGTCCCTGAAAATTACAAGAATATTCCTCAATATAGTAGGTACGCTTTACTCCATTGTAAACTTAATTTACAAAATTGTAGAAACAAGCCAGTTAAAAAAGAATATCCCCTACTCATAAAAACAATAGTTTTGTTGAAATTTGAATAAACTAAAGCCAAAATTGATAAAGTCTATCAACTCTAGTGAATCAGATGTAGTCATCCTACTGATGGGATACCAGGGTATCCTCGATGGGTGAATAGGTGGGTCGTGGTATTTGGGTGGATCAGTTTAGGCTTTAACTAATACATAATTACAAAAAGAACAGTTCATGTAATTGAGTGACGAGACGAGCAAATCGCTCGCCTGATGTTAAACGTCACGTTTGCCCAAAACAGGTCTGCGCCACCCAGAATTTTGAACTCGCAGAATTCAAGACCCTGCGCGGCACAGCACTGAGCTCGTCACCCTGAGATATTCGAGTAAGTTGTTTAATCTCCCATTTGCCCTGTAATTTCACTGGAACAGTTTTAAAAATTAAAGTTTTATTTTTTACCTGATCGAGGATAACTAGCAACGAACACGTCGTCAGCTCGGAGCGGCATGTTATAGATGTGACTCGCCTGTTGTCGGTACTTGTGGGGGAGGAAGTAGCCCTTGGGACCCACGCGGACGAACCCTGTGTGTTCCCCTAGAACAAGAAATAATTATGTTAAGGTAGGTATGTTTTTTATTTGTTTTTATTACTGCCTACCTTATTCCACTGGATATAGGCTTGACTGACAAGAAATAAGTATGTTAAGGTATGTTTTTTTTTTCCTTTTTTTATTACTGCCTATAACCAAACGGGAGCGCTTGGTGTGATACACACGCGCCCACCGCCCGCACCTCTCTCAGTCCCCTTTGTCGTCATACCCTCGCGCCTCTGTACCGCGCAGGCGAGGACTAAGATAAACGGTTTGGCTATCCCTTATTCCACTCGATATACTTAGGCTTGTTTTGTTTGTCATGAGCAACAGTGTGACTCAATTGGTGTGACTGGTTGGGAACCTACCTATGCTGCCTCTGTCCTGTATTTGTATGGTTCAGTCAAACGTATGATGGTGGTGGTAGTGGGTAGTGGCAATGTCATAGAGTTCATAGACGAATTTTCCTGCTGTACCACTGATCGTCCGTGTTCGATGGTTTAAGTATAGTTCCGTGTTTGAAGCTAAACTTTAATCAGGCGCAATTTGCTGCAGAAATTTAAGCAAACCGTTATTTAGATGACTATATTAATTTAATTTCATAGATTTCTAATTAGGCACCTACTATAGCAGTTTGACGACTTACTTATTTATGTAAATAAGTAATAAATGACATAATCCCAAAAGTGAAATTTAAAATAAACAATGGACACTTACTTAATTGTTACCGAAGGTACAATGAAAGATGAAAACAGAAAGTTTTCACGACGTGGGAAAAGTGGGTATACTTATAAATTCTGAAATAAGTAATTAAAATAAGAGCTTATTTAATATCTATTAATACAGACATTATACAACATAAATACCTACTTATAACTTTATGGATTTAAAACTTAACTTCCCGCTTGAAACTTTAAACAATTAACCATAGCTTAGAACTGGATAAATAACTTACATTCGTAGTAACATAATCGAAAACCAGCTGAACTACATCGAATTTGCTATATAATACACATTCTACGTAGGTACACCTTGTAGTTTATTGTTATACATAATTAGAATATTATTAAGTTACATCGTACCAACCAATAAATCAATCATAATATAGAATGCAATCAAATCTACTTCATTAAAATATCAGGCGCTACCATGAGGCAACAAAACGATTGATCGGCTATTTATGTGGAACCTTGGTGCAACAATTACATTCAGTCGCTATTAAATTCGAAGGAATAGGCCCAAGAGAAACAACTTCCTGGGTACAGACCTTGACAAGTTTCCGTGAAGTAAAACCGCTGGAAAACTGGCTAGTTTAAAATCGTGTTGATATTCAATAACGGACAAGTAAACAAGCCGCTTACGGAGTTTATTCTTGACCCAAAAAAAAAAAATTAAACGAATAAATATATCTTAATGAGATGAAGATCTTAATGCTTCTTTTATGTTGTAAATTAAAATATTAGTAAGATGCTTGGAAAAATAGAGTGTCAATCTTGATAATTTCTGCAATTACAAATAATGTTTGTTTAATAAGGGTTTATAGGATATACCTACCTAAATCTTGTAGATAGGTACCTACCACCTTATTAATACACGTTTAGTAGATAGATCCTAAAACACTCTTTATCAACGCTCTACTGCTCTTCCCAACAAAGAAGTGTCACCGTACAAAAGCGAGTAGATATTTTTCTAATTAGGCCTATTAATAACAGTGATAAAAGTATTGACATCGGTCAATGCTCTAATTTACTTACAAAGTTACAAAGATAAGACAATACGATAGACCATTTCACTCTCACTCTATGTACTTTTAAATACGAAAGAAGTCTTAGTCCTTTTCTGTACCCCTGACAAAGAGTACCTACCTATACAAAGTTTCACGATGATCGGTTGAGTAGTTCAGGCGTGAAAGCGTAACAAACAAACTCACTATCGCATTTATAATATGAGTTAAAATGGAGAAGCTTACTTAAATTAAAATTGAAAACCCATTACAATATTTAAGCTTACCTACTTATCTAATTGGAAGTAAGAATGAAAAACATGAGCTTAATTCGTTAAATAATGATCTTATTTATTCTATAATCCCTTTTCCCTTTGCTTGGGAGGAAACATCAGATAAAATCGTGTCTTTACTACAAATAAATCTTTCAATTACAAATAAATCTTAATTCTTGGCTTCTTATGTTGTAAGAACGATGAAAATTACAATGTTGCAGAAATTATTCAGATATGAGCTAATAACTTTATGGTGGATAACTACAAGTCCATAGTAAATATTGATGATGCTTGTACCGCATCTGTAGCTACTACGCATTGGCAATTATAGATTATGTGTATATTTTTGTAGGGAATCTCGTCTAAATATAGAATCGTCTATATCGAATATAGTCTCGCCTATATTCGATTTTTTTACCGATTACATTTTTGATTAACGAGGCCAGCATGGTGCCACGATTGTAGGAGAAAGTAAGTAATTACATAGTAAGTAGTAATAAAGTAAGTCGTGAGAGGTAGGTACCTACTAATTCGCCATGGATAAGTACATTCAGTACTTATCAATAGATAGCAACTATAGTTACAGACAGTTCGTAGAGTGCGTCTATTATTTAGAAAACGTAACTTATTTGATATTTCTAAATTTCCATAAATAGGTATAATTTCAACTTGCATAATATAGGCATAATACAATAATTATTATACATAATGTTGTATAACAGCTACATTCTTTCGATTTTATTAACAAGCTCGATCCGACGCGTCGATAACGATTTCTCTTTTTTCTCTGCGTGCTTTGCAATGCGATGAGAAGAAAATATTTACCTAAAATTAACATCCGCACATGGCCAGGCATAAACCTACTTATTTAGACGAATATTCCTTATTGGTTTATGATTCAGAATTAATAACGTTGCCCTGCAAAATGTAGCTAACGACACTCGAAATAGACCAAGAATTGTAACGATACCGCTTTCATTGAAATTAATGCCTACAGGCGTTCTGGATTCGCTCACACATAAAGCTATGGGTCCACGGAGACCCCAAAACCACAGCAGTCATGTAATAATAATACATCAAGAACCTTTTCTATCATTTTTTTTTCGCACTTCTTTGTTTACTTACAAATTATTTTGTTACAAAAAAATATCCAATAAAAATATCCTAATTATTTATTTACACAAAACTGAAGCCGTGAGAGTTCGAGAAAACGCACAAGGAAAAGATTTTGGAGCCAACTATACTTAAGTAGAAAATGTAGAAATGTACCTTGTGAAATTAAATTTTAGCTTACCGGTGAACTGTTTCATCAACTCCTCCGCCAACTTAGGCTCCACGTCAACCATCTCCAGCGGGAAATTGTTATTTTTTTCAGACTCCATCGTGGCACTGGTCAACAACACCTCACCCAATCCCTTTACAATGAGAATAACTTGTATCAAAATAAACACAATCGCGATGAAGTGAAAGTGAGCGTTGCGGACTTGTTCGCTCCGGACCTCAGCCACATTTGAATTAAATCAGGTTTACTCGTAGGTCTGTACTTTACTTCGATCAGGGAGGTTGGGTAGTGGTAGTCAACTAGCAAAACTCATCTGGTTGAGTTATTATGCAGATTGTTCTTATATTCACGAAGGACAATAAGAAAAAATAAATCTGTAGTGAATGTAATAAAATATGATGTTGTTTATTGTTAGAATTTCCGCAATTAAATTTGCAGTATTGGTGGTATTTTTACCTACTCGAGTAAGTAGGATATATTCCCAACGCAATTAGTATTTGTATATTTAATTTTTATCTTATTTTTTCAGCTTTGATAATATAAAGTTAAAATGGCTGTTGCCTCCTGTTTAAATTAGTTGGGCAGATTTCAGATACTCGTAGTTCATTGTGAGATAGAAAACTTACTTATTTTTAGCCCAAAAACTTAACAACTGAGTTTTTTAGCTTTTTTTAAATATTTAAGTATATTCTAACCAAGTAGAGTCTGCAAAACAATATAGGTCAATGTTGAGTGGCCTACTTCAGGACCAGCCACTCGGGCTATACTTACTACCGTATTGTTTGAGTCCCGACGCAAAAGGAAGGTTGTTTTAAATTTGATTAAGCGGCCTGATTGTAAGTGTTAGGATATCTAAGCCTGCTATTCCTAATGAAATATGTACTTCTTTATTGCTTTCTATATTTAAGCAGGCGTTTTTATCAGCATTTTCTCAGGATCGTGAATAGCTTACCATAACTGGATCACGTCGGGGTCACCAGTTATGGTAAGGTGTGACCGGTTGGTAGGTTAACCAAGTGGTGGTCGATGTACCATTTAAGTCGGGTCGTATAACCACTTGTAACTAGTAGGTAGTTACTAGTTGTAGATATATGAAACAGCAGGCACTATAGTCTTTATAAAATATATTTGGAACACAATACTTGACAAAACAAAACAGAATAAAAAGTAGTCGCAAATTAACGGAGGTACGCCAGGTCGTGACGTCTATATCGCACTAGTCGTAGATGGCGCGCGCGGCATCATCGCGCGCCGAGCGAAACCAGTTTTGCCACTGGATAGCTGCCGTACTAACTCGTACGTAAACTGCGGCCGCCTGCCGACGCGGAGACAATAGGCGCGGTGCAAGCGGCGCGTTTCCAATGATTGCAAAATCGTACCGAACGTTATTATGTTATTATAAGTTTGTGTAGTTTATTTTATTAATATATTATTATGGTGAAATAAAATATATATTGTAATGTGTGTTTGTATCGTAATTAATATTTATATATGTGTAAAAATATTTTATGTATGTAATTATTTATGTAGGCTAGTGAATGAAAAGATGAAATATAATGTTTATATACTTATAAATAAATATGTATAAGTGTATGTATAAAATTATATAATAATTAAATGAGATGCCTACATCGTAAACGCACTCTGTACTCGCACCATCGAGACAGTATACAATTTTTTTTCATGTCGATGACTCGCACTAATGGTATTTTTGCACATGACATTGCACTTCAACGAGAAGTTGTCAGATCGTTTTGAGCAGTGATTAAGTTTAAGCAACGTTCATAAGTAAGACCCATGGTTTATTGCTATGCTTAATTATAATTTTCCACCCTAAACGTGTTCAATAATACAGGGTTATTCATAAAGGGTGGTAATTACTTAATCTAATTTTCCATAAATATTTTCTAACTGCATTGTTTACTAAATTTTGGCTTCGCGCATTCAGTGCATTTAGCACTATCACGTAACCCATTCATAGACAAACAATATTTTTACGAGTTTTGGTGTGGTAGAACTGCTACAATCCGATGATGAGTTCGTAAGGTTGGTATTCGACCGCGCGACACATCCGACCATCGACCAGAGCGTCAGAGCATCAGCGAGCTTGAGAGCGACCGTCGAGCGGAACAGACGTGTCCTGACATATATCCGAGTGCGACCGAACTTGAGGTGCGCGAGCGCGTCTATCGCCAGTCCTTTTCTTCCTGTTCACGAAGTATAAGAGTCTTCCCATTGTTACACCACCCAGTGAAGTGATCGCTGCAACTGCGTCCTATGGATTTTGAGTTTCGGAGATAGAAGACGAAACACCACATCGAGGCACGTAACCCCAGCGCATACCCGTGAGAAGAACGCCTCCTGCGGCTCCATCAAGGTCAGTGGCGTTCTCCTAACCATATTTTGATCCGTTCGAGCCGGATCCAGTGTTTCCTGTGTTGAGGTTACGTTTTTTCGTCATATTTTAACATATTTTGGAAAATTTTATTACCTTGCCATACCGCTGTTAGGTAAAAAATATCCGAGTATTTTGGTGTAATCAATCGTAATTTTCGAGTAATTGAGCATATTTCGTGAATTATCGTTGCCATCTTACAAATCCCGATAATATTTTGAGTGTAAAATTGAGTTTTCCTCTTGTTTTTTGCCCATATTTGCATTGCGCCAACTTTCGACCTGCAAAATGGCGGAACAAGATATTTTCGAGCGAGAAATTATACTTGACCAAGTCAAACGTATCTTAGATTATCATGAGAAAGATGAGCAACAATTTAGAATCCGAGCGAGAGATATTACACAAACCCAAAGAGATTTTATTAAATTACAAACTAAAATTGAGAAGTCATTGTTAAAATTACAAAGTTTTGATCGAGATGAGCAACTACGCATCAGAAATCAATTCAACGATTGTTACTACGCGATCCAAGGTCATGTAGACGAGCTAAGGCGTAGGGATGATGAAGGCAGACGCATGAGTAAAGCTTTGTTATTGAATAGTTCAATACAATCGAGTCACAATAATTGTCACGTCAACAAACTGCCTGTGTTACCGTTACCCTCATTTTCGGGCGAGTCCACCGAGTGGACTTCGTATTATGATTTATTTCGATCAGTAGTACACAACAATGACAACTACACGGATTCCGAGAAGTTTAGGTATTTACTCCTGACTTTAAAAAATGAGCCATTCAATCTTATCAAGTCGATACCTATCACGGATGAGAATTATTCGGTTGCGTTAGACATTCTAACATCGAGATATTCCAATAAACGAGCCATCGCTTCAAAACATCTTGATCGCATTTTTGACATCGAGTCTTGTCCAGAGAAAAACATTACCGCTGGTCTGCGTAATATTTTGAATATGTATCAAGAAAACATAAAGGCGTTGGAAGTTATGAATTTTCCCATTAGAGAGTGGAGTTTCTTGTTGTTGCATATTTTACTACGCAAAATACCTATTTCCATTCGAAAACGTTTTGAATTGTCATTGAAAAAACCTTCCGAGATACCGAGTGTCGAGTCATTAGTCAGTTTCCTAGAAAAAGATTTGATTGCGAGCGAGATAGTCGACTCCGGCGAAAAAAGATATCAAAATGTGGGTAGTTCTAAAATTCCTCAGTCACGCGGCACTTCGACGCCGTCGTCGGCTCAAGGCCAGAGTTTCCGAGCACTGAGTGTCAATGCCTCTAACATTGATAAGAATCCGAGTTCAAACGAGTTTCGATCTTCACGGTCTGAGAATAAAGAGTACAAATGTTTGTGTTGTGATGGTCAACACTCATTGGCTAAGTGTGCTAAATATTTGAGTTGGTCACCCACTGAGCGTTATGCATTTATTAAAAATCGAGATGTGTGTTTCAATTGTTTAGGCAGGTCTCACACTGTGTCACAGTGTACGTCGAAGTTTCTATGCCGATCGTGTTCGAAAAATCACCATAGTTCTATTTGTTTTAAGAACAAGAGCGAGAATCCGAGTGAGGTGTCGTTATCTATTTCAGAGAAATGCACTGAGATCCCTTTACCACACAATAGCGTGAGTTCGAGTGCAGCGACGCAAATAGATTGCGCGTCGTCCATTGCGCGTTCTGCTCCGAGTATGACTGTATTGCTTGCTACTGTACTCGTCGATGTATATGTAGGTGCTGAGAAATTATCGACAGTGCGTTGCATGGTAGATACAGGCTCACAGACCACATTTATTTCAGAAGCTTGCTCAAATAAGTTAGGCCTGAAACGTCGTTACGCAAACACGCCGATTTATGGTATAGGAGATAAGGAACCGATTCGTCCTAGAGGAGTAGTGTCGTTCAATATAACCCCGAGAAACGAGATACAGCCGGCTATTCAAGTTAGCGCTTTAATTTTACCTAAATTGACACACAATTTTATGCCAAGTATAAAATTACCCACTTCCGGTTGGGCACACATTAAAAATTTAAAACTAGCAGACCCGACTTATCATTTACCTCAGGCAATTGATATGATTTTAGGAGCAGATATTTTACCCCAGGTGTTGCTAGGTAACGTGATTTCCGGAGGTCCCGATTTACCTATAGCTATGAGTAGTGTTTTCGGCTATGTGTTATTGGGAAAGCTAGCGTTCGATTCTCCGACTTCGTCCCCAATTCAAGCTTGTTTCAGCTCATGTTCCGATGACGGCGACTTGAAGAGATTTTGGGAAATCGAGTCAGTACCTGAGGTGAAAGTACTCACTCCCGAGGAGCGTTTATGCGAGTCCATTTTCGAGAGCTCACAATCTCGTGACGTCACAGGGCGTTACTCAGTTGCTTTACCCCGTAAACCTGATGCACCACCCCTAGGCGAGTCACGTGACATTGCACTTTCCCGTTTCCAGAAGCTTGAGCAGCGTTTGGAGCGGAACCCGAGTCTTAAAGAGGAGTATCATGCATGCTTACAAGGCTACTTAAAGTCGAGTTATATGGAACCGGTTACTGAGCCTCCAACTTTAGGGAGTACTTACTACATTCCGCATCATTGTGTAATCAAGGAGTCATCGACGACTACTCGTGTTCGCGTTGTCTTTGATGCGGGTTGTTCGAGTTCTAACGGGACGTCATTAAATGATATACTTTTAACTGGTCAAAAACTTCATCAGGATATTGTTGACATTCTTTTGAAATTTCGAGTTCATAGTGTCGCGCTTTTAGCCGATATTAGACAAATGTATCTTAACATAAATGTTCGTGAATCAGATCGTGATCTTCAGAGAATTTTATGGCGTACTTCGCCGAGTGAGCCTATTCGAGATTATCGTTTGTGTACGGTGACATTCGGAGTCGCGTCGTCACCGTATTTAGCGCTTCGTACGATGCGGCAATTAGCCCACGACGAAGCAGAGTCTTTTCCACTTGCATCCAAGGTGTTATTGGACCAAGTATTTGTAGATGATGTTTGTTGTACTGTGGATAATGAGGAGAATGCACTCTTAGTGCAACAGCAGTTGATAGGTATTTGCAAATCAGCTGGTTTCGAGTTACACAAGTGGCAGAGCAACTCGCCAGCATTACTCGCTGCAGTGCAGGCGCCAGTTATTCATGGTGAGCGGCAGGAGGACGTGTCCTTCGCTCCCATGGAGAGAGACAACCAGACTAAAGTGTTAGGGCTTCAGTGGAACCCTCAGTCTGATTCATTCACATTCAGTGTGCAATGTACCTCAAATGTCACTACTAAACGGAGTATTCTCTCACAAATTGCTAAGATTTATGACCCTGTAGGGTGGGTAGCCCCGGTAACGATTTTTGCAAAACATCTTATGCAACTTTTGTGGATCAGAGGTGTCACGTGGGATGAACGACCCCCGATTGACATTATCAATGCATGGACAGCTTTCGTCCAAGAGTTACCTCTTTTATCGCGAGTTTCAATACCTCGTCAGGTATTTTTCCCGTCGAGCAGTGTACAGCTTCATGGCTTTTGTGACGCGAGTGAGCGTGCCATGGCAGCCTGTGTGTACGTCCGTCTTACTGACAACGACACAAATCGCGTTCGGACATTTCTTCTTCTCGCGAAAACGCGAGTCGCGCCGATATCACCGTGCCTGTCCATCCCGCGACTTGAGCTTATGGCAGCCGTGATATTAGCTAAGCTTATCGAAAGAGTTCAGAGTGTGTATCGAGATCGTATCGCTATTGAGGAGATATACGCGTGGTCGGACTCGTCAGTGGTGTTGGCGTGGCTTCGATCGCCGCCGTATGAGTGGAAAACTTTTGTTTCTAATCGCACGAGTGAGATTCTTACTAGAATTCCAGATTGTCGTTTCGGGTACGTTCCGTCGGCCGATAATCCGAGTGACGCACCCTCGAGAGGTCAATTACCTTCGACTTTCTTACAAAACGATATGTGGTTTCACGGCCCACAGTGGCTCCGAGAAGAGCCCGCTGCTTGGCCCAAGTCAAGATTCATTCCTGTTACAACCGAGGAAAAGCGAAATTTACCCGTTGCGTCGTTATCCGTGACACACGAAGACGAGATTGATATTATTGAGAAATATTCAACGTTAGGTAAATTACTGCGAGTTACGTCTTACGTATTTCGATTTTATAACATTTTAAAATCACGAGTCAAAAAAGAGAAAATTTCCCTTCCTAATTACATAACAGTCCACGAGTTTAATTTTTCTTTAAATAGGCTGATTTATTTAGTCCAACATCGAGTCTTTCACGACGACTTTAAAAACATTCCGAAAGGTCAGCGACCTTCTAATCAGCTGAAACGCCTTGATCCTTTTGTTGACGAGTCAGAGTTCCTACGTGTCGGGGGGCGTTTACATAAATCTTTGCTTCCCTATGAGACGAAACATCAATTAATTTTACCTAAAAAACATCATTTAACGAGTTTAATTATTGACGATGCACATGTCATGCATTTACATGCGGGCATTCAAACGGTTCAATACCTACTTCTACGTAAGTATTGGATATTATCGAGTCGAGACATAATCCGTCAACGGATTTTTCTTTGTGTGCGTTGTTTCCGTGCGCGGCCGACTGCATCGCGCCCTGCGATGGCTCCGCTGCCCGCCGCGCGAGTGCAGCCACAACGAGTTTTCATGAAAACAACTTTAGATTATGCAGGACCCTTTTACGTGCGAGCGAATAAAGTTAAAAACGCAAAGGTCGTCAAATCGTGGATGGCTATTTTTGTTGACATCTCTGTGAAGTGTGTACATCTGGAGTTAGTTTCCGATTGCACAACTGAGGCCTTTCTGGCAGCCTTACGGCGATTTACCTCCCGAAGAGGAATGATAACCGACCTGTATTCGGACGGAGGGAGAAACTTTGTAGGTTGTAACAACTACTTACGAGAGTTGTATGAGTTTTTGAGAAATGATTCTGTCCAAGCTGCTTTAAATTCTCAAACCTTGGAACAGGGTGTAACTTGGCATTTCCAGCCAGGAAATTCTCCCCATATGGGATCCCTACATGAGACGTGGGTGAAGGGGGTTAAGAGACATCTTTATCGTGTCGTAGGTACACGAGTACAGACCTACGATGAGATGCAGACTTTGTTGTGTCAAATCGAAGCCGTGATCAACTCGCGGCCGGTGTGTGTTTCAGATGCAGCTGATCCGCTGCCCCTTACTCCGGCCCATTTTCTAATAGGTGGCCCTTTGACGGCACTTCCCGATGTTCCTCTGACGGACTCAAATCCTGACAGGCTCACTAGGTGGCGTTGGGTACAACAATGTGTTCAACATTTTTGGAAGCGATGGAGTCGTGAGTACTTACACGAGATTCAACAGCGTAACAAGTGGTATTCTGATATCGGATCCCCGGTCAGTGTAGGTGACATTGTTGTTATGTGCGATGATAATCTCCCTCCACTTAAGTGGAAGTTAGCGCGTGTACATGCCCTTCATCCCGGTACTGATAACAAGATTCGAGTCGTTACGGTGCAAGCTGGTAAAACTTTTTATAAGCGTGCAGTTGTAAAGGTTTGCAAGCTTCCTATAGAGTAGTAAATGTACAGAGGATTAGGTAGCTTTTTTATAAGTGCCTCTCAATTTTAGTGATAAGAGTTTAGTATAGTTCTTAATATTTTTTTTGAGTAGTGAGTAGAGTAGAGTTAGAGTGAGTCGTTATTTAAAAAAAAGGATTAGCCTTTTTTGGTGAGCGGTATGGTAATTACTTAATCTAATTTTCCATAAATATTTTCTAACTGCATTGTTTACTAAATTTTGGCTTCGCGCATTCAGTGCATTTAGCACTATCACGTAACCCATTCATAGACAAACAATATTTTTACGAGTTTTGGTGTGGTAGAACTGCTACAATCCGATGATGAGTTCGTAAGGTTGGTATTCGACCGCGCGACACATCCGACCATCGACCAGAGCGTCAGAGCATCAGCGAGCTTGAGAGCGACCGTCGAGCGGAACAGACGTGTCCTGACATATATCCGAGTGCGACCGAACTTGAGGTGCGCGAGCGCGTCTATCGCCAGTCCTTTTCTTCCTGTTCACGAAGTA
Source organism: Alcis repandata (assembly GCA_949125135.1). Classification (NCBI taxonomy): domain Eukaryota; kingdom Metazoa; phylum Arthropoda; class Insecta; order Lepidoptera; family Geometridae; genus Alcis; species Alcis repandata. The sequence continues at coordinate 3,487,784 of OX421226.1, read as the reverse complement.
TAAGAGTCTTCCCATTGTTACACCACCCAGTGAAGTGATCGCTGCAACTGCGTCCTATGGATTTTGAGTTTCGGAGATAGAAGACGAAACACCACATCGAGGCACGTAACCCCAGCGCATACCCGTGAGAAGAACGCCTCCTGCGGCTCCATCAAGGTCAGTGGCGTTCTCCTAACCAAAGGGTATGCTAAGCCGAAAAGGGCTCATAATACTCATCATTATGAACAACTTTTACTATGGGAAAAATACTTTTACTAAATATCTGTTCTGGGTCTGGGTGTTAGTTGTCCTTGTCTTTGTGTGTGTTCCATGGCATCCCCGACACAGGATTTATCCTAGTTGGGAGCTAGGAGTGTGAAACGTTTATTATTTGTTTATTTTCCGCCCACTGCTAGGACCTACCTATATCTAGGTCTTCTTTCAGCATTACCTGTATACTTATCAGTGGGTACTAGTTGCGTATTACTATTCATAATAATATTAGAATAAGATAGAGGACAATATATTTTGTAGGAGTAATATATAGTCTCAGGGTGACGAGCGCAGTGCTGTGCCGCGCAGGGTCTTGAATTCTGCGAGTTCAAAATTCTGGGTGGCGCAGACCTGTTTTGGGCAAACGTGACGTTTAACATCAGGCGAGCAATTTGTTCGTTTCGTCACTTAATCACATTAAAAAAAAAATCCTAACGAAGCTACTACGCCTTTTCGAAATAGGATTAATAGAACCTAGGTACCTACCTGACAGTCATGCTGGTAAATAAGAATAGTATGTGCAGTAGGTACATAGGTAGGTAATTAAAGGCATCAGCTACACATCTTATCAGGCTCATCAAGCTTGGACTTTGATAAGAGATGATGCAATGATATTTTATGGAATGTAATGACAGTAAACAAGTTTCATTAAAATAGTGATAGTAAATAAAAATAAAAAATTGATTGCAAAAGGTTGCTAACCTAACAAAGTACACGACAGGTCATAAAAGCACATATATTTTTTAATATTTATTTAATTGAATAACTTTTAGGAACCATGAACATGAACATGTTAAATGTTCATGGTACAATATCCATTATAGGTACATCAAATTATTATGTGAAGGATCAATGCCTCATGAAAGCACATTCACACTTTACGCTACACTTAAAAATATAATTCGATTCGATTGGTCAGTAAAAATTTACTCTGTCATGTTTTCTTATTCCTTCGTACGTAGTATTTATTTCCATTGTTCGTAAAGTGTCTCTACTTCATCACCATCCAAGGTAACGGCGGTGCGGTCCCTAGACCTCCCATGAACCGAAATGAAACGTCACAGTTGATAACAAGGACAACAATAACCCGATAATCGGAAATCTGAATCTCTGTAGGTACTTATTTGATAACACTCCATTCTATAAAGTGTAAAGTGTCAGTTCTCATTACAATTACGAATAAAGCAGAGGTGAAACCCTAAATCTGTTGCTGAACCGTCCATTGACCGATTTGGGGAATATATTGTCCATCGTGAATATTGTTAAAAAATTCGAATTTTAGTTGAAATAAAAATGGAAGAACAGGACAAAGCTCTTCAGTATAAGGACCTTTCTCCAGAGGAATCCAAACTGCTGGCTACATTATATGATAGTAAGTAGGTATTTCTAAATTAGAGACTTAGAATTGCTTTGAAATCTTGGGAGTTTTTCACAAGTCGGCATCCGTCGGTTAGTGGAATACGATCATTTCTGTACTGTGATGGAAATATCATCATTGATTTAATGTTCGTCCACTACTGGGCGTAGGTATCTGGCTAAGGAACAAAATGCTCTTCGGATTTATGCATTCACTTGTCACCAGCCACTGAACTCGGCGCTTGACTTGCATCACTGCGCTCTTCTCCACGTTTTCCGATTCTCAGTCTCCACTGAACCTATTAAAAAATCTACTCCAATGGTTGTCGGTTATTCTACAGATATGGCCATTTGGCCAACCATTTAACTTGCTAATACTTTGAACTATGTCAGTTACTTTATTTCTTTGTCGAATAATTTCATGTGATGACGCCGCCTACATAATTGTAGAGATGATGTTGGAAGGCGGTTTATTTTTCAGATGTTCTCATTTTGAGTCAAGATCGCGCCTTCGTTGACTCTCAAAATGCATTTACACATTTGTATGCACTTGTTAGATTAGATTATACTACACCATTAAATACTCTGTGAGCCCTAAGGACACAGTGATAGCTCTGACTTAAGAAGAACCCCATATCCTTGAATGACTTGGAACTATCTGTTTTTTTTTAGATAAAAATCAATTAAACTGCGTGCGCATAGGCCCAAAAGGGTACACTTTTATGAAAGAGTACCAAAAATATGCCGCTGACATTTATAACATGGAGTTGAAGACCGGAGACGTCTTCGTCGCCAGCTACCAAAGATCTGGTAAGTAGTACCACATAATACCTTACGTATAGTTCAAACACATTTATCAGGATTGTAGCAGAACGTTAGATTGCAACAAAATATACATTTGAAAAATATTTTTAAAAACAAGCTTTTATTGTACTTGTACCCAAAAAAAGAAACAACAAACAGAGCAAGCAATAAAAGCTCGTAAAAATATAAAAGTTTTGAATTTCAATGCACTTCAATTTGTAGTATCTGTAGATAATTTTAGTCTTGCTTTCAGTATGTAGGTATGTTAGTGAAATTTTTGATTTTATTTTTCCGCTGTCAACTAAACAGTTCCGAAGCTCAATAAAGCTAAAAGTATTAGTAGTGTTTTGTTGTCTTTACTACGTACCTACATATAAATTCTAAATTACTTGTCAACAGTGAGATGAAACTTGTCAACTCATAAACTCATATAACAGAAACTGTTACAGCAATAAAAGATACAATGTAGTGAAAAATATTACATTGTAATGAGATGAGACAAGATTACCTAATATAGATAAAAGAATGGAAAGCTAGAAAACAATAGAGTGATAAAATAAATTTTAATTGGTACTTTTCCTTGACGAGGTGTGTAAATACGTAGTTATCTATCCATGTTATCTTGCATTATCGATAACTATGCGTACCAATTTAGTAACTGACAACAAAACATTGTATTTTATCTCTGAAACAAGGCCTATTACGATTTGTTGACAATATGTGAAATATTATGATCTAGCAGATGCCCGTGACTTCGCACTTCAAGTTTCGCAAATACAAAGTTATAAGTTATAACTTACATTCAGTCAAAAAAGTATCGGGAATGGATGATTTGTTTTGGGTTCCAAATTCAAATTTTTGTTTTTATTGTTGTTGTTAGATTGGCACAACTGTTATCCATTTTGGCGCGGAGTTTGAGTTGCGTCTGTTATTTAGATTAAATATGGTGCTATTTTTAGTTAGGTCATGTCTAGTGTGTATTACGAATTTCATCATGGACAAAAACATCGAACAAAGAGTTTGTCTTAAATTTTGCATCGCCAATGGAATTTCGTGTTCGGAGTCACTAAAAATGTTACAGAAGGCTTACGGCTAATCGACTTTATCAAAAACACGTGCTTATGAGTGGTACAAAGCGTTCAAAAGCGGTCGAGATGTGATGGAAGATTTGCCTCGCTCTGGTAGGCCATCAACGTCTGCAACTGAAGTTAACATCGCAAAAGTGAAGGAAATAGTGACTGAAAATCCTCACTCAACTTTGAGAGAGATAGCCGCTGAACTTTCTGTATCTCACGAGTCGATCCGTACCATTTTAAGTAATCATTTGGGTATGAAACATGTTACCGCTCGGCTAGTCCCAAAAGACCTGAATTTTCTCCAAAAACTCAATCGCATGAGAGTCGCTGAGGACATGCTAGAACGAGTCAATTCCGACCCAACATTTATGAAACGCAATTAAACGCATTGTTACTGTGGTGACGAGACGTGGGTTTACGAGTTTGACATGCAAACTAGTTTAGTAGGCACCCGTTTTCAATCGGTAGGAGACATAAAGGAGAATTCGAGGCGAGAACTCAACTCAATTCCGGAAACAGCGTTTAAAAAATGTTTTGATGATTGGATTATTCGTTGGCGTAAGTGTATCGTTTCTGAAGGAGCATACTTTGAAGGTGATAAAATAAATTTGGATGAATAACAAACATTTTGTGTATTATTGATATTTTCCCGGTACTTTCTTGACAGAGTAGTATAACGAATGTTTTGAGGCTCACTTACAAATAGTTGTTGCCTAGAAAACCAAACGTCATCTTTTGAGCACTATAAAAATTAAGTGCGCTGTCAGTAGGACTAATGTCACTTTTGTTTTTTTTTTTTTGGAATTTTATGACCTGGTAACTAAGACCTTTAGGTCAAGACTTATATTTGTTTGTTTGTGCCCCAGTAAAGTAGTGGAGACTTTACTAGAGGCTTTTCTAAGGAGTTTTGGAAGCAACACGGAATGACACGATTCACTGCATTTTATGATTTGCCCACACTCGTGCACGTCCTCGAGCACTTAATGGTTATTTTCCCCACTTAAAATAAACATTAACACTCAAAATTACACAACTTTAGTAAAATAACAAAATGAAGCAACATGTCTCTTCCACGTTCCCGCCAAAAGTCTGTCACTTTTGTAATTCCGTAATTTTAGTTAATGGTTAAAACCTTAATGGTTACTAAAAAAATGTTTCAAAGTGATGTGATGTAGATATGATAGACAAACAACCACGCCTATTTAAAAATACATATTTGAGCGAAAAATAGGGATGAGCTTATATTGCAATTGTGGAAGTAATCTTATCTAACTACTTAGGCTACATAATCGGGTCTACCTGGCCGATAACCGATAGCCACTTATATTTTATACCTTTCAAAAAGTAGTAGCCAAATAGATATAGTGATGATGATGATGTGTGAAATGTCCTACGACGGAGGGTCTTCTCGCCAAGCTACATTATGGGGCGTTTTAAAGAGGGTGCCTAAAACCGCCTCTCCGGGCTGGAAAAGCATGATCAAAACTTGTTTAAGAGAAAACTATAAGACATACTTATGACTTGCAGGAACCACGTGGACGCAAGAGCTGGTGTGGCTGGTTGCTAACGACCTGGACTATAAGACAGCTGAAGTTATCCCGCTCACGCACAGATACCAATTTCTAGAGTAAGTTGTGGAGAAAAACTCGAAACAAAGAGCACTACACTGGGGAGCCTCTTGCTTCTTGCTGTTATCATCTAGACGCCAAGAAAGAAACACGATATCTGAAATCGTCATTAGCTATAGTCATGTTATTAATCACTAGTTGCTCCCCCTTGTAACATTCGCTATCCTACAAGCGTTATTATTTTTGGAATATAAAGTTTGTGTTCAGGGTATGCTACCGCCGCGCCGTAACAAATTGTATCCAAGCGGAAAAGGCGTGAAAAACACGTTTCAGTGTGAAAAAGTAACACAGATGCTCACACACTCTCATACAAACAACTCACTCGGAATTTTGAAGGCCATTTTTCTCAGTGTGAAAGCTTTCGTATTAAAAATGTTTGATTTGTGTGACGGCGTTAAGTGTGTGTGTGTGGCGTTAAGCATTACTTACAATAGCTTTTTTTTTCTCAGGCAAGTAAGTTTTTTTAATGAGGAGACAAAGAAAGAAGCCATCGAAATGTGTGGCGATACTGAGAAGATCCGTCAGGTGATGGATTTCCTCACCACCCCGGCGACCACAATACTAGCTGGCTTGCCGTCACCACGATTCGTGAAGACTCATTTGCCAATGTCCTTGCTGCCGCCCAAACTATTAGATACAGTGAAGGTAGGTACTTCTTCTCCCGTCGGGGCTGCGGGTAGAAGTTACCGCGGCCTCGGCGTCACAAGGGCGTAGAAGGAACATGGGTGGTTTTTGGTCAGTAGAAGTCTGACACTCCCTTCCGCTCTGCCCAAGAGTGGGAGGGGTCATTTGATGATTTCCCACCCCCCAAAAAAAAAAAAAAAAAGGTACTTCTATAAATTATGACTCGCTTCATAGTTCATCATCTTAGACTACATCGTCGCTTATCAACCAGACCAGTTGGTGGTCAAACGCAGTCTTATTAGAAAAAAAATAGTTAGGAAAATCTCGAATTTGAATTTCGATTTTGCATCGATATAGTATGCAAGAAACACGTAAATTCCTCCTTGATAGGTAACATCCGACTTCGGTGGTTTCTTGTAAGATAAGGTGAGGGTAAAGAAACTTAAGGTCTCTTGACATGTACCTACTTCTTTTTCTTTGAGTCCATGATGCGTTTTATGCAGTTATACTGTTTTCTCCCTGTATTTGGCCACTGTAGACTGTAGATACATATCAACCTACTGTAAACCGACTACTATATAAGCTGTATTTATACTGTATAAATTGTATTTAGGTAGTGTATGTAGCCCGGGATCCCAGAGACGTGGCAGTGTCGAGCTACCACCACGCCAGGCTGTTCAAGGCGTTGCAGTTCAAGGGATCCTTCAAACAACTGTGGAAGGCTTTTACTAAAGACTTATGTAAGTAGATCTAACTAAAAACAATTCAGATAGATAGAAACTTTTAATTCTGCAGACAATCAAAAATGCAAAACCAGAAATTATTTATATTTAGATTTTTTTATCTATTTAATTTTTTTATGATGTTTTTTTTTTGATGTTTTTTTTTAATTTTTGATTTATACCTACCTAAGTACAGCAAGTGGCGGCCTTATCGCTAAGAGCAGAAATGCCTAATAGAGTCAGTTGGGGTAATAATATTTTAACGGCGTGTTTTTCACATTTTCAGTTACTTTGACGCCATATTTCGAGCACGTCAAGGAAGCTTGGGAGCTGCGGGATCATCCGAACATGCTGTTCCTCTTCTATGAAGATCTCTCTAAGGTATTATTAACAAACTTTATCAGGTTGTGTTTGGACTTTTTTGTATGATAACAAAAGTTTATTTATATAGACTTAAGTTACACAAGTACATAAGATAAATTAAAAATTACTTAAAGTAAAACCTTATCCAATAAAACTAAATGTTTATACTCAAATTAAATTTTTAAATTTTTTGTGTTTTCTTGAATTAATTTTATTTAAATTCATTAATTTTCCAGGATCTGCCGGGATCCATCCGTTGCGTGGCTGACTTCCTCGGCAAGGAGTTGACTCCGGAGCAGATGGAGCGTCTGTGCGACCATCTCAGCATTGAAAACTTTAAAAACAATGTCTCTGTCAACTATGAAGATACCAGAGAATTTGGCTTCTTAGACGCCAAGGAGACTTTTATTAGAAAAGGTAAATAATCAATTTGAAAATAAATATTAACTATAACATTATTAAAAAATGCCCGGGAATGCAGCCAGCGTTCTTGGTACCTTGCCATACGGGCAAAACCTACTTTTTGATTTTTAGCTTTGTAAATTTCTTTAGTTTAGCTTATTTTTAATTTTTGTACTAACTTACTTTTTTTGTTTTTTGTCAATATTTTTTTTTTATTAGAAAAAGGATTTTTATATATATATTTTTTTATTTATATATTTGAAAAATATGGCAAAGCTCTTTCCGGTAAGCATTTGATTTTCCCGAATACTTACTTCTTTCTTGTTGACGAGCTCTTTGGGCGGCATAAAAACTCTGGCAACAAGGTACACAGTTCCACCGCTCAGTAGGCCTAGCACAACGTTGACGTAAAAATACGTAGCGAGTTTTCGATAGAAAAGTGTACGCCATTTACGACTGTCAAGTGTGCTTTTGACGGGTGTAAATGGCGTACACTTTTCTATCGAATATCTACTCGCTACGTATTTTTACGTCAAAGTTATGCTAGGCCCACAGATCCTCAAATTAAACTCGACGAACGATAGACGAACTCACTTACTTACTCTTGTCATCAGGAAAAGCCGGAGGCTGGCGAGACTACTTCGACGAGGAAATGCAGCGCGATGCAGAGCAATGGATCGCCGACAACCTGCGGGACACAGACCTCCGCTTTCCCAGCATGCTGTCGTAAAAATATGAAGAGAATTGAGACGATTCCAATAATTCTATTTAGGTAGAACCACGTTAATTAATTTATAAAATAAGCCAAGTTAAAGTGTAAGTATACTAATAATTAATAGAATCAACAACCTTGCGTTACTTATTTCTAAGGTCCTTATCAAAGATCAATATAATTCAATACTAACTACTCAACTACCTAAATGCAAAACTCATTTGTTTAAAGTTTAGAATTTTTAATGGATGAGCTAGACGCTTGAGAAGCTGGGTTGGCTAAGGGTGACTGCTAGCCAAGGGAAAACGCGTAATGCCTTACGACACCCTGACCTATCGCCTCCAAAGGGTTATGTTATGAGCCAAGGGGGTTAAGCCAAAAAAGGCTCTAACTACTCATCATTGTGAACAACTTTTACTATGGGACCAATTCGGAATTCATCTCAACAATATGTATGGAACAGCTGATATTTATTTTTCGTGAACCCTTTTCAACTAAGCATATCCTTTCCTTATAACCCTGCATACCTACTTATTCTTGGGTGTACTGTAGGTATCGCATACTGTAATTGTTTCTGTAGGAGATTCCTAATTATATATTAAAAAGTACGTTTTTATTACGGCGTAGTAACTAGAAACAAATTGGAATCATTTGCTTTTGTTGTTGGTCTTCGATAAGCTTAGGCATAGATTAAACGATAAGCTGACATCCGTTTACTCGTAGATAAAAAAAATGGTGATAATTTTATTAAGATTTATCTGTAGTGCATAATTAATGTATCTAATAATATGGCATTGAATAAAAGTAGGTGTGTAATACTTGAATGCATTTATTGCACATACCCGGTTCTGAATACGATTTGAAACTAAGAATACACAAATCGGTAGGTAATAGAGAGCAAAGGCGGGTGGAATCTTGCAACTCAATTTTGAACCACTTCCCGATGTCAAATTTGGTGTACCTTCGATGACAATGCAATAAAAATTTTTTTTAACTTTTTTTTTTAAATTAGCTTGTTTTACATTTGCAGTCATATTTACGCCATAGTTGGAACATATCAAGGAACCTTGAGCGTTGCGGGATCATCCTAAGATGCTCTTCCTGTTCTATGAAGAATTGAAGATCTATCTAGTTTTTATCCATCAATGAGTGCTTGAAGTATACTCACACGGGTAGTAGGGTAGTTTTTTTGGCTTCACTTGTATTTATGGCGGGACTCTATCTGCCTTTCTACTTGATCTGAGATTATGAGCAAATACTTTAGCCTAAGTGCCAATGGTAAAATTCAGAAGATTCGTTATTCTTAATATTAAACTGAAACCTTTATTAAATATCCCAGCAGCAATGTATGCTGAGATATAAACTATTTTAGTCCAGAATGCAGATTGCAATATTACACGTGTACAGGAACGAAAATGTAGATACTCGTATATACTAACATGCTTACTAAAATATATAAGAACATTATTTTTACAAAACAAAAACCGACTTCAAAAGACCGACTATTGAGTTATTCATCTATTTGTCGCGCACGTACATAATGCAAATTTAAGACTTATATGGTTTTCTCATGGATAACATTATCAGAACTGGACTAAATTGAAATGGGACCAAATGGGAAGCGTCAGCTTTCTAATAAAAAAAGAATCATCAAAATCGATTCACCCAGTCAAAAGTTATGAGGTAACAAACAAAAAAAAAAAAAAAAAATTATTAAAAAAAAACATACTTACAGACGAATTGATAACCTCCTCCTTTTTTAAAGTCGGTTAAAATAGTATTTACGGTTATGGGACAAAAAAAATTACCTGAAGCGCTCCAACTACCTGGCTCGCTACTTTACAATAGGTACGCACTTCAGCCTGCTCCCATTAATTATTAGCTATAACTTCGTCAATATTCGAGATTTTTTGTTCCTCTCGTCAGTACACGCTCAACATACTATATTTTCAGATTATCGAAAAAAATAAGTCGATTTTTGTAAATTTTACATGAACTTCCTGTAACAATAAAATTTGCGATAATCGTTGAGAATTCCTTACGATATTACTTAATTTAGTAACCAGGTTTAGCTCTAAAAACAAAAGAACAGTTTTAAATTTATATTTCGCGCCACGACTCACTAAACGGCACCGTTCAATTCAACTAGTGACATTCAGCCATTTAATCAAACAGCGAGGCAAATGACTTGTATCAATAACGGTTTAGTTCCACTATCTGCCACCTGGCGCTGAAACTCACACACTGTCAAAATTACTCAAAATGGCGTCGGCAAGCAACAACATTAGTAGTGTTTTACGTAGTTTGATAGCGTTTACGCATTAAAATAGTACTACCTATTGAAGAGTGTAGTGATAAAAATATCGTCAATTTTGCTATGACTGACTCGAGCAGCTCAAATTTTAAAGAAAATTTCAATGTCAAACTTATTGAATATGACGAACAGCATCAAGGTAAGTTTGTTTAATTTTTTCGTAATTGTAGTTTTGTTCTGTGTAATGTGTAACCCAAGTACCAAATACCTACTTAAGTAGGTATATTATAATTAATGTGGTTTGTGTTTGATCTTTCTAGGATCTCGTCGAAAAGCTTGGACATCGGAAAGAATTTTAGAGGTTATAAGCGACATATACAAAGCTGAGGAGACCACGAGTTCTGGACAGCGAAGGACAGCCATGGATTATTATTGGATGAGCAAATACGAAATTATGAAAACTGCAAACGAAGATTGCTTAATTTTTAAAAGACTTACAGCCACGGCTCCCACAGTACGTATTTTACCTAGAGAACAATATTTTGATGTCTTATCAGATATCCATAAATCCTGCGGCCATGGTGGGAGAGATAAAATACTGAATAAGATCAAAAATAAATATTATATCCCGAAAAAAGCAGTAGAAATTTTCTTATCTATTTGTCCTATATGTGAAACTAAAAGAAATTACCCAAGAAAAAGTAATGTGACGAAGCCACTTATTGTCTCACCCAATTTTAATTTAAGAGGACAAGTCGATCTTATTGATCTGCAATCCTGCCCCGATGGAGAGTTTAAGTGGCTTTTAAGCTACCAAGACCATGCTACCAAATTTTTAAGTCTGCGCCCGCTTAAAACAAAAAGAGCTGTTGAGGTGGCTTCCGAGCTCATGAAGATTTTTTTAATCTTTGGGGCACCCTACATTTTACAATCAAACAATGGCCGCGAGTTCATTGCAAATGTAATAAAAGAACTAATTACAATGTGGCCTGAGTGCAAAATTGTTCTTGGGAATCCGTGTGGTTCTCAAGCTCAGATCAGAGTCGAAAGAAGCAATCAAGACGTCGAGAATACGCTGTGCGCCTGGATGAATGAAAACAAATCAACAAACTGGTCTGTGGGCTGTTTCTTCGCCCAATATTTTGAAAATGCTTCATTCCATCGAAAAATTGGAAATTCTCCATTTAAAGCTTTGTTTGGAAATGAACCTAAAGCGGGTTTGAATGGATCTGATTTTCCAACGTCTGTACTTTCTACTATAGAAACAGAGGAACAATTGAAAACATTTATAAAGCAACAACCAGCTGATGCAATGAACAGTGACTTTGGCAACAATGATAATAACTTAAAAACCGTAACGGAAAATAATGAAAAAGAATCAAACTTTACTAGTGCAGAATGCCAGAATAACGCCATTGGTGCGCACAAGTGCAAGTCCTGCAATAATGTTGTACATGCAATACGCACAATATCTGTGGGAGAAGAGGGTTACGGTTCCAAAGTTGTATTCGTTACGTGTCAGGTTGAACAGAATATAAATGTAAAAAGAGACAAAACACACAAAGGAATTAAGCGTGCAGCCGGAAAGGATGATTGATTATTAGCCACCGTTAAAAAAATGCTTAAGTTAAACATTGGTAACAGTGTTTTGGTAACCGTACCCGAAGTGGATCGCGGCCCTCTGAACATAAAAAAATATTCAAGGGCAAATTCTTAATATTACAAACGGTTTTTATAAAGTTGGAACTAAGTTTGGGACCATTAAAAACTGGTTTTCTCGGCAAGAATTGCAGCACTCAGAAAAAAACTATAACGAAGAAGTTTTAGATAGTCCAATTTCTTTGATAGAGGCTGTGGCAAATTTTGGCGGCCAGAGTTTCCAAAAGTGTAACAGTAAGTCTTCTATGAATCAGTGTCACAATAAAAGGTATGCTTGTTTTAAAAACAAACTTCTTTGCGGATCCAAGTGCCATGGAAATCTAACTTGTGTTAATAAAAATACTCTGTAATTACATGTGTCCTTAAATAAATCGTTTCTAATATCAGACATTTCATCTTTTTTTGTCAAATGGTCATCCTATTGCATGAATGGCCTAAGCATTAGTTAGCCAGTTCATTTTGTTTCGTATTTACTAACCTCTACGGCTCAATATCCTTCAGGCCGCTAGTTGAACGGCGCCGTTTTGTAAATGGGCTGGGCTGTTAATTGAACGGCTAATTAAGCTAGCGGCGCAGACTGGGGCGCGCCGCTATCTCGCTTGCACATTTCAACATTTTAAAGTTATTAAATCACTGAATATTAGTTGTGAAAAATCGCAATCGATAAAGTTGTTGATAATCTTAGGTAAATCGTAAATTATCACGAAGATTCAACTTAAAAAAAACTTTTATCCATAATAATAGTTTTCATACATAAAATGGGCAAAATTTAAAATCCAATAATTAGTTATCCAAACTTAGTTCAAAATATTTTTTTTGTTTAACCTTTGCATCTAACACTGCTCTAAAACCCCAAACAGTACCTACAGTGCATGATATCTTCAAAAAAGTTTGCGGCAACATTTTTCATAAATAACCTTTTACCCAAGAACAAGCTTTGTCAACAACATTTTGTACACGTAGGTAGAAAATCTATATAAAACTAGCGGCCCGTCCCGGCTTCGCACGGGTAGACTTTGGGATAAACGTAGAGTAAATTGAAAGTGACCAAAGGTGTTGAGAATAATTATAGGAACTCTTTGTTATAACCTCTATTCTCATGCTATTGCGTAACTATAGCAACCGTAGTTTGTTGATGCTAACTTGTCAATTTATAGTAAAAATTATCAGTATAAAACGCACACTGTTTTGATAGATATGATTGAATTTGAACTTTGTACAGAGGTAATAAAGTGCAAATTGACTCTTGGACGTTAGGAACATACCTACATTGCTTAAACAACAGTGAGTGCTTGCAATTCAATATGAACTTTATACAATAGCAATAAAGCTCGTTTTAGTTAGAAAACGTTTGTATGGGAAAAAGAAAAGGGCTGTTTTTAGGGTTTTTCAATATTTCTGAGAGATTTTCTATTTTTTTCCGTAAGAACCTTCTCCTAATAATAACAAATACAACAAAAAAAGAATTAGTGAAATCGGTCCAGCCATTCACGCGTGAGGCCGTGACCAAAGAAAACGGGTTTCATTTTTATATATATATATAGATTCTCGTGTCACAGTTTTCGTTGCCATACTCCTCCGAAACGGCTTGACCGATTTTGATGAAATTTTTTGTGCTTATCCGGTATCTATGAGAATCGGCCAACATCTATTTTTCATCCCCCTAAATGTTAGGGGTAGTCCACCCCTAAATTTATTTTTTTATTTTTTACACAAAATTTTTATTTTTTTATTTTTTATAATGTGGCATTAAAAAATACATACAACCCTAAATTTTCACCCTTCTATCACCAACCCCTATTAATTTATATGGCAAAACAACATTTGCCGGGTCAGCTAGTATGATATAAAATAATGTATTAATTGCTTAAAGTGTTCCTAGTTAATTAATAGTTCAAAAAAACTAAAAACCACGCTTTGTTTAGTGTATTGTCATCGATCCTCTTGAACGAAATCTGGCCGTTTAAAGTGGGTCAAAATCGCGCACAAAGGAGTCGGTTACAAACATATAAGTGAAGCTAATAAAAAGCGTGTTAAAAGCAGATTTTATTAATATAAGTTGTAAGTTAAATGTTTACTATATGTTATGTTACTATTTATTCTAGAAGAGGACGGTCATAACAGCGATTCAAATTTATATTTAAAAAGATTAATAAGAAAACATTAATCTTTTACTTAAAGTTATCCTGTACCTCCCTACTTGTTATAATTTCAAATAGATATCTTTATTTCATTCTTTCTTTTCTTTAATCCAAATGTATGGAAGGGAAGCGCAGGTCGGTGTCGCGCAGGTTGTCCGCGATCCACTGCTCGGCGCGGCGTCGCGACTCATCTCTTCATCGAAGTGCTCTCGCCATCCTCCTACTAAACCTGCGATAAAAACCAACAACAATGTTTATTTATTTTACCAATGAATGAAACATAAAACACGTAGATACCCTCTTCATATCATCATCATCATTTTCAATTTTAAATCCTCCCACTGTGGGATACATGTCTGCCCTCGAAAGGTGATTAGGCCGTATTCAACCACGCAAAATAAAAAAAAACCTCTTGTAGGTGCGTTATTCCTATTTTTTACAGGGCTATAAGTAAAGGGTATGCTTAGCCGAAAAGGGCTCATAGTACTCATCATTATGAACAACCTTTATTTTGGGACCTACCCGAATTTCGCGAAAAAATTCAACTGTTCCATACATTTTGTCGAGTGTCATTGACATCTTTCTATGGAACAGTTGTTTATTTTTCGTGAATGTCGGGTTGATCCCGTAGTAAAAGTTGTTCATAATGATGAGTACTATGAGCTCTTTTCGGCTAAGTATACCCTTTCCTTATAACCCTGTAATAATACGAGCAAAATTGCACGCTTAAAATGTCAGCAATATACCTACTTCTAATTGATTGATTACCTCTTCTAACGAAAGGTTCTGCATCAGGTTTCATGATACCATGCTTTTTGAGGCAGCTGAGGTTGAACGACTTCTTGTGCTTGAGGTTGCTGAAGTCGAGGTATCGACAGGCGGCCAGAAGCCGCTCTTCTGTGTACGACTTGTTGAAGAATTTGGCCACGCGGTGCAGAGTGTTCAGACGGTCCTGAAAAAAGACTAATGAAGTAAAGTACAAATGTTTGAAGTACACCATAGCTGAGCTAAATTCTAAGCGTCACCAAAAAATCGCACAGCCGTAGAAGTATAAACTACATGGTAGCAGTTAGTAATCTTATCCAATTCAAAGATTTCGCATTCGCTCAGAAAAAATAGTACTACATGCAAAAGTACATATCGATACCTTAATTTGCAAAACCTAATAACTCCACTTTTTCGCGAAAATTACATTTTGATACCGGCAGAAACTAGAAAAAATCTAGTTTCTGCTGGTATTAGGTTTGCAAATTAAGGTATCGATATGAAAATATTAGTTAATACTTTCAAGACTTCAAACTTGGACATACTTACATTTTGAACATCTTCGTAGAATAAGAACAGCAGATTCGGGTCGTGTCGTTTCTCCCAAAACTCTTTGACATGCTCGAAATACGGACAGAAGCACACTGAAATCAACACGAGAGCAAAAACGCTATTGTGATGATCAGGTTTTTCGAAAATTCATTCTTAAGTTGACTTCGGTCAACAAAACAAATATAAAATAAGACATAATCGAAATTGACTACCAAACTCTGTTTGCAACTGTTCGCCAGTCGCCACCAATCTCTCAAAAATCAGGAATGGAAGAAGTCAAGTCAGGTGATGTTTAAGTTAGTGAATTAAAATTCCTAACGCCTTGATTTATGAACACGTGAAGAGACATGGAAAACTTAGCAAAAGAACGACGGAGTGTTTAGTGTAATTCGAAAAAAGTTACTTACATGTCCCTTTAAAAAAGAAGTTCCACATTGTTTTGAAGTCTTTTTTGTACAGCCAGACTCCTCCCTTGCATAAGTGATACAAAGACACGATAGTATCTCTGGGATCCCTCGCCACATAAACCATTTTCGATTTTTCCAGTAGTTTAGGCGGGAGCAGTGACAGCGGCAGGTGTGTCTTGAAGAAAGAGTGGTTTTGTGTCACCTCTTCCAAAGTTTGAACGTTGGCCTTAAAAAATTCTTCGTCTTGCTTGCTAAATTTATTCTTTTTATTTATTTGAGCATGCCGTTTTAGTCCATTCTTGTGTATCACTGATTGTATCCTAAAATTTTTTGAAACGCAATAAATAGTTGTCTCTGCAATTCTGCATTGTTATTTTTGCAATGAAGCCTAAATCTTGTCGAAAACTTCATATTAACCATAGCATGGTGTATGCACAATTTAAATCAACTGCATCGTCCTCTGCTGGCCCGACTGTCTAATCTGGTAATTATTTTTATTATTTTTCTTATTTTTTGTAAAGAAATACTTACTCCAAGTATTTGCACTTTTCAGTCATCGTCGTTTTCTCGTTTTCTGCGTAATCCAAATCGTGCGTGATCAACCAAACTATCTGCTGCATCCATGTCGTTCCTGCAAAGTAAACAAATAAAATTCCGATCCGATTATAGTGACAAGTTAATTAATTATTTTGCAAAAGTATTAAAATAAAATCTCTGAATATAGAGACATTTCGTCTTTTCGATTCTAGGCTTTCCTTGTCACTTATAGACAGTGTTATACTCTTTGAGGGTAGTTAATTTGTCATATATATTGTTTTCAACATAGGTATAACATAAATCTATGAACCTGATCGTGGGTATCCTCCGACGAACACTTGGTCGGGCCGAGTCTGCATGTTGTAGAGAGCGGGGCCGTCGTTCAGGTAGAACTTGGGGAAGAGATAACCCTTCGGACCAATCCTCACGTAGCCATCGTCCTGTACATCTAAAAAATAAGGAAACGTTTAGAACAATCACTATAGTCACCGCGTTACCAACTGAGTCGTAGGGCCATAAACGTCAGGGCCACAATACTATCTACGATCTTTCTAACTGATTTTATTCTTATCGATATGTGCCTATAACTTATCTTTCGCACATCACCATGCGGCTCCATAAGACCCACAAGTGCGAACGAGATAGACGTAGAGAAATGATTTATGGCCACACGACTCAGTTGGTAACGCGGTGACTATAACAGTATTCTGGCGAATGAGATTTTATCTTGGTCACTGTCGCACTCATTAGAAACGCTATGACATTGAGAGTGGCCGAGATAATCTCGAACATCTAAGAATAGGGTCCCATAGGCGTTTACGGAGACAAGGAGTTGATCTCACTATGTTTTAATACTCTAACAACTTCTTTTTTCATTTCCTGATTTCACTCGCAGGCAAAGTTTCTATAATGTCCAAACGTCCATATCTACAATTTACTCACCCTCGAATTGTTCCCTCATTGCAGCATTAGTCTCGGGGTCTACATCACTAACTTCAAACGGATAATTATAAATTTTCTCATTTGCCATTATTTCAGTACTAGTACTTTCTAGTACTCTTATGAATAAAATTTATGAAAAGCCTATAAAAATAGGAACTTAAATAGCCTTTAAAATAATTAGGTGGTTGTTGAATGGCGTATGCGCAAGATCTGAGGTTAAATTGTTAATTTATTATCATGTGCGTTTATTTAAGTAATGATCTATTCTGTGGTGTAAAACGATCATCTTATTTACTTTTCCATATAAAGGTGCAATTAAACGACGTGGCGACGTAACGCGAACCGCACCGTCTTATCTGCGGGAGGTGGCGCGCGGCGGCGGCGGCACACAAACGGACTCGCGTGCGCTTTTTAACCGACGAAAAAACGGAGGAGGTTCTCAAGTCGACGCGTATATACGTATATTTTTTTTATGTATGACCACGCATAACTTTTTATGATCTGTGTAAACAAAGCAAAGCGATAAATGGCTCGTGCGAGCGTCGTTGCCGAGCTACCCCGACTGGCTGTTCAGAAGGCGGGTGCATCACACACCTAAGCCTGGCTCGGCTCACGTTATAACGTGTTATTTAATCGCAACTTTAAAAGGAGACAAACCTATAATACTTGACGGTAAGGGTCGGTACATATCTGACGGAAAATGCGTCGCGTATTATCGGTCGCGTAACGCCAGAACAGAGAAATGTATAATGTAATATGACTCGACCACGCTTCGTGCACTCGACGCACTAGCGCATCATCGGTTGAGTGTGAAAGGTTGGATGTTTTATTATACATTTCTCTGTTCTGGCGTTACGCGACCGATAATACGCGACGCATTTTCCGTCAGATGTGTATCGACCCTATAACACACCGTTACACCCTTACTGCACTTAAGTAAGTCGACTCAAACGCAAACAAAATGGCACTGTCATTGATTTTGTCTTAAAAGTCGAATCAATGAGAAGAGTGTCATTTTGTGTAAACTAATTTACCTACCCGGTTCTTCAAGATCATTTTGTTGAGGTAAATGGCTTGTATCTTCAACATACATTATTCGTACAAATATCGCTGCTTGCTTGTTACGGTCAAATTGAACTTCAAAAAGTCAAAATGCGACTATATAATAGACTTACTAACTCGTTGAGGGTTCTGTCTGTGGATACACCAGAAATTACAAGCAAAAGAGTTTGTATCGTTTTCATTTACCTATATCTTAGCTATTTATAGTAGACTTGTAGTTTTTCTCTCGTACAAACATGATATTCAAAGCTCCATGGTGCCATGGACCTTATTCGGCTCATGAGCCGAAAAAGAAGGTCAAGATACGACGGAAAGGATCTAAAGAAGGCTTTTAGTAGTTAGTATTTATGCAAAAAAACTAGTGCTTAAGTAGTTTTGTGGTGCCGAAGTTCCCACAAAACTAGTCCAATTTTATAGTAGGGAAGCGCAGGTCGGTGTCGCGCAGGTTGTCCGCGATCCACTGCTTGGCTTCGCGACTCATCTCTTCGTCGAAGTACTCTCGCCATTCGCCTACTATACCTGCACGCACGACATTTACAAGTTATCTAAAATCACCTGTTGGTGCAATACAATGTCCTTATCCTTATGTGTTAAACTTGACTACACTTACGTGCGACATTTTCGCTGTCCAAAGAACGTAAATGTCTTTCAAACAATTTCATTTTTCTCAATTTTTTTAGCGCTGTTGCTGACTCAAATTATTGTACTTGACTGTATGTACCTAACACTCTCCTACACTGCACAGTTCAAGCATCGGGACTAATTATAGGTATTTATATCTCCGTTCATTTGATCAGATTTGTGATCAGATTAGGAGCAATTGAAACTCCGATTGGAGGATCAGCGGCGCATACGTAAATCTCTTCCTAATTAACTTATGAAGGCACCTCTTCTAACGAAAGGTTCTGCGTCAGGTTTCATGATGCCATGCTCCTTGAGGCAGCTGAGGTTGAACGACTTCTTGTCCTTGAGGTTGCTGAAGTCGAGGTATCGACAGGCGGCCAGGAGCTGCTCTTCTGTGTACGACTTGTTGAAGAAAGTGGCCACGCGGCGCAATGTGCTCAGACGGTCCTGAAAATAGAAGGTGGTTAGAACTGCTTCAGCGTGTCAGGAAAAAAAATACAGTAGTAGTCCACGGTATCAAAATTAGACCTAATTCAAATAATTCTGGGTGGCGCAGACCTGTTATGGGCAAACGTGACGTTGAACATCAGGCGAGCGATTTGCTCGTCTTGTCACTCAATAGCATAAAAAAACCATCAAGAGTAAAAAACCAACCCCATTCAATATCAAACTCCAGTATTTATAGTTCAATCAACTACACAGCTCCACATCCACAATGACTTGTTATTGACAGTGTTAAGACTAAGTACGTCAATATTACTCCCTAGCTCCTTACTAATTACATTTTGAATATCTTCGTAAAACAAGAACATTATTTATACAAAACAAAAAACAAAAACCGACTTCAAAAGACCGACTATTGAGTTATTCATCTATTTGTCGCGCACGTACTTAATGCAAATTTAAGACTTATATATGGTTTTCTCATGGATACCATTATCAGAACTGGACTATATTGAAATGGGAAGCGGCAGCTTTCTAATAAAACAAGAATCATCAAAATCGATTCACCCAGTCAAAAGTTACGAGGTAACAAACATAAAAAAACACAAACAGACGAATTGATAACCTCCTCCTTTTTTGAAGTCGGTTAATAAGAACAGCAGATTCGGATTCTCTCGCTTCTCCCAAAATTCCTTGACGTGCTCGAAATATGTCGTCGTGTCGACATTGTTAATTAATTCAAAACAGAATTTTTAGGAATTAAACGTATAACGGAAATTAAGCACCATGAATACGCGAGCGCAGCGAGCGCGAAAATTTGAGATATTATTGATCAATTTACGATAGATTTACGCGTCAGGCTATTTACAACGAAAATTACACAACACTCGCGTCGCGTCGGGTACAAAACTTGTAATATTTTCAATCAATTCAAAAATAATTGTGGCCTTTATAAAATAAATAAGTAGTAATGCGCGAACGAAGCGAGCGCAGAGATTTGAAGATCTTTTGTTTTTAGGACGGGCTATTACGTAACGGAGTGTATTTAATAGATATCAGAAATCAAGAATACGCGAGCGCAGCGAGCGCGAAATTTTGAGTTATACTTTGGATCACCACCGAAGACGATTTAATTATTACATGCAGCAGTACATGGGATTGTGCTATCTTCTTCACACCTTTAGATATTCACCACTATAAAATACAAAACTTGACTTCCCGTCTCCCTTCCACGACCGGAGAGGGGCGCCTGAAACTGGTCATTACGTGTTTTTGTGTCGTCGGAATCACACCGTACCTAATTGATCCGGTGAATAATTGTTATCACATGGATTGATTTAGTGAATAAGTGTTAGGATAAAGAAAAATATACGCGATCTAATTGGAAGTGAGTACGGAAAATGCAGAAAAGTGCAACGAAACGGGCTAAGGAGCTCGTCGTCGTCGAGTTTCCGTCAACAATGTGATAATTTGCTGGAATTACGAGTTCGAAATGGATAGTATTGGATATTGGAAATCAGGTATGTAAAATAGACGTACCTACATACAATATTTAAAATAATTGCAAGACAATTAATATACCATAGCGTTATAATATTGAATTAATTTCTATATATTTCTACCCTCTTTTCTAAAGTTATTACTAAACATGATAGAAAGTTTTGGGTTTGAATTGAAATATGAATGTAGGTAAGATAAATTATAATTGACTACCTACTCCTTCGTTTTTATTGTTGTTGTGTTTAATTAATAGTTAACAACAGGAATGATTTCATCTCAAGTAGGGTGGCACTTACGAGTACGTATTCTGTGCACTGGCACATTTGGAAGGATCGAATTGTAAGATTTATTATTTCACTTTTATTTATACGTACCACCTACTTCTTAGTTTATCTTATTAGTCGAGTATCAAAATAATTTCTTCGTATTGTCTAATTTACACAACTGTCTTCACGTAAAATGTGATAAGACTATGTACTAATTCTCCATATAAATAATGTTGGAGTTTTATATTACTTTGATTTAATTTGTGTTAAGACAATGAACTTTCCGCGTACATCGTGTGTAGAAAAATACTAAGTTCTTTTAAGCGTAAATATGACCAACTCCACAAAAACCTTGTTGAGGCTACCTACTAATTCTCCATGTACATCATGTCGAGGCTTTTTAATACTTTCTAATAAATCAAGTCAACATCTCCACGTAGGTAAAACGTGTTGAGGCTACCTACTAATTCTCCATGTACATCATGTCGAGGCTTTTTAATACTTTCTAATAAATCAAGTCAACATCTCCACGTAGGTAAAACGTGTTGAGGCTACCTACTAATTCTCAATGTAAATCATGTTGAGCCTTTGCATTACCTTCACGTAAATCGTGTAAAGGTGATGAACCCTCCACGTAAATCGTGTTTGAGGCGCATTTACTCCACGTATATCGTGTGTAGTAAAAAGTTAAAGTTTCTCCGCGAAAATCGCGTTGAGGTTATAATATATAGTACTGGCGCTATGTCTATCTGTCGATTATGCAAGCTATAAGGTCCGCCAAGAGGAAGAGGCATTAAACGAAGCCGATGCATCAATAAAATGTGCATTGAAGGCAATAGTCAGAGGAAATACAGACGCCAGTTGCTTACAGGAAACAGAAATTGCGAAGATGGATAACATATTATGTTAGCAGACACAACATAGTGTTACAACACAAAATGTTAAGACATTTTATTTTTGCCAAGTCTGGTCGAGTACCTATTGGCCAAAATTTCGAAAAGGGCCGTTTCAAGGTCAAGTTCAAAATTAAACGAGGAGCTTTAAACGTGTGGGGGATTCCGTGAGTAGCCATCGAGCTGCGTCAGAACCCCGCTCCTCGGATGCAGGCACCAGCATCGAGGGATCGCCGCCGGGAATACAGTCGCAGGAAATGGATAGTCAAGGAAGAGCATAAGGAAATAGTAAGACCTACAAATATTTCTATGAAATTTTTTCTTTTAGTATCATTTTGAATACAAGAGTAATGTTTTGAGTGTACTGTAAAGAGAAACCGTTTTATTGAGTCGGTACCTGGCAATAAAATCATGGGTTGGAATTTATATCGACACGCGAGACGTGTCGATGTCGATTGTTTTCTTATACCTATGTGCTGTTATACTTGATCTGATATAAATGAGAATAAATACCGAAAGGTAACAGCGATCACCGTTTTATTTGGGGTTCAAAAATAAATATTTCGATTCAATAAGGGCACTTTACTATATAAAAAATATTAATCAATTCTAAAATCTAAGTATTCTAATTCTATTCTAAATTCTAAATAATAATTAGTTAGATCAGAAAAATCAAAATTATTTAAATTATTTGATTTCTAATTAGAGCCCTATTCAAAGCGCTCTCATCGAAAATCCGTGTATTTATTTTTTAACAAAATGGATTGAATTTCGTCGCATGCATACATACAGACTGGTACATCTTTACAAAATTATTGGAATGGGAAAAATGGGCGTACGAGTAACTATAACTACCTACATGATCCTTGGATACCTATATTATGCACATATTTAATTTTAATGATTATAATTTCCAAATTTTAAAAATTTGGTTATAGCATAGTCAGTAAAAATTTACTTATGAGAGCAAAGACTTCACATTGAACTCATTTCGCTCCATTTTTACACATCAAATATGTTGCATAAAATGTTTTTCGAAGTAGCTGACGGTGCGGCGCGGCGCACTGCCTGACGGGCAAAGTTTACGGGACGATTGGACTGAATTGGAGCTGTATTGGATACTTTGGATTTAAAATTTGCATTTCAAGGACTCAAAATATTTATTTTTGAGCTTCAATGTTGCCATAAACTCTTAAGAGCAGATAACGCAACAATTGTTTACTTTAAAAATCGAATAAAGGTTTTTATAACGAACTACTTCGGCGATGTTATGAGATTGGGAATATTTCTACTATTGCCTGATTACGTCGTTACTAATCATGAATTCAGTAAGATAAACACGGAATATGAACATAAGTAACATAAATTGTTAATTGCAAGTAACTTGCCTCTCTATGTGTTCCTCCGACTCAGGCATTGTAAGTTAAAGTCACCGTGAACTGTGTTAATAGTATCGGAACAAATATTTTTATTTGGAATAAAATATTTGCTCACAGAATATGGCATCTACACGCTGACCTTACTCTGGGGGCAGCGAGATTACCAGGCAGTTGATGATAAATCAAAACCTTTTTGAGGCATAATTATTGTATTGACATGGTTTCATCTGCGAATCAAACTTCAAAGCAATATGATTCGTATATGTATTAAATTGCGGATATTTTTTCAAGAAAGTAACAGTAACTTTCAGTATTCTAATGCGAGTCATATAGAATTTAAATTTAATTAAAACAACAAATTTTGAACTATGTGACAGCTTTAACAGCTTTGTCCATAAACATAGTAGCAAAAGTCACATTATATGATAGTGTCTACAGATTTTTATAAAGTGTGGACGGGTTATAACCTAAAACCATATACTAAATAAAAAATACTACTTATACTAAACTAAATATTCAGCGTATTGGGACACCAATAAGATTTTGGGTTTTGTTTCTAAATTAAATAATTATTTAGCAGATAATTACCCTTTAAGATTTATCTTGTGAAACTAGCACTCTACAAGCGATTGCTTCCGCAAGAAAATGCAACCGATAAGTTTAATAAAATTAAATGAATGGGTCTAAATAAATCTTTCAAACTATAATAACCCGTTTAGATTAAAATTAAATTTCTATTGTTTTCGATGAAGCAGTTTGAAAATAGATCTCGGAGTATTTTGAGAATGGTCTAAGATAGCCCTGGAGTGAAACGAAGCCTAAAAATAGTATTTTAAAATGAATTAATTTTAATGATAATTCTGTGGAGCATTTTGCGAATTAATGTATGAGATTCTTTTCTTTTTTAACAAAAAAAAAAAAAAAAAAAAAAAAAAAAAAAAAAAAAAAAAAAAAAAAATAATAATAATAATAAAAAAAAAAAAAAAAAAAAAAAATAAATAAATAAATAAAAAAAAAAAAAAAAAAAAAATGGAGTAAGTACCACTCCGGGATTAAGCCTAAAAGTTTCCTATTTAAGAAAAACATCGCAACCCCGGTCCGGTGCCTTCCAACCCTTGCCTTTTATTTAAGAACATTACTGGGTAACATAAATTGTATACCTATACATAATCTGAACCTTAACTATGGTTTGTATAGAATCTATGTAAGAAATATAATTTTATTTGCGGCTGTAATGCCTAGTGAGTTTAAATAGCTGATAAACTGCCTTGCAAATTTGCGACGGTTTTACGAGTTTATATTAATAAATCCTAAACAGCTGGATGAACATATCACCATTATTAGCATGCTAGATCCGCATAAAATGCGAAAAGCTCACATACTCTTAGGTGTAACAAAAATAGGTTGAGAAGGCTACAGGTCGGAGCGATTGCTTTATATATTTTTTAAATAGAGAATATTTAAATTTATAATCTTGAAAACAGTGAAGTGGCAAAATCTATATTCAATATTTTTTTATGAATAGGTACTAATAATAATATATTATGTATCTAATCAATCAAATGCTTTTATTGGATTGATAACTTATTTGTTGAGATTTTAAAAGTTTTATAAATTGTTATGGATTAAAGATAGAGTTACCTATGGAACACATTATTTTGAATAATGTAGGTAACATAAATCAATACCAGAAGGGCATATATTATAACATTGTTTGTTTTTAAGCTCTTTGTCTGACGAAGGATCTCTAAACATCTGCATGTAATAATTAAATCGTCTTCGGTGGTGATCCAAAGTATAATTATGAATCAAACAAAACGTACCTTGTAGTTTGATTCCAATTATGCGAGGATCACCACCGAAGACGATTACACTCCCAACCCACCCTTGTGAAAGGACCCTTGAGTGAGCAGACAAACTAAGAAACAAAAATGTATATTTACACAGTTAACATCCTTTGTAGGTATATCTCTAAAAATAATGACCAGTTTCAGGCGCCCCTCTCCGGTCGTGGAAGGGAGACGGGAAGTCAAGTTTTGTATTTTATAGTGGTGAATATCTAAAGGTGTGAAGAAGATAGCACAATCCCATGTACTGCTGCATGTAATAATTAAATCGTCTTCGGTGGTGATCCTCGCATAATTGGAATCAAACTACAAGGTACGTTTTGTTTGATTCATAATTATATTCTGTCATTTTGAAAATAAAATTCACGCGCTAGGTCACACAAAACACTAAATAATAACAATGTGGAAATTTTTGAGACGTATTTTTAGCAATTTAGGATATGCATATTTATTGTACGAGAGCCTGTTTCCAAACGAAATTGCACTCAGTAATGTGTAAACAGAGCGGATGTTCGTACAGGACATCTTACTCCGCGCTCTGGGTATCGGTCGAGTTGATATGGTCATGACTGTACTTGTACTATTATTTATTCCGTGGTCAAAGTTTACTAAATGATGAGTTGTCTATTCGTCTGTAAAGTGTAAATTTGGCGCCCCCTAAGCTTGACGCCCGGAGCATGGGCCCCGGCTCGCCCCCCCCCCCCCTAGATCCGGAGCTGTGAATGAATCACGTAGCCATCGTCTTGCACGTCTGAAAATAACCGGCACTTAAATTGGTTGGCACAGTGACCCGAGTTATTTTCTACCGTGAATTTTGTTTTTTTTTGAAATAGGTTTCTTGAAATTTAGTTTTTTTTTATTTGCGTATAAATACTTATAAATGAAAGTTCTAAACGAACTAACAATTTTATCAAATGTAGCCCAGCCGAATTAGACGAGAACCGAACCAAACCCAGGAAAAATTATAAGTAGAATTTTTCCTTCGGAATTCATTAGAGGGGGTCACTGGGAGTCTACATTTCGTTTTTCGAATTCCCAGTGGTCTTGCATTTTCCGCCATCTTGATTTTAAGGGTGGTTTTTTAAATAACTCGTTTATTTTCAATTTTACACGAAAAATGGTTGGAACCAAAGTTGTTTGAAATTGAATGTCCTACAATTTCTGTCCTCATAATTTTTTTCGTAGGATCGATATTTTTCGATCGAGGGGGTGGAATTGTATTAGCGCATTATCACTTGCATTATCATTGAAATTTGCAATATTTTAAAATAAATTGTTGTTTCGACAGAGTGGTCGTATGGTAGGGACATTAGAGCATTCAAAATTGGAATTTAAGTTGTAAAAAAATAAAAAAAATATTAATAAAATATTTCGATGCATGCCTCACCTCTTTTCCGGGTGTTAAATGAAAAAATATCGATCCTACGAAAAAATTGATTAGGACAGAAATTGTAGGAAATACAATTTCAAACAACTTTGGTTATAACCATTTTTTGTGTAAAATTGAAAATAAACGAGTTATTTAGAAAACAAAAAACAACCCTTAAAATCAAGATGGCGGAAAATGCAATACCACTGGGAATTCGAAAAACGAAATGTAGACTCCCAGTGACCCCCTCTAACGAATTCCGAAGGAAAAATTCTACTTATAATTTTTCCTGGGTAAAATAACAATTCGGCTGGGCTAATGGGAGAACGAGCGAAAAAACAAACAAAAATACCTGTTTATTTTCAAATTTCTGCATTAAATTATAATGATTATATAAATCTCCACTTACCGCGAATCGTTCTTTCATGGCGGCATTAGTTTTGGGGTCTAAGTACATCGCGAATTTCAAACGGAAAATTATTATTCTTCTCACTTGCCATTGTTTTCAATAATATTTATTACTTTGGTTATTTTCAAGTGTGTGCAAGATGCCTTAAGCAATACTGAATGCAGTATTTGCAAAAGCTTTCGAACGATAACGGTCTTTGCAAGTCGACGAAAGTGGAATAATATTTTTTTAATCTATTCTGCAGCGTGAAGAAAGATCGTCTATCTTCCGTCTTATTTCCTCTTAGGAGTTGAAAAGAGACAAGCAATGACGCCCTCGATTGAAACATCCTTCTTGCTAAACTGTAAAATATAAAGGTTTATTTACACGCTGCGCGCTGCGCGGTTTTTCGGACGAATATGCAAACTTACGATTTTTTACTCACCGAACACGAAATGTACGCTTGTATCTATTTAGACTAAGATGCAATAAATTTGATTATTTCTATTACTTTTATTAAATAATAAAGAGAAGAAAGAAACTTGCCAAAACTAAGAATAAAACATGCTTGCTTACCTATTGAAATTGCTTATGGAATTAATAAATTCGACCGAAAAGTAACAAGAGATTGTCAGACACAGTGAAATCGTGTGAATAAACCTTTATTCTTAAGTATAGTTATAACACAACTAGCTTCCGCCCAAGGCTTCGCCCGCGTGGACTATACCTCGGGAACCGAAAAATTTTCCGGGATGAAATTAATTTAACCCTCTGTTTTGAGAGCATGTAAAAATACAATAGCATACAATGGAAGCGGGGACCCCAAAAACCCCTGGATGCAATAAGTCAGCCCCCTCGAATCATTTTGAAAAATGGCGGCCATTTTGAATCGTTTGGATTTTCGCCACCACCATCAAGTAGCCCTTGTTAACTCCTATGACATTTAGTCAAACACCCACCCATCTTCAACCGTTTCGGAGATATAGACCCTCAAAGTTTATATGGAGGCCATGTTTTTGAGGCGTCTATGTTATTTTTAATGGCTCCAAAAAGGTCCGAGGTTTTGATGACTTTTTAGTCTCAGCGCTTTGGTAAA
Organism: Alcis repandata; assembly: GCA_949125135.1. Classification (NCBI taxonomy): domain Eukaryota; kingdom Metazoa; phylum Arthropoda; class Insecta; order Lepidoptera; family Geometridae; genus Alcis; species Alcis repandata. Next base: position 3,459,720 of record OX421226.1, on the reverse strand, counting down.
AATGTTTTTAGTTTTCGAGATAATTAGCAGTTCCACCTCGAGGATGAACTTTTCGAAGGTTTTGGATTTTTTCCTGATGTTGTTTACCCGCCTTAAGTTTAGTACATCTGTAAAGTTTTATTGAGTTAGCATCAAAACGAATTCTTTCTCCGTACTATCTTTACCACGCCATTTCACCCCCACGGGGGTTGATTTTCCAAAAATGGTGAAATAAGTGTTCGTTATTTTTTTAAGCTTCGTATATTTGTAAGGTTTCAATACCGTGGTGTCAAAAAACAATGCTTCTCTATACTAACTTTAACACCCTATTTCACCCTTTTAGAGGTTGAATTTCAAAAAATCATTTCTTGGTACACGTTTACTCATCAAGACAAACACACCTTCCATATTTCTAATTTCTACGACCAGCGGTTTAGTCTGTCAGTGAGTCATTACAATTCTCTCTCCGTACTATATTTACCACGCCATTTCGCCCCTTTAGGGGTTGATTTTCCAAAAATAATGAAACCGGTATCTATTATTTTTTTAGCTTAGTAAATTTGCAAAGTTATATAATCGTAGCATTAAAAAAAAAAATTCCATACAAACTTTAATACCCCGTTTCACCCCTTTTAGGGTTGACTGTCCAAAAATAATGAAACAGGTATCTATTATTTTTTTTAGCTTAGTACATCTGCAAAATTAAATTATCATGGCATTGGGAAAAAATATTTTATACAAACTTCAACACTCCATTTAACCCCTTCGGGGGTTGATTTTCAAAAACCAAAAAAATAAATGTGTAAGTATTATTTCTTTTAGCTTAGTATATTGGCAAAGTTTCGTAACCACAGCACCAAAAAAAAATTCTTCATACAAACTTCAGTACTCCGTTTCACCCCTTTAGGGGTTTATTTTTCAAAAATGATGAAATAGGTATCGATTATTTTTTTAACGTTAGTATATTCGCAAAGTTTGATAATCGTAGCATTAAGAAAAATATTTTTTTCATACAAACTTAAACACCCTTTTTCACCCCCTTAGGGGTTGAATTGGGAAAATTCCTGTCTTAGTGTTCGTCCGCTTTTTGGTATAAAACTTTTCTCCAAATTTGACGTTTGTAGCTTAAGCGGTTTAGGCTGTGCGTTGATCTGTTGATGTTGATGCGTTGATTCAACACTCTGTTTAACCCTTTCAGGGGTTGATTTTCAAAAAATAATGAAACAGGTATCTAATATTTTTTTTAGCTTAGTACAATTGCAAAGTCAAATAATCGTTGTATTAGGAAAAAAATATTTTTATACAAACTTCAACACTCCGTTTAACCCTTTTAGGGGTTGATTTTCAAAAAACAAAAAAATAAGTGTCTATTATTTTTTTAGGCTTAGTATATTTGCAAAGTTTCATAACCACAGCATCAAAAAAAAATTCTTCATACAAACTTCAATACTCCGTTTCACCCCTTTAGGGGTTGATTTTCAAAAAATAAAAAAATAAGTGTCTAATATTTTCTTTAGCTTAGTATATTTGCAAAGTTTCATAACCACAGCATTAAAAAAAAATCTTCATACAAACTTCATTGCTCCGTTTCACCCTCTTAAGGGTTGATTTTTGAAAAATGATGAAATAGGTGTCGATTATTTTTTTAACGTTAGTATATTCGCAAAGTTTGATAATCGTAGCATAAAGAAAAAAAAATTTTTCATACAAACTTAAACACCCCTTTTCACCCCCTTAGGGGTTGAATTGGGCAAATTCCTTTCTTAGTGTGCGTCCGCTTTTTGATATAAAACTTTTGTCCAAATTTGACGTTTGTAGCTTAAGCGGTTTAGGCTGTGCGTTGATCTGTCAGTCAGTCACGACCTTCACTTTTATATATATAGATAGAAGACTAGCTTCCGCCCACGGCTTCGCCCGCGTGGACTATACCTCGGGAACCGATAATTAATTTAACCCTCCTTTTTTGAGAACATGTAAAAAGCGTCATACAATGGAAGCAGGGACCCCAAAAACCCCCAGATGCTAAATCAGCCCCCTCGAATCATGTAGAAAAAATAATGGCGGCCATTTTGAATCATTTGGATTTTTGCCACAACCATCAAGTAGCCCTTGCTAACTCCTATGACATCTAGTCAAACACCCACCCATCTTCAACCGTTTCGGAGATATAGACCCTCAAAGTTTGTATGGCGGCCATGTTTTTGAGGCGACTATGTTATTTTTAATGGCTCCAAAAAGGTCCGAGATTTTGGTGACTTTTTAGTCTCAGCGCTTTGGTAAAAATGTTTTTAATTTTCGAGATAATTAGCAGTTCCACCTCGAGGATATGACTTTTAGAAGGTTTTGGATTTTTTCCTGATGTTGTTTACCCGCCTTAAGTTTAGTACATCTGTAAAGTTTCATTGAGTTAGCATCAAAACAAATTCTTTCACCGTACTATCTTTACCACGCCATTTCACCCCCACAGGGGTTGATTTTCCAAAAATGGTGAAATAGGTGTTCGTTATTTTGTTAAGCTTCGTATATTTGTAAAGTTTCAATACCGTGACGTCAAAAACAATGCTTCTCCATCCTAACTTTAACACCCTATTTCACCCCTTTAGAGGTAGAATTTCAAAAAATTCTTTATTGGTACACGTTCGTTTACTCATCAAGACAAATACACCCTCCATATTTCAAATTTCTACGGCCAGCGGTTTAGGCTGTGCGTTGTCTGTCAGTGAGTCATTACAATTCTCTCTCCGTACTATATTTACTACACCATTTCACCCCTTTAGGGGTTGTTTTTTCAAAAATAATGAAACATGTATCTATTATTTTTATAACTTAGTACATTTGCAAAGTTAAATAATCGTAGCATTGGGAAAAAAATATTTGTATACAAACTTCAATACTCCATTTCAGCCCTTTAGGGGTTGATTTTCAAAAACAAAAGTATACTTAGGTGTCTATTATTTTTTTTAGCTTAGTAAATTTGCAAAGTTAAATAATAGTAGCATTAAGAAAAAAATATTTCCATACAAACTTTAATACCTCGTTTCACCCCTTTAAGGGTTGATTGTCCAAAAATAATGAAACAGGAATCTATTATTTTTTTATCTTAGTACATCTGCAAAATTAAATAATCGTAGCATAGGGAAAAAAATAATTTCATACAAACTTCAACACTCCATTTAACCCCTTTGGGGGTTGATTTTCAAAATCCAAAATAATAAATGTCTATTATTTCTTTTAGCTTAGTATATTGGCAAAGTTTCGTAACCACAGCATCAAAAAAAATTCTTCATACAAACTTCAATACTCCGTTTCACCCCTTTAGGGGTTGATTTTTCAAAAATGATGAAATAGGTGTCAATTATTTTTTTTAACTTTAGTATATTCGCAAAGTTTGATAATCGTAGCATTAAGAAAAATATTTTTTTCATACAAACTTAAACACCTCTTTTCACCCCTTTAGGGGTTGAATTGGGCAAATTCCTTTCTTAGTGTGCGTCCGCTTTTTGGTATAAAACTTTTCTCCAAATTTGACGTTTGTAGCTTAAGCGGTTTAGGCTGTGCGTTGATCTGTTAATGTTGATGCGTTGATTCAACACTCTGTTTAACCCTTTCAGGGGTGGATTTTCAAAAAATAATGAAACAGGTATCTAATATTTTTTTTAGCTTATTACAATAGCAAAGTTAAATAATCGAAGTATTAGGAAAAAAATAATTTTATACAAACTTCTACACTCCGTTTAACCCCTTTAGGGGTTGATTTTTAGAAAACAAAAAAATAAGTGTCAATTATTTTTTTTAGCTTAGTATATCTGCAAAGTTTCGTAGCCACAGTATAAAAAAAAAATTTCCATACAAACTTCAATACTCCGTTTCACCCCTTTAGGGGTTGATTTTCAAAAAACAAAAAAATAACTGTCAATTATTTTCTTAAGCTTAGTATATTTGCAAAGTTTCATAACCACAGCATTAAAAAAAAAATCTTCATACAAACTTTATTGCTCCGTTTCACCCCTTTAGGGGTTGATTTTTAAAAAATATTGAAATAGGTGTCAATTATTTTTTTAACTTTAGTATATTCGCAAAGTTTGATAATCGTAGCATAAAGAAAAAAAAATTTTTCATACAAACTTAAACATCCCTTTTCACCCTCTTAAGGGTTGAATTGGGCAAATTCCTTTCTTAGTGTGCGTCCGCTTTTTGATATAAAACTTTTGTCCAAATTTCACGTTTGTAGCTTAAGCGGTTTAGGCTGTGCGTACATGTGTCAGTCAGTCACGACCTTCACTTTTATATATATAGATAGAAGATATAGAAGAAGATTATGGTTTTACCCAGGTACCGTTTTTAATTTGTCATAGCAGCATTTTCCCCTCAGTAATTGAAATTTGAATGCAGCTAAGTACATGCATCTACTGCACCTACTTTCATCTTCTATAGTATGTATGTTTATAGAACATCTACTGTTACTGAGCATCAGAAAACTCAAAGCTTAAAACCGCTAGTCTTAAAAACCTAAGAATTGGAAAATGTATTTGTCTTGATGCGCAGAGGTGAACTGAGAAAGGATTTTTATATATTCAACCTCTAAGGGGTAAAAATTGGTGCAGAAGATTGTATGAAAATCCATGGCTTTTGGACGAATATATATACGTATACTTAGTTGGGAAAATAATTATTAGGGTAGGTAGAGTCTGGCTAACGAAAGTTGATACTGACAAAACGTGGCAAATTTAAAAAATATCAGCATGGCAGCCCTAAACTGAAAAGGAAAGTTGGAACAACTCACTTTAACTCACTCACTCTCGAACAAAAATAAATGTTAAAGTATCAAAGTGTATCAATCAATATCAACTTTTGTTAGCCAGACTCTAGTTTATTAAAAAAAACAAATGGTGTTTTCACTAATTTTTTCACAAGAGGATGAAATGATAATGTTTGTAATAAAAATTATCGCAGATAATAATGATTTATTGTTTTCTGTATGCTACGCGGGTGAAGCTGCCAGCAGGCACTAGTTAGTAAATCTGCAAATATTCCTCCAAATCTGTTACTATTTGTCTAGACGTAAACCTAACAAGTAGGTAACTGTTATAACGTCTAAGTATAAACTAACTCTCGAATGCATGAGACGAGAGGTCAAAGGCGGCTTGTATAGTCTGTGTCATTAGGTTATAGACCAGTCTATCGAGTCTACAGATCAAGGTTACTATAATATTTAGTAATTAACTAGAAATTAAAAATATTTATGGCCGCCAAATATTTATTGTCATTAAATATTGAGGCAAAGCAACGAATGTCACGGGTAAGTTAAGTTAACAAATTAAAATTTAATTAAAGTAGGTACTATAATTACCTATTTACTATCTCAATATCATATATAAAGCACATATCATATCACTTGTAAATTAACTTAATTTTTTTTTTAAATATTGTAATTTATATATTTATTTGAAATATAAAATTAGTCAAATATAATAATATAATTAAACAAAAATGCCAAAACCATAACTAAATATCCCGCCCCTAATCGCTCCCGGTGCGAAGGTGCCCATCACACCCGCGGCATTGCCACGCGGGCTTCACTGCCCCAACCCCAACTGCCCATGGTCTCCACGTTCTCCGATGGGAACAAAGTAATAAAGCGGGTAAAATACTAATTAGAAAATGGTCTGTAAAAACAGTAGATTTTCAAACTTTCAAAGTCATAGATGGAAAAGTCAGGTCGATGTCTCGAAGGTTCTCAGCGATCCAAGAGCTCGCCTGCTGCTGCATGTCTTCCGTGAAGTAATCTCGCCAGCCTCCAGATTTACCTGAAAATTTCCTTTTGTTTGAAGTCACGCCATTTATATATTTTTAAATAGATGTGTACACTGGACAAGGCATCCCACCTAAAGAAAGTCGGTTCCGGCTTCTTATAGGCGAATCAACTGTACTGCGAGAAAAGGATAAGACGGCTGTGTCATTGCTCGACTTGGCAAGGACACTGCCGTGAGAGACGAACTGCTGGTGCACACAAAATTATATTCTCCAAGTCCTAAATATCATAAATTTATATTTTTACCATACCCAACAGTTAGGATTATATGTAGCTAAGAAGGTAACCTTATACAATATAATTAAATATGAAGATACCTTTTCTAATATAGGGCTGTTCCCCATCGACCAGAATACCTATTTCCCTCATGACGTCATAGTTAACAGACTTGTTGCTCCTAAAGCTGTCGATGCTGAGATGCTGGCGGAGGCGGGACACCTGCTCCTCTGAATACTGCTTGTGAAGAAATGTGGACACTTTGCGGATGGTTGATGGTAGGTCCTGAAAAATAAAGATACTTAAGCACCAAGTAGAAAGACGAGAAGAAAGAGAGGACTATAGTTATTGCAATAAGAGGGGGCTATATTTAGGGAGAGCTTACGTGCTGATAATGATGATGATGTAAGTTTTATAATTAGGTGTACAGGGTTATTCATAAAGGGTATGTTAAGCCGAACCAGACAACCTGTTGTCTGGATTTAATAAAAGCCCCCAGGGGTGGTAGTACTGATTGTAATTTTACTTAGTTTTAAATGCTTGTGGTATTAGGTACCTACCTATATTGTTTTAAATAATTATCTTCTGTAGCGTAATTTTCGGTTAGTTTTGCTTTTTCATTTTTCGTAGGCGTTACGGATTAAAACAAATGTAGTTGAGAGAGAGAAGCGAATACCACACTAGTAACTAGAAGTATCCTGTTTAAGAAGATATACTTAATAAACTTATACTGAATAGAGTAGAAAATAATATGATAAAACCAAACCTTAGCCACTTCTTCATAGAATATAAACAGCATGTTTGGATGATTTCGTTCCCTCCAAGCTTCTTTTAGATTTTCGAAGTATGGTGTCCAGTAAACTAAACGAAAACATATAAACTTATTAGATAATGTTCTATTCTACACTAGAAAAATTAGACAATTCGTATAAGACTTTCAGGTTTTTTTATAGACAATTTTGAATATCAGTGACTGCAATTCTACATACCTAAATTAGTTGGTCAAACCGTATCGTAACAAATTAGGTACCTACCAAAGACTTGATAATGTTTGTTTTGAATAAAAATCTGAGCAAAAAACGCTATGATTTCTTAGCAGTACCCTAAATAAAATGTAAATGTAAAATCACAACATACGTACTGCAATCATTCATGAAGTAGTTCCAAAACTTTTCGAAGTCCCCCACAAAACCTAAAGCCCGATGCAGCCTAGTCATATGATAGAACGAAACGACAACGTCTCTTGGGTCTCTGGCTATGTAAACTATTTTACTGGTCTCCAGTAGACCCGGGGGTAGAAGGGTCAGTGGTAAATGGGTGTAGATGTATCGAGGGGAAGGAGTGGCAGCTAGCCGCTCGTAGCCAGGTTTAGCGAGAAGTTCTACGATCTTTTTGTTATTTTCGTTGTCAGAATTATATCTGAAGAATTGGTTTTTCATTTTTTCGTGGACCAGAATAGAGAATCTGAAATGTTAACAAATTATGTAAAAAAACAAAAGGTTTTTTAAAATATGGCAAAAAATAACCAAATAGTAATTAATATAGATATTGTGGGCACTGGGCAGTAGTGGGCAGTGTGAAAATATGGTTGTCATCAAATTCAAACTGTAACTCTATTTCAAGGCTGAATGGCTGAACCGAACTTAATTAAACTTGGCATGGAAATAGTTTAGTTCATTAAAAAAAACATACGATATTTCTGCCTCGAAATATTTCGGAGAATACTAAAAATTGTAGTCAAAATCGCGGGGCGTAAGTGCTTACTCCAAAAAAACAAATCGCTGAACCAATGGAGTGGCGAAGGACTCTTCATAGTTCAAGTCGTTGCCGATCATCCACACCAGCTCCCGGATCCAAGTGGAACCTGTAAAATAAATACTTATTGATTAAATCTATATATTACGTAATATAAATATTTCAGACATAAGATACCCATATTGTTTTTATTCCGTAAAATTTGTTTTTTTATCGTTTTCCTTATGGCTTTTATGTCTGTAGGTAAAAATTGTTCGTGTTTCTACTCCGTTAAAGTTTAGTGTGTTACTTTTAGAACAAAGTTCACTGATACATGACAAGGCGCCAAAACTTTTACGAATAAAACTCAACAATAGTCTAATCTAAATTAAATAATTTAATTGAAATACCATTTAAAATTTTGATGCAAATGTGCCTTAGATGAAAATATAAAATACACACTTAAAGAATTGTTACACCAACACAAACAACGGTAAGGTGTTACTGGTTGTATTTTTTTTCCTAACAAGTCACACTGTTACACTAAGTGTTACTCGTTGGGAACGAAAAAAAATCCCATCTAGGTAATAACAGTGTAACTTGTTGGGAAAAATAATTCCCATCGAGTAAGAGTGTGACTCGTTTGGTGTGACTCGTTGGGAACCCCACCTACTTATTATGAGCTAAAAAGTTACTTATACCTGATCTTGGATAACTGGCGACGAAGACATCATCAGATCGTAGGGGCAGGTTGTAGATGCGCTCAGCTTGCTCTTTGTATTTTTCGGGAAAGAAGTAGCCCTTTGGCCCTACTCGGACGAAGCCGGAGTGTTCACCTAGTAAAAGAAACAAGGACAAAATATTTTAAATTAGGCACTAATTTGCTAACGGTTTAAAAAATAAATTAAAAGAGATATGAATTTAAATTCTTTTGCAATACGTAGTTACACAGACCAAAAAGACATCGGAAAGTGGTTCAAAATTCAGATGCAAGATTTGACCCATACCACAGCCCATACTAACAAGGTAAGGTAAATAAAGCTTGCTATACTAAAGTAGAGACTAAAAACCTAATTACGCTGATATCTAAGTACTATGCTTTACCGTCCTCGGTTCTAACTTGCTAATCCCGACAAACAGAGTTCGTTGATCTTAAGTGTAGGTTGTTAGGTGTAGTAGGTAATTAACACATTTAACACCATACTCGTACTATGTGATGGTACACTGTACAGTAAAGCATTATAAAATTATTTGAATTATTTTGGTCAAAAATATAATTATTCGGTAGCAGGCACCTAACTTGCTGCACCCAACTTCTGGCTGACGTGAGATTTCACGTGCGAAAACAAAGCAAAAAACTTTAGGCAATGATTAACTTTAAACAAGCCTTATGACATAGGTTACTTTTTTGTCTTTTATTACAGCTTCGCTTAGCTTCGATCACAAAGCAATAAAAGCTTGTTTTTATTTTAAATATTTTTAAAATACACTTGTTTACCCAGTTAAATTAGAGCATGTTACCTTGAAACTTTTGGTTCTTCTTTGCTTTTTCCTGTTAGAAACTTACCTGTAAAATATTTCATGAGATCGTCTGTTTTGGCCTGCTCAACGTCTTGTATTGCAAATGGAAACTGTCTATAACCCTCCATGTCCCTTTTTATCCTGCGATGTGTTATGAATCGGACGAATTTATATTTTTAGATAGGTTGAAAATAATTTTAGTTTATAATTATTTTTAGGAAAAAAAATTAAAACAAAACAAGGACTTATTCTGTCTATAACTTTATGAGAACAAACGTAAACTCAATTTTTAAGAGTATTATTTATTTATTATTATTAATATAAAAAATATATTTATTTATTAACTTTTGAATTTTTTTGGTATCTGGACCAATATCAATTATAAATTGTTGCCACAACTGACTGATCTACCATCTATTTTAAACAATTTAGCATTTTTCGCGTACTGTCTGCTTGTAACTGTTTTTGAGTGGATCTTTACACATAGTGATCACGATAACTTGCAATCAAGGCGTTGATTTGTACGATTTTACGAGTATGTAGGTAAAGGTTTTAAGGGACACCTAAGCGATCGTCCATTAATCACATGAGGCTCGAGAAGTTGAGAGAGGGGGGGAAGGGTTTGGGGAAAACATCACGAAACTTCACGGGAAGGGGAGGGGGTTGTAGAGAAATATCACGTAATTTATTTTACGTTTAATTCTAAAAATTTTAAAGAATATTTGTATCAAAAAAATATACTGGGGGGATGAAAAAGTTGCTAAAACATTACGTGATTAACGGACGGCCTATTAGTTATTTATCACAAGAAAGTTATTGACTGGAAGACAATGGAAAATAGTCAATGAGAGTCATTTTGTCTGATAATGGAGAGTCTGATAAAGAGAACACCAACTATAAGTGGTAAACACTTATAATTATCAGAATCAGGGCTGGATTCAGGCGCTATAAAAATTACAAAAACACGTGCCGGACCCACCATACCACTGGCCATACCACTGGTGGTTATGGTGGGTCTAAAAAACATACAAAGTGACAAGAATTAGATAAATTGTCATTGCACGCGTTCAGGGTCTGTCGGGGAACTTATTTACCTAGGACAGGCAGTAAACCAGAGGCTTTGCCTTATGGTCTATCTCTAACTGACTTAATTATTAATCGGGATCGGCTCCATTTTGATGTTAGAAGTACGCTCCAAGTGTTCGTAATAGGACGATCTGAGGGCACGGCAGTGCACCCCGCCAAGTCGAGCACAGTATCTACCATCTTTTCTCGAATTTCAATTACCAAACAGTTAAACAATAAGGTCTCAATTATTAACGAGGAAACCCCAATGAAAAAAACTTTTTTTTAAACGATCCTTGAATCCGAAAAAATATCGTACGAATTATAATACGAATAGAATCATTATTGTCCGGAATCCAAGCCTATTCATGTATTCTGGAAAACATTTATTTTGTGCATAGTTTCTTCACTAATTGTTTTTTTTACATTTGTATGTTGTCCAAATAGAATGTGAGCTGTTAGGTATAGCATTTAGATATCATCCATCATCATCATCATCCACAGCCCTCTCTATCCCACTGCTGGGTATAGGCCTCTCTCCCTTTATGCCATCTGCCTCGGTCAACTGCTAATCGGGTCCAGGTTCGACCCGCGACTCTGACTATGTCGTCTTTAGATATAACATTTCTCAATAGTAACGTTATCTATAGGTAGGTACTCGTAAACTTGTAAACATACTCAAATAATAATGACTGGTTACTGGTTTTTTTATCAATAAAAAAATTGATTTCATGAAAATTTATATCAATCATGTAAAAATAATTCCTAAAACTAAGTTAGTCTTTCCTATAATCCGACTTAGGTAGTCTTTCCATATTTGTAAAAACAGAAATACCAAGCTAGGCTAGGCTTTCTTAAATAATTACCATTAAATAATAATAGCTCTTGATATAATCAATCATCGTAAAACATAATTTCTATCGGCACCTAAAGGTATTGCATGGTATTATTTTTTCCATCCCACTATATTGTTTATTACCTAGTTACGTATTGCTCAATAACCGGAACCGCTGACGCTGCATAGGCCGTGCTCCAGATTCACAAGCGACCTAGGCACCGATCACGAGGCGCCGATTCAGCAACTCACCGAGATGACCAGATGGAAGCCTTCTCGTTTTCAAGTGATTACTACTCTTAACTTCAGATAGTATTCACCTAATTAAGTTTTAGACTAATTGTAATTATTTTATTAATTTAATTAAACTAAGTAGCCACAATCTTGGTTTCTTTTAAAGTCCTCCGATCGCAGCTAACGTAATTGGCGCAGTCGGTAGGATCCTAGAGTCAGTACGCAGCGGTCTCCAGCATCTCGAATCGTCCGACCTGACTACCGTTCGTCGCTGACAGGCTCCTAAGCCTTCATCTGGGATCCGGATCTACTAGCCGCGGTACGGGGACGAGTATCCAGAAATCGATACGCAGAGGAACCAGAATGTGCATGTGCATGTAAGTACGCAGAAACTTCCTTTTTTGTGTTGCTTCCGGACCCTATCTTGTGTCCTCCCTATTTTTTTTTTTTTTTTTTTTTTTTTTTTTTTTTTTTAATGTAATTGAGTGACGAGACGAGCAAATCGCTCGCCTGATGTTAAACGTCACGTTTGCCCATAACAGGTCTGCGCCACCCAAAATTTTGAACTCGCAGAATTCAAGACCCTGCGCGGCACAGCACTGCGCTCGTCACCCTGAGATATAAGTTGTTTAATCTCCCATTTGCCCTGTAATTTCACTGGAAACAATGCCCTTCCAACCGGAACACAGTAACGTTTGCACATTACTATAAGTCCTATCCTATAAGTTTCCAAAATTTTTCATCCCAGGAATCGGGACGACCGGGAGACTGCATCTCGTCAGTCTCGCCGTAATATAGAATTAGATAGTGTTAGAGATGTAGGTTTAGAAGTTGATTCAAATAATTCAACTAGTCTAATTATAGGAATGGCTCAGCAGCTCGATTTAATTTTTAAGGCCTTACACCCAGTACCCGAGTTCGACGGGAACCCTAATATTCTTACCAGGTTCATTGAAATATGCGACCAGCTAGTAGCAACTTATATGTCCACGCGGCCTGGCTACGAGCTAAGGAATTTATGCCTCCTTAGCGGCATTCTTGATAAGATAACCGGGCGGGGGGCAACAATAATCAACTCTAATGGCGTCCCGGATACTTGGTTAGAGATTCGGGAATCACTAGTTAACTACTTCGCGGATCAGCGCGATGAGGCGGCGCTATATAATGACCTCTCTTTAGCCTCGCAAGGTCATAGAACGCCGCAAGAATTCTATGACTATTGTCAAACGTTGTGTAGTACTTTAATGACGTACATCGCGCTACATGAAAGCTTAGAGACTACTATAGAGTCGAAGCGAGTTCTCTATAGGAAACTGACAATGCAGGCTTTTGTTCGCGGTTTGCAGGAGCCGCTGGGTTCTAGAATACGTTGCATGCGACCTGCAACTATCGAGCAGGCGTTGCAATACGTCCAGGAAGAGATGTATAAATTTTATCTTCAACAGCGAAATGCTGACGCGCAACCCAGGTACCACAGAGTACAACCCTCCATACCTATACAGCAAAAGTCACTTGACCAACCACCACCACCGTTGTTAGCATCCCCTATTCAGAGACCGATGCTCGTACCTCCTCAAGGGTTTAAGTTTAAACCTCAACCCCCAGTTGAACTAAACCCAGGGCAGAACAACCAACCCCCTGTGCGGATGCCGACGCGCACGCAACAAATGTTCAGTGCGCCGCCACCAAATTATAATTCGCGGAGCAGCACGTTCCAACTCCAACCTCGACCATTGTTCCACCCTAAACCGATGAGCGGTGTGCAACATTTCACCCCTAGGGCACTATCCCCAACAGCGCCTAGGTTCAGAGGACATGACTGGAGTAGGCACGGCAACCCTCCACCAACAAACTATTTTAGGACTCGTGAGATGAATCTAAACGAGTGCACTAGTGACGGGTATGCCGACTATCACGACGGTTACGGTGATAGCTATGGGACCGACAGCTATGAGTACTATCCTACTTACGAGCAGGATGGCAGTAGCTACGTGCATGACAGTATCCACGTACAATCGGATTACGATCCGTTTGAGGTCACAAATGTTCATGCTGTTAGTCAAGACGACTACTCGATAACTGTACCCTGCTTTCCGGAAATTAATGAGTACGACCCGATCAAACTCTTCGTATACAAATTTCATAACCATTTCGATGGACTAGTTGGCCTTGACTTGCTTACAAAATGGGAAGCAAAGATTGATTTAAAACAGCTGTCGCTAAACACAAGGTCAGCGGTGACACCAATTTTATTGCATGACTCGCGAAATATTAACCTGTACGAAAGCATAATTCCGGCAAACAACAGGAAACTCGTTCGGTTACCAATTAACGCCCCAGATAGCGAGAAAGTGTTATCGCGACCTCGCACTGATCATCTTAATGAAGAAGAAAGGGCTAATTTGATGGCTCTTTGTTCAAAATATGTGGATGTATTTTATATTGATGGTGAAAACTTATCTTTTACCAACCAGATAAAACACCGAATCCGTACAACCGATGAGGCTCCGGTTTATACAAAATGCTATCGTCATCCATTTGTTCATCGGCAGGAGATTAGCGATCAAATAAATAAAACGCTGACGCAAGGTATACTCAGACTTTCCGAGTCCGCATGGAGCTCACCAATTTTGATAGTTCCTAAAAAGATTGCTTTTGTGCGCGCCTTAAGCACGCATCATTCTATGATAGATATATATACATTAGGTAGGTAGATAGACTCCAGATAATCCATGGAGACACTAGAGTATTAAGCTTAGATTTACGGGATTACCATACTGTTATAAAACCCGGGTCATACTTCATCAATAAGCAGTTATAGTTTTCCAAATTCCAATAGCGCAGGGACATTCGATTTATACAAGCTCTCGGTCGCTCCGAATAGGTATAACCAAATCCTTATACCCCCCCCCTATTCCTTGCAACCAATAAGGATGTGTATGCGTACATGGAGGCTGAATGCCCGAAGGTAGACAAGCAGTACCTCTGCGTGGAAGACATCATCACCCGAGTCAAGTACCAGCATGATTGCGCGCGGGAACTCAGTACGCACCACTCACTGGGAGCAACCTGCAATCTCACCACTGTTAACCTAGACACGGAAGCCATGGAACAACTAGGAAACAAGGAATATGTAGCAACCTTTCCTGGGCCTACTGAAGTTCACCTGAAAGACAGCAAGGAGGAGTACAAGCGACTCCAGGGAAGCTACCTCATAACCTCACCATCGAACTGCACCCTGTCAACACCAGAATTTACAATAATTAACGAGAACGACGAAGTATCTTGCCAGCCGCTGCTCATCACCGTCATCGATTTTAACTTCAAGGAAACCTCACCCTTACAGGAAATTTCACTGGAAGAATTTTCAGCAATATTTTCACTACAAGTTGGAAAATAGTTGCTGATCTACGGGTGGAGGAGTTACGTATTGCTCAATAACCGGAACCGCTGACGCTGCATAGGCCGTGCTCCAGATTCACAAGCGACCTAGGCACCGATCACGAGGCGCCGATTCAGCAACTCACCGAGATGACCAGATGGAAGCCTTCTCGTTTTCAAGTGATTACTACTCTTAACTTCAGATAGTATTCACCTAATTAAGTTTTAGACTAATTGTAATTATTTTATTAATTTAATTAAACTAAGTAGCCACAATCTTGGTTTCTTTTAAAGTCCTCCGATCGCAGCTAACGTAATTACCTACGAGTACCTACTTATTATTTTATTTATTCTGTTAAGTAGGTATATCAATATTGTAAAAAAACGCCCATATTTTTTTTTAATATTTTATGTACCAACAATAATTTAGGTACTTAAATAAATAACATTTACAAATTAGCTTTAAAACTAAATGACTTAATTGGAAATAAATAACCTAACATTACAAATAGGCAGTCAGAGATCAACAAATTACGAGGGTACGACTTCGGGAGCCTGTTCGGGGACACTCGTCACTTCGTCCTTGGGTGGCTGCGGCTCGGGCGCCGCGGTGTCGACCGCGCGGAATCGGCAGGTGAGGGTGACGGGGTCGCGCTCGCGGTCCGGGCCGCACTGTTCGGTGGCACCGATCAGCTTGATTTCCTCGGAAGCGTCTTCATTGAGCGGCTCAGGCCCCGCGCGCCGCCGGCCCGCGATCACCACCTCCACGGCGCGCCCGTCGCCCCCCGCGCTGCGGTCGCTCGCCCCGATCTCCACCCGGTACGGCGTGTTGGGCTCCACGAATGCCTCCATCACGTGGTCCGCTCTCTCCTGGGCGCGCGTGGAAACCTGGCTATGCTTCTTGTTGTTCTTCAGGAAGTCGTCGAAGATGTCGAGCGGGAGCGACATCTTCTGCGGGATAGCGACGACAAAGACCACGTTCTGGACGTCGGCGGCGACGTTCACCTCGCCGTCCTGGCGCTGGTCGTAGACGAGCGGCGCGCCGGCCGCCGCGGCCACGAGGCTCGCGAGTGCCACGAACAGGAGCATGGTGCGCGTGTGCTGGTCACTTGGGTCGTGCGGTGACTGCGCGCCGGATGGTCCCGCGCCGCTTTTACTGGCCACTCGCGAACCAGACCGGCTCTCGAATCGAGCACACTGTAACGGTTCGCCCGACACGAATACACTGCACTAACACGTACGTACTACGTCCTAAAGCTTAAGATAGATTGTAATGAACTAGGTGATTAGGAGATTCATTAGTGAAACAATGACCGCCCCGGCCTACTTTTATGATCGATGGATACTATCTCAAAAGGTTGTTTTTGCGTTTAAGTTCTAGGTGAAAACTGCTCTTTTAGTTAAGATATGAATGAATCCGTTTAGCGGTAAATGATGCAGTCTGCTATATCTAGGTCCTTAATACGGCACAATCGTGCCGTCCTTGTTGATGGAACTTCTCCTTTACCGTGTGTCATCTGACACAATTGACACTGACCGCGGGTCATCGGAGCGATAGCCGAGTTTCGCGGAACAACGCCTGCGCATGGTTTGCGTATCATTTTATAGATAAACTTGTGTTTAAAAATAACCCTATCGGGCGGATTTAGGACAGTAGGTACTTACTCGATGAACTGACAGGAAAAGTGCCACCAGCGTTGTGGCAAGTGACTGTCAGATTATAGCAAGGCTTTCGAAACGAAGGTCTCTAATAAAAAAGAGGAGAGGAGGAATGTCGTTATGTTTACTATCACTGAAAAGGGTGACAACAGGACTTTACTTAGCTTGGTCAAACCAGGTCAAGGGCCACTTAAAGACACCACTAAGATCCTAAGAGAGCCATCAGAATAATAAGTACCTGAGTATTTAACTAATACATTTTTTTTCATTAAAACCGGGAACCCCCCTCTAAAAGGAGGATACCATGAGGATACTTACCTACTGTTTTTCGGATGTACATTTTGTACATTTTATGTGCCCTACAACCGCCTAAACGGCTTGTCTAAATTTTAAATACGAGGAGTCGTTAAATTCGTCTTTTTATCCGCAGTGTCGTGGGCTACGCTTTACAACCGGGTAGTTATTTTATAGAGCACTCGCAGTTGGTAAAACTATGTCTACTTTCTACTAGCTACGACTCAGTTTTATTCGCATGGAAAATGTCACAGGAATCGTTAACTTTTTAACCGACTTCAAAAAAGGAGGAGGTTATCAATTCGTCTGTATGTTTTTTTTTTTTATTTTTTTTTTTTATGTTTGTTACCTCATAACTTTTGACTGGGTGAATCGATTTTGATGATTCTTTTTTTATTAGAAAGCTGACGCTTCCCATTTGGTCCCATTTCAATTTAGTCCAGTTCTGATAATGGTATCAATGAGAAAACCATATAAGTCTTAAATTTGCATGAGTACGTGCGCGACAAATAGATGATAAGAAGATGAAAAAAGAAGAAGATGATAAGAAGATAAGACAATAGTCGGTCTTTTGAAGTCGGTTTTTGTTTTTTGTTTTGTAAAAATAATGTTCTTGTGTGGAATAAAAATAGGTAAAAAAAAATTTTAAGTTAAACGGTTTTATAAAACAATAAAAAATGTACTAAAAACCAAAAAATAATAAAATAGATACAGTCGTGGGAATTATAAACATATGCATAGACTAGACCAAAATAAAACCGTGGGGCACGTCAATTGTCTACAAATTATCGACTTAATGTGCGATAGAAGAATTACCCCACGGTTTTATTTTAGTCTAGTCTATGCATATGTTTATAATTCCCACGACTGTATCTATTTTATTATTTTTTGGTTTTTAGTACATTTTTTTATTGTTTTATAAAACCGTTTAACTTAAAAATTTTTTTTACCTGTTTTTATTTTCTAGTTTTTAGTTTTTATTTTATATAGTACATTGTATTATACTGGTTGAGCACTTTCATTTGATACCCATATTGATGGGATCGATAAAACCTACGTTATCCGCCATTTTGTAGCGGCCGCCATCTTGTATTTCAATTTTTTATAGTATATTGTATTCTGCTTGTTGAGCCCTTTCATTTGATACCCATATTGATGGGATCGATAAATCCTACGTTATCCGCGATTTTGTAGCGGCCGCCATCTTGAATTTCAATTTTTTATAGTATATTGTATTCTGCTTGTTGAGCCCTTTCATTTGATACCCATATTGATGGGATTGATAAAACCTACGTTATCCGCCATTTTGTAGCGGCGGCTATCTTGAATTTATAATGATAATGAATAAACATAATTGTATTGTCACCAAAATCCAAAGTGTATACAAAATTTCAGATTAATCGGTTGACAGGAAGAGGGTGAAATTTGAATTACTAAATTTGACCCAAGAAAAAAGAAAACGTGAGCTAAATAAAACCGTTTAAAAAGTACCCTATACCTGTATATGTTATTGTCTCGCTCTCTCTCTGTCTGTTTAATCAATCGTACATCGGAAAATGGATCAAAATGCAGTTGCCTAAGCAAACTAACATAGATTGCAAGTTAAGACTAAATAAAACCTTGTATAAAATCTCATCGATTCGTTGAACTGTGGCTCAAGGATACAAACAATCCAACAAACACTTTCACATTTATATAATAGTCGAGATAGCTTATCGCTTGACATTCGTAGCGGTATTGAATTCTACTATTATAATAAATACGAGAGTTTGTGAGTGTATATATTTGTTTATACCTCGTATCTAGAAAATTAAAGTAAAGTAAAAAAATATTGCATAAAACTGTACACAATGGTGGAATAAATTAATGTAAAGTCTCAACAGTCTATCCTAGCGGACATACGAGTAGGTACAATGTAGTATTTGTTATGTCTATCTACGTAACAACTAAACCGATTCTGATAAAATTTGGAATAGAGATAGCTTGTGCCCTGGATTATCAGATAGGCTACTTTTATAATCACCATTTCACATCGCCGCGCGTGATTCCGCGGGGCACAGCTAATTCTATAAAACGAACCATTGTATGGAATGTCACCACTCACTAGAATGCGGCTAACCACTACTCTACTAAAGTTGTAAACAACTGCTATGGCTTTTCTATACCGTTACAAATGAACGATGCATCTACAAAGGAATGGCTAAATAACCATGTTGTTGATTATCTTCTTTGAATATTTATTGACTAAGTAGAAGCCAATTTCACCGTCTCTATCAAATTGTAAAACAGGACTCTAATAGCACCTCGTAGTTTTGGAGACGTGATTCTGTTGGAATTTTGTCTTTTTTTTTCACTTTTAAATTTAGAACTCGATCGAGAAGGACAAAAGACGGAATAACTGTTTCGAGAGTATGATACGTTTAAGAGGTGAGTTATGATCTCAAATCTCAATTAAGAACCAAATCAATACCCATTGATTGATCTTAGTATTAAAGTTTCTCAAAGCTATTATGTATACCATTAAAAAGCTTCGCCGGGGCAGTAGCTCCGTCCATTGACAGGGTTGTTACCACTCTTACAAGTAGATCTCATTCATGACGTTCATTTTAAAATTTTACGAAGCGTTTTGTTTTGGTGCCCACGAAATTTTATAGATACTTAGTAGATTTATTAGGAAATCCGTAAATTACAAATGCTCCGGTAAATAAACCAGTTACAGCTCACAGTAAAACTGGAAAGATAAGTAATTCCAGTGGTTCTGGTTTTACTCGAACTATTTTTTTTATTTTTTTTTTGGGGTGCTTGAATGTTGTATTCCTATGTATGTAGTATTCTGTGGTTGTACCTACGATATCTACATACAGTATACACCCTTAGAATATTAATTCTAAGTATACACTTAAGGGTACCTAATATATTTATTACCTTTGTTAAGTATAGTAATAAGTATGCCAATTAGATAATTAGACAAAGTACTATTGAGTTTAGCTAATTTGCTCAATTAAAAATGAAATTTAATCATTATTATATAGCAGTTACAAGGGCTAATAAGGGAAGTAAAAACTAAAGTGTAGGTTAACTAAGGTATCGTATTTAAAAAACAAATCAGCCGAATTAGAGATTTTTCAATAAGAATTCATTTTTATTTCAACAAAACAATTTACACGCTTAATAATACAATCTTACACCTACGTCATCCACGCTATATTTAAATGCATTTATCACTGTTTATCAGGCGTAGAACCGTAGAGCACAATCATTACAGTTTTATATACTAAAGTCATAAATAACTAAAATTATAAACAAAATTGAGACACTATTCATTATCACTGCTGATATTTTAGTTAGCTTTGTCACTGGTGGCGCCTTTTACGTAGGAACGGTAAGAAGATGCTCGCCAGTCGATGTTTCAGCCTGAAAACGAAATATTTTTCATTATTATTTATTACGGACATATGCTAACAGTACATAGTTATGAATGTTTGGAAAATGATTTAGGTATCTACACCTAGTTAGTAATGAAATGAGAATATGATATCAACACGCTTACAAACCAAGGGAGAGAAGAACTTTTTCGAAAAATATTTCGATTTCATCTGAACAATCGCCTAAAAGGTGCGTAACTAAGTACTTTTGTTTCACCTTTGAATTTATTTTTTGGGCTGTGAAATTTGAATATTCGAATAAGGACGACAAAGCTATCAAAGAAATATTATCGAAGTTTCGGAGTCTTGGGACTGAATAGAGCGATAAAAATTACCTCTGCGCATTCTCTTGTTTCCTCAACTGAGCCGATTTCTTGTGCCCTTTTTCTTGTTGTTTTTCAGGAATGCTCAGCGGCGCTTCCGGTTCAGGCTTCTGCTCCTGCGGCTTGTCTTCAGGTTTGGCCTCCGACGGTTTGTCTCCAGGCCTGGACAGCACCGGAACCTCGTCCGGCTTGTGCACGGGCGGCGTTTCTCCGATCAGGATATCGCTGACATCGCTCGGAGGCTTCGGTTTCTGGTCCTGCTCAAAGTCGAAGTCTGCGAGGAGGTCGGTGAGGTCAATGTCGGAGATAGCGTTGAGAAGAGACTCTGCTGGCGCTACAGCGATTACAACGCCGTCGATGTTGACGCGATAGTTCTCGGTGCCGTTTTGTCGCTGGTCGTAGACGCGGTCGTCCTTGCAGTCGTGGAGCGGAGCCGCCGCCGCGAGCGCCGCCGCCGCGATCAGCACCGCAACCTCGCACACCACTCGCCTGTAGTTGACCATCGCGCTAGGAGTCTGGTGGAGCACTGTGTCTCGCCGGCTGTCCGGGGGCCCGCTATGTACCCGCTCTCCGCTGCATCTTTTATTTATTCGCCCGGATAGCGGTATAGCAGCTCCCGAGTCACCGCACTAGCTAAACTGGAATCGATGCAGTCGACGTTACAATAAATACGTAGCTAGGTGCTCGGTTACCGTTTCATTCCAATAATTGCAGACAGGACTCTGTAACCAATGGGAAACATTGCAATAGAGGTTTTTGCTATACACGTCTCGTCTATGGCTCTGGTTGAGTAGAGGTTTAGACAAGAAAAGCTAGATCTAAAGCTCAACTTAAGCTTTTTCTAATTACCTACATATGGTGTACATATTAAAGAGTTTGTATGTATTTATCTAATCATCCAAATTGGATACAATCTTCAAAACCTTTAGGTACAGGCCGAAAAAAAAAATTTCATTTTACGAAGTAGGCTTACCTACACGTATAATTAGAAAAGTAAATACCAGAAAGTTAAGCTTAAGACACCAAAAGCTCTAAAATTATGATTTGGGTCAAAGCTCTCAAATAAGAATTGTAGACCTCGTTCGAAGTGTCGCAGAAAGCTCCAATGTCGTTCATCGAGTCAAAACAAACACGAATGCTCTGAGAGGAGTCTAACTAACCCAATGACCTGCGACTCGCGTGTGAGAACTAGAAAAGCGCGTTTAAAGTAGCGGATTTTGTTGCATGGTTGATACGGAAGTAATAAAGGTTTTCGGAGTGCTACGTTTAGGTATCGAAAAATATGAATCAGTGTGTAAATTAAATTATTCTTTTAGTTTAAATTATTATATGTATTTCAAATAAATTAGATACAAAAGTAATAATGTAATCTAAGGTTAAAGTCAAGTCCATGTCAAATTTCATCCAAATCCGTTCAGATAACATTTTTACATTAGCAGGGTGCATTTCGTAGAATTATTATTTTAGTAATACTAAGCACTAACTTCCACTTGCAATAAGTATTGGTTAGTATACTTACATATCTACTCAATTTATTACCAAGAAAAAATCAATCTTCGCGATTGTTTATATTTTCTCAGTAATAGAGGGGCCTAATAATTCAAAACTGCTACCTCCTACCGTATAATAACACAGTCAACGTAAATACCTATTAATTGTACAAAAACATCGGCATCGGTCCGTGGCACAGATCTGGGGAACGGGCCAAACAACCTGTCGAGATGCGGCCGCAGCTTTCGCCTAACTGTATCGAGCTAACCCCAGCGTTTAATTATACAGTAGGAAATCTTCTAAGTAATGAGAAAATAATGTCTACTCGTTTACTGTACTTTAAATGTGTTTGAAAGTCATTGAGACAAAGTTGAGACTTTAAATGTATTTAATCTGTCTTTTAGACTTTAAACAAAGTTGAAATCAGACTTTAACTTCAATTAAACTAATAATGAATCGCTCTCGATGTAAGTAATTCAATAAGGAAAATAATCATCATCATGATGACAGAATACTTCTATCCCAATTTTATTTCAACTGAATTCGACTGATGGTAAGCGCCACGCTTGCCACCCAACATTTTCAAACACCCAACCGCTCAACCTCTATGCGCAAGCGCTATGCTCGTCATTCAACCTTTTTTAAACACCCAACCGATCAACCTTTTTGCGCAGTACGTATGCAATTTCCTCGTCAACTTTGCTGCCATCTAATTTTACTGGAAACTAATGCAAAGTAGCAAATCACTGGGCACTAAATCTTTACGACGTTTACTAACTGCCAGCACTACGACGAAGCACCGGTAAACGTTACTGTTGTAGTGCCTTATTTTATTTGCCCTTAACCAGATTAAAAGATAGCTGGATCGTGGTCGATAATTTTTAATCAGTCTTATCTTTATTCTTCCGGGAGATAAAATAAATGGATACGATCAACGGTTTAACTTGAGTGGTTCAGGCGGACAAAGTTGGTCAGCTAGATGTCAACTACGAAATGCATAGATATTAATAACGACATATCTATACTAATATTATAAAGAAGTAAAGTTTGTGTGTTTGTATATTTGTTAAATTGTAAGGGGTAATCTCGGGATCTACTGAACCGATTTTAAAAATTCTTTCACCAATAGAAAGCCACATTATTGCTGAGTGTCATAGGTTATATAAAAAACCGAAAAATAAAAAGGCTTTTACGTGGTAGTCCGTTTTGCAAAGTGAATAGGAGAAAAAACGGTCCGGACGGCGCGCGATGGCTTCGGGTTTAATTAACATTACGCCCAACGAAGTGGGCAAGGGTCAGCTAGTAATATATAAAATTCTCGTGTCACAATGTTAGTTACCAATTTACCATACTCCTCCGAAACGGCTTGACCGATTTTTATGAAATTTTATATGCATATTCAGTACGTCTGAGAATCGGCTACTATCTATTTTTCATACCCCTAAGTGATAAGGGTTGGTCCACCCTTAACATTTTTTTTTGACAAAAAAAATATTATTTTATAATGTGTGGCATTAAAAGTACATACAACCCTAAATTTCCACCCTTCTATAACCAAACCCTATTTTTTAATAGTCACTAGAAATAATTTATATGGCAAAACAACGTTTTGCCGGGTCAGCTTGTTTTTTTTATAAAATTTGGTGACGCTGGTTCAAGCTTTACGCACCAAAGTTCTAAAATCTAAATCTAAGCTATAGTAAACATAGTTTATAAATAAATGTGAAAGTTTATGGTTGAGAGAGGGTGGTGTGCGTTTGTTCACAATGAAATGTCTCAAGGAAGTTGATCTTAGCATGGATATACCCTGGACAGGACACCCAGGATATTGGCGAATTTACATCCCGTAAAAATGCGGTTATTATAGGTGTAAGGTACTGTAGCTTAAATGGAATTACATATATTATGGCTGATACATAAACAAGATTATGAGCAGTAGGTACTGGTAGCTTAAAAGTTCCCTATACATATAGTGTTTATTTATGTTGATGTTACAGTAATTATAAGTAGTACCTAATAAGAATAACGCACCAAATAAGTGCCGTGCAAGTAAAGCTGTTTGTATACAGGGTTATTCATAAAGGGTATGCTAAGCCGAAAAGGGCTCATAGTACTCATCATTATGAACAACTTTCACTATAGGACCAACCCAGAATTCGCGAAAAAAATAACAGCTGTTCCATACATTTTGTTGAGTGTCATTGACATTTTTCTATGGAACAGCTGTTTTTTTAAATCCCGAATTTCGTGTTGCTCCCATAGTAAAAGTTGTTCAAAATGATGAGTACTATGAGCCCTTTTCGGCTTAGCATACCCTTTCTGAATAACCCTGTATTAATAAAGTAGTAATAACGCACTAAATGGGTGCCTTGCCCCTAGAGCCGTTTGGATAGATAGGTATTTCATAAAACAAATTGAAATGATTAATCTACCCTAATATCTTCTTAGTTTAGCTCAAATCAAATCTTGGAAAATCTGCATCTTCCGAATAAGATTTACCCGGCCAAGGACGTCCACTCGACTTACCCACTCTACGAGATACGTTAAGTAGTTTATGCAAATACAGAGACCCAAGGAAGGAGATCGAAGCAACGGGACCGGACCGGTGCGATCATTGCCTTTCTAAAGATTCGATGGGCCCTATTCTGGCGAGTGATATCATCTCGGTCACTGTTGCTCTTATTATATATACATATATACAGGTTTATTCATAAAGGGTATGTTCATAGTACTCATAATTTTGAACAACTTTTACTACAGGACCAACCCGAAAATCGAGAAAAGAATCAGCTGTTCCATAGAAAAATGTCAATGGACACACGACAAAATGTATGGAACAGCTGTTTTTTTTTTCGCGAATTTTGGGTTGGTCGCATAGTAATAATTGTTCATAATGATGAGTACCTACTATGTGCTCTTTTCGGCTTAGCATATCCTTTATGAATAGCCCTGTATATGATCAGATATGTCATGATAGTGTCCGAGATATATTTTTTTTCTGTAACTACTTATTATTTTTACCATGACATTTTGACGTATGCTATTTGTGTGAATAAATGAATATGAATGGATAATCTCGATCGGGTCAGAATAGCACCTGTTGGCGACCCGATTTGGTGCTGGTTTGACATCCTCTGGCCGTGGGAGGGTTTACTAGTGTAGACTAGTGGAGCGATTTCCTATACTCCTATACGATTCTCTATACAGAGTCAAGTGCTTTCAATACATTACCAGAATATGTACAAAAGCACACATTTATGTAACTAGCTGAACCCCGCGGTTTCACCCGTTTTCCGGGATAAAAAGTGTATCCAGACCATGAACAACCTTCATTCCGAATTTCATGTAAATCCGTTCAGCCGTTTTTGCGTAAAAGAGTTACAAACATACATCCATACAAACTTTCGCGTTTATAGTATTTAGTAGGATAGTAGGATTACGTATAAAGTTAGTTAACGTTGAGGTATATGGTTTTAAGTGCATTTTGTTTAAAGGCACTTAAAGTAACTATGGTTTGCCAGCAGCTTGTATTTGTAATTTTTTTTTTTGCGACATTTTTCCACCCTCCTCTCATGTGAAAACTATGGCTACGTTCGTGCTTTTCAGTCTATATTATGCAGGGTCTTATTCGAAAACAAGAACAACTTTGACCATGGCAACAACCCAGAAACAGGTGCGAAAGCAGAATTTTGCAGTTTACATTTTTACTTAGAACTTTGTATAAAATCTGAGCAGCCCAAAAGAGCAACAAAAAAAAAACCTATTTTATTTTGTATCTAAAACATACAAAAAAACTGTTCATTACTTATTCAAGCGAGACGGGCAACAGCATTGTTTAAAAAAAACTAACTTGATTCAGTTCACTTGCTTTTATTTCACACAAAATTTAGTTTACCAAATAACTGTCCAAAACCAAAAAAGTACATTTTTTGTGCGTTCTTAGAAAAGAAGACAGTTTCTACTAGGAATAGAAATCAACTTCAAACTAAACAAACTAAAAGTAATTATTTTGAGTGTTTTTTAACAAACTGTATCATAATTATGTTAAAAAATGGAACAAATTAATCTTTTTCAAAAAATTTACTGCTAAATGTATCATATTACGACTATATATATAATTATTACTAAAAAACTTCAAACCTATACTCGAACCAAACTAAGATAGTTTTTTTGTCAGCTGCAGTAAAATTATAAAAACTAAATAAATAAAGACCTTTAGCATAATATTTCGAGTATCATCATTTAATTTTATTTTTTTGGAAAAATTAAAAGTGTCTGATAACTTTATTTATTATACTCTCCCAATCTAATGAATCTGACGGAAAATATTTTCGAATTAAACTGTAGGAAACAAATTAATTCTTAGCTTGATTCTTGTACAAGTTTTATTGAGTAGTGAGTAGAATAAATATTTAAAAAACTCTAAATTTCACACATAATGGCATTGATTTTGTTTTAATACTTACAAAACTAGTCTGGCGGAACTCAAATCACTTCTTTTTTTAACTTTAATAAGCCAGAAAAAGTAGTAATAATTTAGAACTATCAAAATTTGTTTAGAAAATGGTACCACAGAATTGACACCTTCAACTGCTTAAAACAACGCAACTAATTTTGATTTCAAAAAACTTATTTAACTACTATACTATTACTAAATGTGCTTATTTAGTAACAAATGCAAATTTATATCATCAACAGTAAAAATTAATATCATTTTAAACATTCGTGTACAATTTTTAAAATCGAAGATTGTCAAGGAAGACGAAATTCTGAATAAGGCACATTAATTTCTCTTCACAGCTTCAAAAAAGACAGAACTAATTAATAATACTTATGAATATTACCTAATAATATCAA
Organism: Alcis repandata; assembly: GCA_949125135.1. Classification (NCBI taxonomy): domain Eukaryota; kingdom Metazoa; phylum Arthropoda; class Insecta; order Lepidoptera; family Geometridae; genus Alcis; species Alcis repandata. Next base: position 3,432,894 of record OX421226.1, on the reverse strand, counting down.
ATTCATTTCTGATTGTAAGTTTGTCTTATACTATTTATCGATAGCTACATTTTGTAACTTTAAATTTTACGAGTAAATTAGCTTTAAAGGCTGCTTACATACTAACGGTTTTCCTCTTTTAGATCAGACGGAAATCAACCGATTTTACAAGTTTTTGGCCAACACAACGAAGGCAACATACAGAGAAGTGTTACCATTAACTAACTCTAGAAATCAGCAATTCTATAAAATGTCAATCAGAACAATGCGGATGCGCACAGCGCTAGCACTGCGCCGACGCACTATCCACGTGAATGTTGCGTTCTTGTATACTGTTATAACTCCACAGCCGGCGTCTCTCGGTCGCTGTTGGTGTGTTCCGCCGCCAGCCTCTCCAGCATATGTCTGCAGAAGCAGTCCTCAAACCGCAGCCGGTATAGTGCGGCCGGCAAGTCGCGCCGCACAGCGGGTACGCACATCGCCGACGCACAATCCACGGGAATGTTGCGTTCTATAATACGGCCGTTCAGAGAATGCATTCCTGACACGTCGCGATTGAACTGACGACGTAACTTTGTAATGGCGTTGCAGTTACGATAAAAATATGTTTGCTGGTTGTTTACCGTTTTAACAATTGATGAGCATTAAATCAACATTATTCTACCAATAATCAATTAATGTTATAATTTTGTGCCAAACTGAGTGTCAAGCGTCAAACGCATTCTCTGACCGGCCGAACTATAATGTTGCGTGTTTTTGAGAGTTACAACTCAACAGCCGGCGTCTCTCGGTCGCTGTTAGTATGCTCCGCCGCCAGCCTCTCCAGCACATGTCTGTAAAAGCCATCCCCGAACCGCAGCCGGTATAAAGCGGCCTGCAAGTAGCGCTGCACAGCGGGCGCGCACAGCGCTGGCAGCGCTGCGCCGGCGCACAGGTCGCGCGACGCTGCGCACAGCGATGTCGCCTGACGCCAGATACGCGTGCTCACTGAAAGATAAGACATATTTTTGAGAAAAAGTTGAGAATAATATGGAATACAACTAGTTCTGGAACTTCATAAATTAAATTCTCCAACGTTAAACAGCTGAACCGATTTTCATAAAACATGTCTAAGAACAACCGCTACAAAGAAATTGCATTTAAATTGGTTCATCCGTTTAAGAGCTACGATGCCACAATCAGTTACACACACACACACAAAGTAAAATTTTGAATACCCCTTTTTGCGTCGGGTGTTAAAAATTCTGCGCGCCTCGAAACCTTTATGCACAGTCAGTGGCGGATTTACACATTTGCCGCCCGTAGGCTATTCAACATTTTGCCGCCCCTACCGACCTAAACAATTCGATACACTAGCCCCGTCCCCCTCATGCTCACAATAATACTTTCTTTCAGAAATCATGTCCGAAATTCCACCACTGTGACTATGCATGATTTTAGCTAATCTAGCCAATTATTCATGCAACGGACTTCTTTCTAATTACTTAAAAACTTAAATCAGCAGTCAGGAAATTTTGTTATCAACGCTGTTGTAGTGCATCGAGAGGTCTTGAACTATTTATTGTTGCTTCATGGAATAGAATTTGTTGTGAGTTGCTCCTCAGCACAACATTATACAATACATGAATCTAAGTATACAAGGGAGCGTTCAAGTATTACGTAACGCAATTTCTCGTAAAACGTTACGATGCGTTACAGGGGCGGGAGGGGGTCTTTCTTACAACACGTTACGTAACATTATTTCTTTTGTTATATACTCTCTTAACATGAATAAGTGAAAATTCACTTATTGCAAGTGAAAACCGAACCAATAGGTTGTTAAAAGGAAATTAAAACTATACCAAGAATAAAAACTATAACATAACTTTTTGCGACTTCAGGGTAAAAATGATCACTTGAGAGTTACGTAACGTTTAGAGAGGGGGGGTGGGGGGGGGGTACAGAAAAACGTTACGGAGCGTTACAGTGGGGTGAGGGGGGGTCAAAAATCTTCAGAAATTGCGTTACGTAATACTTGAACGCTCCCCAAGAACATTTACTTACAGAAATATTGCATATCATTGTCAGAGTGTGTCAATTGTTGGATTGAACATGCACCATCAATAGGAGGCAAGCTGGGACCTGTCACCAACATGGAGCTGGGTTCCACTGAGTTAGATATTATTTCCTCAATCTGAGCCTTCAGGAACTGAAATAAGAAAATAAACAATTTTGAAAAAAGTGTGTAACATATGTATTTGCTGTGCAATTTATTCATTGACATTTTTGGAATATGCCTTTAATTTAACTAATCAAATACTAGATTATGAATTACATTTTACGGATAACGGAACATTGATTTTGATGTTTTTTTTTAAATTTCAGTTACAAATAACAAGCTAGAGATATCACTGTCTCATTTTTTATTTCTATTTGATAAGGACAGCACTCTTTATTCTGATTTAAAACAATTTAAATTGTCCTTATTGCTTTACTGTTTAGTTGAGGTGTTCTGTGTTTGGTACGTACATGACTATTGTCTGCAGCAGCGCTGTTGGCTTTTCTGACGTCTTCTTTGATGACATGCAAGCGGTAGTAAGTTGGTATGTGCTGAAATGAAAAGACAAACAATTTATTTAGTGTTAATATCCTCTTGCAAACAGGAAGAGTGCAGTATGCATGCATTTCAGGAACACTATTCGACAGTCAATCTCATTCTTTGCTGATACATCTTTACTTACCATCAGGCGAGAAAATCTAATGCAAGCCCATTACTGAATAAAAAAAAAACGACGGGTTGCACTCCGGGAGTGCCGGCAGAAGTGAAAACTTAAGTATTAACGTTGTGCGTTTTGGATATTTTGGAATGGTTAGGGAATAATTTTGCACGAATTGCTTTAATTATTTTAATAGAAAAATGAATCGATATCGTGTCCACTATAATCACTAGGTCACAACACTATAACTGTCAAATTAGAACATTCGCGCAAGCGCCCTGCGCCGCCTAAACGAAACGGCCGGCGCAGGCATACATTTTCGCCGCGCCGTAGAAAGAGAGGGGGACACTAGCTGTCTACTCTCCATCCGTCTTACGAATTTTCGATCAGGTCACGTGACCCTGTCGCGAGTTTAACATTTTTTACCCATTCCAAAAAAGTGTACAACGCCGCTAAAGAAGTTTTCACTTCAAAAATCTCAGACAGCTTTCTGTACTATAGTTACCGCGTTACTAACTGAGTCGTAGACTGCATTACAAACGGCCCTTCTCAGGGCCACAATACTATCTACTATGTTTCTATCTGATTTTATTATTATCTATATGCGCCTATAACCATCTTACGCACATCACTATGCGGCTCCATAAGACCCACAAGTGCGAGCGAGATAGACATAGAGAAATGATTTATGGCCGCACGACTCAGTTGGTAACGCGCGGTTACTATAGTAGTACAATTTTTATTCTGAGTAACAATCAGATCTAATCTGGATTGGTGCAGGACCAAGGCCGATGGCACAGCAAGGGCCAATAAAGTAAAATAAATAAACGTACATTAGTGTCAGCGAGCATGAGTATCCGATGTCCATGCTTCTGGTCCGTGGTATCGGGCGAGAGTCTGTTCATGCAGTCGGGGTACATTTCAGCGAGCACCACGCTGCCGGCGCCGCCGAGTCGGTGCTTGGAGTATTCCGTTATAGCAACCTCATCTAGCTTGTCGTAGATGTGGCTTACTGATTTTAGCTTTACACCTGTGACAAGATATGAACAATCTTAGTACATCATATACAATACATAACATATTGAAGTTAAAAAAGGTAGTTGACTTATGCAGTGTTAGTTATACTTATACATGTTGCTTAGATTGGCAACATTTAACTTTTGCAATTGCATAAATAAAAGCAATATTCATAAGTAAAGTCTTCAATGTTTTGTAAGATTAAAGTCAGAGAACAAGTCTTTAGCATAAGAAAACAATATAAGAACAATATAACAAGCATTGGCAGACACATGATTAAAATTTTAAGCACTTGTTACTAGAATATATGGCATAGAAATTACTCACCTCGCTGTTATTAAAGTGTCAGCATGAAAAATGTTAACTTGTTAGTAAAGAGCGAAATTTATAAACAATTGTTAGATAGGTCCAGCTAGACTAGCCAAATCTTTCAATCAAACAAATATCTTAAAACAATCAGTTCCAGTTAAAATTACAAAACCTAATGTATTGTTACAAGTCAATAATATACCAGAATGTTCTGCAACCACATTAAGGTCTGCATCTTCACACCAAGCCAGGATAATCTGCAGCGCTTGTACTATTGTGCATTGTAGTCGGAGGAAAAATGAACCCGCTCTGACTGGCTGCCTCTTACCACAGCCTTCACAAAACCATTGAACTCTGAAAGTAGATAAACAATTGGTTTTACTATGGATTCAATTTTTTTGTTGATTAGCGCATGCTCATTAGGGGTAGAAGAGTAGAAATTTTGTAATCTTTTTTGTGATGTACTAATGAAAAAAAAGCCTTTACACTTGCTACAATACATGGAACTACATGGTACTTGGCTAAAATGATTATAATGAGCTTTACAATGAGAAGTATGAGCCCTACTTCTAAACATCATGAATTTCAGCGACTAACTCATAGTTAAGACACAAATATATTTAGTGCTTACCTGTCGACAACTCTGGCAACTCTACAGTTCACTATGCAGTCAGGTTTGTTAGTTGGACATTTCATACAACTTGGTAGTAAACCAAAGTTCTGCAGCCGCTCCACTACTTGACTTTCAAGGATTTTGTCTCCATTATTAGCGACGAATTCCTTGTACAACTTAAAGTTTCTGTAAGAAGTTGGTTACCAGATTACTAATGTTTATTACGATCTGTTAAAACTAGGTTTATGATGTGATAATATTATTATATATTACTCCTTACCCTGGACAAGTGTTAAAATGTAAAACTGGGTCTGCGTCTACCGATGCTTTTGGATTCTTTTCATAAGTAGTAGAATCCGCTTCCATTATGCAGATTAAATACAGTGCATAGTATGTAATTTTTAATGTATTGAGGAACGCAAGAGGAAAAAAATCTTGAAAATCATTAGCAAGTACTCTCCGTTATTACAGGCAAGTACCCATAGAAGTACCAAACAAACAAAACAAAAATTTTAATAATTTTTTTTTTATGCTTAGTTGTAGAGTTTCGCTCAAGTTATTAGAGCCATGCCGTCTCATTTTACCGCCAAATAAAAAAAAACAAATGCCATGCTTTAAGAGTGACATTGACACATCAACGCCTGATGACATGACACTGACTGTCAGCGTGCATCTGCGTGTGTCTAGGTTGCCAGCATTCGATTTTCGTGTATGAAATAGCACGATTAAACAAAGAAAACCAGTGTAAATGTAAGGTATTTGGCCTTCGGTACCATGTGCGATAATAGGTATTCAAATTATGTTAAACATGCGACAGTTTATAAAAAATATATATAATTCCTGAATAACAACTAAACTAACACAAAAAAAAGGTAATAAGCGACATTCAGTGATTTTAATTACATTTACGTTGCATTTTTGATGGAATGGGAGGGAGGAGGTTTGTATGATAAACGCTCTACGATAACTTTCTTTGGTAAACCGATATTGTCACGGGGAAATATGGTGATATCAACTTTTGGGCCTGGCAAGCCTGATTGCCATTGTTGTATTGTATTGGTTGACAGCGGTTGACTTGACCGTTGACAGAGTCGCGCGCGTGTGTGTTGGGGTTGGGAGTTTGTACTTCGTTGCGTGTTTGACTAAAATTATTTTTTGCAATAATAATTAATATAAAATCAGACATTTATTAAACAAGTGAGTTCGTGTAAAATTATAAGTGTAATTGGGTAAGTACCTTGCTATCGTTATTATGCCATTCTTGAGTACTTTTCTGTCATGAATAAAGAGTTCAACTCAGGTCGATGCATGAGCGCGCCGCACCCGTTCTCAAATACTACAGCAGCGGTACCTATTAAACTAACATAATTTCATAACTCAATCTAAATAAAATGTATAGGATATAAAAGCCGTTAGGTAAGTGTTGGATGAGCGTGGGGTATTATACTTTCCTGGTGTACTTACGCTAAGACGGTGTGTAAAACATAGAGTAGAAATAAGAATATGCCTATGCCATATAGTCCCAACTGTTTATTTCACAACCTATACTTATAGCTTAGTCCTGTACTTTTCTAAATATTCCTCATTTTTCTTGGAAAAAAGTATTTTTACTTTCATTATAATTCACTTCATTCCTAAGTAAGTTTGGTGACGAGTCCGTACCTAACCTTCCGAAAAAAAACACCATTCAAAAAAATTTGAGAAAAAAACTGTCCTACGATGTATTACATTGATAGATGTGTCCCGTCATAATCAGCATACAAATTATATTAGCGAATATACGAAAAATTTGTAGCAAAACCAAAATAATCAAAGAGATCAAAGGAGTAAAGCAGCACATTTAAAAAAGTAACAAACACATGTAATAAACACATGTAACAAGTTGTTGGCCCTCAGCTTTGTAACCCCTTTATAAATTCTAACTTAAAAAAAATATTTACATGATCTATTCTGCCTGCAAGCCCAAGAGTGGTATCTTATTTTTTTTTTTGTTTTTTTTTCATGCATCTGATAGTTTAGAACTTTAGACAATTATTCATCTGATCTTTGAAAAACAGAAATCACTTTTTAGGGTTCCATGCTCAAAAGGTAAAATGTGACCCTATTACTAAGACTCCGCTGTCCATCCATCTGTCACCAGGCTGTATCTCATGAACTGTAATAGTTAAACAGTTCAAATTTTTACAGTTGATGTATTTTTGTTGCCACTATAACAACAAATACTAAAAAAAGAATAAAATAAGCATTTAAGGGGCCTCCCATACAATTTTTTTGAGAGCTCTTGGGCTTATGACGGCAGTATTCACCTTTCATCATCATCATCATATGCAACCTTTTAATCCTCCCACTGCTGGGATACAGGTCTATATTCACCTATAGTCCTATACAATTTTATCAACATGTTAGCGGACACAAGCTATCATTGCTTCACTCTATCAATCAAATTTGAAGAAAGGCTAATGTTTTTTTTTTTTTATGTAATCGAGTGACGAGACGAGCAAATCGCTCGCCTGATGTTAAACGTCACGTTTGCCCATAACAGGTCTGCACCACCCAGAATTTTGAACTCGCAGAATTCAAGACCCTGCGCGGCACAGCACTGCGCTCGTCACCCTGAGATATAAGTTGCTTAATCTCCCATTTGCCCTGTAATTTCACTGGATACAATGCCCTTCTAACAGGAACACAGTAATGTTTGCACATTACTGCTTGGCGGTGGAATAACTGGCAAAGGTGTGGTACTTCCCCAGGCGGGCTCTGCAAAAGAGCCCTACCACTACGAACTATGTAGGTCTGTGTACTATTGTAAATCCCACATTTTACCCAAATAAATAAGACAAAGTGAGACTGGGATACATCACAGCCTAACTGGTCATAGTGACTTGAAATTTGGGGGTGTATTTGCCTTGTTGCCCTAAGATAAGATTAAGATTTTTTAAAGTTCAATCTCAAAAATAGTATAAAGTATGAAAGTCTTTTGTTTCTGTACAGTGAAAAGTAGTAAATATTTGTACAATGAATTAAACAAAAGAAGGGGGTGAACAAAATTCGCCGGTAGTAATGTTACAATTGCTTACTGTAGGGTATGCGGGCGAAACCGCGAGTAGAAACTAGTTGTAAATATACCGTAACTCTAACACAATATTTAACTAACTGCCAAATCTATTGTTATTCACATTCTTACCTAGTAATGTTTGTTTAAGCTAGTTCTACATTATTTGCTGTAGTTGTGTTTACAAAGATTCTCTCAATATAACCCGGTCACAATATCTGTGCACCTGACCTCGTGCTAGCAACTCAATTTTGACCCACTTCCCGATGTTCGATTGTATAATATTATTATCAGATTAATTTTAATTATTATTATACTTCGCACTTTGTCCTCGAAATTAGTATTAGTAGATATTATATACACATGTAGTTTCGCTAGGTGACACCACTCTTTGCACTAATTGTTGAGAGAATGTAGGTAGAATTAAACAAGTTAAAATATCCGAGGGTAGATATAACCCACCTCGCCATTTTGTCGTTCTTATTCTTCATTCGCAATTTAGTGCTCAACCACTCCGGACACTTTCAATTCAACAAAAGTATAATACTTAGTGTTCTTTTTGTTATTCAAAAAATACCTAAAAGAAAACGCTCGAAAGCTGTCAAAGAAAACCGCGGAATTTTAATGCGTAAAATTAAAAAATTAAAGTGAAAAATAAGTCGTATAAAAGTGACGTTTCTAGTAGTGATTCCGAGGACTCATTGGAGCAACGGATAATAGTACGAAGTACAGTAGGTACATCGACAAGGTATGTAGTGGTATTACTATGTATTCATTACCTTAATAATTATAAAGCAAAGTTCATAAGAATGCAACCGAGATCGCCAGCGGTGCTATTTCGCCGCATTCGATATTGTTATCAGTTGGAACTGATAACCTCTGGCACGGGGCAGCCTTAAAGCCCATTAATCTGTCAATGCAACCGAACTAACCATCAGGGTTTTTTCACCGCATACGACATTTTATCAGTTGAGACTGATAACCTTTTTCTCTTAGCTGGCACCGGGCAGCCTTAAAGCCCATTAATCTGTCAATGCAACCGAACTAACCATCAGGGTTTTTTCACCGCATACGACATCTGTCAATGCAACCGAACTAACCATCAGGGTTTTTTCACCGCATACGACATTTTATCAGTTGGGACTGATAACCTTTTTTCTTTTAGATGGCACTGGGCAGCCTTAAAGCCCATTAATCTGTCAATAAATGCAATCGAACTAACCATTGGGGTTTTTTCACCGCATACGACATTTTATCAGCCGGGACTGATAACCTTTTTTCTTTTAGCTGGCACTAGGGCAGCCTTAAAGTTCAATTATTATCTCAATGAATGCAACCGAACTAACCATTGGGGTTCTTTCACCGCATTCGACATTTTATCAGTTGGAACTGATAACCTTTTTGCTGACACTAGACAGCCTTAAAGTCCACTAATCTGTCAATGAATGTAACCGAACTAACCACCGCGTTCAAAATTTGATCAGTTACTCGAAACTGAAAACACAATAACTTTTAATCATTTACTTTGAGCAAAATTTTAAGACCTTTGGACTTGTTGTTATTATATAAACTAAACGTATATTATATAAGGTTAAAAACCTATACTTACAAGTCAATATCGACTCATTCCTGAGTCACCCCAACCAAACCTGGGCCCAGACGACTGAATCCCAGAGCCTCCAAATCACGTGACTGTATAGGACGTTGATAATTTCGGCGCAGATCTCGTCGACACTTATGGAGGTAAAGCGGCGACGGTCCCTATAGTTACCAGTAACTTAGTATAGTTAGTATTTGCGATCTCAGGACCGCAAATAATATCGCGGACATAATTGTCGACGATCCAACTTCATCGACAACAGAACCTTTAAAATTAGATGAAGAGGTACTGGAGGTTTTGGGCAAACACCCGATAATCACAATGAAAATTGCAAACGACACCCGTTCAGAGTTAGCAACCGCCTCAAATATATCGCGCCTGAAGGTTACAATATACAAATATTTTGACTAAGTACTCAATGCCTGCATGCTATGCCAGCAATTATGCTTGCACATCAATGCTCCACAGCTTAACCCTGAAACAAAAGCTGCCCTTCCAGAACGGCACTGAAACCGGACAAAGAAATCGAAGCCGAACAAAAACAAATGGCACGTGTTATATCATGCCTTGCTGAAGTTATTACTATTACTTGCTATATGGCGACTTAGCAACTTGCAACACAAAAAATAAAATAAAATAAAAATATACATTTTTGTTATAAGTAATTAAGAAACATTTAATAAATAAATAAAAAATTTACCGGTCAAACCTACACATACGAGCACATAAACCGCTCGGTCTGTAAAGCGCAATCAGTCGCGCGCTTTTTTGCGCTGTTTTAAAAAAAAAAAAAAAAAAAAAAAAAACTGAATACAGCATTTTTCTTCTTGTAATTTTTATTTTTTTTCTAAAATTTATTAAAAATTTATAAAAACAGGTAATGTTGCATATTTTACTTATGTTGATGCATATTTTACCAATTTCACGAATGTTTCACCAATTTATTATACATAATTATTATAAACTTTTTATGTTGCATATAATCCGGTTCTTATAAATTACAAATGACCATAGTACTATCCTCTCTTGGATAGCTGGAAGTTTTCCTCATCGGTCGTTCAGGAATCTGTTCCTAAACCACGCATATATACAAATTCTGATAAACAATCGAAATAATTGTATTTAAATTAAAATAATAATAATATAATTAATAAGTTTACAAAAACTGAACATTTTAAACTTGGATGGGGACTTACGCACTGCAGTAAAATTATTTTCTCAGAAATGCTATATGGCACCTTTGATCTCAAAGATGCATATTTTCTTTTAAGATATCACAATGGCTTTATAAAAACCTTCGGTTAATTTTCAACGACAAATACGACTATTCCAATGTAACATTGTGCCGTTCGGCTTAAGTACTGCAAACTGCACCGTTTGCTTTTACAAACATTATGAATCTGTATTTAGTCGATTGGCTACTAATAAGTCAGTGCCCTGAAATGCTACTGATAAATATTGAAATGACGAGAAAAACATTTACTTCTCTGAGTCTTACGAGGAGAAAAGTGTGTTGACACCTTCAATTACATGCTAATTTTTAGGCATGATCATAGACTCTTATCAGATGTCGCTAAGTCTAACCTCGGACAAAAAGTTACACATTAAAACTGAAATAGATAATTTTACTAAAAAGAGACGCTGTTGATTTAGGAAATTCACACAAATCAAAGGTTTATTAGTGTCGGCTTGTCCAGCCATTGAGTATGGGTATGGGCTTTATACTAAGGAAATAAAACGCTGCAAATATCTTAACTTATGATGTTGTGATAAGTTTATGAATGTACCCGACACCCTGTTGCCCGATATTAAGTGGTGGATTAGTGCCATAGGCCAATCAACACACCATATCAGAAACGACGTGCTGTGCACGTTACAGAAATTTATTCTGACGCCTCAACTACGGGGTGGGGGCGAACTGTAAAGGTCAAACTGCAAGTGCTCAATGGTCAAGTAGTAAACAAGAAAGGCATTGAAATTACCTCGAGCTGCTTTCATAGCTCTTAATTTTTTTCCAAGGATTTATACGGCTGTCTGATACTTTTGCGCATCGACAACACCACCGCAATTCTGCGATAGCTTACATTAACCGCATGGATGGAATTCTATTTCCAATCTTACTAAAACAGCAAAAGAAATTTGGCCTCACGGCTACAAAGATTTTTATCTTCACGTCCTATAGTAGATCATGTATCAATGTTCTCGCTGATTTTGAATCACGTAAAACACACCCAGATATCAAATAGGAGTTAGATGATTGGGCTTCCCAATACTTAGCAGCATCTTTTGAGCTGCCTGAAATAGATTTGAAAGTCGAATCATCAATAAATGTAATAGATACATATCGTCACACAAAGATCTTGACGCAGTCGTTTTTAATTCATTTGCAGTCATGGTCAGACATCTTATTTTTATTTACACCTTCCCTTCATTTTCAATAGTCCTAAGAAGGCTGCGAAAAAACATTTCAAACAACGCATGTGGCATTGTGATTGTAGCAATGTTTCATTGTACCAATGTTCCTACACAAGCATGGTTCTCTTTGTTCAAATCCCTACTTGTGTCTGATATCGCTACGTTTACACCTAACGATAATATTTTGATATCGCATTACAAATCGCAGATATATTCCAATCTTACCCTGGCTGCAGGAGTGTTATCAGGCTTTATCAAGTCGAAGCCTACAAGTTGCCTCACTGACTAAAAGCTCCAATAAACAACATGACGGATTTCTCTGGAAGTGGTGGTCGTATTGCTCAAACAATTACAATATTGTTCTATATAAGGCCTCAATCCCTAGCGTACCTAATTGTCTTTCTATCGAAAATGTTTAGCGACGGTAAACCTCCTTTACCTAAATACAATGCTACCTGGGGCACCAACAGTGTTTTAGGTCACTTATGCATAATTGACAATTGTCAATTGGTAATGAAAAGCTTGATATAAATAAACATTCCTGGTTTCAAGCAGTCAGTTTTCTTCTTACCTTTTTTCTACGAAAACCCAGCAAAAATACTACAGGCATACATAGACAAATGCGATATTTTATTCACTTAAACCAGTCGGCAAACTGCGACTGCCGCACGCTCGCTTGGTGTCAGTCTTGACACTATCCGCAACACTGCGGGATGGAGCCACAGCTCCACTACCTTCGTTCCGTTTTACAACAGGGTTATTACCGATGCCTGTCACCTGTCCTTAGCTCGAGCAATTATTAATATAATAATAATACACCATCAGGCGAATAGATGCCTAGATACTGTTTAAGCTAAATATAACAATTAAGTTAAGTAATAAGGTAGTAACGTAAAATATGAATATTTTCACGTAAAATATACCTACAGTACCTATGGTTGTGCTTAATAAACATTAAGTTGATTTCACACGATTAACGTGTCATTGACAATACTTCTTTACATTACTCTCAAAGTCTACATGTGTATATAATATCTACTAATACTAATTTCGAGGACAAAGTGCGAAGTATAATTAGTGATTAAACGAACTTACCTTTGTGAAGTTCTATCATAATTATACGTAGCACTTTGTCCGAAGAAATTAGTATGTACTCCCGCCCCCCCAGGAGCAAACGCAACCCTTGAATATCATTAGAACTAAAGAAGCATGCCAATGACAAAGGTGTAATTAGGTGTGTAATATAAATATGTATATCTCTAAACTAAATGAAGAATAAGAACGACAAAATGGCGAGGTGGGTTATATCTACCCTCGGATATTTTAACTTGTTTAATTCTACCTACATTCTCTCAACAATTAGTGCAAAGAGTGGTGTCACCTAGCGAAACTACATGTGTATATAATATCTACTAATACTAATTTCTTCGGACAAAGTGCTACGTATAATTATGATAGAACTTCACAAAGGTAAGTTCGTTTAATCACTAATTATAATTATAATAATTTACTATTTTTACAATTGTTTGTTGTAAACAAATTAATCAGGTTAATGTAAGCCACATAAGGTACACACTCCACACTTAAAGAAAATACTTGAGATTATCTTGGAGTTGTTAATCAATATGTTCTACCATTTTTCTCCAAAATGGATAGATTGATTTTGATGCCTTTTTTTGAGTATGACAGCAGATTTAATTGTGTTATTACTGGTACCTGGAATAACACATAGGTAAACAATTTATACCATAAAATACTAAGCTCCTGTAAGACAAAATGTAAAACTGCGGGCGCCGAATGATGCTTACTTACCAGGTAATCCAGGTATTTTTATTATTACAAATTAATTCGCGTTCACAAGTTCTAATGTAAGTACATAGAAATTAGTCATGTAAATAGGTGCTGAAGTGACGCAGTGAGTTCAAATCGGTACCAGTTCTTATTGCCCAGTACATCCACATTTACGATGTATAAAACGTGCTTTGACTGCATTTCCTTATGCACTTAAAATTTACGATTCCAATTCTCAGAAATCCTGGAACAAAACTGAAATATAGGTCCAGTAATATTGGTTTATATTGTATGATTTATAAAGGAATTAATATTTGTTTTATGCAACGATGTAATGTAAAGTGGAGATAACAAACATAACTCACGTCCGCGTATTTTTACAACATACTTCATATCCATTCATATGCCGAATGGCCAGTTTTGATGCCCTACTTTTAGGACGCCCAAAAGCCTAAAACATAATGAAGTGTAAGTAGACTGCATAGTTTGCGGGTTTCTGTGGATGACATCGTATCACATTTGCCACAATGTAAAATCACAGCATCTGCATTCGCGGAAACCACTAAAACCTTCATTAAGACGTCTCTCGCTTAGAAAACAAGAAACAAATTATGATGCCTGATGTTAAACTTCTTGTTTAACATTTGCTGGCGATTTGCTAGTCTCGTAACTCAATAGCATAAAAAACACGATGTTGATGCAATACCTACCGCATTTAGTAATGATGTCGCTCCTCACGACGCGAGCTTTGTCGTAACCGCGAGCATCCATTTTCTTTCTCGTGAGTGCCCTAGTTTTCAAGGTATCTGGAGCTCTAAGAATGCAGTATGCTAAATTAATAAACGCCGACCGTCAAGGCTAGAAGTTATTTTCACTAAGAACCATGCTCTTAAATTATGATGATGCCAAATTGACATAAACAAAAGAAAGTCTAGTAAGCACAGCACATACCTACCTACTACCAAATAAAGTGGACGAATCAAGGGTAAATGTGCGGAAAAATAGAGTTAGATCACGAGAACGTTCGGTAAACCATGACAACTCAGTATTCGAATTGAACTAACATCAAAAGTAAGTTATCTATGAACAATTTCTTAATAGCGTCACTTATGTCAAAAGTTTCTTCCTGGTTCTACTCGTATATGTAGGCATAACCATGGTATAACGTTCCTAGCCGAGCGTTGTCCAAGTAAGAGTGTGTGGACGTCAAGGCAGGCAATTACACACAGCATTAGCGTCGCTGGTGAGACGTAACGCGATGCTTGTAGACTCGGCAATTTCTATTTTTAAATTCTGAAAGAACCTCATAATTATCCAGCTAATTCCAGTCGAAAGCATTGAAAAACTACGCTCATTAGACCCAACGATTTGTCTCAGACACATGGATGCCCCATCCCATTACAATATTCTTAGACAAAGGCAACTAGTAAAGGCTTATTCTGGGTCATTTCAGACAAATCTGAATTCCACTTTCGTTTTAACTGAGAATAATATTGTCACTAAATCATGGGCACAGAAAAAAGTATCTTGAAATAGGTATCATCAATAACGAAATGTGCTCGCTTACTCCAGCTTAGCGATTTCATTACAAAGTGTTTTGTCGATGTCATCCTATCACGTTGACGTCCTATTCAACCTTGTTTCGATTCGTTACGTTTACTTACAATAATGTGCCTTTTCAGTGTGGCGAATCAGAGGTCGTCTGCATGGAAATCTGTTAATTTGGGCTCTAATTAAGGTCGAAAAACACGCCCGCAATATCTAAGTGATCCTGCGTATTTACTATTTAGTAAGACAGATGTGGGTGCAAATTATTTCATCTTAATGCCTTTACACGTAATCAACCACGCCCACGCTTGATATGATGATATCACGATGAAAGTGACGAAGAAACCCTTAGGTCATTAGGCAAGATAAGTGAGCTTTTAACATCTTCGTGTACATTTAATTGTTTGATTGTATCCTTTCCATTGTTCCGTAATTGGGTTTGATTGCTCTTAGGCCGTAGGAGCGTGGGTGCATGTAACTGTAACTGCTTGCTAAGTAGCTCAGCTTCAAAAGCTAAGCGTCCCCACGACAGACGCACTTTCTACTTGAGCGCATATTTGAATCACGGAATTGATATTATCAGAGCTGAGACCAGTTTTACAAAACGATTGCAGAGCGTGCGCGAAGAAGTTTCTTTTATTGGTCCCTTTCGGGTATAGCGGTACTTGCGTTGCATCGATGTATTCGATGTATCGGGTAGGTATGTAAAAGACTCGAAACATGATTTTGGTCGTGTACTTTTTTGTACTCTTCTGACCTTGGCCATAAATTCACTGTCAAGACATCACCCCACCTTGCACGAACATTACCAGAAATAGACACATTTCGTGTCTTCCAGTCATCAGTTACAATTTTGACAAAGTTGGTTCATCCGTTGATGCGTTGTTCTCGTTATTCGCCAGTTTTGCGAACATTTGCCCTTGAGTCCTTGATTGCTTTTGTTTGGGCTGGTTTTCAGGCATGTTTTGTAGTTTTAAACGTACTGAAATTAACTGCTAACTTTTCTGGTTCCGCACCTGTCGCCGTTTCATCGCTCTGTTGACCTGGACTGATTGCTTATTGTTAGAAAACATAAAATGTATCGGGTCGACGACCTAGCAACACGCCTACACTGGAGTCTGACATTTCCCAAGGCAGGGCACTTTACAGCGTTCCTTTTAGTATTATTTTCAAATATTCCTAACCCTCGTCTTGTGCAGAACAGTATTAATTTGTATTGGCGTGCTAATAATGGCCATAGCCTCTTTACCCAGTTAAATCCGATGTCTCGTTTCGTAGTGTAAATCACGCACGTTTTATGACTTGGCGTAAATCGTAAGCGTATACGAGCGCTCATCAGAGGAGTTATATCACACGTCAACAATACCTAAACATAATGCATTCTTCTCTTTGTAACCGAAATATCAACAGTTTGAAATAGGCACCTTCTGAACGGTTTTCGACTGGCCATTAACCAATTCCCGTAACGGTTTGGCTACTTATAGTTCCGAACTAGCAAGAGTACTTAAGAGGATCGGAGGATAAATCGCTCGCTGGCTCACTTGAAAGTTGCTCGTCAGAAATAGCCCTCGTATTAACGTTGATGTTTTGTTGCGAAGATGGTCTGTATGTCGTCTGGAGCAGGGCAGCTATGTGAGGAACGCGGAGCCGGCAGCGGGCTATAATTAGCGAGCCCTGCTTGCTTTTGTCACTTCATGGTACTTCTGCACGGTTCCTGGAACCAACTGGACATAAAACACGAGACACTGTCTAAAATTTACGCTTGTATATGCCAAGCCAACTCATTTGCGAATTTGGTTTGACTGACGCCTGACGATTTCAACGTCCTATTATATGTGAAAGTTTGTATGTTTGGATGCTTGTTACTCAATCAGGCAAAACAGCTGACTGAATGTGAGCGAAATTTGATATAGAACTTGTAGCGTGAATTAACACATGTGCTCTACTTTTTTATCCCGCATAATTTAATTTGTCCTATGGGAATTATGGGATAGCGATCGAAACCTCGGGACGCAGCTAGTCTTTCTTGGATCTCGTTTGCTCAGAAATCGTCGTAATACTCCCGTCCCTGTAGTAGAAGTCAACAAATCTATCTCTGACGGTCCCCAGTATTCAGTGGTTCATAAACAACACGTCCGAAATATCCACCGACATTGGCAGTCATTAGAAATACCTATTTACCATAGACGATGATGACGTGATTTCGCGTTTATACGATAACTGGTTTACTATTGAGACCAATAATTACTTACGGATACATAAAACTCAGTTTACCTAGTTAATTAACGCCTAGTTTAGCCAGGAGGCGGTCTAATAGGTTCGGTTGCGGCTGACGAGTTGAACGGACCGCTGCGCTGTCAGCGGGCTTGGTCTTCACACCACTACATAATTTGGTGTTGATAAACACAAGGCAAACAGAATTTCGGGTTCGTAATATCCCAGGGTGACGAGCGCAGTGCTGTGCTGCGCAGGGTCTTGAATTTTAAGAGTTCAAAACTCAGTAGCGCAGACCTGTTATGGACAAACGTGACGTTTAAAATCAGGTGAGCGATATGCTCGTCTTGTTCAATTGCAAAAGAAACAAAAACTCAACGATATCTAAAAGAAGAGATACAACAGCTCTTTACCATTCTATTTTTCTGGCATACTTACAAAGGGTGCATCTTCAACTAAAATTTTCAATGTTGTCTATTTCGGCGACCGATAGGAACTTTCCGCTTGCTTTACTCATCGAGGTACACTTTTACGGCACTTTGTGCATGACTGTCTGTGTCTGGCCTTGCCGTAATATTTCACTACAGCTTAAGTAAAGCCCCAGCCAGGTGTGAAAAGTAAACACTTGAAAATTTAAACTCCAATATTGTTCTTCGCGGTTCGGTACAGCATCCCAGGTTATATCCGCTTCATAGAATACAGATATAGTTTGGCTTCGGGAAAATACGCTTGAAAATTGGAAATTGGCTTGGCTATTGTATTAATCAACCTCGGCTGTAGAGGCATAGTATAACCGAACCGCGCTTAAATTGATTCAGCACTGTTGGTTCGCATAAAATTGAATTAGCTCCGTATTGTCATGATTATTCAGCGTGATTGAACCCATTCAAACTTTCAAAATCTACATTATGCACACATACCTACCTATTTGTAATCTCGTTTGACCATCCATCAAAATATACTCCGAGCAAATATACTCGTAGTAGGAGAATATAACTCGATTATATTATATACGCCGAAGAACTGATAAAGATCAGCGCCTCGGGCCAAAACAAAGATCACGAAACAAACTCAACCATATATCTAAGATTTATTGCTTCCAGTTGCATCAACTTCGTAACTCAGACAAACTTGAAGAGGAAGATGGAAGACTGCGTTAGATTTGGGTGAAGCCAAGAACTCCTCAACTTTCGCGCGTACGTACACGAGACGCACACATTGACATTACAAAATTCCTCTTGCGGCACTGTAGAATTGTAGATCTTGTGCACGTACGCATGAAAGACTACTTTTTTCGTTTTTTTTAAGCGAAACTTCGAGTTCTTGGCTTCACCGAAATCTAACGCAGTCCTCCATCTTTCCCTCTGGTTTTATCTGAGCTTCGCAAATGATCTATCTATTGTAATGCGAATTTGAATACGTCAGAGCTAAATGCGGTTAAACGATTGCTCAAACTTCACTTACATTGTTATGTACCTACACTTGTGTAACCACATTATGATTCCATGAAACGCATGCAACTATTCTAATGCCAGTATAATGGAGGGCTCGGTTCGGGAAAATTGTAGTATTTATAACAACGTGTGTGAATTTACAGGGTTATAAAGAAAGGGTATACTAAGCCGTAAATCGCGTAGAGAAAATCAGCTGTTCCATACATATTGAGTGACATTTTTCTATGGAACAGCTGGTTTTTTCCGCGATTTTTGGGTTGGCCCCATAGTAAAAGTTGGTATTAATTACTACTGTGAGCCCTATTCGGCTTAGCATATCCTTTCCTTATAACCCTGTATATGACGTGACAGTCCACTTTTTCCCTTCGTAATTTTCCCCTTTTGTCGCTGCTTCATTGGAGTGTGGACAGAATTTAAATATGATTGATGATAATAATCAACATCATAATCTACCGAGCGAAGCGAGTCTCTAGAATGTAGGGAACAAATTGGCATATTTATGTTCTAGTATATTTATATATTTTTACCGATTATTTATCAACCATAATGTAATTGAGTGACGAGACGAGCAAATCGCTCGCCTGATGTTCAAAGTCACGTTTGCCCATAACAGGTCTACATAAAATCGAGGAGGAGGTGGAGGAGGTTGCTGCGATCTTCATAAAATTATGTAGGCAAGTACTTTATTCCAATACATGTATAAAGTTTGAATATTCAGTCCAGTTCAGTTAAAATACCAGACCAGAAAAAAAATCGAAATACTTACAGAATAAAAAACCCTCCTTATTAAGTCAAAAATTCAATTCAATTCTGGGTGGCGCAGACATGTTATGGGCAAACGTGACGTTTAACATCAGGCGAGCGATTTGCTCGTCTCGTCACTCAATTACATTAAAAAAAAGGACTCTACTTGTTGTGAAGACAGGTCACGATATCACAGTTCGGCACAAACAACTATGTAGTTGAATTTGTTAACTCAATTTTGAACTCTGCTTGATTGGGATTCCCGTCACAAAGCTCTCGCTTGAGCTATAAAACGAAACTCGTCACCGCACTTGATATACCATCACTTCCTGAATACTCACAGGAAGATGCTTGTGATTACTGCTTACGCACTCCTTGCTGAAGCAGTGACTTCCATGTTCCTTATAACAGTGTGTTAAGGGTGAAAATAGATTGAAAAAATGCGTGGAGCTAAAGTGCTCGCATCCGTATTTTAATTGCCTCGCAATAGCACCGTGGTAATTGCAGCGAATTGCACCGTACCGGTGAAAGCATTGAATGTTCACCATGACTCGTTTGAATTGAATCGAAGTATCGATCTGGCCGTTTTTTTCAATGCATGTCATCTTTTGGGATCGTTCAGTAGGTAAAGAGGTCAAACCTGCCCGCGTAGCAACTGCCGTGGATAAGTCTTTCCAACGTTTTTATCCTGCGAGTACCGAAGTCGGATTAGATCGATGCCTGCGAGTAAGTGACAGACATATCCATATTATTTCTTGTCACAAATACGCACGAATAACAATTTGTACACGAGCTGTACTAGGCAGGCTGTAGTCTGGGAATCTTTATGTAATGATCTGATTTCTAACAGCCAATTCGTTTTCTAACATGTACGAGTGTTTCGCGTTTGACTGGGAATGGAGGCACACCTGGCACTTCCTAATAATAGAAGTCTATTATTCGATCGCAAACAATGCCCTGTTAATTACATAGCTCAAGATTGCTACGAGTATTGCCTGAAGACGATGGACTGGCCAATAGGTCTTTGCAATTAAACTTTCTCTACTATCAATTAGGTAATCTCTATTACGATTACACGACATAGCTTATGAAACAAAGTTCCCAACCTGTAACACCATGTTACACATACGGAACAACATCGGTTTTTCGATTGAACTTTCACCCACACAATGGTATGTGTAACAGATGGTACCGTTAAACGTATCATTGATTTTTTCACCAAGCGACGTGAGAGCATGAGAAGTGGGATCAACTATGGCATTCGTCTGAGATCACGTTATTTTACGGAATAGCAAATAGAATAAAGCAGTCTTCGATTGCCTTTGTTGCCGTTGATCGACGTCACGATTTATTGCCTCATTTCTTCAACCTTTTTTCCGAGGAAACTGGTTATTATGTTTATTTATGCCAATAACAGATACATGATATTTATGATACAAACAATACTTAAACGAAACAAATATGAAATTAAAATGGAAGTACATAAATGCTTATAATATTGACACAAAATCGATCCTAACTCAGCACACAGCTGGCTGTAAACAACCAGCGCTGGTTTTCTCTGGATGATTGTGTATTGTAGTATGTATGTCATTTTATTTATGTGTCAAGCCTTAGATTTCTATTTATACCAGCGGTAGCGCGGTAAATACGAAAACCACAATCATTCCGATCTTCAATTTCCTTAGGGAAATACCGATATGGGCAAACATTTCTGTAACTGAATCTACAACAACAATAACAAGGTTAAAAGAACTACAGAAGTTTAAAACTAATAACCTGAACCAAGAAATGGACGCATCGAATGTCTAGTGGAACTAAAATCTACAGTTAGCCGAATTAAAACCGTACTCAAATAGGTCCGTTGCGTTTTAATTGGCAAAGAAGTGCTTGCGTGATGTGGCTATATTTACAATTGGTTACTTCGCCTACCAGTCTGCATACAGGTGTTATTTCGATGCAATTACACACTGGCCGCTTTTTTCGTGTCTGAGGATGACCAGGGTTTTGTAATTTGTATTATCGGATTCGAAAAAATCTTGAGTTCCAACAGTTGTTCTGACGTTGGGAATATCATGTCTTGTTTCTTATCGACAGAGACCGATGGATAGAGGTAGGGAGACCTTTGCCCAACATTCGGACATCTGAGGCTCATAATAGGTAAATAATAAATGTCTCGCTTAGCAACCGTCCAATGCGATTATTTTGCGCAACTAAGATAAAATTGTATAAGCTACAATTACAAAAGAATAAGGACGAACTGCAAAAAAAGGTTTTCTTTGGTGCAAGCGTCATGGATTCACAACATTATACAAAAACTTTCGATAAGCTAAACATGTGCATCTTTTCGCTGATGATTACGCATGAAAACGAGGTTAGAACATTTTAGCCAACAACTATCAAATATGGAATTGGACTGTTTAGTGTTACATTTGTTTTCGAAAGTGCTGGAAACCCCTGCGTATCGTTTACTTGTGATTGTGAATGCAGATGCAGTCTCGATGACCTCTCGTTGTACGCAGCCTCCGCCGCAGTCGCGGAACTGGGTCACGTCTCGCGCCCCACGGCACCGCCTAATAATGTCGTTCAAAACACTACTGAATGCTCGCACTCATGTCGGAAATGTTCGAGTGGCTACAATCTTTCAAAGAGAAGCTGCTTTTTTGCTCAGCGCAGCGTAAAAAAATCATTGCGTAAATCCATTCAATTTAACTCCAATCACATTCAATCTAAAATGAAAAGTGGCCATATTATAACATAGTTATGTTATAAAAACAGACGACGATTAAGCTGTGACTAGTTCAGTTCAGTCCACTCATCGTCCAAACTTTTTTCCACAAATTCGTCTGAAACGGGATCAACAATACGCCCGTTAAGTTTAGTAACTCGCTGGCAATTTCCTGTGAATGTGATGCACCGCGGTGATCGGCGTCGGTTACTCACTGTCCTTATTCGATTAGTGTGCCTTATTCATGTTACAGTTTTGCCTCTGTGTTCCTTTTGCGCACCGAGTGTCGAATGTCAAGCAAATACAATTTATAGAACAGTGGGTTTCTCACGAAGCTGCTAGCTAACGCCTCTATCATATTGCTAATCTTTTCCGGTAACCGGATACGTAACGCTACACTATACTATTTATTTAGATTCATTAGAAACGTTCTAGAAACTTGAAGAACTGTCTGCGAAACTCGAATTTCCATTAGGCTGCAATAAAGTTGAAGAAAATTAACTATTCAACGAAGTAATTAGGAAAAAATAGCATGCAAATTGGTGTCCAGCCGTGGATTAAGTCGACAAACAAGATTTATGTAACTAGGAGCTCTACGCGTAGTTAACAAGGCAAAAACGTTAACACTCGCAAATACTAATTTTGCAACAATTTATCTAGAGCGAGTTAGGAAAGAATACAATCGGCTGTGTGGCGAATCCATGCCAATTTGATAAATTGGGCATTCTTTTTCTAATCTTTCAAAATTTTAAAATCTACTGCGTTATATGTTACTAGTTACTTAGAATTAAGTGAAGCTATCTGTTGCCAATATCAAATCGTTTTCACACTTACCCTTATCAGTCAGTAGCCCGAAGTCTAATCTACCTTTAGTAACAGTTTGTCACTCGTCTCGTCTCGTCGCTCAAATAAAATTAACCCTGAGCGTGATCCTTTGCTATCGATTTTCATCTGAAACCATTTGGCAGCTGTTCCAGACTCATTTATCTCGAATCTTTAAAGGTTAGCCTTATTTTCGTCCACAAATTATTAGCTCTTTGTTTATACAGAGACGATAGCATCTGCACTTCTAAACTTTGTGGTTTCAGCGATAACGTTGGTACTACTGGTTCTCGCTCTAAAGTCGCGTGCAGGACTGAAAGCTTTCGTGTTTGTGTACCGAGAAATACAGTGAGGCTAAAATGAGTTTGGATTTCATAGTTGCAGTCTAATTCTCATTCGGCTGCAGAGTAGAGTAACAGTCGCGCTCACCCCTGCGTCTTCGTTGGACGTGCGTTTTGATCCCCGCGTGCTTTTCGGTTCTTATTGTTTGAACTTTGGCTTTGTTCGGTTAAATAAAAAAGTGACTATCTGAAGTGATCATCGGATTTTCAAAACGATCTTTTTGGAGTTCAATCCTCGCTGATGTTAAATGTGAGTTGCATTTGTTTATGTTTAATCTACAAATATCATTAAAGGAAACGGATGTTATGAACTGCAGTATAGCATAGTGCGTTAGTATTTTAATAGTAAGTAATATTTCCGCTATGCTCAAGGCATGTAGAAGTATTTACAGGGTGTATTTAGCTAGTTTGTCGACATGCGACCGCGGGTTTTGATACCGATTGGAAAGCGAGGGTTTTGTTGCTGAAACCGGATCGGTAAATGAATTATTATTGTGACAAAGGGTGTGCTTGACTCTAATGTGTTTTCAGCCAGGATCTTGTCGTTGTACAACGTAAAATTTGCGAGTACCACTTAGTAACTAGATTATGTTATAACTTAGATCGATTTGTGGAATGAGATTAGATCTACATTTGATAAATATAACTGGACTCGAAACTAAATAGTTGATTCGTTTGGAATTAAAATCGAATTAATTTTAGACAATGTTCGAAAATTGGTCTGCAAGATTGATTTCAAATAAGTAACTAAATACTAGTAATGATAAAGCATCATGAAAAACTAGGCCAGAAAATTATAAAGAGCGCAGATAATGAAGCTGCTCATCCAATAATAAAAATAAAGTAAGCACGCGATCAGCAAGCGCTGACCATCGGCCATCGAACCCACCACACCGTATTTAGAACGGCGACCTTGCTGCAAAGCACAAGTTTAAGCAATGCACCGTCTTATATAGGGTTATTCATAAAGGGTATGCCAAGCCGAAAACGGCTCATAGTACTCATCATTATGAACAACTTTTACTATGGGACCAACTCGAAATTCGCGAAAAAAAAAATCAGCTGTTCCATACAAAAATGTCAATGACACTCGACAAAATGTATGGAACAGCTGGTTTTTTTTTCCGCGAATTTCGAGTTGGCCCCATAGTAAAAGTTGTTCATAATGATGAGTACTATGAGCCCTTTTCGGCTTAGCATACCCTATAATGCCCTATATGAATAACCCTGTAGTCTTACCATAGCAAAAAAAAATAATTGACGTTGTTTACGTGCTTCTCGTAATTAATCTAACTGTGCTTGGCGTTCCTATCGTGCTTTGTGGAACTGCAACGTGATAGGCAATGTACTAATGATACAATACTATGTACCTTTCGTTCAACATATTTAACCCCAGACGCAAACAGGGGTGTTAAAAGTTTATGTGTGTCGCTTCGAAACTTCAGACTTTAAGAGACAACTTTAAACTTTAAGAGCACAATCCATTGTAATATAGTTTTTTTTCTTGTTTGAAAGGTAACTGGATTGAAACGGTTCTTAGCTATTATTTAAGTTAAATTAAAAATGATCAGAAGATAAAAATGATCATAATTGAACTTATGATTTTTTTTAAAATAAATAATTTAAAGATTGCTTTATGTAATTCTTCATCGAGGTATCACAAATCACAGTCAAAATTAGCAAAATGAAATATGTTTTAATGCCACAAAAGATCAATTGCTTTATTGTGAAGAATCCATTACGTTGATAAAAGGTGGTAGCAAAAAATGTAGCCGTATTCAGTGATGACGCCACCTAGTCCCGCACTGAGTCTAGAACAGATCCGTTTAGTTTTTGTTGAAGATGCTGTGTAGCCAACTAGCCAATAAATCATTGACCTGACACCGCCCACAACAACATAAAAGCTAGACATGCTCTACGAAATCATTCTCTGGTGTCAATCCCATGTTCAATCTAAAAATACGGGCGTATTAGCATTCCCAAGCTTTCCACAATTTCCTGTAGCTGTATGTTTTTCTCTTTTCTTGGTGCCCTATATTCCATTGGAGACGTGTCGCCTACTCGACGTCACACGGGCATTGTCGTGTCTGCGGCTTGCTTTACTCTACGTAACAACCCTCACGTCTTGGCATAAGATGTTCTATAGACAATGATTACTTTTTATGAAACTGTAATATTGGTTTGTTTGAGAAATCTGTTACGATTTTGGACCATCAGTCATGTCGTGTCAACTTTCGATATTCAACAGTGACGTCGAGTACTTTTAGTTCCATAGACACTAGACTAAAGTAAAAGTTATTATAGCTCGCGGCTACTCTCTCCAGTGCACTATTATTCATGTTCAGTCGTAACATTGTCTCCATCTCAAAAGTTTGAACAGTACCATTCATCCGAGACTTCTTTCCAATGAAATATTATGCCCTTTCGGTCTCCCGTTATAACAGCCATGACCCATTGCCCTATGCCTATTTCACGCCACTCTTGTTTTACATACCGTTATTTTTATGTAAATTTTTAGGCGTGCATAATATATATTTCCTTCATTATGTGTGGCCGTATTTACTACCATATTTGTAAACTGAAGAAACATCTGGCAAAGAAATATTGTCCAGATTCTTCCAATACTCTACCTATAAATTTCATGTACTCGCAATACCGTAATAAATTCTTGCTAATTGATGTTTATTTTGACTAAAACCGATATTTAATACTACGAAAGTTACGAAACTTAAAAAAAAAATTGCGCCATCCATTACGTACACAATTTTGCTTAATTGATATGGCTTGGTGTTCGCTGCTTGCACTGGCCTCTTGCCAACGCATTCATAAAGTCAGCCGTTCTTTTTTATGGTCGAGCTTTTATCGAATGAAAGCCCAACTGCTTCAAAGTTAGTTCGGAGAGAGGTTTTGTTTGTTTGTCGATGGATATTTCTGTGCGTCTTGTTTTCCAGACCTGCGGACGGACATGTTTATCGCCTAGAAAAGGGGCATGATCGTAAAACTGGCGGTTACGGTTGCGCCTGCACTGCATGTTTACTCTCAGGCACCAGTGGCGCTGCAAATGCTGCAATTCAATTTATGCCTTCGAATTTGGAAATGAATATTCATACTCGATTAATGTATCAAGTTAATCTGACCGGTAATTTGTCCGCAGTGACAGCTCGCCACGAGTGGCGCCGGATTGTCGCCACCGCGGCTGCGGGTTGCGAAAATTCGCCAAAGAAATAGGTTATTGTTACGCGACCTTTTGTACAAAGCTCTAGGGGACTATATTTTGGCGACGCCCATTATTCGATACAAAGGTTACAAGATTTATGAGACTTTATTCGCTCCAGTTGAAAGCACCTTACTTTCTGCTTTAGAAAGGTTAAACAGAGAGTTTATAACGTCCATTAGCGATCGACATGGCTAAATCGGTGCTATTGTTTCTTGAGTAGTTGCGTTGTAATGTGGGCGATAAAGACGCTAGCTCGATTGGATCGTTTCTGAACACCCGCCACTTTCCCGGATGTAGCAAATTTTGCGCCTTCAGCGGCCTATTGTGTCCGCTCCTCGTAACCACTGATCACTGTGATGTAACAGTAACTGGTTGAAGTGACCGGTAGCATTTCGGAAGCAGTAGAAATTCTATATCAGATGCACCAGAAGTTCTAATCAAATGTCAGCGTTACTATAATTAGGATCATTAATTTAGAGAAAGTTAATCATATACTTGTAAATAATGAGAAGACGAATCTTTAAAACGCGTGCAGATAACAAGATAGGTAAAGGCATAGTCCACAATCGATATGCAGACGGCGCGTCGCTATACAATGCAAAAACAACGGAGCAACGAACTTGGAGGAAAGAGTCCTTGCCGTATCTGGCACTGGGACCATAACAGATAGCTCGATAGTGACTCACGTGAGGAAACACTACTATTTTTATAGCTAGACCCCCACGCAACTTGATTGTAAAACTTAGATACTCGTAATAGCCACGTTACGACTTTCGCGGCGGCTGTAGTAAATATTGAAGGAACTATAGAATAATAAAGCTCAAACCAGAACAGTAGCAGGTAGTGGTTGTGGCTCAGTTAGGTATGTTTTATCTGAGGACCCGACACGTGTGCGGTTCTTTCTGTATACAAAAACACACGTGCTCTTGACACAGCTGGCGTCTGTTTTCTACTGGATATATCATCAACAGACTTTTTCTCCCCTTTTGTAAATACATATATCATACATATATTAACTGTTCGACCAGGATGTGTACTTATTCCTTACGTAGTTAACAGTAATGTTTAAAGGATTCGAGTTTATTCTTAGCTTACATTACATGTGTGTAATCGAATTTATTCAATGCCAGTGCCATCATATTTTCCTTGAACTAATATCCGACCAATAGGAGCGATTTAGTTTAGATATTAATAATACTGAAGTCCAGTTTCGGTTGCTTGTTTTCCTGTACTGTTGAAGTCATCGAGGTCTGCTATCAACACAATAATAACAGCTATTTTTCAATTAGCTCAGAAACGATGCAATAGCGTGTTTGTTTAATTATAGTCGTTTTTACTATTGTTTTTAAAAGGTTTGTTTAGCTCTAAATCGCTCTACCATTACCCAATCAACATTCATTGTTTTAAGTATCATTTTTATATTCTGACAGAAGTCCAGGACTTCGTGCCCCGTGCAGCTTGGCCTTTGGCCTCGCTGTTTTGTGGGTACAAAACAAAGCCTCATATAGCACTCCGATATGGTGTAGCTTTCTATTACCAATGTTTTTTTATAGGACCAGTAGTTCCTAAGGTTGCTCTCTATACAATCATAGTCTCTACAATCTTTAACATACAACCTTTATAATATTACTATAGATTGAAATTTAAGTATCGTAAACAAGTCAGATTCGAACGCAACCGTTTAAATTTACTTGCTCTCTGTTACTAAATGTGTTCGCAATAAAATAGATGTTCGCGTGTGGTCGGCCGATATCTGCGCCGGCGCAGGCAGCCCCTGACGGATGTCGGTTATTTAGCAACGTATGCCCGATCTGGAGCTCTATTATACCAAATCAACAGTAGGTACCTAAAATCGTCGTTATTTTCAGTTGACTTGTTAAATAGTAGCCAATATTGTGTGGTTAACTTATCTCCATTTCGTTCTAGAACCATTCATATATTATTATTTGTTGTACATATATATATTGTATATTATATATTTCTCGCTAGTAGGTACTACATTATTGTATTATTGTATGTACCATTGTACCTAGTATAAAGCAAAAGATATGTAAGATTGTAAGCAACTATGTATTATCATTTTAGTTCTTTATTTTAAGTTTAGTGTAAAAAAGCTCTTTGAATTTTGCTTCGTCTTGTTTTTAATCACTTAACCACGTACTAAGCTCACTCATTGCCATTTCCGGCCGTTTATGACATCATCCACGTAATTGCTAAAAAGTCTTACAAGATACCATGTACGGGTTTAATATCCTATTCATAATAGTTGCCTAAATGTAACCAAGAAGTACATTACCAGTCGCTTCTTCTATACCTACTTTTATACGTCCCTTCTTGAGTAGTTCTGTGTAACTGTAAAACTTATTCTTTTTGCTCACTTTATTTGGAGTTTGACAGTATTACGTTTTACGGTGTATAGATAGTTCATCCCGACTACTGCTTTCGGGGTCTATTAAACTATCATACGATAATGCTGTGCTATTTGGGCCAATCATGATTCACAATGCCTCGACGTCGATGCGATGGCCAGTTCCCACAGGAGGTATTCGATCCGACCGTGTCGTTATAATGTAATAAACTGAACATTATATTGCACTAGCTGCGCCCCGCAGTTTCACCCGCGTTTTTCGGGATAAAAAGTAGCCTATGTGTTAATCCAGACCATGAACAACCTTAATTCCAAATTTCATGTCAATCCGTTTAGCCGTTTTTGCGTGAAAGAGTAACAAAACATACATACATTCATACATTCTTACAAACTTTCGCGTTAATAATATTAGTAGGATAGGATAGTAAAAATAGACAGACTTCAAAATCTTAGTAACAAATTAAATAGATAGAAGACAAAACTTTGAAAGCCATTAAACACTTATAGACACTTTGGCATTATCGTCTGTGTTCAGCAAGCAAAGATAACGAATCGTGACAAGGAACAACATTAGAGACGCTCGAATATCAAAAGTTATGAAGACAAGTCGCTTGCTCAATTCAAAGTGACGAATAAACATCACAACATTACCAGAATAATGTACGACGTGATACAACATTTATTTTATACGACTTAACGAATAGTTTAAGCCGGTAGTAAATCATTTTCTATCTCGGCGCCTTTACGATATTAGATGTGGAACGCTATGCGGAAACGAAAGCTCCCCGAGTCGAACTGTATGAGCGAGCGCTGCCTTTTATAAAACTCCAGTCCAAATATTCCGAGCTGAAATATCGGCTTCGGCGCTGAAAACCTCATCTCGTCGGACACATAATATCCATATTTTATTAGTTCCAGTTCCATATTTGTTGACTCTTCTAGAAAGCTCTCCGAGTCGGGTCCACGAACCACGAATAATACCGCTATTTGTCTACCAAGCTTTCGAGGCGATTGCGCCTCTTCAACAAATTCCTTCTCATAAATTAGGTAAGAAAGTTGAAAACATTTTAAAGAGTACAATCAAGAGACTTTAGTTTTTTTTTCAGAAACCTTTTCTGTTGCTTTTGTAGTCTTATTTCAACAACGGCTTTTATTTTCGAGGCGGTTCAATCTCACGATTGGAGATAGCAAAGCTGCAGTGCACGTACGCTATTTTATAGATCGACAAATTTGAAATTTGCTGTCGACAAAATCTGTTTTGTCGGTTGTAAACGTTTCATTTGGTATTTTTCGTCGATAAACACCAATTTTGATGGCTATAAAGATTAATTTGTTGGTGGAGAACTACTACGCTACCAAATTTGCTGTGCTACATACGCATGTCCCTTATAGCAAATAGCGTTGACATTCTTGGATGTAGGTATGTACCCCATTCTCGGGCGGAACGCTAGGAACGTGAGTGAGACCAGGGATATAATTAGACCACCAGTTCATGTAAATCTTGTTCCTTTTAGATGAGACGCCTGAATAAAGTCGTTGATTCAAGCTTCTGTGTCACGAAAGCGCTTTTTCATTCCTGTTGCCACGCGACCTCTGAAAGCTGTAACTTTTTGTATTATACTCTCTGAACACGAACCCACACTACAAGTGTATTAAGTATCAATCAATCTGTATCATTCAGAAGTGAAGTAATCAGATTGATTTGTGCAGTTGTTTGAAATTGGGTCTTAACTACTTGAACGTAAGCCACACGTGTAACAAATTTTCAATCGATTTCTAACAATAGATAGATAGATAGATAAAATCTTTATTGTTCACACCATAAATTACAAACAAAAGGATTAAAGCACCTAAAACTAGTGCAACAACTGGCGGCCTTATCGCTAAGATCGATCTCTTCCAGGCAACCTAACAACAACAAAACAAACCTAACAATAATAATTGATTAGAAGTAATTTTTAATGTTAATTACTTTTACATTTAAACAGGCTTCTTTGCGAAGTCGCCTTCTAAAGCCGTAGAAACACTGCGCTTAATAGCTAGGTTAATTAATCTAATGGTAAAAAATTAGGTCACCCGTTTACGCTAAAATATTTTTCATTTCGCAGTAAGTTTAATGGTTCACTCCAATGATATGGTTCGAAGCTTAGCCTAGTTAATATAACTCATATGTAGAGCAGTATGTATAATAGCTAGATCTCTACCTACTATATCTGCTTGGTAACGAAGTAAAGTGTGCTTGAATTCTCATGTGAAACAGCAAGTGCAATGTTCAATTAATAGTTTCAGCAACGTCATCCATCCTTATTGAAGCCGCTCCGGTTAAAGCGTGTTGAGAGCTCGCCTCCATACATACAGCTGACATAGGCTCGCCCGATAACAAACAAGAGTCCAGTGAATTCAGTTAACTCACACATATTCATTAGACATAAATATTCATAAGACAACCCAATATTGGCCTGAAACTACCAAGATCGATGACCAGCGCCATAAAAATCTATCTGACCTAATAACGATCAACTTAAAGCTTTTAGAAAAGAAAGAGCTAAAATTTCACGTGAACCGACCAAGGCCACGACTGAACCCGATATCCGTGGAGCGTTTCAGCCTCGGTTCCGCCGAGGATCTGGTTGCAGGTCCATTGAGCCAGGTCAGTGCTCAGTGACACGGATGCTATCTCGCTGTAACTGAATTGATGGATGCGGCGGCTGGGCGGTGAAGCGTATCTTGGTATTGTTACATACGGATGCTCGAAGTGTGCTATCTATCGATTGCGGTATTGGAACATCCTACGTTGAAAATTTGGAATTTAGTACAACATCTGCTTTGTTCCCATATAGAGTTGATCATAAACCTATCATAGAGACCATCATCTTTTTAGCTCCTGGAAAATATGAAAGGTATAGGAAACAATCTCAGTAGGTCCAAAAGCGCTATGCAACAGCAATACTTATCAGAATGTCCTCTCCATAATCCACGGTTGTGCAGTGGCAGTATAAGCGTAACCATGACGGCGTGTGTTAAAGCACTAGATAGAACAAGGTATAAAGCATGTCAGTGAATTGAATCGGTGGTCACGGTTGCACGCCCCGCTGAGGTGACTCACATACGGCTGGGTTTGTTAAACTGTGGCAAATATAGGAACTTGGATAGTCTACAAAAATTATATCAAGGCTACATTCAGATTTAGTTCGCAAATTAACAAAAGCTTTACTAATTCATTAACTTATTCTCGTGTTCGTTTAACATAACTGTCATATTTCAAAATATTTAACGGCTACATGTTCTTAATTAACCGTAATAATATCTGTTTTACTGCTTCTTTTTTGGGGCAAATTAAAGTTACGAGGGCATTTTGTTTATGAGTTAGGCAAGTGAACTAGACAAAACCATAAAGCAACTGAAATTTTGTATGCGTTACGAGCAACGAGCATATAATCCGGAATCATCACAGGCTGGAATTCTTCATGTTTGTAATACAAAACGTTCTATTAACACAGATGTTCAGCGTTATGTAAGGCAACCGGTAATTGCCGCTGCCAATAGGAGCCATCAGAGTATTTGCGTCATTTCTGCAATTGCATTTTTCCATTTTCTTCGTCTCATTAATAATACTTTTGGCCTTAATAACGATGGGCATTGTTATTGTGATTTCATGCCTCAGCCTAGGTTAGCAGAACTCTTAAAACAGTCAAGCAACTGTGTCGAATTGCAACGCAGGTTTTATTCAGTTGCTTTTGTTAACACGTGTCAGCTGTCGTCCATTTAGCGTGCCTACATGTGTACAAAGACGTGAAACTTCTGTATTTTAATGTACAATTTTTCGCCTTTGTCAGTTAAGCTTGAAGACTTTGTAAAATTAACATTCCTCTTTTGCCTCGGCCCCAAACTCGAAGCCTGAACATTGATGGTGCCATCTGCACCATGCATGGCCTAATTACGTTCGATGCCAAACGTGCAAGGTCTTCTCGCTGGTCATGAGTTATTCCATGTAAGGCAGTGGTCTCACGAGTCTGGCTCTGAAGCGCAAGCACCATATGGCCGCTGGTCAAGGCCGCCCGAGCAGCCAACCACTCGAGAAGTTCAATGGAAATTATCTCTTTCTTGTAAACGTTCTGACCCAGATCGCCAATGAAACTGCCAATCGCGCTATGATTTACGACTGGTTGTGAGCTAATTCTCGATTAATGTTGCACTTTAATTCTAGTTTTGATTGCGTTTTTCATCGGTCTAGTTTGGTTTTGACATAAATTCGAATACATAAGTGAGTATTAAATAGAAAATGAACAGCTGTCAAATGTATTAGGTATTTGAGTTTGTGTAAAATCGTCGAAAGAAAATAACAATCTCTATTGTACTTAATCGATTTCCAACAGCAGCTGCAACCAAAGCCTTTGATTCTATTTCCCATTGATCGCTGAGATCAACGCCGGTGGTGCAACGAACATCAATGCTTCTGAAAGCCTCTATTTAAACCCAATTGCCTGAGGGCCCTTGATTGCAGACCGGTGCCCTGCAAAATGAGTTTACCGGTCACTTATACAGACGCACCGATTGAACAGGATATTGCTGTCTGCTCCCCTAATAGAGTAGTGCTACTCTCGTAACAAATCCAATCACCAAATCTAAAATTCACTTTCAATCTTCCGCTCAAACACGACAACTTTGTAAGTGAAAAAAATAATTAATGAGTGAGACAAATCTCACAATGCTGATGTACTTTCTAAATGCTTCGCTGTTGTTAATATTTGGGCATTTACACATTTCTCTACCTAATTGTCTCCTCATTTGTAAAGCTACGCTGTTTTACTCCCACGGCTCGACTATTTAGCATAAAGATATTGTTTCCTTGACTAAATAGAGTTATCTGTCGCTTTCATCACTGCCCGTGACAGTACAATCAAACTTGGAAGTGAAGAGTCCTCTTAGATTGGACGTAACGAACCAGAAATCGGAGCCGTCAAGACGGTATGTAAAACGCAAAATAATGATGTGGCGGCAAATTGTTATTGCATCCAGGATCGCGCCGGTGCAGTCCGATCTGCGCATCCGATCAATCTTCGCTCGTTACACGCAATTGAATCGACCAAGCAAAACGGATTGCCAATTTGAGATCATTACGAATGGAATAGAATTACACTATTCGCAGCAACTCCGACAAGGTTATAACTCCAATGAATTAAATTGCCAAGAAATCAATCTTTCCCATGTTTGTAAACATTCATCTTGTTTTGCGGCTGTGCTCTCCCAAGCGTGTTGGAAATGTTGGAATACAAATTGATGTATCGAGTGGTGCATTTTTCTGCCCATAAAGATTAGCATCGAATGCCATGTCCAGTTGAAGTAGAGTCGTACGAGTCGTTATCTCGATAAGAATGCTAGTTTTTGCTCGTCCTCGACCACAGCTGTAGGACCGGTGGTAGGCAGGTAATGGTAATTAAGCGGGAAGGGGAGTGCAAATGCAACGTTGCCATGTTTTGTGCATCGTGGTTCGTAATAAAATGTGATGGGGAATGTGAAATGTGAATTGGCGGGTTCTTCTACACACATGGCGAGCGAGACGTGTCGCCGCGCCCTCGGTTTTGCCTTTTATTCGGTAGTTCCATCCGCGCCGGACTCGGATATCGACGCGTTTACGAGCTTCGCGACGGAATATATTTAAAAGAAAGTTTCTGTCAGCTTGTGAGAGAAAAACAGGTTTATTGAGGACAGTTTCAGCTGGATCCGTCGGTCCGCTTCGGTTCTATAAACATTCAGGTATGTGACTGGAGATTCGAGTATAACTTTTATAGAGTTGATATTTAATTTGATTTTGTGATTTGAAGTTAATGAAGCTGAAATGTACTTGAAAGTTTCGTAAATATATTCGTATTCATTTGGTCACATTTAAAGGTTGTTATACTTATTAAATAACATAACATTGAGGTTGTAGTCGAGACACATTCGAATAAAATTTATCCGATACTGTAGATAAATAAACAATGAAATTAAACGGATATATAAATTACGCCAAGCTTCGATATCACGCCACCGGTCCTTAATCTGATAAGAAATCCTTTGTCACTACTGGCCAATTAAAATGTTTGTAACGCGTGTTAAATAACTCAAGGTCGTAAAACTTATTACGACACATAAGGCTAAAAGAATGGTATTTATTTAAAATTTAATTAACATAATGATAAATATAGTCTGTAGCTAGTTTATGGTTAGTATGGAATAAACACAGATTAAATTATTTTTACCTCAAGTGGAGCTATTTAGGAATAGTCGCTTGTTGATGTCCTTCAATGAAATATTATGTCGTGCCTACGATAGCGTAAGAAAACCGATTGGAAATATTTTTTTTATAAAAATATGATAAAATAAAAAAAAACTTACATTCATGAGTATTGCCTACTAAACTTTCATGAATACTTTGCATGATGATTGTCCTTGGAGGAAATGGTACAAATTTTACACCCCGTTCAACATTATTTAGGTACATATCGATAAACCAAGCAGGAGCTCGGTTTTTAAATCTTTTACAAGTATATTTTCTAACTTTTGAACAAAATCGTTTTGGGATTTAGTTTGTTAGTCGAAAAATACGTGCGTAACCCCAAATATGACTAGACTAACATGAAAAAGACAAAAATGATCTCCAGGACATTCGGTTACATTCAACAGTTTTCGTCCAAAATCAATGTTAATCTTCGAGTGAACATTTCCATTTTCGAGGGTGCAACCAAAACGAGGGCGTGTTGTTTGGGAACCCCAATGTTTATTGGAATAATATAACTGTTGTCTCTGACAACATTCGGGAACTCAATCAACAGCCATCGGGTCTTTAAATCAACTCGTAACCTTTTGTGTGTCTCGAGTTACGGGCCATAAAATTTAAACTTGAACTGATAGGTCTGTTAAACTGTGTTTTTGATCAAGACGAAAGGTTGTGTCGAACATCAAACTGATTCATTGTTTCTGTGATGCTTGTACTTGTACTTGACTCTCTCAGCAGTACTTATATCTGTGTTGTGCTTAAATCATCCGTTTTATCTATCATAATTATCTTTTGTAATATACCCTTGGCTATGTAAATTGAACGCTTTATATGCACAGTTGGACATAAACTATTGAAATAACTGTCACGTTCATGTTTAACCTTGTCCGAAAGCTTGTCTTATCTTGATTGCTTTCCTTCATACGAAAAATATTTCATGGTATGTTATATCGGTGAGCGGATTGGATTCATGTAAAAGTGTCACGATTTTGTCGGAGGGGTCTTTATGGTTTGTCCCTTTATTGTCGGTTCTCTGTAGGGCGCTGGGCCCCGGCCTAAAAATGCGGGCGACAAAATGTAGAGGGTTCCATTGGGTTCCATTTCCTTTGCCCTGATTCTTCTGACTAGTCTAGATTACATTGATTAACAATGTGATAAAACCGTTTTTTACTGTTTTTATTTCCTTTACCAGATGTCCGACTTCCTTGATAAACTTTGCAATTATATCGTTTAACCAGTCTTGGTCTAGTTTAAAAACAATTATATCTGTATTCTCTAAACGGGAAGTATGTTTTACACTAAACCTTCATTCACACGCTGGCATTTCTGATTTATGATCTAAGTTCGTTGCTCAAGGAAATTAATCTGACCTTGACTTTTAAACGATGTTAACAATTTACACTGTAGCCAAGTTAGCGCTTACGTGTGTAGTCCAAAGTTGAAGTTACTAATTAGCGTTAAGGTTGCCTGGAAGAGATCGCTCTTAGCGATAAGGCCGCCAGTTGTCGCACTAGTTTTATGTGTTATAATTCTTTTGTTTGTAATTTATGGTGTGAACAATAAAGAGTTTATCTATCTATCTATCTATCTATCTATCTATCTATCTATCTATCTATCTATCTATCTAGCGTTGCTATTTTGTTTTAGTTTTAGTAAGAATTCACACACATACTTGTTATTATTTATCTAATTTATTTGGTGTAACAAATATTAGTATAAATAAGAGCAATTTATATTATATTGATGATGCGCCAGACGACACTCGGACTACTCTAGTTTATGTTACTATAGTTATAGATGAGATGTTTTTCTATTTTGTTAAAATATGCCATCTGCACACGTGTAGTTAATGAGAATGCATTTTATTCCAAATTGACAACTCGACATAAAATATTAGGCCTATAAGCGTACGGTTTACAACTTGACATAAATTTTAGTCACACATGAGCTGAATTTACATAATTTGTGGGCTCGCGTTCTCAGCAAGCTTACCTATATGGAAATGTCGAAACATGTGGGGCGGTTTATTAAATTCTGATTGTTTTTGTTAAATCAGCAAATTAGTAAATTGGTAATTTGCAACATATGGGTAAATTTTCCGTACGTCAAAGTTGTGTTTGACGAAGCTAGCACAAGTTCTACCTTCAAATATGTGTATGTTTCACTGTCAAGTACTTTAGGAAAAACGCTGGCGTGGTGACCTCGATGTGTTCCTGGCAGACTGGCCAAATCAGGCGTGTAATCGCACTGTCTGAAAGGATATGGGAGAGAAGTTAGCCCAGGAGTGACTTAGTGACACTTTAGGTTAAAAAAAGTACATTAACAATACGGAATACAATTTCATGACAGCTTTTTAGAAACATAATGTTTTCATGATACGAGTGACGGGCCGCCCGGGCACCGAGCCCCATATCCGGTCGCGCCCTGTCTACAGCTAATGGCTAAACGAAAGGGTTACAATAAGCATTTATTCAACTAACGTTTATTGCACATTTACATAAGTGTTATTGCATGAGGTCAACTCTTTTATGAAACTTGTCTAGACTCTTGAAAGGTTCTCAATTGTGGGAATCAATCTTTCTATGAAGTCATTTTCTACAGACAGTTGGCGTTGTGTTCTTTGGTTTGTCTGTATGTGATGTCGGATGATGATTTTGTTGTTTTTAATCAAAGATTGGACTTCAAAGTATAAAATCTCTCGATGAAATTGAAATGCACGCTATAACAGTAATAACACTGCCTGCCTTGGAACTCGAAAGCCACAACAAAAAAATATCGGACAGATAACATATCGCTTTCAAAACCCCTTCCTTCAACATTGGCTTTCAATTGCCAGTTCAATATACGAGATATCTGCTTGCGGGGCACATGGTCGTTGATTATATTATTAGTGTTAATTGAATGGCGGAGGGTGCCACTTAAGTTTTTACCTTTACACGCTAAACTAACTCTTTAACATCTGCAGTAACTTAATTATGAAGTTAGTGTAGTCGCATGCTCAATGTTTATCTTTTCTTTTTATAAAGAAATGCGCCTACGTCATTTGCTCTGCTGTGTCATTCGCTTTTCTCTGAAATCTGAGACTTTTTTTAAGATATAAAAAATCTTCGTTTTATTCCTATCTAAACAGCCACAGCAAATAATTCAGCACGTGTTTATCTTTACGTGTTACATATTACTACAAATTAGCAGCTACAAGAACCTGTATTTGATTGAAGTTAAACATAATTAGGTCCCATCCTGAGGTGGCAACAAGGAATAATTATGAATGGATATTAATCTAATTTGTGCCAAGCCTCAGGGGACGTCACCGACGAGCCCGAAGTCCTGTTATAGGCACTTGACCGACGACACAATAACTTTTATGCCCCAACGGTCAGCTAATGACACTTTTATTGCCTATAATATCATAACCATAAATAACTTTTCTACCACTATTAGATCTGGGCTTGAATC
Source organism: Alcis repandata (assembly GCA_949125135.1). Classification (NCBI taxonomy): domain Eukaryota; kingdom Metazoa; phylum Arthropoda; class Insecta; order Lepidoptera; family Geometridae; genus Alcis; species Alcis repandata. The sequence goes on along the minus strand of OX421226.1, from coordinate 3,394,271 downwards.
TGTAAATGACGAAGTTTCTTTAATGAATTCGTTTAGAACTAATGTTAAGTAAATTATACTTAGCACGCTGAATGATTTTGAAGCTGGGTGTATTACCCTCATGACCGATGTCATGGCATACAAGGACAATCAGATTAATACTAGCTTTGTAAATTTACAGACAGACATTTGGCAGCCCGACGCAGACTCATTTACAACAAGCTGTGTGTACTTGGCTCCAAAAAACTTGAACTATAATTAAGTTTTGGTTAATACTCCCAGTTCTATCTAGGAGTTATCTTACGTCTGTATCTAGAGATATAAAACTTAATACGCCTCGTGGGTTGGTACGTTGTATAGATTAATGATAAGCCTCTGGTACTTTTTAGGTTTATGCTTTTAAACTGGTTTGTTTAATATGTAAAGATCTACCTGGAGCATTATATTTGCTTTGGCCAAGTTTGGCTCATATGCCTTAAGTAGTTGCGTCTCGTCGCGTTGCGTCGCACCGTGTCTTCTTGTGTTTACATGTTGAATGTGTATAAATTACGAGTGCCTCAAGTTTATTGCCAAAATCTGGCATTTTTAACCGACTTCAAAAAAGGAGGAGGTTATCAATTCGACTGTATGTTTTTTTTTATGTTTATTACCTCATAACTTTTGACTGGGTGAATCGATTTTGATGATTCTTTTTTTATTAGAAAGCTGACGCTTCCCATTTAGTCCCATTTCGATTTAGTCCAGTTCTGATAATGGTATCCATGAGAAAACCATATAAGTCTTAAATTAGCATCAGGTACGTGCGCGACAAATAGATGAATAACTCAATAGTCGGTCTCTTGAAGTCGGTTTTTGTTTTTTTTTTTTGTAAAAATAATTATTTGATGTGAAAAAAACCTAATGAGAAATGTTCCATAGCGCAATAAATAAAGGAGCATATTTTTTACTCTCATAATCACGCAATTTATCAAGGTACGTTAATTTGTTATCGTAAATAAATTACACGGACAAAAAATCTCGTAACTTGAAGTCTGTACTTAATTTAATCGTTTTGTAGAGTTTTTTGTTAGAATGTAAATTATCCTCATCTATGCTAATGTTTAGATTTGCACAACCGATGCTTGTCTGCGAAGATTTCCAACCGCTGGCATTAATTCAATACATAGCTGTTTATGCAGAATTCAAGAAAGACGAGGGTCATACTCGTCTGGTGACAGCGTGTTTACTGAACTGCCAATCAACGAGAGAAGTTTACTTTCTGTTCTAGGGGTATCCGTCAATAGCACTGTTTAGCCGGCAGTGATCCTGTCGCCCGAAGACTACGATAAATGTGTTTGGCATTTCCATTTTCCCAGTCTTTTCTATTAGCTTTCAGTATCGGATTTCTCAAGCGTCTCTGAGTTGTTGTGAAGTCCTTCACTTAGCCTCGTTAGTTTGCGACCTCTAAAGGCTCTAAGTACGCAGATAGAGTTTCTCGAACCAGTTCGCTTCTGAATCATAAAATAGCAGTTCTTTTTAATAAATATTTACTTGTATTGCTCTCCAAGATTAATATATATCCAAGATAAATCACGTCAACGATCCCTGGTTTCTATAAAAATGTTTTACGTTTTTTTACTCAATTGAGTTTATTTTCTGAAAGTTTGTTGAACTTTCAGCGTATCGTGAATTTATAATGTACTAGCGGCCCGTCCCGGCTTCGCTCGGGTGGATATTCATTTTTTAAACATTTTGGGATAAACGTAGATTAAATGCGTCTTTATGCGGGTGATAAGTAGATTTTTTTTAAATTACTATTTATATTTTCTCTTATAATTTTTTACATTTTTATCTATAAACGTATTTTTATTCTCATCTATCGTAACTTTATTTTTTATTTATTGTCCCATTTTATTTATATTGTGTTTAAGATTAAATACTTTATTTATTTTTTTAAGTTTTTGGTTGCAATTTTTTTAGTTGATCTTATTTTGTTAAGGATCCCTAATTTTTTCAGGTAATAAATATAGCCTATGACACTCAGCAATAATGTGGCTTTCTATTGGTGAAAGAATTTTTAAAATCGGTTCAGTAGATCCCGAGATTACCCCTTACAATTTAACAAATATACAAACACACAAACTTTACTTCTTTATAATATTAGTATAGACTTACAAGTCTAGAAGCTTAGCGAGGTTATTATGCCGCTCAATATTTCGTTCGTCATAATGGGTTAATTTTTACATTTTGCATACTGTTAGAAGTAGATTAGACGAGGTGAATCCAGTACTTCTTCGCATTAGAAGGATTTATTTAGGTTTATTTAATGGAATTGAAATGTGGTTGGTAACAGCGTGGGCCTTACCGCAAACATTTGCATGTGGTATTAAGTGCATTAACCTAGATACGAGATTCAATAATTTAACGATATCGATGACTCGGTGTCGATGGAATCTCGCCAAATTCCTGGAATTAATAGTGGATTGGATGATACAGATGCCTACATTGCCAGGCGTGAGCTAGAAGGCAGTTAACCGGTTTATGGTCCATTTTAACTTAACCCCTATCTTTTTTACACTATAAGCTCGAAAGGGGTTTATTTTCATTGGATCATATGTCAGTTTGGCAGTTAACTGAATTCTAGCTTGCGTACGGCAGTACAATTGGTTATAAACCGGATTCACTTATCTACTTAATATACTCTACTTCATATGGATACATAATGCATTTCGTATAGCAGTAAAACTATAAACATACAAAGATTATATTTATACGGTTTTATGACTATACGACTGCGCTCTATCCTTACGAAATTTACTGCCTTATATGCCATAATCATTTCAATGTATTATGATGATGATAAATTGTTTCATAATATGAAACCAGAACACTTTTGGTGGCTTGTTTGCTTTCTATATGTCGAAAAAGAAACTCATATTATAGTCCCGAAGCAAGATAAATGTACGTGTCTAGACTTTAGCGTCTTGAAAGTTGTAATCCAGACTTATCTGGAATTTTAACTAAACCATTGTAAACGAATTTGTATTTACGACAACGGCATAAAGAAAGTCATCCGAGTAGAAACTGATGTAGGCGTTGCGTACTTATTATGATGAAAGCTCGAGTAGGTTTGGATCACGTATTCTATCACCATTTGCATATTCAGCCAAGTACACTGATTCATTCCCACTTAGCATATCACTCAAGTCGACTCAAGTGTTAGCTGGAACTACCTACTCAACCTAGTCGTATATTTCAACATGTGTTTACTGCAATATTTTTGCTTGGAGTGGCGTGGAGTGGAGGCCTTCGCCGTGGCCTTTCTAACTCGTTCAATTAATATAGCAGCAGGCCTGCTGTTCGCCGGTAAAAATAAACAGAGTGTTCACCGGTGCTCGGTGAGCAGACGGCGCGTCTGGCGGCTGCACCGCGGCAACCATGACAAATTGGAGAGATGCCACCCAAGTACGGCACGCGTACTTCATGCCGTGCATTGAAATAGCTCGCCTGTCATATCCCCCTAGCAAATTGCAGTGCGATGACCTCGAGACCTCGGGATTCTATCTAGTCTTTATAATGTCTCAATCAGTGTTTTATGAGCTCGCGACCAATCTTGTATCGCCCGTGGGTGGGAAGACGATTTCCGATAGCTTATCAGCTCCAAGTATTTCTTTCCGATACGCTCCCTTGTTTGAGCAATCGTTCCACAATGTTATCAGCCCGCACTTCTAATATAAAACACGCTTTTTCCTTTGTTTAGAATGTTGTTAATAATACTGTAATCAGTTTGTTTGAAATAAAAGTAGCTCGCTGAGGTCTTTCTTCGGTTACGTAGAACATTGAAGGAAAAAAGTTGATTGTGTTCGGTTTGAATAGAGGACGTGGGGCCTGTAGGAGGGCCTGTCATGAGAATCATTCATTGCTTTGTTACATACAGAGAAACTATGCATTACTAACAGTGCCGGTCCTATTAACATTTTTAACTGGTGCGAGGACTAAAAATGGCGCCCCTCTAAATAAAAAATATGTTGAGCAGTTGCTTTATTTTCCACCAGAAAAAGCAGTGGCTTCAGATTATTCTGCTGTCAAAAGTTCATTTAACCAGTTTGTGCGAATACTTATTAGGTGAAGTGGTGGACAGCTGAAAAACAATTTCAATGATTGTCAACTTTTTAACCGACTTCAAAAAAGGAGGAGGTTTTCAATTCGACTGTATGTTTTTTTTATGTTTGTTACCTCATAACTTTTGACTGCTCCCACTTAAAAAATAAACTATTTTTACAAAATAAAAAAAAAACAAAAACCGTCTTCAAGACAACAAACTTAAACTAAAAAGTAGAAAATTATTAATTTTATTATTATAGTCAGGCCATTTTAATAGGTCACATTTGACATTTGTCAGTTTTATTTTCATAGTGAGGTGACCTGCTTAAAAACATCGATTAAAGTGAATGAATCAATACGGACTTGAAACATATGTGAATTTTAAAAATCATTAGGCGAATCCCTGTCCCATTATTATTTTATTAGTCAGTAAGATCAGTCCAAAAAAAGCCGGGTCAGTAAATTGTACCTAACATCAATGATATTTCTATTTAGTTATGTTTTGTATTTTTATAGTTTGTTGAAAGAATAATAAATATTTATGTTTTATTATAATCACAACGTGGATATTAATTTATGGTGAAATTTCTTCACAAGCAATCATTGCATTCGATTCAACTTATCAGCTTTCGATTTTTACAGTATCATCCCTAGTGTATAAAAAGAAAAAGGGTTAACTGACGCAACATTGTAACAACGTTCAGTTCTTTACGAGATCGTAGATTATCTCGTAGATCAGTAATTGTTTATTATGATTAAAATGGTTTATAAAAAAAAAATCATAAAAAACTCGTATCGGTCATTATTACAATAAATATGTAATCGTAATTGAAAAAAGTTAAGCAATTGTGCAGTTCTAACAAAACGAAAAAATATATTATTTTATGCCCGCCGTTACAAGGTTACGTTGTTGAATTTTGATGAATTGTCAAATGTGACCTATTAAAATGGCCTGACTATAGTATAAAGCAAAGAAGAGCATTTAAGGACAACTAAAGATAATATTTAATAGAATCAGTTACTTTTGAAGTCGGTGCCAGCCAGGGACAGTTTTGCTGATTTTACTTTGACTGGCTTATGGCACCGACTCCAAAATTATAACTGATTATTTTTTAGCTATAATTGTCCTTCAATGCTCTTTGCTTTAAACTAATAAAAAAAATATTTTCTACTTTTAAGTTTAAGTTTGTAGCCTTGAAGTCGGTTTTTGTTCTTTTTTTTGGAAAAAATAATTTATCCGTCAAAATTTAGTAATTTTGACTGTTTTGACTGTTTTTTTAACCTCGATATACGCGAATTTCAGTTAACGCGATTTTTTCCGGAACGTATCCCTCGCGTAAGGCAGTGGTCCGACCGCCGACGATGAACAAGAAACGAGTAGAACTAGAAACTATAAACAAGTTGGCGATCAGCGGGAAGCGAGTGTGTACTTTCGATAGTTTTGTCGCTGGGCTATAAGCGACTGTGCAAGTGCGACGAGCGATTACTCGCGCCACTCGCCCGCGGTCGCTCAGTCTGTACTGTAAACAAAAGATCACTGTAAAGAAATGATCAAGCGAGCGAGCATCGCTGAACGAGTATCGCTGAGCGAGTTTATTTTTGAAAGCTCGTCGCTCAGCGACAAAACTAGTAAAGCTAGTCGTCGCCGGCGGTGTGAACAGTCAGAAAGCACCTTTTAATATAATAATATTATGCATCTCTTTCGTTTACACTGAATGTACATTTATTGTACTTGAGAGAGAAAATCGCCGATAGTTAGTCCATTTCTCGCCGGCGGTCGGACCACTGCCTAAAGCTGGGTATTACTGTAATCTAAGTACGTACTATTAGCCGTTAACCACACTGTATACAAATAAATACACTCGCGCGCGTTTGAATTGACAATTCAATAGACAATGCCTGCCTAGTGAGGAAGTGAGGGACGAAAGTTCACCCCGCGGCCCGTTCCCCCGCAATTTTGTTCCTGCGTACGCGACTCGCGCGCTCGGTCGAGCATTTTTTGTTTCACGTTTTGGTTCATTTTGGCGCCCCCCCTTGAAGGCGCCCGGTGCGGTCGCACCGCTCGCACCGCCCTAGGACCGGCCCTGATTACTAATCGCTGATAGGTTTTGCGCACCGCAGTTAGTTTCACTCGACATTCTAATAAACTTTTAACTTTTTATTCGACGTGCTGTCCGACAAGTAGTAAATTGCAGAACACCTTGTGCTAGTAACTACTTTATTTACTTGTAGTGGAACGAGTACTTTTATTGTGCTGTGAATGCGAAGTGAAGCCATAAACTTGTGTTGCAAGTGTCGCAACCCTGAACTTTGACGCCAGAAAGTAAACGCGTTAAGCCCTGTTTAACGATCTCTGTTGGTAAATATAAAATGCCAATGTTTTGTAATCGCTAGATAGTTAAATGTAGCTGTAATTTCGTACCATAGGAGGACTATTGAATAGGGCATACCGGGACAATAGTAATAAGCTCCCTAGAGATCGAAACCGCGCTAGCGCGTGGACCGTCCAGACAATGAACATTCTGCCACAATGCCGCTGCAGCTCGCTGATTACTCTGTAACTCGTGGGAATTATATAGGTATCTTTAAACCGATCGCGTCGGGTGTACCATGAGTAAAAAAATCCCGTAGTACAATCTGATTAACTACCAGGTGTACCACAGGCAATTATCCCTGTAATTAAACTCTTATTTTGCTTGTTGTAGAACATGTGACGCGACAGACCCGACATGGAAGAAGACGGCAACGGTGGTGTCGTCGAGGTCGCCCCGGCGGCCGAGGCCGAGACCCAGACCAACGGTGACGCGCCCGATGCGGTCACCGCGGACAGTGGAGTGATGGACAAAAGTGATAATACCAGTGTACAAAATGAAAGTGCCGACAATAAAGATAGTAATATTAGCAATAAAGACGAGAACGTCACGAACAACGATGAAAACGTCACAAAGAACGACGAAAGCGGTGTGGTAATGGATGCGACAGCGATAGAAGTGAGTCCGGCGCCCGCAGACAAAGACACGTGTGACCGCGCCTGTGAGCCTTGCGAGGTAAACGATGATGCCAGGTCGCTGGGCGAGCTGGACAGCCTGCCGGCCGGGGACGAGCTGGCGCTGGGCGCGGCCGGCAGCGACAGCGGCGTGGAGGGGTGCGGGCGCGCGCTCAGCAGCGGCGGCGGCTCGCGCTCGTGCGCCTCCAGCGTGGTGTCGTGCGGCTCCGGCTGCGGCTCCGAGAGCTCCTCGCTGGCCGGCGCGCCGCCGCGCCCCCGCCGCCGGGTCAACGTCAACGTGGCCGAGCCCAAGCGCAGCTCGCCCGTCGGCGCGTCCACGCCGCACCGGCCGGTGACCGCGCCGCGCGGGCCCAACCTCGCCACCCGCGAGCGCGCCCGCAGCCGCGAGAAGCCCACGCCGCCCGAGAAGCCGCGTCCCCTGACGCCGAAGCCGCGCATCCGGCCCACCGGCGAGCTGCCGAACCTTGTCCGCGAGAGCCCCGCGCTGCGAGCGAAGCCCACCAAGACGTCGACGGCGCGGTGCCGGACGCCCAACTCGCCGAGCGAGGAGAAGCGCTGGCCGTCGACCGGGCCGCGGCTGGCGAGTGTGGCCGACGCGACCGCCACGCGGGTCGCCGCCGACAAGTACGGCACGCTGCCGCGGAAGCGCCGCGAGGGCGCCGACGCGGAGGGCTCGCCCAAACACGAGATCACGCCGCCCTCGTCGCGCCGCCCCACCGTCACTCGGTCCGTGTCGTCGCGCTCCGCCGTACGCACGCGCGTGCGGATCTACGCCGAGAAGACTTCGCAGACGGTGATGCTGGGAACGGACATAGAATCAGCGCTGGGAGGAATATTGCCAAACATCGAGACGTAAGTATCTCTCAAGTTACACTTAGCTTTCGGGTGAAACGAAAACGAGATACTCAGCGAGCAAATGGGACGGGACGAAGACGCGTTGGCCTCCAAATGTTACCTCTATCATTTTCCCATTTCGATATAACAAATAGCAGGATCGTGTATCGCTCCACGGAGGAAGTGCCGGTGTCCGGGCCTCATCACCGCCACGCGCCTCTACTCTGTCTGAATGCGTGTGGTGTTGCAGGCGCGCGGCGGTGTCGGTGTGCCACCGCGGCGTGCAGGCGAGCGGGCGCGAGGCGGAGGCGGCGCGGCTGGCGGGCGCGGCGGCGCACGCGGCGCAGGAGCGCGCGCGCCGCCTGCACGCCGAGGCGGCGCTGGCGGACGAGCGCGCCGCCCGCCACGCCGCGCTCGCGCACCTCGAGCGGAACTCGCAGCGCCTGCTCGAGCTAGCCGGGATCGCAGGTAACTACGAGTACACCGACGAACCGCCGATACTATGCATTATCTCTACTAATACTATAAAGAGGTAAACTTAATATGTATATTTGTAGAGGGTAATCTCCGAAAGTACTGGTCTAATTTCAAAATACCTTCTAATTCTAAGTGGGGTTGATACGACCTGCACCGACGTCCCGCTTGGGGCGTGTATTGTGCATTGCCTCCCAACTGCCAGCCTATCCAAACCGACGAGCTTCTTCAAAATACCTCAAACCAATGGAAGGTTACAATTTCAAGCGAGATCAAAGGCTGAGTAGCGCCGGGTACAAAGTTCCGAACATCAGCTAGTTTTATCTAAAGAATAGTTTCTAGTGGGGCTCTAGAACACATCCTAATCCATACGTACGCTTCAGGCGCGGGCGCGGGCGCGGAGGGCTGTCTGCGCGCGCTGGAGGAGCAGCTGAGCGCCGCCAGCGAGCAGGCCACGCGACACCGCGCCGAGATCGACCAGCTGCGGGACACCTGCAACAAGCTGCACGCGGTGAGTTGCAACACAGCCAAAGGAACTCTGTAATGCGTTATGCTCGTGGCCTCGGCCATCCGTAGAATTTAGTGGACAGAAATGGAACTGCGACGGAAACAGACGAATCGCAACAAATTGCTACCAAATGGAGATATTCCGGTCGTCGATAATGATAAATTTTTGTATTATAATGATCCCATCGAAATTTCACCAAAATGTTGTAACGAGTTTATGAGTCATAACGTAAATGGCCTTGATCATTGTCACCGTTTTCATGCCACAAAATCGTTTATAATATCTTGTATTGCACGTATTAGGTTAGGAATATTTATAGTAATGTTTTGTAATCAAACCTACTGATAACTCACATAGAATCATTACGATAATACTTATTAATAGTTTATATTAATATAAGTATCTTTTACAGTAAGTTTCATAATAAATATGATTAAAAGTGTTTTAGTCAAAAGTACCACTCTATCCGCCATTACTGCCATGACGTTAGCCATCGTTATTGCTCGGGATCGGTCGACAGTATTCGTGGACGGAGTGGTGGCGTGATGTTGTGAAGTGAGCCGATATTGATTGTATAAAAACTAACGGCTATTTAGTTAAGGGGCTTTTTTTGTGTTTGGCGGCTGAACTGTGAAGACTATTGTGAATCACTGAAAGTTAAGTACTTCTTTGTTACTCTGTTGCTTTTGTAATAAGTTATTATTGTAAGAATAGTGTTATGTGTTTGGAAGATCATGATGGCGCTGAGTTTCTTGCCAGTTCTTCTCAAGCGTCTAGGGCCTTACGAACTTGGCGTAGAATCATTGTTGAGAATAGAGTACCCTCTCGGGGCCCATAGAATAAAAGATAAATAATCTTTGTGTGTTTTCCTTTTTATTTATTTAAAATCCCCTTTAGAATAAAGTTAGGTAGATGTTAAGTACCCCCATATTGTCAGTTAGTGACAATATGATGGTTTTACTAGTCAATCGATTAGAATCAGAGTTTAACTATTATTTAAGATTCTAACATCAGAAGTGGGATAAAAGACTCATTATTAATACAGCGTTGTTTTATTTCAAGAGAATCCTGACGTGACGTCTGATGTAAGCCGAGATTCTTCAGCTACATCACCTGGTGACTTCTTGGCGAATCTACAGCACGGCTACAGAAGAAGAAATCGAAGAGAAAATTCTGGCGTGACATCTGATGCATCATCTGGTGACTTCTGGGCGCTAATTCAGACTTTCCACAATGTTATGATTACAATCAAGGAGGTAAAGGGCTGAAAAGTTCTGTTTTTTTTTTTGGGGTATCAATACCTACTAGGTATATGATAATTACAATATCAATGAAAAAAATATATATGTTAAGTGGAAACTTTTAACAGAGTTTGAAGTTAAGTCTTTTGCGAAAGTTCGAATTGAGTCAAAGAATATCACAACTAAGTAAGTCAGGATAATCGAGCGATTTTTTTTTTGATAAAGTTATGCAGCTCCAGTCTCGTTACAATTTACAATTATAAACCATACAAACAATTACCAAATTGTCACCATCAATTAAAAATCAATTAAAAAAAAATAATAAAAATTACGATAAAATGCTAAAATAAATATGTAATAATGTACAAGCTCTGTTAACGGATTCTGCACTAACAATTCAATATTTTTAATTGTGAGATACCTATGATAGTAAAAGAGTAAGCAACTTAAGAATTTCAATTTGCGAGATATAGTAATTGCTAAAGAGAAATTAAGATACTGGCCCGGAGAATGGGTAGAGCAAAACATTGCTACCGAAAATATATTGTGAATAAGATTATTAAAATAGAACTAAGGAATCATTGTAAATTACATTATTAAAAAAAAAAAAAAAGAAACAAAAAAAAAAAAATAATAATAAAAAAAAAAAAAAAAAAAAGAAAAAAAAATATGAACAATAATGTAATTAGAATAAGAGCATGAACAATAATGTAATTAGAATAGAAAATTGTTAATATAAACTAACAAATTTTATCGCTGGGCGACCGTTACCATATGGTGGTACTGATTAGGCTATTTGCAGCGAGTAGATGTTGCATCAGTACCACCGGGACTATGACTGATGACTGAACGACTTTGATATGGCGGGGTCATCATCATCATTTATAATATCTGTGAAAACTTTTAATTGGCCTTCCATACTTAAATTCTTATCTTCATAATTGTAACTAGCCGTTAGTTTTCCTTTGATAATAAAATAAAATAAATAAAATAAAATGATGATGACCCTACTGGCAGGGTACGGTCGGATTATTCTCCCAGTAACCGCTGGTCGGTCTGGTGATTACCACTGACGAGGGTCGGTGGCAGCGGACGATTGCCGTCAGGAGGTTTGGAGAATCACCAGGCATTATACTGGGAGAATAGTCCAAAATTTTTGAGAATACTTTAGAGAAGTATTGAGAATACTTTAGAGAAGTATTGAGAATACTTTAGAGAAGTATTGAGAATACTTTAGAGAAGTATTGAGAATACTTTAGAGAAGTATTGAGAATACTTTAGAGAAGTATTGAGAATACTTTAGAGAAGTATTGAGAATACTTTAGAGAAGTATTGAGAAGTAATGAGAGTACTAACTTAATTAAGGTTATTAAGAGAAAACGGCAGAAGTGATTTTTGGATTGTGATTTTTGGAAGTGATTTTTGTGATTTTTGGGTGGTTGTTTTGTACTTCGGGACGAAGTACTGTCAGTCTGGCCGTATTAGGTTAGGAATATTTATAGTAATGTTTTGTAATCAAACCTACTGATAACTCACATAGAATCATTACGATAATACTTATTAATAGTTTATATTAATATAAGTATCTTTTACAGTAAGTTTCATAATAAATATGATTAAAAGTGTTTTAGTCAAAAGTACCACTCTATCCGCCATTACTGCCATGACGTTAGCCATCGTTATTGCTCGGGATCGGTCGACAGTATTCGTGGACGGAGTGGTGGCGTGATGTTGTGAAGTGAGCCGATATTGATTGTATAAAAACTAACGGCTATTTAGTTAAGGGGCTTTTTTTGTGTTTGGCGGCTGAACTGTGAAGACTATTGTGAATCACTGAAAGTTAAGTACTTCTTTGTTACTCTGTTGCTTTTGTAATAAGTTATTATTGTAAGAATAGTGTTATGTGTTTGGAAGATCATGATGGCGCTGAGTTTCTTGCCAGTTCTTCTCAAGCGTCTAGGGCCTTACGAACTTGGCGTAGAATCATTGTTGAGAATAGAGTACCCTCTCGGGGCCCATAGAATAAAAGATAAATAATCTTTGTGTGTTTTCCTTTTTATTTATTTAAAATCCCCTTTAGAATAAAGTTAGGTAGATGTTAAGTACCCCCATATTGTCAGTTAGTGACAATATGATGGTTTTACTAGTCAATCGATTAGAATCAGAGTTTAACTATTATTTAAGATTCTAACACACGCGTCCGCAACCTGAGCCAATCTTGTCAGATTCGATCCGCATTCGACTTTCATAACACAGAACAGGGCTGATCTCGTTGTGGTGTGTCCCAGGAGGCGTGCAGCGAGCGGTCCCGCGCGCGCGCGGCCGAGGCGCGGCTGGCCGAGGCGGAGCGCGAGGCGGCCGAGATGCAGGACTTCCTGGCGGCCGAGACCTGCGCGCTCACGCACTCGCTGCGGGACGCGGAGGCGGACGCGGCGCGCCTCACGCAGGACCTCGACAAGCGGTAACACCACACACTACACTACACTACATACTGCACTACTCGGAGCTCAGACATATTCTCGCTCGTAACGTCAAGGCGGCTACTAGCCACTACTTTCACGTATTAATCTAATAAATTAGAATCATCAATCAATACATCTTTGTTCGTTCGTATGTAACGCCCCGTTAATTCCATTGCAATAAACCTTTCATCAACTTATTGCTGTACTATCCCCAAGTGCTAGAGGCCCAAACCTGCGAAGCCGGAGGCCGAGCAGCACCGGACCCAGTCCCGAGAATCAGCTAGTAACAAATGAATGCTACTCGTACGTTCCAGCCGCGCGGAGTGCCGGCAGCTAGTCCGCATGTGCGAGCAGCGGCGGCAGGAGGCGCTGGCGCTGGCGGCGCGCGCGCGCGGCGGGGCGGGCGCGGCGCGCGCGCTGGACGCGCTGGCGCGGCGGCTGGCGGCGCTCACGCGGGCCGTGGTGCGCGCCTACCGCCTGCCGCGCGACCAGCTCGAGCCCACGCTCTACCACAACGAGGCCTTCAGGTATACCCCCGCACTAGTAATGATCGCAGAGAGCCTAGTGCGAGTTTTTTTCGTGTAGTTTACGTTAACGTGAACTACAATTTATATGTAACAAAAACCGCGCTACCTAGTGTTGTTAAGATGAACTACAATCGCGTTAACGTATTACTACACAAAAAACTCACACTAGGAGCGATCAGAAACGTTTGCGCCATGATTCCGTTAGCGCCTAACTTCCAAGCGAAGCTGGTAATGATCTGATAAGCTGTGGGGCTAGCACAACTTTGACGTAAAAATACGTAGCGAGTATTCGATAGAAAAGTGTACGCCATTTACACCCGTCAGGAGCACACTTGACGGGCGTAAATGGCGTACACTGTTCTATCGAATACTCGCTACGTATTTTTACGTCAAAGTTGTGCTAGCCCCACTGATCGTCATCTACATATAGGCGCGCCTCTTACGGGCGTAAATGACCTAAACTTTACTATCGAAAACTCGCTGGGATTCTTTAAAGTAAAAATTCATATTGAGCTGAAACCGCTTTTTTCTTTCTACCCTCAAATAATTACGTCTATTTTTTTCTTTAACTGGGGTCACATAGTACAAACTCAACATTTTAGTTTTGACCCACTTGCTCCTGTAACTCTATCGGTACATTCATTTCTAACGTCATAAACAAAAATTTATCTAAGAAACAACTTTTTTAAATTTCCAGCCGCAGCGACAGTGGCGAAGCCCTATCCCCCGAGGAGGAGCCGCGCGGCGGGCTGCTGGGCGCGGTGGCTCGCGCGCTGCGCGGCGCCCCGCCCCCCGCGGCCCCCGCGGCCCCCGCGGCCCCCGCGGCCCCCGCCGACGACGACCGCTCGCACGGCTCTGAGGACAACTCGGCTGATCTGCTCGACTCTGAAACTGAACCTTGCCTTGTCACCGACCCGGGTAAGAACACTCTACAATACATTAGTTTTTCTTGTTTTTTACTTTAATCTGCTTTTTGTGTTTTGTTTTTGTTTTTGTTAAAAAGCACTTAGTAAATTTAAAATTTAGTGTAAAAGAACGCTTCTTAGTAAAATTACTATTTAACTTTAGGCTTATAAGTAATTTAAATATAGACTAGCGTATTTTTTATGTACGTGATAGTATAGGTATTAGGAAGACAGTATAAAACTATTTTACAATAATTTAAATGTAACTTAAATTTATGTGTAACTTATGAATAAGAACGTGTCCAATAACACTTTCCTTATTGTTTTTACCAAGGCGAGGACACAACGATCGCTTCACTTTATATTTTTATGCACACTGTAGAGTTGTGTGTTGCCAGACTGTAATAAAACCTTTACCTTGTAAAATTTTTGGTTTACTTAATTTACTAGAGTAAATGTAATTGTGCAGAGTACGCAGAAGAATGGTGGTCCGGTGCTGAGAACGCGGGCGCGTGGAGCGGAGACGAACTGTCGCCGGAGAGGGACTTCTGTCCCGACCCTGATAGAGGTACAACACTACACTATACAACACACCGCAACACTATCATCTCTATTGAAAATCATGCTTCTACACTAGTGTGCTAAATCTATTCCACTAATATGATTCAGATATACTTATTGAACAACTGAAACATTGTAATTTAGAAAATTTGATTTGATAATGTTTGAATAAACGATCTATATTTGTAATTTTTTTTTGTCTTTATTTATAATACATACAGTTCAAACACATAACATTCATCATTATACATCATTCGTCATCGTATTGCATACCCCCGCTTTTTGAGCTTCTCTGCAGTAGAGTTAAAAAAAAACTATATACAGACTCTATAGTCTATAGTATAGACTGACATGCTGTTTTCAGAGCCCGAATCCGCGTCCGCGTCGGAGCGCGACTCCCTCCGCAACCTGTCCGCCGCCATCGCGCACCGGCAGCGCTCCGAGGCGGAGGACGGGCGCGGCGCGCTCGTGGCGCGCGTGGCGGCGCTCGACCAGCGCCTCGCGGAGCTGCTGGCGGCGCTGCGCCTCGCGGCGGCCGGGGCGGCTGCGGCCGGGGACAGCGATGCGGAGAGGCTAGCGAGAGCGCTCCGGTGAGATACTGCATGATGCTGTAGGAACGTCATGGGAGCGCGAGTCGCTCGGAGGTACGATAGGTGCGGCGCTCTAGTGGCGCTCAACCAGCGCCTCGGAGCGCTGCCGCTGCGAGATCGTGGCAGATAGGTTGCCACGCTACAATAATCTAAAAAATATTTGATAATTTTTCACTGCATTCCTATACCTACTATTGAAATGAAACAAAGAGCTGAACAAAAACGGGAAAGATAAAGTTCTTCGAGTGCTACTCGAGATTGAGAAGTACCCAGAGATGAACAATAGAAATTTCGTATTTTTGTCACAGATAATGGTAACGGAATTCATTTGCATTTTTTAAATTGAATGCTATTTATTATTATCGATTAGTGTACTGTCAAACGTTTTGGTCCACTTTCGAATCGGACATTTTTGATCACTGATCCGAAATCCATGTAATTTTTCATCAAAGCTATTATCTAATACATGTAACAAATAATTCATGCTACCAATTTACCACCATCATGTACAGGGCTATAAGGAAAGGGTAAAGGACTCATAATACCCGTCATTATGAACAATTTATACCCTGACCAACCATGAAATCGTGAAAAAAATAGCTTTTCCAGACATTTTGACTGTAACATTTTTGTATGAAACAGCTGTCTTTTTTGCGATTTCAAGTTTGGCCACATAGTGAAAGTGGTTCATAATGACGAGTACTATGACCCCTTTTCGGCTTAGCAAACCCTTCCCTAATAACCCAGTATTAGAATCAATTTGTCCATCATTAACATTATAGATACCATCTAGTAATCGTGCATTCGCTAATTCCAGAGACAAAATAGACGTAACAGAAAAGAACGTAGCAGACGTAGTTGTGAAAAAGCTGGCCGAGCTCGACGCAAGCAAAAACATGATGGAACAGTACCGCCAGTCTGTAGAAGTGAGTCTCATACCATTTAGTGAATCAATTTGAAAGCCTTGGGAAAGTGGAATGTATTGAACAACTTTGGTAGAACAATTGAAATTGAAAAGTTGGCTGTGTGTATTATGTGAATATGTTTAACGAATTCAGTGATGCTTAAGCCGAGTATAGCCTATCGAGTGGCGTAATTAAATCTAGCCAGGATTATTATCGTGTAAACGTGGTAGAATAATTAAAATACCACATTGGATAGGAAGAGTTCAAAAGTTTACAGTGTCTCATAAACCCGCATAGCCACTTTCAGTCAACACATGGGTGCGAAAAGCGCCTATAAACGTACTGAGTCCACCAATAGCGTAAATGTGTGTGCGTGAATTTCATAATTCCAAAACTGGAAGATTGTTGCAATACATTCGGTTTTCACGAAGGCTGTAGTTTTTAATTCTAATCTGTATTTTATTATATTTCAAAATCGTTCAAGTCTAGCGCAAATTGACACGCCCAATTCTATATACATAGATTATAAAATAAAAGATTATATTAAGTTTCGATAGCTTTATGACACCCGGCCAATAAATAAAAAAATATTTATAAATGCCTGGTCTAATATACAGAATCTGTCTAACCGCTATTGAGCAGATTCTACAAAGCCACACATAATTAAGTGTCAACGATCAACTGGTTTTATTATCTTTGCTGAAGCTGAATCGAAATTTTACGGCAACACCAAGACATACCTTTTGTAATTTTGTTAACAATAAAAAAAAGTGTAATAAAAATTAATAGTTAAAAAAACTAAAAAACACGATTTGTTTAGTGTATTGTCATCGGTCCTCGATATATCTACAAAGTTTGAAAGAAATCTGACCGTTTAAAGTGGGTCAAAAACGCGCTCAAAGGAGTCGGTTACATACAAACAAACATACAGGTGAAGCTAATAAAAGCGTGTTAAAAAATGGCAGGATGGTTTGTCAGTTTACGCTAGACTATTCCTATACCTAGTTAGTTCATGTTTTCTTTGTATTACAGTTTTGTTAGTGCCGTTAACTGTTTTAATATGAAACAGGTATTTACACCATTCAGGGCCTGCTTGGCGATCTCAAGTCAAGAATGAAACGCCAAGGTTAATATACACTACAACTATGCGATATATCACGGCTTATAGATGCACCGTTCGAGTCACTATGCTCTCTCTCTAATACACTCTAATAACTACTTTAGTTCGTTTGTAAATATAACATAACTAGCGACCTGCCCCGGCATCGCACGGACGCGAAATATAGTTTATGTTGGTGAAAGATTTTTTTAAATTGGTCCAGTAGTTTTTGAGTTTATTCGTTACAAACATCTAAAGATACAAATCGTTCCTCTTTATAATATTATAGCGTAGATATATAAAAAACTAGCGGCCCGTCCCGGCTTCGCACGGGTAGACACTATAAATTGAGATGTGAGCTATCCTATCTGTTAAGTTAGATCGAACTGCACACGGTGTGCAAATTTGATTGAAATCGGTTAAGTAGTTTAGGAGTCTATAGCGGACAAACAACGTGACACGTAATTTATATATATTAAGATAAGGTTAGGGTACGACCTACTAAGTCGGAGGTTATCGTGCGAGTTACGGACAAACTTTTGTTATGAGACCAACTCAGAAATCGAGGAAAATTAGCTGTTTCCACTGTTTCATCCATTTTGTTGAGTGTGAATGACAGTTTTCTTATCTTCATTTGTCTTATAGATAAAATAATAAAAATATTAATAAAATAATCCCTTAGATATAGATTTCCTGTAATTAAAAAAAGTGTTGTTAGAAAGAGTGGGCGTTTTTTGGACCTATTCTGGGATCATGCAATATTATCTTGGTCACTGTCTTTCTTATTCGAAAAGTAATGAGAGTAAGAGTGACAAGAGATAAATTCGTACGCACCAGAATAAGGCATTTTTTCTACTGTCGCTTAAAAGCGACGTAAGTGTTCAAATATTTATTTGTAAAATAGCATTATAATTAATAATAACTATTTATTATTATAGCACTCAGGCATAGTGTAGCTTTCCAATAGTGTTTTTTTTAAATTGAACCAGTAGTTTCGATGATTACTCTCTACAAACATACATACAAACTTTCCCTTTTTAGATAAAGTGTAAATATCTGAGAAAATAGTGACTCGCAGTTTCAGCATTAGCTTCTACCGCGTCGCATTGATTACTTCAATACCAGCACAGCTGTAAATAAAACACTGACAATACTGTAAATAACCACTGTAACTGTTATTGTAAATATATTAACCATAAAATTATAAAGATGTGTTGAAAATTAATGTAGACTGTTGAACAGTGATGGATCAAAGTCATATCGATTTTCTAAGATGCATAAATCGAAGAAACCATTACTATTATTATTCAATTTTTACCTATTTGGTTTCTAATATTGGGATAAAGAGTGGAACAACTAAATTGCTAATGAAAATCAGCTTTCAATGTAAAAATGTCGGGTCTATGACACTGATCGAAATGTATGGTACAGCTGATTTTAGGGAAAAAGTTATTTCAAAAATAATCTAAAAGTAGCATAAAAAGTATGTATTTTCTGTATGACTTTGATTCATTTGTTTTCCTACACACGTGTAACAGGTAAGTAAAATTAAGTGCAAAATTGCTACAAATTCATATTTTTCAACATTCCAATCCTAAATTATGGTTATGGATCATGTAAGGATTATTCATCATCGTTGGCAAATTTCTGAATAACGCCTATAGCCAAACCGTTTATGTTAGTCCTCGCCTGCGCGGTAGTGCGCGCCGCCCTCTCAGTCGCCCCGCCCCTCTGTACCGCGCAGGCGAGGGCTAAGATAAACGGTTCGGCTATAGATGGTTGTAGTTCGTCTCATCTGACCCGAATGTTGTTTGACAGGCTCACAGGAAGCAGATGGCACTGGGCGGTGAGGAGGATGATCTAGAATATCTGGAAGAGGTGAGTTTGTACCGTGTAGTCGACTAGGAAAAGTATAATTTATCAGGGAAAATACAGGTTTGAATCAAAATCGGGTAAGCAATTAAGTAGTAACCAGTAAGGGAAAGATCTCTTCAGGTTACGCCTAAACTCAGTTTACGTGCAGAACCAAGTTCAGAGTTCCAATTTATTTAGTCAGAACTTAGTTTTATTGAACTCTTTATTCAAATTAAAATAAATGTATTGCAGACAACCAGAAACTCATAGTGTTAGAATAAGAGCTGAAAAAGTATGTAGTTACAAATTACAAAACAACAAAGATATGATAGTTGAAATCGGCTATTAGATTGAAAAGTTTTTATTTTATTTGGATAATAAACAGCCTTCCTATAATTAAAAATAAAATTTGATAAGCACACCTAGGCCTACAAGAGTTATCACTCGTAGCACTGTAATGAAATGCGCAACTAAAAAAAATACAAATATTGTGTCAACGGAAACTTAAGCATAGGTTAAAAGAAATAGAAATGAAATTTAGATATAACCTACCTTAAAATTAATTAATTAATTAAGAGCCACTTGCATATTTATGTAAATACTAGCTGACCCGGCAAACGTTGTTTTGCCATATAAATTAATAGGGGTTGGTGATAGAAGGGTGAAAATTTAGGGTTGTATGTATTTTTTAATGCCACATTATAAAAAATAAAAAAATAAAAATTTTGTCTAAAAAATAATAAAAAAAAATTAGGGGTGGACTACCCCTAACATTTAGGGGGATGAAAAATAGATGTTGGCCGATTCTCATAGATACCGGATAAGCACAAAAAAATTCATCAAAATCGGTCAAGCCGTTTCGGAGGAGTATGGCAACGAAAACTGTGACACGAGAATTTTATATATTAGATTTTGTTTTGGTAGTTTTTTTTTTTGTTTGTTTAAATATCCTTTCGCAGGAGGTGTCGGTGTGGTCGGAGAGCGAGCGGCGCGCGCGCTACGAAGCCCTGGACGCGGCGGTGGGCGCGCTGGGCGGCGCCGGCCGCGGCTGGCCGCGCCTGCGCCCGCTGCTGGCGCGCCTCGAGCGACTCGCCTTCACTCTCGCCGCGCCGCCCGCCCCGCTCACCCCCGCCTCCGCGCCCGCCGCGCTACACTCCACCGCGTAACGAAGAAGACATCGTGACTTATTCGCACACTAACACTGTACGCTACCTTGTGTTTTCCTTTGCGCGACGCAAGTGCGGCGGCACACGCCAGGCGCGTGGAACACAACGCGTTTGACTATTAGCCGCGCCTGGGGCAAGCGCATGTGATTATTAGCCACAGTCAAAGTGTTAACCGCGCTCTTTCCTCGCGCGCCTCGAACGACTCGCCTACACTCTGGCCGCGACTCACTTGGACACTAAAAACGTAACGAACTGCAGGCCTAGTGTATGCTCGTAACAAAAACTGTCGACTCTATTCATCATGTGAAAATAATACAACATACGAAAATTTCCTAAACACGTTTTCGCACGATAAAAAGTTGCCAGGTTTCCAGACATGCTAGTGTAGGACCGTGCTTCAAATCTATCACGGTAAGCATAGATTTTATACACAACTAACCAGCACATGACTATAGAGTATAAAAAAGTGACAAAATCTACTGCCTTACCCTGATACGACTGAGGTCTGCGTCAACTTTAAGTTATAAATTATGACTAACCATAATTCTCCGCTCCGCTTCTACTTCCTTCCGTCTGTCCCTCGTATATTAACGCTGGTGCCAAAAATTGGCTTAAGGGACAAGGTACGTTCTAAAATGTATACTTTTTAGATGCTAAGTACCTACATACATTTTGACATGCTGATCTTTTGTTGGCCTCAGAAGGCGCACGGAACTTATGAACTGTAATTTACAACGGTTACGACTTGACAATGTGCAAGGTTCAGTAAGTTGTGTTACGAGCGGCCTATGTCACTTTTACTATTTACAGTACCCGGCGATAAATATTGCACATCGACCTTTGGAAAGAGACAATCGGTTAATTTCGGCTTCGTAGAGCGTTATCTCTGTCGCACGAAATACAAACAGTCCAGTATCTATTAGGAGGTAGTGTGCGACAGAGATTAGCCGAAATTAGCCGATCGTCTCTTTCCAAAGGTCGATGTGCAATATTTATCGCCTTGTACTGTACGAAGCCAAACGAACTCTGAACATGAGGTTCAGCCGTTATCTCACAGTTGCCATTGTTGTGCATGAAATGTATTTTTGTAAAGAATTTTACAGGACGTACACTAGAGTAAGACTAAGGCACCCTCGATTTATGTGCTATGTGAATGTTAACTCTATTGTTGAAAGAATAGGACGCAATGTCGATAAATGCAAAGCGATGACTTGAAGTCCATTTAGCGATTGTCGCTGTAGGAATTGAAAATGTCTTCAACGAGATTCCGGGAATAATTTAAAGGCTAGTTAGATTTTAGTGTAGACTAGTTACATTTAAGTTAGTACCACACTTAAAATAGCAGATTTAGCTTAAAAACATGTATTGCTTTCTCGTCATCCGTTGGACAAGAAATCAAATAAACATGTGGAACAACTTTGTTTACCAAAAGATGAGAGTGTTGCCTGTATGTATACCTTTATTTTCTATTTTGACATAAATGTAACTAACGCGATCTCTGAATGACATTCTTGATTAATTTAGCCGGAATAGGACTGATATTTTGATGGATCTCAAAGAGAAAGAATGGACAGACGCGCCTTTCTACTTTTAGGCACAACGCCCACTGAAGAGACGAAACGCGGCGGTAAAGCTACCGTTGAAACATCAACTCTTCTCAGCTTACTGTAGGTTCAAATTAGCTCCGCTACGTCTTCTTTTTTGTCATGTAGATGATACCTAAGGTATTTACATGATTTTCTCCCAGTTCCATATGTTCCTGTTTCTATAAGTTCCCTAGACGTCTTAAACGCCTCGACACAGCGAAGACAATTTGAACCTACGGTTAACTGTGCACTAGAGTTCATTTTATAACGGACACTCACGCAGACCGTGGACGCAGTCGGTGTTGTGCCTTATAACTGTACGACAAAAATTATTGTCGTATTAAGTTTTCACAATATCAAAAATTTATAAAAAGATATTAAAAATTAAACTCAAAATTTCGAAAAAATTACTTATTCATTCCCGTTCGCATTTAACACTAAAAATATTAACAGAACTTTTTCGCGATCTCTAATCTAGATCGTTTGCTAAGTCTAAGATTGTTGGTGGCAAATAATGCAATAAATTAGTGTTAGTTAGCCAGCTTTGTGAGTTACAAAGCTTTCTGTACAGCTAGAGTTAAGCGGATACGCGATGACATTACAAAAGTATTCTAATAATAGTGCCATTAGAGCTAACATAGAGAATTGGGCCGCGTAAGCGTGTTTCAGTAAAGCCTGCATATCCAAAACGGGTTAATTTAGACCAAAAGTTGTCAATAAATTAACATAATTATAGTCGTCTTCCTATCCTAGCCCCACTTATGTGAGGTTAGTAGGCCCAAATTTGAAGGCTTTTTAAGACATCTAAATTTTCTAAAACTATTGGCATCCTTGTCTAATGGCTTGCAATGATAAAGACATATTTTCAGTTAGTTTAGATCTGTCTTAAAATGCGTTCAAACTTAGGCCCATAATGTACGTTTCCTCCATTAATCTCTATCATTCGTCATATCTGGATTTACTCTATTTATATTAACGTCGCCTTTCTCGCGGTTTATCCATACTCTTTTCGATCGTTCTATATCTTATTTAAAAAAACTTTTTTTTTTTTTGAAAACTTAAGTCTAATTTTAACCCCTTTCGGATCTGTAAACCAAAGTATAACTGAAACACGCTTTATAGACTTTATTGTTACTACTTAAATTTACATCACAAAATGTTACGAAAAATTACTGTAGTTATAAAGGAAAACTTGTAGTATCTAGTCAGTAACATTCTTCGAGTGTCCAATACGTAGCGTGTATCACCTAATCTTAAAATGAACGCAACTCGACTTGCTTCAATGTGTGAAGACTACTTACATTTTACATGTGTGCGTGCCTGTAACTGAACGACCAATGACGACCAATTTGTGTATTTGCGTCTATATAACTTTGTATGTGCGAAAACACACTGGAGGTGCGTTCAGTTTGAGACTAGACGATCTGTACTATAGTTCTCAGCATTAAATAGAACAAGGCGTAGAGTTGCCGTTTTAAATAATATTAAAAGTAGGTAACCGAGCCATTTGAGTCGTGACTTTAATTATAAATACATAGATATTATTATCAAGTAAATGTTGCAAGCTTAGAAATTCGTAACAAATGAGACTGAAATACGTATTTATGTTGAATAAATTGTAAAATGAAATGCTGCATATGAAGATCAAAGGTCGATTATATAAAATCAAAAACATGAAAATGTTAAAAAATTAATAATGAAATTTGTTATTTATATTGCAAAATCAGTATATTATTAAGTATTCCTTTTTATATTATTCATCTTTACCGCTTGCTTCAGGTGCTAAATTAAATAGTAAATCATATAAATGCAAAATATGCCCACGCCCAATCGTCCACCCAAGCAAAGTATACATTTGAAATATTAGATTATGATATAATGATAATTCATGTGATGTAAATATCAGAGTGTTTGTAAATAAAATTATTGGATAATATTACCTACGTGTTTTATTACGATACGAAAAATAGTGCTTTCCTTTCCCAGATCTCCCCAAAATTAGGGGCATTAGGGGTATTAAAAAATACTTTAATGGAAAAAAGTAGAATTAAACTTTATCGACAATTTGGTAATTATGGTATTGAAAAAATAATAAGTTCTTTTGAGATAAGTACAATAAAACTTCAGCAACGATTTGATAATATATTATATTCTTGTAGATCTTATTTAAGGTTTTAGAAGGCGTGTGAACAACCGTCCAACAAGCTCTTTACATGGTAATTATATTATATTTGATTAAGATTACTAGCTAAACAAGCCAATTCTGATGCTTTCGTTTACAGGTCCATATTTACAGACAGCGATTTTAAACAAGTTTAGATCTTTCTAAAATCTTCAGAATTGGCTTGACTGTACTGTCTTGTACATTAAATAAAAGCTACGATAAACTGAGCATTTAAAATCACAACATGAGATTACAGGGGAGTTGAATTGACACAAGACTTAGTTCAGTTGGGGTCCACTATTAGGCCGATTGGCTGAAATTCTACCTAACCTATCTGTTCGTCGTTTTGGAACGATTATTCTATGAGTATGTAGTTAATAGACACTGGGATATGGGACCTCCACGTATGGTGCGGTTTTATAGAACTGGTTTTCGTATGCGCCATAGGAGTCTGTAGGTGCATTTCCTCCTACCCTCAAAGACTTTCCGCCTCAACGGCGGCATATATACATCTCGAGGGTCGACGGGTAAACCATGTAGATATTATTTTTTATGTACAAACTAGTTTAACTTGAAATCCGGTTCCATCCGCTTTCACATCACGTGGAGGTCCTCGGGGTAGAAAAGTACACACAGTCGTAACTAAAACTTGTCATCTGGGCGCGCCGGTTCGATATTCTTCAGCAAAGGGTCGTAGTCATCCTCGAGTCTCGAAGAGCGGGAGCTGTGCCTCGATGCGGAGACTCGCTGCGTCAAGTTGATGTTGGGGGCCAGGCTGCTGTTGGGAGTTGCGGGGGCCGAAGTGGAAGAGGCGCGGGGGGCGGGGGCTCCGGGGCGCGTGCGCGGGGGCCGCGGGGGCGGGGTCGGCGACAGCGGCGTGAACAAGTTCGGCTGAAAAGCGAAGTGCTCGTTCACCGTTCCAGCCAAGCCGGCCATGCGGTTCTTCCACACCTGCGCCTCGAGTTGCGCCAGCAGTCTGTTGTCGCGTTCATAATTGCAGTTATCGTTTGTATACTCTGAGCATGCAAAGAGGCTTAGGTCCTGCAATGAAAGAAACGAAACCAACTTGAACATCAAGATATTTCAAATTATATATGTATTTTCCATGTCATTAAAAAGTACTACGATTCGTATAAGTAGGTACTATTTAAATGAATCTGAGCCACGTTTTAGAAGTAAGCTGCGGTAACCGGTACATAGGTTAGTTCAAAACACAGGTGTACCTACGTCTACCTAAAGTTAACATCCTTAGCGGAAAGTGTAAGTGTAGTGGTGTAAGTTCCTACTAAATTTTGAACAATTTTT
Organism: Alcis repandata; assembly: GCA_949125135.1. Lineage (NCBI taxonomy): Eukaryota > Metazoa > Arthropoda > Insecta > Lepidoptera > Geometridae > Alcis > Alcis repandata. The sequence goes on along the minus strand of OX421226.1, from coordinate 3,369,021 downwards.
ATAATAGGTATCTACACACTTACCACGCGTTCTACGGAGTCATGCAATTCGCTGTCTTCTAGCAGATTCTCTGTGACATTGGTGGGGTGCCTCTGGTGTCGCACGGGCGTGTGCAGGCCGTCCCGGGGGGGCGAGCGGGGGCGCGGGCCGGGGGCGGGGGTGGCGCCCGGGGGCTCCATGGGCGAGGAAATGGAGCGTAGCATCGAGCGCCCCATTCCGTACTCCTCGAAATTCGAGCTTGAGTACGGCGGCGGAATGATCGAATTCGCCTGTAAAAGTGAGTAGGTAGCTATCATTACAATTTGGTTTGTTTGGTCAAGTTGGTCAAGTTTTTTTTATTTGGTTAATTTAAATTATATTTTTATTTATTTCCTCGCAATCGATGTGAAAAGTCGAGGATAAAGTGGGTTTTATGCCCGAGTTTTACACTCGACTTTATATCCGCCCTCGCCTTCGGCTCGGGCTAGCTAAACGTCTCTTAAAAAATGGCTTGTTTTATGCCCTCGTTGTACAATCTACTATTTAAGTGTCCTTGCAGATTGTTTTTTTTTTATTTATAATGCAATTTATTGGAATTGTATTATTTACACAAAATGATTTTATCAGTAAATACCTATATCGCGAGATTTATGCCAAAGGGTCTTATTTTAAAAATATTTTTTTATTTTTTGGGAATATTATAATCAAAATTTTCGTTGAATTTGATTTACCTCATTTGTCGCGTTACATATAAAACTGGAGTTGAGAGATTCGGCAGTACTCGTCGCCGACAGAGATCCTGAAAAGATAAACGAGAAACATAAAATAACTAACAATAAAAGTATGAAAAATATTGTATACACGAACGAAATACTATACGTTGTCCAAACATTTAAGAACTTTAAAAAAAGCCATTAAATTAATAAATCAACAATTTTTTCTAAGATATGAATAAAACCGCATCACAAAACTGCAGTAGGTACTTCACTTACAGTCGTAATGTTAAGTTTCGTCAATCTCAATACACCTTCATGTTTCTTTAAAACGGTTAACATGTTGAAAATCACAATAAAATAAAATAATTAATATATTAAAACAGTAAGTATCTCTCATTGAAGCAGTACGACGACTGACAAACAAACATATATTCGATGCGATAGATTTACTGGTTTAGACTAGTTAATTAAGTTAGGTGCAACCTTTATGCAGAAACGACTTTCTATAAAGCCGATTAGCTGCATGGTTTTCAATAATACCTACCTATTACAATGTAAATTCTGTCCGCACTCTAAGTTTTAATATGCGTTTTTTAACAAAAAAAACCTTTTTCAAGTTTTGAAGCAAACAGAGGGATGGTATCAAGTGTTTGTCTCATCGTAGCTCCCAAATGGCTGATTCGATTTAGATTTATTTGCAAAAGGTGTCTTGGTCGAGAGTGTTCTTAGCTATGGATTCAAATTCTGTTCAACCGTTCGAAGATTCTTATTTATAAATATTTCTAGCTCTATTGGCCAGGGGTTTTAACATTTTTTTTATTGTATCAGCCTAAAAAAAGAATGCAATAAAATTAAAACTTTGCTAAAAATACTTTAAAATCTCTACCAGGCGGAGGTCGAATCACGTAGTTTTGGAAGTACTGCACCATGACGTAGTTTCCTCCAGCTTTCCCCTCACCGTCAGCGCAAGTGATAACCAGGGGATACAGATCTGGCTTTGACTGGACCTGTCACATAAGAAAATTACGAAGTTAGACAATGTGGCGTATGTACCTGCAACGGAACCTTGGTAGGTATAATAAAACCACAGAATTCTCCCTATTACATATTACCTACCTATAACTAAGAGCTAAGACCTAAACTAGTAGGTTTATACCTACCTTTGTCCAAAACAATATTAGATCGCAATCAAAAAAGTGAGAAGTATTTAAGCGGGTACTAAGTATAAACTGTGAAAACGTCGCGACGCTGGTCCTTATGGTGGTTTCAGTGTGATTGGTGACTCTGAGTGAAGTGTGACTCTTTGACCTTGACCTCTTTCTTTTGATCTTTCTAAACCAACACGTGAAAGTGAGTGGTCCTCTGACCTCTGAGTAGGGCGGCGGCGCCTGGTGTATGGACCCGCAGCGGCTGTATTGCGGCGGCGGGTACAGCGAGCCGGCCGAGTCCAGCTCGTCCGCGGCGCGGGCCGAGCGCGCGCAGCACGCGCAGCTGATGGCGAGCACGCCGTCCGCCGCGTATCGCTTGCAGATGCAGAACCACATGCAGCAGATCAGGATGCCGCCCAGGATGCCCAGGAAGAATAGTACTGGCCTGGAAATACAAAATCAAAACATAAACTTACTATCCCTGAAATTAATTGATTTTATTTTGTTAAAGATACAAACTCTTGAAACTATTATATATTAATTAAGCGACCTCTTTCAAACATCCGTAACTCTATTGCGTCAAATTGTGTGCCATGTCGATAAGATTTAACTCGAGCACTCAGCTCCCCTCGTCTCCTAGCGGATGTAAGTAGTTGGTTGGCACTGCGCTGACCGCTATTAGCGGGCTCCGCCGGACTTCATGTTTAGATCACTTGACTTGGAATATACTTGCAGTGCAGTACCTAGGTCTGTATCGTAAGTTCCTAGCCCTAATTGTATCGTCCTGACTGTCATCTCGCTCTCTCATCTAGAGAAAATGCGAGACAAAAGCTAACACGATCCAATTCAAGCTCTCCCTCATAGCCCTATTCTGGCGAGTGAGATATTATCTCGGTCACTGTCGCTCTCATTAGATGTCATGGCATGAGGAGGTATAACTGAGAAAATCTCGAACGCCCCAAAACCCCAAAATACCACTGGTCTATGGTTTGCATGTTGTTTTGTATTGAAATGATTTTGTGAAGAATTTAGTAAATTTTATCTCACCACTGAGTATACCATGGATGGTCTAGGAACCCATGGTCCTTGAATATGTCAGCACCACGCGAGTGCGCGGGGGTGGGGGCGCAGCAGCCGACCTCACAGCACGTCCAGTTTGCGGGGCAAAGCCTCCCGTCGGGGCATGGCGTGTCCACACACTAAAATCAAACAATGAAGTTTGCAGCGAGATAAATTAACCAAACCTACTTAAGCCAAAAAAAGGTAAGGAACCGTGATAAGCCAATTTTACCATTATTCGCACACAATTTATTTGTAGCCACAAGAAATATCTCAAAAACGCCTTCCAGAATCCAGACTGTGAGTGCATTTCGTTATTAATTCACATAGAGTTTTCGCTTCAGTGAGACTATGACCAATTTAGCTACAACGTTGTGTATGGAGCCACCATCGCTATATCCGAACAAAACTGATAGTTTCCCGTGGAATATACGAGCTTCCTCATTTAGCACCACTACAGATGACCTGGTAACACAGGTACTGTGTCAAGGGAAGGTGGAAAAGCGCGGGAAACCTGCAACATGCCGCGGCGATCGCGCACGCGCCAATCGATCTCTTGTCCTGTCAAGTAAACCCAGATTCGGTCTAAAAATAGATTTATGTTGCATTGATTGCAACCCAATCTAGGTCATGCTGGACGTACTAACTAGATACCTTGATCTATATTTTAAGGTACACAAATTTTTACTTACTTAGGTATTATTTATGGCATAGCCATATTTGTGAGCTTGCAGTGCAATTGATAAGGCACGAATTAAAAAATTAAGCACATAAAAGGCAATAAATCTTAGAAATAGGGCACTTTGTACAGGATTAATTAAAATAGGTCGTAAACTCTGAAATTGCAAAAACAAAACTCACTGATGTCCTCTGAACCTGTACGAAGATGAGTCCCAAAACAACTAGAGTCCCAATAGCAACCGCCATAATGAAATTCCAGACCACTCTTGGACTAGTGGTCACACAGGTACACATAGCTCAGCTAGCTGGAGCAGGCTACGTCACGCGGGCCGCAAATCACGCGGAAATGCCGCAAGTCATCCAGGCGGGCCAGGCGGTGGCGCCATCTTACCGCTCCAGCGGGCCGCACTCTACTGCCTGACTGAGTCCTGACCCCGCCGTACCCTGCATCCCGCCCGCCCTACTACATCTACATTATTAGTGTGCGTGCGTCACCCCAATTCACCCCACTCTCCCCTAGAAAACACTTCGGGCAGAGAATTAGGGCAACAGCTACTGGATATGGCTGAAGTTTCATCGTCTATTTTTATTTAGTTCTTAGAAGGGCAGAAAACCCTTCGTTTTCGTAACTCCGCTACGAACTTCATCTTTCGTAGCTCGTAGCTCGGACTCGTAGCTTTCTCGTAGCGGTAGCGCCTACACTGATTACTTAACCTTTTTAGTTGTCATCAAATTAGTAACTTAGCAAGCTAGTTAATTAAATTATAAGTTTTTACCGATGGACAGCTTGGAAGGCTATGATTATAAAAGTAATGTAAAGTAACAATAGGCCCAAGTTTGAAGGCTTTTTACGACATATCTAAATTTTCTAAAACTATTGGCATTCTTGTCTAATGGCTTGCAACGATAAAGACAGATATATTTTTAGTTAGTTTAGATCTGTCTTAAAATGCCTTCGAACTTGGGCCTAATATTTCCTAAAAAAAATATTTAGTTTTTTTTTATATTTTTGATCATTTTACAGTTTTACCCACAAGAAAGTTTAAAATTCAATAAAATCTTGCCTAGACTGTTTAAAAAGTTCTCGGCCTAAAGTAACCCACAAAAATATTTTTTGATGAACCGATGAATTTAATGAGCTTAATAAATTTAAAAGTAAAATGTAAAATTTAAATTCAAAAGACTGCCTGTTCCATTATTTATTTGTTTTTTGAATCGTTCATTCTGGAACATTTGCGTGGAATCGGACAACAGAGAAATCAGAGCGGTGACTAAAGAATAGGAATAGAACATTTCATTGACTAATTAGACATTTCTTAAATTAGGTAAAAAAATATATATTTTGTCACAAAATGATTTACGATGAAATTAATTGAAAACTACATGTATAGTAGTACAATTTGAAATACTGAACCACCCATTTTATTCACTTGATTTATAATTATACTAGCCGACCCGACAGACCATCCTGTCTTAACTATGAAAATTGAATTTGAATAGTCTCAATTTTCTAATGTTCCGGTCAACTTCTTTAATTTTTTATGTCATAAGAACCTTCTCTTGAGTGTAATTAACACAACAAAAAAAGAATTAGTGAAATCGGTCCAGCCGTTCACGCGTGATGCCGTGACCAAGGAAAACGGGTTTCATTTTTATATATATAGATTAGACTTTTCATTAGGTTGATTTCTAATAAAAAAGGAAAACATCGTGAGGTAGCCTACATTCCGGAGAAAAAATTCAATGGCGTAAGTGAATTCACCAATCTACACTTGGCCAGCGTGGTGGAATATGGCCTTGGCCTAATCACTCTTTGAGGGGTAGACTTGTATCCCAGCAGAAGTTGGAGGATTAAAGGTGGAGAATGATGATGACAAAAAAAATGATTAAAAATAAAGTCTAGAAAGAAGAAAATTTCGATCCAATTAAGTCATAGCGACTAAGTACAGAGCGGTTTTTTACGAGTTTGACAGATCGGTATGAGAGAGGCATTACAGCGCTGGAGTGCCGATAGAACAAGCGTATTTAAATAGTGTAGGTAAGTACCTACCGATGTAGAAAAATAAAATGGATTTTCTATTATAAAACTATTATATTTTTTCTTATTCCGGTCGAGAACTTTTCAAACAGTCTTGAAAAATAAAATGGATTTTCTATTATAAAACTATTATATTTTTTCTTATTCCGGTCGAGAACTTTTCAAACAGTCTTCTTATGCATGTTGTCCAATAATTTTCTTGCCAAAAATCAAGGTTCAGCCGATTCAAAAAGGTGAAGTAAGAAAAGGTAATAACTAGTAAAAAGTTACAAACATCTAGACAGAAATGAAACACAAAATGTGACGGTCCCAGGAGAAGGTTGTTTCATAAAATATTCTATGTGTAGTAAGATAGTCGCAAAATAAATAATTCAGTTGGCCGAGATGTTTATAGTTGGTAATATAACTAGAAAACCCAACGTTCATTTACCTTGACCTACTTCCGTCTCTTCTCTCGTAAAATAAATGTATTGTGAGGAAAGTACCCTCGTACTTGCCAATGTAATGATTACCACCTAGCCATAAAACCCCTGCTTTTATAATAACTTTTCGAAGAATTGAAATTGGAGAAAAGAAATGAAGAAGAAAGATTGGAGATGGAAAAAGTGCCTGTTTTTTTCTAGAAAAACTACTAAATCAGTTCAACTGTATGAAACCAATAATAATGGGAGATGCCACACTGGTGTTGCCGCTGCGCTGCGTCGTCGCTGCGACGACGTCGCAGCGTTGCGTAGCGCGCTCCGTAGTTCTGCTTCTACAGCAGCTTCTACATACAAATCTTGCCACACGGTGCGCTGAAACAACGTGCGTCAAAACAACGCACGCGCAGCCCACAATTAGTGAGGAAGACGAGGCGGAAAGTGGTGCTGCAGTGCGACGGCGCAGGACAGCGCAGTATTGTTTAGAATATTCATCTACATCGACGCTGCGACGTCGAAGAAAGCTGTGTCGTCGTTGCGTCGTCGCAGCGCAGCGACAGCGCCCGTATGGCATCTCTCAATAACTTTTTTGGCCATTGTTAAAATTTTCTATAAAAGTCTAAGGTACAAGATTCGGTTATTAGATTGTCGTAATCCGATTGTGACTATTCTACTCGTATGAATTTATTGTTACTTGCTAAGATTTTTTTTCATCTCACTGGTCAGACGATTTAAATTTTAAGTGGTCGGCTAAATAGATAAGACGGTTGAGCCAAACCCCCGAATTAAAAAAACCTTTGTAATCAACTATCAATGTCTTGTCATCTTAGTTTGTCTGTCATTGTCAATGTCTTGATAATAAGTTTGAGGTTAGGTTAGAGTTCTGTTTACAAATACACAATACAATTTGTAGATTCGTTTTATCAGCCAACCTGACTTATAAAATAGAATTATTTATTTAGAATTAGAAGAAATGAGTTTACCTACAGATTTTGGTCCTGACTCTGGAGGCAGAGTGAAGGTATGCAACATAACTATACTTTTCTTTGGCGAACATCTTTCCGCTCATCCTAATTTTGTTTGTTTTATTCCCCAACCGCTTTACATTTACAGTTATTGTTTGTATAATTTCAGGGTCTAGTGATAGTCAAGCCTATAGTTTACGGTAATATTGCTCGCTACTTCGGCAAGAAACGTGAAGAGGACGGTCACACACATCAATGGACAGTATACCTAAAACCTTATGCCAACGAAGACATGGGAGGATATATCAAGAAGGTTCATTTCAAATTGCATGAGAGCTACACTAACCCGAACAGGATAGTGACCAAAGCGCCCTACGAACTCACAGAAACTGGGTGGGGAGAGTTTGAAATTGTTATCAAAATCTACTTTCATGACCCCAATGAAAGGCCTGTAAGTATAAATTAATATACTAGGTACCTTTATAACTAAACTAAATCATAAAACTGAGAACATGCATTTGTCACATTTATTTTAACCAATCTTGATGAAACATAGTGGCTTCGAGAAAAGATGGCAGCTGTGCCTTTGTTCGACTTTGGCAGGGGCACTGCCGCTACCGTACCTCTAGATTTTGAAGTGCTATCCACACCAATACCAAGCTGTTCTACCTGAAGGTTAGGTAATTATCAAAAATTCACTTAACAGTAAATTAATACATATCTATGTAAATATTTGAGAAAAACTATAATATACTACCTAATTTATTCCAGGTGACACTGTACCACATTCTGAAGCTATTCCAGTCGCCAGTAACGGAAGGCGCTCCCCCCACGGTCGGGCGGACGCTGGTCAGCGAGTCCTACGAGGAGATAGTGTTCCAGGAGCCGACGCAGCTGATGCAGCATCTACTGAACAATGTGAAGCCTATCACCAATGGAGTTTGGAAACATGATACGGATTGTGAGTCAAAATTTTCTATACAAGTTTATTCATAAAGGGTAGGCTAAGACGAGAAAGGCTCATAGTACTCATCATTATGAACAACTTTTACTATGGGACCGAACCGAAATTCGCGAAAAAAATTCAACTGTTCCATGGAAAAATGTCAAAGACATTCGACAAAATGTATGGATTAGCTTTTTTTTCGCGAATTTTGAGTTGGTCCCATAGTAAAAGTTGTTCATAATGATGAGTACTTGGTGAGCGGGCTCTTTTCCGCAACTAGGCCGTTAGTCGGCCCTTTTTGCGTGAAACATAATGATGAGTGCTATGAACCCTTTTCGGCTTAGCATACCCTTTATGAATAACCCTATATATTTATCGCCCTCTTGACAAAGGTTGTAATTATCACAAATGACAGATAAACTATTTATTGTTCACACCGGAAATTACAAACAAATAGATAATACTTAAAACTAGTGCAACAACTGGCGGCCTTATTGCTAAGAGCGATCTCTTCCAGGCTTCCCACATGATGCTGGTAGTACCGGCAATGTGCTTTAATTTTCAATCTTTCACTCACAATCTCGTCTAGCAGTCATCCTGACGCATGATAAAAAAAAGTCGTGTGGCACTCGGGGACTGCCGCGGTAAAGCTATTGCATAGCATTTTTTATCAACTTATGCAATTATAATTATTTATCGAAACCTTACACTCGACACCTAGAGGCGAGTTGCTGAACTAAAGAGACAAGCGTGATATTTCAAAAAGTCATTAAAAGTTCTGCTATTCATCGACAGATGGCAACAAAACTGAAAAGTATCACTAAAAAGTGATAGATTATTTTCGTTACGGAATTTCTGGATTCGGTCTCCACGCTCAATGCCCGCGATAGAAGCTATGCAATAGCTTGATAACAATCGAAAAATGTAGATCAACAAATTATGAGTCTATTAGAGCTGTTACGAATCGTAAAATACTTTTACTCGAAAAATAAGGACGTCCCTAAAATAAACACAAGTGAAGAAAAAGTAAGTATCCTATTTTTCTAAAAATATTTTTTCCTTTCAGTTGAAGATAAGAAAGAAAAGACACTAGAGAAGATCATAATGGCGCAGACACAAGTCAGAACTGAGATATCGGACCTCAAAGAAAAGTTACACCTCGCTAAAGAAACCATATCTAAGTTTAAAGATGAAATAGCAAAGATACAGAACAATTCTGGGTCTAGTTTACTAGCTATGTAAGCATTTATAGAAATAAGCCTACTTTTATCCCAAGAATGAGGACAGACACACAGACAGTGTGAAATGTATCAGATTATTACAATTAATCTTAGTCGGCCTATTTGGCTCAGCGGTAGTGTATTCACCTTATAATCGAACCCGGGACGGGTTCGATTCCTGGCCAGGCAGATGTTCGAATGATGAATTTAAATATCTGTTCTGGGTCTGGGTGTTAGTTGTCCTTGTCTTTGTATGTGTTCCATATCATCCCCGATACAGGATTTATTCCTAGTGGGGAGCTATGAGTGTGAAAACGTTTTTTAATCTTGTCAGCGGTTTAAATAATAAAATAACTACTGCCTTCAGTGAATGTTCAGTGAACTTTTAACGTTTCACACTCGCAGCTCTCCACTAGGATTTCCTGTGATGGGGATGCCATGAAACACTCAAAGACAAGGACAACTATAGTCACCGCGTTACCAACTGAGTCGTAGAGCCATTTAAACTTCTCAGAGCCACAATACTATCTACTATGTTTCTATCTGATTTTATTATTATCGATATGCCCCTATAACCATCTTACGCACATCACTATGCGGCTTCATAAGACCCACAAGTGCGAGCGAGATAGACATAGAGAAATGATTTATGGCCGCACGACTCAGTTGGTAACGCGGTGACTATAACACCCAAATCCTGAGCAGATACTTAAGTTCATCATTCAAACATCTGCCCAGCCGGGAAACAAACCTGAAATCGTTGGTTTGGTTCACAATTTCACATCATAGGTATTTCGGGAGCGACAAAAACGCATGAACAAATGGACGTAATCGCATATTATTCCTTGTAGTTAGTAGTATTGTAGAACTGTAAAATTCAGCATCATCTAGAAACTAGGTATGTAATTTCTACTTAATCTTTTAACGTGACAACGTCTGAAAAATCGAAAAACGCCGAGTGCACGCACGAAAAAGTGTCCCGTTACATGTCCCGTTAGGGTCGGTACATATCTGACGGAAAATGCGTCGCGTATTATCAGTCGCGTAACGCCAGAACAGAGAAATGTATAATAAAACATCCAACCTTTCACACTCAACCGATGATGCGCTAGTGCGTCGAGTGTGAAAGGTTGGATGTTTTATTATACATTTCTCTGTTCTGGCGTTATGCGACCGATAATGCGTCGCATATTATCGGTCGCGTAACGCATTTTCCGTCAGATGTGTATCGACCCTTACGCTGATTGTGACGTCACGATCGGAGCGAGAAAAGTATGCAATCATTTCATCAATGTTTTGTTATGACGTCACGTTAAACTATCGTCCGTAAACCGACTTTACAGACAACCAATTTTTCCAATCCAAGCAAAGCTGTATCTCTCACTCTAACTCATGCAGTATTTGCCTCCTGTCCCTGTCACTCTTGTAGAGTTTTTGGAATTTTAGACATTATTAAACATAATAAAAATATATTTGCTAATGAAATGTTTAGCTTATCTAGTTTGAAGACTGTGTAGTATAGTTTATACTTGTAGTTACACAGGGTTAATCATAAAGGGTATGCTAAGCCGAAAAGGACATCATCTTTACGAACAACTTTTGTTATGGGACCAACCCGAAATTCGCGAAAAAAAAATCAGCTGTACCAAAGAAAAATATCAATGACACTCGACAAAATGTATGGTACAGCTGATTTTTTTTTCGCGAATTCTGGTTTGGTCCCATAGTAAAAGTTGTTCATAATGATGAGTATTATGAGCCCTTTTCGGCTTAGCATACCCTTTATGAATAACCCATATAATAATAAAATGTAATGCTTAATAAGTAAATAAAATTATACAACTCGTAATACCACACTATGACGTTTGTATTTCTAAAGAACTTTTGAATTGGCTCAAGACCGGAAAGAAATGAGAAAATTGGGGGAGACTTTTGCCCAGCAGTGGGATAGTCTAAGCTTAATAAAAAAACAAAAAAAAACTCGTTTAGTTTATCAACTGACAAACAAATCACTATCTCTACTAATATTACACAGAGGTAAAGTTTGTATGTATGTTTGGAAGAGGTAATCTCCGGAACGATTTGTCCGAGTTCAAAAAACTTTTACTAACAGAAAGCTAAAAGCTACATTTATCCCTGAGTACTATAGGCTATATTGTAAAGCTCCAAACCATAGGTCAAGCAACAGCGTGCTTGAAATCCTGAACTGAACATTAGCCAGTAATCTGAAAGCACGGCAGTGCCGCTGCCAAGTCGAGTAAAATGTATAGAAAATTTCCATGTCTCATACAACTTAAAAAAAAACACTTTTCTTTACTAGTACCATACCGTACCATATGGTATAATACTTTTAGAAAAAATATTTCTGATACTTATTTTATTCTTTTATCTCTATTGCTATCGTTAAAACGAATTACGTTAATGATAGTAATTATTTTCAAGTATAATTCATTTGCAATTAACTTAATTAAAATTGTATGACAGAAAACTTAGGAAGTTAGTCTAAAATACACTTAAACCACCTAGACACAAAGTCCAAATTGTAGATGCTAGTTGTAATACCTAGCTACGTATACCTCTTGCATATGACAACAAAGTGGTTGGCTGCCCACGGTCAATGTCGGAAATATTTTTAGTCGTTTTTACCTACTACAGTTGTTCCTATCGATCGACCGTCCGCATGTCATTTCAATGCTAGATACTAGGCTTTCATGAAGGGTTGAAGTTTTGAACGATTCGATTTATTCTTCAATTTGAAAGAGTCGGTGTCATTGGCCCTGGTTTCTGATTGATTGAGCATTGAACAGGGTAATTTTTGAGCTTTGATATACCGGGTGATTGGTTGGACAATATTCTAGGAAATCGTTGTATTTATCATTATGGCCAATTTATAGTATGTGACCAACTCTGAAATCGCAAAAAAAATGCTTTTATCAATACATATCGTCTATCCTACTTAATTTTATAAATATGAAAGTTTGGATGTTGCCCAATCACGCAAAAGCGGGTGAACAAATTTGGATGAAATTTGGTATGGAGGTAGCTTATACCTTGGATTAACAGACAGGTTTATTTTTATCCCGGAAAATGCGGATGAAACCGTGTGGCACAGCTATAGTAGTTTAATATTTTTGACTAAATATTTTCAATGCATGGATATTTTTATTTTTTGTTTTTATTTTTTAATGTGATTTTTTTTTCTCGAATTCTGCAAACTTGTGTTGTAGAAGCTGTTCACTTTGACGTTTAGAAAAACACCCTTACTACACACTACACTCTTCCGTTACACTTCGTATAAGTCGATATAAAAGCATAAAATATCGGCCTTCCAAACTGTCCACCGAAGGCCGTCGAACTTCCAAGTTCAAGTTATGCTACATGACCTTCAATAAACATACTCGTAGTTCACTATTATCATCAAAATAATCACTTTGATAACAAACTGCCTAATTTGGACAGTTTGTATTTTATCATCTACTAGCTGACCCGTGCCCACTTCGTTGGGCATAATGTTAATTAAACCCGAAGCCATCGCGCGCCGTCCGGACCGTTTTTTCTCCGATTCACTTTGCAAAACGGACTACCACGTAAAAGCCTTTTTATTTTTCGGTTTTTTATATAACCTATGACACTCAGCAATAATGTGGCTTTCTATTGGTGAAAGAATTTTTAAAATCGGTTCAGTAGATCCCGAGATTACCCCTTACAATTTAACAAATATACAAACACACAAACTTTACTTCTTTATAATATTAGTATAGATCAAAATGAATAAAGTATGATGAGCAATATAAATACGAAATACGTATTACGCACTTAGTAAAATATGTTCAGCTGTGGGTGAAAAATGGTTCATTATATTTATTTAGTATATAAAATACACGCAAATCGAGTAATCCAAATATTGACTTTCGGAAGCTTGCTCTACCTACATCGATCTCTTACTATGCAAACAAAAAGGATAACATAAAAAACTAGTGCAACAACTGACTGCCTTATCGCTAAGACCGATATCGCGCGGACTCTGTATAACATGCAGCTTTATCATTTTACCATGAAAACTAACTATACAATAAAATAACTCTTCATTGACACCACAAAAAGAAATCACAAACATAGTCCTCCATACATAGTCATCGGTTCCTTCTAGACAAGCGTGCTCCATCGTAGACCGCATCATTACTTACCATCAGGCGAGATGGCGGTCAAACGCAAGCCTATAAGAAGTACCTATAGGTAATTGAATTAAAAAAAAAAAAATTTTACTATGTGTGTGATTTCCTTGTGTGTGTGCGACCTCTCCCAGACGCGAAAACGTGGTTTTTATAGTCGAACTATCCGACTCAATAATACATGGGTAGGTATTTCCCTGTTAATTAAACCTCTAACAGAACAACTTCCTACCCTGCAGCTAGGACATTCGCCATAACATTAATGTTAAACAGTTCAAATTGACTTCTAAAATTTATTAATAAATTGCACTAATTATCCGATTGTCTGCTCGAAAAATCAACACCCCCAAAGTGGGTTAAACAAAGTGCAGCCATGACGGCACCGATACATCGCGTGACCCTTGGACACTACTGCCGTGCCTACGGTATAGGGGTCGTTCATTAGTCACTTGATGTTTTTAGCAACTTCTTCATCCCCCCTCTCTCCCCTGGTGATATGTGGCGGGGTTATAAATTACCGCCAAAATCACGTGACTTTTACGTTTTGTGTACGTTCTTCCAAATGTTTAAAATTAACGAAAAACTAAATACATGTGACATCTAATAACACCTCCCTCTCATGTGACATTTTGTGATGTTTTCCGAACCCCCTTTCGAGCCTCGCGTGTTTAATGGACGATCCCGTACTACAGCACAGGCGATAGATAGGTGAATCTAGTAACACGTACACGTGGAAAAATGTAGTTATCGTGTAATTTATCTTTTTTGTAACAAAAAACAATATTTTCCTAATTAACAGCTCGGGTCAGGCTATTGGTGGTATTGCAGCATGGCATTTTCAAACTTCTAAAGGTTGAAATCTGTCTAAGGGTTTTTAATTCAGACCTATTAATTTACAGCTGTTTGCTGTTTTCCATATAAAATAAATCCATATGAACCATTCCTGCAAGAAAATTCTGGAAATGAATATGAGAATGATTACATTACTCCAGAAAAACAAACAAAATGAAATATAGGTAGGTACCTACTTATGTACCTACATACATCTGTATAAGTATATGGCGTAAGGATATGGTTAGTGGATTGTATTATAATCGACCAACCACCAACCCACACTTGGCCAGCATTGTGGAGCATGGTGGTGTTGGTGACGCTCTGACAACTTCTCGCGAACGTGAAATGTCACGTGCGAAAACAAGACGGAAAAAATTTTAAACTGTGATTCAGTTGTCGATCGGTTTGGCTCAGCGCAGCGGTATTATATCCGCCAGAGGTTCCGGGTTCGTTTCCCGGCCGGGTAGAAGTATAAATGAAAAATTTAAATATCTGCTCTGGGTCTTGATTTGGTCCTTGTCTTTGTGTGTGTCCCATGGCATCCCCGACACAGGTTATCTCAGTGGAGAGCTATGAGTGTGTAACGTTTATTTATTTAGCTTAAGAAATATTTATAAGTACACCCCTATCCCTGGGACATCTAGAGACGGTGACTGAATTTCCATCACTAGACTTACTACTTACTACCTCCATGGATGAAGGACATTCCTTCGAAATTCTCTAACACCACAGCCTCGTAATAATTACGTAGCCACCGATAAAACGTCGAGTGTTGCAAGTACTCTTACTAATCAAATCACCCCTATGTTGTTGAACTCGTTATGTTCTGAGTTTCAAGGTCGCAGCGAGGTTGCTGTAATTTGCTACGCACTACGATTGTTGTGTGGTTTGATTAGATGTTAATGATGAAATAGGCCACCTAACACGTCATAGCTGCTAGCAATTATTTCTGGCTAGCTCTGACTCGCAGTTTTATCTGTTTTTTCCATATTAAGATTAAATTATTCAAACCACAGAAATAGACATCTGTGAAAATTTCGACTGTTTAACTATCACGATTCATGAGATAGCCTGGTGACAGACGGACGGACAGCGGAGTCTCAGTAATAGGGTCCCGTTTTACCCTTTGGGTACAGATCTACAGACCCTAAAAACGAATGTCTATCTTGTATAGTATTATTCTAGACTCTAGAGGTATAGACTCAATAGTTCTATACTATGTCGTGAGTGGTAGCACGAAGTCACCTTATGTGCCTTATTATGTATTCTGTGACGAAGCTTAGGTTATGTTTTTTAATAGTATGTTTTAGTGGCTCTTCCACTACTGGTAAACAAATATGACTGCGCAGTAACCTATCGATTTGAAGTCGTTAGTCCGAAAACAACATCGTTACCGTTTAATTATACGTATTACTATGCATTTACATTTTCAAAAACTTTTACTTCTACTTTTGGTGGGCCTGTTTTAAAAAGATAGACTACAATTAGAGGTACGTATTTAGATATTGAAACATTTATTTCAATAATAATAATGTTTAAATTCAATGTAGACTAGGGTTTTTCAATGTTATTTCTCACATTTCACCCAAAATTTAATCCAGGATGAGCTCTACCTTAATCTCTATATAAAAATGAATCGATGTTCGTTTGGCTATAACTCGAGAACGGCTGAACCGATTCCGCTAATTTTGACCTTGAAACATTTGTATTTAGTTCAGGGAAAGTTTAAAAGTAAAAAAAAAACAATTCGATTCCGGGCCGGGCAGATGTTTGAATGGTGAATTTAAATATCTGCAGATACAGAGCAACACCCAGTGGGTGTTGTCCTTTTCGTTGTGTGTTCCATGGCATCCCCGACACAGGTTATCCTAGTGGAGAGCTATGAGTGTGAAACGTTATTTATTTATTTAAAGGAAATTAAATAAGGATCAACCATGCCGAATTTCCAATTTGTTTTAAATGTACTCACCAAAGGAAGTGACTCACGGTATAAATCAGGCCCAGGTGATAGGTTAGACTCACAATTTGCGGGTAGAAAGCTCACGCAACCTCCACTTGTTGACACTGCCAAGGTCAGGACGTCACCCTCGCTTCCAAACAGTTTTTTTTTTTTTTATAAAGTTTATTAAACACCACAGACTCCACGGTCCGTGAGTTTTACTAGTACAATTTAATTTATTAACATTTACAAATTTTAACAACTTAATTTAATTTAGGCAGTGCGACAAGAAGAGTTATTTATATAATTAAATATTTACAATTACAAAAGAATTGTGTGTTTGCCTCGAGCAGACCAGCGACCCGCAAGCAGCACCCGGTCACGAGTGTGACGCATGTGCCAGCCATCGCCCTCCTCAACCATATTTGAGGGAAGAGAACGACCCGGCACATGACGCCGCCGCAAGAAGGAGCCTTCGATGGTGAGCATGAATGCTCGGGGCATACACACAATCCTCACATTTTAACGCTATGATTACAATTTTTTATTTTTACACATTTACTAAGTCCTATTAATCAGTTATCGCCTCCTCTCGGCCCAAGGCCTCCACCACCGCCGCGTTCCGATCTTTGATGGCCATCTGCAGATTGTAGTCTTTGATGGTCTTCGGAGACGCAGCCGATGCACGCCGGACAAATCGACTGATGGCGTCGTTCTCTGTGTCGTCAGCGTAGTAGATGAAGGTCCTGGTGTGCCGTGATACCGCTACGACCGCGTGTGGAACGCTTTCATGGAGCTTCATATTGGCTTTGGTCTTAATGGCGATTACCGACTCGTATGTTAGTCCCTGAGCTTCATGGATGGTAAGGGTGCGTGACCCCGTGCCTTTCCCGTGCTTCCAAACAGTTCAATTATATATACTTAAGTAATATATTATTCAGCGTGGAATTGTGGGAAAATAAATTGTGTTCACGGTTCAAAGCGTTAGAATAAAGTTTCATTAAAATTTCATTCCCATACTGTACTCGTACCGTAACATAGATAACATTTTTTTTTATTGGTACTAATTCTTATTAAGATAAATACTGGAAAATATAATTTTAGAAACTGTAGGTAGAGCCACTGCCTATGTAGAATTCTAATATTAAACGTTTCACACCCATAGCTCCCCCCCCACTAGGAATAAATCCTGTATCGGGGATGCCACGGAACACACACAAAGACAAGGACAACTAACACCCAGACTCAGAACAGATATTTAAATTCATCAATCAAACATCTGCCCAGCCGGGAATCGAACCCGGGACCTTTGGCTTATAAGGCGGATACGCTACCGCTGAGCCAAACAGGCCGAAATATTGATAGTACAGCGCTGTTTCCAATTGTAAAACACAAGGTAAAACACTTTATATAATTCCTAAATTTTCTAATAGGCGCTAGTTACACATTCCAAAAGAACTCTACTTTTTGATAAGCACACAAACCTTTGAAGGCAGTAAATTTTACTTTGAAGATTGTTTAGGTTACCAAG
This sequence comes from Alcis repandata, assembly GCA_949125135.1. Taxonomy (NCBI): domain Eukaryota; kingdom Metazoa; phylum Arthropoda; class Insecta; order Lepidoptera; family Geometridae; genus Alcis; species Alcis repandata. The sequence goes on along the minus strand of OX421226.1, from coordinate 3,351,374 downwards.
ATAAAACGTCCCTTTTAAAAAACACACTTTATTGGACAAGTCAAATAGAACAGTCCTCGACATCCACTACATTGAGCAATAGCAATATCTTCGTAATAAAATAAACAAACTTTTACTTTAACGTTACACTTAAACATCTTCTTAAACTGTACATAAAAACACGTGAATAAAACGCACTCTATCTTAAACTAAAACCAGCTGTTTTCTTTCTTCAGTAATTTGTCCCTGTGCCTCGCTTTCATGTCGAGAGTTTGAAATATTTCGGAAAGGTTGTTCAGTTTCTGTTCGGGGTTTTGACGCAACCGCTCTAGTTTGCAACTCTTGTCTTCAGTCGGACAGATACTGTAGGTCTGTTTCTCTCTCAGACACAACAGCTTCCCAGTTTCTGGCGTGGACGAGAGCTTAGCGACTTGGAGCGCTGCATTTTTGAACCTCGATTTTGGAGACACTTTTCTTGCATCCGTCTTTTCCTCTGCAATTGAATTTTTATCAGACTTCGATTCGATGTGTTTCTCTTTCTCGCTGCTGTGTAAATATATCGGCTCGATGACATCGTAGGTATTCTCCCTGACTAACTGTTGCGGTCTCTTCTTGTCCAGCTCGAGCGCTTTTTTTCTCGCGTACCCATGTATACGCAGCGGCGTCAACGGATGCAACACTTCGTGAAATTTCACCGGATCTGTCTCATGTTTGTTTAAATCGAAGACTATAATTTTAGTCTTGGATCTTTCTAATTTCTGTCCGATCGCCGGGAGCGGGTGGAAAGGTGACAGAGTAGGTTTGACGGGTATTTCGTCGAGCATCCTGGTTTGGGCCGTTTTGTTTTTGCGTACTTTGAGTTTCCGCGGCGCGTATATAGTGGTGAGCGCGCGCGTTTTGTGCGGGTCGAGGGGCGCGAGTGCCGTGGGCAGCATGGGGCGTCCGGAGGAGCTGGCGGCCGCCCGCCGACAGCCGCTGCCCTTGGCCGGCGGCGTCCTGCCCAATCGAACCCGAAGCCCGCTTGACCACTCGCGCCTGTCCGCGCCTGCTCTCCGCATCCAACACACGGAACCACTCTGACAATCGTTTCGTTTACAACTTTCATCTAGGTACTCTTAAGCTGCCCGTGTTTTATACGTGGAAAAGTAAGGATTTTTTATTGCTTTCGTTTCACTTTTTGCCTAAAACATTAACACAATTGTTTTGTGTCATTTTGGCAGATTGCTTTTGAACGGTATGGTTTGTAAAGGTTCTAGTCAGTGATTGCAAACTCTTTTATATTCCCAAAGAGATAGGGGACGATTGAGCAACGTTTCTTTTGCAATAACGCGTTAACTCAGGTACGTTTAACAAATAGGTAAATAGTTAAGTAATCAAAGCATTTAAGCCAGTCCCATTCCTAACATTAACAACAGTTTGTAGCATTTCGTGGAATCAATTTCCGCAAAGCAGCCCTTTGAATCAAATCAAACAATCGTCGTCGTTTTCAATTTGGTTTTAAATCGGTAATATCGGCACCCGTGGCAATGCCACCTGGTATCGTGGTGGTGGTGGGGGGGGGGGGGGGAGAGACTGACCATCATTATCGGCCCATCGATCCGACGGTAACCTTCAGCAAGCGATACCATATTCACGTCGGACAGCGTGGGTTACCTCCTCACTCCTCAGTAGCATGATATGACATCTGCTTATTGTTTTAACTACTCGATCCTAGGTGCTTACAATAAAACAAATGTTTATGACAATGCTACCTCACCTGAAAAATGCTAAACCTACCTAGGTAGATACGATCTTTTGTAAGGTGATATATGATCTTTTTCTTTTTTATCTTTTTTTTACATATTTGATCAGGTCATCTCGTACAGAATTCCTAAATAATCTATTACTAAACTCTGGATAGATTAAGATTTGTATTTACCTATTTATTTTATTAATACACTATTGTAGACGTAAAATATGGACCTACCTAGCTACCTACAGCTCATTTTCAGTGCGTTTTCGGTTTAATTTTAAATTGAAAACTCATCGTTTATTTTTGAATTTTTGTTAATGGAGACAAATAAGTTTTTCTTTAAATTTGGCTTTATTTGCAACTTTGTTTGCTAGCCATATACCGGCTGACTGGTTAGACACTTGACATATTCTAGGTTATCCTAGTACTCATTATTATGAACAACTTTTACTATGGGACCAACCCGAAATTGGCGAAAAAAAAATCAGCTGTTCCATAGAAAAATGTCAATGACACTTGACAAAATGTATGGAACAGCTGATTTTTTTTTCGCGAATTCCGGGTTGGTCCCATAGTAAAAGTTGCTCATAATGATGAGTACTATAATAACCTAGGATATGTCAAGTCTCAAGTGTTTAACCAGTCAGCCCGTATATCGATGATTGCTAAAACCTTGGCTTTTGAATGTCTACGACGCGACGGCATAATCATGTGAAATGCCTGCTGAACTTTATGATGGGAAATTCTGCAAAATGCCTTTAACTATCTAATTTTTTTATTTAATGCCACGGTCATGTTCAACATCAAAAGTGAACTAAGTAGTCTTTCATCAAAAGAATAGGGTTATGAGAAAAAGGTATGCTAAGCCTAAAAAAGCTCATAGTACTCATTCATAATTATGACCAACTTTTACTATAGGACCAACCTGGAATTCGCGAAATAAACAGCTAATCCATAGAAAAGTGTCAATGACAATCGACAAAATGTATGGCACAGACAGCTTGTTTTTTTTTCGCGGAATTCCGGTTTGGTCCCATTAAAAGTTGTTCATAATAATAAGTACTAAGTATGAGCCCTTTTCGGCTTAGCGTACCCTTTATGTATAGTCGGAGTAGCTGACTCGTGAATACTCCAGTGTTAATTATTAAAAACAAAATGAGCTTTTCTTTTTCTTTTGCAGCTTTGCAACTGCAACCCCTTTGTAGTCTTTAGCCATCTCTACAATTAACAAAGTTTACCATTTTTTAAGGCCAACTACAGAAGTGTGGAACTCATTGCCGGCGTCTGTCTTTCCGAAAAAGTACAATCAGGTTGTTTAAACGAAAAATAAATACGTATTTCCTAGGTAAGCGTGCTACATCTTCGACCACATCGTCGCCTCACATCAGGTGAAATTGTGATCAAACGTATACCCAGTTCGGTGTAAAAAAATAATGACAATAATAATTTGTTCGATCCTTGGCTCCCTTTCTTCAAGATGTTGTAATATTTATGAAACATCCGGGTACAGATAATCGATTCTTAATGGCTTTACGTAACAAAAATCAAGTGTGACCCAATAAACTAACAACCGGGCATATTTGGGTCAAAGGCTGGGTTCCGTGCTTCATGTCGAGGACACTGTCTGAGGTAGCGACTGCTCTATACATTCTCTATTCGTAACTAGCTACATCAGGGTCTCACCCGCTATCCTACAAGAATAATTAATTTTATTTGGATAAAAAGTAACACACAAAGTGAGAAATTGTAAAAATCCTATCCTATCATAACGTACTTCAGTCTCGTATGCGAAAGTTTATGTGCGTGATGTTTGTTACCACGTACCTCCGTAACTGACTGCATAACCGATTTGATGAAATTTAGAATGTAGATAATTTAGGTTCTGGAATAACACATTGGCTTTTTTTATAATCATCATCATAATCACTGTTTGTCATGTTTGGTGGAACCGCAGGGCGCAGCTAGGTAGTTTTTAATATTTTCATGAATATTTTTGTTCTGAATAGCTTTTGACCTACTCTTCATGATACCTATAGTTTAGAATTACGGGATATTTTTAATCGACTTCAAAAAAGGAGGAGGTTATCAATTCGTCTGTATGTTTTTTTTTTTTTTTTTTGTTACCTCATAACTTTTGAGTGGGTGAATCGATTTTGATGATTATTTTTTTATTAGAAAGCTGACGCTTCCCATTTGGTCTCATTTCAATTTAGTCCAGTTCTGATAATGGTATCCATGAGAAAAACATATAAGTCTTAAATTTGCATTAAGTACGTGCGCGACAAATAGATGAATAACTCAATAGTCGGTCTTTTGAAGTCGGTTTTTGTTTTTTGTTTTGTAAAAATAATGTTCTTGTTTGAAGTCGGTTTTTGTTTTTTGTTTTGTAAAAATAATGTTCTTGTGTTCTGAACAGTTTTTAACACACGTTACCATGCCCTCAGCTTAGAATAATGTCGATTGTGGCCTTTAAAGTCTGAGTTTATAGTTGACACAGTTCTATTAACGTTGGTGACCGACATTACCATTGACCTTCATCTACCTTGAACTTGACGCCTGTGCCCAATTCGTCAAGACCTGACTCACTGACCCTCAATACTCATGGATATTATTACAACTAAGAGACCTACTACGATTAGGTTAGCAAGGTTACCAAAATTGGACTCTCGATTACTTAATTATTTATTATCAATCCATCCAATCGAATCCTTCAATTATTTCTATTAATATTTGTTCACCTAGCAAGAATGAGCCTGAACAGCTAAATTAAGACCATTCATTTATGCAACTGGGTTTGTGTGTACTGTACCTACACCTACCATGTTCTAATGAATAAAGAATCTGAATCTGAATCCACTGTCGTCATTTAACTCATTGATGAGTTGTCAAAACAGCTGGATGAAGGTTTAGTCGCTTTGTCAAGTTTTGCTGTATTTTGGGCCTACTAGCCGCGCCGGCCCTAGTGTAGAGCAGAAGTCCTTCAAGAGCTAGGTACTCGTAGGTTGCAAAAAGCGCCAAAATGACAAATGCGAAAAACATTTTTGCGCAATTTTGTAGCGGGGAGACTGTAACTGTGGGGGGTGAAGCGAGCGGTGACCAGAGTGATCGCTCTACCCTGATCATGGGTTAGGGTAGGGCTGTCGCTGCTTGCACGACCCCACACTGACTGTCTGGGGGGTGATCCTGGGGAACAGGGTCAATCCTCCATAGGCGCGGGGGGCCCTAATCGGGCCTATCGCCGGGGCGAGGTGGCGATTGCTAACGTGACCACACCTTGCCACATCTCAGGCGAATGATGAACACCCCAGTGGTTTTAGTGGGTATGCCGCCGCAGGGCAGAGACTCCCACATAACCCGAGGTCCCCCCGGGCCGAGGGTATCCATAAAGGATTTCCACTGGGTAAACAAAAAAAAAAAAAAGGGCTGTCGCTGCTTACTAAGCATTCTCTAACTCTGTCTACAGTAACATTATAAGATTAAGTAAGTTCATACGCCTAACCCTGATGTCAGTGGTGTCAGAGGTTTTAGGCCACCTAAAAGACTCCCATGGTGGTCGGCGGCTATAAAATTGAAATAGTGGTAGTCCCCCAGGTAGATACACTAATAGTTTCACATGACTCGTAGGTAATATTTCTTGGCATGGTAATTTTCTGTCGGTTCGTGATTCATGAAAAGGGCATAGAAGTTCATAGTTCATGTAAACCATTATGAAATAAATCACCGCAGGATGTGATTCATTTCATTATGTATCAGATTTCACTTTTACCAGTGCTGTGAGTCGACGAACACTTTTACTTATCCGGAAAAGGTAGTATGCGTGTCTTCGACCAGTGTTACAGTGTTAGCAATGTAAAACTGTGGCTGTGGAGAGGACTGAAGTGTGTGTGCAAAGTGCATTTCGGCTAGGTACAAATTTCTTCCTACTTTATAATTCTTTTTTTTTCAATTTTTATTTGGTTCAAACTCCTTTTCGTCACCTGTTCAGACTCCTTTTTTTTACACCTAGATATTTATTATTTACTAGCTGCGCCCCGCGGTTTCACCCGCGTTAAATAAAAAAGTATCCTATGTTACTTCTAATACTTACCTCCAAGAATATGTGTACAAAGTTTCATGATGATTAGCTAAATAGTTTTCGCGTGAAAGCGTAACAAACAAACTTACATTCACATTTATAATATTAGTAGCGATTTATTCTTTGTTGCTAGCGACATCTATTGAGCACTCTAAATATTACTACATCCATTCACCGAATTATGTACTATACCGCGCATAGTCCGCTTGCGATCTTGTTCTCAAGCGTACGGTATTGAGCGAGACCACGCCACGCCTCAAATCTGTGAGACGTCAAACAAACCTCCAAAAACGCCACAATCTACATATACTAGGAAGGAGGCAACATACGTATCAGTGACGTCACCCTACGTAGTATGACTCACAGATTAGTCAACAGTTACTACGTACAATCCCACTTTGTGTCGTGATGTGATAACAACTGGTATTTCAATGCCACGATCGTTTCGCGATACAGAAGCAGTGATTTAATATAATAAATTAGTTCACAAGTTAGGTAATCAATGTGAAGATGTGAATACTGACCCAGTGAATACGAAAAGTGGAAGTGTAATCTTCAGTGCTAGTCTGTTATTTATTTGTTTGTTTTTGATGTTAAAATAAGGTTAGGAACCTGTATTTGGTGATTAAATAGTTTTATATAAGGTGAGTTGATGTTGAAAATTAAAACGTGACTTTAAGAATTCCAATCTTTAATAATTCCAACTAAACAATCTAATTTAGTACCTAGTTACTTTATTTGACTTCATTGCGATTTAGAGCAATTAGTATAAAAGTAACACTAATATAACAGCTGAACGGTTTTGTATGGAGTTAACTTACAGATAGGTAGGTACCCTAGATTTATAAACTTATCTCGAAAAATTAATTGAATCCGTAAGTTTTTATTTATTCTTATTATTTAAGCTTGCGATTTTGGAGTTCAAAACCGAGCCTCAATCATCGGACTCGCATATAAAAAGTTTTATCCAAAACAGTCCAGCCGTTCTCAAGTGATGCCTTTATCAACGAACTCTGTTTAAGTTTAATACAGAAAATAATAAGTTGGTAGGAAGTCAGCTGATCAGTTAAGACTTAGGTACATACGCTTATTCAAAATCAAAATCAAAATCAATTATTATTATTATTTAATTATAATTATTAATTATAATTATTATTTCATGTAGGTTCTCGTATTCATGGTTATTTACCTACTATTCCTACAAGACAATGCCGGCGATAAAACCAGATAACTAAGTAAATTGACGAGACAGAAACTGAAATGACGACTGAATGGAGCATGACAATTGTATTACAAGGTTGTGAAACATTGAATTTCAGCAGCTGAGTGGCACTGAGTTGCTATGGGCTAGCATGACGCTTACGTTTAGACAAGTGATTTGTTCGTGTTTTCACTCAATTGCATATTATAAACAAAATCGTATAGAATCAATACAAAAAAAATACAGGGTTATAAGGAAAGGGTATGTTAAGTCGAATAAGGCTCGTAGTACTCGTCATTATGAACAACTTTGACTATGGTACCAACCCGGAAATCGCGAAAAAATACCTAAAAATACTGTTACATACAAAAATGTCAATGACACTAGTCTAGACAAACAGCAATTTTTTTTTTCGCGAATTCCGGGTTGGTCCCATCGTCAAAGTTGTTCATAATGGCACAGAAATAATGGATAAGCCTTTTTCGGCTTATACCCTTTCCTTATAACCCTATATAGCAGTATCTATTATCATCGAGCAGTACAATATTGTCACTAATCTGGAAACTTCAGAATATAATCAAAATGGACTTCATGATCGGCGGCCTGGCCGGCGCCGGCGCGACCGTCATCACGAACCCAATGGACGTGGTGAAGACACGCCTCCAGCTGCAAGGCGAGCTGAAGTCCAAGAGCGAAACCACCACCCGGTACAGAGGCATCTTCCACGCCCTGTATGTCATCACGAGGAACGATGGCGCTCTGGCGCTGCAAAAAGGGCTTGCTCCAGCGATGGTGTTTGGGTTCATGATGAATTCTGTCAGGTAGGGATCGTGGTGTCATAATAATAGTACCTACTTAGACTTATCTCCAGGTTTCCAGGTGGACTGAAAGTCCAGTGATTATCTATCCCATCCCATCTTGAGTATTTATGTTATGCCTCACTTCATGTCTTTTATTTCTATCTCAGAGGAATGTTGCCAAGACAAAGCCCAGGTATGTAAAATACGCAGGTTTTCTTCGAGTTTATGGAATCCGAATTCCAGCGATTATGATGATAGCATAGCATGAACTTGATTTGATCCTTCAGCTCGTGTATCAAACAATGACTGTGTTGTTAATTTTCTTTCGATTAGCATCAAAACTGTCTCTTTGTGCGAGGATGACGTTTGTCTCCATCTACGCTAAATATATGTATCTATTAAAATCTTTGCGTTCGAAAAACGAAATTGACCAATTGCACGACATTTCAGATTAGGCATGTACCACGTAGCAGAGGTGCAAGGGTGGACCAAAGCGAAGAACGGTGACATAAGCGTCAACAAAGCCATTATGTGGTCCAGCATAAGCGGCGTTATGAGCGGAGTGGCTGCCAACCCTATGTCAGTCCTCAAAACTAGGATACAGGCCACCGCGCATCCCAGCATCGCTGTCGGGAGACAGCATCGATATAAAGGTTAAAAACAACTCTAAGCCATACTCAAAGTTCTTGTGTAGAGATGTTTATATAGGTAGTTATTAATTTAATTTTTAAGCTTTATCTTTTTTAATTAGAAGCTTGACAAGTCCGTTATATTAAGTGGTGTGTCGTAAATCAAATTACGAGATTAAGAGTAAGAGTCCAGGGTTGATGGGTTTCAGGGATGATGGATGGCATGGTCACCATTTACAAGACTGAAGGAGTGAGGGGCTATTTCGCAGGAGTGACAGCCACCTGTGCTCGATTGGCCATTGGCAGCGCGGCGCAACTCACTACATTCTCCACGTAATTATATCATTAACCTATTAATGATACCTAGGTTTACCTAGGGTAAATAACCCTAACATTTTTTCTTCCATTTAAAGATCCGATGTTATGTATTAGCACCATTTTCAGTTTCCAATATACCTACAGTTTCGGTGCATTTATAATTAGTATAACGCTATGTTTCTCCCCAGTGTGAAAGAAGCGTTGCTGTCACACGGCATTTGCACCAGCACACCTTTAGGGCTCGCGTTCTCAGCCAGCGCCGTCAGCGGCGTCATGGTGGCCGTCATCATTTGCCCCTTCGACGTCACCACCGTCAGACTTTACAACCAGGGTAATTGTAAATGTTAAACTAATACTCCAGGCGTTTGCAGGGTGAAAGAAGCCATCAGATCGCGAGGGTACTACGAGAATTCGCCAGTGATGCGTGCGTTTGTGGCCAGCTTAGTGAGCAGTGTGCTGTGTGTGATTGTTGAGACCCCGCTCGACGTAGTGAATACGCGGCTTTACAATCAGGGTAACATGTCCACGTCTGTCTGCTGCTTTATACGGGTGGTTGTAGAGACCACCCGTAACCTATTTGCTTATTAGCCTATCTCTGTTCTTATTAATTTACTTATTTGGTGATGCAATTTGTCTACTTTTTGTTTGCTGTTGGCTTTTTCGTCTTAGATAATTACTTATTGTCTTTGCGTAGTTGTGGAATTACACTTATTTTTTATTTATTTAGCGTGATTCGTTAAATTATTTAGAACAATGCCATTTTATAAAAACTGTTGGTTCTTTAAAGTGTCCTAAAAGGCATCTATCTGATTTGCACTAATAAAGTTTCTATTTTTCTTTTCAGGTTCTGGAACTAAAGACACCCTGCTCTACAAAGGAGTATTTGACTGTCTAACGAAGATTTACAAAAAGGAAGGCTTTTACGGCTTGTACAAAGGGATAGGACCTCTGTACTTGAGGATAGCGCCTCACACGACCCTCTCGCTAGTCATATGGGACATGTTAAACAATTTATTAATACCCGCTAAAAGTAAAAACAGTTAAAAATTTACTTTAGTTTTTTATTAACTAAAAACCTTCGCAGAAAATACCACTCACATGAAAAAAACATAGAAACGACCAATAATTAAAAAAACATCAAAACTGTCTGCGAATTCGTTAGTAAAAAAAATGTGAACGTGTTATTTATCATTGTTATAGCAAGCTATCGGTGGCGAGAAATGTATCTCCCAATCGACATCCAAAGAGCTGCACTCTGAACTTACGTCTTTATCATCACAGGAACAGCTGTCCAAATCATCATCATCATTATTTTCTTCCGGGCAATTACAATCAGGGTTATTAGGGTCATACGGCAGCAAGCCTATAGCCTGCTGGCCTGCTGGTAAGCCTTGAAACAGGCATTTTTCTGGCAGATGTCTGGATCATAGTGATCTGACCAGACTTCCTTCACCGCCTTTCTGATCAAACGTCTCTGCTTCCTCTCCTTCGCTTTAATCCTGTCTTCGTTATCTTCTGGAGCAATCTTGTAAATCAAAGGACTGCAGTTGTCTACATTGACCTCGTCTTTTCCCGGTTCAACCTGCATCTCGATAATGTATTCTCCATTTCTTTTACAAACTATCAAAGTCGGTTTTTCTTCGACACGTTTTTTGACCTTTTTGACTGGTTTCGAAATCTCAACATTGTACTGGCGGCTTTTAGCTTTGTTTAGCATGGAAAGAAGGCGCTTTGAAATTGCCCCTGGCTTCCAACCTCGAGCGATCTCCTGAAACAGCCACATAATAAATTTGCAAAGTTATATAAGTAGACATTTATAGGCAAAAAGATTATCCAAAAAAAAATAAAAAAAAACTTACTTTGCATAACGAATCCTGGATGGTAAGGGTACGGGATGTTTAACATTCTTAAGAGCAAACAAAAGTAGGTATTAAAGAATAATTTATTTTATCTTACAGTTACAGTAACGTTACAAATTTTAGCTTAATCCATTACCAAAAAAACATTGTGTTTAATATCTAATTCAACTCCAAATAAAAACAAAAACGGACATAGAATCACTGCGGAAGCAGTACACGCAATGCCAAAAAATCTACACAGCGTATCTGTATCTGTATTGAGCTTGAGTAGCAACATCCCTGCTTTTTGTGGTCGTGCCATATTCCATTTCGTTATACTTGGCAGGTTGATTTCTTAAAAACTTTTCGTATTGCTGATTCTTCATCGTTTCAGCATTGATGAAGGAACTGAGACAAGGCACGTGAAATGAACTCGTACTTTTGCCCTGATTTGCTAAATGAGCTAATCTTTCACTCGGCCTTAAGTTTTTGTAGTCCCTTAGTCTGAAATATGTCTTATTTCCATGGCCATCTACTGCTACTATTCCTTTGTCGGATGGCAGTGCATGTTTACACTTATTTCTATCAGAAAAGAATGTAGATTCGGTGCCAGCCACTTTTTTACCCCTTTTACCACCTGGAACTCGAGGCGGTACTGGAATTTTGACGTCTTCTCCATGTTTTAACATCTCAGTAAGCCTCTGTAGCAGAAGTATCTTATCATGACCGTGGCCCAAAATACCTAACTTAGAGAGTTGTTTCGCATTAGCATCACCGAAACAGCTCCAGAGATTTTCAGAAGCTTTATACGCAATTGGTTTTTCTTCTTTCTTTCCTGGAATCGGTTTCTTTGCGACTTTTTTCTGGGGAGCCACACTTTTAGACCTAGGATAATATTTCCATTTATTTGCAGCATCCACGTACCCGTCTACTCCGACCGTGAGCCATGTGCCGTCAGCATCCTGAATTTTTCCGCTTTCACAAACTACTTGATCACCACTAGGCCCAGTAAACATTATCGGTGCCCATCTATCATCGGGTCCGATAAAGCCATCATTATTGATTTCCAACCACTGGTGGTCGGGGCTCCAAAAGCCTCCTAAATCACTACATTGTGTTTTCCCATCGGGACCTTTAAAGAATCTCACCACTTGATTACCGGATCTGTCTAAAAGCTTGACTCTAAAATCTAAATAGGAATATTGGATTTCACGATCTTGCTTTAATATTTTCTTCCCTTTATATGTTGGATCGAAGTGAGCATTTGGTGGCGTAAATTCTACTAGCCATTCATCATCGTCGGTTTCGGAACTATTCGAGACGTCTTCTTCAGAACAAGAGCATGATCGATCTAGGTTTGCGTCTTCTGGCCCAGGAAGCGCAGGGAAGCAAGGGCAATCTGGATCTTCAGTTTCGGGAAGAAAACCAAGAGCTTGTTGATACGTCTTCAAACAGATCTCTTTGCACATGTCAGCAAAGGCACTTTGAATAAACTCTCGTTGATCTCTTTGGAGCCGTCTTTGTTCGCGTTCCTTCTTCTTTTGTCGTTTGCGATTCTCTTCTTGCGTCCTTCCTATTGTATATGTGAGCACCGGTTTGTCTTCAAATGGCTGCTGGTTGAGAGTTCGTGGCTTGGAGTAGGCCTTCATAGTCTCCATTGTAACTGTGTACTCGCCATCTTTCTTGGCCACAGTGATCAGCGGCCGCTTGGCAGGTTTCTTTACCTTTTCTACTTTTCGTTTCTTTTTAGCTACAATGCCGGGATCCTTCGCCAATCTAAGCAAGTGTAATACTTGCTTGTGCACACAACCAGGTTTCCATGATGGTCGGAACTAAAGTAAAAAAAAAACAAAATAAAAGAAGTTTTTCAAATAATATTATAATTTGTATCATGTATCAGAAATATTACTAGTCGTACCTTCATTCCAGGTACATCTTCAGCTGTCCATAACCACCCCATGCTCTTTGGAACAGGGTTGAGAGTTCCCGTACATGGCATTGCGCATTTACTGTGCCCTATTTGTGGAGCTGAAAAAGTAACCAAATTGTTGTTAGGGTGTTCACAGATTAAACTAGTCTTACACTAGTTTTAACTTAAGACTTCATTTTTAAAGTTGAATTTCATGATATGTAATAGTAGGTAGTAGTGGTGATGTCCAACCCAGTCTGGCAATGGCCAGAAATAGGTATATACTATAATGGGCCGGAAACTACATATCATAATGGGGACATAAAACTGCCCTGTACACTGAGGCGGAGAATAGAGAGAAGCGGAAACTGAATTGTGCAAAATATTAACCAATAGAATTGCAAAACAAATCTGAAAAAAATAGAACTCCAAAAAAAATGGTATAGGTATTTTTTGTTAACATTTTTAGTCACGGCGTGCGAGCAGGACAGGTTAGATTCGAAGTGGGATAGGAGCGTTACAAGAGTGAGATCGAAGTAAGTGGAATCGGACCACTCGAGAAAACCGTGGGATGGAAGTTATTTCACCACGTAAGAAGTCACGGGTAACAGCTAAAATAACAAAAAAATATATACTAATACGTACGTATACCTGTGTAACCATAGTTAAATTTGAATCTGGCGTCATTCCGTTCTCTTTTCTTTTTTCTACAGTACTCTTTATCAGATTCAATATCAACAGGGGCCGCGCCCGTGGGGGTTTTCGCTCCTGGAGAAGCTGGTTTGCCTGCCGTTGGCGATTTGTTGCCCTTTTTATTAGAAGATTTACTATTTTTGCTCCGATCGCTTCCAGATGTACTCTTTCTTCTATTTTTATCAGATTTATGATAGATAGGACACGGAAATAATCCCGTTTGATTCGTCTTGGTCAAGTCTTCTCCAGTTTTCTCAAAACCTCCACATATTCCGCAATACGTTGTGCGCTTTACAAATCCAAAAGTGCACTCGCATTCACAAAAGCAATTCTTTTCGTCGTAATTCATTTTTGCTGTCATTCCTCCGACGACCTTTTCGAGCTCGTCGCGACGATTTTTCTTGAGACTTGACAAATCCACTTGGATGGTATCCCGACTTCGTGGTGGGAGTTTTCTCTTTTCCAAAACACCGCATCTTACTTTATCGCATTGTGTAACAGAAAATCTGTTGCAAGGTTTATGTATACATGTACCATCATCCATTTGTTTCACGCATTCCTTATCACAAACCATATGCAGGCTTTGAGTTTGAGGACTCTCGTTATCATTAGAGGCGCTGGCTTTAGAAGGAGATTCTTGAGATGTGGCAGATTTCGACGAGCCCTTCTCATTGAATTCATTTTCAACGGTACAGTAGCCGACGCAAAAAACTCGATTACCTAAAGGCTTGCCAGCATCACCAAACATATAATTTAGGAAATTGAAACGTTTTTTGTCGATTACTGAGCAGGATTTGGATCTGACGACATCGTCTTTAATTTTCTTGTTTAAATCGTTACCGCTCTTAACTAAATTCAACGAGATCGGTTTCACTTCCATTTTCTTGCTTATATTTTCTTTGTGTGTCTGCATTGATAGTACGTTCAGGTCGTTTCCTTCATTGATTTCATCCTTTTTGGTCGGAGCTCCATTAATTGTATCTTGATCGGTTTCAATTGGTATTTTACTTTTTGTTGTTTTAGATTTGTTAGATGTCTGCTTTTTAGACTTACCGCCGCTGTAAAGAGTTTTAATAGTTCCTTGGTCACCTAGTAATGCAAGAGCGGTTGCTTCATTAGGTTTTGAGTTTGATGTAGTGTTATGGTATTTTCTAGTATTTTGGCCTGGTAATGCGATGTAACGGTTATACGATGTGAGTTTATCTCTCAAATGAGTAAGCTTTATATTGAGTATTATTGTCGCTATACATCTGGACGAAGTGTCATCATAGACGTTATGACTGCCGCTGACCACAATTGGAGCAATGATGGCTTTTGTGGCCAGCACATACAAATAATCAATGTAGAGGGGGCTCCAAGGAACGTGAACGGATCCTATTTTTCTCCTGTGATCGTCTTTAGTAAAAAGTGTCACTTCGATGGGATAGTTTTTCATCGTTGTTATCAACTTGGTTATCGGACTAGTGAACAGTATAGATTGACCGCTTTGCACCTTCCCTTCAACGGGTGGCTTCTGATCTAACTCATTATCTTCTCTCACCTTGATTCTCTTTTTTAACCGTTTCTTAGATATCAATGGGTCTGTTCTATTCGGATCTCTTAGAGTAAGTTTGAAAACATCGGCAAATTTACTCTTTATGTAAAACTGTTTGCAGTCAGTGAAACTTTTTAGATCTTCAACCACGATTTCAAACAAGAACATTGAATCTGGAAAAGACATTTTTGCTTCCCTACAACTTTTACAAAATTTGATGTAGGTACTCGATTTTCTTTTTTCATTGATTTATGTTCATATTAAAACATAATTTGCTGATTATTCACTAAAAATTAATCATTAACTTGGAATTTAAAATTTTGCCAAAAACTTATGTGCTAAGTTTTGTATGAAAATTTAATTTGTCAAAAAGACATTACATTTTAGTTTTTTTTTTCTAGTCTGCCATGACCACATTCTAAGTATTTTCTAAGGAGACCTAATCAAGAATTTCGTAAAAAAAAAACAAACATAAAAAGTTCGTACTCAACTCTCGTACTGCTGCAGTCGCTAGAAGAATACCGGGTACTTGGAACGTTGGTTGGACACACACGCCATGTGGTTTTTACCCAGCAAATGTTGTCACACCCTGGCAAAGGTCTAATGCACGTTTTTTCAAAACACATGCAGTTCGCTATTTTTTAACTCATCTAATTCAAAAAACTGCCTGCCTGCAGTCTTGTATTTTACAAGCACCTCGATAACGCCAAATCATTCCGTTCTACAAACCTACTCAGAGCGAAAAAGATTTCCGTCATTGAATTCTTTCGATTTACAAAAATCAATTGATCAATTTCTCTTATTTTGCTATTTGCTTTTTTGGTATTTAAAAAAAGAGTATTTTTATCAATAACTAGCTGCGCCCCGCGGTTTCACCCGCTGTCCTGCAAGAATAGCGGAAAGCCGTTCAATTTTCTGGGGTAAAAAGTAATCTACATATTACCTAGGGCTTAAGCTACCTTCATACCAAATTTCGTCAAAATCTGTTTAGCTGTTAAATTGTTAAATCAAATTGTCATCCATACGTCCATTACATAGCTGTCATTTGCGCAAAGAGTATAATAAGTCGTTTTGTTATTCCAAGTCTGATTCTTTTTTGTTATACCTCGTTTGATAGTGACTGATGTTTTATGTCAATTCACACTTGAATGCTATCGAATTTATTTAATAGAAATAAATAGTATAATAGGAATAAATAGTATAATAGGAATAAATAGTATCCTATGTGCGTTTCCTGGCTCTAAGCTACCTCCTCACCAATTTTCAGCCATATTGGTAAAGCCGTTCTTGAGTTATAAGTAGTGTAACTAACACGACTTTCTTTTATATATATATATAGATAGTATTTTTTTCAATAAATTGAATGATAGGCTTGCGTTTGACCGCCATCACGCCTGATCGGAAGCAATGATGCGGTCTATGATGGAGCTGGCTTGCCTAGAAGAAACCGATTCACTCGCAACTTGGAAGACACCCAGATTATAGCTACCGGGAAACACCCACTCGGGCAGAGCATTCCACTCTCTAGCAGTACGCACAATAAAGGTCAAAGCGCTTCGTTCGTTAAATAATTTTTATGAAATAAATAATTTAATCAACACTAAATAACCATAATTATACATCCAAATTTCCAACAAATCCGATATTTCTGGTTGTTCTTCAAATTTACATGAACGTTACTCTATCGTCAAAACTTCAAGAATATGAACGAGAGATTGTCGTCGACCTGGTTCTATTGCTCTCTCTCAACGACATCACTGGAGCCAGCTTTCTACGACCATAATAGCATGCTGTATTATCCACATTTCTCATGGTATTATTATTCTGCGTTGCTCTGTTGGTCTTTATTAAAGGCCTCATGTCATAAAAGTCTTCGTACATCTGCAGACTTTGCATTATTTCCCTATATTTAGCCATTTTCTTCTCGTCTATCTTCAATCGATCAGAGCACGGCGTTCGAGAGTTTCGATTTCTTTCAAAATTAATCGAATTATTAAATGCAAGAACATTCTTTGTTTTCCCCGCTGATGGAGACTTCTTTGTGTTGTCACTTTTATTACTGTGTGCCGGAGCTGGAGATTTTTCTTTTCTATCTGCACCTTTGTTAGGTGGCGTTTCTTTTTTTGTCTCAGTCTTTGGTTTTGCTGGCGGTTCTGGCTTTTTAGATTTAAGTACGCCAGTATTAGTAGAATTAGTGGCGAGAGATTTGCCAACTTTTGGCCTTGTCGAGTAATAAGCCCACTTGTTGTCTTGGTTTATGTACCCATCGATGCCTATCCTCAAGAAGTGGCCGGCGTTATCGGTAAAGAATCCATCGTCTGACGAATAAAACATGCCATCGGGACCGATAAAATTCATCGGTACCCATCTGTTATCAGGCCCTATGTATCCGTCTTTACCAATCTCCTCCCAAGTATGACCTGGGCCCCAGAAACCCCCGAGATCGCTACATAGCTCTTTACCATCGGTACCTTTAAAGAATCTCGGAACTTGGTTCCCATTCTTATCGAGAACTTTGACTTTGTAGTCGAGATATGTGTACTGACTTTCGTTTTCTACTAAGACAGGTGGATTTTTAGCTTTGGCATCATATCTTGCAGCGGGCGGGCTGAACTCTACTCTCCACTCATCATGGTCTGTGTCACTGGATGAGATAGTGTGTTCATCATCAGAACAAGAACAGGAATCTACGGGAGGAGAGAGGGATGGATCGGGAGCCGTGGCGCAAGGGCAATTAGGGTCGTTGGGATTGGGTAAAGGGAGCACCCCTATCGCTTGATTGTAAGCTTTCAGACAAATCTCTTGACACTTATCTCTAAATGTAGATTGAATCAGTCTGCTTTTCCTTCTGGTTTCTCTACGTTCTCTTCTATCTCGTTGGTTTTTAAGTTTCTTCTTCTCCGCTTCAGTCTTCCCTATAGTGTAAAACAGCGGTGGCTTATCTTCATACGGACACTGGGAAAGAAGTCTTTCTTTGGAAAATTTCTTAAACACTTCCATCGAAACGGTGTACTCGCCATCCTTCTTGGTTACTACAATGGTAGGCTTGTATTCAATTTTCTTCTTTTTCATCATCATTGCGCGTTTCTTCTTAGCTATAACGTCTAGGCCCTCCCTGATTGCTCTGTATCTTCTTACCAGAATCTTGTTTACTGCGCCTGGCTTCCAGTTTGGTCGTGGCTATGAAATAGACGTTGTATTTTAGTCATAACTTTTATATTCAACAAAACGCTGACCGCAAATTACTAGACTAATACAAAGATACAAATCAAACAAGATAATCAAAATACATCATGTATATTAATAAGTAAATAATACATTTTGTTTAGTCTACTTTAATTTGCTTCGGGTAGCTTTGTTATATCGTAATCTTCATCTGTCGTTCTGCGCTCTGGAACGTCTGTTGTAGTACTCATCGCATAAGTCTGCAAAATACAAGTAGGTTTTAAATATATTTTGAAATCGGATTGGAATGCTAAAGTAAGATCCGACACAAGCCATATAGTGCAGCTTTTATGCCTTGGATTAACACAGACTATTTTTCATCATCATCGTTTTACATCAATGCACATGTGAAACCACAGGCCGAAGATAGCATTGAATAAAATAAATAAATTGTAATTATTTAGTAAAAGAAAAATAATAAAATCAAAACTTACCATGAAAGAAAACACAAAAATATATATTTTTTAATTGTTTATGATTTCTGAGACAATTTATTGAAGAAAAAAAAAAACAAATTTTCCATGCAACAAGGTGCCCATTTTCCCATTAAACCATGATATACGAGTACTTCATTTTGATCAAACCTCCCTCTGAACACGATTCCC
Organism: Alcis repandata; assembly: GCA_949125135.1. Taxonomy (NCBI): domain Eukaryota; kingdom Metazoa; phylum Arthropoda; class Insecta; order Lepidoptera; family Geometridae; genus Alcis; species Alcis repandata. The sequence continues at coordinate 3,332,836 of OX421226.1, read as the reverse complement.
CGGTTTGACCCTGCAAAATTAACGTCTTCCCTAAACGTAATCTTGGATCCACGCCTGCTCTGCCTCTATAGCAGCGCAAATTTATTGCTATAGTTTATCTCGTGATACCAGACCCACGGTAGCGCTTAGTTGTAAAGGCAAGTCGCGGTCATCCATCCTAAATACTGACCGTGTCTTTGCGATTAGTAACAAATACCTAGTCGATCTACGATCTACTATGAGCGCTAAGCTAACTTAATAGCTGAGGCACCTAAGGCTCAGCTTTATTACTTAAATACTTGAGAATTTGAATGAGAAAGGCACCTTCATTCCGGGAATATCGTCAGCGGTCCAGTTCCAGCCCATGGTCTTAGGAACAGGTGGGTAAGGATATTTGCTCCCAAATGGCCCTGGCTCTTTCATACAGTTATGGGAGACTATCTCTGAAAAAATAATAAAATATGTGTAAATAGGCTTAGAAGAGTAAAAATAGTTTTGGTAAGTTAAATTAATAGTAAATCAAAGTATACTTACGTCGTGTCTCGACTTCAGCAGCGTGTTTGCTTTCCTTGTTGCGCTTCGACTCTTTCTTCTTCTTCTTCTTTTCATTCGAGTCCTCTGCACCCGACTCTTTCTGTTCTTTAGTCTCGTCTTTCGGTTTTTTATCTTTCGCCTCTGCCTCCTTCGTCTTGGGCGCTGGTCTCGATACTTTCTTTTTCGCAGTGATTTTCGCTATAGGTTCATCAACATCATCCTCTTCATCTGCCCATATCTTTGGAGTTCTTATGATCTTTCTATCGTAAAGCTTGTTGTAGACCGGACACGGGTGGGGTTTGACGTACGACGGCTGATCCGCCATGTCATCTCCCAGACACTCATAGCCACCGCAAACTGCACAGTAAGTGGTATGTTTCGCTAATTTGAAAGTACACACGCAGTCACAATAGCACGGGTCGTCAACATCAACGGCTGCTGCTTTTGCCTTCCTCTTGCAAGCTAGCACTGCGTCTGAGATAAATTGCTTAACTTTGTCAGCGACGTCGCAAGTCTTCACGCAGCAAGGGCTGTAGATGTCCCTGAAATTTAAAACCACGTTGCTGTCGGCCGGACTGGGTGGAAAATCGCCGACTTGTTCGCAAACCGGTGTTTGACACTTGGATGTTGAATATTCAGAATCGTCTTTTCTGCTGCCCGTTGAGCATGTAGTTTTACTACAGGTCACCCTTTCAGAAGCGGACTTGCTGTATATGCAGTCGGAAGAGCAAATTTCTTTTTTTTCTTTAGGAGTAGTAGTCCCAGGAGTCTCACTCGGACTGCTACCCGCACTCCCACGAGGACTTTTATTATCGAGTTCAACAGTAAAATAGTACACATCGTAGACTTGATTTTTTGCTTTGAATGGACATAGTTTTCCGTCACAATTTGAAACATCACTATCGCTGTTTTGACAATCTTTGCTGCAAATTGATTCGCAAGATGTCGTTCTTTTATTTAATGCTTTTTGCATAGCCTGGATGCAAGCGCATTGAGTAGACAAACCCTCGACCGTAGCCGGTCGGCTAAAAACGCCTTCATGCCGGATAAATTGTAAAATTTTCTCCGCCATAGTACACGACTTGCTTCCACAAGGGCCAATAAGCTCGTTTAGGTCAAATCGTTGATTGTCTTCATCGACGAGGTTTTCGATATAAGCCCGCAAGTCTCTTGCTATTCTGCAGTCCGGTTTGCCGCAAGGACCTCTCATGTTTGCTATATCGAATTTCATTGTGTGTTCTTCTGAACTATTTCCTGCTTCGATACACAACGGGCAAGGTTCCGACTGAGCGGCTTTTTTGAATCTGTCTGCAAATCCGCCTTCAGGCCATTCAGTTTCTTTGCAGTAGCAGAGTCTGTCAATATCTGTGGCTTTGACTCTTGGACATATCGTTGGACGTGGAGTCAACATCCTCATACTGTCGTTGCAAGATACGATGATCTTCCTTACGTAGTCGATGATAAAGTCGACATCGGGACAGGTTTCCGGAGATTTGTATATAGATTCGGGAGGTTTATCTGCATTTGCCATGCAGCAGTAATCTCCATCGTTGAAGAAGGTTAGATTAGCACCCGGAGCGTTCTTATAATCAGCATAGTTAATCTTTCCACTTTGTTTAACAGGTTTGTCGATAATATAATTGTTTTCAATTTTATTAGAGTTCTGTTCAAAATCTTCATCGGTGGTTTTGTAAGTGCACATATATGAAGTGAGTTTATTGTTCATACCTGTGTACAACACCTTCTTGACAACAGGGTCTTCATTCAGAGTACGAAAAGATGAGCAAACCTTGTCACCGAGGTAAGTCAGTTTGACTTGCAACCATAACTTTGCTACTATTTTAGCTGTGTTTTCTTCAAACATATTATATGATTCTCCCAAGGTTATGGGCACGGAAACCTTGATTCCATTAGCGATTTTCTGTAAGTATTGGATAAAAACAGGATGCCAAGGAATAGAGTTCGATCCGATGAACGTGAAGTTGTCCTCCTGGTTCCATAGCGAGACTTCCAAAGAATACTTATTCATGGTTTGTATGAGAAACTCTGCATTGCTAGTAAACAGCACCGATTGGCCAGATTGAATCACAGGTTCTGGAGGCGGTAATTCGATCTTTCCTTTCTTACCTTTCTTTTTTGGCTTTGGCTTTGGTTTCTTTTTCTTTTTACCGGGTGGTTCGGGAGGTAAAGGAAGTGGTTCTGGCATTACAATGTGCATTTGTTTAGGGTCCTTTAGTTCGAGCGAAAACACGTTCGCGAATTCGCTCCGTATAATAAGGCATCGGGTGTCTACCTTAATCTCAACATTCTCGACCACCACCTCAAATATGAACATACCATTTTGGACAGCCATTTACGGTTTTTTTCCTATTTAGTCGGAACTATGATCTATCTCACATAATTATAAAGTGACGAACTATCCCAATTCTTTGGCAAGTACCTACGTATAATTTTTATTTTTAATGATTTCTTGAAGGTAAATAATACTGTATAAATTTTGAATTTTTAAAGAGATTTATAAAATTTGACACTAACTAAGTAATCATTATTTGACGGTTGACGGCAAATATACAACCTCCCAAGAAGGTCGGTAGGAGCCGAAATAAATTGATCTAAAAGTTCCTTGCCAATAAGCGATCTCAATAAGTAAATCAGGGTTCCGCATTTATGTAAATAATCGAATAAACACGTGACCAAAATGCTGGCCTCTAATATCTCGCCCAAAGTGTGAGCATCGCCATACAACGTGGTAATGGGGCCAGCATTTTGGGAACAATTCCCGCAGGCAGCGGCCTTTTAGATTAGTTTAGTTTAGTTTTATTGGTTTAGTTTTTAATTTAATTACATTTTAATTTTCATATGTATTTTCATTACTAAATAATAATAAATAAATAAACGTTTCACACTCATAGCTCCACTAGGAATAAATCCTGTGTCGGGGATGCCATGGAACACACACAAAGAGACAAGGACAATTAACTAACACCCAGACCCAGAACAGATATTTAAATTCATCATTCAAACATCTGCCCGGCCGGGAATTGAACCCGGGACCTCTGGCATATAAGGCGGCTACACTACCGCTGACCCAAACAGGCCGACAAGGTAGGTATAGGTATGCTATAATGGGCCCTTTTGAACCATAATGCTTTCTGTACTTTTCTTTTTATTAGTCTTTTAGTTGTATGTTTACCTTTTAGCTATACTTACCTACTTAATTAACAAGCACTAAACGCTTTATTAAAGCGCAGTTTGAAAAGCAGGAAAATAAAAAAACCTCTTTCCACAGATCGAAGATACGGTGATATTATTCGTGAATTTTCGTCGTTTTGATACAATCCGATGTTACAACCAAAAACAACAACAGTTATTACCGAGGCACTTATAAGTCCTCATTGGTTTAAAAGCATGTTAGATAATTTTTTTTTTACCAGTAGGTAAATAATGGTTCAGCTTTATGTAATAAATAATTCATTTATTCGCTATTTTCACGTTAATCAGCACAGTTCTATTGCGTACAATTTTTTGGCCGGGTGGAGCGAGCCGAGCCGAGTGACGCCATGGGTAATTAACATAGGAAATTTTTCTTGGTTAAATTCTCAAGATTATAATGGAAATGAAAAATGAGAGATCATTTGATATTTTGGAGTTGGCAGCACTAACCATCAGTGTTCACAACCTAAAGCCAGGCAATTATCGTACCAGGGCCGTAAAATTATCGTATATGGGATAATATGGATTAAAATTATCGTATCCATCAGAAAAATAGCTAATTACCTACATTAAAAAATCATATGAAACGTGACATTTATGTTGCAAATGCTATAAAGTTTGAATCTTGTAACCTTCTGTTTTTTTAATTTAAAAAAAAAAACAAATTTTAAATGTTCGACATGTGGCACAGACCTGCGCCGGGCCCTCGTCCACTTTGCGTTTAATAAACGCGCCAAAATTTCGAATGTCTAGAAGAAAATAATAATGTTATGGGATAGAGAATCATGAAAACAAGCATATTTTCCAAAAACTCAAGAGATTCTATATTTGCGAGAACAATATACACAAATATTGATGAAACTTAGACACGTTGACTCGCGAACGTACACATGTGTACGTTTCCGAGCCACCATTTTGAAAAGGTTACGCCCATTCGATTCTCATTCGATTCTCATTCGACCTTTTCAAAATGGTGCGTGTCCGTACACATGTGTACGTTTCCGAGCCTACTGAAATTTAAATTTAAATAACGTCTCGCGAGTCAAAGGGTCATTTATAAGAATATAAAAATATACAATTTTAAATCTTTTCCGTAAAAGAGGAACAAAAATACGCAATATACTCTCTTTGAACGATATGGTGTTCGCTTTAAGTATAATTATGACGATGATATCGATATCGATCGCTGATTGGAAGACAGTGGCAACCAATGAAAGGATTGCGCCATGATTGGCCATGAAGCAGCAGTATGTTTTCCTAAGAAAGAAATGTGCCATGCCAATAGATGGCGCTGACAGTTAAAAAACAACCGTAATTGTTATTGGGTTATCGACTATCGGTGTACAGGGTGTACTTAATTATCAAATTTTGCATCTGAAAATTATCGTACAATCTGCGTACGATAGTCGTGTCCTATCGTACATCGTACGTAGGTATGAAATTATCGTACATGTACGATAATTATCGTACGGTTGTGAACCCTGCTAACCATAACAGTGACAAATGTAGTGCTGCCAGCTTAATGCTTTTGGCCCTAGACCTAGTTATTTTTTTAACATGCCTAGTGCTTTGTCTGAGATTTTATTGCTTGGTAGAAAGTCTAGTGATGATTTGTTTGATCTGGTTATTTTGTTTTATAACCGTTTTGTTTGTGATTTTTTGTTGCACAATGTATAGTACACAAATTAAATTCTGCATTTGACAAGTAACTATTGAATAACAAAAAATAATATTCTTGAATGAGACTACTTTAATTTAGGCATTTCATATGTTTAGTACTAAAATAAATCTATTGCTATTTTGACTCAGTGATATTCCCATATTCCAAGAAAATAGCGCTTTTTGACTGTTTTGGAGCTTTTTCTTTTTATACCTAGCAGCACTACACAAACCGTCACAAACGTCATCCGTCCGTGCCGTGCGCGCACTCGCTGAAATAGGAAAAATGAATTTTCGTAATTTTCTCGGTCAGTTCTCCAGTTTCTACCAAAGAATATTGTTAGTTTCCTCCTAAAATAATGTTCTTACAGTGCCTTCTTCATGAAACGTAAGAGATGATTTGTGATAGACTGAAATACTAGATATTCTGCATCAAGGTAAGCTACACAGAATTCTTATCTCATAAATAAATTAAAAAGGTCTTGGTAAGCTGTCTGACTATTGACAAAACGCGTTTTAAAATGATTTTGTGATAATTTATAAGTGGTAGAACATGATAAATTGGAGTATTGGATACAATATTGTTATTTAAAGTATTATTGTAATAGCACTTGCTGATTGTGTCTAAGAAATCACATGCTTTTTGTTTACTTTTGCGTAAGAAATCCATAATACCAAAGTCCGCGATAATTTCGGAATTCGGAGCGTGTGCAAACGAACTAACCCAATTTTTATTTGAAATAACATCAATGGAAACTTTAATAAAATAAATACCTTTATTGGCACCATGAAGAAAAAAAACGTAAATACGGAAAATCCTATGAAATAGGCGAAAAAGTGGTCTTAATTCTTGATTATATTTTTTTTTGCTGTTGAAAGAAAAGGATTGTTTTAGACATTACATTACTAGACTGAAGCAAACAAAACAGTAGATCTGTTAATATTGTCACCAATTGTTTTACTAAAAATTCTAAGTTTGTGCGACCTCATTAAATATTGATGTGGTTATTGCTTGAGTGTGTGATAGATTAGTTTGTGATGTTTTGCTGTTAATTACTACAATTTATTAACCCAGGAGTCCAATACCTAAGGTAGGTCAAAATTACTTTATTTCAAAATTTCTTGTAATATGGTTTGGATTTGTTTGGGCTGTTTCTTTAATTTTACTGAGTAAATAAGCACAGTGTGGAGTGAAAATTATTGCAAAAAAATTTAAGTTACATAAATAAATTATGTAACTTCTTATTTTCAAGTGGTGTAAATACTTTTTGTAGGTTTTATAACATAAGAATAAGAATAGACATAACGTAAATAATTCTTAAAATGGCTGATTGTTTAACAAATGGATAACTCTTTAAATTCCTATAAGAAAAATATGATAGGCAATTAAAAATAATTTGGAAAAATATATTAATGTAAGCTCATCTCAAGATTCATTTAATTATCCATGTTCAATTATTTCAGAATGGATTTTGCAGTGGGAGGTTTAGCCGGTGTGGGCGCTGGATTTTTCAGTAACCCGTTTGACGTGGTTAAAACCCGCATGCAGCTCCAGGGCGAGCTCCGGGCTAAGGGACAGCATGCGGTGCACTACAAGAACATACCTCATGCAATGTTCACAATAGTGAAGCATGATGGGGTGTCGGCTTTGCAGAAGGGACTTGTGCCAGCTCTGTGGTTCCAGTTGGTTGTTAATGGGGTCAGGTGAGGAATGTCTTTTATTAGATTAGATATCTCTTGCAAGGATCTGTAAAATTTCAAATATATTTTTCATATAATCTTCAAAGTAAAATTCACATTTTGTTGTAGGTACTTGTAGTATTCATTTTATCATATAACCTTGTTTAGTTGAGACCATTGATCCCCCCCCCCCCTATCAATGGTTAAAAGCAATGGTCAAAGTCAAAGTTATCAAATAAAATAAATTCCCAAAGTCACTACTATTTCTGCGTCCAGATATGCTTAATTACAATAATCAACTTATTTTCAGGCTAGGCATATACCAGCAGGCCGACAACTTAGGCCTATTACGTGACGAGCAAGGCCAAACCATGTTCATAAACAGTCTATTCTTTGGCTGCATCTCAGGCATGAGCGGAGCGTTTTTCGGCAGCCCGCTACAGCTTGTCAAGACGCAGCTCATGTCGTATTCCTCGGAAAAGATTGCTGTAGGCACTCAGCATGCTCATAAAGGATTGACGTATGCCCTGTCAAAGATATATAGGAAGAATGGACTGTCAGGTCTTTGGAGAGGTTGTCACGGGATGATGATTCGGAATTCTATTGGATCCGCGTCGCAGATAGCGGCTTTTGCTGTGTAAGTATCTTATCATTAATCGTTATTCATACTGCTTGAGTAAATGTAGAATTAATCTCTTCAACCTATATTTACGATATTGATGTAATTTAATGCAATATAATTTGAAACAGGATAGAACGAAATACTAGCAATAGTGTGTCCCCCTGTTTTAGATAATACTCGTATTTTTATTAAATAGTGTAATGCTATTAATAAATATTAATCCCAACGCATGTTCTGTACCACAATGGTACAAATGTCACCATTATATAACATATGAAGTAACTAGTAACTATACGGACATAGCAACTACACCTAAAACCATAAACTTCCTATACGCAAACGCTCGCAGCTTAGTCAAGAAGGGCAAACATGATGAACTGAGATGCATTGTGGAAACATTTCATAAAACCTTGGATGTTATTGTTATCACAGAAACATGGATTAAAAATGAGAATGACGCCAAGAGACTTCACTTACCAAATTATAATCATTACTATAACTACAGAACCACGACAGTAGGAGGTGGTGTCTCGTTATATATACATAAAAATCGAAATCATGAGTTCCTGGCTGACCATTCTGAAGACTTTAACCACTATCTTTGGGTCCATCTGAAAAATCTTTCTCTGGATATTGGAGTTGTATATAAACAGCCGTCGTCTAATGTAAAGGATTTTCTAAATACACTTAGCCTCCAACTGGCAAGAAGAAAAAGAACTATTATGTTTGGTGACCTGAACCTGAATTTACTAAGCAAAGAAAACTCTATAAAAGAATATAAGACTGTTCTAAAAGAGAATGACTTAAGAATTTTAAATAGGATTGATAAAGAATACTGTACACGTAAAACTGATACCAGTGCGACTATTCTAGACCACGTTTGCACTTCTCTAAAAGACAATACTTTTCATATGGCTATCATTGAAACATCCTTCTCAGATCACAGACAAATTTACCTAGAAGTGAAGCGAGTCAAACTAGAACCAGTTAAACGAATACAATACGAAGCAGTAAATTACAATAACTTGTTGCAAACGGTTAAAGACTCTCTTATGACTAATCTGAATAATGAATACACATTACTAGAAACTACTTTGTTGAAAGCGATCTCGCAAAACAAGGTTACTAAGACCAAACTACAAAATCCACCTAGAAAAGATTGGATAAAGAAAGACTTACTTAATTTGATAAATAAAAGAAATATTCTATGGCATAAAACTAAGCAATTTCCTGTCGATGATGAGTTCAAACGTAAATTTTTGCAACAAAAAAAGGCAACATATGTAGCCATTCAAAAAACTAAGAATCAGTATTACCATAACGCTTTTAAAAACTGTGAGAAAAATCCTTTAAAAATGTGGCTTCTTTTAAATAACTTATCAAATAACAAAATAAAAAACAAAACAACTCTCTTAAAATTAAATACGCCTACCGGTCAGATTACAGATACAAAGGAAATTTGTGAATGTTTCAACTCTTTTTTCTCAAATATAGGTGCCGAGCTTGCAAATCAAATACCAAAAAAATATCACACTATCCCAGAACCTGATAATAACTCTGAATCTCAATGTAATAAGCCGATTCTCATGGATTTAAAACCCGCTACTGTAGATGAGGTATTAAGAATAATCACAAACTTTGACTCTAACACAAGTGCTGGTATAGATGGCGTGACAACAAAAATGCTCAAATGTGTTAAAAATCCAATAGCCGCAAGTCTAACGCAGTGTATAAATAAGTGTCTAGCTGCTGGTGAATTTCCAGACTCCTTGAAAATAGCTCGAGTAAGTCCTATTTACAAGGCAGGAAGTAAAATGGACCCTGGAAATTACCGACCGATTTCTGTCCTACCTATCCTATCAAAAGTGTTTGAAAAAATCTTACATAACCGGCTTAGTGAATATCTCGAATCTAACAATTTTTTATTTAAAAAGCAATATGGTTTTCGGCCAAAATCTAATACCGTTACGGCAACTATTGATCTAGTCACATCCATAAAACAGAATATTGATAAAAAACTTATAAACCTAGGGATCTTCATTGACCTAAAAAAAGCGTTTGACACAGTCAGCCATAAAAAGCTTCTAGCGAAGTTAAAGAGCATAGGATTAATTGGCTCGGCCTTCAAGATTTTTCAATCGTATCTTTTAAACCGGTATCAGATTACCAAAATAGACGGAATCGAGAGCTTACCCCAAATGATTACTTATGGCGTTCCCCAAGGTTCTATTCTCGGGCCTCTGCTGTTTCTTATCTACATTAACGATATACACACAATTGGATTGTATGGCGATATAACTCTATATGCCGATGACACTAGTCTCTTTTACGCTGGTACCTCCATAGTTCACATTATAGATAAAGCGCAACATGATCTTGACCTACTAAACACTTGGCTGCAATCTAACTTACTTACTATTAATACATCTAAAACAAATTATATCATATTCGCTGCTAAAAATAAAAAAATTACCAATTTCAATCCATTGACCATCAGTGGCAAAATAATAAACGGAATTAATAAAGAAAAGTATTTAGGCTTAATTCTGGATAGTCAACTCACTTGGAAACCACATTTAGAATATATTAGAAGCAAGCTTACTTCATTAACGGGGGCGCTTCGTGGCATGGCACGATGTCTTCCTAAAAGAGTACGATATACGATCTACAATTCGATGGTTAAACCTCACATAGATTACTTGATCGAAGTTTGGGGAACAGCGGCTAAAACAAATTTGGAAATTTTACAAACAGGCCAAAATAAAATCATAAAAGCTCTATTTCGATATGACTACCTAACGCCTACTACTAAAATTTACGCAGAAACTAAACTTATGAATATACCTCAAATATACAAATATAATACATGTATTTTAATAAGGAAAGTTCTTACAAAAGACATACATACTCAACTAACATTTACAAAAAAGATAAATGTACAAAAAATTTTAACGAGACAAGCCAATAATATATGCTTAGCTAAAAAACCTAGAACAAACTACGGACTAAAAAATATTATGTTTGAGGGAGCTTATCTATACAATAAATTACCAAAAGAAATTAAACAATCGAAGTCACTATATGTTTTTAAAAAACTATTAAAGCTACACGTATTAAAGGATTTTTCATTTGTAAATATTAATAACTAGCCTACGCTAGTTACACACTAACCTGCACAATAATTTCATTCATATGCCATCCATATTTCTTTTCCTTATCACTTCAAATATTAGTTAAATTTGTTTATATTGTTTAAAACTTTAAATCTTCTAACTGGGCTCACTGCCAATGTGACGCCACCTTTAGCGCGTCGCTCGCGAGTCGCCTATTGTTCTCCGGGCGCAGCACGTAAACACCGGACTGAGTTCTGGCAAATATTTAACTACCTCACAAAAAAAAAAAAAAGTTCATTTTACTATTTTTAAGTCCGTTGTGCTTAGCAGCACTAGCATTGTATACAACGTAAAAATTCTTTAACCACATTATGGTAAAACTGGTGTCTATCTGTTTGTCCGTGCATCTTTATGTATAAAACGGCTGTTTTATTTAACTCTTATCTGAAGATGAACCAAATTATTAGTAACATTCTTGTCTGTAAATCTAATTTTGTTATCTCAATTTTTTTAATCACAAATTGTAAAAGATTGAGTTTAAAATACCTACTTAGTTATTGATTGTAGTTTGACTTTATTTGTGGTCATTCTTATCTATTTCAGTTGTAAAGAGTGGATGGATGCTAACAACATGTTCCAACAGTCGAAATACCTGTCAGCTTTTGTAGCGAGCAACATTGGTGCGGTTGTAAAAACTGTGTTCCTAACGCCTATGGATGTTATCATGACGAGGCTTTACAATCAAGGTAAGGAGCTAACCAGTCAAATAATAGATAGAAACGAACTCAACAATAAGCCTATGATTCAATATATCTACGAAGATACATTCTGGGTGTCTTCAAGTGGCGAGGGAATCGGTTCCTTCTAGGCAAGCGTGCTCCATCGTAGACCGCATCGTTGCTTACTATCAGGCGAGATGGCGGTCAAACGCAAGCCTATAGTAGAATAAAAAAAAAACAATAATAAACAAATGTGGCACTCTGACTTCTAAGCTCTGAGATTCAAGCAGAAGTCTATCGAAATACACGTGCGGATATTCTAATGATAAATTTATAAGCTAATGCAGTATCCATTGGGCGCTGTCCCGTTTTTCATACACTTTTGAATTAAGGTGATGCATTAATAAACAATTATATAAAATCTGCTGCCACACTTTCATGCGCTCCTTACAAGTCGCTTGCACGCCGCTATTTGAACGTTAAATAGCTACGTATTTTTCGACAGAATTCTTGCTCTTTATCCTTTTTAAAAATTGATTTTGATGTTGATGAATTTCATGGAAAATCTTTCATGAAAAACTTGCCTGTTTTTCTTGTGATTGGCATATTAGTCCTTTTTACAAAAGACCGACGATGTGTGACCCACAAATTACTTTGTGGTGTGGCTGTGACCCATGATTCTATAATAAGCATCATAGATAAATCAAAGTTATCAAATAGCGGCGAGGTCGTTCAGCGTTTGACAATATTTAGGTCGATGATAATACAGTACATTTCGCTAATATGTTTGTCACGACGGAGCATTACACAGATATATAATATAACACCATCTGTGCCCGCGGTTTCACCCGCGTGCTGATGAAATATGGTGATGATGATAAAACTAGACTACTCTATGGACTTTTCTTACTAGAGCTAGACAATGTTTTAATCATAATCAACTATTTTCCACCTACTAACTGCTAAGTGTAGTCTCCTCTTCACCGCGCCATCTTTTCCTTTTTAACCTCCGATGCAAAAAGAGGGGTGTTATAAGTTTGACAGCTATGTGTGTGTCTGTCTGTGTTACTGTAGAACATCTGAACAGATATAAATGCGGTTTTATTATTTGCAAGCTAGTTTTGTAGCGGTGGTTCTTAGACATGTTTTTATCAAAATCGGTTCCGCCGTTGGGGGTATTTTAATTTTTTTTTATTTATTAGAATTTTTCTTCTTTTGGTTGTATACAGGGTTATTTCAAAAACACCAGCAACCTCGCAGGTCTAGATACCTAACATCATAAACAACAACTTTTGCTATGGGACCAACCCGAAATTCGCGAAAAAAAATCAGCTGTTCCATAGAAAAATGTCAATGACACTCGACAAAATGTATGGAACAGCTGATTTTTTTTTCGCGAATTTCGAGTTGGTCCCATAGCAAAAGTTGTTGTTTATGATGTTAGGTATCTAGACCTGCGAGGTTGCTGGTGTTTTTGAAATAACACTGTATACAAAATATTCTTTGTTACAGCGGTAGATGCAAACGGGCGTGGTCTTCTCTACAGCGGTATAGTAGACTGTGCGCGAAAGATCACCAAGTCAGAAGGTATACTCGCCTTCTACAAAGGCATAGGGCCTTCGTATCTAAGGCAAGCGCCGCACACCGTCCTACTCCTGGTCTTTTGGGACATGCTCAAGGATGTTCAGAAGAAGTTTGAAAAGGGTGATGCATTAGAAAAGGCTTAAAAATTTCAGTTTATTTTTTAGGTTCTTAAAACGGGGAATGCTCTGATGACTATTTTAAACTCTAGTCTCTTCCGTTTAATCAGAGAACCGGGGTGCTATCGCCAGAAAAGCTATACATTACAACATATCTTCTAGATATCTTTATGTTATAGAATTTTGTAACTGTCATTCAACCAGTTTTAGTTTTAGTTTAAAAATAGTACAATTTTCACCTACTGTGTTGTAAGAGTATTTTCTAGAATAACTAAACGTAAAAAGTTCACAAGTTTTGTGTAAGTTATTTAATGAGACTACCCATAGAACACAATAGTAATCTTCCATCCATTTATCAGTATGATAATTATATTGATCCGTACCTGACCATATTTTACATTTGACTATGTATCTTAAAATAACTCAATTACTTTAAAGACTAACTTGGTGTGTCGCGTTCTAGAACCATAAGATATAGCCTATACCACTATTATTTATAATTATGTTTTTTTAATCGGCCTATTAGTCCAGAGATACAAAACAAAAAGATACAAAATGCAAAAAAAATGCTTAGTGCTACAAGTGACTTATTAAACCAAATAATTGAGTTATAGTAATAGTAACCCATTCAGCCATTCATGCGGACTAGCCCCAGTATTATTAATGAGTAAGAATTTGTGTTTGTACGTGTCTTTACAATAGCATTTATTTTCATGTCGTTGTTTACCCACTTTGCCAATTTTTAGGCCTCCAAAGGCCTCTGTCGTGGCTTACCGGTTGTTATAGGACAAACAACCGGGGTCTACATTATAACGTGTCATCCGAACCACGGTAGCGCTCAACCTGTATGATCTTTTTTTTTTACTAATTTTTTAGGGTTCCGTACAAAAATGATAAAATGGAACCCCTATGGTGAGACTCCGGTGTCTGTACGGAGAATTATCTCTAGAACTATAAAAGCTGAAATTTGACAAGAGTCTAATGTCAGCCACACAAATTGTATAAAAAAATTGTCTTTTCCTGGAAATATGATCCTGAATTAAGGATCTTAAATTTTAAAACATTACGGAACCCTAAAAATGGGAGGTACTTGTCCTAATTTAGTTTAGTTTACATATATATAATGAAATATTTATCTACACATAATTATGTCGATAAATATTTCTTTAGTTTTATGTAGGTGTGTTAGTAATTTATGGTACTTAGTCTTATTTGTTTTGATTGTAATTTAAGCGTATTTGTGTTTTAGTTATGTTTGTTAATATACTCATATACTCGTAAAACAATTTAAATAAAGTGGAATTATTCTGTTAGTCTTTTAAAAAGAATCTAATTTTCTGTAGTCTGTAGAATGAGTTTTAAACAAGTGAGCAAAAATGAGGTTTGTATTCTCTCTGTTAATATTTTGAATATAAATCTTTGTAACCTAGAAATCTCATTTTATACCAGTCCTGTCCCCCTAGCCAAGTTGCTATTCTATAATCGAAACGATTTAAAAAGATGTATAGGAATGACATTTCTGTCATAGACTATAAAATCTATGAATGCAATTCTACTATAATCGAAACAATACAGAAATGTATGTGAATGACATTTCTGTCATAGAATATAAATAGATTATAGACATGTCATTCCCATACATTATCCTACTTTTCTATATCGTTTTGATTGTAGAATTGCGACTGAGCTAGGGGGGCTGGAGCCCTATTCTTGTGAATGAGATACTCGGTCACTGTCGCTCTCATTAAAAATGTCATGACAGTAAGTGACCGGGATAATCTCGAGCGCCCAAGAATAGAGTTCTAGATTATAAATCTAAGTTATTGTAGAAATTCCAATATTTTGGATATTTTTTATATGATGCTACGATAATTCATGTAAAATCATGTTTTTATTGCCAGTTGTTTTTGTACAGTTATTGTTGTTGACGTTATCAGTTATGTATATATGTATAGTCATAATAAAACCAAAAACTGTTTGAGATTATATTTGTCATAAATTGAGCTGCAGTGATAGTGATGTAGTCATTTTAACTTAGAACGGTGTTTGAATAAACTAATTATTTATTGTTTTACATAATTGTTTTATTTGTGACCCTTTCATTTAATTATATTTCCTAGGCTCGGCTATTTCTTCCTTTCCTTTTCCGGTTCGGTAGCTGCCTATGAATTAGATTTTTTTTATTCTAAAATTCTTCTTTTTTTTATTCTTCTAGCTTATTTCCGGAATTTGTAATGCTTAGCCTTTGGCTTCTGTTATGTAAGTTTAAGCCTAATCGGTTCAGTCGTTCTTAAGTCAATCAACAAACAGAATTACAGTCTTATTGTAGATAGGTTTGTGTTTGGCCATATTCTGATGTAAAAGCAAAAAAGAAATAGAAACGAATCCAAAATGTTGATTGCTGGTTAGGAGATTTGAAGCATGTAGAATTACTTTGGTAAAAGAATCAAAAATGTTCAATGCCTGAAACTAATAGTCAATTTGCAGAAGTTCTTTGTAGTCATTGTAATTTATTTAAATAATTTTGGTAAATAGTTGTGAAATTATTTTATTTTAGATATTATCATCAACAGCCCGTTATCGCCCACTGCTGAGCATGGACCTCTCTTCTCATTTTTGATATACAAATTCTTAATTAGTCATACCAGATATTACATTCTTTGGAAAAACAATTTAAAACATTTATTTAACTCGCCAATGCGCTTGATTCCAGCCTCCATATTGATGACGTAGCAAGATGGCCGTCAAACAAGATGGCGTCGCGCGTGACGTCACCGATCTCTTGATGGGCGGCGTGTCGGCCATGTTCGCTACATTGTTCACCAACCCTATTGAGGTTTGTTGAATTTTATATTTTTAAAATACAATTGACATTAATTACTACCTAAAATATTACTTTAATTGTAATTTTATTCAGTAATTGGAATGCTATTTAAAATACATGTACGTTTATTCATGTCAACACTTACGTGCGTTATAAATACATACTACTATAAATACATAGTACGCCACTTACAACAAAATATAACGGAATCAAAAAAGTTCATATTTCAACCAGGACTATATCTAGAAGTATTATTGGGCTCAAAGGTTAATTAGATGAATTCATTCTTTCTAGAATATAACCCCCCTCAAAGTATGTAGTAGTTATGGAATGAAAACTATTTCAAAACAAACCGGTAATATTGAGTGTCTGAGCCTGGCTCTGTATTTTACCTTTTTAACCCTCCCCACTTTTAGGTGGTCAAAACGAGACTCCAGCTGCAAGGCGAGCTGAAGCAAAAAGGCAGCCATCAGGTGTTCTACAAAAGCGTCCCGCACGGCCTCTTCGTTATAGCACGAACAGAAGGACTGGTGGCGCTGCAGAGCGGCCTGCCAGCTATGATGGGCTTCCAGTTCTGCTTAAACACATTTAGGTAAGGATTTGAAACTAGATGGCGCTGGTGTCGTTAATAGAAGTTGTATGAAAGAGCATCCCGCACGGATGGTTGATTGTACAAAGAAAAGGCATGGTGTTCGCTGCAGAGTCTACAAACCATGATGGAATTTCAATTCTGTTTGAACGCATTTACATAAGGG
Source organism: Alcis repandata (assembly GCA_949125135.1). Taxonomy (NCBI): domain Eukaryota; kingdom Metazoa; phylum Arthropoda; class Insecta; order Lepidoptera; family Geometridae; genus Alcis; species Alcis repandata. Next base: position 3,316,038 of record OX421226.1, on the reverse strand, counting down.
TGTGGAACTAGATGGCGCTAGTATCGAATTATAATATAAGCTATTCAACGCCTAATCTTCGCAGAAGTTTGTCCCGACAAAACAACATAAAATATACTTATGTACGTTTTTACTTTAATTTTATACTATTATTGGAATTCATTGACCATCTCTTTTTAGATTGGGTGTCTTTCGCATATCTGAACGCCGTGGATTGACCCTAGACTCTTCAGGTACCTACTACTAATTCACACAAAATTTACGTCCTGATATATTCAGTAGGTACCCTTTTTTTAAGTAAGTAAACAAGAACATTATTTTTACAAAACAAAAAACAAAAACCGACTTCAAAAGACCGACTATTGAGTTATTCATCTATTTGTCGCGTACGTACTTAATGCAAATTTAAGACTTATATGGTTTTCTCATGGATACCATTATCAGAACTGGACTAAATTGAAATGGGACCAAATGGGAAGCGTCAGCTTTCTAATAAAAAAAGAATCATCAAAATCGATTCACCCACTCAAAAGTTATGAGGTAACAAACATTAAAAAAAAAAAAAACGTACAGACGAATTGATAACCTCCTCCTTTTTTGAAGTCGGTTAAAAATATATCATCAAAACATGCTGACACTAGAACATTTTCAACGCATACGTAGTGCAAAGAACGAATAATTACAGTTACAAGCTTATAAACAAACAATAAATCCTTAATCGTTGTTTTTCATTTACAAAATTGTCGTAACGGAACAATGTATGTACGAAAAAAAACTAAAACTAAAATCACTTTTTCAGGGCGCACGTCTCTTATAAAAGGTGCGTGCGCAGCCGGCGTGGGAGGCGCTCTAGGCTCGATCGCTGGAACACCGTTCTACCTCGTGAAGACAAGAATGCAGGCGCAGGCGGCCAAGAAAATAGCTGTCGGCCATCAGCATACTCATACCAGCACTTTAAGCGCTTTTGGGGACATTTATACCAGAGAGGGAGTTAAAGGTGAGAGCTGCATGCTGTGGGTATTTATCTACAAAGAAATGAAAGGTGTCAGGTTAAGAATATTTATAGTGAATCAACAAGAAAAACGAACCCTCAACCGAAGAGAAGTTGATCCAAGAAAGGTGGCCACAGGGCCTTCGGGTGGCCTATAAACTAAATTAGTGGCAAAGTAAAATATTTGAAATGTAATTTCCAAACCAAGTTTTGTACTGAAATAATTAATCAAAACTAATAAGATAACAAAGAAGGTACTACTTTCTACTGTGAAAACAATACATTATAGAGGTACATAAAATAACTTTACTAAGTTCTCGTTCTCGTTTCTATATAATAGAAAAGTAGGAAAATGTATGGGAACGACATTTGTCATAGAATATAGAATCTATAAATAGATTATAGAAAATCATATTATTAAATTACAAATGAAATACTTACACAGGTTTGTTCCGCGGCGTGTGGCCGCAGATCCCGCGCGGCGCAGTCGGAAGCAGCTCTCAAATCCTCAGCTTCACGTTCGCGAAGGCCGCGTTACGCGAGCGCGGGCTGCTCGCCGAACAGCCGCTCGCGCTCTCGTTCGCGGCCGCCAACCTCGGCGGACTGGTGATGACGGTGTGTCTCAACCCGTTCGATGTTGTGGCGACGAGGCTGTCTAATCAACGTGAGTGTTGTTTTCATTAACTCTGATGAAATCTATAGAATAGGAAAGAAAAAGATAGCGCGTTGCAGAGACCTACCACCTATCTTTTTTTTTTGTAACGGAAGGAAATGTTCAAAAAGTACCCGGTTGTATTCCTATAATCGGCAGTGGGTGAAAATGGTTGAAGTTGATGCTTCAGTTTTTAGTGTCAGCGGTTCGATTATTCCGCAGTTTCAGATCAATTAAGTTGATGAATAAGACTTGACTCATAGAGACATCATAATAGTAGATTTACGTTACACCTATCCCTGTCAGATATTTGACGAAGTATGAGTATGTCATTGCAATGACGTTATTTTTGGCCCATGTGAGACAAAATGTTTTTCTTGCAAAATCGTAACAAGGTGTCAAATATTTATAATATTTACATCTGTCTCGTATCCTTAAGACAGTACAAGCTTAGTCGAAGCTTGCATACTTACTTAACCAGTTATCACGGCCGACGATGTTTTATTCTTGAACATTTTTTACTCTTACAGCTGTCGACGCCCAGCACAGAGGTAAACACTACTCCGGCATGGTGGACTGTTTCGTCAAAATGATACGCACTGAAGGCTTCCGATCTCTGTATAAAGGAGTCGGCGCGAACTACCTGCGGCTCGGGCCTCATACAGTACTGCTGCTAGTCTGCTGGGACCAGCTCAAAATTCTAGAAGATTATCTTAGAAGATGACCACGAAGAAAGTAGTCACAAATGGGTTTGGTTTTGTAGTTTGAACCATCGACATTGACAAGTCATAGGTCTCTCTTTCCTCGCGTTAGTTTTGGAACAAAAATCATTAATAACGTCATTCCCAGTTGTCACCTTAAAAACGACCCTTAGAACGCCACTTTTGGTCACAATCGTTCGCATGTGTGACATACGAACGTGAACACATAAAAACGATTTTATCATTTTTTGCTGTTATTTTTGCCACCGTTTTTATGGGAATTCATACGAACGTGAGGTTTGTTCTAACTGACCAAATTTTAACTCTCAACTAAATTGCCGTATTGTTATTATATTATTGACAGAAAATAAATGATTTACTTATTAATTTACTCATGGTGAGATAGCAAATAAGAATATTCTTATACAAATGTTATCAGTATGAAATACTGAATTTATAGTTTTAGAATTGTAATTTTTTATGCTAAATGTTATAAATAAAATCCATTTATATACAACAAAATACATTTTTATTAAAAATCCGCTTAAAATTATGTCATAAAACTTATTCGAGTCAACGAGTACCATTTTAGTATGCAAAAAACTATAAAAAAGTAATAAATCACTTAGTAATTACATACTTACAAAATGTTTTTATCAGCCCTCCTAGCACGGGACGAGGACAAATTGTCTTTCTTCTGATTTTATCCACGCGATGTGACAAAGCTAGAATATGGATATGTTTGTCACTGTCTCGCGGGATAAACAAGCGTAGAAAGACAAATAGTCAACGTGCTAGGAGAGTAGAAAAACGAAAAACATTAAAACTACAATCAAGACGGTTCCTACGGTCGTAGGCTGTCTCGCTCGCACATGTGCGAGAAAGAGGCACGATGTGTCGTATTGGTAGTAGTTTGCGAAAACGAGTTAAATTCTTAACATTTAATGTTCTTGTACTTGATCAGTTTTTGAAAACTGAATTACAGAAAACGAAACCAGCAAACATAAAACGATATTTCTAAAGAAACAAGCAAATAAAAAAACATTTAAGTACATTTTTGAGCCTTTAGCTTATTTTCTAACTAGGGTCGCACCGCGGTTTCACTCACCGTTTTACAAAACCGACAAATTCGAGTTTGAAACGTCTTAATCTTACACGTTAATTCAGACTATAAGTTGCCAAATATCATCCGAAGTCGTTTTGCATTACTGAACAGATTGAAATAAAACATGATATTGTAATTCGACTACCCATACGAAAACAATCGCAACTGCAAAAGGCATTTTTTACAAGAAAGCAATTTAAAGTCAAAATTTGGCCTTAAATGAAGGTTAAAATGTGTAATATCGATATTTTTTTTCGATTTAAAAAATGTCAATTTTTTATTTTTTTTTTAATTTGTTTTGCTGAAAGTAATATATTATTATATTCGTGTAATTGGTATAATGAAAAAAAATCGTGGTTTTGTTCGTAGGGCAGTCCAATTATATACATCATGAATAAACATGTAGGATTCCTCTATGTCCTGGAAAAATGCAGTTTCTATAGAATAGCGAGTAAAACCGCGGGGCGCAGTTAGTCTTACCTATTATTAGATATTAGTAGGATGCCATGCACCTAAATCCTATCACTTTCATTCAAACGCTTAAATCAGTACTTCATATGAAAAAACGAATGGCAGAGAAGAGCAATCTTTTAATATCTAATACCCAATTAAAAATACGTAATTTTAAACGTTATAATTACAAGACTAGCCGAGAACTGGCGTTATATGGATGGAGCTAAGTAAGTCTGTTTCATATAACTTAGGGGTCGTTCAATAAACACGTGATGTTTTTAGCAACTATTTCATCAATTTTACTGTAAAAACTATCGTCATTTTACGTGACTATTCTCGTGTTAATTATAACAAACTTTTTTTATTCCCCCCCCCCCCCCCTCTTCCCTCGCCAGAATCACGTGTAATTTTTACGTATCAATTGTCTTAAATTTTCAGAATTAAGGAAAAATTTAATACACGTGATATCTAACTACCTTCCCCCCTCCCTTGATATTTCAAGTTTAATGGACGATCCCCCTACACATGTGAGCATACCTTGAGCCTAGTTTGAGGCTCACCGTTTATCCTTTTTACTGTGTACTTGTTCTATTCTATAGTTTATTCAGTAAATTTAACACTGTAGTAGTACTTTTTCTTTCTGAAATAAATATATTTGATTTCAGTCCCAGCGCTGCCGTCTCTCGCATGCTTATAAACTCCGAGTCCCTTAAAGGACCTTTAAAAAGCCGAAAAACCAATAGCTAGCCGCTTTAAGACTCAGTCACACATATACAAGTTCACTGGTCACAATTATTTTAGGGTTCCATATCCAGTGTGCAAACGGAACCATATTACTAAGCCTTCGCCATCCGTCTACGTCCGTTTGACGGACTACCTTTCTGGCGGAGTATCTTTTGTACCGATAGATTCATATTAGCCGGCTAATTTAAAACCGGTTACCTAACCGAAAATTTCCAAATGACAAATAATTGTTTTTTTTATACAAAATGCTGAAAACAAAAAAAAATGTTGGTGAGCTAAATCTGAGCGGTGTTGAGTGGTGACGAGCGGAAGCCGCGACTGCAGAGCTGTGTCACTTGCGCTGGAGTTTTTCCTCTCGTCTCGGGGAAGTATATCCTGAAATTAACAGATTCGAAGTTGGTATCGGCTGAATTTGCGGCCCTAATTTGGGCGCAGCTGCACATATTTGACAGGGTTGCCTTCAAACACCACATACGCACGGCAATGTATTTATGCCATGGCGGCCAATAGGTTAAAATCATCGTCAAATATCTGTTTTTCATTTGTTTTCAATGTATGTCTTCGAGTACAAAAAAAATCTTGAAATAATGCTAAACTTACTTTATAAAATAAATTAACGCCTGATCCCATAAATCATCTAAAATAATATTTATTGTACTGATAATATAATTGAAAACTGTTCCAACTCACTTCAAAAACACGAACAGCAGTGCCGTGACCCCCGCGAACACCACGAAGGAGTACAGCCCGATGGTCTCCCGCATGGAGGGGAACAGCATCCCCACCAGGAAGTTCCCCGCCCAGTTGGCCAGCGAGCCCCAAGCCATGCCGGCCGGACGAGGTGCCACCTCGAATAACTCTATAAGATATTATGTACATAAATAAACAACGCTTTAGTAAGAACGAAGAAGAACAAGAAATTAGCTTGACACAAATAATTAAGGTAACAAGTTACAACCAGAAAAAAACAGCAAAATAAAATAAAAATCGTGTCAAAAGGGACCCATCTCAGCATAAATGCTGAATGTCAGGCACTGAGAGCTGGTTTACTGGTTATAGCATCCCCAGCAAATACATAAACTTCGAAGAGGCCTGGAAGAAAGACAGGGAAAAATGAGCTCTAATTCGTATAGATAAGCATCCTATTGTACTAACCAGAAGCAATGAAGTACGGTATGGGCCCGAGTCCGAACCCGTAGCTCAGCACGTACAGGAACACTGCCACCATGCAGACGTACGGCATCCACCACGCCGCGTCCTGGAATATAACCCTTATTACAATATAGGGAAGAGATTCGATGCAGCAGAGTTGATTCTCGTATTTTCAACTCTAAAATCGTTGTGGTCATTGTATATCGTCACCCCATCGATAGCGCTAGTATAGCGAAGCTCGACTTGATGTTAGGCAACGGATAACACGGTCAGTATACGGATGCCAGTGGCATTTACAACTGTGCGCTACCGTAGGTCCGATGACATGTTAAAGTTCTCTTAGTTGTTTGTCCTATAACAACAACTGCCAAACCATACCAGACGCCAGGTGGTCTAAAATTTCTGACACCATCTCACCATCTCTTTCTTTCTCATTCTGAATTTCTTTTTTCTGAGTTAGCTATAGCTACTCGATTAGTATTATCATCATCCAGCCTATTTAATGTTCGTCCATTATTGGATAAACATTCCCCATGCAACGCCAAATGGCCCGATCTTTTGCCTTAAGCGTTTCTTTACCAGCCATAGTCAGCGTGACCGCTGCAGCGGCAACAAGCGCCGTATTATTAGTGTTGTGGCCTTGTTGACGATGATCATCACTCCATAGAGTAGTAGACTCAGTTCTCACCATGAAGGCCATGGCCAGCGGCAGCGCCGCCAGCGTGGCCGCGGCGGCCGCCACGCTGGGCAGCAGCAGCGCGCGCCGGCCGCGCGCCGGCAGCAGCCGCAGCATCACGAGCGCCGTGGCCACGTTGATGGCGCCGCAAGCTATCGTGGCGTACTGGGCGCCGGCGTCCGACAGGCGGGCCTGCTTGAAGATCGTTTGCGAGTAGTAGAACACCTGGAAGAGATAACCTCGTTATAGTGTGAGGATGGCTAACTTATTACTTCACTTGAGAAACAAAGTCTTCTCTACATGACACAAAAAAAAACTCAGACGTCTGTAGAATGCCCCAGTCATGCCTAGACAATAACTGACGTTCCTAATCATATTTACATGATCCTAACAATGTGTAAACGACACCGATCATCCCTAACGTCCCCAACCAACTCTGTTTGGCCTCCACAACATCTCAACTGCCCAAAAGTCTCTCAACAATCAAGTCACATCCCCAAGGTTTCCTGCTCGGCGCCGCCTCTCCCAGCACTTCTCTACGATCCTACCCTTAGTTTCCCCCTTCTCACCGCATTAATCTCGCTGGTCTGCTGCCCCGCCTGAATACTACACACCAGCAACACCTTTTAACAACCCGATCACCTGCCCAACCCCAAGTTTTCCCTTTCCCCTTCCTCATCGCATTAATTTCGCTGGTCAACTGTCTAGACTGCATGCTACACGCCAGTAGTGGACGCCTCCTCCATCAAACACCTCTTAACACTCCTGTTCATCTCCCATACCCCAAGTTTTCCCCTCCCCCCTCCTCACCGCATTAATCCCGCTAGTCTGCTGTCCCGCCTGCATACTACACGCCAGCAACAGTGGCAGCAACAGCCGCCGGCTTCGCGCCACGCGGCACATACTCCAGCTCTGATCAACCGCCGCCTGGCTCGCTGACACCTCCTCGCGGAGGAGGTCGATGTCTTCTGATAGAAGACTTGGAGATACTCCACGGAGTCGACTTAATTCTGGAGGATTAAAATGCTATACAGTAATTATTTATCGACACCAGGAAAAGGAATAAGGAATTATGGGAATTCGTGAAGGAATCTGCGTACGTCCAGAGAAGCAATTCAATTGCATATGTAAATCCACCAACCCGCACTTGGCCAGCATAGTGAAATACAGCATAATCACTTCGTTACAAAAACTAATCTAACACCAACCAATCCAAAACAGTTTAAATCACCAATGTGGATAGTAAGTATGGTGTTATGAAACAACCAAACACACACACACACACAAAAAAAAACACACACACAAACAACACATGACGCGAAAAATATTACTCTCATTTTAGCCAAATAGTTTAACGTACCTTTTAAAGCAGTCTCTTCGTTTCTCTTCACAACAAATAAATACTTAGGGCTCTCAGGCAGTAGAAATAGTATCGGTATACAAATAATGACTAGTAATGCGTAGACGGACAGTAGGTATGGCCAGTGCTCTTCTTTACCTGGAAAACGAAGAAAAACTATTAGTATTCGAATTTTAAACGTTTACAATTGAATTATGAGTCTAGTCTCCCTTACATACAGCTACTCTCATTCCTCGCTCGATGGCAAGTGCTATGCTTGCTCATAACGTACGAGTAACTTTACTCGACCCTCGATCTTACGTTTCAAGCACTCCACACGGTAAGGTTTTTACGCCAAATGTGGCTTTTGACGAGTGTCAATTTCTATGAAACAGTAAGGCTTCGTGAGGCTCAGCAGGGCGAGCCAAGTCATTTATATTGGGACTATACTTGTTACATGTTTATTACTAACCCAATAAGAAGCGTAGGCCCATGACTTGCCCCACCAGAACCCCTACATTGACCCCCATGGGGCAGATAGCGCCCAGCGGGCCCGTGAGGCTCTGCGGGGCGAGCTCAGTCAGGTACATTGGTACTATGCTTGTTGTTAAACCTGAAATTGATAAAACAGATTGCATGGTTTTACATTTTATGCTTACTTTCCGTAATTGTTATTCGAGATTTTTTTAAACTTAAAAATATTTTGACCATCAGCGTATTTGCGAATCATTGCGTTTATTACTCTATTTCCTAGCCTTTAATGAAAATCCGTTAGTCCACTAACGGAAAACACGGAAACGGAACGGAACGGAAAACGGGAACGTAAAATGATGACAGATGTTTTAATATCGGACTATATGTGATATATGCCTACGCTTAGCGTCGACCTAGGCTTTTCGCATTCATCTTAAGTCGCCTTCGTATTGGAGATCTAAGTGAAGATAAAGTTTATGGTTCACATTTTAAAAAAAAAACGGTTAAAAACTAGTACTACAACTGGCGACGACCTAGTCTTAGAATGGAGAAGGTACATAGAATATATAGAAAACTAGAGTGTGCAACAATGAAATAATATGTGTGTTGACAATGTAAAGGCAGCAGAATAGGCAGTAGATGATACTGGCACAGCACCGGAAAAGATGACACGCTGAAGAGGAGATTTATAGTCAGCAGTAGGTAGGAAAACGATGGTGGTTGATGATGCGTTTATTTTGTAGTTTACCTGCGGCCAGGCCGACTAGAAGGCGCCCCAAAACGAGCATCTCTACAGAGTTCGCACCACGACACAGCATGAACAGTACTCCGCCCGCGACTGAGAGGAAGCTGGTCAGGATGGTCGCCATTTTCCTGGAAAATTTGTGATTCGTCGTTGGCGTCGTCAACGTCGTCAACGTCGTAGATAAAACTACTCTAAAAAAGGTGGCACCACATTGTATGTGCGCGAGTTTTCTAATCGTAAGTTGCGGCGATATACTGTGGTATTAGTAAAGTGCGCCCACCATCTATCGCGAAGTAAAAAAGGCCCTCCAATATCCCTGTATCCTACGCAATATCACGCCCAGTTGTTATCAAAATATCATGAGGTTGCCATCTCATACTCTGTGGTTTGTACCTAACGCCTTATGTTATGTACAATTGTACATATTAACCAATGATCGAGCATTGCTTCGAAGTTAAAGCACATACCTTCAAAGGCTGAACAGCATCGAGTATGGACTCTCGTATCTTCCTACTGTGAAGGTTGAGACCACAGCAGCTCAGAGGAAGTTGAACCATTCGGGACTTGAGAACACGTTCTACCAAAATCTTATTCTACAAGTTATAGTTACCTTCCAAGGCTGTTGGCCAGAACAGCCCCGAGTATGGAACCCGTGCATCCTCCTACTATGAAGATGGAGACTACAGCAGCCCAGAGGAAGTCGAGCCATCCTTCGCTTAAGACCACGTCGTACCGGGATGTCACACTTGAGTTGCACCAGCTTTTTATTACCTAGAAAAAAGATAAAAGTTGATAAAATACTTATTTGCACATAAATAACACAGAAAAAAATCACACTAAAAATACGCATCAAAAACCGATGCCTTTGTTTTGTAGTAGATTCAAAAGTTTGCGGTTTCGCTGCCGACGGCAAGTGGAGTAAGACAGCGACAGAGTGGTGGCCGAGGCAAGGAAAGCGGAACGTTGGTCGTCCGGCAGCAAGATGTATCGACGGCATTGTCAGCCCTGTATAAGACCATGTAAAAAGAGCTACTCACCTCAGCAGGGGTGTTAACGACTCCTATGTTATATCCGACGGGCAGCGAGGATCCGAGCGTTGTGACGACAGCGGCTAGCAAGAGGTAGAAGGACCAACCGCCTTTGAACTCGTTGCTCTGCGTTAGGTGCTGTAGCTCGTTGGTCGTCTGGAACAAGGCGCGGGATCTTCATAATGGCTGACTTAAAGAGAAATACTTAATCGCACATCATCAAAATGTGGTCATCAATAAAGTTTTTTTTTTATCTAAACTTTATAGTCACGTTTTTTTTTTAATGTTGAGTTATTCTTTTTATTCAGACATAGTAACAGGATGTTTTAGGTGTGCAAATAAATATTTTCATATACAAATTCGTTTATTTCAAAAAAATGCTGCTTTATAAAGACAAAATATACTGTGACATGTATTTTTTCATTGATCTTTCACATAAAAATTAACTGAAGAATGTCGTACCTTTATATCTTCGGATTTTTTTCCCTGTTTTATCAATTAATATGAACAGAAATAATACATTTAATTAATTAATTACTAACAGTTCAAAACATTTTCCTATCGTTTTTTTGTTTTTATCATCAGGAAATGTCACATTTGTTTTAATTTCTTTGTTATTTTATATTTAACAATATACATTTAATTCTTATATCTATTTATATAAAAATGAAACCCGTTTTCCTTGGTCACGGCCTCACGCGTGAATGGCTGGACCGATTTCACTAATTATTTTTTTGTTGTATTTGTTATTATTAGGAGAAGGTTCTCACGGAAAAAAATATTAAGAAAATCTCTCAGAAATATTGAAAAACCCTAAAAACAGCCCTTTTATTTTTCCCATACAAACGTTTTCTAACTAAAACGAGCTTTATTGCTATTGTATAAAGTTCATATTGAATTGCAAGCACTCACTGTTGTTTAAGCAATGTAGGTATGTTCCTAACGTCCAAGAGTCAATTTGCACTTTATTACCTCTGTACAAAGTTCAAATTCAATCATATCTATCAAAACAGTGTGCGTTTTATACTGATAATTTTTACTATAAATTGACAAGTTAGCATCAACAAACTACGGTTGCTATAGTTACGCAATAGCATGAGAATAGAGGTTAAGTTCAAAGAGTTCCTATAATTATTCTCAACACCTTTGGTCACGCCATCACGCGTGAACGACTGGACCGATTTCAATTTACTCTACGTTTATCCCAAAGTCTACCCGTGCGAAGCCGGGACGGGCCGCTAGTGCATAATATATATATACCTACCTATTGAATTAAATACTAAAACAAAAGACAACAAAATTACAAATGCGAATGTTTGGATGTATTTATTTAGTGATACGTCAAATTTGTATACCACGAATATACAAACACTGAATAGCTAGTCTTCAATATAATTCAAAATCGAACAAGTTTCAATTATATTCGCTAGTCAGTCAAATGTCATAAATAATAAGCACAACATTATTTCAATCACATAGATTTATATCCCTAGCGTGAATAATACCATAAATTAATAGCACACTTACAAAGAAATTCCGAATCGCCTTCCAAACCATTTTCACTCTTATTTACAACGCTGAACGCCTCGTTAATAATCAAAGCTAAATAACACCTTATAAAATACTAAATTATTCTTGAAATCCACAAAAGACTAGCATGAAATTCAATTGCAACATCAACTTTAATGTTCGTATTAAGTTTTTGAAAGGCACACACACAGCCAAATAACTTAGTAACACTATACCTACAAAAATAGTAGATTAAATACTACAAAATACTGGTATGTATTGTTTAGTTTTAGTAAAGCAGATATACGTCTGATTTCCTCACGGAGAGTATCAGAGTAGGTCTGTGGTCTTAGTCTTGGCATGAAACAACTTTCGTTCGTGTTTGAAATTGAAAATCAAGCTGAGTAAACCTGTACAAGTAGATATATACATACTAAGTATATAATATACACAGGTGTACTTTTACTATAACTATAAAGAGCTCTCTCCTTGTCTATTTGATACTGTTCCAAGACTAAGCGCCGCCGGTCCCAATCTTGAGGCCTTGGGGGCTTAAACTTAATCAGAGTTTAAAATTTTATGCGTCTTGTTTTCGTACGAGATATTTTACGTCAGTATAGTTTAGGTAACTACGGTGGAACATATGTAATTACATTTACATACTGATAAAACATAACCCTTCTTTTTAGCCGTAGTCAAGTTAAGGCACTACACATAATAGAGGCGCTATTTAAGACTTAAATCTTCAAACTTCCAAAAACAATCTTTCCTTTTGGCTTAGCCGAAGCCGTGTTAAGGCGCTACACGCAAAACGGGCACCAAGGACTGAAACCTATCTTCTCTAACGGCAAGTCAAAGCGACGATTGTCACAAACACATTGGTCACGAAAGGTATCACGTCACAGATGACGAAAATCCACCAGAACCAGTCGCAGAGCCAACCGGCCAGCGCCAGGTCCGTCAGCGTTATTGACGCCACTCCGTGACATGCGGTAGCTGAGATCGAGTTAAAGAAAACAAAAAGGTAACGTGGAAGTACATACGTACGTGCTATGAAAACTAACGTGGTTTTGACACATATTTTATCGACACTAAAAAAGAGACGGTTCTCAATTCGACTGCTTTTTTTTAACTTGAATAATTCCGATTTTAACCACCAACTCGCCTGATGGTAAGCTACTATATGGTCGACGATGAATCACGCAGACTTAGAATATACCTATTCACTCTGACCTCGAAAAGCCCAAAATTGTATCTCTCAGGAAACAAGGAGGCCGGCAGTCATAATCAAAGTGAAGTCGGCAGTGGTATGTTCTGTATGTATTCACGTAAGCTTGAGTCGGATGTTTTGACTATAGTTTCGATAACATTACCTTTACAGACATTACTTAGAACTGTATTCGATGGATAAATAGATATCGTTTCACATAGCCGTTCATAGCTCCCCACAAGGATTTCCTGCTGCCATACAGCACCCACAAATACAAGGACAACTAACACCCAGAATCCCAGACCCAGAGCTGATATTTAAATTTATCATTACAACATCTGAATCAAAAAGTATGCAGTAATACCTAACGTCACTTAACTTTAAGCAGCGTTTACAAGCATGCCCCAGTGTGCCAATGCCATAGTATGTTTGTAAACACCGCGGGTCAACGTCCCGCCACGACCAAACGATTACGAATCATGGTACATGGTTATGACTGAAACTCGTGACGTGACCCAGTGACCATGGCAATGACACTCCAAATTAAGAGCTACGTAATACGAGCTACGGTTCATATCACACTAATATGTGCTACTAATATCATAATGCGAAAGTTTGTTTGTTACCACTTATCTCCGCCGATTTTAATAAAATTTAGAGTTTATGCTCTGGATTAACACATACTTTTCGATATCACCACGCGGGTAAAACCGCTGGGCATGGCTAGTATTATGAAAGCGAAAATTTGGCTGCATGTTTATTACTCTTTAACGCTGTAATGACTAGACCGTATTGGACAAAATTTGGAATAGAGATGATCTCATGACTAAAACTAACTTTGTTTGCGCAGCGACCCAAATTGTGTCTAGGCTTCTCATAAAATCAGCGCTAAAAGATAGCTTACACCTTAGATTAATTCAAAGGCAATTTTTCATTATAGTCACCATCAACAAGGGAGCAGAACTGCGGAGCGCAGCTAGTGTTAAAATTACTAAAACACAGTCAGTCTGTATGATATCATGATATTGAAATGTGGTAATAAACAAGGGTCTACATAAACCTTGAAGGTGATTTGAGCCATCACTTACAACCAATTTAAGTTATTTTAGAATGAGGGCGCAGTATTTAATACAAGTTTTTAGTTTTTTTTTACGTGGTAACAAACGCACACACACACAAACTTTGCCATTTATAATATTAGTAGGATAGGATAGAAATCGGGGTGTGCAATGAATAGGATAGGTGTAAGAATAATAAATAGGAGAAACCGTTTTAGGCAGGGTTATAAGGAAATGGTAAGCTAAATGCTGAGCCGAAAAGGACTCGTAGTACTCATCATTATCGAGACTAATCGAGAAAAAAATCAGCTGACATGAGACATGTCGAGTATGTATGTCGAGTGTCATTGACATTTTTCTATGGAACAGCTGTTTTAGTTTCGCGATTTCAGGGTTGGTTTGGTCCCATAGTAAAAGTTGTTCATAATGATGTACTATGAGTCTTTTTTTTTCGTCTTAACATACCCTTTCCTTAACCCTACATAGGAAAATACATAGAACATAACATATACTTTCTAGCTAATAAAATAACATGTCCAACTACACATGCACAAATAGGTACCTAGGTATATTAGTAAAGGATACAGAGGAGAGACAAGCCGGGAGAGAACATGGTAAGGCCGGTCAAGAAAACGATCAGCTCCGCTAGGCTGAAGGTTAATGACGTCACGAACCCGGCTACAAACCTGGAAACATGCATTAGGTCAAAGCTAAGACTTTGCTAAAAGCGATTCTCTACCATCGTTAACCATGCATAATAGCTCATTATACTTTACTTTTTAACCGACTTCAAAAAAGGAGGAGGTTCGTCTGTTTTTTTATTTATTTTTTTATGTTTGTTAACTGGGTGAAACTGGGTGATGATTCTTTTTTTATTAGAAAGCTGACGCTTCCCATTTGGTCCCATTTCAATTTAGTCCAGTTCTGATAATGGTATCCATGAGAAAACCATATAAGTCTTTACGTGCGCGACAAATAGATGAATAACTCAATAGTCGGTCTTTTGAAGTCGGTTTTTGTTTTTTTACATGTTCTCATATAATTAAGTGACGAGATGAGCAAATTAGCCGAGTTGCATTTCTATCTATAATCAAAATGATATAGAAAAGTAGGAAAATGTATGGGAATGACATTTCTATAATTAACCGAGCGAACTGAGGTCTCAGAGTCTAGGGGAACAAAACGGCGTTTGTATGTACTCGTATGTATATTTCGTCTGACGATAACTTGAGTATCGTTTATCCAATTTACATGAAATTTTGTAGGCAAATAAATCAATACAATTTTTAAGTTCGAATATGAGCGAAATCGATCGAAGGGTTGTGGAGACATATGGGCACGAGGTTCTAGTCTATTTATAGATTCTATCATAGAAATGTCATTATTTTTACTTTATATATTTTTACCCATATATTTTTCTACTTTTCTATATCATTTCGATTATAGTATTTCAACTTGGCTAGGGGGTGATGTTAAACGTCAGGAGAGCGATCGCGGGTGTCCTACCCAGCAGTAGAGTATGACAAGACGGGTATACAATTATACACATAGATAGGCTTCTCTGTTCCACTCTCTCTTGCCATATTTTTTTGCTGATAAGCAAAATATCAAAAGTCCATTATCTTTGACCCTAAATATCAATCATAAATCAGTGAAATAAGGTCTTATTCGCGCCCGGTCACTGGGATTTTAAACATATCGAGTAATAATTAATAGAGCAATAAATAACACATGCAAATGATTAAATGTACCGAATAGGTGCCCTTGTTATCAAATTGGGTCATTACCGTGACACGAGCGACGACCGCAAGTGATTGGCGACAAGCTGTTTTCAACGTTTTTAAGAGGAAATCCATACAAATGTAATATATTTTCGGTCTACTGTCCAGTCCACTGAAGCGAAGTGCGGCTGTGCAATATTAATCAATAGAATTGCATAAAACCCCCGCTTGGAAGGTTATCCAGTGAACAATCAGACAATCAGCGTCGCGGTTTTACCACCGCACTAGCCGCCACCGTTTGGGTGCTCAAGCCCACATTATCGATAAGTGGAAATCGCACACTGTGCGTTTTACACGGTCTTTTTTGCCACACACCTGCAAAATGTGGAATGAGCGCCCTCCACCTGTATTCCCGAGTAGCTACAATATTGGGTTCTTCAAAAGGGCTGTTAATAGAATCTTAAAAGGTCGGCAGCATATCTGTGATGCCTCCAGTGTTACAGGTATGCATAGGCGACGGTGATCGCTTACCATCAGGCGGCCCGTTTGCTTGTCTGCCACCTATGGCATAAAAAAGAAAAAAAAAGACTTAAAAGGGGAAGGGGTATGCTATTCTTCATATTAATGTATCCCATATTTTCTTCCTGGATAATGGCACTAGAGCATTTTTTCCATAACATTGTCAATGTTTATTGTCATCTATTGTTTGGTTATAATTTATTATGGTCATATTTCCTTGATTAATTAGTTGCTAAAATGAAATGACCAGGGCATACACACGTCCAGCTGTAAACAGTGGGTCTAGCACAACTTTGACGTAAAAATACGTAGCGAGTTTTCGATAGAAAAGTGCACGCCATTTACGACTGTCAAGTGTGCTCCTGACGGGTGTAAATGGCGTACACTTTTCTATCCAATACTACGTATTCTTACGTCAAAGTTGTGCTAGGCCCACAGTAGACAAACGTTTGCTGAAACACACCATGTCATTTCCTTTATTCAAGAAAAAAACAAGGAAAAAACAAAAATACAATAAATTTTAATCTTGATTAAAAGCAAAGGAGCAAAACGCATCAAATTTTTTTTAAAGAAACCGCTCCCAAATCATATTGCTTTACACAACCAGAGCTGGTGTTCTACAACACAGCACAACTGTAAAAGAATAAACTATACCACAGCATAGATAACTGGCAATGGGTACTAGCAAACTTCTACAGAAATGCATGTTGACAGTAACACTATGATTCAACGCGAATTCACACGTTCCTCGCAAAACCGAGACAATACAACTCAGACTCACAAACACACAGACCAAAGTTCAGCCATTATGCTTTCGTAACGTAACTCACAACATTAAAGTACAGTCAAGTGGGCCTAGCACAACTTTGACGTTAAAATACGTAGCGAGTATTCGATAGAAAAATGTACGCCATTTACACCCGTCAGGAGCACAGTTGACAGTCGTATATATATATATATATATATATATATATATATATATATATAAATGGCGTACACTTTTCTATCGAAAACTCGCTACGTATTTTAACGTCAAAGTTGTGCTAGCCCCACTGTACTCGTATCACCAAGTTAACTGTTTAGGTAAGGTTTACGTAGACTTCATCGCAATTCTCAATTAAAGCTCTACAGAGAGACCAAACTATAAAAAACCAGTTATATCAAACGCATCACACTGTTCCTCGTTCTTCTTTTTTCTATTAAGTTAAGAGTACACTGTTACTTGTTGTAAGTTTCCAAAATGATTAAGTTACAAGTAACATTTAGTGTAATGGGTTGATTACACATAACGAGTACAGTGGCGAGACTGCCCTCGAGGTACTAGGTTTATATAAACAGTTTGACGAGGCGCGACAGTCACTAGAACCATTGATTTGTTTGCTCGGCCGAATATGCCGGTTTACTGTCTCGCCACTCTACTCGTTAGATACATGTAATCAACCCATAACACTCAGTGTAACACTACACAAAACATTAAACACCTAAGTTCGTTTAAGCTAACCCCCAAGTGACAGCCCTAATTTCAGAGTTGTTAGCAGTTGGTAGAGAATAGAGTTGTAATTGATAGAGGTGTAGAGGTTGTTGTTAGGCCGCTCGGAGGCCAGTTGCTAAACAATTGTTACAGTAAACCTGTGGTTAAAACTAAACAGACGTTCATACGGTAGCAGGTCTCTATACCTTATGATTAATTACCATACAAAAGACGTTTTCAGAGAAAAATAGAGTTGTGCAATATTATCCCAAAACTTGGGTACTGTTAGCAATTATGTGCACTTTATTATAGGATTATACTGTCAGTATGGTTATTAAATCCTACTAATATTATAAACGCAAAAGTTTGTAAGAATGTATGTTTGTCGCTCTTTCAGGCAAAAACGCCTGAACGGATTTACATGAAATTTGGAATGAAGGTTGTTTATGGTCAGGATTAACACATAGGCTACTTTTTATCCCAGAAAACTCATGTTAACTTTTTGACCGCGAGTGAAATCGCGGGGCGCAGCTAGTATAATATATTGTATGAAAGCAATAGCATTTGTAGAGCTTAGTAATTGATTATAGAAACTAATCATAATACAAATGAGATACGATAGGTAAACATAAACAGTAAACATTGGTTTGCGCATTTTCATTGCTTGACGCACGAATTATTGTCATCGTAGGAAATAGGAATTTGCAATGTGCTCAATACAAAGATACAAATGATAGCTTTTTTAAGTAATATTTTTGATTATTAATTTCAGCAATTTTTCATAGACTTCTGGCGTCCCTGGCCTCGACCAGTCTTGACTCTAGGATTGAGGAATCACCGTAAAACAAGTAACCCAACCGACTTTCACAAGAGCCATACACCAAGAGATTTGTTTTCCGATGATCAAGATCTAAGATGATCAAGAGACGATTCCCACTCATTGCTCCCCGCTAGGTTTCACACCATGATACACTCCAAGACGAGGACAATTAACACCCAGACCAGATACTTGATTCATTTAATAAATGATATACAAGATATTCGATTTATGGGGGGTATTAGTTTATATGTTCCTATAACTTGTTTAATTCATCATTCAAGTACCTGCCCTGCCGGGAATTGAACCCAGGACCTCTTGCTTAATAGGGCAGACTTGCTTCTGAGCTAAACTGGTCGTAAGTCGTAAAGATAAAGTTAGGTGGCTCTAGAATGGTGCTTTTTCAAGCTTGGCGCTCGGAACGCGTGTTTAGGGCTTCAACTACTTCTAAGACGGCTTCAGTTAATTACAAAAAGCTAAGTGAAAACATCTTATTCCCATTTTCTTATCAGGCTTCCGTAAACAACCCAAGGGTTCCAACAAGGAACCCTTACAATTTAATACCGACCTATACTGGCTGTAACTAATTACTTTACGTTAGAACGAACAATGCAAATAGAGATAACATTTGCGGTCACATTCGGATAATTAATTGAAGACGGGAATTATGAGCGGTTCGAGATTGCCTCAGTTACTCTCATTGTCATGACATTTCTAATGAGAGCGACAGTGGCCGAGATAATATCCCACTCGCCAGAATAAGGCCCTAGCTGTTAGCGGTCATCTCGTAGCAATTAGCATATTTTCGACTCTAGCGCTTTGCGCCTGCGCCTTTCCGGATTTGTAGACCTTGGCACATTAGCGATAGTACATAGTTTGTTTGCTTAACAAACATTTGTGTAACACATATTTGACACAGGTACTTCGATAATTTAGTACAGTAGTTCGCAAACGCAAGGATATTGTAATTATTTTTTCTAAGCGAAATATGTTGCAAGAATTATTTTATGTATTTTGAAGTTTCAAAAACTTGATAAACTAGTGTGCTGTTTTATTCCACTACGTGAAAAGAGCTTTTACATAAAAAAATAAGATATTATTTTTAAAAAAAATTTTACATTAAATTCCCTACATTAAAATGTAGCTCTCTGACTATTTGTACGTACGCCCGAAAAACATACTATCTTTTTGGGCAGTCGGGACAAAAATTAGACCCAATTCATCATTCTCGATCCTTATTTTGGGGTGAATACACTCTACCCCCGAGTATTTTCTAGGACCAACAAGCGAGTTGCTGGTCATTTCACCCTAATTAATATTATAAATGTGATAGTGAGTTTGCTTGTTATACTTTCCGCCTTAATCATCATAAAATTTTGCAAACACGTCGTCAGGAATACAGAAAAGGACATAGGCTACTTTTCATCAACATTATCAAACCGAGAGTGAAATCGTTCCACGTACTGTATTTATAATAATATAATACACATTATAATATAAGTGTTTATATCACAAACAAGTTTCACCCGCGTGATGAAAACCGATGAAAACCGGTAATGATAAAAATTAGCTTCTGTAAATCCAGGGCATGGTATGGTGTATTATTATTATTATTGGTATGGTATCATTATTCCAAATGATAAATTTCATCAAAATTGGTTTATTACTTACGGACGATACGGAGACTCACAAAAATACACAAACTTTTACTCTTCCAATAGTATAGTTGGATAATGGATAGTAAGACAGCAAATTATGCACTTAATGTACTTATACGTGTATTTCCCGTACCGATCCGTGCCTTGAGTACTTATGTATTGTATACAATATACATAGTTATATACACGCAATCGCATTAGCAGCCAAAACCGCTGAAATACTTGTGAATATAGAACTTCAGTTGAATCAGTCATCTGAATTCGAATTATTCAAATTCAAATTTAGAAATTTGAATAATTTGATTTGTCTAATTTGAATATGAATGAACTGTTTTAGCATAAAGATTCGGGCTGCCACCGTACTTGTCTGATTGGACGCGTTTTATAATCTGCGCCTATTTTTAGCCTCCGACGCAAAAAGAGGAGTGTTATAAGTTTGACCGCTATGTGCTTGTGCGTCTGTTTGTGGCACCGTAGCTCTTAAACCTGAACCGATTTGGATACGGTTTTTTAAATTTGTAAGCAGGTTGGCTAGCGGTGGTTCTTAGACATGTTTTATCAAAATCGGTTCAGCTATCAACGTTGGGGGTTCTTCAAATTTTGAATTTCTAGTATTTTTAAATAACTTGCTAGCCCAGGACTTTGAGACTGATGTTGCTCGAACTATGGCCATGGGTTTAGGGCAACAAACATAGCCTATATAATTATAGCACTCAGGAATAGTGTAACTTTTACGAGTAAAATACTTTTTTTAATCGATCTACTTGTTTTGGAGATTCTTAGACATTAGACACTGTTATACTGATAACTGGTCTGTTAGACTGGTTTAAGGCAAAAATAGTTTACTTTCATCTTTGTGGTCTTTTTTTAAATATTTAGTATGTTTGTATGTATATTTTTGCTTTAATAAATATTTTATTGTTATTAGACTACACTAAAAAACACTTGGTTTGTCGCGATGGTCACATTCGCCTCTCCCTGATTGCTCGACTGCCTGATGTGACTGATCTGATCAACAATATCAAAATTCCTCCAGAAGGTAGGTTATGAATGTGAATACTTATATAAAAGTGTGTGTGTGTGTATGTTTGTTTGTATTTTCCTATACGACCTCCTACCGCCTAACGGCTTGACCGATATTGGATCGCGAGGCATTATTAAATTCGTCTCAGAAACTGCTAAACCTACTTTAAGAACTCGTCTAAAACCTGTTTACTACGAATACTATGCGTGCAACCTCCTCAATGATTACTCATACCTACGAGTGCTTAACTGTATCACTGAGTGGTTAAAGAGTCTGTTTTAAAGAGTCTGTTTAAAGAGTCTGTTTTAAATATAGAACAAATATATAGAACATGTGTTTTCCTCGTCACTATCACCATCAGTCTGTTTAGCATGACTTAACGCCATATCGTTAGGATATAGGCTGTTTTTAAACTGGTTATTTTGTTAATATTGATGTTTTTTCACTAGAACCTGGCAACCTCCTCGACATCATCGCTGACCAAGTTTCGTACGGATGTCCGTTCGAGATTCTAATTATGATAATGATGGAGTGTGAGAGAGAGCACGCGAGGTGCAGACTGGTAGACGCGAACGGGATAGCATGCTATCGACATAACAATCCCGATATTCCATTACAATAAAATTAACATACTAAACCTTTCGCCTCGAGTGAAATCCTTTTTAACGTGAATTCGTCTTTGAATTTGTTTCCATAATAAGATGCAATTCAGACAACAGCTGATAACAAAATTGGAGGATACATTTTAGTACATAATTATCTACCCTGATGCTGTCTACAATGGACACAAAAAAAACCTTCATAATCATCAACTTAAGTACTGATATCATAAGTCCTGATGATAGTTCTGACTGATAATATTTCATGTTATATCATAAACAAGTATTCATGATAGATTTGATTGATCGATTTTAACTCGACTTTTATTTGCAACAAAGCGCTTAGATTGTACTTATCAATCAGATAAGCAAAGCTACTAACCTGTGTCCCAAAGTTAATTGAAAAACATTAGTATGCATTTTACGCGCGATCTACACAACCTTGGCAAAATGTCAAACAAGAAATACATTTCCAATTGTATTTTACATTATACAGAATAGTTTATTTTTTTGTAACATAACAGAGTAAACAAGTCGGCGTGTTCAACATGTGCTTGCCTATACCGACCTTCGGCTCGCCGTTCTCCCGCTTCATTTTAACACAACTGAATAATCGAATCACTTCACAATCGTAAATATATCGATGTAAATACACAGCTCACGCTATACAACCGTTTAGGGCAAAAGCTAAAGCGTACTGATATCTCGCAGGATGCGGAGAATCGTTTTTGTATGGCGTAGGTACCGCTGTTTGTAACCTTGAATATTAGTGCTTACGATCAGACGTATATTAGAAGTTAAGATCCATGTTCATCGAAATTTAACATGCCGGTTATTTATTTAACCGTCTTTTCTAGTCTAGCCTATGTAGCAGTGGAAATATGAAACTTTATTGATCGATACATTGACGTTTAAATAAGCTAAATCGCGGATGTTTTATAATCTTGTCTATGGTCCGAAAAAAGTTGTAAATTTTTTGACGATTCGTCGAGTTTCGACGTCAGTTTCGATCGACAAAGTTCGCTGAAGGCTTTTGACTGATCTAAGCTTACTTAAAATAAAGCTGTTATGTGTCCTACTGGTAAGAGTTCATAGAGTTAGTACCTATTCTTTGGCTTTCAGAAAAAACTTCGCTTGATCCTATTCGAAATTTCGTTTTTAGGCACGTCGAGAAGGTGTGGTTTCCCAATCAATCACTCAATCAATCACTCCAAATGACTTGGGATATTAAAAGCTTTTTTTCCCCGTATAGTCACACAGTTCCTAGTTGCAACCTTGCAACTTATTTCGAAGGAGAGACCAACATGCAAATTTTCGTATTTATTAATTTGTGGTAATTTGTATGTATAGAGGTACTCGTACATGTAGTGTGTTAAAACTGAAAAGGTCACCTACTTGGCTAGAGGCCGTTGACCCCATATATTCGCCGGAGTGCGCTGGACACTTGAAACCTGGACGCTGGTTTGGCGGCAGGTGACTTCCAAGAACCAATCTTATTCAGGTTTTCTGACGAAGGGCTTAATTAGCACGTTATGTAACTTCTTGTATTTAACGCAACGTAATTTTGTAATATGTGCTTTAATGTATGGGTATGTAAATGTATAATATTAATAACATCCTATCTATCAACAGGCAAAGTGGATATGACTAGACCAACCAAGACTAATAAGTTCCAGAGCCCAAAAAAAACGAGAGCCGCTCTCTCGTTTTTTTCCTTCACCCAGCCAAATCATGGGAAGATTTCATGATAATTTCATATGTATCCCAAATGGTGGTGCATGGGGTCAGCCTTCTTCACTCTTCTTCTCCACTTCGCAGGAAAATTTCATCATCATCAATTAAAAAACCAAGTCGAAAGGCTCCTTAATATAGGAGGTCAAGACCACTTGGGTAGCTGCGTCAACAAAGTTAAGTTAGAAAGACTGTTTCAAACAAGGAGGCAGTTGTTCTAAAATTAGGATATGGCTATTGACCACTAATAGGACAGAAAAGGCTGTTATGTATGAATGAGAGCATTAAGCCGAGATAAATAAAAACGTAATAAAAGATAAAAAAAGGTTTGACCTCTGAACTGTACAATCGTTTTGAGCGCGAGAGAAAAGAAGTCTTTGTATGTATTGAATGATTAGCCATCAACATACTTTGTGAGCTATGTACTTATGACTGATAACGTAGTAGATAACTGTTACAACAGTCGAATCCACGACGACATCATACAACCCTTTTATGCTAATCGCTTACATATTGCACTGTGATCAGATTTTAGGGCCACGTTATCAAACGAGCTGCGGGAAAACAACGGCGCGGTGTAGCCCTTGTCGTTGTGAGGAAAACGGAGGAATGGCCCTAGAATGGTGTCTCAGGCCTATGCATGCAGGAAGGCCCCGGTTCCTACAGAGAACCCGGTGCCCTCTGTCGAACACAATGGGTGGCCATCGAAGGCATTGCATTGGAATGCGTGAAACCCTACATAACTCGATTGCACCCTTGCACCCCAAACGCCCAAAAAAGCTCGGCGTTAAAGTTAAGTACTTTGTGACAAGACAAACAACAAAAAGCGTTAAACTATAGAAGAAATTATCAGCCCTTGTAAGGAAAGATAAACGGTCGTTCGTTGGCAATCTCTTCCGCCGCAAGTCAGCAATTGAAGAAAAATATTATTATTTCTTTTAAAGTCCTAAAATTGTTGTTAAACATTTTAAATTTTATTAAAAATATATTTTTATTTGTATTCCTACTCAGTAGTTTTACATTTTATATACGCGAAAGAGATAGCCGGCGATCGTTTAACTCCGTCTTTATGTACTACTATAATAATTACGGTTGCGTCAAATAACTAAGACACTTGAATAGAAACCGTCACCAAAACTTGACGCGCGTACCCTCGACTAAAACTCGACGCTAGCGACTAAAATCGTCACCGTAACTCGTGGCGAGCGACTAAAATCGCGACGTGAGCCAACTCGACCGCCGCGACAACACTGACCTGTGTCACCACTTACTGTTACTCATCGGCTCGTGTTTGTAAACCTCTCGGTTGGATTGCACTAGTGTCGTATAAACAGATCGAGGCTCGTGTGGACGGTGACCGGTTATAACCGGGTCTTGTGGTAGGTTAGGAAGGTCAGGGCTGTCAGAAGTGGGATCAAGTGCAGCCTGAAAATTGAACCCGGTTACTTCATCAGTATAAAACTGCTAAAGTAACCGGGTGGCGCCGAATACGGTGATAAAGTTTACTAAGACGTTATTGACCGGCGCCTGGCGCCCAACATTGGAAAAAAATCATCAAAACCCTGAGCATATTTCTCGTCTTCTCTACGCTGGAAGACAGAAGGTCTCACAACGTGATACTTATGTTCTATTCTACAAGTAGGCGCATGAGCGAACAGCTCGACTTAGTGGAGAACTAAGTCTGTGAGATTGTCCTCCACTAGTGAGATTTGTAAGACAGAGAGACATGACAAAATGAGTTAGGGCACGAGAAAAACGAGACTTTCCGCCGACTTAAAGTCCGTCGTGTGTTCCTCACTCTTGGAAAGGCAAAGCCCTAGCAATAAAGTATAAACACAGCACAATAGCACATCAAGTTCAAACGCTGATTGTCCTCCACTCCATTAAACTGGATTTATCTGGTTGCCAGGCTGTTGTTATAACTTTCCCACCTGCTGGCCTAGCATGCGCGTCATGACACAATCTTTTCGTCACTTTTTGTAAGAACGTGACGAGGCAATGTGCGAGAAAGTGATAAGGCTACGAGAGACTGTTTGCCCGGCTCGATAGAAAGAGTCGACGAAATTTTGTCGCAGCGGGCCGGGCTGGTTTCCAGTTACGCCGTAATTATTTTATAGAAAGATGACGTGTGAGAAGGAACTGCCCCCTTAGCCAAGTTGCAATTCTATAATCGAAACAATATAGAAAAGTAAGAAAATGTATAGGAATGTATAAATGTATATAAATGTATAGGAATGTAGAATAGACCATAGAATATAGCTTAACTGGGCTAGGAGGGCTGGCTCGATAAGTGGTAGGTTCCGTAGATTTATAATTAACTGGTCCCCGCATTTAAATTAGCATGCTAATGAAAAACGGTGATGGTGATGAATGCTATGTCTTTTTTGTACTCCCCATACATATGTGTATTCAATATTTCACAATGATTGCTTGAGTAGTTAAGGCATGATATCGCAGCAAATAAATAAACAAACTCAAGACTACTTTATTTAATGAATTTTAGTTTCAAATATTTTCCTGTGATATCACTTTTATTTTGTGGTGTCACTAACTTATTGTTATGTTGTACTATATTATTTTGTACTTATTGTATTTTTTTTTATTAACACTTTGGCTGCGGGAAACACATACCTTTGGTGTTTTCCTTTGCGTGACGCGAGTGCGGCTGCACAAACCAGGTGCGTAAAAAACAAGGCGTTTGACTATTAGCCGCGCCTGGGGCTAGCACATGTGATTACTAGCCGCAGCCAAAGTGTTAACCTATGCTGTCCCACTGCTGGGCAAAGGTCTTATAGTATAATAATTCAAAATTTCCACTATGAAGTAACTATTAATAGAAGAAGATATTAAGTAGGTAGAATAGAATAAAACCAGAGAATTAGCTTAAAGTCTGTTTCAATGGCTTGTGTCTAAAAAAAATTGGTTTTGAAAGGTAAAGCTAAAGGTTGTTGGTTTGGTTTGGTAAGGTAAGGTGGGGTCGAGTGAGAGCTGTGGTAGCTCAGTGGGAGACCCGCCGCTTCGCATTCTTGAGGTGGCGGGTTCAAACCCCGACTCGTACCAATGAGTTCTTTAGGACTCATGTACGAATTTACATACCACTGGCTTTTCGGTGAAGAAAAAACATCGTGAGGAAACCTGCATATGTAGTTCACGCAAAAAGGGCCGATTACTGGCCTAGTTGCGGAAAAAGAGCCCGCTCTTTATCTTTTTTTTTTGTGGGGTCGAGTGGTTCTGGTATTTTCTGATTCCCTAGTAAATATTGCTCTGTCAGTTTAGTAAGGCAATATAGGATAATGGAGGTTGATTGTACCAATTCCTAAGGCTACAGTGACTGTGGCCACACTACGTGTTTAGAAGGAAAGTTAGAAAGCAATGAACTGGCTTGGTCCAATATAACTTCAACCCTGTCTATTTTAAATACTAAGCTAGAAAGGAGTTAACTTACACCGGATCATGTTTCAGTTGAGTGCTTTTTCGATGACACACGGTAGCACAGTGAGAACACTAGTAGATTCTTCATAGTCTGGGAAGTGGCATCGCAATCATAGTTTTACTAATACACCTAGGCCTCATTTACATTTGTATCATTTGCTATACAATCAGGTAGCCATGACTACATCTAATTTTTTTTTAACTGTTACCAGCCAATAGTGGTATATAAACCAGCCAACTTTTAATTTATGGAAATAACATCTACATCAGTAAGAAGACTTTGCTATGCAAAAATCTCAGTAGGTGCTCAGACTCCCGGCGATGACGTAGCTTGCGGAAAAAATAGATTGCGTGTAAAATTTCTAATTCAATAGGTGCCTATCCTATGGATTCTTTTAGAACATTGAAATTACAAGACGACTCCGATTTGTACTGTAATGATTTCAGTACATACCTAATGCATTATGCTTTATTCTAAACAATTTAATTTGGTGATCTTGGCATGCTCCTACAGGAAATATAAAAGAAAGCTAATAAACGTATGCTTTGACCATAGCAGTCTAGACTGCGTCTGAATTAAAAACAAACATATAAGGCTTTGTGGGTACCGTAACTAACTAAAAGATATAGATCATCCACCGATTATTTCCACTTACCGGGTGTAATAAATCTGCAGATAACTTTCCTTCTGTTCCTGGATCAATGGGTTTGTCGTACCCAAACATGACATCGTTATCTCCTGGCTCTGCCATAGTAACGTAGCGACCACACAGATATGACTGATAATTGTTAAAAAGCGTCCTGGAACTAGGGATTCACTGCGTAGCATGTTTTGTCTTAAAAATTTCTGGTAAAGAAAAGAAATTACGAAATCATTCTGATTTTCTTTGTGCTTTCAAAAGTTTCTTCGTTTTTTAATTTTCGCACCACAACACTTCTCAATAAAACCCATTGACATTGACAACAACATTATCGACAATGACATACAAAGGATACTCTCTTTAAGTGCTGCCAGTTCTAATTTTTTAAGATACACCGCAATATCTTAAAATTCACTTAATCATCTGAAAAAAACAGGCTGCCACTCATAGTTTATTTAGGATAATATGTCGGCTACGTTGAAACCATTAACATTATAGCATTAAGTTTTTAGGGATAATAATGAAATGTCTTGATATTGGTATTAATTTTTAACAAGCCGCAGTTCATTGATCATAGTTGTGTTGCATACAAAACATGGCGTAATATAGCTTTGTTTGGCTAAATCCTACATTACTTGGCAACATTAAGATCTTAAAAAGTCAAAACCGACCACAGACAAAAAAACGCCGGGCGGCAAATGAAATGATGCTAGTTTTGTCACTTTGTCACTGTCATTTTATTTCCAAGTAAATAGAGCTTGGCTTTATTTTTTGATAATAACTTTAGGAACAATTATTCAAAATATAGTATAAATGAAGCTATTAAAACCCAGTTGGGTCAATCATGAAGGTAAGTCCTGCGAAAACTTAAGTACGCTTGGATAAAATAGGTCCTAAGTTTGGTGTTTCAATCTAGTAATCATTTTAGCTAAACCTATATTTTCCGTGGACATTCACCCCACTGGGAAGCGTTTCGCGACCGGTGGCCAGGGCGGAGACTCCGGCCGGGTCGTCGTATGGAACCTGAACTCAGTATTATATGAGAATGTCGAAGTGGACCCTAATGTTCCCAAGATGCTCTGTCAGATGGATAACCATTTAGGTAAGCTAGCTTATCTCCATTTTCATGTCTATAAACAATAGACACGTTCTTAATAAATCTAGTAGTATTCAAAATTCAATTCTTATAATTTGGCACCAAAAGTTGTACTTAAAACAAAAAATATAGACATGAATAAAATGAGTTTAAAAGATTGTTCTATGAAACTATGTAATGAACTTTATTAGTATAATAATCATCATCATTGTCAGCGTGTATCGACCCACTGCTGGGTATAGGCCCATTTCTCCCTGTCTCGGGCCAATCTCATTCACAAGTGACCCGCAATGGGTCTAATGGTGTCGACCCATTGGAAAAAATTATTACGAAAATATTTTTTCTTCTAATATTGTTTCCATCATTTCAGCTTGTGTGAACTGTGTCCGATGGAGCAATGGGGGCAAATTTTTAGCATCAGGGGGTGATGACCGACTTGTCATGGTCTGGGGACTAAGTGTGGCAGCAGGTGGCCAGGGAAAACACAAAGCTGAGACTTGGAGGTGCCTGTCTACTTTACGGGGACATGCTGGTAAGAACACACTTCAGATGAGAGGATCTCGCTCGCTTTAACACTTTGGCTGGGGCTAGTTATCACATGCGCTAGCCCCAGGCGCGGCTAATAGTCAAACGCCTTGTTTTTTACGCGCCTGGCGTGTGCAGCCGCGCTCGCGTCGCACAAAGGAAAACACAAGGAATGTGTTTCCTGCAGCCAAAGTGTTTAATACCCTATACAGGAACCCCCTGCATATTTAGCGCTTGTTATCTCCATTAGTCTCACTCTCGCGACCTTTGTAATACTGCATCAGATATGTAATTTTTGAAGCTAACAGTATGCATGAAAAAACAGGATATATATATTTTTTTTAATACTGCTCTTGGACTGCCCTGTTTTCCACTTTTAAGAAGTTCTGATATGAAAATGTAAACTTTCAATAGTACATAAACATAACTCTACTCGTACCTCTAAATACAAACCATGCACATATTCTGAAACAGGAATCTTTTCACCGTGGAAACTAACATGGTTTTGACACATAATTAGGAAACTAAAACAAAACATAAGAAACTGTTCCAATATATATATTTTTTATTTTTGTATGGCAATGTTAGCCTCTGACATTTTATTATTTTAAAGTTACATTAAACTAGATTTTGATATCTATACTTCCAAGGGCGTCGCCAGCTTATGACTAAGGGGGGGGCAATGGGGCAATATTATGGAGGATAAAAAAAATAAACGCCGAGAGCATAAAGCGTTACACTTTGGAAGTCTTTGCCTCGATGACGATTGTAATAAGAACACGGTTCTAATATCTACTATATAAAAATAAGTCGGGTTTTCCTTCCTGACGCTATAACTCCAGAACGCACGAACCGATTTCCACGGTTTTGCATTCGTTGGAAAGGTCTCGGGCTCCGTGAGGTTTATAGCAAAGAAAATTCAGAAAGCGGGAAAATCTTTTTTCAGAACAATGTCCACCCGTGCGACGCCGGGATGGGCCGCTAGTCAATGTATAAAACTTCACAAGCCCTCGACAGCACAATAGAGTCGGGACAATTTAGACATTGGAGGGTACAGTAATTTCCACCCAGCTGAAAATTGGTAGGATTGTTTGAAACACCATCATAAATGAAATCTAAAAAGTCACCATCGATCCGATACGTGCAAAAAATCTTACTCCGGGTAGAAGGTCACCAAAATTGGTTTTTCGCGATTTTCTCAAAAACAATTCAAGCTACTAGGAAACTGTTCAAGACAAGTATGTTCTCTTTATCATTCCCTACAGTATTGCTTTTAAATGCATGTTGGTAGGACTCGTGGTTTTGAGATATGTTGATATTCATTTCAGACCAGGCCAAAAAGATGACAATTTCTCTTAACGAAGCCTCGGTTAGCAGTAGATCATATCACAAGTTTGTAAATGAGTTTTCCTCAAGTTTTCAACATCGCTAAATCCGACAATCTCAAGAAACACTTTGAAAAATGACTCTTTGTGGCTCAAATCGGATAAATGATGATGATGGCTGACGAAAAATTTTACCTCTCGTATCTCGGAAACGGTAGAAGGATATAGAGGGGTACACCCGACTTTTGAAATGTAGATCAAATTTTTGGGGAAATGATAAAAAAATATAGTCGCCATCGCCATACAAAAAAGTTTGACAGTCATACAAATAAAAAAAAAAGGAAATGCTCACAGCTATGGAACCGCTGTAGATGGATGGAATGTAGGTACTTGAAGAAATATTATAGAGGTTCATAACGACAATCGAGATTCAGAAACAAAAATCCAAGATGGCGTATTTCATGTTTTCGTCAAATTCCAGTGGATCTTCCAGTGATCCTATGAGGGTGATATTTTGGATCTGGATCTACATATTATTACACTGTTTAATGGTCTTGCGTTTTGGCAAATCTGATGATCGTGATGAAAATGGCGGCGATTTTTAAAACGGATGTCTAAATCTTAATGTTATTCTGAATATTTCAATATTTTCTACAATTTACATTAAACCTTGTGAATTTATTAACGTTTTGTCATGCGATGCGGAATTCATTAATAGGTAAGGAAGTGAATTGCTCGCACTTTGGTCGCTTTGCGGCTAGCTACATTTGATCTCTAGGGGGGGGCAACTGCCCCCCCCTGCCCCCCCTTGGCGACGCCCTTGTATACTTCTATATTAATATTATAAAGAAGTAAAGTTTGTGTGTTTGTATATTTGTTAAATTGTAAGGGGTAATCTCGGGATCTACTGAACCGATTTTAAAAATTCTTTCACCAATAGAAAGCCACATTATTGCTGAGTGTCATAGGTTATATAAAAAACCGAAAAATTAAAAGGCTTTTACGTGGTAGTCCGTTTTGGAAAGTGAATCGGAGAAAAAACGGTCCGGACGGCGCGCGATGGCTTCGGGTTTAATTAACATTATGCCCAACGAAGTGGGCACGGGTCAGCTAGTATTTAATATACATAGAGCAAAAATGAATCATAAATAGTAGGCCTCTGAAACTAATGCCAATATGGCTAATGGAAAATTTGACCCATAAACTCTAAAGTCTAGGTGTAGCCTTATCTTTAATCTCACTGTTGACATAAACCCACAGGAGATGTACTCGACCTGGCCTGGTCACCGCTGGACAAGTGGCTGGCAAGCTGCAGCGTAGACAACACAATCATCATATGGAATGCGGAGAAGTTTCCAGAAATGGTTTCCGTGTTGAATGGACACTCTGGACTAGTGAAAGGTGTTGCATGGGATCCAGTAAGTGTACAAAACACAGTACTGTTTAATGGTTGATTCTATAAAGCTGCTTGCTATCCTTGAATTAATGTTAAGGTAGATTTAAAATATGATTTATCCATCAAGTCTTGGAGCTGGATTAGTGACTTACCAGTTTTTTTTTATATTTTATTGCAATACAAAAGTACAGTCTTATGTAGAAATCAAGACAAGATAAAAATAAAACTCCTACAAAATTTCGCTTTAATAATTTTATAAGTGGGATATGCTTGACCTCACTTTCGCCATTCTTACCTTTTCTAGTAAAAACACTAACACTGAAGCTGCCAAGTGTGTTTAGGCTTACACTTTATACAAACTTACATATTTGCTGATAAATACATCTACATTTATATATTTTTTAGGTTGGGAAATATCTAGCGTCGCAATCCGATGACAAATCGCTCAGGGTCTGGAAGACAGCTGACTGGGCACAAGAGACCGTCATCACCGAACCATTTGAGGAATGTGGAGGTAAGATTTTATAATCCTATAATTACAAGCTTTTATTTAACTTGCCATGTTAGGGTCGATACACATCTGACGGAAAATGAATGCGTCGCGTATTATCGGTCGCGTAACGCCAGAACAGAGAAATGTACCTAATGTAAACTTAACCGATGATGCGCTAGTGCGTCGAGTGTGAAAGGTTGGATGTTTTATAATACACTAGCTGCGCCCCGCGGCTTCACCCGCGTTTTCCGGGATAAAAAGTAGCCTATGTGTTAATCCAGACCATGAACAACCTTCATTCCAAATTTCATGTAAATCCGTTCAGCCGTTTTTGCGTGAAAGAGTAACAAACATCCATACATACATCCATACTTACAAACTTTCGCCTTTATAATAGTAGTAGGATTTCTCTGTTCTGGCGTTACGCGACCGATAATACGCGACGCATTTTCCGTCAGATGTGTATCGACCCTTAATATATGTGGCTCAAATCTTGCAATTTAATTTTGAACCACTTCCTGATGTCCGATTGAGCTGAAATTTGGTATATCTGTGTAACACCGATTAGAATGCAATTAAAGCTTGTTATTATTGTAATACATATTATTAAAATGTATATTTTTTTGTTTTTCCTCTGTAGAATCAAACTTTTTTTTATGCTATTAAGTGACGAAGCTCGCTCGCATGATGTTAAACGTTAGCGTCGTCAGGCGTCGTCGTCTTGAAGCAAAGCCATCTTGAAACCACTAAAACATGATGGTCAAAAAAAAAACTTTTCCGCCGTAAAATAATCCCTCGAATCTTCTAGAATGTATACTTACTTTCCTCTCGCATTTTAGGTACAACCCACGTGCTCCGCTTGTCCTGGTCACCGGACGGCCAGTACGTGCTATCAGCCCACGCTATGAACGGTGGCGGTCCCACCGCTCAAGTTGTGGAGAGGGATGGCTGGCGATGTGATAAAGACTTTGTTGGCCATAGGAAGGCTGTTACTTGTGCTGTAAGTGATTTTGGATTCTGTTGGCATTTCTTTAACGCTCGTTGTCGTAGATTACGGCTCAGAATTAACAGATATTTGTGTGAAAATAATCTCTAGATCTTTGACTCAGCTGTCATTATTCCTTGTCAAGATTCGACTAAGTAAGGAGAAGAAGATGAGAGGTGGTGAGAGTGTCAAGTTAGAGATCAGTCACCCTTGGCTTACAGCTAAACAAGCCAACGGAAACTATTTCGATTTAATTTAAGTTTTTACAATTGTGGTATTACCAACTCAATGGATATTTTATGTACAAATTAAATATATTTGGTTTGGTTTTGATAACAAGCTAAAGGAAAATGGGACCCCGTCGCCCTTCCGTCTCGCTCTCATAATAATTATATTTCTAATGATCGGGGACAGTGACCGGGATAATATCTCACTCGCAAGAATAAGGTAGCTGATCTGAACATCTCACTGAAAACTCTCATTCTTCCTAACAGCGGTTCAACAACAACATCTTCGTGAAGGAAGGCAAGAAGTGCTGCTGCGCCGCGGTGGGGTCCCGCGACCGCGCGCTCAGCATCTGGCTGACTTCACTGAAGAGGCCGCTAGTGGTCGTGCACGATCTGTTCAATGACAGTGTTTTGGATTTATCTTGGAGTTCTGATGGTGAGTACTTTTTACTTTATTTATCTACTATAGCCCAAACTGTTTATCTTAGTCCTCGCGTGCGCGGTAGTGCGCGCCGCCCTGTCAGTCCCCCGCGCCTCTGTACCGCGCAGGCGAGGATTAAGGTTAACCGTTTTGGCTATAGCTGCACTCGGCGGTTAACCCGCTGTTTTTTTTGACGTGACAACGTCTTATAAATTGGTTTGCCGGGTGACACTTCAAGAAACTGCGTTACGCTCCGCTCACGTTATGCGCTCACAATGAGAGCGAGTGAGAGGCACGCGTCCCTTCCACTCGGGCATGGTTAGCCCGCCTAAGAGCGAGAGAGACAGACATAAGTCGTTGTCACGTAAAACTTTCGCCCGTATACCGACTTTATTTTACTTTTAATCCTTCCCTGAACTTTCACAAATATTTTAAGATCAAAATTAGCGATATCGGTCCAACCATTCTCAAGTTATAGCCAGACAAACGAACAGCGATTCATTTTAATATTTAAGATTGAATTCCACTGCTGAATAAAATAACTCTCCACATCTCACTCAAAGTGTTTGTTAACATCACATTCATTCGTTTTTTGCAAACCTGTATTTAGCTTGCCCTGTTTTTATTTATTCGGAACTGAATATCCTACTACTATGTACTATTTAAAAAATGTGAAAGTTTGAATGTTTGTTAGATTATCACGCCAAAATGGACGAACGGATTTGTATGAAATTTGGTTTAGAAGTAGCTTATAAGTACCCTGAGTTTACACTTTTCATCTCGTAAAAATTAACGGTTCCTGTAGGATAGCGGGTCGAAACCACAAAGAGCAGCTAGTCTGTAACAATTTTCTATGTTTTGCAGGTTTAAATCTACTGGCGTGCAGTTCGGATGGAACAGTTGCGTGTATCCAGTTCACGAACAAAGAAATTGGCACTCCTCTCACGTTAGACGAAAAGGTATTTTAAGATAAAATTACTATTTTAGATACATAGAAAATAGAACTTGAGCTGGCCAATAGCCATATTCTGACATGTGCAATATTATATTGGTCATTGTCTTTCTAGTTAGTGTGACGGAAATAAGTTATCATTCTAACATCGCCCGACCGGAAACCTTTGAGACCCAGGATTTCCTGCTTACAAAACTGACCCCTACCGGTTGACAAGCAAACCAATACCTCTCTTCATTCTTCCCAACGTTTTTTTCTGTTTTGCACGATGAATACATTTAGCCAATGTTACAATTCAGTCGCACACTTCCAGAACGCATTCTACGAGAAAATCTACGGCAAATGTCTGGCAAACGAGTCCGGGGACCCCCTCTCATCCAACCTGCTAGTGGAATGTGGGGAAATCCTGCTCGCTCGCGAGCGGCAGGAGGCGAAGGACGCCAGTAAAGACGAGGACAAGCTGACGAGCACGCCTAAAAGTGAACATAACCAGGTAATGCTATTTTCATTCAAGCCCATTTCTTTCTCTAAGCACTCTTTAATATTGCACACCCCGTTTATCTATTTTGTATCTATCCTCTCCATCCTAAGGTTGCCTGGAAGAGATCGCTCTTAGCGATAAGGAAGCCAGTTGTCGCACTAGTTTTAGGTGTTGTAATCCTTTTGTTTGTAATTTATAACAATAAAGAGTTTATCTGTCTATCTATCTAAGCAGAGGAAAGTTAGCTAAACTAAGGGTTGCCTCTAGCTAACAGTTATGCGTTATGCAATTCTATCACTATTTTTAGAATCTGCAAACTGTGTGTTAACCAAACCATCGTGGAGTTAGACTGTCACATAATATACACAACAACACTCTTATAGATGTTCTCTTATTACTTTTAACAAGATTTAGGACTAGAATCCACCAAAGCCGTGTAGATTTAGTCTGTGTTGACATATTTAATTTTACAAGGTAAATTACAACAAGCAAGACTTTTTTTTGTTAATCTGTAATGTCCCACTGCTGGGCAAAGGTCTCCCCCAATTTCTTCCATACCTGCCGGTCTTGGGCCAGCACCGTCCAGTTCTTTTCAAACTTCCCCAGTTCGTCGCGCCATCGCGTCGGAGAGCGGCCTGGTGAATAAAAAAAGAAGAATATACAAAAAAAAAATACAAATTAGACTTTTCACACAAGCATTCACTCACCTTAGTTTGGATTTCCGCCCTTAGTTAAGGTAGTTGAATACCATTCAGCTCTTATAGGCAGTGTTTAAGACTAGTGATTCTTCCAGTCGAAGCCCCCGGCCTCCGCCCCGCGCTCGCCGCTGCTGCGCCCCATGGACCGGCAGATCGAGACGCGCACGTCGGACGGCAAGCGCCGCATCACGCCCGTCTTCATACCGCTCACGCAAGCTGACGCCAAGTTAGTACACCTTGAGGACTTAACTAACTGAAGACTAACCTTGAAAAATGGCAGTAGAAAGTATTCTGCCCATGCTTTTTCCCTAATACCTCCCTAATAAGCTATTTGCGCTGATGTCAAATTACTCCCTTCACTGGCGTTTCTCAGTTGAAATCGCAGTCTTACCTCAGCGTCATCAGTTCTTACCTTGAGCTCTGACCTCTGTTTAAATCACAGATTTTGATTATTTAGCTTTTCCGTGCAGTAAAGTATCGTCTTTTATGTATTTTCTTTGTCGCCCTATAGTTTCAGCAATACTTAGGTAAAAAGGAATAAAATATCCATAAATCCACCTGTGGATTTAGGTGGAAAAAAAAGTATCTATGAATCCACCTGTGGATTTAGGTGGAAAAAAAAGTATCTATGAATCCACCTGTGGATTTAGGTGGAAAAAAAAGTATCTATGAATCCACCTGTGGATTTAGGTGGAAAAAAAAGTATCTATGAATCCACCTGTGGATTTAGGTGGAAAAAAAAGTATCTATGAATCCACCTGTGGATTTAGGTGGAAAAAAAAGTATCTATGAATCCACCTGTGGATTTAGGTGGAAAAAGAAGTATCCATGGATCCACATGTGGAACCGAGCTGTGGATCCAAGTGGAGGGAGCGGTCCCACCCAGGAACATAGTGCATATACATTGCATATAATTGAAATCTAATTTTATAATACTATAGAGCTCATATTTGCGAACATAAACAACACTGAAAATTAGGAATTTAAATGACAAAAAGAAGCTAACTGAAAAAATGTGTTGAATGTGTTTTAAGTATGTGTGTGTACCATGTACTATATAAATTCGTATTGTTGAAGCTTCAATTTTTTTTTTTTTTTTAATCTAACCTATGCTGTCCCACTGCTGGGCAAAGGTCTCCCCCAATTTTTTCCAGTTCTGGCGGTCTTGGGCCAGCGCCGTCCAGTCTTTTTCAAACCGCCCGAGTTCGTCGCGCCATCGCGTCGGGGGGCGACCTGGGGGTCGACTGTCCGGGGGCACCCACTCTGTGGAGACCTTTGCCCACCTGTCCGGGTTCTTCTTCAAATATATTTTTAAAATGTAAATTTTCCTTCTCAGCGAATCTCTAGGCTCGCAGCCCGGCGGCACGGAGAACTGCTTCAGCACATCGTCCCAGTCAAAATCCCGCATCCGCGTGGAAGTGCGGGACGATATAGTGATACACCCGAACGTGTCCAACCACGCGCACTCCAACAACGCTTCTAGGATATCTGACAAGTAAGTCACTAATGTTGGCCGTAGTCATAGTCATAGTCATTGACCAAACAAAGTCACAAATGTTGTGCAAACATAGTCATAAATATCGTAAACGCTATAGAAAACTATTACAATCTATGGGAATGACATCAGGCCCTTGTGGAACGTCGTAAAATCATAGATATGTGTTTGCTCTATAAAGTGGTGAACGGCTTGCTGAGTGAGGAACTATTGGCGAACATTAACATCACGATTCCAAATATATCCAAGCGAAGACCTACTCGTACGCTATTTAGTATTCCACCTTCAAATAACAACGTTGGGGGAAACAACCCTCTTTATCGTATGTGTCACTCATACAATGTCCTAAGCACTGATGTATGCGATGATCTCGATATTTTTCATCAAACCTTGCTTAACTTTAAGAACACTCTTTTTAAAATTGTTTAACTAGTTTGGCGTTGTATCTACAGTATAACTTTATATGAATGCTGTGTACAATAGTTAGATTGGCAAATTTATAGTGTTACATTTTTTGATTAGTTTAGTTAAGTCTTAGTTTGTCAATTAGTTTTGTACCTTATTTAAATAAAATAAAATAAATTCTACACACTCATTTTTTCATTCTATAACAGAAATAAATAAACGTTTCACACTCATAGCTCCGACTAGGAATAAATCATGTGTCGGGGATGCCACGGAACACACACAAAGACAAGGACAACTAACACCCAGACTCAGAACAGATATTTGAATTCATCATTCAAACATCTGCCCGGCCGGGAATCGAACCCGGGACCTCTGGCTTATAAGGCGGAAATATTACCGCTGAGCCAAACAGGTCGACAAATGTCATTCTCATTGTAATAGTTTTCTAAAGCGTTTGCAATTATGGAATTGCAACTTGGCTAGGGGCCTGGTTCATTTTCGCTTGCCCGCAAGCCGAAAAGCAAGGGTTTTATTTATTACACACACAAATTACAATCGATAATAGTTTTCAGTAGTTAGAGTTTAAAAATCAATACGATTATGTCCTTTCAGCGGATTAGACAACCGGCTGCGCAAGCGCAACGCGGCCTCTCTCCCCGGGCCGCGCGCCGACGACGTGCAGTCCAAGCGGGCCTGCCCCGCCGCCGCCGCGCCCGCCGGCGCTCCGCCCCGCACTGGGCCTGCGCTGCCGGCGCCTGCGCTGGGAGCCGCCGGCCCGGTGGTGAGGGCTGCGGGACTACTACGACTACAGGTAACTTTACAGTGTCGTGCGATTGTCTCACTATAGTAGTTTAGACAACGCAACATCACTGCCGGGGACTCCGCCCCGCGCTGGGCCTGCGCTGCCAACACCGGCGCTAGGAGCCACTAGGCCGCTGGTAAGAGCTGCGGGTGCTACGGTCACAGGTAACTTTTGACTTGTAAAGCATTGCATACTTGTATTTTAATTTTAACCCATGGCATAATTTTTGTCAAGACTCCCAGATAGATATTCATAAGTATTTCCCATATAACAAATTGTACAAAAGTTATTAGTAAATTTTCTAATTCTCTGCATAATTTGGGTCCTTTCTAAATAATCTTCTACTTCCAGGTCGTGAACAAAGCATTCAACACACACTACGGCACTCTATCGAGGCTTCAGCTAATACCGAACAACTCCGCATCGAACGATCCAGTTTGGGAAACTTATTTAGGTAAATATTTTTTTGTGCCTAAATTTTATAAAAATGACTATTAATATTATAATATTCACTTCATGCTGACGTTGAGCGAGTCTTTCTTAATAAATTGAAGAACCAGAAACTGATACTACATTGTCGGCAACATATGTCGGAATTTTATCAAACTTGTCTTAAAATATTGACAATGATGTTAATCTTAACATATAATATCAAAGCCAGTCATCCGTAGTGTATTGTATGTTATTCTAAAATATAGGGTTGATCATAGCCCAACCTTTCTTTGCATAATGATAACCAGACCCCCGTCCCCAGGGTCCCCGGTGTCGTGTCTCGCGTGCGACGCCCGCTGGGCCTGCGTGTCGTGCGCGGACGGCACCCTGCACGCGTGGCGGCTGCACCGCGCGCACGCCACGAGGGCTTTGCCCCCTATCAGTACGTATACACATAAACTATCTCCACACTAGTCGTAATAGTCGTCTACAGGGTTATTCATAAAGGATATGCTAAGCCGAAAAGGGCTCATAGTACTCATCATTATGAACAACTTTTAGTACGGGACCAACCCGAAATTCGCGAAAAAAAAATCAGCTGTTCCATAGAAAAATGTCAATGACACCCGACAGGGTTGTAAAAGTTGTTCAAAATGATGAGTACTATGCGCCCTTTTCGGCTTGGCATACCCTTTATGAATAACCCTATATTTTTGTAGAATTTTGATGCTTGGTATAAAGTACATGCCAATATTGGCCAACATTGTAAACATGGCCATTTTTATCAACCATTATTAGGGCCATGCTATATCCAGTCGGGTTGAGGCCAGGTTTCCACCGAAGCCGAACAGGACACTAATAAACAAAAAACCCAAAAACCATAAAAACAAATTCTCTATTGACACTTTAGTGTAGTTTTAGAACGCCAATCAAATATATCACTTTAAAGCACATTAAATATACAAGTTCCTTTTGTTTGGTGACTTATAACAGAGTCCTAACCACAAAAAGCTATAATAACCGTTTCCTTCCAGCTCTCCAATCGCAGGCCTCCAAGCTGACTCTCTCCGGGGACACGCTGGCCGCAGTGACCACCGCCGCCGAGCTCAGCATGTGGAACCTGGCGCACGCTGAGTGCATCATCAAACCACTGTGCTTCAGGGCTCTGGTGGGCCAAGGAGGTCAGTACCAACATTATAGACGAACTTTCTAGTGCACACAAAATAATATAGAATAGTTTAAAAAACTAAAAAACACGCATTGTCATCGCTCTTTGACAAACGCGGCACGTAGCAGAATATGTACCAGTAGCCGTGGGGAACCACAGCTTAGCCAGCAGTAGTCACAGAATTCGCGTACTGAGTCACAGCTTAGCTAACAGTAATCGTAGGAATCACGTTCGGAGCAAAAACACAATTTATTAGCTTCATATAATTATTTTAATTTATTTAAAAGTCTATTTTTTTATTTTTTTGTATAATAATTTATTGTCATCGATCCTCGATATATCTACAAAGTTTGAACGAAATCCGGCCGTTTAAAGTGGGTCAAAATCGCGCCCAAAGGAGTCGGTTACAAACATACAGGTGAAGCTAATATAAGCGTGTTAAAAAAATCAAAAGACTAAGTGACGACCCAAACCGCTGTGCTTTAGAGCGCTAGTGGAACATGGAGGTGTGTATCATCACTTACAGATTAAATTTAAAACATGTATCTCTTCATCAATCGGTCACTCATTTCATTTTGAAGCAATAGGACTCTCTAAAGACTATACTAAGACATCCGTTGATTCCTTCTGTCGATTAAATTCGAACCTTTTGTAGACTAAATTGACATGTAATAGGCATGACGACAGTATCAAAAAAATCGATTAAAAAATTTTAAGAAGTCAGATTAAAAAAATTTAAAACACAGGTAAAAAAAACTGATTATTAAGATTTTCAATAAAGTAAAACATTAAAATACTGCAATCGGCCATTTTGACTGAAACAACAATCACAGCGTATGACGTCACGCTTAAGTAAACTCCGCTGATCATATATGTCATCCGCCGCTCATCACGCATAGACAAAATGACATGTTTACTTAACCGTGACGTCAAGCCGGCGCCATGACACATGCGAGCTGTTTCCGGGCACTATTGAAAACTTATGAGAAAAATGGCTTCAAACTTCGTTAAACTTAAGTTTATTACCGAAATAAAGGCTTTATTGTAAATAGTAAATGTGTACTCACATTTTGGAAGAGGATTTTAAAATGTTTCGTCACGCCTATTCTGTTTAATTTCAGTGTCAGTGACAAACTGCTCGTTGCTAGAAGACGGGAACCCAATGATCTCACTCAGCAACGGCAAAACGTACATCTACAGCAGAAAGCTATGCTCGTGGTTTGTATCACATATTTACACTAAAGGGAATTTAGAAAAACTACTTAAAGTTTTTACCCTAAACTAAATTCATACTAACTTACTACTGAGCTTAAAAAAACCTCCAGAGATTAAATCATAATTATGTAGTTTGTTTGAATTCAATTTTACGCTTCTGATGTGTATAAGAAGAATATCTTATGACTAACTTATTTCAACAAAACAAAAATAAAAATAACAAAACAAAATGTGTCAAAACCACCTTAGTTTCCATAGTAAAACTTATTTCAATTTGTCAGGGTGGTATGGGCGGACGCGACCGACCCAGTTTGGGTGTCGTCGGGCGGGGTCTACACGCGCGCTCCGCGGTCTACGCACCATCTCTATCCGCTGCCGAAGAAACCACCTTCCAGACATAACCAGGCTTTCGCTGCCACGTAAGTATAGCTTTTTTTGATGTGAAACATCTATAGCCGCACGTAAAACCGATTTCTGGCGTG
The DNA here is from genome assembly GCA_949125135.1 of Alcis repandata. NCBI lineage: Eukaryota > Metazoa > Arthropoda > Insecta > Lepidoptera > Geometridae > Alcis > Alcis repandata. The sequence continues at coordinate 3,274,008 of OX421226.1, read as the reverse complement.
GCGACGCATGCCGTGGCGACGCGTCGCCACGCTATTTGATGGTATATAATAATTATATACAGTCTATATGCAGTAGTGTGTACGGTGTGGCGACGCGTCGCCATGCGCAATCGAAAAATTTATTAAATAAAATTTAAATAAAAAAATTTAAAAATTCTTTTTTTTATTATTTAATTCTTTTTAAAACATTTTTACATTTAATTTATAAAATATTAAAAAAAAAATATATAATGCATTTATCTGGAAAAAAAATCGTAATACTTTAATTTAACATTCCTTTTTTCTTTTTTTTCTTCATTTTTTTTAATTTTTTATTATTATTTTATTTTTTCTTTTTTTTAAATTTTTTTTTTAATTTTTTTTAAATAAAATTTTTATTGCATTTATCTGGAAAAAAAATCGTAATATTTTATTTTATCATTATGACATATTTAGTTCCTATCACAATATGTTCCTTATTACTTTTTGCATATTACTTTTACAAAATAATGTAGATGTTTCAGATCTGCCAGGCGTCCCGTGACGGCTCACATTTTTTTTTTTACTCTCTGATATGTTTGCGTTTGTCTGCCATCCTCGCCTGATAATAAATAATTACATAAACAGTCTACGATGGAACACGCTCGCCTAAAAGGTAACCCATATTTTACCACATTAAGGATTATTAGAACGAAAGTAAGTCGTCGTCGCAGGACGCTCGGCAGCTCCAATCTAGCGTGCATCAGGCAAGATGGCGGTCAAACGCAAGCCTATTCATGAATAAAAAGAAAAAAAAAACGCGATGATGATTTAGTCACGCACACGAGCGCGCACAGCGTATCTCCCCGAACTCACTATGATGCCCAACTTCTGTTTCTGTTCTTCTGTCCTAAGGTTGCCTGAAAGAGATCGTTCTTTGCGATAAGGCCGCCAGTTGTTGCACTAGTTTTAAGTGTTATTATTCTTTTGTTAGTATTTTCTTACGTGAACAATAAAGAGTTTATCTATCTGTATCTACTCTGAATGTTTCGTGGCTCCGTGGGCCGCGTGCAGCCCACTTCCTCGCTTTAGACTAGTATAGTTTAGTACTCGATATCTACCCTCATTAACACGCTTTTATTAGCTTCACCTGTATGTTTGTAACCGACTCCTTTGAGCGCGTTTTTGACCCACTTTAAACGGTCAGATTTCTTTCAAACTTTGTAGATATATCGAGGACCGATGACAATACACAAAACAAAGCGTGTTTTTTAGTTTTTTTAATTTTGACTGTATTTCCCGGCAGCTACGCAGCCGGCGCGGCGCGCAGCTGGCTGGAGGCGCAGGCCGCGTGCTGCCTGCACCTGCGCCTGGCGCGCGACTACCGGCACTGGAGCGCGGCGCTGTTCCAGCACCTCGTCAACCACGGTACCCACACTGTATACACCAGCGGCTAGGCTCCACAATTTATACAACCTACTAAATTTGCAAAAAATGTGCGAAGGACCAGAATTAATATAGCTAGTGTAATCACCATTCAGATCACCCCGTTCCCCGTGTCATCAAAAATAAGCCAAACAACTCCCAGACCCCTCTCCGTTGAGCTGTTTTTAGCGTGAAAAGGGCAAAAAGTTTAATTGTAAAATAAATCTTTGATAACTTAAACACTAAAGCCTGCCAATCGACAAACTAATTTATAACCCGGTCACAATATCTGTGCACCTCGCTGGAAGGCTCCCGCTTCCCCTGTCACCTCTCCGCGCACTCCCCGGTGCGACAGTGCGACTATATATAAGGCTATACGCATTCCAGCGAGGTGCACAGATATTGTGACCGGGTTGTACTCTAAGCTTACTTCAAAGTTTGTTTAAACATTTTATGTATGGGTTGTTTTCTGTCCAGGTACCGAGGAACAGCTCCGCACGATACTGGACGACATGCTCGGCCCCAGCCACTGCACATCTACTCCCAAAAAGTGGCAGACCACTATACTGGTGAGCTAACTTGAAATATATTCCCAACTAGGCGATCCTCGGGACTTAGAACCCCGGGGCGGCTCAGCTTTTGCCCTTGTATTTTTGGGTCTATAAAACTATCCCTGAGTGCTATAGCCAAACCGTTTATCTTATTCCTCGCCTGCGCGGTACAGAGGCGCGGGGGTATGACGGCGCGGGGGACTGAGAGCGCGGCGCGCACTACCGTGCACGCGAGGACTAAGATAATCACTCAGGGATAGTATAGTTTTCCATTGATGAAATATTTTTGAAATCGGACCAGTTGTGTCGAGCTAACCTTCTTAAGAATTAACCCCAATTAAGAAAAACTAAGTTTTTCTTTTTTTTAAGTGAATTTTTTAGTCGTCAGCAGATGAAACCTGGCAGGCCTTACGCTCTTTTTCAGTCAGTTTATTCAGTCTTACCTTCTCTTTTCCAGGGTATCAAAAAGCACGACCTCTTAGAAGAAATGCTTTCCCTCCTAGTGAGGCCGGCGCGCTGGCAGCGGCTTTACGCGGAATACGCGGACCAACTCGCAGCGCTGCAAGCAGCCGCTAACAGCAGTCTCAACGGACACTGACTGACTTCGCCAACTATAGTCACCGCGTTACGAACTGAGTCGTGCGGCCATAAATAATTTCTCTATGTCTATCTCGCTCGCACTTGTGGGTTTTATGGAGCCGCATAGTGATGTGCGTAAGATGGTTATATGCGCATATTATCTAACCTATCCCTATTGACGTTATGACCCTACGACTCAGTTGGTAACGCGGTGACTATAGTATATCATCAGTGTTTTGTGGAAAGGGCGAATATGAAAGTGTCAAAAAATATTAGAAGACCAGTACCTTTTTCTTTCTTATGACTTTATACAGGGTAATTCATAAAGGGTATGCTAAGCCGAAAAGGGCTCATAGTACTCATCATTATGAACAACTTTTACTATGGGACCAACCCGAAATTCGCCAAAAAAATCGCTGTCCCATAAATTTTGTCGGGTGTTATATTGACATTTTTTTATGGAAGAGATGATTTTTTTTTCGCGAATTTCGGGTCCCTTTGTAAAAGTTGTTCATAATGATTAGTACTATGAGCCCTTTTCGGCTTAGCATACCCTTTATGAATTACCCTGTATTAGGGTATCAAAAAGCACGCCCTCTTACTTATTTCTTCAGAGCAAGAAGCAAGGGATAGCTAAGGATAACAGAAACTCCTAATTTTTAGCCTGACTATGTTAAATGCCTATCGTTATAGCGCCATCTCGCTTAACACTCATAGAGCGAGTAAGATGGCACGAGTGTAACAAGTACTATATACTAATTTGTTTGAAAAAATGTCTCGTGAGAAGTTGACAACGTTTTATGCATAAGGTTTCTAGAGGGTTTGCTAAATCCAACAGTGCATTAGCTAAATTAGATAGAACAATCTATCTCTTTTCTTTGGCTGATTAGAAAGAGATGGAAGATAAAATATAGAGATAAATTCTAATAAAAATACGGACTTTGCATTTAAAAAGTCTCGGCATATTGCTTATGATTAGGATATTGTGAAATGCACTCTAAATATAGTTAGGTGCTATAGCTAGACGAAAAAAATTGTAGAACCTAGAATATTAAAACGAAATAGCATGTTAGCACCAGATAGATAACGTATGTTATAGAATATAGAGCAATAATTAATAACCGATTCTAATGTTTGTAATTTTATAAAGTATTCATATGAGTAGACACAGATTACGGTTGATAGATTCCGCATTTGAGAAGATTTAAACGCATCACGCATAACTCTAATTACACCTATAGAAGTGGTATTTCATTGACGTATTTCTGGGCGCGGTATACTAAGTGGTGGATACAGAATAAGAGATATGGAGTGGGATAGGGGGCTGATAGATATTTTGAGCTACGGGTGTGTTCAAAATTCTTGCAATATTCGGCGAAATGGGCATTAGGTGTGGCTAGGCTAGGCGTAACCTTGAGATAGCCAATGGAAACGCTTTGTCTGTATCCGTAACCCACATCTTCCTCCAAATTCCAACTTTGACACGTTTTTATCGAAATAATTATCTCGAAATGCGGCATCTATGTTTACAGTAATCTGTGGAGTAGTTAGTATGGATTAGGTGGAAACCCCAGAAACAGGTAGCTTATAGTGATTGTAGCTTAGTGAGTTGCCTGCGTATCGTAGGGTTACCATTTCAAAAGTCTTAACAAATAGCTGGAAATTTCTAAAGTCCCGACACAAAATATAGAAAACAAATCGGAAAACAACGTTAAAAATATTTCATACTGTAGAGAATAAATAGTTTTCAAGATGAAGTATAGCGGTGGCGAGTAAAATTATTTTTTTTTCATTTAAACATTATCGGAAAAGGTACGGAAATTCTGGTAGAAATCCCTAAGAGTGGCAACTTTTGTCGTAGAACATTTTATATATGTAAAAGTTTGTAACTAAGTAATGTATCCGCCTTGATAAATATGTATTTCTAGATATAGGAGTTTTTTTTGTCAATCTATAAGTCGAGTTTCATTTTTTATTTTTATGAAAACTATTTGGAAGCATATTAATCCTAATAATTTTAATAAAACTAAATTGAAACACTAAAATAATAAGTGTTCATTATTTAAGGAACCAATACATACTTTAAAGAAGTTAGTAATGAGAAAGGCGTCAATTCTGTTGGATCACTTCCTAAACTAAATTGATTTGACTGGACTAAAATGAAAGAACAAGAAATTTCTGAGCTGTGAAATTTATTTTAGTTTAGAAAATGGCTCAATCGAATCGACGCCTGTATTATAGAATATTACCATAAATAAATATCATAATCGTGTTCAAATCAATATAATGTGTAAATGATGAATTAACTTTTAATTATATTTTCATTCACAAGAACCAAGCTGGTTGTGGTAATGGCCTCAGATTCAGAAATCGTTTATTGCAACACTGTATTCAAAATAATCTTAAATTAGGTCAAGTTCTAACAGTGGACCCATATCGAGCATAAATCATTTAGTAATTAGTATCGTAGGTAAAAACCTGTAAAAGAAATAACAATTTAACTAAACACGTACGACACTCATATAGAAAAGCCTATTAATAAAAAAATATAAAATTTTATTAATAATGCAACACTTTAAAAATTTATAGTTTTAAGTTTGCTCGAAGGGCATCTCTAGAAAATGGAGTTCTTAACTAAAAATATGTTTTCATTCATTATGTGTTAGAAAAATCAACATTTTGTTATGTAGAATGTTACTAAGTTTCGCGATATGCATTTATTTGTAAAATCTAGTCTTGGATTCTACCAATTATTTTTTCTTAACTTTATCATAAATTGAATTTAAAGACTTGAATTGAATAACAAGAAAGAATGAGACCAAAAATAGTGTTGCATAACTGAATCCTAACACTAAAAATGCATCATATTATTTAAAACAAATATATGTTAATGTGTCGTTTTCTATTATGTGTAAAGAGAAATAATTTAATAATTTGTGAATTATATTGACTGTTTACATTAGTTTGTCAGAGGAAAATCAGCTGTACTGCACAGTGTTTTGAGCTGGCATTTCAGTGTCAGGTCCTATCCTTAGACTTGGATGCCTAATAAAATATTGAGAATATAATAATATATTGTGATTCGAGTCATCGATTGTTTGTAAGTGTATGAATACACATTAGAAGAGTTTTCTGATTAATATGTAAATATTATTAATTTTTCAATTTTGAAGTTTAATGGAATGGAAATTAATTTTTGGGAAATTTCACGAAAATGAATTCGGAAAAAACTTTAAAAAAATTAGCAAAATATTCATTCTGATTAGTAGAAGTGCAGCTGGCCAAGTTGCAATTCTAAAATCCAAACGCTATACACTACTAAGACTATGTATAAAAATTACATTTCTACAATCTATCCATACATTCTATATTTTATTATGAAAATGTAATTTCCACTAATTGTCTAAATTTTCTATAGAGTTTGCGATCCAATGATCGCAAACTCTATAGAAAATTTCTATAGAAATTGCAACTTGGCTAAGAGGGATAGCTGTGGTAGAATGATTACTGAAATAATATACAATATTATCGGTTAAAATCAGGTTGTGGTTTACTAAAAAAGTGCCAATGTTCTTTTATATCTAGTTCCTTACAAAAGCTGCACTTTTCGAAGACTGTTTTGTAGTATTGAGTTGTAATAAACTGATTTGTAATAATTAATTACCGTTTTAATTTCAACTATTTCTATCTGTTCCACCAGTTGAACATTCCTTCTCTTGTGTGTGTGTGTGTGTGTAGTATTAACACTGACTGCGGCTAATAAGTCAAATGCGTTGTGTTTTACGCGCCAGGCGTGTGCAGCCGCATTCGCGTCGAACAAAGGAAAACACAAGGTATGTGTTTTCCGTAGTCAAAGTGTTAAACATCTAAATTTGTTTTAACTACACCTGTATAACAGTACTAAAGATAAGGTTTACGGAATAGGTAAAACAACTGTGTTTGTATCACAATAATTTATTTTTACAAATGAACTGAAAATAATTCAAGTTTTCACAAGGTATGTGGTAAGTTAATGACATTTCACATGAAACGTAAAATTACATAGATGGAAAAGATTTCGGTAAAGTAAAATTAATTGCCCTAGGGCACAAAATAAGACATTTCATAATAGACTTTACGAATGTCTGCGACTTGCTCGGAAGCGAGAGGTGTCCTGCGGTATACGCGGAGCGGGGAAGGCTGGGAACGGAGTAAAATGAGTCTTAAGTAGCTCGGATCGCTTGAAACACAACTTTCCTTCTCTTTCCCCGCCCTCCCGCTCCCCCCGCCTACTTCAGAATACACCCCACTCTTCCGAACAAGCCGAGGACGCAACATTTGAGCTTACCCATCAAATATCTATGTACGTTACTACGTAAACAATTTATACCTATCTACAACAATCGAAACGGTCACTCGAAGCGATAAATCTTTCAACACCAATTGGACAACAACTTTACAAATATAGTTTAGCAATACAACATAGTTTTGGTCCCATGCCGACGCAACAGGCGACCGGCATCTCTTCAGTAACGTGGGTACTATATACCTACTAAACAATTATAACCTCACTCGATGTGATCGACTCGATAACATTAGTAAGTAAATTCGCGGCGAGGCGCGACATCGCTGTCCGCACAATAAATAACTCCGCGATCTTCGCTTCAATATTTACAAATGGAGGGACGCCACCGGCCCGCAATAAGGTGAACTTTGAACACATTTACAGAATACGTCTGGGTATAATTATGCATTTTGTACCATCATTGTAGGAGCGCGATTGACGTCGAACCGCCGACGCCGGTACCCCGGCGCCCGGTTCGCGCGATCGGGACCCTACCGTTAAAAATATACAACTCGCAACTAACTTAACGCTAAATATTTACATCACATTGTGCCGACGCGGCGGCGACGAGACCACACGACTTCACGCAACCGAGCGCCACCGAGCGTCTGGCTTTGTTTATGGACGCGGCACTGTCCGGCCGCTGGGGGCGAGCTCCTTCGCTACCGACGGAAGCGAGGCAGCGCGCAGCACAGCCGCTAGCAGAGCACGGCGCGGTCGGGCGGCGGGCGCGCGGGCCGCAGCCGCAGGCAGCCGCCCTCGCAGTCCAGGCACGCGCACTCGCCCGCGTGTCCGCACGCGTGCCCGTGCCCGTGCCCGTGTCCGTGTCCGTGCGGCAGCTTGGCTGGCTTCTCGTAGTCGGGCTGGAACTTCTTGCAGAGCGCGAGCACGGACGGCGGGTGCGGGTGCGACTTGCGGGACACCTGTTGAGTACACCACTGTTGGTTTTGATTTTATATGATAAGAAGCCTGTTAGTATTTACATTGTATGGTATTACATATTATTAATAGGTCTTAGAGCTTACAAACTAGGGTTTCTAACACGAGTGTTAGCAACTTTGTGTAGCAAACGTTCAATCAAGCAATCTCTATTCTTGTTTTTTTTTTTTTTATAAAGTTTATTAAACACCACAGACTCCATGGTCCGTGAGTTTTATACTTCTTTCTCTCAAATTTGCCTCACATGGTGTCGAAAGCGCATTTGGGCAAAATAATTACTTATTTAAAAATATCTATTATACCTATTCATAACACATGCATCAATCGTATAGCCATCTCATTCAGGAAGCAAACTTTTAATCGTGCTATCTTTTACAATACCTTAGATGTCTAACAGACACCTCTTAAGTGTCGTAGAAAAGCGGCAAAACAAAACCACGTGCAGCAAACATATCGCCATCTCATTCACGAAGCCAACGTTCAATCATGCTATCTCATCTCAGTACCTCACTGGGTGTCCCTTCGCATTCGCCGTACCTTAGGTGTGGAAGGTGCGTCGGGGAAGGGCGGCGAGATGTCGCGCGCGTGCGCATGTTTCAATGGCTTGTCGCGTTCTTCCTCGTCGGTTGTTTTGCCGGCGGCCGGAGAGGAGGGTCGCGGGTCTGTGGTATCTGGAAAAAGAAGGCACTTCGGTAACATCCTGCAACGACTTTCTGCCTGATTCTTGAGCAATGTTTTTATATCTCTGTGATATACTGTAAACGCTATTATAAAAGTAGCCTTTGGCCTACTCCTAGTCGCTATGACATCAAGATCAAGAATAAATTAGGTGAACAAATAGTCCTAATCCTTAAGTTCAAAACAGCAACGCACCTTTATCATCATCGTATGTGCCATTGGTCCCGTTGCATCCATTGACGCCATTGTGCCCGTTGTGTCCATTAACGCCGTTGTGCCCGTTGACGCCGTTGTGCCCGTTGACACCATTGTGCCCGTTGACGCCGTTGTGCCCGTCGTCGGTGTCGTCGTCGCTGACCTCGTTGGCGTCAAACCCGAGCCCGACGATGGCCCGCGGTAGATCCGATTCGTCTTTTAACCAGGGGTGCTCCAGGCACTCTTCCACTGTAAGACGACCCCTGAAACGTGATACATGAACATATTTGGTTATATACTTTGACGTCGCGAGTGCCTTTTTACTCGTATTCGTATGTGAAAGTGTAAAAAGTCTGTTTTAATATTTTCTTAACTCATTTTGACAGAATTCTAAAATGAGAATTAATAAGAAGAATAAACGATGAGATTAGTCCTTACAAATAAATCTTGAAAAGAACTAAGACTTTATAAAAACAGATGAAGCAATATCTTTAGCGACCTTGTACGATACGATAAACTAATAAAAACCATCATATAGGGAAAGGCCGAAGATAACAGAGAACAAGAGAAGCCTAAGAATGTGATAAGAGCAAAACTCTTTAATCATGATGATGTCCTTTCAAAGTCATACTCACTTCGGATCCACCACGAGCGTCTCCTTGATGAACTGTATTGCGCGCTGCGAGACTCCTCTGAACAGCTCCTTGGGGAAGGAGAGCTGGCACTGCGCTATGTTCAGGTAGGTCTCCTGTTTCGTGTCGCCGGCGAACGGGGAGTAGCCGCTGACCAGCACGTAGGCCAGCACGCCGATCGACCAGATGTCGGCCGCTAGTGACAGAGGCTCGTAGGATAGGATCTCTGGCGCTGGGGATAGAGAAATAAGACTTTATTACCAGAGGCATAAGCAAGAAAGTATTAGCCGCAAGTCAAGTCAAGATCCAAGATACCTTAGTTCTATGGTTGAACGGTTGATTTTATTAGAAATTTAGAACAACTGGGACCTTACAATCCAACGTGTCACCCCAAGTAGTGCAATAAATTATGTTGCACCTAAATGTCGCTTGCGGTCTTCCACCCACCTCCAGAGTCCAGACTAACCGATCGTCTGCTACTTAACTTTGATGTTCGTTTGGTACCCAGCCTCCGTATACAGGCCAGAAGACGAAGTTAAAAACATAGTACAGTAATTAATTAACAATATTTACATATCAGCGATTGAAATTATGGTTTGTTACAAAACTCCATTTTATATTATAGGATTTGTATCTGTCTAAACAAGTCTTCAACCTTCACAGCTTTTGGTCCGTATTTAATTAAATCAAGTTATTATTTACTTAATTGTATTTTCTTTCCTATTAAGGCCAATGTCATAATTATTTTTATAACCCTGTTAATTAATTGAGAGCGGAACAATTTCCTTATTTGCAATGTCTTGTTTCCTTCCTTCGACACCCACTTATGAACAATAATTAACGAATTCCAAATAAGTGACGCGTGAAGGTGTCAATTGATTGAGTTGTCGCTAATCCTAACAGATAAATCCTAAACGAGTAACCCATTGATGAGGTGGCGCAAACATTACGTGAGATTTAGACTGCAGAAACCTCCTTGTAAGTATAACCTCCTCCGAGGTGGATGATAACCTTATAACCTCCTTGCTGCTTAGAGCCGCATATTTAGTATTTTTTCTAATGCTTCCAAAACTTCGGTAGCAGCGGAACTTGAAGATACTCTGCAAGGTCAATGGTTCAGGCTAATAAAAGTGAAACTTACCAACGTAATCCCTCGTGCCCAAAATTTCTCTAACGTGCGCTCCAGGCTGTATGGCACGGCTGATCCCGAAGTCGCAGATCAGCAGCTCCTCGCCGCCCTCAGTGAGCAGGAGGTTCTGTGGCTTGAGGTCGAGGTGGGCGACTCTCCGCGCGTGTAGGTGTGCCAGCCCCTCCAGGACGTGGCGTAGGGCGCGGCGGGCGGCGCCCTCGGTCAGGCGCTCCTCCTCGTCCAGAAGGCGCTGGAGCTCGCCACCCGCGCAGAGTTCTAGGACGATTGCGACTTCTGTACGGGTTTCGTATACCTGGAAAGTTTATGGGAATTCGTTAGCTATGATTCTTAGACAATAGACAAATATTTATTTAAAACAATAAAAAATCGCTCTTTGAAATGGCGATTTTTAAACTCTGGTTGTTTGAGAGCTTTGGAGAGATATTTTTTTTTTTCTAATTTAGTTTTTTTTTTTAGTACGTCCGTGGGTCATGAATTGGATTTCGAGCTGTCCTGATTGGAATGATGAGGCGCCAAAAACTCGGAGATTCTTCTTTTAGGTCTCTTGCTTCTAGGCATCGGAGTCTAAGATAAAGGTTGGTATATTTTCTAATTTTATCTAAAATAGTCTTGCTTTTGATAACTAACTAGCTTTATTTTAAACGATGTATGAGGCTGGACATATTCTGCTTCCTTTTCTTGATAGGCTTGGCATTCTACTGACAGAGAACTCAAACTAAGATGGACATTGGACATGTTCTACACCGTGATTTCTGGTGTAAATAATAAAGAGTTTATCTATCAATCTAGCTGTTACTGACCTCATGCAGGCTCACGACCCTGGTGCAGTCTGCGCACAGCGCCAGCACGGCAACCTCGTGCTGTATCTCGCGCGTGGTGTCCGCGGCGCGCCGCCGCTTCCTGATGAACTTGGCGGCGTACTCCTGGCCGGACACCAGGTGCCGGATCTTGCGGACCGATGCGAACTTGCCCCTGGAAATTAAGAAAAAGAATAGGTTACTATAGAGATTTTGAATATTTATCATAGAAACTCATTTGCCTTCCTAAGTAGGTGTTACTAAGGTTTTTATTATGTCTAATTCCCCAGGTTCGGGGAGAAACTAGACAAGTAATTAAATAGAGAACTGGCCTAATTAAATTGTGTTGACGAAACCAATAGCATGGTGATAAGACTGGTAAGGAATAGCGTTTGCCTGCAAAGTTATCACCTTTGGAAGGAAGTTGGAAATCTAGACGGAAGTGCGAACAGCGTTTATTCAAAAACTTTGGAAGCCAGCCAGCCGTTATGGTCTTTCTCAAGTAAGTAAGTAACATAAGAAAGTGGAAAAGATTTAACAGACAATACCCGAAAAGACGTGAAAAAATCACGATACATGATCATTTGACCAAGTTGATTATGACTCTGATTGAGCAACAAAAGCTCTACACGCAGGTAAACCAAACGCCCTCTTACGAGTAACATTGGCTTCTCCCAATCTTAATAGAACGTTATGCAGATGACTGTATGCTGCGATGTCAAACGAAGTGCGCACTTTCATTGCTAACAACGGTTTAAACAGGCCATATCTGTCGCCGTCCATTTCGAAGCGCATATTACCTCGTAAGCTAAGCGGCAACGGCACATTTCGCCGAGTAAGTGCAAACATGGGACTTAGACCCACCAGGCCGGGAGAAAATAATGTGCAAGGGCGAAGTTTTTCGAAAATTTTACATAGTTAAAAAATGAAATGAAATCTTTTTTTTACTACTTTGCAGTGAAAGGAGAATAGGAAGGCCTTTGTTCGGCAGTGGAAAGAAACAGGCTCTACATAACGATAATAATTGCAGCTACTTATGTATTATAATCTTGTGCTGAGTTTGATCTTGTTGTCTCTCTCGTTAGCAAGTATCTATTTTCTTTGTTGTTTGCACATTGGAGTATCGAGACAGGACGGGAAAACACCACAGACTTTTATTTACTTCTTCTATCTATCTTTAAAAAAAAAAAAATAGTCTATCTTTATTTCCAGTAATTCTTTATCTTGAGTTCCGGTAGTGGGTTTCTATCTTTCAATCTCAAGAACAGTTATGGTAATGTTTACGGGCTGCCTATTAACAAGAGGTCGCTGTCAACGGAGTGATTTGGCAGACAGTTTCATGCACATCCTACGAATTTACCGTCACTGAGCCGTGTCTCAAGGTGGTAACCTAACCTATCCTTATGGGTCGATGCCACGTAGCGAGTACAGTGGCCAGCCCCGGATCTAGGGGGGCGGGGGGGGGAGGCTAGCCTGGGCCCGTGCCCCGGGCGTCAAGTTCAGGGGGCGCCAATTTCACACTTTACAGACGAATAGACAACTCATCATCAACAAATTATTCGCGAGGGGCGTAGGCGTAGGGCATAGTCAATACGCGCCCGCTCGCCCGCAGGAATCGCAGATCGCGGCAGCACGCGTCTGGTTACCGTGCGTGCGAAAGGGACGATATTCGAAAACTCCCTCGTTGATCTCTCTCCACGAAAGTGTTTTGTTTTGAACATGTGTGTTGTTTGTCAGGAAAGAAAATACTTGTTTTTTATTAAGTTAACGTTTGAATAAAAAAAAATTCAAAAGTTTGTTAAAAAAAAATTGAAAATCCGGGGCTGACAGTGGCGAGGCAGTAAAAGGGCATACTCGGCCGAGCAAACAAATAATGGTTCTAGTGACTGTCTCGCCTCGTCAAGCTGTTTATACAAACCGAGTACCTACACGGTAAAGGGCAGTATCTACACTACTGTACTTGTTACGTGTAATCAACTCAGGGTTACCCTTAAGTATGAAGTTTTAGTTTTTATACCATTCGTATACAGTGTAGAGACTACACAGTCTACGAATGTGTTTATCATAATATACGAGAGGACAGCGCGTACGCAGTCCCCACTCAAAAATAACGCGTCCGAGTTATCCACATTAGGGATAATCGCAGAGGTCAACCCAACCGCAGTGCAATGAAAGGGTCTCACTCTGGGGGAACCGCCTTCTTGATCACGGTATCCCCTACGCCAGGAAAGTATGAATTGAAATCCGCGCCCGAATCGCCCTAAAATTTGCCGGCGAATCTCGTCACCGCGATTCAGAAACACGCCGCTCGATTTTATTCGCCATCTAGTGGTATTTAGGGGAACTAACTCGACATGCTCCATGATGAAAACTAGCCAAGGCTTCACTACATTATCCTAAGTTATAAAAAGAAATGAAACGTGTTGTTATAAAATGTTTTATGTTATAAATTTTCAGTCATTGAACTTGGCAGTCTTGGCACTTGGCAGTCTTGGCACTTGGCACCTATTTATATCTCACTTCTTTTGTCGTTGCAGTCAACAACCACGGCATATAATATCATAATATGTATTGAACTTGGCTCTCATTTCACATTATTTATGTTTTTGATGGGATATCATTACTTTTTGTTCTGAAATTATTAGTAGGTCAGGTACTTATTAAAGTATGTATATAGGTAAATAACCGTTTGAGGTGTGTTTATGAAATTTGGAGCACATATGTGTCTCGCAAGTCTTAAAATATGTGCCAAATTTGACATATTTGTATGAAATAGTTTTTGAGTTCGGAGAGGGTCAAAAGTGGCTCTAAATGGTTCGTGTAATATTACACACGAGTACTGCTCGCCAGTTCTGTTAGTTTGAACTTGGCTTGAAACGCTACCGCGTGTCGAGATGTAGAGGCGGTACTACGAGTAGCACTAGCCTATCAGTAACAGAACACAATCCTGAAAAAAAATCTAGACAGAGATAACGCTCTACGAAGCCGAAATTAGCCGATTGTCTCTTTCCTAAGGTCGATGTGCAATATTTATCGCCGGGTACTGTAACTAGTAGTGCCACGTTCAGTATTCCCTAATTTTTTTTTTAAGTTTTAAAATTTTTATCTAATGAAAGGCCCAACATTTGTTGTTTACAGATTTATAAAGGCGTCTTTAGCCTGTCAAGTCAAACTAAACTTAAGCTAACTATAATAGTGTCGAGTTTGAAGGGCGCAACGTAAAAATCTTAAATCTGCTAAAATACTTAAATTTAAATGACAGGTGTAAAAATTGCAAGTTCGAAGGCACCACTTATCTAATAAATTGAACGGAATTTAAATCGTTTTCGTTCAGCTAAGTTTAATTCACAGATAAATAAAGTTGTGAAAAAAGACCGGTTTCCGTTCTAGTTTCGTTCAAAATTCTTGATTATCGTTGGATTTCATCCACAGATAATCAAGAATTTTGCTGAACGAAATAGCGAATATTGCTAGCTCTTAACCGATTTTTCTATTTAATTTTATTTTCTGTAATTATCTTTCTTCATACATTAATGTTTTACTAGAAGTATTCGTGTGTTCCTGAATTAACTATGTTTACGTAATAAGTTAATTATCATGTAAAAATGTGTTCTCTGCTTGCACATGGTTCAATTTTTGTAAAATATCACTACGTAGGTACAAGAAATTGTTGGATTCATATAATAAATCTTGTCTAGTGAAGGCATTCTTTTCTGTAGTAGAAAAAGTTGATAAATATTTTTTGTTTTGGTTCACGACAAAAATTTATCAAATGGAATTACTCGATAAAAATGGTGGTTTTTGAATTTTGTAACCTGGCACTCGCTATATCGTATTTATCAATACGATTGATTTCATTGTTTTGGAAATATAAATTGTATACAAATTAGAAGATAATTTAAGAATAGCTTTATTATTTATTAACCGCATCGTTGTTGTCCGTGTAAAGTAATTCAAAGATACCTACACAAAGCAAACTACGGTATCAAAGCAAGAAAGCTGATGGAGTAAAGAACTTGTAAAATAACTACGCATTCAAATAAAGGTAAGCTAATCCCATTAAAGAAGACTTAGCTCCTCGAAGTCCAGAAAATATTGAAGACTATATGTATCCCTTGGATTAACTTGCTCTATCAGAAAATAATATTAAACGAACCATAAAACCTTTCACATCAATGTTGTGATCTGTGCTTAAACTCGTAAGATGTGATTATCTTTCACTGAAACTGAATGTTTTCAATTTTATCGTACCTGCTAGCTAAATGTTATTTTTATTTTCAGTGCAATGAAAATAATAAGAAAACGAAATCCAGTTCAATGATGGTGTAAACAAGTTATGGCAAAGAAAGCGCAACAACATCGCTTAAATTAGTGTTTTATGTACAGAAAAGTTTATTTCGTTCTAAAAATACTAAAACAAACTATTGAAACAATTCTATTCTCAAGGAACTTCACATACAAGATAGACTTTCGTCGATTGTGCAAGTGCGAATACTGCAGTGCTGTGGGCATATCTCCAGGTACGAGAATTCGATGGAGAGGCTCGTAGTGCAGTACCGTGTTAAAGGCAAGCACAGTCCCGATCTGGTCACCAACTCGATGGACCAATCTCATAAAAAATGCCACACAGGCCACCGTGCTTCAGTGTGTTTGCGATGCAATCAACCGCCAGGAATGCAGAAGCATTCCAAGACGGACTATCGATGACAGTGAGGAGCCTCCTAGTAATATTACAACCAAGACCTTGACCAGTCTACCAAAAGTGAACGACTAATAAGATAAGAAGATTAAAACTAAGATTTAAAAAGTTGTTATTTTTTGTACACATTTATACACATTTATTTTAATAAAATTCACAGTAAATTACATTTGCAAGATATATTTATAAACTGTAGTTTGTAGTGTATTATTCTGTTTCCCTGTAGCAATTATAAGCGCTGGGTCTAAGGTACTAGACCTAGTGCTTTCTGAAATCCTTACCTAGGGTGTGTAAGTTAAAGATATAGGTTAAAAATCCAGACAAGTTTATAGTTATTAAGGTTTTTATTTATTTTTTTATTCAGTCATAAATAGGCTTGCGCCGCCATCTCGCCTGATGGTAAGCAATGATGCGGTCTACGATGTACGGTTTTCAATAGAAACCCACTAAAAACACCAAAACGGCCGAGGTAGATACACTTTTCTATTACTGATGTTATTCAAAAAATAGTATGTACTTTGATCACATATAGCGCTGAACAGGAAAGACTATTGGGCAATTACAGGTTTTCATACATTTTTTGTTGTGCTTAACTTTGCAAAGAATTTGTTTTATAAGACTTGACCAGTCTAGTACCACGAATATTAATACTAAGATTTAAAAAGTTGTTGTTTTTTGTAATACACATTTATTTTAATAAAATTCACAGTAAATTACATTAGCAAGAAGTATTCATAAACTGTAGTTTGTAGTGTATTATTCTGTTTCCCTGTAGCAATTTAAAGCGCTGGGTCTAAGGTACTAGACCTAGTGCTTTCCGAAATCCTTACCTAGGGTAAGTTAAAGATATAGGTTAAAATTCCTGACAAGTTTAAAGTTATTAAGGTTTTTCAATAGAAACCCACTAAAAACACCAAAACGGCAGAGGTACACTTTTCTATTACCGATGTTATTCGAAAAATAGTATGTACTTTGATCACATGTAGCACCGAACAGGAAAGACTAATGGGCAATTACAGGTTTTCATACATTTTTCGTTGTGCTTAACTTTGCAAAGAATTTGTTTTGTAAGGAAAAACACTCAATTACTTGTTTTAAACTCACTTTGAAATTTAACTTTTTTAGGCAGGATTCAAAATGGTGCTTCCTAAGTTTGTTTAAAAATAAACCTTAAACATTTTAAAATGACATAAAAACGTACCTACAAACTACCGAATCAAGTTATAATTTCTAAATTGAGTAGTTTAAGTCGATTTCGTTCATTCGTTTCGTAAAATTGACTTTGACGTTTCTAAATTTCCTAAAGTGGTACCTTCAAACTTGCTTTAAGATATTTAGGAATTTTACGCGGTTTAGCTAGTTTAGAAATTTTAAATGCGCCTTCAAACTCGGCACCAATATCTGACTGTGTCTAGTTTTATAAGTTAAATAGATATGTTATGTTCAATAAAGACCTTTTAAAAATCAAAAAATCAAAGTATTCCCTAATACAGGTCAAGTTCAGTCTTTGTGGGTCACTACACCACGTGGCGGGCGGGTGCGGGGCGCATGCGTTAGCGTAGGGCGGGCGGGACACACCCCCGCCCTACTTAACTGACCCGGTCAAGTTGAGAGTCGATATAAAATCGTTAATCAGACAAATGTAACAGCTTACTAAGGCTTTTAATTAAAAATGTATGTGAAACTGAGACTTTTTGTATTAAAAATAATATTTTATTCTATTCATGACTTCTTCTTTTCTTTTTCTTCTTTTTTTTTTCTTTCTTTTACATATACATGTGGTAGAAAACTCAATACAAGTCTCTTCAACCGTTTTAGGTTGAAGGAGCTTTTTAACAATTCAGCACTTCTAGCTTTTTGATTTACAATAAGCAACTTTCGCATTTACAATATGTACATATGTATTTTAATGATAAATTTTAAATTGTCAGTTACACCAAAGATCAACTAATGATGAGAGGTTTTATTGTGTTCAAAAACAAAAAGAAGGCTTTTCTTAAGGGGTTTAGTGCACCCGTTCAAATTACAATAAACAACATTTATCTCATCCAATACAACAGCTGCACCCTCCGATTCCAAACCCATAGCCCTACACACTATACAGAAACACGCTTGATTTCGGACAAAACAAAGTCGTTTATTTTTGTTTTTAAGAAGTTTAATTTATAACCGCTCTGCACAGCATTGCAACTTGATTGGAACTCGATTTTTGTACTATCCCTGGATCTATCAAAAGTCTGGCCCACCTTCCCCTTTCCACCGCTAAGGGTATAAAGCAGGATTACATTTGCCAAGGTCAAAAATTTTACGAAAAAATTTGTGGTGAAAATGTTTCACCTGCTCATCGTCTGAGAATTCGAAATAGTTCTCCGCGGAATGCCTAATTGCAGCAATTTGCCGCGGTATCAATTACCGTGGATGATACAAAAAAAGATAATTACCTAAGTACTTACTTGTGTGTTTATTACAACGTGAGAATATTTGAGTGTTGCCGGCATATTCAGCGTGGCATTGCTGCTAGCATACTGGATGTGCTGTCGGTTGGAAGAGTATCAAGATTATTGGCATTTGGTTCATTAATTATTACCTTTATTAACCGACTTCAAAAAAGGAGGAGGTTATCAATTCGACTGTATGTTTTTTTTTTATGTTTGTTACCTCATAACTTTTGACTGGGTGAATCGATTTTGATGATTCTTTTTTTATTAGAAAGCTGACGCTTCCCATTTGGTCCCATTTCAATTTAGTCCAGTTCTGATAATGGTATCCATGAGAAAACCATATAAGTCTTAAATTTGCATTAAGTACGTGCGCGACAAATAGATGAATAACTCAATAGTCGGTTTTTGTTTTTTGTAAAAATAATTATTATTTGGATCTAAAACAGTCTGAGTAAATTCAACTGTTTTATGAAGGGTAAGCGCTCTCCTACACGAACGGCACGATGTCAATACACGAGCGGCACGACGCCAACGGCAGAGGCAACTGTAGCCGTCGACATCCGTCGGCGGCAGCCGACGACACGTCGGCGGCAGCCATCGACACGTCGGCGGCAGCCGTCGAGACGTCGGCGGCAGCCGTCGAGACGTCGGCGGCAGCAGTTGACATGCTAACGGAAATGGCGGACGCGGCACGTTACAAACACAAACAACTGCGAGCGTCGCCATTGGTCGACGGCTGCCGCCCACGTGTCGACGGCTGCCGCCGACGTGTAGTCGGCTGCCGCCGACGGATGTCGACGGCTACCGTTGCCTCTGCCGTTGGCGTCGTGCCGCTCGTGTAAGAGAGCCCTAAGAAGACCTCAAAGATCTGTAGACGGGCTATGTTGAAATCGTCAAAGCCGAAACTGTGCGCCCTTTTAAAGTGACTACTTCGTTTCAATAAGAAATCAAATAACGATGGATTTTAAGGCCAGTCATTACCAGATCATACCATCATCACTTTACAACTACATCACTGTTATTGTCAACGATTGTTCAACGCGATAATATTTCAGGTCACAAAGTCACAAGATTATCAGTTTGAGGCAACATCCGACGTTTCTGATTAAATAACTGCTATTAAGATGTCATAATCTCGAGTCAGCAGCGGAGGGTTGGAGTAATGGTGCAATTTATTGCCCCAATCGACGAGATAAATTGCCTGGCACTTCTGGACGTCAACAAACAATCTCGAGGGGAGACTATGAATATGCGAGCTTGGTGATAAAAAGCTCATTTTTACCAATGATTGTACAAGTCCAGACTGCCGCGGAGAATGAATCACAATTATGTGACTCGTCTGAGTACACTTTCTTAACGCTGACGCTTTAATTCGGTGGAGTGTCAGTCTCGGTGGTGTAGTGTCGATGGAGCTGGGTTGAAATGTGTTATTTTCCATAGGAAAAGATTGACGTTCTTGGTTTGTTTATTGGTATAACTGTCTTAAATTTAGACCTAGCTCTGCTCCGCTTTACTTCTATCTTTTGAGTGCCAGTACTATAAATTAATGCAGTAGTATTACGCCGCTACGCCCTCGCATTTGTTGCAACTCACTTTCTGCATAATGATAATGAGTACGATGTTAGTCGCTGAATGGAGCAACGCGTTATTAGAGTCGTGGCCTGCGCCGGCGCCACGGGCCCGAGAGCGAAACCCCGGGCTCCCAGCGTTGCGCAAGACAAGCAACCAGCTAAAAGCGAAAAGGCGTCCTTGGCAGTGAACCGAGCGCGTTTATTTCACGCCGGTAATTATTCAACCGCTTGCACAAGCGACGTCGATTGATCGACCGGCGACGAGATACCGATCGCTATCTACATCGTCGATCGATCGTAACAGGATGAGCATCTCGCGCCATCCGTCATCTCGAATTTCTTAATCGCAGCTCGGAGATAATGCGTAAAGCGCACCAGCGCAGCCGCAGACGGCGGAACGCGAGGAGCTCGCGCGTGACTCACTCGGCTCGAATGTCATAGGACTTTTAGATTCGCGTCTTTATAAATAAGGAACGGCAGGTGCCCTCGCAGCGCCGGCGTTAAGCCGACAAAAAAGGCGAGAGCTAGAATCGACTTCGCTGTAGGTATAAAAATCGCGGACCGGAGTGGACGCAGGCCAGATTTGGTCGCACTAATGCAGATCTATTAATAGGTCGAATGACGAGCCGCGACGGCCTTGCGACTGGTTAATTGCTATAAAAAGTTTGCAACAGTGAGCAGCCTTCAATTCCAAGAATTTACTCACTTCGAAGTGTTAAAATTTCAGAGATGTGACGAGTCGCGGAACCTTCGCGGGGAAACGCGAGCGAATGGCAGCGATGGTCGGCGATCCGGCCGCGGACGGAAGTCGTAAAATTTAACTGCTGTTGTCGGACCCTCGCGTTCGATTTATAGAAAGCTTTATTGCTCCTTGTGTCGTTCATGCAAATGACGGGGTCAACAGAACCGCCCGCTCCTCCCGTCTAAGCTGTACGCAAAGGCTGGTGTTGCCAATCCGTTAATCCCAAATTAACACCTTCAAGATAACGAATTGCTCAAAGACCAGTTTAGATCAGCAACAGTTTTTTATCAAAAGCAACTGCATGTCAGTGTCATCTGAAGCCTAAAGCGCTGCCGCTTTTTTTGTTGTCTTTGTCTATGGTCAGCCTATCACGGACCAATCGCTCATCTAATAAGAGCGACCGCGAGCGCGACAACTCGCCATGAATGGCAAGACCGATACTGGAAAGCCAAGGGTGTACACACGCATGCAACGTAATCAAAAACTTTAAATTACAAATGTGTACACGCTCATTGCGTTCCACTCCGAATGAATAACACCCTAAGCGAAGTTAATAACGTGAAGGGATCGAAGGTTTTATTGTTTCGAGAACAATAATTCTAAATTGTAATTGTTGGTGAATTTGAAGGGTCATCGAAGGGGAAGTAGGGGTTAGATGTTTGAATCGCAATACTCATTATTTTAGTAGTTTAATTCTAATGGGTTCTGTCTGTTTTGTTCTGGTTTTTACACAATTCTCTAGTCTTTGAAATATACAAGTATTTATGCTGGAATAGAATCCCTCTTGACACGATTTTTAATATTTTGTGTATTTTACTGGTTTTTGTTTTTTTTTTTATATAATATTAGTCAGTTACTTTAAATTATGTACGAGTACATACTTGTTATCGAGTCAATTAAATACATAATTATATATTTCCTTCTTTACAACAATTTTGAGATATTTTGTCGTTTGTAATTGTTGAACAACAACAAGGTATCTATCAAAAAGTTTGTTGTCTTTTTATGAGTGAAGTGTAATCATTACCCAATTTAAGATACGATCAGGGGGCCCTACTCTTGCGAGTGAGATATTATCTTGGTCACTGTCGCTCTCATTAGAAATGTCAGGAGAGTGAGCGAGTCGGAGATAATTTCGAGCGCTCAAGAATAGGGTCCCTGGGCCGAAAGCTGCGTTTACGCAACGAATGTGAAGCTAACAATGCATGTTATCTTATCGCGGGCGCAACTCGCTACCAAAGTAGTGTTGGCGGCGGCTCTCAGAAAATTCATTCACTTATTCAGTATTCACTTATTATACCAAAACATTAAGATTACGATCTCTTTTTGATGACCAGAAGTTTCTTGTTAAATGTTCTTACTTATGCCACAGCTTATACTAAAAGGTTTTTTGACTTTTTATCTTTTTTGTAAATACTACTAAAATATCGGATCAAGGTATTGACTGATATTATTATGAGAAGTGAAGTTTTGGTATGAAATGTAATTTTTATTAATATTTTTGTGAAAAGTTAAATTTTGTATAATAATTTAATGTTATTTTCTAAAGTAGTTTTTTGACACATTCAGATATTGTGTACTTGTTACAATTAGTACAAGAAACGTGTGTTTTACAATACTCTCACCTTCACGTGCCAAAGCAACAACGGTCACAACAAAGAATATCAACAAAGCTAGAATTAAAACTGACAAAGAAAACCGCAATTATTCAAATGTCAAGTAATAAAGTAATAACGATTGCAATTCTATGAGTAAGAAAGAATTGTATATAAATGATGTACCCATTTGAGGACATAGGTAATAGAGATGTAAATCTTAATATATATAAATTACGTGTCACGTTGTTTGTCCGTTATAGACTCCTAAACTACTTAACCGATTTCAATCAAATTTGCACACCGTGTGCAGTTCGATCTAACTTAACAGATAGGATAGTTTTTAGATTTTTTTTTTTAAAGATTTCAATTTATAGTGTCTACCCGTGCGAAGCCGGGACGCGCCGCTTGTATCTAATAGATTATTTTGTAGATGAATGCAAATTTGCGGCGATTAAATTGGTTTCGAATTGTCAACACTCCATAAGTAATAAGACGGCACCAGACCAAGTAAAATCAAGTTAGGTACCAAGTAAGAGATATTTTCAAAATTTTGCGTCAAGTCTAGCGCTAGATTATCATAGCTCCTAAATACACAGAAAACTACTCGATAAACAAATATGAACTTATTTATAATAATATAAATACATATGCTACAAAATCCGCATAGAGTCCAATCAAACATCTAAACGCTTTACATACAAAGGGACACCCACACACATACAAATAGGCGCAGAAACCACCGGCTAGCTGATACCGGTACACAATATACGATAGTTTTAATTTAATATCAATATTATACGATAAAGGCAGAATACAAATATTACGTGATAGGACAATGGAATTGAACTCATACTCGTAATATACTCGTAAAGGCCAGAGCTAAAGAAAATTCAAAATCTTACAGGCCGATACCTATAGATGTGTAGAAAAATTGCTTGAGTAAAAAGACGGTGGACCAAAACAATCTTAGGCTGTTAGCCGCAGAACGTAGAGACTGGGCTGGGACAAGCTCGCTGGTCGGACTACTACGGTCGGACGAACGGACAACGTCAGAAAGATCAGTCGGGCCGGTCATCATTAATTTCAGAAGATGGCAGTGGACAAAAAAAAAGATTTCATGACTTAGACAGTGGTAGAAAACGATGACTTAGACACCACCAAACAGTACTCAGTACTGGAAAATATTTTGAATATTTTGAAAACTTTGATGATGACCATGTAAGGACACACAATAAGATCAAAGTCTAACCCAGCGAACCAATTTTATTTTTATTGCATGCATAATCACGCGTGCAAAATCCGAGCAGCCTTCCGAATAAAGGCTGCTACGATGCGCAAACGCAGCGCGGAAGTGCACGCGAACAATTACAATACGAGTTGGTCTCCCACGCGGGTCCGCCCCTCGCTTTGATCCGCCGAACACTAGTCATCATTAGAATAGGGATGGTAGGGCTGCCAAATCAAAAAATAAAGAAATTGCAAAAAAAAAACGAAAAGCAGCGCGAGTATGCAACAGCTGTTAATCCTGTTAATCTGACCTCTAACAATGGAAAGATACCGACAGAAGAGATACTTCTTTTATTCTGCTTTTGCCAATGTCTGCAGAAATTTCCAGACTTTTCTATCTTCTGTTAATTCTTTTACCTCCATATACGACATGACATCTGCCTTCTATTTATTAAAAAAAAATTACGTTTCACACTCATAGCTCACTAGGATAATCTGTGTCGGGGACGCCATGGAACACGCACAAATACAAGCACAACAACCGTCAAGACCCAGAGCCGATTTTTAAATTCATCATTCCAAGATCTGCCCCGCCGGGATGGGACCTGTTGCTTATAAGGCGGATATACTACCGCTGAGCCAAATAGGTCGTCATTTGTCATTTTTATTTTTTAGTTTAATACCTTAGTTAAAGTGAGTGGCAGCCCTACCCAGTCATCACTGGTCCGACAAGTCAGTGTAAATCAGTCGATATTGAAGTTCAAGTTGCACACAACTGGTTGCTATCCGTGTCAAGTGCACGCGCATGCTTTGTTTGTACTTCCGCTTCGAGATCCATGCCGATTTCGAGATTTTGAATAAGGAGTAAAAAACTTTAACATCTTTGGTATTTTAACACTATTTTAAGTACTTGAAAAAGGAGGAGGGTTATGTCCTATCTTTTTTGAAACAAACATATTTCAGTTTATTTTCTAAAATGTACAATGGTTATAAAATGTATTCGTTTAGTTTAGAAGAAGGAATCTTGTAATTTATTAATAAAATAAGTGGTAACCAAGCGATGGACCACCTGATGGTAAGTGGTCACCGCCTCTAATACCCAAGGCATTTTTAGTGCCTACCTTTGAACTTACTTCTTTTTTAGGCTAGAACTAAAAACTCGTTCTACGCTCGATCTAAAAACCTCCCAAGCATTCAAACCAGTCTTATTCGTAGTTAAAATTTCCTTTGCATTTAACAGTTTAACCATTAAACCTCGAGCCATATCAGTGAACCCGCCAACTTGACCTACAGTCCTACACTTCACAACACCGGAGAAAGATACTACCAATTACGTGAACAAGCACGCTAATTGCATTAGCAATGACCCCTGTTCTTTGTAAAGAACAATGTCTTGTAACTTGGGGCCAGTGTTGCCAACCCTGCCAACGAGAAAAACCGTAGACTGGCTCTAAAAAACTGTAGAAAACTATAAAACCTACCAAAAATTTAAATTTTTTGCTTACAATACTTACAATTTTATTAGCAATACTTAAAGGTAAAAAAGAACTGAAACTAATTTAAACAAGTAAAAATCAAAGTGGAAAGTTAGTTTTTGCTAAAATGCCGTTTTTGGACAAAAATCGCGAACAACAGCAATGGCAAAAAACCGTAGATTTTTTTTTTTTTTTTCATCTCTCAAAAACTAAACGGCTTTCAAAAAATTGTAGATCAACAGCTGAAACTGTGAGGTTGGCAGCACTGCTTGTGGCATTGACGGAACAAAGTCCGCCACTGTTTTAAAAGCGGCTTGATTAATGTGAGAAATGAAGGGGCACTTTTTTCTTTAGTGCTGTTAATTAGGTAAAGTGAATGAGGAATGTTTCGCATAACGAAATAAATTACGTGTACGCTAAAACACAGAGCAACATACAATTCGAAATACAATGTAAAATTGTATGTGTCTTCTTTTTAATGATAACTTTGACACAACTCATAAAAACTCAAAATAAATAAAGTTCTCTACTTGAGCCGGTATACAAAATTTATAAAAAAAAAGGTAAAGGAAAGGTTAATAAATCTGAAACTTGACTACGGAATTAAAATGTAGCCTGTATCAACCGAGACATAGTAAGTAATCAAATGTCAATTTGTCACCTCATTCATCAAAATCGGAAGAGTTCTTTAAATCCAGTAGAACATACGTAAAATACAAACTGCTAAACACAATATAGCCCTTCCTTTTGGCTTTGCTGTAATGGCGATGCGAAGCTTGTTAATAAACAAAAGCTTGTTATATATAAGAAAGTAAACGGCCAGCCATCATGGAAAAGTTTCCGGATCCTCTTAGAAAGAAAGCACCAAGGCCGTCATTACAAAGATAACACATCTCGAGACCTTCAAACAAAGGCAGTCGAGCCGTGCGGTTCCCACGGCCGTGTGTTTACATCGGAGCTTACGCGAGTTTAGGCTCGATACACAACGTCAGGCGGGCTTGATGGACAAGATTATGTGATTTATATTTTTTTATTTTTTTATCGCAAATAAGTCTTTATTTGACCACTAACTAACTAACTAAACGACCAGAGGGTCGAATTAAAGTCACGATCTGCAATACGTGCAATGTTTTCAGCGAAATTTAAAGAGAAAATAAGAGATTAAACAATTTGTGCTCTCTATAACAGTCATTACTGCTGTAAGTTCTGGGTAGCGCAGTCCTGTCAAAGGCCAAAAAAAAATTGATGTACAGTGAACAAGTTCTTAAGAAATCGCTACGTTGTCTGTCAATTTAAACTTCAAGCCAAGCTTGACAATCTACAGGCAGCCTAAACAAGCATCAGTCTGCTCAAGAGATGCGCACGAGTCGTGCTTCCACTTTCTCTCGATAACCTTTCGAGGGTGACCCGCTGGGACCTCCAAGACTCCAAGACGATCCAGTGTTGTCCAGAACAGAGCACTTTCACTGGAATTTTGGCAACTAATTAAAATGTATGCAATGTAATGTACTACGAAACGCATCCTACTATAATGTTATAAATGTCAAACTTTGTATGTTTGGTTGTTTGTTAGTCAATCATGCAAAAACGGGTGAACGAATTTGGACGAAATCTAGTATTGAAGAAGCTTATATTCTGAATTAACTATAGGCTACGGATTTAACTGCGAGGCGCAGCTAGTAGAAGATGTATTGAATACGATTTTAGTATCTTCCCTAGAGGTTTTTCTAGTTGTATTAGATAAGCAAATTATACTATTAATTAACATTCTATTACTACCAGAAAAATATAATAAACATCTTTTGTAGTATGAAGAAATTCAGCAGTCTTAAAAAAAAGCTCAGTGAGAGTGCGACACCCAAAATGGTGTTCGTGATAAAGGCTTACGAGTACCTAGTAGTCTTTAAGGACATAGATAAATCTCGGCAGCTTTATGGCTAGCTAGATAAGTAGATTCCGCAGCTCTGATTGATCTTAGCGACCGATAAAGGCGGAAAGAGCGCAAGGTCGCCTCATTGTATGCGCATACGCAGCCATTGTGGTCGGGGCGCCGTAAATTCGACGAGAGGTGTCCGATCGTTGCATTGGACATTTAAATAAATAAGGTCCACAACTCGGGATGGTACCAATTGGTTACGTCATAGGTTTATATTAAAATAGTACGAAGCAAACATAAGGCCGTAAGGCGTGTTCAAAAATTTTTAATTTTCCTTGGTTATACGTAAAAAACTGAGATATGATTTAATCTAACCGACGCGTTCATCTCGTAGTTTTGAGAAACAAACAATTGATAAAAAAAATATCTAAGCAAGCCAATTTAGATTTGCCATTTATTGCTATTATTGGTCTAGATACATTTTCACGAATCTGTAAAAAATACAGTGTCAAATGTAAACCAGGGGCCTTATTTTGTGTAGCTGGTGGCAGTAGTAATCGCGTGCCATCCCGCTCGCACCAACTTACTATAGTCACCGCGTTACCACCTGAGTCGTAGGGCCTTCGTCGTATTCGTTAGTCGTATGTTTCTATCTGATTTTATTCTTACGATATGCGCCTATAACCATCTTACGCACATCACTATGCGGCTTCATAAGACCCACAAGTGCGAGCGAGATAGACATAGAGAAATGATTTATGGCCGCACGACTCAGTTGGTAACGAGGTGACTATAGCGCCATACGAGCGAGCGATCTAACACACTTTACAGATGCCACCACCACCACCACGCTAATACAATAAAGCCTTGGTGTGAGGTTTGAAAGTTCGCCCCTAGGAGCAATTTAGTCCGTCCACCGACCCCGCCCCCTGTCTGGATGTCTAGACGCCTAACTCGCACCTATCACTGCAGCGCCCCTGTCTAAACGCCAAGCACCCTTCGGCGAAAGCGCTGATGCTTGTTTTGTTTACGATTTCAATACGTGAAGATTTGAAATATTTAATAAGCAGCTGTCAACTAGAATAATGGTTAGGGTTATCAAAAAGTTCAACCAGTGGAACAGTCTGGTCGCAGATTTGGGAAAAACCCAAAATTATGAACAGCGAATTAAAAGTTACAAAAAAAAAAACTCTAATTTGACCTTATCGAAACGAAAACGACTCTAGTATACAGTCTACCTCCAATTTATTATATTTCAAATTCTAACTAATGACTAAAATCGATCAATTTAAATCATCTCTTACGAAACTATTAGCTGCAATTATTTATTTTACAACTGCACTTATAGACGACCTTTAGAAATAACGAATCTCAGATAAACCTAGAAACAGCGATAGAGCACTGCGTTAGATTTAGGTAAAGCCGTAAAATCTCCTCTACTTTCGCGTACTCATGAAGCACACATTGACACATCAATACTCCTCTACTTGCTCGTCAGTTCTCACCCTGGACAATGGGCCCAAGTTTGAAGGCTTTAGCTAGTTGACAGATCTAATTTTTCTAAAAATATTGATGTCCTTGTCTAATAAGTTGCAATGATAAAGTCAGATGTAATTTTAGTTAGTTGAGATCTGTCATATCAATCCTATAAAGTTGGGCCCATTGCGCAGAGAACGTACACAAAAACAAAACAATGAACAATCCAAAGCACACACATACAAAAATTGGCTTCAATCAGAAAACCGCGGTGCTCTATCTTTCCCTCTAATTTTATCTGAGTAACCAACTCTTTGCTGTTAATAACTGGCTACTGTTAAAATCCTGAGGTTACTTGATTCAAGATTACATTCAATTGCCTAGCCAATTAGCACTTGACATGTTGATTAATGGCTCGCTGTTGTATGAAATAGGTACTTAATTTTACGTTACACTTAGAATTTGGTACTGAGATGATTTCGTTTTAAAAGAAATTACTTGATTAGGTAGATCATTACTAGTAAGTCATTTTGTTCACCTGTAACATCTGGCGATTTGCTGATTGTATTTAACTTTTTTTCAAAATGAAATTTTTCAAAACATAATACTTTCTAAATTACCTCATTTTTACGACCTTATTTTTAATTATCCTATTTCCTGAAAGATTCCAAGCTTTTAGAATATAAAAATCTTTGGTACTTGCTTCGATTTTAAATAAAAATTCTGGTTTAAAAAACCAACTCTTTTAACATATTTAATAACGTTGTTTTAACAATGAATTTCGTTAATTTTGGCTTAGGAAACGTATCAAAACCATTACTACCATTTTTAAATGAAAGCATTATAGATCATATTCAAGAATGACATAAAGAATCAACAGAAATGCCATTCCCAGATTTGTCAACATAAAGTACTGTCACTCGCGGATGTCATTTTCGCAGAAAGCTTCACGATGCTATCATTCATCGGTTACTTTTAAATCTCATCATTAACGATCTAAAGTCGTGTATAACTTATATCATCTTCATTACAGGCTTCAAGAGATTATGACATAATGTCATTAAATTGCAGCGTGTAATAAGTTGCCATTAATCATCCGAGGTTGACGCACTACAGATAAACGGAGATAAAATAAATAATCTGAGGACGTGACTGAGAGGGGCCATTTTTATTGCCATTTATTGCATTTCCGTTCTTTACGGAACTATAACGACAAACTGGAGAAGCTGATGGTGACAGGGAAAGTCTACGGCAAGAGATCATGAGGCCGTAGCCCGATACGTTGGTCCGATCAGATTCGCACCAATCCTGACACCTCAATTGACGAAGCACTTCACATTGCCGAGGATAGGAAACGTTGGCGCAACATCATTAAAGAGCCTACTTGGTGGTGGTCACGATCCCAGAAATGAGGAGCACGATTTTAGGAGGAAGCTATGGTACTAAAGTTCCCTCACTAACTCGCTAACTAACTAACTTTGTTGGACCCAAAATGTGGCTTGGCCTCCGACACTAAGAAGCACCACCCTTCTGTATCTTCAGCAAGTTCATTCCAGGCATCAACTTCAAATTCTCCGAGGTCTCTAGTCATCCTTGCTCATAATGTTTAACCAAGTTTGGCCAACTTTCGTCAAAATTGATACAACGGATAAATATTCCAAAATGTACCGACAGACGGAATTCAAGAAACAGATGAACAAGATAATTCGAACCAACTCGTAAGTCAAAACAACAATATACAATTTTGCTTATTTCCATTTGCATTTATTTTAACGTCGATCACTTTTGTTTCAGAAATTACCTCCAACATTCTCCAACTCTATTCTAGCGAGCGAAATATTATCTTGGTCACTGTCGCTCTCCTTAGAAATGTCATGAGAGTGAGAATGACGGGGATAATCTCGAGCTTCCAAGAATAGGTCCCAGGTCTATTACAGCGACACGACTTAACTGTTTCATCGTCAATACCGACGGGCAGTGGTAATAAGTAATACCTTAACCACCATTGTTCAGTGAACAGTTACTGCCATTAGACGTTTGAGCCACAAAGGGCTTCTAATGCGTCCTTGTCGGGACCAAGTACCGTTGCGACCTGGATACCGACTGATGGATGGATGCGTTGGTTAAACGCACCGGATTAGCTTGAGGAATGGGATTCTGTGTCTTCAATGGATGCTCGAATTTCTTGCCAAGAGAGATATTGATGTTGATGTGGACCATTAAACTGTGTCTGGAATCAGGATTCTTGAGAGGAAGACCAGTTCAGATTCAAATATGAGCTTTGAAATGGACGCTAGATTCTTTCAAGATTCAGTCGGATCAGTCGTTACTGTAAGAAATGAATATCGTGTGGATTTTTTATCTCAAGCCATTTTAAGGAGCAAACAACAACAATGTTGGCAATAAACTTAATGCAAAATTTCATAAGTTCGTTGCCTTAGCGTGAATAAACCCGTCTATTTCAGTCGACCCTCAACTATTAGCGGATCCCGCCCCTGACCTACCGCAATATCGGTCAATGCCAAACAACTGGTAAAATTTTACGATTATCGCCCGCTAAACAAGCATTGGCAAAATTTCAAGACAGCACCGTCTGTAGTAAGTCTGATGGAAGGGCAAGACTCGGTGAATCATCTGCACGATGACTCCCGCTGAGCGATTTTTAAAGCATTATTCCTATTTGAAACTGTAATAGCTTTGCAGCAAAGTTTATTTTGAGGTGCGGTTTCAACATCCGTCTGGCTGGTCGGTGCATGTATGAGTTTTAATTTTAGAGTAACGGAAACAGCGGCGTTGTCGGCGAGCGCGCTTCGCTTGCATTTCTTATTTTCTGATCGGCCTTCGCATGAATGACATTCTTCTCGGCCGGTCAATGTACCGAAATGAGAAATGTCTATTGACATTTAAAATAAATTGTTCAGTGCTCTGTTTAAATATCGCAAACCGTCTGTGGCATTTCTAGTTACAGCGGTATACGATCTCCTCCATTAACAGCATCATCCACTTCAGCAGAATAAGCCTATCGACGACACTAAGTCGAAACTCGTTCCATCGTGTTACCAGACGTATGATCTACATATGTATACCTAAACAATTTAGATTCTCGATGGAAATCTGGAACTTGTAACATCCAAATAATCTGAACTTGAACCATAGGAAAGCTACATGAATTTGGCTAAATAACATCTGAATTCTGACCCCTGCATCCAGTTTATAGCTCATTGGAGCTGCACCGGGCGCATTCCGCGTCCCCATCACATCACGTCTCGTTGCGACACGGTTTGTTAAATAAACACACATTAAGTTCGTCGAACTACCAGCACGGCCGGAATTAACGCGTCTAATATGGAAAGTGAAAGGTCCAGGGCTATTTCTGATGAGTTGAAGAGTCAGATGATTGTTATAATCTGAAGTTTTAATTTAATAGATCTTTTCGTATGCCCGAAGAAGAATAATATAATTGTACATGCTATGCTCCATCGTTAGCAACGCGATACGTTTGGAACAAATGTTGAAGCTGTGGCTAAAATACTTTCGCTCCGTATCAGAAGGACAATTTAGTAAAATCAGTTTCAAACAAAATAACTATTGCAACATTGTAACATAATATATGAAACATCGTTGGTAGAATGCTGCTAATAAGTAGACTATTATTATAATTATCTTGCTGATACATCGTAACTTTGAGTTCTGATAATTTTGAATCTATAAGACTTGCCAATTATAGCTTAGGACAAAGACTAATAGCAAGAAGGTAAGGAGGCCTTTGGCCAATTAGGACCTAACATGCTCACAATAAAATAAATGATAAAGAAATTAAATCACAAAACAGACAGATCTAAAAGTAAGTAAGTTCGTATAGGCTAGCCTAGGTCTCTTAAATAGCAGTCCCCCACAAGCAGTAGTTAATTCTAAAGCCCTCCGACACGTGTTCCAAGCATCGAGAGTGTCGGAACGCGGAAGGTGTCCCAGGATTGGGTCGGAAGCCATGCATGCTCTGCTCAGCGAGCGTGTGAGCATGCACGAGTCGATCGAGATGGAGCGCTGATCGCCCTAACGCGATTATAGGATGTCACGACGGAATTTGTTTACATGCCGTGCCATATTTAAAGTAGATTTACATCGGATTTACATGTCTGTCTGGAGAGCGTAATGTCTGGAAGAGCAGAATGTTTGGAAAAGCAATTATGTCTCAAGGAACATTAATGTCTTGAAGAGCATATAATGTCTGGAAGAGATTAAGTTCTGGAATAACATTATGTTTAGAAAAGCATGATGTTTGAATGATAATACGAGTGTCATGTGTATTGTCTTCTTACGAGTACCTTTATCACTCTTTTGTGGGATCGGAATAAATTTTCAATTCTCGGTGGTTCTCAAATTTAATCCTAATTCTAAAATGTCAGAGAGAATGGCACTTCCATATTCATCCTTGTAAAAGCAAAAAGTCACTTTATTTACAATTATTTCTTCCTCGCGCTTGAAATAGAGACCTTTATTAAACCCAAAGACAATGACTATTAACTTCAGCGAGGTCCAACTGTTATTTGCAACTACAGTATATTGGAGGGCATTAAAATAATATATTTTATTGAGCACGACGTTAAGAACTCTCCCATTAAGTGTTAGGTTTTATTCTAATGTTCTACGCCTTGTAAGCAGTTCTGCTAAGCAATTACACGCTTTGGATTTTTGTCGCACGATCCTAAGTATTTATGGGAAAGGCCATAACATCAGCAGGATTTGTAAAAAGAAATCTAATATCCAGCAAGAAGATCTTGATCAAGTTTTCGATCTTCTTGCTTGGATTTGAAGTTATATAAAGAACATTTTTCGAAATAATTAAAACGAACAGCTTCAGGCAATATTGGTATAAAAAGTAACATTGCTGTTTTGTAGCGACCGGAAATTTTCTATGAAAATAAATAATGACCCTTAAAATATCGCGGCCCTTAATTACCCCAATTAACTTCCATTTCGATTATCCGTCAACTGTGATAAATTTACAAACCTTTTGACAGATTTATTGATTTCATAAAATTTAAGTTCAACTTGATCTGCTTCCTGAACGATAAATCGAATTTTCTGTTTCAGACTTTGTGTTTATTTTGAATGTCAATGTAGAATGCCAAGCCTTGACATTAGGAGGCCGAAATTTTATCGCTGCCGACGCGATAGGTGAAATCATATTGATATTTGGGTAATTATAAATGGATCAATTCAGCGTTAATGTTATTTGAGATGTAATGATATGTTCTAATATTTTTTAGGGTTCCGTATCTTGAGGGGAAAACGAGACACTATTACTAAGACTCCGCTGTCCGTCCGTCTGTCACCAGGCTGTATCTCATGAACCGTGATAGTTAGACTGTTGAAATTTTCACAGATGATGTATTTCTGTTACCGCTATAACAACAAATACTAAAAAACAGAAATTTAATCAATCATAAATATTTAAGGGGGCAACAAACGTGATTTTTTTGCCATTTTTATAGATAATTTCAATTCAATTGGGTACAATTTCCAGTATTTTTTTAAAATGAATAGTAATTTTTCATAGTTTTTTTGTAGTACCAATAAACCACTAAAGGTTTGTCACGGTCCTCACATTCGCCGCACGCAATCTAATCTGACACTAATCTAATTCTAATGTATTATAATTTTATAATCTAATTGCACTAGTTTTAAGTGTTATTATCCTTTTGTTTTCAATTTCTGATGTTAAGAATAACGAGTTTATCTATCTAATAACTTTGTTTTTATTTTAATTAATTAAATATCTGATCGTGGTTTGGATGTTTTGTTATTAGTTGTTCTTATCTTGTTCTGTTAAGTGTGTTCCATGGAATCCTAAACAACACAAGGCTACAGTAATAAACTTCATTTGGCCATGAGTGCAAAATATTATCTTATTTAATTTAGTTACACTTTAATGTAGTTTAAGAGCTTATTGATAAATAATTAACGAAACTAAGCACAAATTATGTTTTTCATCAAACTCAACCTCATTTCGACAGAACAATGAGTAAACACCACACCATCTACTACCAGAACAAAGATTTACCATTTACAACAAACGAAATTCCAAATTCAAAAAATCTCATTTCCCTGTCATGTTCTTGAAAAATCGTACCGAAATTCTTCAAACGATTTCCACACGAGACTAATCTTATTCCAACCCACATCAACTGCAAAACCATTTCAAGTCATCAAACTGTCAAACAAAACTATAATTCACTGTTTTTGTGTCCTATTATAAATTAGTCCAGTTCCAAATTAATATTTATGAGTTTAACGGCCAATTACGCCGGCGGGCGGGTGACTGTCCACTCGTGAAAACAATAAAATTTTAGTCCTCTGGCGGTTTTTGCATTGAATCAGAATTTGCGAGTATCTATTTTGACTATAGGGTACGCCTACACGGCGTCGTAGGCTTGGTAGGGCTGCTAACGAGACAGCTTACATTTCTTCTTACTTATTTTTACTAATATTTTACTTCTAGCTTCTCTTAATATTAAAAATTATAAAAAGTTCATACAGGCAGGTAACAAAGCTGCGCAACATTTCGCGGTTTTACAGTTCAAAGTCAGCATCCAACCTCCTTGCCTAATTTCATCATAATGATCAAGATTCGTTCGTCCGTTTTATCATGAGACAAATAAAAAGCCAAGATCTATTTTTCTTATTCCGTGGCCTAAATTTGACAACCCTGGTATTTTGATTTGAATCACCCTGTGGCATGTTTAGGCAAAAAGTGAATTACCATGTGGTTTATAGTACAACCTTTTTACTTGTTACTATGCGATCTTTTTGTACACATGAGTTTTGTTAACACGTTTAAGTACACTTTATTTTTGTCTGACAAAATTATGGTACAACAACCTCTTTACTTGTTTCTATGCGATATATTCTGTATAATTTTATAATAGTTAACTGTTTCAAATGAAATAAAAATTTCAGTAAATACGTCATGTACCTACTTTTGTTAAGATAGATGTAATTTTTTAGACAATTATTCATTACTGATAAAAGTTGATTGATTTAGAATTTTAGATTTATCTGATCATAATTTTTATTCATAATATAATTATTATTATCATTTATTTTTTATTCTATTTATACTTTTTTACCTTAGATTAGATATGATCTGCCGATTCCAAATAGAATCCTGACTCACCTGTAACAAAAAAACAGGAAAATATAAATAATGAGTAACTAATATTTTAAGATCTATTTTTAGTAGTAGTATGTATCTTGTTTACTAATTTTATTTGCGTAAGCATGTTTCACAAGATTAAAAAAATAAAGGTAAGTTTGTAGTCATTTGAATAACATCAATGGACTGTGTGGCATGTCACAGAATAAATAATAGCACATATACAAGGTGTAACGGAAAGGTGAAATCGAGAAAGAAATTATCGAATCTCCATAGAAAATTGATTACGTGACTGAATATTTTGTATGAAGATATTTTTTTCTCGAATTTAGCAAACTTGTGTTCTAGAAGTTGTTCACTTTGATGCGTACAAGAACCTCCTTAAGTATTACTGATTATTACTACACTTTTTCGTTACACCTTGTATATTATGTACAATTGTATTGGCAGACAGGCGCCGGACTGTCGTCGCCTTTCTGTACAATATTATTATGTATGTTGTCATTCATGAAGTCGGCCACGTGTTCCATTCGATTAAAATTCAACGGCATTGCTGTATTACTGCAGGTATTTCTTACTATTTACCATAGAATAAATAATAGTATTACAAAATCTACTGAAGGAAGCGAGCGCGCGATTCTCCATACAAATGTATTCCCTTATTTTCTTCCCCTATCTAGGTACAACTTATGTTTTTCGAGATCCCCTTATCATAAAATAAAAAAACTAAAAAACACGCTTCGTTTAGTGTATTGTCATCGGTCCTCGATATATCTACAAAGTTTGAAAGAAATCTGACCGTTTAAAGTGGGTCAAAAACACGCTCAAAGGAGTCGGTTACAAACATAAGTACATACAAACATACAGGTGAAGCTAATAAGAGCGTGTTAAAAACAGACAACTCCATTTTAAGTTTGATTTGGTTGTATATGGATCGGTTTATTTTTTATACAGTAATAGGGAAAGATAATGTTATAGAGAACATTACTTGTTAACTATATTTCTTTATTCTAAGCAAATGCTTATTATAAGAATGATCGTAGTTCGACGAAAAAGTTCAACAGTCTACACTCTACAGTCTATTCAAGCACGAGTGGGAAGGTTTACTTTTTTAAATAAATTGCAATAGGCCAAGTGTCAAAACCACGTATGGCGAGCGCGTGGGACGGACTGGTCTGTGGTCACTCCAGCGCCCACGTGCCCAAACTGGCTGGACCAATGACACTCTTAATAACAAGGGTGCACATGCTGTAGAAATATCAAGCAACCCCGGCTTATCTGGACAAATCACGAAATGCTTCATCATCATTCTCAACCCTTAATCCTCTCAGCGCTGGGATACAGGTCTACCCTCGAAGGGTGATTGGGCTGAATTCCATCACGCTGGCCAAGTGCCGGTTGGTGAAAAGCCAGTGGTATGTATATTCGTGCATATGTTCGAAAGAACTCATTAGTGCGAGTCGAGGTCTGAACCCGCCACCTCAAGAGTGCAAAGCGGCTCTGTTCTCCCACTGAGCTACCACGGAATGTTTAATAGTAAAAAATCTAGTGGCTGCAAGGGCCGTAGCGCCAACCCTTGGCTCGAGCCTGAACTAAATCACAGATTAAATAATAGTTAACTACGTAAACTTTGCGTAGACTTTTGTTTCGCTTTTTCCCAAACTGTCAGAGTGAGACGAAAGCCAATGCGATTCAGTTCAGGCTCGTGTTAAGAATTTGTGGTACAGCCCCTGGCCATTAAAGTTAAACTAGAGCGAGAAGAGTGATTGCATTCTCAAGTTCGGTAACCAGTTTTATTAAATTAAGGAGCTGGTAAAATGAATCCCCGAGACACAAACATCCGTTAACGCTAGGGTGAGAAGGAACTCCGGTGGTGGCGCGGCGGATGAAATTATCACAAATAACTCATAGGCATACTTAAACACAACGCATAACAAAACCTCTATTCTCAGTCTTTTCTTTATTTGATTAGGTACTTAAAAGATTGTTATGATTGTATGCGACCAGTTTAGCTCAGTGGTAGCAAGTCTGCCTTCTGAGCAAGTGGTCCCGGATTCAACTCCCAGCCGGGCAGACTAACACACACATTCTAGATGTACATTGTCATTGTCTTTTTGAGTGTTCTATGGCATTCCCGACACACAGTCTTAGCTATAAGTGTGAAAGTTATTTATTTACGTTATTTTTTTTTTGTAAATGAAGCCAGTGTTTTCTTTCTTATGATATTTTGGTAGGTAGCTTAGATAACAGGGGTCAATAACTCCTTATTGTAAAATATATAAGTATAGGTCAGTATACTCGTATTGTTGCTTCTATATAATTTATTTTACTTGGATTAACGTATTTTAATAATTTGTTGTTGAGAATTTTATTGGAGTAATACGGACTTATCAAGTCAACATTTACCGATTACGAATATTACAATATTTTAAGAATTGTTAATTTTCTACAATCGGTTTCTAAAAGCCAATGCGATTCAGTTCAGGCTCGTGTTAAGAATTTGCGGTACAGCCCCTGGCCATGGAAGTTAAACTAGAGCGAGAGGAGTGATTGCATTCTCAAGTGAATTCTTAAGACTATAATAATTAGACAATAATCAATCAATTCTTATGCCGCGTTACAAATAATAGTATTATTACGCAACCGTATTTAGATAATAATAATTTTGCTTGCCGCACCGCTCTGGGGCCGAGCGCTCCAGATCCCGCGTGTACTATTATTATGTAAACACGTTGTGTTAGTAGCACGTGGTAGCACACAATCATAAAATGAATAGAGCAGTACAGCTGCTCATCGATCGCCTGACGGTTTCGCCGCTCGCTCGTCTAGCTGCATCGCGGTCGAATCGGTCCGCTTGTGTGAGTGTGCGCGGAAGACCGAGATAGCGCGATGCCGTCCGCCTTTTGCTAAACAGAGGCAGCAGAGCCTTGGGCGCCGCGTTACACGGCACATTTATGATAGCTATGTGCGCATGGTATTCACGTTCCGTCGGCCATTTTGTTTTCAAGGGCATTCAGTTTTGCGCTCGACGCCGCTGTGAGCAGACTAGATTGTTCTTTGTTGTTATTGATGTGGAAGTTTTGAAGTGATGGCAAGCAAAAGAACGCTAACTGACAGTGCTGATAAAACTCAAGTTAATTTCGAGGATTTAATCGACCAAAAGGTGTGTAAAGCCGAGCCCGAGAAAAAGAAACCAAAACAGGTTATTTTTCAATTGTTGCCGTTGCTGCGAGGGGAACCGGTAAGAATAGAACCTACGGCGTCTTCAAGTCAAAGCTATGACGAGCCATGTAGTAGTAGTAGTGGTGTGGCGCTGGTTCCATCGGATTCTAAGCTTGGGGCCAGTCTAACCTGCGAGTTGGACATAAAAGAAGAAGAAGAAACTGACGGAGAGGAGGATATAAATTTTGCCGATTCTATGTCAGACGTAAAAGAGGAACCAATCGATGAAGAACAGGACTTTAATTTCGAAGAGTATTATGAGAAGCAGAATGAGGACGGCCAGATGGAGGAAGAAGACGCTGAAGACGACAAGAAGCAGGGAGAGGACGACAAGAAGCAGGGAGAGGACGACAATAAGCAGGGAAAGGAAAACAAGAAGCAGGGAGAGGACGACAAGAAGAAAATGATGGTATGGACCAAAAATCCAAGTTCCATGAAGACCTTTCATTTTACTAAAGAACAAAAATTTTTGGTACCGATGCCAAGAGAGCCGTACGACCTTTTTCGCATGTTTCTCGATGACGAGATTTTAGACTTAATCGTCAAAGCAACTAACATAAAAGGTTCAAAATCGGAAAAGTTATGGGATCCCATTACACGCAATGAACTACTTGTATTTATCGGTCTGATAATTCACACTGGGACCATTAGCTTAAGTCGTTTATGTGACTATTGGAACCATCACTATCTGTTTAACATTAAAAGTTTTTCACGGTTCATGAAAAGGAGTAGATTTTTACAGATCTTAGATTACCTCAGCTTTTCAAACTCTACAACAGACGAGAACGTAAGGAAAGTACAGCCGCTTGTAGACCACTTCAATAAAAAAATGAACAGTATATACTACCCGGGGGCGAACCTTGTTTTGGCTAAATCGATAACTATTCACCGTGGGAATATAGTGTGGGGTAAAGCAGAGACCAGACTTAACCAAGTATATAACACTCGCGTGTCCAGAACCTATATACTCGTTGAGCCCAATGGAATAGTGTTAAAATTGAACGTGACGCAAGGAAACGTTAACGACTCCATAGTGTTAGATCTGCTCGAGGAAAAATTGGACAGTGGTCACTCCGTTTATGTCAGTGAGGAACACAATTACTTCCCAACGCCGAAAAGACTTCTTAGCAGAAATACTTACTGCACAGGTCCCTTACACGATTTCTTTGTACAACCTTATCACAGAGCTTTGAGTGCGCTGGTGTCGGTGGAAGATCTTTACAATAAAAACGGATCCTATTACTGTGATGGTATTCATCTCTGCAGAAGAGATAAAAAGTTTTACATCTCATCACAATACGATGGAGAAGTGTTACATGTACCCACGCCGAGAGGACGTATGTCTATGAAATCGAAACTCGTTGCGATGTATGACAGCGTTATGGACTTGGATTTAGAGGAGAATTTAATGAAATTCTACCCTTGTCGACAGAATAATCTGAATTGGTACAAGAAGGTGTTCATTCACGTCATTCAGCTGTCAATTACGAACGCTTACAAGTTTCATAGGCAATTAAACAATACACAAAATCGATTATACAATTTTCGGTTAGATATTCTCGAGAAGATGTTGCCGATAACTCATGCAGTACAATACGCTCCGGGTCCGCATATTCTGTCAAGAATAGAAAAGGTGAAAATGAGAGAGAGGAGGTTACGTCACGGTGAAATAACCTTCACTAAAGAGGTGGTAAGAAAAGAATGCCGAGGATGCAGGATGGGCCAGAGAAACAAAAGAACGAGCACTATCTACGAATGCCGTCAATGCGAGGATTCTCCCGGATTCTGCGAGCCCTGCTTTGAAAGGGTTCACACCACAGATGAGAAAGATCAAGAATAATATAATATAAGCTTGACTGTTGCGTAGATTAAGAAAGAAAGACAAAATTGTAAGTTCATTCAAGTTTTATCTGAATGTACAACACACACACAACACATGTACTTTAATCAATTAAAGGACGATTTTGTCATTTCGTATTTTATTTTCACAGCATGTCTACTCTGATAAGAACTTTTTCCTTTTATTGTTACAGCGTTCTTTATCTTGCGCCTCTCTCTTGCAATGATATCAGTCTCTGTCACTCGTTAACCGAGTTAACCAACCCGCGATTTTAATAATTTCATTGAGCCATTCGCTGTTGGATATTCCAGTATCCAACGCTTTGCTTACCTCATTACTGTCATATTAAGAATGATCAAGGCAATTATCAGCTTTGTGTGGCCGGTGGCAGCTAACAAGAAATTTATAGGCAAGTGCGACCTCCCAGCGACGCGCCTGTGTAATTCCTTATTGATCTAATTTGCTGGATAGCCCGCCTACTTCGTAAGTGTTACAAGGGACACTTGTGTTTCTAGTCCTATTAAGTCTTTGCTCTCGATTTTAATTTTTTAGTAATAAGAGATAACAAATAACGATTGACACTCATAACACAAAACTATCTGTTTTATGCTCATAGCTCGACTCTATATAGATTTTAGGTCTGCAATCACCATAATTATTTTAACGCCGCATACCGTAAAAATACATTACTAGAAATTACGAGTCACAATTACTATCAAATAAATAGATAAAGTACAACTACAAGATCAATTACATCTACATGATTTAGTCTAATGTAACAAAAGTAGTTATAAGGCCAATAAACTATTCTACCTCTATTCTAGACACTTAAATCCATTCAAATCCTTTTTTTGAAGCGTGAATGATTCGCTAAGTAGATTTAACTTGCGCAAGCCCCATCTCGCCAGTTAGCACATATTGCAAGATGATTGGGACCATGCATCATAATCAGCTCAAATTAACAGTCTAAATACATCTCAATAAGTGGGGAGGTTGCCTCACACGCCTATACATTTAGAAAAGTAGAATGAAGGTGGGTGGAAAGATAATACGTCGACTACAGTACAGAGGCACTTACTGACGTGTTAATCTTGATCGGCATTACATTAAGCTTGTAGGTATGTAGGTAGGTCTCACATACAATGTAAAGGGTTATTCACACAACTTTTATTATGGGACCAACCCGAAATTCGCGAAAAAAAAACAGCTGTTTCATAGAAAAATGTCAATGACACTCGACAAAATGTATGGAACAGCTGATTTTTTTTTTGCGAATTTCGGGTTGGTCACATAGTAAAAGTTGTTCATTGATAAGTAGGTACTATGTGCCCTTTTCGGCTTAGCATACCCTTTATGAATAACCCTATATAGTTGTAGAAGTAAATATATGTATTGTATAGTATTCATGCGCTGTTTTTTAAAATAAGAATCTATACAAGAAGTCCTTTCCTACTCCTACTAATATAATATATGCGAAAGTTTGTGCATGTTTGTTATTGTTACTGCGTATCTCCACAACTACTAAACAGATTTTGATGAAATTTTGAATGTAGATCGTTTAGGTCCTGTAGTAACACATAATATAGGCTACTTGTCATCATCATCATCACCGTTTTTTTTATTATTGCGACCCCGGGGCGTAGCAAGTTATAAATAGCACCTACGACTATTCAATCAGTAGTCCCTTTGGATAGGTAGTTCTAGGAACGAAACAAAAAGCTTTAAAATTATATTAACACTTTTACTGCTGCTAATAATCACATGTGTTTGCTTTAACTGCGGCTAATAATCAAATGCATTGTGTTTCACGCTGGCGTGTTTAGCCACATTCGCGTTGTGCAAAGGAAGACACAAGGAATGTGTTTTCAGCAGTTAAAGTGTTAAAAAATATACTGGTTAGCAAAAGAATAAAGCAGTAAACCGTAATTGAAGCAATATTGAAGAAGTGTGTAGCAGTATAGGTGCTACTCGGAGGAATGTCTCCGTCCAATGATATTTTTAGAAGGCATGTGGCAGGTCAGAGAGCGTCGCGTGGGTATGAATGAATGGACTTGAATGGCAGCTTTGTGCAGTCGCCAGCCGCGCTCGCCCGTGAATGGCACCCTTACACACGGCACAGGGGTTTATGTGTGGGCAATAACCGTCGGATAGTAACTTGATAGATACATCAAGCTGATGCAGGCGAATAAATTTCATTGATCGTAAGAACAACTATGCGACCTTAAGTTCGCGACGCGATGTAGAAGTGAGAGTAGTAAGTGCGAACTGCGATAACTAAGGAGTTTACGTTTACTTGCTTAGCAACGTAAGTACTAATACACGAACCAATACCTATAGGTATATATTATATACGTATTACGTACTATGTATAATTGTATATAAGTTAAAGTTCATGTATGTTTTAACAAGTCCAGATAGGAGCAGTTGCAATATTTTTACCCACAATGAAATGGAGAAGGTATATATAGGGTTATTCATAAAGGGTATGCTAAGCCGAAAAGAGCTGATATTACTCATCATTATTCATTATGAACAACTTTTACTACGGGACCAACTGGAAATTCGCGAAAAAAAATTCAGCTGTTCCATAGAAA
Source organism: Alcis repandata (assembly GCA_949125135.1). Classification (NCBI taxonomy): domain Eukaryota; kingdom Metazoa; phylum Arthropoda; class Insecta; order Lepidoptera; family Geometridae; genus Alcis; species Alcis repandata. The sequence goes on along the minus strand of OX421226.1, from coordinate 3,230,863 downwards.
AATGCCAATGACACTCGACAAAATGTATGGAACAGCTGATTTTTTTTTTCGCGAATTCTGGGTTGGTCCCATAGTAAAAGTTGTTCATAATGATGAGTACTATGAGCCCTTTTCGGCTTAGCATACCCTTTATGAATAACCCTGTATATGCGTTTAGGGTTTAATTTGTAATTGAAATGCTATACAGGGTATGCTATGAATAACTTTTACTATGGGACCAACCAGAAATTCGCGAAAAAAAATCAGCTGTTCCATACATTTTATCGAGTGTCATTGACATTTTTCTATGGAACAGCTGATATTTTTTTCGCGAATTTCGAGTTTGTTCCATAGTAAAAGTTGTTCATAATGATGAGTACTATGAGCCCTTTTCGGCTTAGCATACCCTATAATCCCTATATGAATAACCCTATAGGTATAGCTGTGACTTTTTCGGGCAATAAATCTTTTTATTATTTTATTATAGATTACATGTGTTTATTAATTGTAAAGACCCAAATGACCAAATAGGTAGCTTGTACAAGAGTAATTCAGGGAAATGCCAAATGCCTTTAGTGGCCTGCATAGTGGTTTATCACGGACTCACGGTCCGAAAATGTGCTGCAAACCGCACAATCTGTGTCACCAAACATCACGTGACTCAGGCTACATTACCAGCTAATTGCCCTTAATGGTCATAAGATATCCCTATAAATACATAATTTACTGAATTGTATTAATATTTGCTTAATAGTTAACTCCGGTCATCCTTACCTTTATTCTATGTACATATTTGTATTATTATGTATTGTATACCTACTAATCTTCGAGTAGCCTAAACATATAAATGAATGGTGCAGTATGGGTACTGCACCAACTGACAAAAATAACATTCGAGTAGTGTAAGACACTTGTCAAATAATTATTACAACAATTTTATACAATTTTTATATCATCTGCATTAAAAACGTGACTTCGATAGTTACGTTTTGATTTTACTTTATTTTTATACGTCATGGTCATCACTTTTTGCATTTAGACTATTTTTAACACGCTTATTATATTAGCTTCACCTGTATGTTTGTAACCGACTCCTTTGGGCGCGATTTTGACCCACTTTAAACGGCCGGATTTCGTTCAAACTTTGTAGATATATCGAGGATCGATGACAATAAATTATTATACAAAAAATAAAAAATATATACTTATAAATAAATTAAAATAATTATATGAAGCTAATAAATTGTGTTTTTGCTCCGAACGTGATTCCTACGATTACTGTTAGCTAAGCTGTGACTCGGTACGCGAATTCTGTGACTACTGCTGGCTAAGCTGTGGTTCCCCACGGCTACTGGTACATATTCTGCTACGTGCCGCGTTTGTCAAAGAGCGATGACAATGCGTGTTTTTTAGTTTTTTAAACTATTCTATATTATTATTTTCTTTAGTAGGTGTAACTAACATGCCTCCTACGAAACATCCATAGATCCCTTACTCTTTATTCTCTTTCAAATAGACGCCTCACCAGCGCCAGCCAATTATATTACCATATCCGATGGAAAAGGCCTCCATATAAAGGCAAACCGTTTATTTAACCTGTTGTACCGCCACCAAACGATATCTGTGTTATAAATATTAACATTTACATAAAGCACCGGAAAGAATAGATCACGTCGATTTATGAGGTTTTTTAGGTATCTAGGACAGATCGTATGACTGCTTTTACAAGTAAACGCCTACTGTTGCGATTAGAACTTCCGAATGACATACTGTGTCAGATTTGGTAGCTTGGGCTGGGCACTATTGGGCAGTGAAATATCTGAGGGAATTTTAAAACGGATCTATAGAAATATCTGTGTTTGATTAACATCACAGTTATTCTCACCGCCTGGAAGCGATTGTTCTTAGCGGTAAGGCCGCTAGTTGTTGCACTAGTTTTAAGTGTTATGATCCTTTTTGTTGTAATTTCTGGTGTGAACAATAAAGAGTTTGTTTATGTATCTATAATCGATTCATCCATATAGATTTATTATTTGGTTGTCTAAAACGATGATTATTGTTTCATTTCTCACTTCTCTCAACTACATAATGTAATTATTGAAGTTTGCTTGATACGTGATTAATTTAAAGTTGTTATGTTATGTTATTTATTTATTTTTATTTACCTCTATACCTCTACCTTCCGTTATCCAGATTCGATAGCCTTATAAAACTCTTTGCATGCCATTAAACAGGCAAACATCAGTCATCCGCAACCATAGGCAGTTGTTTCTCGGGCAGCAAACCGGTAGAGGGGTCAATTCGCCATGTCTTTCCCCAGACCGTTAGAGGCCTTTTCTCACGCCTCCAAAACAATGCACGGGCATGTTTGCATTCACCTTAACTGAAAATGTAGGATGGGACTGATATCTTGAAAATCAACCTTGTCTTGATGGCTGTTAAGTTGAATATCGAAGTCGTTATGGCAGCTCACAATTGGGTATCGATGACGAATGGCAAGCGGTAGACACAAGAGTTTGAGGCCAGATTGTTTGCCCAACTAATTGATTTAAACGGTCAGCGGTCGGTTGATTGGACTGCACCAGGAAGTGCTCGTGGCACTGGACGAGATACACAAAGTCAAGTTTATGCACCTTGTATTGTCAATATTGTGTTTACAACAAAGGTCATCTTCCTACCCTTATCCCACTTTTGTGGTCAGTAAAATTTAGAAAGGTAATTTGTAATCAAATTTTTTGTTAAATATTTGGATAATATTTTGTTAGTTATCTTATGTTATATTTTTTTAGTATAACTTGTACTTGTGCTGTTGCTAGATCTTCGAAGTCACTAATTAAATCTTGCACCGAGCCCTTGCATGTATGTATTTTGTAAAGGATTCGATTTTCCAGTTTTTGTTAACAATTTTTTTCCGATCAGGCAGATTAAAACAATGTCCACTGCATCTATCATCTATTTAGAAAAACCTACTTGCTACTTTTAGAAGCTTCCCGGTCTTTAAAACTACGAGTATCATGTGTCAAAACAAAAAGCGATCGCGTAGACAACATCGCAATGCACCATCGTCACTTTTCATCAGGCGAGTTGGTAGATAAAAAATTAATAGTTAAAAAAACTAAAAAACACGATTTGTTTAGTGTATTGTCATCGGTCCTCGATATATCTACAAAGTTTGAAAGAAATCTGACCGTTTAAAGTGGGTCAAAAACGCGCTCAAAGGAGTCGGTTACATACAAACAAACATACAAACATACAAACATACAGGTGAAGCTAATAAAAGCGTGTTAAAAATACCATTCCACAGCGAGCTATCAACTTTCCTTCCCGGTCCGACTCTCTAATTCGCCGCACGTGCCCTTATTAGTCTGCCGTAGTGATGTAGTATAGTGCCGTGACATTGCCCTCGGTTGTCAAGTTGAAGAGCGGTCGAGGAGCCAGGTCGACGGCTGCGGCGGCGACGCGTGACCGAACTACTATTACTATTGGGCGCTGCTGCCATCCTGTGTGATGTAACTCGAAGGGCAGCGAGCGAGCAAGTGATTTAATGTAAATTGTAGACCTTTTTTGTATATAGGACTTCAAAAGGCCACGAAGACGGTCTTACCACAACTGATCTCATTACTGATTTCTGTTGAATCACAAACACGGTTGTTCAAAGAAAAAAATATGGAAACTGCTTTTAGTGGGAAACATGAGGAAATCATGAGGATTTGCAGTGAGCTAAAGACTGGACAAGGAGTACTGCTAGGTTAAGAGACCTTTCTTCCACAGACTGCAACACCAACACCGTTCGCTCGTCTCGTCGCTTACCAACAGGCGAGTTGGTGGTCTAACGTAGACTTAATCGCATTAAAAAAAAGTCTCGCAGCCAGTGTACTGAGCCACCCTGGTAGGAGAAATACTTACTAGTATTTTCACACAACTGGAGTAACACAACCGCACGATTAACCCTACTGACATTTTATACATTGTGCCACAACTCAAAAGCTAAACAATATAAATATTAGATTACGAAACATGAATCATCTCCTGAAGGCATCATTTGTTACCAGTTACGAAATACAACATGGACAGATTTGTTGACGTCTGCGATGACATTTCCGAAAACTTTCTTTAGAAGCACTCGACTGCTTCATAATCAGAAGAAGAATACCCAAAAGGAGACCTTTTTTAGAGAAAAAAGAGAGAGAAAAGGAGAGGGTTTTTCGGGCTTTGGGGCATTTGGATTTGTAAATAAGTTTGTTTCTAATTTCTATGTGACCTCCTGTAGACTAAACGGCTTATCTGATTTTGAAGGGCAAACCTACCTACGTTACCTGCTTTACGTTTGGATTGCCAATTTGCCACACATCTACATTTTAAATTTGGGTTTTTATTTTTTGTTTATTATATGTTAAGGTTTGTAGTTGCTCAGCCAATAAAGGATGCCATAGTTCATGGCAATGCAAGATCATAATGACAAACTATATTTTGATTGAAATTAAATATGAATGTTAATTCAGAATGTATCAATTTACACGTTAAATTACCTTCACATTCAAGCGAACAAAGACTTAATGACAACGATTCAAAATCCGTAATCGTTTCATTGAAAACCGCATGACGTCGCATTTCACGCAGATTTTGATTAATTTCTTGAGTCGACCTTCCTGGCGCCAGGCGACCATCAAGATTGGACGCAAGGCTGTCTGAGCTGAGCTGATGAAGAGTTGTCCGTCGACAAGAGGACAGCTTTTTGTGTTTTGGCAAGTCATGGCTGGACGACATCAACAAGTGGACCGGACTGAGTTATCAGCATTTGAAAAGCATAGTATTGGATAGCAAGAGGTTTAGCCTACTAACCAAAAATGGCACTTGATGATGATGATGGTAAGCGGTTGGACAGCTTTGGTACGAGTATTAAACATGCGATTTACAAGCTTGATCAACAAACCTGCATTTCATCCTAGACGGCCTATGGTACGGTTTGACAGATGTCAAGTTAACGTCAAATGACATTGACAGCTGAAGAATGCCGATCAGCCAGCATTGTCGTTAGACGGGCAATTGCAATTGCAACAAGCTCTGCATCACGATTGAGAGATAATTGCATTTAATTGCAGTGCTAATTGAAGTTGATAACATGATGGCTTTGGTTTGAAGTTAGGTATTTCCTACTGTTGCGCCCCGCGGTTGTACTCAGATTTTCCAGTTTAAATCTCTGTGGGACGTGGAACTGTTGGAAAACGTTGTCAACTTGTCATAAACTAAAGCAATGCTACGAAATTATCAAACATGGTAAATAAAAGGAGAAATTAGCTGAATTCAGATACACAACAATGAAGATTTTATAAAGTCATGAACTCAACTCAGTTAAGAACCACTAAACCTGAAATCTAAACCACTGTTTAAAGTCCTCGTTTACCCACGTGATATTTCAAGTCAGCGAAAAGATGTCAAAGCAATTTAGGCAGTGATTTGCTATAAGCAGGGTTTATAAAGACCTAGTTTTTAGACAATGATTAGGTACCAGCGGCGCCGGCGCCGCCGAGGCGCGCAGATCGCAACCAATAATAACGTTAAAATTTTATTTTCGTGTCGCGTGTTCGATTTCATTAAAAACTCGTAACATTTAACAACGCTGGTATTTTTATGTTATTTTAATGAAACTGTATTCGTTTGTGAGTGATTTGATGTGTAAACTTTAACTGCGCATTTCGAGATGGCCCTTTTCTAATGAACTTTGACGCGCTGTCGTTCATCGTCAATAAATAAATAACTTATACAAATCTTTGAATCAATGACGAAATATTGAAAGATTTAACGATTTCAACGAAAACAAAATGTATGGGATTTTTAAATTGAGGAAACCCGCCAAAACCCTTTCAGGCGGACTAATAACTGACTCCAGGGCTAAAACAAAATGTATGGGATTTTTAAATTGAGGAAACCCGCCAAAACCCTTTCAGGCGGACTAACAACTGACTCCAGGGCTCTAGCCACTCGTCCGATACGATCTTTCTTTTATCTAATTTCTGAAAAAACACAATTTCTCTCATGAAACCCTGTTGTGGTTTGCTCGGGGTTTTCTGTTACTCTTATGACATTTCTAATCGGACAATCTCGAGAATTCATAATTCCAGATGTATAAATTCTCGCGTCTGGCGCAAACAAAGACACTAATCTTATGTATAAACGAAAATTCTTGATCAAAATACAAAATTGACTTCAAGTTCTCCAATATTTACCGCCAGGGATTCACCTACATCGAGTGGCTTATCGCGTTAATCACCCTCTTCCATGTAGTCACTATCTGCGCCTACTCGGTAATCTTATCATTAACAGTACTAGCCGTCACTACCGAGTAAACCACCGCAGAGAAACAACCTGATCGTAAAACTAAGGTAAGTACAACCAGAATAAACAAAACAAGAATAATAAAGAAGAAAGTGGAGAAAATAAAGCCGAATAGAGTAAGTAAGAACAATAAAGAGTTTATTTATCTACAAATAACTGTTTTAAAATGTATTTCCGTGTTGTTTTTTTTGCAGGCGGAAATACATTTTAATACAGTTTTTGAAGATGAACTTGCGCAAAGTAACGCCTGATTCAATACATTATTTATTTATCTATCTAATCTATCTACCTCTACCCTGCACATATCTGTGAAACGCACCTTGCACAATCGATATGTGCAAGATGTGATCCAAATATATTATACTGAATTGTTTCTCTGCTCGAATTCGTCCTCTGTGCTATAACGGCCGTCCGCCCGGCGCCTGCCCCTCTCATACAATATTAATGATTTGACAGATCTATTGCCGGATAATTAAAAACCTATTGCAGTTATAGTCTATTTCAACTAGAGAGCGAAAAACGTACGTTCACGCCACGGTACCACGAGAGCACCGAAAACAAACGATGCGTATCGTTATCCATACATTTATGTATCGTTTCCCTGTCGCTTACGCATTTACCGTGTTTCGTGGTACCGGGCGAGGCGAGCGACAAGGTCCATCAGATATTGCAAACCTGTTTTGACATTTTTCGGTAAGATATGGCTGGGGCCCACATTCCGCTCTGGAATACGCTTGGATTCGGATTGTTTTAGTGTGCTATTTGAATGTTTGGTTGTTAATTGTTATTTTTTGTTGAGTTAAATTAGTTATATCTGTTTTTGTTAGGACATATATTTGTTTTGTGTTGTTTTTTGTTTGTGAGTGATAATGGAATCATCGGAGTCGTCTTCCTCGTCATCAAGACCGTTTAAAAGTTTTAACTCACCTAGAAAGAAGCGCAAGTTATCTCATCTGTCGGAAAATGAAAAAATGATGACAATTAACGTCTATAAATATGTGAAAGAGACGTGTCCTTCAGACAAATATATGTCCAAAACGGAAATGAAAATAAAGACTGCCGATATTCTGGGAATAAACAAGGCAACTGTATATCGTGTTTTAAAAGAATATAAAGAAATGGATACAATAAGGCCGCCTGCATCACCAAAACGTGGTCCGAATATAATTGAAAAGATTGACGAGTTTGACAAGTCATGCATTAGAAAAAAAGTTCATGAATTTTATTTGAACAGCGAAGTCCCGACATTAAATAAAATTTTGGAAGCAGTTAATTCTGACGAAATGCTGCCAAATATTAGCCGTACGGCGCTGTGGCGGTTATTAAAACATTTGAAATTCAAATATCTTAAAAGAAAAAGAAACAGTGCCTTAATCGAGAGACACGATATTGTATTGTGGCGCATAAAGTACTTGAAAACAATTATGAAGTTTAGAAAAGAACAAAGACCGATATATTATTTGGACGAAACGTGGGTCAATGCAGGTACATATTTTTTTGTTTACAAATTAATAACGATTCTATAATTTTCCTGTTGAATGTATTTACTTGAATTTATTTTACTGTCGACTTTAAACAACGATTGGCATTAATCTGACATGATTGTGATGTTGTTTGTTAAACGAAAAATTGACATAGGTTTTTTTTTTCAGGACACACTGTAAGTAAAGTTTGGGAAGACACGACTATACAGTCTCGTAAACAAGCTTTTTTGGAGGGTCTGTCCACCGGTGCTAAAAACCCTGTTTCGAAAGGAAACCGGTTAATTGTGCTGCACATAGGAAGTGACAAAGGATTTGTCCCAGAGTCCGAACTTGTGTTTGAATGCAAAAACACAGGAGACTACCATGAGTCAATGAACGCAACCAAATTTGAACAGTGGTTTGAAAAAATGCTTCCGAGACTGGAGTCAAATGCTGTTGTAGTAATGGACAATGCCAGCTACCACTCAAGACGCCAGGAGAAAGTACCAGTAACAAGTTGGAAAAAAAATGAAATTCAAACATGGCTGTCGGCGAAAAAAATTTCATACGAAGAAAAGGAAACAAAAGTAGAGTTGTTGGAAAAAGTAAAAAATATAAAAAAACATCACGAGCGTTACGTCATTGACGAAATGGCTAAAGCAGTTGGTGTGGAGGTATTGAGATTACCTTCATACCACTGTGAATTTAACCCTATTGAATTAATATGGGCAGATGTCAAGGGATACGTATCAAGAAAAAATACAACATTCAAGTTAGCGGATGTAAAAAAGCTACTCCATGAAGCGCTAAGCCACATTACCCCCGAAAAATGGCAAAACTGTATAAGCCATGTAAAAAAAGAAGAAGAAAAATTAGCCTCATTAGACCAGGAAGTGGATAAAACTGTGGATTCATTTATCATAAACGTAACAGGCGAAACATCAGACAGCAGCTCGTCAGACGATAGTAATTCTGATTCAGATTTAATATAATGTAATTTTTTTATTCGTTTGATTTTATTTTCATAATCGTTTCCTATAAATAGGTAATAATAATTATAAATAGTTTATTTGGCACACACTTAAATCTTAAACTAATTACACCTGCCAATGTCAGATGATTAATTTACTAATGTGTAGGTAGATAGTTACACGAAAAACTTGATCTACAGTTTTGAGTTAAATAGTGATAATAGTAATGTAATGATAATTGTTAGGTAAAAACTGAAAACCTGAATTTTGATAGTGACAAAATAGTTGTTAACTATTAAAACAATTTATTGATGCAAAGAAGGTTGGTCTTCCCTGCGCAACACTAAAAGGTCAATGTCCGTTTTTCGCTCTCTATTTGAAATAGACTATAGTAGGCAATACGCCTAGTGTCTAGACATTGTTTATGTTTTAAAGGGATGCAGTGATGGAGTTCCAGTAAGAGGAAGCAAGAAGTAACCCAGAGCATCGAAGTCGACTACTTTTCTCGAATACAGATCTTTTAATCATTCAGTTGTTACAAACGTCTCAATAATATTTCTCCACTTATGCATGAGCGAATATCTTTTGAAATATCACGCCTTAAAAAATGTATACGCGTGACATATTTTCTAGTAAGCAGAAAGTTAACAGGAACAGGAACATAGATCATTAATCAAGACAATAAAAAAATCTGTCTGTGGCCAGACACTCTCTCACCTGATTGTTACGTCTTTATAATTAAAACCAAATTTGATTGAATTTGCCCATCTGATGGACTAGCGCAGTAACTTTCGCATTAATAAATTATGTATCGTTATTATCATCTGCTACCTCTTAAATACTGGAGGTTGGCTATCTGCTTAGCGAACTTTTCCTGATTCTGAGTCAAGCGGAAAAGCTATTCGACGCGGGCCATGCTTGCCCATGCCCACTCTCGGATGTTCCGCAACCAAAACTTCTTGAGTTTTGAGAACATTAGTTTGTTCCATACAAATGACCTCATACCAGCCAGACTGGCTGCTATCAAATCCTTTCATCAAAGACTTGTACATCAAACAAAACCAGCGGTCCGGCTAACAGTCATCTGGTTCACTTTTTTGCATCCCACCGTAACGGTCATGAACCCTGCTGGGTTCACTGCAGGTCACCGACCTTTGTGCCAGACGAAAAAAACTGATATTTCATACCGTCGAGATTTTGATACGCAATGAGCGTGAAATACGAGAACGGCCGAAATGTGCCAAAGAGCCGTTGTTTGGGAGAGTAATGTGTTTTGAATCACTTGAGTCGGTTAGGTATGGTACGTAAGGTCCATTCACATCGAGTACCTTGGCTAGCGCAGCGAGGCAACGCTCTGGGGCAGCCAAATCCGAATAGCATCTTTAAGCTATTTTTTTTTTGAGCTGGCGGTTATTAGACTGATCCGTCTAGCCTGATCAAGATTTGCTCAGCGCTGTCTGCATCTCATTATAAACTTTCGATTTTACAGAAAACGTATTGAAAAGAAGTTGATGAAGGCTATTATTGTTTATGGTTGATGAACTTAACATATTTTTAAACGCGGTTTTAACCCGAAGAAGATTGGTACAGGATTGCGTACAAAAGAGACCAATGTTTAGTAGTAGGAATTACGGCCTGATAATGATGATGAACTTATCTTAACTTATTAAACTTTCGTGAACAAGGGGTTTTATCACCGTTAAAATTATGTGACGTTAGTGCGATTAACGCAGCCTTAATGTGAATAAGCCCTAAGGTAGCTTACTGATGTAGTGTAGTTGTTCATTCATGGTGAACCGCTGAATCGTTGATACTTTCAATTGATTGTAGTTACCTGAAACAAAAAATAAATAAACATAAGAATCTATGCAAAAAGTAAATATTTGCGGGGTACGGTAGTGTCCTGCCAAGTAACGCAAGTCGCGCATTTCAATATTTATCTGCGAGGGACGTGCATGACTTAGCTGGGCTTATTAACATAAGGTACATATATTTTTTTTTAATCAATAGGACGAATATCGTAACGAATTCATACATGATTTTTAGCAAATACCACTTGTGAACTTTTAAAATTTCCACGTTTCCAGTGAAATTTCTGGGCAAATGGGAGATCAAACATCTTATATCTCAGGGAGACGAGCGCAGATGCTGGACCGCGCAGGGTCTTGAACTGTAAAGAGTTCAAAATTCTGGGTGACGCAGACCTGTTGTGGGCAAAACGTAACGTTTAACATCAAGCGAGCGATTTGCTCGTCTCGTCACTCAATAGCATAATCAAAGTTTCACGGTTTCAATTATTTATGTCATGCAAAAAAAAATTCAACAAAGTAAACAGTGTCATATATGCTTCAGGAAAAGGTGTCATAATTATAAATTAAGCACAGGAAAACCGCAATAATACAATTATTCTGTCTAGTCCACAGAGTTCAACAGTGTTATTGTTCTAATAAACTAATTATAACAAGAAAATATATACATACTTTATACATACTTAATACATACCTAATATTATAAAGAGGAAAGATTTGTATTTTTGTATGTTTGTGTGGAATAAACTCAAAAACTACTGGACCGATTTCAAAAATTCTTTCACCATTCGAATGCTACATTATCCCAAAGTAACATAGGCTATATTTATTTTTTTTATCCACAGCGAAGCGTGGCAGGGAACAGCTAGTAATATTATAAACGGGAAAAAGTAGAAATAGAAATAATAATTTAGAAATAGTTTTTTTTTGGAAATGTTTGTCTCTAAGTTCTTTTCACAATAAAACGGTTGATCGGAAATTTTAAAATTCAACAAAGATGCACTGCAGTCTGCAGTACAAGACTACAACTATACATCTAGAACTATTCTGATAAACACACTGTTGATAGCAATAGTCTAACACATTTTCTCCGAAAAATGCGAACCCACTGCATATTCACAGCAAAACCGAGACAGCTAGTTCTCAAATAAATGCTTAGAATTCGTTTAATCCAATCAACAGCAGCTCGCAGATTGCTGCATAGAGCACGCACTATAAACATTTTATGTCCTCCACTACTCCATAACGGGCAGGCCTTTACTGCCTCGTAACTGCGGACTGTATTACTGTTGTAACACAATTAAAGCACAATTTCGCTATTTCTCACGATTATGCACTTGTGAGACAATTTCTTTGGTGTAACAGTAGAATTAGAGATGGTACACGAATTATAGGATTTGCAACGTCTTGATTGTTGTAAAATTCGTAGTTGGTATGCGAAAGTAGATTTATAATGAACCAATGTAAAACACGAAGTAATGTCGCCAGCTTTTTGGGTACTTTTTTGCTACCCGTGAAGGTAACTTGAACTCTGTTTTGTATCTGTAATATTTTATATTTATTTACGAGTAGGTATATAGGTTTATGTTGTAGTAAGAGAAAAGCAATATTACTCAGAACATAAGTATCTTTAAGTGAATAACACAAAGAACTTGAAATATTAAAGAAAAAATTTAACAGCCCCTTAAGAAGACTTAAAGAAAATCAGTCATTTTGGGAAAAGTTCTTTTTAAAATACGTACTTTGCGTAGATCAGAACATTTTGACATTCAGACCAAACCACCCGCACCCTTAAAAATATGCAATAAATAACACAGTTTCCAATCTAAATACGTGGCAAAACTATGAATAGAAGAATTATTGGATTAACGTGACCTCCCGTTGAGTTTTTCGACATTAAAATATTATCAAAAGTCTTTTGATGAAGGAGCCGATAATATATACAAATTTAGACTTGGTTATAATAGGATAAGAAGGGGTTCGATATGATTTTGTTTAATTTGTTAATATGAAGCGTTTTCTGCTGGAAAACACAAGATAGATTTTGATGCGATTTGATTAAAACAGAGTTGCTTAAATCTACAGAAATGCATCAATTTTAATGACATAAACTGGAAATTAAGTTAAATAAAACATTGAAACTCTCCAAGGGCTTTCACACCTGTTATCGGAAGTTTTAGCGTTTACTATCAGATAAAGAACTTGTTCGTCTCATCATTTCATAGTTAACCTGGTTTGTCCGACTGCTGAGCAAATGTCACCCCCAATTCTTCTAAAAAAAACTTAATTACAAAAAGTTTCTCCTTCTACGTACATTATAAGCTAGTTAAAACAATAAGAATCCGGATCTGCAAGTTAGATTGGCGGATAGCCAAGTACGTCCTTTGTCAACCTATCGTAGCGCCAAGCTGATGTTATCTATGAATGCGGACGTACGGTTAAAACAAAACTTATAACGTATTTGTTAAATGCATTGTGGTAAGGCCAAGGACAGTCTAGTCTACACTCTAGACATTCTAAGCAAGACATTGATTACTCGTAGACAAACCAGTTAATGTAATTCCTCAGTTATTCTTATTCATGAACCCTTTAATTTATAATCTGCAATGACCCAAAACCATTGTATTAAAACTTATTCTTCTTGTTAGTGATTAGAAACTTCACTAAAACCATTAACTACAAAGTCAAAACTATTCAAGAACAAAATCGCAAGAACTTGGCAGGACTTGGTTATTTTTTTACACCACCGCAAGGATGCAATTGTTAAGTGTATTTGTATAGCTACGCCTACAACTACATACATCAATAATAATAAAGACCTTTCACAACAAAAGCTCCAATCACGTTCATTTGAATGAAAGCTTCAGACGTGACTTGCTCGGTCGCATTGTAATAAATTCAGAGACGTCAGAATCAGAAGTACCTATATATGACACCATAGATCGTTACCATAATGGTAATGGTAACGTAAGATCGAGATAACTATCATTTAACTCGAGGCGCGAACGGAGAAAGTTCTGGAAGACATGGAGAATCGATTTTCGAAAGATATTACTGATAGCATTGACAGAAATATGTAGGGAAGAGCTACGAGATTGAAATAAGATAGTGCTGCCGTATTCTTGAGGCAATCAGATCTGATTGGGAAATACAGAAAGTTTCGGTTGGTTTTCTTTAATTTTCTATAGATTCTTCGTCTGTAAATAAGGGCTAAGAATGAAGATCTCACACGAATCAAAAAAACGTTCGATTAGGTTTCAAAATACGACAGTTGTACAAAAAGGGCTCTTTAATGAAACGTTCGGATGCCGAATAGCCTGATTTCAATTTATTCTAAAAGTTTCCGTTTCAAAATCATTTCCAACTAATTCAATTTATTGTTTAACCGCTACCATCAATCTTATTTTGTCAATACACCTAAACAAAACAAGCGAACATCCAAAACAGTATTCTTATAAAAAGATGTCTCGTAAAAAACCACTCTGTATAACTTGAATAATCCATAGCAAAAGTTGAAATAAAATATGCGCGCGCGCACCCGTTCGACCATCCCCGTCTTTTTGTCTCCACCACGAAGGCAGTGACGTAGGCGTGTCCCTTTTTATTGTAATGAATGTTCCCTTGTAAATGGCCCTTAAGTATCTTAAATAAACAGTAAGGAAGTTATTATGGCAAAGAAATATCAGTAAAAGAACTGACTAAGTTTGAAAATATTTTGAATGAATTTTCGTTATTCCACACACATTTTATCGATACCAAAATAAAATGTCTTCAAATGTATTAATTCAGCGTATTTTAAGAAGACTCTAAATCACAACAGATACCGAAAAAATTACGGAAAAAATTTGGAGGGAAAAGCTTGGCCAAGTCCACGCTGTCTCATATTTCTAAGCTCTTACACGACTTGGCTACATTTTTACTTTTCTTTCATGCTGTTATGAGAGACGTCCTTACTGCATTACTTGTCTACTGCGTTCATCGAACGGATAAACAGATGACAGGCCAAAAGGCCCTATTGTCTTATAGGTTTTATTTATTGTTTTTCGTACATTGTAATTTGAAAGTCGGATTTATTTTTTGTCTGTCTACCGGCGTTAACAAAGGGCAGACTGTAGAATCGGTCCGAGAAAGGGTGACTTGGTACCTTCTAGACCTTTACCGTACCTTTTAGAAGGGTTTAAAAATAATATTGAGAGACAAAGATGGCGTCTCTACTGTTTACCTGTCTAGACTTTTTTAAGATTTTTATTTTGTCTTTTTTTCTAAAATTTGGACAAGACATCTGCCAATATTTATTCGATACAAATAAGCGGATGAGTTATTAAAAACAACATTAGTTTTTGTCAAATATTAACATGAACATAATAAAATTCAAGTTTTTGTATAAACTTTTTGATGAATAGAATCCTAAAAACAACGCAATATACATTATCCGATATTGGAGATGCCCATAGGCGGTGGTGACTACTTACCATCAGGTGGGTCATCGCTTGAATATTTTATGTACCTACCTATTATACCAAAAAGCAAAATACGCGAAAAACATGTCAAAACCAGTCCTATAAAATATTCGAGCAAATAATGCACCTGTCTCATTACACCAGTTTAATTCCTTCACACGACGTAGAGCCGCAGATTAGCCCATAGTTGCGGCACGTAAATCAAACAAATCAAACCAGTTCGTACAACACAAAAACACCGCATCCATTCGCAATGCAAACACGACTTTCAGGTTCCTAGCACCATTTCCAGTGACAATTAACCTTACATATCGACAACTGCAACATTGTAACGACAACATCACAAGCAACTCTCCCGCTTATTCCTAAAGCTGTAAGTTCCAGAATCGCTTTTATCGCAATTGATTTTTATCACGGAATCGTACACCCTTTCCCTAACTTAGCGCGATAATTTCAAAGGCTCGCATACAAAACACGCGCAGATTTAATTGAACACCGTACACTACACGCATAAGGAGACATCGAGGACAAAGATTATGAGACAAAGAATGTACGCAACTTACATAATTACTTTATTGCCAACATAAAAATGATTTGCATAGAAATTATTATTATAATATAAAATAACATAATGGGTAAATTGTGGTGTAATGAAATTAAACTGGTATGTTAAACATGCCGCGTTCTTTGCAATATTCAATATTTTACCTCGAGAATCTAGCTAATGGGTAATTTAAAATTATTTCTAACAAAATCCTCTTTGTGCAATTTAATGCATTATTTAAGACCTAAACGAAGTTTGCGTGCTTCATGACACTTAATATGTAATGTTATTTATCAGTTTACGTAGAATCCTAACTAATATTATAAATCTGAGCTTATTGTTTGTTACGCTTGCAATTATTAACAATAACAACTCAACCGATCATCATGAAATTTTGCATTTGTATATTTTGTATATTGTTGCCAAAAGGGTACAGAAAAGGACATAGGCTACTTATTCATTTATCTCCGTTTTATAATCACCAAGCAGGAGAAAGCAATAGCGGGGAATAGAGTTAAACCATTTAGATTTTTTTACAATAAGACTGTTACTACAGTTTTTCGGGATAAAAAGTATCCTATGTGCCAGAATGTTTATAAGTTTTATCTCCGCACTAAGCTTTTATTATCTTCTTCATCTTCCGGTGTAAAGGACATAATTATAATTACATATTTACGCATTTATAAATACCCAAACTTTCACGTTTATATCACTATAAAACAACTATTAATAGCTATAGAAGATACTGTTACGTGTATTGTGTTACTTTGTTTCTGTATGTCCGCATTCTACACGTGACCCTACGTCAGCGCAGGGTATCTTCTTTGTTGTAACTACTGACTACTGAGATATTACCTTTTTTTTTCTAAGCCAAATTGAGGCAAAAAATATAACAAAGAAAATGGGTAAACCCATTTTCGAGATTTTGCGAGATCAACGCACGGCGATTGTTTTTTTTATACAATCATGTATGTTATACAGAGTTACTAGCTGACTCGACAGACGTTGTCCTGTCAAAAGCCATTGCGTAACTATAGCAACCGTAGTATGTTGATGCTAACTTGTCAATTTATAGTAAAAATTATCAGTATATATATAATTTGCAATAAATTAAAATTGCGACTATAATTTGAGATTTAAACTATCCTATCTCTCAAGTTGGATCGAACTGCACATGGTGTGCGAATTTTATTGTAATCGGTTAAGTGGTTTAGGAGTCCATTGAGGACAAACATTGTGACACGAGATTTATATATATTAAGATAAGGCTTATGATAGTACTCATTATTATGAACAATATTCACTAAGGGAACAACCCTGAAATCGCGATAAAACAGCTGTTCCATAGATGTCAATGACACTCGACAATGTGTATAGAACAGCTGACTTTTTTTCATAGTAGCACTGGTTTATGATAATAAGTATTATGAGCCCGTATAAGTAGATTTATTTAGATAGAGTTTCAAATATTTTTACCATCCACCATTTTGGCCACGACGCAAATCAATCGAGCCGCTGTCTCGGTATGACAATGGCCAATTTGGCCGACGAGAAAATGCACGATTCTCGAATTTAGCTGAATGAGCTTCTCAAAGAGCAACGGGACCGACAATGAGATGTTTTCCCACAATTTACTTGGAACTGTTTAATTTTGACAGCCGTGGTGTATGGAATGAGTAAATTGGTTCAAAACATAATTTGTGGGATACTGCTATACTAGTTGTGTCTCACGATTTTACCAAAACAAACCAGTTTTTACGAGATTTTTTGCAGTCGCTTGTTTGCCACCTGTGGCATAAAAAATGTTCGTCTATGTCAAATGTGTAGATCCGACTTCCTCCTAATATTATAAATGCGAAAGTTTGTGTCTTTTATTTTATTGAAATGGTTCAGCCTGACTCTGACTTGCAGCTTTGCGCTAGTGACCGTACACGAACTCACTGTTTAAGGCACTGGCCACTATTAAATTAGATAAGCTTTTATCATACCAGAAAATAGAAGCACTACGCTTAAAAATCAGTTCAACAACTAGTCGTCTTATCGCTAAGAGCGACCTCTTCCAGGCAACCTTAGGGTGCTATTAATTATTATGTGATCATTATTGATTTCGATTTTAAAACAAAACTTAAACGTTTCGATATATTTCTTATATTAAAAAAACATGTCTACTAGCTTAAACAGATAAAATAAGTCTTTCGAAACAAAGACAAAAGACAAGACACTATCTACAATCCTACATCTACAAAGTCCTTAACACCTCACAACAACCTCTTGTCTATGACAAAGCTCGGTGTGAATTCCTCACTCGTTACTCACAAAGGACCTCTCGACGAAAGGGCAAACGTGATTTAGTGCTTCTAGTTACTAGTCCTAGACCATAACAGGACTGGACCGTGTGAAAACACCATGTACTTGTCCATGTTAACTGTTTGGTCTTTAGATCAAGAACAGTGAAGTAAATAATGGCACTTTCTCATAGGATTTTTTATTCTTTTGTTTGTAATTTCTGGCGTGAAAAAATGTGTCTATTGGGATTCTATAAATGTACGTCAACGACATTATAGTTGAAAATAAAATTAAGACACGCATTTGTCAATGATATACAGTTTAAAAACTCGAGAAAAATCTACTATGTATTAACACATTTGAAATGTGATAGGTTGTATGTTTCGATTCACAGGAGATGTGGAAGTAGCTAATACGCGGGCGCGGGATATAGACATAGTCCACTATTTATCTCAGAAAATTTACCGATTCTTGCTGAATAGCGGCTAACGCCGCGGGGCGCAGCTAGTCTTCCATATAATAACAACAACAAACATCAAGTTCATACAGAAAGCAAATCGATTACAGAAATACAATTTCAAAAGAAATGAAAGCGAAATCTGTGACACGAAACTTAAGTGCTGGATTTCGAAAATATCAGACAAAATGACACGTATCACCGAAGCAGGCGATTACCAAGATTACCAAATTACAAAACCTACAATATCCAACGAAATTGTCTCTCATTTTGAAAGAGGAAATCGTAATTTGACCATTGCAAACATTTCAGTATTTTTCGGAGTAAATAAGTAAAGAAAGACACACGCATGCATCTATACGACAAGCTAGCAAACAAAGATGAAAAGTATATATTTTGTCTTCTTTTAATTTTAGGACGAATACTCAAGACCAATAAAAATAATGAAGACATTCATTAAAATAGTTATTAGGCCCAAGTTTGAACGCTTTAGTTGATAGATTTTTTCTCTAAAAGTATTGATGTTCTTGTCTAATGACAAAGACAGATATATTTTTTTAGTTTAGATATGTCAAATACAGACTTCAAACTTGGGCCCATTGTAGTCTATTCTTTTCTCGGAGTCTAATCATGCTTTAACATACGAGTACATGTTGGTTATACAATACCCAATTCTCCGAACGTCCAGTCTTACTTTTACTGCTTTTAAGTCCAATTCCCATAACACCATAACTCAAGCAAAGTCTTGCGAAACAGTCGTACCAGTCATTCGAACAATAAAAACTGTCACTTCGCGACGTAAGGTACGCGATTAACTTTCATAACACGCCAATCTTAACCAGTGATTAATGAACTATGCTTACTCATCTCGAGATTAAGCGTTAACAAGTGCCGGTTAATTAAACAGGCTATTTAATCATGGTAATGAATTAACGAGGAAAATAATTGCACGCTAATTTTAGTCTTTAAACTGAGGATGTAAGGTTTGAAATGCATGGATTTGCAAGATGGTAAAGTTAATGGTGGTGTCGAAATCGCTTTTATTGAATTTGTGAAATTTTGATACTTTGTTTATTAATGATATGAAAATAATTATTGTGGTAAAGTGGGTCAAGCACACCTTTGCGAAGTCTTAACATCTTCGTCACGGTAATTCTTGGTAATGGTTGGTTGTTAATTTTAAGTCTACTCGAAGCTTTAGTAGGTTTTCTCTTATCACAGCTGTTGCTCCTGAAGCTGTATCATCAGGCCTAAGCAATTTTGCTTCCTTTTGTAATGAATTATTTAATTTCTGTTAAATATCTCGTTAACACCTTGTTTTCTTATTCTCATTCTCCTTGTTCTCTAAGTCAGTACCGCCCATAAAGTATTTCTTAAATAATTCTACACTTTTGATTTCCAAAATTTATGCAGGACAAGAAAAAGCATGTCCAATCGAAATATATCGGATACCATCGATCACTTTGCTCAATTATGTACATATTTAAGCCGTAATGAGACACAAACGAACTCTGTTATACAACAGAAGTTATTGGCACAAGTGAAGCTTAAATAATTGAAGCAAAGGCCGCTAGAGGTCGTTTAGCTCGACGTTACCTGTTCAACGACTTTGCTCTACGACTGTAAAAACAAAACAAAACCAAAAATAAAGTACAGGTTATGAGAAATTATTGGGTATATCCTAAAATATGAACAGAATCAAGACTCGTTTGTTGGCTAGTTTTAAAACCTGGTTGTTCTAGTTTTAACATTTTTTCTTGGAAATGTCATTATTGAAGTAAAAATACATTTTAGAAGTAGATTGTTTTCCATGGATTTTTAAATTCCACTGTATAGGGTATAGGCCTCTCTCTTGTGATGCTCTATTCAGACCAGCTCCTGAAAGCACCGTAGCGTGGCTAATGGTGGTTAGTTGGTCCAGAGTCCAATGGCGACGATAGGGACTATAAAAAGTTAAGCACAACCCTTTCTTTTTCAGTTTCAAATTGAAAGGTTCAGTTACAGTCAACCGCCGATCAAGCCAGAAAGCTTGGCTTACCCTAAAAAGTCAACACTACTACAAGCTCTGTAGAGACATAATAGAACGACATTCTTTGGAAGTTGTCATTTAACATTTGACATTTAAGAAATATTACGTAGGATTTATCTAGACTTCTCATCAATGGAAAAACAGTTGGACATCAATACATGAATCAACTTTAATGGAATAGAAAGAACATTTCTATCTATTGCGAGTTCTTACGTTAATTATCTTCTTGCTTTCATACCTTTGTGTGGTCGTGACAAGAAAAGAAAAACAACATTCTTTGAAGCCATAAAATATACAACAAAGAGTGAACATAATTTGAATCTTTACTAATGACGTAAATATAATAGATACCTATTATATAGCAGTGTATTATACTCGTAGATAGAGTAACCTAAGGGCCAAGATGCGTAGAGCAATGGGCATATACCACGTAGGGTTGCCATCACTTGAATATAAAAACTAAAACATTTTATTTAATCTTTATACAATACAATATATTTTTGGTTCTAACGACAGTACAAAGGTTTTGAACTCAATTTATCTTTTATTTCTTTTGTTCCCTGTCATCAGTGACCAGTGTCACCATCAACTTGGGTGTAACTGCGGGGCCCAACTAGTATGAAATAAATAGCTCTTTATAGGTTCTTGTTGACAAACTAGACGTTCACCTAAAGGCTGATCGCGTGTCGCATGGTCGCATGATGGTAAATGTTCAATTAAATTAATTTTAGATATGTCAATAGAGCTCAGGGCTAATTTAAAGGAAAAATATTATAAAGTAAATTATAATGTTACCCTTAAAATAAATACCATGCCTGTGGAAGTGTGGGCGTCTCTGGACGATTGCTAAGTACTAACTCCGATGACGTATGCATCCCATAACGAGCTGTCAAAAGTGACAGCTGGCAATAAAACGAAACCAAAACAAGTGCACTGCAATGTGCTATTACATTCTAAGTGGAGAATAATCACACGGTCATTTGTGGATGTGTGGGTTGTAATGAGAAAAATTCTAAGAATAATTGATTTACTTACATAGTTACCACATGTTTTTATTTGAAAATAGATTTAGTCCGATTAAGACAATAGTTTAATTTTAGACTTACACAATTATTTGATCGACTACTACATTTTAGAGTCCAATTAATAAAATATAGCCTCAAAATATTAATGAATAAAAATATTAACGCTAAAGAACCATTGCGTAACTAACTAGTTAGGTCTTCGAAATATGTATATTAAAGTTGATGGCCAATAAAAAGCTAGATAGATATCAAATAACTGGGTTGTCCTTACGCAATAACCTACTCTTGGTTTAAAAAGTTATTCACATGACTCCACATGAATCTATCGAATTTGTATCGATAATAAAACGATTTTCTCATTGATCTTCCCATGATCTTTATAAAAGTCATTGTGATTCGAGTGAATTATTAAATGACGAGACTTGTTTATTATCGATGCATTAATTACTAAATAATTTTAATAAAGTTTGTTACACATAAATTTATATTAAGTAGGAAGGACCTAGCGATTCGATACGTAAATGTGCTGTGGAGTTGAGAAAGATTCAACCAGTTTTAATTTAATCGAGAAAAAACGAGTTCTTCAAAAGGGGTCAGTGTGGATTTCATTTAAAAATAGGTCTCGGGAATATTTACAGAATTATTTATTCAACATAAAAAGCTGTTAGCGCGAATGTAGATTCTCGTTTAAACGATTTAAAATGACTGTTGTTATCGATCGTCGGTATGCTATCGAGAGATTGAAATTATTCGAATGCGACTCTTTATTAGTAATCGTTTTCGTTGACTGAAAATATCGGTACGATATTATGCTTGCGATTATATTTCTTTTAAAAATAATGTATTTATTTCATAAATATTCTGTTGGTTATTAAAAAGTTGTAAATATAATTTATCGAAGAGTAAAATACAGTATCTGGCCATGTACCACTTTGCCATGTAAAACATTATTAATACAATACAAATCATTAGAATTGAAAACCTCAAGGAAAACCTGTGTCCAATTGCGAAACAACACTTGGATTAGAATTTTGATATCATGTAGATATACAGGGTTTTAAGAAAGGGTATGCTAAGCCGAAAAGGGCTCATAGTACTCATTATTATGAACAACTTTTACTACGGGACCAAGCCCGAATTCGCGAAGAAAAAATCAGCAGTACATACATTTTGTCGAGACTGAGTGTCATTGTCATTTTTCTATGGAACAGCTGATTATTTTTTCGTGAATTCCGGATTGGTCCCATAGTAAAAGTAGTTCATAATGATGAGTACTACGAGTATTTTCGACTTAGCATACCCTTTCCATAAAACCCTGTATAGTTGTATCCATTATGTGCAATTAATAACACACACAATAACATTATGCGAGGTCTAAAAAAGACGTAGCATCATTTCTAAGAAAAATATGAATAAAGAAGCTCAACTTTCCAACAATTATTGAAATATAACAGGATATGTTTTACATAACGTTTAACGATTTGTAGTTTCGCAAAGTGTTAATCTACATTTATGTAAATTTGGACGTAATCAGTGAGTCAGTAGTGAACAGATTAAATAATAAATAAATAACTGTCGAGCCTACAAACCTGAATACCACGACAAAATAAATACGGAACTTGGCGTAAATATATTTGAAATAACTTGATTTTAAACATATTAAATTACAATTTAATTTAATTTTATTTAATTAGATTAAAACAAGCTTTTATTGCGTTGTCATCAGAGGTACACAAGTATATCGAAATTTCAGCTCAATCGGACATCGGGAAGTGGTTCAAAATTCAGTTGAAAGATTCCACCCAAACATACAGTTACCTACATATATTTCAAGTTACATTAAAACTTTTAAAAATACTGCGGCTGCAGCGTTTATAACAATGAGATAGCTGCAGTCTTCAAAAAGAATTAAAAATTTAAAATGGATATCAAGACTCAAATAATAATGAAAAGTGCGTGTCGTTTAAACACGTACATAGCAGGATTCCGTATTTGTATGGAAATAAATAGCCATCATCATTATAAACAGATTTCTTAGGATGCAGACGTTTGTGTGGATTTTCCAGAAAGCATTTACTTAGTCGGCTATGTTTTAAAACCTAGCAAAAACTGATCACCTCAGAACCGTTTATAAGACCATAGACTGTTTTTCTATCATTTCTACCGATTTTGATTACTCATACAGGGAAAACGCAATTGTTAGAAATGATAAGATCTCCCATACAATTATCGACACATGTAATAATGCAGGTGTACTCAACAAAAACAACGCGCAGTTCAATCCGGAGTTAACATTCTGAGCACCATGTCTAATATCCTCATCTCCATCTTACATCACATGACTTAATGGCCATTTATAACAATTTCTTAATAGATTGCGGCCGTTGCATAAGGTATCATCACAGAGGCCATACGTCAAAGTCAATGTACTTTGAGTATTATCGAAGTTTTCGTCATAAATTTGCATGAAGAGACACCCATTTCCATCAGATTAATGGGTGAGTTATGGACGGCTGTGACCAAATTGTTGGCTGCCGAAGTCAGAGGTAATGTCCTCGAGCAGATTTATGACAGGGACAGTGAGGAAGGGGGACTTAACGGTGCGCCTGGATATGATGAAGTGGCCGGAGTTCGAAAGGCATTGTTATGACCCCCATTTCTTTAAGGATAATTAAAGGAGGTAGATGTAGGTCATGAGTGTCGTGTCGAAAGAGAACATATATTCGGAAAAGTAAAGGTATGGCAGATACACTTCACGTTAATCTATAAAATACCTATATGTCTACATTAATTACAAATTAAAAAAGGCTAAAACAGTAGCTACAGAAATAAAGATGACATAATTAACAGATAATGTACTGGAATTTTGAAAAGATATTGTGCAGCTAATGCTTCAGTACAAGTATAAAGTTTTATTATTATGTAGAGGCGTGTTTATCTTTACAACAGCAGGAAAACTGGGCCGAAGCAAGAAATCGGGACAAGATGTGACACCAAATGATGAAGGGCCAAAAGGCCTGGGTCCGTATGACTTTCACCATGATTGGTCGCCAATTACCCTTTGGAACCTTGACGTTTGCAGATATATGGCCGGCGTGCAAACTGATTGTTATTTTAAGTGCTTTTCGGGGATACAGTTTATAAGAAAAAATCGCTCAGAATAAAAGTTCAGTAGAGCGCTTCTTTGAACTCTTCGAATTATAACTTCATTTTGTTTGTTACGAATTTTAAACATAGTTCTGTATCTGTGTCCGTATGTCCTGATCCTCTTAACTGCTAGTAAATATTTAAAGTAATATTAACCTTTTCGTGATTTTCGAGACCATAACAAACATTATTACTGATTTTCGTAGAATACAAGTCCAATTTTGTCACTAAGGTCGTCCATCGACATTCCACCTCATCCATAGTCAAGTCAAGAACCAAAAAACCTTCATCATTCACACAAGTTCACGCAACCTCTGTTTTCACGTTGTTTTATAGCAGAGCCTTGTGATCTGCATTTTGAAACGTGATCCGGACTAATTTCGACAAGCTCGCGTCATTGAGGTCACCTTTCGAATTTTTAAAGCCTGTAATTGCTATAGAATCTTCTTGAGAAACAATAAGACATTAATTGGGGTCTGTTTGATGGTTTATAATTATAAATTAATGGTTTATTCGATTCAATTTTCTGCGGTTAAACTTTAAGCCCTAAAGCGTTTCTCTGATATTTATTTCACGAATGTTTTTAAGTCTCAGTTTCTTCGATGTTCAGTTCCCATGTTTTTTAATTGTAACATCGTTATCAGCGCCCCGTGATCTCTAGTCCAGCATCCTGCATTAGCAAATTATATCATGAGTGTCTTTGTTTGTTTCTTTCTTTTTAACTTTAGTTTATTTAAGGTTTTATTATTTTCCTACAATTTAGGATTTACCTATCGAGCCCGGGTAATTCTAGAATTTCTCCTTATAATTTTACCTGTAACAAATGCATAAGTATGATGTGATACAAATTCAACACAATACCACTTTGACTTTCGTTTTTTCGTGATGAAGATCATGAGATTTTACGGCTATAGATAAATACTTCTTAGTATAAGAGTGAACTGTCGGTTTCAAAATTTAAAATAAAACGTACAATGAGCGGTCTTGGAATCAGCGGCCATTGTTTGTAATGTTGGCATTAGCGGCTATTGTTTCGCATGCGCTTGTGCCGGTCTGTGGAAGGATGCGGCAGGTGGTTGGGTCAAGGATGACTTTACATTTTGACTATTCATTTGTTATTCTCCACTGTTTCTTTAGCCCAAGGTTGCTGTTGGCGTTGAGTTTATGTTACTATGTTTCAAAGTGTATATTGGATAGAAACTTTTAGTTTATGGTGCACATCATAAAAATTCAAAGATACGGAAACAGACCAAAAAATACAAACTAGTGCCACAAGTGGCGGCCTAGAGCTCAGAGCGATCTCTTCTAGACCGCTATGTGTGAGCAAAATTGGAGGTGTCTATTGTATAAAGCACTGCGCAGAGTTTAGAAACAGTAGATCTCTCTAGCACAAACTTTTGCAACAACTATTTTCTATCTGTGCAAGGTTTGTTCAAAAACCCAACAAACGTTACAAGTTGCCAACCAAAATTCTAACCATATCCAACAGACTTTCATAAAACATATCTTCTTCAAGTCCTACAAACCTATAGTTAAATTTACCATAATTATTATTGTCAGGAACGTATTCGACTCAGCGGGGCACGGCAATAAACTTAAAACTTACAAAACTAGGAACTCGACGGTTTTATGTAGTTTTATTGACGCCTTAATTCCCGGGACAGGTGTCGTGTGTGGCGCGGACCTTACCTGGAAAAAAGAAAAAAAGGATAAGCTCTATGGTCAATAAATAATTATTTATTCAAGGACAAATTGGTGCTCTACAAAGTGAACCGGTATGCGTTGAGCACTGGTTCGTACTTTGTACAGTTAGCGATTAAAATAGGTGGAGCTTTGGATGTGAATCAATCAGAACTTATTTGTTTATACATATAAAGTTTGTTGGCAAATACTTTTTGGTGTGATAAAACGCTGACTTACACTCATAATAATTAAGTCCCAAATGAGCAAAATTAATTTAGGCAAAAGAGTTTTAAGAGTCTTGAAATGATAAGTTCGACCGTAAACCGTATCAGTCCGACTAAATCACATTTTCACTTCAGCTTCACACAACACCAATATCATAATTATGCTAAAGTTTGTAAGTGATTGTTTTGTTATTTCTTCAAGCTGAGACGGCTCAGCCGATTCGGACAAAAAGGAGGGGGTTTACTTATGTGCTTTTTTTGCGAAAAACATAACGGTTCCTGTAGGACAGCGGGTGAAACTGCGAGACTCTGCTCATATTGTTTTACATTATATTGTCATTTGGCGTAGTAAATGCGAAATACCGTTTCGATTTTAACTTAACTATTAAATTTTATCCAAATATTTGGACGTGTAGTACATCTCCCATTTCCTCGTATTTATGGTCTTAGTTAACATAAAGAGGGTTGTACACACATGTCCAGTTCAAACACGGGGCGAGAACACGCCTACACAGTTGTGGGCACCATGGAACAACAGTGGTTATGGAAAGGACGTCCTAGCAGTTGTCCTGTACCTTTTTCTTTAAAAATATTCGTCGAACTTTTCTAGATAATCATCCTTATTTCCTAAATCAAAATTTTCTTGGTAATTATCCTAGAGATAAAAGGGCATAACACTATAGATACAACCACAATCCACATATATCGAATTATTGGCAATTTCTATATGAAGCCGGAAAGAAAAGATTTGCATATTTTTTTTTAATTCTTAACGAAAAACTGGCTGCGCCTTTTCACAGTAGATTTACGTGGTTTCACCCGCTATGCTAGTAATTTTTTTTTTTCGGGATTGAAAATAAGCAGTTAGCCTATATTATGTCAGCGAATATACTAAATGCCATATAAATCGTTGAGCTGTATCAACGTGAGAAAAAAACTCCTCCTCAGTTTAGTGTAAAGGTTTTTGCTCATATTCGTGGCGATACTCGGACAACGCACATGGACATCCTATTCTTTAGGGATTGATGTTCTTTGAGGACCACACAAAGACGTCAAAGGATAGGCGTATGTAAACAGGTGATGATGATACAAAGGACTTCGTCGGAAGTTTACGTGTGGTCCACAAGGGTTGTCTGGGGTGGTAGCTTAAAAATAGAACAGCGTATGTGGCGTTGATGACGACACAGGTACAACAAAGGTCAAAATCAAAGATAGAAGAAATGGGCAGAAAGCAAAAACAATTTTCAATACCATTTTAGGATTTGGAATGTAAATTTTAAGAAGTTTTAAAAGTTTGACGTGTCTAGAAAAACGCACCTGAATCAATAAAGTCTAAAAAGCCTATTTCATCTATGAGAAAACCAAAATAGCTCGCCAAAAGCTTTGTGCGGTCCCTCAAATGTTTACAACCAACGGTCGCAAACGGCTGACCATATGGCGGAAACCGTTTGCATTCTCGAAGCTAACTTGAAGCTAAATTGCTAGTCGGGTTCACGAACCGAGACTAATTTCTTAAAAACACTAAATGGGTAATTGCAGGTAACTACGCGTGGTATGGATTTGATGAGCGGTTGTAAACTTAATGCTAAAATTGGACGGATAGTGAAGAAATTACTGGAAGGCTTAAAATGAAAGGATTGATGATGATGATTTACGATATTTTTTTAGAATTAAAGACAGATATTTATAGTCCAGCTGTATAGCTATCTTAATTAGTGAGAAATCAAGAGCCACACAAATGATAGCCACAGTCTTTAAACAGTTGAAGTAAATAACATACTAGAGGTAAAACAGTATAGCGAATTACATATTTAATTTAAAGTACGAGTAACAACAACAACACCAATCCTACAATCTCACCTAGCACTAAAACAAAACAACAGCTAGCCAGTAGGCAAGCGTTAGAGATTCGATTTATTTCGCAGCTTGCCACCGCTCCAGCAGCGCGTCAAATCAGAACCACAAAAGAAGTTCAAGCACAATGGTTCAAGGTTCTTCCAGCCAATGTCAGACGAATTTGCAGCAATTACCCCTTCATTCCGCGTTCCAGGTTCTGAGACGAATTGCCTCCTCGGATAGAGATTAACCGCCTAAGCCGGAATTAGGAAACGCTAAACATCACAATTCTAGATTGGAATAGCACAGATACAACAGTAAGACTACACAATAGTCATTTCTGTAGCAGCGGGCAATAAAGATGTCGTTGTGCCAAGGCAAATTGAGGTATACATAAAAAGCTTCATCAATCGATTACTTTGCCGGCTATACTTTATTCGAGCCGGCCGGTCGATGAAGTTTTTAGAACTCCAAAGTCGATGTCGCTCCAAGTATTTTATTCGAATACTGAAAGAATCTGAGCAAGCATGTTCAATTGATTTATAAATGCATTCGAGCCAACTTTATCGAAACTATGCAAATACGATGAACAGGTCTTTTCTCGCAGTAACGTTTCGTGTTACCGTTTTATGCGGAGCTGGTTCAACCGTTTTCAGTTCAGCAAGCTGCGACAACACTGCTGACTAATCTACCAACGCGGAAGGCCTTTGCGAATCGTAGATTACACGGTAGGTACGCAAAATGGCAATTCCTAATTACGGAACACCGTTTATAGTATTGTAGTTGTTACACCCACGTACGAGATTTGGCATGGTCGCCTTGCCTTGATGTTAGAGAATATATCAGGTTCAATGCTAAAACATTGCTTAAAAACTGGGTATGAACATGTTAATAAATTAATAGACTTATGTTTTACGACTAGATTTCCTTAAAAATCTAAGAACGAAGTGATCCAATTTGGCGTTCCGCAAGGCTCCATACTTGGGCCGCTCCTAAACGTAATACATGTATATCAATATCAACGAGTACGTCGTCTTGTTTGTCTATCGACAATTAATTTATTGATACCATAAATTATTCAGAATTAGTTAGAACCACGCGTATCATGCGGGCAGAAACAATAAATAAATAAATTACGTACTTGAAGCTAGCAAAAAAGGCACATTAACATAACCATTCCGGGCTATAAAGCACGACCTTGTACTTGCCGGTCCCTTGGCTTCATTTGTAACGCTTCGGGGAATATTACTTGTGTACCTGACGTAAATGTGATAAACATAAAGCAAACGCAAATAAAATTTATAAAAGAAGCGATCCCATTTTTAAAAAGTAAATATAGGTTTAGGTACAGTATCAATACTAAACAACAAAGTTGTTAAGGACTTAAAGAAAGTACGTGTTCAAAAGAATCTAGCTAAGCCTTTGTCAGCAAAGATCGAAAGTATTTTCCCAATGTCGTTGACTCATTTCTCCTCACGTGTTCACGACATCCTAGCTACAGCTACAGACCACACGTTTGAAGCCCGGCTTTATTTACATACATGTATGCAATCCTTTTATTATAATTGAACAATTTGCAAACATTTGAATATATTATGTTTCTTGCTTCATGACAAAGCTAAGCGAGCTGAATCATTTTGTAACATTTTATTTGCGCGATAACTCCTTTTCTGTGTACGAAATGTACGATTTTACTCGTATAATTAAAATCATTTTCTTGGTCAAGTAATATCAAAACTTTAAACTTTTTTGAATTTATTCTACTGCAGGTTATTAATATTGGTTGAATCCAGGAAATAATTCTAATCTGCAATTAAAACAATTATGTAAATATGTAAATCATTGTTAAGATTATAATCAGTTTTATGATAAACAAGTCTGCTAACAGGTCAATTAATAGTTGCATGAACATAAACAGATCAAATTACGTCTCATTGTGATAATCGATATGCCCACTGATGGATCAATTATATTACATTTAAGTAATAACACATTTCAATGTTTTGCTTATGCTAAATTTTGTTATAAAAGTCAATAATACTGATTTTATTGAAGTGGAGATTGTAGGAAATAGTGAATCTTAGATAGCATGACTCACAATAAACCTTCATAATAAGCACAGAGATATAATATTACACAGGAATGTTAACTCAACTAGGTAGGTATTAATAAAGAGAATAACTTAAAATCATAGTCATAAAAACTTCAAGAGAATGAACGCTGACGCAGTGACACACAAAGATAGCAAACAAAGCATGCTCGTACGTATAAAAAATCTCACAAAAACCTCATAAACCTACAAAATGTTCCCACAATAGTATTTAGACAACAAAAGCGCAACATAAATAAGACCGCCGATCTCTATCGCGAATCTAAAGGGAGCGGCGCGACCCAAGGCCAAATCGGTGGTCACGATTAGAAAGACAGCAACGCCATAGGGCACAAAACTAGACCCAGCACCCAGAATCCAAGGTCTGTCGTGACCCGATTGGATAGTTATATGGCGCAAAGGTCAGGGGTCAAATTGAAAATCGAACGCCTTCTGACAGTTTGACGTATGCAGGAGACAAGGGGCCGTAGATAAATGAGCCGGGTTTAGATTCTGCAATCGGATTTCGAAATCGAAAGTGATAAAACGGTCGAATATGTCAGATTGGGCGCAAATTGAATGGGCGCGGTTCCCATTTTCGTGATGGGGGTTGAGGTTGGCCCAGATTATGTTATGTGGGATTTTTTGTGGAACCGAAATTGGATAGGTTTTGTGAGTGGTTTTATTGGTGATCCCTCGCAAATGCAATTCGCATTTTGCTTGGGTCCGGTGATCCGGTCCCATAAGTTGCATATTGCGTGTCACGCTGTCGTATTCAGGGAATCCACTACATTACATTCATAGGTTCTTTTCTTATCACTATGATTTTGTAGATACCAAACATGAATGATTTGAAATAAGCTTTAAATGTCACCCTTTGCTATTCTCGTTAAAACCTCAAATGAACTCTTCAAACCTCGGTCGGGTATCGGAAAACAGGCAAAAAGCCGTGCGACTGCTGTGAACCGAATCGATTCGCGTCGCTCGGGACGTTTCAATCGATTTAATATCGATTACATCACCCGCATAGCTCAAGTGTTTTGGGAGCATAAACGTTGTTTACGCAACGCACTAGCGCCCTTTGAACCGGTAGCTTAGCATTCAGGAAACTTTCTAGAGAACTGAAGCTGCTAGTACAATGGAGAAATGGGTTTGCTTATGTACATCGCGTATAAGAAAGATTATCTCCTTAGAAGCCTTTGTTGGAGTTTCTACGTGTAGATGATCTTATACGCTGTGAGAAATTATATTTGCGGGGATAATCTCGATCCTTGGTAAAGAAATAAATAAATATTATACATACTAGTTTATATGGACCTACTTTCCTATTTTTCGAGGGTCTTTGATGTTTTACACTCCTGGGTTTTAGCTTGTTACTTCACGTCTAGAAACGATTATTTTAATAAAAAATGTAAGCAGCCAAAGCTCCTAATGCTACTCTTACTATAAAGAAAACGCGTAACAAACAAATGTACGACGCAGCCGTTGGGACTCATTAGTGGAACCGGAAATAGGGGGACGTCACGAAGCAAAAATAACTTCTTAATTAATGTTAACTACTGCGTGTTTCAGACGCTAACCAATAGCCTTGTTAATAAGTGTGTAGATTTTGCAGTCTCGAATAAGAAAGTACCTAAGAGTTAAATGTTGCTTTTTGTGTTTATGATACAGAATACCTCTTTCCACTGCTTTTATTATTATCGAGATTCACTTGTGTAGTACAAGCTTACCAGTTTCGGCTGCTATCAGCGGTTCTTCTCCAATATTTTCTTTTTTTTTTGGCCGCGGCAAAAACCCAGAAATAATACAATGGTCGCACAAGTTTAATTAAACTTATCGTATAGATTGTGTTCCAATACTTGCGTTTTATTGTAACTATAATTTAATCTGTGTGCGGTTTTATCGCTAATCGAACGGGAGCAAAACAATGAGAGTAACCGCGGTAGGCTGCCGGTTTCGGCGGACTCAGAAGTAAGTAGCTGGCTACCTATGCCTACATTTATATGTAAAGTTATATTTGCAATAAATATATACCTTTCGCTATTGTTATAGATTTTATTGATTTAAATATCCGCATATAATGATGCGCAGTTGAGCGACCAGCTAAGTTCGAGAAGCGCATCATCTGAAAACCAGCGCTGGGTGTCTGAGACGTTATGAGTACGTTATTGTCGTGTTTCCATTTGACTACTTTTGACCCATCCACAAGTTATACCAACCTTACCAGTCGGTGGTTTTTTTAAACGTAATTAAATTAATGCTTTTCCACCAACTCAGAAGTCGCTGTCGCCTCGCTTAGTTTGAAACGCGGCCAAATAGCACCCTCAACAAACGCGGATTCGTATGCGCGGCTGCGCGTGCGCAACCGATCTGGAGCGTGCGAACGTGTCAGCGCCGCCGCCGCTTATGGCAGACGCTGATGAGCACCGCAATCTTGCTCATCACTAATTATCGTATGCTCAGTTAGAAGTAAACTGATGTACTCTGGATAAGATTCTTGCAATCCTGGAAGTTGTATATAGGCTTTTAAGGAAAGAAAACGCTAAGACTAAAGAGCTCTAGGAAAGTAACCTAAGTAGTGGTTCAGCACTAGTCAGTTATCACTTTGGCCTTGTATTTGTATGTGTTTCAAAATCAATTCTCACTAAAAATAAAATGAAACGAGAGCCTAAATAAAGACAATTTTGAATAACTGAAAACCTCAAAATGTGAATTATCTTGCAACACGACCATAACTGGCCCCATGACTACATCAGTCACGTTCTAAAGAGGAAGCTCTGAGATGTCATTAGCGGCTATTAAGATGCTGTACAGCAATTACTGCTCACTGCAGTAACCGCCAGTTACCAACGGAGGCAAGGTCGCTGACTGCGAGTTCACTTCTTTCTATTGTGATTTCTTTACGTTGTATTGAGGGTAGATTTAGAATTACTTTAGACACAAAATATCAAAATACCAAGAGCGCTTTCGGTGTTTTGTGAATTAGACTTATTGACTTATATTGCAGAGCCTATAATAATAGTAGGTACATGTTACAGGGACTTCTTGTACTTGTACCTGTGTATATCTTTAGTCTATGGCTATATGAAGAAGAAAAAAGCAATAAAAAATCTAAATATAAAACTTTCATTTTCAGAGTATTTAAAATTTAAACTATAGTTTCAATGGTGACCTTAGCGGATAACAATTGTAAAACCAACAAAAAATTACAACAGACCATGACCAGAGAGATAAAAATATTACTATAGCGCTATGGTTAGTGTTCCAAAATAAAAAGTAATTTGAACCTATTTACCTCTATAATTCGTTATAGGAAAAGGCTCAAGGCTTACGAGTAATTTCCATTATAGCTATGCAAAGACCTTGCACCTGCCTCCATGTTCTAAAAGCTTACGGCATTACTAAAAGGATTATCTAGATTGGTTTCTGATCTCCAGTACATCCAAATGGCTCAATATTTTCTCTAAAGCTGGCTTTGGGAGTGCTATTGGTCTTTTTATCTGTAACCATCGTTGCTTCGAAGGAAATTTCCTATAAGACGATATTGTTTACGGCGTAGTTAGATATGGCTAATGGTATGTCTCTAAATTGACTATTACTATGATCTATTTTACTTACAACCTAGCTGCCTCTACTCAATGTGAAAATAGAATAATCACAATTCTGGTTCAACAAACTCACACAAAAATTACACATCAAAATGCATAATGTCCCGAACTTTCAACATCTCGTAAGACGACAATAACAACACCGACGCAATTTCACCACAAAGCCCCATAATGTGGCCATTAATGCCTTTATAATAACGTAACCATGAATAGCCACCGTCCACGGCACGGGCTGCAATCTCCCATTAAACACCATCATCAACTACCAGGAACTACGAAACGAATTAACGCATAACAGCCTCAAACATTTCCACTTTAATTGAAGAATATCCAATGATCCGAATGCCGTCCGTTTAAACTCAATTACGGCTTAAATGCCACTAAAGGCACTAAAGATCAGCTCATCACAACAAGAAGAAATCTTTATTTAATTAAACGATTTAATACATACGAATAAGGCCTGTAAATCATCTGCGACCTTTCAAGATCGGTTGTTGATACCACTATGGAATGGCCCGAGAGAAGTCAACATCTAAAGAGAACGCAGCGGCAATTTTTATGGGACTAATAATTCAAGCTCGATTACCATCCGCTTTGTGCTAACTGGTCAACTTAACGTTTCGAAAGTAACTTCATATGATCTTAATTAAATCTGGGGCAAAACAAAGCAGAAAGTAGCAATTAAGCTAATGATGCACTGAGAAGCAAGAATAGCAGTAGCGCGTCCAAGGTTCTGCCGGACTGAATACCGCGCGCGTCCACAGGCGACCTCACACACTTACCTTCTTCCCCACTTGGCCGCCGCATTTCTTACGCGCTCACAAGCCTAGCGCATTAGCGAGACTATTACGAACGAATAAAACCGGGGGCAGTGACAATTTCATTAATAATACAAGCGGGAGACGCTCTCGATACTTTCAAATCGACTCGGATTGAACCAGATATCAATACTGAATGGCGCCGCATTCTTGCGTTTTACAGCTTCGTCCGCCTACTTAGCATCCTCGGCTCTAATACAGTGTCGCAACTCATCCACGGGATGTACGTATACCTCCACACGATGACATTTAGCCGGTGAACTGCCTCGTGACTGCGAAACGACAAGTCGTGGCATTCTCAAAGTATTTTTCCCGTTTGCGAAATGAATCGTGATCGGTAACAATTGTCGTTTCCAGGCGGGCGATCTAATCGAAATGGGTCGTACGTTCGGGCGCCGCACGCTGGCTGCGTTTGCGCAACACGTGCAAGAGCCTTCGGAATCGAAAGGGCGGAGTATAACGTCGTTGAAAAAAGCACCTTTCTCACGGTTTACAGTTCTGGTTGATCCGGCATCCATAATCCATCAGAACACGGCCCGACTGTCAGCTTCGATCCGATCGCAGTCTTCATTAACATCGAGGGACGCTTATTTTTAGCCCGGTCGACCGCTATCATGGATTTTTTGCAGCAGGCAGAGACATGGGCGGTATACTTCTGCCGTAATTTTATAGTTCCGGAGAAACAGTTAAGGGAAGCGACATGACAGTCCTACTTAAATGCTGCTAATTGTTCGCGAAGTGCGCTCGCCGGCGCCATTAAGACATGCTTGCGGCGTCTGAGAGCTTTAATTAACGAGAGGTAAAGAATGGGAGAGATCTTGTCTAAAATGGGAATATCAACACCCGACCTTTATCTCACTTGGCCTAGTTAAAAAGAACAAACAACTTTATTTATTTTCGTGTGGTCGTTCTTTCAATCTTCTGTTGATCCGATCTCTCGCACGTCAGAACATTTCCATTTCCACCTGTCAGGCCTTAACGAATTCATCCGGGCGAGTGCGGCAGATGTGGCAACAAGCCACCGTATTGCCGTCGGAGACACAACAAAGGGCCGGCAGACCGTCTCTAGTTGCACAATGTAGCAACAATAAGACGGCGCCGACGGAGCACCGGGGCCCGATTTATCGGTAACTGGCGCCATTATCCAACACCCGATACTCCGATATTATGACACGGTACTGCTACACCAGTTTCAATACCTTCCCTTAACGGAATCAGATTAGCGACACGTCGTAAAATGTCAATCGTTGTGAAACAATGCCTCTCATAGCTCGCCCGAGCGCAGGTAAGCGTTGGCAATAAGCCACGGTTCAACCGACACCACTTATTCCCACGTACGTGTCGTATATGGCACAAAAATGTATTTGATGTATGTTTGACCGTGTATGGCGTATTGCGAGCCGTTCCGAGGGTCTTTCGCGTGACTCAGCTACCTATAAGCGCGTAATTCTAACCCCTAGTAGATGCAGAACCTAAAAATAGCCCGAACAAAGAGCGCGAGGATTTAGTGGGCTGCGAGGTGCGACTTCAATGGACATTGTTCACATACGCAGCCGGACGATGATAATCTCATTCAGGCAGGCCACGAATAAATGCTTCGAAAAAGAATGAATTCGTTGCAATCCCCGGAGCGGACAAAACACAAGTAATGAGTAACTAATTGCGTATAAACGAACCATTCAGGCATTCCCACGAGGCAAAAAGCGCGGCTAATACGTTGAATGAAATGAGAAATAATTAGTCATAATCTTAAAGGTCTTGGGTTAAGTAAGATTGCTTTGATCGGGGTTTGTTTTGCCGCAGTTTGTCATTTACGGATCTGATGAAATGTGGCAGTTGAGTCTATAATGTACAATTAGCATTATATTCCATGTCATCTTATACTCGTACCTTCTCTAACAACGAATGCAATTGCTGAAGGATTACAAGGAAATAATACAATGAAGGAAAAGCTTATCTTAATATAGAACATAATTATGTATTTTACAAAGAAGTCGAGCAATAATTACAACCCTATTAATAGTTTCCGGTTAACTAAACATGGAAATTGCATAGAACACACTTGGATGGCTAATTTTTAGAGCTCAAATGTTTAAAAGAAATTAAATAAACCAATTGTAATATATATTAACTAAGAACCCTTCTAAACCAGATTAAAAATTACTAAAAATACCTAGTTTACTTTAGAAAACTATTAACTAAAGACCCAAACAGACTTCACAACTAGATGGCGCCACATTGATTAGCCGACCTTGGCTCCCCATTTCCTGCATGCCCTCACGTTGCCACATTGTTCCTTGATCATCGCATCATTAACCTACAGCTATGTGCACATTAACCAGTGTCTATGCTTACTATTCGTAGCTGTTAATTTGTCTATTGTTCGTTCACATCTAAATAACGCAAGGTAATTGAATGCGAATCATTTTCATTTCAAATGTGAGAAAAACTGTTGTTGTTCAGAGAGCTCTGTTTTCCTTGTTGATTGTTATTGTGCTGTACAATTGTCAGGTTATGGCTAATAATAGCATTTACTCGTACCTATACTTTAGCATAGAAAGCTTTTGGTGGCTTATAATGTTGAGGTCAGCCACTCACCCTAACTTAACAAAAGACTTTTAATCTATGAAAGCAAGAAAAAAATTAAGCAAAAAATTATTTTAAAAGTGGCTTTATAGATATGCGTCGTTCAGACAAGTTTTATATTTATCATCTGTTCACATTACAAAAATCACCTGCGTTTGTCACCACGACTTCCGGATTGATAGCAATCAAGAGACAGCATCTCGAGTGCGCAAGCGCAGCTGTCGACCGAGATAGCGCACGTTCTGTTAAACGTCACCTGACACGTCATTATTCCTGGTTCGAGAGATAAAAGAACGACATGAAATAACACGTCTTGATAAATATAGTATTGAATGTCAGTGCAAGTTTGGAGCTTTTAGTGAAACAGTCCAACTGGCATGCAATGTCACAAAATAACATAATCTATCTTTTGACTGTTGTTAACACACGAAAAGAGATAAACATTTTTAAGAGATAATCACAGAAAGAAAAGAAACTCCAACAAAAAATAACACATGTCATGGTAGTTCCTGCGATCCAATCAAATCTTCCTTCAATCCAGACCAATCTGAGTAAAACCGTAAATCCCAAGTCGCAACAACCCCTAAAAGCTTCCCCAAGCCTTAATTCAAAAAGCCCCACTCAAAACATTGCAATATGCATCTGACATGCACTTCCCTCCCCTTATGAGTTCCACCCCTACGTTAATCACTCTCGCAGACAGTCTGATGAGATTGTATGTGGTGTGGGATGGAAATACATGTTTCCCTAGAGACTGATGGCATTTTGATAGTGTTGTGTACGAATATTTGAAATATGTTGACGAAATATATTCGATGTAACGTATAAAAAATTTGGCAGTTATATTATACAAAAGAAAAGGAGGCAAGCAAGGGACATTAAATCTGTTTTGTCGTTTTCTCATATATTTTAAACACATTACTATTGGCAATTTTAATAATCTTGGTAGCAGGAATTAACGACATAGTACTATTAGTTAGACAGATGACATCACATTATGTACTTGAAGCCACTAAATGTACTAAAAACACAAAGGATTTAAACAAGGAAGCGATTATAACAAGAAAAACTTGCAAGGCGTTAATGCACTCCGAACGAAAAGCGACAAACGCATTTACATACCAAAATAGGTTATTACCGGCTAAAAGGTGAGGTAAAAGGAGCTCTCAGACGAGAATGTAAATACAAACATCATTATTTCTCGCTTCCAGTCACATAAATCGCGAAATTCTTCCTAGCTCCATACATCATTGCAGGTTGCGCACGCAAAACTTAGTAGATTTACGATCACAAAAAACCGAGTTGAGATGAGGCGCCGTCGCAACAAAACAAGCGGCCGTCATCACATCGCGCTTAAAAGCTGTTAATCAGCACAAAAAACATACTAGAGACCTTTTAATTAATGTCTTCCTTGATTCCAGCCGCGAGTGCTTGTTTGAGACGATTTATTCGCGTCGGCGAACCGGCAAATATATTAGTTTAGTGTTCACCAATGGTTTGCATACCGGTAATGTAGTTGTAGCCTTATTTATGGCTACGGAGGCAGTGTCCGCTCAAATATTGTGCGATCTGGTGCAGGAACCCGGACATCGACGGCTTATTAATGGGGGGACGGACAAAACATTAACTGAAACAAAAGCCATGTTAACAAGAATTCACTAGTCCCTACGGTACTGTTAGACTGGAAAGAAGAAGATAGGGTGAGAGAAAAATAGAAGAATTTACGCATCAAGTGGACAATAAGGCTTATAATGATAATGTAAATGATGAAAGGATGTAATTAATATTTCCTACTAAAATCATCATTCAATCAAAGATTAAACATGTGACCTGAAATTTTAAACACAAGAATTACATAACCAATGTTCGCAACAATATAACTCAAAACCACGACCGGACTACAACCTCTTGTATAACACTAAAATCTGACTTTGATTAAGCGGCGATCCGAGACAAGAAGATGACGGCACGCTTCGGAGACAAAGTACGGACAAACAGAGACACGGAGCAAAAAACCCTCTTTGAATCGCAAGATAAATGATCACCCAGTGAAAAATTACTACGTGACTGCGAGATTAAATTTCAATAAGTTCGCTGTCATTAGTGACATCACGCAGACTCGAGCGTGGGTTAACACGCGCTTTACTAAATCTACTCTGGTTTTAACGTTGGCTTACTAGTCGGATTAACTTTCATAGGAAATGAAGCAATGAAGCGTTTCCGATTTGGTCTTGTTTTTTCTTGATATAGGCTGTAGAGGTTAAGCTAGATCGCAATCTACAAGTTGTATTTCTTTATAAGTGACGAAATCATTGAAGTCTACTGTCATGGCTGTAGGGGTGACTCAGATATCTCAAACGTACTATGAATTTTTATTTTATTAGAATGTACATAATTCTTGTCACAAAAAGACGTTGGACTTCAAAACTATGGTAATCCGAGACACCACGAGTTGACGCTCCGAATGCACTAGTTAATTTCAAAAGATGCGGCGCCAACATCAAGTTGATCTTTACGCAACACGACACCGTTTTTTCCATAGAAACGACGCGTCGACTAGGTGAATTGAATTTTTATTATCGGTTTTACTCCAGTATCTATGTCGAGGCAGTAAAGTGTGCGGCGGTACAGTTAGGAATCTCATACGAGTGTGTCCGTCGCCTACGCCTGGACCCGTCTACTTTTTGTGGTGGAGAAAAACTTAATAGCGCATTAAGGCAGTCTATAATCTGCGCAATAAAGCCGCTTCTGAACTCGATAATGGGATCTCGTTGTTGTAACGCTTAATTAAGCATAGAGTCGACATTGTTCACTTCGTTCGCGGCCGCTTCCGACAGGAGCGGGCCATTGAGCGTCCCACGCGAAATTAAACGCCGATCGGTTTGCATTAGAATTAGCATTGTCGCGGCGATATTCAATTACAACAAAGCAATAAACAACGTATGCGCCGACGGTATCGAGTGAAGGCAATACAATAATTGCGCAATATGATTTATGCGCTTTGTCCCCACCGACACGACGCGGACGCGGAGCGCACGTGGTGACAGCGCAGCCGTTCAATCAAACGATGCGATCAATTTTATCACTTACTAGGCGTGGGTGAGTCGATGGCGTATCCGACATTCTTGTAAATCATACGGTTCGTTTGCACCATATCGGGGCGGTCTCATTATGTTAAACGACAAAGACCGTTACGCATAATATTAGAATTATGGAATCTGTAGTGTTTAGAGGACCGTTAACCGTGAATTCGGTAAACAATGGCGTGACACGGATTGACCCCGCCATTAAAGTGAGGCCTTTAAATGCGTCCTAAATAAACGGAGATGAGTCGCGCGTTGAAACAAAGTTTGTTTACCTACTCTTGAAAGTCTTTATACGAGGGGTAAGTATAATCTGCAAACAAGTTGGCATTTCGCGGGCGCGCTTAAATGCTAAGTAATGTTTAAACAGCCCCACGTTGGGCGCCAGCGGGACGCCGGGGATTAATCATCGATTGTCACGTGCCGAACTCACCCCACCATATTTAATATTTACGCTATTTACAGTCAATACTGTTTCCATGTTTATATTTCACGTCTCGCCAATCACGAGACCGCCTAATGCTTTTTCACACAAGTCACCCTTATTATTTGCAATGCCGTTAGAATTGCTTTCGAAACGTTCGTTGTATTTGTGAGAGTCACGTGCTGGGCATACGCCGATAAGTCTCAGTTAGTCGTTACTGTACTGAGCAGTATCTTATATTGGGAAACGTAGTGTAATGAGTTTTCCATTCAATCGGTTCCAATGTCTGTGCCGGTAGCGCTGTTTCAGCGTCGTTATGCAACTGTCACAGATAATGTTTATGAAACTTATTGAATCGTGTTTATTGGAGCCATTCAATATGAATTAGCGGAAAATTAGCAAACCTTTGAAGCAAGCCAATGTGGAAAGACTGGAAAGCGACAGAAATAGGAAACCAGAGCTCGTGAAATGTGAGTATTGTCGCACCCACGAGCCGCGGCCGCACCGTTAGAGTGGTTAACCCACTTCCAAGAGAATAGAACATTAAAATTTGCATATGTTCCGTCTGGCACATACTTTATCTGTCTCAATTCAATGGGGACTTCGGACCATGCATACCGCTGAGCATAAAACACAAATGGGACCGTTCTAGATTTAAATTTATAAGTTCAATCTAGCGAACCGTTAATAACAATCTGCACTTGGTTTATGAAATAATAACTCAATCAGGCGAAGGGGGTCGGTCTCTGATGGAGATGACGTATTATAAAGCCGTATTGGTCTTGTAAAACGGTTAATTGGTATGTAGTGCGCGTGCGCACGTGTATGCGACGTCGCATTATTGATGCACGGACTGCGTCTCTGCTGGTACACTAATGGGCCACGTGTTCCGATTATCCAGTATCGAGAGACATTCTGCAGGACAAAAACATACCTTATGTTTTTAGCAACGAGCTTCATTATCGTTTAAAGAATTTTATCGCTATTATGATAAAACTATAACCTTAACAGTGAGATTGGTAAGTAACACTAATGCGTTTTTGTATGCGCAGGCTATAAATATGACGTAGGTATACGGAGATATGCCGCAGCTCTCTGCAGGCGGGATTCTCAGTATTGTACGCACATCTTGGAAAGTTTTTAAGCCCTGCGATTTACTCAATGCATAGCTTTATTTTACGCGATTTTAAATCAACGCAAACGATGTAATTCCAGACTTAAAATTATGTGCTAGATAGGATTCCCATCTTTGAAATTGGATACGCGCAAATCGCGCAATGTAATAACGAACAGTGAAGCGTGGAAATATCAATTCCCAAACGCGAGTCGGATAATCCGACTGGTATATGCGGAACCGAATCGCAACACGAGAAAAATGATATTTTAAAACGATTTGTCGAGCGCGGTCGGCGAATCCTGTTCGGTCGAGTCCGGGCCTCAAGGGCGCAGCTATTTATAGCGAGTCCCGGACGAAGGCCGAGACTCGCGAAGGACGCCGCGTCCGGACCGACCGGGCCCACCTTGTCCCACGAATTTTAATGCTTTTCCCCGAATCGCAAGCCAAAGACGAGCCGCCTATTGAGAAACGATTCAGGGCCCTTCGATGCGTCGAACCTCACCTTTCGGGAAACGAAGTGCCATCAAATTGCGGACCGTTGTCGGGCAGGTAACGCTCTGCGGGGCCGAGACTAATTCGGGATTTCGGGATGCGATACGAGGTGAAATATTTAGGGGTTTCAACGTGGGATTAATCGAGTTTAGATGGGATATTAATCGAGCTTTTAAAGCTTTATAGAGTAACGCAAAAACTATTTTAACTCTTTAACGACTCCAGTAATTTGAACAGGTTTTATATTTAGCAGAGTTATGAATGATCGAGAATAATGTTTTTAGTGTAGCGACATAGAAAGTGATAAGATTTTCTTAAGGTTCTTCAAACGAAATTACAAGCTATTTTCGATTTTTGCAAAATAATTTGCACGTCAATTTATTTCTATAAAACATTGTTAAGAAACACGTCTCATAAATAAACGGCGATTATTTTTATTACATATTATTATAATGAAGCCAAATCCGATGATTCAACTTTTTCTTTTAATCGAAGAATCAAGTAAATCCATTATTAATTTTGCAAATTTAATCGTGTTTCGAAATTATGTTTTAATTTTATTGTCTTTTTTTAAATTAGCCTAATGATACTATTATGGAGGTAAACGTTACGACAATCGAATGGAAAGTTGCAAGAATATAGCGATTAAATTATTGTTTTTATTGGATTATCCAATAACAGTAATGACATTAACGTAACAAGGAAAACATCTGCTTAGAATAAACTTTACTTAGGTACTATAATAATACTAATCATTTTAATCCCATATTCGGGTCAGTGTCACCACAACACAATCATACTAATGGCATAAGTTAGTACTGCGTATTATAAATTCACATCGTCATCGTGTCTCATTTTGTGACACTATCCCATATTTATCTCTTATTTTAGTACATCATTCTGCTAGTCTTGTGCTCATCCACGTTTTTCTTTGGACCCTGACGATATTGTTCATTCATTTGATCAGTTGTCTGACTACTGGTGTAATAATTCTTCAAGGTACCTTTTAAATAAAGATAACCTTGCATACTTTTATTACAAGTAGCTGCCATGAAGCTGTAACCAACCTTCATGACCTCATCATCTTTCGGTTCTAATTAGTTTGAGAAGAGGTATCATACCAGATCCCTAATGACGTCAACAGGCGCCAGGATCGATGACGGCTGGCCTGAGCCTGATCCGTGCCCGTCTGAGAGACGTCCACGTCTGAAGGGCGACTGACAGTTTGAGGTCGACGAGACGCAGGATGGCAGACTAATTGCTACTTTCCTTGACCCATATTTTGGGAAACTTGACAGGTTAATGGAATTTTGATGAGTAATGGTGTTAAAAGGAGAACGTTTGGACGATGCCCATTCCAAGTCAAATCTATTTTAAATGAACAATTATGTTTGATCTTTGTTTGTTTTTTTAAGAACACCGAAGCAGTTAAAGTAGAATTCTCAGAATCAGTAATTGAATTGGATTTTATATGCTTCATACATACTTGAGTCTGTATATCAACCCTTTCTCTTCCAGTATGAATCTTGCCTTTTCTAATTTATATTTGTCACAAAAATCGTGTGGCCATACAAATGCACCGATTTATTCACTGCCATTATCGCGTAGTGCATAAAGCGTGCGATTGCAACAATATGCCTCCTCACTATTATGTCATGTACATATCATGTCTTGTAATGTAAGTCGGTATGTGGGCGCATTGTCACCGGTTCAACAATGTAACACAAAGGTATTTGGCACGATATTTTGGGACATTGTTCTAATTTTGTGCGTGCCATGGGTGAAATGCATGGTAAAATTCTTGGACGAGTCACCGTTGTATAACATTTATATAAGAGGTTAAAATTTATCTTCATTTAGATTCTCAATCGCACAAGGATGAGACTAGGAACTCTACAATACAAGAATACGAAAAGTTCCAAAAATCAGCCTCAAAGTAGGGAGAGGCTCTTGTAAGAAAAGGTAGAGAAAAGAAAATAAGTTATCCTTTATGTAACTCGACGAATAACCTAATGAATTATGGACTATTGACTTTCACATGTCTTGATTTAGGTAAGGTAACGCCAGCCCACACGCACATGAGCGCGGCTAAAACAAAACCGACGAATTGGTCGGCAAATTGACAAAAAAACTTGACGCTGAACCACTACTTCAGTGGGCCTAGCACAACTTTGACGTAAAAATACGTAGCGAGTCTAGCGAGTATTCGATAGAA
Organism: Alcis repandata; assembly: GCA_949125135.1. NCBI lineage: Eukaryota > Metazoa > Arthropoda > Insecta > Lepidoptera > Geometridae > Alcis > Alcis repandata. The sequence goes on along the minus strand of OX421226.1, from coordinate 3,186,183 downwards.
AAGTGTACGCCATTTACACCCGTCAGGCGCACACTTGACAGTCGTAAATGGCGTACACTTTTCTATCGAAAACTCGCTACGTATTTTTACGTCAAAGTTGTGCTAGCCCCACAGGTCTTTCGCATTCGCAACGTTATTCGCCAGCTTGCGTGCAGACAGCGACAAACAGCGCTAAACTGTCAATCTGTTAAAAAGTTGCGGACCGTGTCATGTGAACTAATGTGCCAGGAAAAACAAATTACCGGAACGTATTTGTTTTTACTGTTAAAACTGCTTTATTGACGCTCTTGTAACGCGAGGTTTATAACTAATATTGACGGAGTGTCCCTTCGCGAGTTGTGATTATTTAAGACCCCTTATTCACACCGTTTTGAAAGGCTAAATGTTTGTATAATTTTGAGGTAAGCCTCGCGGCCTTCGAAAATTTAACGAGACAAAGACAACAGATAGCCTATCCTATTACTTTTAAACCTATAACTTAGCCTATAACTTTTATACCTATTTGTCACATACTCCTTTTGATTTGAAAAAATATTTGGTTTCATATATGTTTAATAAAAAATACATTACTGTTTTTGATTTGTTATCTAGTAGAGCAGCAGTAGCGCAAAAGGTTTGTTGGTTTAGAAACTAAGTTCGTGCTCTTTCCTTCCGATAGATAAATCAAAGACCGAGAAAAGCTAAAGACAAAGCAAATCCAAAAGCTTCATGCTCAAGGCTTTTTAGTCCTGTCAGGGGTAAGGCCATGTTCAAAATGGTGTTATCAGGGATATGCGAGGGTCCGTGCCCGTGTCCGATCCTCGTATCAGAGGATTCGTTGTCCGAGAGTATCAGAGCTATCACGAGGTTATTTATTGCTTTGAGACGCGCACGCGCGTGTCCACATTCTGGACCCGTAAATTTAAACAGGCATAAAAGAAGCTTCGAGATGAATTTGTTTGGCTTTCATAATTGAATTTAGGAGTGAATTTTTTCTCATCGCCGGAGGTGCCATCCGAAATTTGATGTGATATTAAGATGGTTGTTAAATGACTTGAAATAAGATTCACTTTAATTTTCATCATCATAATTGATTGTGTTGGTTTAAGTCAAAATATTTATGTTTACATTGTTTTACTTGAACATCCCCAACGGTTATTTTTTGCATTTCAGATCGTCAACAAGTAGTATATTGTGTACTGTGTGTACATAAATAAAAGCAAACTTCCTCTGCATCAACCGCATTAGTATTATTTTATAATTACAAGGGCCTACTCACTTATTCTTGAATTGGATTATAGTTATAGGCACGATCTCATCTGTTGATTACTCCTACCATACCCCATCAATTTTTATTTCGCTTCGTTACTACGCCCCTTTTAAGTTATTTCAGGTATCCATAATTCCCTTGGCAGCATCCATCACCTAAAAGCACGAAAATTCCGTCGGCCGGCGTAAGTACGCCTATTTTATCGGTGCACATAACTCGTCCGGGCAGGTTCCGTAGGCGGGTTCGCAATAAAAACCCGGGGTCACAGAATAATGGTGTATTCAGTACCCTAGCTCGATCGAAGACAGTAAAAGACATTGGGAATGTCTGTATAGTCTACGACATAAAATAGGTCTACAAAACGATCTATTTAAATGAGAAGAATGAAATAACGATTTTTCAGAAGTGGGATTGAAAAATTGTTGTCAAAATAAATAAAGATGCCAAATGGAAGAAGCTTGTGATAGTGACTTTCTTGATGCTTAACTTGGAAAAGTGACAGGCAAAATAGGACTGACTTTACATTCTTTAACAAATGTGGAGAGCACGAAACTATCCGATACGCAATCAATCATCAGACAAGTAGTGTTCAAAGTTTACACTCATGTCTACAAAAATATTGTTGTTTAACAGTTCAAACTATAGAGTATCTGTTTTATTCACCGTGAAATAATTTATTTGGCGAAACAATTTTGACTGCGTTGTAAACACGAAACCTGCGCATGAGTGCCTGATTCCGATCGGTATATATCTTCCTCACTGTCTCCCCCTACAGGGTGGTGGTTACCGAACGCGGGTCGTCGGACCGGCGGCGGCCGCGCTCGGCCTTCGCCCCCCGCGAGCCCGCGCCGGCGCCAAGGACGTCGCCCGCGGTTGCATAATCGCCTGCACGCACGCTATACAGATACCGTTCAGGCGAGATCCGGTGATGGTACGGCAATACAACACCATCTTTGGGTAGTTTCTTTTTTTTATGGAGACTTGTAGATGAAGAGTTATAGTCAAAAGCTGGGTTAGCGAGACGTGCAGAGTAAGTACTGCAGAGAAGGATATAGAGCTTGAGGGTCAGAAACTGGTGGCGGTGAACTCTACATACAATGGGAAGCCAGTTTTTTTAATGATTCGCTAGGACGGTCATTCAGCCAAGTTGCTCAATCTCGTAAAAACGGCATAACGGATTTGGATGAATTTTGGTATGAAGCTAGCTTACTACTCTGGATTAATACTCTGGATTAATATATGGGCTACTTTTCATCCCGGGACACGCGGATGAAGCCGCAGGGCACAACTGGTTTGAATTGAAATTGTAAGTAAACATCGTGATTCATAATGCTGATGAATGCATTTCTTTCCATCATGCTTGGCTGACTTAATCTATTGTAATTAGAGGATTTTCACTTTCCGTACGACCCGTTCGGGTTTATCACTTTCTGAATAGGAATTTGCTTGTTGAGTGGAACGATTTTAAAAATGTCTAAGTCAAGTGCAGAATTTACTTTAATCTGTTTTAAATATTTTTCAGTTCATTGCATTTCTTTTGATTTGAAATATATTTTTCTTATATGAAAATTGGGTTTGTGTGTGAACCTATTTGCAAGACATTTCTATTGACGCTAAGTTCGGAGATAAAACTTAAAAGATGCTTGAAAAACTGCTTAATAATATATATGCGGTTTCTTGTTTTTGCTGTTTGTTACTCTTGTCGTGGAGTAATTTCCAGACTAGGCAGTCTATTCCCAACGAATTACAGTGTGACTTGTTGCACCCACCTCTTCTGCTAGTACTACCTCCATTGGCGTGTTTACATTCTACTAATGACATAGAAATTACGCTTAATGATCATTGAATAACTATACAATTTAAAATTGTTTTCCAAGCCTTGCAAACAGTATTCAATCACCATACGGCCTTTGAGTTTCCTAGTTTCCTCATACACTAGTAAGGAAAATTTCCACAACCTGGTTTTCTTTAGCATTCCCAAGGATCTAATTATCATTCAGAGTGTATGCATGCATCCGTAGAATGGTAGACCACTTGTTTTTTTGGTTCGACTCATGTACTGACATCTGATCTCAGTAACGAATTCAGAGTTTGTCGGGGCAATAAATACTTGCCGTCCCTTATGAATTGATATATCCGTGTTTGATTGTTTGATTATGATCGTGGCTTAAAATCATTTACCTGCGTCTCTATTTTACTCTATTTAAATTTAGTATGCTTTATGAGAAACCGTCAGAAAATTAAAAATATATATATTCTTTCAGACAGAAAAAAAAATGTTTGAGAGTTCGTGGTACCCAAAGTTTTTAGCGACGCGGACGCCCTCAATTAAATCTTGTTTCTTTTCTCAATCAAATCGTTTAAGTCTTTTCTAGGCTTCCGATCCGGCACTGGCCCAGACTTGTCTGTAATATAATTGTAGGAACTAGCAAGAGCGAGAGAAGCCGCGGGCACAAATTACATGACAGGCGGACCACTTGGGTTTATTACGGGGTGTTGATTCACGTCAAAATAAACCTGGTAAAGTTATGAATAGCAAGAATTCTGTAAACTCGTTATAATTTCGAAACGAAAGTATCCGATGCAATTTAGCTCACAAATTATGAACGGATTAAGAACATAAAGTTAATGAAGCGCATATTCTGCTCAAGATTTTTTCCATTTTAATACTTTCACGCAAGTTTAAATGCGGTTTTTAGGTGTACGTTTTGTGTTCAATACCAATTTATTCTACGTGTTCGTAACAAATGTACAGAATGGAGTAACCGCGATCCCACGAACGAGATAAATGGTCTCACACCGAGCCGCCGTTTCGATGCTTCATTAAGTGCCAATAACAGTGTTTCCACCAGGAACTGATTGCAGGCCTGAAGCGCCCGACTCAGTCTTGAGACTGTTAAACTTTTAACGCATTTACAATGAATGAAATTTACAATTTTACATAATATATAATAACTGCATTTTTTTTCTTTATTTTAATTCTTGTTAGAATTCGCCGATAAAAGAATTAAAATAAAGAATGTTAGACCCATACACCATTTCTCACATTCATGGTAACATTTTAGTCGCCTAATTTATTTTTATCTCTAAAATCTCTATCTGAATTTATTTGGCAAAAATAAATGTTTCCTAATCAAAATCGTAATTTTAATTTTTTTTTAATTATGTGAAATAGTGGTGCATTTATGAAAAGTTTGAGATAACCTGGCTGCACCGATAAAGCGGTCAATCACAAGCTCCCAACTGCAGGTGCCCGCGGGTACCTATCTGGGTGACTTACTTGCAACTTGCATATATTGCCGGCAGATAATTATATATTTTCTATTTCGAACGAGGCCACGTTGCCTTGTTAGGCCATTCACAAGGCGTTGCATATAATTTCTTTCTTAATTCTAGGGTAGAACTAGAAGTGTTAGAATCGTGACCAAGTTTTGGTTTGTGCCATTCTAATGGTGATTGCTAATTATTTACAAGGTAATTTGGACTTTGAAGTGATAAATGGACGGCTTACGGAGGTATTTAGGTGGGGCCTAATTGGAGAGAAACTGTCGTGTTAAATGCAACAATATAATGCCATACAATTCAAATAACCTTTAGCAAACTACTCAGTACACTTCAAAAAGCTAAACTGATGAAATTATATTCGTATTATATTTAGCTTTGCGTCTCTGTGTATGCAAGCTAGACTGAGTTAGTAACCCAAGTTATGTATGTCTTAATGCTAATTTAGAAAAAGCACTTACACAGGATTATTTTGAAAAGGTTTTCTAAATGAGTACTCTGAGCCTCTTCCTGCCTTTTTCCAAATAACAATAGTTTCAATTTAAGTTTACTTTTGCAAGGTTAAAAAAAAGCTTGTGCGAAGACCTCTTCACTCGGCTCTCAGTAAAAGACTAAATACTGCAATCCATCATACTGAACCCACGTCATGAAGCAGGGATCAGCGTTGTTCGCAGAAATCCGTCGTGTGACATTTACCTGCAACAAAGGAATATAATGTCAGACAGTGCGCGTGAGTTCACGTTGGGCCATACAATTTTGAAATGATAGAACAATAGGCTTTTAGTTTTCGAAATTGATCTGTTCTTAAACCTAAATGTGGTTCCCACGGTGCGTGATTCTACAGATCATCATCCCACACTGTGGACGACCAAAATAGCGACGTTTCCTCTTCAGCGCGTCATTCTTTCTGACCCTGTGCCAATCTCAACCCCTGCCCTCCTTCTTTACAAGTACCTACTTAAAATTATTTTCAGTTATTTCCCTCTTGCGCCGACTCTACAGCCACACCACACCACGCAAGCAAAGCAATCTCCGACCAAAGGATACCTTCCCTTCATATTGCAAATATCAGCACCAGAGCTTTCGCAACACTTCTATTTCAGTACAGTGCATGTAAAATTTTATGATCGCTCTGATAATAGCAAAAAGCTTTGCCATTTGGATAGAGCAATAGATTTCAGTTGGACACGGAAAGATAATGAAGATGATGTTTACTAAAGATACTGCAGTAAGTAAAAAGGTCAATTTTTTGCAGTTAATTACGCAAACTAGCGTACTCGTATGTAGATCACCGAAAGTGATGTGATTGGCGTCACCTTTCCTCCTAATATTTTTCAAAGATTTATTCGAATAAATTGTGAGTATACATAGTTAAGGGCAGTCATAAAATTTGGCGCAAATTTAATCGACGAGTTTCGAGTAAATCGATTGTTTAGCACAAGCTATTAAAAGCGCAAGGTTTGACATTCGATCAAAATATCAGGCAGAATCGATAACAGGTGTGAAATCGAATGAATGTCAGTGTTTTTATTAATTTTGTCGAGGTTGATTGTCTACAATTAATAAATTAATTAGTCATCATCGTCGAATCTTCTCATCTTTTTATTGGACGAGGTAAATTATTAACATATTTAATTTTTGAAATGAATTTACGACAAAAGATTAAGGTAGTATTACGATACGATGCGACCACAGAACAAATAATACTATACGACCAAACAAACAAAATTAAATACAACCCTCCTTTCTGCTTCGCCGTAGTCGGGTAATGAGTCAGGTGTGTCTATTTCGTAGCAATTAAATTTAATAAGAAATGACATTTCGCCATTTTCTAACCCAAATACAATTCCTGTTATCATTGACCCGTTCCCGATCCCACAACTGGGCAGTGGGCAGTGAACCGGAACACGGCGTGATGCGCGTGCGCATCTATTGTGATAACGTGCGTAGAACTCTGCCGTCCTTACGAAAAGTGCAATAACTCGAGTTTTAGGCCGAATTGAGTTAAGGACATACTAGGAATCAGCAGAACGAGATCTATAAATTTTCTTTAGACAGTGTTTACGTCATTATGACGGAGCCGGTTTTAATATGAAGCGTAAATAGTGATGCCCATATAAACACAATGAAAATAAAATATTTAAACGCGTTTTTCTCGAAATTAGCTTTAACCTACTTACTGCACTTTTCGTAAGGACGGCAGAACTGGCAACAAGCAACAAGTTGGAACAATGGCCCTTTGTTAGCTCGATGTAAAGTTTTGTACAAAATATTAATATTTATTTTTCAATAACCAGGCTAGAATCAACCCCGATTGGCGTTTTAAGGCAATTATTGTTTAAAAATATACTGTAATAAATTAAAAATAAAACTACTAAAGTTTGACCTTGTATTTAAATAAAAATATATGAAAAAACGTTTCACACTCATAGCTCCCCACTAGGATACCCTGTGTCGGGAATGCCATGGAACACACACAAAGATAAGGACATCTAACACCCAGACCCAGAACAGATATTTTTATATTATTTGACCTGCTTGACTGGATTAGCTTAATTTCTTACGAAGCGCCTGAAAACGCCAAAGGTCGTTGCTACTGCTTTTACTACATACAGGACATACACATTCATGCTAAGGCTCCGACTTTTCATAAACAGTACGTAGGTACATCCAAGACATCATTTTTTCAAACAAAATAACAACAAAGGAAATTTAATAATATATTTTTTTAAACTAATATGTCTATAATCTATATGTATGACGAAAACTGTCTCGCCGCACCCTTAAACACGCAAAACAAGCGCCATAATCGATACAATATTATCTTCAAAAGGTCCGATATCGGAGTATGACGGCGCACTTACCGAAACAAAAACACATGAAGAGACCGTTTCTAGAGCAATCGCTACAACAGACAGTCGGATAGGTGGATTGACAGGAACATTGAAACGAAGATCCGTGACTGGTTCAGGGCAAAAAATGGCAACGGGAAATGGTAGATTGATCCGCGATTTGAATATGTCAAACTTGAGCGCTGGCGACATTCATACAGATTAGGGTGGCAGAGCACTAGCACATAATCAATGAAAATAAAATAACAAGGTAAGAGCTACGATGAGGCCATTTTCATGTCGATTCGTTCAGACGTATTTTTGAGAAATTTTACGTATTTTTTTATGAAAGTACGTGTGTATTGTCATGACACGCTTAGATATGTAAATAATAAATTTTTAACTGTGACATGTCTTGATGACTTGCGTTTATGATTTTGTGAAATGCAAGTAAACATGCGTTTTGATTTGCATTTTTGAAAGCAAGGCCAGTAAGCCGTAATATTGCTTAACCCAAATTATAAAGATTTACAATACATCAATCAAAAATAAATTGACTAATTAAAAACCAGGATTGTGGGAAAACGTTCAATATATACTGTTTAGTGAATAATGAATATCCGGCTCGAAGGATCAAGAAACATGCGCATACAAACATCCCGTTAGACGCCATATTTATATTTTAAATAGATGTTCTATCGGCGGTGCTTCGGAGATTTATTGCTGCAACTGTATGGCTCTAGCATGTCTTAAATCGAAGGAAGAGCCTTTTGTGGGAATACTGATACTATATATTTGTTGTTGAAATGCCATTCATGAAGTTTGAACCAAGAAGGTACGTATCATCATGAAGCTATCAAACCTTAACTCTAAGATAAGATGAGACTCGTAATATCGTGAGAAAAATTTGTTCGCTCAACTCTAGCCTACAGTAACAACTTTAGTCTATTTCTATACATACAGTACGTACGCTACACGTCACATAATTCACATCATAAATAATTTCCACACCTTTACCAATAATTTAGTATTTTGTCATTTGTAAGTGAAGTTGTAATTCTTTGAGAAAATACATATCTCAAGCCACAACTCTACTCTAAAAAAGTAAGTAGACCTCCGTTTGTCTATAGAACAATACTTGGCAAAGTCAATGGCAATACTTCCAGCGACTTGAATTTTACAATTTAGGGGAAATGATAAGAATAGAACAAAGAATACGTCATGATGATGACAAGGGTGATAACGAAAGACCAAAATACTTGGCCTAGAATAGGATAACCTACTAAAATTATAAATTAGAAAATGCGTGTTTGGATGTGCGTTACTCATTACTCAATCGCGCAAAAACGGCTGAACGAATTTGAATGAATTTTGGTAAAGAAGCTTATACATCAGATTAACAAAAATAGGCTCCTAATTTCTGGGAAAATTTAAAAGTTTTTGAAGGATGGCAACTAAAACCGCGAGGCGCAGTTAGTAAGAAAATAAAATAACATCGCCACACAAATATGTAGGTTAAGGTAAAATCGAACCATTTGAAACTAACGTCAACAAATACCAAGTCATATTTAAATTTAATAGCGTAGCATTTATAGGTAAAATAAAATAAATGAACGTTACAAAGTAAAGTGTGTATACAATAACTTAATAAAAACCGACGACCTACTAATCAAACATAATGTCCTTATAAAGAGGAAAAGCAAGGAATAACAAATGGTTTGCAGTTTAGCAGAATGCGAAACTTTTGCTGGTATTGCAGTACATATAGGCCTTTAGGGCTATAACTGTTACAAGGGAAGGTATGCTAAGCCGAAAAGGGCTCACAGTTCTCATCATTACCAACAAGTAACACTGTGACTCGTTGGGAAACCTCCACGTTTACTATATTTTTTTAATATCGCGGCAAAAATCAGCTGTTCTTGTTAAGTGTGGTTGACATTTTTCTATGGAACTGATTTTTTTTCCGTTGAACCAAATCATTTCATGTTAGAAAAACAGACTTAACACACTCGCAAAGTTTCGCATTTGCATGGTGTGGTTAGTTTTTGGTTTCTAACGAGTAACACCAAACGAGTCACACTGTTACTCGTACCACACACAAACTACGAGTAACTTGAGTTCTTGTCATTATGGGGACCACATGCTAGAAAGATACCATGCACCAATTCTATGTTCTGTTGGAGCTTACAAGCTCTACAAGCGTGTTTGTTTTGTTTATGGACTCTATGGTCAATTGGTCAAGGAACATGATTAGATGTGTGTGTTAACACGTATGCTTGCGTGTAAGCTGATAAGGAATGAAGTTTGGAAATGTCTCCCGTTGAATTAGCTGTCTCTTTTTATTTTCATATGTAAGAAAGGAATGGCAATAATTTTAGGGAATATTTTAAAAAATGGTACAAAAAGATCATAATTATTTGTATTTTTAAGACCAAACTGCATTCCAGCAGACTAGGTTTAGTCCAGTCTGTTCATATTTCTATATTTTACCTATATTCACGACTACATAGCTAACCAATTCGCTCAATCAATGTTGATGAAATTATAAAAAAAAAGTAAAATAAACAACAGTTTAAAATGGTGGGTAAAACCATGGAGCGCTGCTAGAAAAGCCATTAACTGTTGAAGAAATTGAAATATAATATTTTCGTCAACTGCCAGGCTAACTAAATGTTAGCTAACAATTTTTTACCTATAACTCTTGTCTGACATTACCTCTACATATCATTGTTAATTGTTATAAGCACAAGTCCAACCTTTGATTGACTCATGCCGACCGCTCCAGTTATGGTAAAAAAACGAAACCAAGTGCGAGTCGGACTCACGCACGAAGGGTTCCGTACCATTATTAATAAACGCGGCAAAAATCACGTTTGTTATATGGGAACTCTTTAAATATTTATTATATTCATTTGTTTTAGAGGGAACAGAAATACATCATCTGTGAAAATGTCAACTGTCTAACTATCGCGGTTCATGAGATACAACCTGGTGACAGACAGGCAGACAGATAGGGTCCCGTTTCACCTTTTGGGTACGGAACCCTAAAAACGGACAGGTGTGTTTGTTACGGTTTTTGCAGGCAATTGATATCGAGAGGTGAATGACAGACGACTACGCCTATGTGATTGTGTTGCTATAAATAAGGTTGCCACCCGAAAGAAGGGTAAAAAATAAATGATTTGGCAGAACTTGAAAGTGTGGAACAGGTTTTGTGTGCTTGAAACATTAATGTGAATGATATGTAATGTCTGCTACCTATATTGTCTTTAGATTTCATTCATTCAAAATATAGAGCCGTGGCTCTTGTCTTTGCTGTTTTTTTTTTTTTTTAGAAATAGACATAGATAACTTTTAATCATCATTGCTTCATAGCCGCTCTGGTAAGATCACGGGACACAGCTACTAAACAAATATTATGCTCAGAGATCAATATACACAGAGCAATTAATAACGCCAGTAGGTCAAAGAAACAGATCACGACGAAGACGGACAATGTGCCAGGGAATGCTGGCAAAGGAATGAAGTTTCAACACTCCCCAATGCGACCCAATAATGTCGAAATTTGACGACCAATTCTGTACAAGGGCAAGGGTAGTTAGGCCATTCCAAAATAGGACACTAGTTTATTTTTTGTTTTTCTTCGGATGTTTGATTAATTTTGATGAAAGGCAATGAAGTAGAAGCCTAACTACAAAAAAAATAATTATCAAAATCGGACTACTCGTGGTCATACATAAAAAAATACCCGTCGACTTGAGAACCTCCTCCGTTTTTTCGTCGGTTATAAATAGTTTCAATTTTTTATGACAAAATCATGGGCAAACCCAGGCACTGATAGATAATAATATGTATCGAACCACTTTCGTAAATAGCTCTCCACAAGTGAAATAGTATCCAAAAACCTACCAACACAGGATTCCCGGTACCCAGGCTTCCTGTTGAAACTTCAGCGGCCATTTCTCAGATTTTCACCGGCAGTACGTGAGATATCGCGAATTCGCGTGCGAAATTAGCTACGTGATTGAATTTCGCGATCCAATGTATCGAATGCGCACGCGCGGCGGCGTTTGTTAAGCTTGTTTGCTTTCTTGCGCAAGTGCAGCCAGACCAGACAATTTATCAACCAAATAGAGTGCAATGGTCTTCATTTATCGTTGGTTTGACCTTCGATTGTTTTTCCCGTGTGAATGGTTTTCGTTTTAGATTGTAAATGTAATGTTTTGTTATTAATCATGCATGTGGTCTTTTCTAAAGTCATTAACGATAGGCTTTATCTCAAATCCCTGTTAAAAGATTTGATAATCTATTTATTATACATATATATAGTTCTATTTGCTTTTTCGGTGCACGTCTCCCATAATACTAATTTAGTATTCATGGGAAAAAAAATGACGATTCATTGCCTCATTCCAGCGTGAACGAAAGACACAAATAAACTCGCCTTAGCGTTATAATATTAGTAGTGATTTAAAAGTAATTACAAACATTAAGAACCTGCTAACCTTGCTCGATAGACAAGTTGTTTTACTAATTCACTAATTAACATGTTCAGGTATTGACTATTTATTTTTAGTAATACCGCCTAATTATCTTCTCCAATATATTTCAAACACAATGATATTGTTGAAACATACATTATCGTGTTTGCACTAAAATCGGGTCAAGTATACCGGAAACTACGATGCCCTGCGCACGCGCACCGTGCTTCAATCTATCAAGTACAACATAGGGACAGTTCTAGGGTTACCGAGTAATTTGTAGGGCTGTGGTTCTACTGAATACACTAATGACGCACTATTGTTTGGTAAAAATAATGTGACGGCCCTAAATTGGTGAGTTTTGTACGTCTTTACATTTCAATATAAAGAAAGTAAGCAAAGGGACAGGATAATAAATTGATGTTTCAAATTGATTTAGAGATATTTTCTGTTTTTTTTTTCAATAACAAAATATTTTTTGAGAAAAAAGGCGGTTTAAGGAAACAAAACTGCAGAAAAAAAAAAAATCATACTTTTCTTCTAGAATTTGAAAATCTTTACATTTTATTTCATTGTGGTCGGAAATGTCCCTATATTGTATTTTTAAAGACGTCATTTGCAGTGGCACCCTTAGCTGCAACTCAACACAATGGTCAACGCCGCCGAGTCTATTATATTCACCGCTCGTCATGCCCATCACGATTCGCATAAACAATCGAATAAACCGACAAATCGGACATACAGTGACTTTATTACACTGTGACGTCGATTATTGATAAAATGTTGTAATACCTTTACGGAAGTAATAGGTAAAATAAAGAAGTAGTCAAGTGTATTATTAACCTTTGGAATGGTGTGAAAATACTGACATATTACGATGACTTTAGAGGCTGTTAAAGCCGTGAAGTGATTATAATTAATCTAAAAGTAAAACATTAATTAGTAGTAAGAAAAGCGAACAAAGTCGTTAGGATGAACTGTTTAGTACCAAACCAATGTTGGCCTTAAGTACTTATAAACAGTACTTTAAGTTAGTCACTACTTAAAATTCTCGCTGACTTGTAATGTCACGTGCGAAAATAAGACGGAGAATTCGAACCAGGCTTTAAAAGTAAGACTCGTTATGTTTTAACAGCTCGTACGGCTGATTGCAGGGAAAATTCCATATTTATGAAATCAGCTGGTGTCGATAAAAACTGCATTCCGCAAATTTGCATTCGCCGGTGGAAAACGCCGACGTGGACAGGTCCCTCCACGCCCGCTCTCTCAAACGAGCACTCGAACCGTGTCCAGACGAGTGAAACCTCTAACCAGCTTCTGTTTATACTGCACTAATCACAAATCATATCACACTTAACACTCGTATCATAAATGCTAAAGACTCCATGTTCGATTTAGTACTACAACTTTCCATCCTCTGTTAATGATTCGAACGCAGACCCAAAACAAGATGGAAAGTTATAATAATGAGTAATTAAGTGCTAGTATGAGGATGAGGTAAGTGAGTGCTAAATAGTGTAAGGAAGTGACAGCGTTTTGTTGTAATTACACCGAAGCAGACCGAGCCGAGCTTCGCCGAGCCGGGCTTCGGTGCCGAGTGACAGCATCCGAAAATTGAGTAAGTGGAAAGAGCAAGAAGGGTAGGGTCAACTATCCAGAAGCCCGAGGGAGTTACGATCTATAGAAACAACACAAGAGAGACTTCAATGTTTGTTACTTTTTCAGGACTAAACGGCCGGACTAATCGTGATATAACTTGGCAAGGTAGTATGCACCACGAAGATGGAAATAGAACACTGTTATTCCCGAAAAAATGCGGAAGGTGTTGATAATGGTACTAGGCAGGACGTAACTAGTTTTAATGCACCGCATGCCAAGTATGGCAGTGTTTGTTTATGCGGTAATAATCATGATTGTTACAGTATTACTGGTATTACCGAGTGCGGATATTAGCGTGACCTCATTATGTCGAAGGCTGCGCCTGCGCTTGAGTAGTGGCTCTGCTACGTGCCGCCACGCGTGGCATTGTTTCGCTAGGGATTCTAATTACAAACTGAGATATGAGAACGCATGATGAAACACTCTAAAGCTGGGCGACCGTTCCGTCCTGGAGCGGAGCTATCGTGTGGCAATCTATGCAGGGCAGAGGGTAGCCCTTTGAACCGGCCGCGGGCAGTAGGCTGGCCGTGCCTCATAAAGCTGGCAATTTGACCGGCGCCCGCGCACGGTTTGTCTCAAATGCGAATTTCTAGGAAGCCCTCGTACATTGTTAGATTTTATTGAAGTCGAGCCGCGTCGTGTTTCGCAAGTTTATTTCGTCTACGGCATTTGAAATTGGATTTTCGTAGAAATTAGCATTCATACTAAGCCATTACTAAACTTAGTTCGGGATATTTTCATGTGAACATTTATAACGGTTCAGCGGTTTATAGTAAGTGTTTCAACAAGAAATATAGGAAACGTGACCAAATGATACTATTTCCAAAGAAATGACCAGCTGCGTCCAAAGGTAATGTGGTATTAGATCGATGCTTCTGGCTATTCTACAGATATCGTACCTTTCCTATGGCAAAAAAACCTAAGTAATCGTATTAATCCAGGTTATTTTCACATCAAATGTCACCCAAGTCCGCTCCGTTCCGGAATCGAGTGAGAACAAAACACACAATTACACAGCATCACATGCCATTACATTGCGCAACATGCTAAGCAGCGCCCTCAATAAATCAACCGATATGTCTACCGCATTCCTGCACACTAATAACATCCTTTGCATTCCTATTCCTACCCTCACATAACCGGACCCTTACGCAACTCCTGCGCAGGAGAGGCGGCGGTTTTCAAACGCGTCCGCTTGGAAAGTACATGCCGGATGTGGTGTATTAACTTGCCAATGTTTGTAACTTTGTACTATTATTTATTCCGTGGCAATGCGTAAGCGCATAAATCTTGCATCCGTGAGCCGACAGGCGCCCTCTTGTCCTGATCGGTAGTTGTAAGCGTTATTGTAGCATTCAAACGTAAGTTATGACGGTGGTAACGACCTTATTGTACGGGTCTATAGCCAGATAGTCCTGGATGTCTCGGGATGACTCTGTCTCCATTGTCATATTTTTATCATCATTATTTTCTGCGCTTAATCCTCCACTACTGAGCAAAGGCACCTAGAAGCCTAGAACGCCATTTATCTCGGTCCTGTGCCAATATTGCCCCCAGTTTACAATCATGATTCATGATATTTTCAAAACCGCGACCCAACGATATTTACACGTCTTGGTAAATTGAATATCAGCCAGAGTCTTGAGACACTTTCCGAAAGACAATCAAAGTCTCCTAGTGCCACAAACGGTCAAACTGGAACAGTTCACAAAGCATATTACAAATCACGGCAAAGAGCAAAGGTAGCGGCCCCAAAAAAGGGCATAACCATTACTTTCGTTTAGAAAGGTAACAATAGTTTTACGGGTGAAATCTATTGCAGAGTAGGAAGGTATTGAATTGGACTAATTCGTTTCGCCTTTTGCAGATATCTGCGCAGCTGATATGGGCATCGGAGCGTGTGTGTAATGGCGTGAGTGCCGTTTCAGTGCCACTTCGCATGGGAAAATGGAATGGTGCTTACCTAGTGGATTATGAGATATGATTGTGATATACATACAATACAATGTAATGTATGTACAAACAGGCGTCTGAAAATACGGTGCTCCAGAATTGCTTCAATCATAATCCATACCTTCTCTATTACTAACAACCGTTAGTCCTGGGTCAACTCTTGGAAAGTTTCTAGAGGTAGATACTGAAAGCTCTATTTAATGCTAATCCTTTATGCAGGCAAAATATATGTTAGGTATAATATAAGAATTAAGTATTTATTCCAAACTTTAGGATATCTGACTATGGTATGCCCGCTATCATTACACCTATCGCTTTGACGTGTTCTGTGACCATCAAAGTCCAGACCAATCAATCATTCTGCTATATACGTCACGTATTTTTACTAGTACAGTTAATAGAGTCGGTGCACGACTACAGATATTCAGGTCACCAGTTAGTCCTCACTTGTCCCAAGGACATCTAGCCTCCTCCAATTACGCAGCACGTAATGATGCGCGCGCAACTGGCGCAACCGCAGATCAGCTGATACCGCGAAAAGGAAAACGACGTGGGTGCACGCAAAACTGCGCTATTTCGCTATTCTAATTAATGGTTTTCTAGCCAAAATTATGTGCCTACGCTTGGGTAATGTAACAGAATTAAATAATTGTTTGCTGAGGCGTTGCAAAAGGTATGTTTAAAGGCTTATAGTTGTAAACGACTGGCAAGAGACAGCGCAAGATCGGGATCAATGGCGTTCTCTGGTATCGGAGGCCAAGACCCACTTTGGGTCGCTGCGCCAGAGGAGTAAGTAAGTAAGTAAGTAAGTTGTAAACGACCAATTTAGACAAAGTACGATGATGCGGTCTACAATGAAGGAAGCGTGCCTATAGAAGCAATCAGAAGAATCTCGTTTGCTCGCGACTTAATATACCCAGATAACTAATAGGGACACAATGAGTTCACAACCAGTCCAATATCTACAACACCCGTCGTGGAAGCACTGACAAAATAAAAAAATTACACACGAACTGAAACTTGCACTTATATCTAATGCTCTTTTGCATGTATGAGCATTTCTTCATTCATTATTTAAGAACGGTGCTCAATGCAGTACTTACCAGACTTGAATGAGCATGTGAAATAAAAATTGTCTATGTATTGTATTGTACAGGTCCATTGGAGTCATTGGACTCATTATCTATCAAATTAGATGAACTACTGCCTGATAAAGTTAAAACCGGAGTAAGGAAAACAGTTAGTGAAAGGTGTTGAGCTGTTGTTGTTGACAGCTACAATGAGACCAAAATTCACGAGAATCAAATATTAAGATCTCAATCAAAACGTTTTGAGGATAGAGCGAGACCCATTCGTGGTGTAGATTTGTAGAGAGATAAACGTGGCATTCGTTTACTTTATTTATTTCTGTGGCAATACAATTATTTTGGCTACTACTTTATTGACAAAAATAAAGTAAAGAAAAATATTAGAGATACTAGCTGACTCGACAGACGTTGTCCTGTCAAAAGCCATTGCGTAACTATAGCAACCGTAGTATGTTGATGCTAACTTGTCAATTTATAGTAAAAATTATCAGTATATATATAATTTGCAATAAATTAAAATTGCGACTATAATTTGAGATTTAAACTATCCTATCTCTCAAGTTGGATCGAACTGCACATGGTGTGCGAATTTTATTATAATCGGTTAAGTGGTTTAGGAGTCCATTGAGGACAAACATTGTGACACGAGATTTATATATATTAAGAAAGATATAGAGTACTTCCCACTGAGGTACCTCCCTGGTTTGTTTCATCAAAAGCGATCTCTTCCAGAAGTTCCAGACTACCATTGGAAACATTTATCGATGTTATTTGAAAATTGACCAGATAAGACTTTAATAAAAACTTTTCAATCTATGACGCATCTCATCCTTTCTCCAAAAGCCCACAGTTCAAGTATGTTAATTCTATCCTACATAAATAATTACTAATTAAGTGTGATTTACAATGTGTTAAAGAAACTATTCAAAGAAATCACATAGCCGTTTATTTCATCTACGGATTTAGTTCTTGAAATTTTGTAAACAAAGAGTTTTGTGCCACGCTTTGTCGTGTTATCAAATACTAAGATTTAACAAAGAAAGGAAGGCGCAAGTCATAATATAAGTAATGAATAATCCATGAGAGGCATCAGAAAGCAGTGCCTAAACAACTCCGTTTGCTTTATACACCGCTATCTTCCCGACTTACAACGATTTAAGATGTAATCCTTCAAAGATAACGGAAAGCCTTCGAGGTTCTACGAAGATACAGGTAACCGACAAAGGATACCAGATCAGAGATAAAGAATTACAAATAACGACGTTGATCTTCGACTCTTGTTTTGTCTCCGGGACTTAATCTTGACTCATCGATCTTCACACTTTTAATCTTTTAGTTCTTTAAAGAGATTCTGACAAGGTGTTATTTTTTTACGTGCCTTTAAGGTTTCTAGCATCATTTCAAAGGAAACATCATAGATCGTTTCAAATTCACAGTATTTGTATTAACTATAGATTTCTTGCCCAAGTAGTCCAGCATTAAAACACTCCCAGAAAAGCTCAATTTGATACTCAGTTTTACGCTTGCCCTACGTTGCTGTAAAGGTGTGATTCCGTGGCCGACTGCAAGCGGCAGCAACAGGCGGCGTGTCGCCACTAGATTCTATGTATTTCTATGAAATACCTTTCGTAGACTAGCGACACGTAGCACGTAGCAGTGTCACACCTAGTATAACCAAACAACAAAGACTGGCATGATCAATGACTAAATTGGCAATTTTAGCACGATGACCGCATCCCAAGTTATTAGGCCAAACGCCACTTACACTAAACATGGCGTCAAAAAAAGTAATTCGGTGTCAAGGCCTCACGGAAACATCTCGACACGGTGCAGCCAAGAGCCAATCAGTGACGCAATTATAGAGGAATGCAGAGGTTTCCGCGTATCAGTAACTGTGGTAGCGGGTCAGGCGGCTTATGGCGTTCACACGTTTCCGAGATTAAATTGTGATGAGTGAGAGAAATGAGATGGTAATTGGTAACGGAACGGAGGCTGTTAGTGAGATTAAGATGTCGAGATCAAAAGTTCGGTTTTTTCCTAAGTAGTATTGAATATAGTGAATACGAAATGTTTTCTAGCAAATAAAGCCGTAAAAAAGGGCATTTTGGTATTTTGTTACTGTCACCGACGAATTCATGACAAACGCTTAGAAAAAAGAATACAATCTAGCGTCCCCATTACTGTGGTTATAAGCATCAAATAATATTACATTGAAATAACAGATACGCAAAGACAAAGAAGAAGCATACCAAGTTTTCTATCAAACATGTGCCCAAAAATTAACATACCCTCAGGTCCTAAGTCATGGTCTTTAATCATCAAGGACGTATAAGTAAGTCAACACATTGTAGGCCATACATTGTTCCATGCCTACCCCGTTTGTAGAGACGACCACAAAAACGCATCAAAAACGCCGCGAGATGGCCAACAATTAGCGCCTTGCTGTTCCGAGAGGCTTCTAGTCTGGGAAGGTGTAAAAAGGGTAGCGCAAAGCGTGTAAGTTGTATACTGCGGGGTTCCGTATGATATTTATTACATTTACAAACTTATCGTGTCAAACCATTATTTTTGGTTAGTCTTGTGTCCAGCTTTTTGACTTTCTATTCAGTATTTCCGTACGGACTTTAAAAAATAATTGAGTGTATTTTACATTTCTTTGTTTTTTTTTTACGGTATAAGGAACCGGATTAATGTTCATACTTAATCTGTTGCGATTACAGTACGTAATAACTAGTAGTGTAAATTTATAGCGGTGAATTACATCGTAACAGACAGAAATGCACTAACATAGACTAGTTTTCTATATTTTTTAAAGAGCTCTTTAACATAAACACCATATAAGCTGCACGTAACTAACTAAACCTTGTAACTGCTTGTTCAGGTTTAGAATAAAAAGATACACTGGTCTACTTTTTTCTAAAATGATTAATTGAATCTGTTCCAATAAGGATTGAAAAATGTTACCTACTTAATCGGACGACTGACGTTTCGTTTGCGCCGCTTTTTCCGGGATCCCTAAAAACCCATGCTAGATGGATGCGGCTCGTCTCGCCCGTGGCCTGGTTATGTCCCGGAACCGTACCCGTGTCGTAGTAATATTATTCTGTACGTGTCGTATGAGTACTTGAGTAGCCCAGCGTCACAGATTAAATAATTGTTACTCTGGTATGTCACTAGAGCGGCAGAAGACTGCGATGTTCTGCATCGAGGGTGGTGGCATGGCAATTTAATATGAGTCTCGTTCAATTTTATCGCAATTCATGTGGATTCTTATTAACTTGTTTTTCATTCCATATCAAAAGTATACAGAAGGTAGTCAATACAATTCAAAAAGTCATGAAGCCCTCATTTTTTTTACAATGGCAGCACGCAAAACATTTTAGGACGTTTACTGTCCTATTTAAAAGGTATACAAATACAGCTGAAGGTTGCACGGTTGAGACTTGCATTGTTGCCATTGCCAACATGCAAACCAAAAAAGTTTACTATGGATATAAAAAATCTTTTGTACGATAGACATCCGGTTCGCGTTGGGGAATATGCTTGTCGAATTCTAAAGATCCTGACTACGTTAAACATACTTATATTGCGAGTTCCCACATTTTGTTGCCAATTACTTTTTCTTGTCTTATGGCAACCCTGACAGTTGGAACCAGTAAACATTTTGTTTGTTTATTAAATTGGACAAGTGAACGTAAGGTCGCGAGTGCATTAAAATGACAGTTCATTTATTAGCATAGCCCGCGCCTCGGGCGGCCGCCACCTACCATTGTCAGTTGGTAATACGATTACGTCTAATCGAGATAACTATCTACCTAAACAGTTTTCGTATTGTCTATTTGTCACACTTGACTTTGACATTTTTAATTAGTGAATATTGAATGTTAATTGTGTCTTTGTTCGCCTGTTTAGTGTTGGGATATCCTTGACCTGTCGGGTATAGCGCGAGGTGGCTGTAGCGTAGTGATTATGGATATCGGGACAATAACAAATGTTTAGAGAAACAATTTTAAAGAGCACCAAAATACACACGCACACGCAACTTCCTTAGTACACATACACACGCCAGGGACAGACCTAGATATCTCAATATAAGTAGCGATGTGGGTATGCACTGCACGCTCGTCCTCCGACTAACCCAAACGATTTGCTAGTAGCGCGTCTGCCTTTTGCAGCGAAGGCGAATAGCAGATATTTTAATGATGATGGCTCTTGGCTGGGTGTTAGTTATACCTTTCTGTGTGTTCCATGGCAAAAAAAAACTTAT
Organism: Alcis repandata; assembly: GCA_949125135.1. NCBI lineage: Eukaryota > Metazoa > Arthropoda > Insecta > Lepidoptera > Geometridae > Alcis > Alcis repandata. The sequence continues at coordinate 3,165,373 of OX421226.1, read as the reverse complement.
GTTTCAGATACACGTACCTACTCGTACCTCGTACACCTCGCAACAGAGAAAAGCTACTGCGCATTAGAAGTATCAGATTGCTTTGACGAGTTGTTCGTCTATCTATACATTTACGGCGGCCGGGCAGCCTACGCGCAGCCACTGAGGCGCGCTTACTTGGCAACTGTCAGTACTCGAGCGTGTGCACTCTCGCTTCAGTGGCAAAGCTTTCCGATACTTTAGCACAAACAACATTTGCCGCAAATTCTTAATAACATGACAGAGCCTAAAAGCTGACCGAATACAGAAATGTCCAACCATTGACAGCAGTTACAACTAACACCTGCATTTATATAGAAATGACGACTGCGTCCATAACAATTAACAGGGTGTTATGGCGGTGTTACTTCCCGGAAAGGTAGGATGGTCCTCAACCATTTACAGCTTGTTTACATTGTACTGACATTCAAGGGTCACAGAGGACGCTGCAGGTAATTGGCTCCGCGCACGCGCATCCTCGTCGCCTTCCTGCACTCTGGGGAGCGACACGCGACGTTAATTTCATAAAGATCTTGACACTTTAAAAAGCTTCTCGGAAAACGTTTTAATAACGCGCCACTCCGGCGCGGCGCCGAACAATAATTGTGAGTAAACAAACTCAATGAAACTTCCTTGGGGAAAATTATGAGTACCTAGAAATTCTGAGGACGAATTCCTAGAGTTTCTGGTGCACTTCATAGTGCTGGAGACAGTAAACGTTGGCGCAACATTGTTAAAGAGAGACTATTTGGAGTGGTCACGACCCTCCGACATGAGGAACACGATTTGAGAAGGGAGGAGTATTTCTGGAGTAAAGGAATATAAGGAGCGCGCGAGTGTGACTGCTGGCTGCATTATCCATGTTCGCGCATCGCGTAGGCTCCCGCGGTCAGTGTCTCGTTGCACAACGCCGGGCGCCAGGGCGCGGTGTTCACGAGCTGTTTACAAAGGTAATTAAGCTGTCGCCCGCACCCGCCTACGGTTCACCGTGGACGTTTCAATTAGCCGTACCTAATCCCGGCGCTAGGTGCCGTGTCGCAAGCGTTTACTCAACGCTATCGGAGCTGATAAGCGCAGCGTCTCCCGAGCCGCGCAAATATTGCGCCACGAAGCCATGGCTAACTAGGGCACGCGTCGCAGGCATGCCTGAGATGATATCCGTGTCCTTCCAATCGATTACGGTAACGAAGCGGTACGGCGCCGGTGTTTAATCGATCAGGATTCCGATGCCCTTATGCGATTTGTCCTAGCTTGCGCAAGACGCAAGAGTAACTCGTAGGTAAGAGTTGTGTCGCGAATCATAGCCGTCGCTCGTTCTAGATGCGCGGAGACAATGCGCTTGCGCCAGCCCGCTCACGAGCAACGCCTTGCGCAAGACCTCGGGAACGTCGTGAAACTATTATCTCTCGATTTACGGATCGCGGAAAAAGCCTAGCGCTCTAAACTTGAGACCTGACTGCTTTCATTCAAACATACCGGCTTATCTTTATGTGCATAATCCGAATCGAATCTAGATTGTATTCGCAGTTGCGCCTCAATGCTCAAACCTCTAAATAGTTATTTTGCATTCGACTTGAAAGTCCTGCAGTCGTTAGTCGAGTCCAATAGCTTGCCCATTCGCCCACTCATTGTTCTCAGGCGTTGGCGAGCTCAAATTAATAATATTCTGTGATACTGTGCTGCAATTACGGCACACAAACACACAAGTATCTATAGGTACGAGTACCAGTCTACGCAATAGCGTATCTGTGAAGAGTGTTGCGTATTTCTATTTGGGTCGAGTTGAATCGCTTCTTATCGCGCGATCTGTTGACGGCGGGGCCGGAGTGTCATCCTCAAACAAGTTGACATCAATCGGGTCATCTGACTATAGAGTTGTTAGAACTCGTTCTGGTCACAATGAGCTAAACAACAATGGTCTCGGAAGTGCGATCGGATTCCGATCGGCGACTTGACCGCCGTGAGAACGATCGCCGACAAATATGCGACCGTTTGCGACAATACTCTTTTGTTGGGACGTGCGTTCTGACTTTCAAAGAAACAAATAAAGATGTTTCGAGACCGAATAACGTCTGAAAACTTGTTAAATAAAGAAACCGCATACAAATGTGTGACAATGAGTCATGGTCGAGGGAAGAGTAGGTAACTGTTAGCAATCACGTTGTTATCATTATCACCTTTGATGCTGTAGTAAAGCTTGTTAGTATTGTAAACACCTTTCTTTTGGGAAGGTCAAACGGTACAACTGATATAGGCCGACAGAGATCTTACAGAGAACTCAAAATGCGTTTAAAATTATTATACATATTATATTATACCCTGAAGATGGATAAATAGCTTTTCTTCGTCAGACATTGAATCTTCACAACTGCTAAGAAGCAGCAAGGATAGGAGATAAAAAGCTTCTGTAGAGCTCGAGCATGCTCAGCCATGAGTAACTTAGTGGAATTGTCAACTCGTCTATTGTTTCTAGCGTGGAATTTGTTGTCGATAGTCGACAAGACAATGAAACCACAGCTGTATAAACAGCTGAAGCCGTTTCATGAGTGTGAAGTGAAACACACATTCCCCGCGCAAACTGCTTACCTTATGCATTTACGAACGGAAATTTGACATTTTAGGATGTAGACGATGATTTGGGAGAATTCAGCAGTTTGGGAAATGACGTGTCGAATAATATGTGTCGTATTCTATATAGAGAACATCATAACGAACCACATCTTTGCTAGTTATTATTAAACTATCAAACAATACTGTTCAGGATTAAAGGGCAAAGTTTCAACAGACACTACCGACAGGCATAATAATATGAAGCTATAACGATTTGCTATTATATTCACGTTTTAGCATAAAAATATAAATGTGATCGAGGGAACACGCCCGTCCACTGACCTCGGATGAGTCACACTGAATCCAATTGGCAAAACCGTTGAAAAGTATCAAATTCGAACACAAACGACTCGAAACGACCTCGAAACGTATTCGTATTCAAAACAGACGCTACATTGACTCCTCCGAGCAAACATTACAGAAGACAAAATGTTATCGTTTAGATCCCAATAGCGTTGAAGGTTTGAAGTTAAAACCCTACAAAGAAGGACAAATGTGTAATTGAACTGTCACAGTTAGTGCAACAGACGTATAAAACTGCTTTTACCGGCGCAAGCGCAGTTTGAAGCTTCGTAGATGCAAATTTTAAAACTAGAACAGTCGTTTGGACAACCCGCTGTGCCATACATTCTCTCAAGCTAATGGCGAATCTTCGACAGATTAACTGTAGATGTACAGTTAATCAGCAAAATAGTATAATTTTTAATGGTCAAATAAATATGCTCTAATAAGATTAGAACAGAAACGAAAGTTGGACTGCCTCTTTAATATTTGCAACTTGCAACTTACAACTGGTTTGCACGCACATTTAAAAATCGCGCCAAATCCAATAAACTTTTTGACTTTTTTGACTTCATGTTTACAATCCATATTCAATCTATAGATTCGGATGCAATCCAACTTATGAATACAGTTCGAAACTGTTAGCAAGTTCCTAAATAGGTACTTCAAACACTATCAACAGCCTTACACAGATCCGTGGCGCAGGGTCCCGGTCTCCCGGTCCACCACCATATAAAGTGGGTCAGATCAAACAATGTCTTGAACAATATTCCAAAGGCAGTAAAATCTAGATAGCGCAACGTTAAGTATTTCCTTATTGAGTAGAACTGTGGAAATAGACCAGAGCAAGCCTGGCCAACCTAAGGGCCCGAGGGCTACAAAGGAGCTATCCAACATCATTAAATAGGGCCATCAAAATCGATTGAAAGTACGAAATTAAACGCTACTGCTGGTGCTGTTAGGTAAAATAGGTATGTCATCTATTGAAAATTGTGAGTAAAAGGTTTTATTTTAACAATACTATAAACCTAAATAGAATAGAATATTACAGATAAAAAAAAACAAATAAACCAGTCTAAAAATAAACAACAAAATATCTATAGCAATCATAATTGTGGACAAGTGTCTAATGTTCACTAGATGGCAACTCGAGCCGATTGGGTTGAAATCAAAATCCTAGCCATACATTTAAATCAGTTGGGCAGGACTGTCGAGAATCTAGAGATCTGCGACTCAAATGCTCTACCCATTGGCCCTGAGACTGAGAGATAGCATCTGAGAAATGGTATTGGTTATTGCTATTGACAACTATTAAGCTTTATTTATGAGGGTTTGTGAGCCAGGACGTGTGATGAATCTGTATGACTGATATTTATCGCACGATGATTTGTATTTCCAGATCCAAACAGTAGAAACAAAGCAGCTTGAACAAAAAACAAAGTAGAACAAGAAACAGCAAACAGTAGTACAAAGAACAAACAGTCTGAACAAAACATAGTTATTTCAATCGTTAAAGTAAAAAACAAACTAATCGACATATAAACTGTTGAAATATGAAACGCAGTTGAAAAGTATTTTCACAAACAAAAATAAACTCCCTTATTTTTCGCTAAACGAAACGAAACATGTTGTTCTTACTCATGAACAAAAAAACAAGAAGTAAAACAGACAGATTTTAGATTTATCCTATCGGACGTATTAATAAACGAAACCCACACACATACACGTATATTTTACAGACGATTTGACTGAACTCTTAAAACTTCTGATGCATTGGCCAGAGATGAAAACAAAACAAAGAAGCGTATAGCTAAAACAGGTCTAACAAACGATTATAAGTAAAATCATAAAACCAAAACCTTTTAATGTACACAAAGAAATGACACGTAGGAACGAGTTTTTGTTTTGGGTGCCCAAGCGCCGTCGCCAGTGATCTTGACACGGTAACAGTAGCGTTAGATCCACAGATCGATGTCAGTGGGCCGGCGACGCGGTGGCCATTCTTTACGACACCGTTTTGTAAAGACGATGCAACAGCCGACGTGGTGGTCGGAGACTTGATTTGCATGTGTGGGACAGTTGCTGTAGTAACACTCATATATCATACAAATGTAACTTTAAACTATTGCGATTTGTTAAGGTTGTTAATTGTTTAGCGGGAATCATCACGCAAATACTTACATAATTATGTAATTACATTAACACGAGGGCGAGTTAAATAAAAGAATATAAAAACACTTTTTGTGTTACGCACATTGAAGTATGACTGATTTTGAGACCAGGAAAAAGAATAAGAAAATTGCATATCGGTCCATCCGTGTGAGAGCTAGAAAACTACATAAATGTTTTATTTCAAAAATTAATAAATAAAGTACGAGTCATGCAAATTTACGCATGGAATGCTAGACATATCATGTGTAAATACTGCGTTTATAATTTATCGATGATGTTTATCATACCGGGTTGGTTTATTTTGATAATTGACCACCTCCAACTCCATATATTAGAAATCATCTCTACCACCGCCATATCCGTATCTCCATCAAAACAGAGCTAAATTTCGAACGCTGGCAATTAGTAAACAAAAACAAAGCTATTAGAGACTAAACTGTCGTATCGAAACCCACACAAATGGCAGTTGACATTGAGCCTCCTAATTATTGACATGTGCGAATCGGCGGAGTGACTGCACTCATTCAAATGTCAATCGAACTAATGTAAAGTGAACTAATAGATGTAAGGCGAACTAATAGGGACTTCTGACGTCAGCGGCATAAAGCGAGATCTCTCTGGTGTCTCAAGCTTTCTGGTCCAGGCTTAAAAAAGGAATTGCAGCACAGTCTCATCAAATTTTTAAAACAATCTCGGAAAAGGACTTTAAGAAAACTGCGATACAATAGATTGAATCCGTAGCAGAATTACTGCAAAAATAATAACACTATTACAAATTAGGAAGTGAATATACAAAGATCTTGTGACATTTAGTTAAAATATACCATTTAGCATCAATCAATGACATTGATGTCAAAACACATAAAACAAAGGTTACACAGAATAATGAAATAAAATCTGGCCGGACTTGTGCGGTTTAGGAAACGATTGTATCGCCGAGACTCGAAATACAAGATTCGATATAGCCCACATCCAAATACTGAAGAGTTTGAGGAAGTGATGCTAAAATTTCAAAGGAATAAACAGACATTATGGTCTATAGTTAGCGATTATGCTGGCGATTCGTTTCGGATTGCAAGTACGTCGAATTGGTCTAGCGCGAGTGTCGACCTTGTTATTGTATTCTAATGCGGACGAAATATTCTAATACCTACTCCATTGTATGGTTAGCGCACCTTCGCTGAGCTAAGGACGCCTCGATCTTTGTGACATTTGGAGCTCTAAACCGTTTACAGTCTTTAAGAATCAAAAGCTCTGTTTTGAATATGTTAGAAAATAAATGCTATGTTAGTTTGTTGAATTATCACATTGAAATGTGATTGGCCCGAAAAAGAGACTAATGGCAAAAGAGAGAGGAATGCTATACTCAGCAGAGGTTCGACAAGCTGACGATTTTGAGAGTTGTCAAAACAAGGTGGACAGCAAAATACTAAAACAATTAGTTTTTATTGAATAGCCTACTATCCCAGGCTTCAAATGAGAAAATAAAAAAATGTACATCATAATGTAATTTAGTAATATTTATGACAAGACGCGTTAACAGATTTACAATAACAATATTTCACATTTACAGCACCCATAACTAATCGCCTGTTTAGGCTCGCTATCTGATCTATCATCACTGTAATTATGTTAATATCCTGCGCGCGCATTGTGCTCAAGATGCGCCGGCGCCGGGGCGCAGGATGAGCCTCATTAGCGCAATTAGACGCCGTACTACAGCGCCAACGCTTGTGCGTAAGCGCAACGCTGTTCCATTGTGCGATAGCTTGCGAGCTTTCAGTTGGGAGAACTACTTATGATTTACGTCGAAGGTCTTAGCGAAGACTGAGATTGACTATCGTAGTTGTTGTCTCATTTCGTTGAAATTCTTTGGAGTCAAGTTCTGTAGAGATTTTTCATACGTTGTATTGTTTGTCAAGCTTTCCACAGTTTGAGCGTAAATGTAGAATGTAGATTTTACATTGCCACTTGGAAAATGTAGTACTGTAAATGAAACTTCATAAGGTCCAAAGAATAAATAACAGTTTTACAAATAGTTGTACGAGTTCAAATTAACCAGGCCGCGTTCACCAATTTCGCTATCAATAACAAATTGGCCATATTTCCCAGCTCCCGGGTTAGTAGCCAATAAATCGCGCTATCTGCGATCCGGAGCGGTGCACCATTCGTCAGCGCGGCAGCCACTTAGTACCGAAGTAGGGCGGATGAGCGCACGATATACCTTTCACCTGGTGCTGGGCGGACTTGGAGAATTCGGGATATGGATCTACCACAGCAGCAAGCAAGACTTTCTTCTAAGACTATCTTGCGTACGGTTGATAGATGACTTTTCAAATAAGACGGCGACAAAGTTAGTACAGACTTTAAAATAAAAATATTGTGAATCACACAACAGACTCAGATTCTAATCTAAGTATATGTATTAAACATAAAAAACAGCTACTCTAGTCGATTAAGTGTACCTGCACAAGGCTATTGCCAAGACGTCTGACAAAGAATGCTTTGAACAAAAGAGCTCAATACGTGCTTACTTTCCACTTTACATTCTTAATTTGCAGGTATCGAAACTTCCAATTGATAAAATTGAAATCTATACAAAGAGGCTTGGTGCAATGCCAAAACTCCACTAGATCCATTACCACGCCATTCGCTTCCATTCGGCTCGTTTGAAGATTCAATAAATCACTTGAGGTCATGTACGGCAATATTCAAGAGTCATTAGTACGGTACAAACATTATTTATTAAACGCAAGAGGGAAATGTTTTAGATGGAGAGGCAAACACAGAGGTTTATGACCTTTGAACTAATTAAAAAACTATTAATAAGTTCGGCGTTTGCTTACTAAGCACAGCTTAGTTTTTAGGGCTTTAAAACCACATCACAATTTACTTAGTTAAAAGTTTTGTAACCATGAGATCTGATGTGTGAGTATTCAATAATGTATCAGTAATTTCAAGAGTGGAGTAACAAATGGCGAGCAATAACAAAATTTACGATTCTCTCTCGACGCCTCAGGGGTAATTTTAAGACGAGCCAAGAGCATCCATAAAACAATTTTCTTTTACAACGACATGAAAGATAATAACAGGCTACTGGAGTCTACAAGTCCATCATACAAATGGCCGAGCTTTTAAAGCTAAATTCTTAAAAAGAGGAGATAAAGACATGATTTTGTAGTGAAGAGTGATGTAGGGATCAAAGGCGTGCGTGCGCACAGACATCACGATGCCATTGCTGTAATAGAATAATTAATGGGCGCTGGACCGAGGCGAGGGTCACTGACAGCCAGTACAGCAACCCTTGAGAGCAATGCGATTGTCGGTCCACAGTACAAGGCGCAGCTGTGTCGATCAAGCTTTTGTAAGGAAGACTAATGTCACAGAAAAAGGATGTAGAAATTCAATCAAAGCGAAAAGATGAAGCGACTATAGATTCAGTAGAACAGGTTGAGAGCTGTGTTATTTAAGATGTCTTGTAACGAAAAAGAATAAAGGCTGATGACGATAAATGCGAGGCTTAGTAAAGTTAAGCAACATTCAGAGCTCAGCCTCAAAGAGCACAATCGCGCCGCAAATCATTCTAATAAGCTCTCGCTGCAAGTCTGACCCAAAAACCACGAAATACTGTAACGGAGGCACCACCCAAAACCGTAAATATCTACCGGAGTTTCTAAACTCCGTTCCACTTACGAAAGCCTTCGGAATAACAGCTCGTTCGTTATTAGCCATTCAAATTGTGGAAAACAATGGCATCGGTTAGGGGGTCGCGGACATACGGACCCATGCAAATAACAAACTTGGAGTAATCAGCGGTTACCCGTCGCTATTGTTTGTGGTGAAAAGATTAGTGATGCAAAATGAGCAGACTGAGCAACGGAAACTGGTGACGGCTCATTCTGATGAAGCCTGACACGGAATCATTGAAGACACAAAGACACATTTTAATCCTAACAAACCTTTTTTTACAGAGCAGTCATGAATAAACTGCCAGCTGAAAAAGTAATCGCACAATCACAGTGCTCATAAATAGCAAAATCGTTATTTCTATCAAGGCCTGATTACTTATAAATGGCCAACGTCAGTCACGCATATCGGGGCTTTAAGCTGAGAGCGCCGATAAATGAGTATGCTGCAGTGCAGTAATATTCGTGCTGTAGTAGTCACTGCCTGTCGGGTGGTCGTCTAATGTAATGCAAGCGGGCTCGAGGCGCTCCCGACTTGAAATATCACGGAATATTGCGCCACTCGGATAGAATATAACGTGAATCAACCGCGGTACTTAATGCCAATACTACTGAAACTTTCAATGATGAAATGGAATAGTCTCATGAATTTGTAAATGACTCTCCTATGGTAGCATTTAATCTTAAAATAGAACGCTCTGATTCACTGGCCCTTGAAGAGACCATCGTCTTCTGAGTAACCAAAGTCAGCGAAAACAAACGCAAAACTACGACCTCTACTGGATAAGGCGAAGATCTTAATCGTGACCTCCAATCCAACGTGACATCCGTCGGTTCGACGAAACTTGGCGACGCCGACGGCGAGCTGGTCACCCACGGCTGAGACGTGGCTCGTTAGGACACTTTATTGCAAACGAGCCCATACAAGGGGACCAGTCAGCCAACATCGTAAACAATTTAATGACTCTTCACAAACCCAAAATTGAAGGTAAACAGTTGAAACGGATTTGGTGAAAAAATTTCGATATTTTGGCAAAACTAGTGCCAATGTTGCGTCACCGCGAAATCTGCGCATGTGCTAATATGACTTAATCTCGGAGAATTTTGGAATGTGCACTTTATGTGGGTTAAGTGACAGCCTACGTAACCTGCCTCAGCGGAGACAACAGCCTTAATTCACCGCCAAACCCTTTTACAGTCAGACATAATTCTTCAACTTGACTCATTTCATATTTTAGAACGTTATAAAACAATCGAATTGATCGCAATCTATAGCGGCCTTGAGAAAACCAAGACTAGCAACATAAATATGTATACCTATTTATTTTGTCATAAATGTCATAATAAGAAGCTCTTTCGTCAGTAAATGTTGGCAATTGTAGTTTGTACATTACTGCCATTACTCGAGCCTTATGTATCATTAGTGCATCATTATTTGTAACGGGTGAGGTGAGAGTGCATGCACGTCGGAAGTCTCGTGCAAGCGCTAGAGGTCCGAGATTGATAGCGATCTGCGGAAGGCGGCTCGGGAGCCGACTCTCTCCTCCATTGTGAGGAGGCGCCGACGGCGCTGCCCTCTCGACTGAAACTAAACACAATTGTAACAATACCCCGAATGAGAGTGTTCCGTTGGGAGTTCACCAGGAAGCGTTCCGCTTTGCATTTCCATCTGTGCAGTAAGAGGAGAGAGTCGCTCGTAGTTCGGAACACGGTGTCCAGTTACCGGTGTCCGTTTCCAGTGAGCGACGGGCGCGGATGTGTAACTCGAATACTGTGCTGCAGAGACGGGCAGCAGCCGGCGGCGCGATCACCGCAGCGCTTGTCGACGGCTAGTAACTTTGTTAAAACCGCGCTCGAGCCGGCCTACTTACGCGAGCCCTGCGGTCGAACCTGGGACCGCTTAGTCTCTCCACGTCGGCACTCGCAAGGACCGTTTTTCAGCGATGTGGTCCAAGATAGGTGCGCTCGCATAATGATGGAAACGGGACCGGCCTGCGCGCGTATCTGCGGAACAATCGGACTGGCGGACGGTATCGGTTCCATCCAGGTCCAGGCTCCCGCTCCAAGCTAAACTACTCTCGACTTTGCATTCCAGAGCGAAAAGATAGCATAATCGCTTTACGATCCTCGCGACTGACCTGAACCAGTTTTCGATTCGAGCGCGACACAATAGAAGTTGTAAAAGACGTCGGGAACGTAATGGTTCCCGACTCGATTTGACCGATTGGCCATAAAGCTGTTACGGGCACTCTTGTGTCCCATCGTCCCGTTCCGGCCTCGTTTGAATACGCAGCGCATGATGGATGTCGCATCCGTCTAGGATGGATACGTCTAGTTTATTATCCCCCGTGTGCGGTATTTATTGCCCCACGTAATACCGAGGGATAGACAAGGGCTTGTATATTAGATGCGCTCAATATATTCCGTCGAACAATACACGTGTGCGACCGCAAATCGTACGAGCCTTTGTGAAGCCAGAGTAACGACCTACCCCGACTTGATTTCCAGCAACAATGTAACTAGGTAAGTCTCTAAATATAGCGAAGAATGTGGATGATGCAAGGAAGCACGACTCCAGCTCACGAATGAATCGAACGCGAGCACGTACGCCGTGTTACTAGTAATGCACAAAACACGAGGAATGCTCCGCGGCTGTCACAACACTATTAATGCAGGGTTACCCCATAACTGATTTAGGCTCAATGGCATCGTGTTGCAAGTTTCGTGGAATCCACATTTCGTTCATCCTTAAAGCAATCTTATGAATTACGAAGTATCCAATTTCGACTAGTTCATTATGCAAGCGGAAATGTTAATGAAATTAGCATAATTTTAGTTTTGTTTGAGCGCGTGCGACATGCTAGTCGTGACGTCACGTGTTGGGGTCGGGTGGTACGAAGAAAATAGAGTGATTCATGCGTGGATCGTGCGGCGGAGGTGCGCGGGCGCATACTGATGGGGACATGGCGAACACCCGCGCAAGCGCCCTCTGGCATGCCTAACGAGCGCCTGTCTCACTGACACATTGTCATAGCGGCCATCTATCTACCAGACACGTACTATGTGGGAGGACATACCCCGCTTCTAGCGTACAAATTGAAAACTAAGATCTTCATGTAGAGACTTAAATGTAGAGTGAAGATTTTTTACTGGATTTCTTTGTATTGCAGAAGTTTTAAGGACTTTGAAAGCCACTGATGCCAATCAAATATTTAGTCGCTGTTCATTTAACGCTATAAATAACTTAAATAACCAAAACCTTGATGATTGGCTATAATGCAACCCAATGCACATCAGACTCCAGTCCCTCATTGGTTTAACTCCGGATCTTACCTGAAAATAACCAAACAAGTACGTTAGATAAAGCAGATAATGTTACTACATTTGCAACACACATTTACATTTCGATACTATCTGCATGATAAATGCTATGATACGATCAAAAGCGGTTACGCCAAGTAACTCGTAAACTAATCTAAAACAACATCGCCGGTTACTCAACAACGTAAAGAGCATAAAGCTGTGAATTAGATATGCAATACATAGTTGCTTAAATAACACGAGAACAGATTGACAATACCCTGATAGACAATTACTGGGCCGGTAGTAGTGCCCTGGGTTACAAGTTACAAGGACTGAATAACCTAAAAAAAGTTTACCAAACGAGGTTAGGCAATCGTACCGTTGTTAACAATACTGTAATGTGATATTTTTTCAAGTACTTACCCAGTGGCCTACTAGGCGACAAGGACTGAGTAACCTAAAAGTTACGAAACTAACTAAACGAGATTTGGAAACCATATCGTTTTATCGGTCGTGAAATTTGAGATTTTTAATGAAACACACTTTTATTTATTTATTATTTTGTAGACCCTCGTATTCGCATTATCATTAAAAATAATCGTACCTTTCGAAAGATATCGTGGACAACAAAAACAAAGCATATCTTGTATGTGTAAGTAAGTAAGACAATCTCAAACGAACCTTTCAGTATCTGATTAAACTGAACTGTTAAATAGCGGTACGGTCTACATATATGAGTACATACAATTCATTTTTCTGTACCCCGTATAGTTCTGATTGTCGGGCGATCGTTTGCGCAAGTCGGTACTGCGGAGGCTGTTTCATTACCGCTTTGACATTTACATGTGTTTCTATAATTGGATTAGGAATGAAACGAATCGGTAGCGGCACTTGTTACAGTCTAACAAAACAGTCTTGTGAAATCCAACGCGAAACGTAGCAATCGACTCAAGGTGGGCACTAATCTATACCGCTATTAGTTGTTTGGCCACTAATCCGGTACTTTATAGTACGGTCTAGATAATTTTGTAGACTAATTAGAACCGAAATTATTAAACCATAAATCCATTGCTATTGCCAAAAACTACACTGTTTAATACAATGATTGTAAATAAAGACAACATTTAATAATATTGAGCGAGAAACGATGATTACAAATTTCATTCATAATACATGAATGTGATGTTTAAGAAATCTATAAGAGAAAAACTGATGTTATTTCGCTTAGCGCCATCCTGTTCTGCTTAACTCAAAGCTTTGTTATACGAAAATTAGGTGTGAGGCAAGCCTTTAAGATATCACTAGCGCCACCATTCACGGGAGAGTAATATGGAACGCACTCTAGATAGAGTGGCAGTAGTAGGTACACTATCGCTTCGTATCGCTATATTACGGGTGTCGCAACTGTTGAACGTTTGTTTCTATACCCGTGTCACGTTTCTCTGATTAGATAAGCATGCGGTGTTGATTCTAATTGAAAAATACCTCCGCCACCTTAGGTCAATAGAGTTAATGAAATGTAACAGATACGTAACATTGACAAAGACTTTTCTGAATACATTACACTTAAAATTGAGAAAGATTGTGAGACTTTTTGAATGTAGGTTTCAATGGACAGCGTTGTTGGTTGTTCAAAGGTATTGTGAAGAGACGTTTTAGCACTCTCATTGAGCATCATCATGACAATAAGTGAGAATAGCATCGGTATGCGCGATGATGTGGCATTCAATGGTGCGCTAACGAAGCCCTTACACACTCGAGGTGTCAATTCAAGGTTTTCAAAGTTGATGCATGTTAAACGAAGTTGTCTGAAATTTTGTTCCCGGGTTTAATAGAAGAGTTGGCAGGACGAAGACTCAAGAGCTCTGGTCGAAACGACATGTAGAGCTATAAGAGTGATCAAGTTTCCCCAGGAAATATCGAAGCTGAATGCTGGTTGACAAGTGATCATTAAGCAAGAGATACTAACGGCAGTCGACACTGGGGTCACATTGCTAATGCAACCGAGAACTCCAAGATCACCTCTTAACATTTGCTGTTCATTTGATCTGTTTATTTGTTTTTCGTGTAGTGTTCATCAACCGCAGGAAAATACATAATAACAATAATATATGTAATCGGACCGTGGAAAAAATATGTTACATAAACAATCGTGATGGAGGCGCTCTATACGATCGTGCCACCTATGAAGATGACGAAAATAATGAAGTCGAAGCTGCTATCCCGAACGACTGAGATCGCGGTTAGAGCGGGGTACTACCGCACCAACGCAACAAAACCGTTGCATAACCGCGGGAAAACGTCGGATCACGATGAGACCGCCCCGACGCCATTATCCGAATAGCTAATGTCGATAGTACACATAAACACGCAATTAACTCCGCGGAGCTACAAATAATTCAAGCTAACGTTGCCAGCGAAAGCGACAACGATGCTTAGGCTCTCGAGGCGGTATATCGCTTCACCAGACCAATAATTCCGAGAGCAATGCATTAATTAAAAACTGTTCGGACATTAATCAGGCGCCGGCGGTACGATCGCGATCGGCGGCTCCGATTTATTACGCTCCAGATAAGAGCTGGTTCTCGCCGATCCGCGCTGCGATATTCAATGATCAATCGAGTTTTCCATAACGAGACGCTATTAAGGACCACAGATGATAACGTTACCACGAGACAGGGTTTTGACAATGAATATGTGAGCGTCGTTGCGGCGGGCAGGATTATGCAAAATATCGTAGGGCCTGCATTCGAAAGGAGCAGCGAGTTGCGTCAGGTCGGTCGCGGGCCCTAGAGAGCGGATCGCGTGGCTGTCCTGCGTAATAATTTGCATAGTTAAGAAGCACGCGGCCATTAGACGAGGTGTCGCCGGCGACGGTAACGACTTCATGGAACCCGCGCAGCTCGGACCTCATCTGATTATCAGAAGACGAGATTCTTGCCGGCCATTGCGCAGTAAACGCGTACTTGATCGAGGCATGTTTATGCGTTCGATCGAGTGGTATCGATGAACCGCTTTTCTAGGAAGTTCACAGCTACAAATTAGAGCGTGCCCGTGAATGGTTCACGTTGCTCCATAATAATGTTGTAGAAAGATCGCCGGCGGCTGTGGGTGGTCGCGATAACGTGCTGCGCTCGCGTATCCCAGCGGGTGCATTGTCTACCTATGCCGATAAGATAATTAAGCACCCCACGCTTTATGGCTACTTCACTATCACTTTGCTCCAATTGGGGCAACTGGAAGTAATAATGCAACGATCGTTTTCTGTTTATGTTTAGTTATTTATTATGCAACAAACATAATGGGTTTTCCATTTCATCGCACGTGATAAAAGTGAAAATCAACAGTTAGTATGACGTGTCGGTTACATCCGGTGGTGATCGGGTTCCTGACATCAAGTGGGACACTTCGCTTTCTAGGAAGAGCCTGGCGAAATGACGGTCGACAGCATGCCAGCAGAATACTAACAACAAACATGACCACAAACGATTCAGCTATATCATATCCTCGATTAATCATCCTTGCATGAAACTAAGGTCAATTCATTCAGCAGTGTCGCCATTTCGGCAGACACATAAAAGTTACAAGAAGAAACATATTAAAGACGTATAAACGGCAATTGCGTCGTTTAGAGCAGCCTGGAGTGAGTGTATTATGTCAAGGCGAACACTTTCAAAGCACACCAGTTCTCGCAAAGAAACTTGTCCACAAATGTTGAAATAGAACCTGCCACGATTACTTTGGAGGATTTTGACTTTTACGGATCGAGGAGTGTCTCGCACCGGTGCGGAGCGATGTAAACGACCTCAGCGCCGCCGTCGGCCGCAGAAAAGACACCGGACTAATGGAATTCATCTCACACCACCGTACACCAGAGCCGTTGCAAACAATGACCCCGCACAATTACACGCCGATTCGATTGCGCAACCTTGCATTACGCACAAAATAATTGAAAAACTGTAATGTGGACTCGATAGCCAGCAGTAACGGTATTGCTAAATCTCGCCGACCGAAACGAGAGCACGCGTTTTGTCACATGGGTTAACCAAGAGCGTAGGAGACGTTCTAATTGGCAAGTGAAGCGACGTTTGGAGACTCCGGGCCTGCGGCGCCCACGCTGCGGCCGCCGTGCTCGAAGTGGGTCACTGTCGAAGCGTCGATTCGCGAATCAGGCATTATTGTAATCTGATTACGAATTGGTGGCGCAGCTGACAGCATCCGCGGCCGGCGTCAGCCGTCAGCGACATTGTTATCTGAACTTGGCAGCCGCGACCCTCACCTGTGACATGTATTACGCATTTACGCATTGCGAAATGTAGTTAAACGCCTACTGAGCTGATGAGTATATTTATTCGAGCTTTATGAGTTATCTGCTTGTTCGTTGTAGAGGTTAATTAGCTAGTCTTAGCGTCAGAGTATTCAAGTCACCTGAAGTCATCTGCCATGGCCTCTAGATAAACAAACAACCGGGACCAATTTAACATTATTATAAATCACGGTAAACGTAAAGTCACAAATGATGCTTGCTGGTAAATTTTGTGGATATGCGAAGACCGCCTAGTTGAGTTATGATGTGAGCGCTACAGCGGTTAGTTAATCTATAAATTATTTTATTTAGGTAGTTTTGTATTACCTAATATTTAGCTGTTACAAAGTGGCGTTATAAGCTATGATAAAGGCGAGATTGCGAGGCAATATCGATAGAGCTATCTATGAGCAAATAACTTCATCGAGCCGCTTCGCATAAAAGCGCTATAAAAGATATTACCCGTGTCCTGGAGACGCGTGGTCGTATCAGATAGAACAGCCGCGATAGCCTAGCCGTAAGATCACAGATTACTTGCGCCTGCGCCGTCACATGGCGTGGCGTCGGATGGGAACTCCTGAACCACTCATAAAGTAAGCCTCCTGCGTCGATATGAGGCGTGTATCTTTTCAGATGATCTCGCAGTTAATACTAGTCATTATATTGGTTTCTACAGTAAGGAAGTTGTAAATATCGAATGAATTACAATTTCATGTCACGCATTGCCTTAGGAACTTTCTCAGCTGGCGCTCTACCATACTCATTGCTTCATTGCTCTTCCCATTTATGGAAATTACATTTAAAACACTTCGATCATTATTTTTAAGATTGTTTTGGTTCCTAATAAATTATCGAAGTAGTTATTGTTAGGGTTGAGAGGCTCGATGGAAATTCAGAGATAAAATCTCTGAATTTCCATCGAGCGTTCAGTATATACAGAGCAATTACGTCGTCAGTGCACGCCGCATATTTATTTTAAACGACATTAAAATAGCCCGGAACCGAGCGTTCAAGGGCGCACTACAGTAATATTTCACGTGGAGCTCCAAGAAATTCAGCTAACACTTTAATCTGGTCAAAATAAGAATGAGAATCGTTTGACACGACGGAGAAGTCGAAAGGCATAATGCGTGCGTTGAACTTAAAAGGCTGTGACAGGGGTATTACGGTAATTACCTTAATTTGTAAACACAAAAAACGGCCGTCGACTCCTCGTAAGTTAACCAAGCGAAAAATTAAATAACAGAGGAAAAGGCGAGAAGTGCGCTGGCGCAGCTGTTAATTCGCTTGAAGTGCGGATTGCGCACCAATTAGCGCGTCCAGCCGGCTCCATCGCTCGCTTGTGAGAACATTATCAATTTTCCGTAGAAATGTATAATTGCGCAACAATTTTACAAAGGCCGTTATGATGGGCACGTTTGTTACTGATATGAAAAAACCTGAGTTTTGCAGAAAAACTGTTTACAACATACCTAAGGTTAGAGGCCATCCAAAATATGAATCTTCCATTGTTTGTTAACTGGAGTAACATGTATCCTCGAGGCTTGATGGCACAGGTCTAACTGTCAAAATTTCGCGTATCATCAGCGAAGATCTCTCATGATCATGACGAACTCGTTTGGAATGCGTCGGGAAAACGCGATGTCGGTCGTTGACTGATCGCCCAAACGGCACCACATATGGCCACATCTATTGTGCCTCAAAAACAAAACGCGAATCATGGTTAACCTGGCAACGCGACGCCTTTTGATGAAGGTCACTTTACAAGTACACAGAGTAAATAGGTGCGTAAATCAAATTTCATAACAAGGAAACTGCTCGTATCATCAGCGCCTGCCAGGAGCTAGCTTTAATTAACTCGCCTTAAACGTCCGACCTTCAACGTGACGGCCGGAGATTAATCTGCAAACGCGTAAATGATACATCATCGGATAATAATTGTACCTAAGGATTAATAAAACGATTGCAAAATATCCGAAAATAGCGTGGTTGTATTGTGCGTGATTCAACAGCCTGATGAAATGACCTGATTCGGTCATTGGATATCCTTTAGTAATATAAAATCTTCAAGCAATACGACCGTGTTAATTAACAAAGATGTCCCACAAAACAAGCACTACAATTACAATAAAATCAAATTAGTTTCGAAAGTTACAACAAGACTGAAACGTATAACAATTAGAGAAACTTGGTTTAAGTCTCCGAGGTTGATGATTCCATCCATTCCCGACAAGACACGTACGGCATCGCGTACGTACAAGATGAATGTCACCTCTTCAGTTTCTCCACTGTTTTGTTGCGTTCCATCGAGTTTACGATGTAAACAGCGCTATCGGTCCGTCCGATCGGTTGTAACTTTCCGACCGGTGCGCTGGCTGACGTCCGAATAGGGTATACTGTGGACGTCCAAGTGTTGTCAAAGTGTCGTTAGTACGGCTGTAATTGGACCTCACATCGTCTCGGGAAGGTGCAGGCGCGTGACCATGTTTTGACAATTATTAACACTTTAAAATAAAGCAGGTTTTTATATTTTTTTTCAAATTATGCCTTAAAAATACTTTTTTTGAGAGAAAGAGGATAAGTTCTCCTCGTGTCTATTGTATGTGTCAAAAATACAAAACAGTACGTAGTGCGGGGAGGGATATGTTACTAATGTTACTACTTACTATACCTCTACATAATGATTATGACGTAATGTAACACAGGAGGGTGGAGCGTATTTATCAGACCTGATACTTGATATCAATCACCTCCTTCTTTGAACTTTGATAAAGGTAATCTAACAAGCGGTGTGCGAACGTAAACAAATGAAATTATCTAGAGCGTATCAAGACAAGGGGTAACAACATAATAACGATCGGAAAAACACGACCGTTCCACCATTCTGTCAACAATGGTTACGCGTACGATAAGAGTACTACGCACCTATGTAGATATAGGGTTAAATCACTAAATATTTACTATGTTCTATCAAAATAATTAATTTAATTACATGAATACAGTAAAGAAGAGTGTTATAACAGTTGTGAGTTACAGTTATCATTGATTCCGCTTTTAGTAAAGTTTTGTACCGCTATCAGTCCTGAAAGTTATTACTTCGCTCCAATTTAGGAGAATTGGGAGAAAAATAAAATTTGTATTATTTTTTCTCAGAGGTAAAAACATACGAGTTTGACGAAAGCTGAAATGCATACTGTGAATTTTTTTCTTAGTTTTTTTTGCCTTCAACCTTTAATAGAATACCCAACGAAGTTAGTACCTACAGGTTGTTAAGAGACGACACCATTACTTTCCTTCTCCTATAAGGTTGAAATCCTTTTACCAACTGCAGTAAAGCTCTATCAAGATAACTTCCAAACATTAATCCTTAGACCCTAATTAATAAGGTTTAATTTTCTTAGTTAAGATTGTAGTCCCGTTGGAAAACCCTTGGCCCCAGTGACGGAAAAGGCCTTCCGGCTCGGTCCCGTATGCCTTGAATATTCCGAGCTCATTAACTTACTGCTTAGTGCTTTTATTTATTCTGTGGCACTGCTTAGAATTAACATATGCTTTAAAAACTGTGGTCGGAGTCACCCAGGATTCTATAGAGGAAGGGCATGAAATACTTACCTTCTCTATTTTAATACAAGAGGGAGCCCTCCCCAGTGACACATAATAGGGACTATATTGCATACTAGGTACTTTATCTATCCTTTTTAATTTACTATTTGGACTATTATTTATTCGTTGTTATTTTGTTCTTCGTGTCTGAAGGTCGGGACCACTGCTTCCTAATAACCTTTCTACTCGACCTCCGATTTTTAGCTTTGAGCGCTGACGTGTAGCGAGGTAGTGATGTGAATCAAAACGGTCCAACGTATGAGGCTGCGGTACTAACGTCTTTACGTGAGTGGAGTTTCACTTTTAACCCCACTGACCCCGAAGGAGGGTAAAGTTTTCGGGTGTGACTTTGATTTGTATGTTTCTTTGTAAAGTGTTCTTATGTTAAGTCCTGTATTTAACTGGCTTGCCAGATATGTATATTATTGACTGGGTTGACTATAGGATTTTTTGTCAAAAGTGTTTTAGGATGATCAATTGGTCATACATAGGATATTTTTCTATCCTCCCCGGATACACAGGATTTATTCCTAGTGGGGAGCTATGAGTGTGAAATGTTTATTATTTATTATGGTTATGGTTGGTTGTGTGAGAAAGGGGTAAAGCAAAGCTAGTTACGATCTGAAAACAGCCAAACGTGCCGTTGTTATTCTTCAGTTTGTTTACAATTCCGATAAACTCCATCAGTAACAGCGCAAATGCACTGAAAGCGGTGACATCATCACAGAAACATGCGCTTCAATTGCAACGGGTCGCAGTTATGCGTTAAGTAAACCGTTAATTATTCGCCGCTTTGTCTAGATCAGTAATTTATTGGTATTTGTACAGTAAGTCCGTGGAATTTGCCCATTATCTCTCACCTTTGTACGGAGACGGGCAAAGGTTGACGACATCTTCTTCGTGGTCTTATTTAGCCTATGACACTCGGAATAATGAAAGTCTCAGAACACCACTCAAATCAAAATTGGTCCTTAAGGAGTTATAGTAAAATTCAGAAACCTACAAACATCAACCATAAAATCAAAACACTTATTTATTGGGCAGTCATATGAAAATAAGCCCTATGCTGAGACTTCGCTGTCAGTCAAATTTATTGCATTAAATTTTCTCAGAAATCCTAAAGCATGACTTGAAATGAAACTATGTAATATGTAGGCCAAAAGCAAATTGTATTATGCGGGCCGACACTACATTACGTGTGGTATAAGAAGCATCAGAATGTCAGACATCACACACATCACATCACACATTAAATAATAATTACAACACATACGCACGTGGTTTCATTATCTATTCAATGTTTACAATAAAATTGACATTTTATAATAGTTATAGGTATAGCTATAGCATTTTATATTAGCTAGCTGCGCCCCGCAGTTTCACCCTCGTGGTGATGCTGATGATAATGAAACAGTTTTCTTTTCTACACCCCTGACAACGCTGACAATGTGTATGAAAAACTTCATGATGATCGGTTGAGTAGTTAAGACGTGAAATCGCAACAAACTCACTTTCGTTCGCATTTATAATATTAGTTAGGATTTTCTGTAAATATAACTTATCTTGTCCTTATTCCACTGTAGCCCTACTTTACAACATAGACATATAAATAATATAAAGCGATAAAATACAAACCGATATGTCTGCAACGCTTGAATACCTATATCAATTATACTATTTACAAGTGAGTTATGGTTATTAGATAACATCATACTAATGCAAGAACTCTATTTCACCAGTCGCAATATAGGCTACAAAGTTACTAACGATCCTATCTCTTTGTTATTCAATTCCATGGACTAATAAACTACGAGACCTGTTACCGACCTGCTCTTACTTTTAACCCTATTTGTCACGCGCCAAGAACTTAAACCTCGGTACGAGACTACGAGTAAACGAGTATGAATTTTATGATTTTACATTTCTAGTTAATTGTTACATTTACTGGTTTAATCACCACTATTAAAGCTTTTACTTTTCATTTGATGAATAAAACATCGCCTAAAATACCACCAGACAATTCTACGCGCAAAAAAAAATAGTGGACTTTACTCTCCCCACCCCACGAAACAGTAATGATTTTTGGAAATAAGACAAGTAATAAAAAAAGTAGAACAAACCTAGATCATTTAATTTTCTTTGATGAAAAAAGCCCTAGAGAATGAGGCAGTAATCTACCCCAGTTCTACAAAATGGCCGCCCAAAAAGCTTTTGTCCCACCCCACGAAACAGTAATGATTTTTGGAAATAAGACAAGTAATAAAAAAAGTAGAACAAACCTAGATCATTTAATTTTCATTGATGAAAAAAGCCCTAGAGAATGAGGCAGTAATCTACCCCAGTTCTACAAAATGGCCGCCCAAAAAGCTCTTGTCCGATAGATATTTCATGTCCAACAGCCTTTATTGTCCAAGTTCATTTCTCAATAATTTGCACACTTACAAACTCTGTTATTGCTTGTGGAAATGGCTTTACACTTTACAGTTCATGGCTTTACGACTACTTAACTAGTAAAATGTACTGAAGTTAATATTTCACTGTCAAGTTGAGAACTATAATAAATCTTGGTCGTTTAGACGTGGACGTGTTAGATTTTGCTGGCGAATATTAGGACAGTAAGCTTGCTCTAGTTTGAGCTGACTTTTAGCGCATTAGTTTTTTTTTTTTTGATGTAGTTTACTTTTTTTGTTTCTTTCATGAAGCATCTGCATGTTTTTTCATGCAGAATCTACGCCCTACGTTTTAGCTGCGTTTTTTCAGTTTTAACTAGTGTTTCTAAACGAAATTCATCAAACTCGATTCAACTAGAAGGTGTCCCGCAGTTGAAAATTTAGTATCAAAAAACTTCAAAAATATTGTAGGAGTGAATATCAGTTCATTGATAAAAGGAGAAAGTGGTCAAGCAACCATCACTGATCTGCTTTGACTCAGGACTAGGGCATAAATATTCAAGAAGAGCAATTCCCACGGAGCCCCCTGTTCTGCACGGGTGCTCCGCCACGGTCCCTGGACGCCCTAATAGCACCAGACGCAACTTCTAGGAACGTTGCCCTTACGCTGTCTTTTGGATGCGCACACGCAAGTGTGGTGTTTACATTCTTCATTACAATAGTATTTTAAAATGCAAGGAGACTGATAGGTTTAATGTTTGAATGATACAGAGTATCCTAGGGAGCTATGAGTGTGAAACATTTATTTATTTTTATGTAATGGCATTCACTTAGGACATTTCAGATTCCTTTCAGGATCACTCAACAACATAGATCTTATGTTTTGCTTATTATAACTTGATCTTTTGTATATCTTGCTTTATAAATGTGACATTATTAAGAAACCGTAGATAACAAAAATGAGACAATAGATAATTTTGGTAATTTTGTGAAATACTTTGAATATATAATTTTTGGACACGTTTTGTCGTTATGATAATCGGCAATATTCTTCTGGTGATTTTGATACGTGACCTATCTACAAAGTGCTCAAAGTATTTATGCTGATTCTTGACGTAACATAGGTATAACAGATGGTGAAAAAATTTAACTATAGATAGATAATGAATAGATATATTTTAAAAACAAACAGAAACATTGGAATGTAGTAAGTGGAAAATTAAAGTAACAGCATTGGCAATGATTACTCGTACGCTAAATCAAGTGTGCAAAGAATAGTCGAAACAGATGTATGAGACTGCAATGCCAATGACACGACCGGTTAAGATCACATTCACAAGTGAAAATGACAAGCGCAAATCAAGCCAGTGATGCCATTAGAATATCATCAAGGTAACGCAAGCATCACGCGAATGAAAAAGGAAAGTGCGGCAGGTGCGCGCCGACCCTCGCCGGGCGGGGAAGGAATGCGCTAATAATAACCGGCGCCCGCGCACGCCTCCCGACCGCGACCTGCTCTGGCTACAGGGCGCCTAGCTTATGTAAGGTGAAAAAAATCCGAACTTGAAAATACGGCAAGAATAGGTCCTGGCAGACAATAAGATTGGACATTTGGACATCCCTATATTTTGTTTATTTACATGATATAACTTTAAACTTGAAAGGCTCATGAATGAAAATACTACACCAAGGAATAGTAAACGGATGGGTTAGAATGGCAAGGGTTGAGAAGAGCAGAAAAAACAAAGACTTAAGCTAGTAGTGAATGATAGAAAAAGCTAAACATGAATTAAAGCATTAATATTTACTGGCCTAAGCGGTATAAAAATATGTTTATGGTCCTACACAGGTCTCACTACAGAAATACATTAAAACATTTTAAGAATAGCATATTAGAGTCTAATATGCTATCCGTCTAATTATTAGACGGATAGCTATTGAGCCGTCTGCCAGTCTGAGTGAACTCTCAAGCAAGTTTATTGGCATATCAGCCGACCATAACAATAGAGGATGCAATATGCCAGGGCTCCGCTGCAGACACGCTCGGCGAATGCCCGATGGGTGCCAAGATAGTATGTTATAAAATTAATGTTATTTCTCGTGCCAGGGCGTAATAAAATCTTTATTTCTATGAGCCTCGTGAAGATCCAATCCAAAACTTGAGGAGGTACTGTTTTATATGCTAGTTGCAACATCCAGACAGCAGTTTAGAATGTAAAATGAAATACATAATGGTAAAGTGCCTTGTCTAATATTGCTTAGAATTTTACTGAATTGGTTTAGCTTTTTGACGGATTTGTTTTAGTATTGCTAGATTTAAAATGCGTAGTGTCTTCACATGTATGTTGAATCGGTTGTTGTTGTGTAAACAGAAACTAGCTCGTATTAGTTTAATGTTTTTTCAACAAAATGACCTAACCAACCATAACTCAATGCCAAACGGATTCCGGTAGATCTCCAATTACCTTCAACCTGTCACTGCCGAACTGGTATCATAAACCAGTGCTGGTAGCGCGGACTCGGGTCACCCTGACACATTTGCCGCTCCGTTCTCCGCACTCCATTAACGCGTTAGATATGATTATGATAGATTGATTTGCTTAATTGGTACACGAGCTACAGAATTGCGATGCATAAATTGATACGATCGCAAGAAGAGGCGGGGGCGCTAAGGCACCTTTTACTAGCAAGCTATAACTATGAGCTATGGTTGGAACTTTGGTCCCTGTAATGCAATATTGACGTCAAGTACTGGGTCACGAGACGAAGGGATTTGAGAGGTCTGCATGTGGGATGTGGCAACAAGGACGAGCTGAACAACGTACTACTTTTTTGCTTAATTATACTCGTAGCTTAAACAATTAGGAGACTGAATCATGGATCGTACCAATTCCAATAATGAACGTCCTAAGAAAATTCACACAATACAATTTCTACGAGCACTATAAACAAGAACTGAGACACGGAATAAATAATAGTATCACAAGAACTAAGCCTAGGATCAAGACCTACAAACACATTCCCAGATTACCACAGACATTATTTCTCGTAGGCCATTACAATACATGAATGCCAATCGACACTGGGAGTATAAACCAGTTGCTTTAGAAACGACACGAGTTTCTAATGTTTATAAATAGCGTGCAACAGTATTTTCCAACTTGCCGGGTTAGCTTTACGTAACCAACAAAGCCTCTTGGGAAGCGAGACCTTTGCCATTATTCATGATACCAAGAAAAAGTGTAACTAATCTCTTCGAATGTGGTTCGTGGAAAGCCGTAGAGCGCGGTAAGCAGTACTGTCGACCTTTGTTCGGGGTGTTTTGGTTTTTGCGACGTGTTGAAACGTTGGAAGTCCCAAGTTACCTAGTGCTCTACTACTTTTTTGGAGATTTTGCTAACTAATTTTGTAAAGTTCGACAGACAAAAAACTCTTTTATATTTTGATATACGAGTACCTTTAACAACTCTAACTTTCCTTTGCACGACTATATTACTTTTTATAGTTCTTACTGCGTGCATTTTAAATGAACAAGCTTCAAGCAAGAAGATTAACATTTCACGCAATGCAAATGATATCCGTGATGTACCTGTCAGTGTTGCAACAACCTCAAATGTGCCCTTTCCGTCAAGAAGCCATTATTACGTAACATGGAAAGTGTTTCAGAGCTAACAATAACAGACATAGTGTTTACATTCACTCATTCCGTGTCAATAGCACTTAGCCGCTCTGCTAGATAAGCTAATGTTTTAAGTCTTTTGAAAACGGAAACTGTCTAATGACTATCCATCTATTCCGCTTAGCTTGTGATCATTATCTTCCTAGTCGACTGCAAAAGGTATATCGTTAGAATTACCTTTCGATGGCTTCGTCAAATTCCTGTATATTCTTATAGTCTCTTCTCGGAATGTCTAGCTGCAATTCGCAAGTAGATCTTTAGCTATCCGTCACCAAGCCAGCGGATAATGCGGATTAGACAAACCCTGCTTCCTAGTATTGGTAATAGCTAGAATTTACACCGTCTACAGTTCACACATATCAGCCCCGGCTCATAAGTCCCGATACCCGCTAACGTTGTTATAGTTCAAGAACAGTCGAAGGTGGGAGCGGAACTTTCGGTCCACCAGGTTCATATTACGTAGCTCGTTAGTGGTGTCGTAAACTGACGCATCATTTAGCACAACTTGGGGTAATGTGCTGCATGGTTTGCTTTATGACGGAGTCATTAACGAGAATTCCTAAGACAAGACTCGAATAGGCTCTTGATATTTATTTTTATGGTTGTTTATTGTTTATTTTATGGTTGTGTGGTTGGGATTTTGTTGAAAACTTTATTGTAAATTTATCTTATACTCGATAAAATTTATCAAACGATCTTAAAGCACCAATTACAGTTTTATTTCTGTCGGTGATTTTAAGCATCTTGTATATGAAAGCTAAAATGTTCCCAATCAGTAAGCAATGCGCCGATCGCGATTAAGATAGTATATAAATTAAGCTAAACTCGTAGCACGCGAGCATTTATAACTGCAGAACTAAAACGAAAGACGTGAATTATGAATTCCGTAGAATTCCACGCCGCGACGATTTTAAGGAATGCTGGTAACTGCTAACTGCGGAGCTGTGAACAGCTCTTAACTTACACGTGCTGAATAAATCTGTGGAATTGCTCGTTGAGGTAATTTCGCGTCGTCAAAATCACCGGCTACGCCATTTACCCTCCAGGAACTACCGTTACGGTCATGTTGGTCGTGTGTCGCACGCAATCTCTTGTGCTCGATGACAACTACAGGCCGCGTTTGTCTTTAAAAGATTGTAAGGACCGGTCTGTTTTACGCTGAATAAAGAAATATTACCCTTCTTGTAGGCAGTCGTGTAAACATCAATGAACCGCGACCGAACGATATCGTAAATCAAGAGCAGTGTTTTTATGTCAAACGGCAAACGTAACGCGTTACGCTGCAGTGACGCATGACTTGCTCGATGAATGTAAGGTGTAATATGAATGCAATGAAATCTTTTACGCGAACAGATTGAATGTTCTGATTTCCATTCAACAAAGTATATTAGCAACAATGTAAGATTTAATTGGCTGTGCAGTAATGTTTTTGTGTGACAACGGGAATAACAAATTCGTGTTGTCTGACAACTAATCTTTTCCTATCCGTGTATTTTTACATGATTACTCAAAGTAAGGACTTTCATAAATTCAGGTTAATTTAAGTTATGTAAGGTTCTTTAGGGTTGTCACACAAAAACGCACTGCGACGACATAGCAACATCGTTGCCGCCAGTTGCAATGTAGCGGGTGACTACTCGAGCACAAGATTTCATTCATCAATTCCATGACAAACTTAAATCACCGTATTCAAGTGGCAACAAAGATATTTGAGTGGCAACAAACGAGATAGATACCAACTGTAGATAGATTTGACAGGCAGCGCGGCTGATGGAGCTTAGTCGACATTGCTTGCATACCGACGTGAATTAGGACTGGCTTGTGAAGTAAGGGCCTATTCAGACATGCGACATTAATTGTCGTTGTAGCGAAATCTAGAGCTACTTACTGCTTTCCTTAATTTTGCTTATGATACATTGCTAGCAGCAAAGCTCTCAAACAAATACCCGTAACAAAACTTTAAGTACCAATTGGTATAGCCATCAAATACGACCCCCACCATTTCCCTAAAACATATTAACATAACAGTACAAGTAATATAAGCATAATGTTCTGCTAATGCCAAACTGATTAGCAGAACATTATTTTATCGTTTCACAGAAATTATCTGTGTCAAAGAGGAAGATTCTAAGAATGATGGCAAATTCATAAGCATAAAAATCGCACTAGCGTAAACAATGAATTTGGCTAAAGGGATCGCGGTTTTATGTAGCGCACTTTCTGTCGTCACAACGGTAGGTAACATAATCTATAACCAAATAGGCCCTAACTGTTATGTATACAGTTAAATCCACACCGCCTTAACTAAGCTGAATGAGTTGATGGTTTTACGGCACGTGGATGGTGTCGAGTGTTTCATAAGTCATTTTTAATCTGACCACTGCCCGGTGAATGTCACAGATATTTGTGTTAATTTGAATCACCTTCGGTCGTGATGGCTGACATTAAAGTTATAAATGTTTCTTAACTAGATGCGGTCAGGGGTTTTAGTCGTCTCGGCTGAGGTATGAGTGAGTCAAGAATTCATGACACCACTTATAAATGGTTTGAACTACTATTATCATCATCAATCGAAATATTTATTAATTTCAATAATACAGATTATATAGGTGACATTAACTACGAGTCAAAACTCAAACCATTACAATACGCCATGGATCAAACGTAAGTTTCAGCTTTTCAAGAAGCCATTTCAGATATTTCAAGCCCCGTTCTCTGATTTTATAACCATTGCCCAATATACTAGTTCAACAATAAAACCAGCTGTAACTGCGTGCACGTTACATGATTAAGTCGTTAAGTCATCAGGTCCAGTAACGTTATCTTTTCGAAGGTAATTAGGGTCATGTCCGAGTGGCTGAGAACCGTGGCGTGGTATAAACATCCGTAAGCACGGATCTCAATGTTATGAGGTGACAAATTACCACGTAGGGTTATCATTTCGAAATTTGACATAATATTTTGACCAAAAGCTACACATTTCAAAAAAGTGTGAAGGCGGGTGTACTGTACTGTACACTCTGTAAAGCTACACACGGGCACGAACTGAGCGGTTCGCGTGCATCTAGGAACATAGTATGGACAATTCAATTCAATTAAACTCATTTATTCAGACCATAGAAAGATGCATACTACACTTGGTAATGTCAAATACACTTGGACACCTTTGGACATATTCGTGAGCGTTTAGCAATAGTTCACATGCAAGTTATAACGACGAATATTAAACGTTCAGTAAAAATTAACGTATAAGTAAGTTAACATTCACGACCAATTAACCGAACGAAGTCAGAACGGAAGTTCAATAATCTGGGTACGCCTGGAAAAATCCGGACGGATGGTAACCCTAGATGGGTGTGACCTTTTTCACGGTTGACAGGCTAGCGTTTGACCAAAGCTCAACTACTTTTGAGTGACAGCATGCGTGTAATAGTTTTAGGTAAAAAAAAAGGTGGCTTTCGCATCACCAAAAGCGCATTATATCCGTGATTTTCAACTTACATTTGGCGTTATGAAAATCTTGGATTTATGTCCTAAAAGGTAAACAGTAAAGTAAGTAAAAGTATCTATTATTTGACTACGGAAGTAAAATAATGTTTTCCTATATCCTGATATTTCTCAACCAAGTGGTCAAAGATGAGTAAAAACACGTAAGGAGCATACAATATCCCAACAATCCTAAGTATTGTTCATAACCAGATTTATTTTATTTATTCGTCAAATTTCGTTAAGAGCGACTTACTTCCGCATTATGATGTGATGATTTATGATATAGACAGATAACGTTAAATTATCTTTGCCAAATGATTGCAAGGATGTTTTTAAATTATGTTTCGAATATTTTAAATCTAAATTCACGCTTGTAATTAATTGGACAGACCTCGTTTAATAATAGAGACGTATCTTGAGATGAGTCACAGCAGTTATTCACTTCGACACGCCTTTTTAGTTTTAGCAGCTATTGGCACATAAATACTTTAATTTATTCACACCTTAATAAAGCTTTCGCTAGTGACTAATGTTATACGGCTGCATTCTATTTCGTAAAATACTTCACAAAAATCTTAAAAAGCAAATAAGTTCATTAGAATTTTTAAAACTGTTGATTCGTCTGCGTATGTTGGGCGTAATTAATATAATTTAAATGGTGATCAATCATTATCATTGGCATCAACCATTTTCCCTGTGAGTGTTAGCTCTGTGCTCTTCAGTGCGCCACTTTTTCTGGTCTTGTGCCAGTCTCATCCAATGCCTTCCTGCTAACCCAGCAAAGTCATGTCATGCCACCAGCTAACCGAAGGTCTGCCTCGAGGTCGCTCTCAGTTTCATACCCACCATTCTGTAAGTGCTTTGGTCCACCAAGTCTATAATTGCAAACAACAAACTTCGCAATCCATTATACACTGCACGCTGCACTATAATTATTGTAAGCGACAAAGCAAGCTCGTAAAGGCCCATGGGCTAGACCTGACGTCAGAGCTTTGGACCTCTGACATTATATTTCAAGAGCCCTCCGAGATCATACATAGTTGTTTAGAACAAATAAACGTGACCTATGTACTATTATTTCTTCTGTGACACAAGTTCCAGTATCCACTATCCATAAGCTGACGTCTTAAGACTTCTTACGCCCTTTCGAGCAACTGAACGACTTCGGCGTAAGAAGAAAGGGTTCTGCGCGGCATCAAAGGGAATAGAACAATCCGTAACAAATAATATGACATGTTATTTGTAAATGAAAATGCCTTGCACCAAATAAGTACTAAGTTCTGACTATAGGAGCAGATTAAGCAATAGTCGCAATAACCCGAGGTCATCGGCACCGCCGCCGGCGCTATAAATTGCTTTTCCCTGAATCAATCAATGGCTAATCTTTTTCACGCCATTGCTCCCTACGTGATGCGGTTGCCGATTGAAAAATCGACGATTTTTTATCGGTTATAGATTTCCATTTGCCGGCCATTTTGTCTCAAGGCAGCGAGCGAAGGCCGTGGGTTATAGGCACGTAACGCTGACACCAGGGCTGGCTATACCGCTTTTACGAACTTACTTATAGGTGTAGTACGTAGATCGAGAGTTTTTGAAAAACTCTGTTCTTATCACGACTTGCACAAGATACCCGGACGCTTTGGCTTTGGCCGTCCTTATTTACCAAATCAGATTCGCAAAAATGAAAAGAAAGTAAGACTGGGTTTCTTAAACCCCAATAATGTATAGGTACATGTATAGTTCCTGCAGGATAGCTAAGTAAACAGCTTGCTAGTGTCAAGTGCCATATAATTATCGCGCTCCATTAGTCTATCACTGCATTTGTATATCGCATTCGCGATGTCAGTGAAAGTGAACGGGGGCGATGCGCGGGCGCCATTTTCTAATCTCTACTTCCGATGATCATTAAAAGCTCCGTTTAATATAAACAGTTAATCAGTATGGTCCTATTTTAACCCGACTGCGGCGAAGCCAAAAAAGAAGGGTTATGTTGGATGATTTACTTTGGGCTGCCGAAACCGCAGATCATCGAAGTTAGCGGTAGAGCGAAAGGGAGGTGAGAATTTTGGGGTTGATAGACAAGTGACTGGTAGTCTGCTCTATCCAACATGACACGCCTTTTCTTTTCTTCATTAGTACCTACGCTTGCATTTTACCCCCACTCTTCTCATAATGGCTGAAAGTGCAAGTGTGCAATGTTTTTCTAAAATGATCAGAGAGCCAACTTCATTTATGTTAGTGATTGTATGGTCAGGCCCACTTAGACGTCCTTCATGAGATAAACTGCTTCAGTCATAAAAATGTAATAAAAACAAATAGAGTTACTTAAATACCTTCAGATTTGTAATGCGAAAGTAAGGAATTGTTTTCTTAAAGTATACAAAGGGTTTGTGTTGAAATTGTGTTGAATTTATGAGGTTGAAGTGATCTAATAAATGTGTGAAGTCGACTTACTGTTACTACTGCTAGTTTTCATCGCGAGAGGGCATTAAAATCTCGTTTACAAACACTTGCGATTTTACTCGTCCTTAAACGTCCAGTTGTCTAACTGGTAGTTTGTTATCTGGTAGTTAGTTGCGTCAGGTACTATGATGGATACGGTTTACTTGTTTATTGCGGCCATAAAACGTACTTTAACTATTCTTAGTGGATTCTGCGGTGTATGATGTAGTTTTGCTAATTGCTCGAGCGAAGCATCTCTGTAAGGATTGGATTTTTTTATTTTATCTGTCCGAATGTTTGTATAGATATAGGTAATCGCGTACAGGTCATAATTTGTAAAGAATCTCGACGAAACTTTTATCATAATATGATAAAATATAATATATATATTATATATACATAATATATAATATGATAATATTTATATTTTTTTGTCGTCGACGTATTTTGGTATTTGATTCGAATATGGGTAAGTAGTCGATCAAGGGGTCGTTGAGATAAAAGGTCGTGATTGTTGCAAAAAGTTTGTTCCCACGAGGTCTACTGTTCGCAGAACTACTAGTGATAAACCTACACATAACTACGCGTATAACAATGAAAACTGTCGATTACAGCTTAGCATCGCAAACCAAACCAAACGCCATAAACCCATGCTGGATCGCCGATCGTTTTTCTCTTTTACAACTCGAAAATAGACCCGAAATTCGGCTATCAAACGTAATTTCACCTCATAATTGAACATCTGTCTCGCAATTAGAGTCACAACAAAACTTGACATTCACCTTTCATCGAACCCGACAAGTGAACCGTAAAGCTAGGGCCACACCAAGGCAACGTTGCGTGGCGTTGTGGCATGCCACGTAAACAAATAAAATCAATTAA
Organism: Alcis repandata; assembly: GCA_949125135.1. Lineage (NCBI taxonomy): Eukaryota > Metazoa > Arthropoda > Insecta > Lepidoptera > Geometridae > Alcis > Alcis repandata. The sequence goes on along the minus strand of OX421226.1, from coordinate 3,132,511 downwards.
TTTTATGCTTGAAAATCGAAATAATTATGATTTGTCAGTAGTACATACTTGATGACAATTGCGCAAAAAAAAAACAGTTGAGTGGTAATAAGATATAACTATAGAACAGCTTTTTAATAAGTTTCACAGCAAAATTGTTAATTCGTGTAGTGTCTTACCATACTCTGTATAATCATCTAATTAAACCACGCCATAACGCTTTTGCTACATCGGTGTGGTTCCACCTCAACCGCCAGTTTCCGGTTTGACACCGCGAAAGTTGGTACGCGCCGAAACGACTCGCCATCGGAACCCACAGGTTCAAGATCACAACTTTCGATAAAGAAACCGAACGGTGTCGTAACTCCTATCAAACGACTTATGACCCTACAACGTTATAAAACAACAACGTAACAGAACGTGTCGAAAGTCGCCAGATACGTGAATTTTAATCGCCCGATTAACGTTTAGAAACTGACGATATTTCATAACTGTGAAAACAAATGGTATTATTTGCATAGGCTGTTGGCGTAAATTGGATGAGAATTTGGAGCGCGAATAATCAGCTTATTCTAATATAAGCCGAAGATATGGAACCAATATTAAGGTGTTCACCGAAGATGATGACGACGTGGACGAATTAACTTCTAGTTCTAGTAAACCATCAAAATGAAAAGAGCCCTATACTCAGTAGTGGGAAATTACGGACTGAAAATGACACTGAATCACCAAGATACACGAAATAATACGTTGTTGTCAAATAAACAAAAATTGTTAATGATTTAATTGTTAATAACAACTGTCGAACAGTTAATCATACTCTTGCTGGGGTTCAGCGAACTCCAATCTAAGTTTAGAACAATCGACTCAGAGAAAAATCTTGTTTGCTGGAGACACGTGTAAAAGTTTCAACTTTCCACTCGTCTAAGGCCTAGAAGTTTAGCTCCTGATCAAATAAATCAGCGCAAGTGGGCTGGCTGGCGCCACTCCACCCACTTCTCCACGGTTCCACTTCACAGTCTCATAAATAAATTCCCGCATAAACAATCCTGTTTTGTTTAACCCATATGGAAACCCAAATTAGCAAACTAAATAGCAAACTTGTCTAAACAAAAGTTTATGTAAACTTTTAAAAGTCGGTCGCATCGGAAAAATCCCATGTTGTGTTAACGCGAAACTGCTTGTACGCTATTAACCTATTTCTTCCCTGATACTTCGAATTCGCCCGTATTCAGCGAGATTTTATGACAGTATTACATCTTTGCCCATAAAATCTAGAGTTACAGCATCTAGTCTTCATACATAACTGATTTATTTCCCTTGGCTCTTTATTTTCTAAGAAACGAAATGTATTTATTGCTCTGCCCTGAATCTATACCAGATAACACCCAAGTCATTACTGTTTGCATTACCTGATTCGAATTTAATGTATATTTGAATGTCTCCATTACGGCGAATGCTTCGATAAATTTAATAGTATCGATTTATGGTCGAATACAGTTAAGTAACGATTATATTTATCGATTTTTATTGCGTTAGTTATTATCGATAGTAAATTAACAGTCGCAAGGGTTGCTAATTGCTCCGATAAGAATGTTCCGTCGCAAATTGCTGTTGGTAATGTTGTTACATGACGATGTTTTGAATGCTGCTTCTGTTGATTTCACATTTATTTATGTTTTGTTTTTATGAAACTGCCATTAGTATCAAAAGGGCTTCCGCAGTTAGTCACAAAAGAGATAAAATCTCAGTTAACTCAAATTAAACTAACTACTCGTACTCGTCAAGTCGTAAACCCACGTTTTTGTAAACACGACACCTCAGTGACATCATTTGGGTGGTTGTGTGAAATTAATTGAGTCTAAGTAACTGAAGGCCCATACAAGGTCTACCTTCCGGCACTTGAGGTGTTAAATTGATAATTTGCCAAAATTACTTAAACAATATACAGGAAGTGGCAGACAATGTATTCAATAACAATGTTGCACGGTGTTGTATTGGAGTGGAATGTATCTATTTATTTCGTACTCAAGTTTCTGCTTTACGTTGCTTTTCAAAGCTAATATAAGTAATATTTTTGCTTTAAAGCATTTTTGTAATGAATTTGGAGATAAATAAAAATTATCTTTTCTATTCTACTTTTATAAAATCAAAGGCTTTACACTTTGCAACAAAAAAAACATGCTTTAACCAAGACTGACGTAAGAGTAAGAGTAAAGAGAAATATAAGGATAAAACATACGGAGACACTTTAAAACTTCAAAGTACCGCATCTAAATGTAAAACAATGTTTCTTAGATGATCCAATGACTCAACATCACTAAATCCTACATAATCTGCCAACTTTGACATAGAAAAAACAACACGATTCACACATAGCTGTTAAATCATTAACTACCTTTACATAAACAAAGACAATGAAGCTAAAACCTCTTGAGGTTACACCAACCTCCAAGCAGGCATTTTATCCGTTTTGAATTAATTTTATCTAATTATAAGCATTAATTATCTAATGGGAATGCGTGCCATGGATCAATTTACAGGGCTAATCAATAAATCTATTGATCAATAAACCAACGGCATAGTTGCAGTGGTTGCAATAGATATAATAATTAAAGCCTCAGATCTAATTAACGATTGGCAAAGGTAACTGACGTTGGCCATTGGATGCAATGATAAAGTTAAACTTGAATTAAACGCAGTCTAGAACAGTCTGTCATACTGTCGATTGTATTGATCAGAACTATATAAACTATATAGTCGAAGTATATCGTACACGTGAGTATGATTGGGTCGGATTCATGTGTTTTTAACAAAATATGTCAGAACTACGGCAGTTTTTTAACCGACTTCAAAAAAGGAGGAGGTTATCAATTCGACTGTATGTTTTTTTTTTTATCATTTTTTTTTATGTTTGTTACCTCATAACTTTTGACTGGGTGAATCGATTTTGATGATTCTTTTTTTATTAGAAAGCTGACGCTTCCCATTTGGTCCCATTTCGATTTAGTCCAGTTCTGATAATGGTATCCATGAGAAAACCATATAAGTCTTAAATTTGCATTAAGTACGTAAGTAAGTAAGTACGTAAGTAAGTAGTCGGTCTTTTGAAGTCGGTTTTTGTTTTTTGTTTTGTAAAATAATGTTCTTGTGTCATAGATAGATAGATAGATAGATCAACTCTTTATTGTTCACACCATAAATTACAAACAAAAGGACACAAAAATATCTGAAAATCTGTCATACTGTCAAACATAACACAAAAAAAAAGGAATAAAGAAAGATGTAGAATCTTTCCAATTTTGACTTTCCCATAACTTAACTTTTTCTTTTTAACCGACTTCAAAAAAGGAGGAGGTTCAAAATTCGATTCTATGTTTTTTTTTAATGTTTGTTACCTCATAACTTTTGACTGGGTGAATCGATTTTGATGATTCTTTTTAACCGACTTCAAAAAAGGAGGAGGTTATCAATTCGTCTGTAAGTGTTTTTTTTATGTTTGTTAGATACCTCATAACTTTTGACTGGGTGAATCGATTTTGATGATTCTTTTTTTATTAAAAAGCTGACGCTTCCCATTTGGTCCCATTTCAATTTAGTCCAGTTCTGATTCTGATAATGGCATCCATAAGAAAACTTAAATTTGCATTAAGTACATGCGCGACAAATAGATGAATAACTCAATAGTCGGTCTTTTGAAGTCGGTTTTTGTTGTTTTGTAAAAATAATGTTCTTGTTTTGTTAGAAAGCTGACGCTTCCCATGTGGTCCCATTTCAATTTAGTCCAGTTTTGATAATGGTATCCATGAGAAAACCATATAAGTCCTAAATTTGCATAAAGTACGTGCGCGACAAATAGATGAATAACTCAATAGTCGGTCTCTTGAAGTCGGTATTTGTTTTTTTTTGGAAAAATAATTATTTTTGACTTATTTTTGGAAGGAATTTTTAAACTATGGCGGTTAATTTGATTTCTTTGTCACAATGATATTATTAGTTTTAAAATAATACACACGTACTCGTAGTAAAACAAATACAATGCTATAACATTATTATTCATAACTATGATGCTTCAACTCTCACCCAACTAGTTCTCATCCGGCTCAGGCCTTACCTGTAACAAAGATTTTAACATTACTTATTAGATTTCAAAAATACACATTAAAAAATCGTTGCAATACAAGTCGCAAAACGCTCAAAGGTGTTCCTTTGACAGTGCGTTGATAAGATTATTAATCGAGATGACAACTATGTATAACAAGAAATAAATATGTAATTGAATCAAAGAACATAATGTAACAGCTGATAAACTAAAAAAACCTACTCGTAGAATTGATAAAAGCTTTCGATCTTGTTTTGCCACTGCAGTTACTCTTACAATGTTGCGTAGACTATAAGTGTCTGTATGTGCGTACACACTAGTTAACTAGCTTTAGTTAATTACTGAGTAAAATGTTTAAAAATCTTTCTATTCACAATTCCAAACACTCGCCGAATTTCGCATTTCGTATTCAGTCGCTTCTTGCTAACGTCCAATCAATATTCTTCTGGGAAAACGCCGAATGTTGTGCTAGCGATGTGATAAATTGATTCGATGTATCGAGACGTGTCCCGCATTCGTAATCGATTATAATCGCCGTGTCTGATTCGGACACGTCATCGTGAATGTCACCGTTGACTCCCGGTATTACAGCCGGCAATAAAATGCATTGATAGTTGCATCGCCGATTGACAATAACAATGCTCGATTCGATGCACTATGTTAGATTAATAGACTATATCGATAAAAAACAAAGACCGAAGAAGCCACCATTGAAGACCAAGTACATATCATTGACGAACTTATCTGACCATACGAGTCAATCAAATCAAAAAAATCACAGTACCTAGTCAAGATAAAGACCAAGTTTAACTTAATATCAACATCAAGAGCCAATCATTGACTTAATAAACAAAATAAACCAAATAATGAAGAAAGTATTTAATATTTACAAGCTGTGCAGTGCAACTGCAGAGACAAAAAAGCTCGATGACAATTATTATTGTCATATCGTAACAGTTGAAAAGTTGACCCGCAGACCAATCACGGCTGATCAACGAAAATTAACCATTGATTGATCAACCGGACGACGGACAAGTGAACTACTTATTGAAATTGCTATGGAACTGGGCCAATTCGTCTTTAGTGCTCTTTTTCATTGGGTTGTAATGTTTGCGCAATTTAGAGCTAAAGTTTTACTGAACTGAAAGTACGAAGCTTGTATAAAGTTTGATTTACCTTGTTTGTTTTGCACGAATTCAATCACATCACACATAATCGATTGAAAAAATGTAACGAAACGGAATCGCTGGAACTGGTTTTGAATGAAATTATTCTTCATTCATGTTAGCTGGACCAATCGTTTCGTATGTTGGCATTTAAGAACTGGATTAGTTGTCAAAAGCGAATTGATTGTGCAGGCGAAGTTCTCGTTTATCATGTCATTTACGTTTCAACAGCAACGTACATTTCTTCTGTTGTGCTTATATCGTCCGAAAAGTTTAGTCGCAGCTTCGCAATTGCGTTCTATCGTTCCAGAAAATTCATCATCAATTAACGTCATATTACAGATGCCAATCCATTGATCGTCCTTCAATATCACAATTGATCAATTAAAATTACAATCCATTACTAAAGCGAAGGGCCTAGAGACATTTCGTAATAAGCCAGATCGATTGACACGGGAGGAGCGAAGTGCTCCGAATCGATTAGAATTCGATTCGGCACAATGGAATCGAAGTTGCACAACTATTGAGGTTAATACCGTTCAAGGACTCCGCTAGGCGGGCCTTATTGACGAATCGATTGAGCTTCAATGCTGTCACGGTGTTCGATTAATAACAAATGATTTAATGGCATCGATTGTGCAGTGGCTACTCCTAAGTTCACGGCTGCGAGCGATAGATCTCTCGACTCTCGATACGGTCGATTTTGTAACGATTCTAATGCGAATGAATTGGATCGTGTGTAGGAATATGCATCATAATTGTTGACAGCCGTTACGTTCGAATGGACTCCGGATGATTGATCGGACACGCCAATGGAAATAGACCAAGTATTGCAATCAGTTTTTATAGAAAAAAAGCAAGTCCGATTGCAGATATAAATATTAAAGAATTCGCAAAGTTGTTAAACCATCAATCATATTCCACAAAGGCAAGCTGACTATGAAGCTGGTTCTTTTTGCCATTCAATAGAATCATATCCAAAGTTCAGGGCGAGTTCTGTAAAGAAAATGTTTGTAAATAAAATCCATAGGTTTTCATTTCAATCAGTATTTTATGCGGCCTCATGAATAAGGCAAGTCACGATGCACTCTCCTATGCGCGAAACCATTCGATTTTAATTCGCAGCATTCCAAAGTCTCCGTATAATCGCTCGCCATCACTCACACGATCGAGAATTCCGCTGTCGATCGTAAACATATCGATTATGAAGGACAACGTCAACAATCGAATCGCTGATAGACGTTAATAACGCGTTCGGCGTCCCTATCGGAGCTATTTATCTGGCGTCTGAAACCGCAGCATTTCAACACTAAGATAGTATCGAATTAATTGGGACATAGTCAACATAGACTTTAATTATAGCTGTCGATTGAACTATTTCAATTTAAAAGAGGTGCGACCTTGTAGGTTTCGTGTGTTCTGTTCTGCGGTTGCACAATGGATAGTGCGGGATCGTGCGCAGGAGTCGACAGCCGGCGTGACCGAGGCGTCACATGTCCGTGTCACCGCGTGACCCTCATGCCCTTGAATCCTCCGACTATTAACATCAAGGGCCAATATGTGATTTTGTAATAGATCATTAATAGAGCCGAGATTGCGACTAACTGTGTCAATGTTACGTTTGTGTCACTAATTAGGTATAATCTCGATTAGTAGTCGCAATCCAAGCTGTCTCGTGAGCGCATTCCTCTGATAAGATCTATATCGTTTCTAGTGAATAAAGCGGCTTCTATCTTTACATTAGAATGACCTTTATCTGCCATGTTTCTCAACTCTGCTGGCGCCATTCGAAACGTCTTAATTTTGAGTGGACCAATAAGCAAGGTCAATAATTAGCATGGAGGCAAACGGAGTTGCATTTAGAGCTCTCGTCATGAGGATGTAGGCAGTATCAATAAGTGCAACGCGCCGACATCTAGACGCCTGCGCTTCCACTCATCCGTACTTTAGTTAGGGTTGCCAGACGAATAAAACACGTTTAGTAACTCACGTTAACTAATCCTTTAATTTTTTACCGAATAACAAAGCATTCACATTATTTTGTAAGAATGACGGTAAAACAATAGGAGAAAAATGGCTACCGAAATGATCAAAAAAGCCTAAATAAATTAAAAATTTAAACTGGCAATCCTTTTAGTAATAGCAGCAATCAATGAATCAAGACAAAAAATATCAAAAAAGTAAATATGTTTTTACCATAGAGCCAACCCTCACAGGATTTAGGTCATTCGCGATCCGCACGCTGGCGCCGCGTTATGCGCGTGCGCTGTTTACCTAAGCCCACAGGATATGGTCACGTGTGCATGATGAGGGCATAATTAATCGGCATGTCATGTCGGTAGGTGGGCGTATTGATACTGATCGAAGATTACTTGACCACCAGCATTGATGGGAAGCGGGGAAGGCGACGCGATAAGGATCAGATGAATATGATAATCTTGGCTATTATTTCAATTATGCACAGTATCCTACAGCTATGATCTAGTAGGGGCAGTAAATTAAACCTATAGAGCAATACCTATAGGTCTTGTTACATTTGTCAATATTTAGAACACAATGCCTAAATTTTGATTCAGTTCATTTTATAGAGTTCAAGAAATCAAGACTTCATGAATTTATTATTATTACTGTATTGCATTCCATCGTAAATAAGCCGGTTTTCGATTATACGTCCTTTTTTAAAATTAAAGAATACAATAAACATATCACAGCATGTAAATGAACAATAAAAACTCAAAAACAACTTTTATCCTTAAGGACCCAACCCTCTACCCGCGGGTACTCCGCGTCTAAGCTTACGCAATTACATCCAACGCCGTCCAAAGCCGGCGGGCGCTGAGACATCTGGCCAACGTTCCTGGAGTTAACGATGCAATTTCGCGTTCAAAAACCCGCAAAAACTGTGAGAACGGAAACAGTAATTGAATGAGTAACGAACTCATTGGCCTGAGTTGTTTTGGTCCGCCTAAACGATAAACAAGAATCGCGAAAAATTCGAAACAGTTTTACGTGATTGTAATTGTAACAAAATCATTGACCACTTTACACGGATGGTTTACGTTTCTACACATGTTCTACTGACTGCTTAGCAAACTGTTTCACCAACAAGACTTGCGGTTTCAATTCAACCACAAACAAATCTAGTCTAAGACTTATTCCAATAATAAACTCGTACCATATATTATATTTCATCCAAAACCGCTACAGAGTTTAATACGACAAATCGTATAGAACTTGCGTCTTAACTAAATAGTTAGTACCAAATAGACCGGACAGCTTTGGACTTTTAGGTCTCAGAGGACTTTATTATTAGAATTGCTACTATTTTGTCCTGACTGATTAGATACCAAAATACTATTCAAACTAACTAATAAATCAAAGAAAGCATATCAACTTCGATAAAAGATAAAACCCCCACCAGAACCCATTCCACTATAGCCGTCTAGACATGTGGGGACGATGATCTGAGTGGTAGATACCGCAAGACCTTATTACGTCGCGTATAAATCGCGGACCGACACGTGCGAATTAACGGTAACACGCCGAATTCGGTCGTCTATCCACCTGATCAGCGGTTATTGGAGCCGAATTGTCGATACACACTCCTTTAGTACAAATTGTTCCAACAGATTTTTAAATATAAGTTTGAATCTATGTTAAAGCCACAGCTTTATCATCATCATCATTAACCAAGACTGCTGTTTTACCGACCACTTCTGACCCCAGAGCAAAGAGAGCTAAGCAAAGATATTTATTAATTGAAAAGAGCTTTAAGTTCTCAAAATTGTTCAGACACCCACACTTATTCGTCTCAACTTACTAGGTCAAGAATAGCACTATTTCAGTAATAAAATAACATATTTCCTAGAAAATGTCAACAAATATGCTTTATTTTATTATGAATGTCTTAGCGACAGAAAGAGACAGTTAAGACATGTTATTATGTTTACCGTTTTGTTATTATGCTAATTCTATCGGTAACATAGTAGACAATTAGTCAAAGTGGATCGTACACAATTTCTCGTATAAAAATAAGTTACGATATCATGTTAGTTTGTTTTACTATCGTATTATTTAGATCAGCAAACTTTATTTTAATATTTCTGATTGAGGTATTTGATCTGTTTGTCTTTAAATACCCTTTCGAATAAATAATCTGTTTTATAATTTAATAAATACCATGATCTTCTATATATTTTTTCTTTTTTACCACAAACTATTATTAAACAAATCCCTTTCATCAAGCCCAGTGGTTGCCTCCACGACCACAAGGTAACGGGCCCTCATTTCACGAGCACAAACCGTATATTCCGTGGGAACTGTCAACTAACCGCATCCACCACTTCACACTACAGATACCTCCAAGAAACTCATTATCATTCTGCATAAATAGCCACGATTTAAACTCTATTGCAATAACCATAAAGGCGTGGAGACATAAAGGTGTCCAAACATGTCCAACGCATTATTGGATTGTAGGATGTAGGCGTCTGTGGACATAAAAGCAGAGCGAAATGTTGTAACGTTTCAAACAGAGCTCTTGTCTCTTTAGCTATGCAAACACTTCTATTTGAACAAGACATAATGTAAAGAAATATCGGTCACTTTCCAACTGTTTGCTTTCAATACGATTTTGTTAACGTGGGAAGTGGGAACTACGAGGAAGCGGACGGTATTTGCATACAAAGCTAAAATAGTGTACAATTTGTGAAATATTTCAAAATATGTATACACAAACAGTATATATATTTTAATTGGATAATAGCTGAAGTCATCGCACGTAACGTTGTAATTACAATTAATAAAGTGAGTCAGTAAAGCACATATTAAGAACGGTGGAGATATAAAACTGGGACTAATTGCCAAGTTAAATCAGATAGCGGACAGTTAAGTGCCGGTTGCGTAGACGCTCTGACTAAATAAAATCATAACATTATATGGTTAGGATCATTTTATCACACTATTATCATAAATGTGAAAGCTTGTGACTTCGTATGCATGTTTGGTACTACTTTACGCTGAAACGGCTTAACAGATTTAGGTAACATTCGTAACATAGATAGCTTATATCTTGGATTAATACATAGTCTACTTTTTGTCATGAAAATAATTAACAGTTCCTATAGAATAGAAAGCAAAACAGCGGGGCGCAGCTAGTGATAAAAGTTACTGGTCCATAAAATATTCAAGCGACCGCTGTTAATGTTTTAAGATCTCTTCCAATTTAACAAACTACGATAATTTCATTGCTAAAACAAATTAAAGCTCTACAGTCTACACGTATATGGGCACAAATATTAGGAAAACATAATTCCCCACAAAAGCAATAAAGCTGCCAATTTATTAACCCCAACATAGTCTTACAAGTTAAAACTGTTGTAAAAGTCTAACAAACTCGTCGCATGGTCTGTATTATATAACTCTCCACAAATTTATACGGGCTTTTTTCGAGCATGTTCTCAAATTGGATGTGCATTTTAACAGATTGGCTAGGGTGTGTTAGTACCTAATTATATACCTAATAAAGCAGCAAATATTTCGATTGGAACATACGTGTAATCGAGTATCTAGTTAATGTAATGAATATTGTAATCGAACGGATATTAAAATGATAAAAAACATGCCTCGAGAGTGAGAACGGCTGTTTTTATAATTAAACTCTGATCATTATCATATTGTCTATAAAAAGAAAACAACTTAGTAATCTTTTACATTGTTTCTTAAAACAAAATGCCTGCGCCACATACGGTTCCACATCATAATTCCTTATTATAAGCTCATGAATTTAACATTATTATCGTCAAAATTGACGTGCCTTCATATAAATATCGGCATGTAGTCGTTTAATGAAATAAATTGCATGGAAATCGCTCCAGCCACTTCTGAGAATACTTTTTTGGCTATTTTATTAATGTATGTGTTATTAATAATCAATTTCACTTTCATGAAGGTGCGTAAACTGTTGTAAATTGTTGTGGTTTTCATAAACAATGGACGTATTAAATTCTTCCGCAATAATATTAACATGTATTAAGTTTGTGAGTAAGCAATGTGAGACAATGTTCATAAAGAATTTTTGTGAGATGAGAGAGATAAACATAAAAGTGCGAGCTTGGACGGAAACGATAAGAAATTACACTTTATGCTTAAGTAAAGGCATGTGTTGGAAAATTCAATGATTTTTATTGCAATCGCATTCCAATAAAACTTTTAACTATATTAAAGCAGATGATTGCTAAAAACGGTACAAAACAGGCATGCATGCACAAAGAGTTAAACAACCGCAATCATAGCTAACGATGGGAAGAGCTCGGGACCGCAAGCGGACACGCTGTTTATTTTAACAATGCATTACCAAAATAGGAAAACCACGCTCGTCAAGTGCAAATCGGCACCTGCCGATGACCCCAAGCCTAACGGGCATCCCTCAACCGATCAACCATTCTATCAGGACCTGCGAAATCTTTCCAGTTCCGTGAAGATACCGAACAGTGGAGAGATCTCGTTATCGTGGCGAATGTCTTGTCTATCTAGCCATATCCTCCGGTTCTTTGAATAAAGGTCGATAGGTCGAGTGCACTACAACGGCCGGTCGACGTCTCCGACACGAGCGGTAGGAAATGTGTGTCAGTTAACTGTTCAAACAAACATTGGCAAGTATCGTCAAATTAACGAGGCAGTGTGAGTCATGACTCCGATCGAGTGATAACCCTCGTCTTCCCAGGCCCGGGACAATCAAGGTCGGCTGCCGGGCTAACAAGGCGCTAGCGATCGGTTCTTCTCCAATCTATAAGACAACAATTCTCGAATGAATGACGAAAACGAACAGCAACACAATCTATAAAATCAAACCATTAAGCAACAGACATTTGCATAGAAATGCTCATTATATAACACCGCCATTGATCAGTTTGATAACGCAACAGGGTAGCCAGTAACACTATCCAGGAAATCCAATAACGCTCAAGCTATACCTCCTGTATCTAGTACTTGAATCTGACGAAGAAAGATTAACAGCGAAACTGCAGCGACCGAACAAAAGGACCAAACAATTCCGCTACCATTACAGGATCAATTAATATTGTCGAGGCAGAACCCACCTGCCCGCAGAGACCCGAGATAAGACGCGGCACATAGACAATATTATGATAAATGACGCCGGGAATACAGCCACGCTTTATTTATTACTCGCTTGCAGTCTGCAATGCAGACTTCCTTCACAATCCACCTATGGTATTAAAAAACGCATTAGATTTATTAATTAACCTTACTCTCAATTAGCATATACATATGTTAATAGGGCATCTTCATCCAATTAAACTATCAATAGGACAAAATGAAATGTTTCTGGAACGCGACGATGCCATGCGTAGACTTTAATTCTATCCTGTCAGTTCTCCGGTCACAAGATCTAAATTCGAGCACAAGTAACATAACAAGACTGCTGGCTGGCATATAATTTGCTTCGGAAAGATGCAACTATGTTGCCTGCGATATATTAGGAAGAAGCCACCCATGTCGTGGAAAACTATCTTCGGCCATACACACTTGAAGCCGAACAAAAATTAACGCACGATTTTATCGCTTGTACTAAGTACGGCGATATTTTAATGGCTTCGATTTTACATACTTCACTGACGCAGACTTTATACTTTAATCCAAATACGTTGTAATCTTATCTCAATGGAAAACACTGGAGCATTCATTCGTATAAAATGACGGAAGGCAAGAAACACATTTCAATAAAATAAACGCTCTATAAATGGTGAAAAGCGATTTGGTCAGTCACGATGTTTTTATTTTTAAGTGCGACAAAGTGAGATAAAAATTAAGCCACAAAGAGGCGAGACGGCGTCTCCGGAGGTCAGAGTTGTCGGCCCATTAATACGGAGTTAACGGGCAATAACTTAGTGGTTTAACGAGAGATATATCGAATAATATTAATTAACAATACGAGCTTCCGTACTCCAGTCCGAGGAAATAATTGAAATGTTAATTCAAAGTGACAGAAATTTTATCAAGTTTATAGCTGCAAAAAAATATTTAGTTAAATCTGAGAGCTAATGAGTGCAGTCTTGAATGTGAAACGAAAATAAATTATCGTTTTAATTTCTTTAAAATTCACACAGGAACCAGGGTAATCCGGAAATATAGGTAATAATAAATCTTACTGAAGAATGTATGAGAATATAGCGAATACGCAAAACTAGTTTCAAACAACGCAAATACGTACATTCGAGAACTTTCATTATTCAATTAGCCAGTCACGACCTTCCGGGAGGATTAACTTTGGCATTTCGTCATAACTTTAATCATTGACCACTATAAACGTAGCCTACACTTCTACAGCATCTACCGATAATAAAATCAAATTGAAGCTTGAAACAATGAAAATTGATACGAAAACATCTTTTAAAACGATCGTAGAACTACGAAATCCTCTACGTACGACCGCACAATCTAATCTTATCGCTAATAACGTCAGATAAGGCCGATTATTCAAGCCGCAGCACGAATTTTAGTCATACAACATCCACATTGAATACTACAAAAACTGTCAGAGATTTGGCAAATTCATCAACAGGAATCGTCACGGAGTCATCAAAATAAGTTATCTCACAACGCAGGAGGTCTGAATCATCCGAATATATTTGAGCAAGTGGGCAAAAAACGCACTGCCGGCTCCACCACCCACGTGGAGCTAGAATAAGGAATCCAACAATTACAATTTTGTACCAAAACATGTGTTTCAGATCGTGAATTGTTTGCGGAAGCGTTTAGATGGTGATGTACGTTTTACGCATTCCATAAGCCTAGTTAATATCGCCAAAGTAAACGCTAGAGTGGGTAATGAGGGCTTGACCAAATTAAAGTTTAGTTTTAGGCTTTTTAGAGGTTATTTATCTGACAACGCAAAAGTAGCATTACATGAAATGCATCGGGATATAGTGGAATGAAGAGAAATACCAGAGAGTGATAACCCAAGTGAATTACTTATTTAGATTTTGAATCTTTACTAGGAGAAAGCTTTTTCATCTCGTACCCTTTCACAAGTATTGTAGTTAAAGATGTTAAGAATGATATAGCATTTTTCAAATAACTTTAGAATACTCTACGTGTAGTCTGTGGTCTAAGTACGTAAACTAGGCTAAATATAAAACGTGCCAAACCCATCTCCGCACATCTAAAATAACTTGATGTTGACTTGACATGGCACATTAGATGCGCATACCTCGATGACTTCCTTATGAGTGCGGTCACCTTTGCGGAACAGCAAAAAGACTTCGCAAAAAAAACAAACGTAAACACTGGTACCAAGTAGTACCAACATCAATACATAGATGAAGTCACTATTAAAAATTTAAGTCTATAACATCTAGGCACATGTAGAAGTGTCAATAAACGATTTGCAGCTGCCCGGTGAGATTATGGCCGACTTACACTTGTCACTTTATGCAAATCTTTCGTACCATTCCTTATACTAAATATGGAGGTATTTTATGAAGATTAGTTGCGCATAAACAGCTTAAGGGTATTAATTTCAAGACGGGATTAAAACGAGGGTCAGGTTTAAGCATATCGATTTGGGATCGAAGGTTCATGCAGCCTTCCTGAATCGAATTTTGATTCCATATTTGGCTGTAGTGTAAATAAGTTCCTATCGCGTATTAGGAAGAGCAGATAAAGTTCCTATTTCCTGCTGAAATTTATAGGAATAATATAACCAAAATGTGAAATGAACCAACCATGATGGGGTTAAAATTCAAAATTATACAAAGATATATATAGATAGGTAGACATGTACGATGTAGGCACGTGAAGTTTCCTAATTTTTGCAAACAATCTCAGTAAGTATCTACCTTTCCGGCGAAAGGTCACGATAAGCTGATGAAAGACAAATAAAATCGACGACAGAAATAGAATCGTGATTGCATTAAATAAGTTGAGCATTGAACAATAGCTAAGCCCTTGCTTATAAATTCAGGACCTAAGCGATGCATATGGGAATCCCGACACGAATGTAGGACTAACAACGACATTTCTATTCAGGCTGGAGGGGTGAAACGGTACCGAATGTCTTCGCATCCGATCTAACTTGGCTCCGTTCCCAGGCTCCTAATGAAATTCTGCCTACAACTGAGCTACTCATACTTAGCACTTAGTCAGTCGAGCGTTCTTGAACTCTCTTGAAATGAGTTGATGACTAATTTTATCTACTTGCTCTCTTACTTTGTCTACATCATCGTGTTTAATTTGGAAAGATGCGCCTGATTTCCGTTTGAAGGAGACATCAAATATCAAACACTCGACGCCAAACTTAGTTCGCAGACTTTGGAAATCACAAATCCGTAATTTATCGTTTCCTTCCAATTTTATTTTCACAACACGATATTTGAATTTTTCTAATTTACTTTGCTTCGATTATGACATTAAGTTTCAATAAATAGATTTTGTTACTTGATTACTAGCTGTTTTATGAAAATGTATAGAATTATAGAGCTAGTTTTAGATTTTTTTATCTTCGAGAGTTAAGAGGCTGTAGAGGTGACCGTCAGCTCTCCTTGATTTATTGACCACAATGTGCGTAGGCGCAGCCCACTGCTGCTACTTAGTCGTTACAAGCTGCGGTACAATTATTCCAATTAATTAATTTTCGCCTTAAGATATTTTTATACTTTTGAAGCTAGTAATACGACATGTCAAAATTAAATCGGCCTCTGTTTCGAAGATGTCATTGACTTGTATTGTATTTTTGACGCTCGCTAAATTATAAAACTTAAATTATTTTACATTTTTTTTCTTTCCTTTTGAAATAATCAAGATTTTTTGGCCAACAATGAATTTTTGAAAGCTTACATAAAATTACGTTCAAAGCCGCCAATTACAAAACTTAGAAACGAGACGCGTCACAACAAAAGAGCAAGTGTTACTGACACTATAAGAATAACAAACGAAAAACCGAACTCGGTCACATCCGGGGAACAATCAACTCTAAGGCTGATTGTCAAAGAGGAAAGCAAAAACGCAGTTCATAATGAAACAAGAAACGTACCGGCAACGCGACCTTGAGACGAGAAAACACTTAAACAAAGAGTGATCACGAAGGAGGCTATTGTCTACACCGCCATGTGTCATGCCGCCGAGCCGCGAACATGACGGCCGCATGCATTCCACATCTGACACGGGAGCAAAATCTCTCCCTAACATGACGCTACCTTAAAAACTACAAAAATCAATGAAAACCAAAGTGCAAACAACGACCAATAAAACAACCAATTAATAACAGAAAAACGAAGAGAAATCTGGTCCAATATCGAAGACGAACAAAAAAATTCGTTGTTACAGTAGCGAGGTGACCAGAGGTCTTCAAGTCGTGCGGATCATTTTGCGACCGTGACCTCTAGAAGCCAGAAGATATCACCGAGTGACCGGCTGTCTCTCGCGCTTCTGTCGCTTTCTTCTGACCCGCTTTTCATAAACAATACTTTGCAGCGTCGTCGGCCCGCTCGACGGCCGCGAGAAAGTGGCCGATAACGTACGAGCCGGCGCTTGCATCCATTTCTCCGATAGCCATAAGCCCATAACATTCAATACGCAAATCCGTCCACGACGCCGCAGCATTGTTGCGGCTCGAATTCTCGATCGGCCACGGAAAACCAGTAAATGATTCTGGTCCAATTTACCGTGTGAACTGTTTCTCTCGATAAACAAAGTTAATTAATACACGAGTAAGTTTCCAAAATGAACTTCAAAACCGGCACCGTTACGTAAAATTTAGAAAATGTAATCTGGTTACAATATTTTCTTTCGATCTGCTGCGCTCTAATGGATACAAATTATGGCGAAGGGTCTCAGGTCGCTGGCGCGTGTGACTGCGTTTCGAGGGGAATGACGCGGCAGATGTTTTGTGTGTCGTGTTTAGGGACATCTGGCATTCCGGTCGGGTCAGATTCCGCAAATCACATAACAAATTCACCGCAACCGAATACGTGCCCGTCAAGTTAACGCACAAAACGAACAGCGTGTGATTGAGATGTTTTAGACAGAGTGACGGATTTTTATTCGTCCAGCAAGTGGATAACGAGCTACCGGTCGATAAAATGAGGATGCGGAGTAAGAGATCTGAGCTACAAAACAATGAAGGTCATAAATCACAGCTTCCTTCGTATAACGGTTGCATCCTACGAGCAGAAGCTTCGCGGCGGGCAATCCGGCGCACTATCTAAATTGATGGTTTCCGGTGCACATTAGAGCAGAGTCTATCGCGCAGCTGTCTGCCAAGCGACACACTTCATTTGCCGCTGCGCGTGCGCCCGTAGAAAGTGACGCTTTGTCATCGGCCACACTCGCCCAAAATCGAACAAATAGACGCGTGAAAGGGACGCGTTTTGCACGAACCGTTCGCGGCGAAGCGAGAGGCCTTGTGTGAGATGAGAACGCCGAAGCCGCACATTTGGCGTGCAGGCATTCGCGATCTTCGCTTCACGCGTTGTTTCATCTCGAATTTTACCGATCAGATTCTAGACGGCAACGTTATTTTAAATTAATCCTAAATTTGATTTCTCAATTACTAATAAGTAGTACCTAATGAGGTCTTCTCTTCTGCAATCATCATCGGCCGTTTACTCCGGCTACGGCCACTGCCACCAGTCGCCGAACCGTGCAGGCACATAAACGAACGTAATTTCCGGTGATTCGATCATTACGATTCCGTTGCATCAGTGACCAATCAAATAAATTATGAGACTATTGGAACAGCGCTTGCCATCATTTTATTTACTCTAATCGATATAACCGATTGACGACCGCTTAAAATGCTCATGACTTCAATTTCATTTCAAAATGGTCGATCATGATTATGAGTAGATATATTGCCGAAAAGTTTTTGCTTCTCAATTGATTTACACCCATTCGACATCATTAATATCTTGTTATTAGGAGCGTCCGTGTCAGCGTCGCGTAGGTGTTTCGGCGTCGGAATTCATTTATTCGTGTGGGAGGAATGGTAGGAGATCAAAAATACAGTAGATCGGGTTGCGGTCATTAATCAAAGTGACCGGCAACGAGGAGATAACTGTTGGATTCGGTGACAAAAACCCTAGTTGCCGACAACCAGCCGTCAGCCGTCAGTTCCCCCGGTGGCCGTTTTAGGCCCGTTAACAACGTGCTCGGAAGCTGTTTTCCATCCATCATTCTCATTTTCTGGAATCCAGAGGTTTTTTTACTAAGATTATTCGTCCCTGTCCACGAGCAGTCTGGCCGCTAGTAACTGCATTCTCACGACGTTAGTCACAGAAAAAGGTTAATTAAATCGGAACGTATAATGATCTCCCTCAGGTTAGCACGTAGGTCGATGAGTCATGGCGAGGATAATCGGTTAGATCAGTCATCGCTTACATCATCCCCATAACTCTGAAATAGGTTCTTCTCTCTGTCTACCTATACTTAGTTAATAAATTAATCGAAGAACGCGAAACACACGCTGTAAAAATTGTTTTGTCTCAACATAGTCGTGCCATCATAGACAATAGGAAATGAACATTACTTGAAACAAAAGCAGTGAATATTAGATAAATTGAACAGCGTAGGGCCGAGAACAATAGCCACAGGGAAAGGCCAAAATAAAGGTCAGGGCTAAGGCAGACTATTAAATATTCATGGGCGTATTCGCATATTGTGTGTACGACAAAGAAAACATTTTTAATGCGCTCGGTGCATAAACTGCACAACTAGAGGACATGACACCGGCTGGGCTGCCATCATAAAACGACACAAAGTGACATTGAAAAAACGTGATTTGCCGCTACAGATTTTTATGATCATTCTCGAGAATTTTTACATTTCCTTATATTTCCATTTAAAGAAGTGTCTTAAAAGCTTTTTTATGGCTCCGAAATTTCAGAATTTTAATGCGTTTTATATGGAGTATGAGTACCTAACCAAAGGTCATCGCCTCTTTCTCAATATTATTGTAAGTACATACTTTCATTTGCGGTTTTGTTTGATTTTCTTTTTTGAAGGATGTTAGTAAGTAGGTACTCATTTTTAATCGACTTCAAAAAAGGAGGAGGTTTTCAATTCAATTGTATGTTTTTTTTTATTGTCTTTGCAGACTTGCGCCGCGCCGTGTCTACTAGGCCGAGCTACGTCCGAGGGCGGATCAGCCCAGGCACGGTTTATGCAAATGCCTGACCACCCCACAGTCTCGGGCCGGCGCGCTCACCATGAATTCATTAGTCATGGCACTGCAGACACACCCCTGGAGAATTTCTCTCAAATTGTTCGTCAATTTATTGATGTGGTACCTACATGATGCCTTCCAGGCGAATGTTAAAATGTCTGAATGAGCCATAAAGCAAACTGAGAGTAGAGCTCAACGGGATTGATGAGAAGCAACTGCGAAGCCTAATGGATTCGCTTCATTTTCGCATTACACTTTCACCCATGTCACAATCAGCGCAGTGTAAATTTTAATCTCGGTCGCTCAATTATAGAATTCAATTAATTCTCGCAATACATGTTTATTGCAAGAAACATTTCATGTCGGTGGCAGCAAGACGTGTGGAGCGGTCGCGGCGTCCGACGGCTCCGATTACTCGCGCCGGTGCGCGCTGTCCTTGGACTAGCTGCTTACTTCTCACAACATGTAGTAAAACAAACACGCGTACAGAGACAGACTTAGAACGGAATTCCATTCCAGTCGATCCGAGCGTCCATTTCATCTAAACCATACACATGACCGCGTGCCATCTTGATTGTGACGTATGAGGATAGGTTCGGACAAATTCGCCCGAATCGGCCGATGCCGGCGCGACATTCCGCTTCGGCGGATTGAGCCGTCAGAGGCGGCGCTAGATTTACTGGCGCGATAGCGAGCGCCCTTCCGCAGAGCTGATAAATAGCCTCTCTAATTATATTTACGCAGCGCCGGCCGACTCGCCATAAATCCTCGCTGGAATGCTGGAATAACGCCGCGTACGGGCGCCGCCAGAACCCGCGGGATCCGTCACCACTGACACTCGTATTAGATCGGAATTAGTGAACGAGCGATAAAATCTAATTCGTTTCTGTATACCGATAGATCAATTGCGTAGTATTTTAGAAAGGTTCTAAGTATAGTCCAGGATGGGACGTGTCCCGGGCGGGTTGTGGATGGAAGCGCTCCGGAAGCATACAATTAAAGACGCGTACGGAGTCAGTGAACTCAGGCCAAGGTTATGTATGGAGTGTAAACAGTGCACGTCGGGCCATGTCCATGGCGGGCGCAGGCGACATTGCGAGACGTCAATATTGGTCCGCGGATCTGGGGAGAGGGAGAACCTATTCGATAACAACACACAGTCCCAAATTAGGAAATAGCCCGTACTCTGAAATTATTCACAGGAAGTAAAAACGGCTCGTCGTAGTTTGGTTTGACATTGACGAGCGGGTCTGTTTTGAATGTTGAAGTTCTAAAAACTGCCAGGATGTGCCAGACAACAAAAGTACGAGTAGCTTTGAGTAAGTACCAGAAAAAGGTTTTGACGTTTCGACTCTTTTAACCAAATATGCTAATTATATTAATCATTATGCAAATTGTAGACATTTATGTGTCACAACTTCTCACACGGAAAACCCCGGCATTTCCATCCCGTTTACTATTACTTAATTTAAACTATTGTGATTCACAAACTGTTCTGAATAGTTCTGATCTGAATCACTGAAGCCGACTTGCTAAATGCTAATCGAGCGCAGTGTGCCGTCACGTATTCTAGTCACATGTGTTACATGTTTTTACTCAGCCTAGTTAGACATTTTCACAGGCTGCGAGCTATAATCTATCGCATTCCAAACGAGCACAACGAGATCTCGACCGATGAGATATAAAACAAAAACATCCACTCAACGGCATTCCATCTTACTATCATATTCTAAAATTAGCAGGCGAGGCGATTGATAAGCGATGCGCGGGCATACTCCGCATTGTTACTACTAAAATATTGTCCTAGATAGGCAGGCCAACGCTGTCGACGCATCTCGATCATATCTCGAGAATAATCTACCTAGGCATGCGATTTGAGCTGAGATTCCAAGAAGGGATTTTCACGCGAACTTCATACATTATCATGCGATTCGAAACTCTCAGGCTGAGTAATAAATGCGACAGCTTTTCCGATAGCCGCAGAACCCGGCACCGGAGACTATAGCGTATCTTCAAGAAGCGCATCATAACACTCATAAGCTAATCAGTCAGATCCAATTGATTCGAGTCGTCGAGCGCGTTCAATCCCGAGCAATTAACAAGTCGGCTGTCGAATCGTAATTAGGTGTCTCTAGAAGTTAGGTATGTATCGCCGCCCATATCCAGCCGGCGAAGGTCGGTGAGACTTTCGCTGCGAGCGGGCTGCGCCATATTATGCGAGCCCAACCCGAGCGTCGGAAAATTTAACTTAGTCGCCCACGGTGTGCTACGAATACCCGATGCGGGCACGACCACATTACCATACGGCCGATCTGAAGTCAACGCGGCTCCCGTGTTGACATTGGCCGCGCCGTTACATCGGTTTTGTAACCATATCAAAAGCCCGCATTCCAGCGCTCGTGCGGCTCAATGAGAGGTTCGATTGTTCTCGAGCGGGTCGCCCACGTCGCGCGAGGTGTCGCAGGCTTGCACAATTCGGATGGGCGGCTCCGGCAGGTGAGCGCCGGCCGCATGCGGCCTAGCCGGCGAAGGGCACGACCCCCGCCGCCGCCGGCCCGGCGCGTTTCGTGACGCTCGCTGAGCGGAACGATCGCATACCACCTGCCTCCGTGACCGACAGGATACAAGGAAACGTCCTGAAGAGTACTCCGTGACCGGTACGTGGGAACGGAAGTTAGTCGTGTCTGGCCATTTAGTCCTTCAGATAAGGTAGTGTCGGCGGTGTCGCGAGTGGCGAACGCCTTGGAGCGTGGCGCGGCGGACGCGCGGCCTCGCTCGCGCGCTGCGCCGGACAGATCGGGTTTCGTTCCGCAAACTCGAGATAACTGCTGTACCGCCGCTGCATACCTGCCGCCGACTTTGAACCGCGCTAGCCTTATTGTATCCCATTTAAGCTATCGCGTCCTATTTGAATAGGAAATGCGAGGTTACGTTTGTAGTAAAGTAATTAATCGCGTTTCCTGAGCGTTTGCCGGTTAGTCACCGCGGCTCCCGCGCCCGCAGCTAAAAACGGAGTTCTAATAATCGACACTCGATCTAAAATAGCCGCGTGACAAACGAAACCGAAAGTGATGCGTGATGCAACGGGCCCGAATTTAGCCGGTGCGGCCCGCGGTGCATCGGCCGGGAGGAACGCGCCCTCGGCTGCGGCGCCGGCCGTGCCAAGCCGCTGGCATTTCGCACTAATGACACGAATGAGATATTGGCGCGGATAGGCTCAAGCCGGCGCCCGTCATCCCACTCACCTACTCTTCAGAATCAGATTTAACCCAGAAACGATAGAATTCACTACGTTGGATCGCAGCTGCACATTTTAGACTGGTTTTCGTCGGTCGTACACATGTGAGAACCGTTAAAGCCTCGACGCATGAGAGCCATTTAATCCACCCTACCGTTAGCGAGAGGTCTGTGTCAATATGCAAATCAGCGATGACCGTCGGAGTCCATATGTGCGAAGGGAAGAAGGAGGAGGTTGACATAGGAGGGCGCGGGTAGCGCGGGTCGGAGGTCCGGCCGCATTCCGCCGCCGCACGAAAGTGAAACCGCATCGACGACCGCTCAGCTGTAGAAAGTCCACGATTACATCTCGGCAGCGGCGCGCCGGCGCGGCCGACGCCGGACGAGCAAAAACTGCTATCTCCACGAGTCGTGGCTCCCGGGATGCGGCCCGGCGGCGCTCCGGCAGCCGCCTGACGGCCGCCGGTGACGGAGAAATTACAGATGACCGCCGGCGCTATGCGAGATTTCGTTTCTTTACTCAAAGTCTAAACGCCAATTGTAGCGTTGATATATCTCTATCTATAGGCTCCGATGCCTTGAGTTTCAATTTCATTGAAACTCAAGGCATCGGAGCCGTGACATGTCCGCTTGTAGAAATACTACACTACGATAAACTGCGGTACGATAAACTAATTGCTAAAATTACCAAACATTACTTTATACGCCATCAATCGCATAGAATACAAGAGAGAACTCGCCGTGGGCGTCCGGTTTAGAGCCCAGGCTTTTTACTTTTAACTGGTTTTAAAAGAAACGTTATTGTTTTAGAACAATACCTGCTCTTATAATCATGAAATAAATTCTCGCAACATGGAGTTACTGAATCCTCATTAAACATTATATTAACCATTCAATAAACTCGAATAGCATCGGACCAAAAGCGAAACCTTGAGGTACGCTTTGTTTTATTAGCTTTATTTTTATGTTTTATTCATTGTATGTAAAGTACGAAATTTGCCAAGAACCAGCCATGACCTTGACCTGTATAATATTTGCCAACTACCATAGAATAGACCTTTGATAAATAATTTAACAAAGCAACCATGTCAAAGGCCTTTGCATGTTCAAAACCTTTGCCGTAATTTGAGTTGTTCTTGGAAAAGTTCAGTTCATTTCGTAGTAAGTCTTTGAATGGTGATTGAATCGAACAATTCCAGGCAAAGCGTTAATAGTACCGATGTTAATAAGTGACACTAATTGAAATATACCACCGACGTCATTTACCTACACATTAGTTGAATAGTCCATTGCTTCAATGTTTACAATGTTGTTCACAGGAATAAACATGATAAGTTTCCTTTTAATTACTTATCGGGATGGACTGGAATGAATTGAACTTATGTGACCATCTAAATTGTATACTAAATTAATATAATAATTTCGATAATAAAATAAAATAAGAAAACATTTTTCAATTTTGGGAAGTTTTCGTTATTACGACATTTTTTTGCCTTTCCGGCTTAGTCTTTTCAGCTGCACTTGAGATGGTCAAAATCATAAGCATCTTCTGAGGCTCTTTTCCTGTTCTCAATACCAGCTACGCTGTTTCCATAGTGCAATCTTCTTCCAACATTAATACCAGCCACCTTACTATTATTAATTTCCAGTATACAGTTAATTAGAGCGCATTAATATTCATAACCTAATGATTCACTCCGCTAGATTAGGTTCTGAGTCTAGATGCAAAGAGACGTGTTAGTAATAGACGTTGCTGGCCTTACAAAGCGATTCGAGTGAGGTAATTAAGCTCAATTAACTACTTGCACAGCCAGCCATTACGTCTAAAATAGCGTTTATTGCTCTCTACCTGACAATTAGCAGCTGTAGAAACAAACTGACGTAACTACAAAGCTATACTTTGCAGGTTTTGATTGGATAATTTTAGTCGATTACTCGCCCCGATTGCCATTCGAGTTTTTCATACATGGTCAGGTTCGTTACGAGAAATTCTTAACGTACTGGCAATGCTCAATAGACACTGGTTCTTGAAAAGGTAAACAGGATCGCATGGCGGCTTCTGAGAGGGAGCGAGCGGTAACGGAGTTTACGCTTATGGGGGTCATGAGTAAACTTGGTGCAGTTTGCGGAAACGTAGGTAGATACGTCTTAATGTAAAAGAACTGTCGACGGCTTAAACTGCGAGGGGAAATGGTCGTTTCACAAACTAGTCGGGCCGCTTGGAACCGGTTCCGGTCCGCGTCGGAGGGGAGATCGGGTGAAAAATAGCAACTGATCAAATTCGAAAAAATGCAATTCGTCGAGGTTGAATGACTCGCGCCGCAGATAAATAATATAGCCGTACTCGGACTCGGCAGCACTTGCCGATGAAAAAGTTCTTAGGCCACATTGTTCAATGATCATACCTTTGTTATGTAGTTAGGAACTCTTTGTTTTGGACAAATTTTAAGTTCCAAAGACAGAAAGACTTACGCCACAACTGGCGGCCTAATTGCTAAGAGCGGTCTCTTCCAGGCAACTATTAAATGGGTTTTTTAATATTGACAGGTATTTTAAAATCACATCTGGATTACAAAATGAAAACATGATGTGTGATTTTATTAATTGAATTCACGTTTAGTTTATTCATGGTTATTGCTAACGAATTTTAATTTTAATATGGACTTGGACACAGAATAAGTCAAAATATTTCTTTGCAATTCCACCTCTAAAATATTATGGGTTTTTAAATGTGGAACGGGGTACAACATAACTTGTGTAGGACCTACCTAGATAAGTACTGGCCGGTAATAATACAGATAAAATTATTCTGTAGTGCTACTAAGCTAATTCATAATTTGTATGAGTTGCTTGTTTACAAACAAAGGCAAGTTCAAAATTAATAAACATGATTTTATCGCTTCCCAAGGAACTTGATTAGTGACAATCACACTTGTCATAATCTAATAATAATTAATGAAATTAATGCAATAAACATAAGCTATTTATGTTTTAATATAGACTCTGATGTACACAAGCGTTATTTTCCTCTAATGACAATAAATAGGTGTTAATATAAAATTAAAAATTGATTCATGCAATATTAATTATTTGCGATCAACAAATTACAATACCTACTTGTGTTGCTTGATGATTTTATATGGGCACAACACCCAAGCCACACTAAGAAACCTGACAGCTACAAGAACATTGTAAAAATGATAAATAAAAGTTGCTAAAACTTTTGATGAATTTTGCTAGTTTATTTAGCAAAAAATATACCTACTTGTAAGCTGATAAAAGTACTATGTATACATACAAGTACCAAACTGCTTTGTGATGTGAAAAATAAAAGCAATTTAAAAATATGTATACAGGGTAATTCATAAAGGGTATGCTAAGCCGAAAAGGGCTCATAGTACTCATCATTATGAACAACTTTTGTTATGGGACCAACCCGAAATTCGCGAAAAAAAAATCAGCTGTTCCATAGAAAAATGTCAATGACACTCGACAAAATGTATGGAACAGCTGATTTTTTTTTCGCGAATTTCGAGTTGGTATAATATAATGTGTTTCAACACCAATGTGTTTTTGTTTTTTTTTAATGGTGTTTTGTGTGTTTATGTGTGTTGTTTACAATGTTATTGCAACTGTGAGAATTTTTCTTAGTGCTCTGGTACTAGCTTTGTAATAATGATTAGCATGACAAATATGACAATGAATAATTCAAAACCTCACTTCTTCCTTGTAGAGCGAAAATAGTTGTTATCAATCCTTATCAAGAGCCTACTACTCATCATTCAATGTTATCAGCAACACTGATATGCTAGTCATTTTCCAACCGTAAGAGGGAGATAAATTATCGTCAGCCTCTCTCTTTCGCGCATTTTTAGTTTTAAAAGGGATTATCGCTGTGAAATTAAAAGATATCAATTTTTTTATATCTGTTTTTTTTTTTATCTTCAATGTGCGAAAGAGATAGCTGGCGACTATTTTATCTCCTCCTGAAGTAGGTAAGTGGTAAAAGGTCTATCAAGAATGCAGGTATTTGATTGAGTCCTTTTTGCATTACGTTATTTAATTTTAAATAAATAATTGAGAAGCAAAAAAAGGTTTATGGTTATTGAAAGCATATTTCATAGTGCATCTACCTACCTACTTAGTGCAACCTTATCTTTGATGGCATTTTGTGTAGATAACAAAACAATTCAATAATATTTTGCAAATCAATTATTCCATCGAATAAATTTAATCAGGTATTCGTTTTTGGAAGGTATCTGAAATAATATTACATTGAATTCTATTTCTAACCTATAAATACAAAAACGCAATGCATTTTTGTACTTTTTTGGCTAACTTTTCAATGTCTTCTTTTTTCGTTGGTAGTTAAAACTTTGCCTTCTTGAACCAGGTAAATAAAAAAAAATAACGGGGTTATGAGGTCAGGAAGGTCAAGCAAATTTTGACAACCACTATCAGTGGCATTCGAATTTTGACAGTTAACATGTGAAGTTTATATCTACTGATAACGTGATAAGGAACTGACCTTGCAAATGGAGTTTGTTCGACGTGGTAGACCGAGGATATGGGCTCCGAGCGCATGATGCTGCGGAGCCGCTCCTCAGGGAGCTCCAGCAAACCATCGCTCGCCGTCTTGATGTCCGCCTTGCTAATACCATTTAACACACTCATTTTCAACGTGTATGACGACTAACGACCGAGTCGAAAAGACGTTAAAACTTTAAAAGTCAAGCACTAAACGATTCACAGTAGTCCTTACGATCAAAATTACACTTATTCGTACAAAAAGAGGCATCAATTAGACCACATGAAACATTTTAATGCCTCCGCTTTTTCAAAAGGCAACCGAGTGTTCTCCCATATCGTTGCGAGAAGAGACAGCAATCACACAAAACGCTTCACTTGCTCCACAAAATAGTAAAACAAACAGTTATCACTTCATCATTGGGCGGAATGAAAAGTAATATTTTGTTTGATCACACTCGTTTCGAGAAAACTTGTAAATTGACAAGCGCGGCGGGACAGCTGCGCATCGACGAGTCGACCGCACTTCGCCGTACACGTTTCTGCCGTTTTCCGTTGCCGTTGGTTGCGAGACGGTGAACCGGCCGATACCGTGCCATTCAAATTCCGAGTCGGGCGAATGTCGTTGTTCCAAGGGCCTAAGTTCGAAAGTTGCTCAGCAAGGTCAAACCATGAATAACTTAAGTGGTTCAACGTAGTTTCAAAGTGTGGTCATAGATGGCATTGATACTAACTTCCAGTTGCTTATTTGCAGAACGATGTAATTACTAAACTGTTAGTAGTTTCAAGCTTTTTCAATAGATGTCGCAGTAAACAAAAACGTTTGAAATGTATGTTACTAAAAATGTAATTTTACTTACATAAGAGGGAGGGGTTTAATTTTTTAAAATGGCGCGTCATTATTTTACTTTCTATGATATTTGAACCCTGCATTTAGGAATGTTTAAAATAATTCATCAAGCCAATTATTGAAGTGTAGCGACATCTACACAGTTGCATCACAAGCGCACCAAAACAGCATACCAAACAGATTCATATCGTTGATCTCAGTACGGCTTGAAAACGCTAGATGGCGCTAAAACTAAGTTACTTAATTTTGAAAGGTTCGAATTCAAATTAAAACGGATTTACGGATCTCAAAAAAATTTATTCTTCTGATTTTTGTGGTATCTATGATTTTGTGTGTGGCTCGTATGCATTTAGTATGAAGAGCTTATAACTACTTTACAAATGAATAAGTCTGACAGTCCGCATGGGATAGAAGGTGCGGGTACTTTTAATATTTTTTTACCTAACCTTTGCTGTCCCACTGCTGGGTAAAGGTCCCCCAATTTTTTTGCCAAGTTTAATTAGTACCTTCATAAACCAGCATTGCCCTAGGAACATCTACTAGACATGCTTAGTCTGTATCCTCTCTACTCTCTACCACTTACTCACCTACCCAGATAAATAATAAACAATTATTGTCACAAAGTCGTATATTTTCTTATAATTCCATTGACGTTTACTTAAATTTACACAATTCTATTTCTGTTTCAGCTTATTCGCCTCCCAGGTGGCCTGCATCACTTTTTCGAGAGTTTCAAAGCCAGGGCCGCAAAACTTCTTAAACTCTGGAATTTGGTACAACTTCGCCAGCCACGCGGCTGTGTTTGGGAATCTGAAATAAATAAAAAATGTACAGGTAAGGGACTATCAATTGAGGATGAAGAAAATTTAGGAGTGGATAAAATGGATTTCTCCCGTCTCACCACCTCCCCGGAGTAACGCACCGAGACGGCGACGGTGGCGCCCCCATGTATTGCCTAAACTTTTTTCGTTATAGCTACCTTTCGTCAGCTAGTCACCCTTTGTCCTCCCTCCGGGCCGGTAATACATTTAGGAACACCAGTTCTTGTCTACCATCTTTTCTACTAATTATAACCACAAGAGTGTCAGTTACTTTTACACGAACATATTTTTTCTTTTCCACATAAAATGCTCGTTCGTCAATGAGTTGACACTTATTTAGTATTGATCATTTTTACAACAGGTTATCAAGCTGTGATAAGATTGACACGCGTATATTCGAATTATGTTAGCGATTAGGCCTGTTAGCCGAGTTGAGATAATGTATTATGTGTGCTCCGTTAATATGGAGTTTCTGTTTCATTTATCACCTTTTAAACTTAGAAATTAAACTAGGACTACAATATATAATATACCGTTCACATTGGATAAATGGATTAATTAACCATTTGAATGCTACGGGTCGCGCAGATTTGTCTAATTTAGCAATTATTGATAATTTTTCCAATCATTTAATTATTAATTCACAAACACAGAAAAACCGTCTTCTGCACTAACTATGCACCTACCTACATAAAATATCTAAAAGGCTTAGACTAAAATAAAATAAATTTAGTCTACGCTAAAAGGTAATTTTATGATTGTAACTTACTTTTTACTATCAACTTTGAGGTAACCCTGCATAGCAGCCGTAGTGACACCAACAGAGAGGTCAGCCAGAGTGAAGCGGTTGGTAGCAATGTATCCTTTGTCCCCAAGGTAGGCCTCCACGACGCTGTAGGCCTCCTCGATGTCCGCCAGGTGTTTGGGGGTGGGCCCGGTGAGCCCTTCGAATAATGAGGGTAGCTGGAAAAACATTCTTCAATTAGAAAAATCTAATCAAGTCAATTTTTATTTCATTATCAAATGTACCTAGCTAAGTCAAAGTCTGCGTGCTTCATTTCGGACACACATACAGATTATACATCTAAATAATTATTATCTATTATCTCAAAATATTAAGTAGCTACGTAGCTACTCCTGCTCCTACTCCTACTCCTGCTAATATCATCATAACATGTATAAAAATAGGTAAAAAAAAAATTTAAGTTAAACGGTTTTATAAAACAATAAAAAAATGTACTAAATAAAACCGTGAGGCAAGAAAACCGTGGGACGTGCCCCACGGTTTTATTTTAGTCTAGTCTATGCATATGTTTATAATTCCCACGACTGTATCTATTTGATTATTTTTTGGTTTTTAGTACATTTTTTTATTGTTTTATAAAACCGTTTAACTTAAATTTTTTTTTTACCTATTTTTATTTTCTAGTTTTTAGTTTTTATTTTATATAGTACATTGTATTATACTGGTTGAGCACTTTCATTTGATACCCATATTGATGGGATCGATAAAACCTACGTTATCCGCCATCTTGAATTTCAATTTTTTATAGTATATTGTATTCTGCTTGTTGAGCCCTTTCATTTGATACCCATATTGATGGGATTGATAAAACCTACGTTATCCGCCATTTTGTAGCGGCGGCCATCTTGAATTTATAATGATAATGAATAAACATAATTGTATTGTCACCAAAATCCAAAGTGTATACAAAATTTCAGATTAATCGGTTGACAGGAAGAGGGTGAAATTTGAATTACTAAATTTGACCCAAGAAAAAAAAAGAAAACGTGAGCTAAATAAAACCGTTTAAAAAAGATTATTATCATCTCAGAAATGTCTGATTGAAGATTATTACAAAAAAAGGTATTATATTTTCATTAAAATATAATTATGAGTCATTGAATAGATACTATCTCGCTTGGTCAGATTTCTGTGCGTATCGTAATATTAGAAAATAACGTTTTCTCAAATGGTTTTGACTTCCCTGTGACAAGCGTCTTTAAACTAAAAATCCCGGACTTAAAAGACCCTTCTATTCTGCTAAACTGAACTGCTTAGCTGAAAAAAGCTTATACTTACCTACTTATTATTATGAACAACCTTTAGGGACCAACCAGAAATAGCGAAAAAAAAATATTTTAAACATTCGACATAAAATTGTGTGGAACAGCAGTTTTTTTCTGAATCCAGGGTCGGTGCTAACCAAAAGTAGATCATAATTTCGGCTTTAAGTCTACATATCAGTTGTTTGTGACCGTATACTCCATACTTACAGCAATAACCTTCAGCCTGATGAAGAACACGGCAGCATCGAAGTACAAAGCCTGGTGGATGATGGCGCGTGTCTTCAGGTCGCTTGGGTAGAGAGATTCTTTTTGCTCAGCTGTGCCGTACTTCTCCAGGAGATATTTCAGAATGGCGTGACTAAACATAAAAATAAAAACATTGAAAACTGTCAAAAAGTAAGTAAGTTTGTATAGGCCTAAGGCCGAGTGGGTAGCCCTGGTGTCAAAGTGAAAAGTTTAAAACTGTTGTAAATAATTGGAACTAAGTATTGGTACTTTATTTATTTTGTACACTGTGGCAAGATTCACAGGTGGAACCTTGACCCGAATAGCATGTGACGGATGATGATGATGATGTGGTAATAGACAATCTCTAATTGTTATTCTAGAATAAATAGATTTAATATCCATTCCAGTCAGTATCGTGGCAGGTAAAACAGACGCGTACCGTTTGATGGACCAATGTGAAAATTGTTAATCGGTACGAAGGCGAGGCCCACATAAAACTTTTTATTTTCGTAGATAGGCCTGCGTTGGATCGCCATCTCGCCTGTTGTCGAGCAATAAATGATACGGTCTACGGTGAAACATTGCTCGCCTAGCAGAATCCTCTACATACTCGTATCTCTAACTTTTTATATTGTTGAACATAGCGGTAGTTTCTTACCTGTCTGTAAGAAAAAAGTCTTCATCTTTGAACACGGGGACTGTTCCAAGGGGATTGATCTGAAAACAATATGCAAACGTGTAGGTACATATAACAAGTAATTTTATAGAAATACATACTTAGGTACACAAAATGTTTAAAAATGAACTCTGAACGACGGTATTTTTTTATGAATGGCTTTAGAATATTTTTGTAGGTAGGTCTATAGGGTAGGTACTTGGGCGGTTTGCACCGCGACCGGTTCGAATCGCGGTGTGATTAAAAATCTTAGCTTTGTAAAATACAAAGCTAAAATTTTGTGAGAAAAAAATGCAGCTAAAGTGTTAGACATGTGTGAGAGTCTGCGAGAGGTTTCTGACAAATTAAAAATAACCTTTTAGAGGTAAATTTATGACCGAAATTCTACAAATAATACAAAATTACATTCTGCTTCTATTAGGTAAGTACATTGTTATTTTACTTCTCGTGGGAAATGATTAAAATACAGCAATAAAACATAATAATCAAAGATACATGCATTATTCAAATTCGTTTTATTACTCATAATTTTAGAGTTTACCTACCTAGAAAAACACTCCACATTATTTACATTAATTATCTACAAGCTTTTATTTCTATGAGACATCCAAAAAGGTAATCATTTTCAAATACTAAACCGAATTTGTTGAATCTTTTAACACTCGTCACCTTTCAACCAAAACAAACTACATTAATTAATCAAAATTGGTTTCGAGCCTACGATGCGACAGATAGACACAGATTAAAAAAAATCAATGAATCGAAAACAAACTTTTATTACATTGTCATCTGACTTACAACTAAATGTAAGCTCAATCATATATCAACCCATACTTAGGAAGTGGTTCAAGATTCAGTTCCAAGGATTTAGTTTATTTGATTCGTAGTTAACTTCGTTTAGGTCGAGTGGCTGGCGTCACATTTTTTAGGCCGATTGAAAGCCTGCCCTATAATTATGACTAACAAGGCAAGATACATAAAAATATTAGGCCATATTAATTAGTGATTAAACGAACTTACCTTTGTGAAGTTCTATCATAATTATACGTAGCACTTTGTCCGAAGAAATTAGTATTAGTAGATATTATATACACATGTAGTTTCGCTAGGTGACACCACTCTTTGCACTAATTGTTGAGAGAATGTAGGTAGAATTAAACAAGTTAAAATATCCGAGGGTAGATATAACCCACCTCGCCATTTTGTCGTTCTTATTCTTCATTTAGTTTAGAGATATACATATTTATATTACACACCTAATTACACCTTTGTCATTGGCATGCTTCTTTAGTTCTAATGATATTCAAGGGTTGCGTTTGCTCCTGGGGGGGCGGGAGTACATACTAATTTCTTCGGACAAAGTGCTACGTATAATTATGATAGAACTTCACAAAGGTAAGTTCGTTTAATCACTAATTATACTTCGCACTTTGTCCTCGAAATTAGTATTAGTAGATATTATATACACATGTAGACTTTGAGAGTAATGTAAAGAAGTATTGTCAATGACACGTTAATCGTGTGAAATCAACTTAATGTTTATTAAGCACAACCATAGGTACTGTAGGTATATTTTACGTGAAAATATTCATATTTTACGTTACTACCTTATTACTTAACTTAATTGTTATATTTAGCTTAAACAGTATCTAGGCATCTATTCGCCTGATGGTGTATTATTATTATATTAATAATTGCTCGAGCTAAGGACAGGTGACAGGCATCGGTAACAACCCTGTTGTAAAACGGAACGAAGGTAGTGGAGCTGTGGCTCCATCCCGCAGTGTTGCGGATAGTGTCAAGACTGACACCAAGCGAGCGTGCGGCAGTCGCAGTTTGCCGACTGGTTTAAGTGAATAAAATATCGCATTTGTCTATGTATGCCTGTAGTATTTTTGCTGGGTTTTCGTAGAAAAAAGGTAAGAAGAAAACTGACTGCTTGAAACCAGGAATGTTTATTTATATCAAGCTTTTCATTACCAATTGACAATTGTCAATTATGCATAAGTGACCTAAAACACTGTTGGTGCCCCAGGTAGCATTGTATTTAGGTAAAGGAGGTTTACCGTCGCTAAACATTTTCGATAGAAAGACAATTAGGTACGCTAGGGATTGAGGCCTTATATAGAACAACATTGTAATTGTTTAAGCAATACGACCACCACTTCCAGAGAAATCCGTCATGTTGTTTATTGGAGCTTTTAGTCAGTGAGGCAACTTGTAGGCTTCGACTTGATAAAGCCTGATAACACTCCTGCAGCCAGGGTAAGATTGGAATATATCTGCGATTTGTAATGCGATATCAAAATATTATCGTTAGGTGTAACGTAGCGATATCAGACACAAGTAGGGATTTGAACAAAGAGAACCATGCTTGTGTAGGAACATTGGTACAATGAAACATTGCTACAATCACAATGCCACATGCGTTGTTTGAAATGTTTTTTCGCAGCCTTCTTAGGACTATTGAAAATGAAGGGAAGGTGTAAATAAAAATAAGATGTCTGACCATGACTGCAAATGAATTAAAAGCGACTGCGTCAAGATCTTTGTGTGACGATATGTATCTATTACATTTATTGATGATTCGACTTTCAAATCTATTTCAGGCAGCTCAAAAGATGCTGCTAAGTATTGGGAAGCCCAATCAGCTAACTCCTATTTGATATCTGGGTGTGTTTTACGTGATTCAAAATCAGCGAGAACATTGATACATGATCTACTATAGGACGTGAAGATAAAAATCTTTGTAGCCGTGAGGCCAAATTCCTTTTGCTGTTTTAGTAAGATTGGAAATAGAATTCCATCCATGCGGTTAATGTAAGCTATCGCAGAATTGCGGTGGTGTTGTCGATGCAAAAGTATCAGACAGCCGTATAAATCCTTGGAAAAAAATTAAGAGCTATGAAAGCAGCTCGAGGTAATTTCAATGCCTTTCTTGTTTACTACTTGACCATTGAGCACTTGCAGTTTGACCTTTACAGTTCGCCCCCACCCCGTAGTTGAGGCGTCGGAATAAATTTCTGTAACGTGCACAGCACGTCGTTTCTGATATGGTGTGTTGATTGGCCTATGGCACTAATCCACCACTTAATATCGGGCAACAGAGTGTCGGGTACATTCATAAACTTATCACAACATCATAAGTTAAGATATTTGCAGCGTTTTATTTCCTTAGTATAAAGCCCATACCCATACTCAATGGCTGAACAAGCCGACACTAATAAACCTTTGATTTGTGTGAATTTCCTAAATCAACAGCGTCTCTTTTTAGTAAAATTATCTATTTCAGTTTTAATGTGTAACTTTTTGTCCAAGGTTAGACTTAGCGACATCTGATAAGAGTCTATGATCATGCCTAAAAATTAGCATGTAATTGAAGGTGTCAACACACTTTTCTCCTCGTAAGACTCAGAGAAGTAAATGGTTTTCTCGTCATTTCAATATTTATCAGTAGCATTTCAGGGCACTGACTTATTAGTAGCCAATCGACTAAATACAGATTCATAATGTTTGTAAAAGCAAACGGTGCAGTTTGCAGTACTTAAGCCGAACGGCACAATGTTACATTGGAATAGTCGTATTTGTCGTTGAAAATTAACCGAAGGTTTTTATAAAGCCATTGTGATATCTTAAAAGAAAATATGCATCTTTGAGATCAAAGGTGCCATATAGCATTTCTGAGAAAATAATTTTACTGCAGTGCGTAAGTCCCCATCCAAGTTTAAAATGTTCAGTTTTTGTAAACTTATTAATTATATTATTATTATTATTTTAATTTAAATACAATTATTTCGATTGTTTATCAGAATTTGTATATATGTGTGGTTTAGGAACAGATTCCTGAACGACCGATGAGGAAAACTTCCAGCTATCCAAGAGAGGATAGTACTATGGTCATTTGTAATTTATAAGAACCGGATTATATGCAACATAAAAAGTTTATAATAATTATGTATAATAAATTGGTGAAACATTCGTGAAATTGGTAAAATATGCATCAACATAAGTAAAATATGCAACATTACCTGTTTTTATAAATTTTTAATAAATTTTAGAAAAAAAATAAAAATTACAAGAAGAAAAATGCTGTATTCAGTTTTTTTTTTTTTTTTTTTATTTATTTATTTATTTTATTTTATTTTATTTATTTATTTTTTTTTTTTTTAAATCAGCGCAAAAAAGCGCGCGACTGATTGCGCTTTACAGACCGAGCGGTTTATGTGCTCGTATGTGTAGGTTTGACCGGTAAATTTTTTATTTATTTATTAAATGTTTCTTAATTACTTATAACAAAAATGTATATTTTTATTTTATTTTATTTTTTGTGTTGCAAGTTGCTAAGTCGCCATATAGCAAGTAATAGTAATAACTTCAGCAAGGCATGATATAACACGTGCCATTTGTTTTTGTTCGGCTTCGATTTCTTTGTCCGGTTTCAGTGCCGTTCTGGAAGGGCAGCTTTTGTTTCAGGGTTAAGCTGTGGAGCATTGATGTGCAAGCATAATTGCTGGCATAGCATGCAGGCATTGAGTACTTAGTCAAAATATTTGTATATTGTAACCTTCAGGCGCGATATATTTGAGGCGGTTGCAACTCTGAACGGGTGTCGTTTGCAATTTTCATTGTGATTATCGGGTGTTTGCCCAAAACCTCCAGTACCTCTTCATCTAATTTTAAAGGTACTGTTGTCGATGAAGTTGGATCGTCGACAATTATGTCCGCGATATTATTTGCGGTCCTGAGATCGCAAATACTAACTATACTAAGTTACTGGTAACTATAGGGACCGTCGCCGCTTTACCTCCATAAGTGTCGACGAGATCTGCGCCGAAATTATCAACGTCCTATACAGTCACGTGATTTGGAGGCTCTGGGATTCAGTCGTCTGGGCCCAGGTTTGGTTGGGGTGACTCAGGAATGAGTCGATATTGACTTGTAAGTATAGGTTTTTAACCTTATATAATATACGTTTAGTTTATATAATAACAACAAGTCCAAAGGTCTTAAAATTTTGCTCAAAGTAAATGATTAAAAGTTATTGTGTTTTCAGTTTCGAGTAACTGATCAAATTTTGAACGCGGTGGTTAGTTCGGTTACATTCATTGACAGATTAGTGGACTTTAAGGCTGTCTAGTGTCAGCAAAAAGGTTATCAGTTCCAACTGATAAAATGTCGAATGCGGTGAAAGAACCCCAATGGTTAGTTCGGTTGCATTCATTGAGATAATAATTGAACTTTAAGGCTGCCCTAGTGCCAGCTAAAAGAAAAAAGGTTATCAGTCCCGGCTGATAAAATGTCGTATGCGGTGAAAAAACCCCAATGGTTAGTTCGATTGCATTTATTGACAGATTAATGGGCTTTAAGGCTGCCCAGTGCCATCTAAAAGGAAAAAGGTTATCAGTCCCAACTGATAAAATGTCGTATGCGGTGAAAAAACCCTGATGGTTAGTTCGGTTGCATTGACAGATGTCGTATGCGGTGAAAGAACCCTGATGGTTAGTTCGGTTGCATTGACAGATTAATGGGCTTTAAGGCTGCCCGGTGCCAGCTAAGAGAAAAAGGTTATCAGTCTCAACTGATAAAATGTCGTATGCGGTGAAAAAACCCTGATGGTTAGTTCGGTTGCATTGACAGATTAATGGGCTTTAAGGCTGCCCCGTGCCAGAGGTTATCAGTTCCAACTGATAACAATATCGAATGCGGCGAAATAGCACCGCTGGCGATCTCGGTTGCATTCTTATGAACTTTGCTTTATAATTATTAAGGTAATGAATACATAGTAATACCACTACATACCTTGTCGATGTACCTACTGTACTTCGTACTATTATCCGTTGCTCCAATGAGTCCTCGGAATCACTACTAGAAACGTCACTTTTATACGACTTATTTTTCACTTTAATTTTTTAATTTTACGCATTAAAATTCCGCGGTTTTCTTTGACAGCTTTCGAGCGTTTTCTTTTAGGTATTTTTTGAATAACAAAAAGAACACTAAGTATTATACTTTTGTTGAATTGAAAGTGTCCGGAGTGGTTGAGCACTAAATTGCGAAATGAAGAATAAGAACGACAAAATGGCGAGGTGGGTTATATCTACCCTCGGATATTTTAACTTGTTTAATTCTACCTACATTCTCTCAACAATTAGTGCAAAGAGTGGTGTCACCTAGCGAAACTACATGTGTATATAATATCTACTAATACTAATTTCGAGGACAAAGTGCGAAGTATAATATGAAAGTTAGAATCGTTTCTCGGCATATTGCTTTGTGAGCTCATCTGATTATAAAGGATAAAAATGCCTTACCTTCTTATACTCAGATGACTTGTGCTCCTTATTCGCGAAGTCCACGTCGACTAAATCGAGCTGCACCCCGAGGATCTCGGCCAGGGTCCTCACGGCGCACGCCGGCGGACTCAGGTCCATTTTCCATAGAGTCGGCATGGTTAGATTCACTATAATAAACATAATTACGGTTAATGAATCGTGATCTGTTTAACTGTGTGAGTCAATTCAAGCGATTACCGATCCTTTTTTTTGTTGTGTCTTTTATCATTTTTCTTTAATTTTAGAGGACTCTGCAAATGTCCAAAACAAAAAATTAAAAAAAAATAAAAATTATACAATACAATAACATTGCTGCTGCCACAAAAGGAAAATATAGTCGTTGGACATAAAAGTCGGTCTTATCGCTAAGAGCGCTCTCGTCCAGACAATAGATATTTATTGGATAAGAGGTAAAACATAAAAACTATGACAAAACCGGAGTAAAACTAAATATTAATTTTATTATTATTAAACGCCCTAGTAATAAAAAAAAACTCGCTATGATCGGTCAAACATTGAATTTAGTGAAACTCGATTTTTGACCGAGTATAGCGAGTTTGTTTTTTGTATTTCGTAATCACTTCTTATCACTTACCGAGTGAGATGATAAGAGCAGCAGTGTTTTGTGGAAGGTTGACTCGGTGAGAGTTTAGCGCTTACTGACTAGCCGCGACACTTATCCGCGTATTTATTCGATTATACCTAAGGCGTCGTCTCCACAAGCGAGGAAAACGTCCAAAAAGAATTGAATGAAATCACACTAAAACATATTTTAATTGCGAAAGTTTGTTATTCCTTCACACTGAAGCAGTTAGACAGAATTTGATGAAATTTGGAATAGAGATAGCTGTAAGTACTTAGAAAAGTAAAGTAGATTATGTGTTATTGTAGGGTGTAAGTTACACACATAATCTACTTTTCGTCATCATCATCATCATCGTTTATTATCAATGTGCGGGTGAGACCGCGGCGCGGGGTGTAGCTGGTACGATTATGTCCATAATGAACGCGAAAATTTGTGATCGCGATGCGAAAGGCATTATTTTGAACTCTGAAACAGCTGTAGGCAACACAGAAGCAGGTTTGCATCTTGAAGTATTTAGTGTGAAGGTGTTTAGTGGGATAGTGTGAAGGTGAAGTGTGAAGGTAGCCGTTATCCCGGATTAGTCGCTGGCTTCTTTTTTATTCCAGAAACAATCTACAGTTTCGAAGAATACTTAACTGGCGAAAAACTGGGAGCGCTGCCTTTCAGCGAGTGCTAATTTTGCCGCAGACCTTTTGATCATCGCTTATCAATAATTATGTCATATCAATTAAGTACACCAACAAGTGTATATCTATAATCATCATATTATTTTCAAAAGTCTATCATTTATTGTCTATCTTTTATTTAATCGAATCGAACAATCAAGTCAAGCCACGATCTGAGCACTCGTGGAAACGTGCGCTGTAATGATTCGGCTATAATCATGTTTTTATAATATTTTCACTGTTATCATTGTCAGATACTAAAAATGCTTTTTGTGAATGACAATATTTACATTAAATATGAGATTGTAACTTTAGCCGTTCCCATTTCGACTTCTCATGGCTTTAGACAGTGATTAGTGATTTTACCTGAGTCATGTATCTTGTAAATTTATAAATCTTATCAATTTGAGTAATTAAATGTGGAAAAAATAAGGAAAATTCTTGTCGTGAGACACTTTTTGGGAGTTTTTTTTATTGTCGTCCTCCTCCACCTATGTTCCACCGACTTTATCAAAGATCTTTGTTAGGTATATTTTTAAGTTTAACAATTTTTTTTATTTAACTATGTAATTTTAATAATTTTATTCTATTTAATAGTAATCTTTCACTTTATTATTAGGTATAAGTATTATTTTATTATGGTCAGCATAGTTACCTTCCAAATTATTGGTATGGTTGAATGAGGAGGAAATAAATCAAAATAATTGTCACAGTCGCTTAATAGGTAAAAAGTTTATTTCCCTTGAAAACGGCTGCAGCCCATAGCAGTCGGATATCTTGTGAAGATTTCACCTCGTCAAATGGTAGGAATATTTAAATTTCAATGCAATACAAAATGAGATTTATTTTGTTTGAGTTTATTCGCCTCCCAGGCATCTTCCATTATTTGTGTGAGCAGCTCGAAGCCGCAATATTTCTTGAACGCTGGTATTTGGTACAACTTAGTGAGCCACGCGGCTGTGTTTGGGAACCTGAAACAAATGTAGAAATATGCATTTAACTTCTGTACCTACAGCTAAGTAGTAGACCTGTATACGTCCGGAGAAGAAATTCAATCAAATTTTTTTTCCAATGTATGTTAATCCACCAACCCGAACATTATCACCCCATTTCACCCAAAAGTTACTTTTTAGTAGGTGCCAGTATTTACTACCAGTATTATACAGGGAACATTTCTTCCAAATGTTATGCTTCTATAGGACGAGCGGCTTAGGCTGTGCGTATTTTAGTCAGGCCTTTCATTTCTACAGATTATTTAAAAAAACACGTCTACATTTCAGACCAGTATCACATGAGGCACAAAATAAACTTACTTTTTACTATCAACTTTAAGGTAAGTCTGCATAGAGGCGGTAGTGACGCCGACAGAGAGGTCCGCCAGAGTGAAGCGGTCTGTCGCGATGTAGCCC
Source organism: Alcis repandata (assembly GCA_949125135.1). NCBI lineage: Eukaryota > Metazoa > Arthropoda > Insecta > Lepidoptera > Geometridae > Alcis > Alcis repandata. The sequence goes on along the minus strand of OX421226.1, from coordinate 3,091,681 downwards.
TTGTCCCCGAGGTAGGCCTCCACTACGCTGTAGGCCTCCTCGATGTCCGCCAGATGTTTGGGGGTGGGCCCGGTGAGCCCTTCGAATACTGTGGGTAGCTGAAACAAATCTACAGTTAGATCGATAAACCATTTTCAATCTGTTGAAAGTTGAATTTATTCTGCCTTTCAAGGTTTATAAAACATTGTATGATTCTAACCTTTCTGAGCCTGGAATGGGGTTTTAGATCACGCCAAAGTTGATGGGACCAAATGGGTTATCTTGATAACATAGCCAGTAGAAAAGCCCGAGTTCTGGAGGCACCTTATCGTGGTGCTTTCTGATGGTAAGATCAGTACAATACACGTAACCCGAATGAGCAAAATAATAAAAGCAGTTCATAAAACTGCTTTTATTATTTTGCTGATGGATTCCGTTATTATAATGGTTTTAACCACTAGTTTCAAAGATAGCGTTGTAATTGTTTACTCTGACAGATTGTACAAAGTAGTTAGAGATCATGTAATCTTAACATTAAGGCTCCGCCACTCATTAACACCTTACTTGTGCCGGTGACTAAACGACAAATGGCAACAACCAATTTGTGTTTTGCGTCTACAGGATTATACAGAAAGGGTATGCAATAAAAATATTTTGATTTGATTTGATTTGCTAAGCCGAAAAGGGCTCATAGTACTCTGAATAACTTTTACTATGGGACCAACCTGGAATTCGCGAAAAAAAAATCACCCGTTCCATACATTTTGTCGAGTGTGGTTGTCATTTTTCTATGGAACAGCTGATTTTTTTCGCGATTTCTGGTTTGGTCCCATTGTAAAAGTTGTTCGTAATGATGAGTACTGTTTACGCCTACACTCCACTTCATAGCAAGATACGCCTGTCCGTCAAACCATTAGATTTAAGAAATGAAATGTCAATTAAGTCAGTCTCAATACAAGTTTAACCTAATAAACATCTTGGCGACCGTGACAGGACTAAAGCAATATTTTAATCATCTTCAACCATTACAACCACGGGAATACTGAAGCCTCATCCATTGCAGCCACCGCCGGCCGATTAGCAATAGTTTTGTGTCGCAGCACAGGCCAATGCAGATAAGTTTCCTTCCTAATTTCATTTCCGTGCATCCACACCCATTTCACAATCAAACACGTCAATTCACTTTTTACCTATTTACTGCTATATATTGTCTACTATTTGTGCAAATTACTTAGATATATCATTTTTATAGATGAATCTAACATTTTTATCGCTTAAAATTCATTAATTATTGTAAAATATCGAAAAATAGTTTTATTTTTCTACCCGCATTTAAAAAAAAATATTTGAAAATTTTGTTCAATTTTGCAGAAATATCACGTAAATTGTTATTTTATGTTGATTTCATTGTTTAATTAGTGTCCAAATTGCGTAATTTCATATCAAAAATCGTCAGAAGACATTTTTTTCGCAATAAACTCACGCCTATATGCCGAACATTTCAGGGTTATCACAGCGACCTTGACCCAGTCGCAACGAAAAATATCCAGCACTGCAAGCATTTCTGGACAGCGAGTCCAGACTGCAGTCAGAGCCGAATCAAGGTGGTACCGGCACATTGAGTGAGAGTTTTTTTGCTATTTATTTTAAAATCAGATTTTTTTTGTACTAAGTTTCCCATCTATTTTCACTAGTTTAGTATCCATATTTATATTTTAATATATGATGGGGGGCGATGCTAGTGCAAAAGATTTACTTGATCTTTTCGTCAAACGTAGCTCGATAAAGGGTCAAATAACTAAGTTTAAGAATTATTTAAATAATTTACTAACTAAAGAAACGCTAACATCAACTGAGTTAGCAGAATTGACACTTAAACTTGGGAAGTTTGAGTCTTTGTCGAACCGCTATGATGACTTGCAAAATCAGATTGATATCTTAAACTCCAATAATTTAACCGAAGAAGTTGATGAACGAGATGATATTGAGCAGCTATTCATTTCAAACATTGCTTCTGCCCAGAGCCTAATACAAAAATACAACTCAAGTAAACACGATGAAAGCATTTACAGAGACTTAAATGCATCTCATTCTACATCAGCTCAATGTAATGTCGATCATCACAACCCAATGGGATTTAAATTGCCCCAGATACAAATTGCAAAGTTTGACGGTTCTTACTTCCGTTGGCTCGAGTTCCGTGACACGTTCTTATCTCTAATTCATAACAATGAGCGCATCGCTCCAATACATAAGTTTCATTACCTCATTTCATACCTGACGGGTGACGCAGCGCGCATTATTTCCAATTTTGAGGTTTCCGATAACAATTATTTGAATGCTTGGAAAATTCTATGCAATCGATTTGATAATAAGCGACAATTGGTGACTCATCATTTAAATTCTTTGTTAAACATCCAACAAGCGAGTCGCGAGTCTCACGGATCCTTAAGATTTATAGTCGATCACATTTCTAAAAACCTACGCGCCCTATCTAGCCTCGGACTTCCCACAGATAAATGGGATGTTCTAATTATCCATATTTTGAGCACAAAGCTCGACGCCCACACTCTTTTAAAATGGGAAGAATGTCGTAGCGTTTCGGACGATATACCCACTCTTGAGCTATTTTATAAATTTTTAATCGATCGTGCTAACATTCTTGAATCGGTAAACCGAAACCAACCAAAGTCAGCTACTCATTCTACCGCCAGGGCCGCATCTAGTATGAATAACAACAACAACCGCGTCAATACGAAATCGTTTGCTTGCGTCAGCGATGCTGGTGAGACTATCTCTCCTCCAGTCACGTGTGTTGTGTGTCAGGAAGGACACCGTATATACGACTGTCCTACGTTCCTAGCCAAATCTATTGATGAGCGTATAGCCGAAGTACGTAAATTAAAATTGTGTCCTAATTGTTTACGAACTGGTCACAAACTACAAACCTGTCGATTAGGTCCTTGTTTAAAGTGCAAAGGGAAACATAATACTCTCACGCACAAACAATGCAATACAAACAATAATCAATATTCTTCTTCTACTTCCAGTGTTGCCACAGCCGTGCCTGACAACACTGACGATATTATCGCCAATTTTTCCAAACAAAACTCGAAGCAAGTGCTTCTATCAACCGCTTTTATTGAGGTGGCTAATCCTCAAACGAACCAAACCGAAAAGGTTCGTGCCGTTCTAGACTGTGGAAGTCAACTTTCATTCATGACGCAGTCTCTTAAAAACAAACTGTCGTTACAATCCAGGTCAGATTGCAGTATCAATGTAATGGGTATAGGCAACACTCAGACTGGTAAAGTCACAGAATCTTGTGTAGCTCAATTGAACTCCTTAGTTAACGCTTTTAAAGTTACTTCTGGTTTTCTGGTGCTTCCACAATTGACCGGTCACATTCCAAAGTTTCCTATTGATCCCAAATTATTACAAATATCCAATGATTTAAAACTTGCAGATCCAATGTTTCACCAGCCAGCGCCGACTGATGTTCTCATCGGTGCCGATCTATTTTGGGACATTATTGGCCGCGAGCAGCGTACTCTCGGTCCTAACAATCCGAAATTAATTAATTCCCAATTTGGTTGGATTATTTCAGGTCCTATGATGGCAAGTCAAACTAACAACACTATACAATGCAACCATTCCATCATTTCGAATAAATCGAATGATGACGATATTCAAATTCATCAAGAACTCACTAAGTTCTGGGAGCTCGAGGAAGTTCCACTAAAATCAAAACTTAGTGAGAGCGAGAAGGCATGTGAATCGAATTTTTTATCTCGCACCTTCCGCTTAGAATCAGGTAGGTTCTCTACTGGCCTCCCTCTCAAAGATTCACCCGATTGTCTCGGGGACTCATATACATTAGCTAAAAGTAGATTACTAAATTTAGAAAAAAGATTCAGACGACAACCAATAGTTAAAAAACAATATGTTGAATTCATGCGCGAGTACGCCGCTTTAGGTCATCTATCGGAGTCTCCTATACCTATACCTAAAAATTCATATTTTTTATGCCATCACGCGGTATTCAAAAACAGTAGTGAATCTACTAAAATTCGAGTAGTGTTCGATGGATCGGCTCCATCGACTTCGGGCCATTCTATCAATGATATTCTCCAGGTAGGTCCTAATATGCAGGATTCTCTTTTTTCCATTCTCCTCAGAGCTCGACAATACAAGTACCTCCTGAATGGCGATGTCGAGAAAATGTATCGGCAAATACTGATTCATGATGAGGATCGAAATCTTCAGCTTATACTATGGAGAGAAGACGAATCCAGTCCTATCAAAACGCTGCGACTAAATACTATTACTTACGGTATGGCAAGTTCTAGCTATTTGAGTACACGTTGTCTCTGGCAGCTCGGAGAAGAATGTTCAGATCCCGATATTAAACAAATAATACAACACGATTTTTTAGTAGACGATTTGATTACAGGAGCAGATAGCGAAGACAAATTACAGTTCATTCAACAAGCTGTAACTGCAGCTTTGTCTAAAGGCTGCCTAAATTTAAGAAAATTCAAATCAAATTCAACTGCTCTACTAAAGTCTGCCACTACTAGTTCAAATGATCAATTAATAGTCAGCGAATCGACATCCACATTAGGAATGGGCTGGGATCCATCCAACGATCAGCTACATTTTCCATTTAAAATGCCGTCACTAACCAATAATACAGCTTCTACTAAACGATCTATTCTTTCAGCTCTATTTAAAATTTTCGATCCCTTGGGCTTGCTGAGTCCGTGTATAATTAAAGCTAAAATGTTGTTGCAACAGTTATGGTTGCACAAGCTAGCCTGGGACGATCCAGTACCCGATAATATTGAAAAAGATTGGAATAAATTTGTTACAGCCGTGCCCAGTCTTCTGACTCTCGAAGTACCCCGACGCGTGCTTTGCGATGAACCCGTGTCTGTTTCTCTACATTCATTTAGCGATGCAAGTCAGAAGGCCATGGGAGCCTGTATCTATTTACGGTCTGTAAATTCAAACCACGAAGTAACGGTTAGATTACTTTGCTCTAAATCTAAGGTAGCTCCAATTAAAGCTACTACGATTCCCCGACTTGAGCTGTGTGCCGCTCTATTGGCAGCTAAATTATGCAAATCGGTTAGGGAATCATTACGATACAATATACAAGAGGAAGTACACTGGTGCGACTCTACCATTGTACTTGCCTGGCTACACAGTAGCTTTCAAAATTTAAAAACATTTGTTGCAAATAGAGTTCTAGAAATTAGTGAGCTTACTGACTCTACTTCATGGCGTCACGTGCCTACCACTGCCAACCCCGCTGATCTAATCTCTCGCGGCATTGACCCACAACAACTAAGTAAGATGGAATTGTGGTGGTCTGGTCCGTCGTACCTATCAGAACCAGAAAGTACTTGGCCTATACTAAACGCTAAAATAGAAAATGAAATTTTACCTGAAACTAAAGCTATCACTATAACTAACTTAACGACTAACAACGAACCTATTTTACAATTTACAAACTACTCTAGCCTAACTAAACTAAAAAGAATATTAGCCTATATGCTACGATTTATTTACAATATTAAAAACTCTAAATCTCGACTTACAGGTCTTTTATCCGTCAATGAATTGAACGACTCTTTTCTACGCTTATGTCAATTTTCACAGCGAGAGTCATTTCCGATAGAGTATGAGCTGCTCTCCAAAAACAAATGTTTGAGTCCCAAATCTCAGCTTCTATCACTAAGTCCATTTTACAGCGATGACAAAGTTATTCGAGTAGGTGGTCGTTTAGACGCCTCAGATTTTAATTTTGACAAAAAACATCCTATTCTTTTGCACGCTAATCATCATCTCACTAAAATTTTATTCCAATATGAACATGAACACAACCTACATGCTGGACCGCAATTATTACTAGCGACGATTCGTGAATTCGTGTGGCCTATCAACGGTAGAATGTTAGCTCGACGCACCTATCGCAATTGTTTTAAATGTAGACGTCTTCAAGGTAAAACTATGAAACCTAAAATGGGTAACTTACCCTCCGAGCGCGTCACGCCGAATTTCCCATTTTCGTCTGTAGGTCTAGATTTTTCCGGAGCCTTCCATATTTTAAATAGAAAGGGACGAGGCGCTAAGCTAGAAAAATGCTATTTAAGTATGCATATTTGTGTGTCTACGTTATAAATGCGTCCATCTTGAAGCGGTTTCCGACCTAACGAAAAACGCTTTTGTCATGACGTTTCGCAGATTCGTGTCACGCCGTGGTCGGCCATCGGAAGTGTTCTGTGACAATGGAACCAACCTAGTATCTGGTGCTAAAGAGATAAGTAATTTTTTGAAAACCAATGCTAACTCTATATCTGATTTCGCAAGTGAACACACACATCACACGGGATCACATTTAAACTCTCACCAAGCGCCGGACCCCACTTCGGCGGAATTTTCGAGAGTGCTATTAAAAGTGCTAAATTTCATATTAAACGCGTAATGGGCAATTCTCATTTAACCTACGAAGAACTATCAACGTTATTTGCACAAGTAGAGTCAATATTAAACAGTCGTCCGCTATGTCCTTTATCCTCCTCACCCGACGACTTCCTTTGCCTAACTCCTGGAAATTTTCTCATTGGTCGTGCGCTCACTGCTTTGCCTTCACCGGATTTGGATGACTGCAACCCAAACTATCTTCAACGCTACGAGCGAGTCCAAAGAATATACCAGCACTTCTGGAAGAGATGGCAACGCGAATATATAGCTGAGCTGCATCACCGCCGCAAATGGAAGACGAGCTCTACCAATCCAAACGTCGGAGATTTAGTCCTGATCCAAGAGGACGACATCCCACCACTTTGCTGGAGACTCGGACGCATCTCTAAATTATTTTACGGACCTAAAGATGGAATTTCACGAGTAGCAGATGTGAACACCTCCAGAGGATGCCTTCGCCGCCCATTAGTCCGCCTGTGTGCACTTCCCACCGCAGAAGAATTATAAGGTTGAAAACCGCTGCTTTTCAACGGGGCAGGATGTTTACGCCTACACTCCACTTCATAGCAAGATACGCCTGTCCGTCAAACCATTAGATTTAAGAAATGAAATGTCAATTAAGTCAGTCTCAATACAAGTTTAACCTAATAAACAAGTACCATGTGCCCCTTTCGGCTTAGCATACCCTTTCCGTTTTGGCGTTCAGTTTTGAACTAGGCGATATCTACGATAAAATAAATTGTAATTTGGCCGGATACTTACATAGATAACTTTCAGCCTGATGAAGAAGACAGCCGCGTCGAAGAACATGGCCTGGTCGATGAGGGCACGTACTCTCAGGTCGCTCGGGTACAGGGACTCTCTCTGCTCGGCTGTGCCGTACTTCTCTAGGAGGTATTTATTCATCGCGTGACTGAAAAGGTAACAAAACGAGGAAGAAATTTAAAAGAAAAATTACGAGTAAGTACTTAGCATTATACATTTATGTCGCGGCAGGTATAAAGCCGTTTAGTCGAAACTATCTGGTTGTTGGTTATGGTTGTGTATGCAACCTTTAATCCTCCCACTGCTGGGATACAGGTCTACCCTCGAAGGGTGATTAGGCCGTATTCCACCACGCTGGCCAAGTGCGGGTTGGTGGATTCACATACGCCATTGAATTTCTTCTCCGGACATATGCAGGTTTCCTCACGATGTTTTCCTTCACCGAAAAGCCAGTGGTATGTAAATTCGTACATAAGTCCCAAAGAACTCATTGGTACGAGTCAGGGTTTGAACCCGCCACCTCAAGAATGCGAAGCGGCTGTTCTCCTTGAGCTACCATGGCTTTTTAAATACATAATGTACCTAAGTCTATTGACGACTGAATGTCTACAATTTGCAATTACGTGTTTTGTACAAATGCCTAATAATTAATTTAATTTGCTGTATGTCGTAACTAATGAAACATCAGTTTGTTTTATGTGTGGGTGCGTACTGTGTAACAAATTTTGTTTTATGATAAACTTAAAAGTTTCCTTACCTGTCAGAAAGTATAAAGTCTCCGTCTTTTAACACGGGCAATGTACCAAGGGGATTTATCTGAAAACAGAATATACGAGTTAAATAACTATGAATAAAACTATAAGCCCATGGGGATCTATTATAGAACGCAGCTAGTACCTATGTCCTTCTAAAATCGTGTCCCTCATGTCTGAGGGTTGTGACCACCACCTCCAAGTAGCCTCTCTCACGATGTTTCGCCAGCCTTTTCTATCCTCAGCAATGTGAAGTGCTTCGTAGACTGATGTGCATAAATATATCTATATAGGTAGATTACTAGCTGTGCTCCGCAGTTTCACCGGCTAATCCTACAGTAATCGTTAAATTTTCTGAAACTAAAAAGTAACATAAAGTTCATCTAAGGCAAAAGCTATTGCCACACCAAATTTGTTCACCCCACCCGCTTTTCCGTGATTGATCAACCTACAAACATCCAAACTTTGACATTTCCATTAGTAGCATAAGATAAGATTGAAATGCTCCACCTTTTTAAACTCCGGCGACTTGTGCTCCCTTTTCTCGAAGTCCACGTCAACCAAGTCCAGCTTCAACCCGAGGATCTCCGCGAAAGCCCGGACGGCGTACGCCGGCGGGCTGGGGTCCATCTTCCAAAGCGTCACCATTGTAGTAGAATTTGTGGAGCTAGCTACAACGACAAGGGGAAGGGTAGGTATGTTTTAATCTAGTTCTTTGCAACATTTATTTTTAGTCAGTCGTCCAACAGATTGTGTGGTCGACAATGTAATATAAAAAATATATATTTTTTTTAATTCCACAAAAAATTTAGCATTGGTCAAGAAACTTACTGACAGTTATTTCAAAGCAGAGCAGGTAATGTGGCCAAATGTTATGGTAGATCTTAACCTAATTGCTTGTCATATAAAACAAAACTTGTGAGTTTGTTAGTTACTTCCTCACACTCGACAGATTTACGTGGCATAGGATAGAATAGGCACACACAAATTACATAGGCACATAGGCATAGAGAAATTTGGCTTTATAAATAGAAAAATTCTACATTCCGAAAACATATTGCAATTCGAAAGCGGATTAAACTGCAGAACGCAGCCAGTTTTTAGATATAACATTACTGTTTAGGTAAATGATTTTCCTCCTTGCGATCCAATGTAGTCTACCTAGATTTACTGACTTTACATAAAAAATCTCGCGAAACATTCCTACGTAAATAACTAGTTAAGGAAGTATTTATAAACAAAATTAAGTAAAAAACGGTTCAAGTTCAACAAGCTTTTTGATATATTTTTGTAAAGTGTGATCTGCCTGTTATTATTTTACAACAATTTCTTATCACTTACCGAGCGAAATGTAGAAAAGCTGCAGTGTTCTTGTTGACTCGAGAGCTCACCTCATACAGAAGTACTGTATTAATTGAGATAGAGTGCGCTCTATGGCCGAAATCATGTTTTATAGACAATTATCCCTTAGAAAGTGACGCCATCTGACGAAAACGCGACTTACTAGTAGTTGTCAATGTGTGTGTTTGTAGAAACACTCACACATACAGTCATACTGCTTATTTATGCCTTCCTACATAGATGTTATTAAATCTGATAAAATTATGATCAGCTGCACTTCCCACGTTTTCTAATCATATTGCTTCTAACAGTCCTAACGCATGTTTATTAGGCACATTATTTATAACAAACGTGAGAAGTGCAGCTAGGTAGGTAACAAAAAGACAAAAAATAACTTGTACGCTTTAATTTTCCAGTTCAATATACAGTAATGAATGATAGACAATGAATATTTTTTACCTGGTTTAGGTCCAATAGATGTTGAAGAATTATTTTGGCTTGAGTCAGCAGCAGTGGAGTTGGATGCACAGTTTTCAATTGGCACAACATGTTCCTCAGGTATAGGTGGTACACGGTCAGTGTATTCTAGAGTTGCACCTGAAATGAACATATTTTAAATAAATATCCTTTAATTAACAGAAAAATAATGAATAATATTCAGCTAGAGTGGCATTGATACAACCACAATGTCCTTGGACCATGCCCACTTTGATCCGAGCTCCCACTTTAATCGAGCCTATTTGAGCACACTCTTAATTGTGTCAATGCAGTGTTATGATCGTGACATCATCATCATTGATAGCCTATCAGCCCGCTGTAGGGCATAAACCTCTTTCCTGCTGCTTCTTGGCCAGGTACCAAAACTTCCCATCAAAACATACTTATCATGAAATATACAATTACCTGCGTTGCGAAAATAGTCATGCTCTTCTTCAATTATGGTCACTAATGACCGAGGCACACCTAAAAAAATAAGAAAACATACTATTCATTACTTGTTTTTACATGAAATGAGGTTACATTTGACCACAACTCGTCTGATGTTAGTAATGATGGAGCTATATGTGGACCATGCTTAATTAGAAAAAAAAAATTCATTAATAAAAATAATCTGAAGAGCCCCGATGGTATTTATCTAGAAACAGGAATGCTGGAAAAGAGTTTCAGACATTTGACTGCTTGCTCTAGAAATCAAATTCTCTCATATTGAAATTAAATGAAACCAGTAGGCAAAGAAGTTTAATATAAATCGGATTATTTTGAAAAGGTAGTAAGTAATGCTTACCTTGCAGATGTAGTGTGGGTCGAGCATTTTGTACCAAACGATGACCAGATGTTTTATATTCGGATATGAAGTGTCGGCTGCAAATTCGTTTGGTTTCATAAGTCTGCATGGGGTTGCATAAAGAAATTTCAGTAATGGTGCACCATTCCGTAAACAATGCAGATTTTTTAATTGGATGCGGAAAACAATGGAGCGGAATACCTGAAAAGCAAGAAATTTGATAAGTGACCAAGAGTTTTCTCTAGAGCTATTTAAAAATGCTGGTAGCTATTTTTTAAGGCTATTGTTGCTAGAAAGCAGCGATATACTTACCACGAATATCACAGTCGAGGATACAACTACGATGACGACTATCCATCGTGATTGTCCAATTAACAACAAACCAACAACAAACACTAGGACTAAATAACAAAAACTAATGAATAACGCCACAAAAACAAGATGAAATAACAAAAAATATCAACAGAACAGATTAAACGCAACGATACTCCGAAAGTTTCGAAAACCGTCTACTCTGAAGAAAAATTCAAAGTATTTCAAAGTTTCCTTTCCGATTTGACAATTTGACATATTTGGTGACATTTACACTGGAACGTCAAAAAATTTCGTCTCTTTTTCACCTGGCGGCGCTAGTTACATCACGGCTCAGCCAAGCAACTGTGACCCCTCTGTCAACGACTAAACAAGTTTGACAAGACCTTGTGACAAGACCATGAACGTCTCAGACTAACAGACAGAACCCTAACAGCTACTTTGTAAAAAAGAGCAAGATGGCAAGTGCCAAAACACGGTTGAAAAAGAGAGACAGACCTTTCATTTTTTGTCCCCGTCGCTGTAACCGTGCCAAGGTGGGCAAACCACAGATTAGGAATAATAGTTACTACGTGAGCCGTCTACGATTTGTAGCTGCCAGGTTGTGAATTATGTTTCCCCAGGATTGTACCCAATAAATTAATAAATAATTAATTTATTGGACTATTTCATATTTCCTGCTGACCCAAAACTAAGATAAGGTACATTATTTTCGCAATCGCAAGATTGCCTATTTAATAAAAGATGTTCAAAATTATGAGTAGATTAGTATACTAGTAGTTATTTTCCTACTATTAGACTTTTTCCTACTATGAGCAATTTGCGGCTTGTATATCCTTTCCTTATAACCCTGTATAACAATGTTTTATTTTGTGAAGTATAAAGATTAGAAATATTTTATGAAATTTTTTCCTCTAAGATGGGGGAAGCATTCCTATCCTGGCATTATTTCAAGAATATAGCTGTCGCATGTGCGGTTACACTTTGGCTCTATCTTTAGGTAATAAATCTATGATGAACGTAGACTTACAACTGGACTGCGTATCTAAAAAATACGAGCCGACAGAGAGGTCGGAGAGTAGATGTGCGTCCTTTTCTAATAGTTGGCTAGTTAGATAAAGCCTCATATATACGTAACGATTTATCGTAGCGATAAATCTGTGCAGACCAGTTTGCGCAGTTTTATCGATCGTGTGTATGAAAAATCTTTGTCGATAATCGTTCGTCGGTGGCAGTTGCAATTTCTATCAGATAAATCGTTGTCGATTACATTTGCACAGTTTTATCGTTGCGTGTGGACGGCGATCGCTCAGTTCGGCAGTACTTCACGGAGCTTGCTAGTGTGCGCACGTGCACATCGCTTTCAAAGAAACATGTCGGAAGACGAAAGAGTTGGACACCGCGAACTCCTTCAAGATTTTATAGAAAGCTACAGAAACGAAACTTTTTTTTTTTTTTTTTATTCAATTATAGGCTTGCGTTTGACCACCATCTCGCCTGATGTTAAGCAACGATGCGGTCTACGATGGAGCACGCTTGCCTAGAAGGAACCGATTCACTCGCGACTTGAAGACACCCAGATTATATCTATCGGGAAACACCCACTCGGGCAAAGTATTCCACACTCTGGCAGTGCGCACAATAAAAGTTTAAAGTTCAAAGCGTTTCGTACGAGTTTTTGGTATATCTACCATATAACGATGTCGCTTTTTTGTGCCCTTTGTGGTCCGATAATAGAATGGGCTAGATAATAAGGGCATGCAGGTCTGACGCACACTCCCCGAAATGTATCCGATAGAAAACCGACAGACTACCAACCTTGCGGCGATGCTCGAGACTCTGGAGCTTAGTCCGAACAAGAGAGTCTTTGCCTATGAGCTTTTTGGCACGTTTCTCAATAGACTCCAACGCCTCAAGCTGGTATTTGGCTGATCCGTCCCAAAGGTGAGAACAGTACTCCATGCACGATCGAACTTGTGCTTTATATAGTGACAGCAACTGCTCCGGCGTAAAGTACCGCCTCACCTTCGAAAGGATACCCAGCTTCTTGGCAGCCAATTGAGCCTTGGACTCAATATAGGAGCCAAAGTTGAGGGTCGACGTCAGAGTAACGCCCAAGAGCTCAAGGTTGTCAGCTGTCGGAATGGACACATCACGGAAAGTAGGAGCCAGTTGAAATGGGCTCCTCTTTGCGGAGAACAGACATGCCTGGGTCTTAGTCGCATTAAACTTGACCAGATTGGCATCACCCCAATCTGAGACAGCCTTAAGGGACAAGTTCATGCGCTCGACCATGGCCTCTCTCAGAGTCTGGATTTGAGGACCACTGGACCGTGCGTTAGAAGTGTAGCTCTCTACAACAGTGCTGTCGTCTGCATACCCAAAAATACCGGGCTTTAGCAGATCGTTAATGTGCAGCAGGAAAAGTGTCGCAGAGAGCACCGACCCCTGGGGAACACCGGCATTAATATCCATGCGATCGGACGAGCAGCCATCAATGACTACTCGAATCGATCGATCCCGCAAGAAGTCCGAAATCCACGCAACAAGACCAGTGGCCAAGCCATACGAAGAAAGCTTACTTATAAGGCCGTCGTGCCAAACCCTGTCGAAAGCCTTCGAGATATCTAAGGAAACGGCTAGCGCCGCTCCATGCTTCTCGATGACTTCACTCCAGATGTACGTGGCGTACGCTAGAAGATCACCAGTGGACCGGTTTCGGCGGAATCCGTATTGTCGGTCACTGAGAAGGTCATTTGCTTCTAGGTACGCCAGGAGCCTGTTATTAAGGACACGTTCCATAGTTTTACAAAGTATAGACGTGACCGAGATAGGCCTGTAGTTGGCAGGGTCGGCACGACTACCTTTTTTAGGCACAGGTTGCACGTTAGCAAGCTTCCACGACTTCGGCACTTTACCAGCCTCAAGAGAGTGACGAAAGAGGCGTGTCAGCACAGGAGACAACTCAGGCGCACACGTCTTGAGTACTATGGCTGGAATACCGTCTGGACCGCTGGCTTTGTTCACATCGAGATCGCGTAGCGCTTTGCGAACCTCCACTTGACGAATGCGAAATTCAGACATAAATTTCGAGCTATTCGATGGAGTAGGGGGTGTCGCGCTACCAGCATCTAAACGCGAAGCCTCCGCAAACAGAGAAGCAAACAAGTTTGCCTTCTGTTCAGCGGTGTGAGCCAGCGTCCCATCAGGCTTCAGCAGTGGGGGTAGTGAGGGGCGGCAGAAGTTCGCTTCGACCGATTTAGCTAGGGACCAAAACGCTTTACTACCCGCTGCGTATGAAGCCAGTTTGTTCCCTATTCGGCTAATGTGGTCAAAGCGAGCCCTCTGTAATACCTTTTTGCAAGACTTGGCAGCTGCGTTAAACGCTCTCTTCTTTTGACGGATATCCCTCGCTTTGCGGTGTCGAGCATCAACCCAGGCAAGGAAAGTCTCCTGTTTGCGCGCCTCAGCGGCACCACAGCGGGGGCCAAACCATGGGCGAGCTTTGCCGGCTAATGGTACGTCAGAAAATGGAATAAAATACTCCATTGCCAAACGCAACACATCAGTTACGGCATCCGCGCAGGTTGAGGGGTCGTCCGAAGAGAAGCATACAGGCTGCCAAGGATAAGACGCAAAAAAAGCTCGCATCTCATCCCAATCTGCTGACCTGTATCGCCACACCCGCCGACTGCCTCTAGGGCTGGGATCAGGCGGGGAGTAGACAGATACAGATTTCACCAGACAGTGGTCGGACTTCCCTAACGGGGAAGAGATCGACACCGAGTAGCGGTCCGGATCAGTTGTCAGCAGAAGGTCCAAGCAATAAGGCGTATGAGACTCAACGTCAGGTACCCGTGTTGCTCCTTGAACCAGCTGGGTTAGATCTAACGCTAAAGCAAGCTTTCGCGTCTCTAACCCGGCATGGTTAGTGTCCTGGTGTGGGTATAGCCACTCCTTATGGTGGCTATTGAAATCCCCCAGTAACACTAATTGAGCTGTGGGGTACTTTAGTTGAGCCGTTTCAGCCGCCTCACCGAGATAGTCCATGAGCCTGGTTGTCTCCTGGTCTCCACTGTGCGACCGATAGACACAGGCATAAAGAATCTTCTCTATACCTGTGTCTATCAGTACCCAAAGCACTGCAACTTGCCTTTGGAAGACTACATGTAAGGATTCCCACGACCGCAACAAAAAAAATGCCGCCTACGACAGGCTAATCAAAAAATACAAACCCATAGATCTAAATGCCACCAGGGATACAGTGGTTAAGAAGATTAATAATCTTCGAACTACATACAAAAAACTACATAAAAAAAAACTTCCTTTTCATGAGCCAGTCTTTACACCATAGACTCCGCTTCTTTTTTTTCTTTAAACACATAACCAGGCTTAGTATAAAGTGCGTCATAATCTTCCATTGTTAACATGTACCTATCTTGCGCGAGCTTCTGCGTTTTAGATAGGTAGCTTTAGTTAGTTAGCAGAGCAGACATACTGCTTTTTGTCTAAAGATAAAGTTACCATTTTAGGAGGAGAAAATGCTACTAATAATATCTATATATACTTATTTTTATTGCATGTTTTGCCTATTCACATTATATACAAATCTAAAATAAATTATTATTATTACAATAATTTATGAAAATTATTATCAGTCAATAAAAATTAAAATGTAATATTTTCAAAGAAATCTACCACTCACTACCAAAGCAGTTATTGTTTTACACTGGCATACTTGCTAGACAAAGACGCACTCCTACTTGAGCTATCTCACCTGGCTCGTTTTTCTACAGGAAGTAACCTTATTGTTAGAGAGCAAATTTGTAACCATGAGATAAATAAGTACGCGATCCAGTTTACGAAGTATGTAAATCCGTGGGCAAGACCGAGAATCTTTTTTAAAATAAATAAATGGTATTCGATTTTTAAAACCAAGGAGTTTTCAATTAAAAAGATTTAAATATGACAGGAACAGTGGAAATATTCCATTCCACAATTTTCCACACTTTTAGTGCCGCCCTCGTAGCAGCAGTTAAAGCATAATTTTTAACTCCCACCCCCGTTTATGAAGTAAAACAAAAAAAAAAACAAAATTAAGATAGAAAGTTTACGTGTGTAGGTATCTGTCTGTTTTTGGCATCGCAGCTTCCAAGCGTTCGAACCGATTTTGAATTAGTTTCTTCTTTTTAACACGCTTTTATTAGCTTCACCTGTACCTGTATGTTTGTAACCGACTTCTTTGGGCGCGTTTTTGACCCACTTCAAACGGTCAGATTTGTTTCAAACTTTGTAGATATTATATCGAGGACCGATGACAATACATACACCAAACAAAGCGTGTTTTTTAGTTTTTTTAACTATTATTTGAAAGATGACTGAATCGAGAGTGATTCAAGAAAATCAGTTTAGCTTATAAAGATTTTCAGCTAACATTTTTTTTTTTTTAAATTTCAAATTTAATTATGTACTTTTTAATGAACTGTTATACTATAATCAAATCCCGTTAACAATTATTTTTAACTATTTAAATCGTTTACTTCGATTTAAAATTTAAATCACTTTGCTTAAGTATGAATTAAATAAATTGATGATTCAATTTATTGTCTTATTAAATATTTACCGTTCACGCCATAAATTAAAGGATAATAACGCTCAGAAACCTAGGCAACAACTAGCGACTTTATCGCTAAGAGTTATGTCTTTCAGGCAAAGAGAGACCACAGAACTTTCTGCAAATTTTGGGACTTTTTTTTAACGTTCATTTGATCGAATTGAATAAAAAGGGCGCGCACGCTGTAAAGGACCTATAATATGTACCTACACTACATACAGGGTTATAAGTAAAGGGTATGCTGATCCGAAAATTGCTCATAGTACTTATCCTATTGAACAACTTTTGCTATTTTGCCAACCCTGAAATAGCAAAACAAATTAATCTTAGCATACCCTTTCATTATAACCTTGTATTCTGGAGTGGGTGATAGCACTAAAATAAAAACATTCAAATACTTATGTACTTTTCATTGCTTTTTTTATTCTTATTAATTTTCCAAAATGCTTGCAAAGTCTTATCAAATATGGCGACAGCGGGGGCGCTGTGTTTACTGAAAACTGGATCATTTTCCAACCGCGCCAGCCACGCAGCAGTGCGTGGGAATCTGTAAAAATAACATTACTTTTTAAGATTCGCTCGCTTTGTAAGTCATGTGCTTTGTAGTATAGTATCTACGTATAAAATAAATATATCGGGGTATGTATGTACTACGAGTAAAGACGACTAATCAATAAAGGCCTATTCAGACCTGAGCGTTATTCGCTATCGCGAGCGATAGAGATATCCCAGAGGTAATGCGTTAATTTCACTGTTCACACCAAAGCGGATACCGCTACAGCGCGCGGTAGCGAAAAACGCTCGGGTACAGAATTTATATTTATTTCGCCCGTTAGTCATTTCGTTTCGCCAAACAAGAGAAAATACCGCCTGGCTACGCTAGGTGGTACAAGTTTCGCTGCAGTTATGGAACTTCATACTTTTTTATCGATCGAGTTCCGCGCGGTATTTTCCGCTACCCATAGCGGTAGCGAATAACGCTCAGGTCTGAATAGGCCTTAAACATAATCTAATATATTATTCCAATAATCGTTGTCGTAATGTCGTTGTATTCAATAAATTATAATATCTGACAATTTCTAAGCGCATGTGATATGCCCATTGAAATAAAGAATTTGATTTCTTATTTTTCTAAGGAGGGCAAAGTGAAATGATGCACACTCAAATAGTGTGATGAGATGAGACAAAGTCACAAATTATCGTACTAATATAAATGTAAAAGTTTTGATGTTTTACCATGAATCATCCAAAAACGGCTGAACGAATTTGTTTAAAATTTGGTATTAAAGCTTACATATACCCTGGATTTTTACATAGTGTTAGAGGATAAATTTAGATACGAGTAGGTACAGTATGACTTCGATTGAGAATGAATTCTGAACATAAAACTAAAATTTTAAACTAAAAATTAGAAAAATAACCTACTTTTCACCATCGAGTTTCATTATAGGCTGCATAAACGCAGCGGTTGTTCCTACAGAGAGATCCGCAAGCGTAAGGTGGTCGGCCGCCACGAACGAGTTCCCGAGGTAGGCCTCTACCATAGCATATGCAGCTTCGATGTCTGCGAGATGCTGGGCTGTAGGGCCTTGGAGGCCTTGCAGTAGTGTTGGTAGCTGAGAAAAGTTTAAAAAAAATAAAAAAAGAGGTTTAAAAATGTCTTTCATTGCTTCGTAATCGGAGTTATAGAATACACACTACACAGGTAGGTATACCAATTTTCAGCTTAATTGGACATCGGGAATTGGTTCAAAAAGCCTCAGACTAAAACCACGGCGCGCAGCTGCATTTTCATTATTTTTACCGAACTGCCCAAAAGAGGGGTATTGTTTTTCAGGTGTATGTATGGTTCAAAATTACTTCTTGTAAGCTTAACGAATTCATAGCAAGACTGAATAGGCAAAATTTTCAAACCGGATTTTTGTTAACGTTAATAAGTATTAAACTTCAGATTTTATTTCATGATAAATATGTATATAATACTAACCGCTACAGCCTTCAGTCTTATAAAAAACAGGCCAGCATTGAAGAACATGCGCTCGTCGATTGCTGCTCTGGCTTGCACTTCGCTCGGATATAGCCTTTCCTCGTGTTCTCCGCTATACTTCTGTACTAGATACTTTAGAATGGCGTGGCTGGAATAAAGATTATAACGTATAATATTCAAATAAAGAATGAGAATGAATGAAGAAGAATGAATGAATGAGAATGAAATGAATGAGAAACAACTTGATGGCGCTCCAGATAGTACTAACCGCTACTTTTGGATATCAAAAAAAGTATAGCTGATTCGTTGCCAAACCGTAACGAAATCAGCAAAATTTTTACTAACCATTTTCAAAATTTCACGTAGATAATGTACGTAAAAGGTTAAAAGCGGAAAGATCTATTTTAGTATATTACGAATATCTATGACGAAAGTTTCTATCTTTAAGGAAGGAAGGATAGTAGATATTCTAACCGAATGCAATGTCTCTAGTTTTAAACTAGGTCATCGCAGGCCTATTATTTTCCTCAAGTAAGACGTCCTACTTTGTATTCTTAGTCGTGGGGAAAACCATGCATATAGCGATGTACTAAGACTGCAATTTAGTGAACTATCAAAGCGTCGGTTTCTCTGTGATAATATAATGCACAGAAAAATATAAGTAAATAAGTAGGTATAGGATTGATTTGTACGTGCTACGCGTACAAAGTGGTGTGCTGAATATTACCGACTTTTCCATAGAATGCCTAAATACATAGATTAAAACTGAGGATTAAAATAAGTAAAAACCATAGATATCAGAAAACGGGTAAAAACCCTGAAGATTGTCTGTTTTGTTCAGATATTGCGATGGTGGCTCCTCACATAGGTAACTCTACAAGTCAGGTGTCATCATTGAGATGCTCACCTTTCAGATATAGTTAAGTCACCATCCTTCAGTACAGGTATTGTGCCCATGGGATTCATCTGAAAAAGATACGTTAGACGTAAGAAAACCAAGTACCCACTCAGTGTAAATAATAAATGTAGGTAGTGTTTTAAAACTAGAACTACATCTGTTCACTTTTTTTATTATTAAGTATCTACGTAGTAAAATCAAGTCACATAAATGATCTCATGTACGTTTCGCATGTGAAATAAGTGCAGTAAATATGGACGAAAATTGCAGTTTCCATTTACGCGAGACTGTTGCGCTACTGTCCTATTTTCCAACGAAATACATAAATGCTGGATATGTATTTTTCCACAGATGTTTTATTATAGAAACAGACAAGTTTATGTACCTCAACATATTTCTGCGACTTGTGCTCCATAGTCTTCCAGTCGACGTCTCGCAGCTCTATCTCCACGGCCAACATGTCCGCCAACATCATGACGGACACGGCGGGCGGGCTCGCGGACAATTTGTACAGCACTCGACGCGCCATGGCTGAAAATCTTCGGTGTCTACCTGGGAAAGTACTACACCTATACCGTCAACCATTAACACTTTAACTGCTGCTAATAATCACATGCGTTTGCTTTAACTGCGGCAATATTCAAATGCGTTCGTGTTTTAGGCGCCTGGCATATTAGCTGCATTCGCGTTGCACAAGGAAAAACACAAGGTATGTGTTTTCAGTAGTTAAAGTGATAAGTGAATAACTTTTTCTACCTGGGAAAATGCTTACCAAAACTTTACCGTCAACCATGAAGCAGTAAAGTTTTTTTTACAACTGAGTAACATTTTCAGTTATTTAAATTGAAATTAAAAGTTGAGTGCTCACCATCGTCGTCGGGTAGTGCTCACCTAGCCAATTTTGAACCTCTAAAATATTATAGCCAAACCAAAAACTAGGTATCAAAAAGGTGCAAATCAGAACCAAGAGCATTAAGAATAGCGCCATCTAGTTGCATACGTGAACTAAAACTGTTGTCAAAGCTGTTCGGCAATTTGTCACCAATTTTAATTAATTTATCTGCAAATACGTCTTTCCCTTTTATAAGTCTATTTCAATCACTGTACCATCAACCCATCAAGCATTTTTTAGTGACTGTTGTAATATTGACATAAGTAGGCATAAGGCTAATCAATTATTCCATTCCATTAATTGATAAACCCTAGCAAGCAATGACAATTAATTTATCTATGCTTACAAGGGACAACACACAGCACACAAACACCCTCTGACTTGACTCTCACAGCTCACAGCATACCTACAGCAGAATATCTCATAATGTAAAGACCAAAGTCCGTGGACATAACCTTTGTCCAAACAATAATCAATGATTAAGTATAGCTGATATTAGATTATTTATAGTAAACAACATAAAAGTAGATGAAAAACTATACTATACTCACCGGCCTCCCGAGTCGAAATATCGCATAATAAAGATAAGAATTACGATAAAGACGTGTATTTTTATCGATATTTGGTGATATGAATTATTATTTTTAAAACACATTTCATGCTATCCAAGTTTAAGATTAGAAATAGGATTTTTTTCAAATATACCGAAATATCATTACTGTTATAGTGGTATTCAATCTTCGCAATGATTTTGCATACATTATAAAATATACCGACAGACCGAAAACACCAGTAACTTACGTT
Source organism: Alcis repandata (assembly GCA_949125135.1). Classification (NCBI taxonomy): domain Eukaryota; kingdom Metazoa; phylum Arthropoda; class Insecta; order Lepidoptera; family Geometridae; genus Alcis; species Alcis repandata. Next base: position 3,070,563 of record OX421226.1, on the reverse strand, counting down.
AAGTTATCGGTATTTTTAAAAATGTATCCGCATTTAAATAGTCGTAAACTCAAATATCTTTTCCCGTGAATTTTGTACTAAATCTAAAATCTAATATTTATAATCTCATTGAATATTTTTAAAATTATTGAGTAAAAGCTTTTATGTGCGATTATGTAACATCTTTTAATAAATACTAATTGTAAGTGTCGACAATAATTCATGGTTTTTGTTTGTTAATTTTCTTGTTTCTTTCCCAGAAAGCGTTGAGCAGTTTCCCGAAGTAGACCACGCCTTCCTTGTTGATCGTTTTGAAGACGGGCTCTTCTTCCAGCCGCGCTATCCAGTCGGTGCAACGAGGGAATCTGGAAAACGAAGAGATCAATGACCTATAGACGAGATCTTATAATTTTTTCTATTTTTAAGTTAAATTTGAGGAGATATTTTATAGATGGCGTGGCGTATCATGTCTTTTACTCGTAGGTGGGCCTTTTTTTTTTAATATTTCAATTATTTCTAAATTCTACCAAATTGGGCTACAAAAAAAAATTAAAAGAAAGTGTGCTCATTCAGAAACCTCTTTCTCTCTATTTACTATTAAAAAAGTGACTTTGACGAGTTTTCTTGACCTGGTGCTAGGCCTCCTATATCCAACCTTGTACAATATCATCTCGGTCACTCCCGTGACTTTTCTACCAAGAGAGACAGTGACACAACATAGTCCTTTGATGAAACTCACTTGTCCTTGTCCACTTTATGCATGTTCTCTATAGCGGTTGCAGTTGCACCGGCAGAGAGGTCAGCTAACGTTAGTCGATCCGTGGCGATGTAGGGCCGAGTCTTTAGGTAGGCTTCGACAATGCCGTAGGAGTTTTCTATTTCAGCCTTATGCTGAGGGGTTGGCCCTTCGAGGTTCGACATCATGGTTTCTTTCTGGAATTAAAACGTACCCTCTGTACAGTTTCACGGTAATACTCAAGTAATATAGAGTCGGATACTCCGACTACAGAGGGTTATAAGAAAAGGGTATGCTAAGCCGAAAAGGAAAACATTATGAATAAATTTTTACTGGTACCAACTCAGAGATCACTAAAAAAATTGTTCATTGAGTATAATTTTGTCATTTAGGTATCATTGATATTCTATGGAACAGCTGTAATTATTCAGGATTGGTGCCATATAATTAAAACCACCCCCGGTGCTCAGCGCCGCACTTCTCTACTACGTACTTCATTATAGCGTTACTGGTAACACCATATAACCACACTCACCCCGACAGTCCTAAGTGCGTTGAAGAAGATCCCCGCCGTGAAGAACATGCACTGATCCACGAGAGCTCGAGTCTCCAGGTCGGCCGGGTACAGCCGCTCCCGGTGTTCGGCGCCGTACTTCTCTAACAGGTACTTCATTATGGCGTTACTGGAAACCCCAACCAAATAACATATTATACTGGGTTATACGGAAAGGGTATTTATTTAATGCTAAGCCGAAAAGGGCTCTTAGTTTCTAACTATGGTGCCAACCCTGAAATCACGAAAAAAATACCAGTTGTTCCATAAATTTTCTCGAATGTCAATGACATTTTTCTATTGAACAGCTTTTTTTGCGATTTCAGGGTTGGTTTTGAAAAACTGTAGAACTAGTTTTTATCCGTGAGTTTCTAACTTTTGGTGTGAGCAACGAAGAGTTTATGGTGTCTAAATATTTTATGTTTTTCAAGTGTTTATTTTTTAAGTCCTCGAGATAACTATTTCCTACCAAATCCTCACCGTGAACCGAAGGAATAGGAAATGCGATCAGTTTGATAAAGATGATAGAAAATAAAATTACCTTTCGGAAACAACGAATTTGCCGTCTTCTAGAACAGGCACCGTGCCCATAGGGTTCAACTGAAAACGTACAAATGAATACCTTTTACAACATTTTGAAATCCTCATTAGCGGAAAGAATTTGTAATTACGAAAAATCACATCAACTGACCTCTCTAAACTCCTTGCTTTTGTGTTCCATCTTGACGAGGTTGACGTCTCTGAGCTCCACCTTGAGGTCCAGGATGTCAGCCAGCATCATGCAGGCGCGCGCCGGCGGGCTCGCGATGGCGCGGTGCAGCACCAGGCGGGACATTGTGCGGCTGGAAGATCGGATGATCCTGCTCTTTTAAATGGTTTAGGCATAAAATTACCAAGTCTTAAAATGACATATAATATGTCTCAAAAGGAGTAATTCTCATAATCGCCAATTCTTAAATCCCATTTTGAGAATTGGTAATTTTACGGCTAAACCGTTGAAATACCACCGTGGGCCTAGCACAACTTTGACGTAAAAATACGTAGCGAGCTTTCGATAGAAAAGTGTCCGCCATTTAAGACTGTCAAGTGTGCTCCTGACGGGTGTAAATGGCAAACACTTTTCTATCGAATACTCGCTACGTATTTGTACGTCAAAGTTGTGCTAGGCCCATGCACTTAGAACATGTAGCGAGTATTCGAAAGTTTACGCCGATTACGCCCGTCAGCGTCAGTAGCCCCTGTGACGGGCATAATAGGTAAGCTAAGCCTAAAGTATGCCTACTTAGCACAAATTTTGACGTGAAATAGCGTAGCGAGTTTTCGATAGAAATATTTATGAACAATGCAGTAAGTATCCATTTACGCCCGACACGCGCTGTCCCATTTTGCATAATATATTTATCTATCGAATAGTTGCTCCGTATTTCTGTCAAAATCTGTGCTAGGCATCCCCACTAGTTACGAGCGACATTTTTTTCGCGTTAGTGGCTACTGGCAACGATCGAGACGAAAATTACGAATGTCATGGGAGTATCCTATTAGCTTATCACCAAACCTATACTCGTACTTATATATGATGGGGTTACCCAGAAAGCTTATCAGTACTTAAGTATGACTTACCAGTGGGTTTCTTACTGTGAATTTCTAGGAATGATACCTATAATTTTAATAGATTAATGCTCGCAGTTAAAAAAATGTTATGGGCAATTTGGCATTAAGAGTTTCGAATATTGTGCAGCTATTACTGCACATATATGGATACACATATGCACACTGATACTCCAGGATAATGATGCAGATCAGCGCTATGCCAACATAATAAGCTAAAAAAATAAGCGGCTGTATTTTTAGGGGCGCTTACCATCAGGTGAACCTACTGATATTCTGAATAGTTATTTTAAAGAAAACGCCTTGCCACGATGAATGGCCTGGAGCAGACGGGCGCATTGCTCGAAACTTTGTTTCTACAATTTAAGTTCTAGCAAAATATATTAATTTTAGGTTTCTCATACCTCTTGCTCTTTTCCAAAAAGATGGATCACGCCAGGTAAATAATACAAGCAAAATACTGCCTTCGGTTAAAATTTTGCTCTCTAAAATTATATACTTTTCACATATTTTTAGAACTAGGTTCAATTTATACTTATTATCTGCGCAAAATAAAAATCTTGGTTCTCTACTGGCAAAAAATCATTACGAAGCTTTTATTTGTTTTTTTAGTCTTATGAACTATACAAACATTTAATCATAACACAAACATGGCGGCGCTCACTTTTACAAAAACAATTAAATAAGACTAGAACTCACTGAGAAAATCACCAACTTCTTTCCACAATTATGATTTTACGCACACTACACTCAATAAAAACAAAACGATAAATAATACATATCTAAAACACTAATAAATGCAATCTCTATGTGATAAATTTAAGTAACCTTAAAATTAGACCCGCAGCCTGTATCTTGTTTCTATGTGGTAGTAAATTACGTATGTAGTGGTAGGGCAGCAACCTTGATCTTTGTCACTAACCGAACTGAACTAAAAAGCGGAGCGCGCGCCGGCGCAGGCGCACGCGGTTCTATTTGAAAACGAAACATAGATACGAAGCTAGCTAGCCAAGTTGCAATCGAAACTACTAAAACTAGGAAAATGTATGGGAATTACATTTCTTAGATTTCTATAATCTACTTGCTGACCCGACAGACCTTGTCCTGTCTTACAATGAATATTAAATTCAAATTGTTCCGAAATGAAAATGTTCCATTCAATTTACTTAATTTGTTCTTTCATTAGAACCTTCTTCTGACAATAATCAACACAATAAAAAAATAATTAGCGAAATTGTTCCATCCGTTCACGCGTGATGCGATGAGGGAAATAGAGATTCATTTTTATATGTATAGAGGATGGATAATTTATAGATTCTATGACAGAAATGTCATTCCCTTACAGAATAGAAAATGTATCAAAGATTTTACTTATTCTAACGTTTAGTTAGGCTAATTTAGATTGTGAATATATCCAAATAAATATGAGTAGGTCGTCACTCGTCACTCATATATTCTGCGGTTTTTTTTCTAATATTTATGACAGGTTTTAGTGGTCTCAAGTACCTTTTGAAAAGAACATTGTATATTGTACGTAAATTATACAAATATAATATTACATTACCTACATAAGAACACACCACTATATTTAATTAATAGAAAAGTTTACTTACTCTTAAATATAGCTAAACTAAATTAACTGAATAATTAATTCAGCTAAGTTACCGTTTGTACGAAATTGGAGCCACAGACAGTCGCTGTGCCGAGGTTGTCTACAGGACGAAACCGTGGAGCATGTGCTGCTGCACTGAGGCCAAGGGAAATATAAGATCGAGGTTGAGGCTCCTTGAAAAACTACACACACAGTTAAAAATAGAAACTACACAAAGTCTCAAGTACCACAACGCCTAAGTGCCTTTTCACACGTACCGGTTGCCGGGTAGCCGGCGCCGGTTACCCGGCGGTGAAGTGTATGGGCATGGTACATAGCTTTCACATGTACCGGCGTTATTTATCCGGCAGGCGGGTACATTTGACGCCGGGTATCCGGCGCCGGCTACCCGGCGACCGGTACGTGTGAAAAGGCACTAAAGCAATACAAGTGGAGGTGTGCCAGCGACCCCAGGCCATGCTCCATTATTTTAGAGAGCTCGGCTGGGTTGGGGCTGGCAGTTGGGGGGCAATGCACAATACACCCCCCAAGCGGAACGTCGGTGCAGGTCGTCTCACCCCCACTCAGAATTAGAAACACACAAAACACTACACTGAAGTCCATGAATATTATTGTAATATTCAATATCAAGTACAAAATGTGTTTTGAACCGAAGAATACAGAAAGTTAATCTTTAAGAGTAAAATTCAGTATTCTTGGTTCCTTTTTTTGTCATGCATCCGGTGACGACGGCAGGTGTTCCTTCACTGCTTCTAATATTTGTTGTACTTCTTCCTCTGACAACCGTTCTTCACTGTCCTGCACAATCTGAAACATAACATATCATTTATTATTTTACTCATAAACACTGCTTAAAGTTAGTCACTGTTTAAAATGCTCTGACAACTTCTCGCTGCTGTGAAATGCCATCTGCGAAAACAAGATGGAAAAATTTAGGCAACGATTAACTTTAGCGTTTAGCGCTAGTAACTAATTTAAACTAATAAAAATATTTTGGAAAGGACATACGAGTAGGTTAAAATGTATAGAATCTGATCTAACTTTCCACCACCGCCTTTTGTGTAGGAAGTAGGTATTTTATGAACAGGTAATCTTCGGAAGACTCATTTTGATTAAAAAAACCCTTACACCCACCTACACTAGCCCTGAGTGCTTTATGCTATATTTTTATGATATAACCCCACAAAGGTTAAAAGATTATGGAATTTGATTTAATTGTAAATCGAAATAATAAGTATTCAATTTGCTTAACAAAATGCTAAACAAAATGTGAGTGGTTGACCAAAAAATATTATAATATAATATTATAGTAATATATAAAAAAAATAAAATATAAAAAAATAAAAATATTTTAATATTATATTTGTTTATTTTTTTTTATTTTTTAATCTGTGGTCTTTTAGCTTTGTTTTGGTCTAACCTGAATATTTTTAGGTGCCGTAGTGTTTTTTTTATGATTTTTTTTGTGAGCCGACACGAGTCGAAACTTGTTTCTACACGAAATTTCAAACGCGATTTACTCGAAATCAATTATTTTCCCTTCAGGTCCCTTTTTGGTCAACCACTCACAAATACTTCATTATCTTTTTTTGATGGTTCCCATAGAGCTTTTTATGCAATTTCGTGACGAGGCGAGCAACTCGCTAGCTTGTTAGCAAGCGCCACTCTTGCCCATAACAATTTATTTTGAACTTTATAGTTCAAAACCCCTGTGCCATTGCATTATGCCTGTCATTTTGAGGTATCAAGATGCCCAGAACATTAACCTTACATACGTTAGATACATTTACCTTCAATTTAGGGTACCGAACACGAATTCTATCGAAAAGTATTCAATATATTCTAATTTTTAAAGCTATCAGATGCGTGAAAAAATCCATTTTTTTAAATATTGTTCTATTATTATTGTTATAAGGGCAGCATCGGTCGTAAAAGGAAACGGTCATACATTTTTGTATGGAATACTCGCTACGTATTGGACAAAATTAATGGCACCTTGATCATAGTAACATTTGCACTGCTTGACTGTTGAAAAACTGGACAAAGTTTCGTAGAGGAAAATAAAAAAGCCCCACTGCAGAATTTATGGGGTAATCTTACCAACTGAAATTCGAGCTCATTCCTTGGAGGGTTGTTGACCATCATTAGCTTTTCCATTTTTGTCAGTTTGAATTTCTTCACAGCCATTAGAAATTTCTGCATTAGTTCCGGCGTCTGGTATTTGCAGTCGGTTTCTTGCAAGTATTTTAGTGTCTGTAACAATGAGAACAATGTAATAATTATATCTTGTTCCAGTATCAAGAGAAACAACTACATAAACAACAAAATAGTTTAAAAAAACTAAAAAACACGCATTATCATTGGTTTTAACAGGTGTGCAAAGTTTGAATTAAATCTGATCGTTCAAAGTAGGGCAAAATCGAGTCCAAAAAGTTACAAACATACCTACAGGTGAAACTAATAAAAGTTAAAAAACCAAAGTAAAACAAAGTGATAATTTTTGAGCCTATGATTGTGTATCATTTGACTGCCATCTAGCCTGGTGAGCAATGATGAATAGAATAGAATCTGAATGAGAACAGAATAGGCGTGACGAAAGATTTTAATCGTCTTCCATAAATGCAAGTGCACATTTACTATTTCCAAAAAAGCCTTAATTTCGATTAGTAAACTTAAGTTTAACGAAGTTTGAAGCCATTTTTCTCATATTTTTTCAATAGTGCCCGGAAACAGCTCGCATGTGTCATGGCGCCGGCTTGACGTCACGGTTAAGTAAACATGTCATTGTGTCTTTGCGTGATGAGCGGCGGATGACCTATGATCAGCGGAGTTACTTTAGCGTGACGTCATACGCTGTGATTGTTGTTTCAGTCAAAATAGCCGATTGCAGCATTTTAATGTTTTACTTTATTGAAAATCTTAATCATCTGTTTTTTATAAATAAAACTAAACCGGTGTTTTAAATTTTTTTAATCTAACTTCTCCCCTGAAATCATTGAATCGGCGATTTTTTGATACTGTCGTCATGTCTATTACCTATTGCTGGGTAGAGTGGGTAGTTACTGATGCGTCCTTGCATAGATGACATATTCAATTCTGTGCCTCCTGTGCAAAATGATACAACTCGGAAGTTGACTCCAGAAGTAGTGTCCGGGTGTTTCAATTTGTGTATCTCATCAGTGTGTGTATCATTTTGCACAGGAGGCACAGAATTTTAGCTGCAAGTTTTGAAATAATTGCTGGATGTAATTTATATCTAATTTATTTATTTGTTACAAGCTGCCCTGTGGTTAGACATATATGTAGAAAATGTAGGCAGCAACGGACAAGACCAGTTCTCCTCTATGGTTCCAATAATCTACTCCTTAAGCACACTATCACTTAAGTACGCTTTGACACATTATACTCTTTTTAGTTTGGAATAGCATCTAGCTTCGGTGAGATTCCCGGAACATATAAGCATGGTGACAATTTACGTTCCGAGGATGGTAGCTAGCCAATGCCCTGAGTGAGTACCACTATATTGTGCATGCTAGTTTTCTCAGTATATTTCCTGTTACCAGTTTAAACTTGTATGTCCTACTAAATGTTATAAACGCAAAAATTTGTAAGAATGTATGGATGTATATTTGTTACTCTTTCACGCAAAAACGGCTGAACAGATTTACATGAAATTTGGAATGAAGGTTGTTCATGGTCTGGATAAACACATAATGCTACTTTTTTTCCCGGAAAACGCGGGGCGCAGTTAGTTACCTCAGAAGCGACGGGGGCCAAAGTCTCCTCCTGCTTGTTCTTCTTATTCACACTGTCTTTCAGTTCTTCAAGAACCATCATAACTTCTAAATTCGATAGGAGCGCAGATTTGGCATTTATACTGAAACATACAATTAGAATATTACTTACTTTACTTATTTATTTAACCATTGAAAGACTAGAAAGACATTTCATTTGTACAAGTAGATTCTATTTTTCTATGATTTTGTATAATAAAATACTAAAGAAAATTAGAGGAATGTACATGGATAGTGTTTTTGATGCATGTGGAAAGGAAAATAAGAATAATTTTAAATACATAAGCTGCATGCAATAACCATGTGTATTGTACATTAAAAAAAATGTAATTTAATAAACCATTATTTATTTAATGATAAAACTAAATTTACTCACACTTCCATTATCGTATTATTACTCGTTCAGTATTTGGTTCTACAAGTTATTTTTTTATTATTTGTTTATGACGTGAGTGAAAGTGTATCAAACTTTACCAATATTGGGAAACTCAAATAATTTATACAGCTTTCCAGCAATTCCGGCTGCCGGCCACAAATATTTCGGGTTCACCTAGAAAAAAAATTATTAACAATGATTTGAGTTAGATTAGTGTTAATAAATTTAACCGATTCAGATTTAGCCCCACAGAATAAGATTTAGCTAAAAGGATAAACCCACCCACTGAGGGAGGAGGGAATAACTGCGGCGGTAAGACAAACTCAGTGTACAAGGTCTATAGTCATTACTCTTATTTTGGATTATTAAGTGATTATCTATCTTTCTCCTGTTTCTGGTATTCAGTGACTAAAACAGTAGAATTTAATATTAAAAGTTCAAATAGAAATTATTAAAAATTTTAATGCGTTTGTTTGTTTGGCTTTGTCTGTCTAGCTCTAGCTAGCGTCTAGCTGACTAGAATAAAGCTCTATGTATAATTAATAAATAGTCCTGTCTGTCCTGTCACCTGTCCTGTGATCTGTCAGTTGTCATCTGTCTGTCTGACAAATCAGCTGGTTGCCATTCTAAAATAAACTTGTACCATTTTTTTTTTTAAAGTATTTTGACCCATTTGCAAGGAACTTATATCCAACCTGGAATGTGCACAGGCTGCCGATGCGCGGTCCGAGCGAGATAGCTTCGCGCGAGCCCTCTGTCCCTTTCATTAGGGTGACCAAACAATACGATGTAGGTAGATACTAATTTAATAGGATATATATTAACCAATAATTTGATTTCATAAAATAATAACAATTATACTTTAGGCATGGATTAAAGTAAAACGCATTATGGAGAATTTATAAATATTTATTTGGTAGATATTTACACATTACTAAATAAAACAGTTTATGTAATTTCTGTCTTAAAGTTAAGTCTTAAACTTAAGTCTTAAAAATGTAGTAAATCCTTAACATGTGATGTGGTACTTGTGTTAATGTCAAAACTTATGAGATTTTAGGTTGCAGGTTAACATTACCTGAAATGACGACAAGTTTCAAGCACGCAACAAAAGGCTGTCAAATCCACTGTATTTTAGATCCTCCCCATATGCTCAAGCTATCCAGAAATGTTTTTGCAGAAACAAATATGACTCATGCGAAAGGTGACATACAATTCAATTTTATAAAACAATTAAATGCAATACAAGAAGAGGAAGGGCTCAAATTAGCGAACAAACTTACTAGTATACACTTTGGTTTTTCTGGCAAAAAGATGAATGTTAAATTAGCAGCACAAGTGTTGAGCAATTCAGTTGCCGATGCAATTGAATTCTTAGCAAAAAGTGGTGATAAGCGTTTTGAAGGAAGCGAAGCTACTGTCGAGTATATTCGAGTTTTGGATAGAATATTTGATATATTCAATTCAAAAAACCCCTTTGGTAAAGGCTTTAAGTCACCATTACGTTTGCAAAACACTGAAGTTTGGATGAATGCGCTCACTGAAACTAGAAACTATTTGATGAATTTAAAAATCAATGACACAAATATCCTTGAACACCGACGTAAAACTCCTGCTCTTGGATTTATTATTGATACATTTAGCTTTGCAAACTTGTGTCTTGATTTACTAAAACACACACATGAAATGAAGTACTTTTTAACATATAAGTGTTCGCAGGATAATCTTGAAATATTTTTTTCTTGCGTTAGAAGGTGTGGTGCCTTAAACGACAACCCGAGTTCGCTTCAATTTCGGTACACGTTAGGTTACGTTACACAAGGGCTACATTTTTAAGAGAGGCGTCCTTGGCTGCAGTTTCTTTTAAGAACATGATAACTTCCTGTATGAAACCAACATTACAGTCACGTGTAGCCAAAAGTCTTCTCAATGTAGCTGGATGAGGGAGACACATATGTTTTCTTAAAAAAAGATAGGCTTTTGGGCTGTAGAAGTGCAAAGTTAGAGCAAAAGATTTCAATTCTTCACTATACCTTACTTTTTTGTTATTAATAGCATAATTAAACTGCTCATGAATATGCACAAAATTCATTTTTATGACGCTTTCAATTTCTTCTGGGTTATGGGTCTTTGTTTTTATCACATTTAATAAAGATTTAAGGCTATCGATTCTTAAGTCTCTTCTTTTAACGCGCTGCTTCAGAACTTTCACTTCTCGTTTCAAACCTTCAATTACTTCACATTCATAGCGAATTTTTTTCGTAGGAGGTTCCTTGGAGGTGCTAGGCATAGGGCTGATTTCAAACTTATGCTCAGGAGTAACTGAAATATTCGCGGGTTTCTCAACTTCTGCTTCACTTGTTAATGGGGCAGCTTGAACAATCATATTGCTTAGAATAGCTACCTTTGTTTCTGGTGGAACAATCTGCAAATTAAAAAGGCCTATTATTTATGTTGGTACTATGAAAAATGTAGCATTGAGGGCAAATTAGAAAAAAACCATCTAAATAAAAATAAATAAAAAATCTAAATCTAAAATCCGTAAATCCAAATAGTATAATACGATTTGGATGATATACAGAAGACTGACAGTTCATCAATATTATATAAATCCATAAATCAAGTTACGCTACCAGAAATCAGTTTTATTTGCAGTACTATTTGTTTACTATTCTTTACCCACCTTAGGAAAAATAGTAGGAACAGCATCGGATTTCAGTTTTGAAACTGAACTATGTTTTATTATATCCTGGGGACTGAAGTGAAGACTGCAAATAACGGAATAATTTTTGATATTTGAATGACTTGGAATGACATCAAGCCATTTTTTCCTCCGTGATTCTTCTCCTGGCAGTCTGAAATTATATTTTTTAAATTTATTTAAAATATATGAAGTGACACACCTAAATCAGCGATTAATATGGGACGATTGGGAAGTTGAAACTTTTTTGTCATTTCCCTACAATGTTCCTCGGGAAATGTGAAATTTCATGATCAAGTATTCGGTACACCATTCCTTATAAAGTTATATGCGTCGCGTGTAATTGTGCTTGCGTTGAAGACTACCTCCTATTTAGGTATATGCTGCATTGTATAAAAAATCTTATAATTTCGTTCATTATGGGCATCCTACTTCAAGAATTGAAATATACTTACTTGAAGAAAGAAACACCGCATCCTGCATAGGATTCGCTTTCGCCTCGAATCGCACATTTTTTAACCATCTCATTATCAAATGCCTCAAAAATAAACAATGTTAAATTACGAATTGATCACTTTAATTACAACAAACAATATGGTTGACGGGCTGCCAGTTTATAACTTTTAAATATCATATAAATCTTTTCTTTTTTTAATTACATTTCAATACATACAGTGTCCAAATTATTGCTAAAAATTGTTGTCCGGTCGCTGCACCTTGGGTACTATAGTACCCAATTTCGAAAAACCGGTCGCTTCACCCTGGGTACTGTAGTACCCAATTTTTTATTAAGATTTGTCAATTTTATTTTTTCCTACCATTCCTACTAAATTCGGGAATAATTCTCCTGGCAACACTTTAGAAAGAAACACAGGGCTTTCGAAGCGCTTTCTCTCTCGGACCGGATTTCTCTTTGACCAATTGATTGTCTATAATAGAACTTAGGGGCATATTCATAAGGTTTATTTTTACATTGGTGTCAAATGACAATGCACATTCCAGGTTGGATATAAGTTCCTTGCCCATTTGTCTATTCATTAAGCGTACCCGCGGACAAGACATGAACGTAGAATCAACGTTTTTTTTGCTTTGGTTTTGCAACTTGTTTATGTAATATGAGCCCTTTTCAGTTTAGCATACTCTTTCCTTAAAACCCTGTATACTGTAGGCTGCAACTAGGTACCTAACCAACTAGATTTAATGTTAGATTTCACACTTTTGGTAAACATTTTATGAACTCAACTGATTTATAAGATTTATAATGTTAGCTGCTAAACAATTCTATTGCAAGCTATTTAGAAAATGTTTTTTGGAAGTTTCTAGCCAGCAAAGACGCAACGTCAATATCCATCAAGAAAGCTTTACTACGGGTGTATTTAGAAAAACCAGCCCTCTAGAAACATACTACCACCATTTTATAAATTTGTCACTACCGAAACACAAAATATTTGCTACCTATGTGTGGATTGATGGCAGCGGCATTGTTATGAGATCCAAAGACCGAATTTTAAAAGAGGTCCCTTGTGATTTAGATAAAGTTCCAAAGTGGTCATTTGATGGAAGCTCTACAGGACAAGCTAAAACCAATGATTCAGATACTCTACTAATACCATCGGCCGTATACAATGATCCATTCCGTAAAAGCCCACATGTCATTGTACTCTGTGAAACGTATCACGGCGATGGCACTCCAACTAAGACCAATCACCGAGCTATCTGTGCAAAAATTTTGAGTAAAATATCAGACCAAAAACCTTGGTTTGGTATAGAACAGGAATATACCATGTTTGATACAGATTTATGGCCCTTGGGATGGCCAAAGTCTCGCGGTTTCCCTGTAGCATCACATGCAAATTTTTCTTATTGCGGTGTTGGGGAACATGTTGTGGGAAGAGAAATAGTCGAGAGCCATGCAAGAGCATGCATTTATGCTGGCATGGATTATGAGGGATCCAATGCGGAGGTAATGAAAGCATCATGGGAATTCCAAGTTGGGACCTCTTTAGGAGTTAAAGCTGCCGATGATCTGTGGATGGGAAGATATTTACTTAGTCGAATTTCGGAACATTTTGGAGTGGTTATTAGTTATCACCCTAAGCCTATGGGTCCTGTTCAACCAGGCATAGGATGCCATCATAATTTCAGCGTGGTTAAGATGCGTGTCGATGGAGGGTTAACAGAAATCGAAAGAGTATGTAAAGTTTTATGTGAGCGTCATGAGAAACATATGCAAAATTACGGACTTGGAGATGGTGCAGAGAACAAAAAAAGGTTAACGGGAAAATTTGAAACAGCTGCATTTGACGCTTGTAGATGGGGCGTTGCAGACCGAGGGGCATCTATAAGACTTCAAAGAAGTGTAGTTGCAGAAAAGAAAGGATTTTTAGAAGATCGTAGACCGGCAGGAGACTGTGATCCTTACAGAGTATGTGCACTTCTCAGTGAAACATGTTTATAAAAAACGAAGTGTTTTTTTATAGCTATCAGCTATTATATTTCCTGGTCCTCTATTAAATTGATGAGTTTCCGAGAAAATGGAATATGCACAGGTGTGCACTCATAAAATTTGGCACAAAATTTAAACATAGAAGTCCAATATGTTACCGGCCGCTTGGAAAAGAAATGGTTTTATTTTACTTGTTACTCATTCCCTAAAAGAAGGTTTATTTCATTTATATTTGTAAATTATTTTATTGACCTTACTCATATTTTGTGAAAAGCATTGTCTCTAGTGTATTTGATGCTGATACTGAGTTCAATAGGTACTACATCAAGCCATATATTTCGAATAATGTATCAAGCATTTCATCTTTCGAGCTGGTCTTCAGACCTTGAGGTTGAGTTATTCGAACTTGGCCTATACGAACTTACGTTCCTTTTTTCAGCATATGTATGAAATTTTTTAAATTATATTTTTAAAAAACAGTTGAAATATGATCAATAAACTGTCACTGTTTTAGTATAACTTTGGATTATTTTAAAATTATGCGTGTTGAAAATAATAAAATTAATAAGAAATAATGGCTTTTTTTCAAGGAGCGAGGCCTTTGCTTGGTTTTAACAACATCTCCAACATTTTAATTTCATCAAAACGCAATATGCTCAAGCACTCCATAAACCACATCATGAATAAAAAAGTGTTCGACAGATATCTGCGGCTGCCAATACCAAGCAACAAAATAATGGCTACGTACGTATGGATTGACGGGTCTGGGATAAATTTAAGAACAAAAGATAGGATTCTTGCTACGGCTCCCTGTAATGCAGCATCTGCACCAGGCTGGGCTTTTGATGGAAGTTCCACAGGACAGGCCCAAACAGGTGCATCTGATACTACCCTTAAGCCAGCAGCCGTATATATTGACCCATTTAGAGCAGCTCCACATGTATTGGTTCTATGTGAAGTATACTTAGGTGACAGTACTCCTGCTCCGACCAATCACAGAAAATTTTGTAATGATTTGTGCACGGCACATAAAGAAGAAGAGCCTTGGTTTGGACTAGAACAAGAATATACTATGCTGGATGTTGATGGATGGGGTTTGGGATTTCCTAAAGGTGGTGGATACCCGACAGTCAAATATCAGTACTCGTACTGTGGTGTCGGGGCCAAATATATAGCTGGTAGAGATATATCTGAAGCACATGCCAGGGCCTGTTTGTATGCTGGTTTAGCTTTCGAAGGCACTAATGCAGAAGTGATGTTCGCTTGCTGGGAGTGGCAAGTGGGAACTGCAATCGGGATGAAAGCCCCTGACGATATGTGGGCTTCAAGATTTATAATGTCACGCATAGCTGAAGAATACGGCGTAGATATTACTTACCATCCCAAACCCATGGGAATGTTGCACCCTGGAGTTGGTATGCATCATAATTTTAGTACGAAGAAAATGCGTTCGGACGGTGGCTACCAATTCATTGTGGACTGCATTAAAAAACTGGAAGCAAATCACATGAAACATATGGTAAGATATGGAAATGATGAAGCCACAAACAGAATGAGATTGTCAGGGAAATTCGAAACAGCCCCCTTTGACAAATTTTCTTGGGGAGTAGCGAGCAGAAAAGCGTCTATTCGTCTTCAAAGGCATGTTAAGGAAAAAGGTAAGGGTTTCATGGAGGATAGAAGACCGGCAGGAGATTGCGACCCGTATCTAGTTTGTGGACTTCTTATGGAGACATGCCTTGGTCCTGCAAGCGGCGCCGCCGGAGCTTGTCCTCCCAACCCTTGCAAGTAGTATTTTTCGGATCGGTGCGCGGTAACTTAATGCAAAATAGTAAAGATAAACGGCAAAAATAGTTATTTTATGTTTTCTTATTATTTTTGTTCCAATATTTTGCTATATTTTGTGTTGTAAAATTTTTGATCGGTTGTATGTGTAATGTTATTTGATTCATATTTATGTATTTATATAAATTAAAACTTTTTTTATTGAAAAATGCAATGAGATTTTTATTTTATATGGTCAAAACACATCTGCTCCATTCCATTTCCAGCCGCAAGTTTTCATACGACAAGCACCTACCTATTCATAAGCTTTAGGGAAACCACGTTTGTTCCATAATCAATGGAGACGCGGTGAAAAAATTGCTCGACGAAAAATTACCCAGCCTCGCCCCGCTCACACACTATGGTGTTCGTTAAAATCATAGATCTCACAACAATAATATGCATAGGTTAGCAAATTATATGTATATTAAGGAATATTATTATTATGAAGTGTGGATTTTCCATGTTCGATTTCCATGAAACCCTTGTGCTTCTCAGGCGCACCATCTCATGGTTGAAGTATAAAATCATAAATAGTCTGTCTATTCGAACTAAGGTACTGTACCCAATGGCAGGCACTTTAAGAACAACCCAGACTTAATACTTTAAAATCAAGTGTATTTATTTCAAAAATGTCGGCCTGTTTGGCTCAGTGGTAATATATCCGCCTCATAAGCCAGAGGTCCCGGGTTCGATTCCCGGCCGGGCAGATGTTTGAATGATGAATTTAAATATCGGTTCTGGGTCTGGGTGTTAGTTATCCTTGTCTTTGCGTGTGTTCCATGGCATCCCCGACACAGGATTTATTTATAGTGGGGAGGTATGAGTGTGAAATGTTTATGAGTGCGAAACATTTATTTAAAAATTTACTTATAACTTCGTTATTACAAAAAAAATATTTGAATATTTTTTTTTTAATTATAAAGCTTTAAATATTAAACTACTACTATTTAAAATTTGTATTTATTTATCTTGGTCATAGAAACTAATAGAAGATATCACCAAAAAACTAAACCGCCACTAAACGTAGGCATAGCTACACACCACTCACACTGAAATATAAAAAAAAAAATTACTAGCAATTATATTATGCAAAAAATTATACAGGAAATTAAATTCACTTATTTGAGTATCAGATACTAAGGTTTTTGTGGTATTCTTTAAATAAAGTCTTAGATTGACCGCACTAACACACACAGCCTACCAGTGATGGCACTGGTGTAATTTTCTTGATAATGAAGACAAACTTGTGATATTTTTTAATTTCCCAAAAAACTATGGTTTGCATTTATAACACCCCGCTTAGAGCCACTTTTAGTTTAGTCATGGTTTTTTTTAACTGTACTTCCGTTTTCTTCATTATTCCCATGTATGTCAGATATAATATCTCCAGAAACTAGTTCTTCAGCAGAACCTCTTGATTACTTTTGTCACTTTTATCATAAGTCTTATTAGTTTTCTTTTTATTACTATTTTTTAGAAAATTTCTGAGCAGTCCACACTTTTTGTACTTCGTTGTTCTATATTTTCTTCCCCCAATACCCAATAGTTGACACCTTCTACACCCAATAGTCGACAGTGTCTACCTGTCTACTAGATTGAGTAATATAAAATTTACAAAACGTAAACAGGACTCAAATTATAGGATATAAAGGCCACAATTTAATAAACTTATGCTGAGAAATTCAGTTCGATGAAACCCAATACATGACACCCGGTGTCATCTTTTGGGTAATTTTTGGTACCAATAGGAGACATCATGAAAAGTGTTACAAAATTGAAGAGAAATACGGAAATCATGGTCTTAGTATGTAAATAGTAATAGTAATCATACAATAAGTAACAAAAATCATAAAAATGTGGAACAAAATCATACCTGTAAAATGTTACCTTTTACCAAAATGAACTACAACGCACACGTTCACGCTGTTACATTGTTTACTGTCGATTCCCGTAATTTTATTTTTTAATAAATAAGGTGGGTGTGTATTTTTGACCACGCAATCTTTTACAACAATAGTAATATTATTCTTTTTTTTTCTTCGGAAGTGTCTTCGTCTGGTTCACTGTCTACCATTGGGTATTTTTACCGTACTTTGTAAGTCCATAATGTTTTCAGGCTATTTTAAAACTTTACTGGCAGCACTGGTCGGATAATACCATAGACAATTTTATGAATATAATTTCCGCCATGTTCTTTCTCTATTCCTCTTCCGTCATATGTATGGCATAAGGTGCGTTTGCTTTTGTCCGCCATATTAAATGAAATCAATAAAATAAGACAAAATGTCGCCTTACTAGAGTGCGTGAAATATCTAAAATCATCCTGTCTTTGTGTGATTAATTCATCAAGAGGATCACAATGGAGAATTCCTACGGTGTGGGGGTTGTAAACCGATACGCTCTTTTTTTAGACGACGAGACCGATCCTCTTGATGCAATAAAAGCACGAGAGCAAGCGAAAGAGCTCAAAAAGAAGACCAAAGAAGCCGAAAAGGAAAACAAAGGCAAGCCTGAAGTGAAGCCTAAAGGCCCACCTACCGCTCCAGTGAGGAAAGGAATCAAGGAGACTCAAAATGTAAAGCCTCAAGAGATCAAGAGCGCTGAACAACAAAAACCTAAGGGGCCTGCTCGACCAATCGACCGCAACAATGCGGAGCGCCCGCCTCCGCGTCGTCCGCGCGAGGACAGGCCACAAAACGGAGAGCGCCCCGTCGAGAACAAGGAAGGTGCTCCGCGACCTCCTAGGCGCGAGTTCGGCGATCGCCGGCCCAACTTTGAAAGGCGTAACTTCAGCGACAACCCCGAAGGAGGCGAACGCCGCGGGCCCCGACCGCCGCGCGATCCTCGCGACCGTGACGCACCGCGCGGGCCGCGGCCGGCGTACGACAACAGAGGCAAGCGCGAGTTCGACAGAAGGTCGGGCTCCGACAAGACGGGTGTGAAGCCGGTGGACAAGCGCGAGGGCGGCGGCCCGCACAACTGGGGCACGATTAAGGATGACATCGACGAGCTGAACAAGACCGGGTCGGAGGGCGAGGCACCGGAAGAGAAACCGCCCGCGCCACCCGCAGCAGACGCGGCTGCCGCCGGCGACGGGCAGCAGCCCGAGGCGGAGCGGCCGCCCCAGGAGGAAGAGCCGCGCGAGCTGACGCTCGACGAGTACAAGGCGCTCCGCAAACAGCAGCGCGCCGCGCCGCAGTATAACCTGCGTAAGGCCGGCGAGGGCGAGGACCTCAGCCAGTGGAAGAACCTCGTGCTGCTCGAGAAGAAGAAGGAGGCGGACCGCGGCGAGGACGAGGATAGCGAGGATGAGTACGACCTGGCCGACTACCCGCAGCGCGTCGGGCGCCAGAAGCGCGTGCTCGGCATCGAGTTCACGTTCAACGACCAGTCGCGGCGCGGCGGCCCTGGCGCCGGCGCCGGGCGCGGCCGGGGCCGGGGCCGCGGCCGCGGGCGCGGCCCGCCTCGCGAGGAGCCGCCGCCGGAAGAGCGCCCGCAGCTGCCGCGCCACTCAGCGCCGCCTAAGGTCGACGACAGCAAGGATTTCCCCTCTCTCGGATAGACACAGTGAGCCTTCGCTCTTCTCCCTTTTTGAAAGTATGATAGAGTTACAAATTAAATATTGTATGTACCGTTATTTTTGAAGTAAATATACAAAATATTTACACGAGCGTGTATTATATTACATCGGAATTAGTAGAGTATGGAGTCATTTTAGCTACAAATAAAATTGATCAAGTAATTGTTCTAGCTAGACTACTCTCTTATACATCATGCTCATGCATTACGCAGGACGTAAAGGGGGAGGATATTTTTAAGTTTTTTGAATACACTTTGCTACATTGCATATGAATCTATGATAACAGTAGCTTTTATCATGTAATCACAGCTTATGATTTAACTTGATGAGTTATATTCGGATTAAGGTTTTAACTTACAGACTGTGACATGCTATAATGAATTAACTCCGTCACAACTTAGCATAGAAAGTGGATAATAACCCTTGTTGCATTTTACATCGTGAGTTTGTGTTGACAAATGCAGACTGGGAAATGTAAATAGTTATATATGTTTAAAAGATAAGGTCGTAAAATAACAAGGTTGATTTTTGTTGTTACACAACTTGAAAAATAATAAAACATTTGTATATGTGTGATATTTTTCTTGGTCATTTGTGTTGATACAACACTTCCTTCACCTTATTAGTTTCCTCCCCCAACTCGAGAGTAAATAATAGTAGTACTACATACCCCTGCCTAATCCTTAATGCACTTGGAAATGCATAATGCAATTAGATAGTTTTCTGTACCAGCTGTGTCGAGTCTGTCATTGTATACTTTTAATTTAATGCTAAAATAAATTTCAAAGGTAATAAGTATTCGTAATAGGTAGTAAGAGATTGTAGCGAAACTTACTGATTTAAATATATTAGGTGTAGGCGATGATCTGCAGAAGATACATGGTGTGTTTGATGGGTTTGTTCTCTGGGAGACTAATTCTGGCAATAAATAGTTTGATTCCTATTAATTCGGTCTGTTTATAAGCTAGGGTTAAATAGGTTATTTGAGACCTTAGCATTATAGTATAAAAACAGCAGTAAAATATGATGTGACCACAATACTGTAGAAATACTATTGTGGTTTTACAGCGCAGCCAACCACAGTCCCTGGAAACAGGATATGGTTTAAAATTATCATTTTCTACTGTGATATCTATACTAATATTACAAAGTGGAAAGATTTGTATTTTTGTATGTTTGTAACAATTAAACTCAAAAACTACTGGACCGATTTTATAAATTCTTTCACCATTAGAATGCTACATTATTCCTAAGTAACATAAGACTATGTTTCATACCCGTGCGAAGCCGGAGCAGGTTGCTAGTAGACAATAAAACTAATAGCTGTAAGTCATTTTGTATATTGATAATTATCACGTTCACACAAAAACAATTCACTTAAAATTTACAGATAGTAAAACAATACACAGAAATAGTTAAATATTCAACATAATAGAGATATTACTTAAAATTAACATGAACTTACATAATTTTTGTATTGGGTAGGTACGGACAATAAATAAGTTTATTTACATTTATCAGAAATATATTTTCCAGAGAAAATTATATAAAGCAACAAAAATAAGTTAATGATAGAGTACCTAGGATAATTATTTTTACAACATAAAAGTTACATGAATCAAGGAACATCAACAGAAAAAAATGATCACAAGTTTATCCACTTTTAACATTATGTATAGAAATTAGAATCTACTTTAATACCTATTCTTTTCTCAATAGGTAATTATTATGGGCATATAGGAGAGCTGCATAGGTACTGATTTGATACATAAATAGCTGTCTACTGACTAGTGTTGTTCAGAAAAAGACATGATCTACCAATTTATAATACATCGACATAGTCATGCGAAAGGATCTGTTGCTTTATTAATAACTTAATTAACGGCTCTTATCGAGAGTCGTCGATAGGTCAACAATAATAAAAATAAGTGACGTACAAGCGTAATAAATCTAAATACAGGACTTCGATCCTGTTTCACAGCCACAATATACGTTCACTTACAATAAAAGCGTTAATAAAATACCAATCTTGCAGAAAATGTGGCTAGTTTAGGTTCACAATAAATATCTAGGCACATCTACAATATAATACCTACCTATAACTATCTTTGTTCGTCGCTAGCCCTACTCTATCAATTGACTATTACTTACGTCGACAACGAGAGATTGTAGATAATTAGTCACCATTATTTACAGCCGCTAATGCGTTTAGAATGCGTCGATAAAACTCCGTCGGGGTCAGCCTCGCCGAGGCGGGGTGGGAGCGAAGCCGTGCTCGAGCCTCGTCGGTTTTATGATCGACAGGCATTCGACCAAAACTTATACACCGGAATCCCGAAATGGGAATTGGCTTTTCGAAACATGCAATTAATTAGACGCTCAGGTAAATAAATCTGGTGGCATCGCCAGCAGAGAGTTAGAGAACTCCCTACCGCCGCGCTCCGGTTTCCTCCCGATGTTTTCCTTGACCGGCGTTGAGCTCCACGAAGCCGCTATACCGAATATCATATGCCTTATCAAAGCTACACCGACTTCCAGGGTAGCGTCGGCCCCGGTCCTCTTACGCAGGCGCCTACTCAATCCCGAAGGTGTTGGTCTCCTCGACGGCGAGCAGTAGTTTCTCGTGCAGCGTGTGGTGCGTGGGGTAGGGCGGCAGGTCGAGGCGGTTGAAGCACGTGTGCGCGCGAGGCAGCGACTCCACGCGGCCCCAGCGCTCGATGCAGAAGCGGCGCGGGCCCGTCGAGCCGCGCAGCGCGCAGAATCCTTCGTATGGTATAGACGAAGTGCCTGTTACGAATTGCACCAGCCGTAATCGCTGCTCGTTTGTGAACCTGAAACAATACATATGGAGCTGTTTAGCGATTTGATTTTTGTTTAACTTAGCCTTAACGGAATAAATTTCTAAAATGTTCTAATAATTTTAATGAAATTTTCTATTACTTTCTCACTTATAATACTTTTTTAACTGTACTGTCAGATTGGTTTAGATATTGATTTATTATAGAATCTACGCCTTTGTGTTGCATTTGAATTCTACTAGTAAATGCGATAGAGAAAGCATAGGAATGCAACAAAAAATTGTATGATTTTGATGATATTCAACTCTGTTACAGGCGAATGGATTTGGGTGTCATTTATTGTGGAAGTGGCTTATATCCCAAATTTACAAACATATTGTTATCGGTGTAGATTTTTTGGTTTCCTATTAACTCGGATGAAATCACTATTCTGGTAATAATTTATCATAGTCCACGAGCAACACTTACAAAAATTACAAATTGCGAAATTCTAGTCTATAATGATACTGAAGTAACCCAGAAGTTGCTAATTGCAGTTCTCTGCGTTCAATCACGGAAGGAGCGTGTCGGCCGAGCGCTGTACGTGATGTTTTTAATAATTTTAACGATAAATCGCCTTTGTTTGGAGGCGATCGTGGCGTAGGTATGTTTGTTATTTGCTACTAATTACATTTAACATATTTCACGCGATTTTAACATTTAGCTCAGCTATTTTTAGGGTTTCGTACCAAAATGGTTAAAATAGAACCCTATTAGTAAGAAATTAGTATCTTCCCTTATGTTACGGATATTTATATTTTACTTATTTATCTTAGGACAACTTTTATACGACGATGGGCACGAACGAAACCCTCGTCGGGGGAGTTTTACTTCTAGTTGGCGATTTTATTTCATTACTGAATGAGGTAACTGTAATAATGCGATAATATGTATCATTAATATCCATAGTAAAAGATACGAGTAAATCTCGGTTACGTTTACGCAACGCAGACAAAAGTAAATTTCGTCGTCGAATTTCATACCGTAATGTATGCAAAATTCAAGTCGCGCTCAAGGTTTTGTGAAGGTGAAATACGAGATCTAGATCTAAAATTTTAATGCCGCGATAGATCAGACAAGTTTAAAGCTGCTTCGTATCGATTTTAGTC
This sequence comes from Alcis repandata, assembly GCA_949125135.1. NCBI lineage: Eukaryota > Metazoa > Arthropoda > Insecta > Lepidoptera > Geometridae > Alcis > Alcis repandata. The sequence goes on along the minus strand of OX421226.1, from coordinate 3,047,405 downwards.
GAGGCGTGCTCTTTATACCTACTTGTAATAAATACTACCTACTATCAAAATATTGTCCGGTCTGGACTGTAGAGATCTCTTTATTGGAAGATCCCTCTTAAAAGATGGGTATAATGATAGTCGGGAATAACAGAGAATAAAAGCCTACACTGACACTGTGATGTCAATGGCTACCTACTGTTTTTAGTTTTTAGTAAGTTAGGAGGTGTAGGAGTACTATTATACCTATCCATATATAGCATGACAGAAGACTACAAGCGGGATAGAAGGGTAAATTACCTGCCTATACCGTGCCAATATGGTCAATAGCTGTCATATTCAGCCAGAGGGGTAAATACCTAGCCAAAAGGGTTTATGCCGTACAAAAAGGCTCATTACCCATCATACGAGTATCTTACCAGAAGGGTCATCACCTATCTACACCGTGCGGACCGTGCCAAAAGGCTTATTACTTATCATCCACTAACCATAGCTTGCCTAACCTCACTAACCTGTGTACTACGCGTGCCGCGTGCGACTTAACTGCTTAATGCTACTCTTCCGCTCCCGCGGTCGCCTCGTGCATTCAGGAACATAAGGGAGCGAGAGCTACGTCATAGCGCGAGGTCCGCAGTTAATACAGCAAGTCACGCGTGTAGAAAAAAAATAAACGTTTCACACTCCTAGCTCCCCACTAGGATACCGTGTCGGGGATAGTCACCTGTCTATAGCGTGCCAGAAGGCGAGTATGACGGGGTGCGCGTCGTGGTACCCGCCGCGGTACTCCGTGTTGCTCCTCCAGTCCGCCACGTCCAGCTCCGGCGCGCCCGCGATCACCAGCTCCAGCTCGCGCGCGTCGAACGCGCCCACCAGCCGCGGGTCCACCACCTGGGGGAATCACGGTTCTCATTATAGCCTAGATACTCAAATAACTGAGGATTAACAAGTAGGTTACCCGTTACCCGTGTAATACATAGGTGAATCACGAGGTAAGCTCTGCTGTAGCGCCACAGTCACAATTTCAGTGACAACACATTCATACTACCAGTAACACCACAGTTCCACTGCCATTGTCACCATAGTCCCACTGCCATCGAGTCCATGGTCCCACTGCCAGTGACGCTACGGTTTCACTACCAGTGACATCACAAACACACTGCCATTGGCATCACATTCATATTGCTACTGACGCCATAGTCACACTGCAACTGACACCATATTCATACTGCCAGTAACACCACAGCCACAGTCACACTGCCAGTGACACCACAGTCCCACAGTCAGTAGCACCATAGCCCCACCCCACTGCCAGTGGCACTACAGTTCCACTGCCAGTGACACTGACACCACAGTCACACCACACGTCTTGCCCTCCCCGTGCCTCACCTCGTGGAAGCCGCGCACGAGCCACTCCGTCTGCTCCGCCACGCCGCGCTCCACGCGCCAGCGCACGACTCGCTCGAGGTACTCCTTCTTGTTCCGCTCGGTGACGGCCACGTCCCGCCCGCCCGGCTTCAGCTCGCGCTCCAACACGCGCCCGTCGGCGAGACGCTCGGATACAGCGAAAGTCAGCTCCAGGGAAGATACGCAGCGCGCCGCCTGGAATATAAATATATTAGCAAATTAATCACATGGTAGTAACTTATTTGTATTGGTAAAAAGAAGTAAGTGTATCGGAGAATGAGAGTATTAAACATTTTCGATAAATTTCTGTTAGTTTTGATACACTGCCAGGGACACGAGTAGTCAAATTACTAATGAGGTCACAGAGGGAACAACGAGAAAATGGTGGTGGAGGTGGACTGATGAGAAAATTTGGGCCGTGGCATTTTGTAGTAGGAAAATATCGCATGGAATACCTACCTAAATAGCAAGGAATACCAAAACTAAGCATATCCGATTACCGATTTATTATTAGAGAGAAGTCCGTTATTTCATTTTATAGTTCTATTTACTTGATCCGACGCGACCTACATAACGCTATCATTTGGTTAGAGATCAAGAACTACATTTTGCATGACAAAATCTTTAACTTAACATTGTAGCTATTTAAATAAACAACACCTAAAAATAAATAGCGCGCAATATAAACTAAGTGCATCAACATGACTTTCGATCAAGGTTTCAGGTTCACTACCCTTAAGAAATGCAATAACTGATAACCGATGGCTGGCCGTAGATTACGAGGTGCAATGTGTGGCATGATGCAGTGAAGATTATGATATTTCGTCATAAAGGCTTGTAATCGGATAGCGGTGTCAACATCACGTATTGAAACGCACGTGGTCTGTTATTTTTAGCGCCGGCGCCGGCCACGTGCTAATGTTGGGGACATTACGAGCTTCAGGTAACTGCCGCGAGAGGCGCCACTTGTACGTAAACAAAACAACGTGGGTGGCAGCGCGGCGGTATTGAGGTTAGCCGCCACGAGGTTGATAGAGGTGCCGCTAGATGGCTCTGTGAGTATGTGAAAATAATAATAGAACGCGGTGATGTGTGGAGATCGTCTAGTCTAAAACTGAACGTCCCCAATTTGTTTTCGCTCATATGTAAAATAGTTATATAGGGGCAATTCACAAATAAGTCGTCGTCATTTGTAGTTCGGCACAAACACAAAGTGATTTTGAGCGGAGGGGCGTTTTTAACACGCTTTTATTAGCTTCACCTGTATGTTTGTATGTTTGTATGTTTGTATGTTTGTATGTTTGTATGTTTGTATGTTTGTATGTTTGTATGTAACCGACTCCTTTGAGCGCGTTTTTGACCCACTTTAAACGGTCAGATTTCTTTCAAACTTTGTAGATATATCGAGGACCGATGACAATACACTAAACAAATCGTGTTTTTTAGTTTTTTTAACTATTAATTTTTTTAACACGCTTTTTCTATAAAGTTTCTTTAACTTTTAATACCGTTTAACTTACAAATGGTAGTTTCGTCATTCGAGTCAGAGAACAGAGTGGCGCAGTGGAAGCGTGCTGGGCTCATAACCCAGAGGTCCCTGGATCGAAACCACGCGCTAGAAATCTTTTTGCACAATATTTTTTGTTACGCATCAATTTTATTTTATGAGGTCTGAGGATCGAAACCACGCGGCTACAAATCTTTTTGCTCAATATTTTTTGTTATGCATCAATTTTATTTTTAATTTGCTTGAGCAGACGGCCAAAATCGGATAACACCAACACATTTGTACATATTAAGGATGGTTAATAGTTAGCAAATCGAACTAAAAAGCGAAAAATAAATAATAGTTAAAAAAAACTAAAAAAACACGCTTTTTATAAAAAACCGAACTAAAAAAATAGAAAATAAAATTTTATAAATTTAAATTAAGAATAGGGTTGAAAATTTCAATAAATATAAATTAATAATAGTGTAAATAAATAAATATAATATATGTATTTTATTTTTAAAAAAGCGTGGGGTGCTTTCTAAGATATTATCAAAATGCTAATCACTCTACTCATGTCTGTCAATACAAAATGTATCTACAAAATATATAATATCTACTTATTGACCCATGCACCCCACGCTTTTTAAAAATAAAATACATATATTATATTTATTTATTTACACTATTATTAATTTATATTTATTGAAATTTTCAACCCTATTCTTAATTTAAATTTATAAAATTTTATTTTCTATTTTTTTAGTTCGGTTTTTTATAAAAAGCGTGTTTTTTTAGTTTTTTTTAACTATTATAGTAAGATGAAGTTATTATTTTAAGAAATTCAAAGAAAATGTTTACCATGTGATGAAGAAATTCAGTCCACTTCTCATGGTGTTACGATTAAAAAGAATGGTTTTGATCGCTTCCCCGTTTTCGTCATTTAGGGTTCCGTTACTACCTACTTTCTTTCTTTCTTTCATCATCATCACTAATTTTTTGGTTTAGAAGGTTATATTACCTGCAACCAGCGCAGTGAGGCAGCGAACTGTGCATCCAACGCGTCCACATCTTCGAGCGCGGGCGGCAGTCTCAGCAGCGCGCGGTACAGCGCACGCGTGAACCACGCCTCGAGCAGGTAGCCGTGGACCAGAGCTAGCCCCAGCACGCGACCCGAGAAACGGAACCTTAGGACAAGAAAATTAATATTATAGATAAGTTACTAGCTGCACACCGCGATTTCATCCGCTTTTTTTCCTTTTAAACCACTCCTGTGTAGACAACAAGGCAAAAAAGGAATTGCTCAAATCCAGTTCTCGAGTTTTAGCGAGACTACCGAACAGTCAGTCATCATTTTTATACATAAGAGAAGAAGAAGAAGATTTGATACTGGCGAAATACACGAATAGTGCAGAAAAAAATTCCAATTAAAACAATCACAATAACATCACACATCGTCGAAAAATGTTAATGACCCTCTACAAAATGTATTGAAGCCATTTCCGGCTTAGCATACCCTGTTCCTATAACCCTGTATGCATCCAGCATAACTAGAACCTTCACGTCATTATATCAAGTCTTTATGCCGAGAGCAAGTAACCTTCACGTCATTATATCAAGTCTTTATGCCGAGAGCAAGTAACCTTCACGTCATTATATCAAGTCTTTATACCGAGAGCAAGTCGTTATAATGTAGTTAAACACAGTACAATTTTCTGTCACAATCTCGAGCCCCATAGACAAGCCACTCATTACTTATATATTTCTGATTTATTGTTATCATTATATTTATCTGTAAATTGGTGTATTTACTCTTATTGACGCATAGACAATTATATTGAACTTAGCTACATTGTAACATAATTGTGGCCAGGTAAATAAGTCATTTACTTGTTTGTTGTATGTCATTTACAGCCGTGAATGGAATAGTTGTATGGTTTTTATGACCCATTATTTTGAGATTATGGACACATTGAAAGGCTCCTTTCCTTCTTAAAAGGCCATTTTTGCTAAACAATCGTTTTAAAATGCAATAAGGTATTTCAAATAGGTTTCACAAAGTTATTCATCATCATCATCAACCATTTCCCGACAACTGCTGAGTATATTTATTTATCTTTTTTTTTATGTAATTGAGTGACGAGACCTGCGTTGATCTTCTCTTCAACGCGCCATATTTCATCGGTCCTGTGCCAGTCTCATCTATCATAAGCGAACCAAACGCTAAAGAAACGCAATTTGTACAGTCCCCTAAAAAAGACGTTTCAACGTATTATTTTCAATTAAACTTTTATTCACGGATGAGACCAAAATATCTGATTATTTTCTCAATTTACATAAACGTACTTTTCTTCCCATGTCTTAAGGCGGCCTAAAATCCTTAACATTAAGGCTGGGATAGCTATTTGGCCAATAGGAACTTATTTACTTTTTTAACGATTTTTTTTTTAATTTAGCTGTCAGATTTAAATGATAAATCTACACAAGAAATACTGGTATAACATTTTTATCTATTGCATTATGTATTAGGGTAAGCATTTATGTATTCAATATTCAGGAATTTATATACGCGAGTGAGTGATTTTATTTCTTTTTTATCTACGAATTCCTTCTAAAAATAAATAATTTCATACTTTTTTCTTTATTTTTATCTAACTTTATCTATTTGCGATCTTAAATAATGTTAATTTATTAATTATTGCTATGAATAATTTTAATACTTGTTTAGTTTTTTAGAAGAGGGGTTTTAAAAAAAACCATTACTAAATATAAAGTTTTAAAAATAGACAAATTTTATCTTTATTACGATAATCTTTAATCTTGGTCCCGATTCTGTTTTATCTGTTATTAATTTCGTTTATTAAAGGTAAAATCTAAATACCGCGCCAAACTTTTTATACATATCATTATCAAGTTGAAAACAGACTCATTTAATTTCAATACTGATAGATAAATTTATAGAGTGGTTACAACAGAAACTTCACTACTGCTACTAAAGCAACTCCACTGATTTACTGATACAAAACGTAACCTTGCGTAAATACTAGATAAGTACCTACGTTTCTTTTTTTTCAAAAGCTCGTATGGAATACTTCACGCTGCGCAAGCGCAGAGCACGCGTGTCGAGTTACGTCAAACTGCGTGTATTGTGTTACGGACAAACACAGCCGAATGTTGATATTTTTTGTGCACTTCTTTGTACATTTTACCTATAACTGTCTCGAGTTACGGCAGCTCCGTTGGCGTGTGACGCGGGCGCCCGTCGTTTAGGACGAACGGTTTTGATTAAAGCACGAAGCATTGGTTTACAAATACATGTTTTTATTTGCCAGAGTATTTTTAATCAATCTATATTATCTCTCTGCTGGGCACAGGCCTCCTCCATTTTCTTCCAATTCTTTCTGTCTTGGGCCAGCACCAGTGATTGTCAGAGCTTAGAAAACTTAAAACCCTTAGTTCGGCTCTGGTAGAATAATCACACTATCATGAATGCACAAGTTTGTCTGTATGTTGTTGTAACGCTGTAACGGCAGAACGAAATTAATATTTCAATATCAGCTTCCCCGTTTTTCTTCACCGTGCGAATGAAGTCGCAGGGCACAGCTAGTTAGCAATAAACTAGTAATAGATCGTACTAGTCACGATAATAACACGTACTACGATTGTCAGTCAATAAACGATAGCTAATCTGTCGCTGGACATATAAATTACACCTAATAACATACCTGACTTGTTATGTACCTATTAGTAGGTTATTTATTTTTAAATATTTTATTAAAATAACTATTTATATTATTGATAATATCGAACTACTTGTAATAAGCATATTAAATCTATTTAAAAAGAAATATACCAACTAGATCAAGATCATCAAATTGCGCTAATGTAAATTAAACGCCAAAAACACGTTTCTAATAAAATTATAGACTGAATTACAATGTTGCCTCCATCCATATTCAATCTTTCCTTCTTCCACAGCATGCAATTCACTTAGTGACTTTTTCTTTCCTCAGGAAAGAAACAAGATTAAGATTTCACTAAAATTACAGACTAAGGTAGAAGGGAAAGCTCACCATTCATGATGGTTGTCCACGAACGCGGACATCGGCGACACGTGGACGGTGTAGGTATCATTGGCGGAGTACTCGAACAAGCCGTAGTAAGGGTTGAACAGCTCCCGCGACAGAAGGAAGAAGAACTCCCGACTCGGCCCGCCGTAGTCCAAGCCTTCTTCCCCGTCCCACAGCACGCACAACTTGCCCTTCTGAAGTTCCTTCTTTCCGCAGGACATGATTCTTCTGAAAGCGTCTTCTAGTAGGTGCTCGCGGCGGATGTGTAACCTGGAATCGGGGAAGATTTGGTATTAGATGATTGGACGGAGCATTTTTCGGAACTTACACATCACTACCAGCGGTAAATCATCAGTCGTTATGTTAGAAGTACTGGATTCTATTAATTAAGTTGGTATAGGCCGAGTGGTCTCTAACATGAGTACATGACTTAGCGATAGGATGGTACGAGTAGATTAAAGAGGTACTAGCAATATTTAAATGTGTTCAAAGCTTTTCTGGCATGAGTGAACAAGGGATCCTGGTGAATTACACTGTGTTCCCATATTACTACTCGTAAAAAGATTGACTTATCAATCGGCGAGTTTAGCGAGATCTGTTTCTGTCTTTTGATTTCTTGCCTCATGTAGAAAAGCCTTAGTTTACCTACAAAGACCCTTTGGTAAAGCGCGGGCGCGCAAGAAGAGCGAGCAGCTGGAAGATATGCGTGGGGTTACTCAAAGAAAGCTATTGGTGTCAAGTACTTACTTCAACTTGCCAGGCCCCTGTCCATAGCCTTTGCTCTCCAGCTTCCTGTAGAACGCTCTGAGTTTAGCTTCGAAGTCCCTCCGTTGCGGCGCGGGGGCGCGGGTGGAGCGCGCGGCGGCGGGGGACGCGGCCGGGGATGCGTGCACGCTGCTGACGCCACCGCCCGCGGGCACGTAGCTCATTATCTCCTGCTCGAACAGGCTGTGGAAGACAGAGAGGGAAACATTAGAATTAGCATTATTTCAAATACTGGCAGGCTTGCATATTGAATAACGCCTTGCTAAAAGTTACATAGCAAATTGCTTGGCAAGTAATAACATTTTCCAAAACGTTGAAACGGTCAAAATGCCTCGACGCGTCGCTAGTCGTCCTTAGAACATTTTATTCTATAACTAACTAACGTATTAGTCAGGAAACTTGGTAGATCCTAGAAGTCTAGGTGAAAAACTCAGTGCGGTTTCGGTAAGTAACATAGTAATAGAACTCTACAAACAACTCAAGTTAAACCAAAAGTTGCAAAGCAATGAAAGATAGTGTAAATTAGGTCGTCCTTAGTCTAGTGCAGAGATAGCGTTGTTTATACATCACGGAGGAAACGCGGCGGCTTATCACACTCGCGGAGCGGCTCCATCCACTACCAGCACGACTTGATAATGCGAGTTCCAATAGGTACTTGTCTGTTACTTTGAAATTTATTACTAATTTATTTAACAGGTTGTTCAGTTAAGGTATAGAGATCTGCTAAGCGAACGCTGTACACCCGTCCCCCAAATATACGATAAGGGGATGGTTTTATTGCGTGAAGTAAAACATTTCTTCTGAAATATTTTACTACTTGTATGTGCAAAGAAAAAGGTCTCACAGTTTCTACTTTGCGAATTGCGCTATCCCAATGAAATACTCACTCGGTTTATTTTTTGTGTGGATGTGCCTGACTAAGTAAGTATGAAGATGCCAACGTTTTCATATCCGTATGTAGTTCACGAGATATAACTGCGTTTCAACAAGCTAGACCAAATTCCAGTTCTTCATTCAATCCAAAATTAAATTGTGAAATCCGCAAATTAACCTGAATATCACAAACGATCATAAAGCGAGAAAGTTTGGTGCTCCTATGATGTGTACTAGAGCGTGTGCTAAACGCATAACAATTATTTAGTGAATGACTGTGTGAAATTAAACTGTTCTTTCCTACTCATTACCTACATAAGACCATGGCTCAAAATTGACTATTGATAAAATAACTATTGAAAATATTAAAGTGTAAGTGTTTGAGCTGTCAGTCGAAAGCTTTCTTCCCATTTCCCGAGAAGAAACTTCTACTCGGCCAAAACGGCGCGGCCGGAGCAATGAACCGTGATGGATTATGACCAAAAAGAGGAGAGCAAGGCCGGCCCACATTAGACAGAGACAAAACGCGCGGGCTCTAGGCTAGTAATACCTGTAATCGATTTAGGAGAGCGGGAGATTTAGGACCGCTACGCCCCCCGCTCGTGATCGAGATTCGGTAATTATACTAATAATTTCATTTGGGCCCGGAACATACGTGAGGACGCGCCGCGTGCGCACGCAGATCGCTAGATGACGCTTCATCGAGATAATGTGCTCGGCGACGGCGATACACGGCGATTGTTTTATTGGTAGTAGTTAGACGCAGCGTGGCGACCGACGCGGCGACGTAGCCATAACAAAGTTGAGATTTTCGGCGCAATTAGCTCCTAAAACAATGGGTCGACCAACCGTCGAAGGCCTCGGTCGCGATCACGTACGCTACGTAACGATCGAGCCCTTTTACAGAAGAACCTTCGGCCGGTGCTTATCTATGACAATGCGCATTAATAAGACGCGTGCCAATACGCAAGGTGGCGCTGATTGCCTACCTGCGGCATTGTTACACGGATCGAATTATCGTTATACAAATGACGAAGGTAATTGAGGAAACATTAAAGTTAGAGCGCTGCGTTCGCGCAAAGCGAGGCCTTCCAACGCTGTTCGACGGAACGACCTAAAATTACACTAGAATCAAGATATATCAGATGGAAGTTGCTACGTGTTAAAGCAACATTCGTAACGAGATCAGCGAGATAGAATCAAAGCTCGAGTCAAGACAAATACAGGAATATCGGGGGCGTGAACGCATCTCGGGCTCAGGTATCCGTGGTCATTATACAAGCATCCGGCGCGTCCCGTACATGTATCATTGAGAGGGCAGCAATCCCCGAAAGATAATGAGTATCGGAGGCATTTCTCCGGAGGTCCGCGCACGCGCGCGTCCGGCCGGCCGAGCCCGGGGCTGCGCGCGCGCCGGTCACGCACCTCTGCGGACAGGTGTGCAAGGTGTGGCCGCCTGCTAGTCGGCACGACCTGATCTCTTCTACTCCGCGAGATAACACCGCCGATATGGCATGACGTCTTCATTCCGTCGGGGTGAATCGACGATGACGACGCAGATCCGAAGGATAGTGGTTATTCAATTAACAGTGGCCACGCTGAGATGTGTCCCGATAACGTTGCGTGTTTTGTTTCTAGTGGAAGTAGCTCGAGGAGATAACGTCGAGGGCTAGGACGTTAATGACCAGGTACACAGCCGTGTAATGGCGTACTTTCACCGCCACGAATGCGTAGCCCTCGGACATTACTCAACGCCCCGGCCAGCTGCTGTTGATGACTCTGGCTGGGGGAGCCTTAGCCAGCCAGTCGCTTCGAAACAAGCGATCTGATCAAAATAATTATATTTTTCCTTAATGACTCTAAATGGAACATTCACTTCAATTACAATGTTCACGCCAACAAATCATAAGGAACACAAAAATATATAGCAAAACACAATCAGACATGAAATTGATTTCAATATCAACCGACGTATTCCGAATTACTTTTAAAATGGAATTAGAGGGCATATTCCAAATAACTCGGGTACACATTAGACATCCGAAGAACCCTAATTAGGGCTTCCAACGGCCCCGTATAATAACCAATGATTCCTCGCCCGGGGCGCTGGAGGCAGACCTACCGATGGCATCCATGGTTAGAGAAACTACATAACCGACGCATGTAACGTTACTGGCCTCTGGTCATAACGCGGCCAACTCTACGGCTCTCTGTCATTTGTTCAAGAATTCTCGGTACGGTTTTGTATTTCATAGTCTCTTTTATAGATTCTTCATAAATTGCTTCTTTTATGGCGGAAAAAATGATGAAGATATAAATCAAACTACAGTTAGGAATCGTACCTTTCATACGAATACGATACGAGTATATTGATTTTGGTCACACGACCAGGATTCGGGGGCCCGATAAAGTATCAAATTACTTCCGAGAATAAAGCCTCCAATATTTACACGTAGATCCAATTGTTCTACAACAATAGGGGACTTATTTAAAGCGTTAAGTTTCGTATAATTTAAGTTCTAAAAGGCGAAGTCAATGTATTACGAAACGGTCGACATTGAAGCGGTCTTTTATGAATTAGAATCAGTACGTGCCCAATATTTCGCGTCAAATGACTTCCTGCTACTAAATATACCTCTACCTCCAAATTAACTAATATCATTACTCTTTGTGCACTCTGTTTACATTTGTATAGGTATTTAAGTTCTTGATAATGACACGTAGCGTTACGATATATTGCATTTCTGGTTCTAAACCTGTGAGCCGAAATTTTGTAAATTATGTAACTAGATTAGTTTACCGCCTACATTTTAATTGGACCGTGGTTTTTGTGTAAAATAGCTTAACTCATTTAATTGTTTGGTAGCACGAGATCGAGTCAGATGTAATTGAAGTCTAGGTTATTTAGAAACATGTCTAGAACCCTGGCTTTAGTACTTCCTGAGTTATGGTCATTTGCGTTAATAATACTCGTGTAACGTGCTGTTAATTTGCGTAATTTAGCAAATTGTTAATTATTTTCTATAATATAACTTTCAAGGTTCTAAGTGAATAGTTAGACTGTGAAGTGAGTCAATTTGAAATGTACTGGTGGTTAGTTGATGCCTGTTTATTGTGCAGTTGTGCAGTAATAGTTAGGCTTAGTGTCAGTTATTAGGTCTTTTAACGACCTCAGACGTTACCAAAAAACTTTAAGAATCTAATTCTAATGCTTAATTATTGCAAGCCCACCGCGGGCATATCTCTTTGCGACTGACATAAATTTTGATTTACTTTAGCGCTCCTACCTCTATAGTTAAACAAAGCGTGATAAAATGATAAATTGTAGGTTGAGAAGCCTTCTAAAATTTAGTTGTATGTACCTACTGATTATGCAATTTCATTACATTAATACAAGAATTGCGTTTTGTTTCGAGAAACTAAATGTGCTGTGGGGTACGTAGTAGGAATTATTTTCTGGTCAGAATTACGGAAGGATCTATAATAATAAAAACGAATTCCCGTAACATTTTGCACTAGCTTTTTTATATATTTTTTGTGTTTGAGCTGCGGCCGCTTTGCCTTTAATAAACTTTGTTAATCAATCAAACCGATCCCTTTTTTATCGCTTTGCATTATGTTTTAGAATGTTTATAAATTGAAAATCTTCGTGAGTTAACGCGATATAATCACGGGGTGAGGATGCGAAACCCAAATTTGCGATAAATTGAGACGTAGCCCCAAATAATGGGAACAGAAATAAAAAATGCTAATCCAGCTAAAATTAAGCAACAAAATATTAAACATTTGATCGATCGGTCAATAAATAAATCATACAAGCTTAAAAGAGATATACAATTATACATAGATAAGCTTACTAAGGAAATATAAACATAGCGAAATAATACTGATTAATGAGATTCTATAAAACATGATCATTCAAACTTATCTCATTCAAAATCTGAAAACAACCTCATTTGGAAACACAGAAGGCCTAGATATAAATCGTACGATAAACAACGAGGACCAAGGTGAAGACAAATTATCGAGCAAGTAAAAAACGCAAGAACAATATTAGTAACAGAGTGTAAAGTGTTCCAGCCACGTCATGGCAATTAGGATGTTAGGAAGGACTTCCGCCAACTGACACACGGAATTACAGACATTAATATGTATGTATGCAATTCATTTGCACAACAACTGGCTGGTAACAAATGACTATGATAATGCTCTGCATTATGCTTTTGTGCTAAAAGATTAATCTTCTTCGTGTTGAAGGACGGGTTGAAAGCTGTCGCGGGTTTTTATAATCTGTTTGTACGTATTCCGACTGCTTAGGTCATAACATTTCACTACAAGTCAACTCGTGTTCTTTTTAAAGTGTCTCTTTGAGCTATGCTAATATTATTTAGACGATACATTATTTTGTTGCAAGGTTTTTCCTTATCCATCTACGAATTCTAAAGTTTTCATGATCTTGTTTCAAGACGGTCTTTGGTTTTTTGTTGCCATTTTAGGCAAGTTTTCCTTTTGTCCGACGACGGCAAGGCAGGTATTGTGCAGCGGACATTGTGCTTCTACACAATGAATTTTTCATTTAAGTAACTGCCTGTTTAGAGCTTCCCAACCCCCATATCACGGAGCCAATCCAATTAAGAGACAATAAAATTGACCATACAACAAAGCGGTTAATGAAAACGCTGGATCCCTTAGCCCGTAATGTCTTTGTAATTAATGTGGTTTTAAAAACGCACTTCGCCAAAACCTTAACGCCTTGACATAGAGTTGGGAATGCGACAGGCTTTTTTATGACTTGTTTTGTTTAGTATATGTAGTTGTGTTGATGGTCTGGAGCGGAAATGAGTACAATGCCATGGAGGGTAACGATGGGGACAAGGGATATGGTAACCTATGGCCCCTCCATTTACCTTACAGCTTGATTATACTTGCAATGAAACGGACATTCTGCGTTACAAATAAAACTGCTACAACAAGGAATTTTAATTAAAGTACCTAATGTTCTTTAGGGCTGAAGCTACGGTGTGGAACGATGACCTCGATCGATAGGAAGTGCACATGGCAGACGGTTGGAAGATATTCGATAGCAAAGCAAATGTATGAATGGACAGAATAACAGCAAATAATAACGCAGACAAGATAATGATCAAGGAAAACATTTTGTTCGGTTCCATATACTGATAAGAAAAATACCTATGGAAAAGAATTCTACTAGCTTACATCGACATACAATGCACGTGTTTACAAGAGTTTTTTAGTTGAGGGAATAACAAAATAGCGTCGTCTGATAATAATTTAAAAAGATGTACCTAACAGTTAGGATATTTAAAACAAACTTGAAACAGAATATGGCAGTGACATTTCCAAAAAGACAAACAGACCAATCTTTGGCCGAAATGAGTAATATTAATGACAGGAAACGTTAGGACAACGACCGATTGGTGGCTGTCGAGCACTCCTGCGCACGCGCATCAATAGACTGCGCCTTTGTTCCTATTCCTTTTTTAAATTATTCCTTTTTCGAATTAGAACAACCGACAGATACCAATGTAACTGACAGTTCTAACAATTGAAACCGGCGTTACTCTTCAGTTGGTTAAATTATTTTTGATAATTACGATTCAAAATTTAATTTACGTTTATCATTAAAGATAATCATCTTTAAACGAAACGAATTATTTACGCAAATATATGTATGAATAAAAAGGTTTAATTTATTTTGCATTTTTGTAAGTAAAATATTGTAATTTTTTAGCAAAATTAATTATGATGAATATTCCGTGTCCGTCCTATGACGTCTCATCCTATTATAGGTATGAAATCTTTATTACTTATTTTTGCCAACTAACAAAAGATGGATTATATAGGTACGAGTATGTATTACTAAAAGTTACCGTTGAAGAGCGTTAACCTACCGATGGTACCTACTACGTATAATTGGTAGGTATATGTTTGTATTAGTGGTTAATGCGACGATTTGGTTCCACGAATGCGACCAGCCTGTCAATCAGCTCGCACTTTGTGCGCTCGCATCGAGTGTTCCTTGAATTTATTCTTGAGCTTTAGTATATTTTGGTGTTATCATCGTCTCTTACGCTGAAAAAAGAATTAGGTTAGAATAGGCTTTATATGATGAGTTTTGTGTTGGCGAATACAAGCTTCGGACGGTGACTATTATCTAATGATGATTCTGTGCTCTACAGGCACGAACTGTGTCGATTTTCTTCTATTGCTTTATGATGCTATTCAAAACTTACAAGCTTTTTAGTATCAAAATTGAAATGAACAATCAAACGGACTTTCTAAAAGATTCCTATTTATTTTTAACTTTATTTAATTAATAGGTAGGTAGGTCTTCAAGTAATATATGGTATATGGCATGTTATTAGTTTAGAGGACTCGGTTGTTCCAGTTGCTGGAAAAGCACGTCCAGGCAGTCAGGTAGCAGCTTCAATTACGCAGGAATTGTAATGGGTACCTTCGAGTCCTTGAGCCTTTGCTGCGACAGATTAAACAAGAGTTACTGCGCACTAGCTAATTGCTACAGTGGCAGTGGTCAGCGGTCGCCAGACCTGTTAGACACGTCGGCGACATACAATGCCACGCCGCCCGACTGCGCCCGTTCTCTAGGGCCATTGTTCGCGAAATACCTCGGGATGAGGTGTTTAATTACAATGTCACGTTAACTTGAGCGAGAATTTTAAAACGATACTTAATTATGTTTCGTGCCTTTTCTTTGTTTAGCTACTGAGCGAAGGTTCTCTTTGTTTTCAAGTTCATTCGACTGGCTGAAGGAAGGTGTGTGAATTTTTATGAAACATTGAGTCCACTTTCCACTTGCAATTGTTTTATCCGCTTTCAATTAAAAAATATAAGCTTTTCTCTCCAACACTACCACCATTCACCACCACCACTATTACTCATTTATAACTATTAACTATTCCCATATTGTTACCATTTCTTTTGACGACACTGGGCCTAGAATAGCATAGCATGCCTAGGTTTATACCTGAAAAAAGAACCATTTTTATTTACCCTTCAATCTTCAATTCCAGCGGTATTGTTCATGACTAGACAATCAAGCCGGTAATGACATAGATGAATGTATTCACTACAATCGCTGTCGGTATCAACTAACCACACTACGTCCCTCGACTGTTATCTGATTTTCATATCTATGCCCTTGTCACACACCACCCTAAGGCCGAGGTCAGACGAGCGCTAGTACCGGCGTAATTTACGCTGCAATCAGTTTCACACACTGTATTAATTTGGACCAAATGACCGTGAATCTAAATTCTCATCAAATCTATGAAAGCAAAGAAGGCCAGTTGCATAGAAATGAAAGATTCTGAACGGAACTGTTCGAAGATTATATCAGCTGTTTTATAGTCGGAAAAATAAAAAAATAAAAAAGACGTGTGGCACTCGGGGACTGCCGCGGTAAAGCTATTGCATAGACACTGTGACTCGTTTTGGTGTGACTCGTTGGGAACCCCTCAGCATTTCTTATCAACTTATGCAATTATAATTATTTCATTAACCAATGCCACCTAGAGGCGAGTTGCTGAACTAAAGAGACAAGCGTGACATTTCAAAAAGTCATTAAAAGTTCTGCTATTCATCGATAGATGGTAAAACTAAAAAGTATCACTGCTGTGCCTTAGGTTATTAAAATATTCGTTACGGAATTTCTGGATTCAAGGCCCGCTCAAGGCTCGCGATAGAAGTTATGCAATAGCTTAAAAATTGTATTAGAGAGTACATTTTTAAATATAGGTATAAAGGGCCGACTCGGTCGCGGCTGTCTACCCTCGACCTAATAACGGGCTACACAAACTAAATTATTCATGACAATGACGTTAAAAAAGAGCGGGCCGACGCTGGCGCTTTCATCGATTAAAAGTTTCAGAGTTCACTTCTATTCTGTATAAAAGTTTATTTTCAGAATGACCACAAATACGAAGGTTATCATATCATCATAATTCGTCTGCCTCCACAGTTCAATATGATTGAAAAGCTTATTTATTTCTAATATTAGGGAGCTAATTTATAAGCCCTGATTAAAATTAATCGTTGTTTAAAATGCTTCGTCTTGTTTTCGCACGCGACATTTCAAGTCAGCGAGAAGTTGACAAAGCTTTTTAGGCTGTGATTAACTTTAAGCAGTGTTTATATGTAAGGCCCTAAACTTTAGCTTATATACCATCTATTATAAAATTTATATTAAACCAGTTCATTTTATTTTATCACAAGCTGACGGCGGAAAATCCATACATTCTTCAAAACATTCACATTGAATTAATTAAATAGAAAACATGTTCGTTATTTTACAGAACCAACCAAAATTAGAAACATTACATTTTTGTTTTTTTTTTTGATTTCGTAAGAAAATGCTTGCATAAAGCCAGTGGAAAAGTTTCATTAAGAAGTTTCTCGCTTCACTTTCGTGCCATAAAACAACTATGATGATATAATTCGTGGTCAAATCGTGCCGGTATAAAAACAACGACCGTAACATATGAACATTGGCCACGCGTGCTCTAATCCATACTACACGGTGTCTGTGTAAACTTAAAGACCGATACTAAAGATAAAGACACTCTAAATAAAAAAATTGAGAATTGTTAGAGTTGATTTAAAAGAGTTAAGGTTCGTTATCGCGATTCGCGAAGCTGGTGAAATTAAAATTTTGAGCCGGTATGGTCAAGCGTTTTTGGCTGTATCTATAATTTTGTACTAGAGTATGCAAAATGTGAAAAAAAAACATCACAAAACCGAACCTATTTCACAGTTTGACAAATCTCTGATAAAATAAAATATCTTCAATTAAAAATGGTTATTATTATGAGCCTGACCTGTCTCAACACTAAGCAAAGGCCTCCCTACCCTCCGTTTCCCTTTCCATGTTTCTGTCCTGACCTATAAAATTCGGCCAACTATTAATTGTTAAATATCCAAACCGCGAACCGCACGAATAAAGCTCCAGGCCGCGCTTGAGCCTACCAAACCCACAGAATCCGAGTACCCAAACCGCGGGCCGCACGAATAAAGCTCCGGGCCGCGCTTGATCCCGATCAGTGCCATCTCATAGAGTCCAGTTCCCATATCGAGTAGATTACCCAGACCATTACGGTTTACGACGATTTGATTGAGCCGCGACTAACGATACGCACTCACGGCACAGCCGACTAAAAACTAAGAGATTTACGACAATCGTAAAGTCTAAATCGTGTCATTGTTAATTTAAAACCAATAGATGCAGATAACTCACGCATTAACTAAGTTTGTTTTAAGGTGTAATGAATACCGCGGTCGTAACTTTTCTGGTGATTTTAGTGCTTCTCAAGTCGTTTGATGGTATCGCTAAGTCAATAAATTAACGAAATCTTTTATTTACCTGTGCTCCGAAATGTTGCGTATAACCAAAGCACTTGTTCTATTTTCCCATATCTTATAGCACAGCTGATTATCTAGCGATTAATTGGATAAGTGTGTATAATAAACTTTAATGGTGCTAATTTGCAACTAAGGAGTTCAATACTGTATTATTATGATAAGGTAGGTGTAGTTTCATAAATAAAATTAATTATCATACTACATACCTACTGTAATGTTTTGACATCGTGCCAATATTTAAGGTGCATTTAACGTGCATACACCATCTTCAGTACCCAAAATAAGGTAGTATACCTGGGCATGATACCATTGATAAGAAACCTATAAGCTGTAAACGAAAGCGTCGGCGGCGATTCAAAGAACCTTTATCATGGACTTCGAAGCCATTCTATTGAGCACAAACATCGGAGAAAACTAAATTAAAAAACTGTTATTCTCGCCCTTTTCAGTAAGAACGGCCTTCAAATAAAGGGTGGCCCTTTGTAACAGCCGCGGGTGCGATGCCTTCGTGAAATAAGGGCTTTAAACTTGGCTCCAATCCCAAGTTGTATTTAGACGACTATTTAGAGAGCTAAGGAGACCTCGCAGTTTGGCATCACTACAAGTTTCATAACAGCTGCGATGGAACGCTGATATCTATGTCCTATAGTTTAGAACGACGTTAGTAGTGAGTTCTGACGTAAAAGGGCGTAAATAAGCAAACGATACAATCAGAAAATGATTGTATTGTAGACGTCATTCTGTTACCGAAATAGATAGAGTACTTTTAGATATAATTAGCTGTGCCTCGCAATTTTACTCGCGCGGTGATGATTAACTGCGACGATGAAAAAACAGCCTGTGTTTATTCAGGGCAAAAGCTTTCTCTAATCCAATTTTTTGTCAGAATCGGTTTAGTAGACAATACATATTCACATACACAAATATTTGCATTTATAATATTAATAGGATAGTTGTCCAAGAAATACATAAGTACTGACGTGGAATGTGCGTAAATAAGCAAATGATAAGATCAGAAAATTGATGTATTTTTCGATGTCATTTTGTTACCAAATTGGGTAGAGTACTTTTAGATACGCATAATGTATCTTTAATCACATTTTTATCATTTTACAGTGACGAACTTATGTCAGTCGGTCACTGGTCGAATTAGTCACGTATAATGAAGAGCTCCAGTTCAACTAAGATAATAAAACCAGTAGATCGCGCATGCACATTCACCGCGTCACGATCGCGTTCGGGACAAGATAAAAATCGTACATTCGATTGGGTCGTAATCCGATTAAAATGACAAGTTTAGGCTCTTTTGAGCGTGTTTTTGTTATGAAGAGTATACAATACATACGATCTCTCCACTGGTTATATGATCTGCGAGTTGTAGCGAAAATTGCGATCGTAAACGCAAAGTAATTCGTTTATAACAAGCGTCGATTTGAGTATGTTACGTTACGAGCAACGCTCCGATGATACATGTTACGAAACATTGTAATAAATACGTAACGATAATGTAGGAGGCCAGTACTTGTGATGGACGTCTGACTAAGTTGGTATTGTTATCATCATATGTCTTCATGATATCATTCAGTTTAGTTCAACCAGTTCATAATATCAGTTGAAAGTTACTGCACATTCTATAATTAAACTAGCTAACTCGACAGACGTTGTCCTGTCAAAAGCCATTGAGTCAATTCTATGTCAAATGTCAAAAGTTACATTAAAAAAGTTTACATTGTCCAAAGCGCTATATGGTTTAAGTATTTTTAAATGTTCTAATTTTTCATGTTTTTTTACTATAAATTGAGATGTGAGCTACGAGTATATCCTATGTCCTAAGTTAGATCGAACTGCACACGGTGTGCAAATTTGATTGAAATCGGTTAAGTAGTTTAGGAGTCTATAGCGGACAAACAACGTGACACGTAATTTATATATATTAAGATAATAAAAATTAAAAAAAAAAATAAAAATATGCAGTAGTGTAGTGTGTCTCTAAGTCTGTGTTCTAAATAAAAAGTTAGACAGTTTCTTGTCTCTTCTGAAAAGTAGCAAAGTACTCTTTACGTCTCTCTGGCGAAAACATTTACGCTAAAACAACATCTATTTAAGCTAATTTGTATAGATCGAATGTCCACCCCTAGCTAGTGTAAGGGTTTGGTTTTTAGACATGGCTTAAAAATGTATTTAAAAATACAAGGTCATACTCATCTCGAATCAAAATCAAATTGCGTCGAATCAAAGCAAAAGCAAGGTCCGTCCGGAAATTATGAACATTCTAAGATCCGGAGATAGCTGAGAAGGTCCATCCAGTGTTGCCACATCTGCGGCGGTTTGCTCCACTAATTTAAGATATGGGCCGGTAGCTCACACCCCCAGCGTGCCCTACTAACGGGGAATGAAGTTTCAGTGACGTACGAGGGGCTGAGAAGAGATACAAACTTTTAGGTAGGTGTACATAGTTACATAGATCAGACTTTTCATTAGAGAGAGTTAATTATTTTTGACGTAAGGATTCCGGAGATAGTTGAGAAGGTCCATCTAGTGTTGCCACCTCTGCGGCGGTTTGCTCTACTAATTTAAGATATGGGCCGATAGCTCTACATCCCCCGCGTGCCCTACTCATCCCCAGCGTGCCCTACTAACGGGAATTAAGTTTCTGTGACGTACGAGGGGTGAAAGCGGAGAGACATACTTGTAGGTACAGATAGTTCAGAGCAAATTTCATTATGAGAGTTCATTCTCTTGGAGTAAGGAATGTATTTGGTGGTGAAAGAAATGTAATAATACTGACTGTTCATCGAAAAATTTATCTTTAATTTTTTTACGATTGGAGCTTCTGAATTTCCTATTTGTGTCTGTAAATATTTTCCCTTTGGTGCCTTTACCCAATGGTGTATCTACTGCCATTGAGTGCAACAACAACGATGACGTCATCATAACAGCACCACAAAATAACACATTTCTAGCACCATTGCAACCGACTGTCAGATAGCATTTGTAGTTTAGTAGCGACCAATTCCGATTAATGCTACAGATTACGGCGTTTGGTACGGGGTGTGTCGTAAAATTGAAATTGGTACCGGTCAGGATAACATCTATAACTGTACCTATATAAATCTACGCACAAGTCTGGCCAGCCCTTTATACAAGATTATAAGGAAAGGGTAAGCTAAGCCGAAAAAAACTTATAATACTCATTATTGTGCACAACTTCTTCTATGAGACCAACCCGAAATTCGCGAAAAAAAAAAACCAGCTGTTCCTTACATTTTGTCGAGTGTTATTAACATTTTTCTACGAAACATTGAGTAGATTTTTATTTTGTGTGCTCCGGGTTGGTACGTAATAAAAAATGTTCACAATGATGAGTACCATGAGCCTTTTTCGGCTCAGCGTACCCTTTCCTTATAACCCTTTATAAATCTATGCTCAACTCTGCCCAGCCCTTTATATCTTGTACAGTCAACTGACGAAAGCTTTTAAAGGGCTATTGAATCACTTTTGAACGCGCCCCTTGCCCCAGTTCCAAACTAAAGAATGGAAAACTCCATAAGTAGTTTAAGTTCCGTCACTTGGTATGATAATATCCTCAATGAAACCTATAGAAACAAGATATAAACTAGTTGTTCGCAGCGCCCTTCTCTACAGCCCTTCTACCAATTGATCTATTTGCCCCATTTTTTACGAAGATCGGACCAGTCATACTCATACCCCATGTTAATGTCGGCGAAATATACAGACATGCAAATGCTACGAGGAATTTAGTCCCTTAGACTCTCTACTCTCTAGGCTTGGTCAATTATTATAGTTTTACTATTACAACAAGACTAGACTATTACTTCAGATCGAAGTAATAAAAAGTTATTCTAAGAATTTCATACCAGCGGAGGTCATAACTCCTATAAATAATACACTTTTTCAGTAAATCATAATAAAATCAAATTGAATATAATAATGACTGTAATTATCTAGTTAATTATAACAATAAATCGTCACGGTCATGATATTCAGATCGTTAAAGTCGGTAAAAAATTAACTGAATATATTGTGAATATAGAATGAATGTAATAACCTATTGTCTTAAATAAACACATGTGAATTCTAGAACAATAATTATTCAGTCTGTGTGTCAGATAAAACTATTTCCATTTCTAATTTACTAATTATCGTTCAGTAATTATTATGTATACAAACAAGATAATGCTCAAGTAATGACAAGATTAGATAATTAATACTGGTACTTAATGGCATCTGTCTCTTGAACTAAGCGAAATATTTATTTTGGACCTAAATTATTTATTTTTAATTAACATCTGGTCCGTAGATAGTTCTTAAGTAAGTAAGGAAAGTAAGTATTGTCTCGATGTCCCTAAGAATAAATTGAAGGATAAGCCATGGAAAAAAAAAGGTGGTGACTGGTGTTCAAAAGCATATACTAATGTGAACTAAGTGGTGGACGACCCGCGCTGGTGCACAGACGTCATGCGTCGCGCTCTCCCGAGAGCTCACACACGCATCTCCCTATGGGACTAAAGGCGTAGGCACGCTACAACATGACGCAGTAGAAACTAATAGAATAAAACTAAAATAACCTAACCTAATAAAGAACGCCTTATTTGGATCTCCATAATACTCCATAAATGTATTTCCTCGATGACAAAAACGGATCGAATTTATGTAGGCACTTTTTTACAGTTTGTATAACCAATGAATAAAAAGCAAAAGGTGTTGTACAAGATATGCATATAACCAGCCAAGTTCTGTTAAAGTTCATATAATTACGAGTATGTACCTGACATTTCTCAATAAAATTAGAGCAAAAGCGAAATTTAAACACACATAATGAGTTTATAACTGTGAGAATATCTCGCTGCGTAACAGAAGACAAATGCATGAAAAGAGAACAGATGAAGTGTCGCATGTGGCGCAAGAGAGCGAGTTTTGCATGTCGGTGCGTGAGAGCAGCGGAAATTGCGGGCGAAGATTAGGGAGGCTGTTGCGTCACAATGCAGACAATAAGTGGACTATAGGTGTGTACTATCTATAGGCAGTTAGCTGTAGAAAAGTACTTAGTAGAGTGATACAAATTACGTCCAAAAAAAATCTCATGGACGATGGGTTTGCCCAAGTAGAGCCTTTTAGCGTTGCTTCAAAGCCCAAGTCTTTAAGATGCTGGTCATTGCTGGATGAAGATAGAGTGTCATGTAGTTAGTGAAAGAGGATATATGAAGTAATTAAAGAAGCAGAAATGAGTCGAATGTACTAATAATCTGATATAATCTCAGATCATTTGGATCGTGCTAAAATATAAGTAATGATCATCTTCAGCAATTGATGCCGATTTACTATTTATGCTCTATATAAGCTTCTTTTTAAAGTCGGTAAAAGTATACATTCATAAGACTTGATAACACTTTTCTTATCTGTAATAAGTAAAAGTTAGCGTGGCGTGCGTCTAAAAGCACACGCACGCGTCGCGCTGCGTGCGAATAGGAGCGCTTGCGCAAGCGCAGCGCGGAGACGGCCAGTGGGCTTTTATAGCAGCTCTCCGTTTCAAATGTTGATGAATTGACGCGATAGAGAGTTTTCTTTCTTGCTTTTCTATTTTTTTACATTTTAATTAAACTGAAGTCGTTTTACGAAAGTAACGCATCGGTCTGACCTTTAACTTTTTAACATTCGACAGACTGAAAACAATATTTCGGTGATAGTTTTAAAACTTACAGACTGAAAACGATGCCGAAGGTCTTAGAGATGACCCCCATGGTCTTCTTCCAGCCCCTGATGAACTGGCGGCGGCGCTCCCCCAGGGGCGGCGCCGCCCGCTCGTCCAGCTCTATGTACGAGTTAATCTTGCCGCTCTTCAGTCACCACAGAAACTACCACTGGTCGCACTTCACTGGAAGCTCGCAAAGTTGTGTTAAAAACTGAATCTCCATTAGAACATTCCTTCGTCGTCTGTCGGGTTATTTCTTCAGAGAAATTGGGCGCACAGTCGCGGAAGGTTCGTCAGCATGGCATTCAGGGCGCAGCGAGTGCGGGCACGTCCGTCCGCTCGCGCAGGCACCAGTCGACTGGCGCTCGTAGGCCGCCGCGCTACGGCCCGCTGACGGAGTGCCGGAGCACCGAGTGACAGCCCTCCGTAAGCTCGCGTGACTCACAATGCACTTTAACGTCGCTCGTCGTTAGTGCGACTACGCCGGCGCGGCGTTACGCTACATCGGGACGCAGTTTTTAATAAACGTTAAGCCTAAACAGTGACTAATACAATTCACTTGTGATAAACAACGTCTCTATCATTTAACAAAATAAAACGTAGTTTTTTTCTCCATAAATTATTCAAATTTCGTCGAAATAATCATCGAAATTTTCAACACACCCGATGTGCCAACAATACTTCTGAACCATTTTTCTGTTAACGTAACCAATTTTCCTTTCAATCATGGTCGAGAACGCGGAAGACTCCCCGAGGCCCGTCGGACACTTATCACGGCACGCGACAATTACAAGACCATAGGCATACCATCTCGTCCAAACGCCTGGAGCTGCACATTGCGTGAACGCTTCCATACAAGCTAACTATAGGGTTACGCGGAAAGGGTAACCGAAATAAACTTATTGTACACATCATAACGAACCACTTTTACTATCCTACACGACTTGAAATCACAAAAATAAACTGTACATACATTTCGTTGACTGAATTTCTTCTACGTCACAGGCGACGATTTTTCGCGAATCCAAGGTTGGCGCTTTAATAAAAGTTATTCACAACTGAGGCCCTTTCACTTTTTAACGCTTCCTGCTCAACCCCGTACAGACTACAGACAGACGGACGTCTTTTCAATGCGTAAAGGGCTCGAGCCTGAATCGAGCAAATTATTCGATTTCAAACCGAACAAGATAATCGCCTACGCATATTTGAGCCACAATATGAATGCAATGTTTTTGTGTTGCATGCAGTTGATGTCACGGTGAGCTCATGCTTGACTCACGAAGACTTAATAAAATATCGAAACTCTATCCATATATAGGGGAATTTATTAGACAACATGTGGAGGCTGTAATGACTAATTTTGTTGCGAATTAGATTTGTTTCGGTGCATTAGGCGTTAGTTACGAGCGACTAAACTTATTTACTGGGCAGATAGAAAAAGGTCATAGGTTAGAGCCAAGTAGAGCAAGTAATGTAAGGGGAGAAGGGGATACGGACCTGGGACAATATCGTTGAGGGTTTCAGAGCCAGAACCAGTCTAGCTAGAGCTATACCTCGGCACTTGTACACTGAGAAAATCGTTTATGATAGTTGCTAGCTATATATTATGACTAGCTGACCCTTGCCCACTTCGTTGGGCATAATGTTAATTAAACCCGAAGCCATCGCGCGCCGTCCGGACCGTTTTTTCTCCGATTCACTTTGCAAAACGGACTACCACGTAAAAGCCTTTTTATTTTTCGGTTTTTTATATAACCTATGACACTCAGCAATAATGTGGCTTTCTATTGGTGAAAGAATTTTTAAAATCGGTTCAGTAGATCCCGAGATTACCCCAACAACAACAACAATTTAAATAACAAGTTACAATTTAACAAATATACAAACCCACAAACTTTACTTCTTTATAATATTAGTATAGATTATGATAGTTGTCACCGTGAAAACTGGTGCTAATCATCGTACTTTTTGGTGATATTAGTAAGCTCCGTACTTTAGGTGAATTCATCATTCTTTTAGCGAAATTTAGACGCGCATTTTTCTCAGTGTATAATTATTTATATACATATTTTTTGCGATGACCCGCGTCTTGTCTTACGACCTCAATGAAATTTAGTAAGTATAGTTATTAAGTAATTTGTGTGAATAAAATATATGAGTTTGAAAATATGTGTAAAATCGGTCGAGTTGTAAAGATAAAGGGATCACAACTGTCGACAAAAACAACTTCTTAGCATAAATTGTTGGACAAAAATTTCTTCTGCTAACTACTACCTCAGTCGTAAAGACGTTTTTTTCCTGAAAATTTAACACATACCTTTATCGTATACATATGTATATCTGTTCATATTGTTACGTTTGTCTGTCCTCCATCGCAAATCGCCACGAAACGAATTTGTGCTACATAATAATAAGTAATTGTTTTCGTAATGGCTGTCGTTATACGAGTGTTAGACAAAGAACATTTGATGCGTGACTGAAATTTTTTATTTTGCCTTTGTCCAGTATACGGACGATTTGCACCGGATTTTCTTTACGGTACTGGTTAATTTTCAAGTGTTATGCAATATTCGTAGATGTATGGAAAATGTAGATCGATATAAAAATTTATCTCTATTTCCCTTGGTCATCGCATCACGCGTGAACGGATGGAACAATTTCGCCAATTTTTTTTTTGTTGTGTTAATTAGGAGATTGTCAGGAGAAGGTTCTTATGAAATAAAAAAATAAGGAAGTTATGCGGAACATTAGAAAATTTAAGACAATTCGAATTCAATATTCATAATTAAGACAGGACGTGTCTCGGGTCAGCTAGTTCGTTATAAATTAAGCCAAAATCGCGAGTATAACTGGATTTGATTGGTGTACGACCGAGGCTGTACTTTGTGCCGTTGAAGATTACAGGTTACTTTCACTGTCATGACATTTCTAATGAGAGCGACAGTGAGGTACGGGCTGATGATGATGATGAATCAACAAATCCGGGTATTTTTGAAAACAAAACACTCTGGATAGCAAAGTGAAGAGACTACAAAGGAGCAACCTTCATGCTGTGTTAAATGCTTACAACAACAAATTCTTTTCCTAGAAAATAGCACATTTTGACATTTATTATTATACAAACATTCATGCAAAAATACTTTATTTATTTATTTTTTTACTGCTCATACAAATATTTCCGTAATACAACTTTTAGCAGTACATTTTTTAAATTTCTCACTGCCCGGAAAATAGCGTGACTGCTCTGTCTAGAGACGGAGGGACCTTTACACAGGAATGCAATAGCAAATGTTTACAAAAAAAAAACACAAAAAAGATTTAAGAGCTTCAATCATAAAAAGCACACATTTAAAAACCATCTGTGTGACTGGTTGGGAACCCCCCATCTACACCTATCACAATATTAACTGATTGGCTTCTAGTCCTATACTACTACACAGTAGGTACTACTAGTAGTAATAGTAGAACGTACTAGATTCAATTCAATTCAATTATCAACAATATTCAATTAATTATTTATTAAAAAAAAAATGAAAAATAAAAAATCAAATTAAAAAATAAAAAAATATATAAAAAAAAATAATAAAAAAATCAATCAAACACAATATTCAATTAATAAATAATTAATTGATAATTGATCCAATCAATTTGATTGATTTTTTTATATTTTTTATATTTTAATTATTTTTTTTATAAATAACTAGCGGCCCGTCCCGGCTTCGCACGGGTAGACTTTGGGATAAACGTAGAGTAAATTGAAATCGGTCCAGTCGTTCACGCGTGATGGCGTGACCAAAGGTGTTGAGAATAATTATAGGAACTCTTTTTATAACCTCTATTCTCATGCTATTGCGTAACTATAGCAACCGTAGTTTGTTGATGCTAACTTGTCAATTTATAGTAAAAATTATCAGTATAAAACGCACACTGTTTTGATAGATATGATTGAATTTGAACTTTGTGCAGAGGTAATAAAGTGCAAATTGACTCTTGGACGTTAGGAACATACCTACATTGCTTAAACAACAGTGAGTGCTTGCAATTCAATATGAACTTTATACAATAGCAATAAAGCTCGTTTTAGTTAGAAAACGTTTGTATAGGAAAAATAAAAGGGCTGTTTTTAGGGTTTTTCAATATTTCTGAGAGATTTTCTTAATATTTTTTTCCGTAAGAACCTTCTCCTAATAATAACAAATACAACAAAAAAATAATTAGTGAAATCGGTCCAGCCATTCACGCGTGAGGCCGTGACCAAGGAAAACGGGTTTCATTTTTATATATATATAGATAGATTAATTAAATATTGAATTAATAAATAGTTAATTGAATATTGTGAGTATTGTGTACCGTAGGATGCTATTTACAACACTTGGTAAAGTCAAATAGAGAAAGATATAATATTTGATATTAGAGAATTTATAGCATAAAAAGCAACAGTTCCACATGATTCAGATAGCCTACGTCATGCTACAGAACTGACCACACTGATGCATAAATTATAATGCACTCACTAAATATACAGTCATCTGTATCACAACTCGTTGATTAGCTTTTAATTACACATAATTGTGTAGAAAAATATACGCATTACAATGACCTGTGTGGGTAGTTTTTACATAAAGTAGATAAAACTTGTCTCGTTGGTTTTTCTATCATTTGCGGTTTTCTCTCGATTCCAGGCATACAATGTTTATCAATGTATGACTTGATAACCTAATAGGTCATTGTTTTTATTTACGCGATCATTTCTTCGGTGTAATAAGAAAACCCAGTAATTACGTTTTAGCAATAATTAATTCGTCATTAAACGTTACACAACCCAATTGATAAGATAAACCCTAAACTAGGCACAGGACTTGATGTCGAAGAAAGTGGATTCTAGATTCCAGGACTACAAGGAAACGAAAAGAAAGAAATAAGAAACAAGAATAAAGAGTCACAAGGGACACCCGTAACTTTTTGTAATGTCACTTTTTTACCGAATCGATGATCTAAAATTCATAAAAGTCCTTTCTCAGTACTTGGCACTGCGACACGGGACTCAGAACTCAACGAAGAGACCTTACGAATGTAAATGTATTGTGACTAATCTCATATTTAGTTTCATCAATATTGCATAGGCTTAGAACAATGGACACATCAGACTGTGATTCCATCCCGACTACATTTTCCCTGCCGTCAATCTGATCACACGCATCTGATATCCTCGGTGTTCCTTATTACCTGACAGAATTGCGGGGCACGCCGCAGGCGGTTATCTATCATCTTATTATACCGATTTAGGGTTGCCAGCTGCATTATTTGTAACCAAAATTATGATCTAGCTCACTGATGAAGATAAAGTAATTAGCAGGCAGCAGTTTGAACTTATGATAAGGGCGTTTAACGCAAAGGCAACACTTTCAAAATGGTTGGGAACTGTTCCAAGCTTCTATGTATATAGTTACTAGATTAGGTATCCCACTTCTGAACAATATAATCCTGAGTACAGTTTCATAGTGTTTATGAAAAAGTGCTGTATTGTGCCAGCCCTGCACGCCTGCGGCTTCCAGCGCGACAAAATGGGTCACTGAACAACGGAAATGGAACGGAATCGCTTCTCTGCGTCTTTACGCGGCAAACGCGCAATTTTAATGAGATAGTTAAAGTTCCTAGAGGCATTAATCCATTACAAATTTATATTTTTATGTATGTGTGCCATACATATTAAACATGATAAAAAATATCTAAAATGTGATTCATCAATGCTACTACATATAAAATTACATCACAAACAGTGCTGCAGTTTCTACTATAACTTACTATTGTACTTTATTTAAATCATGAACTCATTCTAAACAAAAAAGTATAATTACGATTCTGATGAAAATGCAGCCCCAAAACTGGGTCAGTAGGAACTGCTGTACCTACGCGGCTGTCAGGCTGTTACGTCAAATGGGTCACTGATACAGAAATGGAACGGGAAACGGGTTTTGTGTCCCTTCTGTTTATTCGAACCTGAAACATCGCTGACATTCTATCTTTTCATTTATAGTACTCGCGATTGATTGTATTTTTGCTGGTCTGAAATTCGCAAACCGTATCAACGTAAGTACGTGAAATTTTATTATGCTTATACCGCTGACCAACTTACTCGGGCCGTCTCGTGGGATCTAAATCCGCTGGTCAAAGAACTTTTGTTTTAAAATAGAAAGTGTAATAGTTGGGTAATTGGTGGGCACTTTGGTCAGCCCTACGCGCTGTCGCAACCGATACGACATTGGGTCAGTGAGCCGGGAACAGTCCCGCGCTCCTGTGCACGTGCGCTATGTGTCCAGCTATCAGCCCTTTGTGGAACGTGTTGTCCCTATTTCTTACTCTTTTTATAATGTTGCATGTTATTAGCTGACGGTGCATTAAACCTGGTTCCTTTGTCGGAGAACATAGTCGGAGGCTACTGACGCATAACGCGACTTCTGTTTTTTTAGATCTTTTAAAAATAAACATCTATATAGCTTCTATATATGCAACAGCTTTTAAAAATGTGACTAAATGTTAGAACAGTGCACCGGCCATTAAACAATAATTGAGTAAAAACTGAACAAAACTAACAATAACATGTCCCCGATGTCCCGTAGACGAAGTAAAAAGGGTAAACAATTAAGGTGCACAAGGAAGTCATGCCGTTTTGTTCTATGGTCAATAAACGCAGTGCTCGGCCATAAACGGGGCGCTCGAGCCATGTTTAGACTTTTACTTTCACCAGACAAAGGGTGGACGCTATGCGATGTAGCGTTATTTCGTTTGTCATATAATTGCAGGGTAATTAGTCGAAGTAGAAAGCAGTTAGTACGGTGCCGAAGGGCCCCGGCCTCCATTGTTACAGCTTTGCCACGCGTCCTTACGTCGCCGCCTACGATGGCCGTTGACTCCGCGATGACAGCTAAGCCCTAAATATAGCGTCGACCATTTTAGAGAGCGCCCTTCTTAAGTGAATGCAAACGTACAAAGCTGCAAGCGTGAACGCTTCCACGGTTGCAGCTTTGAACCTACGCAGCTACGATCACGGGAACAGAGATATTAATTTAGTTTAAATAGACCGTAAAAGAGATAATTTAGATGGAACAGGATTGTAAATAAATATATCAAACAGCACTTGAGCAAGTTCAAAGAAAGAGCATATCAAAGAGACTGTTCCCCGGAATGAGCGGGTGCGCGGGCGCATCTACCTGCGTCAAACCCGCCGCACTATACCGGTGCCGTTACTTTCTATAAAAAATACATCTCTTGTTGCTAAGCAAGGGTGCGCCGATTAGGAGCAGGCTGACCCAAAGCAGATTGTTATAAAATAATAACATAACGCGTGAAATTACCGCAGCTGCGATCGGGATGACATGTGGAGTGGAAGCTGAACTTTGGAAAGCGGATAATTGGAGGAAACACGAACTCATCTTAAAGGGTTGCTATAAAAAGTATGTTGTGGTTTCGAAAAATTGTGAGATTCGTATGCGTCAGATATGGCGTGTATCTTCCGTACAGGAAATCTAAACTGGAACTGGCACCGCGCCAGCCGCAGGTAGTCGAAGCTTAGCGTATCAGCTCCGTGTAGCTTGTTACGGACTAATGGATGTTTCTGGCAGACCTTCCAGGCCGAGTTCGAAAGATCCACCGAACTTGGACCATGTCCGAAAATGCTAGAGCTTATCTGGCAACCGTTTGCAAGGAGTTTTTGAAAACGTACCAAATCTGTCAAAAGAAAGAATTCTGGTAATAAATCGGTTTACAAAGACGCATTCCGTTATATCTGCACGAAATGTTCAACAATGCTGAGATCCTGTGTAATTACGGCATGTGCAGTATAGTTCTGACTATTGTCGCATTGTTGAAAACGCACCTGCATCTTGATCAATACTGTTAGACGATATTTTGGCAATTCTTCTCTGAGCAGCGTGGGAAGACGATTTTTTGCCAAATGGGTTACGGATAGGTGACACGTTTTAAAGATTATCTACCCAGTTTGGATACACAACAGCGCATGTTATTATATTACATGCATTTGGTAGATATTGTTAGATATTGTTGCTTTATACTTTTATCAAAATTAAAGTGAAATCATTGCAGTACTTTTTACCTGACTGCCCAAAAACAGAGTAATGTTTAACGGGTCTATTTAAATTTCTTTATTACCTCCTGTAGATTAGATGGCTTGATATACGAGTATTTCAAAGTGTCGTTACATTCGACTGTATCTGCCGAGAGTCATTGCCTATATTTTGCGGTCGAGTTTTGTTGTAATTTGTATTATTTACTTGCTCTAAAATCGGCGTTTCTTTTAGAACTTTATCATTATCAGTGTGTCGCAACGCATCACAGCGGCACTACACCCCGGAGCGTCCGGCCGCCCGTTTATTACAAGGGCCACCTTATCTACGTACTAAAGAAGCTAAGTCATTACCCTAATCGTTGCCTGATGTTATCACGAATTAGCGGCCATTGTCTGCGAGTAATTAACTTGTAGATACTTGGGATTAAATTCTCCTGACGAAACCAGGCCAAGGTTCGCTGGTCTGTAGGTACTCTTTTGTTTTAGCGCAGACAGCCGCTAAAAATAGACCAACGATGACACTTTCGCAGTAAGGGAAGATTAACTTTATGGAAATAAAATTGGAAGAACATTGAGAGATGGTACGAGTATATCACCCGTCCCGTCCACGTAACTAATATCGTTCTTACTCAATTTTGAGGTATCGCGTTTTGAAGTCTTAAGAAATAATAGGTATGTACTTTCTGATTAAAATTTTGTAAATAAATAGAAATAAAAAATATATGTTATAAATGTATTAATATACTAACCTTAATACTAACCATAAATACGTAGTCGGGTATTTGGACGCAATAATTAAAATAAAGAAAGCAGATCACATCGCATTTGGTACATTTATCAATATGAATAAAAGTCAATGTCGTGACTGACTGACAGATCAACTCACAGCCTAAACCGCTTAAGCTACAAACGTCAAATTTGGACAACATTCTATCAAAAAGCGGACGCACACTAAGAAAGGGATTTGTCTAATTCAACCCCTAAAAACTACAGAATGGATTTTAATGAAACTACAATAATACCTTTATATAGCTTATACATCAATATAACTCTTAGGCTATAAATTATAAAGATATTGTGTAAATTGTCCAAAATATAAGTAAGTAGCAAATTGAAAGGAAAAACATTTCCTAACTTTTTGAAAAGTTTAATTTTTATGATTTCTTTTGCAAAGGTTTATTGTTCGTGTTTCGAAAGCCGAAAAAACACGTGACTCGTGTTTTGGCATCCGAAACACAAATTAAACTTCGGCATTTCGCTTCATAATTACGCACTAACAGAGGTCGCTCATACAGGGTTACAACGAAAGGGTATGCTAATCCGAAAAGGTTTAATAAACGTTTGACACACACTCATAGCTCCCCACTAGGTTAAGTTTTATAGAGGGTTTAATAGTATTATTGCTCATAGTACTCATCATTATCATCAACTTTTACTATGGAACAAAACCGGAAATCACGAAAAAACAATCGGCAGTTAAGTAGAAAAAATTCCATGTTGTTCTAATAGTAAAAGTTGCTCATAATGATGAGTAATACAATCCCTTTACGGTTCAGCATACCATTTTCTTGTAACCCTATATAAATTAAATGAAAATACATTTCTTATCATTGTGAAAGTTTACATTT
This sequence comes from Alcis repandata, assembly GCA_949125135.1. Lineage (NCBI taxonomy): Eukaryota > Metazoa > Arthropoda > Insecta > Lepidoptera > Geometridae > Alcis > Alcis repandata. The sequence goes on along the minus strand of OX421226.1, from coordinate 3,014,002 downwards.
TTTATTTCTTTTGCAAAAGGGTTGTTTGTTGTTACTTTTTTTGTTCACGCGCATACCAACGTGGTTTTTATTGTTTCGCGAGTGAATTACGCACAAACAGGTATTGTACAAACACACTACTTATTATCCCGGTAAAATAAAATTTTTTCGGGGACGCGCGATGTCTAAATTCACGCGGGTGAAACTGCGGGCACAGCCACTTCAAATATAAAATGAGGACGAAAGTTTTTTCATAAGTGTATCGATTTAACTTGCGTTTCAATAAATGTATGCGGGTAGAAACCTAGAAACGACTCTCGCTTGACCCAGACAGCATATTTTTACAAAAATTTACTGTGTCAGATAACTTGAGTTCAAAGTACATAGTTCGTTTAACGTATTCTCTAGTAAAAGTTTAGTCGTCGATTGTCTCACTAAACTCATACTGTTTGTATTGCGTACTCGTTGGAGGCGCGGAAACTCGAGAGCTATTTAGGGAATTAATTCTTTTGACATCGGCATAAATTTTCAACACCCGATTATTTTTAGAACAAACGTTAAGCGGTTTTGTCGCTACATAATTTAAGTCGAATAAAAAGGTTCGCAAACTTTTTAAATAGTGTTTTAACCAGAGAAACGCTCTATTGAGATTTTAACCTAGATATCCTAACATAATAGATAGATAAAGCATTAAACTAAAATAGTTTATCATTTTAAGCGTAACAATACACATAAAATGCGTAATATAACAGAACGAGCCGTAACTTTAACAAATAATAAGCCTAACGCAAAAGTTTCGAAATAGTTCAACTGGCTGAAACCTATTACCAAAGAATAACTAATAGCCACAGCATTACCATCTATTCACTGCAGCGTCACATTCTAAAGCATTAATCAAGTCGCTATCTTTAACTAAATCTCCTATTACTAAAACAATTGACCGTCCAATTTCACGAGACAAAGACCCAGAGACATTCCAGTCAAATATTTACGAGATCGATTTCCATATTTTGTGCCGACCGACATCAATAGGCTATGAATATCTACTCTGAATTCACTGAATCGGATATATTTGGATGGGACGATGAGACTTGTACAGAATAGAGCTATTGGAGCCACTGAATAAGTAATAGTACGAGTAGAGCTAAAAACATATCTATTGAGTTAGAAAAAAATGTGGTACTGAAATTTTCTACGAGATTGATACGATTTTCAGGACTGCACAGCAGCCCTCAAAAATGTTGGAAGTAATCCATGCTAAAAAGTAAAAGTAGGCAACTATAGTTGCAAAATAATTAGACATTTTTATCGTCGTGGGATTTAAATTAGTTGGTCGGTATTTATATCAAACGGAGTGACTAAACTCAGGACGCTTTGTTGGAATTTTATATAGACTCAACATACATGTGTCGTTAGATCTATGATCGATCTTTGTTCAAAAATACCAAACAGTGGCTCTCTCATTGGATTCTAAACATAATATATGTTTGTCGCATTCCATTCCGCGTTGGTGATTCAGATTCGAAGACACATATTGGTTGACCTTTGGCATTTCCCAAATGTCATCGGTGGGCTAGGGATATTCCAATGCTGTATTATTATGGAAAGCTCCGCGTAGAGTGGGAGCGTGCAGAAATCTTATTACGTCGCGTTGATTAGAGAAACCTATAAATAACGAGACCTACGGATGGAATATTGTTAGCGAAGAACGACGTTCACGTACGCTATTTGTTATATTATATTTACATAAATAGATTTGTTTATCAAATATGTGTCCTTTTCCAGTTAAGGAACGAACCGAGTAAGTCGCTAGCCTGATGGTAAATGCGCTTGTCTATAAAAGTTGCAAAGTTACCTAGAAAAATAAACGTCAATAGTTCGAAGTATTAATTATTTATGCCCTATAATCGAACAGGAATCATTGCCCTTTCTTTATACGTAAGACAGTATTGTTTGGCACAGTTTTGCTCGACTGCTGAAAATCTGGCAAAGTTGCACTTCCCTAGGCGAACTTGGCAAATAAGTCCAAGCAAGTTTTACAACCATCAATCCTAACTAAAGTTACGACGAAATCATCACACCTTCAAAGGATTTAAAACAGTGTGCACTTTGGCAACCTAGCTAGGCCTAGAGGAAACGCCGGAAAAATTTACATCTGATCGAAAGAATATTCAGGTTATGACGACATTCACAACTCACTTGACGTAGGCGGCGTAGAGTACGACTGTACGAGTACGTGAACCCGTAGAATAGCGGGCAAAATGACGTAAATTCTCAAAGGGTGAGTGGCAGCCCTAAAGTTAACATATAAGTTAAGTTAATTCTGAAAAGTTGACAGGTTGACAGGCTTTGTTTTTATCGTCATAAATTTTATTGTGTCTGAAATTTACGGCAATATTTTCAGAGCTTAATTAATTATTATTTACTTACCTGTCATAACAGCTGCGTATTTTTGTATTATCCTTACCTGAAACAACAGACAAAGCTTATGTTAATGCCATGTTCGGTACGGAAGAGCACCAACGCATTGTTTATAAACATGCCACCCACTAGCTGCGGCCGGTGGTTTTACCCGTTATCATGCAGCAACATAATGTAACTTTTTTAATCCAGAGAATGGCTGTCTCTATTCCAAATTAAAATCTATGTTGAACAGTTTTAGCGCGAAGAAGGAATAAATATGTTCACAAGCTTTCGCATATAATATAAATGTGGCCGTGTATAGTGTGACAAGGATCTGCTTATTGAGCTGAAATAAAATAGCATTGAAGGTTGTATTAAGAGTGGAAGTTTATTTGAGTCTCTTCTTCATATTTCAACACCATGCGTATCGGTAGACATAGAAGAAAGAATAGTACTGCGGTAAAGTATTGCTAGGGTTGACGGTCTTCTACAAGCGTTTTTACCTCCTGGTTCGACATGACATTTTATATCTTCTCTTCTATATAAAGTTACAATATGAAAGCGACGTTTCGTAGGTCATTCAACCGCGATGTTTACATGCGTAATACGCATTTACCACGGACCTATTTTAAATATTAAATGCTACACTACTAGAGTACTAGGCTGAAGTTACACGCACTACGAAGGACGAATAAATTGTTGAGGTATATTTAGCAGTCCTTTGTTCTACGTAACATATTCACGTATATATAAACATACTATATGAGTATATTTAGGTATTTGTACAATTGTACATATTTTATGGATTTTTGTATACCTTTTCCTTACTACAACCAAGGTTTAGAAAACTTAAATATTAGGCCCAAGTTTGAAGTCTTTTTAGGACAGATCTAAATTTTCTAAAACTATTGGCATCCTTGTCTAATGGCTTGCAATGATAAAGACAGATATATTTTTAGTTAGTTTAGATCTGTTTTAAAATGCCTTCAAACTTGGGCCTATTGTTGCGTTTGTAAATGTTTAAAAATAAAATGTCAGCCCGCTCGGTAAATCACTCGAAACATGCGTGCAGAATGACTTGATTGCGATAGATGGCGATAGCTACTGAAAGACAATGATATCATGATCCCTTTTCGGCTTAGCAATACTTAGCATGCCCTTTATTTATAACTCTGTTTAGTAATCCGCAGGTCTATACTTCATAATCCATAATAATACTTGGTACTATGTGTAAAGCACCCGGGTTTGGTGTTCAATAATTTATGAAGGAGAACAATAACTCGCGTTCTAAGTAATTGCCTGACGTGTTAACCAATCGATAATTTTATAAGTAAGCTACGATTGATCGCGAATTCGGTGATGCGCGAAGAATCGCAATGTTTACCAATTAATTTCGTATCGAAAAAAAATGTAGCTGCGTCATACTATTTTTCAGTCTTCCCAAATGATTCCTGGGAGAACAATTATCGTATGTTTATTTATCAGTGGTACACTATCGCCTTCCCAAATTTCGTCAAGATCGATCAAACTGTTTAAACGGTGATATTAGTCAGCTGATACAGAGTGTTTTTTTCGGAAGTATTATGAATTTGCAAACTGCTAGTGCAAGTGCCTATCTACAAGTCTATGTATGCTTTATCGATTTTGCATCGCGAGTCGTCTTTTTATCTGGAGTGTTATAGGCTACATTTTGCTGTCGTTTTGTTTCTAGCATGTTCGTGTTTTTAATAATTTTTAATTTCATGCTCAGATCATCTCTGTGGCTTGATTTGATACTTCATGTATCTTAATAGTTAATAACCGTTTGCTATTATTTGTTTACTAGTCATTAAAATAATTCAACAAAATCATATTTTTTGTCCCATAAGTCACCAAAGTGTTTAAACGATGTGCGTGTCACATTACAATAACCTACTGCCATAAAACCCTCCTCAACGATGACATGTGCTCGTAAACGTCGACATTACCACGGACAAGAAGTAAAATTGCTTAAAGGTTAGCGTTACGTTTACGGCCATACTTAGCTTATGGCAAGGCGATAAGTGATACAATTTACTTCATTACAAATTGCAGAAATATTACAAGCTTTTATTAACTTTAGCTTGGCTTTTTTAGCTTTGTTTCTTTTTTTAACTTGCCGTGTTTCTATGTTATTTTGGAAGCAAAACTCACCACTTCCTGACGTCTAATTGAGCTGTGGTATACTTGTGTTACTCAGATGACAATGCAAAAAAAGATTGTTTTCGAATTTTTTTTTTTATAAATGCAAATGTAATTCTATTCTTCCTCTGCCTCGGTTTGTTACCTTTTCACAAATAAGCGGCGAAACCGACCTTGGTTAAATTTGGCACAGAGAAGTGTGCATAATCAAGATATATATTATACATAATATGTATGTACAATTATGTAACTTAATGTCGTGGAAAACCACGAATAAAACCACGGATTAATGTAGGTACACATAAATTGTAAAAATAACAGTTTAATTAAACAATTTAGGTACAATTGTTCCTATGTCCCAGTCTAATTGGTTCGAAGCTGACGACTGACTGCGTCATCCTTCCTTATTCCATTTCAAATTTTATTGCGCTCTTGTCAAAACACGTCCCAAAAAGGATAGCGAGACTTTTAATAAATTAAACGTCTTAATTAATTAAACAATTTACAATCAAGCCCGTTGCCGGCAAGTGGGTTAAATGTCGAATTAATCTCATTCGTAGGCGATTGTATGCAAATGCCCGCATGGCGTGCGCCGGCGCAGGCCCCCATAGCGGCCGATCCGACGATTATCTCCTTACGAAACCCCATGGGTACTTGGGTTCATTAGATTCGATTAGTGACAATTCGAAAGCCCCATTGAATTCGCCATGTTGAGAGGTTTATGGCGAAATTGGTGAAGAGGTTGGCAATGGTAACAATGGACTGAGAAATTAAGTGGAAACGCCACAAGGAGCTTGTTACCTAGTAACTATAGCTAGATACTAAAGAGCTAATGAACATTTTTAGCATGACAACTATAGAAAATTGTGTATTAAAGTAAGTAGTGATCAAAGCTGTCTTAACTTAAAACTAGTAAGTTTATTTATTTCTTTTCAATTAGTACCGTTAAACATGAACCACACTAATGATAATTCAAATGTCCCTAGTCAAAAACCATTCCTAACATTATTAAATGCCAATATCTCTTAACAAAATCATACCACAAGATCATCAATAGGAATGATTAACATCAAACGATGAAGACGAAGCAAACAAACAAACCCTAAACATCGATTAAATTGGTAAACATGGCAATCATCACAAACGTAAATAGAATTGGTTGGTGTTAAACATCAATCGATGCAGACCTATTAATTAGAGTAGCCTGGCTAATTGTAGAACCTGACCGGATTGGGTGTTATCAAAATAACTGCATAGCGTAGACGGCGTAATTAAGAAAATACAATACAATTCAACGGTGGCCGATGGAAGGTACAAGGCGGAGCTTGTCCGCCAGCAACGAGATGGGACGACGATATTGTCAAAATTATAGTTCGACCTAATTAACAGAAGAATGAGACAAGTACAATAGGTTATACATTGTAGTGAGAAAAGGACGAATAGATGATAACATAAACACGATAAAAAGGCATAATAATAATGAGTGACAAATTAGACCTATCTTTGACGAAGGATATATGATAAAAGATAAAAGGCAATAAACAGAATTGGTTCCGTGTAAACAAAGAATCAATCATCGTACTGCGAAGCAACCTTCCAGCGGTCGTTAGCACCTACTTACTGTACTTACTACCTAATTGTAGCTTACTTAATCGTCAACACGTGTTAACAAAGAAATTAAACAAAGACATGTCATGTCCAATGATAATCCTAAAAGGAAAACATAACGAAATGATAATACAATTTCCCATCACTTAAATGAATTCTTAAATGATTCGTTTGAAACTATGAAAAATAATTAACAAATGCCTTAACAAACAAACAACGATGAGTAAGCACATCTGAATATTAATTTGCACGGAAATAAAAGCAAAACTAATGACAAACTCTACTGATCATGGAACAATCAATGGACCTATCAATATATAAATAGATCTAATTTCGCGATTCAATGGACATCGCAATTTATTTTGGAAGCAATTATGTGAAGATGAAGTCGATTCATATGAGACAAACTTACCCATATAAATAGAACACAAATTGAATTAATTATATTTCTATACATGTAACTATCTACATTTATCTCTACTATAAGATACTACTATCACTTTAAGAGCATTCTGCTAAATTGATCTTGGTGGTAATAATGCCATAATCATTCTGATAAGATAAATCAACAATCCAAAATCAGAAAATTTGTTCATCCACATAGAATATGCGACTGTAAACAACGCTGCAGCATTTCATTTGCAGGTCAAGTAAATTTGAGTAAATCTAACAGACACGGCAGCGGATATAAACCCGTCAGAAGAAACGATTACAGGTTCAATAGCAGTAAGTCATAGTATTTATCATAATAGTTATTGGTACGTAGCTACCTTGACACGAGATTGAATCTTAATTTGAACTAGTTCGTCTTAGATTGTTTGCTATTTATACCACTGTTAAGATTTATTGCAAGCTATTATTAAGTTAGATCATGTAATTTTTTCAATATCTCATACTGTTGAACCTAATAATGAAATGAGCTTCGAGGATACAACACTTTTGATAGTTAAAGTTAATTTAGCAAATATCTTGTTCCAGATTCTGCAATCTCTATAAAATATGAATCCTTTCCTATAAACATACACAAATGTTATACATAAACCATACCACGGTCCTACATATTCGTGTCTACATAATTAAGGTACAAAGAAATCATTACTGAGTCCGTATCCGAAACATTAGCTTGGGAAGGTCACGCAGGGCTTTCGACACAAATTACTATATCAAAGGATATTATTAGACCCGGCTTCATTTGAGGTTACCTTACAAAAGAGCTCTGTGGAAAAAATGTGCTCTAAAGAAAAGTCGTTTTTTGTGAACTGGGAGACGAGGTCGTGCAAGGACTGCGCTCTGACTGAAGACATGGAGAAGAAATCAGAACCTTACGCCAAGGAAGTAATGTTACCTACATTACAAAGAGTCTATAGATTTACTCGTAAGTGAAGTTGCCGAGTAGTAAGAGCTTCTCCAATCAAATTCCAATCACCAGTAACGGTGTTAGATATTAAACTTGGGAAACAAATTATAGTCTTTTGATTCAAAAACACCTTTTGATCTTTGGCAACATTTCCAAAACCATATCACGTACTTACATATTATCATAAATCGATACTATTTGTTTTTAACCGTAATCTATAGCATTAGGCCTGCTTTCGATACAGATGATTATGTATGAGAACGGAAAAAGTATTTCACGATAGATAAATAAATGGCTCAGCGCTCTTCAATTTGTATCTATTCCTGTTACTGTAATGATCGCAATTATAGCTCGTATTATGGTTAAGGAGATCTCACGGATCGTCTACTTGAGTAACAATTTAAAATTACGCTTTTACAATCTTTTAGTTAATAGGGATTTAGAAAAAGAAGTATCTTCACTTTTATAGGAAAGGACATTGGTCAGATGGATCTTTCAGATGTAAATTTTTCATTATAAACTCCACAACAGAATAATTCGCCAATTTGACTATACACCACTAAACAGTTCAACTGGTAAGAACTAGGTTTGGTTGAACTGGGTTAGTACAGTTGAAAGTACGGGGTACGGGAAGGCCCAACTAAGAGTGCTGTGATATGAGACCACCTCGTGGGATAAAGGCAGGAAGATGACGGTGACAATTGAATAATTTGTGGACTATTGCCTCATAATGGGGAGATAGTAAGGATAGGAAACTGGACCTTAATAGAGTATTTTATTGAAACAAAAATAAACTTAAATAAATAGAGCTCAGATTTGGTTTTCAATAAAGAATATTGTAATAATTCATATTTATATTTTTACTCATATGTGGATTGTGGATATTAAACGAATATTCTTACTTTTTCTATAGTTATTCTTCGAGAGTTTTATTTTTAATGATAGCTGCAATTATTATAGCATGTCTGCGTTTGCATCTATAGCGTCATTTTCCGTGTACCTAACAATTTTGTATGAGATCATAGCTTATTAACGAATGCTACAAGTATAGCAAAAAGTGTTTGAGGGTAAAATAATGAACATACTCGTAGTATTTTAAATTTCCAATATCCTTTATTTGACTTCTAATAATTCTTCCGATTTAAAATTTAAACGTGTTCATGTTGATCTTGTTAATTTATTATTTTTATTTGTAAAAGTTATTCATAATGATGAGTACAGTGCGCCTTTTTCAGTTTAGCATACCCTATCTGTATAACCCTGTATTGTTGTTCCTGAATTGTCTTATACTACTATATATCTTTATATATAAAAATGAAACCCGTTTTCCTTGGTCACGGCCTCACGCGTGAATGGCTGGACCGATTTCACTAATTCTTTTTTTGTTGTATTTGTTATTATTAGGAGAAGGTTCTTACGGAAAAAAATATTAAGAAAATATCTCAGAAATATTGAAAAACCCTAAAAACAGCCCTTTTATTTTTCCCATACGTTTTCTAACTAAAACGAGCTTTATTGCTATTGTATAAAGTTCATATTGAATTGCAAGCACTCACTGTTGTTTAAGCAATGTAGGTATGTTCCTAACGTCCAAGAGTCAATTTGCACTTTATTTCTTCTGTACAAAGTTCAAATTCAATCACATCTATCAAAACAGTGTGCGTTTTATACTGATAATTTTTACTATAAATTGACAAGTTAGCATCAACAAACTACGGTTGCTATAATTACGCAATAGCATGAGAATAGAGGTTATAACAAAGAGTTCCTATAATTATTCTCAACACCTTTGGTCACGCCATCACGCGTGAACGACTGGACCGATTTCAATTTACTCTACGTTTATCCCAAAGTCTACCCGTGCGAAGCCGGGACGGGCCGCTAGTACTACTATAAAAGTCATGCGTTGCATATATAAGCAGCCTTCTAAGCCTACCATGGAAGTCGCTTGACTCATTGCAATTCAACTAATAGACCTAATGAAGTAATTATAATGCAAACTGGAAAATTTACACTAGTTTATGGTCAATATGAGATGCCGATAATTAAAATGACATATGGTATCGCACTTTAATGATAAATAAAAGTTCCACTAGGCAGAAGCCAGAAACCTATGGTGGCTACATTATTTACTAAGAAACAAACTAATAATATGTATTCTTCTACCAGTTCCAAAGCTAAATTGAAAAGCGTACAACTATAAGTGATAAATAACTGTATGGATTTTCTACTTCTACAATGATAAATTGTAATATTTAATCATGGAATTAGTTTTAGCAACTTACTATTTAAACAGTAACGTTTAGAGTTCCGTAGAGCAACAAAGAACCCTTGCGAAGATAATTCTGTCGATTACAGTTTTATAACTTCCACGGCTAGTAACTTTTGGGTTCCGTAAAACAACAAATAACCCTTGTGAATTATTTTGTCAGTCACAGTTTCACAACTTTCATGGTTATAATATATCAAACTTTTCTAATGTCTCAGATCAAGTAGAAAGGCAGATAAGAGTCCCGCCTTAGATACAGGTGAAGCCAAAAAAACTACCCTACTTCCCATGGAGGTATACTTCAAGCACATATTGACGCATAAAAACTACCCTTATTACTTATATACTTATTTTTCTTGTCCACGTTTTCTGAGCGACTGACGTAAGAATTGATGATTGATTCGGGTAGTTTTTATGCGTCAATGTGCACTTTAAGTATGCGCACACGGGAAGTAGGGTAGTTTTTTGGCTTCACCTGTATCTAAGGCGGGACTGCCTTTCTATTTGATCTGAGTCTAATATATAGCAAAAACATAAGCTTTACCTACATGTAACGTCAACACAAAAATCTGTCTGGGATTGCTTTGTTAAAAGCGTAGATAATTAAAAGCGGGTGTGCCGAAACCACGACAATATGTTGAACTAATTAATGTCATTTTGATGTGTGTTCATAGATTTACTAACACAGATTTTGGGTCGGCACTCAAAAAGTTTTGAACCAAAGCAGGATTAAGGCCGCAGTTAACTATTAAATAATAATCTGTACCTATTGGAAGCCTATAATTAATTTTTGTTTAATTTTTTTTTAAGGAAATTGTTGCAAGCTAACCTAACATTGTTATAACGTCATAGAACTTAAATAACGCGTCGGTAAAAGTAAACTCGAGATACTTTTGTGAATTTTGTACTAGACCCAACCAAAATCTACGCGTCCGTAAACCCATGTGTACCTACGTTACAATATATGAGCGATGAGAGCATAGTTATGAGACCGTTAAATCCTACACAAATCACTGCGATAGAAGTTCGCCGCGACTAATCTGACAAGGTCATTTTCAGAAGCAGATTTAAATGTGAATCCAATGAGACTAAACGCCAAAAACATCGTCAAATTGAGGCAAATAGAATAAGCGTTTTTGAATGTCTTTATGATTTTTACTGCACAAGTTGATTTGGTGTTATGCGACGTGGTTAGGAACTTGCTGCTAATAAAAGTAGCTAACAATGAAATCATCAGATATTGGGTACTGAGAGTGCTGACAGATCTGATGTTAAGCAACGGACTTTTCTATGGAACTGCTGATTTTTATTTCGCGAATTTCAGGTTGGTCTCATAAAAAAAGTTGTTTAGAATGATCTGTACTATGAGCCATTTTCGGCTTAGCATACCCTTTATGAATAACCTTATATGTTAAAATGTAACTACAAATTACCCACGATATACGAGCTCCATAATAAACGCATAAAGATGAATGGCACCACGGTCCGGCGACCGCGAGGTGTTCGTCGAGTGAGAGTTTTGCAAAATAGTTTTCACTCGTTATGAATTTGTAATTAGTGCAAAAATGAACAATGCTTGAGATACGGAAAGTAAAGTTTAAGGTCAACTTTTGGCTTTCAGACGAAAGAACGGTTAACTGATCCACTATATTTTACAAAGCATTGTATATGTATATACAGTGGAACAAATTAGGTTTATCAAATAGTGATAAACCTAATTTGTTTTTGTAACTTTATTATTTCATATTTTTTTGGCCCGTGACTAATGACTAATACAAAAATATCAATAGAGCAATAAACAAAGTTTTTGTGATCCAGTTAAATTACTTTTTTGCGTTAATTAAAAATGGATATGTTTCCTCGAAATATTAATTTTATTGGGCTAAGTTGAAGTCATAAAGCAAAGGAGGCATTTGAATACAAATTCAAAGAACCAAGAACTGTAAAGGTCCGCACACAATAAGTACAAGTTTCGTGCAAAAAGGTCGCACATCGTTCAACACACGCGAAACGATAATATAATCGCTAATCATTAAATACCTTGTCAAGTTCGCAGGAAACATAACTTCGACTTATCGTTTATTAGCATAACACTATCGTTCCAAATGGCATTCAGCTAAAATGGCCTACATCTAAGGATGACAATTTCCCACGACTTAAACGGGGATAAGACGTGACATGATTATTTTTCTTCCTGAATACAGGAAAGAGTGTTTGGTAAAAAATAATAAGGCAACCCTGAAATGGCCAAGCCATAGCAGCAGTAGCCATAGTACATCATCGGACTTGACCTAACGTGAAGTCGAGATGATGCAAGCAGACCATAAATGTTTATTCTATGCTATAGGTGGAAATTTGGAAGCTGAGAAGAGCGAAAATACCAGCCGGCAATGTAGGGATGATATCGTAAAAGTTCAGTGCAAGAAATGAATGCAATCAATTCAGGATACGAATTTAAAAATTGTTTGCCAAAGTGGTGTCTTATGCACACTTGTGAATCGATCAAGCTTGAGTCCGACGCATTAATTGCTAATTACAGGTTCTTGTCCTATAATTATTCGTAAGCCGCCTACTAGCTCCTATAAAACCAAGTTATACCCCAAGCGTGTCGTCAACACAATTCCTATCGACACCGGACGCAATAAGCCTCTACAGAATTCTGCCAGACGGAATAAGAATCTAGAAAATTCTGAATTCAATTCCAGAAGAAAATTCTAGACTCAGCAATTGAATATCGCGCTGGCATCTATTCGAAATATTCAAATCTACAAGTTATGAGTTATGACGGCGAAACACTGGTCTTTGTAATGCTAAAGTAAGGACGCATATGTTGACTGTCAAAATACATTAGCCATTCATACGAGACCTTGCCACTGGTTACTTTACTTCCAAGCTGGTCAAACGCAAGGATAAACAAACCGACAGCCATTGTTACTAGTAGATACTATTATGAATATAAATAATTGTTTGAACAATTTGACAGTAAATCACTTATTTGTACAATCAGGATTGTGCAAACAAGCAAACAAGTGGCGACATGGACGTCAGTTTTATTTGCGGTCACAAAAGTGGCCAGTGGCGGTACAAGAGTACCTACGCGAGTTCGAAATATGTATGGTAATCCCAATATAGGTATGGAACTAGTCTTCTTTGTATTTATTAACCTAATACCAAATCAAACCAAATTGCCAATGTATATTTATCAACGTTTTTTTGTTTTTCCTGTAATACGTCGTTTCTGTGAGACCCATTGAACAAAATGTGTCAGCTCTAAAGATGATGCCATAATTTAAATCAAAATAGACGCAGATCATTTGAGTTCTTTCAAATAGGTTTAGAGAGTAGTGCCTCACACCATTACTTCGGCTTTAAATTGATTAAATAGAAAAGCGCGGTAATAACATTATGATAATTTTGTATTAGTGGATGAGAGATAATGATCTAAAAACAAATTAACTTTAAATCGAAGCTAGAATATGATTCTAATAAAAACTTTGCGCAGTTCATTAAACTTGCTAATTTCGACCTAATTCAAGGGTTAACCACTTAACATTGCGTGATTTGTTGTACATGAAAAGAATTTTATGCATCCGCTCTAAAAAAATGAAGTAATTGAATTGCAAGTAAACAAATCTAACTTAGCTCTTCATAATCTGTTAGCCTTTCAGACTACAGGACCGTATACTCGTATGTAAATGTATAGAAATACATTATCATCATCATATTTCATCATTTGAAAATTCTGGGTGGCGCGGACCTGTTATAGGCAAACGTGACGTTTAACATCAGGCAAGCGATTTGCTCGTCTTGTCTTTCAATAGCATAAAATAAAATAAAAAACCTTCTGTGCAGTCGGGTAAAAAAGTTATCATGATAATAGGACTCAGACTACCTCCTATCATGATCAATGCATATTGAGGATAAATTTAGAGGCCACTGTAAAGTTATGACACGTGAAATGCGAAGATTTTTATGCAACCTGCATCATCTGTAATCTGAAATCTCTCTCAATGTCAGGGTCCGATTATAAAGTAGCCGAAACACAGCAAATCGAGAAATAAAACGGACGAGAATCGGGGCAGTTACCTTCGGAGAAGCCCATGTATAGGAATAAGAAGTAGAGAATGCCTGAACATCTTCATTCGCTTTTAGCCAAGAGACTAAACTAATTTTAAGTCGATTTGTACTATGCAAAAATGCAAAAGATTGCAAAAATTTATTATGCAAAAGAAATTCAATGGCGTATGTAAATCCACCAACCCGCACTTGGCCAGCGTGGTGGAATACGGCCTAATCACCCTTCAAGGGTAGACCTGTATCCCAGCAGTGGGAGGATTAAAGGTTGCATATGTATGTATGGTGTCCTATGCTGCCATCACTCATGTGAATAATATTTTTCGGACTGGTGTGACTGAACTATGATAATAGCAATAGACTCAGATACCTCAGCGGAAAAAATCGGAACTGAATTGTGTTTTAAGAAGAAAACACTTTTTCTTTAGCAAAAAACGCCACCAGCGCTCCCAGTCGCGCAGTCTGACACGCTCTCTAGAAATCCTAGCTAAACCTTTTTTATAATAACAAAAAGGGTAAAAGAATTCAAAAGTAGCTAGAATTACTTAGTAGTTATTACCTAAGTAATCCGCGGCTAAGAGCTTCGACTAAGAGTAATTAATTGTTAACGAGTTGTCGGAACAATAGGAAGGCGTATGCGGCGCAAAAAGTTCAAATGCCAGCATTATCATGGAACCCGTAGAGCATAGGCGAATAACTCATTTTCTTGTCTATGGTATTTATCTGTCTGCTTAGAAAAGTTTTATTTGTTGCTGGTAGGGAGGGTGCCACGATTTATTAAGTATCCAGTAGAAAGCTGGATAATTGTAGCGTTTTCAGGAAAAGCCTTTTTTATCAGTCTGCTTGGTATTTATATGTTGCTGTGGTTTTAGCCTCGATCCTGCGCCAATCAAAACTAATCTCGTGTCACTAATTAATGTTACTGACAAATAGACAAATGTATCTTGCTGAATGAATACTAATGTTTTGGTAGAAATCTGTAAACTGAGGATGAATATAGGATACGAAAAATTCTATAAAAATTAAACTACCTCTTGTACATGTTACAAGGTCAATCAATGATGATGATATTCCAGAAACATTCGAGAGAAACTATAATATTGCTCGGAGATCAACTGTCCCTTGATCGTAAACCACAAGCTTGCATGTCACGCGTGGCTGGCCCTAGAGTCACAGCTTTTAGGCCACAACAAGGCATCATAACTTTACCTAACAATCATTATTCTAGGTCAAATAAATCTACTTATCCGGTGTCCGTGAAAACGCAAAAACTTAAAACTACAAAGTTAAACGGTTCTAGAAACATTAAATAACAAGAAATAGCATGTCATTAGTGTGTCAGGTAACCGCATTTAGTACATGTATTAGGTATTAGTGCGTTTGTTACATTCTGCCGTGCACAGGCTAGAAAATAGTTAACTGGCAATAGGACCAACGTAGATTGACCTCTTTCTAGGTTACTGTGTAAAATAGACAGGGTTCAAATTATATTGGCGGATGTTATCGTTGACTGCTTTTTAGTTAACGCACGGCACTATTAGGTATGTACTAAGTGGTTTATTTATTTTAAAGCCATTCGCCATGAAAACATATAATTTTGTCCGAGGTCGGGGTCATTATGGTTCATTACCTTGGCTTAGGTATTAAAATGCGAATTACCTATTTACAAATAATTATGCAGGCGTTAAAATTACATAACAAGTAAAATGTATTACCTCTAAACTTAATTATTTACCATGGAAAATATTTTTTTTGTACTTTCAAAATATTTTTTATCTAACAAAAGAAACATTTGAATCCTAGTTAAGTTACTTTATATGATAATGGTGATAAAAAATAATTACCAAATGCAAGTAAATGTAGTTTTGATGTGAAACATCTATTGGCGCACGTAAAACCGATTTCTGGCGTGGCGACGCATGCAGTATTCAAGCAAATAAATAAATGACGACGCGCGTACCTAATTGAGTTTCAATTTTCGAACGGTTTTGTGTTCTGCATATTACTTTCAAAATAATGTCGATGTTTCACATCTGCCAGGCGTCCCGTGACGGCTCACATTTTTTTTTTATCAGTAATAGGCTTGCGTTTGTCCGCCATCTCGCGAAAAATTTTAAACATTACCTCTTTGAAATTTTAGTGCGGACAGAAGTATATTTAGATCTAGCTAGACAATATACATACAAGCAAGATCGGGTAAGTACCCACGTACAATACACTAACTTTAAAACGTGTGTGAATCAGATTGTAACAATACAATCAAGTAAATTATGATTCAGGTGGCATGATTCACAGTTAACAAATATAAGGTGTGTCAAATTAACCCATTTAAAACCAGCAACTGATGTTTATTTTGCAATCTACTCAAAATTGTGTCAGCAAATTGTATACAATTAGAGATGTCGTTGATAAATAAAAACGGTATACACAACATACTCATACTTTGAATATCAGGTCTAGTGCACAGAACAATATTATTAGGTAGATTTACAGTTATGACATTGTAGCTGTGACGTGTATTTTTATTCCGTACTCACAAAGTTAGTATTCGTATAGATCGAGTGGAACTTTAATGTCAGAGGTTTCAGGCCGCCTTCAGGCATTCGACATGGCTTGGCGGTTGCAGTTATAAGGCAAACAACTGGGCCTACAACGTAATGTGTCATTCAAACCACGGTAGTGACCCTGTGTCATGAGTGTAATAAAATAGCGACCTATCTCGCAGTTTATAATAATCGAAGAACTTCTCTTGTGTTCGTGTAAATTGTGTACGTGTAATATACTTTAAAATTAGTTATAATTATGTACCAGTAGTTAGTTGGTTAGAACTATTAGACCTTATTGCTATATTTTTGTAGTTGACATGAATGTTGAAAAACAAAAGATCGAAGTGTGACAGCCCTTAACGATGGTTTGTCAACGGATTACATGGTCTGAGGACGCAGATATGTCCGGTAAACATTTTTGCACCAAGATTAGTGATGCTGATGTTATTCGTAACGGCACTGATTGGCATAGACGGCGACAGATTGTCCAGAAATAACGCACCTGAATGAAAATTACCTGCGCCAGTTTTCATTTCCATACGTGAGAAAAGGATGGAAAAGTGGAGGAAGATATCGCGCAGCGCGCCTCCCGCGCAGGCTGCACACTATGTAGGTACACACCTGAGCATGCAGGTGAGCTGCACGTCGTGCTGGTACCGGTGCAGCGCGGGCGCGCCCTCCACGCGCACGGCGTGCACCTTGTCGCGCAGCGCGCCGCCCGCGCAGGCTGCACACTATGTAGGTACACACCTGAGCATGCAGGTGAGCTGCACGTCGTGCTGGTACCGGTGCAGCGCGGGCGCGCCCTCCACGCGCACGGCGTGCACCTTGTCGCGCAGCGCGCCGCCCGCGCAGGCTGCACACTATGTAGGTACACACCTGAGCATGCAGGTGAGCTGCACGTCGTGCTGGTACCGGTGCAGCGCGGGCGCGCCCTCCACGCGCACGGCGTGCACCTTGTCGCGCAGCGCGCCGCCCGCGCAGGCTGCACACTATGTAGGTACACACCTGAGCATGCAGGTGAGCTGCACGTCGTGCTGGTACCGGTGCAGCGCGGGCGCGCCCTCCACGCGCACGGCGTGCACCTTGTCGCGCAGCGCGCCGCCCGCGCAGGCTGCACACTATGTAGGTACACACCTGAGCATGCAGGTGAGCTGCACGTCGTGCTGGTACCGGTGCAGCGCGGGCGCGCCCTCCACGCGCACGGCGTGCACCTTGTCGCGCAGCGCGCCGCCCGCGCAGGCTGCACACTATGTAGGTACACACCTGAGCATGCAGGTGAGCTGCACGTCGTGCTGGTACCGGTGCAGCGCGGGCGCGCCCTCCACGCGCACGGCGTGCACCTTGTCGCGCAGCGCGCCGCCCGCGCAGGCTGCACACTATGTAGGTACACACCTGAGCATGCAGGTGAGCTGCACGTCGTGCTGGTACCGGTGCAGCGCGGGCGCGCCCTCCACGCGCACGGCGTGCACCTTGTCGCGCAGCGCGCCGCCCGCGCAGGCTGCACACTATGTAGGTACACACCTGAGCATGCAGGTGAGCTGCACGTCGTGCTGGTACCGGTGCAGCGCGGGCGCGCCCTCCACGCGCACGGCGTGCACCTTGTCGCGCAGCGCGCCGCCCGCGCAGGCTGCACACTATGTAGGTACACACCTGAGCATGCAGGTGAGCTGCACGTCGTGCTGGTACCGGTGCAGCGCGGGCGCGCCCTCCACGCGCACGGCGTGCACCTTGTCGCGCAGCGCGCCTCCCGCGCAGGCTGCACACTATGTAGGTACACACCTGAGCATGCAGGTGAGCTGCACGTCGTGCTGGTACCGGTGCAGCGCGGGCGCGCCCTCCACGCGCACGGCGTGCACCTTGTCGCGCAGCGCGCCGCCCGCGCAGGCTGCACACTATGTAGGTACACACCTGAGCATGCAGGTGAGCTGCACGTCGTGCTGGTACCGGTGCAGCGCGGGCGCGCCCTCCACGCGCACGGCGTGCACCTTGTCGCGCAGCGCGCCTCCCGCGCAGGCTGCACACTATGTAGGTACACACCTGAGCATGCAGGTGAGCTGCACGTCGTGCTGGTACCGGTGCAGCGCGGGCGCGCCCTCCACGCGCACGGCGTGCACCTTGTCGCGCAGCGCGCCGCCCGCGCAGGCTGCACACTATGTAGGTACACACCTGAGCATGCAGGTGAGCTGCACGTCGTGCTGGTACCGGTGCAGCGCGGGCGCGCCCTCCACGCGCACGGCGTGCACCTTGTCGCGCAGCGCGCCGCCCGCGCAGGCTGCACACTATGTAGGTACACACCTGAGCATGCAGGTGAGCTGCACGTCGTGCTGGTACCGGTGCAGCGCGGGCGCGCCCTCCACGCGCACGGCGTGCACCTTGTCGCGCAGCGCGCCGCCCGCGCAGGCTGCACACTATGTAGGTACACACCTGAGCATGCAGGTGAGCTGCACGTCGTGCTGGTACCGGTGCAGCGCGGGCGCGCCCTCCACGCGCACGGCGTGCACCTTGTCGCGCAGCGCGGCGCCCGCGCAGGCTGCACACTATGTAGGTACACACCTGAGCATGCAGGTGAGCTGCACGTCGTGCTGGTACCGGTGCAGCGCGGGCGCGCCCTCCACGCGCACGGCGTGCACCTTGTCGCGCAGCGCGCCGCCCGCGCAGGCTGCACACTATGTAGGTACACACCTGAGCATGCAGGTGAGCTGCACGTCGTGCTGGTACCGGTGCAGCGCGGGCGCGCCCTCCACGCGCACGGCGTGCACCTTGTCGCGCAGCGCGCCGCCCGCGCAGGCTGCACACTATGTAGGTACACACCTGAGCATGCAGGTGAGCTGCACGTCGTGCTGGTACCGGTGCAGCGCGGGCGCGCCCTCCACGCGCACGGCGTGCACCTTGTCGCGCAGCGCGGCGCCCGCGCAGGCTGCACACTATGTAGGTACACACCTGAGCATGCAGGTGAGCTGCACGTCGTGCTGGTACCGGTGCAGCGCGGGCGCGCCCTCCACGCGCACGGCGTGCACCTTGTCGCGCAGCGCGCCGCCCGAGCAGTTCGGCGCGCGCTCGCGCAGGATTGACATTATGTTGGGTTGTCTCAGGAACGCCACCACCTGGGAGGAAATAATGTAACGTTACGCTCGATAGCGAGAACTTGCGCAGCGTTGGCCTCTGATTTAAAAGTTACTATAGCAACCATGTTTTCTGTATGGCGGCCATGTTTTTTCCAATTTCTCCAAAAAGGTCCGAGGCTTTGGTGAATTTTGAGTTTCAGCGCTTCGGGAAAATGTTGATAAATTTATAAATAATAGAATTAAAATGAAATGGTCTTTTCTAAAAAAAGACCATTTCATTTTAATTCTCTAAAAGATAATCAGCAGTTCCACCTCGGGGTTGGTTCTATTCGAAGGTTTCGGATTTTCCCGGGGCTTGTGAACTTACCTTAAGCTTAGTACATCTGTAAAGTTTAATTGACGTATCATCAAAACAAATCTTATTTCGTACTATCTTTAACACGCCATTTTACCCCCATAAGGATTGATTTTCCAAAAATGGGGAAATATATGTTCATTATTTTGCTAAGCTTAGTATATTTGTAAAATTTCGAACCCGTATCATAAAAAAAGGTTTTCCATAAAAAAAACCTTTAACGCCCTATTTCGCCTCTATAAGGGTGGAATTTCAAAAAATCTTTTCTTGGTAACGGTAAAACGGGGTGAATAAAACCTCAATCATTTTTAGTTTTGTATCTATTCACCCCTGCGATTTTATTCACCCCGTTTTACCGATACGCCCTTCAAATTTCAAATCTCTACGACCAGCTGTTTAGGCTGCACGTTGTCTGTCAGTCAGTTTTTTATAAAAATCTTAAAAAACAATAATATTGTACCTTGTCGTTGTACGCCACAGGTATTTCTTGTGTGTTGTGCGCGTACGCATCAGCAGCTGTCAATGGCGGTCTTGGCGGCGGCGTCGGCGCCTGTCAATAAATACATTGATAAATAACTTCATTCATGTTTGTTTTTTTGTAAAAAGTAGCTAAACCAACTTTAATTAAATTGGAGAAAGCTACGGCCACTACTATGCGACCCAAGCTACTGCAAAACAGGAGCGTGTACAATGCAAAACTATTAGCTACTAACTAAATTATTGTAAATAAATGAAAATGAAATGAAATATTTTTTCATAGCATTGCTACAAGACCAAAAAAAAAACAAAAAAAAAAAAATAAGATAACCTGTACGAGTACATCCGACTGTCCAGAAGCTAGTTGTTCGTCTTCAATTAACCACTATACCTTAACAAACTTTCGGAACAGTCTACTCACATAATATTCGATATTAAAAAAGGTATTTATTTGTCTAAAATATTTTAAGAATTTGACAATTTTTCAAGAAGTTATCGTCACATCAAACATCGAACTGATAAACATAAATACATGCATACATTCATATAACGCCAATTCGTTTCCTTAGCTTGTAGAGATCCTCGCTTCGAATGAAGTACAGATCAGACCAACATCTAATATAAACTCAAAAGACATGCCCATGCAATCAAAGAAAACAGTCAAAATCAAAGACAAAAATATCGAAAAAGATTTACATCTATCAAATTCAAACCAAACCAAATTACATCAGCAAAATACTTATTGCAAACCATAATAGAAATCGTGTAAGAAAAACTGGCATCTAATCAAATCAACTATTTCTCAAACATGTACTTTTAAAAGCAAGGAGCGGACTCTGGTTGACTCTTTCTGACTCTGGTTGACTTTTATAAAATGAAGTATCAATTGAATATCACCCTTATATCACATTGCCACACCGAGTACTTATTGAATTTGTTGCATATGGCGCGTGTGGTGCGGATAGGTGTGCTTTTACCTTAAAGGTCCAACCAAGCACACGTATCTGCTCAACCCGGATCAGCGTCACTTCAAATCGCGCCGTTCAGTGTTTTTTATATGAAAGTCCATGCTGCAACGAATACTTGTCCTGAGACGAGGCGATGTTGTAACGATGTTGATTGCTACGCGCTGCAGTGTGAACTTTCATGGAAATAATACGGAACGGCTAGAGTTGAGGCGATGCCGAGTTGACAGCAACAATAGCACTTGACTTGTTTGTAGTGCAAATATGGAACTTTATCGATCGACAAAGTGACATAAATTCGACAAATTAGTTAAAAATTAACGATTTAGTTTACGCTCTGAAGGAAAGCGTTTTAATGATTTTGTCGAATCTGCACGTCAGATTATTTTGATGACTGTACGCCGCTGAGATCTTTAGGGTCGATACACATCTGACGGAAAATGCGTCGCGTATTATCGGTCGCGTAACGCCAGAACAGAGAAATGTATAATAAAACATCCAACCTTTCACACTCGACGCACTAGCGCATCATCGGTTGAGCTCTGTTCTGGCGTTACGCGACCGATAATACGCGACGCATTTTCCGTCAGATATGTACCGACCCTTACAGCGCACCGGGAGGCGGGTGAACACAGTTGGCGCCAGTTTATCGATCGATAAAGTCCCACACTGTCACTGCCGTGCCTAAGAGTTTCCATCCGTCCGCTCCGACAACAAAACTAGCCAGATAAACAGAAGCTAGGCCGGACTAACATCTGTGAAGAGGTGGTCGGGCGGCGGGGCGGGGCGCCTGCGCTGCGGGAGCAGCGGGGAGAAGGGGCCGGGGTGCGGGGCGCGCGGCCGGGGCACGCGCGGGTCGATGAACGTGGTGCGCCGCATCACGTGGTCCACGAAGAAACGCTGCACGAGCGGGGAAATGGTCACAAATACTGTAGCTTGTTACATGAGGCAGATGCGCTGGTGGCGCAATGAAACGCTGCGGCGGCGACAGAAACGGTCACTACTAATGTTGCACGAGGTTAGCTGCGCTGGTGGTGCGGTAAGAACGTAGTTGCCAGTAGCCGTTACACGGGAATGTAGAATCCCCAGTTGCCACCAGAAGGTGACCTTGTTGGGACGTCACTACCATTCATCAGTCAGTTTGCTTTGACCGTTATAGAATCGCTCTTGTCACCTTTTTACTAGTTAGATAGATAGATATACGTATGTATTACTTCTTATTATTCGAAAAATAGCACAGTATTTTAAAGAAAAGGTTTGACTAAAAGCTCTTTTCGAGATTAGGTCAAACTTAAGAACCCCAGTAAATCATCAGCAAGTCTAGTACACGATACACTAGTCATCTTCACGCCGTCGTCGACGTTAGGTCAGTAGTACACTCCTAAACTCCTAACCCAACACACTTGTCACACACTAGTTACCTTCCCGTTCCGGTCGAGTTTGGTGTCCCAGCCGAGCGGCAGGTCCCGCTCCGACTCGCTGAACATGTTGACGAGCGCCACCAGGTCCCGGTTGTGCTGGTAGCGCTCGAACGAGGACGTGTCTCGCCGGATCTTGGAGATCATGTGCTTGAGGGTCGAGTTACAGTTGTATAGAGATGACGCTTCCTGGAAAGGAAATTATAGTTGGTAAGTACCCGGTTTAGTAATTTCATAGTTTTTTCGCGATTAAAATCGTGCTATTGTTGCAAGAATCGGTGCAAGTTGATTGATTAGAGTTCAGAGGATGGACTCTGGTTGTTTGATTACTTTTTGGAAAGTATGAAGTAGACGCTTTAGAATTCAGATATAATGTACAAAATATGATCTTCATGTTTATCACAGCTGGTAAGAATGATTAGTCGTGAGAGGGTAGCAGCTAAAGTTGCGTTGCTTCGCCATAGAGCTCAAACACATAAACACGACGCGGCATGGTTTCAGGATGCGACATCGTGTCGTGGAAATCTACGACGAGCATCGAAAAAATTCACGACACAACGTCGCAACGTGAGACGACGTCGTCGATACGAAGCCGTGCATTGTCGGAGTGTACTGTAAGTTTCTACGATACGACGCGGCGTCGTATCGTGTTTGTGTATTTGAGCCCTCAACCATGTTTGACTCTGAATGGATATCATAGTGTACGCTTGTTTCAAGTTACCTGGTTCATATGCAGTATGGAGTAGAAGTCCGGGCGGGCCAGGAACTCGGCGGCGGGGTGCGGCGCGTGCGGCTCCGCGCGAGACGTGGACGAGGACGTGGAGGGCGCGGGGGGCGGGGGCGCGGCCGCGGGGGGCGGGGGGGACGCACACGCCCCCTCCGCTTCTGAGAGCTGCGTGCGCGTCATCGTGCGACGGATGGACTGGTATCTGGAATTAAGGAGTAAGACGTCAATTCGAATAAATGACCAGCTGATGCTGATGATTTATTATGCGATCCGCTAAAGAGTGGAATACTCTGCCTAAGTGGGTGTTTCCCGATGATTATAATATCGATGTCGTCAAGTCGAGCGTCGTAGACCGCATCATTGCTTCCTATCAGGCAAGATGGCGGTCAAAACGCATGGAAACAAAAAATAGGTTTTTTAGAAATAGATTTTTTGGGATTCAGTGATTGATTACCCGGTGCTGTTTAGCCATCGGACTTGCAGGTTTAGGGCTATAAAATACGCTTTGATTCCACTTCGATTGTGCGAAGTGCGTTGTGGAATTCTCTGCCCGAACGACCCGATATAACGTTCCTCTTCATAATATTAGTAGTATAAATTCGGGCCATTCGGGCAGAGAATTCCACTCAAATCCAGTGAATCCCAATGAAAAGCATAACGCAATTTTGGCTTTTTAGACGTATTAGCTTATTTGGACGCCTTGGTTTGCTTCTTCTATTGTTGTTCGTTGGTGTTGACAAGTATCGAGCAAGTGTCTGACCTGCGGTCGAGCTGGCGGCGCTGCACGTCGGGCGCGGGCGCGGGCGCGGCGCCCCCCCCGGCGCCGGGGCGCTGCCACGTCGTGGTGCGGCTCACGTGGTCGATGTAGAACACGCGCCCGTGGCTGTCCATGCGCGCCTCCCAGCCTGCCACGCGGAATACATGAGAACGTAGCTCATTTTTTACCAACTCTGCCCTCATAAGCCCAAAAGCATTAGTATCTCAAATAATAACAAAAACAAAAAACACGCTTTGTGGGTCAAAATCGCGCCCAAAGGTTACAAACATACAAGTGAAGGTAATAAAAAGCGTGTAAAAAATAGATTTCTATCTTTTCACGCATCAGATGCGTATTTTATTAAGCTATTTAGATGTGCAAAATAGCGTAATTTTTTTTTCGAGATACCTCTTGAGCTCATGAGGTCAGAACTGGTAATATGTTGGGGCTCATATGAAAATGGTATGCTAAGCCTAAACAGACTCGTGGTACTCATCATTATGAACAACTTTTACTATGGGACCAACACTAAAATCGCGAAAAAAAAAAGCATACCCTTTCCTTGTAACCATGTGTGAGGAAAGAGTATGCTAAGTGGAAGGTATGTAGTTAGTGGGTGTTCTACCTGCTGGTAACGGTTCCTCGCACTCGATGATCCCACCGATCATGTTGGCGGGGAAGTCCCCCGTGAGCGCCATCTGCCGCGAGGCTCGCTCCGGGATGGAGGGCAGCCGGATCCCGGCCATGTGCCGCAGCGGCGTCGGCGACGCCACCGCGTTATCATTGTCGTCGCTGTCCTCCAGCCGCGGCCGCCGCAACACCACGTCATCCGGCGGGCCGGCGTGCACTATCGTGAAATGATTGCTGTTCACGAACTCCAAGTTCGGAGACCGAATCTCCGAAGTCCTCAGCTCGTTCGTGAACTCCACCATTTCAAAGTTCTCGTGCAACCTCGATTCCGGGTTCTGGACCGGCGGAGGAGTTAAGTCCGGGGGCGGCATGGGGCGCGGCCTCCGCGCGTGGTGCGTCGGAGTGGGGGGGCACTGGGGCACGGCCGAGCCGGCCAGGGCGGCCACTCGCGCTAACACTCGAGGATGAGGCCGTATGGGACTGTCTGCACTTGTACTCGTCTTATGAGGTGAGTGTTTGGGCGTGCCTTCGCAGCCGAGGTTCTTCAATAGATGCCGCGGCAGGCTCGAGTGCTTCGGCGTGGAAGACTCGGAGTATTTCCGGTTCATGAGCATCGCTCCGACGTTCGGGTGCGCACACTCCTCCACCGGCGAGCAAGAGTGCGAGGAGTTGCAGGAGCTAGGCTCGTTCGACCCGTTGTCGTTCTCTCGCGCGTCTATGTGTGACGAATTTAAAAAGGCCGTCATCATGGTCGGAGTGTGCGCGCGACCCGAGCTCTGCCTCGTCAGCGGTTTGTGTCCCTTCACCGTGATCTCCTTTTCCTCTATCTGGTTTCTATTGTCGTCCTCGAACTCCGAATGATTGCTGATATCGTTTATGAACGTATGCTGAGCCTTCTCCTCCGACTTCAAGGTGACGCCGCCTCCGTCGACGACGTCCCGCGGCGGGCTCGGCTTGTCCCGTCGCGCGAACGTCGTCGTGATATAGTTGTCCGGTCCGATGTCCTTTATAAATAAAATCTTACTTCTACTAGCTGCGTCTTCAGGTACATTTTTTTTCTTTTCCTCGTTCAACTTGGTCAGTTTCAAGATGGAAGACTCGCACAGGCTGCCGTCGGTCTCGGGGGTGGCGAGCGGCGCGATGTCCTGCCCGGCGCGCCAGAAGCCCGCGGTCGAAGACACCGCCACTTGGTTCCCCGAGTAGAACTCTCCCGGTTTGAAATCGCCAATGTCGGCCTGCAACGCGGCCGAATTGGTGATGTTGTTGTCCGTAAAGAACTGCTCGTCCGTGTCGATCAGTTCGAACGTGAACGCGTCTTCCGGTTTGGTGAGCTTCTTAGGCTTTCTATGCCTCGGGACTAGCGGAGGGGAGAGCGCGTGCATGCGCTCGAGCGGCTTGTGCGCCTGGCGCGGCGGCAGCGGCGGGACGGGCGACTTCTCCGCGTCGCTCGGGACGGCCGCGCTTTCTACGTCGTAAACGAACTTCATAATTTTGCACGGGTTCTGCGGCGACCATATCTTGTAGTACTCGCCGCCGGGCGAGGTGGGCGAGTCGATGCCGCTGTGAGCCTTTGGCTTCTTCTTGGTTCCGTTGAGCGCCGCCCCGCCGCCCGTGTCCACCGGCGGGGGGCATTTCTTCTTCACTCCCGACGAGGTCGGTTTGTCCGTAGCACTCTGAGATTCACTATTTACACGAGATTCCTTACTTACACTAACTAGAGATTTAGGATCACATGTTTGTTCGAGATTGTTCCCGTTAGATTCTAGGTTGCTAATTGAGCATTTATCGACGTTTTCGCTGAGCCGCCTAATGTCCTGCGAGGGTACGAACTCGACGCGCGGGTTTTCAGAGCTGCCGTCGAAGCTTTCATTGTTGTAAGAGAAGGGGGAGACAACTTGTTCGCCGCTCCGTTTTCTGGACATGCCCTCCTTGAGCCTGAGGGGCAGTTTCTTGAGGTCCACTTTGAACCTCTGGGGAATGGGAGTGGACTCCGCCGCGCACTCTTCGCCCTCGCCATTGTAGTAGCGGAAGCAGAGGAGCTGCTCGCAGTCTGAAATTGAAAAACAATCAATTGTAATTATTTATTTCAAAGCTAGAGGACTCGCCTAGAAAATTAATAATTTACGTTTACGTTACTGAATCAAGGCGAGAAGACAGGCCACCATAACTTAGAATATAATTATCGATGAAGATTTTTTTGCCGACAATGTCTATGACGCAAAGGGAGTCATTGGTCTCTGCAATCCGACTGTATTAAGTGTGTTATAAGATTAATTAAATGATCTAACGGCAACAAACGCTAGACTGTAAACCCAGCCGCAGTAATTAGGCGAGCCAGCGGTGATTACCTTCATAAGGCTGATTGGGCTCATCAAGCAGCCACATTATGGCGCCGCTGGCGCATCCGGTCGCCGGCACGCGCGCGACCACGCCGCCCGACTCTGTAACAAACACCATTCATTCATCAACACACATTCATTAAAATAAACGAAAAAATAATCAATTAAACGTTGTATAAAACATATTTCTTGTGAATCATATGCGGGTTAACTGATGGACAGTCGCGAACAAATCATGAATGATTGTGTTCAAAGGTCTCCGCGCTGAACTGATAGCAGATTTTAGGTGATCCGTCTAAGATATTCACGAATTGGTAAAATAATTATTCAGTGTCGGTATAGAGTGGCGTCGATATTCCCGTATCGTTCACTATTCAGACAAGGATAAAATTAGCTGAATCTCTTTTTAATTCAATGTGTAGAAAAAGGATGGCAACAATTTTAGAGCTTCCAAAACTTAAGAAAATGATTCAATATTTTAGTAAAGTATTGGTTTTTCTGGGAATGGTGATAATGAGTAACGCCAGTGCTAGTTTCGATTATTCATATACGCTAACAAGAAATGATTTACATACATAGTGCCTTTTCACACGTACCGGTTGCCGGGTAGCCGGCGCCGGATACCCGGTGTCAAATATACCCGCCTGCCGGATAAATAACGCCGGTACATGTGAAAGCTATGTACCATGCCCATACACTTCACCGCCGGGTAACCGGCGCCGGCTACCCGGCGAACATTACATCGAAAGGAAATTGCCAGACTTATGTTAGTAAAAACAAAAGGTAAAATTAAGAGTGGCATTTCATTTAGAACCCCCGGCGGCGAGGCGAGCCTTTGCACAGAGGCATATACCGGGTACCAGCATGTAACACAAAACGAGCGCAGGTGCAAAACAGTAAAACGACAATAAACGAACTGCTGCACAACACCGGCCTTATTGCCAAAAGGTCTTGAGTCTTGTGCCTTTTTATCTAAAATCAAGGCTCGGCTCGGCGCAGGCGCATCACAAATTATGCGCGCCGTAATCACCGGATGCGGGAGTCGCCCGCACGTTTTATGCGAAATAATCGAAGCCACCGAATTGCCAGTTAATTGGGGAACACGACCATAAATTACACGGTGGCAAATTGATTCCGCAAGCGGATTTGCCGGGAGCCGAGCCCTCCATTACCATATTTTGATTGCACTAATATACGAGCGACGGTTAACATCTTCCTGCCTGCGATGAAGTGTTCAGGCCGCTCATAAATATCTGGACTTAGAGGAAACATTTACATCGAACGTCACAACTTCATTTTATTTTGGATCGTCGCTAGTGAACGATCGACCGGCTCGACCAGGAACTGCAATCTTCATATCAAAGAGGCAAGGCTCCATTTGAAAGAGGAAAGGGTGCGTCGACGTCGGACAAATAAACGTAGGGCAGGATAAATCGCTGCATTATCTCCTCGCCGTTTCCGCTCCGCAATAATTACTCGGCTCCCGTCAGGGAAACGAGATTGGTCCATTACTTTTCGTTTCTGGTGATTTGTTACGTTTTGAAAACATAATCTTGTGAATTGTTCAGTGACAGTGATTGAGCGGCACGGGGCCGGGTTCACACGCGGTGTGGGGTTGCTAATGAAGTAATGACGAAGCGCTGGTGACGTGAGGACACACCGCGCCATCATCGTGCACCACAGCCGCGTACTCGTCGCGACGCGGTGACACAGAGGGCGTCTATTTCCGGCCGGTGACGCAACATCCGCGCTTCCGTCCGCAGGATATGGGAGGAGATACAAATGTCGCACCCGCCGTCGGGAGATGAGCCGACACTCTTCCGCAGGGTATGCCAATCGTAAGACGAATATTAGCTATCAATCCAATGTTTGTGAAACCCATCGGTAAAGCATCAGTGTTTTACGTTTACTTAGCATGTAGTTATGAGAATAAATAGCGAACGGTGTGTGACGACTTCACTTTGGTACAAATTTTAAAAACAACCAAGAAACTCTATCACGATGACATACATGAAAAACCTACAGCAATAGGCGGTCACTACAAAAAGAAATAAAGCTCAGGGCTTTTATTTAAACAGGAAACATGTGTTATACATTACGTTTCCTCGGATTATGATGGAAATATACACTGACTGATATAAATGTTGATAGCAAAAATGTAGATTACCCACATACTCAGAGCCCACACATTCCAATTCTGGCTCCATAACACTCTAACCGTCAATACCGACGGAATGCAGTCTACTCTTAGCATCTATAAAAAGCCGCGTAGAATCGTCAAACAAAATAATAACAGCAATTCGTGCAATTACTCGATTCGTGAGGACTGTTGGCGCGTAATTCGTCACCCGAGAACGTCCTAACCGTTCTCTTGGCGGAAGCCGGTAGTTAACTAAACTACGTACGGTCACTGCGACCCCTGCTCCAGCATTTGTCTCTTAACGCCCACGCCCCACTTTTTAACAGAATTTTTTACAACGAGCTTGATATCTTTTTAAGTGGGTCTCTCGACACATGACGTTTTTCAGTATTACTGACATCTCAAATCCTTTCATTCACAAAACATTTACAGTGTGTATTTCTAAATCAGTGTTCTTGTAGAATCGATCCATCGCCGAGTCCTTACAGTGCTCTTGTTTTTGTAATCAATACACATGTCATCAGAGCAACAGATGGTATGGTACGATGACGAATTCTTAACCCCCCTGGTGTCGGCTATGGAGCCCGGAAACAAGGGAGAGTTAAAAGGATCATCCAGATGACAGGCCCTCGTTAGCAAAGTGACGATGTGGCGGTTTCACGAACGCATTACATTAGAATACTGACGACCCTTTGTTTCCAAGTTTCACACGATTGCCTTTCAACATATTAACAACTCGTGACAACAGACACAAGAAGGGATTTAAAACAGGCTTCGAACGTTCACATCTGTAATTTATTTTTACCTCCGACTTGACAATAAAACAATCGAGCACTGACGTCTGTGTTCGTAAAATTGGCTGATGTTTTAAACGGATTTTAAAATTCCTTTCTATTCATTCGAGACCATTAAGGACCGGTTAATTTTATGAGTGTAGACCACTTAAAATTCCCCAGGGTGGGCTCGAATCGTGGCGGATATCGTGTTCACAATGGTGGTAATGCAGTGTCCATTAGCGCCTGCGGAGATAAGGCTAGGCGACACTTATCGACACTAATGTCAATCTTATGATGACGAATGCATGAGACACAATAGCAATCAGTAAATCGTCAAACTTTCGGACGGGTTATTCCGGTCCGGTTGAAATCCAACTAATGAGAGTAATCCAACTGTGGATTATGCCCAATGGTGCTGCGATTAGTTCTGGTCGTGCTAGTTGAACTATTGAGTAGTGTTGTTCCCCGTAGTTTTACTGGGAGGAAATCCTTAACAGGATTCTTCCAATAACTCTACCAGTAGGAAAAATCATTCTGAGTTCCTAGTATTTATTCTCAACTACTACCTACTGTAGATTTCACTTCTCTATGCCCTTTCCTGGCTATGAGTCCTATATGGCTGGTGGGATCAGCAGTCTTGACTTCTATTTGATGTATGTACATTATACACTACATTATGCATACAGGTACTAACTATAGGTAGGTATATACCTCACTTATGAAAAGGATCTCAGATCAATTATCGACGTCCGCTAAATTATTCACGCGTTCTTCTTAATTATTCGTGCGATTTCTCGGAACAGGGCAAAGTAAAGCTCCTTGGCCTCCGTTGTTTTTCCACCGTATGCAAATCCTGCGTGACTCATTAAAGCTAATCTCAATCGTAGCTTGCGCGTACGCCGCCATTGATTCAATAAATTGATACCAGAAAGGCAGTTTGTGATTCACGATAAACTACTGTGTTTATATTTAACGTAAACGTAGTATTTATTATTATTGCTAATTCGATTATAATGTGGATTCGAATTGGCTTGTTAAAAAATAATTAGATAAAAATGTGTCTATTCACCGACACTCATCACTCTTAATTAGCTCGCGCCGCGCCGCGCCTCGCCGCCTCGGGTTACCTCAGCGTGTCCGTATAAGGCATGATATTATCTGACCATTAGATATGGTTGCCACCTCATAAGGGCTCGCGGCTTGCGAACATGGCAGACGGCCAGCAAATGCTGCAACCATGCCTCTAAGGCCGATCGTTCTAGTTTCCACAAAAGGAGAGCGAAGGAGTCGCCCGTTATCGCCGTCTTGGGCGCACTTCTGTTATTATGAATGGAAGTAATCGTAATTTGTATTCAGTAGACTATTTTATCGTCATTATCGTGAACTTGTTCTGATCTCGGCGCGTGTTCGAGATATAAACGTGGGCGTGGCAGACGTAATACCGAGTGGATCCTATATCGCGGCAATCGATGCCGGACGTCTAATAGGACATTTAGTTGTCAATTAACAGGAGCCGGTGGCAGACTCAGCTGATAGAAGTGAAGAGAAGCTTTGAGAGATTAACTGAGGGTATAGATTTACACTATACAGTATAAAGGTGTAATTTGTACCTGTGCCACCGATGTTTAAATTGTATGAGTATTATTCTGCGCATCTTCAGTTTGCTAGTTACAGCACCGCCCTAGATTCTTAAATTGGCCTATGAGTGGCGACTCGTATTTACAATCGAATTAGCATAGTATCAATTGCCACGTGCAGCCCATTGATCGAAGAGATCGCGAGGGGGCGGAGTGGGGATTCATTCATTCATATTGCGCACGCGCAGCGATTGCGAGGTCGCGGCCGCGGTCGGCCCGAGCGGCGCGGCGCAGCGCTGGCGCATGCTAGCCGCGCTGCCGCCGCCGCCCTCACCACAAAACGCATGTTTCACATTGCTCGTGTCATGATCATAAATTATTCAGACATCTCGTCATTCGTAATGGGTTCATTGAACCGTTACAAACGTATTGTTATGATAAATCTCTGGGATAAATCATAAGTTTAATCCTCGATCAACACCAATCTCACACATTGCTGACAGTCGTCCCATACAATAACCGGCGGTTGTCATTCAAATGTCTCACGCCGACGCCTACATTGCAATTAAGCAGCGGAATGCCGTTCTTAAAGGTGAGTGTAGGTGACAAGAGATGTAAAATGTACAAAATTAACGTACCGATTAGCTAATACTGTAAATTTGTCGCGGGCAGTGCGTTAGGCAAGGCGGGTGCCAATATTTGCGAACACCTACATCCGCCAACCTGCCGCCGGAGCCGCTCGCTGCCTCCTATCGATGCTGGACAAGTAAATAAACTCCCACAGCTTCAACTAACACCACTAACAAACCAACACGCTAGAAAGCTGGTATTCTTCTACTTTGTCACGACATCACGCAGAGACAATAATCATTGGAATATTAGGTCAGACTTTATATGAAACGGTTGCCTCACCAGCTCAACACAATTTTAAAACGGCTGAAAGGTGTGCAAATAAAATTAATAGCAATTAATTATGCAGACGTATTATTTTGTATTTATCGGCCAATGTAGACGCAGGCAGGTAGACATAATGCAAGCGTACCGATTGTATTTGAGGAATGATGTGGGTCATAAATAAATATTGTACGTTTGTTTCGTGCGGTATCTATAGCGTAAATCGAGACTTGATAGCGAAGGCGGCAACCATTAGTGTTGTGCGACAATGGAACGCTGTATTCCAAACGTAGGCTGATCTCTATTCAAGTCGCACCCACCACCGCATAGTTACAAATCTCTCGCGATTTTGCGGAATGTATAAGAAGGTTGGCAACGACCCGAGGCGGCTTCTCGATCAACTTCAATGGGATATCGACTCGCTGATCACTCGAAGCGATTCCGCACGCGCCCGTCTTGCTTTTTTTAAAGTCACTTTAAAAAGCTTGCATAGATTCTTTGGAGCGATTGATTGTGTTTCTTAATTTTTACCAACCCTCTTGATTGATTGACTGAATGTGTTGATCTATAGATGGTTGAAAATTCGAAGTTCGAATTTGCATAAAATCGTAAGCGCTTATTCCACGGATTTAAAAAAAATACTCGACTGAAATAAAATATTCATAGAGCGCGGTGCTTCCAATGTGTTAATACTGATACGCACGCGGAATCGAGATTCCGACCGCGATGCGCAAAAGAATAAGTAATAGCAGACTAGGACCGGGACGAATGACCTCCACGGCCACTAAACGAATACAAATGCCCTAATCGGGGAGTCCACTAATGTTGCCCGACAGACACTGCACAAATGTATAAATCATGGGAAACGAACGAGAAATCAATGTTAACATTCGTCTCGAGCTCGTGATAAAATTGCAAAAGTATGGTTTCGCATCACAAGGTGCAGCGAGTGATGTAAGAAGGAAAACTACTATTTCACCGCACAGTATAGCCAGCAAACAAGGTTCACAATTAGCATATTCATTGGTACGCCGGCGGCGATGGTCTAACTGTTTTAATTTGGCTACGTCGAAAGTGCCTTCATCGACTCGCGGCGGCATTGTGGCGGCCTTTCAACGGCCGAATGCTTACACGCACTTCCTGTCGACAATTCGAGTGACAAAAACAATTCCAATAATACTTATTACTACAGAGAATACATTATCATCAATACGATGATGGTATTTTGAGAATACTGGATATCATAAATAAGATGGGGCCGTAGATAGGCATGTTTGCCATTGACCATGATCCGTGTCGAAATGTCATAGGTCACAGCGAGGATATCCGTCTGCTAATAATGAACAATATATTATTCCATTCACAGCGAAGCAATAAAACCATTGTCGTAATTTCAGAACATGTTTCTTAACAAGTTATGATGATTTCGGAATAGAATGGGCAAGCAAAAACGTGAGAAGCGCTTCGGGAGTATTAGCAAACAATTGCACAAAAACAGAATTAGCAGATGTTTGAATGCTCACGAATCATTTCTATCTTGCTTTTAAAATTATGCACATTTTATAGTGAGAATGAGAATTTATTAATAAAGGCTTTTGAAGCTGAAACTGTAAAAAGATTATGAGTTTCGTTTCGTAACTGCTACTAAAATTTTTGTAGAGTCCGCAAAATAAAATTTTTGTTAACGTGTTTTTCTTTATCAACAAAACGACACTTTACATCCTGCGCAAGTGGCGTCGGACGACGTCAGATGCATGTATTTTTTTCGTCGAAAGGGAAGTAACCTGGTGAGCCGGTGACTCAGGAATGACGGCAAACGACAGGTTGTCCGGCCGCCGCGTCCCGGCCCACATTCCTGGATAACTTTATCTATCCGAAGACGATGTCGTTTTAAGGCGTCTACGGGTTCGGCTCACATCGTATCGCACCGAATTTATACTACCAATACCTATTTACCGAATTAGGCGCAATATGATCTGTCCGATGCGTACAATCAATATTGATCATTGCGCTCCTACTCAATGTCATTTTTGAAGAAAGTGGGAACGTTTTGCCAAATTTCGAATTAAGAAATAAGCAAGTTTTCGTAAGGCTAAAAGGTTATTTTTAAATATCAAGTTGTGGTAAGACCGGCTCGAGTAACGGGTAGAGTGCAATCGCAAGTAGAGCATTGCGTTCCCACATGGATAGCAAAGTACCGCTGTGCCTTGTCTATGCACCACGGATTTATGTTTCTGCGATTCATTTCCTTCGCTTTGTTGTTCATGGGAAAAAATTAGAAACAATGTCCAGGGAGTAAATGAGAAAATAAATCAGGTTATTTGAAAAATACTACAGGAAAACAAAATAAGAGTTAGCGAATCGAAAGATTCGTCAGTAAATGAATACCTACTGACTCAAACTTCACACCATCTAAAAGTTGAGAGTTGTAACTCAATCCGATAACGATATTGTGTGACATAAAATATGTAGATACAAGTTTCAGATTTGGCGTGTCTATTTCGTTAATTACTCGCCATAAAACTGTCACTTTAGAAGCTCTCGTGCAGCACGAATGCAGGCTCGAGTTACGGACACCATATCTCTTCATCAGGAAGGCTTAAGCACCGTAATAAGACACAAACACATCAAAATATTAGGTGCATTGACGCGAGATAATCTCATAATTTAAGCCTCAAGAGGTCTCTTAGAAAGATTTCGAGATATGCTGCTAGAGCTTTCACTATTTACTTAGGATCATAATGGATTTAATTAACCTCATTCACACGACGCTGTCACATTTGGGTGGGATGCCCTTTCACAATGCGGGCCACAATGGAAGTAGAAAATGCTGTTGGCAAAGTAAAAGTGCTGATAAATATTAAATACGGTTCATTGTATTGAAACATTGACGGCACCCAAGACTGAACCGTCAGTACGAAAACTGCTTTGTTTGCCAAAAATAACGACGACAGAACTGATGCAATGCAGGCTTTTTGTAACACGTCTGAAGGTTCACGTTGTGACGACACGGAATTTTATGAATGTTTCATTACAACGTTGTATTGCATTTGTGGTATTGCACAATGCGAATATAGGCCGATGAACTGACGATAGCGACCAACTCAATGCCGTCGTTATGCGGACTACACAATCGATCTCAGATAAGCGTTGCGGATTCTTCGCCGCCTTCACAAGGCAGCCTTGTGCAAGCTGCATACTCGCCTGGAGAGCTATAAACTCACTGTCTGGGTTCACATGCCCGTCTACCAGTTTGAAGAGCAAATAGACAGTTTAACATTGATTAGCAAGTTTAGCGACGTGACGATAAAAAGTCGATATACCTACCCAGATGGACTAGACAATACATACCTACGCAATACAATCTGTGAACGAAAATCCAACTGAATAATCAGAACTAAACACACTTATAATCAAACTTAAAATGAAATGGAAGTTGAAAGATATACATGGCAGATGTTTATTATAGGTTAATAAATAACAGGATTCATTATCATACCACCGACAAACATTAATAAGTACTGAAGTAAGATTTGAAACAATAGATTACCAGGCCATATCGAGAACAAAAAATATCGAAGAACATTCCCAAGGACGGTTGTACGATCGTGCGTCCAAGTGTGGCCGATTAGCATATCGCTTGTGACCGGATGTCGATGGCTGACATCGTTTGGCCAACGTGCACCGCATGTTGGCCAAACTCCAAGCTGGCGGCAGACTAGTCAAAGCTGACCTTGTGATGGACCAACACCTTTGGGTGGTCTACCACGAGGCCAGCTTTAGACAAACACATATACCAATAGAGTGGGTATGAGTAATTGAAAACTATTATAAGAACTACGCAATGTAAAATAAGTACATTAAAACCATGAAGATATTTTGAACAAAAATAATTTAAAGAAAAACTAAAAACACGACTGCAAAGTGCCGCTGGATATAAAGGCTTAATCCTAACGACATCTCACAATCACAAATCAATCAAGCCCTTTATGCGACAGGAGTTCATATATCGAGACATACTTCAATACGTATGGGCGTACTTGACTATTCGTCTAAAGACTAGACCGAAACTGAAATTCATAAAAGCTCTGAAACAAATTATATATTTACAGAACAAGAATGATGAAAACATCCACATAATATATTTAGCAGTGTGTGAAGTGGACAGTACACTAAAAATATAGAAACACCTGAACAGAATGCTTAATTAGGTGACAAGGGTTCTCGGTCTCGGTATCACGCCTACTAAAAACGGCTGCGGAAATATAAATTTAAAGAATCAATGCCAATGAACACTTGGATGATAAACTGAAGACACTTCGATGTCTTTATTTTTATGACAAGTGCGGTGAATTAAAAAAATGCAGTTGCATCAGTTGCATGCTTGCATGTGAACCATGTTGAAATTTCAAAAACTCAAAAGTAAATAGTACTACAAACTTTTTTGATGTAAATAGTAAACAGCAAAAGTCTTTAACAAAATTGTAATCTCAGCTGTAGCATTGCTGTTGCAGCTAGTCTGCAGTAGCATTGTAAAATGCGCCTAAGCTATTTAAGAATGAATAACTACAAGTAAGCAGTACACAATCTTAGCACATTATGCGCATTAACCGGGAGAAGAAGAAAAGTGATGATGTACATATGATACGATATGATGATGTCATTACCTAGACTAGACCTCATTGGAAACTATCACCTTACGAAGACACGTGGGCACCGGGCACACTTCGGCGCGGGCGCAGCCGCGGCGGCGCGGCGTCGTCATATCCGGCTGACCGCTGGTTGCGCAAGCGCGGCCGACATAGGCATTGTATGCAAAACTCGCGGGCTGCGATCGCTCGCCAAATGTCAAGTAATAAGCGATAACGGTAATAACCACTGGATTCTCTTCATTTCTGCAAAAGTGCTGACCCAACCCCAATGAATTAAGGTGAATTAAAATTAAAAACTCACCGAAATAGCTGGTAGTGGTACTACATTAGCATAAAAGCGATATGATAACATTGTATACAAACAGAAATAGGTACTTCCGGATCCCGGATGCACACACATAATACGATTATTTAGGACCCTACGTTAGCGCAGTAAAAACACAAAAGGCTGAAATCACACACCCGGGCAACAAATAATGTTTGCCCAAGCACGGGCAGACAAACACACTAGCCCTTTGAAATGCACGCACGCCGGCCGCTTATCCGCCATATCAAAAGAACCGGAAGGATTTTTCGTAACTGCCCTATTCCCTTCCCTTCCTACCATGAGATGTGATGAAAAGTTGTTTAATCTTAGAGTAAACAATTGTCACGACCCTTTCATAAGCGTCGGTTTATATTCGAAAAGAAACTTAGTAAAGCTACCGTTTAATGGGATCTCACATATATTTTATGCAACAATGTGGATTATATTCCAGGAAAAAATCGTAGAATAAGCTCATCATCTTTTACGAACACAAGGAGTCGTGGCACTCGTGTGAAATAAATCCTGACCGGGACCGGACATCCGTCTTTGTCGATATTCCCGTTCAACATCAAAGGGAAACACTAATTTCGAAATAACAAACAAAATTAAGCTTTACCATGAAAGTAACAAGGCAGCTACTGCCGCTGATTGCAACAACAGTGACCGTATAACTGGCCTGATACATCTCATCACTCGAAGAGATGATCAAACTACAGTGGACAGCGCTACCATACCTACCATACCATAGTAGGTCGTAGTGAGATAAATTGTGATGCACTGCACATCGAAGAAGGGCCATCGCAATATTCTATCAGAATAATAAATAGACCTACACTATAAAGGTACAACGGCACACTTAATTTCATGACACGACTTATATTAAAGATATTTTTCTACAATGATAGTATTTATTAGACTTTGAACTCATTAAATAGGGAAGAGTAGAGAAATTTAAACCTATTGATCTAATTGATTAATAACCAGTTTTCTGAGAATCGCAATTTTAAACATCTTGTGTTATTTTATTATAAACCGCGCGGTTATGGTTCAAGAGAATGTAGAGACATAAATCTATTCAGTATTCAGAGACTACGGCACATTAGTCGTCAACAGATCGGTTTAGCGGATAGGTCGACACGTGTGGAATATTGTAATAAACATGAGGATCATCGGATACCTGATAACTATAATTTACTTGATTGATGAAGATGACGGCCTTCAACAAACCGTGTCGTGACTGCGATTATTAGCAGCGCTTACCTGGAACGAATGAGCAGAAAATAAAATTAGAACGCGACGAGATGAGAAGTTACAGAAATAGGCGGATTAAAATTTGTCACTGCGCATGCTGAGAGCGGTCACTTGGGCACACCGTAGGCGTCGCCTACGCTTTGTCCGCTTCCGCTGTGGATTTGAGAGACACGAGATGATCTCTCACACTGCTCACACTAAGGCCAACATTCTTATCAAGATTTGTTTCAACGAGCCTAAAAGATTATGTTTGCTCTCATCGGATTTACAATTGTAATACTCGTAGATGCACCGACCGATCGATCTCGGGGTACGAGTACCGACGACCTTGAGCGAGGACCGAGGACTCGCGCGGCGGACGTCGATGCTCGTAAAATAAAAACGACTCTCGCAACCGCAGAGACAAAGTATAATATATGGCAAGACGCTTGCACGATCGACGGCCGATAGCTCCTCCGACGGAGTGGCCGGGCCGGCACCGGGGCATCCGGCATTCAAGGTGACACCGACCATCCCTGCAGATCCGGTCTCAGCAGAAGACAATAACACTCGACCGCTACGACATTTATAAGATCCGACGAGAAGTTGATTACATTTCTTATCTGACACTGTCTCGTATTCACAGATGGCAACCTTTGACTAGCGAGCCATTATTTATAATTTCATCTCTGAACAAAATATCCTGAGAAATTCGAGACCTTTGACACAAAACACCACTAATTCAACACTTTATGTCGGATTTTATAGCCAGTGGGCCATTCAGTATTAAGTGCTAAATCAAATTGATGTTGAGCTGAATAATACGGCGCCATAAATCATAAGGAAGGTTTGAAATTAAAAACCTCGTAGGACTTACTTTCGGAGAGATGATCTATAAGCTGTATTACATACGATAACGGTTGAGTAACACGCCGGCAGATTGTCGCCGTGCCGCCGCCGCTGTCGATGCGCAATGGATTGTCGTCAAATCGAATTAGAGCGCACCACCGCCACCGGAGCTAGCGCCCGCGCAGTTCGACGACCGATCGCCCACCACAGCCACACTCACCATATTATTGATCCCATTCAATCGATCCTTGTTGATTGATAAATTTTGATGTGGGAGTGACAGCGTTCCAAACACATAACGAGTTTCAGAAATTCTGTCTTTATTTGTAAAGGTTGTGATGCAAGGTGTATTGCAGCTTAACGGTGATAGCGTTGGAGGCTTTTTATAAGAATGGGCCTATGCGTAGGGTGGTTCGATACATGGAAAGGCAACGGGGTGCGTGGGCTTGGCCCGGGGGCGAGGCTCCTGTCGCCGCCGGGGCGGTCTCATTAGTGAAGCCTCGGAACATAGGATTCAATACTTCATACTACACAGAGCTTTGCGTTTTTTTTTTTTTTTCCGACCTCCTCCACCTATGTTCCCCCGAGCTTTTCAGGGACCTTTTTTAGGTATTGTTTTAATTTTTATCTAGACTTAATGTCAGTTTGAAAAGAGTTTACATGTGTAAATAATGTTTCGTTAGTTTATAAGTTTAATATACAATTTGTAAGTACTTGTCCAAAAATAATAATAGTAATATAAATTTAGGCTGCAGAGTGAGGTTCCTCACTCTGCAGCCTTAACCACCGGTATGCTTGGGCCCTGCCCCGCTGCCGGTGGCACTCTAGTTTTTAAGTTTTTTATAATATATTGTTTTTTTATATTCTAAGTATATTGTAAAAAATTTAAGAATTAAGAAAATAAATGGATGTGTGTATATAAATTATAATGCCTTTGTATTTAGTCATTAATGAGATTGTACCTTACTATATCGCAAAGTTTTTGCTTTATTACAATATTTTAATCTTTTAGATTTTAAGCGTACAATGTACATGCATACATCATTTATGTACTTGTGGGTCAATAGATCGACACGTTGTTCGCAGGACTCGGAAAGTAGGGTTTCCTACACCAACAAACGCGAGAATATCTAATAACATACGGATGCATGGATCGGTAGGTTCATACGTTGTCTGCAGATTTGGCTTTAGCTTTTTAATTTATTTTAAACATGCTTATTTTCCTATATGTATGTATATTTACTTGTTTTTTGTTTGATTATCTAATAGTACATCTAATTGATATATCTATATTTTCAAATATAAATCTTCAATTTTACTTATCTATCTATTTATTTCTTTTTATTACCCGGGATGCTATGTTTATACAATAATTTAGAAATTTTTCTTGTATGTTTTTATCAAATATTATTCTGCAAAAATTCTCTGGATAGACCCTTTCTCCAATCTCTAGCTCTATATCGAGCCTCTCTCGAGAAAAGGCAGGACATTCTGTTAGGATGTGTGTAATGGACTCGTCCTTCCCAGGTTCGCAGATGCTACGATGGGCTCTGCTTACACTTAAAACGATATAGGTATTCGGAGAACCCACCATGCCCCGTCATTACCTGTGTCAGCACGCCAGTTGGTACTAGCTTTCTGGTGATCGTATAGGCCGAGACTACATCCGGCAAAAACATTTTGGTGACCCCTGCTGTTCCACCTGACTTGTATCTCCGATTCCATTTGTCAAGCGTTTCCATTCGGATTTGTCGCTTGACAAATGAAACCGGACATAGATCATAGTGCGGTTTGGTCTTCATTTTTAAGGCGGCATCTTTGGCAAGTTGATCCGCTCTCTCGTTCCCCTCGAGGCCGGCGTGCGCTTTAATCCAGTAGAGCTCAACTCGTTTGTTTTGCTTATTGCACTCCACTAGATTATTGCGAACCCCGACTGCGAGGGAATGTAGAGAGCGGTAATTCGTAACTGTTTGCAGTGACGACCTAGAGTCACTGTAGATGCCAAAACTCATTTCGGGTCTCTTTAGCCAGAGCTTTGCGTTACTTTACTACACATACTGAACGAGCGCAGGCCGCAGACGGGAAGTCAGCGATTAGAGAACGAGTACAAGTTATGCAAACGAGGAACACTAGTAATGTGCGCTTTTATGTAAACTGTAAAGTTATGTGAACAGTAATAAAAACACCCGACGCATAGATAAAAGATGTTTACGCAGTTAAATAAATATTATCACCAGTGATTGCTGAGAACACTGGGAATAGTGCTTCCATAACAAAACTCGCAAGTCTCACGCCTTAGAAATTTTATCAGCAGATTATCACTTTCTTAAAGTCCTCAGTCCTTTCCTGATTA
Organism: Alcis repandata; assembly: GCA_949125135.1. NCBI lineage: Eukaryota > Metazoa > Arthropoda > Insecta > Lepidoptera > Geometridae > Alcis > Alcis repandata. The sequence continues at coordinate 2,972,092 of OX421226.1, read as the reverse complement.
GGATTTTAAGTTAAAGTTTATCCTGCAACTGAACTATTAAAGGCAACGTAGGTACGCCACGATGGGTATATGCCTGAAAGTGTGTTTATAGCATCCGCTTTCCTGCCATGGACCGACGAAAATACCGTTACGCCCGCACAACCGAACTTCATCGATTTACATACGCAAATCATGACGAATTGCTCACGCTGTACGTCTGAAATACGCACCAGTTCCTCTGATATCGGCTCATATCGCAATGTGATTCATTATTCGCTTCCTCCCACTTAAGGTCCATATTAATCCGAATAAAGACACTATCCTTAGACCGATTTGGAAGTTAGCCAACGCAGGTGCGTTTAAGGCTTTTCCGATTCCTTGCGACATACCGTCTTCGTTTTGCTTTAGTCATTAAACCTCAATGAAAAGAACCGCAATGGTGTCTTCAACCGCAGCGCAGTTGCAATTTTCTATGTAAATGTCAGGCACATTCCATACATAAACGTGTCTGGGCGCAAGTTTCTATTCAGATCAAAAGCCCCATCTCCTGTTTATTAACGTCTATTCAACTAGCTAACAAGAAGCAAACAAGATGTTGCACGGAGACGAACTTTTTATGGCGACATTTGCGGAATGTTCAATGGAAAGGCTATTAAAGTTTGTCGTGTTTTTTTAAAGAATCTAATAACACTAATAAGCTCTAATAGATGGCAAAGTTACAAATGCAGTTACGGACAAAGTCGCGGCGGAAATGCACCGAACAAAAACAAACTAATGTTGCATAGTAGGGGTTTATAAAAATTTACACTCGTTAGTGCATCCGGTGAATTACGATTGCGTGGTCTTTTTACTTCGATTTAAAAAAAAGAAAATTGATCAATCGAACAACATAGCTCATGGCGAAGGAGAATATCCTGTCGCCGCGGGAGTGGGAGGTTGCGCGCAGGCATCCATGAATAGCCCTAACAAACCCGCTGGCCTTGGCGGGGCAACCCTCGGCCCGCGCCGCCGCGGCCCCGCGAGTGGCCGCGGCTAGCTCTCAGCTCTTGGACACTAAATTACTATTCATCCATTCAAACTAATCCCGTTCTTTGCCAGAATTGCACACATGAATAAAACCTACCTACCTTATAAGAATAAAACATTCTAAATGTGTAATAGCATACATTCCATCAGAATTTATCAGATTTTCTTGTGTCCTCAAGAAACAGGAAAGTCAAAAGGTAAATGACGCCCGAGTATTTAATCGATCGTTTAAATACCTGCCTTATTTATTCACAACAGGAAACCTCTCGTAGAGGTACGTACTACATACCCATACGCGGTAAACATCTCATTCACGATCCTTTGATTGCGTCTGAATGAGTGACGTGCTCAGCGTTTACAATTCGCCTCTAGTAGCAGGAAGTGAAACTAGTCCAGCGATATCAAGGACGATAATATTGAAACTTGATTTGTTTCACCATTCATCAGGACGATTATTCTGTATTTAAAGAGCGGAATTCGATAGTTTATTAGTTACTGTTGGATCGTTTTATTTATAACCAGAACAGGTAAGTACCTTAGTTGTCGGTTGTGAATGTGACCTTGACCAGCCAGGATCGACATGGTAACCCACTTAGAGATACGTGTTCGCGCGTGCCGACGGAGAATTATTACGGATCGGGCTAATGATGCGGTCTTCCACAACTAACATTTTGTTTGTGCACTTTTATTTACCTTACTTGTTTTAACTCTTTCCATTTTTAATATTTATGTGTAGTTATGTAGCGACATTACTTCGAGTTATAGGAATGTCGACTTACTGCCGTTTTCAATTACTTTCATTGTTAAAGAGACAAAGGTTTGTTTCAAATCTTGATACGAGTATCTCCATATTAGTGAAGAAACTTCCGTTCTCAGGCAAGCCACGGAACAACGAACCTGTCGGATATAACCGGTCAACCATTTCATCTTCTTCGTCGATTCTTGTTTATTTGTCTATATAGAAACTCTACAATTACTTTCATCTTTCATCCGACAGATATCAGTTGAACTATACCGAAAATTAGTAACGCATCGAATCGCAGAGCCGGCTCGTGATCTATGATTTACCACGGTTCACTTACAGGCTCCCCCCTCACTCGCACGAATTCTGACTTTTGACCAACTTCTGCTCTACTGAATAGAGTAAATGCCAAAGCAATTTTAAAAAAAAAACATTGGTAAAATTGGTGCTGCAGATCCGTGGGGAACGTTGACCTGGATATGCAAAACGAAATCGAATTATATAGTGATCACATTCACGTGTTGACCAGCTCGTACAGGATTTAGCAATCAGTTCACAGTTGCAATCTGCGCCATGAAAACGGAATCAGACGCTGAGACGTGAACAATGCCTCATTATAGACGGTGTTGTAGCCACCAGTAGCAGAACTAAGGAAGTCGATATCTATTAGCTGGGCACAATAGGTGAGCGACATCCGAAGCTCATTACTGGCGTTCATTTCCGCTGGCGATTCGCAACTTGGGACTAAATCGCGGCTTATTGAAGTATCAGTACGCTTATTATGTACGGAGACGACGCCGATGATACATTATCGTCCAGCCGAGCATAGATTCTGCTGCTAAGTTCTGCAATTTATATTCAAGACGAACGGCGAGTCTCTGACTATAAGGCCTTCAGATCAAACCTTAATTGAATATGTACGTTATTCGATTATTGTTATCGAGATCACACATGCTGGGATCAATTATGTCACATATCTTCGGCAGTAAATACAAATGCTATCATATGATTTAGCTCAGTCATGGTGACGTATTTCTTTTATTTTGTTAAGCCAATGTGTTCACTTCATAGTATATGCTCATGGAGAGCGTAAACATGGTCGGCCTTGACGAGAGTTGTTTACGGATGCTAAATTAGTTGGCAAATCGACTCAAATACCAAGATAATTTTGTAAAACGATGACACCATTGTGCTGTTTGAAATTTAAATGTTTCGATAATTGCAAAAGCACAAGTTAAAGATCCAGAGCACACGTTTAGTTTTCACTCGGCAAAATGTTTCAAAGGACATATAAGATGACCATGCTAAAACTTTGTAAATTGTAAGTGATTGTGCCTACAACTGCATGCGCGTATCCATAAACCAATGTAAATAGAACGTGAGGTTGCATGCATCCGAGCGCTAGTGATCCGTACCAGCGATCCTTAGGACATAAAGTAAGCAAACATGATTTGTTGTGTGCAAACAGTGCGCTTTATCTCGACGCTTTAAAGCCGAGGTTTATCATCTGTGGCCGCCGCCACACCACCAGCGGTGCACGTAGTAGCATAACAGACGAACGTGCTTTTTCTACAGCTCAAACATTTACACTGTCAATATTTGTCGCATGCCCCCGCGAGTGTTGCAAGAGCCCGCCCTCAGAAACCCACCTTTGAAACGAACCACGCAGAATGACGACTCGTATCACAAGTTCGAAAGTGCCTACTTTCTATTAGACATTTTAATCCCGGATAACAAAAGTAATACAATTTAAAAAAATCAGCGAACAACGAAAATTTTCATGAATCTGCTAAGGATGGAATCGATGTCAAACGTTGATCCCGCAGCGAAAAACCACCACGTGATCCGTTGATCGCTGATTAAATGAATATATTTTTACAGGGCACCAGTACCCCGCGCAGCGGAAAGCGCATAATGACTTCCGTCGGTCAGACAACGAGAAACATCGAAAATAAAACGACACGTCGAATCATTGATTTGGAATCGTCCAAATCGACGTATTAGATGACGTTTTTGTACGCTTTATGTAAACGCGGCATTTTGTTCCATTTATTTTGAATGAAAATCTGTTATGTAAATTGAAGGACGTCACCAGAAGTGGGATTAATATTTATGTTTATGGTGTGATGTTTGAAATAATGGAATGTTGATGGCGAGGGAAGTGCGGTCGGTAAAACGTATGTCCGCGACACTCGCGATTCTAATTCTGATATATCCTGCGGGCTTCCTGCAGCGGCAGCCGCGACCGGAACCTGCCCACTCTCCCTAATAAATAAACCATACGGGTTTTCACCGAGTCGTCTTATGAACTACAAACTAATCTACACCTGCAAAATTATAATGTTCCGATTGACAAACATTTATCGTAATGCCACAAAAAAATAAATTTAAAAAATGATGAAACAGAATTGACGAAGACCGCAGTATAATTATTTTAGAGCTATCGTCTCACTTATCTGTATTGTAATGAGCTAAACTTAAAATAGTATTATTGGTCCTTCTATTTCCTTAACAACAATTTATCTTTCACACAATCTACCTTTTCGCTTCCTGAACCGGGCAGATACAATCTCTGACTACAAATTTTTTGCTCACGTCTCGGAGCAAAAAAGTTTTGACGTTTAAAAAAACTGTGCCTCAACTGGCGAACTTGGTTGAACCTTAATTATTACCAATTATTTTTAAAGACAATCTACAACATATTAGAACTTGCAGAATGATTAACACGCTATAGCTAATAAACAAAGCAATTACTGATAGTAGCTGATATTATAATTATGAATGAATACCGGTTGTATTAACACAATGAAGAGCTAAAGGTAAACAATTAGCTGTCGACGGTTATTGTCTATGCATGAGCGGTGAATGATAGTAACAAAAACATTCTGCTTCATATCGGCATCGGCACAGCGTCCGCTGTTTATATACTAGTTAGAATATAAACAAGTTACGCTCATCCTAAAACCGAATAGGTATAACATTATTCAACGCGAACAGAAAAAACTGCTTTGGAGTATCGAAATATGAATTACGAAACCCGCCTTCGAAGGCTAGAAAGTTTTTAATGAGTATACGAGTACTTTTAACGAACAAAAAGGAACTGAAGTTGCAGCGTGCAAAGTTTAGTTTCGCAGTTCGTGCAGCTTTGACATCGATAGCGTTTTCCCAACAGCGCCAACTAGTCGCTCTATCAGTAATCAGTTCACATCCTCTCTCGCGGTCGCTAACTGCAAGTTAACACCTATTGTTTCCGCCGATGAGTACTATCTTTCCATTCACCACCTAACGTCCCCATTCACCGGTTCTAGGAACAGCTGCGATTGTTCACTTCCCAGGACGGCACCTTTGCCTTCTGGAACTTGAAATATCTACATCATCCAAGCTTTTCCTCGAAGTCAGTTGTTTGTTAGGTGGAATTATAAGATACAAGCACAATTGCCGCTATACCGTATTGTTAAGAGTTACATGCAAGGTTGCGCATGCCCGCAAGCATGTAGATGGTCACAGTCCAGGACCGTCATGGGAATCAGAAGGCAGTATACACTACATACTCGCATTGTAATGAAGATGTGTTATGGACTGTTACTTGTGAATCGTGGTGTAACTAATTACAAGCTATTTAGAATCATAGCAAGTATCATGAGAACTACTAACACCAAATTACATTTGGCCACGGTACAAGTGCTGACGCTGCTGTTTGTTAATGATACAATATACAATAAAACCAAATTATGAATTGCGATTTCAAAAATAAAAAATTGTAATCTAATGGTATATTTTATGCATCCAAATTATAAAATGAGGACGCAAAAGATTTTAATCAAAAATGATTTTTTCATTAAAACGAGATAAAAAACAAGGATGCCCAAGATCACAAACAAAAACAATTCTGAGAACCAGTTTAATGTTAGGTGCGGCTTAGTCTTAAAATAATTTCATCGTAAAGCCTTTTACATGCAATTTATCGAGTTCAATTAAAGCCACATTACGACCCTTTTAAACCTTAATACTCATAAAATTAAAAATAACATGAAAATAACATCGCGACTACTCATCGGATGCAGTCAAAGACCGGCAGGAGGTACTACTGCAGGAGGTGACATTTAATGGCAGGTAACCTTTTAAGGCGGATTCCTCTCGAGCAAAAGGTAGTCACGATCTCGACCTGTCGCCTGATGTCGCAGACAGGAAGCCGAGGGCAGCGCGGGGGCAGATACACGATATCCCTTTTACGTGGACCAATTAACGGCCTTTGGACCGGATGTGCGTATACACATCCATTAGCACCTCCACCCTTCACTAATCCCTTTATGGGAGCCAAAAAACTTGAGGATATATGATACGACTACGCAAAATTCGTCCAAGTTTATGGTCGGTCACGTTTTACCTAAAGAGGTACCCAGTAGCTCTGAACGTGACTTAATTGACCGGATTACCAGCGTCCTTGGATTCCCCAGTTAGGACCAGCCTCGCTCGTCTATGGCAGGACAATTATAATGGCATACAAGTACCGGACACGAGAGCGATTGTATTCAACACGTGTATGACACGGTGTCACATTGAGATTATTTCTCAATAGCATGACTATAACGAGATTTTCTATGACGTCCTCCTTATTCAAGCACTTTTAAAAATATTGCGTGTACTTTTCTATATCAAGCAGAAAAATATCTATACTACTTTACCCCCTTTATTGACAAAACTTCAGCTTCAAAGACGTCTTCAGACACTTAGCATAATTATTGTAATTAATTTTGTAACTAGGAAGTAATACATTACCATCACTTTTTCCAAAGAATAGAATTTGAAGACCAGCCAAATTCGTTCCAACTACAGTCTTTGCGGATGAAGAAATTTACGCGTCAGATTCTGAAATTGTATCGTACTAAAATAGCTCCAGAGCACGTTTCCAAAATTCCAGCGAAAGTATTGAAAACAATGACGCAGTCAGTAGTGATAAACAAACTGCTCGGCTGCCTGCTCAGACTTCAAACAGTTTATGGATTTCGCAGCTCATTATAAAGATTGATCATCAAAGAATCTTCGAAAATTCCCGACTATATTAATTGGCACTTCGGCTGAGATATTTCTGTCCTTCGAATGTGTCTGCCTGATAAGTGGTTTATTGCTTTTAAAGAAGCGATTAGTCTTATGACTTCCGCTGTATAAGTGTTCCTTTTCCTTGCTTCAATGAGTAAGGACTGTGGGGAAGTTCACGCTTGTTCTTTATTGTTTTTGAGGCACTACATATGTTTGTCTGTATCAGTCGATATCAGTATGTTGAGATTTTTACTCTAGCTAAATGGATAAGGGTTATTTTAAACAATTAAAAAAAACGGAAACGCAGCCCGTGCCGCCAATTACAGAACTAGGGTGAGGCGGACGTATGCTACTTCCGTTTTTGCTTGAGTGCATTCTACCCTCAATAGAGGGTTGCTCCGGAAGGGACAATTATTAATAACCGCTTAAAAGTCAACCGAGCTTTTGTTCCGATTGTAAAGACTTCCGATTTTTTGTCTACACGTTCAGTTGGCAACTAACGTTTCTAGAATTGACTCTATTTGAATGCAATAAACGTGTGAAAACAGATTTCTGACACGCTAAGTCATTTTTGAAATAAACAATTATGGGATAGGGTGATTTACAAAAAGATAAAATACATGTGTGTGTGTTATTCTGTATCTGCTTGGAGTATTTGGAGATACAAGTTACATAAAGTTCATGACCTATTTAACGTTGATGATGATAACGCAGCCGACGACTGGTGTAGGAACCTACTTATTAATCTTATTCGTATTTCATTCCGGTTTTTCCTAAATGACATCCCAATATGATAAAAACTATTTCTTGTTACACTGTCATCACACAGTACTATAATTGTATCAATTTATAATGTAAGTAGGTACATTATTATGAAAATTCGTATAGTGCCGAGGTCATTCAAAACCTTGTAGCAGACTGTTTACATGTAGCTGCGAGTTAGTGCTTTCCAGCGCATAACGATGGAAACACCTCTGAAGCGGAGATGACGTTGCGATCGCGAGCGCGGAGCCCATTACCGACCGATCGTATAAACTTCGAACATAATTTATCGCTTCCTCTCTGTGTTTTTCACTCGGCAACAATACCTCGCTCTCCAAGTGTGAAGTTAATGCCTTTACGATGTGTCGAAGAGTAATTCGCTTTAACGAGCTTGTAGATATAGCGGAAGACAACACAACATCACAATATATCACGATGATGCTGTAATGGCTGCACTAACTCTTTCCCTGTAACGAGATTCAGCAAGCCCAGTTAATGACGAAGCATTCGGCAAAGAAACGTCTCATTAAAGAGTCCGAGCGCTAACTAAGACTTGGCGAACAGCGGGATCCCCATTTCTTGGTAAGGCAGCTCGTGAGAAACAGTCTCACGGTTTCTTCTCTCTTGCCGCAACACACCATTTGACTAATGGCGTTGCGAGTCGAAAACTCCGTGAGAAACACCGACACGATGTACGAACAATGACGGCAGCACAAAGTTCAATGAAATGTTTGCGAGCAAGAACTTATTTGTTGTAAAGAATCCGCCGGTAGAATGCTCCAAAGAATGAGTCGTATAAATATTGAAGACCCTCTCTGAAGCTCTGCGCGATCGCAAGTTTTTCTCCAAATTCGGTTCTCGTACTTCTTGCCTAACTTCAAAACACAATTGTGGGAACTATTTACGGGGCAGGATGTAATAAGATCTAATGGTACTTTAATGAATACAGGTACAATTAGTTAACGAAGGAAATGAAATGTAAATCGAGCAGATAGAATTTATTAACGCCCCTCGGAATGAAGAGGCCATTGAGGAAAACGGAAAATAAATAGACACCTATAAAAAGTAATTGAGGATAATAATTGAGATAAAAATAGGAATCTTAGAGACTTTGGATTAACGCTTATTGGGTCATCTAATGGGAATCATTAAACCACACATTTAGTATACACTATACAATACAGCTATGAATGCTGGAAAAAGAATCGCTTGTGCCCAAATTAGATAATATAAATAAATTTTTGACAACTTTTGAAAACGAGATGATCACTAATTCAAATCATATCTAAGATGGACCATAATTATGATATGAATGAAGATATAAGTAGGTAAGGATTTAGGGACTTTTTTTGACTTTTTTCTTATACACCTAAAAGATAGTTCCAACCACATTTGAGAAAACTTTTTTCCAATAAATTATTAAGTTAGCAGCAACAGCCATAATAAACCTCCGAGAGGTAATTCCTCCGATTATGTTAGATTACATCGCATTCCTATCGATAGACTTCCTCAATTAATTCTGCAGTTAATGCAACGACGTAGAAAACAGCCGGTTTCATAAAAACTGAATGATTTTATATTGATTGGTGCATCACGAGCTTCATTATTGAAGTCATTTCACTTTTTGCAGCTATTACTGTTAGCTGGACGAGCAAAAAGGCAGCTATTGGAACTAATACAGTAAGTAATAACACAGTAACGGAATGGGATGGAGTGTACGGAGAGGCGTGTCAATTTAATATCCGCTGGTGGGCTCTCGTGATGGATGGCCGTTTTATTGGCCCACCGGACCTAGGTGGAGCTTACACTCCAACGTCGATACTAAGAAAGTTATGCTTTTGATCACCACTTCTAACGCGTTCGAAAGTTAGCTACAGTTTTGTTAGACTTCTGAACGCAAACCCGTACAGGCTGTAGCTATCTTGCTATCTATTTCTATCTTGCATTTTGATTGGCTTTACAAATGCATTTTGGGACGATGTTGTACAGATACCGATCCATATCGCGAACCAAACAATAGGGGCTCATCAATTTTGCCGCGACGAGAGCGTTTGTGAGTTTCATGCAAAAAATGGCGAGAATTAGAGCCAGGTATAGCGCTCGGTTAGCGCCTCTTGTAACGGGCCTTTGTGTCGCAGGCGCCTAAAATTTGACCATTTTTTATAACCAACAAATAAACAAAATCAGACGCATCTGCGATCTGTGTCGCTAAATGTGCAATAATTTAGTCGTGACATAGACATTTATAGGAAACTGGAATCGAAGACGGTTGGTTGAATAAATTAGCGGGGATATAGACATAAACGATTGCATAATCTGATAATACAAGTGCTTAAAGGACTATTTATATTTCCTGCGGTCAAGGCAAATAACCGGAATGATACGTATAGAAGAACAAATAAGTACTCTGGAGGCTTAGGCGTAGGCGTCAGTGTCCACATATCATTTTACAACGTTACGGGTAACATATCACCATGTAAAATTGTGCTAGCTAGATAGAAGACGGTGTACTACACCTACCATATAAGATTAACGTGGGCACCACCTACAGTACAACCCACTGTCGTATTTTTCCTTCAACCGCTATTTAGCCTACGTGTCACCTTATCTAGATATTCAGCCTCAATTCTGTAATGAATTACTTAAAGAAAATTTTGCTTTGCTTACTCACCGTATACGTCAAACGGTGTTTGCCGTTGGCGGCTTTCCCAAAAGCTGGCTTTCTTCTCTTGAACACAGCTTTCAGGATCACGCACAGAAAATCAACAGATCCAGTAGAGTCAACAGTCAGTGGAGTAATTATATCACTAAACGTCAGACGGTCCGGTTAAAAACACAATTTGAGATATCAAACTTTTCCAAACGTCAAAATTGGGACGTGGAACATGCGCTTGCGCTCGCGTGCTCGCGCGACGGCCGACCGCGACTGTGAGGTGAGCGTGAGCGGCGAGACCGCGGCACGCGCCGGTGGGGGTTCATTCACAAACTAGTGGCGGGGCAGAGGCGTGCGGGGCCGGCCATTCATGCGCCGCGGCTGCGCTGACCTGCACGACCTATCGGAACTTCTACGATACGATCATACGCCAAATTCCAAGTTATGAGTAACCACTTAGCAGGAAACCCGTTCGTTGCAACATAAACCAAACAGACTTCCTGGTGACACAACACCAGTTTCGATGTCGAACCTAGTCGTACCGATGGTGCTGCATGTCACAATCGACACAGTACAATAAACCCTTTTGCAATGTAACCGGTCATACGTGTGCGCAATTGCGACAGAGACATTTTAAATGAGTAGGGTACATAAGCGAAAGTCCGGAGAAATTCGAGAGTCAGCATCGTAGAAAGAAACGAGGACGACTTTGCAAATTGTACTGAAAGACTGGCATTTACAATTCAGTGAAATATAACCAAAGCTACGAGTAGGCACGACGCAGTCTAGCCTGAACCACAATGAAATTATACCACGACAACCGAGTTCGAGGAAGTGCAGGAACACATACGAGTATAGTAAATAAAGGAATGATATTTTAAATTAAAATAAAGACCTTTAAGCGCGAATTGGACAGTGTTTCAATAAGGTAGGGTGGAGCCTTCCTATCCAAATCATCAGGACGAGCTAACTACATTACAACAATTCCATCTCAGAATGAACCGAGACGTTCCCGCTAGACGTTAAAGCAGCGGCTGTCTCCGCAGATCCCGTTGCATCAGATTTACAGCAATAATCGGTTCGCAACGCCAGCAACTTGCAAGCACCGGTGTGGTGAAAGGCACTAAGTACCCGGCGGCGGTTTATGTAACAACAACCGCCGAGCGGCCTAGCACGTGCCTGCAGTGACTTGTTATGATGCGGCCTTTTATTCCACCAGAGAATATCCACATTAGTATTCCGAATCGGTAATGGATGATCTCACAGTTTCGGCAACGGCGGCGGCCGCGTAAATCCACTCGAAACGAATGGCATTGAACTCGATTACTCAAATAGATACCTCGTCATTAATCTCAATACTGAGCTGTAAATGGAGCTCGTTAAGATTATTGCCAATTTGAGTAAATTGAGTAAATAGTTATAAAATCGAAATCAATTTGTAACTCGATTCTAGAAACAGGTTGCAGGGTAGGCGGTAATTGCGCTTTCTTGGGAAAACTGTAAGTGGCTTTAAAGGCACAAGTGGCGTAATTGCTGCTTAGATCTCGATGCCTGCGTAAAATTTACATTTCCAACTTGCTTTCCAAGTCCTAAAGGTGCAATTGCGATTCACCTCGGCTGATGTCGGATAGGGCCCGTAAATGGAGATGGTATCTCCATCGGGAGAGCGAGCCCGGGCCCATTTCCTGTTGTCAATTAATGCAATGAGCAGCCGAGGAGCAGTAACGACGCCAGACGCCGGCCGCAACCCGTGTAGTTACATGTCCGACACAGATATGAAACATTGCGCAGACCACTTAAACATAATAATAATACGCTCGAGCAAGTCGACCATAATTAAATATGTGGGAAGGACTTGGCAGGGAAACTAAGGCCAAGAACAATGGATAGCGCCTTAGCTTATTATGCATAAAGAACCCCAAGTTAAAAAATCTGGAAACTCGCCCACAATTATTGATGTATCTCTATAGAAAATTTGAGCTCTTTCAAGTAAGTTCAAGTACCTAATAAACGCGCAATGCACTCCTTGCGGGACACCAGTGCGAGACGTATCGCCCCCACATCAAATAAGAATAAGGTCCTAGCTTCCTAGTAATATTTTTAGAGCGTTATCGAGATAATAAGAACTCACTCACCTGCATATAACCCGATGTAATCCTTCGTCGTGGCGGCACCCTCCGGAAGACTCCATGATACTTTAAATTCGTTTCCCTCTAGCGTCCAAGAAAGCGTCGCTCTCGTATCTTCAGCGTCGACGTATTCCTCTACATCACTATATGCGTCTTTATTTATGGCACTACCTTCTTTGGTGTTATTGGCACAGATTGGTTCGCTACCAGTCGCATCAGTGCGCCCTAGGGCTTCTTTGGCGGGGTCTTCGTCGGCGTCTTTGTCATCAGTTTCGACACTAGTACAGTTCGCGGCATGTTCTTCTGTCATCTCTCTTTGGTCGGTATTTAGTCACACATTTTCACCACTGAAATTTGAAATTCTAGATAAAATTTCACACTGAAAGTTTCATAATGGACAATATTGTACTTGCAATGGTTTTGTGGCACCTAGCACTAAACTTCAAGCTTTGCAAGGGAGACGAGAATGTTGGGTAATATAATATGGCACAAATATTGAAGTATAGAATACTTTTACACACAGTTGAAAACTATAAAAAGTAATTTAAAAGCTCATAGATCGGCTTCTACTTCTTAGTAAATAGTTAATCTTGAAAGATGCTTCGCAGCTGCCTGCCAGAGTGGCAAGAGGGTTGTTATCTGGCGAGGGTGGCGAGGACTGGGCGGGCGGCGCGCCGCGGGAGGCGGGGGCGTCGCGACGCCAGTCCGGCCGGCGCCGCCGCCGACCTACTCGCGACTACTTGTCTGAACTCTGATTGTAAGGATTCTTGCAATCACTCAGTAATGAAAGAAGACTGACATCTTGTTACTTGTATTTTTATTTTTCGTAGTTTCTTTTGAAAAAGTTTTTTACAAAGTTTAGTACAATTTATGTCTGCCATCTTGCCACTTGTTATGTAGGTTGAATTGCACCGCCGCCATTATAATTACGTCGCAAATCATAAGTTTTTTTCCATATAGGTAGGTACTATTCATTCTCTTCTAAAAATGTTATGCAGATTGATATTTTTTTCGCGAATTCCGGGTTGGTCCCATAATAAAAGTTGATCATAATAATAAATACTAAGCCCTCTCCTTATAACCTTCTATATTCAGGCCTTGTCTCTCGAAATTTCTGAGATTCACTTAAATTCACTTGGCTTCCTTAGAAACTGTTTAAGGGGCCGTCCATGAACTATGTGATGTTTTCTTAGCAATTTTTTCATCCCCCGCTCTTCCCCCTGGTGATACCTGGTCAGGTTATAAATTATCCCCCTTTCCCCCATGAATAACACGTATAATTTTATTTAGTACAAATTTCCTTTAAAATTTTTAAGATTTAATGTCACCCCCCTTTTGATATTTCGTCAAGCCTCACGTAATTAATGGACGATCGCTAACTCAATTATCACTACTAATGCTACAGTCAATCTTTATTAAATTTATTTAAGTATGTCAATTGCTTTTATATGTTGCGCGAAATGACGCTTCTGTATCCACAGTAATACACTCTACCGTAGTACCTGTCAAGTCAGGGTTGCCGACCGCAGCACTCGCCTCGGGGCTTTAGCTACTTAAATAGCAACCAATCACTATTTCCAATGTTTATTGTAATAGTATTATTAACTTCTGATTATCGACATGAAGACTAACTTTATACCCACCCATTATGAGTATTAACATATTTCAATGCAGACAGCAGAGGTTTAGCCTAGATGTTCTTATTATATCTCGCTCGCTTTAGCCAGATTTGTCTATTATGGCAACCACTATTACACACAAAACTAAGTATTTATTATGTTAAGGTAGGATGGACTTAATGATTTTCCAAAACATTTTTTTTTCCTAAATATTTTCAATATGAATAATTTGAAGTGAATTTGTTTTTTCAGTTAAAAACACCAAGTAGCAAAAACGTAAGAGTAAGTAAGTCGAAGTAAAGAAATGTAAGACTTGTGCAAATAATTTTATGATCATTATTCCACTGCAGGATGGATCATAGGCAGAGACCACTTTGCTCAACTAGATTGAATTAAGAATTTAAAGAACCCCTAACATTCAAAGGCTGTACCCATTTTAATAAAACATGTCTAAGTACCATCGCTAGATAGACTGTTTTAAAAAGAATACTGCATCCAAGACACAGACACACATAGCGGTTAAACTTATAACACCCCTCTTTTTGAGTTGTAGGTTAACAATGTGCCCCAGTTACACTACTACTAGTATTATCTATACTGTGGCAATCTATGTTCATACATTTAGGTCATTTTGGACATCTATTTTGAACTACATTTTTCCATAAATCATACCAGAAATATGTATTATAGGCAATTCACTGACCCTTGTAGAAATGTTTAAATACAGTCTAAGATGTATCAATACCACCTTACCATTACTCTAGTTTTTCAATTAACAAGATTTATTGAACAACTGTTTAATAATGATTTAGTGATTTATGCCCTAGGAAATATTTTAACACCCATGTATTAATATTTTGTAATAAATGCAAAGTATAATTATTGTTACTAATAATACTGTAACTAGTCTAGACTCTTAGAGTCACACAAGCTGAGCGTAGAATATTTTGAAACATGAAAAAAAAATTGTAGGATAGTCGAGTAATGCTACTTGTAAGCAGAGATGCTTCAAAGTAAACCCGAAAAAAAATCTAGTATTTGGTAGTGATTTGGCAACTTTTTAAATTATGATTGAGCGAGAGGAATGTCTCAGAGTGAAAGGGATACACTAGTGATTGAATGTAAAATTATTTGACAAACTTGTGGTCCATTGATTTGATCTTCATGAAATTTTAAAGACAAAAAAGTAGATTTAGAAATTCTAGTGTATAAAACCCCAACATAATGCTCTGAATTTGTAAAATAGTGCAAGTAGTATAGTACTAAGTATTAGTAACAGGTAACTAAATATGATTATGGAGGTAAGCATATTTAGTGTAATAGGCATAGGCAGTGCAATAGTATCTCAATTGTCAATTTACCAATTCGAGTAGTAAATAGACGGAATACTGATAATTACCTGTTAATATTGTTAAGTGGTACAGAGCAAAAGGAGTGTGCACAAAATTAAAAACATTTTTCGAATAATAATATAGTGGTCCTTATTAGCCACACATACAGAATTGAATGGCACATTTAAAGCACATATATTGCTTGAAAAATCAGTCCCGGTTTAACACATAAAATATCACTTTGCTGTATACTTTTTAGAATGAAAATAATGATTTTTGGAAGAATTTTTGGCTTTTCTCCAACCAATCCAGTTTTGCAGAGAATTAAGAGCTGCCAGGCTTTATTTAATTTTTTTCCCCATAGCGTTATGTTTTCACTAAATACTTTTTACAAGAATAGGCCTTCCAAACTCGTTGTGGACAAAAATTACTCATTAACATACCTAGGTTATGAATTTATGATTTTGCATAGGTACGTGGCAGGCCAGCGGAGTTATAAAAGGAGCAGAAACGATTATTAATGGTACAATGCGTATCTCTCAAGCTCAAGTCAACTAGGAGGTAATTTATTAAAATGTTTTTGATCAAAACTAAAGTGTTTTAGATTCTAACGAGTTAGTGGTCAAACGCGGACATATTGGCGTAAAGAAAAAAGCGAGTGGTCAAAACGTAACGAAAAATAGTTTCAAATATAACTTGGCAAAAATCCTAGTAGTGGAACACAGTTGTTGTTTTCCGGATGTTTGACGGACTATATCAAAAGTACTACCTATGTATTTCTGTAAACGCCTTGAAAATCAAACCCCAAAATTTCCCAAGCTATTATTTTTCCCCAACAATGCAATTTCCCCTAAATCGCGAGAAAAACTTTCAATCTGGCAGCCCTGTGTCATTGTCAATGTCAAACAATGTGACAAAACATACTGGTCCGTAAAAAAAAAGGAGTCGTAAAATAGAAATAAATTTAATATAAATCTGTCTGCACGTATGTATCAGATTTCTACTGTTTTATACGTAAGTAGTATGCACTTACTTAGGTACAAACAGAAACTTGTAATTTGTTTGATTTCTTTGTTATGAGCTGAAGCTAAGAAAGCTGTCTCTATGGTTTTATTTATGTGTGTAATGTAACTGTCATTACTGTCATCTAAACGATCACTTTGAATGTCAAAATTTAATTTGTTTTGTTTGTGTTGATAAAATATTTTTCATTTTTTACTAATAAATAAGCTAACCTATGATTAAAAATGACTTCTGTAGCTCCATCAGATTCTGAATCAAACGTAAGCGGTTTCATCCGATACAGTGACAAGAACTTCAAGCATTTGTACAGTTCCATGATAGAGGTTTGTATCTTGAATGATTTTGTGTAAATTCCGTCTTCCCATCGTAATCCTAGACCAGTTAGAAGTATCTCTCGTGTTGTTCGTTTTTTTGAAAGGATTAAAATGTAGCTAACCTATATGTGACACTTATTTCAGAATATGGAGTTAATCAGCCAAGATATCCTCCAAATTGAAAAGAATCTTAAGAACATTTTGGATCAGGCTGGTCCAATGGAGAATCAGCTGTCTGTTTTGCTTCAAACCCTGCCCAGGCCTAACATGGAGCTTCCTATGGAGACTGAATAGCTACTAAACTAAGTAGATGCACTTGCAGCTCTACCTGTGATTTTCCTTCTTGAATATTAGTTGTAAACAAGTATTTATTATAATGTAGTAGTGGGCTTCAATCAACTATATTTCAACTTTAAATTGATGCACCTAAATTAACAGCTTCGGAATACAGTGTTCTTATAGACAATCTGAGTATAGACAGGAAGCGCGACTTAACTCACAGTTACAGTAATTATTGTTTGTTACGGGGAATTAGATGATTTTTTTAAATGCTACCTACAATTTCAGTATGGTTTGTTGGTAACAAATTTATAGTTATAAATGTTGTTGATGTAGTTAGTCTACTTAAAAAAATGTTCACAAAAGGTTTTTGACTATTTACAATTTTACATGTTAACATATTATGGTTAAGTTTAACCTGAGGAAATGTGCCTGACTGTATTTATACTTGTAGGATGTTGTAAATTATATAGATGGTCACTCACTGGGAGCATTCACACATAATGGAAAAATGCAAGATTATATTTTGAGCACAAGTCCGGCTCACAAAATATGAGCCCTTAGCATTCACTGTAAGGAATGCTAGAATCTGAACTGTAACAAGCAAATGCTCCCAATGAATGTGAGAAGCAATATTTTACTATATAATTGCTGTTATAAGTGAATCATGTAAATTTTTATTTGTGCCTAAGTATTTAAATTATTCAAAATAATAATTTAAACCTATTGTTTGTGTTTCTGTTATTATACTTAAATCAGTGTAAGTCAGTTAGGATATACCATAGTGCACACCTAGGCCTAGCTAACACGACTCTCTGCTTACGCGTTAGTATCGACACAAGAAATAAATTGAGCACAAGCACAAGAGATATGTAGGTTTAATCTGTTAAGGCTTTGGGTATGGAGAAACACGAAAAAGATGTGTTTTTACTAACGTTTTCTGACGTTACCATATGATGTGTCAGGTTTAAAATTAATAAATCATGTAATACATATCCTCAATTAGTACAAGATGTTTCAAAATGCTTATTTTTAACAGTCGGAACTATTTTAAAATATTTTTGAAAACTATTACTTCAGCACTCTGAGCTTGTATTTTTCATAAGCGTGAGAAGTTCATTTTGTATTTAACTTGAGGTAAGATGTTCGAACAGATGGCGCGCACGGTGTAGTAAAATTAACGTACTATTATTTATTCTGTGGCTAAATTGCCAAGAATTTTTCTCATTACCCGTCGCCTTAATATAGTTTTTGTAAATATATCGACGCGCGTCTGCATAGTGCACACATTGGCTCGAGTGGCGCAGCGAGGCGAGACAAGCGCATTTCGCATAACTGTGCGCCTAGCACAACTTTGACTGTCATTTTTTGCCATCTTGTAGGTAGGGACATGATCCCATTGCTATAGAAATTTTGGGACTTCTGATCAAAATACCGCGACAAGTGGTTTTGGCAGTCCTCTCGTGATGTTACCCTGACACTGCCTATAGAATTCTGAAGAGACCGAAACAGGTGGAAATCTGAAGCAGTGCCGGTCCTATTAACATTTTTAACTGGTGCGAGGACTAAAAATGGCGCCCCTTTAAATAAAAAATATGTTGAGCAGTTGCTTTATTTTCCACCAGAAAAAGCAGTGGCTTCAGATTATTCTGCTGTCAAAAGTTCATTTAACCAGTTTGTGCGAATACTTATTAGGTGAAGTGGTGGACAGCTGAAAAACAATTTCAATGATTGTCAACTTTTTAACCGACTTCAAAAAAGGAGGAGGTTTTCAATTCGACTGTATGTTTTTTTTATGTTTGTTACCTCATAACTTTTGACTGCTCCCACTTAAAAAATAAATTATTTTTACAAAATAAAAAAAAAAAACAATAACCGTCTTCAAGACAACAAACTGAAACTAAAAAATAGAAAATTATTAATTTTATTATTATAGTCAGGCCATTTTAATAGGTCACTTTTGACATTTGTCAGTTTTATTTTCATAGTGAGGTGACCTGCTTAAAAACATCGATTAAAGTGAATGAATCAATACGGACTTGAAACATATGTGAATTTTAAAAATCATTATGCGAATCCCTGTCCCATTATTATTTTATTAGTCAGTAAGATCAGTCCAAAAAAAGCCGGGTCAGTAAATTGTACCTAACATCAATGATTTTTCTATTTAGTTATGTTTTGTATTTTTATAGTTTGTTGAAAGAATAATAAATATTTATGTTTTATTATAATCACAACGTGGATATTAATTTATGGTGAAATTTCTTCACAAGCAATCATTGCATTCGATTCAACTTATCAGCTTTCGATTTTTACAGTATCATCCCTAGTGTTTAAAAAGAAAAAGGGTAAACTGACGCAACATTGTAACAACGTTCAGTTCTTTACGAGATCGTAGATTATCTCGTAGATCAGTAATTGTTTATTATGATTAAAATGGTTTATAAAAAAAATAAATCATAAAATAACTCGTATCGGTCATTATTACAATAAATATGTAATCGTAATTGAAAAAAGTTAAGCAATTGTGCAGTTCTAACAAAACGAAAAAATATATTATTTTATGCCCGCCATTACAAGGTTACGTTGTTGAATTTTGATGAATTGTCAAATGTGACCTATTAAAATGGCCTGACTATAGTTTAAAGCAAAGAAGAGCATTTAAGGACAAAAAGATAATATTTAATAGAATCAGTTACTTTTGAAGTCGGTGCCAGCCAGGGACAGTTTTGCTGATTTTACTTTGACTGGCTTATGGCACCGACTCCAAAATTATAACTGATTATTTTATATCTTTAGTTGTCCTTCAATGCTCTTTGCTTTAAACTAATAAAAAAAATATTTTCTACTTTTAAGTTTAAGTTTGTAGCCTTGAAGTCGGTTTTTGTTCTTTTTTTGGAAAAAATAATTTATCTGTACTAAATTTTGACTGTTTTGACTGTTTTTTTAACCTCGGTAGACGCGAATTTCAGTTAACGCGATTTTTTCCGGAACGTATCCCTCGCGTAAGGCAGTGGTCCGACCGCCGACGATGAACAAGAAACGAGTAAAACTAGAAACTTGTTTATACAAGTTGGCGATCAGCGGGAAGCGAGTGTGTAGTTTCGATAGTTTTGTCGCTGGGCTATAAGCGACTGTGCAAGTGCGACGAGCGATTACTCGCGCCACTCGCCCGCGGTCGCTCAGTCTGTACTGTAAACAAAAGATCACTGTAAAGAAATGATCAAGCGAGCGAGCATCGCTGAACGAGTATCGCTGAGCGAGTTTATTTTTGAAAGCTCGTCGCTCAGCGACAAAACTAGTAAGCTAGTCGTCGCCGGCGGTGTGAACAGTCAGAAAGCACCTTTTAATATAATAATATGCATCTCTTTCGTTTACACTGAATGTACATTTATTGTACTTGAGAGAGAAAATCGCCGATAGTTAGTCCATTTCTCGCCGGCGGTCGGACCACTGCCTAAAGCTGGGTATAACTGTAATCTAAGTACGTACTATTAGCCGTTAACCACACTGTATACAAATAAATACACTCGCGCGCGTTTGAATTGACAATTCAATAGACAATGCCTGCCTAGTGAGGAAGTGAGGGACGAAAGTTCACCCCGCGGCCCGTTCCCCCGCAATTTTGTTCCTGCGTACGCGACTCGCGCGCTCGGTCGAGCATTTTTTGTTTCACGTTTTGGTTCATTTTGGCGCCCCCCCTTGAAGGCGCCCGGTGCGGTCGCACCGCTCGCACCGCCCTAGGACCGGCCCTGGAGTTGACGATTACCGCCTTACCGAGCCGGGTCGAGTCTCCGCGGCAGCGTTGAGACTCCCCGTGCCCGCGAAGCGCGCACCCCGCCAACGTGTTCTTCGTCGCGTCGACCCGCCCGCCCCCCCGCTCTCCGTCCCGCGTGACGTTGAGAGCGGGAACGAGCCGTCGCCGCGCGCCACACGCAGGTTTCTGCGTACCGGAGCCGCTCGACCGGTTGCTTTCCGTTTTTATCAAACAGAAACGCAACCAACAGACGCGCCGGACCTACCGCATTCCATAGACCGCATTCCTGAGCCTAGCTCCGCGCTTCTTGTTGCTGATCGGGCTAAGCGGGGCCTCCACCGGTGTCGCCGGTGGTCTCACCCTGCTGATCCTTGAATCGCCAGAAGCGCGGCGGGGGAAGGATAACGAGCCTACCATCATCATCATCAGCAACTATGCCGCGTACTGGAGAATCCACGCCGTCGTCAGACGAGGACGCTCCGACCCAGGCGACTTTTTCCGCAGCCGCCGCATCCACCGCCGCTGATGACCGGACAAAATCATCATCATCGTCATCCTTGGTGGAAAGGATGGCGAATGAAAATCTGATCTCATGCCGCTCGCTTTTTGAGCCGGAAAAGACGCTCCTAGTGCCAGCATCGGTGCTAGGACCGCGTAACGCCCCCCGCGGCCGCTCCCGCGGCCGCTCCCGCTCCGCAGGGGCTAGGAGGTCCAACGCCTCGAGGGCCGCCTCCGCCGGTCGCGGTGAATATCGCCCCGCCCGCCAACCGTCGCCGATATCGCTCGCGAGTGCGACCCGGCAGAAAAGGGCCCAGAGGGCCCTAGAAGAAGAGACCCACGATGACAAGCGGCCCAAGTTGGGCTCGCGGTCCCCCCCAACCCCGCCCCCGGCCACGCCCCCGGTACCGGTCCTGCAGACGGTATACAAGGTGAAACCGGGCGCGGTAATTGCTCCCAAGCCGCTTCCCCAGAGGGCCCCGAGGGCTCCCGCCAGAGTAGTGGCCTCTCTCCCAAGAGAGGCCTCGCAACCAGAGGTGGCCTCCGTCCCGTGGGAGGCCACACCTCCGCCGCCGCCGCCGCAACCGCTGAGGGCCACGCGAGTCCCTACTGCAGGGGAGGCCCCGCCACCGAATCCACCGCCCTCCCTTGAAGCGGCCTTGCCGCCAAGGGAGGCCTCGCCGCAGCCCCCGCAACCGACTCCGACGACCGGCGGTTACTCGCCCCCAGTCGTCCTACAACGACTGAGGGCCGATCACCTCCCGGTGCCATCACCCCCCTCCCCCCCCCCGCTGACGCACTACCGGAGCGTATTGCTGCCGCGGGGGAGTGAGGTAGAGGGGGGTGACACCCCGTCGCGATCGCCCCGCGCAAGCCCGCCCAGCCTGGGGGGCGGGGAGGGAATGATGTCTGTTGCAGATTTCTCCCCTACCCCCCTGGCCAGACCCACCAGGCACGACTCCATGGAGTATGCCATACTGGAGTCGGTGCCGGTGGACGCCGCGCCCATGCCGTCCCCCCCTTCGCCGCCCCCGGAAGCCGCAGCTGCCCACGCCGCGGCCCTGAGGTCCCCCCTGCCAGCACCACCCGCAGCCAGGGGATACGCAGCCGCGCTGCGAGCCCCTGCACCCGCACCTGGCCCACAGGCCAGAAGCCCGCAGCCGTCCACCTCGACGGCCCCGGCCCCGACAGCCCCACCCAGCGCCGCCCAGGCAGCCCAGGGGAAAACATACCCGCCTATAGTGGTCGAATGCCTCCCCAATTGGCCCGTCCACCTGGCCGAGCTGAGGAGGAGGATCGGCCACATACCGAACGCGCGTCCCCTGGACAAGGGTATTCGATTCCGGCCCAAGTCTCCAGAGGAGTTCAGGGCAGTACAGGCCTACCTCGTGGAGGAGCAGACCAGGACACCAGCACTGTCCTGGTACTGCTACTCCCTGAACTCGGAAAAGCCACAGAAGGCGGCACTCTGGGGACTCCCCCAGGGGACTGATCCCCTGCTCATCGTGGATGCACTGAAGGAGCTGGGCTTCCCTGCAAGATTTGTCCGCCCCCTGCCTATGAAGCCCAACGCCAGGAAGTGCACCTACTTTGTCCACCTGGATGCGATGACAAAGGAGCAGCAGCAGCGCATGTACGGGACATGCGAGCTTCTCAACATGCCTCGAGTGGTGATCGAGGCATGGAGGGGCGATTCCATGGTCCCGCAATGCCACCGTTGCCAAGGCTTCGGTCACGCATCCGGGAACTGCTTCCGGCCCCAAAAATGCGTCAAGTGCGCGGAACCGCATTTTGGGGTAAACTGCCCGAGGTCGCTGGAAACCCCCGCTACCTGCGCTAACTGCGGGGGGGCCCACACGGCCAACAGCAGAACCTGCCCCATCTTCAGAAAGGAGGCCAGAAAACGAAAGATCAAGCTCCCAGGGGACCAACGGCCTCCCCCCCCGAAGCAACCTGCAACAGCTGCACAACCCACCCTGCCCGGGAGGAGGGGACAGCAACAGCCCCCCGCAACCCGACAGACCGCCGCTCCCCTGGCCGCGGCCTACCCCCAGACACTCCAGCCTATGGGTTGGGGCTGGCCAGTCACCCCGCACCCGGCTTACGTAGCACCCACCACCCTATGCCCACCCGCCAACCGGCCCCAGAAAAGGTCGCACTCCAGGGGCAGGAGGCGACGCAGCAGAGGCAGGGTAGCAGCATCGACCCCCCTTCCTCCCTTCGAAGACAACCCCCCACGCTTCGAGCCGTTCCCCCCTACCGAAATGGGGTGGATGAGAGTAGGGGGAGAGAAGAACGCGAAGAAGAGGAGGAAAAGGTCGATGAAGCGGAAGACCCAAGGAGGGGCCCCGAAGAAAGGGCCCCAAACTCCGGCGCCCCCCACTCAGCCAAGGGAGAGGACACCCGCCCCCCAGGCCCCCGCCGCAGAAGAGGAAGCCCGCATGGAGGTGGACCAACGCCCAGTCGAACCACCCCAGACAATGAAACCCAAGGCCCGCAGGGGCCAACAGAAGAAAAAGAGGGCACGGTCTGCCCCTCCAGCGAGGGCTGACCCCCCCCAACAGCAGCCCCAGCCAGCCAGGGTGGACCCCAGGATCCAACGCGCCCCAACCGGGGCACTACCACCTCCTGCGGCTCTTCCAAGGGCCTCAGGACCCTCTCTGCAGGGGCCCCGCCCCCAGCACTCCGGGTGGGCCACCCAAGCTCCACCCTTCATACATCCCCCGCAGCAGCAGCCCCAAAGCATGGTCCCCCCGCCCCCTCCGGGCTTCCCAAGCCGACCGGGAGGCGGCCCGAAGGACCGTATTTTCCCCGCTGCTTACACTGCGGGCTCAGCGGCGAGCGCCCATCCTCAGGAACCCATCTATGCGATGATGGGAGCCCTGGTGGGCCTTCTCGCCGCCATCGCCAGCGGGGAAGACCTCCGCACTGCGGCGATGCGCGGACTGGCCACTCTCCAGGGGCTGTATTATGGATAGTGGCCAGCTGCGCATCCTATACTGGAACCCAGGAGGAGTCGCAGGGAAAGCCGCAGCCCTGCGCCACCTCGCGAGAGAGCAGAACATTCACGTCGTCCTCCTGGGTGAAACCAAGCTGACCCCGAACCGGCAGTTCAAGTTCGCTAACTACGAAATCTACCGTCGCGACGAAGTCTCGCCCAAGGGCCAACCGTACCGCGGCACGGCGGCCCTTGTTCGCCGCGACGTAGTCCATGAAGAACTTGAACTGCTGGACTACAAGCAGACCCGGACAGTGGGTATACGGACCATGGTGGCCGGAGTGGAGACGAATCTCTACGCCGGCTACCGCCCCCCGTCCAGCCCGCTGATCACAGAAGACTTCCGGCGGATCTTCGCAGCTAGAACGCCCACCCTCCTGGCAGCCGACCTAAACGCAAAGCATGTGATATGGGGGTCACATAGCACCACAGCACAGGGTCGAGCTCTCCAGCGAGAAGCGGAGGTGAGCGGCTTCACGGTGATAGGACCGGAATCTCCCACCAACATCCCGACCAATCCCCTCCACCGCGCGGACGTGCTGGATATCGTACTCCACAAGGGGATCGCAGCCTCCATCGCCATCGAGGTCCTATATGACCTCGATGAGCAGCATCTCCCCTTGGTAATTACCGTAGGGGGTGCGCTGTCCTGCACCATACCGCGCCCCATCAGGAAGACGGATTGGTCCAGATTCCAGAGTGCCCTGCAGTCGCTGACGGTCGGCAAGCTGTCCACCCCTGGAGAGGTGGAGACCTGCGCGACGGAGCTGACCCGAGCGATCGCAGCAGCCCAAGAAGCCGCCACCACCGAGGTGACCAGACCACCCTGGCGTGAAGAACTCCCTCACGATCTCAAAGCTCTGCGCGACCGGAAACGGAGACTCCGCAAGCGATGGGCCCACTCGCGATGCCCAACGATCAAGAGGGAGTTGAACGCCGTAACAGAGAGGCTGTCAGATCAGGTCAAGGCCTGGCGAGGGACCGCCTGGGACAACCACCTTGCCCAGTGCGATGAGAACAGGACCGATCTGTACAGCCTCATCCGCCACCTGACCCAGGCTAAAGCGTCCGTCTGCCCCCTTCTGGATAGCACAGGGCGGCGGCGTTACTCAGCCTTAGAGAGGGCAGAGCTACTAGCTGACCATTTGGAAGGTCAGTTCCAGCCACACCCGATTTCAGCAGGAACAAAGGCCGAAGTCTTGGAACACCACAGGCGAATCGAGAGGGAGGTGTCCGACTACCTGCAGACCCCGGCTCCTCCGTTGGGAGGAGAGGATTTCATTGCCCCAACGGAAGTGGTCCGAGCCGTGAGGTATTTAAATGCCAAGAAGGCGCCGGGACACGACGGTATCCCCAACGGTGCCCTCAAGTGGATGCCGTCGAAGGGCTTGGTCTGTCTGACCCGGCTCTTCAATGGCATCCTGCGCACAGGACACTTCCCCTCGATATGGAAGACTGGCAAGGTGATAGTCTTACCGAAGCCAGGGAAGGATAGACGTCAACCTGCCAGCTACCGCCCCATCACACTGCTCTCCCACCTCGCTAAGCTGTTCGAGCGGCTGCTTCTGCGGAGACTGCGTCCCCACCTCACACCCCGGGACGAGCAGTTCGGATTCCGCACGAGGCACTCCACCACGCTCCAGCTTACGCGAGTGTTACACCACCTATCGCACGAGCTCAATCTGGGGCGACGATCCGTCGCCGTGTTCCTCGACATCGAGAAGGCCTTCGACAGGGTGTGGCACGAGGGCCTCATCTTCAAGCTGATGGGTACAACGACGCCGCCGGCGTATATACGAATCGCGGCGTCGTTCCTGACGGGCCGGAACTTCTTCGTGTCGGTCGAGAATACCCATTCCGGCCTAAGACCCATCAGCGCGGGAGTACCGCAGGGGAGCTGCCTGTCTCCCGCCTTCTACGCCGCCTTCACCGACGACATACCGCTTCTCGAAGACCTCCTCCCAGGCGAGAGAGGAGTTACACTTGCACTATTTGCGGACGACAGCGCGTATGTCGCGTCCTCGCGCAGAGCGACCATCGCCGCGGGCAGGATACAGAGAGTCCTCGACATCCTGCCTGACTGGCTGGACAGATGGCGGATGGCCGTCAACGTGGGCAAGACGGCCGCGCTACTGACCGGCCAGAGCCAGCGTATGTCCCACTTGCCTCCCCCACTGCAACTTAGAGGGCAGGACGTCCAATGGGAAAAGACCGTCAAGTACCTGGGCGTCCTGATCGACTCGGACCTGCGTATGCGCTCGCAGACCTCGCACGCCGTCCACCAGGCGAAGGCTGCTCGAGCGCTACTCCGTCCGGTGCTTCGCTCTAAGTTGCCGATGAGAACTAAAGTGGGAATCTACAAGACCTATATAAGGACGAGGCTGACCTACGCTGCGCCGGCATGGTATGCGCTCTGCTCGGCCAGCCTGAAGAAAAGAATCGAGGTGATCCAGAGCACCACCCTGAGACAGATCTCGGGAGCCGGCCGGTACGTACGCAATGACGTCATCGCCCGGGACCTGAAGACCGAAAAGGTGGGGGAGTTCGTGGTTCGTCTCGCGCGGAGTATGTTCGACCGCGCGGACAACGGACCACACCCCCACCTGAACAACATCGCGCCACTCCACACACGTCCCCCTGACGTACGTACCTGGCGAGCTCTCCCTCGAGACCTACTTCTGGCTGGCCCGGAAGAGGACGACGAGGGCGGCCCGCCAGATGAGGCCCCCGCAAAGGAAAAGAAGAAAAGAAGAGCCACAAAGCCAAGACGGCCAACAAAGCCGCGATAAGGCCACCTAGGCCTATCAGAGGAGGTGCTGGAGATGCCGCCCAGCCGGGCCGGGTACTCGCACCTCCACATTGCCCTGGGGACTAAGCTCCTCAGCGTCCTGCTACAGGATCGAGGGTAAAACCTCGCACTGTGTCCCACCTCTCCTACGGAAAGGACAGGAAGAACCCGTGATGATGATGACCGGCCCTGATCTGAAGGTGCAAGGTCAGGACTATACGGCGGATACTTAACACCTCCCAGCCAAACTATCTTAATTTGTTGTGGCTATAGATGTGTGACTGTGTGAGGTCTAGCGTTATTACAAATCAAATTGAGCCGTTTTTGCGTGATTGAGCAACTGACATTAAAACATTTATCATTATTAATCCCCGACGCAAAAACGACGGGTGTTATAAGTTTGACGTGTCTGAATGTATGTCCGTGGCATCGTAGCTCCCGAAGGAATGAACCGATTTTGATTTAGTTTGAAAGGTGAATTAATCGGGAGTGTTCTTAGCTATGTTTGATGAAAATCGGTTCAGCCGTTTCAACGTTGCGGGTTTTCAAAATTTAATTTTGCCTTACCCCACTCCAATAGTGAGAAAAACCGGCCAAATGTGAGTCGGTCTCGGTTCGGTTCCGTACCAATCTACCAATATAGTCTATAAAAACGGCAAAAAATCACGTTTGTTGTGTAGGAGCCCCCTTAAATAGGTATTTATTTTATTCTGTTTTGTGTTTTTAGTATCTACGAGTATTTGATGTTATAGTAGCAACAGAAATACATCATCTGTGAATATTTCAACTGTCTAAATATCATGGTTCATGAGATACAGCCTGGTGACAGACAGACAGACGGACGGACGGACAGCGGAGTCTTAGTAATAGGGTCTCGTTTTACCATCGAGTAGATCGGGCTTTCGGAGCTTCGTAGGGCAACCGTCTATACTAGCAAAATGCTAGTATGATGCCGTGACGTCACAACTGTCAATCAGTTGTGTTTTGGCAGCCATTGTTGATGTGATGTCGCCGAACTGTCAAAGTTTGTGAAGAAAATCACAATTTTCATGAAAAACAAGGCCTAAGCTGTAAAATATTGAAAAATAGAAATAAAATAAATAAAATGAAACCACAAATCAATCAAGATAAAATGTGTAGCTTCACATGCTAGTGCTTAATATTCTAGTACATAATTTAATATTTTTGTAAATTATCTCATATCTGATAGGTACAAAAACCGAGTAAATGATTTCAATCAAAAAAGATTCCGATTCAATGCAATATAATTTATTTACAAACAAAAATGAAAAGCCCGGCAACTAGTTTGAGTTTTCAGACACAATACTCATTATTTTTTAAACGGAGCGCTTTTTTAAGCGTTTGACTGTTTTAAATGTAAAAAATGTCTTTTACAATGTGTTGACTGTCTAGGTACCACTCTTTAGTCACTCTTTTAAAAAATGTTACATAAATATGTATTATTTAATATTTAAATAAATCTAAATAATAATTATTTAATATTGTTTTTATTGAATAAATAGTTACTCTTCTTCAAAGAGAAAGTGATTTATTAATCAGATGAGGTAGATTCGATGCATCTAAACATAAACTTTTTCACGTACCTATATAATATTAGTATGTCTCTAATATAAGTATGCATTTTCTATGAAGGCAAGCAGGCCTAAATGGCTCGACCAAATTTTTCATCTCTGAGTCACAAATCCAAATAAAATTATAAAAAAGTAATAGTTACTTGTGCTCTCTTAAAAAAAGGAAATATTGACTTACTTTGCTTTTTACTGAGATGTGCGGTTTACGACATCCGTCAAACGAAAAAATTAGACATGAGACAATAATCACGAGTCGAGGATGATTTTTGGCGGGTTTTAACCTCATTTCAATCTCGATATCAAAACTGTCAAAAACAAGTCGAGGGTAAAATAGGGTAAAATTGCATGCTTAATTAAACAACGTAAAATGCAAAGGGTAAGTAAATTATTTTTTTTTTTTAAACTAGTTATTTAACCATTCTTAGTAAAATACTAAGTAACAAAACAGGCTATAAGTAAGGTGATAAATAGGTTATTAAATTTCAGGTTTCTATCACACTATCCTACTACATGCGGTAGGTATAATTTTATTGACATATATTTTTAATTCTGTAACTTAATTTTTTAATTGAAATCTGTAATTATTAGTCATTTAAGTACCCGCTTGTACGCTCACAGGCGGGGTCTTGAGATCTTTTATCATTTAAACACCTTTGTAACCCAGGCCCACAGGCACAATAAATTGTATGATGAAGAAAATTGAAAGCTGCAGTGAACGAGTATTTTGACTCCAAAGATTCATCTTATTTTTGTAGAGGGCTACAAGCTCTTTTTAAAAGATGTGAGAAATGCGTTGAAGTAGAGGGAGATTACATAGAAAAATGAATTAAGTACATTTTGATTTTTATCTCCTCTTTTAATACCTTAGGCTCAGAGATTTCAAACTATTCCACCTTATTGTCATACAAGCAGTTTTTGCTTTTATTTGAAGTCTTTGCTTCACTGGCATGAGCTATTTTGTCTTCGCACGACATTGTGATTTTCGCTGACTTGCTTTTCTATCTTTTTCGTATTTTTGTAAACAAACGTTTCTTAATATTTATTTAACTAGGTATTTAAAAAAAAAAATGGCAGCAACTATAAGTACCCGGCCGAAATCTCCATCAAGAATTGATGCAATGGTCAAAGCTAGATGTCCAATACCATCGTACAGTACCTCAGTGCTTTTAGGCAAGTACATAAATATCTGCCTATGTATAGCATAGTTAGTGGTATAGTTATCTGTCTATAGGAAAACAAAAAGCCTCAACTGTAAACATATAGATAAGTACGTATCTGATACTCGTAACCGATGCACTTTGACGACATGGACATTTTGACCAAATCTATCTCGCTCATTTAACCTATAAATCTTCTAAGAATCTAAAATTTCAACACTCAAAACACCATCTAAAATGGTTTTCTCCCGATCATGTGTATTGCATTGCATAATTATGGACCTGCAAAAATCGTCTTTCTATCTCTACTACTAATTCTCTACGTTCAGGTAACTGGGTTGAAGAAAGGATGGAATGCCCTAAGGGCGGCACTCTTTACTTCCCACCGAAAGAAGAGATCGACTACGAGGAAATGAGAGCTGAATCACGACAACCCGATTTTCGATCAAACAAATTGAGTAGTTCACAGGTAGAGAGCAATGCATCAGCGTACGTATAAGTTTATTTACTAAGTTGAATGAGAGAGCCACTATCGCAATTGCAATACAATAGAAGTCGGTCGGTTTGAATCATGGAAGCGCATAGGCAGCTGCAGCGGCGGATGACCACTGCTCGTTCTGACGAACGGGATAATCAGTAAGCCCTTATACTTTGGCTGAGACAGTACAGAACAGAACAGTACAGAAATATTCTGTGAGTATTAGCGTATTAGTAGGTAGGTAAGTCATGTTTCCTATGTGTCGGTAGTGTGTACCTACTCTACCTACCTACGAGTATGTTGTTTCCCTTCATCTCTATCATTCGTCATATTTGTTTGGATTCATCTTGTGTGTATACTCATAAGTTTGAAAAATATGTTTCCAGGGAAGCGTATGCCTGGTAATCCAGCACGACAGCCACGAGACGTGCGACAACTACGCGTCCACCAACGACCTGGTCTACAACCACCTTCCCAAGCCTCTGTGCGGCCCCGACATGCGCTACTACAAGCGATGCAAGCATCAGTGGTATCCGCAACCGGACCTTATGAAATGTTTTGTATGTTTTTGTGATAATCTCTTGTATCTCTCTCTCTGGGTAGAGCTGGGCTAGGTTGAGATATGTATGTAATTTCAAAAGAACGATCATTCTATCTGATCAAATCAATCAAACGAAGAAATTACGATCATTCTGAATTTCTTTGGAAAAATTAGATACTTACCTATTCCAACAATTTTCATAAAGCTCGTAGATTCTTGCTGTGAAAGGCTTTCTTAGATTTTTCAATTTTATTGGTACTCGTACGTAACGAATAATTTTTTTTTAAAGAAAATGCGTTAGTTCAATTTTATTATGGTTGACTTGGCCGCTGCTCACCCTTTCGCATGAAATCTGCTCATGCTGGAGCCTTCATCGCTACATTAGAAACGCCAAAACATCCTGTTTGTTTAATTAGGGAAACGTGACTGATTGGAGATTGCGCGAATTCAAGAAGTATGAATGGGCGTGCACCGACGTATCGGACTACAGCGCCTCTCTGTACGACGACACGTACGTGCCGCCGCGCTTGAACCAGTACCTGCCCGCTGCCGAGCGCAGGGCTAAAAGCTCGTAAGTATTCTACCAGTAACCCACGTATGCAGTAGTGGATACCGGGAAAATACAAAGGGGTGTGCGCCGAAAAGTTATCTGATCCACGGGCGTGTAAAATTCCTAGCAATATTTCCGACAGCTGTTTGAGCGCCTTCTATCGCAGAGCGCTTCGTTCCTACATTTTGTCGATTATTCCAGGAATTGTAAATTTAGCTAGCAACTTGAAATTTAGCATAGATCTGCCTTGATGTTGGCCAACACATTTTTTGTAAAAAGCCAAAGTAAAGTTTGAGTAACTTTTGCATTAAATGGGCCAAATTACTAAACGAAAGGATTTTTGAGAGTTAGTAATGAGGACCTGGACCAGTGACACTAGGCGTACAGTATGGATACTTGTGTAAGGTAGTATTAATGAAATGACCGAATTAAGTTTTACACTTTTTATTTGCAGGAGCTTCACAAAAACTTTTCGATTTAAAATGACGAAACCGAGGAAACCAAAAAAACAATGATAACATCAAGAATCATTTTCTCTATTCACTCTTCGCAATAAATTACTAGTCTTTACAATATCACATTTTGTTCAAGATTAGGACAGTGACGTCCATATAAAAATTGTAACAATACAATAATTCTTAATGCTTTCATAATATCGCCATCGCCTGGCACCAACGAGATCAGCGATTACACTTACTGCTAACCTTAGAACTACCGCTTACGACTAAAGACTGCTTCACTACTTAACGACAACTTAAATATAATGGCAGTTCATGGAACTTAAAAAAAACGCATCGAAGAATAAAGCATATGAAAAGAGTAAAGAAAAAAGTACGTGCTTTGAACGTGACAAGTCAAAAAATAAACTCTGATTAGTGCGAGGGAAACGTCAGTGGGAAGCGAAAGAATTAACCTGTGGCAGCTTAATGAGCCCGGACGCGCCTGGAGTCTTAAACATGCCGTTCTGCGCGTATTGGGTTTGGTGCATGAACAGATTCTGACCCGGGTGCTGCGGGAACCGCGCCTGCGGGATGTGCACATGGCCGTTATACTGCATTTGGGGGAAAACGGGAGAACTCATCCGGCTGAAGTTCTGCGGCACGTAACTATGGTAGGAGCTAACACTGAACCGGTCGAGCGTCGGCGGCGGCTCGCCGCACACCGACTCCTCCCGCGACGGCGGCTGCGAGAACACATTCCGCGCGTTCATACTGGACGTCTGAGACTCGAATCCGGAGCTCTGGCTGGAAGACCGGCTCCCGTCCACATTAAATGTCTGGCGTTCGCTCTCCGAGCCCCAGTAGCCGCCCGCGACCCACGACGTGCTGTGTCCCAGCTTGCTCGGCGATATTAGCGGCCGGCCGCGGCTCGTCGCCATCGGAGTCACGAAATTCGGAGACGCGTTGAATTTACGCAACGAAAATATCGAATTTGTCTTATTTTTCGACTTAGTCGGACCGCCGAGAGACAGCGTGCTGATGCTTTCGTCTAGATCGGAATCCGAGTCGTCTTTGGCCAGTTTTTGATATTTTTTAAATGATGGTTTCGCGAATACTGTTTCGGCAGTTGAATTGGGACTTTTACACATAATTGAGTTGACACAGAATGTCGAATTGAGCTTTGGTTTGGACCATATGCTATCTGTTCTAGGCGAGAATGTTCTGCCATTCATTAAACTCGTGCTTAACGGACTGATAGTTTCATTTGAAGACTCTGACAGGTTGTGTAGGCCGAATTTACTCAGTGATACGTCATCATCGGAGTCCATGGCCATTGCGTCGTCCTGGTTAATCAATGCACTCATAGTAGAATTGGCAAGCTTCTTTATAGGTATTGGCGAAGTTTGTTTCTTAGGAGCATTTCTACCAGGTTTCTTTGTATTTTTATACACCAGCAGAAGCATAAGAACACTGGTCATCTGAAAGAATAGGAAATACGGATTAGCAAGTTAGCTTTTCCAAAGAACATTGGAGAATATAAGACTAAAGACAAGACTAATATAAGACCAGGACTAAATATAAAACTATAAATGTATTCAAGACCCAAATTTCTGATTTTTGCTTAAACTATTATAAAGTTGTTGCTAATTTAGAGTAGAACAAATTACAAACTGATACAAACCTTAATTATAGTAGTAATTAGTGGATTCAAGGCCACCATCCTTTCAGTTATACTTAATAGAAGTACTGTCCACAGTAAATCTATAGCTATAGTATATCTTAAAGTATTAACATTCCAAATATTAGCCATGATTTGTAACAAACAGGCAATCACTCCGAGGAGTTCCTGCGTCGTCATATTAACATAGTCAAATGTATGCAGTCTAAAATTAAAACTTTTTGGCAACATGTCAATATATTCTTCACTATTTATCTCATTATAATAAGTTTCTACCGCTGGGAATGTAGTAAATATCTTCATTCTTATAATCAAGGCCAGTCTATCGAGTAATCCTTTTACTATTTCTATAACATTATTTATTGTTTTAGGTAAATTCTCATATTCCAGTTTACCGTAGAATTCATAAGATATTAGTATCAAAAGTACTGCTGCAATCAGCATTGAGGTATTGTTGATCAGATCTCTGAAAGCTTTGGTTTGTTTTTTCTCTTTATGCTGCTTTTTCTCAGGCGAGCGGTTTTCTAGTAACTTTGTACTAAGAAGCGTTTCTTTTTCTTTATGTAGTTTTACTTGTAGCACCCTTCTGCACGGACTGCACAACTTGTAAGCTTTTTCTAATTGCATCCTGAAATAATAAATGGCAAATTCATTAAAAAAATTGTTAAATCCAGGAATTGTTACCTCATTAAGGTACTATCCACTACATTATCTTATATATTTTGTTACCTACACATAAACCTACAAATAATACTGGAATTATTTTGTTAGTTAGACTCATTTGGACTACAACCATGTAATTTCTGTGGACATAATAGAAAAAGTTTCCTATTTTTGGTAAATTTAAAATGTTTTAGGTGTGGAATAGTGTGGACAAAAAAATTGCTGCTGATTGATAGCAGTAAACCATTACTTTTTTGAAATTTTTTTAAGTTAAAATTATTCAAAATTAAAAGAAGGATATCTTAGCTGTTTTGGTGAATTAATCATGTCTTATCATTGGAGTCCAATGAGATAATGAATCTGTGTTTGACTTAGTATGTTTATCATTTTGATAAAGTTATTACACATTTTGATAAGACTTACGGTTCTGCAGCAAAGAACACACATCTCAACACACAATATTAATGTTTCTACACAGACTTAACTGAATAATTCCACAATATCATCTTTGTATACAGATTTATAGCTTAAATGGGACATCATAAGATTTGTTATTGAGGAATTTAAATTGTTCCGTTTTAGAGGGATTATGCATTCCTTCAACAAATTTATTAAATGTGTTTGACAAACAGATACAACACACACACATCACATTGTTACTTTTACATCTTATATATAAAAATGAATCGCTGTTCGTTTGTCTGGCTATAACTTGAGAATGGCTGTACCGATTTTGCTAATTTTGATCTTGAAATATTTTTATGTTCAGAGGTTTAAAACTAAAAAAAAAAAAAAAAAAAAAAAAATACAGCGTATGAAACCGCCAAGGGACAGCTAGTTTACAATAATAATGTCTCACCTGTATGCTTCTATTTCTTCATCAAAATTCATATTGTTCATAGGAACAAAATTGGCGAGCTGTGTCACTTTCAGCTGTTGGTTGATATTACACATTTTACAGAGACCATTCCTGGGGGGGCTCTTTTGGAATACCTTTGGTGTCTTCGAAACCTGATCATTGGTAGTGAATAGTGTTTTGTTGTAGTCGCCATCCTGAAAGCAATACATGTATTTGAGGACTGTTGTGTCGACTATCTAATATGCTGTTTAACAAGTCTATGTAGGCCTACTGCTGGGCAAAAGTCATTTTTTTACTTGTCCCTTTCATATTGTGTTCTGCTGTTTAGAAAAAAAATATTTTGTTATTAGTTTCTATTGATCACTTGCTAAATTTGGGGCAACAGTTGGGTATTTTATCTCAAAAGAGTGAAATTATGATTTTGTGTTTAAGTACAATTCAAATTCTTTGCACTATTTCATTGCAGAGGCTAGGTATAAAAGTAACAATGAAAATAGGGAAAAAGTGTACTTTACCTTCGTGAATCCATTATATTGTTCACATTTGGGGCAAGTCCAGTTATTATGTTCTGGATATTTTACCCAAGTATTACTGTTACAAAACCAACAGTTGACACGCCAAGGTAATGCCGACCTGTAGAAAAATAGTTTTAAGTATTGACTGTAATCCGGGCTCGGGCGGGAAATCAAGTGCACAAGAATAACCTCACAAACCTTAATCTATATAGTATCTTTAGAAGCAGAATTAGACACAAAACTGATGTTATAACAATTACTGCTACTTCCATTTTAAAATCAAATCTCATTTTTGCCCAATTCATTGTTTTACACTACAAAATTCTATTTTTTTTAACTTAACCTAAAATACACTCATGTCACCCATTTTTTAAAATAAATTTTTGTTTGCATCTCTCTCTGCTTCTGTCTGTCGTTTAATTTTAAATGTCAGAAAAGAAATGAGGCATAGACCAAATATAGCCTAGCGAAAGTCACACACATGACTACATATACTGCGGACGAGGCTTCTCGAAAAACGGTCACGTCGCGTCATGTCATGTAGCAATGTAGCATCACTAAGCTTTTCTTTTTTTTATTTTAGTTTACCACTCTACAATTCTACATTGTCTGTGGTAACTAAATTGTAAAAAAACAAAGATTAACATGTGTTTTTGTGTTTGCTTGTAAACAATAAAATATTAATTTATGACATAAAATTACATTTATTCAAAACCCAAATTGTGAATAAATTGCAGTACTTAGTTTCTAAAAATGCTGCCGGAATCTGTACTGTATTTGTGCAATTTTGATGAAAAGGCTATCGATTCAAGTAAGGTTATACTTTTAATCTTATCATCTTATTTTAATTTGCTACTCATACAAATTTTGTGCACATTAATCCTTTTCCTTAAAGTATTTCCTGTAAGAGTGACAACACGAAACCCTTTAAAGGTAAAAATTGTTGTTTTCAGAGGATGAGATCATATTAAAGTTATGGAGCAACACTTGGCCCATTGAAGACACTGAATTACTCAAAACTCTATTATCTAGCGGGCTTGACTCAGAGACACTTGAAACAGAATTGAAAAACATCAAAAACAATGGGGTGGGAGATGAGAAAATTATTTCACTAGCTATTAGTGTATTTCTTACATTTTGTGACCAAAACTGGAACCCACACCCTGAAAAGCTAGATTTACTCGCTTATTTGGGAGTTGAATGGCCTGAAGATATTGATGTAAGCACTAGACTGCAAAAGGATTCTGAGCCCCTATATGTGAACATTTTGTATCCAGAACTGTTGTATTTGTCTAGTCAGATTTTTGGTGCCTTGTGTACAGTTGAACAGAACTTGGTAAGATTTTTTTATTATGTTATTAAATTCTTTAACATTCAACAGAAAATTGAAATTGATTGTTATTTTTTGAGGTGTGTCATTCTGGTGTAAACTGACATTTTTTTCAACCAACCTTTCAGCTACACTTGTGGTGGTACTTCCGAAGTAAAGTGGTCCACCAGAGAGCATTGGAAGACACAAGTGCTTCTTTATACACGGAGTTGGAACTCTTGATAGCAAAGCTATCTAATGAGTTGGCCGGTCTCAAAGACAACCCGCGGCTTCAGATCCTCTTGTGTTCAGAGATTGCACAGGCCTTCCTGGTGTATGGAAGAATACAGGGTGCTGATGAATATCTGAATAGAGCCAGAGAAATTTCGGGACTCAAATTGGAATTGACAGGTATATATTATATTTTTTTAATTCAGTAATATGAATGCGTTTGACCTCCATCTAGCCCGAAGGTAAGCAACAATGCAGTCTACAATGGAGCAAGCCTGCCTAGAAGAAACCAATTCACTTGCAACTTGAAGACACCCAGATTATAACTATCAGGAAAAACCTAATCGGGCAGAGCATATAGATTTTCGTTTTTTGTATTCTATGGTAGTATATCGCGGGCTTCAAACCAGAGGGGCGTATAAAAAAATGGCTTTTTTTTAATACATCTGTCATTTCTAAGTGTATTGATACACCATCTCTGTTTTTTTCTTAACTGTAGGTAAATTACTTCAGAAGATATTAATAAAATACAGAGATGGTGTATTAATTACACTTAGAAATGACTGATGTATTAAAAAAAAGCCATTTTTTTATACGCCCCTCTGGTTTGAAGCCCGCAATATAATATGCTTTATCTAGGACTGTACTTTATCTTTTTTTTAATTATCTTATTATGACTTATAGATAGAGTAAATATATGATATACGTCATTCAGTGACTACTCAATGATTTCAGAAATGTAAAATGCTCAGTCATGATTGTAAGCTACAGTGAATACGCAACACTTTTGACAATACCAGGCTGATTTTTGTAACTTAAAACTTGTTATTTATAATGTCATGGTGGATCATTAGTCACTATACTACCTCCAAAGACATATATCTACAGAAATATTAGGCATGACATGAGATTATGAATCAAAATGCATGTTCCAAACTAGGCCAACAGCTGACTTCGCTAATCAATGTGTTGTGTTGTTTTATCTTTATTTTTGAGATGATTTAGAACATTCAAATAAAACCACACTCCTTTGCAGGTATACTCGGCAAACGGACAAAGTTCCAGCAAAACCTTCTACCACAGCTGGCGTTATCTACCGAGCTAGAAAGCAGTATAGAGCGACCATCTGCTGAAGACAGCCACGGCGCCTCTGAGCTGCCTACAGAAATAGAACTGGATGATGATACGAGGCTGAACAAAATTCAGTACAATGAGAAGATCAGCCAAGCGCAGCTGCCAAGTCTGGAGCAGATAATGTGCTTACTTACAGTGTAAATATCTTAGTTGATTTTTCCTTTTAAATTTATTTTGCCTTGATAACTCATTTTGTAATGTATTGTGGACTTATTTGTGATTTAGTTAAACTCATTTTGTCTTATAACATTCAAAATATTTTTAAAAACAAACTTTTATTGCATGATCTTTTGAGTCACACACATGTACCAATCAGACCATTCAGTTCAGTCAGACATTGAGAAGTGGTTCAAGTTTCCACCTGAACAAACATAGTTACATACGCAAAATAATAAAAGCTTTTAAAAATTATGTGCAATAAATATGTGAACATCTGTTTAGTTTTCATATAACAAAAAGACATCAAGGCGACCTACTCGTATTCTATGTTTCACCCACAGTCAGTATCTCCTAAAGTCTCAAGCACGAGATGAGCTTATGAATGAGGAAATACAACCATACATCGAAGCGGTGCTAACGCAGAAGAAAGGCGCGTGGAGCACGCGCGTGGCCGCGCTTCTCATACGATGCAAGATGGAATCCAACCACAAACGGACCGTCGAGCGAGCTATGCTGCAGTGCGAGGCCATTGTTAATGACAAGAGTGGCGCATCTGGCACTACAAGGTAAGCAGTAGACACCTACAAGATTAATTACTGCCTAAAATACATCATGATACATGTATGTATATTGTACGTCGCGAATTTATAAGACCTCATTCACTAATGAGCGCGTTCGGCCCGCAAACCCTCGCATTCGGCGCGGGCATACGGCATACACCCTGAATTAACATAACCTACTGTTTAACCTACTGTACAAAAAATATGGATACATTTTAGAACTGTAGGGTTTCTAGGATAGCTAGAAGCAAGCGCAAGCTAGACTCTCTGTAACTACTTACAATTCCTCTTTATTGCCACCGCAAAAAAAAACCTCAAACATAGTAAAATACATAAGAGAAAGGCGAACAGAAAAATATATAAGAAAAAGTGGTCTCATCAGTAGTTGTGCGTACCCCAGGTTGTCGTACCTGTGGGCGGCGGGGCTGGCCCCGGCGTGGGCGTGGCGGCAGCAGCTGGCCGACCTGTACGTGTCGCTGGGGCTGGTGAAGGCGGCGCTGGAGGAGTACCTGCGCCTCGAGCTGTGGGAGGACGTCATCGTGTGCTACACCATCCTGCAGCTGCGGCACAAGGTAGGTCGCCGCGCTGTGCTGTAGCTCGAGCTTAAGGTAGGACACTGTACTGTAGCTCAGGCATAAGGTAGGACACTGTGCTGTAGCTCAGGCATAAGGTAGGACGCTGCGCTGCAGGTCAGGCATAAGGTAGGACACTGTACTACAAGTAGGCCATTGAACTGCAGCTTATGAATAAGGTAGGACACTACTGCAGGTAGGCTACTGTGCTGTAGCTCTGACATAAGGTAGGCCACTGACGCCACTATTCTGCTGTTTAGTCATATTATGGTAGGCTACTATGCTGAAGCTTAGGCAAAATATAGACTACTATACTACTAAACATAATGAAGTATAAATAATTAAACACATATCCCCTTGTAGAATGTATGTATTAGAATGTCGTGACATTATGGGGCAAGGCGATACTATTTATTTTTTGAATAAATGCCACAAACTTAGTTCTTTCTCAGATTCAAATAAAAAAGACATAATTTATTGCAGGCTGCAGAGGTAATACAACAGCAAATCGACATCAAACCAACTGTGAAACTATACTGTCTATTGGGAGATGCTACAGGTAAATTTAGACATGTATTTCTAGAATAATTAGAAACTTTTCACTGAATGTATAAATCAAAAACCCAAATCATTAATCATGCTTCAGAAATTTAATTTTTCACTACATGTTCTTACAACGATTGAATATCATTAAAATAATGTCTGTTATTCAAATTATAGCTTTAAATCATAACAAAACCTAACCAAAAAGCTAAGGAAATAGAAAATCTATACTTCTATACTAATATTATAAAGAAGTAAAGTTTGTGTTTGTATATTTGTTAAATTGTAAGGGGTAATCTCGGGATCTACTGAACCGATTTTAAAAATTCTTTCACCAATAGAAAGCCACATTATTGCTGAGTGTCATAGGTTATATAAAAAACCGAAAAATAAAAAGGCTTTTACGTGGTAGTCCGTTTTGCAAAGTGAATCGGAGAAAAAACGGTCCGGACGGCGCGCGATGGCTTCGGGTTTAATTAACATTATGCCCAACGAAGTGGGCAAGGGTCAGCTAGTAAGCTATATCTTGATGTACATATTATAATTATGTCTAATATCCCATCAAAAATATTCCTATCGGCTTCACATGTTTACTCCTATCTAATGTTTGTTTTTTTTTAATTTAGCTATATTACTATATTTATTGTAAAATTAACATTGTTTCTGCAGACGATGTGAAATACTATGAGAAAGCGTGGGAGTTCTCCAACTATAAGAGCAGCCGCGCTCAGAGGCACTGGGGCAACTTCCTGTTTGAGCGAAAGAAGTATGAAGAGTGCATCCCGCACTTTGAGAAG
This sequence comes from Alcis repandata, assembly GCA_949125135.1. Taxonomy (NCBI): domain Eukaryota; kingdom Metazoa; phylum Arthropoda; class Insecta; order Lepidoptera; family Geometridae; genus Alcis; species Alcis repandata. The sequence goes on along the minus strand of OX421226.1, from coordinate 2,931,376 downwards.
TCGGTGGAGATCAACTCGATCCAGGAGGGGGTGTGGCTAAGACTTGGGTAAGGGCTTTTATCAATTCAATGATTAATTATTTTTATGGTGATATGACATTATTGAAAAAGCAAAGTATAAATACAGGATAACATTACATATAGGAACAGAAGGTGTTCTTATCGTCAAGTGCGATTTAATATCAAAGTTCGCGATTTTGTTTGTAGGAGATAAAATCCCTGGACTTTTAATTCTATTCTAAATTCCTACAGAATCCAAAAATCTGACTTTTGAACATGAAGATGCTTTCTTTATTAGTACGCCATACACGTTTTTTTCACATGGACATACTCGTAGTGTATGAATCGGCAAATTTTGGTTGCGGTTATAAGATTATTTTTATTGTAAACATTGTTAATTTTCTACAAATGAGTGCTTTTAATTTGTAGTTATTTTAAACCATTGTATAATTGTAATGTGTTTTCTAGTACGTCCCGGTTTTTGGGCAACCTAAAATTCTAACATTAGAGTTGGCTACTCGGGTTATTACAAAGTATATTTTTTTGAGCGGCGTTGATGATGCTTTGCCTGTCGGGAGAGGGGTTTGTAGAGTGTAGACACCCTGTTTAAAACGCTCCATCTCTGTAGGTACGCGGCGCTGGTGTCGCAGCAGTGGGAGAGCGCGGCGGGCGCGTACCGGCGCTACACGTGGCTGCAGCCCGCCTCCTTCGAGGCCTGGAACAACCTCGCCAAGGTGTACCTCAACCTGGGCCAGCGCGCGCGCGCGCACGCCGCGCTCATGGAGGCGCTGCGGTACAACTACGACAACTGGAAGGTGAGCTCGTGCCATAGACGACCTCCGGAGGTTGTTCTGTTTCCTTGCTCTAACTTTGACTTAAAGCAAGCGTGCCCTATCGTAGACCGCATCGTTCCTTACCATCAGGCGAGATGGCGGTCAAATACAAGCCTATAGGTACTAAAAAAAAAAATGATGCTGTCGTTATGTCTCTCACTATCAATTTGGGGTCAAGGGTAATGCTGGCTTGCTCATGTCTGAACTTTGAAAGAAAATACGAATGAAATACAACCCACGACGAAAACCCAGTCGAGTAATTTCTAAAAAACGTGTTAGAGAGATGGCCCGGACCCTTGTCCAAGAATGAGACAAGAATTGTAGTCCTGAAGTTGGTTACTAAATTTTTTTCATGACAAAAGTTCTATTCAAAACTTCTCTTTATTTGGTTATGTCAGCTATGGGAGAACGTGATAATGGTGAGCCTGGACACGGGGCACTTCGAGGACGTGGTCCGCGGCTGCCACCGCCTGCTCGACCTCGTGCACAAGTACGAGGACGTCGAGGTGCTGGGCCTGCTGCTGCGCGCTGTGAGCGGGGACCTGCCCATGGCGGACGGGCGGGGGGCCGGCAGGTAGGCCGATGTAGAGCGGGGACCTGCCCATGGCGGACGGGCGGGGGGCCGGCAGGTAGGCCGATGTAGAGCGGGGACCTGCCCATGGCGGACGGGCGGGGGGCCGGCAGGTAGGCCGATGTAGAGCGGGGACCTGCCCATGGCGGACGGGCGGGGGGCCGGCAGGTAGGCCGATGTAGAGCGGGGACCTGCCCATGGCGGACGGGCGGGGGGCCGGCAGGTAGGCCGATGTAGAGCGTAGACCTGCCCATGGCGGACGGGCGGGGGGCCGGCAGGTAGGCCGATGTAGAGCGGGGACCTGCCCATGGCGGACGGGCGGGGGGCCGGCAGGTAGGCCGATGTAGAGCGGGGACCTGCCCATGGCGGACGGGCGGGGGGCCGGCAGGTAGGCCGATGTAGAGCGGGGACCTGCCCATGGCGGACGGGCGGGGGGCCGGCAGGTAGGCCGATGTAGAGCGGGGACCTGCCCATGGCGGACGGGCGGGGGGCCGGCAGGTAGGCCGATGTAGAGCGGGGACCTGCCCATGGCGGACGGGCGGGGGGCCGGCAGGTAGGCCGATGTAGAGCGGGGACCTGCCCATGGCGGACGGGCGGGGGGCCGGCAGGTAGGCCGATGTAGAGCGGGGACCTGCCCATGGCGGACGGGCGGGGGGCCGGCAGGTAGGCCGATGTAGAGCGGGGACCTGCCCATGGCGGACGGGCGGGGGGCCGGCAGGTAGGCCGATGTAGAGCGGGGATGTGCTACGCGGCGGTCAACATCTGCTCGACCTCGTGCACGGATTTGATCAGTACAGTTCTGTTATCTTATTTCGGTCATTCTGATCCGACATTACAGATCAGTCGGTAGCAGATAACTTTTTTTTCGGATAACATTACCGGTTTTCAGTAGCAGTAAGAAAATTCAGAAATAAATAAATAATGAACTTTAAATAAAAAAAACTTTCCCTATAATTGCAGCATCTTAAAAAAAACTTCCTTTCAAAAACACCTTCCTTCCGTTCCCAGCCTACAGAAGCGCGTGCTAGAGCTCCTCGGTCGCATCACCTCCGTGCACCAGAACCGGCCGGAGGTGTGGCGCCTGTACGCGGACATCAGCCCCTCGCGCCTGCTCGCATCACAGCGCCTGCTGAAGGCCTACCGCGGGTATACACAGGTAATACATATCAGTTTTTTTATGCTATTGAGTGACGAGCCGAGCGAATCGCTCGCCTGACGTAAAACGTCACGTCACGGGAACCGTTAGTTACCGGAATGCAGGCGACTGGCTTACGGCAGGGTAGGCGGAAAACGCTCGTCTTATTCTCACAAGAAAGTAATTCTACTAACATTACAGGGTTGTAAGGAAAAGCTATTCCGATAAAGGCTCATAGTACTAATCATTATGAACAACTTTTACAACCCGCAATTCGCGAATAAATAATCAACTGTTCCATAGAAAAATGTCGACACTCAAAAAATATATGAAACAGCTAATTTTTTTCGCGAATTCCGGTTTGATCCTGTAATAAAAATTGTTCATAATGATGAGTACTATGAGCCCTTTTCGGCTTAGCATACAATTTAGAGCGTGAGCTAGTTATCTGCCTACCTACAATTCTATTTATTTCGTTTTCAGAACGGCAATTGGTCTAACAGCCCCGAGTCGTGTAAGAAAGTGGTCGATCTAGCGATATCTCTCCTCGAGCTCAGTCTGCAGGCCAGACAGGAGAGCGAAGACAAAGACGTGTTACAGGTAACTGCAAATTTTTTAAAATCATTTATTTAAATCTGCGAAAAATCAACTTGAAACAAGTAGTATGTAGATTGTACCTTACGTCTAGTCCTTGTTAAAATCCATCTCGTTTGGCGTTCACTTGTGAAAATTCACGCAACTAATATATTTTTGGTTGAAAAAACAAATCAACCGTTCTTGACATACCATAATTACCATAAATGTAGTTGGTTCTCGACGACAGCGGGTTCTATACAAACCAAGGACCCTAAAATAGGTCTAAAGTTAAGTCTTGTTGGGAAGCCTCTAGGATCAAGTTATGTACTTAATTAATGACGATTTATTATTAAAGTACCCAAACCCTATTCCAGGCGAACTCTCAGCTCTCTTCAGCGCGTCTCACGGGGCAGGCCGTGCTGCGCGCCGCCGAGAAACAAGACTGGCCCGAGACTCGGGACCTGCTGCCGAGACTCAACGAGCTGTTCACCGAGATCACTGAATATATCAAAACAATCATGTAGTGCTGTGTTTTATTTGCATTTTAATCCCGTTTATTTTTAATTAATTAATTATTAGAACGAAAGTAAGCTGCATAGCAGGCTGTAGGCTGCCACCTGATTTTGTTAGTTGATAAATCTTGCACAGAACGGATATTCGTAATAGTTCTTTTACTTCCAATGACAATGAGCCTCACAAAACGCCCACTTCACAAAATATCCACTGGACCAAAATGAGCATTTCCAAAAACGGGCGTTATACAGTATGCGCACTTTCCTAAAAAGCAGGTCAGTGTTGGGATTGTTACCAAGTGGGAAACGATTATATCAGTAATAAAATAAAATAAGAAATCTTTTCAATTGTTATTATTCCATTTCTTTTAGAGATAAAATAGAAACACTAAAAAATTTCCATAGATCTTTAATGGTGGCTCAACATTAGCATAGCACCTGATTTTCATACAGCTGATCTTCAGAACTTCTTATGCAGTATGCACAATACATTCAAATAATAAAAAACAACAAGGAACTAATTAAAAACTCGCGGTACTTTTTGATTCTGTTTTATTTTAATCGCGAAAAATAAACCTAGTGAACAATATGCATGTTTTAATTTTCCTTTTATCGAATACACGTTTTTGTGGATATAACAGAAGTTTAATATGTATATCGACGACAGAAAACGTAGTTGCTGTTAATGTAAGTTTAGGAGTATTTTTATTGGATATATAGGGTTATTCATAAAGGGTATGCTAAGCCGAAAAGGGCTCATAGTACTCATCATTATGAACAACTTTTGTTATGGGACCAACCCGAAATTCGCGAAAAAAAATTAGCTGTTCCATAGAAAAATGTCAATGTCACTCGACAAAATGTATGGAACAGCTGATTTTTTTTTCGCGAATTTCGAGTTGGTCCCATAGTAAAAGTTGTTCATAATGATGAGTACTATGAGCCCTTTTCGGCTTAGCATACCCTTTATGAATAACCCTGTATAGTATATAGGAGTATTTTTGTTGGATTTTAACTAATGATTAATTTTTGACATTTTGGCCGATTACAGGAAATACGTTCCCTGTCGTCGAAATGTTGAAAAATCAGGCATTATAGCTATGGTTAACCAAAATTGTATGAAAATTAGGAACTACATAAATAGGTTACAGACTATAGGTACTAGATTCAACTTAAAACTGGCAAAATGAGTTTTAAATCACAGATATTCGAGCACACAAATTTCAAGATACATTTGAGTCGTTTCTGTATAACTAAAGTTATCTTACTGCTCTAAATTTGTACCGTACTAAGTCGATTATAAAAGTATCTGCCTTCACTTTGGGCTTACAGCCTGTTGATCGGATACCATATCCGATTCTCTTTTGATTTGTACCAGTTTAATGCCAAAGTAAGATTCAAAACACCTCAGTAACAAAGCAACCAGCGCTTACAGTGACTCTCATAAAACTAAAAACAAAAAATTGCGCACGATATGCAGCAGCCTTAAACAATCGACCCAGCAATCAATTCAGCTATCCGAAATTCGAATGCTTTCGAATCGAATGTATCCGAAAGCCATTTTAACTTTCGATTTCGGATCATGTTTCCGTGCGGGCGACAAAATGCGAATAAAAATAATGAACCTATTTGTCGAATCTTTCCGATCCGACCACGCTTCGACGATATGAACCGCGAAAAATTCCCGTCTTCGAATTCTTTCCGAAGGCGGAAGACTTTTCGAAGATAATCGTCGAATAAATTCGACTTTCGAGAAGAAAGGATTCAAAGATTTGACAAATGAATTCATTATTTATATTCGCATTTTGTCTCCCGCACGGAAACATGATCCGAAACCTAAAGTCGTTGTTTTTCGGATACATTCTATTCGAAAGCATTCGAAGTTCGGATAGCTGAATCAGCCTGCTGGTCCCTATTCTGTCGCGTGCGATATTATCAAGGTCTCTGTTTCGCTCATTAGAATAGTCTTAGAAGCGAGAGTGATAGAGACAATGGGCCCAAATTTGATAATTTTTGTAAAAGTATTTATGTCCTGGTCTTGTATCTATATTACAATAACAAAGACCGATGTATTTTTAGTTAGTTTAGACCTGTCAAATAAAAATAAATCTTTAAACTTGGGCCCAATATCACATGTGCTAGAATACATTTCTTTATTATTCAATAATTGTTATTTACAAATCTACACAGAACGTATATTTGCACTATTGATAATAAAATTTAATGTACTTAACACTACCGTAGCACTTATTTTCTCGAACGCCGCTTCAGAAATCGTTTAGTTTATCTCTCTCAATAGAAGTAAAATACTTTCGACAATAAATTAAACAGGTAATAAAACGAGACTGCATGTTTAAAAACTTGGTTCTATGAATGATCAGCATTCGAGAAAGCAGACGTGTTTTTTGGTAACTTTTCGACAACCGCTTTCAAAAAAACAAGACACTTAGAGCTGGTTCAGACATGGCGGATTCCGCGCGGATGCAAATCGCGCGGTTTTCGATTTCGATTGTCAATCCGCCCGGACAGGTATGAACGAATGAATAGGCGCTAATGTAAATAAGATCCGCGCGGTTGACCCGCGCGGTTTGGAACCGCGCGGATTCCGCCGTCTGAACCAGCCCTTAGAAGACAAGGGCGCCTTTCTTCACAGTCATTTCAACTTTAGTTCCCTTTTAATATGATACAAAAGTAAAGCAAAATATAGATTTTATAGCGTGACAGTTTAAACAATGACATTTTGTTTAGTGTATAACCTGCCTATATGACAGACTAACTGCCACCTGGCGGTTTCACCCGCTGTTTTTTCTTAATTTTTAAACCTTCCCTTAACTTATACAAATAATATTTCAAGATCAAAATTAGCGAAATCGGTCAAGCCGTTCTCGAGTTATAGCGAGCCAAACGAACAGCGATTCATTTTTATATTATACTAGCTGACCCCCCGCGGTTTCACCAGCTGTTTTTTTTTAACTTTTAAACCTTCCCTGTAGTAGAGCAAACAAAACAAAACAAAAACCAACAACAAAGATCGGACCAATTTCTGAATACACCTATAAATATTTGACAACTTAGTGACACTATTTTTTATTTCTAAAAAGACAAAAGAGTTCGGACATCCCGAGTTAACCGTACCAAACATCAAATGTTTCAAAGGTAGGAACAGTTTGTATTGGAAAATTAAATTGTTGATTTTAATATTTTTCTTTACTTATTATTAATGTTTCTCACCGTTTAAACCTTCCCTGAACTTTTACAAATATTTCAAGATCAAAATTAGCGAAATCGGTCCAGCCGTTCTCGAGTTTTAGCGAGACTAACGAACAGCGATTCATTTTTATATATAAGAAATATAAGAAAGAAAGAAGAAGATTATCAATTTTGTATACATATAATTAAAGCTAAGATTTCAATTAAAACATACAGTCGAATTCAGAACCTCCTCCTTTTTTGAAGTCGTTTAAAAATATTTAGTCGTGTTGAGTTACAATCTTATAATTATGTAATGTAGAGTATAATATCATTATTTGAAATACAATTAATTTGTAATTTAAGAATTTAAAGCTTAATTCAATTTTATTATTTTAAGCACTAAGATAAATTAAAGCATTCAAATGGGTGTCTGGGTTCAACTGGTATTGTCGCGTATTTTTGTACCATATACAGGTTTATTCATAAAGGGTATGCTAAGCCGAAAAGGACTCATAGTACTCATCATTATGAACAACTTTTACTATGGGACCAACCCAAAAAAAAAATCAGCTGTTCCATACGTTTTGTCGGGTGTCATTGACATTTTTCTATGGAACAGCTGTATTTTTTTTTACGCGAATTTCGGTTTGGTCCCTTAGTAAAAGCTGTTCATAATGATGAGTACTATGAGCCCTTTTCGGCTTAGCATACCCTTTATGAGTAACCCTGTATAAAGGATCTGAAAGTTGAAATTGCTTTGAAAGAGCGCTCGTTTCAGCGCATGACTGTAAAGTGTCTAGCGCCTCAGGGTGGTTCCACGCCGCCGCAAAAACAAAATACACGAGAAAAATCACTCGGTGCTGATTTACAAGGAACTTTGAATGTTAACTACCTAATTCTGAGATTTTTTATTTCTAGCTGAGTTTACTGTCCTACCCGCATTTATCCAGAATCATTTATTAATGAGATTTACAAGAGATTATATTAATTGTTAAGGTACACGAAAGTCTAGGACAATTACAACAGATTGCCCTCAAATGAATTGTGAACAAAGAAAGGCGACCATAAGAAAATATTAAAAAAACAATAGCAGCAATGCCAAAAAAATTACAATACCGACATAGAATTAACACACTAGAATATAAGCACTAAAACGTGAACCTACCAATTTTAACTGGATTTATTTGTTTACTTTTTATTTTTCACTATTTTACAGCACATAATGGCTTGACCAACGTCGAAACACAACTGTGTGCCTAGCACAACTTTGACGTAAAAATGAACGCCATTTACGCCTGTCATTTTCCTTGACGAGCGTAAATGGCGTATACTTTTCTATCGAATATAACTCGCTACGTATTTTTACGTCAAAATTGTGCAAGGCACACTGATTGCCTGTTGTGACGTCACGGCCAACATGGTATAGCCAAACCGTTTATCTTAGCCCTCGCGTGCGCGGTAGTGCGCGCCGCCCTCAGTCCCCCGCGCCGTCATACCCCCGCGCCTCTGTACCGCGCAGGCGAGGACTAAGATAAACAGTTTGCCTATAGATATCTCTATTGGACATTGATTCTGAGATTACGGACGGTTACTCTACGTTGCTACGAAAGGTATTTCCACTTACATACCATTTCGATGCTCAAGACACAAGATACAATTCCTCCATTAACTTTTTCGTAGTATATTTCAGTTAGATCTCGTTGCATAAATTTTTTACAACTCCAAAATAGTTTTTAGACACTAAATCATAGGCCTTCCTAATAATCATATAATTATTATGAAGATTTGAGTATTCTTTTGTAAATGTTTGAATTTACATAATAGTTTTCACTTTTGACTTGTGAATTTTTTATTTATGAATATCTATACATATCACTTTCGAGTTTCGAGAACAGATAAGGAAACAGACAAATATAATATATGTTCGTGTACGTTAAATGACCTTGACTGCGCATTTAACTGATTTTTGTCTGACGGATCGAAGGGGGCATTTCGACCTCACGACTAGTTGTTGTGTACATGTGTGCGTGCATGCACCAATTTACCCCCACTACGTCGCTTTTTCCTTCAGCTATTTACCGTATTTACTTGTTTGTATATAATATCTTGCTACGTGTTGAGATGATCTTTGCAGTAACAATATTTGTTGAGATTCGGATGCGTGGCGCTTATACAACTCGGCTCGTCGTTATATCTGAAACACATTTATAAATTGTTGTAATTACACGGTAATTATATACGTATCTTTTCAGATAAACCTAGAGAAAGATAGAGCACTGCTATAATCTGACTGAAGCCACTAACTGACTGAATTCTGGGTAGCATAGACCTGTTATACGTGAAATTTAACATCAGGCGAGCAATTTGTTCGTATCGTCAGCCACATGTACAAAAAAAATCTTTTTACACATACTCGTACATATGTGTTGTAGATTAGTCATTTTTTTGTGTTTGTTTTCTGTTTTCGTGTTGTTTATGTTTTTTTATTTATTTTTTTGTTAATGTGTTTTTTTTGTTGGAGCTGGAAAATATAAAGACGTAAATTAAATAGTGCAGGTGTGAACTGGTTTTTATACTTACGCATTGATGCGGGATATATCTCTCTCGTCGAACACAAACTTGTCTTCCTGGATGAGGTACAATGCCGACGCCTCGTACACACCGTGGCCCGGACCCACCGACACCTGGACGTGACAATATATTTTTTTTATACAGTTACAGGCTTGCGTTTGACCGCCATCTCGACTGATGGTGGCTCTACCCACTCGGGCAGAGTAGAAACTATTACTATTTAGAAGAAAATAAAAATAAAACTGTGGCTTAACACTTCTATTGTATTTAGCTATATTACGAGCATACCAATGATATTGATTCGAATTGTCTTTTGGGCAAAAATAGGATTCTGTAATATCATTTTCCAAACTAATCTGACAGCACCAAAAATTGTCTCATTTATTTTCGGCGTGCGAGAGAGAACTACGATGATACTGATTTATCCGACGAGCCCTTTCCGGCTCAGCATCCTAATATAAACCTAGCTGTGGTGTCGTAAACCTACCTGAAAGATTCCCAGACTTTTCTAAAAAAAAAAAAGATATAAAACCCCAACCTTTAAACGGCTGAACCGATTTTCATCAAACACAGCTAAGAACACTCCCAACTAATTCATCTGTCAAACAAAACAAAATCGGTTCATCCGTTCAGGAGCTACGATGCCACAGACACGTCAAACTTATAACACCCCGTCGTTTTTGCGGCAGGGGCTTTTTTTATTTTTCTTTTATAGATAGGATTGCGTTTGACCGCCATCTCGCCTGATGCCTTGCCTGACGCCAGCACGCTTGCCTAGAAGAAACCGATTCATTCGTGACTTGAAACAAGAACATTATTTTTACAAAACAAAAACAAAAACCGACTTCAAAAGACCGACTATTGAGTTATTCATCTATTTGTCGCGCACGTACTTAATGCAAATTTAAGACTTATATGGTTTTCTTATGGATACCATTATCAGAACTGGACTAAATTGAAATGGGACCAAATGGGAAGCGTCAGCTTTCTAATAAAAAAAGAATCATCAAAATCGATTCACCCAGTCAAAAGTTATGAGGTAACAAACATAAAAAAAAACATACAGTCGAATTGATAACCTCCTCCTTTTTTGAAGTCGCTTAAAAAAAACACGTGTGTAATGCGTCCTGCCGACTCGTACCTTGACCTGGTAGTTCTCCCTAGAGACGGGCGTCCGCGCTGAGAACTTGCCGATGTACCCGTCCGTGTCGTGAGCTTCTTTAAACGCGAGCAGCCGACTGTTGGCCCTTTGTGCCGACACCCACTCCGTCGAGGTGAGCGTGCGGGGCTCGCAGAGAGACCTGCGATACAAATAGATTTAGATGTTTATTAACCTTATAACAAGGATCAGTTACAATTAGGTAAGTCAATAACATAACAAATAAATTTATTAGTGTAAAATAATTAAATTATGTCGATGAAAATTGTATATTATTAAAATGATAAAAAATTAATAAAAAAATTATGTCAACAGATTAAAAAAAATTGTAAATAATCATAAAATGTAATTTGTAAAAAAACGTTCATTTAGTTTAGTATTCGTAAAGTAATTAAGCTTATAAAAGGCATATTCAATAAAAAAAGTTTTAATGAAAAGGATAAAAAGTAGCCTGTGTTAATCCAGACAATTAAAGACCTTAATTCCAAATTTCATGTAAATCCGTTCAGCCGTTACAGCGTTCTTTAGTAACAGACATACATACTTCCATCTTTATATCATTAGTATTAGTACAGATCAGTCGTTTTGGCGTGATTGAGCCCACAAATTGACTAAGTCGAGTTAGTACTCGTATGTTCACCTGACTGGGTCGGTGAGCGAGTTGAGGAAGGCCACGAAGGCGTCCGCAGCCCGGCTGTAGGCGGGCGCGGCGGGCGGCACGCGCTGCCACGCGAGGCAGGCGCACCAGTGCGGCTCGATGCCGGCCTCGCTGCACGAGCGGGTGCGGGGGACCTGGGGACGAGGAGCCGGGCGGGGGACCTGAGGGCGGGGGCCTTTTTTTTTTTTTTTTGTTTACCCAGTGGAAATCCTTTATGGATACCACGCCCGCCCCGGGGGAGACAGGGTGGTTATGTGGGAGTCTCCGCCCTAGTGGCGGCATACCCACTAAAACCACTGGGGAATTCATCGTCCGCCTGGTAGGGCAAGGTGGTGTCGCGTTAGCATTGACCACCTTGCCCCGGCGACGGGCCCGATTAGGGCCCCCTGCATGGCGGCCAAAAATATTTTAGCTTGTAACTTGGTAACGAGAAAAAAAAAATTTTTCTTCGTATGTAACCGGTTACAAAACACAGTTACATAGGCGGCCGAAAGGCCCCCTGCACCCATGGCGGGGTGACCCTGTTCCCCAGGATCACCCCCCAGACAGTGTGGGGTCGTGCAGGCCGGGAGAGTCCCCCGACTCTACCGGCAACCCCAATGCCGAGGAGCAAGGAGACGGGCGAACCGCCCTCTCGCTCCCCAGCCCCGCTCGCTCGCACGTGGCGGGCAGTGTGGTTAGCACCACCCACCCCGCCTTAAGCCCACGTTCCTTTCACACCCGGCCGCAAACCTCACGCGGCGAGGTGCAAAAGGAACCCTACTCTTTCCCTTGCACTCTCGACCGCGACCCACACGCGGCGAGGAGCACAAGGAAAACCCTCCTGGTGGCACCGCTGTCACCGCCCGAGCGTGGAGCGCAGTTTCCTCCAGCGTCCACCACACTCGTCACCGGTGGCAGCAATGCCACCGTCCAAGTGTGGAGCGCCGCATCCCCCGGCGTCCACCACACTCAGACCCTCCTCCTTTCCTTGCACTCCCGACCGCGACCCACACGCGGCGAGGAGCACAAGGAAAACCCCCCTGGTGGTCCGAGCCATCGCTCAGACCCCGGCTCATCCGCTGTGCCCTCTGCTGCCAGAGGGACACGCGGAAGGCCCCACCTCGGGTTCCTCTTCGTTTCACCGGGCTCAGTGCCACGGCTACTTATCCTCCCCGCCACGGAAAGGCGGGAACCCATTCGGGGGGGGGGGGGGGGGGAGGGCGGGGGCCTACCACAACGTAGCTAGTATTCGATAGAAAAGTGTATGCCATTTGCTGAACAGTAGGTATACAAAATTTATCTTGAATTTAAAAAACCGACGAGCTCATTTCAATCACTATATACTCGTACTCAAACCAGAGACAAAATCGTAAAATTTTAACAAATACGTCGAGCTCGAATGTCAATTTATCGATTGATAAAGTTCCATACTTGATACGAATAGATTAAACAATTAAACATCTAAAATGTTGATAGGGTCTCAGGGTGGCGGGAGCAGTGCTGGGCCGCGCAGGGTAATGAATTATAAGAATTCAAAATTCTGGGTGGCGCAGACCTGTTGTGACGTTTAGCATCAGGCGAGCGATTTGCTCGTCTCGTCACTCAAAAGAATAAAAAAAAGTGCTGAATCGTCCAACATACCGGCTCGAACAGCGTGAGCCCTCTCCTGAGGTCGGCGCCGTGTATCTTGTAGGTGTTCATGTGGCGGCGCATGTCGAGCGCGTCCAGTATGGTGGCGTGGATGTCGTGGGGTGTTGTCAGAGCGTCGGCGTTCGTCACCAGATTTGCCTGCAGACATATCGTTTATTTAGGAATCACAAACCGCAATATTGATCCCAGAGGCTGTCGAACTAATCATAGACTGTATGTCAGTCATATCAACGTTGAACCTTAGCTCGAGCCTGTACTGAATTTAGTTGTATTTTGTCTCGCTTTCTTCTGTAGCTGACCGTGCGAGACAAGCCAACGTACCAATATATCGGGGCGTCTGTCCGTGAGCTTCCTCGGTAGACATATCGCCATCAACGGGAGCCGCTCTTCTAGCTTCCCTTGCAGCGTGCTGCGAAGGTTGGCGTATCTAAAACGACAACAATATATTAAAAAAGTAATTGAATTAAGGATTTAAAAATATCTGACAAGAACAACAAACATTTAAGCTTACATACATACATCCCAAGGGCGGATCCAGGGGATGGGGGCATCTAGGGGGCTCAACCCCTTCCCCTCGATAACTGAAAGCCCTGCCCTAGTTTTTATTTCCCACTGCCACCTGGCTCAAGCACCGTCCAAACCAAAAACCTGGATCCGCCATTGAGGTGTCTACCTCCTACCTCGCCTACCCCTACCGCCTGGTCGCGTCGTCTGCCGTCAAGATCATGTTGAAACCCTGAGCGACAACTTTGAACATGGTCGATGAAGCCTTGAGCCTCACGTGTCCAACCTCGGCCCATGGTCCCCCAAAACCAGTAGCATGGTACTATCGAGTCAGCTCGCGGCCCGCAGTGGGCGCAGGAAAGGTACTGTCGCGTCTTCTGCTGTTGAGATCATGTTGAAGCCCTGAGCGTAACATGTCTTACCTCGGTCCATGGTCCCCTTAACCAGTAGCATGGTACTATCGACTCAGCTCGCGGCCCTGAGTGCGCGCAGGAAAGACCGTCGCGTCTTCTGCTGTTGAGATCATGTTGAAGCCCTGAGTCACAAGTATCTTACCTCGGTCCATGGTCTCCCATAACCATCAGCATGGTAGTATCGAGGCGGCCCTCGTCCCGCAGCGCGGTCAGGAAGCGCACGGTCGCGTCGTCTGCAGTCGAGATCATGTTGAAGTCGTCGTGCGTAATGTCCGCTACGAACGTGAATGCGAAGTGACGGCCAGGGAGCTCCAAAAACTGGTGGAAATTACATCTAATTGGTGGAAAGTAAAGAGTTTAGATTACAGCTTTCGATCCCTAGGCTTTTTTTAATCTCGGGATTTAAAAAAGCTGAAATTTTGGGATTGTCCATAGGCAAGTCCATAGATTGTACATAGACAGTCCTGGGATTATAGACGGCTATATAAAGCATCAGGTTACCATATAAAAATAAGCTTTTTATTTATGTTTTATTCGCAAAATGATTAAATATTAATCAGTCAAAAAAATAGGAAGTAAAACTTTAACAAAACTCAACTTCAATCTCTGGAATGAGCAAACTATAATATTACATGTTTCCAGAACTAAAATCATCTCAAAAGTGCACGCCATTTACACCCATCAGGACCACCCTTGACGGGCGTAAATGGCGTACACTTGTCTATCAAATACTCGCTACGTATCTTCGTCAGAAGTTGTGCTAGGCCTATAGTAGTGTAGTTTTAGTAAACGGCGGGTCTACGCTACACGTCTAGAGCATAGTTTAAAGCTGTCTCAAGACCAGGCGAGTTTATCAGAGTCTCACCTGTTCCGTAATGTTCATCATGAGCTCGTGTCTCGGCGTGTCGCCCACGCAGTAGGGCCCGGGCGAGCTCCCTATCCAGGAATTTGACTTTGCTTGTTCGAGAAAAAACGACCTCAGGTAGTGGTCGGCCGGCTGAGTCTTGAACCCGTTGAAACGGTACTGAAACGTGCCTATTCCGGGCATGTCTTCGAAATACGCTGTACGGAAGCTGTAAAAGTTTTCAAACAAGGGTAAATAAGCGCTTTGATTGTGAAGGATTATTTTAATTAATCAAAATTTTTTTGCTGACGGCTTCATACATTTTTTTAGCTTGGTTTTTAGTTCTAGCTGGATGGTAATTTTACGCCAACCACTTGTATAAATATGTACTATTAAATACATACATATTACATATATATATTAATGTAAAAATCTTACCCGCGCGCTTTGAGTTTATAAAATATGAAAGGCATTCCATCCAAGGTATTCTTGTTAATTGATTTCCTCACATCAGGCAACTCCAACTCGGTTTTTCCAGTCAGAATCGGAAAGAGTGCTGCGGGGGTGCCATCTCCCACGATGTTATATCTGTAAATATATTTGAATCAAATCAGTTTTAGCATTCTGAACCTAAGAGAAAAAAAGGGCTCAGGCCATCTTTTTCTCTCGTTTTAACTCTAACAGAATATCGTTCTTCACATTCTCGTGAAGTGCATCCGCTGACTAGCATTTCGTCGTTTCCAGTGTAAATCTTGCCTGCTTCAAGTGAGAAAAAGATTCTTCAAAGGTAGGCAATGCAAAGAAGATTGGGTATTGGAGGTGTCCATACGCGGTAACCACTTACGTATCGTCTGGTGGCCTGTCACTTGTTTGCCACTTATTTTATATACAAAAGTTTATAGGTGTAAGCTTACCCATTTAGTACTGTAGCCTTCAGCTCTTCTTTCAGAAACTTGTAGCTTTTCGGCATTTTCCGAATGAATCCGTTTTTGGCGGTGGAATCGAATCCGAATATGAGGACGTCGATGGGGTCGTCCCCTTCTTCGAGTGGGCTGGGTATTGCAGACTTGCGGAACCCGGTGGCAAATCCGTTCCATTTTGAAGCGAGTATGCTGTTGAGAATGGAGGTATTATAGGATGTAAGCACTTAATAAACATATTTTCTTTTCTTTCAGGTACACAGGTTACAAATGTTTCTATTCATGAAAGTACTGAATTGAGCCCCAGTTTTTTTAAAGATTTTTTTCATGTTTGCTGCCCATTTAAGTCTAATGTGAAAAAGAAAATTTTAAAATACTAGAGCTATATTCGAGCAATTCTTAATTTCGTAAATTCCTGACTTAAAATTATTCAAAAAAACTCTTAATATCAATTGCAACAAAACCACCGTTGACCAGTGATAATATAAGTCTGAACTGATTGTTATATTCGATTAAAATCAATACTCACTCGTCTATTATAGTTCCCACACACTGAATCTTCACATGGTCACTCTTCTCCAAGGTGTACGCATCGTTTCCTTTCACCAACGTAGGTTTACCGAGAACGTATTTATAGTCGTTCAGGTGTATTATGTCGGTGTAGGTGCATTTGATACCCTTCGTCGTTTCGAGGATCTCTTTTTTAACTCTACATTCGTGAAGCTGAAAAAATTACTTCAAGACTTTACAACGATAAAAAAACGATAAGTAATCTTCAAAAAGATTTTCTTGGATCATATCTAAGAACATTTTCGCCCTAGTCACAAACAAAAAAAAATCGGTTTAGCCGTTTGGGAATACGTTAAACTTTTAACAATTTGTTTGCGCTGGGGCTCAAAAATAGTTGTTAAAAAACGTAAATGGGAACTGCATTGGTTCATACATTAGTCTATCGAATACTTGCTACGTATCGACAAGAATTTATGGTAGGACAGAAATAAATTATATTAGTACTCACGTAACATTTCACCCAATCACGGCCGCTGCACACCACTTTTGGCAACTCCTTGTCAAACTTCGTCACTTCTTTGGCAAACGGATCCAGACGAGGTATCTCACAGCCTGTGCCCTTGTCTTCTTTTAACGCTTCTTCTAGTTTGGTCTCTATGTGTCTGTGATTAATGTGAATAACTTACTGTTATGATCTACACTATATACTCACGTAAACCGTAAGTAGCTGTTGATATTAAATATCATAGGCCATACTTATAAACGGTGCTTAAAGTATAAGGGCGTTAGTTTGAACGGCGCACTATAGTTTTGTATTGTGCAAAAGTTAAGACATCTGTCAATCTATGAAACGTTTGTAAGTAAGGCCTAATATGTTAGTACAACAAAATGTGTCAAAACCTCTTCAGTTTTCATAGTAGTAATAATTCAGGAATGTCGCGTCGTGATCTTTCTTTGATTTGTTTGCGACATCTTCTTGCCTTTAGCGGCATGTCGCGCATACTGGTGGCCAAAGTGATGCAAAGACATTGCACTGAAGTGGTGGAGTTGTAAGCATCTTTACAATACCCATATAATTATTTATGTGACCGTAAGTAACCCAAAAGAACGAAGAAGG
Organism: Alcis repandata; assembly: GCA_949125135.1. NCBI lineage: Eukaryota > Metazoa > Arthropoda > Insecta > Lepidoptera > Geometridae > Alcis > Alcis repandata. The sequence goes on along the minus strand of OX421226.1, from coordinate 2,914,230 downwards.
TATAAAACCAGCCGTAGACTATCTTCGCTTCGCCTAATCAATTTATATTATGGTTAGTTCATGGAATGACAAAAGTTATACACAGATTTATGTAGTTTTGCGCAATTGTAGTGGAAATGATAACATAGCACGATAGCAGAGTAATAACTCTTAATGACTAAAGATGTTTATTTAGCCAAACTCATGAAAGCAGGATTTGTTTTGTTTGCCCATCGTGATTACATTTTGTTTATGAAGTGAACAAGAACATGCGATGTAAATATTTTAATAAGAAAGATTTTTGACGCTGATGGTGATGAAACTTTTTAGCCCAAATTTCACGCCGTTTTAATTTTCATACATTTGGCTAAATATGTCTTTAAATGAAGCCTATTTGACTGTTGTCAGCGCCAGATTAAGCGGTAGGAGGATACATAGGATCCGACAAACAAACATACTTTCATAAGAACCCCTTATTTTTGGGCAGTTATGTGAAAAAATATAATATGACTTGTTATAAAAACGCCCGAAGGAGATCCATTGAACCTCTCACGACGTCATCTCCCCAACGAGTCACACTGTGACTCGTTTTGGTGTGACTGGTTGGGAACCTCTCCCAGACCCTAGTTGCCTCCGAATCAAGGTTTGTTGGACTGTTCTATATTCAGAATCGCTTCGCGACTTAAATTGGCAGAACACTACGATTTTTTAACAATTATCGGATTATCTGAAGAATGTTTCCCTTATATTGAAAAAAAACTTAAGTACCTGAACCTAAAAATAACTGTTTTTTTATTTCATTAATTGAATCACGTATCAAATTGTTGGAACGGTGTTGGCAAAACGAAGTTTTTATGTGAACCCTTTCGGACGAGAATTAACCAAAATATATTTTCGTTTTTGTAATTCTGTTTTAAATATCTCTGAACGAAATGTAAAAAATCTTGTTTGAATATGGTTGAATACTTTTTGCCCCTAATAATTTCACTTAATGTTACAAAGTTAGAATCATGCATGCAAGTGAAATGTTACGGCACAATTAGCGATACCAACATGTACGTAGGTATAACACTCATATGTTACAAACTTTTATTATAAAAGTCTCTGACATGGCTTGGCAGTTGTTATTATAGGACAAACAACCTGAAAAAACTGAACGTGGCATCCGACCCACGGTTGCGCTGTTGTAAATGTAACCAGCCGCGGTCACCCTCTGAAGACTGACCGTGTCGTCCATTGCTTATTATCGGTGGTCTTTTACGAACTCCTATTCGAACAACGCTACAAACTCTATGTTAATTTACATCTCTTACTTGATTATTCACTGTAAACTAAAAAAAATGTTCACACGCAAACTAATTTGCTAGGAACAGCTAATAGAAATACCATACAGGGTTATAGAGGTAAGCAAACAACAAAATAACAACTTAATTTAACAGCTAAGCAAATTACAACTTTTGCTATATAACCAACCCAGAATTTGCGACAAAAAAAATCTGCTGTTCCTAGAAAAATGTCAATGACACTCGACAAAATGTATGCAAAAGCTGTTTTTTTTTCGCGAATTTCGGTTTGGTCCCCTAGTAAAAGTTGTTTATAATTACGAGTACCTACTATGAGCCCTTTTCGGCTTAGCATACCATCTCCTTATAACCCAGTATAATTCTGCGTCCATACCTACAAAAACCGTGTTGGTGCCATCCCAAGGCCGTTATCATTAATTTTTTCACCAACACGGTTCTGTTTTCTGAACTAATTACGGAGTGGGCGGAACCCGGCTTCTACAGTTACCTATAGCTATGCGAAGCTACGCAATCAATCCTACCATTACAGTTTACAGACGAAAGAGAACCTAATTTATATTGAAAAAGTTTATATTTCACTAATAAAACTAACCCATATCTATCCAATAAATAATCGTATTGTGTTGGTTTTCTTCCGCGGAAGTAATCTTGAATTACAAAAACTAATACAAGTACAAAGCGCCAAGTTCGTTGACGCCATTTCACCACATTGGCAAATGGCGCCAACGACCTTGGCGCCAATCCAAATCCTTCAGAGTTGCCTTGAATAAGTCCATACAAAATCGATACATCCATCACACATTGGAGTCGCTAATCGTGCAAATAATTATGCAGTTTATTATTTATATGAAAAGCTTTAAAAGTACAAATAAAAAACTACTTACTTAATTATATCATTTCTGAAAAAGCAAAAAAGAAAAAACAATTAGTACATGCGACGAAAAATCAAATCATAAAATAGCGTCAGCCAACAGCAAAAGTTTCTATGCAAAGCCAGTACATATTATATTTTAGACTAATTTAATTATACAAAGACACAATGATGATATCTACAAAATTGTACAAAACAACAGGGACTGACTAATGTAATGTAACATTTGGTGTGAATGATTTATTTTATTCGACCTATGTTGGGCAAAGGTCTCCCCCAATTTCTTCCAGTTTTTTTAAGCCTCCTGAATTCGTCGCGTCGTCGACAGATTATTTCAAATAAACTGAAATCAGTATAATTATATAATCTAGCATAATTGTTTCATGCAGCCTTAGTCAAGGCAAAGAAATTTCGTGCGAAGGTACTAAGTGAAGCGCAGCACTTGCCAAGCAAAAACACGGCAAAAACTGGAGCACGGACAGTGCTTTACTTTTATTATTCACCATCATTTTTTCGGGTCCATACAATGTTAGCATTTAATGTACTGTTAATTATTTTGCCACTGTTGCAAATTGGAATCTTGAGGTTCCGTGTTGTTTTAAATACTTACAACACAGAACCCTCGACTAGCGAGTTTTTCATTTTCCTTTGAAAACTTATCTTCAAGCATGTTAAAAATGTGCAAAAGCGATAGCTCTGGCCGCGAAGGCTAACTTTAGGGTTTCATGCGTTCCATGCAAAAAGAAAAACATCTCACCTGCTTGAGAAGGCATTGATAGAAGTCTCTGAGACATTAATAGAAGTGGCGACGAGTTTAGAAGCGGTACTACTGTGCCGTGCATATTTAGAAGTAGTGAAGTAGTATTTAGTTTCTACAGTTCTTTCACTGTGCATTAGGCGAGTAGAACTAGAAGTAAAACCAAGACTAATAAAAGCGATCACAAAGTGCACAATTAGCTAGAATTAGTCGCTGGGTTTCCAACACCTTGGCTATATTCACACCGACGTCTGGGCGGGTTTTGGGCTTTTGGGTATCTGAAAGATCTTCATAGACAAAAACTCGCCCAGGTGTCGGGTGGAAGATTTCTCTTCATTAGAATAGAATGAAGGGATTCACTTATCATATATGTGGGTTGGATTAACTTTTATTATGGGGCCAACCCTTAAATCACCAAAATTATACAGCTGTTCCATTTCATACAGCATTTTACTATGATACAGCTAATTTAAAAATAATAACTTAAAGGATACCATCGTAATAATACCATACCATACCATACCATCGTAATTTGGTTTACGTCTTTATTCATACCTGTAGCGAAAAACTGTGACCATTTTTTGAGCAGTTTAATGACTATAAACTTCTAGGGATTATTAACCCTTTGACTCGGGTGACACCTGTTAAACTCTACACCGGTAAGCTCGGACGCGTTTTGGCGGGAAAACCGCCTTCATAGCAGACGTTTAGAAAAATTACGAATCTTTAAAAACTATCAAATATTTTTAATTTATGTAAAAAGCAGTCCATTATATGATAACGCTGCTACATTTTAACGTTAAATTCAACAAGATTTAAATTTCAAACAATTTTAATTTATACAAAAACATGGAAACAAAAAAAAATTCGTTTTTCAAATTTCATTTCATTCATCTCATTTGTATCCAAAAAAACTAACATAATATTGTATTCACTGCTTCATTATTGTAGTGAAAAGGTCTACACATATGCCATGATCAAAATTATAATAGGTTTTACTTACCTTTTACAAGAAAACAATTGATAATCACTCACAAAACTTTGCGTCACGACAGCACGAAAATGGCGTTTTTCGAAATGGCCGAGTCGACGACTGCGCTTTGAAATATCGCTATTATTATACACCAAAATAAGGAGGGTTTATTCATCTCTTTGTTTCTATACAAACCACGCCTATTTAGTTCGTTCAAAACCGATCTATACACCTTTTTAAAGAGGGTAGCGCGTACGTACAAATGTGTACGTTTCCGAGCCAGCCGTGGTCGAGTTTGTCGAGGACAAATGTGTACGTTTCCGAGTCAGAGGGTTAAAGTCCCCTAACAAAATCACGTCACGCAGCTCAGTGTTGCTTGGTTTAAATTATAGTTACTATAAATGCAGGTTGCAGGGGTACTTTTTACCCAACTCTCTAAAAAAGGTAGTTTTGAGGTGTCAAGTATGTCTGTTTTTGTTATTACCTACTGCCTAAACGGTCTGGCCAGTTTAGGACTTTTACAAGCTTTTTTAATTTATCCCTAATCAAATCTTGCAAGTAAAATTATACGATTTTTTTTTATAAATTTTAGAGCATTTAAATAAAATCTTGTTTTTAAACTTTACAGATTTAACAGCATGTATGAGCATTAAATTCCCCCCGTACCTAAATTTGAAGAGGTGGCAAATAAATACTATATTATGGCCATGGGCTATAATCTTATTTCAAACTAGTTGTTGCCCAACACTTCGTGCCCTATTCCTACTCTACTCTGTAGTAACTCATCCCTTCCTTCTTGGTTAATGTCCTTAATGGTTAATCCATCTGTTATGTTTCATATCATATCCAAATAATAACGTTTCAACTTTTTTACCTCTTAATACGTTCCGATTGAAAAAACCTGAAACAGGTATTGTATTATTTACAACTACTGAATCGAATACTAAGTTTAATGTGGATAACAAAGACGCGACTTTCATACAAATTAAACGCTATTTTTACCCCATTAATTTGTATGCCATTGTAATTTTTTTCATTTGCGATATTGCGATGTCTACAGTCTACTTCTCATATATGAATCTATAGGTAAGTAATATACCTAATTTCAGCTTCTAGGTTTTGTGATTTGTCAGTTAGCCTGTCAGTCATTGAATCAGCAGTTTTTGCTTCTATTTTTATTGCTGACGCCTTTTCATCCTCTCAGGAATTGATTACCAAAAACATTTCAATCAATCTTTTGTTTAAATTTCACGGTTCTGGCATTACTTGTTTGGGTTGTGTGATGGTATACATTTACTTTTACATAATAGAAGATACATAGATAGACTGTGTAATGTGTATTTGACAGGGGTTATAACAATAGTTTTAGCGTATTTTCTTAATAGACAACACAACAATAAACGGTGACGAAACCAAGCGCCAGACATTTCTTTGAATCCGCAAGTTTTACAATTACACAATTAGTCTGAAAATAACATTAGTAGTGTAAGCTAACGGTGGAGCTCAACAGATCTGTGCAGATAAAACCATGTGTTCACTAGGCAACAATTGAGAGCTAGGCAACGTGACCACAAAACAAGAGCAATGTTTTCTGACGTGACTTTCAACATGTTTGGCAACGTTGCCCAACAGCGCGAAGTTGCCAGATGCCGCTCGTCATTTGCACGTCAAATGTTTGATCATGTATGGACAGACAACGTTGCAAAACAAAAGTTCCACGTCGTCGTTCAACATGTTTAGCAACATGTTGCGCGGCAATTGTTGCCTAATGCATACAAGGCATAAACAGTTGTGTGTAGTTACTTTTAAGCCATCCTAAGGTGTTTAACATGAACTGAATGTTAGACACTTATTTGCAGTTAGCATTAACTAAGGACATACCTTCTGGTCAGATCCAAGTCTTGCTCTGTCAAAGTGTCATTTAAGCTTATGTAGTACAGAATGCTTAATGATATCACAACTGAGAAGATCAGAAATTGATTTCTTCGTGAGCGGTACCATTTTTTTATCATTACTGCTATCTGAAAAAAAAATGTTCTGTTAGTTTTCTTAAAAAGGTAACAACTACAAAAAGCGGATCCTTGGTTTGTAAGAACATCGTAAAGCTCAGAATTGGAGTAAACGATTTATATTGTTTCTTCTCGAGAGATCAAGAGAAGATGCTGATGACGCATCAAGGAAGTGTCCAGAGCGACCAACTTGTTATTGACTTGGCCAAATGAGGAAACTAGAATTTCATAAATTTACCACATGATTTCTCATTCTCTCAAAATAGGAATTCCCCAAGTATTATGTATTAATTCAAGAGCCAACCATGTAACTACCGATATGGATATGTATTTTGCGTGTTGACGTGAATGCGTCTTTAAATTTGCTTCCATAGTAGGACAATTCATAAAACAGATGGTAATAAAATTGGGATATATATATATCTTTTATCGGTTGTAATTGCGGTGCTATCAAAGAGAATGTAAATACTGTCTCGTCGATGTTTGAGTAAACAGCTGTACATCGGAAGTGCTACGAAAGTATCAACTTTAAAGAATGCAACCATGGCTCTATAATTTTGTATTGATTTGGTATATATATGGTAAGTGGTATCACTTATGGAAGGAAAAATGAGGAACATAATGTGGACTATGGAACCCACAGAAACAATCATTTTGTTGCATGTTTTATGATTCACAGATTTATAGTTTTCCTGCTTAAATGGTTTAATGAAGAAACAGTAGCAGGAAAAATAACATAGGTCTGGTAGTCATAATACTGTGTTATTTTAAAAAATAAACTGCAGAATAAAATGTCTCAGATAAGAATAATTGAAACTTTAACCACAAATATTTATGATTAGGTCATCAGTTTACCCAATACCTAAATCTACACTAATAATACCTATAAAGAGGAAAGATTTGTATTCTTGTATGTTTGTGTTGAATAAACTCAGAAACTATTGGACCGATTTCAAAAATTCTTTCACCATTCTACATTATCCCTTAGTAACATAGGCTATATTTCATACCCGTGCAGAGCCAAGGCAGGTCGCTAGTTACAAATATTTTGGAATAGTTTTATTGTTGTTTTTTTGGTTTTTCCTGAAGAGGGTATTTGAAAGTGTGAGTTCAAAGTGCTGTATTATAAGACTATTTATTTTAATTATAAATATTCAGCCCTATCTATTTCTTTTATTGAGAACAGGGCTATTATCTACAATAAACAAGCTATTGTGCTAGTCAACTGGTCTCTATGCATGGCAGTGTTTGTAGACTGGTTGAACACAGGGAGTCATATCATGATTCCCTGAGTAAGAAGTGTACCAGACTGAGTTATCAGAGTTATTTGAAAAGCATAGCATGGAATCATAAAAAGTTGAGCATACTGACCTCTAAACTTCAATATGAAGATGGCACCTGATGATGATGATGACATATGCTTTTAAACCAATGTGAGAAAAAATAAAAAACGCGGCAAACTTTATCTTACCCATCTACCCATAATCCACATGTAGGTACCAATTGTTTGTGATGCATGTAAAGCCACTGATCGACGGGCGAGTAAGACCGTGGTTTTAAATACCGACGAACCTGGCTCGCGGCTCGTTGGTGCTGATCGATTAGCAAGCAAAACAGTCGCAAACATGTCTTGTTCCGAGTCTGAAGCCTTGTGTTATCTCGCCATAGGATATTACGCAGTTATGAAAAAAAAAAGAAAACGCCCTAAAGTTTGGGTTAAAAGTTGGATTGAAAAAAGGCAAGCTTTGTCACATACCCATTTAATTCAAGAATTGGCAGCAGAGCCACTTGATTACCAAAATTATCTGAGAATGTCTGAAAAATCATACAACGAGTTGTTATCTTTAGTGACACCTTTAATACAAAAACAAAAAGCAGGTAGGTACACAGCTCTTCTGGCGCACATCCGTCCTCTAGCGCTGTCGCCGAAAAGTGACGGCTCGGCTCGCCGGCCGTGATCGACACGCGGTTTTGCATGGCGAGCCGAGTAAAAAATATAGCACGACGACGAGCCGCGAGCCAGGCTCGGCGGTATTTAAAACCGTGGTTTTGCAATGATACACCGGCGAGCTTTACCGACGAGCCATAAAACCGCGGTCTTACTCGTCCGTCGATCAGGCCCTTAAAGATTGCAGGGGGTTTGTAACTGTGTATGTGAGAAACAAAATAATATTGATACACCAGTGCATTCAAAGTTGTGACTGGGGTGCTTCTAAAGTGTTGTACCTATGATACTATTTGTATGTATATATGTTTCTACGATGAATACCATATTTATTTATTATCAACAAGGCAATTTAAGTTATTAGCTAGGTACTATCCCTTTTGCAATATAAAGAGAGAAAGTAAAAACACTCACCGATAAGCAACCCTTAAAAAAATTATTAATGCACAAAACTAATTAGAAAATAAATTAACCGGCTTAAAAACTGTCATAAAGATTATTTACTCCGATTTATGTACTTTGATTTATATTAGGTACCTATCCTATTACCTACTCTCGACTCGCTCGAGCTAAATAATAAACTGATAGCTAAACTGTAATGCAAGACGGGTTTGCCAGGTTTGATCTTTCTTTTTTTTCCCATGTCATTTTTTATTGTATTTTTACAGGGTTGAAGCCAGCAAACTAAGTAAGCCAGTACTTGTGTATTTATTAAAATAAAACACCCTAATGAGCCCAAGTTTGAAGGCATTTTAAGACAGATCTAAACTAACTAAAAATATATCTGTCTTTATCATTGCAAGCCATTAGACAAGGATGCCAACAGTTTTAGAAAATTTAGATCTGTCTAAGCTTGTAGTTAAGAGGCCCAAGTTTGAAGGCTTTATAAATTATTTTCGTATCCACGAAATACCATATCTTCAAAATTTTATATGTGCCCAATTTTTCCTCAAGAATCCGAGAAAAACCTTGGTGCAAAACAGAGCTGTAATGTGCAACCAATAATACACAGTACAATAGTGTACACTGTAACTAAAAATATGCTATGTTTTTTTGTTTAGGACTAGCTGACCCGACAGACGTTGTCCTGTCTTTATTATGAATATTAAATTAGAATAAAATTGTCTTAAATTTTCCAGCTCAATTCCCTTTATTTTCTCTTTCTTAAGAACTTTTTCCTGACAATAATTAATACAATTAAAAAAATATTAGCGAAATTGATGCATCCGTTCACACGTGATGCGATGACCAAGGTAAATAGAGATTCATTTGTGTTTAAAGGGTTATTCATAATGGGTATGCTAAGCTGAAAAGTGCTCATAGTAACTCATCATTATGAACAACTTTTGCTATGGGACCAACCTGAAATTCGCAAAAAAAAAATCAGCTGTTCCATAGAAAAATGTCATATTTTTTTCGTCAATTTCGAGTTGGTCCCTTTGTAAAAGTTGTTTATAATGATGAGTTTATGAATGACCCTGTATACAGATTACTTTATAATTAATATATTTTATTTCACATTACAAAAAAATAAACAAAACTCAAGAGATAGGATTTAAATAATTGACCAATATGTTAAGATGTAATAAGATAATACATTATCTGATCAAATATCAATAATTATAATTATTAAATACCTACTATACTTAAAATAAAAAAAAATAGCAATAATCTAAGCATAGGCTGAAAACTAGAACATAACTAGAACAGATTCAAATTCGACAAACCTTACTCATGGTTTTCTTTTAACTATTTCGATCAAACTACATACCTAAATAAATTGAAATCGAAAGAGGAGACAGATCGACCAATAGGAGTCTCTCAGTCAATACTGCCAAAGGGAAATGTGGATTTCTTTATGGACATGGTTTATTGGCTGCGGTACATGATAAAACATTGCACAATATTTTGGATACGACATGATAATTCCACCAATTATTCGCTGTATATTATTGGTGATTCACACAAAGACATAATATATGGTCTTTGGATTCACATGCACCCGATTTTAGCACACTCAATCACTCAAAACATTTTTCAGTCTGGCAGCACTGGCTGGCCTAGCTAGCACTGCACTGCAAATTCTTTATTTTTGTGTAGATTGAAAAATAACAATGTTCCCTCTAATAAATTAGCTCTCTAACTATGGCCATGGCTACAGCTAAAGATGATGAAATACTTGAGGGTTTCCTGTGCCCGATATGTAAAGCAGACCTCAAATCCGCATCCCAACTAACGAGTCACTTCGAGAGCCTTCACCAGGAAGAACAAGATGTTCTCAAGTCTCTCAAGGATATATTCGGGAAAGCCAAGAAGATAATACTGAATAACAACGATTCTGACCTACTGGACACTTTTGACAAGGCGCTAAAGTTTAATTATCAAGAGCAGTATTATGACGGTGAAGAGCAAACGGTAGGAGTTTCCCGGAGCTCTAGTGATTATTTCAAAGCTGTGCGGTCAGCTCGTCTCGAGCGATACGCCACAGAAACTAACAAGTTACTGATAAGACTGGATAAACTCGTGTGCAACATGCCCACTGATCCTAATCAAAGGAAACAACATGAACAAGAGGTTAGTATCTTTTGATTTACATTTGAGCAAGGTACTTCCAAATATAGTTTCGACTACACTGGTAGCCTTTTTCAAATAGAGTGAAAATATGCAAATTGTATTAAAGCTAATTTCCGTAACATTATTTTAGTATTTGTAATATTCAGGTAGTGCCATGGTTGGATGGCTCATCAGTAAAGCTGTGCCCGAGCTGTGCCAAGACATTCAACCTGACGCGGCGCAAGCACCACTGCCGCCTCTGCGGCTCCATTCTTTGCAAAGAATGCTCGGTGTTCCTTGACTTAAATATTGCAAGTAAGAAAATATTTTATACAAGTACCTAATAATTAACAAATACATTGAATTTATTTTGCTAGATGGAGGGAGGACTTTGTGTAGGTTCAAATGATAATAATATATTTTTTTATTAAGATAAGATATACATTTATAAGTATTTTCATAGCAAAAATGCACACCAATGGAGTTTATTTCTTACCAGCTGCGCCCCGCGGTTTGACCTGCGGTTTTCCAGGATAAAAAGTAGCCTATGTGTTAATCCAGACCATAAACAACCTTTATTCCAAATTTAATGTAAATCTATTCCGCTGTTTTTGCGTGAAAGAGACATCCATAGATTCTTACAAACTTTCACGTTTATAATATTTACTATAGTACCTATATGAGAGACCTTTGCCCAGCAGTGGGACATTACAGGTTAACTAAAAAAAAAAAAGTATGGTACAGTATTTCTTATGAATAATAATACTTCCGAAAACTCACAATACATTCTAAAGGCCAACTCATTTGCAACTTTTCAGAAGCAATAGTAGACCCGTCAGCACCACAAGGTTCGCAATCCGAGGCCAACCTGGACAGGGAAGGTCTCCGGCTGTGCGAGCACTGCTACAACCTGGTGGAACTGCGCAAGCAGGTGCAGGACACACGGAACGCCAGGACCACGATGATGGGGGCGTATGAGCAGATGCGCAGTCTCATGGACCAGGCCAAACCATCCGTTGCCATGTATGAAAAGGTAGGGCTCAATACAATAACGAGTTCTTAACAGCTAGCATAACTGTAGTCCTAGCATAACTTCTGACGTAAAATTAGCAAAGCTTCTGACGTAAATGGCGTACCCTTTTCCATTGAATACTCGCTACGTATTTTACGTTATTCTAGACCTACTGATGCTTGTGCCAAGACCTTTTAACTATGACATTAGAACTAGCTATTTGGCGTACAGGTGGCAACACTCGTGGCATAACTTAACTAGGTATATTGGTAATAGGTCATTGAAAATAAGCAACGGACGAACATGCAGTCTTTGGATGCGTTTTTATAATAACAAAAATGTGATAAAAAGATGAAATTTTCTTTTTATGATTTGTAGATGTGTCAAAGCCTTTTCGATGGCGAGACGACTTATAACCTGTCGGACGTGAATGCGATGCGAGGGCGGATCGGCAAGCTGGCTGAAGGGATCGATTTCCTGAGCAAGCAGATAGCGGCGCTACCGGCTGATCCAGGCACCAGGCAGGCCAAGCTGCAGGCCAACGTTAGGCAAGCCGCCGCGCAATACATCAAGGTCGGTATTACATCTTATTAAAATTTACGTATATTATTTATCTGTTTTCCTTTTCATTTTACATATTTGAAAGGTGTGCCTTATTGATTTCATTGCAATCTCTCATGTTAAGGTATTTAAATTGGATAAAAAATAATGTAAAAACTTAATTGCAACTTTTAATTATTATGAATAGGAAAGTTTTTTACAACAAACTAGACATGCGTTTGACCACAATCTCACCTGATGGGAAGCGACGATGTGGTCGAAAATGTAGCATGCTTGCCTAGGATAAATACAAAAACCAAAAAAAAAACACTTGGATTTTGCTTTCGACTAATCATAATTTAAAACAAAACTTAAGTAAACGAAGGAATAAAGAGGCACTTTCTTCAACCATTTTCACACCTTTCCAGGAGGATCTGTTGTCGCTCCGCAAGCTCCCCACCGAGGCGCAGATAGACGAGGTGCGGCACGCGCGGTACAAGCGCGCCGAGCGGCAGATACAGGCGGAGCGCGAGCGCGTCGAGCGCGAGCGGACGCGCGCCGACGCGCCCGCGCCGGGGGCCGCGTCCTCAGGTAACTAACTATACTAATTAATTTCGATCGCAACTGTAGAGACGCTGTGCAGACCCGAGCCACAAGGGGACTAGCTGCTACAACTAGTGTCGCTCATCATCAGTACAGATTCGAAGGTAGAGGGTCGGGGACATGACCCTTTCAGTTAAGCCCAATACCGAACTTGTTTCACTTCAATGGAGTGTCACTAAAACTCTAGTTTTTTATTTGTAGCACTTTCTAGCAAAATTAGCGTCCTGTTTGGGACAATGAATTATATAACAATTATATAGAATACTAGCTGACCCGGCAAACATTGTTTTGCCATATAAATTAATAGAGGTTGGTGATAGAAGGGTGAAAATTTAGAATTGTATGTATTTTTTAATGCGACATAATAAAAAAATAAATAAATTAAAAAATGTCTAAAAAATAAAAAATAAAATTTAGGGGTGGACTACCCCTAACATTTAGGGGGATGAAAATAGATGTTGGCCGATTCTCATAGATACCGGATAAGCACAAAAAATTTCATCAAAATCGGTCAAGCCGTTTCGGAGGAGTATGGCAACGAAAACTGTGACACGAGAATTTTATATATTAGATAGAAATAGTTTTTTTCGGTTGGTTTCTGAATTTTTGGTAGTATTAGTATGTATCAGACTAACTGCGACGTTTCTCGTCAGGTTACGACCACGTGCAGAACGCTGACGACGAAGACAGCCCGCTGCTGGAACAGATGAACATCATCCGAGGGTACATCAAGGCGGCGCGCCAGGAGTTGAAGTTTGAAGAGGTATGTCAACTAACGAGAAATTTTAGTTAAAATAACCACCTTTTTCGAAGTCGGTGAAATACCGCTGAGTCTTTGGAATACAGATCCATTATTTAACTGCTGCAAAATGATGCTACTCGTAACTTGTGAAAAGCTAACATTTTAACAAATTTATTAATTAACAATTAACAAATATTTCTCTTATAAATTTATCGAAGTGAATTCATTTCAATTTATCGGATAGGAGGTGATTAAAATTTACGGTTCTCATATAGCTTTTCCGTTTTCTGCAGTAGCTACCAGAACGCTTACCGTAGCTCAAGTTTAGGTGGCCCCTTAGAAGTGCCCAGTTATTGAAATGATTTAATATTCCCAATTTGTTGTTCACAGGTCGCAATATTAGAGGCTAACCTAAAAGAACTGAAAAAAGAATACAATTTGCAAAAGCTCTCCAAGCCCTAGTCACACCAAAATTTAGTTTTAATCGCTCTATGTAGATATTATATGATTTAGTTTACTTCAATGTATGGTATATTGTATATCACGTTATTTATTTACCTTGTAAAATAATATTCTGTTAAGTTTATTTTGTACCTTAGTGAGGATAAGAATAAATCGGTTAACATTAATGAGATTTTATTTGTAAAAATAGAATAACAATCAATGTAATAAATAAGAAAAATGTGATACTGACGTATTTACCGGAATCATGCAATTATAAGGTTCTGTATAACTATACTAGCTGACACGACAGACGTTGTCCTGTCAAAAGCCATTGCGTAACTATAGCAACCGTAGTATGTTGATGCTAACTTGTCAATTTATAGTAAAAATTATCAGTATATATATAATTTGCAATAAATTAAAATTGCGACTATAATTTGAGATTTAAACTATCCTATCTCTCAAGTTGGATCGAACTGCACATGGTGTGCGAATTTTATTATAATCGGTTAAGTGGTTTAGGAGTCCATTGAGGACAAACATTGTGACACGAGATTTATATATAATAAGAAGAAAGATAACCCTAAAAAAGTAGCAAAATGTGATCACATGACGATCTATATTTTGTAACCCCTTTTCGGCTAGAACCATTAACAATAGTACCATAAATGTAAAAAAAGCTAACATACGTAAACATGATTTTGGCGGATTATTGAGGCAACAATACTGACTTATCTACATGTAAAACGCTTGATTATACTATATAATACAGTGCCAGTTACAGTTACAGTCAGCCTGCAACGATGTTCAATAAATTAATCGCATATTTAAGTAACCTAACCTGTTTTACCCTGGAACTTTTCCAACTTGTCCAGCTGTTTAAGCAACTGCGGTCGTGTACACAACGCCTTCCTGATGGCTTCATCAAGCATTTTCTTCTGATAGTAGGGCGGAATAGGCGTGTCTTCCAAGTGGAACGTGTGTATCTTGCCGGTTGTGTCGCCCACGAACACATTGTCCCCAGAAGTACTGAATTTCACATACGTCAACGTGACGTGGCTATTGAACGAATACTCGGCGCACGGTATGTGGTTCTTCCGACGCAAGTCCCACACGGATAGGCTGCACCCGCTCACGGAAATAAGGACGGTCGCATTTATCGGACACCAGGCGACGCCGTACACGGCCGCGGAGCACGGGAGCGTCATTATCACGTCGTCGATGCCCTCGATCCACAGCCGCATGGCGCTGTCGGCGCCGCACGACACCAGCAGAGTCTTCATGAAGGGCGAATACTCCATGCCGTAGACGGGCCCCGCGTGAGCTCGGTACACGTCGATGTGCTGGTTCAGGTAATGCGTGGAGCATCGGTGGATGCAGCCCTCGTCCGTGCCCACCAAATACACGTGGTCGATGTACGGGTGCCACTTGGTACACATCGCGGCCGGGTACCGAGTTATAGACACGTCTACCTTGAGGCATGTTTTAGCGATTTCTAATCCTTTCATTTTGCCTTCCACCGTGGAAATCCTCATCATGGGCGAACAGATGAAGTCGTGAGTCTTGGTG
Organism: Alcis repandata; assembly: GCA_949125135.1. Lineage (NCBI taxonomy): Eukaryota > Metazoa > Arthropoda > Insecta > Lepidoptera > Geometridae > Alcis > Alcis repandata. Next base: position 2,898,929 of record OX421226.1, on the reverse strand, counting down.
CTGACGAACCTGTTGATCCGGCCGTCTTGGCAAGCCGTCATCACGTATTCGCTATCTCGCTCGGTGGCGCGCCAGCTCGTCACCCAGATTGGATCGAAACACGGATTGGTGTCGCGCTTGCTCCTCGCTATCGTTTTAACAGAATAACTAGTTACATCTAGAATAATAACATCGCCGTTGGCGAATCCGCACGCTAGCCAATTGGGATTTTTTTCAGCAAAACATACGGACGTAATGGGTTCGGGGAACCGGTACAGTCGCTCGGGCACGCACGGGTTCTTGGTGCACCACACACACACAATCCCGGTATATTGCCCGGCGTAACTGAATTTCCCATAACCCACGGCCAGAATATTCTCATTCTTAGGATTGAACGTGATGCTCGTTATTGGTCTATTCGTAGTATCTTCGCATTCTAGCGTCCATAAAGGTTTCATTGAGTATATGTATATCAAATCTAACGCCAGCGGATTGAATTGTGAAAGACCGCGGAATATCTTTTGAGCTTTTCCATACTGGCGAGTTGCGAGGACTCTTTCTGTTAGCAGTATGGCGTCCAAAAACTCTGGAGTTTCCAATATTTCTTCGAATGTTTTCCCTCTTTTTATAGCCAGCTTTTTCTTCTTTTTTCGTAATAAATGGGCCCCAGCAGTTTGGTACAAGACCATCTCGTCCTCTTCCTCTTCTTCCTGTATGATCGCCTGTTGCGCGTACGTGTCGTGCATATCCCACATCGATGCAAACGAAATCGCATTTTTCTTCTCCGGTCTAACCGCCAGTGTGTGCCGGGTCTGCGTGACGCTGAACTTGGTCTGAGTTTCTTCTACGACCATTTTACGATTCCGACCTTTTCCGACGGTTATGTACTGATAATACTCATTTTCTTCTTCGGCATTATTTCCCTCCGAAGACCCTTTGTCGTAGGAGTAAGAAGGCAAATCAAAGAGAAAAATCGTGTTCGTCTCTTTGAGCATCACTAATATTTTCGACGGGTACGAGGTTAGCGGATATTCTTTGGGCATATAGAAAGCGGACGGCGCGACCTCTAGATCACGGTCGTCGGGAACGTAGCCCTCCTCGGTGTTGATTGTGTGATCGATGTGGATATCGTCAAGGTTTATAGTCGTCGCGTATACCTTCATAGCGGTGTCTGTGCCGGACTTGGACATGGTTTTCGACTTGGATGCTTTGAGGCCGGTCTCACTCTTGTAGCGCGGTTTGATCTCGTAGGCGGCGTGCGTATAGACATCGTCCATGGTGACGTAGTCTCGACACACGATGTTGTCGGGCGTCAGATCGACTCCATCGTACATCACCCGGCAGTTCTCCCGCTTGTCCATGAAGGTGACGGCTGGCTTCCGACCGGGGTCTTCTGTGAAACTGATCTTCGAAATGTCGGTTGCCGATATGCCTGAGGAGCTCTCTTCGGTGGAAGAGTTGGACTCTAAAATTATTTCTTGCATATTTGGAATTTCCATTGTGTCCTAAATTTAAATAGGTGGATACGACTTAATTGAAAGAAAAATTAGATCCCTGAAAGGAAAGTAACCTTGCTAAATTATAGCTAAAAATAAACATAAAGTAATGAACTCCTAAACCAAGATAAATCGTCTTGTCTAATCAATAAACAAGGAAACAAACAACCATAGACCACAGACTAATAAGCGCCTAGAAACGCAGTGTTTTCACTGCCACTAAGGATGTCCAATAAAGTATTATTAGATCGCTTTGGTCGACTTTTGAAACTTACCGATTTTACATTAAAAACGATTTTTTAAACGATTAGTTGCGTTAGTCTCTATCTCTATTCTAATTTTAATCCGTGGTTGATCCGTCGTTATCGTTGAACGAATACGAGTATATACAATTATCACAAAATGCGAAAGTTAGTCTGTATGTTGGTTACTCCTTTACGCTGAAAAGACTGGACGGATTCGGAATAAATTTAGAATACAGATAGATTTATTATAACCTTGCCAAGTTATAATTCTATTACGAGTATCACGACAGATAATAGCAACTTGGCTAGGGGGGCTGGATTTAACATAATTATATAGGCTACTTTTATTATCATCATCATCACCTCGCGAGTGAAACCGAGGGGCGCAATTAGTTAACATATTATATAAACCATACAAACGCCAATTTGTTCTCTTAGCTGAACCTCTCTTCACTCGGTCAAAGAACCTCTAATAGTAATTAGTAGTAGTGAGCGCGAGTCGTACAAGTGTGAGTAAATAAGTAATGAAATGAGGGTGCTGCAGAGCATATCGCACGGCTGCAGTCGGTCTTCGCCGACCGTCGTTCCGCTTGAAGGCTACACTACACTTGTATCGCGTACCTATAGCGTATACTATACACGGGAACTTTGTCGTTGTCCGTTCGCGGGGCGAGCTTCCTCTAGTGTAATTAATTTAACAACTTATTAACAATAATTATATAATTAATAAATTAATATTAATAAATTATTTACTATTAAGTATTACATACCTGCTGCACTAACAGCAACGCCAAGGCGTGCGACAGGTCAGATGTAGACAATTATAACATAAAAATTGAAATTTAAAAAACAATAACACATTAAAAAATATATGTATACGAGTAAGTATATATTAGGTATTAAAATCTACTAGAATCTAGATCAAGCGAAGAGTGAGAGCGCTAAGTTCTAAGCAACGGAATCCTATAAATCTGTTCCGTACTATCTATTTTAATCTTTTTGTAGAAAATATCAGGCTCTTTCAGCAAACAGTCAAGATAATTGGTAATCTTTTGCAAACTTGACAACAAATTATGTTATGCTGCATTGAGATTCATTTAATAGGTAGGTACCTACTTAACTTCTCGAGAGTTGATTCCGTATCTATTACTAAGTACCCCGTAAGTAAGTAGTAGTTTACCTACGCTGCTTTAATAAATTATGCGACTTGGAAAAGGAAATTTCCTTTCCAAAATAAATATCGAACTAGGTAGTTATAAAATTAACGGCATTCCGCTGACATCGGATCATTTTCATACAAAACGTACCTACATCTTTATTTTATTTTAGTCTAAGCCTACATCTAACAAAAATACTTAGGTAACTACTTCATTAAAAACTTAACCAGAAGGTACCGTAAGTAGGTACGTTTATTTGAGAATTACTGTTACCCGTAGGTGCCCGCCGTGCCCGTAGTAAGTTTCTGGATCATACATAGGTAAGAATAAGAAATATATAGTGATCTGATCATGTCCTCACATAACGTCTTTATTGATTTTAATTTATCAAAGGCTTTTATAATGCAAAACGCATAAATCTTAGAAAACTAGTATTTCTGACAGAACTAAATTCTGTCGACTGCCGAGATGCATCACTGGACCCAGTAGAGCAAACAATTTGTCTTTACACTTGCATTCTAACTGGAACGAGCTAAACATCCCCGTAGCAAACTGGCAAGTTTATCCACCTCGTAGCGGAGCCAGCCGAGCGTGACGCCCTGTCTCGGGCCCCGGCGGCTGCCGAGACGCGCGCGTGCCGCGGCCTGAGGTGCACCTGGCCGAACTAGGGCACAGTGACCATCGACACTAGATAAACTACCGTCCTCCAGAGTCCTGACGTTCTCCAGTCAGGATTGCCTGAAACGCAGCCACCATGAAAAGAGCGTTCAAGAAGTTCCGAGAGAGTGAGTTAATTTGTCATTGTTAATTAAGTAACTAACTACGTAAATATTTAGCACTTTTCAGTAGAGTACGTAATGTGTCCAGCGTCTACGTAATTTTTAGTTTAGGATCATTTATTTTTCTGTGACATGAGGGCGATGAATCCGCTCTTGCGTCCCGTATCCACCCGAGCCAGCCCAGCTCCTTGAAATGTCTAAGCGAGACTGGACTGTTTACAGAAATGCTCCAGGTGGTAGTGTAGATGATGATAAATAAACAAGCTGTGGTGATGACCGTGGATTGCTTTGTGTCTAGCACAACTTTGACGTAAAAATACGTTTTCGATAGACTAGTATACGCCATTTACGCCCGTCAAGGGTGCCTCAGACGGGCGTAAATGGCGTACACTTTTCTATTAAATAGTCGATACGTATTTTTACATCAGAGTTGTGCTAGACACACTAAAGCCGCCTCACGCAATCCTGTGGCGATTTTAGCTTTTTATGTGGTTTCGAAACGTAGGTACTACTATTATCTACTAATGCACTACTATTTCGTGTGTGAAGGGTTTAACTATCTGTAATAATTCCCAGATTATATCGTACAACAGTTCAAGTATACAATTTCAATTATATTCAAGTTGCAATAATCGATAATGAGGCGTAAATAAATAAATTATTAATCCTTTTAAATCCCAACTTACCATCACTAGGACCACCAGCGGTGCCAAGTTTATTGGGGATCCATGGGAATTATATACCATCTTAATTCGTAGCTCGCAAATTAACCGTCTCGTCACGGCTAGTTCCCATAAGTTTATCATGCGATCAAAGAAACAAAATGAGCACGACGTCGATATAATGAGCAACCCCGGTTTATTTTAACTCGCGCCGCCTACATTTCGCCGCGCGGTGCGAGGGGTGCTCGCGAGTATGCGCGTGCGCACAACCACGCCACTGCTATCGATAATTACATCTTGAAGACTTTGTGCTATTAACAACAATATAGTGAATTTCTTTGAACAGAAACTATGTCATCCAAACAACAAGCAGTATTACCATATTCTTAAAATTAAGTGCAAACACCGCACCTCTCTCTCAACAAACTTAATCCTTTGCTCTTACGCTTGCGTTCATTAAAGCTTTTAGTTTCACAATAATGGATCGCGGGCAAAACGGGACCGAAAAACAAAACTGGATTTACGAAAGAATTCGAGATCGTGCAACAGACATTAAAATCGAATGCAATTTCAAAATTCTTGTAGGGCCGTCACCGTGTCAGGCCGCGACCGTCCGGCGCGGCGCGGCCGGGCGGCGCGGGCGCAGGTCGCGGGGTCGCGCGCGCAGACGCGCCCCGCCCTCCTAATTGCCGCGCCCCACGCAAATAAATAATTTTTATCCACCGAGCCGAGGTCACGCTCCTTCTTGACCTTAAATTATTCTTCGTAAAGATCTTTTTGTAATAATCGGTTTCCCCGAGCCCTGCGATGTCGGAATTCCTCGCGGATGCTGGCGATGATCGCGAGTCCACGATACTATCGGCTTCGCCTCGGCGAATTGTTAATAATACGGTTGGAAATCGGCGCACCAGAGATGTAATAATTAAAGCCCTCGTGCTTTTTATAATCAGGTCGCCAGTTAACTCTGAACTTGACTTGATGTAAACGGGACTCGGACACCAGAAATTAAAACCATGTAGAACATAAAAAAATGCATGAATTAAATTGAGTTTTGTGATAACGGAGTCGTTGGGAGTACGTATTATGAAATTGATCACTTACCAAGTGAATCTTATATTTCAGTCCTAGCTAGAAAGACAATAATTTTGCAACCAGCGATGAAATTCAACATACCTACATTCCAAAATACTATAAACGCGCTTTCGGTGGACCCTTATATGACGAGCCTCAAATAGCATTTGTATAGCAAGCAAATGAATGTAAAAAAATAAATCTTTAGCTCCTTATATAAGACACCTGTGAGACCGACCCAGGAAGCTAGAAATCTACAAGTAATTTTCTGTGCTTCCATCATTACAAATTCTGCATACTTTATGCCGATCCCAATGCGCGATTATAATTCCATCTGCAGAGAAATGTCGCTAGCAGCCGTGTCTGTGGCGAATCTTGCATTCATCATTATTGGGGACGCAGCTAGGACAGAACTGGGGGCTGCGGAGGCTTTTAAAAAGAGCCTTATGTTTCTTTATTTCTGATACAAGTACAGTCACGAGCAATAATATCGATACATTATCACATATTCAAAAATATTAAACTTCTACCGTTCAAGTTTACAAAGTTACTTACCTAGTTTTGACACAGTTTGATGGTAGGTCATTTAGAACACATTGTCGTACATTTTTTGTCTTGAATGGTATCTTGCATATTATTGCTCGTGACTGTACATTACAAAATCATTATTAACATTAAAATAATTGCATGCATTATGTAAAAACTTAACTTGCTTTTACATAATGCATGCATTTATTGCAATCTAAAAGCATTCACATTGAAATAATGAGGTACATAATTTTATTGTAGCCAAATTGTACTTCGCTGGGCAAGTGGGAAATTAAAAGTTGAGAGTTCATGACATAGAATAAAATAAAATATTAAGAAAAAGTATTTTCTGGATCGGATCGAGATAATGGAAAATGCGTATCGTTTATGCATATTATGGTGATAAGATTATTCCGCTCCCAACCCGTGGTTCACCTACACAGTTCACCTGTGTGTATCAAGGGCATTTTTTCTTCCCGTGGTTAACTTCTGATTAAAGGGTTGTACCAGAGGTTTTTATTTCTATCCATGGTTCACCTATGTAGTAATTATCGTAGTTACGCTCCCCCTAAAAGTGCACCCTAGATACACGATACACTCACGGTGATTACGTATTAGTAGGCTCTACAATAATCAAAGTTAAATAGTTTCGTCACAGCGAGATTTGCTACATTAGAAATGCGCTCTACTGACCTCTTGTCTGCATTTTGGTTTCGCTTTCTATTGTTGTTGGCGAGTCTATTTTATTGCTAGTCTTAAGCTAGTAAGTCTAGTCTTAAACTAGTAAGTCTAGTCTTAAACTATTCATTTTTATAAGGTGCTAGTGCATGGTCAATTCTATTTAAGAATAAATCCGCCGAATAGAAGATTTTATTTTATTTACTTGTTTGTCTCGTACAAAAAAAAAAAAGATTTTACTACCTACTTAAAATACAAATTTTACCTACTACTTTATCCAGGGCAAGAATGTAAAAATATAATAAAAATATCCCTGTTCAAAGGTCCTAAAACCTACGGAAGATAGAAAATTTATTACAACATTTTTGAAACTAAAAAACCTGTGCCAAAATTTAAGACAGGAGTTTTTATAATTCCTTAGATAATCGGCTGTGACATGCTTAGTTGTCACACAGACGCGACGAACTAACAGACAAACATAAGTCTCATGAAATAGATTCCTTTTTAACATTTATATTGATATGGAACCCTAAAAATTGGTGGTCTTTAATCCAGGGCAGGACGATAGACGTGATTATTCCAGGCATTCTCCGTATTATGTACCAGTACCAGCGTGAAGGGTAAACTGGCTCGATGGATGCGTATACAGGTTGACTGGTTAGACACTTGCAAAATTCCAGGATAACATTGAACTGTACACATTATTACTAACACCTTTTTCTTTTCTATTTCTCTTTCTATTGAGACTAAACTTAATTTATTTCACCATTTTTTTTTTTTTTAATTTTTTTTTTATTTATTTATTTTTTTTTTCTACACAGTTTTATGCAATAAATTTTTACTTTACTTTACTTCTAAAATATATGGGATGAAATTATATCGCAAAAAGAAAAACAGCTGTTTCATACATTTCGTCAAGAGTAAACGGCTTTATTATCGAAGAACTGTTTTTTCTTTCACCATTTCAAAGTTACTTCCATACTAAAAGTTGGTCAAAATGATGAGTTTAGTGCTATCCTAGAATATTGTTAGTGTGTAACCATTCACCCCGTATATGTGCTGTATTGTACCGCCATAGATTATCCCATAAGCAAGTGTGCAAAATAATGCGCCGCGCAACAATCCTGCGTTTTCGCCGATTGTAGGTGCGTGGTTTTGCAACTCGCGGGCATTATAGAATAGGACCGTTGGCATAAAAGTTACTATATTTTTCGTCGTGAGCAAACTTGTGCACAACACACAGTCCTTGTTATTAAGAGAGTAAATAAAATGTTTTTTTACACACAAACATAGAACCTCCTTTTTTAAAGTCGGTAAAAAATTAAGAGATTTATAGAGACACTTTATTGTTCACACTGGAATTACAAACAAAAGGATAATAACACTTAAAACTAGTCCAACCACTGGCGGCCGCCGGCCTTATCGCTAAGAGCGATCTGTTCCAGGCATCTAACAAAACAACGTGTTTGATTAACTTAAATCATTTTTATGACCAAGGTATTTAGAAACTTGACTCTTAAATTCTAATCAATAATTAACTCCTCATCGATTCGTAACCATTTCAAATCAAATGCATAACACCACAAACAAAAACCATAAAATACCTAATTTGAATATTTTCTAAATGCAACTTTCGCCGCTCGCTAGCGAAACTAGTAAAAAGTTAATAAGATAAATATTACAAGCGTTTAGGCCAGCGTTTGTGCTGTCGGCGCACGCGCAGTGAGATCCGCGACCGTAGAGCGCATCCCGCGTTCCCACGGTGCAATTATCGGCTGCCTACACTTACCCTTAATTTCGCTGCCTCCTACCAGTTCCGACACTGATTCCTGCCAAGAACACCCATTCCGGTCACGGAGGTTGTTCGACACGATCGCAATTCAATCTTTTTCAAGCGAACAATAACTTCCAACATGCGAGATCCAGAACCGTTGTAAAATCTGCCTGTTGTATAGGTATTATAGACATGGATTTTCGGTCACTGGACACGGTAAAACCACAATTGGCAGTTGAAGAGCCCTAATCTAATCCATGTTTTATGGGTCATAATCATAAGTCACGGATCGATAGGGACCTATTTGTAAGGAATTCTGCGCTTTGAAAACATGCTTGAATCCTTAATTCTTTGCAGTAAGGAGATTGATGTCACCGAGCCAGTTATCAGGACATCTTTACGAGTCACCTGTCGTGTTATCAAGCTCGCACTTCTAGCCATTACCATACAATCGGTGTCTCTGTCTAGGTATCGCTATGGCGATGCCAACTGGTCCCGCGCAAGAAATAACATTTCACACCTTGTTGAGACTAAGCATGGCCATATCGGATAATATAATTATAGTACACGGGTTTACGGCCTGTGTTTATGATTTTTGTAAGATAATGTTAATAATTATTACATTTAATCTCATAGATGCGTAGGGAGGCGTTCCTCAAATATTTCGTGGGCCATCGTAATGAGTTATCGATAATGATCGCCGTAATAATATGTTAACTAATGGCTAGTTCGGTCTTTTATGTGAAATATTTGTACAATTTACGTTTGGTGAGGGTTTTTGTTGGGAAACTTTAGATGAATTTATATTTTTTATGACCGATTTAATCGCTGTTGACGGCAACGGTACATTAGCAATCACGTTCCCTCAAATAGCCACACACGACTTTCCTCGTGAGAAGAAATGAAACACGCGGAAATGGCTTAGTATCAACAGCTTTCTTATTGCTAAGGCTAAAGTAAAGAAGTGATGAATAACCAATGCTTATCAATACAATGTTTGTATCAGGAATCAAGAAAGGCTCAAAGCCTGATGGAGCAGCATCTCGAATATTTTCGACAAAGGAATTCAAGTCCCAAATTCCGGAATGCGTATATGAATGGCATTTTCGGTGCCAACAATAGTGGCGTGACGCGTGTGCTCACGATTTCGGCAGTCGTGATCCGTCCACTCCGTCCACCGTCCGTCTGCGACCCGTCCCGCATTCCCTTCATAGCGACATGCTCGTGAGTTGCCGCCGAGCATTGTCTTCCGTTTTCACGCTTCTTTAGGCGCGGGATCACACGCAAAAAAAATACAAATATTTGATGGCTATCGGCAGTTGCAGACTTCCTGGTTAGAAGGTTGGTAACTGTCGAAACAATAAATATTTAAATGGTAGAGATGCCTTGGAATTTGTCGAACTTCCCAATAAATATTTGAACATTTAAATTGTAGAGATGCATAGTTTCGGTATTTGTAAAATTGTCTACTCTACTGTATACTGTCTAGTTTCGTAACTGATAAATAAGCGCAGTAAAGTATAAACAAGGCATAAATAACTTGCATCTTTAGGACAACAGAATACTAATAACGTAACAGCAACGACGTAATCCAAAGAAACTTTTTTCTATAATCAACTCTTCATAAGTGGTCGGTTGATTTTAATTAACGAGGAATAAAGCCAACGCGTTCAGACCGTCCCAGTATACCGGAGGTCTCGTGTATTGCCAAATGCCATTAAGTATCGGTATAATAACAATTACAAGCATTACGAGTGTAAGCGCACCGATATGCATTGCCATAACCCCGTGAAATTGGCGACGCGAAGGTGGAGACGCATCGCGCATGCCTTTTGGCCCTGGAGCTACGATTTTTCAGAGTTGGGGCTAAAAGGCTAAAACTTAGCATTAGTTTTCATTGTTGCTACACAAATTAAATTTGTGACCATAAAATGTTCTTATGTCTTACACTTACCAATTATACCTAGTTATGTTACTTTAGGTTAGCTCTAACTACTTATAAATAATACGGTAGGAAAATCTTCAATACTTAACGATGAAATCTTATCCTAGGAAGCTAGGAACTAATTAATCTCTATGGCACATCACTGATTTTTCTTTAGGCCGAACTTAGAATGCAATGAATACGTAAATTTTCGTGAGATATAGTGCGCTATGACCTTAACCGTACTACACACGGCCTATTCAATTTCGGCAAATGTATTTAAAAATCGAGTAATGCCGAGAGTAAATGCTACGACCGCCGGCCGTCGCATTTGTTTATCGCGAACGTAAATAAAGAAAGTTATAAAAACTGTCGCCAAAAACGGCGGAGTGGAGAGAATGCACGTGGGCGGTAGTTTATTTTATTGAACTTTTATGGAAGGATTTAAAAGAGGTTTGCATTTATGTGAAACGTACAAAATAAGAAGGAAACAAACTCTTCCAATGTTGGGAATGATGAAAGAGGTGACTGTTTTTAATCCATACATGGATTAAATAACTTCATGTTCTACGCGGTATTGTGTCATGAAGGTAGGTTGCATAGAGCAATTCAATAGTTCATCATTCATGTGCGCCTCGAGCAAGGAGTTACGCTTGCACCTCTCTGACATCTTGGAATATTTTTTTTATAGTTACTGGACAAGGCGAGGCAAGTCTTGTCCATACATACATCTTTCATAGGTGGACTAGAGGCAAAAATCAGACAACAATAGAAATTGCTTGGTACACTGCAGTGTAAAATCACAAAAGGATTTTGCGAAATAAACTTACTAGAAACAGGCAGTGCTAATTGTACAATCACGTTAATATGCGCTAACGACTTTAACAGGGAAATAAGCACACAATGGCTCTATTTCACGAAACAAAAAGCTTACAAATCAGGTACACAAGATAACGAAATATAAACACAGGTGCCGGGTGCGAGTGCTCCGAAACAATCGGTAGGCGTGAGAAGTGTTAAACAGCTTGCGCCCGCGCACGGCGCTTTGTTTGACTCTTAGCACCGAGCAATTAGACACTCGTGACCACTGAATTTTCACCATTTCCTGCTACAGACGCCTTGTTCCAGAATACTCCAATATCTTTATTTTTGCGAATATGACACTATAAATAAAAGTATAAGCTAACGCTGGACTAGTTGGCTGATTTCATAAATGATTAACATGACAGTTTTGCGAAAAATCTATTACAGTCCATTCTTAGGATTTTTGGGTGCAAGGTAGGGGAATAGAGCCTATCTATATATAATAGCTCAGTTAGAGACGTAGAGTCGAGGTCGCCGTCGTATCGCGGTATCAGGGTGCAAGATATGATAATTAAATTGTGAGGAGGGCTGTCGATAGCGTAGGAGCCGGCGGGCGGCCGCACCGCGCGGCGAGAGCCAGTGGGCAGCGGAGGCCTGTTGGCGAGTGGCGCGCGCACTCTCGGCCCGGCCCCGGCGCCGGCAGCGCGCGGGTACCTCGGAAGCGCACCCCCGGCGCTCCGCCATTGTTCCGCCGCGAACGCGCCGCCTTCATTGTTACTCATTATTTATGCCCAATAATCCGCTCAACTGACTATGGTAAACCTCGTTACTGAACCGATCCGGTCGTGATTTACGATCGATTGTAATTTTTAATCGATTATTATTTCGTTTGCAGAGATCGCGCTTAAAGAGTCACCGCCGCCGTACAGTGTTAATGACAGAGCCGGCAACGACAGGGAACAACATGCCTCTCATGAGCGGGTATGATGGCACATTAATCTATGTATCTTTTTATGATGCTATAATACACCGACATTAACCGAAACACTTTATCCGCAGATCGAGGCCCCAGTATGCGAGGTGCTGGACTTGCTAGTGGACTGTAAATTAACAGCGGAGACCGAGCAGAACACGGAATCTGACGAATACGCGGAGATCAAAGACATGGGACTGTGGCACTCGACGCCGCTGGCGCACCGCCACAAGTCGAAGATATCGCTGACGTGGGTGCTCAAGGACAACATGGAAAACACGAAGCTACCCATCAAAAAGATAGAGAACCAAAGCGAGGTGCAGAAGACGATCGGGAGCGACGTGGACCGGCTCCAGCGGCAGAGGTTCAACGAAAACGAACGCCAGAGAAAGTGTAGGACTGTGCGAGATAGGGTAGTGGGTCGGAACGAGTATTACCATAACCTTAGGTTTAGAAGTGCGTGCGAAGACTTTGTGAATGGACAGTCGTGTTCTGATGATACCAGTGCAACGGAGGAGTATGCGCGGAGGAAGCACAAGCATCGCCACAGGAGGAAGAAGAAATCTCATCAGGGAAAATTCGGATATGATATTCGGGATTTGGACAGCTTTTTGTCGGAGGTAAGAATTTAAATTGATAAAAATCTTCTCATAATTATTTTGTGTTTCAGAGCGGATTTTTACATTGTATTATCGTAATAAGCTTATAATTTTTGAATTTTATTTTTGAAAATCTTCATGGGCTGATGATTATCTCCCAAAAGCTAAAACAAAGCAAAATCCGTCCATTTTAATAATTGGTTTAAAATCCTACTAGCAAATTACAGTGCAAATTACATAGAAAGAATTTCTAATGATCAGAATACCACAAGAAGGCCACTCTGAGTTCAAACAAAAAATACTAACAAGTTTTATTGCTATGTTTGTAACGTATTTTTTTATTATTTTTAAAATGAAGGATAAGTACAATGCCTTATAACTTACAAACATAATTTGCATATTTATGTCAAAATATAATTAAGTTAAATACCCGGTCGGATTAAATTTCATCGTATATAGTCGTCCTATTTCGCGATGAATATACATAATTTATATTTTAAACACTTTAGCTCGCCATGGTTTCGCTTTCTAAAACGATTAGGTAAGTGGTTTAATACACTGGTATTATTTAGAGGTATAGTTTGTGATTTTGTGAGTAAGGATTTAACTCCGGAACTACTGATCCAATTTTGAACATTCTTTCATTAGTAGAAAGCTAGACTGTCACTGAGTTTTATAAGCTGTATTTTATTGAGATAACAGTTACTTTTCTATACAAAAATACCGTATTGGTAAAACAAGTCGGAGAAAAATATATTGACTGGTTTTTATGGATATCGGCGTATTGCATTTTGCTCTTTTGTTAAGTATACAAAAAGGTCCGCATCAGTTGTTTCATAAATAAGCGTAGCACGTGAAGATCATAAAAGTAACTAGCATTCACTTTACGTGTTAATTTATTTCATCTTTTTGCCCACTCAACAAATCACAGGCGTAAATCCTATACCATTATTTGCGTGGAATGTAGAGTCAAGATTAAAGTAAATTTGTTTAGGTCAGAGGTACCAGCAGTGGAAGAATTTGAAGTCATTGACAGCCTTTATCATAGATCTAGAAAATACGACGTACAATATAAGTTACGTACTTGATCAAGGTACGTATTATTACAAGCGAAAAGTCATAGCAATTGTAAGAGGAAGGTGTGATAATATTTAAACAGTCCATGCCGAGACTGATTTACAATTTTCCTCGCAAGGTTTTCTTATCGTCATCAGCTTTATATATTATCAATTATCATATATAGGTTCAACTTTTATATAAACTTAACCAGAGTAACCAGATGTGCAACCAGAGACAGCTCAACATATCAAGGGCTTTAGACGATGACGTAAAGTCGTAAACCTCTGTAGCCATTCGGTCTATACTAACTTACTTACTTCAAAAGGCGTGTCTCAGAAATTAAAACTAAATTTTGCCTGTTTTTTCCCAAGTACGCAAAAAAATAGAGTAAAACGTGGCTATGAGAAATCAGAGAGCTCGCAATTACTGTGCCTTACCTCGTACTTCGGAGAACGAACAACGTGAGACGCGAAATTGGCGCAAAATTGGGGAACATAAATTACACGTCATTTATTTCTTAACTCCGTCGGAGAGTCCGTTTTAGGGCTCAGCGGATAAACGGAATTATTATCCGGAAAAAATGAGGCCGTATTCAACTTGATTGATTATGAACATCGGTCTTCTTTACGGCGTTTTTGAGACGTGACTGCACTAAAAAAATTACACGTGTTTTTATCGCAGTCCCCATTTACGTGTTTTATTGCTTGATTGTTAGGTATCTACATAGGTAGTTAAGTACCTAGTAAGGTATTTTTTGCAAACAATTTTGATAGTAAATAAGTACAGTAAGGTAAGATGCTGCAATATGTAATTTGACATCTTCGAAATGCAACAAGCTATGTGGTGGGTTGATTACACCTAACGAGTGCAGTGGCGAGACAGTGCCCTCGGCCGAGTACTCGGTTTGTATAAATATTTGACGAGGCGAGACAGTCACTAGAACCATGATTTGTTTGCTCGGCCGAGTGTGCCCATTAACTGTTTCGCCACTGTACTCGTTACATGTAATCAACTCATACCTTTATAAAATGTAGCGTTTCAGAGCATGTTAGGTAGCCTATATCATTGCTTCGCATTCAATACCTGAGAAACTGGGCCCTTCATTAATAAAGCGTATTGTACATTTAAAACAACAATATATCTCACCGGTCAGAGGTTAACCCAGTGTTAATTGCCGCGCATTCCGCCCAGTAATACGATATATCATGGGAGACGGTTAAAAATGTAAGGATGCGAGCCATTTGTCTTTGACCCCTGACCGCGAGACGTCAATGGTGAAAGGTTTGCGATTTATGGAAACTCATTAAAATATTCTTAATTAAATCAATGGTAAAGTTAAAAATAATTAGGCTAAGCGAATATTGAAGTATTTGAACACAATTTTTTTTATAACGAAATTGAATGGGAGATGCAGATTATGGCCTCGTCTTTTATTATATTTTTATCTTTTATTATAACAGTTGCACTCATATTTATTACAATGTTTCTAAAAATAATTTTAATATTTTCACAGCACTGCAATTATTATTAGTTCATCATTAATTAATTAATTATTATTTTATATATTTTTTATTTTAATCAATTGTCTAGGAGGGAAATATTTATTGGGTTTAATAGACTTTTAACTAATTAATTTGCTGTTTTATATGGGTAAAACGATGCCTGAATAAATTGATTTTATTTATTTATTGATTTATTTTGGAATGCAAGTATCGTTAGATTTGCTTTTTTCGGGTATCCGGAGTGGCATGAGCTACAATTTCCAGTTGAGTTTCGTTTTGTACCCTCATGACTCCTTCGTTCATATTGTTTGACTTATAACACAAGATGCCTTCGCACCATTCCCAGGCCTCGATCGACCGCCCCGGCAACATCCCCGTAGTGATCGCGTACCCCAGCACCCTCTACCAGACGCACAAGGCGTGCGAGCAGCAGCTCAGCCTGCCGCTGGGGACCGTCGTCAACGCGGTCTTCAAGAGCGAGCACTGGGTGTTCGCGCAGACGCCGCACGGGGACGAGGGCTACGTGCTTTATGCTGCTTGTTTGCCGCTCGGGATATTGCCGTCGAGGTTAGCATGCTGTGACTTAGGGCTAATTTTCATGCCTTAAATTTGATTGACTTCCGTCGCCATGACGTATTGAGACAGTTTTATTTATGGAAGGCAATCCATATACACATTAATAGTTGTATGCGTCTAACCCCCAAATTGCTCGCTGTACTGTACTGAAACGCAAACTGGACTAACACTACACGCTCACGTTAGACGTCGCTCGCTTACGTCTCGTCGCGTAGATATTAACCGCCCAAGACAAGGTGAACATATAAAAAAAAGTAATTTATAATCCTACTATTGCTCGTTTCAGGCCCACGCCCCAAAAGAAAACTCCTTGCTGGGAGTCCAGCACGGACATCTACCCCCGTCCTTGCGGCAACTTAACCGACACTGAAAAGGAGCAGCTCCGCGGGCGCTCCGCCTCCCGCCACCGCGCTCGCCGGAGACCAACATCCTGCGCTGAACGAAACTTCGACTCTCTATACCTAAGAACTAAATCCGTCAACAACTTGCACGATACAAAAAGTTCGCTCGAAGTGAAAAACTCGGAAGTGAAACGGCAAACTTTGCTAGTAGTGAATTCGGACTATACGGGCAGTGAGGTCGATAGAACGTTGTCAGTGAATAAAGGAGATGTGGTGGTGTTGGTGCAGGGCGGGGCCGAGGCGGATGTAGACGCGGAGTGGTTCTACGTGCGGCGGCGGGACGGCCGGCGCGGGCTCATTCCCGCCGCCGCGGCCGGCCACGGCTATATCTGATGTTTGCAGTCAATCAACTATAGGTTTTAAGAATAAATGATGTTTTAACTAGGTTTTCATTTTGCTGGTTTTGTTTTATTTGTGGTTGTGTCTTATACCCCAAAAATCCACTTTTATATAATAGTGATCAAGAGTTGTTAAAAAAATGACTGCACCACAGACACTTACGCCAAAAATAGGCTATTTGAATAAATTGTTCATTAAAATCTGATCAGGATTTGCTTGTGCATCAATGAAACTTAGAAATGCATATACATCATAATTTTATTAAAAAACTTACAACTAATTGTACAGTAATACAAACTTACCTAAAGTGCAACACCTGATCTCTATAGTTGAATGTCGTACACAGATCTATTTCAGGGCTCGAGCCGGCTATAGCCAGGACTTTAGGGCTGGTCTGAAGAACGGCCGAGTAGACTGTAGTGGCCGACACGGGTAGTTCGACCCTGACCTCCCCAGAGTAGCTGAGCTGGTAGAGGTGGCTGGCTGCTCCGGCTGCGAAAATGCAGTCATCGTGGAAGAAGGATACGTGGATGCCGCGGTCGGGGATGTCGAAGACTGTAGCAGCGTCGAGGGAGCGAAGATGCCAGAGCGCCAAGCGCGGGCCACCGCCGCAAACCTAGAATAAAAGTTATCATATTTTTATGTAGGCAACACTTATGTGGAGTTGACAGTACATATTATATTCAGTGAAACTTAATAAGAGACAATAAAGAGCACCTTCAAACGATTTTGGAAGACCATCCATGATTTTGGGGGCGTTTTAATAGACATTTACCGATATTGAGTAAAGAAAAAATACTACTTTACTAAAAAAATAATAAATAATTAGAGAGGAGAGGTAATTATGGTAGAGAAAGATTCGGCATTTCACTCTATATAGGGTTATTCATAAAGGGTATGCTAAGCCGAACAGGGCACATAGTACTCATTATTATGAACAACTTTTACTGTGGTACCAACCCGAAATTCGCGAAAAAAAAAATCAGCTGTTCCATACATTATGTTGAGTGTCATTGACATTTTTCTATGAAACAGCTGATTTTTTTTTCGCGAATTTTGGGTTGGTCCCATAGTAAAAGTTGTTCATAGTGATGAGTACTATAAGCTCTTTTAGGCTTAGCATACCCTTTATGAATAACCCTGTATAAAAGGAGTTACACAACTAGTAGTAACTTCTATACTACAGTATGACCCTGGATTTTTAGTTGATTGAACCACATTTAAGCCAACAGAAATAACACTCAAAGAATTTATTGTAGTTTTGATATGACATAACATGATTGTGTAAGTAGACTGCTAAAGAAGTCAGATATTACTGTGAAAACTTACGATCCAATCATCTCCAATGGCAGCCGAGCCGACCCACTTGCCTATATCAGGCCGGCTGACTTTGCTGTTGGCATAGGGCTCTAACTTGTTGTGATAAGTGGCGGTCCTCGTGTCCCAGATCAACACACGCCCATCCTCACCTGCTGTCACAAGCTGATTTTCTCTGGGGAACATCAAAATGATAATAAACCCAGTCGCCTTTTTGTGAAGAAGTACCAAACATAGTTTTACAGTTACAAAATCATACATTGTGACTCACACATTGAACAATAACATTTATTAGGAATATTACCAAAAATCTTGTTTTAGAAATATATATATATATTTTTTTTTATTAGATGATAGGCAAGCAGCATAAGCTCATGTGCCTTTATCTTGCAGTGTCGAAATTTACTAATTATCAGTCAGTATTTTATTACATGCTGTTACATGCAATCTTAATTTTTTTAACGAAGTCTATTTCCAGTGTTTTTTCTTTAGTTTTATGCTCTACAACAGAATTCAGGACACTTACTTGCCATGGACAGAGTGTACAAACTCTTTATGCTCTTTATAAGTCGACAGGAGGTTCCCACCTTCCAAATTGTACACATAGACATTATTGTCTCCACAGCCAGCAAACAACTTCTCTTGGTCTTCTGATAACCAAAGGCTGTTGATATCGCACTGTTCTACAGCAGACGCTGAGGGTATGCAGATTGTCCAAGATGGTTTACTCAATTTTGAAGTAAGGATGGCTTTCCAGTCCCAACCGATGATAACATTTACTGAGCCAACAATCAAGAATTTGTCTGAGGAGACTAAGCTGCAAACTTGCGAGCCACATTCTAAATTGTGAATATGTTTGGGTTTGTTAGAGTCTGTCGTCAATAATTCCACCACGGGGTTCAGGATGCGGTCGAGGCTGTAAAACATTAACAGTATTAAGTATGAAGATTTTGTGTGTTAATCTCCGTTCACCAACTATGTGGTATATCAAGTGCAAAAAAGTAAACATAGGGGTTGTAATTAGATTAATTTAACAACTTACTCGAATATTGCGATTTGTCCATAAATATTGCCGGCAGCCAAATATTTTCCACAGGGTGAAAAAGTTTGGCAAAGAACAGTATTGTATAAAACTTTGTTCAACATTTTTAAATTGGTCTGTTTTCACGTAGAGTAGTTGAAAAAACACCTATAATAAAGTATCAGCCAAAACTTTACAAAAACAAAAACATAACCTTACTTTTCATAGCTTGGCCTTGGCCCAATGACAATTTTTTTATTCTTTTTAAAACAGAACCAACAGATCATAAATTGAATGAACGAATTGCCGGAATAGCACAGATAACGGAATTATGGTGTGTGGATGTGTCTCTATCATAGACAATTTAATGCATGTTTGCATTTGTTACAAACTTCACGGCGATGCGCAGTCTGTGATGGTAATATAAAAAAAAACAAAAA
The DNA here is from genome assembly GCA_949125135.1 of Alcis repandata. Taxonomy (NCBI): domain Eukaryota; kingdom Metazoa; phylum Arthropoda; class Insecta; order Lepidoptera; family Geometridae; genus Alcis; species Alcis repandata. The sequence continues at coordinate 2,879,605 of OX421226.1, read as the reverse complement.
AATAAAATTTAAAAAAAGATAAAAGTCCAAGATGGACGTGTCTGTGTCGTGTGTTTAATAGGAAAAATCTTAATATTATTTCAATGTATTGCAGTACATTTCCGTAACGTTTAGTTATTTCATAGTATTTTTTTCTTAATTAATCAAGGTATGTTATGCTTACTTTATTACATCTTAATTCCTTTTATCCAATGTATTTGTGTCGGTATCAAATTGCAATTTGTCCAGGTGTATGGTAAAAAATTAATTTTCTTTACATTTTTAGGTAAATAACGCTGCAAAATGTACAATGGTATTGGATTGACGACGCCGAGAGGCTCTGGCACTAATGGGTACGTTACGCGAAACTGGGCCTCCGTACGCAAAACCAAAGACTCTGTGAACTATCGGACTGAAGAAGAGATTGCCAAGTTGGACTCGGCGTCTAACAAGCAGCCAAATCAAGAAATATTAGATCATGAGAGAAAAAGGAAGATTGAAGTCAAGTGCGCCGAACTCGAGGACAGCCTAGAAGAGCAAGGGTGAGTAAATTGAATGGTGATTTGTGTGGTTTGCTTGAAAAACTGTTGAAAGAAGGAATTCTTGTTTGAAGCTAACCTCTAAGGTTAAGTTTCAATCTCAAAAATAAAGCAGATAAGTGTACAATTAAGATTGTTAAACATGTTGCAATATATGCATTTTAAATTTTTGTTTTCATTTAAATCTTTCATGTTACAAGACAAGTGGTTAAAAAGGATAGGGGGGGGGGGGTATAGATAGATAAACAAGCAACTCTAGTTAATCGTCGCTTTTACTAGTCTTTTGCACATTCTCCTCTTTAATTCCTTAAGTAGTTACATTCTTATTTGGGCAGTAAAATATGTTTACAATCTACTGATATTCGGTACCACAGTCTAAGCTCAATGTTGTATGTTTACCATACAATTAGTTGTTCCTGCTAATTAAACTTTTGTCACATATTTTTCCTGTAGATTTCTAGTGTGTGAGGTAACAGCAGAAAAAATACACTATACTATTAAATCAAGACTATCTACAAAACATGAATAGATTGACATTTTCTAGTAGCAATGTACCTTTTCTTGTACCTATTTAACCTAAAACTAAACTATAACTAATAAACTTGAAAGAACATAAAATAGATTTTATGTATCATTAATAGATCATTTTAGAAAAAATTACGAGACAGATATATTAAAGATTGGCTTGCAGCCAACATTGATCATGGGTAAAATTCTTCAATTGTATGAAATTATGATATGTATTTATAAGATTTTAAACGTTTAATCTATATATATAAAAATGAAACCCGTTTTCCTTGGTCACGGCATCACGCGTGAATGGCTGGACCGATTTCACTAATTCTTTTTTTGTTGTATTTGTTATTATTATGAGAAGGTTCTTACAGAAAAAAATATTAAGAAAATCTCTCAGAAATATTGAAAAACCCTAAAAACAGCCCTTTTCTTTTTCCCATACAAACGTATGGCAGTACGAAGTCTGCCGGGTCAGCTAGTAGGTTATGAAACAGTTGGCTGTTTTTTTGTCTTATCTATACTACACAGTTGCTACATGAAGGATCACATTAATATATTAATATTTTAGATGCAAATGTTTCTGTGCATAACATACATAATACACTTGTATGAAAATTTGTATGGAAAGCTGTAGTTTGTATCTGTAAAGCTTCTTACTGGTATATACAGTTATGGTTGCTGGTTATGGCATTAAAGGAGATGAAACTGGTGTTGCTAGTTTATGAAAAAAAAGAAGAAATATACATAGCAATAAAATCTTATGTATAAAAATGAATCGCTGTTCGTTAGTCTCGCTAAAACTCGAGAACGGCTGGACCGATTTGAATATTTATTTTTTTGTTTTGTTCACTCTAATACAGGGAAGGTTTAAAAGTAAAAAAACAGCGGGTGAAACCGCCGGGTGCAGCTAGTTATTATGATAAAATGACAATTGATTCCCATGTTTTACCATGAAACCATTTTCTGGTTGTTGATTCAATAATTATAGGTGCATAGCTCGTCTGTAATTGAAACAGTATGAATCAAATTGGTCATTGAGATACGTAGAATTAACGTCAATATGTTCATGGATATGTACAGATCTCGTAAATTATTAATATACTAGATGCGCCCCGCGGTTTCACCCGCGTTTTCCGGGATAAAAAGTAGCCTATGTGTTAATCCAGACCCTGAACAACCTTCATTCCAAATTTCATGTAAATCCGTTCAGTAGTTTTTACGTGAAAGAGTAACAAACATCCATACATACATCCATACTTACAAACTTTCGCCTTTATAATAGTATAGTAGGATTATGCACTAGTCTTTTTCTTTAAACCACTCTCATATTAAAGTGACGAAACAAAAAAAAAATAATTGGTCAAGCAGCTTCTGAGTTTTTTGAAACTAACAAACAGCAATAGATTTTTATATTTATTGGTTTATAAGGAAAAGGTAAGCTACGCCGAAAAAAACTTTAGTAATAATCATTATCAACAACTTTTACTATAGGACGAAACCGGAATTCGCGATAAAAAAAATCAGCTGTTCTACACATTTTTTCGAGCGTTTTTTTTTCGCAAAATACATAAATGGAACAGCAAATATTTTTCGCGAACTCCGAGTTGGTGACGTAGTAAAAGTTGTTCATAATGATAAGTACTACGAGTTCTTTTCGGCGTAGCATATACCCTTTTTTTATAACCGTTATATAATCAATGCCAACTTTGGGTGATCACGTTTCTCTCAAGCCCCAAAAGCTTTTTCATTGACGTAGTAAAAGTTGTTCATAATGATAAGTACTACGAGTTCTTTTCGGCGTAGCATATACCCTTTTTTTATAACCGTTATATAATCAATGCCAACTTTGGGTGATCACGTTTCTCTCAAGCCCCAAAAGCTTTTTCATTAACTTTTAGGGTACGAGACAATACAATATCCTGAAAAAATAATAACTTGGAAAAGTCCTCAGACCACATAATCAGTTTTAGCTATTTGTCTTTGCACGTCTAATCACGTCTTATATTCCGATATTATACTTTTTACTTTCTGTCATTGCCAGCTGCTTGTGCAAACCGCCGTTCCCACAAGTCCCCTATTTTGTTGATTCATGGTATTTTCCCAGCAACGACTACATAAATAACTAATAACTCAAAATTACATAACTTGGTAACTTTAATGAGGGCCATCCTCATGCACAAGAAAGCTTGTTATTTTGATTAAATAATAATAGGTATTGATGTTTTGTGACAAATACACGAAACAATACACGAAACTACTCGCGTGAGTCGAAAGCTCCGACCAGTTTCGATCTCATTTGGTAAACTTGTAAAAATACAACAGAATTAAAAAAAATGAGTTGGAACCATGTTTGTTTTTATAGTAAAACATTTTATGGTATTTAGGTCAGTAAATATTCCCATCCCCTATGATTTATTGTCTACTCCAACAGTAATCAGTTCTGCAGCAAAGGCGTCGTCCATTAATCACGTGATGTTTTTTAGCAACTTTACAACTCCCCCCATGGTGAATTGGTGAGGTTATAAATTACCCCCTCCTCCAATCCCCAAATACACGTGATATTTTTCTACACCCCCCCTCAACCCTCGTGATATTTTGTGAAGTTTTCCGAACCCCTCCTCCCCCCTCAAGCCTCACGTTATTAATGAACGATCCCAAAGCAGATATGATTTTTTTCTTTGCAATGCGTTGAAAATTGCTAATGCATGTACATTTTGCTGGTCATGGTTTTTACTTTAAACCTATGTAAATCATTACAGCATTACGCATTTTTCATTTCATATCATTTTTCTCGGTAAATTTATTCTAGGCTTCAATAAATATCTTAACAAACGAAATCCATACTTTTAAGCTATTGGACATTTAGCGCAATCAATTTCAATCAAATAAAATCACAGGATCGGACAAGTGCAGGACAACAGAGATAGCTAACCGAGGCATTGCAACTCACTTTCATAAGCATAGAGCATTGTACCCACAATTGAAGGATAAATCAATTGAATCGAAGTGTCCTATCTGCAACAATGTCATTCATGTAGAAGACATTGTGATGTGCTAAAATGGTCTTTATCGAGAGCTTTTAGAGTCCATACTCACGCACAAACAATGGAATTCCTAGCATACTTTAAAGATGCAATTTCATAGAAAGTTTGCAATTGCAAACATCTCTACATGAACTATTTCGCAACCTGTTACAATATTGCACATGTTGCTCTATCGATTTCCTCTGTATCACCCTTGTTTTTTTCTAAAGCCACCCTCTGTTGTGGTCTATTATTGATTTTGCAACCCTAGCCCGGTCAGTTGCCCCTGCGCCGGAGTCGCGTGGGTCGATAGCTCTCCCGGCTGTGACACCCTTCCTTATAACCAAGTTAAATATTCAACCAGCTCGTTTCCCAGCTCAGTCCGCCGCCGCACGCCATACGCTTCTTATCGGGAAATTTTATTGTTTTTCGCTAAAGTAATTCGTCGGTAAACCGTGACGTATCATGCTTTGGTAGGTACTGGAGGCTTTGAATTTTACGACCATATTTCAGTTTCGCATGTTCTCGTAGGCGCGGACGACGTCTTAAACAATTTATTGATTTATTTGTCTTTCATGTAAAAAAAAATTGAACCTTAGATTTTCTTGCGTTTTGGTCTTTCTGACTTGTTTTGAATTTTAGGTTATTTTAGAGGTTACTGGGCCTAATGAGTGTATCTTTGGTGTGGTTACGTAGGTTGCCGAAGGAGGAGATAGCGGCGCGGGTGGCGGCCTTCAGAGCGAAGATCTCCGAGGCTGCGCCAGAGAAGGACGTGCTCAAGGACGAGTTCGGGAGAGTTGCGTGAGTACCTTACAAACTTCCTTTTTCTTCCCACAGTCAATTCTTCGTTCGTACTCTCCAACCTCTTGAGCTGGGATCGAAATACAATCCACCGGAATGTCAATCTTTTCCTATTTAGATCATTAAAGGTACGGAATCAGGACACTACAGTACGACTAATAAAATTGTGACTTCGCTTATGAGCTCACGCTAGAGTTGGACGCCTAGCATCGCGTTGTTTCGTCGTACCTTACGATAGTACCTATGTACTTATACGATACTTAATAAAATTCCTCTTCCTATACGAATACGAAATACACGAATACTCTAACCTACTTTTACCATATACATTATACATATTACTTGTTTTAACTTTCATCTACTTCCATAGAGTGTATGATGTATGCGTTGTTCTTCTGTCTCTGAAAATAAAGTCTTTAGTATTTTCGGACAAAATGAAGTAATAACATAATAGTTGCAAACTTAATCTTTAGCCACATCATCGTTAAAAAAAACATACAAGAGCAGCCTTCTATAAAAACCTAATTTTCACGAGTTATTAGTTCAGATTACTATGTTATTTGAAAAGTCTTCACACAATACGCTTTATTTACCTAAAGCTGGAGGTTGTTCGAGCTTGTGTGAACAGCTGCGAGGCTCCATGTTTTATATTTATATAATTAAAATTACTCCACTGAAACGTTAAGGTAAGTACCTATTAATGACATGTGTCTCGGTTCAGTTAGCATTAACGCGTAATTTGATATCTATTCTATTGAAGTTAGACTATCGGTGTATATCCGCGGTCTAGATATCTCCCCGTATGTATATGTATGTATGTTAATATCACTCTATTATCAGAATAGAGTATTCTGGTTGTGTTATATATAGACGTTGAATACTAATTACTGTGTCAGAACCGTTCGCTGAAGTAATCCTCACGAAATCGTTGTTTTTAAAAGCTTTTATTTACCTGGCAATGTACTAATGTAAGTATGTTTGTTCGGGTGGAATCTTGCAACTCAATTTCGAACCAATTCCCGATGTCCGATTGAGCTGAAATTTGGTATACGCGTGTAAGTCCACTGGCAATTCAATAAAAGCTAGTTCTTGAAATATTTTTAGAATTCCTATTGTAAAGCTGAAATTAGTTTTAACCAAGTTGTCTAAGCTACGAATAAGTTCGTGTTTCAGTGCCACCACATAAGACCTGATGAAACACGAGAGTGATTGTAATCAATATGCCAGTCGATAAGACGTTATGCGACCGTAGAAATGCACTCTCGCAGCGGTTGTTTTAAAATTAATTGAAAAGTCACGAGCGGGTATTAATGACAGCGTAAAATTAAGTTGCCTTACAAATTGCCACCGTGAAATTTAGAATTAGCTTGATTTGAATCGAGTGTCGTCTTATCGCTTCATACCGATTCTAGTTAAATTGGCTTTAAACTCAATTTTAAATCTACTCAATACCTGCTCTCTGAGCGATCTCAATGCGGCCAATGTTGTCACAATTGCGGCCACTTACTGGGCCGATCAGATTTGAACTTCGGCTAAATCGAATCGCTCGCTGAGGCGCTGACATGATAATAATTCAATTTTAATAAAGACTCGCTTTTCTAAATCGAAATTATCGTCAGCCCGCCTTCGTCACCGTACGGGAAGATCTACGCGGTTGTGTCTCGGAGATGAGGTTTGGCAATTTAATGTTTAGGACTTTCTTGTAGTTTAATTCCCATCATTATTAACAGCTGAGAAAGAATGTTCTTAACATTATTTTCATTACAATCTGGTATCAACTAATTCACGCACGCCTGTATGATATTTTATTCAGAGAGATGGAAACGGAATTATAAGATATATTATAATATCAGACATTACGTATTTTATGTAAAACCGGATTAACGAATATACAGGAAAAGTAACAATATTTATTTTACTTTTTCCTGCTCAGATTATGTCTGTTAAAAATTCAGAGACAAGCAAAGAAGCGTGCATAAAAAGCATTTAAAATTTAAACCGAAACAATCTTGGACCTACGCCATATATTCCTAGACGAACGAATAAAACACGAAGTTGCGTTTCATGTGTTTCTCACATTTTGAAAACAAAGCCAATAAGTAACTTTTCCATCAATTTATTTTGACTCGCGTCTGATTCTACAGAATGTAAACAGAATTTACGAGCTCGAGAAATTCTATATCCGTTACAGTAAACCGAATTACGTGATTTGTTATAGAACGTTGTATCATGTAGTTTACTACTGGAGTCGAGGAACTTTGACCTGATGTCCTAAGGGTCTCGAGCGACGCAATGTATTACAATTTGAACGATCGCTCTTTCCGTTTCAATCAAACGGTAAACTGCCGAATGAAAGCAGCAATGAACGTTGTTTTACGGTAATGGTTGTATCAAGTCGCCCGGTAGGGCTGCGTCGTATCGATCAGGGTGAATGACGTATTTCCTCCACCCTCCGAGCGAGGGGAGGCGAGGTTGGTTTAATACACCGCTCGCAGCAGCCCACCCCATTCGATTATATTACGAGCTCTTTTGTGTGATTGAATTTAATTTTGCGCGAAAGTGTAAGGGCGAAATTAGGGTTTTCGTACATGTAAATGTAACTCTACGAAATAGTTTTTGGGACTTTCGAAATTAACTTATGAATGAAGTTTTCAATAGTAAACGATTTTTGTAAATTGCGTTTGTATTTAATTTACTAACTCTTCTAGCAACTGGTAACCCAAAGTATTCGAGACCCATGCGTCTGACCCATATTTACTTGATGTCTTTAGTCTGTAGCTCGGTCACTTAGAACTTCACTCACTATACGAGTACTTACGCCATTCCGCTAAACTAAACAAATGTTTTTGCTAAAAGCCTCTCACAAAACAGAGCCTCCAATCCACGCCCGGATCCATCAACGTCAGTGCGTGCCCACCATCCCTTCCTAATTAGTGGCGTGTTTTGGAAACACTATCAATGTTTAATTAGTTACAATCACGGTCGAGCGCTCACCCAAATGGAAATAGCCAGGTGCGGCGTACAGAGATTGGGAGCGGGTGACAAGTAAACTAAATAAAGTATAGTATAGTGTATACTATAATTACTTATCACCTCTTTCATAACCTTTTCCTGAAAAATAAGAATTGTCACGCTGATGACGTATTTGTCTCTGCTTAGATGTTAATCAAATTAATTGAGGCCGCGTCACAGACAAGACATTCTCTTTCGCGTATTTGAAAATTATGAGTGTTCGACTGGCTGAACCGATCTTGATGAAATTTGGCTTAGAATAATTTGCTACATAAAAAAACAGGCGTAGGATGCATATTCCTAAATTATGCGAGAGACTAGAAACTCGGAGAAAAACACCTCGGCTTGTAAATAAATGTTTCTGCAAGTAATATAAATAGGCCAACGTAAACCTTAGCAAGATTTATTCGAGCACTTTTCTACCGCCTACCGCCATATATCTCTTTTTCTGTCGCCATCTTTCTGTAAGCTAAGCCCACAGATTATACCCATAGATACCGCATTACTAGGCCTTTATTCTGACGAAAAGTCCCCAAAGTAGGAGGAAAACGCTGTACTGAGCGTGCCCATTGGCTATCTCAAGTTCACACCGAGCCGCAGCAGCAATTAACTTTCCATTTGTATTTTTTGTGTATTTGCTTGGTGCGTTTCAAACGTCGTGAGTGCGGAATCTACTGAAGTAAGCTGTGGCTAGGCTAGGCCTAACGACCTAACTAGCCCGACCCTCAGCCGCACCTCGCGATATGTTTTGTTTTTGTTGCGAAAAGATACGTAGCACCATCTGTCTACGTGGAACAAAGATAGTATGTCAACGAGGAGGGCTTGACAAGACTCGTCCGGCATCATGCTAACAACACGGCAGTTATTATTTACCTATTTTGTGATATTCTTCATATTAGATATGGAAATATGATATTTGCTCCTTATGAATAGGTACATTTGCTTTGGCTGTAAACAACTCAGGGTTTTAGTGCTGTTGGGTTTTAAATTACCATACTTGTTATATTCGCTGAAGCGCTATGAAACTGAATTTACTAATTCATTAGGTTTCAGCAATTCTTTGTTTTATTAAAAGCTTTTAATTTACTTACAATGTATTTATGTAATTGTAACTACATATATATTGTAAATTTTTGTTCTTGTGGAATCTTGCAACCACTTTCCGATGTCCGATTGAGCTGCAGTATACGTGCGTAACTCCGATGACAATGCAATAAAAGCTTATTTTCATTAACTTTTTTTCTGTACATTTTGTTTAGTGCTTGCTAACTCAAGCGTGTTCAGCTTGAATAGCGAGCTGGAAAAGCTTTCCTAAAAAACGAATTGGATAACCCCGCCTTTACTTTTCTTATGCTTTCATATTTATGTACCGAATCCATATTGAATTTATTTAATGTTTTTATTCGTACCTCATTCTGTGTCTCTCGGGTGTAGAGTGACGTGATAAATAGGTTTACGAAGTTCGCGAAAAAGGTTCGCCACATTGAATTCTTAAAATAATACGCGTACTGCTTATTTTTGGCTTGTCTTGTGTACACTTAAAATTGATAGCGATCCACTTTAACCCGAAATAAACGAAGAAACCCGCCTACAAAACGCAGGTTATAAATAATCCATTAAGCAGGAAAAGCTTGTTCTAACTCCAAATTTTGTTATTGAAGATAGATAGATCGATAGATAAACTCTTTATTGTCACACCATAAATTACAAACAGAAGGATAAAAAGAAGATAATAATAGGAAGATATTGTATTGATAAAGTTTATTAATTACTTACTCTACTTGAGGAGGTTTCTGAGAAGCTGCTGAGAATGGACTTGCAACAAAGTATCAATTGAACTTTTAACGATCAATAATTGTTAAAGCTGATTGAAACCACTGGAATCTGGAGCGTAAATTGTCTTATTGCAAACACTGTTTAGGTTTGGTTATATACTGCTATACTGCTCACGTAAGATCGTCAGATAATCATTTTAATAGATGGATAAATAGATAGACAAACTCTTTATTGTTTACACCAGAAATTACAGATAAAAAGGATCATAAAGCTAAGATGTAAAATATATTAAATAAGATGTATTAAACAGTTTCTATTTTAAGTTGAGGTTGTATCTTGCATGCAATACGTATAAGTCGTTTTTAGGAAATAACTTGTTTATTTAGTGTGCATTTATGGATCCAGAAACTTTTAGTATACACATTCAAAACGATGATTTAGAATCTTTCATTTTCTGTCTTCAACTGGCTCTAAGGTCGATACCGGTATAGTACGTTTTCTCCGCGCTCCTCTCATATTGATTTCTTCGTAACATCGCAACATTACATTATAATGCTACCTTCTGCCAAACCCCAACGCAATACTTACATTATTTAGTCACCTGCCTCTAAAATATTCACTTGATGTTTCCGTACCGCGGCCGATTCAAAGATAGCTCTTTGAATCGGCCGCGTTGGAAATGTTTATACTTGGCATCCACTTTTCGCCGACCTCGATTTTTGTTCTGCTTATGTTACTCCAACAAACGATGCAGTAAATCTCTCCAGCTCAACCCGGCCGATGTTTTGATTGTAGATATGTTATATTTTATTTATATCACTGTAATAGAATAACTCGTATGAATAGGGTTTACGAGACTAGGTTTTAGCACGATATCGTGAATTGCTTTTTATTTTATTGGTTTCCTCGGATACCAATTCTCAATTAAAACGTGAACTACTTTTTACCGTGCTCGGTTCGAGCGTGGTTTACTTTTGGAAACCCTAGAAAACAATAAAAACAGCGCGGGCAATAAATTTTATCAGGAAAATAAGTCGATATTTAAAATATGCTTTTGTAAAACTTGGGTTTATTTTGCCCTCGTATTCGTTTATCAGTTTGTGTTGGTAACATGTAATTTTATTACATGGTCTAATTGAATTATAAGTACTTATGGTTTTAATAGCACTTATTCGCGCGCTACCGAACCGAAGCCTCTCAAGTATTCCATTAAGCCAGGAGTGCACTTTTCTCTTCACACCTTTGACACACTTTAGCATATCTAGCCGAAGACGGGCTCATTATATAATGGGAAATTTTATCGCAGACATTATGCTTATTTGGCAAAAATAACACAACTTTGCTGTGAGAGCGTTTGCCAAAAATTGCCTGTGCCAAACTCTTCGTCTCTTTTCAAAACTAAAAATATTTTTTGCAATAAAAATGAATGCAGAAAATGTGGTTAACCGTTTCAGCCTTTCAGGCTTCACGTTAATTATTTATGATCGTTATTGTATGAGTAGGTGCCCATATTGTGTGCACACGAGCAGAGCATGCCAACATGCGTCCATTAAGTACGTACACCAAGGCCAGTGCGTACCATAACGACCGCAACGTACCATAACGACCGCAATAAACATTACCGTAACAGCACGCTCCTTAATTACCTCGGGGAGGTGAGATAGCCTCCTTTTTCCGCACCCCCGGATTCGAGGAGAGGGGTGTTCTCGGGCCCTTTGTGCGGCGTCGGAGCGGAGATCCGTTGTTTGCGCAGGCTGCGCGCGACGGCTTCCTGACGCGCGCCTCAGTCGCGCCGCCGGCCCGTCGCCGGCCGCACCAAAATGTAGCCTCACGCCCCCGCGCCGCCACTAATCACATAAGTCTTCCAGCGGTTCCACCGCCTTAGTTTTAAGAAACCAAGTCTTCCACTAGATATAAGTTAGGTTAAGATGCAACGGGGCCGGGGTCCGCGTCGCGACCAGAATAACCGTCTCGTGTTCGAGCGGCTATGGCGCGGCACGTTCCAGGCGGTGGTGGCGGCGCCGCCGCGGCGGGCGCGCGCCTGCTCGCTGGAGCCGGCGGCGGGCGGCCCGCGGGCCCGCGCGCCCGACCCGCTGGAGCCCGCGCTGCGCACCATCCTCGAAGGGCTCCGCAGCTCGTGCTGCTGCCGCTGCAATTGCTCCGCACCTGCACAAAACCACTTTAACGACAATTTGCAGGTCTGTCTCCCCGACGCGGAGAGGAAGGCCGTGCGCTCCGTCATAAGGTGTGCATACAGTTTTATCGATTTTATCGCCCGCGTTAGGTAGGTCGGCCGCCGCCTGCCGCCGCCGCCGTCGCTCCACGTTCAATTAAAAATCACTACACTCGCTCCACGCTCGCAGAATCGACGCTAATTGCATTTAGTTCCTATGAAATCGAAGCTACAAATAAATACACCGTTTATTTGCATTACGAACAAGGTTGCTAAATTGTTTTACTGTTTCCCTGTTTTAGCGCACTTAGTTGCTATTCAGGTAAATATCAACAATCGTTCTCTGAAATCTTCACTAGCTCCTACCGAATCACCCCAAACACCTTCGACACTTAGACGTACTTTTACTTCTCAAAATGAAACTGAATTCTTTGTAATCTCAAACGACCGAAATATTGCTCATAATACCATTTGCAATACCTAATTTAGACTAAGATATACTTAGTCATACTTGTCTGTAGTTATATAAAATCACAAAAAATAATCCTCTAATAAACACGTCGTCAATAGAATGCTAAGTACACGTTTCCATTGGCCCGGCAGCGTTCGCGAGACGCACGCGGTCGCGGAGGCGCAGCAGGCCAAGAACGCGCGGCTGCGGTCCGCGTTCGGCATCTCGCCGCAGTTCGTGGAGGGCTCGAGCCTGGCCCCGGCGCGGCGCGCGCGCGACCTGGCGGCGCGCTACCCGCTGGTGCGCACGCCGAGCCACGAGCGCGACGCCGGCGCCGCCGACCTCGCGCACAACCACAAGAAGAAGAAGAAACGGAGGTACACACGATTCTCAGCTCTCTTCTCATCACACGTGCCGTCCAATATTAAAATACACGAACACGATTCTCAACTCATCACACAAGCTATCCAATATTAAAATACTGAATAAAACATTTTTTTAACTACAACTTTTTCAAAATTAAAAGGACTTCAAAAGTTTCAATAATTTTAATTTATTGTAAATAAATCATCATATAAAAAAATGTATGACACGGTCTAAAAAAACAACTGGATTTACTAATAAGATATTACTGTATTTGGCATCTCACACATGACCTGCACGCTTCTGAAATAAAATAGCTGAATTGAGGTACCCACTTTATTATGAAATATACAGCCAAGAAATGGTCAACCTCTTCCAGAAATAATTTTTACTTGCTAAGGGTTTTGGAAATAACTAATACATGGCCTTATGTTTCATTACAGCGATTCACCAGATGCAAAGAAATTAAAAAAGAAGAAATCCAAAAAGAATAAAAAAGAGAAGTAAGTATTACACAATTATCTTACATATATGGATGTTAAATACTTTCTAAAAATTTAAGTTTTTTATGTACATTTACTTTATATGAAGTTTGTGGTGACCAAATATTTCATGGCTTACATTTAACTCCAGACAGGTGACACTAAGATTATCCAAAAGGCAAGTATTCACCCACCGTTCAATATAAATTGGGATCATATTGGAAAAGAATAAACTTAATTTCAAGTAAATTAAACATTTCAGCGAAAAAAGGTTGCTGTGGCACCTTATAAATAGGTACGGCGGGTATTTCTGACATTTCAGCCTGTTTTGTACTATTTTTTATGTTCCTGTTGAAATAAAGTGGTTTACTTCACTAACAACTTCTTTGGGTCTTCCTGAGATTAACAACATTTCGCATAAATGCGAAGAAACGCTTTTGTGGATGGATGACTGGACGCAGGTCCTGTTTTCGTAGAATCAAGATTAGATCGTAGATTTTCTAATTTTCACTCTCGATAACATTGGGGTCCTACCTAAACGCTTGTCTAAAATTTCACTGGCTAGATTCTTGATTAGCGCCTCTACCCTAGCGAGTACCAGCTTGCCTACTTAGCACAGACTACCCCGTACACGTACCGAATTATGAGTTTTTTCTCCAAAACGCACCTATTAAGAAATTGCAGGTTACTATAGCTGAGACAAAGCGTGCCCATTGGCTATTTCAACGCCTACTAGCTATGAAAGTGAATTATTTATAGGTGTATTGTGACCGATGCGAGGCACGCTTCGTCTTGAGGGCGGTGTCTATACAGGGGTAGTCTATGCTACTTGTTTATAGAACAAAATGCTTTCTTGCGAGCGTGTCAAACACGTGCAAATTAACTATTCTAAATGCTGTCATAGTCGCAAAGCGACACAAACCCTGAAAAAAAATAATTAAAAAAATATATATTTGAAATGATTTAAATATTTTGTTCTATGGAGCAAGTATACAGACTCAATATCACTGCAATTTTGTATATTCACACAAAACCTTATTTCATAGACAAGAATCAAAAAAGAAGAAAAAACGCTCCAAGTCTTCGGATACAGACAGCTCGAGCAGCTCCGAAGGACAGCAAGACAGCGACTCGGCGAGCTCCGACGATGAGAAACAGAGAAAGAAAAAGAAGGTACTTAGAACTATGCTTTCATACTCTTGTCTGTTGCCGATCTGACCATAGAGTTTTAGAAGTGATACGATGCAAAGGATATGTTTTACGTGAGCTCAAAATAGTTGAAATTCATAATGGATTGATTGACAACTGACTCAAAACCGATTTATCGATTAAAGCAAAAAGATAAAGAATTACTTCGAGAAAACCAAACATTTCATAAATACTGTCTTCCTGTTTTGTGTTCAAAAAACATATTCTATGCATAATTTGAAGGTCTAACGTTAACTTTGTGTTTTGGGAATTCGGGGACAGCATCAACGAAATTCTATTCAACACATTTACTTCCGTGTAGCCCTCTTGAAATACTTACCCATGAAGTACACTGTCACTGCCCTCAGATTTTCCTCAGTTATAAAGTAGCAAGAGGCAGTCGGCTGCAGCACGTCGCTTACTTTACTTTCCGCTCGATCATACTACGACAGTCATATTGGCCTGACGAAACTCCGAACTACCCGCACTTTTGCAACAAACCGGCTTCAAGTTTTCGTTTTCCTCTATAATTTAGTTTGATTCCCTCATCTCACTACCCGCTGGAGCGCCGGCTCAGGAACGTTGTTGAGTTGTTGAGTTGTGCCTCTTCCGTTACCTTCATAGATATATCTCGTGCTTACCCTGTCTTTAGTATGAATCCCATTCACGACCATAATAGTTCCATGGGGCCGGATTTTCAAATTGTTTTTTTAATGTTAATTGTTCTTCTTACCTCATTATTTTATTTTTTTATTTCTGTAAATACAAAAAATAGCGAGTAAAAAATTATCTGTTTAACTGTGCATCATTTCATAGGATAGCCATCTTTATCTGAAGAAATAACGTATACTGTAAGTATATCACAAAGCAATAACACTCAGTAAAACACTATGTTAGGTGAATACTAAGTTATCGGTACTTTTTGTATGCAATAACGAACATGTCACTAACACGGGGAGGTTCCGTGGGTGTGGGGGCTTGGTTAACAGATATTTACATGCATGGTGTTTGTAGTCCTTAAAACAGATGGTGGTTTTTATATTGTTTTGTATCGTGATATTACTTTACGTGTTCTGAAAAAACGTACTACATATTCGAAGGTACACTCGCCCTTAGTCTATGTTCGCGTTGACTAAAACAGAATTAACACAACAAGGTTCCAAAATCAAAAAGCTGTACATAATATTGTAGTGATGTTGACAACTTGTCGAGTATTCGTGGTACGTTTTTCTTCAACACGTCCACTGCCAATATCGAGCCTCACATTATTGAAATGTAACTAATCCATAACATTCTCCCCTCTGATTTACCCAATAATTAAGGATGCACCAATATAAATGGTAGACATTACCACCACCGTTTGTTAAATAAGGTACGTTCCGCAGGTGTTATTTTATAATTTTTGTGTATTACATGTATTTTATGTTTAAATTGTAATGTATTACTAACATAGCAACAAGAGAAACACTCGTGCCAACCAATTTGATTTGTTTTTCGTTGGAATCTTTTTCTGTTTTGTTTCTAAAAGAGAATGTTATGGATGATGAGTATAACATTCCCTTCAGATGTTTTGAATAATTTTTATACTTACTCGCTTCCATCGTTAGCTTCGAGTAATTGTTATAATTTCTATGATGAATCTTACATTGATTTGACGCCTATATTGATTTGTCTGACTCATTGTTAGTGTGCATGTGTAAAGTGATTTAATTTCTGTTTAAGTTGGAATTCTTCATTTGATCACCCCTCGGACGGTGTATTGAAGAATTTCAGATGACTTTCTAGAAAGATATGTTTTAGTTGCCATTATCACTATAGTCTTATTGTATTGGCACTGGTGTTATAATGCCGTTCTCTTTGGGAGATAATATTTACGGTTCTATTTAATTTTGAACAGAAGAAGTCGAGTGCAAGGCGTCGCGGCAGCAGCGAACCGTCGAGCAGAGAAATGTGAGTTACATTGACTGAACACTTACTAAACATTACTTTTATAAGTTTCAGAATCGATGACTAAACAGGTTATTTATTTTTTCAGTTCTCCGGTAAAGCATGTGAGAGAAAGACTGCGAGAACGCTCCAGCGAAGCGAGAGGCAACGGCGCCGAGTTCAGAAGAGGCGACCGCAACGACCGAGACCGTAACGACCGCGACCGCGACGACGACCGTGATCGCAACGACCGAGATCGCGAACCCCGTGACCGTAACGACAGAGATCGCGACGACCGTGACCGTAGCGACCGAGATCGCGACGATCGCAGTAGGAAATACGAGAAACGCAATGATCAGTCGAAAAGTTCGCGTCAAAACGAGTCCAGGCGGCGCGAGCGCAGCCCCTCCGAGCACGAGCAGGACTCCTCACCTGAGTACAAGCAGAGGTCGACCATCACCAAAATAGACAACAAGAAACGTGAGCCCTCGCGGGAAGACGAGCGGCCGAGAGACGACGAGAGGCCGAAAAACGACAAACGACCCAGACGCCGCGACTCCTCACATGAATCTGACTCGGAACCTTCTAGAAGACCAGAAAAGCGTAAAAAGAAAGAAACGAGAGAGCCCAGTGCGTCGCCTCCACCGGAGAAACGGGGGCGGGATTGGAGCCCGTCGCCCGACCGCAGGAACAAGAACGACAGTTATCACAAAAAAGATGGGAAAAGCAATAGACACAGAGATGAAAGCCCAGTAGAAGATAAAAGAGCTCCCAGACGAAGCGAATCTCCTTACCAAAAGAAAAAGCAAGACGCTAGTTCGCACAACAGAAAAGAGAAAGACGATCAAGAAATTTATAGAAAAAAAGATAAGGAAGATCGAGATTCGTACAATAAAAAAGATAAGGAAGATCGAGATTCTTATAATAGAAAAGATAAGGAAGATCGAGATTCGTACAACAGAAAAGATAAGGAAGATCGAGATGCTAATAGTAGAAAAGAAAGAGACGTTCGCGAATCGTACAACAGAAAAGACAGAGAAGACCGCGAATCATACAGCAGGAAGGAAAGAAGCGATCCTGACCCGGCCAGAAAGGACAGAGGCAACGGAGAGTCGTACAGCAGAAAACAGAGAGAAGATAAATATGAAAGGAACAAGACTAGTAATCACAATGAACGGAAAGAGAAGGATGACAATGATGATCGAAGGCGAAAGAACAGAAGCCCATCACAAGACAAGCGCGACTCTTCCGAGGACGAGAGAGAAGTTCACGCTCGATCGTCTCCTACCAAATCTTACAAAGAGAAGAAATCACGGAAAGAAGCAAAAAGTTCTAAGAAATCCAAATATGAAAAACAAGATGCGTCATCCGAATCAGAGCACGAAGTAATAAAACAAAAGGAGAAGCCTACAAAATCTTCAAAGTCAGAGAAATCTCGCTATCTCAAAGACAGAAGCGCATCTCCATCGCCGAGGGAGCAGAGACGAAGCCCATCTCCAGATTACAGAAGGAAAGACTCGCCGCAACCGTCTAAGACCAAAGCTGACAAATACAAATCGGACAGGAGGTCCATCGAGCACAGACGAGAGGAGAGTCGAGAAGATAGCAGGCCGAGAAAGAAATCTCCCACTCCGGACGAAAAAAGAAAACGCAGGTCACCGAGCGGATCCAAATCACCGCCGCGCAGGAATACCAAGCGACAAAAGCGAAGCAGCGAGACGCCCGATAAGAAAAAGAAATCTGCGGAGAGGCGTTCCCCTTCGCCGAAAGAGAAGGACAAAAAGCACAAGGACAAGAGCGAGCGAAAAGGCCCGCAAAAAACTCGGTCTAAGTCTCGTTCGAGGCGAAGCAAGAGCACCTCCAGCCTCAGCTACTCGCCGGCGCGCCGCAGCCCCGAGCGGTACCGCGACATCATAGAAAGTCTGCCTGAAAAAGACAGACGCAAATACATAAAATCTCCCTCTGATCTCCTGCCCAAAAAGAATAATAAGAGTCCCAGAAATTACAAGCCGAAAATGTCCTGCATGCGCAGTTCGAGTTCCAGCGACAACGACGACTCGGCCGACGATTTTTTACGGGACGACGACCGAGCGAGGCAGGAGGAAATAGACAACAGGGAGATGAACAGATTGAAGGAAAAACTGGCTCAAATGGCTAAAGCTTCGCGGCGGGAAAGCGTTCGGACCGAAGAGACGAATGGGCCGTCGACGTCTCAGCCATCGACGTCTCAGCCGTCGACGTCTCAGACGTCTCAGCCGGCGACGTCTCAGCCCGGACCGAGCGCCGAGGTATCAAAGGTCGAGGAGAAACCCAAACCGAGTCCCGTGGTCAAAGAAAAATCTCCCGTCGCAGAGGCTAAAAAAACTCCCGAGAAAGTTGAGAAGAGCCCTCGTAATGAGAGGTCGCTAGAAAAGCGTAGACGTAGCGAGTCGCGCCGCAGTTGGTCGCGGTCGTCGTCGCGGCACTCGCGGTCGCGCAGGAAGTCGCGGTCGCGGTCCAAGTCGCGCTCGAGTCTGAAGTCGCGGTCGCGCGGCAAGTCCTCGCGGTCGAGGTCGAGGTCACGCTCGCGGTCCAGGTCTTCCAGGTCGAGGTCGAGGTCATACTCTTCGTCGAGGTGAGCTAAGCTTGATAAACAACTACATACGCCCAATGTTTAATTAATAGTAACAAGCTGACAAAAAGATGAATGGAAGAAGTGTACATACTGTACCGACCCCCCGTAGGTGGGATAAGGGTAGGCAGATGATGATGATGTTGAAGCTGACAAAAAATAATAGATTTGTTATTTACGTGGAACACTACAAAATGCCACTAACCATTTATGTTTACTTACAAAAATAGCAATTCAGCTTCAGTTTTCGACTACAAGCTGATACTGCGCCAATCCCTGACGTTAATTAGTGGCAGGTTGGTAACAAACCAAATCCGTACAAACTGAATAGACTACTAATTCGCCGCTCATCCTATCCAAATACTACGCACGAAAATAATAACATGAATGCCAGCACGAGTAAATGAACATTAGACATTTCGGGAAAATTAACGTTAGCGAATGACCTGTCATTAACAGCTATTATTGCTTTAGTGAAATCTAGCTCTTATGTCATATAATCATAACTTTCAGCCTGTAACCAGCCGCTGCTGAGCATAGGCCTCTCTTATACTTCGCTCATACCGGCCCTGCGCCAATCTTATCCTTGTCCTTTGGACCTAGCACAACTTTGGACGTAAAATACGTAGCTAGCATTCGATGGAAAGAGACTTGCTAAATATTTTACGTCAGAGGTTATGGTATGCCCACTTATCTTAGTTCACGTGGCTAAGTAACCCCCCGGCCCCCGCCCCCGCAGGTCGCGCTCGTCCCGCTCGAGCTCGTACAGCAGCCGCAGCTCGTCGCGCTCGTCGCGCAGCTCGTCCCGCTCCACGCGCTCCTCCAGGTATACCTCGCGCGACTCTCGACGGCCGGTATGCTCGTAAACATGTCAACACAACATGTCGTGACTTGATTGATGGAAACTAACGTGGTTTTCATACATTTTTGTGAGTATTCCCGTGTTTAATTATAACAAAAATATGGAAGTTTTGGAAAGTTTATTTACGGGCATACTGGTTTTTTCATGTATTAGATTAGAATTATTATTATTAATGAAGATATTGAAGTGAGTTGTTCCGTTCTAAAACCTACCTAATAATAAAGACACGATAGAATCAAACCTTTGAATAAATGTAAGGTCACGGAACAAGTCGCTCCTCTAAATAACCGTGAATTAACATGAGCAATTCTCTTTCCGCTTACCCAAAATGAACAATAACCATACCGCAAAATGTGAAACACGCAAACGTACAAACACGCAACACGAAACGTATGACCACGTAAAACGGAACGTACGAACTTAAAACTAACGTACGAACACGCAAAATGAACTTGCGAACGGAATATCGTCACTGAAACTAAACTCGCCACTGAAACGAAACTGCCACTGATACCGGATGTGGTGGAATGTATGGGCAATTGGCCACTAACACCACGTGGCGGGGCGTGACGCGGCGCCGGCGCAGGACGATGACGGGCGTGTACGCGGACTACCGGCGCTGCAGCGGCGGCCGCTCGCGCTCGCGCTCGCCCTCCATCCCGCGCCGCGCCGGCTCGCCCTCCTTTCTCGACCGCCGCAGAATCACCAGGTGAACCACACGTGAATGCAGTGCTTTTGTTTTTGTTCGAAACTAACATTCTTATCGACGAATAATCTGGGAGTTTTTCATTCAATTCACTAGCCACGGCCTGTCCGAACTTTAATCGTCCTAAAGCTGGGATACTAGTTAATTAGTTCTACCCTCGAAGGGTGATTAGGGCGTATTTCACCACGCTGCTGGCCAAATCCGAGTTGGTGGACTTGATACATGAGTAATTCATGATACTAACTGATGATAAATACCTGCTTCACTCGTCGACCGATGTGGATAGAGTCGTGAGTGAAGTTGGGGTATTTTCATGATTTTGCAAGAGTGGAACTGTTTGCTTTTTTAGAAGCGCGATTGGCTGTTAATTTCGGCTTATACGGACTCGCAAAGTGCGAGTTAGAAAATTAGTTAGATAAAAACATGCTGAATATATGGACAAGACATACGCTAGTAGTTACGAACCGTTTGATCGTACGAGTAAGGGTGAAATTCATGTATTTTCCAAAACAAGTAATTCGTAAACCAAGTTATATATACATATTGTTATATCGTAATACTGCCGTACGTGAGGTAGAAACATTATGATCCAATTAGAGTTAATCCCGGCCTAGTTAAAGCAGCTAGAAAACATTCAACTTCCAATTGTTTTTTAGCGTACGTACGTAGATCTTGCGCGTCAAAGGGCGTGCCACTAAACATTGGCAAAACAAGTTATCTCCTTTGACCGATATTACAATAACTTATCGGGGCCTTGAAATTTATTTACTGATAACAAGAACATTATTTTTACAAAACAAAAAACAAAAACCGACTTCAAAAGACCGACTATTGAGTTATTCATCTATTTGTCGCGCACGTACTTAATGCAAATTTAAGACTTTTGTGGTTTTCTCATGGATACCATTATCAGAACTGGACTAAATTGAAATGGGACCAAATGGGAAGCGTCAGCTTTCTAATAAAAAAAGAATCATCAAAATCGCTTCACCCAGTCAAAAGTTATGAGGTAACAAAAAAAAAAACAGACGAATTGATAACCTCCTCCTTTTTTGAAGTCGGTTAAAAATGAAATTATTTTGAATGTATTATGTTTTTTACATCTTTTGTTTTTAAAATGATTCTTGTATAAAGCACTGTACTCATTAGAAATTGGTGTGTTAGTAGTGATATCAGTAGCACTTATATTGCCTTTTACTTACCCAGTGGGCAGTGGGCAAGGATCTAAGTGGTACTAGTATCGTGGCGACGCGTGTGTCAAGTGTTTAACATTGCGTGTGTAGCTTATACTACTTAGGCTGGTTTTATTTATAGTTTTGCTATAGTATTTTTACTTTGCCATCGTGCCACATTGCGACTAATAACACATTATTGATTATTGTAGTCTTTATTCCACTTTGTAAAGTCGTAAATGGAGCGTCGCCCGTGATATTTGATCAGCAAAAGAAAATTCCGATTTCTATAAGATCCTAAATCACGGCGTTTGTTTTGTTCTTTAGACGTCGCGATGTGGTACACGACTTATGATTTCTTATTATCTATTTTTGTTTTCTTTTCTCTTTATAGAAAAAAGTCCCGAAAATATAGCACGAGTTCAGAAGACACTAGTAGTAGCTCCGATTAGTGGTTGTTAGCTTCAATTTAGCTTAAGTTGTATTAATATAAATACTATTATGATTTATTATAAGATCAATTTACCGTAATAAATAATGCTAACTTCACATATTTTTTATTTTGCCGATATTTTTCACACAAAATTCGTTAATGGGCTGTGAAGTTTTGTATCTATAGTTTGTGTTTGATGTGTGTGTGCTGGCCTAACATTAGTTTTACTTTTGTTATTACCGCTAACAAGGGTGTGCTACTATTTAATTTAAGCCGAAATCAAATGGATATTACCTTAATTTTGGAATCATATCACTTACCTAATGTTTAATTAATTAATTGTTTATCAAAGTTTTTTTAATTGTATGTTTTGTTCCGTAGCGCACCCATTATAGATCTTACATACGCGTCAAACAAATACCGGAGAAGATAGTTCAGATGTGAAATGAGCCGACGTATCGGAATTTCAGCATTGGCCGTTAGATGTAGATGTGCTATGTATAGAAAAGATATTGCAAGTGTGTTTTTCTGTTCAAGAGTTTTGTTTATCACATTAAAGTATTGTAAACATTTTGGTTGTTCTTATTTTTTTGCTGCATGGTAGGCTTCGACGCAAATGAAAATCGAGCTTCTCGACACGATCTGTGATGATTGGTGTGCTGAGTATTTATTTTTTCCATTGAACCCATATTTTGGACGCTAATTTGGCAATTACCAGCTTTCATGGGTCGTGTTAGAAGCTCATTACACTGAAATGAATGTTGTAGAATACACAGAAAAGGAACTCTTACTCATAAAATATTTCTTTTTATTTCGCTAGTGTGATGTTTGCTCAAAAGGGTAAGTCTTCTTTTATTTGCTTGTGCATACAAATTGTAGTACCTAGTCCGACCAGAGTTGCTTTTGCAATATTATTTTGCTGTAACAATTTAATACTCTTCATATTTACCTGCCCAATTTACTGAAATATTTCAATAAAAAATGTAATATTTTTAATAAATCTATTTCACTGGTTGTGCTATTCCTTCCTATTTGAGTTTATTGCACGTGGCATGCATTTCGCACACATTAACCCCTATAGATTCCGTACTCGACAGATACCAAGCATCAGTCATAATGGACCTATAAAATTGCCTTTTAGTGCATTACAAGACGTAGCCTTGAAACAGTGAATGAAAATGTTTTGTCTTTGATTCCCGCAATCTATAATGCACTATCTATAGGGGTTGATTTGTGAATTCTCAGTAATACAAGACTAATCTAGTGAACTAACACTACTAACGACTAACAGCGCCCGCAAGCGGCCGATCCCGTACCGGAGGCCCACGCCCTCGACGCCGACGTCGGGCTCCTACAGCAGCAGATCTTCCCAACGCAGCTGGTCCGGGTCACCGCGAGAAGGAGAGTAAACACCATATTTCAGAAATAGAAGCTGTAGGAAACCATACTGTATCTTAACTAGTCAAAGAAATTTGGTTAAGCTATCTTCTAGTCAGAAGAGTAACATGGTCTAGTCAACGTTTCAGTTTTAAATTGATACAAAAGCAATAACGCTTTATTATTGATTTAGGATAGGTCAGTAAGAATTTGATAATTTCGAGTTTATGTAACTTAGTCTAACCAAAGTTTTTCTCCGCCTTATTGACGAATAAAACCTTATTTTAGTCATCTAGATAGCGAAATGTTCGTTTTATGGCACAATATTGTTGTCAGCTATCATAGGATCTCTTTGCTTTTGTATTGAAAGTACTAGTCAAGTTAAAAAAAATATTTATATTTATCTTTAGGTGTTCATATTAATATTATTAATATTCATATTACTATTCATTTATTCGTGTTTACTATAATATCTAGTCAAGAACTAGACAACCATTTATAGTTTGGTATTACTGCGCTTTTACCAATGTGTAGATTTCTAAAAAAAAATTATAAAATTTTATTTATTTTTTTCTGACTTATGTATTTGTTAAAATTATTAGAAGTAATTAATATTAAATATTACTGTAAGTCTAAAACGTAGTTTGCAAAAGACATAAATTATTCTTATTTGTTGGTTTACACATTTTACTTTTGTTGATAATAATATTATTTCTATTTATTTAGGCCTTTTTATAGGAAACAAGATACTCGTTAAATGTAACTTGTGCAATATGAGCAAAATTTATGATTTCAACCAATATACACTTGATTTTTTCTAAATTTTGTTTACTAAATTATTTTACTAAGTATTACATTTGTTAAAAATTTAAGAGTATGTTTAGATGTAAGTTATTTATTCAGACTAAGCAAACAAATTTGTTGCTCGAATGTAACCCTTACGGTTCGAGCTCGTAACATAAAGGTGAATGATATTCATGTAATTAAATACTCGTGAATTAACAATAACAATTTATTATGAAAATATACAAAATATAACTTATTTAAATTAAAAAATCACAAATGCACCGCGTACTAACGAATTGATACCAGATGTTGTAGACATCGTATTATTCTGTACATACATACTTTATTGACACTTAAAATTGGATCAACCAGAAACGTTGTCGAATATACAATAATAATTATAAATCAATAAAACGATAAATGTTTCCACGCCTTTTTATACCTACCCTTATAATTATTAAGCGATTCTTACAAAATAAAGAAGTTTGAAATCAATATATAAAAATGCCCATAAAAGGAATGTTGATAGCCTGTACCTAATGGCAAAATTGATAACAGATTTTAATTAAACCTTGTGAGTATTAAAACTTATTTTCAAGTAATAAAAAAATCCATAAAATATATAATAGTTATAGAAATTGCGACATTAAAATCGATAAAATGGTCAAATGTGTGTAACCTCAATTTTACGATAATAGGTATCGTTAAATTGCAAAGCGTATAATTATAGTTGATCACAGTGCCAAGTTGCAGCCACCACCGAGTAGTAGGAGAGGGTCTCAGTCGGCTTTCTTCTGGCTCTGCTGACGACGCTTGCTGGCCAGGAACATCGCCCAGCCGAAACCAACGAAGTTCATAAACAGAACTCGTAGCTAGAAATATAGAAGGCAATTTGGATATGTTTTGTAAAAATATAGCTTATCTTAAAAAATATTATATACACACAGACAAACACCGACTCGCCTTAAGGGATCTTCCCCGGAGGAGGTTTAGAACCCGAAAATATAATGTTTTGTTGTAACTAAATTACTGTCTTATTTTAATCTTTTTTACGCAGAAAATAATTAGTTATTTCGGAACATTTGCCATTGATTAGCCATTCAAATTATCACGAACAATGACTGGTCAATCTATGTATTTGGACGAGGGCATTGCTCTTTCATAGATCGTTTTCCCGTTATATACCAAAAATATGCATAAAACAGTACATTTGTAGTGTGTCGTCGTGTAGTAATTATTGTGATCAAACTGTTTCTCTACTTTCATTATAGGCTTCGCCTAATGCAGGATTATAAGCTTGTAGCTAAAAACACGTAAGTATAGGTAATCATGAGTCTGAGCAACTTTCACAGTGGGACCAATCCTGAAATCTTGTCCTGGTCTTCTACTATAGGGTCAGGTCAGGTATTAGTATCACTCACCATAGGCGGCACGAAAGCCAAGTTGATCACTTGGAACAGAGTCAGCCACTTCCAGTTGGCCTCTAGCACCGTCATGTACAGCGCGAACAGTTGTTTAACCGCAGCCCTGTGGGTCTTGCCTTCGAATCGCGCCAGCGTATACAAAGAGAAGGCTTGCATCACCGGTGCGAAGATCAGTCTCTCAAAGAGCAGCTTTTTCGCAAGAGGGAACGCTACTGCGTCTTCAGGGAAAACGCTTTCTATGAAGTTGTAGAAGTGGTGGGGGATGGTGCCGCCGAAGATCAGTCTGAAATTAATTTAGTGATGAAATTGATTTGGTAGACCTCAGGGAAACTTTAAAATTAATAAGTGTACAGCAAGAAAGATGTGATAAAGAAAGCTGTAGAATATGATTATGAGGTAGGGTCAGTACAATTGTTTTGAAAAAATAAGGTTTTATCTAGGTAAGGCAATCAATTAAAAAGGTACCAAATTACTTCTTACCCATACAATCCAAAGGCGAGAATCGGGTCCAGTCGTATGGAGTCTCCAGCAACTAACTGTGAAGCAATACTGCCAGCTGTGCCTACTACGCAACTGAAATAAAAATGGGCACAAAGTAATTAGTAATGAGTGTGAAACGTTATTTATTTATTTATTAAATCATTTTGTTCCTAATACTCGTAAATACCCAATGTGCTTAATTATATTTTTATGTTTTATAAGTAAATTATTTTTTGTAATTCACTAAATTATTTTACCCAATTTATTAAATGTACCCTTGACATGCAGCATGCCAATAAAAAACTATAAACTATGTGATAGGAACAACAATATCAAGTAAGTATGTCTACACTAAATGCGAAAGTAGACGCTGTTTCCTGTTACTTTTTCGGGAAAAAACTACTACTTCGGCTAAACCGATATTGATTAACTTTGGCGAAGAAGTAGTATCCATCATGTGGTCGGATATAAGATATTCTATAAGTGGGTTACAAGGAAAAAGGCCGGTAAATTCGCAGGACAGCGAGTAGATAGTAATATGTGTCATTACAATTTACTTAATACAAAATTAATATGAAAAGGATTATATCCAGATTCTAGACATTTTTTTATGTATCAAAGGCCAAAGTCATAAGTGAAACTATTTACAATAACAAGTACTCGAAATTAGGTTGGTCACTAAACACCTTAAACCGAGAAGTCCTGATAATTTAGGCGTGTTGTAAAGAAAAATGCACTTTGGATCACAAGAGACCTTTGAAACCACTGAGATATAAACAGAATATAGATAAAATCTTACCTTGTGATTGCTTTCGTTTTAATCGGGTGTAAATATAGGTTTTGTAAGTATGATGCTAGTAAATTCATTATGGGCTTGGATAACGCCATGTTGATATGCTAAAGGTTATTTATTTAACACTAATTGAACTGTTCGAGCTGTACACGACACGTATCTTTATGCAAATGTCGTATTACACTGATAGTGTTTATCAAAACATCGTAACGCAATGTGATAGGATTTACAGTTAGAAAACATCACTTGCAGTTCGAGTGGCGCTAGTGTCGCGCATTACGTAGGCTTTAACGTTAGTTCACTGTTTTGCCGCAGTCATCGTTCACTTTGCGCACGCGCATCCACAGAGTATAAACTAGAAATAATAAAACAAACATAGTAGCTATGCAAGATTAGCACTAAATCTAGTTTTATTTTCTTAGACAATCATCATCCATGATCCAGTAATCTACATAATATATAATTTTTTGTAAAATCCACAAAACATTAACAATGTAGCATTAGCAATGTATGCTAGCCTGTAGCATAAATCAAACGGGGTGAATAAAATCGCAGGGATGAATAGATACAAAACTAAAAATGTTTTTCTACAGACCAAAGCCAAATATTTCGAAAGAAAAAAGTACCGAAAGTTTTGAAACCTTCACCCCCTTTCACCTTTCTTTGTTCTTTTTCGAAATTTTTGGCTATTGTCTGCAGACAATCATTTTTAGTTTTGTATCTATTCACCCCTGAGATTTTATTCACCCCGTTTTACCGATATTTTATTATCTAGTACTCTAAAAGGGTCTAAATTATATTATATTATCAAATTTAATATTTTTTACACTTTAACTTTTTACTACGAGAAACATCTAGTTATGTTAGCTTTCATTCATTGTAAAGTTTATCTAGTTGCTTTTGTAAATTGTGTGAAGCGATGGTGGGAGTATCCATCACAACATCTCTTGGGCGTTGTTTTCCCGCTGGAGTGCTCAAAAAGTCCATATGTTCTTTCATCTTTAGATACATGCTTAATGCTCTCCCACCCATATCTTTTTCTGGTGTCGCTTTGAAATTAGCAACATTTGGCAGTGACCTGTAATGAACCTTTTTTCTTACAGATGATGTCATCTTCTTTGGTATTTTATATGATGGTGATTTTAAACATGATCGTATAACTGAACACGGTTTGGCAACTTGGCTTTTTATAGGAGTCAATTCTTGATGGATTGGGATTTCTTTGGTTGTTTCAATAACAGTTTTCTCTTTATCACTCTCTGATGTCCGTTTCTGTTTCTCATTGATCAACTTTCTCACACTTTGTAAAGACTTCAGTTCGGACTCCTTGACTCTGTTCAGCATTTTTATGCCATTTTCAATCATTTCCAGATTGTTTACAGTTTGCTTTTCGACCTCCAACAAATCATCCAAGTCTGTACTGACTTTTTCAGCGATTGTTGTTGATACTGTAGCTTTGTTGAGCATATCACATAGTGATACGATGACACTTTCTTCTCGTTTATTATTCTTGTTGCTTACTGTTGTTGTGTCAAAGCACATGATTGTATTGTCTTGGTGGTTGTTGAATGAGTTATTAATACTAGAGTCATTAAAACTCTCTTTAACATTTCTGTATTCTTTGTATGGGGTTGACGCGGGTGGTGATACTTTCGCCATTTCAAATGTATTTGGTTCAGTTAAAGCTTTAGTCTTACATTCAACGACCTCAGTATCTTTCTCATTTTGGATAAAACTATCATCACAACTGGATTTCCAAGATTCATTTGAAAGTGGTGTGTCAGGTATTACAGAAGCCATGACCCGTTTCCGAAGGGATGACTTTGGAGTGGTAGCAATGACCCTGACTTTGGGTATGCTGGCGATGTTTTCCTTGTTTGCTATAGTCATTCTGGTTTTTGAAGACTTGTTCACCATTAGAGGTGTTTCTTCGATGTGGCATATGCCACTGATGCTGAGAATATTGCTGTCTGGAAAAAAGAACAAGTTATTTAAATAAAATTTAATCAAAATTAAAATTGTTTTATATCATTTACAGAAAAGTTAAGTGCAAATACCTTTTTCTTCAACTCGTGGATGTAGTGACCTTTTTGCTTTTATTTCAGGTTTTAAAAATTTTGGTGTGTATGGATTCAGGGTCATCCGGGGATTTGAGGGTGCCTGCAAATAAATACCAACCACATCTAATAATACACCAGATGAACTAAGTAAGTATAAGTATTCAAGTGTCTATCTTGTCTTTTAGTGCGAAGTTTTAATAGTAATTAACACTGCTCAATGAGATTTTGTTTGTGCTGTGTTAATTCTGATTAGTGATCTGTGAGATTGCAGAGCTGTGTACTTACTAAGGACAGCACTCTTTAGCATTAAAATAAAAACACACCCGCTTACATTTATAATTGGTACCCTGGGTTTTGGTTGATGAAAATTCAAGACTTTCCTGACAGGGTTGGTCTTCACCTGACTGGTTTCTGTAAGACTAATTGTTTTCTTAACTTTGACTGAAGAATTCCACTTTTTCTTCATAGAAGTAGTTTGCTGTGCAGTTCTTCTGGGTGATGGAACTTTTAACGCTGAAAATGTAAAATTTTCTCCATATATTGATGTTGACGAGTACAAGTTTTAGTTATCTACATATCTACTCTGATGATGACTATAATCTTATTCAGCCATACAATAAGACTGAGGTAGACATTTAGGTGTATGCATACAAATACATGATTAAATGATATAATGGACCATAAGATGGTGGTGAAAAATAAATAATGGTACCTTTGATATCAGCTCTCATTTCAGCAATTGTCATAGGTTTGTAGGTTTTTTCTGCAGTCCGTGTGGCCACTATTGTAGTCCGAGGCTGTTTCTTTACTGTGATTGCTTGTCTGGCGTCTTTAGTCAATATTCCTGATTGGAAAGGCTCAATGTTAGTTTTCTAACGGTCAATAGGGTTCTACATACTACTTTCGATTAAATAGAAATCAAAATATGAAGAAATTATAGAAAAAGCTTGAAATGATAGTGGTTTACAGCAATGTTTTGAATAATTACTTACCGCTAAGCCCAGGTAGCAATTCAGCCATGGTCTTTGGCTTTTGTAGTACCGGCGTATCCATAATTACAAAATACACACAGAAATACTTTGACCCAATAGCCGAATAAATCATATAGCTCAAAAGCAAAATAATGGTTCGAAAACATTCAAAATTTTAAAAACATTTTTGATTTTCAACCGTCAAGTCAACACACCCAACACAAACAACCAAATTGCCATAGAGAATACCAGACTGTTAATTCTCCATAGATTAAAAAAAAGACATTATGGAAACGATATATGCGCACAGGTGAAGTATGGAAACTAAAAAAAAACAATTAATTGCCTATGATACAAGTTTTTTTTTGCGTTTTACTGTCAGTGTCATTTTTCATGTAAGACGTCTGTTTTTTAATGTCAGCTCACAGATTCAATTTCAAATCAAAATATACAAAATCATTGAAGAATTACGAGAATAAAAATAATTCTTTCCATAATCTGTAATTAATAGGTTTGACGAATTATTGCATAAAAAGTTTTTTTTGTAACCTGTGAAACGTGATTAAATAATTATCACTTGCTCATCAGCCGAGTGGACTAAATACCAGGCCAATCTAGCGATAGATAAACCTTATACCGGGATATATCGCATAAAGTATGGTTTCTCACGTAGAACTAAGTGGGTTCGACGAGTTTCACAAGTATACGGAGACTATAGACCCTAAAGGACCTCCTGTGCTTTTCTACTTCAGCGGTTCGAAGACGCCAGACGGCAACAGTTGGTGCCCAGACTGTGTCGAGGGTAGGTTTTCATTTATACATGTTACATAATATTAAATTAAGTCATGAATTAACACTACTTCGGTGTACATAGTTTAAATTACATTTTATTTTATTTAAAAACTGGTGTGCCAAAAATCAATCACATAGTTCTTAAAAACTATGTTGTGCATTTTGTCTTTGATCTCCAGCGGCGCGTTAGTTAAAAGGGGCGTGATCCACGTGAATATTTAGCTGGTCTTACAGCATATATTTATAGGAATGCTACTCCAGTCTGATGCAACTCTAGTAGTTTGGATGAAAGGGTGCTGTGTGCGAGCCATCATAAAATAAGTAGTTTTTCTGAAGAAACTTCATTTTACATGACTTTTTTTTTACATTTGATTTAGTATAGGAAATGAAAAAAAATCTAACTGCAAAATTGGCAAAACCCAAAACTATGCTGGAAAGTAAAACTGTTACATGTAGGATATTGGTGGTGTGGTGGGTTGGCAGCATACACATTGATAAGATAAGAAATTATCTAGTTAATAAAATCGTGCAAGCAAGTGGGGTATTGCCTCTGGGGTATTAACCCCAACTACAAAGATGATAAACACAAACCCAATTCATATTTTGATCCAAAAGCAAAAGTAACTTGAACTCACTTCATGCAACAGTTTTGCATGCAGAATAACATAAGAAGATAAAAAACTGGTTATTATTGATACATAATCATTTCATGAGGGTCTCAACATGATATCTTGTTAAAGCACCTAATTTCTTTAACCTTCATATTCCCAAATCCACAAATAATTGGATAATGCATTAAATACTTTTGTAACATTGATGTCTATGCAGCTATTTGTTTTAAAAATTGACATACTGTCACTTCACTATACAATGATTATAAAATAATAAATTGCTCCCATATTTCGTAGAAAACAAAATAAAAAAATGGATGCTCCATATCTGCATAACTATCAGGAGTTTACCGAGTTTGTTGAGAAACTGAGCGATAAGAAGAAAGTGTTTTTTATGTTCACTGGAGCAAAGAAAGAGAATGGTAGGAGCTGGTGTATTTACTGCCAAATGGGTATATCTTATAACTCTCTACCTATTTGCTTTTTAAACCACTTGAAAAACCACTTGATAAGATTAAAAGTTTTACTTATAAACAATCACACTTATACTCAAATTTTAGTATTATTCTGATCTGTCCCCAATTTATCCCCTCAGGGGAACAGATCGGGCAAAAACTTTTGATGCAGGGGGAAAGATAGAATGTTTTTGTTTGATCTGTCTGCATGAGGAGACAAAGTTGGGGGACAGATCGGAATAATCCTAATTTTAGGGTGTCAATGAAATAAACTAAGGAACTTTAAGAAAAATCTAAGAGAGATTGTGTTTAGCGATAAAACCCCCAGTTATTGCAATAGTTCTTAACCTCTGTAACTGAATATTTTGAACTAAACATAGTATTTTTTTCCAGCTGAACCAATAGTGAAGTCGTATTTGGGAGAAATAGAAAAGAGTGTAATCTTTGCGTATGTTGATGTTGGAGATAGAGCATAGTGAGTATCTTAAATATTATGATATATAAAAACTAGAAATTATAAATATGAGAGAGATATTTGTTGGTTTTGTTTTTTTTTCAGTGATGTGAACGATGGATCAACTTTTTTTGCATAGATCTAATTTACGAATAGCTATGTTAAAATATTTAGGCTTGGCTAGTATCACCCAATTTTGTAGGCAAAAATTAGCTAATAAAGAGAAGTTCTCATGTTTTAAAATAAAAAATCAAAAACTTGAGTTGGTTATAGCTAACAAAAGTACCAGGTACAACGAAAGATGTACCGGTACTGATAAATCATACATAAACCTTTTTACTTCTAGCTGGAAAGAAAAGACATGCCCATTCAGAACTGATCCTCGCACCAAGCTAATGGTGATCCCGACCATCATCAAGTGGAAAGGAGTCCAGCGGCTGGAAGGAAGCCAGTGCAATAAGAGGGAACTGCTCCAGATGCTGTTCGAAGACGAAGAATAAACTATGGGAAGGGAAATTGAAAACAAATACTGTAACTAAAATAAGTATGATGTTGACAGCCATAATAGCATTGTAAAAAGCTACTTGGAAACTTTAAATTTTAATCACTTTTGCTATGAAAAACAAATAGCCTTACAACTAAGGTATTTATTCGTTGTTGTAGCTGATATACTCCAGTAAAAGGTTAGTCAGTAGATGGTCAAATGAAAAAGAATTTCTCGACTTTCAAACAGTCCCTACCAAAAAAACAGTTAAATGTTTCTTCGCACTTTTAAATCAGTCGACTTATCGAATATAAAGGTATTTAAAAAAACCTTATTTTTGGGCAATCTGGTAGAATAATGTTTTCATTTAGCTTTTTGCGTTGTTTTTGCAGTTGTCACCAGCATCTAGTTAAGTAATTAACTTTGTGGACTCGGATTTGTTCCAAGTGGTGCAGATAAGTTTTTTGTATTCTTATAAGCCAATTTTAGACTGCTGAAAAATAGTTTTATGTAAATAAAACACCAAGGATTAGGATATCATGCAATGTTCATGACTGGCATAATATTCTGTAAATAAGTAAAGATAATCATAAGATTGGTATTGATTTGCAATAAATATATTTTTGGAGTAATAGCAATTTTGCATATTTTTATTTAGTTTTAGTTTTTCGAAAAAAATAATGTCGAATGGCAACAACTACGAGTACTACCAGTCTTGATAAATCTTTGAATAAAAGTTAGCCGCACGGCTTTTAGATTTCTATGCCCCTGACCGCACGCCAAAGCATAAAATAAGAAAAAACAAAAAGACTACATAGTGATTAATTTTTATGTTTTGGTTATTTTTATTTTTTTGGTATTTTATGACCTGGTAACTAAGACC
The DNA here is from genome assembly GCA_949125135.1 of Alcis repandata. Lineage (NCBI taxonomy): Eukaryota > Metazoa > Arthropoda > Insecta > Lepidoptera > Geometridae > Alcis > Alcis repandata. Next base: position 2,846,022 of record OX421226.1, on the reverse strand, counting down.
TTTAAGTCAAGACTTATTTGTTCAAGTGTATATTTATTCCTAAAGTTGCCCTAGTAAAGTAGTGGAGACTTTACTAGAGGCTTTTCTAAGGAGTTTTGGAAGCAACACGAAATGACACGATTCACTGCATTTTATGATTTGCCCACACTCGTGCACGTCCTCAAGCACTTAATGGTTATTTTCCCCACTTAAAATAAACATTAACACTCAAAATTACACAAGTTTAGTAAAATAACAAAATGAAGCAACATGTCTCTTCCACGTTCCCGCCAAAAAAAAAAACATGTTTTGGTTAGTTTTTGTCAACAATAGACGTCGTTGGCGTACACTTGACGTAAAGGTGATTTTGGCGGTCAAAGGGCTAACAAGATTTCTGTAATTAAATTATATGATAAGGTATAGAAAACTATACCTACTTATACCAAATCCAGATAGTAACAGGTACTTAAACATGTACCTATCTAATTATCACTTTGATAATTATGTATAAAAAACAAAAATAAGATAAAAACAATCATTTATTGATATCCATAATCATTTAGCTAAGTATATAAAATGCTACTTAAAATGAGTACAAAATATACATCTGATAGGATGTATAAAAAGGCGAGCAAATCTTCACACATAAACATTATACAAGGTGTAACAGAAAGGTGTAGTAATACCTAAGGGTGTTCTTCTACATGTCAAAGTGAACTCGTCAATATGACAACACCTTTCCGTTACACCTTGTTCCTCTATACAGAGTCAACTCTAAAACGCTGAAGACCCTCCACAGGCAGCTTGAGATACTTGAACCAAACATAAAATTACAATAGTTAACATTTGTATAATCCTTAGAATAAATATGCATTTTCATGTATATACAGATACATACATATTGTATAAACAAAAGGTTATAGGGAAAGGGTATGCTAAACCGAAAAGGGCGCATAGTACCTACTTATCATTATGAACAACTTTTACTATGAGACCAGACTGGAATTCGCAAAAAAAAAATTAGTAGTTCCATAGATAAATGTCAATGACACTCGACAAAATGTATAGAACAGCTGATTTTTAACACGCTTTTATTAGCTTCACCTGTATGTTTGTATGTATGTTTGTAACCGACTCCTTTGAGCGCGTTTTTGACCCACTTTAAACGGTCAGATTTCTTTCAAACTTTGTAGATATATCGAGGACCGATGACAATACACTAAACAAAGCGTGTTTTTTAGTTTTTTAACTATTTTTTTTCTTTGCAAATTCCGGGTTGGTCCCAAAGAAAAGTTGTTCATACTGATGACTGAGCCCTTTTCAGCATAGCATACCCTTTCCATACAACCCGGTATAGTTCTATGGTATAATCTAAACAAGTAGGTAAACACAATGTCGTGCATAAACTAAGTTATTATTATTCATCATTGCTCACAGCCCGCCGCCATTTACTTAGGTACAAATTCTTATCACAGAAATATTATTGAATCTATCAATAATACTATTAAGTACCCGCTGTATAAAACATTTAAATGTAAATGCATAAACTACAAGTAATAGAAATAATACCTACACCACAACTTTGTAGAGATATGCTAATTGCTAACTAAAATATAAAAAAAATTACCCAAACTGCAGTCAACACCATTCAAAAGGTCTCCCGTTTTGGAATAATGTAACATCTACCTATTCAAAATCATAATAAGTATTTTCAATATCATTCCATAATTCAGTTCACTTAGACAGCAAGAATTGTCAAGCTTTCGCGTCCAAATTACCAAACAATATTTTTTATTAAAAACTACAACCATTGTACTAACTAAGGGCCTGGCCACGGGACATTCGCCGACGCGAATATTCGCGCGGTGCGAACGGCGAAGCGTCTAGCGACTGAAATTACATTGCTATGAGTTTATTTCAGTCGCTAGACGCTTCGCCGTTCGCACCGCGCGAATATTCGCATCGGCGAATGTCCCGTGGCCAGGCGGTAACAAATGTTTCTAAAATAATGTATCATTTTCCCTTTTCATACCATTCATAGGATGTCGTAAGATTAATTAGGATTGGCTAGGAATTTTCGTACTATTCACGTGTTGTTTAGGTTTTTCCTAACAACCAACAATTGATTAGTGTGTTCCGTACTTTTCGTCATGACAGTTTAGGGTTTTCCACACCGTTAATTATTTACGTAAGGTTTACCGTACGCTTCATCTGGATTGTCTAGGGTTTTCGGCACGGTTCACCAGGGTTGTCTAGGTATTTTCATATAATTTATATGGATTGTCCAGATATTTTCATACAGTTCATATAGGTTGTCTAGATATTTTCATATAGTTCATACGGGTTGTCTAGATATTTTCATATAGTTCATACGGGTTGTCTAGATATTTCCACTGTTCATCAGGGTTGTCTAGGTATTTCCACACAGTTCATAAGGATTGTGGGTTTCCAGACAGTTCATTAGGGTTTTTGTCTAACTCTTTTGTCTAAGGTTTCCCAAGCGGTTTCCCGACTGGGTGTTTAAACTTTAATAGCGGGTTTGCTACAAGCGGCGACGGGCGCCGGGTTGTCGTCGGGCTCGTCGCTCATGTTGAGGTCGCGGGCGGGCACGGAGATCAGCACGTCGTAGTAAACCTTCTTGCTTCGGAGGAAAGCGCTCTTGTTGTCGAATATCACTGAATCTGTGGACCAAAAATAGCTTTTGTGGTTAATCATCGAAATCTCACCGGGTTTTTAAATAACTTAAATCGTTGTTGATGTCAAAAAAGTAGCAAAGTAACTAAAAAGTAAAATGTTTTTAACAAGCTCAGTTAAACAATTTACCGTGAAATCTTGGTATGGATCAAATATTTATTGTGTGCGAACGTGCCATGCAAAGTAGGGTAGTTCAAACTTACAAGTAGCGGGCCCAGCGACGGGTATCACCCCGACGTCCACGGGCCCCTCAGACACCTTCCTGGGTCCGTGAACCACCTCCACGTTTCCTTCCTCGTCGCGCCGCTTGATGACAAACTTGATGTCGTGGCTGTCCACGCCGAACTCCCATCTACAAATACAGTAAAATTAATAAAGCTACAAATAAATTTTTATCAACAGAACAGTCAGCAAGGTTGCGTTTTTGTTCGTAGTTTGGATTTCGTGGTTTACCCAAAAAGGAAACATACCCACCCAATATGAATAGTCTGTGGACTTTTTCAACCAGTCAGTGAGTTCATGGTTTGTTCTGTGAGTTCTGAAGCATTTAAACTTACTTCAATACACTGTTGGCGTCGACGCACAGCAAGTCGACCGAGTGCTTCTCTCCTGTCTTTATCGTGACGCGTTTGTACTCCTTCTCCGATTCAGACGCTGCGTTCTTTGAGTAGTAATGTTTGGGCACTTTGCCTCCAGGTTTGACCTGAAAAGATTGCATCAATTAAGCTCAAAAATTAGGTGGTAATCAAACGAAAAGTCCTCATTGCTCTTATCTTTTCGGACAACTTTTACTATACTTAGAAGTTATGGGACCAAACATGAAATCGCGAAAAAAAATCAGCTGCTCCTGAACATTTACTTGAGAAGCTACAACCTACAACAACATTGGGTTCTTCAAAAGGGCTATTATTGGAGTCTTAGAAGGTCTTCAACGTATCCATTACACCTCCGGTGTTACTGGTATTTACACAAGCGATGGTGATCGCGTAACATCGCCTGATAGTCACATCAGGCGACCCGTTTGCTTGTTTTCCACCAATGGCACAGTTAAAAAAATGCAAAATTTATGCTCCTTGAACAAATCCTTGGATATGACATTGATCTTCGGTAAGAAGTACCTGCATACGTCCGGAGAAGAAATTCGATGGCGAATGTGAACTCCAGTAACCTGCACTTGGCCAGCGTGGTGGAATACGGCCTAATCACCCTTCGAGGGTAGACCTGTATACACCTGGATACAGGCGGTATCCCAGCAATGGGAAGATTAAAGGTTGCATATGATAATGATGAAGAAGTACTCACAATCAAGCTGCACCGCGGGTCTCCGTTCTCGTCGAGCAGGGTCCCGCCGTAGTGCGCCGGCAGCTGGTCCGCGTCTATCAGCGACAGCAGCTGCGGCTGCCACTTCTTCGTGTCCGTGCCGAATATCTTGATCTTGGATATCGTGTACTCGTGCATGAACTTCTTCACCACGGAAAAGGCTAGGGCGAACACTTTAGGCGCTGAAACGACGAAAAAAATGCTCTTAAGTCGTGACATTGTACAAAAGAAATTTCCAGATCGGATGGAATTTACTAGACAGCACGAGAAATTCTTCTTGCAACGAATTATGAATGTTATTTCAAAACGGGGTTATGGAAACACTTGATTTAAATGGCTACCGAAAAAAAACATTACATATTTTTCACGGTATTTATTAGGCATAAACGAACTTTAAAGGTGAGTCGTGTCGAAAATTATGACCGTTAAAGATAATTATGTGCTTTATTCGTTCTAGAATGGACCTGGTTTCAGAATGTTTAACATGATAGTAACATTATAACTACGAAGTAGGTTATCGCTCTCCATAGCAAAATAATGTTCATACCTGTAGATCGCTCTAATGAGATAGAGAAAAAATGAAACAAAAGCTAAAAGCTTGCTTCAGGCTTGCGCAAAGAGTTTGCGCTGCGACCCTAGAGGCTTATTTGGACCGCAGTTTGGAACCTATTACTTTAACTCCCAAAGATAGATCAAGACTTCACTTCACTTCACCTCAGTAGATAAGATAGTGTTAAGCGGCCGACTTCCTTACCATTGATAATGTAGCAGACCTTCAAGATCTCAGGGTAGTTGGCCTCGTAGAGCTGCAGCAGTGTGAACACCATCTCCGCGGCTGGTTTCCAGGCGTACTGTCGGATGTTGAAGCCTTCCAAGTCGAACACCACTGTTACCTGTAAGGTGAAAAAAATGCTATTTAGTATTCAAAAACAGGACTAGCGACTTACTCGATACGATATTTTTTTCTAAACATTGGGTTTTTTGATCTTGTAGATCTGGATTGTGGGTTTTTGTGCTATCCATGATCTATAATATATCAGCGGTTAGTAACCACTTTGGCATGGGAAACCTCTTGCCACTATTTAGATTCTCGTCCGAGTCGCCGATAATCTCAAATAATTTCAAATAAAGTCGTCGATAATTTCAAAAAAGATACATATATCTCGACCCTATATTTTCGGGCGCTCTAGATTTTCTCCGTCAGTCGCACTCATGACATATATATAGGGTTATTCATAAAGGGTATGCTAAGCCGAAAAGGGTTCATAGTACTCATCATTATGAACAACCTTTGTTATGGGACCAACTCGAAATTCGCAAAAAAAAATCAGCTGTTCCATAGAAAAATGTCAATGACACTCGACAAAATGTATGGAACAGCTGATTTTTTTTTCGCGAATTTCGAGTTGGTCCCATAGTAAAAGTTATTCATAATGATGAGTACCTACTATGAGCCCTTTTCGGCTTAGCATACCCTTTATGAATAACCCTGTATAGGGAACGACAGTGACCGAGATATCTCACTCGCCAGAATAAGTTCCCAGTTTCGTTTCAATAAAGTGTCCTCTTAAGGTTCAGAGAGCGAGTAAGCCTATTAGCCTACCTTCATAGCAGCCGGTCCGTGCGTGTCAGCCTGCTTCCTGGCGATGGCGAGGTAGTTCTCCAAGTGCTTGAGCACCATGCGGATGACGTCAGTCCTGCTGATGGAGTGCAGGAGACCCCACACGTCAAGCCCCACGAAGGGCACCACTATCACTGAAAATTGAAAAAGCCGAAAGGTATCAAAAACTATACCGGGTTATTCATAAAGGGTATGCTAAGCCGAAAAGGGCTCATAGTACTCATCATTATGAACAACTTTTACTATTGTCTCAACCCGAAATTCGCGAAAAAAAATCAGCTGTTCCATAGAAAAATGTAAAGTAAAGTAAAGTGATTTATTGGCCTTATAACAGATTGTTACACTGTCAATGACACTCGACAAAATGTATGGAAAAGTTGTTCATAATGATGAGTACCTACTATGATGTGTAGTGCCACCACAGGAGTCTTTTCGGCTTAGCACACCCTTTATGAATAACCCTGTATTATAATATGATCAGTATGTTAGTTTTACTTTCACCGTCACCAAGTTGTCAACCGGTCTTGCTAAATCTATTGGGTGGGGGGTAGCTAAGTTGGTTGTACGTAAAGCATATAAAACCACTAATGTGAAACCTACCTGGAAAACAGAATTACAAAAAACATCATCAAATCTTTTGCTACATCATACATGACATGCTGATCTAGCTAAGCTCATTTAGTTCAGAGAAAAAATAATAGATCTTCATGAGGCTGGCTGTTTTCTTGTGGTCTCAAGGTAAATAATAGCTAACTATGCATGAAATGGCTAAATTATATGTGGACGAGTCTATCGCTTCCGTTTCATCGAGGGTGTCCTTAAGATGCTGTTTAAATCGTCGGTCATAGAAGTATAAAGCCACTTAAATACCTATGCTAGAAATAGTTTTGCATGAACATATCGAGCCCCAAAATATACCCAAATTAGCAATTATGTACTAGACTAGGCTTATAAAAACCATGTTCAATGAGAGACCTTGACCTTACGCTGCGGCCGCATTCATGATCATTGATCACGTAAGGTATCCGTCTCGAGAAGTTACGGAACCAGTACCTAAGTGACGTCATTTCTCGTATTTTTCATCAAGTTCAATTAGTGTCTCCATAAATATAATAGAAGAATACTAATACTAGACTGAAGTGACTTTATTTAACTTTATTGCTGTTGTCCATTTGTCTCACAAAGACAAATAATTTTGTTTAATGGGAAATAAAGTACTTTAAAAAAAAATACGTTGCACATCAGGTACTGCCTATCAGATATTGCCTATTTTGTTTTTATTACCTACATAATTGCCAAAGTTCTTATGTCTAAATAATATTAATCAAACTTAAAACAAAAAGAAGACCTCACACCTGCACTCAGGTAAAAACATCTTAACCTGTACTATTACTTAATCTGTGCCCGCACTTACGTTTTGTTTAGTAACATTTATAATACCTATTACTCGTAATGTCTTACCGGGAGAGCCCTCCTTGTCGAAGCCCGAGCTGCCGCTGGGGAAGTGCTTCTCCAGCACCTCTGGTGCCTGCCAGGACGGCAGCGTCGTGTCCACGCCCCACTTCTCGCGCCATTTCATAGACTGAAACACGGATACATTTTGTTTCTCTTATGTTCAGTTAAACTTCTTAAATAAAAACAAAAAAAAAATAGATTTGAATCGAGTTTCTTCAATAAAGAATTCTTAATCTAATTATCTTTTTTTGGCTAAGCGTTCTGTGGTTGTGGTTAGAAACTTGTTTGTTATTTGTTAAGGTTTTTAGACAAATTTATTTTCCCACGTAGGTAACATAATAATATCTACGTAACAACACGGATTCAAACTTTTTGTTTAATCCTGTTAGGTATCTGTCTAAAAATAAATTCTCGTGGTAACGTTACCTCAGCAGCGTAGCTTGTTTTTTCTAAATAAATTCTAGATAATACATATACCTATCTCGCAAATAGCTAAACGCACACGTTTATGATATTTGCGCATAAAATCTCGAAAACACGCACAAAGTAAACGTTGATAGAGCTTAGTTGAGTTGTGTTTAGCTAATCCAAATTGTATATATAGGTATTTTTTTGTAAGGTACATTCAGGGTATACTGAACCGATTTTGATTCAGTTTCCTTTTTTCGATCGAGTGTTTTTAAAATATGATTTAAGAATATCGGTCCAGCCATTTGAAGAATCTTCGCTCTTTTCTAGTCGGACGACTTTTAAATTTTAAATTTAATTATTTTTATTGACAGAACTTATGTTAGGCGTGTTCCAAAACCCCAAAATTTGATTTAATAGCATCACATTTAAACGTAATAATTAGCGTCTGTCTTGGCTTGCAATCGAAGAACCTGCTCTGCAGACTGCATTTGAAAGTTGCACTCTACTGATTATGTAGGTACCTAGGTATTGTGAAACTTGCCTTCACTTCACTATCACTTGTTTAACGCCGCGTCACATAATAACTCGTCTGCATGTTTGTGTAGCCTGGCCATTATCAGATGAGACAGTCGCGGATTTCTTGGTTCTTCAGGATTTTAAGAAAAAGGTATGCAAAGCCAAAAAGGAGCTCATAGTACTCATCCTTGTAAACAACTTTTACAATAGGACCAACTTTGAAATCGTGAAAATAGAATTAGCAGGTCCTGGACCGTATTTAAATGTCAATGACCCTCAACAAATTGTATTTTTTTTTTGGTCTATTTTAGGATGGGTCAAATAATTAAATTTGTTCGAAATGATAAGTTCTATGAGCTGCTGCTGCTGTTTTCAGCTTACCATACCTTTTCCTTACAACCCTGTAAAGGGTTAGTTGAGAGAGTGACGACTGAAGAGGAGGTAGACATTAATAGACTCAAAAAAAAAACTTACGAATAAGTACATTTATTTTTATTTGGTTAATTAGATACCTACGCTAAGGTCATATGTATATACTTTCTAGGTTCAACCAGACAAAATTATTTTGATATGAACCATGACACAAATTACAGACATATAGACAGATAGACAACTTTACAAACTTTTTTGACATGCGTGAAGTAACAATGAGAGTTGCATACTTGCATTCACATCGAGGACTTTACAATCTCGTACAACATAATATGTTGTAGATAGCGGTCAATGTCTGAAGGATTATAGTGCTGCAGTAATAGTTACAGGCAGCGCTTATCAAGTAATAATTAGTTCCCAGGTTCCCACGTAAGACTAATAGTGAACCAAGGATGTACATAATATGGCAGGTGATTTAACAATTTTGCTTCAGCAGCTACTACAGAACGAGCTGTACCTAAGTAGTTTTGGAGAGAGTTATAAACAGTAGGTACCTATGGTAAGCCAAAAGGAGTTATAGTACCTACTCATGATTGTCAACAACTTTTACTGTGGGACTAACCCTGAAATAGAGAAAAAAACAGCTGTTTCATATCAAAATATTAATGACACGCGACAAAACGTTTGGAACAGCGGTTTTTTTATTGAGATTTCAGGCTTACACTCATAGTAAAAGTTGTTAAAAATGATGAGTGGGCATTATTAGCTCTTTGCGGCTTAGCATACCAATTTCCTTGCAACCCTATATAGGGTCAGTGAGAAAGATAGGTATAATTTCGTCCATTACCCGTGGCCCTACTGCTTGGCACTACCAGTAGTGTCATAGGTAATTTTACTTTCCCATGGCACTACTTCTCTGATTGGCTCATTGAACGCATACAATGAGATTTGCAATATAATATATGTAATATATATTATAATAATATATATTATAATAATATATCTTATCTTAATATATATAAATCTCATGTCACAATGTTTGTCCTCAATGGACTCCTAAACCACTTAACCGATTATAATAAAATTCGCACACCATGTGCAGTTCGATCCAACTTGAGAGATAGGATAGTTTAAATCTCAAATTATAGTCGCAATTTTAATTTATTGCAAATTATATATATACTGATAATTTTTACTATAAATTGACAAGTTAGCATCAACATACTACGGTTGCTATAGTTACGCAATGGCTTTTGACAGGACAACGTCTGTCGAGTCAGCTAGTAATGATATTAATTATATTATTACCTATATTTGTCCTGAGATTTGCAAGATCCGGCCGCAATCCTGAGAAAAGTCAAAAAATCCTGATATCTCAGGACAAATCCTGAGATATGGTAACCCTACTTGCAACCCTATATAGGGTCAGTGCGAAAGATAGGTATAATTTGTATGTGTATGTCAAAGATCAAGTATGTAAGTGTATGTGAAGTAAAATAGTCTGTCTGTTTGTTTGCAAAATTCTCGTCTTGACCACATGAAGAAAAAAAAACCTGTAGTGAATGGAGGAAGTAGTATTCTTATATTTTTTGAATATGTAACGTATGAAAGCATAAAAAACGCATTACCGCATAAACACCCTTTAATAAGATTTACACGGTAAGATTTATCTGTACGATCCGTCGCATCAAAACGATCGAAACGACGAATCGATGGTGTATGTCAAGATCGTTAACGATTTACTTAATGGAAGACGATGTCGGAAATCGCAATAAAAACCCATGCAATCATGAATATCGTAACGATGAATTTAATTATTCACGTCCTTATCCTTCAGCATCAAACAAGTAAAAAGATCGATCGTTACGACCAGTCGTTTCGTGTATGAGCGACATTTTTGATGCGATCAATCGTCACGATTTTCATCAGATCGATCTTATAGACGAATCGTACTGTGTATGGGGCCCTTAATAATTTTTAGATCGTTCAGATAAATAAAAAAAATATAGATAAATTATTGTCCTAACAGCAACCAAAGAGATAAGTAAGTATAGTATACTTTTTCGTTCACGACTTTACATCCTTGATCGATGGTTCGAGACAAGTACCTACCATCTAGCCATGTCTGAGACCTTCGGGCGGCCTTAAAACTGACATTACCGCTGGCCATCCAACCTATACGAACTTCCTTCTTTATCTTTATAGATAAATTTACATATGGTTGGCGTCTAAATTAATTAATTAATCAATAAAATTCAAATAATATCAAATTATAATACAATGTCACTGTATATAGTAGTAGTAGTGGTAGGGCTCTTTTGCAGAGCCCGCCTGGGGAAGTACCACACCTTTGCCAGTTATTCCACCGCCAAGCAGTAATGTGCAAACATTACTGTGTTCCGGTTGGAAGGGCATTGTTTCCAGTGAAATTACAGGGCAAATGGGAGATTAAACAACTTATATCTCAGAGTGACGAGCGCAGTGCTGTGCCACGCAGGGTTTTGAATTCTGCGAGTTCGAAATTCTGGGTAGTAGTACAGACCTGTTATGGGCAAACGTGACGTTTAACATCAGGCGAGCGATTTGCTCGTCTCGTCACTCAATTACATTAAAAAAAAAAAAGATACTGTATAAATCTAAAAAGGTTACGCCGACCTATCCTTACCTCCTCATCCAAACAGGCTGGCAGCGTTCCCCCGTTTTATTGCTAAAGAAATATAAGTACTTAGATAAAGATAAATTGGCAAATCGAATATACCTTACTTGCAGTTAGATACGTAAATAATCTACACCTAAAAGCCTAAGACTAGTGCAATAATATGCTATAATGATACAAAATTACAACTTACAAAACTAAATAGCGTTACAATGTAAAATATAGCTCACAAGCTTCAAGTATTTTCCCTACAAAGTCAGATAAGTAATTAGATAATTCATTTCGCTGAAAGTAAGTAAAGTGGGTTATTAGTGTAGCCAACTAGAGCGAGTTAAAATAATTGAAGAATTGGTCCCGGTTGATCATTCCAATTTAATTATTAAGTATCTAAGTCCCTACAAATTTATGCTTAATTTTAGAAGAGACCCAGCCACCCAGTGGTGAAATCTAGCGCCTCAAGGTATCTCAAGGTAAACTTGCCTGTTTGTAGAGTTCAGGAAAAAAATGTGAGCCGTCACGGGACGCCTGGCAGATGTGAAACATCGACATTATTTTGAAAGTAATATGCAGAACACAAAACCGTTCGAAAATTGAAACTCAATTAGGTACGCGCGTCGTCATTTATTTATTTGCTTGAATACTGCACGCCGCGCCGTAGCGACGTGTCGCCAGGTCGCCACGGCATGCGTCGCCACGCCAGAAATCGGTTTTACGTGCGCCAATAGATGTTTCACATCAAAAAAGGCATAGTCGATCGATTACCTTATAAAAGTTGGTAGGTACCTTTTTATAATTTACTTACATCTCTAAGCATTTTTTCTGCTGCTTCGGGATCCCATTGCCGTGCTGAAATTAAAAGAGAAACAGTTTAAAACCTCTTTACTAGTTTCTTTAAAAATTTGAATTACAAAATAGGCATTACATAGTTATGTTAATTCTCAACGTTAAATTACTCCATCAACAATAGAGCCGTTAACGCTCTTAAAATAAATAATTATCAAATAAAACCAAAAACGTTTTGGGGTAAAAAACAGTTTGGTAAGAATTTTGATATTTTTGCAATAGCTTCAGTATTATGTAATATGTGTATTCGTATATTATTCATTCACAGATAGATAATATAATTATTTTAGATCTGGATAGATCTGTCCGAGGCACCTAATTTTTCATAACGACGGTGTACTTAACCGTTTACGACGAATTTTGTGAAAAAGAGCCCAAAATCGGCTCGCAAAAGTGTGTTGTAGGTGAATGTAGCTTATTTAAAGAAACGGAGAGTCCAAAATCGGAGCGAAAAGTGTATGTAGGTGGATGTAGGTTTGGTAGGTACGTATTTTTCACTAATTGCTAGATTTCTATAAACCGACCCGAAAACTACATTTTTAGTTAAATTAACACTAAAATTTAAATACAGCTACAAGGAAAGATGCCAAATTCATGGTCAAAACTTATTATGCGTGCACCGCAAACCAGTGTTCGATACCGAAAGTTTTAAACAAACAAGTTTTATACATGAATTCGAATGGTCAAGGCCGGTCAATAAATGTAAATAAATTAAGTAAATGATCGACAGTTAAAAATGTAAGGATTTATAAAGACAATGAAAATGTTTTCTAAACAAAGCAAACTTTTTAGGGTTCCCTACCCAAATGTTAAAATGGGACCCTATTACCTATTGTTAAGACTTCGCTGTCCGTCCTTCCGTCCGTTCAATGAGCCGCTTGATGGTAATCCTATGGATGCTTGTAATACCGGCCGGAGGCAACACGGATACGTTGGCCTTTATTAATAGCCATTGTTATGCCGCCTTTAGGAAGTTTTATTTTGTAATTATTTAAATTATTCAAATTATCAATTTTCACGAAAACGCCACGCGATCATTGTTACTCATTGCTTGGCTCATTGTTAAGATTTTTCAATACGTAGATACGTATATTCATACATTGTACAATATTTTTGTGTTGCATACAGCGGTGCATTTTACGCTTACCTCTCAACCACCGCAGCAGGAAATGGTCGTTGTGTTCTGGTCTCATGACATCCCGGACACTTTTCCGAAACTGAAACAAACAAAAGGATACGTACAAATAAGTCTTATTTATAAAAATGAATCGCTGTTCGTTTGGCTGGCTATAACTCGAAAATGGTTAGACCGATTACGCTAATTTTGATCTTGAAATATTTGTGGAAGTTCAGGGAAGGCTTAAAAGTAAAAAAAATAAATAAAAATACAGCGGATGAAACCGCCGGGTGGCAGCTAGTATTTTAATAATAATGTTGATTAAATGTAGGTCATGGTCATGGTTCAGTTGTTTTGATTTTTAAGTGCCTACTTATATTCATACCTTGGTATATACGAGTATAATATATCTTTGCGAAACCTGTGTATGTATGTGTAGGCACCTGATATTAGTACTACGACTAAAGGTACCGTGAGTGGAAACACTCTCAATTTTCTTCATGCTTTTACAATGTTTTGTAGAGCATTTGGAATCGGGGGGCAACTTTATTGACTTAACTTAATGACCGTGATGACGTAGGTACGTATAAACTTCACGGTCACTCCCATATTTTAAAATTTTGACCATGAAATTTTGAGTTTTTATTGTTTTGTAGTGCGTTGCATGATGGTGCGTTGCAAGCTGCAAGAGCGTTGCTTTACGAGTATGTTTCGTGGTGAAAGTAACTGAGATAAGCACTAAGCAAGTAATCCGTTTACCAACATTAGATTTTTAGTATTTTTTTTTGTAATTACCTACTACACGTTAATTCTCGTGGTCAATATTCCTCGACTAATAGAAGGCTGAGTGCGTTGCTTGGCAACTAAATTGACAAAACGCCTTGAAACGTCTCGTAAGTCAAGTCTACAAAACATTGCAAAATAAACATTTCAAGCACTTTTCTACCTGTTTAAATCGCATTAAAGCTCTCTTTAGACCCGTTTATTCAGCATGGAAGGCGACAATCTATCCACGTTTAGTGCTGATGGGGGGCAAGACACGGTGGGGCTGCCACGCATCGTGATGGTCACTGAAGGCTCCGACACCTCAGCATCGTCTGCCTCCTCCACATCTTCGTCCGAAGACAACTGGGGCGACCTCATCAAGTCATCAGAAATACCCCCCGAGTATTGGCATATTCAGAAACTGGTGAAATATATGAAAGCCGGTAACCAGACTGCGACTATGGTAGCATTGTCTTGTTTGAAGGACCACGACTTAACCATAGAGGTCAACCAAAGAGCCATTCAAGAAATTGGCGGTTTAGAACTCCTTGTCAATTTACTGGAGACGAGAGATTTATGCTGCATCTTAGGAGGGTTGGCAGTCTTAAAAGATATTACGCCGAACATGGAAATCAGAAAAAAAGTAACAGATTTAGGAGCAATTCCTCTCCTCGTGGGGCTACTCTCAGATCCGGCAAGAGATGTTCAAATACTTGCAGCTGAAACGATTGCAAATTTGGGGAAAATTCGCAAAAGCAGGAAGTTCTGCAGAAAGTTTGGCGGACTACCGAAACTGATTGACCTTCTCGATGTAAAAGAACGGTAATTTTTACGCAAACAATTTTGTTGATCTACACTGACCATGACATACTAAACGTAACAGTTTACTCATATTTATCACTTTAATGGTTTTAGATATTTAGTATCCCCTCGCGAAGAATTGAATTTGGATGAATTACAATTTTTGGATATTGCACGGGCGGGGGCAAAGGCTCTGTGGTCAATGTCTGCGTCAGCCAGAAACCGAGAAGGAATGAGGAAGTACGGCATGATCCCACTAATCGCGAAGGTGTTAAAAACGATCCACCTGGACGTGGCTATACCAGCAGTGGGGCTATTGCAAATGTGTGCAAATGAAACTTCGTTCCAGCTAGCCATTCAGACCGAAAAGATGGTTAATGACATAATCAAGCATTTGGGCAACGAGGATAAAGATTTAAAGGTATGTAGTGTGTGATTAGGCTATAATCAGATATAATTATACACATTAGGTACTACCGTTCTGTTCCGCTGATTTTGATGTAGAAACACAAGGTCGTTTATATTGAAACAATATGGTAGATAAGTTCTCCTTTGAATTTTTTTTTTATTTATTAAGTGAATTTTAAGTGTCGTTATTGTTTCGTAGACTTATTGCAGTCTGGCAATTTACAAATGTGCGAGCGATCCTATCACGAGAGACATGATACGCGACGCTGGAGGATTAGAACTTCTCATGGAAGCTGCTTCCGACACCACAAACCGACCAAACAAGCCACTTCTCGCATCCGTCACGGGAGCCATCTGGAAGTGTGCCGACAGTGATTTAAGCATCAAGAAATTAGATGGACTCGGTGCAGTTCCTATTCTAGTTAGACTTTTAGATGACGAGAATGATGGAGTACTAACTAATGTAGCGGGATCTTTGGCGGAGTGCGCTAAACATCCTCCCAATCGGGAAAGAATAAGAGGCGCTAAAGGGATTCCCATGCTTAGTAAGTATAAGTACCTACTAAGTCATCTTAGGCATCACGTATTTATTAAGATACCAAGCTATATTTAATATCTATCAACAGTCAACACTCTACAATTGTTTATGTTAGTACTTGTCATAAATGTACCTAACTGCAATTTCAGTTCATCATCTAAACAACACGCACAAGCCACTACTAGAAAACGTGCCTTTAGTATTGATGGAATGTGCCAAAGATCCAAACTGCATGCGTGAGATTGACGAGCTCGACGGAGTCCGGCTGGTTTGGTCACTTCTCAAGAACGACTCCAAGCGGGTTCAGACTAACGCAGCATTGGCTTTGAGTCCTTGCGTGCAGAATGCGGCTGATTCTGGGGAAATGGTCCGTTCGTTCGTCGGAGCTCTAGAGCTGACTGTGGACCTGCTGGACTCTGATGACCACAACGTCCTGTCTGCCGTGTGTGCCGCAATCGCAACTATAGCACGAGACCATGAGAACTTAGCTGTTATTTCTGACCACGGTGTTGTCGGCAAGCTTTCGAAGCTTGGTAAGAATTTGAAACTATTGACAATGTTTATTCTTTAAACTTTTATTGCGTAGCTGCTATTTTTATTAACACTTCTGCTGATTGGGATCGTAAACTTACACAAAAAATTGATTTTTTATTTTATTCATTTTTTGTCGTCAAAGTTTATTGCTGTTGTGATATTTCCAGTGGGCAAGCTACATTATTATTACATCGTAATAATTTACGCTTAGCTAGGTAGGTACATTTGCATAACTTCGTCTTTTGTGTTGTATAGTTCAAGCGGTAATAAGTGTTAGACATAATGTCAACTTCATACTGCAATACTGCGTAATCAAAATGTCTTGTGCAGTGTGTTTTCATTTCCTCTCCAATCAACATCGCTTCAACTGCTAACTCCAAGTGACAGGCTGTTATGAAACTGTTGAAACCATAATAAAACCATCACGCAGCATATTTTTATAGTATCTAATGCTTTCATCGCAAATTGATACAAAAAAGTATTGCGTTTGTGAACTCGGTGATTATGTGACTTGAGTACCTACCCACTCTAGCATTAATTGCTAATTTTGTTTTACGGCAACGTTGGCAAACGTGACGTTTAGCATCTGGCGAGCGATTTGCTCGTCTCATCACTTAATTGTACAAAAAATCCCGAAGCTAGCTCTTTACGTATTATATTTTTTCCCGTCAGTGAGTACGACGGACGACCACCTGCGCGCCAATCTGGGCGTCGCCATAGCGTACTGCTGCGACTGGGCGCAGAACCGGCAGGAGTTCGGCAAGAGGGGCGCCATTACTCCCCTCGTCAACTACATGACGTCTCGGGACATCGCCGTGCACCGCGCCACGGCTCTGGCGCTCTACCATCTCTCTTTCTACTCCATCAACTGTGTCACTATGCATGCTGTGAGTATTATTTATTTACTCTTTTAAGAGTTCGGCAAGAGGGGCGCCATTACTCCCCTCGTCAACTACATGACGTCCCGCGTCAGCGCCATGCACCGCGCCACGGCTCTGACGCTATAGCGTGGAAATGGTATTTCTCTTTCTACTCTATCAACTGTTTCACTATGCATGCTGTTCGATAGAAAAATGTCAATAACACTCGACAATATGTATGGCACAGCTGATTTTTTTGGCAAATTCCGGTTTGTTCTTAAAGTAAAAGATGTTCATAATGATGAGCCCTTTTCGGCTTAGCATACCCTTTCCTTGTAACCTTGTATAGACAGTCTTGCATTTGGCGCGTCGTACCGGATCACACTAGATCATAGCGCAAATAGATAAATAGTTTTTCCTGTTTACACTAATATAGCTAAGTAGATTAGCATAAATGGTTGCAAGTACCTAGTGTGTTTAAGTAAAGTAAATGGCAAGTTAGGTAAAGTGCCTAACTTATTATTTCTAGAAAACTTAAGTTTGCCAAGTTATTATTTTTACAAGCATATTTCAAGGAAAATTACCACGAAAAGCAAGTACAGACACTAAGGCAGATTCTAGCTTAGAATAAATAAGTTCTAAAGTAGGTGTAATAAGTAAATAAGTACACACTGAGTAAATGTATATAAACTATAGGTACACCAGTGTAGGTAGTTGTATTTAGATTGACACTTCTATGTTGATTTACGTGCAGCTAGCTAATACACACAAATGAAGAAACACCGATGACGTATTATCTAAAATTATCTATAATAACCGATCTGCCTCGATCGGCTTTGCACGGGTATGAAATATAGCCTGTTACTCAGGCATAATGTATGAAATAATTTTTGAAATCGGTCCAGTAGTTTTTGAGTTTGTCGTTACAAACTTTCAAAAACACAAATCTTTCCTCTTTACAATATTAGTGTAGATTATGTTGCCTGTGTCCATAGAAAATACTTTAATGAGTGTTGCCATTTTTAAGCCAAGTAAGTAGATTTTGAGCACGTTGTAAAAACGTTGCCTCGAGTTAAGAGCTCATGAAAACAGGTCTGGAAGGTCGTGAGATCTAAATGAGGCTATTTTTAAAGTTGGTCATGCTTAGACTCATTATTATGAGTAACTAGCTGACCCGGCAAACGTTGTTTTGCCATAAAATAAAAATTATTTCTAGTCACTATTAAAAAATAGGGGTTGGTGATAGAAGAGTGAAAATTTAGGGTTGTATGTATTTTTTAATGCCACATAAGCAACAATATAAGAAATAAAAATGTTGTCCAAAAAATAAAAATAAATGTTTGGGGTGGACAACCTTTATCACTAAGGGGTATGAAAAATAAATGTTGGCCGATTCTCAGACCTACTCAATATGCTCACAAATTTTCATGAGAATCGGTCAAGCCGTTTCGGAGGAGTAAGGGAACGAACATTGTTCACACGAACACACGAGAATTTTATATATAAGATTTGCACAAAGTCATTGTGCTAGTAGGTAAGTATGTAGGTAGGTATCTAAGCAACAAGCTACTTGTACCTACAAGCTTAGTATGTAATTAAATTCTTAGAACTTCAACAGGCTATCTGTAAGTCAAGTGGTGACGCCCTTTTTGGCGCCCAACGGGGCCACGTCGCTGTCAACTTTCTCTCAGAATTCAACTTATTTCCGCATTGACCTATCTTACGAGTACCTATATCTATTTATCTAGTCTGGATTAATAACCAAGGCAAAGTATTCTATATGTCGCGCCGCTGTGCCGGGACAAACATCTTGGGTGGGGTGAGCTGTAGTGATATCATATCAAAAATAGCGGAAACTTATAATTGGTCAAGTAAATCTGGCCAAAGTTTGGGTTAGGAGCTTTACGACTACATCTCTTTTTGACTAGGCAGCATATAGTTTTTATAGTCAGGCCGGATTGTAAAATATAATAAAAAAAAGAGATGGGGAACTGGGGAAGTTTAAAAAGGACTGGACGGTGCTGGCCCAAGACCGGCAGGTATGGAAGAACTTGGGGGAGACCTTTGCCCAGCAGTGGGACATTACAGGTTAACTAAAAAAAAAAAAAGAGATTTATTATCCAACCAGGGTAAAAGTCTCTCTCACAACGAGGTTTTTTATTATTGGCTACTGTCTGTTTAAGTTAATGCATAGCTACTATTAATTTTACATCAAGTGATATTTGCTACAAAAAGATGCGGCTGAAGCATAGTTGATAGTTTTTGTGTGTGATAGTTAACGCAGTTTCTGAGCACAGAGCACGCCATTGGGGCATTAAAAATACGAAACTAGGTAAATGCCTTCAAGATACTTTGGTACATAGACAACAACAACATACGATAGTGGGTAACACGTGGTAACACCATGATTTAGCGATTTAGCGTTTTCTCTGATTCTGCGCGTCTTACCGTCCTATTGGTTTATAGAGTGCAAAACAAATATTTGGGACCACTTTTCTTTATAAATGGGCTTAATAACCAAGTAAAAAAAAAAATATTCCCGATAACAAAATTCTAATACCTACCTATTTGCTACTTTGCCAGATTACTTATGAAATATGCAAAGAACACAAACACAACTCCAACAAAATTATGCCGGAGCATTTTGACTTTCACTTCACTCACGAAACAAATTCGTTTCAGGCTGGAGTTGTCCAGTTCCTCCTGGAGACTATCGGCTCCAAAGACGCTATTCTCCAAGAAGCATCTGCAGGCTGTCTGTGCAACATAAGGAAACTAGCTTTGGCAACGGAGAAGATCAAACTAAAACAATGAGGGCGCACTGTCTGCGATGTCTTATTAATTTTAAAACTGATTTAGTTTTGAGATTTTTATATTATAGCCTATAATTATGGCATGTGCAATCATGATAGAAGAAAGAGATTATGTATTTTGGAGTTCATAAAAGATGAAATTCAGTTTTGTCTAGCCTCTTTTCCGTCTAAGATCTTGAAAGCTGTGATGGTACTTCCATACAATATTTGCTACCGACTGGAATTTTCAGACTTATAGTCAGAGTGATATCATGATAAGAAACGATGCCACTTTTAATGACACTTTTATTTTTTTCCTTTTGAGTCTGGGTCTTCCAGCACTGCAATCGCAAATACGATTATTATGTATTTAATTCAGCGCAAGTGGCAAAGCCTGGTTTCTTAGACATATATTTTTTTGTTAGTTTAAACCTCCTTTGACCAAGTTCAATGAGCTTCGTCAAAGCATTTTTGCAGCAACGAAACCTCTGTCATCTGATTGTCTTGACAATTTATTTAATTTAGCAGTAGGTATCTACTTACTTAGGTACTACCTTGTTATTTATTGTTGTAAATTAAAAACTTTGTTGTTTTATGTTTTTCTGTTTAATTTCATACCGATACGATTTTACAGTTTATAAAAAAAGGTCATCTGTAGTTATTGTATGCAGATCTGGTGAATATTAAACAAAGTGTTTCGAATTAAATGTTAATCGACTTTGCAACGGTAAAATTAATCTGTCTGACCATTAACTCCATAAAAAATAAAAAAGCCGATCGACCACCAATTTACCGACTGAAACACTGTTATACAATAAACATACAGATTACCTGCAAACATTGTGAATTAACCTTTTCAACTTTGATCTGTAGCATTTAAGGTTAGCACTAAAATAATTTATTAGTCATCATAACACCGACCTAGCTGGTAATTATCCGTAACAAACTGTCGCTTAATACTTACATTGTGCATTGATTGCTATTAATTACTAACCCAGATAGGCAACAGACGATAGAAATTATTAACCTGCAACAGGGTGCGTTGAAAATTTTGGTAAGTTATTACCAGGGACCCTATTCTTGGGCGCTCGAGATTATCTCCGTCACTCTTACTCTCATGACATTTCCAATGAGAGCGACACCGACCGAGATAATATCTCACTCATCAGAATTGAGCCCCAGGGCCGTGCCGTGGGCTCTTAGCACGAGCCTGTATTGAATAGGCCTGGTTTGGATACCAAGATAATTCGTAGGTTAGATCAAATCTTATCCAACCCCAAGCCTGCTATTTGTGTTTTGCTAGATTGCTATGCTACATACCTAATGATCAGTAATTTTATAGCATGGAACAAAGTTGTATGTAAATCTTAGTGGCTTTATACCTTCTTACTGTTGAAGTAGTTTTTTTCCTCAGTGCTAATGATTTTAAATGCGGCGCAAAAGCGATTGTATCTAATTGAACCTAAGTAATTGGTAACCTAGTAAAAAGGGCGAACGTATACATAACGATAATAACACACTCTGATCAGGTAGGATACCAGATTACCTATCTGATCCCACAGCATGCGCCGCGCCGCCAGATGAGCCAAGGTTTATCTGAGGCGAGACCATGGAGAACCCATGGGGCCCAATTCTTGCGAGTAAGATGTTCTCTCGGTCACTGTCGCTCTCATTAGAAATGTCATGATAGTGAGAGTGACGGAGATAATCTCGAGCGCCCAATCTATTATCTAATGTACCATGACCGTGGGAGAACCTAGCGTTTGATAGAGTATGGCCTATGAGAGTTTTGACGTTCCCAGTTAACTCATTTCAAAAGTTAAATATGAACAGCAAGAAATATAAAATCCTACAACTTATTGTGAAATTAGCAATGAATGAGTTGCAAAGTATTGCTAAACCAAAACGAATTGATTCAATAATTAGCATGTAGTTGCCATATTTCGATAGCTAAATTATATTTGTTTTTATAATTGTTTTTATTAAGACAGGTGTGAGAGCAAGAAACCGGTATAAGTACACAAAGCCTGAAAACGGCAAACAAAAAATGCTCAGCTCTTCTTCTTGATAAATAAAAACACGATAATAAAGATGTAGATCATAGATCAAAGTCAACAAGATTATATTATTTTGTAACTAATGCTCCAAAAATAAATTAAATAAATTCGTATACAAATTGCTTGCTAGATGGCAAAATTACGCGAAAGATTTATATATTTTTTTTTTTTTTTTATTTTTTTTTATGTAATCGAGTGATGAGACGAGCAAATCGCTCGAGTGATGTTAAACGTCACGTTTGCCCATAACAGGTCTGCGCCACCCAGAATTTTGAACTCGCAGAATTCAAGACCCTGCGCGGCACAGCACTGCGCTCGTCACCCTGAGATATAAGTTGTTATATAAAAAGGTTCCGGTTTTATGGGCGTATTCAGATACTAGGATTCTAGATAACCTTTGAATATTGTAATGATGATTAAACAAATCCTAATTTGGCTATGTTGTAAAGAACAAGTTCAGTAGAGCAACTTCTAGAAAAATGTAAATATAGGGTAAAAGATGTACTGGTAAAATAAATAACTGAGAATACTTATTTAAGTAATTTCTTTGAGTGTCTGTGCTCTAAGGGTGCGGCGAAAAACAAATCTGCCCTAATCATTGACTGACGTACCTAATACTCTCCTACTAAGTTGACTCCACAGTAGGTACCTATATTACGATGTCCCATTGAATGTGGCACCAAGTACCTACCATATTCCACAAGACGAAATTATTTAAGATACGGTAGAAAATTCATGAAATATTAAACAAGCGCAAGAGCGTATTCCCGCATGTCGCCATCGGCTTCGTCACTTAACATAAATTCCCAGTAGTTGACAATCGAGTATAACATGACGAATTGTATTTCCCGGTCGTTGCCACCACGAAAGGTAAATAAAAAAGTCAAATAAAGTGATATCAATCGAAACATACGTTTTCTTTTTTTCCATGTCGTTGGCTCAAGTTTTATTTTGAGACTAGATTCGATCACATTTGATGATCTTTTTCAAATGACAATGATTACATGCGTGATGCGCTCGAACTGCTCGAAGTTACGTCCAGCCTGGCACTGATTTTGCAGTTAATGACTTCTTACAGTAAGCCGACGACGTGGCCGTACAAAATCATCGTAATGTCATATCTAGAATTCTAGATACTTAACTCCTTTAGTTGTTTTACCTTAACCTAAGTACCTAACCCTGACTTAGTTAAATTCGCTCCATATGGACATACTTACACTAGCATTTGAATACAAAATAACAAAAAAAAAAAACTAACCGACTTACTACTTGTCTGTGAAATTGATATTTGTCAAGTAAATATTATGGTCTTGGGCAAGCAGTGATTGCCAAGTGGCGGTTCCTTGACCTTGAGTTGCAAGTTTTGCAATGATGTGCCGGTAGAGCAGAGCAAACAATGAGTTCGCAGAAGTAAAATACCGTGAGTAACACGCGCCAAACTGTCCACCTATTCCAAGTCACGTCTCAATTATTATAGGACATGATAAAAACAGTGCACTTATTTGATTAATATGATTATTGTCAGTATTTAGGTGACCGAGTTTTACTGGGAAAACTAGGAAAACGCATTTTTCAGAGATGAGACCTAGTTAGATCGATTTTTTTGCCTTCAAAACTCACATAATATAGCAACTTTCATTGAAAGAAAGTCTTCGAAAAACATGAGAGTGGGGGTTTAGATAGCAACACTATTGCATTACAGAATAAACCAAAATTGCAACTGATGAAAGCCGCATTATCTCGACCACAGCTTCGAACCTTCTTATTAATATGTATCCATGGACAATACACCCCAAATAATATTATTAGTGTGAAAATTTGTATGTTTTTTACTCAATCACGCACGAACGACTGAACGCGTTTGGATAGATATACAGATAGCATAGGCTAGCTTTATCTCGGGAAAATTAATGATTCCTTTAAGATGGCTGGTAGGTAAGCTGGCAGAACCGCAAGTCGCAGCTAGTAGTTGTCCTTGTCTTTGTGTGTGTTCCGTGGCATCCCCGACACAGGATTTATCCTAGTGGGGAGCTATGAGTGTGAAGTGAAACGTTAATTAATTCAGTAATGCTAGTACCTATATGTAGTAGCTTGTATCGCCGCGTCAGTTCAAGATTTGTCGTAGAATAAGAAAAACTGTTTTCACAAATTAAATTACGGACCGCAGTTCAAGAGCAGGTTAAGACCACTCGTCGCTCGCTCAAGGAGACTGAATTCTTAATTCATATTTCTACATAGTCTGAGTATTAAATCTTAGTTTATGTAAGGAATTAGAATGCAACAAATTACAGCTATTATACATATTAATGAGAACTGCAGCATTATTACCTAATAGTTCTTGCTGCAGTCTCGCCAAGAAAGTTTATGCGGGCGTTGCGGAATGTACAAAACATTTCGTAATACGTTAATCGACTAAGTCGTTCCAACAAAATTCAAGTCTGTGCAATAGCTTGCGTTGCACTTTGGACAGGGCATTCATTCTTCATTGAGAGCATCGAATCTTGTTGGAGCAATTCTTGGACTCTCAAGTCTTCGACTCGGATAAATAGTGTCTTCTCAAAGGCAGCATACCAAAGATTTTTTACCTGTGGGCCTAGCACAACTTCTGACGTAAAATACGTAGCGAGTTTTCGATAGAAAAGTGTACGCCATTTACCTACGCCCGTCAATGGCGCCCCATAGATGGGCGTAAATAGCGTACACTTTTCTATCGAATACACGCTACGTACTTTACGTCAGAGGTTAGGCCCACTGACTTAGATTTTATAACAACTCTCCTCAGTAGACGATAATTTGAAAATATTATTTTTTTAAGTAGTATAATTTTAAAGTTAATTTTGTTTGATACCTTTTCACGACCTGGTCCTGACATGAGTAGCAAGGTAGCACCTTTTATGGTAGCATTAATTATAACTGGAAAATTGGAGCAAACAAAAAATTACACAAATTAAATGAGTAGGTAACTATGTGATTGTAATTACATAATAATAGAGTCTCGGTCGAACCTGGATAATAAGATTGGCGCAGGATTGGGATAAGTGGTGTATATGCATCGATCTTAATCCGACTTCGGTGTGTATAAGAGAGGCCTATATCAGCAGTGGGCGATTACGGGCTGAAAATTATGAACATGATCATCGAGTAAAACTAAATTATTCAAATATAAATAAAGCCTATAGGTACCATACACATTTTGAATTTATTTTTTATATCTTTTTTGTTATTTAAGGTGTTCTAAACACGCTTAAAATACTAAAACTATTATACAAAACTAACTAAACGAAACCCTTTGACGAAACGATAAAACTATCCAAAGTTGTAAGTAAGTAAGCAAGCAGGGTAATACCTTAGTTAAGCGTGAACTAAGTAGCTGTGCGTCAAAACAGTTAAGCAATTCATTTGTGTTGGTATTGCTTCACATCCTTATACAGTTTCTTTGTCCACCGTTACCTACCATGACTGTCGCACTAGGTAAGGCTCAGTTAAACTGCCTCTGAGGTGTGATACTATACAATTACATTATATACTTACAAGGTGTAACGGAAAGGTGTAGTAATACTTATGGGTGCTCTTCTACACGTCAAAGTGAACAACTTCTAGGACGCAAGTTTGATAAATTCGAGAAATTATTAATGATTTGTTATTTTATTTAGTTTCTTTTTTTTGTACCTACCTACATAAAGATTTATCTACTTATGCCAGCACAAAAGTCAAATTTAATTAATTAATTAAAATATGGGTTCATGAATGATATGACAGCTACAATTTGTTACGATTAAAATAAACAAAAACGCAATCATTGGTAGATAACGCCAGTTTTTAATAAATTTTACTTACGTACCTATGTAAATCGTCGTGTCGATAATTTATTCTTATATTAGAGATAATTAATTAAAAAATAGGTAGATATAGGAATGCTAATCCATTTTATCGTAGATTATTGTATAACGCTGCATTAGGGGCTGCAAAACAACAGTTCATATCTAATTGAGTTACTAATTATTTCTAGCTTTCATTATTCCGAACAAACAAAACGATAACAAAATTGAAATTCCCGATAACAGGACCAGTCAAAAACAAACATTTTTGTAATAAAAAAATAATAGTTAAAAAAAACTAAAAAAACACGCTTTTTAAAAAAAACCGAACTAAAAAAATAGAAAATAAAATTTTATAAATTTAAATTAAGAATAGGGTTGAAAATTTCAATAAATATAAATGAATAATAGTGTAAATAAATAAATATATGTATTTTATTTTTAAAAAAGCGTGGGGTGCTTTCTAAGATATTATCAAAATGCTAATCACTCTACTCATGTCTGTCAATACAAAATGTATCTACAAAATATATAATATCTATTGACCCATGCACCCCACGCTTTTTAAAAATAAAATACATATATTTATTTATTTACACTATTATTCATTTATATTTATTGAAATTTTCAACCCTATTCTTAATTTAAATTTATAAAATTTTATTTTCTATTTTTTTAGTTCGGTTTTTTTTAAAAAGCGTGTTTTTTTAGTTTTTTTTAACTATTATTTATTTTTCGCTTTTTAGTTCGATTTGCTAACTATTAACCATCCTTAATATGTACAAATGTGTTGGTGTTATCCGATTTTGGCCGTCTGCTCAAGCAAATTAAAAATAAAATTGATGCATAACAAAAAATATTGAGCAAAAAGATTTGTAGCCGCGTGGTTTCGATCCTCAGACCTCATAAAATAAAATTGATGCGTAACAAAAAATATTGAGCAAAAGATTTCTAGCGCGTGGTTTCGATCCAGGGACCTCTGGGTTATGAGCCCAGCACGCTTCCACTGCGCCACTCTGTTCTCTGACTCGAATGACGAAACTACCATTTGTAAGTTAAACGGTATAAAAGTTAAAGAAACTTTATAGAAAAAGCGTGTTAAAAATATTAATAGTTAAAAAAACTAAAAAACACGATTTGTTTAGTGTATTGTCATCGGTCCTCGATATATCTACAAAGTTTGAAAGAAATCTGACCGTTTAAAGTGGGTCAAAAACGCGCTCAAAGGAGTCGGTTACATACAAACATACAAACATACAAACATACAAACATACAAACATACAAACATACAAACATACAAACATACAAACATACAGGTGAAGCTAATAAAAGCGTGTTAAAAACCTCAATTTCATCTCCTCTATGTCACACAGACGAACAAACACAAATCCAACCCAATCGATCCAATCCATAATAGGATGTACCTATTATGGAATCCCATTGACACCTTGTAATCGCAATCGGTCAAGTCGAATGCCATAGGTCACATTTGTACAAAGTAATAAGTATTGTATTTATAACTACATACATGGGTAGGTTACGTACAAAATAAATTGCTTTCTGGGCAGTCGGGAAAGATAATTAAGGAATAATATTTTAGAGTTCGTGATAACAGTTTAGCTGAAGATAATTGCATATTCAGGTAATGTTAATTCAGGATATTGCAACTTTGTAACGCCTTCCGTTATCTTTGTCTGGCAGAAAAATGTCTACTTATTGTTAAAGGTTTTTAATCAGATTCAGATTCTTTATTTATCTTACGAAGTTATAAAGATGTTTCGTTACATTGAATAAGTCAAAAGCCTACAGATAAACAATCTGGCCATTTCTGGTCTAAAATCAGTTTCAAACGCATCGCACTATGTGGGGACAGCCTTATACAGGGTTATGAGGACAGGGTATGCTAAGCCGAAAAGGGCTCATCATCATATGCAACCTTTAATCCTCCCACTGCTGGGATACAGGTCTACCCTTGAAGGGTGATTAGGCCGTATTCCACCACGCTGGCCAAGTGCGGGTTGGTGGATTCACATACGCCATTGAATTTCTTCTCCGGACATATGCAGGTTTCCTCACGATGTTTTCCTTCACCGAAAAGCCAGTGGTTTGTAAATTCGTACATAAGTCCCAAAGAACTCATTGGTACGAGTCGGGGTTTGAACCCGCCACCTCAAGAATACGAAGCGGCTGAAAAAGGGCTCATAGTAGATACTAATCACTGTGTTTAACTTCTACTATGGGACAAAACCGGAATTAATGAAAAAAAATATCAGCTGTTCCGCCTGTTCCATAGGTACATTTTGTCGAGTGTTATTGAAATTTTTCTATGAAACAGCTGACTTTTTACTATTACCATACCCTTTCCTTATTATTAACCCTGTAGTTACGTAAGCGACTCCAACACTTCCCTAAGCATTAGATGTAATCGTGGTGCCATTAACGTTTTCTATTCAATGGTTTATTTTCCATTCACGATATCTACGTTTTATGGTGAAAGTGTTGTATTGTAACTTTGTACCCATGCCTGTACAATGAACTTTGCGGTTAACGTTATTTCTTAAACGTTAATGACTGCTACAGAAAAAAAAAAAAATTTTTATTTTTTCGGAAATGTAGGTAGTTTTTAGTATGTACTTATTAGAAATTTAGAATGTATTTTATTTGAATGTATTTCTAAGTATTTATTATTATTATTTTTTATGTAGGTTTCTAGGAGTATTCTTCAATATTGCACACCCCGTTTTTATATTTTTTTTTTTCTATCCTCTCCATCCTAAGGTTGCCTGGAAGAGATCGCTCTTAGCGATAAGGCCGCCAGTTGTTGCACTAGTTTTAGGTGCTTTAATCCTTCTGTTTGTAATTTATGGTGTGAACAATAAAGAGTTTATCTATCTATCTATCTATCTATCTACAGTTCATTTTTGCGTAAGGAGCGGTGACGAAATTGTTGGAGCCTGATTTTGAAGCAAGTGACCTATGACAATTTCAACCAATAGTCCCAGAAAGAAGGGCAATGGTCAAAATCTGTGGTACCATCTGTTGTTGTTTATTGTACTATCTAACAGAACTTTTTCATTTCCTTCTCTCAGTGCCATGCGAGCACCGAAGTCGGAATGCATGCGAGCCGGTTTTAATTTTTTTTGTCCAGCAAGAGTCAGAACAATAGTCCCCACAATCAGTGTTGCCAACCCCATCTAAGAGAAAAACTGTAACAGTTAAACTAATCAAAAATCTAGTTTTTACTAAATGCCTTGTTTTGGTATATAAAATCGCAAAAAATGTAGATTGACTTGTTAAGCATTTTTAAAAAACCGAGACAGTTTCCGAAAAACTGTAGATCTAGGTACTGCTAAAACAGAAAAGTTACACTGGCCACAATCTTTATGCCTGTCTAGTGTCTACTTCCAGGTGTTGTGGAGGCAAATGTTACTGGGACATCTTCTGACCTAACGCTTCCCCAGCATTTGCTCATCACGATTTTTTTTTATGTGATTAAGTGACGAAACGAGCAAATCGCTCGCCTGAACATCAGGCGAGCGATTTGACGTTTGCCCATAACAGGACTGCACCACCCAGAATTTTGAACTCGCAGAATTCAAGATCCTGCGCGGCACAGTACTGCGCTCGTCGTCGTCGTCGGCTTAGTGCAAGAAGTCATTAACTGCAAAAGGTCACTAACTGTTTTGCTAAGAAAACTAAGTGGTTTTGACACATTATGGCTAAGTATAATTAATACGGGAATACTCAAGTTTTAATAGGTAGGATACTTTGGCTAGTTTCGATCATATTCAGTGATCTTTGTGGAATGGAATGATTACAAACGTTATGCGCTCGAGCCTGGCTCTGATTTTGCAGTTAACATAACTTCGCAGTAAGCCGACGATATGGTTCATTTTCATTGCAGTCCCTGAATGAAAT
Organism: Alcis repandata; assembly: GCA_949125135.1. Taxonomy (NCBI): domain Eukaryota; kingdom Metazoa; phylum Arthropoda; class Insecta; order Lepidoptera; family Geometridae; genus Alcis; species Alcis repandata. The sequence continues at coordinate 2,816,547 of OX421226.1, read as the reverse complement.
AATCTTGAAATCAAACCACTTCGTTATTATGGGCTCCTACTCGTATGCATTTGGTCTTATTACATGAGAAGTTGCAAAATATTAAATTAGTAAGTATTACTTATCTACTTAAACTTACTATTATGACTAATTTATGTTAATAAAATCCATACAATGTAATCTGCAAAAATCGATTAGAATGCAGTATGTTGTAAAAGGTGATTAATCTCAATATTAATCTCAAGAGTGTAAAAGGTGATTAATCTCAAAATCTCTAGCTGACGTTTATGATACTATTTCTATTTCGATATGTAGATGTGATTTATTTTAATGCGATTAGCAGCAGTTAAAGCTTCCGCAACTTCTAAAATGGATTATCGATTACGTAGTTATTATGAAGTGATGGCTTGCCATTTCCCCATTCGTCGACGTGGCAAAGAAAATTTGAGCGTGGTTTTGCTTTTCTCAGTACGGTCTATCTGTTCTGGTCTAGGAACACTAGCAGGAACGGGGCGGGGGTCCCTATTCTGGGAAGTGAGTTAAATTATCGCGGTCACTGTCACTCTCATGAAAAATGTCATGAGTTGAATTAAAAGTGGTATATTAAAGTTAATTTAAAAATAATTAATTTTACCGAAGTTATCTCAAATCAAGTAATAATAAGGGTTAGCATTTTATACCGATTGACCAGCCACTAATGGCCCTTATCAATCATTTTGGCAAATTATATATTTTTTTAATTGACATTGGAATTTTAAGACAAAGCGTCTACGCCATAATTTGTCATTGCAAAATTAAAAAGTTAGTAAAAAAAATACGTAAGTTCTTGCATTAATTTGCTGTGATGCAGTGTGCATATAAGGTTCTGTGCTTATGATTTATGATTCCCTATTCCCTACCCAGTGCAAAAAGGTGTGATGTCGAGAACACTTGCCATATACCGAAGAAAACTTAATCTATCTACCAGCTATACCTACTGCACACGTAATAGTCTCTGCCAGTAAGTGCCTAACCTAGGTAGCTGCATTGCCTATAACTGTAGGTCTGGAAAGGTGAGAAGGTATAAAGACATGTTGCAACGACCGTCAAAAACTTATGGTGGCTTATGTATGCTGCGTAACAAGTTACTGGAGAAGTAACGTTGCAAGCTGTCTTTTCAACCTCAAGTGGAGACATGTTGGCCAAGATAACAATATTTCACGGGCCATTATTCTATGGTAACTTAAATCTATAATTCGTTTAGAATGACTTTACAAAAATGATTCCAAATATCAGTTAGGTAACCATGTTATTGTAGGCAAGTGCCAGAAAATTGTACAAGTACAACTAAAGTTGAATAAGAGCGTCATAACGATTCCTACGTATTTTTTGCGAGTGAAACTTGGCTATACCTACTCAAGTAATTAACGTATAATTGATGTAAACAGTATAGTACACTTGTAGTATACCTACTCGTGTGCGATTATACAGCAAAATATAATAATATGATAATAATGATATGATAATTTATTTGCATGTCTACGCTAGACAAAAAGTTTTAAATGTAAACTTTTTGTGGGTGTTACAGTGTCAATCAAACCAAGAAGCGAAAACGAAATTAAGTTTTTGTAAAAAGAGTTGTGTAACTGGTCATACTGTGGGCAACTTCGCCATGGCGCCTAATTTCGGAAGCCCTGGAAGTACCTGCTAAAAATGACAGGAAAATTTTCTATTTTCCGTTTTCGTTAAACAAGGTAAACAAGGTAGTGTGTTTTGAAACTTGTCCCCGCAGGCATAATGCGAGGGCCTACAGCAGCCAATCAGTCGTTCATGGAAAGGTAAAGAGCCTTTGCGCAACTTTCCTAAAGCACAATTCACGGACACGTGTCGTAATAATCCATAGATTATTTTGATTGGAAAAAACGTTACATGGAATCTTCGAGATTTTAGCTGGCTAGCCTTCAGCCTTGGCTACACCTTCAAGTGATAAACTAATATATCGTTCTCCTTGTCAAATCTATTTCAAATCAATCAATTTCAAATCCGCTATTAAGATAATTACTTTTTGAATAAAAGTAGAGTTATAGAGTATTTAATTACGGAAGTATAAGATTATTAGATTAATTTGGAGAAATATGTAACGTAAAAATTGTAGGCATCAATTTCAGGATCCCATTTTTGAAAAAGACAATTGGCTAGAGATCCAGAGATAATAGGCATACCTATAGCCAGACTGACTTTCACCACAAGGGTTTCTTTTTACCACATTGGTAAGGAACCCTAAAAATAGACAACCAGTCCTTTTTTGTGTCGGTTATAATATTGAAGGCCGGACTAAACTCACGAAGAAAAATAAAGCTGCGTCGAGGTAAGTAGGTACAAAAAATGCCTAACTAGAAAATTTAATGTACCTATAGTCAGCACTAAAATTAATATGAACATGCTATCGGGCACGAAAATGATTAAACATGCATTCAGTGTATCTAGCACAACTTTGACGTAAACTTACGTAGCGAGTATTCGATAGAAAAGTATACGCCATTTACGCCCGTCAGGGGTGCTCTTGACAGGCGTAAATGGCGTACACTTTTCTATCAAATACTCGCTACGTAAGTTTACGTCGTAGTTGTGCTAGGCCTACTGTATAACGGTAAACAAGTACAGCACTAGTATCTGTAACTAAGTCGACGTATACAAAGCATCATTATAAATTGATACGACAATATTTTCTAGTGACGTACCTTCATCAAAGCGAAGCGCTGGTCATCATCGATCCCCATGACGGCGTTGGACACTGGAGCCATTTTCACTAATTATACGAATATAATAATCATTCGAATAAAAACTCGACGAGCCAGCGAGCGATTGCGGCGAGTGATCGCGCGCGAGTGAGTCACTACTCTACTAGGTTTTGCTATCGGCTTGATTTGGTCGAGCTAGATTGCGAAGTAAAAACTGATAGGCGTTTGACGCCGGGAGAATGGCTAATTTGGATTCTACGTGACAGTATGTAGACAGACCGTCAACATAATCGATTTGCTTAGGCAACCAGCAATGACTCACTGATATGTGCGTAATTTTGCAATGTTTTTTGTTTTTTGTGTTTTTTTGTTTTTGTTTTTGCAATACAGAACCATGGCAGAACCACGGCTTCGCACTGTACAAAGGGTTCACATTTTTTATATTGCTCCAGTTCTCAGACAAGTGTATCCCTTATCATATGGTGTAATCTTGTTTCTTTCGTTGTTTCGTATTAAATTATTTACCTGGGTTGTAATAAATAAATAAAATAAATAAATAACGTTTCACACTCATAGCTCCCCACTAGGATAAATTCCTGTGTCGGGGATGCCATAGAATAGAACATACACAAAGACAAGGACAACTAACACCCAATAGCAATAAAATTAATAACAAAGAAATTATCTTTTTCTTCCACACAGAGACTAAATAGGTACCTACTACCTACATGCAACTATGCATAATAAATAAATATAACTGATTTGAACAAAAACAAGTATTTTTTTAATAAATGTTAATTTTTATTTAGAAAAATATTTGTTAAAAATTTAAAGTAAGATGTGAAATATCTATACTTTTTGCATTTCACATGCAAAAAGTATAGATATTTTAAATTCATAATTAGTTTTTTAGTTGAACTTACTACCTACCTAGTATTTACTCTGAGCCTAGTACTTTAAAATCCACAGCAAATTATCTAATCTTTATCTTTAAAACAGCCATTTTTTTGATAGTATGACAAATACAAAATCAAAAAACATATTTTAGTTATAAACTTTTACTAAAATTGCAAATATTAATTATTAGGTACTATAATTGTTTCTGTATACAATAAGTAGTTTATAGAGATTGCACTCTTTTCTTCAGATTTCATCTAGCTTTCAATTTACATCCATACTTTATGATCAATGTTGCAGGTTTTAGTTAACTAAACTAAACAAAAGTATGTTGTTGCAATATTTTAATTACTTCAACTAATGCCTTCAAAATCAACTACATACCTACATGTAATTTTATTTCATGACAGTAAATATCACTCCTCCTCGCTCTGTTTCTTCATCATGGACCTCTTTGTCGGATCCTTCAGGGTCAGAGTCATCAGAGTCTTCGCTGGCAGGTTCCCGGTATCTTCCAAGCTTGGCGGTGTTAACAGGGAGTTCTCCCATCTTGAATCCAGCCCGAGCAAGCAACTTTTCAGCTGCATGCTGGGCTTCTATCTCTTTTATGTGGAAGTTATACTCCTTCTGAAGCTTTAGTGATTCTTCTAGTGGCAACACTTTGGCTGGACCATGAATGCTTGGTGGAGGAGTTGCAGCTGTCACTTCCCAGTTTTTGTGCTTCTTTTTGTGTTTCTCTTTTTCAGGGTTTTGTGAATCGGATTTAGTAGTTTTGTAAGGCTTGAACTCGCCAGCTGTTTTTGGTTTTACATTAGTTTCAGTTTTTTCTACAATATATTTGATGTGCGGTAGCTCGCCTATTTTTAGTAAGTCTTCCGGTGTGACAAGAGATTTCTCAACGGGTAATACTTTGATTAGTTTCTCTTGAGCTGTTGTTTTACTAAGTATTTGTAAAACGTCTTCTGGGTCACTATCATCGTCTGAGTCTAGCTGCATCCGTGTTTTATTCCCAATTTTGCCTTCCCATTCCACTTGTTGCACCAATTGTTTGTTTAAGTTTAATTGCTCGAATAAACTGCATGTCTGCTCTTCTTGTTGTTTTGATGTTAGTTCCTTCACTATTTTATCATGGAACGCCTGTATTTTAGCGCCTTTGTCGGCTAGTTTATTTACAAATGCCTTGTTGATAAATAGCTTTACTTGTCTGTCGCGTAGTTCCAAAAGCTCGGGAATTGTTTTTGAAGATAGGTCAGTAATTTTTCCATCAAGTTCGGTTTTAGGAGGAGGCGGCAGATTACCTGGAATCTTCTTGTTAATTTTTTTCATTGTTTGGTAAACAGTCATATTACTGTAGTTTTTGGTTAAACTTATATAATTTCCCTGTATTGTTAAAATTCATGAACATATAATGATAATGACCATATAATAATACAGTAAAATATTACCAATTTGCTAATATTTAAGAATTATTCTCAAAAAATTATCAGAAGACTATTTGCTAATCAGGGTTGCCACCTTGGATTTTTTTAAAGCGCCAGAGTAAAAGTAAAATACCGCCAGATTTAAGAAATTTGGATTGAAAAAAAAACACCAGATTCCGCTAAATTATTGCATTTAAATCTCAGAAAAGAAACCCAAGTTTAAATGAAAAACAAACTAATATATTATGTATAATTATGAGATGCATAAAAATAGTAGTATCCGGCGGTCGTTCTTTTTATGTAAACAGATTTACGTATGAGGCGTTTTTATTTTTAAAAAAAAGTTCGTGGTATTTTCACAGGTGGTGTGGAAGCACTTAAATCTGACCTGTCAAATCGATTTTGGTATGGTTAAACCCAAGGAAGTAGGATGATTTTTCATCCAAGGTTATACCATAATTATTGTTTCCCCAGTCATAAGGGAAAAAATATGAGAAAGACTTTGTACACAAACTTTTATGGTAAAATTGACGTATTATCAATGTTTGTTTTCAAAAAAAATATATATATAATTATTATTATGATTCGTATTTATTGCCCACTGATCTTAAAATTTGGAAATCTGGTAGTTAATTGCCATACATTTTATTGAAAATAATTAATAATATACTGGTAAACCATGTTTTGTACTTCAATTAAGTCAATTTGACATTGACATTTCGATTCAGATTAATCCAGGCTCTCTATCATAATTTTTGGAACTACTTTTTCTTCTTTTTTTAAAAACGCCTCATTGCAAAAATTTGTTTATTATTACCAGAGTGCAATAATGAGTTTTCACTAAGTTACAATTTACCAAACGTAAATATTATATTTGGTATAACTTGTCAACATTTTTAGTATTTTATATGCAACACGAACCAAATTCGGGACATAGAATGACAGATAAAAAGAAAACGATAACTTATGACAGTGCCTAGGGATTCCCCGGTCATAGAGTAGGAAGAAAATTATGAAATTCCGGAATGATAGGGTATTTCCCTCTCAAAAATGTGTCACCAAATTCTGTATTGAAAAAGCGCTAAAAACCACTAAAAAAAAAAAACCGCTAAATGATGAAAATATACCACTAGAAGCCTTGAAAAAGCGCCAGTTCTGGTGGAAAAACCACCAAGGTGGCAGCACTGTTGCTAATTCTAAATCTGTAATTGTGTTTTGGTTGCAGTGCTGCCAGATGACCATATGAATCTCCCCCCCAAATCATATTCAAAATCCTCCCGAAAAATAGGTCTTCTAGATAGGTTTTAATTTAAAAGTGTTTTTGTCCAATTTAAGACAGATTAATACTGCATTACCTATTCCTCAGCAGCAGGTAGAACGTTATGGGCTGTTTACAACTGAAATTAATGAAGAAAACAGTAGAATGAGATAGGGATCTCGAAAAAGATCAGGAACATTACATAATAGGTAGAATTAACATTCCTTTTATTCATCGTGAGCGCAGATTCACTCGAACTAGGCTAGATATAAGTTTAATTAATTATTTAATACAAAAACCAAATTGTAGTGTCTTGCCATCGTGGATAGTTACTTTTATAGCACTTTTGAAAACCTCCAAATACTCTCAGTATTATTTTTCCTCCCAAAAATCCGTCAAAAGGTTTTTTTTCCCCTAAAAATTCCCCCTGAATTTGCAGGGAATCCTACCAATCTGGCAGCACTGTTTGGTTGTCTTATTTTCTTTGATTTGAAATGACTTTGATAATCAAATTGTACTGACAGTTTTCACTGACAGCTTAAATGAATGAACAAAAAGGAAAAAAAAATGTAATAACATAAAGCTGATTTACACTGTCTACAAATTGTACCTCTATCTTTTATTAATCTGTAGGCAATTGTCTATGTAATGGCGCTACATTTTTCTTGACAGTGACAAACAAATATAATTTATGATGTCATTGTTTTGTCATTAGTGTCACAAATCAACCAAACCAATTCCAATCGATCCGTGCGTTCGTGATTTTTAAAGCATAACAAAAAACAAGAAATTCCTGTCCTCTGCACTTTTTCTCATTTAATTATAATATGAAAATGATTATTTAAATATCAGTAACAAATAATATGTGTTAAATTTTCTGTAAACCGTAGCAGGGGTGTTTCTCGCCACACAGTCCCTAACAATGGAAGACGTAACGGTAAATAGCAGATAAATAAAGGACTTATATTTCAGTGTGCTCTTTCTTTTTATTTGTTTGTTTATTGAATGATTTATCTGTTTTAAGGTGCCACTATATTTGGAGCCAATGCTGCCCAACGAAGTCTCCGAGAAAAGGCTGTGGATCGGCAACCTGGACACCAGGGTTAATGAGTATGTCATTTACTCTTGTACTTAATTTGTGAAGGATTTCTCGCCTAATTATTGAGGCTAGTTGTGTTTACCGTCTTCGATCACACAAACCTATATCATAAGGCGAGTAGTGGCCAAACGCCTAGCCTGACAACTAAAAGGAAAACTAAACTAACTCAAATATTTTATAAATGCTAACAATACTGTTTTTTAAACCATACCTTATTTTTATTACCGGTATCAATTACTGAAAATGGTCCGCGTGTATGGAAACATCGAGAAGTTCGACATGTTGTTCCACCGGAGTGGGCCCAACGCGGGACAGCCGCGGGGCTTCGCCTTCGTCACCTACAAGCTGAGACAGGACGCTGTCAAGGCCATGACTTCCTTGAACGGGCAGCTTTTGGGATCTAAGAAAATCTGCGTCAAGTTTGCTAAGAACTCTGTAAGTATTTCCTTTTTAACACACTTTTATTAGTTTCACCTGTATGTATGTATGTAACCGACTCCTTTGAGCTCGATTTTGCCCTACTTTGAACGATCAGATTTAATTCAAACTTAGCACACCTGTTAAAGACCGATGACAAAGCGTGTTTTTTAGTTTTTAAACAATTTTTTTTCTGTCTTATTTTCAGTAATATCAAACTCTGATATTTAGACTTCAGCAGTAACAAATACTAGTAATAGTTTTGTGTGGTGCCTCTAGTCTTATGACCAAGCTTAGTGTAAACACACATTTTATACCATTCTGTAATATCTCTAAATCGCAAATAAACAATTTATATTGATATCTCTCACAGGAAAACCAGGAAAAACCAAAACCAGAGCTAGGCATACCGGCATTAGCTGGTGCCAAGCCAGAAATCAAGCTCAGCAAGAAAACAGCCATCCAATCAATTGAGGCTAAGCTGAAAATGATGGAGAATGTAAAAGCGGGAGACAACTTCGTAATCAACAAGCTGGCTGCAAATGAGACGCCAATCATAACTCAGTATCAAACTAAACAACACCAGCCTCCAAACAAAACCGTTAACTCATTTAGACGGAGACACCCGTACCATAAAAAGAGATAAATTGGTGATGTCAGAAAAAAATATTTTATCTCAATTTCAGTTGTAGTAAGTCTTATAGTGAAGCTGTTTTATTATATTTCTATTCTATCACTACACTATGATAAACAGTTTGTGGTGTCGAAAAAAATGTAGTATAGTAATCTTAATTCTGTGTACACTGCAAATTCGCTTCTGTACTTAGTTTCCTTTGTATCGTTTTAAAATAATGTTATGACATAGGCTTATATCTTAAATATTTTTTCTCGGTAACACAATGATTTGAAGACCCTCCTTTCTCTGGAATTCTGAAATTGCATAATTTCAACCATTCCAAAGCTTGGAAATTTTCAAAATCATCAAATTAATGCAATTGGTATTATTAAAAGTGATCAGTATTTGTAAGAATAATTAAATTTAGTTTAAGTTAAGACTTACCATCAGTGTGTTCACTAACAAAAAGTTAATACTTAATTAGTTTTTTAGTCATAGCTTTTGGCGAAATTATGGAGGTATTCTACGATGTACCTATAAATGTTTGTGTAGCTTGATGCCCTTTTCAAAGGATTCACTATTATTTTCAATTTTAATCAAAAATACTAACCCTAAATAAAAATATTGTTGCAAATTCTAATTAAAGCGTTTTTACATTAGGCGGTTTTGCAGTGCTGAAGTGGCACTGCTTCCAGCATTTGAACGGTTTCATAGCAGTGAAGTTTCACTGAAGCTACAAAAATCGAGGTATGGCTACTTCGTGGACACACGGCCGTGTCTTGTGAATTTGTTGATAATCTTGCTATGGACTAGTGTAATTTATCTTTGTATGTTGATAATAGATTGAGAGCTGCAACACCAGACTTTATCACCAGTTTTCTGATTTGCCTCCCACAGGAAGTATAAAAACGTATTCATGTCAATGTCGTTATTATTTTGACTCAGTATTTCTCCAGTCTCAAGAGACTGTTTGGTCGAGCCTGTTTGGTTTATTGTTTACTGCTTAACCACCTAATAAGAAAACGCCCTTATGAAACTATCTATTGTTGGAGGTAGATACTGATTCTCATAGATTGTTCATGTGTGATAAATACTCAGGTGTGTTTCGTAGGTTATTGACAAAGCTATTGTGTTCTGTGAATTGTGAATAAATGTTCTTAATCTTACACTGGGGTTTTTATTAAACAAAATTACTTTCATTCATAAATATATTTATTTAAAACTTAGCTATCTCTCAGAGAATTCAACATATCACTGTTTGTACAAACTCTTTTATGACAATATAACTTTTAGCATAATAGGATAGGATTGGCAAAAAAAAAACCAAATAGTTTAACATGTAGACCGACACATGTTTGTTTTAAAGCACATTATGTAGGAGCTACTCACGCATGGTCTTATAGATGCAACCCGTCAATAAAATTATATTTTCTCATTATAAAATCATTTAGAACCAAAAACAAAATGAAGAATTTGACGGAACACGGTTGGGACTTGGCGGCCAATGTGTTACTTACCAAAGAACAAACGTAGCAACAACTTCTTTTAAAAATACAAGTAGGTACAGTAAAAATAAGAAATATATTGAAAATCTTTCCATACAATACAATTACAAGAAAACAAACTCAAACTAGGCGGTTGTCAAGTTACATTAACAATTAACATAGAAAAAAACTTAAAACAACTCTAAAACTGCATGGAAAGAGATTCCATGTACCTACTTGTAATTTAATGGTTTACTAATTTCATTGGACTAAGATTACAGATTAGCTTAATATCATTAAAACTGCAATAAAAATACGAGTATATATTGTATACTATTGCAAGACTTTTTTTTTCAAACAGTGTTTATAGGAGCACCGTAAAAAATATGTTATTGTTAAGTTATATAATTAAATAACAGACTGTTGACTACAAAAGAAGAGTACAAATAAGTGACACTAACATTGCTAGAATTTCAATTTAGCTCCGTGTGCCCACTAGTTTTAAAACCGGGCGATATACAGTTTGACAAGGAGTTTGTATATCTCTGAACAGGACTGGCTTGCATTAAGAAGTCATCATCTTCGGGGTCAAGTTTTTTCGTCATACCGGAGTATTGAGTCTCGTCGTCGCCATCCGTTGGCCAGTCTTTATACTCTATGCATAGGGGCCAAATTGTCTTGCCAGACCTGGAAAAACACAAAAATATTAGATGATTATTATCAATAGATATTCTGCAATACGAGAGTTGGAAGCAACTGCTTGACGTTTTCTCAACTTCAATTGTATGTTCACGAGCTGTGCCACTAGCCCAGAGCCAGAGCCATGGAACCAGTATTTTAAAGGACTCTGTTGGCTCAGATGGAAATGCACAATAAATGTTAAACGGAACCTATAAGGGGTCAGTAAGCATGAGTATGGAATAGGTCCACAGATGCAGTTTTTGCACACAAACTTTTGCATTTATAATATTAGTAGGAGTAGGATGTGGAGGGGTTCTTTCACACAGAAAGCGCAACAAGTAATAAAATATCTGAAGTGGACGCCCTAAAGCCCGTCACACACGTAGCTATAATATATATTAATATAAATATAGCGAGGCATATTACGATATATTTTCCATACAATATTGAAGTGACCGCACACGGAGCTATAATCGAAAGTATATATTTCTATGACGTCACCAAAATATATCGTAATTTATAGCATCGCTTATTAATATATATTACTGTATATTATGGTATAGCAAGACATATTACGACATATTTGGAATGTACAGCATGTTCCAACGTGTTCGAGGGTTCGAGTTCGAGTTTTTAAAATGTTTTCCTTTAACTAAGTATTTAAATGCAAAGTATTTCAAAATAAAAGATTGATTTAAGAGTTTTTAAAATGTTTTCCACACACAGCAAGTCGTGTATATATTATAGCTACGTGTGTGACGGGCTTTAAATAGAAAAAAACATGGCACCGCATGATCTCAGTAAAAGAAACCCAGTTATAAACTCACCTCGGCAGCGAGTAGGGGTCGTACGGGAACCACTCGTCATACTGCATGGCGTGGTGCAGCGTGTGCCGCTGGTTGCGCTCGAGCACGGCCTGGCAGTACACCACCTGGTGCGCGCGCGTCACGTGGGAGAAGGCGCGCGCGACGGCGGGCGGCGAGCTGCGCAGCGGGTTCAGCGGGCTCGTCACCAGCCGGGACAGGTTCAGGGACTCCACGAAGTTCACATCTGGCGGATAACAATATATTAGTGACATGAGAATGAAGTGTCCCGCTTGACAGAAAACATTTATTAGAGAAGTATTTCGGTAGGCTTAATAGCAGAGAATTTGGAGAGTCCATGCTAAATAGGCTATTGACTTTGCCTCAGTCACCACCCCGCTGTCGTCCTTTTCGCCATGTATATGAACTATTTTACATCTCAAACAAATCAAAAACGTACAGCATACACTTTGTACTTTTGACGCCGTTTGTGTACCTTTGATGAGGAAATGGCTCACAAATCTATATCATTAATACATTTTGTTTTGACCCAACTACCAACCAACCAACTATTAAAAATGAACCGAAAGCACTCACTCTCTTTGCTCCCAAACAAGTGATGATGCTTGAAGGCTACAAGGTAGAATATCGCGTGGCACATCGAGTGGAAGGCCCCGTGCGCTTTCAGGTTGTCACTGGAGGCGGTGGACTCCTGCGTCGCCGTGATGTACGAGTGGCACCAGTCGGCCATGCTGCGGAGGTACTGGATCAGGCGCGTGTTGGGCACGCGGACGCAGCGCGCTAGTAGACCTGTAGGAAAGTTGTCATACAAAATTGTTCTACCAGAACTTCTAACTATCATCTTTTTATTGTGTTAGATTCAAGTAACGGAATGGAAACGGATGGGCGTTTCAGCGTGTTGGAGTAACAGGCATGCGGACGAAGTTTCGCACTTAGAATATTAATATGACTGACGTATTGAATTCTGAAAAAATAAGTTGAATCTGTAAGTACAGTGGCGAGACAGTAAATGGGCACATTCGGCTGAGGAAACTAATGGTGGTTCCAGTGACTTTCGCTTCGTCCAAATGTTTATACACACCGAGTACTCGCCTGAGGGTACTGTCTCGTCACTGTACTTACGTGTAATCAACCCATTAGGTATTCCCTTTATAAAGGTTAATTTAGGGGGTCATTGCAGTTGGCAGTTTTGTTTCCTAGCATCCGTACGGCACCATAGTGTTTATCAAACTGTAAAGTCTTACCAGCTAAATGGCTAGCGGCGGTGCGGCGCGTGGCGAGCGCCCCGGGGCCCGTGCCCTGTAGGCCGGCCGCCACCGACCACAGGTGGTCCAGCGCGCGGTCGGCACACTGCTGGCTGATGGAGATCGTGTAGAGCAGCAGGAATTGGACGTGCCTGGAATAAACACGTCAACGTTAACATTTTCAATCAGTTTTTCAAAAACCCGAACAAATGGCCTGTTTGGCTCAGCGGTAGTGTAACCGCCTTATAAGCCAGAGGTCCCGGGTTCGATTCCCGGCCGGGCAGATGTTTGAATGATGAGTTTAAATATCTGTTCTGGGTCTGGGTGTTAGTTGTCCTTGTCTTTGTGTGTGTTCCATGGCATCCCCGACACAGGATTTATCCTAGTGGGGAGCTATGAGTGTGAAACGTTATAAAAAAAAAAAAAAAAAATTACTTTGACTCCACATTCATTTTGCGAGCCGCACAAGTGTGGAATGCTCTGTCTGAGTGGGTGTTCCCCGATGGTTATAATATGGGTGTCTTCAAGTCGAGAGTGAATCGGCATGTTGGAGGTTCTGAACTATCGTATAGTATCGAAGCGTCAAAGCACAGACAAATTGAAAGTTAATACATAATTATTTTATCGATGGTGTAGTCTTATGAAACTTATTATCATAACTTACCATAAGGGTAAGATAAGAATTTGGGCTTTAACTGATAAGAAAGTCTACATTGGAACATTTGGAACCTTGACATAGAGTCAGCAGTTTATTTTGATAACTTTATCTTTGTACTTTTTGATAACTGACAAAAAAAAATGCGAGTTATGTCTTGTTTGTGTATTATCAACAAACAGCTTTCTATCCAAGCCATCCTCTCAGCGGTTGTGTAATCAGAATAGCGTAGACACATTCTATAAAACAAATTACCTCGAAGCCCGTCCTTACGTCCTTGTTGTATGTCAATAATATTTCAAAATGTTAAAAAAATCTTATAGATGCTGGCTGCACTCGCCGAGACCTGCCAAACACACACACACACACACACTACACACATACTCTCTATACTACACACTACAATTTTGGGTTTCTTTGCGAGAGAGTACAAGCAGTTTTAAAGTATGTTGTAAAACTTACCTAATCCCATAAGTAGGCAACACAAGCCTTTCGAAAACGGTGCACATGATGCTCAGAATTGGGTCCCGCTCGTCTTCCAGCCACTTGAGCACCTCCAGCATGCTGTAGTCGAGAGCGTCGGCCACCTCGTCGCTTTCCTCCACGTCCATCTCAAACTGGGTGTCGACCGCCTTGGACTTCTGCTGCTCTACTATGTTCACGTCCATTAAAATCATTCTGGAATTAAGAAAAAATATTTAGTGTGTTGTGTCGTTTATCCTACTAATATTATTACCGTGAAAGCTTGTATTTTTGTTGCTCTTTCACGCAAAAACGGCTGAACGGATTTACATGAAATTTGGAATAAAAGTCGTTCATGGTCTGGATTAACACATGGGCTACGTTTTATCCCGGAACACGCGGGTGAAACCGCGGGGCGCAGCTAGTATAAGTATAAACGAACGTATCTATACGTAAACTAGTTGTGGCTCGTGGTTTTTTTTTGATAATGATGATGAAAAGTAGTCTATTTTCTTTTTCTGTATGTACTCCAACAACATAATTATGTTAAGGCCGTAACAAACAAAGTTACATTTGCCTTTATAATATTGGTTATAATACATAAGTAGAATTCTACTGTTTTCAGAGATTTCTATTAAATCATTGAACATTGGCTCTATACAGCCTGGAGTTTTTTTTAATTTAAAAATAGCTGTTAAAGAACCTACCTGTTAATGATGGCCATCATGAGCTGTTCTCTCAGGGCGGGAAGGTATCTGCTGATCCATATGAGGTTGTGAATGTAGGCACGGTTCATGTAGCTTCCAGACTTGTAGTATGGAAACTGTTCTACAACTATTTTCAGTAGCAGGTCACTGGTCCTGAAAATATTACAAAAATTATTTGAGATACATTGTTGTTGTTAATTTTTAGTGCTTGGCCAGACTGAAAGCGCGGGCGCGGGGCGGACGCGGCGCGGCGTACTTAAACATATGAAACCTATTTGAATGTCCATACTGGGTAAGCGGGCGCGGTGAGCGGCGCGGGGAACGCGCGGGCAACTCAAGCAATAGGACGTTCCTACTAGTGGCCGCAGTGAGTGCGCGGGCGTCAAGCGGCAAACAAAGCGGAGCGCGGAGATCTCAAACTTTTCCGAGCTAACCGCGCGCGTTGGCAACATGACGTCTTCTGATTTGAATATTGGATGTCGAAACATAAGCAATATTAAAACAAAAAGGTTACAAGACTGTGGAAAGAAATAAAATCACAATTCTTCATCTTCATGAAATAAAATCACATTCTCCTCTTCATCCATATATTGTATTAATTTGACAAACACTGGACAAGACACCGCTCGGACGAGCCGCGTGCTAGTTAATAGACCGGGCGCTAGAGGTAGTTGAGTATGCATAATGTGAGTACCGAATTTCGCCAACGGATTTAAGTGAAGAAAAGGTCAAAGAATAATAATGTGGATCTTGCCGGTCAATTTTCTGGTCCATTTTTTTTTTACCCCCTCTTCTCTTATTCGTAAAGGGAATGTATTGAGTACATGATATAAAATCATTTTAATGATTATTTTCGTAATGATTTATAGTTTTTTCTAATGGTAAAAGTCAGGATGGATTCTTAAATAATAAGAAAAAAACTAAAATTAAAATAATAATTTTTTTTATTAATAAAAAAATTGAAGTTACAAATGAAAAACTAGCGAATTCAAGCATAAATGTATTTAAAGTAGGTAAAAAATTACTCATTTTTATTTTGACATTTGTTATTGATGCATTTACATAATGAAATACAAAACAATTCTGATTTTTTGCAATTACAAGACATTGTGCGACAATTTGCAGTACATTTACATGGTGAAATTAATGACTCTGGTAAAGACGGCTTCGTCATTTGTCGTGGATGGACGTAAGTCACCGTTGAGCTTTTCGTAACCAAATGCACAATAATCAATGGGTGGTAATTGTGTTTGATGAGCATTTTTCCATATAAATGTTTGTACTGTAGCCCTTAATAAATGCAAATGCAAAGCATCTGAAGTGCATATCACTCTCATCAAATTGAAATTAAAACCTATATTTTGAGATATCAGTATAAATCTGAGTTCATCAGCAGATAATTTTTTCTTCGAAAATAAATATGTGCAAACTGCTTCTAACTCTTTGAATTGCTGATTATTTAGGTCAAAGTTTCCCAAAGGCATGAGAGCTGTTTGTACGAAATCGTCCATCCACGACAAATGACGAAGCCGTCTTTACCAGAGTCATTAATTCCACCATGTAAATGTACTGCAAATTGTCGCACAATGACTTGTAATTGCAAAAAATCAGAATTGTTTTGTATTTCAATAAGTAAATGCATCAATAACAAATGTCAAAATAAAAATGAGTAATTTTTTACCTACTTTAAATACATTTATGCTTGAATTCGCTAGTTTTTCATATGTAACTTTAATTTTTTTATTAATAAAAAAAAATTATTACTTTCATTTTTGTTTTTTTCTTATTATTTAAGAATCCATCCTGACTTTTACCATTAGAAAAAACTATAAATCATTACGAAAATAATCATTAAAATGATTTTATATCATGTACCTACTCAATACATTCCCTTTACGAATAAGAGAAGAGGGGGTAAAAAAAAAATGGACCAGAAAATTGACCGGCAAGATCCACATTATTATTCTTTGACCTTTTCTTCACTTAAATCCGTTGGCGAAATTCGGTACTCACATTATGCATACTCAACTACCTCTAGCGCCTGGACTAAGTGGCGACGCGCGCGTCCCCGCACCCGCGCCGCTCCCGCACCCGCGTGTTCAGTCTGGCCAAGCACTTAACACGTTGATGGACAGTACCGCTCACTGACGTAAATACTTAAAAAGTGATACGACAGTACGCCACTCGACGTAAGAGTTTAGGATAAGCCAAAGTCAGTACGCCCTAAGACGATCGATTTTTCATACAAATATTAGGAACGGCATGCTGTAGTGTCACCGTAGAGGTAACTTAGACTTTTATACTGTCACCGTGTAATGAATTGTAAAGGTTAAAAAAACACAAGATCACGCACACGTCGCCATTTTTCCACTCCCCCTCCCCACGCACACTACGGCCGTGGGCGTCCTGTTCTCATACATTCAGTCGCATAGTGCGCAGCGTCGGTGTCCCGCGCGTAGGTAAGTG
Organism: Alcis repandata; assembly: GCA_949125135.1. Taxonomy (NCBI): domain Eukaryota; kingdom Metazoa; phylum Arthropoda; class Insecta; order Lepidoptera; family Geometridae; genus Alcis; species Alcis repandata. The sequence continues at coordinate 2,799,617 of OX421226.1, read as the reverse complement.
CTTTCGCGCCAATTTCGTTGATGAATCGTATTGAAAGGTAAGTAAATGTTTGTTGTAAACGTTATTTATGTTGTTTTTTATTTGTATAACACTATTTCGAGTTTATATTGTATCCGTAAACAATACATTTCTCATGTTGTATGTTTTGAGCAATATTTCGCGATACCTACTAAAATACATCGTAATTATTTGCAGATGGCGGCTACAAGACTTGTTTGATGCGGCTTCTACTCCTGGGTCAAGTGAAGATTCTTTTGCTGATGCTGGGGAGTTCGGAAATGACCAAGATTATGAGCCATCTGGCAACGACGTATACGCCTATAGACGTACTGTCTCATTATATATATATTTTACTATTTGTTGTGACACTACGTCTATAGGCAATGTATGAAATAAAGTAGTGACAAAGCAGTAACAATCGGTACAGTCGTAGTGTCCATCAACGTGTTAATGTAGGTTTATATGACACAGTTTTTCTTCTATATTGCACACCCCGTTTTTATATTTTTTATCTATCCTCTCCATCCTAAGGTTGCCTGGAAGAGATCGCTCTTACCGATAAGGCCGCCAGTTGTCGCACTAGTTTCAGGTGTTATAATCTTTTTGTTTGTAATTTATGGTGTGAACAATAAAGAGTTTATCTATCTATCTAATTGTTGACTGTTGTAAATAGTCTAATCTAATGGTCTATTTTTAGTGCAATGGTGATGAGACTCCAACACCATACCTGGTGAAGTAAGATTGAAATGGGTATTGAGTGACTCAATCTCATACTCCGTCATTTTAGGGAGCTCAGCTGGTTTGGAGCCTCTGTGTAACATTGCAACCACAACCACTCTGCCAAGAGCGAACGTTTAAACCACTATCTACCTTTTTCTAGTTAAAGGCCAATGATAATTGCAGGATACTAAACATCAGTGGGTAATTCATAATTACCCTGAATCTATTTTTTTACTGGTTCACCAATTAGAAGACATTTTCACACTGAATGTGTGAATACTAGAATGTAGTAGTGGTAGGGCTCTTTTGCAGAGCCCGCCTGGGGAAGTACCACACCTTTGCCAGTTATTCCACCGCCAAGCAGTAATGTGTAAACATTACTGTGTTCCTGTTGGAAGGGCATTGTTTCCAGTGAAATTACAGGGCAAATAAGAGATCTTATTAACATCTTATATCTCAGGGTGACGAGCGCAGTGCTGTGCCGCGCAAGGATTCAAAATTCTGGGTGGCACAGACCTGTTTATGGGCAAACGTGACGTTTAACATCAGGCGAGCGATTTGCTTGTCTCGTCTCTCAATATCATGTAAAAAAAAAAAAAAATACTTTGTCATATTATTAGACAACATAACACAGAATTTTTGTGTGTTATGTGTCATACTTTTTGTTTTACAACAGAACACTGCCTGATACAACACACACGGCGGACCAACTATTCCAGCCACGTCTGCTAAAGTTCACAACAATAGAGGTTATGAGGGGGATGTGGTCTCTCGCAGACATCCTGTTGCTGGCTGACTCTGTCCGAATATTTTGTAAGCTGGAAAAACAAGTACAGATATCTTATGTGTTGGTTATATATGTACTTTGTTCACATTTTATAAGGTACAAACATATATGTGGTTTTTGGTTTGTACCTTATCAGCATTGATCTGTATGGTTCCTCAAAGCTTATCAGTTTTCTATACAATTATGTGGTCAATTGCTCAATGTCCATAGTTACTACAATAGTAACATTCATGGCACAAACAAACAACAATGCTTATTTGTTATGATGTACCTGAACCCACCAAAGAAATGTATAAGCTGTTTGTCATCTCGTCACACATATAGCTACAACCCGGTCACAATATCTGTGCACCTCGCTGGAATGCGTATAGCCTTATATAGTCTATTATATATATTATATACTAGCTGACCCTTGCCCACTTCGTTGGGCATAATGTTAATTAAACCCGAAGCCATCGCGCGCCGTCCGGACCGTTTTTTCTCCGATTCACTTTGCAAAACGGACTACCACGTAAAAACCTTTTTATTTTTCGGTTTTTTATATAACCTATGACACTCAGCAATAATGTGGCTTTCTATTGGTGAAAGAATTTTTAAAATCGGTTCAGTAGATCCCGAGACAACCCCTTACAATTTAACAAATATACAAACACACAAACTTTACTTCTTTATAATATTAGTATAGATAGCCTTATACCTGCCTTATAGCCTGTCACCTTACCTGTCACCTGCCACCCGCTATAAGGCTATACGCATTCCAGCGAGGTGCACAGATATTGTGACCGGGTTATAAATACATTTCATGGCCGAAAAAATCGTACTACAAGTGTTGATTGGTTTTATCACATTTTTGCACATTATTCCAGAAGAAATAACATTTATGTACAACTCTGGTGGAATCTTGCAACTCAATTTTAAACCACTTTCCGATGTCCGATTGAGCTGAAATTTGGTATATGCGTGTAACTTCGATGACAATGCAATAAAAGCTTGTATTTAAAAATATTTTTAAAATTAACTTATTTTCTTATATTTATAATCATTTATACTCAAATGAAAAGAATAGATTGAAGTACAATTATGCACTTTTGAACCACTGTGACTTTACCACTGTGGTATTTCTATAACAAGAACACATTCCATACAATCCTTTTGCTAGCCATGTTGAGAGATTGTATGGTAACTGTACCAACTCATGGTCCAAAATGGTTGTATGGTATGAGTCTTAGCCTCTTAGCTGAAAATTTAGAACAAGCCAATAGGCTCTTTATTCTTACCAATAGGTAGCTGTTGGACCTTTCCAGTTCTTTCTTGTCAGAAAGAAATTGCACTGAGGTTTTGTGCATTGACTTTCCTTTTTAGATGAATCTGTATGTGATACAGATCTGTAGGAAAGCTTTTCACATTCTCAACAGATGTTTTCTTTGTCACCAGGTTGTCCCCCTAAAACCGAGAGGGGCGAGGGTCTTAAAAAGACCTGTGTTACAAAAAATATGGTGATTTCCTGATGGTCAAATTGCATAATATCTATGGATTGATATTACACAAGGACATGAAGGTGATCATACAATCACATATTTGGTTCCATTTTATGGTACAAAAATGTAAATCTATGATCAAAATTTTCCATCACACACTTGAAAATGGTCATGTGTAAAGCCGGCGACTGACCTGAGCATTTTGCCGTAACGTAGCATTCGAAGCGAGCGTGTTACGTTACGGCGTTACGGCCTTACCTGACTGACCTGTAGCCTTGCTCGTGGCGAGTATAGTGCTCGACTGCGCTCCGCTCTGTACACTTGACATGTGGATTTCAAACATTTTGCCGTAACGTAGCATTCGAAGTGAGCGTGGTTACGTTACGACGAAATGTTACAGGTCAGTCGCCGGCTTAACAAAACTATTTTCAGTGTTAACTTTGTGATCCATCACAAATCTAGTTTGACAGTCAAAACACACTACAATGTGTAGCCAATCAAAATATTATACCCAGCTCCACGACGGTACAGCCCTTAGATGCAATCATCACAACTTGTCTCAGCTTGTTCGGTCATCTCCATGTATTCTGATCACACTCCACCAGAGTAGCCATGCCAGAAACCCAAGTCTTTTTTATCAAGAAGCTTAGGAGTGGCTAGAGTAAGCTGGTGGGTCAGAGTCCACACAGTTAATGCTGTCATAACGGATAATGAAGCTTGATCCGTCCTTGTATAAACATTGGCTTTAGGAACACCTATCCAATTTTGTCAGTGTCATTTGCTGAAAGTTTGTCACTCTTGAATAACACAAAAACTTTAGAGCTATATGAAAATATGTTCAAATGTATTCAATAAACCAAGCAATGCATACTTCGCTTTCATCATGTCAACAAAATCTAGGTTTGTTTCTTTGATTTTACCATTTTAGAAATCGTCACTAGAAAAGATTGCTTTTAAGCTTTAAGCAATTTTACTGTTAGCTGTTGAATTAGTTTCTAGTCGTTTTGTCCTATTTCATCACTAGTGTAATATCACAACCAATCTATATATTTTCCATTTCGTTAAATAAATACTAAATAATATTACTCACATGGGCATGGTGGCTACTATTTGTGCAATAATTGCGTGGATGTTGGACCATTTGATGATTAGTTCCTCATCTGGATTCCCTTCCCAGTGAGAGCCTTCCGCTGGAAAAGAAAATATACTATATAGGGTTAGGTAAAGGTAAAGAGCGGGCTCTTTTCCCGCAACTAGGCCGGTAATCGGCCCTTTTTGCGTGAACTACATATGCAGGTTTCCTCACGATGTTTTCCTTCACCGAAAAGCCAGTGGTATGTAAATTCGTACATAAGTCCTAAAGAACTCATTAGTACGAGTCGGGGTTTGAACCCGCCACCTCAAGAATGCGAAGCGGCGGTTCTCCCACTGAGCTACCACGGCTCTACTATATATATATAAAGGGTATGCTATATATTCATAAAGGGTATGCTAAGCCGAAAAGGGCTCATCAGCTGTTCCATAGAAAAATGTCAATGACACTCAACAAAATGTATGGAACAGCTGATATTTTTTTCGCGAATTTCGAGTTGGTCCCATAGTAAAAGTTGTTCATAATGATGAGTACTACGAGCCCTTTTCGGCTTGGCATACCCTTTATGAATAACCCTGTATTGCACAACTTGAAAAAATCTTAAATTTCTGGTTCTGTTTTATCTTATTTACATCAATTGTGCAACAACACTCTTTAAAAATATTGTGCAACAAATGTAATCAAGAATTTCACAACAAATATACAACAGTACGATTTAGTTACCTTTAAAAGCTTTAACTAAGCATGCTAACACTTTAGCACAATGATAAGTATGTGCCGTTACTAAGTTCAGCAGGAACCTTCCGTAAAGATCCACTAGCTCTTCATTCCGACAAGACCAGTCCAAGTCACACACAGCATCAACAAATGGCTTAAGAGGTTTACCTAACAGTACTACACAGTTGAGGCAGTCCTCAATAACATTTTTAAAATTAATATCATTCAAAGAATAGTTTCGTAGCACTTTCACAAGCTCGACATATGGTGCATTAATTCCATTTTGCACATTATTCACAATCACAGTTTCGACTTGTTTGGGGGCAATTTTTAACTTTAAGCGAGCGAGTTGCTGTTGCCTTTCTATCGTCTTCTGCATCAAAGACACAGCCACATTTGAATGCGCTGCCACTGCCATTTTTATTTTTTGAGATCTGACGATATTGACTTGAGGTACTCGATGATTTCTGGTTGCCGAAGTAGCTCCGCTTTTTTGTGGTTGAGTACTTCGCGTAATATGTTGCTGGTGTCCTCGAGCGCCTGGACGGTGTGAGGCGTCTGCTCGAAGCTGGTGCTCGGCTTGTTGTAACTGAGGCTCGTCTCCGCTACCTCGGAACTTCTTTTATCTTTTAAATACGTCTGCAATCTTTCCAGGACAACTTTATTATCTCCTTCTTTCTTTTCAGGACTATAACCTTCTTTGGACATAGCTCCGAGTAAAATTTACATTGTTAGTATAGATCTTAATAGAACCGAATACAAGTGTATGAAACAAAAATTATACAAATATTACAAGCACTTCAAATTTTAAGGAATTCTTTATCAATGAACAGAGAAATGTGAAATTATTTTTTGGAAAAACACGTGTACTTCGTGGCGATTGCGCGGAATTCACATTTCACAGGCGGAATTTATTTGATTTTTGACTTGACAGATAACGTAAATCAGCTGTCATCCTGATGGCCAAAGACAAGACCTTTTCTCAATTTGGATTTTTAATTAAGGCTAGTAATACAACTATGTTGAATCAGAATGAACTTTATCAATATCATTCATTCACTTGTCAACGAGTCGTTGAACTGTTTTCAATAATAGAGAATTCATTATCTGTGGGTTTTTATTTCTCAATGAGTTTTGGGAGGGGTAGAGAATGCGTGTGTATTTCTAAATTCCGGATCTTGGGTTCAATTTATTATGTATTATCGTTTATCAGTTCGTGCGTAGTGCTATTGTGAAAGTGTTTGCAGGATGAACCATATAAATACGGCGTGACATCAATTACTAAGTTTCTTTCTTTTCTATGGGCGTCGATAATCATGCAAAATGGCCAACGATTTGTGGTCATGTACCTGTTGTACCGAGGCACTGACGTGCTGGCTGCGCCTGAAGCTGTCGCCGGAGGAAATCGAGCAGCGGTCGCGCAGCAAAGAGATCGACCGGATCCTCGAGAAGGACCGCCAGACGCTGCGGCGGCAGGTCAAACTGCTGTTGCTCGGCGCGGGTGAAAGCGGAAAGTCAACATTCTTGAAGCAGATGAGGATAATACACAAAGTGAAGTTCGAGCCGGAACTGGTGCGCGAGTACCAGCATGTGATATACCAGAACATCGTAAAGGGTATACAAGTGTTAGTGGATGCTAGGGACAAACTTGCGATACCGTGGGAGAACCCTCGCAACTTGGACGTAGGGCAGCAGGCGCTGCACTTCAACAGCGCGGCGCTCGACAGCCGCCTCTTCATGCATTACGCACCGCACATACACTCGCTATGGCTCGACCGAGCCATCAAACGAGCTTATGACAGGCGGAGAGAATTTCAATTGGTGAGTATTCGACAATAGCTATAGAAACAATATCATCTATCAAGAATGATGTGTTCTGTTGGAGACAATGACATAACTGCTTTAATCACATCCTTAATTGTGGTGTGTAATCTATTAATTTATTTTGTTAACTGGCTGCACTCTGAGGTTAACCTGTGTGTTTTTCATTGGAATAAAAGTAGCCCAAATTTTTGATGGAAATAAATGTAACCCAAATCCATCATTGCCAAATGTCATCAAAATCAAGACAGCTGTTTATCAAATACAAACAAACAAAAAGTTAGACCAAGTTGCATTTATATGAATCAAATTTAATGTAGAATATGTGCATGATTATGTTATGTACACAAAGGCAGCATTTCCGATGGAACCTATAATTATATTATAATGGGACTGGTTACACATATATTCACAATGTGGTCTGCCATACATTATTCTAGAATCTTTTGTTGCAAAAACAGACACAAGGAAAACATTGACAATGATGTAGAATATTTTAAATTGTATTTGGTGCTTATCGCTTCAAATTTTCCTCTAATGTTTCGATGTCAAGGTTGTGTGAGTAATTTTACGGTTTGAGATTCACTAGTATTTGTGACAAACCTATCTATTTGTACAATGTATGGTATTTCTGTATGTTTAATTTGTAGTCGGCCTGTTTTCAGTCCAAGAAAACTATGTAGTTCTGTTGTAGACTAAGGTTTTCTTTCCTGCTCTGTTTGGCTCTTTGCATCGTTGATAGCATCTGTCAAGATGGGAAAATTGGCTTTTATGACATCTCTCACAGTGTTAAGCCATCAATGCTTTACCCAGCCATATCTTGCTTTAAGAAGCTTGAAGGTCTAGTTATTGATTGTTGCAATACTTTATGGTAAGGTTACACTGAATAACATCCTCAAGCGTCTAAAAAGCTTAATAAAACTGTATAGACAGGCTAACAAATCTGTGTTTCAACCTGAGTTAATTACACTAGCCTGTGCTATCTATCCCTTAAAAAGCATTGAGATGAGTGTGTTGCAATTTTAAAACCACTATGAATAGTTTTTTCAATAATTCATATTAATCTAAAAGCACAAAGTTATATTACGAAATAACAAAATTCTGTATGGTAGTGAATGCTGGGTTTGGCAGAAGAAGCATGAAAGTAAGATTAATGCTGTGGAAATGAGAAGTCTGAGAAGTATAGCTGGAGTGACATTGATGGATAAGTTGAGGAACAGCGTGATAAGGGAACGTTGTGGTGTGGTAGAAGATGTAGTGACAAAGATAGAAAAAGGGATGCTGAGATGGTTCGGACACGTAGAGAGGATGGATGAAAGACGATTGACGAAACAGATTTATGAGGCGAGTGTGAATGGACAAGCTGGTAGAGGTCGACGTAGGCGAACGTATCACGATCAAATCGAAGACGTTCTCAATAAAGGCCACGTAAAAAGTACCCGCAACCGACGAGCTTGTATGAAAACACTTATGAAAGTAGAAGAAGCGAAAGACATATGTCAGGATCGTAGCAAGTGGAGGGATGTAGTCTCTGCCTACCCCAATGGGAAAGAGGCGTGATAATATGTATGTATGTATGTATAACAAAATTCTGCGTTAACATTAACTAAACATTTATGTAAAATTGATTGTTATCATTTCATTATGGATATTCGCTACAATCTATGACTTGTTTTCATTTCATTCCACAAACAAACTGCTAGGTTTGAAACTGGTGTTATTTATCTAGTAGGGTTGCACAGAAAATCTTCAGTGAACTTGCATTTTATCACGATAAATTTACTAGTAACAGTATGCTGATTATCATAATACATCGTTACCATCTAGCCAAATCAATCTTTTATCATATCACTGCTGGGATATCATACCCTCGAAGGGTTATTAGGCCAGTTCCCATCACGCTGGTCAAGTGCACTATTTGATCACCATACCAAATTTCATAAAACTGCTTCAGCGTTGCTGTAAAAAGACAACAGACAGTTTAGCTGTTAAATAAAATAGTTGATGATACAAAAACAACTTGCAATAATGACTGTTGTAAGTAGGTGGATGAATTTTATCATTGGTATTAAAAACAGGTCTTTTAGTATGTGTCACTCACTGCGGTCTGCTTCTGATGGTTCATTGAACACATTGTATTTAGCTATTTTTTTTACTATACTGCGAACACGCTGTTATTTTTAAACCAATCAGATTAAACAAACAGATAAAAAGTGAAATATCAATGGTGGATTTCAGTTTTAATTTTCTTCTGGAGTTCCCAGGGCCTCTGTCATGCTTTCAGGCAGGCCACTAAGTGTGTTTTAATAGCTGTAATCCCATATAACCTGGCAGCACCTCAAAAAAGGTCAACAACCTCTGACACGGTCCTATCATTAATTTATGATAAGTGCTATACACTCATATAAATTAATCAATTGAAACTATCAGGTATGTTATTAGTAGTTCACGACCTACTCAAAGTTCACCGATAACATCATAGGCTTCTACTTCTACAGTAGTAGGAAATTAGCCTGAATTAGGCTTGCTTTGGGCCTAGTTGTAGTCTAGACCTTATCCAGGTCATCATGATATTATCATTTAGGTTTTGAATACACCATAGAATTAGAACAAGCTATTCCTACACCATATAGTAAATTCCTGACAATAAATAGTAAAGAATTTTATTAGCCAATATAAACCTGAGAAGTTATTTTAATTTTTTATTGTTGGAACAAAGGAATACCTGAGTCATCCATTTGCACTGAGGCTTTGGCTTTTGGCTTGTTTGTGCAATAAATTAAGTATGATTCAGATATAAAAACCTTAGCAGAGATTTGAAATCTATTAAGCATATTGTAAATACATAGCTAGATGTATACATGATGTTTATTGTGGTTTGTGTACTGGTCATTAATGTACTTAACCAGATATGAAAAGTATCTCATGAATTAAAAATGATAAAAATACTTGAGTTGCAGATCATTGCTTTGTTAATTAAAATTATATTGGTTTGATAAATTATCAAATACTAGGATTAAATTTCAAGTTAATTTGTACAGCCTACCTATAGTCTAAATTCTTGTAAAAAGTCTGTTGGAAACAATTATTTGGAGTTTTTTATTTTGATGAATTTCTTTTTTATTAGAATGGAATCTTCAAATCTGGTGATGAAACTGATTGATTACCTACAAAACACCACATACCTCAGACATCGCTATTAGATAATCTTTTGAGTGTTGTATGATAATTTTTGCATGAGCCTATCAATAATAAGACAAAGCAAGGAAATTATCCTGAGCACCAACATATGCCACCAGAGTAGCTGCGCACCCTGGGGTCTTATAACTGTTAAAATTATCTTACAACTTCTCACTGATGGGAAATATCACGTGCGAAATCAAGATGGAGAATTAAACATTGATTAAAGCAGGGTTCATGGTGTCCAACTTGTGTGAACTTAGCAGCACCTTGGATAGTATAGTATTAGAATATTAGTGAATAGTAGTAAAACTTTTTTTCGTTAGTAGTAATTTCAAAAGTAATTAAAAGTCGGGTTCCAAGTTCATACAAGTTGGTGTCTCGAGGTCCTGTCGCTCGCACCGAGCCGACACCGTGACAAACGCCTCTTACAACCTATCCACAGATCACTCTGTCAAAGACGTCTTGTGGACATAAATAAAATAATTGTAATTGCATTCGTTATCTCATTTGATTAGTCAGGCGGTTGCGTCATGCAGCGTCGCTGGGACTAGGGCGGCCACCGCGTCTAATGGAATGGGGACAAGACAAATAATATAACTTCTCTGCATTCATTATTCAAATGTCTAATATAAAATTAATAACCTCATAAATAGTTTGATTCTTTTTTCATTTGCGCGTATATCTTATCTTATATATAATATATATATATAATAATATATATAAATCTCGTGTCACAATGTTTGTCCTCAATGGACTCCTAAACCACTTAACCGATTATAATAAAATTCGCACACCATGTGCAGTTCGATCCAACTTGAGAGATAGGATAGTTTAAATCACAAATTATAGACGCAATTTTAATTTATTGCAAATTATATATATACTGATAATTTTTACTATAAATTGACAAGTTAGCATCAACATACTACGGTTGCTATAGTTACGCAATGGCTTTTGACAGGACAACGTCTGTCGAGTCAGGTAGTTCATATTTATAGCTAACTAGCTGCGCCCCGCGGTTTCACCTGCGATTTCCGAGATAAAAAGTAGCAATCTAGACCTTGAACGACCTTCAATCCAAATTTCATGTATAATAAATCCGTTGAGTCGTTTCCGCGTTCATTAGTAACAAACATACATACTTTCACCTTTATATTTAAAATAGCTTATGATATTAAGTTCCGTCTTCTTATTTGAATAGTCTGGTCAAAACTGCTGTGTTATTGGTTTACCTGTTTTGTAATATTTTCTATGTTGGCCCTCTAGTGACTCAACATCCACGGCTAGCGCTCGAGCCTACTGCCTATAGCTTTTTATGGCAAATTTTGTCACAAAAAACTTGTAAATGAAGTTTATAAAAACGTAAAAACTTTCCTGAGCTTGAATGTTGGGATTGGCTAGTTTGCCAATATTTTCGCTCGTCCGTCAAAAGAAGAAACTGTGGTAACCATCAATAAACTTCCATGTGCTCTCGTCAATACAGTGCGTAATCAACTCCCTATAAAAAATGACTTACTGGAATCTAAGCAGATTAGAAAAACCTGTGTGAGTAGTACACGTAGTTTGCTGGTTGTATACAGGCCATACCGGGAGAGTGGTGAGTCGCCTTGTATGCAGGTGTCGACTGGATGCTCTGAGGAGGCTAAGGAATTTGTGCGGTCGCAAGTTCCTTAGTCGAAGTCGCTTCTTATAGATGATGTAGACATGGCTTTAAAAAGTGATGGTTACAAAGCTAATGTAATTAAGGACGCAGTACTTTTTGTTTATACCAAGGAGTAGTCTAAGTGGAATCTAAGGATGGCATTGATACTTTATTTCGATATAATATGTAGACTTAGAAAACGACACTAGAAAGTACCAAAGAAAATAAATTTTGTGTGACGAAAAATTCCTCATTTCTCATCATCACCAACACCACGGAAACTCCACTGCTGGCGAAGGATCATAGACTTCATCATTTAGTTTTCCAGTTCCCCTTTTTGATTATCCATGCTGCAGCTCAGATATTTTTATTTATCTACTCAGAAATGTTCATCGCCGGCATCGCAAGTCTCTAACAGTAATAATTTCCACCACGAGCGGATCGCAGCCTGCATACCTAGTATTTACGCATCACACCGACCACAACTTGCTTACCATCAAGCAAGGTACTGGTCAAACGCAAGCTTATAATTGAACTAGACTAGGATAAATAAAACTAGAACTGTACCGAAGGATATTTCGTCGCTCACTTTTGTCGCAATGCGGGATCCCAGCTAGCCAATAACTGACATCGTTAACTCATCTCATCACCAATCATTGCTTCAAAAGTTAACAGAAAGTTCAAATCAAATAGTTGCCGAACTACGTCATTCTGTGACCTAATATTTCTTTGAAATCGTTGTCGTTAAAGCTTCACTATAATGATTATCGTCAATAGTTAAATGCCTAAAATCCCAATAGCTAAGATAGGCGCTTGAATTTAAGTACAAAAGCGAAGTGATTACTGAGTGACAAAAGTTTGAATTGTGCACTCAACATCGTGATTATCCATTATCATTTCGCTACCACGCCTAGCATTCCTGCGCAGGTTGGTACCTTGGTACTAGTACCTAATAGTACCATAACCTGCCATGATAGTATCATGTCATTGCGAAAACTGCTTGTCTTAGTGTAGTTAGTATCTCAAGATAAAGTAGACCTCCAGTGCGATTAAATTAATGCCGGCGAGCCTAATCCGAGATTAACCCGTAATTATGAATGGACGTGACTCGTGCTGCGTCCGGTGGCCTAACGTAATCTGATATTGTAGTACTATAAGTCTATAACAGTTTGGGAACAAGACTACAATGTAGGGCTTGAACTATAGCTACGCATAAAGCATGAAATCAGCGCACAAGTGGAAGGCGGAAAGAACGATTAATTTGAATACTGCGTTCTCAAATGTTGAAGTTAATGCAAACAAATTATAAACTCGGTAAAAATTCCGTTGCGCACAGTTAATTCTAGTACTGAATACCTACGGCTCAAACCTGTGTTTACCGAAACCAGCTCTGCATACAGATTGTGCTCAAACAAAACAGGAAAATCTGACTGACAGATGAAGTAAAGTAAGACGTCATGATTTTTCTAAACACCTGTACTCATGTTTCTCAACTTCTGAATCACCTCTGCAATATTGGTTATAAACGTGACTATCGGGTGTTACATCTATTTCATCAATTAAGATAAGCTTTATCTGTCCGCATTGTTGTTAGTTCGGTTTTGTTGCGTCGAAGGTTCTAGCGGGTGTGAAAAACCATTGCAGCTGTCTAAAGGGTCTAATTACCATTGAAGCCCAACAATAGCCCTTGATCCACCAGAGCTCTGAGTAAACTTGCCCCCATTTCGTTAATGAGGCTCGCCTCTATTCATCGTTTCGGTGCATGTGCCAGACAAAAGATAACATGCGATCCGATCGCAATTTTATTATCTCTCGATAGTTACTCGGCCTATTTAACTTTTGTATTTCCTGCAATCCATTAACTCGCTGCGCTCTCAGATATAATCATAATAAACACCGGACCGGACCATGCCCCGCTGGAAAATAATTCTGGGAACCAGAAAAAACGACCGAGTTCTGAATTCCATAACCATGGTTGGTAATACGCCACATATAACTTTATAACCGTAACTGCCGAACCGTCACATTTTGTCATTGAGTGTTAGTTATAGTATAGGTAGCTACGCTTCATTCTCGCTTATTGCGGTGCATTTTATTACGCCATAACAATCTTGTTTCTAACTTTTACCTGGTGATTTACCTCTCCGGTTGCATTCTAAATGGCCCGGGGCTGCGGCCGGTGCGTGCCGGGTTCGCCCTTGATAGATTCGAAATGTATCGGTCAGGTAAGAATCGAATAGCCTTTTTGCATGTCCGTAAACTCAACGCGAGTTTTCACGTTCGTAATTTAGGAAATTATAGCCCAGGCCGCGGTACTATAAATTCATTAGTCATGTTTACGTCACCCGTGACGATTGTTTAAATTACACACTCGGTGTGTAATTTTCGTTATCTACTCGCGTACTCTAAGACATGTCTTAATGTCTAAGTCTCATCTTGTTATGTCTACGTGTCTGTTTAATTTATGGAATACATTTTAAGACTTTGATACATGTCATAAACTTCAGTCAGTTTTCGATTTCTTTAACCGAGATTGTTACTAAGTATTATCTTTTTGTACAGATTAAAAATAAGTAAGTCAGTGACCGAGGTCATGACAAAACCACAGGATCAGGATGGCTTCCTTTTTTTTTTAGTTTTACTACTTCTTGTATAATAAACTTAACCTTTACGTACGTACTCGACAAGCTTTTTCCCATATTCGATGTTTAGCAACACTGCAGTCAAACTGATCGCTGACAAATATAATTTGATTCCAAAATATTCGAGTGCATAACATTGTTCTACACGGTGTAAGCACATTGTTTTACATTTCACAGTAATCGTGTCACTGTTTCATTGTGAGCGGTTTATTTGAAGTAGATTGGAGGCGTGACCGCTCGGCCACCTGTTAACTAAGACAACCGTTATGGCTACAATACAAAATGTCTTCATTTTCATGTGTCTTTTGCCTAGAGGCCGATTTCTATTCCAAGGACATTCGTAGTCCGTCATCTCTGTTTTTGGAGTACTTAGTAGATTCGTCATTTGTTTTTATGCTAGTTTTAGATACCTGCTGGCCTGTGTCCTGCGGGTTAACAGCGCGCTTATGAAATACGGTGATGATGAAAATGATAATGTGTCTTTTTCAGTACTCCTGACAACGTGTATGCAAAATTTCATGATGATAGGTTGAGTAGGCAAGGCATGAAAGCGTAACAAACAAACAAGACTCACTTTCGCGTTTATAATATTCATCATCAGCCCGTTATCGCACTGCTGATCACAGGCCTCTCTTGAACGCCACTCATTCCGGTCCTGTGCCAATCTTGTCCAGGCTCGACAGGTCATTTATAATATTAGTTACGATTTTAAGAATCACCATCAGCTAATAAAGATTTAAGAGAGCATAGACTGTTATGTCAACTTAAATGTAAGGTGAGAGGTCAAAGCTTGTCCAACAGCATGCTTACTCGTTAATCCAAACCTACAAAATCCCTGAATATCCTCTGAAAAACAACTTCCGCAACGCGAGGCCTGATCAAAAATCATCGTCTGATCCAATTAGTACGCTATAAATCTTTGCCGAGTACATTCGCCAGATAAAGAGTTACCTAGAGTATTAAAATTGGTATATTTATTATCGTAACCTTACATCAGCGATGTAGTCTTGAAGATCGGTGAAGTAGTTCCGGAAATTACATCGTTCTAGACCACATGCTACATCTAACGCGGGCCGAAGTTTATTATTTCATTTCGTGTAGAATAGTAATACCTAGTTATACTCTGTGTATAGCATTCTCTTATTTCGCGCTCAATTAGCATCTATTTGCGTCTCGAGAGAATGTATTCGTAGATCATTTTCTGACACCTTTTTTCCTTAAAGCGATACGTATTCCTATCTGTAACACCAACCCTAATAAGCTTTCTTGAACCCTTATCAAACGTCCTATTATCTCTAAATCGATTGCGTATTCCCTTGTCTTATTCGGTTTGGCTGATTTTCTTCTTCAAATAATCTATTCTTTTTGTATCGTTTCTTTTATTCGTCATCCAAAAAAAGTATATGATCAACTAGGTCACAAAAATACACATACAAATGCTTTATTGTTGAAGCCTTAGTTTCTAATTTACAGTAACTTTAACTACAAATAAATGGTAACATTCGAGTGCAAACACAAACTAACAAACAACCTCTAACCCTAAACGCATATACCTTCTTCGTTCTGTCGTGGGTAAAAAAGAAATGGATTTAACTTGCAATTTGTCCCATTCCAGAGCGATTCTGTGAGCTACTTCTTCGAAGAGTTGGAGCGGATCGCGCGGCTGGACTACGTTCCCTCTCACCAGGACATCCTCCACTGCCGGAAGGCCACAAAAGGCATCTCGGAGTGTACAATAAATATCAACAACGTGCCCTTCGTGTTCGTCGACGTGGGCGGCCAGCGGACCCAGCGCCAGAAATGGACGCAGTGCTTCGACTCTGTCACATCGATACTGTTCCTGGTCTCCTCTTCGGAGTTCGACCAGGTGTTGTCTGAAGACAGGTGAGTTAGTCATCCATCCACTACATCCAAGCATCTATCAAGGTACGCCATTCAATCCTATCGCAGGCCTGAATGACAGACCTTTGGCGCTTCATTCTCCTTCAGTTAACTTATGATTAGTTTAATAATACCTAATTCCGTTAAATTTTTATGAGTTAATACAACGTCTGGTGTTTTTTGACCAGTTTAGTTGAGAGTTTAATAGGATGTCTTAGTCTGGCCTTTACTTTGGACTAGGGAGAATTATGAGTGGTGGTATTGTGTCGCTATATCATCGCGATCAGTGTAAATACTATGGAAGTTGTAACGAATTTAAACTACGCATATTTCATACATAATTAGTTTCATTATCATGTTTATTTTCACTGTCGAGTAGATGACCTGTTGAACTTCGTACCTAAACTGGATTTTTCTAGTTTCGGCTGAATGGCAGATTAGTCATAACATTACTATTTGTTAAAATAACTATCGATTGCATAATGATATTAATATCTATCGTATCACACAGCAAACGCCTGTCGCTTGCATAAAAGTAACGCAAGACCAATTCGAAACAATAGTTGGCGCTGGTTGTGACGCTCTAAGCCGATTATCAATTAGTTTTCCGGACACAGTTGACAGTTTTACTGCGAAACTTGCCAATACGCCGCCGAACTATTTCATAATCGGCACAAACAACAAAGTAATATTGTTGTGTGAAATAACAAAGTATGACTTAATACACGTTTGCGAACGATATGATAGAGTAGGTACAGTTTCGCTTCCTGGTTTCCTGAGATATAATCTTAGGCTTTTCAAGGTTAGACTGAATAGGCATCTTCTGTTTGAGTGAAAACTAACGTAGTTTCGAAACATTTTGTTGTAATTAACACGGGAAGACTCACGTAATATTGAGTTGGCTACCCCGACTAGTTTCGATCACATTCGGTGATCTTTATCAAGGAGATTAAAAGCGTGACGCGCTCGCTGTCGCCTCTAGCCTGGCATTGGCATTCACTATTACTCACTGCGCATTGGCCTGGTGCTGGTTCGCGTGTTAATTAAAACAAAATATGTTTGCATCTTCTTCACCTCTTCTTCATCACCTCTTCTTTGACCACTTCGTCGCCAACAACAATTACTAACAAGCGAGTTGATGCTAACAGCAAACACATAATTTATCTGACCTAAAAAAAATAATTAATGTAATCTTGTCCATCAGCCCTAGAATACCCAAAGCTGGCACGCCCTCTATTTACTAGAGCCGTTGTTTGCGGTCTCTTACTACGTCTTCTGACCTATCTCATCCGTGTCCTGCTTGCCTTCCTAATGTCGTTGACCCTCATTCCCGGTCGGCCAAAACCTTGCTAATCTAGTCGAGACCACGGTCCATCGGTTGTCTGCAACCGTACAATCAATACGATAAATAAACGTACAAACGTAATCGTACATTCCGATTTGATTAATTTAATCTCAACTGGCTCATATCCGCATAACACGGAACCGTGTTTTTAAAATCATCGCTTAGCATATTTCAAGAAATACCACTGGTATTGACTCATTCTTCCAAAACACAATTATGTGCTAATATATGTACTATCTATACTATTTACTACACACATTTACAAATTATTATCTATACTAATCTATAGATTCTAATTAAAGATATAAAAATATGATAGGTATATGGATGGTATGTTTGTAGAGAGTAATTTCTGAAACTACTGGTCTGATTTCAAAAAATATTTAACCGATGGAAAGCAACACTATCCCTGAGTGCTAATAAGGTATACTTATCTCATAGCGAAGCCGAAATCCTACCAATACCGGGGCATCAGCTAGTCAGTAACATAAAGACAAACCAGCAGTGGTTTTTAGTGCGACATTTCAGGTACATAATAAATGAAAAATAAAATAGGTTCATAATCTTAAAAAGCTAAGATGAGTGGCGAATGGTTTCGTTATTAGGAAGTGAGTGCACATTACGTAATGAGTAATGAGTGCTGTGCGATCAGACGTCATACGAATAAGAAAGTCTGCGCGTGAGCATGGCGCCCGCTCCCGGATATTAGACGAACTGGGGCAGCGCGACGCTCTCGGGTTTCAGAAATTATTATTTTTTTCATCTGAAACAATTTATAGATTCAAGCCAATTTGGTTGGTTGTCTAATAGACCGCAATGACAAAGCCAGCGATTTTTCTTTAAATATTTTTTTATATAATGCATGCTTTGACTACAATCTCACCTAATGGGAAAGCGGCGATTTGGTCGAAGGTGTAGCACGCTTACCTTGCCTATCTATTCAATTTAAACAACCCGGGGTTGTTTTATTCGGTTTGTTTTAAAATAGACGCAGAAGTAAGAGTTCGGATTTAAAAAGAAGAACTGGATATGCTTGAGTAAGTTTTAAGCCTTTAGTATTTTTTTCAATAATATTTCAATGTATTGAAATGAGTTTGAGTAAGCTTTCCTAATTTGTTAGAATTATATGAAAACTATAACCACTTCCAACATTTTAACGCCGGTCGATACCAGACAAATATGTCAGTAATTTTTATTACGTTTTAATGCAATTAGTGTTAATATCAAAACCTACAATAAAACTCTACAAGTCACCTCGACACAGCACCTGCGTATAGGAAATTTCTCTCTTGACGCATTTCGCCGTACGAGGCGGGACCGGACCACATGCCGGCGTATCTTGCCTATAATAGGAAGTCCTAACCGCATTAATTAGAGAATTACACATCTCCAGCGCAAATAATTAGCAAAACTGTGGTTTGAGTAGTATCGTATGTCTAATAACTGTTTACGGTCCAAGGTTGTGCCTGAAATTAGGTAATTGAGTAGTTTCCTTATGCTTTTGGTTCAGGGTTATGAAAGGGTATGCTAAGCCGAAAAGGGCTCATAGCACTCATCATTATGAACAACTTTTACTATGGGACAACCCTGAAATCGCGAAAAAAAACAACTTCCATAGAAAAACGACATTCGACAAAAAGCATGGAATGATTTATGATTTGATATAATTATATTAGAACTAGCTGCAGCCGGCGGTTTCACCCGCTGTTTTTTTTTTTTTTACTTTTAAACCTTCCCTGTATTAGAGCAAACAAAACAAAAAAAAAGCAACAAAACAGACCAAAAAGATCGGACCAATTTCTGAGAACACACCTATAAATATTTGACAACCTAGTGACACTATTTTTTATTTCTCAAAAGACAAAAGAGATCGGACATCCCGAGTTAACCGAACCAAACATCAAATGTTTCAAAGGTAGGAACAGTTTGTATTGGAAAATTAAATTGTCGATTGTAGTATTTTTCTTTACTTATTATTCATGTTTCTCACCGTTTAAACCTTCCCTGAACTTATACAAATATTTCAAGATCAAAATTAGCGAAATCGGTCCAGCCGTTCTCGAGTTTTAGCGAGACTAACGAACAGCGATTCATTTTTATCTATAAGAGAAGATAGTAAAAGTTGTTTATAATGATGAGTACTATGAACCCTTTTTGGCTTAGCGTACCCTTTCCTTGTAAGCTTATAACCCTTTATTTCGATGAGAAAATCTGAAAATACTCATTTCGCCTTCATTGCCCGAGCAAACGTTGACTATCGTAAACATACAAACTAATAAATGTTGCCAACTATAAAAATCTTTGCATGTGTACTGTAAGCGGTTTTGGTAAAGGGCTGCGGTGCGCTCGTAAATGCATGTTAGTATAAATACGTTTTATTGGTATATTTTATTGCAAATCAACATTTGGGCGCGGGTTTCCGGGGATGTTTATAAATATGCTTCATGTGCATCTGTTTAGGTACTTTGTAGCAGGCTGGTACGTATGTGTACAGGGTTATTAGGAAAGGGTATGCTAAACCGAGTAGAGCACATGGTACTCGTCATTATGAACCTCTTTTACTATGGGACCAAACCTGAAATAGCGAAAAAAATCATAAATCATTCCATACTTTTTGTCAAGCGTCGTTTTTCTAAGGAACTGCTGTTTTTTTCGCGGTTTTAGAGTCTGTTTTAGAGTTTGTCCCAAAGTAAAAGTTGTTAATAATGATGAGTGCTATGAGCCCTTTTCAGCTTTGCGTACCCTTTGCTTATAACCCTGTATAGAGAAACATTCGTACAAAATCACTCCAAAAATAGTTCTAAAGTAATTTTGAAAACAAGCTTTTATTAAAATGCTCTAAAAAGAGTAAAGTACTTGGCAAAAACGAATGAAACGAGTTCAAATTCGATGGGGTCACGTCGTTTTATTACAGAATTTCCATGAAGCTGTAAAAATAAAAGATAGATTTCAAACAATTTCCCATGAAGACTGACGAGCATTTTTAAATATTTGTTTTGTTCTCAAACGTCCATCGTTCATATACATGACATTGTGAATATTCTTAGAATTATTTCTTCTTGATGTTCGTATTTACAATTTAAACACAAGACAAACATTGACATACTGTACATGTAAAAGTTAATTTCATTTATAATCATTCTCTTAGCATTTTATACTAGGTGTAACGGAAAGGTGTTGTAATACTTAAGGGTGTTCTTCTACACGTCAAAGTGAAAAACTTTAACAACAGTTTGCTAAATTCGAGAAAGAAAATATATATATTTTTAAATACAATATTTTTCTCAAATTTACCTACCTTGTATCACAAAAGTTATTCACTTTGACGTGTAGAAGAACACTTAAGTATTACTACACCTTTCCGTTACACCTTGCATAATTTATAACCTCATTAGCAAAACATCAATTTTCTCCATTTAGATTAGACCGTCTGAAATTCTGTTTCACAGAAGGCGACGATAAGCCTGAAGATAAACACAATCAAGCCATTAATCCTCCCACGCCCAACCTACGCGGGAACTCAGATCAAGTAGAAAGGTAGATAGAGTCCCGCCTTAGATACAGGTGAAGCCAAAAAAACTACCCTACTGCCCGTGTACGTATACTCCAAGCATATATTGACGCATAATAACTGCCCTTATTACTACTTATTTTTCTTGTCCACGTTTTCTGAGCAACTGACGTAAGAATTGACGATTGATTCGGGTAGTTTTTATGCGTCGATATGTGCTAGAAGTATACGTACACGAGAATTAGGGTAGTTATTTTGGCTTCACCTGTATCTAAGGCGGGACCCTATCTGCCTTTCTACTTGATCTGAGCGCGGGCATGAATGATTCTAATTTCAGGCCGATCCTTTATCACAACTTTAAGTTTTAAACTCGAGAAACTTCCGTAAATGTAATTAACTTCCTTGAATGCTTTGAAATTTGAACAAGGTGGCTTAATTTGATATCTTGAGAGAAGTTGTCTTTTGGTCTTTCTAAATAGGAGTTGTTGAAGTATTTAAATCCTTGCCGTAAATAGGTATTTGAGTTGCTTAAACAAGCTTGCATTCGCGGAAAAAAGTAACTACGCAATTTATTGTGTATACTGAATATCAATAATTAGTATTGACAAGGTTGACTAGGATAGACTTTGATCTTCAGGCGAGGAAGCCATGTGCTGGAAATATCATATATCAGACAGTAATCTATGTTATAGTAACTTCAGTAGTTTGTAATCGATTTGGTCCTTACGTAAATTATGTTAGTTCAATACAGGGTTATAGGAAAAGGCTATGCTAAGCGGAAAATGGCGCAAAGTACTCACCATTATGAACAACTTTTATTATAGGGCCGACCATTAAATCCCGAAAAATAACTCAGCTATTCCATGTATTTTGTGGAGTATCATTGACATTTTTCTATGAAACAGCTGTTTTTTTTGGCGATTTCTGGTATAGCCCCATAGTAAGAGTTGTACGAGCCTTTTTTAGCTAAGCATACCCTTTTCTTATAACCCTGTATAGATTTTCTAAGCTTTGCGGTACTTTATAACATCTATACACTCATTTGCAAATGTTGTGGAGGATGTTTAGCTTAGAAGAGCTCTACGTTCATTTCATTAGTATTTCCGTATCAATAACTCGCGGCATTTTCAAGTCCGCCTTCAACGTAACAAACACTGCCTTTTGCGTAAATATGGCATAAATAATAACTCTTCTAGGGAATGCTGGATAACAGTAAATATTTAGCGTAAATATGGCATAAATAATAACTCTTCTAGGGAATGCTGGATAACAGTAAATATTTAGCGTAAATATGGCATAAATAGTAACTCTTCTAGGGAATGCTGGATAACAGTAAATATTTAGCGTAAATATGGCATAAATAGTAACTCTTCTAGGGAATGCTGGATAACAGTAAATATTTAGCGCCTGTTTAGTTTATCGATTAAGATTAGACAGGCGCCTGATAAGCTTTACCCTAATCAGAACTCGACGCTTTTCCTTGAAATATTTCATATTTTCAATACCAAGAATATTGTTTGCAATGAGGTATTTTGCTACGAAAATTGTGGAGCGTAGCTACTAGATAGTTTCCTAATAACTCCGCTTGAAACCGTGTTTGTGTTCAACAAATAATTTGCCCGTTTTCTCGTTCCAGAAAAACGAATCGCCTTGAAGAGGCCCTCAATATCTTCGACACAATCGTCAACAACGTCAACTTCAAAGGCATCTCCATAATATTGTTCCTGAACAAGTCGGACTTGCTCGCGAAGAAAGTCGCCAGCCCCGAGACCGACATACGCTGGTACTACCCGCAGTTCGCGGGAGACCCCCACAACCTGAGGGACGTCCAGATGTTCGTACTAAACATGTTCGCGAACGTCCGAAGGGAACCAAAGACGACGTTGTACCACCATTTCACGACTGCCATAGACACTAAGAACATTGAAGTCGTTTTCAACTCCGTGAAAGACACGATACTGAATCGCAACCTGGAATCTCTGATGCTTCAGTGACGAATCGAGACGGGCGGAACGGAACTGTAAAAATGTGATAAAATTTTGGCAATATTTGAAACTTGCGCAGAATGTTTCCATTCGTTTATGTTAGGTAGATGACAAAAGACAGGGAAGGTAGTCGGGCCTCGGGGGCCTGCAACTAGAGATATGGGCCTTACCGACACAGTGCAGGAGCAGTGGGAAAACAGCACAAGACTTGCTCATAGTACTTTACAATTTACATAGCAAAAATCCTGCCAACAATTGATTATCGCCGTAAAAATCAATTAATTGTAAGTGTATTAATTATATAAAATGCAATAAATTGTTAAGAGATTTATTCTGTATTGATAATATAGTAATTTTGGCAATAATATTTGGTGTTTAAACGGGTCGCATAAAATGGCTAGATTTTGATTTTGTGATTTCTGTGAAGCTGTCCTACTGATCTTAGCACTGTGTTTATTTATTTATGTACCAAATTGCGTAGCTATTATTTGGTGAAATAATTAGCACTTGTACCTTTTCTAATATCAGTATACATATTTATAAATGCACGTTATAAGACCACTTTTGTACAGAATTATATATGCGAATAAATCATTATTTTACCAATTAGGCTTAGTAATGAAACAAATAGTTTGTACACAATTAGCCAGATCCTTACTAATCAAGCATGTCTTGAGAGACACGCTCCATCTCAGTCTGGACCATGGCAATCATGGCAGCCAGAGCGAGACAGCAGTGTGCTTCGAAGCATGCTCGGTCAGTCAGGGCATGGCTGTTGGTTAGATTATTTATTAAAATCATCGTTCTACAAACACATGGGTTTAGTACATACATAATTCACAAAAAGCGTTCATAGATACTTGTATAGAAATAGCGACAATCGAAATCATTGCAATTTAAATCCTAACTCGTTACTACAATGACTAATTTGCCTTGCAATTTTTTTTGCAAATCTACTATCATCTGGTTTTGAAATCTTTAAGTACTGACCCGAAATCCATGTGATTCTAGATCGAGGTTTAAAATCAACGTGATGGGTTGATTGTATCGAATATTGGTCCTTAATATTGCAGTGCCAAGTTGACTAGATGAAGTGTTAAGGAATTGTGCTGTCGAGTTCTTATGTTATGGTCCAAATAAGGTTGGTGTACACAAATCTGATTAAACTCGACTGTATTAAGGCGGAAGGGACACTAAGGCAGGATGTCGCTTTAGGGTGTGAACACATCACAAACCTCTTCAACCTCTTCATTCAAACACTATCGAAACTGCAAATAGCATTTTTTACAGGAGCGCAATTTAAATATCAAAATTTGACCTAAATTAATAAGTTGTAATTCGTAATATCAAAATGTCAAGAAATATGATTATTGTAGGATTCGTTTTTTTTATATCTCAGGGTGACGAGCGCAGTGCTGTACCGCGCAGGGTCTTGAATTCTGCGAGTTCTAAATTCTGGGTGGCGCAGACCTGTTATGGGCAAACGTGACGTTTAACATCAGGCGATTACATAAAAAAAAGCATATTAAATATTCGTATAATTGCTACAATGAATAAAAAACGTGATTTTGCAGTTTCGATTGTGTTCGTAGCAGCATATGCGCGGCTGCGATGTGTACAGCGTCCTTTAAATTGTGAGATGCTAAATTTACGCACAAACTATGTTAATCCTCAACTTTATTTAAATTAGAGTTAAGTATAAACATCGAAAGGCAAAGAAGAGTGATAAAAATTCTGTTGTATTCGTCATTTTGTCAGTGAACCTTAAGCCGGAGTGATCGTTAAATGTTGAATCGTTATCAATTAGGTAGTCACAAGAATGCTCTTACCGGGTGCCACGGACATGCAACGTGTACCTTCTTATTGGGAAGGATTTTTATACTAAATCCCCCATGGGAGTAAAAATGTACATAGAATTGATAGCTGTGATGAAATTTGTATAAATATTTTGGCTGTAAACAGCAACGAAATTTAAACGATTTTTAGTGTGCTGCTGAAAACTGAAACCTTTTTGTGCTGATTCAGTGCTATGCGTGTATTTGTCGCTTACAACTTTTTAATAAATCGACTAATATAGATTACAATATTTTGAAACCGTAAAACAATTTTCAATGACCGAAATTAAGCAATAAAAGAATTGGTCATTCCTCAGTTTATTATTTGGTCCCGCGGAATTTTTGGGAACTAAAAACTGCTCATAGATTGGTAGTACAGTATCATAAAAAAACATGCGACTGCAGCGCTGCGTATGCGGGACTGTAATAGTCAATTTGACAATACGTTTGTAGTCGAGATAACTATTAACTAAGGAATATGACAATATGTACGCGTAGCACTATCGGTCCTTTCATTTGGATGTGATATCTTTTGTCACAAATTTCATGGTCTTTCTCAATATAATGCTGAATGTCGATACTATCGCTATTTTTAACTCGAGGATTGGTTGAGAAAGAGTACCGTAGTTGATACAACACTCAAGGTCGGTTTACTGTCTAAATTAAATGGTGTGATGAGTGGCTTTCATATTGATTCTTGAAACACAAAGTTGATGTTCTCAAGTCGAGAGTAAATCGGTCGACTGGTCGGTAGACCGCGTCTATGGTCATTATTAGGCGAGATGGCAGTCAATTGCAAGCCAATATAATCGAATACAAAATAGATAAATCCACTTTTGTAATTTACTTACCATTCTGTATAAAAAATATTTTAAAACCGTAATTTAAATTCATTTACGAAATTCTTCATTGTGTCATGTTAGTGTCGTGAGGTTTGCTTCTATTCATGTTAGTCTTGTCTACCACTTTCTAAATAGAACTAGTAAAAAGGGCTTGAATTATCTGCCTCTCTTTTAATTTCGATAAGCTAGAAAGGAATGGAAAATTGGATGGATAGACCTGCGATTAGTAAGACTTAAGTTAGTATGAAAAAGCGTTGAAATATCTGCCTCTCTTTTCATTTCGATAAGCTAGAAAAGAATGGAAAATTGGATGAAAAAGATTGGATGTAAGAAATACGCCAAAAACTGAGCACTACGGTGTCGAGTCGCATCTAGTAATCTCTTTTACGAAGAATTCCGTCCCTTGGCACAACTCGAAGCAAAGACGTAATCTCGGACTTCTGTCTTATAAGTACAACAATTTATTTTTTAATTTTACATATTGTTAAGTAGAGATACAGCTAGTTGTATGTTGGTTGATGGTGTGTGTAAAAACTTGTCGAAGCGTTAGCAGTGTTTTTTTTTTCTGTAAATAATGTGTATTGTAATTTATACAGTGTAAATAAAAAATATTTTTAATAAAACGCGGTTTAAATTATATTTTATAATAGTTGGCATATTTATATCGGCGAATATATTATATATAAGGGTAAATATAAGGCCTCTGCCTTACTAGCTAACTCACCACCGTAAGACCAAATGTTTTTGAACTTTTCCAACTACATGCTAAGACAAGTTTTTATTCACAGTTATTTATTTACGTATACAATTCTGACAATTCAGAAACCGCACATTAAGCTTAGATTTACAAATTCTGATTTGTACAGCGTGTTTTTTTTAGAAAAAATATGTATTGTAACTCGTTTTTGATCGAAAGTTGGTCAGAAATGATTAACGAAATGTGGTTTCGAAATATTTTTCTAGTTGTATAACCCATTTGTGTATATGGAATATGATCTGATTTGTTTGTATGTGAATCGCGCATAATCGGCGTACATAATAAGTACTCATCTAGTTTAAGTTTCATAAACTCTAGTTTATTTATTCGATTGAGGACCTTATTAGCTTTTTAAATAGTTTTTTTACAATATTAAAGTAGAGACATCTATTTATTTATGTACTTGTAAAATATATCGGTCCGTTGAGGCTATATTTGTACATACCTCGTAATTTAATTTAGTATGTACATTGGATTTTAGTATTATCTTAGGTTTATTTCTCTGGAATGTTCGATCGGTGAGTGCGGACCTAATTTTTTCTTTTCGTGATAAATTTGCATTTAGTAGTGCCATTGCGTGATGCATAGTGTTGCCGGTATACAGCGTGAGTGTTTACGACATTAAATATAGCATATTATTGCAAAAATATATCATTGATGAAGAAAATAAAATTCTCAATGAATTCTATCATTAAAAATTATATTATGATTCAAGGTCAAGAGCTGTTGTTTAATTTAATATTCATTATATATATACACAATAGAGATCCGAGGCCCATTCTAGTGCAATATTATTTTAATCGTTGAAGTGACTGAAATAATATCGAACACGGTAGAGTTGAGCGCCAGATTACCACGTTAATTAAAATATTATTATTTGCAGCTTATTAAAATAGCAAAGATCTTGATGCTATGAAATTGTATGTAATATTTAACGTCGTGAGCTTACACTCTGTATAATATAAAACTTACGTAGGTATAATTATGTTATCTACTCAATACCTTGCTCAAACAAATTTATATGAATCGACATCATTTTTGTAATAAATTTACAAGAAAATTACTATAATTTGACTTGATTCAATATGACATAAAAATTCGTGCCGAATACAAAAATTATTGACTTCAAATCGTAACTTTGCTCTGTTGCTAAATTATATGTATACTTATACGAAAAATTTTTGCTCATCTTTAATATGTTTTATACTTAATCACTTGGTCTATATTTCTAATTAAAGCAATAAGATAATAATATGACATACCTAATACGTAGATAATTATAATAATCACCATAAATAATGCTTTTTGCTAAAATTCTACTATAAAATATACATAATATAATGTTCATTTTCACACTCATGCATATCTTGTAGCTTTTGATACAATTATACTATAATATAAATTTGTTAAAACTTATATAATTTTAATTTATATATATATCCCACACTTGTTCTAACTTACAAAGGCATCGATTCTGTGTATCATTTACCAAACTAATCTAAGACTAAAATTATCGAAGTCTCTTTTCGTTTTAATACTTTAGAAGAGGATGCAATTTTAGCTGAATTAAGTTAAATTTGTATTAAAATCGAGACGAGAGTAAAATGAAGCTGCCCATCCGTCTTCAACCCTTGACTAAATTTGTTAAATGATATTGAACCTTCAGTCTATGGCTTGTAAATCTAAATTCTAATTAAGTTTTAGTTGGAATAGTGCACAAGTGCTTGCTGTAGTCTAAGGTACGATCACAAATCGGTATAAATATCGAATTGGACAGCGACTGAGCAGAACAATGATGCAATAAAATCAGACTCGAAATCAGAAATATTTGTTGAATATAAATAAGATTGGTTTCTGATTTCTTGTTATCGTTTCAAAGTCTATTCGTGTCAATATTTCTATCAAGCCGTAAATTAAAACCATTAGCGACCGTTCTGTAGTCGAGCGCCACTGTCACATTTTCACCTGTAAAAAGGTGACTTTTGGCCCAGCCTTTAGTTATCATTTGGTCACCTAGCCTCTGCTATCGATACTGACTTTCTATAAATTTAATAATTCTGACAGCACTAAAGTTGTGTTCATCTCTTTTAATTTCAATATTTGAGAAAGGGATGTTACCATTTTTAGAGCTGTAAATGTTGCAGTAAAGATAATTTTACAGAATCCATGTCATTGGCTAGTCTGTCGGCCAATCAGAAACCAATTATTGAACTACTTGTGCATTACAAAGGTTTTAATTTTTAAGGGTTCCGTAGAATCAAAGCGGTAACTTCTACTATATTTTTTGAAATGTAAGTAGAACCCACGATAGAAGTATTGTCGCTTTGTTATAATCATGATAATTATTTATATATTATAGAAGTAAATAGGATAAATGCATCATGTTGGCCTATATGGAATAACGCACATAGCTACCAAGCTATATGTACTTATACGGGGTGACTTTTTGCAAGATAATCAAATAAAAAGGTGTACAAATTCGTTAAAGGCGAGCTTAGTCAAATACCTAGAAAATAGGTAAAATTCTGTGAGTTTAGCTGATCGGTCTCAAAAAGTCATCAAGTATAAAATGTTACTATGCAGTTAGTAATTTGCAATGTTACGAATTTCATGTTACATTTTTACACTCTTAACATTATATACCTACTAGAGTGTGGACAATATATTTTGGAACGACTATATATTTTATAAACAACAATACATTATATATTGTACAGTGTAATAAATTATCCTGCATGTATTCGTTTGTTTGTTATTTTCAAACCTTCACTTTCACGAGTAAAATAAACGGCCTAAGCATCAGCCAGCCAGTTCATTAAATGTTGTATTAGATACTGGCTGAAAATCATTTAGGCCGCTAGTTGAACGGCGCCGTTTAGTAAACGGGCTAGGCTGTTCATTGAATGGCTGATTAAGCTAGTTGGCTGCGACAAACATATTAAAACGAATTAGGTAGTACAAGGGCGCCTTTATCACCTGAAGCGATTGCTTCCAATTATGCAACTCTATAACTTGCATTGTAGGTATGTAAGTTATATATATTATGTAGGTACCTGAAGTGATTTATTATTATTATTTTACAATAAAATACATACATAGGTATTAAAAAAAAATACGTTGTTAAAATTAAAAAGTAACTTAGAATAGCTGAAGGACCAAAGCTGAAACAAACAAAACGAAACATCAAACAAGCTAACGGAGGTAATCTCCCGTTTTCATTTTACACAGAAAGGCTAATCAAAACTGTCTAAAATATCATCAAACCTTCCGTGAAAAACGCCATAATCCCAAACTGTGGCAATAAGAGTAAACATGACTTCGAATTACGTCAAATTTCCCTGGAGCTTGAAAACATAATTGCTTCATTAGCTCATTAGAATTGCGAGAATTGCAGGAAATTAATAACGAGGGTCACACAGCTGCTTCGTATTCATCACGGCAAGAGACTCTTAGCTAATCTTTTTTACATTTAGTCACTTGACGAAAAGGGTCAGTTATTTCTTATAGAAAGACAAGGCGTTTCATTTAGGAGGTATTTAACTGAACTGTCCTTTGTTACCTCATTAAAAGAGCTGTTAACAAAGTTGGAAAAAGGAGAAGCATCCTCATTCATGCCGCCACAGCTGGACTTTTACTCGTAATAAATGTTACGCTTATATATTTCTTGTGCAAGTAGTCTACGGTTTTGCTTTGGCATTTCAAGGAGCTTGATTGGCTCGGGTGACCACTGGAAAGGAAAGCCAAGGAAAAACACACACTCCTTGCTGGACGTCAGTGTTGGACCTATTATTGCCCTCATATCGAATAAGATAAAGTTAATTGTTTAAAAATTATAATGCCTTTCAATCACCGCTTTCAATGAACTTTGGACTGAGGAACACTGACCTCTATTTGTTTACCACGTCACAAATTATTGTATAATATAATTGCGTATACAGGGTTATTCATAAAGGGTATGCTAAGCCGAAAAGGGCTCGTAGTACGTTCATTATGAACAACTTTTACTATGGGACCAACCCGAAATTCGCGAAAAAAAATTCAGCTGTTCCATACATTTTGTCGAGTGTCATTGTGTGTCACATTTTTCTATGGAACAGCTGATTTTTTTATCGCGAATTTCGGGTTGGCCCTATAGTAAAAGTTGTTCATAATGATGAGTAGGTACTATAAGCCCCTTTCGGCTTAGCATACCCTTTATAAATAACCCTATATTTAGGTTCAGATATGCTATAATTAATCGTAGTAATCCTTGGTATGAAATAGACACCAAAACGAATAAAAAAACCTGCGCCAGTTTGCCCTGACCGGACACATCTAGGTAGGTACATGAACCAATCTTATCATTTCATTTCGATTTGCGATTCGTTTGGGATTGCTTCAGTCACTCCGGTATCCGTACGTGCCGAGACCGAGAGACCTACACGGAAAGAATAAAGTATATTGTAGGACAGGAGGATATTTGTGTATACATACTCGAATCTATCCTTAATCTTAATATATATAAACTAGCTGACTCGACAGACGTTGTCCTGTCAAAAGCCATTGCGTAACTATAGCAACCGTAGTATGTTCATGCTAACTTGTCAATTTATAGTAAAAATTATCAGTATATATATATATATAATTTGCAATAAATTAAAATTGCGACTATAATTTGAGATTTAAACTATCCTATCTCTCAAGTTGGATCGAACTGCACATGGTGTGCGAATTTTATTATAATCGGTTAAGTGGTTTAGGAGTCCATTGAGGACAAACATTGTGACACGAGATTTATATATATTAAGATTACGTGTCACGTTGTTTGTCCGCTATAGACTCCTAAACTACTTAACCGTTTTCAATCAAATTTGCACACCGTGTGCAGTTCGCTCTAAATTAAGAGATAGGATAGCTCACATCTCAATTTATAGTGTCTACCCGTGCGAAGCCGGGACGGGCCGCTAGTAATATTATAAATGTGAATGTAAGTTTGTTTGTTACGCTATCACGCGAAAACTACTTAAACGACCATCATGAAACTTTGTACCTCTATACATATTCTTGGAGGTATTACAAGTAAAGCCAAGCAGTAATGTGCAAACATTACTGTGTTTCGGTTGGAAGGGCATTGTTTCCAGTGAAATTACAGGGCAAATGGGAAATTAAACAACTTATATCTCAGGGTGACGAGTGCAGTGCTGTGCCACGCAGGGTCTTGAATTCTGCGAGTTCAAAATTCTGGGTGGCGCAGACCTGTTATGGGCAAACGTGACGTTTAACATCAGGCGAGCGATTTGCTCGTATCGTCACTCAATCACATAAAAAAAAAAAAAAAAAAAAAAAAAAAAAAAGTAACTAGGACGCATTGCATTTAAAAAAAATGTGTTTTTTACGAAAGATAAAAACATTGTTTGTCAAAAAATCTCAAAATCTAGCTACTTCAACGCTATCTAGCATTCCAGTAATGAAGTTGCAACCCTGAATACTTCAATGCGAGCGAAGCCGCGGGTAAAATCTAGTAAGTGTATAATTAAGTCAATTTAATAGTAGATAGTTAATCAAGTAAATTACATAGGTACATGGACTTAATTATAAGGTAACAATAAAAAAGAAACCTGATAGCGAAAATAAAATCCGCTGTTTTATACATAAATGCCTAGGTAGGTATCATTGAGTTAAATAAATTAATATCCCCGCACTGTCTGATTCAAATCAGACTAGCTAACCTAACTGAATTCCTATCCAACCGAAGTCATTTTGACCGAACTGAATGTTTCTGGTGGAACTACAACGCTCTGCGTCGCTATCTAATTTTGTTATAGGTAGGTGTATTTATTGTCAGTAGGTTCCATTCTCATGGATTCTGAGCCTTCTTAGTTACTATCTGTCAATAAATAAGCCACTTTTATGCGTATTTTATGCGATATCGAATATAATACAATAAAAATGGGAATGTTATGGTATGCGGTTACTTACGACCGGGTTTATACCTTCCGGGTAAAGTCTTGTTTATTTCGGTAGGTCACAATGTCACAGCTTGGCATCGTTCTATCTTTGATGGTTTGGAACCCACAAATGAGTAAATACAGCAATTTATAGCTAGGGTTAAGGTTTATGAAAGTTATAGTGGTTGGTGCACTCGGCCGCACCACAGTTCGTGGTTTGAATCCGAGCAATGAGCTTGTAAACTCTGTTGTAAGAAGGAAGGTGTTACGTAGAAACATACCTGCTTAGTCATATTGTTAGCTACCAACCTAAATGCATAACCTTGCCTAGCAGTTTATCGTCCTAGTTTCGTTTGCAGGCCAGTTCCAACTTCCCATGCCCATTGTCAAGCGACAATGTGGTGGAAGATGAAGCCCACAAACGTAGAAAATACCAATTTATTCTGACCTTGAAAAGCCTTAAAATCTATCTCGTAAGTCATTTATAAGAAGAGTAAGGTAGGACTTAAGCAGAAACCTAATAAAAGAGCAACCCATAGTAGATAGATTGCCTAATAAATTCAGGCATCTATCTAATCTACACCAGGTTCGCATTTCGAATTTTCAGCCAGCATATTCCTAATCTACCCGCAGGTCCACAGATCAATTTGTCGCTTCTAATTGGGTTGGCCCACGGTTCGAGCGTTGCAACAACCACGAAAATGGCGGCAAATAGCCAAATACTGGCGAAGATTGCACTAAATTGGCCCATTTGGGCGAGCGCGAGGTAAACTAGGTTAGCCTCTGCAACAGACTGGGTAATTGTGGTCGATATTCTATTGAAGTTCCTTTGGTCGTAAGTTAAGAAGTTATTACGTTTGGTAGGCAAAAAACGCAATTAAATAAGGAAACTGTAATACAAACATACGTATAGCTAAGTAGACGGGTATTTAATTTAGCGCGGTTTAAAAAAACTATGGATGCAGTTAAGATATCCGTCTCCAAATACCTTGGAAAAATATAAAAACATGTAGTTGATTCATATTCGGCTCGAAGGACCATAAACAGTAAACCGTCCGCCCTGTTCGCGTCAACGGATGCTACTATCATGAAATAGGTAATGTAGCTGAGACCTAAGAGTACCAAGCTAGAGTAGATCTATCGATATAAACTCTTTGTTGTACTGTACACATCACTAAATTAAAGTTATCTAAAATAAAAGACTATCGCTCGCTAAGAGCAATTTCTTCCTAAAAATCGTAACTAGACTCTACCACAGCAGAGAGATAGGAAGCTGTATTGCGATCATCAGGTTAGTAGGCCATCAATCTAACCGTATATCTACCAGAACTAGGCCGGTTAGAACTAACTGCAAAAATGATGTCGAGTTGTTAATGTCAGTCCGTTATCAGTTTTCCGGCTGAACAAATTTAACGGCCGCCGTTTTTCCTCTTTTACAGAAAACTGGATAAACTTTGATAAAATGAAAATGCCCGTTTTAATTGTTATTCTTATCCTTTCTAATGACATCATCAAAATAAACATTGTATTTAATCCTGTATTTGATGTAAATACATAGGTATCTAGAACTGATTGAAGATGTTGCCAAACAAGGCTGAGAAATCTTTTATTTACGTTTTCTATATCACAAAATAAATGGAACACATTTGTGTAGAAAATCGAATCCGTTTCCAATCTGAGACATTTACCTCGAGTTTTCCACACGTTATTTCTAAAATCTACCCGCTGCTGCTTCTGTAATCACATTCGAGAAAATTAAAATTCTGCCCAAAGAAGTCGTACAGATTCTACATTTGAATTTCCTCCGAATTCCGTATTCAGAACCAACTGGCTGAAAATACCTCGTTACTGGCCTCTGAAAAGCTGCTGAGCTTTAGGTATTTTTATGCAAATGTCGCCTCTTTGCACTACACGAACTAAGCGCCAAGATTTGCTAAATACAATTAACTTTGGAGTAAAACAAGTAACAAAGCGGACGTAAAGCCTTTTTGTTCCTAGACTTTGCAATTATTGCCGAGCTAAATAAAAGGGTTTGGGTAAATAAAGATATGTTGTAAAAAGTTACAGCGTGCTTACCAACGCTTTTCTCGTTTTAAGACTTTTCATTTAATGTTTATAAATTGAGCCTAAATATGCATAAAAGAACGACGACATATTTTGTATATCACATGTATATCATGTGACTTATACCTATGCATATTTTACGCAAATATTTTCTCAGAACAGTATAATTGAGATTAGATAAATATGTAGTTAACGAGTAGCGATACAATTTGAACTCATGGTTTTTACAAGTCTCCCGGTGTCTAAAACTAGCTGTGTAGGGCACTGAGCTGCACTAAAATAGGTTTATTTTAATCGTAGTCCACATCCAAATCATATCGTCGACCTTTTAGTGCCTATCGTTCTATTAGTAAAACTTTGTTTCCTTTGATACTTTCCTTACGAATTGATTAGATGCTATGTCCCAAATAGGATATGACGTCATTGAATAAAGACGAAACAACCCAATCAAGACTAAAGCGGTCCATTAAATATTACTTAAGTATCACTTAGGTTTGATCGCTAAATCCATGTTCGACTTCCCTCTCATCCCTAGGGCGTCAAACTTAGTTTCCCAATACCAAGTGGGCAGGTAAACCAATATCACTCAATAACTACCTTATCAACCTCGATGGGTTTCGACAAATTGAGTTTATCCAATAACTGTCATCGATGACACGGGTGCGTAGGTACATGCAAGTTCATATGACAAGCGAGGACGGTACACGACAATCACAGATGTGCCTGGCCGACTAATTATGTCGGTGAGCGTACTCTCATTAATCGCGTGCTTGTAATCATTTGTAACTGCCACTGCTTCAGACGTTATTGAGTGCGTTGTGGTCGCGATTGTACTAGGCCGGCGAAGATATTGATGCCCGTTGCTCTGGATCCATTTTCGGAAATGTATACGCTTTGTTTTGATTGTCGTGTTGGGTGAGTGGCTGGCCTGGGAGTGGTCGCCCGAAGGTTCTTTAGCATGGATGCTCATTATGGTCAAGTGATAAACTATACTGACCTACTCTCTATGTTTTGAATATGCTTCTTACGCGCTCTCTCCACGCACATCTAACATATTCTACAAGATGTTACAGAAAGGTGTGATAGATATTGAAATGTACATTTCGAATCATGTACCGAACTATCAAAATCCAATCAAAACTTTATTTTACTGTACAAAAAAAAGCGGTAATAATTCGTTTTTTTTGACGACCGTAGACAAAGCAAAGATTTGGTCATAAAACATACTACCTACAGTGCCACAAGTATAAGTTGGCGGTGGCGATTTTGAGGAACTAAATCGGCAATCTTGAAAATTTACTTTGACACTTCCGAGTTCATAGTAAACATCGTTGCGAATATTTTTGCTACTATTATATTTGCTACTGTGCTATCATCATGCCTAAAGTGATAAAAAGTGGTACAAGAGAAGCAGTTATAAAAGTACACAGTGGCGCACAGCCGCGCCAAGTTATACTTGCCGGACTGTACCTATAGTTGGTGGTTACGGGTTTCGTTTTACAAATGCAGTGGGAAATTAACATTTCGTTATTGGAGTGGGAACTCCAATCACGGTGTCAACAATTAAGTACCCACTTACAGGTCTGTAATTCATTTAATCGAATTGTGACACAATCAGCTGCGTACGATGATGGATCAGCGCACATTATTACACGAGCAACGCGGAATTTTGATTGAAAATTCCATTAAAATAAAGAGCGGATTGGCGCAATGCGCCCTGACGAGCTACGGTTTACTGCAGCGAATAAGGTTGGAACCGAATCAAGTTGAAACTGCAATGGTCATAAAAATTTCACCTAAGCAACACTGTGGAAGGCCAAATAAATTAATATGAAAATGCAAAAAAAAAAATTTAAGTAGTCTAAATCGATAAGTAGCTACTTATTGATGGTAACTAATAAAGATATGATTGATTTTCCAAGCTTGATGAAATATTGCAAATGAGATTGCTGTAAAGGAGAACGTAGTGTTAGCTTTCTGAATTTCTAATTCTTCATTGCAACCTCTTGGGAAATTACTTAGTTCGAGAGAAAAAGAATCAATGCACAATTATATCGCATGTTTTTAATAGGGTGAGCAAACAGACGTTGTTTTTATTTGATGGTTACTGTTCCTATTCACACCTACTTATAAAACTAGAAGCGTTCCCGACTTTACAGAGAAAAAAAATGTTTTCAGCGATTAAGGCTGTGCATCTTTTATCAATTAGTAACGATTCTGAAACTTACCTCCGACAAACGTTTCTCTGCCCGACGAGCCGCCGACAGAATGTGTCGATAGAACGTTTGTCGGAGGTAAGTTTCAGAATATTACTAGCTGATGCTCGGAGCTTCGTGCCCGGTGCTGCCGACTGAGACCGAAGCCCGAGGCTTCGGTCTTACAGATTTGGGTCTGTAACATAATGTAGTTTAGAGAACTAAGGGATAGTGTAGCTTTTATTAGTCAAATAATTTTTGAAATCGGACCAATACTTTCGGACTCCCTCTGAAAACATAGATACATGCAAAATTTAACCTCTGTATAACATTAGTATAGAAGTTTAGAAATAATAACAATGTTAGTTACAGTACTGTTTTACGGAAGTTTTCTCATAATTGCCAACTTGTAACTTTATGTACTGTCGACATTACTGAGACTTCGGATACCTAACGAGCCCTACTCCTGGGGTCGGGCTCCAACCTCGGACTCCGCCCTAATGGCCTCGAATAAACTTAACTTGCTTATAATTGAAGAGACTCGCGAAACTCCCACCATATTTCGGAATATTAAGGAAAAACTTTGCCCTCTGAAAGCTGTTTTGACGAAAAATTTAATTTAGTGAAGACATTTAGGTACCGCGCAGACTTTGGTCCTATAATTATAATGCTCGCTTCCTTCGGGTTTTGGCTCGAGTCGGAAGTATATGGAAGTAGGGAATTTCATATTTTCTATAATATTAAAAGTTAAAGTTGAGTGCTCAACTTATTCAGTTTGGTTGTATGAGAAGGTTCTATTTTCCTAAAAAAAATCTACCTTGGAACATATGTAGGTAAAAAAATTATTGCACTATTTCAAAATTACTTGATAATTTATAAAAGAAAAGCACAAAATTTATACTCCACCTGTGTACCAGCACCCTAGATTCTTAATTTAAGCAGGTCAGTGAAAAAGGTCAGATCACTGATTAATAGCACTGTAAAAGCAATTAACAAGGCCGTTTAAATCGAGGTTTCAAGCAAGGAATGATTTACAAATCCAATCAAAGTGCCAACACAGCGGAAGCCTTGGTTACGCGTGTCGAGCTTTTCACCATTTTTCACCGAATTTGTGGCTATTAAATTGTAATTGGAAATGATAAAATTACAAATCTAAATAATATGATTTTATTTATGATTTAAGGAAAAGAGGGAGCAATCTGCTTATTCAAATGCGAATTTTAGGCCGAATTTTTGCATCAGCTGTTAACATCGGTTTGTATAGCGTCCTTTCTTTTAATTTTTAATTTTTTTGGGACTTTTGAACGTACAATTTATTACATCAGCTTCATTGTGATATTATAAATTAAAATCACATTAATATTACAACACTTATTATAATTAAGTAAGTTGTCCCTTATTATCATCTGTCATTTTTGCTCTACTGTGGATGAGAATAGTTCCATACTTTATGTATATAATAGATCACCGCACTACTGTAGAGGTAGATACAATCGACACTCGGCAAGCCGCCGCCGCCCGTAGCTGTAGCTCCGCTGCCCGCTGAACTACGAAATGCAACCTTAGCACCACACCGGTAGTTCTTTTCAAACTCGCGCTTTATTTTATTCCCATCCATTGCAAACGTCAAATCCCGAACTTCAGTAATAGTCGTAAGTACCAACGTACCTCACTCCTGGAGGTGTCAAGTTTTGAATAAGAAAGGGGAGAGATCGCGCGATGAGTCGCTCGTTTTACGCCAGTGAGCTCGCTCGTGACCGCCTTACCAAATTCCATCCTTTACCTTCTCACCACATCTCTCAAACTCGTGAGAACTTCAGTGCGCTTTCATTTCATTGCTGGCTTTGTTAATAAAGGCAGGAAAAAATGTAAACTCGCAAGGTAATGGGTTGTAAAGTTAGTGGAGTAGTCGTGAAGTTTGAGGCTGTAGTGACGAGAAGTTTCCACTCCAACCAGCTGTCATGTCGCTTGACAATATTGTTACGTCAACGCGGCGTCGTACAACGCTATTTTACAAGAACATGCTAATAAATAAAACGCGGACTAGCTCTCTGTCAGGGTTACGGGTAAAGTTTCAGAGTTGTGCTATCTGATTTCCGGTCTGGAAAATCCTCTCTCAGTTATGAGGCTTACAAAAGTACGATACTTCTTGTTGTTTTCGTTTTGTTATATGTATCAACTGGCTGCGCCTTAAAGTTTTGCCCGCTACAGTTCATTTCGGGCTAGCAAGCGTTTGTTTTTTAACTTGAGCTATCTTTATATCAAATTTTATCAAAATCCGTCAAGCCGTTTCAGCGTGAAGAAATACTAGACGTTCAAACATACGCTTACTCTTCAGATCACGATATGGTCATTATGTTTACGGTCATTCCGATTTACCTAATGATTTTTTTTTGATTCTTTTATATTTTTTGTATACTAGCTGACCCGGCAGACTTCGTACTGCCATACGTTTGTATGGGAAAAAGAAAAGTGGTGTTTTTAGGGTTATTCAATAATTCTGAGAGATTTTCATAATATTTTTTTCCGTAAGAACCTTCTCCTAATAATAACAAATACAACAAAAAAAGAATTAGTGAAATCGGTCCAGCCATTCACGCGTGATGCCGTGACCAAGGAAAACGGGTTTCATTTTTATATATATAGATTTTTATTTTTGTATTATTAATTGACATTTTTTTTTAAATTTAATTTCAATTCTATTTGATTACAATATTTAGTGTGTGTGTGGCTGTAATTGCCTGAATAAATGAAATGATTATGATTATAATCTTCTTTTAAACATGGTTTGTAAGAGTGCAAACACTTTGTTTACATCGGTAAGCTTGAACTTTGTTTCGATGCTGCCGCAGCACCTACGTTTCACGTCGTAAACCCACAAAGAGTTCGTTTGAAATCGTCGAAGCACTCACTTTAAGTGGTTCTTCCTTTAACAGCTTGAATTCTAAGATAAGGTGTTTAATTATGCTGCTTTAGTGATGGAAGCTTGTTCCAACTTGGCAGGCAACTCGGTGTTGAGCACTAATTGGGACGATATTTCTTCATACTTTCCATAACTTTTCGAGGAAATGAAATAGTGTACTCCAATAAGTCCATGTTAAATTACAAAAAAATATAACGGTGATAAATTATAGTGGGTGGTTAGTAAAGATAAATACTTGTAATTAGATAGGTAAAAGAAGAAAGAGGCTGTGGCTGATTGATTGACCAATTTATTTTTCTGAACATTCAAAAACATCAGCTACCTCTATTTTTAATCTAAAACTAAACATTAGCGAATTCACCTCAAATTATCAAATACTTGCGAACCAAATTAACAAAAAGGTAAGTTTAACATACGTTACAAGTCAAACAAAGTCACAAAGGTAAGAGGTTGATAATGGAAAAAGGTTGCATGCAACCTCTATGCATATTCACAGCATCATAATAACCTCATCTTTCACCGTATACCTGTTTCCTACATGCAGCTACTTTTACATGGCGATTAAAACTGCCGAGCGTTCATAGAATAAAATTATGGGCACTTCACAGGAGAGGTAGTGATAAAGTTAAAAGCTTTCTTACACGGAAAATCCTTGAGACATTGTCAGCGAGGTAAGACTTGCAAAATTCATGAGCAGTAAAAAAGTTGCCTCTTACACATTAGCGACTTGTCGATTGCCCTTGGAAATTTTATGTTGAAAATTTTAATAAGATTGTTCGTTGCCGTGGTTGCTTTATTATAATTTGATGTGGGTGATAAACCTGTAGGTTCGGGTAGTACGGGTTGACTATGTAAGCTTACATTTTTTGTTGAAGTTGAAATGGCTTTCCTCGTATTACTGAATTGCTAACTAAACTTTTTTTTTGTGAAAAAGTATTTATAATAAAAAGATTGACTTAAAAAGTTTCATCCTATAATTCGGTAAATTTTCAATTGTCAACAGAATGCGGCATTTTTCCGAACATTCAAAATTACCTTTTAGTTTTTCTATAAAAATCTCGTGAGTATATTATTATTGTTTAAAAAACATTCTGGTAGGTATAGCCCCAAATACTTCGATAAACTTTCTAGAGCTTATAAATTTTAATTTTCAAGTTATACAAGTTGTTTTGTTTATCCTAGGCTCTAGGACAGCCCGCATTTTAATCAATTGTTTCCAATAAATCATCGAGAGTGTAACTGAACGTTGATTAGAATTGTTGCTAAGAATTACTCTAGTTAGTATTTATGTGTAAAGTTATTGTTAGCTGTTCGGTCCGTGGCAAAACATCGCAATTAATTGTTTGTTAGATTTCAGAAATAGTTGCTATTGCTCAATTTAAATTCTTCGGATCCGCTTCTAAAGTTACACACGGGATTTCAAACTACACATAAAACAACTGAATTGATCAACAGTGATCATCAAAATCGATTGTATTACTAGAAGATGCTAACATTCTCACTATTAAATTGTTAGAATATTCGTGAAACCTGCGAGTAAATTATTGAAGTCTCTAATTAACTTTCCCAAAAGAAAGTAATTAATTAAAAAGATGAGGTGGTTATGTTATATTTAAGTAGAACAAAAAAGGCACTTCAAATTCTACTGGTACAGAGTTTCGTGAAAACTAGGCGCTGAGCTTAACCCGTCCCGCAGTTATCCTTATCTCTTATCACAATCCCAGTCCGTGTGTCCCTGGATTAGTAGTGTAGGTGGATTGCATCACGGAGCGTGTTTAATAAAGAGGGTATAATGCGATGGTCGTCCGTGACGGTCACCATTGGCCGTCCGGTGCAGCGCACCAACTATTTAATTAAACTACGCTGGAGCGCGGACTTAGTTCAACAAGGGCGGCGAATTAAATGTAAACTCGATCTTCTTTTGTTTCGCTTTGCGGCTGATTGAAAGTTTTTAGTATAATTGTGTTTCTATCAATGAGTTTATGTTTCTAGCCATAATAATGCATTTTATACATGTGGATTTGTTATTTAGAAGATTACTTATGACTTAATACATGACGTCAGTCCTAAACGTGTAAGGCAAGTATTAATTTTTAACTTATAAGTAGATATGTAATTCAATTCTAAAATATATTTTTTTACGTCAAATATATTCAACTCATGACCATAAAGTAAGTTATTTCCATTACAAAAATAATTCAAATAAAAAATGATAACCACAAACACAAATATGTCTGCTACCAAAACCATACAATCAATCTATTTGTCAAAAGTTTGCTCAATGGCCCCGCTGGTAGCTGTGGGAGACTGGCACTCCAGCCCCTGCATCGAACGTGGCGAACGTACCACACTCGCCACGCTCCTAGAACTTTTTCAAGTACTTTAGTTCTTTCTACACGTGCGATACCAGCGTTAATCATTAAAGTAACATGTAACATAGAAACTAACGTGGTTTTGACACGTTTTGTTATAATTAATACGGGAATACTCACGTAACAATTGTGTCGTCTACTACGACTAGTTTCGGTCACATTCTTTGACCTACATCAGGTGAGTTTACAAGCGAGTCGCAACCGCGAGCGCGTCACGTTTGTAGACGACTTAATTGTTACGTGAGTATTCCCGTGTTAATTACAACAAAATATAACATGTAACATGATTAACAAATAAAAACTAAGCGAAATGACAGCGCCTCCACTGAGAAAAATGTCCATCTAAATTCCGCTTAAAGAATGATGAATTCACCTCAATTCATCAAAATTCCGATTAATTATTCACCTAAAGTACGGAGAACAGGTACTGATATCACCAAAAAGTACTATGATTGGCACCAGTTTTTACGGTGACAACTTTTATTATCTTAATATATATAAATTACGTGTCACGTTGTTTGTCCGCTATAGACTCCTAAACTACTTAACCGATTTCAATCAAATTCGCACACTGTGTGCAGTTCGATCTAAATTAAGAGATAGGATAGCTCACATCTCAATTTATAGTTTTTGAACATGGTTTAATAATTAATTGAGTTTAAAAATTCTTGAATATCAACAGCTTACGGTATGTCAGCCGCATTTGACGTATATATAATAAAAACTGCCATTTGTCAATTTTTGACAGTTACTTTAGTGTTACATTAAAAAAGTTTTTATCAGATATTTTTTGTCAGATAAATAAAGTAGTTGTTAAAGTATCAATTGAAGAAATCCTTATCTTAATATATTTATAGTGTCTACCCGTGCGAAGCCGGGACGGGCCGCTAGTATGTATATGGTTGTCACCGTAAAAACTAGTACTAGCACCAGTTTTCAGGGTGACAATCATATATTATGATGGTTGTCACCGTAAAAACGTGCTAATCATCGTACTTTTTAGTGATATCAGTATGCTCCGTACTTTAGGTGAATTTATCGGTATTTTGATGGTCATTTTTCTGTGTCGTTTTAAATGGACACTCGCCCATCACCATTCATCAGCCCTCCCCCGTCCTGGGCCCGCCCCTGCAATTCTAAATGACGGCAGGATTCCGGGCGTGATGTCCTAGGGCAGGGACGTAATTGAAATCCTGACATATTGATATTGCATGTCCACAGGAAGCTAATGGCAGGGCTCGCTTACTGTCCCATTGAGCTTTGTTTACTGTCTAAGTGTAGATTAGTAAAGCTTTTAAGGAATAATTTGTCCTCGTATTTACTTATTGCATATGTAGTTTGGAAAGAATTTCGTTGCCAATCGTTTTTGAAAAACCTTCCACTTGTCACTAGGGCTTATA
Organism: Alcis repandata; assembly: GCA_949125135.1. Classification (NCBI taxonomy): domain Eukaryota; kingdom Metazoa; phylum Arthropoda; class Insecta; order Lepidoptera; family Geometridae; genus Alcis; species Alcis repandata. The sequence continues at coordinate 2,756,497 of OX421226.1, read as the reverse complement.
AAGATACTTACAATGCGAAACAATGTCATTTCTTATTTTATTAGGTATTCATACTGTAGTTTTTTATTACTGTGCGTTTGGGTTTTTATGGAGTACTGTACTGTACATGTGTGTGCGTACCTATCTGTACGTTTAGGCAGGTGTAAAAACCCCTAATATGGTACTAGGTAAAGTATTTTGGGTTCAGTATATCATACTAGACACAGTCGTAAAATATGTTCGTCGTCTAGAGACACCCCGGTAAAAGCGATTAGAGCAGTACAGTACCCGGCGATAAATATTGCACATCGACCTTTGGAAAGAGACAATCGGCTAATTTCGGCTTCGTAGAGCATTATCTCTGTCACACACTACCTCCTAATAGATATTGGACTGTTTGTATTTCGTGCGACAGAGATAACGCTCTACGAAGTCTCTTGTCTCGTCCAAAGGTCGATGTGCAATATTTATCGCCGGATACTGTACTGGTAAAATATAACGATACGAATACGACGATTCTCCGATTGAAATACCTAAAGTATGGTAACGCAGCGTCCCACAAAATCTTCTCTACGTTTAATGGTTAATAATTTGGTCTTAAGACTATTAAAGTGGCGTGATCTAGATTTATATTTAGCTTAACAGGGCCACCATGATCTACGCCCGGATTGCCATATAAAGGCATAACTTAGCAGATACTAGAAATGTTCTGCTAGTCATTTAGTCGGATAATTTGACCGATAACAAAAAAAAATAGATTGATGGCGATCGGTATGATAGGTCTGGTTGAGAACATGACTCGGTATCCGGTGTCCGGGAACTAGGGCCTGGATAAATCTCTGTTAATTTAATAACATTGTTTATTTATTTTAATGACACCTATTAAAACAGCCCTAAAAGAGTGTTTCTAAACGCCAATATACGGCTGGTTTCACTCAGGCTTAAGTTAGCGCTTGTCTTTATACTCGTACAAAGTGAAATAAAGATCAAATATAAGGCATATAAAAATGCGTCAATATCTGCGCTGCTTACCGTACGCGTGGTTCATAAAAACGATTAAACCGACCTAAAAGTGTCCGGCTCCGGTAACTACACTGCGACTCTAAAGTGTGTACCTCCCATAAAATGATACTGAGGGTTATGTAGGGCACAATTTGTACTATAATGATTATGGCCCTTAAAGACCTTTCCAGGGGATTACTGAGGAGTTGCTTGCAAAGATACCGCTGTCTAATATTCATACATTACTTTGCAGATGCGAAGACATAAATGATACGCATGCTTTCGGATTGTGCACTCTATTTTTAGGCTTCTAAGATACAATTTCGCTAAATTGGAATAATGATTTGCATTTTGCATTCAGGATAGTGTGGTGTTGCACGCTAGAAACATGTGTGAGAGATTTTAAGCAAAATATTTTGATGTTATGCTATTTTATGAGGCTATTTTAAGCTAACTTTTAGTTAATTTGCTATTCAGTTTTTAAGGCTTAATATTATAGATACGTATTTCAAGTTAGTATGGTATAAAATAGTGAATAGGCGTATAAACTAGTTATAATAGCTTTTTGAATAAATTAGTTTTAGATCAAACAATTGCCTGCCATTTAACGGGGTTATAAACACAAAGCTTTGAGTCTAGCCTTTTGTCTAGAATTTTAGAACTAGAAACTAGGAATAATTAATTGAATTGCTAAAGACGCTTTAACAAAGGATTTATTTTATAATTATTTTACAGATTAATGAGATAGAGTCTGTTGTGAAAAAAATAATGCGACAAGCAATCTAGACTACGAACCTTCGATTTTTAACACGCTTTTATTGGTTTCACCTGTATGTTTGTAACCGACCTTTTTGGACTCGAATTTGCCCTACTTTAAACGATCAGATTTAATTCAAACTTTGCACACCTGTCACCGATGACAATGCGTGTATTTTAGTTTATTAAACAAATTTTTTTATTTACCTTTGGTTTTTCCTCCAAACTGTAATCTTGGCTGATTTGAACGAAAACGTTAATAGAGTCCACAGAGGTAGGTAACGCACTGAAGATGCCTCGGGTATTGGAGGTGTCCATAGGCAGCGGTGACCATTTAACATCATGCGGCTCATCGCTTGTTTGCCACTTATTTTTATAAAAAAGGATCAAAAGTAACGTTTGTATAAATTGAAAAGGCTTAATCGGATAAAACGTAGATAAACATTTACTACTATAACGCTTTTGTATCTTCAATCATGGCATATCTAGTATAATATACAAAAGGTTTATATTGTGTTCTCTGAGGACCTCAATCTCGATTAGGCCGGTTTCTTGATATTTATCTGAGAAGATTATTCTTTCACGCAGTAAATTGAAACCAACATTTTGAATTGAGCCATAATTGAGGCAATTATATGAATAAATCAGTGCTTAGACACGTGTAAATCGGGGATTGTGAGTTTTACACGTGTATTATAAAAAACATACCTATACCCAGCAGTGGGTCGATACAGGCTGACGATGATGATGATGATGATGATGATGATACACGTGTTGAGGTTTCTGAAATTTAGTTGTAAATAGGAGTGTTACGAGTACGTCATAGCTACGGCTATCGTAGATATTATACGCCGTAGCTTGTAGCCAGTTAGCTACGGGCTACGAGTTTTCGTAGCAGCTCGTATAAAATGTTCTACTTACATCGCACGACCTTCCAATTTTTGTTTCAAACATTTCGATTATTAAATACTTTTTGTATTGCTAAAAATTGAGTACCGATTAGATTACTTAAAACTTGAAGATACTGCCATTTGTTAGGATAATAAATAAAGTGAAAAGTTGGGTCCATTTGTTCGGAAGTTACAACGAAGTTAGAACTCAGCAATAAGTAGGTGGGCATTTGTCTGGATCCAACTTTCGAGTTTGTTTATCTTTTCTGTTGCTACCATTGTTTTACTTCGCAGGTGAGTTGAGAAGGGCCGATAAATCAAATTAAATTGTTAAATAAGGGTTAGCTATTTTAGTTGGCAATAATAAAACAAAAGCGTGGATTATGTTGATATTGTTTGGTCCGTTTGTAATCATTTTTGTGTAGTAGGTAAAGTAGGAATTTAGATGGTATTCGTGTTTTAGTTAAAAAAACAATTTTTCATGTAAAAATCATAAATTTAAAAAGCCATAAACTGTGTTTTGGTAAACCACAGACGACGCGTTCGATTTTTTTGAAAAATAACTAAATTTTTGCTTCAAAATAAAACGTCACTATTTGGAATTCTTGTCAATATTTCCATTGAATTTCAGCCTTATCCATAACTACTAAGGTTGCTATTTGTACACGTGTCACGTCCAAACCCGTGTGGCCGGCGGTCACAGCTCGCGCTTTGAAAAATGAATGCTCGGAGCGTGACCTGCGGTAAACTGTAAAATTCCTACGACAAAGCGACAAACTTATCCTCACAGTTGACCAAAACAGATAACTAAAAATTCCTAATAGAGGCTTTCAGTTTTGTTTAAAAATATCGTTTGTGGCGCCCTCATTCGGCTGACGCATAAGTTGGTATTGATAGTACGGGAGTTTGAAGTGGTTTTGTTTTATTTTTAGACGCGTTCAAAGGTGATGCTGAACCGGATGTTGGTTGCTTATAATCGTGAGGTCACTTTATCGGCGGATATCCTCTTTTATACTCGATTAGCGTGGGTAAGTGACGGCGGGCCACACGACGTGTTGTGGTGGCTGTAGTGTAGAGTATCTCTGGCTTTTTATTATTAGGGTGGTGCGATATGGAGACCGATTTTTCAATGATAATACGATGCTCTATGCATCAATCAAATCAAAATCAAAATCAAAATTAATTTATTTCAGGTCAAATGTACCCATAATCAAAAACAAAACTCAAAACCAAATTAACATTATTACACAGTCAAATTATTATAATCATTATCATTATTATCATTATCAATGCTACCAAAATTACATTAAAATTAAATTAAAAATTAAAAACCATCATGTCAAAAATAATAATAATAATAATAAAACAAAAACTGAAATGTCATTACAATGCTAATTCTAGTACTTTCGCTCCGGCATCGGTACCGATAGGTGTCTATGGCAACAATGCCGGACGAAAGCACAGTCAAACCTAGCCGCGATCATACTCAGGACGGTGTTCGAGCTGGCCCGCACTCTGCGCACCAAGGACGCCGCCCGCAACCTCATGGTGGCATGAAAACAGGTAGTGTGGGCGTCCGCGAACATACCCGAAGCGCTACAGAATCGGGGCAGCCCCAACAACGTCCTGAACGCATTGTTGTAGAGAACGCGGAGGTCACTGTATCTCTTTTTAGTGTAGTCAGCCCACAGGCTGCACGTGAAGAGGGATGTACAGAACGCTCTAAAGAGCGTTACTTTGACCTCTGCTGAACAACGTGCAAACCTGCGGGCTATCATGTTTGCTCTAACCGACAGTGACCTCCGCTCCCTCTCAATGTCTTCATCGTCTTTGAGGTCGGCAGTGACCACATGCCCCAGGTACCTAAACCGTTCAACCCTTTCCAGGGGAACACTATTAAGAAGAACCGGAGGCATATGCAAAGGGGATTGTCCACCGGCCTCAAAGACCATCCATTGACTCTTTTTGACGTTATACTGCAATCCATGACCACAAGCATACTCTTCGCACGTCCGCATCAGCTTTCTTAATCCACAGATCGAAGCACTCAGCAGCACCATGTCGTCTGCGTAGCTAAGGTTGTTGACACAGATACCGTCAATGTGACAACCGACATGCTGACTGCTGAGCGCCACGATCAACCCATTCACGTATAAATTAAATAGGGTTGGAGATGTCAACCCGCCCTGCCTGACACCACACTCGAGCCGATACGGATCCGACATTGCCCCCGCCCACCTGACACTGTTGAACTGGTGCGCATACCAGTACTGGAACATGCTGATCAGTTCCTGTGGCAAGCTGATGTTCCTAAGCTTTTGCCACAGCAGGTCATACGACACCAGGTCAAAAGCTTTCGACAAGTCAAGGAAGCAAGCATACACTGGAGTTCTACGCTTTGTATAGTATTTGACGGTATGCTTAAGACACAGTATTGCACTTTCCGTGGACAGCCGAGGACGAAACCCGAACTGGTTATCATGAAGCGTTACGTATCTGTTTAACTGTGCGTTAAGCAAACCGTCAAACACCTTAGCTATTACCGTAGCAAGAGATATAGGCCTGTAGTTACTCTTATCAGCAAGGTCACCAGTTTTATTTTTCACTACAGGCACTACTATTGTCTCCATAAATTCGGTTGGCAAGTACGAATGGCTCACGCAAAGCGAATAAAACATAGCCAACACCCTAGCCATATGTGGTCCGGCGTGCTGCAGGTGCTCAATACTAAGTCCGTCGTGACCTGGGGACTTACCTTTTGAAATGAGCTTTATGGCTTTGGTTACGTCTTTTGCCAGAAAGGTAGTCCCTACTACTTGCTGGTTCATATCAGCATTGAGCACCTCCAACGCCGGGCCCAAAGGAGACTTTACAGAGAAATTATTTTTAAAGACATTTGCTATCTCCTTCGGGTCGTTCATACCATCGACGCACACTGGAAGGCCAGGTCGTACATTTTCTTTACTGGTTGCTTTCCAGAAAGAGCGAAAGTCTCCTTCAGAATGTTTGTCAGCAAGAGCGTCCATTCTAATCTGGTCTTGATGATTTTGACACCATTTTAATCTAGACTTGAACGCTCTTCTGCTGACGCACATTTCTTGATACACGCAACCTGACTTGGGCCTACCACAAAGCACCCATTCCTTGAACCTTGACCTGGCCAGCCCGTGAGCCTCGCTGACATGTCAATCAATGGTGTTCATGTTTATCTGTCCCCGCGATGTCTGACATTGTTTGGCTAGGCTCTTTGCATATAAAACTGCTGTAAAAAATGAATATGACGGAGAAAAATTATGTTAGTATGTATCAGGTTTTACTTTGTGGATAAGTTTCGTTTAGACTAAGATGATTTTTCATATATCTTTAACCGTACAGACAAAATAAGCAGGTATTAGTAACCGCAAAAACAAAGTAACCGTCTGACGATCAAACTCTTCCAATCGAGTTCGATTCTTATATAAAGTCTCAGGGCCCGAAAACCGCTGAAGATCAACTTTGTTACGTCAAGCCGATTTTACAGTTTCTACTTCGATTTATAAACGACCCATCCATTTTCTGTACTATCTAACTAGCTCTTCTTCAAAAAGATACGTTAACTCAGTGTTCCTAAGGTTGTTTTCCAAGTAGAAAAGCTTGACTTCTTGATTTCGCGGTCGAGTGCCCGAACAAACCAAGAATGGACAATAGCCATGTTGTGTCTGGTAAGTCGGTCCAATATTCATAAATTTCGTGCTTTTTCTGTCGATGTCGTTTAATTTTATAGAAGCCCTCTGGAACTATGTATCAGCAAAATGTTGGCGCTTGACTGGAAAATTAGAAAGCTGAAAAGGGAAATAGGGAGATTTACACTGAAAACAGCGAGAGTATTTATTTTAAACTAATAGAGCTATGTGGTTTTATAGGTCTCTCTCCTCTCTGTGAAAGTAAGTATTCAATTTTAGTCTTTATGATGCACATTGTGCATACACAATATTTTCTTCAGCTTTCAAAATCATGATTAAGTAACTCATGGGTAAAATATATAATTGGAAAATAAAGAGAAAAAGTTATATTCACCTAGTCGAGCTACGCTGCGAGTCTTCCCCGCCAACTGGTATGGTACACAGCTTGTTTTGCAATCTATTCGCCATAGCGTGTTCGCTCGTGACTCACGTAATTGCCGTCAAACCAGATTATCTTCTTATTACTGAGATGAGATTTTCTTTCATCGTTGCAATGGAAAAATACTTATTGAAAATAAACGTTACACGTGTACGAGTCGAAATTTCTGTTTCAAATCTTTATCTATCAGATTTGAAATAATAAAACCAACTACTGTGTACTAAATAAAACATTGTCAAATATAAAATTAAAACGTAAATTTATTAATGTATTTTTATCATAAAAAATATTATTAAAATAAATAAATTACACAATCTAATATAACTTAACATAACTTAGTTTAAAACAAGTAACTTTTGATGGCTGATCAATTTAAGTTTTATCCCCAATCCGTCTAATAAACGTACACCCAAACTAAAATGCCATATTATAGATACCCAGCTCGTTAGCCGTAACTACGTGATTATTACGGTTAACGTATCGCACGTGACGTGACGACGTACTAATGACAATATAAATTCTAATATATCCAAGCTTTAATACTCGTTATTAGAGTTGTAAAACGTATGGACGAGACGGGTTGAAAGATAAGACTTATCGTCTACCTGTCTCGTCCATGCGTTGTACAACTTCAAAAATTCAAATAAGAAAAATTTAGATTACAAACTAATATAATTATAGTTTAGGTATTGTAGCTATTTTTTCTGGACTAAATACTCTGACACCAAAGCTAGTCACCCCGGGACTTATTTGAACTTGTCTATTTTATAATGTTTTAAAATGTTTTTATTTTTGTCTTTAATACAAGGATTTTAAATTAAATTCGGCGAGACGTTTCACCACGGGAAGAATGTTACCAAATGTTATAATTATGATATATTCAGATGTTCTCCTAAAATATTTTTGGCAATCATCAATCAATCAATTATACACACGTTTCTCTTGTCGGTTCCACTGTCGGTCACTTAATTATATATTGCCAAAAAGTAGTGTTTCCTAAGGGTAGATAATAATGTAAGAAACATTTCAACAAACAAAAAAAAAACAACAAGAAATCAAACCCACGGTCAAATCGCAAGTCGGGGGACATAAACAGCTAAGAATAGATATAATAATAGAGGATTGAGTAATCTTTCCGTCGTAGAACATTTTTTGCAAAATAATAAAAGATTTGTCGTATATTTTATAGCAGTATCCACAGGGTATCTGTGCGTGTGACGACACCATACAAACTGGAAGGTCATCCATTCATCCAAATCTCTCCGCGCCGTCCCTTTTCCTGTTTCATTAATCAAAGGAGTAGCCACTACGGAGGACATAAGAAGAGGAGAAGGCATTATGCAACAGTGCACTATCAAAATCAAATATATTATCCAAAGTTCAACCAAGCAAAAACAAATGTTAAAGTTTGTGAGTGTGAATATTTGTTACCACGTATCTTTGTGTTTACTGAACCGATTGTGATAGCATTTGGATTAGAGAAAGCTAATGCCCTAGATTAACACATACGCTACTTTTCATAAATACGCTGCTGAAACCACGGGGCACAGCTAGTAAAATTATATAAAGATAACACATAGATTTCTATAAAAATAATGTTGCCACCTCCTCTTTGTCCCAGCTCTACGTCACCAACAGTAAGTTTACAAGCGAGCAACAACGCGTGTCGAGGTGTCGTGATCATAATTAGGTAATGGACAACCTCGCACTATCGCACCAGACAAACCTAATTATTGCCCCAGCCTGAGTAATTTCACGAGTTCGGTACACATGGTGTTGTTCTGACGAGTCTGCAGGGTCTGTCAGATCTGGCGAGCTTGATTGACTGAAATTATAAAGTGTTTTGGCTATTTTGGTCTTGAGAGTTATGTATTATAATAAATAATTCATGTGTTTTGGCTTTTATAAAATTCATTATCGAGTTTGTTTTACTTTGACTTATAATTTTTACTACTCTATAGATTCAAATTTAATTTAAATGTTCATCTGTTTATCATGAGACTAAAGTGATAACAATTGAAGTGCTTAAAAACTTAATAGTTACATCAGTTTTGACTTAGAGCACTCTGCTATTTTGTCCGATATCCTACAGAGATCGTACAGCTTTCGGGTAATAAAATAGCTTATTAATCACACACCATATAACTCTTATTTATTAAAGTTTTATCTAAACCCAGTCAGCCATCCAGAGTTGAGTGCGAACAAATACAAAGCACCCGTACTACCAGTATTAATATTATTTATAGCAAATTTAGCTTTTAGTTAGTTTGTTAAACAATTTCACTTCAGAATTTCAAATGCAATACATTATCCATACGTTTGAAGCTTCCAATATCGTCGAGATCGTCCGTGCACGTCGATGCCGTGTGTATCCGTATGTGAGGTTTACGAGGGCTTGAGGTTACAGCCGAATGGATTCGGTGAGATACAGTAATGGGGGGCCCAAACTGGGGCTGTAATGTCGATACGCATCACTGTTACAGTATTGATGGTAATTTGGTTGGTTTAGCCGTTCCAATAGGTGAAATGGGTTAGGTAAACATGTTCTTAGTTTAATCGAAGGTTACAAAGGTATCTAGTTAAGAGCTAACTGGCGTATAACATTTTTTCCTCGTTACGAACATTAAAAACATTGAAGGATCTCTGGTTACGAAGTGATTTATTTTTGGTGACGTTTTAGATGGCGTTTCAGATATCCCGCTATAAAAACAAATACCTACTAAAAAACAGAATTAAATAAATAGTTAAGTGAGCTCCCATACAACAAACGTGACTTTTTTGCCGTTTCTATAGATAATGGTACGGAATACTTCGTGCGCGAGTCCCACTCGCACTTAGCCGGTTTTGTATTTTATCATTAATCGACTTCAAAAAAGGAGGAGGTTATCAATTCGTCTGCATGTTTTTTTATTTTTTTATTTTTTTTTTATGTTTGTTACCTCATAACTTTTGACTGGGTGAACCGATTTTGATAATTCTTTTTTTATTAGAAAGCTGACGCTTCCCATTTGGTCCAGTCCAATTTAGTCCAATTTAGTCCAGTTCTGATAATGGTATCCATGAGAAAACCATATAAGTCTTAAATTTGCATTAAGTACGTGCGCGACAAATAGATGAATAACTCAATAGTCGGTCTTTTGAAGTCGGTTTTTGTTTTTTGTTTTGTATTAATAATGTTCTTGTTTTAAAAACAAAAAGTTTTGTTTTTGAAACTTAAAAAATTAAGCCTACTTAGTTCTGAAATGAAGCTCGTACGATCACTTTACATAATTATTGTGGCATTGATTATAAACTTAGACCTATCAGAGTTTAGTTTAGTGTACCTTGCAACAGAATCGCCGTCAAAGTCTATTGTTTACAATTTCCCAGTTTCCAGCTATGCACACGGAAACCACGAGATTATGGCTCGAACGTTCACGTCTGAACAAAGATCTGAAAGCGGTAGACCACGAACACAATACAATGTAGATTTGGAACCTCTCAAATGTAATGTAACTTGTCAAACGTACTGAAATCTCTAAAATGTATTGAAATATTAATTATGAGCGATTATGAACTTCTGAATATCGCATTAAAAGGCCTTATAAGCAGTGTTGCCAACCCTATCTATGAGAAAAACTGTAGACTAACTCTAAAAAAACTGTAGCAAACAAAACTCTACAAAAATGCTACAGTTTTTGCTTAATTTGATAAAAAATTGCAGAAAATGCAGAAAATGACAAAAAACTGTAAATTGTACTGTAAAGCATTTCGAAACACTGAGACCGCTTCCAGAAAACTGTAAATCTACAGCTAAAACCATAGGGCTGGCTACACCGGTAACTAGTTTCTTTTTTGACTAGTTACGCCTCGTGTATTCATCCGTCGTTCTATGGGAACCATTATTGTTTCGGGATAGAGTACCTAGCAGTTAATCCGGGAGATAGTTATCTCCAACTCAAATTTAATTTGAATTTAATCAGCTGTTTTGCGTAACGAACCTTCGAACCTTCAAACTTTCGTGTATGTAGTACCTATTAGTAGGATTCTTGGGAAAACTTACAGTATCACTATGTATTCCCAACGAGTCACAGTGTGACTGGTTGGGAAAAAAAATCCCAACGAGTCACACTGTGACTCGTTTTGGTGTGACTGGTTGGGAACCCCTCTGTAAATTTAGATCAGTCTTTGTTCAAAACTTTCCAATTTTATTTTTTACAGTCATAGCTTCTAAGATAAATTATTTTTAGCGTCATCATTACTTGAAATATTATTTTTGCCTATCTACATAGCGAGTTAATTTTTTTATATCGGGGGTATTTTGTTAAAAAGGCGCAAAAGTTTCTGTGACTTTTTGGAATGTCCTCTATTTGAAATTTCATTATGTATCATATTCAATAATGAAATTAGTAGTTGTCAGAAATCATAAAAGTTGGAGATAGATAGTTTCAAAGGGACTTTGACTTCAGAATTGTGCATAGAAAATTCAAATACATTTTAAAGGATTGTCCATGTCCATAGGCAATTCTGGAAAGTTCGTCAACTTAGTGCAAGAAATTTATAACTGCAAAAAGTCACTAACTGTTTTGCTATGAAAAGTAACGTAGTTTTGACAGAGTTTTGGCTATAATTAACACGGGAATTTAATTAAACTTAAGTTTTCATCAAGTTGGATATTGCGGCTAATTTCAGTGGTGATCTTTTTAAAGAAATTACAATTACAAGCATGATGCGCTCGAAGTTGAGTCTAGCCTGACACCGATTTTGCAATGAATTACCTCTTGCAGTAAGTCGACGAAATACACACCTACAAATTTTGTGCTCATTCTAGGTACTATCTTTTAGTAATCATTTTTCTCGTTTGATAGAAGATTCCGGTTTAATGGTGCGCATTCAAAGGCACTACGTTTCTGGCAACAAATCCTGCGAGAAACGTGATATCCCTTTGCAATCCGCAACCGTCCTATAACTACTGAAGTAAAAGCCAAAAGCACACTGACGTTGGTAGCAACTGCGTGAGATTTTCTAGTCACTGCTGTGTGATTCCAGAGCTATCGTCATTGTTTTCGTCCCAGTCGTTCTCTTGTTCATGTTCACACACACACACACACACACATCTCCCACACATATGTTTTGTTTGTTTTAATACGAGTTGTATTTGTAAATATTTTTTGTGTAATTTTTTCTAAATTTTGAAAATATTTTTTTTTTCATCTTTACCTATTTGTAATTAATAAATATCGCAGGTGTGCGTTGCTTACCTGCGACACAGATTAGGTATTTAACTACTGCGGGTAGCAACGTTTCTCTATGTTTTAGTCACTACGAGTATGTTTGGTTATCGTATAAAATGAAGAATTTGAATTCTCAATTTGAATGTTCATTTCAAATAGCACCAAGCACCTGCTCCGTGCTATGTGAGGCGGACACGAGGATTGAAATTACTTCTCTCAGTTGGCCTATTCTGGCGAGTGAGTTATTATTTGTATCAGGGTCGATACACATCTGACGGAAAATGCGTCGCGTATTATCGGTCGCGTAACGCCAGAACAAAGAAATGTATAATAAAACATCCAACCTTTCACACTCAACCGATGATGCGCTAGTGCGTCGAGTATAGTATGCGATAGTACGCGACGCATTTTCCGTCAGATGTGTATCGACCCTCACTGTCGCTCTCATTATAAATGTCATGACAGTAAGAGAGACCGAGATAATTTCGAGAGAACATGGTTAGGGTCGAGGGAAATAATATCTATTTATTCTGATGTCCGTTTGAAACATCTGTTATAATATATTGTATGTAATTTCTAATTGAATCTATTGTCGGAGAGTGAACTCGTTCTACGCGAGCGATTTTAACTCGAACGTAATGTGATGCGGTGTTGTGTGATGTTGTCAAACAGTTGCAAGCTTGAAGTGGCTTTTACATATACTCTAGATACGCTCTGCGGTTTCTCCCGCGCGGTGAGAAAGGGTGATGATGAAAAGAAGCTTGTATTTTTCTGTTTTCTTGAAACCTAGTTTGTAATTTTTTTTTCTAGAGATGGTATTGTTGATTAGTTAAGGTGTGAAAGCTTAACAAACAAACTTTCTCATTTATAATATAAGTAGGTAAGATATGAGATAAATTACTCGCACTTAACAAACTTTCTTGCGGTATTTTCGAATGATTTAAGCACAGTATAAGTTTAAGTATGCTTTAATAATATGATATAAAGATATCATATTATATATTAAATAATTATATCTATAGTAATATTATAAAGAAGTAAAGTTTGTGTGTTTGTATATTTGTTAAATTGTAAGGGGTAATCTCGGGATCTACTAAACCGATTTTAAAAATTCTTTCACCAATAGAAAGCCACATTATTGCTGAGTGTCATAGGTTATATAAAAAACCGAAAAATAAAAAGGCTTTTACGTGGTAGTCCGTTTTGCAAAGTGAATCGGAGAAAAAACGGTCCGGACGGCGCGCGATGGTTTCGGGTTTAATTAACATTATGCCCAACGAAGTGGGCAAGGGTCAGCTAGTATTAAATAACTATAGCTTTTACTTGACTTTTTGAAATAAAAAGTATCCTATGTACTTTAAATAGGTACCTTCAAATATATGTGTACAAATTTTCATGATGATCGGTTAAGTAGTTTTCGAAAGCTTAACAAACAAACTTACATTCACATTTATAATACCTATTAAGTAGGGAAAGGGATTTTCAAAGTACCTTTATAATTTGCAGCTCGACGGTTACTAAAGACGGTTAGTTAACTTTCTTATTATATAATATCATGCCCTCTTATGTCATAACAGAGCAACCTATCAACGCGTTTTTGCTCAGACAGGGCCGACAACTCTCCTCGACTAGCGTCGTCTTGAACCGACAGGGTACTTTTTATCCCGGAAAAATGGCGGAGCCTGCAAGATAACGTTAACCCAGACCCAGTTTATGATAAAAGTTAAGGATTACAGTAGTGATGCTGTAATATACAAAACTGGCCATCTAAACAGTCTACGGGAGGAAGTTGACCGGTCGTTCGTCACAGCGGCTTGGTATAGCGGACTGCCAACTTACCTGAAGAGTCGAGCAGGGAGCTACCGTCGCACTTTCTTAGCAAAAGTCACTGAGTATTTTAGTTCCGGCTTTTGGTCGACTTTCTGGATAGATTGGGCGCTCTGTAACATATTACTCTTGGTGACAGCGCCCGCGAACCATTGTGTTGTCGTGACTCTGGGAAATAGACCGAATTGGACTCATTTGTTATGAAGGACGTTGTGTAGAACTGTAAAGGCATAGTTCTGGGAGATATAGTTGCCTATAATAATAATTATCAAGAATATTTTTCTGTAAATTAAGTTAGCAAACATTACTAAATGTTCATTGTCCCTAAACAAGCCAAAGAGTATTTAAATCGAGTATCGGAACATTGAGTACCATTCAGTTGGCCCTTATCAACTTATATTGAAATAACAGATACTATCAATGATTTTAATAAATCTTTTCAACCAATGGTTGTCTCAAAGATATCACTTTTAGAGATAAGATCGCCACTTGCGACACTAATTAGTAATTACCGCAGGATCGAGACGAGTAGCGTACAAGAAGATAGACCTTTGTTTCGTTGTGGGCGTTTAAGACTGATTATGATGATGGTGTATATGCTATCTATTTATTGTAATTTAAAGCTATAAAAGTAGTTGGTACTTAAACATTACCCTTTCTTACTACTAGGAAAAACATAAAAGATACACGTCGGAGTTTATAAGGCCATTAATATGCGGTAAAACGACGTAATGAAAAAACTTCGCACGTAATGAACCTCCTGTCTTCTCTGCCTTAATAATGTTTCTTGTAAGTTGTTATTATCTTACGGGGAAATCTATAACAGCTTTGGGTAAGTGATTACTGAAAGTGACTTCGGGTCATGGAATTTCTTACCATCTTTGGTTTCTGAGAATTACTAACGTAGGTATATGTCTGATGGAACTGCATGCTATATCTTAGCATGATTGTCTCTTAAAGATGTATTTACAATAGTTAATTTTTGCTTTACAGCTAGTCGCTCCTGGATCGCCTCATAGCATGTGAGGTGTTTCCCGATAGATATAATCTGGGTGTCTTCAAGTCGCCAGTTAATCGGTTTCTTCTAGGCAAGCATGCTCCATCGTAGACCGTATCGTTGCTTAGCATGAGGCAAGATGGCGGTCAAATGCAAGCCTATTACTGAATAATAATTAAAAAAATGTACTTCGGTCAAGGCCTAGTCGATTTTTCCTATATACGTAAAAAGGATTTTCCAGTCGTGCGGCGAAAATCATCTGCTAACGGAATACGATATCAAACGACATCACCCACCATCTCATAGCAACCAATCAATTTTAAGGTGAAACGTTTTGGTCATGGCGCGAAATTTGAATTCCAAACTGTTTTTTTCGTTTTTAGAGCCAGGCCAGGTAACTAAATTAAGGAATCATAAAGTTTGCGCCAATTTTTAAGCATTCCTCACGGTATTTTGTAGAGCTAATAAACAGTAATGCATAAGATTACACAAAAAAGGCAATTAAGCGTTAAACTGGCGATCGGAGATGATATTGACATATTTGAATGATGTCATCATCATCTGTACATATACCTTTACAAAATATCGTAAAAAATACTTAAAGATTGTCGCAAATTTCATCATTACTTAATTTAGTTACTCGGTCTAACTCTAAAAACGAAAAATCCGTTTGAAATTTAAATTTCACGCCATAAGTGAAACGTTGCACCTTAATGATGACTAGATGCATCCCGTGCGGTTTCACCCGCTTTTTCTTTAAACCACCTCCGTTGAGAGCGAACAAAACAAAAAAATAAATATTCAAATCGCTCCAGCCGTTCTCGAGTTTTAGCGAGACTAACGAACAGCGATTCTGTAAGTTATTTTTTGTACTTGTAAACCATGCTAGTTGATAAATACAGGGTTATACAGAAAGGGTACGCTGACCCGAAAAGGGCTCATGGTACTCATCATTGTGAACAACTTTTACAGTGGGACCAACTCGGTATTCGCGAAAAAAAACAGCTGTTCCATTTAAATTGTCGAGTGTCATTTACATTTTTAACACGCTTTTATTAGCTTCACCTGTATGTTTGTATGTTTGTATGTTTGTATGTAACCGACTCCTTTGAGCGCGTTTTTGACCCACTTTAAACGGTCAGATTTCTTTCAAACTTTGTAGATATATCGAGGACCGATGACAATACACTAAACAAATCGTGTTTTTTAGTTTTTTTAACTATTAAATTTTTTAACACGCTTTTTCTATAAAGTTTCTTTAACTTTTAATACCGTTTAACTTACAAATGGTAATTTCGTCATTCGTGTCAGAGAACAGAGTGGCGCAGTGGAAGCGTGCTGGGCTCAAAACCCAGAGGTCCCTGGATCGAAACCACGCGCTAGAAATCTTTTTGCTCAATATTTTTTGTTACGCATCAATTTTATTTTATGAGGTCTGAGGATCGAAACCACGCGGCTACAAATCTTTTTGCTCAATATTTTTTGTTACGCATCAATTTTATTTTTAATTTGCTTGAGCAGACGGCCAAAATCGGATAACACCAACACATTTGTACATATTAATAATGGTTAATAGTTAGCAAATCGAACTAAAAAGCGAAAAATAAATAATAGTTAAAAAAAACTAAAAAAACACGCTTTTTATAAAAAACCGAACTAAAAAAATAGAAAATAAAATTTTATAAATTTAAATTAAGAATAGGGTTGAAAATTTCAATAAATATAAATTAATAATAGTGTAAATAAATAAATATATGTATTTTATTTTTAAAAAAGCGTGGGGTGCTCGTTTCTGTCAATACAAAATGTATCTACAAAATATATAATATCTATTGACCCATGCACCCCACGCTTTTTAAAAATAAAATACATATATTTATTTATTTACACTATTATTAATTTATATTTATTGAAATTTTCAACCCTATTCTTAATTTAAATTTATAAAATTTTATTTTCTATTTTTTTAGTTCGGTTTTTTATAAAAAGCGTGTTTTTTTAGTTTTTTTTTAACTATTATTCTATGGAAGAACTAATTTTTTTTCGCGAATTTAGGGTTGGTCCCATAGTAAAAGTTGTTCATAATCATGAGTATACTGTGAGCCCTTTTCGACTTAGCATACCCTTTATGAATAGCCCCGTATAGGTGTGTATCTCTCTAAATGCTGTTATAAGTAAGAAGTAATTTCGTCGGGACAACCTTAGAGGGTTGTGGCGACAACAAGCTGCGACAGCGGGTAATACTAGCCAGAAGAAAATTACCGGGGCCCCGGATTATTTATCGCAATAAATCATAAAAATCTAATAACAAAGATCAGAGATGTACCTAAGCATGGCTGGCTGGCTGAAAATTTTGGCCGGATAGAAATAAGTCGGATTCCATTATTATTACACTACCCACTTAACTAACTATCACCTTAAATGTTAGACATTGTTCATTTCACAGATTTATTTTAAAACTGTGTTGATGGTACGAGATAAGTCTCAGGTTTGTATACAGGTTTGCTTTTGTTCTCTATTACCTAATTTCTACAATATTTTCAATGCATCTGTGGAACACAATTCTTTGAACATAAGAGAGATATTTTTAAGATAATTAAATTTTACAAATCTGCAAAATACTCTAACATTGTTTTGCTAAAATTGTACTGTTAAAATTTACTGCAACGATATATTTTGTTAAAGGTATAATTTTTGACTCCGGACAAATTTATTTTTGCAGCCGGCCACTTTTATAAAAATATTTCTAATAGAGTCCAGGCTGGGTGTCTTGATAACTGAGGACGCCACTTTAACGACTGACGGTGGCATATTGGCGGTAAAACTCTGAAACGTAGCTTAGATTTTCTCTTAAACTAAAATTGTTAAAGGAAAATAACGCTCAAGAAAGAGATAAACAGTCGCTGGATATCTTTTTCGAGTATTGAATATACAAAATAGATGTATAGAAAAAAATTGGTTGTCTGTAAAGTCGGTTTACGGACATCGATCTAGGTGGTTTACAACTTGGAAATGATTGCATACTTTTCTCGCTCCGATCGTGACGTCACAATGAGCGTAACGGGACACGTAACGGGACACTGCATGCACCCGGCGTTCATCGATTTATTAGACGTTGTCACGTCAATAAAAAAATTACGTCGAGTCGCGGCGTCTTTGTTTCCTTAAGAGATAAAATCTTGGACTTTTCGACGTTAGAGTGAATATTAGGTATATTATTCTAAGTCTGCTTATATACTTTCTTTGACCACATCGCTTACCAATTACCGAATTTGGTGGACAAACGCGGAATTATTTGTCACAAAAAAATAAAAATAAAAGTTTAATGAAAATATTTTTTTAAGAAACTATTTTTTATTATCGGTATAAAGAACCGCTGCTCTCTCGATCCTTTGCGGCCGTGTGAAGTTTTAGTTGGTTGGAGCCCCACATATCCACACTGTCAAAAAAAGTTCTCGAGGGAATCGCGAGATCGTGACCCTGGATTAGGGGGCCTTCCAAGTGTTGGCTGTCAAATAATTAGAATTCTTACTAAACATTATAGAGTTGGATTTATTTATACCTCTGTACATTTTCATGCACCAAGTTTTGTCGGTTATCTTTTTGCTATAATTGTACAGAATGCAGTTTTAAGATTACGTGGTACAAGTACGTAAGATTACGATTACGAGGTACGTGGTTGCAATCGATTTATTACTCGTGCGATTTATATTAAACTTGGTAGTTAGGTATGTGAGTAAATTATTTATGAGCTCACTAATATTTAAATTGGACTTTTGCAATAAAGATAAAGATAGTCTGATAAGTTTGGTTGTAATGATGATCGCGTGCTATACCGCTTTTGCGCATTGAATCAATTGGCACGGCACGCAATTATCATCATAAAAAAAAAAACAAAAATTCTAATGATGATGCGGAGCATCACGTACAAAGTCGCAGGCATCAGCTAGTACAACAGTAAGTACAGTACAGTAACTACAAACAAGTTTCAAATAAAACGTACTTCATATCACGAAGCTACATCCACAACTTTTCACAAAGCACAATCTGCGTTCGAAACAACAACAGAGCAAAGCGAAAAGTCATTAATTCCAAACACCTGCCGTACATAACTCCTAGCGCTAGGAGTAACTATTATCTATTCTATGTTCCTAGCTTAGACTAATATTCACAATTTCCATTGAAAAATAACAATATTTTTTGAAAAGTTTCACAAAAGGTACCGCTGCGCTCGCTGTGGCATCTGACACGATAAAACCCTTCTTTTTTTACACGTGTGTCGTTAAGCGCGACACATGAAACCGGCAATCGGACTACCTTCTTTTTATTTATATTTTCATAGCTGCAATGAAAAATATTTTCTATTCCGTAATGGCGGATGTTCCTCGCTGGGACGAAATATGAAACTCGTGTACTTGTATACGTAGCGAGCTTTACACTGAGTGGTAGGTAAAGGCAAATATTGTGTTCTGCTTTCAATTTTTTTCTGGTAAATGAAGAAGTAACGGAAAATTGTTTTTTTATTGTCAAACTACGACGAAGCAAAAAAACCCCGGTTACGGTTTTTATAAGATTTTTTTTGTAAGACCTTTGCCCAGCAGTGTGACAGCGTAGGTTAATTAAAAAAAAAAATAATAATGGTTTTTACCGGTTTGAATGTATGTATATATGTACATAATATATGTTTGTCTGTTCCCACATAAACTAATTATCATAATTTGATAAATGAGGTATCGTATCGTAATGACTGTTAGTAATATTATGTCCAACGAAATCAAATTATGGCCATGTTTTTTACACATATCTGTTTGAGACAAGCCGCTTACTATATGATTCGACAAAAACATGAATCTGCTCATAGCTATTTAGAATGCACTAATTAATTAGTACAATTTAGCTATACATCGGAAAAGTATTCTAAAACCTCTAAAAGATTATCAAAACGCTTTTTTTTATCACAAAATTCCAATACTGATCAACTACTCGATTATAAAGCCTTGCCAGATCAAACTAGAACGTCGCACCCGTTTATAGAGTAACCACAGTTCAAACAGCTCATTAATTTATAACAAACAACGCAAACAAACTACTCAATCCCAATTACGAGCGTACTCACGAAGGGCCTTACTTATAAACCCTGCTTAAAGTTAATCATTGCTTAAAGTTCTCCGTCTTGTTTTCGCACGTGACATTTCACGTCAGCGAGAAGTTGTCAGAGCGTTTTAAACAGTGACTAACTTTAAGCAGGCTTTGTAAGTACGGCCTAAAATCGTCCACATTTCGGTAAAACACCGACGGCATTCCCAAGATGAATAACAGATGCGCGACTATTTATGTTTCCCTTGACTTTTCTCTAGTGCTGATCGGACGCGATTGAAACTGTTCGAATTATGCGATTAATTATTCGAGTTGATAGAAATAGGATTTACCAGTCACCACAGTTTCGATTTCACGAAGTGGTAAGATTAGAATACGATGCCGATAGTGGTTTTGCTAAATTTTATTTAATAGAAATTATACAGAGCCAAGTCTATTATGTGTATTATGTTATTTTGTTTTGTTTGATAAATATTTCTAAAATGTAAAACCATAAAAAAAAAATCTAATTGTAATTAAGTGACAAGTTAGAACACGTGTATTTTTTGACATCTACTCTATGCATATCTTATGTGTGTTTTATTATATTTGTCTTTTTACATTGCCTGTAATATTTTTCTTTTCTGTTAAAAATTATTCGATTGTGTTTGGAATTAGTTTGTTGGAGCTCAACACTACGCGATCTCAATTTGTAAGGACAAAGCCTCTATCCATCATCCGAAGGGATCTCGAATAAGGAAGTGTTATAATTCTTCAGAGTTTCACGGTGGCGCGGAACTAGAATCCGTTACTCTATAATTCTATCTTAATATATATAAATCTCGTGTCACAATGTTTGTCCTCAATGGACTCCTAAACCACTTAACCGATTATAATAAAATTCGCACACCATGTGCAGTTCGATTCAACTTGAGAGATAGGATAGTTTAAATCTCAAATTATAGTCGTAATTTTAATTTATTGCAAATTATATATATACTGATAATTTTTACTATAAATTGACAAGTTAGCATCAACATACTACGGTTGCTATAGTTACGCAATATTTGACATAGAATTGACGCAATGGCTTTTGACAGGACAACGTCTGTCGAGTCAGCTAGTCTAATATATATAAATCTCGTGTCACAATGTTTGTCCTCAATGGACTCCTAAACCACTTAACCGATTATAATAAAATTCGCACACCATGTGCAGTTCGATCCAACTTGAGAGATAGGATAGTTTAATATATCTCAAATTATCGTCGCAATTTTAATTTATTGCAAATTATATATATACTGATAATTTTTACTATAAATTGACAAGTTAGCATCAACATACTACGGTTGCTATAGTTACGCAATGGCTTTTGACAGGACAACGTCTGTCGAGTCAGCTAGTAATTCTATAAAACCTAGAAAAGTTGAAGTTTATGAACGAAACTTTCTTATTCTGGTCTAGTAGTTTCATCACGTGGTCTTACTAGCTGTTTTTTTCAGTTTTGTCAATAAGTTAAGGCCGCCGAGCCATATATATGTCTGTACAGAAAGGGTATGCTAAGCCGAAAAGGGGCTCATAGTACTCATTATTTTGAACAACTTTTACTGTGAGAACAAACCTAATTTCGTGATAAAAAATCAGCTGTTCCATGGAAAAATGTCAATGACACTCGACAAAAAGTATGGAACAGCTGATTTTTTTTCGCGAATACCGAGCCCTTTTCGGCTTAGCATAATACCCTTTCTGTATAACCCTGTATTAGCCTTCAGACGGCCCAAAAACTCAAATACCAGGGTTTGTCTCTTGACTCACACTCACTTACCTATTTCCTTAGTGTTTTAATAAAGGTAAGTTTTCACTGCTATTTTTATTAAGATTTATACAAAGATACTAGCTGACTCGACAGACGTTGTCCTGTCAATAGCCATTGCGTAACTATAGCAACCGTAGTATGTTGATGCTAACTTGTCAATTACAAAATTATCAGTATATATTTATAATTTGCAATAAATTAAAATTGCGACTATAATTTGAGATTTAAACTATCCTATCTCTCAAGTTGGATCGAACTGCACATGGTGTGCGAATTTTATTATAATCGGTTAAGTGGTTAAGGAGTCCATTGAGGACAAACATTGTGACACGAGATTTATATATATTAAGATTGATTTTTTCACAATTCTTTGTTCGAAGAATTTTTAAATTATGGTTTCTTTCCCTATATAATGAGGAACTCAGAAACTGAACATAATTTCTTTGATTAACAACTAGGATGAGGAAAAAGGAGATGAGTAAATTTTTTCTTAAATAATTAATGAATACTGAAGACTTTGCCACGAATAATCTTACGTATCTACTACATTACTAGTCATTTAATCATTTAGCTAATTGATTTAGATTTTTTGTAGTGGTAGGGCTCTTTTGCAGAGCCCGCCTGGGGAAGTACCACACCTTTGCCAGTTATTCCACCGCCAAGCAGTAATGCGCAAACATTACTGTGTTCCGGTTGGAAGGGCATTGTTTCCAGTGAAATTACAGGGCAAATGAGAGATTAAACAACTTATATCTCAGGGTGACGAGCGCAGTGCTGAGCCGCGCAGGGTCTTGAAATCTGCGAGTTCAAAATTCTGGGTGGTGCAGACCTGTTTTGGGCAAACGTAACGTTTAACATCAGGCGAGCGATTTGCTCGTCTCGTCACTCAATTACATAAAAAAAAAAAAAAAAAAAAACATTTTACTCCAAAAGTGATTTTTCTCGTCGGTATATCTTCCTACATTACTAGTCATTTAATCATTGAGCCACTTTGATTAAACATTTTTCTTCAAAAGTGATTTTTCACGTCGGTATATCTTTCTACTTAACACTTAGGTCAGAGACCCTTGGCCCTTGAATTTCCTGCTTGTCCCGAAAATAAATCTTCCAACTTATTGCCGCTGGAGGACAAAATCTAATTTAGTAAATTGTTTTTTTTTTCTACTTTTCAGACGGTCTTATATTCGGTACTTATTTACACAAAAATATGGATTACGACGTTTAGGAAATGTTTAACATTTCAAGCGTTTTGTTTTTTGAGACCACTCTTCCATGGACCAGTTTATGTGGTGAATAATAGTGGATAAGTCTGAAGAAACTGGACGGGCATGCTTGATAGAAACTGGCGTAAGTGAACCAAGGGTGATGCTTTTTGGTCTCAGCGGCCAAGACACATTTAGGGTTGACGCCATCAAAGTTAGTTTACTTACAGTTTTAAAAACAAAAAATCCCAAAATCCCAATGTTTGAGTTTAAATTTTTTGATTCCAAGATCCCGAAAACTTGAACTCAATTTTTTTGGGATTTTGGAAAATAACATTGGAAACCACCATCTTCAAGACGAAAGTTATCGAGAGTTCCCCATAGTTGATTTTTGTAAAGAAAAAATATTCGTCTTCGAAATCAATATTCCTTGACGACGCGCATCTAACGGATTATTTAGGGTATCCGATGGCAATTGGCTGCTTTTGAATGAGCCGGTAACAAGGCTGGAAGAGCGCTTTCCTACTGAGCCAGGGTAATTTTAGTGATTCGATAAAACTAGAGATACAGATTCAGATATATTTATTTATTGAACAACTGATACATTGTAATTTATAAGCTCGATGTTAGTGCATTGGTTGAAATTGTCAGTTTGCCCACATCGGGCATTCAATATGTACAATTGTACACAGTCAAATAGTTTTAGACATTTGATTTATTAATGTATACAATGTAACTTAATCCACTTAAACGACTAAAACGCTATTGGATTATTCATAGTCCGATGCTGGTCTAGAAATAATGCAAAATACTTAACCAGCCCATCACCAACCGGTAACGTAGCTAGCGTATAATGTTATGTAACATGTATGTATCCGGTGACATGATAAATACTACCACTTGAACTTACAGTGATAGGCATGATCGCAGGTACGGGTAAAGGATATGCTGAAAAGAAAAATATGTTTTTGTTGCGGAATATCTGAGAGTCGTAACAGACAAGTAGGTATAGCCAGCGATGAACAGCTTTTAGGCTTAACTCAAGATAAAGACAAGCTTCCTAACTTCTCCAGTAGTGGAGAGGCTCCTGATGATGATGACACGATCAGTTTCATTCTGTTTTCCTTTCATAATTGATGGCAAGATGAGTTCGACGTCAATGTGAAAGAGAACCGAGCGCGAGGGTACGCTAAAACGACGTGCGGAGCATCCCAACGTGCAAATATTCAAAAAGTAATTGCGCCTTTTTACGTATGCTCGTAATCATATACGTGACGAAGATACGGGCTTGACTACGTGACGTGTTGGTTGATTGGATTTTTAAACGGTTAGTGTAAGACGATACGAAAGGGTCAGTCGAAGAGCATTCGGCTGGCATGCTTACCACCTGACGAGCTATTTGACTGTCTAGTCAGATGGCTATGGCTTAACTTTCTAGTTTTGGTTGCAGCTTAAAAAGTTGTTTAATTTGTGTGTTAGGCCTTTTGCTGATCTTATGTCATATTTGTAGGCGAAGGTGGTAAGGAGTCTTATAGCTTGATTCCTTTATGGAAATCCTCACAGCGGTCAAAGCTCTCACCCTCAATGACGCCTTAGAGGTAGAGGAAGAGTTGTAAGCGAATGTGTTTTATATGTCCTAGGGTTAAAAGACTACAGTATTTTTAGTAACGTATTTTTGTCAAAGTACATGAAAAATAAAAGTAGCTTTTATCATCACTGAACCAACGGAACCTTTTTTCCTAATTGTCGATAGTATTGACAACATGATGTTTTCAGTCTGGAATTACTCTTACTATGATAGTCAGTGCACGAAAACATCCTGTACATTACTAGCTACGAGTATATTAGGTACTATAAACAAAATAGTAGCACAAAAAGAAAACAAGACGTACCTACTGATTTCTGACAAACATTTTTTTTTCTCCATTCGAAAGGAATTGACTAATTTATTTAGACTATTTTTAGACGTCGCACTATCAAACGACGTTAACAAAGGAGCTGATATGATATCTATACCTATTCTAGTTGTCATCAAGCGCACAAAAGACACAAAGAAAGTACCTAACTGCCGATGAGCACAGGTGCTGAGAATATTCGATTTAGATAAAGTCTAGCCGGTTTATTAAAGTGCACATGAAACATACCTACTAACTTTTATGAATTTTTGCATGTGTGAACATAGGTCATTGATTTTAAACCTTATGCTAGTACAGTGGATGTGGCTGTGTAAAATTTAAGTTCATTATCAACTATACGCCATAGAGGAAGACCACTTATGAGATGGGCAGACGATCTTATTAAAACGGCTGGACCAAACTGGTTGCAAACAGCAAAAGATAGGGAAGAGTTCTTTAGAGGAGGCCGTCACCTACGGAGGGGTCCTTGTAAAAGAAGATTAACAAGAACAAACATTCAACTATTAATTTTTCATTTTATTCTTTTATTACATTGTTACAAAGAAAATTAGTTTAAGTTTTTTTCTAGAAGATGTTCACTTTTGCAAGGAATAAAAGGCATTTTTATTTTTTTATATCCATTATATTCCTCAGGCTGCTGAGTATCTCGTCATCGGCACGCCCTCAAAATTAAAATTTGAAACTAAAGCTAAGGTTGTAGAGTAGTTCCACTTTACCACAGCAGGTGTCGGACTCTGACGGCGCATACCTAGAGCAAAGTTTACTTAAATGTGTGTTATTTTTTTGTGTTCGACTCCTACATCTGTTCTCAGGGTTTGGTATCAAAACGGTAAAAAAGAACCCTTATGGTGAGCCGTCAGTATCTGTCTGTTCGTCCTTATGTCGCAGCTTAATATTTTACCATTGTCATCATTTTCATTGATTAAATCCAGAGAATGAAATTATTTTAACTTGATACAATTCTATTATTTATTTCAAAAGTATAAACTTAAATAACCTCGGTAAAAGTAAATAAACAAAACACTCAACGTTAAATTATAACCTTAAATCCTTCTATTTTCCAAGAAAAATGGCGACAATTTCCTAACAAAAGATCTTCCTATAAATTTATACGAACTAGCCACTGTCCGAACTACGATGGTACTTTAAGCCTACACCGTTCAACTCCAACATAGCTTGGTCTCTTCCAACTTACGACCTCAATAAAAATTCCTTGTAACATTTTTTTTTCTGGGTCCAAGATACACTGGGTGCCTTCGGGTGGTTTCATGTAAGAAATGTCCATCGATATAAAGAATGGTGATGAAATATGAAGTAGATGGGCGTCGTTGGTACGAAGATTTAGGAGAAAATCGTTGAAAGCGAAGGTCAAATCAAATGGTTTTAAGAGTTTATTGAAAGTGGGAATTTATTTGACACCAAATAAGTATAACATAACTCACAATGTCGCTTTGCCTGAGTGGGTGTTTCCCGATAGATATAATCTAGGTGTCTTCAAGTCGCGAGTGAATCGGTTTCTTCTAGGCAAGCGTGCTCCATCGTAGACCGTATCGTTGCTTACTATCAGGCAAGATGACGGTCAAATGCAAGCCTATTACTGAATAAAAAAAAAATGTAACTACACAAACCTTAATAAAAATACATAGATTATCACATTTAAAAAATGAGCAGTCAATAACTGCGGGAAAATACCCAAAAGGCTGGCGACGTTACCTCCTTGAATAGCAATGCTAATTCTCTGGCCGAGGTAAGCATCAGCCCTTTGGTCGCGTGATATTTTTATCAGCCGCTTGGACAGGTCACTGTGAAGATCGAGTGTTTGTTTTTACTCGAAAAAATGGCACGCTACCTAAAATATAGAATTCCCCTAACTTTTTATTATACTTTTCTACAAATTCTTTTGTAAGTATTTCAATGTAAAATTACTTTAGTAGCTGTTATAATCGTTTACTTTATCTAAATGGGTATCGTATTATTACCATAAAATTATTCGAACGGTACAAATTCATAAATTTACATTATGATAACACCACGCAACCCTTAATTTTACCAAAACTGGTGAAACCAAACATTTCGCCGAACCCATTATCATACTTTTGAAAATATTGTTGTTAAATAATAAGCGACCCAATGAGTCAAAATGTTCTGGTTCTGCGTAATATTTAAATCGTTATTTTTTGTGTTCTTACTTATTACGTTTCATACTTACTTAAGTATTTTCTCTACAGGAATTTACTTTCAGTCAATTTGACAGTGAAACAAAACTTTTTACCCGAAATTAGATCAAAGCATATAATCGTTAAAAATTGCTCGAGTGAAAAATAAAATCTATCGGAAAACTCTTCAAAAAGAATATCAAAGGCTGTCGAGGAGAATCAAACCTTTCTTAGAAAAAAATTAGGCTTTCAAGAGTAAAGCGAAATGATTAAAACGGTATTATTATGTTTCCGAGAATTTATTGCTGTCAAATTAATTTTGATTTATGTATAAAGTCCAATGAGGGAATGACAGTTGATGAAAATCCGTAGGATTCATAGCTTGGCTTTTGGCACTTTGGGTATTTACGTTTGTCACAAACTTAGATAAATAGGTGATTTCTCAAAGGACAGGACCGAAATCGGTGGCGTACAAGAAGAGACGCCCGGGCTCAGCAGTCTTCGATCATGGGCTGATTATGATGATGATGTAAGTTGTTAGGAACATTGGCGTTTAATTTCAATTTTTTGGATGACATTAAATCATTACAATTCCTAAAAAGCATTTAATCCTTCAATATAGGTAGATAAATAGGTAGGTGAATAGTATCGTTAAAATATAATATAAAGTCATTTTTAGCACACGAAGAATTTTTTCCTGTAAAGGCTCTCAAAAAGTATTATAAACATTTATTAACAAAATGAGCCGTTGAGACTCAATAACAAACCAAAAGATACAAACGGGGAACAACTCGGGAAGAAGCGCGGAGTCAACAAAGAAAGTACCTAAATTGTTATCTCAAAGTGCCCTCCAAGCGAAAGTTAAATAAAAAAATATTTTCCGTTATGAATAAATTTATGTTAATTTATGTAACAAGGCTCGGTTCGGATGATTATTATTCTGGGGTTTATCCCACGCTGATTTGATAACGGCTCGCCCTTCGAGGGATGTGTAGCTGTGTGGCCAGCAAACTACGGGAACAACCGACTAACTGCGTCATACTATTCCTTCTGCATAGGTACTCGGCACCGTCAAGAAGGTAGCTTAACAAAAATGTCATGACGGAGCATTGGGAGACTTTATCATATCAAACAGAATCTTCAGACTAAAACTGATGGTTCTAATTATATCTCAGATGAAAAACTAACTATATTTGACCTATCGCCGTTTCTATGGCCTTCCCTAAGATGTCTGTTATGATAATGTCTACAATGTAACTATCAGTCGCGGTGTACCCAGATGGCAACTTTCTCTCGACCATGAGACGGCTTTGTTTTATTATATTACCCAGAATTACCCTGCAAACGTATAAAGAAGTATTTTGTGAGCCATTTTTCTATTTTTATTTTTATTTTTGAAAGCGCTAAATGCTGGTCGGCGTGCTCTGCTGAACTCGAGTTATCGACGTGAAAAAATGTTTTGGGTGCATATTATACAGGGTTACAAGTAAAGGGTTAATGCTAAACCAAATAGGGGTTGTAGTACTTATCACTTTTAACAACTTTTAGTTTGGGACCAACCTTGAAATCGAGAGATAAATCAGCCATTCTAATTTCAATGACACTTGACAAAATGTATGGAACAGCTATTTTTTTGTGATTTCAGGGTTGGTCCCATATCAAAAGTTGTTCATAATGATAAATACTATGAGCCCTTTTCGGCTTAGCATTCCCTTTTCTTTATAACCCTGTATCGATACCTCGAGTAGATTCCTGGCAGTGATTGCGCTATTACTAAGCTATTCTCTCTAGACGATAACTGTCGTTTAGTTTTACATTTGATTAGGTTCATTGAAAGCCTTGTCACACCGTCCTAGAATGTATTGAGTGTGTGACCTTCGGTGATGTCGACCCAACTTTAGGAAAATGAGTTTATTTTCGGCCGGATTTTTTTACATTATTCCCTAGTGAGGATCACACACTAGGTTGGTAGGTAGGTGTGTGTGTCTGTTTTTAGCTGATAGGTCTATAGCGTATCACAATATAACGTAGATACGATCTATAAACGAACAAGAAGACTATTCATTACGAAAGAATAAGGATAATTAAAATAAAAGGTAAGCAGAAACAGTATGTAAATTCATACTAACATTTCCCTTTGTTCCGAGTTTTCTTTTAGTATTGGTGTCGGGATTAAGACTATAATAAAATATTTGACGGAAAGAAGACGGAGGACGGCTTTAAGGTAACAAAAGCGTGTAAAGTTACCAGTAGGTAGATAGATAGATAGATAGATAAACTCTTTATTGTTCACACCATAAATTACAAACAAAAGAATTATAACACATAAAACTAGTGCGACAACTGGCCTTATCGCTAAGAGCGATCTCTTCCAGGCAACCTTAGGATGGAGAGGATATACAAAAAAATAGAAAAACGGGGTGTGCAATATTGAGGAAAAAACTGTCATATAAACCTAAACCTAAATAATAAAAAAGTAAAAACTTAAAAAAAAATTAAATTTAATAAATGAAATGAGTACTCGGTTTGTCTATACATTTTGACGAGGCGAGACATTGACTGGAGCCACGATTTTTTTGCTCGGCCGAGTAAGGCTATTTAATGTCTCGCCACTGTACTCGTTACGTGTAATTAACCCACATACACTTATACGGGGTTAAAAGAAAAAGGTGTACTAGGCCGAAAAAGGCGTCATCGGACAACTTTTTTTTTAGTTTATTTCAAATGAACATAAGCAGCAACAGTTAATTTTAACACCAAAATAAAAATAAAATTCTTTAGATCACTGGTTCACGTTGCGTAAAAGAGGTAAGGTACACAGGGAAGGGTATTTTTGCGTTTTCAGCACTCTGGGTGCAGGTAACAGGTTCTTTTCTGCGATTGCTGGGAACTCAAATGCCGTAGGATACACACGGCCCAGAAGTGCTGGCATAAAATTATTTCGATAAACATGATTCAATTTTATAATTGATGATTGTTTTTTTCATTTCTATTTTATTTTATCTAATGATAGAAATACTGGCTTTTTGGTAAAGAAGAAACATCGTGAAAAATCTGCATACGTCCGGATAAAAAAATTGACGGCGTATGTGAATCCACCAACCCGCACTTGGCCGCGGTGGGATACGGCCTAATCACGCTTCGAGAAGACCTGGTAAAGCTTTTTCAATCTATAATATACTACTAGCTGGCTCGACAGACGTTGTCCTGTCTTAACGATGACTATTTAATTTGAATTGGTAAAAAAAGCCATTGCGTCAATTCTATGTCAAATGTCAAAAGTTACATTAAAAAAGTTTACATTGTCCAAAGCGCTAAAGTTAAATTATGGTTTAAGTATTTTTAAATTTTCAAATTTTTCATGTTTTTTTACTATAAATTGAGATGTGAGCTATCCTATCTCCTAAGTTAGATCGAACTGCACACGGTGTGCAAATTTGATTGAAATCGGTTAAGTAGTTTAGGAGTCTATAGCGGACAAACAACGTGACACGTAATTTATATATATTAAGAAGACGGCACCAAGCTCTATAATTAGTTAAAAATAAATGACTACTAGAAGAGCGAAGAAGACAGTGATAGAGTAGTCAGAAAACAAGTGTATGTTGATTTTTCCTGAAAAAAATAAAATCTTCGATTTGCTGTCCATCGCTGGCGACATTGTGCGTCGATTTCGCCCGGAAACTGGCATCGGGTGAAGAATTCTGCTGACGGAGCTGGAATGTAGCTTTGTGTTCTCATTTATAACGTTTTCGGAAAAACCCGGTTCAGTCTTAATTATATCTTAAGTAGGTGTATACAAGGTAATCATGCATTTTTGGGTAAAGATAAAGATACACAATTTTTCTATTTTTAAGTTTTACAGTTTACACTATCAGCACTATCGACTACATTTATAATTTATCCGAAACAGTGATACACTTGGGAATAATTTACAAATGTCAAACTCGCCCTATAATATTCATTTTATAATCGCCCTATGGATTTCAAATACGCGTGGGTGTAGCGCATCCGTCTCAGCCACCATATTATGAAATAAATTTAGTTTATTGGCGTTTCGTCGTTTTTTACTTTGTTCAAAAAATAAACCGACCATATGATCATAGGTGTCCATTATCAAAAGTCATAAGGTGGCCCATCGCTAGTTTGCCATTTATTTTCGTCTAGCTGCGCCCCGCGGTGTTTCCCGTATTTTCTAAAATAAAGAGTAGGTAAATGTGCTATGTACTGCTCTAGGTTATAAGCTACCTTCCTACAATTATAATATTTAGTAGGATGTAAAAAAACTACGCTTTACTAAACTCATTCAGTAAATACACCTCAGTGAGTACAAAATAGTTAAACTAGCGGAGGTTAACCGACTGTGTAATAAAGAGCAGAAGTAAGAGCTTCATTATTCCACGTCTCGCTGGAGCCTGCACCGGGCACGGCTAGAATTTCATTCCGACACGGAATGGTCTATGTCCGATAGATTCCCGACCGGACACTATAGATACTTCGGGTATACAGGCTGTTGGTTGAAATTTGGATCAGCGACAGCATTGTGGATTGAATCAGAGATAGCTATCGATTTAGCTACCTAACTGTAGTTTGAAAATACTGACCAGCAGACGTCTGGAATCGTTGGTTTTAAACGGTTTTATTTAGCTTGGGTTGTTTGTTGTAGTTTGTTTTGTAGGTCAAATCTAGTAATTGAAATTACACTCCCTTCCAGTCGACAGATTGTTTTGCGATCTCAGTATGCGTGTACTAAATCGGTAAGTACAGAGATCAAGTGTCACCAAGCCAATGTTCCATGTTTCAGTTTACATTTCCACCCTGTATATAAGTTTGTGCGGCTGTCAATCGACCCTCGTCGAGGCCGGACGGAGCGTACGATATCGGACGGGCCAGGGCCGGCTGTCAGCCGCGCGCTCCGCTTGATACTAATCGACTCACACGCCACACATCACCGTCACGAGATGGGATTGACCCTTCGCGATCCAGCTGACCCTACATTAGGTCAGGATTTAGAACACGATACCACGTCCCCTAGGTGATTCATAAATATGTGATACCAGATTACCGGATTTCGGCCGGCCGGTTATAAACATTCTTCATAAAATGCAAATAGAGATATATCGGGGCTCGTATTTTACGCAATTTGACAACGATTTTACAGGGACACAGTTTTTGTTTTATCTGCGATCGTAAACGACAATTTGGGTTACACAATTTATACGAGTCCAATTAAATTGCGGTGGCGGTGAGCGCGCGATATGGATTTGATTTCGGTGGATATATTGGAATAGTTTGCAGTTTGTGTAAAACAATGTCGAATTTAGCTTGATGTTTAGTGACGCGCTGCAGTAAATTGTTGATGGCTGTTGGTAAAGTGGCAACTTTGCATCGTTAACTGCTGTTTTGTAGTTTTCTGATGTAATGGTAAACTTTTACGAAAGCTGAGCCGCAGTTGGCAGAGAACTGCACGTAGCTACTAGTACAAGGTAGCAGTTGTATGTGTGCTGAGTGGAGTGAAACTTTATTTGCTAGAAATGCAGTGAAAGCAAAGGTAGAGCAAACATTTTGTAAAGCGTATTTTTGAAATAAGCGCTTATTGGAAACTAGAATTGTATCGTGGTTACAATTTCAATTGTATCGATGCCCTTGTGACCTCTTTGTAAGACAAATACGAATAGAATCTATATAACTTATTTACAAATATGTATTTCTTTGTTTGGGTTTGAATTCCGAAAACATTTATTCGAATAAGTTAAAAATTTATTGGCCAAAGACCTAAGGTCAATTCAGACTTCCAAATCTGTGAGACCAAAGGCCAAGTTGTACCACACCGGGTTATCAGAAGAAGACAATAATGAAAAAGTAACTGAATAATCACTGTAACATTACAGTCATTTACGTCTCTTACAGATCCTCTCAACACTGACACACTCCAGGGCCGCATCGCTGCCCCAAGTGATCGTTGACGTGGCCCGTCAAGCGTGACGCGTCGCGTCACAAGGGACGGAACGCGTCAGGCGTAACGTGACGCGCCCACGCGTGCCTGATTTACGCTCCCATCCGCTATTTTAATTTTCGAAAGCTTCCTGTTTTGATGCTCCGATTTAGGGGAAATTATAATAACACCCACTAAGCGCTCCGAGAATATACGCGGGCAATATTAATCACTCGGGTGGTTATGATGACATGGACCGATGTTTTGATTGATATATAGTTAATCAATTCTACATAACAACTCAACGTGAAGTCTGTTCTGAAATTATTGATCGAATAGATTGTGTAAACTGTGGCAATTGTTTTTAGTGAGGTGATATGGGAGTATATAAGTCTTCGAATTTCGTGTTTTGTCTTTTTCACTATAAGCTTTTTAATGCGTCTGAAAAGGACAAAGGTTAAAAGAACTACACGAAAGGTACTCCACGTTTTTTAATAACAAAGTTGGAACAGTAGTTATTTACGAGTTAGCAATCTATACTAATATTATAAAGAAGTAAAGTTTGTGTGTTTGTATATTTGTTAAATTGTAAGGGGTAATCTCGGGATCTACTGAACCGATTTAAAAAATTCTTTCACCAATAGAAAGCCACATTATTGCTGAGTGTCATAGGCTATATTTATTACCTGAAAAAAATAGGGATAATTAACAAAATAAGATCAAGTAAAAAAATTGCAACCAAAAACCTAAAAAAATAAATAAAGTATTTAATCTTAAACACAATATAAATAAAATGGGACAATAAATAAAAAATAAAGTTACGATAGATGAGAATAAAAATACGTTTATAGATAAAAATGTAAAAAATTATAAGAGAAAATATAAATTAGTAATTTAAAAAAAATCTACTTTTCACCCGCATAAAGACGCATTTAATCTACGTTTATCCCAAAATATTTAAAAAATGAATATAATATATAGTAATAAAAAAATATATGCCTGCGAATATAAAATCCGTATTTTTATTACGTTTATCTCGCACGATACTTTCCATAACATAAAAGGGTCCACGAAATTAGCCCCTGTTCAGTCTTAAAGCAAACAACATCACCGTTCTTTCGGTTGAAATTTCGACGTTTTAGACCTTTGAAAGTCACGGGAGCGTGACGTGATTAATTCTGTTGAGTGAGGTCGTTTCGGCCCAGTCGGTGTTATAGGTGGCCCTTATGACCGGTGTGGCCCCCGAGCTCCTAATTGAATCCCTTGTTGCGGCCCTGGGATTATTAAAACGTAATTCAGTGTCTGCTGCATGGGCCTGATTGTTTTTGATATTTGTCTGAGTTTGTTAGTTTTAGTTTGTAATAGTTACATTTAGGTCGTTTTGGAGGATGAAAATTTGTAAAAAGTATTTAAATTTTAACAGTTAGGCTGTTAGTTATGAATAGTTTATGATTGTTTTGTAATTTAACTTCAAAATTATTAATAGTGATTAATCTCTTTAATTTTTTCATTATTTAATTTGCTTGTCCTTTAAAAACAACCGCTAAGTCATGTCAAAAGCTGCCAGGCTCTCTAAAATTCCTGTCATCAGGACTTTTATGAAATTACCTACCTTACCTTAGTAAAATTAGTAATTAGTAAAAATACTGAAATATAAATGTCGCTGATAAAGATAAATCTGCTCATAAGTTCACCGAACATTGTTATAAGGTCTCACAAACGTTAACTTAACAGAAGTTTATTTTGTACCAGAGAACGGAGGTAAGCCACCGCAGTGCCAACTTCTGCCACCACAATTAACTGGCTGAATACTTACCGCAACTTGCCAGTACCGTACTACTGTATTTAAAGGTAACTCTTTTAACCGTTTCTAAGAATTTAGATTGGTTTTTAGTACCATAAAATAATTTTGTATGTGAGGTTTGAAAAACAATTGTCTATATTTTTACATGGCATACTTTATCTCCAAATCAAATAATATTTAAATCCATCGCATCTTATGGAGTTATGTATTTACCTTGTGTAAATACATAACTCCATAAGATTAGCATTTCCTATAATAGCAAGCCATATTAACATGTCATCAGCAACCATTTCACTGCTGGGATTACAGGTCTATCCTCGAAGAATGATTAGGCCGTATTCCACCACGCCGGGCGAGTGCGGGTTGGTGGATTCACATACACCATTGAATTTCTTTTCCGGACGTATGCAGGTTTCCTCACGATGTTTTCCTTCACCGCCAGTGGTATGTAAATTCGTACATAAGTTCCAAAGAACTCATTGGTACGAGGTACTCATATTTAAATTACCTACATCAGACCAAAACGTTGTTGGAATAAAAACACAAGTCTGGTAAACCAAAAACAATTTAGCCCTACTCTCTTCTTGGAAAAAACTAATTGAAATCTGGCTGGCGGGCGCTCAGTAGGATGAATTTCTATCTAAAAATACGTAGGTACGGAGAATTGGATAGATAAAAATGTATTTAAAAATGGGAAAGCGAGTGCCCCTAACATCCGTAACTGGAAACTGCATTTGTTCATTTATTTTTCTATCGAATATTTGCAGATTCATGCAGGCCTACGGATCGTGATTAAGTACGTGTAGGTATGTACAAAAACTAAAAAAATGAACAAAAATCTGAACTACAATGCTTGCCATATACAAGTTATGTGTGCATTATCATCTATCATAGATCCAGAGTGTCAAATCATAACATGTTACACAACTGTGCTTAGCTGAGCATCTCCGATATTTCTCGAAGGAGTAAAAACTGTTCAAAAAGTATGGTTCGTACACCGGTAGTAATGGTCTGGCATGTGTCCAATCGAAGTTCCGACCGGAGCTAATGAGCTCGTGGGTAATGCGACGCCGAGGCAATCGCTGCACACTACGTGTGTTACTGCACACCTACCGACAGCTTTTACAGGGCTTGTCGGAGAACTGAAGGAACTAATAGAGTTCGATTGTAGACGACAGAACACGGCACAGTGTAGGTAGGTGTCTTTTTTTTACAACTAGACATGCGTTTGACCACAATCTCACTTGAGTGTCTAGTGCGAGTTTTTTTCGTGTAGTTTACGTTAACGCGATCGCTAAGATGGGAAGCGACGATGTGGTCGAAGATGTAGCACACTAGCCTAGGAAATACGTATTCACTCTTCTTATCTGACTCAATACGTCAACATCTATTGAAACCATTATTAGATTTACATTCCATTTAGGTAGGCAAAACAAATACGCTGATTGGGATAGTAACATTTTGCGGAGCGGGTCGATCTAGTCCGTAATTGCTTCATTTGTAAGGAATTCGTCAGGGTGATACAAAATTGTAAATATTAAGTAACTTTTTTGGTACTTGAGATTTTAATTTTGATATTTCTGTGCTTAGTAGTTTACTCATTTTGAATTAGAAAATAGGAAGAATCTTGAGAATGAGGCTAAAAATAGCTAAATCGGTGTAGAAATGTAATCCAATGATAAGTTCATTCAGATTTGTGTAGCTTAATGGCAATAAGCGGAGTAAAAACACCTGTCACTTACCCAAAAACTTTTACACTTAATTAGTGAAATTAATGTACAAAATCAAAATATTGAAAATTCTCGCGCGCGCCATTAGTAGGTACTTCTCCAATCCAGTTATAAAATTAGCAATCTCTGAACTTCCGAACCGACTTTCGGCTCCGAAACTCGCCGACTCCGCAATTAACAAGCGCTTTTTAAACTCTTCAAGATTGTAGTAGTTCAAAACCCCAATTTGACGGCATTCTCCGAAGTCACCGCTCCGACCTAAACCGATTACAGGCCCGCAAACTCCGCGAAGAGATTGTAAGTAGGAACCACTAATTCCTCGCTTGGTTTCCCTCCCCTCCAGAACTTCTCGAGCACCTGACTGAATTTTAAGCACTCAAACTTCCAAGTCCCGGACTAGATAAATCAGAAAATGAACGGCCAAATATGCAAATTATCTATCAGTTGTTAGTTGCCCGAAATAATGTTGTTTTCGTGCCGAGTAGTTGCGAATTAAAGTGTAATTTATGAACTGTTTGGGCGTTTCATATCGCGGCTGTTGTAAATGTATAAACGGCTTACGCTTGATAGTGTCGCGGTTATTGGTGGTAAAATCGGAGTATTTATTTGGTTATTTCAATGATAGTTTGAAATCAAAAGATATGATCAAATTAAATGGAAATTGCGTTTATTTTGACTGTTCACTTTATTTCAGCTGAGGATACGCATCACTCCGTCATTGCAAAGCATTGGCTTTAATTCGGTTGTGTGGAGACTATTGAAATAGAAAAACCATAGCTAAAAACAATAAAAAAAATAGACGAACTTTACAACTGCCTTTGATAGTCAAAAGCTATTCGACGAAATAATCTCTGTCGTCATGAAAAAAATGCCCAATAAAGTAGATTGACCTGCAATAGCTCGGCACTCGGCGCTAATCCAGCACCTCGCTGGGACTGAATATCTGCATTCCTTTGGCTCGCGAACAATGCGCGTCACACTCGCGATCCGGCTCATACCGGATCAAGCCGGTAAATTGCGTTAAGCCGACGCTGCTCCAGGCCGATAGAGCCTGCACTTTACACCCGAACATTCATACCACAAAAAGGTGAACTTTGAGAGGTGACAAAAGCGAGTGAATAATTGGCGCGCGGCGCCGTACATAGCCGGAATTGCGGTTTGAATTTTAAGATGACATTTTCTGTTTGTAAAATAGAATGGCAAGCAAAAAGGCAGATCGCGGGATATATAGTCACTGCCGCTTATAGACAAAATGCAATGTCCGCCATTTTACGTTTCGTTTCATAGTTAGCAAAGCGCTGCTTAAGGATACTTGCAACATTAGTGGAGTTGTCGATGTGATGTTATCTCGGTGTAGGCAGCTGCTCTATCCGCTTTTCAATGTATAACAACGTGCACAATTTTCATGAAAGAAGAGCCTTA
Source organism: Alcis repandata (assembly GCA_949125135.1). Taxonomy (NCBI): domain Eukaryota; kingdom Metazoa; phylum Arthropoda; class Insecta; order Lepidoptera; family Geometridae; genus Alcis; species Alcis repandata. Next base: position 2,718,675 of record OX421226.1, on the reverse strand, counting down.
AGTATCCGCGTAAACTCTTGCTGTCCACTCCGCACTTTATTAAATAAATATTCCAATTTCATATCATCCTTATTCAAAATTTGGCGCCAAGCTAATTTTATTACTACATTACGAACCTTGACGAAACTAATCACGAAAACATTTTTAGCTACATTAAAACTCATTTAAATTTCAAATAAATTCACCATTATTAATTAATCCAGCGTCACTCAATTCAAATTACGTGTCAAAAGACTTAAAGCTTTTGCAATCAACCTTCATTAGGGCATATTCTAATGGATGTTATGTTACACAGAATAATAAATCAGTAAGGATACTCTGCAAAATCATGCTTCTAATTAACGTGCTGATGTTACGACATCTTCGCAAATGAGTTTAGGTCTGGGACAAACCCGCGCGACTGTGACATAAGTCAACTCTAATCAGAAGTCAATGTCAATGTCAAATCAATTTTTTTAGAGGCTTGCGTTAAACCGCCATTTCGCTTGATTGTGAATCATATCTTTAGTAAACACAAAAAAACACATCTACATCTAAAGCAGATAGTTAAATTCGTAATTAAAATTACTCGGCTGAGAATCAAACCTGGCATCTCTTCCTCATAAGGCAGACTTGTTACCACTAAGCTAAACCGGTCAGCTGTTAGTTAGAATGGAGGCATATTAACTTCCGCTGCCAAATGGCTGTCGCTTGCATTTGGCCGGAGCACTCCCTTCAATATTTAGCTTCGTAACCCTAAAAACTTCTCGGTTTTACTCTGTTATAACCTAATTCTCAGAAAATATCGCCCTTTGAGAATGAATAAACTAAATCTAGAATAGACCTAAAATCCCAAAAGGCTACTGCTTATTATCCTAAACTAATTAAAAAAAATGGGTTGTACCAACAATGGTTGTACCAAGAGGGTTACACTTACCATTGAGTGATGCCAACGATTCTAACCAAAATATAAAATGTTGTTTTAAACTAAACCCAGTTTGTTTACCCTCATTTTACAGCGATCAGGTCATTTTACTGTTGAGGCTCGCATTCGATTATCCCAGACGAGAATAGTATAATAGCAAACTTTTAGGCTAAATTATACGAGCGAATGGATCGGGCACATGTGGACACTGCCTAATGTACTATTGTAATGGATGGCACGACCCCCAGCGACCAAGAATTAAACAGCGCCCTGTAATGTCTTCAACGGCTACAAGAATTGCCCTAACGAATTATGGTGAGCCCATTAATTTTGTGAGAAGACCTTTTGGTATACCCGCTTACACATATATAAGTACTAGCTGCGCCCCGCGGTTTTACTTGTGCAATGACGATGATGGTGAAAAGTAAACTATGTCATTTGTATTGTGGTAGGTTGAATAGTTAAGGCGTGTATGGGTAATAAACAAACTTATATTCCCATTCATAATACACATATTAAGTACATAGAATGGTGAAAAAACAAAAATGCGTCGTGAACTCATTTGATCACTTTTTCACTAATAATAATAAAGTGGAAATGTTTATATTAAGCCTACTTATACTCGTACTGTGCACTCTACAAATCAGTTGTTTCAGAAAACTTGCGTTGTCTATTTCACTTCAGTCTGGGGCTAGACCTTTAACAAAATTAAATTCTGAAAGGTCACGTAAACATTAAAGTTTCTTTATCTCAAGCACTTGATAAAAACACCTACATGAGAAATTTTAGATGTTCTTAAACAAGTACTGGAGAAAAATTCAAGACATTTACAAATACTAAAAGGTGAACTTTTATTCGTACAATTTTTCTAAAGGTACTTTGAAATATTTTGTAGGTTAATTTTAGGGTAAGAACGGCTGATTGCTTGAAGTGCAGGGTGAGAGGCACCTTCCTACGAGTATGTCTGTGTTTTCCGAAAAAGTAGAACCGTATGATTGATTTGTTATCTTTAATCCACTTCATCATAGACTGCATCATTGCTCGCATAACGTAAAATATAATTTATCAAGGTTTTTAGTTTTAGGTTGAGTACTGATTTTTATCTAAAATGTTTGATTCATGTTTTTATGAAATAAAGTTGAAAAATTTGTGTCACCTTTTATATATATTTAAATAAAAGTGATAAATTTTTATTAAGTTTAGGTTTAGCAATAAGTAAAAGTTAAAAATACTTTAGCGTGTCCTTTTTATATGCCTAAGCTTTTAATTTAAAGGATAAACACACGAATACCACCTCGTTTATGTAGTCGCCTCAGTCACCGACCCAGACGTTCTTCCCAGGACACAAATTATTCTCCTCTTCTGATGATTCCTGCTACAGGGGCCCTATTCTTGCAAGTGAGATATTCTCTCGGACACTGTCACAACGATGCGGTATACGATGAAACACGCTTGCCTAGAAGAAACCGGTTCGCTTGCGTCTTGAAGACACCCAGATTATTATCTATCTATAGGGAAACATCCACTCGGGCAGATCGTTCCCCTCTAACGGTTCGCACAATAAATGTAGGGCTTTAAGCGCAGCTGGACTTGGTGTCCGTAACCGATCACCGAAGTTAAGCAACGGACGATACGGTCTTTAGAAACCCAAAATCAGAAATATTTATTGACCTTAAATAACATTGAATGTTACACCTAAGTGACATTTATAAAGATTTTTTTTATTTTAGAATTAAAACTTAAATACTTACGCTTTTTTGCGTGCTTCATCTTCGATCACATCGTCGCTTACCAAAAGGCGAGTTGGTGGTCAAACGCGGGTTTATTCATTATAAAAAAAAAACTGAAATATACTAACTATTACGACCGTTAATGCATTTATTTTGCTAGCTCCGTTCGGACAAAAATGAGGATTCTGACAATTCCATTGATATATTCTCTTAATTTGTAGAACGGATGGATGACAGCGGATAGCATTTACAACTGAGTGCTACCGTGGATTGGCTGATCTATTAAATTGTAGGTCCCGGACCTACAAACCTTGTGTGTCCAAAAACAACCGCCAAGCCATGTCAGAGACCTTCAGGCGGCCTATAAACTCTGACCCCAGAGCAACCCAATTTCCCTATATTTCCCAAACCCAATTTCCCAAAGTAGCTATGGCTCGTGGTTTCATCCGCTTTTTTCAGCTTTAAAATCAACCTTGCATAAAGTAGAAATTATGCCCCAGCTTTTTAAACTTTTAAACCACCATATTAAAGCAAATAAAACAAAAAATAAATATGCAAATCGGTCCAGCCGTTCTCGAGTTTTAGCGAGATTAGCAATCAGCGATAAATTTTTATTTATAAGAGGAAGAAGAAGCAGAAGATGTCATGACAGTGAGAGTGGGCGAGATATTCTCGAGCGGCCAAGAATAGACCTCAAGCCGCCTATCAGACTGGAAGGCTAATCCCAAACTTAATAGCTTCGTATATCTAATCATATGTCTCAAGTAATTGCTGTTACATAGAACTAGATCAAATTACTAATTTAACTAGATTTTTGTTGTAAGCATACCGTTTATTTTTATTTTATGGTAATTATCTATTTATCATCTGTTCTGGAGTTTATCGTGGAATATTTTTGACGTTCACCTACCTTGTTGTATTTAATTATGTTTTTTGACATTCTGTGAAATCAATTATTTTTATTTGACAAAGTATGTTAAAATGGTCAATATAGAAATTAGTTAAAAGTTCTTAGAAAACTAATCTACTAGGTACTTGAAAATTAATAAAAAGACAAGTACTAACAAGCCTTCACAGTATTTATTTGCAGCTAATAGTAGTTTATGCAACTGTCATATAATGAAGGGTATTAAAACACGAGTGTGTTTATGAAACGAGCGCAGCGAGTTTCATAATAGTAACGAGTGTTTTAATACCTGTGTTATATGCAGTTGCATACACTACTTTATCTACACTAATGCTGTTACATTCTACTTATGTTTACAACATTTTTTAAATATAAAATATTTTATCTTCACTAATAAAAACGTGTATTGTCACAGTGAACTTGGCGCGCAGGGCGGCCAATCAGGAGCGAGCGCGCACTTGGCGCCGCTGCGCGCGCAGGGCTGCCAATAAGGAGCGAGCGCGCGATGTTATAATGAGATTTTACGATATCGATGTGGATATTATAACATCATGTGAAATTGCTTAAATGTTGTCTGTGCTATAACAGTAGTCATTATAATTCAAGTATTGGAAACATAAGTAGAATGTAACAGCATTAGTGTAGATAAAGTATATTATAAATACCTACATAGTGCTCACCTTTATGAAAGCAGCTAGCGGCGAGCGGTCAACATCTAAACACGGACAGGATTGTTCATTGCGTAATTTAGGTAATTTGTCTGAAACACCTAGTTAAGCAGCGCTACCAACGCTAATCAAGTCTTAACATGCAATTAAAACCGTAACAGCTTTACAAACCAACCGACTTACCTATAGAGTCGGCCAAATAATAAAACTAAAATCCGTCAAAGGATGAAATCAGTTTTGTTCAGTAAACTCGATGGTGGCGCCATCACAGAACTCTAACGATAAGTTGTCCTGTAAACAACTCTCAAAAGTGTCGTTTGCGATAGTCGCTGTAATAAAATCACAAACTTGTCTACAATGAAACCGGAGTACTTTAAAAAGTAGAGTTAAAATTGTCGTTCATTAGATACTTCGTCACCAAACGCATCACCAGGCTTGGGAATTATACAGTATTGACATTTCCAATCATAGACACTTCAGGTGCATACTTTACAATTTTTAAACGTTTAAAAACAGCTGAGATTAATTTTAAATTTTGAAATTATCATTCATTTTGTCCCAGTATTCGAATGGCAAATGATAGGCACCGTCGTCTAATTAACATAATATATATTATTTCAACTAGGTATACCACGTGTCGTCTAACTAATGACACACTAGTGGGATAATCCAGTACTTTATTGCGAAGTTATATAAAACATTAAAAGCGATGCTGGTTTAGTCTGGTGAACGATGACCTTAAAAAGTAAAGTTTAAAGCGCGAAGACACCGGCTGCCGACACTACGTGAGAAGCTCTATAAAATAGTCACGTTTAACGGCGAAACTCCGCCGTTACATTCTTTAATTTTTTTTGCGGTTGATCGTAATAAAAAGGATCCTAATGTCTTTGTTGTAGACGTGCTACGGCGTAGCTCACGTGCTTCGTAGACGTGCTACGGCGTAGGCGTGGTACATTGGCCAGATTTATGTTACAAGGTTAGTTACGAGTGGATGATAAAGAGCAAAGAACTTTCTTCTTCTTTCTTTGAGATCGGAGTAGCTGTAAGTACTCAAGTTATTGTCGAACAAATAAGCAATTAACAAAGTATCTCAAATATTTTTTTAAACTAGCTTTTATTGCGTTTTCATCGGAGTAACACAAGTACATATTATTATATCTATAAATTTAATTAGTAATTGGAGAGTGGCACAAAATTAGTTTATGAGATTTGGGCTAAACAAACAAACCTATACTGCAAATTAAATAAAAGCTAGCACCAACACGCACATTTTATTTCCTCGGTCAGTATTAAACATGAAAATATATATCACAAATTTCAATATTTCATAAAAAGCATTTGCAAAGTTTGGTAATTGTTTTTCTTCATTTTTTACACAGGCAAGTAGTTGCAAAGCGTTCCATATCTTATTCTGAAAAAAAGTTTAGTAAAAACTTATTCGATCATTCGCTTTAAAAGAAGAAACATAGGTATGCGTAGGTCTATATACCTATACCTATACCTATACCTATACCTATACCTATACCTATACCTATACCTATACCTATACCTATACCTATACCTATACCTATACCTATACCTATACCTATACCTATACCTATACCTATACCTATACCTATACCTATACCTATACCTATACCTATACCTATACCTATACCTATACCTATACCTATACCTATACCTATACCTATACCTATACCTATACCTATACCTATACCTATACCTATACCTATACCTATACCTATACCTATACCTATACCTATACCTATACCTATACCTATACCTATACCTATACCTATACCTATACCTATACCTATACCTATACCTATACCTATACCTATACCTATACCTATACCTATACCTATACCTATACCTATACCTATACCTATACCTATACCTATACCTATACCTATACCTATACCTATATCTATACCTATACCGGCTCAACGATCTGATTGGTCAGGAACCAGACTTAGATTTGTTTTGTACCCGTTACAATCGTTTTATTGAAGCATGTATTGGTTTTTAAGTAATTTTAATGTTAACACCTAGTTAAAGATTTGTTATTGCGGCTTGCTGTGCTCGTTGGCTTTGCTGTAAGCATAGCAAGCATTTAAAAGTAAATAAATAAATAAATACCTATGCCTAATACCTATAGTATAGAGGTAGATACTTACCCTCGCTAGCGAGAGATTTCCACGAAATCGTAAAAGCCAATTGAACAGCTAAATTAATGGATAAGCGCTTCTAGGAAATCGCCAAATTCAAATTGTGAATTTGGCGATTTCCTAAAGGTAAATTCAATGTATCCAATGAACTAATAAAGCTTCTTAATCAATAAATCATTGATACGATTTCAAACAGTTATTGCTCCTTTAATCTGCGTCGATCCTCTAGAGGTATAATCTTAAGGGGCAGAATTTGACGTGCCTCTATCTCGCTCGCTCATTTTAACATTTTTGAAATTATAAAATCACTGAATAAAATTATGAAAAGTCGCATTCGGTTGAGTTGTTCAGAATAATATTACAACTCGAAATTCGCAAAAAAAAAATCAGCTGTTCCATAGAAAAATGTCAATGACACTCGACAAAATGTATAAAACAGCTGATTTTTTTTCACGAATTTTGAGTTGGTCCCATAGTAAAAGTTGTTCATAATGATGAGTACTAGCACTTTTCGGCTTAGCATACCCTTTATGAATAACCCTATATAATCTTTATCTTAATCTTTATGTGAGACGGTGTGGAACGAAGATGGCGTATTCGAGAACGTGGACGCTGGAACTACTTCTGGCTGTTAAACGCGTGAGTGAACAATGAACATGCTGCGAAGAGATCGGCGAAATATTTTCGACTTGACAAGATCACATTGAATTTTGTTTTAATATTTTTATTACACTAGCGGCCCGTCCCGGCTTCGCACGGGTAGACTTTGGGATAAACGTAGAGTAAATTGAAATCGGTCCAGTCGTTCACGCGTGATGGCGTGACCAAAGGTGTTGAGAATAATTATAGGAACTCTTTGTTATAACCTCTATTCTCATGCTATTGCGTAACTATAGCAACCGTAGTTTGTTGATGCTAACTTGTCAATTTATAGTAAAAATTATCAGTATAATAAAACGCACACTGTTTTGATAGATATGATTGAATTTGAACTTTGTACAGAGGTAATAAAGTGCAAATGGACTCTTGGACGTTAGGAACATACCTACATTACTTAAACAACAGTGAGTGCTTGCAATTCAATATGAACTTTATACAATAGCAATAAAGCTCGTTTTAGTTAGAAAACGTTTGTATGGGAAAAATAAAAGGGCTGTTTTTTATATTTCTGAGAGATTTTCTTAATATTTTTTTTTCCGTAAGAACCTTCTCCAAATAATAACAAATACAACAAAAAAAGAATTAGTGAAATCGGTCCAGCCATTCACGCGTGAGGCCGTGACCAAGGAAAACTGGTTTCATTTTGATATATATAGATAGATAGATAGATTATAGAGAACTCGAGATCTTTGTCAAGTTGAACTTACACTGAATGCGTAGGTTCCGTGTACATACGAATTAAGCTAACGACCTACCGAAAACAGTTAATACAACGTTTAATATATTACAATTGTCCTATTCCAAGTTCTCAGAGTACTCTAGAAATAACAATTATTTCAGCGTTGAAACATAAAAATTTAAACCTTATGTCTATGTGGTTACGGTATAATACTTTATCGGGAAAAAGGGTCAGTTTCAAACGATTGGAGACATTGAAGGGATATGAGCGCATGGTCGAGCGAACTCGAAGGGACCGGACCTTTTGCTTTGTTATTTTGGTAACGATAATGATTCGGTGCTATTCAAGCGGTAACTGATGGTAGTAGATACTGTGCGCTGGCATATTATCAGTATAGTAGACGGCATCGGTTGGTCAAGTAATTTTACGCAATCGCCATAAGGATCCGCATAAATGAGCCACCGACTACAGCCAGTGGTGGCAGGCCACGAGCACTTTACATAATTTTTCATACATTTTGCGTGTGAGAAAAAGATGCCACAGAGGTGTCAAATTTAGTTTAAGTTATTGCTGTAACATTTTTACATCCCATCGCATTTCCAAAAATAGTTAATCAAATAAAAGTTAATTCATGTAAGTGCGCAATAAAACTAAACTACTGAATTTACGAGGATCAACACAAAAAACCGAGAAGGACTCACGTCCATTGTTTTGTTTGGCTATTAAAGAGAGACAACGACGAAACACATCGATAAACCGCAAAAGCTCACAATACGCTTCACTCGTAATTTTAATTTACGTACTTGACACAAGTGTTGAAATAAAAACGAACTCCACAGCTCATCGCGTTGATGATGATGTGCGAGATCTCTCATGAGGCGTTAGGAGATAACCCTAAAATACTTCCTAGAACTCGTGCAGACGAGATACTTTTTGTGGCGCGATTATGGTAATTAGCCTTTTCCTGAGTGGGTTTTCCCCGATTGTTTTAACAAAACACCCATAAGGGTATCTTCTAGGTAAACGTGGTCTACCGTAGACCGCATCATTGCTTCCCATCAGGCAAGATATCATTAAAAAAATTGAAACTTTTTGTCAAAATTTTTCCTCTTCTTTCTCTATTCTGTAAATATTGATATTTAAAAAAAAAATCGCACCATGTAACCATTTCAAAAGAATGAGTAAAATATCCATAAGTAAATGCTATGTTTCGTTAAACCGAATAAAACTTAACTACAACTAATAAATAAATATTGTGATGTTTCTCTAGATGAGGGACATATTCAAAGCCATTATAATTGAGGCTTACGTAGTATGAAAAATAAATAAATGAAAATTAAAAACTAGAAGCAAAAACTCACAATCAAATCATCTAAGTTCTCTGCCGGGACTTCGAAATTCACGAACACCCGAGCACAGCAGACCGCGTTTTAAAATGTCACTGACTGAATCACATAGTATCCTGTTTGCAAATCTACTGATCGTCACTGTTTGAAAAACTCAATCCCACTTGTCACCGCCGCATGCGAGTACTCAACATTGGTCATTATAACTTTGCTTCATATCCACGAAATGAATAAAATATAAATATGCTAGTAAAGGTTATAATTGTATCTATAGCACAGATTAAATAAGTCTGTTTTGTGAAAATTAGTTCCTTGCTTTGTAGTTGTCACCAGCATTCTATCGTCTAAAAAGTTTCTCGTCTGCAAAGCCCCTGATCGTCACTGTTTGAAAAACGCGAGCTCACTTGTCACCGCCGCGCGCGAGTACTCAACATTTGTCAATGTAATTATGCCTCAACTCATCCACGATGCTGCTTCGCTTGAAATATGGCAGCATTTACAGCGACGAGTTTATTCAGTAATGACGTCGAAGGATGTTGACTATGCGTGACGGTTAAGAAAATGGAGGAATGAAGCTGGTATTTCACCATTACAGTTTACTCGTACTTTTCATAACAAGGTAAAGAATGGAAGATGGTTCGACAGTTAATATAACAATCTTAACAAAGCTAGTTGATCAATGTCTAGTCTAGATCATATTTTATTTACCATCTATAGTCAAACTTGACAACCAACGTTTCACACTCATAGCTACACACTAGGATTCTCTGTGTCGGGGATGCATAAAACACACAAAAACAACTAATACCTAGAGCAGATATTTAAATTCATCATTCAAACATCAGCTCGCGCGGTCGGGAATTAAACACGGGAACACGGGGAACACGGGGAACACGGGGAACACGGGGAACACGGGGAACACGGGGAACACGGGGAACACGGGGAACACGGGGAACTCGGGGGGGGGGGGGGGGTCCTCTAGCTTGTGAGGATTTACTACCGCTGAGCCAAACAGCCAATAAATAAGATGTGATCTTTTCATCTCTACAAGGTTTGTCATCTCTACGCATTTTGTGTTAATCGCTAACGTTCTTATGCATAATCTTTGATGAGATAATTTAATAAAATGATCTGTCGACCCAGGCAAGAAAAGTCACGTATGAACACACTTTGGTGGACTACCTGGCTTGCTTGATCATGTCGATCCATGGAGTTTGTATACGAGTGAGTATCAGGGGCCAATTCTAACGCGTTCAAAATTATTACGCTCACTACCTTACATTATAACGTGCCAAAATAGGGCTACTGGGTTTCGCTTGTTTATCACTTGGCTCTACTCTATAAGCCTCTCCATGGACTTTTCGTTCTTTTATTTGCTTCATAAAAGCTCAAAAAATAAAAAGCCAAGGAAGGCTTTTTAAGGGTGCCATAAGCTATAATACTCAATACAAAACCCGTCTGTATTCTAATTCTAAACGACTGCCGACTGTAAAAGAGCTCCAACTCGCATTCCGCGGAGTAAATCGGCAGCAAAAATAAAGTGTCTACTTTATAAAAAGACCAACAGTTGCGAGGAACTGCATCTCACGATTTCTAAAGAAAAAGGAAAGCTCGTTTTCACGGCTCTTCCGAACAGTTGGTGCGAGTTGATAGAGTTTGGAAGCTAGTGTTGCCAGTTAAAAAACTCCAAGAATTTTAAACTGTAATGTGCACTTGACTTTGCATATCTTAGAAAAGTTTATTGGAACTCAATATCTCACATAAAATGAACATAATAAAATGTTTTGTGGCTCGGCTTGATTTTTTGTAAAATAAAAACGTGCAAAACAGTTTTTCTTATTTTAAAGAGAATTTTAGCACCGAGTGGCTAAAAACGTTCAGCATTACATCGAGCGTCTGGCAACACTACTCTGCGCGGGAATCTCTCTACAGAGCAAACATGGCGCGCCTCTCGTGATGAAATTCTACAGTTCAATTGTTAGACAAACATGGCCCACTGCCTCGCTCACTTATGTAGCCGACGGGCACGTTCTTTGCAACTGTTTGATGAAACACCGTGCATCGTGTTGAGACTGTTGAGAGCGGATGCAAACAGAGCTGCAGCGTGTTGTAAAATACACAAAATAGAGGGTAGTTTTGCTGTAACGTAATAAAATCCAAGATTTGTTCTTGTGTTTGCCAAAACGGCAATAGAGTACGTAAGAAGTAAGGATTCAATCTAGTACAGTTCTTAGATATTATTTATTGAATAGGTCGTTATTTGGCGGAAGTTCATCTTCAAAAACTGTTTGTTGTTGAGAGCTTTATGAGATACATTGGAATAAATCCGGTAAAACAGAAAACAAACTACTTTCGTGACATTTAATTTCTAAATCCAATCGTAACTCTATTTATACTCTGTCATGTACATATTAATGTGATACAGGTCAAATTGGATTCTGAACATCAAAACCATTTTCGCTAAACGGTTCACATCCTTACCACAAACCGATAAACGGTTACAAACGTGCCGAAATAGCTCGATAAGCCGCAGAGCCATTATAAAAATGGCCGACGTCGTAAAGTAAATCACGATTACGCCCACCTGCCTGGAACCGCAGCCTACACCAGATTAGTATTATGTCACTACGCCCTTACGCGTTCAGGAAATTGGCAATATTCACATACGTTGCCACACCGCAGCTATCTAGACTAGACCAGACAAGTGGTACTTAAGATCTTGACACGTTCAGATAAACGTAAGATGCATGGTTTCGACTCGAGTGGGTTCTTTAGTTAAAGTTGGCGCCCAACGTGGGAATAACGACTTTAGATTATTGTGGTAAACATTACAAACATTTCATTGTTTAATAGTAGCAATTCTTTAGTTGTGTAATTATTTTTGATTAAAAAATTAACGAGTTAAATGGAACCTACGTGGTGAACCCATGAACTGATGGAAAATTTTCTACACCGGTTTTAAGATGGAATAAAATTAAAATAAAGACTGGCCACCGGGTGCAAGACACGTTAATTTTTACTTATATAATTTTCAAGCCAGGTTTAGGTACTTATGTAATGAAATATAAAAAGGTGTGCCAAAATACAATACTAGTTGATTGAACAGGCATTACTTTGGCGCTAGATTTCTACCGCCTCCTCTACTTAGCCAACAAGTGGCAATGTGAGTGTTCAATTAAGTATACAGAACACACAGTACGCCTCCTTAATTAGTAAGTAAACCCATTTATGAGAAGCTCAAATACTGCCAAACACTGTTTTACAGTGCTGTCGCGGTTACATTATGATGAATCACCTCCAGAACAGTCAAAATACTTTTCTTTCCACTTTGAACCTTGTGCAACCGGCACAAAGTTAGAAATACATCCAATTTCGTATTTCACCGCGAGTACGTGTAGTAATACGTTACGTACACGATGGTAATGTATAATAGGCTTGAGAAAACATTGGATCATCTCCGTTGCTGTATAATAAATTCCTTTATCCGCAAGCGTCTTTTGAGACTAGAAATAAAGATCAGTGAGATTCGGTTGAATGGAGACGGTTTTGTTATAACATTTTATCAACATTCTGTTTATGAACAGCGCTTTATAGAACCACTTCTATGCAACGTAATGAACAATAATATTTTGAGACTGAGATTATTTTTTTATTGGACGAAAGGGAAATCTTTGCAAGACTTGGCTGTGTTGTTGAGATTTCGAGTAATGTGGGATTATATTTCATAAAACCAGTTTCAGTGCATGACACAGTATGTTAAGATCTTCTGAGAAAGACGTTGCGCTAAGAAAATTCTTTGGCACTGCGTTTTAGCACTTCTCGGAAAATCTATCTCAATCTCGTTAAACCTATATGGTTGCCTTCAAATAAAGTATCAAATTTTATACAAACACGTATCGCCTAAATCTTTCAAACTCCATATATCCGCACATTTTATTGCTTTAAATATTACAATACCACAACATGGGTCGCGTGCATGTGAGCCATAAATATCAGTTTGTTTTATGGCAGTCCAGTTGATGGCCGTCGTAAAACTGGCCACGACCGGAAACGAAGATTTGGCGCAGGTGGACACCGGACAGCCCATAATATCTGGGAGATGACTACATTACTTCTACACTGTGACACGGGTTATAATTAATGTACGTGGTGCCTTTGATAAAAGAAACAATTGTTCTAACTTCTTTGGAGCTTGCTGATAGAGCGCTGTTATTCTGTTACAAAATTTTATACAATTAAAACGTGAGAGCGCGTATTATGTTAATCGGCAAAATATACGACATTACAAATAAACTTTTGCCAATACAAGTATAAATTAATGATTCATATGACTTTCACGACTAGCACACAATTAACTTGAAATCTTACTATTTTATTTCCAACCAAGTTATAAGTATTAAGGGCGGAGAATTTCCAACAAGCACAAATGAAAAGAAAACTTATTAACACCCTCGCACAGCCAATATAACGGACGATTCTCGAAGGGCCCTCCGTCTTGAGAGACCCAACCCTCATTAAATCACCCCCTATTTCATTACCGGACATAGATCTCGACATAAACTTAAAACAATAGGACACACAATTGCCGCCAAGTCTGCATTGCTGGGCCCGGACAAACTTGAAGCATCAATCATGATCAAGGTCCCGAAAGTTAGCATTGTGGGACCTCGGACCGTCTCGCCCGATTATCCCGTTTATTATTGTTTGGACGCTTTTGTTAACTTCCCCGGAGATTTTATCGAGATCTTTTCAATGGGACAGCATAAAAGAACCGCTGATAATACTGCCACTACTAAAATGCCTGCAGTCTCATTTTCCTCCGAGCTTTGCGGCCGGCTTACACCACTGTATGTAATAAGCATTTGATGTTATTAGTTGCCTTTGTTTCCGTTTGTTCTCTATTTTGTTTACAAAGTTTTGTTCTCTATTTCTACTTAATCGCGGCTGTTATTTTCAATGAAATAGATTGCGATAACCCTCGTGTAGAAATAGGTTCCCAATTTCAAATATTGGCTAAAGAGTGTATTTGATCTTAGTGAACGACAAAATTGGCACGGCACCGGCGGCGTTCGCAGGTGTGCCAATATCGATACTGCAGGAACAAACTACGTGGATACTTACCTACTTTTATTTTGTGCGGCATCAGGGAAAATTGTGTTGGAAGAGCAAATACGTGTTTAGGATATTTTTTCGCACCTTCCATGGTAATAAATCAGCGCTAACGAATTAATCTCACAATGTTGCGGCTTCGAACAGCTAAGCTCATCACGAGATCAGCCGACCACTCTGATCCATTAATTCCGCTGTAACAAAGCACAAACAGCGATCGAACATGTTTAGACACAGCGTTACATAGAAAATCCATCAGACTCGCTACACCACATTAACAAGCGACGCAGTGTCCTTCCAACTTTGGCTTTAATCTTTCCATAGACTTTAACAAGGTATTAAGATAGTTGAACCCTTTTAATATTCCTTCCTAAGGCGTAAATCGTAATACAGGCATGTAACAAGCGGTAGCATGACTGTGGGTCTTAATTTAATTCCGCCGCTCTACAACCCGTACCCGAATTTCCGAAAAGTTTGCGATCCTAATTGAAGATTTGGCCCGAAATTCCGTCGAATATCGCCGCTTCAACTCCGACACATGTAGCAAAACCTAGACGCTGTGTAATTACTTTTTTTCTTTATTCTTTTGTTCTGTGTTTGAACAGGCTGTGCCTCATCAATTACGCTCCTGACGTGTAAAAGAGGTTGCTGTGATCTATCTCGATGATTGATTTAAATCGAGGCTCCTTTATAAAAATCAAATACGAATCGAGTCAGGCCGAGAGTAAATAGAAGTTATTCATCATTATGTAGGGCTTGTTTGTTCGGTTTTATCGAAGCAATTTCTCGTCGATTCTCATAAAGATGTTATCGTTTTTTCTGCGGCATGTGTCAGAGGCTATCCTCGTTGGGCGCGCGGCGAGCCGAGAAATCGGGACTTTCATTATGTCGCAGCGGACGGAGGTGTCGACTTTGGCACGGGATAAATTTCCCCTATATTAAACCGAGGACTGGAGTCAGCAGAAAGGGTCACCGTTCATCGGGATTTGTTGGACATGATATAGTGAGAGTGACCCAATTTTTGTTTCATTCAGTAACCGGGAGTTGGTTTACGGAAACTGTCGGTAAGTATTTCCCGCGGCGAGTTCGCCCGGTTTACGAGGACACCTCCGTACTGGGGGAGGAGGAATCGATTCGAAGCATGGCGAGGCCTAGGTTGAGTGGTAGTGGTAATGATTTCCTCGAGACAATGGGCCAGGGGAACAGTTTGCCGTTCTAATTATCGTTGTTAAGAGTTTCACTCGGTCATAAGCCGGAGTTTCATTCAACAATGGTGACACGTTTCAGTTTCATTGTTCGTTAATACGCCCGCAAACTTCGACTTGATTAAGATGACTAGCCGTAACAAGGAGGCGTAATTTGAAAGGACGGGCCTTAATTAATTTTATCAGGAAAACTGCGGCGGATTCTATGTGAGTCACTTCATCGAAAATAAATATAATAAAATAAAGGACTGTAAATGTTAAAAGCATTGAGCAGATATATATTAATACACTTACTTCAAGAGTCTTTTTAAAGTACATCTGCATGAGTTTATCAATATTGGAATAGAGCAGCTGCGTAAAATGGCCCGCTTAATAAACACTTTTACTGTTGCCGCATCCAATATTATTTTGAATAATATTATTTTAGGATTGTGGAAAATTACAGTATAAATTTATTTAATTGTTTATAAATTTAATGTTCACTTATCTGTGTATCTTACATCTGGTTTATTGATTATTTTGCGGTAATTTTATGACTTGAGCGTGAAAAAAAATTCAGAAAGAAAATTATTTTAGGGAAAATCATTTCTTGCTTATTTAGCATGTATTATTCTTTTTCACTGATTTATATTATTCTGTAGCTTTATTAATAAATAATTGTCTATAGTTCCAGTGAGGATGCATGATTGAATCGGTCAGTGATAATAATCATGTCGCAACTAGTTTTGCCTGCGGTTTCACCCGCTTGTAGATGTGACGGTGATCATGATTGTGATGAAATGTAGCATAGGTCCTTTTCTGTACCCCTGACAATGCGTATGCAATTGTTTATGATGATCGGTTGAGGAGTGAGATGTGAAAGCGTGAATAACAAACAAACCAAACCACTACCGCATTTGGAATACTATAGGTAGTTAGAACGACACAATTAATTAATTTATTAAACGGAAAATTACAAATTATAATTCATTGGAACAGACCACAATTTACCTATTGTGAACCTTCTCTACGATATATTTAAAAAAGCCTTTATTGCTGTTACTTAATATTAATTTTTAAAATTCATTTTGAAATGGGCTAAAATTGACTATTTTAAACATCGGTAAACGGTTATTCCGTCACAGCTTGTCTCCCGACAAAAGTCTTCTCTATAATTTTCAATATACTCGTATATAATCACATCAAATAGTACTTAACAGTGTGGGCCTATGATAGTATGTTACAATGATGCAATACGGTGTAATGCACAGCACAATTTTGTGAACTGAATTATAATGCTGCGTGGCTCGGGCGCTATTGTTGTGTTCGCTACACAGTATTGCTTATTACTATCACTGAAACCGATTCAGGCGTTCTAACCTAACTAAACTTCGGGTATACTCGTGTACTTTACAAGTTATGCGGTTATTCTAAACTGATAACGAAATTTACTCAATAATTATGTTAGGTTACGCAAAACGGAGGTACTAAACTAAACGAGGTTATTGGATTACTTAACTATTATGAAAATTTTTTGCTAACCTTGAAACGAAGTAAGTAAGAAAAATATTACTATACAAAATGTATGGTACAGCGTGCTATGGGCAGATTTTATTGCCATTTTTCTATGCTCCACTAAAAAAAAGCAAAGTAGGGATTCAAAAGTCATTGTTAAATTTTTATACATAATAGTTTTATTTTCATAATTTAAGTACTAATACATCAAACAGCGGATTTATCAATCTCGTTGCACTTTGTAATTTTCTCTTTGACGATTTGACTAATGAATTTAAGTAAATAATAAAAAAGACATTGTTACAAGAGAGCTCGATAATAAATAAATTTGAAGGATTATTGGCAGACAAGAGAAAAAAGAGGTCATCGACAGTCTTTTCATGAATATTTCAATATTCCCAAACACATTCTGGAAAAAATCTGCTCTTTTATAAAGACCTTTTATTGAAAGGTCTAAGACGTGTACCCAATCATTTGATAGGCCCCATATCACTGTACACCATTCTAAGATCATATTTTCCATAGCATTATCTTTATTTTTCACGACACAAATTGTACTTTAACTCCCCGTGTTAGGACTGTGTTTCGTTTGAGTTTGCTAAGTGTTGGTTCTGTACAGGGTTGCTGTTTGTATTCCTCGGTTAAACACCGATTTGGATGCGGGTGGCTGTGCTGGAACCAGTCTGGATATCTTAATAACGTGTGTTCAGGGTCTTATGCCACTTGCCGGCGTTAGGCGCATAAAGTTAACGGTAGACGTGAGTCGTTTCATATTGCATGTGTTTAGTACGGCTTCTTCTCATTAGGTATGATATTTAGAGATATATTGATATTTTGGGAGTGAGACGTGAATAAATAAATATTTTGTTGTCAATCTAGTCAAATTACGACGGCCTAGGGACGACTTTTTAAAAAGACAAAATTTCTAATTTAAAGTGTCGTTTATTCGACGGATCTCTTAAGACTAACTTAATATTTAACAAAGACAACTCACAACGACTCGCCAGTCAAAACATCCCATGTCGCTCTCTTATCAATTACTTCTACGAAGACCACCCGATTGCGCTGATCAAGCGCATACCCTAAAAGCCACAGGGCCAGACTCAGGTCGCATGACTTCTCCCTCCTGAGATTCGAAATTATCCGAAGGATTCGGAGAGTTTCGAAAATTACATTTGTAGCCTAATTTTCTTAATCTAATATATAAAACTATCAATCCGCAGATTACAATAATGAGGTATAAAACAATTGTCCAAATACTGACGCTATAAATTTTCACTTCACTGATATCATTTTCACTTTCACTTTTAGATTTTAATGCACTCACACTTAATTGGACGTTCTTCAGATCTATGTCTTCTAGTTCTATAGGTTCTGTATCTTCAGTCTTGATGTAACTAATGTGTGGTAAGTTGATAATTGGTAGTCTAGCGTAATTTAGTTTATCCAGCTGGTGTTGTCGAAGTTTTAGTACAAATCTATCAATTTTGATTTCACATTCTGTATCTTCTAGCGTGACAATATACGTTCCCAGGATATTTTCTTGTTGTACTTCACTTGAACAAATCCGTTGCATGAGTGTATTTTCTTTGGAAAACAGGATCCACCGGTTTGGTCGTATACGTTGGACCACGACGTTCTCAAGTTTTACTGGAATCAAGGTACAGGAACTCATGTTTTTGGAATATTTCATCAAATCCGAAATACATGGGTCCTTAATGAATTGGGCGGTGTTATCCTCGAAGCAGAGAAAGCTGGATTCGCCTGTCGCTTCGCACGGCTGGGCTAACGGCTCAGAGGTCAGTCCTTTCACTATTAGGTAAGGATATTTAGGAAGGATGATGTATGTCATATGATCATGGAGAATAGGGAGAGGGTACAATTTATAGTATATGTAGGTCTCTTTACCAATAAGCGGAATTTCTAACACAAATGTTAACTGATTTTCTTTAAAGAATGACTTTATACCAATACTCTCTTCAATCTTTACGAGATTCTCTTGATTAGCAGGAAATACTAATCTATCTGTTTGTTCAATATTTTTAAGTATAATTAGTAAGCTGTCGGAATCAATTATAGATTGATGTAGAGTATTTAACTTACTAAAAGCTATCGCAGTTTCCAATTCGTTCAATTTAACAGAAGTACTTTGAAAGTTGTGTAAAATCATAGAATATACATTAATTATCATATTACTTGCGTAATGTACATTTTCTTCCTGTTTTGCTTTATCTAAATTGTTTTGAGATTCTTTAAATTTCTCAGAGAGTTGCAATACATTATTTTTAATTGACTGTGTTACATTATAAAAACCTTGTACGACTTCGGAGACCAGAGTTACCTTTTTATTAGTGTATGCCTGTTTTGACTGAATTGTTTCGATTAGTTTATCGTATCTGTATGCATCTTCACTGTCCAAATTTCCCGTAATTATCTTAATAATGGAGCCTAAAGGATTAACAAGGCCTCTTTTTACTCTATACTTAGGAACTAACTGTCTATACTTACTTATAGTTAAATTCATAAAATATTCTACTTGAATTCTAAAATTTGAGAAAACTAAGTTTTTATATGTCTCATCATAATTAGCATCTACCTTACTATTTACGTCATTAAATTTAATGATATTTAATGTTAAGTCCTCAGATATCAAGTTAAAGTCTAATCTCTTCAGTATTGTCCATTTTTCAGTGCTAATCACTGCTGTTCCTTCCTTTAACGGTAGGACTCCTGGAATGCCCTCAAGTGACTGCAGTTGAAGGGCCTGGAGTTGGGTCGCTGCCATCAGGACCAGCACCATGATTAGGGCGTCTCTGTGGAGGACGTTTGATGTCTTTAATAGGGATTCTAATATCGCGCTTCTTTGTTGTTACAGTCACAACATTTCTATCAGCTTCTCCTACTACTACAGCTTTATCATACCGGGGCTTATCCTTGCTTCGCCGAATATTAGTTCCTTTAAAGAAAATTGTGTCGTCCGTATTTATATCAAATTCTGTTTCACCTCCTCTTCTGTCTTTAGCGTTTTCCTTTATTTTAATCATTTTATCAGTTATATTTTTATACAAAAATTTGGTTCGTTTTTTATGATCGCGCATTAGCACCTGCATATATTCTTTGTCTAAATTGATGTCAAAGGTATTTTTTGATTCCGTGTGACCGAAAACTACCTCGAAAGGGGTTAATCCTGTTACGGAATGAATGCTATGGTTGTAGGCCATAATGGCAAAAGTCATTACTGTTGAGGCGTCAGTTAGTTTACGTTCGTATTTCGCGAGTCTGTAAGTCTCTAAGAGGGTAGAGTGAAATCTCTCTATCAGACCCATCGAATTTGGGTTATTAGGCGTACCTAAATGGAGTTCAATTTTGTAAAAATCCAATAATTCCTTAATTAGTGAATTGTTGAATTCTGATCCAGAATCTGAGCTTATTTTCGTTGGTGTTCCGTAAAAAGAAAAGTACTTAATCAGCGCTCTTACTACCTCTGGAGCTGATTGGTTGGATACTTCAAACGCTTGACCAAGCTTACTGAATGCATCGATGATAGTTAAATAAGATTTTCCTTCTATTTTAAATATGTCTATGAAAAGCTCTTCAAAAGGCTTATTTTGCGTCTGCGTTAACTGCAATATAGGTTTAAGGGGCTTCCTGTCATACTTTAATTTTTTGCAAGCTTCGCACGCATTTATTACGGCGGCTACTGTAATGTCTAAATTGTGCCAAAAATAGGTGCGTTTTATGTGTGTCACGGTTTCTTTGATGCCACGATGGCAATTTTTACCAACGTGATATTTGTTAATAATAGCCTTTTGCTCGTCCTCGTCATCTACATAAATTACCCGTTCTGTACATTCCAAAATGTGAACAGTTCCCTTTTTAAATAGTGATATCACTGCTTCTGTAAATCTGGCTCTATGTAATGGATCTTCAAAGTATATGAAATATTTAATTTTAGTACGTATGTATTTTTTTAGAAAATCTTTAATTAGGTCAGGTCTATTTAGTGGCATATGGACTTCTAATATTTTTTGCTTTTTATTGGATATGTCTTTAATGGCGATTTCGTCTCTAAACCAAGTATACACTAAAATCTGGTTAGGCTTTGTATCGACCGCTTCATTTAAAATGGGGATTCCTGCTGAATCTGTATTACGTGCTGAATGTATGGTTTCAGATCCTACATTTGTATCTGTATCTGACGCTGTAATAGTCCCACTAGATGGCTCTGGTATTGAATATGGCGAACGCCGTTGTTTTTCGTCCGGGTCACTAATGCTGAGTGTACTTTCAGAATCTATTGAGATAGCTCTTTCTGATTTTGGGGAAACTGGGGTCTTTTTATTTTGTAAATTAACTATTTCGTCTGTAATTCTTTCACAATGTCTTTGTAAATCAAATTCTTCTTCGTCTAAATTTACTTGCATCGAACTACTATCCTTATCATCTTTACCCATCGCATTCACTTTTACTCTTGACAGAGCGTCGGCGTTTGTATTCTGTCGGCCGTTTTTATAAATTACGTCATAGTCGTATTCGGCAAGTCTCAAACGCCAGCGAGTTATTTTACTGCTCGGTTCTTCAAAGGAGTGTAACCACGATAACGGTCTATGATCGGTGTAGATTGTAAACTTTTTGCCGTACAGATATGGTCGGAAGTGTTTAATGGCCCATATGATAGCCAATGCCTCCTTCTCTATAGTGCTGTACCTACTTTCGGGATCGTTGAGGGTTCTCGATGCATATGCAACAGGACGATCGCTACCTACCGTACCCTGTGATAAAACAGCACCTATTGCATAATCTGAGGCATCCGTGGTTAAAATAAAGGGCTTTTCAAAATCCGGAAATTGCAATAAGGGTGCATTTGTTAGCAACTCCTTGCATTTTTCAAACGCTTCAGTAAATCCCTTATCAATCACTACCTTATGATTTTTCTTGAGGCATTTTGTTAATGGTCTTGTCAATTTTGCGAAGTCCTTGATAAACTTTCGGTAGTAGCCTACTAAACCAAGGAAGCTCTTAATTTCCGTTTGTGACCTTGGTAGGGGGAATTTTAGAACTGCATCGATTTTGTCATTATTAGGCTTTAAGCCGTCTTTAGTTATAGAGTGGCCTAGATAAAGTACTTCCTTACGAAGGAATTCGGACTTATCTAGCTGGACTTTAAGATTGGTCTGTCTCAGTCTTTCAAAGATTTTACGGAGTTTTTGTACATGTTCTTGGAGACTAGATGAATAGATAATAATATCATCTAAATATACAAGGCAGTGTATTCCTTGTAGGCCACGCAGGATACTGTCCATGGCTCTCTGAAAAGTGGCTGGAGCCGTCTTAAGGCCAAAAGGCATACGTAAAAATTCGAAATGGCCTGCCTGTGAACTAAACGCAGTCTTTTGTCGGTCTGCTTTGTCAATCTCAATTTGGTGGTATCCGCTGGCTAAATCCAAGGTCGAAAAGTAGTTACACTTACCTAACTTATCGAATAAGTCAGATATATTAGGCAGCGGGTATTTGTCGTCAGTCGTAGTGTCATTTAAACGTCGATAATCAATTACCATCCTGTATTTCTTTTCTCCAGAAGCATCAAGTTTCTTTGGTACAAGATGTACTGGGAAGTTCCAAGGTGAGAAGGATTCTTGGATGACTTTGTCTTTAAGTAGTTTGTCAACTTGTCGATTTATCTCGTCATTTATTACTTGTGGTTGTCTATATGGTTTTAAATAGATTGGGTCTTCATTCTGGGTTCGAATTTGGTGTTTGACTTGATTCGTAAAGGTCAAAGGCAACTTGTCACAGTAAAATATGTCTCTAAATTCATAACACAAGGCACTGATTGCATTTCTTTCTTCTGTATTTATGTGGTCGAGTCTAAGTTTTTCTAAATTGTCAATCAAATAGTCGTCAATATCGGGGTCATTGTCAGATATCTTATTTACTTCACAGACTTGTGGTTCGTATTGAATAACGCTGATAAGCCGATTTATTTTTAATGTCACTACATTGTCTTGTGTATTTTGCACAACTGTATATGCCTGCCCATTAACGCAATTAACAAGGGCGGAAGGCATTCTAACGCCAGTGTCAAATTCGCGGTATTCTATAATACCTGTACCGTCATGTAAGTTAGTAGGTAAACTCACTCGGGTTTCAGATCGCGGTTCAAGTCGAATATTAATTTGTGGGTTATAAACGATTGGAATTTCGGTGTCACGGGTTCTCAGTACTTGGTTTCTCATATCTATATTTGCACCAAGCTGCGACAAAAGGTCGGAACCTATCAATCCATCGTAATCTTTGTCTACCTCGTATACGTAGAACGTATGTGAATCTCTGCATCTAAATGTTTCTAGCAAAGGAATGTGAATCGCTTCACCGTGAGAACTTCTGCCATGAGTGCTGATAACCTCAAATGGGACAGAATATTTATGTTCTTGAAAGTACTCATCCGCTTTGTGTGGGCTTATAAAAGATCGTGAGCTACCAGTATCGATCATAAACTTTGCATTTATTTCTGGCAAACATATGTACGGTAACTTCGCGAAATTGTCACAATTTAAGTTTATTAACTCGAGGGATTCCTGTCCGAGGCTTGTTCGCGAAAATTTTGTTCGTCATTCATTGTCTCGTCATACTCGTACATCTCAGTCACATACTGCATGTTAGTTTGTTCGTCGCAATAAACGTTATTGTTATAAGTCACTTCATTTTCGTAATCGTAATTGAAATGTTCTTCGTAATCGCTCTGTTCAGGTGAATATACTTGAATTTCGTTATGATGAGCTTGATTAGGGCGCATCGGTAACGCAGTGCGCATAGTTACGTCAGATTCATGTAATCCGCCTACTTTATTTTGGTTTGAATGAGGAATGCCGAATTTAAATTGATTTGTTGGGGGTTGGTTATAAAACTGTCTAGGGGCTGTTTGACCAAACGGAGGTCTGTAACCTTGAGGAGCTTGAGGCGAGCCGAATCTATGACCCTGATGATTTGGAATTCCAAATTTGAAGTTTTGTTGAGGTTGCTGAGGTCTAAAGCCACTTGTATGCGGTACCCCAAATTTAAATTGTGGTGCCTGTTGGTTTCCAAAATTCGAGTTATGAGGTCGGAATTGGTTCGGTACGCCAAATCGAAAACCTCCCTGATTAGGTGCATTAGCACTAGCAGTGTAAAATGGTTTTAATCCGAATTTTTCGACATAAGGATTGTGTGAAGCTGTAGCTTGTAATTTATTAGGCAACTGTCGCAACATTTTGCTTCGCGTATTGTACTGGAAATTGAAATTAACCTCTTCTAGTACAATACTAAGCGCTCTCTCCAATGTGTTACTTCCTTTGAGTCTAACTATACGAATAAGATCCTCGGGAAGATTATAGAGGAACACGTTCATGGCCATATTATCGTAAATTGTAATTTTACTGCGTCTAATATGGTCATCGTGTATAAGATTGACTTTGGCATATAATGTACTTTTCACTTGTTGGATTCGGTTGCAAAACTCGAGATATGTTTCATTCTGGTTCATTTTCAAGGTTTCTAAATGTATGGCAATGCATTCTTCGGAACGCGGATCTCCGAAGTGCTGAGTCAAAACGGATTTTAATACGGCCCAAGAGTCTATGTCAGGTCTTTCACTCAAAAGGTGAGCGGCTTTACCGACCAATTTACTTGCCACTACATGAAGCGCATATGTATCTTGTGCCGGATTATTTTCCCTTCTGTAACAGCCTAAGACGTATTCACTTTTCTTAATGTATAAATTAAGAAGTTTTTCATCACCGTCAAATTTCGGTATAATGGAGGATATCTCCTTAGGAATGGCATCTACGGCAGATTGAGCCATTTTTGTACACAATTTAAAACACACACAGATAAAAATATAAAATACACACAGTTATCACACAGTAAAGTTTAATAGATTCAATAATCAAATCCTACACACTTAATTATTTCAAGATCGAAATAGTACGCACTAAATTATTTCAAGATCGAAATAGTATAATAATAGTATCCTAAGTTACCTATAAAAATGCTTATAATAGTAAAATAGTATAATTACCGATGTTCGGTGTAATTATACAGAAAATCAGTTAACCAATTAGATAAGGTGAAGTTTGACCTCAAATAACATGTAACAAATTTAAAGTGGAATAGGTAATGGAAACAAGGAATAGTGAATTTGGACTACTCACAAGCCAGCCATTATCCTCCTTGGGTGAGTCAGAAGCAGATCCCTCGTCCTGTGTATTGCGCGTCGCTGGAGACTTATTTATTTTGGTTCGTATGGATACCCGCACTACGATTTACGCACTGTTCACGCCACAAAACCGATTCAGGGGCTCTGTAGAGGCGACAGCAGCACGATAGTAGGACTTAAGGTATCCTACCGGCTGCGCCAGTCAAATTACGACGGCCTAGGGACGACTTTTTAAAAAGACAAAATTTCTAATTTAAAGTGTCGTTTATTCGACGGATCTCTTAAGACTAACTTAATATTTAACAAAGACAACTCACAACGACTCGCCAGTCAAAACATCCCATGTCGCTCTCTTATCAATTACTTCTACGAAGACCACCCGATTGCGCTGATCAAGCGCATACCCTAAAAGCCACAGGGCCAGACTCAGGTCGCATGACTATCTAGTAAAGCTATTTGGTGTTTTTCTTCTGTTTCGTATTGCTTATTGTTTACTATTGTCTTGTTTGAGAGAATCCAATATTTTACAAGCGTTTATTTAACTTGCCGTGTTAATTAGTATGTATATGTATACCTATATGTTTGTATGTGTGGTTTAAATCTAGTAACTCAATTTTCAACTGTCCCATTGAGCTTAAATTTCGAACACCTGTGTATTTTCGATGACATTGCAATAAAAGCTTGTTTCTTAAAATAACTTTAAATATTGACTTATTTACAAGAACCTTTTAATGAAATATTTCCGTTGACAACTCCATGTAATTTAAATTTTGAAATTAAAGTTTGTAATTGGTATGAATTTCAGGAATAAATTACGAATATTGCATTCGTAATTTATTCGTGAAATGCATCTAGGCGCAGTAAAGGCAACCTAGATTGCGATATTAAAATTAACTAAGGACGCGTCGTAAAATTTTCGAAACATACATACGAGTAATACGATCTGCGACCTTTAAGTAAAATATGATTATGTTTGAATGTCTGTCTGTATGTCAAGTGATGTTCTACGTAAGCGATAAATTAACGCAAATTTTGACATGTGTTTTAAGTAATACCTCCTAACTATTTCACTTACTTAGAACACAACTAATCTTAGAATATAATTTGAATTCATTAAGTTATGAATTTTTGAGTCCGACAATAAAATCAATCAAAATTGTCCCGTGTACTACTAAAGCAGTTAGTAGTAATACGAGCAAAATAAATTACCAATGTTACTACTGTTAGTAAGCCTGGTAGTAACACGGGCAATGAAGGGTATACTACTGAACTGATACTACCTAGAATAAAGCAAAGCAATAAAGCAATAAATCTGAAATAGTCTGTCTCCAGACACTACAACTTTCATTTATAAATACCTAGTTGATTCTTCGAAACGTTCTTGGATTAAATTTTAAAAGCCCATCACAAAACTTAACAGCATAATAAACGTAAATAACTTATTAGCATCTAAAAACTGAGATTTCAGTCTGAATAAAATTTGCTTACAAATGAAAACACAAGAATTTGTAAACCGAGATTTTAGTACGCTCAATTGTTATGATAATTAAGATTAAGATTAATGTATTCATGTACAGTCAGCGTCTAAACAGGCTTGGCATACATCTGGTTAATAAGAAATGCAAAGATAAAAAATATTTGCAAAACAAAATTGCTGTGGAGAAGAAGGAAGAAACGCAAACGCGTCGTCATACGTAACAAATAGCGTAAGAGCCTTTTCACACGTACCGGTTGCCGGGTAGCCGGCGCCGGATACCCGGTGTCAAATGTACCCGCCTGCCGGATAAATAACGCCGGTACATGTGAAAGCTATGTACCATGCCCATACACTTCACCGCCGGGTAACCGGCGCCGGCTACCCGGCAACCGGTACGTGTGAAAAGGCACTTTGTGTTCGTATAATAAGCGTATGTTTTAGTAACATTTGTATGAGCACACGTATTTGATTAAAATAATGTATTTAAAATAAATCAATAATAGGCCCATGTTTGAAGGCATTTTAAGACAGATCTAAACTAACTAACAAATAAAATAAATAAATAAATAACGTTTCACACTCATAGCTCCCCACTAGGATAAATTCCTGTGTCGGGGATGCCATGGAACACACACAAAGACAAGGACAACTAACACCCAGACCAAGAACAGATATTTAAATTCATCATTCAAACATCTGCCCGACCGGGAATCGAACCCGGGACCTCTGGCTTATAAGGCGGATATAATTACCGCTGAGCCAAACAGGCCGTCAACTAAAATATATCTGTCTTTATCATTGCAAGCCATTAGACAAGGATGCCAATAGTTTTAGAAAATTTAGATCTGTCTTAAAGTGCCTTCAAACTTGGGCCTAATGTCAAAAATAAAAATTATGTGTCGAATCTGGACTTGCTTGGCTTCTGACCGAGATAGATCACACAACAGGAGGGAGGCTTGAAAAGGCTGTGGATGATGATGATGATAACGCTGCACACTCATAACTCTCAGGGACTTCTTGTACCGGCGAGGATGCTATTAAACAGACAGACATGGACACTAACAATCGAACCCTAGATATTGAAATTCATCAATACTTTGCTGCGTATTTATAAGGTTGCTGCATTTAATCAAGACACAGTATATAAAAAAATATGGTAATAATAACGTCCAAATATATAAACAAATCCAAATATTAAAAAAAATATATAGGTATCTATAAAATTTTCGTTCATGAAGTGGTCTTTGGTAAAGCGATTTTCACTCTTAAACAAAGGTTCAAACATTGCTTCAATAGGCCCAAGTTTGAAGGCTTTTTAAGACGGATCTAAATTTTCTAAAACTACTGGCATCCTTGTCTAATGGCTTGCAATGATAAAGACAGATATATTTTTAGTTAGTTTAGATCTGTCTTAAAATGCCTTCAAACTTGGGCCCAGTATGTAGTTCTGTCACATTCCAGAAGATGGTTCTGTACAGGCTTATAACGCGACAGCGTTTCATTCACTGATCTTACCTAACTTCGACTTTCGCTAACTAGTTTGCATTTACTCCTTCGACGTTTTTGAAGGTTCTGTACAATGTGAATGATCGACAATAAACATCGTAAAGTACCAAGTAAGTATAAAAAATATAAAAGCGAGATCTTGAAATTGTTTGTGCCTCGTCTAAAATTCAAGGCAAAAGCTTTTAACGTAACAACAGACAATTATTGTCGGAACTCTAGCCCGAACTAGTTGAACCTGAAAGTGCTACTCCATATTGCTTGAAACCGTTTCACAGTACTGTACGGATTTTATGGTTTTAGGGCCTTTCTATGTGCTTAATATGAATCTTTACATACGTCAATATGTATCAAATTCCTTAGAAAGAAGACTCAAAGAGTCTTAAATCAACGAATAATCCCAGGCGCAAAAGCATTGTATTTTAGAATTAAGTGTATAAATAATATGGTTATTTGCAAATAAGTGGTTAAAGTTAAGTGGTAAGTAATGGTTAAGTGGTTAGTGGTGGTTAAGTGGTTATAAGTGGTTGTATAAGTGGTTTATAAGCTTAATTCGGTGACTGAAGCAGTATTTTTGCCTCATGAAGACGATTATAATCAAAAACTGAATTTTTGACAAAAAATTGAAATTCATTGTTGGTCTAGATTATATGGGTATGGTAGCGCATTATATACTTAAACAAAACAAATACTGATATTTAAATGTTACTAGAAACTATAAAGCATCGACTACATCGTTCATCGTTCATCGTTCATTCGACTACATCGTCGCCAACCAACAGGCAAGTTGGTTGTCAAACGCAGATTTATTCGTGAAAAAAAGGTATTTCCAAGATCAAACCTTTTTAAATAAGGCCGGAACCTTTCAGTATTTGATATACCCAATCTTACCTTCGTATCGGCACCCAGTAATGCTGGTAATCACCGGGTGTCACCTACCCATCGATCCTGATTGTCGGAGACATTGACTGATTCCGATTTTTACGTGTGAAGCTGTAGTCACGTGTTCAAGGACGTGGCAAAGGTTTTTAAAAAAGAAGTGCTACTTTGTGTTTCTAATTAGAATAACATTAAGTAATCATGAAAGAAAAGGTCGTGACGAAATATGCATACGTCCGGAGAAGAAATTCAATGGCGTATGTGAATTCCAGCAATCCGCACTTGGCCAGCGTGGTGGAATATGGCCTAATCACCCTTCGAGGGTAGACCTGTATCCCAGCAGTGGGAGGATTAAAGGTTGCATATATGAAGTAATCATGACTAATATAAACCTATGTAGACATAAACAGATTGGAAAATTACTGATAAAAACAGAACTCAAGCCACTATTTGCGGATAAATTACCCAAAAGGCTGGCGACGTTACCTCGTTGAATAGCAATACTTACTTATTCTGCTAAATTTTGTTATTGTGCTATATTTCTAACAAAACTAAAAATCTAAATTTGAAAAACCCTTGATTTTCACGAATAATAACTAAGAATACTCTCAATCGAGTTACCTTTCAATGAAAAAAACTAATACAGAATGAGTTCAGCCGTTAGCGAGCTAATATGCCAGACAGACACACACGACAAACTTATAATTACTTAACTCAAACTTAACTTATTTTATTTTTAGCTCGGACACAAAATGTGGCCTATTTTGTGTCCGGGCTAAAAATAAAATAAATATACTCAGTCTACCTAATACTAAGTAGGACGAAGAATAAAATACAGGAAGTAGATAGGTATCCACTTTTTATTATTAAGAGTGAAAAATATTCTTCTGTAAGGCTTAGCTATTAATTGTATTCAGCAAACCCACGCAGAATACGTTTTGGAATCTTTTGTTCTTTTTAATCTTTTCCTAAAAATAGAGCATCCAGATCCATTAAATTTGTAATACACCTGCGACCTGTGCGTCTGGCTTGTATCTGGTAGAAACAACAAAATTTTGGTAGAATCTCTCAAAAATTCAAGTCTCACAGATCTACTATTTAAATTTCCCTAAGGTATGCTTGTCGCAGTCACAAATTTATATTTCTGTCTCATTGAGTGTTATATTATGGTTATAAATATTAGAAATCTAATTTTTAGATTCTGGACAAAATTACATTGTTTCTGTACCTTGTCACTCTTATGTCTGTCTCTCTTGCCTGAAAGAGTTCACTCTTAGCGATAAGGCCGCCAGTTGCTGCACTAGTTATAAGTGTTGTGGTATTATCGTTTTGTTTATAATTTCTGGTGTGAACAATAAAGAGTTTATTTATGTCATGTCCAATGAGAGTGGCGGAAAATGGCGAAAACGTTTAGCATTTACTTTTAGCATAGATGAAAAGTGTAAATTTGTCTATGCTTGTAGTGTTTTATTGATGTTTTTTCCTTTTTGTTATTAATAATATAATAAATAAAAGTATATGTTTAAGAAGATGATGATAATGATGATGATGATGATTTATATGAAGTTATAACTCAATGATAAGTTTATCAAAAGTAGGTATATAAGCAAACGTTTATTTAAACTGTTACTGGCATTTAATCCTTTTAAGACGGCAAGCAACGGGGATTTGGGGAAATAAATATTGGAAGTAAATATATCTCTTACTCTGAGCCTCTGTTAATTTGCCACAATTATTCGTCCCTTTTCTGGGACAGGTAATTCGTCTAATGCAACCCAGGTGTATATTTTAGGAGAGATTTGTCCAGGAACCCTTAAACAGCACGTGGAAAATCTCGTTTAAAACGACGTTTTTAAGTAGGTTTTTCCTTGGCAGGTATACGTCACATTCACATCACGTCAGTATGGCCGCAGTATTTTCCGGTGTCGTAAAAGCCTAGATCCTTTAAGGTGTTCCTTCTTTTGTCCGTGGGAATGCAGTAAAATTTTAATTTTATTTTAGAAATTTTTAGTTTTATATTCGCTAGCTGTTCCATAGAAAAATGTCAATGACACTCTTTTTTAACACGCTTTTATTAGCTTCACCTGTATGTTTGTATGTTTGTATGTTTGTATGTTTGTATGTTTGTATGTTTGTATGTTTGTATGTAACCGACTCCTTTGAGCGCGTTTTTGACCCACTTTAAACGGTCAGATTTCTTTCAAACTTTGTAGATATGTCGAGGACCGATGACAATACACTAAACAAATCGTGTTTTTTAGTTTTTTTAACTATTAATTTGTTTAACACGCTTTTTCTATAAAGTTTCTTTAACTTTTAATACCGTTTAACTTACAAATGGTAATTTCGTCATTCGTGTCAGAGAACAGAGTGGCGCAGTGGAAGCGTGCTGGGCTCATAACCCAGAGGTCCCTGGATCGAAACCACGCGCTAGAAATCTTTTTGCTCAATATTTTATTTTATGAGGTCTGAGGATCGAAACCACGCGGCTACAAATCTTTTTGCTCAATATTTTTTGTTACACATCAATTTTATTTTTAATTTACTTGAGCAGACGGCCAAAATCGGATAACACCAACACATTTGTACATATTAATAATGGTTAATAGTTAGCAAATCGAACTAAAAAGCGAAAAATAAATAATAGTTAAAAAAAACTAAAAAAACACGCTTTTTATAAAAAACCGAACTAAAAAAATAGAAAATAAAATTTTATAAATTTAAATTAAGAATAGGGTTGAAAATTTCAATAAATATAAATTAATAATAGTGTAAATAAATAAATATATGTATTTTATTTTTAAAAAAGCGTGGGGTGCTTTCTAAGATATTATCAAAATGCTAATCACTCTACTCGTGTCTGTCAATACAAAATGTATCTACAAAATATTTATGTAATATCTATTGACCCATGCACCCCACGCTTTTTAAAAATAAAATACATATATTTATTTATTTACACTATTATTAATTTATATTTATTGAAATTTTCAACCCTATTCTTAATTTAAATTTATAAAATTTTATTTTCTATTTTTTTAGTTCGGTTTTTTATAAAAAGCGTGTTTTTTTAGTTTTTTTTAACTATTATTTATTTTCGCTAATTCTGGGTTGGTCCCATAATAAAAGTTGTTCATAATGATGAGTACTATGAGCCCTTTTCGGCTTAGTTTACCCTTTGTGAATAACCCTGTGTAGGGACTAAGTAAGTAAAGAATCAGTAAAACTGATATCTACTTGAGGAATACGATTTTGCACCGACAAATGAGAAAACGTCCTTTGCTATACGGACCAATTACCTATTTTCTTAACTTCGACACTTAGACCGACTCTTATTCCGACCGAAGTACCCACTCGGAAGAAGTCTTTGTTTTCCAAGAGAATTGACCTAATGCTTAATTACGAAGATAAATACAAAAACTTAGGGAAGAAGCGGATAAATTAATTACACGCCATTTGTTGGTAAAAGCTCAGTGGCACAGTCGCTTTCTTCTGTCTAGTTTTTGTAGTTTAAGAGATTAGTAGAAGATAATTTAGTAGACGCGGATTTCTCGCTACTTGGAATTAAAATTTTAGCCTTGTTTCGTGAAACATGTCTTAGTAATATTTTAGTAGAAAAAATAAAAAGTTTCAGAGAAAGCATCTCGAATTTAGCTTTTGCCCTCGTGTAAATTGACGGATCTTTGCGGAATTGTTTTGTTAGCCAATTCATAGAATTTATGGATATTTCGAGCGGAGATTATTCCTCCTAAACGTTTCAAAGTTTTATCTTTTGAATTTATTTGGTTTATAAATCACGGAGATACGTGCGGCCGAACGGCTTAATATTTTTTTCTGAATCAGCCGCGGGGTCGTAATTCGTAAACGCCGCGTGGCGTTTTTGAAAAAACATTAGCATTTCCACAAAGGTTTTAGGGTGTTTTCCGGTACGAATTGTAATTAGTCGCAATTTCATTGTTATAATTTATTACCCACTCATTATTTGTCTTTACAACCTTAGAATTATAGATACTGCCTTATTAGCTTACTGCTGGGTAATCCTGGGTTTCGGGCCATATTTTAAAATGCTTTAACTGTGTAATTTTTTCAAGAGTAATCCAGATGTTCACCTATGATTAATTTACTTATCTGGTTTAGTTTCAGTCAGATAATTATAAGTTTGTGCTTGAGTTTGCTCCACTGATAGGTACCTATACTCTTTGTTTCAAATTGGATCGTAATGTACCTATACTGGTATCTCATACCCCATACCTCACCTCATCCCTCATTTCCATGTCATGGGAGTTCGTTCACCGTTCACTCGTGTTCCGGTGTTCATTCCTTCTCCGTTTTGACGTACATTATCGTGGCATTCCGCCACACTGAGTCCGGCCACTTGAGTGCGGACAGGATGTGAGCACGGGTTGGATGAAAACATCTAGATAACGCCTTTGGGATGCTGACGTAAGTGCAGGGAGTGAATTATTGTTTGAGGAAAAAAATCTGGCTGCGAAAAGTAGCCAATGACCATCCCATGACCCTCCGGAAACGAAGACACACGATACTTCACGGTTCAAAATCAATTTTGCGGTTTAGGCGGATAGTTGCATAAGAATATCTACTATAGTTACGGATCCGAAAAACTTTAGCCTTCTTTTAGGAAGTTGAGTAAAGTCAGTGAATCAGATTAGAAGAATGAAGATGAAGCCTCGACTGGATTTCTTTTTTGAATTTCATCATCAAGAATCAGGTATCAGACTATAAGGATAAATGTACCACATAAATAGACTATACAATTTGAACATCTTTGTTTGATATCTCATTTATACTAAGATAAAATCCTAGGTATGATAAGATAAATTAGTCTTATTTGAAATAAAACGTCCAAGAACAAGATCGAGTACCTATTGAAATCTTATCTAGTAATCAAAGTTTAAATTAAGTCCCGGTGGCCTTTCTCGCGAGATTTTTCTTCGAACAGGTAAGAGAAAGAGAATTTATCCTCCAATAAATTCGTATAACGACCACTTAATGTTACTAATACAGAAGATTCGAATCGTGGGGTAAAGTTTTTCCACGTTCCTAATAAGTTCCACGAGGTAGATAAAAGTTGGCAAACAATTTACTTACATCGCCTTTGGCTCTTGAATAAAAAAAGTGACCCGTTAAAGTTGAAAAAAAAAACCAGTTGGATTTCGGTCATCAGAATGGCCGAAATCCACCTGTACACAAACACACTGTACTGTGTCTATACTGATTATGTTAAAGCTGATGAGCCTTATCATCATAGTTTTCATCGTTGTCATCTTCATCATTTTATCATCGGCTTTATTAGCTTTATTATCATTTTCATCATCATCATCTCTTAGAAACATTGTCCACCTACTGCTGTGTATAAGGTGTCCTCTTCAGCGCGTCATATTCCTTTTTTTAATTAACAAAATGTACTAAATTCTATACAAAATTATTTATTTTATAATCCCTGACCTGACGTATAGTTTATGATTACACGTTACGTCCATGACAGACCGCCCGTGGAGTATATTTCCCTCCTCAGATCAAGTAGAAAGGTAGATAGAGTCCCAGCTTAGATACAGGTGAAGCCAAAAAACTACCCGTGTACGTATACTTCAAGCACATATTGACGCATAAAAACTACCCGATTCAATCGTCAAATCCTACGTCAGTTGCTCAGAGAACGTGGACAAGAAAAATGAGTAGAAATAAGGGTAGTTTTTAAGCGTCAATCCGTACAGCGTGGTGGAATACGGCCTAATCACCCTTCGTGGGTAGACCTGTATCCCAGCAGTGGGAAGATTAAAGGTTGCATATGATGATGATGATGTGTACTTGAAGTATACGTGCCTACACGGGAAGTAGGGTAGTTTTTTTGGCTTCACCTGTATCTAAGGCGGGACTCTATCTACCTTTCTACTTGATCTGAGATTCCCTCATGGCACGTGGCATGTTATTATCATGGCATGGGGGACGCTGAGCTCCCATTCTCAGCATTAACGCCCAACTTCCTATTGTTTTGTTGATACTTATTACGTGACTGCGATAGACTGCTTTAAGTAGTTATATTATACATATGTAGTTACCTTATTAAATTTATAAACGTATCTTATATTGATTAATGTCACTTAAGTGCAGTGCTATTCAAAACTGTAGTACGTAATAATTTTATTAACGTATTAAAGACATTTATAGGTTAACGTAAGAACCCTTTTTAGGACTAACTTATAGAAACTAGCACTTATAGTCGAAAAAAACGGCTACTCATCATTTAGTACAAAAATAAAAAAAAGACATGTTTGTGGCACTCGGGTACTGCCGCGGTAAAGGTATGCATACGGTGATGCTTTTTAGTTTTGCCATCTATCGACGAATAGCAGAACTTTTAATGACTTTTTGAAATATCACGCTTGTCTCTTTAGTTCAGCAAATCGCCTCTAGGTGTCGAGTGTAAGGTTTCGTTGACTTTTCAAACGTCATGACTTTCTCTTCCGAGTGTACCCCCGTAGTACCCTATTTTTAAAACCAGGCTAGTGAAGGGAAAATCGATAGTTTAAAAAATAATAAAACTTTACAATCGTCCCTATTTTTATGATGATGTCATCGACAAAATCTATCGATTCTTCTCTTAAGATATTCAGATCCCATCACTACGTTTGCTGTCAAAACTTAACGTCAATTTATTATACGGTAAAAATAAAGCTATTAATCCACTAACTATTTGCTATCACAAATATGTATTTTGAAAATGTTGGATAATAATGACCAAGTACCTTACCTCCCCCCCCCCCCCCCCCTTCCGCCGTTTTGATACAAATGTGATGTTGGGGCGGTTCGATATAATCCGACTTCGGTGGGGGTGTCAGGTTTTATTTTCGTTACGGAATTTCTGCATTCCACGCTCAAGGCCCGCGATAGAAGCTATGCAATAGCTTAAAAAATTGTTTTCACGAAATATTCCTTTAATATTCCATATCTGTAATATTCCATAACCAAAATCCAGCGAAGAGTTTAGTAGATTTACGTCGCGGTGTATAACCCGGGCCGAATAACTCGGTTTTATTTGCAACATATTTACGAAGTTCGACCGATCATTCCAATTTGTCATCGGGAATGCTTATCGGGCGATACAGAGATCTCATTGAATCTGATATATGAACCATTAACAAAGATTCATTCATGGGCCAAAGCTTGATGGACCGACGTAATCATATTATGGGCCAGGCCCTGTTTTTACAGGATACATTTTATGAGAGCAAATTGTGGTGAGGCAGTCAGACGTTCACCGTTGTCCGATTTGAATTGGCCACTCGTGAATTGTTTGGGTAATTTGGACTTACCTCGCATAAAGTGATCTGGGGCAGGAAAATCAGCGCTGTGAATTAATGAATGAGTGAATACTCTTTCATCAATCCGTTGTTTTTTATGTCGGAGCAAAATCACACGTTTTTAAGTGGGCATTTGGAACAATATTCCGGTTTTTATCGATCTTGAGAAGTGGAGACAAAAATCCAAAAAATCTATCGAACTTGTTTATAAAACAAAACAACGTCAAAAGTCAATTAGGAAGGGGCGAATTCGATTTCCGAACTTCGACAGTCTGTTGTTTTGCTAACTGAATTTCAATCTGTCGGCCAAGTTTTTTTTAATCCAGAGCTTTGGTTTGGCTTCGGCATATAACTCTAGACACAGACGTGTTTCGAGTTGACATCAAGTGGAAATTGAATAAAGGTTCTTGTGGAATTCTATTTTGCTTAAGTTGATGTCATGTTGTTCTTAAAACTGCGAACAGTTAGATTAGATTGTTGATTTTAAAATAACAATCGATTGAACGTTAAAACTATGAAACTAATCACTTTTATTTCAACTTTTAATTTTGTCTCCAAATTTGTACCTACTTAAAAATGCTACCTTAGTCCAAGCCGTGGCAGGTAAATGAATGTATTCTATTATTAGGCATTTTGACCCAATTCAAACGTACCCAAATTAACGGGTCTCCATGGCCTCGTTTAAATACGAAATAAAGCTTAATTTTTTAATCTGGTAGCTTTGGCAGGCACACTTTACGCTAAGCCTACTCAGTAATATTTATTTTGGTTTGGCCCAATAACATTGCTCTTCCTGATTGATCGACTTTCTGAAAGCATTTTGTTTATGTTTGTAATGGTTTTGATCGGAAAAGCTGGATTGTGTCGTGTACTTAGTTTCCGACAGTTCACACTAATTCGTCGGATCCTACAACAAGAATGATTGATATTTCGTGTTTTGTCAAAGTACGAGTATATTGCTAATGGATTTGTGTGAGATTAGGTACCTACATAAGTGGAAATATATCGACATTTGGTTTTTGTACATTAATACCTTTTTCCGAGAACAAGAACAGAATGGTACCTAAAATATAAAAAACTTGTACAAACTTCGAAAGTCTTCGAAAAGAAAAAAAAGTCTACGAAATCCAAATATAAACTCCGAACACTAACAGACCTCCAGATTCGATAATCGTGTAATAGTGGTCCAAATAACACGCACGTGCCAGCCATTAAACACAAGTACACTGTAATGAGATAACAAATGACATTAATATCGTAACAGCGTTAATGCTCTAGTTCCATTACCACAACCGTCGCCGCTTATTAGTTACAGGGACAATGTGGGAACCAACTGATACATAAACTGGGGTAATGTAATACTAGTAATTATCTCTAGTTTCTTGTGTGTATAACTAGAAGTTTGTGACGAACTAATAGGTACCTTGAGGCCCCTATATCTCTATAAACCGTTGACCGATATAATTATTTCAAATTTAAAAATTATTTGGCTATTATTTCCCTGCAACACGTTGACCGATTTTATTCACAATTGAATTAGAATTAACATTACTTTCCTAAGGACCAAATTTTATAAAGATCGAGTCAAAGAAATTACCTTTAGTACGTCTAAAGGTAACTTGAACAAAATATAACGTACATGCCGATTTGTTATATCTCTAAGAACTTTGCTTTACCTGAGCGCTTTGGGCTTCATGAAGCCAAAAACAAAGCGAAAGCGAAACACAGGCCGTTATTAGAAAAGTTGCGCAGGACGGTCTGAGTCATTTTGTTTCAATTCCACTATACAATGAGAGAAGTACCTATTATATTTACAAATACTTTAAATGTACTTACAAAGTAAATTTGGAATGCACTATTTTCAGCATGATTAACAATCTCAGGGCATGTTGCATGTGTTCATAAGGGGTGATCGCGTGTAACAACCGCTCAATTTGCAAAAATAACCTCAGCTTTTATCATAAAATTTCTTCAAAAAATGTGAACTCGCCCGATTTAATTTCTCAATTAACTTTCGCAGTAAACGTACTCAGTCGATTGGGTACTAAAATACCGTTTTATGTCTGTAGCTACCCACAGGGTCTCTAATTGAAGTACTACCAGTTTTGTTCACATCCCACGCAAAAATATTGTTTTAGTCACGCTCCGATAGCGCCAAATAACCTGATCGAATTACCTAACGCTGGGCACAATATTAGATTTCGGATATACCACGTTTTTCACATTTATTCGGATATTTACAAGAAATAATCTAACTGAACGCTTATTTTGAATTCACGGCACATGTACCCATATTTTCAGTGCCAAAAAAAGTAAAAAAAAAAGAAAAACGAAGCTCTCCTTTTTCCCGCTAATTGAATTTTTTTCACTCACGTCGGACTAAGTTATTCCGCAGTATTCAGGCAGTATTAGGCTGAATAGCGAACCCTATCCTAAGCCACCTGCGCTGTTTTTCCAAAAAAACTTCGTGTATTTTACATGGAGCAACTTGCTTGCATTTTGTGAGCCAGGGTTGAAAAGAAAGTAGGGATGAACAAATTAAAGAAGCAAACTTAGATTGTACAAAAAAATGTACCTACTTGGAAAATAGTAAAAGTGAATTAAAGAAAATGATCCTTGTTGCTTGTGCTTAATGTTAAAGTTAAGTATTTGTTTTTTATAATGACGACTTAATTTTAGTATTTCTCTAGCTTTACCTAAACTAATTGAGACTAAAAATCGGCATTTAAGACTATTAGATTAAACCACTGCACTGTGCCAAAATATCCAAACAAAACAGCAAAGAAAGCAAAAGAGAAAGAAACGCCGTGCAACTGCCGAAATTTTCTCAAAGTACAATTTTGAGCACCTCATTAATTCAAAGATTCCTTTGAAAGTTTTTCCTGCACAATTCTGGCCTACACTTAATTAAATTAACTTGCTGAGTTTCGCGACGATACTTGGAGGAAGTCGTCAGAGATGGCTTAATGTGAGTAGAGAGCATGGAGGAGCTGGACAAGTAGACGCGAAAATCAAATTATATGATGTTACGAGTACTAGCTGACCCCCGGCGGTTTCACCCGCTGTGTGTATTTTTTAATGCCACATTAATAAAAAATAAAAAAAAATGTCCAAAAAATTAAAATAACTGTTAGGGATGGACAACCCTTATCACTTAGGGGTATGAAAAATAGATAGTAGCCGATTCTCAGACCTACTGAATATGCATATAAAATTTCATAAACATCGGTCTAGCTGTTTCGGAGGAGTATGGTAACTAACATTGTGACACGAGAATTTTATATGTAAGGTATATTTATACAATTGTACTTTTTGTTAAATAATTTTTTTCCCGAATAACGTCTCTGGTTTTGCCGGAAGAGTAATAGAATAACAAGAACATTATTTTTATAAGACAAAAACCGACTTCAAAAGACCGACTATTGAGTTATTCATCTATTTGTCGCGCACGTACTTAATGCAAATTTAAGACTTATATGGTTTTCTCATGGATACCATTATTAGAACTGGACTAAATTGAAATTGGACCAAATGGGAAGCGTCAGCTTTCTAATGAAAAAAGAATCATCAAAATCGATTCACCCAGTCAAAAGTTATGAGGTAACAAACATAAAAAAAAAACATACAGTCGAATTGATAACCTCCTCCTTTTTTGAAGTCGGTTAAAAAAAGAAGCAAAACTGGCAGAGCAAATTCAGACAACTCATCGGTGCAAAGCAATAGAATTTTTGCCTTAAGACGATAGCGTGAAAATTCTGTCATCACTGATCAGTATCGAAAAAATATTGTAGTAAATTTTACTCAAATCTGATTTTACTTACTTACTGGAAAATTGTTATTTTTAATGAAATTGTGCTTTATTAAGCTTATTTATTGATGAGTTGTTGTTTGTATAGGGAGTACAAATAAGTTGTTGTCGTTTTAAGATAGAGTTACGAAACGAGCAAATCGCTTGCCCGATGTCACGTCTCATTGAATTTATTTTTTGGAACAAAATCGTATCTTATTTCTTGTCTACCGTTTCTTTCTTCTATGCAGTACTAGTACGTGTCCCAACTCCGGCTCGAGATACTTATGATGAAATATGTCTCGTATTATTTGCTGGCACGACTCCTCGAGAAGTTCGTCTTTCTTACCAAGTTTGTGCTGCAATTATGTGCTAAGAATATCTCGTTACAGCGACCGGGCCAGGAAAAGGGTTGATAACTGCTACAGGCTGCTTGGTTTCACAGCGG
The DNA here is from genome assembly GCA_949125135.1 of Alcis repandata. Classification (NCBI taxonomy): domain Eukaryota; kingdom Metazoa; phylum Arthropoda; class Insecta; order Lepidoptera; family Geometridae; genus Alcis; species Alcis repandata. The sequence goes on along the minus strand of OX421226.1, from coordinate 2,678,195 downwards.
ATTTTTTAAGCTTTCAATATGTTTGATTTCAAACTGAAATATGGAAACAAAAAGCCGTTTTTGTTTTTAAAGATAAAATACACACATTTCTAAGATTAAACTTTTAAAGATCAAAATTGAGGTATAAGATAATAAAGTAAACTTTACATTGTAAGTTTTAGGTATACTTTTACTATTGGAAACCGAAATCATAAATTTTTGTCAAATATCTTCGCCGTTTTTCATTTAATTTTTCCAAACACCCTTTATACTTGACAAGTCAAAAACGGTATAACAAGAAAATCGGGCGTTTAATTATTACTACGAGTAAGTAACCGTATTAAAGTATCTTATATTTAGGATACGGTTTGTATTTGAACCGTATTATAGAACAGACTCTAATGAGTTCTTTAATTATTTTTTGTTCAGTCCGAAATTAATATATTATTCAAAGTCCCAATTATTTTTGTCATGAAATCCGGGCAAATCAACCCCTCCTAATGAGGGTGTATTAATTTTCAGAACAACGGGACAAAATGCGTTAGAATCACATTCTGGCGGATCTAATTGAGTGGAATAACGCGTAGGTAACTAGGGAGGGGACGGTTATATCGATAAAAAAAATCGGTATAGAATTACTGGATTATGGGATTACGGAACTATCGTGGTTATTGCCAAACATGCTTTTTATCATAGGTTATTTGAGTTAAAAATATATTTTAGATTTATTACAGAGAATTAAAGATAAATAGAATATTGGCGAAGCCGTTCAGTAATGAAAGTTAAATAATAATGTTATGGCTAAATGCAATTATTTCATAAATCAACCATCAAACAATTATACACAACAAAATTTAGCCTGCACTTAATAACTGCATTTCAGTAATAGCAATTCTGACACCAGTGCTAGCCATTTGGCCTAAATTAACTTACTCGTACTTTAGTAATAGCATCAATATTTTATAGGAATGGTACTTGACTGCAGAACTTCTTACATTAATTTAACAGTAGTTTTTTGTAGTTTTACGAATAGGTATCGATTTTTCTATCGACTAGTTACAACTAATAAACTTTTATCGATAGACTAAAGCTATACGTCTCATCCCTACAGCCACTGCGGCTGATTGTTCCGCCCATCGTTTATTAATGTGCCTCATATTAATTTGCATTAAATTACGTACGCGTTGATGGCTCCCGAACCCATTTATTTTGTTTGAGGTGAACTCAATTTCACGGTGGTGAGGTGGCAGGCAATAGCTGATACTGAAGCTAGGCTGCCTGGAGCAAACTTGAAACGACGTGGATTGCCGAGTGCTGTTATTACGTCGCGAGGCAATTAAAATAGTGGAGTTGGTTACACTTTAGACAGTTATTTTGCTGGCAGTTAGTTATCGATGTTTTGTTTCCATGGTGACGAGCACATTACTATTTGCGGTATTCAAAACTTTCCATTTAAACAGTTAAGAATACAGGGTTATACAGAACGGTGGTACTAAACCTAACGGAGTTTGTGGTACTCATCAATATATAGGTAACTATTTATAATCCGAGATCAATCCTAAAATCGACTAAAAATATGAAATGACCCACACGAATTAAATTAAATAAATGATATTTTGCTGTGGAACATCAGTTTTCTGTATTTATAAAGTTGATCCCATAGTCAAAGTTCTTCGTAATGAGCTTTCAACTCAGCATAATCTGTTACATATTAATCACTTTCCATTTATGTGATGAAAAAAAGCGAGACCATTTTTCATAAGTTTGTTTCGATGTTTATTTGCAAAAAACCTCCGCGTTATCAATTCAATCGGATAATTCGATTCGACTCGTGACTCGATACCTGACAAATGCGATTATTTGACTCCAGTGATATATCGTGCTTACGTCTCTTACGATACATTGTGGTTGCTGAGGAAAATTGATAAAGAACTAAAGTCTATGACGTACCTGAGATTACTGACGTCATTGTGAAAGTTTGGTTTAGCAATAGTCATATTTTAAAATGTAACTATGTATGTATTATGACAATGTATGTAACTATGTATAAAAAAATGTATAAAACTATGTATGTAGTAGTTACATACATAGTTTCGAGTTCTGCGGTCCACGTTCACTGTGAAGTTATGAAAAAACTACTGTGAAAAAGCTTGCACCAACTCTAAACTCAAAAATATCGCTCGCTGTTGGGCTGGAGCCTAAATAAGTTCATCTGAAATTTATCTGAAATTTTGAGGCGCGTCTATTTTCCTCATAAATTAATCTGAAACACCTAATGAAATAAGAAATATATTTCTAACAATCAAATTTCAGACTATTTACTACCAAAGTATAATAAAATGTGAAAGGTCCAAACGTCTGTCAAAAATTTAATATCAAGCGAAAGTAAGCAAATTGTAAATTAGTTACTATTTCTTAGTCCATAAGAATCTAATTCATTACAGGCTGAGCTCAGTAAATACATGTCTGAAAGGTTCAAAATGAATGGAGCACCGGAGGATCTATATCCTTTGTTCATTTCCTTCGGAGTGGGGATGAAAAATCCCTAATAACGGATGGGCGAGCGGTGGTGCTTATTGATGGCGAGACTTATTATTTGGTTAGGTGTCTTTACCGATAAATGATTACACATTTATTGGATAGAAAGTCTTGGGGGAAGCTTGGAAAATTAATTCTGAGTAAAACGATTTGTTATTTAGGAATATTTTTTTCGGTAAATATTTGGTTCTAATGAAAAAAGTAATTTCCGGTAGATCGAACCAGCTCTGATGTCATAGTTTTTGGGCCGGCTCTAGGCTTCTGACATGGCTTGGTGGTTGTTTTGGTTGGATAAAAAACAATTTTTTTTAATTTTTTTTCGTGGAGAAAAAAAAGAGCATATAAAAATAGATGAAATGAGTAAAAAAAAAAAAATATTGTAACAAAATCGAGGTTAAATCTTAGTAGAGTTTCTACCAGAGACCTCTTGAAGAAGGATAATGAGAAAACTACTTTGTTCAGATTTATTTCATACTTTGTAGTAGTAGTAGTGAGATGAAAGGACAAATTCATAAATAATAATTGAGAACCCCAAAAAAACTTGCTAATAACGTATTCATCGTCCAATAACTCAGGACAATCTCTGTTAGAGCTCAAAGCTAATGCCTAATGAGATATTGAGTAGCCTAAGCGAGATGGATGGGTGGCGGCCCTCCTCCCACATTTAGCCTATCTCTTTCTACAGGGTTATTCATAAAGGGAATGCTAAGTCGAAAAGGGCTCATAGTACTCATCATTATGAACAACTTTTACTATGGGACCAACCCAAAAATTCGCGAAAAAAAAATCAGCTGTTACATAGAAAAATATCAATGACACTCGACAGCATGAATGAACATATGGAACAGCAGATTTTTTTTAGCATACCCTTTATGAATAACCCTGTAGAACCTTATTCTTGCAAACTCGAGATTACAACAGTCTCTGTCTTTTTCCTTAGAAATGTCAAGAAGATAAAAGCGACAGAAGCAATAACGAACGCGTCAGAATGGGCTCAGTCCTTGGGAGGAAAATTAAAAAATATAAAAATTGGAAATGAAGTGAAAAGCAAACTTAATTAAGTATTGAAAACTGTTCATGCAGATTACAAAACAAATACTCGGTGCTATTCCCAGAACATTTTAATGTTCTTTACAAAGTAAATATTATTGAAAGTAATTGAAGTTGTTAAACAAAATGAGCAGTATTTTTTTTTAACAATGAAGCGAATTGTTTATTGTATTCCATGATTTTACTCGGGTATTTTCATTAGGAAAAGGTACCCTAGGTCTTGAATATAAACATTGAAATCAGGCTCTTTCAAGCGGCCTTCTTAGAGTTCAAAGGCAAGTGATTCGGAGCTCTTTTCGTCTAATCTACGAGTCGCATATGGCGGTAGGGTCAGCGATCCCATTCCTACCCTCGCTCCCTTATTTTTATATCAGAAAAGAAATATATGGGTAGCGCCTTGATACCGTCGCGTGAGAAATACGAGTCAAAAATGAGGGTATATCTTTCACCTATTTTACTACGCGCTGGTGACCTCAATATCTTGGATGGCGCGTCCTAAGATGGGCAAGGGACCCGACCGTATTTGCGTATGTGAACTGCCTTCGCAAACTTATTGGCTGGAACCTCAAAGTTGTTTTGGAAACGAATTCCAGTGAAACGGTGCTTTCGTCATCCATCACGTGACGTCAACTGGGACTGGAGTCTCTATAATCCGAAATCAGCGTAGAGGGTGGTGAGGAAATAAGTAAATATATGCGCATAACAACATCGAGAAGGCTTAGCTAACATGGAGCTGTGAGCGGTTCGAAGGAACTTCTATTAATTTTGTTTTCTAATTGTAGGCAGAATTCAAATTGCAGTATTCTCTAATACGGATTCAGAAGCCGAAAGCTACAAAATAGACCGTAATTTTATGTTTTTTTTATTGTGTTGTTTTGTTTTGTCAATACATTAAATTAAATAAATAAACCTTACCTTCCACAATCCACATACAGCCAAAAAAAAAGTCAAAATGTTCTTGTTTATATTTCGAAGTGGGCTGACTGGGTGACTGTTTAACATAAAATGATCTGGTTTTATTTACCACGAGAAGTAATGAAAATCTTTCATGTTTTCAGATGAAATCCCGTGAAATAGTGACGGCACAACCCACCGTTGTCAGCGCAATGTGATGTCATTTCACACAATATTGTCGTCTCCATTCATCCATTGATGGATCTGTCACACTGGAGGCGTCAGGAATATTTCCATTTCATAAATATTACGCCTCCAGCGATTTCACAGCTTTGCGGAAATACGAACCAGTATAAAAACGACTTATTTCATTAATTAAATTCTTTATTTACAACGTAGCTGAAAATAGTCGATGTTTCGTGCATAAGAGAATAGCGATTGGTCACTGGCTGGTTATACTGCTTGCAAAGTTCTCTGCACTAATTATTACACCTCTATTGCACCTCACGGTTTAACCCACGTAATTATGACAAAAAGATGCTGATGTAGGTAAGTAAGCTTTTTTTTAAATGAATAAATCCACATTCGACCACCAACTCGCCTGCTGGTAAGCAACGATGTGGTCGAAGATGAAGCACGCAGATTTAGCAGATTCACTAAGCTATGCATTCATTAATCCAGGGCATTATCTATTCATACTTTTATTAAAATCGTTTGAGTAGTTAGAGATACGTTGTAACAAATATTCACAAACAAACTTTCTTATTCCTAATATTAGTAAGATGTATTATTAAATCGTTTCTATGCCATCTATGGTGGTTCTAAAGATTGGTAACAATCAAAAGATCTGATCGATGACTGAAAAGTACTAGAAAAACAAATATTTTTGAAACTAATTCACACAACTCTTAATCTTAACTGAGTTTTCAAGTTAACTTAATCTTTTCTTAATTTTTACGTGAGTATTCCCGTGTTTAATTACAACAAAAAATGTGTGAAAACCAGTGTATTTCCATAGTAGAAAAACAAACGCTATTTTTTATTGGCTATTTCTTATCTTATGGTTCTAATCCCCCTGCATGAGCTCGTATCTTCAGTCCGATCCATAGACAAAACAGTAATCAACCCGAGAGTCCGCTCACGGCTATTCACGGCAATTAAATATAGAAATATCAAGTCCAGAGGTGATTTTAAATAGATTATGTGAGAGATAAATATCGTAACTTTATTTATACATCCTTAAAGCACTGTTGAGATTGGAAAAGTTTAAAGTTACTTGTATGGCTGTTGTTCAGTACTTTAGCCCTTTTCCAGGCCATGTACTTTGGCAAAGGTCTTAGCAGCTTCTTGTTTGGGCTCGCACAAAAGCTCATTTCCATTCATGCGTGATCCTACCTATTGAAGCGTGGAAATTGAGTTACTATTTTGCGGTTAATATCGTATTAAGGCGATGTTTAATGGAGCGGTTAGTTTTCTTGACGTTTGTGGGCGGGTCCTGTCCCATATAAAGCTCTTTTATGGAGGTCAGGGTCGAGGTCAGGAATGGCTGTTTATTTTTGTTCCGTGTTTGGACATAATGAATTGCCAAGTTTTCATCCACGTTTCTTAGATTAGAACTGGAATGTTTTTATATGTTTGCTTCCAAATTAACTCAAATTACGGTTTCATAACTTGCCTCAGAATACAATTTGATTTTATATTTAGACTAGCTGACTCGACAGACGTTGTCCTGTCAAAAGCCATTGCGTCAATTCTATGTCAAATGTCAAATGTCAAAAGTTACATTAAAAAAGTTTACATTGTCCAAAGCGCTATATGTTTAAGTATTTTTAAATTTTCTAATTTCTCATGTTTTTTTTTACTATAAGTTGAGATGTGAGCTATCCTATGTCCTAAGTTAGATCGAACTGCACCCGGTGTGCATATTTGATTGAAATCGGTTAAGTAGTTTAGGAGTCTATAGCGGACAAACAACGTGACACGTAATTTATATATATTAAGATTAAATTTTCTAATATCTCATGTTTTTTTACTATAAATTTGATGTGAACTATCCTATGTCCTAAGTTAGATCGAACTGCACCCGGTGTGCAAATTTGATTGAAATCGGGTAAGTAGTTTAGGAGTCTATAGCGGACAAACAACGTGACACGTAATTTATATATATGTATTAAGATATATTTCAGAGATAAGAAAACAAATAAAACTAGTAAAACTACTAGTAAATTATAGACTGTAGCACTTTTTCTCTTTGAAAATAAATATGTTTGTTACTTTCAAATTTTCTATTAATAACAACTGATAACTGGGTGTATGATCAATTATGAAACAGATAAATGACGTCAAAACATATTTTCTACCTACCTACATCGAATGTCTGACAATATCCGAGTGTACTCACTTAATACCCGTGTCAGCTTGAAACCACACAGCGTGTTTGAGGCGACAATTAGGCTCGGACTACATTTGGACACAATTGCGGATCCATCACGGGCTTAGTGAATCATTGTGGATGGATGTATTATGCATAGAAACCAGGCGGCGCTTAGCATCAAATCATCTGTTGAATTGCATTTCGAATGGTTGGCTAATACTAGCGAAATAAACATTATTTTCTCTAACTTTATGTTACAACTAGCTGACCCGTGCCCACTTCGTTGGGCATAATGTTAATTAAACCCGAAGCCATCGCGCGCCGTCCGGACCGTTTTTTCTCCGATTCACTTTGCAAAACGGACTACCACGTAAAAGCCTTTTTATTTTTCGGTTTTTTATATAACCTATGACACTCAGCAATAATGTGGCTTTCTATTGGTGAAAGAATTTTTAAAATCGGTTCGGTAGATCCCGAGATTACCCCTTACAATTTAACAAATATACAAACACACAAACTTTACTTCTTTATAATATTAGTATAGATTAACGAAAAACAAAATTTATTGCTCGATTTGTTTGTGACATGCTTACGTTTGAGCGCCAACTCGCCTAATTGTAAACAATGATGCGGTCTACGATGTAGTACGCTGAGTACGCATGCCTAGAAGAAACCGATTTCCTTGCAACTCAGCACCAAGACACCCAGTTTGACCGTTTTTGATAGCAAAACGTTTAATGTATGTTAACATGAAGCAATTTGCCCTGGAACGTTTACAGCTAAAATTGGGTATATCAGCTATGCGAGGACGCATCAATAATCACACAGCTACAGTAGGTAAATGGTTCGTCGGAGACGAAAACGGAAATATTTGTTGACCTTAGGTTACATTAAATGTTACAAGTACTAAGTCACTTTTACAAGCCATTTTAGAACTAATCATTCATTTACAACAACTTCATTTATTATGCCTTTAATTTTAAGTTTCACTTAAGTAAAAGTGATCTGGTATCATCATCTGGATAGCAATACGACTGTTGTTAGAAAAATATATAAGGGTAAATCGAGAGCTTTGTACCGTACCCGTGCCAATGTTTTTCACACGAAAAGTGAAAAACGTCGCGAAAACTGTAGCTTTTGCTAAATCTGAACAGTTTCACTCGTCCTAAGATTTACGAGTGGCGAGCGCACATGCGTGAATCGTTCGTCATGTTTTTGCCGTTTTGTTTTTGTTGCTGGCAACATTATCTAAATAGACACAATTTATTTTATTAGCTGACAAAGAAGGGTCGCTCTGTTGAAATCCCCAATGACGGTTTCAGGTTTGCGGAGTTTGTGGGAATAGCAGTAAATAATCAAACGGGAATAATTTTGTTTACCATTTATCTACCTATCTCGAATTTAGTTGGGTTCAAAGTTTTCAGTGAGATAAATTACTGAAAGAAGTGGCGTTTCGTGTAATAAATTGCAGTTTACAATATATTCGGGTTTGTGGAAGTCGTAAATTCATGCGTCTCGAAGACTTTTGGTTTGAACTTAGCAGGTACATGAATTATTATTTATCTACAAGCGAAAACACATTAATAATCTTGATTATTGGCTTATGTTTGAACTTTGTACACATACATTTTTCTTGAAATTGTTTATATGACTGTCATTTATAATAAAAAATCATATAAATTTGCTTTTAATAATGACGATTTTGATAAAAATACGATTAAAACAATTTTATGATTTATATACCTCTATTTGCGTGGTTTACTTAACTGTTTCGCAGTAAAATCTTATAGAAAAGCGATAAATTATGAGTAAAACAGCGAAGCACTTCTAGCTGATAAATTATATTATTAATCGTAAATAAGCAGAATTAAAAATAAACTAAGGTAGATAAAAAGCAAGCTTACGCCAGTGGCATTAAAACTATAGAGTATGCTGCGGCCGTATTTCGTACGGAAGCAGCTACACAGGGACCAAGCTATCTTGCTAAAGTTGCATGACGGAGCCACCGTCGCATTATCTTAATACAAACTAAGACGTTCTACGAAAGTATTACAGTTTACAGATTTGGCCAAGTGAACAAGTAACTTTGTATTTCTAGCAACAGGACACGTCTTGTTAGCGCCTGAGAGATATTCTCCCATTTATTCAGCTGTCTCTTCTTTACTTATTATAACGCCGTGACTTTAGGTTCCTAATAAGATTATCTCGTAGCTCTGAAACTTATGGAGCATCCTAGCTGGATGATAATTAAACTAGCATGTGCTATAAATAGCTGTCTACTTAACTAGTGAGCTAGTTTTCGTTGTTTGCTTTTGGACTGTGTGGTTTTTAAAGGTTTAACTACCTTACTAATTTACCTTACCTGCCTATACTTATCTTAGTCTTTGACAATTCCTGTTTTGTAATACAAAAGCTGTCTGTAAACAATATTTTAGCTATTAACTTAATTAGATTTTTAAGGTATTTTTGTTAGCGTATTCGAGTTCGTATTCGTGTCCAGTTATTTTATTGAAAGCGCTAGTTGGTTCTCTAACTACGTCTGTAATTAAAATAAAACAAATACGAGTGCTCATTCCACTTATCTCCTTAAGCTTTTCTCTCAAAGATAAAAAAGGAAAAGCTACATGTGACTAAGTTATAAGTATGCGACCCAGTTTTATTGCTGTTAAAAATATTACTCGATATTAACATTCTAATTGCCCACTACTGGGCAATATTGGGCATATATTTCTATCTAATCCAGGCACTCTCCCTGATTCCTTCCCAGTTTGCTTTGCTATCTGTTTCTACTTGCATGGCATAATACTTTGTCATTCGCGTATCTCTATCCACTTCTGGACATAGGCCTCTATTTTAACACAAGTTTTGGTAGAAAAATCTGAGCTGCCTCATAAGCACAGATAATAGTTACTACGTTTATCAGGTTCACTGTCAAGAGTTTTTCGTACGTCGTCGTCAGTCTATTTAATGTTGGTCCACTGCTAGACAAATTTGAGACGCCACCTTGCACGATCTTCTGCTTTAGATATCCATTTCCCACCAACTGCATTACGTTGGTCGTCGCTCCACCTGGCCGCAAGGCGTTCCACTACGTTTTCCAATCTGTGATGAACCGTGGTCTCCACTCTATTTCAATATCTACATTATATACAAGGTGTAACGGAAAGGTGTAGTAATACTTAAGGGTGTTCTTCTACACACCAAAGTGAACCACTTCTAGAACACAAGTTTGCTAAATTCGAGAAAGAAAATATCGAATCTCCATAGAAAATTGATCACGTGACTAAATGTTATGTATGAAGATATTTATTTTCTCGAATTTAGCAAAGTTGTGTCACAAAAGTTGTTCGCTTTGACGTGTAGGTACCTAGAAGAACACCAAGTATTACCACACCTTTCCGTTACACCTTGTATATCGTGTATTATGAGATACTTACTTAATATTACAGTCCACTTATCCCAAATATTTGTGCAATAGATCTATAATATCATGATGAATGTTTGTATTGAAAGTCATCCAGTCAGGAAAGTTTTCCTTCCTCCCCAAGGATTATCAGTACGTCATAATCATAATATTTGTCGACGCGATACAGGAAAACTCCAGTGTAGTGCTAATTTATCCGTGACAGTCACAAAACAAATAAATAAGGCGTAATGGATACGTATTTATACTAGTTACGTGAACGGTTTTGCCTGATTTGCTTCTGGATCTTTCATTAAAAAAATATTTTTTTGTTTTAATATACTCATATTTTGAATTTTCTGACAGTCGTTATTTAGTTTAGTAGCACTACAGGCTTTTATTTAGGTTTTTTTTTCATCACTAATATGTACTGTTATACAGCTATGTCTACGCATTTTGCATAATGTATTATAGACTCAGTATAAGATAAGTCTAATTCGACTACAAGATTAAAGGGAGACATTAAAATTAAAATTCAGAGACTTTTAGACACGTGATAGTAAGACAATTATCCACTCTATGTGAAGGTGAGTTAGGGAACAATGTTCAACTGGAGCCCTAATCTATAATGAATAAATCCGCATTTGACCAACTTGCCTGTTAGTCCTGTGGAGGTGCTGCCGTGCCGGAGTAGAAGACCGGAGTGGATCCCGGCAGTGTTTCCCAGGGGGGACCGGGGGGGGCCCTTCCGTTCCCCGTGCCTGTCACTCACTGCACTGGTTTCTGTGACTCATCATACGTACCTTCTCTTCGTCACGTGATGGAGAGCTTGGCATGATGTACTTCCTTAATTTAACAACCCCCACAATGGTCAGAAAAATTAGAAAGAGCGTTCTTCAGCGGCCTCAGATTCCACATTACAAGTGGATTTTTGTAACATTCGGGGCATTCATGCCAATCTGAATGAGGTTCATCATCTTATAAGGCTAAGGAGAACATCCGAGTAGCCCAATTTTTGTTTACAAAATCTCTACAAACCCAAACCCTTACAACCATCCATAAACATCTGAATTGATTGACTCGATTATTATAGCAACTAAATACGCCAAATAGCGTCAGTGAAACCTTTCGTGTAGGAGATAGTGTTTATAGCACCATAACTCCACCATAAAGGCGTGCGTTAGGTTCTCGCCTCCAGTGATATCGTACCCGTTCAGTGTAAAATTTTATAGAGATCCGAGACTCTTGTAATAATGCTAAAAGGTTATAACATGACGGAAAATGGCTGAGTGAAATGCCTTGGCAACTGCCAGCATGCGCGTTTGTTTACAACTCAAAATGTACTTGAGATATTTTTAGAATCAAGACATAAGCAAAGATATAAAAAAACTGTGGTGTAATTTATAAAACATAGTATTTTTAGGAAAGAAGAGAGACAGTGTTTCTTCAGAATTATGAAACTGCGTGGTTTTTTGTGACTTCGTGATTACAGAACCAAAGTATGAAAAGTTGTTACATACTAGGTACTCATTGATATCTATACTAATATTATAAAGAGGAATGATTTGTATTTTTATTAAACGGTTTTATTTAGCTCACGTTTTCATTTTTCTTTCTTGGGTCAAATTTAGTAATTCAAATTTCACCCTCTTCCTGTCAACCGATTAATCTGAAATTTTGTATACACTTTGGATTTTGGTGACAATACAATTATGTTTATTCATTATCATTATAAATTCAAGATGGCCGCCGCTACAAAATGGCGGATAACGTAGGTTTTATCAATCCCATCAATATGGGTATCAAATGAAAGGGCTCAACAAGCAGAATACAATATACTATAAAAAATTGAAATTCAAGATGGCGGCCGCTACAAAATGGCGGATAACGTAGGTTTTATCGATCCCATCAATATGGGTATCAAATGAAAGGGCTCAACAAGCAGAATACAATATACTATAAAAAATTGAAATACAAGATGGCGGCCGCTACAAAATGGCGGATAACGTAGGTTTTATCGATCCCATCAATATGGGTATCAAATGAAAGTGCTCAACCAGTATAATACAATGTACTATATAAAATAAAAACTAAAAACTAGAAAATAAAAATAGGTAAAAAAAAATTTTAAGTTAAACGGTTTTATAAAACAATAAAAAAATGTACTAAAAACCAAAAAATAATAAAATAGATACAGTCGTGGGAATTATAAACATATGCATAGACTAGACTAAAATAAAACCGTGGGGCACGTCCCACGGTTTTCTTGCCCCACGGTTTTATTTTAGTCTAGTCTATGCATATGTTTATAATTCCCACGACTGTATCTATTTTATAATTTTTTGGTTTTTAGTACATTTTTTTATTGTTTTATTGTATATTTGGATGTTTGTGTGGACTCAAAAACTACTGGACCGATTTCAAAAATTCTTTCACCATTCGAATGCTACATTATCCCAAAGTAACATAGGCAATTTTTTATTTTATTTTATTATTATTTTTTATCCACAGCAAAGCGTGGCAGAGAACAGCTAGTTTATCTATATTTTTGTTACTCCAAAAACGATTATAAAAATGTTTCGTAAAACTTCAAACTACAAAGTACAGTAACGCTATTGTAACTACGGAAAAAATGTGAGTAATTTGAAATAATGGACAGGAAATTATTTAAATTAGTTTCATTTGCCCCGCAGTTAATAATAGACCCGCTATAAATTTAACACGCAACTTGAAAAGTCTCCAACTTCCAAACGTGACTGGAAATTAATAACTAACTACAAAAGGCTGTGTCTAATTGCAGTTTTAAAGGATCTAGAGTCGTTGGAAAAGCTCTTAAGTTCCGCCTACTACTTCGGAAACTCGCCTAACTGCCCCGCTCACCCTAATATCTGTCTAACTATTGCAATGTTAGAGCTGATAGCTTTTACAGTACTACTATTATTGTTAATTTAGCTGTTTTATAATCGTTATAGCTGTTGTGCTGACAAAAATAACCAATGAAATTTTAGGGCTTGTAGAAGATTAAACATATTTTATTTTAGAGTGACGAGCGCAGTGCTGTGCTGCGTGAACTGTAAGAGTTCAAAAAACTTTTTTTTTGTACTCAAGGCAACATTCGATAACATCGTCGATTAATATCAGGAGAGTTGGTGGTCAAACGCGTTAAAAAATCAACTATCCCTCCCTACTGTAGCATCATAGTTTGGCCAATGGAAATTTGAAAAAAAAACACGAAACTTCTAGTAAACAGATCTTGTTAGAGAAAAGTAGAATAAGTACCTACTGCCAGGTGGTTTGTTAATCCCCAGCGAGTTTTTGGACTACCCAGCTACACGATATTCTAAAACACTTTGCAAGTCTGCACCGACCGCACTGAACGCATTCGGCGCACTTTTACTGTTTTCTCCTTTTTTATTGGCTCGCGCTCTTGCCCGACCTTTTTTGTTTGATTTTCATGTTCGTTACCAATTTTGCAATCGATTTTAACGATCTTGCTCTAGAGACTTAAAACAGTTAACATATCTCAGAGCATACAGTGATATCAAAGATTGTTCTTAAATTATTTTTCTCAAAGGAGAGAAAAAAATAGAGTACAGGGTTATAAGGAAAGGGTATGCTAAGCCGAATGTTCCATGCATGTTGTCGAGTGTCATAGACATTTATCTATGGAACAGCTATTTTTTCGCGAATTCCGGGTTGCTTTTACAGTTTGTTCATAATTATGAGTAGGTATTATGAGTCTTTTTCGGCGTTGCACATACCCTTTCCTTTTAACCCTGTATTTTATCCTACGATCCAGTAGCTAGACCAGTTCTTAGGCTCTATGCGCTTAGCTAGCTATCTAAATCTATTTCACATCACTAGCTACACTGTCTATTTCATTTACTCATGTATCTATGAGCTCAGATCAAGTAGAAAGGCAGATAGAGGTCCGCTTTAGATACAGGTGAAGCCAAAAAACTACCCTACTGCCCGTGTACGTATACTACAAGCATATATAGGGTTATTCATAAAGGGTATGCTAAGCCGAAAAGGGCTCATAATACTCCTCATTATGAATCACTTTTGCTATGAGACCAACCCGAAATTCGCGAAAAAAAAATCAGCTGTTCCATAGAAAAATGTCAATGACACCCAATAAAATGTATGGGACAGCTGATTATTTTTTCGCGAATTTCGAGTTGGTCCCATAGTAAAAGTTGTTCATAATGATGAGTACTTAGAGCCCTTTTCGGCTTAGCATACCCTTTATGAATAACCCTGTATTGACGCATAAAAACTACCCTTATTACTACTTATTTTTCTTGTCCACATTCTCTGAGCAACTGACGTACGATTAAGAATTGACGATTGATTCGGGTAAGTATGCGTCAATGTGTGCTTGAAGTATTCGTACACGAGAAGTAGGGTAGTTTTTTTGGCTTCATCTGTATCTAAGGCGGGACTCTATCTGTCTTTACTTGATCTGAGTCTATGAGATACGTAGTTCTTCCCTTGGGATTACGCAGACACTCAATTATCGTAACAACACTGTGTGAACAGCTAACGTGCGGCAGATTCCTAGAATACATGTTTGTTTCCACTTTGAGAGACGTTAGGCTTTGAGACGTTATTTTGCTTGCCATGTTACGTCAATCACACAACCTCTGTTGTAATTATAATGCCTAAATTTGTGGGTAACTGAAGGACTGTGTTTGTTTCCATAGGAAAAGGAGTTTGGGTGACATTTGCTGTGGATAAATTAGTAGATAGTCAAAAAACGAGTTAGATAATGAATAATTCCGCGGTTTGATCATCTTTTCAGGTGTTGGCGGTCAAACAAAGTGTCAAATACAAGTTTACTAGATTTATCGAGTTTTGGAGTAAATTTATGCTAAGCCAAAAAGGCTCATATAGTATTCATAATTATGAACAACTTTTACTATGGGACCAACGTCATTGACATTTTCACGATTTCAGGGTTGGTCCCATAGTAAAAGTTGTTCATAATGATGAGTACTATAAGTCCTTTTTGGCTTAGCATGCTCTTTTCTTTTATCTAACTCTCTTTATCTGTAAAATGATTTATCTATATATATATAAAAATGAAACCCGTTTTCCTTGGTCACGGCATCACGCGTGAATGGCTGGACCGATTTCACTAATTCTTTTTTGTTGTATTTGTTATTATTAGGAGAAGGTTCTTACGGAAAAAAATATTAAGGTATATTATTAATATTAACTGTCAATGTCAGTGTTTTTTTTTTTCATGGATGAGTTTGCTTTTGTCAACTGATACACGAAACAAATTCGTACCTAAGTATAAAATTGTAAATAGTGTTTTGTGCAGTGTTTATATTTAATTAGGCAGTACCATAGAGAAGTACTGTATGGCAGTACGAAGTCTGCCGGGTCAGCTAGTTTAGTATAAAACAATATTTTCCTCTATATTCGTTTAATGTAGGCACATAATTACTCGTCGGGCTACCTCGTGCTGAACATGATCAAAAGCTCCACTGAACGAGTAAATCGGCCTATTTTCTTTTCCATATCAAAATATTAGCTCTTTTCATGATTCAAATTGAAGGAAAACAAATTATGTTTATTAGCCTGTCGATTCCACGTGTTTAGATGAATAAAATTGACTTTCTATCACGCTCGCTTGAATTCTGTCTTGGTGACAATATCAAGCCAAGAAGACTGGCAAGTAAAATTGTTGCTTTGAAATTTTTACTTGTGAAAAACCCACTTGCAAACTTAAGTTTATTTTGTTTTATCTAACCTTACTTACTTTACTATTTCACATTTTTTAATCACGCTCATGTTTTTAACCGACTTTCAAAAGGGAGACGATTCTCAATTCGACTATTTGTGTTTTTTGTATATATGTTACGCGATTACACCATCAATTATGAACTGATTTTGATGATTGTTGTTTTGTTTGGTAGGTAATAACTCAGAGGTGGTCCCATATCAATTTTATCTACATTGATTTAGAGCTTTTTTTTAAACCTATTCTTGTACTTAAAATAATTGCCGACTCAATATTTGTTAAGCTTAAACACCCAACCGCCAATTAGGCTATAACTGTTATAAGTAAAAGAAACATCAAAGTGAGACAAGCTGCCGCAAGAAAAATAATCCACCCAAATCCAACACCGAAACCTAAAATTACGAAATCCGACTTAAAAATATTTCCATTCGTTCATTAGCGGTAATTAAATGAAGACGTCTTGATATTTTAATATCGGCCTGGGATTTGGCTGGACCATCAGTCAACGTCAGTCACTTGAACAATATTAGGTATCTGGAGATTGATGCGGTGCCTTTGTCTGTCGCATTGTAAGGGCTCGGATATTAAAAATCACAATTGCTTATGTTTTCTTCTAAGCAAATGACTTTGGACTTTAGCTTGAAAGATTAAAGCGTGAAAGTTGCTTAGCAATATTTGAAGTTCGATTTTAAGGTGAAGTTGGAGAATGTTGCAGTGTGAATTAGTTTTTCTTTTATATTTTTTTTGTGTGGTTATATCTAGGTTTTCATTATCGAAACCTAGATATGCCTAACTTGGATAAATAAACCAGCCTGAAAGCCACCTAAGTACATAATCTGTTGCCAGTCAGACCTTCTTTAGATTTCTCCAAACGTATTATCACTGAGTCTACTCAGTGAAATGATCCAATTGGACAAGCAGTTGTTTGCAAAAGTAATTCCGTTTCAACTTCTTTTCATGAATCTCTTGATAGAATTTTGGCAAGAATATTATGAGCATTTTATTGACGGAGAAATTGAGGAAATTAAACAATTAAACAGAGAGTGCTCATAGGTATCTGGCTGTTCTACCTAATTATTGAAACGATCGTACTTTTCTTGTTAAAAAAAGCTCTGCTCACTGTAACTAAACTCTAACTAAGGAAGTAATTCCCGGAACAAGGACAAAATGCTGTGACATCGTTCGCCCGATTGCAATTCCACGAGTTTTCCTTCGGTTTTCCTCAATATCTGCATTCTATGGGTTCTTGTTCTGTAACACGGAGCTGTTATTGCGTGTTAATATATCGAAAACAAGCCACGTATGCGCTGTTTTTATTTTCATAATGCTGGAAATATCACACTTAGACATTTTATTGTTAAGAGCATTTTCATGTACTTTAATAGTTATGTTACCTACGTAGCTGAAGTTTTCATTGTAGATTACTTTTGCTCTCATTCGTAAATTTAAACAACGATCTTTTATGTTTAAGAACCTAGAAAGACCTGAAATAACAAAACCCAAAAGTTTTTTATGTCTGTAAAAGTCCATTATGCTGATCTGAATTTTCCATGTCTTATACCCGACTAAATAAAATAAAAGTATTTAGTACAATAGTTTAACATTTTGCAGATAAACTTTATGTTTACATTATATTGACTGATATGAGTATCGTCTAGCATGGCGTAACATCTATAGGTACGAGTATAGTCACAGATACTGAGGAGAAATCCAGGTGCAAGAAATAGTATCAATGGGAATAAACAAAAATAAAGCGTACCAAGGCGCGTCGTCTGCACTCGTATATATTATAATATGTAAACGTGGCATTGATTGAGTTCTATAATTTTTTATCGTAACATTCATCATCAAACTTTTCCCACCCACTACTGAGTAAAAGTCTCCTCTTCAGCGCCACCTTTTTCGGTCTTGTGCCTTCTCATCTACTGCCTTCTTGTCGCCTTTACAATGTCACCCGACCAGAGACCGAAGGACCACCCGGTGATCGCTTTACGTTCCACAGGTACCATCCTGTGACTTTGGTCGTAGCATTACAATTTAAACACATGATGATCGCCTAACCTCATGATTGGTAAAATTTTCTTTACGGCAGTCCCAGTGGGTTCTGATTCACACGTACGCGCAATGTATTTGTTAAATTATTGCGGCGGAGTTCCAGTGTGCGGGTCGACCGTAAACAGTTTACAAACACAACGCTGTGGTTTTGATTTTGTTTGCGTGGAAATTGTTCGGAAAATGTTTTATGAATGCGAAATATTTCGGATTAAAGCCATGTGTTGGAGCTTAAATTTAGTTTTGAATTAGCGCGCGCTGTGCGGTTGGTTGTGTTTTATTGTTTTTTAGTAAACTGTCCGGATAACTATTGGTGTTGTGTATTTTGTGTTATAGTACAGTTATTGAAATGGCCCTAGCTTAGGGTATATTTATATAATGCTCCACCAAAATGATAACTATTGGTGTTGTGTATTTTTAGTACAGGTATTGAAATGGCCCTAGCTTGGGATATATTTATATAATGCTCCACCAAAATGATAACTATTGGTGTTGTGTATTTTTAGTACAGGTATTGAAATGGCCCTAGCTTGGGGTATATTTATATAATGCTCCACCAAAATGATAACTATTGGTGTTGTGTATTTTTAGTACAGGTATTGAAATGGCCCTAGCTTGGGGTATATTTATATATTGCTCCACCAAAATGATTGCCCAACTAACTATTTTTGAAGATTTTTTTACGATGCAATAAATGTTACTAGATCATTTACTAACTACGCCTTAATCCTCCTCCGCCTAAATCAACTCTAACATTCAAGTTACTATATGGATATCTATTAAATAAATAACCGTACTGTACTAACTCGTCTAATAAAATAAGCTAAGCTAAAACAATATCCGCCGCCAGCGAGAATGAATCGCATTGCTTAACCTTTGCCCCGATTCGGCCATTTGGTCACGGGTAGTTTCTACTAGCGTTGATATCTTAGCTTCAGAATAAACTCTCTTTACCAAATTGTGCAGGCGTTTTCACGTCATTGGGTTATAAATAAAAATCATTGAAAAAAAAACATAAATTTAATTTCAAATAAAGCCCATGCTTTGTTGATTGAAATACCTCGCCAAATGCCGTACAATTTTATCGAAATTTACGGTACGAGTATTATAGATAAATTTATGAAAAAGCGTCTCTATTGGGCGTAAATAAAAACTTTTCTTTATACATTATTTCTATCGAGTCGCTAAGTAATATATTTTTTAACAGAATCTCATGCCAGGCTTACTGTATTTCTCGCAAAGCCAAGTGGTGGACAATACTACACGAGAAACTACATGTGCAGATCAATGAAAATAACTTTTCCCCAAAAAAATATCACCTGGCGTTCAAAATTAGTAAAACCGTTTGTTACGGCAGATCACACCCAAACATTATTATTCAGAGGTACATAATCTTAAATACCAGCACTTTCTTAAGCCATCGGGTAAAAAGCTTAATACCTATCTAAAGATTTTCAACCTCACAAGAACTGATTAAGCCAAATTTTCTTTCACATCAAAGGTTCTGTCATGGACTTGAAAGGATCCTCTAAATGTAAGCCTGCGGGTAACAATAATAGCATCGCGGATCTATTTAAATGTAAATAACGGTTATTCACTATCCGTCTGCTGTCATGAGTGTATTGAACAGTGAGGTACGTATTCTTAGGTGTGCGAATAACACTTTAACCTCAAAACCATCCTTTAATTTTTGTGTTTTAACAAAAAAAAAATAGCATGAGTTTCTTGCGTTTAGGTATTTTTAATAAAACTTAATTTAACATACTAACCTAAATTGGTTTTACCAGTTTATTGGGCTCCCCGTGTATAAAACTATTAAAAACGCCCTCAATTACATTGTTTCGATTACCCTACATTTGAAAATACAGTGATTACATGGAGGTAAAAACCTCAACTTAACCTTAATTACGAAGAAATGTTGGTTTCGTGAGTTTAAAAACATACAAAATACAAGATACAAGATGGCAAAAAGTTATCGAACAAAATGGTACCGACATACTTTAGTTAAATGTTTAAACTATATTAAAAAATGTTTTGAATTTTCTTAAAAAATACGAAGGAACTTTTTCCCCAACCTATTATTTAAACTACCAAAATATGATTTCGAGGTATCGTTTGAAGTGAAACACACGTTAGTTGGTCGAACTGTGAACAACGAATCTCTCGAATCAACGATCTCTGGTGAACACTGTATGTATTTACAACGAGACAGTGAGAGTAAACTGACTTTCCTCTTATATATTCTACAGCGTTGAGGTTAGGAAAGGTTTTCGTTTCAGAATACAAGGGTGCGAAACGAACTCCACATGTAGATTTGAGTATGTCGCGGCAGATCCAGCGACTCTCCAGAGACCTATTTCCCTAATGTTGTACGACGAAATTCCATAACATTTGAATATCTCATCAGTACGCGATTTTTTGACAATTCGCTTAGCGTAGGGCATACTTATTACTTAGGCCTTTTTACTTATTTCTTTTACTTATTTCGAAATATGGCGTGGGGTCTTTGTCGGATATTGTTTTGTCGTTCACTCTGCCGGTTCCTCGCTGTTTTCGAGACCCTTTCCATGCCTGCTGCGCGTCTTGCATTGTTCTTCATTTTTTGGCAGTTGGTTGAACCAGCGTGACCTTTAGGTACCTATATGAGGTCGGTCCAGCAAGTAATGATCAACCAGTATCGGATTTTCCATCGCCTATCGAAATTTATGTTGGTCACTGTACCGACGGTATTTTGCGAATACCTATTCGCATATTTGTCAAAGTAATAAATCTATTTGTGGAAAATATTTGAAAAAGAAACCACACCGGCAATAAAAAAACCATTTTAACATTATCATAATTCCTAAGGGCCATTTCTATAAAAAAATGTTTTCAGAAATTCCGGACGTCGATTAACCAGGTAGACCCGTACTACTAATCTTAATGTGTCATTTTATACAAACGTTTTGACACAGTTTCTCGTCCCATAAATAAACTTGTCCAAGCATTCATGTTTAGAAAACCTTCCCTGGGATCTTTTTAACACGCTTTTATTAGCTTCACCTGTATGTTTGTATGTTTGTATGTTTGTATGTTTGTATGTTTGTATGTTTGTATGTTTGTATGTTTGTATGTTTGTATGTTTGTATGTTTGTATGTTTGTATGTAACCGACTCCTTTGAGCGCGTTTTTGACCCACTTTAAACGGTCAGATTTCTTTCAAACTTTGTAGATATGTCGAGGACCGATGACAATACACTAAACAAATCGTGTTTTTTAGTTTTTTTAACTATTAATTTGTTTAACACGCTTTTTCTATAAAGTTTCTTTAACTTTTAATACCGTTTAACTTACAAATGGTAATTTCGTCATTCGTGTCAGAGAACAGAGTGGCGCAGTGGAAGCGTGCTGGGCTCATAACCACGCTTTTTAAAAATAAAATACATATATTTATTTATTTACACTATTATTAATTTATATTTATTGAAATTTTCAACCCTATTCTTAATTTAAATTTATAAAATTTTATTTTCTATTTTTTTAGTTCGGTTTTTTATAAAAAGCGTGTTTTTTTTAGTTTTTTTTAACTATTATTTATTTCTGTTATTGTACGGATGAAGTTATCCCATGCTGGGACTTTGTCAAGGACACGAATATTTTTCGCCCATTGTGCTGTGTATAAGCCTTTTTGATGGTTCTTTTTTTACGTTTCCTCCCTTTCACGAGCCCCATACAATTACGCGAATTTCGTTATCCATTCACGGGAAAATCTCCTATATGAGCAGCATTTATATTCTAACTTAAGTAACAATGGTATTTTTGGTATTGTTTTACGTTTGTATGTAAAATTGTTATGCAAATATATTTTCACGGGAAAGTATTTTATCACCAAAAATAAAATTGATATAACACGACTACTTTGAAGTACCTTCTTAATCTACTAAAGTCCTAGAGTTAGCTTTTGGAATATTCCAAAATATGCAAACTCACTAGATATCAGTTGGCTTCGTACCGAAAATTCTGGCTGCCTTTCTACAATAAAGCGTAAACGACAATCTGAAAGTGTTATAATCTTATCTTGGTAGAAAATAAAATTGTTATCCGTTCTACAACTTTGCAATAAGGACAAAAATTTGATGTACAATGGTCAATATTCAAAAGTAATTAAACAAATCAACGCAAGTGTAAATCTAAAATCTAATTAATCTTGTCTGTATTTCTATTAATGAAAACAGAGACAAAACACCCTCACTTTTTAAAACCATCAATTGAAATTGTCCTATTCTAAAGCCACGCCAAGGTTTGGGAGTTGTATTGTGTACAAAATAATTGGATGCCGGTGGATGCCGGCACAATAGGTCGCATGTACCTGACTCCGGTCTGGCACCGAATTTCAGATAGAGCTTTAGTTTGCCGTGTGTGGTTTTTAGTTTAAAAGTATGTTGGCTCGGTCAGGATTTTACAGGACACTTGGTATGACAAAGAAGCGCTTCATATCGCTGAGTAGGTACAGATACCTATGCTTGATAACTGGGTATGTGCGAAGCGCTTTATGTTGCTGCAAACGTTTTCGCAAGATCGGTGGAGAAAGACTATCGTTGGAGAAAGACAGGCAAGCAACTCAACTATCTATCATAAACTGGGTTGCTAGTCAACCTGCATCACAAGCAAGCACTTAATAACTACGGCAGTCTATAGCAACAATTAATCTTAGATAGCGATTATCTCGTCGGCGCGCTATGAGACATTTATTTAACAATATTTGCACAAGATGGCGCTTTAACTCAGCCCCGGATCTAGGGGGGGGGGCGAGCCAGGGCCCATGCCCCGGGCGTCAAGCTTAGGGGGGCGCCAAATTCACACTTTACAGACGAATAGACAACTCATCATTTACTAAACTTTGACCACGGAATAAATAATAGTACAAGTACAGTCATGACCATATCAACTCGACCGATACCCAGAGCGCGGAGTAAGATGTGCTGCACGAACATTTATTATTCGCGAGGCGCGTAGGGCATAGTCAAAATACGCGCCCGCTCGCCCGCAGGAATCGCAGATCGCAGCAGCACGCGTCTGGTTACCGTGCGTGCGAAAGGGATGATATTTGGAAACTCTATATATATAGGTATATTAGAATCTTATATTGTCAATACTACGTGTAAATTATCAGCAATAAAGGCTTAAATAAATAAATAAATCAAGCACTGTTTTTGGGTAGAGCAACTGTGCTTGATTCACAAAGCTCTCCAAAATCGAATTATTTGGTTCATTGAAAAAAAACACGGTTTTGTTTGATTATTTTGAACAAGTGCGGCCCGCCACTACGTATTTCAAATTGTTACTATGCGGCCCGCATCTGCCAAAACGTTGCCGACCCCTGATATAGATGATAAAGGTAAAAATTACAGGTGTGCAAACATTACTGTGTTCCGGTTGGAAGGGCATTGTTTCCAGTGAAATAACAGGGCAAATGGGAGATTAAACATTTTATATCTAAGGGTGACGAGCGCAGTGCTGTGCCGCGCAGGGTCTTGAATTCTTCGAGTTCAAAATTCTGGGTGGTGCAATCCTGTTATGGGCAAACGTGACGTTTAACATCAGGCGAGCGATTTGCACGTCTCGTCACTCGATTACATAAAAAATATATATATATATATATAAGTGGGCGGGGGCGGCATTTTTCAGTTTTTGCCCCGCCTAAAAAAAATTGAAGATCCGGGGCTGCTTTGACTTAACTTCGTCGCCTATAAACGTGTTTTAAGCTCGCTTCAGGCTGATGCTTCAGGTATGCCTGACATCAATCACGCCGTCGCGTCGCCGCCGCCGTCAAAATGATTAATGGATTGTTTTTCGTTTACAACGTAATTTGTGTTTTTAAACATATTTTTTCGAAAATTTTTGGAGATCAGAGCTTAAAAATAATAAAATTTATCACCTCTGTTATTTTATATCTACTCGTATGCTTATTGGTGCAAGTAATAAGATTTCTGGCTGGTATCTGATTTTAAAATTAATTTTGAAAGTTCGAGAGTTTACCGCAACGCATGTAATTTTAGCTTCACTTATCAGATATCAATTAGCACCAAAGCGTTAGCCAAGACAAAGCAAATGAGATCCAATTCGTTATGCTTATCTCGTTTAATCAAAGAGTTCCTTTGACCACCTTCTGTCAAATAAAAGTTGGTAATAAAAATTATTTAAAAAAAACAAGTTTTATTACCTACATTGTCATCGGAGTTACACGTATCTTCTCTTCTTCTCTTATATATAAAAATGAATCGCTGTTCGTTAGTCTCGCTAAAACTCGAGAATGGCTGGACCGATTTTGCTAATTTTGATCTTGAAATATTTGTAAAAGTTCAGGGAAGGTTTAAACGGTGAAGAAACATGAATAATAAGTAAAGAAAAAAACTATAATCGACAATTTTATTTTTCAATACAAACTGTTCCTACCTGTGAAACATTTGATGTTCAGTAGGTACGGGAAACTCGGAATGTCCGATCTCTTTTGTCTTTTTAGAAATAAAAAATAGTGTCACCTGGTTGTCAAATATTTATAGGTGTGTTCAGAAATTGGTCCGATCTTTTTGGTCTGTTTTGTTGTTTTTTTTGTTTTGTTTGCTCTAATACAGGGAAGGTATAAAAGTAAAAAAAACAGCGAGTGAAACCGCCGGCTGCAGCTAGTAGGTACATACTAAATTTCAACTCAATCGGACATCGAGAAGTGGTTCAAAAATGATTTGCAAGATTCCACCCGAACAAACTTAGTTACATACATACGAGTAGGTACATTACAAGGTAAATAAAAGCCTTTGACTCGGAAACGTTAAAATTTAAATTTCAAATTTAAATTTCAGTAGGCTCGGAATGCGTATACATGTGTACGGACACGCACCATTTTGAAAAGGTCTTTAAAACGTTATTTTTTTAATCGAATGGGCGTAACCTTTTCAAAATCAAACTCAAATTCAAAACGGAAACGTACACATGTGTACGTTTCCGAGCCTACTGTGACCAACGGTCGCGCGTACAAATTTGTACGTTTCCGAGTCAACTAGTTGAACAGGCAGGTTTCCGAAGCGGATACTCTACAATCGACCACATCCACGCCGTGAAACAGCTGATGGAGAAATGCGCAGAATACAATCGGCCGCTGTGTTTTGCTTTCGTGGATTACGAAAAAGCTTTTGATAGCGTCGAACACTGGGCCGTGTTTCATTCTCTCCACCGCTGTCAGATTGATGCACGGTATGTAGATGTTCTTCGGGACTTATACAGGTCAGCAACAATGCAGGTTCGAGTACATACACTTACCGATAACATACCTATAAAGCGAGGCGTGCGACAGGGGGATAACATATCACCCAAGCTTTTCACTTCTGTCCTTGAAGACGTACTGAAAACGCTTGATTGGGACGGCAAAGGTGTGAACATCAATGGTGTCTATCTGTCGCATCTCCGCTTTGCTGATGATCTAATCCTGTTCAGTGAGAACATGAAAGATCTCCAAGAGATGATACAAGACCTGGACAATGCATCTCTTAAAGTCGGGCTAAAGATGAACAGGTCCAAGACGAAAGTGATGACTAGCCTAACGGGCCTCTTGTCAACACCAATTACTGTTGATGGAGAACCGTTAGAGCTGGTGGACCACTACGTATATCTTGGACACTGTTTATCTTTTGACCCAGAGCTTCGCAAAAAGGAGATACTCACGTCACATACAACTCACATACAACTCGCAAAAAGGAGATACTCACGTCGCATACAACTCGGTTGGGCCGCTTTCGGTAAACTCGTGGACGTACTCAGGGCTCGAAAAATACCGCAATGCCTGAAGACCAAGCTTTACAACCAGTGTGTTCTGCCCACAATGACTTACGGTGCCGAAACATGGACGCTGACCAAAGAAGCTGTGCACAAAATAAGGGTCGCACAAAGGGCAATGGAGCGTGCCATGTTAGGTATTAGCCTAAGAGACAAAGTCCGTAATACGGAAATCCGACGAAGGACAAAAGTCGCGGATGTCGGACACCGTATTATGCGACTCAAGTGGCGCTGGGCAGGACACGTGGCTAGGCGTGGTGATGGCAGGTGGAGTAGAGCCCTGACAGAGTGGCTTCCGATTGCGGACAAGCGGTCAGTTGGCAGATCATCAGCCCGATGGGTCGACGACATCAGACCCATCGCGGGCCATGCATGGATGAGATCGGCCCAAGACAGGGAAAAATGGCACAAGGGAGAGGAGGCCTATACCCAACAGTGGGTCGACACAGGCTGACGATGATGATGATGATGAGTCAACTAGTTAATAACAGGTTTGAAGACCTGTCACCTGCTTACTGCAATACTCACAATCACATTATCCACAATCTCAATAGAAATACGCGTTTCCTGGTTAAACAAGTAGCGTCTCTATTTACAAAAGCCTGTTAAATACGAGCATCGCAATAAGCAACGCGCCAACTGCGCAGCAATCCGTCTTCTTTGCGGCTACAGATTGTCGTAACGTGAAACTTATTAATTTGCCAAAGCGCTTCTAGATGAAATTGCGGGGATCCGGAAAAGTCAAGACAAGGAAAGAGCTGTATGAAAAGGCTGTGGAACCTTGGTGGTATCGTAACTAATATTAGTGGATTTTATGTTAATAATTATGGTCAGGAATTTCAATGAATGTGAATCCATCAAACCCGCATTTGGCCAGCGTGGTGGAATACGGCCTAATCACCCTTTTAGGTAAGACCTGGTATCTCAGCAGTATGATGATTAAGAATTGAGTTGAGGTCATATTTGAACACGTTTTACATTAATGTGTGTCGGGGTGATCAAAAGGCTGCTGGGCTCTTGTTAATATTGGTGCGCTGGAACAAATTACATTGCTGAGCGTGTATTAAGGTATTAAATGTAAGAACGGCGCTGTAAACAACAGTTGGATAAAACATAAAAAGAAAAATAAATATAATATGTTTTATATTTAAGAATATTATTGGCGCGAGAGTTTGTTAAGAGTTATTTTGAGTTTTATTTATTGTTTATTTAGTTTGGTGATTTGTTAAAAATAACACTAAATCAAGGAACGTAGTTTTCTCTAGACAGATTCTTAGGACACTTAGGCGATAAAAATAGTTACGTTGTGTCTTTTTTTTTACTTATTGTCTTTTTTCAGACGGCCTAAAAACTCTCACACCAGGACTAGCCACTTAGCTTCTACGAACTTACTTATTGCCATTTATAAACTGGATGTGACATTTAGGAAATCCAAGCATTAGGAAATCCAAGCACTTCACGATGTTATAAAATATCAGTTCAAGCTGTCACCCGCTACACAGACGCGGAGATGTTAGCGTTAAGATAAGGCACTATTCATTAAGCGATAAAACGACTTAGACGGCACTTAAGTGTATTGTATTAAGTTATTGTGTACTTAAGTATATTGTAACTTTATTTCATTGTAATTAATTAAATAAATAACGTTTGACAATCATGGCTCTCCATCGGGTTTCCCTGTGTTGGGGATGCCATGGAACACACATAAAGACAAAAGACAAAAACAACTAACACCCAGACCCAAGGCAGATACTTAAATTCATCATTCAAACATCTGTCTGGTCGGGAATCGATCCCGGGATCTCTTGCCTAAAAGGCGGAAGTAAATACCGCTTAGTCAAAGAGGTCGTCAGTTTCTCATAGTATTGTAACTGGACGCTATAGTAATTCCTACCGATATTGGCTAATGCGGAACCCATTGAGGTATTGGCACATTCCGTGCGATCGGTCCATTATGGGCTGTAAAGGGATTGCCGCCGGAAACCACTTAGGGAGTGATTTGTCACAAGCCTTGTCGGGAACTGGGAGACGCGGATTGATACAGAGACACAGATGAAGACGAGTGAATGGAGTGACAAAAGGAATTGAATTGCTGTTTATTGATTGTACCTACTCTAAACAGGCTGTTTGATCTTGCATCCTGCTTGTGTGCTTTCATAGTAAATATAAAAGCTTGTCATGTCTTTATTTATTTATAATATTAATTAAATATATCGCAGAAATAGAAAAACGAATATAGAAAACTATCGTAGAAACAATGCCCCTATCCAAATTTATGGTAAACCGTATTACACTGTAAGTAGCTATTCATTTTACACATACACAACAACACACACACACACACACACACACACACACACACACACACACACACACAAAGCCACACAACACACACAGGTAATCCTAGTAGGGAGTTATAATTTTGAAACGTTATATTTTTCAGTAAAGTATTGATGGTAGGTACTCATACTTACAGTTTTGATTAGCTTAGTTTACTGAGTATTGCGGTTTTACTTATTGTTTTGCCGGAATAAAGAGTGTTCTATCTTAGTATTCATAAAGTGCACTACTTCACTTTCAAACACCCAGAGCAGTTCAGACTTGAATGAAGTTGATGCCTAGAGAGAAACAAACAACCTTTCTCACGAAACTTGTGGGTAAAAGAACCTACTAAGATTTCCATAGGAACACAGTGATTGCAGAGTGGTTCATAGCTAATGATTACAGTCTTTTGGTACATTATGTTTGTTTCATGTCAAACTAGAGACCACTTTAGTAAATTGAATAAAAACAGTTTACTTGCTTCACCAGGACAGGCAAGCGTTTTGTCGACATCGTAATAGTGCCACGACTTGAAGTGAGTCTAAAATTTGATATTGTGGGAAGAGAGCTAAATTATTAACGCTTTAAAATATGTTAAAAATAACAAAGAAAGAAGACCACAGAGAAAGAGTTTTGGAATAAAATCGCAAAAAACCAGTAAAAAATAACTCAAGTCGAAATGATCATTATAAAGTTTATATTAACGCTTGAAAACTGCACATGTATTTACAGAAATTATCTTCTGCTTAGCAAAAATATGAAACGACTTATTTTAATTCGAATACTCGTTGAGCTGATTTTATACATTGGCATAATAATTAATTTCGAACTTCTTGTTGAAATTGTGTTCCTTCAATTAACCGCTAGTGTTAACGATATACTGGTAATATATCAAGCAATACAAAACAGAAGTTTTTTCAAGAAGTTTATAAATAACACCTATCATATTCACACACAGTTTATGAGGAAGGTGGCATACATAAAGTCATTGAAGAAGATGATGACTCTAATGATTATGTTCTTGACGATGTTTATTATGATACGACTGCCGATGATTGTAGTCAGAGTTTACGACACATGGCACCTGGCTGAGTTTGAATGGGAGGTTAAAATAGTGCAAGCAAGGCTGGCCATCTTGGCTCTCTATGAAATACTGCTTGAAGCCAGATATATAATTGAAACATTTTCATTTTTCGTCTTGACTACGATTGTAATAAACCAGCTAAAATGTCTGAATGAAGACATTAGCTACAGTCATAAAAACATGGATGAATGGTGTAGATTAAATAAAACCGACAAAATTGATATGTGGTCTAGAATTTACAAGAGATTGGCTGAGAACAGCGACCATCTCACACAGTTTTTCTCTCGTCAGGTCAGTTTTATTTTATAAAGGAACATTTGTATTTGTTGCCAAAGTATTTTTTTTAAACTATCAATTGATTGGTTTCAGATAATTTTTTCAATGATTTTGACCATACAAAATTACATATTCTTGACATACCGGCTGGTTTATGCTCTGATGATTGCTGATGTGAGTAGAATTTCTAATATTTGAAAATGTTTATGCTCTTTTATTCTGATTCTCATTCTTAATACTTATTACGTTTTCAGACTTACATTCTAATTGGATTAAAGAATTTAATTTATTATATTTTATTCCACACAATCGTTACATCGTTGGTTCTAATAGTTTGTCAGCGATTACACAGAGAGTACGACATTCTGAAGGTTTCAATAATGAATTATGTCAATGACTTGTCTGATTGTAAGTACATAACTCTTGTAAAATGGTATATTATGTATTCAACAGATTACTTTTTCGGTTAAACGGGAATTATAAAATAAAATAAATATAAAGAAATAAAAATAATAATAGTAGAAATACTTATGCATACTTTAAGAATAAGGAGTGATATATGTGTAACTTAAATATGGAATTATTGTAAATAGATTGATTTGTTATTCTTTCAAGCAGACAGATTGGCTTTTGTACATTTGTAAATAGGTAAATTATGAGTAGC
Organism: Alcis repandata; assembly: GCA_949125135.1. Classification (NCBI taxonomy): domain Eukaryota; kingdom Metazoa; phylum Arthropoda; class Insecta; order Lepidoptera; family Geometridae; genus Alcis; species Alcis repandata. Next base: position 2,647,998 of record OX421226.1, on the reverse strand, counting down.
TCAAGGGTCAGGCTACATTTGCATCTCTGAAATAATAATATACCTACTAATACGCATTCAATGAGACCAAGACCAAGAAAATTCAAGTTTGAAGGCATAAGTTGACAGATCAATTTTTTTTGCTAAAAGTTGTTTTCCTTTTTTATACGTTGCAATGACAAAGACAGGTATATTTGTAGCTAGTTTAGATCTTTCAAATAAAGCCTTGAAAGTTGTAATTAAAATACAGTTATAAAAAGTATTTTTTCAGGCGCAGAGAACAAACGCGCAAGAAGCTTGGGCCGCATGATCACCACAAAGCCGATTAGAATCAGTATATTTTCCACCATGTCAGTAGGAACACCACATATTCCGGTCATACTAGGACTTTCTATTACTAATGTTGTAGTTTTATTGCAATTTAACCATTTAGTTTAAAATAAGAATAAAAAAACAATAAGTAAAAATATTATTTTCTAACCAAAGTACAAATTTCTTTATTTAGTTGAGTGTATAGGTCAAGATGGAAGACAATTTTCCAGTTTGAGTACGGGAGCGAAACACTTGTAGGTACTTGTGACGAAACAGCCTTCGTATCTCTCACAAAAATAACAAATAAAAATGAATAGGTTTTGTTTGCTTTCAAATCATAGCAATACCTACTCTAGCGTTTCAAAAAAGGTTGCTCAGGTTAAAATATAGGCTCTAAAGAGATGCAAATAAGAGGTTTAAAAACTTAAGTCGCATTTGGAAACAAAGGCAATTAATGTGAAACTATTATTTAAATAGGAAAATAGAATTATTTGTACAGGTTTTGGTATACTTAATTATTTAGAATTAGTCTATCGTTAATAGTTAAGTAAAAATCAGTCACTCAATTCAAACCTTGTAGAATGTCCCGCCATTACTACAATATGTATTTTAATGGTATTTTGTTTTGAGCTAAAATTAGAGAAACAGGTTCTGAATCGACACGATGACATTTTAGTCAATTTACCTCTTTAATTCGAAAGACGACGACGATGATCTTTCTTTACACACTACTATTATCTAAGTTTCATAAGTAAAGATCCTTTTGCTGATAATTATCTGAGCTATAACATGGAGCAATACCTCCGAAGTTACCCTTGAATCCAACGGGATGACAGGCACCTCATTATGTCTATAATTTAGTAATTGTTGGTTGTCTTCGTAAGATACTAAAGGCTCCCACGGAAAGTACCTTACTGGTAATTATCTAACCTAAGCATGGAACTATGTTTCCGAGGTTACCCTTGAATCTAACGGGATGATAGGCACCTAAATATGCCGATGGTTTATTATTTACTAGTTGTCTTCATAATAATATAATCTACTGATAGAAAGTTCTCTCTGAGACTGTCGACTTGAGATGGTAATGGTACACTATGTGTTAGACTTGGTTGTCTAATTTAAATTCTTTCGGTTAAAGGTTCCGGAGTACGTATTTACACATTAACTTCAGAAAAAAATGTTATTCTAATTAGTTGTTCACTGCAGTCACTACGAGTATATTAAGTTAGGCAGTTAGGCGGTTAGGCAGGGAACAGGCGGTGTGCCCAGGAGAGCCTTAATAAAAATATCAAGGGGACCTCTCATTAATAAGACGATAGATAAAAGGGATTGCATTTGTTCTTTCGGGACCAGATTCATTACCTTATGGTAATGAGTAAGCTGTTTGAAGGATAAATGTGTGAAAAGTAAAAGGTGGAGGATGTAACATACAATGACTGATACTTTGCCAAAAGATTATGTTCTCTTCTCTCAGCTTTTGGATTGTTATAATATTCAAAAATGTTGAATATCATAATTGAATATGATACCAACGTTTAAGTCAGGCGCGTGGTGATCAAGAGGTTGCGTGGTGTAGGGGCACCCGACTTGCGCTTACGCAGCGCTTTAGGCGAGACAAGCCAGTTACCCCGCGCACGCCACTCCAATCAGTCGTATTAGCCTCACATGTATTTTACCTGACAATAGTACGAGTGATGAAAGTACTGAGTTGTTTCAATTTCACCCTTAATATCCCGGTAGTGAGCACAGCCGCGCTCAGGAGATTTAGAGGCGACAAGAAAATGAAAAGGCTGAAATGGCTTGGAGCATATTAGGAACACACAGAGGTTGTGTTTATACACATAATGTAGAGGGGTGAAACCGGTCTGGGCCGAATCACACTGCTTGTCGCGGACGGCGAAGTGGCGGCCATTGCCACAAAGCAATTTTTGTGTACCAAAATAATAAAAACATAAAATTAAAAAAATATATATTAAATATTATTCTGAACTTATTAGGCTTGAAACTAGTTCAAAACTATAATTAAAAATAAATTTCGTATCATATTTGATAATTATTTAAGTCAATTTTACATTAGGTTTACTATGAGAAATAGTTAGGGTTTAATACTTAGATCATGTATATAACTTACGTAGAAGGAATCTTGTAGCTTTAGAGTAGTCAATTCGTTAGGAAATCTATTTAAGTAACTCATTTGCTTACACTTATTCGTAACTTAGGTTCTACGATCACAACGTAAGATTTTCCACTAGACAAATGTTTTAATTTCATCGTTGTGACGTAATTATGGGATGTTATCAAAATGCTCCAATTAGACTTCCTGGACTAATCTTTTCAAAGGTGTGTTATTAAAACAGACAGTCCATCAGATGAAACATTTGCATTTTTACCGATTAAAAGAAAGGTAGGGCCAAGAAAATCGAATACTAGATTGTGCGGTTCCTATCCAATATCGATTTCTTATATTTGGGAATCGATAACAGTTTCATTAACTAACATTGTAAAGTTTTATTATTTTTTCAACTATGGATTTTCCCTTCACTAGCCTGGTTTTAAAAATAGAACTACGGGGGTACACTCGGAAGAGAGTCATGACGTTTGAAATGTCAACGAAACCTTACACTCGACACCTAGAGGCGAGTTGCTGAACTAAAGAGACAAGCGTGATATTTCAAAAAGTCATTAAAAGTTCTGCTATTCATCGATAGATGGCAAAATTAAAAAGTATCACCGTATGCAATAGCTTTACCACGGCAGTCCCCGAGTGCCACACGTCTTTTTTTTTCTTAATATTTTTTCAGGCGGCCTAAAGTCCCTCACACCAGGGCTAGCTTCTACGAACTTACTTATTGCCATTTGATGATGATGTCGTCCGCATCGTGTCCGATGATGGCGACTCTGGCTATCTTCTGGCGTGTGCTCGTATGTGGCTGGCAAATCCGAACTTCGTTCTTAACACCCGGTCACATGCCGCGCAATAAAGCTGGCCCACGCTGTTGTAGGTGTAGTTGTAGGAAGGTTTAGGCCTGTTTTTCCGAGTTTGGCGCTTGAGATCTAGTTCGGAAAGGCGATGGTCTTCAAAATTACTGACGCCTTTTTTGACCTTCGAGCGCCAGATCGATCTTGTACAAGCAACCTCCTCCCATTTTTCAGTCGTCGTCCTACACCTCACCACCAATAACTCCATCGCTGTAGGTCTTTTCGAGTCTCGAAGAGCCAGTAACATGACGCCAAAGTCATCTGCGCGTGAATTTTTCCATAAGTGGACGAGCAGTTGCGCTGGTTGTTTGGCGTTATTGCCATTTATAAACTGTATGTGGGTACATTTAGGAAAATCCAAACACTTCATGATGTTCTAAAATATTACTTCAAGCTGTCACCCGCTACACAGACGCGGAGATGTTAGCGTTAAAATAAGGCACTATTAATTAAGCGATAAAACGACTTAGACGGCACTTAAGTGTATTGTATTAAGTTATTGTGTACCTAAGGATATTGTTACTTTATTTCATTGTGGTTAATTAAATAAATAACGTTTCACACTCATGGCTCTCCACTGGGTTTCCTTATGTTGGGGATGCCATGGAATAAACAGAGAAAATGACAACTAAGACCCAAACTCAAGGCAGATATTTAAATTCATCATTCAAACACCTGCACGGCCGGAAATCGAGCCCGAAATCTCTTACTCATGAAGCGGAAGTACTACCGATAAGTCAAATAGGTAGTCAGTTCGTCATATTAGTATTGTAACTGGACGTGGACGCAATAGTAAGTCTTATCGATATTGGCTAATCCGGAACCCATATTGGCACATTCCGTGCGATCGGTCCATTATGGGCTGTAAAGGGGTTGCCGCCGGAAACCACTTAGGGAGTAATAAATAAATAAATAATTAGTTACAATTTTGAAACGTACTAACATACTAACAGTTTTGCTTAGCTTAGTTTACTCAGTATTGCGGTTTTATTTAGTGTTTTGCCGGAATAAAGAGTGTCATATCTTTGTTTTTATAAAGTGCACTACTTCACTTTCAGACACCCAGATCACTTCCATCTTGACTGAAGTTGATGTATGGAGTGAAACAAACAACCATTCTCACGAAATGTGTGGGTACAAGAACCTACTAAGACTTCCATAGGAACAGAGTGATTGCAGAGTGGTTCATAGCTAATGTTTACAGTCTTTTGGTACATTGTGTTTGTTTCATGCTTTCATGTCAAACTAGAGACCACTTTGGTAAATTGAATAAAAACAATTTACTTGCTTCACCAGGACAGGCAAGCGTTTTGTCGACATCGTAATAGTGCCACGACTTGAAGTGAGTCTAAAATTTGATATTGTGGGAAGAGAGCTAAATTATTAACGTTTTAAAATATGTTAAAAATAACAAAGAAAGAAGACCACAGAGAAAGAGTTTTGGAATAAAATCGCAAAAAACCAGTAAAAAATAACTCAAGTCGAAATGATCTTTATAAAGTTTATTTTAACGCTTGAAAACTGCACATGTATTTACAGAAATTATCTTCTGCTTAGCAAAAATATGAAACGACTTATTTTAATTCGAATACTCGTTGAGCTGATTTTATACATTGGCATAATAATTAACGGTTTGTTTTTCATTTTCGACACGTTTAAATACAATTTCGAACTTCTTGTTGAAATTGTGTTCCTTCAATTAACCGCTAATGTTAACGATATACTGGTAATATATCAAGCAATACAAAACAGAAGTTTTTTCAAGAAGTTTATAAATAACACCTATCATATTCACACACAGTTTATGAGGAAGGTGGCATACATAAAGTCATTGAAGAAGATGATGACTATAATGATTATGTTTTTGACGATGTTTATGATGATACGACTGCCGATGATTGTAGTGACAGTTTATGACACATGGCAACTGGCTGAGATTGTATGGGAGGTTAAAATGGTGCAAGCGAGGCTGGCCATCGGGGCTCTCTATGAAACACTGCTTGAATCCAGATATATAATTGAGAAATTTTCATTTTTCGTCTTGACTACGATTGTAATAAACCAGCTAAAATGTCTGAATGAAGACATTAGCTTCAGTCATAAAAACATGAATGAATGGTGTAGATTAAATAAAACCGACAAAATTGATATGTGGTCTAGAATTTACAAGAGATTGGCTGAGAACAGCGACCACCTTACACAGTTTTTCTCTCGTCAGGTCAGTTTTCTATACTATAATATAATAATATTATAAAGAAGTAAAGTTTGTGTGTTTGTATATTTGTTAAATTGTAAGGGGTAATCTCGGGATCTACTGAACCGATTTTAAAAATTCTTTCACCAATAGAAAGCCACATTATTGCTGAGTGTCATAGGTTATATAAAAAACCGAAAAATAAAAAGGCTTTTACGTGGTAGTCCGTTTTGCAAAGTGAATCGGAGAAAAAACGGTCCGGACGGCGCGCGATGGCTTCGGGTTTAATTAACATTATGCCCAACGAAGTGAGCAAGGGTCAGCTAGTATTTTATAAAGGAACACTTGTATTTGTTGCCACAGTAATTTTTTTAAACTAGGTATCAATTGATTGGTTTCAGATAATTTTTTCAATGATTTTGACCATACAAAATTACATTTTCTTGACATACCGGCTGGTTTATGCTCTGATGACTGCTGATGTGAGTAGAATTTTTAATATTTGAAAATGTTTTTGCTCTTTTATTCTTATTCTCATTCTTAATACTTATTACGTTTTCAGACTTACATTCTGATTGGAATAAAGAATTCAATTTATTATATTTTATACCACACAATCGTAACATCGTTGGTTCTAATAGTTTGTCAGCGATTACACAGAGAGTACGACATTCTGAAGGTTTCAATAATGAATTATGTCAATGACTTGTCTGATTGTAAGTACATAACTCTTGTAAAATGGTATATTATGTATTCAACAGATTACTTTTTCGGTTAATCGGGAATTATAAATAAAATAAATATAAAGAAATAAAAATAATAATAGTAGAAAGACTTATGCATACTTTAAGAATAAGGAGTGATATATGTGTAACTTAAATATGGAATTATTGTAAATAGATTGATTTGTTATTCTTTCAAGCAGACAGATTGGCTTTTGTACATTTGTAAATAGGTAAATTATGAGTAGCTCAAGGGTCAGGCTACATTTGCATCTCTGAAATAATAATATACCTACTAATACGTATTCAATGAGACCAAGACCAAGAAAATTCAAGTTTGAAGGCAAAGTTGACAGATCAAATTTTTTTGCTAAAAGTTGTTTTCCTTTTTTATACGTTGCAATGACAAAGACAGGTATATTTGTAGCTAGTTTAGATCTTTCAAATAAAGCCTTGAAACTTAGACCTGTTATAATTATAATACAGTTATAAAAAGTATTTTTTCAGGCGCAGAGTACAAACGCGCAAGAAGCTTGGGCCGCATGATCGCCACAAAGCCGATTAGAATCAGTATATTTTCCACCATGTCAGTAGGAACACCACATATTCCGGTCATACTAGGACTTTCTATTACTAATGTTGTAGTTTTATTGCAATTTAACCATTTAGTTTAAAATCTATCTATATATATAAAAATTAAACCCGTTTTCTTTGGTCACGGCATCACGCGTGAATGGCTGGACCGATTTCACTAATTCTTTTTTTGTTGTATTTGTTATTATTAGGAGAAGGTTCTAACGGAAAAAAATATTAAGAAAATCTCTCAGAAATATTGAAAAACCCTAAAAACATCCCTTTTCTTTTTCCCATACAAACGTTTTCTAACTAAAACGAGCTTTATTGCTATTGTATAAAGTTCATATTGAATTGCAAGCACTCACTGTTGTTTAAGCAATGTAGGTATGTTCCTAACGTCAAAGAGTCAATTTGCACTTTATAACCTCTGTACAAAGTTCAAATTCAATCATATCTATCAAAACAGTGCACGTTGGAGCACAGATAAAACAAAAAAAAGAAAACGAAATCGAATAGTTCATTCATTTGTTTTAAAATTTTGAAGGATTTGACTCCAAGTCATATCAAATTAAAAAAAAGTTGAAACAACAACAAACTGTCAATGTCAGTGTTTTTTTTTCATGGATGAGTTTGCTTTTGTCAACTGATACACGAAACAAATTCGTACCTATAATTGTAATATATTATAAGTATAAAATTTTATATAGTGTTTTGTGCAGTGTTTATATTTAATTAGGCAGTACCATAGAGAAGTCCTGTATGGCAGTACGAAGTCTGCCGGGTCAGCTAGTAAGAATAATAAAACAATAAATAAAAATATTATTTTCGAACTAAAGTACAAATTTCTTTATTTAGTTGAGTGTATAGGTCAAGATGGAAGACAATTTTCCAGTTTGAATACGGGAGCGAAACACTTGTACTTGTAACGAAACAGCCTTCGTATCTCTCACAAAAATAAAAAATATAAATGAATAGGTTTTGTTCTCTGACAAATCATAGCAATACCTACTCTAGCGTTTCAAAAAAGGTTGCTCAGGTTAAAATATAGGCTCTAAAGTGATGCAAATAAGAGGTTTAAAAACTTAAGTCGCATTTGGAAATAAAGGCAATTAATGTGAAACTATTATTTAAATAGGAAAATAGAATTATTTGTACAGGTTTTGGTATAATTACATATTAAAATTCGTCTATCGTTATTAGTTGAGTAAAAATCAGCCAATCAATTCAAACCCTGTAGAATGTCCCGCCATTACTACAATATGTATTATAATGGTATTTTGTTTTGAGCTAAAATTAGAGAAACAGGTTCTGAATCGACACGATGACATTTTAGTCAATTTACCTCTTCAATTCGAAAGACGACGACGATGATCTTTCTTTACACACTACTATTATCTAAGTTTTATAAGTAAAGATCATTTTGCTGATAATTATCTGAGCTATAACATAGAGCAATACCTCCGAAGTTACCCTTGAATCCAACGGGATGACAGGCAGGCACCTCATTATGTCTATAGTTTAGTAATTGTTGGTTGTCTTCGTAAGATACTAAAGGCTTCCACGAAAAGTACCTTACTGATAATTATCTAACCTAAGCATGGAACTATGTTTCCGAGGTTACCCTTGAATCCAACGGGATGATAGGCACCTCAATATGCCGATGGTTTATTATTTACTAGTTGTCTTCATATAATCTACTGATAGAAATTTCTCTCTGAGACTGTCGACTTGAGATGGTAATGGTACACTATGTGTTAGACTTGGTTGTCTAATTTAAATTGTTTCGGTTAAAGGTTCCGGAGTACGTATTTACACATTAACTTCAGAAAAAAATGTTATTCTAATTAGTTGTTCACTGCAGTCACTACGAGTATATTAAGTTAGGCAGTTAGGCGGTTAAGCAGGGAATAGGCGGTGTGCCCAGGAGAGCCTTAATAAAAATATCAACGGGACCTCTCATTAAAAAGACGATAGATAAGAGGGATTGCATTTGTTCTTTCGGGACCAGATTCATTACCTTAAGGTAATGAGTAAGCTGTTTGAAGGATAAATGTGTGAAAAGTAAAAGGTGAAGGATGTAACATACAATGACTGATACTTTGCCAAAAGATTATGTTCTCTTGTCTCAGCTTTTGGATTGTTATAATATTCAAAAATGTTCAACATGATAATTGAATATGATAACAACGTTTAAGTCAGGCGCGTGGTGATCAAGAGGTTGCGTGGTGTAGGGGCACCCGACTTGCGCTTACGTAGCGCTTTAGGCGAGACAAGCCAGTTACCCCGCGCACGCCACTCCAATCAGTCGTATTAGCCTCATATGTATTTTACCTGACAATAGTACGAGTGATGAAAGTACTGAGTTGTTTCAATTTCACCTGTAATATCCCGGTAGTGAGCACAGCCGCGCTCAGGAGATTTAGAGGCGACAAGAACCTCTAAACGCTCTAAGCTGAAAGGGCTTGGAGCATATTAGGAACACACAGAAGTTGTGTTTATACACATAATGTAGAGGGGTGAAACCAGTCTGGGCCAAATCACACTGCTTGTCGCGGACGGAAAAGTGGCGGCCATTGCCACAAAGCAATTTTTGTGTACCAAAATAATAAAAACATTAAAAAAAAATGTTTTATGTAAAATCTTAGTAAAATATTATTATAAGGCTTTATTAAACTAGTTCAAAACTATAATTAAGAATATATTTCGTATCAAATTTGATAATTATTTAAGTCAATTTTACATTAGGTTTACTAAGAGAAATAGTTAGGGTTCAATACTTCGATCATGTTTATAACTTACGTAGAAGGAATCTTGTAGCTTTAGAGTAGTCAATTCGTTAGGAAATCTATTTAGGTTTGCTCACACTTATTCGTAATTTAGGTTCTACGATCACAACGTAAGATTTTCCACTAGACAATCACTTGGCCAAAACAATAGGTTAACGTTAATTCAAATTTTCAAATTCAAATAAATTTATTCAAATATGGGTACATCAATGTACACTTATGACTGTCAAATACAATTTTGATGAACAAATTAATACACAATAAATTAAATGTCAAAGAAAATAATATTATTAGAATGTCAAAAAATTATATAAATAATTGCAATGCGAAAAAATCAATGTATAAAATAACTACAATAGTAGTTGGCAAAGTAATCAGGAATTCATTAGTCTAAATCTTAAGTAGCTAAATAGTTATATTTCTGGAGGTAAATTTAAGTAAGTAACGGTATCACATAATGGCCGAAAGTTTCTTAAAACATTCCTACCGGAAATTATAACAGTGAGGCCGAAATTAGCAAAATGTATATTTACCGGAAACCTCATTATATGCTTAGGTACTAAATAAACTAACTTATCAGAAAATGAAGTTTTAGTAGTTTGCCGGAAATAGTAAGACCAAAATTAGCTAATATCGATATTTACCGGAAATCTCATTTATACTTACTTAGTATATAAATGAGATTTCCGGTAAATATCGACTGCAAATTGAAGTTTAATAACAATTGAGGCTCACGTCGAATGAAGTCATGATTTAATCATTATTATTAGGTAGATAATTATAATTGAGATATATTATGTAAAAGGGTCTAAAAATAAAATAAATCGAAAAAATTTGATATAGCTAGTAATACATAGGTTACATATAGATAGTTAGGATAGTATAGGAAGATATGTATATAGGGTTAGCTCAGTTAGGGGGGTTTTTACAAAACTTTACAATGTTTTGATTAAGATTTATTCGGACTGAAAGTAGATTGAAATTAATTTAGTTTTTAATTTTTTCTTAATATTTTTTCAGGCGGCCTAAAAAACCCTCACACAAAGGCTAGCTTCTACGAACTTACTTATTGCCATTTATAAACTGTATGTGACATTTAGGAAAATCCAAACACTTCACGATGTTATAAAATATCACTTCAAGCTGTCACTAGCTACAAAGACGCGGAGATGTTAGCGTTAAGATAAGGCACTATTCATTAAGCGATAAAACGACTTAGACGGCACTTAAGTGTATTGTATTAAGTTATTGTGTACTTAAGTATATTGTAACTTTATTTCATTGTAATTAATTAAATAAATAACGTTTTACACTCCCATGGGATGCCATGGAACAAACAGAGAAAATGATAACTAAGACGCAAACTCAAGGCAGATATTTAAATTAATCATTCAAACACCTGCCCGGCCGGGAATCGAGCCCGGGATCACTTACCCATAAAGCGGAAGTACTACCGATAAGTCAAAGAGGTGATCAGTTCGTCATAGTATTGTAACTGGACGCGATAGTAATTCTTACCGATATTGGCTAATGCGGAACCCATATTGGCACATTCCGTGCGATCGGTCCATTATGGGCTGTAAAGGGATTGCCGCCGGAAACCACCTAGGGAGTAATAAATAAATAAATAATTAGTTACAATTTTGAAACATAATTTTTTTAGTAAAGTATTGATGGTAGGTACTCATACTTACAGTTTTGCTTAGCTTAGTTTACTCAGTATTGCGGTTTTACTTATTGTTTTGCCGGAATAAAGAGTGTCCTATCTTTGTTTTCATAAAGTGCACTGCTTCACTTTCAGACACACAGATCAGTCCCATCTTGACTGAAGTTGATGTATGGAGTGAAACAAACAACCTTTCTCACGAAACTTATGGGTAAAAGAACCTACTAAGACTTCTATAGGAACAGAGTGATTGCAGAGTGGTTCATAGCTAATGTTTACAGTCTTTTGGTACATTGTGTTTGTTTCATGTCAAACTAGAGACCACTTTGGTAAATTGAATAAAAACAGTTTACTTGCTTCACCAGGACAGGCAAGCGTTTTGTCGACATCGTAATAGTGCCACGACTTGAAGTGAGTCTAAAATTTGATATTGTGGGAAGAGAGCTAAATTATCAACGCTTTAAAATATGTTAAAAATAACAAAGAAAGAAGACCACAGAAAAAGAGTTTTGGAATAAAAGCGCAAAAAACCAATAAAAAATAACTCAAGTCACAATGATCATTATAAAGTTTGTATTAACGCTTGAAAACTGCACATGTATTTACAGAAATTATCTTCTGCTTAGCAAAAATATGAAACGACTTATTTTAATTCGAATACTCGTTGAGCTGATTTTATACATTGGCATAATAATTTACGGTTTGTTTTTCATTTTCGACACGTTTAAATACAATTTCGAACTACTTGTTGAAATTGTGTTCCTTCAATTAACCGCTAGTGTTAACGATATACTGGTAATACATCAAGCAATACAAAACAGGAGTTTTTTCAAGAAGTTTATGAATAACACCAATCATATTCACACGCAGTTTATGAGGAAGGTGGCATACATAAAGTCATTGAAGAAGATGATGACTCTAATGATTATGTTCTTGACGATGTTTATGATTATACGACTGCCGATAATTGTAGTGACAGTTTACGACACATGGCAACTGGCTGAGATTGTATGGGAGGTTAAAATGGTGCAAGCGAGGCTGGCCATCTGGGCTCTCTATGAAACACTGCTTGAAGCCAGATATATAATTGAGAAATTTTCATTTTTCGTCTTGACTACGATAGTAATAAACCAGCTAAAATGTCTGAATGAAGACATTAGCTTCAGTCATAAAAACATGGATGAATGGTGTAGATTAAATAAAACCGACAAAATTGATATGTGGTCTAGAATTTACAAGAGATTGGCTGAGAACAGCGACCATCTCACACAGTTTTTCTATCGTCAGGTCAGTTTTATTTTATAAAGGAACATTTTCGTATATGTTGCCACAGTAATTTTTTTAAACTATCAATTGATTGGTTTCAGATAATTTTTTCAATGATTTTGACCATCCAAAATTACATTTTCTTGACATACCGGCTGGTTTATGCTCTGATGACTGTTGATGTGAGTAGAATTTTTGATATTTGAAAATGTTTTTGCTCTTTTATTCTTATTCTCGTTCTTAATACTTATTACGTTTTCAGACTTACATTCTGATTGGATTAAAGAATTCAATTTATTATATTTTATACCACACAATCATAACATCGTTGGTTCTAATAGTTTGTCAGCGATTACACAGAGAGTACGACATTCTGAAGGTTTCAATAATGAATTATGTCAATGACTTGTCTGATTGTAAGTACATAACTCTAGTAAAATGGTATATTATGTATTCAACAAATTACTTTTTCTATTAATCGGGAATTCGATAAATAAAATAAATATAAAAAAAATAAAAATAGTTATAGTAGAAAGACTTATGCATACTTTAAGAATAAGGAGTGATATACATATGTGTAACTTAAATATGGAATTATTGTAAATAGATTGATTTGTTATTCTTTCAAGCAGACAGATTGGCTTTTGTACATTTGTAAATAGGTAAATTATGAGTAGCTCAAGGGTCAAGCTACATTTGCATCCCAGAAAAAATAACATATCTACTAATACGAATTCAATGAGACCAAGAAAATTCAAGTTTGAAGGCATAAGTTGACAGATCTAATTTTTTTGCTAAAAGTTGTTTCCCTTTTTTAATACGTTGCAATGACAAAGACAGAAATATTTGTAGCTAGTTTAGATCTTTCAAATAAAGCCTTGAAACTTAGACCTGTTGTAATTATAATACAGTTATAAAAAGTATTTTTTCAGGCGCAGAGTACAAACGCGCAAGAAGCTTCGGCCGCATGATCACCACAAAGCCGATTAGAATCAGTATATTGTCCACCATGTCAGTAGGAACACCACATATTCCGGTCATACTAGGACTTTCTATTACTAATGTTGTAGTTTTATTGCAATTTAACCATTTAGTTTAAAATAAGAATAATAAAACAATAAATAAAAATATTATGTTCTAACTAAAGTACATATTTCTTTATTTAGTTGAGTGTATAGGTCAAGATGGAAGACAATTTTGTAGTTTGAATTCGGGAGCGAAACACTTGTACTTGTGACGAAACAGCCTTTGTATCTCTCACAAAAATAACAAATAAAAATGAATAAGTTTTGTTTGCTGACAAATCATAGCAATACCTACTCTAGCGTATCAAAATAGGTTGCTCAGGTTAAAATATAGGCTCTAAAGTGATGCAAATAAGAGGTTTAAAAACTTAAGTCGCATTTTGAAATAAAGGCAATTAATGTGAAACTATTATTTAAATAGGAAAATAGAATTATTTGTACAGGTTTTGGTATAATTACATATTTAGAATTCGTCCATCGTTAATAGTTGAGTAAAAATCAGTCAATCAATTCAAACCTTGTAGAATGTCCCGCCATTACTACAATATGTATTATAATGGTATTTTGTTTTGAGCTAAAATTAGGGAAACATAAGTTCTGAATCGACACGATGACATTTAAGTCAATTTACCTCTTCAATTCGAAAGTCAACGATGATCTTTCTTTACACACTTACTATTATCTAAGGTTCCTGTGTAAAGATCTTTTTGCTGATAATTATCTGAGCTATAACATAGAGCAATACCTCCGAAGTTACCCTTGAATCCAACGGGATGACAGGCAGGCACCTCATTATGTCTATAGTTTAGTAATTGTTGGTTGTCTTCGTAAGATACTAAAGGCTTCCACGAAAAGTACCTTACTGATAATTATCTAACCTAAGCATGGAACTATGTTTCCGAGGTTACCCTTGAATGCAACGGGATGATAGGCACCTCAATATGCCGATGGTTTATTATTTACTAGTTGTCTTCATATAATCTACTGATAGAAAGTTCTCTCTGAGACTGTCGACTTGAGATAGTAATGGTACACTATGTGTTAGACTTGGTTGTCTAATTTAAATTGTTTCGGTTAAAGGTTCCGGAGTACGTATTTACACATTAACTGCAGAAAAAAATGTTATTCTAATTGGTTGTTCACTGCAGTCACTACGAGTATATTAAGTTAGGCAGTTAGGCGGTTAGGCAGGGAACAGGCGGTGTGCCCAGGAGAGCTTTAATAGAAAGATCAAGGGGACCTCTCATTAAAAAGACGATAGATAAAAGGGATTGCATTTGTTCTTTCGGGACCAGATTCATTACCTTAAGGTAATGAGTAAGCTGTTTGAAGGATAAATGTGTGAAAAGTAAAAGGTGAAGGATGTAACATACAATGACTGATACTTTGCCAAAAGATTATGTTCTCTTCTCTTAGCTTTTGGATTGTTATAAATATATTCAAAAATGTTGAATATGATAATTGAATATGATACCAACGTTTTAGTCAGGCGCTCTAAGCTGAAAGGGCTTGGAGCTTAATTAGGAACACACAGAAGTTGTGTTTAAACACATAATGTAGAGGGGTCAAACCAGTCTTGGCCGAATCACACTGCTTGTCGCGGACGGAGAAGTGGCGGCCATTGCCACAAAGTAATTTTTGTGTACAAAAATAATAAAAACATAAAAAAAAAAAACAAATATTTGATGTAAAATCTTAGTAAAATATTATTCTGAACTTATTAGGCTTAAAACTAGTTCAAAACTATAATTAAGAATATATTTCGTATCATATTTGATAATTATTTAAGTCAATTTTACATTAGGATTACTAAGAGAAATGGTTAGGGTTTAATACTTAGATCATGTATATAACTTACGTAAAAGGAATCTTGTAGCTTTTGAGTAGTCAATTCGTTAGGAAATTAATCTATTTAAGTAACTCGTTTGCTCACACTTATTCGTAACTTAGGTTCTACGATCACAACGTAAGATTTTCCACTAGACAATCACTTGGCCAAAACAATAGGTAAACGTTAATTCAAATTTTCAAATTCTAAATAATTTATTCAAATATGAGTACATCAATGTACACTTATGAATGTCAAATACAATTTTTATTAATAAATTAATACACAATAAATTAAATGTCAAAGAAACTAATATTATTAGAATGTAAAAAAATTATATAAAATAATTGCAATGTCAAAAATCAATGTATAAAATAACTACAATAGGTAAGTAGTCTTTGTTAAATCTTAAGTAGCTAAATAGTTATATTTCTGGAGGTATATTTAAGTAAGTAACGGTATCACATAATGGCCGAAAGTTTCTTAAAACATTCCTACCGGAAATAGTGAGACCGAAATTAGCAAAATCTATATTTACCGGAAACCTCATAGATGCTTACTAAATAAACTAACTTATCACAAAATGAAATTTTAGTAGTTTGCCGGAAATAGTAAGACCAAAATTAGCTAATATCGATATTTACCGGAAATCTCATTTATCTATAGTAATATTATAAAGAGGAAAGATTTGTATTTTTGTATGTTTGTGTTGAATAAACACAAAAACTACTAGACCGATTTCAAAAATTTTTTCACCATTAGATTGCTACATTATCCCTGAGTAACATCTATAGGCTATATATGTTATACCCGTGCAAAGCCGGGGCAGGTCGTTAGTACTTACTAAATAAACTAACTTACTGCAAATTAAACTTTAATAAGAATTGAGGCTCACGTCGAATGAAGTCATAATGTAATCATTGTCATAATCAATGTCATAATATAATTGAGATATGTAAATAAGGGTCTAAAAATAAAATAAATCGAAAAATCTTGATATAGCTAGTAATACATAGGTTACATATAGATAGTTAGGATAGTATAGGAAGATATGTATTTAGGGTTAGTTCAGTTAGAGGGGTTTTTACAAACTTCACAATGTTTTTTACTAAGATTTATTCGGATTGAAGGTAGATTGAAATTTATGTATTTATTATTTTTTTCTTAATATTTTTTTAGGCGGCCTAAAATCCCTCACACCAGGGCTAGCTTCTACGAACTTACTTATTGCCATTTATAAACTGTATGTGACATTTAGGAAAATCCAAACACTTCATGATGTTCTAAAATATCACTTCAAGCTGTCACCCGCTACACAGACGCGGAGATGTTAGCGTTAAAATAAGCCACTATTAATTAAGCGATAAAACGACTTAGACGGCACTTAAGTGTATTGTATTAAGTTATTGTGTACTTAAGGTATATTGTTACTTTATTTCATTGTGATTAATTAAATAAATAACGTTTCACACTCATGGCTCTCCACTGGGTTTCCCTATGTTGGGGATGCCGTGGAATAAACAGAGAAAATGACAACTAAGATCCAAACTCAAGGCAGATATTTATCATCATTCAAACACCTGCCCGGCCGGAAATCGAGCCCGGGATCTCTTACTCATGAAGCGGAAGTACTACCGATAAGTCAAAGAGGTCGTCAGTTCGTCATAGTATTGTAACTGGACGCGATAGTAATTCTTATCGATATTGGCTAATGCGGAACCCATATTGGCATATTCAGTGCGATCGGTCCATTATGGGCTGTAAAGGGATTGCCGCCGGAAACCACATGGAGTAATAAACAAATAAATAATTAGTTACAATTTTGAGACGTAATTTTTTTAGTAAAGTATTGATGGTAGGTACTCATACTTACAGTTTTGCTTAGCTTAGTTTACTCAGTATTGCGGTTTTACTTATTGTTTTGCCGGAATAAAGAGTGTTCTATCTTAGTATTCATAAAGTGCACTGCTTCACTTTCAGACACACAGATCAGTCCCATCTTGACTGAAGTTGATGTATGGAGTGAAACAAACAACCTTTCTCACGAAACTTATGGGTAAAAGAACCTACTAAGACTTCTATAGGAACAGAGTGATTGCAGAGTGGTTCATAGCTAATGTTTACAGTATTTTGGTACATTGTGTTTGTTTCATGTCAAACTAGAGACCACTTTGGTAAATTGAATAAAAACAATTTACTTGCTTCACCAGGACAGGCAAGCGTTTTGTCGACATCGTAATAGTGCCACGACTTGAAGTGAGTCTAAAATTTGATATTGTGGGAAAACAGCTAATAAAATTAACGCTTAACACTTTAAAATAAAAGTAAAAGATATGGTGGTGCAGGGATGACTCATGTGGTGGGTCATTACACCACAATAACAAAGAAAGACGACCACAAGAAAGAGTTTTGGAATAAAATCGCAAAAAACCAGTAAAAATAACTCAAGTGAAATGTTCATTATAAAGTTCATATTAACGCTTGAAAACTGCACATGTATTTACAGAAATTATCTTCTGCTTAGCAAACAAATGAAAAGACTTATTTTAATTCGAATACTCGTTGAGCTGATTTTATACATTGGTATAATAATTGACGGTTTGTTTTTTATTTTCGAGACGTTTAATTACGATAAAGCAGTTATTTTCGAAGTTGTGTTTCTTCAATTAACTGTTAGTAGTAACGATGTCTTGGTAATATATCAAGCAATACAAAACAGGAGTTTTTTCAAGAAGTTTATGAATAACACCTATCATATTCATACTCAGTTTGTGAAGAAGGGAGCATACATAAAGTCTTTGAAGAAGATGATGACGATAATAATTATGTTCTTGACGATGTTTATGATGATACGACTGCCGATGATTGTAGTGAGAGTTTACCACACATGGCTAAAGGCTGAGTCTGAATGGAATATTAAAATAGAGCACTCAAGGCTGGCCATCTTGACTCTCTATGATATCCTGCTTGAAGCCAGATATATAATTGAGAAATTTTCATTTTTCGTCTTGACTACGATAGTAATAAACCAGCTAAAATGTCTGAATGAAGACATTAGCTTCAGTCATAAAAACATGGATGAATGGTGTAGATTAAATAAAACCGACAAAATTGATATGTGGTCTAGAATTTACAAGAGATTGGCTGAGAACAGCGACCATCTCACACAGTTTTTCTCTGGTCAGGTCAGTTTTATTTTATAAATGTATTTTTTTCCACAGATTTTTTTTTGAACTATCAATTGATTGGTTTCAGATAATTTTTTCAATGATTTTGACCATCCAAAATTACATTTTCATGACATACCGGCTGGTTTATGCTGTGATAATTGCTGATGTGAGTAGAATTTTTAATATTTGAAAATGTATAGGTAGTAAGTATTAGGTAGGTATGCTCTTTTATTCTTATTCTTATTTATCTTTCTTACTACTTATTACGTTTTCAGACTTACATCCTTTTTGGATTGAAGAATTTAATTTATTATATTTTATTCCACACAATCGTAACATCGTTGGTTCTAATAGTTTGTCAGCGATTACACAGAGAGTACGACGTTCTGAAGGTTTCAATAATGAATTATGTCAATGACTTGTCTGATTGTAAGTACATAACTCTTGTAATATGGTATATTATGTATTCAACAAAAAATTACTTTTTTACTTTCTTTTTTAATTAGCAAGGTTATAATGGAAAGGCATACTTTAAGAATAAGGAGTGATTTGAGTGTAACTTATATATGGAATTATTGTAAATAGATTGATTTGTTCTTCTTTCAAGCAGAGACAGATTGGCTTTTGTACATTTTTATATAGGTAAATTTATGAGTAGCTCAAACGCCAGGCTACATTTGTATCCCTGAAAAAATAATATACCTATTAATACGAATTCAATGAGACCAAGAGCAAGAAAATTTAAGTTTAAAGGCATAAGTTGACAGATCTAATTTTTGCTAAAAGTTGTTTTCCTTTTTTTATAGGTGGTATTTTTTATAGGTTTTTAGGGCAATGACAAAGACAGAAATATTTTTAGCTAGTTTAGATTTGTAAAATAAAGCTATGAAACTTAGACCCATTGTAATTATAATAGAGTTTTAAAAAGTATTTTTTCAGGCGCAGAGAACAAACGCGCAAGAAGCTTGGGTCGCATGGTCACCATAAAGCCGATTAGAATCAGTATATTGTCCACCATGTCAGTAGGAACACCACATATTCCGGTCATACTAGGATTTTCCATTACTAATGTTGTAGTTTTAATGCAATTTAACCATTTTGTTTAACGTTAGACTACTATAAATAAAATATTATTTAACTAAAGTATTTCTTTTTAAGTTGAGTGTATAGGTCAGGGATGGAAGGCAATTATATTATCTTAAATCAAAGAATTAAAATTCTGGATGGCGCAGACCTATTTTGGGCAAACGTGACGTTTTACATCAGGCGAGGGATTAGCTCGTCTCGTCACTCAATAGCATTTAAAAAAATCTATGTTCGGAGACGTAAATACTTGAGTATTAACTGTGTTGATTATTATGAATCATGAATCTTTATGTATTATACATAGTTATTTTAGGCATACGAGTATAAGTCGTAGGTTTGTACCTACTCTTCCTTTTCCGAGCTTAACAAGGTTATTTTTATTTAATTCTTCTGGCTGGCTTTCTTGTATTTGTACAGTTGTATACTATGCCTTTGCTAGACTTGGTGGGGGTGCTGTCGTTCTCCCAAATAGTATGTAACATGTACATTTTACAGTTAAAGATACTTTATTTCCATCAGGTGAGTGCACGATAAACTGTTTTTAAAATAAATTTCTTGTATAATAGAGGTACATTAAAAATTACCTACAGTTAAAGTCATGTATCTAAATCTCGATATAGACTAGTATGTTGGTGGTTCGTACAATTATAAAATATGTTAATTTTGGACTGAATATTTACTACATTTTTCTATTTAATAATTTGAACTGAATACAAATAAATCCCAAACATAAGTTAAGTATATTTATTTTTCAAGCAGCCTCTAGATCGAAACATATGAGTACGTTTTTGTATTACATATTTCCCGTAGCCTATTCGTAGAAATATTCCAGTAACAGCTACCAATATGCCAAAAAATTTGTTTCAATTTCATTTGCGTTACACTTTTCGGAGAGAGTTTGTATTATTTTTCCAACTATCCAATATTTGGAGCTTAGACTCCGGGGGAAATGGGGTCTGGAACTTATTTCCGCCTAGCTAGCCCCTCGGTAATGTGGTGCAGAATTTGAAATGGGTACGTGATACTGGGTTATACGGAAAGGGTATGCTAAGCCGAAAAGGGCTAATAGTACCTACTTTTTTATCAACCTTGCTCTACTCCTGGATAAGGTTGATATTGGTCTCCCCCATCTCTTCCCAGATAATACTCATCGCCATCATCATCATCAGCCCATCTTATTTTTGTGCACTGCTGGACATAGGAAGGTTGGATACTCATTATATGATAAAAATACAATGGGAACAACTCGAAATTCGAGAAAAAAAATCACCTGTTCCATACCTCCAGAAAAATGTCAATGACACTCGACAAAATGTATGGAACAGCTGATTTTTTTTTTCGCGAATTTCGGGTTGGTCCCATAGTAAAAGTTGTTCATACTAAGTGCCCTTTTCGGCTTAGCATACCCTTTATGAATAACCCTGTATAATAAGTGCTATGAGCTCTTTTCGGCTTAGCATATCCCTTCCTTATAACCTGCTAACGTGAATTTAACGTGAATATATGAATTTAAATATAACTTGAATTTATACAATGACGAAGTTAAGAAAAGTTGTTGAAGTGGTAGGAAGGTATGAATAGGTAATTGGGTATTAAAGTTGCTTCATAAATGGAGACAGGTGATAGCTGCAGAATTGAACACTCGCGTGCGCGTGGTTATTGGGGCAGCAATAAAAATGGGCAATAGTGCATGTCGAGTTTTATTTGGGAATTTTATGACAGCGTTTGAAGTGAAATTAAAATATATCAATAAATATTTCATATTGATATAGATATATTTTACATATTTTTATACTTTTTTTTTGTTTTAACACTAATAGATACCTACCATTGTAATTTGATTATTATAGACGCGGAGGTGAGTTAATTCCTGAAGCTACGAAAATTTAGTCTTCAAGGTTAGTACTGAATTGAACGTCCTACTCAAAAAGCAAAGTATGGAAATACAAAGCTTTTGTGAGAGTTTAGTTTAGAAAGTCAAGATTATTATTATCCCTGGGATATGGAATTTCATTTCTTTGTAATTTTTAGCGGCTTCTTTGAACGCCTACACACCCAATATACAGATAAACCTACTGATAAAGATGGAGCACGCGTACGAACACAAGACGCCCACATTGACATATCAATACTCCCCTCGCGGCTTTGAAGAGCTTGTGTACTCGTAGATACAAGCGAATGTAGAATTGTTCCTGGCTTCATCAAATATAACGTAGTCTTCGTCTTTTTCTCTTAAATTTATCTGAGACCCAATATTGCTTGTTGATTGATCCTGTATTTATCATCAGCCTTTTGTCACGTCGAGTCCCTTTTGTAACGAGCAACAGAGGTTCTTCCGGATTGCAAACATCAATGTGCTATGATTTTTGGAGTTACGGCAATGTTTGAATCAAAGTGTCGAGCTTTTGTGGTAACGTGATTGAATCTTTTATATCCTACTAGCTGCACTCGGCGGTTTGACCCGCTGTTTTTTTTTTACTTTTAAGCCTTCCCGCTGTCTTAAGAGCGATTAAAACAAAAAAAAAATCAAATCGGTCCAGCTGTTCTCGAGTTTTAGCGAGACTAAAACTCAAGAACGATTCATTTTTATATAAAAGAAGAAGAAGAAGAAGAGAAGAAAAATATCAATAAAAGTAGCAATTTTGTGGGAGATTTGAAAACTGATCCGTTAGAGTTTGTTCCTAAAATTGACGCAAAATTCAATCGTGCATGGATCGAATGCAGTGATAAAACTATTTCAACAAAAAAGTGACCAAACACAATTTTTTACTATCTTCTGGTATTAATAATAAAGGGTTTAACTGTGTATTTTAATGGTTGGATCTTTATGTTGTCCGAAATAAATATATTTGAATTTAACCATTACGCAGAGCTATAGCATTTTTATATTTTAAAATTTAATTAAGTATCACATATTTATTCTCTGTCCATGATATAATTTTGCGAAAGAAAAATAAACAAAACAATATTTTTTTTTTTGAATAAATTGTTTTAGAAATAAAAAAATATATTACAGAAGCGTACGACAAGCGTATCACGTATTGAGGGATCCATGTGCCCGTAATGACATCGTAATGGGGCGGATTCCAGCCGTGGACAGAATATCGTATAAACATTTGTCAAAATGCCGTTTAAAATGCAGCCCTGTTGCCGCCATTGTGCGGTAAATTTGGTGAACTGTGAAACCACAATTTCACTGTCTACTAATATTATTGATGAGAGAGTTTGTATGTTTGTTACTCAATCACGCAAAAACAAATGAACGTATTTAGATTACATTTAATATAGAACAACATAGAATATTTTTAGCCGATATAATGTTTCAAAAATGTAATTAATATATTTACCCGTAAGGTGCAGCTAACCTTTCTGCAGTAGCGCCTGAAAATTTCCACCTCTTTTGCAATTTTTTTCAGGTTTTTATACGACAAAGTATGGAATAGGAACTGGCTTTTAGGTAAGCCTGCCGGCCCATTAGCATCCGCTATCAGCTGGAAGCTAAAAATAACCTACCACGGAAACATTCTACAGTTTTACTATCGAAACTAACGAGGTTTTGACACATTTGCCTGGCTTGGATATGCCACGCGAGACGCAACCGCGAGCGCGTCATGCTTGTAATCCTGATGAAGATCACCGAATGTGATCGAAACTAGTCGTAGTAAACGACTTAATATATTTACGTGATTATTTACTATTCCCGTTTTATTCATAACAAAACATTCTACCGTTTTCTGCTCCAACGATAAACAGTTCGTGCTTCCTCTACTCACAGATTATCACTGAACTTTAACCACAATGAATCATTCTTTCCAAAGTGACAGTTATAAAGAGGCGTAAATTAGCGGCAGACAGTCGAAACTATTCCCGTTACAATCGTTAAACTATGTTTAATAACGGCGATTAACGAGATAGCGGCGTTGGATAAGGTGGCGCTGGCGTCCTTCGTTATCACGAACCTATCCGTCCTACTGATAATATCAATGTAAAAGTGCGTATGTTTGTCATTCAATGACACAAAAGCAGGTGTACTAATTGGGATTTAATTTGATATGGTAGCTTATCACATAAATTTACATAATATTTCGACTGCATCTATGAACAGTATCGAAACTGTAAAATCACGTTTTTTTTCATTGTACCAATTATACGAAAATTAACATTTTTATTAATTTAGGTCAAATTTTTCCTTTAAATTGCTTTTCGGTAAGAAACGTTATTAGCTTTTTCGATACTGGTCGTAGGGGCAGTCGATACCATAGGTTACTTTTTCGGAGGAAATGAACATTTTCCGAGATACATGTAAAAAATGCAAAATGTATTATCTACATTTTGCAGACAACACAAATTTTGTGTGTCTAGCTGTTTTTAACCGACTTCAAAAAAGGAGGAGGTTACCAATTCGTTAATTTTTTTTTTTTTTTTTTTTTCATGTTTGTTACCTCATAACTTTTGACTGGGTGAATCGATTTTGATGATTCTTTTTTTATTAGAAAGCTAACGCTTCCCATTTGGTCCCATTTCAATTTAGTCCAGTTCTGATAATGGTATCCATGAGAAAACCATAGTCTTAAATTTGCATTAAGTACGTGCGCGACAAATAGATGAATAACTCAATAGTCGGTCTTTTGAAGTCGGTTTTTGTTTTTTGTTTTGTAAAAATAATGTTCTTATCTTTGATGTGTCAGTCAGGTAATTTTTTATCTATACTAATATTCTAAAGAGGAAAGATTTGTATTTTTGTATTTTTGGATGTTTGTGTGGAATAAACTCAAAAACTACTGGACCGATTTCAAAAATTCTTTCACCATTCGAATGCTACATTATCCCAAAGTAACATAGGCTATTTTTATTTTTTTTTTATCCACAGCAAAACGTGGCAGGGAACAGCTAGTATAATATAGAAAAGTGATATTTATTCTTTATTGTAAATAATAAATTATCTTAAAACGTAAGTAAAAGGCCCAACTGATCCAATTTCTACTGCAATTAGGTAACGTAACGATCAAGTCCCTTGCGTGACAGGCAAATACTCCAAAATTTTCCAATATCCTCAATATAGGTAGGTACTTTTTTAGCAATCTACCAAAATCCCTTCGAGCTTTTTAACCAACCATCTGCTAAAGGTCAGTGTTCGTGCCTGGTAGGGGTAGGAGTTAAGTGCCTTCATTAGTTCGCAGACGCACCTTATCCTTAAACTCCATTATCTGTATCGTATTGTAAGTACGTCCACGAAGACAGTAGATTAACAGGGGCAGTCGTAAAGAGACGAACTCAGTACGTAATAAACGATAAGTGACGTCTTCTGATGCTAAAGAAAGGTTTGGGCAAACTGCGAGAGATATATAATAAACAAGCGGTAAAAGTGTTGCGCTTTTTTTAAATTAGTTATAGGCTTGCGTTTGACCGCCATCTCACCTGATGGTAGGCCTGATGGTGCTTCATCTCACGGTGAAGCACGCTTGGCTAAAAGGAACCCATTCACTCGCGACTTGAAGACACTCAGATGATATTTATCGGGAAACACCCACTCGGGCCAAATATTGCACGCTCTGGCAGTGCGCACAACAAAAGTGGAATCGAAGCGTAGCTCATATTATAAAAAGGTTGTACATATAAAACTTGTATAGTTTGAACGTTCAAACATAAATTGATGTATGTAAAACACTCACTGCTACTCTAATTCTATAACGACACAACCACCATTTCAGTCGGCCAATAAGTGATGTTGGTAATATAGTCCTTTCAATTCATCTATTTGGTTAATCACAAATGGTCATACATCTCTAATCTTGTTAAACAAAATTAATAAAAAAGTAATAAATATTTCTGATTTACCTGGAACTTGTTATAGATTCTGATTGGCTTTCTTTCTTTTTTCTCTATTTCTGCCCGGCTCGCCTGTAAATACGTTCATTGAAATAAGTCCACGTTGCATGTTTGCTTTTCACCTGCTCTCAGACTGGAGACAGTAGATAAAACATTTGATCTATTCGTTCAAAAATACCATCCAATCTTCTCTGTCTGATATTTTGCTCAAAATTACGAACTGAACTGAACTTACTTGCCAGAGTGAAGTGTGTCTAGACTATTTTACCTAGCATCTTAGTATTTGAGTATGTTTTTAAGATATTAATTGCAAAATGCACAACTTAGCATTATAGTACCTACCACTTTACAAGGTGTAACGGAAAGGTGTAGTAATACTTAAGGGTGTTTTTATACACGTCAATTGAACATCTTTTACGAAAGTTTGCTAAATTCGAAAAAAAAAATATCGAGTCTCCGTAAAAAGGATTTAGTC
Source organism: Alcis repandata (assembly GCA_949125135.1). Taxonomy (NCBI): domain Eukaryota; kingdom Metazoa; phylum Arthropoda; class Insecta; order Lepidoptera; family Geometridae; genus Alcis; species Alcis repandata. Next base: position 2,622,105 of record OX421226.1, on the reverse strand, counting down.
ACGTGATCAATTTTCTATGGAGACTCGATATTTTTTTTCTCGAATTTAGCAAACTCGTGTCACGAAAGATGTTTAGTATAACGTGTAGAAGAACATCCTTAGGGATTACTATACCTTTCCGTTGCGTCTTGTATAGTTAGCGCAAAGTATAATCCATAGTAGTAAGTAGTTCATAAAAATCGTATTTTTGCAAATGCTTGCTTTGTTGGCAAAAAGTAACACAGATTAATAGCTCGAGATTTAGATAATGGTGGCCTAGGCTTCGTTTCTGTTTGGCCACATATATGTATTTACCTACGTTTGTCTTCAATAGCTATTTTACCTACCACGATGTAATGTATAATAACAGTGGTATAATATTTGATTTGTACATTCCAAGCACAGCTTTAAGACCCGGTATAATATTACTGTGATTTTCAATGACAATATTCTAGGTCGTAAATCAGCGGTGTACAGATTAGATCGTAGTTACTACACGATTTACAGCCCCGCTTTCGCCGTCACTCACATATAAATTATTAGGTTCACGATATTTTCATCTCCTATATTATGAAATTACTTGCTTAAGTATATAAAATTGTTAGATAAATATTTGCCCACGTACTCTTCTCACGCACCACGTAGCATAAGTAAGGTTTAATTTGCAAGCTAAATAACACTATATTCTTACTAATATTTGATAGAAGTACTTCAACTTTAGTCTTCATTGCTTTTCCAATTGATTAACCCAATCAAAACTTGAAGTGGCAATTCCAATTGAATTCTAAGTAGTTTTTGTGAAAGCGCACGGGTCGGGTTGACAACCCACGATTGCTAGAAGACGGTTTTAACGAAATTATATTCAAGTTAGTTCAGTATTTTAGCTTAATCCAAAATATCACATTACTAGGTACTACGTACTTCCCCGAATTCCCAAACTACCGTTAAAATATGTCCAAGAATCACTATAAACCCATCAGCTACAAGGGCTACTAAACTTGCCGAAACTTGGCAAGTTTTCATTGTAGCTTGCCCTTTGTGCCTCTGATATATGGCCACTAAATCTTTGCTAACAATAAGTATTGGCAGCCGCGGAATAATCTCGGTGGCAACTGGCAACCCTGGCCGCGCCACAGATTAATAGTTGCTGCGGTTATGTGAACGGTGGGTAAGTGTTTTGGCCTTTATTGATAGGTAAAGTTTACTAGGGTAAGGCTGAGGTTTTGCGATAAAGACGGTAGTAAGCTTTGACGCCTATATCTAATTCATCGGACGGAGAAACATATTAGGCGACTCTAATATGAACAACATTTTCACTCTCACTCACCGACGTAATGGCGCTGGCAACATTACATTCCTGCATTACCTTATCAACATATAACCTGTAACTACATATAACATACAAACATAATTATAACCTCTCAACATACCCTTTGATATAACAGTGCGCTGTCTCTAGCGTCTTGTGTTGCGTCCACGCTCAAGTTGACACAGTCTCGATTGTCACCAGCTGCATCGAAACGTCCAGCGGCGGTTGTAATATCTACAGAGTGGCGTCGAGGCGTCGCGCGAAACGGCAGTGCATAGATAGATAAACTCTTTATTGTTTCCAACAGAAATTATTAACAAAACGATAATAACACCGAGCATTATGAATCGAGTCTAAACGTCAGTTTATCGATAAAGTTATATAATTGTAATGTTGTCTAAGTTTCAAGTTGCCTAAAAGTAAGGTGTGTTTGGTTCTTAACGTGTCAATTACTGTGGCATTTGTTTGTTTGATCAATACATTTTGTACATAATATACATATAACAGCTACCTATTATAATCTACTTTTTTGTGTTGTTAATAAAGAGTTCTCTACGATTAAAAACCTAGCAAAGGTAACCAATAATTAATACATAATTATATTCTAACCGAAACATTTTTCCAAAGATTAGGTAAACGTATTTTTGCTATTAACCTCTATTGACAAAGGCAGCCTAATATGAAACCGTAGCTCTAAGTCTAACATCTTAAGTACCCAGCGTTCATATTTCCAACACATCATGTCACCGAGACACATATTTCAGGCTAAAAAATACAGCAGTCAATATAGAAATTGAATATCGCCAAAGTAGACTTCAATAAGCGTCTACAATCGAAAACCATCCAAAGAAATAACACTAAAATGAAACGCTGTAATGTAAAACCGCAAAAAACCGCCTCCTTGATGGTCCCTTATACGCATTCCGATCTCAATATCAAAGGCATCCAGATAAAAACGTTATAGGTCCGGGCCGCAGACCTCAGGAATAGACGATGCGAGAAGCCCGTCAGTCTTGTCACAATTTTGGTACAAATTGGTCATCTGTTCACGCAATAATTATTTAAATTCATTAACAATGATACAAAACATACAGAAAACAGAGTTAGCTAGAGTTATTGTTAACTTTCGAATTAAAATATTTTTCAGAAACATTATCCGACATCTAAAATATATTTTGACTATTCTGCGATACATTACTTCCAGAAAGTAAAATACTATTATACATTAATATATCAGTCAGATGATCATACTCAAACAAAAAATGTTAACCGCTTTACCAACATGAATAGCCTTATTAATACGTCTTCGGTTCAAACGTAGAGCAAAATAAATACAATTTATGTTGTAGGCCTTAACGCCGCCTTGTGTATTGAGTTAGAGGCCTAAGACCCTCGGTTAATGCGAACATCACACAATCCTTGTTAGCTTTGGCCCTTTGGCCCATTTCGTGTTTCGTATTCAATGAGGGAACATATGATAACGAATAGTGAGCGTTTCCACATGACATGATCCTTTAACTGTATTTTGCTATCAAACTAATTATTAGGACTGAAATAGGATGGAGGAAGCCTATAACCAACGGTGGACAAAACTTTACAATAATAATTCATTTTTAAGACAATATATCTATTTTAAAACCACTGGCTGGCCGGAAAAGAAATTCAATGGCGTTTGTGAATCCAGCACTCGTACTTGGCCAGCGTGGTGGAATACGGCCTAATCACCCTTCGAGGGTAGACCTATATCCCAGCAGTGGGAGGATTAAAGGTTGAGTTGAGTCTACTTTATTAATGTTATTTAAATAATTTAATTTCTTTCAATGAAATTCAAATTCTTTATTTCTACAAAAACCTAATAGTTGCTAATATATGCCAAGAAAAAACGATGCTACTCGCAGTAATTAAAAAACTGTGTTGCAGGTAGCAACGCCCAACTCCGATTTAAGAATACTTAATAATCATATTATAATGTTATTTAAGAATAGGTCAAATAGGCTATTTTATCTATTTTTATTTATTTATCAAACTATTTACTAAACATTAAACATGATTTAATTCGCGTCGGTTTTCATATCCAATTCACTATGTACTTACATTGTCACTTGACAAATTTAAAATATTTACTTATTTTTATTAAATTTAGCATGGCAGTAGCATTTGCCCAGGTAGCATAAGGCTTCGTTTGGCGCGAAGCAGTTGGTGTCGCAGGTCTGCATGCATTCGTCGTCAGAAAAACACTCCGGCACTGGAAAACGAAGATTTTGTCAGAACTTAGTAGAAAATTACAAAATATGGAGTTACACACAAAAATTATTACAGATTTACAAAAATATATATTTTAGTAGATACGTATTGGTTGTATTAGTAGTTGTATTTTATTTTATATTTTGCCAGAGCTTAAAAATTCCGGTCCCGAAATACTAATGTTATATATATATGTAAAAGTTTGTCTGTATATTATTTGTTACTCTTTCACGCTGAAATTACTAGACGGAGTGGGATGAAATTTGGAATAGAGATAGTTTATATTTTAGATGAACACATAAGTCAGCATTAAAACACGGGGCGTAACTACATAGTATAAATAAAAAAATAATAGAAACTAGACTTAGTGGATTGCGTGAGTGGTGTGGGTCTGTGGGTGTGATGTATTTTATACTACGTAATTTCAGTCTAACACCACCTCCTCGCTAATAGCCAGGCGTAGGTGTTTGTCTAGACTGTTAATAATAAAAAATAAACTAGAAAGTACCCTTTTAATTAAATTTAAGCTGCAGCCTGCGGTTTCACCCAGGTGCCTATGAAAAACGGTGTTGAAAAACAACCTACGTTCTTTTCTGAACGCCTAAATGCAAAACGCGTGAAAGCGTAACAAACCAACTTACTTTCGCATACGAGTATATGATATTAGTTACGATTAGAATGTTAAAGTACCAAGCCCAGGCACTAGAGTAAGTCAGCTTTAAGTAATAAAATGTCATTATTTATGCGAAAACATTTAGCAAAAACTTTTTCAATTGTATATTTAACGAGAGATTTATCTTTGATTTGACTGGGCTATATCAAACTGCGTGATACAAAATTTTATTAATAAAAGGTATGGACGCCATAAAAATTATCTAAGTTACGAGGCACGTCCGACCTTCTAAATTTTCCACTCTTTATCATTCGCAAAAGCAATTTATGGCTTTCATTTTGTAAAATTGCTAACCAATAGGTTTTCGTGATGAATGCCCTTCTCGTGGCGCCCTCTAATTCATGTGGTAACAGGGAATGAAGATAAAAGTGGAGTGGAGTTTAACATAGTAGCTTAATGGGAAACAGGATATTAAGATAAAAGAAGAGTTTAAAAATAGTAGCTGTAGCGCGATTTAATGAACCTCTACTTATGCCAACTACACTTTAAATATATTTTTTTAATTGTGAAAAAGTAAGTTTTTGAATATTATCGAATAAAGAAAAATCTATGAGAGGAAAAAAAACAATTTTAAGTAGGTAGCTAAGCGAAGGTTTCAGAGTGTAATAGAACAAATCGGAATCGGTAATGTACAACCCGGTCACAATATCTGTGCACCTCGCTGGAATACGGCGCCTCTCCCGCTTCCCCTGTCACCTCTCCGCGCACTCCCCGGTGCGACAGTACGGTTAGCATCTTCGTTGCCGATACACGTCCCGATAATTTTGAGATATTTTCGCTTTGTTGTTGTTTTGTTTTTTAATATTTATTGTTAAGTTTAGACATATGACGTCACGAGGTCAGGTGCACAGATATTGTGACCGGGTTGTACCTACGTATGTTTGTATATTTGTCCGACGATAACTTGAAGACGGTTGATTCATGCTTCTTGAAATTTTACAAACTAGCAAATAGTTAGTAGTATTTAGTAGTAATAATTATGGACTAAAAAGAAGTTGTAGTTCATTGGGAGAACAGCCGCTTCGCATTCGTGGCGGGTTCAAACCCCGAGTCATACTGGCTTTTCGGTGAAGGAAAACATATAATAGTGAGGAAACCTGCATACGTCCGGAGAAGAAATTCAATGGCGTATGTGAATTTCAGCAAACCGCACTTGGCCAGCGTGGTGGAATACGGCCTAATCACCCTTCGAGGATAGACCTGTATCCCAGCAGTGGGATTAATATGATGATGATCAATGCCGGCAGTTTTGTTTTCCATTTGATTCACACATGGTACCAGTAAAACTTAAGAAAGAATTATCCATTCTATTAATTTATACTAAAAAAATATAATAATTTTTTTAATAAAAAAATTAGTTTATTTATGAAAGCGACGGGCAATATGTACATATTTTAATTTTTAATAATTTTATAAAATTAATTAAAATTACATTTAAATCCACTTTCATTTAATTATCATAAATTAAAATTCACCATGTGTCTCTAGTAACACTAATTATACTAAAGATACAAAACTGTGTCACTGATGCCACCATTAGTGCTAGTCAATGGTACAATATAGGCATGACGACAGTATCAAAAAATCGCCGATTCAATGCTTTCAGGGGACTAGCCAGATTAAAAAAATTTAAAACACATGTTTAGTTTTATTTTTAAAAAACAGATTATTAAGATTTTCAATAAATTAAAACATTAAAATACAGCAATCGGCCATCTTGTCAGAAACAACAATCACAGCGTATGACGTCACGCTTCAGTGAACTCAGGTCATCCGCTGCTCATCACGCATAGACACAATGACATGTTTACTAGCCGTGACGTCAAATCGACGCCATGACACAAGCAAGCTGTTTTCGGGCACTGTTGAAAAAATATGTGAAAAATGGCTTCAAACTTCGTTAAACTTAAGTTTATTACCGAAATAAAGGCTTTTTTGTAAATAGTAAATGTGTACTCACATTATGGAAGAGGATTTTAAAATCTTTCGTCACGCCTATTGTCCTGACATCAAAACGAATTTAAAACGTTACTCACATTCCACGCCAAGTAGTAAACTGCGATAAATGCAAATGCAAATAAATGACTGCATTGCGTAATTAATTGGTATAATTTTATTGCCATTGTTCTGATTGTACCTGACTAAATGCTGCGTGACTCGAATCGTTTATCAAAGAGTTTATATAGAAATAGTATATTAGTGAGTATATTAAATGGTTTAAATGTGATACTTAATTGCGTTGTGGTTATTTATTTGTTAAATTAAACAAGTTTGGACGTTTTAAAAGTAATTGAATATTATAATTAACTGTTGTATAATTCTCGAAACTTAATTTTTTTTTTCGATTTTAGAGTAGGATAGGAGCAACAGTAGACAGCAAAAATTGTTTATAATGACAAGTATTAAGAGTCCTTTTCGATAGCCTTTTCCTTTTAACCCTGTTAAAAGAAACAGAAAAAAAATTGCAATAATTTTTTCACATCTCAGCACAAATGCTTCTAAGGTGCTATAAAAATTGTGGGTCCTTTTCTACACATACCTTTTTTTAAACTTATCCGTCCATTAACACTAAACACTGCAATTATTAAGAAAAACACGCACGCTAACTTCATTTTGTACTTGATATTGAATATTACAGTCGTATCGCAAAAGTAACAGTTGTTCATCCTCGCGAGTTATATTTTATAGTAAGCATTACTAGCTGGAAGCGAAACAAATTGCCTATAAAAATAATAAAATATAACATAAGACTTAACTACCTGAACTGATCATAGCATAGTAAGACGAATTAATATATTACAGTAAGAATTTTCTAGAAAGAAAAACTGAGTTTTATAGGAAATTGAAAAATAGTTATCACATAATAATATAGGTATACTCGTAGTTGTATCGCTAGAAATAATATTTTAATACCGTTTTCATAACTAATTAGTCCAAACAATCCCAACTTAAGTACTTTGTTTACGCTGCGACTGAAATTGAGTCTAGACTCAGAAGTCAGAGGAGTCAGAGTTTCAGAATACTAAGAGGTCCGATATTATTCATATTTATTTGCGTAATTCACAAAGTTCATACTTCACAATCATGATACTTTCCAATTCAAAATATTTTCTAAGAAAACAGTGATAAATAAATCTCGATTCAATATTCAGACATTTTGAAATTACATCACAGTCTGCTTATTTTTTTGCGACTGAGTCATTCTGCGAAATCGTCTTTATATACACGTGTAAGAAATATTTTTATTTTTCTATGGGACACCTGTTTTTTTTTTTGCAATTTCCGAATTGGTGCCAAAATAAAAGTTGTTCAAAATTATGAGTATTATGAGCCCTTTTCAGCTTAGCCTTTCCTTTTAACCCTGGAAGGGTTGCGAGGTGTCTCGGAACTTGAACCCGAAATGGTAATTTTTAACCGACTTCAAAAAAGGAGGGGGTTATTAATTCGTCTGTGTTTTTTTATTTTTTATTTTATATTTGTTACCTCATAACTTTTGACTGGGTGAATCGATTTTGATGATTCTTTTTTTATTAGAAAGCTGACGCTTCCCATTTGTCCCGTCCCGTTTGGGTTTGGTCCAATTTAGTCCAGTTCTGATAATGGTGTCCATGAGAAAACCATATAAGTCTTAAATTTGCATTAAGTACGTGCGCGACAAATAGATGAATAACTCAATAGTCGGTCTTTTGAAGTCGGTTTTTGTTTTTTGATTTGTAAAAATAATGTTCTTGTTGAAAGAGTCTTAAGCTGAAAGAGCTCATTTTAAATACCATACCATTAAATTGCGAATGGTATCATTTGTATTAAATAGTTTTCGTCGAAGTATATTTTAATAACAGTTTCGTATTCGTTGAAAAATATATTTAATGGTATTAAATGTGTTTAAAACTCTGAAAAGTTTAGTTGACGTTCAACTAATGGCACACACGACGTGCATCTTCCGTGAAATGAAGTGACACTAAGCGCAGGACACAATACTGAAAAAAGCTGCTTTTAACTTGGAAGTCAATAAAAGGCTAGTGTTTTGTGCCAGATTTGTTGTAGTTTAAGAATAATATTAAAATACTGCCTACATATCTTGGACCTCCGGCTTAACTTAATTTTTAACTGCTAACTGTTTTTGCCGATAACATTTTTTTTAAATGAAATTGTAGTTTTGTTCTCATTCAATTCTTAAAGCCAAAATTGCGCGTCCTTCCACTTTTGCAATAACTCCATGATTGTTAAAAAAAAAAAAAAAAAGAGCGTTTCACACTCATAGCTCCCCACTAGGAATAAATCCTGTGTCGGGGATGCCATGGAACACACACAAAGACAAGGACAACTAACACCCAGACCCAGAACAGATATTTAAATTCATCATTCAAACATCATCCCGGCCGGGAATCGAACCCGGGACCTCTGGCTTATAAGGCGGATACACTACCGCTGAGCCATACAGGCCGTTTCATACATACATTCCATTTAGTGCATACATGGTGAGACGAGTTTGCAGTTTAAATACCTAGTATCAATTACTTGCTTGTTGATCCTACGAATCAACTGGTACCCTTATTTTTATTCTAAGATATACACAGTTATAGTCCATCTACATATAATTTTATCCTACAACTTACATTGATTGCGCGTTTGAGCGACCACAAAGAAAAGTGAATTTTATAAGTGAATGTGAAAATATGCGTAAGTGTAATTTCATTTTTTTTTATTTTTTTTTATTTATGTCAAAATGCAGAAAAAAACGGATATGTCAACGGCGACGAGACGGGTCGACGACATAGTCACAGTCGCGGGTCGAATCTGGAATCCGATTAGCATTTGAACAAGGCAGATGGCATAACGGGAGAGAGGCCTATACCCAGCAGTGGGAGAGAGAAGGCTGTGGATGATGATGATAATGTAATTTAATTATTTTGTATATCTGCAGCAAAAAATACGAATAATTTCATTTAGTGCACACTCTCCCCATTTTTAATTTAGGAGAGCTATTCCACGACATAATGACTCCGCGGCATAGAGGCTGCACTAATGGACGCTGCAGGCTCGTGTTTTATGGCTGCACCGGCTATTCCATGTTGTTTTAAAACATTTTCTCCTATCAAAACTGGTTTAAAAACGTAAACATACACAAACGCTTTTAGGCGAGTCCAACTATGTCACAATCAAAACTGGAAAGTCATACGTTTCCTAAAATGGGTTCGCCTGCTATTTGGCTTCGAATAACGTTTTTATCGCTGCCACCCCGGCTTCATACAGACATAGACTAGAACTTTTGAAATAACTTACCTAATAAGAAATGAAATAAAAAAAACAATGACGTGGCGATTTTGCATTACGCCATCTCTATTACATAACTTTACTTGGTCGGTATTGTAAGCAATAGTATTGTAGTGATGTTATTTGGTGCTATATCGCGGTCATGTTGTAATAAGACCTGTTTTAATCGAATCTTTTTAAAGGTTATTTCCTTTTTTTTGACTAGGTACTTTTTATATTTCAATGAAAATGTCATTTTCGGTTGTTTTAGTAGTTTCTTGTCTGTAAAAATTATTGCATTTAAATTAATATTTTTCCCAAAACCCATAATTATAACAATGGAAGCATCTCAGCTATCTTTCATTTAACTCGAGATCTCCCTTGTTATTTTTATAACATCAATCGCTTAGCCAAAGCAGATGCCTTGCATTGACTTAAAATTCATACACTCTTGGCTGTTTACTTTGCGCTATCATGAGTTAATTTCACGCGACCAGTACAGTGGTTAGACAGTAAATTACATACTCGGTTGAGCAAACAAATCATGGTTCTAGTGACTGTCTCGCCTCGTCAAACTGTTTATACAAACCAAGTGCTCAACCGAAAGCACTGTCACCCCACTATACTCGTTATGTGTAATCAACCCATCACAACATGTATAAAAGTACAAGGTTAGGTCACACTATCATGTTACGCAAATCTGGATACTGTTGTATCCAGACTGTTATCCCCACTATCACATCCTTACTAGCACAGAACATAAGGCCACGCCCACGAATTTCTTGCAACGAACAAAATAAGGAAACAACAAGAGCTCAATTGAGACTTAAAATGGCAACACACGTGAATATTTCACAGCCCTTAAACCGGAGTAACTTACAAAAACGAAAGTAGGAATCGTAAACCTGAGTGCTGAAAGGGGTTACAGTAAGTGTGAGTTACGGAGGCGTAAGGTCACAGGTAACAGCGACAAAAAGCCGCTTATGACCTCGAAAGCAAATTAAAAGCTACATAGAGTGGGTTAATCCGAACGCGTAATTTTAATATGACTTTGCATGGCCAGCCAGTAATTTAAAATAGATGCCAAAAGGCTTTATTTTAAGCATGAAATCAGGATATACTGTAGTAAAAAATGAGTATACGAGCTACTAAAATATCGAAGTGAATTTGAGTAGACAGCCAGATAACTTTTTTTAAAGATAAGCTCCAAAGGCAATCCCCCAAAACGTTGCAAAATGCAAGTTTTTGATAATCTTCAACTCGGCCCTGAAAGCCTCCCTGAGTCTGATAAAGAAATGAAAGAAAACCTTTTATAATATAATAAAATATTCCTACTTTTAAATTATACTTATTTTAATGAATTCTAATTTTCATACCCATTCTTCTATTTTTTCATTATTATATGCCATTGTCCCTTTTTTAGTTAGTCCAATAGTTTAACGTTTTTTGAACCGCGGCAGGCTTAGTTTTGTGCCGCAGCCAATCGGGTCATATCAAGTTGGAGGTCTGTGTTTTATAGCCAATCGACGACAGTAAAAGTCATCTCCAGCACTCCTCGGTCCCTGATTCGAAAGGAATCGAAGGTGCTCCCACTCCAATGTTTATTCCATTCAGATTGTCGCATTCAATTCAATTTGAGAGCGAAATTGTATTGAGTTCCAGGCAAGATCTGTTTGTGAGCTGTACCGAGTCGTGCCTTTGACGAGTCAGCTTGTGCTTCTCACCGAACATTTCTCTGAACTTTCGATTGACTTGAATCGTAATTTCACAATTCAAGTACAAGTAACATTTTTCATAACACCATAACCCTTAATAAACATAAATTTAAAAAATACAGATAACACCTTTTGGGTACATTGCCCGCGGTTAGTGACTTGAGCTGTTTTTTATTCATAAGATTAATGAATTGGGTAGGTAGGTGTAAGGTAATGTAGGTATTATAGGTACATATAATTCGCTTGACAATAATGTGGTCGATATTACACATTCACATGTGTAATATTACGTGTGCGTGTATGTTATTGTATTGTATTCACGGTGCTGGTACCTTTGAGTCGGTAACGAACTGGCTGTATATGGAACCACAGTTAAATTGAAAGTTCAGCGTAATCAGTTAGGTACTTATTGCTACGAATAGAATAGCTAGCAATGATAGTTATGCTTTGCGTATATAGGCGCTGCGCAAAAATATAGCCTGAATACCTTAGTTAAGCAAAAGAAGGAAAAAGCTAAATATATATTTTTTTTAAATTGATTTTCTCCTAAATTGAGGGAGAGCGTATTTGTGACTTTCAGGAAAATAACAAAAATGACAGATCCGGATGAAACTAAGAAAATCGGGTCAAGCAGGAATTGTAAAATAAATCCGGACAAAGGACAGGCTAAACCATGGTAAACTTTTATTTATCTTTGCATTGAAACTGCAGATGCTGCAAGCTAAATTCAGCTTTATATCGATGACATTGAAATGAAAATAATTTATAAAGATTTCTAAAATGTATATACATAAATATAGTAGAAAACTTTTGATATTAATTTTCGGCACCGAAGTCGAGATCGATGATTTTCGGGGTTTTTTTTCCATACAAGTTCCTATTTTAAGAGCGTTACAATTTCAAAATTTCGTCGTTCCTTTGTCCAAAGCATATACTTTCATTTATTCGTCGAATTCGAGCAACGACAAAAGAGCACCGAACTCATGCCCACCGCGCTGCAGAATTACGAAATAAGATGACAAATAGAGATACCTCCAATTTAGATGGGAGAATACCCTTCTGTTACAGCACTGCAGTTGAAAGCGGCAATTACATAAGGCCTATTGTGGCAGAAACCAATTATTTCGTACACAATGCCACTCGAATTACTTGGCGTTAGCTTTGGAAACGGGCTTTAATTGATGATTTCTATGCGTCAAAATGTTTGTGTCCCTAATGACGAGGTTAATCAATTTCCACTCTATATAACGTAACTATGAAATCTATTCTAGTTTAGGTAATATTATTTAGGTTTCTAATTAAACTATAGTGTTAGTAAATTGTTGGTCTTGTAAATAGACAATCAGAGTGAATAATTGCTGTGTTAATTATGCCTTATTATGTGCAGCTTGTTTTGTGCTGCGGCTTAATTTGCGCCTTTACGGTGAGTAGGTAAGACAAATTGGACCTTACTTATAAAGCATAATGTTTATCATTTCTTAAAATTTTCCGTCTCGTGTTCGCACGTGACATTTCACGTCAGCGAAAAGTTGTCAATGCATTTTAAGCAGTGACTAACTTTAAGCAGTGTTTATAAGTAGCACCCAAACTGACGAAGCGTCAACCATGCAGCAGACGCTGCCCATTCTTTAATGTGCCGCTTGGATATACTCGTATCTACGCCGCCTCAACGCAAGGAAACGCACAACGCTACCCGTTTTCCCTCATCTTTGATGCGCAGACCAGACGCGACCATGTCTTTATCCAACCGAGACTTTATCTTGCTTAGTCATCTGTCTTGATCCTCAACTATTTAAGTCCAAGTTCAACTAGTTATCATAGTCATATCTAAATGGTTGTAAATTAATTTCCAGTCTAGCCAAGCTATTATCTCGATAAAGCTGGAATACTCAAACATTCCATAAGTGCTAGTTTTTGTTTAACATCCAGAGTAAATTAAATTTCCAAAAATATTTGCACTCGAAATCTAATCCATTAGAGAAAAACAGTTCGCCCTTGACAAGTTCATGTTTTACGACAGGGCAAGTCGGTAAAGTCCATCCACTTGCGAAAACAATGAAACGCTGAAATGTTGGAAAAAACGAAGCGTGAACGGCACCCGCGTAATTTCAGGAGCCGAAAATTCAACGTGAAATTACGAAACAAGTGTATCAAAGGAGGTCCGAGATTTCATGAAAAGATTAACCGAGAACGAGCCTTCAGTGAGCTTTTCAGCACTCGGAGCGGCGACGGAACCCGGTAGTACGCCTTCGGTAAAATACTTTCAGAATAATTTTTATTAACAAAGATTCTACCTTAACTAATAAACAAAGTTTTACTTTTTTATTTAGATTAGTTAGAAAATAACACAAAAAATTATCAGAATCCGTTTCACTTTCGAACATAGCTGCTTGAAATGCTCTGACATCTTCTAGCTTACGTGAAATGCCATGTGCGAATACGAGACAGATATTTTAGAGCTGTGATTAAGTTTAACCAGGGTGTATAAGTAAGGCCCTAATATACTATGTATTACATATTCTGCGAACATAAATTCTTATGTCAGCAGTGTCAGCACCAACTAACTCAATATCTAACTTTTCAAAATGCCCAAAAACCTAAAATGTTAACAAAATGTTTTCTCTATAAATCTAAGAAGTTTTCAACAAAAACAATAACTGTTCTTGCAAGTTTCACTGCAACATTTGTTGAGGTCACGAGTTTTTGACCTCAACTTTTTACGACTTTAGCAAATATTAGGTACACAAAAGGGTAAACAAAAAGTACTGTTAGGAACAAATGTTGCAGGCAGTACTGACAGCGGTCGTGCTTTTATAATATTTTGAGCTGGTAAAACTGGTTAAAACATCGGTTTTACATTTGGACAAAAATCCCTGGTGAGCACCAGATTTCGAACGGTTTCATTGCTATTCTCTACGGTGCGCGGTACAACTACATCAAGTGGGGTTTGGCCTCTAACAACACTGCCATCCTTACGAAAAGTGCAATAACTAGGTTGAAGCTGATTTCGAGAAAATCGCGTTTATAGATTGTAAATCATAAGGCACCTATATTTTGCAGTTAAACGTACGTAAAACCTTTCTAAAGAAAATATATATAGGTAGTCTCGTTGTGCTGATTCCGAATATGTACTTAACTTAATTCAGCTCAAGACTCGAGATAAGTATTGCACTTTTCGAAAGGACAACAACTGTTTTCGTTAGAAGAATTAAATGTAGAGATGAGAGAGAGGAGAAAGAAAAATCCGAAAGAAAGTTTGTCTGTTGCATGGGAAACAAGCAGCTGTAAAGTAAGCACTGGAACTTTAATTCCAGTGTTCATTTTCTACCTTCACCATCAGATCAATTTAACGGTACTATGAAGTATCATCGAAGAGACATACATACATACATGTAAAATTTCAGCTCGATCGAAAACTTGGGAGTCACACAGTGTCGCATAAAATGGGACTTATTAGTGACTTGTTGGTGATGTATGTCGATTTATGAATGAAACTGTGTTTTTTGTTGCCCATGCCCATGAGACTACTATAAATTTACTGTGCCGTGTTATTTTAATCCTCTCCAAAACGTTTCTAAAAATGATAACAAACTAGTCGTCGTTATTTCTACTCTATTTTATGACACATTCTGTCCGAGCATCTGTACATCCAATATTGGGTCAAGAATTGTCCTTCTCTTTCACCACACTGCATTCTATTTGGCATTCTAAAGCCACGTGTTAGGATCTATTTTTCCTTGCTGTGCGGTTTCTTCCAGTTATTTTAAGTGATCAAACAGTACGAGAGTGTTTGGCGATCGTACGAAGAACATCTTTGTAAGGGTTCAAGGCTCTCTACCTCACTTACTTCCCTTTAGGAAAACAACATTCCTTAATTTAATTTTTGCGAACTTGCCAGGTTCTTCCTTCTGCCGCTTTTAGGGGTAAAGTATTTGTTTTAGTTTTTCAGACTGTTTGGTTTGGTCACGTGGTAACAAGGTATCTTAATATAACTCAACTATAATTAAAAATCATAAAGCAAAATGTTTTTGAAAATAAATAAGAACGCAGTGAAATTGGGTCCAGTGTAAATTTCACAAAAAAAGTATCCTAAGGTTATTCATACTAATTTAGATTCCTACAAACCAACAAACTTTTAAACTGTGGGTAAGTATAATCAGTGGCGGTAGCTTCATACAAGCCGAAAAGCCGGGCTTGCCTTACTTCAAATTCCATCCGACCGAAAACATTGACTGCCATTATTTAAATTTTCGCGCGCCAATTCTTTCTCTCGATTGTCTAGATTTATTTTTTATCTAGGAATATCCGAACGCGGCGCGCTGGTTTGCTGCATCTCGCTCACACTCAAAGGCTTGCAACGGGGCTTCGCGGGCTTATATATCTGCACTGTTCTAACCTATGAGAAAGTGCTACGTCTATACATATACATATACCTACAGTGCGTTTCTATAGCAATTTGTATGGAGAAATAAGCACGGCTTTCAGTGTGAAGTTCGTCTAGAAGAACGTCCAAGAAAACTTTCCGTGTTTACTGACTTACTTCACTGTTTACATTTTGTTTATTGAGTGAGCGAACTGGTACGAGTACCTAAATTTTGCATTTTCGTTTTTAAAATCATTTTTATTTGGTTTTGATTTGATAATGAGTGCAGATTCAGATAATATTGTTCCTTGCATGGATTTGAAGTGTGTGAAAGTTTTGATAGGCGAGGAAAAGGTGAAATCTCTATCTTTCGCAGAGAAAAACAACCTGATAGCTTCGGCAAAACCTACACCGGATTTGATAATTTCGCAAACAAGTAAGTCTCATAGAAGACAGTTTAATAGATCAGTGTATAAAACTCATTGGATTGTTGGTTGCTCTCATTCCAATAAATTGTATTGTTGGTGTTGCATATCTTTTTCTAACGAGAAAACGGTTTGGAATACGTCCGGTTATGATGATTTAAATAACTTATCTAGCGCCATTAAAAGGCATCAAAATTCACAAAAACACATGAATACGGTAATTCAAAAATCCATTGTTCAGTTCCTCATCCATGCATTTGTTTTGTTTGTTAGTTATTGATTTTGATGTTGTATGTACCAGAACGCGCGGGAATTTTCTCACTCATGAACACGAACAGGCTTTTTTCAAAGCCACCGATGGTATGGTATGTCATTGCTGACATGTTTGTAATATTCTGTGTAGTGCCTTCAGTGTGCCTTGTTAAAACTTGCCGACGGAAATGAATATGAAGACTGAAGAACAAAGAGATGCAAGATTTTATGGAATTTATTAATTGTCATGAAAACTACAAAAAAAAAAATGTGAGCCGTCACGGGACGCCTGGCAGATGTGAAACATCGACATTATTTTGAAAGTAATATGCAGAACACAAAACCGTTCGAAAATTGAAACTCAATTAGGTACGCGCTTCGTCATTTATTTACTTGCTTGAATACTGCACGCCGTGGCGACGCGTCGCCACGGCATGCGTCGCCACGCCAGAAATCGGTTTTACGTGCGCCAATAGATGTTTCACATCAAAAAATCGAATCTTAAACCAGAAACGTATGTCGGGCTTGCCCTGTTCTCAAGCACTAGGCACGCCACTGAGTATAATTTACCTTATATCATAAGTAGACTGAAACAAATAAGCTTGTAAAGGCCGACTGGTTAGCCCTGGTGTCAGAGTTTTAGGCCGCCTGAACACATCTGTATAGCTGGACGGTTGTTTTACAGAACAAATAACCGGAACCTTCAGTTTAACATGTCGTTCGATCCACGGTAGCGCAAACAAAAGGAACGAAAATATGTGAGTGTATGTGATACGTGAATGTTTGCTACCAAATATCGTACGTACGTCGTACCTATATAACAAACCAATTTGTTAACATTTGGAATAAAAATAGCTTATGCCCTGGCCTGGCATACACATACAGGATTATTCATAAAGGGTATGCTAAGCCGAAAAGGGTTCATAGTACTCATCATTATGAACAACTTACTATGGGCCCAACTCGAAATTCGCGAAAAAAATCAGCTGTTCCATACATTTTGTCGAGTTTCATTGACACTTTTCTATGGAACAGCTGATTTTTTTTCGCGAATTTCGAGTTGGTCTCATAGTAAAAGATGTTCATAATGATGAGTACTATGAGTCCTTTTCGGCTTAGCATACCCTTTATGAATAACCCTATAGATACATAATTATATAAATATATATGTATTACATATATATATAACCTGATATACACATATTACTACTTTTTCATCACCCCGCGGGTGAAACCACGGGATACATCTAGTATTAAATAATAGAATGAATAAAAGTAAAACATAATATTTAAAAAAAACTAGTAGGCTCAATGCACAGATTACTACGAGTAACTACGGCTTAGCCTTTCTTTTATTCAGCCATTTTTCAGCGCAAACCTATCGCCTATCCGCAATGGATAGGCGATAGGTTTTATCGAAGTTAAAAAATACTAAAAAACCTCTCTGTTAAATTTTCATCCATGAAATGTTAGATACCGAACTTTTTGTGCGAAAATAGTGTAGTCGACTTATTTTGCAGTGTATTGTTGAAGATTTTCACGGAATAGTCGGTTTAAGTTTCAGGTAAATGGATTATTTATTGAGGAATCAAATTTTCTAAAATCAGAACTAAAAATCCTAACCGTCTAAGGACTTCGATTAAGTCGGTTTCAGTTTCAGATAAATGGAATATTTTTGAGGTAGGAAATCCGTAACAATCAGATTTAAAAAAAAAGACTAGACATCGATTCTGTATAACTCAATACACCATCTAAAAATTAGATATCTTTTTTGACAACCCTAAAAATATTGCCATCCTATTCTCTCATATTAAAATATACGACATAAATAGAAGTAATTTTAGTGCTGTCAAACTTTTCGAGCATGGTAAAGCAAAACTGACGTCACTTGCATTAACTTAAAGGAAATGTAGCGGAAGTGTACAAAAGAAAAACGTGTCTTTGTCATTCCACATTCTTTAACTCCAACTTCTAAGTTGTAATGGGTTGATTAGACGGAACGAGTACAGCGGCGAGACAGTAAATTGGTGCACTCGGCCGAGCAAACAAATAATGGTTCTACAGTCCATCAAATCTAAGAGGTACCGTTTGACGTTTCATATTTTTCAAACCGAAACAACTTTGTTCATACGTACATTATTCAGTTTCGATAACCTTTTTCATAAAACCATGAATTTAGAAAGATTTCATTATTGTATCTAAAAATGTACAATTCTTAATATCTAAATGTAATTGAAAACTTTCAAACAAAGCAAAATAACACATATTTACACAGTAAATAATTTCTAATAGTTATATTCTTGACCTCATTACAAAGTTACGTAGTTAGGTCACTGCACGTAGTGTTGCGACTCTTCGGATACACTTGTATGCAAAAAAATCGTTTACATATACGAAAAATCGAATGTATTATTTACAAATTACACTTGACAACCAAACAAATATTTTTTCATGTGAATGGGATTTATCTCACATATTACGATTACATAACTAAATAGTTATGTAATCGTAAAATATGAGATAAAACCCATTCACCAAAAATACGTATTTATAAATCAAATATATTTGCTTCTTTAAAAAGTTGTCGAAAGCGATTTGTCGATTTTTGATTTTCGCGCCCAAATAAGTCGGGGTTTCTCGCGCTAACGCTGTCGAAATAGTAAATGGAGTCAGGGATAGTGTTTTTTACATTTATTTTTGTGTATGATAGTATGGGTTTGCATATTACAGAGAAATAAACAAATTTTTAACAAGCACATCCATTGATTTTACAATTACAATTTTTTCTTCTAAGTCTTATTTCTACATCTAAAACTAATATTTTTTTTCTGGCAACACTGCCAACTACAAGCGCACGCGGTCCGCTCGGTCGGTTCGGCGTCAGCAGTCTCTCGCCATCTTGGAAGCTGACTGTGCGCGTACTTGCTTTCTCGTTTGTGTTTTACAATTTGTGACTTGGCTATTACTTTTCTGGACTGATCATTCTTTATCCGTTTACCTTGGCAATATTTATACTGGACTCCGAACTAAGCAAGTGTTTATTAATAATGTCGAAAAGAGGACGTACTTTGAACAGCCAGGCTCGTGAATTGGTGGTGAAATTACACGAGTATTTTGAGCGTGAATCTCAAAATGGTGGACTTCTACTGCCAGTTACACAAGTTCGGGATCGCGTCGGTGAAGCTCTCGGTATTGGTAGCCGCACCGTTGGCAAAATATTAAGTGAAAAATATGGGCCTTCGGGGAGTGACAGTAACGTACTTCACACACCGAAAAAACGAAAAAGAAATAAACCTGTGACAGGCATCGATGAATTCGATAGTCATGCTATTAGAAACCATATATACGGGTATTTTACAACAGGCGAATTTCCAACATTGGCAAAGTTATGTGCAACTTTAAAAGATGCCGGGCTGTATAAGGGAAGCATAGAGTCGTTGAGAACGGTAATAACAGGAATTGGCTTCAGACACAAAAAAGTTGACAAACGAAAAATTGTTATGGAGCGACATGACATAATTATGCAGCGACTAACATTCCTGCGCGAAGTTAAACAAATTATAAACTGGGATAATGTAATATTTTTGGACGAAACCTGGCTAAATTCCAACCATTCTGTGCCGAAAACATGGACTGATGATTCTGAAGCTTCGTGCTCGAAGGTGCCGATAGGAAAAGGTGGACGCCTCATAATATGCCATGCTGGGTCAGCGTCTACAGGCTTCGTGGAAAACTCTTTATTAGCTTTCCAATCCAAAAGCACTAAAGAGTATCATGAAGAAATGGACGCAGTAAGGTTCCGAGAGTGGTTCTTAAATTTATTACAGAATATCCCTCCTAACAGCACAATTATAATGGATAATGCCCCATACCACTCTGTGCAAATTGATAAAGCACCTACGTCAGCCAATAAGAAAGCAGATTTGGTGGCATGGCTGCAAAGAAAAGGAGTGGATGCCGACATGTCACTATTAAAAGCTGAATTATTACAGTTAGTGAAATTGCATAAACCACCAAAACCGACATATGTAATTGACCAATTGGCCGAAGAGCACGGGCACAAAGTCATACGACTTCCTCCGTACCATTGCCAATATAATGCCATTGAACTGATTTGGGCCCAAGTTAAAGGTAATATTTTATAATATTATAATAATAACACGAGTACTTCTAACATTTATAATTTAAACAATGGTTTTCGTCTGCTATCAAATAGTTACATTATTGTTTTACAGGTTATGCAGCAAGACACAACACAAAACCACCCTTCAGTGTCAAGAAAATGGAAGGTTTATTAAAGGAAGCATGTGCCCAAGTTACACAGGAAGATTGGAGTAAAGTAGTACAAAAAACAAAGAAAATAATAATGGACGACTTCGAAAGAGACGTACACTTTGATAATGTAATGGACAATCAACTGGTCATTAATTTAAATGACGATGATGACGAAGACGACGATACTAGTACTAGTAGTGAATAAAAAAATATCCTAAACATTTCTTTTATTTAATTATAACAATTGATTTCTTAAAATTCGGATATTATAGTAATCGATCTCTTAAAGTTCGGATATTATATAGTAATCGATTTTTTCATCCCATCCCTATCATTCAATTGTCAGAACTGTCAAACGGTACTTCTTAGATTTGACGGACTGTAGTGACTGTCTCGCCTCGTTAAAATGTTTTTACAAACTCAGTACTCGGCCGAGGTCACTGTACCACTGCAACGGTTACGTGGATTCAACCCTTAATGTGTTGATTACACATTAAGGCCCCCCGCGTACTAGGCAGCCTGGCTGCGCAGCCAGGCTGCGATAGCCAGAATATTTGCGCAGCCAGTTATAGCAGCCAATCCCAAATTATCCAAAATTGCTTTAAGCCTTTCAATTTCCCGAATAAATTTCTCTGTATCGAAAGTCATCTTATCAAAGTTCGGAACCCCGGAAATACGTCTGGCTGCTACAACTAGTGCGCGGACACTGACGGCAGCCACATACATTCGCCTACACCCGCTCTGGCTGCGGGCAGCCAGCTGGCTGCCGTGCAATCAGGCGCGTTGTATTGGCTGCCGCAGCCAGGAAATCGTGGCTGCCTAGTGCGCGGGCTCCCATACAACGTCATACGTTTTACTGGCTGCTGCAGCCTGGCTGCCGTAGCCAGGCTGCCTAGTGCGCGGGGGCCTTAAGAGTTAACAGTAGTATTCAGTAGCCGAGTATTCAGTTTGTACAAACATTTTCACACGAGGCGAGGCGAGACGAGGCGAGACAGTCACTAGACCACTTTGTTTGCTCGACCGAGTGCAACAATTTACTGTCTCGCCACTGTACTCGTTACGTGTAATCAACCCTTAAGTCTTGTGGAAGCTCTTAGCCGGATTCTTCATCGTCGTAACTGTTCACTTGATCTGCGCTCTTTTGTAACAACTTACAAAGGAGTGAGTCGAGCGATATCTGTTCGATCGGTGAGCGGTTTAGCTAAGTTTAGTACATCAAGTTTTCTGTGTCTGTGCATAAGTCTGCGTTTTTGACCGTCACATCAACTCGCCTGTTGGTAAGCGACGATGTGGCATACGCGCGAATATAGAGTCTTGGCTTCACCTAAATCTAATGCTCCATCTTTATCTAGGTTTATCTAAGGTCCAAGTGGGAAGTAAGTGGTTCTATGTAAATGTATTCTCTCTAATACTCTCCTAAGATTATGCGGAAAGCTGCCAGTTGGTCTATTAGTTTCTAAACGTTATTAACATTTGGTTCAAAATCTCTGGTGTGATCAACAAAGTGTTTTTGTTATAATTAAACACGGGAATACTCACGAAAAAACCGCGTGAAAACCACGTTAGTTTCCATAATAATAAAGAGTTTATGTAAAACAAGAACATTATTTTTACGAAACAAAAAACAAAAACCGACTTCAAAAGACCGACTATTGAGTTATTCATCTATTTGTCGCGCACGTACTTAATGCAAATTTAAGACTTATATGGTTTTCTCATGGATACCATTATCAGAACTGGACTAAATTGAAATGGGACCAAATGGGAAGCGTCAGCTTTCTAATAAAAAAAGAATCATCAAAATCGATTCACCCAGTCAAAAGTTATCAGGTAACAAACATAAAAAAAAATTAAAAAAAAACATACAGACGAATTGATAACCTCCTCCTTTTTTGAAGTCGGTTAAAAAATAGTTTTAAAGTTTGTATACAATTCTGGGTGGTGCAGACCTACTATGAGCTAACGCTACGTTTAACTTCAAACAAGAAAGGGACGCAAGGGATTTGCTTGTATCGTCACTCAATTGTATTAAAAAAAAGTAATGATAGTTATTTATATAATTAAGCAATACTAAATGCTTGCGAGGTTTCGGTAGGTATTTATCGCTAATCTTTGTTTCTTAATTATCGATTTCACTGTCAGCAGTAATCAGTAATAATATGCTCGATGTAAATTAATCAAAAATGGAAAATAGACTTGGCCAAAACATTTACAGTAAAAAAACACAGATTCTCATTTTATTATTGTCATGGTAGCTGGCCTCCACCGCTATCCTACAATAACTGTTAATTTAACTAAAATACAATAGCCGATATGCTATTTCAAGGTAAAATCTATTTGTTTTGCAAACTGTAGTCAATAAGCCGTTTTAGCGTAAAAAAGTAACGAACATACCGCATCACATTACAAACTTTCGCTTTTATAAATTTTAGTGCGAACATTACCAACGTAAATAGCTATTCAACTTTCCAAGCAGCACTAAAAACAATAAACATCAAAATTATTATTAAATTACATCCCATTTCTATAGTAAATAATATTAATATTAATTACTATAATGACTGGTTCGCATTGCAATATGAGGTTTGTATTCCGTTGGATGCGCCGCGAGCCCAGTCGGCGTTCAGTGGCGTAGCGGGTAGCACGTAGCTACGCAGCACTCGTAGCACTCGTAGCGCTCGTAGCGTCACCGCGGAGTTACGAAGTTACAATTATTCGTTTATTAACTGAATTTTTAGCGCCAAAACTGGTCTAGTGTTAGTGTTTGTGAACCAAATGTTGAAAGTGGTTATTATTTTAATGGTGAGTATGTACCTGCTTATTAGTTTAAGATTTTCAGTTCAAAAATAGAATTAAAATTCACAATTCTTTTAAAAATACATAAAATTTAATATTTGATAACAATATTTGAGTATTATTCAAAAATGGTGGTCTCTTTTCTGTAAGTTGTGATAAAAAATAAATCAAATAAGTAAAATTTTAAACACGAAAATTCGGTTCGTTTAAAGAAATTGCGTTTATTATTTTTGTATTGTTTGAAAATATTATCGAAAAATTGGAAAACTGCAAGTAAAGATACAAACTTACATATTACTTATATATTACTTTATTACTTACATATTCATTTTACATAGATAGGCGGCGGTCGGAAATATTTTAATGTAATAATCAAATAAGAATAATGAACAATAGTTATTTTAAATATCTAAAAGCTCTATTAGTTGTGTTTTAACAAGAGTTTTCAGCACTATTTTTACAATTTAGCTCAAATTGAAAATGGAGAGCACTTCAGGCTATTTTAGTTTATCGTCTTTTACCATACTATAAATCTATATGAAAATAAAAACACACCTCTATTGCATTATCATCAGAGTTACACAGGTTTACCAAACTCCAGCTCAATCGGATATCGGATTTTTTTCAATATTCAGTCGCAAGATAACAAGTTAAATACGAGCTTGTTAAAAATAGTTTCAAATATAATACCGACAATTAACATCAGCCAATCCCAACACTTCGTCACTAACAATTTTATTTTTGTCGTCGAAGGGATCATTATTTTAATTGACGACCTCAGGGTAATAATAAGAAGGAACCTGTAATTGGAACTACAAATCATACACGTTTAGACAAAAAATGAATTTGTATTTTTAACCGACTTCAAAAAAGGTTATCAATTCGACTGTATGTTTTTTTTTTATGTTTGTTCCCTCATATCTTTTGACTGGGTGAATCGATTTTGATGATTCTTTTTTTATTAGAAAGCTGACGCTTGCCATTTGGTTCCATTTCAATTTCGTCCAGTTCTGATATAATAGTATCCATGAGAAAACCATATAAGTCTTAAATTTGCATTAAGTACGTGCGCGACAAATAGATGAATAACTCAATAGTCGGTCTCTTGAAGTCGGTTTTTGTTTTTTGATACTAAGTTCATTTCTAGATTTAATACATTGTTTTACCGGAACATATGACACAAATAATGTGTGTCTTTAGGTCGATAGCTGATTGTTTTTTTCTAGGCTTCTTTGTAGTCATCATTATCATAGGCATCATTGCTCACCATCATCGATCAAGTATGTCCGCTCCGGCGCTCACTATCTAATACTATCTATAGATGACAGTCAGAAGAAAATTACAATGTATCAGTTGTTCAATAAATACGAGTTTATCTGAATCTGAATTTCAATGCAAGCCTATCATCGAATGAAAAAACACGGTCCAACACACACTGACGATTTCCCGTGTATCATCATATATATATATTCAGCTGGTCCATAGAAAAATGCCAATGACACTCGACAAAATCTATGGAACAGCTGATTTTTTTTTTCGCGAATTCTGGGTTGGTCCCGTCGTAAAAGTTGTTCATAATGGTGAGTACTATGAGCCCTTTTCGGCTTAGCATACCCTTTATGAATAACCCTGTACGTACAAAACGTTTTAAATCCACGTTTCTGATTGGTACAGAAAGGGAATTAAACAGACTGCCAGCTTCCTTGTTTCCTGAGATATAATCTTAGGCTTTTTAAGGTCTGAGTAAATAGATATTTTTATTAAAATG
Organism: Alcis repandata; assembly: GCA_949125135.1. Lineage (NCBI taxonomy): Eukaryota > Metazoa > Arthropoda > Insecta > Lepidoptera > Geometridae > Alcis > Alcis repandata. The sequence goes on along the minus strand of OX421226.1, from coordinate 2,597,053 downwards.
CGTGCTTCATCTTCATCTTCGTCGCTTACTTCGCTTACCACTTCGCTTGGTAGTCAACTTAGACTTATAAAAACGCATAACGTCTCCGACTTGTGTCGGATGAGAATACTGACAAACATACAAAAAAAGACTTCTTATATTCGGAATGGTGGTGATAAGTCCCGCACTGGCGTCCCGCAAAGGGTGCATTGTGCGTTTCCCCCTTGCCAGCGATTACTCGAGCTGGCCCGGCTCCTTAAAATAACGGAGCGAGGCCCTGGGCCGCTGGCACAACTGTTCAAGTGGCATAGGTAGTATGATATAAAATAAAAAAAGACGTGTGGCACTCGGGGACTGCCGCGGTAAAGCTATTGCATAGCATTTTTATCAACTCATGTGTTAGGTTATTTTCGTTACGGAATTTCTAAATTCGGTCTCCACGCTCAAGGCCCGCGATAGAAGCTATGTAATAGCTTAAAAGACTCATAAAAAACCTATACTCAGCAGTGCATGGGTGGAAAATGGTTGCTGATGAAAAGTAAGGCCTCGTATAGACTGAGAGGCGTCTGATATGGTTTGACGGTTGTTGTTATAAGATAAACAAATGGGCCTACAATTTAACGTAACACCCGTTCTGCAGTAGCGATCAGTATCACTCGCTGTCAATCCAAAGACTGATCGTGTCTTCTATTGCTTGAAATCAGCAATGTAACAAACAAACACTTAGTTTTAAAAAAAATGTTTGGAAAAAAAAAATTAAGTCTAGATTTTTAAGTCTAACATTTTTTAAGTTCAGTTAATAACCTGTCAGCTCAAAATTTGATAATTCTCGTCCTGTATAAACCGACGCTGTGAGGCAATCAGTCTTTCACCAAATAAAATAAAGGCCAGCGTTGGAGTTCCCGTAAATTCGATTATGGATAAAATTTTCTCGACGGTTACGGATCTGGTTCAATATTTGCCGGATAAACTTAGCTTTATTGTATTAAGGTAAATAAATACAAGCAAATATAAAAATTAGGCGTTTATTTCGTAGCAAAGTATTTTTCCGTTTTTAAGCAGTTCTATGCATACTCGTAAGTATAGGATGTGGAATTGCCCAAAAAAATGAATCAGGATTCACATTTGACTTCAAATTCCTATTGATTTCTATTGACTCTACACTACATTTTGTGAATGAGATATTCATAGAAATTAGGACGTCATTAATATGAGGTACTAGCAGCTAGTACCTCATATTAAAGACGTCCTAATAAACCGCAGGGCACAGCTGCTGTGCCCTGCGGTTTCAACCGCGTTTTCTGGACAGCTGCTGTGCCCTGCGGTTTCAACCGCGTTTTCTTGGATAAAAAGTACCCTACTCCTACTCGTATGTGTAAATCCAGACTATGAACGACCTTCATTCCAAATTTCATGTAAATCCGTTTAGATTAGACGTTTCAGCGTTCATTAGCAACAAACAAACATACTTTCACCTTTATAATATTTCTAGTAAGACTAGTTGCATTTCGTGGTTTCACCTGCCATTCTAGAAGAACCGATATTCTATTTTAAGATAAAAGTAGTCCATATGTTCAACAACAACTGTTCTAAAGTATAACTATTTGTCTTTCCCAAACTCATTGCAAGTCAGATGAGCAGTTACAGAGTAATTAAGAAACAAATGTGTACAAACACCCACTCACCCACTCACTCTTTTGCATATATCATATCGGTACCATCTTAAAATAACGCTCAAATAAAATGAAGTGGCCTAAAAAGTGCAAAAAAGAATCCCAAAATATTCTCTAAATATTTTCAACCACAATTAGAAATAGGTCCATAAATATTCATACAACCAAACCTCCCAACACGTACAAAAACACGCTTCAAAACTGTATTCTATTTCGGTAGTGGCACTTCTCAAACAATGTTCCCTCGACAATCAAAACCCGTGCCGAACAACAAAGAGCAAAACCTGGCCTATCACGGGTACACTGCAATGCAGTTTTTCACTCACCAAAAGCCGCAGTAAGCCTACGATTTATAGCCAAAAGAAATTTCATTTCCCCGGTAACACAATTAATGAATTGCTAATGGCCCAATCGGCTCTCTAATATGAAATTCGTAATTTACTAAAAAAGGAAAAGAATTTACATAATGAGTCCATTATTGTTATTAATTCAGTTTGATTGAATTGCTGGACCAATTTGGTTCGATGGAAGTGTAGGTAAGCTTTTGAAACGCTTTGATGATACCTGCTCAAAACATTTTGAAAGCAGTAACTCATCGTGAACTTGCTAAAATAAACTGAAGAAGACGGTAAGCTTGCAAAATTTATCTTTTTCCTGGTAAAAATGTACAAATGCCGATATAGAAGGTGTTCATCCGTTCATATCAAAGGAAATGGCGCTCAATATCGCATTTACTGGCTATTCCTGGTAAAGAGGGTTTCTCCAAGGTGAAAGGGCTACATTTCAATGGTTTATTTGTACAATGCCACAGCGAAGCATCCTGAGCCTCTTATTTTTTTCCATGGAACTTTTTATACCATACTATTTTTATCAATACCCACTCTTCAATCTAAATCACTGTGTGCCTTTTGCGTCAATAGAGTTGAGTTACTGCGCATGTTTTGTATGGTTAGCAAGTTTGTTTAATTGAAGACTTTCCTGGCTTTTCTCTTGAGACAATTAATTAATTTGACAATCATTTTGTAAAAGTATTTGTACGGTATTCTTAAACATTGCCTCATTTTCTGGGTTGCTCTATGAAGAATTTCTTTTTATGTACTGATCACGTGACCATCATAATCAGTTTTCAGCAGTTCTCAGCAGTTTTCTCATGTTTGAACTTTACACTATGTACAAAGACGCATGTTATAGGTACATACAATACTAGTATTCTGATTTCTTCGATTCGATCATTAAAAATGACACACATGTAGTAGTGCAGTAATCATTGTAAAAATGACAGGTTGTGCTCGTAGCAGTAATCTATATTTGATTAACGTTACCTACCCATCTGCGACGCTTCGTGCTATCTTCTATACTTTACAAGCGTAGCTTTTTACCTAAAAATGAAGGTAACTTAAAAAGTAGATACGTGCACTTAATCCAATGTCTAAGCATTTTTTCTTATTCGAACAGAGAATTTCATCGACAGACGCGTCAATTCGTGCTAGTCAATCGCTACTAGACCCGTCAAAACTACGCATAAATACGTGACAGGAAATAACCACCGACTTCGTATAAAAGAACAAGTTTTATCTAAAACTAAACCTTAGCGCGTGGAGTTAGAAGCTAAAGTTGTATTGTGTCGACGAATAGACCTATACTACCATTGATATAGTACAATATCTCGATTTGTGTTTCACGTCATGTCTTACAGAACTGTCGATATACCGATTCGTATCTTCCTAGGTATTGTATTGGAAAGATATTTTCGTAGCTATTAAATATCGATTTCACTATGTACCTACCTATTTTGAAAGTCCATAATGAATATTAAATATTAAAGATCCATCCAAAATAAATATTGAGCTTGGATAAACTTTTGTTTTTAGAAATCTTCGGAGTCTCAAACACGTTTTAATATTTGATGAGATAAGTAAATATAACAGTCCGAGATACTAAATTTTGCATTAGTTAGTGGATCTATTTCTACATTGGAAAACTAAAGCACTCAGACCTTATTTATTACATAAATTATACAAAACTTTAACTTTATCTACTCTACTCTTTTCGATAAATAAAAAATAATATAAAAGGAACTGTAAGAGCTACTGTCCTCATTTTTTCTCACGTAATTTTGTGACGACATTGGTAGACTAAATATGTCAAAACGTCGGTACGAAAATCTGAACAACTGTATTATGTATGTACCTTATTACATTACTCTTTTGTTGACGGCAAGGTAAATCTTCATAAGAGCTGAGCTATGAGGTGAAGCCGAGTAACTTGAGATTATTACCCACTAAAATCCATTCTATAGCGTACCTTGGGCATTTTTTGTCATTGATTGACGAGACGAGCAAATCGCTCGCTGATGTAAACGTAACTTTTGTCCATAACAGGTCTGCGCCACCTAGAATTGCTTGCGCGCTTTATTGAGAGTGCAAAAATCTCCACAGGAATATACTGGAGCTCTCAGGGTTGAGCAGTTTTCCCGGGATGGCTACATGCTGTCCCAAAATGCCTCCGACAACGTGGCGCACTACTCGAGCTCGTTTGGGTGTATAGTTAGAGCCCTACCGCTAACCACCCCGAGCCCTGAGGTCCCTTTTAGGAGCCTCTTACTCCTATTTGTGGGGACATTATGTACATACCTAGTTATTCAGATTTGTAATAACGTTGTTATAGTATTAATGGGCCCAAGTTTGATAGCTTAAGTTGACAGATCTATCTTTTTTTAGAGTATTGATGTCTCTGTCTAATAGGTTGAAATGACAAAGATGGAGATATTTTTAGATCTGTCAAATAAAGCCTTCAAAATCGGGCCTATTGTCAGCAATTCAGCATAATTATCATTATAAGCGTTGATAAAGCCGCAAATTTTGTATTGATTTGAGAGATCTAAAATAAGTATTGACTAAAATGTTGACGTCCTTATCTAATAGACTGCAATGACAAAGACAGCTTTATTTTTGGTAAGTTTATATCAACTAAAGCTTTCAGAATTAATGGATAATATCACAATGCGGGTTTACTCGATGCAATGACACGGATCGGGCTACTACAACTTAAAAATAAAAGCATTGGAAAGACGTCACAACACTATTATTGCTCTTGGAAATGTGATAGTTCCCAAAAGATCCTGGACAAACAAAAGTAGATTAAGATAGACAATGCAAAACTAGGCTAAGAGGAAATATGAGGCAAGAAAAGCAACATCTATCATTTCAGCTGTCTGTCTCCGTACGTATTTACTGTGTTCGTTTTCGGTATTCTACAAGGAACTAACTTGTTTTATTATGATTTGTTTTACTTTTATACGGACTGAAGTTTACACAGGCACAATATTGTGGGCGTTTGCGTTGAAGGAAAACGTCGTAAGAAAACAATAGAGTGGTAGTAACTTGGTAAAAATGCTTTTAGTGCTCGGCTGTCTCGACACACTGACTGTCTTTTAGTTGAAAATCTGTCGGCAAGCGCCTAACGGTATGTTCAGTCAAAATTTTTTGAGAACCAGTTCTCTTGTCAGGCTATCTGTTTTCACCATCTACAACAACATTGTTGCTTAATTAAGTGAATTATAAATGCAATTTTTTTGTCAAATGCCAAGCCTATAAAGCATGAAATAAAAAAGTTACGAATCCAAGTACCAACACGAGTATCAATGCACTGCAAAAAGATGTTGTTATTTGCATCTGAGTCTTATCAAGGGGCGAGACCGTGCGAGTCTCCTAGCCTGAAGTTGTGAAGCTGTAACTCACGGTATACGATGGAGCACATTTGGGCTAGAATAAACCGATTCACTTGCGACTTGAAGATACCCAGGTTATAAATCGGGGAAAACCCACTCGGTCAGAGCATTCCACAATCCCACACATAACTTATTTACAACTTAAAAAACCAATACAAAGCAGTTTGTCGATCGTGAACCAGTGAATGCCAGTATGGTTATACTAACTTAACTCGTATTTCATTTGAATATTTATCGCCCAACCCTTCCGTCGTTCATAAAGTCAGTCTTCGCACATCGTAAAAGAGTCATAATTTTCTGGATATTCAGCTTATACGCACTAAGAATTCCGTTTTCGCATCGATTTGGTGTAAAAATTTGGGAATATTCTTTGTCAACGGCCTCTCGTAAGATTATTATTTATGTACGCTTTTGAAGAAATTCGATTTGGTTTCTTGCTTGTTAATAAATTGCTCAGACAGATCGTGTACCTATCCGTGTTCTAATCGAGCCGTGTTCTAATCGCTTTGAGCATGCCTAATGTTTTGAAAATTAATCACGCATAAATACGCGGAAGATTCGCGGTCGTAACAAATCTCGTCAAATCATAAACTTTTATGCCAAAAAGACATTCAATTTTAGAGATCCTGCGTCGGCGAGACGCCTCCCCGGAGAGCTGTTGTTTGCTCACGGAACCACTGTTTATACGTGAACTGTAGACTTGTAATTTCAAGTCTCAACTTGTTGTCAAAACAGTGGTTGTTGTTACAAGCCAAGTCTATTATGGAAATTAGTCCCGTGTGCCTACAAGTAGGGGTGGGAAACATTTGGATTTTTCCAGGAATGGAGCATAATACAGAATTTTAGGATCTAGTCCAAATTTGTCGAATATCGTATTATTAAATTAGCTGATTCCATTTTAATTTTACAAGCTAAATCTATTATGGAAATTAGTCCGGTGTGCCTGCAAGCAGGGTTGGAAACATTTGGATTTTTCCAGACAGGCTTTAAGATCAAGTCTTAATTTGGTCGAATTTCAAATACTGGCTGTTTCGATTTGATTTGGTTATTTGTTATTTTCTAACTCGACTTAATATGCCCCTGGTGATGTCAAGTTTGACAAATTAAACAACTACACAGCTATAACTACAACACAATTTAAAAAAAAACGAACAAGATCAAAAAGATTATAAGTGAACATTATCAAAACATAAGTATCTTTACCAAATATTTTTTACATTGCTCGGCTTTAATAGTCCTGGATTTATTCAATTTTGTTTGGATTAATAAAATTTTTGGTTGTTCCTTCCTAATTTTTCCACAGTTTCCATTTTAATATAAAATGGTAACCCTACTCACACGCGTTGTCAAGTTTCATTAGACGCTGCGATGGTGTTATTTTTGTCCTTTGTCGTTAAATGGCGTTACTGAGTTACTCAAATTGTGTTCGCAAATACAAATTGTTGAAGTTCTGATGAGCCTTCATACAAACTTCTATACTATTACAAAATAAACGGTAATGGAGCGAGTTCCACCGTTTCGCCTAAAACTGTAAGATTCCCGAAATAAAATAACCACTTTGAAAAATTAGCATTGAAAGAAAACTTAGAAAATACGCGAGGTTTGAAAAAAGGTTATTTTCCCGGAAAATAGAATACTGATGAGTGAAAATAACATGAGAAGGCTACGTAAAAGCAACTTTGTTGTTACAACATGTTTTCGTAAATTAATTGGAGGAATATGTAAAGAAACATTGTTTACTGAATAAAAACAGAGAACGTTGTAAAATCAATTAATTAGGTAGGTACTACATAATAATTATTTACGCAAAACATATATTTGAAACTTACGTGAATGTTAATTGAACAACATTGAAAATTAAGTTAGTTAGTATTTCTATTTGTATTTCAAACATTTTTAATCGGTATAAAATGTAAGTTATTTAAACTTGCTGAACCTCGCAGTTTCTCTGTTTTCTTTAGCAAACTTTGTTTTGAGGTGAACAAAACGAAAAAATAAGTTCAAATCTGTTATTTTGAGTTTTTGCGAGACTAACGCACTTCGATTGATTTTTTTTCTTAAATTGTTGTAGAGTTTGGATTTTTTTTTTGAGAATAATTAACATAAAAAAAAAACCATGAAACAGATTAATAATGCTTGAAGCTTATTATACCTTATGTGATAATTGTAGAGACACATTCATTTACCGTGTACCTATGCTATAAATAATGATCGTCAAAGCAAAAAAGCGATGATCAAAAGCTTCTTTTCAACAGTAAAAATACTAATGAAAATGTATTGAACCAGAATCCTGTTTTTCCTTTGGTTTTCAAAGCACCCTTTTTTAATCGCTTCGAAAATAAACCCTTTGCGAATAATTTAATATTGTATTTTATACCTACGTGAACGTATTTACCACCTTAGTACCCAGACAATTTAGAAGGAAATCAATAATACCGCAAAGAGTACCAGAGTTCAAAGAATAATTTAGATAAAATATTTTACTTTTAACTATTATCACATCCTATCCTGCAAATAATATAAATGAGAAAGTATGTGTGTATGTGTTAATGTTTGTTACCACGTATCTCCGTAACTACTGAACCGATTTTGATAAAATTTGAAATAGATAGATTATGCCCTGGATTATACATTAGCTACTTTTCGTAATCACCACCTCAAAATCCCGTCAGTAATAAGCGATCTATTTGATTTTATATAATTTGTAGTTTAATCTATACTAATATTATAAAGAGGAAAGATTTGTATTTTTGTATTTTTGATGTTTGTGTGGAATAAACTCAAAAACTACTGGACCGATTCAATAATTCTTTCACCGTTCGAATGCTACATTATCCCAAAGTGACATAGGCTATATTTATTACCTGAAAAAATTAGGGATCCTCACTAAAACTTCAATAGTGTCCACCCGTGCGAAGCCGGGACGAGCTGCTAGTCATATACTATATATGCAAACAAATATGGAGATATAGTAAATTATAACAATTACTTCCTATTCACTTTTAATTAGTCAATTAGTGCTATACAGGGTTTTAAGGAAAGGTTACTAAGCCCTGTGTTTAATTAATTTTAATTTAAGCGTCAATATTTCGCTCAGCTATTCCAGTCATCCGCTCAAATTAATACGTCAAATCATGCGTGGCGAGTGAACCGACACAACACGGCTGGATTCATAATCACATCGTAAACAGCCCCTCGCTAGCAGCCTATCACGACAGTAGCCGAGCTTGGTATTCAATTAGGCAATTATCCTAACCATATAATACATACCATACTAACCCAACCATAATAAGATAACCATAATCTGTAGCAGTGTTTATATAATATTATATAAAGCCCTGGAAGCGTCTTAATAGGGGCCGCAGTTGTTATTAATTTTAAAATATAATACAATTCCTTAAATATGTATAAAAATAAGTTTAATCTATTGATTTTAACAAAAATACATTGTTGAGGTTTTGAGAGCAAAAAATTAATCTAGCTATGTCTACATAGCTATGTCTACATGAGAACTCGTTTTTAGGGGTTAAATTTTAAAGTGGTAAAACGAACCATGGGACTTTTTTATTGTTTTTGACTGTCTGTCGGTAACATGATTTTCTCTGCGACTTTAAAACCTATCGATGTATAACAAACCATTCTTACAGCTACTTGAAAAATGGATTTCTTGATTTTTCGTTTGTCATTACTTAGTGTGCTTGCACTCACTAGCACGCGTGTGCGCGGTGAGCGTGAGTAGGTAATCGTAGAAACGCGAGGGAACAAACTCTTTCCAAACTAAATTACTGTCCAGCACTTACACCGTAAATAATTACCGTAAAATAACGACCGTAACGGCGTAACTAGCGGCTCGGTCGTGAGTTTGGAAACCTCTAAATATTCCTATAAAAGCAATTTCCGGCCATTAGGGGAACGACTTCAAAACTAATTTTGTAGTTACCGCTCCAACGGAAAGTATACGGGCTGTTTTAATATTTAACTGGAGCCGGACCGGACGGCTCAGTCGTTTTTGATCTAGGTTTTGATAGAGGTAGCTTTATTCCAAATAAGTTGTTTCATTATGTTTGTAGTACCTTAGTAGATAGTTGATTTTTATTTTAAGTAGATAGATAAGTCTCATTATTGTTCGTTAAGTTATTTCTGCTGCCAAAAATATGAGCAAGTTTAATTTTTATCGTAAAGTATTTGTCTCTTGCTTTCATATTATACGAGTAACTGCGAAAGTTTGTATGTGTGCATTGAGAAAAATGCCCACCTAAATTTTGCTAAAAGAATGATGAATTCACTCAAAGTACGGAGTTTACTGATATCGCCAAAAGTACGATGATTAGCACTAGTTTCTACGGCGACAACTATTACAAACTGGTGCTAAACATCGTACTTTTTGGTGATATCAGTAAAGTGAATTCATCTGAATTTGTATGGCCATTTTTTTCAGTGTATGAATGTTTGATGTTACCATAATTATAACTATTAAATCGGTTTTGATAAAATTTGGAATAGGGATAGCTTCTGCGCTGGGTTAACTGCGGGCTTATACAACAGTTAAAATTTGAACAACAGATCACGATAGCACTTGAATAAGTTATTACAAATTATTTCAAATGTGATAAATTATTTTTATATTATATTTTCTAATATTCAACACACACTATATGTACTAAACACTACGAGCATGTATATTTTAAATGCTGACAGCAAAATAACTGTACAATCGTTGTACAATACTGCCTCAATTTACTTCCAAACTAGCAATCAGTCTCTGGATTTGAACCTACCGAATCGTAGGAAAATACAATTTCACTCGTGTTTCGTTCGGAAAAAAATATATTTTATTTGTTGTGCATATTTCAACGGGTAAGCCTGTAGCTGGTTCAAACTGTCCATTTACCAGCTCGAGTGCATGTCAATCAGGGACTGAAGTGGCAAATGTCAGTTTTCAATCGAAAACTAATAGAGGCTCTAAAGTTTAGTCGAATCAATTTAAGAACAATTTTCATTCATTGAAAATGGCTAAGGTATTAAAGGTCACGATGACGCACAACTTCTTTTTGTAAACGTGATAAATACCATATATCATTCAATGTAAATGAGGTCAATAAATATTTCTGATTTCAATAAAAAAAGATGATGCATTACAAACCCATAGATGTGTGCAGCTATACAGTGCGTGTCAACCTATCTGTCGACTCAGCTAAGTTACATAGAGATCAAAGAAAACTACAATGTACTACCCGGGTGTAAACCGCATCTACGTGCAGACGACCTGACCGTTATACCAAAACGTGACGCTCACCATCAGCAGAACGAGCTGCCGTCAACTCTTACTACGCTCAAACGTTTTTAAGGTCGACTATTCACTTTAAGCCTCATAAAAATCTAGGTTTTCACACAAACGCGTTAGGTTCTTTTAAGGTATGAAGTCGACAATCGAAAAACATAAGATAAAGAGATCGTAAAGTAGTTTACCACTAAGAATCGACTCTAGAATTGGCTTTATTTACTACCTATAAGTCGTTACAAGATTTTCCATAAACTTAGTACCTTGTTAGTACAAATTTACTAGTTATTTTATAAAAGAGCCAATTTTATTCTTAGATTAGAAAAACCGTAGAATTTTCTTGCAAGAAAATAGGACCAATTTCTTTTGATGCTGTCAAATTCAGTTTTACTCTAGAACCGTAAGCTCAATTCACACAAACAATGGCTAAAGTATAATACCAGCATTTCTGTAGAATTAGGGCTATGTACTTCTGCTGGTTTATTTATCCGAGAGCTGCTGTAAAACTCCAAATATTTCATTCTGAAAATTTATCTTCGCTTCTTAAATAATGTATTAGATGAGTATGAATTGAGCCTTTCCAATACAGCTCAACATTGTTCGTTTCGTCATCCAAATTAAATTATTGAAGGTCCTCTCAGCAACACGTTTAACATCCCTTTACCCCCCTGAATTCTAACAATAGGTATTATACCACCTCAAAACAATAAGGCACATCAAACGGAGCCTGCCAAACAACTCTGTTACCGACACCGACGCCGACACGAAGTAATTATCATTAAATACAAGAAAAAAGAAAATAATAAATTCAAAAGCGATTCAAACGATTGTGATCGAATTGAATGTAACGGTATTGGAACTGAGAAATGATTAAAGTGTTTTTTTCTTTTTTTTGTTCCTTTGATAAATGTACTTATGTACTCATAATAGGTATCTTTGTATCAGTGTAAAGTTCCGTTTTAGATCTTTAACAAAAATATTATATAATTAACGGTGTCTTCTGGCGACATCGATCAACATTTCGTGGTTATAAACGCTGGCCCGTAATTATATATTTGACGTGTTACAAACTACCAGGTTTCGAATATTCGTAAAACTGGCGGCTTTTACCCACATCAAAGGATTTTTAGCACGTATGGTTCGTTGAAGATTCGTCATACAGATGAGTGTCAAACCCATGTATTGCTGAAAACTTTGGACGTCAATTTTAGCGAAATAAATTAGCGAGATTTTGTCACAAAATTGGACTAGGATGAGAAAACTAGGATTAGAATTACAAATTCATAATAGAAGTAAGTGAGCTCGTCTTGGGCCACACTTTGGTTAAACATTTTATAAAATTCAGTGCAGATTTTGCTCAAAAGTATGTTTAAATATTTTTTGTTTCACTTTCACAAAATATATAATACATGATGTACGAGGGGCGGTTGAAAATTTCTGACCCTAAGGTACTTGTAGGGACTTAAATCACTCGCGCTAGTAGTCACTAGTTGAGTGACATCTAATTAGTAGAAAGTGTTTATATTTTATATTATTATATTTTGCAATGCACAACTAGAAAAAATCTAGTTTCTGCCGGTATCAAAATGTAATTTTCGTGAAAAAGTGGAGTTATTAGGTTTGCAAATTGAGGTATCGATGTGACTGTTGCACACGTAAAAACTTCTGGTTTCTTTCTAACACGCCAAAGTCTTCCCAAAATTTCTCATCATCGAAAAACGTCTCTTGATACCATGACCTTAATTTTCCTTTATAATATAAATAAAAAACTGATATAAAATTCATTGCGCGCGAATACAGGGCAAATTTCATTTGGAGTCCCATCACGCGAGCGCGCTTGCTTCCACGACGCGCATATGAAATGAATTGCATGGATACGGAACAAAATACTTGCATAAGCTGCTTTTATTAAAAATAGTTGGTGAAATATGACAAGAATCCTCAAAAGGAAATGCAAACACATTTTGTAGGAGTTTTAAATTTCTTCAACATTTTTATATTGCCTTTGTACATTTAGCTTGGCTGGCATTTCCACTGTGTTAGCTTTATAGCAAAGTTGATTTCTATGATCTATGATCTCGTGCAGAGGCGTAGTAGTAGGTTTGGTTTCGGGGGCTTGATCCAAGTGGCTGAGGGTAAAAAAGCTAGAGTACGGTATACACTGTACAACTGTACATGTATTTGGATAGGTGCTTTTGGATAGGAGAGGGGTGGCTTGACCTCCCCCCTCCCTCTTTCTCTGGATCCGCATGGCGATAATGATAATTATGTGAAGTAGCGTATGTTTTTGTGTACCAACATCGTGTATACTAAATTTCATGATAAGCAGTTGAGTAGTGTCTTGAAAGCGATACAAACAAGCATTTATAATATCTGTCAGGAGAGCCTTGCTCTCTTTCAAAAAACTTGGTATTAATGATGATGAAGATGAAGAAATTATGACATACTTTTGGCAAAAGATATTAGGAAGAAATCTCAATATCAAGTACCTACAAAGCCCATTCATTAATTCAAGTTCGTCACTCGTTTAATAATCTCAAGGTAAGGGAAGTCCTTACAAAATTAGTTCCGTACTAATGATTTCACGTCTCAGTACGTTATCTGTTAGTAAGTAAATCTCTAAAGGTATAATTATAATATAGTATATCTATATAAATATCTATTTTCTGTTTTCTTCTTTCTAATACATTATTTATTATTCTTGCATACTCTAGAGGTTTTGAAAATTGCATTTATTCAATTTAATATTAAAACGTATAAGAGCTGGAAGATATCAAATACTAATGAGAGACCTTAAAAATGTAATATGTGAACGTGGAATTCATGGCAAAATATACTCTAGTAGGAAAGATTTAAGTATCCATTGAGTGGTTTTAGTTATCCATTGAGTGGTTTTATAACATAAACTATCGTTTTTTTTCCTTTTTTATTTTTGTAAGCTTCGGAATCTTCGGATGTTATTAAGCCGGAAACATGTAGAAATACTTATAATTCTGAACCACTTTTACCACTTTATTTAGCAATTTCAGGTTTAAGTACCTGGAATTGCGAAATAAAATCACCTGATTCATGTATTTTGTTATCAATGACATTTATTTAAAAACAGCTGAACAGAGGAAAATAGGGAGAATTTTGTAGAAACTGCTTTATAAATATTTTTTGTGACTACCCTCAGTTACAAAAATTTTCCTTTTAACTTACTTATTTACCCTACATTTCAGGGCCGTAGGCATAGTTTTCACTATCAACCTATTTTTTCTTCAGTACAGTCTTCAAGACTAAACAAAGACATTATTTTTATCTATCTTGAGAAAAATTGCTTCTCTTCCGAAGCAGCGGCGTTTTTACCTTTCACAGCGTCAAAACAAAAATCAGGTAATTTTCTTTGGGCATCTAATAAACCTCTTTATATTCAGCTCAGATACATTTAGCCCGTTTTATGATAATCAACACGGAAGTTTTTATTGAGTCGGATACTCGACTGTACTTACGATGATATTCGGTGATCTTCTTCAAGAAGTGATTAAAAGCGTGACGCGCTTGCAGTATTATAAAAAGTGTCAAAACCAAGATAATTTTATTGAAAAACATCTTAACCTTCTTTACCTTCATTACCTTTACCAAATTTCTACGGTTTGGTACACGTCCGTCAGATTCCACTTTCGTCAGAAGCATTTCATTTCATTTTCTTACTATCCTTTCTTATCTTTTTGAAATAATCAAAACGGGATCACTTACGTCGTATTGAGTCGACTACCCCGGACTAGTTTCCATCACAGTTGGTGATCTTTATCAAGGAGACTACAACTAGTCGGGGTAGCCGCAATACAATGCAAGTTTTCCAGTTTTAATTGTAACAAAATCTTTCTCACCTTTTCTTATTGTTCTATATTTTTCGGTCAATTGCTACAGCTATTCATTTCTTCAACATTTCTTACCTTAAACTTTTCTACTTTTCGCTGTCCCGCTCCGCTTTGAGTCTCGAGTCAGATGGCAGCGTGATTGTCCAGTGGTGTCACGTTCACAAGGCACGCTGCTCGAAAGCACGTACCAGGACGCCAGGTGTCACGTTGTCATGCTTACTGGTCTCGCATTGAGATCTGTAGTTACCTGCTGGCCGTAGGTCGGTATGGCTGGCGTGTCATTTTGTCACGTCACGGCGCGCGGCGAAGTCTCAGCTGTCACGCTGTAGTTAGTTAAGTTTACTTTGAGTTTATTGTCTAGGATAATAGGTTTAGTGTCTATTCGTGCCTATAACTTGCACTAACACGGTGCTTAGACACCTCAAAATTATACAGCGCCTTTATCGTTTTTCCATTTTTCAAGACAAAAAAATCACTTAGTAGGGACAAACCATGTTTTTTTAATATCGCTGCAAATACTGAAAAATCATGTAAATTGTTTAGTTTGGCAATGAAAAACAAAATCCAACATTTTCCCGTTTTTTAAGTTTATTGTCGAAAAGAACAAAACTTTAAACTTTTATTTAAAAATCGACTGAGAGGAGACAAGCCAATCACTCGTTTGATGCCTGACTTATTATGATAGGATATGACACCCTAGATTAGGTTAGCTCCTAGTATGTCTGTCACCAAGACGACCAGCCTGTAACCACAAGCTGTAACCCTGTAATTATACAAGACATCCAAGACAAGACATGAAATGTTTCCCGATAGTACTAATTTAAATTGATCCAAATATGTGAGGTCAAGCAAAAAGGGACCTGACGGAAATGGAAACAGTTTTTTTACTTTTCTTGGTTATTTTTTATCCGTGGTTTTTAACTTCATTTTAATGTCAAAAGAATACTTTTCATTGTAATTTTTTAAATAATGAAAACACTGACAGAACATGTAGGTCTAAGCCACTTACAACTTCAAACGCGTTTATCTCGCAGTTTTTTTTAATATCATCATCAGGGCTCATCAGCAACCTTCAATCCTCCCACTGCTGGGATACAGGTCTACCCTCGAAGGGTGATTAGGCCGTATTCCACCACGCTTATATTTAATACAATATATGATGTCAAAACATTTTCTGTTCTTGTTTGTTAGCAACTTCAAACTTTAAACCCGTTTATCTCCAATTAAACTATTTTCTGATGTCCCATTTCGCTTGACCGCTCTCATATGACTTATCAGATAAATTCTAATCTACGAGGCAATTGTCTTCAACAGCCATCAACTAGATATTTCATCTCTATTACTACTGTAGACATCGCGTCAAATGATAAAGGGTCTTATCCCAAAACTATTAAATTCAAATTCCAAGTAGATATTATTCATTAGTACGCTTTTATCTCCATTTTGAGGTCCAGTAATTGCCCTTGAGATTACATTTAATTCTGTTATATTACGCTATAAGAACAGGGTTATTTGGAACGGTGGTACTAAGCCGAAAGCGGCTCATTGTGCTCATTACAGAAAAACGTTGTTCATAATCAACAATATCAATTAAATTGTTATTTAATTTAAATTTAATGATTCTTGATCTAAAATTAAGTAAAATACAACCCGAAACCACGGCGTCTGGCATTCCTGTCAAAAATCAGTTTTATTTCGTATCTTAACAATCACAATTTTTCACATTTAAGCCCCATAGAAAATGATACTGTGATTAAACTTACCTTATATCAGCTATCCTACAATATGGAACTATAAAATCTACACATCATAATGTTTTTGTGTAGATTTTCTGCTTAAAATTGTGTGTTCTGCTTCAGAAATTCTCTAGAGTAGCAACACGGGTAACATATCTAGTGCTACGCGAGGTCTACGGATTAATCGTAGCGTAACGCGTAGCTTGCTCTACGACGTAGAACATTCTACATTTGAGGAGCTAACATTCTACTAATTTAGCGTAGACCGTATTTGTCGATTTGAGAAAGTGCTTAGTATTTATTTCGTATTATTTTTATGTAGCCTTCTGACACTCGTCATCTTTTTCATGGTAATAAATAATAGTTAAAAAAAACTAAAAAAACACGCTTTTTATAAAAAACCGAACTAAAAAAATAGAAAATAAAATGTTATAAATTTAAATTAAGAATAGGGTTGAAAATTTCAATAAATATAAATTAATAATAGTGTAAATAAATAAATATATGTATTTTATTTTTAAAAAGCGTGGGGTTCATGGGTCAATAGATATTATATATTTTGTAGATACATTTTGTATTGACAGACATGAGTAGAGTGATTAGCATTTTGATAATATCTTAGAAAGCACCCCACGCTTTTTTAAAAATAAAATACATATATTTATTTATTTACACTATTATTAATTTATATTTATTGAAATTTTCAACCCTATTCTTAATTTAAATTTATAACATTTTATTTTCTATTTTTTTAGTTCGGTTTTTTATAAAAAGCGTGTTTTTTTAGTTTTTTTTAACTATTATTTATTTTTCGCTTTTTAGTTCGATTTGCTAACTACTTATTAACCATTATTAATATGTACAAATGTGTTGGTGTTATCCGATTTTGGCCGTCTGCTCAAGCAAATTAAAAATAAAATTGATGCGTAACAAAAAATATTGAGCAAAAAGATTTGTAGCCGCGTGGTTTCGATCCTCAGACCTCATAAAATAAAATTGATGCGTAACAAAAAAATGTTGAGCAAAAAGATTTCTAGCGCGTGGTTTCGATCCAGGGACCTCTGGGTTATGAGCCCAGCACGCTTCCACTGCGCCACTCTGTTCTCTGAAACGAATGACGAAATTACCATTTGTAAGTTAAACGGTATTAAAAGTTAAAGAAACTATATAGAAAAAGCGTGTTAAACAAATTAATAGTTAAAAAAACTAAAAAACACGATTTGTTTAGTGTATTGTCATCGGTCCTCGATATATCTACAAAGTTTGAAAGAAATCTGACCGTTTAAAGTGGGTCAAAAACGCGCTCAAAGGAGTCGGTTACATACAAACATACAAACATACAGGTGAAGCTAATAAAAGCGTGTTAAAAATAACAAAAGCTTTGTTTTCACTAATTGTGTTATTTTTTAGTTTTTATCGATAACGTAATATCTATTTAATTGTTTCTAAATTTTTTAATAAATCGTATACAACGATTTAATTGGA
Source organism: Alcis repandata (assembly GCA_949125135.1). Lineage (NCBI taxonomy): Eukaryota > Metazoa > Arthropoda > Insecta > Lepidoptera > Geometridae > Alcis > Alcis repandata. The sequence continues at coordinate 2,579,306 of OX421226.1, read as the reverse complement.
TACTAATCGTTCAATAGCTGCCATACATCCACAGTAGATAAACAGATGGATTATTTTTTTCTAAAAAAAAAATAAAAAATAAAGACAACTTGTAAACCAGTTTAAGTTGACAAACGGTTGGCAAATATCCAGAAATCCAGTATTTATATATCGGGCCGAATGTACGGAAAGGCTCTTATCAAGCGAGTCCGAGTGGCAGTTTTGCATAAACACATGTGCGGCAACAGTAACCCACTTTACTAACATACTCCGGAGCCGAGATATAAGCAGCGGAGCGCTCCAAATAGAGATGGGGTATGATTTCTAAAACGCAAATATTTTGTATTAAATATGTATTAAAAAAAAGGGTCTGATTTTCAGAACCAAAAATATATTCGGAATACAGATGAAAATCTGTAGTAGGTAGTAGTAATAATAAAACTAAATGGCCAGGTTTTGAATTAAATATTCAAGTTTAATTAATTTAGGAGTTTTTTTATTGTTAACAAGATTTCACTATTCGAAAGTTATTTGGGATGGAGTTGTGAAGTTGACGAGTTGACGTTGACGTCCACGTCAGAAACTCAATGGATCTGACCTAAGATTTCGTGACCACCCAAAAAAACTCTGAAAAACTTGGATAGGTTACAAGCCAACAAACTGAAGTCAGTTTTTTTTATTCAATTATAGGCTTGCGTTTGACCACCATCCTGCCTGATGGTAAGCAATGATGTGGTCTACGATGGAGCACGCTTGCCTAGAAAGAACCGATTCACTCGCGACTTGAAGACATCCAAATTATATCTATCGGGAAACACCCACGGGCAAAGTATTCCAAACTTACCAACAGGCGAATTGGTGGTCAAATGCAGATTTAATATTTAAACAATATAGCTGTCCACAGTTTCTACGTTATCTTTATTAGCGCTCGTCTCAACCGAACTAGCACCGGTATACCTAGAACATTCTATAACACTATGTCACCATAAAAAGAGCATGAAAAAGTACTTAATTCAAACACACCCAATAAAATAAGGTTTGTCTCGTACCTCATCTCTAGTAACTGGGCCACGAAGCTAAAGTTATACGACTGAAGACTTAAGTGAAACCGTAAAGTCCTAGAAATCTTATCTACGAAATAAAGTGAGCATCGTTTGTGACGTCACAAAACTCAGTCGTCTGATTGGTTGTTTTGATTTTACGAGCCGTCGCAATTGGTCGGATAAGGTAAAGGTAGTTAAATATAAATATCTCATTCACAAGCACATCAGGTGCGGTAATAGGTAATAAAATAGGTATTTATTGGGAACAGGCTGTTTTCTTTCCATTATTTCTTTTATTCAATTGAAAATATACTCGTACTTTGCTATTTTTATGTCTTGTACAAATAAATAGGTCGTTATTTCATGCAATCAAGTGGAAAGGCAAATAAGCAAACTCATGTCGGGCTTGCAACGATCGTGAAGCTCGCTAAGGGTTTGAAGTGTTCCCTTGTAGGTTTCAGAAATACGAGTAAACATTTAAAAGGAAGATTTCATAATGAATATGAGCTTATACTTACACTAGTATTATAAAGTGATAGTTAATATATTTGTAAATGTAGTAAATGGCTAGACCAATCTAAATGAAATGTTGTAAGAAGATACACCCACCAATGTGTGTAAAAAAATTTTTTTTTTTTTTGTATTCTGTATTCTATTCGATTAATTAAAACCCTTGATTATATTTTTACTTTTTATTTTTACCGTTTCACACAAATAATTATTGGTATAATCACGATGCGCAACAACAATAAACACAATAAGACCACAAAAGTAATAAATACACACGGATTAACTTCACACAAAATTTAGTCATATCATTAAGAGCGATCTCTTCCAGACACCTAAAGTAAAAAAAACTTATTTTTTTTTGTAAATCTTAAAAAGAGTGTAATTTTCTAATAAACGTATGTAAAAAGTACCTAAATAAAGCATAAGTACTGTATCCCGGCTTTGGTCATCCATATTCGTTTGCGCGCCGTTCTGGCGATGTTATGGAGGTTTACAACCATAATAAAGCTGAATTGGCTCGTTTTGTTTATTCGATACACCTTCTCATTCGGACGTTAATGGCCTTCGTATGATTGTAATAAACAAAACATATAGGAGATTGTAAAAGTACGAGCCAAAATTGTAATTTGCATAAGCAACTAACATAGCGTTTTTTTGACCGACTATTGTAAGAAAACGAGCAATTTCTTAAATAATAATTTTCTAAAAATATCTAGAACAATCATTATATAATTAGTATTGCAATTCAACGAGGTAACGGTGAATCATTTAACCTATAACCTTTTTTTTATTTTTTTTTATTCTGTCATACCATCTCTCAGATAGGATATGCAGATTATTTTCAAGGTAGGTACTAAAATCTCTCGTATCATATAAATATTGTTTAATATTGTTTTTTAATATTTTTGTTCGTATCACTTTAAAAGCCCTGTAGATCTAGCAAAAATTCTAACGCAATATTCGTAGATAAATGCATGAGACAAATCTATGAAACATGAGACAGCGCCTCTGTCAGGCGTAAATTGAGACTGTTTATTCATATATTTTTCTATCGAATACACGCTACAATACATCAGAATTTGCTAGGCCTACTGTTTAGTTAAACTAATCAAGCAATTACGTTTATCACCCTTGACATTCATCACTTTTATTCATTCAACCATTTATCCTACACAAGTAACAATGTTCTTCCGTGCTCGGGCGAACATATACTCGTAAAATATACGAACGAAATATGGTGTCGGCGATAAATAACGCGCAGATAGTAGATACCGTAAAACGGTATACAACACTGAATGAAAAAACACGGGACACGTTGCTCGGTCACACGACTTTTTTTATAATGAATAAATTCGCGTTTGACCACCAACTCGCCCTTTGGTAATCCAACAATTCTTACGTGAGTATTGAACTAAAATAAAACTAATAAAACTAGCTGCGCCCCGCGGTTTCACCCGCGTTTTCCGGGATAAAAAGTGCCTATGTGTTAATCCAGACCATGAACAAACTTCATTCCAAATTTCATATAAATCCGTTTAGCCGTTTTTGCGTGAAAGAGCAACAAACATTCTTACAAACTTTCGCATTTATAATATTAATAGGATGTATCCACAAGACTCATGTATTTTGGTAGGTAAGTGCAAAAAAAACATTTTTCCGAGCCCTGTAGGTACTTAAATGTACCTATGATGAGGTCCAAAAACCCTTGAAATATTGAGACACACAGGCGCTAAAATCACATTTGACTTTGGATTACGCAAGTTTTTTGGTTTCCGTTTTGAGACCGGACGTATCAGCCCAGCATATTATTTGTCCAAGATAGATTTCACCAAAAGGATATGACCCGACGAACAGGATAAAATATGAAATTCGACACTCATTCCGGAATGAAACTATCTCATAACGCGGACTATTATATGTTTTATTCTCGAGTTAGGGTGAATCTGTATTTATATTCAAGAACGTTATTTATAAACATTATCTCTTAATAATATAATAATTGGTATGTGTGTAATCATATAAATATTTTATTTTATTTATAGAAACATGTTTAAAACGTAATTAGAACGCATCTAAATTAATCGCTTAAATAATGAATCACTTCACACACTATCACTTTATTGTTTTACTTTTTAAATTGAAAATTGATTTAATAATAAAATATATTTACATCTTAAATTTAAAATAACAAACTAAACTAAATAGAACTAGGAAATTTACAAAAAATTAATAATCAAAAAGTAGTTTTTGCCCGTGTGGCAAAGTACCAAGAACGCTGGCTGCATTCCCGCGCTGAATTGCCAGTGAAATTAAATTTTAAATTTAGTATTATTCTTCTTCTTTTTTTAAATTATTTTTATTACTAATAAAAAACCTGTAGATACATAATTTAATTTGTAGTACACATTTGTAGTATGCAGCCATTATTATTATTATTAGGCTATTAGGAAAGAGAAAGAAAGCTATTAGAAAGCTCACATAACATAGTACCTACTCCGCATAATTAACAACTTTTGTTATAAGAACAAACCTGAAAATAAAACAATGTTCTACAAACATTTCTACAAACATTACTTTACCACACTGCAAAGTACCAGCAACAGAGGAAATCTAATTATCCAAACAAATAATTTCCTGGTTGATTGAACTATGATTTGAATGGTAGATTTCTCTCCTTCTAATTTATGCCTCTATTATCCAATACGTAATAAGAGACTCAAAAAAGTTCCTTTTCGTCTTATTAACACTTTGTACCCCCTCGATAAAATTATTAGAGCGGAAAGAAATATCGGGGTTGTATAAAATGGAGGAGCTTCAATTAGATGTTTCGTTGCTTACATTTTTTGAGGGCACTTTACGTGAGAGTGGAAGGAAATTACGATCAAGAGTTTTTAAGTAATAAAGCCGCTATTAATATTAGCTTTAAGTCCATTTTCGTTTGTAAATTAATACCTGTGTTTAGTTGTTTATCTTTATTACATAAAAAAAGGGTTTTAAGAAAAGAGTCTGGTTAGCTAAAAAGGGGTTATAGTATCATCATTATGAGTATTTATTTTTAACTAAGGGACCGTTTAGAAATCGCAAAAACAGAAGTTCCAAACATTTTGTCAAGTTTCATTGATATTTTTTTGGAATAGCTGTATTTCTGCAATTTTAGGGCTTATACCATAGTACAAGTTGTTTATAATGATGAGTACTAAGACCTTTCCAGCTTAGCATAACTTTTCCTTATAGCCCTGTTTAGAATAGTAGTTCATGCAACTGTCATATAATGAAGGGTATTAAAACACGAGTGTGTTTATGAAACGAGCGCAGCGAGTTTCATAATAGTAACGAGTGTTTTAATACCTGTGTTAAATGCAGTTGCATACACTACTTTATCTACACGAATGCCGTTACATTCTACTTATGTTTCCAATACTTGATAAAATACGTTTATCTTCACTAATAAAAACGTGTATTGTTGGCAAAACTTGGCGCGCAATCAGGAGCGAGCGCGCATGCGCGCGCAGGGCGGCCAATCAGGAGCGAGCGCGCGATGTTATAATGACTCATTACCTACGACATCGATGTGGATATTATAACATCATGTGAAATTGCTTAAATGTTGTCTGTGCTATAACAGTAGTCATTATAACACAAGTATTGGAAACATAAGTAGAATGTTATAACATTAGTGTAGATAAAAGCATTTATTTGTTGTTGATGAGCTGAAAGAATAGTCTTATTTGTGTCTCTTGATATTCGTTGAATCGGTAGATACAAAAACAGTTCGACAATGTTAAAAAGATAGTTAGAATAACTTACTCGTGGATTCGTTTTTGTCGATCGTTTCTTGCGCGCAACTTAAGTTTGTAGAAAGTTTATTTCTTTGGAGACCTTTCCACGGAGCTATGGCTTGAGTTGCAAGAAAAACGACACGGCTTCCTTACCATGGAGAGAAGACAAGGCAGCGGCTATTGATTTTGCGTGGCGGTGGTTACCGCTTAACATCAGGAAATCCACTTGCCTTTACAATACCTACAGGGTTACAAGGAAAGGCTATGCTAAGCCTAAAAAGGTTCAGAGGTACTCATCATTATAAATATCATCATTATTATTTTCGGCCTGTTTGGCTCAGCGGTAGTGTATCCGCCTTATAAGCCAGAGGTCCCGGGTTCGATTCCCGGCCGGGCAGGTGTTTGAATGATGAATTTAAATATATTATCTGTTCTGGGTCTGGGTGTTAGTTGTCCTTGTCTTTGTGTGTGTTCCGTGGCATCCTCAACACAGGATTTATTCCTAGTCCCCACTATGAGCTATGAGTGTGAAACGTATATATATATATATATATATATATATATATGTATATATATACGATAAATAATTTTTTCGCGAATTCCGGGTTGGTCCCACAGTAAAAGTGGTTCACAAAGATACAACAAAGTACTACAAACCCTTTCAGCTTAGCACACCCTTTCCTTATAGCCTTATATAGAGAGATAGATACATAACAGGAAACGGGCTACGTACACTGCTCTCTGTTTAACTACACCTATCGTATTTATCTGGCTGAATCAGAGAAGAAAATACCTATTTCTATCAAACAAATAGTTTATATACACTGGTTCACATTATCCTGCTTCCGTTAGCAAATATTACGATACATAGGTTCATTTCAGTATGAAACTATCTCGGCGCGTGCTAACGTGTAGTGATTCATAGTACACTTCCCTCCTTTTACCGAGGCATTTATCTCCACCGTCCCTTCTCTACCCCGATATTGTCCATCAAGATCACGATATTATCGGCCGTGTAAAAACACCCCAAAACAAATACCCATTTTGTTCCCGATCCCATCAAAGCGGCGAAACTTTTTTCTTCGTGATTGTGTGTTCTGTACCTGACGCGTAAGAATGTTGTGCATTTGACTGGATTTATTAAAAGTTTTATTCAAAGAGATAGAAGTCAATTTCCTGTGTGTAAGGCCGTGTTAATAAAAACTTTTGGAATGCGTGTCAAAGTTTTTTTGTTTGAGATTACATCTCGTTGTTTGTGTTATGACTAGTTGATGTCCGGGGTTTTGTGCGCTTGTTAAATTGGCAGGTTTGAGGCTATAAAGGTTTTTTAATTACAAATAAATCCGCTGACTCGCCTGTTGGTAGCGACGTTGTGTCGAAGTTGACGCACGCAGATTTAGAAAATACGAGTATCTATTCACTCAGACCTTGAAAAGATCTAGATTATATCTTGCAGGAAACAAGGAAGCTGGAAGTTTTCAGTGAGCCTACATGCCCACATAGCAAGCAATATAATGCGAACCCGAAACGTTTGTCCACGTTACCCGTCTCTGTCTGATACAACCCTTTTACATAGCCTGTGGAACTCATTAAAAGTGAACTTTCCAATAGTGCCACAATTTCGAAAATCAGACCAATAGTTCCGAAGACCCTCTACAAACGAACAATCATTACCTCTTTATTATATTAACATAGATTCCTTCATCAATGAAAGCAAGAACGATGATAATGATGATGTACTTCATGCTTTACCTGAATTCATTAAAAGATGATTCGTATCGGCAGTTACTTTTTTTTTGTAAAATTTAGAAAACAGCCTTTAAACATTACACGCAGTTGTTTTAGTTACCGTAAAAAATATATTAAAGAAGATAAGGAAAATTAATTAAAATTATGTTAGCAATTACTCCCGAACTCGAAATTAATTACCACGAACAAAAGCCTCATTTTATATTACCACAAAATCTACGCTAAGCTAACTTAATCTTCTTTTATTCAAAATTTCCTTAAGTTGATGGACACATCGGATTAAAAAAATGCCATGAGCAGGAAATTTACCTCCATTTTTACGTCAGAATCTTCGTAAGCGACGTCAAGCGTAAGACGTAAGAGCTGTTTGAAATTTCAAAATGAATTTGTCAATCGTTAGGTTGCTATTTTGGTTAAATGAACATTAAGTGCCAGCTGAATTTTAATTTTTAAATTGCATCATCTTGTATTTCAAATTTGGATCATCAAAGCTATTATGCACTAATTAATAGAGATGACACCGCGACACAATGCGTGGTTCCATGTAACAGCGGCACATGTGCCACATTTAAATCTGTCACAAGTCAAATCCTACACACTACCAAATATCCCGGGAAGCCGGGAACATATTCAAATCAATATCTCTAGATAAGTATCTGCACGATAGTCACATAAGTACTTCAAATTTTCCACTCCACTTTTTATTTTTTTATTTATTTTTTTATTATACACTCATTTATTCATTTTTCTTCAAAGGCAAAAAGAGACTTAAATTAAGAAAATACATTAAAATATAATTAAATTAAAAAACTAACCAATAAAACTAAACTAATCTAAAAGGCCGCTGCCTGTGGGAATTGTTCCCAAAATGCTGGCCCCATTACCACGTTGTATGGCGATGCTCACCCTTTGGGCGAGATAGAGGCCAGCATTTTGGTCACGTGTTGCTTCGATCAGACGAGAAGAGAATTAACTTTAAGAATTAACTTTTTAATTAAAAAACTGTTTATTCCCAATTACGCTTTGACGTCTCGACGCGTCCTAAAGCTGTGCCACTGTGACTGGAGCTCACTTATTGACAGCTGACGTTTATGTGACGGACACAAGAAAAGGTCGGTAATTGGTTGATTTATTTTCTCAAAACGACACCCTTATTTAGGAGAGTGTACGATAGAAAAAAGTCCGATATAAAAGTGTATTGGACGTTTTAGGGAATGAAATGTGCGCCCTATATTCGACCGTTCGTGAAATAGAGCCTGCCAGTCTGACCTTTCGGAAACGATGGAGCTACTTTATTACGTGGACTTACTTAACGATCGGTGAATCTGAAATATAGCATGCTGAAGTAGCACTTTTATTTAAACGGTCGTCTTTAACTCCAACTGCTCCATTAAGGGTCGGATCCCTTTTCGCGTTTTAATCTGTCTAGTGCTATTAGTTTTAGCGTTACGGACCTGACTAAGGGGTCTCAGAGTCTATCGGAAAGGGTTAGCGTTTGTATGGAGGTATGTTTGTCCGTCGATTGCGAATGGTTAGTCCGATATTTATGAAATTTTAGAAGTGAGTAGTTTGTCTCAACAGTTTTAAAGTTGGAATGTAATCAAAATTGGTTAAGGGCTGTAAAAAATTAGGGGACGCAAAGCCTCAGTTTGTCGCGAACAGCAGAAAAATACTAATCTTTTTCGAACTGTTCGTATAATAAATCGTCTTACAAGCTTACGGTTATTCGATATCGCTAAGATAAATCAAAGCGTAACAGTAATCGGATTATCTCATGCACGTAAATATTAGTACTTACGTGAAGCTATTCCAACGTAGGTATAGGTGCGTTCATAAAAATAATTTTCGCATTATTATTTTTTCCGACGCGTTCATTGGGGCATTTCTATCTCGGATAAGCCTTTTATTAAGAACTTATTAAATTTAATTGTAGCATAAAGACAAGTTACTACACAATAATCGTGGTTAAGTGAGGCTAGAAAAGGGTTTGGTAGCCGATTCTGTGTCTTATGGTTCCAAGTTAAGGTTGTTTGTTGCTTGTGAGGTGGGGATAGGGCTGAAATCTGTTGTATCCATCTGAGGCTCGGTTATCAGGGCTGTGCTTCCGGAGTTCATCACGCGAGGCGTTTGTCGCTGTCTGTGCGCTTCTTCCTCTTTAAATATCCTGTACAAATATCCTTCTATTCGCCCTTCATTGATTCCTTTATCTGTTTCTTTTAGCTGGTAATGAAGGCGACGGATGTAGTCTATCAACCTGTTTTATGCCAAAGAAGTTGTCCTCACCTTTTTGCAAATTCAAGGGCGAAAGCTATTTTGTTTATCAAAATAGTACTTGATCGACTGAGCTTTATCGGAAAACTCGGGGAAAACGAAATATAAGATCTAGTTAGATCAGTTTTTCGCCTCAAACTTCCGAAACCATAACCACGTTAGTTTCCAGTAAAATCATTAAAGCCATATTGTTTGTTTAACATTTTATAGTTAAATACCAGCCAAATACCAGCTCGAAGTTCTTGATTCGGGTGATCGGCGTGCTGTTCGACTAATTGGCGATGAGAAGTTAGTGGATAAAAAGCTACACAGTCTTGAGCACCGCCGAAGGGTAGCGTGCCTGTCAATTTTTTACAGGATTCATTTCGGAGAATGTGCTTCAGAGCTTCATGACCTGATACTGCCATTCCCTTTCCACTACAGGACAAGTATAAAAGACACCTTTCTACCACCCTTACACCGTGGATTTCCCTTGGATTCGTACAAAACGGTTCGAATAGATTCGAACCGTTTTGTACGAATCCAAGGTAGAAAAACGTAGATCTACGTTTTTGATTCGTACAGCCAAGGAATGGAACAAACTGCCGGCTTCCTTGTTCCCTGAGAGATACAATCTAGAGCTTTTCAAGGTCAGAGTGAATAGGTATCTTCTAAGTCTGCGTGCTTCATCTTCGACCACATCGTCGCTTACGATCAGGCGAGTTGGTGGTCAAACGCGGACTAGTTCACGTTAAAAAAAATAGAAATTCGTCATTGTTTAGACCATAAAATTACAAAATAGAACTAACAAACAGCGTCAATGCTTCAAATATGCGTTAGATTAATTTCACTCTTCACTATGGCAGTTAATAAAATTAATCGCACAAATGCAAGAGAATTATGCAAACTGAATCAAGCGAATGCATTGCAATTCAACGTCAATAAATGCAACAAAGGATTACATCGAAATAAAGTGTTCTTTGTTTCGCAAATACGGTTTAAAATATAGTAATGAAAGTGGAGTGGAAGGAATAAGCTTTATACATTGAAATGAATTAACAATCCCATATATAAATGACAAAAACTTACCGGCTTTTGTTGAAATAGACGTCAGCTTATCTCACTACCGAAGTAATTAAACTAGTACGAGTAGTCCTGCGAACAGTACCTAGACCTCGCGAGAGTCCGGATGTTTATGTGTTGGTACTCGCGTACAGGTCGCACTTCTCAACAAATCTCAACGAAACCCGGTACAGGCTCAACGATTTAATATAATTTTTTCGTCGTCGGGACCTTTTGATTGGGGGGGTATTTCCCTCAAAGAGGGGGGAAATTTAATGTAGTGCCATTTATCGACTGATTTTGACAAAATTTGAGAAAAGTATATTATTAATGTGGTACCCAAATCTAAACAAGAATTTCAAATATGAGTTAAATCAGTCAAGAGGTTGTAGAGATTTGTTGAGAAATGCGAACTGTGCGCGAGTTTCAACATACAAACAAACATCCGGACAGATGAAAGCAGATTTGGCAAGCCGTTGCAGAGACGCTTCTTTCGCTCGGTCAATCACACACCGAAAATAGCAGAAAAAGGTCATTTTCATCAAAATAACAGTTCAAGTTTTAGTTATCTATTAAAATGGGTACTTAATTAAAGTACGTATTTTGTTTTTACAAACATTATGATGAAACCATAGGACAAGGCACGATGGTAACGCAATTCATACATTCCCAGCTTTCTTTCGCCATTTTTGCAATAATTGTCTATAGATTAATAAAGTACTGTAATGCCTGCCTTTAAGAGATAGCTCTTAGCGATAAGGCCGCCAGTTATTGCACTAGTTTTAAGTGTTATGATCATTTTTGTCTGTAATTTGTGGTGTGAACAATAAATATTTTATATCATATCTATCTAATGTCCAACAAACAGAAATTTTGAAATTGAAATACCTACTCCATCGTTTGTCTCTTTCGAATGAGTTCAGAACTTTAGTGAGGAAAAAAGACAAAACACGCTCTACTCCCAGGCTCCTTTCGCTTCTTTTTTATAAGAGGAAAAGAGATAACAATGTCAACGAAAGTTCACTTTCACAAAAAGCAAATTCCCGATCGCAAAGTGCTCTACAAAACTAGTCTAACCAAAAATTCCACTACTAAAAATTAAACTCACTTTTCCGATAGTCGTGAGCCGTTCCGGTAAAATGGCTGAAAATACATGACCGAAAAATGTCACCACATCCTATTGTTCTTTCGAGTTTCACTAATAGCATATGAATAGCATGCTATTTTTGCACGTTTTAACGTGGCCGGAAAAGCTGTCGGCTCCGTGTAGAGTGGAAAAAGGGAATGGAGGCATTATCTCTGCGGTGATATAGTAACTGCGTGGCGGTAAAATAACGACAATGGATAGGAAAAAAGAAAAATAAGATCACGCTTTTGATTTTTTTATGTTTTTGGTAGATGCATAGTTTTACATGGTTTTACATGTTGTAATGGTAGGGTAAACTAAACAAATTAAAACTAAACAAAACGGTTAATTAACAAAACGGCCTAATTTTGTGTCACAAAACTATGCAGTCTTACATTTTAAGTTTATAAATAACACACATTTTATTACACCTACAGCTACACATTTCATTACACGTTCTGATAATAACTTGGTCTTTGTAATACGTATTTTTTCCACCTCAGTCCATAGACTAAAATAAATCCTAGTCGAAGCCTCAGTCGAGTTAAACAGACTTACGAATAACACATCATAATACTCGTATATTGGGCCCAAGTTTCAAAGCTTTATTTAACAGATCCAAACTTATTTAAATTAATATGTGTATCTGTTTTTGTCTTTCCAACCTATAAGACAAGGACATCAATATTTTCAGAAAAAATAGATATGTCAATTTAGGTCTTCAAACTTGAACCAATGCATGGCCCCAATATTATACTACGGCAACTTCTTTCTGCGCTATAATTGTTTAGTAGCTTGCATCATCAAGCGTTGTAGTTGTAATGTTTATTTCATACAAACTACACACTGAACACACACTGAACACCTCATACACACCGGAGCTGCACCTCATCCGAGACTAATCTTCTAACTTAGACAGGGAGGGAAGCCACAACAAATTAATCGCTCCCCCTTCATTACCGCTCAAGTTTCTCGTGTATTTTTAATAAAGAGAATTAAGGCCCAGACTTTGGCGCGCAACTATCTCGCTCGCACATATCAACATTTTTGAAGATATAAAATCAGTGAACATAGTTATGAAAAATAGCTGTCAATAAACTGACAAAAAATTAGCAAAAACAAAATTTTGATCCAAAAGAGTAAGAAAAAAAATGTGAGGTTTTACATTTAACTGATTTTAATACCTACTCGTATATGAAAACTTATTTGGATTAAAATAATATTCTAGCAGCAGCTTAATTTTATTATTCTCAGCCACTTAACCGATTGCGATTTATCATTATTATGTTCAGTAATTTTATAACTTCAAGAATGTCGGATTGTGCGAAAGAGATACGGCGCGCCAAAGTCTCGCCCTTAATCTAGGGGTCCTGAAGTCACTTAATTGTTCATCCGTTGTTCATCCGGAAGTTTGACACGATAATAAAATAGGTATGAAGTTTACCGGGTTGTTTATTGGGTGGGGGCTAGAAGATAATTAAAGACGAAAATAAAGAGCGTAGATGGTGGGTGGTATATTCGTCAGTATTTGTCTCCAAATGATAACTAATCATTGTTTCTAATAAAAGAGATAGATAGACATTGAGTATCCCAAAAAATTGAAGTCACAAACTGGATGAACTCGCAAACATCTTATCATCATCTTCATCTTATCTTTTCTCTTTTCCTTATATCTTCTTCTTTTAACTAAGTGCTTTGTGTTATGAAAGGCAAAATACAATTTTATTATAAAATAAATCAGATAAAAGAATTTTGATAGTTAATTTTTGGATAAATGCTCAATAATACAAAGGTCACGGTCATTTTGATGGATCAAAATGACCTGTCAAAAATAATAGTGTTTATTAAAAATAATTAAAAAATAAATTATTCTATTAAGTAAGATATAAATAAGGTTGTTATTACTAGAATAATAAATTTTTGAATTATTCAAGCCTAATGAAGCTTGGAGATCTCATTTTATACCAACATACACTTGATTTAGTGTTATCTAGAGTCTATAATTCTATTATTAAGAAAATAATTGAGTATAGAAAGTAAAAGTAAAAGTAAAGTTCAATAGAAAACCGTCCTAATTGTAGAGAAATTATTAAAAATTATTAAAGGTACATAGTACTTACGAGTAATAGGGGCTTATGTAGAGGCATTGGACCTTGGATGAACCTGATCTGCGTCTTGGGACTTGAGAAAATGAAATTACTTTTATCGACCAAGATACTAAACACCCTCAAAAGAGGCCAAGGCCGTATGTGGAGCTATTTTATTTTGCTATTTTGTTTTTGGGTTTTAACCCCTGACGCAAAAAGAGGGGTGGTATAAGTTCGAACGCTATGTGCGTGTCTGAGGCACCGGAGCTTTTAAACGGGTGAAACGATTTGAATGTGTTTTTTTTATTTGAAGAGTGAATTTTTTATTGAACGTTTATTTGATGGGTCAATCAAGAGTGTTTTAGGTGTGAGTCAAGAAAATCGGTGCAGTTCTTTAAAAATATCACGTTAACTTTTTTATAAGTATATCTTTTATCAGTCTTTCATTTATTGGTTACAGATTATTTCTCAAGGGTTTTGCTACATAACTACCCCTGTTTATGTACACGTATTTGATTAGTTAAGGGTTAGTAATACTCTCGAATACTCTACGGTTAATCTCTAAACACAAAATCATAACGACAGAGATAACGAGCTGTTATACCTTAATATAATACTTACCTCCTTAGTGGCCGTTATTAATAAAATAAAAAAAAGAAAGTTTCAAAATAAGGTTGTGTTGTCCACAAACTTTTTCCTGAGGTGTCGCAACTTTGCAGCGCTTTCGATCCGGAGAAGTCTTAGAGAGCTGCTTAAAAATTTAAAACTGTATCTTTAAGCGAGGCTCATGTACGGATGAGGCCTCATTATGCATACCCGGTAAATAGGATTACAAGAGGTATAATGCTGCTTTCGAGCGTTCTCCTACAGGACTTTGTGGACAGGAATTACGTTTTGAATAAATTATTTATGAAGGTTTTAGCGGATAAGCTTGAGATTTTTTCGCGGTATCATCTTTGGAAACGTACAGATAAATTCAAAATGACATTGAACAAAATATATTTGGTATTTTAAACCATTACAATTCGATAAATAACCTGACTTTCCACGCAACAGCCATTGCCGATTAAATGTGAGCATCGTAATGCTAAAATTTTAAAAACAGAATAGGTATTCATTTTAAAAAGTTTAACAAATAAACTGTCGAAATAAAAATAATTCATCGCTCAATTTTCGCTCCATCCCTACATTTGAATCCCATCCGTTTCTGGATCACAACTACATATTAATATGTAAAATTTTTAATTAATATTCCGCTCCGGATGAAAATTAAACCGGTGCGAGATGTGATGAATATTGACATTCACGATCGCAAGAATTGAATTCATGATAATATTTGATGTCATCGAGGGAGTAAAAGGGGATGTTATAAGAGGAGGGAGGTACCCCCCTCCCGGATATCCGTAGCATCGCAGTCGGAATCTCACTTGCTAGCAAAAAACTGATCAGGAATGGAGAGAGCATTTGACTTTTTTGAATATTAATACGGTCTGAGTGCAATGAATGTGCCGGCGAAATACTGATGTGGTTCTTGAGATTTTACTTTACAGTTAATGGCCGCCGGTGTTATCGCTAGACATGGAAGTTATGCAATGTTTCCCAGCGGTCCAGTCAACTGCTTGATGTTTACGTCAATGTCACATAATACATTAAAAAAATACTAGTAGGTAACACTTGAATAAATCAAATTCAATAGTTTAAGTAAAGAAAAAGGTTGAGTTTGAATAAAGTATTTGCATTTGCGTATTTTGAGATATTTTATAACTGATCACAGAGTTTTCTCCGTACAATAGGCAATAAATAAATAACCTAAGTATGTTTTTTTGTTACAGAGGCTGTGATGATGTAGAAACGATGCGGGCGCCGGCCACAGCGGCGCTTCTGCTGGCCGCACTCTCAGCACTGCCTTGTCGAGGTAAAAAAGCAAACGAGCTCCATCGTAGACAGTACCACGTTTTTTTTACAATTAAACGTTTTTTTCTTATTTACACTAAGTATTATTAATTTATAATTATAAAAAAAAATTACACTATTCTTAATCCAAATTTTTTTAAAAATCATTGTCAATTTTTTAGTTTTAGTTGGTTTTCTATATAAAGCGTGTTTTTTGTTTTTTAAACAAAGTTTAAATGAAATCCGACCGTTTAAAGTGGGTCAAAAACGCGCCCAAAGGAGTCGGTTACAAACAAACATACAAACAAAAAAACATACAAGTGAAGCTAATATAAAGCGTATAAAAAAACAAAAGACACCGTATAAAAAAAGGTCGTATAGACCGAATGGCTAGCCAGGTTTTCAGAGTTCTTAGACCGCCTCAAGGTCTTTGTCGAGGATCGATTCATAACAACCTTGACTGTCAAAATCGGCCGACACCCGCTAGTCACGAGTAGATCTATTCTATCCCGCTTCCGGGCCCATGTCAGTCTTGTTTATGTTTCTCAAACTTTAACCCCGATTTTTTCTTTTTTTATGCTAAAGTCAACAGACCGCCAATGATTCCCTTTTATTCTCATAATTATTTTTATCCTTTTCTCGTCCAATTTTGTTCAACAATTCATCTGTTCATGATCCCGTCAAGAATGTTTATTAATTTGCAATTAAGGTTGAACAAGCTATTGTCAGTTCCCTCTATTTAAATTTTCTATTAAACATTAACACCCTTTAAATTGTTTACGCTGAGTTTCAACCTTCGAAGAATCTATTATGAGTAAAGGGTTCGGCAAACGCCGGCCCATTTAAAATATTTTGTTGGCGCGCCTACCAACGCTCCTCTATAAATGAAATTTCGAAGTCTACAGACTTTTGGGTCTTCGTATTCTTGTATTGCTTTGATTGCCCCTTTTCAAAATTGTTTAACATCTCATAGTTTTCATAATAATAGGTATTTACAAAAAAAAACTATCTAAATATCTATGTATATATAATTTACTAGCTGTTCCCCCTGCCACGCTTTGCTGTGGATAAAAAAAAATAATAAAATTAAAAAAAAATAACCTATGTTACTTTGGGATAATGTAGCATTCGAATGGTGAAAGAATTTTTGAAATCGGTCCAGTAGTTTTTGAGTTTATTCCACACAAACATCCAAAAATACAAAAATACAAATCTTTCCTCTTTATAATATTAGTATAGATTTCTAACCTTTCCCAGAATTTCTTTAAAACACATTTTGTTATGATTGAAAAAAAAGTTGTTACAAATGTATACAGTGAAATATTTCTGTTAAGATATTTTGATATTCGATACATAAAGTGTTTTTGATATTCCTTTAAAATTCGGCTTCAAATATCCCGTACTTCAAAAGAAAAGTTTCAGAAATCACAAAATATAAACGCGCAAAGCGCAAGTTGAAAAATAGCTTTAAAGAAAAAATGTTTTTACGGTAAAGAAAAATTTCAAAGAATCTCGAAAGGTAAGCTGTTTTCTGAGGAAGTTTGCGAGTGAAACTCGTTCGTGGCAGATATAACCTAATGAAAAAGTTCCGTCAGATCAACCTATACAACTTCTGGTATCGGATTGTTTTTCTTTTGAAATTTAATCCCATATTGAAGTGAATTGACAAACTTATTTACATGTTAGAAGCCACCATAAAAATAAGCTCATCCAGGCGTGGGTTGTTTGTCATAATCAACAAGTAAGTCATGACAAAGGCATTCAGGTAGCCAAAAACCCGGGGCTAGGCTCTCGGCCTATACGAAATTACTTTTATTTTAAACATCCAGAAACAATAATCTACAGACATCAATCGCTAACTTTATTTTGAACTTATTTGCATAACTAGCTACAATTTTGCTCGTTGTCCCACAATAAACCATCTATTTGTTTAGGACTAAAGTTCCTTCATGCCGAATTTCACTTAAAATCTTTGAGCCGTTACGAAGTTATGTAACAACACATAACGGACACAATATAACGAAACCTGGACACACAAACTATCATATCTTTTAATTTGTTGTTATTGCTGTCAAGATAAACTATTGCTACCTACCTACACATAATACATATTGATGCCTATACTTATAACTAGATTTAACACATTGTAAAACCAAACTGACATTGAAATTGATTCCAAACCAATAGGCTTTATACCTATTATAGTTATAGGTATGCATGCAATGCAATCAATTCCCAAGCAAGGCACGAGGGCTTAACCGATCTAGATACGAGTAAGCTCCGAAACCTCGATAGGCTTTCAAATCTAGACTCGCATTCTTGTTGAATAACGTTCTCTATTCCAGGCACAGACGCCGACGCTAGCTCGCTGCGGAACGACGTACACTCGACCGAGTCCCAGCCAATACTGAACAAACTGTACCAAATGCTGCACACCGGCAAGCTGAATACAACCGACCTCTACAGTTTCGGCACAACAGTGCAAAGTTTTAATTTCTACGAGAATCTCGCGACTTCGGCGGATAGCGCTCGAGTCTCAATAGCAGTAGATAGGGTGCAAGTGCAAGACAAGGATAGCAGGAGTAGAATGAGACGGGTTGTGAGCGTGTTGCGCAGTGATACAAATAGCAGTACGGTGGCTGTGACGAGCCCGCCGCTGCTGATGGAGAGGCGGAGGAAGCCGGGCGAGTCGGGCTCCAGCGCGCCGCTTCTCAACTACATATTCGATACGTATTCCAATACGCATCAGCATCGAAATGAGAAGTAAGTAGAATTAAAAAAAACAACAAATATACAAATAAATATAAAAGAAAAGAAAATATAAAAGAAAGCTAGACTTAGAGAGAAGATAGGTCTTGAGACGGCTGAAAAGCCTATTAGCTAAAACACTTTCGATTTAGTCGTCTTTCGACCGAAAAACCTCAATCAAAGGGTTCAACCGCTTGGGAGTTACAATGCGACAGCCAAACACAGATAAATATACACACACGTCACGTCTAACTTATAACACACACCCAACGGTATTTGTGTTGCGACTATTCACATAATTCGAATATAAAAAATCGCAAAAAGTACCGCCTCATCCATTTCGTTAGCGGCCCGTCCAGTGCAAATCTACTGACGCTACATCATCCGCACAGATTTTCATATTGTAGGAATGATGGTTAATGGATGGCCCCTTATTATTTTTTATACGTTGTCGCCGTAAAATTTACTCGTAAACACCGCTTTTAACAACTAGACTATTTAGCTGACGAAGTTCCTCATAAAATATTTAATGGATCTTCTAAAAAGGCTGAAGAAGGCTGTAAAATCAAACAAAGAAAACGTTTTTCAATGAAACTGCTATTTACAAATGTTATGTTCGGTTTAACACTGCACGTAGGTAGATGTAGGTACTATTGTTTATTCTGTGACGTATTATGCATATCACGGTAACGGACTTTATTAAAGAAAGACGTTAGGCTGTCTATTTTTTGTATGTTTATCAATAACTTCGCCAAATGTTAACCGATTTTGAGAATTCTTTGTGCATTTAATATATTGATATTCCAAATGTGGCCGCAATAACATTTTAATGACATATTTTAACTCTTTAAGGTCTGAAAATTCGGTGTTTATTATTTTGCAAAAATGCACTATGAGCTTTATAAAAGAACTGAAGTAATCAAATTAATGGTATTATCATTCAATAAACTATTAAGTACAGGAACATTATCAAGATTAAAATTTTATTAGCAATAAAATAAAAATCTTCTGACTAAAAGATCCCAGTATAATAAATTAAGCGTCATTATGCTGAAACCAAGATTAAGTAGGAAGCTTAATTCTCATTAGCACTCGTACTTAAATATGCGGTTATTACTATGGAAACTAACGTGGTTTTCACACATTTTTGTTATAACTCCCTCCTCCTAAAATCGTGTTCCTCATGTCTGAGGGTCGTGACCACCACCTCCAAGTAGCCTCTCTCTAACGATGTTTTGCCAGCTTTTCCTATCCTCAGCAATGTGAAGTGCTTCGTAGACTGAGGTGTCGAGAGTGGTGCGAATCTGATCAGACCAACGTATCGGGCTGCGTCCTCGTGACCTCTTGCCGTCAACTTTCCCTGTCACCATCAACTTCTCCAGGTTGTCGCCTTGCTTTCTAGCAATATGACCGAAATACTCAAGGACACGTTTGAGACAGATGGTTGATAGTCTAGTCGTGACCTTGAGTTGTCTTTGTATCGATGCATTAGTCCGACGTGCTGCCCAAGGTACCCTGAGCATTTTCCTCCAGCACCACATCTCAAAAGCATCGATGCGCCCACGATCCGCCGCTTTCAAAGTCCAGGTCTCAGCCCCATAAAGAAAGATGGAAAAGACTAGAGTACGAACCAGTCTGATTTTGGTCTTCATCTTAATTCCTCGGTTTTTCCACACTTTATCGAGCTGAGTCATGGCACCTTTAGCCATTCCGATCCGCCTTCGCACATCCGATTCACTAGAGCCATTGTTGCTGATATTGGAGCCCAGGTAGACAAACTCCTCGACAGTTTGGAGATTTAGTTCTACTACGACTAGTTTCGGTCACATTCGGTGACCTCCTTCATCGCGGTTGCGTCTCGTTTGGCACTGCCAAACGAGACGCAACCGCGAGCGCGTCACGTTTGTAAACTCGCCTGATGAAGGTCACCGAATGTGACCGAAACTAGTCGTAGTAGACGACTTAATTTTGACGTGAGTATTCCCGTGTTTAATTATAACAAAAATATGCGGTTATTACCTTGTATTTAGCTTAACAAATAAACATTGTGCTGCTCTCTTAGCTCTCTTGACTTCTGTCTGTCGGAGACGCCGAAAACATACACAGACTAACAGGATCACATTATGTCATAAAAAGCATTTGCCGGTCAGGAATCAAACCTTCTGTTCACAACTTTACAAGGCAGTCGTCAAGAATAAGATTCTTTTAGGCAGGCGTGCGCCATTGTAGACCGCATTATTGCTTACCATTAGGCAAGACGGTGGTCAAACATAAGCCTAACATAGAATTATAACTCTCCTTTTTGCTACGCTGTAGCCGGATAAAAAAAATTGTCGGACTATGGGGAACGACTCATAATTTCTGATTCATGTTTTTCCATTTCCATCATTCCATCATTTTTGTCTACCAAAATAAAGCTGTTTCAATAATAGGGCCGCAACTGGTTCCGGCATCTACGCTGCAGCGGCGCCGGAGATCGAGGCTCTGGTGGGCTCGACGGCGCACCTGGACTGCAAGGTTGATGCACTACATGATAAACTGGTAATAAGTATGTTCTGTTGCATTTTTTATTGGCTTACAGTTCCTGCTTGATGTCCTCCGACTCTCCTGAAGTAGTGACATTGCTACCTAGAGATATTGACATCGAGTTTTTTAAGCACATCTGTGAAGTAAACTAGCCGGACAGAACTAAAAATAGCCGAAACGACAAAATGAAAATTAGAGTCATATTACTCATTTTTTGTTTTCTATGGGGGTTTTTATCATTTCGTTTATTTTCAAGTGTAAAAAAGTATCTAAAAAAAGACATGTGGCACTCGGGGACTGCCGTGGTAAAGCTATTGCATAGCATTTTTTATCAACTTATGCAATTATAATTATTTCATTAACCAATGCCACCTAGAGGCGAGTTGCTGAAATAAAGAGACAAGCGTGATATTTCAAAAAGTCATTAAACGTTTTGCTATTCATCGATAGATGGCAAAACTAAAAAGTATCACTGCTGTGCCTTAGGTTATTTTCGTTACGGAATTTCTGGATTAGGTCTCCACGCTCAAGGCCCGCGATAGAAGCTATGCAATAGCTTAAAAATTCTGTGATATGTTTCGTAAACGAGTTTGTTATAAATGCAGGTGTCATGGGTCCGGCGGAAAAACGAAGACGACCCCATGGAGCTGCTGTACACAGGCACTCAACAATACACAGCAGATGACAGGTACCTTATGCATTTAATCACGCTTACTTAATGTCATGTGCTATTCTCGGTCAGTCTCACTCTTATAACATTTCTAATGCGAGCGACAGTGACCGAAGTAATATCTCGCTGGCCAGAATTCCTATTCTCCCAGTATATCAATTCATATTTATATATAGGTAGGTACATATGTATTTCTATAGCACACTTCCCCAGCTCGGCCAATACTGACCGCTCTCGAACTTCTGATACAGGCTCGAACTCGAATTAATGCACGCAAAACCTATGTACCTATGTGAACACTTACAAGAAAGACCACTAACTATCGTAAGATAAAATACCTTTACAAGTTGCGCTCCTATAATTCTGACCTGATTTATATCAAGACTCGTTAGGATACCACTTGGTATTCTGGTAGTTGAGTTAGTTTGCAGTCAAGTTTCAGTCTACCATACCAGCATTTGTGTGTCGGTAATAGTAGGTATGTTAATAATATGTTTGTCTGATGATACCGTGCACGTAGTAAAGGATTTACTACGTGTATGGTATCATCGGACAAATATCTTCATAATAATTTGTAGGTCACTTGTTCATTCTAATACAACTTTTAAGTTTGAATAAAAGAAAAATCGCTCGTAATTTTTTTAATATGTTGCGGTCTCGAGATCTTAGTTCGCTGCTAACAGCTGGATATAAATGCTCCCCTGTTAGGATTGATAAAGCATTATAAGCTGAGAGTTGATAAATTCGCCAAGCGATCTTTCCATTCCATTAGACGCAGGTTTTCAGCATTTGCCAAGCGCGGCTTGGCTTGGCTAACCCATTTCCGACAAACTTGCTTGACTTTACTGACAGGTAAATCCTGCTGACGCGATAGCTAAATCCTCACCCCACGCGTAGATTACGTACCCGAAACTTGGGAACTGCGAGAAATGCCGCCGGAAAACTAAGTTTTTATCTCCGCTCGATACACCTGGGATTCAACAAACACGTGTATATTTTGTGGTAGTAAAATAGTTTTATTGTTGGTATGTGGAATACTTAGACGACTCGCATTATTTTCGTGTTGTTTAGATCTTGTTTGTACGTTGTTCTTTTTAGGCCGTACGACAAAATGCTTTTACTCGAGTACGTTTCCACAGAAAAAACCAAACTGGTTTATGATAAAAGTTTTTATTCAGAATGTTGTATCACAGTCAGCTTACACTGGATTTGTTAGAGCTAGTTATGAGTTTGATACTACCATGAACTTTTTTTTACCAGCCGTATCAATTAAAATGCAGGTCAAATAAATCATACAAAAAATGTAATGTAGGTGCTACTCGTACGTCGGGTTTCAAGAGTAGGCCTATCGCAGTATCAATAATTTGTTTTTGGCATATTCTGATAATTACCTTTTAAGGTTTTAATCAAAATTATTTTCAGTTTCAATTAAACTTTTCCCCGTTTGTTGGTAGGTATTCGTCCCGCTTCATCCCTCCTGACATCTGGCGGCTGGAGGTGAAGGAGGTCCGTCCGTCGGACGCGGCGCACTACGACTGCCAGATGCCCACGCACCCGCCGCGGACCGCGCGCCTCACTTTGAGAGTACCAGGTACATTACCGACTACTCAGTAGTAAGTAATTAAAACTAGTACCAGTAACCATTTGGTACATTAGTGAAGCTTAATCTATGATTTAAAAAAAAAGCAAATTTTGTAAGTGTACTACGAGTAAGAACGAAATAAATTGAAGAAGGAAAGAAGTTGAAGGAGACTTTAGATCAGCAGTGGTACAAATCAAGTTAGGAAAACTAAAATTCGGAACTAATGTGCTTCTTGGTTTATTTGCAGAGTACATAAGTACCTACCTGTTAAATTACATAATAACTATTTATCTACCAGTAACTACCATAGTACAGGATAAATAAGTAAGTGACCACTAAACTAATAACGACTAAAAACCCAAAGGAATTAGTAACCGAAAATAACTAGGTAAATAAAAAATCATTAGAGTTCCTAACAGCTGTCCACAGATAAGTACTATAGTGCTATGGTCTAGACTTCTCGTAATTGGCCAGTAAACAAAAACAAATTGATGAGGGCAAGGAAGGGTTGGTAAAACAGATTACTAACCTGCAATTAAAAGTTTTTCGTACGTAATTTACCATCTAATATTCCAAGCTTTCCAGCTATTTACAAAATGAGACATGTTTATAAAATTAAAGGAGGTTTTCCCTCAAAATCTTTGTAACACAAGCTGTTATTCTAAATAAGTAACAGCCGTATACGAGGGTCTTTACGCTGTTAATGTAGGTAAGTAGCTCTTGTAACTTTGTTAAGTACTTACATACACATGCTTTCATTTGACAAACTCCTTAAAATTCCAAGGAATATTACGGGTATTTTGTAGCGACATTTTTGCTGAACAAAAGTAAAATTAAATGTTGACGATGTAATATTAAATGTTTCGTGGGTAAAATTTTATTGCGTTTTGCTTCAACTGTTCGTGTTATGGCCCGTGATATTGTAGAAGTTGAAACTTGGTTAACTTAAGCCTTAGTTCATCCTTGTATGTGTTTTGACAAAGACGCTCCAAAAATTTGTATCACATTTATTCGAGTAATACCTACTAACACATTCCGAATAACCAGTTAATACCGGCTGCTCACTCACATACTTTCCCATAAACCTTGCAAGAAACGACGAGGTTCTTTGACTCGAGATGAAAGTGCTGCACACGACCAAGTTCACTCGGAGCAATGTGTGAGAGACCAACAATTCAATAAGAGCACCTTATCCATTCCTGATAAAATTAAAAAAATGTACAGTCTGGGTAAAAGTCGTAATACGTTTTTCTCTTCTACAGAAGTGTCAGTCCGCATAGTAGACGGCGCAGGCGCAGCGGTGAATGAGCAAGTGTGCGAGTTGGGGAGCACAGTAGCGCTTCGGTGTGAAGTGCGGGGTTTGAAAATGGAGGGCGGGCCGTCATTACTGTGGTATCGGAAGAAAGACCTCCTCAACGATGATACAACTAGAGGAGGGATAAGGTAGCATCATAGTAACATCATCCTCTAGATTTGACTGCCTTTGCCGTGTTATTGGTTATAGATATAGAACAAGTAACTACCAGGAACGACTACATGGTTGATCAGTAGGTCAGGCGTTTTAGTTACTGCTCCAGAAATACCAGGTAGAGTCTTTCAATCAATCGTCTTTCAGTGTATCTTTTCAGTGTCACTTGTTTTCTTTTAGTATCAGTGGCTCATTGCCCTCAAATCAAACGAGAAAACTGATTTTAGAAGTCGCTGGTTTCTTTTCAGTGTCCGAACCGAGTTCGGTCCGAACGGCGCCAACTCCGTACTCCGCGTGGCGCGGGTCCGCGGCGACGACGCCGGCCGGTACTCGTGCTCGGTGGCGCGGGCGCCGCCGCCCTCCCCGCCGCCCGCACATGTCTTACTGCATGTTATAAAAGGTAGGCCTCAGATTTATACATAATACTTACTATATATTTCCAGTGAAATTTCATGGACAAAAGTAGGTACATATGAATGTATCAAAATCGATTAGTGAATTTTCTAACTGTCAACCAATTGACCCAACTGACTAACTTTCTCAAATGTTATTGTTATTGTGTGTTGTAAATGAAAAGACGGTAAAATAGGCAAGTTGTGAACTAAAGATATACAAAGGATACGGATAAAGGGGTCGAATATTTAAAGATATTCAAAGGGTTCACTTGTGAATGTGATCTCAAAATTGGGAAACGTTTCGATACCTTTCAAAGAATGAATCTAAAGGACGTAATCTGATAGAGCGTATTTACTACCAAGTCCAATTTACTAAGTTACATTCCCTTCTCCAGGTGAGAGTCTAGCAGAGCTGCACCAGGGCGGTTCTCCATCCAAGTCGACGCACGCGTTGACGCTGGCGCTAAGCGTCGTTTTACACGCATACCTTATATTGTACTATATTATTGATTTTTAAATAAACTGTTCATATTTGTTTGGGCTTTCACTTATCCCAGTGACCTCTGGAAACCAATACAGAAATACAGAAAACTTATTTTTAGTCACAAAAACACAAATACATAAAATACAGATGAACAAATCAATGCAAACACAAGAACATTATTTTTACAAAACAAAAAACAAAAACCGACTTCAAAAGACCGACTATTGAGTTATTCATCTATTTGTCGCGCACGTACTTAATGCAAATTTAAGACTTATATGGTTTTCTCATGGATACCATTATCAGAACTGGACTAAATTGAAATGGGACCAAATGGGAAGCGTCAGCTTTCTAATAAAAAAAGAATCATCAAAATCGATTCACCCAGTCAAAAGTTATGAGGTAACAAACATAAAAAAAAAAAAATTAAAAAAAAAACATACTCGTACAGACGAATTGATAACCTCCTCCTTTTTTGAAGTCGGTTAAAAAGACTTTGATATGATGACCTAGTGATCACTCGTTTACAATCAGCCAACCAATCACTGTCCTTGACGCCACTCTTTCGGCAATACTGATTGGACGTCCACTGATCGCCACCGAGTGATGGGCGACTTTGCAAGTTTCCTAATTAAGGACTTCGTTAAAGACACACAAAGCTACTTGTCCGTAATCCGTGATTGATCCAGTCTACTATTACGTATAATTAAGTGAGAAAAAACGACGCAAAATGCTCTAAGAAGATACTTGTATTTAGGTGCCGAAGTAGCTTTTTATTCTACTGATTGGACTGTTTTGACGCATAATTTAGTGTTCTTAAAGACACTGTTTTTGCCTGAAGGAGAAAAAGGTGTGAAACTGTTGTTAGAAAGCTTTCGAAAACATCCATTTAAGATTCCAAGATTCCCAATGTTCGTCAATTCGTCTATACAGGGTTAAAAGGAAAGAGTACTATGCTAAACTGAAAAAGGCTCATAGTACTCATGACTATTAAACCACTTTTAATTAGAGACCAACCCAGAATTTTCGAAAACAAAACAGCTGTTCCAAGCCGAAGAGAACGAAACCGTGGAGCACGCGCTGTTGCACTGTGAGGCCACGGAAGACATAAGATCAAGGTCGAGGCTCCTTGAAGAAACCACACAACAAGTCTCAAGTACCACAACACCTGGTGCAATGCAAGTGGAGGAGGTATGCCAGCGACCCCAGGCCGTGCTCCGTTATTTTAGGGAGCTCGGATGGTTGGGGTAAGCTGGCAGTCGGGGGGCAATGCACAATACACCCCAAGCGGGACGTCGGTGCAGGTCGTATCACCCCCATCTAGAATTAGAATTAGAATTAGCTGTTCCAAACATTTTGTCGAGGGTCATTGACAGTTTTCTATGGAACAGCTGATTCTGTTTCGGGAATTCCGAGTTAGTCCCATAATAAAAGTTGTTCGTGATGATGAGGACTTGGAGCATTTTTCGGCTTAGCATACCCTTTCCTTAAACCCTGTAGACGACAGACTGGGGCCAACGTTACAAATGACCTCTTAGATTATAGGATTATTACCTATTATGATGTCAGAAACTTTATTCTTTAGAAGCGTCTTTATCTTTGCATCTAATCGCACAAACAAGTGGGAAGTTAGCTTTTGACGTTTTTATTATGTTTTGACTAGGTACGTAATTTTATTAAACTAGTTAGGCTGTCTTGACCTAAAAATTAATGAAAACGAAAAGAGGTGAGTTTAAGGTAAAAGAAAGGAAAATATAAATTTAGATACCATGTATTCTGGTACTTTAATTTCTCACTACTGGCAACAACTGGAATTAAACATTTTCTTTGTCGTGTGTGGGCTGCTGGGTGTGGATAATGGCCTTCTTTGCGTCTTCCCGGATTTATGTTTCAGATTTTTTCAGATTTAAAGTAAAATATTATAATAATTTACAAGCGTTTAAGTTTTGAGTTTTGACAAAGATTCACAGACCAAGCAAAACAATTTTTGCTAAAAAGAAAACTAAATTCAAACTCCAATTTCATCAATGAGACCGGAAATTACTTAACTAATGCTAATTAATGGCATAATGGAATTAAGAGGCCTGTCCTAAACCAACTAGCTGTTAAACAATGAACATGGCTGCGATGATTGATGATAGAAATTCTACACGGCGTCTGTGTTTGACTTTGTGAGTTCTAAATGACAAATGTGGACCAACAGGCGAGCGGTAAACCATTTATCCCTTCTAGTATTACAATAATAAACCCTCCCAAAGCATGTCCCAGGTTATATTACCCACTACCAGCCCACTACCTATTAATGGTACTTTAGGACGGAGCAAAGATGACAGTTATTTCGTTTGTGTTGCCATCTATAAAATAGTTTGAATTTATCGCCACAAAATGTGTTACATAGTACAAAACGTTACATTTACCTACTCAAGTATCAGAATATTTTGGGGTAAAAATGGAATAACTTAAAAAAAAACTATTTTGGCTTCAGTAGGTACTTTTGTATGATATGACACCACATTGACAGTTCCATTGAATTAAAAACATCGTTAAAAGGCAAAAGGAAAATCATGAAATAAAAGAAACGCTTGAGTTGACTCATACAGCTTGTTCAAAAGGTAAGTCACTAAAAAAGTTGTCTCCTAATGTTCTATCTTAGTGATTACCTCATTACAAAATATCTATAATATGAATAGAAAGCTAACACAAATGTTAACCAAATCTATTAGGTATACATTCATTAATTATAAGGTGGATGAGGAGTAAACTACTAACTCGTACGATTAATGGAGAGTAAATATTTAGAACAAGTTTCAGAGAGCACTTTAACCACAAACTAAGCAAAGATACTAACACACGGGCCCTTCGCCCTCACTCACCTGTGAATACACTCCTGACCTCGTAAATCCTTTCTCATGCCCATCTTAAATTTCTTGACATCGAGGGCCTTACATAAAAATCTACTTAAATTTAAAGGCAGTCCTATCACCGACTCAAATCTTTGCTAAATTCCAAATCCGAATTCAACCTGGTCACTGTCAATTCGAATTCAGACATCTACAATCGAATGCTAATTTATGGAAACCCCCTAATACATGAGATACAATTGCGGTAACTCGACCTACAGGGCGGCCGATCGGTTGCCACCCATCTCATAAATATGGAAATCGGAGATTCCATCTATTATTCTAACGTCATTCTAGTGTGAAATTTACCGAATTTTCTCTATGGAGTTTGGCGGCAGATTAATGGTAGCTACTGTTGCGGAAATTTGAATATGGGTTATCATAACTCATGCATATTCCTCCGTCAGGGTTTAGTTGTAAAGTTTTAAATCATTGTAAACTCTGGGTTTGGAACAACATTAATTTTAGGTACGGGGAGTTTGAACCTTGGATGCTAACATAGTTAAATGAATACTTATCTACATAAATGCTCGCATTATGTTTGACTAATTTATAATGTGGTATTTGACATCATCGTCAATCTCCTGCTGTACCTAGTCTTCTTCTTGGTGTTCTTTTCGACTACTCCTTGTTGGAGTTGAATCTATGCGTCTGTGATAATTATAAAATAAAGAAACGAATCTAATCGAAACAGCGCTAATTATGTCTTCTCCCTCGCACTAGCATTATCATGCGATTGTGCGAGAGACATGGCGTGATTATTGCTGCTTCGTTTCGATCGTTTCTTTACTGAATGGTACATATTAAGTAGGTGAGTTTTACTATAAGTTTCCTTCGTTAAACTAGTTCTGTAAACGACATTTCCATAATAATTAAACATAAGAAAAACTAGTAAAAAAGTAAGTATTAAAATACGCCTATAGAGTCAGGCGACTAGGCGTATTTATGGCAGAAGCATTTGGGTAGCCTAAATGTTTCTGCCATGACCTGGCTGTTGTA
Organism: Alcis repandata; assembly: GCA_949125135.1. Classification (NCBI taxonomy): domain Eukaryota; kingdom Metazoa; phylum Arthropoda; class Insecta; order Lepidoptera; family Geometridae; genus Alcis; species Alcis repandata. The sequence continues at coordinate 2,550,056 of OX421226.1, read as the reverse complement.
TTTATAGGAATAACCACCGGGTCTACAATTTATCGTGTCACCCGACCTATGAAAATCTTTATGGAAAGACGAAAAAGTAGTAGGTAATTGTAGTAGTAGGTGGTAGTGGTAGGTGGTAGGTAATTTGTTTCCATGAAAACTGACATGGTTTACACACACTGAGAAAAATTTCATCTAAAGTACGGAGCATACATACTACATGCATAAGGTTGCCTGGAAGAGATCGCTCTTAGCGATAAGGCCGCCAGTTGTCACACTAGTTTTATGTGTTATAATTCTTTTGTTTGTAATTTATGGTGTGAACAATAAAGAGTTTATCTATCTATCTATCTATCATACTGACAATCACCAAAAAGTACGATTATTAGCACCAGTTTTTACGGTGACAACTATCATAATATAATGGTTCTCACCCTAAAAATTGTTGGCATTTTTCTCAGTGCAACCACGTGGTTTTTTGGTAGTAGTAGGCATAGCCTCATAATTAAGTAATCATTCTTCTCGTCAGTACATACCCAGTTAACATTTCATCCCTCGATTGCTGGCAGCTGAGTGACCTCATAATGCCGCTGAATTAACTAATATTGCCAGCATAGTTGCCAAATTATCTGTATTAGTGGCCCTTTCGTCGTATCCGTGGAAGACAGCCACAGTTGCAAAACCCTAGGTTTCCAGGAGGCGGTTTTTTCTGATTATCTCGGAAATTTCTTAGACAACGTATGCTTTTTAGTATTCTAAACAATTCCTTGACACAACAGGCAGTGAATCATATTTTTTTTTAATTTTTGACGATAGTATTTGTACGTGTTTTGTCCCTTAATACCTTACTCCACGGAATTTTCTCAAGATCACGTCGGCTTAACCGCCATGAGGGCTTTTTTCCGAGTGAGAAATGAGAAACGCGGTGAATTTAAGAGACATTGCGCCTTTATTCCACGTAAAAAGCTGGGTGGTGGCCTTCTTACGACAAAAATATTAGAATTTGCGGTTTAATTTTTAGTGTTCGTGTACAAGAGATGAAAAACAATGTTGTTTTAACCGACTTCCAAAAAAAGGAGGAGGTTCTCAATTCGGATGTTTGTATTTTTTTTTTTGTTGATGGTTGGATGTTAGATATTATAATTGTGCGCGACTTTTTTTTATTTTGACCTGACCGCGAGCGCTTCGAGCGCGACGCTTGTAATCTCCTGATGAAGATCACCGAATATGATCAAAACTAGTCGTTATAAACGACTTAATTTGACGTTAGTAATCCCGTGTTAATTTATATCAGAATATATTTTAATCTTTAAATATAAATAATAAGTCCTGACTGACTGACTAATAGACGACTTAGAGCCAAACCACAGGTCGTAGAAATTTAAATTTGGAGGGTGTATTTGTTTTGATGAGCAAAGGTGTATACTAAGAAAGGATTTTTTGAAATTCAACCCCTGAATGTGTGGAATAGGGTGTAAAAGTGTATATTGGAGAAGCTTGTTTTGTTTTTTGATGCCACGAATTTAAAATTTTTACAATATGACTTAAGAAAATATTGATCACGTATTTCACCATTTTCTGGAAATCAACCCCTATGAGGGTGAAATGGCGTGGTAAATATGGCACGAAGAGAAAATTTGTTTTGATGCTACGTCAATGAAACTTTACACAGATGTACTAAATTTATAATAGAATCCCAAAATTTTCGAAAAGTCACACTCTCGAGCTGGAATTGTTAATTATCTCGAAAATTCAAAACGCTTTTACCAAAGCGCCAAGACTAAAAATATTCCAAAACTTTAAACTTTTTTGGGGAAATTGAAACAACAAACAACACAAAATAAAACAAACAAACTTTGAATGTCTATATTCCCGAAACTATTGAAGGTAGTGTATTTGACACAATGTTATAGGGGTTTGCGAGAGCTACTAAATGGTGGCGACGAAAATCCAAGATAACAAATTCAAAATGGTCCGAGGGGGCTGATTTATTGTATCTGGGGGTTTTAAAGGTCCCAAACTCCATTATGACGCTTTTGACATACTCTCAAAAAACGAGGGTTAAGCTAATTTTACCCCCAAAAAATAAACGGTTTTTAAAGTGTAGTCCACGTGATCGAAGCTAGTTTTTAATAAAGTAGCGTCGACTGACCGCGAGATGATTTAGTTTTTACTCAAATGCAACGAAGCTAAAAAAGAGGGATATGTACATGTATTTATGTGTGTATGTACGCATGTATTTGTATATTGATTGTGGATGTATAAAATAGCTCTACGTTATGACCGAATAGTGGTACTAGACTCACACAAACAAATAAGACGCGCGACGGGATCTAAATACTTCAATAAGAGATTTATGTCAGAATCTCCTGAATAAGCAGGGGCTAGAAGTGCAACAATCGAAAGAAACACAAAACTACTACCAAAAAGAATAAATAAGACGCAAGACATACAGGTTCCTTAAGACCTTGACTGCTTAGCCCCCAAGCAACTGCTAGCCAAGAAAAAACCAAAAGGCTCTTCCAAAAGACTCTTTCAAATCGCTTAGTCACCGTAGAGGAGTAAGCCAGCACCCGCTAAACCAGACCGGAAGACTCAGGCTTTTCTTAATGCAAACACTCTAATCGTAGACAGTAAGATCACCAAACTAAGTTTTTCTATAAAATCTATAAATTGGGACATCCTAGGGATATGCGAAACTAGAAGACCACAGACATAAAAAAAAACCATAGAAGAATACTCGGACTTTATTCTATTCCGCACACCTGGAACAAAGTGAACAAACGGAAGAAACGAGATTGGGTTCTTAATGACAAAACCTCTGAAACACAATATTTTAAAATTTAAAACCGTATTGGATAAAACTACAACTCTGGAAAATAAAGACATCCAACGAAAATATTAGATAATTTGTACTGGGATATTAAAGCCTCCGAAGACAAAATAGTTAACGAAATTTTAAAATCATTATGAATGCTGTTGATAAAGCCACTACGGCAACTATTTAACATAGTTATTGAAATAAAAACAACGTCAGCACAGTGGTCGAAGTCTATTATTATACTTGTACATAAAAAGGAGACCAATGTGACATTAGAAACTATAAACCAATCAGCCTAATGACAAACTTGTATAAAATATTCTCAATTTTTTTACTCAACCGGTTGACAATAACTCTAGACGAAAACCAACCGAGATCAGGCAGGTTTTCGAAATGTTTTCAACAATGAACCACATACAGGTAGTCTTTCAATTGATAAAAAATCCAATGAAAACGGGAAACCGGTATTTATGTGCTTTTTATAGACTACACAAAAGCATTCGATTCTGTAGACCACAACATGATCTGGACTGCACTAAAATAACAAAGCACTGACCAGCCAAGAGCCCTACATTAACGTGATCTGCAACATAATTATACTCTAAAGGCATAGCCAGAATGTGATTAGAGCGGGAAAGCATGGAGTTCCCAATGGAAAAATGAGATAGGCAAAGCGACCCTATTTCATCAAAAACCTTCTCGGCTGTGATAGAGCGTGTTTCCAGAAGTCTGAAATGGGAAAACAAAAAAGCGAAGATAGATGAATATTTCCTGAGCCACTTACGATTTGCTGAATGTGGTATTTGCTGAAAATGCATTAGACTTGGAATCCATGGTTAGCAAACTAGTAATAGAGAGCAAGAAGGTTGGCCTAGAAATAAATGCAACCAAAATAAAGGTTACCTTACTAATCGTGAGTCTCATGTCATAGAAAGTGTAAAAATTGAGTATGAGAACATCTATGCTCGGACATTTGGTTTCTTTTAATGATTGTACAGAAAAAGAGGTACACATAAGAATTTCATCAGACTGGAAAAATCATGAAATATAGACATAAAGAAATGCTTAACATATGGGTGTCAAACATGGTATTTGAGTTAAATGGATGAAGAAAAAGTTCTACAGGAGAAAAATGCAGAAAATTTTATCAGATATAAAAAAAAACAGACAGATTAAATATAACTTGTAAGAAACAAAATCAAAGTACCTGATGTATGTTAAGATGTAAGACAACAACGATAACACTACTTAAATATGTGGTCTGTGATAATGGGCAGGCTACATACCTAATTATGTAGGATGGAAAGCAACAGATGGACAAAAATAGTTACGGAATGTATTTCAAGAGATAAAAAATGAAACACATGGAGAGACATATATTATTTACGGAACAATACTGACCAGACGAGGAAGACGAGAGAGAGAGAGAAGAGTGGAGAGTTTTAGGGGAGGCCTACACCGCAGAGGCCACTTCTATGACACAAACTAATTAAAATTATATGTTATGTAGTATTTATAAGGTAGAAGAAATATAGACTTATTTATTTAATTTATTGTCTTTTTTATATATAAATGTAGGTATACAAAGATGTTTATTTTTGTTTAGTCCTTTAGCGTTGATTCTGACGGGCGCGTGACTTGTAATGTAACATATTTTAAAAATTGTAGTTCATTTACAACCAGTTCCCAATAGCATTAGAAAAGAAACTTTTCGATTTTATCTACTGTGAGTAGCATTGTTTTTAGCCATTAAGTTATTGCACAAATAAAGAATGAAGATCAAAATATAGAATATTTGAATTTTATTCACCCTCCCGTGACATATTAACCAATTTCCTGGAACGTTTAATTACTCAAACGCGCCCGCACGCCCGGTAAATCCGTCAAGTAATGGCACAGATGCGCTTACGACCCTGTCGGCTGACTCCCCAAGCAACTTTTACCGTCGAACACGGCCGCGCAGGCGAGTGTGGCCGTAATCGCCGGATAAATTTGGACGCAGTGGCGTTAGTGGCTGTATTCTACGGAGTATTTTGGAGCGTGGCTTTTTGTCAAAATTTTAAATCGTGTTTTTTTATATCAAATACAGGATTTTCCGATTTTCTGAAAATGTGAGTAGATGCGTATGTATTTAAGGATTCCAAAAATGCAATAAAAGAAAAAAGCCACAACCGCCAGTGTGGCAGTCTTCCACGGATAGGGCGCTTTGACGGGGCCATATTGGAAACGTATAAACAGAGCGATTGGTTGCAATACCAGCTTTATTACTGCTACTATACGACTACTACGGTACGCTATATGCCTCTGTTTGTAGCAATGAATGTGATCGTGGGAGCAAAGAGTGAAAACACATAGAAGTATAACATTCGCAAAAAAGCATACAAATTGGTACAATTCAAAAATATCTGAAAATTGACCAACTTTAGGAATGTGAAAGTAATACTTGAGTCTAATATTCAGTCTTTTAGAACCTATCATCAACAACTTTAACATCATAATTACCCAAGTTTAAAATAAGAGTTCGTTGTTTCTAAACTTCGTATACAGTTTCAATGTAAAGCAATTTTAAGCTCTCTAAAATAGCAAAATATTTATACACTACATACACATGACAATACTTTACGGGTAAAACAAATCTGCATTCAAACGAAATAACCTAAAAATCCCTAAAACCCCATTAAGCCAAATAACAGCTACATTAGGTCCCAAGTTCTAAACATTTTTTTTTTTTTTTTTTTTATGTAATTGAGTGACGAGACGAATAAATCGCACGCCTGATGTTAACGTCACGTTTGCCCATAACAGGTCTGCGCTACCCAGAATTTTGAACTCACAAAATTCAAGACCCTGCGCGGCACAGCACTGCGCTCGTCACCCTGAGATATAAGTTGTTTAATCTCCCATTTGCCCTGTAATTTCACTGGAAACATTCATTGCCGGCCTCTGACCGCCGAGTCTCCATTAAAAAGCTATGCGAGACCTACTATACTCGTACTGGGTTGAAAACCGCTTTGGGATGTAGAGCACAACGGAACTAATCTAACTTTTGTTTGCGAAGTAGCTGTGCTGATCCGACGACGCGTTTATAAAGAGAATTCAATTAACTAGATGACAGACGTGCCTATACTGCCTATAGGTATACGAAGCTTGGTATTTGCTCTAACTTCTAGCTGTTTTTTGTGGTTTCACCAGCGCGGTGATGAAAAACGGTGATGATGATGATGAAAAAAGCTTATGTTAATTCAGGGCATAAACTATTTAGGTATATTGCAAATTTCATTAGACTCGGTTCTGCCGTTTCAGCTTAAAGAAGACAGACACACAGAGGAGACAGACAGAGGAGGCGACAGGCTTTCACATTTATAATATTACTGTGACGTTTTACAGCTGATGAATTTTCATTTTATTTTGCAATGCAATTTATTCAACATACTTATTTTTGACATTGCCGTTTTCTGAGGGGCAAATAATATCTACGCAGTATGTATGTCTTTGAAAATTCCAAATAGGAGCAGTTCAAATAATATATTTCTTATGTATAATTGAAAAATGCAAAATGACTGACTTTGGTTATAATAAGTCTTATTCTAATATTATATTCTATTCTTAGTGTGTTTGCTTCCCAAGCCCCACTCACTTGTTCGCTGGAGTCATAAATTCTCACTTCCTTTAATAATATTCCTGAAAATGTCTTGTTTATTTATTATTGTTTCGTGATGGAAATACTAAAGGAAGGAAATAATGAAACACTAGGCTGAAGAAATACAGGTCTGATATTGTCTGTTTGTTTTGTTTGGAGGTTTCTTAATGGATTTTCCTGAATACACAGATTCTAAAGACTTATAATATGTAGTCGAGACAATGGGCCCAAGTTTGAAGGCATTTTAAGACAGATCTAAACTAACTAAAAATATATCTGTCTTTATCATTGCAAGCCATTAGACAAGGATGCCAATAGTTTTAGAAAATTTAGATCTGTCTTAAAAAGCCTTCAAACTTGGGCCTAATGTCGGCAAATGCTTAATTTCTTTGATATTAAAAAAGTTAAAATGATGTAAATGTTAAAAGTAACTATGTGTGTAACTTCAAATTCGGATCGTATTCACATTTGTTGATAAGTATAACATAATAATATTTTTAAACTTATTTTTTTAATTAAACTAAAAAAAATCGTAAGCCCAGTTCAGGCAAGACTTTCAATCCGTGGGTCTATAAAAACTTTACAAGACTGAGAGAGACGAGAGAAAATTGTGCAATTTTGCGCGTGTTAGAGTTCGAGAGAGAGAATGTACGTATTAAGGCGTTTCAAACCCCATGCAGATCGCATCACGATGTGAATCGTAGAAGTGATTTTTTCAATACGGTCTCTTGGCCTTCACTTGTTTCGTTTTTATACGGAAAATACGTATATTTCTGCCACAAAACCATACTCATTGTAATAAGGACTCATTGTAATAAGAACCCAATTTCGTGTGTAGTTGAGTGGAATTCCAAATGAAAATCGACGACAGAACTTTGGCCATTTGTCACTTACCTACGTCATATTTTGAAATTGTGCTGTACGCTCAGGCTGAATGTTACACATCGATCTAGCGACTTCGGTGATGTTACACGAAATTATGTTTTTTTCCAGGATAAAAAGCGGTACATTTGTTATACCAAGTATAAAAAACGTGAAAACGGCTGAATGGTTTTGGATAATTTATAAAAAAAAAACTACTTATAAATTATTTTAATATTTATAAACATTTTTCAAATTTTCACATGATTGATCAGTAAACATCCAAACATACGAACTTTGACGTATATAGGTATAATACTAAGTAGGACTACGCTTTTGCTATTATAGATTAGCGACGAGGATGTGCTACATGCATAGAATCTCTTGGAAAGTAACCGCTGCGTTCATTAAGGAAGCGTCTTGCACTTTGAACTTACATCCCTCCACCTCTCACGAAGTTCCGTTAAGTTGACACATCCCCTCTTTCCCCTACTCCACATACGTCACCGCTTGATTAAAACTAACGATCAAAGTTACACAGTGGCCTTGTAAATGAAATAACCGAACTCCGGGAGTTTAGGCACTTTCATATTCAGTTTTGGGTCCCAATAAAACTTTCTTAGTTGACAGAGAGGTACGTCGTTGATTAATATCTCGGCACAGAATAGTATAAATTATACGAGTATGTAAGTGCCAAGGTAAATATAAATAGTACCTGCAAATAGTACAAACTTTAAAATACAATAAAATAGATGAATAAAATATAGTTTAGTCTAGTCCAGCTAATAATTGGGTTGTTTAACCATGCAAAAGTAACGTAAGTTTTTCGGAGTATGCTATTTAATAAAACGTGAATATTCCCGTGTTAATAAAAACAAAAATACGCTGTTCCATATTCTGAAAACGATATTTTGAAGCTCAAAATTTCTGCCATTTTTCTCACTTGTTGTAATGAAAAAAGATGCAGATTATTTCAATCCTGTCTATATTGTTTAGGCTAAATAACTAATGATACTACAAGCTAATAGACAAAGAAATACGTATTTGTAATAATATATTTAATGACTTAATTTCTTAATAAATAGTTTCCACTTTTTGCTCAATATATTCGATATTTATTTATAGGTAAAATGATTTCTAGATTATACAATCGAAGTAGAAGTCCTGGCGCTCGTCAAGTAAGTTCATCAAGTACTTCTGAAGAATCCATTCGCTTCACAATTCTACTAACTAAGCCTCTACGTTCAAGGTTAGCTGTAGGTCCCAGAATGCACGACTAAGTCAGTTACCTAAGTCATGTTTACATTGTTTCCTGGTTTTAGAGCGATATTAAACAGAAGTTGTGGGCTTGATTAGCTTGAAATAAAAATCCATCCATCCATCCATATTATTGAAGGAAAAATACGTAACATATAAAACACGAATGAATTACATTAAAACTTGATTGCTCTAAAAATAACAAACATGAAAAACATTCGTAATCGAATTGAAATAGTCTCATTTTTGAACTCGGTTAAAAACAAACATACAAACATACAAACATACAAACATACAGGTGAAGCTAATAAAAGCGTGTTAAATAAACGTTTCACCTGGTGATTTTCCTTAGTGAATTTCCACACATTTTAGGTGAATTTCCGCTCATGTGTAATTGAGAAATGGATCAGCAGCAGCTGAATGGTAGAGAACCTCAATACCTGCATATTTAGCCACAGCAACAAGCCTGAAAACGCTAACGATAATAACGTTTTGCCGTGCGTTTAAATGCAACCGCTCTCAGCGAGTTTTCCTGACATTCTACAAAAGCTATTAAATTTTTTTCAAGAAATAAGTTGTGGTAGTAAGAAATAATAAGTGGACGGGTATTACGAGTGTCACCAAACTCACCACCCCACCACCTCACCACCACCTCACCAGCACCTCACCACCACCTCACCGCCACCTCACCGCCACTTCACCGCCACCTCACCGCCACCTCACCGCCACCTCACCACCCACCACCTCACCTTGCCTGACATGCAGAGCTAAATGCCAACAGTGCCCCCGTGTAGTATCTACGTTACTGCTAGCGTGTTAATATAGTTTCCATCACAACTTTCAAATCAAATTCAATCAAACTTCAATCACTGACTAATAACTACAGAACATCGTTAGCCTAGGTTATGTACCAAGCCTAACTACCTCAGTTGCCTTGATTAAATATTTGCGTGTCTCCGTTAACTTCATTAGAAGGGTCATTCATCTACTTCGGCTTAATTACTTGCCTATTTCTGGGACCACTTTGTCTATAAGCGTTTCTATTGAGTAAGAAATACCTATTCTAACTTCTAATTTTAGTAAAACCTTCGAAACGCGTATAATTTGAGCTCTTACATTCATATAATAGACTAGCTTTTGCTCGCGTCTTCTCTTGCGTAGCATAATTATAGTAAATAATATAATTTCGCGATTCAGAATTCTCTACATCAGAACTGGTTAGATCATGATACTTATCTTCATCTTGTTATTTATACCAATATAACACCTATTAATAGAGCCGCAGCTTTCTATTTAAATATTAAGCCACTTAACGTAAACCTTTCACATTCACGGGTCCTTTACTCCGGAGAGCACTTCAACACCTTCACAGCTAATAATTTATTTACAAATATCTTATTGAAAATTCCCCGAAACTGAAGTTTTGTTTACTTCCCTCCCGGAGGAACGCTCAGTTAATATTACCCGCGCGTGAGACGCTTTCAAATAATGCTGTTTGAAAAGGATGCTCTCCAATGTTTGTTATTTTTAGGGAAATTACAAGTATTGACGAAATTACGTTAGCTGCGATCGGAGGACTTTAAAAGAAACCAAGATTGTGGCTACTTAGTTTATTAAGATTAATAAAATAATTACAATTAGTCTAAAACTTAATTAGGTGAATACTATCTGAAGTTAAGAGTAGTAATGACTTGAAAACGAGAAGGCTTCCATCTGGTCATCTCGGTGAGTTGCTGAATCGGCGCCTCGTGATCGGTGCCTAGGTCGCTTGTGAATCTGGAGCACGGCCTATGCAGCGTCAGCGGTTCCGGTTATTGAGCAATACGTAACTCCTCCACCCGTAGATCAGCAACTATTTTCCAACTTGTAGTGAAAATATTGCTGAAAATTCTTCCAGTGAAATTTCCTGTAAGGGTGAGGTTTCCTTGAAGTTAAAATCGATGACGGTGATGAGCAGCGGCTGGCAAGATACTTCGTCGTTCTCGTTAATTATTGTAAATTCTGGTGTTGACAGGGTGCAGTTCGATGGTGAGGTTATGAGGTAGCTTCCCTGGAGTCGCTTGTACTCCTCCTTGCTGTCTTTCAGGTGAACTTCAGTAGGCCCAGGAAAGGTTGCTACATATTCCTTGTTTCCTAGTTGTTCCATGGCTTCCGTGTCTAGGTTAACAGTGGTGAGATTGCAGGTTGCTCCCAGTGAGTGGTGCGTACTGAGTTCCCGCGCGCAATCATGCTGGTACTTGACTCGGGTGATGATGTCTTCCACGCAGAGGTACTGCTTGTCTACCTTCGGGCATTCAGCCTCCATGTACGCATACACATCCTTATTGGTTGCAAGGAATAGGGGGGGGGTATAAGGATTTGGTTATACCTATTCGGAGCGACCGAGAGCTTGTATAAATCGAATGTCCCTGCGCTATTGGAATTTGGAAAACTATAACTGCTTATTGATGAAGTATGACCCGGGTTTTATAACAGTATGGTAATCCCGTAAATCTAAGCTTAATACTCTAGTGTCTCCATGGATTATCTGGAGTCTATCTACCTACCTAATGTATATATATCTATCATAGAATGATGCGTGCTTAAGGCGCGCACAAAAGCAATCTTTTTAGGAACTATCAAAATTGGTGAGCTCCATGCGGACTCGGAAAGTCTGAGTATACCTTGCGTCAGCGTTTTATTTATTTGATCGCTAATCTCCTGCCGATGAACAAATGGATGACGATAGCATTTTGTATAAACCGGAGCCTCATCGGTTGTACGGATTCGGTGTTTTATCTGGTTGGTAAAAGTTAAGTTTTCACCATCAATATAAAATACATCCACATATTTTGAACAAAGAGCCATCAAATTAGCCCTTTCTTCTTCATTAAGATGATCAGTGCGAAGTCGCGATAACACTTTCTCGCTATCTGGGGCGTTAATTGGTAACCGAACGAGTTTCCTGCTGTTTGCCGGAATTATGCTTTCGTACAGGTTAATATTTCGCGAGTCATGCAATAAAATTGGTGTTACCGCTGACCTTGTGTTTAGCGACAGCTGTTTTAAATCAATCTTTGCTTCCCATTTTGTAAGCAAGTCAAGGCCAACTAGTCCATCGAAATGGTTATGAAATTTGTATACGAAGAGTTTGATCGGGTCGTACTCATTAATTTCCGGAAAGCAGGGTACAGTTATCGAGTAGTCGTCTCGACTAACAGCATGAACATTTGTGACCTCAAACGGATCGTAATCCGATTGTACGTGGATACTGTCATGCACGTAGCTACTGCCATCCTGCTCGTAAGTAGGATAATACTCATAGCTGTCGGTCCCATAGCTATCACCGTAGCCGTCGTGATAGTCGGCATACCCGTCACTAGTGCACTCGTTTAGATTCATCTCACGAGTCCTAAAATAGTTTGTTGGTGGAGGGTTGCCGTGCCTACTCCAGTCATGTCCTCTGAACCTAGGCGCTGTTGGGGATAGTGCCCTAGGGGTGAAATGTTGCACACCGCTCATCGGTTTAGGGTGGAACAATGGTCGAGGTTGGAGTTGGAACGCGCTGCTCCGCGAATTATAATTTGGTGGCGGCGCACTGAACATTTGTTGCGTGCGCGTCGGCATCCGCACAGGGGGTTGATTGTTCTGCCCTGGGTTTAGTTCAACTGGGGGTTGAGGTTTAAACTTAAACCCTTGAGGAGGTACGAGCATCGGTCTCTGAATAGGGGATGCTAACAACGGTGGTGGTGGTTGGTCAAGTGACTTTTGCTGTATAGGTATGGAGGGTTGTACTCTGTGGTACCTGGGTTGCGCGTCAGCATTTCGCTGTTGAAGATAAAATTTATACATCTCTTCCTGGACGTATTGCAACGCCTGCTCGATAGTTGCAGGTCGCATGCAACGTATTCTAGAACCTAGCGGCTCCTGCAAACCGCGAACAAAAGCCTGCATTGTCAGTTTCCTATAGAGAACTCGCTTCGACTCTATAGTAGTCTCTAAGCTTTCATGTAGCGCGATGTACGTCATTAAAGTACTACACAACGTTTGACAATAGTCATAGAATTCTTGCGGCGTTCTATGACCTTGCGAGGCTAAAGAGAGGTCATTATATAGCGCCGCCTCATCGCGCTGATCCGCGAAGTAGTTAACTAGTGATTCCCGAATCTCTAACCAAGTATCCGGGACGCCATTAGAGTTGATTATTGTTGCCCCCCGCCCGGTTATCTTATCAAGAATGCCGCTAAGGAGGCATAAATTCCTTAGCTCGTAGCCAGGCCGCGTGGACATATAAGTTGCTACTAGCTGGTCGCATATTTCAATGAACCTGGTAAGAATATTAGGGTTCCCGTCGAACTCGGGTACTGGGCGTAAGGCCTTAAAAATTAAATCGAGCTGCTGAGCCATTCCTATAATTAGACTAGTTGAATTATTTGAATCAACTTCTAAACCTACATCTCTAACACTATCTAATTCTATATTACGGCGAGACTGACGAGATGCAGTCTCCCGGTCGTCCCGATTTCTGGGATGAAAAATTTTGGAAACTTATAGGATAGGGAGGACACAAGATAGGGTCCGGAAGCAACACAAAAAAGGAAGTTTCTGCGTACTTACATGCACATTCTGGTTCCTCTGCGTATCGATTTCTGGATACTCGTCCCCGTACCGCGGCTAGTAGATCCGGATCCCAGATGAAGGCTTAGGAGCCTGTCAGCGACGAACGGTAGTCAGGTCGGACGATTCGAGATGCTGGAGACCGCTGCGTACTGACTCTAGGATCCTACCGACTGCGCCAATTACGTTAGCTGCGATCGGAGGACTTTAAAAGAAACCAAGATTGTGGCTACTTAGTTTATTAAGATTAATAAAATAATTACAATTAGTCTAAAACTTAATTAGGTGAATACTATCTGAAGTTAAGAGTAGTAATGACTTGAAAACGAGAAGGCTTCCATCTGGTCATCTCGGTGAGTTGCTGAATCGGCGCCTCGTGATCGGTGCCTAGGTCGCTTGTGAATCTGGAGCACGGCCTATGCAGCGTCAGCGGTTCCGGTTATTGAGCAATACGTAACTACGATGAAAGAAGGTCGCGAGTGATAAGTTGTAAACAGAATCGCCGCGAGTCTCTCGTACAAAATTTTGGTTGTCGATGATTTTAGGTGTTGAGGTAAAATTAGAATTTTATCATAAGTCAGGGCCTATTGTATCACATTTGTACTTAATTAAAATCTGTAACACAATGCAATGCTACTCGTAGTTATGCAATGCATAACTAGCTGGAACCCGCGATTTCACATGCTTTTTTTTCCACTCCTGTATTAGAGCAAACAAAACGAAAAAATAATATTCAAATCGCTCCATGCGTTCTCGAGTTTAAGGGAAACCAACGAACGGCGATAAATTGTTTATAATATAATATAAGAGGCCTTTGCCCAGCACTGGGACGAGGAAAAGATTTTTTTATTATTATTATTTGTGAAGTTGTCGTATGACCGCATCTGTGTCAATTTTATAGCGCTCCACTGCACAGGTAACTTGATAGTCCCAGTCAGCTCGTACATAAGGAAAATCCGTGCCTGCTGCCACCTATCGTCGTCTACGTCAAGCATCTATGCAATAGGAGCATGCATTTTACATTAGATCCGGGAGTGGAAAATACGGTAGAGCCCATTGGGAGCGAAGTGAGAAAATCTGTGTACGGACAGATAAAGTTGTTTGCGGTTTCGACGAGATATTATATTATATTATATTATATTATATTATATTATATTATATTATATTATATTATATTATATTATATTATATTATATTATATTATATTATATTATATTATATTATATTATATTATATTATATTATATTATATTATATTATATTATATTATATTATATTATATTATATTATATTATATTATATTATATTATATTGTTCTCTGAGATTATTAAAACATCTGACAGATATTAAACATTTTTTTTGTGGAAGGTAAATTTGCACTTGACAATAATGTTGTTCGCGTATTAAAATAGATAGGTAAAAAAGTACCTGAGTCAATTCGTATTAGGCCAGGCCTTCGTATTTTCTAAACAAGTATGGAATTTGAATGTCAGAGTGTTTAGGCTGCGTACTCGTAAAAGACTTTGACATGATTTGTCGAGTATTTCTTAAGAGTCACACATGGGCTTACCATATTATATTGTGTCAACCTACCTATGGTAGCGTTCAGTTGTAAATGCCGCCTACGATGTATCGCCCGAAGTCAGACCGTAGCGGTAGCAGGTCAAATAATTTTACTTTATATTAGTAGTTCACTAGAAGCTTCATAAGGCCCGCTTTTACACATTTTTTCCTTTTCTCGTTCCGGTTTCATCCCTTTTGTCACTTTTTCAATTTATATTGCTAATTTAAATGAAATTAATGTAAGATATTTGTACAGCTATCCAGCATCCAGCCCCCTTTAATTTGTTACTGAAGTCAATGCTTTGTATGCATTCGTTAGAGTGTAATGTACGCTAATTTTCGTAAACAGTCTTTGTACTAAAAAGAGTCGTAATAAAATTCTGTTTAACAAATTGTTGTTTAATTAACCAACCGAATCGCTCCGTTCAGTTCAGCGGCGCATTATATTGTTCATCGTAATGAACCCCGAGAGAGGGTTTCTGTTTTTGGCACCCAGAGAGATCTGTATCTGTAGTGCTCTTACTCGTAGTTTGGCGCAGGCACTAGATATATGTAGTTGAAATTGGTTTGTACCGTCCGATACTTTTTAGTTCGGAATAAGCGGTAAAATTTAGATCTTTGTATAATATATTTCGGGCTAGCAAACTTCCGGATTACCGTTTTTAGGACTAAATATTTTCGACTAATTATTTTTATAGTTATTATGTCAATTACAATAAAAAAAAGCAGAGTTAAGTGTTCGGCCTAATGCTCTTATAGAGGAGATTTTTTTTAATTGTCAGCAAAATTGCAAACGAATGGATGACAACGTTTAAATACTAGTGCAACAAATGCAGTCTCGTATGTAAAGCATTAGTGTTGCGCGATGGAGTTTTATTATAATTGCCTTTATGCAGCCTCGTCTGCAATTTAACTATAATAAATATGTGCTTTATATCGTAGCGTATATGGGCTATTTTCCTCTACGCTGCATCTCACAGCTAAATTACAACAACGAAGAACCCACAGTTTCTGTGATCTCTGAATGAATCCGTTTTCACTATCATAGCGCCTGATGCCTTAGAACACCGGCTTTTGACCTGAAAAACCATCAATGAGCCTTCGCGGAAACCGATAGCTTTGAATAAAGAGGATCGAAATTGATATTACGGCAAAAGCATTGACGGCGAGTTCTGTTTGAACTTTTGAGGTATATTTTTTCAATGACGTGAATTTAAGAGAACCGTTTTTAGATCAAAAATTATACCCTTCATTTTATTGAAATGAAAAGATATAAAACAAATTGCTGCTTTTTTTTGTTTGTGTGGAGAATGATACAGAAAATCCCCGGATTGTAGGGTGGAGAAGTAGTAGGGATGCAAATGGGGTATCAAATTAAAGTCACGTGTTCCTTATACGTAGTTCGGACTTTTTGTGATCGTTTTCACTCAGTCTGAGCCATATGAAGCCTTAGCTGACATAAAGCTATAAAAAATAGACAACCTCCGCCCTCTATGAAGCTGTTCTAACAATAAGACTTAGTAATTACAATTTTGAAAGTAATTTTAAACTCAACTGATTAATCCGGACGAAATTCCGTAGAGTTAAAGTCAAATAAATATTAAACTTATAAAAGGATTCCAGCTACTTTATTGGAACGAAATACAATTCGGGGGAATTTAAGAAAGGAGTTGGGAGTTACCTGCCTGTGTACAATAGGCATAATACTAAATTCATTTACGTGAAACGATACGATATCAATATTTTGTCGTATTGTAATTCTAATGGTATGGTATCTAGCGTTCATATTTAAGCCCTATTTTCACGGTGACATTTTCTTGCCTGTTGCATTATGTGCAAGAAACTTGCACCGTGTAAATGAGCCTTAACAACTACCTCGTGCAATAGTATATACATGTTTGATAAGTATCTTAATTAGATAAAATAGATATAAATAAATATATATAAATAGACCTAGATAGATTAATTCATAAGATAATTTTAAAAAATCTACTAAAACTGTAGTAAACTTTTGTTATTTGCGGAACCTTCTCCTTTTAGATGGAAAAGAATAAAAACGCAAACGTCAAAAATTCGAATTCGAATGAATTGGTCACCAACGTGGATCAAAAATGACTATAGTAGTTATTAGAAATGTAGTGTTAAACTAGCGACTTGCCCCGGCTTCGCACGGGTATGAAATAGTCTATGTTACTCGCTAATTTATTAGTAGCTTTATATTATTTAAAATAAAAAAAATTGAAATCTTCCCTCTTTTTAATATTATTATTAGTGTAGATAATATGACATGTACAAAACAACAATCGCAACTTATAAAAGGAACTCCCAGAGATATAAACATTTAGTTGGCAACAGGCGCGGCGGCCAAACAAGAAAAGTTGTTTAACCGAGTCCCGTGGGTTACATTCGATTTAAACAAATTATGTAGAAAGTTAACAAAGTCAACCGCGGCCTGGGAGCACTAGAACATTGCCAATTGCATTGATATAACTAGTTTTAACTTCTTTGTATCATGAGCACGTATTTATGAGACCTCAATTAACTTTGTACCCGTTAGTCTCCGTAACACATTATTTATTCAGTGGCTAATCATACTGTGTTTTATACAAATAACTACACTCATTATCTCTACTCTTATACTTTCTTTACTTACAAATAATTCAGCCTCATAAACTGTCTGGCTGTATTTTTATCTGTCCAAACAATGGTTAAACTTCTTGTATCTATAGACACAACAACCACAATGAAAAAGACAGACGGAGAAATCGTTGAAGCTGAATCTGTCTGTACTTTAGTCTGTCCGTTTTTTGTCCTTCTGTAAGTTTATCGGTCTCGTTATCTACCACATTTTATACGACAATTTTTATTTATGCTATTGAGTGACGAAACGAGCAAATCGCTCACCTGATGTTGAATGTCCAGTTGGCTTATAACAGGTCTGCGCCACCCAGAATTACCCACACACTCACATATTTTATTTACTACATATACACATATTTCTAATAAATTAAAAAAAAAAAAAAAAAAAAAAAAAAGAGGATGAAAATGTAATAACGCGGGATAATAGTACAATACTTTATACCATTACCTGCTGAAAATATAAGGTACGAGAAGGTAAATAAAAGAACAAAGTAAATGCGTAGATAGGTACCCATAATACGACTTATTTCACTTTATATTCCCTAGGCCTACGAGAATACAAAAGTAATGTATGTTTCACATTGTTCACTTCTAACCGTTTCTAGCCGCCTAACGAACCGGAAGGCGTTACCGTATAGAAACATAACACCGAGAGAAGTATCGATCACTTTCACGTCTATATATATTATATTCTATGTTATTTGTGCCAATGTTACTCATATTTGTAAGTTGAAACTCTTTACTGTTCGAACTTTCATAGTACGAATACGTGTATACAGGGTTATGAGAAATGGGTTTTTAGCTAAGCCAAAAAAGGCTCATTATGAACAACTTTTAGTATGGGACCAACCGGCTCGCGGAAAAAAAAGCTGTTCCATAGAGTCAATTACATTCGCCAATAAGTTTGGAACACCTGTTTTTTTTTCGCGATTTTTTTTTCTTATATGTCAGGGTGACGAGCGCAGTGCTGTGCCGCGCAGGGTCTTGAATTCTGCGAGTTCAAAATGCTGGGTGGCGCAGACCTGAGGGCAAACGTGACGTTTAACATCAGGCGAGCGATTTGCTCGTTTCGTCACTTAAACACATAAAAAAAAAAAAAAGAATTCCGGGCTGGTGTAATAGTAGAGAATGTTCGTGATAATGAGTAGGTACTATGAACCCTTTTCACCTTAGCATGTCCTTTCCTTATAACTCTGTATAAAACACTACACATAGACGATCTCTCTCACACGCACAACAAAAATTTCAATCATAAAAGTGACAGCTATCATTTTTTTTTCTTTTTATTAATGAAGATTCGACGCAATAATGCCAAAATATCACCTTTTTTTCCTTGTATTTGTCTGTTTCAATATTGAATACAGCTAAATGAAATGGAGCTGTTATTCAATTAAATAAATAAAACTCTACCAAATAAAAAGCCGACACGCGCTGTACGATATATTTTCCATTTTCCGATAGCTCTCTGCATGGAAACATAATGGAAACTAATAATCAAATGAAAAATACGAGAAAAAACTTATATCGAATCAAACAAGACTGAACCATAGCGTGAAGTTTCAATAGGAAAAATTAGCATATTTTCTGCGCAAGGAATATATTATTTATGAGAACTTAAAGTGTGTCATTAATAGTGAAGTGCTTTTCGGTGAAGGAAAACATCGTGAGGCAATCTGCGTCCGGAGAAGAAATTCAATGGCTTATATGAATCTACCAATCCGCACTTGGCCAGCGTGATAAAATACGGCCTTAACACCTGTCGAGGGTAGATCTGTATCCCAGCAGTGGGAGGATTAAAGGTTGAATATGATGATGAAGTGCTTAATTTGCCATAACCACACAATCTAACTAACAGAATTGATCACTAATTACATCACCTTAAATTACTGTAATTTGGCTGTATATTGTTTTTGAGGACTTGCCTAATTTACTTAACCTATCCTCAAAAAAATAACACCGATCCACCCATTGACCGATAAATATGTAGTCAGGCACAAACCACATACATACCTACTCAAATGCGCAAAATTCTTTGTTAAAACTTTTGATATTGCTAATTGACGTCTAATTAAAATTCCTGTCTAAATTAGGCACTTATGTATGCCTAATACTACTTAATTATAATCAGTCAAGCATAAAATATTTTATATTTCTCATTCTCCAAAAGCCGGACCGCGAGACCTTTTATTTTCTAGGTACCTACATGAATTTCTCCATATTGAAATTCATCCCTAGAGCTTTACGAAAGATGGCTCCACAATCTCAAATCCACTGGGAGATTGCCCGTCTTTGTGGTTTTTAGGTTTTATTTATGCGACGTGCTTGTTTTATCAACTACTCTTAATGTTCCTGGAAGGTTATACCTACAGGCTTAGTTCGATACAAAGAGTACAAAGTAACTACAAAGGAGGATAAATATTTTTTTAGGCTGAAACACCTACGCCCGTCGTTCGAATTTTGTGGCATAATTTCCGTGAGCCTTATTAGTGGTTAATTAACGCCTTGGTTTTTTCGTAAATATTTATCATCGTGTTCGAGAAAAGTTCGGTCTTGGCAGCAATAGGCGTTTTTTATGTTTGTCCGTGAAACACCGTTTTCCTTCTACGGCAGTAGATAATGTAGTCTGTTACTGCTACTGAAATGATGGCCGTGCTATTAAACAAATCAGGGAGTGGCTTGTTTAAGTTAATTTATAGTCCTTTTTTATGTACTCTGCACTGATAACTTTTTTTAAGCACGTATTATTTGTTAATAATACACCAATTCTTCAATTTCTGACAACAATATACCTAAGTCTGAAAATGTAATAGTAGTAAAATGCATTCACAGATTCAAAACTAAATATATTGATGTCTTCTTTTATTAATCACAATGACAAAGACAGCTTTAGTATAAGTAAGTTTAAACCTCCAAACTGCACAAAACAACTCTCACCCAAAAACCCTTTAAAAACCTACAAAAGGGGGAATAAACTGGTACCTAACGTCGCGGCTCTGTATCCGCATACCACAAACAATCCATCTCACAGAATCCAATTCATCCAATGTATTGTTTCACCGCGACCTCGCCGGTATTTTACGAGAAACATTTTCCTTAAAGCGATCAAGTCAACGCATTGTATAATTTTTGTCGTGCGACAATTTTGCGAGTGCTTGTACCTTGGTCCCGGGTAGAAATGAGGCTTGGGGAAATGTTTTGCGCGAAAATCTTGAAGGGGACGGTGCTATATGAGGGCGAAGAGATGCGATAAGGAGAGAAGATTTATGGCGTAATTTTACTATTGAGGCTGTAGTGAGTAGGTTTGTATAAATCAGGTAAGGTGGGGTGCAACTTAAACTTAAAATTATTTTGACGAGTATCGGCATAACCAGAGCAAAAAATATTTGCGTTATAAAACACGGCCCGCGGTTTCATAAATTTAGGTTTTTTATTATTTGAAGACCTTTCATCAGCGATGAAAAACGGTGATGATGATAATGAAAAGTAGCCTATTTGTTAATTCAGAGTTTAAATAATATCTAATCCAAACTTCGTTTCATCATAAATCAGCATGAAGGTAATATGTTTTCCATTAACAAGATAAAAGTGACACTAAAATCGCTTCAAAGAGTAATTTTCAAGAAGAAAACTGCAAAACAGCTGTGTTTAAAAATCTAGAGTAGCTTTAAAACATCTTTAAGCTTTCGTAGGGCACAGGCCCGGCATTAACTACTCAGCAGGTGGCTCGGCTGAGCAAGTCATTATCGCACTCTCCCCAAATCCAGCGTTTACTGCTATAATCCATTATGGGAACAACAGCTTTGCTTGTTTTTCAAGATTTCTTAGACAACCGGATATCTGTTTGCTTTAGCCAGGCGGTAGCGAGCTGTCTAGCTTCAGACGGTAGTTTGTCATTTTGTTTAGTACCTCGCTAGCTTGCTTCGACAGTTTTATCTAATAATATAAACGAATTTTATAAATGTACTATATTGTACATGTACAGATATCTTCTATATTAAAAAAGTATCTAAAATAAGATTTTTTTAATCTCAATTGAATTAGTAATATATGTAAATAATTTTATCTCGTTGTAGATATCTAAGTAAGTATTGCATGTTGACAAACTGTTGTTTCTAAATGATTTTATACCACCTACACAGTTTGAGCAATAAAGTTCATATTAATTCCCTGTAGGAACCAATTTTATTTAAAAAAAAAAGGTATACCTATGTGTTACAATCCAGAGTACCTATACGAGTAAGCTATCGCCTTACTAAATGGCATTCAAAATTACGGGAGTCCGAACCAAAGATTATTTACCTCTGCAAAAACAGACATATTAAAAGTGTAAACGTCTGTCTGTCGCATTGTAGCTTATAAAAGGCTGAATCGATTTTGATGTAGGTAATTTATTTTTGATAGGTGGCTTGATCGAGAGTGTTCTTAGCTATGATTCAAGAAATTCTGCACAGCCATCTGAAGATTATCAGCAACTTTTTTCGGATATTTTCAAAATGCTTAATATAACAACAAAATTGTAAAATTGACGTTTCCTAATCGTTCCCTTATTATGACGAAGCAAACGCAGCATTACACAGCCCTGGCGTTGAAAACCCTTAATGTTAGTGAATGAGAGAGCGACGAATATTAATTTAGAGTAAACAAATTGTTAGCAATACAATTTAATTGATGATTTAGAGGGACTTCTCAAATGGAGGATATTCAAATTTCTCTTCACTAAAACGCGGGAGGAAATTTCCATCTATTCCGAGGTAGATTTCCATTATATTGCACAAAATACCTACTAACTCGAAACTTAAACAAACAAATTGGACGTAAATAGGATGTAATGGTTTTCAGGTACATTAAGATAAGGACCAGACAGTTATCAGGATTTGAAAAACACAGCACGGGATCGGATAAAGTTAAGCCCACTGACCTCCAAACTTCAATATAATGAAAATTACATCTGATGATAATGGGATACCAAAGTACAGTACAAAACATACCTCACTACTGCGTTTTATTAACATTATCAAGAGGTAGTCCTATAAAGTACTTTTAGTACCTCTATTTCTTGATCGAAAATTCAAGTTCAATTCAACTCAATTACTTTTCAACGCCTCGTTGAAGCAACATCGCTTCATCAACGCCAGATCCCTTTAAAACGTTTTCAAAGTCTACCTGCCCGACTGGTACCCTCCGGCAATTTTTTTAAGACGTAACATTACCCTAACAGACTTTAGTGCCAATTATGTTTAAGGTTCACTTAATATTTGAAGGCTGAAGGGCCTCTCCTGAATTACAAGGAATAGCTATTACAGATTTTCATGAATTGTTAGAGAAGACGTGTCTTGAGTTTAAATGGGTTGAGGTTGGCGTCAGTTACGGGCCTGTGTCTGCTGGCAGATTTATTTTAATGATTTAATTTTATGCCAGTTCAAAGCTTGGGTTAGGATGAAGTGGGTAGAGTTGTTTAAGTAGACAGAACTTGGAGGCCTACGAGTATGTTCAGTAGTGATTACGGTCTAAAAATAACGATAGAAGCTTTGATGGTGCTTATATTTAGAAGATTAGATATTTCATTTGCGCGCATATTCTATTTAATTAGTAACTAGCTATAATTTTTAACGATACTGTATTTAAGCTTATTTACTCGTATATGTATTATTACACCTAACTAAGACCTGAACACAAGAAATATTCAAAAATCTTTGTAACAGTATTAAAATAAATCAAAATTTTTCTAAAACATGCTACCTATAACTAAAAATAAGTAAAAACAAACGTTTAGGTTGCAAAAGCCTAAATGTTGCAAAAGAAGCACTTGATGATGACCCCATCATCAAGTGCTTCTCCACTACTGGAGGTTAGCCGTCAGTTTAGCGAACTTTTTCTAATGGGTTAAAAACACGTAACGAGAAATTCCTCGCTAAATACATAGGTAGATACTAATAGGTAGATAATAGTATAATTATGCCTAAAACTTGAAATCAGAAATATGATATTCGTCACGTACTTTTTAAACGCGCTAACTTGCGATAATTCCCAAAGCGGCGAACTGCCGAAGTTTCAGCCTTCTGAAGTAGTACACAGACTAGAAAATACGGATTTTAATTCAGCCTGAGTTCCATTCTGGCGAACGAGATGCTATCTCGGTCACTGTCGCTCTCATTAGAAATATCATAAGAGTGAGAGTGAGTGAAGCCAACGCCATTAATTACAGGCTCACTCTGTGTTCGCAAACCTTGGCCCTTGGTAGCCAAAATTGGTCAAAATGGTTAAATGCATTTATGAGCTCAAGATTTTTACTGGAATGTTGAAAATATAATTATGTAAGTAGGTAGTGATGTTTCACAAGACTTATATAGGAGTCTTTCTTTTAGACTCTGCTTAAACTTAATTACTACTTTTCACGTCAGCGAGAAGTTGGTAAAGCATTTTAAGTAGTAATCAACTTGAAGTAGTGTTTGTAAATTACTTTTAAACCAAATTTAGTTCCAACCTGGTGGTGGTGAGATTTAGCGTAATTCAGTAACAAACTGACTTTCACATTTATGATAGTAGTTATTAGTTAGTACTCGTATTCTGTGGTATTAGTGATTCCAATGCTGCGATAACTTGCGACATCGACAAGTTCTCATCTGTGATAAAACAGTCTCGCGAGACGATCGCTTCAGTTCGGTAAATCTTTCCATTTGTATATGAAATGATTCAATAAGAGGCATGTCTCAGAATCAACGAACGAATTTAGAACTCATGAGTTTCTGAATTCGTTATAGAGAATTGAAATTCAAATGAGAACTTTTAAAAGCTTTTCCACTTTGTATACTTTTGTATAATTATTAATTCATAGTTAAAATAAATCTCTGTGAAAAGAGATTTTAGGCATATTTCAATTATTTAAAAAAAAATTAAAGGAACTTTTTAAGAAAAACGCAATACCATGTGGGCGTTACTAGCCTAGTTAACTTTAAATAATTATGAGATGATTACGAAATAACTTTTAGAAGAAACGTATCCAGCCCTTCTAGCCAAGTTGCAATTTCATAATCGAAACGCTATAGAAAACTATGTCAATGTATGAGGCTAACATTTTTGTAGTAGAATATAGAATCTATACATAGATTATAGAAATGTCATTCCCATCATCATTATTTAAAGGTTTGCCTTTGTTTTGTAGAAAGAATACAGGCAATAATGAATCGCAAACCGACAAATAAACACACAAAAAGCATACGAGTATGCTAAAATAATTACTGTACTTATAAAAAAAAACGTTTCACACTCATAGCTCCCCAATAGGATCACCTGTGTCGGGGATGCCATGGGAGATACACAAAGACAAGGACAACTAACACTCAGACCCAGAGCCGATATTTAAATTCATCATTCAAACGTCTGCCCGTATTCTCTTGTTGTCATGTTAAATATATAAATATCCATTTTTCTACTATAAATGCAAACTATCCTTCTTTAGGTAAAATAAATAGATGACAAAATCTCGTTAAATCAAGTCCGTCCTTTGTGTCCCGATCCTATTTGCACTCGGGCTTATTTCCCAATCCGAATTAATTCATAGTCTATCATAACACGCAAAACCAATCATCTACTCGTTGAGCACAATACAATAGAGTTAAGTGCATGATACAAAACTAAGTGTTTTTATTAGTAGAATAAGTGGCAAATTAGCGACGGGCCACCTGATGGTAAGCAGTCACCGTCGCTAATGAACCTACAACTCCTGGACCAGTGAGATGAAAAAATACCCTCACTCACTCTTAAGGCTTGCGCACTCCGCACCGCACTACAACGCATAACAAAAATCCTCCTGCATCACTTTCGTACATTTTATATGAACTATCGCACACTATAGGCGGGCCGCAGATGCCGCTATTGAAATGCCGCTGCGGTGCGGTGCGGCCCGCCTTAATGTGTGCGAGCCTTTACTCAACAGAAAATCAGCGCCAGTTGTTTACAATCAATAAAGCTGAGTTAAGATTAGTTTTGTGTCAATATTATAAATGTACTTCGTTTTTAATTCTATGTTTGTGATACGTAGGTCATTGTAAGTATTGTTTGATATTTATTCACAGAAATTTAAATTATGAAAATACATAAATGAATATTAAAATAATATAATTAAACTAGCTGACTCGACAGACGTTGTCCTGTCAAAAGCCATTGCGTCAATTCTATGTCAAATGTCAAAAGTTAATGCTATTGCGTAACTATAGCAACCGTAGTATGTTGATGCTAACTTGTCAATTTATAGTAAAAAATATCAGTATATATATAATTTGCAATAAATTAAAATTGCGACTATAATTTGAGATTTAAACTATCGTATCTCTCAAGTTGGATCGAACTGCACATGGTGTGCGAATTTTATTATAATCGGTTAAGTGGTTTAGGAGTCCATTGAGGACAAACATTGTGACACGAGATTTATATATATTAAGATTAAAAAACTAAACCAATAAAACTAAACTAATGTGTAATGAAACTATAATTAAAGAATTATAGTTTCATTACAGTTCGGAGAAAAACTGAAGTATTTAAGGCAAAACTTAATGCACCCGCACTCGAGACTCGCACATACTTGAGATAAAATGACTGAGTTTACGAACCGTACGTTAACCTAGACACATACTTTATCAGCTGAACACACTCATTGAATACTAATTGTGAAGATTTATAGTCATGTAGTTGTATTTGGCGATGCTTGTTTTAAAACGCTACAAATTAGGATGGGTTTCCAACCAATCACACCAAAACGTGTTACAGTGTTACACGAGTGTGACTCGTTGGGAATGATTAGATGCAAAATGCCTTAATATATTTAGCTAGATTTTCCCTTTAGGAATCTACGTTTCTAATTCGTACAGCCAAGGAATGGAATAGATTTCTGGCTTATCCGTCTCCTGAGCAAAATGTTGGGCTTCTGTAGTGATGTTGCTGTCTCTCAGCGGCGCCGGTGACCACTTACCATCAGAAATGACGTTTACTATATTACTGTATTTGTTTTTGTTACTATGTTAATTTCTTCATGTACCTAGTCATTTATTTTCTTAAACTACATTTCATTAGTTAAATAACCAATTTTGAGACAATTTCACTTGAAAGTGCCTATTTTCGATTTTCGTATAAATAAACAGTCAAAATCAAAACTCCCAACCTTTAGATTTGAATGTAACTTGTTATCAATAGGCTCTACATAATAAATAGGTCTAACATGAGGGCGCCCTATCACTCTTCTCAGTAAAACATCACAATGACATACTTAAAGTATATTTTAGTGATTACTTGTATTTTACACGTATCATACACGATTTCTGTAAGTGACTATAAGTCATATAAAGGCTATAAAGTGTATGAAGTGACCGGAGATAAATATGGGTTGGAGAAATTGATTCAATATGTCACCGAAAATTTTGTAAGTAATTTTACGTGATAATAATAATCCTTATAATATTAAAATTATAACCGTAATTTGATGATTGCTCCGAAAAGTGGTTAAACTTTTGAATCGTATAAAAATCGGCACTAATATTTTTTTCCGATTTTATGCATCTTTTTCTAACATTTTTAGATTTAGGTTTCAAACCCTCATCAAAAACTATCTAGCAATATTTTTTCGTACTACACACAATTAATATGCCCGATTACGGGGAACTTAAAAGAAATTTATATACGAAAAGCGAAAACGATCTTTCATTCTGGTGTGGGTTGTTAATTAGGTGAACTTAGGTTCTAAGTAATTGATGGCAAATTCCAGGACATACCGTTTCACGAGCATATGAGCTCGAAGGCGCACATTCTTCTTCCCCCAAAAGCAGCAAAAACGTTAGAAGATATAGCCGATATCGCCCAACTGAAAACTAAACTCATCATCGAAGACTACGCCGAGTAAGTTAACGACGCGTTTCTTGTACCATTCGCTTAAGTACTAAAACTGTCTGAGTCTCTTTTTGTTTCTATCCCTTCGTAAGAAAATGCTTGTAACATTTTTAGAGTTAATAGATTTTGGTCCTGAACAAACTGGTACCACATAATTTTATCCACATAACTTTTTTCGTCATTTCATTTTTAGCTTAATTTTTACGAATAGCATAGACAAGTATAAAATATTTTTTTGATGAAAAGAATTTTATTTGTTTTGTTATATTTCAAAATGTTCAAATTACTAAGTAAAATGAGTAATAAAATTGAAGTTTTAACACTTACTGTATCTACTTTTCGTTCTATATATTCGTGTCTAAATTTTCTTCAATCATGGCTATTTCCTTTTTTTTTCCTAACTAGAGCCTATTTGTCCTGTTATTCACCAACAGCCGTTATAAATCATCAATCTTAGAATTCTCAACGGAATATTTAGAAAATTCCATCGTCACAAAGGCGTGCCTAATCCCCTGATTCCAGGATAATCCTCGCGGAGCAGGTGTCTCCGCGCGGGAAGCAGTTCTCGTGGGCCGCTTACTACGATGTCGACGACGTAAGTAAATATAGCTGAAAGATCATTCAGCGATAAAATTACTAGTTTTTGCACTAGTTTTAAGCATTATTATATTTTTGTGTGTACTAGTTGCTCCCCGCGCTGTGGTGAAATGTGATGGCGATGATGATTATGAAAAACATAGTGTATGTGTTAATCCAAAGTATAAGCTATCTTTATTTCAAACCAGAGTAACCGTTTCAGCGTGAAGGAGTAACATCAAGACAAACTTTTGTATTCAATTAACTATTTTATTAACTATTTATTTATTATTTATTAACAATTTTGTGTTGTATTTCTATTGAATTTTTCATGTGCATAAATCTGAATAATAAAGAGTTTATCTTATCTATGTACTATCTACTCGTATAGCCTAAGTGAAATCACTCTTGAGTATAAGATCGTACGCAATTAATGGCAACCTAGTTTTAAATCGTTTTGTTCTCACATTGAAGGTCTTATGAACTCAGTATAAATGGTTACTTAAAATTTTACGTCTTGATATCATGATATTTCACGTCCAGCAAGATGTTCGGACAATTTCTCGCTGTGATTATGTCGCATTGACAGCGTTTGTGAAATCTAACATAAAGGTAGATGATGATTTAAGCTCAACCTAATTATTTCATCTGTCTAAGAAACACAAAACTTTCTGGCTTAGAATTATTTTCTGATTGATTTTTTAAAATATTTTTTGGTAAATATTAATTACCAAAGTGAAAGTAAGATACCCATACCCACCCTGTAGATACACATACCTGTATAATTTACATCAAAAACCTTAAGTTGTCTAAAAACCCTCTTACAGATATACACTTACCTACACAACACGAGCACCGCGATCGCAGACTCCACCGAAGTTATTGTGGGAGGTGAGAGCTACGAGGGCCGACAAATACTGGGCCTTAGGATAAACACGGCGAAGGGCCGCGAGGACAAGCCCGTCATGTTCATTGAGTCAGGTAGGTGCTTCACAAACACCCGCGCGAAACCTTTGGTTGTTTTTATTAACAAAAGCACTACAGTGACAGCGGCAATAATAACATAGAAAAATACTACAGGTAATTTTTTTAGGATGTGTTATTTTATGAGATGTGGCAAAGAGGTTAAAGTTTGTACGCTTATTAGGGAGTTCACTTCGGAACGAATGATCCGATTTTGTTTTTTCTCTTTTCCCCTGTCATTATTTATTTTCTCCTGCTGATTCTCGGCTATGTTGCACCGTACCCCGACGTCGGTGACCGCACCGGATATGGAGTGCCAGGCTTCAGTATGTGTAAATTATGCACTAGTCAATGGTGCATAATTTACACAACGTCGAGATATTTAAAATATATATATATTAAATTAATGCTTTTGCGTATGTAAAAACTAGTCATTGATCTTTTATAATTGTAGGAATTCACGCACGAGAATGGATCACTCCAGCCACGACGACCTACTTCATAAATCAGTTACTGACGAGCGACAACCCTAATATAACTGCTATGAGGGACCAGTTCGATTGGCGCATCTTCCCCACTGTTAACCCTGATGGCTATCACTACACTTTCACGGGGGCAAGTAACATTTATTGAAAATAAATAAAACTACACTTGTATTCTCTGTATTCCTCACTTAAGATTCCTCTCGGCATTAAGACCCAACTGTTCACGCCACCGCATATCTGCAATTTACGAGTATATCTACATACTGTCTTACTCTCGGCCACGTAATTCGAAGAGGAAATCGCAACTTTGAAAAGCTGGTCATTGTTGGCAATACCGAAAGCAAGAGAGTAGGTACGAGGCCGGTCGACAACACGATGGTCTGATCAAAAGAAAGAAGCCACCTCCTCTGCTAAATTCTACCAGACGCTGAGGGCTACTTCGGACTGGAATAGATGGAGGTGGATTACCCGGCTAAAAAGTTCCGGTGACCACGATCCTCAGAAATGAGATAACGATTGAACAAGGAAGATTCTCTGTTAATTAAAGTTTTATAGGTACCACACCAAGTTCCATTAAGTCCGTATTAAAATTTACTTAAATGTTAGGCATTTGTTTAAATGTGTCAAATATTTACCTATCTTATCTTAATACATATAAATCTCGTGTCACAATGTTTGTCCTCAATGGACTCCTAAACCACTTAACCGATTATAATAAAATTCGCACACCATGTGCAGTTCGATCCAACTTGAGAGATAGGATAGTTTAAATCTCAAATTATAGTCGCAATTTTAATTTATTGCAAATTATATATATACTGATAATTTTTACTATAAATTGACAAGTTAGCATCAACATACTACGGTTGCTATAGTTACGCAATGGCTTTTGACAGGACAACGTCTGTCGAGTCAGCTAGTCTTAATACAAGGTGTCACGGAAAGGTGCAGTAATACTTAAGGGTGTTCTTCTACACGTCAAAGTGAACAACTTTTGTGAAACAAGTTTGATAAAATTCGAGAAAAAAAATATCGAGTCACCATACAAAATATTTAGTCACGTGATCAATTTTCCATGGAGATTCATTATTTACTTTCTCGAATTTAGCAAACTTGTGTTCTAGAAGTTGTTCACTTTGACGTGTAGAAGAACACCCTTAAGTATTACTGCACCTTTCCGTGACACCTTGTATATATAAATCTCGTGTCACAATGTTTGTCCTCAATGGACTCCTAAACGACTTAACCGATTATAATAAAATTCGCACACCATGTGCAGTTCGATCCAACTTGAGAGATAGGATAGTTTAAATCTCAAATTATAGTCGCAATTTTAATTTATTGCAAATTATATAATATATATACTGATAATTTTTACTATAAATTGACAAGTTAGCATCAACATACTACGGTTGCTATAGTTACGCAATATTTGACATAGAATTGACGCAATGGCTTTTGATAGGACAACGTCTGTCGAGTCAGCTATCTTAATATATATAAATCTCGTGTCACAATGTTTGTCCTCAATGGACTCCTAAACCACTTAACAGATTATAATAAAATTCGCACACCATGTGCAGTTCGATCCAACTTGAGAGATAGGATAGTTTAAATCTCAAATTATAGTCGCAATTTTAATTTATTGCAAATTATATATCTACTGATAATTTTTACTATAAATTGACAAGTTAGCATCAACATAGTACGGTTGCTATAGTATATATATATAATTTGCAATAAATTAAAATTGCGACTATAATTTGAGATTTAAACTATCCTATCTCTCAAGTTGGATCGAACTGCACATGGTGTGCGAATTTTATTATAATCTGTTAAGTGGTTTAGGAGTCCATTGAGGACAAACATTGTGACACGAGATTTATATATATTAAGATTAAGTTAGCATCAACATACTACGGTTGCTATAGTTACGCAATGGCTTTTGACAGGACAACGTCTGTCGAGTCAGCTAGTCTTAATATATATAAATCTCGTGTCACAATGTTTGTCTAGTAATTGTATATTTCAATGTTGTAATAGGACCGAATGTGGAGAAAGACTCGATCGCGGTCCACATGGAGATGCTATGGCGCGGACCCTAACCGCAACTGGGACTACAACTGGGGCGGTAAGCTGTCCATTTAAAGCTATATCTGTCAGCGTAAGAAGCGCTTCACGGGGCGAAACAAATTCTCCAGGGATCATGGCTTCTAGTGCCTAGCTTTGGCAAAGGGAAGTATCCCCCGAAGAAAATAGCCATCACGCCGAAGAAAGTAGGACCATAATAAAAGCATCCTTATTAAGATATTTGCACTCCAGGAACCGTACCGCTAACAATTAGCGTGAGCCTAAACTGAATCGAGTTGGCTGTTGTCTCGCTTTTTCTCTAGCGGGCAAAGTAAGACAAAAAGCCAAGGTGATTCAATTTAGGCTGGCGCTAAGATTTCGCAGTACGGCTTTTAGGCTAATCCGGGAATGCAAATCAAACTTTTTTTAATGGCTTGTCCAGAATACAGTTCCTCCAGCGACCCTTGCGACTACCAAATCTACGCCGGCTCCCAGCCATTCTCAGAGAAGGAGACCAGGACTCTCTCTGAGTACGTCTCCGGCATAGAGAATCTGCTCGGCTACGTGGCTTTCCACTCGTATGCGCAGACGCTACTGTTGCCCTACTCCGACTCAACGGAGCATGTTGACAACTATGATGACTTGGTAAGAAATTTGTTTAAAAGAATAAAGCTTAAACTAATCTAATAAAATGCGAATAAGAATATTAATTAACTCATATTAATATATTTTACTAATATCTAGTTTTATTATATCAAAGACTTTGAAACTAAGACTAGCCCACTTGGTTTAAACAAACTTTCTTAATTGTTTTAGTCCAATTAGGTTATTTAATGCAAGTTATTTAGTCTCATATTCAAATAAGTCTAAATGGTCATTAGCTTTAAAGGTCGTTTGGTTTTAGGTGAGCATCGGTAAAACTTCCTTGGAATACGGTAGAGCAGTGAACGGGGAGGAGTATGACGGACCTGGGACAGCCGCTGAAATTTTGTGTAAGTAACTACCTGACTATGAGTTTTAATACCTTATTTTCAAAGTCACAGTTAGTTGGACTATTTTCAATTTCTGATTTTTGTCAGTTTCATTCAACTTTCAACTGCTAAGACACCACACTGAGAAAAATGGCAATCAAAATTCCGAAAATTGAAGAGAAATTTTTCTCAGTGCAGGTACCTTCGAAGGGGGAATAGGCCGTATTTCACCACGCTGGCCAAGTGCGGGTTAGTGAATTAACGTACGCCATTGAATTTCTTCTCCGGACGTATGCTGGTTTCCTCGCGATGTCCTCACGTTTTACTTCACCAAAAAGCCAGTGGTAGATATGTAAATTCGTGCATAAGTTCCAAAGAACTCATTTGTACGAGTCGGAGTTTGAACCCGCCACCTCAAGAATGTGAAGCGGCTGTTCTCCCTCTAAGCTTACAATACCGAATGCTCTCAATGTCTCTCTCTTGCAGACAGAGCATCAGGCGGCAGCATGGACTGGGTCCGGCACGCCCTGGGCACGCCTCTCGTGTACACATTCGAGCTGCGCGGCATGTACTTCCACTGGCCGGCAAACAGGATCCCGGAGCAAGGGGACGAGGTCACGCAGATGATGCTGGGGCTCGTGGCTGGGGCCAAGGAGTTAGGGTACTTCTAGTATCGCCTTTAGTAATTTCAAAAAGGAAAAAAATAGAAAAAAAAGGAAATAAAAGGTTTTAGTTCGACTGTGTGTTTTTTATGTATGTCCATGTGGATTTCTGTGTCAATTGTGAATAATTGAATATATTTAAATAAAAAATGAATTCAATTGTTGGTGGTTTTTCTGGAATATTCTTTAGTT
Organism: Alcis repandata; assembly: GCA_949125135.1. Classification (NCBI taxonomy): domain Eukaryota; kingdom Metazoa; phylum Arthropoda; class Insecta; order Lepidoptera; family Geometridae; genus Alcis; species Alcis repandata. The sequence goes on along the minus strand of OX421226.1, from coordinate 2,516,902 downwards.
TTAGTTTAAGAATGTTCTTGTAGCTTTTAGTGCTTTCAAATGTTTGATAAAACTAAAATGGTTTTTAGTTATTTTTTTGTATTCAACTGATTGACGAAACGAGCTAATCGCTTGCCTGAAACTACTTTATGCTACTACATAATGGCTTTCTATCGTTTGCGTGATTCTGAATTAAGCTTAAGTGATCATGTGTTCATTCATGTGATCATGTCTTCCTCGTGTTTTAACTGAATAGTTCAACTAGATAATTATGAAAGAAACACAACCCTTTCTAGGGCCCTAGTTGCCATGGCCCAGTTGCTCAACAAAAATAAAATGGACCCAAAAATACTTGTTACTTCACTCGGACCAGTTTTTGCTTTTACATCTATTTTATGCGGTACCTGGCACTAGTTAATTTTACTTTGAATAATCGTATAAAGGAAAGTAAAAACAAAATATAATTAAAATTAAATCCACTTTTTATTGGAAATAACTATAAATAAGTACTTAAACGAACATTAAATACTTACTAAAGTACGATACTCACAACTAAGTAATTCTAAATAAATGGTAAAAAATATTATGTAATTTTAACTAACATTTTCATAATTTATGGTATACTTAGCAGGAATTATATTTCTAAATATTACTTAAGCATATGATGATGATGATGGATCTTAGTTAGAACGACGTAGACGTAGAACGACCTGCTTGGCTCAGCAGTAGTATATCCGTTTTATAAGCCAGAAGTCCCGGGTTTGATTCCCGGTCGGGCAGGTGTTTGAATGATGAATTTATTTATGTATTTTCTCCGGGTTTGGTTGTTAGTTGTCTTATTTGCTCTGGGTTTAGTTGTCATGTGTTCCATGGCATCCCCAACACAGGGTATCCTAGGAGCTAAGAGTTAAAAATCATTTAGGTTTACCCAAAAACAATATTTGAAGTGGCAGTATTTTAGGCTTTTTTAGCGTGCTCCTCCTTCTTCCCATTCTTTGTTTGTTCCTCGTTCTGGTGGACCTGCGCCTGCGCTTCGATCAGCACCACATTATCCTTGGAGCTGATCGGAATTTCCTCGAAAGGACTGTCTTCTACCACTTCTATATCTATCTGAAATGTAAACATATCTGTATCCATAATTATGTAACTTTATAAAAAATAAAGAATAAAGAAATTTAAATGAAATAAGAAAATATGAAGAAAAGACAATAAATACAGGATTATTCATAAAGGGTATGCCAAGCCGAAAAGGGCTCATAGTATTTATCATTATGAACAACTTTTACTATGGGACCAACCCGAAAACGCGAAAAAATAATCAGCTGTTCCAAAAAAATGTCAATGACACTCACTCGACAAAATGTATGGAAGAGTTGTAACTTTTTTTTTGCGAATTCTGGGTTGGTCCCATAGTAAAAGTTGTTCATAATGATAAGTACTATGAGCCCTTTTCGGCTTAGCATATCCTTTATGAATAACCCTGTAGGTATAGAAAAATGTATGCGGTATAGAAGAAGAGTACCTAAATAAGTAACTAGTGTCTGAGTTTTTAGACCATCTGAAGACACTTCGGACTTCGGCCCCTATTCTTGGGCTCTCGAGACAATATCTCACCCGCAAGAATATTTCCCCTGATGCGACTTGGCGATTGTTTTTATATTAAGTTCAACTTACATCGTTATCGTCGTCCACATTGGAAGGCGATTTCTGGCTGTGTCTACTGCTCTTTTCTGATGCTAGCCTCTGTGAAAAACAAATAGGTACATTTAAAACCGCACAGTGCAAATCGCACAAAAATGTTCAAGTAAAATACGTAGCCAGTATTCAATAGAAAAACGTATGAACATTGCAGTTCCTATTAACGCCGACAGGGGCGGTCTCATTTTGCATATAAGTATAAAGCCCGGTCACATTATCTCGAGACCTCGCTGGAATGCGAACCTCCGCGCCGTTCTCCTTTCACCTCCCCGCGCTCGCCACGGGGCGCGTCATTACGGTTAGCACTTTCGTTGCCGATACGCGTCGACTTGTTTTCGTGGTATATTTTTAAACATTTCATTGTTACGTTTGGACTTTTACGACGACGCCAGGTCTCGAGATAATGTGACCGGGTTATATGTATATATCGAATTTTCGCTACGTGTCTTACGTTAAAATTTGTGCTGGACATACAAGTAACGTGGAAAAGGTGTACTGAGCAAAAGAGTTCATTGTGCTCTTAGTACCTAATGAAAACCTTTTGCTACGTCCAATGCTGAAATCGCATGAAAATACTTTATCAGTTGAAAAACCAAACCAGGCATACTAAAGCCACACTTGATTTTCTCACAGACTCTAGTCAACTGTAGTGCATGTACTAGTGTGGCTCTGTACCAAACTAACAGAAAAATAATGAACTGCAGCCCAGTTAATGTGGACAAAATATGAAATTATTTAATTGACTAATTGCGATTTCAAGTAAAGTTCAATTAGACAAAATAAAAACCAGCGAATAATACTTACAATACTACGCCTTCTTACGGACTCGCGGAGAACATTCAACTTTTTCTTCTCCTCTCTTTTGAAGAACCCGTTCTAAAAAATATAGTTTTACTCATTATTAATTTATTAATAAGTTTATTAAACGAATAAAACATTTTTTTTCCAAATGGTCGACCACGACAATTCAGGGTTATACAGCAAGGGGTTGCTAAGCCAAAAAGGACTCATAGTACTTATCATTATGAACAAATTTTACCATGGGATCAACCCGGAATTCGCAAAAATAAAAACAGCTGTTTCATACATTTTGTCGAGTGTCATTGACTTTTTTTTTTTATATTTGTTTTTTTTTAGAATTCTGGGAAAATCCCATAGTAAAAGTAGTTCATAATGATAAGTGCTATGAACATTTTTCAGCTTAGTACTCTTTCCTTATAACCCTGTATAAAGCAGCACAAAAGGTAGTAAGCCAAAAGATCAAGTACATACCTTAACTAAGCAGCAAGTGACGAGAGCCAACAGAAGCAGCGCTAGTATACCCGCGATCAAACCAATCAGCATTTTGTTGTTTTTGAACGATATGTCCTTTCTCAACTTGATATCAGTTACGAGGCTGAAAATAACCAAAGTTTAGAAACCACATCTTACTAATATTATGAAGATGAAAGTATGTACATATGTTTGTTACTAATGATCGCTGAAACGGCTGAATGGATTTACATGAAATTCGGAATGAAGGCCGTTCATGATCTGGATTAACACATAGGCCACTTTTATACCGGAAAACGCGGGTGAAGCCGCGGGGCGCAGCTAGTATTTAAATATAAAGAACTATATAATATTAATTTGTAAAAAATCTTCTAATAGCTTGTAACGAGTAAACCTTTTGATTATAACACAGATTGAAATAAAAAAATCAGTACATCAAAAACATTCTAAGCAATGAGATTTGTAAGTAATATAGATAGATACTTTATACACACCTTTTTTCAAGAAACTTCGAATCTTTAATATCCGAAAATAACTTCATTTGCGATGTCACATTGATTTGTCGGCCTTTATCCAAGTAGTTGCCTTAAAGAAAATAAAACGGTTAACAGTGGTATAAACACAATATCCAATATTGGAAAATTAAAAATGATCTTATCCACGTTTGGGTTTAAATATGGCTTATATGGTGAATGAATCAATGTTGAAGTGATTTTAGAGTTGAAGTTCAAGTACTGAAAAGTTATATTATGCGATTACTCGCTAGACTATGTGTCACGTGTCGTGTCGTGTCGTGTCGTGTGTATGTGTCTGTGTTTTTATGTTTGTGTGTGTGTGTGTAACTAAGGCTGAATTCACATGGCTTCGTTGCATATCTTCTGTAGAGCCACTGAGGAGTCCTATATAGAAAAAAATATGGTATACCACTGCTTTCCGTTGGTACCGCAAACTTTGTTAACGAAAATCACTATATTTTGCTCACTGAATAAACTACACGAGATCATTCACGTACTAATGAGTCAAATACTTCAACTAAAGTAAAACTGTTAGAACGTCAGTTTAAAGAATAAATCTGTCAAGCGAAAACTCGCTGGTCGAGAGTTCAGAGGGCTAGCACAACTTTGACGTAAAAATACGTAGCGAGTTTTCGATAGAAAAGTGTACGCCATTTACGACTGTCAAGAGTATGCTCCTGACGGGTGTAAATGGCGTACACTTTTCTATCGAATACTCGCTACGTATTTTTACATCAAAGTTGTGCTAGGCCCACTGAACCATCGTATTTTGAACAAGCACGAAACCCTAAATTACATCTAAGCCAGCACAAAAACACTTTTTTTATTGCCCTGTGTAGGTATATCTGCAGATTTCTATGCCTACTTTTTACTTAGATTTTTTTAGACTAATGTGAAAATGAATATTTAAAAATAAACCGGAGCCAATATTCCAAAACCATTCATAATTGAAATCGCTACGTCACATCCTTGTAACGCGTCGTGTAGCATCAGCTTTAGTCGTAAAAACATTTTGATGGAGAAATTGTTCACTTCTTACCAACTTCTTTTCTAGACATCTCAGCCCATGCTATAATTTTTTTGGTGGCTCCTGGTTCCAAAACTAGGTTACAGGTAATCGTAAATAGTTTCTCGTCTTTAGATACAAGACATGTTTCTGAAGTACCAACCTGAAATCAGAAGATGCGAATTATTTCAAATCACTCTTTCGCTGAAAAAGAATAAAAAAAAAGAAACTCACCCCTGTTATAAATGGCCTGTTTTCCACCTCTATAATAGCAATGCTACGATTCCACGTTACAAAGCCCTTATTTGTAATCTATAACATAAATAAAATTAATTAATTATGATAATAAACATTTTTAAAAACAAGCTTTTATTGCATTGTCATCGCAGTTATACCAAATTTCCCTCAATCGGATATTATGAAATGAGCCAAACAGGTCGTCGTTTATTTATGTTGGAGTTTATTCTGCATAATGCACCATATCAATTTTCATTGTCCTTAACATGAACCATTTTACTACGTGGCAGCAATTTCATCGCGGAAAAAAAGCTTTGACCCTTTTGCTAAAAGTTTTTTGTAATATTAAATACTAGATACTCCGCTCAGTGCTATACATTTTTTGTGATATTTTCTCATTTGGTTTTAATTTGTATTTCAGCAAAATCTTACCCGAAATTGTTGATCATCTTTCAATACGTTTTTTTTCGACTCTTCTTGTGTTTCCAACTCCTCCTCCGATATCTCTATGTCAGTTATTAGAAGATCATGTTTATCACTAAAAAACAGTTGCAATTAAAAAAAATAATTTAAGCACTAGTTTAGTTCAAACTTTAACTTTCATTAAACTAACTAAGTTTCTTTCTTTTAACTTTTTTTTTTACTTTCTTTCTTTTTTCCTTTCTATTAGTGTTATTTTTAAGTATCAACTTAAGATCTTTGGCCAGTGGCTATATTTTCAAGTAGGTATCAGGGGTAATTTTAAATCACCCGCATGAGTATTTCATGCGAAATGACCGGCTTTCGAGCAGAACCCCACTAGGATTTCGTTTGAGAGTCGAAAATACGCATGCAAAACATTTAAAAATGGAACCCCGAGAGTGACGCGAAATCTATGCAGTACGACTTCCGCCTACGTTCATAGAGCTCAAAATCGTATTCTGAGCCTACTGTAGTGTAAATGAGCAGTCTATCTGTCCAATGGAACAGATTGATTCTGATAACAATCATGGACAGAGCAGTGGTAACCTCGTCCAACATACAGCATAGCTCACAGACTCTGTGAAATGGGGACTTGTTATTGATTTCATTTTATTGTTTTATTTTAGTTTTTATTTTTAAAAGAAGGGAATTCAGATTTGACGAGTGATAGAGATGAATGGAAGAAGTGTACATACTGTACCGACCCCAAGTAGGTGGGATAAGTGTAGGCAGATGATGGTCTTGGTTTTTATTATAATTATGTTTACCTTTTATTCATATTTATAGAGATAGCACCATCTTGGGCTCGACCTGTTAGGGTGCTATTACGATTGTTTTATAAATAAACTAGCTGACTCGACAGACGTTGTCTTAACGATGACTATTTAATTCGAATTGGTAAAAAAGCCAATTCTATGTCAAATGTTACATCAAAAAAGTTCACATTGTCCAAAGCGCTAAAGTTAAATTATGGTTTAAGTATTTTGAAATTTTCTAATTTTTCATGTTTTTTTACTATAAATTGAGATAAATAAGCATTTTACTTACCCATCCAACTCAACTTTTTCCCAAGCTTTTTCAAACCAGTAGTTTACAGTCAATTGTCTTTCTTTAATGTTGTTTCCAGATTTCTGGTTACAGTACTCATACGGCCGTGCCTTGACGACCAACGCCTTATCCGTATTAGAGAGCCGAGACATATTTAGAACCATTTCGAAGGTTGTCTGAAATGAGTGATAAGAAACATAATTATTTGACACTAGCTGACCGAGACAGACGTTGTCCTGTCGTAACTATGAATATTGAATTCGAATTGTCTTAAATTTTCTAATGTTCCGCTCAACTTCCTTAATTTTTAACCGACTTCAAAAAAGGTTATCAATTCGACTGTATGTTTTTTTTTATGTTTGTTACCTCATAACTTTTGACTGGGTGAATCGATTTTGATGATTCTTTTTTTTTTAGAAAGCTGACGCTTTCCATTTGGTCCCATTTCAATTTAGTCCAGTTCTGATAATGGTATCCATGAGAAAACCATATAAGTCTTAAATTTGCATTAAGTAGGTACGTTCGCGACAAATAGATGAATAACTCAATAGTCGATCTTTTGAAGTCGGTTTTTGTTTTTTGTTTTGTAAAAATAATGTTCTTGTTTCGTTATAAGAACCTTCTCTCGACAATAATTAACACAACAAATAAAAAAATTCGCAATATTGTTCCATCCGTTTAATGTAAATATATATTATGAACATGCAAAAAAAACAAAGTTGTGACGAATGAAAAACAAGAACCTAAAGGTATGTATTTAACAACGAAATTGACTATGTGGATGAATATGTCTATTTGGGTCAGATAATCTCACCAATGGACCTTACATCAAAAGAGATTGATAGACGAATAGGAAACGTGTGGAAACAATATTAGAGTTTAAAAGAGATCATGAAGAATGTACTATGAACCATTTACGGCTTATCATAGCCCTTTAAAATCTTGTAATTTTATACTAACATTATCGTGTCGCCTGAACGGAGTGGGAAGCGTGCACTCGTAGACTGCAGGCTCCTGCGCGGGCTGCAGGGAGCACATGCCCGGCTTGTACACCGGCGCTCCCGCGATTTCTACCAGTATACATGCTGCGGATGTTTCGTAACCTTTGTTTTCCACCACAATAGATAATGTCTCTTCTGCTGAAGACTCCACGTCGTACCATAGCCTGGAAAACAAAAAAAAACATTGTTTTAGAGCCAGTTTTTTTTTGTTGGCATAAAATTAAAAAACGAGTTAGGTAGAAGCCAACGTTTTTTGATGCCACCAACGGAATAGGGCAACGAGTTTTGCGACCCTATTCCGCCATAGTCCGTCCGGTTGGTGTCATATAGGAAAAGTTGTTCATAATGATGAGTTGGTACTATGAGCCCTTTTCGGCTTAGCATAACTTTCCTAATAAACCCTGTACAATATCACTTCTACTATTAGTATCTTAGTAGTTAGTTAGTAGTATAGTAGTAATATGTATCTGAGAAGTTTTTTTTATAGTACTGTACTATGATATTAGAGTTAACGAGTACTTGAAAGTTTCAGGTACACAGTTTAAAACAAACAGGAGTCACAAATACTTGTACCGAAAGGTTTCATTTTTGCCTTCTTTCGTGGGATAGTCATGGCTGGTGCTGGGGTTCCACTTGACGTCGAGCTCCAAGTCCGGCTCGCAGTCGGTCCCGGTGCAGCGTCTAAAGATTGTCAAATTACTCGTCGTCTCGCTGTAAATACTCAGCTGCACCCAGGATTTGTCGAAATCTGGTCACAGAAGAATGAAGAATTTGAATTTAGAACTGCCTTTGTATGTAAAAGAGCGGTATCTCAAAAGAAACTATTTTTTTTTTTCATGTAGAAACTAGTTCTGTTTCTGATAGCTTGAAAAATTACGCATCTGATGCGTGAAATTACAGATTTCTTTTATTTTTTGAGATACCGCTCTTGGGCTTGTGGGGGCAGAATAGTGGATTAAATGTATTCTATAATTAGCCTCAAATTAGTTTAAATGTTAACTGATGCTCCGTGTATATGATAGTATGAAACTGAGGAATACTGATGGTAAAAAATACAACAAATTAATTTAGTTAAAAACTTTCAGTACTCCGCAAATGTTTTTAAGTGCATTTTAGTAACAGTCACTACGAAAATGTTTTAACATTTTGACATGATGATTAAGATTTGTATAAGTAAGCTTTAACTTCGCTTAATTTAATTCTTAAATAATAAAATTATTTGTAAACACGACTCACTCTCACTCGTACCTGTCACATTCAAAATATAACACATCACAAAAAAACAAAAAAAAAAATGTACGAAAAAAATAGGTAAAAAAAGGAAATATATGTAGGTAAAATATTATGTACAGATTTCTGATTTCTTACCTGTATTAGTCAAACTGTTAACATTTTCTAGCTCGACACTGGTCCTCAGCAAATAATCAGCCTTTTCATGGCGCAGCTGTGAACAACAGTGATTTTTACGTACTCTACTCTCTCTACTCACTCCCACTCTCCCACTGCTGGGATACAGGTCTACCTTCGAAAGGTGATTAGGCCATATTCCACGTTTTACTCTGGCCACGTGCGGGTTGGATTCACGCCATTGAATTTCTTGCATGCCCTAGTTTGAGCCCGCCACCTCAAGAATGCCATGCAGCTGTTCTCCTATTGAGCTATAGCGGATGCTTACGAAGTAGCTAAATTTTATTTGATACAATTTATCGCCGAGCCGACTGAACAAAATCGGATGAAGTTTAGTGCGGAGATAGCTTAAAATAATGTCTTATGGAAACAAGCCAATATAATTACTAAACGGTAGACAGTTATTTATTTGCACATTTTCGTTTTTATGAATATATATAAAATCACTGATTTGAAATTATAAATACAAAAATAGATAATGATATCATTTAAAACTTATTTCTGATATTTATTCATTTGAGGAGGAAAAAATTCGAAAAAAAAAAATTACAATTTCAATTTTTGTAATTTGTAAAATGTTTATTGTTATTTAAGATGGTTTTATGTGTTCTTTTGTCAGTGATTTTATATCTTCAATTTATAGCTGTCTACCGTATGTCAAATACTTACAAGCTTCACGACTATATCTTTACAAGGGTCTTCCGTTTTTACTGTCTTTAAATCAATTTTGTAATTCGGAGTTAAAACTTTAACGAAGCCATCGATGTCACTGATTACAGATAAAACTGAAAATATTAAAAAGCATTATTTGTAATTTTTTATTAAAAGAAAAATTACGTACTTGGTACGTGGACGTGGAGTAAAAACATACCAACAGCATAAATTATTTAGCAATATTTTTAACTTTCAAAATGTTTTTATAAAGGATTGTAATGACTTTTTTAAACAAAACAATTATGAAAACTACAGCATTTTTGCAGTTAACCAACAAGCAACAACAACAAGAAGAAATACGGGAGGAGAGAAAAGAGTAGATGCTGAATCTACTTTTTCTACTCTAAGCAAACTCAACACCCAAAAGGCCTTGCTTATAAAGCCTGCTTAAAGTTAATCATTGCTTAAATTTCTCCGTCTTGTTTTCGCACGTGACATTACACGTCAGCAAGAAGTTGTCAGAGCGTTTTAAACAGTGGTTAAATATAGACAGTGGTTATAAGTAACACCCAAAAAATATGTATCAAAAAGACGAAGAAGTTTTTTTTAGATCTATTATATAGGAAGGGACATTTTTCGTTTATGTCAACTAAAGTCAAACGGTAACATACTTACATCCAGAAATGTCCGATTTCGTATTATTGTAACCAACATTAACGCAAACTTTCACTGTAAAGTTATCGTCTTTTTCTTTTACGTTCTGGAAACAAATAAATTTGGTTTTTGAAGGCCTTATTGTTGGACACTGATAATTGGTATCGTCTTCATTTTAACTGCTACTAGCACCTGGAAAACTCTTAGCACGAGCCTAAACTGAAGCTAATGGCTTTCGTTTCGTTCTGTCAGATAGACAAAAAGTTAGACAAAAGCCAACGCGATTCAGTTTAGGCCTGCTCTTGGAGTTACAGCACACATCTGGGCTATTTCAGTAAAATGCAATCTATAATAGCAAACGCTATAGAAATCTAATATATAAGTCATATTTTTGGCCTGGTCTGAAATGAATATTAGCATATCTCGAAAACCATGAGTCTTATCAACAAGCATCTGAAAGTAATACTATAGAGAATGTTATATAGAACATACTTGTCTTAAACAATTTCCTCGCAGCTTGAACCATTTTTGAGAAAATCGCGAAAAACCTATTTTGGTGACCTTCTACCCGGAGTAAAAATTTTTGCACATATCGGATCGATGAAGACTTTTTAGGTTGCATTTAATTGGTAGGATTGTTTTGAACAATCCTACCAATTTTCAGCTGGGTGGGAATTAATGTAAGCTCTCACTATGAACGAGTACTATGTTTTGGTCTAATTTGACAAGGCTATTAATAAGACAATTATGACATTTCTATAAATAATCCATTTATAGATTCTACGTACATAAGGATAGGGTAGGCTAAGCCGAAAAGAGCTCACGGTACTCATCATTATGAAAAATGATTAATTGAAAGGGCTTACTTACTATAAAATTGAAGACTTCGTCTGTGATAAAGTCTCTTTACGTAAATTGTATTTAGACTGTAATAATAATACTTGATTGATTATACCTACTATTGTAGTTATTTTATACATTGATATTTTGACATTGCAATTATTTATATATTTTGTTTTGACATTCTAATAATATTATTTTCTTTGACATTTAATTTATTGTGTATTAATTTATTCGTAAAAATTGTATTTGACATTCATAAGACAGTGTCTTGACTGATTATACCTACTATTGTAGTTATTTTATGTCTTGATATTTTGACATTGCAATAATTTATATAATTTTTTTGACATTCTAATAATATTGTTTTCTTTGACATTTAATTTATTGTGTATTAATTTATTCGTAAAAATTGTATTTGACATTCATAAGTGTGCATTGATGTACCCATATTTGAATAAATTATTTTGAATTTTAATTTGAATTTTGAACTACGTTTACTACGAGACGATCTCTGTAATCTGAAAAAAATCTGCTATTCCATAGAAAAATGTTGACACTCGACAAAATATATGGAACACTTGATTATTTTTTCGCGATTTCCGGGTAGGTCCCGTAGTAAAAGCGATTCATGATGACCCCTTTTCGGTTTATCATATCATTTCGTTATAACCCTGTATATGGGAATGACATTCCCTTAATCTCTTCATAGATTCTATATTTTATTATAGAAATGTAATTTCTATACATAATATAATTATATTGTCGTAGTTTTCTATGGCGTTTGCGATTATGAAATTGAAACTTGACTAGCGGGATGATTACATGCTTAATATTACTTTTACTAACCTCTTTAAGTTTTAGAGTAACAGTAACATTAATCGTTTGGAAAGACCTCAAAAGAATAGCCCTGTCTTTGCCGGGAGCCCCGATAGCTAGATCTAGAACAAAAACAATAATTATTACATCCAGTGAAAAACCAAGTATACAACCAAAACAAACCCATACTAAAATTGTAAAGTGATAATTAAAGTTTACAATAAAGTAGCAAATAATCTCCAAAACGACTACCTATATCGATTTTTTCTTTAAGTCACTAATGAAAAGTTCTATTCCTGAGTGCTATAAATCAAGCAGTATAGGGCAGGAAATCCCGAGCATTATCTAGTATAAAATAAATCAAAATCAAAATAAGTAACAAAAAATTCCAAAACCAGAGGCCGAAACAAAACAAAAGCACAAGCTATTCAGTATTAAACCAACACACCAGGCCGCCAGTTGTCGCACTAGTTTTAAATGGTATAATGCTTTTGTTTGTAATTCATGGTGTGAACAACAAAAAGTTTCACACTCATAGCTCCCCACTAGGATAATCCTGTGTCAGAGATGCCATGGAACACACACAAAGACAAGGACAAGTAACACCCAGACCAGACATTTAAATTCATCATTCAAACATCTGCCTGGCGGGAATCGAACCCGGGGCCTCTGGCTTAAAAGGCGGATACATTACCGCTGAGCCAAAGAGGTCGTCAAGACAATAAAGAGTTTATCTACACTGAGAAAATTTTCACCTTAAGTACGGAGCATACTGACATTCACCAAAAATTACGATGTTTAGGTGAAAGGTTTGGTTGTTGGTTTGTTGTTGAGGTAAGTACTTTAGGTGAATTCATCGGAATTTTGATTGCCATTTTTCTCAGTGTATCTATCTATCTTACCTTTGCATCCATTTCCATCCACGTCAGGCATCGCGAGCAGGCTGAAGCCGAGCAGCGCCAGGTCGTCTCGCACCACTCTCTGCGAGTGAGCCAGCTCCGACACCTGTATCGGCAGCGAGCTGCTGGGCTGCAGCAGCTTCTTCAGCGCGTGCCCGGATAGAATGTAGACCACGCCTGTGTCTTCGTACGGGGCACTCACGAACACCTCTAGTAATTGGAGAAGTAATAAAGGGCCATTCATTTATTACGTCAGGGTAGAAGGGGAACAAAACTCTCTAGCGGGGAAGTACGAAACTGGAGAATGGCAAGAGAATCCTTACAGAATAATTACTCGTTCCGCAAAGGCATTTGAATAAACAAATAGCTACGAGTTACTCACTACATAATTTTACACTTATGTTATTAAGTATCGCAACTTCATAAATATAATAATAAATACAGCCGATGAAGTATTTCCGAAAATTGGATACATTGTCAAGTATCACGAAATGTATGCCAATGCCAACTATAAGATGTCCTGCATAGTGTGCCTTTTGGCATAGGCCTCCTCGTACTTCCGGTCGTTTGTCAACTTGTCAACTTTATGAATACCTAAAATAAATAAATATATCGCACCCGGAATGCTGTCTCCATCGATGTCGCTAGCAGCTATCGTTGTTCCGAATCGCCCCAAACTCTTCGCTCCAAATATAGTCCGCACTGTATTTGGGTCTTCATTCTTATTCTGATAAATGAAAAATATTATAATTTTAAAAATTTCATCGGAGTTACACCGGCATACCTAATTTCAGCTTAATCGGACATCGAGGAGCGGTTCAAAATTAAGGTGCAAGATTTCACCCGAACAAACACAGTTACATAAATAGGTACGAACGTACATTGAAAGGTAAATAAAAGCTTGTAATAATAAATACCGCTTTTATTATTGCCATCCTTACACAAAACCTTGCAATAATCGTACTAATTTATAAACGTGAAACCTTACATCTTTGGATATCTATTACTGAAGAACTGCTGAACGGATTTGAATATTTATTAAAATACTAGCTGACTCGACAGACGTTGTCCTGTCTTAACGATGACGATTTATTTCGAATTGGTAAAAAAAGCCATTGCGTCAATTCTATGTCAAATGTCAAAAGTTACATTAAAAAAGTTTACATAGTCCAAAGCGCTAAATTAAATTATGGTTTAAGTATTTTTAAATTTTCTAATTTTTCATGTTTTTTTACTATAAATTGAGATGTGAGCTATCCTATCTCCTAAGTTAGATCGAACTGCACACGGTGTGCAAATTTGATTGAAATCGGTTAAGTAGTTTAGGAGTCTATAGCGGACAAACAACGTGACACGTAATTTATATATATTAAGATTGAGTATTGAATGAAATATGGTATGAAGATAGTTTATTTCCTGAATTAAAACACAGACTATTTTTTATCCAAAAAAATTAACGGTTCCTGCAGGATTGCAAGTCAAATTGTTGCATATCATGTGGGGCCGACTCCTAGATATCACCATCAATTTTTGTACCTATCAAATCTTTAAAAAATAAATAAAGTTACCAAGCCCCAATAAATATGTATCGCGCCGAATTCCACTTCGTTGACATCTTCGGACTGCAGCGGCGCCCCCACGAGCAGATCAGCCCGGCCGTCCGAGTTCAAGTCGGCAGCGGCCAGGCAGTACCCGAACATGGCTCCCACAACATTGTTGCGTATCATATAGGATCGACCCCTACGTGTCACCATCAATTCCAACTCTTTCGCTTCACCTGGTAATTCTTCATATTCGTCATTAACATGTAAAAATATTATCTGAAATTTAAAAAATAATAATTTAAAAAACGTTTCACACTCATACCTCCCGGGACATTCATATTCATTAGTTATTCAATAGTTCAAGTCAGACTGAAACCTCACGAACAATGTCTTCGCAACCTTTTGATTATATTGGCTTTTATTTAATTTAGAAATTGTGTTAAAATCAAGTACTGAAATTACTGAAACTACCTACAAAATTTCATGAATATCGAATTCGACGACCTCCAGCTCGTTGGGTCGACGACATAACGAAGATCGCGGGTCGAACCTGGACAAGATTGGTACAGGACCGGGATGAGTGGCGTACAAGAAGAGAGGTCTATGCTCAACAGTGGGCGATAACTGGCTGATGATGATGATCGAATTAATTGTATTTAAAATCGTCGAACAATTTTGTTCCCATGGACTGAGCCCTCGCATAGGGAAACGTGACGTTTTGCTCGTCTCGTCACGTAGCATAATAAAAAAGTCAACAAACACTGGCGTGAATTGTCACGTGTAAAAACAAGACCGAGAGTTTTAAGCACTGATTAAACTTAAGCAGCGTTTTTGAGCAATACTATATGAATAATGTGTAACTATCGGTTATCCTTACCTCGCCAGTCATCGCATAACTTTGCTTACTAACTGCATACACTGTTTGATTCGAAAAGAATTTTCCTGCTGTGATGCCATAGCCTGAAACACACAATGATACAAACATATATAAGTATTAGCGACAAAACTGAGAGTGTATATATATATCAAGCATATTTATCTTGTTTAGGTGTATTCATATTTTTTTTTTGTAGGCATAAAAAAACTATTTTTAAATGATTGTCCTCTCCAGGGTTATTTAAGTTCTGCCTCACGGTTTCACATCACACGCTCGGTACGATAAAAGGTAGCTTATGCCTTTTCCTCTAACCTTGACCACAAAGTACGCAAAATTTCAAGATGATTGAAATTCTGAGCAGTTAAAACGTGATAGCGTAACAAACCTATTCACTTTGGCATTTATAGCAGTAGTTAGGATGCTAAACCGAAAAGGCTTCATAGTATTCATCATTATGAACAATTTTTACTACGAGACCAACCAGGAATACGCTGTTCCACGCTGCTGTGTTATAAAATCAGCTGTTCCATAGAAAAACGACAAAAATACTTGACAAAATGTATGAAACAGTTATTTTTTTCGCGAATTTCTGCTTTCTCCAATAGTAAAAGTTGTTCATAATGATGAGTAACATGAACCTTCTTCGGCTTAGCATACTCTTTCTGTATAACCCTGTATAGAAGGGTGATTTTTTTATAGGCAAGCCAGCTCTATCGTAGACCGCATCATTGCTTACCATCAAGCAAGATGGCGGTCGAACGCAAGCTAATCATAAGCTAGCTAGCGCAAGCTAATAAATAAATAATTGATAGTTAAAAAAACTAAAAAACACGCTTTGTTTAGTGTATTGTCATCGGTCCTCGATATATCTACAAAGTTTGAAAGAAATCTGACCGTTTAAAGTGGGTCAAAAACGCGCTCAAAGGAGTCGGTTACAAACATACATACAAACATACAGGTGAAGCTAATAAAAGCGTGTTAAATTAAAAAGGAGAACAAGTGCGATTTTCTTACTCACCGAAGTCGAGAAGGTCTTTTTTTATTTTCACTCTCATGTCTCTATCTGAAATCGCTTCTTCGAGCTTGCTGAGTGCGTTCACGGGTTTAGTTGTACTCAAATAGTTAACATAACCGTCAACAGACGTTTTAGCTACAATCAGAATTTCGTTATCTTCGTCGGCTAGAATGTTCCAGCCCGTCCCTCCTACGAAGTGATCTGAAAGCCAAAAAAAGTGATTTTTAGAACAATGTAGTAATACTTTAAGGTGTTCTTCTACACGTCAAAGTGAACCATTTTTGTGACACAAGTTTGCTAAATTCGAGAAAATAATATCGAGTCTCCATACAAATATTTAGTCACGTAATCAATTTTCTAAAGAGATTCGATATTTTCTTTCTCGAATTTAGCAAACTTGTGTTCTAGAAGTTGTTTACTTTGACGTGTAGAATACACCCTTAAGTATTTACTACCTTTCCGTTACACACACGTTGTATAGTGTTTTTACGACCTGTACGCGAGAATCAACCCAACATCCATACAAACAAACATGAATTTTGCTGATTGAATGAAACAGCAAACTTTTGGAGTTGTTGCAGAGACGCTTCGCTCGCTCGGTCAATTAAACTTTATTATTAAGAAATGCTCTAACATAATATAGGTAACAGCATTTTTCGTTGACCGGCACTTTGACATTTGGACCAAAAATGTATGGACCGTTGATGATGTCCTTTTATTACTTAGGTACTTACTTTTTTATTACCAACCCTACCCTGACCCCCATTTTTTAACTTACCTAGTTTCCCGTCCTCTTCAAACCTTGTTTCCAGGCCCATGTGCTCAATGGAAGTGTTGTTGGCGTACATGAAGCACGATCCGATGGCGTCCAAAATGAAGTCGCCATTTCTTGTGATATTTTTGGTAACTAAAGGCGCGCACGTCTGAAACAGTTATAATAAAATGTAATATTCAAAGAAAAAAAGCTATAACATAAATAAAAACTAGACTCTTTTCCGACAGAATCAGCCTTAGGTACTTATAAAGCCTGCTTAAAGTTAGTAATTGCTTAAAATGCTTTGGCAACTTCTCGCTGACGTGGAATGTCACGTGCGAAAACTAGAGAAAATTTAAAGCGATTTAAAACAGTGATTTAGTTTAGGCAGGCTTTAAAAGTCCTTACTTAACTCCTATGATTAAACTAAATGAGAAATATCTAAACTAAGTAAAAAAATGTAATCAAACAAGACTAAAATTGTTGGCTTTGTTTTCCGTTTCAATTTGTAAGAAAACTGCGGGTTTAGTTTAGTTTCGTTTAACAAACCAACAACAGCGTCGTCCAACAGGATGGACACCATTTTTAACACGCTTTTATTAGTTCCACCTGTATGTATGTAACCGACTCCTTTGAGCTCGATTTTGCCCTACTTTGAACGATCAGATTTAAATCAAATTTTGCACGCCTGTTAACGACCGATGACAATGCGTGTTTTATTAGTTTTTTAAACTATTTTTTTTTATTTCATAGAAAACTTGAGTTTAAGTCAGAGCGCTTGTATTCACAACTTCAAAGTTAAGAAAGGTTGGTTCCAAAGTATTTTTTCTAGAAGGTACAATAAAATAACAACAACAAAATTACTTACAAAAAGATAATCCTTTGTTGCAGCAATTGAAGCTCCCAGATAAAATTTTTGTTCTGGATTTATGTCTAAAGAAGAAAAAGCATAAGTTCTTATTACAATGACGTCCAAATTGAATGAAGTAGAGTAAAACCTTCATTTCAACAGAACAAAAAAAAAAATACAGAAAAAAAAACAGAGTTCAAAGTCAACAACTTCTAATATGAGACCAACCCTAAAATCGCAAGAAAATAACAGCTGTTCCATCTATGTTGTCGTGTCTCAATGACATTTTTAACGACTTCAAAAAAGGAGGAGGTTATCAATTCGTCTGTATGTTTTTTTTTAATGTTTGTTATCTCATAACTTTTGGCTGAGTGAATCGATTTTGATGATTCTTTTCTTATTAGTAAGCTGACACTTCCCATTTGGTCCCATTTCAATTTAGTCCAGTTTTGATAATGGTATCCATGAGAAAACCATATAAATCTTAAATTTGCATTAAGTACGTGCGCGACAAATAGATGAGTAACTCAATATAGTCGGTCTTTTGAAGTCGATTTTTGGTTTTTGTTTTGTAAAAATAATGTTCTTGTCTATGAAACAGCTGTTTTTTTTTCGCGAATTTCGAGTATTTTCCATGGTAATAGTTGTTCATAATGATCAGTACCTACTATGAGCCTTTATCGGCTTAGCATAACCCTTTTTTTAAAACCCTGTATAAACTAATAGCTGCATCCCGCGCCACCCGGTATTCTACAGGAATTTTTATTTTCCGTTAGAAACTAGCACGTGTTTCTAGCTATAAGACCTCACTTCAGCGATAGCGGCGGTAGTGTATCCGCCTTATAAGCCAGAGGTCCCGGGTTCGATTCCCGGCCGGGCAGATGTATGAATGATGAATTTAAATATCTGTTCTGGGTCTGGGTGTTAGTTGTCCTTGTCTTTGTGTGTGTTCCGTGGCATCCCCGACACAGGATTTATTCCTAGTGGGGAGCTATGAGTGTGAGTGTGAAACGTTTACCTACCTCACCTCACCTTCATACCTCATTTAAATCTATCTAGCCGTTTTTAACCCGCAACGCAAAAAGATGTTTGACCGACTTTGCATCTGCCTGCGGCACCGTAGCTCTTAAACGGAACCTATTTGAATGCGGTTATTTTATTTGAAAGCAAGTTTTGTAGCGATGGTTCATAGAAATGTTTTATCAAAATGGGTTCAGCCTTTTCAACTATGGGAGTTCTTTTAAACTTTTAAATATTGTTTGATCCAGTGACAAACATACAAACTGTCACATTTTTAATATTAGTAGGATATCTATTGTTTCAACTTACCCCGGGAATATGAAGTAGTATTGAACACATCCAGCAGACTGCAGTTTAAATTGTTACTGGGTATCCCCTCCAATGGACACCTGTATACTTCTCCGTCCAAACCACTACTGGGTGAACTTACGACTGAAAGAAGATAAAAAAATATTATAATAAACTCTCTTTTATTGCATAGACACACGATAAAATTTCAGAGGAAGTGGTTCAAAATTCATTTGAAAGATTTATCTAGACATACTATTACAAAACTACACTGGGCGATGGTTGAAAACCAACAAGGTTAAAAAGGAAAGGGTATGCTACGCTAAAAAGGGCTCATAGTGTTCATGGTTTTAAACCACTTTTACTATGAGACTATTATGGGACCAACCCGGATATCACAAAAAAAAAAAAAATTAAATGTTCCATTTCTGTTTTTAACACGCTTTTATTAGCTTCACCTGTATGTTTGTATGTTTGTATGTTTGTATGTTTGTATGTTTGTTTGTATGTAACCGACTCCTTTGAGCGCGTTTTTGACCCACTTTAAACGGTCAGATTTCTTTCAAACTTTGTAGATATATCGAGGACCGATGACAATACACTAAACAAATCGTGTTTTTTAGTTTTTTTAACTATTAATTTGTTTAACACGCTTTTTCTATAAAGTTTCTTTAACTTTTAATACCGTTTAACTTACAAATGGTAATTTCGTCATTCGTGTCAGAGAACAGAGTGGCGCAGTGGAAGCGTGCTGGGCTCATAACCCAGAGGTCCCTGGATCGAAACCACGCGCTTGAAATCTTTTTGCTCAATATTTTTTTGTTACGCATCAATTTTATTTTATGAGGTCTGAGGATCGAAATCACGCGGCTACAAATCTTTTTGCTCAATATTTTTTGTTACGCATCAATTTTATTTTTAATTTGCTTGAGCAGACGGCCAAAATCGGATAACACCAACACATTTGTACATATTAATAATGGTTAATAGTTAGCAAATCGAACTAAAAAGCGAAAAATAAATAATAGTTAAAAAAAAACTAAAAAAACACGCTTTTTATAAAAAACCGAACTAAAAAAATAGAAAATAAAATTTTATAAATTTAAATTAAGAATAGGGTTGAAAATTTCAATAAATATAAATTAATAATAGTGTAAATAAATAAATATATGTATTTTATTTTTAAAAAAGCGTGGGGTGCTTTCTAAGATATTATCAAAATGCTAATCACTCTACTCATGTCTGTCAATACAAAATGTATCTACAAAATATATAATATCTATTGACCCATGCACCCCACGCTTTTTAAAAATAAAATACATATATTTATTTATTTACACTATTATTAATTTATATTTATTGAAATTTTCAACCCTATTCTTAATTTAAATTTATAAAATTTTATTTTCTATTTTTTTAGTTCGGTTTTTTATAAAAAGCGTGTTTTTTTAGTTTTTTTTTAACTATTATTGAATTAGCATACCTTTTCCTTATAACTACATATATTTCTCTCATATATCCCTGTATAAGTTATCTCTCGTATATAACATTTGCGAAAAACTGAAGTTGAAGCTGAAACTTGCGAAGTACACATTTATTACCTATCCACGAGGTTCAAACAAAATCAGACAAGTCGGCCCAGGGGCCTTATTTTGGCGCGTAAGATATTATCTCGGTCACTCTCACTCACATTAGAAATGTCATGTCAGTGACGGAAATAATCTCACTCGTAAACTCCCAGAGTTCATGCAACCAAAACTCACTCAAACTCTCGTTCCAGTATTCCATGGCGAAGCCAAAGTCGGAGGGAGGTCCTGCTAAACGTCTGGGATCCACCAGAACTGCTGACGGTTCGTGGAAGAACAGGTGACCGTTTGCCATCGAATGCAGGACCACGAACACAGCCAAGAGGCTCAGCGGTAGCTTGTCTGTAAATATGAATATCTATTTTTATTTTATACTAGCTGCACCCGGCGGTTTCGCCCGCTGTTTTTTGACTTTCGAACCTTCCCTGAACTTCCACAAATAATTCAAGATTAAAATTAGCGTAATCGGTCCAGTCGTTCTCGAGTTTTAGCCAGACAAACGAACAGCGATTCATTTTTATATTTAAGAAGAAGAAGAAGAGAAGAAGAAAGAAAAAGAAGACTAAGTAGCTGCGCCCCACGGTTTGATCCGCGTTTTCCGAGATATAAACTAGCCTATATGGTAATCCAGGGTATTAGCTATTTTTGTAGCAAATTTCATCCGAATCTGTTTATGATTGATTCTAGATTCTGTAAAGACTCTATCCGCCTTCAATCCGAGCTATTGCCTCCTTTTTCCCGCGCGCTTATGAGTTTTCTAGAGTTCGTAGTTGTGTCAGAGTGGTAAATGTCAGCTGTCACTGTCAGTTACGTTTTTTGCCATTTTTGCCATGAGATTTCGCAAAATGTTCTCGTACCTATGTGTGAAATAATCCGCAAAACCAAATGAAAAATACTTATTAAGTTTTGACAATATAAAGTTGTGTAAACTATAGGCATTGAGTAAGCTGTCGTACGTGTTATTTATAACTATGATGGCTGGTAGTAACGACTTTGGCATTCATTTAATTATTAACTTTTTAATTACATGAATAGAATAATAAATCAGAAACACTACAAACTTACTACTACAATAAATTTAACATTTTGTTATAATTAACAAGAGCACACTCACGTAAAACTAAATTAATGTTTTTTGATTAACGTCACCGAATGTGATTGAAACTAGTCGTAATAAACGACTTAATTTTACGTGAGTGTTTCCTTGTTAATCATACCAAAATATGTCAAAACCACGTTAGTTTCCATAGTAATAAATTAAGCACTTACCGTACATATTTTCCCAAATTTTTACCACTTAACAATACAAGATACCTAAAAAAATCTAATTTAAAGCCATAACTACGAGTAGCCGCTTGTGTCAGAATGTATGAATAAAATAATAACGTGGCCTACAAGGAAAACTCAGGAATTAGAATTATGACAATGACGCGTTTCTTTCCCTAATAGGTCGAATGGTCGGTTATCCTACATTTAAACAGGACATAAAGGTTTTACCACACATTTTTATTTTGCGAGCGATCAAGCGAAAATGAACCTAACGGGAATAAAAAAGTTTTGTTATTTTGAGGAGTTTGAATTTTGGATGTATGTTGCTCAATTACGCAATAACGGCTGGATTAAATTTGCTATGAAAGTAGCTTATACCCTGAAATAACTTAACTATAGTCAACCATACTACTCTGTCTACATTTTATACCTGAAAATGCGGGTGATACCGCAAGGCTCAGTCTTTGACAAAAATAAACAACGTAAACCAGCTCAGCGCCGAAAAATATCCGAACAAATACAGATAAATTCGTAGGTACCTTATCATTCTGCGCTACTAATTAAACCATTTATATAATTAATATTTGAAATGTGTATTTTTCCTTCTTTGAGTCATCAAAAAACTAGCAACTGACTCGGTTGCTAGTTTTTTTAGCATTCCGCATTCAAAAAGTTTTGCTATATTTCGTTTTTAGGCTCAACTTTAGAAACGCACCAATCGATTTCAGGTTTCAGACTTTTTTCATAGATAGGTCTTATTATAAGAAGGCTTCCTGTAAACTGCTA
The DNA here is from genome assembly GCA_949125135.1 of Alcis repandata. Classification (NCBI taxonomy): domain Eukaryota; kingdom Metazoa; phylum Arthropoda; class Insecta; order Lepidoptera; family Geometridae; genus Alcis; species Alcis repandata. Next base: position 2,494,423 of record OX421226.1, on the reverse strand, counting down.
ACTTGCGGAAACGTATACTTTTCGAGATATTAATTTTTGAAAATCGAGAAATTCACCTTACATTTTCACACAATATAGGTTATGTTTCAAAACTGGGCGTTCCGTTATACGTTCTACGAACGTTGAAAAACTTGTCGCACTTCACAAAAAAATTAAATACGACTATTTATTTTTTATTTATGTGTTATATTATATTATTTACTGTTACGAATGTTTTCTTTTTCAAAAAACATTTTTTTAATCTAAAATAACAAAAAAAAAATATTACTTTTATATTATGACTTAACGAACTTGTAAAAAAGGAACGTAATCGACGCTATGTAGTTGTTGTTGTTGTTATTATGATCGTTAGGTTCATTTTCTACGGAAGCAAACGATTAATAGGTTAGGTTATGTTAGAACATGAAAAACAACGCACGAGCCGAGCGAGCGTAGCGAGCGTGCCGCGGCAGCGGCCGGCGAAGTGCTAGAAAGCCAATCGCTTTTTAGGACAAAGGCGTTAGGTTAATTTCTACGGAAGCGAAAAAAGTTAGGTTAGTTTGGTACACAAAAACACTCATATCTCCGGAAGGGGGGGTTTCCGCAACTCCACCCTTTAGGGGAGGGGTCTACCCCTCCTCCCCCTCCCCCTCCCACCCCTCCCCCCCCTTAAATCGATTGGTGCGTTTCTAAAGTCGTACCCGTTTTTAAACTATCATTTTATCTGCCTGGAGAACATTTTTTGCGACAAACCAAGTATGTATTTTTTTAACTAAGTCCTTCGGGAAACAGAAAACTAAATAACTCGTTGCTCTGTTGCTTTGTTAAAGAAACAAACAACACACTTTCGTATTTAGGCATTATAAAATTTCGTTTTCGTATTTGGGTAGGTAAATAAAGGCTAAAACGGGCATTATTTGCAAGATACCCGGTTATGTTTCATGTACCTAACCAACCAGGTTATGTAAGATGGAACCTTGATACTCAAATCCTACTGAAAGCCTGCCTCAATGCCTGGCCGAGGACCCGGGATTTTGAAAAGAGCTCACTGGAATCCTTCGTCTCTGCTCCTCTTAGCATATCTCGAGCACAACTCGAAGACTACAATGATTATATGCAGCGCTATTATAGAGTTTGCTACAGAATAAATATTTCTCTTAATCAGGATAATCTTGTTGGATCAGGGTTCTGGAGATGGTCTCTCACTCTCATGACATTTTTAATGAGAGCGACCGTGGCCTAGATAATATCTCACTCGGTAGAATATGACCCTAGGAATATTTTAGATTAGCGTATTTGTCATACATAAATTCAGTCGTGTCATATTTAAAATCTGTGATACATATTTATTTGTTACTTATTGTGTGGTTTGAATTTTGTCAGTTTCCTTCCTTGTTAAGTCACAGGAAAATACAACAATGTAATAGTCTAATATTAGATTAATATAAAGTCATAAATTATATTCATTGCTTGCTTTGCTTCATGCCCATTATTTCGCCGATATTGTGACAAAATAGAGTATGTACATAATTCTCACTTTACAGAACTAACGAAAACTTACCTAACACTTGTTTGATGCTCGATCTAAGCTACGAGTATGTTTATTATTAGTTAAAAAAATAGCAGTGTTACTAAGTTATCCATTTATAATTTATTCATGAACTGTGTGTTGACTTATGTTATTCATTAAATATTATTTATCGTTCTCAGTTTTCAGTAAAAACGGCAGTTCTTTTAAAAAAATATGTATAAAATACTTTAAAATTGTATCATATTTCACATTCATAATTATTATAAATGCAAAATATTGTAAGTAAATGAGCTTGGATGTGAACGTTTGTTTCATGCAGGCTACCCGTTATTAATAACGATTCTTGTGAGATAGCTAAGAGACTCAGTTCGTAAATTAATAATCAGACTATCTTCTGCTCGTGGCTTCGCCTGTGTAGCTTACAGGTTAAAGTAAATAATGTAATATGTTTGTAGCTTTGGATGTTTGTTTTTTCATACTCTCATTATCACTTTATTTCAACCCCTAAAAGGTTGACTAAAGCAAATTCCATTCTGAGTGAATGCCTACATCATATGGTGCACATAGGTTTCCAATTTCATGTATCTAGGACCAGCGGTTTAGGCTATGTGTTGATATGTCAGTCAGGTAATAAAATAATGTGTTTAAAAAAAATACTGTTGTACACCTGTATGACGATTAGTCGTCTACTTATTCGTATAAAAATTAATTCAGATATGTTGTTGTATATAACTCCGAAATAAAACAAAATATCGTATTATTGAGTTACACCCTTTTCGCACAATAGCCGCGACTAATAAAATTGTTTTATTATAGTGTCAATTGGGTAGGCAGTGTCCTCTTTGGTGCCAACGGTTCATCATGAATTGTAAGTTTTCCATGATAGTTTATTTTAGAACAATCCTATTTTTTTAATTATTAACGAGTTTAATATTTTCTAGGTTACAGTTATTGAATTTTAAATAGGTTCTAAATGTACGAGTACAACCGCTTTGAACCATAGCTGTCGCTTTTATACATTTCTAACATATTTAAAGATGAAAAAGCCGTTGTATCTTTGTTTTGTTTCGAATAAATTACATTATTCTGTATTTAATTCAGTTGTTGTAGTTATCAGACATGTAAGATAAATATACAAAGACGTGTGATACTTTAATACAACATATTTAAAAACCTTTTATTTAACTTGCAATACATGTATTAAGTATATTATGTTACTGAGTTTGTTCGGGTGGAATTTGCAAAACTCCATTTTGAACCACTTCCCGATGTCCGATTTAGCTGAAATTTAGTAACGTGTTTTTTTTAATTAAGTTGTTTATTATATTTTCCAGTTGCTTGGCTGTTATGCCTATTGGCATGGACGCAGCCTGGGGAAGGCATATACCATGAAGGTTCAGCGTCGTGGCTCCAGGAATCCCTCAACAATAATGATTCTCACTTCGGATACAGCATCACCTATGAACCTACCAGCAAGCGGTATGCACAATTTACTGTAGTTGTAAATACAAGCTTTTATGTAACTTGCCGTGTTAGCATGTAAGGTAAGATAAGGTATGGTTGAGATCTTGGAAGCTAAATTAGACTTCCAGACGTCCGATTGCGCTGAAATTTGGTATACCTGTGCAAATCCGAGTTATTTCAGAATATTCCTATTAACTTTTGACATATTTGGGGATTTATTACATAAAAAAAATACACAAAGTCATGTCATTTTCATGTGATGTTATGTTCATGTCGTTTGATAAGCAAACGGTATGTGTAGTTATCATAAAACCATAAATAAAAAATCACTCATTTACGAGTATGTTACTGTATAATCGTTTTCATAGCCATTATGAAATCAGTAAGCGATTCCATATTCTACTGTAATTTCAGTTAATTAGGTAGGTATGCAAATTTTGCTGTACTAATTATAGCAATCCCGTCAATCAGACATTATGCTCATTTTCCTGTAGTTATAGTTAGAACAGAGACAAGTTTTTTTTACATATAGGGTTATTACTATAAACACTGTTTAAAGTTAGTCACTGCATAAAAAGCCCGTCACACACGTAGCTATAATATATATTAATATAAATATAGCGAGGCATATTACGATATATTTTCAATACAAATCTTGAAGTGACCGCACACGGAGCTCTAATATATATTATAGCAAGGCATACTAATTTATATTATAGCAAGGCATATTAATATATATTATAGCTACGTGTGTGACGGGCTTAAAATGGTTTGATAATAACTTTCCGCTGACGTAAAATGTCAATTGCGAAAACAAAACGGAGAAGTTTAAGCAATAATTAACTTTAAGCACGCTTTTTAAGAAAGGCCAATAGTGCTTTAAAACAAGGTAACGCCAGTAAAATATACACCTCAAATATAAGTGCACCTGTGCATCAGTCAAGTGCATTAATGCACCTGTGAGTTTAATTGTGTGAGGATTAGTAGCGGAATGCTTTTTCAGATTGATTGTGAGTGCACCAAAAGCTACCAAAATTGGAGAAATCTACTCTTGTGACTTGGCTGCAAAGGAAGATAAATGCACGAAGTTGCCGTTGCCACCAGCTGTAAACAACCCATTGGGTAAGTAAAACCTTTTCTTGAAGTCTTAAAGCGATCTTACAAAAAAGAAATATTTAGATTGGTCTAGCTGTTTTTAAGTTTTTACGAGACTAATGATCAACGATTGATTTTTATATATGTACAAGAGATGAAGTTGCAAGAAGAAGGAGATATATTTATTTTATTATTACATTTGTTTCTTAACTTTGCTACTGACCTTAAAACCATATAAGGTTATACAACTCTGAAGGAAACTACTACAGGCAGGTACTACAGGTACTACAGGCAGAACAGTTTATACACTTTGTCGAGTGTCATTGAAATTTTTCAAAGGAAGAGGAAATTTTCTCGATTCCAGAGTTGGTTCCATACTAAAAATTATTGTTCATAATGATTGGCTTCGCATACCCTTTTATTAGAACCATGTATGCTCTACTCATACTATGATTTACTTGAAATTTTAACAAAGTGTCTCTGATAAAGGTAGGAACGATGCGACTACTTAATAAATAAATTAATTAATTTCAGCTTCTACATTGTACAAACATAACTATTGGTATGGAGCAACCGTGAAGGCGGGGCCATCGTATGTTGTGGTATGTAAATAATAATTATTTTTACAAAACAAAAAAACAAAAACCGACTTCAAAAGACCGACTATTGGGTTATTCATCTATTTGTCGCGCACTTACTTAATGCAAATTTAAGACTTATATGGTTTTCTCATGGATACCATTTATCAGAACTGAAATGGGACCAAATGGGAAGCGTCAGCTTTCTAATAAAAAATCGATCATCAAAATCGATTCACCAAGTCAAAAGTTATGAGGTAACAAACAATAAAAACATACAGTCGAATTGATAACCTCCTCCTTTTTTGAAGTCGGTTAAAAACTAAAAACCATGTAAGTTATGATATTGTTAGTCGGAAATATTGAAAAATAATCTAACGATTATTCACCTACCACTGACTTGCTCGGTGGGGTACTTGGGCGTTTCACACCTCGACCGGTTAAACCGCAGTGTGAATCGCCCAAGTATAATACTTATCTATGCAGTGTTTCACGGAAAAGGTAAGCCACGTATTCACTGAGCAACAATTGTTTATAAACTTTGTTTCAGAAACATAACATTTTGTTTCTGTAAACACTAAGTGTTTCTCGTATGTTAACGTAGTGTTTACAGAAACAAAGTGATATGTTTCAGAAACACGTAGATTTCGTTTCTGAAACAGAGTTTATAAACAATTGTTGCTCAGTGTAATCGTGGCTGTATGCTAAGCTGAAAAAGGCTTATCGTAAACATCGTTATGAAAACCTTTTACTATGGGGTCAACCCTGAAATCACGAAAAAGGTCAGCGGTTCCATACATTTTGTCGGGGGTTGTTGACATTTTTCCATAGAACAGCTGATTTCTTTTTCGCGATTTCGGTGGTGCCTCCATAATAAAAGTTGTTCATAATGATGAGTACTACGAGTCATTTCCGTCTTAGCATCCGAGTACCTCTCCTTTCCTTGTAACCCTGTATTGTAGGTACACCAAAACAATGAAACTAAAACTAAGTAAAATCAAATTCATCGGACAGTTAAAGGGTAGCCTTATCGCCAAAGCCTTTTAGTGTGATGTGATCAATTGATCATCATCATCATATAGCCTTCATTATTCATTATTCCGCTACCTGGGTATAGGCCTCTCTTAGTGTGCCATCTGCCTCGTTCTTGCGCCGAACGGTCCTAAGTTCGACCTGTAGGCCTAGCATAACTTCTGACGTAAAATACGTAACTATAGAAAAGTGTACGCCATTTACGGCCGACAAAGATATATGCCACTTACGGGCGAAAATGGCGTACACTTTTGTATCAAATACTACGTATTGGTACGTCAAAGTTGTGCTAGGCACACTGGAGTGTTCCCACCATACTCAATGCTCAATTCATAATTTCAGTGTGACTTTTTTCTTCACAGACTTGTGCTCCCTTATATGTTGATCAAATTGCTCAACTCATCATAACGAATAGGGATAAAAAAAAGAAAGACAATAGTAAAGGTTAGTATTCAGTCTACTAATATATTAAATGCAAAAGTACCGTGTGTCTGTGTTATAAATATTTTTGAAAACAGAGTTGACTTAACAAGGGGATGAAATGGGTCGATAATGTTTATATGACAAAAAAAAACAGCCGCGAGTAGTATCTAGTATTTATACATACAGGGTTATTCATAAAGGGTATGCTAAGCCGAAAAGGGCTCATAGTACTCATCATTATGAACAACTTTTACTATGGGAGGAACACGAAATTCGCGAAAAACAAATCAGCTGTTCCATATTTTGTCGAGTGTCATTGACATTTTTCTATGGAACAGCTGATTTTTTTTCGCGAATTTCGAGTTCCTCCCATAGTAAAAGTTGTTCATAATGATGAGTACCATAAGCCCTTTTCGGCTTAGCATACCCTTTATGAATAACCCTGTATAGTTTTCAGGCGAGCGAGCTGAATCTAGTAGTATGAACAAAAGGTGATGTGTTAATCTTAACTAAATATATTTTTACAGAATACGGAACCTTCAGTCGATGTTTCAAGTTTACGAAGCTAAATTCGGTGACACCTGTGTACTCGGCCTTGAAACGTCTCGCGCTCACGGATAGACTGAGTCATGCGGATTTGCTCGGTATGATGACTATAAAAATGTGTTTACAGGGGTTCCATTCTAGCGATAAGATATCTCGGTTACTATGTCTTTAGAAATAATTGGCTGTGAGGCTGTGACATACCAACGGACAGACACACAAGTCTCGCCTTGAGGATTCTTTCCCGTACGAGGTTCAGTACCCTAAAAATCATGAGAGTTAGAGTCACCGAGATAATTCTGTACGAGCTAGAATAGTACCCCCTTTTTGATGTCGATGCGACAATCTAATATATACCAGATACCCGGCTGATATATTGACAACCCTGAAATTGCTTGTCGAGCAATTACAGGGTTGCTTGTTGTTGTCGACATTTTTCCATCAACAGATGATTTTTTTTCTCGTATACAGGGTTGGTCCCATAGTTAAAATTGTTTATAATGATGCTGCCATCTGTTTTGGGTTTAAGCCAGGGATACGCTTGGGGACAAATTAATGTCCTACGACATATCAAGCGAAGTCGAGCGATTTCTTGACATATCTGGCGACGTCACGACATTGTGTTTCAGTTTCACTAGGCGATTGATATCATGACACCCGCCAAGCGATACTGCCAGGATATCGAGCAAAGTCCGACAACGTCACGCCACTTCACCTGACGTTGCGGGCGATTCGTGTCGTGCGATGTTGCCAGCATATCGAGCAAAGTCCGGCAACGTCGCGCCACTGCACCCGACGTTGCCGGCGACTCGTGTCGTGCGATGTTGCCAGGATATCGAGCAAAGTCCGGCAACGTAGCGCCACTTCACTCGACCTCGCTGGCAACACGTGTTGCAGGACAATTGTCCCTAAATCCTTTTCATAACATACCTTTTTTTTAAAACCCTGTATACTTAATTATGTTTTAGAGCACGCAATGGATTCTTTGGGTTGGAGCATCGATGTTGATGGCGACGACATTATTATCGGCGGCCCGGCGATGTTTACAGGTACTTACTGTTTTAATCGTTTTTCCATGTTATACAGTAAATCTAATCTAATTAAATTTTTTAAGTACCTTCTATTTTTGTTTAAAATAAAGACAAATATGCAGGCTGATTCAGCCATCCGAACATCGAATTTATTCGGCGATTGTCTTCCGCCCTCGGAAAGAATATGTCAAATCTTTCCGAGATTTGACATATAAATTCAAATATTAGCTTTCAATAGCTGAATTAGCCCGCAGAACACTAAGTTTAAAAAAATTAAGAGTACATGTATAGTTTTTTACACGCCTGTCCAAAAGATAAGGCCAGGCGAATTGGTGGTGAAGCGCTTATTCGCGTTAAAAAAACCGATTTTAGGTTTGGGTATGTATAGAGTTTTCTTGATTCTATCATAATTCCTGATTGCCAAGACTGTTCATTGTATAAGTATTGTATAAGTGTATAGATAAACTATAGGAACAGCTTCGGAGTTTTGGGGACTCTCTTTACAGGACAAAATTAAAAAGGCGAAAATGCAGTTAATCATGAAAGTCTCTCTTAATGTTAAAAGCCTAAATGAACATCAAATATAACTTCCTTACTATTTAATCCTTTTAACCTCTCCAAAAATCAAATGCTTTATCATCACCATCCATACTCCAGAAATGTCTTACCTCTCATCCAAAGGTTGTCTGGAATGGATTACTCCTAGCGATAAGACTGCCATTTCTGGTATAGTTTTGTAATAATCATAATGGTATTTTTGTCATAAGGACGCGCGGCGAAATACGGCAGCACTATCGGTGATCCGATAAGTCTTACAGGATTGCTCAATGAGAAGAAAAGTACGAACTACGAAAAAAGAGTTAACTACAATTTTGGTAAGCTCATATTATTATACATAATATTATAAGTATTGAAAACGGTGCATTCCCAACGAGTTAAGTTAGTGAATATCGGTTTAAAATATCGGCTTTTATGAATGCAAGTATGTACTAGAATTCTATTGAAAATGTGTGAAAAGGATAGCTATAGTCGGTAACGGGTCGGATAACCACTGCTCGATCGAGTTAATAATGAACTTTATTTTTAGGGTACAGTGTCGCTGTGGGATATTTTTCAATGAAAAAAGACAAAATATATGCCATCGGCTCGCCATATGGACAACAGGGACTCGGCAAGGTAAGAAAGTACTTCATATATTATACTTTACCATGTAAAAGTCTTTGTTGATATAATTGCACCTACACATTTACAACAATTCAAAGGCAAACAAAATTCAGACCAAATACCGCAGTATTTAGTTTAGAGTCAGACACAACATGCAATGCAACTTGATTATTTTCAGGTTTCCTTCTACAATTTTGTAAATGGTAAGGCATATTTGAACGCTAAACCTGGTTCAACCGAGGATTTGACAACGAGTGACCCGCTGGCGGTGGGCTCCATGTTCGGGGCCGTGCTGTGCGCCGCGCAGCTCACGAACGACAGCACGGCCAGCACGCTGCTGGTCGGCGCTCCTACCTACGCTTCCACCCACATCAACCAAGGAGCTGTGTACTTCTACGCGCCGGACACCAAGCTACCGGTAAACAAAAAACACGAAACGCTTTGATTCCACTTTTGTTACGAACCGCCGAAATGTGGAACGTTCCACCTGCGTGGGTGTTTCCCATCGACATAAAAAAATAACATCCCTAAACAATGGTGGTACTCGATAGATATAATGGGGTCTTCAAGTCGATAGTGAATCGGTTTCTTTATGCATGCGTGCTCCATCGTAGACCGCATAAGTACTTGCTTACTACCAGGCAAGATGGAGGTCAAACACAAATCTATCATGATCAATAAAAAAACAGGCACAATCTTCGTATTTTCAATTATTACCTCTAAGCCAGGGCAGAGGCCTTAAGGCGGCCTAAAAACTCTGACCCTAGGGCTATCTCGGCCTATACGAACTTGCTTATTATGTTATTTATAGATCTTGTAAAATCAGTTTATAGTCAGTTTTTATAGTCTACTTCTACTATTTTGAGACTCTACTTAAGCTTTTATTATTATTGTTTCAGCTCAAAACATGGTACAGAAAGATCGTTGGAACAAAAAATGATGCATTTTTCGGAAGCGCCATTGTTCGCCTCGGCGATTACAATGGTGATGGAATGGATGGTAAGAATGACTTTAGTTAATTATATTGTTTCTTTGAAGGCTTATCTGATTAAGCCTGCTTAAAGTTAATCGTTGCATATAGTTCTCCGTCTTGTTTTCGCACGTGACATTTCACGTCAGCGAGAAGTTGTCAGAGCGTTTTAAGCAATGACTAACTTTAAGCAACGTTTATGAGAATTTATTGCCCGTAGTCAAAGTTTAGTATTTAGATGTTTGACCCTCAATCACACAAAAATGGCTGAAAGGACAAATTACATTTATGTAGAATGATTTAGGTCATGAAATTTAGTATGAAAGTAGCTTATACGTTAGATATAGATATATAATTGTGTAGTGCATAAGTTTACATGACATTTCAATGCGAACTTATCAACAACAAAAAAATCTTTCTGTCTTCGAGACCCAGTTAACTGTTAAATGTTAAACGGCCAATAGGCCGGCCTAGAAATAATCAGAAGGACGAACTCGACACTGTTAAGAAGCATTGGCCTTCGTTAGCAAAAAACAGAGATGTGTGGAAAGATAGAAGGGCGACCTTTGCCCAACAAAGGGACAAGAAATGCTGAATAACAATAATTCTGTCTTCAGAAATCGCAATAGCGGCCCCCTACGAGAACGCTGGCGAAGGAGCTGTGTACATATACTCCAGCACAGACACAAGCATCACAAACAAGAAAACGGAAATTACATGGATCCAGAAAATAGTGCCATCGCCGGCGATAAAGCGCGTGAGGTCGTTTGGACTCGGTCTGTCAGCTGTGCAGGACTATGACGATAATGGATGCAATGGTTAGTGGTATAAGGAAAGGTCGAAAAAGGCTCATAGTTGAATAACTTTCACTATGGGACCGACCCGAAGTCGCGAGAGAAAATCAGCTGTTACATACGAGTACATTTTGTCGAGTGTCAATGACATTTTTCTATGAAACAGCTGATATTTTTTTCGCGATTTCAGAGTTGGTCCCATTGTAAAAGTGACATACTGTTTCGATGGCTGTCGCTCTCAATAGGAACGTCATGACAGTAAGAGTGATCGAGACAGTCTCGAGTGCCCAAGAATAAGGTCCCAGCCTCCCTAGCCAAGTTACAATTCCATATTCGCAAAAGCTATAGAAAACTAAGACAATGTATAGGAATGACATTTCTGTAATAGAATATACCTCTAGAATCTATAAATTGATTAATTGATTATAGAAATGTCATACCCAAACATTGTCTTAGTTTTTATAGCGTTTGTGATTATGGAATTGTATCTTGGGAGCTGGGTAGCTTGTCTCGAACACAATGAACGACAACTGAAGCCGTTCAACATCGACCTTAAGTTGTCCCAGAGCTCCTTTGGAAGTATGCATATGTGTACCTAATAGCTTGTACAAATAAGAATCATTTTGTGAATATAAGAGTGCGCCAATCACGAAGCAGGGACAAACTAGTTCAAACCCAATTCGAACCTTTTTACGCGCTTTTTATTAGCTTCACTTGTATCTACCTCTATGTTTGTAACCGACTCCTTTGGGCGCGATTTTGACCCACTAAGCGTGTTTTTTAGTTTTTTTGAACTATTAATTATTATTTTATTTTATTTTTTGTAAGTCTATCAACTATCACCAATTTTAGCAGTCTTGCTCTTCTGCTAGCTTTTATTTTTTTAAGTTTTTTCTTAAGTCTTTTTATTTATTTTAAACAGAGTTGGCAATCGGTGCTCCTGAAGACAATGTGGTAATGGTGCTGAATTGCATCGCTTCAGTGACAGTCAAAATTCGTACAGAGATACCAAAGGACCTTAGCGTAAGTGTTACACCGGGTTACACGGAACAATGATACTAAGCCGAAAGGAGTTTTTAATATGAACAAACTATATTTCAGGAAATAAAAATATAAATGTATGTTTAATATTGTATAGGTTTTGAAGAGACTATTGTATGATGAAATTCTTGTATGTAACTGATTTCGAATACCGGGCTATATGGAAAGGGTATGCTAAGCGGAAAAAGGCTCGCAGTACCTACTCATCATTGTGATCAACTTTTACTATGAGACCAACCCAGAATCTGCGAAAAAAAATCAGATGTTCCGTAGAAAAAGTTGTTCATAATGATGAGTACTATGAACCCTTTTCGGTTAAGTATATCCTTTCTTTATAACCCCGCATCATAGAATAAACTTTATTGCCCACAAAACAAATTACAACCGCCAAATTTCAGGATTATTTTTAGTTTTCCACGAATATGAATAATTTTATAACATGTTTATCATATTACTTCTCTTCTAGTTACAAGATGGCGTCATCAATCCATTTAGAAACGAACATCAATTCATATTCGAGTCTTGTTTCGACATGGTCTTTCCTGAAAAACCTCATGACATTTATGCACGTAAGTAAAATTATAAGTACCTACTTAAATAAATGATAATCATAATTTATCAGCTATCTTCAGTAGATGTCCTAACCTTTTTTTTGCATTAGAAGGATAATGGAATTTTTTGTCGTACATTTTGTCGAGTGTCAGTGACATTTTTCTATAAAACAGCTGATTTTTTCGCGAATTCCGGGTAGGTCCTTTATTAAAAGTTGTTCATTATGCTGAATACGATGAGCCCATTCCGACTTAGCATACCCTTTTCTTATAACCCTGTATAACAATCACTAATCTCGATCTAATGTATTTCAGATATTAATGTCAGTGTGCAAATAATTCATGATAGTGCAAAACTGGAAGCAAACGAGAAATGGTATGAAATATTCGTCAAACGAGCGGAAAAGGTCGTATGCAGAAACATAACAGTGCTAGCACCCAAGGTAACATGTTTTTAAAAGCTATTATTTAACTTGCAATGTATATAACTATGTAACAATGTTGTCAAAATTATTTATTTGATTAGTATAATTGATTAGTACTTTAAATCTATATATATAAAAATGAAACCCGTTTTCCTTGGTCACAGCCTCACGCGTGAATGGCTGGACCGATTTCACTAATTCTTTTTTTGTTGTATTTGTTATTATTAGGAGAAGGTTCTTACGGAAAAAAATATTAAGAAAATCTCTCAGAAATACTGAAAAACCCTAAAAACAGCCCTTTTATTTTTCCCAAACTAAAACGAGCTTTATTGCTATTGTATAAAGTTCATATTGAATTGCAAGCACTCACTGTTGTTTAAGCAATGTAGGTATGTTCCTAACGTCCAAGAGTCAATTTGCACTTTATTACCTCTGTACAAAGTTCAAATTCAATCATATCTATCAAAACAGTGTGCGTTTTATACTGATAATTTTTACTATAAATTGACAAGTTAGCATCAACAAACTACGGTTGCTATAGTTACGCAATAGCATGAGAATAGAGGTTATAACAAAGAGTTCCTATAATTATTCTCAACACCTTTGGTCACGCCATCACGCGTGAACGACTGGACCGATTTCAATTTACTCTACGTTTATCCCAAAGTCTACCCGTGCGAAGCCGGGACGGGCCGCTAGTAACAATATAGATATCGTAATGAAGTGTGGTCATATATTTATTCACAGAGACTTAAATTATGAAAATACATATGAATATTAAAACATAATTAAATTAAAAAACTAATCCAATAAAACTAAACTAAACTAATCTAAAAGGCCTGCGGGAATTGTTCAAAAAAAGTTTGTTCGGGTGGAATCTTGCAATTTTGAACCACTTTTCGATGTCCAATTGAGCTGAAATTTGGTATACGTGTGTTACTCCGATGACAATGCAATAAAAGCTTGTTTTTGAAGATACTTTTAAAATTAAACAACTTATTGCTTACTATGATGCCGTGGTAGCTCAGAGGGAGAACAGCCGCTTCGCATTATAGAGGTGGCGAGTTCAAACCCAGACTCGTATCAATGAGTTCTTTAGGACTTATGTACGAATTTACATACCACTGGGTTTTCGGTGAAGGAAAACATTGTGAGGAAACCAGCATATGTCCGGAGAAGAAATTCAATTGTGTATGTGAATCCACCAACCCGCACTTGGCCAGCGTGGTGGAATATGGCCTAATCATCCTTCGAGGGTAGACCTGTATCCCAGCAGTGGGAGGATTAAAGGTTGCATATGATTGTTTACTAGCAGTGAACCGCAGCTTCACCCGCTATACTAGACTAACTGTTTTAAATCTAAATGATTCCAGTTATTTTTTGTAGCTTAAAAGTAGTCTATAATGTTATTCCAGGTTACAGATGACCACGAACTAAATTGTATTTATCTTATAATCTTATTCATATCTGATTAGTCACAAATAGGATAGGTTACTAAGAAATGCTCTTTTGACGTATATTAAAAAACAAAAATATTATAAATATATTTTTTATTTATAACCCACAGAAAGGCAACTACCAGCTTCCTGTCCGCTACGCAATAAAAGCCACTCAGCTCAATCCTCCAGAACAGTCGAATGTTTTCAATACATCCCACGTGGCTCTAACTGATATCAGCAAGTTGTCCGATTCTGGCAACATTTGGCTCATTGAATGCGCGGACAAATACAATTGCAAGCCTAAACTCTCGCTGACCGATAGTATATCTGCGACCATGGACTCGTAAGTGAAAACTGCAGCTCTGATTTTTTTTGTTAAATAAAAAAAAATACACGTGTTAAAATTATAACATTCCTCTTTCTGAGTCTGGAGTTTAGTGGTTACAAACGATTTACTTGGTGGCTGATTCTTTTATAAATGAGTAGGTACAATTTTGGAATTAAATAATACCTAACCGTAGCATGTCGATTATAGTACAGAGGCCGTACTGTGAACTCATAGCGCGAGCCTGAACTAAATCGTGTTAGCTTTTGTCTAACTTCTTCTCTGACAGCGCGAGACGAAAGCCAAGGCGACCCAGTTTAGGCCCGTGCACTTCACAGTACGGTCCCTAAACGTCTACCCTCCTCCAGGCCGTACGTGCTAGGTTCCCCGGAGAAGGTCGTGCTAAATGTGACCTTGAAGAACGATGGCGAGGCTGCGTACGAGGTGTGCGTGCGAGTGAACCCGTCGGCCGGCGTGGGCATCACCAGCGTGCCGGGCGGCTGCGAGCGGCCGCCCAACCAGCACGAGCTGAAGTGCAGGCCGCGCGGCGCGCTGCGCAAGGAGGACGAAGCTTGGGTCAGTTTATTGTAATTATTTCGAAATGTGTCAGATTACACGTCAATAATGGTACAGCTAAATTAATAATACAATAAAATAAAAATAAAATTATGTCAAATATTAAATTAGTAGAATATTATGTTAAAATTGTCACTACTCCTAAAAGCTGTTTATTAGATCATACGTGTATGCAATGCTGCGGTTCCCTAAAGTCGGTTTTTAAATTCTTTCGCTACATTTCATTGATAGGTTCTGGCAACTTTTCTTAGTAATAAACATTTGCGCTGATAATATCAAATTATTTCTAATAACACAAAAAATTATCATAAACTGGAACTGAACCATAGAACTCACTTTAAAACTTGAGAAAGAAGTAAATAAAGCTAATGGCGTAGAGGTAATTAAGCTATTTTTGTTCACAGAATGTATCGGAAATAACATTTGATTTGAGCAGCTTTGATAGCAACCATGAATTCACCAGTATCGCAATTGCCGTGGACGAAACATGCAAAAATGTGAACCTCACATGGAAACACATACCTATCCCGCTGAAGGCTGATCTTAGCAGCATTTTGGTAGAAGGGTAAGAATTTTAGAACTAACTAGAGCTTCGAACAAGTATGATTCTCTCTCTCTATCTTTCCTGGCTACGTATCCTACGTAGAAGTGGAGTCAGGTTTCTTTACTTCGCTCTATCCTCGACATCATCTTCAGAAACATTGCACTTTCATGTCTTTTTGTACTACGAGTACATGTTCTTGTACACCTTGTCTGGTCAGCCTCTGAGACAACTTCTTACTCTGCCTCTTTATATCGTTTGTGCAACAATTTTACAATTTTTTTTGCAACTGATTTTTTGTTTTACAATGCAAGAAGATGAGGTACTTAAGGTTACAGTCATTAGGTTATGTCATATTTCATAGGATGTAGTTGTATAAAATATAAACCGTGACTCTCTCACTTTTTTTCTTTTATGCTATTGAGTTACGAGACGAGCAAATTGTTCGCCTGATTTTAAGCGTTACGTTTTCTCTAGGTATTTAAAATTTATTATTTTTATTGTATTTTAAATGACAAAGAAATAAGTTTCTTCCAGAATATTGGATTCAGGTGTGTCGACCTCAGTAAACATGTCCAAAGATGAAGTTGATGGTAAAACGTTTGAGCACAGTTACACAGTAAGTACTTACCACATCGTATTTGGTATCTAACCGCCAACGTAAAGAGAAGGGTGTGTTATATGTTTAACATGTTTAATAACGAGCTCGGGGCTTTGTGTTTATAATCTAGATACATGAGTTCAGGTACCATAAAGATAACATTTTTTTTTACTATTTAACATGTAACACGAGTCAGTAATAGATAGCAATTTGCCCCAATTCCTATTGCCCCTTTCTACAATGTTTTTTTTTCTAAATTATTTTAGGTAAATATTCTTAATTGGCTAGATGTAACACCTCTTTCTCAGCTGTAAAGCTCTCGAAGTGATATTAAAAAATATATATATATATATATATTTTGTTATGTTTTCTTCCGTAAATTCATATTATAAACTAATTACGAAATATTTCAGATAACTAGCGGTGGGCTCACAAACTGGGCTAACGTCGAAGTAACGGTTGTCAGACAAAACAGATCTTTCATCGAATATGGTCCGATTTACGTGAGTTTTCTCAATGCATTATTATGTACTTTGGCTTTATTTGAAACAAGTTGAAGACATGAAGAGCACCATGAGTTAACGCCATCTAGTTGAATTTTCTTAGAACTAAATTACTCACCAACAAACTATTATTTACTACCTGTGCTGTACCTGTACCTGTGTTTTCCGGGATAAAAAGCCTATATGTTAATCCAGGGTATAAACTACTTTCGTACCAAATTTCATCCGAATCCATTCAGCGGTAATAAATAGGTACACAACTTTCACATTTTATTACATTAGTCGGATCATCATCTACGTGGGGTCGGTACAGTATGTACACTTCTTCGATTCATCTCTATCATTCGTCATATCTGAATACACTCCCTTCTTTTCCATATCATCTTTCACACAGTTCATCCATACTTTCTTTGGTCGTCCTCTACGGCTATACCCATTCACACTAAAGTTCGTCGTCTTTACAGTAGTCGGATATTTTATAAAATATTTTTTATTGCGTATAAGATTCAAGATTTAAGATTTTTATATTAGTTTGATCTTTAACAAAGAAGAGAGTTAAAATTATGTGTGTAATCATTAAATTTAATTCAAAATAGATGTCTTCGGGTAATTCTCCAGTCGACCAATGCTTTGAAACGGCCGAGAATGAGACCATCTTTACGTGCCAGCTAGAAACACTAAACAGCATGCAATCTGCTAAGATCACCATACCAATGAAGATTATCAATCCTGAAATGTTGGGTAAGTCATCAATCATTGTATACCAAAATCGTAACCGACATAGCGGAGGACTATGATGAACTCAAATACCGAACTTTAGAACTTTAACGACCTGTTTGGCTCAGCGGTAGTATATCCTGGTAGGTACGCTGAAAAAAAAATTTAAAAATAAGTCAGTATTTCAAAATATTACTAATTTCAGAAAAGGCAATCGTCGAGAAGAGAAATAATCAATTTACAAAAGTTACGATCAAGTTGAACGACGTAGAGACGAGAAATGACAGGTAAGCAACCTCATGGGCTATTCTGGCGTGCTCGAGATCATCTCTATCTCGCTTACTCTTATGACGTTTCAACGAGAGGCCATCAAAATACTTTGACGTTTTTTCCACTAATTTCTCCCTATCAATTAATTCAATTTATTTTTGCATAAAACAAAAATTTAAAAATTTGCTACTAGTACAAAAAAAAATCACTCGTATTGCAGATTGGTATACATATATGTGAATCCACAAACCCGCACTTGGCCAGCGTGGTGGAATACGGCCTAATAACCCTTCGAGGGTAGACCTGTATCCCAGCAGTGGGAGGATTGAAGGTTGCTGATGATGATGATGATGATTGCAGATTGCAATTTTCAAATCTAATACTAATATTATAAAGAGGAAAGATTTGTATTTTTGTATGTTTGTGGAATAAACTCAAAAACTACTGGACCGATTTCAAAAATTCTTTCACCATTCGAATGCTACATTATCCCAAAGTAACATAAGCTATATTTTTTTTTTCTTTTTTTTTTTATCCACAGCGAAGCGTGGCAGGACAGCTAGTTTTATTATAAACCTTCCTGTCTCTTTACCTATTACTTGTCATTTACAGCCTGTTCCCTCCCACTGCTGGAAAGGCCCAGCCCCTGTTTTCTTTTTGAAAAAGGTTTGCTTTTTTTTTAACTTACTTTTGTTGATATTCCAGCGTGACGACCGAGTTCTATCTGGGTGGACGACTGAACGTTTGGATCATAGTGCTCGCATCACTGATCGGTCTACTTCTGCTGCTGCTCATCTTCTTCGGACTGACCAAGGTATGTATTGAGAGTTCTGAACTTCCTTCGGGGAAGAACCCTTAGGCGAGACTGCGGTGTATGTTTGTCAGTACAATGTCGAAGTCAATTATCTCAGGAAATATAATAGCTAGCGGTCTGAAATTTGGCATACGCTATGTCACGTTAAGCGCTACAATTTGTAGAAAAAACATGCTGGAAAATAGGTCTTGACCTGAAAATTGGGTCCTGAAATGAGATATAAAGTATTAATTTGGACATTTTAAAACAATTTTCATTTATTTTTAACTGCGTGAATAATTCAATACACTGAGCAGTCAGCTGATGGTTTTAGTTATAGGTACCACTGAATACTAGTTTTATTTACAAAAACAGACGGACACCGGGCTCTCACCACAATAATCACCACATGCAATCCTTTTTACTATTTTGGTACGGAACCCTAACACTAATTTTGATAGGTCTAAAATATTGTTGTCTTTGTTTGATTTACAAACCAAAAGGACAGCGATAATTTAAAAATGATTACGAATATATTTGGAAGTCATGAACGAAATTTTACGTTTCCGATTTAGGTAATGTATGTTTTTTTTTTCTATAAAAATCCTATTATTATTTTCAGTGCGGCTTCTTTAAGAGAGAAAATAAACAAGAGTTGGAGAATGTGCGCAGAAGTATCAGGAGACAAACAGTTTTGGTAAGCGCCTTTAACAATCCAAACGACGAAATTAAGTTTATAGAAGTCATACTGTTTTATTTATTACTAGCGACCTGCCCCGGCTGCGCACGGGTATGAAATATATGTTACTCTACTCGCTAATGATGTAGGTACCTAGGTACATTGAGAAAAATGGCCATCAAAATTTCCGATTGATTCACCTAAAATAGTACTAGCACCAGTTTTAAGGGTGACAACCATTTATTATGATAGTTCTCGCCGTAAAACCTGATGCTAATCATCGTACTTTTTGGCGATTTTCAGCATGCTGTATGCTCCGTACTTTAAAAGAATCCATCAGAATTTTGAGGGCCATTTTTCTCAGTATAGCTTTATATTGGTTTTAAATAAACTCATTCTATTGAACAGCGGCGTACGATGATGGAAGGCGTGCGACTGCCGCCAGGCGAGGGCGACCGGCGCTCGCTGCTGGCCTCCGTGCCGCAAGAGACCGCCATGCAGGCCGCCGCGCGCGACAAGCGCGTGCGACTCGACTCCAACGCCACCCGGAAAAAGTAATGCTGAGAACGAACGAACGAAAGCGGGCGAGTGCACCTGTCCGGCCAATCCTCTCTATCATCTGGGACTCTTGTCTTGGGCGCTAGCGGTTGCGGGTTGATTTACACGTAACGAGTGGCGAGTCAGTGCCAGTTTGACGGCTAGACAGTCTAGAACCATGGTTTATTTGTTCGGTCGAGTGTGCCCATTTACAGTCTCGCGTAAATCGTTACGTGTAATCAACCCATAATCTCCGCTATCTTATGTTACTGTCATGACATTGATGAGAGTAACAGTGACCGAGATAATATCTCGCTCGCCAGAATAAGGTCTCTTAGAGCACAGCAGTAGGCCCGCCGAGTCGAGCAAAGGCACAGCTGTACCATCTTTTTCTCGGATTTCATTTTAAATGTGCCGCGTCCTCGCGTTCCGGCATTCTTACTACGGAAATCAAGTCGCATACTCGTAAGTACGGGACAGAACAGAGACTCAATTTAGGTAAATGACAATGTTTTGGCCGAGCAACTAGAAACTCTTTACTACTTAATTCTAACTTCAAAATGTTTTAAATATCGTATTTTTATTAAACTGAAATCATTGGAAACAAATTGATTAAAATACAGATCATTCTATTTTATTTTATAAGCTCTACATAAACTTTGTATGAATAAGATATTGTACAGAATAAAAGTAGGTACTTTAAATTGACGTAGGTGCAATTTAGTTGTAACTTTGTATTTTTGGGAATATAATTAATTATAAGAAAGTTGTCATTGGATAAAATATGATAGATGTTGTATTGTAATGTTGATAAGAAATTTATTATTACTACCGCTTATTTAAATATAATTTTAAGAGCTTGTGCTGAGAATAGCTTTTAGCCAGTGTTTTTCTTCAGTCTCTACAACTGCTAGTGTTTGAAAATTGGTGACACAAGACTTTCTTGTAATCCAGTGGTTGAACCAGTAAAAATTCCGCTGTTTTGACAGACAGTCGATCAAATGTGTATGCAACAGCTGTTTAATGCTTAATTTCTGTTGTGGCTGTGAGCAATAAATAATTTATTCATGGATATCTGCTGTATTTTTTTTACATATTACCGGTGAAGATTTAACGCAAAGGACACGGATGGTTCAATTTAAATGAATAAATAATACACCAATTTTGCTCATATAGTGTTTTTTATAAATAAGTTTATCCATAGGTACATCGTTTTATAATGTTAGGCCTGTGTTGGAACTTCTTTCTCGCAAATGAATGCGTACTCGTGTTCGCAGTAGACGTCGTTCAGAAGGCCGTCGTTCTTGAACAGCGTGCCGCAGAACTCGTTGTCGGCCGCGTTGTTGGGCTCGCCGGGAGACCACACGGCGAACCCGGCCTCTGCGAGCGTCTCGTCTGTAATGTGCACAAGCCTTTACAAAAAGTACAATAACTCGGTCATTTCGCCGATCTACAACATGGGGCGTTTTAAAAAGGGAGTCTACGAGCACCTCTTCGGGCTGGGAAAGCACCATCAACACCGCTAGTGTTGTAGATGTTAGTATTGTGCGCTAGTATTGCACTATTCGTAAGGACGGCAGTTTAGCTATCTAGATTATTAGATGATTTTATTGTTAACTACAACTGCGTTTTGCAGTTTCACCTGGATATGATTAGTAACTTTAGCTGCACCCCGCGGTTGCAGTCGTATTTCCCGGGATATAAAGTAACCTTTTTGTGGTATAACCTACATCTATATATATAAAAATGAAACCCGTTTTCCTTGGTCACGGTCTCACGCGTGAATGGCTGGACCGATTTCACTAATTCTTTTTTTGTTGTATTTGTTATTATTAGGAGAAGGTTCTTACGGAAAAAAATATTAAGAAAATCTCTCAGAAATATTGAAAAACCCTAAAAACAGCCCTTTTATTTTTCCCATACAAACGTTTTCTAACTAAAACGAGCTTTATTGCTATTTTATAAAGTTCATATTGAATTGCAAGCACTCACTGTTGTTTAAGCAATGTAGGTATGTTCCTAACGTCCAAGAGTCAATTTGCACTTTATTACCTCTGTACAAAGTTCAAATTCAATCATATCTATCAAAACAGTGTGCGTTTTATACTGATAATTTTTACTATAAATTGACAAGTTAGCATCAACAAACTACGGTTGCTATAGTTACGCAATAGCATGAGAATAGAGGTTATAACAAAGAGTTCCTATCATTATTCTCAACACCTTTGGTCACGCTATCACGCGTGAACGACGGGACCGATTTCAATTTACTCTACGTTTATCCCAAAGTCTACCCGTGCGAAGCCGGGACGGGCCGCTAGTTTACCTATATAATTTAATCCAAACCCGTTCTGCCGTTTTTGCGTGATTGAGCAACAAACATTCAAACATCTATGTAAACATACAAACTTTGACATTTAATAATATTAGTAAGAATTGACGCATATTTACGCGAGTGCTCACATCTTTTAGAGCTACGCCCAATTTATTGGGAATCTAAATCCTCTAGCGTTTAATGGGGGCCCCACACAATCGAAATCCATATAAATTTCATAGAGCCTTCCAATCCAAATCTACTGCCGTTCCGTGATTTACGCTAGCTTTAAAATTGATATAAATAGCTTACTGAATATAGTTTTGAAGACTATAGTCTCATTTCCAACTGGCTTGTTGGCTCTGAAGCCCGCGAAGAAGAACCAAGAGGCACGAGCGCCCCTCAGCCGGGGGGACTCCTGCATGAGGCTCTGCACCGTAGCCCTCTCAGCTTCCGAGTTGAGGACGACCAGGTGGGCTCCTTCTGAGCGGCACTCCGCGTACGCCTCGTTCCAGATGGCAGCACTTCGAGGGATCGAGTAGCAACTGCCCACTGTGGCATTGTAGTGGTAATCTGGAATGTTAAGTGAAAGCTTATAATTACTTATTTAATGGCAAACGAAAAAAAGAGAAGTTATTTGTGTGATACTTGAAATATAAGATGTTATATCTTCTATTTGCCCTGAAATTTCGCTGGAAACATTGCCCTTTAAACCGGAACAGAGTAGTGCTTGCTCATTACCTACTGCTTGGCGGTAAAATAGTGACAAAGGACTGACCTACAACAAGGACGACCTTATCGCCTCCCACAAACAAATTCAGTTATTTTCCACTTCATCCTTTTATGCATTGGTGATTGGCTGTGTCTCTCGATATTTCAAAAGCCTTTGACAGGGTCTGGCACGAAACCCTTACTAGCAAGCTTCTTTCTTACGGGTTACCTGTTGGTCTCTGTACTTGGAATGCAAATTTCCTGAGGGAATGATCGATTTGAGTTGTCGTTGATTGGTTGGCTGCTTGTCTGATTTAATGGCTATTAATGCCGGGGTACCTCAGGGGTCAGTACTCTCCGCAACTTTATTTCAACTGCACATAAACGACTTGCTGTACCCGGTATCTTTAAGTACACAGATGACAGCACAGTTGTGGAGAAGTATTTTTCCAGTCCCAGGGCTAAAAAGGCGAAAACTATGGCGTTGAGAAACTATATAGTGGAGCGAATGAATCAGGCTCCTTCGGCTGTCTCTTAACGGGGCGACGGGCACCTTGTTTAATTCAATGGTGGTAAACCCAAAAAGTGTCAGTTTACATTATGTCCATTCAGAGTGAATTAGTATTTTCTAAATTTGCGTGCTTCATCTTCGACTACATGGTCGCTTACCAACAGGCGAGTTGGTACAGAGGATTTATTCATTATAAAAAAGGTGTCTACCTACTTACTGTTACTAAAGAGGTCGCATCGAGAGTCGTAGGGTGCGTTTTTGGCATCCACTTTGCAGACAAACGGCAGTTCGTTGTAGCACGGGGTCTCTTCAATTGCTCCCTTGCGGGTCAGCACGTTACAGGGAGTCCCATAGTGGTGGTCCTCTTCGGGATCGGTTACTGGAAACCGTGGAAACAGAGATGAGTATCACTCAGCGTCGGCCCGAGAACGAGAGGAGCGGTGGCTCTAATGGGTTGAATACACGTAACGAGTACAGTAGCGAGACAGTGCCCTTTGGTTGAGTACTCGGTTTGTATGAACAGTTTGACGAGGCGAGACA
This sequence comes from Alcis repandata, assembly GCA_949125135.1. Classification (NCBI taxonomy): domain Eukaryota; kingdom Metazoa; phylum Arthropoda; class Insecta; order Lepidoptera; family Geometridae; genus Alcis; species Alcis repandata. Next base: position 2,470,745 of record OX421226.1, on the reverse strand, counting down.
GTCACAACTATCATGATTTTGTTTGCTCGGCCGAGTGTGCTCATTTACTGTCTTGCCACTGAACTCGTTAGTTTAGTATACCTCATCAGCCCATAAGTGCCAGTTAGCGAAGGGCGCTAAAACGCCAAATCTGAAAAACATTTTCAAGCTATTCATTTTGTTGTGGCAGAGGGGCACTGTCACTGTGGTGGGTGAAGTGAGCAGTTAGCAGAGGTCGTTTTATCCTGATTAAGTGCTAGGGCTAGCGCTGTTATCTTACTGTCACTAAGTACATAAGTAACGTACGTAAGTGTTAGCATAGACGGTCTATTTGTTCTACAGCATTAGGTACTAAGTTCACATATTGAATCGTTAAACTCTAACGGAAGAACGCGGTATATCCCGGATACGATTTAAACGGCTATTCACGTGTTAACAACCTGTAGTATGTATTCACCGTGTATTGTGTTGAATAGCTTACGGTTAATAATAGCCGGTTCTTCCGCCGACTCATGGCCGCGTCCGTCCGGCTCGATCCACACGTGTGGACCCAGGTCGGGGTATTTTTTGAACATGCCATGCACTTGGACAATATCTTCGCGGGTCAGGGGGGCTAGGAGAGATGCGCCTTCTATTTCGCACACCTAGAAAGATGGCACATAATTATTAGTAGGTAGGTACATAAAGAAACAGCTTATGGTATACCAGTCACTGCAACGTCTTCTTTCCCTTGGTTTTCTTAGGACGCTTTCATACTTCTTTACTTGGAACAAAGCAGTCAGACGCGTATATAGTTACATACAATCCTAGCGTATATAGGCTGGCTATTAAACATTTTTCTACAAACAAAAGGATTACCTACCTACAGATAAACAAAGATAGACCGTTATAAATAATAAGTCAATAGATAATTTATTATTCTAAAGTTCAGGATAGTTAATTAAAGTATTAGAAAGAGTTTTGTTCAATTGTTTGCGAAATAACATTTACTCTAAGTAACCACTAGTACACACGCAGCAGACAAGCTAACGGCTGACCTCACGATAAGCGGTCATTGTCGTCATAGGTATCTCCAAGATTGGTTGTGCTACTGATGCAGTTCAGTCGGTTAAGATCACACGGTGGGTGGTAAGAGAAGTAAGCTGCTCTTACTACTCACCGTGATTACCCATCTTGTGATGATTCACTACAAATGTCCTCCTCAGTGAGGCATCATGACCTTTCCTAGAGTCACCAGTACCTACGGATAAAAAAGTAAGCTCGTATATGCCGAGTAGTTAGCATTGGCGTCAGGGTTTTTAGGCCGCCTGAAGGCATTGCTTGCGGTAGCTGTCAAAGGACAAACAACCGAGACCTCCAATTTAACGTGTCATCCGAGTTATCCGACCCACGGTAGCGCTCAGCTGTGAATGCTACCTACGCCATAGTTTGTAAGATGAAGATGAATCTTACTTACGCTCTGGACTTGCCATCCTCGGCGAAACTCGGTGTGTAGTTTATAAAACGCGTCCGTGCGCTCGTTGTACTCGTAGTCGGCTCGGTAGCGCTTGGTGACGCTGGGCGGGGGAGCGCACAGGGTTGTGGCTGCAATGAGGGCATAACCAATGCAAAATACCTGTAGGTATTATTAGCTTTGAGTGTGCCTAAATCTGGCTATCCATTAAAAGTGTATCTTACGATACACCGTCGAAATTACACTTAGTTTACATTTGGCAAACGCTCGGTTGACAGACCCACTTGTCTTTACTCATGGGTAGAAAATACCAAAAATAAAAGATAAAAACAAAAAGAAGAAAAAAGATGTATTGTACCTATTGTTATTGAAAAGATTTGATGATTTGTATATTCAGAAAAGCGAGTAGAGTGGAGTACCTAGAGCGGACCGTTCACCGTTGGCTTTTCTAGTAGGTAACAAACACCAAAACAATAAATCCAAAATTCCAAAAAAAAAATCATTGAAAAATTTTAGTTAACTTTCCAAAGCACATTTTTGAAATCAAATGATACTATGAAAATTCGCAAAGACCTTGAACCCAGAAATAACAAAAGCTCCTTTATATCGAGGAAATGTTAATGGTCCTGTAAAATTGCGGGTAAAACTGCAAAACGCAGCTACTTTATAAACAAAACCAATGTAATATCATAAATTCCTTTATTAAAAAAAAAAAAATCACTTACCGAAAAACACACCCAAACCGATAACTGCGTAATTGAGCATGTTTACTAAAGGACTGCACCCCGAGTAAACTGGAGCACTTCTCACGGAGTTCTGCCTTAACTTAGCAATATACTTACTCGTAAACAGCGTCCCTCTTATCAGACCCTGACCACTAAACGATAAGGTGAATCATTATTTAGTATTACTAATTAATAAACTACATTAACACTTTAACTGCTGCTAATAATCACATGTGTTTGTGTTTTACGAGCCTGACGTATGTAGCCGCATTCGCAGAACAGAGCCCTATTTTTGCGAGTGAGATATTATCTCGGTCACTATCGCTCTCATTAGAAATATCATGACAGTGAGAGTGACGGAGATAATCTTGAGCGCCCAAAAATAGGGTTTCAAGAACCTAACGGCACGCAAAATTTCTGTAACAAAATGAGACGAGTTGGTAAGTATGTTACTTTGTATAGGCCTTCAAGTAGGTAAACAAGATAAATGCGTAAAATCCCAGAACGAGTTGTCTTAAGAAACCAATAATATTTATTTATGTAATCATTATCAATTTTCTTGGGAAATAACGCGAGGGAAATAAGTACAACACATACTCGTACGACCACACAACAATTTATTTTCGGTTATCACTGGTAAGTAATCAATGGTTACTCATAGCGGTGATATGCTACGCTGTATGAGACGTTTTAACTGTGGCTTATTACGGTTATAATGTCAGCGAGAGATAATATAGGTATAAGTACAAAAAACAAAAAACAAAAACCGACTTCAAAAGACCTACTATTGAGTTATTCATCTATTTGTCGCGCACGTACCTACTTAATGCAAATTTAAGACTTATATGGTTTTCTCATGGATACCATTATCAGAACTGGACTAAATTAAAATGCGACCACACGGGAAGCGTCAGCTTTCTAATAAAAAAAGAATCATCAAAATCGATTCACCCAGTCAAAAGTTATGAGGTAACAAACATTAAAAAAAAAACAGTCGAATTCTTAACCTCCTCCTTTTTTGAAGTCGGTTAAAAATATGATTACCTGCCTATTCATTATGATTATCATCTACTGCATTCTTTACCCCACTGTTTTGGGTATAAGGCGTTATTTTATGCCATTTGCCTGGATCACAAGGTAATCATGTTTGATCCGTAATTTCCGTGATTCATGAACTATCCCGAGATTTATTATTACACACAATATCGTCGTCTTATCTCGCTGCCGCATGACCGACGCTCTACTTAACTTGCCTCGGCCACCACTCTGGTAAGACAATAATAGTAGTCGGTAGTAGGTAGGTGGAAATGGTGCCTCAGGTAACACGATAGGGGGGCATCAGTGTGACTTCGTCAGAGATCCTGGTGCCCCCTGTCAAGCACAGAGGCTGGCCACCGAGGGGGTTTTAGTGGGTGTAACCTCACATAACCCGGTTGCTCCCAAAAGCAGCCGGATATCTTTCCAAGATTTCCCCCCCGTCAACAACAAAAAAAGAAGGTAGTAAGTAGGTAGTCTTACTTATCTGTCATCACTTCACCTAGCTACATCTTCTGCCCAGCTCCACTTTGGATTTATTACCGGTTCCCAAGCGTCAAACGTTAGTTCTTGGTCAGATTTCCATGGTCCGGTCTCGATCTTGGATTTTTTATCCGGGCGTAGATCTCTCTATGATATCTGTGCAATTCTGATTTTGTTGACTGACTTATGAGTATTGAAAGCTTTCATGTTTCAGTGCCATACGTCGTTATGTATGCTTCTACAGGGTTATTCATAAAGGGTATGCTAAGCCGAAAAGGGCTCATAGTACCTACTCATCAATATGAACAACTTTTACTGTGGATCAACCCCAAATCCTGCTGCTGTTCCATACGATTTGTCGAGTGTCATTGACATTATTCTATGGAACAGCTGATTTTTTTTCGCGAATCCTAGGTTGATCCCATAGTAAAAGTTGTTCCTAATGATGAACTATGAGCCCTTTTCAGCTTAGCATACCCTTTATGTATAGCCTTGTATAGGTACCTCCACGTCAAAATATGTTCTAGCAGGTAGTGACATTGGTTAAAGACGCGAGTTTTTAGATAGGTACTGGAATATGACTCGACTTGAGGAATAAGGGTGTTCTTCAGTGTTTTGAAAGCATCTCCATCCTACAGTTTTTCTTAATAGGTAGTCGAAATAAAACGACGTTTTTGTAATGAAGCACCTAGTTTAATGTCAACCCGACAGACCACTTCTGTCGAGACAGCTCGAGACCATTTACGAGCAGGCGCTGAAATCTCTGGAGGAGCCTGTCTGCCAGAGACATTATCATACTTGGCTTATGTATGGACCTCCTTCTCGCAAATAAACGCATACAGAAGATCGCAGTTGGCGTCGTTTAATTTTCCGTCAGACCAAAACAGCGTGCCGCAGTATTCGTTGCCCAAATTGTTGGGCTCGCCAGGAGACCACACCGCATACCCTGCCTCTGACAGTGTCTGGTCTGCAACGGAAGAGCATATTAGAGCATACACGCATATGACGTACCTACACACAAAATCTATGCTAGAAAGAGACGGGGCGGAGTCAAATTTGAGGTGCGTTAGAGCGATAAGAAAGACTATCCAGAGACAAAAGCTAAGGCTCAACAAATATATTTTTAAGCTATACAGCTAAGCTAAGCTATTAAACTATTCATAAAAAAAGTTCCATAGAAAAAATGTCAATGACACTTGACAAAATGTATCGAACAGAACAGCTGATTTTTCTTTTCGCGATTTCGGTTTTGTTCTCATAGTAAAAGTTGTTCATAATGATGAGTACCTACTATGAGCCCTTTTCGGCTTAGCACTGTATTCATATCTTCTTCGTACTTACTAAATATAGTTTTGTAAACCGCAGTTTCATTTTCGACTGGCTTGTTGGCTCTGAAACCCGCAAAGTAGTACCACGAGTGCTGGCCGCCCTCCACGCGAGGAGTGTCTCTCATCAGGCCGAACACCGCATCCATCTCAGCCTCAGAGTTGAGGACCACTAAGTGGGCGCCCTCATTGCGGCACTCCGAGTAAGCCTCGTTCCAAGAGGCCACCCAGCGACGTATGCTGTAGCAGCTGCCCACTGTAGCGTTGTAGTGGTAATCTGGAATTTAAATATTATTTATATTTGTTATAAATTACTGGGACGATATAGAAAAAGAGAGTATGTTATATGTGTGCGGTTTTATTACTTATATTTATATATAGGTAGATTTACCTACTGTGTTGGTCCCACAAAGAAATGCTTACCGCTAGCGAAGACGTCGCAGTGACTATCGTAGGGCGCGTCCTTAGCGTCCACTTTGCAGACAAAAGGGAGCTCTTGGAAGCAGTTCACCTTCTCGATGTCACCGCGTCGGGACAGCACGGAGCAGTCACCCGCAACTGGATAGAAGTGCATTGTTCCGTCGCCGTGTTCGACCAGATGTATTTCGGTATAGTCTGGTTCTTCCGAAGCCGATACTAAAAGCCAACAAACATAAAGGGTTCTTACTCATAAACATTGCCTAACTTGAAAATTGCTTATAACCTATTTCACCCGCTTTTTCAGAATAAGAGAAGTTAAGTTAAGTTACAGCTTTTTTGCGTGAGCAACAAACATTGGTAGGCAACAAACAATCGCACAAAAACGGCTGAACCGATTTATATGAAATTTGGAATAAAGGTAGCTTATAACCTGGATTAACACACAGGCCACTTTTTATCCGGGCAAATGCGGGTAAAACGCAAGACGCGACTAGTTTAAAATATAAATCGGATCAACAGCCTTCCTCAGCGTCAGTGGTCTCACTTACAGTTAATAATAGCTGGTTCTTCCGCCGATTCGTGCTCGTGCCCATCCTCCGCGACCCACACGTGCGGGCCCAGCTCGGGGTATCGCTTGAACATGCCATGGACTTGGACTATATCCTCGTGGTTCACGGGTACCAGGAGAGATGCGCCTTCTACTTTGCACACCTAAAACAATGGGATATCATTAAGAGTTTATAAGACGAAGGTTTTTTTTTATTAATAATAATAGGCTTGAGTTTGACCGCCATCTCGCCTGATGGTAAGCAACGATGCGGTCTACGATGGAATAGGTACAGGAGGTACCTACTCATAAAGCCTGTACTTATATATCCCCCTGTAAACTCATACCATGACTGTTGTACTTTTATAATCATGTTTAAAAAATTACAATAAAAGTTACATGTTTATAAACTGAAAGAGTTCCTCCGCAGCCGCTACGTTAATTTCCTACCGCATCAGAGGTAGCAGATTTTAAGCGTGATTCAGACCGTGTCTGGTATAGGTAGGTATACAATAATTGGCTATAATATACAAACAGACAGACACCGGAGTCTCACTATAAAGACTACATACCTGAAGGGTATGCAACCCTAAAAATCGATGCACCATCATGCTGTCTTCGTAACATTCGTGGAAGACTCCGATTTCCAAGACACGGTTATCCCACACCCAGTTTGCAAGGCAGTGATTATAAAAGTAAAGTAAGCACCTACAATTTTTTTGAACGAAATATTTTGAATTTTGAATTAAATCTTACGTTTTCAAGATCCCTATTTCGACGCGACTCGGTGTGTAGTTTATAAAAAGCGTCGGTGCGCTCGTTGTACTCGTAGTCGTCTCGGTAGCGCTTGCTCACGCTGGGCCGGGGAGCGCACAGGGTTGAGGCTGGAATCACAAGGCTCTGAACTGAACCACTGAACGCTGTATAGCCCCGCAGGACGTACATCATCTCTGGCATTAGAGCCATGCATTTACGGCGAACCGTCATGAATAGCAGCCTTATTGTATTTATTCCTCAAAGAACGATTGCTTCAACGATAGGGCTAGAATTAGAACGGTACTGACCCCCGATCATCGTCTCACTGTGTAGACGGATGTGGTCTCTCGCATCATCGTCTACAGCCTTCTCCTTCCCACTGCTGGGTTTAGGCCTCTCTCCTCTCATGTCAGCTGCCTCGGTGATATGCCACCGGTCTACGTTCAGCCCGCGATATTGACTATGTCGTCGACCAATCTCGTTGTCTCTACCAACTTGGAATGTTCCTTTAACGAGCTATTGAAGGCTGGTTCGCGATACGCAACGAGACACCAGCGATTCTTGACTTTGAAGGTTGCTTCCTTCACGACCTTTCTCAAAAAGTGCTTTTACTATATCACTTATCTAGAGAAAATATCACTTTACCTGCATTTGAAGTCTTTACACTATCTACTAGATTTAATTAAAGAATGTGACTATTTTACGATTTTACCAAGAGCGCCGATGTGCTCTTGTAGAAGGATGTCGAATTTACTTAATGAATAGGTATCTAGTGATGAAGTATCTAGATTGAATATAAATATTTTGCATTTACCTACACCTAGGTACGGACTTGCATAAAGTCGATTGATACCCAAAATTTTAATGCAACTCAAAATACTTAAATCATTACTTTAAAACACATCATTATAAATAAATTATATTACGTACCTTCACACCTACCCACCCAATATTATGTAACTAAGTATCGCACGTAGAATTATTAGATATAATAAAATACAACCTGAGTGCTTAGTTATAATAATATAAGTACCTACATATATGACAGTTTAAAACATGGATAATAAGTAAATCCACTTACCGATTAAAACAGTTAAAACAACAACTACGCAGTTCACCATCTTTAGTTAAAACACACTGCACTCCGGATACCTAATCTTGAACTGTTGTTTCAGAGTATTCGTACAGTGATTTATAAACGTGTCAATGATGAGACCCTGACCACTGATAAGGCATTAGCTACGTACTTTTTGTCATAATTAATTAACAGGGAATAACGACTATCGTCGTCAATAATAACAAAATGTTTCAAAACCACGTTAGTTTGCATATGTACGTAATTGTAGAAATTATCGTAGAATAGTTACGACCTGCGGTTTTACCCTTCTCAAATCTTTTTTGTTTTATGATTTAAGTTTCAATATTTTGGATAAATTTTAAGTTAATCCCAAAAACTTTTACTAACTAATCTATCAAGCGCTACCACTAGGCTTCGTACCTCAAATACCTGGCTCCATTGCAGTGTTGCTTTAACACTCGCCGCAATTGTTATTTCTTTATAAAAGCAATGTAGTGATAACCTCCTTTACGTGTAATTGCTTACAATAAGAATGTACCATAATAAAGATTTTATCTATCTACTTGGCATTTCACGAGCTAAAGCTAGATAAAATGTCAAGATCATGATCTATTCTTGTACCGTGGTCAAAATAAAACTAAGCAATCACATCTTTATCAATGTATGTTAAACTGCCTAATGTAAATCTTAAATTATATCAATAACCGAAGGTTCAAAACCCAAGAAATTTTCTAAAACAATGTTAGGGAAATCAAAGCCTATTTCTACATGCGGTGTATTCTGACGTCCTAAGCCCAAGAACGGCATCTCAAAAGAAGTGCTGTATTTTTTACGCTTCAGGATAAGTACGAGAAGGCGCCTTTAGCGCTTAAGGCCTAGGCGTTTTACGTAATTTTTCAAGCTATTCAGATGCATGGAAAACAGTTTTTTTTTAGATACCGCTTTGGGCTGAGGACGGCAGTATGGTTGGCAGTAAATAAAAACACATATTGTAATTATGCAGTAGTTTATTGTTACAAGTGACGCGAGCGCAGAACCACATCTCTACGTCCGACGCTCGCACTACACACGCATACTCGGACACACATACAAGCTTAAACATACGTGAAGCCTCTTATTTACAGTAGGTAAGCATAAGACGATTGGCCAGAGAATGTGAGAACTTAATCGAACGAAATCAAATTTTCGTACAAAATTAGAAGTTTCTTACATTTTGTTCTTAGTTACGTAATAAAAAATATTTTACTACATTCTTGAATGAATTTTAAGAAACCGAAAAACAAGTACACTTATAAATGTGCCCGCGTATGTATAGCTACAAAATTATTACAATAGTTTTGGCAGTTCGCAACAATATGGTAAAATGCATCTAAGTAACTCCGTACACGACAGAAACACGTATCAATTTATATATTTACATTTTACATGACGTTTCTGGGTCGCTTCGAAAAAAATCAAATTACATCACAAATTGCTTAAATAATCCGTTTGTGAGAATTAACTAAAACCTTGTCAACAATACATACAGTAAGGTCGGAAAGTGCGAGCTGCTCTAAGCAAAACCCGCCGTGTGAAACGAATTCTACAACAAAACTCGTTGAGCGTAAATATGAAACAGCTTTTGTCACGTCCATACTGTATGTATGCTGTGTCTATACATCGGACCTTTCGACCGCGTCCTCCCATCGGTCGCAAAGCGAACATTTCTACTAAGTCTTACAGTGAACGTTGTCTTGGGCGTTACAATGACGAAAATGACAGCCATTTGATATTAACTCTAATTTTAATAGTAACTTAAAAACGACTATCAGTGCACAAAATACCTACTATTTACATTTAAGACTGGTAATACACATTAAATTAATAATCGTATTTATAGACACGAAGAGTACAAATTATTTTCTCGTATTTTGTATTTTTTTTTTAATTTTTGTATGTAAATAATAAAGACAGTAATGCATCATTACTGGCTCAGAACTAATCGCAGAGGCATATAAGTAGTAAAACCTAAATCTTATCTATATAGTACTATATTTACACACGTTACAAATGAAAGAATCGATGCGCCTCCGCATTCGAGTTAATCGAGTGTGCGATTATTTAAACGATAAAAAAGCGTCGACTGACTGGCCTTACGACTAACAAAGAGTACAAACTTGGTGTCACTAACAACTAAAGATCACTTGTGTGTAAAAATGAACAGTCGTGTACTTAAAACTTAAAATAATTATACGAGATCTCTGAAAGTCTGGAAACGCAATACGTACAATTACATAAAGTAAAAAGCGTGTCAACATCCTCCATTACAGATACAACCCCTGAAAGTTCACTTCAATTGCGCTGCGAAATTCACCATTTGAGATATTTATCTACTCTATTTACAATCATCGTAATAATGGAGGACAAGACTACAAAGCGAATACTACAACTTAGGAGAGAGAGCCTCGACATTAGCAACAGTGGTCACAACGCCTGGTTCTACTGAAACGTTGCTTGACGACAAAATCGGTCTCACATTGCCATGAAACAAATTATGTCACTATAAGTTGCACAACCGCGCGGGTTGCCAGTTAGGACAGCTCCTTTCAAAGCTGTTTAATTTTTTGTCAGTACGACAACTAAATTTGTATCGTAATGCATACTAAAGGTCACATACCCACTGTTGCAGATGTCGTGACCCCCGCCCCGGGACAATTAGCTACTATAACCGACTATTATTTACACGTCACACGCGGTGACTTGGTGTTGTACAGGGTGTAATGGGACCCCAGTGAAGTCCTAACCAAAATAGAGACCGCGACAATAGACAGAAACGATTAGTAAGAGACAAGTATATTTTCCAAGTGGTGGTTACTTTTTATACCCATAGGTAAAGACAGTCTGGCTTAGACGTTTTTCTAAAGATTGTCTGTCAGCAAACATCGTAGGAATTCCATCTTATCGGGCCTCTTTTTTGGTATTCTTCTGTTTGGGAGTCCCAGAGTTTATTAATTACGCCTAACGGATCACAGTGACAGTTATCTGAGATAAGGCAAGGTGGGTCTGTCGCGACCGCGTCTGAGTGTTCACAACTTTTTAAAGAAATACACCAAGATTTGTAACCAAAACGTTCATCTGTACAGTATTAAGAATCTAGTTTCAACATGTATAAGGGATGATAAATTGCGAACAATCAGACCCGATTTCGCCTTCATTGTGTTGTACCTTCAAACCTGCTTGATTTGCGCGATTTTGTGAGAATTTTGTGAGCGGCTATTTTGTGACAAGAAGAAAACAAAATGGCGGATATGAACGACTTTTATGAAACTGAAGAGAATGTTTCCCTCAACTTATGGTCATAATTTTAGAGAAGATCAAAATCACGCATCATCATCATAAAGGTTGACATACTGTGGTTTGCTACAACATACACAGGTACTAGTGTTGTAAAAGACTCGAGTCTTTTATTCTTCATTTCGAGAATCGATCAAAATTTTCAAAACTTGGGACAATTAGTCAATCACCTTGTGAGTTTTTTGAGTCAAAATGCTTGAAATAGAATACTCAATTCGAATAAAAATACTCAAGTATCGAGTCTTTGCGTTGTTTTATTTTGTGAAGATATAGGACCCAAGTCTCTTACAACTCTATTTACATTCCATACCACAACTAGAATGTCTAATCTAACATTTATACTATACGCGTTTTGTTTATATACAATTTGTTTACTTTTTAAATATCAATTACAATAGTTTTGAACTAGTTTTAAGGCTACGACGTCGCTTGTCACTCACACAAAGTAAATCTAACTTAGTTTACATGTTAGCAGCGTGATAACACTTAAATGGACACACCAATTTAATTTACGCAGATCCTGTGACATTGGTCCAGGAGTACAAAATAAAAATCCACCAATAGCAACACTGTATTTTCTTATCACCGAACTAAAGGGCTTCTATTGGTGGATTTTTTCAGTTTCATATTTGTATTATCCATACTGTATGAAAAGTATGATCAAACAATATAGGCAGGCAAACGAGATTAAATAGACAGCCACAATCATACAATGTACTTTTTTCTCACTCCTTCCACAGTAGAGCAAGTGAGAGAAAAGTGCGAAGGAAGATAGTTTGCTCATGAAATCCCATTTCCTCTACGCCACTCTTTGAACCTGATCCAATACACCGCAGGAGCCGCACTGAAATGTACATGCCAATGACGTATGACGAATATTCACGCACACTAACACATACCAGTAATACAATCAAACCTCTAATAAACTATTAAATGCCTGAGTTTACATTTATAAACATATATCGCTATACAATATCTCACTACTGCAACTATTTGAGAATAATATACTCATACAATTAGTTTTTTTTGTTTTTAGTTTACATATCATTTCCATGTTACATTTCTAATACCTATTCTAACCTAGCTACGTACAAATGTCAGTCGATGTTACATACAAGTGGTGTTTAGGGATAAGCTTAGTATAATATGTTACAAGGACGTTAGGCGGGTACAGACGACCGACTCGAGCGATTCCAATACGTGAAACGGATTAAGTAGGAACCGGTCGTGTGTACCCCGCCTCAACCAGAGATTAGTAGGGAACACTACGTTAAAATGAATCAGTTTATACGAAATAAATTGTAGTTAATGTCAATACGAATCGATAAAATATTGCAATGTTTGCTGCAACGTTCATACGAAACAATCGGGCACACACGTAAACCTACACGAACACAGACAAACACGAAATACCATTAAAACTTTTATTCGTGTGCAAGTGGTCTGTGAAATGTCGCAGCCTGGCGCGTCCAGACCGGCGACTTCTCGCGACTTTTTGTCGCACGATTTTTTAGTCCCACTTCAAGATGTTACCAACTTTCAAACATTCCATTCCACACTAAATTCCCTATCTTTAACCTTATCTTTCCAAACACTATCCTCCTATCTATCTTTTAACACGTCTCGCGTCGATTCGTATGATTTCGTCAACTAAACTGACAGCACTTACCTGTCTCTTTCCATTTCAATACGAAAGAAAGGGAGCAATTTTAGATCTGTCAAAACTAGTTTACTTTGAATGCTACAACATAATCGACGTCAATAATATAATGGAATTGTAATACAAAATTAAATGAAATAAACCTACTCTAAATACACAAAGCTTTCTTTTTAAATAAACACACTTATTGTGTGAATGCTTTTGGTTCATATCTTTAAGAATCCTTCGTTCTTGTCTTCCAACCGAAATACCAAATTATTTAGCTTTATTTTTAAGGCGTCCAGAGACGCTACCTTCGTTGTATTTAGTCGCTAAACTTGCCCGATTCAATTAATTTTCCGTACTTCTTAATGATTACATTAAAAAATAACTACACACACCTACACATGTAGACTACATGCTACTTTACATTAACGATAAATGTATAGGGAATTATTTTTGGTAAGAAATTAAGGGGCTCTTTATATTTTTATGTCCGACAACACCGAAAACGACAGTTATACAATACATATACATACAGTATACATTTTAGAAATAAACATCGAATTATTTAAAAAAGGTTGAAACTTAATAACCCGTTTCAAAGTTTTAGTAGATCATTCTACTAAGTGTTTACCTTTTCTGTACATTTTTCTCAGACTACAAAATGCAGAATTATAGTAGACAAAATACCGAATTTGAGCATCCTGGGGCTAACAATCCTGTCGCTACAACATCGTAGTGTAATTTATACGTGAGCGACAAAATACGTTCGAAAATGCCAGATTCGACAAAGCTGAGATGTCGAAGGCAAAATAAAACTTTGTCGATAAACTACCGACATATGAAGCCTTCCTTATAAACGTTGCAACTTAAGTGACATTAATCAAACTATGCTACGTTTATAATTAAGGCCCATGTTTCAGCTTCACATCAATTTTTCTGACAGACAGGCTAAGCGCAACTAACATTGAAGCCATCAAGTATTTCCTACTTTCACGAGATTTTTACACTTAGAAACATTTCTGGGACATTTCTTGGACGCTCGAGATCATCTCGGTCACTCTCACTCTCATGACATTTCTTATGAGAGCAACAGTGACGGAGATAGTATCTCACTCGCCAAAGGGTCCCTGTATTGAGATCAGTAAACAGCAGCTTCTATTCGAAGAACTTTGATGCCATTTCGTAATACAAGTACAAGCCTGATGTAAAACATGAGAATAAGCTAAAAAGACGCCGCTGTCGCGTTGTTTTCACAAACCCTTTTCAAGACGCATAAAACAGTCTCGCAACTAAAGTGGCCGGCTGTTTAACAAACATTGTTGCGCAAATCGTCGCGCGATTGTTGGGATCGTTTACACAGAAACAACTTCGTGCGGCGTTGCGGCATGAATTATGTTGAGACGTAAATCAATTATAAAATCAACGCCTTCTTGGGCGTTACTCGATAGTCAAACATAATCCGTTTGCTATCTGACTATCATTGACAGTAATAAATTGTAAAAAGCTGAATAAAAACATCTTATTTGCATTTTCAGTGTTCGGCTGCAATTCATTCTGTACCGTTAAAAAAGCTAACTTTCTTTTTGTTTACTGGCTTATTGGAGTTTAATGCACCTGCCAATTATCATCTGATAACGAATATATTTATTAATTATTACGTCTTATTTACAATGAACAAGCCACAACGCCGCATTAACATTTCCTAGGTACAAATCGACTGCTGCTACGAACAGTGTCGAAACTGCAAAATCACATGTTCTTCATTGTACTCAATTGTACGATTATTTAATACAGTTTGAACAAAACAACTAGATTCTAAAAACGATTTTTTGACATGTTTTAAATTGAACGAAAATGACATTATAACTTATAAATTTAGGTCAAATTTTAACTTTGAATTCCTCTCCTGTAAAACATGTCACTTGAAGTTCCGATACTGTTCATAGATAGAGGCAGTCGAAATCCAACTTTAGACTTGCACTACAAGTCTGGGTCTCATCTCCGAAGCCGTCGCGCGACTCGTTGCGCCACTAGTCGCGCCACTAGTCGTTATATCTTGTTGCATGCGGGGTCGCGGCGCGAGGTCGCGCGTCATTCCCACTGGTGCGGCGAAGGCGGCAGCTCGGAGGGATGCGCGACAGTCGAGCTGTAATCCGGAACACGTGTCGCGGGACGGTTAGTCAAGTCATCGACAAGAAAGGCCCACACCCACGCCACGGTATTTGCTTGCTGGATTGAGAACTATTCAAACTCTATGAAACTTGAGTGTATTGATTGTATCTTGAGGACACGATCGTACAGAATGGTCTAGATTGTACTTTGTTAAATTTGTCAATTTTTTTTCAAAATTATGGATTCTCATTATTCCAAAATCAATAAATTAGGTTTTTACTCATTCATCAATCTGTGTTTAAAAACTTTAGCAATTTGAATATTTCTCAGAAACCCAACAAGCAATAAAAGAGTCATGCAAAGATTTCAAAATTTTGTTTTTTCTATAGATTAAAATTTGAATCGGATGATTGTAATGATAATAAAAGAGAACTTTTATAGCAAAACTGCATCACAATATCTACTTAGTTTAACTACATTTTTTCACCACAACCGTGTGCATGGCACTGTGCTTCCAATGTCTACACATGCAGAGAGCCAACCTGATATAATCTACTACAAAATAAGTCGACATCTTAGCACCCTTACCACAAAACATAGAGAATAAAGAAGTAAAACTCACGTATGTATTTGTACGAACGCACATATAGACATCGCTCACGGACGAGTCTCGGAACAATAGCCGCTTGTTTAATTTTATGCTATTGAGTGACGAGACGAGCAAATCGCTCGCTTGATATTAAACGTCACGTGCCCATAACAGGTCTGCGCCACCCAGAATTTTGAACTCTTAGAATTCAAGACTGCGAATTAGATTTTTTATGTATGTATAAGATGTTTAGTCTCTTATTTGCCCTGAAATTTCACTACTAATTTATTTACTATTATATTATTTTTATTTTATTTTATTTCGGTAGTACAATTACATGCACGAGCTTTACTTCCGTACTCTCTGTTTTGTGGCCTTGCACCTTGCATTGATAGAAACAAAACAACAAAGCGACAAAGCCTCAAATAATCGTGATCAAAGTGAAAGTACAACTTCCATTTTGTTCTCTCATCTACAGTAATATGTATTTCAAGGAGGAAAGATTTTGTATTTTTGGATGTTTTTAACGAATCAACTTAAAAACTACTGGACCGGTTTAAAAATATTTTACTAATATAAAGCGTTACCATTATCATTAGCGAGTAACATAGACTATATTTCATACCCGTACGAAGCCGGGGCAGGTCGCTAGTTATTGTTAGTTATAAAGAGACAAATGTATCAATGGAACCTGTGCAGTTCACTTATCCACGTTAATTGAAAGTTTGTACTGTTGCATTCATATGGAGCATTTTTTTAGGTATTAAGAAAGGGTACCAAAATGTCAGTAAGTAGCTGATAGCCATATTATACGTACTTCATTCCAAGATTAACGATACGACCCGCTACTGTCCTACGAAACTGAATGTTGTGTTCAAATCAACCTGTTTTAGAAATTGAACAGTGTTTCTTGATTGAGTGTAAGTTAGCCATTTGATCATTGGAATTTAATTTCGAGTATTTTATCCTGTTCTTTTATATTACATTAATTTTCTATCACTCACAACAGCAGAAAAAAACAATACAGACTCACTGAATCTATTTAAACACCGTTCTTTTATCTTCGAATGTAGTGTATGAAATGTTAAAAACTTTTTGATTTTTACCGTCATTATAAGCGACAAACAGCTAACTTGTTTCAACCAAGAAACGCGAAAAACTCTCAAAATGCATGCACTGCAACCGAACCGTAGTAAGAAGTGGCGAAACGAAAACTAACGATCAACCCTTTTGAAATAAACGATCGTCGCACGGAGAGACAACTGTGGGCAACTCTAGAGCAATAGACATGTTATGAGTAGTGTTTCTGTTTCCGTCACTCCTGTGGTAATCTCAATGAGAGTTACAGAGGACTGAAAACATATCTATTGGCAGAGAAGCTACCTCTACAGTATTGCAATAAAACTGAGATGAATTTACTTTTCACATTACTTTAGGTGTATAGGGACGTGTCAAATTTTCTTGCGTAGATCTTTGACAGTGGCTTGCTACAAGCATACTCCTTAGGAAACTCTTTTACCCAACTTTCACTTCAGAATTCGTATTAATAACTCCAAATAGATTTTTCTTGTTTTACTCTGTTTCTAGGTTAAAACGTTGTCTCAATGTGCGATCGTCCGCGCTCTATAGACTGGATATAGTTTACTTTTAAACGTTGTCTGCAACACATTCAAGCCTTCAGGAGCTACTTAAATTGAAGATGGAAGAGTGTATTAATGCTAAATTAATAGAAAGCTTTGGAGAATCTAAGGCATTGTCTGCATGTTGTGTAAAACTCGTAAAGTAAGTAATGGTTAGTGGAAACAACGTTTAAAGGCACGAGGATGCGGGGGACAACACAGGTATATAGCGTGCTAAGGGCGCTTACTGGGACGGACTCGTCGCTCTAGGCGGCGCACAGAAATATCACGGGCGATAGCAGTAGTATTTTAGCCGCAGTCTTGAAAGGGGAACAGACTTTTGCTTTCGCACCCGTCCTAGAGCTGTTGCAAAACACACAGAAAAAGCAGAATGTTATTACCACTACACGACTCGTCGACTACGTAAGGCTAGAGTGAAAGCGTGAACACACCACCATTTCAAGAGGGTTGATTTTGCCTCGAAAACGATCGCGTGGTACGCACAGAGAACTATCGCTGGGAAGCGCGGAAGTGAAACGGCAATTAAACATAAAAAACCCATGCATAATTCGGGCTGTAGCAAAATCGACCCGTACTGTGAGTGTTATCGTACAAAAGAAGGCACAAAGTACTGTTACCTACGCTGCAAAACAACTACTGGCGGGAGGGTGTCGGGGAGGGGAGGGGATGCGACATAGGCTCTTTACTTGTGCGACCACCTGACTGAGAGCTCGCTGGCTGAATAACTGAACGCACCGTGCCACACCTACTTGTAGTGACCGTTTGCTTCGTCCGATTTATTATCTTACGCATGGAGACAACACTGAAATTACAAACTAAAACTAACGACGACTAGTTACTGACTAGTTTGCTAGTTACTCGATATTCGCGAGAGCTGAAAAAATGGTGCAAACGAATCGGGGGTTCTAAAGGAGGCATGTGCTAAGCTGAAAGGGCTCATTGTGCTCATCGTTATGAGCCACTTTTCTTTAGGACAAACCATAAAATTGCGAAAAAAATGACTGCACCATAGTAAGTGTATTCTACGAAACAGTTTTTACGCGATTACATAGTTGGTACCATAGCGAAAAATGTTCACAATGATGAGTTTAACAACAAGCCTTTTTCGGCTCGGCATTCTGTTTCCAAATAATCCGATATAAGGCAGTGTTGTCTGCACGCTGGGGGAGGGCAGTGGCCGTCGGGTGCGGGTGGTCGCTAAGCGTGGTACACCGGTCACTCACACACGCGCACATGGCTTTCAACAGTGCATGAAATGCCATCCAATTCCAAAATCGAAAATTTCAAGTTACGCCGATCAAATGTCGGTGTCGGTGTCTAGAGTTCGTTCAACTCACTAATCACGAATTTTAGGAAATAGTTTTAAAGAGTTTCCTACAGTTAAGCGTTTCAAAACAAACGGTACGTGTCATGAGACAAAACAAATTTGAAGAAACTCTAGCACAAACTAACGAACAATTCAAAGAAAATATTGTTTGATAAGAAAAAAAACTGACAACACAAATTTCAATCAAAAAAATAACAAAAAAAGTTTAACCGCGGAATATTTTGAGTAGTGCGTATGTGAGCGGCCGGTAGTTAGGTTACGTATCGCAAAGAAATCACCTAGTGTCGGTTGGTTGGTGTCGGTCGGTTGATGTGGCGGCGCCTTACCTTGCGAAGGACTTGAACGCCGCGGACTGAGGGTTAATGCAGAGCGGCACGCGCGACGTCTGCAGCTGCTCCGCTATGAACTTGTGGATCTCTTCTGGAATCACATAGCGAGGGAACACTTCAGTATGCCTCGTGGCCAAAATAGAATAGAGAAAAACTTTCATCGTAATAGAATAAACGGTAGTTTGTTTTGTTTTTCGTTAAAAAAAATATTCTTTGACGTTATGCAACAAACATTATAAGATCATGATTAAGATGATGGATTGAAAGATGACGCGATGACATCGATAAGTACCTGAAAGAATGGAAGACAGCAGCTCAAGATCGGGAAAGTAGACAGAGGGTATAGAGGCTTTTGCCAATGGCTCAAAATAAACGAATTATGCATATTTTTTTATAACTAAGCAATATACAATACATACGTAATAGGTATTGCTCGTTAGAATTCAAATCAAATAGAGCAGCTGCTCTAATTTTCTTCTTGTTGCTTCTTTTCGCGAACCTCACGGAAGCCCAGTTTACCTTTGTCTTGGTGGACCCAGTTTACCTTTAACTTGGTGGACCGAGTTGAGCTTCCTCTCCCAGCCGTCGTGGAAGGCCTGCGGCGCCTGCGGCTCGAGGTCGGGCGAGTAGTGGCGCGCGGCGGGCGGCGCGCTGTAGCAGCACTTGCACATGCACGAGTGGTAGCGCAGCCGGCCTTCCTCCAGGTACGGGTGTGCGAGAGCGTCCACCACCGAGATGCGCTTCGCGGGGTCGAACACTAGCATCTGGAATGGAAACACTCGCCTGTTATTGGAGTTATTCGATGTAATTTGGTCAATAAATGTTTCTGATTTCTGAGAAAATAAAATATAGTAGCTCGACCAGTTTAGGGCCTTTCAAGTATTGCGTATGCAGGCTGCGGAGCTGTGTCCTTTTTGGTTCAGCAAATACAACAACGCTAACAGCTACTTGAAGTGCCACTTATAGAAATGGAATGGTGGTGCTACTGCATTGTGAGAAGATATAAGATCTAGGTCGAGGCTCCTTGAAGAAACTTCACAACAAGTCAAGTACCACAACACCTGACGCAATAAAAGTGGAAGAGGTATGCCAGCGACCCCAGGCCGTGCTTCGTTATTTCAGCTCGGCTGGTTTGGGTAGGCTTGCAGTTGGGCGGCAATGCACAATACACCCCAAGCGGGACGTCGGTGCAAGTCGTATCACCACCACTTAGAATTTGAACTAGGAATAAAATGTCCCTCTCTCGAAGCCTCCCATCCTGGTAACAGTGGTACCTTCACTTAGAATTATTAATAAAATGTCCCTCTCTCCAAGTCTCCCAGCCTAGTACCTGCGCCAACAGATGCACGGCCTCGTGCGTGGCCTGCACGGAGAGCGTGTAGAGCGCGGCGAGCGCGGGCGGGCGCGGCGCGCGGCGCGACATGTGCGCGCGCGCGCCGGGGCACGCGAACCGCATGTCCTCCAGCGACGGCGTGCCTAGCAGCTCCGTTATTAGTTCCAGCTGGAAACATCGATATCAACATTTTAAAAGCTTTCATTTAACTTGCAATCTATGTGTGTTTGGGTGGAAATGGGTGAAAAAACTAAAAAAGAGCACAAAAAGAATTAATTATTAATTTTATCTAAAGTAACAACATTAAAGCTTGCTTAGAATACCCTGTTGACATTTTCCTACATTACTATAATCTTAACCACATTTTAGACTCTTATTTTTAACTGTACCAAAAAAAACCAAGCTTGCATTATGCCACGTCGCGTCGTTTGAAACGAGTGCACTTATCCACTTAGGCATATTTAATCTACTTTAATCCTCTAAGTAGGCAGTCGTGTTATTTACTTTGGTACTCGTAATCAATCACCATAACAGCTCCTTCCGTTTCACCGCAACCTGTCATAAAAGAACCTCTCAATCAATTCTAATCCGAACCGTTACCAAATATTTTCCTGGTTCTCAAGTGCTGCTACATCATACTCGAAGTGATTGGGCTTAGCCTGGACAAGATTGACGCAAAACGGATGGGGTAGACGGGTTCTAGAGTGGAGACCACGGATCGGCAAACGTAGAGTAGGGCGCCCTGCGGCCAGGTGGAGCGACGACCTGCGTAAGGCGGCAGGTAGCAAGTGGATGCGTGAGGCAGAAGATCGTGCCTTGTGGCGTTCGTTAGGAGAGGCCTATGTCCAGCAGTGGACAAACATTAGATAGGCTGATGATGATGATGATGGATGATTGGCGAAGTAGAGAATTACTCGGATGTCTTGCAGTGATGGTACGAGTAAATCATAGCTTCTATGCAGTACAGTGTGACAAATGCCGGGTTAATGTATGTCTGACCTGTTGTACTGGACTCTGCGCCTGGAAGAGGATCCGCCTGCCGAGAAGCTCGCCGAATATGCAGCCCACGGACCACACGTCAACGGCGGCCGTATAGTGATTCGCTCCCATCAATATTTCGGGCGCTCTGAAAATTTACGTTGAAAATTAATATTACGTCACTTGGTCGTAAAGTAAACCTATTTGCTTGTGTGAAAAACCCTGTTTGTTTGGTATTGTAGGACTATTCAAGTATTCATCACCTACTTCACTGAACATACTTCTAAGACTTAGCTAATAAGAGTATCTATTATACTTATGTTACGAACGAGCTACAGCGAGCAGTCCTATGCTGGTACTCCAATAAAACACACACATACCTATTGTTACGTCTTTCACTTAACCTCACCCTTTGATAAGTATTAATGGAGTCTGAACTAAAATCAGTTATAAGTAAATTCAAATAGGGTATACAATTCTACGCACATAACTCTCTCTTATATTATTACCCTATAGTATGAATAGATCGAAACCGCAGTTACCTTACTTTGCCTACCATGGGCACATTACCAACGCAATAACGATCTAAAGTAGAGCACATAACATTATGACACAATCTGTGTAGAAATACCTAACAAAGAATTACCAATCCTCGAGTCATCAGTCGTAACATATTTCAGGAAATATTGCACAGTAGGTACATACATCATTACAATTTTCCATCGTCATGAGTTATAAGCGGCCGATTGTAAATAATCCTTTGTCCATAAATATTTGACTGATTGACTGATTTGTTCAAGCCACGAATAAAGGATTAATCAAAAGCGGAAATGAAACGGCTGCCAGAATCCGGGTCGACCAATTAATTCATACAAAACCGTTTTCAATACAATCCCAAATGTATTAAAACGAAGGTGATTCTCCGGGTTCAACGTAACGCCATCGTATCACTTTCAAACGAATTCAATTATGTTGACACTGTTTTACATTGTCTCTCTTTATTTACACGAACAAATGGTAATAATGTTGGGAGATTTTGTGCTGTTCATAAAACATCTCAGTGAAGAATTCCGGTGACTGACGGGAACAATCTCATTGGAGAACGGTATGAGAACGGGAACATGCATTCATCGGGCTAATATAAGCCCGAGGATTACTAAGAGCTCTACGTTCTGTGAGTACTGGACAATGGAGCAAACAGTTCAACTAACCTGACACATATTATTCAGACAGAACGCGGATAACACTAGGGCCCGTACCATAAGCTCTTAGAGCGACCCCAAACTGAATCGCCCTGGCTTCCGTCTCGCTCTATTATCTAGAGTAAAAGCAAGACAAAGGCCAACTCAATTAAATTCAGGCTCAGCGCTAATGGTACGAGCCCTGTCCAGTCTCACAACAAACATGTGCCACAATCACTACATTGTCTTGTTATACACATTCACGGAATGCTGTTCGTATGACAACAGAAATTTCAATGGCACGTCACATCCGAATATGGATTTCCGTAAGCGAGGTGTCCACGGAATACAAGTGGCGGCATTGTAACGTCGCGAGCAAACACGGCGAGAATTTACAAGTACATAATTGGACTGACAAGATAGACCAATCAACAAAGAAACCCAGTTTCAAGTTACGTTCAATAAGGCAGCGAGGCTACAAGAATAATTATATTCTTTACGCTTTTTCTGGGTTTCGTTGTCAATCGAATTATGTACTTGTTAATTCAAACCAACAGAGAAGAGCAGTCTGAAGGTAGAATCAACAATGATCCCGTAAAGCAGTAAGTACCTGATGAAAGCTGAGTAAAATCAGCATGGGAAACAATAGTTCCGCACAAAGACAACATCTATTCAGGTGGGACAAACAGGAAAAGTTTTAAGGACGGCTACGGTAAAGTGGATGAATATGATACTTGTTTGTATCTACAGGGGAAACGAGTAAACAGCGCTATTCCATTTTATGGCTTGGATTTATACGCTTTCAATATCGGAGATGGAAGAGAGAACTTGAATTTAAAATTAAATACGCAGCGGTGCGCTTGCATTACGCGCATAAATAAAACAACCGAAAGGTCACCGACTCATTTGCATAAAGTAGTTAAATACAATACGTTGTTTGCCTATTTCAGTAACGGACTGTAATTACTTTGAAAATATCACGACTTGCTAGAGTCTACAATAGTTTTTTTACGATACAACTAACGCAACTAAGTTAGATTAAATTTTACCTATAGAAAACCCGCATTATCAGCTTAGTACTCGGCTTATGATAATAATGATTATTAAGCTCTAGTTCTAGCTCTAGCTATAGTCTGCCTTGAGCGCATCACGACACCTATTTGACAGATTTTTTAATTTATCTCCAAGATGCTTTGAGGCACACGACGAGTAAAAGGAAAAAAGAGTACAAACATGGAGAATAAGGCGGGGGGAACTAAGGGAATTCATATAGACATTTCGCCCACGATGCGCCCATAAAAATGAGCAGCGCCTGACTCATACACGGGACTCGCAAGCCTCGTTATATTTCCGTGCATAGCAGCATGTCGCGTTTTGTCTGTTTTCGAGTAAACGCGAGAAGCGCGCCGTGGCCTACTTTCAAATCTGCGGTCAGCGAAGCAAAGGTCACCGATTCATTCAGTTTTAACTCATTCAACGCACGGTGCTTACCCGCACTCGATTCAGATGAACGCTAAAAGTAAAAATAGTGACGGCGAAGATTAAGGCGAGTGAGCGCACTAACCGAAGCTAATGCAGATTAATGAGCGGTCTGAAGACGTTAAACACTTGAGCAAGAGTTCATTTTCTATTCGAGATTCGACGCAGATAATAAACGATTCAAAGCTAGTACAAGTTATCTCTTTGCATGTGCTAATCGCTAATTGATTTTTGCTGCATCTGCCAACTGATAACTACAATTATATTTTCTAAAGCAAATCGAGGAAATCTTTTTATAACCAGCAGAAAGAAACCCTGAAGCGGCGTCCTCGCTCTACCAAATGGTCCATGGTCGAGAGAGACCGTTTTGTGCTAATGATTGACAGTTTACCTGGCCCCGAGAAAAAATGGTTGCGGTGATAATCGCAGAGTATCCTCTGCATGTTTTTGTGCATTCGAAAATTTCGAAATAACTCTTGGGCCGTTTAAATGTTTTATGGAGGCACGTACTCTAGACACAGAGACAGGCCATCCGTGGGCCGCATATAGAATGATATGGGAGACAGATAGGTAGAGGACCGTGCGTTATAAATGGAGCGTCCATTATTCTCCCATTTTCCTTGTAGGACAGCGATATGAGCGAGCTAAATCTTCGTACCTAATCAGAATTTATTTAAAAACATAAATATGGGTTATGATGAAACACTCGTGACTCCCAAACCGGCTAAGGTGAAATGTATATCGTTCTCCGAGCTTTGAAAGTCTTGTCTTGTCTTTCACATTAGTGAAATAAGAAAAATTTAAAAGGCACTTCTGAATTTGTCAACTAATCGTATGAATTAAAATTAGAGAATTTCTAGAATTAGAGAGGAAACAAAAGAGATTAAACATGTTCGTGTAACAGCTCTAATGGACGGAACGTGTTGCAATCTACTCACCTGTAATACTGCGTAACGACCTCCTGTGTCATATTCTTGCTGGCGTCAGGTTCTTCGACCCTGGCGAGGCCGAAGTCGCAGATCTTGAGGACACAATTGCTGTTCACCAGGAGGTTGCCGGGTTTGATGTCTCGGTGGAGGATGCGTGCTGAATGAAGGTATTTCAACCCTGAAAAATAATGTTTGCCTTGTTATACATACACTTAAATATATAGTCTATTTGCGGCCTTCACGAAGAAATATTAGACCACACGCAAGCAAACCTCACACTCCTCACTACTGGTTTGCTCCGTGTGTAATCATCGCTGCTAATCGTGTGAAACTCGAGTAGAGTTCCTAGTTGTTCAGAATGACAGGTCTATTAACTCGTCAAACGAAACGCGTCCAATTTATAAATAGACCATTAACACAAATTAAACATCTACCTAAATCACAAACATCATTGAAAATGGATTTTCCACCGATGCATCAATGTATATTGTTACTTGAGCTATCGGCGATCAACTCTCGAGGTGATCGAATCTATCCTATATAAACCACTTTTAGCCAGATTCTGGTAGGATACAATAAGCACTGTTTTGTCACCACCAAATCCGGTTCATTCCAATCCAACTCTGTAGTTACCACTTTAAATATAAGTACTTTATGTATATCCCAGAAATGCTATTTACAGACGTGAAATTGCCGGCGCTAGTTGTTACAATTTACGAGTACGATATAGCAGCGGTATTTCAGAAATTAGGAATGACGACTGTTTTCTCAGTCTTTGTCCGAAAGGGAACAAAATTTCTCTGGCTCCTTTGTTAGAGCAACTTCCTGTTATTAAAACAAATAACGTCGTTAAAGTCGCACACATTAGCCTTCTTTACAGTTATAATGTTGAGAAATATACGAGTGTGCCGTATTGCACTGAGAGGTCGGGATTAAAATAAAACCTGCAGTAAAGCTCGCGTCGGCACCGCACTACGTCCATTTCATCATAAAAGCGGAGGTTCAATCTCGCAAGGCCTTTGCGGGCCTGCGGAGTGCGGTGGGCGGGCCTCTAGTGAGAGCCAGATTTTCTGCGATATAAATAATAGATGGGTACCGACAGCGTGCCTCATTAGAGCCGACACACGAGCGTGACGCTTTTACCCTCTGCCGCTGGAATGGAAACGGGAATAAAAAGAACTGCAAAAAGTTGCGATGATATTTAGAAGGAAAGCTAAAGTATTTTTTAGGCATATTACAATTGTCTATCCAATCATGATCCGTTTACGTTCAAATAATACCTCTAATATGTATATTAGCCATGATTACGATAGCTCAATCACTCTTGAACAATGATTTGTTGAACGACGATTCTAAAGATCGACTCTTCATAATGTAGAAGAGATCAATTTCAGTTCATATTAATAAAACATTCTAGGCAATATTGCTACACGAGCAGTATTCGCGTATCAGGCACGAGAACTGTTGGCAAAGCCACATTAGACGGCGACAATTTCGCTGGGAATTTGAAACGCGTCAGAGACTCGAGCCGAGCAATACAAAGTACAGCTAGCTCCGCCTCCCGGCGCTGTCTGCGTTGCCAAAACAAATTAACGACACCGTCAGACGTAGCTACGAGTTTAATTTCCCAAAGGGTGTACCGCAGTTTTCACGCGCGCCCTGTTTTATGATAAAACCTCCGTATAATGCGAGCACCTGAAGG
Organism: Alcis repandata; assembly: GCA_949125135.1. Taxonomy (NCBI): domain Eukaryota; kingdom Metazoa; phylum Arthropoda; class Insecta; order Lepidoptera; family Geometridae; genus Alcis; species Alcis repandata. The sequence goes on along the minus strand of OX421226.1, from coordinate 2,444,367 downwards.
TGAAAGGTTAAATGAACCATCAAAGTTTGCGAAATGTCATTTCAATTATTAGGGTTACATGCGAAAATGTACGGCGTATTCCGAACAATGTCGCAGCGCATGTGTTTTTAACGGCCGGCGCGAGGTTACGCTTAGACTCACATACTAGCACTCGACGAAATGAAATCACGAAAATAAAATATTAGAGGCTGAACTGGAACTAACCGATCTTCTATTGCTGGCTTCGATAACATTGCTGGTAAAAAAGAGCAATGAAACAAATATGCGATTAAAAATAAAAATTATGAAGTTCAGTTTCAGTTGAATTACGTCAAAACACGAAGATGATCATTACAGTCACTCAGTCTGAGTGACTGTAATGATCAACTTGAACCAAAGTATCTAACTCTCGAAGCATGGGTAGAATAGAAGAGCGACGCGATGCCATTTTAACTTGATGTAACGGGTCGTCGTCCGTCGCACGCGCAGCCGACCGCGACGGCCGGCAGCAGTCCTTGCTTCTACCAGACCGAGGACAATGATCCTCGTAAACCTCTATCATCACTCTATTGATTGCGCTCCGAGAATCGTCGAGCTATTAGCCAAAGAATAAACAGTTTGCTATGCATTGAGAATAAAACGAATGACGTGGAATAAAACTAGTTCTTCACATTGCATTCCTTCCTGGTCATTAATTACTTCAATTCTAAGTATGGCTTCCATTCGAGCGTTTAGGTCGAAAGATAAACATTGCCGTGATAGATACCGATACAAATCTTTGAACAAGTGTGATAACAACCGCTACGAGAGGCGAGTTTGTGTTAGAATTTTGAGGCGTTCACAATATTGTGTTCGTAGAGGCACAATGGTAACAGTAAAGAGGCTGGAGGCGTGATGTTTGCCCACGGCGCGGCGCAGCGCGGCTGGACAAACAGCGCGGCGGGCGGTGCGCGTGCGCATCGCTCCCACGACACACTATTACGGGCAAGCTTTCACAATTAGCGTAACTGTAACTGAAACTAAAATAAACCCAAAACATGCTACTAAACCTAGAACATGTTTTTGTCTGTCTCAAAAGTTCGCTCGTAACGTTTCTCTAATATTTATGTGCGACTGAAGTTTGACTCCTAAACAAAAAGTTCTAAAAACAAACATGAATCACGCGTACTCTCACCATAGAACTTCTCGGAAAAAGGAAAAGCACCGTGAAGTTGTAAGCCCAATTAAAACTTTACTGACATTGCGGCTAAACGTCGCGTGATCCTATCAAAAAGAAGACTAACGTTAGCGCTACTACTATTTTAATGCCGAGATTCTATAAATTAAAAGCTACTAAGACGAACACGGCTTAGGTTATCTTTCAGTCTTGGAGATAAAGCGACTTCCTTGAGAGCGCAATACGGAGAACATGATCGAATAAATCACGGATAGGCGCATCTCGCGCCAGATAAACAAATAGCTGCAGCAGCCGATAGCCTCAGTCGTGTATCCGATACTAAGAAGAGATTATTGTTCGCCGGCCACTAGTAGGGCGACCAAGTAATGCCGCAATTTCTGTCCACTGACGAATTATGCGGATCACGCCGACAGTGTTACGAGCTGACGCGGATTTGGAGTTACACGCGTTCGGAGATTACACGTGTCATGCACAACTGACGCAAAAGTGTTATTTTCAACGGAGATGAGAAAATAAGCCCTCAGCTTTCCCTATAATTAAGGATATTATACTTGCCAGAGTTCCGTAATCGTCGAGGACGTTTACGAACATCATCGCAAGCTATGAGAATTACCTCGATAACTTTTTCCAATATCAGTTTTTGAGGACGTATCCGGGTCCGGGATCCGGGATGTGGAAATTTCTCAAATGAAGTACACAAATAAACGGGTATGAAGTAAAGGGAGTATTTTGCGGAAAGCGACAAGACGTCCCGAAGCAAATTCCATTAGTGCGAGGGAAGGAGAGAGACACCAGCAGGCCTTTCCACTTAGTGGTTTTTCTGTCGACCGGCGCCGATCCCCCTCCTTCCCTCGCCTATGCTCTGTCGATACACTTTCCTGTCCCTGGAGGCGCAATTATTTTCGGAAAATTACTTCTTCGCCATAAAACAGGACGATTTCGACATTGCTTGGGTTGCAAGGTAATGTTATGATTGAGCGGCGGACTTCACTGTAGGCAGTTAATTTATATGAAGCGGGAACAGTAGCGAAGGTTGCTATTTATCAGAGCAGATCCCGAGTAGGTACATTAGGGGCGCGCGTGGAGGTGATTTCCTGAACGAAAAAGACAGCGCATAAATAATATTTTAGCCGAGGAGGCAGCCGCCGCCGCCGCGGAGCGCGCCGCATTTCCATAATTCTGCTCGTTACCGCCACCGCCGCCGCTGCGAATCCTCGCTCGCTAGCTTCAGATGCTATCTCTGAGCTGCCTTTGCTAAATAAATAAAATTAATTAAAGCGCTTTTAGAGTTACTATAGGTACTTATTCGATTTTTCTATGGTAAATCTCTCTCACTCTGATAACTCGAAACCTTTGGACAACCGATCGGCATTACTGAAGTCAGCAATCTAAGAGTGTCAATTTGTCAAAACCGTTAACGAGTCGCCCGCTCATGAATCCTTGTCAACCTTCGGACGTACGCGAAGTTCCATTTGTCATTGAAACGACCGGAGAAAAACTACTTTCCGAGAACAAATCGCAATCCTATTATGTAGATATTTACGGACAGGTGTTTCTGTAATGAATACAAATGGCGCAGGTAGAGGGATCGGATACGAGGCTCGCCGCGCTGGGTACATTATATTCGATTAAACTTTTGAGGATTCGCAATCTGGCTACGTGGCAGAATGACACTGGCAAAGGCAATCGGCTGGATTCTATGCGGAGACGATGTATGGATTATGAACAGGTGCGTACTCGATGGCTGGGCACGGTCGCGGTCCGTTGCACAGCAGCCCATACATTATTAATAGGGCTCGTATAGGACGGGACGGGCGAGCGCACGGGCTCCATTAGCATACCTGGAAGCGGACAGCGGGTATACCTAGTGGGCCGCGCACAATGCCGAGCCGGTCGCCGGTCATGTCGGTGGCGCGCCGAGCACGCTCGTCAACAACATAAAGCTGCGAGAGAGACTAGTCGCATTCCCGGCAATCCATTTGCCTTTTTGTCCGAGACGTGAATAGCTTCGCATCTGTTTAAATTACGTTTCCTGCATCGGTTGCGTCATGCATCACTAATCGCCGCCTGGTCTTAAAGGTTATTGCAATAAGTTGGATTTTTCACATTGCTAATTTATTACCTGTTTGTTTTTTTATGTGGGACATTTAAGTTCTAGCTGGCTTTGGTCGCGATAAATGTCCTACCTCATAAAGGGCTCATAAATTACCGTGTCCAACTTTCATCAGAACTATGTCCGTTTAAAAAAGTGTTTTCATGAAATTAATCAAAATTGAAAATACGATGGACACAAAGTTACTTCTATCTGTATCATATTTGCTACAGTTAAACCAAGCAGGATTACAAAACTCACTCGAACAAGTTCAATCAAATGGTGTGCACGAAATATTTTTCATTATTTTACTTAGTATGTACTATTTACATACAATGTTAAGTCGCGTGTTAGTGTCACCCTAATCGCTGCACCTGCATTCGTTGGCTGGCACGAATAGCACGATAATTAGAGACTGTTTATGACTATAGGATCATATCACGTCATCATGAAATGTCAAGACTACGGTCCTAAATCAGAATTGTACAAAACATGGAATGGAAACAGCTGCATAGACAATATCGGATCGTTTAATTGTGTATGTGATTTGAACCAGAGCCGGGTCCCGTACTCATCAAGGCGGTGCAACAGTAAAGTTTTAATTAAACGAGCAAGGCGAAGCGGTTGAGCTTAACGACCGCATTTTTCTAGATTCCCTTCGCTCGTTCCACTCTCGGGAAATCTCTCGGCACTGTACGAATAATTGCACTAATTAATAATGCGAAATCGGGAGACAGGACGACGGCTGCGACGGTCCTCTTTTCATCTGCGAGAGTGGATTACATTTGCATAGTAGGTTGGTAAAGCTGAGAGCGAGCCGGTGTTTAGTTATGATCGTTATGCCGTTGTTGCGTTCCAAGCGTGCTGGCAGTAATATGCTAGTTTTTCAGACTCTTAGTTGGACTCTTGGGAGTTTTAATTGATTTACGGCAGGTGGGGCTCGGCACGAGCGAAGTGCGGGCGGAGATAGGCCGAGACAACAGAGGCACGGCTCAGAAGCGCCGCGATTGTCTCTACTCGAAGTGTACCGTTCTCTGAGGAGCTCGGCTTGTTACAAACTTGGATTTATCGGAGGAGTTTCGTGCGGACACGACCGCTGGAAATCTCTCTTTGCAAACTTGAGTAGAAAACAATCAAACAATCAGGTAGCTAGTTATGTATCTCCCACAACCCTCTGCTTTAGAATAAGTAGCTGACACTGCAGTTAGCCGCCGGTTCTGAGTAACGGCCACCGCAGTGCAGACGCTGAATAAGCATTCCTAGATATAAGACCACCTTAGTCGAGTAAGTTTCGTTATAAGTAAAATATGTATTAACATCATTAAGAATAGAGCCTCTGAATCGGCTACACGTAGTTTTATTTTAGTTTTTAAAAAACCATTTATCTGCTCCCCAAATTTAACTGGCGCAGCCGGTAGGATAACTGGCTGTCCTAACGTGAGTGTCTATACTTGTACAACGAGTTACCGCGTTAGAACGGCAAAGTGCGGTTTGCCTACAACAAAGGTGAAGTGCCGAACAGTTATCCAACGAACTAAATAAATGTGTTAAATAGTGGACGCTGAGAAAAATGATGCTGGTCGGTTGGTGAGTAGACCTTTTCGCCATCCTTGCCTATCCCGAGATTCTCCTCGAATTGTGTAATTAGTATATTCAGACCTTAGTCATCGGTTAGAATTGTGTAATTAGGTTAACTTCATGAATTTGGGTCTCAAATCGATCGGAATTATTGTTAAAATAGTGTAATTAAGTAAAGTAAAAATCATATTTTTGTCAAAAATAGGTTTAACATTTTATAGTATTAAATCGTGTGTGTAAATTGCCTATACCTGCTCATTATACGCTAAAATGATGGCACAACAACAGCAACCATTAGAGTTCAGGGCCATCCCTCGAGAAATATTAAACCTCATCCCCATTTTTGGAGGTGACAAAGCGCAATTAAATTTATACCTGAGAAAATGCGAATATGTAATAAGCAGATATAGAGGTGATGCAGCTCAGGACTTATATGTGTTCAACGCCGTGACAAGTAGACTCAATGACAAAGCGGCTTCGCTCTTGTCTGAACGAGATGACATAAACACCTGGTCCAACCTAAAAGAGGTACTAAAACAACATTTTGGGGATCCGCGAAGTGAACACTGCATAGGTATTGAGTTGGAAACGCTAAAAATTAAATCCGGTGAAAGTTATCTCGATTTCTACAAACGCATTCAAAGTGTTAGATCCACGCTTATTTCCAAGGTCAACATGATAGAAGATATCAATTTAAGACGCGCTAAGGTAGTGATATATAACAATACGGCACTTAACGTATTCTTATACAACCTATCCGAAGATATGGTACGCATAGTCCGGCTAAAAGCACCAACGAGCCTAGAGGACGCTTTAAGCACAGTTTTGGAAGAAGTTAATTTCCTAGACCAATATAACGCGAGAAAACGCATGTACGTCTATAACAACGCCGCGCCAAGGCCAACCTTTTCACCCGCGCACACGGCGAGTGGTTTTAAATTCCAGGCGCCTCTAGTAAACGCCGCGCCTAAATTCAATTTTGGTACACAACCTGCACCAACAAAACCACACCAAGCGCAACCACAAAGTTTTGACTACCGCCCACAGTTTGGAACCGTACCTCAATTTGGGTACCGTCCACAATTTAATTCAGCACAGCAACAGGGATTCCGCCCTCAATTCGGAACCATCCCTCAGTTAGGCTTTAGAACCCAATTTGGGAATCAACCCCCGGCTCAGAGTGGATACAGACCACCGCAACAATTTGGGTATAAACCACCACAGTTCGGATACAGACCCCCACAGACAGGGTACAAACCACCTCAAACCAACCCTCCGCACCTACAATCGACAGACGTATCTATGAGGACAGCTCGTCCCGCACCGCAAGGCTTCAAGCTTAACGAGTTGACAGGTTTAGACGACGAACAGTACCAAGATTATTACTACCATGACAACGACTATAACCCTGACTATGACATGTACGACGGACAATACGAGTATACGAATGAATCTGAAAATGACGTATATAACGAGACGACATACGAGACGCAACAGACACATTCCCTTCGGGAACAACCGGCTGGAAATTTTATAACACCAGCCTCTATAGAGGAAAAGAAATAATAGAACTGAACTGCGACCCTACACTAAAACTACCTCACATTTACATCCCCGAAATTGACGCAAAGTTTATGATAGATACAGGTAGTACTAGAACATTTTTGAGCCCTCAAAAAGCATACGAGTTTTTCTTTCAGAACGTTAAAAACGAACCTTTCGAAGTAGTTAGCACACACGCGTCAAGTCGACACAACGAAGTAATAGAGATACCGCTTTTTCCAACCTTCCAGACTAATGAAACTCACAAATTTTACCTATACAACGTCGACTCACGATACGACGGACTAATTGGAAATGATTTACTGAAACAGCTTGGCGCCATGATAGACCTGAAACACTCTGTGCTAATAACGAAAACCACGCGCATCCCTATAATCAATACTAATTTGGATTATGAAATTCAACTGCAACCCCGATCGGAACAAAGAGTCAAAGTACCGATAGACCAACACTTAGGTGAAGCTATATTAGACTATAGAAAGTTTGGCCCGGGAGTACGAATGCCCAGTGCCCTAGTTAACTGCATTAACGGATACGCGACCACCGTTATACAAAACACTTCGGATGAAATAGTAACCCTTACGGTTAAACGACCCTTACAAGTAACTAAGTACACAACCACCAGGTGTAACCTTAATGCGACTAACGCTACTAAAGCTACAGACATACAAATGGACAAAATACTGACTGAAAATTTGAACAAAATAAGACTAGACCATACCAACTCTGAGGAACGCGAGAAAATTTACAGACTCTGTACAGAATACAAAGACATTTTCCACTGCGACAAACTACCTCTTACTTTTACCAATCAAGTAAAACATGAAATTCGAACAAAAAATGAAGACCCTATTTACATGAAACCGTATAGACAGGCCCCTGCCCAAGCAGATGAAATTAACAGACAAGTAGAGAAAATGCTGCAGGACGACGTAGTCCAAGAATCGCACTCTCCGTGGAGTGCCCCCGTACACTTAGTACCTAAAAAGATCGACGCATCAGGAGAACAGAAATTTCGTATGGTAATAGACTACAGAAGACTCAATGAAATAACAATAGACGATAAATACCCACTCCCCAATATAACCGACCTGTTTGACAAATTAGGAAAAAGTACTTACTTCAGCACAATTGATTTGGCAAGCGGCTACCATCAAATAGAGGTTGTAGAGCGAGATAGACAGAAAACTGCCTTCAGCACACAAAATGGTCACTTTGAGTTTTTACGAATGCCGTTCGGCCTGAAAACGGCCCCTGCAACCTTTCAGCGTACAATGGACCATGTCCTACGAGGCCTGCAAGGATTACACTGTATGGTGTACCTTGATGACGTCATCATTTTTTCATCCAGCTTAGAAGAGCACTTACAAAAATTAAGACTAATTTTCGACAGACTGAGACAGACAAACTTAAAGGTACAACTAGACAAGTCAGAATTTTTACGTAAGGAGGTATTATACCTAGGACACACCATCACTAAAGACGGACTGAAACCGAATAATGACAAAATAAATGCAGTAATGAATTTTCCGATCCCAAAGACTACAACGGAAATTAAAAGTTTCCTTGGACTCGTAGGCTATTACAGACGCTTCATACCCAATTTCGCTAAAGTAACCCAACCACTGACGTCATGCTTAAAAAAACGCAACAAAATTATCATTGACCAAAGTTATATTGATGCCTTTAACAAATGTAAAGAACTCTTGACACATGCTCCACTCTTACAGTATCCTGACTATGGAAAACCTTTCATCCTGACAACGGATGCTTCAAACGTAGCCCTGGGAGCTGTCCTTTCCCAAGGACAAGTTGGTAGTGACAAACCAGTTGCATACGCGAGCCGTACTTTAAGCGACACAGAAACACGCTATAGTACCATAGAGCGAGAGTTGCTCGCCATCATCTGGGCAACAAAACATTTCCGCCCTTACTTGTACGGACGAAAATTCTTCATCTACACTGACCATAGACCTTTAGCTTGGCTAAACTCCCTGAAAGACCCAAACAGTAAACTGACCCGATGGAGGCTACGCCTTCAGGACTTCGACTTCGAGATAATATATAAAAAAGGAAAACAAAATACAAACGCGGATGCCTTAAGTAGAATCAAAATCAACGCCCTGACTGACGAAGACGCTAATTCAATGAGAGTAAACCTAGACAAAAAACGACAGGACTCAACGACTACGACAGTATCAGAAATAAGCGAGACAATAAGCATATCTGACTCGTCGGAAGCCACCGAGATGCTAACAGAATTGGAAATAGAGAAACCCGTTATACCATCCCCCTCAGGGAGCTCTAAGTCACAGACTATACACTCTGTGGAAGATCTAGATTCAAACGGAATACCGATTTTACATGAAGCCATAGATACAAAACCAAATCAAATCTTAGTATATTCCTGGCTTAAAAATGAACTCCACGTGAAAAACCTATCGTATGAAAAACACAAAATTCTAGAAGTTTTCCTCCCCCTTAATAACGTAGAACTAGTGAAAAACTTCCTCAAGGAATATATTAGACCAAAAATTAAATATTTTATATATTTCGAAAACGAAGAACACCGCATACAATTCAGCAATGTTGTAATAGAAATTTTCAGGAAAGGAACAATAAATATATTTGAATGTACCGAAAGAGTAGTCTGTGTAGACAACGAAAGCGAACAAAAGGCAATAGTTTTAAAATACCACAACGGTAAAACATGCCATCGCGGGATTAAGGAAACATTAGTCAGAATCCGTAGAAATTATTATTGGAATAAAATGGACGAAATTGTTTCAGCTATAATTAATAACTGCGACGCCTGTAAAAAGACAAAGTATGAGCGAAAACCACTAAAACCCATGTTACAATTGACGCAAACGCAGAATGCCCCGTTTCAAGAAATTTTCATAGACATTTTCACAATCGAAGGAAAATATTACCTAACCCTAATTGATGCCTTCAGCAAGTTAGGGCAGGCTATTGAAATTACGAATAAATCCACCCCTGAAGTCGTACGAGCGCTACTGAAATATTTCTCATTCTACGGTATACCCAAGAAAATTAACTCTGACCCCGGTACCGAATTTAATAACGACCTCATGAAAGAATTTCTCAGTCTACACAAAATAGAAAGACACATAGGCACCGTAAATAACCCGAACTCTATGGGACTTGTAGAAAGATTTCATTCAACCATAATAGAGATATATAGACTGGCCAAGTATGAACAAAAATGCACGGATGCCGCGTCCGTCATGACGTACTCAGTCATGGCTTACAATCACACCATACACACAGCGACAGGATTAACACCCTTCGAAGTTGTCTTTGGACACACCGACACTGATAACCCATTCGACCTAGAACTTGAAAAACTTTACACTCAGCAACTGATTAAAGACCACAAGAAACGAACGCAATTCCTATACGCACACATAGCCGAGAAATTAAAAGCCGGAAAGGAAAAGGTTAGAGAAAAACGAGGCGGCGAAACTAATATAGAACTTCCGGAGACCGTCTTCGTAAAAGACATAAATAAAAGATTGAGCAAAGAAAAACCGAGGTACAAAAAGGCAAAAATAATAGGTATGACCGGTAAAAACGTTGTCCCAATTAAAAGAGAAGCTGAAAAGAAAAGCACGAAAGCTCCTATTAAAAACATAAAACGCCCTCCGCAGGTGCAGTCTGATGCTAGCGACGTCGACAGCCGCCCTTCATCTTCAATCACTTGAAGGAAACCCGGGACTCCTGCCTGTAAAGAAAGGTCAAGCTTACATACAAACTGACAACTGGACAATTCTAAAAACCATTAAATTAAATAATATCTGGATTGACCTAAAACTCGTCAACTCGAAATTTACTGAATTTCAGCGATTACTTTCATCCAACAAAACTTTCCCTCACAAATTTATTGATATATTCATGCATGCAGAGTATATGCGCGATATAACTATAGATAAATATTACCAGCTAATTCCACAACGCTTCAAGCGAGGATTAATTAATCCATTAGGGTCCATAATTAAAATAATAACCGGTAATCTAGACCATGATGACGCAATCAAATATGATCAGTTGACCTCCGAACTAAGCCACGACCAAACTATTACTTCAAAGAAAATCACTATAGTCTCAAAAATGTTAGATAGCCTCGTAAACGCAACAGAATTAATCTATCAAAACTCGATAACAGTAGACACCCGTTTGAAAAGGGTCGAAGCAATCCTTAAGGAGACAATAACACAAGAAAATAATTTAGCTGAGTCCTCTTATGTGTTAGGACTATATAGTTTGTTTTTAAGTAGCTTTAGAACTATATTCATTAGGTTAAGTGAAATTGAAACCGCACTAGCTCTAAGCAAAAGCTCTATATTACATCAGTCTATTATTAATTCTACCGAACTACTATATCATTTAAAAGTAATAGCGAATTCAGAGAATTTGGTGTATGTACCCACCGAATTAAATTTAGCCAAAATAGAGGAAACTATTTCTGTGAAATCTTATATGAAAAGAGACCAAATCACTTTTGTCATGGAAATTCCGCTAACCGATAACTATAAGTATAATTATTTCAAAATGTACACTTTACCTATTTTCCTCAAACCCACAAACCTAACCGTAGCTATATTTCCTAAATACCCTTACCTATTGGCGAAAGGATTGAAGTACCAGCCGATCGTGAAGCCGTGCCGCCCACTCGCTGCTGGAGACGAGTTCCTCTGCAACGACGACAATCGAGCCTTGTACAGCGGACTCTCTTGTGAAGAGAAACTCATGGTGTACGAGAACAACATCACCAGCTGCAAGCAGTACCCTATCCATATAGAAGACGTAAAGCTGCAGAAAGTTAATGACAACAATTGGATACTTTTCACCAAAGCAGAAATCACCCTTACGGAAATATGTGGGGAAGAAGTCTCTAAACAGCCAATATCAGGTACGTACGTCGTGACGTTAAACAAGCCCTGTGACGTCAATGTTAACGGCCTCACCATCCGACATCACCGAATCTACACCGAGACGGATGCTGTTAAGCCGCTACCCATCATCAAGCTACCGAGACTGCGCGCGACCGAGGACTTATCCGATGCACGCGCACTTAACATGCACGAGGTTGGACTAGACGAAGTGAAATATATGGCTTTCGCCCTAAAAAACAGTGACGTGTTTGAAAAAGTGATTAACAGAGAAAAGGACTCTAAAATCAGTGTTATAGCATTAGGACTCGTAGCACTATGTATAGCTTTAGTTATTCTATATGTTTTATACTTAAAAGTAATTCCGTGTATACAAAATTATCGAGGTCTTTCGCAAATCGAACGCCCCGATAATTTTCCACTTAGGGAGGGAGGAGTTATGTATCTCCCACAACCCTCTGCTTTAGAATAAGTAGCTGACACTGCAGTTAGCCGCCGGTTCTGAGTAACGGCCACCGCAGTGCAGACGCTGAATAAGCATTCCTAGATATAAGACCACCTTAGTCGAGTAAGTTTCGTTATAAGTAAAATATGTATTAACATCATTAAGAATAGAGCCTCTGAATCGGCTACACGTAGTTTTATTTTAGTTTTTAAAAAACCATTTATCTGCTCCCCAAATTTAACTAGCTTGTGTAGAACACGGTTAACATGAGCCTATGTGCTTTCATGTCTAGAGGATATTTCATAGGAATGTCGGAATAGAATTGCTGGCAAGTTTCAATGCGGTAACTTTAGTCGTGATTTGATAATCTGGCTTTTGTCCACAAGTAGCGATACCAACTCTACCGTTAGTGCATATCATTAAGATGAAGGCGTGATAGCAATTATTTTATATGTTAAACTTCCTCCGAAGTTAGGCATTGCAAGTTGTATGTGCATAAATTGTATGAACAGTTCGGTATTTCGGTTGCGAAACTTCATCATAAAGACATTCAGTATTTTTTCTAAAAATTTATGCCATGTCATATTTTTTGCGCAATTTTTCTTATTGCCTTTTAGCTTCTCCGGGAGAAGAGCATTTTTATAAAATGATGTAGACAAAGGAATGTTGAACCAGAAGGCGAGCTGCAGTTGATGATAGATATGAATCACCTCCAAGATATGAATCAGCCCCAAGGTACTGCCAAGTGATATCGCTTTGTTCTCACAGGAACAAAGATCGATATAAGTATGGCTCTCTTGAACAAAATAAGAGGGCACTGTGCCATATGTGCGTATACTAATTGAAATGCTTTCTTGTTTATCCGGCAAATATGGGACAGCATAGTAACATTTTATGAGCACCCTCAGCATAAACCAACATAACATCACATCGGATGTTTTTACTGGTTTTACATAGTATTCAAACAAATCTTCGTAATTGTAGGGTTCAGTATCAGTAATAGTCTTATAAATAACAGTTCTAATAGACTTATATTAGCTAGGTAAGTGGTATAGTTCAAGGACCAACTGACTTCGTGTGATTCTCAGAGTGTACGATAATATTTTCGTGCCTGGCGTGAATATGTTGACATGTCAAAAATGCCAATTTTACAGGGCAGCCATTTTAAAGTTTGACCTTCTTTGGTAAATCGACAAAATGCGAGTTTACTGACTAAGATTTCTCCAAAAATTGTGTATATTATGAGCTGTCAATTTTTTACATATAAATTTCATATGCAAAGAATGCATTGAGCCAACAAAATAAAAAACAACCAACAAGTCGAGATGTCAAGTCAACTTGTTCACGCCAGGCACGGATTTATTAGTAGATATGTATAAAAATATGATATGCTAAAACTCACCTCTTAATATCTGGTAAAGGAAGACTTTGATGTGATCTGTGGAGAGGTGCTGAGGCGAAACGATGATCTTGTGCAGGTCGCTCTGTAGGAGCTCGGTGATCACGTAACTGTTATACATTGTAGTTCAGGAAATTGGGCTGTAAGTTGGTACATATGAACATTTGCACTGTAAATGTAAGCGAATTCTAGAAAGGCAAGACCTAACGTAGTGTACAGTGCCGTTTTTTACATTTTTAAACGTGCTTTATCAGTAAGCAGACAACAGAGGAAGCCGCTGAATTTAATTTAGCCATCACGTTTGTTACCAAAGATACCATGATCTGTTGGAGGAAAAAACAACAGATAAGTTTCGTGTCTTCAAAAGAAATACATTTCACGTCTCAGAAAGCTTAAAATTAATCAAACATACAGTCCCTAATTCAATTCCGAACTGGAATCTGCCACTTTAAATACCAAATCCGATATAAGTAAACGAAAATATGCTACACAAAACACCGTGTTTACATAAACGTTCCCCACGCACAATTTCGCTGGAGGCATAAAATAAAACCACGCCGGGACCAAAGCTAGACCCTGACAGACCGTAATTTCACGCTGTAAAAATACAAGCAGTACCTCATTTAGACCCAATTTGCTGAAATACGCGCGCGGCTGAGTGAGAATGATGCGGCGATTCGAGCTATTCAAGAATAAGCGTGTATTAGGTTAGGAATATTTATAGTAATGTTTTGTAATCAAACCTACTGATAACTCACATAGAATCATTACGATAATACATAATAATAGTTTATATTAATATAAGTATCTTTTACAGTAAGTTTCATTAAATATGATTAAAAGTGTTTTAGTCAAAAGTACCACTCTATCCGCCATTACTGCCATGACGTTAGCCATCGTTATTGCTCGAGATCGGTCGACAGTATTCGTGGACGGAGTGGTGGCGTGATGTTGTGAAGTGAGCCGATATTGATTGTATAAAAACTAACGGCTATTTAGTTAAGGGGCTCTTTTTGTGTTTGGCGGCTGAACTGTGAGGACTATTGTGAACCACCGAAAGTTAAGTACTTCTTTGTTACTCTGTTGCTTTTGTAATAAGTTATTATTGTAAGAATAGTGTTATGTGTTTGGAAGATCATGATGGCGCTGAGTTTCTTGCCAGTTCTTCTCAAGCGTCTAGGGCCTTACGAACTTGGCGTAGAATCATTGTTGAGATTAGAGTACCCCTCTCGGGGCCCATAGAATAAAAGATAAATAATATTTGTGTGTTTTCCTTTTTATTTATTTAAAACCCCCTTTAGATTAAAGTTAGGTAGAAGTTAAGTACCCCCATATTGTCAGTTAGTGACAATATGATGGTTTTACTAGTCAATCGATTAGAATCAGAGTTTAACTATTATTTAAGATTCTAACATCAGAAGTGGGATAAAAGACTCATTATTAATACAGCGTTGTTTTATTTCAAGAGAATCCTGACGTGACGTCTGATGTAAGCCGAGATTCTTCAGCTACATCACCTGGTGACTTCTTGGCGAATCTACAGCACGGCTACAGAAGAAGAAATCGAAGAGAAAATTCTGGCGTGACATCTGATGCATCATCTGGTGACTTCTGGGCGCTAATTCAGACTTTCCACAATGTTATGATTACAATCAAGGAGGTAAAGGGCTGAAAAGTTCTGTTTTTTTTTTTTTGGAGTATCAATACCTACTAGGTATATGATAATTACAATATCAATGAAAAAAATATATATGTTAAGTGGAAACTTTTAACAGAGTTTGAAGTTAAGTCTTTTGCGAAAGTTCGAATTGAGTCAAAGAATATCACAACTAAGTAAGTCAGGATAATCGAGCGATTTTTTTTAAAGTTATGCAGCTCCAGTCTCGTTACAATTTACAATTATAAACCATACAAACAATTACCAAATTGTCACCATCAATTAAAAATCAATTAAAAAAAAAAATAAAAATTACGATAAAATGCTAAAATAAATATGTAATAATGTACAAGCTCTGTTAACGGATTCTGCACTAACAATTCAATATTTTTAATTGTGAGATACCTATGATAGTAAAAGAGTAAGCAACTTAAGAATTTCAATTTGCGAGATATAGTAATTGCTAAAGAGAAATTAAGATACTGGCCCGGAGAATGGGTAGAGCAAAACATTGCCACCGAAAATATATTGTGAATAAGATTATTAAAATAGAACTAAGGAATCATTGTAAATTACATTATTAAAAAAAAAAAAAAAAGAAACAAAAAAAAAGAAACAAAAAAAATAATAATAATAATAAAAAAAAAAAAAAAAGAAAAAAAAATATGAACAATAATGTAATTAGAATAGAAAATTGTTAATATAAACTAACAAATTTTATCGCTGGGCGACCGTTACCATATGGTGGTACTGATTAGGCTATTTGCAGCGAGTAGATGTTGCATCAGTACCACCGGGACTATGACTGATGACTGAACGACTTTGATATGGCGGGGTCATCATCATCATTTATAATATCTGTGAAAACTTTTAATTGGCCTTCCATACTTAAATTCTTATCTTCATAATTGTAACTAGCCGTTAGTTTTCCTTTGATAATAAAATAAAATAAATAAAATAAAATGATGATGACCCTACTGGCAGGGTACGGTCGGATTATTCTCCCAGTAACCGCTGGTCGGTCTGGTGATTACCACTGGCGAGGGTCGGTGGCAGCGGACGATTGCCGTCAGGAGGTTTGGAGAATCACCAGGCATTATACTGGGAGAATAGTCCAAAATTTTTGAGAATACTTTAGAGAAGTATTGAGAATACTTTAGAGAAGTATTGAGAATACTTTAGAGAAGTATTGAGAATACTTTAGAGAAGTATTGAGAATACTTTAGAGAAGTATTGAGAATACTTTAGAGAAGTATTGAGAATACTTTAGAGAAGTATTGAGAAGTAATGAGAGTACTAACTTAATTAAGGTTATTAAGAGAAAACGGCAGAAGTGATTTTTGGAAGTGATTTTTGTGATTTTTGGGTGGTTGTTTTGTACTTCGGGACGAAGTACTGTCAGTCTGGCCGTATTAGGTTAGGAATATTTATAGTAATGTTTTGTAATCAAACCTACTGATAACTCACATAGAATCATTACGATAATACATAATAATAGTTTATATTAATATAAGTATCTTTTACAGTAAGTTTCATTAAATATGATTAAAAGTGTTTTAGTCAAAAGTACCACTCTATCCGCCATTACTGCCATGACGTTAGCCATCGTTATTGCTCGAGATCGGTCGACAGTATTCGTGGACGGAGTGGTGGCGTGATGTTGTGAAGTGAGCCGATATTGATTGTATAAAAACTAACGGCTATTTAGTTAAGGGGCTCTTTTTGTGTTTGGCGGCTGAACTGTGAGGACTATTGTGAACCACCGAAAGTTAAGTACTTCTTTGTTACTCTGTTGCTTTTGTAATAAGTTATTATTGTAAGAATAGTGTTATGTGTTTGGAAGATCATGATGGCGCTGAGTTTCTTGCCAGTTCTTCTCAAGCGTCTAGGGCCTTACGAACTTGGCGTAGAATCATTGTTGAGATTAGAGTACCCCTCTCGGGGCCCATAGAATAAAAGATAAATAATATTTGTGTGTTTTCCTTTTTATTTATTTAAAACCCCCTTTAGATTAAAGTTAGGTAGAAGTTAAGTACCCCCATATTGTCAGTTAGTGACAATATGATGGTTTTACTAGTCAATCGATTAGAATCAGAGTTTAACTATTATTTAAGATTCTAACACGTGCTACATTTCAGAAACATCGAGCGGGATTAGTACTAAATTACTACTGTAAGAACTTGAATTACTGCATGTCATTGTACATTGTACAGTTTTAGTCGTACGTACACGAGGGGTGGTTTTGGTAGCGTCCCACCCTTAAACTGGAGCCCTGAAGGCCCAAGATTAGGGATAATGCTGCGTTCGGATACGACAATGACTTATTTTACGCAAATAAACATGTTTGGAAAAGCCTATGTTTGGCCACAACGTGGAATAAAAGCTGTCCCAAATAGATTTGAACCAGATTCCGAGAAATCATAAAAAAGTAATAGTAATGCCGCATAATAGGTGCTTAAAGCTTTTATGAGTTTCGTAAGACAAAACTTAAACGAATTTGACCTCAGATAATAAGATTAGTTTCGATAACTAGATGTATGTCAGGAAAGAAAGCTATAAGCGAATTATTTTCTACCATCAGAAACTTCTCTTTTACCATGAAACACTATACATCCACAACAGGCTGCGTTTATTTTATTTTATCTAGTGTGTAAAAATCGTATGAAAATCCGAGACGGTCGTCGGCGGAAGTCCAGGGCCTAACGTCACTGCGAGCCCCGTAACACAGTTAGTTCCAGGGCCGTTCACAGAACCGTCCCCGTTATCTCTGTTATCGGCAGCACGCGCGCCCCCGCCGGCCATTATCAGAATTACAGGAGGAGTCGTGAGCGAGCACTTGTTGCGAGCATGCATTTATTACTCGAGCGGGCGACGCGCGACTTGAATAACGATCTAAGCTACCGGCCATCCTTCTAATGTGATAGGTTTTGTAACTTGGTAAATCAAAGCCCTGAAGCTCTTCATCACGTAGACTAGATTTTACATTTTGGAAATGGAAAATCGCTAAAACGTAAACATTGGACTATTTCAATCATACTCCAAACGAAAAATAAATTACCTTTTGGGTGAAAAAATGCTGGCGAACGTTCGAGCGTTTAGGCTATAAATTATTTTAAAATAAACCTAGAATACCAAATTTATGTGACCTAGACAAGCGTTTGTAGGCTGGGCATAAATATTAAAACTAAATAGCTCGCAATCGCATATCAGACTGTGTCAGCTATAACTAGCTTTAATAAGGTATGCCTAACTTCGAGTCGAATTAGTTGATCGATTAGTTGTACGTGAAATACTTCAAGCTGTTTGTATGCGTATTCACATTTTAAGTACTTAACTACCAATAACTATCGTATCAATTTAACTATAATACTTTGAATTGACAGCAATTGGCGTATTCAAACTGTAGCATCTCTAATATAATTCATCATATTATAACAGACAACAACTCAATATATAGGTAGACTATTAGTACAGATAGTATTTACGTAGCTTGAACATATTATTACGTCATACTACAGTGAGAACACACGGCCCAAGTAAACATTGTTTCAGCATTAGCTAAATAGCTGTAAAGATTTACATAGCACATGTACGAGTAGTTCCTAGAATATTAATGACAATGGAAAATATTATGGGATTAGACACGCCCCGTGGTTTTACCAGCTTGGTGGAGAAAAATGGAGATGATGATGTGGGGAAATCCAGGGTTTAAGGTACTTTTATACCAAATTTCGTACTAATTCGTTTAGCTGTTTTGCGTGATTGAATAAAACAAACATACAAACATTCACTTTAAATAATATTAGCAAGAAATATTTCTGAAAGTCTTTTTATACTATCTGACGCCGCATGAAAATAATTGCAAGTGAAAAAGAAAATTGAGTAAAGATATGAAATCGAAACATATATGTAATGTTGCAAAATTGTGTTCGCGCGCATGAAGTAGATGGAACGTATGATAGAGCACGTTTGTCCAAAATTACATTTTTGAAGTAATATGTATTGGTAAAACGAAAACAGAAGAACTCAGCACGACTGAAATGATAGTGCTAGTAAAATTGCAAAGAAATCAGTCCCATTCCCTTGGCATGCTTTAGTACGTGCCCATCTAATACGAACATATCTAGGAGCCCGCATATGCCATTTGAGGGGATACATTATGGATATGATCAAAGGGAATATTCCCGAGACAGAGCAGTAATGGCACGGCTCTCGAGTCACGTAGAGGTCTGCGGTCAGTTGACTAATCTGCCTCAATTGGACGCGGACGCCGAGCGCAGTAGCCAAGCGCCCTTGGTGAGGTTTCACATCTCACTGACAATTACAGATTTCGTAATTACGCAATTGAGAAGATAAAGCTGAATGAATTAAACCGTTTACTGGAGTTACGTCGAAAAGTTAATTAAAGTTCCGATACTTCCAATAGAAGACCACCGAGAGTACAATAAGTTAGATATTAAGAGATCGTAAATACAGTCGTTAAGCTGAAACAGTCAAGGCCTCGGTGGCAGCGTAATAAAGATATTTCATAAGTTGGTTCGTTCGGTTCGCGCGGTCTCAGATGAATGAACGGACCGCATCGTATAATGTAATCTCGTTTTGACGTAAACGTTAGGGTACTTGAGCAGATATTTATGAAAGTTATGTCGAAGTGAAGAACAGTGTTCTTGTAAGCTGTCAGAAGGGTAGGAATTGAATAATAATGTGTGATACCTACATGAAAATATATGAAAAACAGACAATTATGTATGTTATTAATGGTTAGGAGAAGTTACTAATGCAGACCACGCCTTATCTTATAGTCGCACGGCTTCGTGGTTTTAGATCACTATTAGCTCGTAAAAAAGATGTAAAAAGCCAGACCAGTCTCCGTGACGAGAATTTCTTATTGTACCTAGACCAAGATATAAGGCAGAAACTACATTTGATGATTATTTACGGAAGAGCTGCCTTAGGGAGACAATAAAGCTGGGAATGCCATATAAATTTGCTTATGTATACAGTGTATACACTTCCTCTAGGAGGAATGCTCGGTATTTTTGCTTATAAACGAATCCAAATGAAACTGTATAAGGCTTTGACAAAGAACTGTAATACATTATTATGGTCGCTAAAAGTCTGTTCTACTTCCAGCATTCCACATTTTAGATTAATATTTTAAAGTAAGTAAATACATTAATTTTAAATATCCAATCAGCCTCTCTACCTAACCTGGCGTCCTTTGGTGAATATTAAAATCACGCCACGGCAAAGTTATTTGACATCTGATAAACCATTTTTGGCACATTTCGAAGGTTTTCGAGGTTCCGCGCCGGTGCGACATTGGGGCTGCGCCCTCGTACGCGTGGTAATTATTTACGAGGGCTAGGGCTCCACCCACGCTGATCCCGCCCGGACTTGCGCTATCATTTATTCTGTGCCCAGACCCCGATCGACGCGACACCCCGGTACGTGGCGCCGAATAACAAGAGCTTATGGAAACTTGTTCCATTTTAAATGAGTAAAACAGGATTAATCGATACCGTCCCTTATAAGATATCTTTCTTGCTGTTGCCATGTACTTGAGTTGTACAGAAGTTTCATACTTTATTTTATTAGCAACGGAACCACCGCCGTGGCAACAGCCTTGGACTTTAATAATCACATTCAAACATTCATTCAAGAACTGTTTTCGCCCAAACGACTGAAAATGGAGTAAACAATTGTTTGTTAACTATCAGTTTGTTACTCGTTTGCAAATAACAAGCGCAAACATCGAGCTTAGAACTTTAATTATAATTGCTCAACCTTCCCGTTCTCGTTACGAGATCATTCACGGTACCAATACAACAAACTAAACGAAGGTAGTGTGAAAATAAAGTGCAGAACACTTGTGTTTGCCGTTTCCATCCGTACAGACCTACAACATTAATACGGGTACGAATGTGTACGGACGAACAAAGCCCGGATGCTCTGCAGCTGTGCACCTAAACTCCCCAAACGGCCGTCCTACCGCAGCCGTAGCTCGATACGTTCATTGAATAAAAAAGCCTTTACATTACACCACCGGCTTACAAAAATAAGAACCCGTCTTATCTGGGCTTCGATTAGCTGAACAAGTTCGTTATCGACCCGTTTTCACGACCGATAAATCATTTGTCACGCTTCGTACGTTAACAGCCCTATATTTTTGAACCAGTTCATTAGCTTTAAAGCGCTGCACAAATCGGAAGTCACAGTTTAATTCTATGACCGACCGAGATTTTTTGATACTTTTACATGCCTGCTTGAGTGGGCTATTGGGCATTCTAGGTATGTATACATAGTCGTTGTGTCCTTGCTTGAAATTCCATGTTTCGCGCTACTTACGCACGTCGTGCAGTTTTCCTAAGGAATTTGCGTAACCATTGTAATGAACAAGTTTAGCGAACATTAGCAGGTTCTTACTGAGCATTGTTCGCCCGGCGACAACCGGCTCCCAAACAATAAGCACTCTGTCACTGCACTGCAGTCACACTTACAATGTTCCCAAGAAAACACATATTCATATATTATATGAATATTCTGTACAAACTGCTTACCTGGCAGGGCTACGAAATTAAGAAGATGTACAAATGGTGCAAAGCAACATAAATTAAGCCGACGGCGACGTTGAATGCTAATTTACGATGTCCTCAAACAGCAATACTTGTAACTCGTTTTAAGGTTCAGCAATGGGGAAACTTGGTCGAATAAATTAGCGAATCCACTGTATAATATTAAAAAGGTTTAATGCCAGTTCATTTGCATGGCATATGCATTAAAGAATGCAAAACGAGTTTAATGTAATGGATTCTTTAGGACGAGTTGGCATTGTATTTGGATAGAATAGCAAGTGTGAAAGAACTTGACTTAAAACTTGTTGATATTTTACAGCATTGTTAGCGAGTACTCCGCATCTTCAGAGGGATATGAGAAGGTGACATTGATGGATCATCGACACTAGTTAGTTTATTGAACAGAACCGGTCGCCGCTAGTCATCCGTCATATTTGCATATGTACAAACTTAAAATATGGAAAACGTCTCGATCGTGACTGGAATATTTTCACCGCTAAAATCTACCAATATATTCGGGTTTTAAAAACTCGGCATAGGTGAACAACTGGTTTACAATTTAGTGATTCAAAAAAGGTTTTACGTTTGGGATTTCAAAGCGATAGCGACCGACAGTGCGTCGTAACGCACGGTCTTGTCGAATTGTAAATATCCAACATTGGTATAATATAGTAAACAGAGGACTAAATGAGGAATATTTAGAAGGCGACAGACTAACAGCAACAGAGGACTAAATGAGGAATATTTAGAAGGCGATAAAACACATTTGGCGAAGCTGGCTGGTGCGAATGACCACTCCGAAGGACGGTACGCGGAAGGGAGACGTTGATAAATGGCCCCCGAGAAACTGCGGTACACTGGCGTACCTAAAGCTTTAGTATTGCACAAATAAATGTGTATCGGTATTGGAGAACAATAAGGATTCACAATGGAAACATGTATATTGTATAGACAATTTATCTGAAAGAAATAAACTTATCGAAAAATCGACACAAACAACTTTGCATTATAATAAGTTGAAATGATGATGGTGATTTTTATTTCTGACATAGCTACTGAACCGCGAGCGCGAGCACCTGCCCATTTTTTTTTGAGATTCTAACCTGCATGTTTTTTAATCTACATCTACATAAAATCTCTAACATAGTCCTGGGCACTGAACTCAATCATCCTTTTGGATTATTATAAACGATAATCATAACTCATAAGACTTATCGCCCGACGACTACATTGGTGCCTACTCTACCTACTCTACACACAATCTATGCCAACTTTTTGATTGCCTTGTCTCTAGCAAAATGAAAACTTATCGCAAAAACCCTTACCGTGGGCGTATACAGACAGCTGGTGGAGCATAAACCAATACAACAAAACCAAAGCAAAAAAGCGTAGAAAAAAGTTGGTCATCCGTAGCGTGGCATCGGTTGTCCTAATCCTTGTGTACCTGTCATCCGTCAGAGCCATCAAACGCACACGTATTGGACATCGGATTCCGATACACGATGAACCCTTAATCCACGGCTTGAACATTCAATAAATTTATAATTATTAAGGCTTATTAAATGCTCCGGCGGTATATAGAACAAAAAGTAATGAAAACACAAAAGCTTGTTGTTTTGCAAGAGTAAAAGTGTGGGGGAATGATTGTTTCGCGTAGGGGTAAGAGTTCTGATGAATATTAAAAAGCGTCGGTTAAGTTTCGGGCGAGTACAGTACGCAGGAAGGAACGACGTTGATGAATAGGGCTCGTATCTGAGCAATGAAAGCGTGAGACACGCAAAGATCGAGAAAGGCGTTATATCCTATTCATTTCAACATGTAAGAACACTTATTTTGGATTATGTTGGCTGTTAGACAAAACCTGTTCATGAAAGAAAACAGATTTAAAAACTAAAAGAAAGCAAATAAAGGAACAATAACAGCGCCACTTTAATAAGCTACAGCGATTGCATTGAGCTGAATCGCGTTAGTTACTGGTAACAAGAAAACTTTCTGATAGAATCGACAATAGAGAACCGCCATTAAAATCGGAAACCTTCCGACCAGCCAATTTCCGCCGATGACGCTCTTTCCTACCGTGGTAGCCAGACTCTGTCTAACTAGAAGACTTAACATTTACTAAAAATAACTTCTACGCATAGCCATTTCTTTTTCTATTCCATTTTAATTCGCAAAAAGTATAATGAAAACTCAGGAACTTGACCTTTTTCCCGTCCAGTGGAAAGTTTCCTGCAATTAACATTTCAGCTGTTACTGAAAGTTTATGAATAGATTTATGTTTATATCGATTTCTATGACAATATTTTTAATGTTACACTAGCGGCCCGTCCCGGCTTCGCACGGGTAGACACTATAAATTGAGAAGTGAGCTATCCTATCTGTTAAGTTAGATCGAACTGCACACGGTGTGCGAATTTGATTGAAATCGGTTAAGTAGTTTAGGAGTCTATAGCGGACAAACAACGTGACACGTAATTTATATACATATACTAGCTGACTCGACAGACGTTGTCCTGTCAAAAGCCATTGCGTAACTATAGCAACCGTAGTATGTTGATGCTAACTTGTCAATTTATAGTAAAAATTATCAGTATATATATAATTTGCAATAAATTAAAATTGCGACTATAATTTGAGATTTAAACTATCCTATCTCTCAAGTTGGATCGAACTGCACATGGTGTGCGAATTTTATTATAATCGGTTAAGTGGTTTAGGAGTCCATTGAGGACAAACATTGTGACACGAGATTTATATATATTAAGATTAAGATTAACATTCTAATTCTAAGAGTTAATTTGGGGAAGAGCAGCTACCTGAAAAAGTTTAACAACTCTACAAATGCGGAGTAGTTTCCGAAAAATATTACAAATCTCTTTGACCACGTTATTTGATTGCCAGTTGAATTTTAATGTTGGATATGTTTTTTTTTGCAGAGAGCAGTCAGCGACCAAATCGGTAAATTGGGCATGTCGTTGGCAAACATGTGGCGAACTAGCAGGGCCGGAGCGGCAGTCTATCCTTGTCCCATCGGATCATGTCCGTACTATGCCGACCGCAATAATTCTGAGCAATGAAGTTCCGCTCCAGGCCGCACTCCGCAGGGTAAAACATCCCTCCACATTTCATATTAACTCGAGCTGCTTGCCATTTTGAAAAGCGAGTAATATACATACGCATTTTATATACATATTTTAACGAAATAGAGGCAGGAGATTCAATGTGACGTGAAACCTTTGATTACGAAAGAGTGGATATTTTTACATTCACAATGAGTGCCACTGAAAGGAAAACGTAGATAAGTATAGGTGGCTACGGCAGAATATGCTGAACAGAAAAAGTGTAAAACGGTAGCCGCAATACGGTTACGTTTATCTAAAGCCTATCGGGCAAGTTTCCAAGCCGTCATCGAGACAAGCGAGGCGCACGAGGGGCTACGCCAGCTCTGATCTCCGCAGCCCCCGGCCAAGAAGCCTCTCGGTCATCCCGTGCCAAGTGCCTTCAACGTTTACTTTAGAGCGAGAAGGGTCGAGCTTTAAATTATTCCTAAATAAATATGCAAACACTTTCTCGGAGCAGTAATCTTTAACGTCCACCTCTGAAAATTGGTAACTTCCGTAAACTTAGCCAATGTAATTTATAGAACAACAGCTAATCGTTAGTTGTATCACAGGTTACTCGTATTTTGCATATTGTGAAACTATATATTTATGCAAAACGGTGGTCGAATTTTTTAATACCGGAACGCTCACAACTTGATTTATATAAATGGGTCCTGTCCGGTACGAAATATTGGAATAGTTAAGACTGGGAAGAGTAATAATGCCCGGGGTGATTAATCATATAGCAACCGACAGTTTGCGGAGTCGGAACGGTTTACCTGATGAATCGGTTCTGAACAAATATCAAATACCTATACCAAAATTACTTTTTTATTGCGCTATCTATAGATGCAATCATTAGAAAAATTAAAGCTGCCTTGACCTCGTATTATTTAGTTGTATAACTTTAATCAATTCTAATAACTCCAACGGCTGCAAGTGTATTGTGTTGCCATGTTTAACTTTGTAATAATTTTGCTGTCCATCATTTTGTCAGACTAACAAGCTGGCTGCCAAAAATGTCTAAGCTGACGGTTAGACACCTATTTAATCCAAGACCTACGTATCCGGAGCTCGAGAGCCCTGAGAGCGGCGCGCCGGTCCCTGGCACTTGCAAAATTGAATACATTAACGAAGGGGGCGCCTCGCCGCCCTATCTCAACAGCCGCCCGGTAGCTACGTCTTACTTCCAGAACAAAAATTAGTAAGCGTTCCACAATTTTCTATAGTGCCCAATCTACGCGAATATTAACATTCATTTTGTGTAAATTCATACTTTGTAATATAATATTATTTGTTGGCCGTAACTTTTCGAGTTATATCATTTGAGAGATATAATGAAGTCGTGGAAATATCATAAAAGCGAGTTATTTACGATGAGATTCTTGTGCCTTAAACGAGCGAAGCAGTAAATAAAGCCAAGGTTTAATGTTACACGAAGGCTCGACGTTATGTTACACGCGTAACGCGATTTTTGCATGCCTCGGTCTCTTTGTATGCTCGCAGGCAGTTTGTAAAGTTTGAATGAGCTACTCAAAATTAATATTGAACACTTTATACTTCGAATGGCGGGCGCGAGTTCCGAGGAAACAGTGCAAACGAGCTGCTCTCGCTATTCGAACCGGCCAGATAAATCTGTCGAGTAATTTAACTGCGGTTATGAGGCCTTTAAACTTTTGTGAAATAAAAATTATACTGCCTAAGGAATACTTATCTTCTACAAAAATTCCGGCAACAATTTTACGGCGCGTCCTACGAGTTTTACAGCATTTTTTATATCGCGACGGCGTCATTTTTTTATGATATTCGTTGCGCTTAGGTTTCCGAGATATTTCAAGTCCGAGCGCATATTTCGTTGACCTCAAGAGTATCGAAGTATCGCTTTGAAAGTATGGTGGAGATAGAAATAAAAGCGGAGAAGTTTTATAAATATACTGAAAGGGGTCATAAACATAAAACATGTTACCGTTCCCTTGACGGTCCAACTCGTGTGCCATACAAATACCGTTTCGGGGAACTAACTTTCCTTTTATATTGGTACTCGGAGGAACGCAAACATTTCGGAGCATTATTTGATTAAGTGGTACGTTGTCCTCCCGACTCAATTTCGACAAAATTAATTTCAGTATTATTAGGAGAACGATTAGTAACACAATGAGTTTTACAGACGAACAACTTTAAACTTAACATTAAACTTTTAACAAGGAAGAAACTACGGAGACGGAAGCCACCATCATTAACTTCTTTAAGTGCGAGATATAAACCAGATAGAGACTATCTAAATCGAATCGGGCCGAGTTCTCCGGGAGTGAAACCAAACGAAAATTATATTACGAGTCTACCTGGTAAGAGTCCCTTATGTACGCACTGGGCTGAGCGTAAGCAGAGAAGCAAATCAAATTACTGAAGAGCATCAACAAGGCTGCCAGCCTCCATCTATCTCGACTCGAGGCTCTACGCCTTACACCGAAACTTAAGACTGATTACCCAAGCCCCAAAGGTTATTGAAGCGCGGCTCTCATTTAACCTCGTACGAGCACGCTGATGACCCTAAATGTCGATGTGGTTTTTAAAGAAAATGAGATGGAAAGTACGGCGGTAATTTTTCTCTTCCAAATGCGACAATGACAGTCATTTACACTGGAGCGTGAGTAACGGATCCTACAGATTACGAGTACGTTTTGAGTCATTTGAATGCTTTCTGAGAGTTGAGCAATCGATAGATTGGTATGATAATGTAGTTATCAGGGGCCTGCGTACGATTAGGTGTATAATCCGTGTGTTTATCAGTATCAGTGGTTAACGCCGGTCTGGCTGGGGTAATTATAGAGGACTGCCCGTGCATAATGGGAAGGGGACGCGACGGTGCGTCAAGCGCCATAAACTGGATTCCCGCAAGCGCCGTAAATACGTGAGTATAGGCAATACAATTCGACATCGAACTGAATATTTTCTACTTCTAATAATGTACGTGATATTGGAAATGCGTGGGTCTAAGGAAGAGATAGCCGGCCAACTTGGCTTGAAATAGTCTTAAGCCTGAATTTCCACAAGGCTTTACGTTACGGTTTAACGCTTTTCCAACTGTCTTTGTATAATCTAATAGATGCTTCTAAAATAGACAAGAACTTTGATGTTTTCTCCATTTGGATAAATAGCAAAATAACCGTTATGACAGATTGAATTTCAGCGTTATAATTTCAGCTCAGCTCTAAAACTAAATTTCCACCGCGTGGTTTTCAATTTCCATTTTATGATTACGCTAGCCTGGCCGGAGTCTGAAAAGATAGGCGCGGCGGTCGTGTGGAAGATACAGTACAAAATATGAAGCATATAATATTTAGAGCGACCCTACTCGACTTTGGGATGTAGTGGAAGCTATTTACTGGGTTATAAGGAAAGGGTATGCTAAGCCGAAAAAGCCTCATGGTACTCTTCACTATGAACATCTGTTACTTTGACACCAACCCGGAACTCGTGAAAAAAAACAGCTGTTTGTCGAGTATCGTCGATTTTTCTGTGGAACAGTTGTTTTTTTTCGCGAATTCCGGGTTTGCCCCATAACAAAAGTTGTTTATAATAATGTGTCCTATAAGTCCTTTTCGGCTTAGCATACTCTTTCCTTATAACCCTGTATTGTGACCAACGATGGTCGATGGCTTCCCGACTTTCTAGCTCAGATAAATCGACCATATAATACTATAATCCTACGCAATCACATATTTTATGCGACAAGTCGCAATAAAGTGTAAGCAGAATTAATCGCAATATTGCGCACTCTTTGTGCATTTGATGTTGGTGTAATTAACCGTGACTCATTATACTGGACATTAACTAAATACTTTCTCCGTTGTGCTTTATGATAAGTCCTTAATTATTCAATAAAATTTCAGATAATTAGTCAAATGTTCAGTCATTAAGTTTGCATTTAGTATCAAAATATTAAATTATTTGAAGGATAATATCCAATGATATTCATGAGTTACAAATGCTAATTACCTATCCAAATACGCTACAACACCTAGTTAGCAACTCTAATCCAATATTGACACTACCTAATAGCGCCAAACATCAAAATTTCAATGACTCTCGGTTCGGCGACACGACCACCTTGCGAGACCTTGTAACATGACATGTCGTTCCTTAAAAAAGAAAAAGAAGTACCTGTAAAGAAATCTGAATCACCATCATCAGCTCCGAGATCAAGGGCCAAATGTCGCGCCACACAACAGATGATGAATCTTCGAGAATATAATAACGACGGAGGTGACAGCTCTAAAGATGATGCAAATGGACAGAGTTAAAACGGTGAAAGTGTGCATAGAAAAATGTTTATAGAACACCGTTAGACTAACGAGTGCGCTGTAAAAACAATGACTTAGATGTATTTTATAGCAAACCCAATCATAAAGATGGAGCTTGTATTTTCTCGAAAAAGAAAACCTATGAAACAGACAAAACAATTTTACGAGTACTTACTGCTGTTATGCGAATGTCCCGTACTAAAACAGAATTCGTATAATGTACAACTTATAGTATATTATTACTATATTTTATTTCGCGGTTCAACGTCAGATAATATTTGAATACGTTTTTACTTATTTTTATATGGTATTTATTTTTCAAAGTTGTGTTTTGTATTTGGTAAAAAGTATTAAAGTGTGTTTTATCAGATACAATTCAGTTAATTCTGAAGGCTTTTGTTGACAAATTAAAGTGGGTCAGAAGCAGGTCGTCCCATTCGCAACTCGTCCAAATCGCAACCCGTCCCACTCGCAGCTCGTCCCATTCGCAGCTCGTCCCGTTCGCAACTCGTCCTATCCTCTATTTTTTTTCGCAACTCGTCCCATTCGCTACTTGTACCGTTCTTGGCTCGCCATTGGGTATATAACTATCTGAATAATAATAAAAAATGCTGCAAATCATTTATTAAACCATCATTTATCAAAATACAACAAAACTCTCAATAGGTCTATCGTTATTGACGCATTGCAAGTACTTCTTTTTACACATCGCCATTTAGAACTTCCGTCTTGATTATCACAATGTTTATTGTATCGGTTTTGTCCTCGTATTAAACTACGTTTACCTCTTTGAGTACCAATAAATTTAAACGGATCCATAACAAAAACACTCGTCTACAAATGTGGTTCACGTAAGTATGAAAAAGGGAATGATTATTGATACAAGTGACAGTGTCAGTGACAAGATATGTGTAACTACCCTCTTCAAGGACTAATAATAAAGAGTAATTGTGGCCACGAAACTCGGCTAACAATGTTATTAATAATCTTGATTGCTTTCATGTTTTGCCTAGGCGTGTTGTTTTTTTTATTCAAAAATAAGTTTGCGTTTGCGCCTAACGCCTAACCTATGGCATGCATTCAAATTAACATCCTGGTAATCTTTATCGATACCATGAGTTGTAAAAAAATATAAATGGGACGAGCTGCGAATAGGACGAGTTGCGAACGGGACGAGCTGAGAATGGGACGAGCTGAGAATGGGACGACTTGCTTCTGACCCATTAAAGTTACTAAAAATAAAACTGTCTCTGTCATTCCGGTTTATTAGACGAGGACATCACTTTTAATAATATAGATCTGTCCACTAACACCTTGAGAATTGCATTACACAGTTAAACTTGAATTATATTTTGAGATGTATAAAACAAAGCACATAATTAGGTACTAGACGGTCAAGATCGTGCGTCAACAAGAAGCGCTAAAAGAGCTTCTCATTTCTTTGTAAGCGACAAAGTTAATGTTATAGGGCTCTATTACGTTAACACTACGAGAATACATTTTAATTCATTGCTAAGCTTATATAACCTTCCGCTATTAATAATGTAGACCTCAGAGAGTGCCATACATTGGAAAAAACGAGCTCAAAACGTAGAGCTATAATCACTGGTCTTGAAAACTTTTAATTTAATTTAGTACCTGAGTACTTCTATCTCCCTACTAACTCACTTATTTTAATATTACGAGTACTACTTTAATACTTTTAGGAACATTTTTTCTTACTTTTGTCCAAGTACTTACTTCTAATATGATAAGTGCTTTTGATCTTTTGTTCCTCGTCTATTGATGCCAAAGCACACACTCTACTCTCTATGTTCTTGAAAGGTCACAAACGCGAGCAAAAGGTTGCGGCCCTTAATTTGGACATTCACAAGTGGAAGTGGACATTTGGTTCGTTGAAGCCTTTGGAACGCGCGTCGCGTGATGGACGCGACCTATTGACTCCCAATCAATTCTGCTTCGCCCACGTCACACCAGCTTGTAGGGAAGACTAGCCAAATGTAAATCAGTGTCACGCGATTCGGCTGTGATAACAATCTTGCAATAGGTGTTGTTACTTTGTAAATTGGTTCTGTTTGCGAAGTGTAAGGTCGCGTTTTCGTGTAAGTATTATGAAACAGCAACTTTGTTGTCAGTAGCAAATGCGAGTGTGGAACTGTCTAATATATGTATTGAATGTCAAATAGATTTCGAAATAGAATAAGTATGACGTAGCTACTAGTCATATTTATCCAGACGTCGGTCGCTTGCATGGCTTCCATTATTACAAGGTTTTGTTCGTTCTATGCCTACTCGAAGTTTCGAACGTTTCTCAGATTGTTCTTTGTTGCACTTTTTGAACAATGGTTAGATTTAGTTTTAAATCTAGCGATAAAGCAGCGTGAATACGGCGAGGCGTGACGCGTCGCCTCGAGGTTAAATCGGGCCAAGCGCGCTGCCCACGCAAAAGCGCTAATTAGGAAGCGCGCGCGCAAGGGCGCTGCACCGCACGATGCGCTTGCACACACCGCACACAAAGACCAAAAGATACAACTCCGAACAAAAGAAACGGTTCATGTAACAAAAGAAATGGCCACAGGGCAAAAACAATGGCAACCCGGCATGGCGTGTTGTTTCGCTGACAAAGGGTGAGCAAAATATGTTTTGTTCTGAATTGCGACGTGTCCAAGAGAAGTGCCAAGGATACTGCACATTGTACCTACTCCGTGACGCGCGAAACTTTACGAGAATATAGAATGTTTCCGCGGAACTATCGCACACAAAGAAGTTATTCTTCATTTAAATTACTTTCATCTTCTTTTTGTTTAGGTACCTTCGTTAAATTACCGAGTTAAAATCAGAGCTAATCAAATCTCGAGAGCGGGAATATGATATATGCCAATCGAGGAGCCGACGCCGAATATTTACTTCAGTAAATTTTCCTTATTCTTTGTCTTACGGGTGCCTGAGTTTTCACAAAAAAGATGTGACAGAAGAATTCATTACGTTTCTTTAAATTGTCATTTCATTCAGCTGTCGTGTCGTATCGTTTGGCACGAATGTTTCTGCCTTGCCACTTTCTTTATTCATTGTTGGGGAATGCTCAGAAGAAAATTATTAAGCGTGTAAAGAAAATGACGATCCGAAAGAGTTAACAAATCTTTGTGACACCCATCTCTGTAAGCCAAAGAACAGTAGTGGTTTTTTTTGACATGGATTAACCACAATATAACCACTCTAATTAATCTTGAATTAAGAAGTCTCTATCTCAATAATCAAGGAAAGTTTCAATTCTACATGCCTTAGGTCGTTATTTCTCTAAACTTGGTATTTTATATTTAACTGTACTGTAAATTCACAAAGCTGCTGCATTATCTAAAGCACAAGCTCAAGAGTCACGCTAAAATGTTAGTCAGAATTAAAAATTCTCTTTAAACACAGCGTGTTCTCATTTTGTGTAGTGTTGCATTTTAGCGAGGAGTATTCCACGTTTTCCATTTCCCCCGATTTCCCCTCTGTACAGATATCGGATGACAGCTCCCGTGTCGATTTATCGAATCGGAGTAAAAACGATAATAATAAATGCGAGAATGTGTCCCTGCGGCAATGTTTCCAGCAAAACTATAGGTACCGTCACTCTCCTTATATCAACAAACACCTAATAAATGTCAATACGCTTAGGTTAGGTTAATACATGCCTGTTTAGGAATTTGGAATCCATTTCTATTGACACTATGGTTAATACGATTTCTATGATTTAGAAACATCGAATTTACTGCTCCTCCCGCCATCCAGCAAAGCATTTTAGTTTTCATATTATATGTATGTATTTCTGTTTTAAATAGCTCCGACTTGAGAACTCAAACGATTCACGAATATATAAACATCTCATCACAACTCAGAAATTATTCTCAATGTATATTACCTCTCATTATAAAACCTTGTGATATTTAATACTCTCCCAGTTTTATGCTGATTAAGTCAGTATTATTTTACTTTGTCAAAATGATTGAAGTGCAGAGGGAGATAAAACACTTTCGGAAACCGGAGAATAGAGGTATCTTGAAAATTTACTTTGAGTATGAAAATATTGATCTTATAAAAGCAATACACACTACATACACATTTACTATAGCTACATTTATAATCCAAAACCTTCAATTAAAAATTTTAATGAAAAAAAAAAATAAGCAGACAAATAATTTCAGAGAACTGGAATTGTGAATAATGATACGTAGTCCAAGCGTGCTAGGTACCCACGTAAATAGCTGTATTTTCCGCATAAAGCCGTCCACGCGAGGTTCCCTTGATTTATTGCAGATGAAATCTCCCCACATTTGTCCAAGTTTGCCAAGATAAAGATAGCTAGTTCTGTCATACTAAAGTATTTACTCTAGACGGAATAATAGTAATGGGAAATTAATAGCTAAAGTTTGTATTGCTAGTTGAGAACTACTTATAAGAAAATTAATTCAATTAAAATGCAGTACCTATTTTGTAATCGGCTTTGATAAAATTTCGCGTAGATCTTGCAAAATGTTTAAGAAACCGAAAGTCTAGTCGCGCGACGCAGCAAGTTTTGCAATGCATATTTATCAATGAGTGAGCAAAGGGCACGTGTCTTAATGTTGCAATTAGCCGATATTATTCAGAAGCCAACTTTGGGAGCACGTTTTCACCCACCCTTTAATTAAGCTTCTATTGTGCGAGTACATCGCAAGCCGCGTCACTAGCAAGGCTTCTTTCTCAAACCCACTTTGAAATACAACAAAACGCTCACTTTTTGTTTCGAAATAAACTTTCTTTATACGGTTTCGCGTCATTGTTCTAGTGGAAATGGCCTTGAAGAGACCTTGAATTGCAATTGGCACGTAAATTTCAAGTACCGAAAGAATTATAATTTGTTGAAGCGCAAATTTATGAAGACTACGATGAAAATATCAATTTTGTTTGTCAACTGAGATCGTAATAAAATCTTATAAAGTCTCTCTCTTGACGTCAGACAGAATTAACACAAAGAATTGACATCGATTAAAATTAATTACCGAGCAGTTTTTTCAATGTCTTCGTTATCGACAGTAAATAATATCCACAAGGACTTCTTTCCTTTGTAGTCTAAATTAGATGACTAAATTTGGTCTTGCCTCTTTAAGGCCTCGAAATGTTTTCAGCTAGGATAAGTTGGAGTGTTTTCCTTTTGGCGCCGGGTCCGGGTCCGCCCAGCGAGCAGCGAGGACGGGGTGACGAGAGCCATTCGAATTTCAATAAAACTTGAAGGGGAAAAGGAATAAATCGCCGACAGGGGCTGAGGGCGCCGGCCGTGCCGACGAGCTATTGTGCTCTACAGCTGACGCTATACCAACGCCGACAGTTTCGGTTTCCGTTCAAAAGTAACCGCAAGTGCCATGTGGTTAGAGTCGTGGCTACAGGCTTTCGAAAAAATGTTTGCAACACGAAATATCGATTAATAGAGATACAGTTTATTTCTAACTTCGATAATTATTTTTTCTATGATACTGTGTCGTTTCAAAACTCATCTATTTACAGTCGATTCAAAACCCATCTGTTATTAACGAATAGGCTTTTAAAATCAATTAAAGCAAACATTAATATGATTGTTGATAATTACTCAAAAACATTCAGTTTCATTAAAATATGAGATAAACATTATTGGAATATATCTGAACAGTATCTGCCGAGGGCAATTATGGGCATATCGAGCAAAGTATTAAGAGTATTTTAATTTAATTACAATTAATAACGCTACATTCTTATGCGAAATGAAATTTGCTTTTAATTCGATAATTGTTTATTCAACAAACAGGAAATTAACTACCAGCAGTTTTCTTTTAACATTCCTGATCCCTAGAGACACTATGGAAAATATCAAGCGGCAAAGATCAGACTGCGTCATAAAAATCACAATAGGGTGTGCCCGTAAAATATAAAAGCGTCAGTCTTTCCAGCGGACGTTTTATACGCAAATTTTAAGGTGGCTACATAAATTGCGGTCATATCTGCAGAATATCGGAGAGAGCCGCCGCTAGATCAACCTTCGCTGCAGTAAGATATGACACTCAAATTGAAAATTTACAAGGCCGTGAAAATTTCAATTCCGAGCGCAAACTTCAATATTACGGAACGGAAAGAAAATGACATTTTCGATTTGAAGAAACCAATTTTATGGAAGTTTTATTACCAAAGCTTTGGTAATCAGAAAAAGTGCATACATGATAATAAAGCGAAAATAAATACTGATAAATTTCCAAGGTTCGGATACGATAAACAACCATGACATGCTTACAATATCAACACGAGAGACTACACCAAACTAAATAAAACATGAGGACATAGGTAACGATATTCGCAATAAATAAAGCAACGTTCAAACTTTCAATACACTACTCGATATAAATCTTTGCAAGAGATAGAAATCGAACAAAGATAAAGTATCAAGTGAGCAGCTAACGCGGTGACAGTTCACCGGGAGAAACTCAATAACGCTGCAGCGGGAACAAAATATAAAGAAACCACTGAATGGAGCCGTTCGCCGGCTCTAGCAGTTCCCTCGATTCTAAGTAGAAATGCAATCTTAGGACTCACGTGTGAGGTCAATGTGCTCGCTTCACCGTTAAAACCATCTAGGCGTCCACATCTCTACACTTGCCGAACGATTTATTTGACAAAGCTATCATGAAACTAAAAAGGATACATTTCTTGGAAGAAGTCGAGGCTGGGCGGTTGCAGGATGTCGAGTGCTGATAGTACCTGCAAAGATAAAAGTCAGCGTTAGAGATTTAGAGATTAATGACCTAAGTCCTCAGTTTGTGCAATTTTCGCATTTCGTCAACAATCCATGTTTGTCCGGCAGAGCAAATGCGCAAACCGCAAACAATACACGTTGATCGATAAAACACAGTGAAAATGAATAAATTATGATGAGGACGCAAGCCGCATTATAATTATTTCGTGATAATGTCCAATCCAAACCTTATTATCATAATAAAGAGGTTCCACGCAGGTGGATTTATAGGGGACGCACGAAATCGAATTATTGCTGATAAATTGAAAATGTACCTAGGTAGAGTAATTTCGAATAGCGTAATTACTACGGCAGGTGTAAATTAAGAGACTTTAATTAACATTCATAAAGTTGAGCACGACTGCAGAAGGCCTTCTAATTACGTAGGTAAAAACAAACGTGTATAGATAAGGCACTCCACTTCGGAGTTTTAGTTAATGGCCGTGGGAAAGGTTCCGTATATTGGCTCGAGATTAGCGAGACGACGAGCTTAATTTGAATGCCAAAGCAGAAATAATGATGTTGCCGATTTGAAATTGTCATTGAAAACGGGCCATTGTAAATTTTCACGTTGCGTCAATCGACGTTTGTCAAACATCTGGGTTGCGTCAAGTTCGGGAGTTGGTTAATTATCGAGCCGTTGGTGAAACGCTTGTTACCTTGCCAAACCTCAAGTACTTTAGGGTTCGGCAAGGTTCAGTTCCGTGCCTAGTTCTAGAAGTGGATTTGGGTTCGGTAGATGACTCGCTCCTACCTGACACAATCAACGTTGCCAATCTTAGTAATGAGGTTAGTAAGCGAACAGCTAGCGGTAATTTAACGTCCTTGGCCCCAAAACGCTATCGTATTCTTTCGTGAGAATGTTACAAATTCACCATCGTTAACTTGAAATTCATGAGAAAAGGAAATTCCTTGAAAGGTGACGTTTTTAATTTGTAGAATGTTAATGAAGTCTGGAGCAATGCGATCGTGAACAAAACTTATGGACTTAGCATGAACTTAACTATACTTGATAGTAAAAAGTCGTTGGATAAAAACTGGATAAAACTGTGTTATGTGACAAAATGAAATGTAAATAACAAAGCGTACTAACATTTTCGTGTTTGAAGAAGCACAACATCTTGAGTTCCCGGAAGACACGTTTGGAGGAGACGAGGGATTGGAAAACGTTTGGCAGCTTCTTGAGGGCGACGCGCCGGCCATCGCGGGGATCCGTGACCGCCCTGTGGACAACACAACACAATTACAATCACGTACATCAAATCTTGTCATTTAATCAGTCTCTGTGTAAGGACCTCTATCCATGTAATAAAATATATGAAACAACATTGCTCGAAATAGAAGATCTTACGAGTCTTGTCTGTAACATAAAACCTTGCATAAAGCATTTAAATATATTAAATTTTTCGTTTAGAGTTTAAGTGAGCGTAGTTGTCTGCTATAAGTTACCCCATTCCAAATTGCTTGGCATTTAGACCATATTTAGTATTTAAAATATGCATTTAGAGTAAGTTTACATTTAAATAAGTTTTTCAAAACGTACGTAGCTCACATTATCGTTTGCATAGAATTCATCGGCTGCTCGGCCATTTACTCGTAACATGCAGTTGCATTCAGGGGCATTCGACAAAAAAACTACGAAAGAGCATGTTTGGCAATCAAAAAGGCGATTTGAAACGGAATGGCATTATGGAGGAGCTGAGCACCCCTCACATTATAAGAACCGTTAGGCAGCCCTTGCGATTATCATCCTCGATGCGCACGCCTGATTTTGCGCTTCCCGTAGTTTTATACTGCGTGCAATATGACTTCAAATGAGTTTTATTCTTTTAGATTTATAAAATGTTTCAAAAAATATATAAGTTAATACTGAAAAGAGCTTTGACAAAATTGTACAGAAAGGAGACTAAGTAGCATTGAACTAAGGCCTCGTATTTTTAACCTCTTGATCCTAATTTATTTTCTCATCTGGAACAATAATGGAGCCCTTCACTGGATGTTGCATTAGTAGGGTTGGGAGCGACCCCGCAGGGCTGCGAGATCAACGACCGAAGCCGGCTCGGGACGCGCCAGCCCTGCACGGACGGAACCAAGGAACATTTGGGAGATTTCAAATAGGGATTGTCATTGATTTATTATGGACGGCTTTGTGGAACTTAGCGACGAGGCTCGAGGATACGGGATGAAACAAATCACAGTAAGGCGATTAATGACGCGGTGGGCACAACTCCTGCCATTTTGGTAATGTTAGACAAGTTGGAAATGCGATAACTCAAATTCATATCTATAATATTTTACTTAGAAAATATTTTGAATTTGAACCGATAACGGAGTGCGATAATGGTGAGTAAACGATAAACTGCAGTACAATAAAAACAAACAAGCGAGTTTATCGATTCCGAAAATGTGTTCAGAAAGTGTTGACGCGCTGGACCCCAACTAAACTACTTAAAACTGGCTTCGTCAGTTCCATTCAAAAAGCCGCACTGAACTAACAACGCAGGAACACATTCGAGCGAGTTTCGCAAACGGCCACATTACGGACATACGCGCACGGCAAATGAATAATTCGTGCCGTAATGAGGTGCATAAAAGAACCATTATATTAACTGTTTAATAACGTTCTCGAATCGGCAAGCTGAATAAGCGTTATAAACAATGCCAGGAAGTCTCTTGAACGCGTTTCGATCGTGAGTGGCGCTTTGCAACACGATTGAGGACTCGGGATTGGAACAAGTTTGCCAGGAGATTGGTTTGTTTGAGATCGATTTACGGCCATATTAAAGGTTTACCTACTAAAGTCTAGCCTTACCACCGTTTCCCGTTTCCGATAAGGGTTTAAAGAAATCTTACTTCTTAAAAATGTTGTGTGTGTGATGTGTCGTTCTACTTGAATTATAAATGGAAAGGTCAACTGAGATGTTCATTTTACAAAGTTTGTTTTCTCTTTAAAAGGTTGATTACACACTTTGTACGAGTTAAGCCGGTGCGATAGCTTAACTTTACGCGTAGGAAAGGAATATAAACGTGCTAACGACCCCGGTTTATGTTGCTAATTAAGTATTTTACTTAGAAAAGCTGCAATAAACATTATGAATCACACTGTGACTCGTAGAGTCGTGGATGAAACTTGGAGTGTACAATTTTAAATTACAGACGTCCCTAGGTGTTATGTGACCTTTGCTGCGGAGGCTGCGGTCGGGAACTTTAGTACCCTCGCAACTTTATTGATAAAACCATTTTACTATTTGAAACTGAAATGTTTGCAAGTGCCTATCAACTCTGTACTCAAGGATGCTAGACTTTGATGAAAGTAGAGTTATGACGCAGTTTAGATTTTAATTATTATTCTGGATACATCAAGAGCCTAAGATACCTAAAGGCTAATAAAAAAAAACGGTTGGTAATATTCCTATCGTAAAGATGTAAAACTCATAGAGAGTATCAATGGTAAGTCAATTAACGACGTAACGTTAGTGAATACCTAGTCGCTATGTTAAGTCGGAACATTAGTAAGGTACATTTAGATACCTTATCAAACGTTAACTTG
Organism: Alcis repandata; assembly: GCA_949125135.1. Taxonomy (NCBI): domain Eukaryota; kingdom Metazoa; phylum Arthropoda; class Insecta; order Lepidoptera; family Geometridae; genus Alcis; species Alcis repandata. The sequence continues at coordinate 2,405,253 of OX421226.1, read as the reverse complement.
AACAGTTTTAAATAAAAACCCGCCTGATTAAAACAACGTTAACTGTCGCGCGATATTTTAAAACAAAAGCTTTAAAAATATAAAACCGTGTCATTTCCGGGATGTATTTAGATCTCCTCGCCCGCTTATCGCAAAGCCTTTCAACGAACTGATTACCGGAATCCTTTCACAAGTTCCACCGAGGGGAGCTTACAAATGTATAGTTAACGGTACGAAAGACCAAATATTATAGTAGGCTTCGAATCTTAGAAGGTTGGTTCAATGAGTGGAAACGACCACTTCAAGGGGTCGGCGAACATTGCCAAAAAGAATCTTGCGAGCAAATTCTTGCGCATGGTCGATTGCAACAAATTTCTGTAAAGGCATGCAGTAAGTGTTTTCATTATTTATCCACTTTCCCAAATCTTTTGAGAATGGTCTGCTTACTTCAGGGTAGAATAATGTCACTCAAACAGCTAGTATCTTTTACACGCTGTGTATGTTATACACATGTATCATGTTATGTATCATGGTCACAGAGGCTTTTGTCATGGACAAAATATAATGGGGAAAAGTGTTAATGTTTTTTTTTTAAACTATAGTCAAAATAATTAAGTTTTGTATTTGACGTAACAAGTGTTCTATCCATCCTACGATGTACGTGTAGTTTGAGAACCTAAGATGTTTCTACCTGTTTATTAATCAGAACAGAATACTGTAGTAGGCAGTACCTACGTTCACATTGAAGCTACAAAGCATTAGACTTGTGGTGTCATGAGTTATGGCATAAGAAGTTTGTCCATTGTGACGGACCGTAATTACCGAACGGTAGCCAAGTCGATACGGTTACGCGAATGTTGTCGGAATACCGTTATTTTAGAGAAATAAGTTGCGAAATGTCTGTGGTCTGTAGGAGGATGGTTGACACTGACAAATGTTACAGGCTAACGGGGACGGATAGTCTCGTCAAGGGCATAGGTTTTTGACTTCGATAAAAAAGCGTTTCAGATGATTGGCGCTATATGTTAGAAGATGACCAATGCTCATTAGTGTTGTTAAGTAGATTATGATAATTAAGATACATAAATATAAGGGTTACAATCCTAACTTCCCAACTACTCAACTAATAAACTCACTTTTGCATTTATGAGCAAAAATGAGTTAATTAGTTACGCTTTCACGCTTAACTACTCAACCGATCCTCATGAAATTTTGCATGCATGTTGTCACGGGTACAGAAGCGACACAGGCTACTTTTCATGATTCGTTTACTATCCCAACTCATCCCAACGCAGGTGCACCCGTATATCAAGCCAGCGCTGAGCTTAGCTACTACCTACGAGTATACGTATGCCGTTGTAGATATTTTGACATGATTTTGTTATCAGTTTAATCTTAATATATATACTCGTAAATTACGTGTCACGTTGTTTGTCCGTTATAGACTCCTAAACTATTTAACCGATTTCAATCGAATTTGCACACCGGGTACAGTTCGATCTAACTTAGGAGATAGGATAGCTCACATCTCAATTTATAGTAAAAAAACATGAAAAATTAGAAAATTTTAAAATACTTAAACCATATAGCGCTTTGGACAATGTACACTTTTTTTAATGTAACTTTTGACATTTGACATAGAATTGACGCAATGGCTTTTGACAGGACAACGTCTGTCGAGTCAGCTAGTTGAGTATAGAAAGTGAATAAAAATGATTCAACCATACAGTGACACGCACTATGAAAACCCATATCTATCTACACTAATATTATAAAGAGGGAAGATCTGTATTTTTGGATTTTTCTATGTTTGTAACGATTAAACTCAAAAACAACTGGACCGTTTTCAAAAATTCTTTCACCTTTAGAATGCTACATTATCCCTGCGTAACATAGGCTATTTAATATTATGAGTTTGTATGGGTTTATATTATGACTGCCCCGGCCTTGCCCCGTGCAAGGCCGGGGCAGTCATAATATAAACCCAGGAAGAGAGAAAGGCATATTAAGGGCATTACTGAATAGAAATACCAGCAAAAACCGAACGAGACACAAGCGTGAGAACTATTCAATAGCATCATATCAGATAATACCCACAAAGTACGTTATCAAACAGCTGGCTTACGATAACACGAGTTTAAATTGAAATACCTACCGGAGGCGCTAAATAAATACGTAGCAAAATGTTATAAGGCTAAATACCATAGAGCGCACGTGGCGGCAGGTCTCCTAAACACGTCTTCAAATAAACGTGCAAGTAGCGCCAGTTCATATTCACTAGTATGGAAACACCTGCTCCGTAGGGCTGCGACAGCGTAAATTGGCTAGATATTTAACATTTGTAAGTAATACGCTTATTTAACTGTAATTTTAATTAATAAAAGTTAGACTGGTGGGATATTTTAAAATACTACCACAAAACGGTATGACCAATTTACAAAGTTCAGATCTATGTTATGTACGAAAAACATTACACATTTATGACCCGTGTGTAAGGTATAGAAGAATGCACATGAATAAAGTTTTAATCAAGAAAGGTTAAAAGGGTTTTGTTGCTTTTAAAATCCTAATAATGTATAATGAGAGCGATTACTTTACTGTATTAACTAGTGCGATAGTCGTGCATCAGAAGAAAGTATATAGTTTGTAAAGTTTAGGTAACCCTACCCACTCGCAATGATCACAAAGAATGACCGAGCGTAGTGCCTCCGCTCCGAGATAAGGCAACTCGCACACACGTTATGAAAACAAAATTCGAGGGACAATGGGAATAAATTAACGTTATGGAACCGGGCGGTGTTTACAATGTTAAACACATTCTCGTAAAGTGGCGCCTCACATGACGCGTACAACACGATATCACCTCCAGACTTCGTTCTAAAATGTGAAGATGAGTTTAAGGCTCGACACCTTAGCTTAGCCTCTGGGACCCTATTCTTGGGCGCTCGAGACTACCTCCGTCACTCTCACTCTCATGACAATTCTAATAAGAGCGACAGTGACCGAGATATATTTTATGCTATTGAGTGACGAGACGTGCAAATCGCTCGCCTGATGTAATAACAATAATATCTCACTCGCAAGAATAGGGCCCCTGTATCGAAGACATTCTCGGTAAAACGTGTTTACGTAATACTTTGATAAATGCTGTGTTTTACAAAATGTATTGTAGCTGCAGTAAAGTGAGTAAGTCGAATGATGCTTGAGTTGAGCTCGGATAGAGCTACTCGTATCATAAAACCATCTCGTAGGAAACATTAATAGAAATAGAAAACATTATCTGTATGATTCTCAAAGGACTGACATAAAAGAGCAAGAAAAGAAAATTCATAAGAATAAAGAGCAGATCTCGAATTCAAATTCTATAATTTTAGTCAATGCTCCAATAATATTAAGTACCTAAGTCATAAACCAACAACGAAATGTTTTAACGTCATTTCAAGAGCTTTCGTAATAAATCGCGTGCATTTAATCCGACACGTCAAATAATCACAGCTAGCAGCCAGCAGTGGTGAAGGTCCCAGACCACCGCTAACTTTTCTCATTGAGAGAAATTGTTCTGAGGTCGCAAAGTACATAATACGACCGTGTTGGAGTAAACGGCGAACTTCTGTGACTTCACAGAATGGGTATAAGCACCGTGAATATTAAGCCATAGCTGAGTTTATGAATAAAATTATAGAGCCAATACCGGACACACATAAGCGGTAAGCTAAATGGATTTACGTGCAGATATTATTTATTCTGTTAATGCGTTTGTTCGGTAATGCAAGATGGTGCGGAACGGCGGATACGAGTACGATGGTTTATTACGACTCTCCCATCATATTGAATCGGTTTACGAATTTAGAGCTTCGAGCATTAACTGAACATGAATTGGCTTTTGTATCATTCAGATGCACTTTGATTGGAAACTGTACTTTATGGCTAGTAAAGCTTAATGTATTTCTGTACTGGAACGTTTAACAATTTATTATACTACGGTATAATAAAAATAAGGTTGTTTCACTGAATATGGGTACTTGGGTAGGTATTATCGAAGCGTTGTTATGAGGGAGAGTTTTGGAACAGTAAGTCGGCGGGCTGGAGTCGACGCCGAAAGTTTCGCTGCCGTTAGTTCGTGCTGCGTCACCGCAGCCCCGGGGTGTCCCGTTCCGTCCCCGACACCCTCCGTTTACGACCAACATATAAGCCATTATAATCTAGTACTTTTCTGATGATGCACGATCGTAAAAAATTTAGTGAGAGACATGCAAAAAGCGAAGCTTTAAAAGTTTACAATATTATCGAAAGAGTTGCTATTTAATTGAGATCTATCCCAGGCCTTAAAATCTTTCAATAGCTTCAAATAAACTCGACTGCGAAGCTCATTGAAATAACATTTAAAGTTGAACCGGAATGGAAAACTTGAAGAAAGAGTTTTCAAGACAAGATTTCATTTCATTCCTAAAATTGGTTTTCCGTTCCAAGCCCACTTGTCACTTTAATCCATCCATCGTTTCGAGTTTCAATGAAATGTACCAAAGAGTTCCTCGAGAGCTTTTCAAATGTTAATATTTCTCAATCACACGGGAAATGAAAAAGGAAAGAGTTGAGGAAGAATAAAAGTCAATCGAGGATAATAACAAGACCAGAAATGCAAATCCTTCAGTATCCAACTTCAGCCGGTTTCCGTTTTACCTTTAAATATTGAAATATCGACATCCTTTCTTTGCCATCCTCAGTATTTTTTTACGTTTATTGTTAAGGAAAAATGATTTGCGAAGCGACAATAAGAAGCAACATCAAATCTTTTATCTTTGGGTATCTCTAAGTAACGGCTGTTATTCAGATAAAAGACGAGAAGGTTCGTATTCAAATATTCGTCAGTAAAATACTGGCCAGTTATTCTGGTCTTCAAGTTCCGATTCTTATTTTCTTAAGTGGAAGGAAACTCTTCATACGGTGAGATAGGGTGATAAAGCTTCGAAATAATGCTCCAGCGCGCGTGTATAGAACGGGGAGGAGCCAATTTCCCGTGGGCGGCGGCGGTTTGACGATCAAGTTGCAATATTTATAGCATCGGCTCAACACTATCGCGGCCGGTCCGCTTCGTAAAACTCTTGTACTCACGCGACCTTATCACACGATAACGTATTTATGCCTTCCGAACGTCAACGTTGCCTGTATGATGAAAAGCACCTAACTGACCAAACTAAAAGTTAGCAACTACGTTCATTTTAATGAAAAAAGCCGTTAAAGGAAAGTAAAAGCAAGGTAAACCCGAAACCAATCTACTCAAAGTGATACATTTTCCTTTTATCGAAAAACACTTAAAAACACCGAGCACGACGAAAAAATGCGTGGAGAGTGAACTAGGAACAAGCAAAATAAATAAAATTGGAAATTTCACTAAACGCCGCCGCTGAAAAGCAACTCCGGAGCGTACCGAGCTGAAACACGGAGCAAAAAAGCAACGTGACAAAAACAAATGGAGTTCCGAGTGGGCAGGAAGTCCACGCGGGGAACTGTGTCAATGTCAGCGTATTGGGCTTTTTACACCGGCTGCGCGAGTTATTGTAGGACAAACCTGAGGCGATGAGGCACATGTCCGGCAGACTATTACTCAAACTGGTGTACTGACACATGTCATAACTATTGTCTAACCTGCGATGGTATTCTTGTAATTCTAGTCAATGATAATGTTATACTTTGTAGTCGGTGCGTATGTTTGAATAGGGGTGTAAAGGTACGATTCCACCAAAATAGTGTTTAGCACATTAGTTTACAAACATTTTGTGCATAACTCCAGCATTGCACGAACTAAGCTTGTATCGAGTTTAGCTTCTGGCTCCACCGGCAAGACTGTGCGTAACTTTTGTAAACGCACAGTGTGGCACACTTGTGCAAGAACATGTTCACTGAGAACAGTTCTGTCTTCAGTTGTTAATTTGGACGGGCGAGAAAACGTAGTGATTTGTGCTGCAGCTTGTGTTTTATTATGTAGCCAAAATAATTTTCCATTTTCTCATTACCTCAGTCGAGTCACAATTGAAACATTGAGCTAACTCTTGAGTGGCGTCGTGTTTTTTGTTTCTATTTTTATAATCATTGTGACTGGAATCCCTTAATAGAGGATAAGTTTCAATCGCTTGAATAAATTTAATAATTTTATCATTCGTCCAATCCATATTTAACTCTGTTAAAACATGTGCGCGCACAAATAAATATTTTCGCTTTGGTAGCGGAAGCAAGACTGAGTTTGCGAACAACGAGTGCGTACGCGTCGACACGAGTCCACTACTTGTACTGTGTACGCGCACACGAGTGCACAGCTGTGCGCAAACATTGCTAAAATGTTCGCGCACAATTTGTTCTTGTTCGCTTGAGTGAGTCGACCAAAGCAAACATTTGTGCCGTACGCTGTGCAGCACTGTGCCGCACAGTTCCGCACACTGGTGGAATCGTACCTTTAGGTGTCGCGACTGAACTGTTCTCTCACGCACGGCGTGCGACCTTAATGTGGAAATCGGTCAAGTGCTTTTCAAAGGCCGTTATTTTTTAGCTACTGGTAAAAAATATCCTAACTACGTTTAAAATGATCGCTATTCGAAACCAGCGCAAGTTCCCGTATTTTGGAAAAATATTTGCACAGGAATATGAAACTTAATTATATCATATCGTCCAAGCTCCAGAAGTAATAATATCACAAACTTCGTTTACTTCGCAGAACGCCTGAGAAAAACAGGAAAATTGGCCCATTATTAGATGGTGGAAAAATGTAATGTCACATAATATTCAAGGCCCTTAGCGGGCCCTGGCACGATAGGGGCTATAGATGGGAACTGTATACTCTTGTCTATTCTGTGGCACTGGTAGTGATAGGTGGCAGGCTATTTATAATCGGCGCTCTGAACGCCACTCAACTCCAGCTCTGTATTAAGTGTGTATGTGAGCGTGGGAGATAGTGATTTTCGTAACGTTACATGACCCCTCTTGGTTTTGCAAGGGAGTCGAATCAGAAAAAAAAGGACAATAGGAAGCAATATCCTTGACATACATTTTATATTTACTGCGATGCCATCTAGTTTTGAAAACATACATTGTAATTACACTTTTACTATGAAAACTAACGTATTTTTACACATTTTGTTATAATTACACGAAATACTAACGACTATAAGTTTGCCACATTCAATTATCTTTTTTTCATACATACACCGTTTAATGAAATATTCACGTTCTACCATTCACGACATCGCTTTTTTACGTGTTAAGCGGGCGTCACTGGTACCTGATACGCATTTGATTCTGATGAACCTGTCTCACTGCATTACCGGCATGGATCGAGCCCGGCACCGCCCGGAAGTCGTTATGCCGGAGTTTGACCTATTATTCACAAATTAATTGATCGAAAACAATAAACCAGTCAATAAATCCACACCGGCAACTCTAATGCAACAAAGAACCGACTGTCCGACAGCGACCGTTTATTGTGAAAACTTAGGAAATTACTTTTTGTTCCCCAACTTGTTTATTGAGAATTGAATACAGAATTGTTTGTTCATTGGCTTGATTTACACAGGTGCCGTGCGCGCTAGAAATTAATGTTGCAGTAAAAAATAACGACCCGATGAAATAATGTGATTGTCTTTGAGTTTCCGACTTTTCCAATTAAAATAACTCGGCGTAACGAATGGCTTTGTTATTTTCTCCATGAGCTTCGGAACAGCGTATAAGCTTATGAAACATAAAGCGGTTTAAATTTTTGGTTTTAATTAGCTTTATTAGATTTCGGGGTTCAAGAAGAGGTAGAGGTATTTGTAACACTTGTTTAGAACGTCTATCAACATCATATCTTTGACTTATTATATTTTATTTTAATAAATTATTATACTAACGCAGTACGAAGAAAATTATGTATTTAGATTAGGTTTAATTAGACGTTATAGAAAGAATAAATCATTAAAATAAATGGGTCACCTGGCTGTTGCCTAAAATTGTCGCCGAATTACTTTTTGATTAGAACTCATCTTTCACCGAACTTTTACTTCTTTTTGATTTCTACGTATGGTGTAACATACACATACTAACTGAGAAACTCGCCCTTATGTCTTGAATGCTCTATAATAAGAGACGGGACTCCAATACACGACCTCATTTCGCCTCTACGTGGGGCTTCGCCATACGGCCCGTACCAAGTACATCCATCGTTGACATTACACGTGTACATTGTAGTAGTTATAACGAGAAATATCATATTATATTACGATCGCTATTGCAATAAGTAATTGGATTTAGGAGTCTTCTTAGATTTTATATAAAATTAGTTCTATTTAGATGTCTAACTTCATCTTAGTTTCCTTAGATTAATCGCACACTTTTGTTTTGAATAGATAGAAACAAAAATCGATGCGAAACTCCATCCATCGTAGACCGCTGCTTACCTTCAGGCGAGATGGTGTCTAATTGCAAGCCTATCATTGAATAAAAAAAATCAACACTTTTTTTTAGTTTATTAGTAGGCTTACGTTCTTTATAAAGTTTTCTCAAAGTGGCATTGTTTAGAACTGCGAACTACATTTTTCTATTACGCACAAGTTAAATAACATTTGTCAATCTTAGCAACTGCTAAGCATCGTTATAAGTAACCCCCAAAGTATCAGTAAAGGGAATTCAATTAAATCAGACAAGAAAATTTAGCCGACAGACTATGTGCTAATGTGGTAGAAGGGACGGTAATTTACTGAATGAACTGCGTCTAAGGTGGTCGAGCCCAAATCTCATTCCACCCCTGCAGAGGGATTCGCACGTACACACACAAGTATCTAAGTATCTATACGACCACTGACATTAAGTTTACAACACGTGTACGGTGGGTGCGGCTTGACTTAACTTACTCGTAGCCTTGTCACACGTGTGGAAATCGGATACTTGAGGGCGGAACGAATGGAATTATCCAGAACAGTCTTTTTTTTTTTTTTTTTTTTTTTATTTGATTAAGTGACGAAACGAGCAAATCGCTCGCCTGATGTTAAACGTCACGTTTGCCCATAACAGGTCTGCGCCACCCAGAATTTTGAACTCGCAGAATTCAAGACCCTGCGTGGCACAGCACTGCGCTCGTCACCCTGAGATATAAGTTGTTTAATCTCCCATTTGCCCTGTAATTTCACTGGAAACAATGCCCTTCCAACCGGAACACAGTAATGTTTGCACATTACTGCTTGGCGGTGGAATAACTGGCAAAGGTGTGGTACTTCCCCAGGCGGGCTCTGCAAAAGAGCCCTACCACTACAATACAATACTTCTGCAATACTTCTACTACTACTTCATCTCCGATATGCGATTCTGGCTTTATGAATATAGAAATGTTCCAATATGGCTTTCTTCAAGCCCGATGTCAATTGGCTTTCAATTTTCGAACATCATAATTTGAAGCTTCGAAATCGAAAACTTCGATAAGTGAACTAAATTGTGTTTTGACATAAAAATTCTTATTGGAGAATTTTGACGACAACCTAAAGTTCGATCCTCGAACTTCGAGAATTAGCCGATACGGCCGCCGCCTCTTGTTTATCTTAAACATTTGTAAACTTAATTAAAAATGAAAATTCACGGCTAAGTTGTGCCCAATCCATATTTAACGCGCTACCGTGAGCTTCATCAACTGGGAAATAAAGCCTCAATTCATGGAATCACCACAACAATTACTTCACAGACAGTTTACCTGACAACACTAAATTTATGTAATTCCAGACTCTTCGAAACCGTTATAAGAGATTCTCTTGAGATTTCTGAGGGTAGATAAGTTATCTCATTACAGGTAGTCAGCTTGTAAGATATTACCGGGGGTAATCTTTCTTCGCTGTACCAGGAAGGTATTCTCACGCGATCGAGACTTACTCGGTTGCTCTCACTCTCACCAAATTTCTAGTTAGAGAGACAATGACCGATATAATCTTGAGCGCACGAGAATAGGTCTCTGGTCAAAAAGCTTGGACCCGTTGGAACCCGACACTCGCTGCGGTCGGCAGCCTCGCTACTCTATAAATCAACATACGTTAGACATATCGTATAACCTACCATTACTATTACCTACAAACTCATTACTATTCTGTGGTTGCTTTACTGCTCGGAATTGAAACTGACACTCAGTGGCTATTTTCAATTCAAGATGTTTATAGCATTGAAGGAAACACAGGTACAGGTTCTTTATATAAATAGACTTGATCATAAAACCTGTTTCTGAATTAATCATTAATTAAACTAGCTAGCTAGGGCATATAAAATACTTGAGTGACTTATTGAAATGGTTTCTATTGTACAAAGGTGACGACGATCGTCGGTATTGTACTTAGCCAAGTGAGTAATATGCATTTAAATTAGAGAACCTAGCATCTAGCATACCTCATTCACTAAATAAACCCCATTCTCTTTTAGAACGATTTGAAAGCGAATTACTCGGTCGTCGGATTAGCTGTTTCTTAGATGTTTACACTCGAAACTCAAACTCGATAAATACGTAACTTTTGTTCTGTTATTTGGCAAACTATAGAGAAAACCACTTCTAAACTTTAAGAAGCTTGCTAGTTTTTGTTTTTTCTAAAAACACGTTGGTGGCTTTCTAATTTAACTTGACAAATTAATTCGTTGTTTTATAGTTACAAATCACCGTTGCTACAAGCTCTAAACGTATTCCATCCATCCACCTTCTAAGATACAGTCGACACGATCATAAATTTACACCAACAATACAAAACGTTGTAGCAATCATTCGAGTCGCGAATTGAGATTGACAATAGAGCTGATTGCCATAATCAAGTCCCGCGCGGAGGCAAGGCGTCGCCGCCGGTGTCGCATACGTCACGCGTGACGCGCGCGCACGCCCGCCGCGCGGCGCGTCACGAGCCCAGCTGATCGCGCCAGCCGCTCGACCGGTGTAAACAAATCATAGTAACGCTCCCACTCGCGACTCGACTATCACGAAATGATCCGCCCACGCAGATTAGAACACATTAACATTTATTTCCTCGCACAAATCAGGATTTGCAAAATAACTCCACGTATTTCGTTATTTATGTTACGGTGTGTCGATTAGGGAGGCAAACTGCCGTGATCCTTTTTGAAACGACCGATATAACCCTTAAATTTTACGGCATATGAACTGCATTCATTGTCGACTAACCGACCTAATTCGGTTGAAGTTATTAAATCGGCGTTTGAAACCAGTTGGCGTTCGTTTAATTAGGTCCCAGCAAAAACTGCGTCATTACTCGTTAATATCGGGGTCAGACGGCCGGGACCGCCGCGCCGCCGAGCGACCGGTGGTAGGGTCACTGTATGCCAGTAGATAATCTACATACCAGTAGATGCTAGATTATACATATACACGTAAGCTTGGGCACGCGCATATGAAAGGATGGAACCTTGAGCTACAAATTAAGCTGACGATTTCTAAACCATTTGGATTTTAATTGTTAACTGTGAATTCGTTTCGTTAATAAAAACTGAAGATTTATTTTAGCATCAAGAATTGTACAAACAAAGAAAGCAGCTTCCCAGCTCGTAGAAGGATCTGATTTGCGGTTAGCTTCCTTGAAACATCCCTAACTGTGTATTGAATCGTGAAACCCAATCCAATGGTATGGCTCAAGCCGGAACAACGTCTCGGGATATAGGTTTAGTGCCATCAGATATATTCGGGACGCACAGATGTATCCCATAAGGCAAATGGCACACATTAAGCCGCTTTCACGTTCGAACAATGGCATTATTCGATTAGAAATATAAATTTATTGAGTAAAAGAAATATGTAATTATTAATATTGTTATCATTACAAAGTTATGATATCAATGGTCGTCTAATGACGGATAAGTACAACATAATCATAAGTGATTAAACTGTAGACATTACGTAATGAGAGTGTCAGTCTGTTTACTCATCAACTTCAAGTGTGTATTATACCTAATACAAGTTTACGCTACCGTTGACGCTACAAAGAGGAGGTATGGAAACACTTATTTATGTAATCTCTACAATATTTAAGTAATTTCAACAATATTTGATCTGCTTAGCTGCCTCCCTTATGTAGAACAAAGTAATCAAACTCAAACTTGAAGTAATAACGTTTCTAGCCAACTAACAAAATTAAAAACAAACAGAGCAAGAAATGCCCGTCGTCGCATCGTCGTCGGTTATCCGAAGTAGACACCTGCCGTTCTGGTCCACACCCGCACACCTGCGCTCCGGTCTCCGCAGTCCATTACAAGAATCAAGACACATTACGGCGGCTCCTTCATAAAGAATGAGTAATCATTGTTGCAATGCCAGGTGCATGATAATTACGCAAAAAGTCGAGACGATTCGCGCAAAACTTTAAGCGCGGGATATTTCATAAACGTCTATCTGGAGAGTTCCACCGCTATATTTCATAATCAAAATCATATTTCAGCTGAGAAAGCGGCGGCGGTCGGGTGAGGGAAGCCGTCGGGACCCGGCCCGGGTAGCGGGTGGTGACACGATACGCTCTCGGAAAGAAATATCGGTAGCGAGGCGGCGAGACGGGCGCTACGCAGCCGATATCTGCCATCTCCGGGCCGGGCCTTGTGCGGTTTATCCTCATACCGCGCCAGCCCGAAACCTCTTTAGGAAATTACGAACACAACAGACAAAGAAATTGCACTGTGCGATAAGAAACCGGAGCGTATCGTCGCGACCGCGCCACGGCTGAGATTATCAGACAAGCGTGGAGTTCGCCGAGCCATCAGCCCCTCGCTCGACGGAGAGTCAATAAACATCGACGTTACACAACCCCACTGTAAACAAAGCGCATGTTGATTGAAACAAATAAGTACCTACGCAGTTACGAAAAATAAAACGTGAATAGAACATTATTTACACTGAAGCTAAAACCGCACGATTGTGTGCCTCTGTTCTACGAACTCAATATAACTTAGTCGACAAGTTCACATTCAGATTTCCGTATTCTGTCGGTTGAAATTCAAGTCATAAGAGCAAATAAGGCATAATCAAACAAACCACATAAACACACGAATGTAACTCAAAAGAGACCCATACTTATTAAGTAATGCGGGGTGGAGTCGAAACGGAGCCAAAGTTAGATAATCCGCAAGCCGCTGCCCGTCAGAGATAGGGCTGTTTCGACGAGGGTCGGCGGATACTTTTGCGATCCGATGGCGCGGAGGGCTTAGACTAGTTGGCACGAAAGAATGGCCACGGGTTTTCGGTGAAACGGGCTTTAAATTAAACCGGGGAACGCGGGGCATGCGCGAGTCACGGTCATCCGATAAACGACAGCAAGCTAGCCCGGCCGCTGCCAATAAGCACAATGCTAATATTTCATGCTACGAACGCAAACGTGCCCGCGTCGCCATTGTGTGTAAATCCCGCCGAGCACGTCGACCTAAACAGATTAATTTGAAACGTGCCATAACGATAAATGGCTACAGACATGAATATAAGTTTTCTAATTATTGATAGCAAACAACACAAAATGGGGAATTAATAATGAATAACTTTCGCGCGGCATAAGGCAGTCGGGTGATTCCCCTAGGGTGGATTCTCAATATTCTGCGAGCCGTAACGCGATGTCTTTCAAACATGCCCTCGGAAAATATCATGTGCCAGGAATTTTGGGTGCTTTGAGTGACACGATGGCTTCGCTGGAAGGCTTTTAGGGCGACTCGCAGTCTCGTGACATGCATTCATTTCCTACTTTGTAGCAATTCTTTTCTTATTTCTTAAGTAGTGCAAAAGTGTTCTCTGTGCAAAGATTTAGGTAGAGTAAAGGACAGAGTTCACATTTAAAAAGTTTAGTGTAACTGATACAGATACTTAATTTCAACCATTGAATAAATTGTAACGTGTGTTGTAACTGATTGACAATAAACCTGAAGAATTGCAGGCATAATCAAAATAAGATTTTTTCTGTATTAAATATATACTTTAGTACAAGAATAAAAGAATATGGGATAGAAACTGCCTAGCCTCTACACTACAGAAAAGATCGATGTCCGAGACCAAATTTCTTTTGCACGTACTATGTGCCTAGCACAACTTTGGCGTAAAAAAATGAGGCACACTGGTTTCATGTTTCAAAAGAGAGTCAAGTTATTGGAAGTCAAAAGCAGAAGAATAGACAGCGGTCGACAGGCTTGCAAAGGGAGAAGGGGATCTGAAGGGGAGGTTTGGTGGTACAGACGTGACATTTACCAACCGAGGCGCCAGCCGCCTCTCCGTATACGAGAAATCGATGAATAAATTCATTGATCTGAATTTTCTTCACTCATTGGAACCGTTGATTAAAGAACATATTATTGTGATTCGCTTCCTTGATAACAAATTAAGGAAAAAATGTGGTAAAAAATAAAGCCCGCAATATTCGACCTCTCTCTTCTATTTTCCTTCACATCATTTTTTTTTTTCATCATCATTATCAAGCATTTTTCACTCACTGCTGAGTAATAGATCTCAGCTACAGCGGCCTATACAATGTCATCTCACCAGCGAGCAGACACCTGTTTATATTTACTCACAAGAATAAAGAAAAAATACATTATGGTTATCATATTTTTTCCCATGAGACAGAACTAAACCAAACGACAGTTTAGAAACTACAGATATCTTTACCAAGTTGTGAATCATACTGAAGAAAGTGAACAGAATCACGGAAGCTTGCACCAACTGTTTTTACTACGTGCCCCAGTTTTCTTGTTTAACCACACTTACGAATTCCTAGTCAAGTTTGAGCACTCCCTTTGGGATGCGAATAAGTTTTTTTTCGGAAGACACATCTTGTTCTGTTGAGAAGTGAGCTGACATTTTTTTGGAAGCCAGAATGTTAGAGCGAAATACTTTAATTGGGCAAACTCGTAAAGCCGTTTTTCTTAAATTGCAGCGTACTCATGCATCTAAATTGACGGAAAATTTCCGCTTTTAAAGATAAGAATGTCAGGGCGAACAGAATGTTGGTAAAAAGCCATGGCTCAAGGGGCCAAGGTGACCGAAAAGGCTGAGCATGAGCAAAACAATTACCGAAAGATCAAGGAACGAAGTAGTTTTTTTTCTGAAATTACGCAATCATTAAAAGTTTTATATAACATGTTAATTTTAAGAGATCATATGAAGCATTGTTTAAATACCTACCATTGATCTATTTACGAACGGACTGTCGAAATTTAGATGACACCAAATATAGATGACAGCATTAAGATAGCTCGAAATAGGACGACCTAAATAAGGAAGTTATTTCAGTATAATCTACGGCTATTATTGTATCAAATTAAAACTGTCACTGTTTATCACGTTTATTGCATTCAATGCAATACAGTTCGTGGCAATCATTTATTAGTTGTTGGAATACAATTGAAGTCAATGTCTACTAAAGCAAATCGAAATATTTTACTCTCAGTTCGTTTGCTTGTTAAGTTATTAATTTGGACAAGTTTCAAGATAACATTCAAGAAATATTTTTATTGCTTACGATCTGAAATAAAAATACTACTCCCTTAATATAATAGTAATCAAATTGAGTCCCATTTCAGCAGAAACCGAAATCTAATCCGTTTGTAAACACGCCACTTCGTGAAAATTACGAGAAGGACAAAGCAAATATTTGACCGAAATAAGCACGTCCTTATATCACGATATTGAATGGCCCGTTGTGCGTATATTTTCTCTTTCCTCCGTCACAATTCCCACACAAAATAGAGGAAAATAACGATGGAAAAGCCTTTGTGGGTACGCTGATGATGCTAAATTTGACACGTTGTTTATTTTTGGACGAGAATATCCATGTACTGTTCAGTTCACGTGTGCCAAAAATATACACGGTTTACGTGTACGAGTAACTTAGGTTGTTGTTGTATTGTTGCTGTAAAAATAGGTATGTTGCTTTTATTGGTGTTTATGATTTTGACAAAAAGAAGCAAAGCTACACACATCTTTAATTTGTTATCGGCTGATGGATAAATAAGGTAAGCAAGTGACGCTAAAGTTTGTTCGTGATTGCCATTACATAACAGATATCTGTTATCTAAACCTAAAGCTAGAATTACGCGAGCACGTAGTGATATCGATGCTCATCGCTAAATTCACTACACTTGACTGCCAGTGTCTAAGCGAGCGAAGTCACGACTCCGATTACTCGATCTCAACAATTTTAATGCCAATGTTCTCATAAATAAGGCTAGGCATAGAGAGACCTCACACACGATGTCTATTATCAAGTTATGTTCGTAAAACCGATACGGCAGCTTTACATAACGGGATTGGGCCGTGTGCGAGGGGCTTAGCTTTACCCGTCCGCAAGCTTATTAGCTACATTCGACCAACTATCGGAATATTTTGATCTGCAAGAACTAGTCCGTGCCTCGTTATTGTGGGACTAGGGTTTGTTTTAGGATTACGTAGTAAGCACATAACACACACCCACCTCAAAATAAAGTCTACATTCTACATTTTAGGCAGCAAATTTGTCCTGACTGAAAAACTAGTAAACGAAAATACGAAGTAAATGAAAAACGAGTGGTCAGGACAAATTTTATTAATATTGATTGTTTAGTCCGTTCGTTCTAGTTTATCAACATATAACTCAGCCTATTATGAGACAAATATGTTAAAACTATTATAAGTTATATGTATTTAGTTTGTACGACGATGTCGTAAATACACATGTCTCGGTTTCAAGTTACCTTGGCTACGGAACCTAACTTTACACGTGTCGCACTTGACCACCTATTCCGCCTTCTAAGGCGCAAGGAAGTAGGAACCCAAGACAGACGTGAGAACTGCCTATGTGCGTGATCTTCGAACATAATCATTACGGCAGATACCTTTACCTATATCGTGAACCATTTATCAAATGGGAAGATTGCGCGAGGAACTTTGTTTTTGATTACTTAAATCAATATATCGAGTTATATCATTTTCTAGATATACCGATACGTCATTCATCTTAGCAATAACTGACTGGTATTCGACAGGAGCCTCAGGGAAAACCTCTCAAGGAATCCGAAATATGATACAGCGGACTAAAAGGAGAGGGCCAAATACGAGTAGGTTGAAAACTCCAAAAAAATCTTCGATAAAGCGAGAAATATTATTTCGCGACAGCTTTCTTTACCATTAACTTCACTTCATTTTTAATATTTTTCATTTTGGTTTTAACTCCATGTGATTTTGTGTTTGTGGTTTTTTGTGAAGCTAATGTGTTTGCCAACTGAGAGCGTGTAGTCAGTGACTCAGGGTTTGCGGAGTAACTTTGGGGCTCCTAATGAGTCACCTCAGCAGAGACTAGTGTACGTGCCTTGGGCGACATGGCACCGAACGGTAACTGCAATTCATGGTAGGCTCGGAGGAATAAAATCGATGCAACATCTACCTGCCTAATAGTTTTGAAAATTGCTTGTCTCTCTTGGTAATTCACAGTTATCAATGTAAATTCCAAATTCAGAGGTAAATTACAATTCATTGCTACAAACTTTATGATCATAATTTTAATAATGAAAACATAAATAAAAACACTAGCAGAACATCGTTAAGCCAGAAAATTATTTCACCGACAAGAGCAGCTCTCTTAAATACTGAATCAAGGAACAAAGAGGCATTTTTGTTATAATTAATTAAACACGGGAATACTCACGTAAAAATTAAGTCGTCTACTACGACTAGTTTCGGTCACATTCCGTGACCTTCATCAGGCGAGTTTACAAACGTGACGCGCTCGCGGTTGCGTCTCGTTTTTGCGTGAGTATTCCCGTGTTTAATTAATTATAACAAAAATGTGTGAAAACCACGTTAGTTTCCACAGAACAAAGAGGCACTTAATAGGAACTTATGTATGCTGTCTCGAAGTTGTTTTAATAGCTTTTTACGAATTCTGTCTTACAAACGTGTCTGGAAGTGTTCTTATTTTCCCATTATTTAAATAAATGTATGATCCTACACAAGTACAATTTGGGCGTAGAGTGAATCACCACCGACGACGTCGTATCGTGTTGGTGCCTCGAGCGACATGGCACCGAGGATTGCAACTCATGGCGGCTCGGGAATAATCAATGCTCATAGCACTACACTATGTATCTTTTAAACCTACTTGTTTCCGCATTTATGTTTAACTGTAGATAAGTAGAGACGCGAGTTAAGGCCATCTCTTTAGCTTACCAAACAATGAGATATAGCATCCTCATTTTATGTTAAGTTAGCTTAACAGGGATAAAACAATGGACCTGTAACGCCTTAAGAAGACAAAAGAAAACAAATTGAACCAGTCAAAGCCAGAACACCAGTTGCGTAAGAAAATACCTTGAACAAAGTACGTAAAAAGTATTTTTCACGATTATTTAACCGCAGTAACAAAGTATTCCGAGGGCTCTCGAGTTTATAGAGAACGCTTCGAATGCGGCACTAAATTCCAGGCGAGTGCAAAAGAATGTAAAACTGCCACAGACTGCAGTTTTTCTATAGATTACTGCAGCAGTTTTTACGAGCTAAGAAAGAAACCGCAGCCGAAGACTTTACTACTACAGATAGTGTTTATACTTTCAGATTATCACGGACAGTTTACCTAATGCAGTAACTCAGAATGTGTCAAGAGCAGTAACCAAGTAAGCAGGTGCGTACCGCAGCCTGCGCCAGCTGTCAGCCAGCTCTGGGCATGAAATGGAATGGACACCACCTGTGCTCCTATAGTTAATACAGATTAAATATAATGTGCTTTAAATACCCAGTTTAAACATCCTGCGGGCAGCTTTATAATTATGGAGAGGAAAAAATAAAACCACACTCAAAGTGTAGGTAACTACTACTACAAATTAAATTAAAGGTTATATTATTACCACAATGGTCATATATGGCGATTTCAGTGTTGATACATCCTGATTATTTTTACCTTTTACAGACTATAGGTGAAGTTTTTCAAGTATTAGTAAGTAGGTCCATGCTACTCACTATGTTTATTTATATACATATTATAAATATTATAACATATTTATACATAAAGCCAACAATATAATATAATATAGTTACTTACTGAACTGAGGTATATACTTACTAAGAAGGCGATCAAATATTGTGAATTGAAATTACCTGAAACAATAAACAACAATTATTAGATTTGATAAACAAGCTGCGTTAATACCTAATACTTACTGTTAAGAGATTACACATTTATAAATAAACCATGCCAATGTTCTTAAAGTAAGAGATTTTGTTTGTACTATGCCAGAGGGGGGACTTACTGGTATTTGAGTATGAATCAAATATTAGGAGGTTTGGAGATATGGAAAAAAGACAACTTACAATTTATACATTTGTAAGTAGCATAAAGAACAATAATATTAAATTTAAGTAGCTTTATAATTTTATCGCCGCATAGTATGGTAAAAAAGCATCAGAAATCTGCTGGATAAATGAAATAGATACGAAAATGTTATCAAAAAATTATCACCATTGTGTCCGCCGATGCACGAATTTATCAAATTCAAGCACTACAAATTTGAAATTAAAAACATAAGTCAAAATCAAAACAATATCTTTCTGATGTCGAGGATAAAGCGAAGTGGAGGAGAAATTTGAAGAAGGCCGATTTTACCGTCATTTTTGGTATTACAACGGCTGACTTGGGTTTCTCAGGATTTCAAAACTTATTACAGCAAAAATGTTTGAACTGTGAAGTCGAGACTTAGTTTACGGGAATGTTTTTGACGGGATAGTTATTACAAAGCATAATATTTGAAATTTGAATTAATTTATTTTACTCGGTTGTTAACATTAATTTTAAGATAATGTAAATGTTTAAAATTATCTATGGATATATGTATAATATTCATGCCTACGTGAAACGAAAACCTACTTATAGAAATTTCATACTACTTAGTAGTCCACTTTGAATACTAAGAAGTCGGATATAATTATTAATATTTATTTCCAACATGACCATGGCCACGGAATAATGTAATGAAAATGGCGATTGGTACTCAAGTTGTTTTCGTCGGTCGAGACGAGTAATTGTTTATCACAACAAGTGTTATCGGAGAACGAAACGGAGGAACACCATCCGGTGCCATATGCGACTGACAAAACGCAGACGATCGGGGCGAAAGACGCGAGGGTGGGGCGCCACTGTGGCAGCAAACAGCCGACGAGCGAGCGTGGATCTCCAAGAATGCGCGTACTCCCCGATGATTGAGCTCTACTGGCAAACTGGTCATTACGTACTTTACAATCAGTGCTCACGCGAGTTATAAAGTAGAATAATAAAGTCAGAGCGACGGAACCCCACTATAAACGTGTCGCGACCCGTACTTGACCCATTCTTACTCTTCGTCACTCGAACACAATATGTTTTTTATACAACAATATTTTACAATTATACGTAATTAGCACTAACTACGTATTCAAAGAACGCAGAATCATGACCATCATGATCAGAACCAAACATGTTACACGAAATCGCTACTTCCATCAAAAACAACACCTCCTAAATTGAATTACATCGACAACGACGCGTCCCTTCTCTATCTGTATTTATTGTACGTATTTGTACGACTCTCCACTCTCTCAAACTTTCCGAACAGACAGCAGAATGAGACAACTGCAGCTCAAAGAGATTGACCAATTGAAAAATAGACGACAACAACATTATCTCGTAATTCCAAAAAAATAAACAGGAAAAAACGTATTTCATTTTACATTTGGGCAAGTATGAGTCAAGAAGACGATTGTCAAAGAAAGCCAGTGAAGTCATTAATGCTAACGACTTGATAGCTAGCAGCGGCAGGTGCACTCGACTGGCACATGGGCGGAAGTGCGTCCCGCTCCCGGTCCGAAACGACACAAAATTGCTTTTACACTGCAATAACACAAACTAACTTAACTAGGGTTCATAATACTCCATAAACAGTGATGCTCTAACAATATTGTTTATGAACAACGGCGGAGGAGCAATTTTTTTAGATCTTCATTTTTGGTTTGAGTTGAAAAGTGCAGAGGAAACCGAAGATAAAGCATGTTTATGCAAGAGAAGACCCTAAGATTTTTAGGGAATGTCCTTTGTTCTAAAGTAGAAACATTTCTTTAAAAGTCCGACTCGCTGCTCTAATATAGACATATCATCAATTAAAACAACACACTTCATCAAGCTCTGCATAATTGATGCAAACACAGATGCCGCACGGAATTCAGACCATTCAGAAATACCTGCCATTGTTATTGAACAGTCGATGATCGAAGCGATTGAAGAGAAATGGTTCATAATATCAAATGCATCGACGCCAGGGTTTATTGATGGGAGTCAATTATTTAAATCCTGGCAATTTATAGCTTGTAAATCCATGAGGATTAAGGACATGCCTCACTTTGTCTCATTAAATGCTTATCGATAAATGTGCGGTGTTCTGCTCGTGGTTTGACGATTTAACTATTATACTTCAACATCAATTGCAAACCCGCGGTCTTATTGACATCTAACTGACATCGAAATCGATTTGTATTCTATTCATTTTGACACTAAAGTAAGCTTCAAGTGATAAAATAAAGCTAATTCTAATTCCGATTCTCAGTTAGACAATAACGCTTCCGGACTTCAAACGCCCAATTGCACACCGCACACACTTGAAAGGACTACTTAGACCATTAATTTTGCGTCCTACAATAATGGCATGACATTCATAGCACCAATTAAATAAAGCCAACTGGTTTATGGAGCTAATCAATTGAAATATTGAGCACTCTGCGTAAATCTAGTTTAAGCACGGGTCTGGAGAATAATGGCATGTGATTAAATAAGTGTAAGTGCGTCAAGCCAGTGCACTGGCTATAATTAAACCTCGTACCAGCAAGCGCACTGCTGGATGATTAACTAGGGTCCGTACTATGAGCTTTTAGCGTGAATCTGATTGAATCGCGTTGGCTTTTGTCTCGCTTTTCTTTAGCATCCTGGCGATCCTGGTTAGATTCGCGAGAACTGATAGTACGGGCCCAGGCTTCTTTGTGCATGCGATCAGCTGAGCGCTCTAATTACTCTGGGTTCAACAATCAGAGGTCAACGCTAAAGGGAATTGGGACCACGACGTGTCACCTCTTTGTGCATTATGTTTCAGTCAATCTTGGTTTTTCTCTCCTTTATTTAAAGGGAGCAAGAGAAAGTTAATAGAAAGATGAAAATAATGTCTAAAGTTTAGAGGTAGCGGTAGAATCCACACTCGGTACTTTACGATCGCGACTGAAGATTTTAAGTCAATGACGTAAAAAGTTAAACTGCGTCACAGCTAGGTACAGTGGGGCTAGCACAACTTTGACGTAAAAATACGTAGCGAGTTTTCGATAGAAAAGTGTACGCCATTTACGACTGTCAAGTGTGCTTCTGACGGGTGTAAATGGCGTACACTTTTCTATCGAATACTCGCTACGTATTTTTACGTCAAAGTTGTGCTAGGCCCACAGGTACACGTTACGTTATTTTGTGTAACTTTCAAAGCTGAATAAGTGTTATTTGTATCCTGGTCAAAGAAAAAGAGAGAGATATCGAATGCATCTATTAAATTAAAATTATTCTAAACTACTTTTACTAATCGTATCTAGCGATTAAAAAGTTAAATAAAAACCATTCTGAAATACAAACGATTGAAAGGATTCTTCAACATCATTGATTAAATATACTGTGTCATTAGACCAAATAAACGTTCGCATTACTACAAAATAGAGAATAACACATATATTACTGGAAGAGGGCTAGGTTCAGAATGAGCATTTCCTAAAAAGTCCACCGGACCAAAATGAGCAATTTCCGGTTAGCCTCTTACGTAAACGTACAGACCTATTACTCAAAAACCAAGGAGTTCCCAAATTGAGTTAAAGCAGTGCAAGAGTTGCAGCCCGGTAGTGCAAGGGTATAATTAAGCGCAAATGGTGGACGATTAACCCAGAGACCTTTGAGTGCGGTATCGCGATCAGCTGAGTGCTCTTGGCGACCGCGGCCAGGCTAGCTGCTGTATTTGCTCGCGACCTACTTAGCTGGCCGAACTGCGGTGCTTGTGTTGAGTGAGATTGAGATGATAGATACCATTGTACTACTAGTATTTAACATGCTAATTTAGGCAAACTTTACAACAAGAATATAGGCAAAATTTGGATGGAAACTAAAAGCATAAACTTCGACTTCGAAAATGGAATTAAAAACTGTGTGACGACGACATAATTATTCCTATGGTTTGAATAATTATAAAACAACTAACCAGGCCCGTGAATTTACCAGTTATCAGAACTTTTCCAGGATAATAAACAATAATTCATTGCTACACTTTTCGTTATACTTTCACATATGTAAGTAATTATTGTGAATTTGTGATCAAAGAAAAGAGCATTTACCGCGCAAACAAATGGAAACCAAACTTTGTGAACGGTTAACTGAGAATTTATCGAAAACACCGGCATTAAACTCGCGTTGTTTGTTTTTGTTTAACCGAGAGTCACTAAGACATTTCTCCGAGTTATTCCAGTCACAAAGACGTTATTTTACTTCTAAACTTGACCGAGTGACACATCGCGAGCCTTCAGGACGGGGATGTTGAAAACAACATCAGGGCGTGCTCTGGCGATTGTGATAATATTTCGGTCACTGTCGCTCTCATGACAAATAGTCATAAGAGTGAACGTGACGGAGATAATCTCGAACGGCTCAGAATACCCTTTCAGAAGTTAAAGCGGATCTAACATTTGAAATAAGATTCCTGAGCGAAAACAAGAAAGCGAACTTGAGATACTAATTCGATATTAAGATCTCGAACACGAGATGAGTCATTGTGGAGGTTCAAATCGACAGAAATCGCAGTACATGTTTTGGGAAGATTTTCAGTGCTGTGAAACAGATGTGTGTTGAAATATGACTATGTACAGCCACGGTATAAAAATAGTATCTACAAAGTACAACTATTATAAATGTGTGATTTTGTTAGTCATCAAATTCAACATCAATTGTAACAGACGGCTACGTTTCGAATAGCAGAGCTTTAACATTTGTAAATTTTTGAAACTAAAAATTTGTAGGTATATAAATGAAATAAAAAATCTTTCGAATATCATTTTAAGTATTTTTAAACAATTTTAACTTATTTATTTATTTTTATGTTGATGTTAGCAAAAGTTAAGGAAAAAAATATTTTTTTCGAGAGTTTTCCTTCTCCTTCACCAAAATATAAAATCCGAATAATTATGTGGAAAATGCGCGAACAACATATCGAATGATATGACAGAGGGATGCGATGAGGGAGACGCAATAAATAACTAGAGCAATGCAGAAGGGTTGTTTGGAATTAAGAAACTTACGACACTGAAGAATGTTCATCATTCTACTAGGTTCTCGACTTTAGCTATAGCGAGTCTAGACTAGACTGTACTTACGGTCTATAGTTTGGTAGCTGTGTCTGGTAGCATAGGTCTGGACAACATCTATGCTACTAGATACACTAGACTATAAGTTAAGATCTTACCACTGTTAAACATTGTGTAGCTGATTAGATAACTAAACTGAAACTTTGAACACATATAAATTATACATGTGTAGGTCCGTAGGTGTACCTATTTTATGTAGCTCTAAGCACGCGGACGACATTGTAAGCCAAATGTGAGCCGCGCTGCTAACCCACATCGAAGTCTGCCAACTGCAAGCGGAAGCCATCGATTGTTGTTTATTTCACTACTTGCACAACATTTAATATTATTTTGAATTAGTTTTTACTAGCTGTGCCCCGCGGTTTTACCCGCGCGGTGATAATAATGAAAATAGCCTATGTGTTCCAGGATATAGAGGTAAGTTGTCTCTATTCCACATTTCAATTCCGTCCAGCCGTTTCAGCGTGAAGAAGTAACAAACATACTAACAAACTTTCACTTTTATAATATTAGTGAGATTAAATGCATTTGTACAAAGTAATAGAATACTACTACAAGTTATGCTATGTAGATGTACAAACCCTCTTAGAGCGATCAAGTAAACATAATAATAATGCTCTGACAACTTCTCGCTGATGAGATTTGTCACGTGCGAAAGCGAAACGGAGAATTTTAAGCAGGGTTTTCAAGTAAGACCCTCAGAGTATAGTTTCTACCAATAAATAGTTCTACTACAATCGATATGGATTTATTCTCCAACCGCCGTCATCTCTACATTAGGTAAAAACATCTTAACTCTACATTCATTACATTAATGCGATTCATGAATAGGGCTTGATTGAGAAGGCGACTTTTATTTTCGCGTTGTGAATTCAAAATTAGCTCTAATTTGCGATTGAATAAAGGTTGACAGCCTCCGAAAAAATAAGACTTTGTTCACACAGACTTTTCCTTACATTATAGTATAGTTATGATGGGCGTATTGGACGAGCATGAGAGATAAACCCTCACATAACATTACTCTTAATCTTCTATATATATAAAAATGAAACCCGTTTTCCTTGGTCACGGCATCACGCGTGAATGGCTGGACCGATTTCACTAATTCTTTTTTTGTTGTATTTGTTATTATTAGGAGAAGGTTCTTACGGAAAAAAATATTAAGAAAATCTCTCAGAAATATTGAAAAACCCTAAAAACAGCCCTTTTCTTTTTCCCATACAAACGTTTTCTAACTAAAACGAGCTTTATTGCTATTGTATAAAGTTCATATTGAATTGCCAGCACTCACTGTTGTTTAAGCAATGTAGGTATGTTCCTAACGTCCAAGAGTCAATTTGCACTATATTACCTCTGTACAAAGTTCAAATTCAATCATATCTATCAAAACAGTGTGCGTTGGAGCACAGATAAAACAAAAAAAGAAAACGAAATCGAATAGTTCATTCATTTGTTTTAAAATTTCGAAGGATTTGACTCCAAGTCATATCAAATTAAAAAAAAGTTGAAACAACAACAAACTGTCAATGTCAGTGTTTTTTTTTTCATGGATGAGTTTGCTTTTGTCAACTGATACACGAAACAAATTCGTACCTATAATTGTAATATATTATAAGCATAAAATTGTAAATAGTGTTTTGTGCAGTGTTTATATTTAATTAGGCAGTACCATAGAGAAGTACTGTATAGCAGTACTAAGTCTGCCGGGTCAGCTAGTGATTAATACTATGAGCCCTTTTCGGCTTAGCATACCCTTACTTTATAGCCCTTTATATTCGCGGATGTAGTAGAAATAGACACTCTAATCTCTCTAATAGAAACTCTAACTGCTTGTAACTAAAACTATGTAAACCAGACTCCTTAGTCTCCTTAGCCTATAGATATTAATAGTCTTGTATATTACATACTTGATGCAATCTACTAAAACCGTCCAAACACTACGGAACAACACCTACTCGTAGTTAGCAAGACGATATTGCCATTAGTTACAATATAACTTCCCTATAACCGACAAGGCGACTGAATTATTGAGCGAATTAATGCGTTAATTGCAGATACTGCGGCGCGGAAGCTGGTTTGTGCGAATTAGGATATGTACTAGACGGGTTAATGTGGCAAGTGGCAACACTGGTACGCGGTAGCACTGCTTGCCTAGCAACAATTAAGCCGACCAGCCATGCTATGCGGAAAGGTAGAACATGTAGGTACAATTTACAAAGTGTTTAATTGCCATTTGTCTATAAAAAGTGTAATATGGTCACCTGGCTACTAACAAAACTAGCTGACCTACAAGTAGGCATTTTTACGAAGTATTTGTGACTATTGATGTCACCATGACAAATGGTTATGTAAAATTCTGCACTGTTATCATCGTCCGCAAACATTAAGTATTGGTAAAAGGATAAAGTTTGCATTAAATTGTGAATTGGCAAGCTATCACGTTCATTATCAAGGCATTCACCGCGTAAATGACCAACTCCGACTCCAAGGCGTCATTTAGTAATACGCTTTTAGGAATATATTACCGTATCCGAGATAGATAGGAGTAATTGAATTGAAATGCCACTACAAATTGGCTAGGCAATCGCGGCAGCCTAGAAACTTGCCGTATTTAAACAGATTAACAGAGTTGTCCTATGTCAGCCCACCGGAATTAGGGACTTAGTGAGACAACGCCGTTCAAACTTGAAACTATATCGGTGTCGAAATATTAACTTGTAGGCAACTAAATTATTTGGGTTAAAATGACTCACGTTGAATGTATTTTGATAGCTTTGAAACCACAACCGGTCTGGGCACACCGGGATAATGACTTAGGGAGGGATTCATAGAAGTTTTACCTTAACAAAAAATAAAGATATAATACGCCTTTTGTTAAACTTAATTTGATTCTTGTTAGCTATTTTATAACGAGTATATTGCACACACAAACGCTGTTATTAGATAACTTTCTCTTTACGCGTAAACAAGTGTTAGAATTCACACCTAGACGTTGCAGTCGACGATCCATTAAAAAATAACTAATTGCATGACACATGCGCTGTTATAAAACCATAACTCGAGTCGAATCGGAATGAGAAAAGGAACAATGAGCTCGTCCGACGACGTGCTCGGTGCACGTAAGGAGAATCGATTATTTCCATTCAATTAGACAGACTCCACTCTTACTGCTCCTCAGACCGTTAAAAATTGAAAGTCGTAAAACATAATAATGCGCTATAATTCAATATCATTTCGGTGACGCTACGTGCCACGCCACGCTAATGCCGACCAACAAAGCACGTCGTTTAACCATTCATCATCATTCATCATCAATTCAACCGAAATGGTTTGCAAGCATTCAATAGGTCGTTGATCGATATAAAGCGTATTGCAACCAATGTCGCATATCGAAATGGATTCGCTGCCCATTACATAGTTCGAACAAAAGGACAAATATCGACACTTATCACCAATTCGTGTTCCTTCTAAATGCTCTGCAAACATCTGTCCCTCCATTCTTAGCAAAAGGTCGCGAACCTGAAGGGCGAAGGCAGTTGAATGAGGAGGCGATAAAGGCCCGGGCGGGGAGGGCCGCGGGGCGGGGGGCAGCATACACTTACTCCCCACTTCGCAGATCAACAACCCCGAACCTTAATCAAGATAAGCTGAGCTGACGGTTTTGTAGAGAACAATTTTAATTAGTTAAATGTGCCTGTGAAAATATTCGAGGATTTTTTGCCATATTTATAACCTCGGCTACGTACGCCAGGACCACGATGGCGGATCTCGTTTCCGTTCTTGAAATAAAGTTGCTGCGTCGCGGGCACATGTCTACCTATATTAATTACGGAGACCATTGGCCGAATAAAACAACCGGACGCGTCTCGGCTCGTCATCGTTTCGAGTTAATTTATTCTAATGCGAGTTTTTCGCAGCGAGGTGCATGGGCGGCAGCCGAGGTCTCTGACCGAGGACCAAGTTCTACTTAACAGTCGGGGTTCATTAGGTCGACTTACCTGGTGCGGTTTCCGGTGGGCATTCCGCTTCGTTCGATCACTCGAGCTCGAGGGGAAAATCCTGTGTAGCGCGTTACTGACAAACACGTGATCCATTTCCCCATAAGGATAAAGCCAAAAACCCTTGGACCGAAAACTTATTAATTGATTGTTCTTATCGGTCATTTGTTTTGGAATGATACAGTGATTTATACCAGGCATAAAAAACTTCGTTATACTTCGTGCGCTCGCCCCGCATTATCGCAGAGGGAAGTCTCCCTCGCCACCATTATATCGTAGTCAATTAATTTATTTGTAGACAGTTCATGACAAACGTTTTCTATTACTGGACTACACAAGATATACGTCGAACAAAAGGAGCTACCACTTCATTGTTAATCGACGAAAACAACGTGAGCACAAACTGGTGTTTTCATTACATTAAACGGAGCTAGTATTCTACAAATAGGTAATTTGTTCGTCGCCTACGCTTCAGTATGAAGGGCTGGTGAGAAGCTGTTTACGAGCGGGCGTGAAAGAAAGTTATTAAAACAAACATTGCCTTTGAAGACTTATGGCCAAGTTTATGGCTTCAGTTATTGGAAAATAACCTTTTATAAACTCGTAACATTCCGAACAAATAATCCTTTCTAAGTTATTTGCTTTGTGGCCGTTCCAGGCACAATACTTATAATTAAATTGTATTTAGACTACCTGCAGCTAGCTGCTAATATGTTCGCGATTTCCCTCGTAATTCTTGCTGAACAAATAAAACACTACGTTAGTATTAAAATCAATACTTAATAATTACTTAGCATAAAAACAAACAAGAGCGACAGCCGTGTGGCTGTCTCCACAAGGGTTACTCGATTCTCGAATACAATTATAGTCGTCACAAAATAAGAAGCCCGTTTGGACGTTTGTCATTGCGACGTAACTAGTGATGTAACCATACGACTCGGTACTCGATACTCACGATAAATCAATTCAAGTTTGTACATATGAGTATTTGATCGATTTGATTTTGTATTGTAAAGTACATTGGATTAAGGTTTACGATTCGAAAATTTAACTTAAACTTGAATATTATAGGTATATTGAAATGATACGAAATGGTGCGAGAGGTCAATTTGTCTTTAATTTAATATTTTTAGTTACAATAACATTCATTCAATCACAAATAAACAAGAAAAAAGGAAAGTGATTGAATCTTCATTCAATAATTTTCTTCGGATGATGAGCCAAAATCGTCAGTTGAGCTATCGTCAATTCAATAATTAATTGGTTACAAGTTACAACACTAATATTTGAAAAAAGAAGACTGAGAACGTAACTGTTTTTGAGAGTTTCGTTTTAATTTGACATTACATGCTACCATAAAGTATGCGCGAAAAGCGTTCCAAGTTACATTCTACGGTCTTTCTCAAGTGTCCAAACGGGCCTCTTATTTTGTGACGACTATAACAATATTAATGTGATTACATTACCAGCGTTAAATATCTACAATTCTACGCCTACGTGAGCCTCAAAAAACTTCAATTGCCTTTGTTCGGGCGATACACGATCGGAATGCGATGCGCCTTTGTCAAAAGCCTTCCTACGGTGCCGAAATTCGGCTCACGGGCTTTGTCTACGTATAATTTTTAGCCGGGTACCTGAATCAAACCAGTTCTAGAGCCCGACCGTTCGGAGAAGTTCCCTCGCCGTCCTTTTATCTCGCGTCTCTACATCTCGGTCGACGCCTAATGAATGGCCCAGTTGGCAAAATTAACGACGACAACGTTAATCTGGTTAAATTAAACACGAAAGCGTTTACACCTCCGCCCCGATCCGATATCGACGAGCGATGAGTAAGCGCTTCTGAGAACCGTTTTCGTTGCATGATCGAAATAAATAATGAAAGGAAACTCATTGAACGGCCCCTAGCGTGACGGAACGCACTTAGACAACGAATCGAAACCACAACTTGATCGAGAATCATGGAGGCTGCGTACCGCTCCTGCACGTGGGAAAATACAAGTGTGAACCGCTTCCCAGCGACCACTTGGCGCGGGACGGATATATTCATTCGTTCTCAATTGTTTTGGTTAACTTTATTACCCGCGAAACTATTGAGTGGCGCGCCCATGACCGAGCGCTGACTATAACGATTCATGAAGATATGAGCAGAAGGACAGAATTTACTATAAAAAAACTGTTACTTTTAATCTAAATCATCTAAAGGGTGTTTGTACCGAGTTGGCCTGGGGCCGGGCATCGATCGCGTAGCTGCGGTGAACGCACCCCAAACTCCGAGCACCGCGCCCGCCAACCGACAAAACGAAGGGGCACGTCCTCCGCTTCGCAAAAACCCCTACAAAAGTAACGTGCCCAAAATCCAAGCGTTCCTACACCAAACTTACCAAGAACAGATTTACTCCTCGAGCTTTACATATAAAGAGAGCTGTTACAGTCGTAAAAGAAGTAAAAGCGGGCAGATATGCAGGCCCGCGTGTATAGTTAATGGACGTGCGACAGACAAAGTCCCTGTCCCGTGGAACTAATGACCACTCGAAACAAGAAAATTACACGAGCAGGCGTCTCGTCGGCCGCATAGACCAGGCGAGTCACGACCCGCCCGCTCCCCGAATACACGGGACAGGAAACATTTTGACTTTTTAATTCGTTACAGATGCGTGCCAGTGTCATGTTGAAGGCGCACGTAGAATATTTCATTCGGAACCTAATGGTAATGAAATGAATTTCCTATTCGAGGAAAGCTTCATAAATCGTAGAACAAATAAGTAAGGATTGCGTAAATTTCACGGCATCCTGCTCGTCGGGATCGGGGAGCACAAAAAGCGAGCGGGAATAATATCCAGCTGCGGCGTGCCGGGGCGGTGACCTCCGGAGCATCTGCCGCGCACTGCCTGCCTTCACTTCACACGTAGCCACCACAAATCCACTAACGTGAACTTTGCTTTTACCTATTTTATCTAATTCGGCGAGCGAGCTTCAGTATTTAGAGCGTTATTGGCGGATCAAAATAAATAAACTATGGAAATCGTCACGTCTCTATCTCATTTTAAATAAACCGGCCAAAACAGGGACGTGTTCCGATATCGGGGCCATGTTTCCATTAATATTAAGATCATTTTGTACGGGTCCCGTTCTCATTTCATGTTGTTTGCCCGACCCGGCCGTTGTTTGCCCAGGACTGTGGAGGCGCCTGGAGAGACTTGACGTTTCATCCCGGGCCACTCGAGCGGAGTGCTTCTACGACTGTGTACATCGATCAATCACATGCATGTGCGGCCGTGGGTCAACTCTACAATATTTTCATAATAAATGACTGATTGCAGGATTCGCCTTGTAACCTTGACGCACCAAGGGTTAATGAAATTGTAGATTGATAGATTGTAAATGCTGACATGTCATTTTTACTTGTAATAAATACATCTCATAAATAATTTTGTTTTAAATTATTGTACTCTTTGTTGCCGTCATATTATTGGTGTGGATCACAATGTAAATCTTCACTTCACCAATGAATCACAAGCGCAAAAGATAAAAACCTAACTCAAAAGCCGTTCGTAGGGAAAAAATTCAAACTTCTCTAGCAACGCAGTTTCATTCTACAAGCAGAACAAGTAGAAATGCTTCACAGGCCCATTACATACAAACAGTAGATATGCTTTACATCCAGTAGAACGAGAATGTGAAAGACGTGGCTGGAGCGTGTTTCCTTTGTGTGAGTGGCGTCGCACAGTCGCCGAAACCTTACACCCCGCGTAACTAGATAGCATGCCAGATCCGGAATTGATAAGCCTGTCCCCTTGGACCGGGGAGACCTGCTCTATGGAAAATGCGAAGAGAATGAGTAATGAACTTGATATGTTATGTTAGGTTACTTGATGAGTAAGGTAGACAATTTATGTGTAAAGTACATAGAGTTACAATTGTCTGAAAACCTTCGCTCGGTTGAAATGTGCTTTGATTGTTTTCGCTCGCAACACTTCGTCAGCGAGATATTGCCATCCAACTAAACCGTATTTTTGCAAAACGGACTTGCCAGACATTTTTAGAGCTGTCGATGCTATAGCTAGAGTCTCTATAGTCTAGCATGTAGTGCTGAATTTTATAGTCTAGAGTCTAGGCTATAAAACTCCGCACTGAATCGACCCTATATATTTTTAATGCAGTCAGAAATTGCAACCTTATTTTGCGATAGTCAAGGAATGTTTTTAAACTACAATCAAATACGTATAGTCGTATAAGTAGATATTTAACTACGAGTTATTTGCCTGACTGTACTGCAGCAGACGACAGAATTATACAAATAAGTAATGTTGAGCACAACTTCCCGCAAGCTGCAAGTACGGACTACAGTACTAGATTATACATGCACGAGACCTTCGATGCTGCAATTACTAGAGAATGTGGAAGTAACGAAGCACCTGCTCCTCATAATCAATTTAAGACTTTCTCAACGCTCCAGCAGTTATTAAAACGCACTAAGTAATTAGTCAAGCGCGAGATATTCGAAAGGATTCATTTAAATTGATGTAAGTCACTTTGTCTAATAAAGATTTACAGCTTTTTAAGCAATGGTCTGTTAATTAGGGCGCTTAGAATTAGACGAGCTTAGAATTCGGTGATGACTTTGTTAGTGAGGAAATAACCTGATTTATGAGGCTAGCAGGCTTCACTTACGACATAGTTGCGGGACTGTAGAAGTGGTTTAATTCTTACCTGAAACGAAAACAAAGTTATTATTAATGTGTTGCATAAACTACTAGATAGTAAAAGTTGATCGATACTAACATCATAATAGGTAATAATAAATAACAAGCAACCTGATTTTAATAATTAAGCAGCCAACCCGCATCCAACGCTGGAGACTATAGGGATGGCCAAGTAGAATGTGTGGGAATTAATTAATGGGTTGGTACCTAATTTGCCGTCGGGTGTAGTGTATGATGCTTGTCTATGAGGAGGTTCGTGAATGATAATATATGAAATTAAAATATTAAACAGCTGTACTGTAGAGATAACACATATTAAATATTAAGAATTTATAGTATCTTGTGACAATTACGAGATTACTCACGCAAGATTGAGCCGGATATTTCGACTTAATCGACCAACAAAGTCCGATTAACAGCTATACTATCACTTTCTTTCTATTTTTTAACTTTTCAACTTTTTGCTTCAACAAAATGTGTCAAAACGACGTCAGTTTTCGCGGTGGAAAAGCTTAGAAAGAACCTACAACTATGTAGTCACTGGTGCACATGCACACTTTTCATGTAGGCGGCCTGCTGAGACGTGGCATTAATCCGGAGCTCAGGGAGGGCGCGAATGCAATCACGGGCGGGATGCTGATCGCGGCGCATCTCCGGCCGGCATCGGGAGCGGTTCAATTAGACATTCCGATAGCTACGGGTCGGGTCACAGGCGCAGGAACGCGCAATACACGGGCATGGATATTAAGCCCTAAATATTCATTTCCCGCTTGCAATCCACTTATTTAGCTCATTTGAATGTTGATTTAGAAGGCTAGGTTTAAGTAACGTAGGATAAATTATTGCTATCGTTTGCAATGTAGTCTCTGAATTTCGTCGTGTCGTGATGATTAGTTTATTATATTTTCTCCTAGTGTTTGGGAAATGTGACCTCACAGATAGTGCCCCCTTATATTATGTAGATATATTGTCATATTGCAGCCTAATAAATGAGTTTAGAAGCAACTTAGTAAGTTTTGTTCAGTCATTCAAATTACTTAATAACGTATTTTTAAGGTAGGATTTTAACGTATTTTTAAGGTAGAAATTAAATTTAAACGTACTTATAAATTTCGTTGCTACCATTATCCGAAAAAAAAAACCAGGAGTACAACAATGCAAACGATCCACAAATGCACACAGTAACAGAGATCAAATATTACAAAACGTTTCTGTAAAGCAATTAATTAAGTATTAGGTTATAAAATACGATTGAAGCATCGATCTAGTATGTACTTCAGTGGATTGAAGCCATGTTTGCGGACCGCTTCCACTTTAGCAGAGGAAAAAGAGCTATGTCGCCAATGGAATATTCAGTGCGGGGTGAATAGATGCCTCTAGTGCGAATAAATTGATCACATTGGCTGAGACTGATTTGGTATTATTCCGAGTTTGCCGGGGTGGAATTTTAACTTGTTCTGATTATTCAGCTTGACGAAAGTTAGTATGTAACCACGCTTACTATTTGTTTATTTATTATGAATGACCAAAGGTGTTGAGAATAATTATAGGAACTCTTTGTTATAACCTCTATTCTCATTCTATTGCGTAACTATAGCAACCGTAGTTTGTTGATGCTAACTTGTCAATTTATAGTAAAAATTATCAGTATAAAACGCACACTGTTTTGATAGATATGATTGAATTTGAACTTTGTACAGAGGTAATAAAGTGCAAATTGACTCTTGGACGTTAGGAACATACCTACATTGCTTAAACAACAGTGAGTGCTTGCAATTCAATATGAACTACATACAATAGCAATAAAGCTAGTTTTAGTTAGAAAACGTTTGTATGGGAAAAATAAAAGGGCTGTTTTTAGGGTTTTTCAATATTTCTGATAGATTTTCTTAATATTTTTTTCCGTAAGAACCTTCTCCTAATAATAACAAATACAACAAAAAAAGAATTAGTGAAATCGGTCCAGCCATTCACGCGTGAGGCCGTGACCAAGGAAAACGGGTTTCATTTTTAACACGCTTTTATTAGCTTCACCTGTATGTTTGTATGTTTGTATGTTTGTATGTTTGTATGTTTGTATGTTTGTATGTTTGTATGTTTGTATGTAACCGACTCCTTTGAGCGCGTTTTTGACCCACTTTAAACGGTCAGATTTCTTTCAAACTTTGTAGATATATCGAGGACCGATGACAATACACTAAACAAATCGTGTTTTTTAGTTTTTTTAACTATTAATTTTTTTAACACGCTTTTTCTATAAAGTTTCTTTAACTTTTAATACCGTTTAACTTACAAATGGTAATTTCGTCATTCGTGTCAGAGAACAGAGTGGCGCAGTGGAAGCGTGCTGGGCTCATAACCCAGAGGTCTCTAGATCGAAACCACGCGCTAGAAATCTTTTTGCTCAATATTTTTTGTTACGCATCAATTTTATTTTATGAGGTCTGAGGATCGAAACCACGCGGCTACAAATCTTTTTGCTCAATATTTTTTGTTACGCATCAATTTTATTTTTAATTTGCTTGAGCAGACGGCCAAAATCGGATAACACCAACACATTTGTACATATTAATAATGGTTAATAGTTAGCAAATCGAACTAAAAAGCGAAAAATAAATAATAGTTAAAAAAAAACTAAAAAAACACGCTTTTTATAAAAAACCGAACTAAAAAAATAGAAAATAAAATTTTATAAATTTAAATTAAGAATAGGGTTGAAAATTTCATTATATATAAATTAATAATAGTGTAAATAAATAAATATATGTATTTTATTTTTAAAAAAGCGTGGGGTGCTTTCTAAGATATTATCAAAATGCTAATCACTCTACTCATGTCTGTCAATACAAAATGTATCTACAAAATATATAATATCTATTGACCCATGCACCCCACGCTTTTTAAAAATAAAATACATATATTTATTTATTTACACTATTATTAATTTATATATAATGAAATTTTCAACCCTATTCTTAATTTAAATTTATAAAATTTTATTTTCTATTTTTTTAGTTCGGTTTTTTATAAAAAGCGTGTTTTTTTAGTTTTTTTTTAACTATTATTATATATATAGATTAATATAGGTAGATAGGTACTAAAGATGGCGGTGGTGGACTCAGTGGTACCTAAATAAAAAAGGTTGACGACGATTTATATAGTCTTTATCAGTCTTTATGTTGAATAACCGAATAACAGGCAAACTTTTTTTTAGATCAAGTTCCGAACTGACCACATTTGAAATCCCAAACCTAAATGACTTTTATAATAATATCATAAAACCACCAGAATCATCAGGCTTTTAATAATGATGGTTTTAAACTAAAGGATTCTGTTTCTCTCTGTCTGTTTAAACTAAAGGGTTTCTAAAGCACACATGGCAACAAAAGTTGTTTTTTTTATTTTTACTTGAAAAACTAGCGTGATTTTGGCACATTTTGTACACACACACGTAAAATTGAGTCTGATATTCTAACCACAATCCGACATAATCTTACTTGAGTCGTCCCGTGTATTAATAACAAAATGTTTTTTATCTAGTCTATTTTTTATCCTTGAAAGCCAGTAGCATCTGATGAGCTGGAGACTGCGTCCTCGTAAGTAAACCGAGTTCACATAATACGAAGGATATTGAATTAATTTGGCCCGCTAGCGCTATATTACGTTAGGAGTGTTATTACTTAGTTACGGGGCCTTTTCCCGGCAACAGCGACAATAAGTTTTCTTTGTTGGAGACAGAAGTTTCGAAGTTAGCTGAACGAAAATGTTTAACACTTAATTGAGAGAGAAGTGATCATGAAAGTTTTATAATCTATGATGCCTTCATCTTCTTCTTAATATAAAAATCAATCGTTTGTTTGTCAGTCTCGCTAAAACCCGAAAACGGCTTGACCGATTTAAATATTTTATTTGTTTTGGTCTCCTCTAATACAGGCGTGGTTTAAAAGAATAAAAAGCGGGTGAAACTGAAGGCCGCTGCTTGTTTAGTTTATTTTGAAAAATAAAAATTGAGAGCATAAAAATTCTAAGGACATCGTTCTGCAAATATATTAATGCAAAGGAATCGACAACGGCCCAACGGCCGGTCGTATTTTGCAACGAGCCAGGTAGGCAATTTGACATTGTGTAAACGTTTTCGCATGGGGGCCAAAAACGGAAACCTGGGTCACGCCACCTGCATACCAAACATCACTATCGGACGCTAGCAAAGATTTTCGTTAGTTTTTATTGTGCGAACAATGTAGCCCCTCCAACGAACCGTGATACCGCCAACTCTAATTTCACTAACTTTAGCAAGTTTCTATAGCGAGCAACTATTTAAGTAATTATAGGTATAGGCAGTTTTTTCACTTGATACAAGATCTACCGACGTCAGACGTGTGCGTTGCGTATTATGAGAAGTTCCGCTTTGTGATCGCTAAGCACTACTTGTAGTAGCGGCGTTGGGAAACAAACCAGCATGAAACCCAGTCTCCGTAGGTATCATCTCACGTCACTTTCTTTCGAGATAATGATCGGAACGCACAATAATCAAATAACAGGGCTTTTTGCAGATGATGATCACAGCGTGTCTTAGAATCACGACCGAAATTACCAAAATTTCATATTTTGAAAGCTCCTACAGAATAGGTTTTTATTGATTGTAATTTAAATAGCTGTATAATGTAGCTTTGCTGTACCTTACCTAATGTTTAGGTAAATGACTTCTTAAACTTACTTCACAAGAAATTATTTTATCAATCATATTTTTCAATAAATATTTAGATTAAACACCCGTCCTACTTAACGTCAGACTAATAACTATCGAGAAAATGTTGTTGACTCAATAGAAATAAGTAGACTTAATTTGTTGACAGTTTTTTCAATTAAGCAATAAAATTACATTTTCCCGGTATTTACTTATAGCCTTGCTATACTTTATTTAATAAAACAACAACGATTAAACTACCGTTATACCACATAGTGTCCACCATTTGATCAAAATGTCAATATCAATTTAGTTATCTCGTAGGTTGTGGTACCAGGCACGCATGGATTGATATGATAGGACGTGGTAACTTCGATAGGAGACTGGATGTGCTGCATAAACGTTCATAAATTCGATTAGGAAGTGATTGATGGATCGAAGGACGGGCCGAGACTCGGGCCAGTCGATCTCTTTTCCCTGGGGCGGTGTTCTGAATATAACGCCATGGTACGCCCCGAGCCAATGTTTACGTTCTGGCTATCATAGTTCGCAAGTAGGGCACATCAAAACTAATTTTCATGTTCTGAAGTTAGCTGTCTGTTACCATGGTGGTTTGAAGCATCTCGCCCTAGGCCGATTATATCACGCGGTAAGAAAATAACTTTAAAATGTTTATCTTTAAAGTTAGGTAGCCGAAGTTTGAACCAAAATGTTTAGGGTGCGTCAAAGAGTCTCATTTTCCTTTAGTGTGGGCTGGTTGGCATGGCAGTGGGGTGGGTGCCGGGGACCCCGATTCGTCGTGTGCGGTCCCAGGCTCTAACTAACGCATGACGCACAAAGCCCGGCCTCGGGGGCTCTCAACGTGCCCGCGCGACACGTGATCGATACCAGATATTTTATTCAGACGACGTGCGTAAAGCTAATACACTCCTGGTATTGACAGGATATCAAACCTGGCATTTAGGATAGAAAAGGGAGTTAAATATATCTACCAAGGTACTGAAACGGGGAGCAACGGGCGTAGTTCTATGACATCGTTAGATGCTACTGCTAGAAGCATGATTGATATTTTTATTAGTGTGCTATGCCTCTGTTTTATTTTCAAAATTAGTCGTTGGGTATGAACAGAATCTGGCAATGGTGTCTGTAAAAATAATAAAAAAATGTGGAATAAAAAAAAACAATTATGCCCAAGTTTTAACCTTGATTGTTACGTTTTAAAGACAGCAGCAGCAAAACATCGCCTACCGTTAAAGCCCTCGACGACTGGCGGGAGCCGAAAGTTATGGTATATTTCCTTCACCCTCTGTCGCCCATTTGCAAGGGAGAGGAAGACATTGCGCTATAAAAAGTCACGCTTTCTGATTTTAATTGGATAAATAAATCAGTGAGCATTTGACGATCACGACGACATGACGTTGTTTAGAACTAGAACCAATAAGGTCTCATCTGCGTCAACATCTGAACACAGAAAAATAAACATTAGAACCATCCGCCATGTGTGCCAAGAATTGGCACGATCGGAAATTGGGTTCAAATTTTCATAACCCATAATCGACGAATCGTATACAAATAGGCAAAAGTTTAGCCTCAAAACATGTGGGGTTT
The DNA here is from genome assembly GCA_949125135.1 of Alcis repandata. NCBI lineage: Eukaryota > Metazoa > Arthropoda > Insecta > Lepidoptera > Geometridae > Alcis > Alcis repandata. Next base: position 2,365,884 of record OX421226.1, on the reverse strand, counting down.
TTGTGTCAACAGCCTTTATCGAAAACCAAACAGTAAAATAGAGATTGTATTTCGATAGCGCACTCGCGAATGGGCACAGCGGACGAATTAAAATTTTAACGTCCATTTCAGTCCTATTACAGCTTTGGGAATTTAATGGTGGTAGCCGTAAACTAGAACAGATGACGCTGATGGCGTTGTTCAGCGATTTTATCTTTTGACGTCGGTCGGTCCGATGAGTTGTAGCAATAAGATAACCCAGGCATTTTGACAGTAGAAGGTATAGATTTTGCTCGGCTTTACACAGTGTAGGTACGCTTCTGGCTTTTACAGTCTGACAAACTTGCCTTGGGCCAATCTGTTTTATCATCCTACTAATATTATAAATGCAAATGTGTGTGTATGTGTAAATGTTTGTTACTAAGTATCTCCGTGACCAATAATCCGATTTCAATATTTGAAAGGGATATCTTATGCCATGGGCTAACACGTAGACTACTTTTCGTCATCAACGTTTTTCATCACCCCGCGGTTGAAATAGCGGGACACAGCTTGTTACGACGAATAATAGTAGTATCGGCCTCAAAAATACCGCGTTTCATAATACGAAGCAATATTTAGCGCGCGCTATTTCGATCGCGGTGCAAATCCGAATGTCAATGGCACGTTAGTCGAGTTCACGCGAAGATAAACAAAATCGTGAGGTTGATTGAACCCGAGGCGCAAAGCATGAGAAACTTGCGTCCAGAGCACTTGCTAGCCAATTATTAACAGGTCGCACGCGTTGCGTACTGATTATATTCTTCCTCTCCAATTTATTACTAGATACAGGCGCGAATACAGGGGGGCAACGTGTGAAGTTTGAATTGAATTAAATTGCAGTTATCTAAAAAAACACTTTTGCCCCCGACCACCTCTCCTAGATTCATGGCTGAAGTACTTCGTTTTGATCAAAAACATCTCTAAATCTCGTGACCTCCACGCACAGGTATTCTTTGAAAAATGTTCCCCCCTGAACGAAGTCCTGGCTCTGCGCCTGCATTTTACAACTTTCCTTTGTTGTATTTATGACTTGTACATTAGCTTTATTAGTTTTAAGACATTGTAGTATACATTCATCATCAAGTAAAATGACGACTTCCAATCTACGTAAGTAGCAGTGGGTGTTTTTATTCAAGTGCATCTTTTAACTACGTTGGCATCGTCTTGAATACGAGCACAGACATGGTGTAAACAAATCGAAATGAGTTGGGTAGGTGAGTAACTACAATTTGTCAAACAGAAGCTTGAGCAATCCTACTGCAGAAATTAAACTTACTTTTCAGTATTTCGTACCAGTCCAGAATTCGAAATACAATTACTTCAGTATACTTCTGTTATCAGAGAAATTGTATCCCATGCTTGATCCGAGTCTGTTATTGAATTACGTGATCACTTGATACGTCTGATGTACGCGTTGCAAAAACCATTTTGACGTGAAGCTATCACACAAACCTTGTTTAATTCTACATGTCTGCGCCGCGCTTTCGACTATTTATATTCTCAGGGTTCGCCAAATTTTAGTTAACACTAAAAGTCTGTATATAAACCTTACGAGTATTTTTATACTACTTATTACACCTGCGGTTTCACCAGCTATCCTACAGAAATCGTTATTTTTTCCAAGACACAAAGTTGCCTGTGTCTCAATGCAAGCTATAAACTATCCTTGTGCTAAATGTCATCTAAATCTGTTAAGCCATTTTTGCGCAATTTTATTAACAAGTACCTATGAAGTGAAGTGGGATAGGATTCTTTCATATCCGTGGGCTGCGTAGAATATACTATTTGTTCAGCAAATATTTAAATGCACGTCACTGTGTCAGTTCACTTTATGCTAAAAAGGAGATAGCTGGGCCAATGTCAACGCGGATATTTTATGAACACGTAACATTTAGCCTACGCGTTTAAAATAGAATGATCCACCTACGCCGCTTTATGCTTGAATAGTGGATAATAATTATTATCCACGTCGCTTTTATGTGCGTGTGAACAAAGCATTTACCTTTCTCAGCAAAAAGGCTCAGCCCGTAGTCCTTACGTAATGTAAGTCGATCGTAGCGTACTATTTATTCCCTAATCTTATCAACAACTATAGCATCCTACTCGTTTATTTTGCTGAATTTCTTTTAGCAACCATGTACATTTTTTTCGGGACAATAAAATATTGTACTATTACTTTACTACGTGCGGGGTATTATTAGGCTTTGTATACCTTATACAATTATTTTTATCTACTGGGTTGTAAAGACTGCGAGTTAAGTGCGAACAAACATAAAATGCATTTATGTAGCAACAAACTTATTCCTCAAAACACAAAAAAGAACTCTGAGAAATTTTATTTCCAATTTCAAAAGAACTTTAGATGAATTTCCCATTAAACATTTCAACATGCCGCTAGCATGGAAACGCTTGCTAGTCAATATGCAAACGCGTGGTGGTGACGTCACGGCCTGCCACTCGCGCCTCCGGGGTAGGGGCAGATAAGGGGCAAATATCGGGGACACCTCTAGGGCGTATCTAGGCGGCGTGTTAGATGGGCTATAGCCAGAAATTGGGAAAGTTGAAAGTTACAAAGCAAGTTATCCATTTGTTGAAGTTAAATGTTATTTGATATAGTTTAATACTCGTAATAAATGTAACGTCATCTTAAGCCTAGGCTGACGATATCAAATTCAGCCCCTAGTCATGTTGCTTTCTATGATCGCAAACGCCATAGAAAACTAAGACAATGTCTGGGAATGACAAATATATAAAAAAAAAATAGATTTTAGAAAAACAAAATGTTATTGCCATACATTAGGCCCAAGTTTGAAGGCTTTTTAAGACAGATCTAAATTTTCTAAAACTATTGGCATCCTTGTCTAATGGCTGGCAAAGATAAAGACAGATATATTTTTAATTATTTTAGATCTGTCTTAAAATGCCTTCAAACTTGTCAAGATTGTCTTAGAGCTTGTACACAAAACTGCGGTGCGACGTCGCATCGCAAAAATCTGCGAGCACGCACGACGCGAATTTCTGCGATGCGATTTCTGCGGCAAAGAATTTCCTTGCCGCAGAAATCGCATCGCAGAAATTCGCGTCGCAAGTTTCTGCGTTGCGGCATCGCATCGCAGATTTGTGTACAAGCCCTTAGTTTTCTATAGCGTATGCGATCATAGTTTGACACTTGGCTAGGGGGGGAGGTAGCTTATAGAAGCGCGTTCTACATTTTCTCCTTATCACTTAATTCTTGGTTCTATTCTGCCGTGGGCCGGATGAGACGTTTAATAGGCCCAGGTTGTTTGTCTTATAACAACAACCGTCAAGGCACGTCAGAAGCCTTCGGGCGGCCTAGAAACTTAGACATCAGACCTAGCCACTGGGCCTGTGAACTTTAGTTACTACTATTCTATCGTTGAGAAATTGAAATGCGCAAATTGAGACAATTTGGCTAATTACGCGTAAAACAGCAAGCTTGCACCACAAAATATAGTTCTGTAATTGTGCTGCGTAATATGGAGAAAGGCTTCCAATTATCTGTATCTAGCCAACATAGACGTACATGTATTATACGAAATGGTTATGACGTATTTCTAGCTCTTTTTTGCGAAGCGTATTAGGAAAGGATCCGAAAACCTTGAGTGAACTTTTTTCGCTGCACGATGATCAAGCAACATTAAGGACGTACGACCTCTCATTCTCTGACCAGCTTATTAATAAAACTCATAACGTTAATCGAATAACAGTCAATCACAGCTAATTCTCACGACACCAATTCATCGAGCGGTGGTGATGACGCAAAAACGGCTGTTAATGGCTGACTGTGCACTAATAAGTCCATTTACAGCTTTACAGCAATGCAATCAATCAATCTTTGTAGTAAATTAAACAATTACTTACGTGAAATTAACTTTTTCTATTCTAATTACTAAGAGAGATAAATTACAAAAGCTCTGAACACTAAACCGAGAAACTTCGAAATTCCCGTTGACTTTTTTTGGATTTTGGCTAATTAAAAGGGGTTAAGACTTAGTAGTGTGGGAGTAATAGTATCTATGCTTTAGTGAGGTTGTCTTGTCGGGCTACTCGTTTTTACTAGCTGCCTATTACCCAGTTGATTACGTGAAAAAAATTCTTGTTCGGTTTTCTAGGACTTAGCACAGTGTAGCTTAACTTCGGCTGACCTACTTCGATAAGAAAAGGTTTTACTACTCTAACAATACAAGTTAATGAAACGGCCATCAAGATTAAGCAATGAACAATAGCACCACGATTACAAAGTGTTATAGAGAACCAAAATAGGACGAAAACGATGGTACTGATACTGAAGGCTATTGCGCTAAAAACAATGGCTTTAAAGTTAAGTTGATACATGGCAGATAATCCAAGTTCCCTAGCATTTAGTTCTTAACCATCTATTGATTATAAAAAGTATAGGTGCATTAAATATTATGATAAATCGACTTAAATTTACTTAGGGCCTGGCTACACAAGCCGCAAAAGAATCGTCAAAAAACATGACTAACTTACTACTAACTTTGTATCTACAAAACAAAACCAGATCATAACAGACCAGTGGTAACTCCTGATCACATTCCGAAGCCATCAGGTTCCGAAGAAACTGGTTTTGTCTGACAGTGCATTATCTAACCTAGAAATCGAACAATTAAATTATGTCATGTCATATAACGTACGCACGACAGCAGAAAGCTGTGAGACAGCGGCTTTATGCGTTCATCGTGACCTGGTCCCGTACCATGAGCTCTTAGCAAGAGCCTGAATTGAACTACGTTGCCTTTTGTCTCAGTTTTCCTCTAGCTGACAGAGCGGGACGAAGCCAAAGCGGTTCAGTTTCGGGGTCGCGGTAGAGTCCTGGTTCTAACGGTATCCAGGCCGTGTAGCTTGCATAGCATACACTTAAATTTTGACTGGGCTGAGACGAAAAACTACTTTATGCACTTAAATATAATAAGTCTGAAGTGACAGCAACGTAGCATCAAAGTAAACCAAAACGCTTTCAATTTACTGGCGAAGTCTTAAGACTCAGTTGCGTTGCGTCTACCCTAAGAACGTTGCATCAGTCATCGGTCATCTTACAATCAATTATGGTGCTTTGGGTTTTTTGTTACAACGAAAGTTATCAGCCACATCCGGGAATACCCACTTGAGAACCCTAAAATGACTTGATACCAATTGATTGACACCGCCGCTCTTTAAAAATTATTTGATGAGAATTGTACAACGCGTATCGTATGATTGGTGGTTCAGCAAACGGTCGAGAGCGGAGCGAAGCGCACGCCACCCACTCCTACAAGGTCGCCGGTGATCGAACTGTACGCTCGGTTCGCCGTTATCTCTGACGATTGGCCCGTCTGCAACCTTGCACTACACCAAAACTAGATTATAGAAACCTAATTAGATTCGATGGATCGTTAGTACGAGTAGCTTAGTCAGCCGTGTCGCAATCATGCGGAATCTCAATTATGCAAGCAACATATTAGATAGGTACACTGTAGTGTAGTTTACACTGTCGGTGTTTGTATTCAAACAATTACAGTTTACAGTTGCCTACAGATGTGATAGCCGGAGTGAAATCTGTAGAGAATGAAACTGAGGGGCAACAACTGTCGTAGTGCTGAGACGGTTGGTACCGCACGCTACCCGTTGCTTTCTTGACCTAGGTAAGTGTTCAATGATAGGTAGTAAGCGCGAATGAATTGCGTCAGTCTTGGACCGAACAAAACAAAGACGAGAAAACAAAGCGACTAAACGTTGATAAAAATGTAACAGCTGTGTAGAATAATAAGCAAGCAAGTACGTAATACAAATAAGAAAACATGACAACGATTCTAAAGTGGGCAGGTAACGAGATATTTTGAATACAAGCACCACAACTGTCAGGTAGATCTCGGGTTGGAAATATTAGGGCTCGAGGCACGACGGGGGATGTAGCAATTATAAACTATGAGAACATGCAGGTAAGACAGGTTATACCGAGAGCGAAGGGAAGGAGGAAGAACACTTTTATTCTATTTCCACGTAGGCTATGTTTTGTAACCAAAGGCCGGAGTAAAGCTGCGACGTAGGTACTGAGGGATCCAGTTTTTCAACAAGGCACGGCGCAATTAGACTCGGCCAGCAGGGTGGAGACTGGGCGCGGAGCCCGGCCCAGGCCCGATCAATCAGCCCACACCCTTGTAATTAAATTATTGTACCACTATCATTACTCGCTTCTTCAAAGGTTGCACGTCACGTTACTGGCCGTCGAATGTTGACACTATAGGATAGGTGATAAATCGAGACCGATTAATACGGCATTTCTTGGAGTGTTTGCAGTAGTTTGCAGTACACTTTCGCTGAGAACTGAAGTGCAAACAACCTCATAACGGTATCCTTATCGATTCGGAGAAATCGGATCGGAGCCAGCCAACTTTTATAACGTTAAGATTGCCGAAATGTTTGACTGCTACTGGATTACCATCGGAAAAATATTTGTTTATTTTGGGTTTTGTTTTGACACCAGCGATTAGATTCTGGTTGAAGATTTGTCAACAAAGTCAATTAATGTAGAACAGTAGATTTTTATACAAAATATCAATTGTCTTCTCGTTGTTCTACATGTCGCCTAGTTTAGGCAACAGTTTGCGTTTACGCCAATGATTGTGCGCATTGTAAAGCGTAAGTGCTTATGGTTTCACAGCTTTCTACGTCGCAGGTTATTCTTAGCATAAAGATTATGACAATGGCCGCGCTCGTCATCTCAACATCAGGGTATGATGAAAGTCATTTCATGCGAGATGAACAAGCGAAGTGAAATCGCATTGTCTGAGGCTATTCTTTTAGTCTTTGTCGAGTTTAAATATGAATACTAACAAAGGGTTCGAAAATTTAAAGAAGCCAGGCCCGAAATAAATGAATACCGCAGGCGTATCTACGTAAAATGTTCATGTTCAGACGTCCTTATTTACATTCAGCGGACGAGTGTAGTAGAAAGGAGGGCCGGGAGCGGGAGCAGGCAGACTGCGGCCCGGGTAGGGTCCTCGAACGGCGATCGACGCGGTCTCGGAATAATCAGGCGCTCCCCTCGTCGCGGTCGTTCACACACAATCGACGCTGCGCCATGCATGAGGGCCCTACCTACGCACGACTCTGCACAAAGCATCCATCCATACTTAACCGCTACCCTGCTGCACGAGCGTTGCACTACATTTCAACTGCTGCCACCTACGTCCCGAACTCGCTCTTAACCCCGCCCTGTAGAGCACACTGTTCCAAACCCCGCATGATAAGCATGCGATCGTAGCATTCATTTAGATAGCAGAAAACCGGCCCGTCATGTTAAAGGGAAGGCAAAGTCGATGTAATAAGACCGAGAATTGTTTGATTTAGAGCTGCGGTCGACGGACGCATGTGCATTGGATCACGGAGAGAGTGAATATTGAAAAGCGCTCTTATGTCGATCGCAATGAATCGCATCCACATCGGCAGGGAGTAAATGCCACGTGTTTACAGAAAGCAACCGGCGAACTGGCCAACTTATCAACTTTAGCGCACATGTAAACTTTTCAAAGCCCCGGTTATTTCGCTATTCGATAAGAGTAAAAACGTTCGGGAACGAGGTAGTAAAACCGGGAGCGCGTCTTCGCAGTAAAACCGATAGGAGCAGTTAAAAATTAAATAAAAGAGATGTTCTAATGGTATCGGGCTTTCTCTTGTGTTAACGAGCTCGTGTTCTGGGGCTGTAAAAGCGAGCGTTCGGAGCGTCGGATGAAGTCCGGCAATAATTGCTCGGTGTGCTTTACTTATCGCGAGCACTTAGGTGCCGATTGCTCGGCATCCGGAATAACGGGTTCCCTCATCAGTTGCCTACTTTGGGCGCTTCGCAGCTGTAGGACATTGTTCGAGTGGCCATTACAGTTCGATTGGTTGGCCAAGATAATGTTAATGGAATGTTATGCTGGTAGCATTTATGACTTCGATATTTCCCCATTCCCATTTTAATTTTCGTATTTCGTACCAGTATGAGGAAAATCTGACCATATTCTCACGTTTAGGGGATTATATTTCCCAACACAATTTAATAATAGAACTTTTTGGTATAATAAAAAATGTACTTACATGTTATTATTGGCTTTGAAGTCTCACAATAAAGTGTGTACTCAAATCATTGCAAATAAGGTATGAGGTAGGCTATAAAAAGCTCAGGAACAGCACTAGCTATTGTTTAGTGCAATGTGATTGTTCAAAGCTGCAGGTAAGCACGGTAATCCCGGTAACAATGAGCCACTTCTAGCTCCATACTTGAACAAAGAACTGTAGGCTCACTCTACAATAGTATAGAAGCATTCTTCTGTACTGGCTTTATGTCATCAACCTTAGTAGTTTTGAGCATTATTGTTTTCAATTGTGAATTTGTGGTACTCTTTACTAAACTAGTCTGTTAGTCAGTTCCAAAGAAAAGAACTCATGAAATGTGTGGAAAGCTATGTTAATGAGACAATTTTACAAGAATTATCAACAGTAATAGTTAGCAGCTAAAGCAAAAAAAAAAATTCAAAATGTGTGTGGAGCAGCATTCTTTCACAATTTAAAAATTGTTTTTTAGTAAGTTGTTCATAAATTTTGAGTCAAGTTAGCTTTTAATTTGCAGTTATCCTATAACGGTTAACAATTTACTATGCAAGCCATGAATCCTAAAACTCAAGCAAGATTTAGTTATAAATAAAGCTACCAGGTAAGTAGTGGTTTCGGCACCAATTTAGAAACATAAATTTTGGGTCACTCTTAAAAGCATAAACTGAAACGGCAAACCTAAACTTAATTTATTCAGTTGGTTGCTAAAAGTAGACAAAAGTGGTTTGGTTTGTCAGTATTTGTACCTTTACTTGAATAGGTAAATTCGGGGCTCATTTCTAAGAATTTTGTATTGGACTTGACTTGATGTATTCGGGAAATTGTTTTTTTTTTTTTGTACAATTAGGTAACTATTTACTTTTGAATATTCCCTCTAGAGTTTGATACACTGTGATTATTAGGTAGACCAATGCAGCTGCTGTTTCTGTGGCCAAAAATTGGCCTGGTTGAACTTTTTTGAAACTTTGAATTAAATGTTAACTTGATGTGAAAAGTTTTTTGTTGCTTAGTTAAACACGTTTTTACAGGTCATTGTGTAGTGTATTGGGTAGAGAATTATAGTTAAACCACTGTAATAGTGATGAAATTTATAGCAAAAAACTTTTATTTTTTCTGTGTAGTAGAATCGAAGACAACATAAATCAATATGTCTAAAAAATCTCCACACATTTGATAAGAACTTTTAAAACTAAAGAAGGTGGGTAGTCATGTATTTTTGTTTTTATTATAGGCTTTAGTCATGGACTTAGGTTACTTTTTGATTGTTTATGCATAGTTAGAGGTTAGAGGAAGTATTTACAAACAAGGGTGCTAACTCACCAGACAACACCGAAGGCGCCGTAACCGATGGGGCGGTCAGGCTGCACGTCGGTGGGGATGGCCGGCGCTTGGTAGTAGGGCGCCGCCGCCGCCAGGATGGCTCCCTGCGGCGCGCTCTGCGTACCCTGCATCAGGGACATCGACACACTCATGGAGACGCGAGAGTGCCGCGCGGGGCCGCTTACAGCCGCCATCCAACCGCTCGCCGGCGAGTCGTCACCGCAGACTCGTCGGCATCACACTCCGCCGACTGCCTCCACTCCTCCACTCTCCGATCACCACTCTCCCGTTGGGCACACGACAATATCACCGGTTACTTCTTTATTATTCATGCTCGAACGACTATGCGGGATCACTAAACAACACAAGGAACGCCGAAATATGAACGATTGATCGTGTAAATTATTTCGCTTATAATTCACGACTTTGGACTCGATCTATTTGCGTGTTATATTCTTTGGTCTCAGTTTATTCCTGGACAAAGGATAAAACCGTGATATCCGCGACAGCAAAACACGCAGCCGTCCACTCTTTACGAAAATCGAGCGAAACTGGCGGCGAAGGGGCTGGAAAGAGGAGCGGGCGGAGGCGGACGGAGGCAAACGACCAAATGTTGCCAGCACTGGCATTAGATGGTTTAATCAAACTAAAGTCACATTAAAATCTGAAAGCTATTCCATTCCAAAAAAATAACCATTTTTAACATGAAGACAAATTGTGATACATTATTATTTGTAGTATTGTTTAAAGTTGTAAAAATAATACATCAACATATTTTAGGTCATTTAAGAGCGTTGCTTTTGTTGATGGAATAATTACCAGGCTTGGCGGTCTCTGTTAATGCTTTTACCTCCATGTACGACATATGACAAATAACTTTTTCTGAATGTGAATTAGGTAATGTTTTTTTCTGACAAATTTTGTTTGATGTAAATCAAATTACTATAGACTTGTCACAAAAGTATAATTTTCAGCAACCCAAAAAGCTTTTTATAACAAAAAATACTTAAAATATTACTTTTCCCACAAGGAATAAATTCTGTGTGGGGGATGCCTCGGAACACACACAAAGACAAGGACAACTAACACCCAGACCCAGAACAGATGTTTAAATTCATCATTCAAACATCTGCCCGGCCGGGTATCGAACCCGGGACCTCTGGCTTATAAGGCGGATACACTACCGCTGAGCCAAACAGGCCGAAAAACACTTTGTGCTGCACGTTTTTGAAATTTGTAAGAAAAATTTGCTATAAATGGTTTTACGTCCTTATCCTGGCAAGCCTTGGGGAGTGCTTTGTGGAGCGGATCTTTTTCTTTTTTAGGCTTTACACGTCAAGTTGTGTTTAGCCTAATCAGGACCTTATTATTGAGTAAAAATAATAAAATGTGTATATTAAAAACGTATTGATTATATCCTCAGAGATTACCTTCAGGTACAGCTAAAATTAAGTGCGATCCTAACACCGAAATATCATACCAACTAAATAGTAAAGTATTTAGAGGTCAATGGATTCAATCAGGCCAATACACAGTCTTGCAATCACAACAATGGAATTTATTATTATGTATTTAATTTAGGAGACTATGTTTCTATGAAGAGATGCAAGATAATGATTTTCAATACTGCGTTATCTAACTTACTTTATTTTAAACGCTAAGTGGTTTAGATAAAATCCATCAACCTTATGACCAATACGAGTGACAAATTCCGGTTAAAAAAATAGTTATGAACTTAAAGGTCTTTACAATCATGTTCACGGCTGTACTTTACTGTACTGTAATCTTGACTGAAAAACATCGCTCTTAGCGATAAAGTCGCTATTTATTTACTATGCTTCGTTTTACTTTCTGTGGTGTCAATGTTGTTGTATTGTATGCTTACAGTTTGTAAGTCTACCTACGTTATACAGGGTAATAAGGAAAGGGTATGGTAAGCCGTCGAGTACTATGAACTATGAACTAATATTTTATTTGGCTGTTTTTTTTTCGTGATTTCAGGATTAGTCCCATGGCAACAAAATTTCATTACGATGAGTAATACGAGTATATGAGGCCTTTCCGGCTTAGCGTACCCTTTCCTTAAACCTGTTGATTCATCTAAGTTACCTACCTGTGGAGCTCAATATATCTGAGCAGAAGTATATACTTCATACAAATTTTTAAACTATTACGATTTGTTTACAGCCTCTTGAAAATAAAATAAAAACCAATAATAATAAATATCAATTATATTTATCACAGAGAATCACATTGTGTTAAACAACATTACGTGGCTAGTACAAAATATTACTTCTTACATGATGATGTATTGTACACGTAAACTTTAAGAAACAATAAAAATAAGTTAGTAAATATATGTTTTTTAAAACCGACACTGTCCAAGTTTGAAGGCATTTTAAGACAGATTTTTTTTTTTTTTTTTTTTTTATGTAATTGAGTGACGAGACGAGCAAATCGCTCGCCTGATATTAAACGTCACGTTTGCTCATAACAGGTCTGCACCACCCAGAATTTTGAATTCGCAGAATTCAACACCCTGCGTGGCACAGCACTGCGCTCGTCACCCTGAGATATAAGTTGTTTAATCTCCCATTTGCCCTGTAATTTCACTGGAAACAATGCCCTTCCAACCGGAACACAGTAATGTTTGCACATTACTGCTTGGCGGCGGAATAACTGGCAAAGGTGTGGTACTTCCCCAGGCGGGCTCTGCAAAAGAGCCCTACCACTACAGAATCTAATCTAAATCTAATCTAATCTAAACTAACTAAAAATATATCTGTCTTTATCATTGCAAGCCATTAGACAAGGATGCCAATAGTTGTAGAAAATTTAGATCTGTATTATAAAGCCTTCAAACTTGGGCCTATTATACATTCGAGGGTCTTACTTGTAAACCTGGCTTAAAATTCTGTCTCGTTTTTGCACATGGCATTTCATCTCAGCGAGAAGTTGATGGAACATTTTGAGCAGATATTAAGTTTAAGCTTTATTTATAAGTAAGGCCCTTTGTCCTAAGTATAAGGCCATTCAAGTAAAACATAAGCAGAATCTTAGTAATTTTTTAACGCCCAAATATTTGTTGGCGAAAGTAAACAACGCTCCTCAAATTCTTAGGTAAACTTTGAAATTTATTTTTAATCCGTTCAGGTTTCTTTATCGATAATCATGAGCAGTGATGTAAAAAAAAACTTAGGGACAAAATAAAAATTGTCCATCATCCCGCTATTATGCTATGTAATACTTGAATAGCCCGCATAGGGCAACTAAATGTGGTCAAAAAACACGTAAAAAGACTTCAACTTGCAAAATATATAGCATGATATAAATTGTACTACAATAACAAAAAAATAAAATAAATATAACTCATTTTCAATATACAATATGATAGACTACAGACAATTTTAATACAACAGAGCGACGCGTTTTAAATACGGTTGAGTCCGAAATAGACTTGAATTACGATACATTTCTTCAAAGTTAGTCTATAACGGAAACACGCATAAATAAATAGAATAAAGCATCAATTACAACTGTCAATAATCTACAATAGCGTACGGTAGATTCTCTATGGTCACGTACAGTGATCGACAAATGAACAAAAAGCGATGTAGTGGGGAAAAGTTAACGCATGTGTGTAAGTACGTAGATAATATCCCCACGCGCAATTAAAGGGCTACGCCGTTTTCCAAACCATTTGTCGAACTCTGAACTCTGAAGAAAGCGCGTTCCGAATTGCGCCAAAAGCGCACAGCTATACGCTGAAAAAAGGAGTTGTTTCAGAACGCGCCCTGGGGCTCTATTCTGTCGAGAGTAATATTATCTCGGCCATTGCCGTTCTCATTATAAATGCCATAACAGTAAGAGTGACCGGGATAATTTCGAGCGACATTATCCCAATAGGGTCCCAGTTCCGTGATTGTCATTTGCAATTGATTCGCAAACGCTCGTGCAATGTATACAGACACTTACAGCAAAACTTACCTTTAGACTTGATTAGCGCTGATCGACTGACTTTACGTAAGACTAAATTTAATAAATACACAACTGTACTGCAGTAGTTAAGTAATACGAAATAAAATAGCGAAATACATTGTACTTATGAGTATAAGAAAATTGAATACATTTACAGTTATTAAATGTGTACATGTTATTAAATTCATTTCGTCTTACTCGTAAACGTTCAATATGCAAGTTAATAGATTCTTCGTGTAAAGTGCTGTCAACTTTTAGCTAGCGAGAAGTATCAAGCGAGAAAAGGAGACAAAACATATTGTGGTCAAAACTGGCGTATTGGACGTTTACGAATATGCGTTTGTATGTACTGCTTTGTATAACTTTATAATCTACCACATTATTGTCTATTTACACGTACTTATATCATAAATTTACAAATACATGGATTTCGGGTCTGCGTTTAAAATGTTCTGAAGTATAACCAAACCATAGTAACTACGACGATATAAGATTAAAATTGGTTTGTCGGTACTTCTTTACAGTTTTGTTCATGTAAGTAAAGTTGGAACATTTTTTCGTAAATATTGCACTAGTCCCGACATCCACGTGTCAGTAAATCAATGACTTACACAATATTACACTTATTGGACTGGTTTACAATGCTTTAGAATATGTTTTATATCAAACGCTAAGAGATCTATTCATACACACGTCTACACTTTACTAAGTATAATTCGTATCAGTGTAGGCTACTTATTGCTAGAAGCCCTGTAAAGACGTAAAGATGGTCATTGTTAAAAGTGTTTAGGTTTGATTGCCAACTTTATTACAATGTCCAAAGAGTTGACATTTCCTTGCTAGCGGAGTAAAATATACACAAATCATACACTTCTACAAATGACAATCTTTACGTTTATTAGACAATTAGTTGATTCCACGAAGACGCACCTCATCATTTATCCAAATAGCATATAGAAAAATGACGGTAGATTTATTAAAATGTGATGATACAACTAACAACAAAACTACGGTCGCCAAATGTCTCTACTTTTGGATTGGGTATATTACCAAGCCGTGCTGGTATGTTTTGTGGAACATTGATAAAACCTAGGTATAAAATTGCACGAGGAGAATCCCGGTTACCCTTACCTTCCCTTAGCAATTTGGAAAAGAGATGAGGCGCATTTCCGTGAACCACTAAACAATTTTTTTAACAAATCTACCGTATCGCACATCCATTTCAGAAAACTCGAGATCGTGCGTTTTAAAACGAAATACATACACAATTTCGGTTATCGTAAAAACAATGTACAAGTTTCCCGATTGGTATATGGAAGGGACTCATTTAAAAATACCAATCTCATTCAACAGAGCCTCTTAGTCCAGTCTTAGATCAATTTGGGCTCTTGAGATTATCTCGGTCACTCTTTCTCTCGTGACATTTCTAATGAGAGCAACAGAGACCGAGATAATATCTCACTGGCCAGTATAGGGAGGGCCCCAGTGCACTCGTATTCGATAGTGACGTCTATATACGTTGCTCGAACGCGCTTACTATAAACACAAAACAGATCGGTACAGAAGTCAATCACATGTATGTACTTCACTTTTTATACCTCGGCGTTCACAGACGCGTGTCTCAAGCGGACGGCACTCGCACTGGTCCGAACCGGTCCGAAATATCGTGTAAGTAAACGGTGTCTGTCTGTGTGTTACTCCAGCGCACTTTGTATGAAGATTGACTTCTGTACCTATCTGGTTTATGCTATGAAGCTTAACTTCTGTACTCCCAATGTTTTGTACTTACGTCGCACTTTTAAATTTTAATCTTTGGAGAACTAGATGTGTTATTCCGTCTAACTATAGGTAAAGAGTATTTCCCTCTCGCTCTGTTACCTTCAGTCTTAGGTTAACAGTGTTCAATCGACGGTCAGAGACGGTATTCAGATTTATTTATTAAATTAAATTAATAAAATTAGAAGATGCAGATTTGAGTCGTCAAATAACTATACAGATACAGCTTGGTCCCGAGAATAGGTTATTCTTCCAGATACCGCATTAAGAGATCATTGTTCCGAGATCAACAAGTTACAGTCAAAGAGTAGGTATCACGGTTATCTATCACTAGACCTTGTCGCGCCTACTATACACCAGTAAAAGCGAATTTTCGCCCAAAATTAAGTTTACATTTCTGTACGTCTCGAGTACGGAATCTATAACGGTATAGTCAGCGGTTACCGTCAGTACTGATCGTCGTATCAATTCAGGACACATCTGCCAGAGTCCATTTTGATCAGATCATTTATTTCTTTCGTATTCATCAATTTTTAAGCCACCGACGAATCGACTAATCGATCGAATCATGAACAATTTCATGTTGTTCGATCGGCGTGTAAATCAACATTTTTTAATTCGATGATAGGCTAGGCTTGCGTTTGTCTGTCTTGCCTGATAATGAGCAATGATGCGGTCTACGATGGAGCACGCTTGCCTAGAAGAATCCGATTCACTCTCGATTTCTTTCTGACCGTCGATCAAGCACCGTTACTTCCAGCCCTTAGAACTTACACAGGGCCCTCACAAATTTCATCATAACAGGTATTAAAAACTTTGATATAACAAGGTCACGTGGTTACGACAAAACGTGAATAGGCACCTATCAGTGACCATGATCGTCAGCTAAAGTTGAACACTAAACACAAACACCATCTTTGTTACAATTAACACAGGAGTATTCTCGTCGCTTGTAATCACTCCTTGAAAAAGATCACCGAATACGTGTCAGTTATAACAAAAATGTGTCAAATAGTTTTTGTTAAAATTAACACGTTAGTTTTCATAGTCCAAACGTCATTTACGAGAGTTCAAAACCAGTGTTGCTGTTGACAGCGTAGCGCAGTTTGTCGCGGAGCGTGCTCCGCTTTTGGTAGTTGGGTAATTTCAGCAAGTTGAAGCATGTGGACGACGTGGGCAGTCTGTTGAGAGGATCCTTCTTTCGTATTGTGAAAAAGCCGCGAATTACGCTGCCTGTAAAACAGAAGGAATACACAATAAGGGTATGCCACGTTTTCGATTTTGAGAAAGTAGATAACAGTCGAATAAACGAAAAAATTATAATACCAATTTTAGGTGGTACGAAATTTACCGAATCATTTATTAACGTATATTTTTTATTCCCGATGCAAATTAAACTCTTTCGGTTAAATATAAATCCAAAGTGATGTTGAAACTAATTTTCATGACCAAACCGGAATTTGCGAAAAAAAATCAGCTATTCCATAGCAAAAATATCAATTCAACAAAATGTATGGAACAGCTGTTTTTTTTCGCGAATTCCAGGTTGGTCCCTTAGTAAAAATTGTTCATAATAATTACCACTATGAGCCTTTTTCGGCTTAGCATGCTATGCTATTTCTGTATAACTCTGTAGAATTGCAACTTGGGGCTTATTCATAAGAGATGTAGTTCCATGTATGGTATCTCACCGATAGTGTCCCCGGTGTCCTCGTCGTCCCCCACCTCCACACAGCGGATGGAGAAGGGCGGCTTGAGATGCGCGAACCCGAGCACGGGCGGCTTCGAGCACGACGTCACGAACTGGAACAATAACCAGATTATAGCTTCAGTGTGAAGTTATGCACGACGACGCCATGAGGCGCTGCGCAATAGCGAATGTTAGCTGTGCGCGGTCGGTAGTGAAGATGCTGGAGTCTTCAGCCCATACTTTCAGTGCATTTCACAGCCAACGACACTCTGTTGTCTACGACGGAGCACTTGCCTTATTTCCGCTGGCCACTCTCAAACCCACGCTCTCCTCAGGCCCCGCACTCTCGCCCCCTCACCTTCAAGA
Organism: Alcis repandata; assembly: GCA_949125135.1. Lineage (NCBI taxonomy): Eukaryota > Metazoa > Arthropoda > Insecta > Lepidoptera > Geometridae > Alcis > Alcis repandata. The sequence continues at coordinate 2,348,618 of OX421226.1, read as the reverse complement.
AACAGGCTTGCTCCTGCTCTCCTCAGTTCTCTCCTCAGTTCCGCCGCCCCATGGTAAGCAATAATGCAGTCTACGACTGAGCACTTGCCCTTGGTTCACAGGTCGCTCTCACCCCGCTCTCCTCAGTCCCGCCCCCTCACCTTTAAGAAGCAGGCGGCGCTCTACTACGGATCACTTGCCTCATTTCCGCAGGTCACCCCCCCCCCCTCCCCCTCACCTTCAAGAAGCAGGCCCGCTCCTGCTCGCTGAAGTCCCGCTGCAGCACGTCCCACAGCCAGCACACGACGCGGTGCGAGTCGTGGAACCCGCCGTAGTACTGCGTGTGCCGGCGCAGGTCGCGCAGGTCCAGGGGGACGTTGTCGCCGCTTATTAACCGTTGTAGCTAAGGAAAAAGTGGGAGAGTTCAAGGTGACAGTATTATTTTATTTATTGCTGTGGCAGAAGCATGTATAACATGCGCAAATATACTGTAATATGGATACCAATTTAGAAATTATAATGATGACGATGAGTGATCCCACATGGATATCAACCATTTTGGACCTTCTAGGAATTACTAGATCACAAGTCTTACCTCTGGCGTAGAAAATAACGAGAGCCACTCTGGATTGATGATAGTTCTGAATCCTTTAATAAAAGCGTTCGTTTGGTCTTTGATCTGCGTATGCATTCGAAAATGTGCCATCAGGTGTATGTAGTTGATTCTGAAATTAATTAACAAATTCCTTGGTTAAATTTAAACAGAGGGACAGAAACAGACAGTTAATCTAAATATCTACTTCAATTGAGCGAAGGTTATTTGTTCTCTGAATCTGATTCTCTTTGTAATCAATATTTTAGGACCTCCGTAGACAGAATACGTTCACGCATACAAGTGACTTCAGGGTCGATTATAAATGACACTAAAAAAATAACTTACATCAGGTTTTGGAAGAGAAGCTTATGCTCTGCCGTGAGCGATTACATACTGATAATGGCGATGAGTATTTTTGAAGCCACCCGATGTTATCCGAAAGGATTTATACTTACTTGTTTTCGTTTGTGACTGGGATCGCTTTACCGCCGGGTATCAATTCATGTGTGACAATCTCTCCCAGTCGCTCCTCGTCTACGGAAAACGTAAGCTCTAACGATGACACGTCACCCTGAAATATATAAAAATAATGTAGTAACATTTTCCTTCGGAGATTTTAAGATGACGTTAGGCATGAATTTTCTCGAGACATAAATGGATGGCGACTTTTAGTAGAAAGAAAGAGAAGTCAAGACACAATTTGGGTCACGTTGCCTACAGAGTTAGTAAGCTTTTCAGTATAGATCAGCAAACTCAAAATTTCAGAAGTATTCTGGAAGAAATTACGAGTTTAAGATGTTTTAAATTGGATTTCAAAGTATTGACGAGTACCGAAACTGTATACTTATCGAACACCAAGATAGATAAAAAAATTAAATAGAAAGATTTTTTGTGTTTTTTGGTTTCGCTTAGGCAGCTCCTCGATCCAGTTTCCATAGATAGCCTTCAGCCTATAAATAAAGTCTGTATTACCTGGAAATGTTTGACGTAAGTGAGGCTCCGGTACAGGTCGCGGTCGAGCGAGGGCAGCTCGTCGATCCAGCTGTACAGCGCCTGCTGCGTCTGCCCCAGCACCTGACTCAGGAAGAACGACGCGAACGGGACATCCACCACTATGCCCTGGAGAGATGATTCAATTAGTGATAGCATACTTCACGTGGAACTAAAGAATAGTTTCAGCGTAATTTTACTTCTGAGAGATATGATATCGGCTAAAGTTGCGCTTATGTTATTCCAGCTGTAATATTTACAGTCACTGTTACGATGAACACAATGAAGTGGTCGAAAATGTGTAAGTAATTTATTTTATCCTCAGTATTTTTATGAAACAATTAAACTACTTTAAATCCAGCTTAGCTTCCTGTTAAGTTTTCGTATTATTTTTTTAATCTATTATTTTGGGGGTTTACGTCAATATGGGATTACGCCAGCCCTGATGCACATAAAAATTGAAAATTTTAGTGGACCACATGCGAATCGGGTGCAGATTCGATCTGAGTAGTTAGCTCATAGACCGCCTGCTGGTGAAATCGAATAGCAGTTGGTTGTCCTGTACGCACGAGGTGATTGCCAGGTACAGCCGCTCTTCAAAGAAACAGGTTCAACAGGTGAACAGGTTCAGCGACAATTCAGCGACGTTCAATGTGTAGCTATAGTTACCTCGTAGACCGCCTTCCCCAGCATCCTGCCGATGAACTCGAAGAGCTGCAGGTGGTTGTCCTGCAGGCACGAGGTGGGCGCCGGGTACAGCCGCTCCTCCGACGTGGCGCGGAACAGGTTCAGCGACGGGTCGAACACGCGCTTTATTGTCTCTTCGAGGAATTCTGTAACCATTGCTCAAGGTAAATAGAACTGCTATGCTAATCCAGAAAGGGAAGTTCAGAACAGAGATTAGTTTATCAAATAAATTTCTAGTGTATGTAAAAAACTAGTCACCTTTAAAGACCCGGTCCTGGTCGATCCCCACCTCGTCGAGTCCCTACTCGTTGACCGCCACTAGTATACAGCTAGTCACCTTTAAATACCCAGTCCTGGTCGATCCCCACCTCGTCGAGTCCCTACTCGTTGACCGCCGCCAGTATAGAGCTAGTCACCTTTAAAGACGCCGTCCTGGTCGATCCCCAACTCGTCGAGCCCCTACTCGTTGACCGCCACCAGTACACAGCTAGTCACCTTTGAAGACGCCGTCCTGGTCGATGCCCGCCTCGTCGAGCCCCTGCTCGTTGACGAAGCGCACGCGCACGGTGCCCTTGAGCGCGCGCGGCGGCAGCGCGCCCAGCTGCCGGTAGCCGTCCTCCACCAGGCGCGCGCGCCGCACCGTCACCAGCGTGGAGCGCGCGCCGGCGCCGCCCAGGCTCACGCACGCGCGCTCCGTCAGCCCCAGCACCACCTGGGGGGGGGGGGGGCGTCCAATGAAAGAAGTGTCATCGAACTGGATCCAGCCAGTGCTGTTACAGAATAGACTACACTTCTAGCGTTAACACTTGACTATCGACTAACAGTGTTGAAAAAGAAAAAATTAATAGTTAAAAAAACTAAAAAACACGATTTGTTTAGTGTATTGTCATCGGTCCTCGATATATCTACAAAGTTTGAAAGAAATCTGACCATTTAAAGTGGGTCAAAAACGCGCTCAAAGGAGTCGGTTACAAACATACAAACATACAGGTGAAGCTAATAAAAGCGTGTTAAAAATACGCCACGTTGCTTGCTGTCTCTTCACAGTGCTCGCTTTCTCTTCAGTGTGATCCTATCACACTGATATTTTTCAAATACATATTGCCCTTGCAATTCAAAAAATCATTAAAATCCGTTCGAATTGGCGATTATAGCATGTAACAAAAAAAAACTTATACCTACTAAAAATCTGAAATCGTTTATAAAGCAGATTACCTTTTCATCGGCCACGGCGCGTCTGAAAAGTCTCACTCTCTCGCCGTGAGCGATCATATGAGGAGTCTTCTGTACGAGCACCTGAAACAACACTCTGTCAGAACCTCTATCTTACTGTTACTAATGGGTTGATTACACGTAACGAATACAGTGCCCTCGGCCTAGTACTCGGCTTGTACAAGCTCGGAGATTGACTAAGCGGGACGGACAGTCACTAGAACCATGATTTGTTTGCTCGGCCGAGTGTGCCCATTACAGTCTCGCCACTGTACTCGTTACATGTAAGCAACCCATAACTGTTACTCTGTAGCTCACTGCTACTAAACGCGGTAGTATAGTGCATGCTTTTGCTTGTAATTTCTGATGTGAACAACAAAAAGTCTATCTATTTCTCCAGCGAGTCTCAGTATAGTACGATTCAAACTTTATGGCGGGTGTGAAGTGCACTGCAAGTGGGACTTTGCGCATGTACATTCGGGTTGAAAATTGTTAGGAGTATATTCATACCATATAATATATGCATGGAATATATATGCAGGAGTGATGTTAACTTACTTTACATGAAGTAAATTAGTTACAGCGTTACTTTAAATATTTAGTTATTAAAATTAAAAAATGTATCGTTAATAAATGTATCGTCCGCGAGGCATTATTGTAATAAAATCGTGACACTCGTCTTAAAAACAATCTTAACAAACAACTACAAGAATTAACAAATATCTAATCTAAACTATAAACCAACAAAAATTTCAACGAATAACTAGCAACGAAAACAAACAACAATAACAATAATGATCTCCACTGTACTTTAGCATAAGCGCGTTAATGTGTGCAGCGTACCGACACAACACTCACACTAGCATACAACGGCGGTGGGAGAACGCGGGATGCAGAGGGCTAGGGGGCGGGTGTGCTCCGGCGTCTTGCCTCTCTGACGGCCCGCGCACACCTATTTTTTGCTACTGCGCAGCGTCTTGCGCCTAACTTCACAGCCGCCATAAAGTTTGAATCGGTCTATACCTGATGCGGCTTCTTCCCCTTCTCCAAGTCATGCAGGAAGTGCGAGTCGCGCACGTCCCTCGCCAGCCAGTGTCCGCGCGCCGTGTACCGCCGCCGGCAGTCGCGCCGGTACAGGACCAGCAGCAGCGTGTGCAGAGGCACGAACACCGGGCTCGAGGCCAGCGTCTTTAGATCTGGGGAGGCAAGATTTTGATAAGTAGACGTTGGAAATCTGTGATGATGACGATGTGTATGAGGGCGAGACTAATATAATAATCGTTTCACACTCATACCTCCCCACTAGGATACCCTGTGTCGGGGACGCGATGAAACACTCAAAGACAAGGACAACTAACACCACGAACAGATTCAAGAATTCATCATTCAAACATCTGCCCGGCCGGGAATCGAAACCGGGACCTCTGGCTTATAAGGCGGATATACTACCGATAAGCCAAACAAGTCGCAGACGCAACGGCTGCGATAATTTCCGCACAGAGAAGACCGCGCAGAGAGAGAGAGTCCGCGTAGAGTTGTAGAGCTACAACGAAAGGCTAGGCGAGAGTAGTGAAGACACTATTTATAATATAGTATAGTTTACTGTATGTGGCACAAATTGGCTGTCTAGCTTTTGCATGCAACTAGAAGCGACGACGTCTCGCTTGATGTGAAGACTTATAGCGAGACAGCTCTCACCAAAGAATTGATTCAATCTAGAATGAGTGTCAAATGAATTTTGTTATTTGATTATTTTTTTCGTATTTATAAAGTAAGTGGGTAAATTAAAATAGTTTGATTTACTCACCAAACAGTTGTCCCATGATGGACTTGTAGACGAACATGTTGAGAAATAATGACATGTTCACGAAATCATCCAACTTGAACGGGTCCTGTTGTTCATACATTTCCATGTCGTCTAATATTCTGAAAACACGAACAGTAGTTTATTTTTCAAATTGTTGGTTATTTATTGATTTTGTAGTTTTTTGAGAGAGTAAAAACGGGACTGTAAGACCAAAAATATCGGTCTTATTCTAGCAAAGTTGGACTGACTAAACTGAATGACTGTTGCTGAAATCTTTGGTTTATTTTAGTGATCTCATTTACAAAAATAAATCAACCACCAAAAAAAATATTCAGTTAGGCAAATCTTTTTAAAAACCTTTGCAAAGTGTACTCGTAAGTTGTCGTAAGATTTACTACAGTACCTTTCGACATTTAGGTATTTACATGTTATTTTGTAGAACTGAACTTTCAAGCTCAAAATTAAATATGTAAATGCACCAAATTTACTCACGTGACATAGTGCGTCATACAATCAGCGAAGAGTATCAACATCTGGAATTCAGGCGCAGACGCCTTCGTGTTCACAGCTAAGAGATCGAGGAACGACTTCAGGCCACAGTTGGGTCCTAGTGTGCACAGGAACTGCCACAGCAAGTGTAGGATTTCATCTTGATTGCACAATCCTAGAAAACAGATACGACTCAACAAACGACTGCTGGATTTGATATAATTTCCGAATAAAGAGGAAAACAGTTAACTTTTGGTTAAAAATAATTTATGCCAACTTTTTCTTTTCAATCTGAACAAAATAAAAAAAACTTAACACAATAATGATTGAATTACCCAAATAGACCATAGAAGATCTAAAAACAATCTAACCTAACATTCTAACGTCAATAAACGTTTTCCATAGTAAAAATTTAACGTCATTACCAAGCCGAATGGCGTACCTAGTGGTAACTACGTTTAACTAGACAAATGCCATGGTTGAAACAAGGCGTTAAATATGGATTTTAAAAACAAAATGAGCTTGTTATTTACAGACAACTTTAACCTAATTTTACTTTTTGTGAATACCTTTTTTGACTAATTTCAGAATAATTATCCTATTTCTGAAGCAGTTTACTTCTTATGGATCCTTATCCTTACCCGGCTTGGTTATGATCTATTTTGCTTTAAATCTTACGTTGCATTCTCAATGCTAATCACTTTAAGACAATGCAAATATACGGAGCCGTGGTAGCTCAGTGGGAGAACCGACGCTTCGCATTCTTGAGGTGGCGGGTTCAAACCCCGACTCGTACCAATGAGTTCTTTAGGACTTATGTACGAATTTACATACCACTGGCTTTTCGGTGAAGGAAAACATCGTGAGGAAAACCCGCATATGTCACGCAAATAGGGCCGATTACCGGCCTAGTTGCGGAAAAAGAGCCCGCTCTTTACTTTTACTTTACAATGCAAATATACTGACCCGTTAAGATGTCAAGTTTGACTTGCGTCATGGTCTGCAGCGCTGTGTGGTACATGGAGCATATGAGCGCCGCCTTCGTGCACTCCGGAGAGCCTAGCTTTCGAAAATTCTTATTTGCATTTGCCCTGAAACAATGACTAATATTACAAGATTGGCAGATGTAAGATATGAGGCAGATATACAGAAGTTGCGTCGCGTAAACGATGCTTCGACAGAAAAGAAGACCAGTGTGCCTAGCAAAACTTTGTCGTAAAAATACGTAGCGTGTATTCGATAGAAAAGTGTACGCCATTTACGCCATTCACAGGCGCCAATGGCGGGCGCCTTTGAAGAAGTTATGCTAGGCCCTATACAAGTGCTGATGATACATCGACGGACAGTAATGTTGTCTTGGAAACGTAACATGTTACACCTGCCTTAATAGGAGCACCAATTTGTTAAACGGAGGAAAGACAGAGTAGATATCATCATATCCCATCCTAATATTATAAATGCGAAAGTTTAAGAGGGTGTGTTTGTGTGAATGTTTGTTACCACGTATCACTGTAACTATATTACTATACTGATTGCAATGAAATTTGGAATAGAGATAGCTTATGCCTTGGATTAATACATAGGCGACTTGTCAACATTGTCGTGGTTGAAACCGCGGGGCACAGCTATTTCAACATAATCTCGTATTTCACAACCTGTTTTTCTCCGTCAGTCTACTATCACTAGCATCTTTTTTTAGAAGCTTTTTCTGAAAAGAATAAAGAGACAAAAAAGTATATCGTACCTATTAGTTCTAGCCTCGATTGCCCTGCGTATGAAAGCGGCGGGGTTATTGCTCTGTACCGGCGTGGAAGGCTGCGAAGGTCCTGCGCCCTCTTCGGTGCCTCCTTCTACCATCTCTTTTAGGGGGACGCCGAGGAGCTTTTTCAGTAGAGGGGCGCCCCAGAGTAGAGACAGTTGGATCCGGAGGTTACCTGAAAAAAAAAATGGTAATGATAACAGTGGATGGTACGTAGATATCGCGCCGTAGGTGTGGATTTAACTACTAACGGTACACTGGACAAACTACTTATGAAAACATTGTGAAGAAATCATAGGATTCAAATAGCTTCGTTGTGTTCAGCTGGTTAGCAACCACTCTCAAGTTGTTAATCTGTGACTAATTAATTAAGAATTTCAAGCAGCTTAATTTGAGCTTAAAGTTTACAGTCATGTTTTTGCACGTGACATGTCACATTAGCGAGAAGTTATCACATTGTTTTAAGCAGTCTTTATAAGGCTCTTAATTTCAAATGAGCTATGTATGGTCAAACGCCTAGCCTGTCAACTGCAAAAAAACCTTCAAGGGTCACACACAGCCACACAGTTAACCACTTACCCATGGCAGGCGGTAGGTAAACGTCCAGGTTCTGCGAGAACCAGCCGAGGATGGGATGCCAGTTGCTGAGGTTTCCCTTCTTGCATACAACATACTGTTGGCACGAGTCCAAGAAACGGGTCACCACCATCTGACAAAATCAATTAGGTTTATTTAGAAGTGATATATTGTTTAGCTGAGTGTCTTTGGCATTCTTAATAATTTATAAAGTAAAAGTGAATGTTAACTGCCTGAAGACAGGAGGTAGCAAAAACAAGAATCAAGAACATCACGAAGGTTTTCAATGCCAACGGAAACAACAGCCACTTGGAATCATTATAGCAAGTGTACTATAATATACTAGCTATGCCCAGCAGTTTCATCCGCGCGGCGATGAAAAACTGTGACAATGACGAACTATGCATTCATCCAGAGCATTATCTATTGTAATTTTTATGCTGAGTAGCTACGGAGATATGTAGTAACAAACACCCACAAACTTTTGCATTTATAACATTACTAGCTGCCAACCGGCGGTTTCACCCGCCGTTTTTTTTTTTACTTTTAAACCTTCCCTGAACTTCCACAAATATTTCAAGACCAAAATTAGCGAAATCTGTCCACCCGTTCTCGAGTTATAGCGAGCGAATCGAACGGCGATTCATTTTTATATATAAGACTAGGATAGCAAGTAGGAAACCCGTAGTTTTGGTCGATCGCTGTATGTCCTTACCACAAACAGCGGGTAGTAGGTTTCCCCTTTAGCGTGGTCCCTCTCCAGGTGCGCCAGCTGTATCACGTTGGCGAGCAGGCACAGCGCGTAGTTCCCCTCCAGAGTGTTGAACACTATGCGCATGTTCTGATCCGCGCTTAGGAATTCCACGCACTTGTCAAACATGCTGTATGACCGGAACACTACTATTGACTGAAACAAAAATATGTATTACTTTTTTATAAACATGCTTGGATTAGTTTTGGCGAAAATAACGCATTGAAAAACTAACATTTTGCGTGCTTCAACTCTATTTTTTTTACTTTCGTTCGTCAATCAGTGGTCTTTTATACCTGTTGTGATATACCATTTTTCCTGACAGATATAATAATTCTTGATCATCTTGATCTTGCATATTTCCCCTTCAGCCCCTTTCGGCAACTGAGTATCCAACTTTCGATGCAAGGCTTCAGTCAAGAGTTTGCGTCTTTTTGAAGAAAACCAGGGGCGTAGCTATCGCCGTATCTGCCGTATCAATTATACGGGGCCCCCGACTATTTTGATTGTGATTTAATAAATCAGTTTGCCGAAAAAAAGCCAGGAGAGTGTATATTTCATTTGAATTGTTTGTAATGGAAAAGTGACAAATAGATAATTATGATGAAAAATATTTGTTTTCATTTTTTGCAAACATTACTTTTTTCTTTTGTGAGAAATCTTTACCCTTCATAAGGGCCCCCAAACAAATTTTTATACGGGGCTCCGTCAACACACGCTACGCCACTGAAGAAAACTGATAGCCGATTATTATCATTTAAAAAAATGTTCTTAAAGATATTCTACTATCTTAGCCTCATAATTTCGGTCAAATTAACAAAGTTAGGTCATCATGGGTTTTCTATTAACTTAATTCAGCCATCATAAAGCGGTATTTTCCTCAAACTAATATTCTTAGTTAACCTTAACTTGGCATTATAATAGTATCAAACATTATTGAAATTGATAACAAAATGCGCACCTTTGCAGGTGACTAACTACTGCTATTCCCATGGGAACAAAACTACACTGTGGTATGCCTGATCGGAGTCATTAGTCACATGGAAGCATGACGTCATCGTGCGCCAGTGATATGCAATTAGTGATTAAACTGGTACTAATTAGTAACGGCAAACGCGAGTTGTAGTAGAATTCTACATCTTGCCATTTATATCAAAAGTATGTACTGATTCAACTACTTTTCTGTTTGAGGGTTGGCCAGCCAAGATATAGCATTTTAACCATTCAAAAAGGAGTTGGTTTTCAATTTGATTGTTTTTTTTAACCATTCTCTTCAACCACGTAAATTTTAAAGCTATACTTACTACTACTTAATACTTTTGTGCCTCGTGATTATCTTTAGTTTCTCTCATAATATTTATCACTGAGAAGCCGTCACTAGCAAAGCAAGAGATCGAGAACAGCGACTATTTCTCTATTAATTATTTTCCTATTTTGGTTCATGCTTACCTCAGGCGATATCTGCTGCATATGGTAGACCAGCGTTGGCACGGACAGTATCTGAATGATGTACATGGTGAGCAGTTTTTCAGAAAACTGTGAGGAGACGAGCGGTCGCAGCGAGAGGGTCACTATGGCACTTAGGGATATGTTCTTCAGGAACACTTTCTCGCGGCAGATACCTCGGAGTAGAAGAGACTGGAAGAAATGTTGTCTATTAGCATTTAATAACTAACTTATTTTGCAGGTGCAGCAAACCAAATTATGTCTTGACCTTAAAACAGAGAGACACCATCTTTCATCTTGAGAAAGTTTATGCCAGCAATCAACTTAAAGTTTCTGGAAGTCTTTAGTCAATTCATTTGTCCATCTTACTATACTCAATTAATTACCGGTATTTAAATATAATACACGATTTTTAGGTTATAGAAAGAGCAGTTTTGTCTAACTTTATTTGGATAAAGATACATCAATCTATTCTTACATAATCCCTTACCTTTAGAGTTAAATAATACCCTTTATGGAAAAGCGAGCCCATGATATTAGCACAGAGCTGAGTCATGCCTCCTCTCAGCTTCTCGAAGTTTTTCAACCGAGTGAGGGCCCAGGTGCTGGTGGCTGTGAACTCCAGCAGGGTGTGGAGGTGGACTAGGATGCTCTGCATGTCTACTGGAGACTCGGGCTTTAGCTCTTCTAGGTACAGGCAGCATTTGTAAAGGAGGTCTTTTATGTGGGCTATCCAGCGAAAACTGTAACAATAAATAAGGTAATAAATAATAATAAAATAAGTAATAATAGTAGTAGTTTAAGTAATAGTAGTTAAGGTAATGCTGAGTGGCCAGCTCTAGAAAGTTTTTATGTTGTCCAAATGCCTCTGATATGGCTTTATAATCTATATATATAAAAATGAAACCCATTTTCCTTGGTCACGGCATCACGCGTGAATGGCTGGACCGATTTTACTAATTCTTTTTTTGTTGTATTTGTTATTATTAGGAGAAGGTTCTTACAGAAAAAAATATTAAGAAAATCTCTCAGAAATATTGAAAAACCCTAAAAACAGCCCTTTTCTTTTTCCCATACATACGTTTTCTAACTAAAACGAGCTTTATTGCTATTGTATAAAGTTCATATTGAATTGCAAGCACTCACTGTTGTTTAAGCAATGTAGGTTGTAAGTTTATAAAGTTATTGCAATTTAATTAGGCAGTACCATAGAGAAGTACTGTAGAAGTACTGTGTATGGCAGTACGAAGTCTGCCGGGTTAGCTAGTAATAAAATAATAGTAAAAGAACACCATAGTTGGCATGTTATGCCAGAGACTTCAATACAATAAATAATATGGTATTGTGCACTTTATTTCTATTAGTTAGCAACATGCATACCAATCTGCAGATGACTTTAAAACTACTATAACTATGTATACTCATAGTATTGTTTATCAAGAAAGGCACATTCCCTGTTCCATCCTATCACTTTCTATGATAATGTTTGAATGCAACATCCTGCTGTGATAGCTGTCTATCCTATGAGATAAAGCTCTATTGTAGGGAAATATTGTCAGAACTGAGAATGAGGCATTTAAAAAAAGTGTTATTAAAGAAAAATAGGGGGATATATTCTGTAATGCGCTGTCTGTTTGTATGTCAGCTTTAAGGTTTGTATATATTATATATTGTATATAAACCAAACTAAGATAATTTTAGATTTGTGTTTTAGTTTACCGAGTTATATTTCCAGATTGTGCTTTTTAAACTTAAAATAGGACTGCATTAGACCACCAGCTGTCACAACATGATCAATGTGATGGTTCGGACATTTATGAAGCTTACCTATGCTCCTTATTCAAGAACACCCCAACATAAGAAAGTTTCACCGAGTCTGAATGAAGGCTCAGAACTAAGTACTTGCATAGTTTTTCAAATCTCTTTTTATCTCTCTTTTGCTTGAAAACAAGGAACAATCGACATGTTACTTTGTACACCTCTAAACCTGGAACAAGCTCAAATGACTGGGCGGACTCTTCGTGCGAGCTTACGTTTCCTGCTTCTGGAATGAGGCTGTCAAAATCATTTCTGAAAAATAAGAAATGTACATAAGTTAAAATCATCTTGATAATCTATTTAACATCTTGACAAACACTATATAGTGAGCTTTGCTCATAGTTTAGACTATTTATGCATAGTTTATGACATGCATCTGTATAGCTCATAAATCATTTAAGATAACAAAGCTATCTTTGCAAGAATCTTCATTAAAGTGCGCGTCTAACTCAGATCAGGTAGAAACGCAGATAGAGCCCCGCCTTACATACAAGTGAAGGCAAAAAAACAACCCTACTGCTTGTGTATGTATACTACAAGCACATATTGACGCATAAAAACTACCCTTATTACTACTTATTTTTCTTGTCCACATTCTCTAAGCAACTGACTTAAGAATTGACGATTGTTTTTTTTTTTATTCAGTTATAGGCTTGCGTTTGACCGCCATCCTGCCTGATGGGAAGCAACGATGCAGGCTACAATGGAGCATGCTAGCCTAGAAGATACCGATTCACTCTCGACTTGAAGACACCCATATTAACTAACTAAGAGCGTCTAACTAAGATCAAGTAGAAAGGCAGATAGAGTCCCGCCTTAGATACTAATAAAGCCAAAAAAAATACCCAACGGCTCATGTATGTATACCACAAGCACATATTGACGCATAAAAACTACCCTTATTACTACTTATTTTTCTTGTCCACATTCACATGTAGTTTTTATTCGTGAATGTGTACTTGAAGTATACCTACATACACGGGAAGTAGGGTAGTTTTTTTGGCTTCACCTGTATCTAAGGCGGGAATATATCTGCCTTTTTACGTGATCTGAGGCGTCTAATAGGGTGACTAGCTAAACATTTTACAATAGAGTAGGTAGGTAATATAATTATTGATATGTATATAATTTTTTACTTACAAAATGCGAGCGAGAAATTTTTGGCGAGCGACAAATCCTCTAACAACTGCCTGTATTATGATTGCAGATTGTTCACGTTTCTTCTCTAGGGCGCGCTCCTCTCGCGCCGCCTTAGTCTGCTCCAGAAACGTATCCTTACTGGATTTAGCAAACATTTCCAACAAATAGTGTCGCACAACTTAAAACGAACGCTTTGTTTTCCTTTTGCTTTCGATCTGACAGGGCATAGGCCCCGATTGTTCAATCGGTAGCAAAGCCAAAAACTATCAACTAGACTGCATTTTCGTATGCTAAAAAACTACGGAGTAAACTCAAAATCACATTAAACCATGATGATAACCAAATCAATAATATATTTACGAAAATTACAATTTTATTTTTAAAGATTCTCTTCCAAAAAACCTAATTTAATTTTGACTTTGACGTTGACGTTGACGTTGCCAATATAGATTTCAAAGAAAAATATTATAGCTTTTGTCATCATTGTTTTTTTTTTATAGTTATTGTACAAATTATTTAACCATCATTTATTTAAATGTTTGACGAGTGAATCTCTGATAACCAAGGAACTGATATAAGTTCCTTGCTGATAACAATATAATCAAAAAGATATTTCCCGTAATTCTGGAACAAAACTCAGAGGTTTAATCAATGACCGACATCTTTTGATCACCGACTTCAGGTCCTGGCAACCCTGATGCACTCTAGTGAAACAAAAAAGGAAAAGGTTACCAATTCGACTGTATGTTTTTTTTTTTTTGTTTAATGTAATTAAAAACTATAATTTTACCGAAAGGCTAGGAGTATATTTTTATATTCGCGGAAGAAGTACCTTATAACACCTAATTTTCTACAATAAACTACCATAGTATTTTTGGCAGTGTTTTTATTTTTTTTAATTTCAAAAAGTGGTAAGTAATCAGGGTAACCGCTTGCTGCACCCGCGCCCCCCTGCCCTCGTGACGTCGATGCACCCGCGCGTCATCGTTTGTTTATGTTACGTCACGCGCCGGGCGGCGGATCACTTGAATGGTTTTTATGACTTAAACATTCAAACAAAGTCCCCACTTGTATGTTATTCTTGAGTAGCGATTGAATAGTCGTGTCGAATGACGAACGTTATAATAACATTGGTTGGCCTGGTTTAAATATAAATCAGCGTTTAGCCGCTTACTTTACAAAAAAACATGGACTTTGAAGTTTACATATTTTTACTAAAAAAAGTAAAGCGATAATGTATGTTTGTTACGATTTATATTTAATAATAGACTCAATCTGCACTTTGTCACAAAATAAGAACACATTACTCACCTTAAAAGTATTTAATATCAGGCATATAAAAACCAACGCAAAAAAAATTTTGCGCGATTTTTTTTGTTCCCACTTCACAATTATTGTTTACATTTTGTCGTAAATTGTTCTTTCACAAAAACAACTGAACACAACACTTCTAGGATTATTGTTTAACTATATTTTAAATAGATCATAACATCTAACACAGTAAATAACTTAAACACACATAAAATTTGAGAAATAAAAAACACGGCCGTCTCCGAAGATGATGCAATACTTCTCGCCAATTTGGAAACACAAAAGACCTAAAAACCTTAAAATACATTGTAATCAGCCTTGTTAACAAGAGTATAAAGCTTATTATGCAAGAACACCAGCCTAGTATCGAAAAAATTACGTAAAAACCGTCGATACACCTGGCGAAGTCAAAGTCAACACAAAATTGACTTTGACTTACGGAATATTATTTATTTTAAAATCGAATATCCACCGAGTTTATAATGTTGCTGCTACAAAATATTGCCCCATTCAAGGGGAGCGAGATTGCATTCATACTTTATGTCTTTTTGCCTTAGTAAAAGCAGGATAGAGACTTTTTCTGAGTCTGGCGCGAAATAAAAATCCGGACACTACAGTGTCCGCGGTGCATCTACGGGTTTTTTGAAATCGGACACTGTAGTGTCCGCGGTGCAGCAAGGGGGTAAGATCTAGCTGTACTTCAGCTATACTAATATGGTATTCTGTGTCCTAGGCCCTAGGCAGAGTAGAGCAGAGTAGAGTACCTAGCTAGGGAAGAGCTCTGGGTGTCAGAGTTTTTAATTAAAAGGCTAAGGTACTAAAGACAATATTGCGAGGACGTGAAAATTGTTCATAGACAATTTTATGTTAGGCAGGTAAAAAAAAAAAAAAAAAAAAAAAAAAAGGTACATAGGACTAGGTACTGGGTCATACTGCGAACTCTTAGCGCGTGCCTTATTAAGAATCGCGTTGGCTTTTGTACTCGCTTTTTCTTTGGCTTCCTGTCAGCTGTTCTTCTTTAGCAAGATGAAAGCCAGAGTGATCTGGTTTAGGCTCGACAACAACAAAAACTGCTATAGGTACCTAATTGGGTGTAGAGTTCTTAGTTCCTAGTGGAAACGCGCGAGATTTTGCGGCACTTTAGGTACTTACTGCTCTAACGCAGCGACCCTTAATGAGTCTAGGTCTCCGATACCAGAGAACGGCAATGATCTCGGTCTTGCGATGTTTTAGTTTCGAAAAGGATCATCTTTAGGTCCATTTTCTTCAATAAGTAGATAGAATTTGTGTAAAGAGAAATAAATTGGGATTGGGAAATTAGAAATCGGGATCGGTAAAGTAATGGGCTCTAAACGGTAACTGCATACGAGTACGTTCATACATTTCTCTGTGAGTTTTTCTTTCTGTATATTTTTCGACAAAAATCACGCTAGGCCTACTTTTTTTTAGAAAAAGAGACGGATCTCTTCAAGAAAAATCTTAATGGTTTTGTTATGAATTAAAATTAATAGTGTTAAAAATTAAAATTAATTAAGTACCTACTTAAATAAATTGATTTAAAATTGAATAGAAATTTAATTAATTTATACATTATAGTTGTCACAAAATAAGAAAAAAAAAAAAAAAATTGATTTAAAATTGATTTAAAATTATATAGAAATTTAATTAATTTATACATTATAGTTGTCACAAAATAAGATGCCCGTTATGACACTTGAGAAAGACCGTAGAATGTAACTTGGAACGCTTTTCGCGCATACTTTATGGTAGCATGCAATGTCAAATTATAACGAAACTCTCAAAAACAGTTACGTTCTCAGTCTTCTTTTTTCAAATATTAGTGTTGTAACTTGTAACCAATTAATTATTGAATTGACGATAGCTCAACTGACGATTTTGGCTCATCATCCGAAGAAAATTATTGAATGAAGATTCAATCACTTTCGTTTTTTCTTGTTTTTATTTTGTGATTGAATGAATGTTATGATAACTAAAAATATGAAATTAAAGACAAATTGACCTCTCGCACCATTTCGTATCATTTCAATATCAATATATACTATAATATTCAAGTTTAAGATAAATTTTCGAATCGTAACCTATAACCAAAGTACTTTACAATACAAAATCAAATAGATCAAATACTTAAACAAACTTGAATTGATTTATCATGAGTATCGAATACCGAGTCGTATGGTAACATCACTAGTTACGTCGCAATGACAAACGTCCAAACGGGCATCTTATTTTGTGACGACTATAATTACTTACAAAGTATTTATGTTTATTGCTGGCACTGACTATCTACCCTCGTTTATTTTATTAAAATAAAAAAACATTTATCTCTTTCTGGGGTAGTCGGGAGCGGCGTAGCAAGAGCTACTACGGCTGGCTACGGTGATGTGCTACGCAATGAGTTACTTTTAGAAAACATTGAAATCCAGACAAGAGTAAGGGTCGATACACATCTGACGGAAAATGCGTTGCGTATTATCGGTCGCGTAACGCCAGAACAGAGAAATGTATAGTAAAACATCCAACCTTTCACACTTGACGCACTAGCGCATCATCGGTTGACCTTTACCTACCTAGGTAGGTAGGTATAGGTACCTCTATAATCTTTACTACCTCTTTACTGCATCCTTTTTATTCTAAGTTGCCAGGAACAAATCGCTTTTCGCTTATGATGGCCATTTTTTACACTTGGGCTTAAGCATTATTTTTGTTCAAAATTTCTGATGTGAACAATAAATATTTTATTTATTCTTACCTCTTCGATCAAGGATGTACATCCTTGATCGAAGCCTTACCTGCTTAAGACTGAATAAAGTAGACATCACTTCACACTGTGAAAGACGAAATTTACAACATAACTCGGCTGCTATACCTAAGTACGAGTATGTCCACTGAGAGATATAATCTTGGACTTTTCAAGGTCAGAGTGAATAGGTATCTTTTAATCTGCGTGCTTCATCTTCGACCACATCGCCACTTACCAACTAGAGAGTTGGTGGTCAAATGCGGATGTATTCATTATAAACTTTATTATGATACTATTCCGTACCGAACTGCTAACTGTAGCACGTGCAGTGATTGCATATAGTTGGCCGCAGCTGCACGACTGGTTTGTGTGAATCATTGGTTTCGCCGCGGCAGCAGCAAGTGCACTCGGCGGCGGCTTGCTGTTGCGGCGCTGGGAAGTAATTTCATATGCATACCTACTTTTACAGGCATACAAACCAGTCGTGCAGCTGCGGCCAACTGCATGCAGCCGCTACACATACCGGCAGTTGCAGTTGGCAGCTCGGTTCGGAACACCTAGTACCTACCTTCCTAGGTATATATATTATTACTAGCCGGTAGTAGGTGTACCAGCCTAGTATCTTATTAAGATTTCCGCTTTAACAGCGTGGAATAGGAAGAGTAGGTACAACTTATTTTACAAAAGTTATACAAGTTAAAGTATGAGCTGTCACCTAATCTATGCACTCGTGTGGTCATCGCGCATTGTTTAATTATTATCAGCGCAAAGATTACCTACCCCTACTGGTTAACATTTAACCTTTTGTCTTGCTCTAATCTGTGCCATCGTTAGTTCGGTATTCGCTTACTCACTCGCTAATCACCGGACGCTGAAAGAACTCGACAGATTAACATTACTCATACTAGGAATGGAAACGTCCGGAGAATAAATTCAATGGCGTATGTGAATCCACTAATCCGCAATTCCGCACTTAGCCGGCGTGGTGGAATACGGTCTAATCACCCTTCAAAGCTATTAGACCTTACATTAGTAGACGTGTATCTCAGCAGTGGGAGGGTTAAAGGTTGACTATGACGATAATAGACAAAGAATATTTATATTTAGGTATATCTGGCGATAACTGCGAATATACTCGTACCTATACCTGCTCACATTGTGATAATTATTTAGCTGCCGCCATAAATGATTTCTCTAGAAAAGTCGCAACTTTTTTCTAAATTTCTAGATAAATATTATTGGTAAAATTATAAAAAACATTTAGGGCCTAATTTAAGTTAATCTTTGCTTAATGTTCTCCATATCTGGTTTCCGCACGTGACATTTCACGTCAGTGAGAAGTTTTTATAGCATTTTAAGCATTGACTAATTTTAAAGAACGTTTATGAGTAAGGCCTATCATATTTATTCTCTTTTACATAGATTTTACAGGAGAAGTAGATTATATTAAGCGTCGTGATAATGCAACATTCCTTGACATAATTATCATCAAGCTTGATTCGGGTGTTTATTGATGATGTGAAAAGGTAGCAAATGTGGACCAATATGCAAATATAACGTAGATAAAAAGCCTAAACAAACCCAACTGGATTTAAAGGCAATTATTGTTTAAAAATATACGTAATAATAATTAAATAATATATGTAATAAATAAATAAAAAACAATCCGAGGTACCTATAACTTTTTAGTAGCAGCTGTCCAAGTCCAAGATTTACCTCGCAATCAAGCATCTGCAGGTGGACGTTTTAAATACTCCTGTTTTTGTTATAATTAACACGGGCATACTGACGTAAAAAAACTAAGACCACCAAAGTGTAAAAACCCCGTTAGTTTCCATAGTAAAACTCCTATGTTTTCTCAGATGTTCTATTAGGTATGTCCAGGCCGTGCAGCGTGCATACATAAGTAAGTAATTTTATACGATCTTACTTACTTTATATGAAGTTTCTTAGAATAGAATAGAGTTCAATGATATGATATGAATGATATGAAACAAATAGTCTATTGAATAGACTATAACACTTTTTTAAAATATATTCAAGACAATGATAGAATCAATCAAATAAAATAAAAAATACACAAAATAGTTTAAATTTGAATTCTATTTCCGAATATAATTTTTATATAAAAATTAAGATCCCGTCAAATGCATGGATAAATGGTCAAATGGTTAGACAAATGTGCCTAACACTGTGAAAGCCTACTATTGCAGAAATCTTTATCTTTCTTCCAAAGGCTAAGCTGGATATTTTAATGTAAATTTTATCCCCCAGCTCTCTGTTTCAGGTTTGAGTAAGCTATACCTATAGGTTCCGAGGTATTTTTATGTGTTTCCCTGATCAAGTAAAAATAATTTGTGTTAAATTATGTAGCAGAATGCATGTAAAATATAGTGGGTATTATTTTATAGAAATTGTTTTAAAATAATAAGTCCATGGATGAAAAATTTAACCCTAGCCGGGAAAAGCTCTAGCTATAAAAGGTCGGATCTTTTCAAATGTTAAAAAATAAATTATGATAGCACCACATTGTAAAAGCTCTTTCTCTATTTTATTACTTTACAAGATATTGCTTTATATTTATACGATGTTCCATTCAATACAACAATAGGCTCTCATCGATACATGCGCCTACGCACCGAATTCAAAATTCGAATGTCAATCGTCATAACAATCGCGCCCGATTACCTGTCCGCCGAGTAGGCGGGCGGAAAGCTGGGGAAAGCGCGCCGCCGCCGCAAGACAAGCCTGCGAAGGCTTCGCCGCACGCCTCCATTGGTCAACAACCAACCAATAGCAGCAAAGAGGCGTGGAAATGCGCACGCGCCGCCCGCGCTTCCAAATCGATTCAGTGTTAACGCATCTGTCGCGCGGTTGTCACGTATCCGGCCTTTTCTTTCGTTTGCTTTCAATTATGAACTTTTTTGATCTCGTACAAAGTGTTTAACAATTTTGAACTTTCCGTGGAGGTTGTGAGCGTGAGTTGTAGTTGGATTATGACGTTGTGAAGTGTCGCTGGCGTGACTGTTTTATTTGTTGTTGTTGTTGTTTACAATGATGATGGATCAGGCACACTTTGGGGAGTACTTGCTGAGGCAGCAGATGTTGCACGCTGCCTCCCTCAGTGGACTACGTAAGTGGAAAACCTAATTTATGGGCTTAAATCCATCGGTTAATTTTAATCAATTAAAATCCTATGCCAGGCTCTTTTTTACAACCTAAGAACTTTAGCTCTGCCACTTTTGGTTATTCGTATTTTTCGCCCAAATAAATAATTAGTGGTAAAAAAGTTCTAAAATGTCATATTTAATTAATTGTCTAAAAGAATTCCTGCATATTATCTGTACTTGTAAGTAATAAAAAAGGTAATTAAATGATTCATAATTCAGTTGATGTAAATGAGCCCAATTAAATTAAAACATGCAATTTATATTATATACTCACAAAAGGCCCAAGTTTGAAGGCTTTTTAAGACAGATCTAAATTTTCTAAAACTATTGGCATCCTTGTCTATCTAATGGCTTGCAATGATAAAGACAGATATACTTGTAGTTAGTTTAGATCTGTCTTAAAATGCCTTCAAACTTGGGCCTAGTACCTAGGCACCTATTAGAATTAAAATTAACTATCAGGTGGTTAAATATGAGCACTGTTTATTCTTTAAAGAGGTTAAAAAAATTATAAGATATGATGTAAGATTATTTCAAGAACACGAAAATACAAAAGCGGAACTAATCTCAAAGAATATCTATGGAACATTTTCTTAGTTGGATCAATTTATTATTTACCTAAGTGTAAAAAACTTTGAAGGTCTTATCTTACCATATGGAGAACGTAGAACAAAGCTTTCTTTGGATATTTTTAGGTCATATAAGATTGGAAAAAAGTATAAAAACAGCTAAAAATATGCAATCTATATATGTATATAAAAATGAAACCCGTTTTCCTTGGTCACGGCATCACGCGTGAATGGCTGGACCGATTTCACTAATTCTTTTTTTGTTGCGTTTGTTATTATTAGGAGAAGGTTCTTACGAAAAAAAATATTAAGAAAATCTCTCAGAAATATTGAAAAACCCTAAAAACAGCCCTTTTCTTTTTCCCATACAAACGTTTTCTGACTAAAACGAGCTTTATTGCTATTGTATAAAGTTAATATTGAATTGCAAGCACTCACTGTTGTTTTAAGCAATGTAGGTATGTTCCTAACGTCCAAGAGTCAATTTGCACTTTATTACCTCTGTACAAAGTTCAAATTCAATCATATCTATCAAAACCAAGGAATTTTAAAATTTCGAAGGATTTGACTCCAAGTCATATCAAATTAAAAAAAAGTTGAAACAACAACAAACTGTCAATGTCAGTGTTTTTTTTTTCATGGATGATTTTGCTTTTGTCAACTGATACACGAAACAAATTCGTACCTATAATTGTAATATATTATAAGTATAAAATTGTAAATACCTAGTGTTTTGTGCAGTGTTTATATTTAATTAGGCAGTACCATAGAGAAGTACTGTATGGCAGTACGAAGTCTGCCGGGTCAGCTAGTAATACCATAAATATATAGGCCTACGGTACCTTTTCATTTCAAAAAAATGTATATAATAACAAAACTCTAAAAACCTTTATGAGATTTAACACAGTTTATTACCTTATTTAAAATTTGAAAATTCTGTTGAGAAAAATGATTTTCTTACTCTCACAAAGTAACCGAGCGCGTTGATGTCTTTTGTATGGATAATATGAAGACGCGCTATAGCAAGTGTTTAGCGCTAGCTTTTTGCCTTTAGTGCTTCGTTTGAAGTGAAACTGATACTAGCTTTTGAAGTGAAACGTTAAATTGTACTGTCAGCTTTTTACAGAACAGATAAAAATATATACGTACTAGTTATGCCTCGCAGTTTCACCCGCTGTACTTTATGAACCTTTTATTTTTCTAGATAAAAAGTAGCTTATGTATCCAGCTAGGGTATAAGTAATCTCCATTCTGCGTTTCACTCAAACCGTTACAGCCTGAAAAAGCAACAATTATAAACAAACACATTCTCACACTTCCTCACAATAAGCTTTCGTATCTATAATATAAGTGTGATTAGCATCAATTTTAAATATAAAGTACTCGTAAATGAATAGAAAACGAATAAAAATATATAGATTACTAGCTGACTCGACAGACGTTGTCCTGTCAAAAGCCATTGCGTAACTATAGCAACCGTAGTATGTTGATGCTAACTTGTCAATTTATAGTAAAAATTATCAGTATATATATAATTTGCAATAAATTAAAATTGCGACTATAATTTGAGATTTAAACTATCCTATCTCTCAAGTTGGATCGAACTGCACATGGTGTGCGAATTTTATTATAATCGGTTAAGTGGTTTAGGAGTCCATTGAGGACAAACATTGTGACACGAGATTTATATATATTAAGATTTACTGTACCGAGCCCCGCTACTTCCGCTAACCCAACGATAACATAAACATGGCTTAAGATAAAAATGTCAAATATTCATACCTTTCTTCAAAATATGAATATGTGTGACACAAGTGTTTCAGATAATAAAGTGACTTTGAAATTATATTTTGCTTTATATTTATTTGGTTTTCAAAATATTAACTGAGCGCGTTGAAGTCTTTTATACAAAAAACTTAATAACAGTAATAATTATGTTATGTGACATGGTTTTAGTAATAATGCGCTTTATGTGGTTCCAACATGTACAGTAAATAATTTGTTACTTTGATTTTAAATCTGATAAAATATATAAAGGAACTTTCTTTGCTTATTTGTTTAAAAAAAGTCTTGAAAAATAATTGTTAAAAGATTTTCTATTTCAGAATGTATGATAATTTTTTAAGAGTCTTTAACTTTTTAAGCATAAATTTCCATACCTGATGTCTCTTATCGTAAACGAATCAATATAAAACACCTGCCAGATTGCCAACACCTCTAATCAAGTTTCCATGCAAATATAACATTATAAAGTTAAAGTAGAAATGTGTGTTTCAATAATATCAACTCAACTTAGTAACGGCTGGACGGGTTTGAGTGAAATTACGTGTGTAACTTGTAAGAAATATTCGAACTATTAACTAACCTACAGAATGAATCATTCATTCTGTAGGTTAGTTATACTCGTAGTTCAAACTAGTGACAGTGATTAAAACCTCATGCTGATTATTTTTTGTCACAAGATTCAAATTAATTTAAATAAAAATAAGAGGATTTGAAGTGGTTTTACAGCAAGAATCAGGTCTGGTCGTGGTCGCGCGCGCTATTTGCTTGTTTTTTTTTTTTTTTTTTTTAAATTAACCTATTCTGTCCCACTGCTGGGCAAAGGTCTCCCCCAATTTTTGCCAGTTACTGCGGTCTTGGGCCAGCGCCGTCCAGTCTTTTTCAAACCGCCCTAGTTCGTCGCGCCATCGCGTCGGGGGGCGATGGGGGTCGACTGTCCAGGGTCACCCACTCTGTAGATTTGCTTGTAATCACTTTTAAAAAAGATCACCGCATTATATCAAAACTTGTATCCAATTCAATCATAATTATGAGAGTAGTCTCATATAACAAAATGAAGCCAAAAAAAATTAAATTTTTATTTAATTATAAAAAATTCTATGAGCCTAATTGGTAAGATGGTAAATACAAGAAATCGCTTTTAAGCTTGCCTAGCAACACACATCCTACTTGAAAATGTCATGCCTTATGCAGAACTTTTATTAAAGAAAAACGTTTACAAATTTCCGAAAATAATCCACAAAAAATTAATTATGATTGCCTATTAGCCGCTCCGTTTCGGCGAACAACGACGCGCTTGCACTATCGGTATGAACAGCTTTTGTTCTACGTATTTTAAATTATCGAACTTCCACTAACAATTACTAAAATATCAGCTGCAAAAGTAATGCTAATTATGCGTAAGAACATTGTATATTTAGCCTCTTTATGTACACTAGAAGTAAATACATAACAAGCCAAAAAACTAGTAGGCGTGCACAAGCTCCCGTTTTTTGGTTAAGTTTTCCAAGAGCCGTAGGTAGGGCAAATATAAAAATATTTGCCCTTTTAGTTACAAATGTTTTTGGTTATTAAATGACGGATTCTTCTGCGCAAAAATGTGGCAAAACAAAAAGTAATTTATTCTGTACTATTCAAGATCTAAAAATATCATCCAATTGCTGCTTTTCTCGTTAACAGTTTCAGTTTTTTTGTGAATTTGTCTCTCATTAAAACAGTTTTGTTTTTATGGATGTCTCGCGAAAACTATTCAGCTGTCGGTTTTTAGGATTATGTGGAGTTTTGTTGAAACTTCGTTAACACGCCCTTATTTAAAAGGAAAAAGGTAGAGTTTGTCAGTATTAATTTTTTCCGTGCATAAAATTATAATATGAAAACTTATCATAATATTAAAATTGTTTGTTCATCATCAGCGTTGGGGCATTTTGCTGCATGAACACATTCATGTTGAATTATGTGTGTCGAAATGCGAACGACTCGTTCGTCGGATTAGTTTGGTACTTCTCAAAACGGGTAGTAATCAAAGAAATAAGTAAACGCTATTATTGCAATTTTTTTATTTTGTTCTTATACATAACTAGCGGCCCGTCCCGGCTTCGCACGGGTAGACACTATAAATTTATTAAGATAAGGATTTCTTCAATTGATACTTTAACAACTACTTTATTTATCTGACAAAAAATATCTGATAAAAACTTTTTTAATGTAACACTAAATTACCTAACTGTCAAAAATTGACAAATGGCAGTTTTTATTACTTATACGTCAAATGCGGCTGACATACCGTAAGCTGTTGATATTCAAGAATTTTTAAACTCAATTAATTAAAAAACCATGTTCAAAAACTATAAATTGAGAGGTGAGCTATCCTATCTCCTAAGTTAGATCGAACTGCACACGGCGTGCAAATTTGATTGAAATCGGTTAAGTAGTTTAGGAGTCTATAGCGGACAAACAACGTGACACGTAATTTATATATATTAAGATAAGATATATTAAGATATACATATCTACAACCTTAAAAGCTATTCTTATTGTTCTACTAAATTCCTATTTATATTTGAACAAAACCATTTATATAACATACTAATACTACAAAATAATAACCATAAAATATAACCAGCATTTTGTAAAATATTTAAACAGATAAATCTTTCAGCCATAATTTTAGAGGCAAAAGAATCCTGATTTATGTACAACCTAGTTATAGCTACAGCTTGTAGTTATGCTGGTCTAGACCACCTCTGGTCTTGTTTTGTAATCTTAGAATTGTTAGCTAATATTTTTACCAACAAGCATTTTTAGCGATGATTGATAGCCTAGTGGTTGACGCGTTCGGCTCTCATGCTGCAGGGTGTGAGGCTTTAATCCCAGCAACGTGCTTTAGCCGGCGGCAAGGAAACCATAGTGGGTACTTTGTTTAGTGGGTACTCATCAAGTTAAAATCTCTCTTCAAGTACTTGATTATCTGTTTTGAAAGTTTCACTTGAGAGCCAATTTCCGTTTCAGACTATTTACCTACTAGCTATATTTAGAGCTTGGGTAGGTTATGTACAATCTTCTACATCTGGTGTGAAAAGCTTCAAATGCCTAATGTATCTGAACATTGTTATAAGGTGAATAAATAACAGTCTTAATCTGAAAGCCGCGCTGAAAGGGTTAATAGAGTCTTCAGAGGTAGGCAACGTACTGGATGCCTTGGGTATTGGAGGTGTTCAATTGTTCATAGGCGGCGGTGAAAACTTACTGTCAGGTGCTTGTCGCCCGTCGCTTGTTTGCCACTTATTTTTATTAAGAAAAGCCGCGTCATTTAACACCAGGCAAGCTGTAGCCGATCGCTTAGCTTGTCAAACATAAAAATAAAATAAACATACCTAATGCAATAAGTATTGGGCCGAATATGCACATAACATTAAAACATGATTGACAATAATGCGTTAACTTCGTCATTTGACGAACCCTCGCCGCCGCCTCGTTCTGCCGCATGCCGGCGCGTTTGATCGCGAATGGCCGTAACAGCAGCATTCGTATCGCCGTATCATGGCCAAATCTCCCTCGTAAAGTACCGATATTAAAGCCGCCGGTTCGAGAACCCAGTCTCATTTGCATGCACTCGAAAGGCGAGAAATTCGGCTAACGAGCTTTAATTTATCCTGAGTTATTGTTATTATTTAATTCTAACTGTATCTATCTACCAATTGGAATGACAGCTTCATTTTTGAGGCTGGACTTTGGCTTTGTCTCCAATATTGGTGGAGATGACTTAGTTCTGATAGTTGGAACAGACAGAGCCGTGAAAGAGTGGCTGCCGATAGCGAAAAAGCATACCATCTAAGGCAAACAACAAAATCGATGGGTCGACGATATCAGACTCATCGTGGATCACACGTGATTATGATTGACCTAAGACAGGAAACAATAGCACAAGGAAAAGGAAGCTAATACTCAGCCGTGGATTGATACAGGCAGAAGATGATGATGATGGCGACTTTTGTTTTTATACTTGTTGCAAATTTAATGTAACTTTTTTACATTAGATAGTGAATAGAGATTATTTTTTGGGTAATACTCGTATTATTTTCCGTTTCCTTAGATAAACGTTCGAAACTACGAAACTAACAGTTTGTAGATGTTATAAAGTTATAGATATCACAAAAAAATAATTAATTATTTATAAAAACATTTTATTTTAGCTATAAATTCTTATGTTCTGATCTCATTTTATCACTCTGTTAGCTTTTTGTCGAGAGCGGACAGGTTATTCTAGTATTTGTTCACATCAGAATTTCACCAACTATTATATATTATAACATCAATCTTGTTTGACACATGACCATTACGTAAAGTTTATATTTTTAAGTCGTTCATATCTTGACAATTACTTTTATCGTGAATTATTATCGAGAATTAAGCCATAAATTAAAATTGTAAGAATATTTTTTTTGACAAAATTATGAATTTTATATAAACTTATATATTTAATATGAACTTTATCGATAACATAATTTAAATTTAACGTAGCATCAATCATAGGAAATATCATAGTAACATTATAAATTCAAAAGTTCACACTGAAACGGCTGGGATAGCTTATACAGGGTTATTCATAAAGGGTATGCTAAGCCGAAAAGGGCTCATAGTACTCGTCATTTTGAACAATTTTAACAATGGGACCAACCCGAAATAAAAAAAATCAGCGGTTAGAAAAATGTCAATGACACTCAACAAAATGTATGGAACAACTGATTTTTTTCTAGAATTCTGGTTTGGATCCATGATAAAAGTTGTTCATAATGATGAGCACTATGAGCCCTTTTCGGCTTAGCATACCCTTTATGAATAACCCTGTATAGCAAATATCGTACCTAGACTATTTCTTATCATCTCCGTTTTCATCAAAATCAAACCGAAATATACCTAAACTGTATTGTATAAGGTAAGGATGTTTGAATTGTTTCAGAGCACCGAATGGGCGCGGACGCGGAGCCGCCGGCGTGCGAGGCGCGCCTGCTCAACGGAGACCTGTGGCAGCGGTTCCACGACATCGGCACAGAGATGATCATCACTAAGGGCGGACGGTGAGTACACTTCATAGTTATAATAAGCCTACCAGCTAACAGTAGGCCTCATGTTCACCAAATATTAACATGGCGATTATTAATTTAACCGTCTATTCTGCCCATAAAAGCCCAAGAGCAGTATCCCAAAAAAATAGAATTCTGTTTTTTCGTGCATCAGATACGTAATTTTTAAGCTATCAGGTGCATGAAAAAACAGGAAAATTAGAGATAAAAAAATAGAGAGAGAGAATAGAGAAAAGAGATACCGCTATTGAGCTTATGAGGGAAGTATGTTGACATTTAACTTATTGAATAGTTGTCAAAAACAGTTGTTTAAAAATGTAATCGCCTTGTTAAATGTTGGTGAACATGTGTCTTAATGTAAAGAAATAAGAGAGAGTATGAAAACAGAGTTTAAAATTCTGGGTGGCGCAGACCTGTTATGGGCAATTTGACGTTTAACATCTCCTCACTTAATTGTATGAAACAAAAAATAACTAAGTGTAGAGGTATAATGCAGAAAAAATCCTACTCTACTAAAATTATAAATGTAAACATGTTTCTTAGTCCTTCACGCGAAAACGGCTGAACTGCCATGGATGAAATTTAAAATGGAGATAATACCCTGATTTACCACATAAAGTACTTTATATACCGAAAAATTAACGATTTAGGTAGGATGGCAAGTGATACTAGGGGGCGCAGCTATCCCAATAAATATTAGAAGTAGGTACGCCGGAAAAAAATTAACATCAAAAATATACGCGTCGACTTGAGAACCTCCTCCATTTTTTTGTCGGTTAAAAATACTCGACACGAACACAATACAAGTTATAAGTACACAGTACAAGTTACATCGCAATAGACTATACGTAGTACTAATTAGTAACACTATTATTTTGCTCTTCAATGACCTGTCCAAGCGGCTGATAGAGAGATCAAATTGTATTTTGGTTTTTATTTTTTCCTTGTCATTTGAAAGCGGAAAACATTTGAAAGCAGTTTAAAAATATGTGTTAATCCAGGGTCTTAATTCCAATTTTCATTCAGTTCAGTTTCAATTTTCAATTAATTCCGTCGTGCCGTTAAGCTAGAAGGAACAAAAAATACAAACAAACTTTCGCATTAATTAATATTAGTCTGAATTACTTTTAAGTATTGGCTATTACCATAGACAATTATAAGACAATTCGATACAAATAAGACCTACAACGATGACCATAACTAATAAGCTGAAAGGTTAGCTTCCATCATAGAATGTGAATTAGTCACAATAGTAAAAGACATGTACACTTGTACAGTCACCAGCAATAATATGTTTACATTGCCACATTTTTAACAAATAAAAAAAACACATTTTAAATGGTATGTCGCCGGCCTTTTAGGTAGCCGCGGATAGTGACCTAAGCTCTGTTTTTTAATTTGTGATTTTCTATTCTGTTATCTTTCAATAAATAAATATGTGTTTTTAACAATGTCTGGCTTCTACCATTCAAGAAATAAGTGTGCGACTATGTGTTCTAAATTACCTAACCGTTAAACTGTGTCAACAAACTGTCTACTTTTTTATGTAATGGTAAAAGTTAGATATTTATTTAATTGTGACAATGTGTAAACATATGTTTTTGCTCGTGACTGTACCACCGTGTTAAACGGTCTCCTAGAATTAGTACTTACGGCTATTTTGCTTAATAAAAGATCCATTTAGACTCCTTAATTACTTTTTTACTTAACTCATAAGCGATTAAAAGTATTGTGACACTCGTCTTTTGTCTGTAATTAATCGATAATCGTTTACGTGTAATTTTACGATAAGGTAATTTGTAGTAAGTAGGTTTTTAACATAATTTTTAAACAGGTGATATTTAATCGCTCATCAGAAAACTTATTTTTCATTTCAAGTGTAAAGTATGTAGTAACTAATTTGGTGAGTAATGCAACAAGAACTGAACTGCACATCAAAAAGTTCAATGTATGAGGCATTTTTCATAACTAAAAAATAGTACCGAACCGTACCTATGCTGTATTTTGAAGCAGTAATTTTTTCTTTAAATTTGATAATATAAGTTATTTCATATTTTAATGTAAAAGTGCATTAAATATTGTCATGTAGGTATGTATCACGGAAATTGTGGCAAATGGCAGAAGCATTAAGTAGAAACTTCTATTTTCTGAAGCTTTTCTATTTTCTAACCTGCTGTCTATTTTAGTCTGCAAATGCATGTAATTGAAAAACAAATTATGGTACGCGTTAAATTATTTCTGATGCGCAATTTAACATTTACCTACCATTTAAAACGAGCACCTGTCTCTACTAGAGAGTACGCCAAATGGACATTCTTCATGGAAGCCTCCGTGTCCTGCGAATATGCTTATCGTGATACAACATCCACGAACACAGACCATCAACGATCACTAACTATTATAATTATCTTCATAAAACATTATCGCAATTAAACGACGCAGCTGTCGAATCCGAGAATCGAATTTACGATAAAACAGTACTCCCAATAAATTACAAAATAATAACAAAAACTTAACGAAAACCCATTAGGGCTGCCGAATCTGACGCGGGCCTTGTTAAGGGATAATTTGGGCCCGGCCGGACCTCCGTCATAGACAAAACAAACAGCTGCCTCTATAGCAATTTGTGCATTTCTCTAAATGGCCGAGCACAAATTACAGCTTATTATAAGCTTGTTTGCTTTACGATCGTACCCCTTCAATTATTTTTTTTTCGAAATCGGTAATGTGGGTCGAGCAGTGAAGAAATTACACAGTCGTCGCGATCTCGGCGCCTCCGCCCTTCCTTGGGCGACCACCGCGCGAGTGACCCTCTTCCTCCGTCATTATGCCGTCTCGTTACTGCTCGATGGCAGCCCGCGCCCGCCGGCTGTCTGCGTTGCTCAAATCGCTTCGGATACGACGCTCTCTCCGCTCTCTACGCTTTTGAGAAAATTCTACAGCGCCATATTGTGGGCTCCAGTGCGACAAAATTCCATTTCGAATAAGTCGATAGGTATGTCGGATTGCACATCGATCGCTATCAACATAGAGTCGCTTCGATCGTTATCATTGTGGTCATCTTGATCTTTATCAATGCAGTTTTCTCTGTATCGCTGTCAGCGGAGATTCCGGAGCCGCGAATTAGGAGCATGCTTGTGTGCGACCGGCCGCCGCCGCCGCATCGCAACCGCCGATCAATAATGAACGTCACGTCCGTACGAATTCTGACGAAATTAAAACGAAAATATTTCGTAATTAATGTTTTGTAATTAGCGTTCGGCTTCGGAGGCCGCTTAGGGTGCCGGTCGGTCGTGCTATTACAATGATCGGCAAAAAGCATCTCGATGGTTTTCCGAAACGAATAGCTGTCGTGCGCGCGGGCTGTACCGGCGCGCTTGAGGTCGCGCCGCGCTTTTTGCGCGCCCGGTAATTAGGCAGGTTTATTCGTGCTCCTGTCATCTCTTACACGTTTTTTCGGGTCGATGAGTCTCCGGCGCAGACCACCGCGCGGCCGTCTCCGCTCGACGAACATTCCGATAAATTTACCGCTTTATCCAACATTCGGTGAATCTCGTTAGTTTAGCCCGAGCCGGGTTCCGTCTAGAGGTCACTCTTGTTTGTTTTGTATTAACGATGCCGCGCGAGCCGGGGGCGCGCCGGCGCCGGCCGCGCTCCTGGCGCCATACGAAATGGGTCAAAAATATTTGATGCATTTCTCGCATTGAGCCCTAGCGGGTGCGTGTATCGAGTAATTGAGTTATTCTATGCGAGCTGAACGCCGGTACTGTATGTACGGACCTAATAGTTCAAATTGGTGAGTGTAACTGAATGCTTTTAGTCGTTGTTCAAACAGTGTTAAAAGTGGTTCTTGTAAAATTCTTGATCCCGGTAAGGTCGTGGAGAGAGAGGGCTGGGTTTGGAGAATTGTTAGAGCAAACATGGATTTGGGCGGTTCGTTTGAGGGCAGGCAGGGGAGCGCGGAGTTAACACCTGCGGCGGCCATGCTCGCGCTATGTGCTACACTGCATAGTGTGGCTTGTGGTAACAGCCTCGAATTTCCCACCTGTTTGTATAGCTGTAAATTGTTCGTTATATAACAAAGGCCCGCGTTTATTTGTTTGCTTCGGGTTTTGGATACCAACGTCAAAACAGGTTGCTCATACATAGTGCAATTAAATTGAGTTTAAAGCTCCAACTAAGACAATCATACATAGGGGTAGTTCATAGCATAAAGAAACTTACGACATGCATGTGAAATCTATTATTTTACTGTTTGGACTGAGCCATTCCCCGAAGCTGTTGTAGGTACCTTCTCATAATAGTTAAACAGCACCGAACCGACCCCAAACGGTGACATGTTCCATCTGTCCCAGTTCATGTTCCGAGATAATACTTAACCCTCAATAATCGTCCTACAAACAAACATCGGTCGGAATAGAGTAGGTTATTTATTTTTTCTTTCAAACTGAAATATGACAAATGGGCGAGGCGCGCCGACGGCCGGGCCCGCCGCCGGCCGGCGCGCTCGCGTGTCGTCGCACGGACCTCCCGCCATTTTATAAACAAACACACACCACAAAAACTCGTTATTTATTCTCGTGTTATTCGACGGAAGGGCGCGACTGAATTCGCTCGAAAAAATCATAAGTTATAATTAAAACAGGCTGCGTTAGCGGATGCAGGTATCGTGACGTCGGAGCGCGAGGCAGCGCGCCTCAGCATGGAGGCCGTCGTTTACTCGCCGGCGACTATAAAATATCTACTTCTGTTTAATTTTATTGATGTTCCCGACCAACTACGCGATAAGGGGCGCAATCACATCACGGATCTGAGACGTCCACGAAATCGTATCTAACGAACGAGCGTAAGCTCATTCGGCGCTTGTTTTAACAGAAATACCGATTAATTGATTCGATCTGTGCTGTAATTAAAATGGGTGATTAGGGCGCGGGGACCGGCGCCGGCGCCTCAAAGCGTCGCCGGCAACATTCCTTTTGTTTTACCACGGGTCGTTTGTCGCCTGCGTGGTGCGGCGAGTCGCCGGCCCGGTCGCTCGCGCGCGCGGCCCGGCGCGAGCGAGCGAGAGGCGCGCGGGCGCCGACCGCCCGCCGCGCGCCGGCCGCCCGCCGCGCGCCCCGCCCAGCGCACCGGTAATCAGATTATGACAGCCGTCTCTGGCTCCGGCTCCACTCGTCACTCTTCACTGTCTTGTGAAAATATGACGTTAGAAATTCACCTCGGCCCGATCTAACCGATATCGATAGGAACGGCGCAGGCTCGGTACTTGATCGGAGCTGACATAATGCTCTTTGTTTTAAACGCCGATAACAGCAGGTGGTAGTCGACTCAAGTTCAAAATTGATAGAGGTTCGAAACGGAAATGGGAAACGAACGAGAATTTTTCTTGAAATGCAGCCATTCAGAAAAAAAAATTACAAACTTACCAAATACATATATTATTAAATATTTAAATTTATTTCGTAAGTTATACCTATACACACGCAGTCGATTGAAATCAACGGTCATCAATACATTGAAAAGGCTCTACATCTTTCCACCTCCTTCATCCATGGCGAGTCCATGTTTTTATGGTGTCAATCTGTAAAAAAGAGAAAGTTTAAAAAACACGAAATTGATTTAAAAGCTATATTTGTAGACCATGTTTGTACAATTTAACGTAGTATAAAACGTTTAGAGTAATGAAGGCCCAGTAAAAATTGTTGGTAATGTCGAGTTGAGGTTGAGGCTAGAAACGAATTGTCATCGATTGTAATGGGTAATTCCGGCTCGTCTCGGGCATCCGAAGCACGCGCCGCGCAGTCGCCCTCGACCGATCATATCGCAATATCTCCCGGGACCGCATCCTTCCAAACCAAACCCTCTACATTTGTCACGAATAATATGCACAATGCGCACTCCATTGACTTCATTAAACATGCTTACAAGCAACATTTCCATAGATGGTCGTCAGTGTAAGTCATACTTTGAGAAAGACTCGTGACATTCACCAGCAATCTGTGGTCTGATCGGGAAGAACTGCACAGTCATCGCTGGCTCCCGTGGTTGTCTCGTCATAAGCTAAAACAATCGAAGAACGATGGAAAAAAACAACAAAACGATTATTCGAATTTAGAATGTAAAAAATGATGCGTCCGAGCATCATCTCTGAAGGAAGATCGGCCGTTTTTTGCCGCACGACAGCGGCTCCGGCTGATGATAATTTCTCATTAGGTTATAACATTTAGTCGGGGGAAACGTCGTAAATTCCACGAATAATTTAGTGAAGAAAGTGGTCGTGTTGAAGATGTTTTGTTTTTATGGCGCCAACGAGCAGCGCGGGTTAGATCGGTATCTCCCGATACAAGCGTTTAACCCGTGTTACTCGGAACCCGGGAATTATTCTCACGGGCCCCGGCGCGGCGCTCCGCTACCTAACAAATTGTAATGTGAGCGGACGAGGCAGCTCACATTCTTTCCGATGTCTCCTCTCCTTTATGCAAAAAATTATCACGTGGATCTCTGATTCCACATCAGAATGCGCCGGCTTCGGACCTGTCATTACACGTTGCATAATTCAGTGGCATGACGTGTTAAGAGTTTAATTTTGAACAAGTAATTATCATCAGTGTAATCCGAGCTGCCATCTACGGCTCCCGTCATTAGGTACTACATGCGTATGAGCAGAGAGATCTCATCTCGAGCCGGAGACACGGGATCATGCCCATGTACGTGTTTAAATTCGAGGGCGACGTGTCCATAATGCGTCTCCTAGAAGCGCGGTGATTACGGGCGGCTGCGCGGGCGCAGGGTGCCTCGTCAATCATAAAGATCGTAAAAACACGAGAGCGCACGTACAATGCCGGCCAACATAGAGTAAAAACTCTAGTTTGTTATGTGGATTTGTTACATTTCACGCAAGATTTGTCACTAACGAGGCGAATAGTCGACTTTTTATCTGCATCATTATGAAGCTGCAGTTATCTCCGGTTTTTATTGGCCGTTTCGGCGAACATTCAATTTTTGTTTGTTTTGTGTGTATTTGTTTTTTGATGTACACACAGATATCTTGTCTTGAGTTTACTCATCGAGTGGCAAAGCCATACTAGCATTAATTGGTCTTTGTAAAACAGAACCGCAACTTGTTCTAAAAATCAAGTAGCAAAGGTGCAGTTTGTAGAAGCCAATGAAAAATAATCACATTGTAATTAACTTTACTTTTGCATGACAAGGAAAGGAAAATTCAAAATATAATAGATAGATAGCTACTTGCGTACAGTAGTCTAAAGTTTTACCTTTCTATGACTGAAATGTTATTCTGTTAATATTGTCGAAGGAGCCGGGAGGGTAGCACTCGTGTGCCGATAGCATCGGCTGCGGCCGCGCCGCCCATCGCGACATCACGCGCCGATCCTATCTGCCGACTGGCGCTCCATCTGTGACCTCGCTGCTACTGCGGTACCGGGTACAGCTTGGATACAGGGTGTCATTCGAGAGATATCCTGAGACTGTATAGTTCGGGCTATTAACGAAAGTGCGACATGCCAAAATGTATATTAGAATGTGCCGTTGTATAAATTGTAGGTACGAAACCTACACGGTGACTACACGTACGAACCTATGTTCGTACGTTCGTACTACTAAGTATACACACTATACAGGCTTAAAGTGTCTCTACGGAAGTGCATAGCTCTGCTATTTCCATGAAATAAAATACAAAAAAGAAACGAAAAGCGTAACAATACAAAATAATCTTATCGGATGAAAAAACCGTATCCTCAATTTTATATGGATACATTGACAAATGTTACGAGCGAGGCCCACACAGACAATACAACCTTAGGTTGTGGTATTTTTTTTAATTCCTATTTGAAAATCGTATATTAAACATGAAAGTATTCTTACTAATTTTTTAATAATAGTTTATGGGCCATGTTTATATCTCTGAGATTTAAATACACCCTATATAGAAGTTACTCTCTTACTCTTGGGTGCAGGATAATATCACAGGACCACGATTCTCACATAAAAATGTAGCCGCGCGACACAGCGTCATTGTTGCATCACAACGTCGGACGTCCATCGCCCGCCCGCGCTGTGAGAAGCAGTTTTTTTGAGAGCAACAGATCTCTCTCGAGTAGGAAGCAGATAATGTCGTGACTACTTTTTGGTTCTAGGAGTCTGTGTGACACTTTTTTTTACATCGGACTAGGCATGTTTTTGACCACAACCTCACCTGATAGAAAGCGACGATGTTGTCGAAGATGTAGCACGCTTGCTTAGGAAAAACCTATGCACTCTATTTTTGAACAACCTCGGGTTGTACTTTCTTGGAAAAACAGACGCGGATAGTGAGTTAAAACTATCAGAAAGTCACTTAAATGAATAAACTCAGAAAAATAAAGCGCATTTTACACTCAAATAATATAATTTCACACTTTTTTATCCGTAACAGTAACCTATCACTCAACCGTAAAGAAATGACGCTTACCAATAAGTGAACGAGTAGTTGGCCTCGTCACTCAATTGCATTAAAACAATGTAATTAACACAGCAAATTAATGAACACTCATTTATTCTACTCAGTTCTCATGGATACTGGTTTGTTAAAAGCGTACCGTAAGTATTTTAACGTAACTAGATTATCAATGCCTTATATAGATAACTAGCTGCGCCCCGCGGTTTCACCCGCTGTCCTGCAAGAATAGCGGAAAGCCGTTCAATTTTCTGGGGTAAAAAGTAATCTACATAATTATTACCTAGGGCTTAAGCTACCTTCATACCAAATTTCGTCAAAATCTGTTTAGCTGATAAATTGTCATCCATACGTCCATTACATAGCTGTCATTTGCGCAAAGAGTATAATAAGTCGTTTTGTTATTCCAAGTCTGATTCTTTTTTGTTATACCTCGTTTTATAGTGACTGATGTTTTTTATGTCAATTCACACTTGAATGCTATCGAATTTATTTAACAGAAATAAATAGTATAATAGGAATAAATAGTATCCTATGTGCGTTTCCTGGCTCTAAGCTACCTCCTCACCAATTTTCAGCCATATCGGTAAAGCCGTTCTTGAGTTATAAGTAGTGTAACATAACACGACTTTCTTTTATATATATAGATGTAATAATTTTTTATATTCTTTTTATAAATATATCTGAAACTAGCGACCTGCCTGGCTTTGCACGGGTATAAAATATAGCCTATGTTACTCAGGGATAATGTAGCAATCTAATGGTGAAAGAATTTTTGAAATCGGTCCAGTAGTTTTTGTGTTTATTATTGTTTATTATATTATAGTATAAATAAAAGCATCTTATCGATAAAGTCCGGTTCGAATGCGAGCAAGCTGCAACAAACGCTAACTGAGACGGATCCCAACGTATGTTTGCAATCAGTTAGCTGCTCCGCCGACAGTGTGCGAGATTAAAGCGCGCACAAATTGCCCGCGACGTTTCCATGTAGCAGCGACGACATCAAAACACACTTCTGTGAAATATGTAACAACGGTTCAATGTCAATAGGAGACAGAGTTGTGATGTCGCAACGCCCAGTAATTGCGCGGTGACGCGGCCGCGGGCGGCGCGTTTGAACTCGACACATTACTGCTAGCCTTGGCGCGATTCCCGGGACTCGACGACTGGTGGGAATCACTGGCGAAGGCGGACTGCACCGTTAAACCTACAATTACCCTTTAATGACCCTATAAAACGTGTCTTTGTATAGTCCCAGCAAATAGTGAACATCTCAGAAGTGCGATCTTTGATGATATCACTGATGATAATCACACAAGCTAAATAAACAAACCGAATTTGAATGTTAAATGAAATCTGATGATGCGGAAACAATTCGATCTCTAAATTGTCAGAGAAACGAGCCATGACATCACTCTAATAAAGTAATTTACAAAAATCCCGTTTTAAGATAACGTGTCGAGAACAAGCGAACGGTTACATATCCGCTGTCTGATATCCGCACGAATGAATTATCGAATTAATGCAAGCTAAATGTCTAAGCTCACTGGGCCAGGTAGGAAGAGAACAAGAAAGTGGAATCTATCTTGTATCGCTAACGGCTGTGGATTTACGCCACGCACTCTGAATTAATATCAATTAACACACACTGGCTTAATTGTGAATCGGGCGCGGCTCGCGTGCGGCGGCTCCTTTGTCGGCGCCAGTGAAGCTGCGCCCGCGCAAGCTTTAATTCGCTGCCGTATCTGAGCAAAGCCGAGCACTGGGGCCGCTATTGACCGGAATTCCGCGATCATCGATGCCACCGACACTCTTCGTAGAACCGGCCGCGGCGCGTGCGAAAATCTCTGAACGCATCCGCGTCAGCCTCGACCCTTTCGCTTCCTCGAAAAGCTTCCTAAAATACAAGCACCATTCAAAGTGTTACTGGATAATGAGATCTAATGCGGCGAAATACGATTGCTATTAGTTGTCGTATGGAGTAATGGTTTCTAAGTACTCGGCACGGTACGGCGAGCGCAGATCCTGTGCGTGATTGATCGGCCGTTCGACTCGACCATGTTGTTGGCCGCTGTCTCTGCTACCGCGCACTACGCAGATAAATGGTTATTGCCACTATCCCGGCCACGATAAATTGCTAACCAGTCGGCGGCTTTGGACAAATCAACGCAATCAAACTACAAAGAGGTCCGCGAAAATCAATCATAATTTATAAATTTCCTCTCCGATGCTTATCCTAGCAAAAGATATTTTATTAATACTCGTACGTTGTACCTATAGATAGCTTTTGAGCTGCCGCCTTAACATCGCTTTCTGTCTCCCAAACAAATAAAAATATGTCATATTAAATGTCTAGTGCTACTATCTCTACCAATCTCCACTCGATCGCTATTATCTTAGATAAAATCACCGCTTTCAGGCGATCATCAATTCATTCGTTATATCGGAGCTTTGACAGGATTATAATTAGAAACTGTCCGTCCTTATGGGATGTCGTTTTTAATGTCGCTAGTCTGGTCCCATACTGCGCTCGCATTTCATTAACTCCAATGTTAAAAAATTGTGAGTTCTCATAAAACGGCGTGATTTATGCAGGGTCGGGAGCTAACGAGCGATCGCCACCGTCTGCGGCCGTCCTCGCCCGGCTCCGCCGACGTCACCTGTAACACCTACCTGTAAGGTTTACAATCCTGCACGCGATCAACACTTGTTGACCGAACAATCAAGTACAGTCAATGCGATGCGATAAAATTAATCGGTATTTCATTTGACTCTGTTCTGTTCTTTTAGTCTTTGTTGCGTCTTTCTACTTTATTTTGATTAAACCTCTTCAAAGGCGCCAACACATGATTATTTCATTTAAGGACTGATACAGTAACGCTCATATTAAATAACTATTAGCGGTACGGGCTTTCTTTTACTATCCTACAGAATCTGTCATGAAACT
The DNA here is from genome assembly GCA_949125135.1 of Alcis repandata. NCBI lineage: Eukaryota > Metazoa > Arthropoda > Insecta > Lepidoptera > Geometridae > Alcis > Alcis repandata. The sequence goes on along the minus strand of OX421226.1, from coordinate 2,309,290 downwards.
GTTAATAAAAAATCTTAATTAATTTTTAATATCTCCAGTCCAAATTTCACTCAAATCCGTTGAGCTGATTCAGCGTGAAGAAGTAACTAACGTTCACATAATCTCATTCTCAGTTTTGGTATTTGTAATATTAGTATGATTATGTCAGAAGACTTTTATAACCACCTATTTCATATCGTAGGCAAAGGTAAGTATGAGAAAATTAGCTTGAACTATCGTCAAATATCATCAGGTGCAACCCAGATCGTTTATCGGTGGAACAATGATAATCTGTGCGATCCGTGTACCGTGTCCCGCGTCAAGCTCATAATAGCTCGTAGATGTGCCGGTAGATAAGCTTTGTCCTGGGCTGGCGGTCCTGTCAACTAAATTACCGCGCCGTTTGTCGGCCCTTTCTTGCAATTTACGAGCACCGAGCCGCAAGCGCGCGGCGCCGGCGCCTAAAAAGGTGCTGAATTAATTCTGTACTTTCACCGAAACCCTCGCATCCATATTCATTCGAATTTGTAACTTTTTACCTAATACATGCCTTGAGGCGATGACAATGATGTGGTTTACGCTTTTTGTCGTCTTTGTACTGATTCACAACATAACGACATCTCGCCTTTACAAAACTTTTAAATTAAATCACCCGCTCGTTTCGTGAAACCGACTCGACGTTTTGCGGCCTGATACATATTCAATCTCTGTCGGATGGAGAGATAACTATATTGTAAGAACCGCCGGCATCAGCCGGTGTCAAAATGACTGTCGATTTTTTAACCCCTATCCTTTAAAACCTTTAGATCAATAAACGAGTAAAGCAAGTAAGCATTGGCTGCCCTGCATTTTAGTCACGAATTTCCCATAAAATATTTCCTCTACTATTTTCCTGGTTGAAAACAATCGAAATATTGGTTCTATTGACGAGGCCATGACGAGTTGCAGCCATTGAGCTCGATCCCATATTTAAGCAATTAAACCCATTATAACTTTTAATTGCTACCTTACAATTACAATGCATACGCGTGTATATCGCTTTACCGGCTAATGTAGCCAATCAGTGCTCAGGGATATCAGAAATTAATCGAGGCGGTGGCCTTTAAGGCCTTACAATCTGCGAAGCTAAGCGTAAATGTGCGCAATTCGGACGGTACCTTTATTGCGCAAAAGGACGCCGACTGGTGATTAAAAATTTCCAATTTCCGCAAGAGCCTGGGAGGCTGAGACTGGGACCCTAGGGCCGTCGCCGATGGTTGTAAATTTGGCGAACAAGGCATAAACATGTCGCAGGTGCGCGCGCGCCGCGGGCGAGCTTTGTGCCCACCCGCCTTCGCACTGTTGTGATAGACATTGCATGTTCAAATTGGTAATGGGTCTTGTAAGTCCGGTGAGAAAGTGTCGTAATTTTGATTACGTAAGAAGAGTCTTGAAAATGTACTTTTTAGAACATTAGATTAAAAAAATTAACCCTTCACAAATAGTATGAACTCGCTGACTCTACCTCATGTATACCTTATACAACTGGTAGGTACAGTCAAAAATGTTGTACAAAAATATTCAGCTAAGTATCTACACAACTTCAAAATATTATTATTGCTCCACCATCCACATTTCAATATTTGTGTAACAACTTATCGATTGTTAATCAATTTTATGCGATCGTTTTGTTTTTGCGCCCCTTGTTGGAAACCGATCCTCTGCAGCCTTTTTTGTTACCACCTGCAGTGGCATTCGGCAAAAACTAGCCAATGGAGTAAAGTTTTTATCGCAATCATTATGATTGAAGGTGGTGTCGCTGATTTTAAACAAAGCTGAGCAGATAGTCTCCATCAATATGGTAATGCGAGGGGAGCATCTCGAGACGATTCCGAAGGTTTTTTGTGCTCGAATTGGTTTATTTGTTTTGTTACAAGCGTATTTCTTGTAGAGTTTGTTTGGTTTGCGGAGAGCTCGGGGCAAATGGAAGGGTGCTTTTTTGTAAACGCGAGGTTTTGATGCAATAACATCGTAAAGCATGTTGTCATTGTGAAGTCGCGCGGTACTTTCCGGTGGGTATTGATTTATCGAGATCCTGACCCGCCTCTAATGTGTATCACTCTGTAGTGGGTAGTGACTATCTATTTCGTGTTCACATCCCACTTGGCCGAGCAACAATGATGGTGACATGGATCAGTGTATTTTCACTTATGCATTTGCAGTGTTAACAAGTATGTAAGTAAACACAAGCGCAAAGTCAATTTAAATTGAAGTCTGGAGGCTGGAAGATATCGTTCTAGGTGATAAGGCCAATACTTGTGCCACTAGTTTGTAAGTTTGTAACTTTTTTTTTGATGAGCACAATAATATTCTACACATGTATCTCTAGGTATAATATATTCGCTCTTTACATTCAACAGATTAAAACATAATTAACACAAAATACTTTTAAGCAGCATCTCTGTAAATTAAATCTTCAATTTACAGACATTTTTACAATCCTTTAGATTAACTTTACACTGCTAATGTACTTCAAACGTTGGATCCAACATTATTAAAGCATTCTAAACAAATATTGATCCACATAGACACACGAAGTCTCCGCGATTCTCACGGGCCGCTCTCACAGCCCGAGTGAACAATTTGACACTTCCAGGTGTATGATTTTTTATCCTCTCGCACAATGGCGGAGGTGTTTACCCAGGCCCACATCTGGGCGGACGAAAAAACCGGCCGGACCTCTCGTATGAACGCTAATGAGTGCCCCAACCCTTGATTCAAGCCTCGTACAAGCATTCTTGTATTTCGGCCCTCGACTTTGTTTATCGTGCGAGTTAAACGCTTGTGTAAACCAACAGATGTCCGAGACAACAGCCAGTCTGTCCTTAACGACTGTCTCCTACTCGTTAACATTGAACTTGAGTGATAAAAAGCCAATGAAATTAGCAGTAAAGATAGTTAGCTTTAGAGAGGGGTAGGTTATGGCTGCGTGTGACGAAGACATTAGCAGGAGGCAATAACTGCTGTCCTTGATAGAGTTGTTACGACCTCGTGTAGAAAGCCATTTGGTTTAACTATTGACGTTTTCAACGGGTCATTCGCTTTATCCTCGTAGGTCCTCCGTAGCTGTTCACAGGATGTTGTATGTAAAGAACAATGGCGACGTCCCATACATTGATTTACCCAGCCTTTTTAACATTTGCAAGCTACGTTCATTAGAGATACTTTTAGCAATGATAACTTATGCTACAAGAATACGTATACAAATAGTATTTAATGTACAGAAGTTGGGAGAAAATAATTAACAAAGGTTAAATTGTGTAGGTACTTAACCTACAATGTTATTATGATTATTACCTAAATAACTACATACCTACTGTAAACGCAGCTGTATTGTGATTGCGTCAGGTATAAATACGAGTATTAGTCCAAAAAATGCGTTTCACTAATAGCTATACTTACATGATTAATGTTTCTGCAAATGCTATTACAGGCCAAATCATCATGCATATATCCATCAGGAAGCCTGTGATAGTTATGCCTGGGCCACACATATCGCGATAATATTCGGGCGATATTCAACGCAAGCGAAATTCATCGCGATAAAACGCTTTGATCTGCGAGAATTTACCGACAGCGGAGCGAAGCCTCGCAGCTACGTACGAAGCACCGAAATATACGCGAATACGTGGCTACACCTGTGTGCGGCCTAGGCATTAGAATAACACGATTGTCGGTATGTCGGTTGACTACCGAAAATGACGTGACATTAGTTGACATGACTGACAGATGACTGACAAAATGCAGCGTATTGAGTTTCATTTCACGAACCTGAATTAAATTGACTAATTTGTTAAAAAATAGAACTTTTGAGTCCCTACTTCTAAAAATATACGAGACCTATGAAATAATTAGAGAAATATTATCATTTAAAACATTCATAATAACATTAATGTACGGGGCCTGGTTTTTTTTTATTCAACTGGGTCACGCGTCGCCATCCTTCTTTCGCACGAGGTCGGACCGTTTCAACATTTCGAGTTCGGATGCTAGAGCGGATATGACAGTTTCTTTGGCGGCTGTTAGCGCCTCCGAGCGTCAATTGGCGAGTTGTTACCGATTTACGACCCACTCTAAAGTTCATTCGACGCGATTTTGGTGGTCCCATTGTATTCTTTAAGTCCCTTCTCACCGGCGGGCTAAAGCCTGCAGCTTAGCGCGCCCTCGAGAGCTTTTATGGCCTCCTCTTTTTATGGTATCTTTATTTCATTAACTATATCGTAAACAGAATTCCGATCGGTCGATTTAAAATTCCGAAAGTTAAACGTTTGACATAAGTCTTCGCTTAAATTTTAATCGGTGCTATCGCGCTGGCCGGCTTTGTTTAAGAGGCAAAGCGGTTCACTATGTAAAAGGCGCGGGTTTTGCTTATAGATGTAGGTAATATATTTGCGCGTGGCTCGTCACCTCTTTGTCGGCGCGGGCGCAGCTTTCAAGCGGTCGATAAGTGGACGGCCCGTGATAAGAGCTTCTTGCCGGAACGGTAGCCGAGTGAAGGGATTTGTCAAAGTACGGTCAACAAGCGAGGCTTCGATACGGACGTACACGATTCTGTGCACATATTTGTGTTTGAACTGAGCTTGTTTGTTTGGATGGGACACTTTCAAACATGTGTGTGGAGTGGGGAGGGATTAGCTGCGAGTGCAACATGCTTGTTTCTTTTTTGCTGTTATCGTTGCCGTTCGAAAAAATGTTTGGCATTTTTCTCCAAGATAAATGTTTTTTTTTATGCGGATTGGAAGTAGGTACCTAGTTTGTCTGTACCACAGACCGTTTAGCAGACTGAAAGAATCGTCATTTTTGCGCTTCGACTCTTTTAATTTCCTTTAGTTACCTAAATAAGTATAGTCACAGTAAACTCACTTCGAATCACCAGTTTTCTGAAATATTCATAGGTTGTCATATATATTTTAGTTAGGAAAGTCACCAAATATGGAATACCATTTTGTTTTAGAGATATAAAATAAAAACTAAATAGAAATGAAAATAGTTTAATGTCATTACTAATCAGTCATACATTTATATGTAATAATTAACAGCTTTTTATCAAAAATATTAATTATCAAATTGAAATCTAAAACAAAAAGCAAAATCACAAAACAGTGACCATATATGGAATAGGTACCCATACATGGAATACAAGCCTAAATCATCATATCAATGAATAAAATAGACTTAAAATATCCATGAGATCAAATAATTTTAATAAAATATTGTGATAAATGAAAGAAGTTGCTTAATTAACTTGCAAAAGTCACAGATCCAAGTATAAAACTCTGGACTAGCACAATCATTATGTGCCCAAAGAAACCTGGATTACATGCATAATGTGTAAGCATTATGCACTTAATCCAGCTTTCTCCACGTTTATTGATGGAATAAAGTCTTAGACGGAACATACATTCTGCATCAGCAGAGTCAGAAGATACTTGGTCCATAACTTGTTCATTTATCATCATAACCGACTGTCCATATTTGGATTTTTATACTAGTTTAAAGTAGTATTAATATTTTTCCAAATCAGAATATTTTAATTACAGATGGTCACAAAATGTTAAGATAAACTTAATATCGATATACTCAATAGTATAAAACTTATGTTAACATACATAATAACTGGTAATACTCATTTAGTAAAATACCTTCAAAAATTTCTGCATGACCACAAAACAAAACACACCTGCCACACATGTAGCGTTCGCGCAGCTGAAACGATGGTGTGAGTGCGGTAGTAAAGCGACCAAATCAAATAGAAAATGGTAGTGTGTTGTGTTTTAAACTTATAGTTTTGGAGAAATTAAGAGATTCCATATTTGGATACTATTCCATATTTGGTGACTTTCCTCTACCATATAATTTTTTGTGTGGCTCGCGTAATTAGTCAGGTAGGTACAATTGCGACCTTAGTAACTATAACTTAGGGCTCTAAACTCTAATGAGAAAACTTTATGGTCATTTTTGTTATTCTACTATGGAAACCAGCTTTTTGTTACCTTGCTTAGTTAATACGAGAAATGGTTTCATCAAAATCAATTCGCTATATTATATAGAGCAAGCCAACTAAGTTTCTGTCGGTACCGAGTCTCAGCCACGTAAGGCGGTAGCGGTCATCGTAAAGTTTAAATGGAGGCTAATTTAGTTTGTTGTTAATTGAGCTTCTGTCGGCGGCGCTTATCAGCGAGTTGCATTAGCGGCGGCGAGGTGCGCGCGGGCGGCCGTCGCTTGTTGATAAGGGATGTTATGACTGATGGACCTTTATAGCCAGGGCTGATAGCCTGAGGCTGGCTTTACATTTAAAAGGGCTGTGGTAACGTTTTGAATGTCAAATGCTGATGTATGAAAAGGACCGTAATTATATTCCTATAGCATATGGCTTTGGTTTATTTCATCTTTGTAGAAAAACGAGACAATAGGTTTTATAAAAGTTTCCGGACGTTATTCTTTTTTTAAAGACTTGACATTTGCGCAAGTTTTTTTATTTTTTTATTCAGTAATAGGCTTGCATTTGACCGTCATCTTGCCTGATGGTAAGCAACGATACGGTCTATGATGGAGCACGCTTGCCTAAAAGAAACCGATTCACTCGCGACTTAAAGACACCTAGATTGTATCTATCGGGATCGGGAAACACCCGATAAATACAATCAAAAGTGTGCATTGACTTGAAAAAGAATAATATAATGCAATTTTTAATACTTAAGTAGGTTTTCAATAAGTACGTAATAGGAACCTATATGATTTAGGTAAATAGTTTGATACACTTTTGAAAAATACATTTTCATTTTAAAAAATAGGCGTAGTTTTGCTAAATCCGTAAAGTAATATTATTTCAAAACGAAGTAGACCATCATGAACTGGTTGTCCAAAATTTACATACCACTGAGCTCCTATAAAAATACCAAAGTAGTGTCCACGCGTCCCGTCCACCTCGGTGGCACATACCGTGCCCACCTCTCGAGATAAGCCGTCGGCGCCAGGAGTATCTCGGCTTTACGACCGAGAAGAGCCACCGGGTGCCAAAAGCTCCTCGTTGGCCGACACATTACTATCACATGCCTTTACAATCACGATAATGCGTTGAAAGAAGTCAAAGAAACCTTTGTGGTCGGCGCGGTCTCAAGCAGCAGTAATTTCATTATCGCCTTCTTTGTTTCAATAAAACGTATTTGGTTTTAGAAGGATTGAGTGGATAGATACGGGATTGTTGGAATGTTTGGTCGGAGATTCCCAAGGGACAGTGATGTTCCAGCGACTTATTCTGTTAGTTGGCGGGTGATTCTCGTATTAGAACTTTTGAACTCGTTATATCGATGGAGTTATTGTTTATAATAAATAATACACAAATCGTTTCTTGATTGAATGAAAATAATTAAATAAAAATTTCACATCCAAAAGCACACAAGTGAATAAATTCGATAGGGCATCAAGTTTTAAATGAACAGATGAGTTTCGTTTTGGAGGCAGCCAGATTAATATGATAACTTTTATTCTGGATAAAAATTTTCTGTAAAATTATGGGGTTCTGCCAATATTGTTATTATATTGTTGTACTGTGTAAAACACACATCTACAATCGACATATAAAAATCTGCTTTGATTTGTATTATTAAATTACTACGATTATTACATTTAAAAATGTACCTAATAATCGTAGTAAAATTAAAGCTTATTTTACTAAGAAGTTATTTATTAAGAAGTTTGCCAAAATATCAGAAAATTGCAAATCCCAAGAGCACCAATTTAACTGCTATTTTGTGTTGTTCCAGGCGCATGTTTCCCTCCCTCCGCGTGTCTTTATCCGGCATGGACCCTCGCGAGGAGTACTGCGTGTTGCTAGAGCTGTCCCTTGTCGGGCGGCGGCGCTGGCGCTGGGCGGGCGGAGCGTGGGCGGCAGCTGGCGGTGCCGAGCCGCAGTCACCGCGCCGCCTCATGCTGCACCCGGACTCGCCTGCGCCCGGACACCACTGGACAGCCAACCCTGTATCCTTCAGCAAACTCAAGCTGACAAACAATACTATGGATGCGCAGGGACATGTAAGTTTTTAATCTTATTTAAATAAGCTAAGAAAATTGAGGGAGAGCTTTGTCCAGTTATGAGACAAAATAGGGTATTAAAAACATAGTGTCTGAGTAGTTTTACGAAGATTTCTACTGACCTCGAAGTTTCAATAGTGAGATAGCAATCGCTAATAATTTCGGAATCCGGATCGATCTTAGGAATGATGATAGGTACATTAAAATATGATACCTAAATCAAAAAAGCTTTAGGTACACACTATGTTATACAATAAAGTAACATCCGACGAGTTTTTCATTACAAAGATGAAAGTCAAATTCTCTATTGAAACGGTTTAGTTGAGTTTTCCTTTCCTTTATACCAGTTTTGTATGTGATATATTTTTTTTATCGAACTACACTTGTGCTTGACCACAACTTCTTCACCTTGGGAAGCGGTCAACGATGATGTAGCAGCACACTTGCAGAATTGTATAAATTCAGAACACGTAGCCAAAGTTAAAGAATAAATAGAAAATCGAGCAGTTCCCATCCACCTTCTGCTTGTTTTATAGGTACTACATCGGGCATGTATTCCCGTTACACTACAAAGTAGACCTGATAATTAGCAAATTGGCTCCAATTGTCTTTGAAGTTCTTCGCCATAGTTTCAATACAACAATGGATTATATTCCTTTAACGTCAGTCAGGCAATTAGAATCGATCGATTGAGCGATTCCGAGGAACTAATTAACTACACCGCTCGTTATATTAGTTGTAGTTATAAACTGTATGAAGTCGTAACTATGATGTGCATTAGATGTTTAATGTTTATACTTCGTCTTGTGTGTTCGATTGTTAACTGAGGTTTAGAGATGGGCGATAGTAGGTACGAGTAGGTAAGTAGGTATGTATTAGAAGTAGGTAGGTACCTATCTGTATTTATTCGGACGTTTGTTCAATTTGTATGATCATTTGTTTTTGATCTGTTCCATCTATCCCGGTTTCATTTACACTACAAGTCTCCTTTGTAGGTGTTAAATAAAAAAAAATGTAAACCCCAATATCATAATACCTCTAGGGTAAACTTTCCGTATGGAACAGACTCTGAAATCGTGAAAAAAATATGTTTAATTGGAAAATTTCATAGACAGCTAACAAAAGTATGGAACTCCGGTTTTTTTTTCACAATTACAGGATGGGTTTCATAGTGAAAGTTATTTAGGAGTACTTTTACGTGTTTCCGGTTTAATATAACCCTGAGTATAACTGTGAATATGACGAATGCACTATTTCTAAAACAATGTGATGTAGGTAGAGCCACAACTGTAGAGCCCGACAATGACTACCCCGTAGAGATAACAGCGGGTGAATTGCGACTTTGGCACTTCGGAATGTCAACTAATGGTCTCTCAAACCAATCCACTGTTTCATACTTACAATGAGTTGGCGTTGAGTCACTTTGTTTCATTAAAAGTTTAACCATAATCTTGATGGCACACTCAAATAGATTTTTGTAACAAACATTGTAAATTTTAAAGGTTTCTTGTTACTAAATCTATAATTTGAAAATTAATGATGAGCATAAAAGGAAAATCATATAACTTATATTGCTATTCAGCTTTATAGCTCAATAAAATATAAACGACAAAGTATGATCTAACGTCCACGAAAATATATATCGCAATCGATAAACGCTGTCGTAATTTATCTCTCAGTTAATAAATAAAAGTACAGTTTCAGTTTTATTGCAGAACCGACATTCATTTTCGATTTGAGACAATCGTGACTTTATCCATCGCATGTTTCACTATAAGGTAGGTGCTCTCGAGATTCGAAGGAAACGCCCCACGCCGCCGTTCCCATAACAAGTACGCCGACAAATAAATTCTTATTTTAAACTTTATACTCACCGATTTAAGAACTCGAATTGCGACTATAGCATAACTCATACAATAATGAAGTAAAAAGCGTAGTTGTTCTGGCATTCTCAAAGAAATGTCGAGCTTAAAGCGTCGGTAAAAAGGTGAGGTTACAATGTACGTTCGCGGCTTGATATGCGCTGCGGGAGTCGAGCCGCACAAAGGCGTCTATAAGCATTTCGTCACTCGAACAAATACGCTGAAAGCCATTGTACGAAGGCTTTGTAGCGGCTAGTAACTGTACTCCTTTCTTCGGGCGGCCTGTTTGGACGGGGCGGCCGACGACGTCTCGATTAATTGATGCGCGCGTACCCTAGGCTTTACGCACTTTACATTTTATGGCTTCACCTCACAATGTAGGTTTATAGCTGTTGAATTTTCATATTTCAAGAGTTTTCCATATTCATGAGTCATGTATTTAAATTGAGAATGGGTTTGTAGAAAATGTATGTGCAATGTGCATGTAGTTTTAAATTATCAACCTTCAACTATCTACGTGCCGATCAGAATACCTACTTAAAGCTTGTCCATCTACAACCCAAAATTTTCGTTTAAATTTTCTAATTATCTTTATCATTGGGACCTGAAAGGTAATCAAAAGTTTCAGCCAGTTTATGTACCTAATAGCTAATATGGTTACCAAGCTGTAAGCTGTATAGCTGTAGGCTGTTTACCTATCGTAGTTTAAACCAGGCATGTCTGCGTCATAAAATGAGTTTCCAACCACCATAATTACCGGACTATTACAAACATGGTTCATCTATCAAAACAAACGTCTCGTTTACGCCGTCGCGCACATTACAAAACGTCATAACACGTATTATTATGACAGGTAAGGACGGTAAAAACTGTTCGCTCTCGCGCTTCGCTGCGTCCGGGGTAGACGGGCTTCGCTTCGCGGCAGGCGGCGTCTTTGTGCACCCCGCCTAACAATACCTCGCTACCGAGACACCGGGAGCACCAATTCGCATGGAAAATCGCGCTTCGCTTGCTGTACACTTGAGCACTTACCACCTGTTATAAAAAGAGCTATTCTTCGTATTGTTCACCCTTTTTGTTAAACTTTTTAACTCGACATCAAAGGAACCTCAGAAACAAGTTCAAGTGATATTAGCACATCTTATTAAATGCAGAAAAATGGATGAAGCGTCTATGAGAAAAAATAAGTAATTACGAAAAGGATTAGGGTGAAAGTACTTTCCTAAATAAATGGAAAGCAATTACTTGACGTTAAAGGATTAGGAATATTGCATTGCAAGTGAGAAGTTACACGTTAAAGTCGCTTAGTTCTTATCGCCGCCATCCTTGGTATTACCAGATTAAGAAACTTACAAAAGTCAACAATATAGTAAAAATGTTACCAAGATGTTGGCATGGCCCATCGATTCTGTTGTTCTCTTACTTAAACTAATCTAACAGCACTACAATTATCTGCATCTCATATTTATTCGATAAGTAAGAACAGGATGGAAAAGATTTTAGCTTTCACATCTTTCAATCTGTTACCGGCAGCTGTGTAGTAAAAAAAATGTTGTGGTCAACAGCCGAGATGCGATATCTCCCTTTACCTCATAGGCAATAAAACACGTCAGCACAGTTTTTCATACCCAATAAAAAGAAGTTAAAAACGTCATGTATATCGACTTTACGACACATTTAGGAGTAATTCCCCAGACACAGCCTGGGCCCAAGTAAGTAGTCGTTTTGCCCTAAACTACAAAAATAAGAAGAGTTAAATATATATAGGTACAGGTATGTGGTTTGATACTTGATACTTGTAGTTACTCGTACGTTATTTGTTTTTTTAAAAGCGCAAAACCAATTTTTTTGCCTTCCGTCTAAAATGTGATTTATAAATTAATTTATTCCATGTAGTTACTTATAAGCAGTTCAAAAATAAATTGCAATCATATATCTGTCAGCAAGTATTATCTTTTGACGTCATGTAGATAGAAAATAAAATTAAATAGACTTTATAAAAATAAAAATAAATTGATTGCATAATACTGAAAATATTTAGTTTGCAGTTAAAACCGCCAAAGTTATGTACTAAAGTGGTATGATATCTTTTCAATAAGATACTTTGTTCAGGTAGGTACAGTCAACTTGGGTAACTTTGACAGGTTCAGGGCACATTATTGCTTATAACAATGTTAGTAAAAAGTCGTAGATTCATGTGAAAAAGTAAATTTGTGTATTGATGCGTGCAGAATAGAATTCTAAAATAATCTAACCCTCATTATATACAAGTTAATTTGAAAAAATGCAAAAGTTTGGTATGACAAAGTTACCCCCCCCTATCTGGGTAACTTTGACAGTAATTTTGGTTTTCACTAAAATCGCTTATTAATTGAATTTTAAACATTCTGGGTATCTTTAGCAACCATTTTATAGATTCTGGGTAGCCTTAACGCAAAATAAAAACACGTGGAATAGACAAACAGTTTTTTTTAAAATAAAAATGGTAAAAAGTTGAGTTTGAACCAAACTAGACATTGAGCTTAGAACTATTGACAATACAAAGAATATAAACAAAAATCATGAAACACAAAACTGTCAATCTTACCCAGAATGTCAAAGTTACCCAAGTTGAGGTTATTGTATTCAACTACTTAATAATCTATGTAATCTAAAATTCTTACAATAAAATGGCATTTACTTAATGTGGTATAAATAAAACAGAGCATCGCGTTGAAGTCTTTTGTAAGATAAAATAAGAAACGAAAGAAAATACCAAGAAAATATCCTAGAGCAGCGTTAGATTTTACTGTCAGTTTGTATGGTTTTATTTGATTGATATGATTATCACCACAATCTTTTCAAAAGATTTCAACCTTCGTTTCTTAACTTGGCTGTAAAAATAACAAAAGAACAGATTTCAGAGAGTAAGTATTTAATTCAAAGGTAGATATTTTATTATTGTTTAGGTATACCTACAAGATGTTTTTAATACATAATACTATTGAGTGACGAGACGAGCAAATTGCTCGCCTGATGTTAAACGTCACGTTTGCCTATAACAGGCCTGTGCCACCTAGAATTTTGAATTTATACAATTCAAAACCCTTCGTGGCACAGCACAGCACTGCGCTCGTCACCCTGAGGAATAAGATGTTTAATCTCCTATTTGCCCTGAAATTTCACTGGAAACAATGCCATTCCAACCGGAACACAGTTGCTTGCACATTAGGTACCTACTGCTTGGCGGTAGAATAACTGGCAATGGTGTGGTACTTCCCCAGGCGGGCTCTGCAAAAGAGCCCTCTACCACTACAAAATTACAAACACATGACTCATTTCAATCTTTATTCGACTCTTTTCTACTTATGTATTTAATTTCATATGTTTAATACAATCACTTCAATTCTCCAAGGCACTTACAAATAATTATTTTATTTAAACAAACACAATTACACACTTTCAATCCTTTAAACAAACAAAGCACCTTGCACATAAATCAACTCGGATTGCTAGGCGTGGCTCCTGTCAATATTTCATAAAGGTGCGTGTACACTGGGCGCGCGGTCGCAGCGACAGCCGACCAGCAGATAAACTCGCGCAACCTGCAATTAGCTAACGTCTAGACGACTTTATCGCGCCACCCGCACTGCCAGCGGTGTAATTAGAAGCGAGTGCGTTTAGAATATTCAATCTTATAGTTTTATCGTTTGAATTCGAGATAGACCATTAGTGGAGTGGCTTGAAGTAGTTTATATTTGATTTTTATTGCAGAAGTTAAAATTAAAATCTATATAAAATATTTTTTTCAATCTCATTATTTTATGTTGATATAGAGGTATATTCAAAATATCAATAATTTCAAGGTAAAAATCTTCATAATATCTGAAAATAAGCTAAGCCATGAGAAAAAAGACGTTAATAATAGTTAAAATTTTCAAATTGGCAGTTCATTTTATTTTGAGTAGGTACTTTCTTAAGTTAGTTTTTCTAAGTTGTCTAAGCCAAATCACTGCCGTACGGATGCTTTATGTTTTAAACGCTCAAAAACCGATAAAACAATGCGACAAACTCCTTCGTGTGAAGTGGGTACAGGGCGCACTCGACGGCGCCCGCGCAGGTAGCGGTGCTCGCGTCAAGTGCCGCAGACAAGAGCTCTTGTGCACACAACAGACGCCGCCCGCGCCAAGTCGACGCGACGGGTCGGTGTCACCAATCGGCACAACGCTTTAGAAAAGGGATGCAGATATCTTTGTGTTTTTTTTTTTTAGAATTTAATTTTTCATTGGGAAACTTACAGGTTCTTTATAATGTTGCCGCATTTCAATTCAAGGTTTTAGTCAAATTTAAATCAAAGTTCAGATGTCGTACAAATAATTATTGACTAATTCAGATTGTCAATAAAACATTAATTCATAGAAAAAAAGACATTATGTATTTACTGATAGATAACTTTGAAATGTTATAGCTCCTGAAATGGCTATAAAATATAGGTAAAATAGATACATATATGCCTTTGGCCTACCATGGTTAGGCGTTTTTCACCCTGAATGAGCTAGAAATTGTCGATTGATTGAGCGATTGCCATTAAGCTTATAACTAGGTACCTGCCAAAAACTCCTATATCATTGAAGAAATATACCATTCAGCTAGTATATTCTAAACTATTTATAACATAACTGTTTTCAAATGTATTTCTTTTGTATTTCCGCCTTCAAATCGCGTCAGGTATAAACAATAATTTTATCCGACGTGATTTGAAGGCGGAAATATAATAGATATAAACCTAAAAACAGTTATGTGATAATGAACTTCCGCGAAGTACCGTCTGATTTAATATGTTATCTATAACCTATTTTCTTTTGTCCCAGATGGTGCTGACGTCCATGCACAAGTACCGGCCGCGCGTGCTGGTGGTGCGCGCGCGCGACGCGGCCGCGCTGGCGTGGGGCGCGCCGCACGCCTCCTTCGCCTTCACGGAGACGGAGTTCATAGCTGTCACCGCTTACCAGGTAACTTGTTACTACCTTACCATTATAATCGTTGGTCAAACTACATCAGTATCATTGGTCAATTTATCGTTATATTCATCGTAATAAATTTCAGGGCAAATAGGAGATTAAACATCTTATATCTCAGAGTGACGAGCGCAGTGCTGGGCCGCGCAGGGTTTTGAATTGTATGAGTTCAAAATTCTGAGTGGTGCAGACCTGTTATGGGCATACGTGACGTTTAGCATCAGGCTAGTGATTTGCTCGTCTCGTCACTCAATAGCATAAAAAAACTGCCAATGGACCAAGAAAGAAAAAAAGAAAAAAAGATAAGAAAAAAAGAGAGAGAAAAAGTATTTGCACTGCCCAGCAGTGGGTGTTCGAAACCCAACGATGATGATGATGACATTTTCAGAGATGCGAAAAACTTTTTTTTTAAGTAATTTACCTCGGAAAGAAGTTTCATGTTTTCAGACCCGCCCTCATAATTATATACTAAGTATAGGTACTCATATTATATGTATCTTCTGTTTAGACGTAGTGCATTTTTCTTTATATTGGAAATTAAATTTTCCCAAACTACATTTAAATAAATAATTAATTTTATAACTTAGACCCCAGTTAATGTCACATTTTGGTCGCCGATTTCACTAATGCTTCCCTCAAACGACTAGAGGCTTGGCTTGATTTCTGCTAATGCATGTGACTTTGCCTTATTCTGATATAAATTGACTAGCGGTAGGATATTCCCAACTGATACGATCACACCTCACAGATTCCCAGAACACGTAGTACGTTTCCCAGAACATGCGGTGATTCGCACTTATGACGATCACATTTTTTCGTACAACCAAAGGCGCCAAAGCTTTTATGAAACATGCGTATCGGAGCCGGTTACGAATGCAGAAAAAATGCGACAGAGATTGCGACCGGGCGGCGACACGAGCTCATTGTGTATGCGCTCTTAGCGAAACAATGCCAACTAATTTGAGGGTTTTGTTCTGGCGGCGGGTAGCGTTTGTTCAATTACTGTTCAGCATTATTCCGATGGCGCTTAAAAACTCAAGGAACTATGAATTCGAACCGTTAGGTTTTGTATACGATATCAGTTTCAAATTCAAGCGTTTCTTTTGTAGAGTTTAAAGGCAAGATAAGTAAGAACGGGCTCAAGCGAGCATGATGTGATGAGACACAAATTCTTTATCATATTTTGAGTCAAGTAGGTACCTACCTAATGAATTACCATAGGTACCATAAAATTATTCAATTAAATTGCGCCGTTACACTCTACCTACTCTATACGCCGGTCTTAATCGGATTTAGATACTTCTCACCTATTAAAGCTATCCCATGGTAGAATTGAAGGACTTTATTATAGCCAATACACAGAGAGCCCCTGCTGGTTGTTTTCCGACATTAAAGAGCATCCCTTTGAGCGCCGGCGCAGCGTGACGTTTACTTGCATAATCCACCCTTCCGTAATGAGCTAGGAGCGGCTTCTTTCTTCGGTCGACTCTCTGTGTCGCCAGCGGTGCGTGAGAGTTTTCTCGCGTCCATTCCGTCGGTAGCTTTGTAGGATTATCCTGATATTGTGAGGCTAACGGGACCGGCGCCGGACAATGGCCGCCGGCACGTATCGTTGCGCATTATCCCCGCACAGGCGACCGCTCGCAAATTGCTATTGTCGTGAATTACCGACAAATTAGAAATCGCTTTCAGAAAAGCCGCCTCGTTATTCGAGAGCGTAATTAGGTGGCATCGAGCCACTACGCTCAGCTGCTTCTATTACAATATCACAAAAACCTTTGCCAAAGATCCCTCTTTCGCTCGACGTATTCATTTACAATCCGTCGCCGTAACAGTTTACTGTCATCGCATTTCTTCGTCTCCGTCTGATAATTTTGGGTTATCCGTTAGATAAATAAAACAAATTTGCCGGGCCCTAATTACACATTTCTAAAAAACTGGCGACAGTCGCCAATATGTGAAATAGTCATGCAAAAAACGGCAGCGACGGCGCGCTTGCGGCGTGACGTCACGGGCGACAGGGCGGGCCGGGGGCGGCGCCCGCGCCGGGACTCGCTCTAAAAGTGCACTCGGCTCCACTAACAGCAGGCTTTTAGCACTCGCTATCGGCCTGTAGGTGGTTATCTAGCGGCACCCGCCGGCGCCGCCTTATCGCCTCATGTAAACACACTTTTACAAGTGACTTCACGTATCGCGACGGCAATATTTGCACTCGGGATTTCGCTAGATAAGCGGGAGCTTCGAAAACCTTCCCTCGCAAACACGACTGGGGTGAGACGCTGAAAAAATGGTGCCAACTAACGTTGCCCAAAACTGTCGCCGTCACTTACGTAAACTGCATTTGTATCGGGTTTCTTGGATTGTTAGTTGTTACGGTATGCACTCGTCAGCGCGAGACGCCGACGGCGGCGGCGGCGGCGGGCGCTCCGGGCGGGCGCCGCCGCGCTACACACTAGTGAGCTCCTCCTAATTGGCCTGTCGCCAGACATGTCACGCCACATGTGCGACAATTATCCCTTACAAGCTATTAGCGACGCCGGAGATGTATGCGGAAACGGATGTTTAAATTGCATTTAAAACAAGATAACGAAGTTCCGCGCGCACGCAAGTTTTTCTCAAAAAATATTTTCTGAAAACATTTTTTTGTCTTCTAATCAATCGCGCATAACTCCGACTCTACCACTGGCAAGCCATGATGTGGTTATAAGATAAGATAATAAGTTAATCAGATTATAAGATTACATCGGCATATCTACACCTTGTTTTTTTATTGTCCTCTTCGAAATTTAGGTACCTATCGCACAAACCTCATGAACTAAATTTGATATTCTTTTACCCACAGAATGACAGAATAACGAAACTGAAGATCGACAACAACCCGTTCGCAAAAGGTTTCCGCGCGTGCGGTCAGTCCAAGTGCAAACGGAAGAGCGCAGAGCCCTCGGACGGTGGGCCGGAGCCCCCCGGCGGCGAGTCGAGCGAGCCCAAGCGGCCCTGCTCGGACGCCGCGTCCTCGTGCTCGGAGGAGGGCAGCCTGCGGTCCTCGTCGCCGCGGTCTCCGCCGCTCGTGGACTCCCCGACACTGGTAGTGCCGCCGCCCGACAGGACGCCGCCCCAGTTCTACCCCCCCGAGCTGCCGTACATGACTCCGCTGCACATGCCGATGCCGCTGGGGCTGTGGCCCGCCGGCCCCATGCCCGGGTTCTCGTGGGGCGCGCTGCCGCCGCCCGTCGCGGTGCCCTCGCCGCCGGCGCCCGCTCCTTGCCGACGCCTCAAAAGTTTTACGATAAGCGCTCTTTTAGGCGAAGGCTGAAGATTTGCTCTATTATTTTTAGTTATTATCGAGAGTGAATGCTTGATATTTAAGCATCTCTATCAATTTTTATAGAATTTGTAAATGAGAATGTAAGCGAGACGGGTGAAATTCGCAATATTTACTTACCAATGTACAGATAAGTACTTAGATATTAGAATTAACTTATGTAATATCTACCTACCTATGTATACGCGTAGCCGTATGGCTCCTTGATCTACCTCGAGTAATGTAATGCAATGGTGCATACCTCTAGAATAAAATTATTATTATTTGTGAATACTTGTGATAACTGTGCCTTAGTTACTGTAATATATTCTTATGTTTAGGTTTACATTTCTAAAACAGTAGAAACTTAATGTTTTAGTAATTACAAAATAACGTATTTAATCCATATTAATACTACCTACTTATATAATTTATTATTACGCTTTTTAATTTATCAATAAAACGTGTAAGCAACTATCTTTAACCTTTAAAGATATTCGTTAAAGTTGTGTGTTGCTTAAAACGTTCTGATTGGACTTTAGACGAATTTAAGAACTTTTATCATTGCCTTGCTAGTAAGTAAAATTATTTTTGTACATAAATGTAAATATGCCAGTCAGATTGAATTAGTATTTACCAACATTTTATTCATTATAATAAATATTTTATACTATGTCTTTATATTTTAATTGAATATACTATTTTCACGAAATCTAAACAAGTTTCTGTATTTTGAGTTATATAATACACCCAAAAAGCATTGCTCTACTTTTAGGCAATTAGTAGAAAATTAAACTAACAGAAATTCAGAAATGATATACATTATAGAAGATTTAGATACATTATTTATTCTTACGACATAGGTACAGAAATACACATTACATTTTAAAGCATTCCACAACATCAAGAGATTAATGACATTCTATGTAGGCATAGGTTTACAAACACATGGATTTCAAGTCAAAACTTGAAAATTTCCTAAATAAAGTTAAATATTGCTTCTATTAAGTAACCTCTAAAATCCTAAAAACTAAATTAGGCGATATAACAACTCGGTTCAAATTAGTTTGACATCACTATACACTTTCCGAAATTTATATGTATAGGCAAACTTAAGAAGACACTTAGTGAATTTTGTACTAGACATCCATCCATATGTAAGTAAATCTGTCTGTGCAGATTGTAGGTGCATAATTTGTTTGGTTCGATGTTTACCCGGCTATGAGGTTCTGGAGCTCGTTACTGAGCTCTGTGGTGTCGATGTGGGTCGCAGTGTGGGCCGACTGCACGGGCACGCTGGCCTCCCGGTTGCAAGCCTTCTTGTGCACAAACCAGTGCAATCGCTGGCACTCACGATCACAGTACTGCACAGACTTGCATTTTGAGCACTTCTTAGCCGGTTTCTCTTCTCCACATGTGCTGCAGTACGGAATGGAATCAATGAACCCCCTCTGACCATTAATAGTGCAGTTAATAACACCCAATGCTGTCGGAGGATCTTTACTCGTCAAGGAGGTCACCATTTGGTGGAATGTAGTGCAGTCCCTGAAAGGGAACTCTCTCACACAATCTTTTAGGAATGCATCCATCAGGTCTAGAGACACACCATCTTTACCCGGCTTCAATAGCTTCTTGGAAAATATCTCGACAATATCATATTTCTTTTCATCCTTGTCAGTGCTAGGTTTGTGCTTGTCTCTAATGTTATGAATCTCCCTGATGATGTAAGCCAGGTAATGGTACTTGAAGGACATGACCTCGTTGGTTTCGTTGCCTCTGGTCATCTCCTTTTTGCACAACAACTCCAGGGTTGTAGTAACTTTCTCAGCATGGTCCAGTAGGCCGGTTGCATGCTGTAGATTCAAAGCTAACCGCACGGGGTGAATGTTCACTCCTAAGATAAACTTGTGTAGAGGGTCCACTAATATTGGAGGTAGATGCGGTTCGGTTTGTTGTCCTTGTGGGACAGAGTAGTAAGCCATCTCGGCGCGAGGTACGAAGTTATTGATGGTGGCGACGGTGTGGTGGTTACCGACGAATGCTGCCATCTGTGAGGCGGAGCGTCCCACAGAGTTTGTGGCGGTTGGCTTAGCTCCCGCGTCCAGCAGCAGCTTGCAAACGTCTGAGCTGCCGGATAGGGCGCCGAAATGTAGAGCGGTGTAGTTGTACTCATGTTTACCAGAATTCACGTCAGCACCCTGAAACGAATTAATGCAACAATTTAGACCTCGAACGCTAACCGATAAAACACAAAACAATGGCAGTTACATACCCTATCGAGCAGTAATTGCACCATATCCTTGTTCCCTTTATAGGCGGCGTGCTGGAGAGCGGTCATACCATTTTCGTCGAAGAAATCGACGGGACCCTTGTGTTCAGCTAGAATGCTTTTGAATTCACCCAACTCATTTTGGGCTATGGTGTCGAAAATAGTTTTCTCTTTGGCGGGATTTTCTTCAGTTTTCCCGTCCATTATTGATTTTTTACGCTGTAAGAAACTAAAACTAGAAGAAAATCTAGCAACCTAAAAAACTCTGTGTGATGTGACAGTTCTCTATCTGACATAAATGAAATGTTACGATTTTGACATTGACATTAACGATTCAAAAGTGAGTGAACATTTTGTGAATGCACAGATTATAAAAATCAAAATCGGTAAACTCGAGTAAAAAGTATTATTCAGTCGAGTTTTTAAAAGGCTGAAACACACTCCATGAGAAACAAGCAATTGCATCCCTAACTTCGTGTTCCGGTCCGCTCTACCAACATTCCAAACCTAAACTGATTTAAGCGGAAACGCACTTTAGGCTGAAGCGAATGCGGCCAAATACGGTTTCTTATTATATACCCCATTTACACTCGCGCTTCGTCCCGCGCCTCGTGGCTCGCCGCGTCATTCGTGCGAGGCTCGTGTTGATCGATGGTAAATGAGTTGCCTGTTTACACTCGCGTCCCGAGTTCAGTCGTCTTTGAGCTAGCAACAATGGAGGACGTCGAAGTCTTAGCAGCAACAAGTTTGTGCACACTGGGCTTATACTGCTACGTCACTAATTTAAATATTAAATATTAATTAATAATAATTAATTAATAATGAATTTAAATATTATTAATTCTTGTGGCATTTATGTTTAGGGTCCCAAATTATTCGTTCTTTAATGATGCATTTCGCATCCATAAGAAGAAGCCCAGATTCTGCAGTGCGTCGGGCATGTTCTCTGATGCACGGGTTCCTGATTTCTTTGCGGTTATTCGATCTCGTATTGCGTCTTTTTGGGACAGAATACGGAGATCGAATAACAGCATACTGCAGTGCCTGTCGAATAATTTGTGCTGTCCGATTTATAGATCATGGATCTCTGTCCACCAGAACAAAAACCGCAAATAGTAAGGTTTAGAATTGACTGACTTACTTAAATTTAAGTAATTCCTTAGATTAGCTTAGATTAGATTTTATTTTATTGTATTTTTATGGGTTATGTTTGCCTGAAATAAACGATTTTATTATTATTATTATCCCCTCATTTATTCATTTTTCTTAAATTTAAATTTTTACAATATTTTTATATAAAAACCTAAAAACATTATAAAAACTTAAACCTAGAGTTCCACCGGCAGCGGGGCAGGGCCCAAGCATACCGGTGGTTAAGACTGTAGAGTGAGGAACCTCACTCTGCAGCCTCAGAGAAGGTGTGCATGCAGTTCTCCGTCATTGTTTGCGTCTAATCACATGCGACGCACTACACCACCGGTAGCGGGGGCCGGGCGCGGAGCAGGTTGCCCCGCAGGCCCCAAGCGTGCCGGCAGCGGTGGACGTCCCCGTCACGCTGGTGTTGGCGGCGGCGGCGGCGTCGGCGGCCCGTCCTCGTCGCTTGACGCGCTCGTGTCGGGGGGAGTGATGAACTTATCCTCCGACGAGGAGCTCGGAGACGACGGGGCGGGCGGAGGTGGTGGGCGTGCGTTAATCGTATCCGCTTGCAGTCGTTTTTGTAAACGTATTTGTATTTTTCATTACTTTTGCCTTGTATTATTTATTTTTTGACGTCTCGTTTATGTCAACTATTGTCAAATCTTGAATTTTTTTGTAAAACTTTGAAAAGGGATTGATATGATTGATATGGTAAAATAAATATAAAATCCGGGCTATTTAAACTTTTGTGCAGTAAATTTTGGTAAAAACATGGATATATAATGGATAAAACAATTAAAATAAAATAACACTACAAAAATCGACTGATAGGTGTCAGCGGTTTTTTTTATTATTATTATTATTATTTGCCGGTCACGTACCGAGTACGTGTCAGGTTGATTGCCTCAGGACGCTGATCACTCAGTACGGCATTGACTTTCCTAGGGTTTATTGAAAACGACGTCCGTGGTGCGTGTTTAGCGTGTATTGGTATAGCAGTATGATGCTTTAGTTACGCACACATGTATGATTTACCCAGACGGGGCGCTAGGTGTGAGTGGAACAAGCGATCGAGTGGCGCGCTCCGCCAGTGCTACCGCACCGCTATCTCGAGAGCTCATTTCGACTTTTTATTTTTTTTATAAACCCCCTTTTTTGTATTACATTTTTAAATAAAAAAAAACCAATTTACATATGTTTTTTATTTTTATCCTAAAAATAAACAAATCAATAGTGTAAATAAAAAAAGAATTATAGATCCATCATTGATAGTTCTCATTTTATACATGTTGCAATATCGGCGAAAATCGCCGGCGAACCAGGGAAGGCGCGTTTTAAAACCTTCGGCTGTCAAAGTGTTAAATTTTTGCGTATTTGTTAAAACTAAACACAACCTGCGCGGCACGATGTAGGAGCCAGAATGAAGCGGGAGGGCGAATGTAAACATCCACTCGCGTGCGACGCGAGGTCCTTTGACTCGTGCCCCAAAAACCGCTCCGGACGCGAGCGCCGCGAATGACGAGGCGAATGACGCGGCGAGCCACGAGCGTCTGTTCACACTCGCACCTCGCCCCGCGCTTCGTCGTTCGCCTCGCGACTCGTACGCGAGTGTAAATGGGGTATTACGGCATTTTTAACCGACTTCAAAAAAGGAGGAGGTTATCAATTCGTCTGTATGTTTTTTTTTTTTATTTTTTTTTTTTATGTTTGTTACCTCAAAACTTTGGACTGGGTGAATCGATTTTGATAATCCTTTTTTTATTAGAAAGCTGACGCTTCCCATTTGGTCCCATTTCAATTTCGTCCAGTTCTGATAATGGTATCCATGAGAAAACCATATAAGTCTTAAATTTGCTTAAGTATGTACGTGCGCGACAAATAGATGAATAACTCAATAGTCGGTCTCTTGAAGTCGGTTTTTGTTTTTTGTTTTGTAAAATAATGTTCTTGTTTGGTAGGTAGGTACCAGGGGCGTAGCTACCGCCGTATCTGCCGTATCAATTATACGGGGCCCCGGGCCAAGGGGGCCCCCGACGTGCGTAAGCAAAAATTAATTTAAATTTTGAAATTTATTTTTATTTCAGAAATGACAACAAAGTAGTCGATAATTTTAGAAAAAATATATTATAATATTATATCTTTTTTTTCGTCTATTTTGTTTTCCCCATACAAAACGCCAATTTCATAGGTTAGGACCTAATAAATCAGTTTGCCGAAAAAACGGCAAGAAGAGTGTATATTTAATTTGAATTGTCAGTAAAAATTTTGGAAAAAGTGATAGATGATAATTATGATGAATAAATATTTATTTTAATTTTATGCAAACATTTTCTTTTCTTTTGTGAAAAGTCTTTACCCGTCATAAGGGCCCCAAATATTTTTTTTATACGGGGCCCCGCCAAGACACGCTACGCCACTGGTAGGTACCTTCCATTTTCATATTTCTATATAAATTTCATTTCCAGTCTCATTTAGAAATTTGTACGAAACTTATGAACGAAATTTCTTACGTACAGTACATCATTGCACGTCTGTTAAGATAGACCGTTGAGACCTACTTATTCTTAAGTACTTATCTTAATATATAAATCTCGTGTCACAATGTTTGTCCTTAATGGACTCCTAAACCACTTAACCGATTATAATAAAATTCGCACACCATGTGCAGTTCGATCCAACTTGAGAGATAGGATAGTTTAAATCTCAAATTATAGTCGCAATTTTAATTTATTGCAAATTATATATATACTGATAATTTTTACTATAAATTGACAAGTTAGCATCAACATACTACGGTTGCTATAGTTACGCAATGGCTTTTGACAGGACAACGTCTGTCGAGTCAGCTAGTATAACTATAAATTACGTGTCACGTTGTTTGTCCGCTATAGACTCCTAAACTACTTAACCGATTTCAGTCAAATTTGCACACCGTGTGCAGTTCGATCTAACTTAACAGATAGGATAGTTTTTAGATTTTTTTTTTTTAAGATCTCAATATAAAGTGTCTACCCGTGCGAAGCCGGGACGAGCCGCTAGTGTATTATAATTTCTATCACCATTGTACACAATTTATGCAATATTTTTTTACTTTACAGTATAAAGGTGAGAAATGTATCAGAGAGTTTAAAAGCGCTCGATAAGATCAACTTACTTTAATGTAATTTATGTAAAAATTTTAACTAGCTTACTATTTGAAAGTACTTGTTTAGTAGGTACATGGTATTTATTTAATAAATGCAAATGTGTTAAATCAGTGAAGGTAATATTATTTTAGGTTTTTGCATTCCAGCATTATTTATCTACTAATCATAAGGTGCAATAAAAAACGTCTGTAGGTTATATTAGTATAAATTTATTTCAAAATAATCAAGAGTCATAATGGCTGTTATGACTTTTGATTTTGAAACGAAAACATTTAAACATGGTAAAGTCGAGAGACAATTATTTCTAACACCATTATTAAGGTTAATATGTACCTTTACATAGATACTACAACTACGAATATGAATTTAGGTAAATATAGAACATATTTGATAATTATAAATAGATAGGTACTAAACTAAATCTTGAAGAGAGCTACATCATTTTAAGATTTTGCAAAGAGAAGTATTTCTAAAAGTATCTACATACGCACTATCTAAGTATAGATACATGATAGATAAATATATTCAATTAAAATTTAACGACACTGGTAGAATCATGAACAATCTACTACAAAGTTTTAGGAATATAAGTTGATAGAGTAGATAACTATTTAACCGATTAATATTGATTGAAAGAACTGTGATGTGACGAAACTACGAAGAGATACGACGAAGTAAGGACATTACGATATAATTTTACGATTATTAAGTTAAAATTGCTTACTGAATCTACCTACATGCTGATCTAAGCATCTAGCCAAGCAAATATTAGATTTTTTATAGAAGTTTGAAAATTCACTACAAGACTGGTTCATGTGTGGAGCCATAACATGGAAGATCTTTTGATATACATTCCTACTTACCAACATAATATAATAAGATATTAAAAATGTACTAACATATTCCTTTTTAAATAAAATCTAAAAAATGTATTAAACAAATCATCAGTCCGCATTGCCCAAGACGGAGTGATGAAATGTCATAAAATTAAAAATAAATAATTATCCAAAAAAGTATGATTTTAAAAATGGAGCACCAATTTTTTTTCAACGTGGAACAGCTATTAGGGAGAAGTGTAATATTTTAAAATTCCATTATAATGTGAGTAAATATAATTTATGCGTAAGCATGCGAAAGGGATCATTATTTCACTACGTTGACACAAAGATTCGAAACTTTTTTTTACTAAGAAATATCTACTCGTACTAAGAAAAAGTGACATATAATAAGACTTAACTACCTAATGAAGAAAGATATTACTTTAGAAGTAAGTACAATTATTAATATATTAATACTAATTTATGTGGGTATATGAACTTCTAGTTCTGATTTAAATATTTCGTACGTACTACGGTTTCTATTATCTACACAGCATTTTGTGTTTTCTTATTTTAATTCTAATATTCTTAAAAGGTAAAGACAAATTGAAATTATGTTAATGTACCTATTAATCTATAAAGAGCTGAAAGTATTTATTATGTTTGAGAAGCTTAATATTTCTATTTACTTATATATTATATTTAGACAAATAAATTACCTTCTATAATAGATGTATTTAAAGAAAGAAAAGCATTTTTTACCATAAGCTTGGTTAACAATTATTAACTTAGTTATAGCATCTAACATCTGACGTTTCTAACATTTATATACGACTATATTATTTGAGATACATACGTTTCTATTAATGAATATATCAAGAGATAAACGTTTTTCCTACTCTAATAATGCTATATTACACGTTTCAAAATTTACACGTATTACATAATAGAGATATATTTGTTAAGTTTAGCTACAAATGATTAATTAAGTGAATAATTTCAATGTAAATCCAATCAGGTAAATAAATAACTAAGCGTTTTATTAAAATAATCTTTGGTATTCTAGCAAATAAATGATTGGGTATAAATCTACAGGGTGTAACAGAAATTTGTTTTGTAATAGGGTTTTTAGGTCATTATAAATTGTTCCAGCGTCAACCTTAATGCTCTTTCCCTATTTGTATTATTATTCTCTACCATCTAAATCTAAAGCTAAAACATCGACGGTTTCCTGAATCCTTTAACATGTTATGTTCTTATTTCTAGGTTTCTCTAACATATACACATTCAATTTGATTACATTTTTATAGGAGATAGATTAGAAGTAGAGTAAATTTTCGATCTTTTCATCCATATAAATGTATTTTGACCATTTCAAGAATAACGTTGTTGCCTACCCTACTATATCCAGTGGCATCGTTTACACTTGCAGACATATAGGTAGCCCTAAAGTGTATTTTTCACATCCCAAATTTTCGCCCAAACACCCAACAATTCAATCATTACGACAGACTCGGAAGTGGCAACCATAGACATACCTACAAACTGTACGAGTAATATAAGTATCTAAGGTATTTCAAAAGCGTCTCTTAAATATGCGAATATACTACAAGACAGAGTCACTAATTTACCACATTCATAAAGTCCATAGACGCATCCACGCCAACATGAGTTTAAATAATAATTCGACGTCTACCAAAGCATATAAGTTCTCATGATATCTACGCGTACGTCAAGTATTAGTAACGTATTTTATGTTTTTTAAAGCAGAGTACTACAACGAATTTCTGGAAAATCTCATAATTTTGCTCACTGTAGAAATGACGGTCAAGTGTGAAAAGTGTTGTTAAACGTAGTAGACGTCAAAGGAGAGCGACGCTCAGACGAGTGCAGGGGCGGAAGCAAGTGCCGGCGCCGAGGGGGTGGGGCTCGTCGGAGTGTGCACTGCGGATGTGAGGCGCACCCCCCCTGACTCCGACACCACCATGCCGTTGTGAACCGTTCCGTTGCCTTCTGTATCCGCGTACGGGGTCGTCAGAATAGTAAGCCGCTGGAATTTGGTGGAAGAAATTGTTTTAAAATAGTAGCTGAAATATTTTATCTAAATGGGGATAGAAAGAGGGCAAGAGCAAGGCTTACCTCGAAGAAAGTGCCCTTTGTAGTAAGGAGTTTGAAGATAGCCACGGTCGGAATGCACATGACACTAGAGCCAGCTATGGCCCATCCCAGCGCATTCGCCCAGCCCGGGTACACGTAGTTCTCGTACTGCAGAGGTTCATAGTCCAGAAGGCCATACACAATAATGAATAGCAGAAATATGGGAGCAGCGAAACGCCAGCATACGCGCCAGTACAGGCCGGGTCGGAAGCCAATCATATCGCGAATATCTTCGCAGAACCTGTCAGTACCTGAAAACAGAATCATTCACTTGGATTGCCTCTACCTACTTCAGATAATGCTTTACTTACCAAACAAAAGTAACAGACTTAAATTATGTACATTACCATAGATCCAAGAAACAGCTATAGCCTCGAAAAACACTGCTATCAGTATGGAGTAGCCTGCCGCGTATCTGTCCAGCAGTTGGAAGAAGTAGAAACCACCCTGCGTGCAGGACGCCAGGCCCACGAAGAAGTAAAGCGTGAAGAGACAGGCCACGAAGATCTCGCGATGTCGTCCGATCGGAGGGAACTCATCGCTCAAAGCGGTTATAATAGCTTCGGAGCCACCAAACTGGAAAACATCAAAAATTCTTTGATAATGTTCCTAGATTACCACATTTATGTTTCAACGATCGCTAAATAAATCTTACTGAGCTATCCAATCCAAGAGTTAGCAGCATCATAAAGAAAATCAACGCCCAGAAGGTGGATCCCGGCATGGTAGCGATAGCTGCTGGGTACACAACAAACACAAGTCCTGGTCCTTCTGTGGCCACATCTTGGATGTCTTTACCCGACGCGTGGGCCATGTATCCGAGGACGCTGAAGATTACGAAGCCAGCGATGAAAGACGTGCAGGAATTGATCACGCTGGTGAGGATAGCGTCCCTGTAGACAATGTAAAGATACAAGTAAAATTCTATAAGGAAACAGCTGCTTTAAAATATCAACAGTTATTATGGTTATATAATATAATACCCATATGATACAAGTATGTAAAGAAAACTTAGAATATAAGAGAACGTACTTATAAACGTTGTTGTGGTATTTATTGTATGAGGCATAGGCGAGTAGAACGCCAAATCCAGGACCCAAGGAGAAGAAAACTTGTGTTGCTGCATCTACCCAAACCTACAAATCACACAATTATTGTAAGAACCAAACACTTAGAGACAAAATGAAAGAAAAAAATACAAATGTTATACTTATTACGCCAAATATACCTGTGGTTGTGTAATAGCTTCAAAGTTCGGGCTCAGATAGTACTGGATTCCGGTGGCAGAACCTGGGAGAGTAATGCCACGAACCAAAAGTATCAAAAGCACAGCGTATGGAAATAGAGCCGTGAACCAAACCACCTGAAACATTTATCATATTAAACGAAAAATCGAAAAAGAATAATTGAGATAATGTTTTATTTTCCGTTATTTTACCTTTCCTGAAGTACTAATGCCTTTCCACAAGGAGAAATAGCAGATGATGTATACGGCGAGCAAGCAGAGAGCCATGTCCCATTTGATCGTACCCAAGTCATGCAACCCCTCGCTCCCTTGAAGTTCTAAAATAAAACGACTGTTGAAAAAAAAATAAGTTAAGTAAGTTATTTAGCTTGTATACCAATACTGAAAATAATTTAGGTGAATATGTTGGCATAAGTCTTAAGCATAGGATTTAATCTGGGTGTTCCGCCATGTTGGATTTAAGTTGACGTCACACGGCTAACCATGCATTGTTATATTTGTTATCCAAACTAAACGTGTATCTTCTTCTTCTTTATATATAAAAATGAATCTCTATTTCCCTTGGTCATCGCATCACGCTTAAGCGGATGTAACAAATTCGCTAACTATTTTTTGATGTGTTAATTATTGTCAGGAGAAGGTTCATGTGAAAGAAAAAATTAAGAAAGTTGAGTGGAACATTAGAAAATTAAGATTTAGTTAAGACAGGACTACGTCTGTCGGGACAGCTAGTCTAATATACAAAATTTCACCGGTTGAAGATACATATTTGTTTCAAAATTTACTTGAAGTTGAGTTGAGTTGAAATTGTTGCAAGATTCCACCTGAACAAACATAGTTACATACATTGCAGGTTAAATAAAAGCTTTTAAAAATGTCAAAGGTAAGTACTGACTTGAAATATTCAGAAGCAGCAGAAGTGAATGGAGTAGTTGGAGGTGCAGATGTGATATTGCGTGCGCGGGTCCTGTTGCCGTTTGTCGTGTTCCAAACCGCTTCAAACTGTAAACACAACTGGTTTTAAAACAACTGATTTTTTCAGATAAAGGAGTCTGCCTTTATCTGAGTTTTTTGTATTTGTTTATGTACGAGTAATTGAGTGACGAGACGAACAAATCGCTCGCTTGATGTTAAACGTCACGTTTGCCCATAATAACAGGTCTGTGCCACCCAGAATTTTGAACTCGCAGAATTCAAGACCCTGCGTGGCACAGCTGCGCTCCTCACCCTGAGATATAAGTTGTTTAATCTCCCGTTTGCCCTGTAATTTCACTGGAAACAATGCCCTTCCAACCGGAACACAGTAATGTTTGCAATAATATAGGCAAAATATTCTCGCCTACAATAACTGACACTCCGTGCAAGGCACTTGCCAGTCCTGGTCGGTGTTGGATCGATATAGGTATAGTCGAATAATTTTCAATATAAAGAATATTTTTTGCCTTACACGTTCTTACGACGGTCATGGTATAGTACGGTATAATGGGTGGAAATCTTAAGGAATAACTTTTAATGCATTCAAACTGACAGGTCGGCAAGCAGGTGTGTTCCACTCGTTGTCGCAGTTGGTCCACGGCAGCATGGTGGTGAACGATGCGAAGAAGAACCGCAGAGCCCAAGCAATGATGACATTGTAGTAGAAGTCCACGTAGAAAGCGATCAGTACCACCGCATACCCGATACCTAAAGGACAAAAACTAATCAATTTTTTTGTAAACAGGTATTTAATCTTCGAGTCACCTTTTCATTTTTTCAGCATTGTTACACATTTTCTAAGTTACCACAGCATTACTTTTCAACCGACAATATTTCAAATAACATCAAGAGAAAGAAAGCATACGGATGAATAAACTTTTATCGGTCAATTCCAGGGTTAAATCCATTTTAGTAAAAATGTGCTCTCTCCAAGTGGATTTCCCGCCACCTTTCCACTCCATTACCAATTTTATATCTCGAAAATCATATCGTAGCGGCAGCCACTCAACGTAGAGCCGACGTGACAATCGGGTGAAATGAAATCACGGTATAAGCCTCACAAATCTACGAGGCCGGGCTTTGAGAGGCTCGAGGCCCTCGCGGCTCGTATGGAGCACTTAAGGGGAGCCCTGGAAATGGTGTCAATTATGGGAGTTAAGTGCGAGCGAGGGCGCGACGGTGACACGGTCTGTGTTTAGCATGAAACGGTCTTGAAGTGCTAACTGACCGGTAGAAGGGTTTTATTTTTAGCCGTCCAAAACATTCCCAAAATGCTTGAAATAATGAGTAAAATAAGATGTAAATTCTAAAAAATAAAATCAAGTTTTTGGTGAAAAATTTGCATTCATAGAACAAATCACGATTACATTCAGAATTAATAATCTTCAGCTTCTAAAGCTTCGTCTAGGACTCTAAGTAGTTGACAAATATAATAAGCCCTGCTTGATATTCAGTTCATGCGTTAGGAACAAAGTAACAGCAAAGTACCACTCAGCCGGCGATTGCGGCGGTGGTAAGTGGTAAGTGCAGCGCGGCAATAATTTCAGACTTGAGACACTTTGCGTCTCCATTCCGATGACATTAGCGCTACGTGACGGTCGCCGCCGCTCGTAAATATGGAATGTGAAAAATGTGCGCCTTTTTTACTTCGAAGTGATATGAAATCTGCGAGTAGATATGATTCCTACAAATAAGTTTGTTCAAAAACTATGATGTTCAAAATAATGTTGGAAAATTAAAATTGTAATTCTGAACAATGATGAATGTTTTTTCAGCAAGTGGTGGAAATTAACTTATCCCCTTTCTTTGCGCTTGCTTTTTGGTTACTATTATAATTGAAATTAAATTTGTTCATATGCGTTTTTAAATACTAATGACAAAAAAATATTTTAAATATTCTCTTTAATAACATAATTTGGAATTCAGACACACATTAACGTTGCATTTACGCTTGCGAAAAAGTACGATATTTTTTATTTTTAAATACCTAGAAAAAAATTACGTTGAAACTAAAATGTCAAAATAGCGTCAATAAACCTACCTTTAAAAAGCGGCACCAGTCGTCCCCAGCAGGTGATGGCGCCCTTGCGATGGAACTGGCCCAGCGCCAGCTCCATGTAGAACAGCGGGATGCCGCCCACCACCAGCATGATGCAGTACGGCACCAGGAACGCTCCTACATCGATAACATATCTATTGAGTTCTGAGAGTAAATTTTGAATCGATCGCATGCGATTTATTTTTCTTGGTAATCTCAGAGATTTTGTTTAAAGTCAAAAGTCCCCGGAATCTATACCAATATTATAAAGAAGTAAAGTTTGTGTGTTTGTATATTTGTTAAATTGTAAGGGGTAATCTCGGGATCTACTGAACCGATTTTAAAAATTCTTTCACCAATAGAAAGCCACATTATTGCTGAGTGTCATAGGTTATATAAAAAACCGAAAAATAAAAAGGCTTTTACGTGGTAGTCCGTTTTGCAAAGTGAATCGGAGAAAAAACGGTCCGAACGGCGCGCGATGGCTTCGGGTTTAATTAACATTATGCCCAACGAAGTGGGCAAGGGTCAGCTAGTACATAGATAAGGAGGACGAAATGAATGAACCGTGTGAATACTTTAAGAGTTGCGTCATATACTTGAAACATACGGATATACCTACTTACTTATACTTAAGTACCTACCTACGTAAGCTGGAACATATACTATTATGGTGACACCGTTTTTGAACTGATTTTAACTATTACGTGTTGACGGTGTCGCGGCGGTTTATTTACCTATATATAGTACACCTAAAACAAAACATGTGTTTAGTTGGTACCTACTTATACACAAGTTAAATAAAAGTTATTATGGCGATTATTTTCCTACTTTCCATAGCTGAAACTCAACTTTTTGGACAGTTGCCTAAAACAGATCCATAATTCAGAATTGAATCGCCGTCAAGTTTTGGTAACTTTATTCTTATTCGAGTTAGCAAGAGCTCATACTCGGCAAAAATGCTTTACGTTTTTACTTATAAACTAGATAGTAAATAAACCATGATTGCATTTACTTAGTGGCTAAGTAGGTATTATTTCTTCCAATGAACTGTAGAACAATTTCCCAGACTGCTCTCAATAGAAATAAGTCGCGATTCCGAGCCAATAATTCCCGGAGTCCCGGGAGGGCGCGAGGGCGACGCAAATTGTCCTCTAATTGGCCTTTTAAGACGCTCTCACTCCTCAATACGCTTTTATGGAGACAAGAGACAATTGAGACACTTTGCAGATATAAACGCGATTCGCAAGAACAATTTTATTGAGTTTTGGAAAAGAATTTAATCTTGACCATGTTGGCTTTTATTTTCTTACTTTTTTCGGGTAATCATGGTAAGTAATTATTGTGAATGCGAAAGTAACTGTCGTTATTTATTGTTTTAACTTCTACGGTTTTAATCAGCAGGGCCGATCTGAAAATTAGTGACCAATATTTTTACCTAGAAAATGAAGCACAACCAGGGAATCACAGGCGAAACTGTGGGTTGTAGCTAGTATAGATGTAAAATAATTATTGTAATTAATTTTATATTACGTATAATAAAGATACACTCAAACATAATTGTTAGAAATAATCTCCAACTAATTTCGTAGCACTCGTAGCGGGGTCTACGAAGTGTCTACAAAACCGAATGATTTTATTTTAACAAAATTGGTAGGCACAAGTCCATAGTAATTTTAGTTTACATCTTCATTATTCATTACCCCACTTAGAGCTAGCTTGAGGAACTGCCGGTTAGCAGCTAATCAGTCGAAGTACGCGACCAATTGGTAAACGAGCTGCTTCCGTCTTTAATTATGTGTGAAGGAGTGTATCCCACGCAACAAGACGTGTGGATAATCTAAGACTATTCTCCTAGATTTTGAGGAATTCTGAACCTATGACAAGTTCATTTGAAGTGTAATATATTAATTTGGTTCATAAGTCAAGAGCGCGCAAGAGCAAAGACAAGAATTTAATAAAATTTATTTAGACTATTAGTTCGCGGCGAACTGAACCTCGCGTCCATATATCTCCACAACCCTTTGATCGATTTCGCTCATATTCAAACTTAAAATTGTATTGAAATGAACTATTTGCCTGCAAAATTTTATGAAGATCGGATAAACGATACTCGAGTTATCGTCGGACAAACATACAAACGCTGATTTGTTCCCCTAGACGGACACCTCACTTCGCTCGGTTAGCAAAAGGAAAAGTGAACGTCGTCGTTAGCGTCGAACCAAATACATTTCTCTGTTTTTATTAATAATAAAAATAAGTAAAAAAACTTTTTAAGTTAAACGGTTTTATGTTAAAAAAATGTACTAAAAACAAAAAAATAATAAAATAGATACAGTCGTGGGAATTATAAACATTTGCATAGACTAGACTAAAATAAAACCGTGGGGCACGTCACAACGTCTCTAACTTAACTAACTTAACTCTCCCCACGGTTTTATTTTAGTCTAGTCTATGCATATGTTTATAATTCCCACGACTGTATCTATTTTATTATTTTTTGGTTTTTAGTACATTTTTTTAACATAAAACCGTTTAACTTAAAAAGTTTTTTTACCTATTTTTATTTTCTAGTTTTTAGTTTTTATTTCGCATTCTGTTTAATTCATATTGATAAAACCTAAGTTATCCGCCATTTGGTAGAGGCCACCATCTTGGATTTTAATTGTATATAGTACATTGTATTATACTGGTTGAGCACTTTCATTTGATACCCATATTGATGGGATCGATAAAACCTACGTTATCCGCCATTTTGTAGCGGCCGCCATCTTGTATTTCAATTTTTTATAGTATATTGTATTCTGCTTGTTGAGCCCTTTCATTTGATACCCATATTGATGGGATTGATAAAACCTACGTTTTCCGCCATTTTGTAGCGGCGGCCATCTTGAATTTATAATGATAATGAATAAACATAATTGTATTGTCACCAAAATCCAAAGTGTATACAAAATTTCAGATTAATCGGTTGACAGAAAGAGGGTGAAATTTGAATTACTAAATTTGACCCAAGAATAAAGAATAAATAATAAATAAAACAAACGGGGTGAACTAAATAAAACCGTTTAAAATACTATTCAGAGGGCTTACCTAAAATGAGTTGTAGCCTACCCGATAATGAATAAATAAACTCAGCATTGGCGAAAATCTATTAATTTAATTTTCATTATAATTTTTAATTAACTTTATCCAGTCAAGCTCTTCAACGGATGAAATACTATTAAATAGTTCGAGTCAAGATTCTAAAAAGTATACTTAACTCCTAAATCTACTCCAACTCCTCAAAATTTTGAAAGCAAAATATACCAAAACATTAAATTGCCAGCTATTCCCAAGAGGAAGCCCATAGAGAAAGATGGTCGGATTTACTCCAAGCCGGTGCAACAAGTCGCGCTGGGTTTCAAGTCGGATCCAAGGCGAGCCGACTCACTTAAAGTTCTCGATAATGGCTTTGTGAAGCATCGTTCTTGTCAGGATTTAGTAAAGCGATCACATTTGTGAGTGGTTGACCAAAAAGGGACCTGGAGGGATTGGAAACCGTTATTTATTTTTTTTGAATTTTTTAATCTGTGGTGTAAATGTCTTTTAGCTTTGTTTTGGTCTAACCTGAATATTTTTAGGTGCCGTAGTGTTTTTTTATGATTTTTTTTTGCGCCCGCGCACGAGTCGAAACTTGTTTCTACACGAAATTTCAAACGCGATTTACTCGAAATCAATTATTATTATTATTTTTGAGTTATCTTACATGGCTGGTTTTTTTTTCTTAGATCAACTATCATAAGTACTACCTACTAGTGTTTGTACTTAATAAATAAAATAATAACAAATTACTATAAAAAACCTTCACATGCTGTGATCCTGTGGGTAGTCCCTACTTCACAGAAATCAGCCTTTGGTAGCTCGCTTTATAGAGTTCAGAACTCTCCCTACTTCAATCACCCCTTTACTCATAACTTAACTTCTAACTTTTCAGAACCTACGTACCTTCAGCAACAGTGCACACTTTTACATTCTTGTAAGGTTTTATGAAAAAAAAATTGTATGTTATTTATTCTTATCCTATGTATAGTTTTATCTAGGTATCTAACTATTCACAGTATTGTAATAAACAGTCCTGAATCCTCATTTAATTTACCGCCTCCGGAATAAATACCGAGACAGGCCAGCTAAGGTACGGCCTGCACGGACTGATCGAATCGTCTCGAACCAAATCCGGTCCCGACGGGCGGCGAATGATTGGGTATTACGAGATTACACCGGAACGTTCCAGATCGGTATTAAATCATCGAGGGTGCCAACCCTGGCATTGTTTTGCAGGAAATCGCTTCGGAATAGTAGCAGGCTTAATAGGGATAGGGAGAGATTTGAACTTCCAGTTTGATAGGTCAGACAATGTTTAGAAATGTTTGTAAAATTTGGTACGAGTAATGATAATTTTCATTTTGTAAACGTTAAAATTAAACGTTAGGCACATCAAGTTTCCCGTTGTTTTAGGTACTTACGAGTATTATTAATTAAAACGACTATACAGATATCGTACTTAGAAATATTACACAATGCACAATTGCACATCCGTCTCGACTAAATCAAATTAGTGACAATTTCACGATTTTATCTGTGCGTCAATACAGATTTTTTATAATTTTGCTAATTTTGAACGTCGGTTTTATCGATTCACAAAGTTCCATTGCACTGCTGCTGGGACAGAATAATAAATCTGTTAAGTAGGTTATTTAAAACTTATACTCGTGGATACACCGTTGGTATCTGGTACATATATATAGAAGGTACTAATTTTCTTCTTCTTCTCCTCTTATAAATAAAAATAAATCGCTGTTCGTTTGTTTCGCTAAAACTCGGGGCTGGACCGACTTGAATATTGTTTTTCACTTCTCCTGCTCGTAAAGTCCTACTTTACGCCCTGTGTAGGCGGACTAAAGCGGCGTTTTAAGCTCTTGTGCATATAAGGAACCTCTCTAAATAAAAACAAATTACTTTTTTGGCCTTGTGCGTAAAAATCCACTTTTACGCACAAGGGCAAAAAAGTAATTTGAAATGAGAACAGAGATTTGAGAGGTTGAAAAAAAGAGGTTCTATTTTTTTTTTTATTCTTCTATCGTGTAAGGAGTTTCCTCGTGTTTTTTAAAATACAAAACCTTTTTAAGAAATAGATTGTAGATAGTATTTTTTTTTACTCAGTGAGTTTGAAAAAAGGTTCTTGTTGTTTTATGTGATTTTTATTCTATTTATGTGTATTATGTTATTTTGTTTTAATTTAAATTAGTAAAAATAAATTAATAATTTTAAATTAAATCTATTTCTTTATATTTTAATTTTAAAACATAAATTTGAATGAAAAAAAAAATTTTAGATTAGTTTAGTTTTATTGGTTTAGTTTTTTAATTTAATTATATTGTAATATTAAAAAAAAAAAAATTAAATAAAAATGTAGAATTTGAAATTAACTGATTAAATAGTAAATTAAATATTTTTTTAGATTAAAATGAGTTTTTTTTATTTTTATTATTTAGTTAAATCAATTTTTTATATAAATTTGAATTTGTTTTTTTTTTTAATTTTTAAATATTAGTTTATTTTTTTTTTGTTTTTTAATTTTTTATATTTTCATTTTTATAATATTTCCTCGCAATCGACGTGAAAGAACTCGGGCATAAAACCCATTTTATCCTCGACTTTATATCCGCCCTCGCCTTCGGCTCGGGCTAGCTAAACGTCTCGTATAAAATGGCTTGTTTTATGCCCTCGTTGTACATATTGTACAATCTACTATTTTTGTTTTGTTTACTCTAATACAGGGAAGATTTAAAAGTAAAAAAAACAGCTGGTGAAACCGGCGGGTGCAGCTAGTTCATAAACAAATCTCAATCTGATAATATAATCAGTTATAGGTACACGTACACTAAGCACTTATGTGAAAGGTTTTAACCCTGACCGTGTGTCAGTACGTCAGAGGCCGTGATGAATGGCGGTCGCATGATGAAGTGCCGCCCAATCAATTAGCAGTGGAGAATTGCTGCCGTCGCCACTCCGGGTTGATGGCGCAGAATAATACCTATAGCTTTGTTTGGTACCTAGATTAATAGGATCATTATGGGATAGAAGTTGATTTTCAATGTTTGTACAATAAAATCATACGTACGTGTGAGTTAATGAAAAACTGATGAGGCATCATTACTGGTCTAACATACTTAGCTGTAATAAATCTCAATGAATTGACTTAAACAAAACATGTTACTACTATGTTAAAAAAATGTCTAGACTATTGGCTAAAACTTGTAATCGACCCAATAAAATCTACGAGTAGTAAATCTACGTATGTGTGCACATCGAAAAGCTCATGCCGTCTTACGACTTAGGTCTTTTATTTTCTTGAATAACTGTATCTATACCTTAATTAACGTGTTGGGTTAATATACCTACCTAAAGAGTTCTAAAGACCTATCTAAAGAATTCAATGAAATAGTTGCTAGAAATATGTTTTGTGGCACAAAACCTCAGATAATCTTTTCCCATCGTACCTTAAGCAATATTGATCAAATTCCAAGTTTGCCTTGACTATTTCAAAGCATAAACTTTTAGACACTAAACAAATTGCCGCTAGCAATCTCGTCGCAGAAGTTCAAAGACAGGATCACATTTCGAGCAGCCGAGGACATCCGAGAATTGCCGTTTAATTGAATCATCGCACGATCGGTCTCTCGTTGCCCCTCCCCCCTCCGATGACCTTTCACCCCCTCCATTACCTTATTACCCTCTCACATTATTGCGTTACTAATTTTCCTGCACATCGAGTAGCTAACTAAGTTTCTGTCGGCAAAGGGCGCGCTTTGATTGTCAATTACTGCCTCTTGGACGGCAAAGGGTGACGCTCAAAGTCCAGGATACAATTAGGGTGGCAACTTTGCGTGGGATGTAAAACTTTTGCTTACACATGACAACTTATAGGTATTTGCGATCCAAAAATGATGTTGGCTTTCTTATCGAATCTTTATGATTTATTTGCTTTCTCTAGACACCTCTAGATATAAATAGATATTGATTTTCAGAACGCATCCATTTGTCTTTGATTTGTTTTGTTAATTGTTGACCATACTTTATTAAATTAAATTATAACGTGACGGTTTTTACTGGCAGGGCCAAATCCAAAGAATTTACCGCGGGCCTCAGATGGTATAGTTACGCCACTCGCCTTACCACCTACATAGCACAAATTATATACAATAATTTAAATGCCAACTTAAATAGATTAAGGAAATGTC
Organism: Alcis repandata; assembly: GCA_949125135.1. Classification (NCBI taxonomy): domain Eukaryota; kingdom Metazoa; phylum Arthropoda; class Insecta; order Lepidoptera; family Geometridae; genus Alcis; species Alcis repandata. The sequence goes on along the minus strand of OX421226.1, from coordinate 2,270,009 downwards.
TATGTTGAAATGTAGAGTTCAAAAATAATTAGGATATGGTAATCATCATTACAATACATCCTTACAAACAAATCGTTACTCTTCTTTAAAAACTTATACATTTTTCGTAACTACGCAGCGGTAGTAGGTTAAATATTGCGTCTATGGTACCACAGTTACTCGTAAAAACAATTTAATAAACGTGTATAGTACATGACAGCGGCACTATTTTCTGAAACTTGTGCGGTCCAAAGTTCAAAGGATCTCATTATGGTCGACTTCCGGATGGGCCTGCAAGTGCCATCTGCCGGCCGCGCTCGCGACGACTCATTTCCTTTGCCTTCTCGCTTTTGACTTGGTTCCTTCTTGCATAAGTCTTTAAAATCAATTTCCAAGAGCGTACTTGAATCTAATATAACATTCATAAAATTCAAAAAGTGGGAAATACGTTTTTCGTAACTATGTCAATACTAGCTGCGTTCCGCGGCTTCATCTGCACGGTGGTGAAAAATATATATAGCCCATGTATTATATTAATCCAAGGTAAAAGCTATACTACTAAGCTCAAAAACTCAAAATCAAAAAACTCCAGTTGTTTCAGCGTGAAGGAGTAAACAATAGTCAACAATTCAACATGCCAACAAACTTTCACTTTTATGAGATAAAATTAGTGAGATTACTAGGGTAGTAAGGTACTTTTTTGTTTCTCACAGTTTTCTTGTGGTAGATTTTGACTCTATAAATGAAACAACTACTGACGCAGTTCAATATATTAGAAGTAGAAGCCTGTATAAATGAAAAAACAACTTACACAGTTGAAGAAATCCAAAAGTAAATAATAAATACTCGTAAATAAATAATAACGTTTCACTCATAGCTCCCCACTAGGATACCCTGTGTCGGGGATGCTATGGAACACACACAAAGACAAGGACAACTAACACTCAGACCCAGAACAGATATTTAAATTCATCATTCAAACATCTGCCCGGCCGGGAATCGAACCCGAGACATCTAGCTTATAAGGCGGATATTTTTACCGCTGAGCCAAACAGGCCGTCAGTAGATGCTGAATCGAATTCAATCATCCACAGTTATACACTAACGCTAGCTCAAAGTCAAACCAAGCCTTTAACCCTCAGGTGTACAGGTGAAGCCTTTAAATGTGTGAAAACCACGTTAGTTTCCATAGTAAAAAAACTGACATAGTTAAAGAAAATCAAAAGTAGAATTCAATCACCCAAAGCCCAACAGCTCAACAAGTCTACACTAATGCTAGCTCAAAATCTAACCAAGCCTTCAAACCAGGTGTACAGGTGAAGCTTCAATTAACGCGGTCTCTAAGGCGGCCCTCGAGCGGCGGTGCAAGTCGATTGTTAGCCGCCCATTGTACGTCGAGGGCTCTACGCCGAGCTAGAGCGCAATCAGGCTCTGAATGTTCTATTTAATGACATGCACTGTACAGTGAGAAGTGTTGGGGAAAATGAAGCGTGTCGAAGATGAGTTGACATTCAAACTCATTGCTGAAGTTCTAATTCTTTTCGTTCGGTTTTCTTTATATGTTCTTCTTCTGATAGGACTTCTTATTTGTTTCAGCATTCCTTTCCAGATATGATAGGGTTTATGAAAAATTTTTATTTATAAAAAGCTACATATTGAAATAAACAATCTGTTTAGTTATTAAGTCATCTGTCTTGTGGTTAATTAACAGATTTTATGGTAAGACTTTTAAAAGCTGTCTATTAAAAAAAAAATTTTATCTCATTGAATTTACTTCTGCTATAATTTTCGGATCTAATTTGTATTTTTTCGTGATTTTACAAATTAAGTAAAACTAGCCATGTGAGCCTTAGGATTAAATTAAGAGATTGATTTTATCAATAGTTTTTACCAAATCTGATTATCACTCAAATTATACCTTTTTATCCCAAAAATAAAATAACGTTTTTTGTAGAATAGAGCTGGTGAAACCCTGAAGCGCGGCTAATTGCACAGATACCTAAGTACATCCATCTTTAGCACAATTTAACTGAAGCATTTCAGAGGCACGCCGCGAGTGAAAATTAGCGCGTAGAGTGGCACTAAGTGCCTATTCACAGCATGCACCTCTCAGTTCCAAGCGAGACCACACTTCGGTCGCGGCGAGTTACTACGAGTATCCATACCCACGCAGCTACTTGCAGAATATCTATCGGACTTCATTATCAAACTTCCATCGTACGAAAACTAATGGATTGTGGCAAGTGGGTTGTGTGAAGAGAACGATGTAGATAGATAGATAGATAAACTCTTTATTGTTCACACCATAAATTACAAACAAAAGGATTATAGCACCTAAAACTAGTGCGACAACTGGCGGCCTTATCGCTAAGAGCGATCTCTTCCAGGCAACCTTAGGATGGAGAGGATAGATAAAAAATACAATAAGTATGAGTATAGTTCAATAAGGTGTAATCAACTTATGCATTGGGCTGACGGCAGGCATCAGTAGGTGTCAGTAGCCTTTACATGTATGTAACCATAGCAAGTTAGTAATTAGTAGTCACGACAATTAGTAGGCAATATGGAGGGTAAGCAAATTGACCAGTCACCAGGCCGATACACAAGCTTTCTCGGTTTTAAGATCGATCGGAGCCTGACATGGGAATCCCATATGAATAAACTCTGTCGCAGGCTGGGGAGCGCGTGTTTTGGCCTGAGCCGAGTCGCCAGAGTTGTGCCTGTCGATGTGGTAAGGATAAGGACGTGCTACTTTGCCACAGTCCACTCTCTGCTGCAATACGGCACGGAATTATTCGGCAGAGCTGCAGACTGGGAGCGCGTTTTTCGGCTGCAAAAGCGCGCTGTCCGTGCAGTCGCCAGAATCCCGTAGGATGTCTCCATACGTCCACATTTTAAGAGGCTTGTCCAAAGTCCCGGTAAAGTCCGGTCCCAGAGTTATAGCTCGGCAGCGCTACGAGTACGAACGCTACGGAGTGCTACGAGCTACGCCTACGCGTTTTGCGGTTATTTTTCATCAAAAATTATAAGATTTTATTTCATTCCCTTTTTATTTGGTATCTTAGTAATTTTTTTTTTTCGTTTGTTTTCTTTTTTAGTGTGTTCTTTTTTAGTTGTAACTAGATTATTTATTAGTTAAGTACCTATAAGATTTAATGTAAACTTTTAGTAAACAAACCTTTTTGTATTTGTATTTTGTAAAGACCGAAGTATCACATTGTCAAATCAGCGTTTTTACCTGAGGTTTTTACATGATTCAATCTAAAGTTTAGTAAATTTTTTTTATCTTGATTTGATATTAAAGTAGCATTTTATTTTGTTTTGTGATAGTTATTTTGTTTTTACAACCGTTATCAATTGGTTTAGGTTCACAACGTTCCATTTTAGAAATTTAACGGGAATTTATCATTTTCTAATCCGGCAATAATTAAGTTTCCGGATATGTCCAATTTTCCAGACGTCCATTCCCAAAACAGAAAAAAAAAATATCTTTGTAATCTGAAAACTTCATACATCCTAAATCAATTACTCACCCCCTCCATTCTCAAAATATAAAACGTAACACATCTCTGAAAACTTCAAAACTCCAAACTTATTAACTCACCCCATAAATTCACATGATATAAAATCGTAACGTATCTCTGAAAACGTCAAAAACCCTAAATCTAGTACTCACCCCCTCCATTCTTGTAGCAGAGGTACGGGAAGCGCCACACGTTGGCCAGGTCGACCGCGAACCCGATGACAGAGAGCAAGAAGTCCACCTTCTTGCCCCAGGTCTCGCGCTCGCCGGGCGCCGGCGTCGGCGTCTTCAGCGCCATCACTGCTCAACCACACGAAGCCGCCACCATCTGGAGATAAAACGTTGTTTAATTTCTCAAATCGCTATTAATTTTGTCTCCCTCCTTCTCAAATCGTGCTCCTCATGTCTAAAAATATCAATTGAAACCAGAATATCTGGAAATGTCCTTACATTTCCTACGTGGTACATTTCCTACATTTTGTCACTACGGTCATCGTACATACATATGTATAAAACGAATAAAGTTAGTTGATACAGATATTCTGGTCTCAATTGATATATTTAACCACTAGATAGATTTCCAACAATAGATAGATACATTCTTTATGGTTCACGCAAACCGAAAATTATAAACAAAAACGTATGAAAACTAGCGAGGTTACCAGACGTACCAGGTTATCTCTAACCATCTAAAACTTGCAATAGTTTATTATTTTTCTTAAGGATTTCGACCTACGCCCACACAAATCCCGTAATTAACTGGTAAACAATCCGGGACACTCGACGCGCGCTCCATTACGGACATGTACCTAATGAAGTGACAAATGTTATGCGGAGTGACAGAGGGCCGTCGAGTGCGAGCTGACCGCGTGACGCGAGAGCTAGGGCTGCCCGTGTTTTAGATTTCAGCATTTTTAATGTAGTGTTTGAGGTAAAGTTACGTATTTTAAGAAGCAACGTTTATTCGATAAAGAAAAAACAAGTAAAGTCCAGCATTTAAAAAGAGACCATATTACATTTAAAAATGTACAGTGCGGTGGAGTGTGAATTAAGTATCTTGAAACATAAAATTAAACTTTACAAACATTCGACGAAGACGTGTAAAGTAGAGTCAGTAAGAAAGTCAGTTAGAAACATTATTTATTACGATTGATCAGCTTTGCGTTACGAGCCTGAACAGTGAACACATAGGTACCTAAACGAATTTACAAAAAAAAAACCTTACGAATAAAACTGATTTATAAACCCAATCACGCAAAAGCAATTAATTGTCCGGGTGGCAGCCCTAGGTCAATTCAGCCAGAGTGGCTGTCACGACCAACGCTCCACTGCACCGGCTCGGGACTCGAAAAACCACAGCCACTGGAGCACTGCCGGATAAATTGGATTCTGCCGACGCAACGATGATTGCCGAATTGCATTCGATTAACTGCTTACGTTGACCTATAGACATGTTAGTCAGCGGTGGATGGAAAACGGTTGAAGATGATTATATTTATGTTAAATATACTTATCTATGTAGTTTTTGATAATATTGCAAATAAATATTCAGTGGAAGCATATTACTTTATTCTGAAGTTTACTGTGTAATTTCGACCAATAACGTTTTTATTAAGTTGTAATTTTAAATCTAAATATTTTATTCCTACAGACAAACTTTTAGTCAATTTAGAATACATAATTAAATTGACTGTGATCGTAAAATTAAAATAACTAGGAAATGATTACTAGACGTGCACTATTAATTTTATTATTTGTTTTACCCAAAAGTAAAATGTTTAGTTATCTGCAATAAAAGGCTAAAATAATTAAAAAATGTTCGTAGTTCTGCTAGGTAGCACAACAAATAGGTATATTAGCAATACCCATTTGAATGGAGCAGTGGCATCCCTCGATCGATTTCGATTACGCGAAGAGCCCTCGTGAACAGAACAACGAGATTCTAAGCTTAATACGGCGTGCGATGATGTTCAGCGGTCCTATCAGCTAATTTTCGAAGTTGGTAATTTAGTCCCGCAACGGGCACAAACTCGCGGAGGTGCCTCGCTCACTGGCGAAGTCGGATAAGTCAACACACGTCATGGGTCCAGCAGTATACAATAAACTACCAGAGCACATCGCCACTGCGCCCACTATGGGCAGTTTTAAATCACGGCTCAAGCGCTGGCTTGTCGAGCAGACGTTCTATAGCTACGATGAATTCATTGAATGTGATTATGTTTAATTTTAATTATTAATTTTTACACTGTGACATTTTTTATTATTATCTATGAATGATAATTTATTATTTTTATTTAATTTCTGTTCGACCTGTAATATGTATTACCAATAAACTGATTATGATTATGATTAGTTTTCCGTTTTTTCCGAGATAGTTGGACGACATTGTCAAAGTCGCGGGTCGTACCTAGATCTGATTGGCACAGGACCGAAGCAGTGGGGGAGAGGCCTATATCGACCAGTGGGATAAGGAAGTTTCATAATCATGATTATGATGATGATAGCCGTTAAATTAGCAGATATGAATCTTATGTCCACTCAATCGGCTTAAAAATCGTGAAGCTTGAAAATTTTAAGCTAGAGTGCCGTTACTTTGGGCTTGAGAAGCTCCAGATTGGCCCGTATTGAATTTCATGAAGCCAGAACCGAACACCTAAGAAGTCCATGTCGTAGTCCCGCAATAATAAAAATTGCAAATTTTTTTAGAAATGCAGTTTCTTCAACTATCCTTCAAAATTGCGTTGATCATGTAGATTTCTTATCTAAATAGCTAACTACTTTTAATTTAATTCAAATAGGCTCAAGTTTGAAGGCTTTTTAAGACAGATCTAAATTTTCTAAAACTATTGGCATCTTTGTCTAATGGCTTGCAATGATAAAGACAGATATATTTTTAGTTAGTTTAGATCTGTCTTAAAATTCCTTCAAACTTGGGCCCACTAGCTTTATAAACGTGACTTACTTGTAACATTCAATGTTATTTAAGGCCAAAAAATATTTTAGATTTCTGATAGCCAAATAAGTAAAATCACCAGTACGTTACTTGGTAATTGGGAAATATTTAGACATAGGTACGACGAGATTTGTTTGCCGTTTTCCAATTCATTTGCGGTTTAGTTTGCAGTCTTCGAATAAGTATATTAGTTATTAGGCTGGTGTATTATTGTACGCTTATGAAAGCCAGTTTTGATGATAACAAATAACTAACAAATAAAAAAGTTTCAATTATCACAAATAAGTAACAAGTAAAATAAATAAACAAATAGATTTTTAAGACGGTAAATTAAACTTTCACTGAATTAGCGCCGTTAACGCGCTTACCGCTTTGTCTAAAAAGAATTTGAAGATTGTTCCATGACTAAATTGCGCCTTTTAATTCATTAGAATCTATTTTTTTGTCCTTAATTTTCCTGATGAAGTTCCCCAGATGTGATCGAAACCGAAATCGTAAGAAACGACATATTTTTATTGAGTATTTCCGTGTTAATTTTAACAAAATGTATTTATATCTACCTAAAAAATTCAGTTTAGTGACAACAGTCAAACAGTTAATGTCCTATCATTTTCCAACTTATAAGTTAAGTTATGCAGATGGTCGAGTTTAAACTATTTGTACAAAATTTTCTGGCAGTTTTATAAAATAATATCTAACAAATATATAATTAAAATAGGTAATTTGTAAGGAATCACATAAGCCAGAGATAAAAGTAGCATCAAAATAAAGGGCTAAATAGTTTTGGTCAGGATAGGACTACGCAATTCACTTTGAATAGATTTATGCGTAGCTCGTCGTAGCACGAGCCATCATGCTACGCAAGCTTCGTAGCATCAGTCAGATGCACGATATCAGTTTTCAATTGACATTTTAGGGCTCTGTTCTGTTTTCGAGGAAGAACCCTTAAGGCGAGACTAGTGCATCTGTCTGTCTGTATGTCCCAGACATTTATTAAAAAGTGTGTTATTATGGCGATATACATAATGTTACTAGTAGGCGAATACAAAACGTAAAAAGTTTATAGTGTAGAATCGGTTACAAGAATAGTCCTATTGCCTAAACAATAAAACATACAAGCGTCAATTTTTTTGTGATTTTGGTGCACATTCTGAAATTAAACTAATAATAATTTTAATAAACGACCAGGTCTGAAAAAAATACCCTTTTTTATGAGTGCGGGAGGATCCTCGGCGCTCCTTTCCATTTTACTATATTCCTGTCGCGATCGAAGGAGCTATAGATACGGCTCTACCGCCGTGTAGAGATAGGCAAGTAAACGCACTATCGAATTTAAACGTTAACTAAGTATTTTAATTTGATTTATAAAGGTAAAACTTCATAAAATCTTTCAGTTCCAAAAAAATATTTTATCAATTTTTTTTATTTATTTTAATAAAATTGACATTGTAGGAAGCGCACTATTTTTTAGAATGAGTTACAAAAGAACGTTCTCAGTAAAAAAGTATTATAGTTCACCAACAAAAATTTTACAGAGTTTATAATAATAACATGAAATTCAAAATCTAGTAGAGAATTGCGCGGACATTTTTATTTTAAAATCTGGACAACTTTGAAGCAACTTCCGTAGCCCACAATTTATCCTTGCTACGTTAAAAAAATAAATTTAAAAAAAAAAGCTGAGAGTGGGTACTCACGTGCGGCTCGGCGGGCGCAGCACTCGCGCCATGTCCGCGCAGCGCGAAGCCCTCGCCGGAGTGGCGCCGCGGCGGAGCGCGGCCGGGGGCGGACCGGGGGCACGCCCCGGGACACGGCATCTGCGCCGAGAACATTGCAAGTGACACTCTGCAAGGCTATCAGGAAAGGGTATGCTTAACCGAAAAAAGCTCCTAAAAGTGCGAAAATGCAAAATATCAGCTGTCCCATAGAAACATGTCAATGATACTCAAAATGTATGTAAAATGGAACAGTTGATGTTTTGGTAGAGGCTACTTATTAAAAGTTGTTCAAAGTGATGAGTACTATGATGCCTTTTCGGTATAGCATACCCTTTCCTTATAACCCTGTATCCTAAAAAGCAAAAATATTTTCTTTCCTTAAGAAATGACGAGATGAGTCGTACATTTGCCCGATCTTGATGCTTTTTCGTAACAATTGGCCAGATATTGGATGTAAGTACCTCTAGTATTGACTCCTATGGAAAAATGTGTGATTCGATAGCAAAAATATGAAAAACTGAGCAACACCATATCGGGCTTAACTTAAAACTGTTGAATTTCATACATTTTTCCATTAAATGAATAAGGTAGGTATACCTAATATTACAATTTACAAAATTTATAACAAAATAATGCTGGGGGTTATGGTAGGTTATGTTTCAAATACAATTTGAACCAAGCACTTTACCATCATCATCATCCCACATTAGATAACCGTTACACAAATTGTAAAAACCCCTACCCTATTATTTAAAAAAAACATTTCTACTTATTTATTAAATCTATTCTATCTACCTATATGCAAACTATGTATTACTAGCTATACTTAAATTTTCCGATTGCTAACGTTAACCTACTGTTTTGGCCAAGTGATTGTCTAGTGGGAAAACCTTGCGTTGTGATCGTAGAACCTAAGTTACGAATAAGTATGAGCAACCGAGCTACCTGAATAGATTTCCTAACAAATTGACTTACTCTAAGCTACAAGATTCCTACTACGTAAGTTATATAGGGTTATTCATAAAGGATATGCTAGGTTTTAACCCTTAACTATTTTTCTTAGTATTCCTAATGTAAAATTGACTTAAATAATTATCAAATATGATACGAAATATATTCTAAATTATAGTTTTTGACTAGTTTCAAGCCTAATAAGTTCAGAACAATATTTTACTAAGACTTTACTAAGATTTTACACCAAATATTTTTTTTGTTATTTATTTTATGGTTTTTATGTATTATGTTTGTATGTATTTGTACACATAAATTGTTGGCTATGGCCCCGCCCCTCCGCCGCGGTAAGCAATGTGTTTCGGCCCAGACTGGATACACTCTTCCGTTTTTACGTGTACAAATACACACCTCTGTGTGTTCCTAACATTAGAGCGCCTGACTTAAACGTCGTTATCATATTCAACTATCATATTCAACATATTTGAATATTATAACAACCCAAAAGCTAAGAGAAGAGGACATAATCTTTTGGCAAATGTCAGTCAGTCTGTCAGTCATTACATCCTTCATTTTTTACCTTTCACACATTTATTCATCAAGGAGCTTACTCATTACCTTAAGGTAATGAATCTGGTCCCGGAAGAACGAATGCAATCCCTTTCGATCCCTACCTAACCACCTAACTGCCTAACGCAATATAGCGACTGCAGTGAACAACCAACTAGAATATCGTTTTATTCTGAAGTTAGCGCGTAAATACATACTCTGGAACCTTTATCTAAAAGCATCTAATTAGACAACCAAGTCTAACACATAGTGTGATAAAGATGAATGTAACTCTCCCGTTACCATCTCAAGTCGTCAGTCTCAGATAGAACTTTCTATCAGTAGACTAAATGAAGAAGACTAATAATTAAGAAACCATCCACATAATGAGGTGCCTGTCATCCCGTTGGAATCAAGGGTAACCTCGGAAACATAGTTCCATGCTTAGGTTAGATAATTAATAGTAAGGTACTTTCCGTGGAAGCCTTTAGTATCTTACGAAGACAACCAACAATTACTAAACCATAGACATAAGAGGTGCCTGTCATCCCGTTGGAGTCAAGGGTAACCTCGGAGATATCGCTCCATGTTACAGCTCAGATAATTATCAGCAAAAGGATCTTTCCATAGAAACCTTCGATAAAAGTAGTGTGTAAAGAAAGATCATCGTTGACCTTCGAATTGAAGAGGTAAATTGACTTAAATGTCATCGTGTCGATTCAGAACCTATGTTCCATTAAATGTAAGACTCGGTGAGTCAAAATATAATATGTAAGACTTGGTGAGTCAAAATATTATAATATGTAAGACTTGGTGAGTCAAACATCACGTGAATCCACGTTGTGTAAATATTATTAAAATAGTAAAGAGATTTCCGATCTACTTTACATTTATTCGTATATTAAATAGTTACTCGTCAAACTATAGTTGGCCGCTCATCTGACAGCAACTATTGTCAACCATTCGAGATAGTTCGTATAACTTCGAATGGCTAACTTGGCAAACTAATCGGCTGCCCGATTTACTTTAATTGTAGGCATTCATAATAGATTCGGCAAACTGATCGGCTGTCCGATTTACTTTAATTGTAGGCATTAATAATAGATTCGGCAAACTGATCGGCTGTCCGATTTACTTTAATCGTTAGCTTATATATTTTAAAGTAGATTCTACAAACTGATCGGCTGTCCGATTTACTTGAATTGACCAAGACTTAAATTAAGACTTGACTAAGCTTAACCTTAACTAAGACTCCGCTAATAACACTTCGGCCGGGAATCGAACCCGCGACCTAACATAAACGTAATCGTGTATACGCTATAGTAGATCCTACTAACGCCCAGACTTTAATAACATGTCGGTCGGGAATCGAACCCACGACCTAGCATAAACGTAATAGTGTATACGCTATAGTAGATCCTACTAGCGCCCAGACTCTAATAACATATCAGTCGGGAATCGAACCCGCGACCTAGCATAAACGTAATAGTGTATACGCTATAGTAGATCCTACTAACGCCCAGACTCAGAACAGGTACTCAAACTCATCACCCAATAACCGTCGGATCAGGAATCCAACCCGGGACCTCCGGCCCATAGGATGAACACAATACCACCGTTTATACCGTTTACATTTATTTTATTATTTACTGCACCGAATTGAGCTAGCTTGAACTATTTTATTTTATTTTATTCTGATTTTACTTTGTTTGATTTAATCTAATTTTATTTTATATTAATATAATCTGATTTTACTTTATTTGATTTAACTCTATTTAATTTGATTTAATTTGATTTTAATTTAAACTAATTTCACTTTATTTGATTTAATTCGATTTTTATTTTATTTAGTTCGATTTTATTTGATTAAGCTATTTTATTTTATTTTTAATTTAATCTAATTTTACTTTATTTGATTTAATTCGATTTTATTTTATTTAGTTCGATTTTATTTGTTTTAATTTGATTTGATTTTATTTTATTTTAATTTAATCTAATTTCACTTTATTTGGTTCAAGTCTAATTTATTTTATTTTATTCAAGAATATTGTTTATTAAGCATGTCATCCTGCTCTAAGTATTTCACACAATTAACACACACAACGCGATACGTCCTGAAAACAAACACCAAAAAGAACACAAAATGCGATTAAAAGATTCTAAACAAACACACATGCACAAGGAATAAATTCAATTAAATAACTGGATTATAATAATCTCAGGAAAGTAGCTCCCCGTCGAACAGGAACAGGCCCTTAAGAAAACACATCCTAAAACACAAAAGGACACAAGTATCTTCAGTCAGTGACTAATACTATGTCCTAAGCGCTCCTTCTTTTGTATTTACATAATAGCAGACAAGTACCATATATTTATTACTGTGACATGTTTTATTACCTTTATTATTATGACATGTTTTATTCTCTATATTTATTGTGACATGTTTTATTACTCTCGTAGTGACATGTTTTATCTTTTATATTTTTTAATTATTGTGACGTGATTTATTACTCTTCTAATATTATGACATGTTTTATTATTGTACAAAGTTGACTTTACCAAATGTTGTAAATAGCATCCTACGGTATGATTAAAATGAATTGAATTGAATTGATAAAGCTATGACGACGTCTTTTAAATAATCTAGTAAATTGTGGTGCTATATTAATAGGTACTACCTTGTTGTCGGACCGAAAGGAAGTCCAAGATCAACCATCAACGATGTTTATGATCTTTGCTTAAAATACTTACACGATCCTAAATCAAAACTATTGATCAATATCCATAACCAAACCTCCATCTTTAGTGGCCCTCATCATTACGTTATGAATTTAACTTTTAAACTATTTTAAAATGATCCCTGAATTCTAAAACAATGTAATCACTGATATGGAAGTACACATAGTTAAAATGCGCACAAGAACTCCTCAAGATATTCTAAGGTCACTCACCCCGTGCGGCGTTCTCTTACGACACGGCGACTCGACGCAATACTTACCACGTTGCAGTTCCATCAAACCTTTTAAAAGTTCGGCAGTCCATCTTAGAATCCTTATCTGGCAACTCCCGACGGCTGGAACATCGCTTACCTATCTTCTTTTCTACCTGTACTTATTGAATCACACCTAAATTCCTATTCTTAAACTTTGAAAAACTCCCGAAATAAAAGCAATCTCAAACATGGCCGACGTCTTCCCAAGCCGCTCGTCGCTGTCTGTCCTGCTTCCGTTCCAAGCTCTGCTTAACCATCCGTCGACGACCAATCACAATCACATATTCTCCAATGCTCCCTTATGATTGGACGCTCGACCAACACGCCACCGCCGTCAAGGATGCGCCTTACATTTCTGGATTTCAAATCAAGTATAAATAATTGGCGCGTTTATTCATTTTCTCCCTGTGTCTGAGATCTATCTACTAATGTGAAATTTGCGATTGAGATAACTAATTGATTTATTGTTTTGTAATAACCATGTACTCATATTAAATAAGAATGTTTCTTTATTTGAATTTTTAAAATGAATACCTTTTTGGCTAGAGTACCTGCTACTGAGCATCCTGCCGTGTTAACTTATTTATTGTTGATTTAAGGTTTTAGTTTATAATAATAAGACGTAACAATTCCTTATTATAATAATAATGTATTTTGAGATCTTCGATATAGCTCAATACCTGATATTACTAAATTATGAAAAATAACGTATCTTAATTACTTCCTAGTGACCACACACATCGGTATTGCAAAAACCGTTCTACGCAGATTTATTTTGTTTTAGAACTTAATTCTTAACAAGTAATAACGGACCGTTCTTTTCTACGCAGTTTATTTGTTGCCATGCCTTGGATTTTAAAAAACCCAGAAAATTAGAATGTTGCCATTGCATTATTTTATGTTTCTAACAGGCATGTGTTATTTATTCGTGATAGTTTAATCCTAAATGTTCCAATGAAAGCCTTAATGTGCATTTATGTGACTCAACAATTCCTAATTTAATATTAAAATACTTTAAAATCCCTAATTTTAGCTCAACAAAATACTACATAATACAATTTTACAACGGCGGGACATTCTACGAGTTTTGAATTGATTGACTGGTTTTTACTACTATTAATGATAGACGGATTCTAAATATACCAAGATCAGTACAATTAATCTTATTTTCTTATTTAAATAATAGTTTAACATTATTAACCTTTATTCGCATCACTTTTAGAGTCTGCGTTCGATCCTGAGCATCCTTTGCAAAACACTAGAGCATTGCTATGATTTATCAAAAATCAACCTATTATAAATATTTTTATTTGTTATTTTTGTGAGAGATACGAAGGCTGTTTCGTTACATTCGACCCCTTAAATTTATAAAGATGAATTAATCGGAATAAATTTAACCAACAGTAATGATATCACAAATATAACCGACCAAATAAAAATATTATCACTCAAAAATTATAAACCCCTTATAAGTTCAAAAGTGCGAATTCTTTTTTGTCAATATTCAAGTTTCAACAATAAAATTTAAACGTGTGAGAATTTTTATAGCATAAACTCACACTACGTGTTTACGCCATAATATGTATATGTTTATGCCCTAGCACTATATGTGTAGTGTATTTAAACCGATCATGAAATAATCATCTTAATAAGTCCGACTCAACAACAGATCCGTGCTCCGTAAAAGGAATCTTTCGTACTACAAGATATCCGACCTCGGCAAGAACTTGGTTGTGAGTCAAGCAGTTAGAAGAACAAGAGAAAGTGCTTTCCCCCCTAACCTTTCGTATCAGCTACTTGAGATTTCACTTTCCCTCCTTACTTCGATCTTCAACCCTTTTGTGCCTCCTAGAAATTCCCCTTCCGGCACCTCAGGACCCTTAAGCTCTTGAAATCGTACATAAAATTCTGACTACCTCCGATCGGAACATGTAAGTGTGGGGAAATTGTGGTAACCATCATGTGGCACTGCGTGTGAGTATGAATTCAATATAAAGCGATTTCTATATCGACGGGGTGAATGTCATTTAGACTTAACCTAGCTCCAAACCCCTTTTTATACTGAACCGTTTGTGTAGTAATTGCTAAACCCTGACACTGACAACTCATCTCTAGTTCCGATGCTACTGTGCCCCAAAACCACTTCAAACTTTAAACTGTCTTACTTACATCCCTTATCAGAAATACTTTTCATTCGTCAACATTTTTGCTATTTAATATCACTCAGAGCGATCGTTTCACCGCCTTCCATTCTGTTCTAGGGAAACAGCAACATCTACGGACACTATAGACAAATAGATTGCACTTCCCCATTTAACTAATCATATGAATGTACTGACAGCACTCCGTTTCTATATTATCATGTATTTATGCTATTATTACTTTAAATTTATTTTAAATTTACTACAACACTTACTTATTTATTACTAGTTGTGACCCGCGGTGTCACTCAAGCAATTATGAATAACGGCGACAAAGACTGCGATGTTATAACTAACTGTATCATTATACTTGAACTGTACTACTCGTATTTGAATTTAAATTGAAATATTGTTTTCAACACTAAACTTGATCATTTTACTATGACTAACTAGTTTCTCAGTTGCTCCTCAGTCACTAAATATTTACGACTCGACCCCAAAGTCTTAGAATATTATTGCTATAGCTGGCCTACCTAATTTATCCTTTTAAAAGGAAACCCATTTGTATTACCTAATAATATGGCACTTCATTTTTTCGAAGAACTACTGGGTATTATTATTTTGCCTAAATGCTTTACTGACGCCTCAATTCTGACACTAAGTCTAACCACTCGTTTTCTGAGAACTATTGAAACCTATACGATTAATAACCTGTTTATAGATTATTTATAATCTTACTTACTTATTTTATTAATCTTATTTACGAGACTTAAAAATAAACGCTTCAGTCACAGCTCCCACCAAGATAAATCCCGTGTCGGGGATGCCGTGGAACACACACAAAGACAAGGACAACCAGCACACAAACCAAGAATAGATATTTAAATTAATCTGCCCAGCCGGGAATCGAACCCGAGACCTCTGGCTTATAAAGTGGTCATGTTACCACTGAGCCAAACAGGCCGTCTATGTACCGTTATTACTACTTTTAAAGGATCTTATGTCATTGTTTTAGTAATACGAGCTATAATTAAGTTCTAAGAACTTCTGATTGAATCTAACACTGAACCTATCTTGCTTAACCAAACATAAATATGGCTACTTAAGTCAACATTGCAGACCTTTCCGTTATAATATTTCTCAAATTGTATAATATTTATTTAATTAACCTACCTACAGACAATTTCGCCTATATGATCTAGCATAAAATATTCTATTTAGTTTTCACAACTGAGTTTTAGTCTTCTTACGTTCCGTTTCTTTATCTTGCTATCTCATTTAGCCTACCTAATGTTGAAACTCGTTTCTTGAACTGTGAACTATCGTGAGTTTACCTTTTTGTATATGAAACACAAACATATTATTATGTACTTATACATTTATCAAACATAATAATATCCTATTTACTTATTATTTGCAATCCTGTCATGAACTTGACTACAATATCTGTCAGTAGTCGCTCTTTAACCAATTCTATTTCTAAATCTCAACCTTTTTCTATTTCTACTTATCTGCAACGTTCGATCCCAACCCCAACTTATTTCCATAAAATCTTAATATGTGTCATAGCAGATGTTTTACTAGCTTTCCTAATTAATATTGTACAATCTATTCTAAACAGATTCCTAACAACAAACGTACAATTATATTTATACAAGCAGCTAGTAGTTACTATCACACGTATTACCTATTTCAAATAAATAATAGTTCCTAAATATGAATAATCCTAAATTACTATTTACCCTAGCTTAATATTGGCTCATACTTATTCTCGTCTCCTTTGCACGAACAACAAATTGTGTTCAAGACGACTTGAACACTTCTTAAATAACTAGCCTTTCTACATATCTTAACCGTACGACCCCATTTCCTTAAATTCTACGCATCAAACATTCATTAAAATAACAATTACAACGCGAAATCCTACTAAAAGCAATACAATAACGTACAAATCTAAATTTAACACTGTGTATTTTTGATATTTTTGCATTCTAGCTGAAATAATCTAACCGCGTAATAACCGAAGTACACATCCTGGTCACGGCGCACTAAATTGTAAAAACCCCTACCCTATTATTTAAAAAAAACATTTCTACTTATTTATTAAATCTATTCTATCTACCTATATGCAAACTATGTATTACTAGCTATACTTAAATTTTCCGATTGCTAACGTTAACCTACTGTTTTGGCCAAGTGATTGTCTAGTGGGAAAACCTTGCGTTGTGATCGTAGAACCTAAGTTACGAATAAGTATGAGCAACCGAGCTACCTGAATAGATTTCCTAACAAATTGACTTACTCTAAGCTACAAGATTCCTACTACGTAAGTTATATAGGGTTATTCATAAAGGATATGCTAGGTTTTAACCCTTAACTATTTTTCTTAGTATTCCTAATGTAAAATTGACTTAAATAATTATCAAATATGATACGAAATATATTCTAAATTATAGTTTTTGACTAGTTTCAAGCCTAATAAGTTCAGAACAATATTTTACTAAGACTTTACTAAGATTTTACACCAAATATTTTTTTTGTTATTTATTTTATGGTTTTTATGTATTATGTTTGTATGTATTTGTACACATAAATTGTTGGCTATGGCCCCGCCCCTCCGCCGCGGTAAGCAATGTGTTTCGGCCCAGACTGGATACACTCTTCCGTTTTTACGTGTACAAATACACACCTCTGTGTGTTCCTAACATTAGAGCGCCTGACTTAAACGTCGTTATCATATTCAACTATCATATTCAACATATTTGAATATTATAACAACCCAAAAGCTAAGAGAAGAGGACATAATCTTTTGGCAAATGTCAGTCAGTCTGTCAGTCATTACATCCTTCATTTTTTACCTTTCACACATTTATTCATCAAGGAGCTTACTCATTACCTTAAGGTAATGAATCTGGTCCCGGAAGAACGAATGCAATCCCTTTCGATCCCTACCTAACCACCTAACTGCCTAACGCAATATAGCGACTGCAGTGAACAACCAACTAGAATATCGTTTTATTCTGAAGTTAGCGCGTAAATACATACTCTGGAACCTTTATCTAAAAGCATCTAATTAGACAACCAAGTCTAACACATAGTGTGATAAAGATGAATGTAACTCTCCCGTTACCATCTCAAGTCGTCAGTCTCAGATAGAACTTTCTATCAGTAGACTAAATGAAGAAGACTAATAATTAAGAAACCATCCACATAATGAGGTGCCTGTCATCCCGTTGGAATCAAGGGTAACCTCGGAAACATAGTTCCATGCTTAGGTTAGATAATTAATAGTAAGGTACTTTCCGTGGAAGCCTTTAGTATCTTACGAAGACAACCAACAATTACTAAACCATAGACATAAGAGGTGCCTGTCATCCCGTTGGAGTCAAGGGTAACCTCGGAGATATCGCTCCATGTTACAGCTCAGATAATTATCAGCAAAAGGATCTTTCCATAGAAACCTTCGATAAAAGTAGTGTGTAAAGAAAGATCATCGTTGACCTTCGAATTGAAGAGGTAAATTGACTTAAATGTCATCGTGTCGATTCAGAACCTATGTTCCATTAAATGTAAGACTCGGTGAGTCAAAATATAATATGTAAGACTTGGTGAGTCAAAATATTATAATATGTAAGACTTGGTGAGTCAAACATCACGTGAATCCACGTTGTGTAAATATTATTAAAATAGTAAAGAGATTTCCGATCTACTTTACATTTATTCGTATATTAAATAGTTACTCGTCAAACTATAGTTGGCCGCTCATCTGACAGCAACTATTGTCAACCATTCGAGATAGTTCGTATAACTTCGAATGGCTAACTTGGCAAACTAATCGGCTGCCCGATTTACTTTAATTGTAGGCATTCATAATAGATTCGGCAAACTGATCGGCTGTCCGATTTACTTTAATTGTAGGCATTAATAATAGATTCGGCAAACTGATCGGCTGTCCGATTTACTTTAATCGTTAGCTTATATATTTTAAAGTAGATTCTACAAACTGATCGGCTGTCCGATTTACTTGAATTGACCAAGACTTAAATTAAGACTTGACTAAGCTTAACCTTAACTAAGACTCCGCTAATAACACTTCGGCCGGGAATCGAACCCGCGACCTAACATAAACGTAATCGTGTATACGCTATAGTAGATCCTACTAACGCCCAGACTTTAATAACATGTCGGTCGGGAATCGAACCCACGACCTAGCATAAACGTAATAGTGTATACGCTATAGTAGATCCTACTAGCGCCCAGACTCTAATAACATATCAGTCGGGAATCGAACCCGCGACCTAGCATAAACGTAATAGTGTATACGCTATAGTAGATCCTACTAACGCCCAGACTCAGAACAGGTACTCAAACTCATCACCCAATAACCGTCGGATCAGGAATCCAACCCGGGACCTCCGGCCCATAGGATGAACACAATACCACCGTTTATACCGTTTACATTTATTTTATTATTTACTGCACCGAATTGAGCTAGCTTGAACTATTTTATTTTATTTTATTCTGATTTTACTTTGTTTGATTTAATCTAATTTTATTTTATATTAATATAATCTGATTTTACTTTATTTGATTTAACTCTATTTAATTTGATTTAATTTGATTTTAATTTAAACTAATTTCACTTTATTTGATTTAATTCGATTTTTATTTTATTTAGTTCGATTTTATTTGATTAAGCTATTTTATTTTATTTTTAATTTAATCTAATTTTACTTTATTTGATTTAATTCGATTTTATTTTATTTAGTTCGATTTTATTTGTTTTAATTTGATTTGATTTTATTTTATTTTAATTTAATCTAATTTCACTTTATTTGGTTCAAGTCTAATTTATTTTATTTTATTCAAGAATATTGTTTATTAAGCATGTCATCCTGCTCTAAGTATTTCACACAATTAACACACACAACGCGATACGTCCTGAAAACAAACACCAAAAAGAACACAAAATGCGATTAAAAGATTCTAAACAAACACACATGCACAAGGAATAAATTCAATTAAATAACTGGATTATAATAATCTCAGGAAAGTAGCTCCCCGTCGAACAGGAACAGGCCCTTAAGAAAACACATCCTAAAACACAAAAGGACACAAGTATCTTCAGTCAGTGACTAATACTATGTCCTAAGCGCTCCTTCTTTTGTATTTACATAATAGCAGACAAGTACCATATATTTATTACTGTGACATGTTTTATTACCTTTATTATTATGACATGTTTTATTCTCTATATTTATTGTGACATGTTTTATTACTCTCGTAGTGACATGTTTTATCTTTTATATTTTTTAATTATTGTGACGTGATTTATTACTCTTCTAATATTATGACATGTTTTATTATTGTACAAAGTTGACTTTACCAAATGTTGTAAATAGCATCCTACGGTATGATTAAAATGAATTGAATTGAATTGATAAAGCTATGACGACGTCTTTTAAATAATCTAGTAAATTGTGGTGCTATATTAATAGGTACTACCTTGTTGTCGGACCGAAAGGAAGTCCAAGATCAACCATCAACGATGTTTATGATCTTTGCTTAAAATACTTACACGATCCTAAATCAAAACTATTGATCAATATCCATAACCAAACCTCCATCTTTAGTGGCCCTCATCATTACGTTATGAATTTAACTTTTAAACTATTTTAAAATGATCCCTGAATTCTAAAACAATGTAATCACTGATATGGAAGTACACATAGTTAAAATGCGCACAAGAACTCCTCAAGATATTCTAAGGTCACTCACCCCGTGCGGCGTTCTCTTACGACACGGCGACTCGACGCAATACTTACCACGTTGCAGTTCCATCAAACCTTTTAAAAGTTCGGCAGTCCATCTTAGAATCCTTATCTGGCAACTCCCGACGGCTGGAACATCGCTTACCTATCTTCTTTTCTACCTGTACTTATTGAATCACACCTAAATTCCTATTCTTAAACTTTGAAAAACTCCCGAAATAAAAGCAATCTCAAACATGGCCGACGTCTTCCCAAGCCGCTCGTCGCTGTCTGTCCTGCTTCCGTTCCAAGCTCTGCTTAACCATCCGTCGACGACCAATCACAATCACATATTCTCCAATGCTCCCTTATGATTGGACGCTCGACCAACACGCCACCGCCGTCAAGGATGCGCCTTACATTTCTGGATTTCAAATCAAGTATAAATAATTGGCGCGTTTATTCATTTTCTCCCTGTGTCTGAGATCTATCTACTAATGTGAAATTTGCGATTGAGATAACTAATTGATTTATTGTTTTGTAATAACCATGTACTCATATTAAATAAGAATGTTTCTTTATTTGAATTTTTAAAATGAATACCTTTTTGGCTAGAGTACCTGCTACTGAGCATCCTGCCGTGTTAACTTATTTATTGTTGATTTAAGGTTTTAGTTTATAATAATAAGACGTAACAATTCCTTATTATAATAATAATGTATTTTGAGATCTTCGATATAGCTCAATACCTGATATTACTAAATTATGAAAAATAACGTATCTTAATTACTTCCTAGTGACCACACACATCGGTATTGCAAAAACCGTTCTACGCAGATTTATTTTGTTTTAGAACTTAATTCTTAACAAGTAATAACGGACCGTTCTTTTCTACGCAGTTTATTTGTTGCCATGCCTTGGATTTTAAAAAACCCAGAAAATTAGAATGTTGCCATTGCATTATTTTATGTTTCTAACAGGCATGTGTTATTTATTCGTGATAGTTTAATCCTAAATGTTCCAATGAAAGCCTTAATGTGCATTTATGTGACTCAACAATTCCTAATTTAATATTAAAATACTTTAAAATCCCTAATTTTAGCTCAACAAAATACTACATAATACAATTTTACAACGGCGGGACATTCTACGAGTTTTGAATTGATTGACTGGTTTTTACTACTATTAATGATAGACGGATTCTAAATATACCAAGATCAGTACAATTAATCTTATTTTCTTATTTAAATAATAGTTTAACATTATTAACCTTTATTCGCATCACTTTTAGAGTCTGCGTTCGATCCTGAGCATCCTTTGCAAAACACTAGAGCATTGCTATGATTTATCAAAAATCAACCTATTATAAATATTTTTATTTGTTATTTTTGTGAGAGATACGAAGGCTGTTTCGTTACAAAATCTAGTTCCCTCAATACACGCCACGTAGCTGCACCTTCGGCTTTTCGTTTCCAATCGCTTCCAAGTGCCTTATACCTAAATAGCAGACCTAATCCTATCGCGTAGGCCGTAGGTACTCTAAATCTGTGAATGACGTCACGTGATATAATGAAATGAATGAGGAGTATACCTATATTCGGTACCCTTACCTTAGGCCCGAAATAAATAAATTGAATCAAGTCAAGGAGCGTCTTATAGTGTAGGTACCTACACCTACACATTTGCTGATTTGAGGTCCCCACTTTAAGATGCGTGTACTAACAGTTTTTAAAAGCCTGCAATTTATTTTTTATTTTTTTATTTAACCTGCAATGTATTATGTTTGTTCGGGTGGAATCTTGCAATTCAATTTTGAAACACATCCCGTTATCCGATTGAGCTAAAATGTAATATAGTAGGTATAGGTACCGTACGTATGGAACTCCGATGACAATGTAATAAATGCTTGTTTAAAAATTTGGTTATTGTATCCATTCCTGCGACAGGTAGGTACCTATCATAAGTTCGGGATTAGTTTTGGTTTTTAAGACAAGAAAGGAGAGGTGTTTGGTAAGCGTTTAGTTGGTAAACTCCGGTTGTTCATTCGGTTTCTGGTTTGGTTTCTGAAAGTTGACTAGGACATTTGTTGACGTGACAACGTCTTATAAATTGGTTTAGAGCTAAGAGCGAGAGAGACAGACATAAAATTTTGTTAATATGAAATTCAGTGCGAGATTCTTTGTATAAATTAATGTTTTAAATATAATTCTTTGTATAAATAAATGTTTTAAATTGTTACTATTATTTCATCCTTCTTCCTACTATACGAATGAATATTCACATTAAAATTATTTTACCACTCAAAGTCGTTGTCACGTAAAACTTTCGCCCGTATACCGACTTTACAGGCAACCAATTTTTTTTATGTGCGTTTTTATGACTAGGTAGGTATGCATTTAAAGTATCCATATAGAAATTATAAATAAATAATTAAGAAAAATTGTACCTATACCTAGTTTAATTTATATCTCGATATCAGTAGATAACACTGCCCCATCGCGAACACCTCAATTTGTATTTCTACCTACCTACTACTTTTAGACTCTCAACCATGTCTCAAACGTGTCCTTGAGTATTTCGGTCACATTGCTAGAAAACAAGGCGAAAACCTGGAGAAGCTAATGGTGACAGGGAAAGTCGACGGCAAGAGGTCACGAGGACGCAGCCCGATAGGTACGTTGGTCTGATCAGATTCGCACCACTCTCGACACCTCAGTCTACGAAGCACTTCACATTGCTGAGGATAGAAAACGCTGGCGAAACATCGTTAGAGAGAGGCTACTTGAAGGTGGTGGTCACGACCCTCAGACATGAGGAACACGATTTTAGGAGGAGGACTACTTTTATTAAATTCTGCAAAAAGAGACTTAAATTAAGAAAATACATTAAAAACACTACCTACTACTACCTAGACATACCTACCTACATTCATCCGATTAGGGTATGAAACTAAAACCAAAGAATTAGTTCTAAGTCAGTAGGTATTTGGTATTAGCTAAATTACCAAGATACTCTACGATGCAATTACCTATTTAAGGAAAAATGCGAAGTTTTTAAAAGCTTTTATTTAACTTGCAATGTATGTACGTTGTACGAGTATGTAACTATGCAAATATGTTGGTTCGGGTGGAATCTTGCTTCTCAATTTTGAACCATTTCCCGATGTCCGATTGAGTTGAAATTTGCTATACCTATGTAACTCCGATGAGAATGCAATGAAAGCCGTTTTTTTTTAATAGATATTCTTAAAATTGACTTATTTTTATGTGTAGGTACGATATTGCCGAAAGCGCTCACATGGGTATTGACGCATACAAAAATCAAAGGTCAAATCATTATTAAAATATCGGCAATTAATTCGATTTGTTGTAACTCGAAGTAAGATCAATTAGCGGTGGGCGGGCGCTAGCGAGTCCCGCCCTACTTGTCGCTGGGCGGGACAAGTGTCACCAACCACGCCCGCTCGCCTTTTACGTCACAACTCCGGAAGTGCTGAATCCTGTAATAAAAATGAAAATTGTCTTAGTCAGCAGCTGAACAGGTCATACCGTCTAAAGAAAATATTAGAAGTCTGGATTCTTGGTGCATGCATAAAAATGGGGATAAAACTTTCTGAAAATTCTACTAACAAAATGTTCTGGCTTTTTTGGGATTTCAAAAGGTTAAATATCTGTAAGGGGTGCTATCTGCAGAAAGCACCAGACTCGAGGTATCATTTTACCTAGGTACCTACCACTATGTAACTTTATATAACTTTTTGCCAACTAACGAAATTTTGATCTTTCACTATTTTTAAAACGCTGAATTGTTATACCTAGTCTTTGGATCCATTTATTTTAAATAAGTATGAAAACGATTTGTTTATTTATTTATCATCTTTTCCTAAACCATTCATCTGATTGAATTGAAATTTGCGAGGTCAAATGCAGAGTCTCGGAGCCGAGCTCAAACCTGCGAGGCCGAAGACATTTTTGAGCTGTCGGGTTCAAACTCCGACTAGCACCAATGAGTCCTTTGGAACTTATTATATAGTACATAATATAAACGGGAACCAGTGTAAGATTTTTCATTTTTTTTTACAACAAACTAGACATGCGTTTGACTACAATCTCACCTAATGGGAAGCGACGATGTGGTCGAAGATGTAGCAGGCTTGCCAAGGAAATACCTATTCACTCTACTTTTAAATAACCCTGGGTTGTCATTTTTCGGCAAGACAGACGCCGGCAATGGGTTCCACACCTCTGCCGTTCGAATTAAAAAGGTTAGTGCGTTTGAACGGAACATCCACCGTGAGAGGGTATCTCATTTTTGTACGCCTGGTGCAGTGGTTGAAGAATGGAGATGGCAAGATTAGGTTATTCGTTCGGTCACGTCTGCGCACTTGGTCGGCGTGGCAGAATACGGCCTAATCACTCTACGAGGGTAGACCTGTATCCCAGCAGTGGGAGGTAAAAAACATGTACCATGTATACTTACCATTTTAGTAGATATATTTGTGAACTGGTAACATTTTTTTTATATTTTGGCAGCACCGATTCGTGATTGGGTAAATCTATCTATTTATTTTTCTCCAAACACCAATCACAGAGCTCCAAGCACGCAGTGAAAAAATGTCGTCCTAAGTGTAGAAAATTACTGGTCTTTTTACTTGATTTAGCAAATCAATCGCAGGTGCAACAACTTTTACACTCGTCTATATCGTTTGTGATTGTTTGTGTCTTGCAAGTTTTCGGCACAACCAGCAGGTAAGAGTACAAAATTAATCAATACTTTCGCTTCTGAATTGTGACAGATGATCCTTGACCAGTGTTTTTTGTATTTTGTAAATAAAAACAATGGGGTTTAGGTATAATTATATAAACTGGTTGCGTTTCTACGTTAGCTAGCAACAATATACATCTAACTTTTACTTTTCGGCAAGAATTTCTTAGCGGCGTAGTTAAGAAATCGCAATCGTGTCCTAATTTTTGTCACGGATTGAAATGGAAAGTTTCAGTTTAGCGAGACTGTGATTATCTCGTCATAATAGTCGTGTCTGTTTATTTGTGCAGTATGGGGGACGAGATCGACCCGTGCGAGTGCGTGTGGAACCATGAGCTGGCGATGCGCCGCCTCATTTCGCTGGTGAGCTCACTTGTCCACTGCGACCTTGCTGTACCGTGATGTGGGTGTTGTTTCCATATCCACTATTGTCCACGTAAACAGAACATCACTACAGCTACCTTTTACAACTATGTGAATGTGTGAACTAACCCCTACAAAGTATGCAGGGTAAACTAGTAAAATGAATGAGTCCTTGATAACTTTAAAACAGCTGTATTTGATATTCTAATGTAGTAAGGTGTAACAAATTATAGTTTATTTTTAAACAGCATGAATACCTATATGAACATAACAACAGGGTATTTTACATATTTATCTCTCACTGTTTTGACGCATGACTTTCCATTACCTAGTATGTTTTTATCTACTAGCAATATGTGGTAACTTTTTATAGTCACTTTAGCGGTATTGTAGCCCTACCCCGGTATGATCTTGACAACAACATCCATATCAGTAGAGCTTGTCAACATTTCTAACCTTAAATAGAAGAAAGTTATTCTCTTCTTTCTTCACATCAGGCAATATTGAAGTCTAACACTTATTCAATCAGTTAAAAGACAGCTGCAACAGAAAGACAACTTGGATTTGATTTTGCATATGACTGTTGGAGTTACATGCCCAGTTGTTATCGTTGAAATGCCAATTATTTCTCCAAAGTTATTGTTTATAGTTATCAAGCTACATTGTTAGCTTGTACTGATTGCGTAAGAATTTCTAAACTTTTACTTGTTTATTGTTTTCATTCAGTTATTGAGAAAGCTATAGACATTGTCTTTTAATGTGGATAAAATTACATTATTCTTTTGATGTTATGCATAACTTATTTCACTATAGTTTTGCCCAAAATTTTTTGGCCGCTTTACAGGAAAGTCATTACAAATAATAATTCATATCAAGTGGTTTTTCCTTATTTTGTAAAAATGTCTCAAGATCCGGTACAGCAGAGTAGTATATCTAGTTGCCCAATGACATCAACACACCTAAAAACCAGGAAATAAGAAGAAAGTATATTTATCTCTTTCTCTCTTATATATGTTAGATGGTACTCTGCACATTCCAGATCTGCATGTCTCTCTCTTTTAAACAGTAAGTTACTGATGCATAGAGCTAATCCAGCTAAACCAAGCCCAAAAGTCCACTTCTCTTTTAAGATATCTTGCTCGACCAAATATTACACAATACATTACAATAAAACTCCTTATTGACACCACAAAAAGGAAATCACAAACAGTTAAATATATAAGAAAAGGCACAAGAGGCGGCACATCTTTCATTTATTTTCTTTGTCTGACATAATATTGTGCAGAGACTAAAACTGGAATAAAACCAGGAGAATGAAATGTTAGAAGATTATTTCCATTATTTGAAATTGTCATTGTTATTAAGTAGGCCAAAATTGTTATCTGCAACAACATGGCAAATACACTACAGACCTAGATTAAATAATAGTAGTCTACAGATATCAAGTGTAGGCACTGGCACAAAACACAACTTGTTTTTTTAAATAAAATTTTGCACAATAGTTAAGTGGCTAATTTAATTTGCACATAATTTACTTGACGAAGTTATGCCAACTGAATTTATTTTCTCTTTTCAAATAAGTTGTGCATTTCATTACTGAAATAGAAAGAAGTTAATTAATGACCAAAACATACTAAAATATGAATATGTATAATAAGTTTTAAGTTAAGCACCTTTGCCAGTTATTCCACCGCCAAGCAGTAATGTGCAAACATTACTGTGTTTCGGTTGGAAGGGCATTGTTTCCAGTGAAATAACAGGGCAAATGGGAAATTAAACAACTTATATCTCAGGGTGACGAGCGCAGTGCTGTGCCACGCAGGGTCTTGAATTCTGCGAGTTCAAAATTCTGGGTGGCGCAGACCTTTTATGGGCAAACGTGACGTTTGACATCAGGCGAGCGATTTGCTCGTCTCGTCACTCAATCACATAAAAAAAAAAAAAAAGTAGGAAAAACTATGGTTAAAATCCAAGTACTAGGTTATTTGTGTTCATTACCAAACCATCAGTTCACCATCAGGTTAGTTCCTAACCATCACAACCTAACAAAACACCATCCTTGCGGATTATTCCGACCTGGCCCCTAGTTTTGTCTTCTCATGAAGATGGATCAAACAAAAAAGTTCGATTTGTCCCCTGTATTGGAGATCTGGCCCTGGCTGGATCTGGGGTCTGGCCCCATGAGGAGACAAAATTATTAATTTAATTTATCTTTTTTTTTTTTTTTTTTTTTTTTTTTTATTTATTTATCCATAGGCGACGGTGATCGCTTACCATCAGGCGGCCCGTTTGCTTGTCTGCTACCTATGGCATAAAAAAAAAATATATCTAAACTCAGCTAATCGCAGATTGCACAATGTGCAAATTGCCGATTGCAGTGATTGTGTTGCCTTATCACTTACATTATGTAGGTATATACCTACTAACTATGTAACTAGTAGTACGCAGCTACATAATTATACATAAGTACGGACCGGAAACCGTTTCAGAGTTTTCAAGTATCAATCATGAGATTATTGAAACAATTAGTTCAGGTACAAAACATATTGTGTACCTATCTAAATACCAGAAATTAATTAGAAATTATACTTTTCAGTTTATTTCATAAATGTTAAGTAGACCCGCGGATTTATATTAGGTAGGTACGTAGGACAATTTAGTTTTCGAAAAGTAAATGTGAGCTAAAGTATACTATTATCATAATATTCAGTTCAAGTTTATAGGCTTAGAAATTTCCACCTCTCTTTGAAATGGTGGGGAAGGCGACAAACCCATTGCCCCCGCTACTACTCTCAGGGCGTTTACTCCGCGATTACGTCATAGCTATTATCCTATTTTGATATGCATTATTAATAAAATTACAATAAACATTCGTTCATGACAATTACCTTATTGCCTACTGCAACAGATGTTCATAAATGATTGTTTTCAATTGTATTTCTAGTGTGTATGTTGTTTGTATGTGTACTGTGTAGATGCTCACAATCTTTTAACGACCTGCTTGGCTAAGCGGTAGTACTTCCGCCTTAGGACCAAGAGGTGCCGGGATCGATTCCCGACCAGGCAGATGTTTGAATGATGAATTTTAGATTAAATATCTGTTCCGAGTCTGGGTGTTAGTTGTCCTTCTCTTTGTGTGTTTCATGGCATCCCCGACACAGAAAATCCTAGTAGGGAGCATCATCTTTATCATCATCATCATCATTCTCAACCTTTAATCTCCTCCCACTGCTGGGATACAGGTCTACCCTCGAAAGGTGATTAGGTCATTTTTTTTTATGTAATTGAGTGACGAGACGAGCAAATCGCTCGCCTGATATTAAACGTCACGTCATATTCCACCACTCTGGCCAAGTGCGGATTGGTAGAACCACATACGCCTTTGAATTTCTTCTCCGGACGTATACCTATACATATCACTGGCTTTACGGTGAAGGAAAACATTGTTGGGGAGCTGTCTGTGAAAAAAAAATCTGATTTTAGTATTTGTTTCGTAGCTCCGACAAGGACAGTCGTACTGCACAGACGCTGAGTGCCTGGACGAGGCCAGCGGGCTGCCGCGGCCGGCGTCCTCGGGCAGCAGCTTCCTGTCCGTGTTCCTGGTGATGGCGCTAGCGGTGGCCATCTACGTGATGCGTCCGCGCCCGCGCGAGCTGGAGGAGCACAAGCACAGCCCCGCCGACTACCAGGTACCTACCTCCACTCTCTTATAATTACCCCTTATACAGGGTTATTCATAAAGGGCATGCTAAGCTGAAAAGGGCTCATAGTACTCATCATTATGAACAACTTTTACTATGGGACCAACCCGAAATTCGCAAAAAATAATAATCAACTCATCCATACATTTTGTCGAGTGTCATAGACATTTTTCTACGGAACAGCTGATTTTTTTATCGCAAATTTCGGGTTGGTTCCATAGTAAAAGTTGTTCATAACTATGACTACTATGAGCCCTTTTCGGCTTAGCATGCCCTTTATGAATAACCCTGTATATACTATGAGCCCAAGTTTGAAAGCTTTATTTGACACTAAAATAACTAAAAATAAATCTGTCTTTTAGACCAAGACATCAATAATTCTAGAAAAATTTGATCTGTGATAAAGTCTTCAAACTTGGGTCCTATGCCGTATACAAATATATACATACACTAGCTCTGTGCCCGCGGTTTCACCCGCGTGAATTTAGTCATCGCGCGTCCTCCAAAAACATTTTATTTTACCGGGATAATAGGCCCAAGTTTGAAGGCATTTTAAGACAGATCTAAACTAACTAAAAATATATCTGTCTTTATCATTGCAAGCCATTAGACAAGGGTGCCAATAGTTTTAGAAAATTTAGATCTGTCTTAAAAAGCCTTCAAACCTGGGCCTATTAGGTAGGTAGTGTGTTTGTACAATACCTGTTTGTGCGTCATTCAGTTGCGAAACAATAGAAACCACACAGACACGTCAAACTTATAAGACCCTGTCGTTTTTTTGCGTCGGGGGTTAAAAAATAGTCTGTTATTCCATTCCAAATTTCATCAAAATCGGTTTTGTAGTCACTGAGTGGTAACAGACATTCACACACATTTATTTCATATTATTTCACAGTACTTGACTTCACTAACTTATAAGGAAGCTAGTAGCTCCGTTTAGCAAGTTGTTAAACAAAATAATGTAACAATCGACTAGGTAGTATTTATAGAATGCATAATGAATGACGTAAGTAAATAAATAGGTATGATTATTGATTTCCTGGTTCAATAGATTATAATGTTTCTTTTTTTGCATCA
Organism: Alcis repandata; assembly: GCA_949125135.1. Lineage (NCBI taxonomy): Eukaryota > Metazoa > Arthropoda > Insecta > Lepidoptera > Geometridae > Alcis > Alcis repandata. The sequence goes on along the minus strand of OX421226.1, from coordinate 2,239,548 downwards.
ATTAGGTTTATCAAACATTTGTAAGTTACGAGTATTTTCAAGGTTTCATAGGCAGGTTATTCCTTTGCTTTACTAAAGTATATTTATTTAATTAAATTAAACAACATACTTTTTAAGAAATTAGTTTTTGCCCGTGGCAAAAAATGATAGCACTCAGTAGTGTAGCTTCCTATCAGTAAAATATTTTCTTAAATAAAATTAGACCAGTTAAGTATTTGTGGAGATTACCCCATACTATTACTAACAAACTAATACCAATTTTCCTGTCTATGATATTTTTTTTTTTTTGTAATTTTTTTTATAGTATTTTCTATTAATTTTTTAAGTCGGGATCAAAAACTGAAGTTCTCAATTTCGTTTATTAAATCGTCGCCTCTCATACTATCAATGACTGCGTCACAATCACAAAGTTAACGTTAATGAACGGCCTCTCCGTTTCCGTTATCAGAGATGTTGTCATTATCGCGATACATCACGTTATTATTGTTTTGAGCGTCGGATTCGTTTGTTCGATTGTCACTAGTCACGCTATCGGCTCGTGTTATAAATTTTACGTCTGATGGAGACTTGGTTCTGTTAGTTGGTTTCATTCACCGATGTGGGTTCTCGAGGTCTCAGTTAAGTTTGTTCTTTACAAAGTACTCGTATTGGGCGGTTTTGAGCTTAAAAATGGTATTGAAGTGACTAATGACTTATCTACAAAATTTTATGAAGATAAATTAAGTCAAGTTATAGTCAGACAAACTAATACAAATGTTACACATACAAGCGCAAATTTGTTCTCCTAGACTCTGAAGTTCAGAGGTTCAATCTGAACTTTTCTGAGACTGCTGTTTCAAAATACGGGCTGACTGGTTAGACACTTGACATATCCTAGGTTATTATAGTACTCATCATTATGAGCAACTTTTACTATGGGACCAACCCGGAATTCGCGAAAAAAAAATCATCTGTTCCATACATTTTGTCGGATGTTATTGACATTTTTCTATAGAACAGCTGACTTTTTTTCGCAAAATTTCGGGTTACTCCCGTAAAAGTTGTTCATAATGATGAGTACTATGAGCCCTTTTCGGCTTAGCATACCCTTTATGAATAACCCTGTATGTAACATTATCTATTGCATGTTCCAGGACCGGGATGGGACGCCACCCACGCCGCCGAGAATGTAATCGACGACTGTGCGACACCGTCACGTCACGAGACGCGCCAACTTGGATTCCAGTTATTGTATTATGAATATTATAGTCGAGTGACGTCACAAGATAACGGACCGTTTAACGCGTTTACGCTGCATCTTCAAAATGGGACTCAAGAGTACAGTGCAGTGCCTAGTAGGCCTTTGAATCATTCACAGCCATTCCATATAAGACGACCTAAGCGTTACTATATTCGACCACGAGCTGTGGTCGAATGCTTAGCCTGTCAGTTCCTTTAGTTTAGCTACAATTTTTATGTACAAATGCGTCAACGCTCATCACAATTGAAGTTTCTACGAAACGCTAAAAACAAAATCTACCTACGAAATGACTTTTTAAATGGTACGGCTTACCGTCTAGCGCATGTCTTAATTTTTCTACTTAAAACTATGAAGCAATGGTTTAATATTTCCTCCTCTATATATTTAATTCATTCTTGAGTTCTACGTAGAAATGCAGCGTAAACGTATTACAAGGCTGGACTTGTAGGACGGAGCTAGGTACTGCCTGCCTGGTAAAAAAGTTGTCCAAGTCCGGCAAAAGACCTTGTGTATAGGAGATAAATATTTTAAGTAATTGAAAATGCAACCGTTAATTATCCGGAATGTATGTATAAAGGGTTATAAGAAAGGGTATGCTAGGCCGGAAAAAGATCATAGTACTCATCACTATCAACAACTTTTATTATGGGACCAACCCGGAGTTCGCGAAAAATAAATCTGCTGTTCCTGGATACATTTTGTCGAGTGGCGTTGACATTTTACTATGAAATAGCTGCTTTTTTGCGAGTTCCGGGTTGGTCCCATAGTAAAAGTTGTTCATAATGAACTACTACTGAGTCTATGTATTATGAGTCTTTTTTTTGGCTTGGCATACCCTTTACTTATAACCCTGTAGTAAGTAGGACAGTGGCCAACGCGTTTCTTGAACTCAACTACTAAGCCACTGCTGGTAAATTAGAATAATTTCTTTGGAGAATCTTAGATTCTGAAGTCTGTGATGTTTTATCAAAACTCGTATTTATTACGACGCGGATCCCAAATATTTGTATATATTTGGTGCTAAACCTTCATTACGAAATTTAAACAGCAATTTTGTAAAATTACTGTAAAATATATTTATGGCCAAAACTGAAATTACAAGTGCAATAGTTATAAACAAAATTATTTTAGATCTGATTTTAGGCTTAAAATGTTTAACACAAATAATAATGGTCCTGATTATTTAAAAAATGACATAGTTCATTAGGTAAATCTGCCCAATTCAGGGTCTAAATTAGACTATTTATAACAGCCACTTGCCTGCATCATGACATGACACATTTAGCTATATGTATACCGAAACTATTTTGTATAAAAAGACATGTTTGTTGTAATGTAAACTGGCTATTTAACGAATATTTAGTGTAGTGGCTATGTCTGACCCGACCTTATATTTATTTGTAGCAAGATTATTTGCGAGGTTTATTTATATGCACTTATGTTTTTTTATTTTAGCGAAAATGTAAATAAAACCAAGATCTGCGACATTACCCGGTGGGCACGCTTTCTCAGCTTTTACTTAGTGTGTTTTGTTTTATTTTATTTTTCACATTATTCCATTAGTTTTAAATCACGTTTGCCTTGGGTGGGATTATTGTTTACTGTACTTTAGTAATATTTATGCACAATATTGTCTCAGTGTATCAAAAGACCGATGGAGATTGTATTTATTCTATGATTTGCAAAATAATACTATTAAATATAACAATTTGTTTCATTTATTTGCTACCTTCTTCTCTTATACAAATGAACCACTGTTCGTTTGTCTCGCTAAAACTCGAGAACGGCTGAACCGATTTGAATATTTTTTTGTTTTGTTCACTCTAATACAGGGAAGGTTTTAAAATAATTAATAGTTCAAAAAAACTAAAAAACACGCTTTGTCTAGTCTAGTGTATTGTCATCAGTCCTCGATAAATCTACAAAGTTTGAACGAAATCTGTCCGTTTAAATTGGGTCAAAATCGCGCCCAAAGAAGTCGGTTCCAAACAAACATACAGGTGAAGCAAATTAATAGTTCAAAAAATAACTAAAAAAACACGCTTTGTTTAGTGTATGTATGGTCATCGGTTCTCGACATATCTACAAAGTTTGAACGAAATCTGTCCGTTTAAATTGGGTCAAAATCGCGCCCAAAGAAGTCGGTTCCAAACAAACATACAGGTGAAGCAAATTAATAGTTCAAAAAATAACTAAAAAAACACGCTTTGTTTAGTGTATGTATGGTCATCGGTTCTCGACATATCTACAAAGTTTGAACGAAATCTGTCCGTTTAAAGTGGGTCAAAATCGCGCCCAAAGAAGTCGGTTCCAAACAAACATACAGGTGAAGCAAATTAATAGTTCAAAAAATAACTAAAATAACACGTTTTGTTTAGTGTATGTATGGTCATCGGTTCTCGACATATCTACAAAGTTTGAACGAAATCTGTCCGTTTAAATTGGGTCAAAATCGCGCCCAAAGAAGTCGGTTCCAAACAAACATACAGGTGAAGCAAATTAATAGTTCAAAAAATAACTAAAAAAACACGCTTTGTTTAGTGTATGTATGGTCATCGGTTCTCGACATATCTACAAAGTTTGAACGAAATCTGTCCGTTTAAAGTGGGTCAAAATCGCGCCCAAAGAAGTCGGTTCCAAACAAACATACAGGTGAAGCAAATTAATAGTTCAAAAAATAACTAAAAAAACACGCTTTGTTTAGTGTATGTATGGTCATCGGTTCTCGACATATCTACAAAGTTTGAACGAAATCTGTCCGTTTAAAGTGGGTCAAAATCGCGCCCAAAGAAGTCGGTTACAAACATACAGGTGAAGCTAATAAAAAAAGCGTGTAAAAAAAACAGCTGGTGAAACCGCCGGATGCAGCTAGCATTAAATAAAATAAGCAGCGTGTAGTATACGAACGGCTTAACAATGCCTATTTAAGGTCGCATATAAAAAATTAAAATCATTGTTTTGTAGAAATACTTTTATTAAAAACTTATGATGCTATTAAGTTTGGTATTTATTTCAAGTAAATTTTTGTACAATTGACTTGGTGTTTATAAAAGAAGCTGGAAGCACCGAAATGATAAAAACACGTATATTTCAAAGCTTTAATGGATTTGTCACACTGTCGCATCCAGTGACCGCATCCAGTGTGACAAATCCCTTAAGGATTGAATTAAAAAAATACTTATAATACTTGGATTTAGAGTGATGGGCCACACCAACATCGGCTGGCCCGCAAGCGGAATAAATTAACGTTAAGCTGCGATTCCATAGTCACAATTACTCAATTAAAATGTAAAATCAAGCTAGATGAAACAGAGACAAACAAACAGAAGAGACTTGCAGGATTGGACCAATCACATTGATCGAAATCCAAGTCTCTTCTCTCGCCTTTAGTTAAAAATGATAGCGGAAAAAATTGCAGTGCGTACTGAGCAGCGCGGAGTGGGGCTTAGGTTGCAATTTGCAAACTATGTGTTAGATTCTTTCATCACAAATCTCGAGTGCCCCAAAATACACAGGCCATTTCGTTTTGATGACAATGAAACGTAAAATGTTAAAACGTGGGCATCTTATCAGTACAGCGAGCCGAACCGCTCCGCGTACTCCAAAATACCGCTACCGCATACGGCAATCGATTTTTTGACGAATCTCTTTGAGGATCATCTCTATTTTATTTTAGCTCAGAGCATGGTCGTTAGTCCGACAGTGCGGCTACGAACGACGGTCTCAGTTTAAAATGTGCAATACCAATGATTCTGCATCACGATAGCACTTTCAGTCAGTCGCCAGCAGGAGGTAAATTAAATATTTGCGTGCGGAACTCGACCTCGGTGAAAGCATAAAGTAAGTCTCCGATCACTCTCAGTTGACGTCCAAACATTGGACCGTACCACTCCATACAAAAATACTATCGACTTGGTAAAAGTACTTCTAAAATCTTATATTTACGTTTTCGTTCCGCTTCAAGCGAAGCAGACTCACCTACTAATATCATGACTCCTGTATCCTGTCTACTTCGTTTTTCACTTTCTTCAATAATGTACTTATTTTCTTGTACTTGCCTGTGGAATTGGGTAAGTTTTCAAAGTTGATGATGTCGCATATGTCTTTGGCGAATTTGTCGTCGCTCGGTAGCTTCATGTACGGAGACGCGACGTTTATTACTGGCGTGCCGTACTGAGTTTCTCTCACAAATCCCATACCAGAAGTAGGAGTTTTAGTCAAATCTATGTCTGTACTTTTAATTTTGGTTGTGCCTTTAGGGGTGCTTTCTAATGAGCTTGTTCCAGCTGTTGGGTTGTCAGTTGAAGTTGATTCAACAGGTTGTTTGTCAGTTGAAGTTGATTCAACAGGTTGTTTGTCAGTTGAAGTTGATTCAACGGGTTGTTGGTCAGTTGAAGTTAATTCAGCAGCTGGTTTGTCAGTTATAGTTGATTCAGCACCAGGTTTGTCAGTTGAAATCGAATTGCTGGCTTGTTTGTCAGTTGGAATTAATGAAACTTCTAATTGATCACTTAAAGTTAAATCAACAGATATTTTGTCGCTTGTTTTATCAATTATATCATTTGCTCCGTCACTCGAGCATACATCTAATGGTTTTTCACTTGAGCTATCTGCAACTTTGCTGTCAACTGGTTTGTCATTTGAGCTGTCAACTTTTTCCTCAACTATTTCCGTGTCGCTTGGTGACTCAGCAGTCTTACTGCTGTCTTCAGTCTCAGTGTTCTTTGTAGTTTGTACAGGTTCAGTCGTGTCATCTTTATCTTCATTATTATGGTTTTCCACACTATCTGCCTTAGTGTCCATCGGTTCTTCAGAGTCGAGTGCATCTAATAGCAGCCGTTTTTTCTGCTCGAGGTCGTCAAGGCTTGGACTCACGCGTCCACTTTCTGGTTCGGAAACATCCTGCGAACAACACATACATTTTATTTTGTCTCACAATCAACTCCGCTATATTATTATCGTCTTTTTAAAAGTTTCAGACATTCGCAATCAGAAGCCATACTCAAAAAAGGGTTGTATAAACGAGTTGTATTTAATTATTAAAAAAGTTACGAAATAATTTCTTAAAGAAACCTTGTAGAAATAAAAATTTCTTTGAAGTTTCCGAAGTTTCGTCAGAGGCCGAAACCCGTCGACTGATGTTACATTGTTGTCTAAACGAAATAATTAATTCTTTAAATATTCTGCGAATTTTTACCCTTGCGATGTTTAAGGGGCAGACTGACGTGCTACGTAGTGGCACGCTTGCACATTTCAACATTTTTTGAATTTATAAAATCACCTAAAGCAAAAAAACCTTGGGGTCGAAACCTTGGGACCGTGGGGGCCGGGCGCTAAAAAAATTTATAAAGAGCTTTCTTCTCGTCTGGTCGAAGCAACACGTGACCAAAATGCTGGCCTCTACATATCTCGCCCAAAGGGTGAGCATCGCCATACAACGTGGTAATGGGGCCAGCATTTTGGGAACAATTCCCGCAGGCAGCGGCCTTTTAGAATAGTTTAGTTTAGTTTTATTGGTTTAGTTTTTAATTTAATTACATTTTAATTTTCATATGTATTTTCATAATTTAAGTTTCTGTAAATAAATAAACCCAACACCTAAAGCACCGATTGCGATTTTCGTAACTTATTCAGTGATTTTATAACTTCATAAATGTTGAAATGTGCTAGCAAGATATCGGCGCGTCAAAGTCTGCCCCTTAAACCTAACCCAAGTCGTTTGTAACTTTACAAGGGGCTTACAAATAATAGATACTTTTATCTACTTACACCATCCACGTCAATTGTGATCATATCCGCGAACGGGACTGGAATGTCGCCGACTGTCGTCACTTCCACGATTTCTAAATCATCGTCGCTGTCAGTCATAGCTACTGACTTTTTGGAATTACTTTGTATGTTTTCTTTGTTCTTTGCTTTTGTTTCTTTTGGCAATTGTTTTGGAAGCTTCTTTGTAGATGGTGGAGGCGGAGGGTCGGAAGGGGGTGGGGGAGGAGGCGGTGGTGTCTCGGGAGGGGGAGGGGCAAAGGGGGGAGGAGGCAGGAGAGGGGGCGCGTCGTCAGGCAGCGGTGGTTGTGATGGGAAGTCGGCTATTTCTGAAAATAAACAATAATTTTAACACAAAAATTGTGCAAGATTTTTCGTCCTTGTTCGAATCGGTGGATTGTTTACTTTTCGGATCAAAATAGTTAAAAAATATAAAATAGCTAATCTGTACTTAACACTCTTAATCTGTTGTGACATGTAATTATGGAGTCATGAGTAATGAGTATAATATTTATATTAGTTGGAAGGATGAAGCGGCTAAAGACCAGGACCAGGCCCAAGGAACTTAAAGTTGATGCCGGCCATACATTAGCGGAAGATGGCGCCTCTTCTAGTAATTTATTAAACACACATAAGGCCGCATAAAGCTCTTAGCGATAAGTCCGCCAGTTGTTGCAGTAGTTTTCAGTGTTTATCCTTTTGTTTTATGTAATTTCTGGTGTGAACAAAAAAGAGTTTATCTATCTATCTATAATAACTGTTTTCAAATGTATTTCAATTTTCGATTGATTCAATTACTCGTAGTTATCTACAAGTCATATAGATAGTGTTTGTAGTACAGTTGCTTTATATCATACCGTCTCCACTATCGATGTCCATCTCGGCCGTCCCCGCGGTCGCAGTGGCCCCCGCCGGGTACAGAGCCAGCTTCTTCCGCTTGTAGGCCTGCATGGCGTTGGGAGCCAGCACGGCCAGCATGGCTAGCTTACTGTCTGCTTCGGAGAGCGGGGGGAGCCCGAGTGCGTGCGCCTCCTGGAGAGTGGAATGTTTATATAGGGTTATTCATAAAGGGTATGCTAAGCCGAAATAGACTCAAAGTAGTCAAAATTATGAACAACTTTTAGTATGGGACCAACCCAAAAATCGAGACAACTTTGTCCTTCCAACCAAACAGTAATGTTTGCACATTACTGCTTGGTGGAATAACTGTGGTACTTCCCCAATAACATTGTAAAAAAGCGGAAAGAAAATATCTTTATAATATAATATAATATCTTATGGGAAAGCTGTTTTAACTATTGAAGTGTGACTTCGTGGATTTATCGCTCTTTTATGTAGCGAAAAGTATGAAGAAATGTAGTAAAATAAGTTAATTGCAAATTAAGAATGACGAAATAGTTGTAAAGTAAATCAAATAACTGGTTCAAAATAGAAAGTTATGCAAGGGCACACACATGCATTTGTTTTGGATATATAAATAACGCGGTCACTCACCTCCTTGTACTGCGATGTGGCGGGCACGTTGAACCCAGGGAAGTCGAGGATCTTCTTGATGTCGAACTTGTCTTTGGAGCCCGGCTCGCAGACCTCACCCTCCTCATCCTCGGGGTCGAGAGTGGCTTTACCCTGGCAACAATAGCAGTAAGCAATATGTAAAACTAAGAACAAGTATTTTTTTTAAACAAGCTTTTTTTGCATTGTCATTGGAGTTAACAGGTACATCTTTCAACTTATCGGACATTGGGAAGTGGTTCAAATTCAGTTGCTAGATTTGACCCTAAAATCAACAACAGCAGCAAGTGCAAGCTCGTAAAAATTACTAAGGATTTTTTATTTACAAGCTTTTTATGCTATTTTCTTTTGCTGTAAGTAATACTCTATTTTCTATTATTTCTAATGAATATTCTGGTCTAATAAACACTAGTCTTTTAAACTTGAAATATTGCTTATTTAATCTTTTTATATTTTCCAAAAACATATTTGTTTTATTTTAAATTGAAATGATACATAATTAACAGAATTGTATATTGTAGGTGGTGCTATTGTGTGTAATCTTTGTTCTACATAACCTTGAACTTACATATTGTTGTACACACTTGTGAAAAAATAGTTACAGACAAAAATTAATACATTAAAAAAAATTGTGGATGTTTTGATCTTTTTTGGTGCACTCAATATTGAAAATGTAGCATTGGAATTAACTCTATAAATGAGAAAGGTAAGACAAACATTGATTGTTGTCTTCGTCTAATATAATAATTAATAGTTAAAAATAATACTAAAAAACACGCTTTGTTTAGTGTAATTGTCATCAGTCCTCGATATATCTATTCTACAAAGTTTGAATGAAATCTGACCGTTTAAATTGGGTCAAAATCGCGCCCAAAGAAGTCGGTTACAAACAAACATACAGGTGAAGCTAATAAAAAGCGTGTAAAAACCGAAATGAAAAGAAGATATCATTAGAACTATGGCAATAAGGCCGCCAGTTGTAGCACTAGTTTTAAGTTATATGATCCTTTTTGTTGGCAATTTTTGGTGTGAACAATAAAGAGTTTATAAAAATGGCATAATAGATTTACTTCTAAGCTACTTACAGAGGAGTCAAACAAAGTGATTCCCGAGTGTGAGATCCTGGCTTCTTCTAGCCAGCCGGGCGGGTAGCCCAACAACCTCATGCGGTACACGTGTATCGGCAGCTCGTGCCGCTGCAGACCTAGCGCGTGGCGTAGCTTCCCCGATATCCTGCCCGGCACTAGATGTCCATATTTCTGTTCATCCTCTACGTGATATCGTCTGGAACATTAAGTTTTAGTTAATTCAGCAACCCAATACATAAGTTCAGATTCTTATTTGAGTTATGAACACTTTAGCTGCTGCTAGTAATCACATGCGCTTGCCCCAGGCGCGGCTAATAGTCAAACGCCTTGTTTTTTACGAGCCTGGCGTGTGCAGCCGCACTCGCGTCGCGCAAAGGAAAACACAAGGTATGTGTTTCCCAAAGTGCTAAGTTACTTTTTTCTTCTGTTTAGAGAGTAAACTTATAATACATCGGTGGGTTAACATTACAGGTTGGGATTTGATTCGGTTAGTTAATTTTTTTCTAGCATGCTAGATATAAAAGATCAGATATAGAGTTAACAGGCTTCCAACTAACTAGAATCATTTGTAAAATGTGAACATTGGTTATGTTTTATAGTTCTAAGTGTTTTTAATGTTTATAAACCAAACCATTTATCTTAGTCTTCGCCTGCGCGGTACAGAGGCGCGGGGGTATGTCGGCGCGGGGGACTGAGAGGGCGGCGCGCACTACCGCGCACGCGAGGACTAAGATAAACGGTTGGCTATAGTTCCGTTAAGGGGCGTCTAAACGGGCTATATTTTACGACAATTTGTGGCTGCAATACTGTGGCCGGCAACATTGCTAGCAATACCAGCCACACTATGCAATATTTTAAGGATGGCCCGGCATTATAGCCACATATTTTTATGTTTTTATGTGTAGCCGGCGTGTGGCCGAACGATCGCCTCGCAATCGAAAATACTGCAATATATCTGGGCCATCTATATTGTTGTTCTGTTTTACTGTATATGCGCGTCCCTTTCTCCCTGCGACGTGAAGTACTTTGCGTTTTACTTTCTGCGCGACGTGAAGTGTGCTGCGAGTGCTGCGACGTCCATCGTGTACCTATAAATCTGTGGTGTGGCGATATTCTGTGCTGTCAGCAGCTGTCATTCTTGTGTTGTTTTGAAAATAAATTAAAATGACTAATACTTGGTCTGTCGTTTTTCTGCCAAAACAATGTAAGCGGCTGCGATGAGCGTCATTTCGTCGGCCATTGTTGCTGGATTGTGTGGCTCATTAAAGGGTTCTGAATCAAAGGCCATACTATTGCAGCCATATTGTAACATGTTGCCTGCAATTGATTGCTCAGCCATAAAATGCACTAAAATGTTTTTTTGATGGCTGGGCAATGTTTGCCAATAATTGCAGCTACAAATTGTCGTAAAATATGGCCCGTTTAGATGTACCTTTATTAAAATTGTACAGTACATTATTCAGAGTCTACTAACCCTTTTCTAACCACAGCTTTTCTGTTTTCTGCAATACGAGCATTGTTCCACGGCTCCGGGCACTCTCTCAAGCTGTGGCTGCCGGAACAGTTGAAACACGTCGGGCCCTTCCGCATCGGCATAGGAGGTGGTGAAAGTGCTTTCTCAGGTGCATTACAAATTAATGAAGTGTTCTGAAAAACAAATGATCATTTAAAAGCTTTATTTAACTTACAATGTATGTAACTATAATTGTTCGGGTGGAATCTTGCAATTCAATTTTGAACCACTTCCCGATGTCCGACTGAGCTGAAATTTGGTATATGTGTGTAACTCCGATGACTAAGCAACAAAAGCTTGTTTTTAAAAATCTTTTTAAATCAACTTATTCTTATTACCCTATCTATTTTTCAAAGGTTCATAAAAGCTTTAAAGGTCTTAATCTGTACAAAACTTACACGGGATGCAATGTTCCAATCACTGTCTCTAAAAAATATTTAAAATGTTAAATTATCATTTACTAATCTCACCTGGCTGTAACTTGGTATTTCTTCGGGCATATCGCTGTTGGGGTCAATATCAATAAAGAACAAATTATCAGCTGGTTTCTCAGGTTCGGTATATGCATCCAAGTCTTCCGGCCAGATGTCCAGCTCCAAATCAGTGTCATTGTCAGAATCTTGATTGTTTTCATGAAGATTTATGAGGCTTAACATGAAAGCTTTTATCTGCTTCTTGTAACTCATTGCCAACTTATTGTCTTTAAATTTTACTGTAATCAATGGTGTTCTGTTTTCACAACCCACTACGCCCGGGTCACTATTTGAGGCAGGGGAGTCAATTATAATATCATCATGAAAAATAATATTAGATTTTAACTTTTTGCTTCTGCCGACTTTTGGGACAGAAGCCTGCGGACTGGCTGTGTCAGAGACTTCATCGATGATGATATACTCGACTGGACTTTTCCCTCCATTCCTTATTGTTTTGGGTAACCGAGGTTGGTCGATTTTTTCCGTTGAACTATCAACATCAATAACTTCTAAACTACTATTCTGAGTATTTGAATCACTTTGGCTCGTATTGGGACTGTTATTATCGGGAATACGAATTATCTTGGGCTGTTTAACCTCATCATCGCTACTCAGCTCGCTATCACCATTGTCTAATTCATAAATGATATCGTTGACACCGGCTCTTCTTTTCGCCATTATGCAAATGATCATACATTAATTCTTGTTATTATGCAATTAAAGAGTCTGACAAGTTATAATTTTATATACAATTTAAACAAAACACTTGAAATAAATAATGCAAGTTTAGATTGGATTTTTGCAATTCTTGTTTTGACATTGCCACTTGCCAGTTTAGAATGAATAACACAAAAATATTTAAATTGAATGAACCTTAGAAAAAACCGAACAAATCCCGTTACTTTTCTTGGAAATATGGAACAGCACTATTGTAATAGAGATGGGACATCACTTACCAAAACTGTCATTAATTTTTAAGGTTATATTTGAATTGTTGTGATTGTGCTTGAAAAAATAAATTAAAAAGCAAAAATGTCGCTTTTATTTCGTAAGATAGGACATAATAATGTTAGAAACATAATTACTAGACATAATGAAGCACAATTATTTGTAGTGTCCTGTCGAAAGTTGAGCATAGTGCCATCTTTATACGGTAAATAAATATAAACAAAACATTATTAACCATATAAATCTTCAGAATTCTGTTACCCGATTTGTATTTTCTGCAGATGGAGAGCAAGATCCGGCGCCTAAATTTTTCTCATCAAATGTGCAAGTTCTGTTGAAAAGGCTAACGCGGCCTGACTTCAGCAAAGTATTCCGCAAAAGAACCAACAGTGGCTTATCTGTGCTGAAAACCCCTACCTACAAGTTCTTAACTAATGAAGAATTGGAAGCAGAAATCACAAAAGCCAACGAGAAAGCGGATAGACTGTTACAAATGCCGCCAGTTGTCCAGGTTACTGACTACTCATTCATACATAGTATTGCTCTTTGTGCAATGATTCTAAGTGGTGTCACAGTGTGCCCATAAACTCATCACTCCTAGGGTACCCTAATTAGTATAGTATGTATGATATAACTATGTATTTACAATGAGCATGTGAGTGTAACATATCTCAAATGGGACTCTACTGGATACACCTTAAGTGGGATAGCAGTGCAAGTTTTACTTCTAACACTACAATACATCATACTAGGGAAATGGGTGTAGCAATAGCTGGTATAGAGAGATTAAAAGAGAGAGAGAGAGGTAGAGACCGATTAAAATTTTAATTAAATGTATGTATGTAGTATTCCAACTAAATTCTTATGAGCTAGTTTTATCTATTTCAGGTACACAAGCCCATCAGCGATGTGTTGTCCAAAGACCCAGCGCTGGTCGGATATGACACCGCAAAATACTTGTTCACTGACATTACGTTTGGCGTGGACAACCAGCACAGAATCATAGTACAAAGGTAACAGAATTAGGGCCTTGTAAACTACTGATAAATATGAATTTTTCAATGAGTTTTTTAACTACATACTTAAACATTTTTACTTTTTTCGTTTTTTTGAACTAATAATATGAAAGACACATTTACTTCTATGCTTGTTTTTTTTTTCAAGATTTTAGGGCTGATTGGTTTTATTTTATGTCTATTTAAGAAAATGTTATTTTACACACATTTTCTTACAAAAATATAAATCTATACTTCTATACTAATATTATAAAGAAGTAAAGTTTGTGTGTTTGTATATTTGTTAAATTGTAAGGGGTAATCTCGGGATCTACTGAACCGATTTTAAAAATTCTAACACCAATAGAAAGCCACATTATTGCTGAGTGTCATAGGTTATATAAAAAAACCGAAAAATAAAAAGGCTTTTACGTGGTAGTCCGTTTTGCAAAGTGAATCGGAGAAAAAACGGTCCGGACGGCGGCGCGCGATGGCTACGGGTTTAATTAACATTATGCCCAACGAAGTGGGCAAGGGTCAGCTAGTATACAATATTTCTATTACATTTAAGTTAACATATGAATATTTGAACATTTCAGAGATCCTGACGGTACACTTCACAGTTGTGACCATGACGTCAGGAAAAGGCTTAATCAGGTAATCTGTCTAATGAACACAACTTGTACATTTACAGTAGCATGCCGTAAATTTGTAATTGAATCTGACATAATACCCCAATATCTTGCAAAAATGTCCTTAACAAATAATTGCTCTATTATTAAAATGATGCACACTTGTTTGACAAACGAAATACATATTTTACCACTACCTTGATGTTTATTAAGTTAAAGATTGTGAACACAAACACACCTAGACTGCGTTGAGACGTAACTCGCAATGCACACTATTAGATGCTTGCCCGTTTTAAAGCACTAGAAAATGTCTCAAGTCTTATACCACGCTATGAACAATACCAGAATAACAATACATCACCCTTTTACACAGGTATACTTCCCAATGAACGGGCGCAAGATCAGAGAGCCTCTAATGTTCACCGACGAAGAGAAGTTCCACAGCTTACTGGACCGAGAGCAGTATGAGTTCGTACTGGACCGAGCATGTGTGCAGTATGAACCTGACGAGCCGTCCTACCAGAGAGTCACCAGTACTACCTACCAGCATGTCGATGCTCTCAAGAAATATGATATGCTTAGGTATACTTTTAACCATTCTAACAAAAAAATTAATTGAATCAGGCGTTACTTTGTGAAAGTTCATCTTCAAATGAATATTTAGTGTATTTTTAATTTCTTGTTGTTTAATTACCCTACGCGATTTGAAGGCGAAACTATCTAGAAATCTATTAAAACAGTCATTCTAATAGTGATCTACTCCACATTTGCCAGATCACCTATCTTCATCACATATTCAAAAACCAATAGATTCGAGGCAATTATGAATCTGCTGAATATTTACTCACTCATGTTTTTAAAATTCGAGTTTCTTCTCGTTTGTAAAGGCCTTGGGTGAGTTTTTAGGCCGCCTGAAGACCTCAGCCATGGCTGGACAATTGTTGCTAAACCCCAGAAACTTGATCATAAAGTGAGCCTTTCCTTCCTTTCTTTTTAGGTCGACGAGACACTTCGGTCCCCTAGCGTTCTACCTGACATGGCACCAGAGTATCGACAACCTAATGCTGGAACTACTCCAGGGCGGCGCCGTGAGGGAAGCTGTGCTCCTCACCGCGTTACAGCACGCGCTCCACGGAAACCAAGCTGTCGGCGATACTGCCCAGACATTGGTGCAGGAGGTGAGTTGAGGCTCAAAGTTTACCGGCGAGTTGGCATTTTTAGTATACATGCACACGTAAAACTTTTATATCTACTAATCCAACAAAGCCAGAGAGAAAAGTAGGTTCCTACACTAGTTTCAGTAATCAACAATATTTACCGACTCTTAACACATTCAATGCCACTATTATTTACTAGTAGTTTCCAGCGATATCTCCCTAAATAAAACCAACACGCTGCGGCATTGCGTTAAAGATTCGGGAGGACAATGGTTAAATATTACCGAATTTTACAAAGGATAAAATTTTGATATATTTAGAACAGGAATACTCACGTCAAAACCACGTTAGTTTCCATAATAGGATTTAAAATGGTAATGTTCTCCATTCCAGATTCTATCCACCCCCGTCCAGCTGCAGCTGCCCAAACCTGAACTCCTCACTGAGCTAGACATCCAGATCGACAACAAATGTGTTCAATGCATCGAGAAGTACATCACCTCTACATCTTCAATAAAAAGCCAGCAGGAACTAGCGCTGCAGGGCTTCAGGGAGCACTACCAGCAGCTCATCGAGCTGAGTCGGGGGCTGCAGAAGGCCCATGGGAAGTTGTAAATGTGTGTAGTTTGAAATATATTATATAGTTAAGACGAGTTGTTTTATTTACTAAGCTGCCTTGCCAGGTGTCTATAAGGTGTTGATAGAGAACCGGAATATAACAGTGACGGCGGGGAATTGGTTGGGTATGTTCATGATAGGGGTAAAAGTATAAAAAATAGCAGCTAGTCATATAAAAGTCGTACAATCCATAAAAGGCAAAAAAAATTTAAAATTATAGTACTAAAACTTTTTAGGTAACAGTCCGAAACCTCATTGCGAACTTTTACTTTTACTCTGACAAAGTCAAACTTCAATCAATCACTTTGTTGCCGTTTTGTAATGTTTGTTTTGATTTTACAGTTTTCAAAATATGCCCCTTTATCACAAACCGAAAACATTTGCACCTCTTTATAAAGCTGCGGACAGAAAGGCAGTGAAAAATGGCGTCCATCATGCTATATTTACATCCCGGTTTGACTCGTATAAGGGCGACTGGAAGAACGATAAGAAACAAGGTGAGCTAGTACTCTCCCTTTGAGGAACTAGACAAATACAAGATCAATGCTACTCTCCTTCGAAAGTTTGTTTCAATATGTAACAAAATTTACAGACAGTTTGAATATTTGTTCGGCAGGGAAAGGTGCTTTTCTGACGATCACAGGAAAGCTTTATGAAGGGGACTGGTATGATGGTTTCAGGTAAGTATGTAGGTACCTAATTGCTATAGCTTACACCTACTTACTTCCCCTTTACGCGCTCTCATTCCCCGGATCTCCTGCCCGCCACGAACCTACATCTTGTCGTTACGTTTTACTAACTTAATTTTAATTTCAAAATAGCTTTATAACGCACTTGCTGATGCTCGGAACCGTACCGGATACTGCTCGGCCTTCGATCTCACAGGTTTTGTGCTTTAGTTAGATTAGTCTTCATGTCGGAGCATCCTTATTTAATACGAGTACATACATCTGGTATTTTACACGATTTTGTCCTATCTAGACACGGGTTCGGCTCCTTGAGCCACCGTCTCCCTAACGGCACGTTTTCGCTCGACTACCGAGGAGACTGGGTGCGAGGCAAGCCGGACGGTATCGGCTGGTGGTACTACGGCAACGGGGACGTGTACTTCGGGTTCTGGAAGAGAGGCCAGCGGGAGGGGTACGGGAAAATGTGGTACGCTGACGGGACGTTCTACGTCGGGTACTGGAAGATGAGCAAGAAGGAGGGCTTGGGCATGTTCGTGCAAGGTGAAGCCACGCGTTATTTTACTATAATATATAAACATACTTTTTTATATAAATAAAAGAGCGGCAGATGGTCAGCCCGATGGTAAACAAAACCGCCGCCTATGAACACCTGCAACCTAGCAGTTGATGATGATTTGCCAGCCCTTGGACGTGCTTGTAGACTCTTTTTAAAACGCCTCATGTTGTGGTTCGGGAAAAGACCTTCGATGGTACTAACATTATCGCAGAGAACGGCAACCGGTACGAAGGCCACTGGGAGTCCGACGAGCGGCACGGGCTGGGCCGGTTCTACCACATGCACACGGGGCAGCTGCAGGAGGGCTGCTGGCTGCACGACTGCTGCGTCAAGTCCAAGATGTCGGACATCATCATCCGGCAGTTCTGCGACCGGCCCACACAGTACCCCGTGCTGCCGGTAACACACCTCTATCCATCTATTGGGTCTCTCATAAAACTCATGTTTTTACAATACAATTAGGTACTTTTTATTGACACTACTAAAAGGAAATCACAAACATAGTAACTACACAAGAATAAGGTAGGTACTCTAAGAGCCATCTCTTCCAGAAAACCTTTGAATGTCAGATAAGACATACCTGAGGTTTTCCGTGAGATACAACTATACAAGACTAGCTGCGCTCCGCGGTGATGATAAGTAATAATGAAAAGTAGCCTTTGTCTTTTTCTAATCCCTGGCAATGTATGCAATGTTGATATTTAATAATGACCGGCCGAGTAGTAGGTACCTAAGTAAAGCGTAACAAAAAAATAAACATACTCACTTCCGCGTCTGATATTAGTTAGGATTAGGACAATGAACACAGAATACAAGACATAGAAGTTGGTGTCACGATGCGGTAAGTACCTATTATTATGTATTGTATGGCGTCATGTTCATTGTACTCTCAGCAGCAGGTACTTGCTACTACGCCGGCGATGGTTTGTTTCAAGCACGACTGTAGATAACACATTTGCATGAGATAACATTTTACACGCTCTCATTTAACGTAATCTGTGTATACATTTTATGCCGTTTTTCCGACATCACACTAAATGGGAAGTACTTTAGATACCTTTTTGTTACCCTTATCACGATTTAAACGGCTTATCGCAGCAAATTTGGGGAAGAGAGTTGAGTACATTATGATAGGAGCTTTTTAAATCGAGTAGAATGCGGGATAGCGGAAGAATACCGAGTAACACCGGAAGGACAGCTAACTACTGTTTAGAAAACGAGCCTGGAAGAAGTCGCTTTTAGTCAATAAGCCCGCCCACTGGTACATTACTTTTAAGTCGTTTTCATCTCGTAATTTTTGGTGTGAACAAAAAATCTAAAATTCCTCAACGGTTTACCATCATTGTTAAAACTGTAAAAACTTTTTTCAGGATAATTTACAAGATTCAAAAAAAATACTAGAGGAGCATAGACTATGGCTGGAACTGAGACTGGGGGACATAGACAAACAACTACAACGCTGTATCGACACATTTAATTACTAATAAACATGAGCAAATTACGCAATAAATTATTCAACAATCAGTATAAATTGTTAATAAAACTCGTCTGCTTCACAATTTCTGGGTAAAGTTATTGATACCAATTATAACAAAAGATATTTACGAGTAAGTAGGTAGAATATTACAGTGAAAAATAAATATATCAGACGAAGGCAAAGAATATATGTACCTACTTACCAGAATGTACCTATATCAGAAATGGCGATCAAACGCAAGCCTATCAATGAATAAATGAAAATTGATTAATCAACTACACTGCTGGCTGGGAGTGCTTGGACGTTACTTGGTGAATCAAGATTCCACAGATTTATAGACTAAACTTTTTTGAAAAAGCTTTTAGACAATTGTAAAAGCAAAGTATAAATCTCTGAGATGTGGAACTGATCCACTATTAGTACATTATTATAACATACTTATTTATCTAGTTAAAAAAATTGTACTTTACAACATCTAGATTGGTGGTATCAGATTTAACCGTCAGATAACTTTTACCCAGAAGATGATTAGCAGGTCGTTACTAATCATTAAAGTCTAAATATCAATAAGGTTTATAACAATGTCATTCAATATTATATCACAGTATTATTGAATTAAGTATATTATGTATGTCAAATATCCTATTATTGCCTATTTATTTTGATAATAAGGTAATATTTATACACAACTATGTCTTATATCAGCGCACTTATTTAGATTATTTATGTCGAGATAAAGTTCATTGAAACACTAATTGACTTCAATATTGTCAATAAAAGATTTTTGATTTGATATTATACAAACAGTAAGGGCGATAGTAATTATCTACAATGTTAAACGTAAGGGAAATAATATTTCCTAGGATATACTAAACTATATAAATAAATAGTTAATAATATAATTATGTAAAATCTTTGGATCTACATGAAATGTCAACCAAAATCATGTAAGGTAATATGTAATATGGTATAAGGTTTAGTAATTTCTATACTATAGTGAACTAGGGTGGCACTCGACTGAAACAAGGTTCGACCTTCGGTTTCGCCTTGCATCAGTCGAGTAGCCTACGTAGATGCTTTATTCATTGAAATAAAATAGGCTATAAATAGTAAGCACTCCCAGAACAAAAATAAAACAATTTATTACTTTATGAGCAGTTTTTTCATGAGAATTTTGCTATAGTTTTTAAATTATTATTTTTTTGTTGCTCATTGCTATATGAATCTGTTATATTTTCAGAGATTCTTTTGTCATGATAGCATCATTGTGCTATTTCGTAATGAGATGAGATTTTAAATTAAGTAGGAAGGTACTTATCTTTACCGAATAAGTATAAAAAACTGTACGACGAGGTCATCAACAACTTTTTTTGTATTTATTCGTGTTTTTCCTGTTGATGAGTTCGCGTATAAAGTTTTCAAAGTCAAATTTATATAAAGGCGAGATTACTTTTGGAACTTGCTCTTCACAGTCACACAAAGTCAGCTGCTCTCACATATCAAAAACGTAACCAATAATAATGTATAAATCGTGCATTAAAATTGGCACATAATAAGTACAATAAAGTCTACGGTCTTATTCTAAAACGCCCGGCAAACATGTTTACAAAAAGTTAGCTTTGTCTCGTTTTGGCTCGAAACACTTCTCATTAGCGAGAAGTGGACAAAGCGTATAGGTTTATCACACGTTTTAAACAAGCTTGTAAGTACACTTTAACATTCCAAGGGGGACAAGAGGCACGCTACAATCAAACGATGCGACTCTGATCTAACAGCGTAAGGTTATTCATTCTCGCGTCGTGATCTCCCAGCTCGATCTGTTCCTTCAGCAACTCCAGCTCCTTTATACCCGTGACGGTCATTTCGTACTTATGCGTCGCTAGAGACAAATAAAAGTGTATGGCAAAAGCTAGAAACACTATCATAACAGGTATGAGGACTACGCAGGCCGACCAGGCGGCCGTAGGACTCAGGTCGTAGAACTTGACCCAGCACAGTATAGCTATTTCTATTAGGAACAGTATCAGGCCGAGGAGCGTGGAGAAGGCCCAGGCGATTTCGATGTACCAGTGGAGTCTCTCGTGGGGGGACTCGTGTACTAGGGCTATGCTGTGGAGGTTGCCGACGGCCTCTATGTTGGGCAGGATGCAGGTGCTGATCATGAGAGCCAGCATGTGGACGGCGACGAGCAGCGTGGTGCACACGGTGAAGGCGACCAGCATGCCGTTGGGGACCTTGGTCGACTCGGGGGGGTTCAGCTGCACTTCCACCATAGCCACCTGTTAACCAATGTCCTTCTTGTGAAAGGGTTCATACAGAAACTCTATACTAACCCGAATGGAAGTATGGATATGACTTTTACCCTGGAATTGCGAATAAAAATCATTTGGTGGCATACATTCTGTCGAGTGTCAATGATCTTTTTCTATGGATTACCGTGTTTTTGTCCGTTTGATCAATAAATGGGTTATTTGTAACTATGCTAAGAATGAATGAGCACGAGCAATGACCTCCTTTTGGCTTTTATCAGTACTGACTAATACTGAAAACATGATGTACCTGAATACTATCTCGGCACTTGATTTCGTGTTTTTTAACATTCAAGCTTTGATCCGGTCTCATTTGAAACGCGTAACAATTAACAACAATATAGCTACCGTGTCGTTTTGACTCATAATGGTAACTGTGCCAAACAATAATAAACGCCTACAGCTAGACAGGTAACTGTTATCTTTACAACACAGCTAAGTATGTTAATTTTGCCGAGTAACGAGTTAGTGACGCTTTGTTCCAGCGACTAAATAATGGTGTAGTTAGAGCCTTAGAGCTAGTGATTCATAGCAAGAAATAAAATCATCACGTCTTAGACACTTTATTATGAATTCAGGTTAGCGCGAAGGACCAAATTCAGACGCCATGTAGCGTCAATTGAAACAAAGGCGAAACATATCAAGAACTCAACTTTTTGTTTCGAAATAGTTGTTGTATTGAAATACGGTATAGCCAGGACGTGGCGATAATAAAATACGCGAAAACACCTAGATAAGTAAGGTATAAAAAGAGAAAGATCGCCTGAGCTGAATGTGCTGCTGATCATGATAAATATTAATAGATATTTTCCGCCTTATTAAACTCAATCGATTTGCACCACTCAAGACATCTGAGGCCCTATTCTAACGTTGCGACATTATAACGGTCACTCTCATTCCGATGATTGTTCTGGCAAGAAAGACTGAGCCCGAAAAAACATTGCACGCACACGAATAAGCCCGCAGATTGTAAACAAACCTATTGAACAGCGCTCTTGAACTTATCCGAGGCCAATAAAACGCAGGCTCGATACTAGGCTGTTTCCGGCTCGCAAATTACGCCCGCATGGCATTTCGTGGCCTTAATTAATTCGTATTCGTAGTTAATATACTGTTTTGTATGGCTTTGAGAACAGGACGGGTGAGTACTTACAGGAAATTGGCTAGGATTATCACACAAATCCCTAGTACTTTTCCGCTAGTGGTCAAACATAGATCTTAGGCGTCAGTTATAAAGCGGTCTGGAGCTCTTATTTCACGTGTAAAGTTATCTATACCTGGATCTTAGAAACACAATTTCAACTAGGGTTGGTTTGTCGCTAGTTCTCTTTTTAATCTAATTTTTGTTCAGGGCTTTAGTCGCTATTCGATTATGCCAGCGCAGCGACTTTTCCACCGAAGACGCCGACTAAAAATCCATCGTTTGATTGCTTACCATGGCGAAGCCCGAGAGCAGCGCAGAGGTCTTGCTGGAGGCCTTCAGCTTGGCGCGGCTGAGCTGCAGCTTGCGCCACGAGAGGTACGCCGGCGTGTGCAGCCCGTCGGCCGACTGGATCGGAGTCTCGCCCGACATCGAGATGTGCTGGAGAAATGTTTTAATACATAAACAAGTATTATGACGACCGCTGACCAATTAAATGGCTTAGATGTGATAGGTGCGTTGAGTAGGAGCTACTCCGTGTTCTTTTCACACACGATATTTTCCGTTACGGTAAAAAACAGCCAAAACGTACTGTTTTCTTCACCGGGGGTTCCAAGTTCGATTCCCAGCCTAGTAAATATTGATGAATTTAAAATATGTTTTTGTTGCTAGCACAAAAACGACATCTTGTTAGCTAATAACATCTTTGTATACACCTCACAATACCTACCAATATAGGTACAGTATATAGGATTAATAGGGAAAATTAAATGATAAAATAATCCCAAGTACAAACACTTCAAGTCTCAAACAACTGTTAATATGGAATGATACAGTTTATTTATTTACAAAAACACTCAAAAGTGACACATGGCCTTTCAAACCAGTTAATATGGTAAAATGTGATAATAGAAATAATTCGTGAAAACAATAATAAAGTGTAGACAGTTCGAATAAAGTATTCTTCTGAGAATAAGTTCATGTGCAAATAAAATGTGGATTAGCATTTTCAGTCTGATGAAACATTTTGTCAAAATAGTAAAATTGGGTTTCATTAAGTTCTACTTTTATGTTTTAGTAGAGTAAACAAAGGTCATCTAATAATATAACAAGTTCTTCTACAAAACTTGAATGGGCAACAAAACAATGACTTTGAATAATACAGGTGCAATAAGGAATGTGAAACTTTGGTGACCGAGTGCCTTTGCTATGGTTTAATGATGCTTCTTTTCCATTGTTTTTAATAATAAATTGGAATGGTTATGATATTAATGAGCAAGATTTAACCCTTTGAATGCCACAGACCATCACAAACAAAAACGGCAGAAGCTCTATGAAAGTTGATTAAAAAAATTGAGAATTTTAAAACGGCATACGAGGAAGGTAGGTACCAAGGGTTATTTTCTTTTTTAACTTTTAGATAAGACACTAGAAAATGTTTTTAAAATAACTCTTTATTAGATTTTCAGTAAATTACAATATACATATAATATTAACTAGTATTAGTTAGCATTCTGGGAACACATATTATTTGTTGCTTATAAGCGATGTTTGCATTCAAAGGACTAACAATGCATAGTTAAAATCAAGCCATGTTAGATCACAAGACATTACAGATGTTACAAAAAAGACAATAGGATTAACAAAACATATACTATACCTATACTGTACCCAAACCTCAGGATACCACAACCAAAAAGCAAAATAAATACCTAGTCCCCTTTCAAATCTATTTAGATAAACCTTTATCAATTCTTTAGATATCTTCACGTTATAAACACGTCAATATGGATCACATCATCACAACCAATTAACATATGTGCCGTAATCAAGATGTGAACTTAGCATTTGGCAGCGGCTATTTAAATATTGGATAAACAAAGTCACAAGGTTGCCTGCAGCCTGCGGTTAGGATCACTGACTTCTAACATGTATGTATAAGCAAATGTATAAGTAGGTAATATAGATGTGGTGGTAAACCACATAATTGCGACGGTGGGAACAATCTGACAGTGATTTATGGCAGAATAATCACATTATTAAATAACTTATGAGACTTGTAAGTGTTAGTTTTAAAAACTTCATATTTAAGATTAGGATTAGAATTTGCTATTTAAATTCTTTTTTCATCCATGAAAAAGATCACTGGATGTGATCAAAACTGTAGCAAATATCAGACTTAATAATATGCAAGTTGTCTTGTTATTATAACAAATTGTGTCAAAAATATGTTGGTGTTCATAGTATAATGAATGTTGACCTTTATTCTAAGATGAGTTAGATCATATTCTATTTTCTACTCTAAAAACTATTTCAAAAGGTTAATAACTTTCTATTACATTTATGATAGTAATATGATAGTTATTTAGTAATATTATTATTATAGATACAGCTTTCTATGTACTACACACTACTAGAAGCATACACATGACTGACACCCATAAGAAATAGGATATTGAACATTTAACTACACAATGGCTTGGTGCCTAATTTACACACACTTTGGTCCAAGTAGCTATAACACTTTGGCTGCGGAAAACACATACCTTGTGTTTTCTTTTGCGCGACGCGAGTGCGGCTGCACACGCCAGGCGCGTAAAACACAACGCGTTTGACTAATAGCCACGCCTGGGGCAAGCGCATGTGATTACTAGCCGCAGCCAAGTGTTAAAAAGTGTATTTTTGTATTATTTTATTGTCTTACTAGTTTCAACATAAGTAAGGACATGTTTGTAATAACTGTGAAATAATAATTTGTTTTTGTTAATGAGCATGTTCTTTAATTATGTTAAACTAGTATGATCAGTAAAATAAAAAAGTACCTTTTTCAAGCCAAAGCAGGCCAAAGATGTGTGGAAATTAAAGGCTAAGTCAAGACTTTAAGGCAACCATTGCACAGCATGAAATGAAGCTGTTTAGTCCCATTTACCAAATATCATTCACTCACTCGTATTGTCCGGGTGCTGAATTAAATACAGGTTTGCTACAGTACTGCCGTCAACTCCTTTATAAGAGAAAAATAACACATGAGTAACAAAAATGAACATCCATATTCCATCTACACTACACAACCAAGTACAACTACTCTACAAATTGTAAAATAAATATTATACTCAATAACAGGATACAGTAACATAGATAATCATATTATAGATAAATTGTGTTTGTCTGAAGTAATTTACATGTTGTAAGGTTTTGTTAATCAACATAATGTTTTCAAAATGATAAATAAATAGATAATACGAAATGCTGTTGATTTATTGATACTGAACACAAATACTTGAATGTAATAGTAGTTAAAATATTTCTGAATACCGAGATTTCATTAAATATAGAATAAACTGTTACTGCTAAGTGTCGGCGCTAGCTGCACAAAAAATAACTGTAGGCGAGCGACTGAACAGTGGCAATTTATAATTAGTGATTAGGAAGAACAAAACAAACAGTTGTTGCAAGCAGTGCAGTAAGTTATGTCATACCTTGCTTAATTTTGGACCCCAGGTATTAGAAGATTCGTATCGACTGCCTGGCAATGCGAAGTGATAATTATTTCCCACTGTACTTGCTGACCAAACCGACATACCTAAATAAAATGCACGATAGTCCTTCGATTTCAAGCGACGAGGTCACAACTGAAGTGTACACGGCTTAAACTAACTAAAATTGTTTAATTAACGAGAACTGTGTCGTTTTGCCTTAGCGACTTTTCGAAAGAAAATTAGTTAAGGAATTTCCATTAATTTTATCACAATTTAGATTTTCATGAAATTTCAGCGTCCAATCATTTCCATTGATACATTCCATTCACTCAACAATCAAAACGTGTCAATGTCCATGGAATTTGTAATGTCAAAGTCAATTTTAATCTGTTTTTTTAATATGTCCCACAGAGTAAAAACTTAATCATTTATATCGATTTTACCAGTATTTTGATGATAAAGTAAGAGATTCATAATTTTTAAATGTTTTAGAAATTAACATAGCCAAAATAAAGAAAAAAAGATTCATCTGCATTGATACCGTGTCTATGCATTTCTATTTTAAATTTCAGTTTATAACATCATGCGGCACGCTAAAAGCAAAAAAAAAATTACGATGTGACATATTTATTCGTTGACTTGACATTGACACAGGAATGACAGAAAGAAGCGGAATGGCAATGGAGTGAGATACGAGAAAATCGAGATTCGAGTCGAGATCATTTTTGTAACGGTACTGCGTCTATACGGGAGTGTTCAAGAAATCGGACGAAATAAACAAGAATGAAAAGCCAGTGACGAGAGTGTATGACCGTTCTGTGGATAATGTAGGTCGGGTGGTCATTTGTTTTGGTTATTGATGTGATTCGTTACTGACGGCTGTTCGGAGTGCCGCTTGCGTGCTTTGTATGGACAGCGCGCGAGATCCGCTGGAACGTTTGTGTGATTAAGTGGTAAAGTGGTACGGCGCTATGGCTGAGGCAGCGAGTGCGGTGAGCACGAACCCCAACGCGGAGATCATCCGGGGACAGGTGTTCGAGGTGGGCCCGCGGTACACCAGTCTCCAGTACATCGGAGAAGGCGCCTACGGGATGGTTGTGTAAGTATTAAGTCATTTCATGAAACTTCGTAAAAGTTACTCATTTTTCTTCCCAACAAAAGTTGTCAAAAGTCAAAACTTTTTAATAATTTTGTACAACTGTACACTTCAAAGGCTTTACAAAAGTCTATGTCAAACAATACACTGGCCATATGCTGGATATCATTACATTTCGGTAAAGCATGTTGTAATACTGCGGACACCAAATATTTTATTTATCATCATTCATACAACACGTCTACAAAAGTGCTAAGTTTATCTAATCAGCTTAGCTCATAATATTGAATTATCACTGTTAGTTTGGCTATGAGTAATCATTTCTGCATCTCTAATATTGGTTCATGTTATCATTCAAATTACTCACGCTCGGAGAGAGAGTTGATGATTAATGTTGTTTTTTCTTTATCATAATTAAGTATTTAGATTTTTATACAAAAATTTATTTGACATTATCACTTTATGTTATTTTAGTTTTAGTTTGTTCTTTTTATCAATAAGTTTTTATTATGTGGTAAAAATGAAGAGTGCCTCTAAGTGGGTTGCGCCCAAACTACTGGTGGTTAGGGAAATAGTGTAGGGCTTCCTAACCACATGTCATTGGGTTCAGTAATGATTTAGATCACTGCTTTATATTACTTAATAACTTAGTGTACTTTCCTTGACTCCAAATGTAGCTTTGAATTTGACTATTGTCTTCTCCGACATTCAATACAGGACTACAAAAATTCATTTCTCTTCTATTCTGGAAAAATGTGACATGGACATTTATTTATCTTTTTACTTCTTTTTTATTGATTAATTTTTTTTATATATAAAAAGCGGCGAACAGGCAGATGATTAACCTGATGGTAAACTAAACCGCCGCCTATAAACACCTGCAACACAAGCCGTGTTGCTGATGCTTTGCCAGCCCTGAGATGTGCTTGTAGACTCCCTTTTTAAAGCGCCCCATGTTGTAGTTCAGTAAAAAGACCTTTGTTGGTAGGGCATTCCACATCTTGCAAATTTGCGGGAGAAAAGGGTGTTGCATTGCATGCCACTCATTATGCTTTGTCTTCGTACAGCGAAGATATAGACATTCCGTTGTCGCACATAAGCTAGGCCTGCCAGTGAGAAGTGTAAAGCTTGTAACAAACTTTGTACTTGATGAAACCTGATTGCAGGGCAAGTTTTCCGTAAGACTCTAGTAATTAATAATAATTTTACATTTATCTTATCATGTCAAGTCATCATGTAGGTATCTTATCAACAACATACAAGACCCTTCACTTTACACTTCGTTTTACAATAATGTTTGTATTTATAATAAAATAGAGCAGCCTTTTTCAATACATCAACATTTCTTTATTGATATTTTACATGTTAAAAATAAGTGTGTCAAGAATAATATGTGAAGTATATTCTCGTCATCATCAAACGTTTTCTATTTACTATGTATGGGTCTCCTTTACAGCTCTTCTTCTTTTATTAATACGTTTATACTTTAGGGTTATATGGAAAGGGTATGCTAAGCTGAAAAGGGTGCATGAACTTTTAATATGGGACCAACCCAGAATTGGCGAAAAAATCTGCGGTTCCATACAAAAATGACAATTACTGTCCACAAAATGTATGCAACAGCTGATTTATTTTTCTCGAATTCCGGGTGAGCCATTTTTCGCTCTTAACATCGCTTTTCCTTATAACCCTGTATAGTATATCAATAGACAAGTAAGGTAGGTAGGTAGGTATATGCTAAGAACAATGATGACACCTAATTTACGAGTTACAGGAAAACTGTATTATTACATAATTAAGTAGATGTAGGTACTACTTGGTTATTTACTCAATCAGTAAATAATGTCAATCAATCAGTCGGGAAATCTTGATTTTGTAACACTGCCTCTTTTATAATTATTGTAATTATATTGAATGCACTAAGTATCATTATGTTATTACATACATACATACATATTATCACGCCTCTTTCCCATTGGGGTAGGCAGAGACTACATCCCTCCACTTGCTACGATCCTGACATATGTCTTTCGCTTCTTCTACTTTCATAAGTGTTTTCATACAAGCTCGTCGGTTGCGGGTACTTTTTACTTTATGTTATTAGGGAATATAATTATACCTAGAGGCACTGTGCACTTTCTTAAGGGCTCAGAAATAAAACATTAAAGTATAAAAGACGAGTATGTCCCTCCATGTACATTAAATGTATATTTTTTTAACACTTTAACTGCTGAAAACACATACCTTGTGTTTTCCTTTGTGCAACGCGAATGCGGCTACACACGCCAGGCTCGTAAAACACAACACATTTGATTAATTATTAGCCGCAGTTAAAGCAAACGCGTGTGATTATTAACAGCAGTTAAAGTGTTAAGATCAGGATATTGACTACTAGCTACAACCAACTTTCAGCGTCTGAGCTACCTGCCACCTATATAATAATATCCTTGCGTCCTCCCATCCTCGAATGAAGTTTTTATTTCTCTAGGTAGTATCAGACCGACTTAATTTGGGTCCGCTTTTTATACCGGCCGGCCCTGATGAGGCCGCCTTCGAAATAAACTCGCGAGTAGATGTCTTGTAGGCAGCGGTATTTTCCCGCTATTACCAGTTCACCCTTCTTAGAATTCAAAAACCTGGGTGCAGACCTGTTATGGGCAAACGTGACGTTTAACAGGCGAGCGATTTGCTCGTCTCGTCACTCAATGGCATAAAAACGAAAGACTCTTGTAGAAGTAGAAAAAAGTAAGTTGCCTATTCAATTATTTCGCAAAAACAATATTTTGAACTTACTCTGTTTTTAGAAAAAATACAATTGACATTATCTCTAGCTAAATATCCCGCCCCGCACACATGCTTGGCACCACATGCTTTGTGACGCCTACCTATCCGTAACACAACAAATTTTGCATTGTTAGAAGATAACAAATGCCTGTAGGCACAGATTTTCCTAAAATTCAAATTTTTCCTCTTTCTAATAAAAAATATTCTCGCTGTTCGTACCTAACAATACGATTGATCCGCTATTGAAATTGTAAAAATATACCTACAGTGATATGCCTGCGGTCACTGGGATGAATATGGACGGGACATATTGAAATCCGACGAGACGTGGTTACGTGCGCCGTACGTCATGAGTTCATGACAATGGAGGGTAGAATTAAAAATGATACAAATAAAACCGAGCATCCCTTTCAGCTTGCATACGCGTAATGAATTTCGCGGATTTATCTGAAATGAATTTGAAAAATCTGACAAAGTACAGCCACAGGCAGATTGAAGGTTCAAAACACAATGACGTTTGAAGAAATCAAATAGAGGAGTACGTCATTATTATTATTATCAGTCCATGGTCGTCCAATGACGTACGCACCGCACGCACCTCGCCTAATGTACGTTTAGTTGATCTTGATACTAAACCGCTGTCTTCGGTGCGTTCAACGATAGTTTTATTTCGAATATTATTTTCCAAGATTACACGTGCTTCCCTTAATTTAGCTCCAGATACAAACCTTGAAATAACTCAAGTTCCCGTAAACACAAAGCTTGTTAGAACCCCAGCAAAAAGCTTTCCAAAAAACTTACCCTTCGGAGTGTTTGCGAATGAAAAGAGATTCAAATAAAGCCGTCGACGTGAAAGAAACATACTTCAACTCTACCCAAACACCGAGAATCTACCGTGCATTCCTTGCCTGAATTTGTAAGGCATTTTCCTTGTTGAGTTTGAGTATCTATGCGTAGTGCGTACCTATATAATAATATATCTCGTGCCTCCGCCGCGGCTCGTCCCGCAGCCCGGGAGCCGGGCGCTTGGCTCTAGGCTCGCTCGCTCTTCATTCCGGTCACGTCGTCCCGCCTATCTCACCCCTGCAATAATCATCTTCGAATAACGAATTCTATTGTTTGAGCTAAGGCATAATAAGTGTGCAATGTGAATAACAACATATAATAGTCATGATTAATAGGTGTTTCGCGGCGTCTGTCGCAGTTCCAGGTCAGGATGCTCGTTATTGTCTCAGATATTTCCATAATTATGATGTCTAGACTACTGTATTGGGTCATACTTTCTCGCGGGTCGAAACTCGGCAATAGATTAAACTGCTGAGTTATTTTTCCGCATCGCGGAACAATGGTTTCTTTGGTTTTCCCTAGAAATACAAGTTAGCCTAGATTGGAATCTAGATTGGAACTATTATGTAGGCCTAGATGTTCTGGTCCTACCTACTTCAAAACTCGTTTGACAATCACAAACATGTCCGCCCCAATTCGGAATAGCATAGCGAGAGCAATCACTCGCGGTCGACCCTCTGACCGCATGCATGTGTAGGCACAACAGCCTATTTGCAAACGTATGAGGTCGCCCGGCCGGTTTAAAGCCTGTAACATACTAGCTATTTATTGTAACAGTTCTGAGTTCGTATCTAGAATAAATAATTTCAGTATTGTCATTACTTTGAGCGTTCAGTAGGTCTCAACTCCACTAAGTAGAACAAAATTATCCGGTTTTCAAATGCTTGCGATGTAGCGTGATCTTCTAGTCCTTGTCAAAACACGATTTGATATCGAAACCTTTCATGTTACAGCAAAAACTGCAGTAGGCTATGCGTTGAATTCACAGTCCATTTGAATATACATAGAACCGTCGTCAATGGAAATCGGAATTGTGCCCGAGCACTCAAATATTCATCTGCATGTGTCGACAAAGTACTTGCATCATGAAATTCATTGATATTCTTTAAATAGGCAAAAACAATCACAAATCATTTCCTCTAATACGGTATAAGTAAAGCAGTCATTAGCTAATCAATGTCAATAATGTGAACAGGAAGGAAATAATATCTTTAGCATGCATGTATCATAAGTTTCATATCAACTATGTAGAACATATTGCAATTCTATAACGTTATAATAATAATAAAAACAACGCATGTTTTATGAAAATCAATCGCCGTACGTAAGTCTCGCAAAAACTCGAAGTTGTCTGGACTGATTTGAAGATCAGAAACCTGTCCTGAGAAAGTAAGCTAAGTGCTTTCAGTCGATCCATTTAATTCTGCTCGACTGCACGTTAACCGACCACTATAATGAATTACCCATCCCGCTTGAAGATTTTTCCAGCCCCGCCAGCCCCAGAGCGCCAACGTTATCTCAATATTTTCTTACATTAAATATTTTATATTCCAACATCACAAGCCTGACTGCGCTATGAAAGTATAATTCGAGCTGGTAGCTCTGCTGTGTGTTTTGATAAATTGAAAATGTGTTTAGTGTCTGGGATAAACGCTTTTAGTCTCGGATTTTATTGCAAACGTTTTTAGTAATTTTCAACCCTGCGGCGCAGACAGACTGCGAGCGACTGTGGGGTCGCTTGGGGCTTGGTAAATTCTGTACAGGTATATCTAGACTCGACATCATAGTCTCTTGCAGATAGATGTTACGAATAATCACATAGTATTTTGTGCATAAAATTAGTGTAAAACTGGAATGATTGCCGAGAACGAGAGGTGGCTCATCGAGTCCACTGCAGGAATATGTTTTTCAGTGGATTTAATGAGTTGCCAATTAAGACAATACGTATTTGTTTTTGATCGTTTCGACTAATAAAAAGTAGACTAACTCGGGGCTGATTTAACCGTAGAAGTAAACCAGTTCAGCCTAAAGTCTTTTCACGCGTTGAACCGAGTTCAAAGCTCCAATTTTTTAAGCAGTGCTTAGCTTTATTAAACTCGTTTTGTTATACCACCGGTAAAATCGGCCGTTAAGTATTAATAAATTAGGTTTATTTCACCCACATAGATTTTTTATACAGCAACACCTACATACGATTATATTATGTATAGCGTATTATAAAGGGATGCTGATTTTGACAGGTCTAATTCTGGAGTAAATACTTTACACTTACAGAGCCAGTTTATTGTCAATGTCCAATTAGCAATAAAGTCGTGAAAAGATCCCGTAACAATATAATTTTCTGGGAAACTGAATTTCCACTCATTGCTAAGCGTCTGGTACAAAGCTCTTGTGAGTCCTTTTCCGGGAACTGGAAAGAATGTCCTTTTTTATTTTGATGAGCAAAACCCACATTATTGTACCTACTAACTACTAAGCGGTGTTCAACTTTCACGGACCTTAAAATAAACTATTTAAAACATGCACTCCACACCGGGTTCTAACCACACTCCACACTTCAAGACAAAGAGATGAAGCAAGACACCGCCGCCGTCGCGGGCCGGGCGCAATTTATGCTTTGCATAAATTCCGAAACTTTACCTTGTCTCTGAAGTTTCTCAGCTGGAAACTTGCATGCATTTCTCGGTTATATACGTTCTGTGAGGTTCGTGAGAGTGCAATGCGGTCTCGGCGACGTGTTACTTCCAGTACGCTGCGCGCCCCTGCCAGCCATGTCACCCGTCGAGACTAAGCACTATGCGCGTTGTCTAGCGAACCGTGAACTACGGCTAATTTGTCACTTGGTTAGCTGTTGACTATCTTATTAGCTAGATGAGCATCTATTTCATTACTACTGTAGGAATCCGACATTGCTGGACTTGGGCCTTTTTCTCACTATTGTTTAGGAACGGAAATACGTACTTACGTATGTCATTTAGAGAAAAACGGGGATACTCTTTCATCTGTACCCCATTGAATAAGTAATTCAACCTTGCGCTGCCGATAAAGTAAACCAACCGTAGGAATGTTCCTTTCCAGCTATAAATATTTAGTTGATCTTTTAGAAGCTGTGTGTTTTTCAAAATAAAACTGAGTGCAGGGCTTTTGATAGATGTATAAATTTGCATATTTGTACGTGACGCAACGTTGTTATTTATTTAATGGACTAAATAGACATGTAGCGTTTCACAATACGCCCACAATGAACGAGTTGTCATCGCTAATTTTAATAATAAGGTAGTATTCAGTTCGTTGATTTCTGCCGAAAGCCATGAGTGAGAGTGACACACCTGCGATAACTGGGTCAATGGTAACTGAATGATTATGATGAATGAATCATTCCCAGTCCCACGAAGATGAACGGTATGTACCCAGCTTATGAACCCTGAAGGATTTTTTATGTTTTGGTAAAAATGTTAAAAGAAAGAGGAACTTGGATTTTGTTTGCACAGCTGTAAACTGATAGATGGGTGAGCAGTTTCTCATAGATTAATTATATGACAACAATCCGAAAAAAAAACATGATATATACTACTGTATCGCTCATATTTTGTGCATTATCGGTTTTTTATACGAAATTGTATGATAAGGGAATTATAGTAGGAATTAAAGTGTTTCATCACTCAGGCCCCGCTGATCATCTCTCAGTTCACACCTGTATAAATGAAGCCTTACATGGCTTGTGTTGGATGTGCTGGGCCGGCGCAGTGCCGGCAGGTCGACGCGGTCCCAGGCGCGATCAAGGTCAAGTGAGAGGCTATAATGGAGCCACGCTTCGTCATTAACGGCTAATTGTCTTATGATGACAGGACAGTTTCTAAACCGCTGTAATTAGGACATTAGGTTGCTTATTATTTTAATTTTCTTTGGGAAAAGTCTCAGATTTTGTTACA
The DNA here is from genome assembly GCA_949125135.1 of Alcis repandata. NCBI lineage: Eukaryota > Metazoa > Arthropoda > Insecta > Lepidoptera > Geometridae > Alcis > Alcis repandata. The sequence continues at coordinate 2,205,297 of OX421226.1, read as the reverse complement.
GTCGATTATGTCCATAAGCTATCCTTATCGCTTCGCAAGTTTGCATACTTTTCTCGAACACTCAAATAGCATGATAAATGTTCATTTAACTTAAATTAAAATCTATGATATTCAAGGGCTGAATTTGGAAAAGGCTTAATTTATAAACACAATGCAACACAAAACACAATCTACGGAACTTCCCTTAAAATCCTGCAAACAAATAAAAAGTTTCAGTTACCAGAAGTCTTTTGTAGCAGTCGTAAATAATTTCCTAAAAAGATATTGTTTCGATTTGTTTGTGAAGAGCCTGTAACAGAAAATAAGAGTGTCTTTTAGAATATTTATTTCGACTCGGTATTATTTTATTTATTTGTCTTTGTTTATCTCTCACTCTTTGTAGGGATAACTGAAATAGAATATCTGTTACTCAAACATATCATGGGATGTTTTCTTTTGTTTAGATGTCACCAAAATAAAACAGTATCAGGCTTCCGTCTATCCATATCTGCCAAATTGCTAGTCATAAAAGCAGCCTAGGCACGACCTTTTAAATTAGGCAAAGGGCCTGCTTATTGTGACAGTAACAATTAGCGTAAATGGACCTAATATAACCGCGTCCAAGGTCGCTTACCCTGATGGCGTCAGATGGCAGCCATTGGGGACGCTGATGGCTTGTTATTAAGCCGTGAAAGCCCTCGACGATGAGCTCTGCCTTTTGTTCCCCGGGAAACTGTCGCGTCGCATTCTACCGCTAGCGGCTAACATTTAATTAATGGTGCTCCGGCCGACAACGGCGACACTGTATGATAACCGTGATTGTGTCGAGTAACGGGGTCACATTTACTATCGGTGTGTTGGTGTAATTGGTCGGGCCTCGCTTTCGGGCGCGACGGCACGCGTCCTCCGACCGTACCTACGTGACTCATGGTGTTGTTACACCATTTACGTCATCGGCTCGTCGCGGATCTTACTTCGCAGGTCGCCATGTCGCCAAGTCATTTTTCCTGTTCCACCAGCACGGATATCAGCTACGTGCTTTGCACGATGACGAATTGATCCATTGTTTACGTCTAATTTAAATTGGATAACCACTAAGCTGAGCTATTTGCTAATTATGGCTGATCTTTTTTTGTAGTGGTAGGGCTCTTTTGCAGAGCCCGCCTGGGGAAGTACCACACCTTTGCCAGTTATTCCACCGACAAGCAGTAATGTGCAAACATTACTGTGTTCCGGTTGGAAGGGCATTGTTTCCAGTGAAATTACCGGGCAAATGGGAGATTAAACAACTTATATCTCAGGGTGACGAGCGCAGTGCTGTGCCGCGCAGGGTCTTGAATTCTGCGAGTTCAAAATTCTGGGTGGTGCCAACGAGTCACACTGACTCGTTTTGGTGTGACTGGTTGGGAACCCCTCGTGCAGACCTGTTATGGGCAAACAAGACGTTTAACATCAGGCGAGCGATTTGCTCGTCTCGTCACTCGATTACAAAAAAAAAAAATTAAAAAAAAATCTTCTTGTATCTACTATCTATAGTACAGTAGTGTAATATTCCCTTGCCAAGTAAGTACCTAAATATCTAACATTAATTTAGTGAAACGCAATGTTTCATGAAACAATAGTCATATTAGTTTGTTAGCTAAGTTGACTTGTTACCGTGGCAGAGTCAGCCAGCTGCTCTCTGTCCGACTTTTTACTCAGAACATGTTTGGAATGCTATATCGCTGTATCTACGCAATCCTGAGACCTTATGAATTAATTAAGTAATTTTACTTAAAATAGCAACTCGATCCGGCCTTACATGTTACAAGCGAGCAGCTGCGCCAAGACAAGGGTCTGATGCGGGTATAACAGCAACCCCTTAACGAGAAATCTGAACCGTTCCTTAACACCAGATATAATTTATTTAATACTCTAATCATCATTAGTTAAATGGATCGAGAAGCATAATGATTAAGGGGACATTAATCATCGGCTACATGACAAGAATTTTCCTATGCTTTTAAAGCCTTTGTGGCCTTTGCGAAGTTTAATCGAGCATAGTAGGTTTATTTAGTTACGTTACAGGACATTAGGTATTTGGCCTGTTTCCTATCGGTTACTACCCAGCACCCGCCCATTTCAATTTATGGACACCATTTAGGAGCGCGCGACTCCATCAGTCTCGATCTGAGCTGGCGTAGAGCGGCGTGTCAGGTTAGCTCGATAATATACAATGTAACTTCATGTCAAACATATTTCGTCGAGCTGGATATCAATAAGCTATTACCAAAAGAAAATACTGTCAATAATTCGTTTTCCCGAGCACAAATTGTGAATCGTAGCAGAACAGATTGAACCTGACCGTCCGTCATGTTTTACGCCTATTTCCCAGTATATAATATATTTTGTCGAACACCTCCCGTGTTTTCCTTTTCCCCGTGTTAAATGACAAATAAATACATATCCATTTTACCCACAAATACGAGCTCGACAAAATATTAATCGCTGAAAATACATTTTCCTTATTGAGTTAGATTAGAAAATGATGCTCCGGCTGGTGTATCGTGTAATTGAGTTTTACTAGAGCCATAACGTCGTCGAGAGCGTGATTATGTTTAGTATTTTTGCCTTATCAGTTATGAGATTAACTCCGAGCTGATTTGATAACGGTGTGCCGTCGCCTATTGTAAATTTTGGTATCGCGTAGCGACACTCAGCGGGAGGTGTGTCCTCTACAAAACCGCCTCCATTAAGGGTTCACCTGGCCAAATACGTTATTTTTATAGTGTCGTTAAGAGCCACGAAATTAATATTTTATGAAGCGACCTAAGGAAACAATATCTTATGATTTTAACTCATCGCTATTGGGGCTGGGTCGAAGATCGAAGAAAGGTCACGTTCTATTCAGGTTTACCTTCCTATTTCAAAACCTTGGTCGGTATCATAGTATGTACTCGGTCTTCAAACAAAACAACAGATTCAACAGACTGACACCTCGTCTTAAACAAATGGCAAAGTAAACACGGTTTTAAACTAATAAGCTTAAAAGTTTGGAGTTTACGAGGAAATTTATTTATCTCAGTATCGAGATTAAAGGAAGAGAGTTTTATAAGATCAGTTATTGTTAAATTCGTGCGAAGACGTCGACGACTTTTGAATTTGTCTGAACAGAATTACCTCATTGCAATCAGTGAATTTATTCGATGAAATTGGGAGTTTTAAAATGTTTATCTTTGCGTCTAGATCTAAAGAGATCTACCTACTACCTTAGTACTTAATAACATCGAGTTAAATGTTATTCAAAAGCTTTTTAGAACGTCTGGAATGGAAATCAAGTAATTGAATAAATTTTTATCAGTCACGATTAAGAAACTTTTAACTTCTCCTTTTTATCCGGAATTAAAAAAGAAATATGTTCAAGTTTTACTAAAAACTTACTTTAACTTAAAAAATATAAAGTAGATATACATAAATCAAACCAAACTAATTTCATGAAATCACATTTTATAAAGTAAGAAGGATAAGACGAATGAAACATACATATTTATTTGACAAGATAGCATTATAGTAAACTAGCTGCGCCTCGCGGTTTCACCCGCCTTTTCCGGAATAAAAAGTAGCCTATTTGTTAATCCAGGGCTAGCCAAATATCCGAATCCGTTCAGCAGTTTTTTCGTGATTGAGTAACAAACATAAAAACTTTCACATCTTATATATAAAAATGAATTGCTGTTCGTTTGTCTGGCTAAAACTCGAGAATGGATGGACCAATTTCGCTAATTTTGATCTTGAAATAATTGTGAAAGTTCAGAGAAGGTTAAAAAAACCAGCGGTTGAAACCGCTGGGGGCAGCTAGTTTATAATATTAATAGGATTATTTAGAGGAAACAAAGAAACAAGAACGGAACATGTTTAAAAATAAAATTTCTGTTTGTTACACCAAAATTTTCAGAAAATTATGGTATTAGCTATTTATATAGACAAGGCTAATTTAAGCCGGCATTTAGCACTACTTGCGCAAAATTAAACTGAGATTTTCGTCCATTTCCATGGAAAGTAACCGCGTGGTACTTTAAGTCCATATTCCAACTTTTACAAGTTCCAGATTGCAGGAGCCTGCTCTTTGAGATATCTTGAAAGAGATTTAAAGCTTTAAGCTCTACTAAGACGTTAAGTTTGAAGACAACCTAATTGCTTTAGGATAACTTATGAAAAACTGTCATTTTCGTAATAAATTGTTTTAAATATTTTTGTTAAAGTTTGAAAATTTTGCGTTAAAGTTTTGGTAGCGAGTTGAACTATTTATTTATTTGAAAATAGGCGTGCAGCATAAGATGATGTGCCTATTTCTTGCAGTGTCGAAATGTGTTCATTATCAGCATCTATCAAGTATATAATCCGACTTCGGTGATTATCAGTCAGTATTTATTCGTCAGCACAATTTTCTCTTTTTAATCCACAAGTCTAATTTATTTTTAAAACTGTTCAAAGTCTTGGCTGATATAATATGACATCTTCTGGTAATCTGTTCCAGTTATGTACCACTGTTGTTTAGGATGTGGTGTGCAGTGTTGGTCTGTTTCATCAACATAATATTGATCTCAAGTTTAAGATTCACTATTTATAATATTTACGATTACGTACAGACAATCACCTAATAAAATATGATTAAAGCAAGAAAAACAACCCATTCAGTTCTAGCTTTCTCATTTGTTACGAAATAAGTCTGATAAAAACTTGTGAAAGAATCCAATTTTTACTTGAAAACAAAGACAGTGAGATACGGGATTCAACGACTGAATATCTGGGGGCCTACCACGAGTATTTTTAACATGATATGACGAAAAACAAAGAGTACTAAGTTTGATGCCTTTTTTTCTCTGACTTCTAAACTCCCGAACGAATGAACCGATTTCAATGTAACTTTTTTTGTTGAAAGTTGGTTTTATAGGGATCTTAGCTTATTTAATAAAACTCTGGTTAGCTGTTTGAAAGTTATAAGCTCTATAAGCTCTTTTCAGATTTGGTAGAGTGTTAACGCTTGTTTTCTGTTTTCTTTGGTCTTTGTTTCTCTCTTCCAAGCGCTTGCAGATAAAATTGAATGTGACTTCGATGTAAAGGATAGTTCGTATTTCTGCGGTAGGCCCCTGAACTCGCCCCGACCCTTTGTATAATACAGTCAGCCCTCCGGAACGTCTGTAATGAGATTGTATCCTCCTTTATTTAATCTTTTCTTTCTTTACCAAACAAGACTGGCGCTCAATCAAACTCGTTAAGTTAGCCGTTCTATCTCTTGCACTGGTGAAATAATCACTAGCATATATGTAGAGGATAGGTACATGTTTGCTTACGGTTTGGTATCGTGCGTCACAGTTTTTGGTAAAAGATGCCTAGGGACTAGCAAACAACCCAACCAAAACTAACAAATTCCCAGGTTTTGCGAAAATTGTTTAGGGCTTTGACGTTTACCGACACGCTCGCTCGCTTCACGAAAAATAGGCATATTGGTGTAGGTGATGGATTAAACGTACCCCAACTATTTCTGCTTTCATAAAACGCTGCAAAAATGTTAATATTTTAGCTCGTAACACCTAAATTGCCTTAAATACCAGCTCGCATTAGATGGTAGTTAGGTATAGAGCCCTTTTACCGAGCGTTAAATCTTTCCTTTTGAAATATCACTTTAATTAACGATTCAGGCGGCTGCGACCTCGTTTTCCGGAGCTCAGAGGTGCCGAATGGCCCTCCAACCTCCGACTCGTATGCATGGGAAACGGGAAATTATGAGACGCAGCGGAGCAATATTCACTAGGAAAATGTAAACGAGTTGCGCAAATGTTTTCGGGTTGTATTCAATGCTTCTGATATAGTTAAGGATATCCAATAAAGTTCACTTATAACACTGAGATAAATGGCCATCTAAATAAAAAACAACAAATTAAAAAAAATTAAACTCATATCGGTCCAGCCGTCGGTTTTAGCCAGACAAACGAACAGCGATTAATTTTTATATAAAAGAAGAAGATAAGATTCTAATTTAGATGACCATTTCTCTCAGTGAATTCTAACTAATATTATAACTTAATCGAATGTGAGTAGGCCCAAGTTTGAAGGCTTTTTAAGACAAAGTTGCTAGTCTGTCGGTTTTTTACCGGATACATTTCGGAGAGTGTGCTTCTGATCTGCATGATCTAATTCCCTCTAGCCCTTTCTACTATCGGTCTACCAAGGGCACTGAAAAGCGTCACCGTTTTGTGGTTGATATACCAAAAACTCGTACAAAACGCTTTGATTCCACCTTTATTGTGCGAACCGCTGGGGTGTGGAACGCTTTGCCTGAGTGGGTGTTTCCTGATAGATATAATCTAGGTGTCTTCAAGTCGCGAGTGAATCGGTTTCTTCTAGGCAAGCATGCTCCATCGTAGGAGTATCGTTGCTTTCCATCAGGCAAGATGACGGTCAAATGCAAGCCTATTACTCAATAAAAAAAAAAATAAAAAAAAAGACAGATCTAAGTTTTCTAAAACTAATGGCATCCTTGTCTAATGGCTTGCAATGATAAAGACAGATATATTTTTAGTTAGTTTAGATCTGTCTTAAAATGCCTTCAAACTTGGGCCCAGTATGTACTTATATTACTCGTACATACTTTTCTATTAGATTGTGAAAGATTGTGCTATTTGAGCATGATGAGCCGGACATCAGTAAAACTGAAATTAACTTTAGGATCTCTGATTTCAATATTTGCTTAGGACAAAACATGCCATAGTTGACTTATTTCCAAACAGTTTATAACTTTAGTCAGGTATGAAAATGTAGGGATAGACTGACTTATTCCATATAAGTATTTTTTACAAATGAGTAGGAAATACATAGTAACAACAACAAGTACAACACAGTACAGTGCTTGTACAAGTATGTATTTCTAACAAGTCATATAGGGTCAAAAAAAATTTTTTTTACTAATTATAGTCTATTCGGAAAATTAGATTTACGAAGAAATATGTACCTACACAAGGCTCTAGTCTAAAAAAAATTTCCTTGAAGACTTTCTCAATTTCAAAAACAAGATTTATGACACTTTACACTAATATTATAAATGGAAGTAGTTCTACCTCTGTTTGCTGCTTTTTCACAACTAAATGACTAGATCGATCGCAAAGTTTACCAGTTACTATCCTCTCGGAAACTGCAGGAAAAATTACAAATCGAATACTGTGAATGGGTAAAACCACGCAGGTAGAATTACATTAAATGTAAAATCTGTAGGTAGACTGTATAATTAGCAAATACCAATTTTATAATTTTTCACATGCTCATTAGGTCCCAAATCGACTGACCCTAGGAACAGTATCAAAACTACAAATGCAATTTTTTACAAGAGAGCAACTGAAAGTCAATTGAAGTAGATATAATGAATAGGTTAAAATGGATAATGTCAATTTTATTCCATTAAAAAAAGTATTTTTTGATTTTTTAGTTTTATTTCTTTTCCTAAAAGTATATTAAATATTCGTATATTCGGTACAATAAAAATAAATCGTGATTTTGTACTTTGGATAGTGTTTGTAGCAGCAGTCGAAATATAAAAGGACACATTACACTCGTAGACAGCGACCTAGAGGAAGTCGCGAGTTGCACTCATTTAATATTGGTCGCCCACGGTATGCTGCAGCGGTCCATTTAGCTATAAGTGTCTAGATATTTTAACGCACTAGATTATGCTAACCTGCCAGTGCGTTTGAAATCTAACCTTTATCTCATTATGGTATTGTAAATTGTAGAGTACTCTGTCAATTTCATTGACTTACAATTTCGTGTGGGCGTTAATTCTTGATCCAATAAAGACATTGAAGAATTAACGGAATCTTCCTCTACAAACTCGCTGATCAATGTTTGATCAGCGAGTTTGTTTCACGAATAAGACGTGTACCTCTTTCTGAAAGTAATATACAGCCGATACGCCCAAGTTTATTGACAATATCTCTCGCGGGGAAGATAAACACGTCTTGACTCCGTTCCTGTAATGCCGAAAGCATGTTATCCTATATAAACACATTCGGGTTCGCTCGAGCTTTGCTTAGGAACAGGCTTCTGGAAGCTTCAGCCAACGCCACGCTACGCTCAATCTACTATGTAATATTTTCATAGAAATCTGGATCACAGATTTTTTCGTCGTACCTACGCGGCAGTTTGAAATAATCAAGTCTGTGTCGGAAAAATATACCTTGTATTCTGTAAGAACATAATAAAGAATTGGCATTTCATTATGACTTTCGTAAAATGAAGCAACCATGTTATTATTTGGTATTTTTCCACGTAACATGTATCACGTAAAAGCGTGCAAACATTCGTTCGACTAATAATTTCCGTATAAATTTAATAAATGAAGAGCCCTGTTTCAGATTTAGAAACGATATTACCTAGAGAATTAGATAGGAGTACCGTGCTTACTCGTATTTAGCCAAATTAAATGTTAGAAGAGTATCAAAAATTTTATTCGAGAATAACACTCGTGATTATACTAACATGTTAAGAACGCTTAATTAAATGGAATTCCAGGAATGTTCAATCATTCACAAAATCGTTCCTTGTTTCTCAGTCAAAAGGAATTTATGTTTTTTACGTTGAAAACTTGATGAAACAACGACGTGTATTGTTATGTCTTTGCCTGAAAATATTTCTTTAATACAAAATGTTTAATATTGTACTTTGCTGGTATGCAATAAAGGATTCTATGTATTTCTATTTAGAGTTTGAATTGTCTAGACTTGATTTTTCTTACTTTTAACATAGGGATTGCGTTACAGAGTTACTGACATAATTGGTTATCTTAGAAAACCGTACTTACAGTCCTCTTTGCACGTTTTGAACTCAGGCGAAGAAATAGAACTGTAGAAAGTAAGGATATTACGGATATTGTTTCCATTTTTAACTACTCATTTCTTTAGTTCTTTCTTTACTATATTTTACTGAAACTTTTGTATGACTTGTAATTAATTTCCCATTTCCTTGTACATTTATAATATATACCTAAACAGTTTGTTCAAATTCAAATTCAAAATAATTTATTCAAATATGGGTACATCAATGTACACTTATGAAAGTCAAATACAATTTTTACGCACAATAAATTAAATGTCAAAGAAAATAATATTATTAGAATTTCAAAAAATTATATAAAATAATTGCAATGTCAAAGACAGTGTGTTCTTGTTAGTTCTTAAAATCCAAATGTGTATTCATTACCAAGTCATCTTTCCGAATCATCTTTTTCCATTTCGCTTCTGGTCGCCAGTTGGCTGCACAAACTTATTCCTCAACCTAGTTGAACACAGGATACTTTATCATTGTTTATTGACATAATTCGGTTATCCCTCGCGTACTACTGCGTATCGCCGAGCCTTTCAAAATGTAGGCATAATGCACGTCAACTCGGATGATTTATGAGTTTCTTTTTACAGGTCCGCCATTGACAACATAAAGAAAGCGAAAGTTGCCATAAAGAAAATATCTCCCTTCGAACATCAGACATACTGCCAGAGAACACTACGGGAAATCAAAATCTTAACTCGGTTTAAGCATGAAAACGTAAGTCAATTTGGTCGTTTTGTATTCATAGCTTCGCCGGAAGTTCGTGGTTAACTTTTCTTGGCGATGGAATTTTGATGGCACTTTTTTGTTCGCAGATAATCGATATCCGAGACATTTTAAGGGCGGAGAATATAGACCTAATGAAGGACGTCTACATCGTACAATGTTTAATGGAAACGGATCTATATAAATTGTTAAAAACGCAGGTAAATTTCTATTTACACATATTTGTACATATCATTTTATAAGTAGTAGACCTATTCAACACCATATTCATATTTTATTGCTTTTTACACTAAAGAGATTCGGGGACACTAAATTCCCTGAATCTATTCAAGCTAACCACTTTGTCAAGGTTTAATCATCATCAATCACCCTCATAGCCTTTCCATCCATCGACCAATCACGCTCGGTTTAATATCTTCAGCAAAACCTTGACTTTACAAACGTGCTACTGGAATTTCTGAAAGCTCTTGTCTTCCCAATTTCTCTCCCATTCGCCTCATCAACTTTCCATTAGCGGAAACGAACTGAACGGTTCTGCGGTTAGTGCCTTGTAAACTTTTTGAGTCAATTCGTTTCCACTCGACGCGGAGTTCGATTCTAAACTTTTGAAGAACACTCAGTGGATCGATTAGTACATCAGTTGCTATACGAATTTGATGCTCCATGCTTAGCGGTCTTTTGCAACTGCTATGTTTCCCATTTCGAAATAGTAATCAAGAAACACTGATATTGCAACGATAAATCAATTTGCGTCGAAAGCGCTCCTAATTAGCCGGTTATTCAATCTCCTGTTCTGTATAGACTCAGGGGCATGAATGACATGCAATTATGCTATGAAAACTAACGTGAACCGCCTTTTGACTATTATTTCCCGCCATATTGTATCAACAGCCAATTAATACCCTGTCAATAACGCAGCGAGTTTGCATTTATTCGTTGATGCGCTTGGTTTTCGACTTGTCTGTCAGTATGTATCCCGCAGGGGCTGGTCCGTTTTTCGTAGTGAAAATACCTATATTACCCCTCAATAATACCTCCTATTTGTTTATATGAGATCATCATCATCATTTTCAGCCCGTAATAGCCAACTGCTAAGGACAGGCTCCTCTTCCTCACTTTATGTTCGACAACCGAAACAAAAAAAACAAAATCAAAATTTTAGGGCAATCTTTCAAAAATCTTTTCAAAAGTGTTACAAATTTTATTTCAGAAATTAAGCAACGATCACATCTGTTATTTCCTGTACCAAATCTTGCGGGGGCTGAAGTACATCCATTCCGCCAACGTCCTCCACAGGGACCTGAAGCCTTCCAACTTGCTACTCAACACCACGTGCGACCTGAAGGTGGGTTGTCGATCTGTATGTTTTTTTAATTCAGTGATAGACTTTGACCGCCATCTCGCCTAATGGTAAGCAATGATGCGGTCTACGAAGGAGCACGCTTGCCTAGAAGAAACCGATTCACTCGCGACTCGAAGATACCAAGATTTTATGTAGCGCCAAATCAGATGAGTGGGATAAATCAAGATGTTGATAACGCAAATAGAATGTTAAAGATTTTTGAAACGAAGTTAGGAAATTCTGTGGGTGTGATATATCGCTTCAACAGGCTTAGGCTCATATGGCTGCCTGCTCACTGTCCGCCTGACGTCAGAGCGAGGTTGTTATGCAATTCAATTATTAAATATTACACAACTCCCTTCCACTCCACTTTAGTAGACAAGCAGCCTTATTTTCTACACTTTTTCAGTACACACATAAAGTTACTTACCTAAAACTAAATTATCAGTATAGTTTAAGTCTTTATAAATATTAATGTCAGAATTTATCGAGACTGCTTATAAAATATTTGTTCTGCGAACTGTAAATGTCGCTTAAAATTTTACTCGCTTTTTATATTCTCCGACTTTTTAGGTAGCTTTCATTATTATGTAAATTCTACCGTATTATTTTTAACAATAAGACTCGCTTTATTATTATGAAAAATGTAAAATCAGCAAACCTTTCTTTCTCGTTTGTGAATTGTATTGTCTGCCTTGAAATATTTTGCAAATTGTCTTCTGTAGATATTTTTCTTGAAGCATTCTGCGCTTTTTGGTTGCATCTGCTAGAAAAAGAACTTATAATTTCGTCGGGATAAAAATTAACCCATCCGGGATATAAAATGTCGCAATTCCAATTTCACTTAAATCCATGGAGCCGCTTCTGCATGATGAAACATTAACTGACAAACTCTGAAAACAAGAAGTAATTATTTTTTTTAACACGCTTTTATTAGCTTCACCTGTATGTTTGTATGTAACCGACTCCTTTGAGCGCGTTTTTGACCCACTTTAAACGGTCAGATTTCTTTCAAACTTTGTAGATATATCGAGGACCGATGACAATACACTAAACAAATCGTGTTTTTTAGTTTTTTTAACTATTAATTTTTTTAACACGCTTTTTCTATAAAGTTTCTTTAACTTTTAATACCGTTTAACTTACAAATGGTAATTTCGTCATTCGTGTCAGAGAACAGAGTGGCGCAGTGGAAGCGTGCTGGGCTCATATCCCAGAGGTCCCTGGATCGAAACCACGCGCTAGAAATCTTTTTGCTCAATATTTTTTGTTACGCATCAATTTTATTTTATGAGGTCTGAGGATCGAAACCACGCGGCTACAAATCTTTTTGCTCAATATTTTTTTGTTACGCATCAATTTTACTTTTAATTTGCTTGAGCAGACGGCCAAAATCGGATAACACCAACACATTTGTACATATTAAGGATGGTTAATAGTTAGCAAATCGAACTAAAAAGCGAAAAATAAATAATAGTTAAAAAAAACTAAAAAAACACGCTTTTTATAAAAAACCGAACTAAAAAAATAGAAAATAAAATTTTATAAATTTAAATTAAGAATAGGGTTGAAAATTTCAATAAATATAAATTAATAATAGTGTAAATAAATAAATATATGTATTTCATTTTTCAAAAGCGTGGGGTGCTTTCTAAGATATTATCAAAATGCTAATCACTCTACTCATGTCTGTCAATACAAAATGTATCTACAAAATATATAATATCTATTGACCCATGCACCCCACGCTTTTTAAATTGTTTTTCATGTCACTCGTTTTATTTTATTTCGACACGTTCAATTCAAAACCAACACAGTATTTATCCCAACAAACCCACCACCCACACAGTAAGCGCGACACATTCCAATAAATAACAAAATAGTACATTTTCAGCAGATTATTTGCTTTGTGGAAATGTTTAAGCCAAAATCGCGTTAAAACAAAACGTTTTCGCATTTTCGTTTTCTTATATTGATAGCGATATTTATACAGCATTTTAAGGAAAGGGTATGCTAAGTTGAAAAAGGCTCATAGTACTCGTCATTACGAACAACTTTTACTATGGGACCAACCCGGAAATTGCGAAAGAAATTCAGCTGTTCCATACATTTTGTCGAGTATCATTTACATTTTTCTACGAACGGCAATTTTTTTTTCACGATTTCAGAGTTGGTCTAATAATAAAAGTTCTTCATAATGATGAGTACTATGAGCCCTTTTCGACTACGCTTAACCCTATAGTTGTTTATTTGATAATTGGCTCGTCGACTTACCTGACCTGTCTGATGGCCTGTTTACCCGGGACAGCCCGCGGCTCTTTAAACCGCTACTCCAACAACTAAACTAGCGGGGTCGGTGTCTTGTGCCTTCTTGCCCCGAGCCACGATTAGGTACGTTTCGCAAACTCGACCTTTGAAGGTTCAATTTGATATCTTCCTTATTTCCTTTCCGGAAAATTGACAGTTAGGAGCTTAGAAGAGACGAGTAGATACTCAAAAACAAAGTCCAAATAAGAATTGGGAAAAACAAACGCTTGAAACAAACTGCTGAAATAAACTTTCTGTCGTAAGAAACTAGACACAATAATGGGTAGTTTTTTGGGAAACTAGTGTTTATGTTTGCTTGCCATCGCATCTCAACGTAGTAACCTATCGCAAAGCAAACCTCATTGCTTAATTCGATCGCTTAAACATTCATTTCTAAGCGCATAACGAAGTTAAGCCGCATTTTGTAGGCTCGCTGTCGGCCACAATTTCTAATACAAAGCACAGCTAAAGTTTAAATAATAGCTGCTTTAGAAGCTCGGTCTGTAATACAAGGGTAATAACTCGCTTATTCTACAGGCCACTGCAGCTGCGCTGGTATCGCAACATTGCGGTCGACGGAGTAAACATGTTCAACTCTGCTAAGTCTTTATACAACTTGGTATTAGAGTAAACTGTTTGCAGCTGTGTTTTGCATTATCAGTATTAGTTATAATTGTCGGCAACAGGAAAGTCAGTCGAATTGTTTTCAATTACGTTTAGTTTTCAATTTAGATGAAGTTACAAGGACGTTCATTTTGCGAATAATATACATGAAGTCGTATAAACCAACATTGCCTTAGGCTTCTTTTATGATTGAGAGGTGTAAAACTAAACAACATCTTATTTATTCAGTATTTTAGTCTTAATTTTCTTTGTGGCTCTCACCTTTTCATACTAATCTGCTAACTAAAGTTCCATCTCCTGAATTATAAAATTTTAAGTGCCAACTAGTTCCCTGTGTTCGGGCTACGTGGCTCAAGAAGCGAGACTAGACAACTTAATTAGATAAAACTTAGATAGTCGCGCCGGCTATTCGAGTTGGAAATGTTCTCTCTCGCTATTTTATTAATTAATACTTAATGTCCAAATTATGTCCTTTGGATCAGCGTTTGTTGAGCTCAAGATTTTAATTAAAAAGGAACTGCGAAAAAGGTTTCCAGTGATACCTTTCATAAAGTTTTACAACGTACTAAACAAAGGTTAAGTGACGGTTAGCGAAGATAACCCGGTAATAGGATCAAAGATAGCTGACTAAATAGTTAATGTCTTACGTGAATGCGTAACTAAGTTTTTCTTAGTTATCTTTGATTACTACTTAATACTCGATGACTGCTGTGTGAGTGAGGTTGAAGAACTTGGAAACAACAACGCTAGAGAACTTTTCCTTGAATGAGCTCTCAAGGCAATTTAGTGCTAAGTGCCTTATCGAGGACAGATTTTCAACTTGAAGTTACTCAGGATTGTTGTTTAGTCACTCGTGAAGAGCGTGAAATTGAAAGGTCAAACAACGACGAAGACTAGATGTTATCGGCAGTCGACATCATTATGACGCCCAAAATCGTTCCTTGATGACCCTTCATGGGCCTCTCTGATGTGGAAAGGGGTCCGGAATCGGCGCTGAAGGGCGAGCCACTCGACCGGTGTTATATTACATCTGCAGCGCTCTCATAGAATACTAGAACTTGGAAGGCTAACGGACGTCTAATGTACTTGAGAAAAGTAGGTGTAGGTAACGTGTAGGTAGGTACTCTAGTCTAGCGGCGAAACTAGGACTTTCATTAATGATAATAGTGTTGGTGTCACGCAACTTGGTAACCCGACAAAATAATTACTATACTCGGAAACTTAAATGTATAGCATTTTATTAGTACAATGCCACAGTCGACGGTAACGATGTGTGAAATTTACCTTTGATAAATTAGTGGGGTTGGTTTCTCTATGGTGACTTAACTAAATTTCTAGTTGTTCGAGCGTTAACAACGCAAATCGTGAGGGGATGTTTACTGTTAGTGAGGTTCCACAGAATGGCCCTCGTCTCTACGCTGGCTTGTTAAAATAAAATAGTAACTGTCAGCGTTGTAAACAGTTGCTGAGAACTGGCCACAGGGCCCCCAAGAGACAGTCCGACGGAGCGTTTTGGTCCAACAGAACATCAGTTTTACCTAAGTCCATTAACCATTATTTACTATGATATGATAGTAAATAAGAGTTAATGGACTTAAGTTAAGAGTTATTGTAATTGTATATTGTATTATAATATCAATTATTGTTTTCTCTTGTTTCTGTTTGTTTATATATGTTTTTAACATTGAATGTATTGTTGTATAGATTTGCGACTTCGGGCTGGCGCGAGTGGCGGACCCGGACCACGACCACACCGGCTTCCTCACGGAGTACGTGGCCACGCGCTGGTACCGCGCGCCGGAGATCATGCTCAACTCTAAGGTAACATTTAACTGGCTATACCCGTCATATGAGAATTTTCGCCAATTTCAGACAGAAAAATCGGTCCATTCGGCTTCGATTAAAAAAAATCTTTCGGAAATTCGGTATGGTCAGTTTTTTTCTAAATGATTTGTGTGATTCAATGTTAGTATAGGTATAGATCTAAGGAACTATGGAGGTAAATATCTGTCTCGACAATTAACAATGTATAATTAATTAAATTAAAACATTATTTTATCCGATCCTTACAAAGTTATGTTAGAAAATCACCTTCATACACAATGCACACACAAACTTTTCCTGTACTTATCAGCTCCATGTATTACAGCAATACTGAACAAATTGGTTCGACATCTTTGCTTGTATTAGCGTCAATTTATTTTACGAGCTGCTCTTATTAACACGCTTTTATTAGCTTCACCTGTATATTTGTATGTTTGTATGTTTGTATGTTTGTATGTAACCGACTCCTTTGAGCGCGTTTTTGACCCACTTCAAACGGTCAGATTTCTTTCAAACTTTGTAGATATATCGAGGACCGATGACAATACACTAAACAAATCGTGTTTTTTAGTTTTTTTAACTATTAATTTTTTTAACACGCTTTTTCTATAAAGTTTCTTTAACTTTTAATACCGTTTAACTTACAAATGGTAATTTCGTCATTCGTGTCAGAGAACAGAGTGGCGCAGTGGAAGCGTGCTGGGCTCATAACCCAGAGGTCCCTGGATCGAAACCACGCGCTAGAAATCATTTTGCTCAATATTTTTTGTTACGCATCAATTTTATTTTATGAGGTCTGAGGATCGAAACCACGCGGCTACAAATCTTTTTGCTCAATATTTTTTGTTACGCATCAATTTTATTTTTAATTTGCTTGAGCAGACGGCCAAAATCGGATAACACTAACACATTTGTACATAATAAGGATGGTTAATAGTTAGCAAATCGAACTAAAAAGCGAAAAATAAATAATAGTTAAAAAAAACTAAAAAAACACGCTTTTTATAAAAAACCGAACTAAAAAAATAGAAAATAAAATTTTATAAAATTAAGAATAGGGTTGAAAATTTCAATAAATATAAATTAATAATAGTGTAAATAAATAAATATATGTATTTTATTTTTTAAAAAGCGTGGGGTGCTTTCTAAGATATTATCAAAATGCTAATCACTCTACTCATGTCTGTCAATACAAAATGTATCTACAAAATATATAATATCTATTGACCCATGCACCCCACGCTTTTTAAAAATAAAATACATATATTTATTTATTTACACTATTATTAATTTATATTTATTGAAATTTTCAACCCTATTCTTAATTTTATAAAATTTTATTTTCTATTTTTTTAGTTCGGTTTTTTATAAAAAGCGTGTTTTTTTAGTTTTTTTTAACTATTATTTATTTTAGGTCACGGGACAATAGGCAGACACCATAACTCTAACGTCTTGTGAAATACAATCTATATATGCAAGCATAAACAATAAGTAATGGATGTAAACTGTAGTTCTCATTCCAAAACAAGCTGAACAGAATGTACTGGCTTTATTTCGCGTTTTAACTTTTGCATTCGTTTAAGTTACTCTTAGCTAAGTACTAAATTAAATAGAGCATTTATACGACTAAGATGCGAAAAGGCTTACAATCAAACGATTGCAGATTTAACTCGAGCGCTTTAGGTATTAAAATCCCGTTTCATAAACTCTTAAAAGCTCGAGTGAACCGTTTCGATTGCAGATTAAAGTGCTCGCTACAATACAACGATGTTTATCGAATGCGGCGCACCCGCTCGTACTCGACGCCATAAAATGATTTGTAAAATTAATAATTGGATTGATGCAGCGCGAATAGCTTTTGGGATGGTCTATGTATATTAACCCTTTGGGAATGGAATAGAATTCATTTTATGCAATTTACAACGCTCGATACTGTTGAATTTGAGTGCTCACCGTAGTACTATTATTACGAGGACGTATAAATACTAAATAGATAGATAAACTCTTTATCGTTCACACCAAAAATTACATACATTGACGTATGCTCATGTTTCGCTCAAATGTGTCAATAATATTCGTGGTATAGAAAGGATTAAATGTATTCGCTAGCTCACTCGTTTTTCAAATATTTGTGCTTCAGAAGAGACTGGCTTGCACGTAAACTCCACTTTAACTCCTACGGAGCATTCACGATACGCAAAAAAAGGCTTTCGAAGAAATGTCAAAAGATTTACGAGTACCTTGCCTTTATCAGCACAGCATGTCAATTAGTAATGATCGAGAGGTAAAATGGTGGCCTTCTGATTTGAAGGGTCTAATCATCGTTCCTTAGGGAAGGAAAACGTCGCTCAAAAAAGAAAAATTCGTAAATAATGTTTATTGTGTCCGAAATCTCAAACAAATTAGGGACGTGACAATGGATCTGATAATATTGACATTTTGAGGCCGCAAGGCTTTTGAAAAGCCAGGCTAAAACCTCTATCTTCCATTGCTTCCTCGCTCGCTACAAAAATGCAACAGCGTGTTCTATTTGCAGGATGCAACTGCAAAACACAATTCTCACATGTTTCTAGCAGTTTATTTTTGTTCGAGAAGGTATCGGAAATAAAAGTTGTTTGCGAGTGTTTGTGTTTCAGAAGATAGAACATATTGAACGCGTTAAGCCGCTTCTGTTCTAATATTTTTTAAACTTGTGATTTAAACTCGGTTTTCTACTTGCAAAGGATAGAAAAAATTGCTTGGAACAATAAAGGCTTGTGTTTTTAAACTCCAGTCGAGCGAGCTTTAGCTAGTCGAAAGTTTGAAATTCTATTGGCACGTTTAATATTCACGGGCTGTTGTTTTATGAAAGGTAATTTAGGTTAGTACGCTTCGCTCGCAATCAAAATGAATGGATTGTTGTCACGAATGCATACAATGACTCCCAAATAACGAATAACTCTAAAAATGCAGCCCTTATCGCCATATTTCATGGCTCATGGGAATCGTTTTAGACGTAAATAATGGCCCAAAATACCGTGTCCTTATTTTTTATTCTATTTTTTTCTGGTATGTAATAATTTGAAAAACACCTTTTGATGTTGCGAGCGTAGTCTCTGCACTCGATTTGTACACGTGTCGAAAAAAAACTACAATAAGCACAACGTCTGGGATTACAGCTATAAGTACTAGTAGCTACAAATTGTACACAATTCCAAGGAGTCAGGGGACCGTTTTTCTTAGAAACTATAAAAGCAAAATGATAAAATCTCACCGCGTTCTGAAACGATATCGGATTATAGAGCCAATTTAGTTTCGCAGAAATAAATTTCCCCAAGTTAGCACGCCACGAGGCGGCATACGTGACCACTATCAGGAAACCCCCGGTTTGATCTGCTGAAATGCAACTGGCTTAATAACATTTCAAACCCAACATACGTACGTTTCAAAGCTAATTTTCAGAGGACCAATCAATCATACATAGATATTTCAGAAAGCTTTTGACTGACTCTAAAAATGATTAGATGAAATACGGCTGACTCGCCAAAAGCACGAGAGTCGCGCTCCGAAATTGGAATAAGATCCGTCGCTTTTCACAAGCCATTATTATGTTTGAGCGAAAACTAGCTTATAGCGCTAGCTGTATTGTTCAGAGTATTTGGAATTACCGGAATATCTGTTTGCGGCGTTTTGATTACAGTACCTATTTATTATCTGAGATTAAACAGAGTCGAGTTCGCGACAAAGGCGAGGCTCACCGCGCTATCTGCCGCCTCCTCGCCACCTCCCTCGATAATCGAGCTTTGTTCTCGTGACAGTCTGAGAGACAACATTAATTATATTTCTATACATATCTCGACGTCAAATAACATTATCTTCAGATTTGCCTTTCATCGTTTTGTCTGTCAACTTGAAGGCGTACGTGAAATACTTGTATGAGACCTTATATCTCTGTACCTAGCGTTCGTCGCGTGAACATCGGAAAGTAGACAAGTCTTTAGGTTTGAACTAAACTAGCATTAAAGCGAAAACGTTTTATCGAATTGAGCGAGAAGTTCTATTGTAAAAGCTTGAAGTCACCCGAGAGGCTCAACGTAAATTATTTATGTAGCTTTCAATAAAGAATAGTACTTGCGGCACTATATGATTTTAAGCGCAGATAAAAGGAACATCTGATTCTAACATTTCCAACAAAAGCCGAGCTCCAGGGAGCAGACAATAGTTTTTAAAATGGTTCATCCTCAATATACTCGTACCTTAGGCGGACTTTGGAAAGTTTTCATTGTGTTTGTTTTGAAAAGGGTAGAACAATCGTCTGAGGCAAAGTTCTGAAGGCCAGAAGGTTTCGTAGCTATAAAAACAACACTATCCGTAACTGTTAAATAAAGTCTTGTAATTTGATTTTGGCAAGTAAATATAAACTTGCCTCGTGCAATGAAATTACCAAATCTTCTATTAAAGTTTTTAGATCGCCTGAATAAAACTCTATTGTTTATCTTTGGAAAGTTCAGTAAAATACTAGTGCTTATTTCAGCTATTTGTATTAATGATGGAGTCGGTCTTTCTACTCTATTTATTCCACTTCGCTCAGTCTAAACCTTTATGATGGGATGATAATTATAATTTTTGTTCGGCGTAGAGGTTTGCTGGGCAAAAGGCCTCCCGTCGTGTGCTTCCACGTATTCCAAATTTCCGCCAAATTGAGTCAATTTGTGTGGAAGCGCCATGATTCTTTTTATCATAAAAAAGGCTTAAATCCTGAATACTTATTTTTTAAATTGCCGATCGGATGTTTTATTTAAATACAATATAGTTTGGTTTGGTGTTTGATCAACCTGAAATTTGGTATACCTGTATCATTCCGATGACAATACAAAAAGAGCTTGTTTTAGAATTGTTTATATCTTGTTTATTGTCGTCAGGGCTACACCAAGTCGATAGACATCTGGTCGGTGGGCTGCATCCTGGCGGAGATGCTCTCCAACCGGCCGATCTTCCCCGGGAAGCATTACCTGGACCAGCTGAACCACATCCTGGGCGTGCTGGGCTCGCCCAGCCAGGAGGACCTCGACTGCATCATCAATGAGAAGGTAAGAACACACACAACACTCTTAAAACAAACGACCTGGTCGTCTTTTTTATGAACCTCAAGCTTTTTTTGTCAATTTTCGCAAGTTGTAGACCAGAAACTGTTTGGTAAGTAAGTAAAGTAATGTCAAGTATCTCAGGGTGCTTGTGGAAGGTCCTCAGTATTTACCTTATAATTATATTAAGTCGTTGTTTGTTACTGATTCAGATTCAGATATATGTATTCAGTGTGAAAGGTGTTAACAAACTGTTAAGTATACAGAAAGTTGAGATTGACTATCAGAGTATATGATGTATATGATAGAGTAATTTAAACGAATCCTTGAAAAGTCAGGGTTTCCGTCCAGAAATTTGCAGTTAGCACAATAAGTTTTCTAAAGGCACGTCCGTTGTTATACTCACAATTTTGCAATTTAATTGCAGCTTTATCTGCCTTATCGATATTAAAAACACCTAGCTGTTAACAACACTGCATTATCGACGTTATTAATGCAAGATCTGCTCGTACGAAATGATTAATTTTATCACTTTTGTGTAATCAAAATGTGCTAATATTATAAAACAAATAGTTAACTTTCAGCAGTTTTAGGGCCTCTTTCACCATCTTCAAGTAAAGTCCCAAGTAAGCTACTTGCCGAATAAAGTGGCAAGTACCGCGCGAACGAATTTCACCATGTCTGAGTAACGCTAACCGCCACGTAAACTAGCCCGTAACTTACTTGCCGCATCATCTGCCCAGTATCCTAGTTACTCGGCAAGTAGGCAGCCATTACGTATTCTGTCTCAATCTGTTGATTTTGCGCGTATCTATTTGTTTACGAAAAAATGGATCTAGTAGAGTTTATTGAAGAACAACTCGAAGATATAAATAATGTTTCGTATGGAAGACTTCCGAGAATTCGAGTTTTTAAAATCCGTGTTAATTATTTCACCGACCTGGATGAGATTGAATTTTTCAATAGATTTCGATTGTCGAAAAGAGCTGCAAACTATGTCCATGAACTAATCAAAAACAAAATAAGAACGAAAACGCCAAGGTGAGTAAATATTATAAGATATACCTACATACATACATAAAATAATTATCTATATTACAAAGTAAAGTTCCTAGGAAATATTGACTTTTTTTAATAATTTATTGAATTATTTTTGCTTATTATGAGATATGTATATTGCAATCTAGTTAAGATCCTATAGTTAATATTTCTGAAGGCAGGTATTTTTTATCATTCCAGGAATCACGCAGTACCTTCGCAAATACGTCTGTTATTAACATTGAGATATTTGGCTACCGGGTCGTACCTGAGAACAGCAGCCGATTTCTCTGGGGTTAGTTCTCCAACAGCAAGCCGTATAATTAAAAAAACCGCAGAAGCGATTGCCCAGTTGAACCAAGATATAATAAAATTTCCAGCAAACTTGAGTGTGCTACAGGAGGGATTTTATAAAATTGCAAGATTTCCCCGAGTTGTAGCTGCCATTGACTGCACACATGTTTCAATTAAATCACCTGGAGGCGTCTCTGCAGAAACTTTCCGTAACAGGAAATCATATTTTTCTATGAACGTGCAAGTAGCATGCGACAGTCAATTAAGATGTTTAAACATTGTCGCAAGGTGGCCAGGATCAGTCCATGACCAAACTATATTTAATAACTCAGCATTAAAGCAAAAATTGGAAAGTGGACAATTTGGCAACGGCCTGGTTCTTGGTGATAGTGGATATGAGTCCAAAAGATACCTATTAACACCAATTTTAAATCCCAGGACTCCTGAAGAAAATCTATATAATGAAGCACACATTAGAACTAGAAACACTATAGAGCGATGTTTCGGAGTTTGTAAAAATAGATTCCCTGTGTTAAGGCGCCAAATAACACTGAGTTTAATGCGCACTCAAGCTATCATTGTGGCATGTTTTGTACTACATAACATTGCCATAGACAGCAATGATGCACATTTTGGAGATCACCATGACACTACAGTCCACCAAGAAGCAGTCGTACAAACGTTAAGTTTGGGTAATAATGATACTAGGAACACATTGATACAACAATACTTCTTGCCTTTGCTAAATCGTCATCAATCATAAAGTTGCCATTGAGTTTATCTGGTTCATCTGTCCGACCTAATGGAATAAATAAACCACTTCAATAGCTTAACATATTGTTTTATTGGTATTGAATAATTATTATTATAGAGGTATCAAACTAAATCACTGGAATAATCCATGTTTATGCAATAATCAATTTATCCATCCAATTGTTTTTTTAAGATTAGCATTTTTAATTTATGTTCTTCTGCCAGCCACTCGTGTTGCACTTCTTGTAATGCAGTTGCTTTTCTTTTAGCTTCAAGTTCTGCTTGAGCTAATTTTATTTGCACTTCTACTAGCTCCATTTTCAATTTAGTTAAACCATCCACGTTGTTGATTATTGAGGTACCTGTAAATTAATAAGTAGATTATTAATTACATTTATTACTCCAGTCTCTGATAAGTAAAAATTCAAGCTTATATAAACATTGTTACTATTTTAGTTTCAGTTACATAAATTATGTTTAAAATGCCACACCCTATAACTACCGAGCCACAGGGTTACACCATTTATGTTGGTGAGGTGTGGTCATTTCATTTTCATTTATTTATTTCTTCATTTAGGTAAAAACTAAACTTAGTTTTGTACACTTATGAATGTCAAAATCTAATACATAATAAATGTTGCCAAAGGCATACTATAAAAATACTTCCAGATTATAAAATCAATTTCAATTAGAAATATAAATAAAATAAAAAATATCTTCTTAACCACAATACTAAAATAAATTGAATACAATATAATAACAATTACAATACAATGTAACTACATGGTAACAGTCAGTAAATAAATTGTCAGTTTTAACATCAAATTTGAAAACCCTACTAAAATAAATTTATACAATGATCAAGCTAAAGCTGTTATACAAAAATGTAAAGACATGTTACCTTGTAATGCAAGATGCTTCCTACTTTTCAAATTTCTTCTGCTGGAAACATCCCACTTTAAAAATGGAGTGGAAGTTATATTTTTTTTTCTTTTTGGTGTAGTATCGCCATAATTATCTGTAACAAATATGTAGATAACTCAGTTCATGTTAAAATATGTATGTGTATCAATTGCATGTGATATATATAGGTACAGAATACACACCGTGGACAACACTAGATGAAGCTTTGTCTACATTTTGATGAGATGTAGATGGCATTGGCTGTGCTTCTACTGCTGGTAGCAAAACTTCCTCGAATACAGAAGTAGAAGGCCATATTTTCATTTCTGCTTCCTTACTTTTATCGGCTTCTGTAAAACAAGCTTAGAATTATTTAAGGCATATTCTATACAATAACTTGTAATAAGCAATGAAAATATCTCGTAACATGGGACTTTGCTTCAGTTTCTCTTTAGATTTGGGTGAAAAACACCTATATATTACCTGTGACTTAGTCTGTAGGCCATCAGTGATGTTCTACTGATACCTATTAATTTAGAACTTATTGTTCATACATACAATATATAACCATTTTATTAAACACCAATCAAACATGAAACTCAAAATGAAATCAAAGAACTTTACCTTCTAAAATGCTGCAACTTTCATTTATTTTTGGCTCAATTTGTTTTAAATTACTAGGTATAACCATAAATTCTTCCATTATCATATCTCCAAGACCATCTGAAAAAAAATTGTATTAAGTTTAATTTAAAATTCCATACTAAACTCAATTTAATACCATACATTTATAAAAATTTACCATGACTGTTTTGACTTTGGGGTAAGGCATCCGAGTCAAAATTACTGGCCATCCCTTCAGCACTCAAAGTAATGAGGCTTTTAATTTTTTCCTCCGTGGCGTCCAGAGGAACAGCCACGTTGGTTCCACCGCCAGTACGGTAGAGCTCAGACCGTAGAGCTGCAGACTTTTTGCGTACAGTTCTTTTTAGCCCTTCGTATTTAATGCGAAGTGTTTTGTTAGACCGTGGGTGCCCCCCAGACCTTGCATTAAATTCTTTCTCTATGTTGGCCCACGCAGCTTCCTTTTTTTTCCAAGTTGTTGAATCACTTTGTTTATTTTCGAGAACTTCTTTGTATTTGATAATCAAAGTTATTAAAATGTCTCGTTCTTCAAAGGTGAAATTTGCACTCCGTTCCCTCTTCACTAAGAAAATATCTTGATTGTTGTTCTTGGCCATTTTAAAAACTTGTATTGTGAAAATATAAAGGTACACGCACGCAGTTTGGAACGAAACGAGGAATATTTAGAAAATAACACGACTTGAAAGGTATTGCCGGACTCTCGCGCACTTTTTAGGACAAAAGTGTGAAATATCTTGTGACGTCTGACATTTGTGACAGTAATGACAGTGACATATGAACTAAAATTCAATCATTTCGTACATTCGTTCTGTTAATCGCCACTTAACTGGTAAGTAGCTATAGGGCGCTTCATATACGTTGGTGAAATTCAAAAAAGATACTTGGAACTTTTACTTGCCGAGTAGCGCTAACTGGCAAGTAGTAAATCAACACTTTACTTAGAGATGGTGAAAGAAGCCCTTAGTATAAATAAATCTAGCAATAGGTAACATGACTGTGTTCGGCGTTCGCCTATTATATACTGTTTTAACTAATATACTCACGAAAAAAAATGTATACGTATGTGCGTTATGTCTATTTTAGTTATTCAGTAAGAATGAATGAAACGAAACTAAAATAAACAAATTGTCCAAGAAAAAAGCTGGTAATCAAAGAAAGATGTTATTGAGGAATAAATTGCTATATCATCCAAAAATAAACTAGTTTAGTCCTTTTTGTAGGCATTTCTATCATAACCCAGCCTATAAAATTATACTAGACGTATCGCTGGACCTGAAACCGTAAAATGACCTCTAAAAATGTTCGTACCTTTTTCATTGGTTATATAATATTGCGGTTGATAAAACGAGCTTTATAGGAATAAAAACTCATCGCAAAGTTGTGCGTACTAAGTATTAATACTAGCTTTTGACTGTGGTCGCTGTTGTGGAAACTTTTAAATTGCTTTTTAATAACATTTCAACGTAAATGTATTCGAAATAAAAGCTAATTTACATTAGTATAGTTTTCCAATTTAGCGGTTGGATCCAATTACGCTGTATTGTTGTTAGACCAATGTAAGCACTTTTCAGTCCAGTCTAGCAGCCTCATTGTCATTGTCATCATAACTGACTGGTAAATCGGAATAACTTCAATTGGTTTACGTAGTCGAGTCAAGTTGACGATTTTGTTTTTGACGTGACAACGTCTTATAATTCGATGGAGCCGGCTGCACGCACGGAAAAACATGACGTATGCGGCGTTACCTCGTTCTGAGGCGTTCCATTTAAGGCTTGAAGTGCAAGCGAGAGCGCGCAACGAGCGACAAAAAGGCACAACGTCACTCGATTCTACCGCTGGATTGAAACACTGCCTTAATGTAAACCAGCCTTAAAAGGAACAAATTCAAGATTAATGTTGGTAATAAAAGTAATAGCATCTTTTTTCGCATGACTGATAAGCTGTCTTTTTTCGAGCTCTATAACAGACGTCACGCCTTTACCATGTAGACCTAATAAATAGCCCGTCCGGCCACATCATGAAACTTCCCCAATACCTCTGAGCCCATAAATTGACTCGCGTTAAAACTTTTCGGCAACCTTCTATGTGTTTAGGGCTCTGTGATTCGTTGCTTTTGTCGCCATAATAATGGGTACGTATACGTATACTACAGGCGCGAAGTTGAGATTCTGATGAGTTTTCCTTTTCTATTAACACTTTGGGAACTGGGTTTTTGTATGCAAAAGATAACGGCTACAAAAGTTCTTTATTGTATGCTATAGGACCCTGAGAGCAGAGTTTGAGTGCTCGGTGGTCGTGGAAAAAGGTCCGTGTATAAAGAAGAAGTATGAAAAGTATACTGGTAAAGAGTATCTTGAAGCTGTTGTTATTGGTTCGAGTAATACCTCTCGAGTAGGGTTTCTCTTCGAGATTTCTCGAACCGAGAATTCCCGGGAAATTTTGCCTTACTCGAGACGAGAAAAAAGTGGTCGAGAAATCGAGAAATTCAGTCAAAAATTTTAAGAACTTTATAACGCGCTTGCGCTCGCTCGCGGCTCTACCTCGCGGTGTGTGAGTTACCGACAGTGCCTCGCCCCCTCCCCGTCTTGTTCGTCCAGTAAGCTTCATTAAAAAAGAGTTTCAGTTATATGGAACAACTAGGTAGCAAAAAAACACAAAATCTGGAAAACTTGTATAAAGCTGTTATGTCAGTAAAGCCTACGTCGACAGAAAACGAACGGATTTCCCCGTTGTCTGCAAAACTTTGTGACGAAAATACGAAACCTATTGTCACAATATGATGCTATAAATGCCCTCGTATTTTTAAAGGTTTATTTCCTTAATAATAAAAAGACAGAGGGCTGGCTTTTAAAGCAGTTTCCGTTTTAAATTGTTATTGTAATTAGTATAAGATTATTAATTATTTATTAGGTTCTTATGTTTACTTACGTAACGTAAAGACTGTCCATTTATAACAAATATTGAAAAGTTGATACAAAGACTAAACTAAGGTACCTGTACCTTACTTGTTACTCGTAATTATTAAGCTAATCTGATTGTTATTTTTATACCTAATTGAAAAGTTTGTAGTACAGACAGGGACTAAAGTAAATTATTTATTTATATTTTATTTATTTTATTCAGTAATAGGCTTGAATTTGACCGTCACCTTGCCTGATGGTAAGCAACGATACGGTCTACGATGGAGCATACTTGCCTAGAAGAAACCGATTCACTCGCGACTTGAAGACACCTAGATTATATCTATCGGGAAACACCCACTCAGGCAAAGAGTTCCACACCCTAGCGGTTCGCACAATAAAGGTGGAATCAAAGCGTTTCGTATGAGTTTTTGGTATATCAACCATATTTAGTATGCAATGTACTAAGTTTGATTGTGGTGACATGATGACATTGTTTTTAGAAGATATTTTATTGTTTTTTCGAAAGAAAAATACTATTTAGTTTTAAAATTGTTTGTAGAAATAATGACAAAAAGATCTCGCTAGAGTTTATTTCGCTTAATTAAAATTTTCTGTAGTTAAGTTAAAGTCACATGAAACTACAAATAACCGTTGTTTATTGATAAATGTTGTTGAATTTTGCATAAAAAGCGTAGTTTTATTGTTAAATCACACGTATTTTAAAAATTTCCATATTTCTCGACAACCCGGGAATTCCCGGGAAATAGTGGTCGAGAATTCTCGTGCTCCGGGAAATAAAAAAGGTCGAGAAATGAGAAACCCTACTCTCGAGCGACCCGACTTGGGAGCCCCTGTCTGATCCGTTATCTACACTAACACGTAACTTTCCAACTTCTTCTGACTTTGCTATCGATGATTACCAATATTCCGCGTCAGTACCCGAGGCCACTACAAAAATTGATTGATTGAACCACAAATCCCTTTCCAATATTTTCACGAAACCAAATATTCGTTTTGGATTGAATTCGGTTCATATACATTGTGTTTTTGAATCAACCGTGTAAAATACCAATTCCATTCGAGCGAGATATTCAAGATATCGATTTATCATATCGAATTAAACGTAATTTGATTTCGATGGGTTGCTACTCGAGAGAAGTTGAACGTAAACGTGCTCGGTACACCTTGTTATGTAAATGGGGTTCGATCTGGTCGCAGTCAGCATTGGCAAGTAGCTACCGTGGTTCAAATGCTGCACTCTACTTATTAAATTGCTTGCAATAAACCATACTGTGCAAAATGTGCAACTATAAATGCGGATGGATAAATGATGAAGGACAGAGAATTCTCTGGCTAGGTTTTAAGAAAGCTCTACAAATTGTAAAACCCAAGATGTGGATAGTCGTGTAAAGTATGCGATGGTAGTCGTGACTGGTTCAGCATTTCCCGTTTTAAGGGCTAAATTATTACTGAACTCAAAACTTTTCATAGACTACTCATTTACTTCGTGGCGCAGACACGTTTGCGTTCGTTCGTAATACTTCATAGTGTTTTTTTTTTATACTGTTGACTAAAATGCAAACTATCTTTTGCGCACCCATAATATTTTGTCGCGTGCCATCAAATCCCAATAGTTCGCCATCTCTGTGTAGGAATACTGAAAAAACGTAAAGGTTGTGCCATTTCTTTTTAGGGTAATTTAGCAGCTACCGACATACTTTTGTTGCATCAACTAAATTGTGTCGAATCAACCTTCACGGGTCAATAAGGCCCAACTTTGAAGGCTTTTTATGACAGATCTAAATTTTCTAAAATTACAGACGTCCTTGTCTACTAGATTGCAATGACAAAGACATATTTTCAGAGTTTAGATCTATCAAATAAAGTCTTCAAACTTGGGTCCTAAGGTGAATGAGATTTGATGTAAATTCTAGGCTCGGAGGAATAATATTCGGATTAGAAACGATTTATAAAAGTTCATTGCTGTATTGTAGACACATTATTCATAACACGCGATACATGAGAGGATTTACACGGAAGTGACCTACTTATCAAACGTCAAAGTTAAATGTCTATATGTAGACGATCATATACATATAATAAAGGTCCTACATGGGCCGAGCTAAAGTTAACACTCTAACTGCTGAAAACACATACTCGTACCTTGTTTTCCTTTGTGCAACGCGAATGCGGCTACACGCGCCAAGCGCGTAAAACACAACGCATTTGATTATTAGCCGCAGTTAAAGCAAACAGATGTGATTATCTGTTTAAGTGTTAAAGAGTTGCATTCACGATCCGCAACAAGATTCAACAAAACTGAGTTGTCCCCTAGGCCCGCGGCTACCTGGAGTCGCTGCCGTACAAGCCGCGCGTGCCGTGGACGGAGCTGTTCCCGGGCGCGGACCCGCGCGCGCTGGACCTGCTGCACCGCATGCTCACCTTCAACCCGCACCGCCGCATCACCGTCGAGGACGCGCTCGCGCACCCCTACCTCGAGCAGTACTACGACCCCAACGACGAGGTACACTTTTTTTATTTTTTTTATTACGTAGGTGGCAGACAAACAAACGAGCCGCCTGATGGAAAGCGATCACCATCGCCTATGGATACCTGTAACACTGGAGGCGTCACATACATGCTGCCGCCCTTTTAAGACTCTATTAACAGCCCTTTTGAAGAATGTTGTAGTTACTCGGTAATACAGGTGAAGGGAGCTCGTTCCACGTTTTTTTCGTCGTTTTCGTTCGTTAGTTTTCATCGATGCTTATTGCCATGAAAATCTGACTCAATTTTTGTTCTTTTAGTTGTCTTTGTCTTGATGTGTGTTCTGTGGTATTCCCGATACAAGATATCCTAGCGGAGCTATGAATTTAAAACTTTTTTTTTATATTACGTGAGTGCTCCCGTGTTGACTGACCGAGCGAGGGAAGCGAGCGAAGCGTCTCTGCAACTCGGAATTTCGAATATGAGTTAAATCGGTCAAGAGGTTGTCACGACAAAAGACTGTGATTGTCGCAAAAAAGTTCTCGCGAGGTCTACTGTTCGCAGAACTAATTGTTGTAATAAAATGTTATCTATGCATTGCTTTATTACTTACGTATTTTTTACAGCTAGACAAAAATAATTCAGAAAACAATAGGGATGCAACTATTATTCATAAAATAATTGCCAGCCCGACAAAGACAAAAATCCCGTTTTATCAGTCTAACAACAGAGATAGATAATACTATAATCGTTCAAGCACTTCAATTTTATTCCACTTCACCTATCACATTAAATAACTAGACACAATAGCATATAAGACGGTGAAACGTTTAAGGAAGGATATTAGTCTGCTTAGTGTGACTGCTGGCGGTAAGTAGCTCCCTGGCAGCTGGCCAGGTGTCGAGCGCAGCCGACGTGCTGCAGTGACCTACCCAGCAGCACATAACAGCACTGCAATGCGATGAAAAAACTACCACATACGAGTATTTATAAAAGGTATAAGGTGTAGTAATACTTAAGCGTGTTCTCCTACACGTCAAAGTGAACAACGTTTGTGACTCAAGTTTGCTAAATTCGAGAAAAAAAATCGAGTTACCAAACAAAATATTCAGTCACGTGATCAATTTTCTATTGAGATTCGATATTTTCTTTCTCGAATTTACAAAGTTGTGTTCTAAGAGTTTTTCACTTTGACGTGTAGAAGGACCGGTTTAAGTATTACTACACCTTTCCGTTACACCTTGTATCATAGTAACTGCGCCACGCGGATTCACCCACGCGATGATGAAAAACGGTGATGATTTAAGGTATTTATTTTATAGTCATGATGAGAATGATAGTTATGTGAAATGTGCTACTCCAAGGTATAAGCTAACCCTATTCCTAATTTTATCTAGCTCCGTCCAGCCGTTTCAACGTGAAAAGTAACTAACATACAGACCAACTATCCATTATATAATATCAGTAGGAAGTAGGATACCATACTATATAAGATCAGTGGCGTGCCTAGTGCTTGAGAACAGGGCAAGCCCGACATACGTTTCTTGTTTAAGATTCGATTTTTTTTTTGAGATTTTTTTTTTGACCTCTGAAAGGTAACTCTTGTTGTGCTAAATGACAAACAATGTCGACCAATCTCTGAAATACACTGCGGTTGTGATCGACACGCGTATTGTGTTTTGAAATTTCCTCAGATAGTTGACGAGATAGAGACATCTTTATTTAAAAAAAAAATTACAAAATGAAATTACCGCATTCATGTGTTTTTGTGAATTTTGATGCCTTTTAATGGCGCCAGATAAGTTATTTAAATCATCATAACCAGACGTATTCCAAACCGTTTTCTCGTTAGAAAAAAATATGCAACACCAACAATACAATTTATTGGAATGAGAGCAACCAACAATCCAATGAGTTTTATACACTGATCTATTAAACTGTCTTTTATGAGACTTACTTGTTTGCGAAATTATCAAATCCGATGTAGGTTTTGCCGAGGCTATCAGGTTGTTTTTCTCTGCGAAAGATAGAGATTTCACCTTTTCCTCGCCTATCAAAACTTTCACACACTTCAAATCCATGCAAGGAACAATATTATCTGAATCTGCACTCATTATCAAATCAAAACCAAATAAAAATGACTTTAAAAACGAAAATGCAAAATTTAGATACCAGTTCGCTCACTCAATAAATGAAATGTAAACAACAGTGAAGTTCGAGAAGTTTTCTTGGACGTAGAAGCTAGACAACTTCACAGTCACACCGAAAGCCGTGCTTATTTCTCCATACAAATTGCTATACAAACGCAGTGTATTTATATCTATAGACGTAGCACTTTCTCATAGGTTAGAACAGTGCAGACATATAAGCCCGCGAAGCCCCGTTGCAAGCCTTTGAGTGTGAGCGAGATGCACGCAAACCAGCGCGCCGCGTTCGGATACACCGCTGCTAGCAAACCTGCGCGACGCGTTCGGATATTCCTAGATAAAAAATAAATCGAGAGAAAGAATTGGCGCGCGAAAATTTAAATAATGGCAGTCAATGTTTTCGGTCGGATGGAATTTGAAGTAAGGCAAGCCCGGCTTTTCGGCTTGTATGAAGCTACCGCCACTGTATAAGATATGTATTATGTATAACTGTGTATAGTCTCAGTTAACCAAACGTCATCAGTCACACCCAACACGACCGGTAACTTCAGTAATCCACAAATATTAGCAACAGCTGTGTCGGCCTTTTTGGTTCAGCGGTAGTGTATCCGCCTTATAAGCCAGAGGTCCCGGGTTCGATTCCCGGCCGGGCAGATGTTTGAATGATGAATTTAAATATCTGTTCTGGGTCTGGGTGTTAGTTGTCCTTGTCTTTGAGTGTGTTCCGTGGCATCCCCGACACAGGATTTACTCCTAGGGGGAGCTATGAGTGTGAAACGTTTATTTAAAAAAAAAAAAAACTGCGAGTCGCGACTTTACTCCCTGTGCTCCTGGAAACCGTGTCTTTGCCAGGACAAAAAGTAGCTTATGTGTTAACGCTGGGTATATGCTATCTAGGCAGTCGTTCCATACAAATATTTTAAATAAAACCTAATTGCACGCTGATAAATCAATCTATAGTTTAACGACGCTGCCGTTTACATTCCTGTCGTGAAAATTGGCATTTTTTACGTCTATTGAGCACAACCTGATTACTGACTGGTCTACAGCACCTCTAAAGTAAAGTATTTTATTACGAAAAATATTAATAAGGCCGTTTAACCTTGAAAATTAAATACTCTTTATCATACACTCGCTTTCGCATTTATAATATTAATATTAGAACATTCAACATTTTAATATTAGCTGTAATATTCTATTCGTACGCTACTATACTCACGCTCATAGACTCATACGCTTTCACATATTAATGAACTAAATTAATAATATGTGTGGGAAGGTAAACAAATGAGAACATTTTTCGGGTAGCAACCTCTAAAGTTATTTAATTACGGTTTAAGCCGCCGGGACTCGATTGTTCTCGCGAAAGGTTGTAGTCAACATGCGCCGTGCCTCTTATTTCAATTATTTATTATTAAAGCCATGTCTGAAACGTTTTAGGACCTAAATCTGATGCACTCAAGATTATATGTCACAGTTTTGCTCAGAATATAATAGAATATACATTTCTTGTGTACCAAACAAGTTGCAAGCAAAAACCTCGCGAGAGAGGAGATTCTCTTGGTAAGGAAAAAAAACCGTCGAAAAAGTTCGAAATCCCTACAAAAGGTAGAGCAAAGCGCTAGATGGTAGATGTAATAAACAATGACGAAGCTTCATAAGGCGAAACATAGTTGGAAAATTGTTTTTGTTAGACATTGTTATGAGAAATAAGATTGAAATTAATGGTTTACTCGTAGTTTGTCGATATTTTATTTTTTATATCGGAAACTCTAGTCTTTTGTTGTCTGTGACTTTCGTACTAGACTCAACATGTTTATGTTATGGATGTTTGCAGATCAATGGTTACGAAAGCAGATTTTGCTTTGAATTAAGCAATAAATAGACAGCCTCTTTCCTGGAAAAGTGTTATCTAGAAAATATAAATGAAATCGCGGGCACAGAGTCGTATAATTGACTTTGAAACCGTGAAATCAGGTGAAACACTGCTTTTGTTTACCGGAACTTTCGGGAGCAAGTTAGAGAAATCTCGAGTTTGTGTAACATTATTCGAAACTTGTAAATTCGGAACTTCAGTTACTACGGAGTATTAGAACAGGTTTTACACGGAACAACCGTAAAATCTTTTGCTCGTAATTACAAGGTATTGTTTTATTCAGATGAATAGATTGCTAACTAATTATAAAAAGTATTTAGCACCCACGCGTTTTGGATTTTTTAAATATAGTTTAACGTTTATAACTCTTATTATAATAACTCTTAATGAGGTTAGATCTACTTCGAAATTCAAGAAAAAATATCCTGAATTTATCGTTATAAAAGATTTAAAGGAAAACTGGCAAACTAATCACGCAGGCATCACAGGGAGAATGTGCCGCAAACCAAAAATAAATATTTTGAATTCGACGCAAGGGTTTGCCGCCTCGTAATCAAAAATAACAACAAGCCATCATCACATATATTAATGTACATGTACATGTGATACACATCACATATATTAATGTAGGTACATATATGTTTTCGGTATACGATAACGTACCTATATGTTGTTTAATCTGATCTGACTTCAATCGAATAAGGAATGACAAATCGAAACTCGCGCGATACGTAGCAATGGGTCGTAAAAACAAGCTGCGTCGTTTTTACTAAAGTTAGTATGAAAACCGATGAGCGGGTGTTTTCGGAGATTATTTAGTGTATTTAATTAAAAGTTTTGATATTTTTTCTGCTGAGAGGACAACAATTATTAGACTACATATTAACACTTTAACTGCTGAAAACATATACCTAGTGTTTTCCTTTGTGCAACGCGAATGCGGCTACACACGCCAGGCGCGTAAAACACAACGCATGTGATTATGTGCAGCAGTTAAAGTGTTAATGTATAGCCGTAGTATTATATTATTTATTTTTCATTTCTTGAAACACTTACAACCTAACTATTTAAAAATATAGATTGCGGCTGGGCCAATTACTAGTTTCCGTCAAAATTTATGGTCTATGAGTACAGTTTCTAATTATTTTACTTCCACTTACAAAATCGCTTTTTTCCTGCAAATTTTCTTCCTTTCACGTATCGTAAACAAAAACGCGGTCGTATATTGCGAAGCCAACGACCGACCCCGGCGAATAAAACAAGTAGTTCGCGTTAGTTTCGTGCGACCCGACCCTGCGCGGCGGCACGCCACGGGGAATCAACCCCGACCTGCGGGGCTCGCCTCTTACCACCATCATTATTTATTAACATTATTGCGACGTCAGCACACCAACACATAACACGGCAAATCTGATGTCCTCCCAGAAAAATTACTGATCACGCGGCCGTCTCTCCATCTCCACTAACCAAATTAGAATATACAAATTTGTCCATCCAATTTAGATTCATGAATAAAGTACTCCCAATTTACATTAATTTTCCCATCATTACGCAAGAGCCGGGAGGAAAGTGTACACTCTTATGTATATTATTTCCGGCTACAGATGGGAACATAATATTTACACTACAAATAAGGATATCGAAGTAACCGGTTTGTTTTATTCGCAGCCGGTCGCCGAGGAGCCTTTCCGATTCGCGATGGAGCTGGACGACCTTCCGAAGGAGACCCTCAAGGCCTACATATTTGAGGAGACGCTGCTGTTCAAGAAGCTGAACGAAGACGCGTAAAGCGGCCCCGCCCCGCCGCGCCCCGCCGCGCCGCGTGAGCTCCTTCCATATCACACCTCAATACTTAACACATTGTAAATGACGTAACCCACATACCGACTGGCGACTTCTTATCTCATCGATGCATTATCTAATCGTCTTACTCGAGATTAATGCCACGCAATTTGAACAACATCGCGCTCAAGTTAACACGGGAAAATTGATGAGGAAAAACGGAAGGAGTGCGCGTGCGGGGCTCACGCAAGCGGCCGGCGGGCGCTCGGTTAACCAAAGCTAGTTAACCATCATGTTGTATTAATTAAGTATTCGACGGTTCCGACTTGTCGGGGGTTCAGTTCGCTTGTTTACGATAGTCCTAATGTTGGGAGAAGAAAGGGCGGCGGAGTGGCGCCATTGAGAGCCACTCAGCCGCGACGCCTTGAAAGCAGTCGACTTTTAATTTCTCTCGCTAGCTGTATTCTCGTCGAAACAGCCTACGACCCTATAGTCCGTCTTATTTACGAAGACTCGCAGCTCCATGCATTTGAGTGAAGCGCGCGCCTTCGTAAAAGGCCCGAAGTACACGGTCTCGAGCCGTCTCGGCGAGTGTAGCCGGCGTCTAATGTCGCTTTCGCGTGGAGAGTGCGCGAGGAGGTTGTATTGTTACGGCGGTCTTTAAAGTATTCCTTTGTGTCCTACAACAATGCATAATAATGGACGTTCTCAAAATACTGCCAAAACAACTCTTACTTCATTCGACGCTTATTTTCTATGTATCTAAATTAGTTTAATAAAAATTATGAAATATATTCGCAATGTAACGGTATGACTGGGTCGGCATGTAGAAAAGTAAAAAACAGTATATTTTAACGAGTAGAAGAAAACTTATAGTTATCATAGATAGGAGACTTTTCTGAAATTTATAAACGTTAAAAATACCTAGTCTTACAATCTAAAATTGGTATGCTCGAAGGGTGGTGTTCGTAGGGATCGATATCATAGTTGGTATCCGATTATAAATGACGTGATGGAATTAACAGATTCAGTTCGAGTTGTTCTCGAGTAGTGTATACTGTATACGTTCGCGTTCTCATCGAGATTCTATATACTTATTGGCTTTGCGAATCGATTGAAATATTCAAAGTTTGTCTTAAACTTCAGGTTGCGAAGGGAAGCCGCTACTTTGTTAACAGAACGTACCACAGCCATTTAACTCGAGATGTGTCAAACCGAACGGTACGGTCTCTCGCTGCTTCAATACTACTTGTATACAAATATGGACTAACAACTTACGACAGCAAAGTTAATTATCATTTGCGGATGCGGATTATAATGTAAATATTTTTACATTTCGAATTGATGTACCTATTGAAAGTGTCACCGTGTAATAATATCGAGCACCGCTACTTTTTATTCATTAATTCTGATGTGATCTACTTACGGATAAAAGTAATTAGGGTGAGTCGCGACCGTTCGTTGGAAAACTTGGGTGTTTCCGTAGATTAAATAAATCTGTGGATGTTTCAACGATTTTTGTATGATAATTCTCGTCTTCCTTGCATGTGACGCACAAGACAACGTTAGAGTAGTCCTTCATATCAGATGTTTTAAAAAGTTGATGTTGATAGTTTATAGAGTTAAAGTTTAGTTGATGCTTGTGCGGTTTATGAGGATCCTGTGGATCTGCCGGCTGTCTGTCGACTGGACGATGCCACTATTTGGAAAACAAACTTTTACAAATAACAGATCGATATACATCACTCTTTGATTAAGAAATGAGTGGAAACAAAATCAAGCGTGTACTTATTTAAAATTAATAAGGGTTCCGTAGTCGTACATTTGCTACTTAGACAGAAAGCTAGTTAGAAGCAGTAGTAGGTTTATTACATTTCGTGGAGCAGTTGACAGACAGTCCGACGGTAGATCTGTTACGAGTTTTTCAACGAACCAGTGAGCGAGGGCGCTTTGTCGTGATACGAGGTAGGCGTAGCGGGTCTAATCTGTTGTTACACTTCATATGTCTATAAGATGTTGTTAGAAATGATCTAAGCCCATTTCTTCATTGTCATCGTTCATTGTGGTTCTCACATATTATCTATTTGGGCGTTCGTTGCTCTATTTCTGTACTAAGACTTGAATAACGTTGTTTGTTGGAAGTATTTAGGGATCATTTTAGATTGTAAAATATTTTGTCGTTCTATTTTAGGGGTATGTTGACGTGCGACGTTTCCGGCTCTGGGGTCCGCGATCTCGGGTACTCAAGTATTTCTAAGTGTTAAAGTTACATTTCAAGACATTTTATAACATCAATGTTGGACGGTAAAATTGACTAGCTATGGGCCGATCCTGTTGGGTGCATATGACGCAATTGTGTACGGAAGCCAACCGCAATTCCAGTGAAAAGGTACCCTTAAGCTTCAGTTTTACCTGATACACAAATATTGATCAAATACAGTCAAAATGTATCAAAACTTAAGCATATACATCTTATGAACAATCCAAGATCGTTCCCATTTTTATCTATTTTATTGTGTATCCAATTTTAATTAAGTCTTTAAGTGAAATGATATCATACAGTTTCTGTAAAATCTATTCACTTGTTAACATACTTGTGTAATTTCAACTTTAATATAAATCAGTGTCTTGACTCTTTAATGAAAAGACAAGTTAAAATGTGTCCGCGTCTAAAATGTGAAATGTATGTTGCATTGATCGTTATAGCTATGTATGTGTTGAACGTCTTCCTGGCATGAAATATAGCTGTTGTTGATAGTAAAAATATTGTTCCGTTTTTCTGTTATAATAAGTAAGGTACCCTAAAAAGTTGGGAGCGATGGTTGTAGGACGGAGCAGCAAAAAATATATTTCTAGACTTTCTAGTTAATGATGCTCGGGATTACTTGTTCCTCTCTAACAATGGTCAAATGAGGCGGAAAGCGGAGCGCCGTTCTGTGTGTCATTGAGCTTTATCCAAATAATGGACAACTAAATTGCTTGAGTAGCTGTGACAACCTTTTTCGAATATACATGCTCACGTTAAATTGTGTAATTACAAACATCCGACATCGAACTTAACAATTTTCGCAATTATAATAGTTTTTTTCTCTCATAAAACAAATGCAAGAATAATGAATAATTAAGTTTACGACAATAACTTAACGCGCTGATAGCTTAAATGAAAATAGAAATTCAAAAAGTAAAACTTGCACCTAAATTAAATAATACATGAATAAATTGTTATTTTTTTTTGTGAAATGTATAAAGTAAGTTTTATGAAAAGTTATAAAACGAAAATTGGTAAACACGATGTAGAAAAGTTACTCGCATAAGGTTTTTGAGTCAAAATCGCCCTGCAAAAGTTACAGACATAAAATTGATAAATGTTAAGATCCAAGAAGACTAATATTACAGACTGTTAATACAATCAAGCTATTCTAAGCTATTCTTAATCCAATTAGAGAAGCTTGACTCTCCATTAATGGAACGTTAACAAATTAAACGTTTAATCTATTCGAAGATTAAAGGCATTGTTAACCATCGCTCCCTTTTTCATGTACAATAACAGTATTTCTAAAAGCAGAATATTATTAGTCCAAAGTTTAATTATTCGCTCGTATTCTAACAGAGGCGGCGTCGTCTGAGCCGGCCCGAGGCTGAAGCAAACGCTTGGTAACTCGAGA
The DNA here is from genome assembly GCA_949125135.1 of Alcis repandata. Taxonomy (NCBI): domain Eukaryota; kingdom Metazoa; phylum Arthropoda; class Insecta; order Lepidoptera; family Geometridae; genus Alcis; species Alcis repandata. The sequence continues at coordinate 2,166,083 of OX421226.1, read as the reverse complement.
CTTTCGAATACGCTAGTTTATATTCTTATTAAGAGTCCGGTTACACCACAAGCTTAACCGGTAATAGTATTTTTATCTGTAAAATAAAAATACTTCTTATTATTTTTCTTTGAGATAATAAGCTTATTTCTAGAATAGCATTGAAAAGTGAGCTCCTATAGGCTAGAATTCATATCAGTTTTTAAGCCGCCAAAAAGTCTCTGACATGGCCTGAATGGCATTGAATTCTTCTTAACTAAACGAACATAATAGTGAATGTTGTATTGTACCAGATAAAGTTAACGCTATCCGAAGCTACAAAATATCGACTATACCTCAGCATTCTGGTAACATTAAAATAGTTCAATTAACTTACGCCATCACGGATGCTAATTGCTAGGGGCTACACTTAATTACACCGTTTACCGTCGGTTATCGATTTTGTCGTCGCTATGGTGTAACCGGACCCCGCTTTAACTTCGTAACATCAGTAACACCATGCCATCGCGTATTTATTGTTAAATATGAGTGTCGCCATATTTTCTTAAGTCATTATGTACAAATTGGATATTGTAAGATCATTTGTTATATCTGTCAACAGTTGAATATTACGAAAATAAATCAAGTCAAAAGAGATTGCCCTGTTTTATTTACTAACCCTTAGTTAACCTTTAGTTATAGATTCAAGACTACAATCGAGAGTAAACTATTGTTTCAAGACTATAATAAACGGCTCGTAGTCATTATTCTTCGTATGACAAAGGTGACGGTACAAGTATAGAACTTTATCGATCGATGAGCTGACATTTAAACTCATGAATTGTGAAAATTATACGTTTAGTGCATGATCTAAACAAAATTGTGACTTTTATTTTGTCGAGTTTAAGCGTCAGTTTATCGATCGACAAAACTCCTAAACTAGATTTGACAGCTCTAAAATAGTAGCCGACCCTTTCTGATACCAAAATAAAAAGAGTCGCAAACAGGCTTAGTCCTGTCAGTTTTTTTAACCTTCCTCGGTTCTTCGGGTCATATTGACCCGAATCTGAAATTTAACTGTCAATAAAAGTCGTATTTTTTTATTATAATTTATTAAGACTTCATGACAATTATTAATTATGCATTCACTTTACATTATTACTGTAAAATTATGGTGAAGTCTCTTATTTTAAGAAAATTAAGTTTTTTCCGCCTTAGGTTCCTCGGGTCAATAAGTAAAGAGTATGAAAAAGGTCCTCGGGTCAAAAGAGCCCGTGTTTTGCAAACAATAATACTTTGTTGCATTCTAAGAATACACTTACAATTTATAAATGTTAGTTATATCTCAATCACTTAGCGTGTTATTGTTGAAGGTACTTTGAGATAATTAGGATTTTGTATTTAATTTAAACCAATTGCGTCATTTTTTTTGAAATTGGGTCAACATGACCCGAAGGCCTCAAGTGTAAATAGTATTTGAAGAACCGAGGAAGGTTAAGTTTAGAGAGTCATCCAACAATGCATTTCAAAACACAATTTTCTTTTATAACACAATAGGTAAAATACTTTTGATAGTTTTCCTTTTATCGTTATTTTGAGCCCGTTCCGTCTACTGCATGACAAAGGCCTGTCCTTCCACTTCTCAGACTTTCCCTCACTTTTTCCTGTGAACTTTAAAAAATATATATTTTAATTTGGCGCAGCCCGCTCGGTCCGAGCGCCCTGCTAAAGCGAAACCTTTCAAAGGAGTGACACTTTATTAACAATGTTTACAAAACAGGCTGCTTTATTGAAAACGCCGTCCTGACGTCGAATAGTAAACAAATACTCTAATTACGAAATAACTGGTTCTATTTCTATTAATAGCCTGTATTTTTAAAGTTAAAGATAGAATATACTTAGAGCTTTATTGCACACGAAACAAATGACAAGAAAAATCACAATACTAAGAAGAACTAAGTGACTAAGAAAACTAAAAGGAGGAATTAAGTGGAAGTGTAGAAGACTAAGTAGAATCACATTCGGTTGTGCTTTAAAAGTAAGGGTATTATGAGTTAAATGTGAGCATATGTATGTGTGTCTGTCTGTGGCGTCGTAGCTTCAAAATGGCTGAACCTATTTTTAGTTATATATTTGTTTGAAATGCGATTTGATCGAAGTGTTTGCAGCATATTCAGGAAAATTTGTTTAGCTGTTTGAAGATTGTCAGCTCTTTTCTAGTTGTGGGTTATTTAAGTTTCAAATTTAATTACTTGTTAGAGTAAAGAGATAAGTACCTAGGTATTTTTTTTTATGTAGGTAATTGAGTGACGAGACGAGCAAATCGCTCGCCTGATGTTAAACGTCACATTTGCCCATAACAGGTCTGCGCCACCCAGAATTTTATCCACCACCCAGATATCTACAAGAAAGAGTTTTTGTAGGTAAAGGTCATGAACTCAAACCTGAGAACGACCCAAGGATCATGGACTCATGACCTCAGTTGCTATAGAAAGATGCATAGTACGAAATAAGTACAGAAATATAAAATCGCTCTTAAGCCAATAATATTTGTGTAACGCAATAATATTGAACGGGAAACTAGAAAATGCTTTCAAATTAATTAGTGAGCATTTCGCTCCACCTCTAGGGATTGAAACGAGTGCAAAAACAAAATGCTTTTATCGATGAATTTCTGCAGAATTGTTGCCGGGAAATAATTTCTCGGCGAGAGAAATAATTAATTATTTTCCATTAGGTATTGAAGTGTGTTGTGTATTGTACCATGGATTGCACTCTTGCTCTGCATAGTAATAAATTTTATAACATGCAGTAATAAAATAGTTAACATTTATGTCTGTTTTCTTTTTAACACTAAACCTGGCTATACCAGTCTACATTTGGGAAGGAGGTAGGTAGAGTCATCATCAAGACATAGGATACTTTTATTTCAGAAAAATAAGGGTGAGACCGCGGGGTGCAGCTAACGCTTAAAGTAAGTATTTAAATTAAGTAACCTACCTACCAATGTATGTAATGAAAGTTAAATGGATTAATTTCTTAATGCTACAATATTTTTTATTATCTTCTCTTCGTGCAATATAAAAAGGTATTTACATAGAGCAGCAATTAGGGGTAATTAAATCGAGATTCTCAACAAAGCTTCGCTGTTTTTACGGCGAAGAAAAGCTGGCGGCGGGAAATTCGTTCTTTCTTTTGTGTACCATTTTGCGGTTCTCAACATTAGCCAACTGGTAGGTAATTATGTTTTTGCATATAATGCGAGGTAGGTATTCTAAGATATAATATGTAATGAGTATGTAGATATTCACTGTACATAACAAACTGTGATAGACAGACAGACAACAGACACCGGACTCTCACCATAAGGATTTCTTTTTGCAAGATTTTATTTAACTTGCCGTGCCGTCTGTCAGTGTGAGCCTAACCTTGCAACTAAATTTTCCCTACATTCTTTAAATTTTTCTGAACCACTTCCCAAAAGGATGAAATCATAGATACCTAATGCGAAAGAAGGGCGACACAACAGCATAGAATACCTACCCTTTCCTATACCTATCTCCTATCTCCTAGATTCTACCTAAAGCATCATAATTTGTTACCCAACTCCCTAACTGGTTGACGACGCGACGGTGCTCCACGACGTAGGTAGGTCCAAACGAGCTAAACTCAATATTCGCCGACGAGTTAACTTGCCGGTGCCGTCGGCCTCGGACCCTGGGGTTGTAGTTAATTTAATTTACTCGAACTTGGGAAGCCATCCGCGTACCGACGTTTAATGGGCTGATTATTTTGCAAGAAAGCGCGCTATCTGTTAAACAAGACATGTTATGAGGACTACTGAAGAACGAAAATGGCGGCAGCGTATCCTAAGATCAAGGTTAAGACGTAGGTTAAGATCGTAACTGATATTTCGTGCGCTCGGTGCGAAATGCTAATGTTAACATTTTAACTGCTGCTAATAGTCACATGCGTTTGTGTTTTACGCGCCAGGCGGGTGTAGCCGCATTCGCGTTGCACGAAGGGAAACACAAGGTATATGTTTTCAGCTGTTAAAGTGTTAAACACCATGAACCAAAATTCTGGTCTAGAAATTTCTACGCTTCAGGGTAGGTGCCCTGTGCCTGGGCACCTGGCATCACCCTAGCTACACCACTGCATAAGCTTGTGTGTATGACCGAAGTGTCACGTAAGTATTGCTGGATGTATGGTGAGTTATAAATCTGCGGACGCGACGGCTTACTTAGAGCGTTAGAGTTACTCAATTTATATGTTCTTAGGCCGGCGTCCTTTTTCATTCGTCCTTGCTCCTACTTCTTCTATTAACTGGTAAGATGAGCTCCGTCAGCTTTCAAGGCTTTCAATTTAACAGCATCACTCCGAGGTTCGCTTTTACTACGCAATAAAATTTGCATAATAAATATGGCCGGACTGAAAGTAATAAATTGTAAGTAAAGATCGATTTGAAAACATTGACATCTATTTAGGAGGCAAGGAATGCAAGACTGAAGCTTCTAAAATTAAACTAATTCAAAAGATACTGTTGGAAGCAATTGTTATGCTTTGTAAAATTAAGTTCATAGGTTTTCTATTTAATTGGTTTTATTAAACTTTTCAGTTAAGCGATTGAAGCGGTTTCTTATAGCTCCTTAGATCATCTGCATGTAGTTGAGTTATTTAGACAATTGCTTTATTGATTGTTTTTGTTATTTACCTACCAATTAAAAAAATGATGACCTATGACGAGCGGAGAAAATATATTTTTCATTTAGGTATACTTTTTCTATTTAATACGTACGTCATATTTTTCGCCAAAGTTACTGGGTCTTGCTTGAGGTCCCTATAACTAATAAGTCTTGCATAAAATATGAAGCAGGAAGGTGCTTAGTCACGCAAAAAGCTATCCGGCTTGACCGCGTTACAAGTAGGTAATAACCATAAATCATTATTCATAGTTACGAAGAACGAGGGCAAATATTTACTAGCAAACACCATAAAGAAATTTCGATTTACAAGAGCGTGGAAATAGGTTAGCGCGGTGCCTCGCCGGCCGGCGTGGATTAATGGACAGCTTTGTCTAGATTCTTTCGGGAAAATAATGTGGCAAGCGTAAGCAATATATCTTCAAGTGGTAGCAGTGTTTGTGTTTTGAAAAATAGTTCTGTTGGGAAAAAATAGCAAATATGAACTTATATTTTAACGAATAACTTATAAGCTCATAAATATGTGCTATACTTAGAATGGGTGCTTAGTTTAATTACTTCGCAACTTATGTAATCTTCGTATTATTGAATAGATGACCGAGAATCTCGGTCGAACCAGGTATCTTTATTTGGTTAGATTAGAGAAATCAATGTAACTGGATAGGTGTATGTATATATGTAGATATAAACCATAGCTTCTGTGAAATGAAATAAAACAGCGGTATTTCTCGTTCGAATGAAAAAACTTATAATTTCTAACGAATTCATAGAAATATTAAAAACACATTCGTGATGAATTTCCAAACATTCATATTTAATAGGTATCCTATCATATTGAAATATTACATTTTTCATGTTGAAATTGATATCTTGAATGAATAACATAGCTACATTTCAATCCCTGGGGCGCCCTCTTTCACGCTCGAAATGCAGCGACTGCAGGAGCGGCAATACTCGTATTGCGACACTGAATAGCAGAGGTGCAGAGTTACAGCTTCACGTGAATGACAAATTGAGGAACTCAGCGAGAAGCGATACAGCGCGAATTTATCAAAAAGTCGTTAGGAACGTATAGAGGCATACGGTGGAGTCAAGGGCAAACGCAAGCCTATAATTGAATAAAAAAAAGGGCAGCAAATATGCAAACGGTTCGCCTGGTTGTAAGCAAACAATAGCGGTATTCACGGTTCCATACATGTGTACAAAAGGCTCGAATAACATTATTTGAGTCTATTGTTTTAAGCGTCTATTGGACGAACAAAATTTTGGAGACATTATCTCATCACTTACAAGGGTACTTACTAAAAAACACTAATTTAATTCGAGATTGTTCCGGTCTAGTATCGTGTCAGAATATCTCGCCCACATCAAAAGTACGTATAGTTTTGGTCTGTTTTTCTGTGAATATTTTTACTACTTAGATGGTCGGAATGTAGCTGTAGCAATATCGTAGTAATCCCGAGAGCTACGCGTCTACGGCGCGACGCGCGACGCTACGGTAAGCTGGCTGCGTGATCCGTAGCGGCGTAGCAGAGCTCTACGAGTTAGTGTTGGGGTGGAAGAAAAATACTGAATGTTAAAGGAAATTGTAAATACCCCTACCCTATTAATAAAAAAACATCTACTTAACTATTTATATCTATCCTATCTACCTATATGCAAATTATGTATTACTAGCTATACTTAAATTTTCCGATTGCTAACGTTAATCTACTGTTTTGGCCAAGTGATTGTCTAGTGGGAAAACCTTGCGTTGTGATCGTAGAACCTAAGTAACGAATAAGTATGACCAACCGAGTTACCTGAATAGCTTTCCTAACGAATTGACTTACTCTAAAGCTACAAGATTCCTACTACGTAAGTTATATAGGGTTATTCATAAAGGGTATGCTAAGTCTTAACCCTTAACTATTTTTCTTAGTAATCCTAATGTAAAACTGACTTAGCTGATTACCAAATATGATATGGAATATATTCTAGATTATAGTTTTGGACTAGATTCAAGCCTAATAAGTTCAGAACAATATTTTACTAAGACTTTACTAAGATTTTACATCAAATATTTTTTGTTATTTATTTTATGTGTTTTATGTATTATGTTTGTATGTATTTGTACACATAAATTACTGTGGCTATGGCCGCCGCGCCTCCCCGCGACAAAGCAGTACGATTCGTCAACCAAACTGGGCTCGTCCCTCCACATTACGTGTACAAATACACACCTCTGTGTGTTCCTAACATGCTCTAAGCCAATACAGCAGCTTAGAGCGCCTGACTTAAACGTCGTTATCATATTCAACTATCATATTTAACATATTTGAATATTATAACAACCCAAAAGCTAAGAGAAGAGGACATAATCTTTTGGCAATTGTCAGTCAGTCTGTCAGTCATTACATACTTCATCTTTCACCTTTCACACATTTATTCTTCAAAGAGCTTACTCATTACCTTAAGGTAATGAATCTGGTCCCGGAAGAACGAATGCAATCCCTTTTATCCATCATCTTTTTATGTGGAGGTCGCCTTGATCTTTCGATCAAGGCTCTCCTGGGCACACTGCCCGATCCCTACCTAACCACCTAACTGCCTAACTCAACATAGTGACTGCAGTGAACAACCAACTAGAATATCATTTTATTCTGAAGTTAGCGCGTAAATACATACTCTGGAACCTTTATCTAAAAGCATCTAATTAGACAACCAAGTCTAACACATAGTGTGATAAAGATGAATGTAACTCTCCCGTTACCATCTCAAGTCGTCAGTCTCAGATAGAACTTTCTATAAGTAGACTAAATGAAGAAGACTAGCAATTAAGAAACCATCGGCATAATGAGGTGCCTGTCATCCCGTTGGAATCAAGGGTAACCTCGGAAACATAGTTCCATGCTTAGGTTAGATAATTACCAGTAAGGTACTTTCCGTGGAAGCCTTTAGTATCTTACGAAGACAACCAACAATCACTAAACCATAGACATAAGAGGTGCCTGTCATCCCGTTGGAGTCAAGGGTAACCTCGGAGATATCGCTCCATGTTACAGCTCAGATAATTATCAGCAAAAGGATCTTTCCATAGAAACCTTCGATAAAAGTAGTGTGTAAAGAAAGATCATCGTTGACCTTCGAATTGAAGAGGTAAATTGACTTAAATGTCATCGTGTCGATTCAGAACCTATGTTCCATTAAATGTAAGACTTGGTGAGTCAAAATATAATATGTAAGACTTGGTGAGTCAAAATATTATAATATGTAAGACTTGGTGAGTCAAACATCACGTGATTTCACGTTATGTAAATAATATTAAAATAGTAAAGAGACTTCCGATCTACTTTACATTTATTCGTATATTAAATAGTTACTCGTCAAACTATAGTTGGCCGCTCATCTGACAGCAACTATTGTCAACCATTCGAGATAGTTCGTATAACTTCGAATGGCTAACATGGGAAACTGGTCGGCTGTCCGATTTACTTTAATTGTAGGCATGTGAATCTTATAATAGATTCGGCAAACTGATCGGCTGTCCGATTTACTTTAATCGTTAGCTTATATATTTTATAGTAGATTTGGCAATCTGATCGGCTGTCCGATTTACTTTAATTGTAGGCTTGTGAATCGTATAATAGATTCGGCAAACTGATCGGCTGTCCGATTTACTTTAATCGTTAGCTTATATATTTTATAATAGCTTTGTCAATCTGATCGGCTGTCCGATTTACTTTAATCGTTAGCTTATATATTTTATAATAGCTTCGGCAATCTAATCGGCTGTCCGATTTACTTTAATTGTAGACATGTGAATCTTATAATAGATTCGGCAAACTGATCGGCTTTCCGATTTACTTTAATCGACCAAGACTTGACTAATCGTAAGCTTATACTTTATAGTAGGTTCAACAAATTGATCGGCTGTCCGATTTACTTGATTTGACTTGACTAAATTTAGTCTTAACTAGGACTCGACTAAAACATACAGATCGGGAAACGAACCCGCGACCTAACATAATCGTAAGCGTGTATACGTTATAGTAGATTCTACTAACGCCCAGACTCTAATAAAATATCGGTCGGGAATCGAACCCGCGTCCTAACATAATCGTAAGCGTGTATACGTTATAGTAGATTCTAACTAACGCATAGACTCAGAACAGGTACTCAAATTCATTACTTAATAACCGTCGGACCAGGAATCGAACCCGGGACCTCCGGCCCTTAACACGAACATAATACCACCGGTCCTGATTTCCCTACTTTATTTTAATCTAATTTTATTTTATTCTATTTGTACTTTATTTTAATTTATTTTAATCTAATTTTATTTTAATTTAATCTAATTTTATTTCATTTTAATTTTAATCTAATTTTATTTTATTTTATTTTATTTTAATCTAATTTTATTTTATTCTATTTGTACTTTATTTTAATTTATTTTAATCTAATTTTATTTTAATTTAATCTAATTTTATTTCATTTTAATTTTAATCTAATTTTATTTTATTTTATTTTATTTTAATCTAATTTTATTTTATTTTATTTTATTTTAATCTAATTTTATTTTATTCTATTTGTACTTTATTTTAATTTATTTTAATCTAATTTTATTTTAATTTAATCTAATTTTATTTCATTTTAATTTTAATCTAATTTTATTTTATTTGATTTAATCTAATTTTATTTTATTTTAATTTAACCTAATTTTATTTTATTTCAATTTTATCTAATTTTAATTTTATCTAATTTTATTTTATTTTATTTTATCTAATTTTATTTTATTTTATTTGTACTTTATTTTAATTTATTTTAATCTAATTTTATTTTAATTTAATCTAATTTTATTTCATTTGATTTATTAAGCATGTTATACTACACTAGATATTTTACACAATTAACACACACAACGCGATACGTCCTGGAAACAAACACCGGAAAGAACACAAAATGCAAGTAAAAGGTTCTAAAAACAACACACATGCACAAGAAAGTAAATATAATGAAATAAGTGAAATAAAATAACTCTGGAAAGTGAGCTCCCCGTAGTCCAGTACAGTCCCTTAAGGAAAACACATCCTAAAACACAAAAGGACACAAGTATTCTCACTCAGTGACTAAGACTATGTTCTAAGCGCTTCTTCTTTTGTATTTACCTGATAACAGATAGGTACCGACAGATACAGACAAGTATCAACCCGAATCTGCAGCGTAATAATAACACTATTTGAAACCTCCATATAAAATTTGTGGTACCTACCTCAAAGGATAAAGCTACAGCGGCATCTTTTAAACAATACCACAAAATGATACCTCCATTCTCAGCGGCACAATACATAACGTTATTAACACTTTGAAAAGACGATAATTATAGATGATAGACCACCATCTTAAACTTGCCCACGCTTGTCGTCGGACGTACGGACTAGTCTGGTATTCTAGAAGAACCATGCCGTAAATCCAAATTTAAACAAATACGCAAAGCGTAAAGTTCAAGCAACAAACGAAAGGAAGCCCAAGATAATAATCAACAATCAACTATATTTATGATCACTGGTTTTCTCTTAAAGTACGCGTGATTCTAATCTACCCACGATATGAACTTTTTGCAGTTGTTTAACACATATCTTTTTAAATAATTTAGTAAATTACTATAGTAGGTAGGCATCATCATCTCAAACTTGCCCACGCTTGCCGTCGGACGTTCGAACTAGTCTGGTATTCAACGAGTACCATGCCGAAAATCCAAATTTAAACAAATACGCAAAGCGTAAAGTTCAAACAACAAACGAAAGGAAGCCCAAGATAATAATCAACTACCACTATTTTTATGATCTTTGTTCCTTTCACTTAATACGCACATGATTCTAATCTACCCACAATATGAACTCGTTGTAGCTGAATAACGTTACGATTATAATCTTTTAACTAGTTTTAAAACGATAACTGGATTCTAAAAGCCGTAGTCACTGGTATGAAAATACACATAGTTAAAATTTAGCACAAGAAATTCAGAAGTTAGTTCAAGATCACTCACCCGTGTTGACTCGCTCAGCTCTCACGTCGAATGTCCAGCCATCAACCGCCTTCTCCTCCAACTTACCTTGTCTTTTATTCACCTAGAAGTTGAGCAACCTATCCGAACACTACATTTCAAATTAGCTTTTGTGATTGGTTGTTTCGAGGATCACGCCACCCTTGCTGAGCCCGCTCCGTACTGTTCGGATTTCAAACAGAGTGTCAATAATTGACGCGTTTATTTGTTTTCTTTAAATCTCTGACATATAACCTCCAATGCACTATTTGTGATTGATTTAACTAATTGATCTATTGTTTTGTATTAACCACGTACTCATATTTACATATGAATGTTTGTTATTTCGACTTTTATAATGAATAACTTTTTGACCAAAGTACTTCCTCCAAGACATTATTCCGTGTTATTTTATTTATTCTTGTTTAAAGGTTTTTAATTTAAAATAATAAGACGTAACAATTTCTTATTTAAATATTAACGTATTTTCAGATCTTCGATATAGCTCAATACCTAATATTACTAAAGTATGAAAAATAACGTATCTTAATTACTTCCTAGTGACCACACACATTGATTATATTATCAGTATGGCGGCTACACTGTTGGTGAAGCAGAACCAATATTTAATTCTCAAAAGCAGAACCAATACTTAGTTCTCGAGTAGTTTATAGATGTCACCCCGCTGTCAATGGTGCATATTGGATTAACCGACTACTCTAAAATAGTTCCAAACTACGCTACTGGATGGCAGTGTTAACTAGCCATGATAGTTTAATCGTAGATATTCCAATGAAAGTCTTAGTTTGCATGAATGAGACGCAGTAATTCCTAATTCAATAATATGATACTTTTAGATTCCTAATTTTAGCTCAAAACAACATACTATTATAATACATTGTTGCAATGGAGGACATTCTACAAGATTTGAACTGATTGACTGATTTTTACTTAACTATTAACGATAGACGAATTCTAAATATATCAAAAATTGTAAAATTAATCTTATTTTCTTATTTAAATAATAGTTTAACATTATTTGCCTTTATTTCAAAATGCAACTTAAGTTATTAAACCTTTGTTTGCATTACTTTAGAGCCTGCGTTCTAACCTGAGCAACCATTGCAAAACACTAGAGCATTGCTATGATTTATCAACAAACCAACCTATTATAAATATTTTTATTTATTATTTTTGTGAGAGATACGAAGGCTGTTTCGTTACATTCGACCCCTTAAATTTATAAAGATGAATTAATCGGAATAAATTTAACCAACACTAATGATATCACAAATATAACCGACCAAATAAAAATTTTACCACTCAAAAATTATAGTTCCCTTATAAGTTCAAAAGTGCGAATTCTTTATTGTCAATATTCAAGTTTCAACAATAAAATTTAAACGTGTAAGAATGTTTATAGCATAAACTCACACTACGTGTTTACGCCATAATATGTATATGTTTATGCCCTAGCACTATATGTGTAGTGTATTTAAACCGATCATGAAATAATCGTCTTAATAGGTCCGACTCAACAACAGATCCGTGCTCCGTAAAAGGAATCTTTCGTACTACAAGATATCCGACCTCGGCAAGAACTTGGTTGTGAGTCAAGCAGTTAGAAGAACAAGAGAAAGTGCTTTCCCCCCTAACCTTTCGTATCAGCTACTTGAGATTTCACTTTCCCTCCTTACTTCGATCTTCAACCCTTTTGTGCCTCCTAGAAATTCCCCTTCCGGCACCTCAGGATCCTTAAGCTCTTGAAATCGTACATAAAATTCTGACTACCTCCGATCGGAACATGTAAGTGTGGGGAAATTGTGGTAACCATCATGTGGCACTGCGTGTGAGTATGAATTCAATATAAACCGATATCTATATCGACGGGGTGAATGTCATTTAGACTTAACCTAGCTCCAAACCCCTTTTTATACTGAACTGTTTGTGTAGTAATTGCCAAACCCTGACACTGACAACTCATCCCTAGTTCCGATGTTACTGTGCCCCAAAACCACTTCAAACTATAAACTGTCTTACTTACATCCCTTATCACAAATACTTTTCAACCGTCAACATTTTTGCTATTTAATATCACTCAGAGCGTTCGTTTCACCGCCTTCCATTCTGTTCTAGGGAAACAGCAACATCTACGGACACTTTAGACAAACAGATTGCACTTCCCCATTTAACTAATCATATGAATGTACTAACAGCACTCCGTTTCTATATTATCATGTATTTATGCTATTATTACTTTAAATTTATTTTAAATTTACTACAACACTTATTTATTACTAGTTGCGACCCGCGGTGTCACCCAAGCAATTATGAATAACGGCGACAAAGACTGCGATGATAATATAACTAACTGTATCATTATACTTGAACTGTACTACTCGTATTTGAATTTAAATTGAAATATTGTTTTCAACACTAAACTTGATCATTTTACTATGACTAACTAGTTTCTCAGTTGCTCCTCAGTCACTAAATATTTACGACTCGACCCCAAAGTCTTAGAATATTATTGCTATAGCTGGCCTACCTAATTTATCCTTTTAAAAGGAAATTTGTATTACCTAATAATATGGCACTTCATTTTTTCGAAGAGCTACTGGGTATTATTATTTTGCCTAAATGCTTTACTGACGCCTTAATTCTGACACTAAGTCTAACCACTCGTTTTCTGAGAACTATTGAAACTTATTCGATTAATAACCTGTTTAAAGATTATTTATAATCTTACTTATCTTATTTACGAGACTTAAAAATAAACGTTTCACACTCATAGCTCCCCACCAGGACAATTCCTGTGTCGGGGATACCGTGGAACACACACGAAGACAAGGACAACCAGCACACAAACCAAGAACAGATATTTAAATTAATCTGCCCAGCCGGGAATCGAACCCGAGACCTCTGGCTTATAAGGTTATGTTACCACTGAGCCAAACAGGTCGTCTATATACCATTATTACTACTTTTAAAAGATCTTATGTCATTGTTTTAGTAAAACGAGCTATAATTAAGTTCTAAGAACTTCTGATTGAATCTAACACTGAACCTATCTTGCTTAACCAAACATAAATATGCCTACTTAAGTCAACATTGCAGACCTTTCCGTTATGATATCTGGCAAATTGTGTAACGTTTTATTTCATTAGCCTACCTACAGACAACTTCGCCTATATGATCTAGCATAAAATATTCTATTTAGTGTTCACAACTGAGTTTTAGTCTTCTTACGTTCCGTTTCTTTATTGCTATCTCATTTAGCCTACCTAATGTTGAAACTAGTTTCTTTGAACTGTGACCTATCGTGAGTTTACCTTTTTGTATATGAAACACAAACATATATGTACTTATACATTTATCAAACATATCCTGTTTACTTATTATTTGCGATCTTGTCCTAAACTTAACTACAATATCTGTCAGTAGTCGCTCTATAACCAATTCTATTTTTAAATCTCAACCTTTTGCTATTTTTACTTATTTGCAACGTTCGACCCCAACTCCAACTTATTTCCATAAAATCTTAATCTGTGTAATATCAGTTGTTTTACTAGCTTCCCTAATTTATATTGCACAGCCTATTCTAAACAGGTTCCTAAAAACAAACGTACCATTATATTTTAACAAGCAGCTAGTAGTCCCTATCACACGTATTACCTATTTCAAATAAATAATAGTTCCTAAATTTAAATAATCCTAAATTACTATTTACCCTAGCTTAATATTGGCTCATACTTATTCTCGTCTCCTTTGCACGAACAACAAATTGTGTTCAAGACGACTTGAACACTTCTTAAATAACTAACCTTTCTACATATCTTAACCGTACGACCCCATTTCCTTAAATTCTACGCATCAAACATACATTAAAATAACAAATACGACGCGAAATCCTACTCGGAGCAATAAAATAACGTACAAATCTACATTTAACACTATGTATTTTTGATATTTTTGCATTCTAGCTGAAATAATCTAACCATGTAATAACCAAAGTACTCATCCTGGTCACGGCACCAAATTGTAAATACCCCTACCCTATTAATAAAAAAACATCTACTTAACTATTTATATCTATCCTATCTACCTATATGCAAATTATGTATTACTAGCTATACTTAAATTTTCCGATTGCTAACGTTAATCTACTGTTTTGGCCAAGTGATTGTCTAGTGGGAAAACCTTGCGTTGTGATCGTAGAACCTAAGTAACGAATAAGTATGACCAACCGAGTTACCTGAATAGCTTTCCTAACGAATTGACTTACTCTAAAGCTACAAGATTCCTACTACGTAAGTTATATAGGGTTATTCATAAAGGGTATGCTAAGTCTTAACCCTTAACTATTTTTCTTAGTAATCCTAATGTAAAACTGACTTAGCTGATTACCAAATATGATATGGAATATATTCTAGATTATAGTTTTGGACTAGATTCAAGCCTAATAAGTTCAGAACAATATTTTACTAAGACTTTACTAAGATTTTACATCAAATATTTTTTGTTATTTATTTTATGTGTTTTATGTATTATGTTTGTATGTATTTGTACACATAAATTACTGTGGCTATGGCCGCCGCGCCTCCCCGCGACAAAGCAGTACGATTCGTCAACCAAACTGGGCTCGTCCCTCCACATTACGTGTACAAATACACACCTCTGTGTGTTCCTAACATGCTCTAAGCCAATACAGCAGCTTAGAGCGCCTGACTTAAACGTCGTTATCATATTCAACTATCATATTTAACATATTTGAATATTATAACAACCCAAAAGCTAAGAGAAGAGGACATAATCTTTTGGCAATTGTCAGTCAGTCTGTCAGTCATTACATACTTCATCTTTCACCTTTCACACATTTATTCTTCAAAGAGCTTACTCATTACCTTAAGGTAATGAATCTGGTCCCGGAAGAACGAATGCAATCCCTTTTATCCATCATCTTTTTATGTGGAGGTCGCCTTGATCTTTCGATCAAGGCTCTCCTGGGCACACTGCCCGATCCCTACCTAACCACCTAACTGCCTAACTCAACATAGTGACTGCAGTGAACAACCAACTAGAATATCATTTTATTCTGAAGTTAGCGCGTAAATACATACTCTGGAACCTTTATCTAAAAGCATCTAATTAGACAACCAAGTCTAACACATAGTGTGATAAAGATGAATGTAACTCTCCCGTTACCATCTCAAGTCGTCAGTCTCAGATAGAACTTTCTATAAGTAGACTAAATGAAGAAGACTAGCAATTAAGAAACCATCGGCATAATGAGGTGCCTGTCATCCCGTTGGAATCAAGGGTAACCTCGGAAACATAGTTCCATGCTTAGGTTAGATAATTACCAGTAAGGTACTTTCCGTGGAAGCCTTTAGTATCTTACGAAGACAACCAACAATCACTAAACCATAGACATAAGAGGTGCCTGTCATCCCGTTGGAGTCAAGGGTAACCTCGGAGATATCGCTCCATGTTACAGCTCAGATAATTATCAGCAAAAGGATCTTTCCATAGAAACCTTCGATAAAAGTAGTGTGTAAAGAAAGATCATCGTTGACCTTCGAATTGAAGAGGTAAATTGACTTAAATGTCATCGTGTCGATTCAGAACCTATGTTCCATTAAATGTAAGACTTGGTGAGTCAAAATATAATATGTAAGACTTGGTGAGTCAAAATATTATAATATGTAAGACTTGGTGAGTCAAACATCACGTGATTTCACGTTATGTAAATAATATTAAAATAGTAAAGAGACTTCCGATCTACTTTACATTTATTCGTATATTAAATAGTTACTCGTCAAACTATAGTTGGCCGCTCATCTGACAGCAACTATTGTCAACCATTCGAGATAGTTCGTATAACTTCGAATGGCTAACATGGGAAACTGGTCGGCTGTCCGATTTACTTTAATTGTAGGCATGTGAATCTTATAATAGATTCGGCAAACTGATCGGCTGTCCGATTTACTTTAATCGTTAGCTTATATATTTTATAGTAGATTTGGCAATCTGATCGGCTGTCCGATTTACTTTAATTGTAGGCTTGTGAATCGTATAATAGATTCGGCAAACTGATCGGCTGTCCGATTTACTTTAATCGTTAGCTTATATATTTTATAATAGCTTTGTCAATCTGATCGGCTGTCCGATTTACTTTAATCGTTAGCTTATATATTTTATAATAGCTTCGGCAATCTAATCGGCTGTCCGATTTACTTTAATTGTAGACATGTGAATCTTATAATAGATTCGGCAAACTGATCGGCTTTCCGATTTACTTTAATCGACCAAGACTTGACTAATCGTAAGCTTATACTTTATAGTAGGTTCAACAAATTGATCGGCTGTCCGATTTACTTGATTTGACTTGACTAAAGGACAATGTCCACTTGTAAGGGGATTTTGGCTTAGAGTGAACAGTGAGTTTTGGTATAATTATTACATAGGCCAAGTACCTTATGTCAGTGGCTAACAAAATATTATAATAACTTTGTAGCAAAGGTTTGGTAAGAGACCTCTTTCCTACATGTAAAACATCATGGTCAGCGGAGAGCTTTTGAAATAAAACAAGCTTATTTTTATTTCTAATCAGAATCATATGTAATTAAAACAGTATCCAGAAACTGGGCAGGTGGATTTATGTTGTCTTCGTACCTGGCCCAGCTTAAGTACCAAATGACGGTCATAATGTGAGCGCAGCAACCCACAGTCTTTCGGCCCACAATGCAATTGCAGCAATAATGTTTTGCAGCCTATATTGTTACAGTTCTTGACTGGTTAGCTGCAAGTGTTGATAACTGAGTTTCACCTTCCTCTCGGCATGCAGGTGTGTGAACAGAATAATTAAGCTGTTCCAATAGTCTGTACAATCAATTACAAATGGTTTTATTAGGTTCCTATGCTTGTGCAGGGAATATGTATCTTTTTGGTACATATAATTTGACATTAACGAGCCAGGTTTGACATGAGGGAAGATATCGGAGTCCAAAGGAGTGCCAGTGTCATGGTGAACGGCGGCATCAGTGTCAATAGGCGGGCCAGGGTCATTGTGAGCGGAGGTAAAGTCGGAGTCCATAGGGAAGCAAGGGTCGTTATCAGAATCCATTGTCCAAAACAAGTACGAACTTCCACAATACACAATCACAAACAATCCAGACCAGAACGTCGAGAGTCGAGAGAGACGACAGATGAAAACAATTTGACGTTAGTAACAGGACATGACGGATGCGGAGTTGCCATACTACAAAAAAAAAATCGATAAACTAATCGATTTCGATTTCGTTTCTGTGTTTTCATAGATATTATGAAATAAATACAACCTAGAGAGTAATCCTCGGTTCATGTGATAAAAACATCAAGTTAAAAATTGTCCAATTGAATCGGTTAGCGGTGCAATATGCATAAGACAAGTGCGGAAACGTAAAATGCCTGATAGACATTCCAGTAAGTTACAAGACTTGGGACCGGGTGTTCAAGACGAAGTTCACCATTTACGAGCACACGCCAGATTGCCAAGATCGCCATCATCGGATGCGACGCGGTCGACATCATTCATCATAATATTCTGTACCAAATATCGAATAATAATAATCGATATAAAATAGATCAACGATATAAAATAAAATAATTTTCAATGGCAACACAAGATTTTAAACCTACAGTTCCGTTTACTACTATAAACTACTATTTCTTCTGTGGGTTTACTCAGTATAAATACTAATTAAATCTACTTTTTTTCTGTTCACCTTGATACAAAAACATACGAGAATAATTATTTAAAAAAAATAAAAGAATTATCGACAAAATCATTTTTTTATGAGCATCCTGTTCACGCCAAGCCGACTTTGGACAATGTCCTTTAGTCTTAACTAGGACTCGACTAAAACATACAGATCGGGAAACGAACCCGCGACCTAACATAATCGTAAGCGTGTATACGTTATAGTAGATTCTACTAACGCCCAGACTCTAATAAAATATCGGTCGGGAATCGAACCCGCGTCCTAACATAATCGTAAGCGTGTATACGTTATAGTAGATTCTAACTAACGCATAGACTCAGAACAGGTACTCAAATTCATTACTTAATAACCGTCGGACCAGGAATCGAACCCGGGACCTCCGGCCCTTAACACGAACATAATACCACCGGTCCTGATTTCCCTACTTTATTTTAATCTAATTTTATTTTATTCTATTTGTACTTTATTTTAATTTATTTTAATCTAATTTTATTTTAATTTAATCTAATTTTATTTCATTTTAATTTTAATCTAATTTTATTTTATTTTATTTTATTTTAATCTAATTTTATTTTATTCTATTTGTACTTTATTTTAATTTATTTTAATCTAATTTTATTTTAATTTAATCTAATTTTATTTCATTTTAATTTTAATCTAATTTTATTTTATTTTATTTTATTTTAATCTAATTTTATTTTATTTTATTTTATTTTAATCTAATTTTATTTTATTCTATTTGTACTTTATTTTAATTTATTTTAATCTAATTTTATTTTAATTTAATCTAATTTTATTTCATTTTAATTTTAATCTAATTTTATTTTATTTGATTTAATCTAATTTTATTTTATTTTAATTTAACCTAATTTTATTTTATTTCAATTTTATCTAATTTTAATTTTATCTAATTTTAATTTTATCTAATTTTATTTTATTTTATTTTATCTAATTTTATTTTATTTTATTTGTACTTTATTTTAATTTATTTTAATCTAATTTTATTTTAATTTAATCTAATTTTATTTCATTTGATTTATTAAGCATGTTATACTACACTAGATATTTTACACAATTAACACACACAACGCGATACGTCCTGGAAACAAACACCGGAAAGAACACAAAATGCAAGTAAAAGGTTCTAAAAACAACACACATGCACAAGAAAGTAAATTCAATGAAATAAGTGAAATAAAATAACTCTGGAAAGTGAGCTCCCCGTAGTCCAGTACAGTCCCTTAAGGAAAACACATCCTAAAACACAAAAGGACACAAGTATTCTCACTCAGTGACTAAGACTATGTTCTAAGCGCTTCTTCTTTTGTATTTACCTGATAACAGATAGGTACCGACAGATACAGACAAGTATCAACCCGAATCTGCAGCGTAATAATAACACTATTTGAAACCTCCATATAAAATTTGTGGTACCTACCTCAAAGGATAAAGCTACAGCGGCATCTTTTAAACAATACCACAAAATGATACCTCCATTCTCAGCGGCACAATACATAACGTTATTAACACTTTGAAAAGACGATAATTATAGATGATAGACCACCATCTTAAACTTGCCCACGCTTGTCGTCGGACGTACGGACTAGTCTGGTATTCTAGAAGAACCATGCCGTAAATCCAAATTTAAACAAATACGCAAAGCGTAAAGTTCAAGCAACAAACGAAAGGAAGCCCAAGATAATAATCAACAATCAACTATATTTATGATCACTGGTTTTCTCTTAAAGTACGCGTGATTCTAATCTACCCACGATATGAACTTTTTGCAGTTGTTTAACACATATCTTTTTAAATAATTTAGTAAATTACTATAGTAGGTAGGCATCATCATCTCAAACTTGCCCACGCTTGCCGTCGGACGTTCGAACTAGTCTGGTATTCAACGAGTACCATGCCGAAAATCCAAATTTAAACAAATACGCAAAGCGTAAAGTTCAAACAACAAACGAAAGGAAGCCCAAGATAATAATCAACTACCACTATTTTTATGATCTTTGTTCCTTTCACTTAATACGCACATGATTCTAATCTACCCACAATATGAACTCGTTGTAGCTGAATAACGTTACGATTATAATCTTTTAACTAGTTTTAAAACGATAACTGGATTCTAAAAGCCGTAGTCACTGGTATGAAAATACACATAGTTAAAATTTAGCACAAGAAATTCAGAAGTTAGTTCAAGATCACTCACCCGTGTTGACTCGCTCAGCTCTCACGTCGAATGTCCAGCCATCAACCGCCTTCTCCTCCAACTTACCTTGTCTTTTATTCACCTAGAAGTTGAGCAACCTATCCGAACACTACATTTCAAATTAGCTTTTGTGATTGGTTGTTTCGAGGATCACGCCACCCTTGCTGAGCCCGCTCCGTACTGTTCGGATTTCAAACAGAGTGTCAATAATTGACGCGTTTATTTGTTTTCTTTAAATCTCTGACATATAACCTCCAATGCACTATTTGTGATTGATTTAACTAATTGATCTATTGTTTTGTATTAACCACGTACTCATATTTACATATGAATGTTTGTTATTTCGACTTTTATAATGAATAACTTTTTGACCAAAGTACTTCCTCCAAGACATTATTCCGTGTTATTTTATTTATTCTTGTTTAAAGGTTTTTAATTTAAAATAATAAGACGTAACAATTTCTTATTTAAATATTAACGTATTTTCAGATCTTCGATATAGCTCAATACCTAATATTACTAAAGTATGAAAAATAACGTATCTTAATTACTTCCTAGTGACCACACACATTGATTATATTATCAGTATGGCGGCTACACTGTTGGTGAAGCAGAACCAATATTTAATTCTCAAAAGCAGAACCAATACTTAGTTCTCGAGTAGTTTATAGATATCACCCCGCTGTCAATGGTGCATATTGGATTAACCGACTACTCTAAAATAGTTCCAAACTACGCTACTGGATGGCAGTGTTAACTAGCCATGATAGTTTAATCGTAGATATTCCAATGAAAGTCTTAGTTTGCATGAATGAGACGCAGTAATTCCTAATTCAATAATATGATACTTTTAGATTCCTAATTTTAGCTCAAAACAACATACTATTATAATACATTGTTGCAATGGAGGACATTCTACAAGATTTGAACTGATTGACTGATTTTTACTTAACTATTAACGATAGACGAATTCTAAATATATCAAAAATTGTAAAATTAATCTTATTTTCTTATTTAAATAATAGTTTAACATTATTTGCCTTTATTTCAAAATGCAACTTAAGTTATTAAACCTTTGTTTGCATTACTTTAGAGCCTGCGTTCTAACCTGAGCAACCTTTGCAAAACACTAGAGCATTGCTATGATTTATCAACAAACCAACCTATTATAAATATTTTTATTTATTATTTTTGTGAGAGATACGAAGGCTGTTTCGTTACAAAATGAAGTAATGTTTTCCTTGCTATAAAAACATAAACAGAACTACGTCATGTTTGAAAAATTAAAATATTATTTACAAAATTTTATTATAAAAACGAACGATGAAATGTTCATCAAAATAAATATAAAAACCAAAAAAGAGTATTTTAGAAGTATCAATAGAATAATTTTTATCGTTCGTATTTCGCCCCATTCACTACATTCTCGACAAATGTGGACTCCAAACAGTAACAAATGAAAGTTACTCCTTATACTCCGTTACTAAGTATCTCATTCTGTAATCTCAACATAAAAGCATCGATTTAAAATGAAATGTCCCCAATAAAGTTTCAAGTAACAACTCCATTCGAACGACGCCTAAAGCCTCTCGATCGTGTTTCAAAGTATCACGTTCTCCAGAAACTTCCAAAACTAAGGTCTAAATGAGGGTCCAAAGGCTTTGTTAATATCTACATAAATAAAAAACAAAGTTTTTTTTGTTTCGTCATCTGTAGCAAGCAGGCTTGCGAGAAAAATTGTTTACTCGATTTAACTTGGCTGTAGAAGTTTCCGGAAAGATGTGGCGGAAAAGCGTTTAGGTTGGACTGGCTGGCGACAGGCACTTTGTATGTGCAGCTAAGTAAAAAATACGAGCAAACGCTCGTTGATGATACGCCGCGTTCAGGGCTGAATCTAGGAGAGCAAGCGGGGGTAAAAGCATCAATGGCGCCATAATGAGGCGCGGACTATTATATTATTTCTGCCCTCGCTCGGAAAATGCTACGTCTGCACTTTCGTTACAACGAATTTTGATTTCTTATTACAGAAAAAATGTAAAAAACATTTACGACAATTCTTGTGCCCATGTGTGAACAGGTGAAATATAAAACCTGTCCTCTTAAAGCACCCTTAAATTCACCGCTAGTTTAACTTATCAAAGCCTGTTTAAGATAGAGCACGCAGTCATCTCGTGGGTATACAAGAAGGAACCTTACCTATACAATATTTATATAACAACATTACGTGTAAAGTAACAAAGGAAAATCACTCGGCATTATTATATCGGGTAGAGTAGGGTTGCCAACACTAGATTTAAGGGTTTTTAAACTGAATTGAGTATGAAGTAAAGCTAATTTTATGCAGATGCATTGGGATCAAGTTTCAAACTTTAATGGAAATCAATTACCTAGGTAAGTAAGAAATTCTAAAGTAGACATCTCGCATCAAAGCATTTCTAAAGAGGCAGTCTCAAACGTACTCTCTCTCTCTAGAAACATTCATGTTGCAAACTTTACCTCTTAATAATATTAGAGTAGATAAACTTTTTCAATCATAAAAACTAATTTTGACGAAAATAACAAAACAAAATAATCAATATTTTTGAAAATTGTTTCTAACTATAATGGCGCGGCGTAGCTAAATATTGCTATATTGTTTCTCATAAAAGGCCTTCTGTTCAAATTTCACATCACGCATATTACGCGTCGACAACCCTAATAAGCATAACTCGAGCGTGGTTGATGGCACAGCGGGCTCCCCGCGATATTGCGGCCGAGGCCAAGCCCGGATTTATTCCGCTCCCTGCAAAATCTCACGACTATAATCTTTGACAGCTCCAGTGGTGCTAGTCAGATCTATGGACTCTCAGATCAAGTCGAAAGCAGATAAGGTGCTGCCTTAGATCCAGGTCAAGCCAAAAAACCACCCTACTGCCCTTGAACGTATACTTCAAGCACACATAGACGAATAAAAAGTGCCCGAATCAATCGATTTTTTTTTCTTTTTATCCGACTTCAAAAAAGGAGGAGGTTATCAATTCGTCTGTATGTTTTTTTTTTTTTTTGTTACCTCATAACTTTTGACTGGGTGAATCGATTTTGATAATTCTTTTTTATTGCTGACGCTTCCCATTTAGTCCCATTTCAATTTAATCCAGTTCTGATAATGGTATCCATGAGAAAACCATATAAGTCTTAAATTTGCATTAAGTACGTGCGCGACAAATAGATGAATAACTCAATAGTCGGTCTTTTGAAGTCGGTTTTTGTTTTTTGTTTTGTAAAAATAATGTTCTTGTCTTCAATAAATTGCTTTCTCTGAGCAACTGACGTAAGAATTGAGGATTTGCTTCACCTTGATCTAAGGCAGCACTAAGGATATCTGCTTTCTACTTGATATGAGTATGGACTCAACTCCGCGGGTTACAATAGCCGTATTGATCTCACAATAGAGCGAACATCATGCATAAATTATGGTATTACATAACTTTACAGACTGTATTGAACGATTTAAAATTTCATCAATACGTACACTAAGCTAATAGAGCTGGGCTTTTATTTCTCATTCTCGTATACGCGTACGTTTTGCATTCAAATTTTATATCTACTTTATCCTCACTGGTTATCTAGTTTATTGCTTTTAAAATTAAGTGTCAAAGTTTTTATACAACTCAAGCTTCGTCTCACTATTTCAACCTAAATTTTCCATTATTTTCTACATACTACTTTGTTGCCTATTAGTTGTTAAAAACAAACGGAAAACACGACAAATAAAGTTGCTTTCGCATTAGTATAAAGTGCTGATTAGGCGCTATCCATCGAAGCCAAATCGTGCCGAAATAACACGTTCCTATCAGTCAATAAAACACATATTCATTTAGCTCCTCACAGCTTCTCTGGAAAATACTACCGACCGACTACGCAACAAAGTGTCAAAGGGAACAAACCACCAAACTATACGTTCCGCGTCTGCAGTTCCACCTAGTTTATTGGTATAGCTTGACCACAGCAGTTTGCCATTAGTTCTGCTTCGTGCAATAAAGTTGTCGTACTTACTGTAAAGTGCGTCATACAGTATAAAATTTAGTAGTTTGTCTGTATTGTAGGGACAATGTATCACATACAATATTTATGGGCACTGCTAGCTGGAGCTTAGCTTCTCATGAAGTAGGTCGGTGAAGTCTTGGTAGAGCTTATGAGTCACGGGCAGCGCTTACAAGAGAAAAGATTTTTAAACAACAAGGAAAAGAAAATGTAACTATTATTTTATTTAATCCGATTTGTCACGCTGCCGCTGCTAGGCAAAGATCTCCCCTCAAATACTACTTCATTTTTGTCTGCCGTAAGTCAGAACTTTATAATTATCATTTGGAAACTATAAATTGATTATCTAAATTTACGTGTTTTAAATTTGAAGTAATTAAGGTTCGAAGATTTCGGAGGTCGGAATCTCGGTCTCGGAATAGAAATGAAGAAGGAGATATCTTGTGGCCTGCATCGAGCTATCGAGCGATACAGGGTTATAAGGAAAGGGTATGCTAAGCCGAAAAAGGCTCGAAATACTCTTCAGTATATAAACAACATTTACGATAGCACCGATAACCCGGAATTCGCAAAAAAAAACTTGCTTATTACTCTGTATACATAAACTAATGTACGTCCAAATAACGTCCGAAATAAATATTTCCAACACTGAATTGTATTACGCATAAATTACACAATTTATCAACAAAAATCTTCCGCCAAACGTTTTTACAGAATGATGGACATATTAATCAAGAGCGGAGATGGCTCAGGTTAAATTTTTGCGAAAAATAGGACGAGCTAAATTAAATTGAATCCTTTCCAGTCAACGGAGTTAAATTGCAAAACGTTTTTAGGCACTTAATCTTTTAAATTAATTTAGTACTTACGCCGGAATTTGTTTCATTGCTTAGGAAATAATTTAATCAGCATGATTATTTGTATTAATCATAAAATATGATAGACGCGGTATTTTGCTTCTTTAAATAATAATTTGCATTGTTTGTAGTTATGTGAATATGCCCACAGTACCTAATGTTTATGGTTTTGTTATATTACCATTATAAGTTAGTTACTAGTTACTCGGTTACGATTGAAGATTTTTAAGGCAAATAAGTACGCCTTTGACCACCAACTCGCCCGATATTAAAAGACGATGTGGTTGAAGATAAAGCACGCAGACCTAGAAGATACCTAACTCTAACCTTGAAAAGCCCAAGATTGTATCTCTCAGGGAACAAGAAAGCCAGCTGTCTGTTCCATTCCTTAGTTATACGAATCAGAAACGTAGATACAAAACGTTTTGTATGAATCTAAGGAATATCTATGATGTATGGATGGTAGAAAGGCGTTTTTCTACTTGTCCTGTAGTGGATAGGGGATGGCAGAATCTGGTCATGAAGCTTAAACCACGGTCATCAGTCATCAGGTCATTTAATACCGCTTAAAATCCATGAGCAACTAGCAAATATGAGAAAAAGAAAATTACAATAGAAAAAACCAACATAACCGGCGAATAAAAAAAACAATCTTTGGGTGCTAAAAAGTTCATCGAATCGTCTAGTACCGACATCCCTACTAATATTATAAATGTGACCGTCAGTTTGTTTGTTACGCTTTCACGCGAAAACTACTTAACCGATTATCATGAAACTGAGTACACATATTCTTAGAGGTATTAGAAGTAACATAGGATACTTTATTTTTAAAACGCGGATGAAACCGCGTGGTGCTTGTAGTAAATAAGGATGAATGTTACCTCTCCACTTATCTATTCCAGTTATCACACGACTCGGTCGCTCGTAAGATTTTAAACTCCCATCAACAGGTCTTATATACAGCTAAGCTCTAATTAATAAGTCCATTAGAGGAGACAATTACGCCTTTTATAGCACATTTATGGCATATTTATCAACTCAAGGTCACGACTAGACTATCAACCATCTGTCTCAAACGTGTCCTTGAGTATTTCGGTCATATTGCTAGAAAGCAAGGCGACAACCTGGAGAAGTTGATGGTGACAGGGAAAGTCGACGGCAAGAGGTCACGAGGACGCAGCCCGATACGTTGGTCTGATCAGATTCGCACCACTCTCGACACCTCAGTCTACGAAGCACTTCACATTGCTGAGGATAGGAAAAGCTGGCAAAACATCGTCAGAGAGAAGCTACTTGGAGGTGGTGGTCACGACCCTCAGACATGAGGAACACGATTTTAGGAGGAGGATGGCATATTTATGGAGCCGGAGCGACGCAGCTTCGGGAATAATTAAAAGGGATTACGGGCCTTTTTGTGTCCTTTGTGATGGACGCATAAATCACAATAAAAACAGAAACGTAGCTAGTCTGTTGGCAGAGAAAATAAATGAAAACTTTCAGTTTATCGGCTACGTTTTATTGCATTGACATACATATAAGCTCTGCTTGAATATTCTAGTCATTTGCGTATCGGGAAGTTGGTTGGAAACCGATTGTAAAATTATATTTATACCGAATAATAAAGTCGAACACGGTCGAACTAACGTACTGCATAAGGGTACTTCTTCAAAGACAAAATTTTGGACTTCTATGGGTTTATTTCTGAAAGTAACTAACAAAACGGCGTGTCATTTTTTTTTTAAACAGTTTAGCTTTAACTCTAACTGGGACAAGTAATATTTTTCAAATAATTGCAGTCTAAGTATAAAATAAAAATATTTGAAGTTTGTTCTTCTGATTCATATAACGCGTCCGCTTGCCATTTTCCGGAAGAAAATAGTCGATACCGCATTTTCCCTTTGATAAATCATTATGAATTATAATTATATCAAAAGGAAATGAATTGCCCTCTTTAAAAAAAATAATCTATTAGTTATACTTACCTTAGTGTATTTATAAATAGGCAAATAAGAAGTGTCCGGCATATAATACTGATTAATGTGGCGTAAGCTGCGCCTGACCGTGCTTGGTCGGGTAATAATAATGAGAGTCTGACTTCCCGCGCGGGGGGAAGCCTTTCGTGTAACGGACGCGCTAGAAGGTGGACGTGCGGCTGGTTCGCTTGGATCTCGGAGTTATAAAGATAAATATCTGATTCATCTGTGCTTGGATCAGGTGGCATTTTGATTACAATGCCTACCTTATAAAAATTATTTTATTGTTTTACAACATCAATCTGTATTTCGTGTAATGCTTTTGGGTTATAGATTCAAGTAAAAAAATGACAACACTGAAGTCAGTATGTATGATGAGTTATGCATGTGTGAAGGGAAAATCCTGATTTATCTGTGCCTGATTCATATGGTCAAAACACCATTTGAATCATAAAATAACGTAGTTTATCTCCTCTCCAGCACGAAAGGAACGCTTTTGTTGCGTAATTCTCCTTGTTCAATTTTTTACCGTGTACAAAATAATTGCAGGAAACAGATAAAACGCTTACAAAAAGACAAACGGGTAACAGACGTATACAAGGTGTCACGGAAAGGTGCAGTAATACTTAAGGGTGTTCTTCTACACGTCAAAGTGAACAACTTTTGTGAAACAAGTTTGATAAAATTCGAGAAAAAAAATATCGAGTCACCATACAAAATATTTAGTCACGTGATCAATTTTCCATGGAGATTCATTATTTACTTTCTCGAATTTAGCAAACTTGTGTTCTAGAAGTTGTTTACTTTGACGTGTAGAAGAACACCCTTAAGTATTACTGCACCTTTCCGTGACACCTTGTATAAAAGACAAAAGAAAAATCTATTTGAAAATAAAAATAAACAGCTGATTGTCGAACCCTATGCTACCGGAATTTAAAAAAATGTCACAATGTATTTTGAAGAAGATGAAAATAGTAGAATGTGCGCGGGAAAAAAAATTGCCACGAAAGGAAAAGTAAGAAAACAGAAGCGATATCTTAATGACAGTTTGCAGAATCTACATAAAAAGTATCTTGAAGCCAACCTTCAATACAAAATAAGCTGCAGTGCATTTTCGTCAATACGGAGCGAAATTACATGAAGTTTTTCATTTTTAGTTCGGATTCTGATTCATCTGTAATACAAATTCTGATTCATCTGAGCACAAAATATTTGAACGTAGATATCTTGAAAACTACTTTATAAAAACAAGTCCCTCATTGAAATATATGTTCTTTAGTTACCTTTTTTACATATGAACATGTGGGACAGAGCTGAAAGTGAAACAAAATTTTGGCCAGATGAATCAGTCGAAGAATAAAATTTCGAAGAAGTACCCATAAATACCAACTCAACTATGTGAATGTGTGCGTTACGTTTTCATGATGAAATGGCTCGGATTAAAAAAAAATTTTGACCCGAGCACAAAGGCTGCTTTATATCACGGGAAAATTAATGGGTCCTGTACGATCTCATGAGGGATCGCAGGGTGCCGCTAGTTAAATATAAATGAAGTTTAATATCTGTCTAAAATGAAACAAAGACGTGTGAAAGGCTCGCGTAAATGTGAGAGATTATGGGTATTCCTGTAATGTTTTAATTACGAGCAACGTTCATGCTTCGGGTTTCATAAAGCGGCGTCCAATACAACTTTATTTTAATTCGCGTCGGACTGTTTTAGACATCCAGACAAGCTTTACATTCGCTTTTAATTAGTACTAATATAGAGATAAACTACAGTTTTAGTTACTTTTTTTTAAACTCACTTGTTCACTAAATCACAAGCAAAGGAAACATGCTTCGAAACTAGTGTAAACATCATACCATCGACAGTCTTATCGCTAAGAGCGATCTCTTCCAGGCTACTCGTACTTGTAGTTAGGTACAATTTGAAGACGCGTAGCATGTCTCGCTCTTGTGTTTAGGTACAGTACAACGTTCCAAAAATTTATGTACAACTACGTTTATAATATATATACTTCTACTTTTTCTGTTAAGGTACACAGCGGAATGGAAGCGTGTAATGATTATTTTTAACATTATTTCTCTAAATTGTGAGCTAAATTAAAGGAGTAGCTACACGAAGTAGGTCGGCATATACGCGCCATTACGCAGATTGCTGTGTTCCTAATAAATGAGATTCAATTATTCTGTAATCAGATTTCAGGATCCAAAGCTCAAAGCTTCCTATAATCTGACAATATTCCATAATGGTTTGCTTGCTCCGCAAATAGCGCTATCTATCGGTCCTATTTATTCAGTATCACACCCTGGGGAACCCCACTGCCTCCTCCTGGCCTCCTCGCATCTATCAGAGGCTGCCCAGACAACGAGCTGAGTGATTACTGAGAAATATCTCAAAAATACTGTTTCTTCTTTCATAGAGGGAAACAGATGGTAGGTACGAGTTTATAACAATTAGTACAGAATGTAAGTTCAGGTAAGGTACAATTTGTAATTGGGTCGAAAATGTCGCAAAATAGAGTATTTTTGTGATGTACTTTGTAACTTTTTAACCGACTTCAAAAAAGGAGGAGGTTATCAATTCGACTGTATGTTTTTTATTCATTTTTTTTTAATGTTTGTTACCTCATAACTTTTGACTTTGTGAATCGATTTTGATGATTCTTTTTTTATTAGAAAGCTGACACTTCCCATTTGGTCCCATTTCAATTTAGTCCAGTTCTGATAATGGTATCCATGAGAAAACCATATAAGTCTTAAATTTGCATTAAGTACATACGGGCGCGACAAATAGATGAATAACTCAATAGTCGGTCTTTTGAAGTCGGTATTTGTTTTTTTTTTTTGTGTAAAAATAATTATTTCAGTAGGTTGTTTAGTTGTATTTGCCAGAGTAAAACTAATTGACGATCGAATTTAATATATCTATATTAGACTTCACATTTATGTTAATCATTATAATTAATTATGACTTATTAAGTAGTTACTTTAAGAATTTACTTAACATTTCACGCCCGCAATGGCTACCTAAACGGTTTAGACAATTTTAACACTAAAACAAAAACTAATTCAAATTCTTCCAAGCAATCTAACACCGGGCGCCCTTTTATAATGGAGTTAGTAGACTATTTAATACGTATCAGACTTGACATTGATATAGCTCCAAGATAAATAAAACTTTCAATCTAAAAAAATCTTCCAAGGGCATCAAAGTTTTTCACTTTAATCAAGATGGTTTGTCCAGCACCCCGCGGCCCGCGCCCCGCACCCCCGCCCCTCGGGATCGCGTATCAACAAAGGGAAATTGGCGGAAAACCGAACAAATTCCTGACCCCTTCGCGTTACACTTCAACGACACGGTTATTGCTTTTATCTTCTGTGAATTGCCAATATAAATTTCTTGTGAAAAGAACAACTGCTTTTCTCATACATAGGTATTAGATATATATAACTATAGTTCTTATCAAAACTAGCTTGATTCAATTACGATGAATTCCGTGCCGATTTCTTTTACGACGACCATTTACAGTTGCTGGGTTGTTACTGATGCGTAAGCATAGCTAAAAATATATCGATTTTAGTATTTATAGTACCTAATATCAGGCCAAAGCTAAAACATCTAAGTTTATTTTCAGGAAAGCTGGCTACTAGTAATGGCTATTAAATATAAGCCACGTGTATAAAAATAAGAGAAGAAAAAATAAATACGCCGAATCGTGTGTGTCGTGTGTGTATCGTGTGGGTGTGTGGTCGTTATCTGTTATCATTAGTTTCTTTACCCCTGAGAAAATTGGCCACGACAGATTGACAGACCAATATTATAACACAAGGTTTTTTTTCCGCCATTTTGTTATAAAACAAGGACCTTAACAATACAAAACGAAATACGAACAATGAACGTAATTACCAAACTCCGTTGTGTAAAAAGTAAATCAACGCAAAGAAAATCCATTATTTTCACAGTCCAATTAATCTCATTGCCCTTGATTATACTTTCGCCCTCTTTACCCAAAACAATCTATTTAAAAAGCTGATTTTCTCAAGGTTCATTTTGTCCCGCGAACATTTTGGCGATAATTTTGGGCAAAAATGTCGAGTAAATGTTTCACCTCGGCATCTCGAATTGGGGGGCCTCTCGTCCCGGTAGCGGTATTTTAATGAAGGTTTGCAGGAGACAGCCGGGGTACTGTTTCAGGGAGGTGATAGCAGTTAATGGCTATCACTACCGGGCCAAATGAATGGGATATTTTGAGACACAGAACCACTCGTTATTTGGTCGAATAAAAATAATGACAAGAAAGAAAATAGAAAAGGTCGACAGTGAAGACTTAATAATTAATAAGTAGATTTAATAACTTAGTTAACTTACTTACTTAGTTCAGTACATATAACATAAATATGTACAAAATCTAAAGCAGATTTGATGGTTAGTCCAAAACTAAGCTTTTTCGTAACTATACTGTTTATATCTAGGAACTCTAATGCCAAATTTCCAGAAATAGTGAAAATAGCCAAGAATATGAACCTGTTGTATGTATGTAGTATGTGCAATAAAACTAGAGCATTATTTCAAATCCTTTATGTTTATTTTTGCATAGCTCTACGAGTATCAAACAAAATAATTCAGAACTAGTCTATGTAATAGGTACCTACTTAGATTAATAGGACTTGCTCAATGTTTCTTATCATTATTTTCATAATGTAGTCGCTAGCCTAGCTATTATTTTCAAAGTAGAAATTGAACCGAATAAATCAACCCGAATTCCGACCACATGATTAACATCTGCTCCTTTTATTACGCAAAGTGCGCCAAAAGTGGCGCAGAATTTATCGTTTCAGCGAAATTTGAGCCATTGACGCAATTCCACACAGTGGGCCATCATACTGGACGGCTTTGCGTCAATAACTCAAATCAATTTCATAGGTCATATTGAAATCTCTTTATTGAAAACTCTTCTCACTCGAGATTATTATTCGATAGATCTCGCATCTCTTTGTGGCGAGCAATATACGTTTTCCTTTGCCAGCGTTCACCCGAGCCAATCCAGCCCCTTGAAACTCTGGAGCGAGGCACAACTGCTCCATTAGTGTAGATGGTAGAATTAATGATGAGCAGCAGTCAAGCTGTAAATCTGTTAAAATAACTAGATTCCTGTGAGAAACATCTATGACACTTTCCTTAGAAAAAATACGTCTTTTACTTTCAATAAGTGTAAATTATTTAGTTTTTTGCCATATTCATTTCCAAATACGTCTGATTTACTCATCTTTGAACACTTAAATGGTATTTCTTTACGACCCAATCTACAGTAAAATAGTTGACGATGACTTTCATAGAAAGTTACTTAAAAAAGTTACCCTTAAGCCAAAGAACCTCGAACTCTAAACACGGCTAAAAATTTTCAGCCCACAGTGTACGGTTCAATCACACCTGGCCAAATTTCAGCTCATTTACTCAAGCTAAAATGCGCCCTATTCTTTGTCCTCAAGGTTTGTATCCTCATAATGTCTAGAAAGGCTTCTATCCAAGCAGTCAACGAACTGCCTTGCCTACACATACATATAGTATATGCAACGATATACGTGTATTATATGTTGCGTCTTGGCATGATACGGCGCATCAAATGCGTGTGGATATCGAGCCGAGATGGATATCAATAAATTAGCTTATTGCAGAGGGAATATTAGTTACCTACATGTAGGTACATATACATCATACATGTGTATTTATACAATATGTCCGGTTTCCGATGCCCGATACTTTAAGGGGTTAAAATGCAATTAATTTTATCGACAAATCACGGATTTTTTTTTTATTTAATCACTGAATGTCTTTAATCTACTAGTAGAAAATTCACGAAAATAAATGACTCGATATCCATTGATTTTACATTTAGGTAATATAAAAAAAAACATGATATTAGAGCGTCAGAAAGAGTTCTGAGAGGTTAGCTAAAGCTAAAGCCTTTCGACCCAAAGTCCTCTGACTTTACAACTAAGCTTCTAGAATACACATACACGACCTATAATTTAACATGTCACCCGAAACACGCTGACAACATTTGCGGTTTTGTGATAAGTGCGGTATTTTCGTTGTCCGCTCGTATGTTAAGACGGCTACGCCACGAACGCTGCGTAAACACAAGCCCACGTATTAGACAAACATATTCTACGTACTCATCTCGATGACGCAAGTCACAAGGTCACCTTATTCAAAGGTCATCAAGCATTGAGTTACTATGTACTACATATTGGATATGGAGAACACATCGCTGCAATATTCTATTTTTCGAATAACCATACTGAACTTCACTTGATAGACGCTCGCCGTAGATAATACGTTATGTAGGCCTAGAATAAAATTCTTTTAAAAAATACATAGCGAGTCTTTGATAAAAAAAAATTATGAACAAATGCAGTTTTCATTCACGCACGCCAGAGGCGCTCGCTGTCCAAATTTTTCGATACGATTTAAAAAATCTAAAAAGTGTTTTAAGGCCTATTGTTGTATTTATTATCTTTATAAATATATTGGGGTGATTACGCAATACCCTGGTCATATATTCTAGTCAATATATTTTCTTTCCTAAAATAAATCCACGTGTATATCACCTAATTGTAAACCCATGGTTCAAGGTAGTTGTTTCAGTAAACCTCGGCTCACGCGCGCCGGCGGCGGCGGAGATTACACGGCGCATTGATTCCGAACAACATTAACGTAGCTGTGCTGAATATCTGCCATTTACTTGTTTACACAATTACAGCGAGAATTACTTAGTAAGGAGCGTAATGTTTGTCTTTACGGCTCTCTGGAGATCGGACATTAGCAAACAAACTTAATGGATAATTTTTTTTCGGAAAATACTTGTTCGATTTTAATGAAGTTTGGTATGTACTCGCAACTAAAACATGTTAACCGTTTTTGATTATAAAAATAAAAACACGCTACGCGCTGCGGCCCGCAGTGCCAGGCGAGACGCAACCGCGAACGCGTCACGATTGTAATCACCTGATGAAGATCACCAAATGTGATCGAAACTAATCGTAGTAAAGACTTAATTTTGACGTGAGTATTCCCGTGTTAATTATTATCTTGTATATAAAAATTAATCGCTATTTAAAAAAAAAAAAAAAAAAAAAAACAGCGGCTGAAACCGCCGGGAGGCAGCTAGTAATAAAATAGTTTTTTGTTTTTAGTTATCTTCTTCATTATTTCCTACCGTGTAAGTAATCTACAACTTTACAACAACATCAGTGTTTGTTCAGGTAAAGTTATCAAGATAGTCATGAGAACCGCCGCGCGCCGCGCGCCGTGAAACTCTGCTTGTAAAACGTTTATGTACATGTGAGGGTGTGTGTGTGTAAGAATGCTTTCGTACAGGAGAGACTTGTAGCAACTTTTATGAGTACGTAGCAAGTTCGTAGACCCTAACAATCTTATTCGTAGAGTAGCGATCCCGCGATTACAGTGACAAACTTGAATAGGGGAGCCACAGTCGGACTTTTTTTAACAAAACAAGCGTTTCCGTGGTTCTTTATTTGAGCAAATGCCGTTGTCGGTCATAGCGATATTGAAACTTGCATGTAGCGATTCCGTAACTCAGAGCAGCTCTTCGACCTCGTAGCATGAAGCAAATTCATAACTCGTAGAAACCAGTAACTCAAACAAAACCCGTTGCTCGTAGCAAAACCGTAGCTCGTAGCAAATTCGTAGAGCTTGTAGCAAACACCGTAGCTAGTAATAAATTCGTAGCTCATAGTCAACCAGTACCTAGTCGTTTTATAGTTCATAATATTCCAATTTTCGTAGCGCCACGTCGTAGTAGACTGCTTCAAACATCGTGATTATCTCTTCTGAAATCGTGACGCTCACTGATTTGAAACCAAAACTTTGTTTTTATTCGATGAAAAGCTTGGGTTATAGCGTTGCTTGCCTTTTAATCAGATTAATAATGGTGAGTAATTATGCGGTCTACGATGATTCAATCTCGAGTTGAAAACAGCCATATTACATCTATCGGTGAAAACCCACTCGGGCAGAGCATTCCACACTCCGGCGGTCTACACAATTAAGGCGTTTCATGCGGGTTTTTGAGTTAGTTACTTAGTTAATGGTAACTCGTTTGAGCATTCATTTTATTCTAATCCGTTTTTAGTCTGTACATTCGGTACTTCTACCGCAGGAACACCGACGCGAATTTCTATATTCAAATTAGAGATAACTGTCGCACGCGGCGTATTTGAACAGAGTTTATATTTTTGCGGAGCTTTCATTTTAGGGATCGTCCATTAATCACGTGAGGCTCGAGAGGGGGGGAGGGGATTCGGAAAGTTCACAAAAAATCACTAGGTAGGGGGGTGTAGGTGTAGAGAAATATCACGTGTATTTATTTTTTCTTGAAATTCTAAAATTTTTAAACACAATTTGTACAAAAAACACACGTGATATTGCCAGGAGGAGGGGAGGGGCTAAAAAATTAGCTAAAAACATCGCGTTATTAATGAATGAGCCTTTAGTGGCGGCGCGCGGCGCAGTGCAGCGGCCTGCGTGATGAGAACAAATGGATCGCTAAGGCCCAGGATTTACGTGTCTTCCGAAAGCCCTTCCCAAACGATGATTACAGTCTGCGGGTATTTTCCTCGGGTAGTGCGTTTCCCGGCGCTTTGTCGCGGCTTTTAGGTAAATTGACAGATACTTTGCGTTGACGAATTATGAACCTTATAGATATTGATCGAGCGAACTAAATGGCTTTGCGATCTTTTCGTTTTTTATCGATATTATTATTCAGCTTAGTTTCTATCAAATTTGAGTTGCCATTATTATCGAATCGATTATAATTTATCGTTAGGGCATCATCATTAACTGTGTACTTCTTACTTCGCTTCAGCTTCAAAAATCTTTTATATAATTCAGTTAATTGAAAATTATATTATTAATTGTATTAAACCAACATGACCCTCGTATAAAGCATTGCTAAAAGTTTCAAGTTTTGAAATTCGATTATCATATTTTCAATCGTCTAGACAGCCCCTTACAAACGTGGCTATCCCGATATTTTAAAAACATAATTCCGCACGCAATCCATATCATCCCGCATTTATATTCAAACCGCGTTCCGAAGCCAAAGCTATTCGTAATTTATGTTTCTGCTAATCCTTTACAAAAATGTAATATTAATTAAATCGGGTGTAATGGACGAGTTTGTTTGATGTAGATTTATTAAGGTCGTGATACCGACTTGTAACTGAATAACTGAATCACGAGTTTAGGACGCTTAGCTGATGAGTTTACTGTGCTTACTCGGTGAATAACAACGCGTGGTTATTTTATTAAGTCTAGTTAGTACCTACGAAACTTATGAAAGTGTTCTGAAATCAAATTTAAGCGACTCACTAAGATATGTATATTCTTCGCGTCGATGATTCTTACTTTTGCTAAAAATATCACCCTAATAAAATTAGGACCAATGTTCCACGACGCTTACCCCAAAAACCGACACCGCGTATCATAATTATCATCATCAACCAGCTTTTTTTATCCCATTGATGGACAAAAGCTTTGTATAGAATTTGATTTTGTTTTTTTTTGATTTTGTTTTTTTGATTTGATTTGCTTTGTTTTTTTTGTTTTTGTTTTGTTTGTTTTTTGCTTTTTTTTTTGACTAGCAATATATTCTATAATTAGTCTATGATTCTCATAGACTTGAACTTGAACTACTTTTCAGTATCAAAACAAATTACCTACTATTTCTTGCCTTATTTAGCTGGCAAGAATTTATATCTATTTTGAGCATTTTAACACAGGTAACTT
Source organism: Alcis repandata (assembly GCA_949125135.1). NCBI lineage: Eukaryota > Metazoa > Arthropoda > Insecta > Lepidoptera > Geometridae > Alcis > Alcis repandata. The sequence continues at coordinate 2,128,752 of OX421226.1, read as the reverse complement.
TAATATTATTCAGTTTGAGATTTTTTATATGACTGTTGAACCGAAACCCACAAATAAAACTAACATGGGTTTGAAATATTTTGGAATACTCACGATTTATTGAGTCGAATACTCAGACTAGTTTCGATCACGGCTTATATAAAACTAGTGGCCCATCCCGGCTTCGCTCGGGTGGGCATTCATTTTTTAAACATTTTGGGATAAACGTAGATTAAATGCGTCTTTATGCGGGTGATAAGTAGATTTTTATTAAATTACTATTTATAAAGAACATTTTTCAGGTCTATCATCAACAGTTTCCGCAGCGTATGCGATGAAAGACATTTTATGGATAATTTTTTTACACCTTGGGTTACACTATTGAAGTTTTAGTAAGGATCCCTAATTTTTTCAGGTAATAATGAGCCTATGACACTCAGCATTAATGTGGCTTTCTATTGGTGAAAGAATTTTTAAAATCGGTTTAGTAGATCCCGAGATTACCCCTTACAATTTAACAAATATACAAACACACAAACTTTACTTCTTTATAATATTATTATTAGTAATTAGTAATTAGTATTAGTATATTAGTATTAGTATATTAGTATATTAGTATATTAGTATATTAGTATATTAGTATATTAGTATATTAGTATATTATTATTAGTATATTAGTATAGATAAAAAGAAGTTCTAGATAAAGATCATCCAATGTGACCGAAACTAGTCATAGTATCCGACTCAATAAAACATGAGTATTTCGAGTTAATTATAACAAAACAAAATCCACATCTTCGTAAACCTATTTGCTAACTGTAGATACTACAGATAATACTACTGCCTACTGTACTAGGGGTTCTCAGGGGGTGTGATGCGTAATACAAAGCTTAACAAGATAAGCCTATTAGCCTCTCCACTCCAACTCCACACTCACTTTCACGTAGTAGAACCCGTTAAGCCGAGCAACCTGGTAGAAGGTTGGGTATCAACCCCAGCGGGAAGCTAGGTCGGTGAACGAACGAGTGATAGGGGGCCTACTGGGGGTAGTACCCAGACGCCACGTCAGGGGAGGGCCTCTTTAGGTGGGGGATGTCGGTTGCGGGGCGGAACCCTAGGCGGCAAGTGTAAGCCTGGCGCCATCAACTTCGGTTAGGCAAGTTACTGCACTACTGGAAGGAAGCAGTTCTAGTAGTACAAGGGCAGGCGAGATCTTTCGGTTGACCCTTGGGGGCAAATGTAGGCACAGTCGAGTCGACGTTCATGGCTACATTACTGCGATGTGGAAAGCAACGGGAGACTACCACATTATCATCCCTCGTTTATCAGTATGGCAAAAAGTACAAAAAAGAATGCCCTCAGTGCCCGGCCAGCAGGGGCGATAATCTCCGGGCGGGTGAGATATAACAACGACGACCATGGCGAGTTAACGGTTTCTACCTGGAATGTACGCACGCTACATCAGGATGGAAAATTAGAAAATGCAATAAAGGAAATGGAACGACATAAATGGGACATTTTGGGAATTAGTGAAGCAAGATGGATAGATTGCGGTGACATACCTACTCAAAACAGTAAGCATTTTTACTTCTCAGGAGGTCACAAACACGAAAATGGTGTGGGAATATTAGTATCTAAAGAGGTTAAAAACAGTGTTTCTGGTTACATACCTCAATCTGATAGAGTTATTTTGGTACAACTCAATACAAAACCTATAAGGACCAATATCATACAAGTGTATGCTCCAACCTCAGATAGTTCAGATGCTGAGTGTGAAAAATTTTATGACGATGTTACAAATGTACTGAAATTAGTGAAAAAACACGAACTTAATATAGTTATGGGAGATTTAAATGCAAAAGTTGGGGATAAAAGAGTTGACACCATTGTAGGGCCATTTGGTCTTGGTGGAAGAAACGACCGAGGAGATATGCTCATTGATTTTTGCACCAAACACAATTTAACAGTTATGAACACTTGGTTCAACCTGCCCAAAAGACGCCTCTATACTTGGCAGTCTGGAACACACACACAGGAGAAGATTGTGCGAAATCAAATTGATTATATTTGCGTTAACCATCGCTACAGGAATGCTATTTTGAGTTGCAAAACCTACCCTGGGGCAGACATTAATTCTGATCACAACCCGGTTGTTTGCAGAGTAAGGCTCAAACTCAAACGGATACAAAAGGGTAAATCAAAGAGAACTATTAACCTCCAAATGTTGAATGACGATGAAGTTTTAGAACAATTCAGACAAAATAGTGACATTATTACAGACCTTGCAGAAATGGAAGAAGAGGCTCTTTGGAACAACTTTAAACGTATGTTACTGGACGTATCCAGTAATACCCTTGGACAGAGAGAGCGGGTAAAAAGTGCGGATTGGATTACAGAGGAGATAATGGAGCTATTCGAAAAACGAAGAATTAATAAAAATAATACCGTTGTCTACGCTGCACTTAATAAATTACTACAGCAGAAAATTCGAGAGGCAAAACTTGAAGACCTGATGCGACAATGTAACCGTATAGAACACTTAGAGGCAACACACCAATACGGTGAACTACACAAAGCAATTAAAGCTATGACATCAGGGAAGAAAGTATCTCTTTCAAACACAATTGTAGATAGTAGTGGAAAGCTCTTATTATCTGTAGAAGATCGTATGCGCAGATGGGAGGAATATATATTAGAGTTATTCAAGGATGATAGACCAGACCCTTTGCCCTTTGGAGACAATCTCTCTGGACCACCAATACTACGTGAAGAATTTGACTACGCATTAAGGAGCCTAAAAACAGGCAAAGCTACTGGTGAAGATGGAATTCCGCTCGAGATTCTTAAGTATATGGGTAACGAGGCCAAAAACACAATGCTTATCCTATTTAATAAAATATATGACTCTGGGTGTATACCTCAGGATATGTTAAGATCCACCTTCATAACAATACCGAAGAAGGCAAAAGCAGTTAAATGCTCAGATTACCGGACCATTAGCTTAATGAGTCATGCTATGAAGGTGCTGATGAAGATTATCAGTAATAGAATAATGCCAAAATGTAGCGAGGTAGTATGCCCACAGCAGTTTGGCTTCAGACCAGGAATCGGAACGCGAGAAGCCATTTTTACGCTTAACACTCTTGCGGAGAGAGCCATTGAAATGCAGCAGCCGGCGTATGTATGTTTTATAGACTACGAGAAAGCATTCGATCGTGTACAACACCACAAGATGATGGAGGTGCTACAGAAAAGAGGGTTAGACCATAAAGATCTCCGACTTATTAGCAACCTCTACTGGAAACAGGAAGCAGCTGTAAATGTAGAAGGACAGCTGACCTCCTGGAGACCGATCGCTAGAGGTGTTAGGCAGGGTTGCATAATGTCTCCACTTCTGTTCAACCAGTACTCTGAGGATATCCTGACTGAGCTACTAAGCAGTAAACCAGAAGGTATTCGCGTAAATGGACTCAGAGTCAATAACATTAGATATGCAGACGATACTGTGTTGATTGCTACATCGGAAGCCGGTTTGCAAGAATTGCTGACGGAAGTAGCCACTGCAAGCGAAGCCATGGGTCTCTCTATCAACGTTAGCAAAACAAAGTCGATGGTCATCGCTAAATCAGCCCAACCCCAACCTTGTCTGTACTTACATGGACAACAAATTGAAAGTGTCACAAAATTTAAATATCTTGGTCGTGTCTTTACATCAAACCTTTGTCACCTAGAAGAAGTGAAGTGCAGAATCGGACAAGCAAAAGCTGCTTTCCACAAAATGTCCAAAGTTTTATGCGATCCCAAAATTAACTTTAAGAAAAGACACCGCATCATGAGATGCTACGTCTGGTCCACGCTCTTATATGGATGCGAAACGTGGGTCTTATTAAAAGAGATTTGTGACCGATTACAGGCGTTTGAGATGTGGACTCTTCGTAAAATGTTCAAAATTCCTTGGACTAGTTTCACCTCAAATGCCAAGGTACTGGAAAAGGCTAACCGCAGAAGAGAGCTGGTGTCCACAGTCATGAGACGGAAAGTCGCCTTCTTCGGACACATGCAAAGAGGATCCCTATATGAATTCCCACGGTTGATCCTCGAGGGCAGAATTCCGGGGAAGAGGAGCCCAGGACGACAGAGACGGAAATGGCTGGACGACATTAAGAAGTGGACCGGACTGAGTTATCAGCATTTAAAAAGCACAGCATGGGATCGCAAGAAGTTTAGCCTACTGACCTCCAAACTTCAACATGAAGATGGCACCTGATGATGATGACTGTACTAGCTTTTACTAGCAGGAGGGCTTAGTAGTTAACTTAATGATCGAGGAGATAATCTCACAATACATTAATTAACTACTTAGGTATACGAGGAAGTGAGCTCGAGGTGCTAGGCGCCTCAGTAAAGCGACGTCATTAGCTGATGTGACGTCGTTAATTGCTCATTGCGTAAATTAGCCAAAGATCCGTGGATTTTGTTGCTTAGTTACCTATTATTATTCATAGTATTTACGAAGCTGATTTGTTTCCGCAGTAGATACAACAAGTAATAGCTATTTAATATTAATGGTACATAATAAGTTTTGCTAAAGACGCATATATTTCATTAAACTTCGTCAGAGTAATAAATGCGAAAGTTTGTGAGTGTGTGCGTGTTTATTCTCAAATGGTTTCATGAATTTGGACTGGATTAATTAAATTGCATAGTCAGTTTTTTAATCCGAATAAACAACGGCTCTAGCAGGATAGCGAGAAAGCAGCGGGGCGCCGCTAAATGATTAAAAAAGTATAACCTGACCAGTGCCGTAACTAGGGCGGTGCCAGCAGTGCCCAGGCACAGGGCGCAGACCCTGGAGGGGCGCAGAAATGACCAGACTAGTATCTAGTTTTATCTCATGCATGGTAGCTAGTTAGGTCAGGGGCGCAGTTTTGAAAGCTCGCACCGGGTGCATAAAAGGCTAGTTACAGCACTCAACCTGACTATCCTAAATGTGTCCTACCTTCACTGACTTTTAAATCTGACTATAATTTGGGGCTCCAGTCGCCGAGCAATTACGCCAGTCCCACCTACAGGCTCGTTTCATATTCATACAGTAGCTTCGCTCATAAATAAAATTATTCTCATAAACTAACAAGAAAAGATACAACATTATTATAATTACGCAATTAAGTATTATGTTACTAATTTTTCCACAGAACCCAAACGAGATTCCAGAAAAGTCATCAAAGTAGCTTTTGAAGATTATTTAGCGCGGCTCCGGCGCCGGCTTTTGATTTCTACGTTAATTATTATTAAAAATTCAAAGAGAGCCTCTTCAAAGGTAGACTAAGCTTGAGAACTGGCGGGAAGCTTTTCTTTTTAGTTCGCAAAAATGAGTTGGAATTCAACGCTCATTGTTGGTATCAGATGGGCTCCAATTTGTGTAACAGGCTGAAATTCCCCGCGGGGTTCAGGATTCATGCCAAGACATCGATGGGTATCGGCGACCATATTCTTCGGTGTCCGAGACTATCTCCGTCAGTCTCATTCTCATGATATTTATATTGAGAGCTACAGTGAGCGAGATAATATCTCAGTCGCCAGAATAAGCTCGCAGCTCTCTCGCTCGTTATCAATTCCAAGAGTGTCGAGTGTAATATTATTAACTACCGAAACTATCTATGTTAATGCCAACTTTATAGAGGTACTGGTTGGTGGGTTGGCAGATATGGGCGCTTAATTGTTTTATACAAAGTAATTTATCCAGAGCAATAAGCTATTGTGAAAACTAACGAGGTTATCCACATTTCCTACTTTTCATATTTTTATCATGCGCTTGATAGAAGAGAAACAACTTTTTTTTTATGTTACTTATTGAGTAACGAGACGAGCAAATCACGCCTGATGTCAAACGTCACGTTTGCCCATAACAGGTCTGCACAACCCAGAATTTTGAATTTTTAAAATGCAAAACCACTACAACAAAACTGAAACTGAATCTGAAGAGACAAAGAAAATAGCCTTTCACTGCAACGTTCATTCATCCTCTACGCTCATTTATATAGGTAGCTATGTATATAACTAATGTTTGCCTAGGTATATATACCTAGTCGATCGTAACCAGAGAAGGGTGGCCGGACGATTAATTTGACTGAAACAGACGCGACTATGAAACGTTTCCGACAATGAGTTATTGCCCAGCATAACTTTTATGACGAGCAATACCATTAAAAGAGAGATCCTTACAAATAGGTACCTACCTATAATATAATACTTACTATAAAAGTGGCAGAATCCCCTTTAGAAGATGACTTCGGAACTTCGGATGGGTAAAACGAATTTTGAATTATATTAGGAGTGTACATAGAGATCTGTTTTCAGGATGTTTTAGTAAATGTTGACAATTTTAAGTATGTATGTATTTATTTGATGTCTATGTAAAATATACCTATATACATTTTACGTAGAATGGATTATTTATTATTATAATTTTTTATATATAGCGCCCTATTCTGGGGGCAGAGATATATGAGAGTGAGACTGACGGAGAAAATCTCAACCGTCCATGAATAAGGTTCCAGTTAAGTATAGCCGTTTATTTCTAAGTGCAGAATACGCTTTAAGTTTCATTCCAAAAAGATTAAACTGTGTTTAGTAGCTTACTAACTCCTGGCAAGTCGTCGATGGAGGCGTCAGCTGCAGTCGCGGAGGGCTTTCAAAGTTTCAAGACGTCAGCGTTAAGTATCTTCGGTAAACAATGCGCAACTACTATAAATAATTCTGACAATTCAACATCTATTCCACAGTACACTCCTGTTTTAATGCAAGGGTTATTTATTTACTTATCAACTGCGCACAAATTTGATCTCTCCCAAAATGTATTTTGGTTTTAAATTATAACAACAGCAACATAATTTTAACAAGAATTGATTAGTCAATTTTTAATATTCATACAAATTAATTTATCTACCTCTATAATAGGTACATTCCTATAAAGCATTCTCACATAGTAGGTAGGTACCCTAGCCGAAAAAATAAACAAAAGTATCGCAAGAGTTTTCATCGAATATAATAAATTATCCTTCGACAAATTAATCGACGTAACAATCTAAGAATATTTCGGTATCCGAGATGAATGATAGCGCGGCGGGGCTGCGGCCTTTTTCTGGTAAATAAGATATTATCTCGGTCACCGTCGTTCCCATTAGAAATGTCACGCCAGTAAGAGTGACCGAGATAAACTCGAGTGCCCAAGAATTGGGTACCTACGCTCCTTCGGTTACAGATAAGGGCCATTTATCCATGTCGCGTTATGGGACAGGGGTTTCAGGGTCAACGTTACCCCGGTGACCTCCAGGGGTCGCGGCTCCGCTAATTATTCACGACTTGAAAGTCTTGAAAATTCTCGAGTAAAACCCACGGCTTTTCATTATGTATAAAACTTTGATCGATTTTATTGCCTGAAAATATCAGATTCATAATCGAACATAGATTAAAAAACTTCCATGGAAAGTACCTATAAAGTTCGATGAAAGTGAAGATTGTGATTTTTAAAACTAAGTACCTACCGCGGAGAATTTCTGAGAAATTTAGGGCGGTTTGCGGCAAGGACGGTCCACAGTTCCACATACATTTGAGAATATACACTTTGAAACTTGTCGCTAACATATACTTTACTTACGTTAACTTTCCTTGGCCCTCTTACTTTTTAAAATCAAATAATTTATTTTTTTGTCTTACTTGAAAATAATATATATTTTTTTTTTTTTTTTTTAATTAATTTCTATTTTACTACGATCTGTCTCCTTCCTGGGACATTCAGCAGTATGTTGGTTGGTGCTAACGCTGGCGCGCTCAGTATGCGACCTGTGTCACATCCTCATTGTTTAGACAGTTTTTTTTATTACTGTGATTGGATTAGGTCTTGAGGTATTTTGCGCTTTAATCGTCGCGCACTGGTGTGATTTTCCATTAACGGCAGAGCCAGAGGGTTTGGATGTCGTTTGATGCGTTCTTTATAGGACTTAGTATGGCGTACAATTTCCTGCTTCACAGTGGGTATTCGTAGGTCTCGATGTAGTAGTTCGTTGGGTACGAACCAGGGAGCATTGGTTAACATACGTAGTGCTTTATTTTGGAACCTTTGGATGATCTCTATGTTAGAGTGAGATGCGGTGCCCCATAATTGGATCCCATACGTCCAGACAGGTTTCAAGATTGCCTTGTATAGAAGGATTTTATTCTCCAGAGATAGTTGAGACTTTCGCCCAATGAGCCAGTACAGTTTTCTTGTTTGGATACCAAGTTGCTTCCTTTTGGTGAAAATATGTTTTTGCCAGGTAAGTCTTTTGTCCAAATGCAATCCAAGATATCTCACATTATCTGCCTGTGGAACTTCGATGTTGTTTAATGTGACTGGAGGACAAAATCCTCTTCTTAGAGTAAATGTTACATTGACTGATTTTGTTTCGTTTGCTTTTATCCGCCACTTTTTTAGCCAGTGGGATATATTATTTAGTCCTTTTTGTAGTATTTGTGAGGCTATTTTTGGGTCACTATGCGCAGCTAGTATGGCGGTGTCATCAGCAAAGGTTCCAGTAGTTAAGGATTCAGATGTCGGCAAATCAGCAGTGAACATTATGTAGAGGATGGGGCCCAATACGCTACCCTGTGGAACACCCGCTTTTATAGGACAAAGGGGAGATAGTGCTTCTCCATTTTGTACCATGAAATGGCGCTGCTGTAGGAAGGATTTTAGTATTCCGTACAGGTCATCTGGTAGAACGTTTTTTAATTTATAAAGCAATCCCTCATGCCATACGCGGTCAAACGCCTGGGATATGTCCAAAAATGCACTGGCACAGTAATTTTTTGCCTCTAGTGATTCCATAATCTTTTTTGTTAATCTGTGCACTTGGTCGATAGTAGCATGTTTACTACGGAACCCAAACTGATGGTCTGGAATTAAATCTTTTTCTTTGAGTATAGGTAGGATTCGTTGTAGCAGTAGAGATTCGTATATTTTGGACGGAATAGGTAGCAAGCTTATAGGCCTGTATGATTTTGCTTCTTCAGGTTGTTTATCAGGCTTCAATAGCATTATAATTTGTGCGACCTTCCACTCCAGGGGAAAGAACTGCAGTCTAGTCATGGCGTTAAATAGTGACGTAAGGAATGTTATGCCAGATTCAGGTAGTTCTTGTAATATACGGTTCGTTATAAGGTCGTATCCTGGTGATTTTTTTGGGTCCGATTTTTTTATAGTTCGGGCAACTTCTTTTTTTGTGAATTTGAAAGGCGTTTCCACCGTATTTTGGGGAATATTTAGATAGTCAGTAATTTCAGTTGCACCTACTGGAGAGCCTTCATATGGATGAGGAATAAAGACGTTTGAGAGGTGTTCTGAGAAGGTTCCTGCTTTCTCTTGGTCTGTCCGTGCCCAGGTGCCATCAGACTTTCTTATAGGAGGAGAAACAGTAACGGGCCGTTTTAATTTTCTAGTGGCTTTCCATAGAGAATAATCTGATGAAGCAGTAGCATCTAGGCCAGTGAGATAATTATGGAATCCGTCATTACGATCTTTGTCTAGGATGTGCTTCAGATGTCTGCTGACGAAATTGAGTTGTTTTTTCGCAACAGGGTCTCTGGTTTGTTGCCAGTGTTTTCGTATTCTTCTTTTTTGTGCTACTTTGTCTAATATATGTTCCGGTACATAGTTGTCCATGTTTCTATGTGGTAGTTGTGGGGTTGAAGACCAGGCTGCATGTTGCACACTGCTATTAAAGTATTGAACCGCTTCTGTTATTTCGTCATTCGATTTTAGACTAACTGGTTCCTGGAACGCTTTGTCTGTGAGCTCTCTAAATAGGGGCCAGTTAGTTTTTTGGTTGTGTAGAACGCATTTTTTGACGCATTCTTGGGCGGTAGTGTGTAGTTCAACTATGATTGGAGAGTGGTCTGAGGATAGATCCCAGCAACTCCGGCACGATATATTGTTCTTTACAATTCCTTTGCTGACACAAAAATCGATAACGTCTGGGATTTTTCTTTTATCTGTTGGCCAATAAGTAGGTTGACCTGTCGATATCACATTCATATTTCTGGTTTGGATGCATTTAAGGAGTTCTCGCCCTCTGGGTAGGACAAGCCTAGAACCCCAGAACGTGTGCTTGGCATTGTAATCACCTCCTGCAATAAATCTGTCTCCAAGGGATTGAAAATAGTCATTGAACTCGGTTTCCTTGATATTAAATCTCGGTGGACAGTAGAGAGCCGATATTGTAATGTCACTGATCCAGTCTGTTATTACGATGTTTGTTGCTTGGATGTAGTTTTTACAGTAATGTTGTATTACATGGTGCTTGATGTTTGACCTGATGAGAACAGCCGATCCTCCATGTGCTTTGTTGTCTGGGTGGTTAGTGTGGTACATATTGTAGCCTGGTATCCTGAAGTAGCTCTTTGATGTGAAGTGGGTTTCTGAGATTAGTATCACATCGATGCGGTGGATTTTAGCGAATATTTTTAACTCTTCCGAGTGATTTGACAAGCCATTGGCATTCCATACACCTAATTTTAGGGCTGTGAATGTGATGACATTTTTGAAATTAAAGCGGTTAGCGTTTGGGTCATAATTAACATTTGGTTCATCAGGGCAACAAGTGTATCTTGAATGGCTTTAAGTTCGCTGGGTTTTTGGTTTGCATCCTCAGTATTAACTGTTTGCGTCATAGGTGGTTTGGGGAGTTCTTTTGTGGCTGAGGCATACGATTTTCCGTTATTTGTTGTTTTATTTGTAGGTTCCTGTTCATCTCTCGTGTATCCTGGTTTTCTTCTGTGTTGAGTGATAGGAGGAGGATATCGAACTTTCAATAGGTCCTTGTAGACTGTGCAGCCTTTATAGTTAGCTGGGTGATTTCCCTCGCAAAGGACGCATTTAACCTGGTTTGATCTTTCTTTACGTGGGCAAGCTGAAGTGTGATGCGATCCTGCACATTTAACGCATCTGGGCTTTCTATTGCAGAACTTTTGTGTGTGATTATAATCTTGACAGTTTGTGCATTGTGGTATTCCTCTCTTGGGTCTGGGTGCTATAAAGGATATACGACAATGTAATAGAGATTTTATGCTATATATGTCTTTATTATTTTCACGAGTTTCAAGTTCGATGTTCCACATTGGTAAAGCTTGTTTTGTTTTTGAGTTTTGGATGTTCCAGACATTTGTTACTTTATGGTCAAACTCCTCAATAGCTATTTTTATTTCCTCTTTATCTGTAGATGGGTGTAAGTTTTTTAGCACCACTCTAAAGCTGCGGTCTTGTTTAGGCTGGTAACTGAAAAATTCTGTGTCCTTTGCCTTCAGTTCTTTATAAATAATGGAGTATGATTCGGCTGATATCGGTTGTATTTTAACTCTGTCATTTCGTAATACCTTAATTTCATACTCTTCTTTTGCTACTTGTTCCAATAGTTTCAGTAAAGGTTGGATATTTCTGACTCCGTCAATAAACAGTGGAGGGGGTCTTATTGGTTTCGGTGTTTGTGTTTCAGGTTCAGCAGCTGTTTGCTCTGTGTCGTCGAGCCCTGTAAAGCTGTTGGATGTTGGTACTGCTGGTTTTGCAAGCCAGTAATTCAATTTCTTTTGTTTTTGGCTGCGCATTACTGCGTCTGGACTGGATCTTTGTCTCTTGCCATATTGTACTTCTGTAAACTGTTGTTCTTCCAATTCACTATCTGTTTTATCTGCTAGCTCAATGTTCAATTTGTCTTGAGAAGTTATTCCGCTAAATGAATTTGATCTAGGTCGATCTATAAACATTCCTTTGTGGAATACTTGTTGGGTCATAGTTTTGAGGTTACTCTTGTCTGATTTAGGTTTATTTTTATTTTCATTAGAATTGCTCATATTGTTCCCACGAGTTGGGCCGATTTAACAAGTCTCAAGAAGGGTGACGCCCATTCCCTCAAGAAGGCAACATACAACGACGTTTGCCGGATCCGTCGAGGTTGGCGCTTGGAACTTGCCTCCTGCAAGCCATGCATCCCTTCGGCACGTAGTCCCACCTTGGGATTAGGGTGACTTTTGAAAAGGTATTCTACCTTTTGGTCCGGGCGGCTAAGCCAAGGCCCTCGATTCTGTGAGTAGGTATGTGCACAGAGTTGCGAGTTGTAGAGGTCATTTCCTACCTCTAGCGGATTCCGGCTTTTCAGGCCTGGTTTTTTTCGGGTTAATTGCCGTCGCCCGATGCTCGACGTTGATCTTTTACGGCTGGTTAGATCTTCACCCAGCCAACCCTCCTCTTTTTTCATACGGGCTTGGGACCGTCAAAGGCAGAGTTATAGACAGAGATTTAAAGACAGAAAATAATATATGATAACATAGATTTCGATTTGGGAAAACGAAGGTTATTAATATTAGAGGACTACTAAATTGTCAAAATTTCTCCTTACGAAAATTGTGAATCTTATTACGATTTTTTTCGTAACTGTTAAAAATTTCATAAAAGTTCTGTTTGTAAATTATATTATGATATACTAATTAACAAAATTTTGAAAATCAAACACATGGCGTATAATTCACTAACTTTAATAATTATGTATGTGCGTAGCGGCGCATGTTTGAACAAATCATTAATTTCCGTAAGTACGTACAGCACTTCATAATTGTAATATTAAGGCCCCAGTAAGAAGGAGCCAACTTCAGAATAATCTTAATTGAAAACGGGTAAGTACTAAAGTTATATTACTTATGTACGGCAGTATTTCCGGAGTGGGCGCCTTGCGTAATTGCTTGTTTTATCTCTTTATTAATTGGGTATGGAATTATGGGGAAAAAAGTTAAGAAAAAAGTGGGAAGTTTATACGTAAGCCTCTTAAATAAATGTATGTAGATCTGTCTATGGACTGTACGTGTTCGGGCCTATAATGTATCGTAAATAAGTAAGTAATAAATGAGTTGTCTCTTGCCCTTGTATTGTGTGGTTGAGTCTGATAACGAGTTTTGAAAATAACGAGTTTTTAATACATAGGTTCTCAAGAAAATTTCATTTAAAATATGCGATTGCAACCTTGCGTCTGCGGGACAAGTTAAATTGAATAATCGCTTGGGGACTCTTCTTGGCTCATATAACCGATTATATTGCTGTCTTTTACCGACAGAATGTGCTAAAACCACGTTATTGCTATTATAGGTACATATACTAACCGACATACAACTTGATCAAATAGCGAATTACGTAATTCGCTATTTGCTCAAGTTGTATGTAAAAGCTCATGCTAATAGCTACAACAATTACATGTAATTCGCTATTAACATGAGCTTCCTACAGGAATCAAATGTTGGCGCGTGTAATGTATATAGGTAATATATGTACATATATACGTAGAATACACAATACACCTATACAAAGAAGTCAAACCACGCAATCTTCGCTCCGTCAAAGAGATCGCTCAGATGCCGTCATTGCTTAAGTTATTAGCCAGGCTGTGTACCTATAACGAGGTTTATTACGGGTACTTACAAGCCGAACATTTCGATAGCATCACGAATGTCCTGGCATTCAGGCAGCGGTCACGTAGCGCCGACATACGGCAATTTAGCCGGGCCGGGATTACCAAGGCAAATGTGCCCGCCGGCGCCCGATGAATGGACGATGACACACGGAAAATGTTTCGCTCGTAAAATGTAACTGCGTGTGCTCGTAAAACATAGGGCCGTATGAAATTGCGTTTTCAAAGATATGGAAAAGGTCTGACCTTGGCTGGAGCCTCTTAAGCCTCCTTTGGTAAAATAGGTATATTTACATATCTATCTACTTTTATAAGACCCAGCGATAACTAAGTCCCAATAAAACAACTGTATTCTGAAAATAGATATTCTGAGTTTATAGAAAATAGACAAATATGTATTTAGCAAAAATATACATACCTATGCATTCAAATTTAATAAATATAAAAAAAGACCACAAAGATGAAAATAAATAAACAGCAGATAACTGTAATGCGTAACATAATATACGTTATACCTACAATACTTCCACGTACAAGTCCCAGAAATAGCTTGAAACTAGATATGAAATTGTCTTTTACCTAACAATTCGTTTCCGATGCGCAGAGAAATACGGAATATTGCCCGCACTGTTCTGAAAACAATAAGCTCAAAAACAACAGCACAATCTACATATTCGATTCACTTCCCTAAATCACAATCAATATCAGAGTCTTTCATGAATATGACTATTTATTTCTATCAGTCCTTTAGGGCGACATTTTTGTTCTCTTCTTAATATTTTCCGGTGAGAGCGTATGATATTATTATGATTGTTTTCACCAGTTGGCAAACAAAGAAAATATGTTATCCGTACCCGTATATTTTAGCGTAGATGGCTATTCTATAGATACGTAAGTTTATCTCTCAAAAATGGGGTTAAGTCAATTATCCCGGAAAAATAAACGGTTCTTGAGGGATAGTCCACGTGGGCGAAGCCGTGGACAAAAGCTAGTTATACATATAAATACTGTACTATACAGCACCTCGGCGACCGCGGTTTCTACAGAAGGTGATTTTTCCCAGTGATAAGACGTAAATAGTTTTTCTTGCGCTTCAATCGATATCTAAGAAAATAATCACTGCGTTAAGGTTTGATGGCTTCAGTAAAAAAATTGTTTCCTGTGAAACACTTGTTTTTAATTTTTTGTCAAGAGCGAAACTTACAACTGAAAAAATACACAGATTTTCTTTTTAATTATTTTTTTACAAAATAAAAATAACATTTTTGTTCTTCTAATTAAAGCAATTTATTTTATATTTGGACAGGACATAACGGACTCATTTTATATTAAAGTTAAGAATAATTTCAGCAGTTTTCAGCGGTTGTGTATCCGCCTTATGAGCCATAGGTCCCAGGTTTGATTCCCGGCCGGGCAGGTGGTTGAATCATATATTTAAATATCTGCTCTGGTCTGGGTGCTAGTTGTCCTTGCCTTTGTGTGTGTTTCATGACATCCCCGACACAGGGTATCCTAGTGGGGAGCTATGAGTGTGTAACGTTTTAATGATGATTATGAACTAAGTCTGGACAACTTTATGCTTCTTTTATCTACCTTTTTTTAAACACCTTTGTAAACAATTTCAGATTAACAAAATGACTACTCAAATTGAAAAAAAAAGAGATTCACGTCCAAGAGTTAAAGCCGTTTCATGTCACGTACCTACAATAATTAAAAAAAATATATATTATAAAAGGTAGATACGAGTAGGTAGTTGAATTGGTCCATATACAGGGTTATAAAGAAAGAATATGCTAAGCCGAAAAGGGGTCGTAGAACTTATCATTATGAACAACTTTCACTATGGGACCAACCCTAAATTCGAGAAAAAAACCGCTGTTTCACAGAAAAATGTCAATGACGTTTTAGGCTTAAAAAATCAGCTGTTCCATACATACAATTTGTCGAGTGTCGTTGTCATTTTTCTATGGAACAGCTGTTTTTTTTTATGATGATGAGTAACTATGAGCCCTTTTCGACTTAGCATACCCTTTCTGTAAACCCAGTATTATATACAAAAAAACTCGACGCCATGATCTACCACACTTTTTTAGTAAGTACATAATGTACATAATATAACTCTCAATAAATGTATAAAGTAAATAATGTGTATAATGAATTAATGAGTAATGTCCACATTAATTTCCTGTTGGGCAAACGCCAGGACTCCTCTACTAGAATAGAAGACGTTGGATGCAGACAAACAGACAACGCAAACAATCCGACAGTAGAGTCCGCGACCGGAAGGAGCGTCGACGGAAGTGTACTCAGATGTTTGTTTGTGTTGCTGCTGAAAGAGTCTTATAGACGACCATTTTATAAGCGCAAGGTGAGTAGGTACTGACTAGAGATGCAATAATGTAGCGCACAGATATTTTAAACAAAGATGTCGATTTTGGACCCCAATGGGCCCAAGATATTATGAGAACGAACCGTTTGAAGGCATTATTTGTTAGATCTAAACTAACTAAAAATATAGTCTTTGTCTTTGCGACCTATTAGACAAGGATTTCAATACTTTTAGAAATATTAGATCTTTCAATTAAAACCTTAAAACTTAAGCCAAATACCTAAAAAGCTAAATTAGACAGAGTGCTTGATATTGTTGCCACTTATCATCAAATCACCATCATCATTATCATCCACAGCCTCTCTACTGCCGCTGCTGCTTAGGCCACTCTCTTGTTATGTTACCTGCTTCAGTCACAGGTGAGTAGGTCCAGGTGCGGCTCGCGATTTTGACTGTCTTCAATACTTCTCGTCGCCGAACGACGCTTCGATTACTTAGCCTCGGCCACCTCGACCACCACAAATACTACTTACTACTCTTCTGGCGCAGCGACCCAAAGTGGGTCTTGGCCTCCGACACCAGAGAACGCCATTGACCTCGATGACGTTAGAAATCATGAATACAACAGAATCCACGACCATTTTCATGTATTGTTCATAATATGTACTTGTACATACTAAATAGGCTGTGTACACATAAAGTATAAATTTATATTTGATGTTTTTGTGTACGAGCTTCGTAACATCAAACCTAGTTAGTCTTACAAAATGGGGTAAACTAACCCCCAGGCGAAGTGGAACACGTTTCTGATATGAATAACCTTGGCTGATTTTAACGTAAGGGCATAACTTGGCATGTAGAGGTATAACGTACAAGTATTCTACTCTGAAAGATACAATAGTAAAGTCAAAATGTAGAGGAATAGTCGGGTAGGGCACTAGCCAAAAAAAAGCTTACCCGCCAGTCGCGTATTTTTCCGACGTACACTACTTACTTGTAATTTGTAATTCATGACCCATGTAAGCAGCATCAATTCCGGGTTGAAATCTGCGCTCATGGCTGAATAAGCCAGTTCGGGATATCGTCACATTTTTTTGCAAAATGATGATGAGTCTATGGAAAAAGAAATTGAAGTGAACTGACACGTGGGCGACTACCCTAACTCACAAATAGACATTGATTTGACAACATGGGGTCGTAAATTACAGTGTGAGTTTAGGTTGAGGCGGCCTACTAATTGCGATGGATTGCCGTAAATTGGGTACATTTAACGTAAATATTTGTGTAATAATGCGCCCAAAGGCCCGGCCTATTTGTTCCACGGTTTCCGGAAAAGGAAGACAGACGCTTATCGACTTAGTCATTAACAAACTAAAAAGTAAAGAAAGTTTGAATAAGTTGCGGAATGTATCAAAAATACACTGAACTTTATTTCATTTTTATATCATGTTGGCATTACTAGGCTGGATGGCTTAGCAACAAAGACACGACAAAGCTTTTTGAGAAAAATAGGGCTTTAAATTTTAAATAAATGCTTTCTAAAAGAGAATATCCAGCAACGTTACGAGCCATGTCATTTTACACAGAAAAAACAGTCGCACATATAACAGCATGGAAATTCCCCGGCATAATAATAAATCCATTTTGTGAAACGAGTTCTGGTGTCAGAGGCCCGTAAAAGGTTGAAGCGAAGGGTTCAAAAGAAAACAACGCGGGTGGAGATAAAATAAACAGGCCTTCGACGTAACACCTTCCAAGGATAACCCGCCGTAAATCTCGTGGAAGCAATGAGAGACTCAGATTACGGTAACTGTCTCTGAAAGAACCATTAAACCACTACAATGGACTTCTTTTTTACTGGCTTTTGTTTTTCACCTGTCCCGCGGTGTCTGTCAAAATTTGCAATACTGACGCGTTTTCCGGTTTCCGATTAAACTGCAATTTTGCATGTGTATGATGACGATACAATGTTACTATAACATCGAGCTGAAATGATGATGGCCATAGGAACTCTGGAATAAAATGACGAAACTCTTTCGAGTTGATTTGTCTTGACGAGTACTTTCTATTATTTTTCAGAGCATGGTAAAAGCTTGTTTGAAAAAAAAATACTTGTACTTATTTTCCTTCAAAGTTCAGACCTTAGCCAAAACGTAACTTAATGCAGTGCGTTTACGATTATATAGGTATGATTCTTAGCGATAGCATTCGGTGTAAAGTCAAGGTTGCCTCTAATTCATAGAATAAAATGTTGTCAAGTTTCTCGATCTACAAGCATCAAAGCCGCTAGATTATTTAATTATTTATTCACTTTGTAAATGGTTCTGAGGAAACCCGGTAAATCCCATTCTATCTACGATATTTACTGATGTATAAATGATGCTACTAATTCACGCTTCCGTGAATTGCGGAGAGCTTGTAATTTATTAGTGTATTCAAGTTCCTTCCAAGAATTATTTGTTATGTACAAAAACAGCCATCAAAAGTTGTATAATCTTGTTAATTAAGCCATAATCGAGTTGGCTCTGAGCGAGATCGAGTCTGTGTCGCAAACAGTTTTACAAAAGCCCTCGTGGATAATGGCATTCTCAAAGTACAATCAATTATAACTTCAATGTCCGGCGCTTTCATTCGGGAACTTGAGACTGGTGAAGACTTAAATTACGCTAGGATTTAGGTTACTTCGGAAAACTCGATGAAATATTGCTGTTACCTAAACCACATGACGCTTGTGGCAGCTGTAATTCTAATAAACGTAATTCAGGAGCAAATACATGGACATAATTTATTTCATAGAGCATTGTAGCGTTGCTACGAATGTTACCAACTCTATCCATAGCATAGGCCGTAGCACTTTGCGTAGGCTACGTAGCAGTCTATGTATTTTAGATGCATACGATTTAAAGGTCTATCTCCACAGAAAAACTCCAAAAAAAAGCCTTGTTCGCTTGTTA
Source organism: Alcis repandata (assembly GCA_949125135.1). Classification (NCBI taxonomy): domain Eukaryota; kingdom Metazoa; phylum Arthropoda; class Insecta; order Lepidoptera; family Geometridae; genus Alcis; species Alcis repandata. The sequence goes on along the minus strand of OX421226.1, from coordinate 2,110,000 downwards.
TTTTTCTGATGCAATGCTAATCAGAATAAGCGTACAAAGGTTTTCGTAGCGAAAAAAAATATACGTACTCGTATATATACAAATATATTCAAAATATATTCAGAACCATTGCAACATAGCGGTCGACAAAAAAAAAACTCTACGCAGTAGGTATTCCCACAGAAGAAATAATAGTACTTTATTGCGACGCATAATCCCATACATTTTGCAGAAGTTGGTGGCGCGTCACCAGGTAGGCATGATTACACTGGAAGCGGCGTAGCGGAAACGTAGCCGCGGGCCGAGGGGAGACGGCCCGAATCAGGCCCATCGATTTAACTCGCCATTTCCCGCTGATTGTCGGGTGCCGTGCGGGGATGCGAGCAATGATGGCACACGTTCACTTTTATTGACTCAACGTGACGTCGATCTAAATTTACAATTTTGGGGTCCTGTGCTATTTACATGGGAATGGGTTCACTGTTATGGGATGAGCCGGTTTTATTTGATAGTAGGTAGGAATGAGAAGTTGATGTTATTCGTTTATAGATATACTAGCTGACCCTTGCCCACTTCGTTGGGCGTAATGTTAATTAAACCCGAAGCCATCGCGCGCCGTCCGGACCGTTTTTTCTCCTATTCACTTTGCAAAACGGACTACCACGTAAAAGCCTTTTTATTTTTCGTTTTTTTATAAAACCTATGACACTCAGCAATAATGTGGCTTTCTATTGGTGAAAGAATTTTTAAAATCGGTTCAGTAGATCCCGAGATTACCCCTTACAATTTAACAAATATACAAACACACAAACTTTACTTCTTTATAATATTAGTATAGAAGTATAGACTAATACTAATGTTATATACAGGGCTATAAGAAAAGGGTATGCTAAGCCTAAAAGGGCTCATAGTACTCATCATTATTTACAAGTTCTACTAAGGGACCACCCGGAATCCGCGAAAAAAATTCATGGAAAAATGTCAACAACACTCGACATAATGTATGGAACAGCGCAATGTATGGTTATGTTACGCGAATTCCCATTGTAAAAGTTGTTCATAATGATGAGTACAATAAGCTTTTTTCGGTTTAGCTTTTCCTTACAACCCTGTAGACGCAAAGTTTATATCTTTGCAGAATCTTTCTCCGGAAAAACTAGTCCAACTAAAAAAAATAATAAAGGAAAGCTATTATACATTATCTCTGAGTAAGCCCCGAGTGAGTGTTAATCCTATGTGTGTGTGTGTTTCCTGAGTCTTTGTTCTATAGTACTTAAACAAGTGAGACTAAAGGTAGCGAGCACAAAGTCCCGGGAATTATATAGTTGATGATAAATTGCATAGTGCTAAATGGTGAATGTGGAGGCGGGATTCGGCCTGTTTGGCTTATTTTCAATCAACTCCGTGACTCAACTCCTGATTTGGATAACACTTGGTATGGAGGTTGGCCACTGTGGACGTAGGTGGCAAATAAAAATAAATATATAGACTTTTTTTTTTGGGATACAAACTATCCTTTCTTAGGTAGTCCGGTAAACTAAATTTTCAAACAAGAATCATGTTAAAAAAACAAATAAAAAACCTGAAAAAAAAAATCCTAAAAGTTATGTTGCATGTACTTATACCTTCACGATGTACGAGTAAGTAATTGGTACCTACAGTTGCGAATACCTCAAACATTCGAGCGCTTAAATTGAATTAGCCCAAAGTAAATGCTGACAATTACTTATAGCGTAAATTAATTATGGGCCTTTATCTAAATATATGCATGGACGAGCCTGAATAAGCCTGAATATGTTCCTTCAAAATTATGGTATTATCTTAGCTGTTCATAAAGAAATCTTTTTCATGCCTACTAATACCTTCTTATAATGGAAACTAACGTGGTTTTTGCCAGGCGGGACGCGATCGTGACCGCGTCACGCTTTTCATCTCCTGATGAAGATTACCGAATGTGATCGAAATTTGTATAGACGACTTAATGTTACGTGAGTATTCCCGTGTTAATACTACCATCTGTGGTACTACCATTATTGAATAGGTACCTTCTTATCTTAAACTCGTAGGTTGGTATTTAAAATGTAGTCCCCTACGTCTATTTAGAAATAATGTAGATGTCTACAGACAAACAGGCCATTTTAGGACAATAGATATCATTTGTTACCTGTCCAGTGTCCACCCATTGAGATGGCCGTGGGAGTAATGGAGAAAGAAACATTGTCGATTGTTCTAGAAATAAGCTCTGTGTTCCACAACATGTCAGCTGATGAAACATCTTTGGCCAAAAGTGCGCTGATTTTCAAACTTTTTAAAGTAGCATATCAAATACGAGTAGGTACGATTTGCAAAACGGGCACGACCTCCCAGACCTAATCGCACAAGAAATCGTCTAGTGCCTCAAGCAGTAGTTTTTTACAACAACCACAGAGTTTTCCCTATTGTATATGTAGCATTCCTTTGTTCCTTGACGATGATGTATTTCTTGCTGATTTCGGCTATTACGGCGACTATAATTATTTTCGAGTTATTGCTGGGTTTATTCATTTTCACATGGCTGATATATCCAATTATTTTAGCTGTAAATGTTCTAGAACAATTGCTACATGTGAAGACGCCAATATACAATAATTCCTTATGCAATCATACCACAGACTGGGGCTCGAAACGCTCTAGTGCGGTTCACTGCGCACTAACTCAACTACCGGTCTCGTTAGTCTCGATTATCCGTCTCGGTTACAAGATGATAGCTAATTGCACCACAACAACCCCTTTGCTAATAAACGTGTATAGCTATAACTACGGCATAGTTTATTAATTATCTTCTTTTTTGCGCGAACTCAATTTTTTTTAAAGATATCTTATGTCTTGGCTTTCCCAGTCGAGGCAAAGATAAAAGATATAGGTAACTATTCAGCTTCGCGTTTATTAATACGTGGGCAATTTGCGAGGTTTTACTTAAATATTTAAAGCCCTCGCGATCGACTTGGAAGCTGGGCCCTTAGTTTTAAAACCACTGCTCGTATCTAAAAGATTGCTCGCTTTCAAGCAAGCCTTTACGGGCGCGTGGGGACCCGACGCCCTCCAGACAACACGCCATTCCACTCTGATTACGTTGACTTTAGTTTTATCACCCGCTAGAACACGTAAATAACGCGTTCATTTTTAGCTCTCTGGATTACACGAGCTAAGATTTGGTACCTAATTTCCACTGTATTCAAACTGATTGGCAACTTCATACTGATTCTTTTCTAGACGTTGAAAGTTGTGAAATACTGGTACTGCTACTACAATGAATGCACAGATTCTTACTACTATATAGCATTATAGCTACAAGTAATGACAGTTTGTATCTTTAAACAGATTTCAATTAGAACATATTACATTAGAACATTAACTACTGAAATTCATCTCTTTCAGTGAGTGAATACGGTAACAACTTACCATGTTTAAAATTCAGCCAGAACATTAGGGCTGACATAAAGGAAATACGGACGCTCAAACCCGGAAACTAGACTCCGGCAACAGCAAACTAAATACTAAGAAGTTAGTCGGACGAGCGTCACATATTTGGGACTTCATTTACATGTAGACGACATTATGAATAATAATTTAATATCTCATATTAGTGTTACTGTTTAGGTGCTGTTTACCAGTTACCACATGAGATGTCGTCCTCCACATGGCTATAAAACGCTGATGTAAGTGGATTACGAAAGCTCGCGAATTTTTCCTACGAGACATCGAGTTTGTGTCAGAAGGAAAATATTTTGTGGAGTCGCACACTACCATGTGTACTTATACTGTTGTTGTTAATCAATTTGCAGCTTAGGCAAAATAATTATCTTATTTTATTACAACGAAATACATAATCATTTAACCACACCTTAACCTTACACCTTAACCTTAATGGCGTAGTAGGTATATGCAAGCGCTACGCCGTAGACAGTAACAGTTACTTACTACGAGTGTACCAGGCGTTTCATTGCATATTTTCACACGCTTTATTAGATGGAAGACGCGTGTGTGACCTCGCAGCCTTAGTGAACTGGGGATCCTTTAATATCGAGTCTGTAAAGCATCTTAATTGGGTAGTCTTAGTTGCTCTAAGCCCGAATCAGGACAGCAATTTCAGGTAAACACGCCAAACACCGCACTAACAGCGACGGAGCGATCCCTTCAAAATTAATTTTCAGTTGAATTTCCCAAGCCATTACCTACCGCGATAGCTGTCATAAACTGGGGTAAATCTCCCGCCACCAAACCATCATTAGGTACCTATAAATATCCTTTATGAACGGCATAATGCGGCTATCATTTATTTCAATATTATCCGTGTAATAAAACAAGTACCGGTTGCTCGTAACTCTGGTTGATTCGACCATTCCAGATCCTTAGCAGGAACCTAATTTTATACTTAATATTACTTTGTGACTTCATACTGGCTGTATTCCACGGTACCGTTCACATTAACAAAGTACGTCTGACTATTTAGGCAAGTAGTCATTGGTCTTGTTATCTAATTTATTATAACTTCACTATTTAGCTGTACTTACATACATGGCCCTATACGTCTATAACAAACCATTTAAGCAGCACCTGTGCCATTCGGCAATAACTCGATCATAAGTAATTCTATTATAGCGTAAACTCCTTTTTGCATAAATACGAAAAAATCTAGCGGTAATTCCGTTCAGAACCCTTATCCTTGCCATTACACCCTTTTAGACCCCAGACCTCGACCATTGTGGGTGCTTGTAAAATCGATATTCGAATTTACCCTAAGCCAAACTTGGACGGGTTTGCCGAAAGGGAGCGGTGCATGGCGTCCCGTGACGTCACTGACCGTGACCCGGCGGCGATCCCCTAAATAAACCCCTACTTTGTGAACGTAAAGCATAATTTAAACTTTAAACACAGAATTCTCTTACTATGGTTTTAAAGTACAAACAAAACTTTTTTTTCTACTTGAAGTACTTATACCTAAACATTGAGTACAAAGCAATTGGAGAATTCACAAAACACTTAATCTCACGATAAATGAGGCGATTCATTCTGGTTAATCTCGTCCCAACTCCGATTGGGTACTCAATACCTTTCTAAAAACATCGAATGAACTGGGAACTGCGAATCGCAGCTAGTGAATTCGAATTATGCTAACGATGGGTTCGATTCGATTCGAACACGACAGTAATGTTGTAGCCGCGAAGGGAGCATGGTGCGAGTTTCCGAGGTAGCCGCGGGAACAAAGAGCCACAATATTTAGGTCAAGGATACGCCGAGTAGGGAGACTTGTAATTGTACCTCCGGGCGAAGTACCTACAAGGTTACTTACTTGCTTCTTCGGTAATGTAATATAACGCGTTAAGGTTCCACATGAGACGTGAAACAGATACTTCGAAAACATAAATCATTCTTATAAATGGAAAAGTTTGTGTATGTGTACCTACGTATTAGGTCGGGTAAAAAGTCTTTTCGCATTATAGTAGGGTAGAAAGGGGTAATGGGAGTCACTTAAGCAAGAATTAAAATAAAAAAGTTATAATCAACCAAATCTTTATTGCCACCGCCTCATAACAAAATTTACTTAATTATCTATCATTTGAGATTAGTAATCGTCACAATAATAATCATCTTTGGAAAATAGAGAAGTACAAAAAAAATACTGTTTTGACTCCCATTGCACTGAGATGCGGGTAATTGAGATCACCCTGTGGGCAATGAGGGTCATACAAAAATCTAGCACAACTCACAAATATAACCTTTGACAGATTCCCACCCAGTATAATCTGCGTGAGCCCATAAACCACATGAGGTACACCTGTACCAAACCTCATTATTTCTGCCGAATTCGTTACACAATAAGCAGAAATTTCCTGCATCATCAGCATCATCTAGTTCATCATCTTGACACAAATTATCAGTTCCCACGTCTGACACAGAGGTAGAATCGTTTGATTCCTGAAGAACCTTCCTCTTTACTCTTTCAGTCCCCTTTCTTGGTACTTTCGACTTCTTTCGATATATTATTTCTGGCCATAAATGATGCCAACCAGTCACGATCAGCCAATTGTGTTTTAAGTTCATGTTTTCAGCGTACTCAAACGTCACTTTTCTTATTTGTGTTGCTGTGCATCCATAAAAAAATGTTCGCCATCTTTTTTATCAAGTCCGCCAATTGCTTTTCTTGTTCAGCGCTGAACACAGTCAGCCGTCCCAGACGTGGTGCCACGTTATTTTTTTTTATGGAATTTTCGAAACTTTGCCAGCTTATCGTATTGAAAATCCATCTTCTTCAACAAGTTTCACCGCTTTTTCTAAGGTGTCAGAAGGAACACCTGGAGGCCTTTGTGGTAGTTATAACTCGTATTTTTGGCATCTAAAACAAAAATAACAAATTTATATTATACTTTTTACATGGCGGGCAATGGGGGTCACCCGATTCTCATTACCCGAATATATTCAATGAAGAAAAAAAATAAACACAAAATATATATTAGGAACACTGAACAATTTAAGTACGAAATCATTACACTAAATGTACAAACAAAGGCGTAAAAAAGTAACAGACAAGTAGATCAATAACTACAATACTTACTGCTTATTTTGCGTCCGTCAAAATTTACATCAGCGAGCCGCAAAAACAAAACACACCTCTCATTATCTTGGCCGTCGTCGCCATACTGATGCCACGCGCTCGCGGCGACTACGAGGGGCCAGAGCGGGGCGGGGAGGACCGTTGCCGCGTTTCTATTAGTTATACTTTTGGAGATATGGTGGAGACCACCATTACCCGCTGACTCCCATTACCCGGTCTTCCCCTATGTATGAACTTGTAATAAAATATCTTTGGCTATACTATTTGTATCGGGCTGGTTTTGGTATCATTGAAAGTTTAAATTTTAAAGAACATAATTCCAAATTCAAATTAGGAAAATGTGTGATTTTCATTTGTTTTTTGTACTGTCAAGATGAGTGAATCTAATGAAGAAATTCGATACATTTTAAAATTTGACTACAAAAATGGTAAAAATGCAACGCAAGCCGCGAAAAAAATTTGCGATGTTTATGGACCTAGTGCAGTGTCTGTGAGAGTAGCACAAATTTGGATTAAGCGTTTTCAATCCGGAAATTTTGATGTCAAATATGCACGTCGCTCTGGTCGCCCTATTACGGATAAAATAGATGCCATTTTTGAAAAAGTGGAGCAAGATCGGCATATCAGTAGTTACGACGTAGCTGAAGAACTGGGAATTGACCACAAAACAGTTTTGGCGCATTTGAACAAAACTGGGTACACAAAAAAGATCGATATTTGGGTACCTCACGAGCCCACTTCAGCCCACTGAAAGAAACCTAATGAACCGTGTACTCATTTGTGATTCTTTATTACGAAGTAATGAAACCGAACCATGTTTGAAGAAGCTGATAACTGGTGATGAAAAGTGGATCACGTACGACAAGAACGTGCGAAAAAGGTCGTGGTCAAAGGCCGGTCAGGCTTCACAGACTGTGGTGAAACCCGGGTTAGCTCGCAACAAGGTGATGCTGTGTGTGTGGTGGGATTGGAAGGACATTATTCATTATGAGCTGTTACCACCAGGCAGAACCATCGATTCTGAACTCTACTGCGAACTACTGATGAGATTAAAGCAAGAAGTTGAGAGAAACCGGCCGGAATTAATCAACAGAAGGGGGTGTGGATTTTCATCATGATAACGCTAGACCTCACACATCTTTAGCCACTCAGCAAAAATTAAGAGAGTTTAGCTGGGAGGTGTTAATGCATCCGCCGTATAGTCCTGACCTTGCACCTTCAGATTTCCACCTGTTTCGGTCTCTTCAGAATTCTTTAGGTAGTGTCAGGTTAACATCACGAGAGGATTGCCAAAACCACTTGTCGCGGTATTATGATCAGAAGTCCCAAAATTTCTATAGCAATGAGATCATGTCCCTACCTAGAAGATGGCAAAAAGTTATCGAACAAAATGGTACCTACATACTTTAACTATTTTAAAAAATGTTTTGAATTTTCTCAAAAAATGCGAAGGAACTTTTTACCCGACCTATTATAACTTCTTTTAAAGTATTGTGATTTGAATAGATACAACACATGTTTATGAGAAATAAATTATGTGTAACTTTTTACCTTGTAGGTACCAGGCGTGATTTATCTTTTTCCTCTCGATGTTATATTTTGTTTTTTCTAGAGACAGAATTTTTTTAACAACGTCAACATTTCGGCCATGTCGCGATGATCACGTAGGTAAGAGAGCTACTATTCAACTTGGTAGTGGCTGAACAGGTTTTGATGAAAATTTGAGTTGAATTTCTATTCATATCTAGAACGAATAGAAGAAAACTCGTGACGCGTTTGGTGTCGTTGAATTTAGAAATTAGTTTGAAGTTTAGAATCACCGCCCGTAATATTATATTATATTCCTCTAATATACTGTAATATATATAATTTGTATTTTTAAGCATGCGTAAAATATCAAAGGCAAGGTAGGCTAAGTGAAGCGTTAGTCGTCCGGCGGCGAGATGGTTAGACGATAATAATCATTATCGCGGGTCGAGCCTGGACCCGATTGGCATGTGACCGAAGCAGATGGCACAACAAGAGAGAAGCCTATACGGCAAAACCTAACAGTGGGGGAGAGAAGAAGCCTATACCCAACAGTGGCAAAAAAGGTTGTGGATGATGATGTTGAAAATATCGAAACAAACACCACAATACGGTTTGGAAGCTAGGGAAAATCGTTGATGAAAAACAAACAAAAGTTCGTCCAACGCCAAATTAAACTCCGTTACAGTAAACCCATAAATATGTATGAAACATTTATCCAGAGAATAATAGACTACTACAATGTCAACAGTATATAAATGAATGTTTTTCCATTATTTTACGATGGCCATGAGATAATTTTCAGTTCCCAAGATTGTGTTGCTGTACCTACTACAACATAGGTCGTACCTAATAAGTAAATGTGGTTAAAAAATAACTACAGCTGCGGGCCTATAATAGGTCAGATTTATTGTAACAATGCGCCATTAGCGTTACATATAAATTCATACGTAAGCCATACTAGCTTTTAGGCAGCCTAAACTTCAGCACCAGGCCGTATTCGACGTTACTTACCTACATTATAATATACGCAGCACGTAGGCTGTAGGCAGCCTACGCTTAGAATCAGTGGTTTTGTGTTCAATAGTTCATAGAGAAATGTAAGCTAAACTACTACTATACTAGTTACAGACCTACAGCAGTGGGCTGATTCCTTAGCAATTGTCATTCACAGACGCTATTCAGAGTTCAACCTCAAAGGCTCCTACAACTCACGTACCACAGCGCTGTCCAGCATTACAGTGTGACATGTTACCGGTTTTTGTCAGTCAGTGCTTTTGAGCACAGGAGGTAGCCAGGGTCGCCACCTTCCGACACGTAGCGGGCGACACCATTTAAATCAAAATTTAAATGTGTTCAATGTCCCCAATCCTTTTCGTATCAAGATACTGAGGACTTGATACTTAAATCACCACACACACGCCCACACATACTCAGTCACTCAAACACACACACATGAAGAAGAAAGAATTTGAAAATAAAGAATTTTTGATTTGTATTCTATTGACATTTATTTACCCTGCGTTTATTTATTAAGTTCACCTGATGGAATGGCACGTGATTTGTGGCAGGCAGGGCCGGATTTAGGGGAGGCCAACCGGGGCGACTGCCCCGGGCCTCCACAAAAGAGGGGCCCCCACAATACAGACATTTTTTTTTATTTCGTATAGTACTACTAAATACTGGTAAACATTTTTCCTCAAACGGCTCAATTTTTTGCGCTCGTGCACTGTTCTCATAATTATATGGTTTTGAGTGACCTGCCGCCTGATTTTTTTTTCTAGATGACAGAATAAAACTTAAAATTACACACTCGCATTTTCTTAATTTGTGAAAACCATTGCAATACACCCCGTTAAGTAATAGCTTGTCTTAAATTAAACAAAAATACCTCAAAACCTCTGCGCTCGCTACGTTCAAGCATTATTTTATATAGGCCACAACTATTTTTAAATTGACCTGAAAATATCTCAAACTTTAAAAATATACAATAAATAGTAAAAATCTATCCTAAATTGGTCAAACATTTCTCAAATATTCGCGCTCGCTACGCTCGCGCATGTTTATTATTAATTTGTACTTTTAGACTTGCTGCGTACAACATTCAAAGGTCTGTTAATAAAAACACTACGGGATTTGAGCTACCTTAATCAAGCACTGTGTTGTGAGTAGAGCCACTGTACTTGATACAGAAAGCTCTTCAAAACCAAATTAATTGGTTCATGGAAAAAAAAACAGTTTTGTTTGATTTTTATGCACAAGTGCGTCCCACCGTCATTTCAAATTGTCACTATGCGGTACTGTAACGAAACAGCCTTCGTATCTCTCACAAAATAATAAATAAAAATATTTATAATAGGTTGATTTTTGATAAATCATAGCAATGCTCTAGTGTTTTGCAAAAGGATGCTCAGGATCGAACGCAGACTCTAAAAGTGATGCGAATAAAGGTTAATAATGTTAAACTATTATTTAAATAAAAAAATAAGATTAATTGTACTGATCTTGGTATATTTAGAATCCGTCTATCATTAATAGTTAAGTAAAAACCAGTCAATCAATTCAAATCTCATAGAATGTCCCGCCATCGCAATATTATTATGTAGTATTTTGTTGAGCTAAAATTAGGGATTTTAAAGTATTTTAATATTGAATTAGGAATTGTTGCGTCTCATAAATGCAAACTAAGACTTTCATTGGAATATCTAGGATTAAACTATCACGACTAGTTAACACTGCCATCTAGTAGCTTAGCTTGGAACTATTTTGGAGTAATCAATCCAATCTGCACCATCGACAGCGGGGTGACATCTATGAATTAGTTTTAGAACTAAAATATCGGTCTCGCGCCTTGGTCAGACTCACAGATTATAATAACACATGCTTGTTAGAAACATAAAATAATGCAATGGCAACATTCTAATTTTCTGGGTTTTTAGAATCCAAGGCATGGCAACAAATAAACTGCGTAGAAAAGAACGGTTCGTTATTACTTACTTGTTAAGAATTAAGTTCTAAAACAAAATAAATCTGCGTAGAACGGTTTTTGCAATAGCGATGTGTGTGGTCACTAGGAAGTAATTAAGATACGTTATTTTTCATAATTTAGTAATATTAGGTATTGAGCTTTAGCGAAGATCTGAAAATACATTATTATTATAATGAGGAATTGTTACGTCTTATTATTATAAACTAAAACCTTAAATGAGATTAAATGAGATAGCACGGCAGGATGCTCAGAAACAGGTACTCTAGCCAAAAAGGTATTCATTATAAAAATTCAAATAAAGAAACATTCTTATTTAAAAATGAGTACATGGTTATTACAAAACAATAGATCAATTAATTATTTCAATCACAAATAGCACATTGGTGTCAAGACAAGAAGAAAACAAATAAACGCATCAATTATAGACCCTCGGTATTAAATCCGGTGTAGTACGAAGCAATGTCGAAAAAGTGGCGTGATCCTTGAAAACAACGAATCACAGGGGCTGATTTTCAAATATAGTGATGGGATTGGATTGCTGAAGTTTCCTAGGGGAGTAGTTTCTAGGAGTGGCGGTGCAGGAGGCTGGAGCGATGGAACAGAATGGAACTGGATGGAAGGCAGTCGTCGAGAGAGCGGAACGCCGTCAACACTGGTGAGTGATTTTAAACTATATCCTGGTTTTCTTGTGCCCATTTTTTTTAATTGTGTGAATTTTCATATCAGTGACCGATTGTTTTAAATTCAGTGATCATTTTAAAATAGTTTAAAGAATAAATTTGTAATTGTGCCGAATGATGCTGTGTGCCACCAAGATGGAGGTCCAGAGCTTTAGCTATTGAAAATAAATTTAAATTAGAATCACGTGTGATTTAAGTAAAAGCGAAGATCATAAACATTGTTGATGGTTGATTATTATCTTGGGCTTCCTAGCGGTTGTTGCTTAAACTTTACGCTTTGCGTATTTGTTTAAATTTGGATTTTCGGCATGGTGCCTACTTGTAGATTACCAGACTAGTCCGAACGTCCAACAGCAGGCGTTGTTAGCTTGAAATAAAATTAACTATTATTATAGTAACTTAATTTTCTAAATTATTTTAAAGAAAAGATAAAAATTATAACTTTATGCATTGAGCTACTAAATTAAAGATCTCGGTTCGTGGATATTTAGCAATAGTTTAAGGATTAATGATTTAATTGTAGATTAAAATCACGCGTAGTTTAAATAAAGGTCAAGAGTACTTACCCACTTAAAGGATAGTACCTACCTATGAAACTTAATTGTGATTTAAGGATTACCAAATAGATAATAATAATTAAATTAATTAAAAGGATTTCGTCATAACTTTACCCATTGAGGTGCTGCAGATTTTATATGGAGTTTTTTTAATTGCGGGAATTTAACACTGCAGATTATTATGTAAATACAAAAGAAAGAGAGCTTAGAAAGTAGTCTTGGTCACTGACTGAAAATACTTGTGTCCTTTTGTGCTTTAGGATGCGTTTTCTTAGGTCCTGTTCGACGGGGAGCTACTTTCCTGAGATTATTTTAATCCAGTTATATAATTGAATTTATTCTTTGTGCATGTGTGTTTGTTTTTTAGAATCTTTTATTTTTGCATTTTGTGTTCTTTCGGTGTTTGTTTTCAGGATGTATCGTGTTGTGTGTGTTAATTGAGTGAAATACCTAGTGTATAAACAATATTCGTGAATAAAATAAATTAAAATAGAATTAAATCAAATAAAGTGAAATTAGATTAAATTAAAATAAAATCAAATTAAATCAAATTAAATCGTACTAAATAAAATAAAATCGAATTAAATCAAATAAATTGAAATTAGATTAAATTAAAAATAAAATAAAATAGCTTAATCAAATAAAATCGAACTAAATAAAATAAAATCGAATTAAATCAAATAAAGTGAAATTAGTTTAAATTAATATAAAATCAAATCAAATCAAATTAAATCAAACTAAATAAATTAAATAGAGTTAAATCAAATAAAGTAAAATCAGATTATATTAATGTAAAATAAAATTAGATTAAATCAACAAAGTAAAATCATAATAAAATAAAATAGTTCAAGCTAGCTCAATTCGGTGCAGTAAATAATAAAATAAATGTAAACGGTATAAACGGTGGTATTGTGTTCATCCTATGGGCCGGAGGTCCCGGGTTGGATTCCTGATCCGACGGTTATTGAGTGATGAATTTGAGTACCTGTTCTGAGTCTGGGCGTTAGTAGGATCTACTATAGCGTATACACTATTACGTTTATGCTAGGTCGTGGGTTCGATTCCCGACTGATATGTTATTAGAGTCTGGGCGTTAGTAGGATCTACTATAGCGTATACACTATTACGTTATGCTAGGTCGTGGGTTCGATCCCCGACTGATATGTTATTAGAGTCTGGGCGTTAGTAGGATCTACTATAGCGTATACACTATTACGTTTATGTTAGGTCGCGGGTTCGATTCCCGACTGATATGTTATTAGAGTCTGGGCGTTAGTAGGATCTACTATAGCGTATACACGATTACGTTTATGTTAGGTCGCGGGTTCGATTCCCGGCCGATGTGTTATTAGCAGAGTCTTAGTTAAGGTTAAGCTTAGTCAAGTCTTAATTTAAGTCTTGGTCAATTCAAGTAAATCGGACAGCCGATCAGGTTGTAGAAATCTACTGTAAAGTAAATAGGTACGTTTACGATTAAAGTAGATCGGACAGCCGATCAGTTTGTAGAATATACTATAAAATATATAAGCTAACGATTAAAGTAAATCGGACAGCCGATCAGTTTGCCGAATCTATTATGAATGCCTACAATTAAAGTAAATCGGGCAGCCGATTAGTTTGCCAAGTTAGCCATTCGAAGTTATACGAACTATCTCGAATGGTTGACAATAGTTGCTGTCAGATGAGCGGCCAACTATAGTTTGACGAGTAACTATTTAATATACGAATAAATGTAAAGTAGATCGGAAGTCTCTTTACTATTTTAATATAATTTACACAACGTGAATTCACGTGATGTTTGACTCACCAAGTCTTACATATTATAATATTTTGACTCACCAAGTCTTACATTTAATGGAACATAGGTTCTGAATCGACACGATGACATTTAAGTCAATTTACCTCTTCAATTCGAAGGTCAACGATGATCTTTCTTTACACACTACTTTTATCGAAGGTTTCTATGGAAAGATCCTTTTGCTGATAATTATCTGAGCTGTAACATGGAGCGATATCTCCGAGGTTACCCTTGACTCCAACGGGATGACAGGCACCTCTTATGTCTATGGTTTAGTAATTGTTGGTTGTCTTCGTAAGATACTAAAGGCTTCCACGGAAAGTACCTTACTGGTAATTATCTAACCTAAGCATGGAACTATGTTTCCGAGGTTACCCTTGATTCCAACGGGATGACAGGCACCTCATTATGCCGATGGTTTCTTAATTGCTAGTCTTCTTCATTTAGTCTACTGGTAGAAAGTTCTATCTGAGACTGACGACTTGAGATGGTAACGGGAGAGTTACATTCATCTTTATCACACTATGTGTTAGACTTGGTTGTCTAATTAGATGCTTTTGGATAAAGGTTCCGGAGTATGTATTTACACACTAACTTCAGAATAAAACGATATTCTAGTTGGTTGTTCACTGCAGTCGCTATATTGCGTTAGGCAGTTAGGTGGTTAGGTAGGGGTCGAAAGGGATTGCATTCGTTCTTCCGGGACCAGATTCATTACCTTAAGGTAATGAGTAAGCTCCTTGATGAATAAATGTGTGAAAGGTAAAAAATGAAGGATGTAATGACTGACAGACTGACTGACATTTGCCAAAAGATTATGTCCTCTTCTCTTAGCTTTTGGGTTGTTATAATATTCAAATATGTTGAATATGATAGTTGAATATGATAACGACGTTTAAGTCAGGCGCTCTAATGTTAGGAACACACAGAGGTGTGTATTTGTACACGTAAAAACGGAAGAGTGTATCCAGTCTGGGCCGAAACACATTGCTTACCGCGGTGGAGGGGCGGGGCCATAGCCAACAATTTATGTGTACAAATACATACAAACATAATACATAAAAACCATAAAATAAATAACAAAAAAATATTTGGTGTAAAATCTTAGTAAAGTCTTAGTAAAATATTGTTCTGAACTTATTAGGCTTGAAACTAGTCTAAAACTATAATTTAGAATATATTTCGTATCATATTTGATAATTATTTAAGTCAATTTTACATTAGGAATACTAAGAAAAATAGTTAAGGGTTAAAACCTAGCATACCCTTTATGAATAACCCTATATAACTTACGTAGTAGGAATCTTGTAGCTTAGAGTAAGTCAATTTGTTAGGAAATCTATTCAGGTAGCTCGGTTGCTCATACTTATTCGTAACTTAGGTTCTACGATCACAACGCAAGGTTTTCCCACTAGACAATCACTTGGCCATAACAGTAGGTTAACGTTAGCAATCGAAAAATTTAGGTATAGCTAGTAATACATAGTTTGCATATAGGTAGATAGAATAGATTTAATAAATAAGTAGATATGTTTTTTTAATAATAGGGTAGGGGTTTTTACAATTTGGTGCCGTGACCAGGATGAGTACTTTGGTTATTACGTGGTTAGATTAGTTTGGTTAGAATGCAAAAATATCAAAAATACATAGTGTTAAATGTAGATTTGTACGTTATTTTATTGCTCCGAGTAGGATTTCGCGTTGTATTTGTTATTTTAATGTATGTTTGATGCGTAGAATTTAAGGAAATGGGGTCGTACGGTTAAGATAATGTAGAAAGGCTAGTTATTTAAGAAGTGTTCAAGTCGTCTTGAACACAATTTGTTGTTCGTGCAAAGGAGACGAGAATAAGTATGAGCCAATATTAAGCTAGGGTAAATAGTAATTTAGGGTTATTGATATTTAGGAACGTAATTGATTATTTGAAATAGGTAATACGTGTGATAGTAACTACTAGCTGCTTGTATAAATATAATTGTACGTTTGTTTTTAGGAACCTGTTTAGAATAGGTTGTACAATATAAATTAGGGAAGCTAGTAAAACAACTGATTAGACACATATTAAGATTTTATGGAAATAAGTTGGGGTTGGGGTCGAACGTTGCAGATAAGTAGAAATAGCAAAAGGTTGAGATTTAGAAATAGAATTGGTTATAGACCGACTACTGACATATATTGTAGTTAAGTTTAGGACAAGATCGCAAATAATAAGTAAATAGGATATGTTTGATACATGTATATGTACATATGTTTGTGTTTCATGTATACAAAAAGGTAAACTCACGATAGTTCACAGTTCAAGAAACGAGTTTCAACATTAGGTAGGCTAAATGAGATAGCAAAATAAAGAAACGGAACGTAAGAAGACTAAAACTCAGTTGTGAAAACTAAATAGAATATTTTATGCTAGATCATTTAGGCGAAGTTGTCTGTAGGTAGGCTAATGAAATAAAATATTACACAATTTGCCAGATATCATAACGGAAAGGTCTGCAATGTTGACTTAAGTAGGCATATTTATGTTTGGTTAAGCAAGATAGGTTCAGTGTTAGATTCAATCAGAAGTTCTTAGAACTTAATTATAGCTCGTATTACTAAAACAATGACATAAGATCCTTTAAAAGTAGTAATAACGGTATATAGACGGCCTGTTTGGCTCAGTGGTGACATAACCACCTTATTAGCCAGAGGTCTCGGGTTCGATTCCCGGCTGGGCAGATTAATTTAAATATCTGTTCTTGGTTTGTGTTCTGGTTGTCCTTGTCTTGTCTTTGTGTGTGTTCCACGGTATCCCCGACACAGGATTTGTCCTGGTGGGGAGCTATAAGTGTGAAACGTTTATTTTTAAGTCTCGTAAATAAGTTCAATAAAATAAGTAAGTAGGATTATAAATAATCTTTAAAACGGTTATTGATCGTATAAGTTTCAATAGTTCTCAGAAAACGAGTGGTTAGACTTAGTGTCAGAATTGAGGCGTCAGTAAGGCATTTAGGCAAAATAATAATACCCAGTAGTTCTTCGAAAAAATGAAGTGCCATATTATTAGGTAATACAAATGGGTTTCCTTTTAAAAGGATAAATTAGGCAGGCCAGCTATAGCAATAATATTCTAAGACTTTGGGGTCGAGTCGTAAATATTTAGTGACTGAGGAGCAACTGAGAAACTAGTTAGTCACAGTAAAATAATCAAGTGTTGAAAACAATATTTCAATTTAAATTCAAATAGTACAGTTCAAGTATAATGATACAGTAAGTTATATTATCATCGCAGTCTTTGTCGCCGTTATTCATAATTGCTTGGGTGACACCGCGGGTCACAACTAGTAATAAATAAGTAAGTGTTGTAGTAAATTTAAAATAAATTTAAAGTAATAATATCATAAATACATGATAGTATAGAAACGGAGTGCTGTCAGTACATTCATATGATTAGTTAAATGGGGAAGTGCAATCTGTTTGTCTATAGTGTCCGTAGATGTTGCTGTTTCCCTAGAACAGAATGGAAGGCGGTGAAACGAACGCTCTGAGTGATATTAAATAGCAAAAATGTTGACGAATGAAAAGTATTTCTGATAAGGGATGTAAGTAAGACAGTTTAAAGTTTGAAGTGGTTTTGGGGCACAGTAGCATCGGAACTAGAGATGAGTTGTCAGTGTCAGGGTTTGGCAATTACTACACAAACGATTCAGTATAAAAAGGGGTTTGGAGCTAGGTTAAGTCTAAATGACATTCACCCCGTCGATATAGAAATCGGTTTATATTGAATTCATACTCACACGCAGTGCCACATGATGGTTACCACAATTTCCCCACACTTACATGTTCCGATCGGAGGTAGTCAGAATTTTATGTACGATTTCAAGAGCTTAAGGGTCCTGAGGTGCCGGAAGGGGAATTTCTAGGAGGCACAAAAGGGTTGAAGATCGAAGTAAGGAGGGAAAGTGAAATCTCAAGTAGCTGATACGAAAGGTTAGGGGGGAAAGCACTTTCTCTTGTTCTTCTAACTGCTTGACTCACAACCAAGTTCTTGCCGAGGTCGGATATCTTGTAGTACGAAAGATTCCTTTTACGGAGCACGGATCTGTTGTTGAGTCGGACCTATTAAGATGATTATTTCATGATCGGTTTAAATACACTACACATATAGTGCTAGGGCATAAACATATACATATTATGGCTTAAACACGTAGTGTGAGTTTATGCTATAAAAATTCTCACACGTTTAAATTTTATTGTTGAAACTTGAATATTGACAATAAAGAATTCGCACTTTTAAACTTCTAAGGGAACTATAATTTTTGAATGGTAATATTTTTATTTGGTCGGTTATATTTGTGATATCATTAGTGTTGGTTAAATTTATTCCGATTAATTCATCTTTATAAATTTAAGGGGTCGAATGTAACGAAACAGCCTTCGTATCTCTCACAAAATAATAAATAAAAATATTTATAATAGGTTGATTTTTGATAAATCATAGCAATGCTCTAGTGTTTTGCAAAGGATGCTCAGGATCGAACGCAGACTCTAAAAGTGATGCGAATAAAGGTTAATAATGTTAAACTATTATTTAAATAAAAAAATAAGATTAATTGTACTGATCTTGGTATATTTAGAATCCGTCTATCATTAATAGTTAAGTAAAAACCAGTCAATCAATTCAAATCTCATAGAATGTCCCGCCATCGCAATATTATTATGTAGTATTTTGTTGAGCTAAAATTAGGGATTTTAAAGTATTTTAATATTGAATTAGGAATTGTTGCGTCTCATAAATGCAAACTAAGACTTTCATTGGAATATCTAGGATTAAACTATCACGACTAGTTAACACTGCCATCTAGTAGCTTAGCTTGGAACTATTTTGGAGTAATCAATCCAATCTGCACCATCGACAGCGGGGTGACATCTATGAATTAGTTTTAGAACTAAAATATCGGTCTCGCGCCTTGGTCAGACTCACAGATTATAATAACACATGCTTGTTAGAAACATAAAATAATGCAATGGCAACATTCTAATTTTCTGGGTTTTTAGAATCCAAGGCATGGCAACAAATAAACTGCGTAGAAAAGAACGGTTCGTTATTACTTACTTGTTAAGAATTAAGTTCTAAAACAAAATAAATCTGCGTAGAACGGTTTTTGCAATAGCGATGTGTGTGGTCACTAGGAAGTAATTAAGATACGTTATTTTTCATAATTTAGTAATATTAGGTATTGAGCTTTAGCGAAGATCTGAAAATACATTATTATTATAATGAGGAATTGTTACGTCTTATTATTATAAACTAAAACCTTAAATGAGATTAAATGAGATAGCACGGCAGGATGCTCAGAAACAGGTACTCTAGCCAAAAAGGTATTCATTATAAAAATTCAAATAAAGAAACATTCTTATTTAAAAATGAGTACATGGTTATTACAAAACAATAGATCAATTAATTATTTCAATCACAAATAGCACATTGGTGTCAAGACAAGAAGAAAACAAATAAACGCATCAATTATAGACCCTCGGTATTAAATCCGGTGTAGTACGAAGCAATGTCGAAAAAGTGGCGTGATCCTTGAAAACAACGAATCACAGGGGCTGATTTTCAAATATAGTGATGGGATTGGATTGCTGAAGTTTCCTAGGGGAGTAGTTTCTAGGAGTGGCGGTGCAGGAGGCTGGAGCGATGGAACAGAATGGAACTGGATGGAAGGCAGTCGTCGAGAGAGCGGAACGCCGTCAACACTGGTGAGTGATTTTAAACTATATCCTGGTTTTCTTGTGCCCATTTTTTTTAATTGTGTGAATTTTCATATCAGTGACCGATTGTTTTAAATTCAGTGATCATTTTAAAATAGTTTAAAGAATAAATTTGTAATTGTGCCGAATGATGCTGTGTGCCACCAAGATGGAGGTCCAGAGCTTTAGCTATTGAAAATAAATTTAAATTAGAATCACGTGTGATTTAAGTAAAAGCGAAGATCATAAACATTGTTGATGGTTGATTATTATCTTGGGCTTCCTAGCGGTTGTTGCTTAAACTTTACGCTTTGCGTATTTGTTTAAATTTGGATTTTCGGCATGGTGCCTACTTGTAGATTACCAGACTAGTCCGAACGTCCAACAGCAGGCGTTGTTAGCTTGAAATAAAATTAACTATTATTATAGTAACTTAATTTTCTAAATTATTTTAAAGAAAAGATAAAAATTATAACTTTATGCATTGAGCTACTAAATTAAAGATCTCGGTTCGTGGATATTTAGCAATAGTTTAAGGATTAATGATTTAATTGTAGATTAAAATCACGCGTAGTTTAAATAAAGGTCAAGAGTACTTACCCACTTAAAGGATAGTACCTACCTATGAAACTTAATTGTGATTGGATTACCAAATAGATAATAATAATTAAATTAATTAAAAGGATTTCGTCATAACTTTACCCATTGAGGTGCTGCAGATTTTATATGGAGTTTTTTTAATTGCGGGAATTTAACACTGCAGATTATTATGTAAATACAAAAGAAAGAGAGCTTAGAAAGTAGTCTTGGTCACTGACTGAAAATACTTGTGTCCTTTTGTGCTTTAGGATGCGTTTTCTTAGGTCCTGTTCGACGGGGAGCTACTTTCCTGAGATTATTTTAATCCAGTTATATAATTGAATTTATTCTTTGTGCATGTGTGTTTGTTTTTTAGAATCTTTTATTTTTGCATTTTGTGTTCTTTCGGTGTTTGTTTTCAGGATGTATCGTGTTGTGTGTGTTAATTGAGTGAAATACCTAGTGTATAAACAATATTCGTGAATAAAATAAATTAAAATAGAATTAAATCAAATAAAGTGAAATTAGATTAAATTAAAATAAAATCAAATTAAATCAAATAAAATCGTACTAAATAAAATAAAATCGAATTAAATCAAATAAATTGAAATTAGATTAAATTAAAAATAAAATAAAATAGCTTAATCAAATAAAATCGAACTAAATAAAATAAAATCGAATTAAATCAAATAAAGTGAAATTAGTTTAAATTAATATAAAATCAAATCAAATCAAATTAAATCAAACTAAATAAATTAAATAGAGTTAAATCAAATAAAGTAAAATCAGATTATATTAATGTAAAATAAAATTAGATTAAATCAACAAAGTAAAATCATAATAAAATAAAATAGTTCAAGCTAGCTCAATTCGGTGCAGTAAATAATAAAATAAATGTAAACGGTATAAACGGTGGTATTGTGTTCATCCTATGGGCCGGAGGTCCCGGGTTGGATTCCTGATCCGACGGTTATTGAGTGATGAATTTGAGTACCTGTTCTGAGTCTGGGCGTTAGTAGGATCTACTATAGCGTATACACTATTACGTTTATGCTAGGTCGTGGGTTCGATTCCCGACTGATATGTTATTAGAGTCTGGGCGTTAGTAGGATCTACTATAGCGTATACACTATTACGTTATGCTAGGTCGTGGGTTCGATCCCCGACTGATATGTTATTAGAGTCTGGGCGTTAGTAGGATCTACTATAGCGTATACACTATTACGTTTATGTTAGGTCGCGGGTTCGATTCCCGACTGATATGTTATTAGAGTCTGGGCGTTAGTAGGATCTACTATAGCGTATACACGATTACGTTTATGTTAGGTCGCGGGTTCGATTCCCGGCCGATGTGTTATTAGCAGAGTCTTAGTTAAGGTTAAGCTTAGTCAAGTCTTAATTTAAGTCTTGGTCAATTCAAGTAAATCGGACAGCCGATCAGGTTGTAGAAATCTACTGTAAAGTAAATAGGTACGTTTACGATTAAAGTAGATCGGACAGCCGATCAGTTTGTAGAATATACTATAAAATATATAAGCTAACGATTAAAGTAAATCGGACAGCCGATCAGTTTGCCGAATCTATTATGAATGCCTACAATTAAAGTAAATCGGGCAGCCGATTAGTTTGCCAAGTTAGCCATTCGAAGTTATACGAACTATCTCGAATGGTTGACAATAGTTGCTGTCAGATGAGCGGCCAACTATAGTTTGACGAGTAACTATTTAATATACGAATAAATGTAAAGTAGATCGGAAGTCTCTTTACTATTTTAATATAATTTACACAACGTGAATTCACGTGATGTTTGACTCACCAAGTCTTACATATTATAATATTTTGACTCACCAAGTCTTACATTTAATGGAACATAGGTTCTGAATCGACACGATGACATTTAAGTCAATTTACCTCTTCAATTCGAAGGTCAACGATGATCTTTCTTTACACACTACTTTTATCGAAGGTTTCTATGGAAAGATCCTTTTGCTGATAATTATCTGAGCTGTAACATGGAGCGATATCTCCGAGGTTACCCTTGACTCCAACGGGATGACAGGCACCTCTTATGTCTATGGTTTAGTAATTGTTGGTTGTCTTCGTAAGATACTAAAGGCTTCCACGGAAAGTACCTTACTGGTAATTATCTAACCTAAGCATGGAACTATGTTTCCGAGGTTACCCTTGATTCCAACGGGATGACAGGCACCTCATTATGCCGATGGTTTCTTAATTGCTAGTCTTCTTCATTTAGTCTACTGGTAGAAAGTTCTATCTGAGACTGACGACTTGAGATGGTAACGGGAGAGTTACATTCATCTTTATCACACTATGTGTTAGACTTGGTTGTCTAATTAGATGCTTTTGGATAAAGGTTCCGGAGTATGTATTTACACACTAACTTCAGAATAAAACGATATTCTAGTTGGTTGTTCACTGCAGTCGCTATATTGCGTTAGGCAGTTAGGTGGTTAGGTAGGGGTCGAAAGGGATTGCATTCGTTCTTCCGGGACCAGATTCATTACCTTAAGGTAATGAGTAAGCTCCTTGATGAATAAATGTGTGAAAGGTAAAAAATGAAGGATGTAATGACTGACAGACTGACTGACATTTGCCAAAAGATTATGTCCTCTTCTCTTAGCTTTTGGGTTGTTATAATATTCAAATATGTTGAATATGATAGTTGAATATGATAACGACGTTTAAGTCAGGCGCTCTAATGTTAGGAACACACAGAGGTGTGTATTTGTACACGTAAAAACGGAAGAGTGTATCCAGTCTGGGCCGAAACACATTGCTTACCGCGGTGGAGGGGCGGGGCCATAGCCAACAATTTATGTGTACAAATACATACAAACATAATACATAAAAACCATAAAATAAATAACAAAAAAATATTTGGTGTAAAATCTTAGTAAAGTCTTAGTAAAATATTGTTCTGAACTTATTAGGCTTGAAACTAGTCTAAAACTATAATTTAGAATATATTTCGTATCATATTTGATAATTATTTAAGTCAATTTTACATTAGGAATACTAAGAAAAATAGTTAAGGGTTAAAACCTAGCATACCCTTTATGAATAACCCTATATAACTTACGTAGTAGGAATCTTGTAGCTTAGAGTAAGTCAATTTGTTAGGAAATCTATTCAGGTAGCTCGGTTGCTCATACTTATTCGTAACTTAGGTTCTACGATCACAACGCAAGGTTTTCCCACTAGACAATCACTTGGCCATAACAGTAGGTTAACGTTAGCAATCGAAAAATTTAGGTATAGCTAGTAATACATAGTTTGCATATAGGTAGATAGAATAGATTTAATAAATAAGTAGATATGTTTTTTTAATAATAGGGTAGGGGTTTTTACAATTTGGTGCCGTGACCAGGATGAGTACTTTGGTTATTACGTGGTTAGATTAGTTTGGTTAGAATGCAAAAATATCAAAAATACATAGTGTTAAATGTAGATTTGTACGTTATTTTATTGCTCCGAGTAGGATTTCGCGTTGTATTTGTTATTTTAATGTATGTTTGATGCGTAGAATTTAAGGAAATGGGGTCGTACGGTTAAGATAATGTAGAAAGGCTAGTTATTTAAGAAGTGTTCAAGTCGTCTTGAACACAATTTGTTGTTCGTGCAAAGGAGACGAGAATAAGTATGAGCCAATATTAAGCTAGGGTAAATAGTAATTTAGGGTTATTGATATTTAGGAACGTAATTGATTATTTGAAATAGGTAATACGTGTGATAGTAACTACTAGCTGCTTGTATAAATATAATTGTACGTTTGTTTTTAGGAACCTGTTTAGAATAGGTTGTACAATATAAATTAGGGAAGCTAGTAAAACAACTGATTAGACACATATTAAGATTTTATGGAAATAAGTTGGGGTTGGGGTCGAACGTTGCAGATAAGTAGAAATAGCAAAAGGTTGAGATTTAGAAATAGAATTGGTTATAGACCGACTACTGACATATATTGTAGTTAAGTTTAGGACAAGATCGCAAATAATAAGTAAATAGGATATGTTTGATACATGTATATGTACATATGTTTGTGTTTCATGTATACAAAAAGGTAAACTCACGATAGTTCACAGTTCAAGAAACGAGTTTCAACATTAGGTAGGCTAAATGAGATAGCAAAATAAAGAAACGGAACGTAAGAAGACTAAAACTCAGTTGTGAAAACTAAATAGAATATTTTATGCTAGATCATTTAGGCGAAGTTGTCTGTAGGTAGGCTAATGAAATAAAATATTACACAATTTGCCAGATATCATAACGGAAAGGTCTGCAATGTTGACTTAAGTAGGCATATTTATGTTTGGTTAAGCAAGATAGGTTCAGTGTTAGATTCAATCAGAAGTTCTTAGAACTTAATTATAGCTCGTATTACTAAAACAATGACATAAGATCCTTTAAAAGTAGTAATAACGGTATATAGACGGCCTGTTTGGCTCAGTGGTGACATAACCACCTTATTAGCCAGAGGTCTCGGGTTCGATTCCCGGCTGGGCAGATTAATTTAAATATCTGTTCTTGGTTTGTGTTCTGGTTGTCCTTGTCTTGTCTTTGTGTGTGTTCCACGGTATCCCCGACACAGGATTTGTCCTGGTGGGGAGCTATAAGTGTGAAACGTTTATTTTTAAGTCTCGTAAATAAGTTCAATAAAATAAGTAAGTAGGATTATAAATAATCTTTAAAACGGTTATTGATCGTATAAGTTTCAATAGTTCTCAGAAAACGAGTGGTTAGACTTAGTGTCAGAATTGAGGCGTCAGTAAGGCATTTAGGCAAAATAATAATACCCAGTAGTTCTTCGAAAAAATGAAGTGCCATATTATTAGGTAATACAAATGGGTTTCCTTTTAAAAGGATAAATTAGGCAGGCCAGCTATAGCAATAATATTCTAAGACTTTGGGGTCGAGTCGTAAATATTTAGTGACTGAGGAGCAACTGAGAAACTAGTTAGTCACAGTAAAATAATCAAGTGTTGAAAACAATATTTCAATTTAAATTCAAATAGTACAGTTCAAGTATAATGATACAGTAAGTTATATTATCATCGCAGTCTTTGTCGCCGTTATTCATAATTGCTTGGGTGACACCGCGGGTCACAACTAGTAATAAATAAGTAAGTGTTGTAGTAAATTTAAAATAAATTTAAAGTAATAATATCATAAATACATGATAGTATAGAAACGGAGTGCTGTCAGTACATTCATATGATTAGTTAAATGGGGAAGTGCAATCTGTTTGTCTATAGTGTCCGTAGATGTTGCTGTTTCCCTAGAACAGAATGGAAGGCGGTGAAACGAACGCTCTGAGTGATATTAAATAGCAAAAATGTTGACGAATGAAAAGTATTTCTGATAAGGGATGTAAGTAAGACAGTTTAAAGTTTGAAGTGGTTTTGGGGCACAGTAGCATCGGAACTAGAGATGAGTTGTCAGTGTCAGGGTTTGGCAATTACTACACAAACGATTCAGTATAAAAAGGGGTTTGGAGCTAGGTTAAGTCTAAATGACATTCACCCCGTCGATATAGAAATCGGTTTATATTGAATTCATACTCACACGCAGTGCCACATGATGGTTACCACAATTTCCCCACACTTACATGTTCCGATCGGAGGTAGTCAGAATTTTATGTACGATTTCAAGAGCTTAAGGGTCCTGAGGTGCCGGAAGGGGAATTTCTAGGAGGCACAAAAGGGTTGAAGATCGAAGTAAGGAGGGAAAGTGAAATCTCAAGTAGCTGATACGAAAGGTTAGGGGGGAAAGCACTTTCTCTTGTTCTTCTAACTGCTTGACTCACAACCAAGTTCTTGCCGAGGTCGGATATCTTGTAGTACGAAAGATTCCTTTTACGGAGCACGGATCTGTTGTTGAGTCGGACCTATTAAGATGATTATTTCATGATCGGTTTAAATACACTACACATATAGTGCTAGGGCATAAACATATACATATTATGGCATAAACACGTAGTGTGAGTTTATGCTATAAAAATTCTCACACGTTTAAATTTTATTGTTGAAACTTGAATATTGACAATAAAAAATTCGCACTTTTGAACTTATAAGGGAACTATAATTTTTGAATGGTAATATTTTTATTTGGTCGGTTATATTTGTGATATCATTAGTGTTGGTTAAATTTATTCCGATTAATTCATCTTTATAAATTTAAGGGGTCGAATGTAACGAAACAGCCTTCGTATCTCTCACAAAATAATAAATAAAAATATTTATAATAGGTTGATTTTTGATAAATCATAGCAATGCTCTAGTGTTTTGCAAAGGATGCTCAGGATCGAACGCAGACTCTAAAAGTGATGCGAATAAAGGTTAATAATGTTAAACTATTATTTAAATAAAAAAATAAGATTAATTGTACTGATCTTGGTATATTTAGAATCCGTCTATCATTAATAGTTAAGTAAAAACCAGTCAATCAATTCAAATCTCATAGAATGTCCCGCCATCGCAATATTATTATGTAGTATTTTGTTGAGCTAAAATTAGGGATTTTAAAGTATTTTAATATTGAATTAGGAATTGTTGCGTCTCATAAATGCAAACTAAGACTTTCATTGGAATATCTAGGATTAAACTATCACGACTAGTTAACACTGCCATCTAGTAGCTTAGCTTGGAACTATTTTGGAGTAATCAATCCAATCTGCACCATCGACAGCGGGGTGACATCTATGAATTAGTTTTAGAACTAAAATATCGGTCTCGCGCCTTGGTCAGACTCACAGATTATAATAACACATGCTTGTTAGAAACATAAAATAATGCAATGGCAACATTCTAATTTTCTGGGTTTTTAGAATCCAAGGCATGGCAACAAATAAACTGCGTAGAAAAGAACGGTTCGTTATTACTTACTTGTTAAGAATTAAGTTCTAAAACAAAATAAATCTGCGTAGAACGGTTTTTGCAATAGCGATGTGTGTGGTCACTAGGAAGTAATTAAGATACGTTATTTTTCATAATTTAGTAATATTAGGTATTGAGCTTTAGCGAAGATCTGAAAATACATTATTATTATAATGAGGAATTGTTACGTCTTATTATTATAAACTAAAACCTTAAATGAGATTAAATGAGATAGCACGGCAGGATGCTCAGAAACAGGTACTCTAGCCAAAAAGGTATTCATTATAAAAATTCAAATAAAGAAACATTCTTATTTAAAAATGAGTACATGGTTATTACAAAACAATAGATCAATTAATTATTTCAATCACAAATAGCACATTGGTGTCAAGACAAGAAGAAAACAAATAAACGCATCAATTATAGACCCTCGGTATTAAATCCGGTGTAGTACGAAGCAATGTCGAAAAAGTGGCGTGATCCTTGAAAACAACGAATCACAGGGGCTGATTTTCAAATATAGTGATGGGATTGGATTGCTGAAGTTTCCTAGGGGAGTAGTTTCTAGGAGTGGCGGTGCAGGAGGCTGGAGCGATGGAACAGAATGGAACTGGATGGAAGGCAGTCGTCGAGAGAGCGGAACGCCGTCAACACTGGTGAGTGATTTTAAACTATATCCTGGTTTTCTTGTGCCCATTTTTTTTAATTGTGTGAATTTTCATATCAGTGACCGATTGTTTTAAATTCAGTGATCATTTTAAAATAGTTTAAAGAATAAATTTGTAATTGTGCCGAATGATGCTGTGTGCCACCAAGATGGAGGTCCAGAGCTTTAGCTATTGAAAATAAATTTAAATTAGAATCACGTGTGATTTAAGTAAAAGCGAAGATCATAAACATTGTTGATGGTTGATTATTATCTTGGGCTTCCTAGCGGTTGTTGCTTAAACTTTACGCTTTGCGTATTTGTTTAAATTTGGATTTTCGGCATGGTGCCTACTTGTAGATTACCAGACTAGTCCGAACGTCCAACAGCAGGCGTTGTTAGCTTGAAATAAAATTAACTATTATTATAGTAACTTAATTTTCTAAATTATTTTAAAGAAAAGATAAAAATTATAACTTTATGCATTGAGCTACTAAATTAAAGATCTCGGTTCGTGGATATTTAGCAATAGTTTAAGGATTAATGATTTAATTGTAGATTAAAATCACGCGTAGTTTAAATAAAGGTCAAGAGTACTTACCCACTTAAAGGATAGTACCTACCTATGAAACTTAATTGTGATTGGATTACCAAATAGATAATAATAATTAAATTAATTAAAAGGATTTCGTCATAACTTTACCCATTGAGGTGCTGCAGATTTTATATGGAGTTTTTTTAATTGCGGGAATTTAACACTGCAGATTATTATGTAAATACAAAAGAAAGAGAGCTTAGAAAGTAGTCTTGGTCACTGACTGAAAATACTTGTGTCCTTTTGTGCTTTAGGATGCGTTTTCTTAGGTCCTGTTCGACGGGGAGCTACTTTCCTGAGATTATTTTAATCCAGTTATATAATTGAATTTATTCTTTGTGCATGTGTGTTTGTTTTTTAGAATCTTTTATTTTTGCATTTTGTGTTCTTTCGGTGTTTGTTTTCAGGATGTATCGTGTTGTGTGTGTTAATTGAGTGAAATACCTAGTGTATAAACAATATTCGTGAATAAAATAAATTAAAATAGAATTAAATCAAATAAAGTGAAATTAGATTAAATTAAAATAAAATCAAATTAAATCAAATAAAATCGTACTAAATAAAATAAAATCGAATTAAATCAAATAAATTGAAATTAGATTAAATTAAAAATAAAATAAAATAGCTTAATCAAATAAAATCGAACTAAATAAAATAAAATCGAATTAAATCAAATAAAGTGAAATTAGTTTAAATTAATATAAAATCAAATCAAATCAAATTAAATCAAACTAAATAAATTAAATAGAGTTAAATCAAATAAAGTAAAATCAGATTATATTAATGTAAAATAAAATTAGATTAAATCAACAAAGTAAAATCATAATAAAATAAAATAGTTCAAGCTAGCTCAATTCGGTGCAGTAAATAATAAAATAAATGTAAACGGTATAAACGGTGGTATTGTGTTCATCCTATGGGCCGGAGGTCCCGGGTTGGATTCCTGATCCGACGGTTATTGAGTGATGAATTTGAGTACCTGTTCTGAGTCTGGGCGTTAGTAGGATCTACTATAGCGTATACACTATTACGTTTATGCTAGGTCGTGGGTTCGATTCCCGACTGATATGTTATTAGAGTCTGGGCGTTAGTAGGATCTACTATAGCGTATACACTATTACGTTATGCTAGGTCGTGGGTTCGATCCCCGACTGATATGTTATTAGAGTCTGGGCGTTAGTAGGATCTACTATAGCGTATACACTATTACGTTTATGTTAGGTCGCGGGTTCGATTCCCGACTGATATGTTATTAGAGTCTGGGCGTTAGTAGGATCTACTATAGCGTATACACGATTACGTTTATGTTAGGTCGCGGGTTCGATTCCCGGCCGATGTGTTATTAGCAGAGTCTTAGTTAAGGTTAAGCTTAGTCAAGTCTTAATTTAAGTCTTGGTCAATTCAAGTAAATCGGACAGCCGATCAGGTTGTAGAAATCTACTGTAAAGTAAATAGGTACGTTTACGATTAAAGTAGATCGGACAGCCGATCAGTTTGTAGAATATACTATAAAATATATAAGCTAACGATTAAAGTAAATCGGACAGCCGATCAGTTTGCCGAATCTATTATGAATGCCTACAATTAAAGTAAATCGGGCAGCCGATTAGTTTGCCAAGTTAGCCATTCGAAGTTATACGAACTATCTCGAATGGTTGACAATAGTTGCTGTCAGATGAGCGGCCAACTATAGTTTGACGAGTAACTATTTAATATACGAATAAATGTAAAGTAGATCGGAAGTCTCTTTACTATTTTAATATAATTTACACAACGTGAATTCACGTGATGTTTGACTCACCAAGTCTTACATATTATAATATTTTGACTCACCAAGTCTTACATTTAATGGAACATAGGTTCTGAATCGACACGATGACATTTAAGTCAATTTACCTCTTCAATTCGAAGGTCAACGATGATCTTTCTTTACACACTACTTTTATCGAAGGTTTCTATGGAAAGATCCTTTTGCTGATAATTATCTGAGCTGTAACATGGAGCGATATCTCCGAGGTTACCCTTGACTCCAACGGGATGACAGGCACCTCTTATGTCTATGGTTTAGTAATTGTTGGTTGTCTTCGTAAGATACTAAAGGCTTCCACGGAAAGTACCTTACTGGTAATTATCTAACCTAAGCATGGAACTATGTTTCCGAGGTTACCCTTGATTCCAACGGGATGACAGGCACCTCATTATGCCGATGGTTTCTTAATTGCTAGTCTTCTTCATTTAGTCTACTGGTAGAAAGTTCTATCTGAGACTGACGACTTGAGATGGTAACGGGAGAGTTACATTCATCTTTATCACACTATGTGTTAGACTTGGTTGTCTAATTAGATGCTTTTGGATAAAGGTTCCGGAGTATGTATTTACACACTAACTTCAGAATAAAACGATATTCTAGTTGGTTGTTCACTGCAGTCGCTATATTGCGTTAGGCAGTTAGGTGGTTAGGTAGGGGTCGAAAGGGATTGCATTCGTTCTTCCGGGACCAGATTCATTACCTTAAGGTAATGAGTAAGCTCCTTGATGAATAAATGTGTGAAAGGTAAAAAATGAAGGATGTAATGACTGACAGACTGACTGACATTTGCCAAAAGATTATGTCCTCTTCTCTTAGCTTTTGGGTTGTTATAATATTCAAATATGTTGAATATGATAGTTGAATATGATAACGACGTTTAAGTCAGGCGCTCTAATGTTAGGAACACACAGAGGTGTGTATTTGTACACGTAAAAACGGAAGAGTGTATCCAGTCTGGGCCGAAACACATTGCTTACCGCGGTGGAGGGGCGGGGCCATAGCCAACAATTTATGTGTACAAATACATACAAACATAATACATAAAAACCATAAAATAAATAACAAAAAAATATTTGGTGTAAAATCTTAGTAAAGTCTTAGTAAAATATTGTTCTGAACTTATTAGGCTTGAAACTAGTCTAAAACTATAATTTAGAATATATTTCGTATCATATTTGATAATTATTTAAGTCAATTTTACATTAGGAATACTAAGAAAAATAGTTAAGGGTTAAAACCTAGCATACCCTTTATGAATAACCCTATATAACTTACGTAGTAGGAATCTTGTAGCTTAGAGTAAGTCAATTTGTTAGGAAATCTATTCAGGTAGCTCGGTTGCTCATACTTATTCGTAACTTAGGTTCTACGATCACAACGCAAGGTTTTCCCACTAGACAATCACTTGGCCATAACAGTAGGTTAACGTTAGCAATCGAAAAATTTAGGTATAGCTAGTAATACATAGTTTGCATATAGGTAGATAGAATAGATTTAATAAATAAGTAGATATGTTTTTTTAATAATAGGGTAGGGGTTTTTACAATTTGGTGCCGTGACCAGGATGAGTACTTTGGTTATTACGTGGTTAGATTAGTTTGGTTAGAATGCAAAAATATCAAAAATACATAGTGTTAAATGTAGATTTGTACGTTATTTTATTGCTCCGAGTAGGATTTCGCGTTGTATTTGTTATTTTAATGTATGTTTGATGCGTAGAATTTAAGGAAATGGGGTCGTACGGTTAAGATAATGTAGAAAGGCTAGTTATTTAAGAAGTGTTCAAGTCGTCTTGAACACAATTTGTTGTTCGTGCAAAGGAGACGAGAATAAGTATGAGCCAATATTAAGCTAGGGTAAATAGTAATTTAGGGTTATTGATATTTAGGAACGTAATTGATTATTTGAAATAGGTAATACGTGTGATAGTAACTACTAGCTGCTTGTATAAATATAATTGTACGTTTGTTTTTAGGAACCTGTTTAGAATAGGTTGTACAATATAAATTAGGGAAGCTAGTAAAACAACTGATTAGACACATATTAAGATTTTATGGAAATAAGTTGGGGTTGGGGTCGAACGTTGCAGATAAGTAGAAATAGCAAAAGGTTGAGATTTAGAAATAGAATTGGTTATAGACCGACTACTGACATATATTGTAGTTAAGTTTAGGACAAGATCGCAAATAATAAGTAAATAGGATATGTTTGATACATGTATATGTACATATGTTTGTGTTTCATGTATACAAAAAGGTAAACTCACGATAGTTCACAGTTCAAGAAACGAGTTTCAACATTAGGTAGGCTAAATGAGATAGCAAAATAAAGAAACGGAACGTAAGAAGACTAAAACTCAGTTGTGAAAACTAAATAGAATATTTTATGCTAGATCATTTAGGCGAAGTTGTCTGTAGGTAGGCTAATGAAATAAAATATTACACAATTTGCCAGATATCATAACGGAAAGGTCTGCAATGTTGACTTAAGTAGGCATATTTATGTTTGGTTAAGCAAGATAGGTTCAGTGTTAGATTCAATCAGAAGTTCTTAGAACTTAATTATAGCTCGTATTACTAAAACAATGACATAAGATCCTTTAAAAGTAGTAATAACGGTATATAGACGGCCTGTTTGGCTCAGTGGTGACATAACCACCTTATTAGCCAGAGGTCTCGGGTTCGATTCCCGGCTGGGCAGATTAATTTAAATATCTGTTCTTGGTTTGTGTTCTGGTTGTCCTTGTCTTGTCTTTGTGTGTGTTCCACGGTATCCCCGACACAGGATTTGTCCTGGTGGGGAGCTATAAGTGTGAAACGTTTATTTTTAAGTCTCGTAAATAAGTTCAATAAAATAAGTAAGTAGGATTATAAATAATCTTTAAAACGGTTATTGATCGTATAAGTTTCAATAGTTCTCAGAAAACGAGTGGTTAGACTTAGTGTCAGAATTGAGGCGTCAGTAAGGCATTTAGGCAAAATAATAATACCCAGTAGTTCTTCGAAAACATGAAGTGCCATATTATTAGGTAATACAAATGGGTTTCCTTTTAAAAGGATAAATTAGGCAGGCCAGCTATAGCAATAATATTCTAAGACTTTGGGGTCGAGTCGTAAATATTTAGTGACTGAGGAGCAACTGAGAAACTAGTTAGTCACAGTAAAATAATCAAGTGTTGAAAACAATATTTCAATTTAAATTCAAATAGTACAGTTCAAGTATAATGATACAGTAAGTTATATTATCATCGCAGTCTTTGTCGCCGTTATTCATAATTGCTTGGGTGACACCGCGGGTCACAACTAGTAATAAATAAGTAAGTGTTGTAGTAAATTTAAAATAAATTTAAAGTAATAATATCATAAATACATGATAGTATAGAAACGGAGTGCTGTCAGTACATTCATATGATTAGTTAAATGGGGAAGTGCAATCTGTTTGTCTATAGTGTCCGTAGATGTTGCTGTTTCCCTAGAACAGAATGGAAGGCGGTGAAACGAACGCTCTGAGTGATATTAAATAGCAAAAATGTTGACGAATGAAAAGTATTTCTGATAAGGGATGTAAGTAAGACAGTTTAAAGTTTGAAGTGGTTTTGGGGCACAGTAGCATCGGAACTAGAGATGAGTTGTCAGTGTCAGGGTTTGGCAATTACTACACAAACGATTCAGTATAAAAAGGGGTTTGGAGCTAGGTTAAGTCTAAATGACATTCACCCCGTCGATATAGAAATCGGTTTATATTGAATTCATACTCACACGCAGTGCCACATGATGGTTACCACAATTTCCCCACACTTACATGTTCCGATCGGAGGTAGTCAGAATTTTATGTACGATTTCAAGAGCTTAAGGGTCCTGAGGTGCCGGAAGGGGAATTTCTAGGAGGCACAAAAGGGTTGAAGATCGAAGTAAGGAGGGAAAGTGAAATCTCAAGTAGCTGATACGAAAGGTTAGGGGGGAAAGCACTTTCTCTTGTTCTTCTAACTGCTTGACTCACAACCAAGTTCTTGCCGAGGTCGGATATCTTGTAGTACGAAAGATTCCTTTTACGGAGCACGGATCTGTTGTTGAGTCGGACCTATTAAGATGATTATTTCATGATCGGTTTAAATACACTACACATATAGTGCTAGGGCATAAACATATACATATTATGGCTTAAACACGTAGTGTGAGTTTATGCTATAAAAATTCTCACACGTTTAAATTTTATTGTTGAAACTTGAATATTGACAATAAAGAATTCGCACTTTTAAACTTCTAAGGGAACTATAATTTTTGAATGGTAATATTTTTATTTGGTCGGTTATATTTGTGATATCATTAGTGTTGGTTAAATTTATTCCGATTAATTCATCTTTATAAATTTAAGGGGTCGAATGTAACGAAACAGCCTTCGTATCTCTCACAAAATAATAAATAAAAATATTTATAATAGGTTGATTTTTGATAAATCATAGCAATGCTCTAGTGTTTTGCAAAGGATGCTCAGGATCGAACGCAGACTCTAAAAGTGATGCGAATAAAGGTTAATAATGTTAAACTATTATTTAAATAAAAAAATAAGATTAATTGTACTGATCTTGGTATATTTAGAATCCGTCTATCATTAATAGTTAAGTAAAAACCAGTCAATCAATTCAAATCTCATAGAATGTCCCGCCATCGCAATATTATTATGTAGTATTTTGTTGAGCTAAAATTAGGGATTTTAAAGTATTTTAATATTGAATTAGGAATTGTTGCGTCTCATAAATGCAAACTAAGACTTTCATTGGAATATCTAGGATTAAACTATCACGACTAGTTAACACTGCCATCTAGTAGCTTAGCTTGGAACTATTTTGGAGTAATCAATCCAATCTGCACCATCGACAGCGGGGTGACATCTATGAATTAGTTTTAGAACTAAAATATCGGTCTCGCGCCTTGGTCAGACTCACAGATTATAATAACACATGCTTGTTAGAAACATAAAATAATGCAATGGCAACATTCTAATTTTCTGGGTTTTTAGAATCCAAGGCATGGCAACAAATAAACTGCGTAGAAAAGAACGGTTCGTTATTACTTACTTGTTAAGAATTAAGTTCTAAAACAAAATAAATCTGCGTAGAACGGTTTTTGCAATAGCGATGTGTGTGGTCACTAGGAAGTAATTAAGATACGTTATTTTTCATAATTTAGTAATATTAGGTATTGAGCTTTAGCGAAGATCTGAAAATACATTATTATTATAATGAGGAATTGTTACGTCTTATTATTATAAACTAAAACCTTAAATGAGATTAAATGAGATAGCACGGCAGGATGCTCAGAAACAGGTACTCTAGCCAAAAAGGTATTCATTATAAAAATTCAAATAAAGAAACATTCTTATTTAAAAATGAGTACATGGTTATTACAAAACAATAGATCAATTAATTATTTCAATCACAAATAGCACATTGGTGTCAAGACAAGAAGAAAACAAATAAACGCATCAATTATAGACCCTCGGTATTAAATCCGGTGTAGTACGAAGCAATGTCGAAAAAGTGGCGTGATCCTTGAAAACAACGAATCACAGGGGCTGATTTTCAAATATAGTGATGGGATTGGATTGCTGAAGTTTCCTAGGGGAGTAGTTTCTAGGAGTGGCGGTGCAGGAGGCTGGAGCGATGGAACAGAATGGAACTGGATGGAAGGCAGTCGTCGAGAGAGCGGAACGCCGTCAACACTGGTGAGTGATTTTAAACTATATCCTGGTTTTCTTGTGCCCATTTTTTTTAATTGTGTGAATTTTCATATCAGTGACCGATTGTTTTAAATTCAGTGATCATTTTAAAATAGTTTAAAGAATAAATTTGTAATTGTGCCGAATGATGCTGTGTGCCACCAAGATGGAGGTCCAGAGCTTTAGCTATTGAAAATAAATTTAAATTAGAATCACGTGTGATTTAAGTAAAAGCGAAGATCATAAACATTGTTGATGGTTGATTATTATCTTGGGCTTCCTAGCGGTTGTTGCTTAAACTTTACGCTTTGCGTATTTGTTTAAATTTGGATTTTCGGCATGGTGCCTACTTGTAGATTACCAGACTAGTCCGAACGTCCAACAGCAGGCGTTGTTAGCTTGAAATAAAATTAACTATTATTATAGTAACTTAATTTTCTAAATTATTTTAAAGAAAAGATAAAAATTATAACTTTATGCATTGAGCTACTAAATTAAAGATCTCGGTTCGTGGATATTTAGCAATAGTTTAAGGATTAATGATTTAATTGTAGATTAAAATCACGCGTAGTTTAAATAAAGGTCAAGAGTACTTACCCACTTAAAGGATAGTACCTACCTATGAAACTTAATTGTGATTTAAGGATTACCAAATAGATAATAATAATTAAATTAATTAAAAGGATTTCGTCATAACTTTACCCATTGAGGTGCTGCAGATTTTATATGGAGTTTTTTTAATTGCGGGAATTTAACACTGCAGATTATTATGTAAATACAAAAGAAAGAGAGCTTAGAAAGTAGTCTTGGTCACTGACTGAAAATACTTGTGTCCTTTTGTGCTTTAGGATGCGTTTTCTTAGGTCCTGTTCGACGGGGAGCTACTTTCCTGAGATTATTTTAATCCAGTTATATAATTGAATTTATTCTTTGTGCATGTGTGTTTGTTTTTTAGAATCTTTTATTTTTGCATTTTGTGTTCTTTCGGTGTTTGTTTTCAGGATGTATCGTGTTGTGTGTGTTAATTGAGTGAAATACCTAGTGTATAAACAATATTCGTGAATAAAATAAATTAAAATAGAATTAAATCAAATAAAGTGAAATTAGATTAAATTAAAATAAAATCAAATTAAATCGTACTAAATAAAATAAAATCGAATTAAATCAAATAAATTGAAATTAGATTAAATTAAAAATAAAATAAAATAGCTTAATCAAATAAAATCGAACTAAATAAAATAAAATCGAATTAAATCAAATAAAGTGAAATTAGTTTAAATTAATATAAAATCAAATCAAATCAAATTAAATCAAACTAAATAAATTAAATAGAGTTAAATCAAATAAAGTAAAATCAGATTATATTAATGTAGTATATTGTAGTGGTAGGGCTCTGTTGCATAGCCCGCCTGGGGAAGTACCACACCTTTGCCAGTTATTCCACCGCCAAGCAGTAATGTGCAAACATTACTGTGTTTCGGTTGGAAGGGCATTGTTTCCAGAGAAATTACAAGGCAAATAAGAGATTAAACATCTTATATCTCAGGGTGACGAGCGCAGTGCTGTTGCCATGCAGTTTCTTGAATTATAAGAATTCAAAATTCTGGATGGCGCAGACCTGTATAGGGGCAAACGTGACGTTTAACATCAGGCGAGCGTTTTGCTCGTCTCGTCTCTCAATATCATAAAAAAAAAAAAAAAAAAAAATAAATAAAAAAAAAAAAATGTAAAATAAAATTAGATTAAATCAACAAAGTAAAATCATAATAAAATAAAATAGTTCAAGCTAGCTCAATTCGGTGCAGTAAATAATAAAATAAATGTAAACGGTATAAACGGTGGTATTGTGTTCATCCTATGGGCCGGAGGTCCCGGGTTGGATTCCTGATCCGACGGTTATTGAGTGATGAATTTGAGTACCTGTTCTGAGTCTGGGCGTTAGTAGGATCTACTATAGCGTATACACTATTACGTTTATGCTAGGTCGTGGGTTCGATTCCCGACTGATATGTTATTAGAGTCTGGGCGTTAGTAGGATCTACTATAGCGTATACACTATTACGTTATGCTAGGTCGTGGGTTCGATCCCCGACTGATATGTTATTAGAGTCTGGGCGTTAGTAGGATCTACTATAGCGTATACACTATTACGTTTATGTTAGGTCGCGGGTTCGATTCCCGACTGATATGTTATTAGAGTCTGGGCGTTAGTAGGATCTACTATAGCGTATACACGATTACGTTTATGTTAGGTCGCGGGTTCGATTCCCGGCCGATGTGTTATTAGCAGAGTCTTAGTTAAGGTTAAGCTTAGTCAAGTCTTAATTTAAGTCTTGGTCAATTCAAGTAAATCGGACAGCCGATCAGGTTGTAGAAATCTACTGTAAAGTAAATAGGTACGTTTACGATTAAAGTAGATCGGACAGCCGATCAGTTTGTAGAATATACTATAAAATATATAAGCTAACGATTAAAGTAAATCGGACAGCCGATCAGTTTGCCGAATCTATTATGAATGCCTACAATTAAAGTAAATCGGGCAGCCGATTAGTTTGCCAAGTTAGCCATTCGAAGTTATACGAACTATCTCGAATGGTTGACAATAGTTGCTGTCAGATGAGCGGCCAACTATAGTTTGACGAGTAACTATTTAATATACGAATAAATGTAAAGTAGATCGGAAGTCTCTTTACTA
Source organism: Alcis repandata (assembly GCA_949125135.1). Taxonomy (NCBI): domain Eukaryota; kingdom Metazoa; phylum Arthropoda; class Insecta; order Lepidoptera; family Geometridae; genus Alcis; species Alcis repandata. Next base: position 2,071,206 of record OX421226.1, on the reverse strand, counting down.
TTTTAATATAATTTACACAACGTGAATTCACGTGATGTTTGACTCACCAAGTCTTACATATTATAATATTTTGACTCACCAAGTCTTACATATTATATTTTGACTCACCAAGTCTTACATTTAATGGAACATAGGTTCTGAATCGACACGATGACATTTAAGTCAATTTACCTCTTCAATTCGAAGGTCAACGATGATCTTTCTTTACACACTACTTTTATCGAAGGTTTCTATGGAAAGATCCTTTTGCTGATAATTATCTGAGCTGTAACATGGAGCGATATCTCCGAGGTTACCCTTGACTCCAACGGGATGACAGGCACCTCTTATGTCTATGGTTTAGTAATTGTTGGTTGTCTTCGTAAGATACTAAAGGCTTCCACGGAAAGTACCTTACTGGTAATTATCTAACCTAAGCATGGAACTATGTTTCCGAGGTTACCCTTGATTCCAACGGGATGACAGGCACCTCATTATGCCGATGGTTTCTTAATTGCTAGTCTTCTTCATTTAGTCTACTGGTAGAAAGTTCTATCTGAGACTGACGACTTGAGATGGTAACGGGAGAGTTACATTCATCTTTATCACACTATGTGTTAGACTTGGTTGTCTAATTAGATGCTTTTGGATAAAGGTTCCGGAGTATGTATTTACACACTAACTTCAGAATAAAACGATATTCTAGTTGGTTGTTCACTGCAGTCGCTATATTGCGTTAGGCAGTTAGGTGGTTAGGTAGGGGTCGAAAGGGATTGCATTCGTTCTTCCGGGACCAGATTCATTACCTTAAGGTAATGAGTAAGCTCCTTGATGAATAAATGTGTGAAAGGTAAAAAATGAAGGATGTAATGACTGACAGACTGACTGACATTTGCCAAAAGATTATGTCCTCTTCTCTTAGCTTTTGGGTTGTTATAATATTCAAATATGTTGAATATGATAGTTGAATATGATAACGACGTTTAAGTCAGGCGCTCTAATGTTAGGAACACACAGAGGTGTGTATTTGTACACGTAAAAACGGAAGAGTGTATCCAGTCTGGGCCGAAACACATTGCTTACCGCGGTGGAGGGGCGGGGCCATAGCCAACAATTTATGTGTACAAATACATACAAACATAATACATAAAAACCATAAAATAAATAACAAAAAAATATTTGGTGTAAAATCTTAGTAAAGTCTTAGTAAAATATTGTTCTGAACTTATTAGGCTTGAAACTAGTCCAAAACTATAATTTAGAATATATTTCGTATCATATTTGATAATTATTTAAGTCAATTTTACATTAGGAATACTAAGAAAAATAGTTAAGGGTTAAAACCTAGCATACCCTTTATGAATAACCCTATATAACTTACGTAGTAGGAATCTTGTAGCTTAGAGTAAGTCAATTTGTTAGGAAATCTATTCAGGTAGCTCGGTTGCTCATACTTATTCGTAACTTAGGTTCTACGATCACAACGCAAGGTTTTCCCACTAGACAATCACTTGGCCATAACAGTAGGTTAACGTTAGCAATCGAAAAATTTAGGTATAGCTAGTAATACATAGTTTGCATATAGGTAGATAGAATAGATTTAATAAATAAGTAGATATGTTTTTTTAATAATAGGGTAGGGGTTTTTACAGTACCAAAAGGTTGCCAACCCCTAATCTGCACTAATATTATAAAGAGGAAAAATTTGTATTTTTGGATGTTTGTATATAAATTTATTAAATCGAAATTAATAAATAAACCGAATAAACTCAAAACCACTGGACCGATTTTGAAAATTCTTGCATCAATATAAAGCTACATCGTTAGCGAGTAACATAGACTATATTTAACATACCCGTGCGAACCCGTTGAAGAATCTATTTGGTTTCACAATAAATTATTTATTGTAAAACACGACTGAAAAAAACTGTTTTCTTTATTCGGAAAATAATTTAGAGCCAGTGGGCCTCCACTCCTTTGTTGCCCCGAGGCCTCCAGACCTCCAAATCCGGCCCTGGTGGCAGGCTATCTACAAACTCCACTTCGTGCTAGAATCCCATACGACTGAGTACTTATTGTATACGCTTACCTACTGTTATGCTTACTTAGCACATCCAATAAATGTAGTTGGAGAGACTGTTGGGAAACATATTAGAATATTGTTAAATAAAAAAATATTTAAATATAACACTTTAATGACAAAATCTAACTATTGAGTACTACAGGATAAGGCTGTACAAGTGTACACTACATCCATCATCACTCCATTGAAATACTAAGCAAAATTCATTATAATACACATAGTATTATTTTCAGCCACGCGCCGTTAAACGGCGCTAGTGTCGCCTTGTGATGGAAAAGTTAAAAACACAAACTACTTCCATATTACTTTTATCTATAGTTCTCAATGATTGGTTGTACTATAGATACTTGTCTTATCCTTTACATAAAACTACATTTACAAAGAAAGCAGAGATGGCTTAACTTTATTTTTATAGCATGGTAAGTAGGGTGCGATCAATTATATGTATTACAGTTTCTATTAGAAGTTATATCATATGCTCAACTGGTTTAACATATAGTTGAACATATTGGACTATGCCTTCTACAATAATATTTTATTAAATACATTGGCGCCGATTCTACTGACTAAAATAAACTGAGAGGACTAAAACTACCTATCTCATTCAATGAGAAAAAGATGATGGTTTAACTTGAGGAACTATGAATTTAGTTTTAAAAAATTGGTCAAACAGAATTGACACTAATATAGCACTAGCTTTTGTTCAGTAGTTTTCTTTGTTTTAGATAAACCTCTGTGACATTATAATATTCGAAGTCTAAGACTATGACAGTTCAGTCTGCATAATATCTTAAATATTACGAAGGTCGACTTTTAGGGGTTGGTGGAGGGTAGGTTGTCTGGGGTGATTATTCAATCCAAAATGAACATGGATTTACTTTCCTTTTTTTCACTACATCACTATTTACTCAAGATATTTGCCAGTCAATATACCTATGTTAGACCTTCCCGCTTCTTCCATTCACTTTTCAACTGTGCCATCTTCTTCTTTTTGTACTCTGACCTCTTGTACTTTTTTTCGTCAACTCTCCTCTTCTGTGCAGCAACACTCTCTTCTCCATTCAACTGATCGTCCATCTTGGCGATGATCATTTCCCGCGCCAGCTTCCGGTTTTCATCTTGACTTCTGCTTAAGTGGCATTTTACTACAATACCTGAAATAAGACATAGGAAAGAGTTAAAATTGATAGTCATCATTTGACCTGATTATTGTCAATTGATTGTTATCACTTGCCCTGAGTATTGTCAATTGATTGTCATCACTTGCTCTGATTGACATCAATTGCTCTAATGAGCATGGAAAGCTGGATATGGTGACACAACAGTCTTACGTTTACAAAAACAGAATATGTTGTTTAAAATTTCACTATTGAGTGTTACTATTGCCAATACTAACATGTGTTTAAAAACCTTGTTTACAGAAAAAGTTTGAATGGAGCTGAGCCTTACCTGTAGGTATGTGTGTTAACACAACACAGTTGGAGTTCTTATTGACTGCTGAGCCACCGGGGCCGCTACCTCTCACAAATTGTTCGCTTAAATCAGTCTCGTTGATTTTAGGCACGCGTGAGTAGTCTATGTGTTTTAGGGCCACAAGCATGGGCCGTAAGGAGGTGACCCGGCAGAGGGTCAGAGCATTCTGCAGTAGCATAATTTGTTACACTACAGATCCACGGCGTAGCAATGCTACACCTTTCTGTAACAACCATATAAATAAAATTAGTGTTGATTGAATAAGTTTATATAGGATGCTTTCAAGCCTCCTCAAGGGCTCTACCAAGGCTTGTGGTAGGACTAACTATTGGGGTTTAATAATAAAATCTTAGAAATCTTTGTAGGAAGTTTGTATAGGCTCGGTGGCTAATTAGTCCTTACACATAAATAAAACTGTAGACGAGAAAAATCTGACCGTCCCTTTGTTACCACAGCAGTCACCACACTAAGACTACTGAGCGGATTTTAGTGAAATTTGGTATTATAATTACTTATGGATCAATACATAGTATACTTTTTGTCCCAGAAAAATTAAGTTTCTGTAAGATAGCTGGTGAAACCACAGGGCATAGCTAGTTCACAACAAAATGGTTGGTCAAAGACGATCATGTTCCCTATTATTCTACTGCTTGACTACTAAAAACGGGTAGTACTGCTGCACCCAGACAACCAAGGAGTCAATGTCAATTAGAAATACATAACCTAGCTTTAGCAAGGTTAATATCAAAAGGCAGGTACCTGGTAAGCAAAAGATATATCTCCGGAATTACTCAGAGCCTTATTTCTTTTAAATTCTGTTGAGATTCTCTGCCTGAAGTAAGCGGGGTCAGTAAGAGATAAGCGACGGGAGTAACTAATCAAGTTTTTGTAAAGTCTCAGAACTTCAGGTCTTGTGACTGGCATATTTATATCTAATGAAAAATTCTTGATTACACCTAGTTTCCCTTGCAAACCATTTCGTTTTAGACTACTGATATATTTTTTTGGTTTTTCTAGTTCAGCTGGATCAGCCCAAAACAGAAAATTTATAGGTTATTTTCTGTGACACTGACTTTTGTTGAAATGTTGAGTGTTGATAGTTGACTTGACATCGACAAAAATTCAAAATGACATCATTTTTATAATTAGCCAACTAGACTGGCAACTCCAGGGAAGTCCCTGTGATCTAAAAATGTTTCATATTAAAAACTTTTACCGTCAAAGTGGGTAGGATAGGTATCATAGTGTAATAGATATTTCCGTAATTTCTGGTTTGATTATTGTAGTGCTTTAAATCTAGTGAATAATTTCAATCGAATTTGATTGATTAGAATGAGGTATTGATAATTTCTTGTATCAGCTATGCATAATACTTATTATATTGTCGAATTACGCCTCCCAGTACCAAAAGATTTTTTAATATCAATAATTTAACAAATAATAAACGAAATGTAGTAGGAATTTCAAATAATCCATCCGCAACTCAGGGTTTTTATACGATTCATGGCTGAAATATTTCTAATAAGATCGCGAAAAGTGGAGAGAGGGTGGAAGGCCTTTGCCTTGCAGTGGGACATAATGGCTCAGTAAAAAAAAAATGATTGTCTGGTAAAGTTGGTTTACGGACGATAGTTTAACGTGAAAACGTTACAAAACATTGATGAAATGATTGCATACTTTTCTCGCTCCGATCGTGACGTTACAATGAGCGTAACGGGACACTTTTTCGTGCGTGCAGCCGGCGTTCATCGATTTATTAAACGTTGTACGTCAAAATCCAAATTAGGCTGGTAAGTACTTACTTACCTAATCTCTGTAAATTATTATTTGGCTACGCAAGGGAGTTTTAAGTTTTCCATATGGTAGCACTGACTGAGAGAAAAAAAATAAAGTTTTAAAACAAAGTGGTGTTCGTGCTGAATGCTGAAGTTTTGTTAGTTCATAATTATTTAACAGGAAATGTTACGATCAGACACAAAAGTAAGAGATCAAAGGCCGATGTCTTCTAATACTGGCGGTAACATGAATACAATATGTATGGAAATTATTTCCGAAATTGAGAAAGAGTTGTTGGACTGCCCTTACGATATGATTTCTCTAGTTTTCCTGTTGTACGAGGTTCCAGATACGGCGCTTCAGAGGCTCCTCGTTTACCAGAGAGTTTCAAAAGACGTTTACGCTACTAATATGAATTTATTACGTGAATGGATGCTACAGGCTAAAGCGAAACCCACTTGGAGAGAAGAATTCTTGGAGGCATTACTCATATGTCAGTTATATGGTATTGTCAGGAAACTGGGGTTTAACGTTCAAAATATGAAACGACAATACCAGCCCGATGATGTTCATTTCAATATTTATGTGAATCGAACAAAGAAAACACTGTACAAGTTGTGTGAAAACATGGACACGGCCAATTTTAACATGTTAAAGAGAACTCTTCATACTTACCATATTTACACAAGTGAGTACGACAGCTGCGAACTGGTCTTCCTGAAGCTAATGTCTGAAAAGATTATCTCTCTAACCGAATTTGGTTTGGACAAGAAAGCACTTGAACATGACTTTAACTTTGATAAACTTGTAAAACTTATTCAAAAACTACCCGGTTTGGAGTCATTTGCTAATGAACTTTGGATGATTGAAAACCGAAGGAATGGGGAATGTATAGGACATCCTGTAGCTGCCAGCTCCCCATCTGTGAACCACACATCAGATATCTGTTCAGTCTCTCCACAGCCCGCAGTGGAACAGCATTATATTAATCATGATTTTGATGCCTTATATGAATTGCTTGGCGATTTGCAAATAGATGAAAATGATATTCAATCTGACTCAAGAACAATTGCCAAAGACAGATATCAAATAAAAGACCCCAACAGAGTTGGGGTGTGCCTCATAATTAATCAAGAAGATTTTCACTTCTGCGACCAAAGCATCGAGGACAAAAACCTTAGAGCCTCTCTGCCTAGAAGAAATGGTTCCACATATGATAAAATTGAATTAAAGAAAACAATGTCTTCCATGAACTTTGAAGTAATAACAGAAGATAATTTAAACTCTGTTGATATGCTTGATTTTATCAAAAATAGCTTAAAGAAGCATGTCAGAAGGTCTACAAGCATTTTTATGCTTTGTATTATGTCCCATGGGGTCAGAGATCATGTATATGCAGCAGACAGTTTAAAAGTAAAAATTGAACACATCCAGAACCTTCTAGATTCCGATGATTTCGGTTTGTCAGGCATTCCGAAAGTCCTTATAATACAGGCTTGCCAAGTTGATGACGAACCACAAACCAGATTAGTGGCTGATTCACCAAGCTCAAATCAATTTAGCTTGCGCAAGATGGACTTTCTAATATATTGGGCCACCTCCCCCGAGTTAGAAGCTTTCAGATCAGAAGGTGCAGGTTCAATATTCATTCAATTTCTTTGTAAGGTTATTAGAAAACGAGGGAAACAGGAACGTTTGGATGATATTTTTATCAAAGTCAACTATGCCGTCTCTGCATACTGCAAGAAAAACATGGTCCCGCAAGCACCAGTTTTCGTAAATTCTTTGGTAAAAAAACTATATTTATATAACTCATCTGACTAGATTACTAAGGTTTTAACTTCTACTGGCTATAATTTTTTGTAAAAGAATTAGCAATGGTAATCACAGTTTGTGTTTTAATTCAGTTTTATAATTCACTGCAGCTGTCAGAATGATTCTTATCACAGCTCAAGGACTCGAGCATGAACTATTTTACAATCCTGACAAAACAGGATAGGTTAAATCTCTCTTTTATGATAATTTTGTCATGCTTTACGAAAATGAATCGATAATTATGCTACACATAATTTTAGTTATAAGTATATTTAAACTCCATAATCAATTTGTTAATCTATAAAATCGATTGGATTTGTTTAATGGTATATTCTAAACTATGACAAATTTTTGAGATAATAAATACTATTTTTACTAATCAAACTATTTTTATTTTCATGAAATATTTTCTAAATTTATATTCACATCGGTTTTTGTAAAGTCCATTACAGCCGCTTCCAAGTCTTTGCGTTCTTCATCTGTTTTGAGTTGTGACCACATACTGTCCAAATATGCTCTTTGATGTCTTTGGATGAATCTGAAACTGTGTTTTAACGTAGCACCTACATGCAGTGTGTTTAGTCGAACTTCTAGATTGCCAATTTTAGTAACAAAAGGTAGAGCGCTTGTGACATATCTATGTGGGCCGTGACGTGATCTTACAATGGCAATTCTAGTATTTTCATTGCAATATTTGGTCAGAAAGCCAAACTTAACTGCAGCAACCCCAAAATCTCCATATAGTTGCTGAATCTTATTTAGAAGAGTATCATGAAATATTCTTGACTTCAGTGAAAGGGGTTTATTTTCAGGAACCATTGGACAAGTAATATCCACTGTGACATATCTAAAATAAATTAAATTATATTAGAAAGCGAACGCACGAAGCATGAAAGAACAGATTACTTAGAATTATTCCTACCTATTCTTGTAACGGACCATGGCTTATTTTACTCCAAACAAAAAACTTTATCAAGTTATTTTTATTTCCAGGTATAATAAAAAATATAACTAAGCACTGTGTTAAAACTTTAGCTTAATTAGAAGGCTTAGCAAAAAACTTAATTAGAGTACATTATAATTATTCTCGCATTTACATTATTTTGTTTTGTAGTTTTTAGGTTACAATTATAGAAATAATAGCCTAATAATAGTGATGAGGTTTATGTCACTGTCAAAACTTAGAATTTTTTTTACTGTTTAGTGTTGTACACACCTAATGGAAAACCGGTAAAGTCGTGAAAAAAAATGTTGAAAAATTATCAAAAACATCTAACCATAATTTATACACGTTCCGTTTGCTCCTGAAAATCCACAAGAATAGCAAAAGCGTTACATTGCGCGGAGCCAAAAATTTAAAAAAGAATTCTAAATAATTAGAATGAGTGCTGTCTCTTTCTAACACAAGAAAATTAGACGTCATTGTCTAGTATCACTTATAAACACGCTAATTTAGAGCTTTGTCGAACTATATTTCATATTTATTTTCCATTCATTCAAATGACAGAAGGTTATCACGGGTGAAACTTGTTTATAGCATTGCTTAGTTATCTGCCTGCATTCCAAGGCTATTTATTTATTACAAGATTAAGAACCTAATGATAACATTTATTCGTTTTGTGCTGAATGGTCACATTAGCAGCCTTTTTAATAAGGAGGAAATTGTGTATATTCAAAGTAATAATTTAGTAATAAATTATTTTAACTACATTGTGCATAACATTTGTCAAAGGGTTAAGAAATCAATAATATGAGTGAAGAAGCATATTTTATTGGCGTAGACGTAGGCTCTGGCAGCGCACGGGCTGCCCTTGTGGACTATAAAGGTCATGTTGTTAAAAGTTCAGTAAGAGAAATCCAAACATGGAAGCCAATTGTGGATTATTATGAGCAATCATCGAGAGACATTTGGGAAACTTGCATTTATGTCATAAAGGTAAAAATATTATTTTTCTAAATGTTAATATTTATATTTAACTATTATTAGATATTATTTATTTTGTAAATGAAATTATTTGTAATTTTAAACATGTAAATTTGTACCAAGAATTTTGTTTTAGCAAGTAGTTAGTAACATAAATCCTACATTGGTGAAAGGAATAGGATTTGATGCGACCTGCTCATTGGTTGCTTTAGATAAAAATGGAAATCCAATGGCTGTTAACAACACAAGTACTAATGAACAGAACATCATTATGTGGATGGATCACAGGGCACAAGCGGAAGCGGATTTCATAAATAAAACTGGCCACGGAATACTTGAGTATGTGGGAGGAAAAGTAAGTTTGGAAATGGAAATGCCAAAATTATTGTGGTTGAAAAGGAATCTCGCAACTAAATGGCCCCAATTTGGATATTTCTTTGACCTGCCAGACTTTTTGACATGGAAGGCTACAGGGTCCTACAGTAGATCACTTTGTTCTCTAGTTTGTAAATGGAACTATGAATGTTCCATTGATGGCTACCAAGGCTGGAATGAAAGTTTTTTAAAAGAAATTGGCTTAGAAGATTTGGCCGAGAATAATTTTGTAAAAATTGGTAACAAAGTTCAGATGCCCGGTGATTTTTGTGGAGGTTTAAGTGAAAACGTCGCAAAAATTTTGGGTCTTAGACCAAACATACCTGTTGCGACTTCCATAATAGATGCACACGCTGGTGGTCTTGGTATGATTGGAGCGTCAGCTAAAGACGTTGACAAAGAAATGACATCAAGACTCAGCCTTATTTGTGGGACTTCAACTTGTCACATGGCAGTTCATGAAAAAGCAGTTATGGTGGAAGGAATTTGGGGTCCTTACTTTAGTGCAATGGTGCCAAAAATGTGGTTAAATGAAGCAGGACAAAGTGCCTCAGGAATGTTGCTTGACCATATTATCGCTAGCCACCCAGCTGGCATTGAGTTACTCAAGACGAAAAGTACTGGAGAGTAAGCAATATTTTTTTAGTATTTGAATTATTAGAATGTGCTTTAGAACAAACGTAATAATAATACAATTCTTGCAGAGTACGAAACCATTTAAGAGAACTTCTTTCAAATATAGCCAAAAAGCAGTGCGTAGCCGACGTCAGTTTTCTGACGAAAGATGTTCATGTTTGGCCTGATTTTCACGGAAACCGATCGCCAATAGCTGATCCTGCTATGCGAGGCATGATTAGTGGGTTATCTATTAATAAGAGTGAAGAAAACCTTGCCGTTTTGTATTTAGCTACTTTACAAGCTCTTTCTGTAAGTGTCTCTTAATCTTAAAATTCGTATTTTTTACGTAATTTAGAATAATTGTTAAATAATTACCTATCTTTTATGTTTTGATTTCAGTATGGCACCCGACACATTATCGATGCCTTAGTATTAGCAGGCTATAAACCTTTCAAATCTATTCTGATTTGCGGTGGTATTACCAAAGATCCACTCTTTGTCCAAACTCAAGCAGATGCTGTTGAATTGCCGATTTTAAAGCCACATGAAAAGGATTCTGTGTTAGTTGGATCTGCAATACTAGGCGCTTGTGCTTCTCAATATTTTAGTAATGTTGAAGAGGCTATTCAAAAGATGGGTGGATCTGCAGACATTATTGAACCTAACAAAAAAACTAAGACATTTCATGATAAAAAATATCGCGTTTTTCTGAGAATGTTTCAAGATCAGCTAAAGTACAAAGCCATAATGAATTCACATGAATAGAATACTTGCCTATTATTCTATTATTATTATCATAGCAATGTCAATATGTATGTAGCCTTAGGTAAATATACAGGGTAAAAGATTAAACAAAATTATTATTATATTATTCATACCTAATAAAATTTGGTTTGGTGGGAGATAAAACAAGAATTACAACTTTATTATTTTAAATACATATCTTGTCATTTTGAAATAACTTAGCGTCTCTTGCTCGAGCAAGAGTGATCGAGTGTGAGCAGGAGCGCACAAACAAGCTGGTGTGAGCGGGATAGCATATCATCACTGTCGCAATCCCGATTGCTATTGCTATCTAGGCACAAACCATTATATTTTTTAACAAGTATGTTCCTATGATCGTATCTAATGTTTTTAGAATACAACGATACAACGACCACAAACGAGTTTGACTTGTTGCGTCTTTTTAACCGACTTCAAAAAAGGAGGAGGTTATCAATTCGACTGTATGTTTTTTTTTTATCATTTTTTTTTTATGTTTGTTATCTCATAACTTTTGACTGGGTGAATCGATTTTGATGATTCTTTTTTTATTAGAAAGCTGACGCTTCCCATTTGGTCCCATTTCAATTTAGTCCAGTTCTGATAATGGTATCCATGAGAAAACTATATAAGTCTTAAATTTGCATTAAGTACGTGCGCGACAAATAGATGAATAACTATCAATAGTCGGTCTCTTGAAGTCGGTTTTTGTTTTTTGTTTTGTAAAATAATGTTCTTGTTAGATGTTATCTTGTTTATGCGGCCTGCGTTTAAAATACCTAATCTGTAATACGAATTGACCAAGCTTAATTTCAAACATACCATAAATTAGTAGACACAGTTAATAAACAGTTATTAGACAGGTACAGTTATTATTAATTATCAGTTAACTTTCCGCTGTAAGTTAAATTTAATAAAATAGGATTGTCTGCTGATCAATTTGTGCTTTATATCGCCGATAAATTGAATCATTCATAGACGATAATTGATCGTTTCATTCACAGACCACGTTGTGTTAGAGAAAACCGGGATTTTGCCGATTTTTTTATAACCTGTAGTATTATGCTATCTATAAAAAATACTGTTGTCTATGGGTAAAATACAGATTTATTCACTCACTTCATTCATTTTTACATGATTTTTACTCTGTGGCAGAGCGCCACCTTGATTGAACGTTGAAATTTATTCTTGGTTGTATTATATTTACAAGCTTTGCCTTAGTAATTTTTACTAGAAAAATGATAAGCCATCTAGAGAATACTAGACTATCTAGCCATTTTAAGATATATATCTAAAATCTAGTGTCAATATTGACAAGCAGCTGAAGCAGGTTTGTATAACCCAATAAAATAAAGGTTGCTAGTACCCCTACAATTTTGTACGAACCAAGGTATTTGTGATTTGGTTGTATTACCTTAATCAATATCCGTTCGATGCCTTTCCCAACAAGACAAATTCTTTTGTAATCGTTGTAGTTTTGCTTGAATCTAGACTCATTTCAGGTTAAAATGTCTAAACGTGCCGCCGAGGATAGCGGCAATGGCAGCGGCCAGCCCGCAATCAAGAAGGTTCACTTCGAACCACACCTCATCGGCCCCGTTTCCACACTCGAGGAAATGGACATCAAAGTACTTCAATTCCAAAACAAGAAACTAGCTCAGGTTTGTATTTACTAACGAGTAGGTAGCCTAAAATCATATTTACTTATTACAGCTTGGTACAGCAACTTATGGGACTAAACATGACATGTCACAATCAGCTGTTTTTGTTAGTTACAGTATGAAGCCAAACAATTCAATGTCATAAGAGGTACCTTAAATGTAAAGATTAATTACGCCAACACCTGAGCACTCAGTGCAACCGGATCAAGCGAGTTGATTGCCCTATTTGTTCATGACCACTGCTTATTATGGGTATAACCTATTTACCACCAGTAACAGTACCTTTAGTATGAGTTTGCTTGCTCTATATAGAAGCAATAAACTTTGTTTGTAAATGAAATTGGCAGTATGAGATACAATTCTATGAAAATTTACCTGATTTCGATCATCAAGCACTTCAAATATCAAACAACATTAAAAGATTTCTCTACTGGTAAAAAAAGAATGAAGTTAAATTTCAAGGATGTTCATTTGGCTCGGTGGTTGATTGCATAATCTTAGTAGTCCAGTAAATAAATCTAACAAAGGTAGCTTATCCCCTGGGTTCACACAAGCCACTTTTCATCCTGATAAATGTATAGTTCCTGTAGAATAATAAGGAAAATATGGGGGCTTGAGGGCATACTTGCTATTATGCTATTATGATTACCTCTTTCTTTCTTGAAATAAGGAGTAAATTTAGTGTTAATCCGGGGTAATCTACCACAATTCCAAATGTAATCCAAATCTATTTCCCCATTACTAAGTTGAGTTTGAACTTTGCACACAAACTTTTAGTGTGATAGCATTTGTGCATTTTTATCTATTTCCACCAACGTTTTTTGTCCAGAGAATCGAACAACGTCACAGATGCGAGGCGGAGCTCCGTGCTCGGATCGAACAGCTGGAGAAGCGCCAGACACAGGACGACGCAGTGCTGTGTGTCGTGAACCGATACTGGAACCTGCTCAATGAAGACATCAGGGTGCTACTGCAGAGGTTTGATGCTGAGACTGCTGACGAGTCAGAGAATAAAAGTAAATAGATATTGTATAATTTAGATCATATCATTGATCATAGTTTCCGAATTAGAAGCTGGTAAAATGGGTATGGTTTTTAGCTATGTTGGACTACAGCCATTTTTACACAACTACCCATAAAAGGAATTATAATTTTTAGGGTTTGTGTAGGGTTAGGGGTAAAGGTTCTTAATTGCGCCAAAACTCCTAAACACCCAGATTGATTTTAATGTAAGTTCAGTGTTGTGTGAGTATGTGTATAGTTGAAACCTTTACTCTATTCCGAGCATTTTGCAGTTTAGCATTCCATCTCTACTAAACTATGTAGTGCTCTGACACGTTTCCTCCAATCTCTAGACGAGAATGAGGCCACCACATCATTCCTGATGCAGCTGTCCACATGGGACAAGGAAGAGCTGGACGCGCAGCTCGCCAACCGCGTGCAAGTGAGCAAGCGAGCCGTGGCCAAAGTGTTGCAGGCCTTCGACCGCCTGCAGCAGAGGAACGATAAGATCTGGCGCGCTATCAAGGGGGAAGGGGAAGGTATGATTTATTCTAATTCTAAGTGATATGACCTGCATCAACGTCCCACTTGGGGTATATTGTGCATTGCCCCCCAACTGCCAGCTTACCCAAATCAGCGAAGCTCCATAAAGTAACGGAGCACGGCCTGCAGTAGCTTTCATACCTCTTCCACTTTTATTGTGTCAGGTGTTGTGGAGCTCAGCCTCGATCTTATATCTTTCCTGGACTCGCAGCACAGCAGCATGTGTATGATTTATTGTACTCTTATGCAATTCTGTAGGAATCCTATGTATGTATTATGTAGGCCATAAATAATAGCTGCATTGTAGGTATTATATCTTGTTAAGGAAAAGGGCAAGATAATGGTGTCATACCTTTACCTTGCCTTGTTGTTAAGTTTTATCTATCTATCAATTGTCTATTTATAAATGAAGGCCATTCTCTATGAATTGTCCTATTAAGAGACTATTTTATTACGGAGGAGGAGGAAGATATTAATTCATCTATTTATTTACTGAAACATGCAGGTTATGTGAAACTTATCAGGCAGAAAATTGTTTGGAATTACATATCTGTCCATTTATCAAAGGACAAGGCACATCTTTTCTTAGCTCCTCATTGATTCCGTAGAAGGCGCCCCGGCCCCGTCCTTAGACGAAGTGATTCGCGCGACGAACGAGGAAGTGACGGTGGAGAACCGGCGCCTGCAGGCGCTGAGCACGGCCCTGCACGAGAGCCACCACGCCACCACGCTGCGCCTGGCGCGGCTGCAGGACGCCGCCACCTCGCGCGACACGGAGAACGCCGAGCTCAAGAACCAGATCGACGACCTGCAGTACGAGCTGCTCAAGGTACGAGTATGTGGCGCGTGACGCGCTGAGCGCTGACACCATGCTCGAAGCTGTAAGACTATCAGTCTTACAAAACGCACATTTATCATCTCTCATATATCTATTACTTACTCACACTCATAGGTCATAGCTCCCCACTAAACCCTGTGGGATGCCATGGAACACACACAAAGGCAAAGACAACTAACATTCAGACCCGGAACAGATATTTAAATTCATCATTCAATCATCTGCCCGGCCTGGAGTCCAGCGTCCCGTTATTTCACGCTAATTTTTTAGGATAAATGTAATAAAAGCAGCTTAAACTATATCAGGGTATAAGCTACTTTCATACCAAATTTCATCCTAATTGTGACGATGAACAGTAGGCTACATTCTTTTGTGTATCCCTAACAATGTGTATGCAAAATATCATGATGATCGGTTGAGTAGTTACGGCGTGAAAGCATACTATACAGTCTCATTCGCAATCGGCTGTGCCGTGCGGTTTGTCCTGCGTAGGGATGGAAAGCGGTGTCGATGATTATGAAAAGTTACACATGTATTAATCCAGGGCATGAACTAGCCCTATTCCAAATTTCGTCAAATTCAGTCCAGCCGTTTCAGTGTGAAGGAGTAACAAACACACCAACAAAGTTTGAGAAAGCGTAGAACATTGGTGGAGTTCGTTAGGATTAAGACAGCATAGAACATGTCTCAGAAAACATGCACATTTCCAGATCCGGTCCCGCAACGACAAGCTGGAGAACCACCTCGCGGAGGCCATCGAGAAACTGAAGAGCTACCACCAGGCAGGCGCGGCGCCGGCGGCGGCGGCGGCTGCGGCGGCGGCGGCGGGCCCGGCGGCGGCGCACGCGGGCCCGCTGGCGGCGGCGCGGCTGGAGGACGCGGCGGCGGAGCTCGAGGAGACGCGCGAGCTCGCCAACAACCGCCTGGCCGAGCTCGACCGCCTGCACCGCCAGCACCGGGACACGCTCAAGGAGGTCGAGAAACTCAAGATGGATGTGAGGACCTCTTTACTCCTCAACTAGACTATTCATTCGATTCTAAGTTACCATTTTATGCGCAGCCCGATTGGATGTTCGCCGATAGCTTAACTAGACTGTTTAAAGTTGCTTTTTTATGCTCTGCCCGAGTGGGTGTTTCTCGACAGCTAGAGAATATAGGTGTCTTCAAGTCGAAAGTGAGTCAGTTTCTTTTAGGCGAGTATGCTTCAATGCTTCATCATAGACCGTATCATTGCACACCACCAAACGAGATTGCGGTCAAATGCAAGCCTATCAACAAATAAAATCCTCAAACGAATCGATTTAGTTCAACTTGACTATACCAAGTAAATGTAATGACTACCTACTCCAACTACTCAGAGACACCAATATTATATCCATTACAGAATACCTCCTCAGGCCGAGCATGTCACACTTTGGTGGTTCGCACAACAAAAGTTCCAAGGTCGAGGTTCATAACTGACCTGCTTAAATTTACCCATAAACGTTCTGTCTCCACAAAGAATCGAGCACAGATGAAATACTTTAGAGGTGCTTCGAAATGCGTTTGTATCTCAATCTTAAAAAGTTTTCTTCGTCGACAGTCATTTGCCTGAAGATGTGTATCCACTTGTAATGCTCCTTCACTCCAGATCCGGCAGCTGCCCGAGTCGGTGATAGTGGAGACCACGGAGTACAAGTGCCTGCAGAGTCAGTTCTCGGTGCTCTACAACGAGTCCATGCAGATGAAGACTGCGTTGGACGAGACTCGACTTCAGCTGCAGAACGCCAAGAATCTGCACATGAGGCAGATTGAGATGATGGAGGTTTGTACGCTTGCCATACTGTCATAGTAGAGATCTTTTTAGCGCAAATACCAATAAATAATCAGTAATTAGCAACTTTGTAGGTGCATCAATTCGTCAAAATGGTTTTCTTTTCCTCCAAAGAAAAACTGGACTGCAAATCGAGTTGTAAGTATATCAAGTTCATATTAATTGTAATGACTGCTTGTTCTATTCCATGATTCTAACCATTCTTTCACTATACCGACGTCACTTTTACTCGTGTCTCATCTGGCTCCCCTTTCTATTCAGAGCGAAGAACTATCCCGACAGAAAGCACTACGAGCAGAGATGATCCAACTGGAAGACGTCCTCGGCCAGCTCCGCAAAGAGTACGAGATGTTGCGCATCGAGTTCGAGCAGAACCTGGCGGCCAACGAGCAGACCGGGCCCATCAACCGGGAGATGCGGCACCTCATCACCTCGCTGCAGAACCACAACCAGCAGCTCAAGGGGGAGGTGCACCGGTACAAGCGGAAGTACAAGGATACTAGTCAGGAGCTCAATAAGGTAGCTGGCATTCAGCAGTTCAGACTATCAGCTAGATCTTAGTTTAGTTTAGTTTTATTAACCGACTTCAAAAAAGGAGGAGGTTATCAATTCGTCTGTATGTTTTTTTTTTATTTTTTTTTTTGTTTTTTTTATGTTTGTTACCTCATAACTTTTGACTGGGTGAATCGATTTTGATGATTCTTTTTTTATTAGAAAGCTGACGCTTCCCATTTCAATTTAATCCAATTCTGCTAATGGTATCCATGAGAAAACCATATAAGTCTTAAATTTGCATTAAGTACGTGCGCGACAAATAGATGAATAACTCAATAGTCGGTCTTTTGAAGTCGGTTTTTGTTTTGTAAAAATAATGTTCTTGTTTTAGTACTAAAAAAGCACATGTCAAATTACATTTACAATTACAAAAATTAATACATTCGGAAAAATAAAATAAAAAAGGGTCTTAAGGGTCTTACTTGTAAAACTTGCTGCTTCATCACTGCTTGAAATACTTCGATAACTTCTCGCTGACGTAAAATGTTACGCGCAAAAATAAGACGGACAATTTTAAGCAGGGTTTATTAGACAGACCCTGAATGTCCTTCTCGGTAACAGTATTGTAGAGTCAACCATTCGATGTGTATTTAATCGGTCTGTATTTTATCTATAGTTTTCTACAAGTATTCTTGAGTAAAAATATAATATAACTATAGCTGACACCCGGCGGTTTCATCCACTGTTTTTTTATAT
The DNA here is from genome assembly GCA_949125135.1 of Alcis repandata. NCBI lineage: Eukaryota > Metazoa > Arthropoda > Insecta > Lepidoptera > Geometridae > Alcis > Alcis repandata. The sequence continues at coordinate 2,053,293 of OX421226.1, read as the reverse complement.
ATTTTTTTTACTTTTAAACCTTCCCTGAACTTTCACAAATATTTCAAGATCAAAATTAGCGAAATCGGTCCAACCATTCTCGAGTTTTAGCCAGACAAACGAACAGCGATTCATTTTTATTATATAAGATTTGTAAGTAAGATGATTTTTGATAAAAGTAAGTTAGTAGTGTTCCATGTGCTAATCGACTTATAGTTAACTAGCTGTTCCCTGCCACGCTTTGATGTGGATAAAAAAAAAAAATAAAAAAAAAATAGCCTATGTTACTTTAATGTAGCATTCGAGTGGTGAAAGAATTTTTGAAATCGGTCCAGTAGTTTTTGAGTTTATTCCACACAAACATCCAAAAATACAAAAATACAAATCTTTCCTCTTTATAATATTAGTATAGATTATTTTTGGAGGGAATTCAGTGTTCTAATTACTCTTTAGTAATAATAGTAATTAATGGAAGTTCCATAAATTAGTGATTAGATTATGATGGTTCCATAATGAAACCATGATAACGAGTGTCATTTTGTACTAGGCGCGCAAGGAGACCGAGGAGGCGGCGGCGCGCGGCGGCGGGGGCGCGGCGCCGGCCGCCGAGCCGCCCGACGAGAAGCCGCTCGCGGTCAAGAAGGAGGAGCCCGACCCGGAGGTAGGCGCTACTTTCATTTTTCGGCAAAACCACGAACGGGCCGTGGGCAAGGAATGTCGGCGTTAGCAGTTCAAAATTATTCACGTATCCCTACAAGCAACCGTTAACACCAGGCGCGCGACGCAGTGCCCGGCGGGAGGCGGGCTTGTAGTCTCTGATGAAGACGAAACTAGTCCTAATGTATATTGCCCAATTAATTATAAAGAAAAATTTGCATCAATTGTTCATGATGTAATAATGTTTGTTGCATAACGTCTCCGGCCTGTGTCGGAGGAGAATACTCACGAACTTAATATTACTTATTTCACTAAATATAGTTTAAAAATGTCATAATGAAATCTCAGATCAAGTAGAAATGCAGAGAGTTATTCCATCGGACGTCTTATTTACTTTTGCGTAATTTTTGCTGTGTTATTTATTCATCATCATTTTATTTATTTGTCTTGTTCACGTTTTCTGATCAACTGACGTAAGAACTGCCGATCGATTCGGGTAGTTTTTATGCGTCAATATGTGCTTGAATTATACGTACAAGAACAGGAGGGTAGTTTTTGGCTTCACTTGGATCTAAGGCGGGACTCGCTGCCTTCTTTATCTGAGTAATGAAATAAACATAGTACAAGGTGTTGTGTTGGGACGACAGGCGGGCTTGGGCGGCGAGGCGGCGGCCGGGGGCGGCGGCGGGGGCGCGGGCGGGGGCTGCCCGGCCGCCCGGGAGCACACGCGGGCCAAGCTGCAGGAACACGAGCTGGCGGTCAAGGAGCTCAAGATGCAGCTCAAGTGAGGACTACATACTAGCTTCTTTGCAATGAGTGACGAGACGACCAAATCGCTCGCCTAATCCTCGGCTTGGCGCAAAATGTCCTTAACTGCAAAAGTCACTGTTTTAATATAAAAAAGTAACGTAGTTATGACACTTTTTGTTCATAATTATTGTGTTTGATTGAGTCTGATACTCCGACTAATTACGATCGCATTAGGTGATCTTTTTCGAGGAGTAACAAGCGTGATGCGCTTGAAATCGTATCCAGCCTGGCACTGATTTTGCAGTTAATGACTTCTTGCAGTAAGCCAATGTAATATTAAACGTCACGTTTGCCCTTAACAGGTCTGCGCCTCCCAGAATTTAGAGCTCTTAGAATTCAAGACCCTGCGCAGCACAGCACTGCGCTCGTCACCCTGAGATTAACGATGTTTAATCTTCTATTTGCCCTGGAATTTCGCTGGAAACGTTGCCCTTCAAACCGGAACGCAGTAATATTTGCATGTTACTGTTTAACGGTTGAATAACTGACAGAGGTGTAGTAAGAGTACTTTCTCAGGCGAGCTCTGCGAAAATGTCCTACACTACTTAGACCGAACTAGACTACCCAATTCTCCTGCGTGGTGATGATGATGAAAAAGGAGCCTAATGAATAGTAGCTATTTCTATTCCAAACGATGGATGGAGAAGCATCATCAGCCACTCCGCTACTGGAGGTTGCCCGTCATTGGTTGGCTTGCGAAGTTTTCGTTATATTGACCCAAGTAAAAAAGACGCTATGCTTGTCCTCTCACGGATGTTTAATAACCAATTTTTTGTCTAATTCCATCGAGACGTTGCGTAATTTCTATGAATAAATAGATATAAAAAAATGTATAATGTTAGGAACCCAAGAATTTAAGTTTAATTTTGTGTTAATTGTTCAGAAAAGCGGTGAACGAGCAGAAAGAGCTGAAACTCCTCCTAGACATGTACAAGGGAGTCAGCAAGGAGCAGCGAGACAAAGTGCAGCTCATGGCGGCCGAGAGGAAGGCGCGCCAGGAGCTGGAGGACCACCGCCAGAAGGCCAAGATGGCGCAGGTAAGTGGGGGCGGGGGCGGGGGCGGGGGCGGGACAAGGTGTTATTTGTTTAATCGCGATTCGTGGTGATGAAAGATAGCCTATCTATGTTTCTGTATTCCTGACAATGTGTATTCGAAATTTCATGATGATCTTTTGAGCAGTTAGGGCGTGAAATGGTCACGCGGAGTCCAGTGAAAAGTTTTACATCTAGCTTCGATTTGTTAACACATATTTCTTGTTACAGGAGAGTAAACGCGAGCGACGGCTAGCTGACGAGGACGCGCTCCGCAAGATCAAGCAACTAGAGGAGCAGAAGTATGAGCTGCAGAAACAGCTGTCGTGTGTAAGACCCAACGCTGACCCACACGGAGCCTTCTCGAGACCCTTCGCGGGAAGCCAGGTACTAGGGAGATGGAACATCTGGAACTACTGTACTACATAGGGCAAATACCCTCTGGCCCGTTCTACTATTGGACCGACAAGGGCACGAAAAGCCAGCTATGGTTGACATATCAAAAATTCGTATGGAACGCTTTGTTTTCACTTTAATTGTGCAAACCGCCAGTGTTCCCCAATAAATAAAATGTTATGAGTGTCTTCAAGTCGAGAGTCAATCGACTTTTTCTAGGCAAGCTCCATTCCTTTTTTGCCAGTGTGAGTCCATTGAATGCAAGACTCTGAATACCAAGTTTTGCCAAAAAGTTCTGTTTTGTATTCACAGAGAATGCCTCAGGCAGTGTTTAGTCTTCCTAATTGGACACTGTTGCCAAAGAGATTGGGTTGGTAAGACTTCTTCAATATTGTCAGTCTTTCCAGTGCCTGTTTCTGAACTTGCAAAATGCTTTTACCTTTTAAAGAGTTCCATCCCAAAAAATAATATGAATCCCTTTATGGAAAGGCCGGTGTCTGTCTCACGATAATTTATTTATTTTACACGAGCTAATCACTGGTCGATTATCGCTTCGTCGCAATGCATAAACTGTTTTTTTTTCGTTGTTGCATTGTCTGCGGCTATTTTGCATAGTTGAAACTCAAATGTTGCAGGAGGAAGAAGCTCTGCTAAACGAGATGGAGGTTACGGGGCAGGCCTTCGAGGACATGCAGGAACAGAACTCGCGGCTCATACAGCAGCTGCGGGAGAAGGACGACGCCAACTTCAAGCTCATGTCGGAGAGGATCAAGGCCAACTCGCTGCACAAGCTGCTCAGAGAGGAGAAGCAGTTGTTGCAGGAACAGGTTTGTTCGAGGACATTTGAGAACAGGGAAATGTTAGGACACGAAGAAACACAACTCGCAGAATATCCACCACAGAATGTCTCTTTTCGAGACAACTGAAAACTACAACCCGGCTCATTGGCTACGATCGAGACTAAAATTAAAATTTTTGTGTCGTAGCCACCTAGGGAGGGAATCAAATATGTACGAAGCTGGTAGGAACAAGCGGGAATATTTATGTCTCATACGTTTTTACAATATCTATTTAACATTTTCCTTTTGCAGGTGTTAACCCGAGATCAGCAGATCGAGTCGATGGGCGCCGTCGCCCGCCGGCTGGAGGAGAAGGAGCGCCTGCTGCAGGCCACACTCTCCGCGGTCGAGAAAGAGCTGCTGTTGCGGCAACAAGCTATGGAGATGCACAAGAGGAAGGCGATCGAGTCTGCGCAGTCCGCCGCAGATCTCAAGCTGCATCTCGGTGTGTATACTGTACTGTGCTGTGCTGGATAAGTTGTCGGTTTAAGAAGAAAATACGGAAAGCCATGGAACAGGCGTTGGACTGCTTGCTTTGGGTACACTTTACTTTGCCAATTTTTCACCTATACAGAAAAGTTTAAAGAAATTAAAATAATAATGGCAAAAATGACAGGAAAGTTGGTTGAGGATGTGTTGGTCAACATGTAAGAATGGTAGTCAGGCTGTTTCTGTTAATAGCAAACTAGGTGTTAGCATGTTAGTGTCACTGTTATTTATACTTTGCTATTAATTGATGAAACAACAAATAAAACCCTTGCTTTTCAAGTCTGTTTTGTCCCTTTGCTGGATAAAATCTTGATTCAGTACAAAATCATTATCACTCTCATTCAAACGTTTCACCCTATGCTCTAGTTATGTTACTTAATTTTATTTTCATTCCAGAAAAATATCACGCGCAAATGAAGGAGGCGCAACAAGTCGTCGCGGAAAAAACAAGCGCGCTAGAAGCGGAGGCCTACAAAACTAAGAGATTACATGTCAGTATACATTATAATTTGTATAAGCTTGTGTGATAACTTTGCAGTATACACTTTACATACCACTGGCTTTTCGGTGAAGGGAAACATCGTGAGGAAACCTGCATACGTCCGGAGAAGAAATTCAATGGCGTATGTGAATCGACCAATCCGCACTTGGCCAGCGTGGTGGAATACGGCCTAATCACCTGTCCAGTGTAGACCTGTATTCCAGCAGTGGGAGGATTAAAGGTTGCTGATGACGATACACTTCGGGCGGCACTCTGACATAAGTAGCCACTCTGTCAATAAGAACTCACTTTTTAGTGTAACATCAATTGTGTCGTGTTTATCCTACTGATAAATGACAATCCTTTTATTTATTCTTAATCAGTTGCATTGATATTTCACCCAGGATGTATTATGCATTCTCTTTCTAGCGATTAGCCGAGCCATCACAGCTTCTAAAGATATCAAGCGTAGCCGTAGATGTAGATGGCCGGCGTAATAGCCTAGATAGGATTTAGCAACCAGGTTCCCTAGGCGCACGTTCGCTAGGTAAAGCCATGGAAAGTTGTGAAGATCAGTATTAACAAGAATCTTGTTAAGATAACTGTTCACAAAATGCGGCAATCTCTTTTCTGAGCATCTAGAGTCAGTGGGCTTGGGCATTTGAAGCTCTAGAAGCACGGGTGGTGTGGTTCTAAGGGGAAATTTGGGGCTGACAACTGTCTCTAGTGACATGTGCGTTGTAAAGTAGTGGTCGTGTTACAGGAAGAGCTGGCGATCTTGCGGCGCAAGGCGGAGCGTATGAAGAAGATGGAGCAAGCCGGGAGCAGCATGGACGAGGTACTGCTCGAGGAGATCCGCGAGTACAAGGAGACGCTCACCTGCCCCTCCTGCAAGGTACGAGTAGCGCTCGATACTACACAATTTTTATTCTTATTCTTATTCGAGATGGAGGCGATAAGTCCCGCAAAGGGTGCATTGTGCGTTTCCCCCTTGCTAGCGATTACCCGAGCCAGCCCAGCTCCTTAAAATAACGGCATAACTGCTCAAGTGGCACAGGTGATATAAACGAAGAATGTTTACTTTACTTGGGCTTTGACCTCGGAACTTGATCATTTCCGCTTAGGTCCCTACGATCAGTGGTCCTATAATCAACGGTCTTGTTAATAGTTATTTGGGTTTAGAACACAGACGCCTTCACCGCTTGGATCGCTACAATCACGGTCAATGCTCCTCGTTAACGTTTGGTTAGGTTAGGTTAGGTGTACTTCACCTTGCCTTAAGATTTGTCACGTTCTTCTAATATATTTTTTTTTCCCATACACCATAGTCTCTCTCTCTAGTTACTTTTTTATGCCATAGGCGGCAAACGGGCCACAAAAGCTTAGACAATATTAAAAAATATTGTAGTTCTCGCATGATGTTTTAGGCTAACATGACGTTCCATTTCTCAGGTGAAACGCAAAGACGCCGTACTCACAAAGTGCTTCCACGTGTTCTGCTGGGACTGCCTGCGCACGCGCTACGAGACGCGGCAGCGCAAGTGCCCCAAGTGCAACGCGGCCTTCGGGGCCAACGACTACCACCGCCTCTACCTCTCCACCTAGTCGCCGAGAGAACCCTCCCGCTATGTAAATACAATCGAGAATCGATTGCACCGACACCTCGGGTCGCCGGGCCCGCGGTGACGAACAGAGATCGCTATGTACATAGAATCTGCGATCGATGACGTCTGGTGATAACCAGACGTCGGTAGTCGGGACGTGCAATGCCTTACGTGCGCCTACTCGGGCTTTGGTCCCTTAAAAATTAGCTAAATGAATTTCTAATTAGACGAATATTAATTGAACTAGTTAAAAGTACTTATCGTGAAGTCTTGGAGATAGGTTATTGATTTCTTGTATTGATTATTACAAGACAACTTTGACAATAGTATTCGATGTCCCGCAGCCTGGATGTGATTCTGTTTGTGCTGTCGCTCCTTTGTGAAGAAGTGTCTTTCGCGAAAATAAGACTTAACGATTTTTAGAAATTAGAAGCTTTTACGTTGTTTTCGAACAAGGGGATGTCGTTATTTCTCGTTATTTTCAAAACAACACATTTTTAATAAAAGCCAGCCTCTCTGTGACACTCGAAAATAGCTGCGTTTAGAACGTTAAAAAATATCAGTAGATATTTACTGTTTAGAAGATATTTTCCATCCAAGAAAACCTGTACTTAACGTTACAAGAGCGCTTTGATGCAAACAGTAAAGTATGAACAATAGCTTAGAAAAGCTGGTTTTGTTATAACAAGTATCATTTTTAGGAAATTCTGTAAAAACTGTAACTTTGTTACGACGCGGGCGCGATGATTCCTGCTCTTATGCCGTTGAAATAGATAATTTTAGTAGTTTTAAGGAAAATAAATGTGAACTAACTCTTACAACTAGTGTATAAAATGATAGTATTTTCTCTCTGGGACCGTATGGAATATTAGACAAGTGATACAGTTTTCAATGTTTTTTTTTCATTTATAATTTTATTAATAATGATCGAATGTAAATTTCGATACTGGACTGAAAGGAACATTTCTACCAAATCAGTTTAGAGTATGGCTCGTTCTCAGTTTTCTTACTGAAACGGTGTGATATTATTGCAATATGTAGGTGGTTGCAATTGTTAATTGACTAAATGGCCATGAGATATATTTTTTTTATACAATTAAGTGATGAGACGAGCAAACCGCTCGTCGTGTCAAATGTCACGTTTGCCCATAACAGGTCTGCGCCACCCTGAATTTGAGAAATCCACTGAATTAGCAATAACTAAAGATAAGATAATAACTAAAGATTCAAGGCCTTACTTAACGCTGCTTAATGTAAAGTGACATTATAATACGGCCGTTCAGAGAATGCGTTCCTGACACGTCGCGATTGAACTGACGACGTAACTTTGTAATGGCGTTGCAGTTACGATAAAAATATTTTTGCTGGTTGTTTACCGTTTTAACAATTGATGAGCATTAAAACAACATTATTAAATCAATAATCAATTAATGTTATAATTTTGTGCCAAACTGAGTGTCAAACGTCAAACGCATTCTCTGAACGGCCGAACTATAGTATTGCGCACTTCATTTTTGTATTGCGTACAAGTTAAATGTAACTTGTCACTGTGAGCAACGTTTGGAAGTCAGCCTTAACACTTTCACAGTCCACGGTATCCACATGGATATGAAAACAGGGTTACCGTGGAGTCCATGTATCCAAAAGGATGCATGGGATAATGAATGCATGCACAATGAATATTGGAGTGGACTCGAGGGACTAGATTTTGTTTTTGTAAGGTGGACTGTGAAAGTGTTAATAATCTGTGGATGTTTTCCCGAGATCTGACCCTTTTGCGAGGGGTCCGATATCTCCGTTCTTATAAGATGAATGTTCTCGATAAGTAGATTAATTTAATTACCATATGGAAAATCTAATAAGATGCAATAATCTGGTGTCTTGCATAAAATTCCATTGAATGAGCTAAATAATGAAGCCTATTTGAGTTGATCTATGCATTTCGCAGTCGTGTACATTAGAGACAATTTATGTTGATGTTGTATAGTAAGATATATCATGAACTCGAACAAGTGTACGAAATCTGTATTTATTTAAGATTTACAATACTTTGAGAATGAGTGAGAGCGAGACGGGTGTATGTATTAATTTTAGTTAGGTAATAAGTAACAGCCCACTGACTGATATATTTATACATTTTAGGTTTACTTGGATTCATTGGGCTCTTGAATGTACTCTGTATCGGTGAAAGAGACAACTTATTGTTATAATGGTTACAGGATTACCTATGATCGAATGATCATAGTTATTGAGGCAGTATTGTTGGTTGTATGGTTAAGTTTGTTTACTCTTATACGTAGACGAGCCTTTATCTGGCGTACCAAAGAAATACTAATAAACAGGACTCTGAGTAAATAGGTAGAATCATCTTTTTTATTAGTATTTCATTGGTAACCTACACCACTTAATAGATATGGTCGAAAATATATCTGAATATAAAACAATATTTTTCTACTGTTAAAGACTGGTGATAATTTTACGAAAATGTTGTAGCTGCAGTATTGCATGCTCAATAAAATTATTGTCCAATTATATTATTATTTCTGCGCCAAGCGTACTTGACAATTTAATAAAAAATACATTTGTTTTAACTTCCAATCGTATTTTCGGCGTTCTCATAAAATAACTACTATATACTACGTACTGGACTTGGTGAATACACTTCGCCGCAATGTTCAATTTCAGATGAGTCACTTGATTCAACATCCGCACTTAGTAGACGCTCGTTGTGCAGGTCATGTGTTCAGTATTATCTAGAGGTACATAAATGTATCTGGATGTGTATTTATACCTCTTACATACTTTCAGAGGTAGAATGTAGCACCTGTGCCACTAGTAAATGGGACTTCGAGGCAATACGGTGTCATCTCTTATACGTAGTACATAATAGCTTCATGCAATAATAGCCTTGTGTATCTTTATAAATTATCGTTATTTGGAAACATTCTATTAACGGAAAATGGTTACGTAAATAGTTATGGTAAAATATTTTAAGCAATATACTTAAAAATATTGATCATAGGCTTTGGCAATGTATATTTTGATTTTGTCTTGACAACATGTTAAATAAAATGTAGTTAGTGAATTATGTAGTTCATACATTATGTATATTAAGATCTATATCAATATAGTGATGGAAACAAAATGTAAAATCTCAGATCTTATGAAATACCCAAAAGCATATATATTTATTTATGTTATATGTACATTGTACAGGGTTATAAGAAAAAGATATTCTAAACCGAAAAGGGCTCATTGTACTCATTATGAACTTTGACTATGAAGCCAATCCGGAAATCGCGAAAAAAAATCAGCTTCCATATAAAAATGTTAATATCATTCGACAAAATATGGAACAGCTGATTTTTTTTGTGATTTTCGGGTTGGTTCCATATTAGTTCGTAATGATGAGTACTATCTGCCGTTTTCGTCTTTGCATACCCTCTCCTTATAACCCTGTATTAGTGATCATGACATTGAAAGCACCTATCATTCTGAAAATGAAGGAACATAAACAATGTTGATTGGCCGGGAATCAGCAAGCGGTCCACTATTGTCCAAATAAATATTTGTCTCTTAGGCCCAAGTTTGAGTCGTGTCGACGGCGCGTTCGTGTTCCACGCGCGCCTCAAAGAGATGTCAGCAACATGGAAGGGGCCCGAGAGGGCCCATGCCCGTCGGGGCTGCGGGTAGAAGTTACCGCGGCCTCGGCGTCACAAGGGCGTAGAAGGAACATGGGTGGTTTTTGGTCAGTAGAAGTCTGACACTCCCTTCCGCTCTGCCCAAGAGTGGGAGGGGTCATTTGATGATTTCCCACCCCCCAAAAAAAAAAAAAAAAAAAAAAAAAAAAAGGCCCAAGTTTGAAGACATAAGTCGACAAATCAAATTCTTCTAAAAGTATTGATGTCCTTATATTATAGGTTGCAATAACAAAGACAGATATATTTTAAGTTAGTTTACATCTGTCAAATAAAGCCTTCAAACTTGGGCCCGTTTCACACTCATAGCTCCCCACTAGGATAACCTGTGTCGGAGATGCCATGGAACACACAAAGACAAGGACAATTAACACCCAGACCAGATATTTAAATTCATCATTCAAGCATCTACCCGGCCGGGAACCGGACCCGGGCCCTCTGGCTTAAAAGACGGATATACTACCACTTAGCCAAACAGTTTGTCTATATTGTTTAGCAAAAAAGTTGATCGCAATGTGACAGATTTTGTACAGAATAGATAGTGCTGTATTGGTCTCTCTCTTTAATACTACAAAGAGAATAAGATTACAGTGGTAGTTCTAATTTTGACTATGTTAATTTTTAGCCTTGTCGTATTGTCTACTAATATTTTCTATTGCCGATCAAAAAAGACTATTTTTTCTGTAACTTTTTAGATTTTAGTGCCCAGCTGATTTTTTAAGTGGTTTCAATGTCAAGGTTTCGATATAATGTACCTAAACTAATGTAGATACAAAGGTATGTTGGCTAAATAATATTATTTGGAGTATGTAAAATAAAATATCATAAATTAATGCTGGTTTTTTACTACAGAAATTTACTTTTATCTATAGGGTTATTCATAAAGGGTATGCTAAGCCGAAAAGGGCTCATAGGCTCATCATTATGAACAACTTTTACTATGGGATCAACCCGAAATTCGCGAAAAAAAATCAGCTTTTCAATACGTTTTGTCGAGTGTCATAAGCATTTTTCTATGGAACAGCTTTTTTTGCGAATTTCGGGTTGGTCCCGTAGTAAAAGTTGTTCATAATGATTAGTACTGTTTTTGGCTTAGCTTACCCTTTATGAATAGCCCTATATAGTAAACATGCAGGTAATTTTAACCAAAAGCGGTCAGATGATCACTAGCTATTCAATTAGGGTATACATGGTCTTGGTGCTTTTCGTGGTTGACCACATTATGAAGAGAACTATGGGGAAGTTCTTGTACACACCAAACAGAAAAAAGTGAAGGAAAGTAGTAGTGAAAGTAAAGTTTTATCGTATTACGCATCTGTGGTATCTGAAAAGGTAGCCGGGATGCATATCTTCAGAGTACATACTAACACCACCTTACCACAAACATTTCGTTGGTCAGAAAATAAGTCTGTCGGATCTTGGACTAAATGCTCGGTGGCGTGTATGAGACGCGACGGACATAATATTAAATGAAGATACTTGGCTGAATGCTTTCAGTGATATGCTGCAAAATTAAAAACATTTCATAGTGTGACAGGTGACAACCATATAGGTGGCAGCATGGTGGCAGGTGGCAGCACTATTGGTCCAGCTGGCATACTGTCAAAATGACTTCAGCGAATACGTCAACGTCACTGAGAAAATAAAAGTTAGATGTCAAAAAATGCGAATACAATTTTGCAATACATGCGAATTTCGTGAATAAAACATGGGGTTTTTGTATCGAAATTAGTAAAAGTAGAGTAATTCAAGATGCGGCCAGTTGTATTCACAATATTTACATTTATACTAGCCGTGTCCGCATGGGATGATGGGGACTTCGAAGTGTTCGACGTGGTCGAAGAAGTCAACCAGAATTTTTACGAATTAATAGGAGTTCCGCAGGTAAGAATGAGCTGTTATCTCTTTTAGATATTGGGTTTTTCATTATACAAGTGTATTACATTTATTAAAACAGCATATGTAACGGATTTATTCACAGAGACTTAAAACAGCATTGCTTACTCGGCTGTCTCGAATTCTCGATAGACTTGCACTCAAAATGTCAACGAAAATCAAGCTTCTTAGAAAAAAAATTTAGCAGTCTCCATGTTTAATTAAATACTTAGTCTCAATCCAATTATATAAAAATACAGTTGGTGGTGAAAAAATCTAGGTGATAAGATAATGTGAGCGGATTATTATTATCACCAACCTTAACAGCAGATCCTAAATAAAGTATATGAAATCTTTGCAGGATGCCTCTCCAGCGGAAATAAAGTCTGCGTTCAAAAAGTTAACACTGAAGCTGCATCCAGACAAAAATGACTCTCCAGATGCAGATGTACAGTTCAGGAACTTGGTATCTGTTCACAATATACTCAAAGATCCTGGGAAGAGAGAGAAGTATGTTTACTAACTAGCAAATAAGGAACATATGCTCACAGTTGTTTCATACAATTGTATTGATCAAAATATTCTGGAGTTAAATCAAACATGACACATTTAAACACAAAACAAAGTGATGGTAAACAAATAAACCAATTTATCAAAATCTATAAATATTTAGCTAATACTAGTCGTCATTTTTGAATATTAGATTTAGCTACAAGGTCCTCCTTTTCAGATACAATGAAGTCCTCAAGAACGGTCTACCCAACTGGCGGTCAGCCATGTACTACTACCGCCATGTGCGGAAGATGGGTCTGGCCGAGGGTTCCATCATCCTGTTCATCATCGTCACCTTTGGACAGTATGCAGTCAGCTGGGCTGCTTATGCAGAGAAGCGGTTTACAGCTGTAAGTTCATTTATTTATGTTTGGTGATAGGCGAGCAGCATAAGCTGATGTGCCTATATCTCACTATGGAAACTAACATGGTTTTGACACATTTTGTTATTATTAACGCAGGAAACCGAAACTAATCAAAACTAGTCATAGTAAACAACTTATTTTACTTAATTTATTGACTTCTTAAATAATAGAAAAAAAAGAAAAAAAAAATTATTGACTAAGTATGTAATTTTTACACAAGTATTCCTGTGTTAATTATAACAAAATGTGCCTATACATGTGTCGAAAATTTCAAAACATTTTTGGTTTCTGTTTATGTATCTGTGATAAGTTTTGGCTTCCATATGGATTATATTGCCACAAACGCAGATGCAAATTAACCAGTTCCACTCTACAGAAGAATCATCTCTTGTACTAGGCCAATGATGATGTACTGTTGCACCACTGTATGCAGATGTCATGAATGTAAAAAAATGTTGTTTTGTTAAAATCATTTGATCAATTGAAATGAACATTTAATATTGAGCGCAAAAAATGGAAACAATATAGTACCTACTTACATTAGATAAAAAATGCGTCAATAAACACGAACGCGCGTTCGAGAAAGGAGTCGCAATGGTACAAAAACTAACTACACATGTAGTTACTAGTAAAGCAATTGGTTGGTTTTTGTAAATAGTAGTTTATTTCAAAATTAGGCTACTATTTGGTCAATTTTATTTTTAGATTATTTAATGAAGAATTTTTTTTCAGTTTAGATTTAATTTAATTTCAAAGATGAGACCATGGTGTAGCTATTGTGTGGTTGGTATGGCTATGTAGCCTATGGTTAACTGCTTAGTTTCATTTTATTAGTAGCGGGATAAACGGAGATAGGTGATTTAAAAATTCAGTTTTTGTTCTACACTGTTGTTGTCGAGTATAGCTTGTCTTAAATTAAATATGGATCCAAAGAATATATTTACACTACATTCCACAGTATATAAAAACAGCAAAATCTGTCTGCGAAAAATGTTTCGTTATCTACATTAAACAATTTCAGACACCAATTGCAGCTGCTTGATTGTATGTCTTTCTTATTTATTTTCCTCATTCAACAATTTCCATGTACTATTACAAATTCTCTGGCAATTTATTGGCAAGTGTTTCGTTTCTTTCCATAGCAATGTTTACGTCACCGTGATCAATTTGTACAATCTTTTGTAATGGGTTGGACAAGCTGTGTAGCAAATATTTCGCAACAGAGTTTTTGTTAGCCTTACGTCACATTATTGTGAACAATTACTATCGAATATAAATTAGGCACGGATATGCCACAGATGTAGCCCAACCGCTTTTTAGGGTTTCCTTCTTCGGGGAAGATCCCTTATGGCGATATTCGTGCGTCCGTCCGTCTGTATGTCACAGGTCACAGCCAATTATTTTAATTATTCACCAATGTTTAATTTTATGCCTAGGTTTTTGCATTGCTTATCTCAGTCTGAACAAAATAAACTTCAAATAAAACTAACAAGCACATAACACATGTTATAAGGGAAATTAGTAAATTAATGTACACACACGCAAGCAGGAAAATTCGGAATAAACATACATCCAGCTTTATTCACACATACTTCTTTTGAAATCAATGAAAATAAAAAAGTAAACTTTAACAATCTTTAACCTCATTCCATAGGAGCAAATCCTGAACAGTCGCGGCAAGAAAACATCAAAGAAGGCCGGCTTCGACGCCGGTCTGGCCGAGATCCTGGACCAGTTACCTCGGCCCAGCATCAAGGACACGCTGCCCTTCCAGATACCCCGGGGCTTCTGGTGGCTCATCACAGCCCTGCCCCGGGGAATACAGGAGCTGAAGAGACGGAAACTGGAGAGGGAGGAGGAGCTGAGGCGGCAGATTAAGAAGTAGGTGCTAGGGAATTTTTAATTTTGTAGACAATATACTTAATTAATTATTCAGTTAGGCTTAGCAACAAAATCAGAAAAAAATTCTTTGCTAAGATACTTTTGTTGTTTTTCCAGGGAGGAGGAAGACCGCCAGCGCGCGATCCGCGAAGCCGCGGCGGCGGCGGAGGCGCGCGAGGCGCGCGGCCTGCGCAAGCGGCGCGGGTTCGTGCCGCCCGCGCGCGACGCCGGCGCCGGCTGCCTGCTCGACGCGGCGGACGAGCCCGGGGAGGCGGCCGGGGCGCCGCCCCTCGCGCCCGCGGTCCGTTACTATTACTATTATTATTCCTAATTTTCAATACAGGTCACAACAAAATATTATATTATATAATCATACGGACAGGGTACAGGGAAGGCTATATACAGGGTAATAAGGAAAGGGTGTGCTAAGTCGAAAAAGGCTCACAGTACTCATCATTATGAACCACTTTTACTATGGGACCAACCCGGAAATCGGAAATTTGTTAAAGGTATTTCGAACTAAAATAAACTCATCTTACCTTTAACCCACTTTATTAGCTAAGATCTGTAGCGTGTGTACTTGTAATGTAAGTTTCCTCCATTCATTTCTATTCTTATGTCACATCTGTTATATCTGACTATGTCATATCAGTCTATGGCATATGTCTTATCTGACCTAAAACTAACTATCGTATACCCCCAGCCGGCCCCCGTGACCGGCGGGCTGTGGACGGACGACGACCTGGCCGAGCTGGTCCGCCTCGTGAAGAAGTACCCCGGCGGCGCGGCCGAGCGCTGGGAGCGCATCGCGGACACCATGCGGCGCTCCGTGGCCGAGGTCACGCACATGGCGGCCAAGATGAAGGAGAACTGCTACAAGCTGCCCGGGCAGGAGGCCGAGGCGTCCGCCGGGCCCGAGCAGCCTAAGAAGGTAGTTATGACCAATCAGCTATGGCCTTAGTCTATGAAGCACTTCATCTTCGTCAGTTTACATTAACATTTGAACATATATTCTGAAAAAAAATAAGAAAAAAGGTAAATAAGATTTAGCTTGATCAAGGAAGCCCCATTCTTTCTCCAATCGAACTAGATCGTTATTGATCTCTATCAGGTCATAATTCCACTACATGCTGTTTTGTTTTACAACAGTGATTCAGCATACCTCGTCAGGCAAAGATCTAAATCTCAGACCCCAGTTTCCTATTATTATATTACTAAGTAGCATATTTATTTATCATTCCTTTATTTACGCTAGACACTAACAAGCAACTTAAGAATTTGGTTACGACGAAGAAACTCAACTCAACGCCCCAAGACACGGGTTTCCCGCACCCTAGTTTGGTTGGTGCATGTAATAATCTGATGTACCAACACTATTTCAATAGTTAGCTATGACCTACAGACAGATACCGAAGTCCCGCCTTAAGCGTATTTTCCCGAAGGAGGTTCAGAAGCCTAAAAATAAATTTAAATTTGTAATTATCAGGTGAAGACCCGTAAAACCGAGGAGGTGCACGGCGGCAGCTGGTCGCAGCCGCAGCAGGCCGCGCTGGAGGCCGCGCTCGCCAAGCACCCCAAGGGAGGCGCCGGCGACCGCTGGCAGAAGATAGCCGCCGCCGTGCCGGGGAAGACTAAGGTATGTGCGTCTTACGACATCACACTCAACCACCAAATAATATGTATAAACCATGAGTTTTGTGAGCTTATCATGACGAAAATTTGCTAAGGTATGTTGACTTTTGACACTACTCTTAAACTATACAGGGGTGACTGGTTAGACACTTTAGATATTCTAGGTTTTCATAGTACCTACTTATCATTATGAACAACTTTTACTATGGGACAAAACTGGAATTCGCGAAAAAAAAACAGCTGATCCATACATTTTCTCGAGTGTTATTGACATTTTTCTATGGAACAGCTGATTTTTTTTTTCGGGAGGTTGAACAGGGGTTGTGATCCAAATTAACGCCAAACAGTGCAGAGTTGGAGATAATAATAATCATGATGGTTGAATTGGTAATCTAAAAATAACTCGATACGATTTTTTAATAACAATTTTTCCATGTCTAATTTGTGTGGTTTTAATAGAGTTGCTAATAGAAATGTAATGTTCCGCAGGAGGAGTGCATGCAGCGATGCAAATACCTATCCGAAGCGCTCAAAAGGCAGAAACAGAAAGAAGAAGAAGATAGACTAAACGCCGAAAATGACACCGCTAACGACACTGAACCTTTGAACAACGAGGAAACCTCATAGGCTCACAAATAATGTGATTTTGAACTTTATTTCTTGAGGAATAAGTGTGGACACATGTTGGCTCAATTTTGTTTTTATTGTTAAGAGTTAAACGCCACAATAATTTATTGTTATTTATTCTGTCTTACTCTCTTCTCTATGGTCTGTGTCCGCTGTCCAGTCACGATCAGATTTACTTATAAGTAATTTCTATTTTATATTTGTTCTATGTACATAAGTATTCCTAAATATTTTTGGGTCAATGTGCAACACGCTGTAGCTGTAACCATCCAACGTATGTGGTTGCAAAATATTTTGTATGTGATATGGATAATATACAATATTAAAAAATGTAAGTTGTATGTGCCGTTTTTAATTTTTATTGTGTTATCTCGTTCGATAACAGAAGTAGTCATTATTTATCTAAACTCATAGCATATATTCAGTCTCGCTAGTTAATGCAAACTTAGTATGGAAGTACTTTTTGTAATAATTAACACGATACTCACGTAAAAATTAAGTCGTTTATTACGACTAGTTTTGATCACTTTCGGTGACCTTCATCAGGAGAGTTACAAGAGTGACGTGCTCGCGGTTGCGTCTCGTCTGGGTTTTACGTGAGTATTCCCGTGTTAATGATTACAAAATGTGTTAGTTTCCATACATAGTAAAACCGAAGTATTATATTTGCATAATATTGAGTTGGATACTTCCGTGTTAATTAAACAATGTGTCAAAACCATTTTTCATAGTAAAATAAGTTTCTACTTGAATAATAGTAGAATTAATCAATATATAGGTGTCTACTTGAATTGTATACAAGTAAGTGAAAGGCATCGCCCTTTCGTAGATCTCGATTTCAATCATTAATTAAATTAAAGACATCGTGTATTCATCATCTGTATTTAAATATTTACAAAATATAATTACTGGGATCAGTTACCATTATTTCATTTCATTTCACGTTTAGATCTTTATTCTCAAGACAATACTTTAATTAAACTTTCGTTTCAGAATATGCTTATATGTACTAAATTAATCAGACTAGATTCAAATGCCTAAAACATAGCTCAAATCTCTTTGAGAAAATTCGACGCTATTTTTAGTATAATTAGAACTTATTTTGCATTGTCTTGAAATTAAAGATTATTCCTAAGTCAGCCATGTTCGTCGGTAGTTTATTCCTCTCCGAACCTCTTGGATATCTCCGGGATGATATCGGTATCTTCTTCTTCTTCCTTCTTCAACGCTTCGTTTGTCACTGGGTTGGCCTTTCGTGGCGGGTTCTTCGTTCCAGAATAACCTGAGAAATAAATGCGCAATTTAAATCTATACTTCTAAACGAATGTTACAAAGAGGTAAGTAAAGTTTGTTGATAAAGGGTAATCTCCGGAACTCACGATCCATCCATTGCTATAGTATCAAAATACTTATTTTAAGCCTCAGTCAACTCATCAATAATGTAATTGGTTGGCGTAGAAGAAGAAAAAGCAGGCATAGAGGGTCGGAGAGTTCCGCAAGAAATGGCGCTTTTTGCGTTTGCTTAAAGTCAGAAACTAGGTAGGTACCTACTGCTACTACATGATTTTTGCCAGGTACTTATCTACTTATGTATTAGTAAGCTACATTATCCATAATCATAACAGTTTTTTTTATGAACAGTGGGCCTAGCACAACTTCCGACGCAAAAATACGTAGTGTCTATTCGATAAAAAAGTGTACGCCATTAACACCCGTCGAGGGCGCCACTGACAGGCATAAAATGGCGTACACTTTTCTATCGAATACTTGTTACGTATTTTACTATAGAAGTTGTGCTAGGTCCAGTGCAATGTAAAGTATAAGTTACCTGATTTGGTTCCCCAGTAGTTTTTATTGGAGGCAGTCCCGCAGGGTGCGCAGGCGCAGGCGGAGGGTACCGCGACGCGGTGCGGCTGCAGCGAGCCGTCCGCGCAGCGCAGCGACACGTCCAGCGGAGAGAACTGCGACGCCGAGCAGCACTCGCAGCGCGTCTCGTGGACACCCTTCACTAAAATAATAATAATTTATTTATATATTCATAACTACTACTTATTGCACTCACAACAGTGCCAAGGCGTGCGATATGTAAAAACACGAAATACATGATGGAAATTTAAGATGAATAATAAAATAAGTCCAAGCTAAAGATCAACAAAACAAAATTATGGAAAAATGTTGGGTCTAAATTTGCGGAAGTGTTAAGTCTATATTAAAGAAACAGAACTTATCAGCGCAATCGCTTTTTCCAAAAACGTATAACTAGAGGGAAATTACGATAAAAGGTCTACTAAAAAAATCGGAGTTGCACGCAATTGCTTTTGCCAGAAATGGTATAAAAATGACAACAAAAAAAGAAGGAGCGAAGAGCTAGATTTCTTTATGTTGTTTTTTTTTCGTGTATGCTTAGTTTGTAGTAGTTTTGTTGTCGTTGTTCTCTTACTCACCGGTATCGTAGAGCGCCCCCGAGTCGCAGGCGCCGCGGCACTCCGTGAACCCGCGCACGGCGTGCTTGTTGACGCACAGCCCGTGCGGGCCCATGTACTTGCGGACCAGCTCTACAGTCTCCGCGCTGGGGACCACCACCGGCACGCATTTACCTGGGGGAAACCATGGATTCGTATTACGGAGAAATTAGAGGGGGGGGGGGGGGGGGAGGGAGTGAAAAGCGTTACGTATTGTCTTTGCCCATTTTTTGTAACATTTTCCATCGAATATGTAAACTACGTATTTATCGGCACTTTATGCTTATCGCTTTTACTTACTTTATTTTTTTTTACTTCTACACATGGCGGCCGAACAAGCGGGAAACGAAGGTAGGTATTTCTCTAGATGAAATTTGTAAAAGATTCACATCTATCAACGGAAAATGAACCTCACAAAATGGGCTATTAGAAGCTGCAAGCTGGATTAGCCATTGGATTATCAAGTCGCAGCCAAGACGTCACGAACATCTGCCAATTAGCCAATTCACTCACTCAAGTTCTCCGGCGGTTCCTTGCAGACTCTACAGCAGGCCTCGTCCACGATGTGGTCCGGACTGCAGCGCGACACGTCGGGGCAGGCCTGCCGCGATGACGTCACGAACACCTCCTCGCCGGCGCGGTCGCAGCTGAACGTCGTGCAGTTGTCGGCCGACTGCCAGCTCGTGCCTGAGGGAGACGAACGAAGGAAAGAGATAAAACACATAAATTTGATACAGGCCAAATTAAAGAAGAAAATGTTGTGAAGAAAAATGCTGTTGACGGACAAAATGTATGGAACAGCTGATTTTTTTCGCGATTTCAGTTTTGGTCCCGAAGTAAAAGCTGTTTATAATGATGAGTACTATGAGCCCTTTTCGGCTTAGCATACCTATCCTTATAACTCTGTATAACCGAAGTTAGTATCCGACTTAATAATTTGCGAGTGCTGCCGTGTCGATTATAACAAATTTTGTAATTGTCCAAAACAATGGCTTCCCGTTCAACTTTACAAATAATCCACTCATCGTTGATGACGTGACTGACCACAACAACAAGTCTCAAGTACCATAATATAATACTTAACGCAATATAAGTTGATGAGGTGTGCCAGCGACCCCAGGCCGTACTCCGTTATTTTAGGGAGCTCGGCTGGTTTGGGGCAGGCAGTTGGCTGGCAATGCACAATACAACCCAAGCGGGACGTCGGTGATGACGTCGTAGAGCGTCCCCTCACCTGGTTTCTTCAGCTCCTCTTCAATAACACATGCGTCTTGCACGCAATGTCCGCAGCACACTCCCGGCGCCGGCTGCTCGTACAGCCAGCCGCGCTTGCAGTCCTTCACGCAGTTCTCGACGCTCTCCGAGTGCGTGAGGCGGCCCGTGACGTCACGGGCACAGGTTAGGTTCTTGCAGGGGTCGGGGGACGGCCAGGTTTGCCCCTCCTAGAAATAGAAGAGGTGTGTTATTGTTGTATTATAAAATAAGATCAATGTTTGTGTAGGAATGTTTTGTTTATTAGAAATAAGGTGACCGCAAGATTAAAGTTAAAGGAATATGCCGCAAATAGGACCGGATCAGTCCAACACAACGTTACGCTGACAGTACCGATATTATCTTAGGCATTAAGTTACAAAAAAAGACAGTTCAGAATGACAGCTTTTTTTGCGCAGATCGACCCTACGAGTACCCTAATTTTCTTTAAAAATATCTGTAGCACTGTATGACGTATGTACAGATACATCGTAATCTCAGACTAACAGACAGAACCATAGTAGCTACTTTGTAAAAAAGAGCAAGATGGCATGTGCCAAAACACGGTTGAAAAAGAGAGACAGACCTTTCATTTTTTGTCCACGTCGCTGTAACCGTGCCAAGGTGGGCAAACCACAGATTAGGAATAATAGTTACTACGTGAGCCTTCTACGATTTGTAGCTGCCAGGTTGTGAATTATGTTTCCCCAGGATTGTACCCAATAAATTAATAAATAATTAATTTATTGGACTATTTCATATTTCCCGCTGACCCAAAACTACGATAAGGTACATTATTTTCGCAATCGCAAGATTGCCTATTTAATAAAAGATGTTCATAATTATGAGTAGATTAGTATACTAGTAGTTATTTTCCTACTATTAGACTTTTTCCTAATATGAGCAATTTGCGGCTTGTATATCCTTTCCTTATAACCGTGTATAACAATGTTTTATTTTGTGAAGTAAAATGATTAGGAATATTTTATGAATTTTTTTCCTCTAAGATGGGGGAACCATTCCTATCCTGGCATCATTTCAAGAATATAGCTGTCGCATGTGCGGTTACACTTTGGTTCTATCTTTAGGTAATATATCTATGATCGTAATATATCTAAATGCATTAGAATACGAAGCTAACCTGATAGATCTTGTTCCCGACGCGGCACGCGGTGGGCTCCTGCGTGCTGCAACATTTCCCGGGGATCTTCGTGTCGTTGAGTACGAACTGTTTCTTCAGCGCGTCCGATACTTCGGGACATGTCTCGTCCGAGCTTTGTACTTGTAGCTGTGGAATAAGAGATAGTCGGTAAAGACGATTTCTAAGACAGCTCTATTAGTAGGTAGATTGGGCTCGGTATGTTTGTGAAAAAAATTGTAGGTCCCACGTAATTTAAAATTACGTAAGGTATCTAATTAAATTGCATAAAACATTTGCAAAAAAAAAAAGCTTCTGTATATTGGTATTAAATCACGATTAACCACACCTGACACCATGTAGTATTGGGGAAACTGATAAATGATACAACCTGGTTTACTGTATGAAGACAACTGACTTTACTCCAACTACCCACATATTAAAATGCTATAATATTTTGATCTACCAACATTAACGTGTAAAGTATGTATTAAATGTGACTTAGAAATTGGAATTTCAAGTTTTTGCTAAAACTGTTCTGCTGTTGCAGAGACAGCAGAGAGAGTATTCTGCAGAAGGAGGAAAATTATCAATAATGAAAATGATTAGGTACCAATTATTGCCATCTCTAAAATGTAGAGATTTCACAGGATTGAGAATTCGAGACCGATGGCATAGTAAGAGATGCCCAAGGGATAAATAGGGCTGCTGATGACGAATTACTCACAGTCCCGTCCACATTGACGCAGGTGTAGTTGGTGCAGAAGTCGGCCGACACCCACTCCTCCCCGATGGGTCGCTCCCTGCCGTCAACGACGCACGCGACCGGCTCGCACTTGCCGCAGCATTGCTTGCTTTCCGCAGTCGCTGGTATGTAGCGCCAGCCCTGGGGACATGGGACATAGGATTAGTAGAGAAACTAGCTGATGTTCGGGACTTTTTGCCGTTATTTAGGGCTGTAAAAGATGGTTTTTAATTATGGATGAAAAACTTTTCGAATGAAAAAAATCGAACCATTGAATACGATTCCGTAAAACAAGATGGAGGGAAGTTATTTAGTTGGTTGCATAGATCTATAGTAATCTTTCTGTTCCAAAAGTGAAAAATAAAAAAAAGAAGAGGAAATAAATTTAAGATTTTTTGCTTTTAAAAAAGTAAGTAAAAATTTATTAGTTTTTTTTTTCAGCTTATCTCTTTTTACTTGCTAGCATTTTTTTGAGTCTTGAAACCAGCACCCAACTGACACGTCTCCTCTATACTACAACTGTAAGCGCATCTCACCGGCTGGCAGCTGGTCTCGCAGCCCTGCACGGTCTGGACCCGCTCGAGCCTCTTATCGTCGACGCGCGCGCAGCGGTACACGGCGCACACGTCGTCGGGAGACGTCCAGTTTTCGCCGACCTGGGGTTAGTACAAAATTAAATATGATTAAAGCTAAGATTTGAAGTGGTAAACATAGTACTCAGTTTAAGCCAATTTTTTTTTTAATGTATCGACTGACGAGACGAACAAATCGCTCGCCTGATGTTAAGCGTCACGTTGGCCCATAAACAGGTTTGTGCCAACCAGAATTTTGAATTGATAGAATTCAAGACCCTGCGTGGCACAGCAGCACTGCGCTCGTCAGCCTGAGATATAAGATGTCCGCTCGTGTAATATTGAAAGACTTTTTAATATTCAAAAATACCATAAAGCTAAAAGTTAGCAACCGTTGTTTACTTTAATCCAAGTAGTAGAAAATGGCGACGGACCAAATTTGGCTCCAGCAACGTGAGGGATTAAAAGCATCGCAATCACTTGACGACTCAAAGTCTGATGTAACTCCAGACATATTCTTCATTCATCTCCAGACATATTCTGCAAATGAGGTCCTTTCCTATAACCCTGTACTTAGACTCGATCTCCCCCCGGCAGGCAGCGTGCAAATTCTCCAGACTTTCTGCAAATAAGGTCTTTTCCAACTCCAGTTAAGTCCACTTTACCTTGTAGACGCGGTCCGGCCCCTTACAAGCCGCGTGCACGAGTGCAGGGCAGCACGCGAAGGGCTCCGGTCGCGGCTCCACCACGAACTGCGAGTCGGGCTCCGCCGCAGGACAGCTGGTCTCGCTGCAGGCCGGGCCCGGCGCCGCGCCCCCGGAGCCGGCCACGCAGCGGCACGAGCGGCACGGCCCGTCCAGCCATGTCGCGTCAATCTAGAGACGAGGGAAATAGTGTTCCGTGCTGTGAACTCTCTTCGGCGCAACTCAAGCTCCAATGAAATTGTCAAAGAACCGAACAAGTTTCTAACCCAGTTCCAGTTTTTAGGGTTCTGAACCGCCTTCAGGAAAGAACCCTGCGATAAGGCCGCCAGTTGTCGCACTAGTTTTGGGTGCTATAATCCTTTTGTTTGTAATTTATGGTGTGAACAATAAAGAGTTTATCTATCTATCTAACCCTTAGGGTGAGACTTCGGCCTCCGTCGCTCTGTATGCCAATCACAGCCAATTAATTTAAGTTGCAGACCTCTTTTTCTTTAAAGTTATGACTACGTGTTTTCGTTCATTCCGTACTGATTGCCAATTTTATATTCGTCATAAATAAGATCTTGAAAATTTGTATTCTATTACTTGTACACATGTAAATTCTAGCAAAATAATAGATAGCTAAATAAAAGAAACGAGGGGAAAAGAGGGAAGATATACCCGACAAATAAACTAACCTCCTTAAACGTAACTTCTGGAACACGTTTGGCTTTCTCGCCGCCGCTAGGGGACGATTCCCATTCGAGCTTCACAAGGCACTTATCCTTGGGTAGTTCTGAAAATGAAGATTATTTTTATTGTCTGTCTAGGTGTTTGACAACAGCTCATCTAATGATGATCGGTACTATTTCACCTTCAACAATAAGTCTAACAACCTTTACAACTGCGTCTCTTGTAACAAAGAGCTAATAAAATAAATGAAACAAACAAGAAACTGAAAAAGTTTCATTTTTAAGGGAACAACATATACGATTTCACCCACTACCGTACGATCACTTTCCCATAAGTAAGACTGCAGGTAACTCACCACACTTGTACTCCGGACAACATTTCCCGGTGACGTTGGTCACCTTGAGGTCGTGGAACTGCGGACAAGCCGGCGCCCGCGGACACCTGGAGGGAAGCATACATCAGTCATCAGAGTTATATTATATCCTCGAACCCTTAGGTAGAAGTTCCGTTCGAATTCGATTCGACTCGAAAGTTCGATTTGAAAAAAGGTGTAGGCTAAAAAGGGGGGAAACCTAGTGGCAACCCCACTAATAACTTACTGCTTAATATCTGATACCATCACTTGATTTGTCAAAAATTTTATCGGACAACAGCAAACTCGCAAACGAAGTTTACCGGAAAAAAAATGTTTGTGCGATTTAGGATAGCTCCTCAGATGGGCGATAGATGGCGCTGTACGTAGTTAGGGGGCTCCAGGACTCACAGGTCAGGCCGGCACACGAGGCGCGCGCGCGCGCAGCAGCCCGCGCGGTCCACGAGGCGCTGCATGCCCGGCTCCAGCATCTCCACGTCGCTCTCGGGGGGGATGTCCTCGCACTCGCTCGCGGGCTTGCACTCTGGAATGGGGAGGAGGGGTCATAATCCTGTGTGGTTTGGATCATTGATCATGTAACTCGCCGACAGATCAAATCTATTCCCTTTCACGAAAATAGTTCTCTAGAAGCAGTATAACCTATCTATTGCTGATTCGGTTCGTGGGATCCAGAATAGGCAACAATTCTTGGAATTTCGATAACATAAAAATGGAATCGCCTTGTAATCACTCCTTGAACAGATCATCAGATGTGATCGAAATAAAACTTTAGTGGGACGACTTAACAATACGTCAGCAGTCCTGTGTAATTGTAACAAAATGTGACAAAACTACGTCAGTTTTCATGATAAGAAATGTTTAGGATACCAAAGACAAGATGGCTTACCGCAAGAGAACTCCGGACACTCGTCCGCTCCAGTCTTCTGTTTGAGCACTTGTCCGAATCCACATTCCATCTTCTTCGGCTCTTCGCATTCCTTCTTCTTGGGTTTCGGTACTGCAAATGAACATTTTAAATGGATATGTATAATTTATTTTTGAAATTCACTATGATAAAGATCTCCCATTTTCCTAACCACACCTTCAACGAAAACTTCAACGTCAAATAACAAATAGGAAAATTAATCGCCTTTTTCTTAAAGTATTGAGGCAGTGGTAATCTTCAAAGGTCGGAAGCATATCCGTGACGCCTACGGTGTTACAAGTATCCGTAAGCGACGGTAATCGCTTGCCATCAGGCGGCATTTGCTTGTTTCGTAGCAATTGTGACCTATGGCATAAAGTTAAAAGTATCGGCTACGTGGTACACGCCTTGTGCCTTGTGGTGTTCTTTAGGAGAGGCCTATGCCTCTCACAAGACCAGCATTGGAGAAACATTAGATAGGCTGGCTGATGATGAACTAATTCGGCCTGCTCTGCTACCTAAGTTCGGATTTGGCGGCCACATACGAGCACACGCCAGGAGATAGCCAGAGTCGTCACCATCGGACATCATGCTAGTACTGACCGCACACATAGTCCTTGCAGCAGCCCCCGCCCCCGCCCCCCCCGGCCCGCAGGTCCTCCCCCGCGCCGCACACGGGCGCGCGGCACGCCTGCGTGGTGCACGCCACGTGTGCTCGGCCCCCGGACACCTTGCTGCACGAGCAGTGTGTGCACGCGTCCTCCTGCGGACCAGAGACACGACACGTGCTTACACAAATATACAGAGCAGGAGGAATTCATTATTTACTAGTCATCTACCGTATTTTGTGTGTTGTTCAACAGTTATTTACCTTTCTTTATTTCTTTCTTGGGAGTTAAAATAATGTTTGCATCTAAAATTTGAAAGACCTAAGGCCAAGCTCCACCAGGCATAAAATCCTGGGTACCAGCTAGTAATTCATGTTTCGCTGTAATTTTTAAAATGCCATAAAGATGGAAAAATAATCTATCTCGAAACAGAACGGCGCGCCTTGTTAAAATTTTATGCAATTAA
Organism: Alcis repandata; assembly: GCA_949125135.1. Lineage (NCBI taxonomy): Eukaryota > Metazoa > Arthropoda > Insecta > Lepidoptera > Geometridae > Alcis > Alcis repandata. Next base: position 2,026,481 of record OX421226.1, on the reverse strand, counting down.
ACAGAGCCAGATAGACAGATATGAATCGACTCAGTGAAAATGCAAAATAGCTAGAAATTATCATCATTTTCTGAAGACAAAAAATAAATGAACTAAGTTTCTTACCTGCCACTGGTCTCCCGCGAAGTGTTCATTGTTCGCATCGCAGGGGAAGCATTTCTGAGGCTCTATACAGGTGTTGTTCACTCGGACCTGAAATCGATAACGTTTTTAAAGTTTGTTCACATCATCACTTATCCGTGGAGTAATTTCCAGGCTAGGCGGTCTTCTACTGGTGCCTTAATTCTCTTTCATCTGGTCTAAGAATGCTTAGACTTCTTAACCTCCTCTTTTTTCCTGTACTTGATGATGGTTTAATTTAAAAAAAGGTTTTTATTTCACTTAAAACAACATGTTATTGGTCGTTCGTTAATAACTACCTATATAAAACCATTTTCGTTTAAAAGTTTACTATAATTTATTTGTTGTGTAAATCTTTCTTGTTACCTTTCCTTCCGGACAGAAGCAGCCCTCGACCGGCTGCTTGTGACAGGCGCCGGCGCCGGCCTCGTCCTTGTTCTCGCAAGTCAGCTCGCACGCCACGCACGCGCGGTGCACCAGCGGGGCCGCGCTGCGGGGACAAGCTGCTTGTTACTACTTACAACCAGCTATTATTGCTGTGTTGGAATTCACTTGCCGACACACGACGGGTCCAGTGAGCAACATTCAATAACAGGAGGGTGTCTACAGCCAGCATTACTGACTTGGGATTGTTTGGAACCATTTGTGGCAAAAATGCTATGCCAGAAATTTCTCTGAGATGTAACTGAACATTTTTTACGTTCAATTACAATGAGAAAAAAATCAAGGTGATTCTACTATTCCTAGCTTTTAGACAGTAAGACGTTTGATCTTCTTCGCGTGGCTTTCATGATACCCGTTCATGATGACTTAAGGTCCCACGAGTAACCTAGAAACTTTGCTAAAGCTTACGACTCAGTGACTCACCAAGGGTACGGACACAGGTCCGTCCTCCACTTGTCCAGACACACGCCCTGCCGGCGGCACGCGGCCGCGTACCGCTCCAGTGTGGCGCACACGTCGCTCGCGTTAGCGCACAGATCCGCCTCGCAAGACTCCACGAACGGCTGGGGGTCCACCAGGGCACGGCACTGGGGGCGATGATGTTTATTAGTGTCAACATACATTTATTTTAAAAGTTATTAAGTACCCCATAGTAAATAGAAACAATAAAACAAAATACGAGAGCAAATACTTTAATGCAACCATATACAGCAGACTGAACAGTACACTTACTTCGCCGAATCTGTCCGCGTTGTAAAGATTGTAGCACGGGTTGGACTCAGGCGGCGGCGGGACGCACTCGGGCGGGGGCGGTGGCGCGTCGCACTGCTCTTGCGGAGGCACTTCCAGGACCGTCAGCGCGTCGGGGCTGGCTTGCCAGCTCTTGCCGTACTGGTGGTAGAAACACAAATTTAAGTTCTCTGTCAATCGCCAGTGACTGTCGCTGAACATAAAAATAAAACAACAAGCAAGTTCACCATTTAAGATTATATTTTTACTACCCAGTAGCTTCTTGGATTAAAGTTAATTTCACAATCCTCATACCTCGTCGACGTCCTGCGTGGCACTCCCGTTGCTGGCGAGCAGGTAGTCCAGGCCGGCGCCGCACGCGCCGCACAGCCCCTCCGTGCGGCCCGAGTACAGGTGCGAGGGGGCGCGCACGGAGAACTCGAGCGTCGGCTGGACGACGGTCAGCTGCGAGGAGAAATAGTTTAGGATTTATATTAATGCAAGCAAAGGGTAGTAGAAGTTGGTTTTCAAGTCCGCCTAGTGTGAAATATAGTCTACTAAATTGTCATCAAACATAATTATATCTTTTTTTTAAATCATGTTTTCATCAAATTGTTCCAATTGATATATAAACCACTCAAAAACTATATGCCTCTCTTTTCATTTCTATGTGTAAAAAAACAAGCTATAAAACGTTAGTAAATAGTGAATACGATTAAAAGTAATTTAGAAAGTTGTACAATCTGGGCGGGATCAATGGCGTATTATGCTTTCAGCCAAAACCCACTTTTGGGTCGCTGCACTAGAAGAACTATATAGTACAAAGCATTATGTAAATAACATCACTCGCTCACCTCGACGTGTATGTCTGGCAGAGTTATGGTCAAGTCCTGTCCATTGTCGAGAGTAACAGAGCCCCACTCTTTCTTCAGCGGGTATTTGTACACGGGGCTGCTGCCGATGCTGGTCACGAGCTGCCGACAAGCAGTACATAGTGCTTATACATAGTTGGTACGTGACTAGGTAGCTTTTTAATGTTCACATAGGCACTCAGTATTAATGCTGACATGGGTCATTTTTGACAAGAAGAAAGTTTCACTTTTTGTTCGTTTCTGTTTTTGTTACAATTTTAGTCTTTTAACTTTGTATTAATGCTTAAATTATTATATTTGCTGCAACTTTCATTGTTTCATATAAATAATAAACCTCCGTTTCTTATTAGGATGTTTTAGTACTCTTCTATATTCGTTTTGTATAGAGTTTTGCAAATAGAATAAAAGTTATTCACTCATGAATTTTACCTTTTTAGTGGCTTGATCCTTGGAGATGCGTATCACGTTTTTCTCGTACACGAGGTGGACGGCTTTCACGCAGGTCACAGATGGGTTATCGTCGCACGGGCCGTTTGTTGCATACACCTGCGGAAGAAACATAACTGTTAACTCTTGTCATAAGTTTTACAGAACGCTAATAGGTTGATGTTAGCGTAAATACCTACATAGATACTCGTAGGCTTCCCGATGAAGTTATTAAAGCGCCGAGCATGATCATCTATATAGCGAGGTTAAAACGCTAGCTAATTAGTAGGGTCTTTCTGTGACATTAATAAAGAATTTATGCAATCAAAGGTAAAAAAAAGTATTATTTGTACTTTAATTATTACTTTTTATGTTTTTGTATTAACCTTTCACAATTTTTCATGTGACGTATAGGTACTATTAGTATAAATTAATGAATATGAATAGTGTCGTGTATTTTACTACTTTTGTGTGATATTCGTCCTTGTCATTGTGCGTGTTCCATGGTATTCACGACACAGGAAATCTTAGTGGAGAGCTCAAGAACAGCTTGATTGAAGCTCATCACCAATCGACCATTTTTACTGCTGGAGCAATTGTGCCAGCGGCCCGGAGCCTCGCTCTGTTATTGTAAGGAGCTGGGTTGGCTCGGGTGGTCGCTGGCAAGGGGGAAACACAATGCACCCTTTGCGGGACGCCAGTGCGAGACCTATCGCCCTCATTCCCAATAAGAATATGAGTATGTAACATTTCGATGTAATAACCTGGTACTTATGTTGTCCAGTGTCGTTCCTGTCCCGGGAGGCGAGGTAGGTGCAGTTCCCGAAGAAGGGCAGCTCGTCTCCGTCGAACATCACGTACTTAGCGGGCGAGCCCACGCCGGAGCACGCGCCTGGGGGTTGCACTCAAACTTAGGAAATACTTAAAACACTTACTTATAAAAATCACCATTAATAAAAAAATATAAGAAAGATAAATTATTAACGTTACAAATATTTCTATGCTAAAATTACAGAATAAAAATTGATTTACAATTTTGAAATAAATGATCATTCTCAACAATCGGCCATGCACGTTGCTGCGCAGTTGAGACATATTTTTGTCAAATGTAAGACTTTGTAAATTTCAATATTGAATGCTCTATGAGGATAAACTGATAAGTTTCCATTTTTTCATTGACATCTAGCATATCAAACAATGTTTTAGTTATCCAATAAATAAATTCGAACTGTGAAATTCGCAACTTACAATCCAAACAGTCAGCGGGAGCGACGCAGGTATCTCCCTTCCGCAGCTTCCCTTCAGGGCAGTAGCAGCCGGGGAAGCATTGTCCTTCCACCGCGGGGCAGGCGGTAGTGGCGCCACTCGACGCGCACGTCGGAGCGCAGGGCTTGCGGTAGCAGTCATAGTGCACGAGCGGGGCTGGGCAATCCGCCGCTATAGTAAAAAACCACACTTGTTAAAAAAATCACACATTAACCCAAACACACTACAAATAACTATTTGAGATCACCCGAAACTAAATAAGACACTGCAATTCACAGCGATACGTCGCATGGACGTATGCACAAGCATAAGCTATGTCAACGCTAGACAATTGAAAACCAAGTTTAAGAAGACAAGACCGAAAAAATCAACGATAGCGGGGTCACCGTGGGGCGCAGCTAGTATAAAATAAAACATAGAAACATATAGAGCCAATTTGAGATTTTTTTAATTGTTTGTACACCAACTCGCCTGTTGGTAAGCGACGATGTGGTCGAAGATGACGAAGAAGTACGCAGATTCAGAAGAACCTAACCTCACACTAACCTCACGCTAACCTAGAAAAGTTCAAGATTGTATACCTCTCAGAACACAAAAACAAGAACACTCACGGCAGTCCATAGCCACCCGCCAGTCAGACACGTCCACGTCCTTATCAGCCGCGAGGCACTCCGCCACCAGCTGCTCCAGCACGAGGCAGCGGCACTGCTCCTCCGAGCGCCGCGACCCGTTCACCTGCAGCTCCGAGCACGGGCAGATCTTCTCCAGGCAGATGTGCTGCCATTTGTCTAGTTGCAGGACGGACGCGCAGCGGGTGAACGGTTCTTTGCTGGAGGGTGAATATGCACATTTATACCAAAAGGAAAGATTTTGCTAAGTCGAAATAGGCTTAGCGTACTCATCATTATGAACCATTTTTACTATGAGACCAATCCTAAAATCGTAAAAATACAGTTGTACCATAGATTTTATAGGTACTGTAAAGGGTATTGGTTCCTTATAATCTTGTCCAAGTCAATAAAACATTAAAGTGGATATAACAAAACTCGAATGGACGTAGCTTGATGAATGGATATTTCAAGGAATCTGCATGGAAACTAGAAAATTTGAATAGCAATCCATCTTTGTCATCAATACTGCCTCGTGTTATCTGTCATCATCAACATCAACCACCACTGCTGGTAATAGCTTTTCTATTAACGACACGAAGCCAAAATGTTAAAGTGTTAACTATCGTCACTGCACTCACGTGATGACTTCGCACAGGTTCTACACCCTCTTCTGCATGGAGACGACCGCCACCCTGACTTCACAAGCACCAGACCGCTACCTCGGCTTGCCCCACGAGTTACATTCAAGCGTCAAGAAACATCGCAAGTAGACTCACGTGATGACTTCGCACAGGTTCCACACCCTCTTCTGCTTGGCAACAGCCGCGACCCTGACCTCGCAGGCGTCAGGCCTTTGCCCCGGCTTGCCCCACGAGTTGCCGAACTGCTCGGTGCTCCGCGAGACCTGCCCACTCGGCATACGCCGGTCGTTGCTGGAGTCGCCGTCGAAAAAGCCGCAGAGACCGTCCACTGATCCCATGTGGTTTTTCAGTACCTAAGTGAAAAACGTGAATGTAACAATTTTCAGCAATTTGCCTTTTATTGCTATTTGATATGAGAATAGATTGCAAAGTCAGTCAATTTAGGGTTGTCACCTTGGTATGGTAACAAGTGTCTGTCGCTGCGCGATGGTAAGGTTTTTGGTGGTCCTAGGTTAACGAAGGTTAGGTTAGCAAAGGTGAAAAGCCTACACTGATTAGCATTGTTAGTTAAATGTCATATCAAATAACAATAAAAGGTGTTATTGTCTGTTATTTTTATCATTATGATGAGCTAATTAAAAAAACAAATTAACATTGATTTAAAAACACTTTATGAATTAATCAATCAATTAACCGATCGCTATCGATTGATCAATGTTATTCTTTTGAGTACCTGTTCATCGACACTCATGACTCACCCCAATTTTCACATCTCCCTCCTTAGTATAGAAGACAGTGAAGTTGTACTTCCTGGACTTGACCAGCACCCCGTTTCCGATCCTGGCGACATCGAAGCTGTTCTTTCGGTGGCAGATCAGGCTCATCTGTTCCACCGTGTATTCGTAGTTGTCGTATTCTATCATCAGGTTGGGTTTCAGCAGGATGAGCTGCGTCTCTTGGTGGACCAGGAGTTCGTTCCAGCAGCCTTCGTCGCGGCACTTCTTGCGGACTGGAGGAGGGTGGTTATTTTTATTACAATAATATTTACCTACCTATTGTCTTGCGTAAACTTTACTCTACTCTTCGAAAATTCCGGTACAAAAAGTCAGTCATTTCGTTTGCTACGAATGAATGAACCATGGACGTTGTCCAACTTTCAAAAACAGCGGAACTGATATTTTTTTTCTTCTATGTTATTGAGTGACGAGACGAGCAAATCGCTCGCCTGATGTTAAACGTCACGTTTGCCCATAACAGGTCTGCGCCACCCAGAATTTTGAACTCGCAGAATTCAAGACCCTGATTACACAGCACTGCCCTCGTCACCCTGAGATATAAGTTGTTTAATCTCCCATTTGCCCTGTAACTCTAAGAAGAAAATGAATGAACTGTAAAAAAATGTACCATCACATTCAAACCCACCAATTGTGGGTATGAGTGAACTCACCGAGCACAGTCCAGGCTTCGTACCGCGCATCCCTCGCCAGGATGTGGAAGCACACGTCGTACTTGTACTCCGTGCCGTCGAACGTGTTGAAGGTGCGGCCCGTCATGTTGCAGTAGGCGGGCCGCTCGGGCGGCGGCACGCACTCGTACCTGCGAGGGGAGCACGTTTAATGGGTAGGCTAAAAGTTGGCTAAAGATAGTTTAGTTGAAGAAGAGTTGAAGGTAACTTGACTTGAAAGTGAGCCAGAGCTTTTTTGACAATTGGTCAAAGATTGGACTTGTGACATGAGGAGTTGATGAGCACTAGAACGTGTTCTACCACTATATACTAGACGACATTCTAAAGAATTTTTGACATTTGAATCCACAACATGCAAATTGGACTTACCTATCTGAGGTATCTCCTAACAAAAACAATGTAAAGACACCAGCAATTTGAGGCATTCGTGGTCATCGATGGGTTTATCTCACTTGCTCTTAAACTAGGCTTGAAGAACGGAGGAAGCCTACGGTAGTACATAAACTAAGAAAATGCATGGTCGCCTTTCAGGTCTTTACTTACTGAGGACACCTATTGAAGCCATCCTTCAAAGTCTCCAACTTGAGAGTGTATCCAGGCGGGCACGTGATCACGGAGCACACGACCGGCGCCGGCGTCGAGCCGGGCTTCGGGAACGGAGGCAGGCCGGGGATGCACTTGAACTGAGGGCATTCTTCCTTGACGGGCGGCGCCGTGGGGGCCACTGATGGCTTGTCGAGGGTGAAGGCTTGGTTGTTCTGAGGCGGTGACGGTGGGCCTGGTACGAGAGGTTTTTTATGTTAGGTTTTCTAGTGTAGGTATGTTATTTTTTTCATGTATGACATCATCCGATATTTGAACCGTTGTACTCGGAGCATTTAATGACTCAGCTGATTATGAACGATAACGACGATGTTGGAAAAAATATATAACAGGTATAGCTCCAAAAAATACCTAGTCGGTTTAAAGTATTTTCATGTTTTCCACGGCTAATTGCAGTGTTAAATTTTTCTTGATTTACATTAATACCAAATTCTGAGAAAACCCTATCTGTATTTTTGATCTCAAATTTTATGCAAACCCTTGATGGCGTTATCGTGTAAGCAACAAATAAAGAGTTTTAAATAAACTTTGTTTGAGAAGCACTCTTACATGCACATATTTTATTTATGAAAAACGTGTGAAACAAGCGGCCGGAACCTACAAACGTCAGGGTGATTACAACAAAAACTTATACGTAACTTACTAATGAGCAATCAAACAAAGTGTGGGTAATCTCACCGCTATATCCGCCCTTCGAGAAGCCTCCTTTTGAGAAACCGCCCTTAGTGCCAGCGTAGCCGCCCTTTCTGAAGCCGCCTTTGGTATACCGCGTATAGGAGTACCGCGGCCGGGGCGGCGGGATGTCCGAGGTCATAGGGTTGCTGGGGCGGGCGCTGGTGTACGACACTTGGTAGTTGGGCGGGCAGGATACTACGGGGCACTCTAGAGCTGGAACAAAGGTGGTATAATTAGGAAGAAAAAAATAACCGCCCGTGTCCCGGTATTTATCTTTATGGTGAAAATAATCGTTGGGCTATAATATATGTACTAACTAACTAACTATAATATATGTAATAACTAGCTATCTATACTAATATTATAAAGAAGTAAAGTTTGTGTGTTTGTATATTTGTTAAATTGTAAGGGGTAATCTCGGGATCTACTGAACCGATTTTAAAAATTCTTTCACCAATAGAAAGACACATTATTGCTGAGTGTCATAGGTTATATAAAAAACCGAAAAATAAAAAGGCTTTTACGTGGTAGTCCGTTTTGCAAAGTGAATCGGAGAAAAAACGGTCCGGACGGCGCGCGATGGTTTCGGGTTTAATTAACATTATGCCCAACGAAGTGGGCAAGGGTCAGCTAGTATAATATATAGGTAGTTATTAGCGATCTACTAGTTCCTGCTTAAAGCTCATAAATCAGTTCTCACGAACATATTCCAAACAAGGCTCCAAATTAGGACTGCATAAGACTTCCATTTGGGAAAAATAATTTTGAAAACCAAAATTGCCAATTAATTATAAGTACCTGGTTTATTACGTACGGTCTTACGTACATAAGACCGAGGACCAGACATCTGTCTACGCGCTCCCTTCTTCACTTTGTACCAGTAATCGCCTTTTATTGGGCTACCCCACTTTCTGAATTTTCGCTTTTTTAAAGCCGATTTCCTTTTCCCGATTGGGTTGATACATAGTTTCAGAAAGCTGAACTGTTTCTTGGCAGTTGTTTGTTAATTGTTGTAATTCTTCGCCATTTTTAAAACAAAAAACATGGTTTTAACTACTTTTTGACCAATGATTCGACTTCAGAAAGGCAATAAATAATATAATTGATCCGACGCTACGTAGAGGACAACGAAAAGTGTTCCGCGGCCTATATCTGAAGGTTTACCTGTACATTGTTTTCCAGTCACCTGTAGAGTTAGTCGAATGAACGAATCCAAACGGGGAGCTGTTAATTTTTCTCGAAATGTAAGTGGAGTAAAATGGGTGAGGTAAAAGTAAGACGGAAAGGGTAATTAGAGAACCAACACTTACGTTTGGCAGTGGTAGCGGGCGTAGTCGGGGGCTGGGTGGCAGCTACCGTGACCTCATGCTTCGTGACGACATGCGGCTCCGTGGTAGTGACGCCGCAGTCCGACTCGTCGTCCGGGCAGTCGGCGAACCCGTCGCACCACAGCTCCGTGCGCACGCAGCGCGCGGAGGTGGGGCAGGCGCGCGAGCCGGCGGGGCACGCGGCGCACGCGCACGCGCACGACTCGGGGGCGCGCGTGCCCACCTGCGGGACGGGGACGGGGTGTAGTAGTGAGGCTGGGGAGATGGCTGGCTCAGAGTGAGGAAGAGATAGTCGTTGAGTTAGGTGATTCGCAGTTCGCATATGGAAATGTATGTCGAGCATCGATGCCACTAGCGATCTGAGGAGGCTACGAGATGACATAAAGACACTCGAAAGATTCCAAGGTTTTTGTGGCTTTGGGCTCGTGCGACAATTGGCATAACCGTATGAGAACGTCCAGCCTAAGCGCTTTATAAAAAATCTATTTAGCACTCCTTACAGTTTTGGATTTTTTTGTAATTACAGAGGCGTGACGTATGCTATTGCTCGATGTAGTTTTACAGGTTCTTTTAAATTCATAGTTAAGATATTTGAGAATACCTACTGGGCGTGGGATGGAGCTTACCAATCGGCGAATTTGTGGTCAGACCCGGACTTATTTGCGATTAAAACAAACTTAGCTAATAATTGAATAATAGCAGTCTACGTACCGTGTCAGGGGTGTTGCATTCACATTTCTTGGCGGGCTTGCAGTCCGTGATGCCGCCCATCTTGCACATGCACTCGTCGCAGTTGGAGCCTCTGAACGGGGTTCCTACTGGGTACCTGGGAAACAAACGAGTATATTAACGCTTTGATTCCACTTTCATTGTGCGAACCGCCAGAGTGTGGAATGCTCTGCCGGAGTGGGCATTTCTTGATAGATATAATCTGAGTGTCAAGTCGCAAGTGAATCGGTTTCTTCTAAGCAAGCGTGCTCCATCGTAGACCGCATCGTTGCTTACCATCAGGCGAGATGGCGGTCAAACGCAAGCCTACTGAACAAAAAAATATTTGCAACAACTGGCTTATGACAACAAACTTTAAAAAGAAATCTATTGAACGAATTATTATTTAAGAGGTGCAAATAACATCTATATTTTCATACACAGTTGCACATTACGCCTCCTTTTGGAGCAGTCGGATTAATTGTTTCCGACGTTTAGCAATTCAAAAAATAAGGGCTTGTTTTTTTAACAATTAAAATTAGATAATTTTTATTACTGCGTCGCTGTGGGAATTTTTGCATTTTTTTAATAAGATTTTTTTATAACCGACTTTATTTAAATTATTTAAAAACAGATTTTATGTATACTTCCAATATTATCTTATTTTATGTTGACCTTCACGGTTATGTGGTTTTGGTCGTTACCTACCTACGATTACGAGCAAGCAAAGTTATGATATAATGCTTATAGCCTAATACTTACTGTAGCGGTAAATGTGAAGGCTAGCATTTTAAGGGGCGACTTATAGGTATTTATTTATACTATTAGTAGTGACTAAGCAAGACGTCATTTTAAAAAAACTTTATTTCTACGCCGTTGATAACTACTGATTTTTATTCCAAGAGGCATAGAAATAAATTCTGTTAATTTAATAAATTCAATGCTCACTCTTATGACATACTAACAAACTAACGGCCTGTCTCTAAACATGTTGATTTGAATGAAAAATTTAATTAATTTGTGTTTGAAAATTTTGACAAAATGTCTGATCCATCGCTGAGAAATAATTAGTAATTATGTGGACTTAAATTTGCATTAGGTAATTACTGCTTTACGTATCTCCCCATCTTTACGACATATATTAGGTAAATGTTTTGATATATTATATTATATCAAAACATTTAACTAAGTCGTATTGCAGCAGCGCGCTTTAAAGATGCTGGTCCTAATCCTTGTCGCTGCGTGCTTGTTCCTAACACACCGATACTTCACAAGAAATCATGATTACTGGGCGAAAAGGAACGTCAAACACGACCGGCCGTTGCCTTTCTTCGGAAACCACTTGAAAAATTTCCTCGTCAGACGCACAATACCAGAAATAGGAATCGAATTGCTCCGTAAGTACAAAGGTGAAAAAATCGTGGGTTATTACCGAGGAACCACCCCGGAACTGATAATCAAGGACCCGGAGATAGTGAGACACATTTTGACGTTGGATTTTAAGACTTTTTCCGATCGAGGATGGAATGATAACACAAGAAAAGACCCGCTGTTGCAGAATATTGTCTTCGCAAATGTTGAGCAATGGCGCGTCATGAGGCCGCAATTGTCTCCCGGTTTTACGCTGAATAAATTAAGGAAAATGTCACCACAATTACTTAAATGTATCGATCAATTAGAGAGAGCTATTGAAGGGATCGCATCGTGTGGAAAACCTGTCAAGGCATATGATCTATTGGTAGGATACACAATCCAATCTATCGCCGCTTGTGGTTTTGGCGTTGAATTGAACACCATCTCTAAACGGTCTCTTTTCGCCGATTTAGCGAAGAAATTTTTTGTCAAAACGAAACCACAGCTATCTCTAATGGCGTTGACTGATATTCTGCCAGGAATCTCCTTCTTCTTCAACTACATTAAAGTTATTGATAAAGACTTGGAGAATATGCTAATGAAGATCACGAAAAATGTCGGAGACGAAAGGAAGTTACATCCAAGCGCAGTTAAAGATTTTATGGACATTTTTCTGAACATGGCAGCTCAGAGAACTGATCAAAATAATGTTGAGCTAAGCGAAGCTGAGAGAGAGAAGGCAGAGCTTCAGTTTACTGCATCGCAACTGTTTTTCTTTTTGTTTGCTGGGTTCGAAACCTCCGCAACGGCGATGAGCACAACGTTGCATCAATTAGCTCACCACCCGGATATCCAAGTGAAAATTCAGAAGGAAGTCGACTTGGTGCTATCCAAACACGACAATAAACTGATGGAGTGCCTCGATGAAATGATGCTACTGGACATGGCTTTCAAAGAATCGATGAGATTATTAGCCCCGCTGGGAGCCATTAGGAGACTTTGCGCAGAGAAGTATACCATACCCGGTACTGACGTTACCATTGACCGTGGAGTTCGAATTTTAATCCCGATCCAAGCTTTACATATGGATCCAGAGATTTATGACAGACCGGAAGAATTCCGTCCGGAACGGTTCGCGTCTGAAGTAGGGAAAGGAGCGGATTTCAAATACGAGTATTTAGCATTTGGAGAAGGGCCAAGAAAATGTATAGGTAAATGTTTTAAATACTTTGTTGTACTTTTACCTAACACTAGCTGACCCTTGCCCACTTCGTTGGGCATAATGTTAATTAAACCCGAAGCCATCGCGCGCCGTCCGGACCGTTTTTTCTCCGATTCACTTTGCAAAACGGACTACCACGTAAAAGCCTTTTTATTTTTCGGTTTTTTATATAACCTATGACACTCAGCAATAATGTGGCTTTCTATTGGTGAAAGAATTTTTAAAATCGGTTCAGTAGATCCCGAGATTACCCCTTACAATTTAACAAACATACAAACACACAAACTTTACTTCTTTATAATATTAGTATAGATTATGTGTGTACTTTAGTTGTTCAATACTCTTATTTACATAATCTTTAAAAGGTAGCAAGATTTAGAAATGGATATTCAAGTTTTGACGTTGGAAAAAGTAATTTACTTAGTCCAACATAGCAGAGACAAACCCAACCATAGCTAAAATCTAGCGTTGCTCATTTCTTTGCAGGCTACAAGCTGGCATTGATGATAGCATCAGCGGGTCTGGCGTCCATCCTGCGTCGGTACTCGGTGGTGCCGGTTGCGAGCTCCAAGCGACATATCAGCGTCAAAAAGACCTCTTTCCTGGCTCAGATTGTGGATGGCGGCATGCCAGTCAAATTTATACCCAGGGCTTAACGAATGAAGATTGAAATTGCAACCATGTTTACTTTACCAATCATATCGTATTTGCCTTTTTTGCGCGTGTATTTTGCTTCAAAGAGCAGTGCAGTTAAAATGGTGATGGAATTTACATTTGAAGGTAATTTATTTGAGTCATTTATGATCATCTTTTTTTATGACATCGAGTAAGCTGACATTTCAAATAAAATTAGAATTGGAAAGTTATTTTATCTCATTCAATATATCTGTTTTTCATTTTAGTTTCCTAACTAGTTTATTTATATTTGCCAACTAGTCCATGTTATGTGTTCGAAACAGTTTCATGAAAACATAAACGGCTCTTTCATTTTCGCTAGCTCTACCTAGCTCCACTAAAGTTTGGCTATACGAAGCATTGCGTCGAATAAAATAATTACCGATCAAAATTTCGGGTTCACATTTTCCTTGTTTCTTTTTTCGGTGTTAAAAATATAATCTCCCAAAAAAGTTCACTCTGTATTTTATGCACTCTTCTATACTCACGTCATAAAGGACAGCACACAGGGGCACTGGTCTCTCGGCACGCAGCTCTCCGCGTCGAAGTAGAGCGCGCCGGCGCACGCGCAGCCCGTCGCGGGGGGGACCAGCCCCGGGCACAGCTGGCAGGGGGGCGCCGACGTGGGCGCCACGGGGGGAGGGGCGGTCGCGGCTGGGGGGGGGGGGGGGACAGATTGACGTTTTGATAAACTACGTAGTAAATGGGAAATTGTCAAGTTAGTATCGGTTCACATTGATTTGTGAAACGACATACCATGTATTAAACGTGGGTTTTACACCAGTTGCTTTCCTCAGCACTAAATTTACAACCAAGGAAAACACAAGAACTTATTCAGCACAAATACTCCTATGATAATTCCCGTTTTCCGGGTCTGAAGAATGCCTACGACCTCAGGAATAATACTACCTTACCCAGGAATAAAATAAGGTAGTTTTCCAAAGCCCCTTCCTTAGCTTAACTATTTTAGAAAAAAGAGAGAACCAGATAGAAAAAAAAATGTGAGCCGTCACGGGACGCCTGGCAGATGTGAAACATCGACATTATTTTGAAAGTACATAATATCATGCAGAACACAAAACCGTTCGAAAATTGAAACTCAATTAGGTACGCGCGTCGTCATTTATTTATTTGCTTGAATACTGCACGCCGTGGCGACGCGTCGCCACGGCGTGCGTCGCCACGCCAGAAATCGGTTTTACGTGCGCCAATAGATATTTCACATCAAAAACCGTGATCCAACCATAACGTGGACATATTCGTAGCGGTTGGACCACGGGTCGGGAGCGAAAAATTTAAGAATGAAGAAAAGTGTTATCTTACGATAAGGCTCGAAGCAGCCGACGGGCTCTATCTTCATCTCGATGTTATCCTTCCACTTGAGAGGCAGCACCTTGAGGTACTGTGCGCGGACCGGAGGACGGAACTTGTGCTCCATTATGGAGGACTTGTCGTAGTTGCCAGGGAATGACCTGGTTTACAATACACAGTTAAACACACTTGGTACACAGGTTTTAAATGATTGGTTTTTTGATCAATCAGAAAAACTGTGAAGTTGTGACCAGATATGATTTTAAAGGATGGGATGTCTGATCTGTAAGAAAATCCAAAATTAAGGTTTATTTTTTTTTTAATTAGAACTATTAAATCAAGCACATGCTTCACACTCTTGTGCACGTGTGTAATCAATTTTCCAAAACGGTTTGTGCACGTCAACAAGATTTTTTTTCACATTTTCTTAAAATTCAAAAAGTATTTCAATTTAATTTGTTTTTTTCTGTAACTTCGTAAAAAAAATGTCTGCAGGAATGAAGAATGAATGAATAATAAAATAAATCAAAGCCTCAAAGGACTTACACTTCTTTCTTGTTGTGATCAACAATAGGGTTGAAGTCCAAATCATTGGAGTACATGACCTTGTACGAGGTCACCCATCCCTTGGCGCCTCCCTTCGTCTTGATGCCGGTTATATTGCGAGGGGACGTGAAGTTGAACTGAGGAAGAGAATAGCAGATTCAAACGGGTATTTAATTTTATGCTAAAAAGATTACATACTAAACGCCTCAACAAATTTTACAAAAACATTGTGCGCAGAATAAAGAAATGTCAGTGGCATAAGTGTACAGAACCTGTCTACTATATAGGGTTATTCATAAAGGGTATGCTAAGCCGAAAAGGGCACATAGTACTTACTCATCATCATCATCATTATAAACAACTTTTACTACGGAACCAGTTCGAAATTCGCGAAAAAAAATCAGCTGTTCCATACATTTTGTCCAGTGTCATTGACATTTTTCTATGGAGCGGCGAATTTCGGGTTGGTTCCATAGTAAAAGTTGTTCATAATGATGAGTACTATAAGCCCTTTTCGGCTTAGCATACCCTTTATGGATAACCCTGTATACAGTGGAAAAAGTCGATTACAGCAGTTATAAGCTACTTACAGTACGAATGGAAACGATGACAAAATTAAGAAGATTGGCGAAAGAAGCTCAACCTTGTCTACTTAAAAAAAAAAATAGGGCGTACCTATAATCGAATATTAATGAAGACGAGGACGTTCTTTACTATTCTCATGCGATTGAACTATAAAAGATACTGCAGTCTGTGGGTCAGGATGCAATTAATAACAGTAAGTGTACAATGAACCACATCTCACCATGATCCACTCCCCAGGAGTGTTGTACAGCGCCGTCCAGCCGCGCTCTCCTTCGAACGTGAGGTGCTCGCGCTCGGTGGGGTTGGAGCTGGTTTTGATGCTGTCCAGAGGCAGGTCGGCGGCGATGCCGAGAGGCTCGTCGCATTGGACGGACTCCTGTGGAAAACCTAATTTTAATACCCTACCAAGTGTTTAGTGTTGAACCTACTAAAGGAGAGTTTCACATCACAATCGCTTCATTCAAACTTTTTTTATTTATTTTTTTAACATTCAAACTTTATTCACATCTTTTTTTTTTTAATTCAATTATAGGCTTGCGTTTGACCACCATCTCGCCTGATGGTAAGCAATGATGCGGTCTACGATGGAGTCTTTGTCTTATGAGTGATATAAATTGATATTTTTAGCCCTTTGCGAAAAAAGTACACCTAAGTGATAGCGCTTTCACATAAAGCAAGTTCTTAAATATTTACTGCTGGAAATGGCTACATCAGTCATATTTTATTCCACGAAAAATTTGTACCAGAAATGTTGCATGTGAAATAGAATGACACATTTTATCGAACCATATACTTACAGTAGTGGGCATAGTGACTGTACTCGTGATTGTAGTACTCTTGACCGTAGTACTACCGACCGTGGTCTCAGTAGTGGTCTGCGTCTCCTGACAGCCGATCAGCTCCATCCTGACGGCAGCCTCGCCGTGCCAAGTGAGTGGACGGATGCGGACGAACTTGGCCTCTATTGGGGGTGCGATCATCTGACGCGAGGTGTCGTCGTGGCCCACTGGCCCGCGGAACACCTGCGAAACAAGGCATTCTTTTTTTAAAACAAGTTTTTATTTGCATCGTCATTGGAGTCACGCAGGTATAAGAAATTTCAGCTCAATCGGATATCGGAAAGAGGTTCAAATTGAGGTTGATTGAGGTTCTCTTTATTGTTCACACCATAAATTACAAACGAAAGAATTAAAACACATAAAACTAGTGCGACAACTGGCGGCCTTATAGCTAAGAGCGATCTCTTCCAGGCAACCTTAGGATGGAGAGGATAGACAAAAAAATAGAAAAACAAGGTGTGCAATATTGAGAAAAAAAAACTGTCAACCTACTTAAAAAGTAAAAAATAAGGATAGAATAAAATATTATAACAATAAATTGTAACTAACGTTATTTACTTCACGGTCTTACGTCCATTTAACCACTTACGTTTCCGTATCAAAGGTTTGATGGGTTAGAATGGAATACTAAAAAAGGGTCGAACTCTTTTTTATGCGCGAAAACGTAATAAGACTAGGAATATAATTATAATGTATTCGTAACAAGAAAACTATGTTATTATTGTTTGTGTATGTATGTTGCTTTATAGCTTCAAGTTTGTTACCTTAGTTTTGCCATCAGGTGCATTGACAGTAGAGAAAGTGACGCCATCGTCTCCGTACAGGACCTCGTAGCTGGTGACGTACTGGTCGAAGATGGGGGAACCCTGCATCAGCACGCCGTAGACCGGCTCGCGGCGGGGCAGCTCCACTTGAATGTACGGGTGCTGGTCGTCTTCCGATGGATTCCAGCTGCCGGCTGCAAAACCGAGAAGTATTATGGTAACAGAAAAGAGACAGCGCGAGACAGGGATCGAAAAATGTAGTGTGAGTAATATGTATATTTGTATAGTGTAGTTGCAGAAACGTTGGCTGCGTCTACATACAAGCGAAAAAGTCATCAGTTTATAGAGGGAGAGGGGCTGAGGAGAGTGAGAGTGAGTGACCACGATAGTTCCTTCATTTAATAAAGGAGTAAGTACTGCTACCGAGCTAGCTGTTACCCGGAGACAGCTGTCCAACAGTGTCGTTTGTACTGGTCTAATGCGCAGAAAAACTTCGTTTGCGCGATTCAGGATAGTTACTGTGGCCGATAAATAGCGCTGTACGCAGCGAGGTCGCTACAAGTTCACTGCAATGGTGTTTTATTGCTCATTTACATTAGCGCAGTCGACCAGTTCTCTAGTGTCGAAAGACAGGCCCCACTCTGTGTCGCAGCAGCGGAGTGATGTCGAGTCGTACCTGTGATGTCGAGCGAGTGTCCGTTGAGCACCGCGAACTGCGGCTTGAACAGCTCGTTGACGGAGGACGATGCGGTGAGAGAGGAGTCGGGGAAAGGCTGGTCGCCCCACATCAGATCCATGTAACTGGACAAAACAAAGACATTCGTTTTTGGTGTATTCAGTTTGGACTTTATTTACGCTTGTGTTATTTCTTTACTGATTAACACAAAATAATTTAATTGATTGTGTAAGTTTTGTTATGGATTTTTCTGAAAACAAAATATTTATTTTAAATTTTCCAGTATCTTTTTTGCACGATCACTCGTGGCTATGAAAAAATACAAAGACAAACAAGTTTAGACCATTTCTGCAGACAGCCTAAATCTGACACTAGCCTGCTCGCCATTGTACGACAAACACACAAGAATGTCGTTTTAGTTGTATTACACGATCGTTATTGAATATTATTAAAACCGTGCTGAACCTGCTGGATTAATACTCTGAATACGTTAATCTTTCAGAGTAAAAAAGTATATATAAGTACATACTTATCAGGGCTGCATTCAGGAGGCGGCGTAACGGTGGTTTGCACAATAATTGGAGGCTCCGGCACGGTTGTCTTCGTGAAAACAGGTTCCGTCGTTGTCCTCGGCACTCTCGGCTCGACAACCTCAGGAAGGAACGTAGGAGGCTCGGTGGAAGTAGAAGTTACAGTTGCAGGGGAAGTAATCTCGGTGGAAGTCAGTGTGGCTGGGACGGTGGTTTCCGGGCGGCGACATCCGATCAAGTCCATCCTAATGTCGGGCTCGCCGTGCCAAGTTAGCGGACGCACGCGCACGAACTTCGTCTCTATCGGGGGAGAAATTATCTGACGCTTGGCGTCTTCGCTCGACTCTGGGCCGTCGAACACCTGTGGGGAAAAGAGAGGCATAAAATCTTGGCAATCAACACAATCAATCAATCAACACACAACAACAACAACAACAACAACAATTGACAATTTGTTTTTTTTTTTTTGAATTTTGAATTTTTTTTTAATCAATTAGCAATAAAATGGCCCTGGTATAAAGTAATTTTGGTTTGATTTGAAAATCTGGATTTTTTAAATGAATTGTAAAACAAGGTAATATCTATATTGTTTTAAAAAAACAAGCTTTTTTGTATTGTTATCGAAGTTACACACGTATTCCAATAGCTCAATCGAACATCAAGAAAAGGTTCAAAATTCAGTTGCAAGATTTGACCCAAAAAACTACAACCTTGAAGTTGTAGTTATCTTGTTTTGTTTTTCAGGTTTGATTATTCAGTTTTTCAGGTCAAGCTAAATAGAAGCTTGGAAATGAAAAACAGTTCACTGATGAGTTGCGCGAGCATTAAAATACTTAAAATTGAAACGTATTTCGTTTACTACAACAGTTCAAAAAACAAAATTGTACTCACCCTAGGCTTGCCATCCGTTCCTTTGACCGCAGTAAAGTTGGTTCCATCATCTCCGTACAACACTTGGTAGCTGGTGACGTAGCTGTCCACCCGGGGAGACCCTTGCACCTCCACGCCGTACAGGAACTGAGGTCGGGGCAGTTCTATCTGGATGTACGGGTTGTAGTCGTCCTTCGTCGGCTTCCAGCTGCCGGCTGTGAATGTTTACAGTAATGTTGATGCGAAAGTTTAAGAACCTTTAACTAAATAATCGGCCAAGCGGAATATAGATGCTGAAGAGGACCAATGGTATTTACAACAATAAATACCATTGGTTCATAAACATAAGATAACGGTTATTTTTTTATTCTATTATGAAAAAGTGAAATTTAAAAAGAGTCGGACATTCACTTGACAGGTACACGTACACCAAGTATCTTTTGGCAGAACTTCACAACATCTTCTGTTCAGATATGAGTATTTCTCATTGGAAATGTCAACTTACCACTGGTGTCAGAGTTCCGTCCGTCAATTCTAGAGAACTGTGGCAGGTGGATGTTGTCGGCCACCGACGAGGCGCTGAACGCAGACGTGGGGAGAGACTCGCGGCCCCACATCAAACTCTTCAAACTGTGTCAAGGAAATCAAACATGGGTCTCAATGAAAATCGTATACTCGTATTTTTAGGGATTTAAAATTAGCTCCGTTTTGTTCTAGCGTATGAGTTTCGTCAGAAGTTTTCACCAGCTCTAAATAATCGGAGGACCGCGAACGCACGCTTCCACGTCTCAGTGCAGCTCGTCGTGTAAACACTGACATTTGTGACTACTTACTCATCTTCCTCGCACTCCGACCGTTGCGGAGTGGTGGGGGGCGTGGGCTCCGTGCGGAGGTCGAACACGTAGGGCAGGTGCGTGGAGCCGGGCGGCGGGACCGCGATGGAGACGCAGGCTTCCGCGTCGCAGTGCAGCTCGTTGTGCAGGCACTGGCACTTGCGGCAGCCGTCCAGGCCGGACACCACGCCGCCGGGCTGCGGAGGGGAGGTTACTGGTGAACCTGACATTGTCTGTGGTCCTAAATGTGCCAGCGCCTAGCCACCTTCAGAAGCGGCCACACTTTACCACCGAGCCGTAGCTCGGTTTGGTGCTGGTATGGGAAACAATAAAAGCCGGTAGGTAGCCGGAAAATTCGAACGCAGTTGTGACCGGAAAAAGTCACTATCGACGAAATAGCTAATTGGAATAAAGAGGCTCCCTACTTTTTAAATTCTTCTAGAACTAAAGATGTGGCTTATCCTTATTTAATTCATTAGGTGTACCTTAATAGTTTTCCCCTCGTCGAGGCACGTGCAGTCGTCCTTCTCGACGCAGGTGCGCTCGTCGCGCCAAAATTTGCCAGCTTCGCAGTTCAAAGCCACACAGCCTTCCACGCATTTCTTAAAGAAAATACGTCACATTAGTTTCAATCCGTTTCTTATACCTTTCTATGATATGTAATAGGAACCGGAATAGTGCCTACAAACGTTTTCTAGATTATGAAACTAGCTTACTTCTCGCACGCATCTGCCTTTTTCCATAAGCGTTTTCTTGAAGTGGTCACAGAGTTGCGCGCAAGGGAAGGCGCAGTCGCGGAACTCTTGCCCCGGGGGGCATCGCGGCGGGGGCGTCGTCAGCTCGGGGGCGTGCGTCGTGACTAGAGGCACCCCTGTTGTGGAGGATGGCGACGATGACACTAGAAGACATTTAACAGGTTTTCTTCATATTCATTTATTTCGAATGTCTGAGATTCATAGCAACACAATTAAATACATTCAGTTACACTACATTCAAATTAAATAGCATTACAAATTACGTCAAACAAATTATAATTTTTAGTCTTCTGGTAAATAAGATCGACTAGACGAAAAACGTATATTTTTTCACAAATATATAACCCACACTAGCGATGGGAAATTTCAACATCATCAGTAAATGTAAATAAATAGCATCTGTAAATAAATACATCCACTTGTGCGGCCATCGTATAGCTGGCCAGTCGCACTTAAAGGTACTTAGGGTTGTCTAGAGGTATATACAGGGTACCGAGATTGCAGTCTTTAAAAATGAGACTACTTACGTTCGATTCCTGAAGTAGTGAGCCCACAATCAGATCTGACAAGGGCCACGCTGACTGGCCAGTCGCATACGAAGATCTCAGGGTTGTACAGCGTGCCGGGGCCGCAGTATTTCAACACAGGCCCGCTCGGGGAACATTCGTAGAACTTGCTGCAGTCGGTCGGGTGTTTCGTGTTCGGTGTCGTTATGTTATCACATGGGTTGGGCTCTGTGAAAATATCCCACGAATGTTACAGCGGATTGACGACCTTGTCAAATTCGCGGGTCGAACCTGCCCCGTAGCCAAGTTGCAATCTGTGATCGCAAACGCTATAGAAAACTAAGACAATATTTGGGAATGACATTTCATTAATAGAATATGGAATCTAAAATAGATTTTAGAAATGTCATTTCCATAGATTTTCCTACTTTTCTATAGTGTTTCGATTATGGAATTGGAACTTGGCTAGGGGGGCTGGAACCAACTAGCGCAAGACCGAGGCAGATGACACAGAAAGATAAAATCAACAGTAAATATTATACAGTATAAGTATTAAGTATATAAGTGTTTTCTGCGTATGTTCCCTTCAACTACATGACGACTGTGGGGGTTGAATCGATATACCTAATAAGGTAAACCCTGAATATACAAGTTACTTTTTACGTCAAATATGTATAAATTCTGTTGCGAATAAAAAGTTGGGCGCAACTACAAGTCGTATGTGTGCAAAAGTGTAAATATTGATACCAATTAATAAAAATAACGGCAATGAACAATGATTTATTAAAATACTTGAAACACTATCGCTATCGATTAAATAGCAATGATTTTAATCAGTCGACACATGAAATTATCTTTAGTTTGTAGCCATGCCCTATCTTGCGCATTTGTTTTGTAACTGTAACCATTCGTTCACCGTACCATACTCGTACCGAACATACGGCGGATGTTCGCTTCAGACGCATCTTTTGATGGCACTTATGTTTATTGTAGTTGAATCATGCGTTGACAGTAAACATCACAATAACAACATTGACAACAAAACGTTATCTATTCGCGTCCATTCTTTATCCATATCTGCTTCTACATGGTTATCGGTGTTAGTTTTGGGTGTTAGTATTCCTTTTTACTACAACGCGTCAACACGTGCTTTTCAATGTATACCGAATATTTACCGAGAAAAATTAGACGTCGGAAAATAATTATAACATTGACAGTAATTATCGTAGTCGTGTTTTTAATTGGATTGATAGCTACGACAACAAGTTATTCCTTCCAGCAACTTTACCATCGAGTACACCTTGAAGATGTGTCGTGCCATTACGCTCGAGACGGCGATGCGTTGCCAACGATCAACGAAACTTTCTTTCCATCTACGAACTCTATTTTCTTCCACGAAACATCATGCCAGGGAAGACTGAACTCGCGACAAGCTTGTGCTATAGAATCGGCGGCCAGGACTCATCCCGACTGGGAAATCCACGTGCTATTCTCTGCACCGGTGAATAAGCTAAGCCTCGGTGATGTCAACATAGAATTGTTGACGCTGATGAAAAACGTGATCTTTACTCGGGTGCATATAGAGGATTATGCTGTAGGAACTCCCTTAGAAACGTTGGTTAGTAGCGGTGCAATCAACAGGACGGTCTGGCAGGTCAGACACACGAAGGACGTGTTAAAATACCTGACTCTGTACAAATGGGGCGGGGTGGTGTTAGACTTGGACACTATGGTGACGAGGCCGTTGAGTAGTTTAGGGAGGAACTGGGCGATAACAGAAGATGAGGATTTTGTGTGGTCGGAGGCGTTGGCGTTTTACAGAGACAGCGCGGGCACGTTAATTGCTGATACAGCTGCAAGGTGGGTATCACGACAATAATCTTCCAAAATAAAATAAATGAACCTACAATTTATCATAATTCAATTGGCTGCGCCGACATGTGTGTAGGTACTCGTATGTAAAACTCAGGCTTACTTAGAAATTTTCGCATTAGTGTAATAACATTTTAGTGTGATGTGATAGTGTAAGTAAAACTGTCAATCAAGGGGTTGTAATTATCGGAAAAACAATGCCATGGCTGTCACTGCTTTCAAGCCAATACATGGAATTTTTTCAAACAGTTTTACTCGTAAGTAAATGACCAGATTTCAGTGTTTTAAATTCTATAGGTACCTACCTATCAAGAGCAAAAAAAAAATCGTACCGCAGATACTTATTTTATAGTAGCAGTTTTCTTTTGACTTCTCTTAAATTTTCTTAATATCCATTATTTCAGGACATTGGTGAGGAAGTTTGACGTCATTTGGGGTCAATATCAAGGACATCACGTGATCACCGACGCCTTGAAGGAGGTCTGTGTCATCAACAGCGTTAAGAAAATGACCGCCGATAACTGTTTAGGTACGTTGGTATTATTAGACCTAAAAAGCTTTTTATGCTTGAACTGACCCATAGAAGAAAAGTAAAAGTCTAGTTGTTTGTTAAACTCGTGATGATTGATTGTCGGAAGATACCGCAGCGCGCGGGCAGACGCTAGATGTAAACAGAAGCATAAGAACGAGATACGCGCTGAAGACCGAGTTAAGTGATTTATGCGAGAATGGATTGAATCACTTACAATTCTATCCGATTTCAAAAGGCAAAATATTTTATATTATTTTATTTTTTATTTGTATTTCGTTTTTTTTATTTTTTTTTTCAAAACGCAGAAGTTAAAATTTTAAACAAGTCATTAAGAACAGTCAGTCCAGTCAATTTGAGGAAAGCATATTTCGTTAGAATCGGCCGAGAGTACCTAGCTGAAAAAACTTACTAGTACGTTTCTGTAATACTTTATGCCTACCTGTATTGGATTTACCATGTAACTTAACTTCGATTTTTTACAAGATGTATAAAAAACCTGAATGTGAAGCGATGTATATTGTACAAGATCATCTTTACAATGGCTACAGGCTACACCAATAAAATGGTTTTCCAGATTTCGTAGTACATCCTTCATCAGCCCTCCTCCTACTGGATCTCAGCAATGAAGAAAGTTACTCCAAGGAGAGCGACTACAACAGCACCGATATCTACATCTACCTGTTCAGGAACGAACCCATCCGGGACCAGAAAGTTAACTATAAAGACTCCATCTATGCTAAGCTGGCTAAAAGATACTGTCCTATAGTTTACGAAAACTACAGAGGTCTTATTGGCACGTGACTGATGTCAGTGAATATTTTTAGCGTAATATAACTAGAGAATTTTGTTTAGTTAAATGTTTAAATAAATTGATATTTTTAAGCCATCTTTTCAGTATTTTTCAAGCATTACCAACTTTGTAAGACCGTAACCCAGGCTTAGTTTCGCTATAGGCAAACTTCGTAACCTTTAACCTTACTAGGTACTATAGGTTTCTTTCTTTCGAACGGAATTTCTCAACGCTCCTCACGCATTTTTTTAAATAGAATTGAGCGACATAACGAGCATATCATAGATTTTAACTAAGATTTTCTGTGTCGTAATAACGAGGACAAGTTAGAAGCGAGTTAGTATAGGTACAGGTATAGGCGTAGAAGACAAGGTTTTTAGGCCGCCATACAGCCTCTGTACAGAACTCACCTAAGCAGTGGCACTGCACCCTGATCTCGAAGTCTGGACAAGTCGCGCTTCTGTCCCTGCAGACTAGGCCGCGCTCCAGGCTGCACTCGACGTCGAGGCCGGTGTCCTTCGGGGACTGGTGCGTGTCGACGGTGCGGCACTCGATGTCGGTCATATTCTCTGGCTTGCACATTGGGGAGCCGATTGTCTGCAGAAGAAAGGATCAGTCAACAACATTGGTTCATTGTAGGGCTATAATAGTATATGTCACTCTGAGGAATTTTGTACAAGTGGCGATAGTAAATACGAGTACTTTGTCAGTTGTTGGCTGCTGAATGTCAACTCTACATACTTATTCCAGATAAAAATCCATAGCATTATATAAACTAACTCCTAACCTAAACATAACAACAATTAAAAACAAAAATCTTTACTGTCGTACTTCTAAGCGTGGGATAGCTCAAGAGATCCAAGAGTCTCACTCTCAGGTGAACGATAGTACAGGTTAACAAAAAAAAAAACAATTAAAGTAAGAGTCCTAATTCTAAGTGTAGTGATACGACGTGTATTGACGTCCCGCTTGGGGCGTTTGGAAGAATTAGCAATTTTTGGGAAAAGCAGAGAGAGTTCTTACCAGTTCATTAGATTTGGGCAGCGGCTCAGTTTCGAGACTGGCTTCTCCGGGCGCCGCCTCGGGCACGGAGCGGCTCAACCACGGCGTCCAGCCGCTCACGCACTTCAGCGGCTCGTCGTGGGGCTTTGGGCTCTCGGGCTCCGTGGGACTCGTTAGCTCCGGCTGGGGAAACATGAAGTCATTAACACGTTGGACGCGACTAGGAACTGCCATACTAATATTATAGCAGAGACCAATATCACTAAGCCCGGCGTCATGTTTACCGCTTTTTTCAATTAAAGTGAATGGGTAGATTAATTATTATAGATAGGTGCTTAGTCTTATATTTTTTGCTGTAAAATATTGAACTCAAATGATGGAAATCAAAAGAGGTTGTTCTAACGCAGCTCTAAAATAAAAGTGTAAATAAACATCTTCCGGTCAAAGCCACTATGGTTGAGCAGTACCGGACCTGACGTAAATTTGAATCATGTAGGGATCAACAAAACCTCCAAAATTAAAAAATACATATATTTACGACTTCATCCCCTTTTATCCCTGTCCACCTCTCCCTCTGTACAGTTCTGTACAACAGAGACAGATACACGTTTGAAAGACATAGACTCACAGTTTCCGTCGAGCAAGGCTGTCCAGTGCACACCACATGGTGCTTCGAGCAGATGCAAGTGTGACAGTCGTCGTCGGTCACGACCTCTCCCTCTCCTATCTCCGTCCCGTTCGCTGACGTCATGCACACGGGCTTGCATTTAGCTCGAGGCACGCATTCGGTGGTCGAAGCGTTTTTGTAGACTGTGCCATCGGTGCATGGTTTCTTCGGTTTGCAACCTGTTCAGAAAAATAATATTAAGGTTCTCTTGGGTGTGACGTCACTAGTAAAATATCTTACGTTCAGAGAGAGATTGTTTCAGGAATTGGCTCCCTATCTCTCGCTTCATTAGTTTTTTTTACAAAGCATCTAATGCGAAAGTTTGTGTGTATTTGTTTTCATTTTACTCTGACGGCTGAATAATCTAAATATGGATGTAATTAGGTGCGGAGGAGGTTTTATCCAGGATTTTTACACAATTACTTTTGTCCCAAAAAATATGCGATTTCACAGGATAGAGATAAATAAACCCAAATGCTGAGTTTTATTGTAACTTCACCTTCGACACAAGTATCGTGCTCGCAGTTGGTCTTTATGTCGTTGTAATAGAGTGTGTTGTCACACGTCTCCAGCGGACACGCCGATACGCAGCCATCGTAACTCGAACACTCTTCGTCGCATTGCATTGCTGAGGACAAACAGTGACCTTAAACACAAATCTCTTTGGAATCCGTTTGCGAAAGTAACGAAAAAATAAGCAATGAATCGATCTTCTTCGAAGTCTTCGGATTTTTAATCCGGACGAGTTAGAGATATACTCGTGATATATGCAAGGTAAAGATGGCGTGTGCCTTCGAAAACACCAAAAAAATATATAGCTTACGAAGTTGGGATCGGTTTTTGGCTTAATGCTATTTTTTTTCTTTCTCATTTTCCTGTATATATATGTATGTATTTTACTATCTGTTTTTTTTAACCAAATTATATTATCTGTGTTACTATACAGTCTCGAAGGGAGCAGAGGTCTGTCTGTTTAGTAGTACTCACGGCACAGCTCCTGGCTCCTCCAGTTGACGGCGACTCCCCTATGCGCGCACTGGTAGGCATACGCCGCGAGCGCCGCGCAGGCGCACTCGCAGTCCCCGCCCGCGTCGCAGGCGCACGCGTCCCG
Source organism: Alcis repandata (assembly GCA_949125135.1). Classification (NCBI taxonomy): domain Eukaryota; kingdom Metazoa; phylum Arthropoda; class Insecta; order Lepidoptera; family Geometridae; genus Alcis; species Alcis repandata. Next base: position 1,999,154 of record OX421226.1, on the reverse strand, counting down.
CTCGCAGCGCTGCACCCAGGCGGCGGGCGGGACCTCCGCGTGGCACAGGGTGAAGGGGTAGCGCTTGAGAGCCGCGCACGTCGTGGCGGCCCAGTCGCGCCGCTCGGCCCGTTCGGTGCAGTGCTCCTGGGGAAATAATGCTAGTAAACCTACCGGGCGGACACATATTGCATTTGGTATTTTTACAGTTATAGACTTGCTTTTTGCTGCCATATCGCATGATAAGCAATGATGCGATCTACGATAGACTACGCTTGCCCAGAAGAAGTTAGCAACGGACTTTGCTTATTACCACGCCACGGTTCTGATAAATGCATAGAGCGAACTGATTAGAGACAAAACAATTGAGCGAAGTGGAGTTACGCCACAGTTTTGCTTCTTCTGTAGAAATCCTCCTTGTCTGCCACATATTGTAATTTCTTGATTACTAAAAGAGCGTTTTTCGTAAATTGAAATGAATGAAAAGGACGAAAGAAAATCTTACAGTAACAGGCTGCGCTTTAGGACACGTGGACTTGAGTTTCCAGGAGTCTGCGAAGATGAGCGCGGACGACTCGACCAGGCCGCCGGCCGGCGTCTGGAAGTCGTCGCGCAGGTCGCCGTTGTAGTTCCCGCAGAGACCGCGCACCTACACAAGGGGATAGATTAGATGGATGAACTCTTTATTTCTATCCTAATAACTGTGTTTAAAGATTTAAACATTTTTAGAATAAACACTTTTAGATTTGTGCCCTAATGTCGATTTGGTGAGAGTGAGGTGCCAAAAAATAACTAGTCAAACTGAAACCGATTCTACCTACTGCAATAATAAAGGAGCAAAGATAAGTACTTTTGTACCGATACCGTCATCTTAATGAAGGAGCATGAATCCATTTGTTCTATTTAGTGTTACGTCATAAATTTTTGCCAAGCTCAAAGTAAAAGCTCAAAGATACACTTACCCGTCCTTGCCACATAGAGTCTATCTTGACGTAAGCTCGCATCTGTCGGTCCCACTGCACGCTGACGCCCAGCGATGGCACGTCGAGGAAAACGTACGCGCCCGCTATACGCAGCTTGATGCTGTAAAATATAAGCAATAATGAACCCTATCCCAGTAAGATTAAGGTGCATAATTTATAAGACTAGTGTGCAGCGTTAAGCGGTCCTCGATACAAACATCATCATCAGAAACAGCATCGTCGCTCTCAAACAGTTGCACTGATTTTGATTTAGTTATTTTTTTGATTTAAGAGTGAACTAGATCGCGAGTTTATTCTTAGTTATTAAAAAAATGTTTGGTCATTTGAAGATTATCAGTTTGTTAAGAGTTTTTTATTTTTATGATTATTTCGCGGAAAAAAAACCTAGTTCATGGAGAATCAATACTTTAATGTATCACGCAGACTATAACACTTACCGTTTCAGCTTAGAAACTTCAGGCAGAGGCGCGTTCTTGGTTAGGGATACGACCTCTTCATCAGCCCCGCTGCCGACCTTCAAGGTCAGCGACTTGGAGCAAGTGGCGCCGGTTGTACCGCAGGGCACGTTCTAAAAAAGAACAATAATAAAAAAATAAAATCAATTCATTTCAGACGTCATTTCACCCACACACAGTAACAAATAACAAATTGATGAATTACAAAGTCCAAAAATAATAAAATCAAATAAAATAAAAATGTCAATTTAAGTTAAAATTATATTATTGCAGTTTTAAAAAATACTAGAAGAAACATCGATCTACCGACTTCGGTGAGAAGAAATTATGCAATTAGGCGTAAGACACACATTCGAAGTGACGATCGAATTCTAAAGTTCAAAATGCTGAATAAAGGTAGAGACGCATTAGGGCGCTTACCACTCGTACAACTTGCGGGTTTAGTAAAATGAATAAGAGCATTTTTTTTCATGTTAAATCTAGTCATGTCTAAAGTTTACGAAGACGAGGCCGAAGATAATGCGGAGTGGAGAGAGAAAAATGAAGAAGGCTGACATAAGAATAAGCATAAGAAAAAGTTAATAAGTTCATATTGGCCGAGTGGCTATCCCTGGTGTTTTAGGCCGCCTGAAGGTCAATTCCTACCCTATTACCATATATATGAGATACATAGACGGGAAAAATAAAGAAAAAAAACAAAAAATAAATAAAGTAAATAAATCAGGGCAAACCTTCTATTGGACACAATAGAAGGTTTGCCTTCATTTCTTTACCTGTATCTCAACCACGAATCCATCCTTCCCGTCCAGGTTCCCCTTAGCCAGCAGGTAAGTACAGACTCCTTCGAACTCGTAGTCACTCCCGTCGAACGTAGAGATGTGGGAGTCGCCCCACGCAGCACACACGCCGGCGCATTTCTTCGTGGAACACGACCAGTTGCCACTCTTGCATACGCTGGGGAAGATGATAGCGTTTACTAGGGCGTTCTTGAAGAGATTTCTGTTAGAAATACTAGGCATTATAGGTAAACGTAAGTAGACGAGCGAGACGCCCCACGCAGCGCACAATCTGGTGCATTTCTTCGTAGAACATTTTTACTAGGGAGGTGTTTTTGGGAACGCACATATAATACGTACGTACATATTATTATTTTTATTTTTTTTATGCAGGTTTATATGACACAGTTTTCTTCAATATTGCACACCCCGTTTTCACATTTTTTTTATCTATTCTCTCCATCCTTAGGTTGCCTGGAAGAGATCGCTCTTAGCGATAAGGCCGCCAGTTGTCGCACTAGTTTTAGGTGTTGTAATCCTTTTGTTTGTAATTTATGGTGTGAACAATAAAGAGTTTTTCTCTCTATCTATATTTGACAATACACATATTTCAGGTTTAATTTATAGGTAAAAGTAAATGTGCTGATAGCCTTACGCTGCGCACACACTGGTGCATTTCTTCGTTGAACACGACAAGTTATCGCTCTTGCTTACGTTGGATAAAAGAAGGTATATAAGGTAGGGTGGTATTCTTTGTCCAATTTTTTTTACACTAAACAAGATAATTGTTAATTTTCGTAAAAGTATTTTTTATCGTGGATTTAGAATACATAGATAAAGTTTTATTAATTTATGGTTTATGGTCATCATAGATAAAGTTTTATTAATTTATGGTTTATGGTCATCATAGATAAAGTTTTATTAATTTATGGTTTATGGTCATCATAGATAAAGTTTTATTATTTTTGGTTTATTAAATATTACTTATTTAAAATGGTCGGCAAAGGCTTAAATGATTTGAGTGAATGGTGTGATGATAAGTTGTATCTGTGATTAATTGGCTTTAAAATTAAAATAAAACTGCGAGATTTGATTAACCTTGACCTATAAATTCTGGAACAGCGTCAATCGGAACTAAAATTGTCTTAAATTTACTACTAAACATATTCAGAAAACTCAGAAAACATCTGCATATCTAACTAGAACTAGTTTACCTACATGCTGACCTTTTCGTTACATAAGGACATTTTATCTGTTAAATAACTACATAACAGCTGTATAGTCAAGAGATTGGCCGAATGCCAAGGTTTGCTTGCGTCAGCGCTACTTGCACCGCAACTGCTCTAGATAAAGTGAAAGTCACGCACGCGGTAGGCTTTGTAATTAGTCAGCGTTTCTTACAATGCGATGGTTTATTTTGTAGTTACACGTACCGGGGGCGTAGCTCAGATGGTAGAGCGCTCGCTTAGCATGTGAGAGGTACCGGGATCGATACCCGGCGCCTCCAATTACCTCTTTTTGTTTTTTTTTGTAATTTTTTAATTTTGTGATCTAGTTCAATTGGTATTACAGGTTTAACTGCCACGGGGGCGTAGCTCAGATGGTAGAGCGCTCGCTTAGCATGTGAGAGGTACCGGGATCGATACCCGGCGCCTCCAATTACCTCTTTTTGTTTTTTTTTGTAATTTTTTAATTTTGTGATCTAGTTCAATTGGTATTACAGGTTTAACTACCACGGGGGCGTAGCTCAGATGGTAGAGCGCTCGCTTAGCATGTGAGAGGTACCGGGATCGATACCCGGCGCCTCCAATTACCTCTTTTTGTTTTTTTTTTTTGTAATTTTTTAATTTTGTGATCTAGTTCAATTGGTATTACAGGTTTAACTACCACGGGGGCGTAGCTCAGATGGTAGAGCGCTCGCTTAGCATGTGAGAGGTACCGGGATCGATACCCGGCGCCTCCAAGTACCTCCTTTTAGGAACTTTTTATAATTTTGCTAGTACTTGATTTAGTTCAATTGGTATTACAAGATAAACTGACACGGGGGCGTAGCTCAGATGGTAGAGCGCTCGCTTAGCATGTGAGAGGTACCGGGATCGATACCCGGCGCCTCCAAGTACCCTCTTTTTGAATATTTTAAATTTTACTATTACCAGTGCTACATACATTTTTTTTAACTTAAAATTATTGAAAACGAGGCCCTTAGAGCTTCAGCTTAAGCTTTAGATAAAAATAAACTTTTAAAATCTATTTTCTTGTTTGCTATTGCGATGAGAAGGTACGTATTTGTTTATTGTACAAAAAGGAAAAAAAATATTAATTATAAAATGTAACACTTATTCAGTCTTAGATGACGAACTATCTGGTTGGACTTGTTTTGAAAGCAGCCGACGTAAATGTCACGTCCGCGGGTATGTCGAAATAGTTTGCCTCAAGGTGAATGTTAAGTGAGCGTGTTATGTGGAAGTTAAATCTACTGTATCAGGACACGGGGGCGTAGCTCAGATGGTAGAGCGCTCGCTTAGCATGTGAGAGGTACCGGGATCGATACCCGGCGCCTCCAAAAACCCTTTTTTTTATATTGTACAGTACATTCAACTGTCGTTCAATTGTATTCAAGAAAGGACATGCTTTGAATCTGCCCAGTATTAAGTTTAGGAACAATTTCATTTACTAGACAGCGCCGGGTTTCTTTCATTTTTAAACTTTTTTACAATATTCTGGAATTTTGGTTTACAACATTATGATTAGGATTTATTAATCAAAAACTTATAAGCCAGCCACTCATTATTTCAGATGTATATTTTTATTGTTTCTGCTGATCCCCGAATATTTTTTCAGGATTGAATTACAAAAGTTTTGTTTTACAATTGTTTACTTGTGAATATGGTTATGCTTATGAACTACCTCTACTTCATTATTTAATTTAAGATGTTTCATAGTTTGAACTAGTCACACAATTCATTGTGATATTGCAATCGATAAGTGAAAGGTGAATATTGCGTACGCGGGTATGTAGAAATGTCCTTGCCTCGAGGAATGCTAAGTGCAGCTTTTTGTCGACGATCGTAGAAATTAGAGTTTATTTGTACCGGGGGCGTAGCTCAGATGGTAGAGCGCTCGCTTAGCATGTGAGAGGTACCGGGATCGATACCCGGCGCCTCCAACTACCCTCTTTTTTGAATTGTGAATTTAATTTCGCTCAATCATCGTCGTTTTTGTCTCGTTCGTTTTGTTGGACTTTTGTTTTTTAGTTTATAAGTCTTTTACCGTAACAAATTATGGATTTTTTATCTCCCGGATATTTAATCTATAGATAACAGCCAGTCAGGCTCTTGTTGTCTCGCTCACCACTCGTTGCACTCCTCCTGCATGACGTGTCCGTCCTCGTAGCTGGCCCCGCCGTGGTGGCAGGGGCAGGCGGCGGGCGGCACGCAGCGGCTCGAGCTCGCGTCCAGCACCAGCCCGCGGCGGCAGCGGCAGCCGGGGCGGCACTCCGCGGGGGCGGCGGCGGCGGCGGCGGCGGCGGCGGCGGCGGCGGCGGCGGCGGCGCTCGGGGGGAGGTGCATGTTCTATCAAAGACAAGAGGTTAAAGTTAACAAAGGTATCGTGAGCAACCTTTGTGGATGCGAAACAGGTTAGAACAGGGAGCAGAAATGCTGCGGTTCGGACGGACTTCTTTGTAAGCTATTGCAGCGTTGACTATAGGGGTTTTGCAGCCGGTTTTGTATTTACTCTTTGATCGCGCAGAAAATTTGCTTTCTACAGCGAACTGTTTTAATTTTTTTATTTACGGAATATTGCACCCAAGTTTGAAGGCATTTTAAGACAGATCTAAACAAACTAAAAATATGTCTGTCTTTATCATTGCAAGCCATTAGACAAGGATGCCAATAGTTTTAGAAAATTTAGATATTTCTTTAAAGCCTTCAAACTTGGGCCTATTGTTTACCAAATATTACCGACAAAATAAATAACCGTTTCGTTTTTTAATTTTATAGATTTTATTACTGTAAATAAAACAATAAAGCCGTGTCATCCAAAGATGTCGTTTCCGTTTAGAACACTTTTTGTCTTTTTGTGTCAGCGTCGCTCCTAAGCAACGCTGGCGTTTAAAGAATTACACTCCTGAGTTCAAAAACCAATGACCACATCTAAGACTTTAGGGTTTGCTATTTGGAACCCTATTCCGTAGCCCATAGCCTAAGCTCCTAATCACCTTGCAAGTGAGCGGTTCCGACAGCGCACAAGTAGTGAACTCCATGTGAGCGTTGGCGCTGCAGTTGGAGCGCAGGTCCTCGGCCGGCGGGTAGCGGCGGATGTCGGCGAGGGACGCGGGCACGCAGTCCCAGCGGGCGCCGATACACGTGCTGGGGGGAAATATTGAAATATTGAAAATATAGGTTATGAGATTTTGGTGATATTTTTTCGGAATGCTATATTGTTGAAGAACAAACATTCCACAGATTTTTATTTTCTAGTAATTCCACAAGAATCAGGAAACTAATGCTTAATTTAATCATTTTTTTGCAAGTGGATGAAGTTGGCCCGAGATCACAGCCGAAACGGAAAAATCGCACCGAAAGAGAGGATACCCGCTACCTGTTCAACAGTGGCCGTTGACAATTTGTCTTTCCAGCGTTTTTATCCACGCATAGATGTGACAAAGCTAGAAAAGAGGTATGTTTGTCTCTTTCTCGTGGAGAAGAAAACCAAAGAGAATTTTCCCGCTGCGCGCTAGACAGGCAGTGAGTCGATTTGATACAGGCTGACTATGTAATGATGAAAGTTGAATTTAACTGAAATTAGGATTATTTTATTTTACTGACACATGACCGAAAAAGATGGCGCGCTGAAGAGTAAACTCGGCAGTGGGTGGAAAAAGGTTGTTGATGATGATGATGAAGGGTTATTTTACCATAGCTCCCGCTCTCTCCTGCCCGCTCTGACTTCCTTGTAGCCCGCGTTGAATTGCATGCCCTTGTGCAGGCACGGACACAGCGCCACGGGCACACATACTCCGTTGTCGTCCAATAACTACACGAAAAGTAAATGTAAAAAAGTAAATAATATAGGGTAGAAGAAATATGTATTATTACTTATTTTAAGTCTGGGCAAATTAAAAATAAAATAAAAAACTTAAAAAACCCCCGACATTTTTATCAAACACATTTTTATCCTTTTTTTGCTATTGAGCGACTATCCTTTCGGAAGCTACGACGCCACAGACAGACACGTCAAACTTATCATTAGACGTCATTTTTAAAGATAGGAGTTAAAAAAAAGTTTTCAAAAGTGTAGCTTATTATGTAGTAGGTATGTTAGAACCTACCTCCCCCTGCTTGCAGGCGCAGCCCTCCACACAGCAGGGCGTGCACTGCGCCTCCCCGAGCGAGGTGTCGGAACACTTCCGCAGGCAGCTGTCCGCGCACACGGTGTATTCTTGCCCGCCTGAGCACTGAAGTTCTGTGCAAAATAAAACACGTATTTTTAAAGGTATGACGCTAAAAACTTTTCAAATGTATTTCGAGTGTATTTGTGTGCAGGCGGAAATACACTAGAAACACATTTGAAAACAATTATTTGAAGATGAACTTCCGCGAAGCACAGAATACTACGCGAAGTAATGCCCGATTCAATAAATTAGGTATGACGCTAACGCAGTTCGGAAAAGCAATGTAGTGTCAACTTTATCATGACAACCAATTTCAAACAACTAATTCAGAGAGACAGCTCTGACACTGCTGGATGCATTTTTATGCGATTTTAATAAGTATTAATTCGGCGAAGTGTTCTGTTTAGTTTTCCCTGATGGAAAATCGGAACCAGGAAAAGTTTAAGCTAAGTTTTAACAATTAAAAATTAACATGAAAAATTCAAATTTTCAGAAGTACTTATTAAATAAAGAGACAATACAATAGATTTTGGTGACGGTAAAGTGACAGATATACCAAAGTCTTACCACATTCCTCAACGTTGTATCTCCACTGCAGCATCACTCCAGCCTTAGCGCAGGTCATGGCGTAGTCTCCGAGCGTGGGACAGAGACAGCGCGAGACGTCTCCCTCGCACGCGCACATGTCATACAAGCAAGACTCGTAGTACGGTTCCACATCCACATGCCAGTGGCAAGCTGAAAGAAATAAGAAAATGTTAGCTACTCATATTGATGAAGAATTTAATTTTGGACTTTAACTACTCTAATACACAGTTGATTATTGTTCAAGTAAATTTAAAAAAATATTTCAAGCTTAATTTTTTGAACAAACTTGAAATACAAAAATAAAAAAAACTTTTTTATGTGGACTTTACATTCTAGCTCAGAGGCAGGATTGTTGTGACATAAATTATTTCTACACCACTTGTGACATTAGGGGAATCCCATGTTGGGAGCCATTTCTGTTTTTAGCTATAAGTAAACGTTGTTCAAACCTTCAAAGACTTTTCCTTTCGGCTTGCTACAGTACTTCTCAGCCGCGCTTCTTTGTTCTCCATATGCACTTTACACGGGTGGTCCGGTTTAGGTGCAATATTGTCGCCACCGAAATTATTTCTACACGGTCTATTAATTATTTCTATACTACTAGAGAAAAGTCCCATGTTGGGCGCCATTTTTATTAAACGGTTTTTTAGCTTGATTTATTGTTAGGTATAAATGTTGTCAAGCGTACAAACCTTCAAAGACCTTTCCTTTCAGCTTGCTACAGTACTTCTCAGCCGCTTCTTTGTTCTCCATATGCGCTTTGCACGGGTGGTCCGGTTCAGGAGCCGAGCTGTCGTCGCAGAACTCCCGCGTGCGCCACTTGTTGGCGAAGGCCGCGGTGGACTGTTCTACGTCGTTCTCGGGGGTGAGGAAGTCGTCTTTTTGGTTGAGGTTGAAGGTGCCGCAGAGACCCTAAATAGCACAAAGGTAGGATATTAGCCCTGATTTTTGGAACTATAATAAAACTCCGTTCACTTGTGACACCCATTTATTCCTTCACTTTGCACTTTTTTTATATCAACTTAGCGAATAAATAAATAGCTTTACCTTAGTTTTGTCGTGGAATTCTGGAGGTACGTCGATGAAGACTCGAGTGTTGCCATCCCACCACAGGTCTACTTTGTTTGGCAATTGCACTGCAAATTACACGTGAAGTTTCTATAAATTCAACTTTTTTTGTTCTGCACACAGCATTTTTATTATGACAACTATTGGCTTTTAGTAGCTATTTTGCTATTGGTAGCTGTAGATGCCGATCTATTCTATAATGTTTGTAAAATATAAACTACAAACAGTTTTTTAGTTTTTCCATAGCCTTTTAGGATGAAGACAAAAAAAAGCTGTGGATGATAATGAAATCGTAGACAGTTCTTACCAATAAGGAACAGCGACGAGGCAGCTCGGATGCGAATGTCTCCCGCCATGACGGGTATGTTGGTGATCTCCTTCCCATTGACGGAGATGATGCCGCCCTGCTTGAGGTGGATGTTCACGCCGCCGTACTTGATGGAGACGGCTTTAGTGCAGGAAGGCTTTCCGACGCCTTTTAGCGGGGTGAGGTTCATTGCCTGGCGAAAATAATGCCTATGTGAATGACGTAAGGTTTAAAAAGGAGTAGCGGCTGTGAAATGCGGTTTGACCTGCGCTGTAATCATTCCAAACCCCGCGTACATCTAATAACTGCTACTGCGCACACCTCGCGCCTTTCTTCACAGCCTCCAGAAAGTCTTAAGATTCACCAGTTTACGCCATGTTTCTGTTTTGATTAGTAATTCGGTAGCTAATTTCAGTTTGCTTTATGAATAAAGTATCTATTGTTGGACTTCAGCACTTTTCGGAACTTTTGCTAGACAATTGACGTTCCTGTGTCATTTTACACTTTGATATTTTGCGATTTATTCAAGCTTTAATAGTAGTAGAACAGATAGACACTGGGATCTTCGTTACCTCAGACACAGCTCCAGAGCAGGCCACATTCTCCACCTCGACCTCCACAGTGTCGGTTTGCAGCATGGTATACGTGCACTTCCCCATGAAGTCGTACCGCAGCCCGTCGAACGTGGTGTAGTGCGGGTCCCCCACCGCGCGGCACCGCGCGCCGCACGGGATCGCGGTGCACGTCCACTCGCCGGCTTGACAAGTGCTGACAACAAAATGAGATACTCAAATCTTGTGACTAAACATTTTATACAACAAGCTTCTTGCATGGTTGTCGGAGTTACACAGGTATCTTAAATTTCAGCACAATTGGAAACGGGAAATAGTTATTTGTTATACAAGAGTGCAAAGTTGCTTTTTAACCGCGTGTTCAATTTTGATGACCGAGCAAGCGAAGGATTCTAAAATTAGCGAGGGAATCAAAAGAGCACGAGGTGAAAAATCTTTGCACTCAATCACTCATTTTAGTTTTTTCACTTGTTTTCAAGTTTCTTGTTTTTAATATTTTAGGGTTTAACAATGACGTGAAAAAATGCCGCGTAAAGAACCGCGTACAAAGCAAATTGAAAAAAGAACACCAAGAAGGTTCCGAGTCTGAGTTTTTAACAAATAAAAAAAAAGTTGTATGATATATTCGGCACCATAGAGGTAGCAGTAAATAGGTTTAATGTTTTTTTTAATTCACAAACTTAGTGCACACGATGTTCTAAATTCAATTTACTTTATCCTCTAGAGAATAAAAACGGCTTTTCCACTCAGATATTGAAGATTAAAAATACTCTATCCGAGATGGTGGGATGAAAAGATAATTTATTGACTTTCACGACTCTACTTCTCCCTGTCTAAGTATTACATTCCTTGTACCTCAGTCGATACGGACACTCGTGCTTCGGGACTTATTTCCTGGCCTCTAACTGCAGCCCTTCAGAATAGAAGCACCCTTCCCCACACAAGCAACTTACCAAGTGTTACACTCCTTGTTAATGACACTTCCAGGCGGGAAGCTCTTGTTCCTCAGTCGACACGGACACTCGTGCTTCGGGACACACTTCCCGGCCTCTAGCAGCAGCCCGTCAGGACAGAAGCACCCTTCCACGCAGGTGGAGTTATCAGCTCTCGCGGGGACGAGTGGGAAGGCGCAGCTCGGCTGGGCGTCAGGTCCGCACGACTTGTATAGTTTACCGTCGGGGCAGGTCATGGCTGGAACAAAGAGAGTAAATATAATAATTAAAAAAATATATATTAGTGTGAATAAATGAATATGAATAAATGGGAAGACTGCCTGGCAACGATGTCTGCGGGTTGTGATAGTGGTGCAGAAACTCAGAAGTGAAGAGTGAAGAGACTCGCACACGAAGGGTTCCATACTATTCACACTCTTTGAAAACTGTCTACCTATTACGGTTCATGAGATGTAATATAGCCCGCTGAGAGACGGACAGTTGGTCAGCGGATACGGAACTTTAAAAACGAATTCCATTATTAAATAGAGCAATAGATAGCATAGATTTCACTACACAAAGAACAAATGAACGACAAACAAAAAAATTGTTGGTTGTTCCACACTGAAAAAATACTGTAAATGTGTTTTTAAGAGATTTTTTTTTATTTTTAAAGTAATAAATCCTGAACTGAATGAAAAGTACTCACGACAAGTATTTGAGTCACGCCAGTTCTTCATCTCCTCCACACCGTGCCGCAGACATTCCTTCGCGTATACTGATATTGCCCGACATGCGCACTCTTGAGAATCTGTTAATAAGAACATCAAACATTTAGAAAATCGTAGTTAAAACACAACATAACAGAGAAAGGCCAAAAAAACTCTCATTTTGGCTTTTAAAATAATTTCATTTAGGTTTCAAAACTTACTCAAAGTCGATGCACACGCGCAGTAATCCCATTTGCAAGTTTCCAGGAACTGCAGAACGTCCATTGCCTAAAATTTTGAACAAAATATTACAATAAATATATTATTAAATTCTAAATTTCAAAAATCACCTTAAAAAACTTTTTTTTTTTATGGATAAATGTTCTAATTAAACTTGATTTTAGTGCTATCCCTAGTTGTACTTTTGGAACATTTGTTACCTTAGAGCATTTCTGAAACTTCTTCATGCTGATCATACTTCCGCAGAACCGCTTCGCTTTCTCCACATCCTCGGCTGTCTCCGTCGCGCACGGAGCGCTCTCTGACGGACTCGCTTCGCAAATATCTGTGTAACATGGATAATGTACTTTAACCGATTTCAAAAAGGTGATATGTTCTCAATTAATGGTGAGGCGATTTTGATGACTCTTTTCGACAAACACATTAAATTCAAACATAGGACTAGGAAGATACATAAATCTTACAGTGGCTTATCGAGCATTTTTTCGTACAGATATATAAAATGACTACTCAAAGAGTCAAATATTTCATGTGTAGTGACCGTTTTTTTTTGTATATCCCCAAATAACCATATGCAGTTTTTACTCGTCAGACTTTTCCATTTGCCTACTTGTTATATATGTGGCTTATTTGTTTTAAAAAAAGTAATATTTTGTTGTAATTAAATCACACTTATGTTCATTTTCTTTTGGTAGAAAATATTTTTGAACATTTATCTTTACTTTAGCTAAAGAAAAATACGTTTGTCAGGTAATTCTACGAGTATGTATGGGACATGGGTATTGTTCTTTGGCGCTTTCTTTAAACTCTAACTTTCTTCTAAAAAAATATAAAAATTCTGACTCATGTCAGCCATATAAAAGCATACCTCCAATCTTGTTGATCTGCCACGAGGACGCCAGCACTGACACGCTTTTCACCACCCTCCCGTCCTTACTAGAGAGGTCGTTCTCCGGATTCCCGTCCAGCGAGCCGCAGAGACCCTCCGTGTTGTTCCACAGAAGGACTGACCCTTCGATTTGAACTAGGTTCTGGAACAAGGGATGTAGAAATTCATAGTCTTACTTATCTCTTGGTCGGTAAGAACCGAGAGCTCTTGCAGGCCGTCAACAGAAGGAAGGTTGCATATCTCGAACATGTACTGCGGCATGAGAAATACCATCTTCTCCAACTAATGATCGGTGCGATCGAAGCTAAAAAACGATGCTCTGGGAGAAGGAAGAAGTCATGGTTGCGAAAAACCCGAGAGCGGACAAACATAGCTAGCAACTTTTTCGTTTGGCTCAAGATAAGAAGGATTTAGCTAAGCTGACGGACAACCTCTAGTAGTGGAGGCCTTCTTTCCCTCTTTCCACTCATCTCTATTTCGTGCAAGTGCGGGCCAATCTCTTTCCTAAGTTTCGAGTTCGGTTTCCCACCTCTTTCAGAGCCGACCTGACAGCTGTTTAACTTTTGGGACCCAGTCGCAGGCGCAGGTGGTTATACATAGATCATAGCTCTTCTGGCATTCGGCAAACGTGATCAGTACGAAATCTACGTAGGAAAACATCGTGAAAAAACCTGCTTACGAGTAAGTCCAGGGCAAACATGTAATGGCGTATGTAGATGGATTGTTGTATCCACCAAACCGCACTTGGCCAGCGTGGTGGAATACGGCCTAATCAGCATTCGAGGGTATACCTGTATCCCAGCAGTGGGAGGATTAAGGATAGATAGATAGATGACTCACATTAGTGTCCCACTTGATAGTGACCCCGAGCGCGTCCAGGTTGACCTGCACGTAGTCGGCCGGCATGGACACGCGCAGCCCGGGCAGCGAGGCTGGGATGGGGATCAGACGCTTCGTGTTGCGGAATATCACGGACCCGTCCTCTGGGAACACAAATATTAGTGTAAGCTAAACTGTGGGCGACAACTAGGCCTATACAAATTTACTTCTTTACTGAAAGATTATTTTCAATGGATCATCGACAGGACTAAAACGAAAAAAATTTAGTACCTTATTGCAAAGCCTATAGTGACAGTTGAACAAATTTAGCAAAAATTAAAATACACAAACTAATTTTTAAATTGTATATAACTATAACTATTAAATACGTTCATCAAAATCCGTTCTGAATATCTTTAGAGCAATTTTTATTCCGTGACGTAGACCCACAAATCAACTAGTGCGCAAATTACGTTATTTATCGAAATATTTTTCGGAACTTTCATGGCTCCAAAACAGGCCATAGTTTTCATGTGGCGGCAGTGTATTCATTAGCTTAGCTGATAGTAAATAAAAATCAGCGCAACATTTTCAAGCTCGCTTTGCTCGCGCATTTTTTCTTCGAGCGGACTGTCAGTCTGATATTTCGGAATAAAATTAGCAGGTTCGAAATACCGGTTGTCGATTTTTTTGTAAATCTCTGAAAAGTTGCCTTGACACTTGTAGCTAATGCAAATTGTAGACTATCTATCAACCTAAAATTAAGTGTATTTCTTCAGATTGTATCAAATACCTCCAGTAGCCAGTATAAAGGCCTTTTCCTCCAGATAGACGGTCAGCTCGCTGGGGCAGTAAGACTTTCGTTCGCACTCTTTCTGCTGTATGACCACCGTGTACTTGTGTTCCTTGGGCTCGCGGAGTAAAACGTGCTGACAGGGGGACTGGAAACTAGAATATACAATCAGAAGAATATAATATAAACTGTAGATACTTTTGACGGTGTTTTATAGAAAAGAAATATACACCAATTACAAAGGAGTTCAGGGTTCAGCAGTTTTTTGTAACAGGATAAAAAACTTTCTATGAAAAAAATTAAGTCATTGTTATTGATACTTTAAAAAAATGTAAATTGAATGAAAATTAGAAAATATATGTAATAAAAACCTAAATTCTGTCACAAAAACTTCTTAAAATATAATTCTTTTCCATTTCTTAATCCAACTTAAACCATTTCTTAATTTCTTCATTACAAAATACATCGATGATATATAAATATATAAACAAAAAAAATGATATATAAACTGTTGATAACACTAAGTAATAGATGAAAAATGTTTACTGTTTACACAAGAAATATTTTTCTAAACTTGTGGAAATAAAAACACATTTTGTAATACATATTATTGGGTAAATAGGTACAACTTACGTGTAAACCTTTCCATCGAAGGTCTTATAATGCACTCCAGCCCAGGTGAGGCACGTGCCGCCTCTCGGAGTAAGGTCTTGCACCACCACTCTCACTGAACTGCCCGACGACATGCCGTGGTTAGAGTTATGGTAGTGGGTCTTGGTTTCCACCGTTTCGGACGAGTTTGAGCTTGTGTCGGTGTGGTAGTACGTCTGTGAAGTCAGAGCAATGGTGCAATATATCAAGCTAAGATTTAGATGTTTGCCAAGGTAATAGTCATTGCATTAGAATTAAATATAAGGGTAAGCCGACAAGTGTGGACATAATACAGAGCGTGTTGCAAAACAAAATGCAAAATTTACTTACACTATTGGTGGAGTAGGTGCGTCCAGGTTGAATAACGACAACATCAGCTGAAAAAGAAATAAAAAAATACTGATCATTTCTGCTGATACACTTTCTATTTTAGGGGTCCTACTTATAAGGCGGAAGATTGTACCTTGTGGCGTTCTCTATGAAAGGTACACAAACATAAGATAGGCTGCTGACGTATGACACTTACTGAAGATGCAGTGCGGGATGGGCTGCGGTTGGTAGAGGCCGGCAGAGTAGAGGCAGGAGTAGAGCGGCGCGGGCGGGGTGGTGAACGTGGCGCCGGCCGGGCACTTCAGGCGGCAGCTGAACTTCTCGCCGTCGCCGAAGCAGTTGTAGGCCCCGTTGAATGCCAGTTTGCGGATGTCGCACACACTCGTGGCTGTTGGGAAAAACCATTATACATAAAACATTATTGAGCACACCATAAATTAAAAATCCAAAAACAGAAACGACTTAGACACTAATGTGAATAAGTTTACGATTGACTTAATCCAGCCTGATGCAGTCTAACATAGAACACGCTTATAACCAGCGAGGTGCACAGATATTGTGACCGGGTTGTACCTGAAGAAAACTGTTTTCTCTGGATCTGAAGCTACTCTACTCATATTGTATTTAGATGTTAGCGATACGATTTGCACGGTTGGAGCTTTTTGATGGGCTAGTGACTTTCCGTGCTGGTATTAAGTTTTTACCGTATTGACACTGCGGTCCTCTAAAATCCGCGGGGCAGCTGCAAGTGTCGATGGCGAGACACAGCCCCCCGTTGAGACAAGGCGGGTTGCACTCGGGGTTACAGTCGGGGATGGTGGTGAGGTCGGCTCGGGACGGCTGCCACTGGCCATCCACGCAGCGCATGTTGGTGGCGTTGGTCCCGTCGGGGAAATAGTGGCCCTCCATGCAGGTTACTGTGCACATCCTGGGAAACAAATAGGACGTAGATACTAAAACTAGAGGAAATGTCGTTTTTTTTTTTAACAAAGAACAGATAGTTTTCTGACAGTCAGTCAGACAGGTAAGACAGTCTTACTTCTAGCAACTAGCTATACTCGTATACCCACTAACTCAAAGTCTGTCTTTTATAGTGAGTTCGAAGACAGATTTGGCTTTCTAAAACTGCTTCTTATCAGTGGCCGTTCTGAATTTCTAGTTGTTGAGTACCTACTTTTTAATACTCAACTGGCAAACTACCATCCCTAAGTAAATAAAATGTAGCCAAGCACCTAACCATATGCCGGCAGAGCCTGTTCCCGGGCCAATTCTAACTAGGCATTTACTATTTTCATTTACCATTTTCGCCGCACCATCACTCAATATAGCAGAGTCAAACACATATCCTGTCAATCATAAAAAAACAAGTACATACTCAGAGTTGCACTTCCTCATGGAGTTCATGGGTAGAGGCGGGTGCACTAAGCAGGGTTTCTTCTCGAACTCGCAGAACTTGCCGTCGAAGTTGGCGGGGCACTCGCAAGTGTTGGTCGCTACGCAGATACCCGAGTTCTTGCATTCAGGGGTGCATTGATCTGTTGATAACAGGATAGTTAGAGGGATTCTTCATTCATTGTAGCGCTCTCGTAGCGTAGCTCGACTCGGTGTACGTAAGCGATCACCGAAGACACTTTGGCTGCGGCGCGTAATCACATGCGCTAGCCCCAGGCGCGGCTAATAGTCAAACGCCTTGTTCTTTACACGCCTGGCGTGTGCAGCCGCACTCGCGTCGCGCGAAGGAAAACACAGGGTGTGTGTTTCCCGCAGCCAATGGGTGATCGCAGGTGGCTTTTGTAACTAAGCGTTACCATGGATCGGTTGACACGTTAAATTGTAGGTCCCGATTGCTTGTCCTATAACAGTCGTTAAGCCATGCCAGAGGTCTTCGGGTGGCCTAAAATCTCTGATACCAGGGCTAGCCACTCGACGGATACTTACTTACCTACTTACTTTTATTCATTCATTTATCACTGTAACAGGATGTGATTAGCGCAATGTACGTAGTTTTACCAACCAGACCCGAAAAGAGTTAAATAAATGACGTCAAGTCATACTCATACAACTAATAGATATGAACTATGACCAATCCTTTACGCTTTTCGTATGTATCTAATCAGCTTGTATCCACCCATGGCTGGGTAGCTACCTTAATTTTGGTCGATATAGTATATATAATAGGTACGCCTCTTCT
This sequence comes from Alcis repandata, assembly GCA_949125135.1. Lineage (NCBI taxonomy): Eukaryota > Metazoa > Arthropoda > Insecta > Lepidoptera > Geometridae > Alcis > Alcis repandata. Next base: position 1,981,476 of record OX421226.1, on the reverse strand, counting down.
CGTCTTCATCATTTTGAACAACTACCTATTACTATCTGTTCAACAATAAAACCGCAAAATATCTGGTGTTAATACACTTTTCGTTAAGAACCTACCTTTAAATGAAAATTTTCAATGCTTTTTTTCTACGCGACTTTAGTTATGTTTAGAATAAAAAAAATGTTCACAATGGTTACAATAAGCGTATTTCGGCCTAGTAAGTACCACCGATTATTGTAACTCAAGTCAGTCGTTATTTATCGCAGGCTTGCATTTGAACGCTATCTCGCCTGACGGTAAGCAACGAGGCGGTCTACGATGGAGCACGCTTGCCTAGAAGAAATTCACTCGATTCACTCGAAACTAGACACCCAGATCATATGTATCGGGATAAATCCACTCGAGCGAGTCTAACCTTCCTTCGCATACTGCACATTAGAATGTCCTTGACAGCCCCAAAGTGCACCGGATAGTATGCAGCCCTGACATGCAGTATCTGCTGCATTATATCAGTGACATTGGCGTAACGATGCGACCTAGATCTCGTTGTTTTCGCCTTTTCGACGAGCGCCCACGAGCGGAGGCCGGCGCGGCGCGCTTAGATATACCCTTTCCGCTGGCAGATTAGGCAGCCCACGCGAATCATAATCGGCGCTTACGGTTAGGTACATATACTTATTTCAGATACACGCGTAATATTTTGGTATCTACTTAGTTACAAGTACAGTTATAAGTACAGTACAATAGCACTGGTGAATCAAGTTCAATTGAACTTAAATACGTTACTTAGAATACTGTTTGATAAAAAAATTGGAATTCCATTGATTGATCCTCTGGGTTTGGATCAGTTAAATTTATTGGAAGTTACCTTATTCCTGTACCAAGACTCCGGGTACGAGCCACTATCGCTATGGCTCGGCAAAATATTGACCACTAGCGACCTGCTCCGGCTTTGCACGGGTATAAAATATAGCCCATGTTTCTCAGGGATAATGTAGCAATCTAATGGTGAAAGAATTTTTGAAATCGGTCTAGTAGTTTTTGTGTTTATTCAACACAAACATACAAAAATACAAATCTTTCCTCTTTATAATATTAATATAGATATCCCAACGCCATCTACGAATACCTCGGTCTTGTCATATACTCAAGGTACGACCCACATCCACGATAGTGAACATATCGCCGACCCATCTCGCAGACTCGCAGGTAATCTCATGAACTCAGTCTTGTAGTTTGGATCTTTCCCTGGCTGTGGTTCTAGCTACTCTGGTTTTAGCATAGCTCCATGTGTAAGCGTCTCTATCTAGGTGCCATACGTCATCATTTATAAGTATACCATAGGAGGAAAACCTATGCGTAGTTTTTTGAAGTCGTAAAATAAATAAGATAACTTACGTTGGAAAGGTTGATTGGCGTTGTTGAAGAACTCGCTGTAGCCGGGCCTGCAAAATACATAGAAATAAGAAATAGATAGGTAGATATTTAATTGACAAAGTGACTCTGGGATTATTCAATATAGCCCTACACAGAATAACTCTTGGATGCAAATAAAGCCTCTCTGACATTATTCATGGGTATTTGGGCTAGTGAATAGAAAAGTAGACCACACTAATATTATAAATGCAATAGTTTGTGTCTATTGCAGTATGGATCCACCGGTGGATTTAAGAGATAATGGTATCCGCGGATCCACATGCGGAGCCGAGCTGTGGATCCAAGTGGAGAGAGCCTAACTTTGTAGGTACCTAACGGTTAAACGGTTTCGGGTTGGTAGAGATAGTATTCTGTGGTAGAGACTATTACTAATTCTGTGCACTGACATCAAAAGAATTCTGTGGCAGAGATTAATTTGTACTTAATATCCCAACAAAAATATCGTTTTTGTAGGACAAAGGTTTAAAACATAGCCGAAAAGAAGCGATTAGGGGGCTAATCGCTTCTTGCCTGAAGCTAAAAGTAGAGCACGTAGTTTTGGATCGAAATGGGCGAAATGCAAATACCTACAAACAAAAGGTTATTATATAGGGTTCTATAGAAAGAGTAGATATGGTAAACTGAAAAAGGCTGATAGTTCTCATCATTGTGAACAACTTTTCCAATGTGACCAACCCTGAATTCGCAGGAAAACAGCTGCGCCATCTATTTTGTCGAGTGTCATTGTTTTGTCGAGTGTCACGTTTTTCTATGGAACAACTAATTTTTTTCTAAATTACAGAGTTAGTTTCTTAGCAAAAGTTCAAAATAATATGCCTTAAAAATATATTAAAAAATATATTTGTTCTTCATCTTGAGTTCAAATAATTTAACTTAAAAATAGCGAGAAAAATAACTTACAGTGAATTCGAGTTGGAGTACCACGATTTGGTTTCGCTGTACCTCGATGGAGTTCCCGTTTGCACATTCTTTGTACCGCCGTACGCATTCTTTGTACCACTGTACACATTCTTTGTACCACTGTACGCAGTTTTAGTGCCGGAGTACGAAGTTTTTGTACCATAGGTTTTGGTGCCGCGGTTTGATAATTGCATGTTTCTTAGATAAGACGGGGCGTAAGATGGGGCTTGTACGTCGGATTGTCTGGAAACAATAAAAAAAATAGGTCTCTATTTTATCTGTTTGCTGCCAGTTACTTTTAATTACACAGGTGCAAAACAAAAAGAAGAAAAAATCGAACAAATGCTACTTTTATGTAGCATTCATGAGAAAAACTTTTATTTTTTTATACTTACGAATCTGGGGTCACATAATACCCTGGAGATCCATAACCAGCTTCGGCCAGATACATTCCGCAAAGCAATACTAATGCTTGCGTTAACCACATTTTAAGGTTTATTTTAATCCATTGAGAAAAAAAAACCTATGAATTTTTAATTTAAAATCACAGTTGTCCCAATATGGGACGCTAGTTTTAATGGCTTGGTTAAATAATGAGGGACCAGTTTGCTGTAAATACAGGACTGCACTGACTCCCGAATGGTAATACGGGGTAATATTTATACAATTCGAAGAGGATATAAAACTGATTTCAAACAGGATACAACTGATAAACTCCATGCATGCTGGATTAATATCTAAATAAAATGCAAATATAGGTATTAACTATACTTTTTACTTTATACTTATTCATATTTCACCTAATAATTTAGGTAATAGAACCTATTTAGTGTGTAATTAATACTTACAAGTAGGTAGGTATAAATAGATAAACTCTTTAATGTTCACAGCAGAAGTTACAAACAAAAAGGATCATACCTAATAAAAACTAGTCAACTGGCGGCTTTATCGCTAAGCACGATCTCTTTCAGTTAGGATTTATGTACGAGTAATTTCTCGTTTATCTAGAACTAATTTCTGAAAAAAAATTAACTTTAATGAGACATTCAAGTTAATTTTTTACATGGAAATAGATTTTGTTTTGTTTATTTTCATTTGGCTGTCATACTTACTTTATTTATAATTTAATCATATTATTATCGTGTTAACGTTATTTGCCATTAACAAATATGTAAAAGGTAAAAAAAAAAAAAAAAAGCGGGAAACCAAACGTCAACCACGCGCGGCAAGAAACGTCGTGCGTGATTAAAATTATTTCGATCTGTGATAATAATATAAAATACTGCGGAAATGCCGAGAAGAAACTCGAGCCTTAAAAAGAAAACAACGATGAAACAAAGCAACCCGAAGCCAAAAAAGAAAACTGGATCAATCAAAAATCAGGTGAAGAATTTTTTTCTATCTAGAATAGGCACATGTTTAATCACTTTAATTCACTTAAAAGTAGTTGTGGTTTAACTTATTTGAGTAGGTACACTACATAATTATGTACTGACTACTTACGTAGATATATACCTACTCGTACGTACCGGTTATGATATCACAGAGACGGGAATACTAGGTAGCTAAGTACCTACCTATTATCACTGTTTCAAGTTCTGGGAACCAAGCATGAATTCTGTTGAAAAAATACGTACCAAGTCTTCTTTTATTTAAAAATGAATCGTTCGTCAGTCTGACTACAACTAAAAAACGGCTAGACCGATTTGAATATTTCTATTTTTGGCTTGTTGGATCTAATACAGGGGTGGTTTAAAAGAAAAAAAAGCTGGTAAAACAGTGGCGCGCAGCTAGTATTTCATAGGTACGAGTAAATGTATAAAAATTTGACAGCGGCACTTTAAATAGTTTGAATTCGGAAGCGTTAACGCGGATAGCCAAATGGGCGTAAGGTTAGGTTATGGGCGTTGGCCTTAGTCATTCTGTGAAAGTAGGTACTAGGTAGGTAAAGTCCGATGGACAACCGAAGTTTTAGTCGTTTTCCTCTAATTTTCATATACAAATACCTAAGTCTAAAGGTAAACTAATTTCCAGAAAAGCTCGATAGCCTCAAGACTGATGGAGATCAGCCTGAAGGTAGACGACTACGTCTACAAGAACATACCGATTTCTTCGAAGAACGCTGAAATATTCCTGAAGGAGGTCAGAGGTTACAAAGACAAGTGTCTTGGGGACAAAAGATCTTTACAGGTAAGGAACTGCCGTCCTTACGAAAAAAGCAATAGGTAACTCGGTTAAAGCCGATTTTGAGAAGAACGCGTTTAAAGATTTTATTTATATGCCCATCAATATTTGTTTAGTATTAATACCAGCTCCGTCATAGGTACGTAAAAACTGTCTAAAGAAAATAAATAGATATCGTTCTGCTGATTCTGAAATCTGAATTGGTACTAACTCAATTCGGCCCAAAACTCGAGTTATTGTGCTTTTCGTAAGTTACTGTTGTATACTCGTTTACATAGAACGAAATCGCGGGTCGCCTCTAGTGTTGTTATAATATTTGCTCCAGCCCTGATAAAGTGTTAAAAATAGTGTTAATAAATGCAATAGGTTAATCGCTATGGAAATGCAGATTCCGCTGACCTATATACAGCCGGATAATAATAACATGGCCTCATTGAGTAGTGATATAAAATAATAATCGATTGTTATATGGGTTTTTCTTGACTGTAAGGTACCTTTTTTTATCTGAAGTAGGCTTGCATTAGACCGCCATCTCGCCTGATGGTAAGCAACGATGCGGTCTACGATAGAGCATGCTTGCCTAGAAAAAACCGATTTACTCGCGACTTGAAGACACCTAGATTACACCTACTACCTGATTGTACCTCCTTTATCAAGTCCTGTCAACAAAAACAGGTAAAATACAGGTCACAGAATGAAAAAAAAAACAGCGACATGCGCTAAATATGCATTAGTAATCGATTTTTTTTTGATTATCATCATAGTTAGATCTGAATAGGGTATGTGAGTCCGTATAGGATGTTGGCCCTGGTGTCAGAATTGTCACAGGCCGCCTGAAAAGTCTGCCAAAAATCGAAGTCGAAAACAGGCTTTGAAGTTGGACTAAAATTTTTCCAAGTCGAAAACTGACGCATTGAAGTCGATCTAACATTTTTTTTTTTTTAGTTAACCTGTAATGTCCCACTGCTGGGCAAAGGTCTCCCCCAATTTCTTCCATACCTGCCGGTCTTGGCCTCTAACATTTATCTTTGAAATATGTATTATTAAAAACATTAGTAATTTTTTCAAGGTAATAGAGAAGCTAGAACGATGTATGAAAGGTATTATAGAAGAGCAGCTAGAGTCACAAGGCTGTGATAGCAATAATACCAACAGGGCGTGGAAAGACAATCCACCCAAGGATACTTGCAATCTAACAAATGTCGTTAAAGATAAACCTACGGTAAACACCGTCTATAACACAGAAGTTGAAAACGACTTATCCTGGGTCGAAAACTTGAGATACGTTAGAGAGATAAGTGCAGAAGAAAAAATACCCATCTATTATGAGGACAGCTTTTGGGAAAGCTATTCTTTGCCATTCGATTGGAACGATGATAAAATGTTCCAATCGTAGACCAAATATAGTTTCTCCCTAAAACTATCGTGATTTTTTCAAATAAAAGAGAAGTGCGATTTTAATTTTGTTTAATTATTCTTTAAAATTAGTTAATGAAATAGTAAACGTAGGTAATTATATAAAATACACATAAAGCAAACATTTAATGCTTAACAAACAGAGAAATATAGTTATAATTTTATATTTAACTTTAAAATTTATTATTTGAAGTAATTATTAATTAAATATCTCGTATGTAAATAATATCATGACTATTATCTAAGATTTTAAAATAAAAAAGTAGATCGCCGAAAAATACAACTCGCCGCGTCGTGCGAGGGAATTATGTAATAAATATTAATAGTAGTCTATTTTGAGTGTATTATTTTTATGAGACGAGAATAAGACGATCTGTCTATTGATTATTAATATGGTCTGTGATTATTATTTAGAGCAAGTGCGCACAGCGCAAGTAGCCTACAAGTGCTTCATTGTTAACTTGCAGATCACTTGCACAGCGTGAAAGTGCATAACTTGCATAAGTGACATAACTGTATATAATTAGAAAGATTAACAACGTTATATAAGACCACATATACCTACTATTACGCCAATCTAAACTCACAGCCATCTTTTGTGTTATGTATTTATCTAATTTCTCATGTACATAAATTTAAGGTAAACGCACACCTATCTGCGCCATTTGCATCTAACGCATTGAACGGAATTTATTATGCGTTCACCTTTAATCAGAGGAAATTTATGTATGAAGAATATCTGATCTAATTTGCACAGTTTATTGTAAAACTAGGTAATGCAAAAAGACGAAGGTAAGGTAATCGAAGTCTACGACTCCGATTTAACCCTCGCAGAGATGAATTTTGAAGAATAATTCTTTACCTGTGTTATACAAGGCCCTGTGTCAAATTTAATGATTCCGGAGCCACCGGCTTAGGCTATGAGTTGTCGATCAGCAAGTCAATATAATTTAATTTATTGTTTTATAGGAGAACAAATTATACCTATTTATCAATTATGGGTTCCGCTTTATGCAGACTTAAATATTAAATATATTAGGCCTGAAATATCACAAATACATGTAAACACGCTTATACATAACAATTATTTATTAAAATATTTAAAAAATATAAACAAAAATAAATATATCACATAGTAACTTAAATATTAGTTAAAACTACCATAATATCAACTGTCACCAGAAAACCACAAAAAAATATATATTCCAATAAATTGTAGTTAAGTACATTGTACTTTATAAAACACCTACGAGAAAATTCATATTATGCAAGTAATATATCAGGCATTTATTATAATACATTAGTAACAAAATATGACAATGGAATGTATTAACATACGTGTCTTATCCTACATGCAAAAGCTACAATAATTTATTGCTATATAACTAAATAAATAATCTCATTATTTCCAACATCAACGTAAGCATTGGCCGCAGACTGTGGTCTTTTACCAAGTGCAAACGGCACAAAACTTGAACGCATCTCGGAGATACACTCCGTATATAGATATAGTCTCTTCTACGAGATACACTATCTAATTAAATATGCGACTTGCGTTTGTCGCTGTTAAAATAGTTCAGAATCTTGGCGCTTACGTTTAGATTTGTGCCACAATTTTAGTAACTGTTACTGCCGCAGGTCGCTAGTGGCGCTAGCGTCTATCAAAAATTGCGACTATTATTTTATTCCTATGTCAACGTCAAATTTTAGAATTTTAACAGGGACGATCGCAAGTCACAACGTAATACAGGGTTATTCATAAAGGGTATGCTATGCCGAAAAGGGCTCGTAGTAATCATCATTTATCATTATGAACAATTTTTACTATGGGAGCAACTCGAAATTTGCGAAAAAATAATCAGCTGTTCCATACATTTTGTCGAGTGTCATTGACATTTTTCCATGGAACAGCTGATTTTTTTTTTTCGCGAATTTTGGGTTGGTCCCATAGTAAAAATTGTTCGTAATGATGAGTACTATGAGCCCTTTTCGGCTTAGCATCCCCTATATGAATAACCCTATAGATAATTAGACAGTGGACAATTTTATAATTTTTATACAACTAAACAACATGATATCGGACCTAAACCGAATTTGCTACTTTGCTAAAATTATCAATAAATACTAGGTACCCGATTAACGCAGTAACAACAGCTAACGAATGCAACGATGAAACCAAACCGCGCGCTAAAAATAACTGTGCGCAATAACGACATTTGATATATTTATTTTTAAATTTCAATGAGAAATGAGTACAAAATCAGTTGTGAATTATCTACGTAGTAGAGTGGGAGAGCCAATATCGCATTTCTCGAACAAGCTCACAGCCGTCGGTCGATAATTATTAGTTCTCTCATTTGGCCACTACTACATAAATCGGTTGCAATTTATTTACAAAATCTTTACTAAGTTCTATTATATTGACACTTCTTCACTTGTTTTTTTTCGAGTGAGCGAGAAAGCTTGTTGAGCAATTGAGCTAAAGTATATTTTATTTAACAGTTGTATTTATTAGTTATCTTGTTTACTTTTAATGGGGTTACTTATATATTTAATGATATAGATAACTATTATATATAAGGTAAACTTTAATGTAGATTATACTTATTGAGGTATTTTTTTATAATCTTTTTAAGTATGCATACATTTTCATCTATTTTCTTTCTATACCTACTTGTCTCCACTATTCCTGAATCTATAGATAGATAGATATCATAGACTTCAGATACCGCTAGTGTGAATTTAGGCCGCTCAAGTCTTGGCCAACTTTTGTATTTCGTAGGATATGTTTGACTAGGACTCACAACTTACAAGTGTTTCATTGCCATGAGAAATCTCGAAATCTATACTAGAACCAAACTTAGAAGGCGATGAATTGCGAATTTATTGGCATTGAAACTTGTAACAAAAAATTATATCCTTTACTATAGTAGTACCTAGTATTTGTATTTATAAGCACATAATTCAATGTCAATAACTTCTAACTTCATAGGAACTTTTAAACCTTCAATCGTGTTCTAGATTTTGGTCTCTAGTATAGAAATCTTGCATGCATTGTCATAGAAAACTAGACTTAACAGTTACTACCCAACGGTATACTTTACATAGCAAATAAAAGAGCGATTTTCCATGCTCACTTCACTGACATGTCTCTATTACAATATGAATACTTCCAATACTGTTAGTACAATGTTTTGACAAGCAAACTGCATTTTCAATACATTTTTCTAGTAGTGGCACTTTTGTCTTATTTGATTTAGCGATCTGAAACTCTTTCATATAAAAGCGCTTCATCTCAAAGTGTGCAGGAAATCTATCCCGTTAGTCGTAAACATAGCACACTGCGAAAATGCCATTATTATAGCGGATCTACACCGTCAGTTCCAATAGTCGACAGGCAAAACTGACAGTGCAAAGAACGAAATCTGACTAAATACAAGAATCTTAAGTGCTGGTCGTATAGATACTGTACCTCTAGCATAACTTCTGTGGAAACCAAAACATAAATGAAAAATGCAGTGTCCATTTACGCCTCTGACTAATGAGTGCGAGTGCGGGCGAGTGTTCCATGTTTGTCTATCGAATACGTACAACATATAGACATAAATTATGCTAGGGGTCAAGTCATCTATACATATAAGAACAAGTTTAGCGTCAGTTTGGCTGTTCATGGACGCCTTTACAATCACAAAATCGTTCCTGCCCCCTAACCAGTCTAAGACCTAACTTCCCCGGCCCAGCTGAGTCTGATCGTTTTGAGACGCCTTAGAGAGTCATGAACCCTTTATCTGCCTACCTAAAACCCAAATCCCTAATCTAAAAGCTAAACTTGCCCCTGACCTTGAAGAAGCCCATGCTGGTCTTGTTGTGCAGCAAGGAGGCGACGCCGACGTAGCTCTGTATAACGATGGGCGAGTGGTGGATGCAGCACGCTGACGAGGGCATGCCTTCGATGGCTCGCTGCAGCTTCTGCGCGAAGGTTTCCATGTCGTATATAGACCTCTCCTCTGGGCCGCCCTCTGAAAGTTTAGCTCAAAAATGATCTTCGAAAAATAACTTTGGATAAAAAAATTGTACCGGTTTACACGAAATGAGTATACTACACCGAAAGGTTTAAGTAGTAGTGAAATTTCGTTTTCGTTTTGCCTGTAGATACAATTTGATCCCACAATTACGCTAAGTGGTAAAACGGATTCAGAGTTTTTAACACGCTTTTTTTTTCTCAAAAAGCGGTACAAAGTTAAAAGATCACAAAATACAAAAGTTAGCTTGAATCTAGCGGAAGCAGAAAGACACTGTTACCGAAGATGTAGAAGCAGGTTTAGAAATGAAGTTATTGGAGTTAGCTTAGCTTTAATTTTGGAGTTCTCAAATTATTTAAGTCATCAAGAGATAAAGAAGTGAAGTGATATTAGGTATAGAAGAATTTATTAATGCCAATTCGGAAGGTTTCAGTTGACAGATCTAACCTTAATCTTAATCTTGCTGTAGATGTAGACTGCAAAAAATAAAAGTCAGCTTTATTATTTTTAATAAGCCCTTTTTTTCTCTTTTCGGTACACTGCATTTGGTTTCGATTTTCTCAAGACCCCAATTTCAATGAGTGATCTCGGATTTACGCAGTAACGAAGCAGGATTAACTCCGAAATAAAAATACCGCATCTGCAAATATGGACTCGCTTAAGTTTCTCTGTCAACAAAAGCTTCCCGAATTGGCTATTTAGTTTTAATAGAGTAAGTAGTGTTAACAGCGATATTATTACCTTCCTCACCTTTGTACCAGTAGATGGGGTGCGAAGCGAACGTGAGAAACGGTACGTCTTGACTGAACGGGTTCCATACAGTCTTCAGCGGGAGAGGCTCGCCTTTGTTCCACATTAAACGCACGCCTCGCAGGTTCCGTTCCCTGGAATGGAGGTAGAATTACCTGGTTATGTTAAAAAATCATTTAATACATGGCTATTGATTCTGCACTCAGGATGACAGATCGGTCAAAACGATTTCCTCGCGTTTTCCCTCCGATGCATTTTTGTAGAACAAAGTATTCTGAATGCGGTAATCGGTCACAATAAAAAATTAAGACTACGATATAATACTGGTAAGCAAATTATTTTTAAAAAGATTAATCGCAGATCCACAGCATGCAGTTATTTTAAGCAAGGCGCGCGACACCACACATTCTGATCATAAATAACTATTTTTATAGAAAGCTTTTAATGTTGCAACTGAAAAGTTTTTTTTCCATACCTTAGATGAAATATTAGCGTGATACAAAGCCATACTCTTCATTCAAAGCACACTCTTCGGCACACTCGTTATTAACCGACTTCAAAAAAGGAGGAGGTTATCAATTCGTCTGTACATGTTTGTTACCTCATAACTTTTGACTGGGTGAATCGATTTTGATAATTCTTTTTTATTAGAAAGCTGACGCTTCCCATTTGGTCCCATTTCAATTTAGTCCAGTTCTGATAATGGTATCCATGAGAAAACCATATAAGTCTTAAATTCGCATTAAGTACGTGCGCGACAAATAGATGAATAACTCAATAGTCGGTCTTTTGAAGTCGGTTTTTGTTTTTTGTTTTGTAAAAGTAATGTTCTTGTTTTTAAGTATCATAATATAACACGACAAAATGCGAAATGAGCGTCAAATTAGACACAAACAACTGACAACGCAAGGCACACGACAGACCAAACGTTTTACGAGACGTGCTCGAGTTGCTGAAACTCACGAAAACCAAGATGCCTACTGGTTCTCGAAGAATTTCCATCAGCTGAACTACAACTGAGGTGTGCGTTGGAGATTAAATTAGCCTAAATAAGTTGTAGTAAGTGGGACAAAGAATTTGAAACGGTAATAAATTGAACGTAACTAAACGCTTTTAAAAATGTAGATTATTTACCGATATGGGGTCTTATAAATATATGGTTGCTGCTTGTTAAGTGAGGTTAGTTAGTACACTCAGCACTGTACACTTCATTTTTGTATTATGTGAAAGAACCTAAAAAACAACGCAATAACGTAATATAATACGCGTAATATTGCTGGTTATGTAGGGAGTCCTGTATAGGAGTAAAAACGCTCATCGCCTATGTGCAAACCGCTGCTTACAAGGCGGCCGCGCCGATGCGCGAAAGTGCTACGCATGCGTCGCGCCGCGTCAGTTTGAACTAAGCGACTGGTGACGTGAAGATTGCTCCGCAACTTTCTTTTATATTTATATTTTAATCCTTTATTTCAATACGTAATAAACATATAAACATAGTGAATAAACTAACAATAATACCAACTTATCATTTACCCAGACTATGAACTACCTCCCATAGTTATTTGCTTAGAGCGACATTTTAATAACTATAGGCTCTTGGCGACGCCTTGACGTGGTGGCATATTATTGCGAATTCGTACACTCTCGCACTCTCGGTGAGACAATAAGAGATTGTGTATTTGTGTACAATTTAGTTTGAAGTATGGCGCGCCTTTTTTGTAACTTTCACCAGACTACAATCTTCAGCTGTTCTTAATACCTTAACTTCAGACTGTCAATGAATGCATATAAATATGCTGAACATTATTTAAGTGATAAAACTTTAAATAAGTTTAAGTTTCAAATATTCTACGAATTACCGTCTGGTCAAACATAAGGCGTTTTTGTCACAGTAGCATAGCGGAGTTTTCTAAAATACAACTACACTGCTTTCTCGCCTCGCTTTGCTTCAGTGGAGAATCGCCGTAATTCAAGAAGCAAGTTCGTTACGCTGGTAGTCAGTTGATCTATCTATAGCAATAACGAGAGTGTAAAGCATTTGCATGCTACATTCACATTCTGTCTAATATTACCATAACAGTGGCTAACACTTCTGCCAAGCGTAAACTTGAAAACAGTCGACCAACATAATGGTCCAGAAAAGTTGTGTTGTCTAAATTACGCCTCGCAGAATGATTACAATACAGTAAGCTATTAGTAAAACGTCTAAAACCTACAAAAGTAACAAAACAAGCCCGTACAAAGCTAGCGGTCCGCTCTAGTGCAACACAAGAGTACCTAGGCTCGAAATACTTGGGATCGAACAGTGCGCTCGCGCCGACCGGGCGGCTGTCGGGCGGGTCGTCGTCGTGCGGGCTCGGCCGCCGGCAGAGCCGGTCGATCACGCAGTCCTTCACTACAGTTGTGACGCCAGTCGCGAGCCCGTTGAGACGTCTGGACAATCAGTCAACCACCATACCATACCATACCATAGACAGAGCATAGACAAATAGAGTATTGTCACTTTATTCTCATAATATACAATAGACAAATAGAGTAATGATATTTCTTGCACAGACAGACGAACATCATGAAATGGTAAAATGATTTCAGAGTACCATTACAATGGATGATGGTAACATGAATTTCACAGTTACGTCATATTGGAGATTATAACATTGAGAGATTAGATTTTACCTTGTACTTAATGTAACTTAACTTGTATATTAATTAAGTAAAATAAACTATTGATGACTATATCATCAATAGTTTATTTTACTACAATATCTCTCCAAGTTTTTATTATGTTTTGGCAATGTGATTTAAGAATCATCGTCTATTTCAGATACTAATTTTAATCACATCAAAAAAAGTACAATTTGACAATGCCAGTGAACCTAAAACTATACAATAAACTTCAATTTACGTAAAAACCAATGGCAGACTCACTTAGCTACAGAACCCCCACCAGACCCGTAAGCGCTTTCCAAAACAAGCTTAGATATTGTTAGTTTAGATTAATTTCTTCCATAAAGTCCATAGTAACAATATCAGAGAAATATCTCATACTCACGGCACCAGTGAAGACGGTGGGTACACCAGTTCCCCTATTACTATGGTATCCAGATCGTCCAAGTATGTCTTCTTGAAGTCCAGCTGTTTCATCGCAATGAAGTCGTATTTTATGGTCATCAGTAGCCTTGACGTGAGGATCACTATCCTTTCCTTTTCATTGTCCCAGAGAGTAATTCTGAAAAATTTTGTAAGTACTTTTGATTACTTGAGAATTATTATTAGGCCAGATCATATGTCTCTGGGCAGACCTCCTATCAATATAGCCTGTATTATAAGATTTTTGGTCCAATACATAGTCACAGTTTACAAGTTTAACACTTTGGCTGCGGCTAGTAAACACATGCGCTAGTCCCAGGCGCAGCTAATAGTCAAACGCCTTGTTTTTTACGCAACTGGCGTGTGCAGCCGCACTCGCGTCGCTGAAAGGAAATCGCAAGGTATGGGTTTCCCGCAGTCAAAGTGTAAACAAAAGTGCAGGTTACAAGGTCTGGCTTAAATGTTTTCCATTGGCTATCTCATAGGTTGTAACATAGCCTAGCCTGGTCAAAGTAACAAGGAAATAAAACTACTTACTCTGTTAGCAGCCAGCAACCCAAGTACTCCCCGTCTTCAGGGAACAACAGTGCAGTAATACATTCCTGCATGGCATTCTCCACCACACCTTTCCGGAAGGTGAAAAAGTCTTTGATATTGTCCCTGTTGAATGGCACATCGTAACGAGGGTAGACCGTTTGTGTCAGCTCGGTTGCAGCTCCTTCAGTGTTTGGTTGCTCTCCTGTTGGTGCATCTGGGTAAATGAAATGACAATGATAAGTTTATAAATAACTAGCTGACCCGTGCCCACTTCGTTGGGCATAATGTTAATTAAACCCGAAGCCATCGCGCGCCGTCCGGACCGTTTTTTCTCCGATTCACTTTGCAAAACGGACTACCACGTAAAAGCCTTTTTATTTTTCGGTTTTTTATATAACCTATGACACTCAGCAATAATGTGGCTTTCTATTGGTGAAAGAATTTTTAAAATCGGTGCAGTAGATCCCGAGATTACCCTTTACAATTTAACAAATATACAAACACACAAACTTTACTTCTTTATAATATTAGTATAGAAGTATAGATATAGTTTATGAAATTAACAATGAATGATAGTTGCAATATATGTTTAAATTCAGTACTGATGTATCATGGGGAGTATGAAGTTATAGGCATTACATTTACAATAAATATTAATTACAATCATCTAAAATTATTATAAGTGTGAATTCTATTAACAGTGAATGTTGACATAGCCAAAAGTAAACTAACTGTGGACTTTTTATTTATAATGTTATAGTCTAATGAATTAGATCACAAATAACTGATTAGTTTGAAGGCAACACAATCTACAGCAGTAGAGTCATAATCTACAGTAGATTGTACTAAACATGCTTTTTTCTTTTTTTGATCAAATTACAACATCATTTCATTAATTTAGTATGACGAATTTTCAAATTCTTATCAGCAGTCAGCTATCATATCACTATGAAAACTTGTAAAGAACTTTACACTTACTTAGCTGTACTATGATTATAACTGGTAGTTTAACTCAAAACCGGTATTTTCACCATTTTCTACGACGTAAAAGCTTGATGTAGGTACAAGAAAGGTCATAAAAACAAATGTAAAGCTACAAGGTCGATAATTGGATACGAGGTAAAGACTTACCGGCGAAAGATGATGATGAGGATGTTAGAGAATCGGCTCCCGAGAGAACGGAAGGGTGTACCGTTCCCTGAGATGCATCGGTTCTGTTTGCCGCAATCAGTCCCGCAGTTTCTGCCGCGGTGTCCGTGGAAAGCTGCAAGGTGCCACCGCGGAATTCGACGTCTTCATCCAGTAGATCGCTCATGGTAGTCACACAATAGCTTTAGATATTTATTTCCTAATATTGTTTGCGGCCACAAGTATTTACTATGCGTAAATAGACTCAGAGTTATTTTTTACAGCGAAAAATCACAATATCAGTGAAACAAACTTGATTTGCAATCGACCGAACCGTACCCAACGGGCTGGCTAGTGCTTGCTAGATCTGCGCGCGCTTCGAGACCGATTATGAAATAATCGAGTATAAAATAAAAGATTTTTTGGTTTCATTAAAAATAACATATTATGTGAATTTTTTGTGCTCTAAAATTCAACCGCATTATTTTGTTCAACCAGTACAACGCATTTGCACAATGCTGTCAATGCACATGAAATCGCGAGCAGGATAATAAAATAATTAGATAGCGATACCGAATTACTATTTCCTAACCTAGCCCGACGTGGATTTTTGGCAGGTGGGAAAGAGTCATATTAAATTGTCATATCTTTTCTAAATGGGTCAAAAGCCTAAAGCCTGCCCAGTGCCCACCATAAAAATCCAAGAAAATATTAAAATAGACATTTGGTTGTCAATTTTAATGTCTTAGTGATTAAAAAAGGTAATTTAAGCAGAAAACATGTGTTTCCTGTAGATTAAATAATTATTCCCAATTAAAAGGAATGGCAATTAACTGTCTGATTTCCAAATATGTAAAGAGCAGACATTAAATACAAATCTTCGTGACAATATATTTTTTAATAAAAATAAAGATTGGCATACGGCAATTTTCAAAAAGTTTGTGTAAATACTTTTAATTTTTATGGTCACCCTTATGCTGGGCAATTGATAAAAGGTGACCATATCATTCGATTTGACAGAATTTACTAGGAGCTTACTACGTCACCTAGGTATAAAATACGAACAATTTTTTTAATAAATTAATCTAATACGGGAATTAAAAAAATCGAGATACAAAATCGATTTTTTGTTCACCAAGCTTACCACATCCTTGGTTAAAATGAAATGACAATGACATTTATGACACTAATGACATTATACTAAACTAACTTTTTTTTTATTTTGACCTCGCACTTTTTATGCGTTTCTTAGTGTCAAATACTCGTAAATCAAGTTTTAGGAATTAAAATGAGGTTATAGCCTCATCACGGATTTTAGACCAAATTGCTATTATTGTGTGTACTGTGTAGGTACTCGTAAATGTAAGTTTGTCTGTATGTTTGCTAGTCCTTCACGCTGGACGGAATTAGATGTAGAATAGAGATATAAATATAATATCATATTTTCAACCGCGGGGGATAGCTAGTCGATAATATAAATTTGTGTGTAGGAATGACAAAATCAATTCTTTAATATTTTACTATATTTTATTCTTTACGTAACTTGTATTAGGATTAATGAAGGTAAACATTTCGACGTTCAATGCTAAAACTACCCATTTTTAAAAGGTAAGTAGGTATTCTTGTATTTCACTGTAAACATTTACGGAATTATTTTATAGTAATATGAAGAAATAGTGAAAAAAAAACTGCTAACTTTATTTTGAAAAATTTACCTTCAAACAAGTCTAGGATTCGATCCAAACTAAGACTACATAGATTTTAGGTCATTTTTATTTGAAAATTATTACTTATCATAAGTATTTTACAACTGTACAAGATGATCTATTTAGTTAATAGCTTTTAGATAGACAGGTAAGATAGTATCTACCTTTACAAAAATAAAAAAATACGAATCGCTACCTACTTGCAGGCAGAATAATAAAATTTAGAACAAGTTTTTTCTAAGTAACTTTGTACAAATGTTTGAAATTTGGCGGCAAACGGCTTACAAAAAATTGAAGCAGTAACGGTAGTAAAAGAGATTCCAAACCGAAAGGTTGAAATCAAATCGGCAAATCTTAAAAACCTACCACATTTTTTAAAACTAATCAAATTTCGTAGATGGTATTTCAAATGTTTGCTGCTTTACATTTATCGAGTAAGTCGAACAGACAATTTTAATTTTCTTTTTCTAGACTACGTTGAGTGATTTTAATAGCAACTGCATCGTTTCTCGGGACACTTCGGAGGATACACGATGCATTGGTCCATGCAGTACACGTCGGCGCCTTCCCGTCCTTCCAGCTCGCCCACTGCCTCGCACACGTTCCTGGGGACAAAATAATATTAGGTAAGATGAGCTAAAAGCATAACGTACAAAGCAGTGGTAATAAAAAAAACTGACTTCAAAAAGAATATTGCTATGTAACGTCTTATGTACGAAATTTAACCATTAAAAACGAAATCAGAAAAAAGTAGATATGATGAAACAAATTAGGGGCCAAAAATTTTTTGATGCTCTAATTTATTCCGGAAAAAATAACGGTTTCTGCAGAAAAGCGGGTGAATATAATGTATACAGGGTGTGGCGTAAAGAGTGAATAATCCTTTACCTAAGGCTGGGGGACATCAAGACTGTTCGGAAAATTACGGTTTGTATTCAGTAAAAGTGTGTATAACAGTGTGTAGGTATAACTAAATGTGTATGTAACTTACGGGCAAGTGCACAGCGCTTCAGGACAGTTGGGAGGGTACCGGAGGCAGTTAGTCTGG
This sequence comes from Alcis repandata, assembly GCA_949125135.1. Lineage (NCBI taxonomy): Eukaryota > Metazoa > Arthropoda > Insecta > Lepidoptera > Geometridae > Alcis > Alcis repandata. Next base: position 1,963,279 of record OX421226.1, on the reverse strand, counting down.
CACCAGTTCAGCATGCCCGGGAGGCTGCGGAACGCAGGCGATGGGACGCAAACTTGATCCCTGGAAGATGACGCGGACGGCTTAGTGGCGAACTAGAGTGAGTTGTATTTAGAGGGAAAGAGAAATTAGGAAGTCCTACTTCCCGTAGGATATCTGATAAAGCCGAAAAGGATCGAAACAAGTATAGCGATTTACTTATGTTGTGGAAATGGAGTAGTTAGAAATTAATTTGGTCTTTTTCAGCAATGACTATTAACAACAAGCAATGCGGGCTCAGATTTTACACTTTAACTGTTATTTGGGGGATTTGGGGGAGACCTTTGCCCAGCAGTGGGACATTACAGGTTAACTAAAAAAAAAAAAAAAACTGTTATTTACAGACCTTCTTATATATCATATCATTACATCACATATACAGTTTATGTACATTGTACATGATCAGTTAGTCACACATAGGCAATCGTACAACATTTAGGTACTTAGGTATATATTTTATTACAAGTTACTAAGGACAGGGTGTTAAGTGGGTGTCTATAAACAAAATACGATCGGTTAGACGTTAAACACAAACATTCAACACATATCATAACAGCTATCTACAATAAGTATGAGACATCAACAGGCTAGAAATTTATTCACAAAAGAATCGGGCCGTTCATTGCAAATTCAAAATCTTCTAAATCAACCTTGACGTCTCCGCGCCTCGTCTTCTTCACTCGCGTTGCCATCATTTTCTCCTCCGCCACGAAGAAATCATCCAGATACAAAACGAGAGCATAAATAGGACAACTATGTTTTAGTCCCCGTATAAAGTAAATTGAAAGGCAATTGTCTTTTTTATGTCTTTAAATTGATCCAGTAGATATAAGTTGCCAAACCAAAATAGCGCATATCAGCGGTTTAAGAGTTACCTGCAAATACGAATAGTTTAAATCGACTGCATCAACTTTTTTGACGTCACTCCGGTTGTCTACCGTATGTGTAAAAGAAAAGATGAGAAAAGAACGGCCCGATGCAAACCACCAACGCCATTCGTAAATACAAAAGAGTCGCCGTCACCACGTGGCCATTCAAAACAAACAAGTTATACCTAATGACCGGTACATCACTGTCCTCCACAGTGTCTGACTCAGACAATTCGTTGCTGAAAGAGAATTTGTATATTATAGTGCACCGTTATTGACACAAAATATAGAAACGTGTACTTGGTTAGAGGTTACCTAACGACGAAAGATGCCTTTTCAAGTCGTGTGAGCGGGCCTCTGAAATGTTAAGCAGGCAGAGTAGTAGTAAGGTTGTATAAAATTTAAAAAGGTTGTCGGTTGATCAACGTTGCTATAAGTCCTACATAAATACATATGTATATAATAAATATTTGTAAAAATATAACACAAATACATTTAATAAAATATTTGTCAGGATCCCAAGTTGAGCGCGAATAAATACTTCTGTAACAAACAGCCTAATAAAGTAAAATAGTCAGAAAACAAATAGATAGAGAAATTAATAATTATGCAAACATAAAACAAATATCACAATATCACAAACACATAAAGATTCGTTTTACAAAGTACATATCCGTACATAAAGGTAAACGTCCATGTATCTTCACATGTACATTTAACAGTGCCTTTCTACCAACATTGTGTATCCGTAACAACAGATTAAAACATCTTCCAACACAAGACTGACACAAAACGATATCCAACAGAACCAGTCTTCCAAATTCTTAATACTCACCTAACAACCAGGGGATAGATGGTCTTAGGCATGTTAAGATCCCTGTAGTATAACAAGAAGGGATAGTCCCTCTTGAGGTCCTCCGCGAAGGCAGGCGGGAGGCCTCCAGTGCTGGTGATGATGCTGACGTCAGCGCAGTTCCGGAAGGTCTCGGAGCGGCCGCAGCCGACCGCTTCCGTGCCGTTGGGGCAGATACCCCACATGTTGCCTTTAATTGACAAGATATAATTTTTCAAACATAGCTTGGATTGGATTGAAAAAATAAAAAATACGTGTATCTTATTTTGCAATATACGGTCAGAAAAAAAATTAAAGATAAAATTTGAAATGTCAATTGGAAGTAATAAAGATTTGAAGTATTTGCAAGGATAAGAATGTTTGTACTTGCTTATAGGAAAAAATCAAATCAGATTAGATAAGATTATTTTTAAATTATTACACAAAAATAATGAAAAGTATGCGGCATTAGGACGTCTTTTATGAATATAAATAAGGCGTTTATTATCACAAATCATCGTCTTCAACTTAAAATGGAATATTTTAATGGCCATAAAAATATGTTAACGGTGCGAAATCCCATGATTTACGATGCGATATTGCCACCACACCTGGCGTTTTGCTTCTTCACCAACTTTCTTGTCACAAAAGGTATTGAATCAGAATTTAAGTATCAAAATAAATATTTGTACTAACGATAACTCAGAGAAAATAAGTTAACCTGTATAATAAGTCCACTGCAGCACACACTGCGTGCAAGTGATGTATGGGGGAAGCCGCACCCGATACCTAAATATCTCCTTCTTTGCCGTGTCCAGAGGAATCAAGAACCTGTCTTCTCGCGAATCGGATATGAACAGCGGAAACCTGAAATTTTAATGAAGACTTTAATTCTTTCGGCATTTTTGCTCTCATAGGGATATCCAAAAACCAAACAAGACTAAATGGGTTTTGGTGAAAACTAAAATCATTTATATCTACTATATTTGTTATGTTGCTTTTAAACAACAGTCTTTGAGAAAGACGAAATAAACAAAGCTTTGAGTTTTGAAATAATTTATTATAAATTGAGAGATATATTATATTTATATTATATACGCTCTTCAAAATTATTTTCTTAGAGAAATAAACTTTCAACGAGCAATTACCTGTCAAAACATTCCTGCGTGGCTTCTTCTCTTGGATTATTGTTCGGACATAACTTCAACACGAATGTGCCCAAATGGTTGGCCGTCAGCTCTACCTCGATTTCTACTTCCTGAAACATCACAAAATATTACATCACTCCTCTTCTCTTGTAATAATTGCTTTAATAAAGCTTGGGATCAGAAAGGCGTAAGTCTCATAGATCTGGATCCTGCACTTTCGTTGAACGCGAATTGGAAAACGAAACCATAAAGTCTTTATTCTGGCGTTCTTACCAACCTGTCCAACACTGTAGTGCCTGGTGACGATGCCTTTGCCGTACATTCCCCGCGCCTCGTGAGGCCTAGGTTCAGAAATATGGAACGCATCTCCGCATACGCCGCACTTTCCTTCGTTTTGCTCCCATTGCACTGGAAAGCGAAGCCTATGATTAATTTATAATCGCTTCCTAAACCTTGCGATTTACATATTTTCTATCTCAACACGTTAGCGAGCATATTTTAAGGAAATAGGTTTTTGAGACTTAACACTCAATGAGATGGACATGCGAGTGACTAGAACGGAAACAATATCGATTGTCCTAGAACAAAGGAGTAATTAGTAGAATTTATTAATCTACTAAAGGATGCTGGATATCCGTTCAAATGTCAGAAGAACGATTATTTTTAACAGCATCCCCGTTGAAATTCTCTCCCGCAGTGCACAGCACGATAATGAATAAAGTGATTATTTTATCATAATAAAACATTTCCTGTGCACTACACAGATAATTTTGTCTCGTATTATCGCTACATTAAATCCTATTATTCGTAATCAAATTACACGGTTTTTTGCGCTAAATCAATCACAATAGGAGCCATTATTGAAGCGCGCATCAGTTCATTGAACTTGTAATTATTGGCTTTTATAGAACGTTGGCTTCGTGGTTCGTTAGGGAAATCAATAGAGGAGAAAAAACCTTCGACAAACACATCATTCCATGCAGGATAATGCCCTGAGCTTGGAGTTACACTAACGGGACATTACTGTAATTAGGTACTTAGGTACGCTAAAGCCATTTTTTAGAATTGTTCATCGTTATTGGGTTTACCGTATAAGTAAACCAAAATCTGGAATCAATAGATTGATTGATCAATTCCATAAGCAATACTAGGTAGAAACATTTTAAAAAGAACTTGCTACGTACATAATGAAAATATCAAATTCGTGATCCAGACCAGTCCAGTGCAGTTTGCACAAAATAGGAAAGAAATTGGCCGGGGATCTAAACAATCCATAGAGTTGCTGCAGCCTTCAAACTTTAATAGACTTGCAGATTGCAGAACACGCGTAGTGACAAATGCCCGAACTATTTGACTAATCTATAATAATATAAAGAGATATAAAGAGGAAAGATTTGTATTTTTGGATGTTTGTGTGGAATAAACTCAAAAACTACTAGACCGATTTCAAAAATTCTTTCACCATTCGAATGCTACATTATCCCAAAGTGACATAGGCTATATTTTTTTTTATTTTTCATTATCTTTTTTTTATCCACAGCGAAGCGTGGCAGGGAACAGCTATTAGGTAATATTTAGATTTATCATGGCCACATACTCGTAACATAGATTTTTCATGACTAACACACGAAAACCGAACTGAAACAGAATAGAACAGTAACAGTCATTTACATTCGTTTTAATTGTTTAGTTCGTAGTAAAAAGAATTGAGGAAAAGGCGAAGTAACGTGTCCTGGTAATTGATTTGTTCAAGTACGAGGAAAGACATGAATACGCATTCGATTCGAAACAGACAGTATGATGGCATAGTCTGAGTATATAATTGACATAACAGCTACATCATCGATCGAAGAGAGAAGCCGAGAGGCTGTTCATTTTTTGCATGGTCAAGGTATCAATCAAAATTAACGTCAATCAATCAGCTTTAATTTGGGTATCCCATATTGCACGTTTTGGCAGCTTGTAATAAATGGAACTGTTGAAAATATATGACGTTACGCTTCAAAGAGGAAATTATTAAAATTCCATTAAGCTGATATTGCAGACACGGCACTTGGAGAAGCTACATTATACTTTAAGTAGGCTGGTTTTTATTTTATTTTTCTCTGAAACATTGATGAGACTTCTGATTTGCAGTTTATTGTCAAACACTTTATCTAGTAACCAGTAACTGGCACTAACTGGTAATCTGATTCATCGTCATTTAGACATTTGCAGCCAGTTCCAAGTGTCAAAACAACGCTTAATTACGCTGTGTTGAGACTGGTTTATGGCAAAAATTGATTTCTTCTTTTTCTTCTTGTTTAATATTTAGTTACGTTTAAGTTTATATTTTTTGCTATAAATAAATATTTGTCTATTGTTTATAAAGCCGCTCATCCACGATGTTGGTCTATCCTAGCACATACCAGCATACCCTCCGCAGAAGAGCTCATTGTCGTTGTAGTTGACGGGGTTGGGGAATCCGAACCGCCACATGGAGTTGCGCGCCGGAGGGTCCATGAGCCGCCCGTGGCCCTCCGCCCCGCGGCGCGCGCTGCCTAGCATCTGTGGACATTACAGATTGGAAACAGATCATTACATTATTATTATTTTATTATTAGATTATTAGAAACAGATAATTAGATTATTAGATCATGAGATCTATTACCGAGAGCGATTCTAGCAGCATTAAAAAAAAGTTTATTTTTTTTTCATCACATGAAACACAGTTACCTACTCTGCCCCCGAATGTCTTGTAGAGGCAGATGGAAACTTTTCTTTCCCAGCTCTCCCGTCACCTTACGATAGACTAATGGTATATGAAAGAGTGGGCACAAATTGCCTGATTAGATTGACTGAACTGATTTATTGTAGAGATTTGTTTTTGCTTTATATCCAATTTTCTTTTGATAACAGTATCGATAACTTCAAATGACAATAAGATTTAAAAAATAAGTTGGATCTTGTAGTCTAAGATCCGGCTGCAGGATTAGTGCGTTCATCGGTTTTTTGCTGAAAACCGAATTTTTATGTATATTTATAATTAGGAGAATATATATTTATCAGGTTGCCTATCAAAATTTGGCCGCCAGTATTTTTAATTAAATTATTTTTAATTGATTTTTGGGAAAAAATTTCGTTCACTTGTTTTTTAAATAAAATAACGTCTACATCACGGCAATTTATATAAAGATTCAAAAAAATCACGGTTGCCATTGCGCACTTGGCCGCACCTCTTCGCAGCCAGGTGTAAACAGGTATGATTTCGATACATTTATACGTTCATAACGTTTATTTATGAATTATATATCAAATTAAAGCTATTTTTTTTCTATTTATTATCATATATGGTTGCCTAACTAAATCTACCCGCAAATAAGGGTTGCTGGCTTTTAAAAATTATAAATATTTAAGGTAAGAGTGAAAGAGAGTTAGCGCGTAACATCATTTGTCAGACGAGGATAGCGATTGCCGGCTGTGCGACGCTTTTAAGCCATTGCGCATGCGTCGAATGGTAGTGTTCTCAACCACCGAGGAGTAATAGAGACGACTTAATAAATAAGTACTCCAAAAAATGTCTTCCTTTTCAAAATGACAAATTTAAAAATTACAAAAAAAAAATTTAGATTGTACTACGTTACCGCGTTTTTCCATAAAAATAAACATTAATATATATATTTTTTTAATTTATTATTTTTATTTAATTTTTTTTTTTTTAATTAATCAATTATTTTTTTCAAATTATGCGTTAGGTAATTGTTTAAGTTATTAATATTAACTAATTAATAAAAAAAAAACATTAAATTTTAAATTAAATTAAAAATAATAAATAAAAAAATATTAATGTTTATTTAATTATGGAAAAACGCGGTAACGTAGTACAATCTAAATTTTTTTTTGTAATTTTTAAATTTGTCATTTTGAAAAGGAAGACATATTTTTTGGAGTATTTATTAAGTCGTCTCTATTACTCCTCGGTGGTTGAGAACACTAACATTCGACGCATGCGCAATGGCTTAAAAGCGTAGCACAGCCGGCAATCGCTATCCTCGTCTGACAAATGATGTTACGCGCTAACTCTCTTTCACTCTTACCTTAAATATTTATAATTTTTAAAAGCCAGCAACCCTTATTTGCGGGTAGATTTAATTAGGCAACCATATATGATAATAAATAGAAAAAAAATAGCTTTAATTTGATATATAATTCATAAATAAACGTTATGAACGTATAAATGTATCGAAATCATACCTGTTTACACCTGGCTGCGAAGAGGTGCGGCCAAGTGCGCAACGGCAACCGTGATTTTTTTGAATCTTCATATAAATTGCCGTGATGTAGACGTTATTTTATTTAAAAAACAAGTGAACGAAATTTTTTCCCAAAAATCAATTAAAAATAATTTAATTAAAAATACTGGCGGCCAAATTTTGATATGCAACCTGACAAATATATATTCTCCTAATTATAAATATACATAAAATTCGGTTTTCAGCAAAAAACCGATGAACGCACTAATCCTGCAGCCGGTTCTCGTACTATTGCTTACTTGTAATAAAAATATCCAGTACGTTAAGAAAGACGTCCGACTCGACTTGTATCTCCTCATATCCATCTGAAACCAAAACACACACATTATCGTAATTATGATGATAAAGTGCCAACAAAATGGTACCGCAAGGGCAAAATTATCATATTAGTCAAAAATATTAACGGAAATCACACGTCCAAAGTCCTAATTTAATGCTTTTGAATGTTACTTCTTTTTTAAATCCATCCTTTTGGGCATTGTGAATTGTGAGCAGAGGTCCAAAAACCCCATCGATTGTGAGAAATACTGGCACAAAATAACAAATGTTTCTTTTTTCTGATCAAATGGCTGATTCAGGCTTTTATCCAGCCAAAGAAGCCCTGCTCCAGGTTCTTGAGCTTGTAACCATCATTCAGCAATAAACACTGATTTTATCAGACCCTGAATCATTAACGTCGGCTAAACGAGCCCTCGTTGCTCGGATAAAAGCGAATTTATTTACAAAACACCTTACTCCTCTTACCTCTTAAAATATTTATCAATATGAAATTAATTATAGAGAAGCAGAAATATGGATTGCCAATTGAGATATCGTTATGGCATGTAATTCATATGTGCCTGGCCTGTGTCGGGCCTGTGTGATTGTATTGCATTGCGTGCCATTTCATCAGCTTCCTCAAGGAGGTATACTTTGACCACCTTTTTTAAGATGTATGTCGGTACTTGATGCGTTTATTGTAATATAATTTGAAATAATCATCAAAACTGATCTTAATTAAGATGAGAAAAAGTATGATAAACAAAGGTTACATAATATATATTTTTTTATATATATATTTTTTTTAAATATATTATTATGTACTTACCTATGTTTACAGTTTTGTTAATAAAATGCATGAATCAAATTGTTTGCAATTTCGTGTTTTTGGAAAGAAAATGAGTCAAGCAGGACAAAAGGAACCGCAGAGCGCACTCACTCAGAATCATTTGCATTGAATAGGTGATGCATACCGGCCTGGTTCAAACCAATACCGATCTTAGCACATTGGTTTTGGGTTTTAAATACATATATGTTTTTCGGTTCACTTTGATTTGACAGTTGACAAGAATGACGCTATGCGGTTCTGGTGAACCACAAGCGCAGAAGTCGACTTTTCGAAAAAAAACAATTACCAACCTAACATACGAGTATGTACATACATAATTGCTAATTAAGATAAATGTACTAAAAACCAAAAAATAATAAAATAGATACAGTCGTGGGAATTATAAACATATGCATAGACTACTTAGACTAAAATAAAACCGTGGGGCACGTCACAACGTCTCTAACTTAACTAACTTAACTCTCCCCACGGTTTTATTTTAGTCTAGTCTATGCATATGTTTATAATTCCCACGACTGTATCTATTTTATTATTTTTTGGTTTTTAGTACATTTATCTTAAACATTGCAATGTATGTTTTTTAACATAAAACCGTTTAACTTAAAAAGTTTTTTTAGTTATTTTTATTTTCTAGTTTTTAGTTTTTATTTCGCATTCTGTTTAATTCATATTGATAAAACCTAAGTTATCCGCCATTTTGTAGAGGCCGCCATCTTGGATTTTAATTTTATATAGTACATTGTATTATACTGGTTGAGCACTTTCATTTGATACCCATATTGATGGGATCGATAAAACCTACGTTATCCGCCATTTTGTAGCGGCCGCCATCTTGTATTTCAATTTTTTATAGTATATTGTATTCTGCTTGTTGAGCCCTTTCATTTGATGCCCATATTGATGGGATTGATAAAACCTACGTTATCCGCCATTTTGTAGCGGCGGCCATCTTGAATTTATAATGATAATGAATAAACATAATTGTATTGTCATCAAAATCCAAAGTGTATACAAAATTTCAGATTAATCGGTTGACAGGATGAATTACTAAATTTGACCCAAGAATAAATAAAACAAACGGGGTGAGCTAAATAAAACCGTTTAAAAATATAAGTTACGAGTACTATCGTATTGCATCGTATCCTAAATCGTATCACGTTTAGTGGGATTTCACCATGCAGAGTTTAGATTTCGAGGTATTTTTCAATAGCCGCTAGCCGTTTAAAACATGCACCTGGACTAAACACGGTCCGGATCACCACCTAAGTCACATAGTACCAGGCTGGGAATTTACGACCCAGACTTCAAGGAGAGTAATTTACTTGCAGCAAAGTTAAAGTTTTAGTTTGCTTGTAGTTTAGTTTGTGCTTGTAGATTATCTAAACGTACTAATTTTAAATACTTTTGTCAGTAAGATAATGAAACTTTCTAGGTTGTTGGTTCAACTGAACTCGACATAGAGGGTCTTGGGTCCCTAAATCCAGGTTAACAGATCCTGATAATCCTGGTTACGAGATATGCTGCTAGTAGCATTTGTAAAATAATTGCCAGAAACTCTTGTCGCTTAAGCTCATTCCTCGAACCATACCCCAAGTTACGGGGCGTTGACAGGCAAAGCGTTTATTTGTAGGCGGCTAGGTCAAGACCCCACCGGCCTTGACAGTTGCGCGTACGCACCGCGGTGATCTAGCGGTTATATCATGGTGGGTGACAGTTCCGCTGTAATTATCCTATACACATGGATTTTTGTTTCCTTATTCTATGTCTTTTACATGCCTTTGAACTATTTCTCTTATGTCGTCCTTATAACTCCGTACCTATTCGTTTATCACTCTGCTCTATTTTTCAACATCGTTTCCGGAAACATGACATTTTCTCATGTGATTTAGCAAAGGTTTAACAGTTTCTTGAGTTTCTCTTGTCTGGCTAGTACCAATAACCAGTCAATTTAACTGCCGTTTACAGTAAACAAAGTGATAATATTTTAATTTTTTTCTTAAAACATAACCACGGCTTTTTTCGATTTAATTCCCTGTTTCTTGCATTTTTTGTAGAATCTGCTTTACTTACATTCTTGGAACCTAGTTACCAAGAAAACCATCAAACTGACAGATTCATCGGAGTCAATAACAGGAAAGTAAAGTAAGTAATAAAATGTCAGGACTATTAGGTACATGTTTGACTTTAAACGGGATTTAATAAGTACCTGTCACTGCTTTCAAAGGACCAGCCTCTGACGCAGTTGTTGTCAGTATTCCCAGGAGGTAGAATTAAATGCTGGTTGTTGTATCTTCATTTACCTCAAACTCCGATGGTAAACAAAATTAATAAAAAAAAAAACAAGGTCTACAATTAATCAGAAGCATTTAAAAGAATTGGTTGTCTGTAAAGTCGGTTTACGGACGATAGTTTAACGTGACAACGTCATAACAAAACATTGATAAAATGATTGCATACTTTTCTCGCTCCGATCGTAAACGTTACAATGAGCGTAACGGGACACTTTTTCGTGCGTGCACCCGGCGTTCTTCGATTTATTAGACGTTGTCACGTCAATATTCTCAAATTCCAAGTTTGTGTGTAGATGTGGGTGCGGCCGTAGTTCGGATGGCACGTTAATTTAAAGGCTCTAGTTTTCTCTCTTATAACAATTGCCAAGCCATATCAAAGCCCTTAACTCAGAGTTAGCCGAACTGCCCAAATGTAGTTACTAAACTTGCTCTATGTTGGAAGTTATAGCACAGAATAAATAATAGTAGATATAAGTTGTTATAAATAATTTATGGCAAAACTATAGTATGTAAATATGCAGATTGATTTCTCGATAAAGCTTTATTTATAGCTTGATTGATCTGAGCCATCTCGCAAGTTGTAGAGCATTTGCTGCCTAAACCTATCGGATGCTTTTATATACACACTAGCTGCACCCCGCGGTTTCACCCGCAGTCAATTTTTTTAATAAGTTTAATAAGTATCCTACGTTACTTCTAATACCTCCAAGAATATGTGTACAAAGTTTCATGATGATCGGTTAAGTAGCTTTCGCGTGAAAGCGTAACAAACAAACTCACATTTTTAATGTTAGTAGGGATTATGTGTGTCGTTGTAAATATTTGTTAGTCGATCTTTACAAACGTATTTGGTGATAACTACAAAATGCAACCAGCATATAAGGAGGTTTGGATAATGTTGTGGATCACACTGTAGATGTTGGTGGATATCCACCATTTGAAAATGTAATCAAAAGTCATGTCAAAGCCAAACATGATGTGACTAAAATTATAATAATCATTTCAGGCCGAGCCTTTACCATGACAGACGGCACGAGTTAGAATTGGATCACGTTGGATTTTGTCTCGTTTTTATTCTTGTTAACAGAGCAAGACGAAAGCCAAGGCGATCCAATTTAAACTCACGCTAAGAGATTAGATACGAAGTCAGATATTAAACCCATCCCGCCCGCTATTGATACAGGATCTTTTATTTATAACCAATTCCAAGCTGCCATCTCCAAAGGTTACTCAATAAATACGAGTATCTCTACATTTATGAGTGCTATATCAATATTTTGATGGCATACTTCATGTTCGACACAGGGCCAATAAAGTACTCTTAAGATTATTCGCATTTCACCGGGCCCAGATGAGCCCTGACATTGAAAGATGTATCCCATTACTTGTACTATTATTTATTCTGTGCCTACGGCAAGCGCAGCTGATTTTCTAGATACCAGACAACCCGTCCTCCAAGCCTCCGTCATATTTATCATGCTATGTACCGATACGAGTATAAGATGTAACAATTTTTTAAGTTTCAAATTTTTTTTTATTGCGTTATAATTTATAATAGCTAGTGTAGTGTTTTAGTCATAAGTGATTATAGTGAAAGTGTAAAGTGTAGAGAACACGTGAACATTGTGTCATCGCCTTAATAGAAACAATAAGAAAAGTGTTATTGGACACATTCTTAGTAATTAGTTACCTAGAAATTTAAGTTAGATTTAAATTACTTATTAGCCTGAGACTAGATTGTAATTTTATTAAGAAAACTAGATTGTAATTTTATTAAGTAAAATGTTCTTTTGACACTTCTTAAATAATATAAAAAAAAAAATATAATGTTTGGTTGGCCCTCTATGTTCCCGAAAAGGGGCCGGCGTGATGCGATTAATGTCTCAAATCACAGAATTAAATACTGGTCTTATAATCTTAACAGAGACATAAAATGCTTGTTATTCGGTCAAGTGTGCGCAAATTCCACACATTGTAGGTTTTCGGGGATAGGAATGCTTAACAACTTAATAATTATTTATAGCCTCTAATAAGGTACTTTGCAATTTTTGGTACTTTTTAAACTTAATGGCTTGGTTTAATGATTTGGCTTTCTTGCACCAAAAGGTAATCGAGGTAACAATTTCGACAGACGTTACTAAAGCACGAAAAGTTTTGATACTGTCATATCAGGTGGCTGCGATATTCGTTTTTTTTATTTATTTGGTACGAGCTCGACAGCGAGATGAATAGACGACATTTGTCGGCCTGTTTGGCTCAGCGGTAGTGTATTCGCCTTATAAGCCAGAGGTCCCGGGTTCGATTCCCGGCCGGGCAGATGTTTGAATGATGAATTTAAATATCTGTTCTGGGTCTGGGTGTTAGTTGTCCTTGTCTTTGTGTGTGTTCCGTGGCATCCCCGACACAGGATTTATTCCTTGTGGGGAGCTATGAGTGTGAAACGTTAACGTTTATATTGTAGGTACAAAATGTAGCCCATGAAAAATATTTGAATAAAACTCCTTCTGTGAAAAAGTTGCGGAACCCAAAAGTTTTCTTCACATTTTTGAAATTAATGTATTATATGCTTGTAAATACTCGTAGTATCAAGTTGTAACATAACTACGATTCCTTCCCGGATGCCGAACATACGAGCGGCCTATCAAATGGAACATGCTCTGCAATGTTGACATCACAGTACAGCTAGACTGTTCGCAAATGTCAGGGTCGGTTGCGTAAATGCGGCTGTCAGAAAAACAACTCAATATCGGCATGAGCTCGATCATTGGTTCCCAATTAATTTATAATAAGGTTTCCGATGAACGAGCGCAATAGGAAGCCACGTAAGGTTTTGAAGTTCAACATGCCATAAGCTCGAACACAATTCGAGATGGTCATGGTAGGCATGATATGAGGCAATTGATTAGCTTGTCTTATCAGTCAACTGTATATTTAAGGGACTTTACGATGAGTGGTGAACAGGACATGTGGTTTAAAAAACCCTTAAAATTATTTAAAAACAAAACTCTCTACAATATTTTTCCAGAATATTCGTATGACCAAAACGACACAGGCTGGAAAATATAAATATATATTTTAAAAATAAACTAAAAAAGCTTCGCACAAAATCGAGAAAAAGTTGTTTTGATTCATATCGACGGTAATTACATCAAGCAGCACGACATGCGACAGTTCTCCCAAGTGTTTGATTTGTTACCCGATCTCGGGCTGCCATTCACTTTCCTTCCGTAGAATGGTTTGCAGAGCTCATAAATTGTGGTTACAACAATTTATCTGTCATAATTAATCAAGCCGCGCCATTATAATTGATACGTTTGAAAAAATGTCAGTTGATCAGTTAAATGGACAGCAATTACGATTTTTTGCATTCTTCTACTTGGGCGGCCTAATTATTTTTGCATTGAAAAAGGCGCCGCCAAACACGGCATAAATAAAATAAAAATAGCGACAATTTTATTTATTCTGCCTACTCGTAGAATATTTAGCGAGATTTATCAGCATACTTCTCTGTTCTCAGCACCGAAGTCGGATTAGATCGATGGTTCTCAGCGATGTTTTGAAGAATTTGTCGCGATTCCGGTAGGTAGTGAATTGCGATCGAAATAGTTACGCTCTAAGGCGATAACAGTAAGAAACAAGGATAAAAGTGGATACGACAAGGGCGTAGTAGGAGGACTAATTTAAATTTAGTAAACTTAATTTAAAGTACAAAATTTATATTTAACAAAATAGTCGAAGCATGCAAAATATTTAATTGAAGCAGGCCAGCTAGACGTAAACAAACATTTACGTATTTTATTTTACAATCACCGTTGCCACGGCTTCCACCTGTCCCCACAACTAGGGCTGCTCCACACACACTGCACTCGTTGTGTGTACTTTACATAAATATTTAGTACTGGTTTCTGGTAATCATCGGCAATGTCCAATTCAGGAAGGTCATCGCCCCCGCCCTTGACATTCACCGCGTTGCTGGGGGCTCGCCTGTTTGTTTATTTGACGGTTAGCGCAGAATTACTAAGCTACAGACAGGGACAGCAATGAAGCTTTCATTTAATTTTGAACATCGGGGTTTCCGCTTGAAAATTGCAATTTCAGACTCCTCAATGAGCGATTGCAATGTTTCCGAAAATGATGTCGAGAACAGAGCAAAGGAGAAAAGAAAATTGATGAAGGCTGAGCCCACCACCATGAGGAGCGCATAGCTGGGAAGACCTGTCTTCCCGGAGTCTCTACTCCTAAACTTCTCCGCAAAATTTGGACAATAGTATAAATAATAATAAATATACCTATGCATAGTTAGGATAATAATAGTATAAATGAATATAAGTACAAATATTTGATCAAAAATAAATCTACTTAGTTAAAACGCATTCAAAAATAAAATGAAACATAGCTATACAACATTGTTCTTGTGCTGTGTATAATTAAATGTCTTTTAAAATGGTGCAAGAAATCGGAGCAACAAAGCAATAAAACTATAAACACGTCTGCGATACCGCTAGGTATCGGACAAATCGGGAATTAGGAGCTCTCCATTCGGTCACTACTTATGCATAAGCTATCGTATGATAATTAACTCAGATGTGTATGACTTACTTAGCATGAATATCCTCTTAATGTTATGAGAACTTTTCGATTCCACGAAACAGGTTAAGGAAAAAGCTAATCAGTATCGATACGCAAAAGCAAGAAATAAACGCATACCTACGATGGGTCTGTGTAATCGAATCGAAGGCTTTTATCGAGTTGAAAATATCTGGTTGATCGAAGACACCACAACAAAAACAAAATATTTCAAAAATATTATTCAAACAAGCTCTTAATGCATTGTCATCAGAGTTACGCTGATACCTATAAACAAATTTTCATCATAATTAGACTACAGGATGTGGTTCTAATTTAACTTCCAAGATTTGTCCCAAACAGACATACCTACATACATACATATGTACATATGGGCGTAAGTAAATAAAGAAAGAAAATAAATTAAGATATTTTTTTTAAAGATTACAGTTACAACAAATTGTCAACGGTTCAAAAAAAGTTTTAGTACAAAAATACTCTTACAAAAATATCAACGCAAGCTCTTAAAAATGTAAGAGCCCGTTGATGTCTTTTGTACTGAGAGCTCAATAATTAGATTCAATTGCTTTGATAAGAAAATAATTATAATATAACTAGCTGACTCGACAGACGTTGTCCTGTCAAAAGCCATTGCGTAACTATAGCAACCGTAGTATGTTGATGCTAACTTGTCAATTTATAGTAAAAATTATCAGTATATATATAATTTGCAATAAATTAAAATTGCGACTATAATTTGAGATTTAAACTATCCTATCTCTCAAGTTGGATCGAACTGCACATGGTGTACGAATTTTATTATAATCGGTTAAGTGGTTTAGGAGTCCATTGAGGACAAACATTGTGACACGAGATTTATATATATAATATAATAAAAACATTCATTATTGTATATTCTGGATTTTACACAAAGCCAAAATAAGATACTTAGCTCAGATTTTAGAATACATTTTCTTAACTGTGTCTAACCACATTTTTTTAATGTCAAGCAGAACAATTACGTACCTACGAGTATGTCCCTAAATAACTTCGTTGCCGGCCAGTTTTTTCCATCCGCTATTAAAACATAACATTTAATTTTATGTACCAATTATTTAATAACTATGTGGAATAATTAGGAACACGGAAATCAATTGCCTTAGAATGTAACGTTTTTTCTGGACCTCTGGCATTTTCTTAGCTCTGCAAAAAACTAGGGCGCGTCTGGTGTTAAAATTATACAAACTCGTTCACTTTTATGTGAATTGTATTGAATGAGGCGCAACTGAGAAACGACTTAAATTATAAAACTTAAAATGGTCTATGAAGTAAAATAAATAACTTTTAATTTGGAAAATTATGTTCACTGTAAAATGGTTTTTTAAAGTTTTTCTTTTTCAAATTTTTGTAGATTGTTTTTTTATCTGGATTATATTTTGGTTTTGATACTATATTTTTGTACATATGTACATGCAAATAAAAAACAAAAGAAAATAAATAGTTTTTTTTTCCACGTGTAAACGAGGCGTGTCTATTTTATTTTGAGACAACATAGATAACTAGCTGCGCTCCGCAATTGAACCCTTTTTTAACCCCCGACGCAAAAAATGGGTGTTATAAGTTTGACGTGTCTGTTTGTCTGTGTGTCTGTCTGTGTGTCTGTCTGTCTGTCTGTGGCATCATAGCGCCCGAACCACTGAACCGATTTCAGTTTAGTTTTTTTTGGATGAAAGGAGACTTAATAGATAACTAACGTAGATCTTTTAATTTTACAGGGAAAATGTGTTAATTCTGGGTATACGCTATTTCAACTACGATCTAAATACTAAATTCTGTCGATCCATTTCAGTGTGAAGACATAACAAACATACACACAAACCCTTTATCTTACTAACTGACAATCTTTACCATTTATGAATGTGTAGTGTAAACCACGCCCTGTGCACACCTACGAGTATACGTATACCTCGTATATCTACCTATTTGAATGGTTTTCTTCCTTGTTTCAATTCCTTTTGTAATCGTGAATGTTTCCAGTTGTTTTTCCAGTCTACAGTTGTAAACTACGCACGTAAATAACTTATCGAAAAGGAATTCGTTACCAATAAAATACATTGTTATTGTACATATTTACGATAATTCTTGCAAAAAACGTAAAAATAAATTATAATACGCAGGACCATTCAAAACAAAGATTGTTGTCTTGTGACAACAATCTTTGTTTTAGTCAACTTGAATTTTAAAACTTTACTTACCTATCAATGTTTGTGGCCCACAAATGAATCATGTACCTAGCGCAAAAAAAATTGTTTATACTAGCTGCTCAATTAATTTTATTAATCATACAAAAACGGCTCAACGAATCGGGGTGTTTGCTATAGAGGCAGCTTACATCTTAGATTTACACACATGTTCCTAAAAAAAATAACGGTTTCTGCAAGAAAGCAGGTGAAACTGCTGGGTGCATATACTCGTATACCTCATAAACACGAAAAGTTATCGTCATTATTTCCATCTAGGTATAGGCACTTAATTGGATTAAATTAATAGAGAAAACAATATAAATAAAACTATTTCAAATAGGTCACTCTTGATCCTGACTCCCACGCACTTCATTAGCGCGGAAACCTTTAAAATCAAATCTCAACACAAATCGACAGATGACTACCGATTTCATAGAATGCCAATAATTACAGAGTAACCTTTGAATGTCAATTTGAGAGTAGGTATTGTTATTTGTAAGTAATTCATATTATATTGTGATTTTATGTGTGCTATCTTAATTAAATTTGTGTCAAGTGGCTGTCTGATGATAATTTGGCTATTATTATTGTTTATTAATGTAAACTTTGAACGTTTTATCGTCTTATTAACTTTCGAATTTACGACTAAATAGGTAAAAAAGAACGTGAAAATATTTGCTTTCTTTTTTATCAAAAAAAACTTAATATCCGATTAACTACTTAACCGATTTCAATCAAATTTGCACACCGGGTGCAGTTCGATCTAACTTAGGAGATAGGATAGCTCACATCTCAATTTGTAGTAAAAAAAACATGAAAAATTAGAAAATTTTAAAATACTTAAACCAGCGCTTTGGACAATGTAAACTTTTTTAATGTAACTTTTGGCATTTGACATAGAATTGACGCAATGGCTTTTTTTACCAATTCGAATTAAATAGTCATCGTTAAGACAGGACAACGTCTGTCGAGTCAGCAAGTATAGCTATTTATATAGGTAATATACATAGGTATATAATGTATTATGTATATTCGTCTGTTTAGTCATCTATTTTTAGTGATGTTTTTTTTTCTAATTTTCCATAAGGTCAAAGTGATTGAAGCTTAAAAGTTGTTCGTATCGACGTCGTCAACAAAAGTTACGCTGTTGAATTATGAAAACGAAATGAAATTAATATATGTATATAACGTTGACATTTCATGAACTCAAAGGGAAGAAAAGCTACAAAATTTTAATACACTATAATTTAATTCTTATCCAAGTTTTACACACAATAATATAAGTAACAGAAACCCGAGAGGAGGTTTGGCAGAAATTCGGAAATAAAATAAATACCTTTTGGACTAAAACGGTGTCGAACATTTCAACAGTTACTGACCTCATTTCCAGTTTTTAATCGATTTAATATGTTTTATATTTAAATTCGCCAATAATTTTGCATTTAAATTTGAATAAAATAAACACGACAATGTAAACGCCAGGTGCGTGTGTATAGCCCAGCATTTATGATACCTACCTGGGACTGGGGTTGGTTTAGGAATGTTAAAATAAAAAGAAGAATACAAACAGGTAAATACAAATAGATATACCTTACCACTAAATGTAAACTACTAAAAACCTTCCGCAAAAAAATTACCTAAATGTTAACCGCACCAAAAAGACATGGCGTAGTTTAGAAGCGCCTTTATTTTTAACTATTGAACCAATTTGCTAAATTAAAGTGTAGTCAGAATATCTTACTTAAAAATAAGTGTTTTTTTTTTATCTTCAATTTTCATCATCATCTTAATTGGCCTGTGATCGGACACCGCTTAGCATAGGCCTCTCGTCATTTACGCCACTCACTCCGATCCAGTGCTAATCTTATCCAGGTTCTACCTCCAATTTTTGTTACATAGTCCCATTAATATAATATGTACTTAGTCCAATTGAATTGATTGAAAAAAATGTATCTGTTTGACAAAAAGAAAAATAAATTCAGCATGATCAAAAATAACGCGGACTTAATCGCGATAAAAAACGAATTAAAAAATCAATCCTCTAGGTTTTCCAAAATCATATTCAGACTTTATTTTGAACAAAACTGCAGGAAATTTATCAGATAAAAAATATTTATAGGCTAAACTTTCTTAGTTAAATTATATTAGGTATTTATCTAAATATCCACGAGCCGCCGCACAATCAAACAAATCAAGTTCATTAGCGGCCGCCTTAGTTTAGTGTTTGGTGTCGCGTCTCAGGTGACCATTATCATACAAAACCGTGACAAATCGGCGATAAAACTAAATTGTGAGGGAGGTCGATAACCGTGCTGTCACAAATTAAAAATAAGTAGATGAGTAACTGCAGAACTTTACCAAAGACCAATGACCATCCTACTAATATTATAAACGCGAAAGTTTGTGAGTGTGTCTGTTCCTCTTTCACGCAAAAACGGCTGAACGGATTTACATGAAATTTGGAATGAAGGTTGTTCATACTCTGGATTAACACATAGGCTACTTTTTATCCCAGAAAACGCGGGTGAAACCGCGGGGCGCAGCTAGTGTTTAATATAGTACCTTCTAATTAAAGTAGAGACCATGCAGGTTTTAATATTATTAAAATTTATCTATTGTTAATTGCTATCACACTTGTAACCACACCAAGACACGTGACGAGTCCGAAACAGAAAAATATGGATGAATTAAAAAATGTTGCAAATCTCAAAATTAATTTTAAATACATATCTATCTTATATTATTATCTACGTAATTCATAACAGGTTCCAGTAATTTAGTTACTAGTATTTGTAGTATAAAATTATGTAGAGTTTGAAGGGTTGTCTAATGTTTGCCCGAAGAATATAAGCAATAATTCTCAAATGCTCGAATTTTACTTGCCCGAATTTTATTTGCCCGAATTGTTTGTTTACCATAAAAGTTATGTGACATACTCTTGTTTGTCCGTACATTAGATTTAATAATGATACGAGTGCCATACGTATTATTATCCATTTTATTAATTGCAATAATATTATTTAACAGAATATTTCAACGCCATACTAAATTAATTTCAAATACATCCAAGCCCAAAAAAAAATCATTAAAAAAAAGCCCTTATTTTTATTTCTGATACCTACTTATCACTATAATCGATCCATGTCGCTTCCGTAGAAATTAACCTAACGCCTTTGTCCTAAAAAGCGATTGACTTTCTAGCACTTCGCCGGCCGCTGCCGCGGCACGCTCGCTACGCTCGCTCGGCTCGTGCGTTGTTTTTCATGTTCTAACCTAACCTAACCTATTGATCGTTTAGTTTAAACCGATCTTATGATTTTTTCTAGAAGTAATTTCGATGGCAAATGATATTATGGCATATGATAATTACGCCTTACAATGATGATAACAAATGATATTATTGAAATTGACTTTATGGAAAACAAAGTTTCTAGCACGTGACTAATATAGTAAACAATGAGTATAACATATAAAATTATGAGAAAACAATATTATGTCTGTTGACCAGTATAGCAGATAAAATTATGGCAAATGAAATTCTAGCAAATGGGTGTATACCGTTTGTAGCGCTCTATCTACACTGCGATTTTCGAGTTTTCCATCCATTTGTTTCTAATCTGCGAAATGCAAACATATTTGGTCAGCTCTGTGTTTGCACTGCGAAGTGTTTGCGCGAAGTCTTAATGAGATATAGTGTAAGCACGCACTCGTAGAGGCTTTTGACTTGATTGAAATAAGACCAGGTAAGTGTTTGAAGATTAGTCACTAATGGAAATTTTTTTTTTTTTTTTTTTAGATACCTACTTGGATCAGTTTCGGAGAATAGGCGTGACGAAAGATTTTAAAATCCTCTTCCATAATGTGAGTACACATTTACTATTTACAAAAAAGCCTTTATTTCGGTAATAAACTTAAGTTTAACGAAGTTTGAAGCCATTTTTCACATATTTTTTCAACAGTGCCCGAAAACAGCTTGCTTGTGTCATGGCGTCGATTTGACGTCACGGCTAGTAAACATGTCATTGTGTCTATGCGTGATGAGCGGCGGATGACCTGAGTTCACTGAGGCGTGACGTCATACGCTGTGATTGTTGTTTCTGACAAGATGGCCGATTGCTGTATTTTAATGTTTTAATTTATTAAAAATCTTAATAATCTGTTTTTTAAAAATAAAACTAAACATGTGTTTTAAATTTTTGTAATCTGGCTAGTCCCCTGAAAGCATTGAATCGGCGATTTTTTGATACTGTCGTCATGCCTATTTTAGAAGACGTCAAATTGGTTCTGCTAAAAGACGAGGTTGAAACAAATGTCGTTTTGAAGACTGTTAAGACGAAAAGTGGTTGAGAAAGCAGTAACTGTGTTAAGTGTGTTAGTATGTATTTGCTTAAAAGAAGTAGAGCCAGTGGAAAAATTCAAATAAATGTTGTCTCCTTAATATATTTCATAATAATAATAATTCTTAATATAATCAAGTGACAGTATAGTGAAGATTGTCAAGATTGTTAGGCAAAGCCGTATGGAATATAACCGACCGAGAAAAGAATTTACGAAATTAAATCCTTAAAAGAGGTCAAATGGGATGAAATTGCTTGTATGAAAAAACAAGAGCAGCAAAAAATAATATTAAATTGTTTGCTGAAGGCAATACGGGCAAAGCCGCTAGCAAAAGCTAGTAATTGTGTTAAACCACAACCTTCGCCAACCCACCTCGCACAGCACTGGACAAGTGGACGTGGCACGTCTCATGTTTCCTTATTCCCTTCATTTCTATTCGAAGGTCCCACTACCAGTGTTGTGACACGACGGTGATTCAGGCGGCTGGTCACGAAGCCATGTTCAATGGCTCGATTAAACGTAGCATTTTACGAAGAAAAATACTTTTTGAAGATACAATAAAAAGAGGAGGTCCTAAAACGCTACCTTGTGACACCTAGCTTTGATTTATGTGAAACTATTTAATTTGTTTTTTGCAATAACGTCTAAGGTCTAAGTCATATTTAGCTTCATTCGAAATCTTATAAAAGACTGATCATACAACTTTTTTACCTACAGAAACACACGTCACACTCTATCATTAGCATCATTAAGTTCTATTTGTGATTGTTATTATCTTTATTCTTCTATTGAATGTCAATGTGGATTGATACTTTATTTTTATGATAGCAAGTTTTGGTGTTTTGATTTGATGAATTCATGTCGCATGTCGCTATATGCTAAATCTACTTGTAACTTTCCAGACAATTCATGAGCTTGCGCGTATCTTATAGACCTTTACCACAGAACACTCTTTACTCGTACTCGTACGTACTTTACCTTTACTCGTACTTGTATTTAGCGTTTTAAATGTATTTCGGCTGGATATCTTATTCTTTGTCTAGGCTATTGTTCCACCTTTCACTCTTAATTTTTATTTAATAGATACTAGCTGACCCGGCGAACTCTGTTCCGCCTTAAAGGCAAATTTTCGAATTTATTAAGTTAATTTTTTATTAGAAAAAAAAAATGAAGTAGGTACATTTATCATTTATTATTGTTTCTGCATTTTAGTACATAGGTTGCTCTTCACTTAAGTACCTTGTGATACACGACATTTTTTTTTTATTATCAGGCGCAAAAACAAACAACGCAGATGGTCTTCCGACCCGTGAACATGCCACATATAATTGACCATTTCCAAGTCTGATTCTTTTTTGTTATACCACGTTTTATAATGACTGATGTTTTATGTCAAGTCACACTTGAATGCTATCGAACGGAATAAATAGTATCCTATGTCCGTCTCCTGGCTCTAAGCTACCTCCTCACCAATTTTCAGCCATATCGGTAAAGCCGTTCTTGAGTTATAAATAGTGTAACTAACACGACTTTCTTTTATATTTATATATAGATGTCAATCTTGGAATATTTGTACGGTCCACCCCCAAAGAGCTAGTCCCTAATCTTTCCACTTTTGATGAGATAATTATACTTATTCTAGAAACAAATTAATAAAACTTGTTCACAACAAAAATCGCGCGCGCTCTTCAATTGGAACTTATATTATAATCACAACGAACAAATGATTCCGATTTGAATATGCTAATTCAAATTTGTCTCGTTTATTTGTCATACTAATCCCCAATCAAAAGATTTCATTGCGGCAATCAACTGCCTTGACAATAAAGCTGATGTAAGTACCTAATAATGTTAAAACAAGCTTGATCTTTAGCTTTCTTATCACAAACGTCGGCGGTAAATTGATATTGATAAGAAAAGTAACAGTAATGGTAAGTAATTGGTTAAATTAAAGGTGATCTTTTGACCAAAGGTTACCTCTGGTTGTTCATATATTCTACCTACCTACCACAAACTACTTACGCACTGGCTATACCCAAAAAGGGACTCCATTTCATTGGCCATACGTTTAGTTAAGTAGGTACATAATAATACGTCAGTAGCTCAGAACCTAGATAAACTTTTACCGCCAAATGATGGTTGGAACCAAAAAAACTAAAAACTACAAAACTAAAACTCAAAAACTAAAAAAACACTATAGCAGTAATTTGGTCAACTCGAGTCTATCTAAAAGGGACCCTGTTACCGAAGGTCGGACCTGATGTAGTTCATATATAAAAAACCCCCATTCACGAGGAACTACGAAGCGATATATTACACCTGCACGACTACCGATATCACTTCGTTTAACCGACAATACTCAACACCGTCTGCAATTTTGTTAATATCGTTAAAATTTACGATTATGTGCCTTATGGTCTTATTAAATGATCCTAAATACATTTTCTCAACCGCTTTCAGTTTGGGTGCAGAGTTTGCATTATCTTTTTGGCAAAGCTTTCGCGATTGTGTCCGCCGACGCATGCTGTTACGCTGCAGTGATTTAAATGCACTCATTATTTCAATTTGGTTTTCAATATCTCACTTCGTATCTCAC
This sequence comes from Alcis repandata, assembly GCA_949125135.1. Taxonomy (NCBI): domain Eukaryota; kingdom Metazoa; phylum Arthropoda; class Insecta; order Lepidoptera; family Geometridae; genus Alcis; species Alcis repandata. The sequence goes on along the minus strand of OX421226.1, from coordinate 1,938,960 downwards.
TTCGGGTTTTCTTTATCTACCTATAATGATGTAGGAATCGAACAAATTGTTATGTTTAAGTTTTTTCATTTATTACCCTCAATACTGATAAAACGAACATCTCATTAGCCACCCACAGTGTCAAAACAAATGTTACGTTTTGAATTAGAGCTTTTGTAAAAAATTTGGTATTCCTTCGATTTATCATCGATCATTTTATCCTCGACCTTACCAATTAATCGATACTATCATAAATCTTTTTTCATCTTCGTTTTATGAACTTGAACTTTATGCTTGACTAAGTCAGGATAGGACAGAGAGCATTCGGGCGTCAATAATAAAAACGATTCGAAAAACGATTTCTAGCATAATTTTATTGCCCCAATAAAAACGTTTTGTTGATACTCCATATAATTGTACAAAATAAGAAGAATGTGAATCGAATATCATCATTACTAGACAATTCATCCAAAATAAATGCGATTACTTACCTAGTCTATCTATGTAGAAAAATATGAGCCTTATACCCGAGGGTATAAAGAATATAATAAACTTTTATGGTCAGGATTTAAACGATTTTTATGAGTGAAATTAAGAAGCTCGTTCATTACAAAAAGTTAGTGTCGATATAAAATCAATAAGGCATTAATAATAATGGCGTAAAGGTGTAACTTTCGAACGTCCTTGAGACCTTTTGTTTATTTTCGAAGTGAATCCTGTTGAAGATTCCATTCCACACACGTACGGATGTTACTCCTCCATGCTTCGCCTATCGACTGTCAATTTAGTTTTATGTCTATTTCTGATGACTTATTGAGACGGCAGTCTTTAAATTGAAAAAATGCAATAGGAAAATCATACGAGCCTGTTGAAATGCAGTATACTCGTACGGTAGGTACTCATTGTACATCTTTGTACTCATTGTTACAACATTACTAACCCTATAAGAACTAAAACAAACAGCCTGTTCCATACATTTCGTCGAGGGTGGATGACACTTTTCGATGAAATAACGATATCAGAATTGGTCCAATAGTAAAAGTCGTTCGTAATAACGAGATTAATGACATAGATATCCTAGATCATACCCTGAGAGATCGAAAGAAACCCCTATTTTGATTTCAAGTAGCACGAGCACTAACAGTCGGTACTATCATTAAAGATTGTCTTCGTGATAAAAAGCCAGACGATTGGCGCTACGTGTTTCATGATGCACCGTGTAACGTGGTTAACAATGAGTGTTATCGACATTACAACATTATCATTCAATCGACTGACTACAATACGTAACCAAAGTTCGATGCCGAGACATTTCACATTAAACTACATTATTTGAAATAATATTGGATTTTCGAATGTCTTTCAAGAGCCGAGGGCAGGCTAATCGGAGAAGAATCGGTCAAAAGAATTTGTTAAAGTGTGATTTCGTACACACGAAAAGCATCACCGACGTTTTGTTAATTCGTGAAGCTCTATTCAAGCGAACTGCAATAGTCTCAATGCCACTCGATACCTTAACAGTCACACCCGCTGCTTGATCGCCTTGTGTACGAACTTCCGAAATAGAAAATTCCATAACTTGAATTACATCATCAACATTGGCCATCATAACTGGCTTTAGTGGCCATCTTCATTTCGCAATACAACCTTTCACGAGAACAAAATCAAACAATGCCTTTGACAGCCTTTGTTATTAGCTGCTAGCTGCGGAACCGCTCGAGATTGTTGCTGTAATGTCAGGGTCATAACTGGTCCCCGGTGACATTTCCGATGTGGAGGCGAATGTGTGCTGATGGAATGTTGTTTAGGTGAACGATCAGCTCGTTTTATCAGGCTTTGGTATCATTGATTGGAAACGTGACGAAAGAACGAGTTAGAATAGCCTAAAAGCTAAAAAATAATCTTGGCTGTGATCTCATGGGTCCGAGGAATTAGAATAAGTATTTGGAATAACAAAGATAATTAAATTTATTATTTTATTAATTAATAAATAATGGAGATCTTTATGCGTCTTTATGAGGTATAACCCGCTCACAATATCTGTGCACCTCGCTGGAATGCGTCTCCTGCTTCCCCTGTCACCTCTCCGCGCACTCCCCGGTGCGACAGTGCGACTATATAAGGCTATACGCATTCCAGCGAGGTGCACAGATATTGTGACCGGGTTGTAGTTACAGATAATACATAAAAACAAAGGCTGGTTCGATGGAGGCTGTAAAGCAAAAGCACCAAGTAGAAAAAGAGACAAAAGAGTTTAAAAGGTGCTGCCAAAAATATTGAGTCCCGATGGTGCAGCGCGACAACACGCAAATGGCAACAAGTTTTTGTATTACCATTATCAAATTACTTCCAAAAGATTAAACACAATCGAAAGCTTAATATGGATACAGGTGTTGGAAGCGTTGGGCTGGAAGACAGCAGTGTAAAAACTTGGAAGTTTTGAACACTGAGAGATTATCACTATGGTTTTGCAAGTGAAACGTGTAGTTAAATTCGAATCCAATTAATCGTCAAACAATCACAAGAAAAAATGGGTTACCTACCTCACTAGGTGCCTCGTCGCCTATTTGCCACTTATTTTTTATGTGAAAAAAAAATGTCAGTCATTCGTTAATTTATTTATGACTAAGAAAGCAATTTAAATGGTTTTAGATTTTTGGAACAAACTAAATTGATGTTCCAATTGGCCTCGATCGATTAAAAAACTAGGTAAATAAGAAATTAATTGATTTTATATTTTACCGAATGCATAAAAAAATCTTTAAATTCGTCTTGGTTTTATTTGGCCACGTCCAGTTCTTATTCATTCATCAGAAACCCTCATCACCCCAATATCATTAATGTAAAAAATAGGTTACATTTCAGTCGAACCTTCTATTCAAATAATATTACTACTAGCTCAACTAATATCAAAATATTCATATTTACATAAACATCACGATCAAGGAAGAAATGTGTATCAAGCGAGTAACAACAGCCATCTATTTTTGTTTGTCAGCCTATTGTGTCCCAGTGCTGGGCAAAGGCCTCCCCTATCTCCCTCCACGCATACCCACGTGAAGACATCTAATATTCTTTCTAAAAGTAGATAACTGGAAAATAGTCAATGAAACTGAGGAGAGTTTAGCAATGCAACTTGAATAGATAAAGAAAGATACGTTAGCCTACACCCCCCTGTGCAAAGCAAGATCTCTTAATTTTCCAAAGTTGACATATCTTGATGTTCTAACTTTATTTGTTTTCCACTTCGAGATACGTACAAATTAGGTTTGATCGTGAACATCTGATAAATTATTCAACAAAATTAACTGTTCGATGACCCCTGACCAGTTTTTTCCTGATCCAAGGATGACTACAAATCTATAATTTATTATGAAATGCTTTGTATATTGTCATCCGTAGGTAGCTATAAAAATTTGAAATTTTTACAGCCAAGCCTATCTTGTGTGGGGAAATTATTCGCAAGCTTTTACAGCCCTTATAGACCTACTATAGATCTCTTCACGCAAATTTATGTAGCTACATTCAACCATAGCCAATCAGTTGTTCGAATTAGAATTGCACAGAACTTATCAGCTTTGCTGACGACGAAGCACAAATCCTTAGGAAAGATTCTGCATAGCATACAGATCTAAAGCTGCAGCAAAATAATATGGGGCTTAAATTTCGAAAGTAAATGGATGTCATAAATATTAATAAATGTCGATCATTAACGTAAAATTGCACTAATTGGAGTTACAATGTAGGTAACCAACTTGTGACGGCCAAATCATGAAACAACATTTTTTTACAAAAACTTATGTAAAAAGATCTTCGAAAAAACACACAACATAAAGTACCATTTTTTACATAAGGTGCCTTGTGTAAAAAATGTAGTTTCATCATTTATCAGAAAATACGATGGCGCCGGCTCCTCCTCGCCATAAAGTTTGTCCACGATTAATTGAACTTTGTCAACGAAATTCCCCGATTCATCTGATCGAACGAAGCAATATATCGATTGTGTAGCGATCGGGTCATTACCGACACAGGCCGCTTTTTTCGCTGCTAATTGGCCCAGCGATGGACCTTGCGGGACAGGGCCTGCCGGAACACCTCGCCGTGCTAACGAGATGCACAGATCCACTAATGAGACGCAAGGACGAGACGAAATGAGAAAATATGAAAAATAAAAGTAATACTAAACTCGAAATTTATTGTTACACTAATCCTAATGGATGAAATGATCTTTGTATATGGACTGCATTCCTACCATTTTTTATTTATTCATTTTATTCCCTTATCAAATGGGCAAATAAGAAATAGGAGCAAATAGGAGATTAAACATATATCTCAGGGTGACGAGCGCAGTGCTGCAGGGTCTTGAATTCTAAGAATTTAAAATTCTGGGTGGTGCAGACCTGTTTAAGTGTTTATGACCAAACGTAACGTTTAAAAAAAAACGTAACGTTTTTTTAACATTAGGCGTGCGATTTGCTCGTCTCCCAACATCATTAAAAAAATTGGACTGAACACAAGGACCTTGAGTATACTTAATAGTATGTATATAATGTATATAAATGTAAATTTAAAAGAGATTAGTCTGTATTTAGTGCTTTATTTTTGTATGAGTATAAATGACTTTCAAGTAGACAGAAATATAAAGTGTAGCCCACTCAAAACTCTACAATTTCAACATCTACTTGACATTAAAGATAATCACTACAATTTGTAACGCAAAATAAAACATCGTTATTAAGACCTCGTTTAATTACATTACGAAAAGGGTAAAATTGGCTATTTTTCACCGCAAGATTTTATACGGTTTCCGATGGGCCTTAATATAGAGTAGGCAAGTGTTCGACAACCATTGTCTTGCATTTAAGGCTTGAGATATTTCTCTGGCAATAAATCACTCTGTAGGTGAGAGCACCTCTCTTGTTGCATTAATGAAAATAAAAGAAGGTAAATGGAACATGAAAAAAGTGAATGAACAACTGAGAAGCAGTCCTACGTCTGCTGTACTACATGGTAGGCCTTTTTTAGCTTCCTGGTAAACTCGAAACTAATATTATAGGTACAGGAAAGTCACCAAGCACTCCTCGTATGCCATACACAATTAAACACCTACCACGGAGGTAGTTGTTTCAATTTACACTTCTATGAATTAAAAATAAGTGTCGTCGTTTTTATACCTATACGGGGTTATTCATAAAGGGTATGCTAAGCCGAAAAGGGCTCATAGTGCTCATCATTATGAACAACTTTTACGAGTATCTACTATGGGACCAACCCGAAATTCGCGAAAAAAATCAGCTGTTCCATACATTTTGTTGAGTGTCATTGACATTTTTCTATGGAACAGACATATTCTTAGCATAACCTTTATGAATAACCCTGTATAAGAGTAACATTTCAAAGATTTAAACGTTGATCTTGAAATCGGTAATTGATATCTACTAGGTACCCTTGTTCCCCCCTCCGAATTGGGTTCCCGCCTTTCCGTGGCGGGGGGGATAAGTAGCCGGGCCGCCTTGCCCGGTGAAACTAAGAGGAACCCTAAAGGTGGAGGCTCGGGCCGGCGCCCTGGACATTCCGGGAAGCGGCGGTCTGGGCCTAGGAGCCCTCCCGTATACCTCTCCATGGAGAGGGAACGTGGTAGGGCTCGGGGTCGTCTGCGGACGACGACGGGGGGCACATTGTGCCCTCCAGAGGGGTAGACTCGCCGTCGTCCTGGACAGTCCGGGTAGCGGCGGTCGAGTCCCCGAGAGGGAGAGAGCGGGAGAGAGAGAGGGACCCTTTCTCTCACCCGCTCCGCAGAGAGAAGAGCGGACACGGGGGCGAGTCAGGCCAGAGGGGCCAGTAAGGCTCGCACTCCGTCTCCGCTAGGAGGGCCTGGAGTGGCGGGTGCGGGGACACCCGCTGCTTCGCATTGGGCCCTCCAGGGTGGTCGACGCGTCTGATGTTCCGACGCGTCGCCACGAAGTGGGAGGGGGTGGCCACCCCCTACCTGAGGTGGGTCTGCCTCACGGCGGACATAGGCTGGGCGGGGCTGCGGTGATTTAATGGGCCCGTGGCTCCGTCCATTGCCTGGAGGAACTTCCCAGGGTTTTTAGTGGGTATGCCGCCACTAGGGCGGAGACTCCCACATAACCACCCTGCCCTCCCCGGGGCGGGCGTGGTATCCATAAAGGATTTTCCCTGGGTCAAAAAAAAAAAAAAAAAGGTACCTACTCTTGTTCCAAGAACATAAAAGATAACCATCGACATTAATTCACACCTAAAAATCATAACAGAAGTAGGTACGTTCGGTATTCCGAACGTATTACGGAGGCGAAAGTTTGCACAACAATTTGTCTTCCAGATTTTAAAACACGATTGGTTCAGAACGAGTGTTTACATCGAGGAACGGACATTCAGTATGTTGTCGCGAAACAACACTCGGTGCGATCGATCATTCTCTTTTTATCATTTAACGTATCTCTTTTGTCGTAACGGGCCGCGGCACGGGCTGCGCCTCTACAGGGCCATAAGGAAAGGGTATGCTAAGCCGAAAAGGGCTCAAAGTACTCATCATTATGAACAACTTTTACTATGGGACCAACCAGAAATTCGCGAATAAAAATCAGCTGTTCCATAGAAAAATGTCAATGAATCTCAATAAATGTAAGCAACAGCTGTTTTTTGCGAGTTTGTCTCAAAAAAAAGTTGTTCATAATAATGAGTACCTACTATGAACCCTTTTCGACATAGTATATCCTTTCCTTATAAGGCTGTACATGTGTATGAGCTGTACAGGACAGCTCATACACAGCCATTAATTGATCTTTAATCCTAGTAAGAAGTTATTATTAACCTCATTTAAAAGTTGTCTACTTATTTTTCTTTAAATATAATTTACGGCATAATAATGTAAAATCCATTGTGTTTTATCTTTACTTGTCGCTCATCAATATTCTTATTGCTTAATTTTGGAAGATGATCGGAGACAGGAAAAAATACTAAAAATAAATATCAAGGTGAACTGGTTAATTTTTTTGATTGATCTATGAAAATACCCATAAATCAAACGGAATGCGTTTGCTCCCCTGTGATCCTGTGAATAAATCAATCAACTTGACAATTATTTTTTTTAATAAGTAAGCAAGTAAGTAAGTGTTCGTATGCCAATATTTTAGCAGAAAAATGCAAGTATTTAGCATCGCAAACGAAGGCCGTAGCTAAGAGCTATTATAAAAGAAATACTAAGAAGGTTTTAGTATTCGAAATAAAATATTTGAATTAGATTGAATTGAATTACTCTACTATTTTATTAATAAATCTTCCCAAAAATAACCTCATTCCACCAATTTAGCCGTTAAAATATAACCGCAATACAACATGCAACCGTTGTAATTTGTAATGCAGTAACAAGCGACGTGAGTGAATGCCCCGCAGTGCTCTCATTTCTTTTCGATCGCGGTGCACATTTGAATAAAACTCAATGCTCGCAATTACAGTAGCCAAATAAGAAAAAATATTGCTCGATGGTCACTTTTTGTCTTTTTAGGCAATTATTGGTTCTCATATTCAGCTAGCATTTTGTGGCATTATCCGTATGAAATAAAATAATTAACTTATTTTTTTTTAATTGAAATAACGTTTTGTATCTACCTAAACAACGTAATTTAGCATTTTTATCAAGCATTGACACGTATATTTTAAATGAGTAAGTACATGTATTGAAAATTAATCACTGGTTAACCTTTCGAGGCTAATTGACGATTAACGTACAATTAAGTATTTTAAGTGCGTTTATCAATCTCATCATTAATAACCTACTTTTTTGATCGCTAAAATGATTTAAAAAATAAAAGAGAGGAAAATTAAAAAACTGACCTAATACGTATTAGTTAGTGTAATATAGAAAGATAAACTTGAAGTAACAACAAGATGTCATATTAAAGCTACTGAGACACTTGACAAAGAATGCCACACAGATTTGTAATACAGAAGTGCAAGTCTGCGGAATGCTAAATATTACCATAATCTACGTGATAATAATCATTAAGCATACCATTTATCAAGAGGACAACATAGATTTTTTCCATTCTTGTTGTTATATCGGTAAAGGTCAAGATAGAGCGAAAATGGAGCAAGTTTTATATATTTTTGTAGAATAAAGTTGCAAAAAACACGCTGGTAAGGAGCCAGTCTGACTGCATTCAGTTGGGGAACTTTTTGTGATCGTTTTTAAAAACTATTTAAATTAAACGCGACGACTGTATCGGCCGGCGTCGGTGGATAAATACCGATTTTTTGTAAACCGAATGGATCAATGAAAAATTGAATCGAATATAGTTCTGTCGATTGATAGGGACAACCCGATAGGATTCTTAACTTAGAATTATTAACGACGAATGAACTTTCCTGATAGAATGAAAAATATCTATCTTGTAACGAAAGATATAAGTGCACTTTGAAAAATCGGAAATTTGCGGTAGTGGTGTAGACTTTTGTCCATGAGATCACAGTCGTACCTACTTAGTTCAGAATAAGAACATTTCTTACTGCTTTCGTTTTAGAAAATTTAAAAATGTTCTTGAATTATTTTATAGGTACATTTTTTTACAACTTTATATAATACGAGTATATCCTATCCAATTGTTAAAAAAAATACTCTAATACTGTAATAAATAAAATAATAAATATATATTTTTTTGTTCTTATAGAGAAAATAGGTGATGAAACGGACCAAATTATTACTATTTCACTAAAAATTTAAGCTATAGAACAATACTCGTAGTTTCAATCTAACGCAGTAGTGTCGTAGTTACAAGTCAAGTAACTCGCTAAAGTTTTTCTGCCTATTCGCGATGCTGTCAGCGGGTGATCGGTCGCTTGAGGAATTTTAAATTAAACCCACGTGCGGTGGGTTTTTATTATGTTGTCATTCATTAGGTAACCTTTAGACGAATGCCCTCTGCTCTGAAGTTATCAATGTTGGAATTTGACGGGAAGGCGAGCGGATAAAGTTCCTTTGGTTCTTTCGCTTTCGGGATACGTAATAGTAGCTGTAGAACGGAAAGTGATAGGTAACAAGAATAAATTAATTTCGATTGAAATAGACATCTCTTTAGACCTTACTTATTAAAGAAGCTTAATTTTGTCTATGGTCCGAACAATACTGATTTTTTTTCAAAATATCGATTTAATAATATATAATAGTTTAAAAAACTAAAAAACACGCATTGTCATCGCTCTTTGACAAACGCGGCACGTAGCAGAATATGTACCTGTCTTAGCATTTGTGTAGTGACCCTAGCCACGATTTAATAAGTACCTAAACAATCTCACGCTAAATTAAAATGTTCCTTACAAAGTAGGTAGTGAATACACAGGCAAGTATCTAGGTACTTATAGAAACCGTATCACGATCGTCAACGATTAAACTGCGACCATACTTTAATGACTTTAATCAGCGCTCGCGATCTCGACGATTACACCGCCTATCTCCTGCATTCCTTGCATTTATGAATACAGGAGCGGACATTTCACAAACATTCGTGTTAATTCCTAATTTGGCGACAATTATAATTAATATCGGGCAATAAATTAAAACGACTGCGTTTCACATTCGAAGCGCCTCGTTGAAACGGGATATCTCGCTATTAAAGGATTGTTTTTTTTTAATTTAAAGAGATTTATGTTTATTTTTTTAGGTTAATGATTAGGTTTTTAGTATTAAAAAATGTTTTTGAAACTAAACACCATGATTTAGTTGGCTGAGTGACTCAATGCACAAGATATGTTAGTCCAAAATATAGGCCTGAAAAATAGAGACCATATTACCTATCCTACTATTTAATTATTTTTTTATTAAGCTTACCACAATATTTTGATATTTGAATGTTTCAATAAATTTATTTGCTCCGCTCTATATTAACACATTAGGCGAAGATAGAATGAGAAAAGCCAAAAAAATTAAACATACTGGTAGGTCTGTATCAAAAATTGTGATACCCGGCATAATTTTCTTAGCAAAATGAAAACATAAATACTTCTTTTAATAATAGAGCTATTGATTAGGTATTTATCTATCAGCAAGCACAAAGTTGAAGAGAAGTCAAGTTTAAGGTCGTTCGTCTAATAGAATCCGATGTAAATAAAACCAATAAAACCTAAGATGAATGTTTAGATGACCACGGAATGACCCCGAATATTTTATTCTTATTAGGCACCAGTATTATAAAGTGTGAAAAGGTCAACAGCCATTAAATCGAAACATATGACGAATATTATAGAAATATCTTATGGAGAGGGGAAAATGTGACACTTGTTCGAAGTTGTGTGCCTGTATTCTACAGGGTTCAGTATATACCTAGCTATCGATTTGAGAAGATTGAAGTACTTACTAAGGTAGGTACCTATAGTTTGTGAATACATAATAATTATAATCTTTGGCGTTACACTTTATTCTTTATGTCAATAAAATAAACTTGTAAAGTCATGAATAAAACCGCGGGTAATAAAGTACGTTACGTTGTGTTACGTAGGTATTAGGTATACTTAGAATACATTTTGTAACCAACAACTAAGCAAAGCAAAACCACAGCCAAAACTTCTAAATGTTGCGTTTTATTATTCATACCCCTTTTATTCAGTCATGGAACGTTAATAAAGAAGACCTTTTTGGAACCCTTATAAATATGAAATCATTACGACTCTGGATACTCGCTAATTTAAACTTCATAACAAAAAGTAACGTTCTTACAAAAGCCACGAATATGGCGAGACGAGGAGATATCAAAGCGTGAAATTATCTGCCACATATTCTTTGTAATCTGCTTCGTGACAGGGCTGCGGGATTTTTACTTGGAGGCTGTTTTTTTCTATTTGTCAAAGCCATTTTTGGGAAACTTCCTTGTTTGTTACCAATAATATCGCAGGTTACCATTTCAGAAGGTAAATTCTATGCAGTGCAGTCTGTTTTAAAATACATAATTAAAATCTCAGCTTTATCTGATTTGTTACTTGAGTTTTCAAAAAGCGTGTCACATTATTTTTTTTACATAAAACCTTTATGCATTTGATTCGGATTCGGAGTAATTCCAAAAAAAGTTTTTAAGCTATTGCATAGATTTTATCGCGGGCCTTGAGCGTGGAATGCAGAAATTCCGTTCCAAAAAAACCTGACACCCCCCACCGAAGTCAAAAAATAGTTCAATGGAGGCGCCACTATTGCACTTCCAAAACAAAAATGACAGTCTTTCTTAGAAAAAAAAAGTTCCTCCATTTATCCACCTATTACAGAAAAGTATGCTGGCTGGAATAATAAAAAAGTAATAAGTATTTGTTCAGTAGCTAGAGATAAACAGAATACAAATCTTACAGGTAGGTACCTAGGTATTATTGGTCGTTATGAAACTTTAAATAATGGCGCGCCAAGTTTTTGACATTCGGTAGCTTTTTAATGGGTACTGGCTGGCAAGGTTTCAATATATTGGGATAGGGCGGGGCCTAACGTGTTTGCAATTAAATTTGGAATAAGTATGCATGACTTTAATTATGGAACCTTCTTCATTATTGGCTCGTAAGATATTTCTTCACATAGAGAAGGCAGCGTGGTAGAGAAATCTCTAGGTTGAATTTTGCTACTTTTCAGGAGAGAAAAAATACTGTCTTACTTTTTACTCATTTGCAGTACAATCAGTATTTTTAAACTATTGCATAGCTTCTATCTTCTTCTATCTATTTGCAAAAAATATGCTATGCAATAGCTTTACCGCGGCAGTCCCCGAGTGCCACACGTCTTTTTTTTTATATATCTCACGCCTCTGCTCTATCCATGAATTTAGCCCCAGTCCAACAAAATCTTCAATAACACAAAAATGTAAATCGCTATAAGAGTTGTTATACGATTTTATCTGTTTATTTTTGAAACCTGACTTTGGAAGATTATCATCTTTATCAGTGAGGCATTTTAGTGCCAGCCCTACGCGATAGGTATCCGTGGCTTAAGAGATCGTATCCCGGTGATCGTTTTTTAAATGAAAATGTCAGCCGGCTCAGCCAACAACTTGTTCCAATATTACCTACCAGCAAGTCTGTCAATTCCGCGCCCGCCGCGGCACCCGTCTCTTTTGTTTACAGGCGTGTTTATTAACTTGTTATTAAGTACTAATAATTGGGAAACGAGTCCAGAGTCTGCTCTCTCTCTTTCTCTCTCTCTCCCTCTCTTGATAAATAGGTAAGTATCTGTATGATTTCATATGATTAGATATAAACTTATTTGATCTAAATACTTAAATGGAATATACTTGGTTTTTTTTAATTAATCAAAACCTCTCGCCAGCAACTTTCCTACATGATATCTAACAACATTAGTTCGTAAATAAATGTTTTTGGTTTTAAGTATAACATCTGGTTATTGCATCTCATACGTCAGCATTTATATTAGGTTTCTATAAATGAATGAATGAATCAAATGTTTATATTTATTGAATTATTATTAGTTTTATGGTAGGTTCTTAATTTCTATTTGGCTTTGAAAGTAAACGGTATCTTCCGATTAGTTCGATTTATAGTTTTTTAATGGCGAAATTTTAAGGATGGTCCGGCACACCTAGTGCATATAAATAGCTGACCGATAAGCTAAATGTTTTCTAATGCAGATTTTGTGACACAGATACCTACTGTGTTAAGGCTTTAATTTGATTTTATACAACATTAAAAATCACACCTGTTTTATACAAAATAGGTCGTGATGACCATTCTGTTTATTTTTTAAAATGAAATATTGGTTGATTATTTTATTAATATTAATTAATTATTGGTTCTCAATATTACTTAACATGAAGAAATAACTGTAAAGCCTTCAGATGGCTTATAAACCTGAAGAATTAGGGCTGGCCACTTAGCCTAATATTAAAAAAATATCAGCCAAAAATTGCTTGCCTATACTCGTAGTAACGCTACAGAATGTAATAACCAAAAACAGTTTAAACTTTTAAGCACCATATAAAATCCTTGTAAATATCAGCAAAGATAATGGTAATCAAAAATATTGTAAAGAGCCTGCAAAATCCGGTAAAGTGGACAATTAATTGGAAGATTATATCCTTGCAAGTTTTTCAATTCATAAAGTCTTGTAGTTCTGTAATGAGCATCCACTGCACTTAACGAATGTAGGATTATTGTCATTAACATGCTCGAAGGGAATTGGCCACCGTCGAGTCGCTTTTAAAAATACCTATTTATTTTAAATATATAGTAATCGCTGCTTACGTATTTTAAGAAAAATAATGTTTGCATGCACAGAAACCTTTATTTATTAATACATACTTTACTTTATCTCATATTTATATTAAGCCATTACGTACTTGATATTTTCATTTATACATATTTTTAAACTGTTTTTTTAAGGTAACGCAGTGCACGGTTTAGCAGCTCAACTCAATTCAGCAAGCGTTTGCCCATAACAGTTGTATGTTATGGGCAAACGCTTACCATCGTTTGAACGTCGTGCTTGTGTCGCTACCGCATTGTACGAAAATCTATTCAGTATAAATATTCTAAAGTCCTAAACTCACCTCGGTAAGTTAACTCCAAAATTGTTCACAGACCGAAAAATCACAGACAATTTCCGAGTGCACGTGGAAACTGGCACAATATGTCTAAATCACCGAAACGAAAAAAAAAAAAAAGAAAAATAACAAATGAAAAACTATTCTGTATTCAAACCGCGCGCGAAACCGCAGAAATGTGTCAGTGGCGCGTCGCGGACGGCCTAGGCACTCCACGTGAGTCGAATGGCGATGGTGTCAATCCAAAATGATTTTTCGAAATTTTGGGAGCGGTAATGCCTCTTCGGAGGCTATGTTCTGAATGAGGCAAGGAGCTGCGAAGCGCGCGGCCGACACTGGCCACACTGCCGACAGGACATCGACTTTATAAATTGACTTTGTCCATAAATACGTAACTGTACAATTCGGCTAGATGTGACAGAAAACTAATAGCAAAAGGTGTTGAGTACGTAAGTCTAATTGATGCCGACAAAAACAAATGATTCATCAGGATCGTCCTTGTATCGCACTTTTCAAAAATTTTCCTTGCATCTCAAATTAACTTCGGACTAGAATCAAATCAATAGATAGTTTGGTAGGTAGGTACATGTTATATACCAAAAAATTCTAAAAATAATACAACGATCAAACTATCCTTTTGAATGCTTCTAATGAACTGCACTCCTAATTTGTCTTAGAAGTGATTAGGGAGAGCCGTTAGACCAATAAATAATTATCAACTCGTATTTGATCATTAAAGTATGCTAATCTCTCAGATTAATAAATCATTGCCTTCACTACCCAGTTTAGTTAATACCTATTATTTTGTCTATAACATAACACAGCAGCATACTATACGAGACACGTGTAGCGCAGTACTACGAGTGACGACTAAAAGACGATTCAAACCTCTCGAACTCTTTTCAAACTCAAGGTAGAGCAATAAGAAATTAGTTAATAGAAAGGGGACCAAATCAATTCACTTACTACTATTATTTAAACAAAGCTTCTCTATGTCCTATCTCTACTCTAGATTATCTCTAGGCTGCTCAATCTCCATTCTTAATTTTATTCAAATCGGTTGAGCCACTTCAACGTAAGAATTACTAACGAACACCCTCAATCACAAACTTTTGTATTTATAAAAATAGTGTGTTTTAAGATTAATTATTTTAATTGACATCATTTTTTTAGAAATAAAATATTAATTTGGCTGGTCATGGATAGGTAGTATTTAAAATATAAAATAGCACAGGTATCAACTACCTGTGTTATCTATTATACAATTACATTGTTGCAGAATTCTTCAAAAAAATACATCATCAGCTCCGAAAGCCGACCAACTGGAAATGCCGAACTGAAGTCGAAGCGCATTTACCTCGAGCTGTGTACGAGTGTGTTTGTAATGCTGAACTAATATTTACACAGCAAACAAGAATACGATGGCAAATGTTAAGACACTGGTCAGATTTGCTAAACACTTCTTGGTATGAGAAAGGAGCAAAAAATTATTAGGTACCTACGCGGTGTGGTTTTAAAACAAAGCACACATATTGAAAAAAGTGCACTAGACATAAATAGCGCCCCGGAACACTTATAGCTATAAGCTATCTCTTGCAGGCAACTTTTGGATGGACACGACTATTGTAGGTCACGCATCGGACTTGATCGGACACAGTCATTTGATTTAAAAAAAAGTTTATACAAGCAACACAACTCGAGAAGTTTCAACTTTGTCATTCTGAACAGTCGCAAGTTTAGTGTTTGATATAGCTTCAAATAATAATTTGCTACAAGTGATCCTGAATTAAATTGCAGTAATTTCTCACGGGGTAGATTAAACTTTATTTTTACTTTATTTGCAAGAATATTATAAGTCAGGATTAAATTGCCGTGTGGCCGAACAACATAATTAGAGGATTATACCTAGCCGAGTATATGTAATAAAAGCTGATGATAAGTTGTTACTATCAGACTCTATGTGTTTAGGGTCACCACCCGCGCACAAGTGTCTCATGTCTCACAGTATTAGTTTTGATTTGTATATTTTTTCCCACCGAGACAAGAATAATCCATGATAATAGCTGACGACTGCCAATACGAGATTCATCTCCAGAAGTCCAGACTTTTCTAAATAGCCTTGTCATATAGTCTACATATATATTACATCAATTATCTTAGTTCAGAACAGTAACAAACATATTGATTTCCGTCATTATATCTGCAAATAATATCAGCATAAAAAGGTACAAGCTTCGCTACAATGGCGGGACGAGTGGCCGACGCGTTCGGATAAAAGTAGCAACTTAATAAATCCGTTGATAACGATCAGCAGGTAAATCTTAATGCGCTGGCGCAAATTAGCAGCGGTCGTGGGATTTGGGGTTTTTTTACGACTGGGCGACCAGACGAAAAAATGTCGTGCCTGAGTGCCACGTTTGTTTTGTTTGTAAGCATGGGCTGGTCAGGGCGGGTGGGGTGGTCATGGCTAGTGAGGTGCTTGCTGCTTACCTTGGAACCAGGTATGGGGGTACGGTATCCCCAACCTATCGCAGTCTAAGGAACCTTTGGGCTCTTATGTGATTAGATTAGGTCTGATCTGATCTGTCACTTACATAAGCGAGGGATTACGACGCAGTGTGATCAGCGCTGTTGTTTTCCATGACCTGCACGACGCTCGTCACCCTGCAATAAGGTGTTTAATAAATCGATGCTCCTTTGAACCACCCACATTTAGTTACCCTCCAGTCTACTGTTTTATCAGTAGAATAACGGAAAAAGTTGAACGTACTTCAGAGGAAATCCGCAAGAGTGCTGCCATTACGAAAAGTAAAATCTATGGAACGCTGAAACTAAGTATCGCCCATGTATTGCTTTGTCACTCCTATGATGTGCTGGCGGGAAATGTCCTATTTCTGTTTCTTAACATAGGAACTAATAATACATGGTTATTTATTCAGCCTCGAAATTATGCATTTGGTCCATCTGTACCAAACGAGACCTAATAGGCAATCGGCAAGTTGGCACAGCTGCAAGAAGTTATATTGTGTAATTGTAGTGTTAGCATGGCAACCCCCAACGTCTTGATGGTGGCACCACTGTCGGCTGGCTGACGGATGGTGCGTCACTCTCACGACTGGGGAGTCGTGAGAACACCGACAAGATGGCGGTGCCGGTGATAATACGAAGGCGATATAAAAGATGGAAGATGGGAAAGGCTAAGCCGCCTGTCTTCTGATTGTGATTGTGAATAAGTGAAGTGCTGTGATATTATTAAAATTGTGAGTAGCTTCCATAAAACCGATTGAGTATGTGATTCTAGTGTATAATTCCCCGAAACCCCATAGTAGTATAGCCATAGGTTACGTAAGTCGGAGGTAATGCTCTGACAATTCAGAATCGGGATAAAAAGGAGCGGTTTTTTTTTCTTTCTTTTTTTAACCTACTAATTCGTTCCTGCCACGCTCACTTACCTACTATTTATTTTTTGTAAAAATTTAAGAAGAAAAAAAAAATATGGGGTAAACAATTACAAACAAACTATGTGAAAGGGCCTAACATAGTGCCCGAACAATTTATGTATTGTGTTCTCAGTTTCTCACATTCCACATGGCCTTGTCAAAGTTTATTTTCCTAATGTGGGGTACCTTGTCTATTTTAAGTGATCACAACTAGACCCAAAGAATAAAAGTTCTCCTCCTGAATAGTTAGTCTGCGTAAAAAAATATGCGTTTCAGTCCCGCTGAGCACCGAGCTGAACGCGACCCTCGGGTGGCGCAGAGCGAGGGCGCACTGCAACGCAAGGCGACCTGTCTGACGCACAGCAACGCGCACGCAGCGCAACGAGACGAAACGCAGATAATCGTTTTCTCTCTATCTGTCTTTTATAGTTCTTTTCGTGACGATATAAGTACATATATTGTCTTTCTTGTTCCACTAATTTTGCAGTGGAAGCTTTTTTTAGTATTTCGGTTAAATACACCAGTGGGCATACAAATTGTCGGCTCATAATCACCTAAAACACTTGTCCAACTCTCATAATTATATTTTTTTGGCATAGAAATCATTTTTGGTCACGATATGGCTGATCGAGTGATGTTATTATTTTAAATTTGAAGACATGCATGAATTACACCTACCGTCTACTAAAAATAAAAAACTAAAAGTTATATCATGCTGTCACTGTCATTTTGTCGCTACTGTCACTCTTGAACAATGTTAGAAACAAAATAAATAAGAGAAAAACTACGTCACAAACAAAGTTGTAGAAATAAACGAGGTCAAAAGTGCCTCCAAATGGTTCGTGTAATATACACACGGTGCTGCTCGCCAATTCTGTCACTTGAACTTGGCTTGACACGCTACCGCGTGTCTAGATACTTGTTAAAGCAAAGCAGATGGCGCTGATCTTCCTTATAACGCACAATTGTTTGGTGGAAGTGTGATTTTTGCAAATCGGATTGTAAAATTCCCTCATAACTAAACCTTTTGTTTTAAAACTTTGCATTAATGTGGGCCAGCTTGTTGTAATTTGTTTGTTTTACTAAATTGACAGCCAGATGGATAATCTAGTCTGCGCAAATAAATAAATATGTTTCAGTTTCAATGGACTCGTCTGAAGAAAGTCTTGAACTGTCCCTTATATTCAACTTATAGCCAACTAGGTTTGCCAGAGGCAAACTCCGAAGACCCCCCCCCCCCCGCACCCCGACCCAATTCCCTCCCTTAATAACACGACTATTTAGCAATCAACGTAGTCACTCACAACAATACGGCGACATACTGCGATGATATACTGCGATAATATACTGCGACGATATACTGCGATGTTGTACCGCGATGAAATACTACGATACACTGCGATGATATAAACAACGATACGACGACATGCCACGCCGCTCGCGGGATGCAGAGCGACGCACACACACCGCAGCGTGGTCTTCGCGGGACGCAGAGCGACGCACACACACCGCAGCGTGGTCTTCGCGGGACACAGAGCGACGCAGACACACCGCAACATGGTCCTCGTGGGACGCAGAGCGACGCGCACACACCGCAGCGTGGTCTTCGCGGGACACAGAGCGACGCAGACACACCTCAGCATGGTCCTCGTGGGACGCAGAGCGACGCGCACACACCGCAGCGTGGTCTTCGCGGGACGCAGAGCGCCGCACACACACCGCAGCGTGGTCTTCGTGGGACGCAGAGCGACGCGCACACACCTCAGAGCGACGCTCGCGCAGCGCCGGCCGAAGCTCGCGCAGCGCCGAGTCACGCTCGCGCAGCGCCGGACGACGCTCGTGCAGCGCGAGGCGACGCTCGTGCCGCGTGAGGCGACGCTCGCGCAGAGCTGGACCACGTTCGTGCAGCGCTGGTCTACGCTCGCGCAGCGCGGAGCGACGCTTGCGCGGCGCCAGGTGGCGCTCGGATGGCGCCGGGCGACACTCACACAGTGCGGAACGACGCCCGCACAGTACAGTGCGACACACGTGCAGCCCACACACCTCAGAGCGACGCTCGCGCAGCACTGGGCGACGCTTGCGCAGCGCCGGGCGATGCTCGCGCAGTGCCGGGTTACGCTCGCATGGCGCCGGGTGACACTCAGCGCCAGGCGATGCTCGCGCAGCGCTGGGCAACGCTCGCGCAGCGCTGGGCAATGCTCGTGCAGCGCCGGGCAGCGCTCGCGCGGCGCCGGGCGATACTCACACAGTGCGGAACGACGCCCGCACAGTACGGTGCGACACACGCGCAGCGCAACAGGACGCCCGCACAGTACGGTGCGACACACGCGCAGCGCAACAGGACGCCCGCACAGTACGGTGCGACACACGCGCAGCGCAACAGGACGCCCGTACAGTACGGTGCGACACACGCGCAGCGCAACAGGACGCCCGCACAGTACGGTGCGACACACGCGCAGCGCAACAGGACGCCCGCACAGTACGGTGCGACACACGCGCAGCGCAACAGGACGCCCGCACAGTACGGTGCGACACACGCGCAGCGCAACACGACGCTCGCGCAGCACCGGGCGACGCTCGCGCGGCATCGGGCTACACTCGCACGTCTTATTTAGATCAACGTTTCGTTTCAAGATTGTTGTTTTTGTGGTTTTTGGTGCCTGCGGTGATCTTCACATAATTTTACTTTTGTTGACCAGCGCCGTCGTGAGCGAGTCTTGTACCGAGTTCGTTTTTAAAATATTTTCAGGTGATTTCGATAAACATATTCCTCGTCGTGACGGCGAGTATTCTAGTCTTTCTTAAATTTTAGTTGCTATGGAGGCAAAGATACATAATATGCTCAGAGGGGATGCCGATTGGTTAAAGTTATAGTTGGTTTTCTTCTTCTTTCTTCGCATTTTTTTTTTCTGACTTTGGCGACGCCCAAACTTTGAAAGGGTCACGCATATAGCTTTTTATTGTTCTATGAACCGAATACTTAATAGAAATCAAACTTTTTTTTTGCTTTGATAGAACAACGCAGTTAAAAGGAGGACACAAAAGGGTTTGTATAAGAGCATTGAAGCGCTGAAGTCTATTATAATTGACTAGCGACCTGTCCTGGCTTTGCACGGATGTCAAGTATACTCGGGTACTCAGGGATAATGTAGAATTTTAATGGTGAAAAAATTTTAATGGTGGTTTCTAAATCGGTTTATTAGTTTTTGTGTATAATCGTTACATATAAGTATACACACAAATCTTTCTTTTTATAATGTTAGGGTAGATATTTCAGCGATTTCATGTTTCGTGTTGCGTACCACACGCAAATACTCGTATTATAATAATGATTTGTGCGTCAAATAATATACAAGGATTCCTACATGTGTGTGTTTGGTACTGTCACACTAACTTATCTCTAAAAATGTTTGTTCTTACTGCAGATTGTCGCGCTATTAAGAGGTCCTACACCACTCATGCCATTAAAAATCGTTATGTCTTTTAAAGTAGTGCTTTGGTCTACTTGTTCTCACTATAGACGGAAATTACCATCGAAACTCAAAAGTGACTGAATGAAAGTTTCAGCATTAGCAGAATTGTACACCTAATGCTTGAGTTTTCAGGTACGGAAACAATAATCGTTTGCTGCCTCCGACCAAATTATAATATATACTTGTCTCTTCAACTAGACTTGGATGTCAGCAGTTGCACAACCCTTGCTTGGAGGACCTGTTAACTGTTGTGTATTTTGTACGCAAGGTGGTGAACTGTCTCTTCTCTGGACTCAACATATCAATCGTATAGTGCTCTTGCATGGGTCGAATCGGGCACAATGGCTGTCACTTTGGGGCACAATTTGTGGTCATAATGTGAGCCGTTAACAGAAGCCGATATTTATTTCAAGTGGTGGCTCGCAGCATCGAGATTTCTTCTTTTTTTTTTTTTCTCTTTCCCAGTAATCACGTAACTGAAGCATAAGGTGCCGGAATACATTTTCAGATTGGTAATACTGTGATTTTAACAAAACAAGGAACGTGTGTCTGTTGTTTATCATGTATAATATATTTGAAGATAGGCAAGCAGCATAGACAGATGTGCCTATACCTTGCAGTATTGAAATTTATTCATAATCATTAGTCTTGTTTACGGATGTCAAGTTTATATATCAACCAAGCATCAGTCTAATGCATTTTGTCGAAGTTAGTCAGATGGATTTTCTTGGAGTAACTCTAGGTCATAGATAGGTATATTACCTAAAGATGGAGCCATAGCGTAGCCGCACATGCGACAGCTATACTCTTGAAATGATGCCTGGTTAGAAATATTTCCCCATTTTGGGGGAAAATATCATAAAATATTCCAAATCTTTATACTTCACAAAATAAAACATTATTATACAGGGTTATAAGGAAAGCATATGCTAAGCCTAAAATGTCTAATAGTAAACTAATCTACTCATAATTATATACAACGTTGATAATGAAGCCAATCTTGCAATTGCGAAAATAATGTAACTACCTAATCTTAGTTTTGAGTCAGAAGGATATTTGAATTGCAAATAGCAATTATGGTTCCATGTGCTTAATCTGAGGAAGGATGCAAATCTAAACTGGAAGTCACATCTGGCAAATGTTGACAGTAAAATCTTCAGTCAATATAAGCATAGCAATATGCCTTTTCAGTGGTGGTCGATGTCACATCAAATGAAGTTGAAAAAAAAACAAATAATAATAATGCCTATTATGGAAACATATACCATGTCATAAACAGTTCAAAATGTATCTGAAGAAGTGGCTATTAAATCACGTATATTAAGACTTGAATGAATCTGTGAATAGAGATAAATCTACGGAAATGATATTATTAAGTAAACAATTGAAAATTTGACATCTAATGAGGAATTATTATTGACATGATATTACGAGGTATATACTATTGACATTTCATTAAAATAATTTGACATATTATGCATAGAATTTAAAATTGAATTGGAAATCGTTAATTATTATTATTTTAAAAACTACTAAAATTATTTGACTGTGTACGAGTACATATTGAATTCCCGATGTGGGTAAACTGACAATTTCAACCAATAGCTTATGAATTACAAGGTACTTATCAGTAGTTCAATAAATATTTCTTAATCTGAATCTTCCGACACAACTACCTACTATTACGGATACGAAGGATTGATATATCCGATAGGATATAAAGCCACTGTTGAAGTATGGGTTCTCAGTATGCAGTCTCTACTTTGAGAAAGATCCTCCTCAAAAGTGCCCAACAAAAAGCTACCGTATGCTCCATGTCACAAATCCTATGAAGACAGATTAAAAGCACTGCATCTCACAACCTTCGAGAAGCGGCAGTTGGGCGGAGACCTGATTGAAACCGTTAAAGTGCTGAATGGGTTCTATAATTTTACGGACATACAAAACATTTCACATTCAAAGATGTCGAAGACAGCAGACGCCATAAAACCTTGCTATGGCCCACACTATCCCAGACCAACACTACAAACCACATCCTATACAAGACAACAACTCTGGTCTATAACTGGAACAAATTGCCAGAAGATGTCCTACTGACTGATAAATAATAAACGTTTCACACTCATAGCTCCCTTCTAGGATGACTTCTGTGTCGGGGATGCCATGGAACACGCACAGGGACAAGGACATCTGGCACCCAGACCCAGAACAAATATTTAAATTCATCATTATGACATCTACCCGACCGGGAATCGAACCCGGGTGCTCTGGCTTATGGGACGGATATGTTACAACTGCCAAACAGGGAGTGGATTGTAATAAACATTCGAATTGAGTCAAATTGTGGTGTCAGGTTGTATCACATTTTATTTTCTTATTGGCGCGATCAGTTTTATAACATAAGCTTATTCCTATTTAAAATTGTTTTGATCATTCTTCCTGATTGATTAAATTGTTGTTTGTTTTGAATGTATGTCTAAGTATATGCAGTTTATGTAGGTTTACATATCACTTTTATCTAATACTGCACACCCCATTTTTCAATTCAATATGTATCCTCCTTTCTAAGGTTGCCTGGAAGAGATCGCTCTTGGCAATGGGGTCGCCAGATCTTGCACTGGTTCTTAAGTCTAAATATCCTTTTATTCGTGATGTCCGGTGTAAACAATAAAGAGTTTATCTATCTATCAAGATTATTCTTGGTATTGGTAGATGTGGGCGATTTGTGAAGTGTCCACAGGTGCAATGGCGGCAACTAGTGTTCGTGCGTAATCAAGTACGAGGACGTACTTATGGGTCGGATGGCCGAATGTTAGCATGGCAACCCCCAACGTCTTGATGGTGGCACCACTGTCGGCTGGCTGACGGATGGTGCGTCACTCTCACGACTGGGGAGTCGTGAGAACACCGACAAGATGGCGGTGCCGGTGATAATACGAAGGCGATATAAAAGATGGAAGATGGGAAAGGCTAAGCCGCCTGTCTTCTGATTGTGATTGTGAATAAGTGAAGTGCTGTGATATTATTAAAATTGTGAGTAGCTTCCATAAAACCGATTGAGTATGTGATTCTAGTGTATAATTCCCCGAAACCCCATAGTAGTATAGCCATAGGTTACGTAAGTCGGAGGTAATGCTCTGACAGTAGACAGCACTTGTTTTCTTGAAGGATGCTTTTGAAATATTTTACATTAACTAAACGTTGCGTCGTGTATGTGCACAGCTGTGACTGTGAGCACGGAAGAAAATTTAGTATCTAGAAGAGAATCATTTTAATTGAAATGTCACTCACTATAATAAATGAACCCTATGATTGGACTAAATATGTAATAAAAATCACCTATTTACTCGTAAGAATAAAGTCATACGTCTTTTTAAACGTACTTTTAAATTCAACGATCGAATCTCTTCTAACTTGAGCCACACCCGAAATATTCAAATCAAGATATTTGACAAGCTTTAAGCTCGAAAACACAATGTTTGTCCGATCCTGTAGCGCGGATTAGAGTTATTTATATACTGCTTTGACAAGTCTTTGAGTGGTCGACAAATAGACTTGTTTAATGTTCGCTTTGCAGGCTATTCAAATATGTCCTAGACATTTTTGGCATCAGGCGCCTAAAGCTGTGTCACGACAATACTTTGAGAATAAATTGGCATACTTTGAACAGACCCTGTAAGAATCTAATTAAATGTTTGTGAAAGCCGATCTTTCCTTTTTGAGATTTGAAATATAGACAATAGACAAATATTTATTTAAGACAAAAATAATAATAACAAACATACTAAAAAAATTAAAAGAAAAAACAACACAATTTTTGCCTTAAACCAGTCTCAACTCAGCATAATGCCGAGAATATGTAGAATATGAATGAATATTGAGTTAAAAACACAGCATGTTCAAAGCTTTTGTTTCTCTTGCCTTTTTCATAATATCGCGTGAAATTCTAATGCCCAAGAAGAAGCAGAAGTGTAGAAGAGCAGAGATGTTGTGTGACCATGAAACTTGTAGTGCCTGCTAGAGTGGCGCGTTACTCTTTTGTCTGTTTTTGTTAGAGGGGTTCATAAAAAGCTATTACAGTACCCTCACTATGAGTTTTAAAAGTTTTCGAAAACGATCAAACGTTTCGTAAAGCTCTATATATTATAATAGTTCCTTCACGTTTCCGCCAGGGGCGCTTTACTGTAATGTATGGAGCCTGACGAAACGTTTGATATTTTCGAAAACTATCAAAACTCGTACTAAGGGTACTGAAATGTGTAGCTGCCGGGGTGCAAGATCGCGAGCAGCAGAATGAGGAGCAGTGTGGTTAAAAGGTAAGAGTAAGAAAGACTGCAGTACTAATTGGATCAACTAAAAGTCTAAATATTGACACAGATTTAGAATCCGTGATTGGCCGCTGAGGTCACTCATACGTTGGATTACCATAACATGTACTGTGCGGTATTTAATATGCAAACAGTAAGAGTCATCATTTTATTTGCCCCTGCGATATTTTCAGTAGCAAAGATATCTAAAGTAATAAAATTTTCTCAGGCTCTTAAGCACGTAACTAAAGTAGTAAGAAAAAGATGCCAAATTACTTATAAATACATATAATTAATAGATCTCGTCTTAATTACATTTACATCTGTAAAACGTTCTTTTCATACTCTTATTTACAATTCGTCTTAAGTCACAACATAGGTATTTCATAAAAATCACAAAAAAATACAAAAATGAATCAAAAATAAAGACCCATAGAACAGTCTAGTTGGCTAACATCATTTGATCAGTATACTGTATGGTAGATTTACATATATACAAAAATACTGTTCGTCGAGTAGTCCGTCTAAATAGTATTGAATGGACGCAAGCGAACCCGGGACCAATTCCTAGTGCGCTTAAAAATTCATAGAGGTTTTCTTTTGAGGCAGAATCGTATGGAAACTCGCAAAATCCGAGCCGTTATTTATACTCAGTTTTTAACCATTAAAAAAAACATGTCCGACTGGGAACCAAAGACAATTAAAGTGAAATTATACTCGGGCAAGATGAAGATTGGTTGCTAGTCACGCATATTATCTCTTTTGAACTACAATTTACCTCTCTATTTTGTCATCCTTTTTTCATCTAACAACTATTTCTAACAATTCTGTCGCAAAACAAACTGGGATCATTTCATAACAAAAAAAAACAATAGTTTAATCACATTATAAATTAATGAATACGAATCACAGCTTCATTTCATTTGGAAGAAATAACCAAATATGATTTTATAAATGCATGGCAAGTTTTATATACATAGTTATTCTGAAATTGTATGCTAAGGCGAAAGGGCTCATTGTTAATTAGATTATTTATCCTTTACTGTAAAACCAATAATGAAAAATAAATAAAAAAATCAGTGTTTTCATACAGATCGTCAAGTTTGAAAGACTTCATCTGACAGTTCTTTGATATTTCAGGGTATATCCCATAATGAAAATTGTTCATAATGAAGAGTACCGAGTGCCTCGTTTTACTTAGCATACCCTTTCCGAATAGGCTAGTATGATATAAAGTTACACAGTAAGGCCCTCCGCTTATACCCGTTGCACCCGTTGCAAACTGGTATTCGACTTGAGTTGTATTTGCAAATGAAGTTGGTTGAATCTTATCTATCCCTTCCATGGTAATGCTTCTTGAAAAATGTGGCTCGAAGGACCAAGGCGTCAATTCTATGTATATATTAATAGTTATAGTAATACTTACTAATCTGACAGGACTAAAATTATTCGCATCTCTTTTCTTTTCAGTATGTGAATAAAAGATAGCAACAATTTTAGAGCTGACAAGTTTAGTTTCATTTTTAGATTCAATAGGTACAATGGAATTAATTTCGATGGTAGATGTGAAGTATTTATGAGAGACAATCGAAAACCAGTTTAAAAAGCATCACTAAAAATGTGAAGGGCCTTACTAAAACTATAATATTTACTTTTTATGTGGAATTTGTTTTAGGAAACATGTTCATTACATTTAAGGTAAAAACATTGAAATAAATAAACCTCTAATTCATAGCAATAAAAAATGAAATGATTATTTACAATATTATGAATGGATTATGAATCGACCCTGTTCATTATTATTTTGTCATTTTTACATTTTCAGACTATAAAAATTTACAACAATAGATGTGTACAAACCATACTCAGGAATATATAGGAGATTCTTTGTATTACATATTTTAATCAGCACAAATTTCAAAGTTAAACTAACATTACTATGCTGTGTAGAAACATGTCTATAATTTTGAGATAGAGATGAATTCTTAATTTTTGTGCTGTTATGAATAATAAATACTTCTGGCCTCACTATGACTGTACAAATTAATGTGTACTTCAAAATTGAGTGATCACTTCGACCACGGTCACACTGACCACTCAGGACTTTGGCCAATGACCACATAAGACAACAGTCGGTCACCATTAGATCACGGTCACAGTAACTTCACAGGACTAGTCAGTGACCACAGAGTCACATTGACCACAGAGGGTCGCATCGACCACACACCCACTAGCGTCGCTAACCGTTCACTCACACAGGTATACACTGTACAATGTGCCGGCAGTTAGGAGGCCCGTCTCTTTAAAGTCACTTTGCCTCGCGCTAACTGGGACACGTATATCCGGATCCTCTCGAGGTTTTGTTTCTTTACCCATATCTGAAACAAGAAACATAGCATGAAATTCACTTCAACATATCTAACTTAGAGTTTATGTATTTGTACTAAAAGGTAAATGTCATTTCGGACAAGGAGGTAAAAGCACTAGCAAAAGAACAGCATGCCTGAAAATTACGATGTACACTAACAAGAGCAATGCTCTGAAATGCTCATTTTAGTTGAATGAATGAATATTTTGGAAAGTGCACGTTCAGTGAGCGTAGCATAACTTCTGACGAAAATACCTAGAGTATTTGATAGAAAAGTGGACGTGATTTACGCCCGCCAGGGGTTTCCTTGACGAGCAAAAATGACGTACACTTCTAATACTCGCTACGTATTTTACGTCAGTAGTTGTGGTAGGCCCAGTGAGCCCGATCCGTCGCAGGTCACTCCGGCGCGGCGCCTCACCGCGTCGTCGGTGATGGCGTGTATGTGCCCCGACAGGCGCGGCTGGTCGCGGCCCTCCACCAGCACGCTCTGCCCGCGGTGGTACCAGCGCCGCTCGTACAGCAGCTTGCCGTCCTCTACGCGCGTCTCCGTCGTCTCGTTCGTCTCACGCACTGGAGACTCACCTGCGATAAATAATTTAACTTTAAAAAACAAGCTTTTATTGTATTGTGGTCGGAGTTACACACATATATATCAAATTCAGCTGAATGTAACATCGGGAAGTGGTTCAAAATGGAGTTGCAAGATTCCACCCAAACAAACATAGCTACGTAGTTAGATACATAGTTATATACATTGCAAGTTAAATAACAGCTTATAAAATACATCTAATTGTCACATAGAACTTTGGAGCTGTTTTCTCCGCTTCCAGCAAAGCTGACACTTCCATATGACGAAGATAAATTATACATTCTATGTAGGTAATGAACTTACAGCTAGTAGAATTGAGGTGCTTTCTATGCGTCTGCGGCGCTTGCCTCGGCGGCGGCGAGTGCCTCGCGATGGCGCGCAGGTCGGCCTCGATGTCGCGCTCGTCGAGCTGGAAGGTGAGCGTGGTGGCGAGCGGCTTGCGGCGCTTCTCGGGCGCCGGCGCCGGCTCGTTGGCGCGCCGCCGCAGGATGCGCTTCATTACTGGCTTTACCTAAACACGGACGATGCAATTTAAGTGAATTTGGTAAGATAAAATACAATTGTTCTAAATTGATACCACAAAAAGGAAAGCACAAATTTAGTATAGCACAAAAGAAAAAGCTACGAAAGGTGGTCTTATCGACTTAAGATGTGTAATGAGTGATTTGGTTTGGTTTTTAAAAGATCATTTACAAAACAGAGTCTGTAAATCGTAGAATATACAAATTGTAGGAAACAAGTTGGCACAAAACACCATCATGGTTTTGCAAGCTATCTCAATTTTTTGTACAAAAACTAAATTGTCTGCTAATAAATCATTTGTATTTCTGAAGCCTACTAAGCCCATCCATCAATTTTCACATATATTGTAGCCTACAGTGTAGCCGCCAACCGGTGTAAAGAGTAGCTAAAGACTGTTTAGATCAGGCTACCTGAACAAGAAACAGTTTCCAAAATACAAAAAAAAACCTCCATTTTAGTTTCTTTTTTCACGAGGTCAGAAGTCTTCCTCTTAATAGTTACCTCCATGGAGTCTCCGTTAAGCTCCATACTATGCCGTTCATTCTCAATCATCTTCCTCTTATCCTCGAAGTCACTGAGCAGGTTCTCCCTTAGCTCCACCTTCTTCTCTTCAAACTCCTTGGCCGCTGCTTTCTTCTCCGCTACATACTCTCTTTCTACCACGTCGTACATGTGGTCTCTGAGAAGGAATAGTTCGTTATTATGCAACTTCGGGTTTAATGGCGAAATCTATTTAGGGGAATAATTAAGTATTACATGGATATAAGCATTTATAAGTACAGCAATTGAAAACTAATGGGGTTGTGTATGATAAATATTATGCTCAATTTTTTCAATAATTATAGCAAGAAATTTTGAAAAGCTTCACATTATCCTCAATTTTGGTAAATGTTCTGCAAACCTTGCACTCTAGTAAAACAATTATTTAAGGAGGTAGTTCCAGTTTAATTTGCAAGTTAATGATTCCTTCTGTCAAAGCACAGCAGTTGCATTTGCAAATCAAAAATTACTATGAAATCATGAAAAAATTTAATCTCTCATTCTCTTTCTCCTGGGAAGTTGGAGGTTTCTTTGCCTCTACAGTTTATTGAAGGCACTCACTTGTATATCCTGTTAATCCTGAGCCTCTCCTGGAGCTGGTGCTCGAGCCGCTTCACCCGCCGCGTGAACTCGGGGTGTACACCCTCTTCCAACTGCTGCAGCTGTTTTTTCACTGCTGCCAGCTTGTCCTGGAAGAGTCTGGAAGAGAACGGTGATATTATAAGCATATTTTTAGGTGTCTATTGTCTAGTAAAAAAAATATTTTACATAATTGCATAGAATAATAAAAAATAACCACTCTGCTTATGCCAAGTGGCCCTGGTCTCAGAGTCAGCCTGAATAATGTTAAATTATTGTGAAATTTTTATTATCTTTATAATTTTACAATAAGTTGTGCTCTTACCACTAAACTGGGTAAATATCCGTATCTTAGTTAGTAAGGCTTCCCAGACACGAGTATAAAAATCATTGTGAAAAATTAAATACAATCAAATCAGGTCAAGTTAAACGAATTTGAATTAAATGAAATTAAATAGAGACAATGCTTTTAAATGTAAAAGGCACTTACTGTTCTTTTCTCTCATTCTGTGTCTCGGGTGGATCTTCATGGTTCGCTATTTCTGTCTCGCTCGCCTCCTCTGTGTCTGGAAGGAGAAATAGAGAGGCTCTAAGTTTATAATTTAGTTTAGTTTAATTTCTATTACAAGAGCTTTTGCATTGTCTAATCTGTGGGGCTAGCACAACTTTGACGTAAAAATACGTAGCGAGTATTCGATAGAAAAGTGTACGCCATTTACACCCGTCAGGAGCACACTTGACAGTCGTAAATGGCATACACTTTTCTATCGAAAACTCACTACGTATTTTTACGTCAAAGTTGTGCTAGCCCCACAGGTAACTAATAACAGATGGATGTGGCGAAATTTAGGGGTCCTTATCTTGTTATGGAAGTATGGAACCCTAATAAAGGTGGAATCAGGTTTTCAGTTAGCTTAATCGATAGACATTTGTGAGGATTCTTTTGGTGTTTATCTGATGTTGAATATGATTTTTTTTTATGTTACAGAACTATGCATTATATTAACTCCTTTGTGACCTAGACTCTAGAAGTTATTCACACTTTCTATTATACCTACTTATTCTGCCTTTCTGTTGATTTGTTACATTCTCACAACCATATGGCAGAACTAATCTTGATGAAATTCAGCAAAGAGGAAGGGAGAAATAAGATGACTATGACAAAATTGGGACAACCTGAAGTAGTGGGTACAACTACAGTACAATGCAGTAAATAAACATTGTGAAATGATAGGTCTTACAGGAACAATACCTATGATTTGTAAATCTTGTTATTTGAGTGATTGTATGTATATATATCCACCAACCCCCACTTGGCCAGTGTGATGGAATACGGCCTAATCACCCTTCGCGGGTAGACCTGTATCCCAGCAGTGGGAGGATTAAAGGTCGCATATGATATGATGTATAGTTAGTATTGATAGTTAGGGCTTCAGTTATGATGGAAAACGATGTTGCGGTCCATACTGATGCGAAATTACCATCATCCTAATAAAGGCGAACAAATAGAAAGTATGCGAACTGGCCCACTGGTAGCAAAACTGAACCAATGTTTGGGATTATTTATAGTGAAAGTGACACAAAAACATCTCCATTACGTCATCTAACAGGTAGGTCGCGAATACGCGGGAACTGCGGCGCATTCATATACACATTAACATTGTTATTGTTATATAACCACTGTTTACATGACATATGCTGAGAGATAAGCGTGCATGTCTGTTTGTGGTCAAAACATGACAAACGACGCTGAAATACAGGGCAAAGAGGACAAGACAATGATAGCAAACTTGGCCCACCTTCATCGCTGTCTTCGGCTGGCGGTGGCGGCTGCAGCGAGTCTTCCCGGTCCCTATATTCATCTAGGTCGTCGTATCCATCGTCTTCGAAGTCATACTCGTCCCCCGGCCCCGAATAAGGTGATCCTTGGTAAGACATAGTCGAGGCGACGCGTAACAGTTGCATACAGATTGAATGCGATCACGACCCCAGAAACGAAATCTGAACACGAGCAATGTTAATTGGATACGAGAGCGATACACGGCAAACGCCAGTTATGTCACTCATAAAAAGAATTTTAGAGTAATTCCACTTCGACGAAAAAACGAAATAGGAGCAATTTGAAGCTGTTTTACGTCAATCAAATTGGACAAAAAGCATCACGAAAACTATCAATTCATACAAAAGTGAGATTGCTATCAATATGGCGCTAGTGCTGCGCAAATCAATATGTGGAGAAAAGAGAGATCCGATAGTTACTAGTTTTTGCCGTGACAGTTATATTTCTAGACTTAATTCCATAGACAAACTCATAGTGATGTGTGATTTCTAAAATCGACTCTAAAGATTTCTTCGTATACCGTCGATTAATCGATTGAAATAAATGTTGAGCAGTTTTCAATCTTGACAGTTTGTCATTTCGTTTCGACAAACTGTCAAGATGTCTTGTTTATGAAAGAGACTAAACGGTTTAGTCTCTTTCTTAAAGACGACGCGCGGCGCGGTGGAGCGGCGGCGGCGGGGCGTGGCAATGGCATTTCGCAAACTACATCGAAAACATAAATAGGCATAAACATAGTAGAATATCACAAATAAAAGTTAGTTTGAGTTAGTTAGCAACTGATCACCTTTCAAATAATGTCTGTGAAGATTTTATTATTTGTGAAAGCTTAAAAAACATATTTATTTACATTGCTCCAATTTGAATGGCTTCTACTGACACACTTTATAGACTATCAATTAGATGACAGTAATGAATGGAAACTACACACTCCACACGAACCTGACAAGGAAGAATGGGCGTTCACAGACTCTATTGTCATTCTGTATCTTGTCAAGTTGTCTATTGGGTTACAGCAATGCTCGCTAGCTAACAGAACTGATAACACTGAGAGACTGAGACAGAAGGCAAAGTGGTGATGAGCTACGTAAACTGCCCGCAAAGAGGAGTTCAAGGCGCAATACAAGTAGAAGAGGTATATCAGCGATCCCAGGCCATGCTCCGCTATTTTAGGAAGCTCGGCTGGTTTGGGTAAGCTGACAGTTGGGAGAAAGACAAACACCCAAAGCGGGACGTCGGTCCAGGTCGTATCACCCCCACTTGGAATCAGAGGAGCAATGTCGCCATTAATTTGGGTGATGGTGGTAGATCAACTCGTAAAACTTGTTAACAAAGAAGATACTGTCACTGTAGCGTACACTAATGATCTAGTAATCAGGGTCTCGAGATAATGCAAAAGACTTATTTTTTATTTTTTTTTATTTATTTAATTGAGTGACAAGACGAGCAAATCGCTCGCCTGATGTTAAACGTCACGTTTGCCCATAACAGGTCTGCACCACTCAGAATTTTGAACTCGCAGAATTCAAGACCCTGCGCGGCACAGCACTGCGCTCGTCACCCTGAGATATAAGTTGTTTAGTCTCCCATTTGCCCTGTAATTTCACTGGAAACAATGCCCTTCCAACCGGAACACAGTAATGTTTGCACATTACTGCTTGGCGGTGGAATAACTGGCAAAGGTGTGGTACTTCCCCAGGCGGGCTCTGCAAAAGAGCCCTACCACTACAGACTCTAAATAAAACGGGCCACCGCCCACAGCCACTGGTAGTCACAGCGGCAAGCAGTTGTCACGCTTTGCTTGTCGGAGCGGACACTTTAGCGACCCATCGGATAGGCGTTAGTGGAGTGGTGCGATATTATATTTATGCAAACGGGGGTTCTCACTTGCAGATGGCTATGCTATCTTGTTTAATAAAATAAATCAAAATTCTATGCTTTCAAAAATTAGAAACGGCTCACTATGGTTTTGACTTGTGTCAGATAGAAAATTATATTCACTTTGCCAAGTAATTTGAAGTCTATACGAAGAAAATAAATTGCAATTACTTAGACTACAAAAATAATTAATCATTAAATAAAAATGGGGGCCAATGATGTGATAGTGGTTTATCCACTCTCATATCGTAAAATTCAAATTATGAACTTCAAAACGAATCTATAATGATATACTTTTTAGCAGAGCTTCCCAAACTTATTTTAATAGTGACGTCCTTGGGAAATTGCCGTAGTTTTGCAACGCCTTGGCCTTTTTGCCATAAAACCTACTATAGTCGGGCCATTTTAATAGGTCACATTTGACGTCTGTCAGTTTTATCTGCATAGTGAGGTGACCTGCTTAAAAACATCGATAAAAGTGAATGAATCAATACGGACTTGAAACATAATACTAAGTGAATTTTAAAAATCATCAGGCGTATCCCTGTCCCATTATTATTTTTCTTTCGTTAAGGAGCAAAATAAGAGAAGTACATAATTTAACAAAAAAAATGCATTTATTCAGTTGAACTAACAGAACTGTTTTTATGTTTGTCATCTTCATCACTGCTGTCAGAACTCAGAGATATTATTAATTATTTAATTTTCAATAATATTGTCTATTCTCACATTTCGTTCAAAATCTTGTAAAATTATTTTCTTTGTTTTCTCTACGACTTTTCTACAGTCTTTTATAATGACTTAAAAAACATTAGTGGAGTAATCTGGCCAAGAAAGGCTAGCGACAGAAAGGAGTGGAAAGGGCTTGTCACAGGACATGCTGATCACGAAACAGAAAAATAGTATTATGTATTAATTGTCAATACTATGTTTAAATTATCAGCAATAAAAGGCTTATATAAATAAACGTAGTCAGTAAGATCAGTCCAATAAAAAAGCCGGGTCAGTAAATTGTACATAACCATATCAATGATTTTTCTATTTGGTTATTTTTTGTATTTTTATAGTTTGTTATAAGAATAATAAATATTTATGTTTTATTATAATCACAACGTGGTTATTAATTTATGGTGATATTTCTTCACAAGTAATCATTACATTCGATTTAACTTATCAGCTTTCGATTTTAAGAGTAACATGCCTAGTGTTTAAAAAGAAAAAGGGTTAACTGACGCAACATTGTAACAACGTTCAGTTCTTTACGAGATCGTAGATTATCTCGTGGATCAGTAATTGTTTATTATGTTTAAGATGGTTAAAAATCAAATCATAAAATAACTCGTATTGGTCATTATTACAATAAATATGTAATCGTAATTAAAAAAGTTAAGCAATTGTGCAGTTCTAACGAAACGAAAAAATATAATATATTATTTTATGCCCGCCGTTACAAGGTTACGTTGTTGAATTTTGATGAATTGTCAAATGTGACCTATTAAAATGGCTCGACTATAGTTGTAGTTCAAGCCTAATAACAATTTGTCAGAAAAACCACAAATAGCATCTTATTTTTTGATATATTTTTTTACACAAATTAAATAAATAATATGCAGGTTGGATAGTAGGGATGTCATTATAGATTCGTTTTTAAGGTCGTAATTTGAATTTTGCGATATGAGAGAAGATAAAAATATTTATGTATTTAAAATACGATTTTAAATGAGGTAAAATACAAATCAAAGTTACCTTATCTTTTAATATTTTTCTTTCCATCAAATACATTTTGATTTCTTCAAATAATTATGGTTCTTCGTAAGTTAAAATCGACTAAAATATTTCTGCAACAGCTCGACTCCACAAATTACTAGTACAACATTATTCAAAGTGTTGTAACTTCACACTTCCTCCTCCTACCTTAAAAAAGCGCTTCCTTGTCTATTGTTTTGCTTTTTTTTGACGTCACGTCACGAAGGTGGACGACGTCATCTTGAATGAAAAGATTTTATTTTACTATTTATTTTGATAAATTGCACAGGTTACAAGTGATTCTACAAGTTTACATTTTAAACTAAACAACGTAGTGATGTATATTGTCAGCGAAAGTTTCATGTGTTTATAGTTCGTAAAGGTGACGCTTCTCACCGTTGAGTCGGTGATGTAATTTGTGTGATTGGGTGGCTTCCTCGTCGTAGACACTACAATGGAAGAATCCTCGTTCACGATACCTGCCGACGACAATGGTGATACTGAGCTCGACCCTAGGATACAGGTCAGTGAGTGACAATATTGTACTGAGTAACTGTAAACGTAGCGACTCGTAATTGCAAAGATGAGTGTCAACTTTGTAGATTATTTCGCCAACGAGCACAATGGATACGATATTCTGTATCAAAACATGAAATACGGACTGATTGCTAGCAAAGAGTTATCAGAATATCTTAGGGAGAGATCTAACATTGAAGAGACTAACTCTAAATCGTTAGCAAAATTAGCGAAACAGGCGAACAGCAACTGTTCGCAAGGCACTTTCGCTCCGTTCTGGGGCGTCCTCAAGTGCTCGGCCGAGAAACTGTCCAATTTGCACCAGCACATGTTTCAAAAAGTTAGTGAATTGGTCAAAGATGTAGCCCGTTATGCTGAAGAGCTTCACAAGAAGCATAAAGCCGTCAAAGACTCGGAATCCAGCACTCTAGAAGTAGTACTTCTCATTCAAAACACTAAACAAGCCTTGCAAAAAGCTAAGGATGTGTACACAACTAAATCTGCAGAGTTGGAGAAGTTACGTAAAGATAATGGTTCCGCCAAAGACATTGAAAAGGCTGAAGCAAAGCTGAAAAAGCTTCACGAAGATTACAGGCAACTAGCTGAAAAGTATAATTTAGTGAAACAGGATTTTGAAAAGAAAATGACGCAGACTTGCAAGCATTTTCAGGATGTTGAGGAAGCACATTTGAAACAAATGAAACAGTTTGTAAATTCTTATGCTGAAATTATACAGAACAACCATGATCTCATGGG
This sequence comes from Alcis repandata, assembly GCA_949125135.1. Classification (NCBI taxonomy): domain Eukaryota; kingdom Metazoa; phylum Arthropoda; class Insecta; order Lepidoptera; family Geometridae; genus Alcis; species Alcis repandata. Next base: position 1,902,880 of record OX421226.1, on the reverse strand, counting down.
GCAGGTCCACAGAGACTTCAAGCACCAATGTCTCGAATTAACTGTAGAAAAACTACTCGAACAGTTTCTTATAGAGAAATACAATGCAATAGAGAAGGCAGTGCTAGTTGAACTACCTCCTTCCTTACCCAAGCCTAGCTCGGCAAATAATTCAATATCGGAAGCAGATCAGATCTCCACAGTCTCGAATGGTTCTCACAAACCAGCCCCACCAGCCAAAGCCCCAAAAAAGGAGCCTTCATTTGCAACAAAGACTTCTAGACGGACCACCTCATTACTGAATTTATTTACGCCAAATTTTCAAACTAAAGATGAACCTAGTGGTAGTGTTGAGGGTGTCGCCCCATGCTCTGCGCCATCGAGCCCCAGCGGTACCCCTGCCACCCCTGTGGCTCCTGACAAAGATGAAAACATGGGTCGAACAACTCTCAGAGAATCAAAATGGTTCTTGCGGAGCAAAAGAACAAAAGCCAAACCGAAAAAGTCTAAAAAGAAGAAGGATGAGATTTCGGAAAACTCGAACATTGGTGATAAGTCCGACTTGGAAGAGAAAGAGGAAGAAGCTCCTACAAAAGAAGATTTGATGAACTCTCCAGAGGTAGATGAGGAGGGTTACTGCATCAGGCCGAAGGATGAAAAGGGTAGTGTGTACTCTTCATCAGATTCTGACTCGGATGAAGATAGAGAGGAGAAGAAAATCCACGTGGAGATAAAGCCGATAAGCAATGGAACGCCGCAGATGTCAGCCAGTGTGGACGAACTCCGAGCCACCGTCGAGAATATCTCATTGTACAAGATCGGCACCACGAGACGCGGCTCGAACGCGAACACGAGCAAAGCGAGCAGCGATTTACTAGACTTGAACTTCTTTCAAAGCCCTTCCGTCAGCAACCCGACCTCGCCGCACGGCAACGTATCGAATCCTTACGCGCCTTTACAAGGGAATCAAACTCACATGCTAGAAAGTCCTACACCAATGTCCAACGCCGATGTAGGCGACCTCTTCTCGGAAGTGGGTGAAATGAGTCAGAACACCGTGCGGACGTCGACTCCCACTATATCGACCATATCGCTCCCCCGGCCGCCGTCGCGGCGCTCGGAGGGCGATTTCCGAGCGGGCGGCTCCTCGGGCTCGCGCGGCCCCTCGCCGCTCACCATCGGCATGGCTGACACTATACCTCTAGCAGTCGCTTTTCACGAGATCATCCATTCATATTTCCGAGGTACAGAGGAAACCAAATGTCAAATAAAGATGTCAGGAGACATGATGCTTTCGTTCCCGACCGGAATCGTCGGCGTGTTAGCTAACAATCCGAATCCGGCCAAGCTGTGCTTCCGCTTAAAAAACATCCACCGGTTAGAAAATGTACTCCCTAATAAGCAGCTGATAACTATAAACGCTCAGCTCTCGACGCGTGACACCACGGTCTTAGAGTTCAACATGCCAGCGCTAAGCACGCTGCTCAAGCGGCAGTCGGAAAAGAACCCTACCGCTCAGTATTTCAACGTGGATATTCTGAAGTACCAGATACGCCCGCGCGTCGGTGCGGCCTCGTGCCCGCTGCAGCTCGTTTCGTATTGGAAGTGCGAGCAAGAACATACTGATCTGAAAGTGGATTATAAATACAACCAGCACGCGATGTCGCCGGCCTCGCCGCTTCTCAACGTGTCGGTGTGCGTTCCGATGGGCGGAGGTGTGAAGAACGTGATCGCGATGCCTAAGGCGGCGTGGACCGGAGAAGGGGACGGGGGGCAGGCGCTGTGGCGCTTCACGGAGTTGTCGCAACATTCGGAGGAGCGCGGGGTCGGGTCGCTGAAGGCGCGCTTCGAGCTGGGCGCGGGCCCCTCGCCGCGCGCCACCATCTCCGCCCAGTTCAACTGCGAGGGTGCCACGCTCTCCGGCATCGAGTTCGAGCTGGTCGGCGCCGGGTACCGCCTCTCGCTCGTGAAGCGGCGCTTCGTCTCCGGGAAGTACATTTGTGATAGTGAAGTGCCGTGATACCGCCGCCGCCGCCGCGACCCGAATATCTATAAACCCCTATATAATACCTATATCTGCATTTGCGGCGCGTTAATTTCTCTCGTTTCCGAGGTTTGGTACCTAATAGGACTGTTTCCTGTCCACGAAAAGTTACGTTTTGTATCACAAATAGACGTCAATTTTTCGATTTAAAAATTGTTAGATATAATTTTCGAATTGTATTATTCGTTAGAGATACGTATTGATGGGATTCTTACTTATTTTCTGAATAGATATTGTGCCATTTACTGTATTTTGTATATTATCACAATGTGTTGTTTGCTGTGCACACGGGTGTAATATCTTTATTTGTATGATAGAAACATTTCATCACAAATTAAAACTGACCTTTTCAAAGATTTTGATAATTGTAAATATTGTCATGACCCCAGGAACTGCAAGCTTTAAAGCAATACTATAATGTGAGTAAGGTCACTTTGATACATTGTAATTGATAAAATTATCTTTTTATTGTTATTAATTAATATATTTGATTTTAAATGTTCACCTTCACGTTTGCTTAGTTAATATTGAGTGTATTTTAGGATGTAGTTTTAATTATCTTTATAAAGGCCTAATAATGATTATATTTTTGTCTCTTTTTCTTCTATGGCCACATTGCAAACACTATTATAAATAGTGTATTTAAAACTTATGTTTCATGTAACAACAAAAGAAGTCGGGCTGTTTAGGAGTAGCCTTGACGACCACAATGCGATCCGTTCCTCATGCCGCAACTCAATTTGTTACTAGGTATTTGTTACAATTTTCATTCAGTCATTGATAACTCTCTTGGCCTAGTTACATGTAGCCTAGAACTAAATAAATAAAGACCCTGTAAGAGCGCTGCAAATGAATTTCAATCGAGCGGTGTCATTACTACGGGACATCCTACGTTCCTGTGCAAATTACGAGTTACAATTCTAGCTCTACATCAACTGAACTAGTTCCCAACGGGTTACACCCAGTGCAAGTCATAGAGCTGCTTTTTTTAAGTGCTCATAATGACTTGGGAGTCGCTAACAACTTCAAACTTAAATCGGCGCAGATTTTGCGACAACTAAAGAGCCTAGTGCAATTTTCAATTCATTCAAAATATGCTGCTGCAGCGCTGAGTCTATTAACAACACGTTAGTCCAGTGTATTAAAAGTTACACAGGAATATGGCAATATTAGTACTAAATATGGCGTATGCGCCTTTTACGCCTTGCTCAAACTTCTTGGATTATCGTTTAGTTAAATAGGTGCTACCAGTGCTACCTATCTAGACTTGGAACAGAATAACAGCATACCTTTTTAAGTATAACATTAAAAAATATGATCTTTTTTTGTTTCAATGAGGGGACTAGAGATTTTCAAAAGACTGTATGTGGACTGTAGCATGTCAATAATTTGCACAAACAATACTTCTATTATATTTGAGTAGTTGCATTGAAAGCAGCTCGGAAGAATTGACTTAACCCATTATCGCGGCCTGCCTTCATTTGTTGTTACAGACAATGGCCACAATTTTTGTAAGCACGTTTTTTATTCATTAGATATTTCTCGTTTATTTTCTAAAATGTATTTTAAGTCCTCGAATCTCTATAAATAACGTAAATGATTTCGATTTTATGTTGAATTTATTAACATTATTTGTTTGATTTACCGATTGGAGTATTGTTAGGTTTATTAATTACCTTTGTATTTTTGATATAATGGTAAGCGAAATTAATGTCAATCATATTATTTCCAGTGATAATCACTTATGAGGATAATTTAAGAATGCACAATGGGGAAATTAAATACAATTAGAAACAATTTTATAAAACTACAAAAAAGTTCAACAAAATTATAGATACATATTTATTTAAATTTACATGTATGCGATTTACTCATTAACTGTAATCTCATTTGTTTAAGTTCGAAGTTATAATCACTAAAGGGTCTGCGAGGCTAGCTGTAGCCTAAAACAAATGGTGTAGATAGAGACAAGTGGTTTAGAAATAAGGCTGCGTCTCCACCGAACAGAGATTTCTACGGATTTTGCAGCTCGCGGCTCGCAGGCTAGCTGAACACAGCTGATTAAAGCAGAAACGTCCCGTGACTTGCGATCGTGAATGTAGCTGTTGTTGCTAACTAGAGCACTAAGCAGTCACATCTTGGCTGCAGGTCAATCCCTGACCAATCGACATTCTGACCTCATCACTTTCATATTCATTGTATTGAGTGACAGATAACACAATATCTACAGGGTTATAGCTGTTCCATAGCAAAATGTTTATGACGCTAGACAAAATGTATGATAACTATTTTTTATTCGCTATTTCAGGGTTGGTCCCGTAGTAATAGTTGTTAATAAGAGTGTGTACTATGAGCCCTTGTCGGCTAAGCATATGCTTTCTAAGCATCTGCCTCATAACCCAGTATTGCCAAATAACAAGCTCCCTGTGCTAGCCTCGCTCTAAGCTCTTAGAGTAAACTGCTCTTTTACCAAAATCAAGGTGTTCATAACAATTGTAAATGTTAAAGGTCAAACCATTTAGATAAACCGAACCATTCCATTTTAAATGTATAATCTCTTTATTTTAAGTACCTAATTCCTTTATTTATCACAATACTACCTACTAAAATTAAGGTGCATAATATTCGGCTGATATAAACTAACTTCCAACTAATAAGAAAGTAAGTTACTTACTGACTTCATCCAGTAAGTAGGTTGCTTATTTTACCTATTAAGTAAATAAGTTACTCACTTCATTTATTAAGTAAGTTACTTCATTTACTAAGTGTGTAAGTTACTTACTTCATCTATTAAGTAAATAAGTTACTCACTTCATTTATTAAGTAAGTTACTTCATTTACTAAGTGTGTAAGTTACTTACTTCATCTATTAGGTAAATAAGTTACTCACTTCATTTATTAAGTAAGTTACTTCATTTACTAAGTGTGTAAGTTACTTACTTCATCTATTAAGTAAATAAGTTACTTACTTCATTTATTAAGTAAGTTACTCCATTTATTAAGTGAGTAAGTTACCTACTTCATCTATTGACTAATTAATTAGTAGTTAAACAGAAATATGCAAATCGAATGAAAAAGCTACATAAGTATGATAAAATATTTTTGTATTCTGTAGAGCGCATGTATTCTAAATTGTATGTAATGTTAAATTGAAATAAAATTGTAATTTTAGCAGTTACTTGTTTAATTATTCAACCAACAAAGAAGAAAATAATCAGTAAGTAAAACGCAATTGTATGTAATTAGTCGCTTTTGTAGGGACAGGAAACAATCCCAAAGGTACATAATACATAAACCAGTCATAAAACATGACATACATAGATAAAATTCGATATTTTCACCTTATCTCGTGTTTTTCTAAGATATGACAGTCACCGGTCTTTCAACGGCCAGCTTGGTCTCGCGCATGAAAAATCGTTAGAATAAAACCGCGTTTTCCATGAATGCCGGATTATTCCATTGATGTTGGAAATTTCCATTGATGCCGCATCTTTCGACTGAGTCTCGGATGTTTCCCGTCGCTACATGTTGCTTGCTGTTACCTAATGTCGAATATAAAGTGGTGGTGCCGTGCGATTGTTTGAAGTTTTTCAAAAATTTTCAGGTGGAGCTGGAAAAGTTAAACGCGGCTACGGATGAGATCAACAAGCTTGAGCTGGAGTTGGATGTGAGTTACTTTACTATATTTTTTTTACACTACAACTAAAAGGAAAACCATAGGTTAAAATTTTTCTCCTCCCTTAAATAAAGCGCATTCAAAAATAAGTCGCGAGTAAATCGGTTTCTTCTAGGCAAGCGTGCTCCATCGTAGACCGCATCGTTGCTTACCATCAGGCGAGATGGCGGTCAAACGCAAGACTATTCTTAGTAAAAAAAATAATTACATATCTCGAAAGTAACCGAAAGTAAAGTAATCGACCGAAAGTGAAGTAACAAATTGGATTCCAAGTCCGACTGTGATTTAGGTCAATCTTTAATCAAATCACCCGAAAGTAAAGTATGAAATTCGATTTGAAGGGTCCGACCATGATTTGGGTCATGCAAATTGAATTTAGATGTAAATGCATGCAGAATTTACATATGTAATTGTGTAGAGTGGGTCTGACGCCGCGACGGCGTTCTCGGATGTAAATAGCAGAGGCCAAGACTCGCTTGGAGTCAACAGAGTAATGGGTAGTGGAGTACAGTGGCGAGACAATAAACGAGCACACTCGACCGAGCGATGATGTTTAAACTGGTACTAATCCTCGCCTATTCTATTCTTATTTAGATGCGCATTTTTCTTAGTGAGGAAATCTAGTAAAATCTCTTTTATTTCAAATAAAAAAATTGTAATCATTAAACGTCTGTTCATAAACTGTTAATAATCATTGAACAGTGATTCAGGTCCATTTTAAACCACATCCTATCCAGATAAAAAGAGAAAAATATGTAGGTTTTTTTTGCTCATTCCTATGTATCACAGAACTTGGCTACAGCAAGAACGAATGTTAAAATACTAAATCCTAATGTCATGTCAGGTGTGCCAATAAAGGATTTTTTTTTAAATTATAAAAATAAATCGTGGTTCTAGTCACTGCCTCATCCAAATATTTATACGAATCGACTACTCGGCCGAGCGCAGTGCTTCACCACTGTACTCGTTACGTGTAATCAGCCCATGACCGTAACCTAGCGAGTCAGCTGGGAGAAATTCAGTCGGAAAATCTGTGGACTATTCGATTAAAACACGAACTACGATTACGTTAGTTTTTTTAATATTTTGTAGTACGATATACAGGAATACAGGGTTTTTAAGAAAGGCAAAATCGAAAAGGGCGCATAATACATCATTATGAACAAATTTAATTCAGCATGAAGAAATCAGCTGTTCCATAGAAAAATGTGAATGACACTCGACAAGAGAGTAGAGTGTAGACAATAGACTGTAGAGCACAGCAGCGCTGTGAGAGGTTTCGTACTAGGGTCAAGTGTTTTCAAAAACTCTACCTTTCGTATAATCCGCTTTGAAGTCAAGATAGGATCCCTTATTGGCTAAAAAAACCTTGGCAAAGGTGCTCTTGTAAACTTACACTTCACACTTATTACTTTTTAAATCAGCATTTGAGTTTTAAACCTCTTGAAATATTTGCATTGAATAAATGTGAAAACCTTTTTTTTTTTATAAAATGTAGAGTTGGTTTTCCGTTGTATTTTTATCTCTATTGTAATCAAGTTATATCATCAAATTCAATGTCATTGCAATAACTTCCTTAGAAATAATTACAAGAATTAACTCGTGAGTTTGATGAAAGGTTACATAATTTTTATCTACAAACTTTTCTTCACTTTTCTTTCGTTGGTTTGAATTCATTACTGTAATTGCTTATCAATTGATCAAAGAACAAGATAGCTAGTGTGGACATTAATTAATAATTCGATTTCATGTATTTGATATCTATAACATCAAGTTTATCGTTTTAATCATGATTGATGTTTGATATTTGACCTGCTATTGTAATTTCTACGATGTGCGATTCTGGTTTCATGAAATTCAAATTGGACCAATCTGGGTTTCCTCAACCCCGGAGTGACTCTGGCCTTCAATTTTCGACATTATTGATTTTGAAGCCGGATGAGTGAGTTTGATGAATGAGATAAGTGACTAAATTGAGTTTTGAAATCAAAATCGGCTTGTTTTGACGACAACAAGAAAATCGAAAATCGAAATGCGAAAATTAGTAGAATGAGCAGCTGGTGTAGTCTGTAGCTGGTGGCGTAAGAGTTTTAAAACTTAAAATTTAAAAAATATAAGGCATTATTTCTCTCCACAGGCTTTCAACCATAAACGTTATTACAAAAACGTTGTAAAGTACCCATTATGACGTCGTACGACATTGTTTATTAAGGACAAGAGTGCTAGACACGGTGGCTGGCCACGTCCGGCTCCTGCTCGTAACAAGATGAAATAAATCCTGTTAGGAGCTAGGGCTGCCAGGATTTCCGTACCTTTGAACCTTTTCACGCGTCACAGTTGGAAGAATAAGGTTGAGGACACGAAACATCCGAAAAATAGCTGTATGTACTTACTAATATTATGAAGGGTAAAACCTCCGGTACTACTGGTCTGATTTCAAAAATCGTATGGAAAGTTACACCATCTATATGCTATATGTATTTGTAAACCACGATGAATTGGGAACGAAGTTCCTCGCATCAACATCATTAGACAAATTAAACTATTAAACTTGCCGGGCGTGTAAGTTTGTAGAGGCTGATAAAATGGCACTTTACAAGACTAATCTACTGCTGCTTATCTCGCAGTTATCTGATTACATTTGAAGAATTCTTTAGTGCCGCCTCGCGACCATTTTTAACACTAACTTTGAGCAAATGGTATGTTTATATCTTTTGCCGAGCCTAAAGTTATCGGTTCGAAATAAGCCGTAAAGGCGAGTGACCGACGAACGAATTGCGTGTCCTGGTAGATTAATTTGTCCTTGATCAAAGGACAATACCCGAGGGCTACCATTCTAGGTTAAAAAGCTTTTGTGTATTGTGTCGTAAATAGCATTTTGGGAAAATGTTTCATCGAAAAATGCTTTACCCAAGATATTATTTTCATTTTATTTTCTACATAGTGGTAAATTCTCTCACCAAAATACTTTTACGGAAAATACAATTGAAAATATGTACTACAAAGGCAACAGTGGCCAATCACAAGCGTTACGGTAGAACATAGACGGCTAAAAACACAACCCTTATTTTTGCCTAGCCATAGTTTTTTAAAAATGCAGTCGAATTGAGACTTCTTTTTGAACTACGTACACAGGGTACACGCCGCAGTACACCTAGTGCAGGTGTACTAGGTGTGGCTGTACTATTGTCTATTCTGTGACTAGGTACCCTAGGTAGCCAGTGGCCGGTCTTGTACCGCATTACCGGTGAAACATTAACTAGATCGCCGGGTCTCTGCCTCGATGACGTAACTTTGGCGCACTGTGACGTGGCGCCTTCGGAGACTGGCTGGCGGTGATATAATAGCTTATTGGATGATGGCTCAGAGGATAGCGTGTTCGGATATGACGACGAGCGTGGGTTCAAATCTTGGAAATGAGCTAAGATCGAATTGATTGTAAGGAAAACATGGTGACCGGTGGTGTATTCTTCTCGGCTGGCTAGCTACCGTCGCGGTGTCTTCCGGCGGACACACTTGAGAGCAGTTGCCATTACGGGCTAGATGTGTATATGATATAGGTATCTGACTTTACATCAGATGAGTTGTGGTAAAACACCTAGCTTGTCAACCATAGAAATATTACTTTATAACGGATATCTGTAATACTTTTTATAGCCCGAAAACTTGTCTACTCACTACACTGGCGTCCAATTCTCAGAGCGCAGCTAGTCCAGCTTTTCCTTTTTCATTGCAGTGGAAGCCATATTATTATGCTTTCTTGACCCTGTTTCACTTTGCTGGCAACCCTACCGCCGTTCTAGATCGCCTGGCCGAGGTGGCAGTGCCATTTAAAGCCAGTTAACCTGTTCTAAATGCTCTACTGGGTTACACGGAATGGTGGTGCTAAGCCGAAAGGAGCTCTTTGTAGATGTATTTAATATTATAACATGAACTCTTTGAGAAGGGACCAACTTTAAAATCGCGAAAAGAAATCAACGGTTTCGTACATTTCGTTGAATGTTAATGATATTTTCTATGGAATACTTAATTTTTTGCTGGTCTCACAGTAAATGTAATTCATAATGATAAGAGGTTTTCGGGCAGGTAGAAAACTAACTCGACTAGTGCTAGTCTATAGAAACTTACTGTCTTTGTACAATGAGCACCTTTTGGTTTATATTTGGAATATAGGTACATGGCTAGGATGTTAACTTACAACTCTTATGATTATGAATGCACTTTAACAATGAACTTTCCTGAGTGCGGCAGTTAGTCACCTGCGGTGGTAACCGTTCCGTGTAACCCAGAATAATATTATGCCGTCGCACATTCTCAGAAAAAATACCACACGTATGGTGCTATGGTCATTCACCATTGAAGCAGAAAGGGCTTTGTCAGGTTTTACCACGATCTCTTATTGTTATTTATATTACAAGGTTCATTGCTGTGATTATTATCACCACTGTTTATGAAATATAATGAAAATCACAAAATAATAAAGTTTCGATTATCATCAGTGGAACTGAGCAGATTATGAAATATTATGGAAAACACAAAAAATTGTCTCCGTATGGGTGACCGCGGGTGGCATTTACAACTGAGTACTAGCGTGGATGGCTGGTTAAATTGTAGGCCTCGGTTGTTTGTCCTATTATAATAACCTGCCATGTCAGAGGCCTTAAAACCCTCCTTGGTCGTTTTAGTAAAAATATTTTTGATTTTTGTTTTTCAATTTTTGATAGCCAACGTACATTCTTGCCGCTCGCTCTTTGTGATCTTAGTTTAGCTTTTTTATTATTTATTTATTACAGTATTTAAAAAATAATTGCTTTAAAACCCCAGTCGGGCTCAGACAGTAATAATGGTAGCAGAACCTCACAAATATTTGCCCGCAATTTTTATATAAAATTCGTTTACGCGCATTCAGTAACAGTAAACACAGGTCCGCCTAGTGTGTAATATAGGGCTTTAAATTTCTAATGTATATATGTTTCTTTTTTGTCTGAATAAATTAATTAACACTAGTATACTAATACAATAACTATATAAGTATGTATTATATTATATGGAATGGCTCTGTACGGTCCATTCCATATAAATTTTGGCAGCTCGTGTCGCCGCTAAAAGCCCGGAGCTTGCCAACTAAGTTTTCACGGAAATGTTTCCTTTCAAATATTTAAGCCAAGTATAAGTAAGGTCTGGTCTTCTCTTACATAATAGAAGCTGCTCCAACTCACTGAGACTATTCACTGAATAATCTGGTAGAGTTTTTGTAGTTTTAATTTCATTGAAATAGGTAAGATAGCCCTGATAAAACACCCTTTCAGCTGTAAGTGGATGTGCAAGAACTTTTGACATCCCATTATTTACAGCATATGACTGAGCCGGCCTTATTGAGTAGCTTGACTGATAATATAATCGGAATCAACTTCATTATGACTAGAAAATAAGGTCTAAGTTTCAAAATGAAACCGATTACTACCGAAACCGAATACTATTCAGTTAGCTTGTTGTGGATTTCGATTGCCAGTCAGTAGTTGATGATATCGGCCGCAGTTCTCTTCCGTTCTTTTTCCGATCCTGCGCCAATTTCATCCACTTAGGTATTTACCAATCAAAAAACCTCGCTACAAACATTTATTTTCCATCGTTGTAATATTTTCGTGTTTACCATTTCTTATTTGGTCTTGTTGTTGGCTATACGAGTATATTAATTATCGTAAAATAGACCACGGAAAATTAACAGAGCCCGGTCCGGCCCCAGGGAGCGTACCCTGGCTGGTGTAACAAATTACCTTTGCAAGTTATTTATGGTAATGGAGCTAACTATTAAACCAAAACGACCTTGAGATTGAAGTAGCTACGTACGAAGTTTTAGCGGCTGGAAAACATATATTCTTATTATTTTAGTTTGCTTTCGTTGTTGTGCTTTGTATTTGCTTTTATTCAATACACATCGTGAAGAAACTTGCATAAGTCCAGAGAATTAATTCAATAGGTACCGTATGTGCATCCACCAAACTATTTGGCAGCGTGTTGGATTACGGGTTAATCACCCTTCGAGGGTGGTAGACCTGGTATTCCAGCAGCAGAATGATTAAAGGTTGAGTTGTCTCTTGTTCCATAATTTGGTCACTGGGAACAACTGGGAACGGAAAAAATGGCATTCCCAAATGTCACCATTGGGGACGTTGAAGGGGGTGATAACTGGGAATGGCCCTTCCTAATTGTTCAACTATGATATTGTTAGATGGATGTATTGCATGGATATACCTAATCAGAGGGAAAGGGCGTTACCTCAGCCGTTCGAGATTATCTCTGTCATCCTCACAAGAAATGTTATGCATTTATTACAAGAGCGAAAGTGACCGAAACAATATCTCTCTCGCTAGAATAAGGCCCCCAGATATTGGGTCCGATCGAACGTTGCTTACTCTTGCGACCTACCACGGTCAAGTCAAAAATTATAGCCGAAAACTCAGTAGTTTTTTTAACTTTAATTAAACTGGTTATCTAAATCCACCATTATGTACTTATAAATAACTTCAAGGTTTCACAAGTTTGTCTTACCATTCCGATTGGAGGAACTACGCAGGTGCAGATAGCGTCACGTACGAGCTATTAGCGTAGAATAACATGTTTGTTGTATCTGTAAATATGAGACGCTGCTTCCCAACGTTTTGCCAGCGGTTTTCCCTTTTTCAGAATCTTTCGCTACCAATTTGAATCCAGTTAGTCTTTTAATAAAAAAACTAAAGAAAAAGCTAGTACTATGTAGATTTTTATTTTATTGTAAAACGTACAATCTGGCATAAAAATCTTGCTTACGTAAAGTCACTCAGTGTAATACAATAGGCCTACAATAAAGATAAACTCTTTCATATCTAGCAAATAAATAATGAAACAGACATACGTAATGTATACGGTATTAGTACTAGCTGCGCCCCTCGATGTATTAAAGTACCAGCTATCCAATAGAAACCGCTAATTTTTCGGGACAAAAAGTATCCTATATCTCTTGATCCATGATATCAACAATTACAATACTTACCAAGTTTCGTTACAATCCGGGCAGTAGTTTAAACGTGATGTGGTAACAAAAGGACAGGCAGATTGCCTCGTCTATATGTAACAAGCTGAGCCCCGCGGTTTCGCCTGCGCGATGATGAGAAACAGTGATGATGAAAAGAGCCATATGTGTTAATCCAGGCCATAAGATACCTCTATTCCAAATTATATTAAAATCATTTTTGTAGTTACGAAAAAAAAACGTTTCATACTCATAGCTTCCCCACTAGGATAATCCTGTATCGGGGATGCCATGGAACACACACAAAGACAAGGACAACTAACATCCAGACCCAGAGCAGACATTTAAATTCATCATTCAAACATCTGCCCGGCCGGGAACGTGGTAACAAGCATTCAGACACACACACTTTCGTATTTATTTTCTTATTATGATAGACAGTTGTGCAGCGCGGCGCGGGGGCTCCAATTGACCCAATCTAGCGCTCCATGGCCCCGCACCTCGCCTCATTGGATGACTCCTGATTTGGTCACGACACCTATCGTATCATTAAAGTCATATTCTTTAACACAGGTACTATAAATCATGAGTGGATGGGAGAATAGCGGTAAAGAACGACTGAAAAACATACATATAAAATGTTAACTAAATAATTTTGTTATTTGTTTGCAAGCCCTAATATGTACCTAAATATTTTTGAGTTACAATAATATTACAGTCATGCGTGTCGAACCGATAACCTCCTTTTATGAAGTCGGTAATAAAAACGAAGTGAAGAGATATGAATGAGAGTTCACTGGAAGAATCGTACATAGTATATAGGTACGTACTGTACCTGCCCCACGTGACTGGGATAACGAACATTTATATATTATTCGGTATTGAAAGGCTTGCGTTTGACTGTTATCTCGCCTGATGGTAAGCTACGATAGAGCATGCTTGCCTAGAAAAAACCGATTCACTCGCGACTTGAAGGCACCTAGATTATATCTATCGGGAAACACCCACTCGAGCAGTGCGTTCCACACTCTAGCCTATAGCACACATGAAGTTCTTTCATACAAGCAAGTCTCTCGCCTATTTGATGATATAGTCTGACTATTCTCTTACGTAATATAAACAGAATTTATACAGGAAATGCATTCCTCAGCCTTAACTGCGTCTCGTATCCGCATACGGCGAGCCCACCTGGCGCTTGCCGGCAATAGGCCGTCAATGTATTACCGAATGCTTTATATTAAGTAGGACCCAATTGAAGTTGAAGATTTTGCCTATTTAAGGGGCCTTACTTATAAAGCCTGTTTAAAGTTAATCATTGCTTAAAGTTTTTCATCTTTTTACGCACGTGATATTTCACTTTAACATTTCACTTCAGCGAGAAGTTGGCAGAGCATTTTATGCAGTGAACTTTAAGCAGTCTACAGGGTTATTCATAAAGGGTATGCTAATCCGAAAAGGGCTCATAGTACTCATCATTATAAACAACTTTTACTATGGGACCAACCCGAAATTCGCGAAAAAAAATCAGCTGTTCCATAGAAAAATGTCAATGACACTCGACAAATTGTATGGAACAGCTGATTTTGTTTTCGCGAATTTAGGGTTGGACCCATAGTAAAAGTAATCATAATGATGAGGGCTATGAGCCCTTTTCGGGTTAGCATAACCTTTATGAATAACCCTGTATATAAGTAAGACTCAAAAATTCTATTCAAATAAACTGAGCAAGTAAGTGCTTTCAAAATTTCATAAAAACTAGATTAACCATACTCAAGTTCTCGTTGGACAAATACAGGGTTATAAGGAAAGGGTATGCCGAAAACGACTCATAGTACTCATCATTATGAACACCTTTTACTATGGAGCTAACCCAGAAATCGCATAAAAAAACAGCTGTTCGATATATTTTGTTTAGCGTCACTGACATTCTTTTATAGAACAGCTGATTTTCTTTTTGCGATGTCCGGGTTTGTCCTATAGTAAAAGTTGTTTTGGATACCCTTTCCTTGTAACCCTGTATACAAATACTGATCCCAGAATCTGAGCTCGTCGCTTCCGTTGGTCAATAAGAAACTTCGATTAATCTCTCCATTAATCGTAATGAATATCCGCAAGTAAGCTAGCTTTATTAGGTTTTGTGCCTTGTTTTTCTGTTTGCTCTGCGGGATAACTCAATCTAATGGAGGTTTTTATTGAATTCTATTTACGTAATGCCTAATGGCCTATGCAGAGAGAGAGACATGTTATATAATGACAATATTGAAATGCCAGATGGATGTTGTATATGACGTAGAGGAATATTACGCTATTGTAATCTGATATTGGAACGTACTTTAATATACTAGATTCGTTCCGCGGTTTCACTTTGTTTTCCTAAACCACCCCGGTGTTAGATATTGTTCACGCCAGAAATTACAAGCAAAACAACAAAAGAAATACAAGAATAACAATGCTTAAAACTAGTGCAATGACTAGCGGCCAGTTTTAAATTGTATTGACAATAACAAATCGGTATAGATTTTTTTGAGCTTTTGCGAGACTCATGGCTCATAGATAGGGATTGCTTTTATGTTTTACACTTTGACTGCTGAAAACACATACCACGTGTTTTCCTTTGTGCAACGCGAATGCGGCTACACATGCCTGGCGCGTAAAACAACAGCAGCGTAGCAGTTAACAGGTTAACTGCTGCTAATAATCAAATGCGTTTGCATTAACTGCGGCTAATAATCAAATGCGTTGTGTTTTACGCGCCTGGCGTGTGTAGCAGCATTCGCGTTGCACAAAGGAAAACACAAGATATGTGTTTTCAGCAGTAAAAGTTTTAAGTCCACAAATACTAAAATTGCTTATTCCTTACAGGAGTCGATGAAAAGGTTCCATCTGCAGCTGAACGACACGTCCAGGCGTCTGCAGGCGCTGACCAAACGGCTGGGCACGTGCGTGGACCGGTCCAGGCCTTACTACGAGGCGCTGGGACTGGCTGCCAGCGCACGGGCGGACTGCCAGAAGGCGGCTGTGCAGTTTCAAAGAGCTAGTGGTGAGTTAAAGGCATGGTAGGCGTCTCCAGGCGCTGACCTAACGTCTAGGCACGTGCGTGGACAGATCCAGGCTTTACTACGAGGCGCTGGGGCTGGCTGCCGGTGCGCGGGTGGACTGCCAGAAAGCGGCTTTGCAGTTTCAGAGAGCTAGTGGTAAGTAAAAGGCATGGTAGGCGTCTCCAGGCGCTGATCTAACGGCTGGGTACGTGCGTGCACAGATTCAGGCCTTACAACGAGGTGCTGGCGGCCGGCGCACGGGCGGACTGCCAGAAAGCGGCAGTGCAGTTTCACAGAGCAGGTGGTGGCTGGTGGTGAGTAGATCAAGATATGGACCTAGACCTAGAATGATACGTAGATTTTTAAAGTGATTAAAGATGCACAGTAAAATGAAAAATATTTTATTATCTTTTCATTAATTTTTCCTTGTTTTTTCGCCGCAAAACTGGTTTAAGAGAAGAGAAAATCAGAAATTATCCAAAACAGCCTAAAAATCTAAATTTTAATTTTAGGCGGTAACGAAATAATTATTTTGTCTTAATTACTGAACTCTTAAGTAAACTCAAAGGCGCCGCCTAACCTTGCCCCGACCCATGCCGTGAAGACATTCACTCGAAACTACAAACACGCCAGAGTCGCTTACTTCCCAGTGAGGTGCAGCCCGTGGACTCGTGGCATAGATACGTGAATTAGATCAAATTGAGCTAGATATCGCGTTACAACGACCGTCTGTCTGTACATGTGTTAACGTGCTCAAATTATCGTATCGTATGATACGCATTGTGCTGTATATATGTTTTTATTTAATTGACCTTCGGTGGCCTAAAATGTTGACAACAAAAAAACTGACCCTACACAACAGGTATTAAGCAAAGAGTAGTGTCAAAACTGACTTTGGACCTCAGGTTTGGACCAACAAAATGTCATGACGCATTTCATTGCATAACTCTCGAGTTTTCTTGTTCTTCTACTCTACAGTCCCACTAACATTTTTTCTTGAACAGCAAATGGTTTCTCGATTTTAGGATTGGTCCCATACTAAAAATTGTTACCTAGTCTATGAGTACTACGACCTATGAGTACTACCTTTATCGGCTTATCATACCCTATTCTTCTTATCTATCTATATATATAAAAATGAAACCCGTTTTCCTTGGTCACGGCCTCACGCGTGAATGGCTGGACCGATTTCACTAATTCTTTTTTTGTTGTATTTGTTATTATTAGTAGAAGGTTCTTACGGAAAAAAATATTAAGAAAATCTCTCAGAAATATTGAAAAACCCTAAAAACAGCCCTTTTATTTTTCCCATACGTTTTCTAACTAAAACGAGCTTTATTGCTATTGTATAAAGTTCATATTGAATTGCAAGCACTCACTGTTGTTTAAGCAATGTAGGTATGTTCCTAACGTCCAAGAGTCAATTTGCACTTTATTACCTCTGTACAAAGTTCAAATTCAATCAAATCTATCAAAACAGTGTGCGTTTTATACTGATAATTTTTACTATAAATTGACAAGTTAGCATCAACAAACTACGGTTGCTATAGTTACGCAATAGCATGAGAATAGAGGTTATAACAAAGAGTTCCTATAATTATTCTCAACACCTTTGGTCACGCCATCACGCGTGAACGACTGGACCGATTTCAATTTACTCTACGTTTATCCCAAAGTCTACCCGTGCGAAGCCGGGACGGGCCGCTAGTAAGCTTATATATTTGCAAATCTGTCCAATCCTCTTCAGATAGCTAGCTCATGCTTATCAGCCGATGCCACGGGTTACGCAACAGTGACCAGTTACCACAGATACCGCCTTCCGGCTCCGGTGCCTCCCCTTGGCAGCCGCCGGGTCAAGGGCGAGGATTATCAAGTTATTTATGAACAGAGGACACCGGAAGGGCGGAATGCCCGGGGAAAGCGATACAACGGAGTTGTTTTCCGAGATCGCTTTGCGGTTTTGCAGTTCTTACTTTCAACTTTTCAGTTTTTTAATTCGATGATAGGCTTGCGTTTGACCGCCATCTTGCCTGATGTTGAGTTTCCATAATTTGGCTTTAGATGTGCTGGCTGGGTACACTTCGACAACGATTATAATGAGCATCGACAAAAGTAGAACAACAGTTAGTTGTCTTTATGCTCTGTTTAGTATCCAAGAGACAAACTTAGTACACGTCCATAACCTGTGTCGGTAATGACAGAATTTAAAACACTGATAAACTTTAAGCACATTTTATAAGTAAGATCCTTTTTATCTATGTTTCGCACCGTCAATGTATTTTTTCCGTAATAACCTTCTACTGAGCATAGGCCTCTCTTACCATTCATCCCGGTCCTGTGCCAATCTTATCTAGGTTCGACCCGCGATTTTTACAGATAGAACACACAGATTATGTAGGATGTATACTTGTACAATGTGTACTGGATACGTCTGGTTCGGAATGCAATGGGGGAGGAGCGGGAGCGCAGGAAACACCTTATCAGCGAGTACCTACTGCGTTCAATTTTAACTCGGCCCTATGTTACGTGCATCATGGGTATAGGACGCATCTACAAACAAACATTACAAAAATAACCTGTATGTGTATTATTTTCTTGGTTGATGGCTAGAAGTCTCACTACGTCTTAGAAGATCAGGTGCACTTTTCATGCTACAGTTTTTTTCATGCCCATAGGTGGTAGTAAACAAGCAAACAACCGCCTGATGGTAAGCAACCACCAGCGCCAATGGACATAATAACAAAAGAGGCGTCACGGATACGTTGCCAACCTTTTAGGACTCTATTAGTTCCTCAGTATTCTAGCTGTTCATAGACCATTGACAAGTTTTAATGTCTTGCAAGATTTCTTAAAGCAACGAAGCTAAAAACAATAAAAATTGTATGAAATATAAAACAACTAGCGGCCCGTCCCGGCTTCGCACGGGTAGACACTATAAATTGAGATGTGAGCTATCCTATCTCCTAAGTTAGATCGAACTGCACACGGTGTGCAAATTTGATTGAAATCGGTTAAGTAGTTTAGGAGTCTATAGCGGACAAACAACGTGACACGTAATTTATATATATTATGATAAGTTAGTTGTATTGTTGTATGAATCACAGTAACTTATTATAAGTGCGATAGTATCTATGAGTCTTTGTATCAATTCTAATCGGTTGAACTGATCTTAATGCAATTTGACAAATAAATAGCAGCACAAGAATATCTTAATATATCTTTTAATACGAAACTGGAAAATACTGGTTTATTATTCTTATTATTCTACAATAAAGATACCCTATCCTAACTGATATTATAAATGCCAAATTGAGTTTGTTTGTTTGTACGGTTTTAAACCTTAACTACTCAACATAATTATCATCATGAGTTTGCGTACACGTTGTCAGTTACAGAAGAAAACTTAGGCATCTTTTCATCATCATAACCACCATCAGTTCATCACCATCACCCTTTTACATCACCGAGGGGGTAAAACATCGCAGCTAGTAATACTGCAAGAATACCTTCAGGCTTCGCCAACAGAGGCGCAAACAAAACATATAATAGTACGTTCGCTAAAATGAATCGTCGCGTAAAATCAAATCTTTGTTACGTTATACGACTAATGCCAATGAGATTTATATCATTGACTAATGCTACATATAGTACCGAAACTTACGATTTTTTTTATTGTACCAGTGATACGAATATTAAATATACTTCTAGGAAAACAAATAATTCGAAAAAAAATCTCCTGTTTTCAATCGAATAAAATTGATCCTACACATTTTAACTTATTAATTTAGGTCAAATTTTGACTTTAAATAGTTCTGTAAAAAAAAAGCCATTTGTAGTGATACTGTGAGGCCTCAGATCCAAGTAGAATGGCAGATAAAGCATTAGATACAGGTGAAGCCAAAAAACTACCCTACTTCAAGCACATATTGACGCATAAAAACTACCCTTATTGCTACTTATTTTCTTGTCCACGTTCTCTGAGCAACTGACGTAAGAATTGACGATTGATTCGGGTAGTTTTTAAGCGTCAATATGTGCTTGAAATATACTCCCACGGGCAGTAGGGTAGTTTTTTTGGCTTCACTTGTATCTAAAGCGGGACTCTATCTGCCTTTCTACTCGATCTGAGGTAGGGGCAGTCGAATATGTGCAGTAATTTGACTATACTCGACCGATAACGTGCAGAACACACGTGCACGTCTGTACGTGTAGCCGTGATAAGATACAACTAGTTTGCAGAGGAAAATGGCGGCTATTTCGACCTTGGTAATGGCGTTGTGGGCTGTTAAAACATGAACGATTTTCATGAAAGAAACCATTGTTTTCGTCGTACCTTTAGGTACTAAAAGCTCTAAACGGGAGGAAGTATATTATTAGGATTATAAGGAAAGGATATGCTAAGCTAAAAAGGGCTCATAGTACCTACTCATCATTATCAACAATTTTTACCAAAGTGAAAATTGATAATTATGAGTAGTTTGATCCTATTCGGTTAGCATACCCTTTGCTGATAGGTAAATATGTAGTAACTATTAAGGCAGATTTATTTTTCTCAGCAAACAGTATGATGGGATATTTGTGTGGAGCTTTCCGGCCACTTTCTAGCTAAATTTAGAAGTTTTACGTCACGTTTGCCCATAACAGGTCTGCGCCACCCAGAACCTACAACTCTTAGAATTCAAGACTCTGTGTGGCACAGCACTGCGCTCGTCACCCTGAGATATAATCGTTTAATCTCCTATTTGCCCTGAAATTTTACTGGAAACAATGCCCTTTCAACCGGAACACAGTAATGTTTGCACAAAGTTGTAAGCTCGAACGTGTTGTTCCAGAGCTGCACGCGGCGGCGAAGGAGACGGTGACGCTCGCGGAGCAGCGCTTCGTGAGCAAGCAGGACGAGTGGCAGTTCGACAGCAACTGGCAGGAGGTGCTCAACCATGCCATCATCAAGGTGAGCATATCTTAACCTCACTACACTCTTTTTTTAACCTCGACGTAAAAAGAGGGGTTTTATAGGTTTAACGTGAGTATTTGTGTGTGTCTGCCTGTGGCTTCTTAGCTCCCAAACGGCTAAACTTTAGATTTTTTTGTTTTGAAAATTTTGAATCAGTTCTTTTGTAGTCGGGAGTTTTTTAAATGTACTTTGTGTTTTTTTATGGTTGCGTAAGTTACAAGATCAGTCTTTATCGTTGAAGGCTAGAAATTTCAAACAACTGTATAAATGTTTCCAAGAGCTTTTAGTAGACGGCACCTCTTAGTAGATAGTGTCTTTTAGTATTGAAGGCTAAAACACAATTCGCTGCACCAACAAAGTTAGTCACCAGACTAAAACTTTGTCCGCCCACAACCTTCTCGCTTCATTATTCTGTCTGCAAACCTACGAGAGTGAAGGGCTTCACACACAGCAGCTATAATGTAAAGATGTACATTATAGCACGATACATCTCATTACATCTTTCCATAGAAATCGTCAGGAGACTACACAGGACAGCTATAATGTATATTTTTACATCCTGACGATTTCTATGGAAAGATGTAATGAGATGTATCGTGCTATAATGTACATCTTTATATTATAGCTGCTGTGTGTGAAGCCCTTAAGGCTGACAGGAGTTGACGATATATGATCAGATCGATCGATGGACTCTAATTAGCAACCAGAATATCAGAACTTCGTAAAATCTGCCAAGAACAAAAACCACACAAACCTTTGATTTGTCTGAGAAATTTTAGATTACGTATCACAGTATATGTAATATCGAATAAATTGTAGTTCTATATAACTGCATTTTAAATAAATATTAATTAAAATGTGCACTTTTAATAAATGTATTATTTAACATGTTATAACCATTTTCATTGCAGGTCATGGACGCCGAGAAGCGAAAGGCGGAAAGTGGACGCGAGCACCAGAAGAAAGCGGCGGCCTGCATGGCGGCCGATCGGAAGGTAACCTGGGTGTTACCACATTTATTTCAAAACCAAATATAATTAAAGCATTATTAGTATTTTTATGTTCAATCTAAATTATAACTAACCAGTTTTTATTTCTTAATCTGGCTTATATTTTTAGAACACATATATAATTTTATTACGAATCGAATATTAATAAACTAAATACTAATACACATACATGCAAAGAAGCGTCTGTAGACTTCACACTTACACAAATAACACGTCAGAAATTTTTGGAGCACTCTGCTCCAGATGACGCTATTCGAATCATCTGCAAAAATGTCTAAATGCTTGTAATCACCAATGTGTCATAACAACCTTGTCATGTATTTTCAGGTGGCATATCTTGAAGATAACCTTAAACGGAACATCATCAAATCTCGTCTCTACTTCGACGAGAAGAAACTGTGCGACGAGGAGCTCCAAGCGCAAAACGAGAAGATCGAGAAACTGCAGCATCTCATCGCAGACGCCAAGTACAGATACTCCAAGTCTTTGAAAGCTTTGGAGGAAATATCCGAGGAAATTCACAGACGGCGCGGCGAGTACCCGCCTGGCAAGGATTCCATACCCGTCGGACCGAGGGAACCGGGCGTCGGAGCTGAAAGAGACCCTGTGCACGATGAGAATAAGACTCAAGATGAAGACTCGAGCCTCCAAGAGCTGAGACTGCGCGTCCGAGAACTGGCACTAAAACCGATCGACAAGGACATCGAGACTGACGAAGCTTGGGCTTTGGAGCTAAACGAAACCATCAACAAACTCGACCAGCTACTCATGATGAAAGAAAGCAACCAGCAGAAGAAATCCAAATTCACAGCGAGCTTACCTGCGAATGCTAGCGCGCCTTCAACTAGCGCCAAACAGGGCCGCTCGCCGCCTAGCGACACTTGGAAAAACGACACCAATTTGATGAGGACCAAATCGATTAGCCGCGAAGTGATTTATGAACATACCAATCCTCCAATAAGCAGGTCGGAGAAGTCTAAAAGCATGATGTCTTTAGACGTGCTCGCTCTAGCCAGAGACACTACAATAATGGACAGAGAATCATACCTCAAAGCGGTTATAGAAGACAAGTCGCCGACAGGAACGTATACGGAGAGCAATTCTGACAGAAACGAGAGTCCCGATGAAATTTTGATGGTGGAATGTGACTCGAGCGACTCAACACAGAATCCTGTGATAAGAATGACGAGCTCTACTGTTTCCGATAGTGATAACAGCTAGAGGTGAAAATACAGGTTACCCACATTGAATAATGACTACACAATGAACAGCCATTAAATAGTCTCTATTTTCTACCACATAGAGTTGCACTCTGCACTGTTTAAAAATTTTGGAATATGTATTATTGACTTGGGTCTAGATGTCCTTGTAATGTGTGAACGAATGTCTGACGTAAATAATGCAAATATTTTAATCGTTTTCGAGTTTTTTACATGAAAAGTTTAAATAAAAATTCGTAAAATGCAGTTTTGTGTTCATGTAATTTTGTTTTGTAGAAGTCTTAGGATGTTAACACGTCATTCAAAACATATGACACACTTTTAATTTTATAAAATAACATTATAAACATAATTAATAACAATACCATAATGTTTCCAATTATACATTATCGTTTACATACAAAATCATACAATAACATTTACATAAATCGTTTCACAAAAAAGATTACGTTAGTTATTATATCGATATCTAATTGCAATCTCCGACGGGAAAAACTGACAAACTGAAGTGGGCGTGAGCTGGCTACGTCGGTCCAGGGATAAATGAACCATGGCAGGAACCATGACCACCTGTGGGCAGGAACCTCCCACATAATGACATTACCACGAGATAAGCAGAAAAAATTGACGAGACAAATAAGTCTTTATAGCTCAGAATAGATAGAAAAAGAAGAAATGGAATTTCTCTGCGATGCGATGACAACATCTGAAATTAACCATAAAACATATTAACTAGATTTTTAACTTCTCTATGACAAATAATATAATAGACCTCCGACAAGAAAACACAAAAAGAGTTTTATAAAAATGTCAATTGAGAATAGCAATACTGTTATTGAATTTCGGACTGTGACAAGTCCTGCATGTACAATAAATACATCCAGTAATTGTACATGTGTGTGTCCTTGAAACTTCGGAGCAAGTCTCGGGAACGTATCATAGTTGCTCCAGTAGCGAAGAAAACAAGAAACGGACCATTCATAAGCAAAGTTGATATCATGTTATCAACTCAAAATGGTGCCTTGATTTTTCTTTTCCTACAATAAAATAATCGAAGACTTAGACGGTTGGTACTTAAGAAGGTTGTAGAATTAGATTATACTATACTAATATAATTTAATATATTTATAATGATTTAAAACTAAACGATATGAGGGTTTTCTGACATACTCATAAGAATAAGATAATTATATTTTGTAGAAAGTATCTAGTTTACAATGCATTTATTTTAACATTTTTAACCAGAAATTAAGGAAAGACCACCTGGTTCTGTGATTCAGTTGATTCCGCGATATGTATTTTCGGCATTATGGGCTACTCAGTGTCACTTGTATGAATATCTTGTACTCGTTCGTATTGTATCAAAGTAAACGTTTAATACCCACCGAGATTTCAAGAACAGTAGGCCTAGCATAATATCTGACATAAAATGCGTAGCACTGTCAGGGGCGCCCGTCAAGGCGTAAATGGCTAAATACTGCGTGTATCCCACTATTTCTATAGGTATCTATATTAATAGAAATACTGGGCCTGATTCAGACGAACTGTCCCACTATTTCTATTGCTGTCGGCTGCGACAAAAGAAACTTAAAAATTATTTTAAAAAGAATTATTTTAAAAAATGGCAGATTATTAATTTGTTCTCAATTTTTTTTTTACACCGAGAAGTCGTGTTTTAATTTTAATCTATATTAAAAGTGGTAAACTTTTCAAATAACATAACTGTGTTTTTTTGTCGCAATAGAAATAATGGGATATCATTTGTAAAAACCGCTGGTCTAACTTTTTCTATTTTGTATTTCCATGGAAATAGTGGGATACACCCTAAATACTTCCCATCAGGCAAGATGGCGGTCAAACGCAAGACTATCATTAAATAAAAAAGAACCGAATACTCGCTACGTATTTTACGTCAGAAGTTATGCATGGCGTAACTGAATGGCAATTAATGCACTTTGTCGTAAGCCTTATATAGTGCGATGCTTTTAAAGCTGGTTTACGAGACGAGATGGGCACAACTAGCTAGGTTTATTTCCTGCGCCAGTTGCTATGGCAGAGTATCCATACGACAATGTCTATTTTAGATGCATTTTTCGTGTCGAGGCGTAGTCAAACCTGGACTCCACAATTCCTCTTAGATTGGATTAATAAGTTTCTTGCCTTGTCTAAATGCTTCGACGACTGATTGAATGATGACATCATGACAAATAAGGGTATTATATTATTATAAAGGCTGGTCAAATTTAAACATTGTGCGGGAAAAATACCGCTCATGACCAGTGGGGCCGAAGCGGCTGGTAGAGAGCAGAATAAACGACAATATCTCACTAACGTGAAATGTCACTTGCAAAAACAAGAATTTGTACACTGATTAAGTTTAACCAGCGCTTATGAATAGTACTCGGAAACTCGAACTAAAAATTGTAAACCAGTTTCAACCGCCTCGCACCGTTCCCTTAGTACGTTTCTAGTCTCGCGTGGATTTGAAGGGCCATAAACTCCATAAAGCCTGCTTACTAAATCGCTGCTCAAAATTCTCCGTCTTGTTTTCGCAAGTGACATTTCACGTCGGCGAGTTGTGGGAGCATTTTAAGCAGTGTTTATGAGTAAACCCGAAGCGTGTAATCTCACCAATTTCATGTAACTGCACCAATAAATATATTTTCTGCACGATTTAAAGTCTACATAATGTTGATCACCGTAATGTTACCTGTACACCTTCACGTTTTATACTCCATGTTAGTGTTACGTGTTTTTGGTCAATAAATAAAGGTTGAAAACTAAGCATCGCTTGTTTGTCTGTGATACCTTACAACCGAACTTCTTTGGATTTTCAGGATTCCGTGGTTAACTAAAGAACCCTAATGGTGGCACTTCACATTGCTATTTGAATTTGTGTATCTGCCGAATAAAAAGGGACGCAGAAGCTATGCAGACTGCATTTTTATGTTTTAGTTAGTTTCCTGTTTACACATCACGGTACTTTTTCGCATTACATATAGTAGAATAACATTAACATAACTTGATAGCTCAAAAAGTAATAAAACAATCAAAAATAAATTCATGATCCATTTATTTTCTTAAACGTTGAGAAATCAATTCTTCCAACATAACCAAGGACTTAGGAAATAGTGTAACAATACAGAGATACAACATTCACTATACGATAGGAGGAAGGCACTTCTAGAATGGAACATCTATAATAACTATAGTTTTTTAAATCTTTAGACTAGGCACAAAACATTAAGAACTCAAGAAGTTAAGCTTTACAATTACAATAAGCCAGTCTGTGCACGGACGATCGATCCGAGGCTCGTATGGGTTGATTACACGTAACGAGTACAGTAGCGAGACAGTAATGGGCATCCTCGGCTGAGCAAAATCATGGTTCTAGGTGACTCGCCTCGTCAAAATGTGACAAAGTGAGTACTCGGCCGAGGGTACTAGATCTTCACTGTAATCGTTACGTGTAGTCAACCCATAAACATTTTGACGAGGCGAGACAGTTCCTAGAACCTTGATTTGTGTGTTCGGCCGAGTGCGTCCATTTACTGTCTCGCCACAGGACTATGCGTGCATTGCTAGAGCCCGTTTTTTACTATAAAGCTTAGCTTCGGCACTTGTAATGTTTTTTGCTATGGGCTACGTCTTGAATACAGGGTGTAACAGAATTCATTTCATTAGACGCTTGAGAAAAAAATTCTTACGAAATGACCTCAATAATATTGTATTCATGAAATAGCTTTATTTATTTACATTATATTCTAACTCTGGCTGTAAGATATGGCGATAGTACTACAATTATTTTCGGTCCTTTCGCATGTGGGGTAAAGTGGTTTACTCCTTTTTGTATTTTGTTATTCGTCTTTTATAAACGACAACAAATCAATTAAAAAGAGACGAGATTGCGATTCAGTGGCTAATACTTCTAACGTTAAATGAATGCGTTTCAAAGTACACCCTTTATACCAGACTGCTTCAAGACTCAAGAAATAAATCAATTTGATAGAAAAATACATCTAATCTAACTAATACATTCAATAAAATAGCATATCGCACATCATTATAGCAATTGTTTAAACAATTATATTCAATATAATTATATTTTTAATTCAATATCTCGACATGATAATATTTACAATACTGAACAAGAATGTAATACGATTGTAACTTTCTGTAGATAATACAAGACGTCAAAGTCTGTTACCTAAGTATTCATATATTATGTAATTATAGTAAATGGATAATACCATACATAATTTTATTTAAAACTATATTTTATAGGAAGGAATTGGAATCTCATGATTATTATACGTTATAGCTTCAATTCCATTGAAGAATCTTGATCGTTTAATGATATTTTTGTAAAATAGAGTAATATTCATTATAATTCGAAAAATGTGTATATCGACGATAAAGTGATAAATGAACATAAAAATATTGAACCATATTAAATATATCAATGAAATGATTTTCATTTTTAACATTCATTTTGTACTACTTTACATAAATAAATCATTAGCTATTCGTATAGTCATACAAAACAAAATGACATCCATTATTTGTAGATATTTCATGCATAAAAAATAAATGTATTAAACAATCCGTTTCAAAGAAAACAGAAAAAACCCGCCTTGTTTCAAAATTGATAAAATAGCACCCCTATGAAATATATGGGTAGTATCCGCTTACGCCCAATAGAGGGCGCAGTCCACATTTTTTTTAATTATTCTATCGAATACGTACCACATGTTTCTCGATAGTTTTTGTGCTAGGGGTACAGTTCTTACAAAAATAAACCTTTGTGCAAAGATCAAAAGCCGACTGTAAAACAAACAAAAAATATATACTTATTGTCTACCAAGAAAAGATCACATGTGTAAAATTAATTAAAAATACAACAACACTGTATGTAATAAATAACAATTCAGAAAACAAAATATATCTAGCGATCTAAATGTAGGTTATTTTAGATCTAAGCTAGCAACACTGGGCAGTGATAAAAATATTCTTCAAAAAAAGTTCCTCACCGAGTAAAATTACTTGAAAAATAAAATACTAAAATGAGGTTGTATGGAATAATTACTAAAATATAGGTACACCGTTTTGTACGACAAGTTATTATTGTATATTTAAACGCATTTAAATGCATAATTATGAATAACTATTGTACTAATTAAATTATAATTTGGTGCCGTGACCAGGATAAAATCGTCTCGAAACATTTATTTATTCATATTCAAAGGACGATTTTAACGTTAAAATATTAAGTTAAACATCAAATGTAACCAAAAACGGTTAGTTAACGTTTCTACGTCATCACGTAAACTGTGACGTCACTGCTCAAACGCGTGTGCAATCCGACAAAGAATAATGAACTCGTTTGAAAATGAAAAATTGAACTAGTTGCCATCTCATTTTTTCCTAAAAGTCAAAAAGAGATAAATAGGCACACCAGAGTGCCTATTAAAAATAAAAATGTAATAAAAACAGCGTTTAATATTTGGTGTATGAAGTTTGGAGTTTTTAGGCCGTTAAAGTTTCCCAACGGCTTCGTCGGTTGTTGTAATGGACAAACAATAGGGGCCTATCAGACAGTATTTTGTAGAAATGGCTAATACCTACGCCAAACACAAAATTTTCAGGAGACAACTTTTTCATGGAAGCTTGAAAGATTTTCTATAGTCACGCCATCTTCCTCTCAAATTATTTCATAGTAAAAAGAAAAACCAAAAACTTTATTACAACAAAAAATACTTGTAAAATCAACTAAAACCCGCTCTCCTGAAAAGTTTCGTGATTTTTTTAAACTTCCTGTCTGATTTTGTAAATTTCTTGTCGGATTACACACAAAAAGCTCTTCAATACCCTCTCGTGTCACATATTTGGCCAGTTCGTCCTCTCATTTCGCTAGTGTCCCCGGTTACAGCTTGGCGCGCGGCGTGCTGACCACCTCGCGCCACCAGGAGGCTCGCTGGAACGCGCCGGGGTGGCTGAAGAACTCCTTTTGCAGGTTTTGGTATAGCTGTGGGGAAAACATAATTGAATATCATTTTTATTAGGGTTGATATGGGTTGTGTAAATAAATATTTAAATGATATTTTAAAGTTAAAAAGATAGCAATGTCAAAATGTCAAAAATAGCAATGCCATCTCCGCATTAATGCTACTTTTAGTACTTGTTATCCAAAAATTAATGGTTCCTGCAGGATAGCGGATCGAATCGCGGAGTGTAGTTAGAAGTGAGGTTTAATTATCAGTAAGATTTATGTTTTTTTTTTTTTTTTTGTGAAAGAATTTTTTTTTTGTGATTTTTATTTTGATGTTTTCTCAAAATAATACTTTAGTTCTTATTACTACAACATAAGGTCTACTATCTATAACCCTGCCGTCACTCCGCTCCAGCACCGAGTCGAGCACTTAGTCTGCACAACCCTCACCATATCCACCTTAGCTCTCCCTGCCTACATGCTACTTTGGACCTTATTACTACAGTATAAGGTCTACAATCCCTCACCCTGCCGTCGCTCCTCCCCAGCACCGAGTTGAGCACGAAGTCTGTCGGCGCGAGCGCGTCCACGACTCCAACTATCTCGCTCTTCAGGTCGGCGCAGAGCTCCAGCACGGCCCCCCGCAGGAGGCCCGCCAGCGCCTCCCCTGACCCCAGCCCCCCTTGGTACAGCTCCACCAGGTGCTCGTCTAACGCTCGTAGCCCGTAGAGGTAGAATAGCTTGCTTAGCACTAGAAAACGAGAAAAGAAAACAATTTAAAAATAAATAAAACCTGAGACGTCACTTTCCAATCAAAAATGAGTCGTCTGTCTAGAACACACTAAAAACTTACAAAAAGAAAATAGGTACTTTTTAGGCAAGCATGCTAAGTATACACATCTTCGACCGTATCGTCTTGAGCTTGGAGTAAAAACCCCTTCTCACCTGGCTGCAAAGCCTCCTCCTTCTTATCAATGGACTCCAGCGCGTATATGACAGCCAGATACTCCGCGTACGCAGTCGTCAGCTCCTTCCACTTGTAGACCTGCGCGGCGGCGCGCGCCTCGAACTTGGAGAGGCCTCGGGACAGCTCGGTGTCGTACGTGTGCTGCGTCTCTTTCAGGAGGTAGCAGAGGAGCCATTTGTAGGTTGATGTTATGACTGGAAGAGGAAATTGTTGGTTAATTAGTACTACGAGTAATTCACTAAAAATGCCAGCCATATTGTATAGGCGAAAGTGTGTGTAAAATATAAATATTTCTTTACACTAAAACGACAAAGGATTTGAATAAATTGGCCTGCGCGGGCGGCCTCGTACTGTCGGAGTAGCCAGTTGTTCTCTCCCTATATTATACCCTAATCCGATGACAATAAGGTCCACTCACATTCTCGATTTATTGATTGACCCAAAACCTCTGCGCCATGAAATTCTGGTACTCCCTGAGGAAAGCCACGCGGTAGCACGTTATTCTCTCCCCATTTTATACCCTAATAGACAAGTAATAGGGTCCACTTACATTCTCGACTCTTCAGCTGCTCAGTACTCGTACACCTGAACTTCTGCGCGCTGATCTCCTGGTAGTCCCTCAGGAAGGCCACCGTCCCCAGCGGCGAGTCGACCGCGAGTCCGGCGCGCGCCGCCTCGTACTGGCGGAGCAGCCAGTTCCCGGTTTGTTGAGAGAGCACGTTGTTGTCTCCCTCGTACGTCACCGTGGGCTCGTGGTTGCTGCGGATGTCGCCTAGGTTTGAGCACTGGAAGGAAATACAAACGATTGAATTCAGTTATTATTTTTCCGGCTCGATCAAAATATATAGTGTACGGAATCGCAAGTCCTGAACACTATGTGATAGGGCCCTGCGTCCTAAATCAGTAATAGACTGACTGTTATTTCAATAAAACATACCTAAAATATATTCAACGAACCACAGTTTAATTACAACACTTGGTAACGTCAAATTCTAAATATGAACTTTACTAAACATTACTTTTATTATTATATAATTTTACTAAATAACAAAACATCAATTTCAAAGCCATAGGGACCTTTAATTTTAAAGCTATAGAATCCTATCTGTTATACTCTCTCTATGTCAGTTCAAAAGTCAGCTACTTGTACGCAAGCGAGTTGATACACATTGAATTGAGTAACGAGTAGCGAGCCCCACCTTGAGGTACCCGTGCCCCCCGCACGCCTCGCGGCACTCCTGCGCGGCGCGCAGCACGCGCCACGACACCAGCGCCTTGCTGCACGACACCATGGCGTGGATCTCCGACACCGCCTCGCTCTACGAACAAATAATAAAAAAATATATAGGTACTCAAAAAAAAAAACTAAAAAACACACATTGTCATCGGTCTTTAGCAGGTGTGCAAAGTTTGAATTAAATCTGATCGTTCAAAGTAGGGCAAAATCGAGCCCAAAAGTGTTGGTTATACACATACAGATGAAACTAATAAAAGCGTGTTAAAAACAAGCACTTACATTAAGCATGTGTTAGGTGACAACAGGATTTTTTTTGCAAATTGAGTGACGAGACGAGCAAATCGCTTACTTGGTAGGCCTAGCATGAAATTCTTTTGAAAAATATGTAGCAAGTATTCGAAAAATAAATGTATAAAGATAAACAAGTGCAGTTTTCATTTACGGCCGATAAGATCTGCAGTCGCATTCTGTATTTTATATTTACAAAAGACATCACGAGAAAAACAATGGAATATCTTGATCAATGTATAGCTAAATTGTCGCGAAGTCAAATTTTTATTCAATTTCAATCAAAGCTGGCGCAAACTCAAACAAAAACTGCATTTTCTACGGTCCTCAGAGATCAGAAAAACTGTTCTGCCAGAAACATTATTTCCAAACAGAGAAAAATATAGCTATAGATAAGCTTGTATTTTAAAATAGCTGCGAACTCACCAGATTGTCAACATTTAGGCCAGCGTTAGATTTCTCTACAATCTGCAGATACTTCTGCGTGAAGTTTTCTATATACATTCTGAACACCACGGCCGTCGCCACGTGCCCGAATAACCGCCATTGCTGGAAATAAACACAAATTAGTAGAATTTCATCGCCTTAGTTTTTGACAAGAAGCTGGGTTAGCTCGACTGAGCGCTGGCAAGGAGAAACGCATAACTGCGAATGTGGGATTAGACATCGAATTAGAATTCAGTAGATTTATTATACCACCACCACGTGCCACGTGCCGGCAAGCGCAGCGTAGGACGTCCACCCGCGAGATGGACCGACGACCTAGTTAAGGTCGCCGGAAGACGCTGGACGCAGGCCGCTTCCAACCGGTCCCGTTGGAAATCTATGGGGGAGGCCTATGTCCAGCAGTGGACGCCCTACAGGCTGGTATGATGATGATGAGATTTATTATAGAAGAGTCAAGTCAAGTCGAGACTGATTCGGTTCCTTTTTAACCGACTTCAAAAAAGGAGGAGGTTATCAATTCGTCTGTATGTTTTTTTTTTTTTTTTTTTAATGTTTGTTACCTCATAACTTTTGACTGGGTGAATCGATTTTGATGATTCTTTTTTTATTAGAAAGCTGACGCTTCCCATTTCAATTTAGTCCAGTTCTGATAATGGTCTACGATGTAGCACGCTTGCCTAGAAAGAACCGATTCCCTCGCGACTTGAAGACTGCAACATCGCTCTCCATCAGCCTAGATGGCGGTCAAATACAAGGCTATCATAGAATAAAATAATTGTCTGTGATATACAGACAGACGCCGAAGTGTCACCTTAAAGGATTCTCCGAAGCAGGTTCAGAACCCTAAAAATAAAAAATAGTAGTACATAGTAGTATACTAACGTGTAGCGGGTATTCTATAAGCGGTATCTCCCGGTCTCGCTCGCCGAACTGCGTGCGCGTGGCCGCGTACCTCACTGCGATCGCGACCGCGCTCGATATCGAGTGACAGCTCTCTTGCATTATGCCGATACGACCTGAGAACGAATTTGACACTTTAATAAAATAAATATAAACGTTTCACACTCATAGCTCCCGCTAGGAATAAACTTTTATAAAGTTACACAGTTAAATATACTTTTATAAAGGAATAATGAATAAGTTTAAAAGTCACTAGAAAAGAGCTGAATCTTTAAATTGTTGAACAGATTTTCGTAAATCAGCTAAGAACAGAGGTCGAGATGAAGTCGCTTTTTCCACAAAAACACGCATCATAATTGGTCACTTCATTTGGGAGATACAAAGTTACAGACGATACCGACAGACACACAGAATACACAGATACACTACTTCTTCATCTTCTTTAGATAGATAGATAAAAACTCTTTATTGTTACATCTCTTGTTTGTACATTTTGTCGAGTGTCATTGACATTTTTCTATGGAACAGCTGATTTTTTTTCGCGAATTTCGGGTTGGTCCCATAGTAAAAGTTGTTCATAGTGATGAGTACTATAAGCCCTTTTCGGCTTGGCATACCCTTTATGAATATCCCTGTATAGGTAAATCGACTAGCCAATAAATCAAACAATCACCTGCTGATAAGTTCTCGAGCGCCGCCCCGAGTATTCTAGAAGGATCTGAGAAGGAACTCTCGTATGTGCCGTCCTCTGTGACGTCAGCTGTTCTGTTGAGGAGGTTCTCGCGGGGGATTCTGTACTGGTTGAACATTACGAACCTGTGAATAAGAAAGTTTAATATTAATGTATAATTCTACGATAATATTAATACACTATAAAGTTCACAGTTTGTATGTTTGGACAGGGTAATTTCGAAAGTACTGGTCCGATTTAAAAAAAAATCATCAAAGGAAAGCTACACAAGCCCTGAGTGGTATGTTTATTAATAATTCAGAATGAATACATATTCATTCTCAATGTAGAACCGCTGGTACCATTCTTTTGGAAAAAAATATAAACCAAAATAATGGACCAAAAATGTAACTGCTGCCAATTATTTTCATGCACTGTGTACAAGCTACTATTTATTCTATGGTACAACTCTGCTATTTTTTTTGCCTCTATTCTAAGATAACATACAAACAAGAACATTATTTTTACAAAACAAAAAACAAAAACCGACTTCAAAAGACCGACCATTGAGTTATTCATCTAATTGTCGCCCACGTACTTAATGCAAATTTAAGACTTATATGGTTTTCTCATGGATAAAATTATCAGAACTGGACTAAATTGAAATGGGACCAAATGGGAAGCGTCAGCTTTCTAATAAAAAACGAATCATCAAAATCGATTCACCCAGTCAAAAGTTATGAGGTAACAAACATTAAAAAAAAAAAAAAAAAAAAACATACAGACGAATTGATAACCTCCTCCTTTTTTGAAGTCGGTTAAAAAGTTGAGTGACTAATGAAACGCAAATTATTTTGTACTTGGATACTATTACTAAATTTTTCCAAGAAAACTCTTAGTGATTACATAAGGAAATTCTACCGCGCCTATTTATTGTGTGACACATTTTATAAATCAATATGAATGATAAATAAAACCTGATTAAATAAAAAAGATACACACATTCGATTACTTTAATGATTAAGATTACGTTGGCTAAGCTATATTCATTATAGCTACAACCCTGTCACAATATCTGTGCACCTCGCTGGAATGCGTATAGCCTTATATAGTCGCACTGTCGCACCGGGGAGTGCGCGGAGAGGTGACAGGGGAAGCGGGAGAGGCTCCCGCTTCCCCTGTCACCTTACCTGTCACCCGCTATAAGGCTATACGCATTCCAGCGAGGTGCACAGATATTGTGACCGGGTTATATATTTATATTGGCTGCGCTTCGCGGCTTCACCCACTATCCTTAGAACCATATTTTATTCCGAAACAAATAGTAGCCTACGAGTATGTGTAAACCCAGGGTATAAGCTAACTTCATACGAAATTTCATCCAAATCCGTTGAGCCGTTTCAGCGTGAAGAAGTAACAAACTCGCTTACTAGGCCCAAGTTTGAAGGCTTTTTAAGACAGATCTAAATTTTCTAAAACTATTGGCATCCTTGTCTAATGGCTTGCAATGATAAAGACAGATATATTTTTAGTTAGTTTAGATCTGTCTTAAAATGCCTTCAAACTTGGGCCCATTGTCGCTTTTATTCGTAGTACCAGAGTAATTTAGATAAATGTTGTTTTTACACGTTGACTCGCGAACGTACACATTTGTACGTTGACCGTTGGTCACAGTAGGCTCGGAAACGTACACATGTGTACGTTTCCGAGCCACCATTTTGAAAAGGTTACGCCCATTCGATTCTCATTCGATTCTCATTCGACCTTTTCAAAATGGTGCGTGTCCGTACACAAGTGTACGTTTCCGAGCCTACTGAAATTTAAATTTAAATTTAAATGAGTTTCAATTTTACCCTTACCCTTTCTTTTCACGCCTTGAAAAAGATCACCAGTATGATCAAAACTATAGTCAGAGTATCTTACCCATTATCAATCCCGTTGACTCCGATCTTCTCCCCCATGTCACCGACAATGAGACCAGGGTACGTCTCCAAGGTGGCAGGGTCTCTGACTGGGACCACGAACCCGTGTAGTCCGTGGTTGGTCCCGTCCGGGGTGATCAGCTGGGCGAATAGAAGCGTGTGTGTGCAAGTTCTTCCTGGAATGGAAATGTTGGTGAAAATTTCGAACTACCCTCAGTTTTTTTTTAATAAATGGTACTCTGCGACGCAGTTTTTTAAGTAGGTAGCGCTGTAACTATGTTTATCTTTCTCTAAGAGTTATAAATGGACTACTACTGTGGATCATCAACTTTTGAGCTTTAGACATCAGTGCATCAGGTCTCAATTTTCAGTTCGATTTTTTGATTCTAAATTTAGAGGAAATTTGCATTTTTGTAAATTGATTTGGATACTTATACCCTGGATTAACACATAGGCTGCTTTTTAACCTGAAAAAATCAACGGCCCCTGTAGGATAACGGCCGAAACCGCGTGGCTCATCTAGTATAAAATAAATTTTGTTCGAACCATAATTTTCCCCATTAGTTACCCGGAAATTTAATGATTAATAAATTATCCAAGTCAAAATTTTTCGCGATATAATTTTACAATACATGTTTCGCGTAATACTAACAAGGTCGTTTATAATCAATGCATACTGATAAATGATAAGGCTGATAACACACTAGATCGCTGTAAACATACCTGCGTCAGAGCATTCCCGAACACGAAGAAATAACAAATTTTATTATAATTCTAGTCATACGCAAGGCTAGGCAAAGCATTTCATAAAAAAAAGGAAAATTAAACTAGCACAAAGTACAAAAATTGGGCTAACAATGTTTTTTTTACAGTAAAACAACGCGGAAAAAAAATCATGTGTTCCATAGAAAAATGTCAATGACACTCGATAAATTGTATGGAACAGCTAATTTTTTTTCAGGGTTAGTCCCTTAGTAAAAATTGTTAATGATAAATACTATGAGCCTTTTTCGGCTTAGCATACATTTTCTTTATATCCCTGTACATGTGTCCATAATACATATTATGTAATGTTTTTGTTTCGGAACTGTATTGTCATGTTGTTAACCAACTATTATCTAATCTCAATAGGCAATTCTAGTCGAAGTTCAAGTGCTGATAGCCTTGTCTAGAAATGCCGCACCGATGACATAATTCGATCACGTATGATACGACTTGTTCTTGTGATAATGTTAGACGCCTTAGGTCGTTACTCTATTTAATGGTGAGATATCGTTTTCTCGAAACTCCTCCTCTTTAGCGCAAGTATTTGGATCGTCCTTGTTTTCGTCTCGTTCTGTCAGTTAGAGAAAAAGCGAGAGAAAAGCCTAGGCAATTCTGGGTGGGGTCTGCGCCATCTCCTATTTGCCCTGAAATTTCGCTGGAAACTTTGCCCTTCAAACCGGAACACAGTAATATTACTGCTTGGCGGTTGATTAATTGACAAAGGTGTGGTACTTCCCCAGGCGGGCTCTGCAAAAGAGCCGCTCTACGCCGCTACAGGACAACACATAAATAAAAATCCACACAGTTTTACCTAGATTACCAACCCAGCATTTAGCGGCCTCGAAGTCCGGCGTGTGGATGACGAACTCGCGGCGCGACGGGTCGTAGGTGGCCGTGGTGCGCATGAGGCGCGCGTCGGAGCCGTGGGCGAGCTCGGTGAGCGCGAAACTTGCTAGGACCTGGGGAAACAGTTGCTATGTAAAATATGTACTAGCATCAAATCAATAAAAGCCGGCTGCACGCACGAAAAAGTGTCCCGTTACGGAGCGGAGCGAGAAAAGTTTGCAATCATTTCATCAATGTTTTTTTGTGACGTTGTCACGTTAAACTATCGTCCGTAATCCGACTTTACAGACAACCACATTTTTTTACTTAGTACTTATATGTGTGCAATAATTTAGATTAAAAGAAATAGGTAACTATAAACTAGACTGCAAAATGTCGCACTTCAACCTGTTAATGAAAAAATATTTTGCATTTATTTGTGATCAAAAGAATGTGTTGTAAACAAATTATTATTCTAAATGATGTCTCTGTGATATATCATTAATAAAATAAATACTTTGGACATCAATTATAATTAAATAATTAATTAATTTGTTTGTACTTACATTACTTTGGTCAGATAACAAATGAATGCAAAATTATATATGTTTTTTAATCTCTACTTACTACTCAGTGATTTTATATCTTAAGTAGGTGAAAGAGATAGCTGAGAACCGTTAATCAGCGCCAAATAGGCACAAAAATGTGCATGTGCACAAGTACTATTAATACTTGATGGACTTCGTTAAATTTAAATTTAAACAATTGCAATAAACACGGCGCGGCGGTTCCCACACAATTCAATGGCGTATGTGAATCCACCAACCCGCACTCGGCCAGCGTGGTGAAACACGGTCTATTCCTATACCTTCGAGGTCGAGGGTAGACCTGTATCCCAGCAGGCTTAAGATTCTAGCATAGCATTTCAGCATTTTTTTCTTAGCATGAGGCGTGAGTAAATTGTCTTTGCACCGTTTCTATCCCGCACAAAAGAGATGAACAGATTATCTACGTTCTAGCTTTGTCACAAGCACGCGCGGATATAAACCAGTGGATAGACATTTGAATACATGACATTTGACATGTTTGAATGATGAATTTACATTTCTGCTCTGGGTCTGGGTGTTAGTTGTCCTTGTCTTTGTGTGTGTTTCACAGCATCCCCGACACAGGTTATCCTAGTGGGGAGCTGTGAGTGTGAAACGTTATTTATTTATTTGTTTGTGCAAGCCTAGCAGGAGTTATGGACAAATGTTTATCCATTACAGCAGGTCTAGCACGCGGCGAAGAGAAATAGTGTTTTTACAGTTTTAATGCCGCGCGAAAGAGACAAACATATCCACATTCTAGCTTTGTCATATCGATACGCGGATTAAAAAGGGAAAGAAGACAAACCGTCCTCGGCCCGTCCTAGGCCTACTGCAGTGGGTAAGAGAGGTTTAGTAGTAATGAACAGATAAGCTATCGCATTAACCCAAATAAGTATGATTAATTATTTATCGGCCAATTAAGGCTGATTAGTCATTCTGATTATAGAATATAGACACTCGATTTTATGCCTTGAATAAATAATAAAGCCACCTAAACGGGAAGTGACAAAAATCTGGTTTTTACTATTGATAAAAGTGGTCAGGTATTCTTAGTATGATATGGACTGTGTCATCAACGGCTGAGGCAATATTGATTAAATTTTACAAGAATGTAATGTGCGAAAAAAGTATGTATATAGAGATACTAAAATTAACTTTTATAAAATTATCAAAATCGGACTACTCTGTAAAAAGTTATGCGTCATACATATAATTAGCTGCACCCGGCGGTTCCACCCGCTGTTTTTTTTTTTACTTTTAACCTTCCTTGTATACAAACAAAACAAGCCAGACAAACGAACAGCGATTCATTTTTATTTATAAGAAGATAATAAAAATATATACGCGTCGACTTGAGAACCTCCTGTTTTTTCGTCGGTTAATAGATACTTGTTTCGAGAAAAATTAATAATATAGAACAAGATAGGCAAGATTGGCTAAATAATCTACCGGCAATGATGATGATGATGACCTATTTACCATTTCTTTATCTTTAAAATATGTCAGAAGGTCAGACAAAAAAACACACAAAAAAAATACTAAAAAAATAAATAAAAGGTTGGTCGTTGCCACTTGAGTGTTATTCAAATTCCTTCATAAAATGTATATTTTTACAAATATGTACGAATAACTTAATTCTGTACATAATCCTTGTACCTATAAGAGTAGCAAACTTGATATGCAAATAAAGATCATACTATTTTTGACCAAAATTTTTAACAGCAAAATAGTCTGGTTATTATCTTCTTAATATCTTAATATATATAAATTACGTGTCACGTTGTTTGTCCGCTATAGACTCCTAAACTACTTAACCGATTTCAATCAAATTTGCACACCGTGTGCAGTTCGATCTAACTTAGGAGATAGGATAGCTCACATCTCAATTTATAGTTTTTGAACATGGTTTATTAATTAATTGAGTTTAAAAATTCTTGAACATCAACAGCTTACGGTATGTCAGCCGCATTTGACGTATATATAATAAAAACTGCCATTTGTCAATTTTTGACAGTTAAGTTAGTGTTACATTAAAAAAGTTTTTATCAGATATTTTTTGTGTGTTACTCAATATTACTTATTATCTGTTTGCTTTCAATTGTATAAATGACTTGCTTGCGGCTTCGCCCACATAGCCTAACAATGTGCTATTTATTTGCGTGTCTTTTTTGTTCTAGAAACATCTTCTTTCGATTTCAACCCCTTGGGGCCAATTTATTTCTAAGTAGGTACCTTCATCACACAGAGAACGTACTCTGAAATTTAATGTTTCTTAGAAACACGGTTTAGCTGTGCGTTGATATATCAATTATACACAACACAATAAAAAACCAAATTCTTTTTGACACCACAAAAAGAAAATTGCAAACTAAAAAAAACACCTATTAACAGGATGTTTCTGAATGGTGTAGTAATTCTTAAGGGTGTTATTCTACACGTCATAGTGAATAACTTTTGTGATACAAGTTTGCTAAATTCGAGAGAGGAAATGAGAGTCTCCATAGAAAATATTTAGTCACGTCATCAATTTTCTATGGACTCTTATTTTCTTTCTCGAATTTAGCAAACTTGTGTTCTAGTAATTGTTCACTTCGACGTGGAGATGAACATCCTTCAGTATTACTACACCTTTCCGTTACACTGTATATAGACAGATATTTTTATCAGTATTTTGTCTTGTATTATGTATGTTACTCATTTCTTCGTACTTGGGGCTTATCTGTTTGCTTTCAGTTGTATGAAAGATTATGTTTGACCGCCTGACTTTGGGTGATTCATTTAAATAGTAGTAATTTCTTTCGTGATTCATACGAATACCTCGGGTGGCACAATGATATTATAATCTGTCGCATATTAGTGTGATGTTACACAGGGCTATAAGGAAAGGCTATACTAAGCCGAAAAGGGCTGGCAGTACTCACCATTATGAACAACTTTTACTATGGGACAAACCCGGAATTCACGAAAACAATCAGCTGTTCCATAGAAAAATGTCAATGACACTCGACAAAATGTATAGAACAGCTGATTTTGTTTCGCGAATTTCGGGTTGGTTTTTAATTATAACAAAATGTTTCAAAACCATTTCTAATATACCTACGGAACCCACCATGAGCATTGCAACGCTTGACGAATTTTTGTCATTGTCAAGTGTCATTGACATTTTTCTATGGAATAACTGATTGTTTTTTTGCGATTTCAGAGTTTTTCTTTTGGTAAAAATTGTTCATAATGGTGAGTACTGCGAGCCTTTTTCCGCTCAGCATACCCTTTTCATATAACCCTGTATAACAATTCGATTTACGTGCTCCTAAAAGTTACGTGAGACTATATACCAAGGTTGTATTTTACAGTTGTTGTCTGCGAACCAAAACGCAGTAAACGAGAATAATGGCCACGTCAGTGGAAGCTGCAGTAGGCGGTGAGCAAAGTAACTGTTTTACCTTAATCTAGTGCCAAGGCTGGCACTGTATAATGGGTTGATTACACGTAACGAGTGCAGTGGCGAGACAGTGCGAGTACTAGGTTTATACAGGGTTACTCATAAAGGCTATGCTAAGCCGAAAAGCGCTCATAGTACTCATCATTATGAACAACTTTTACTATGGGACCAAACCGAAATTCGCGAAAAAAAAATCAGCAGTTCCATAGAAAAATGACAATGACACTGGACAAAATGTATGGAACAGCTGATTTTCGCGAATTCTGGGTTGGTCCCATAGTAAAAGTTGTTCATAATGATGAGTACTATAAGCCCTTTTCGGCTTAGCATACCCTTTATGAATAACCCTATATAAACAGTTTGTCGATGCGAGATACTCGTAGTCGCTATAACCATGATTTGTTTGCTCAGCCGAGTATACCCATTTATTGTCTCGCCACTGTACTCGTTACGTGTAGTCAACCCGTGTGTTTAACTTGACTTACCTCTCTGTTAACAACAGCCGCCTCGTAGAACTTCAAGTGCCGCTCCGTGCCCAGCGAGAGCAGCGCGTTGGAGTACAGATATATCCCGATGGCCATTTTGACGGACACGCTGGGGTTAAGAGACTGTATCGCTTCGTTTATCGTCATTATTGTTCTAGTCTGGGGACAAATACAAACAAAATTTTAGAAGAGAAAGACGTTGAGGTGAATATTAAGAGGTGGTGAATTAAATGTTGCGTCCTTTGTTTGGTATTGGTACTTGTAGATTGGTGCTATGTTGACATTTTTGAGATTTTATTACTCATCATTATGACCTGAAATCGCGAAAAAAATCAGCTGTTCCATACATTTGATCGAGTGTCATTGACATTTTTCTACGGGTTTTTTAAGTTGACGGCGCGTCGTTTAAATCCGTCGTCCGCGACTTCATAACGCAGCATAATGCAGTGTGCTCGTAGGCACCATAGAGTCAGCACTATTTTTGCGCGCCCTGTCCTTACTAATATGCCAATGAACAATTTATTATAAAAGATAATTAAACAAATGTCAAACATTAGTAAAAACGTTTGCGTATTTAATACGCCCGATTTATACTCGCTCACTAACGAAGACATTTATTTTTGATTCGAACAAAGCGAAAATATTTTTTTTTATTTCGACGCATGTAACTTTAGTAGGGTTTTAGTAAATAAATAATAAAAATCACGTCATCATCGTCAGCCTGTATCGACCCACTGTTGGGTATAGGCGTCCTCTCCCTTGTGCCATTTTTTCCTGTCTTGGGCCCAAGACAGGCTCAAAAATCACGTGTTTTTCGTTAATTTATATCTGGTTTAACAAAATATTAGAACAGTTTTCATAATTTTAATGAATGCATACACAACCTTTGTAAACAAGTAGGTCGAAGTTTTAATGGTTAGAAAAGCAGATATCAGCGTCTTTTCCTAACTCACAAAAAATTTATCCTCTGGTTTATATTCATCCTACTCTAGATCCCAGACCACCGACTCGCATAGAAGTCTGCCTGCAAAGGAAATATTTTGTTACAGGTAGTTAAACGGAACTTCTGAACTGACTTTATGTATATTGCGTCGGCAATTATAACGAAACGTTTCAAAACCACGTTAGTTTTCATACTAAAGGTAATAAGTGCCCTCTATTTGGATATAATTTATTTCTAACATGCCTACGGAACCCCACCATGAGCAACGACTTGAACAATTTTTAAACCTAATTTTAACACTTAATTACGGAAACATCTCGCGCTAATTAAGGTCCCAATTAAGTATAAAAATAAAATAAAAAGTACAACAAGAGCAACGAGATCAAAAAGCGATTCAAAAGAAGTACCTACTGAAAACACGACAAGGTTGGCTTTTTGCGATTATAAAGGCAAAACAATAGGTGTGAAAATTGGTAGAGATAAAGGTCGCTCTTGCGAAACCTCAATGTCAGCTTGTATAGAGCAATACAATGACTACCATACCTATTTGCGGCAGTTTGACAGTGCTACCGTCGGACACTGCGGTCTGCGGTTAGCCATGCATAGCTGAACCAACGGTGCACTGGGCATTTTTGGAAGGCTTTGAACGGTTTTTAGGCATGACTTTTTTATTTTACGACATGTTTAGCTCAGCGGTAGTATTTCTGCCTTATAAGCCTGATGTCCGGGTTCGATTCCTAGATGGGCAGATGTTTGAATGATGAATTTAAATATCTGCTCTGGGTCTGGGTGTTAGTTGTCATTGTCTTTGTGTGTGCTCTATGGCATCCCCGACACAGATTATCCTAGTGGCCCAGCTATGATATGCAGCGTTATTTAGATTTTTAGGAAATCTGCCAACACACTGATATTCAAAATGCTAGTTTGTGAGAGTGCGTGGTTGTTTGTTACTTCTTCACGCTGAAAGGGCTCAAGAGATTTGAGTGTTTGAATGGTTTATACCCTGAACTTACACATAGGCTTCTTTTCCGGTAGAATAACTCACGTAATTGCGCTTATAATAGTAGTAACTTACTTTAATATTTGAAAATGCAAACCTGCTAGCTTCTATACGTTCTATATTTATATATTCTATTCTATGCATTGCAGCATACACCCCAGTGTCGCAAAAACGAAAATATGCCACAAGTTACCAAAATAAAAATGAAGAAAAAAAATGTTTTGTGGCATTGTTAAATGTTTTTATATCAGTTTATTTCTAGCCAAGGTCTTTATTTAATGTTCTATTATAGATTCATCGCATGAACTGAGATGTTACAATGCGGCATAAAAAATATCTTAAGTAGGTTTGTATTTGCATCAGAAATCTCGATAATTATTTGTATTAAATAAAACGTGAAAATTTTTCAGCAATTACGTTTGATTTTTGACTAATTACACTTTGCACTGTAACACTGATGCGAAAATCTTCACGCTTTTTACGACTTAACGGATAAGGGTGAAATTCGGTATGGAAGTAGCTCGATTTTAAATGACCTCTCAAAATACTTTTTTAAAAATAAATAACTCATACAAACTTTTCACCCATTTATTTCAAAGGGGTTGAATTTCAAAAAATATTTTTCTTGTAAACCTCTGCCCCATCAAGACAATATCCAGTTTAAATTGAATGTCTCAACGACCACTGGTTTAGGCTTCTCGCTGCCTGTCAACCAGTAAAAACTTTATAAGAAAATTATAGAT
Organism: Alcis repandata; assembly: GCA_949125135.1. NCBI lineage: Eukaryota > Metazoa > Arthropoda > Insecta > Lepidoptera > Geometridae > Alcis > Alcis repandata. The sequence goes on along the minus strand of OX421226.1, from coordinate 1,858,734 downwards.
AAAAAACCAACGATTTTGATAAAACATGTCTAGGAACAACCGATAGAACCTGCTCTCAAACTAAAAAAAAAACAATCAAATCAGTTCACACGTTTAGGAGCTACGTTGGCACATACAGCAATCAAACTTATTATCACTCCTTTTGCATCGAGGGTTACAAATAGAAAAATTGCAACTTACCCGTTTACCATAATTAGCTTTGACCATCTCGTTTGTCAGGAAGCGGTACTCGTTGATCTTCAAGACCTGGAGCTGCGTGAGCCGCTTCTGTTCCTCGACGGGCGGTGTGACGTAGCTCTGCGCGAACAGCGGGTCTCTCTCCAGGGTGTGCCATATTTTATACTGGAAGGTAAAGAAACAAAACTCGGTTAAGTTATTGAAAAATTATATTTAAAAAAAAACATACAGTCGAATTGAGAACCGTCTCCTTTTTGGAAGTCGGTTGAAAAATACTAAATTACATTATTGTTACTAAAGATGTGTAACAATATTATAAATAATAACAATATTATAACAATTATAATTATTAATAATAATACAATTTATTATAAATAATTCACTTATTTTATATCAGAAATAAGTGAATACTGCATGCGCACCTATCCACCGGTATGCTTGGGCCCTGCGCCGCTGCCGGTGGCACTCTAGTTTTTAAGTTTTTTATAATATATTGTTTTTTTTTTTATATTCTAAGTATATTGTAAAAAATTTAAAAATCATGAAAATAAATGGATATGTTTATAAATAACAAATTATAAATTTGTACTTAAAATTCTTGATTTTACCCGACGCGATTTGAAGGCGGAAAAGGAAATACACTAGAAATACATTTGAAAACAGTTATTTGAAGTTATTTTTGACGACTTGTTTGGCTCAGCGGTAGGATTTCCGCCTTATAAGCCCGGAAGGGCCGGCCGATAGATGTTTGAATGATGAATTTTAATATCTGGTCTGGGTGTTCCTTGACCTTGTCTTACAAGATAACAGGATATCCTAGTGGGGAGTTATGAGTGCGGGACGTTTATTTTATTGTCTGGAAAAAACGCTCGAACTGATAAGGCCGCCCTTGTACATTGTACTTATAGGTATTATCTGAGTATGTTCAAGTCGCGAGTGAATTGGTTTCTTCTAGGAAAGCGGGCTCCACCGTAGACCGCATCGTGCTTACCGTCAGGCGAGATGGCGGTCAAAACATAGCCTTAGTTATCTACACTTTAATATTGTAAAGAGGAAAGATTTGTATTTTTGGATTTTTCTTTGTTTAATTAAGTTTAAACTACTAGACCGATTTCGAAAATTATTTCACCATTAGAATGCTACATTATCCCTAAGTAACATAGGTTATATTTCATACCCGTGCAAAGCCGGGACAGGTCGGTAGTAGGCATTAGTAGGTAATATTTTTGGTGTTCAATAAAAGTTTTCTACTTCAATTTTTTTCTTTTATGGTGTCAATGAATTACATTTATTATTCCAAAATAAATTTTAGACATTTTCGAGGAATAGGTGCCCTTGTAACATAATCATCCTCATCAACAATTCTCCCCCCCTGACTATTCATCGCGCCATCTGCCAATCTATTCACAGTAGACTTTAACAAACATTACGAAATATAGGCTGGCGGTTGTCTAACTGGTTATCTTTATCACTGACCAGCGTGGTCTGGTGGTCAAGGCCGGCGCCCACATTGTTAAGCCAAACTTGGAACTGATAAAATAGATGTAATACATTGTGGGGGGTCTGTTTTGTGTTATAATAAAATTCAATCAGATGACTGGTTCAGGAATGCATGGCAGATAAACAAGTTAACAATATTTTTGAAACATGTATTTCATTACCATTTTATCCTATAAGCTAAATTTAACAATTGGGTTTTTTTAACCGACTTCAAAAAAGGAGGAGGTTATCAATTCGACTGTATGTTTTTTTTTTTTTTTTTTTTTATGTTTGTTACCTCATAACTTTTGACTGGGTGAATCGATTTTGATGATTCTTTTTTTATTAGAAAGCTGACGCTTCCCATTTGGTCCCATTTCCAATTTAGTCCAGTTCTGATAATGGTATCCATGAGAAAACCATATAAGTCTTAAATTTGCATTAAGTACGTGCGCGACAAATAGATGAATAACTCAATAGTCGGTCTTTTGAAGTCGGTTTTTGTTTTTTGTTTTGTAAAAATAATGTTCTTGTTTTTCTAAATAAAAAATATTCTACTATCCTACTAAATATTATAAACGCGAAAGTTTGTAAGAATTTATAGAGGTATGTTTGTTACTCTTTCACGCAAAAACGGCTGAACGGATTTACATGAAATTTGGAATGAAGGTTGTTCACCTGGATTAACACATAGCTACTTTTTATCCCGGAAAACGCGCGTGAAACCGCGGGGCGGAGCTAGTTTTATTATAATAATACTTGTTGCCATGACAATAAATTACCTTTTAACTATCCACACTTCAGTTTAAACTGTGGCTTAATTGATTTTATTATTATTACAACGAAAAAGATAACGAAAACACTGCCCAGTGACACATTTATGATAAGTCCATAATAATTCCATTATACAGGGTTATAAGGAAAAGCTACGCTAAGCCGAAAAAAGCTCATAGTACTCATCATTATGAACAACTTTTAATATGAAGCCGGAGTGCGCGAAAAAACAGCTGTTCCATACAGTCTGTCGAGTGTCATTGACATTTTTGGATGAAAAGCTGTTTTTTTTCACGAATTCTGGGTTTGTCCCGTCCCATACTAAAAACTGTTCATTATGATGACTACTACGAGCCCTTTTCCGCTTAGCATACCCTTTCCTTATAACCTTGTTTATAAATTGGTCCGACCATTTAAAAATGTTTGCAAGACTTATGCATGGCGATTGATATTTATATTATATGTATAGAAGACAGATGTAAGTTTATATGGATAGATGTATCTGTGTATGTTTATTATTTTGTAAGTGTGTGCAAGTGCCTGATAGACATAGAGAGTCGCGGGTCGAACCTGAACCCGATTGTCATGTGACCGAGGCAGCCGGACCGGAGAGAGGCTTATACCCAGCACTGGGAGAGAGAAGACTGTGGATGATGATGATGAAGTGTTTGATACTTCAAGGAAATTGAAATTCCATAACAATAGGTATATTTAAGAGGTATTAAACTACATAAAAAATAATGAACAAGTTTTTAATTTATGATAATATAAAAAGGAAGTCTGTTAAATATAGGCTTCATAAAAAAAATACAACTAATAAATTAATGTACAATTAATTTCATGTAAAAAAAATGTAAATCAATTGTAATTACAGGCAAATATTACTAATATTGTAATTAATGTATGTTGTATTTGCAATTAAAATTTATCATTTTTATACTTATTATTTTGATTATAATTTTTGTTTTATTATGAAATATCCAATTTAATTCAAAATTTAATAACTTGCTGACAATATTTTTTTACCTGTTATTCAGTTATTGGTCATTATTTTCAATTTATATCTACTTCTACTCTAATATTATAAAGAGGAAAATTTGTATATTAGGATTTTTGTAACAATGAAATTACTAGACCAATTTCAAAAATTCTTTCACTATTAGAATGCTACATTATCCCTGAGTAACATACCGGTGCTAAGCCGAGGCAGGTCACTATTAATATTATAAAGAGGAAAGATAATGTGTGTTTGTAATGAATAAACTAAAAATGTACTGACTGATCTTAAAAATTCTTTCACCTATAAAAGCTTCATTATTAGCGAGTAACATAGACTAATATCATATCCGTGCAAAGCCAGGGCAGGTTAATAGTCAATTTATAAAATTAAACCCTAAGATGTTAACTGCAACACTTGGCATTTGAACATCAGTAATTTATTCATTATTGAATACGAAATATTAATCTTGTGAAATATTGTAAAGTAAAGTAATTTATTGGCCTTATAACAGATTGTAACATCGGCAAGTCATTTCACATTGCACAAATTCATCATAAAATAAAAGGAATAAAAAAACAAAAATTAATAATAGAGAATAGTCATTTTTCCTTTTTTTTTTATTGATGTTGTAATAAATAAAATTTAAAAATAAATAAATTAATAAAGGTCCCTAAGTTCGGAACGCCAAATGTAATAAATAAAATTTAATAATAAATAAAAATTAATAAAGTCCCTAAGTTCGGGCTCCAAATGTAATAAAGAAAATTTAAATGAGTTGAAATGTAAGAAATTTACTGTCAATGTCTAAGCCAAAAGTGAGGTTAGTTGTCAATACAAAAAGGTCTAATAATAAAATATCAAATAATAAAATATTCGGGCGCCAGACAACTACCTAACTAAAAATATTAATAAAATCTAATAAAATTACCTGGAAAAGTAGGTCAGTCGCATCATTGGACCTTTAATCTAAGGAGGGGGGAATTAAATATAAACCAGATAGAAAATTTGTATCGTGAAGCTAATTTATTCGTTTAAAAGTTGAATTTAGTATATTCCGTGTAATCCTTGAGCCTTATTTGCTATAAAATTATAACCAAACTTAATCTACCAAAGTATGCTTAATATTAAATTTAGAATTTACAATTACTAATAAGTTCCTACTTGTTGTTACTGCATCGATTGAATTTTTGACAATTAATAAAGGTTTTTAATAAATACCTCTCGTTTGCTTATGACAAACCCCTTAAATGTGTTAATAAACCATCTTCTGCAGTTGGGGCCTCGTCCCAGGCGTCGTCAAACGGAAAGTGAATCGAATTTGTAAGGTTCCATTTCAAAATGCGGTTAAAGAGGTGTAAATAACCTCGTAAAAAGATTAAAAAGGTTTGGAAAGGGGTAAAAAATCTTGCCAAAAAGACGAAAAACTAAGGTACAAATAAAAAAAAAGTACGAATAAAAAAAAAACTAGTAAAAAGAAAAAAAGCGCCGTTGGCTGTAACAATAAAAGAGAAAAAAATCGTTAATACCTATCAAATCAGAGGTTAAATTCCAATTTGACCTACTTAGGAATGTGGTTATTCTTACCGCTTTTTTCCAAAATGAATCCAACAAAAATGCCAAGGATGATTGAGTCTCACGCCTCCATCGTCCCAGTCACTAGAAATAATCAAGAACAAACCATCAGAAACCCACGCTTACCAAGCAACCAAGTTGAACTTGTCCGCATATCAAATCGAAACTCACCCAAAATTTCTTGAACAACACCACCGAGATACCCCATAAGGGTTTTAGTAAGGGTGTTAATCCATTTGTAGCAATGAAACTCGACTCCTTTACTGGATTATTCCAGATTAATTTGAGAACAAAATCAATGTCAGACAGACGCCATGACAGCTGGTAGGAAAGTGGATCACACGACCAGAGACAGGAAGTCCTCTCGCAAAGTATACCATCCTCAAAAATAAGAATCGGTAACTTTCCATTAAACTGTCACTATAAATCGATAAAACCCAAAGACCACAGACTCAATAAAATGTTTTAAATAAATTTAATCCTAAAAGAAAACTGTCAACGGTTGACCAAATGTCAATGTCACTGAGAAATGCCAAATATGTCAGACCAAATAAAATCGCCAAAACTTGAAACGAACTCAAAGTTAAACAAAAATTTAAGGAGTTACAGTTGTATATCTCAAAGCAAATTCTTTGTAGTAACGCAACGTAATAACGCGTTACATTACATACTTTCCCAAAAAAAAATAAAAGAAAGACCACTTTCTTTTATGCTCTTACATGAGAAAAGCTTAATGAAAAGAAAAAAATTTTAATAAATTTAAGAAAACAAAGTGTTGTTTTATTTTTAAATAAGAAATCCAAAACGTTAAAATATTCCAAATCCAACTTCATGCGAACTCTACCAAAAGTTTATAAAAACTCTACCAAAAATATTATAAAGACTCTACCAAAAAAGTATCTAAAGACTCTACTAAAAGTATTATAAAGACTAACTAAACAAAATATTGTCATATTTCCTATAACAAACAAAAAGGTAACACAAAAAATATCTTACTGAAGAAATCCGACTAAAATCTTAACAACTCTAGAAATCATTCGATCAACAAGACTAAAGAACAAAGTAAATAAAAAAAACTCAAAGGGTATGGTTAAACCATAAGCAACACCATCACTCAACAATATTTAAAATAAACTATAAAAAGTGCGGTTGGACACCTACGTCGCCGACTCAATAAACTCTCCTACAATAACTCTCTAAAGTGCGGTTGGACACCCTAGTCACCGACTCAATAAACTCTCCCACAATATCATCTTAAAGTACGGTTGGACACCTACGTCGCCGACTCAATAAACTCTCCCACTATATCATCTTAAAGTGCGGTTGGACACCCTAGTCACCGACTCAATAAACTCTCCTACAATATCTCCTTAAAGTGCGGTTGGACACCCTAGTCACCGACTCAATGAATCTTACTTGCTGAAAAGCAAAAACAAAACCCTCACAGCGAAAGCTGTGCAAGTTCCAAAATTTCCGACCCCAAAAGCGTGAAGGAAAAATTGAGAAATGTACTGTGATCGGCGCAACTCTACCAAAATTTCCGGGCACAGACATCCTAACAAAAACCCAAAATATTTGCAAATTGTGATTGGCATAACTCCACCGACTTTCCACGCACAATAATACAAACCAAAAAAATATTTGCTCACTGTGATTGGCATAACTCCACCAACTTACCACTCACAATAATACAAACCAAAAAATATTTGCTCACTGTGATTGGCATAACTCCACCAACTTACCACTCACAATGATACAAATCAAATTATAGAACCGGAGGAAGATCCGAGAACTATCAAAACAAACCTAACTATAGAACCGGAGGAAGATCCGAGAACTATTTAAACAAACCTAACTATAGAACCGGAGGAAGATCCGAGAACTATCTAAACAAATCGAACTATAGAACCGGAGGAAGGTCCGAGAACTATCTAAAGTTCACAAATAATTGAGTTGTAAAAACTACATAAACACTCAAAACGAACAAATAACTAAGTTGTATAAACAACACAAAACAAAACCCGAGGACAAAATATCCTCTAAACAAATTTACAAATGTACAATAAGATCTTTTGTTGTTGGAAAAAATGAATGTCGTGAAACCAAAATGACCTAAGCTTTAATTTAGAACTCTTAAATCTCAAAATTGAATATTGTTGAAGTTAACCTTTCTTACATCATCTAACATGGTCCAACTTTCATAATACTTTCATCCATCAATTCTCTTTCACCACACTCAGGGACCTAACTCCTAACGGTTGTTCAATTTAAGTTTAAAGTGTAAATCCAAAATTAGTATTTTATAATATCTTTAACATGGTAACGGCCTGTAGTATTTTTACTTAAATCTTTCAAAATATAAACGTTATCAGAAACTTTGTCAATAATTTCGCATTTAATAAACTTAGGTGCAAACTTAGCCGAAAAATATGCCTGGGCATTAGATTGTACAAAACTCCTTCTCCAAACAATATCACCTACAACAAAAGAAATGACTTTCCTACCTAAATTATAATAACGCGCATTACGCTTATAAGCTTTTAATAAATGAGCTTGAACTTTAATATAAATATCACCAAGTGATTTAAGAGAATAAGCAAAAGAATTCCTTTCTCCCAACTCTACTTGTGACAAATTTTCTAATGAATTACTAAAACGATGTAAAGAGGCATCAAAAATGAGTTCTCTTCCAAACATGAGAAAATTAGGTGTATAATCAGTGGCAAGACTAACACTGTTATTTAAAGCTAATTGAATATGAGGCAAAAATTTTGACCAAGTGCGTTGATCTTCTTTAACAAAACATGAGATACAAGTTTCAATTGTCTTGTTATACCGTTCTACAGGATTATTCTGAGGGGTATATAACGTATTATAAAAGATTTTAATAATATTATAACTTTTCATAAATTCTACAAAATGTCTAGAAGTAAATTGAGTTCCATTATCACAAACTAGAATTTTAGGACATCCAAACTTAAGAAATATTTCTTTTTCAAATAGTCTACAAATTGATAAGGTGGTAGCCTTAATCAAAGGAAAGATCCAGCAAAATTTAGTGAAAACATCAACTACGGAAAGTATATATTTATGACCTGAATAACTTTTAGGCAAAATTCCTATTATATCAACGGAAAGCATGACCATTGGTTGATCTACCTTTTTAGGGTTAACCATAATTCCAAAAGGAGGTGACGTACTATGCTTATATGCTTTACAAATATCGCAAGATTTAATATAACTTTGAACATCATTAAACATTCCATTCCAAAAATAGTGTTGTTTTAATTTCTTTAAAGTCTTATGAACACCAAGATGGCTAGAATTAATATCATCATGATTTGATCTAATAGTATCTATTATATTTTCTTTAGGAATAACTATTTTCCAATTTAAACGACTATCAGGATTAAATTTACTTTTACAAAACCTGTACAAAACATTACTCTCAACTCTAAAGTTTTTATATCTAGTGGGAAACTTTTGACAATTAATGAAAATCTTTCTATACCAAGAATCTTCAATATCTTCATCAGGGGAAACAATTTGAACGGGGGCAATTAATAGTGTTGAAACTTCAATTCTTGACAACGCGTCAGGAACTAAATGCAAAGATCCTTTTTTATGAACAACTTGAAATGTAAACTGAGAAATTCTAGCAGCCCAGCGTGCTAAACGTCCGCTTGGATTGTTTAATTTCAATAACCACTGTAAACTTGCATGATCAGTAACTACTGTAAATTCCATTCCCTCAATATAAGGTCTAAAATGTTCTATTGAATCTAAAATTGCTAACAATTCACGTTCTGTGGTACTGTAATTACGTTCGCATTTGTTCAAAGAACGGGAATAAAATGCTATCGGATGTTGATTACCTTCAGAGTCTTCTTGACTCAAAACACTACCAATTCCAACTGAACTAGCGTCGCAATGTAAAAAGAATGGTTTTTCAAAATTAGGGCATTGTAAAACGGGTGAAGTTATTAAAACATGTTTTAGTCTTTGAAAAGCTATTTCAGCATCTTCATTCCAAATAAGAGGTTTTTTAGAATTCTTACTTCCAGCCGTCAATTTAGTAAGAGGCGAAGCAATATCAGCAAATCTATCAATGAATCTACGATAATAAGAACATAAACCAAGAAAACTTCTAAGTTCTTTAACAGTTTCAGGGCGAGGAAAATTCTCAATGGTATCTAATTTAGAAGGATCGGTATGCAAACCTTTACTATCAACAATATAACCAAGATAACGAAGTTTATCTTTGCAAAATTCACATTTCTTTAAATTTACTGTTAAACCAGCATCACTCAGAGTTTTATGAATTTTATTTAAATACTCTATGTGATCTTTAAAATTATCATTAACCAAAATTAAGTCATCTAAATAACAGAATAATACATTGTCAAACTCATAACCAAACAACTTATCAACTAACCTCTGTAACTCAGCAGGAGCATTAGTCAAACCAAAAGGCATACGAACAAATTCAAATAATCCTTTTCCCGGCACAACGAATGCACATTTCTCGCGAGAGGATTCTTCGAGAGCTATTTGAAGAAAAGCTTTAGAAAGATCAATAGTTGTAATGAAACGAGCTCCTCGCAAACTATCAAGTATCTTAGATGGATACGGAAGTGGATAAGAATCTCTAATTGTAATTGAATTTAAACGGCGTGAATCTAAACATAATCGTGTACTACCATCTTTTTTCTCAACAGCCAAAACAGGTGAACTCCAAGGAGATTTAGAAGGTTGAATAATATTTTCTTTAAGTAAAACTTCAACTTCATCAAAAAGTTCCTTTTGCTTTGCAGGACTTAATGGCCAATAACGTTGTTTAAATGGTTCTCCTTTAACATTAATTTTATGTTGAACCAGATGAGTAAGACCTAAACCTTTCTTTTCATAAGAAATATCTTCAAAAAGTGAAATTGTTTTATTAAGTTGCTGTTTCTCAAAGGGAGACAAATCAGCAGCTGAAGTAACTGAACAAGTTTGAAATTTATCAACATCATCAACATAAACTATATTTTTCCATAAATCTTTAGCAAGGTCAAATTTTATCCAAAAGTCAAATCCCAAAATAAAATCATAATCGAACGAAGGTATAACCCGGAATGTAATAATTTTTGTAATATTATCGCAAGTAACTGGAAGTTTAATAGCACCAACCACTTTTTGAGCCGATCCATCCGCAGTATAAGCAGAATCGTGAACAAATGCAGGTATTTGTTCCATTTCATAACCTAATTCCAAAAACTGTTTGTGAGAATTCGAACCAAGAACGCAAGTATTTGCACCACTATCTAATAATCCTGAAAATTTCTTATTACTAATTTCAAATTGTAAAAATGGTCTAGAATCGTTACTTTTAACAAAGAGAACAGGTGAAGCCTTATAAACGCCAAAAAATGTTTTTAAATATTTTAACCAATCTGAAAAATCTTTATTAATGAAAGCATCATCAGGTTTGAAATTGTGACTAACAATTTTCTTTATCGAGTTGACCGAAGTTTGTTCAGAAACTGGAACTCGATGGGACCTAATCAGTTTTTTGACTCCGTAGAGTTTTTCTTTTCCAAATTGCACACATCACAAAACTTGGTGATAACTCCTAATTTTTTACATTTAAAACAAATCATACCAGGAATGGTTGTACAATCTCTAAAGGTATGTCCAGAAGACTGACACTTCAGGCAGAGGGGGTTTTCAGTTTTAATTGCACTAGACTGAATCTTCTCAACCTTGAAAGGCTTAAACGGCTCCTTCAACGACTTCCTATTAACAAAAATCTCTAATTCTTTTCCTAAATTCATAAAGCAATCTAATGAAGCAATATGTCTACCAACCACGTAAGGCGTATAAATTGGCAGCATGTTGTGTTTAACAATAGTAATAACTACAGATTCCGAAATAGGGGTGGCAAGACGACTAGCCATATCCATAAGTTCAGTAATAAAATCGGGAAGCGATTCACTAAATTTTTGTTTTCGAGTACGAAGTTCATATTCCAAAAAGTAGTCAAATTCAAGTTTATCAAAACGTTTGAGCAACGCAACCTTAAGCTCAGTCCAAGAAGCTATGTTAAATCTAATGGTACGGAACCACTTGGCGGCAGTACCAGAAAGCAAATCCGAAAACGAACCAACCAGCAAAGACTCATCAAAGTTTTTGTACAAGAAGTACTCCTCAACCTGAGTAATAAACTCACGAACACACGTCTTACCTTCGAACACAATCTTACTCCTTTTCAAATCGGGCAACTTAATACTTGAAGCGGGCAAATTCTTCCTAATCAATTCATTCATCGCATTAAAAGATGGCAAATTCTGTCCAGCAGCAGTAGAACTATGTGCAGGCAAATCACAATTCAAGAAAGGATCCAAAAACCCAGTCGTAATAACTCTTTCACTATCCATTGTCTTCGGAACGGCAACAGAAACTGGAGCGGGATTATCAACTATTGAAGCCAAAGTAGTGTGATCATCCACGGAAGTAGATGGAAACTGTACCGCTTTATCCATGATAACTCACAGACAAAAACTCCACAATGCAAAAATTAAGTTAAGTTGAGTTGAATTAAGTTGAATTAAATTGAATTGAATTAAATTAAAGTTTTTTTTATTTAAATTATTAAAGTTAAGTTTGTCTAAGTTATAAATTGTTTAAGTTTTAATTTGTCTAAGTTAAATGGTTTAAGTTAAATTATTTAAGTCAAACACTGAAGTTAAATTATTCAAAGGATGCAATAACCGCTCACAATATGGTGTAAATTACCAGTATCAAACGTTCACATAAATTTCTTATCAATAAAGTTCACAAAATTTCACTTAATAATAGTAAGGTACAACACAAAGGTGTTGTTTCAACAATAAGTTGTAAGTATGAAGTTAAAATAAGTTAAGTTTTTGTGAAGAAAGATTTTTTACAAAAATTCACCGTAGAAAGGTACACAAAAACACATCAACAACCTGAGTTATAGTTGTTCTGTCAAAGAATAAACAATGCCCAAAAAATGGCAGTAAGTTACAAACAAAGTTGCTAAATGGCAACTATAATCGCACTAAAAATTACAAATATTAGTACTAAAAATGTACTAAACAAACACAAATGTATCCAATTTCACAATAAATCTGATGCAACAACAACAAAAAGCTCAAGAAAAACACTTCTAGTCCCTGTTCGCTCTGCGTCAATTGTAATAAATAAAATTTAAAAATAAATAAATTAATAAAGGTCCCTAAGTTCGGAACGCCAAATGTAATAAATAAAATTTAATAATAAATAAAAATTAATAAAGTCCCTAAGTTCGGGCTCCAAATGTAATAAAGAAAATTTAAATGAGTTGAAATGTAAGAAATTTACTGTCAATGTCTAAGCCAAAAGTGAGGTTAGTTGTCAATACAAAAAGGTCTAATAATAAAATATCAAATAATAAAATATTCGGGCGCCAGAAAACTACCTAACTAAAAATATTAATAAAATCTAATAAAATTACCTGGAAAAGTAGGTCAGTCGCATCATTGGACCTTTAATCTAAGGAGGGGGGAATTAAATATAAACCAGATAGAAAATTTGTATCGTGAAGCTAATTTATTCGTTTAAAAGTTGAATTTAGTATATTCCGTGTAATCCTTGAGCCTTATTTGCTATAAAATTATAACCAAACTTAATCTACCAAAGTATGCTTAATATTAAATTTAGAATTTACAATTACTAATAAGTTCCTACTTGTTGTTACTGCATCGATTGAATTTTTGACAATTAATAAAGGTTTTTAATAAATACCTCTCGTTTGCTTATGACAAACCCCTTAAATGTGTTAATAAACCATCTTCTGCAGTTGGGGCCTCGTCCCAGGCGTCGTCAAACGGAAAGTGAATCGAATTTGTAAGGTTCCATTTCAAAATGCGGTTAAAGAGGTGTAAATAACCTCGTAAAAAGATTAAAAAGGTTTGGAAAGGGGTAAAAAATCTTGCCAAAAAGACGAAAAACTAAGGTACAAATAAAAAAAAAGTACGAATAAAAAAAAAACTAGTAAAAAGAAAAAAAGCGCCGTTGGCTGTAACAATAAAAGAGAAAAAAATCGTTAATACCTATCAAATCAGAGGTTAAATTCCAATTTGACCTACTTAGGAATGTGGTTATTCTTACCGCTTTTTTCCAAAATGAATCCAACAAAAATGCCAAGGATGATTGAGTCTCACGCCTCCATCGTCCCAGTCACTAGAAATAATCAAGAACAAACCATCAGAAACCCACGCTTACCAAGCAACCAAGTTGAACTTGTCCGCATATCAAATCGAAACTCACCCAAAATTTCTTGAACAACACCACCGAGATACCCCATAAGGGTTTTAGTAAGGGTGTTAATCCATTTGTAGCAATGAAACTCGACTCCTTTACTGGATTATTCCAGATTAATTTGAGAACAAAATCAATGTCAGACAGACGCCATGACAGCTGGTAGGAAAGTGGATCACACGACCAGAGACAGGAAGTCCTCTCGCAAAGTATACCATCCTCAAAAATAAGAATCGGTAACTTTCCATTAAACTGTCACTATAAATCGATAAAACCCAAAGACCACAGACTCAATAAAATGTTTTAAATAAATTTAATCCTAAAAGAAAACTGTCAACGGTTGACCAAATGTCAATGTCACTGAGAAATGCCAAATATGTCAGACCAAATAAAATCGCCAAAACTTGAAACGAACTCAAAGTTAAACAAAAATTTAAGGAGTTACAGTTGTATATCTCAAAGCAAATTCTTTGTAGTAACGCAACGTAATAACGCGTTACAATGTTTGTGCCTGTTATAGTATTTGGTATTTCCCCTAGTCAGAAGGAATTAACTAACAATATCCTCCTGCTGTGTCTTCTAGGAATTAAGAACTCAAATAAATAAGGCTTAAACCTCTACCAAAGCTTAGCTTAAAGTGAGCTAAACTGGTCTATGTTTTAACAAAGAAATTTGCACTGAAATGTGATTCATGTTTGATTTTATGAATTTCCCAAAAAAATTGGAGGCTTTTTTCTTATTTGTAATGGGGGAAATAGGTGTTCTGCAATGGCTGCATTGTGTCTTTCACCCACACCTGCCAGCGGTAACCCAGCCAACCCAGCTCCTTGAAATACAAGAGCAAGGCTCTGAGCCGCTGCGCAACTGTTCCAGTGGTGTAGAATAATTAATACAACTTTATTGCACACCAAACAAATTAGAAGAAAAAAAATCTAAGACTAAGTAGATTTACGTTCGGCAAGGCGGGCGGCCTTACAAGGGGGGCGGCCTTACAAGGGCGGCCTTATCGCCTGAAGCAATTTCTTCTAAACCACTTTTATAGATTGTAAAATTGATAATAAACAACAAAGCATTAGACTTGTAACACAGTCCAGCTCAACACAGGTTTTGTTGATTACCATTTATGTTACTCATAGGGACGTCATTAAAATTCTATTAATTTTAATTGTGAATTTCAAATGTGACTGAACAAGCAATAAATTTATAAATAACCATTCCACATGATAACATATGACTAAAATAATGTGTACTCAAATTACTAAATAACATATACATTTGACCTTCCAAACACAATGTTTAGACTGTAAAAATTACTGGGCAGGTTTTAATTACTAATGATGCTAATAATACTACACTTAAGTCTTAATAACAGGAGGACTTTATATTTAGTAAAACATGTTATTAAATATTGTGTAAACACAAATTTTGAAGGAGTGTGTTTTATGTATCAGTAGTATACATTTTTGCATCTTGTCCCTTATTTAATGTAAAGTAAAATGTAATAATATCTAATAATGCAGACACGGGTTCCCCACACCCAGTTTGTAAGATTATGTTTATAAAAGTAATGTACAATGTTATAAATATAATATTTTGAAATTTATTTTAATTTAAATAAATAAGGTATGCAGATTTAAAGCATAGTTTTAGAGTCAAAAATGAGGGAAAGCTAAAAAAATAAGGAGGCAACTGGCATTTTAAGGTATACATTAAATTATTATGCACATAAATAAATTTATTGAAATGTTTTAACTGATAAGTATTTATGAATATTTTATAGTATGCAAAAGATTATTAAATTATTAAATTGAGTTTTGAGCAGGGTCAAAAGTTGGTAACTTACAGCTACATACGTTAATTTTATGAAAGATGTTTTTTCAACTGAATCAGGGGATGTTAGTATTCCTAGATACTTTAAAGTTTAAGCCCTCAGGATTAAAAGTTTAAACAAATACCTTTAATTTGAGCAAGTTCAAATCTCCTTCCAGGGCCAACTTGAGGCGTTTCCAATCAAATGAGGCGCTATTTCTATACACGTCCAGGGGCCCGGTGGGGAGATCCGGCACGAAACTCAGATCTATCATACTGGAACAACCACACCAAACCCAAATTATAGTCACACCATTAACCACTCCCGCGCCAAATTTGCTACACCGGATGACTAAACCTCTACCCATAAACTATTATAATTCTCTCCTAGACTTCAAATAGTCCAAATTAATCTAGTCTAAGCAAGAAACATCAAGTTTATAACGGCCACACTCTCACCTTGAAACTGAACTGCACAGCGAAGGAAAACTATATAAGTGGAGTAAAACTATTATTCACAGCACGTTTCGAGAGGGACTGATAATTTTGAGAGGTTTTAGTGAAGAAAAACGCCTGACAAAACGTAAATTAGCGGCACAAGCTATTTATTGGTTCCTTCGCCACACACGTCATATCGTATGAGCGAGAACTGTCATAATCATTAATTCAGAGCTGCCAAATGGTTTTTCAAATTTCCCTTCAAACCTCGCCTGTTTTTTTTTAATTTTACTTATTCCCATTAGTTTTCGGTCTGAATCTGAACATAACATACACAGAAAAGTAACGAACAGAGGTAAAAATAAAAAGATTTGTTCCATAAACAACGTCATATTTTTTGGCGAGCAAGTAAGGACAAACATAAGCTATTATAATTGCGTCTATTTTTTGAAATCAGTAAAAATGTGACATCAGATTGTACGTGATTAAGCACCCCATTACCTATTTTTATGCCTTCTCTCTCTCTCTCTCTGTCTTAAGTGCTCTTACCAATCAATCACAAACGATTAGGTATGAGACTTTGAATAAATTGAATCATGTTACTTTTATTCAAAATAAACAAATTTAATTCTTATGAAATATGAGCATAGCAGCAGGTTATACATATAGTTAACTGTTAATAATAAAATCATTCGAGATCTTCAATTACGTAACGGTGACATTATGGGTCGACGTCATGAAAAGAGTCAAACCTCTGAGGCAGTTGGCACAACAAGAGAGAGGCATATACCCAGCAGTGGGAGAGAGCACGCTGTGGATGGTGATGACAATGAAACGGGAGACGATAATGTACAACCACGATGATTTTGTACGGCCAGTTTCGTATAGCCCGTTTATCGAGTACATGGCTTCGTAAAATCGGGATGTAAAAATTGGTCGCGTAAAACGGTCGGTACATATAATTGGGCTGTGCATAGTTGGCCATACAATAAAGGGACTCGACGCAACAATTTCAACTAACTACAAGGTTTTTGTTATAATTAAACACGGGAATAACAAAAATGTGTGAAAACCACGTTAGTTTCCATATGTAGTATAACTACAAGGTTATTTTGCAATGGACACTAACTATTTACAAAGTTCGAAAACCACAAAAATTCAGTTTTGAAGATTTGCGATATAATTATGTAAAATAAGGATTGCCCTTGCAAATTTTTCCGCGGCGGTAAACAATTTTTCCGAATTTGATGGGAAACTTCATAGCTGTTAACACTCATCATAAAACAAAAGTGACATTTCACAAATGTCAAACCAATCTCGGAACTTCAATGTCATTGCTGTCTTTCTATCAAATGTCATTAATTTTTTTGTAAGTTTATATTTGGCTTCATACTTACTGTATTGAGCCAAAGTCTAGTTTTAATCTGCGAGCTTTTTTATTAAGTGTAAATGTTACATTTTCTGTTGCCATCAGAATATACACTAAGAAAATAAGAAAGACTCAAATAAGTGATTATGGTCGGCAGGTTTTCACGATCCGAAGCAGAGCGCCATCTATACCAAACTTGTGGTATTAAAATGCTCCATGAAATAGTCGCTGCATTTCTTCAACAATGAAGTCAACTCTTGCGTCGCTGTTTAAAACTTACGCATCCAATATTAATAGATGGCAGCACTAATCGAACCCATGTTGAGTCATCATCCAATGCGTAACAAGGACAACGCTATGCATAAAACATGAGAGAGAGCGAAATAAAAGACTCACAACTACATTGACATGACACCACACATTGACGATAATGTTGTGCTGACGCATAAACAAGAAAAGAGAAGTTGTAAAACAACAAACTGTTCGAGTGTTCGTTGCTTTTCAGCTTTTCTATCAGATGTAAAATGGACGGGCGGTCGGCGTGTCGTTGCGTGTTCTAAACTCCGCGTGTCCGTTGTAATATCGATGTTGTTGTGATACGAATTTGTTGATAATTGACGTGAATACGGATAGTTATTGTTTACGCGAATATACGACTGCTTCGGCGTCCGGTCGCCGAAGGAGAATGTGAAATAGTGCATGTGTTTTTGTATGACGTTAGCGCTCACTTGCAGTGATTTCGCTGATAGCTCACTTCACCGGTGGGTGCGCGCGTAATAAACTACGTGTTCGTTTTTTGAAAAATAGGCAAAAAGCCGATAGTGTGGGTGTTTTGCAGTAGCACCATGCTGTGCAAGGTGACATAGTGAACGTTGTAATTGACCCTGACCTCTGACAATCATGTCTGGGCGATCGGATTGCAGGAAATTCGCACCGAACATATTCAATAAGAGCAAGTGCACTAATTGCTTCAGGCAGAAGGAGGAGCACAGTGCCGAGGCTTTGGAATCTAATCGGGTAAGTAACATCACTACAAGTTATAGTTTTTTAACTTTGAAAAAAGAACGTCGTTTTCTAATCACGAACAGTCGAAATATTTGCGTGGTGTAGGTGTTGGTGTGTGTGTGTGCGTGGGCCGTCCACTCGTGCTCTTGAAGGTGTTGATCTAACGGATTTCATCGAGTTAATAAAATAGAAGTATAGGTACATATTTACGTTCGGAACTTAACTCTGCCTTGAGAAACGTAATTATTAAATTGTAGGATATCCTGCCGAATTTAAAATTAGCGAGAACGTTTTTGGAATAACAAGTTAAATGAGGGTAGTTGATAGTTGGGACTTTTGCGGGATAGGGATGTAAACAAGAAGTTAATAAGTACAAGGTCGATATTAACGATACCGCACGCACGTAACACAGGTAGTACTAACTTTCAAAGATTTTCCTCATTCTTGTTTTGAACTATTTGTTCATAATGTGAAAGTTATAGTTTCGTTCAGTAGGTAGGTAACTTTATCGCTCAAAAGTTGCCGCCAACAGGAAGCCCTCACATTTTTCCTGGACAAAAGTATACCTACTAGCACATTTTATATCCATCGTCATGCAACATGACAATTTCTTATCATTTGAGTACCTATATGCCATTTAGTAGTTGAGTACATATAGGCCTATAGTCCTACATAATTAAAAAAAAAAACAACTGAAAAGCTTGCTCTATAATCAGATAGGTAATAAGTCGTCTTAGCAGATAAATTTCGGCTTAAAACTTTGAATAAACAAAGCCACCTGTGGCAACAGCACGCACGCTACACCCATATGAGGCCCGTTTGCGAACTTACCTTACTTCATCGTAATCTACTTCCATACTTTGTAAATAGTCATCTAGGTAGATCTAGTCCATTACGTCTGGCTGAAAACAAAAAAAAACAGGTGCTTTTGAAATCGACTACCAACTATCTACATAACTATACTTACCTACTGTGCCCATTTGGATGTTTTTGAATACTAAGTTTTATACTCCATCAAGTCTGAAAGCTTTAGTTCTAGATCTAAACTTACTAAGTAAAGCTGTCATTGATGCGGTCATTAGACGAAGACATCAACATTTTAATTCAATTTAGATCTATCCAAAGTAGATCTAAAGCAGAGCCTTCAGAATTGTATTTATTGTAATACGTAATTCTACGCTCAATCAAATAAAAACTTCTACCAACTTCGCATTTTATGCGGCTGTCCTGCGCAAGCAAAAAAGCTACCAAAACACGTCAAATGACAAAAGTAACAAAACATCTCGATATGGTAACATTGGACAATGTCAAAGCCAAGGCTAGACTCAAAGCCACTATAAAATAAGTTTACTTTAACGAATAGTGTAACTTTGAAGTTTAAAGATAGTTTTTGTTATGTTAGTACTGGGCAAAGTGGTCGCTGAGCGCCAGAGCCATTACGAAAAAAAAAATAGACTAGGGATTGACGGATATCTGAAAATTCGAGTGTGGCTCCTCTAACGCAACCTACAAAGTTGTTGGTCGCACTGTACCAGAAATTGTATCTTTTCCCCAAGGTCAAAGATTCCGCCGTCGAGACGAACTAGTCTTAATGAAGAGCCGTCAAAGCCGCAAATATGGCTCTCGGACAATTATCATGACAAATTCTCAGCTAACGAAGCCCTGGTAGAGATGTGACTGACCGCAAAAAACTATTTTGAATCGATTATTTTCATCTTGTAAATCGATTTTAAAAATAAATATTTGATTATATTATTTATTTGACAAACTATAATTCAATTTACTAACTAAGTAAAGACGTATTGTTGTCGTAATGACTTTAGCACCAATATTAATGATCATATTCAGTTTTAATGGTAGATATAATTAAGTATCGATTACTAATTTACTTCAATTGTTACCAATAAAACTATTCATGAACTAAATTGGTGCAGGCGACAGGTGCTTTGAAATAATTGTGATTTTAGTAACCCCCAATACCCATATAGGGCCGTGATCATCATCTCAATTAAGTGACATATTATGACAGAAATAATTCGTCTACTGCATGTAAAGTAGCTCGTCATTTAATCAAAAAATCTTCTAAAAATAAAAATCGATTCTTTAAATCCGATTATTTTTCAACATCCCTAAACCCGACTTCGAATTTGGATGCGCGACCGAAGCCCCAATAGGAACTTAACGACGGGTACAATAGGTAGCTTTACAAGCAAAATAGATGCTAATTTTGCTTTATTTGCGCTTGTGTAACTATCGGTGAAAGTTGGCTTGAAGCTTGATGACTTGACAATTCGTGGACGTTTGACTGCTCATGTATGGTCGCGGCTTGACACGACGTCTTTACAAGTATTTAGCATGCGTTAGAACCATGTTAGAAGTTTCATTCACCCTCAATGATTCAGTCGTAGCTATTCAAGTATTCAACTTGCAATGCTTATGCAACTCGTTTCTACGTTTTTAAAGTCTTTGAACTCTGATTAAGCTTTAGGTATCGCCGTGTGTCGGCGAACGAGTGACTTCCTATTTGTGCAGATGTGTTCAACCACAACAAGCGAAACAAACAATGCTTTGCCTGCCTGAATACACAGAATGAGTAATAACTGGGCGTCCGCATTTTCAAGATGGGTACTCGTTCAGCCTTCACCTAAAATTGTGTTATTGACCGATGACAATAAACCATAATTCAATTGTTTTTCTGAATTAAATTTATTCATGTGTGTGCTAAATAACTAGAATTAACTAGAATCTTTCCCATACAAAAATATCGATACGTAAAAAGAGTTATGTGCTCATTTTGTAGGCAGCGGTCATACAAATAGTGGAGATAATTTAGCATTTCCCGCTTTCTCGTTCCGCGCAGGTGTGTTCGGCATATTGAGATGCTTGGACACATACACAACACATGTACAAATGTACATTTTGTGAACAAAATTAACGTTTTGCACGAACAGGTTTGTTTTCGTGGCTGGCGCCGGCAGTCGGCAGCTCGCACACGCTTTTGCGGTTAATGCGTAAAAACAGAACGCAAACGCTCGTTTTTAGCACTCTGACACACTTTTGTCTGTACATGTCACGTTCGCAACGCAATTCGACTGGTTATATTAACATTTTTCAGTAAACTGGACTGAGTATCGTATTACTTCAAGTTATTTAAATAACATAGCTTGAGACATCCATACACTCTGTTTACGGACGCGTTCAACACTTGAAGCCCAATTAAAAACAACCAATTCGAGGGTACCTGTTAATTCTTTCTGTCAAATGTCGAGTGCTCCTAACCGCGTCATAAATCCATCCTACAAACACACAGCACAGTGTAAATATTTGTTCGGACGTTCAAAACACCTCCGACGGCCGTTTCAATAGCATTAGAACACCCAAAAAAGTTTTTTGATCCGACCTGCCGGCCAACAAAGACTCGGAGATGGAATAGTTAAATTAAAAAGAAATAAAAAGAAAATAGGAGTTGCGTTTCGTTTCTGCATCGGTGACCGCTTTAATTTGAGCCGTGTCGGAGAGAAGATGTGACCGTTCCTTGTCTGTTAATCTTTGGAGACGCGGGGCGCGGGGGCTCTGCTTAGCGCGGTCGGGCTAAACTTGTAGTGTAGCATAAAAAGGAGTGCGTGAGGAATGCGCCGGCCGATCGCCAGGTGCATTGGCCGCGCGCCCCGCCTCCAACTGGCATTTTTGTGTACGAGCACACCTAATGTGTGAGGCCGAAAACGATTTGGAAACGAACCCTGGTAATTGTTAGCTAATCTGTGCCTTGGCGCCAATCAACGCCTGATCAGAAACTTTCAGTCCAATCCAACGCTTCTATAAAAATAATAAGCGTGACGATCGCATACTTGCCTAGTCATAATACGGCAAATTTCGATTATGCGTTCTAAGTTCAAACGCTAACCGTTAGGTACTTTTACAATGGGTTGCCAGCTGTAAGCAACAATATAATGTGGGTCGAGAAGTCAACGTGACACCAGATAAAGAGAACAATTGCAGAACATTAACACTTACTTGACAAATGCGAAATGACTAAGAACTTTATGGACTGAGCTTGACCCACGTAACTTGATGTGAACGTCTTCATTATAATCCAGTTAATTGAAGTTACTCTTGTTTCCTCCGCCAATAGTAGAGCAGAGGTACTCCGTAATTTGATCGCGTTGGAATGTGTTGCCATTACACCGGAGAGGTTTATCTAAGTAGGTAACCGAAAACGTGTTATCCAACGGTGGGATGACTCATACTTTTACAATTATAACAAATTGGAATAATGATGGATAAACACTGAGGTGAAAACATTACATTCGATAGAAATATAATAACAATTGGTTAACAATTGTTACACAGACTTTGACTTGTGTAAAGGTTTAGTTGAAAAAAGGTTACAATCTGACTGTCAGACAGGCAGGGACAGACCTAATTTATTTAAGATGATGATTGGGATTAATAGAAAACGCGTAAGTGGCAACCCCAAAACCAGAAAAGGTTAAGAAAAGAAAAGTTTCTAATCAGAGCGTTTGTTTCTTCCGTCTAGGCGTCTCGCACTCGCACCTAACTAAATATAGCTCAATGACTCCAAAAGAACGATAAATATACCGCAACCTTACGTCACACTACGCTCGTATTCTTATCATTGTTATCGCGGTTATCTTTAACGTAGGAAACTTTAATCCTGTGTTTGCTTGGACAACATTACGCGCTAACATTTGCTTTAGGTAATCGTGTTAGTACCCACTCATGGTCATCTTAAGGTGAAATTATTTAAAAAATATTTAAAGTATTAAGTATTATAGTCGGAAGTGAAAGACCTATAAGTGTTACAGCTAAAAGTCAATTCAGGACAGCGGTACTAATCTAACTTAACATTTATATATCAATAAAATAAAAACTAGAATGTGCGAATGTCTCGGCGAACGTGTCTACTCCCGACTTAAAAGGGTAAAAATGTCTTCGTTCTGTTTAATTGTGTACATTACCAAACAGAAACAAATCATTCTAAAGAAATTAAATACACAATCTCGCTTATTTTTTTAGAATTGTTTTGTTTGCAGTGGAAATACTTAATTCCAAGAGAAAAATACCGGATCTATTTATAATTTCTAAAACAAAGTCAAAGCCAAGCGCCGGAGCCGACCACACTTCCCTGCACGACCCACGGGCTCATCCCCCTAATGACAATGCTTAATTCACTCTATCGTTCTTCGCCTGTATTGCGTTACATGCTGGCTCTGAGGTTGTATAAAGGTTATTTATGCCTCGAATTAAACTTTACGAGCCACTCTGTCTACGACCGGAGATGTCACATATCAAATTCATAGAAACCTGTTCTCACGGCGCACCTGTCAGATTAATTCTGGATACGCGTCCGTAGCTGACACGGTAAACATTTTTTATGTTACATAAATATAGCTAAGCGGATATTATAAGCCTCTTTTACACGTCGTTATTCAATGGACAGTAAATAGAGAATGTCGTGCGCGGGCGTTGCTGTAACGATGGTCTGATGTTCCTCTTCTGTTGCAGACAACAACCGGCAAATAGCCTACTCTATACTACCTCTAGAATCGTTCTTTCCTTTGTTTTATACTTCTGGGCAATGTTATTTTCCAATTCCATTCATTGGTCTACATCCTACACGCACAATTTCTTCCAAAAGTGGCTTTAAGGTCTTCTTTCGACCGTTTGACAGTTCCCATGAGCATTCGGCTTACGCAATCCATTTGAGCTTGTCAGCATTAGTCCCCACGTCTGTGATACCTGTCTTGGAACGCAGCATGATGGGATGTTGTCTCAACAAACCATTAACCACTGTTTATTTTGAGGGTAGTTAGTTACCTATCTAGCAAATGTCCCGCGAGTCACGAACCGTCTCCACATTAACATATTCGCAATCTAGAAGATAGCGGCTAGCTAAAGCGAATCGCTAATTAAAACATTAAAAACACAGTTTGTTTCATTTTCCGAGGGCAGCCGTAAAAAAGCAATATA
Organism: Alcis repandata; assembly: GCA_949125135.1. Lineage (NCBI taxonomy): Eukaryota > Metazoa > Arthropoda > Insecta > Lepidoptera > Geometridae > Alcis > Alcis repandata. Next base: position 1,834,816 of record OX421226.1, on the reverse strand, counting down.
GCGGCATTTGCATGCACAAATGAGTGCGTCCCGCCGCGTGCTTTTAATTGCTATTTTTGTTATTTCTTTTTATGGAGTTTGTGTTGGTGTCGTGAGGCTTCGGTCGCTAAATGGGTATTCATTCCTAGATAGCGTTGTTTTTATGTTTATCGGTCGTGTTGGTTGGAGTGCAGTCCGGTTTGATGCCATGGGACGTATCGGAGCGAATCCAAAGCGTACCGTTAAGTACGCGTCCATTGATGGTCATTGCACACTGCACCAACCTGACACCAGAGCTAGTAAGAATAATTCATTAGTGCCCTATATCGTGCGTGTCACATAGGAATTTCAAATTAAAACATAACGACGTGTGGTCTGTGCATTTGCAGTGTTATTTTTCATCGTGACAGCGTTCAAACGCTGTCACCAAACACTCTTACCAGACCAGAAACATCCGCCCTCTTCAAGGCGTGTAAGCTTGCATGCAATAGTGTCTCGTGTGCTCGGCTATTACTCTGTCCAGTGTCGTGTTGATGTAGTTTGCTATAATCTTTAAAAGCTAGTGGACCGCCGCTCGGCCGCGTATGTTAATTTTGTAATTGCCTGTTTATCCGTGATCATCCGTGTCGTTCCGCCGCAAAACATTAAACTGATACACGATCGGTTGACCGAATAATTTGTTCAGTAATCTGTTGTGTGCGAAATAATAAGATAGCAAATCTAGGGAATTGCAATAAGAAATAATAACAGCTAATTCAAAATATTTTTTTTATCATTCAATTATAATTTCTATCTTTTATTGTGTTAAACTTGTGCAAAGTTTTTATGACGATCTTTATAATCAACAAAATATAACGTACAATACGAGTGCGTGCCATCTTCACAATGCAATATAAATTCTAAGAAGCGACAACCACGTCGAATATAATCATCACACAACTAGTCACAAGTTTGATTTATCAGCACCCACGACTAACGTATGTTTGTCATCACTCATCCATGTTTATATTTAGACTTATTTACCCAAACAAGCCCCAGAAACAATAACTAGAACGGATCTGTCTCAGAATGACGAATACAAATGACTTAATTACTAAATGAATAATGCACTACCTGGTGTATTGAATCCAATTAACAATTACCGTACTAGCTGTAGGCTATAGGTTCTTAATAGCTCTTAGAGATCCTTACGGAAGAAAAAGAAAACCCTTCTTTTGAAAACACTGTTTTAAAGGCTGACCTGTCTTTGTTGAGTCATCATAACAAAGGGTTTTCGAGTTGTTTGTTATAAAGGCTTAAGGCACCCATTCTCATATAGCTACACTATCTAGCAAACAGTAACAAAGCGGCGTATCTTATAGACTGTTTATAAATAAACGATCTACAGTATATATATCATATACAGAACTACTAACAAGCGAGCTGTAACTCGCACTTGACGAGTTTTGTAATGCCTAGGTGCGCATGATTGATTGCTGTCCAGTTGATCTCCTTTCCTGCCTTTGGGTTATAATTATTTCATTTTACTAATTGCGCTAGTTTAGCAGACCACACAAATTGTATTCTTCTAGTGTTAATGATTACCAATTACACACATTCTATGCTAAAATTGCCCGATTTGTTTGACGTTCTATCATGTAATGAAAGCTTGTTAAGTTTAATAGTCGCGTACTGAAATGACTAATAATTATTATCTAAGGGATCAGCTAGATTACTCTCAAAATCTGCTTCTTCCTCCCGTTCTTCTTCTTTTGTTTCTCCTTCTGTTTTGTTCTCAAATTCCTAATAGTCATCATCATCATCACCCTTAAATTATCCGCCGCTTAGCATTTAAATTAGCATTACTTTGGTTTTACCACTCTTCCTTCACATTTCTTCCTTTATATATTAAATTGAAATAATTACGTTTCCTGACGGTTTCGTAAGTAGATTTAATGAAATTAAACGTTAACATAAAGAAGCGGTAGTCTTTAACTAGTTCTTATACCTTACACGAGAATAAGTAGGAATTATGGATTCATAAAACGCATTTTACGAGCTATCTCTTTCAACTAGGAAAATAAATTAAATTATTAGTCTGATTGGTTAATACTGCAAGTTAAAACTAGGTAATTAATTATAGGATATGTAATAATGTATTAAATATTTCAGTCCATTCAGATTATTGGCTATAATAATATATCAGAGATAACCTTAATGTAGCAAGTGTAGCAACCTTTCAGAAGAGGTATTAGCAAGAGAGCGTGTGAAGGCGTCTTATATTAATAATAATTATAGTTTACTAGCGGCCCGTCCCGGCTTCGCACGGGTAGACACTATAAATTGAGATGTGAGCTATCCTATCTGTTAAGTTAGATCGAACTGCACACGGTGTGCAAATTTGATTGAAATCGGTTAAGTAGTTCAGGAGTCTATAGCGGACAAACAACGTGACACGTAATTTATATATATATACTAGCTGACTCGACAGACGTTGTCCTGTCAAAAGCCATTGCGTAACTATAGCAACCGTAGTATGTTGATGCTAACTTGTCAATTTATAGTAAAAATTATCAGTATATATATAATTTGCAATAAATTAAAATTGCGACTATAATTTGAGATTTAAACTATCCTATCTCTCAAGTTGGATCGAACTGCACATGGTGTGCGAATTTTATTATAATCGGTTAAGTGGTTTAGGAGTCCATTGAGGACAAACATTGTGACACGAGATTTATATATATTAAGATTAAGATAGATAAAGCAACATAAACTGTTGTTAACACTGAAAGGTTTACAACTATTTTTGAGATAACGTCAAAAAAAGTTGATGATGTTGATGATATTTTTAGTGCCAAAAGGCGTAGAGTAGCTCCATGTTGGCCAGGAATAAATCCTTTTAGAAATAATTCTCACTTAGACCATGTTCACTTCAGTATAAACTACGTTTTCACTCGACCGTTTTAGGGCTCGTTTTACAGCCAACCTTGGGCCGTCATAGCTGGTCCATGACTCTTTGTTTCACAGGATTTCGACACAGATTGCCGAAACATAATTTCTATCGCCCATGTCATTTGTTAGCGCAGTTGGGGTATAATATGGCAATAGATTGCGCGTGGGCGACAAGGTTGCACGTAGCCACTTCTAAGCTAACAATCAATGAATGACAAATTATATGTATGGCAATGAATGGTGAGGTGACAGAGTAGGTATGAAATGTTTTTGTGCCGAATTCTTCTTGGTAAAGCAATTGAGCTGTGTTCCGGTTGTTATGTGTATTGTGGGCCTGATCAATACCTATTTATGTAAAGATTGCCTTTCATAGAACTTATTTTTCACGATCTACCAAGGTTTCTGATTTAAGTTCCACTCTAATGATAAAGTCTCAAAGGTTAGGTTTCAGAATGAGTTTTACACTTATGTTTTAGTCAACATCTTAACGATTTAATTTGAAAATATAATTTTTAGTTTCCAGGAAACCAACAAATGAATGGCATCCGGAAATTCATTTCAAATGTAGGGAATGTTTCCCTGATAACTTCCTACTTTAGAAAGCATTAAAGAATAAGTAGTGTAGAGGATTTAATGACTCCAAATTAGATATTTTATGGCTTATTAGAAATAATTAGTCATATTTTCCATAACTGTTATACTTATTCCGTAAGTAGACCATAAAGCAAAACCCGGCAATATTCTTATTGAACAAGTAGATCTTATCGTGTACAATCATTATTTACAAATTATGCAAAGCAGATAAAATAATGACAATCTATCACTACCACTGACTCCATCATCATTGCACTAGTTGCCTTCATCCTGTACATCTATAATAAAATACTGTATATTTATTACAAAAACACTATTAAGAATTGTAGCCACGTGTTGCGGAATCGAATAAGATAGGACGGTCATTATGAACGTGATTTACTATAAAACAATACAACAATCGCAGCTGATTAAGTTATTGTCATTCTTATTTAATAAGCAGTTTGTTAACATTCGCGGTATGCATAATATAAATATTGATTACGTTATTAATATTATATTGAACTGGAGTTTCTTTTAGTGAAACTTTGTCAGCAACAAACTCTCCAGTCTTAAACATATTTTATGAATTGTTGAATTGTTTATGATCTCAGCGAGTAAGGGAAATTTTGAGTTATATTACTCTTCTGTAGCTCTCCAAATATGTACTTTCTCTCCTTGAACATCTTGAATGAATCTTTTAGAAACATAGTAAATTACAAGAAAACCTTCGCACTAGCAATAGAAACCGCACTCGACTCGAAGTAACATAAATATCGCAGACCAACCATTGTTTTCGTTTTCTGTTTCCCTTAGAAATATGACTTTTGTTTTCTCTACAAAAGATGATCGATACACGGTCCGCCATTAGCTTTCCTGTTGCGACTGCAGCATTAGCTAAAACGAGCTCCGCACAGAAATTGGCTCTAATTGTGTGGCGTAGAGTTGAAAATTGAGACCAATGATGGTGAATTGTAAGATTGTTTGCGATGTACTCACACAGCAGCGATTATGATTGATTGGTAGCGGGAGGGCGCGTGGGCAAGGCGCTTTGCCGGTATGCTAATTCTTCGCATACGAGCTGGAGGTTACATTGGTACAGTGGGTACACTGTACACGCTCAGTTCAATTGTTCCGTGGGACACGAGCTCTGGTTGCTGTTGCGACATACTCACATATTCTGCCTAAAGCCCCATTTGACTCATTTGGAATTCAACAATCATTGAATGAAGTTTCAATTTACGCCGATAACAATGAGTATTCTGAGCATCACAAACAAATGATTGAAATTCCAAACAACGTATGAAACAAATGTGTTGACAGTATACACTGTGAAGTTGAACAATGGCTGTCAGTAATGAAATCCGATCTGCAGGATCAAAACATGTATGTGGAATTGTGGAACAATACAATACCAGGGTTGCGTTACCGCGCAGTTTTTTTGCTAAACTGCTAATTTTATAATGGTCATCACAAATTCACAATACTCCAATTTCATGTTTACTAACATGATCGATAAATGGAGGCGTCGCGTCATACATAACAAAAATACACCATCGAAAAAACGCGTACTGCGATATAAAAACCACTATAACGTACCCGATAGGCACTTCGTTTCGATTGATTGGTATGTCAACTGTTAGTGGGCTTGAGCTTTTGGATAATCTCTAGATTGCCTCCGGTCGATGAGTAATTCACCTGAATTTAGTAGGTGTAGTAGGTTAGGTAGTTTACAAACAGATACATTTTGATCTATTAAAAAAGCAAAGTGCCAATTTAAAAATCTATTTATTAACTATGAAATAATAACAGCATTTTAGCTCTTGATCCAGCAAATGATCTAGAATTCGAAAAGATGTGGAAATAATAACGGCTATTCTTTTCACCATCGCGAAGTTTTTGCACGACCAAAATTCAAATGAGGTGCCCAATTTTGAAATTAACTTCATAGCCGCGGGGTTGCGCCTGCGCCGCGCTCTCTTAATTTCAGCTCAATTTGGAGTCTATTGCGTTTCTCAGATTTTCGTTTGAATTATTGTGAAAGATGAGGCCATTATTCTTTATCATACTATATTTCGTTGAATAAAATAAATCGAGTTTTCCGTCGAATGTTGCGTTAACGACTTTCTGGACCAAGTCGAATTACTTAGGTAATCATTAAGTTAACGGTATTGTAGGGTCCTTTAAATCTCAATACGGCTAAGCATTACAAAAATTTACGTTCGCGAAATAAATTGTGGAAACATTATGGTCGGTTTTAGTGCGACCATTAAAAAACGTTTTTATCCTCGAATTTGGGCTCGTTTCTTTTAATTAACGCGACTTTTTCTTTATTTTCAGGTAAGCTGTCTCTGCAGTGCTCGTTGAGAGTTTATTATGAACTTGGTGGATCTGATTAGACTGGTATGGTGATTACTGCTGATTTAATGTCCGAATTAGCAGTAACACTTTAAACTTTATAATCTTTTAATCACTGTTTTGTGGTAATGTCGCTACTAATTATTATTAACACTACCTTAAGCTTTCTAAATGCTTTTGCTTTGCTTTGATGTATTATAGATAGCATGTAATAATTTTAACAATGGTTTTGGTTGCTTGCTCAGGTAACAAGAAGCATGGGCGTAATTCAGGAATATTCAAAACAAGAAAAACGCTTCAAATTTAAAATTCACTGAAGACTTTCTGAGAAGAATTGGTGTCGAAAAAACTTCTTGCTGCTTTGCTTTTCATATTTAACGTTGCATGAGAAATTGAACTCGACAACTAATAATGAGCTACAATACAGCTACAAGCTATTATATACGAGTATAAGATAAAACTCGGTACATTCTCAATTGAATGTTAATTATGTCAGAGTTGAATTTATTTTGTCACGCATATTTTTGCTTAGCATTCCGATAATGCAGCCTTGCAAACAGCTTATGTTACTACTAATTAAATTTATTCAACCAACTGGGAATGGCATGTCACTCACAAAAGAAGGTCTTGATAATACTGTTTACTTAGTTTAGTCGTTACGGCACTTGTTTTTAATAAAAACTTCTCTGACCATGAAACCAAGGACAAGTACTTGAATTCATGATTCTATGATAAGTACTGGAATGGAAGTCATGGTTCCATGATCAGGGATAAGGTTTTATCTTTTGAATTATTTGGAATTTTACTAACATGTCATGGATAGCTTTTCGAGAAGCTGCGAAGCTGCTTTCGAATTTGTGTAGTGGAAAGAGTTACATTCTGTTATTATTTCAGTGTTCAATTATTAATGTAATTCATTTATGGTAAGTACTGATTGAATAAAATATAAAAATACAAATATGAGAAATAAAATAAAACGAGAAAAAAGAGCTGAACTTGATTGAAACATCATGTAGACTAGATAAGTTGACATTGACAGGTAGTCATTAAAATATATTTTAACCTTTTTTAGAACTAATGCTCTTGAATACTCCAGATAAACCACTGCTCTAGACTCAAAATAAACCAGCTCTAGCTGGATAACTACTTAGAGACTTCAGCAGGCTGATACAGCTATCCGAACATCGAATGTATTCGACGATTATCTTTATTTTATGTCAAATCTGACTGATGATGAAAGATTTGACATATTCTTTCCGAAGGCGAAAGACTTTTCGAAGAAAATCGTCGAATACATTTGATGTTCGGATAGCTGAATCAGGATGCTGAGCTGTTAGTTTTAGAAAAGGGTTATGTTCTATCTTAATGAGTACTCTAGACTAAAGAGTTCAGTACTCTAGTCTAGAGTATTTCAATAACATCTAGTGAATCTCCCATCGCAAGCACGTGCTCGTCACGGTCGGACACGCCGCTGTATAATCCGCGGGGGCGTAGAACGTCACTTGATAAACCTACAGCTAACGGTACCCGGTGCCGATTACTGTTAACTTTTGTCATTTTCTATTTGCTGGACGTGTCGAGACTGCCGAGCTTCTGAAGGTTGGACGTATTCAGATTGTGGTCAACCCGAAATGTAATAGCTGTGGAATTTGGACCCGCTGTTCACAGAGGTTTTGAATTTATGAAGTAACTAAGAAGTTTTTTACCTAAACTGGACTGAGAAAAAAATTGCTGTTTTTTGTTGGAAATTAGAAAATTGTATCTATTTGTTAGAATAAGATCATCTGAAATTTTGGCTGACAGCTATAATACTAAAAGAAGCAAAAAAAATTACTACACTATTGAATAGTTTTAAACACAAACGTTTTCTTTCAAAGTTTCCTTATCGTACTGGCCGAAAACAAACTATGAGACAAAAAATAAATCTGTCAGCTTCTCGTGCTGTCACGATGACGTTTATTTTCCCGCCAACTCGTCGCCTGCCAGACGCGTTATCTTTTACAATCTTAGATGCGGTTACGCATGTTATTACACTTATTACCTATGTTACGAGTGTACATCTAACCGAGTACTTACCATAATTTCTTAGGTAATTCTGACTTCATAGGATCATTTTAGTCTAGAAAAGTGAACAATTAAGGGATTTAAAAATAGTCATCAGATCGTTCGTCTTCTTTAGAAAATACGAAAATGACACCGATTCAGTTTTCTTTTCTAAATTATACAGATTATTCAGACAGCATTTAAATGATTTGCGTCTCTTTCTAATTTAATATGTGAGAAAGGGTCAGCAATCATATTAGAGCTGTCAAAATTAGTTAAGCTTAAAAATGCTGACAGAATTTATATCAGTGTCTTTCACACACCTACATCAGTTATATTATAACACAGTTGCGCTTACGCATGTTATCACAACACTCATCTATCATATCTAATCTAACATTTCTTGGCTAAAAGGTTTTCACTCCAGTTTTACTGGCATACTCATTCCTTACAACTTTAATGACCATGACCATGAAGCTTAACTAATTGAGTCTGCTTAATCGGCTATTTCCTTTCTCCGCTTTTTATGATGTCTTCCGCCGCGGATATTTTGCTGAGGGATAGAATAAGTATGAGTAATGCTGGAAGCCCTGGAGTCTCTGGATTTCGGAGTCGGTTTGTTTTGGTGGAAATAAGACTTAGGTAGTGTGATACGGTTAATTGGAGTTAATTTAATCATACCCCTCTAACTCTTCACGCGAGTTAAGATGTAAACTGACTCAATAATTAGAAATAGGCTAGGTAGTCAATAAAAATCAGTTTTTATAGTCACTAGCAGATACAATCAATCTGACGTAAAATAAAAATGATCTCATGCCAATGTAACTATGCTAATAATGATGGTAACGGGTTAAATAAAACAACAATAACCTCCTTTACAAGTCGGTAAAAATAAAATATAAGCTGCAAAATGTATGTAGCAAAACTAAAAAAACTCACAGAAGTTGAACCCTGATCTCCTTGAAAGTAAATGCACCTATGAGTCCATGTGACCAACTTAGAACCGCCATCGCCATTAGAAACCTAAACGGCGGGCCAGCCATATAGGGCTCGATTGGCGGAGATTAGCAATTAAATACACTAATAGATATCTAGCGAAAAACTAAAAGTAAAAATAATGGGTAAAATAATAACTGCCAGCAAGAGATCGCTTTTAGCGATAACGCTGGTAGTTGTTACACTAGTTTTTATGCGTTGTTTAAGTTATCTTTATGTTTGTAATTTCTGTACAATAAAGACTTTATCTATCTATCTAAGTTTTGAGTACGTGACATGATGCAGAGTCAGTTTGCTTCGGGTCTCGGCACGATAAAAGAAAAATATGCATTTGTGAAAGAAGCCAATTTGGGTCACTTCGGTGTGTTCAAAACATTTGGACCTGCTTAAATATTAACAAACAACTGTTTATGCACATAAATAAACATTCCCACACAAAGCGCCGCTTTCGTACCCGAAATGAAAAATAACATAAATCTCGCGGGGGCAAACATATTATGCGAGCTGACACATAAAGTACACCTTCAAAAGTGCCCCAAGTATGAGTTAAGACAACCCAGCCTGCTGCAGACAGCCTAAAAAGGCCGGCCAAGAAATTACCACATCGTAAATAATTCATGCATTATTACTCAATCAAGTCTGCAACGGTGGTTTCAGTGGGGCGTTTTTTCTCATCCCGTACTCGAAACCGTTTTTCTTCTCATTGTCCTGTCCACCGATCTAGAGGGCTGATTCTGAGATGAGTCACGCTCACGCGAGCCAATATAGCGATGACAGTTTTGGACGCAACTCTGGCCTTAAAACTACAAACTCGTTCCAAGTTCAAAAATTGTTAACGGTATTCGCGGCGTCACAATCTCGGTGACCTGTCGAAAAAGAGCAGAGCGTCCGACCGGTCACGCTTAGCCGTCACAGGTGCGCCTACGTTCACTTTCAATCAAGATGCTACGAGTACGATTTATAGGTTTATGGCCCAGACAAACCTGACCATTCGCGTGTAATGAGCCTTCTCGCAAATACAAAGTTGAAGAACCATCGACGTAGCATATTACTAAATCGATCAAAACATTGTAACAACACAATTTACGCATACTCCGTTAGTCAAAATTTAAAAACTGGTCCGGTGTTCTGCTCGCATGGATACGCTGAACACTTATGGTAGATACTTTTGGATTGTCCTGTAACTACAAACTATATAGGTATTCTTGTTGATTTTGATTGTCGCTAATCCACTAACTAATCCACCAAAATCTCACCGGACGACTGCGTAGGCGGGTATCCAATTCCTAAATTATTTAATTATGACTGTCGATTAGAGCAGTGTTTTCGAACCGCTATGATTCAGTATCTTCTTTTTAATTAAAATTTGTAATTTACTGTAGCCCGTGAGACCGCAGGTCGGGTTCTCAGAGAAAAACAGAGAGAACTGCTCCTATTTCTTTGTAGGTTAATAAAACACGTGATTTATGAATTCAACATAATGAACTGAATTTTCAAACATGTTTCCGTTTAAATCAATAAAGTTCCCAAGATTCGGCGCATCTAACTACGACCATATCTCAATCTAAATGACGATGGCATAGATTTACAGACGCTTAATGAGGAGAAAAACATTCTGTTTGGTCTTCTGCAAAAAATATTTAATTTAACTATCTTATCGATCATCTTGATGTTAGTAAACTTGTACCTTTGACCTAGCAACAAAATAATAATTGCATTTACTTCGATGAATTTTAAGCATACTTGGCTCCACAATCCCAATTACATTCACAATAATTACGACAATGAAAACCAAGATAAATTTTTTCGCCGCTCGATTTTGATTGCTTCTGAATAAAAAACCGTTTTAACTGTCACATCCATTACCATAATAGCGGCTACTTTTTAAACATCTCCAGAGTCATCAATCAGCCGATCCTCGTGCACATTTCCAGTTTAGCCAGCAGTCTGTACGGAGTAATGCACCTGCGCAGACGCATCTTATTCTAAGACGTCGCGACGCGCCGGTCGTCGACCCCCGCGACCTGCTTACCGAAATAAATCGCACTCCTGCGCACGTGCTACATCAGGCTTTTGTCAAACTCCGCTTGTGTTAGTATAAAAGCGTTTGCCAAGCTTTCTTGTAAGTCAATATAAAAAGGCTCGTTCAAGCTTTTATGGAGATCTAGATTCTGAAGCTTGTTTGTGTTTTGAGAACTTGAAGCTTCTGAGTCTTTACATTTGGGTTATGATTACGACGTACGCAGCTAAATGCTTTTTGAAAAAAGTTGTCGAAATAACGTATCTTTATATAAAATACGGAGAATAGGTCTGTACCTTAAAACCGTATCCGACCATCTAGATAAGTTCCATCAGTTCTAGCAATAAAACAAAGATGAAACCAAATACGAGTCAGTCGAGAATGAGGAACAAGATGAGCTGGTCAATGTAGATGCGTCTATAAAACAGCTATAGCAGAAATGACCTTTAATTTAATGTCCTCCACTTTATTCGATCATTAAACGATTCCCAGTATTCGTGATTTTATGACAGGACTTGCGCCCGCGCTCGTTTCTCGAAATGGTGTAAAAAAAGACTGCGATACTGGACAGTTTAGATATTATTCCGATGCGATACGAGTTCTCCCACATAATCGACATTTCGTGCTTCACGTGCTTGTACATACATGATCTTTGTTAATGATCTTTGATAATTAAAAAATCCCAAACTCTACCTACTAATTGGATATGTAAAATTTAATTTTTACTAAAATGCAAGCAACAAGATATAGTTTTATTTAGACGCCTCAAGTACGAAATTACTTTCTGAATCGTTTTTCTATAGAAACGGTTTACGAATTTACGATCTCACAGACTATTTCATCTAACACATTTAGGTTTCTAGAATAATGATGAAAACACTGTCCGGGCGTCTGGCTTTGCACTAATCTAAACTTAGTGCTCCGAACTAGGGTTGTTACGTTCTGAATGTCAATATTTAGTTAGCTTTAACTCCTGCTTTTTTCCGAAAAACAAATTCAAATTGTAAAATATTTTCTCTTGTTGTAATACCTTGACTTTCACCTAGTTGATAGCTTCTTTGAATTTGAACGCCCTATTTAATCATTTTCATACGTAAGCACTTTCGTGCCAGTTTGTATTGTTTACTGGTAAACTAAATTAGACTTAAATCTTAAAGTTGCCACAACCAGCCCTATGTTTCCAGACAAAATCAATACTGCGAACCCGAAGCTTCCCAGACGAACAGCCTGGTTGTTTTACCTCTGTCTGCGTTATTTAAAGCTTCAGTAGATTTATTTGAAAGTAACACAGTTTCTGTTTGTTTTGGAAGGATTCAGGTCTGTAGTTTGTTGCAGCATCTATTTATAATAAACGCTCGGCTCAGATCCAATTGATAAATTACTGTAAAACTAGCCTGAAGTAACTTCTACGTAATAATATTCATTGATACTCACTTTCAACGTTTGTTTTCAACTTTGAACTGCTATTCCCATGGCCTGAATAAAGTTTAACTAACTTACTTCCTAATTCGTATATCCGATTCCTTATAACCTGCTCTGCTTTGCTCGTATCTTTCATACATTTTCCGAGATAAAAATCAATACCCCATAGTTCGGTACCACACCAAGTTTCAAAATTTACATCAAACATACGGAATAAAATAAACATCCCACAACATCGAAACTCTCACACTTTGTGCTTACTTCACTGGTCCAATCTACACCAAGGAAGCTGTCAAAAGATGATCTAAGATCAACGATACAAGTGTCCCACATACGTCGTTTCAGCGAAATGGTCCAGCGTATCTGGTCCTACCTCCCGGTAGTCCATCCACGCAGACTGGTTCTCAGAATAGCTGTTAATAGCGAATGATGCCATATGCCACTCATTTAGAGTTGTCACTGTTTTAAACAAGAAGTTGTTTGTAAGTTGAGATTGTATAGGACACCGTGGTCCGTGATTGATGGATAGCTTGACCGTTATTTGAGTGTCAAATAAAAATGATAATAAATGATGCCCAGTCATAACAAAAGGATTAGCATTAGCAATTGACCTTTAGCAATCAAGTTTTTGACAGTAGCAATCTCGAAGGACATCTCTATCATTGTAGGAGACACCAATAGTTTTAAAAAAATGTACCTCTATGATTATAAATGTGATGTTTAAAGACTATAGCTTGAAACAATAATTTACCGCACCGCAGCTTAAAAATACTTTTCCTCAAACGTCTCCAAAACGACGCATACTAATGTAAGCAACTGTTTATAGCTTAATAAATTAGCCGATATTAATAAAGCTGTAACTGGCGAATAATAAAGAAGCCACAGTAACAAGGTTACTGTGTTACGCGGTCCGGTCAACCCCCTCGTCCGGTCAAATGGTCAGACGTGACCGGAACTACGACGCTTTGGATGACAGAATCGCTTATTTGGACCGACGCTTTTGGAAATATAAAAATGTTTTTAGGGGTAGCGCTCATAGTCTCAAACAGGCAGATCCTAACTGAACTGAAATGATGTTATAATTGCATTATCTGGTTAGTATTCAGATGGGTGACCAGTGACTGCGAAATTGAATCAATTGAACATAAAAAAATGTGTCAAACCGTTAGTTTTCATAGTAAAATTGAGCATTGCCTACTGTAATTTACTAGCATATTGAAATATGCGCCCAAGTTGTTGGTTTTCATACAAGAAATCATTAGGAGCTAAACTCTATAACCTGACACTAATGATCACTTCACTGATTGACATCAGCTCCTAGGAACTTACTGTACTCGTAGTTGTGTCACGAACCTAACAAAATAGAATAAAATTTTGCCAAGCATGTACAGTTATTCAATTAATTAGCATCTAAAACAAAACCCCCTTGAAACATCAACTAACTTGACATGAACTGCTTTTACCTCAACACTACTTTTCCATGTCATGTTACTGTTATCTCCATCGATTTCAGTAAAACTACATTGACCATTAGTAGTTGCCAGTGACTATTGCACCGCTATTGCCTATCGGACACGTAATCGGGCTTAAGGCTGGGTACCGGTGGCTATTTGAAGAATTTTAACTGGCGGGTAGAACGCAACTCCTGTGACCTGCTGATGCAAGTGCTAAGACTAGTAGTTATGTAGCCTAGCCACTGTCTGTAGACGCCTAGTTATGCCTGTAGATACTTATAGACGGTGTCGTGTTCGATGCTATTATGTGCATCGTTTGTTAGTTGGTTGGCGTATCACAAATCACAACGACCAAATCGCAAAATCAATTGTAGCAAAACGACGTACTTTTGGAAATGTGCGAGCTATGTGAGGGATAGAGAAATACTCGTACGTACGTGATAACTGTGATAAGTTTATGTATTTCGCATATAGACTTTGATAATTGGGTTCCGAAATACAGCTATTTGACTACTTAATATATTCAGCTACCACATGTCGTCTTCGAACCTGCAACGAACCTTAGATATTTCTTGTTGCTAAATTCCATACAACTTGCAAAGAAGAAAACACGGACGCATAAAACATTGATACCGTTCAAGCACTGCAGTAAACACTAAGGACTCCTATCTAAACATAAAAGCTTTTTCAGCCATCAATCGTGCCGCAAAAAGCGAAACCTACACTATTTATTGGTGGCAACACCGTGCAAGCGGCGCGCTCTATATGAGGGCTGCCGGACGCCACGGCATCTACGGGCCGCGCAAGGCTTTATACGTCGAGATGCGCAGGCGCATAACGGCAAGCGACCTTCTATTAATTACCGTTCGCCTCTCTATAGGGACTGGCATGTCTTCTTCCTGCAACAGCAGCCAGTTCCGAGACATTCCGATGCAAAAAATATCATTAGAATTGTTGTCGTTGAAGGATTTGAACGAATGTCGAGAAGGTTAGGAATTTTAGTACAAAAAGTGTGCTTCCTTGTCAGTATGACATATAACTAGTCAAATTACTATCCACATCCACTGCCCACGTGTTGTCTCTCGCAGGTTGTCGCTCCACCTGACAAATCTGACAATAAGGCGCCGTACTCTACGTTCCTTTCGTGTATCGTTATTAATTTCTAGCCTGTTCTCCACTCCCACTCGTTTGGAGCCATCAATAAATTTTAGGTATAAATCAATTTCCCAATCACTCATCTACATAGCATTAAAAAACCAAATCATGTAGAATTAATATTACGGTTGCAAATCAACTGTAAACCTGAAACATCAACTAACCGGCCCATAAAGCCAACAATCCGCATCGGGCATTGGCAATAACGTGTGAAATGACTGGCCATCGACAAATAGAGCTCAAAGGCCCGTTGGCTGCGCGCGCGCACGCAAGCTTTGCATTCGTAAAGCAAATGGTACAGTACGATGTAGGTATTTATAGCAGCACATAACGTTAGGAAATATCAAATACCGATGGATCAATAGTGTCTGGTTATCATCATCATCTTAGCTCTACCTATTTGAACTTCCTATCAAATCGGTCGCCAGTGCAACCTTCTGTGATCTTTCTAATACGCCAGTCTTTAAAATTCTGAATCAGTCATTGCCAGATTTTTTCCAAAAAATAAATAAATTGTTATCAAAATAGCGAAATAAATTTCGAAGCTGGTATTATTGAACTTTGGTAGTCTTAAAACTAGCACACTAGGGCTAAGTACTTAGCTGATAGAACACTCATCATAGCTATCGCTTCTGAAACTGAACCATAGTGAGATAAACTTTATGAACAGCGAGAATTACGATTGATAATAAACACACATAATTTAACACTCAATATAAGGATGGTAAAGTGTGAATCAACTGTATTACTTTATCGTAGGATGTAAAATTACACCTGATTTGGTCTAGCGTATTTAATCAGACCATAAATAATATCAAAGTCTATAAAGAGAGAAGTGGTAACTAATGTTACTGACTAACTAACTAACTGCACCTCGAGATATCTTCCGCTGTTCTTTAGTTCCGGGATAAAATCCGGGTATGCTATTTTTTAATCCAAGATAAAAGCTAACTCCTAACAAAATTTCGCCCAAAACCGTTGTCGTTTTTGCGTGATTGAGTAAGAAACATCTTAACGTCATAAACATATTTTTTTTTTAAATATATTTTATAGTAATAAATACTGTAAAGATAGACTGAGATCCATCCACATCCACGCTAAAACTCCTCCATATTTTATTTAATTACAATTTCAAAAATACAAAATTAGTAGAATAAAAAAATCCAATTTTCATCAATTTCTCCAAGCAAATCAAATAAATAACACATTTAAGTAAAAAATTCATTAAGAACTGACTCAGTAACGACAGTTACATTACATACCCTTCCAAATGAAGTCAATCTTCGTACTAGTCATGCCAATTTTGCAAAATTATCCTAATTTTCGGCGTTTCTCGGTTTTAACGGCATCGAATCTCCCTTCGAACAAGGTCGGCTGCATTCCTGTACAGCAGAACTGCAAGACAATGGGTGGTCACCAATTACCAGGCAACGAGGTAATGTTGCGGTCGGATGAATGCTGGAGACAGGGTGTTGGAACTTAAGGGGTAAGACTTCCTAATTTACGAGTCTTCAGATTGTTACGCCCAAAAACGGACGGACTTTAAAAAGACCAGGATTTCCGAAATAAAATTCTGCGATTTTAAACATTTTATTTATTTGTTGTTTCGTATTAGGAATTCTTTAAAAATAAATTGGTACCATAGTTATAATGAAGTTGGAGGTTCTACTACTTCTACTTTATCTTACTTTTCATACAAATAAATTTTTCTCACACCAAAAATAAAGTAAAGAGAAAAAGAGATAAGCATCGTTTAAAACACAGTCAAAATCTTCCTACATAATAAATGGACATCCCCTTGTGTTCATCTTTCTGATAATATCCTGCTATTATCTCTCTGACAAATCCCAGAACACCCTGTACCCTGCACAGGTTGGTAACAGTAAACCCGATTGCATTGTTACAGCACGCTAATTAGTACAAATTAATACTTCGCGTTGGATAAACGATGCAACGAGCGGTCCTCCATTTAAATTATGTTTATTGCTACCCGCTGTTTTACCCGCTATTTACAACAACACAGGTAATTTCAAGGTAGGTAGGTCTACACTTTACTGGCAGTTTTTCCGTCTTAAAACGTAATCTATTTGGGATTAACCATTTCTACATCTATCAATCTAGATGTGAAATCTATTCACAATGGAGGGGTTTTCTAATGACCTAACGCCACTCCATACGATTTTCAACTATCTTGATCGATAACTTACTAAATCTAAACTCAAAAAGCCGCTTATCGTACTTTTGTTTAAACTAATCTTAATCCATTTCACAAAATTGCATGCATTCACACTCTGAACCTTTAGTATGTAATTGTGTAACTTTACTACCAGTAGCGGTTCTTCGAGACCAGTAGCTCGCTCCAGTCGTTTTATGGACTGTAATGGAAACCATAAGCACTCCTTCAGTAGGTTTTGGTTAGAACTGGTTTTTTGTACCAGATGCTTACTTACCTTTGACTCTTTGGACAGAATGTCCATTTCTTTGGTCTCATTTCATTTTAAGATAACAAACCTTGCAATTATTTTGAACATGTAAAAAAATCCCATGTAATCAGACCTGTTCCCATTTGCTCATTTCTGCTTGAAAGAATACGATAATTCTACTTGTAATTGGCCATCCGCATCATTCAATCAATGCGCTTACTTTATGACTCAGATCTCTTAAGTCCCTTCTTGCCCATTTCAACCTCGTTCAAACGAGACGTGTTATAAACTCTCTCAAGTAGGCACATTATCTGCAGGCTTCTAGCGATAACCATCAGCATATTCAACGGACTCCAACCCGTTGCCGTCCAGTTTCCCAGTGTCAAAGTGCAGGTGCGAGTGGAAAGCGCGTTTCACTGTCCGCGCACCTCGTGGTCGTGACTGTGTCGGGGTGGTCGCGATAAATCGTGGTGTTGGTTACGCTGATGCTTGTCGGCGAGTAATGTCTTCGTCAGCTGTGGAATGGACTTGTTTATGTTGTTTTATATCAGAAATCACGAACTTTAGGTAAGACCTTTTTGAGCAAAATCTGTGGACCGGTACAATTTGGAACTAGGCCATGCTAGTCGACCGTTGTATAGTCGTTTCTTAGAATATTGAAATAAACAAACTCATAAAAACAGAAGTTTCCTCGTTGGATTTCTTTTTACAGCTAATTGTTTGGGGTATTAATTCAATGATTTAGGTATACATACATAAACTTTAAATCAAAGTGGCAAGACTAGACCCCATGCTTTGTGTTTGCTAGTGTCCTAAACACTGCCTTAAGAGCACTGCTTTTTGCACTCTGCAAAATCTGTCGTTAAGTTAAAATCATGACAGTCGCGCGCGGCGCTGCATAGCGAGTGCACGTATATCTTAATCCTTATCGGTTGCGCCTTATCTTTATTTTTATTGCGGTCCGTACGAGGTGGCACCAATAATGGACGAGGTCCAGCGAGGATCTCGCCCTAACAGCGCTATGAGTGAGGTGGAAACTTTGGTTGACAGTGTGATAAGCGGCTCCGAGCCAACCGGCTCAGGTAGCCTTATCAGCCGGCCGATGGCGACCAAGCGCCTGCGAAGAGAAACTGGTTTTGAAAGCGACGGATTCACTTTGGTTACAAGAAATAAAAAACAAAATAACAACAAAATCATCAAGGAGAAATTTGAAGTAGGTGTTTCATCGCACGTTTTGTTACCTAAACAAATAGGGTTGGCAAAACTCCTGAAATCAGAAAATATAGATAACGCGGTACAAATCAAATATAAAACACCATACAGAGTCAACATCTTGTTTGAAAAAAGAGAAGATGCTGAAAAGATATTGCGCAATGAAAAACTTGTGAAACTCGGATATCGATGCCACTTGACAAGCGAAGTTGCTGTTTCCTACGGCATAGTGAAATATGTAGAACTCGAAGTTGAGGAAGAGGAGATATTAAAGGCGTTCCAATGCGAGCAGCACATTGTATCGGTGAGAAGATTGAAGCGTATGGATGTATCAGGTGAATGGGTGAATAGCGAGACTGTACGGTTTGGTTTCAAAGGCCCCAACCTTCCACAGTACGTGTTTGGATACGACTGCAGATTTAAAGTTGAGCCATACACGTTTCCTGTGACCCAGTGTTCTTCCTGCTGGAAGTTTGGACATACGACCCGTACTTGTCCATCTAAAAGAGTCGTCTGCCCTAAGTGTGCTGAGGAACATGCTAATTGTGAAACATCTCACTACCTATGTGTGAATTGTAAAGGCACACACATGGCACTTGATAAATCGTGTCCGATATTTGCAAGAGAGAGAAAAATTCGCTCAATAATGTCCCGAGATAATTGCACATATAAAATAGCCTTATTGAAGTTAGTACAAAATAAGCGTGTAGAAAATTATGACTACAATATGGAGACACCACAACTGAGAAGAATGCATGACAAAGTAATTAATACTCCGTTGTCATATAGTCAGAGTGTAGGAGCCAGGATTGTTCAAGCCGAAGCAGTTATTCACCAGGAAGACGTAATCAGCGAAGAAGATAGTAGTGAGCCGTCTATCGAAAGTATATTGGAAATAGGACAGACGAAACGTAGAAAAATTAAGAAGAAAAACCCGAAAAAGAATCTTAAGACTCAGAAGGACAACGAAAAAGCGAAGAAAAGCGTTCCACTGCTTAGAGATAATGATGAGGAGATATCTAAGGAAAATAAATTTCATAACATTTTGAGAAAGTTAAAAGAAATTGTTTTCTCGGAGAAGAATTTTGAAGCGAAAGTACAAGAAGTGCTGAAATTGCTTATTCAAGAATTTGTATCTTTTATTGTAAAGTCAGTTAATCACGGCGAGGTCTTCACTCAACTAATAGGTCTATTTAATAATGGATAGATACAACCGTCATGTTAACGATTCGACGGCATCAGGCTCTGTAGGTTTTACTGAACAATGCTTAAACATCGCTCAGTGGAACGCGCAGAGTCTGGCGCCAAACAAAAGAGTTGACCTGGAATTGTTCCTGTCTCAAGAAAAGATCAGTATATGCATAGTCAGTGAAACATGGTTTGATGATCGCGATACAAATATTAGAATAAGTAATTATAACATTTCTAGGCATGATAGATCGGATTCCTGGGGTGGAGTAGCTATAATTACTCACAAATCTATTAAGATACAAAGGTACCCACTAGTCTTGAATAATACAGGAATTGAAATTTTATGTGTTAAGGTTTTAAATTGTAAGCATCTAGAATATGTTGTATCGATATATTGTACCTCTCCTGTGAGGACTACACAATGCGACTGGGAAGACGTATTTTCGAAATTTACTGCAAAAACTATAGTGGCTGGCGATTTTAATGCCCACCATACTAATTGGTCATGTAAAAATGATAGCAGAGGGCAAAGGTTACTTGATGCGTCTTTAGAGCA
This sequence comes from Alcis repandata, assembly GCA_949125135.1. Taxonomy (NCBI): domain Eukaryota; kingdom Metazoa; phylum Arthropoda; class Insecta; order Lepidoptera; family Geometridae; genus Alcis; species Alcis repandata. Next base: position 1,814,500 of record OX421226.1, on the reverse strand, counting down.
TAATTTTGTTTCCCTTAATACAGGTGAAATTACTAGAGCTAAATTAGTAAACGGATCTTTACAAGAAACGTCACCAGATATTACCTTCGTGACATCAGACATCGCTATATACTTTAAATGGCAAGTAACTCGAGAGAATTTGGGTAGTGATCATCTTATTATTAAGTACTCCATGAAATTTCGAAGCATTCGTAGTATTTTAAAAAGGCGAAACCTCAAGTTAGCCAATTGGAAACTATATATGGATTCATTAAAAAATAAGTTCGATAGCTTAGTAGTCGATCAAAATAATCTCCAGCCTACCTACGATTTGTTTATGAATTGTTTGGAAAACGCGGCAAACAAAAGTATACCTATGATCAAAATATCTACAGAACCAACACAAACTTTTCAGCCTAAACCCTATTGGACTCCGGAACTTTCTAAAGCAATAGCTGAACGTCGGTTAGCTTTAAAAAATTTTAGACGTAACCCTATACCGAGTAATTTAGACATACTTAATTCTAAAATGGCAGAAGCACAACGAATTCATAGACAAGCTCGTTCAAGTAGTTGGCAACAATTTTGCAGTAGTATTAACGAAACAGTAAGCTCATCAGATATGTGGCGGCGTATGCGCTGGATGAAAGGTTTAAAACGAGATTTCGTCACTGCCTCAATAGAAAATAAAAAAGAATTACTGCGTAGTTTGGCTCCTGACTATGTGCAATCAGAAATGCCGTCATTTAATTCAAATAATGCTAAATTAGACAGTGAGTTTTCTATACAAGAGCTACACAACTGCCTAAAAAAAAAAGATACAGCACCAGGCGAAGATCAAATCACTTATTCTATGATATACTATTTACCTCCTGAAGGTAAATTATTTCTACTAAAAATTTACAATACTATTTTTAAATACTCGTTAGTACCTGACCAGTGGCGTAATATTGAAGTAGTACCCATACCTAAACCTAATAATAATAACGAACCATCAAAATTTAGACCTATTTCTCTAATATCTTGTATATGTAAAATCTTTCATACGATGCTGTGTAAGCGAATAGAATGGTTTGTGGAGTCGAATAAAGTGTTACCTGCTATCACAAGCGGGTTTAGAAAATGTCAATCGTGTGTAGATTGTATAGCACGGTTAGTTTCAAATATTCAAATAGGTTATTCTAATAAAATGACAACTATAGCTGTATTCCTGGACGTACAGAACGCCTACAATGAAGTGCTCGTAAATGTGTTAGTATCTATTTTAGATGGTTTAAAAGTTGGATCTCAGGTGTGTAATTATTTATGGTCTTTCTTGAGTCGAAGATGCCTCAAAATACAAGGTGAAGCTCTAAGTAGATGGACAGGAAGAGGCTTAGCACAGGGTGATCCCTTGTCTCCTATTCTTTTTAATATAATAACTTATATGATATGTCGTGGCCTGGAAAATGTATCAGCACTGCAGTATGCGGACGATTTTGTATTTTATACTCAAAATAAAGATATTGAACGCAGCATACTGTACATTCAAAGTACATTAGACTCAATAGTGCGTAGATTAAATTTATTGGGATTACAAGCCTCGCCAACAAAAACTCAGTGGTGTGGCTTTCAGAGAGGCAGAGGAGCTCTTCCAATTAGTTTAAGTATTAATAACTGCCAAATTAAACATGTCGAAATTATTAAATATTTGGGCGTTTGGTTGGATAAGTGCCTTTTATGGAAAACACATATCAGTGAGACCCAAACCAAGACAATGAAAATGCTGAATATTCTGAAAATATTGGCAGGTGCTTCATGGGGTTTACATCCCAAACATCTTCGTCGGCTATACATTGCTTTGATTCGAAGTAGAGTTGATTACTGTAGCTTTATTTATGATAATGCAGCAAACACGCACTTAGCTAAACTTGATAGAACTCAAAATGCTGCAATGCGCGTAATAGGAGGTTTTATTCGAACTACACCTGTACACGTTATGGAATGTGAGTTGTGTATTCAACCGCTTTACTTAAGACGCCAATACTTAGCTACTAAATACTGTCTGAAGATACAATCTCTATCCGATAAACTAACCATTGCAGCATTAACGAAACTATCAGCTCTTTGTAATTTAAGATACTGGCGAAATAAGAGAAAACCTCTGCTTGTAGAAATATTTAATGAAACTAAAACTGAAAATATGAATTCTAGTGAACCTTTAAACATGTTTAGGCTAGATACGTGGATGGCTAACATTAATATGAATTTTATTGAAACAAAAATAGAAGGATTACAACACTCAAAAACTCAATATGATTCTAGAATATTGAAGACTAACTCAATACATATGCTAAATACTAAATATAAAGACTTTCATAAGGTGTACACTGACGGCTCAAAAACAAATGACGGTTGCGGTGCAGGTTATTACGTGCCCAGTCGTAATGTGGTAGAAAAAATTAAAATTGTATCCGAGAATAATTGTATCATGTCTGTGGAACTATTTGCAATCTCAGAGGCACTATCATTTATTATAGCTACGTCGGATATTAAACAAGCCGTCATTTTAACCGACAGTCGAAGTGCTTTACAGCATATCTCTCGATGCGCTTCTAGTGCCAGAAGCGCTACCGTAGCATATGCTATCATAAAGAAAGTTTTATCTCTTTCAAATAAGGGCGTGAACTTGAGATTGCAATGGATCCCAGCACACACTGGGATTCGGGGAAATGAGGTTGCTGATCAGCTGGCGAAAGAAGCTACTTTAAATGGAGCCGAAGCATACCTTCTATCAGAAAATACAGATATTTTGATTAAATACAAATACAAGATTTATGATAAATGGAAATTAAGATTTGCCAACACATCTCTAGTAAAAGGTATCTGGTACAGAACCCTGCAGTCTGAACCTCCTCGGATCCCATGGTGTGCAAACACTAATTTAAAAAGAAGTCATATTGTGATAGCACATAGACTTCGCTCCGGTCACATGCCACTTAACAATTTCGAGCATCTAATGGGCAGAGCTGAATCGTCAGCCTGTTCTGTTTGCGGAGCCCTGGAAGATGTTTCTCACCTACTAGTTGCGTGTGAACGGAGCGAGTCTATGAGAGCATTAATGTCGCACAAGTATGGCATTAACCCCCGAGACGTCGGCATGTTTCAAGGCATCCTGGCTGCACCCATGTGTGATGCAGCGAGGACCTTGTATGGCGAAGTCTCGGAAATCCTTATTAAACGTAGGGACTACGATCATTTTTGAGATTGTTATTGTTATTAGTCTGTAACGGGGCTGGCATACTCACGTAGTGAGAAAAGCTCCATAAAAATAATAGATTAAAAAAAAAAAAAAAAAAGTTAAAATCATAACTTCCACGAATTATTGAACTTAACTGTCACTTTCATGCAAAACCCCACTTCAGTATTCCAAACCGCATGAGTACATGCACCGTCGCCCCCAAGCAAATACCCATGATGCATCATAACGACGGCAGCTTCCACGGATACCCCTGTCGTACCCTATCGCTATAAACAACCACCTTTATCCATACGATCTTCAACTTACTACCAACTTATCTGCAAAGGTGGTCAAATTCAGGAACTAAAAACTTTCTACGAGTGTCCAACAAATCTGCTGAAAAATTACGATGGTCGCTCCCCCAACACAGCTCCATAAGATAAGTTGGTTTTGCTGTAACTTAAACATCTTTGCAGCGACATGGTGCCACAGAGTTCGCGTAAATCTCTGAGGATGCATTTAACACATCGCCATGTTATTCCGTTGAAGGACTACGCAAATATCGAAGAAACGTGAATGGATAAACGCAATAAAAAGGTAAATTAGGTGCGAGTTGAAAATATTGAAATTGAAAGTGGGTGGATATGATAATTCACTTTGCAGCTGTTAAGTGCATATTCTCATTTGAGTGAGTAAACTTCCGGCTGCGAAACGAATAACAAATTCGCTCTCGATTCTTTATGGACGCTTGAAATACATCCACTCAGGCGTCTAAAAATACGTTTATTTGAGAAAAAATTAGGTTAAGTCATGTTAGGCATAGACTAGACACTCATCCTGGCAATCAAGCAAGGAAAAAGCAAAGCTTTTAAGTCCAAAATTCTACCTCAAGTTTTCGCATAGTCCCCGCTACGACTAACTCAATCACCAGATTACAATTCGTAATATATATTCACCTTCAGCCTATAATGACTGAGAAAAATATTTAAGCATGTGATTTTAAAAATATCACTCAACTTAATCCTACATAATTGAATAGCTAGTTAACATACTTCGCTAGCAAGAGAAGTGTGAATACACCAACGGATATACCAGCTAGTTTGGCAAGCGTCTGCAGTTGAACAAGATTTCGAAATACACAAGCATCCTAATGTTTAACGTGTTTTTATAACATAGAGAGGTGTCATGTAATCGCAAGAGTTGTACCCAGTGACCTCTGCTTACAGATGGTACCTGATAACCTCATGAAGCTTTTCAACTAAAATGATTGGTCAATGCTAATAGAGCAATTTATGCGGATAGGTTACAAGTTACACAACATGCTCGCTTGAGTGATAAATGACTGTGAATTTGTACGTTTAATAGTTGCTGTAATTTACCTTCTAATTTAATCTATTACAGGTAATTTAGAATGCCTTATTTCGATTGGATTGAGTGATAATGTACGTAAAGCTGTATTATGATTGGATGAACAAGAGTCTTGCTAAGTTGCGTCCAGAGAAGTTTTAATTAAGAATTTGGGAAACTACAAAGACCGGTTTATCTTAGCCCTAATTCAAATTGTTTCCATTTCCATTGTTGTTTTTAAAAGCTTCATTTTTATTTCAAACGTAAATTTCATAAACCATTTCCAAATCCCCATCGACCTCTCGTATTGAGAGTTGAGACATATAACATACAAGCCATACAAAACGCCATAAAGTGCAAACAACTTTTACCTCCACGCCGACAATGTAGTACTAAATACAAAACCCAATAGATTTCTAAGTAAACTTGAGGTTTTCAACACGCTCGTTTGGCCATGTACAGGATTCGCTGTGCCAACACGAGGGCTTGGGCCAGGGACAAGAGGGAAGATGACGGCGAGAAATAGGTCCTAGGAAAATATTGGGTGAAATAACAATACATTAGGTGCCGTTAAGCTGAAAAGTGTGGTCCCCATACTTTTTAGTTTAACATAGTTTTTAAAGAAGGAGACTTTAGTTACCTAGGTTAATTGCGTAATTGACTTCCGTTTTGTTTTTGAACTGACAGTATTAAATAAGCATCTTAATAGATAAGTTAAGGTATTTAAAACGTTAACGCTAAAAAAATTTCAAAATGGATCAGAAAACTTCTTTAGAAGCTAAAGTCTGGAATGTGAGTTTACTATTGTGGTACGTATTGTTATGACTAACTTCATTTATACTATTTACGTCCAGCAAGATGAAATACTGTTCTGCTTAAGACAAAACATGTTTCTGCTTAACACTTTTCCTCTTGAATTTCTTGAAAACTTCTACTTTACACCACACTTCAAACAGGGTCCGAGCAAACACACACGCTCACAAACACGACTGCAAGTGCCAAAGCAAACGTAGGAACAAAACCCGAGTTTGCCTACTGCATGCAAGTTCAGATTTACGAGTGTGCTTTTACGGGAGGCAGTGAAGTTCTGTTCAGGAAAACCTAAGGAAAAATAAACAGAGTTTAGGCCTACGTGCGGTTGCGGCTTGCCCTTTTTTGTAAAGCTTTTCTTAGCCTTCTTAGTTTTTGTACACTTAAAGCAAAAACAATGTAAACATTATCTTGTAAGTAACATTCCGTTCTTCATTAATGGCGTCCTCATGTGTATGTAGAAACAATTTTTAAACGTTCACTGCCAAAATTGGACATATTAGCTATCATAACGAATAAAGTAGCCTGACAATATAACATAGATCGTCAGTCGTAGCGAAAACGTCTAGGAATTCATCAGTCATCATAACACAGTGAAGACACTTTTTGCGCCCAAGCCTCCAGTCAAGTCGCAAATCTATAGTCAAACGCCTAACGGTGTGCTCCAACAGCATAAGACCCAGTTCATACCTATACCAGACAAGGTGAATTTGCCATCTTTGAACACAGGCTCTTGACACCAGGTGACATGTGTCAAACGCTCACCCTGTTAACCTTAAGAAAATCATCATTTCTCGTAGGGAAAGTCGACAAGTCTGTTCAGACGACTTGTCGATTTTTTCATGAGTCACGAAGCCTTAGAATCGCCGTATTGGTAAGTCCCTTCCACTAAGTAATTACTACGAAAAAGGGACACAATACAAATTGCGTCTCTCTTCCATCTTTGGCAGATAATACCTACATTACTTCTTGTCCAGATCTATTCAATTTGAAGTACTTCTTGTTATATTGCCTTTTTTGGCATGAAACTGTACTTGACTAGATGTAATAAATGAGCCACTTTTCTTGTGATTTCTTGGAAAAGTAGAACAGGTATGAGGATGTAAACATCTTTAGGAAATACATTTCCAGCCTATCTACTTCCATCTAACTTTTCTTAACTAACTTAAACACGCAATTTCCCAGTTTTCACGCATTTTTGCTTTATTCAGTTCTTCCTTCTCGTGACTATTAAATAAAAACGTCTTGTTTTTTATTGCTGTGACAATATGATAGCCAGTCATGGCTAAGTACTTCATCAAGGGTAACAGCGAAGGGATAATTATAAAATTGCTTACAATTCAATTAAAGTGGCTTGTTTTTTGTTTAAGTGCCGGATACAAGCGTTTTGAGTACCTGCAGAGCTCGTATGCTTACTTAAAAGATAAGAAGTAGATTGTGAATACAAACACGAAAAAATAAGTGATTGATGCATTAACAGATTAGACTACCAATGTGCTATAAAAATTGTTTTCGAAAATCATAATCAGGACAAAGTTACTGCGTCACACGGATACCTTGCGAAGATAGAAAAGTTGCACCCATAGAGATTTCTCTAGATTATTAGGTCTTTGGTGATACACAGGTTCCTAATCGATTGTTGAAATAATTATCAATATCCTCATTCGCCGAGCCAGTCTCCCGTCAGCCGCAGTGCATAGGTTCCCCCAAGGCATGCCCCTCCTTGATATTCAGCTGTTTGTTTCCAGTAATTGCTATTGTTTTTGCATACTGTCTCGGATGTCCCAGCTTGCTAATGCCAGTTTAAGTTTGCGGTCCGTGGTCTCTACTCTAGAAACTGTATTTTACGTCGTGTCGTAAACTTGAGGAACCAGACCGCAGAAAACTTAAAACCGACTTCAAATCAGCTTAAGGCGAAGCATAGGAGCCTAGTCCCAGCAGTGGACAATCAAACAGCCTCACAAAATGCTGAAGGACCTTGATGTTTTGTATTCAGTCAAACAGATTCTAAACCTGATCCACTGCATCGCGATCTATTGCGACATGGCATTGCTAAACCCCTGTTACTCGCCACACTATCTGTAATCGGCAACTCTTATCTATAATGCGATAAGGTGCTAAATGCAACGTGCAAATGATAAGTAGGAATTAAAGGTTATGAAGGTACGTTTAAGGTGGAGTCTCGATAAATTAACAATAATGTTCCATTGGCTCAAACGCTCAAAAATAACTTTTTCTTTTTGTAATTTACGACTCATTCATAGTTTAGTTTTATATATTGGTCAAAGAATGAATATGGATGAAAAACATTTTAATGACTAGATAACGTTTTTATTAGCAGAAATAACTATTTATTAAAATAAAATGCAGATTAATTTATATTTGAGTGTTTTATGTCAAACATGTTCGTGAAATCTTAAAGTTGCATTATTATTGTAATAATAGCGTAAATATTCTCAATATGTTAGAGAAAACTTATCTGCAAGGGAAGCTTTAGCGGCTATAGGTTCGCGTTAAGTGTGCCTCAGCTCCGCCATGTGCAGACGTAAAATCACTGAGTGTAGGAGAGAATAAAAACCAACAGATAAGGTAATTTTAATTAGTTCTTAGCTAAACGTTTTTATTAACTTTTAACTTTTTTTTTTTAATTAACCTATGCTGTCCCACTGCTGGGCAAAGGTCTCCCCTAATTTTTTCCAGTTACTGCGGTCTTGGGCCAGCGCCGTCCAGTCTTTTTCAAACCGCCCGAGTTCGTCGCGCCATCGCGTCGTGGGGCGACCCGGGGGTCGACTGTCCAGGGGTACCCACTCTGTGGAGACCTTTGCCCATCTGTCCGGGTGCATTCGGCTCGTGTGACCCGCCCACTCCCATTTGAGCTTGGCAGATGTGCGTCCTAACTTTTAACTACTGTTTTTAAAATATTTACTCGTAATGCGCGATGTAAGATAATTGCTGACCAATCCCCTACCTTAATAACATACACAAAAAAAAACATACAGTCGAATTGAGAACCGTCTCCTTTTTGGTAGTCGGTTAAAAATAGCCGAGGATCCCATCTATCGTGTGACAGTATTTACAACGTAAAATGTCAGATGGTTATCGTTATGTCGAAATATTTGTAGACTATCGATAAACGATGCTCAGTCACGATACCGTTTATTTATCGAGCCGTCGAGAGCATTGTCACAAACTAGGACACGGGTGGAACTACGTACAAAGTAAGATCGTATGGGCTGAGTGACTGAGTGGCTAGCCCTGGGGTTAGAGTTTTTAGGCCGTCAGAAGGCCTTTGATATGGGTCGACGGTTGTTGTTAAAGGACAAACAACTGGTGTCTGCAATTACTACAAAGTAGTTTTATTTACTACAAAGGCATCTGCAGACTGGAGTAGAGCTCCTATCGAATTTTTGGAATAAAATTGGCTAGTTACCACAAAATATTGTACTTCAGTTTTTGGTAATATACAAGGCATATTACAATTACGACTATATTATTGGGCTAGCCCTGGGGTTAGAGTTTTTAGGCCGTCAGAAGGCCTTTGATATGGGTCGACGGTTGTTGTTAAAGGACAAACAACTGGTGTCTGCAATTACTACAAAGTAGTTTTATTTACTACAAAGGCATCTGCAGACTGGAGTAGAGCTCCTATCGAATTTTTGGAATAAAATTGGCTAGTTACCACAAAATATTGTACTTCAGTTTTTGGTAATATACAAGGCATATTACAATTACGACTATATTATTGTAATCGTAATGTACCTTGGATTGAAAACGAGAAAATGCGCGTATCGCGTTATGCAAAAAAAAATACATAGACTAGATAGACACCTACTAGGTGCGCAATGTTCAGATAATGACTGTCTCTAAGTAAAAACCATGATGATTTACACAATTACAAACTATTCCATACAAAAATACAACCTTATTCATCAGAAAATCGCCGAACTGCCATAAATATTCATAAAATATTTTTATTAAAGAAAACGGATATTAAAGAGAACTATCGCCTTCTCGGTCGTATCCGAAAAGGTCACATTCAGTTGTAATTACTTCTCTTTTTGTAAGGTTGGTAACAATGATTATTTTATGGATGTTAAATCCATAATGAAGGATTCGGATTCGATTATTTTTTTAAGAATCGATACTCAAGTTCTTTTTTTCGAAACGGTTGATTATGACATTGACAGTTCATTGATACGTATGTACTTATTTTTACTTCGAAGGACGCGAACGCAATATGCATTGTGCCCTCGACTTGTCACCCAGTATTGAGACAGGTGATACGTGACCAGAGTGTTGCCACACTACAACCTATAGATATTCTATTGACGCCACTGCACCATAATCATTCCTAGAAGTTATAGGTAGCGGTGTAACGGTAGGAATTTTTATGGCTTGCGTTGCGATCTACTAGTTTTCTGTTTGGCTGTATTGAACTGACGAATTTGACACTAACACTTGACACCTCTGTAAATTGACCCATTCTTCCGCTGTCAGAAATCAGATATACATATTTATTAACCTTAAATAACAGGCGACTTTTACAAAGTTACGCTATTTACTCTAAAACTGTCAATTTCTTAAAAGCCTTTTGAGCAAACAGAATACTAGCACTTTATTGGCCTTAAACTCGCGAACTCTACCGTGAAATCTATGTTTCAGGGTTAGAACGTAAACATTAATAATATTTACTAATAGGAGAGAGTGAAACAGTAATTTATCGAGTAATTACAGAATTTTGACTAATATACTGTCAGACTGCCACGTGTATGTAGGGCTCACCGCTACACTTATGGTTTTAACCTCATTTTTAATGCAAATCAGTTTGTTAGTGGCAGAACGCGATCTTTTTAATTAAATACTGTTAATAAGCTATGTCTTAGTTAATATATTAGTTATTTATTCGATTCTTTAAAAAAGTTTTAGATTCTGAGGTGCCAAAAATTCGAGAGAACGTTTTCCCGCACACAATAGTGTTAACGGTTTTACCAGTTCTAGCTATATCGAACTGTGTAAAATTCCTTTTATTTGTGCCCGCAATATGTAGGCCAATTTGTTTTTTTATATCCACGACAGGTTTTTGATAGCGAAGGCGATTAAAATAACATGGCGCCGACACCGTTGTGTTAATCTTCCGATGCACGTTATTTGCGATTTTTATCGATATTGTTATTGGAAGTTACAACACTATTCTTCTAATAATGGGAGCCGATAAAGCGTCTGGTGTTTTAGTTTATTTCTTTAGTCATTGTTAGCATCAGATTGATTATAGTGATATTTAAAATAAATATTTATGAGGATAAAGCATACATTGTTGTTGGAAAAGGCACAGATTTTATTTCTTCGGACCGAGTAACCCACTTCAAATATGAATAAACGACCATTTTTGTCTCACTTTCGAAAACCGTTTTTCGGTTTGTTTCGTATAAGTTAACCCGTAACCTTGTTTCCCTGTGTCACTCGATTAATGCGCGGCATCGATCAAAACATCGATTAAACTCGTAAATACTCTCGAAAGCTCCATGACCCGTGCTGAATTTGGAGAAAAGTCATTTTTGCGGCGAGTTGAAGCTTATTAAAGGGCTGAGACATGATATCCTTGTCAAAAAAATCGTAATTTCCGCGTGTCAATATCTATACTGTTAAGAATCGAGTTACCCTCGACTCGATACTGTAAGGGAAACCGCTGGCCTTACTTGGCGCTACAAAAAAGAAGTACGAGTAGCTTCGAGTAATTTTAAAGGTCATATTGACATGGCTTGAATGCTTGTAGTGTAATAAAGTCAAAAATGCACATTGTCTCAAAAAAACGTACAGATTAAAATCGATGTTCGAAATTCGTGAAATCTTTAGGCAATTTTACCAAATCAATTTTTAAAAGACAACAGGAAGCGAAAGGATGTAACTGTCAAATTGGCAAGACATTGAGTACAGCATGGGTAATCAAAAAGAAGCTTAGTCATAAACAGATCTAGTTCATACTTCATATCACTGCTTCCCCTGAGCTCACTTATCGTAGGCGAACATGGCGGCTCGTCTAATTATACCGCTTTTATAAACCGCTTCTCGGTATAGAAGCGGTATAATGGTAACAAGAGGAAGTTGCCCTATTCGGAGATCCAGTGAGATTTAGAATCTCATCTTCGCCCGAACAAGTGAGAATTACAATAATATCCCTCCCTACGATGAATGATGCAATAATTTCTGAATGTCTATGGTTAGAGAACATTAATTTTTACCGTTTTGCATACAAACATGACCCTTTCTACATTTAGCGGTTTCGACTTTTCATCTTGTCCTTGTTTTCGTAACATTAACAAATAGAAGCTCGTCATTCCGCGGCAACAAAAAAAAAACAAGAAAAATATATCCCGTTAAGTTAGTTCTAACTGAGAACCTGTCAGCTTTCGGTTCATTCACAAAAAGCGGCGGCTAAAATATCAGCGCACGCGCAGCGCTACGGTGACCACGCTATCGTCACGTATTTAATATAAATATTTTGTTCTTCTCTTTCTGACGGACCCATTTTTTATTTTCAATCAGTTCCGGCACTCCGTTTCAATGGAGGCTATGATTTAGTTCAGTAGTACGCGACGTGCGGTATTTTTAATGAAAGTGCTTTTGTTTTGTTTTCCGAACAATGCAAGAACCGTTAATAACTTTTGGAAGTGTTCGAAATCAATATTATTTGAAATATTTACCGGATGCGTAAGAAAATTGTGTCATATAATGTTACCATCCTATAAAAAACAATCAGAGATTAAACTGTAACTAAATGTTGACCCAGACAAAAAAGTATTTTGCATTCAGACACACGCTAAGTTGAGATATCAAACTATTCATCTACGAATAAAATAAAAAATGTACACAAAAAACATCTAATTGCTAAGTGGCCATTTCTTGCGCTACTTAGGTCAGCCATGATGTAAAATTAACCGGTTAAAAATCAGAGCTGTAAAATAGTAATAAGAATTTTGTTGAACATGTAATAACAATCATTCCGGGTGAATAATATACGCCTTAATTTTTAAATTCCTTGCGACGAAAAATATCGATCTTGTCTTTAACATGGTATTTTTAGTAATGGCAACATCCATTATGATACGATGGTGACAGTTTCATTGACACAAAAAGGTTTCAAGGCCGGCAGGTGCGATAAGGCATATAATTGTTTCTTCAATGTAAAATAATTAAATTGCTGCAAGTTAACTAACCTTTTCACTTCTTTTTTGCACAAATTAGAAACCTAGAAATAATTGTTCAGCGAGAATTTAAAAAATACAAAGTTGAGTAACTTAACTTTGACATTACACATCACTGAAACGAGGTCACCATAGCTAAAAAATAAGAACTGCTTTCTTTCAAATTCAAATTAAGAATAAAGCTAAGATTAATGTTTTTATGTTGGCTACTAGTTCTACCGCTAAAACCTGATTGACCCAATTGTCAAGCACATATCCATCTAGATGTCTTTATTGCACACATAAAATGGAATCTTCATCAGATGATGCTGAATACTCGACATGAGCTCGGACACCCAACAATTTCGTTTAATAAATCATTCCAATATATTGATCGTAAAAAACTTGTTTACATTTCATCAGTTTGACACACTTCGGTTTGGTGCGTGCGGCGAAATTTTGCGGTCTTCATTTTTGAGCATATATTTGTCGATGGGCGAAGAGGTAGCCTCTGATAGTTGAATGTTTTATTCAACATCTACTCAATTATTTTATTTTTACTGGCAATCTTAGTTCGTTCACGTGTCATTTTGCATTTTATTAGGTACACTATGCCTAACGGTCAGGTGTTCTTAATAAAATCTAGCTAGTTTTTAATGATTTTATGGTAGTATTTTGTGTCATTGACGTTCCTACAATCTCTTAATGAGCGGAAATCTTATAAATCACCTTAGATGGAATTTATCTCAATTAAATCAATATTATTTTTTAATTGCTCATTATAACACTTGCAAGGAATGCACACAAGGCCGGCGTTTATTATATTGTTTGCACGTGTGCGTGTGATTTTGTTCTTCACGTGAATAGCGCCGCCCACCTCGCTCGCGCACTTCCGTCAATATGGCCGACGACGTAATGAATAGTCTAATCAAATCATTGTTGTGTTAATTGTTCCGTTTGATTTATTGACACTTATTGCATTTTACGCGCTAATTACAATTGATTTTCAACAAAAAGTTGTTTTGGTGATTCAGATTTCTGTACAAATATTTATTTTAATACTAGCATTCATTTTCCCTGAGAAAAATATCGGCTGGCTTTTATCGGCATGACAATTACCATTACCACTGAATAAATAGTAGTACCATTACATAATTTTCGTATAGATTTCGTAATGCCCTTGGTCTATAAAGAAAATTGCGTTTTAGCCCATTTCTATGATTCTAATGGCAGCCTTATTACCCGGTTTGCCGCAGAACAGAAATTCATATTTATAAATAGAGCCTCATTTTGTTTACAAATGTAAATCGAATGTATTTAAGATACAATCTTCAAATCTAAATGCGATAGAAACGATCTGAGCGAGTCCGTTCCTACAGTTACTTAGATTAAAAACGTTAGATAAAAGTTTATTTCCGTTTATGATATAAAATATCAATTTTATTTATGTTTCTGGTTTAAAGAGTTTTTATATTACAGATTTTTTAAATTAATGATTCAACGGAATGATTTAATTAAACAAATTAAGTAATCCTGTTATTTTTTATAAAATTTTACTATCACAGCCAAAGAAATGTTTTAACACCAAAAAGAAACAAACTATAAAGGCGCTATAATGATGTCGTAAAATTACAAAAGCCGCCATATTTGTCTATGGTACGCACTACGCACGCAAGCTAAGCTGAGAGGAAACGAACAGTGATATGAACTAGTTCTATGATTGATTTCCGCCGCGTCTAGTTCAAATATGGAAAGATGAGTGAACACTTGATGAAACGTTCCGTTTGACGCTCATCTTTGCCAATGCTATTAATTAACTTTTTTTTACCCTTTTTTCAAATCTAGGCTTTTGACCTACTGATTGACTAGGTAGGTAGGTTATTATTATTAACCTACCTCAACTCAAAAGCTGTTAGAAATTGTGGTGTGCATCATTTTACTTACCTATGATCACTTTTTTATGAAAAGTACCGTGGTGAGTGGATTTTTCATAGTCAACTTTACAATTAGTTCCTCGCAACGCAATGTATTGCTTTATTTTTAGTAGTAGTTATGTCAATATTTAAAAAAAAAATATAGGTACCTACTACAAACTAAGCTACTTACACAATCTCGCCACGCAAGGCAGAAAGTCTGAAACTATTTGACAGCCAATCATAAAGGCGAGGGCACACCGTTGCAGGTACCGTAACGGGAACCACTAAAACTAATGCAGTGGCGACTGCGGTGGGCGCCTCCATTATGTTACAGATGTAGGGAATCTGGAAGGTGACGAGGGCATCAGGGAACAATAGACAATATAAGTTTATCTGTGGTTTATTTCAACTACTAGTTCTTGTAACGCCTCTGTTGTGGTGTGAAGAGAATAAATGGAAACAGCTGACGTTCGTTGGTTTACACTTAGGGCTGTGCTGTGTGTGACGTACGAGTAAACATATTTAGAAGAGATAGTTTTGAGTTAGAAAAACATTGATTCCAAATTTTTTTTATTAGACCAATCAAGTCACGCATTAAATTAATTACTCCTTCACAATTATTTTAGGACCACTATAAGTCAGAGCTTCAAAGTTACTAACAGATGTTGCTTTGTTGATTTGAACAAATGACAGTGACACCAACTTTTGACAGTTAAGTTTCCGTTCATTCTTTTGTTTCTTTATATCTTTGACATCTAGATACGGCGTGCACCGCGATGCATCTAAATCGTCGTCTCTTTACGGATAATATCGGTAATCGTACCGTAATAATTTTGAAGAGGTTTAATTCGAGAACATTACGGTCGTCTGGCTAGTGAGCTCCGAGCCTTAACTGCCCATTTATTTAATGAACTAATAGATTGCTTGTAATAAGTTTACAATGAGCTATACTCGTAGTTGGGAATGAACAGAGATGGATGTATTATTATCATAGATGGAATGTATAGGACCCAGGTATCTTTAAAAGGACTTATTAATACGAAGATTGCGAAGTTATCCTACTTCCGAACAACATTAGTTAAGTCGGACGAAGGTTTATGCTGTATGACAAAAATATGGCGGTTACGTAAGGTCGCGCGAAATCAAACTTCAATTTTTGAAGTTTTTCTCAAATTACTCGTAAAGTTTAAAAAATGGCCAAAACTGCCAAAAAGTCGGAATATTGTGGCTGTACGAGTACATGTACGTGAATATGATTTATTTCTAGTACTATTTGTGCTTTGGTAATAAGGTAATAAATTTAAGCCTAGATATAAAAATAAATCTATTAATATTGGATTGAAGAATGTCTGATCTAATATTTTTATCAAATAGATATAACAGGTTTATCGACTAAGAGCCAGATTTCTAGGATTTTGTTGAAGTTTGGAAAGTCGTAAACTGATTAGATAATAATTGATTAGATAAGTATAGGTAATAAACATCATACTTTTCTTCGTTTGACTCATAGATTAGAAATGATAAGATAACGCGAGTATTTTTGGTGGTTTCATTTATTTTGATTACGTGTAAAAACATAATTTCGCATGTTATTATTGCTTTTGCTGTATTTATCTATTTTATTACCGGTTAAATGTGCCGTTTTAGGTTATTCGGTTCTCTGTAATTAATGCATTACGAACAAGGCTTAGGTGTAGTGTAGATCGTTACTTGAGTTCAGAACAGTATTGTTGTAAATAAATATAAACCATATTTTTCCGGTTATGCGGTCCTCATTTGTATGTAAAAAAAACTAATTAATTGTTTATTTCACCAAAAGTGAAAGTTTCGAAGCTACCTTTCCTTAAGTTATTGCTCATATCATACCTACCTACCTTTTTATCGCCTTTATTTACCTATTTTCATTACAATCACATACCAATATGACACACTAAACTCATATCGGACCGTAAGTGCCACTTCGTTCCACATTCGAGTCGAATCGATGTCGTGTGTGAATCGAATAAATCAACCGATTGACGGCTAGGAAATCAATCCACCATTGGTCATGTGTATGGGCCTGTGACGCCTACCGTAACGGTGTCATGCATATTTCTGTCGATACTTGAAGGTTCTTTTATCACCATTTGCTGTTAAAAATAAAAGTAAACGAAAGTTCAAAAAATCCTAAGAAAAAAAGTAATAGTCTCTGGTTTTATTTTATTTTGGAATAATAAGATCTTAGATCAAATGTCGATTTTAATCATAAAATATAATCCAACTAGACTCCCATAAATCATAAATCGACTGCATAAATGATATACCGTAGCGGAAGTTGACGCAACGCAATACCAACAGCCAAGTATTTGCACCGGATGTGATGTGGCGAAATCACCTCGAAATCGAGAGTTTTGCGAGTCTGGTGCTATTAAATTAATAATTTCGCCCGTGTATATCATGATTTATAATTTGTTGTTAGGGTTGTCAACTTGCCACCGTAAGATCCGGTGAAAATTAAAAAAGGTTAATAAATTGTCTGTGGTTGGTTTTGCCCGCCTGAACTGTATTGAAATGCTTTTGGATTTCTTTAAAGATCTTTCTTCAGATATGCATAAAAAGACTAGATAAAACAGGTATCTCATGGAACCGTCTCTCTAAAGCTATATAAACTCTAGGAAGTATAACATACAGAACAAAAGTATCTCATAAAATAATTAAGAGATCGTTACTACAAAACTGGTTTACAAGAAAGCAGAAGCTTTTTTGTCTGTCATCGCAGCCCTAACTGCAATTGGTAGCCGGTGACTGGCCACTTGCTCGAGTGGTAACTTTAAACGTGTGGTTAGTGCTATAGTTTAATTTAATTCTGTTGAGGAAACGTCTGCTCGCTGCTAATTACATATCACGGTGCAATTATCAAAACCAACTTGCTTTGCCGTTTTGTAATCGGTCTTGAGATTTGCTGCATTTAATTCAAGGACGACGCAGACGCTGGCAATGAAGCTTTATTTATATTTTATTGTTTTTATTAATCATAAAACATAGAAAAAGGTGCAGAGCACGAGTATCCTAATAGTATAGTGACTATGTTATATTTGCTGTTGGATAGACAGACAAATTCAAAAGCACTGCTGTTTTGAAAGTTACAAAGATTGTGTCTTAACTTCAATAACTATAGATCAAACAAGATTTTAATAGTATAAAATAAACTATTTCATTACTAAACCTATTAACTTGTAGAAACTTTTACGAATAAAAGCAAGAGTTTCAACACCATCTTTGCTTGATATTTGTTAATTTCACTTGTTTTAGCCATAAATTAATGGCTGCAACTCTGGCAGCTCCATTAATGTCGTGGGATGATGATATTTTATTATTTTAGCGTATCGAAACGACGGCTTTTATCTATTTTTAAGCTTAATGCGTGTGGGCTTTAATTGGACGTAGGCTTATGATGAAAATTTATTGCTTTTGAAAGTATAGTCGTTCCAGTTTTCAAACAAGCTATCAAGTCTATTAACCCATTAGTGAAACTGCAGCATAGGTAAATAATTTATAATTAATTAGCAGCGCTCAGTTTCACCCACAATCCTACAGAAACAAATTTTTTTGGGATAAATTGTATCATCGTGTTAATCCAAAGATTACACTAGCTCTGTATTTATTTTACTCAAGACTGCAGCTAAAAGTATAAATCCTATAACATCCTAATAACCGAGACTGGTATCTTGTAATTGCAGGCACTCCAGTCTGCGCCCGTGCAACCGATATTGTAATCATAGCGTCGTTGTTGCATAATAATACGTGCCGGCAATTGGTTCCAGATAGATTTTCAGGATCTACTCAGACTACAAATTCACATTAATTTTTGAAGAGAAATTAAAAGAATGCTGTTTTTACTGTCACAATAATAGAATGTAAGACGTAATTAAAGCCCTTATCAAAAATAAAATACTATACATACATAAAGCGATATACTACTCTTCTTAAAAAGCATTATTCTAGTAGAAATATGTAATTAATATGATGTTACGCCCTCGCAATCGATCTGCTATAGACAGGCTCAGGCTTACAAGCTCCCAAGGAATCTGCATTTATTACCTCATAAATTATGACGTTCCGAACATATTGCCTTAAGAAACTGAACAAAATACCATCACGGCATCATGTCAGGAAGTGGCGAGTGGCAACGTTGCCAGTTGCCAGCGTTGCTGTACCACAGATAAATCATCTGTGTACCGCAGTGGCTGGTAGCAATTAAACAGACTATCTCTTGTGTATCTACGCTCTAGGACTTCTGTTGAGGACCGAATAACCGGTAAAGAATAAGGGTTTCGGAAATGTTTCTTATAACGTTTGGGATAGCAAATGTGCAGTATGTTTTTGTTTAATTTTGTGTTCTTATCATAGTTTAATGTGGCTCAACTTTGTATTTATTTCTGTATTGTTGGATCAAATAATTAAAATCAAATTATGTTTCTGAGTTATCTAGCGTGACGTCACATTTTTAACACGCTTTTATTAGCTTCACCTGTATGTTTGTATGTTTGTATGTAACCGACTCCTTTGAGCGCGTTTTTGACCCACTTTAAACGGTCAGATTTCTTTCAAACTTTGTAGATATATCGAGGACCGATGACAATACACTAAACAAATCGTGTTTTTTAGTTTTTTTAACTATTAATTTTTTTAACACGCTTTTTCTATAAAGTTTCTTTAACTTTTAATACCGTTTAACTTACAAATGGTAATTTCGTCATTCGTGTCAGAGAACAGAGTGGCGCAGTGGAAGCGTGCTGGGCTCATAACCCAGAGGTCCCTGGATCGAAACCACGCGCTAGAAATCTTTTTGCTCAATATTTTTTGTTACGCATCAATTTTATTTTATGAGGTCTGAGGATCGAAACCACGCGGCTACAAATCTTTTTGCTCAATATTTTTTGTTACGCATCAATTTTATTTTTAATTTGCTTGAGCAGACGGCCAAAATCGGATAACACCAACACATTTGTACATATTAATAATGGTTAATAGTTAGCAAATCGAACTAAAAAGCGAAAAATAAATAATAGTTAAAAAAAACTAAAAAAACACGCTTTTTATAAAAAACCGAACTAAAAAAATAGAAAATAAAATTTTATAAATTTAAATTAAGAATAGGGTTGAAAATTTCAATAAATATAAATTAATAATAGTGTAAATAAATAAATATATGTATTTTATTTTTAAAAAAGCGTGGGGTGCTTTCTAAGATATTATCAAAATGCTAATCACTCTACTCATGTCTGTCAATACAAAATGTATCTACAAAATATATAATATCTATTGACCCATGCACCCCACGCTTTTTAAAAATAAAATACATATATTTATTTATTTACACTATTATTAATTTATATTTATTGAAATTTTCAACCCTATTCTTAATTTAAATTTATAAAATTTTATTTTCTATTTTTTTAGTTCGGTTTTTTATAAAAAGCGTGTTTTTTTAGTTTTTTTTAACTATTATTTTTACTAATGTGAACAACATCAATATGGAACTGACTGGCGCCTGAACTATTAACGAAGTGCCAGGTACATAATAGCATTAATAGCATTGTTATGTTTGCCGTTGAAAAAATTAGAAACGTTATACTTTTTTTAAATAAGTAATTAAGTAGTTATTGTAAATGTTGCAGTAATGTTTACCGCTGAAAAAATTAGAATTATACTTTTTCAATAATTTTTGTAAATGTATTTTCGAATTCCGGTTATTCAGTCCCGGGCTGACCATGGCATGTCCTGCGCCTGCCCACAAATCATAATCAGCGCCACCTGTGGGCGTCGGGGCATAACTTGTCGCGTCAGCGGGAACGATCCTTGATTCATTTCGTGCTGTAATGCATTCGTAATTTATTTATAGATTAGAACTTGGGTTTGAGATGTATTTTCAGCTTCAGCCTTAATTAAGTCAATATTTGAGTTTATATGATTAACAATCGATTATGATTACGATCCAAAAAAATGTTGAAATTTTATTACTTTGGAAAAATGAATCAAACTTTTTGATCCATTACAGAGACTATTTTATTTTAGGTGCTCTGGTTTTCTTGAAATTTAAAAATTGCTACGAGAAAGAACTTTTAAGTAATATTATGCTGCGCCCTGCGGTTTTACCCACGTGGTGATGAAAAACGATGATGATGGAAATTTACATCGATCACCGACTGCGGTGGAAATTTAGTAAGACAGGATATAATCGACGAGGAAACAAGTCAATAAATTCGCTTTTAAATAGTGACATCACGTACCATAATGATGATTTTAAATATTAATTCCAAATCTTAGTTTATCGCGTTAGACGATTAAATATTATTATTTTATTATTTATCGTCCATAATTGCTGCCTATCGACGATCACTGTTATCTTTAATGACATTTATGATTAAATTGTTATTTATAAATGCAGGTTATTAAGAACCTTTTGATTAACTTGTACTTCCTTATTATGTCGCCGTAATTCTGTGAAATTATGCATTTTTAATGTCAATAATCTATGTAATTGTACGTATTAAAGGTGAAATATTGTTTTAAATTATTCAGTTATTCATGATTCAATTAAATGCAAGCAAAGTTGCAGGTTCTGGGTAGCGAGCATGAAAATATTGTTAAAATCAAGTTTTGGAGTTACACAAGTATACTAAATTTCAGTTCGGACATTGGGAAGAATGTCAAAATTCAGTTGTAGCATTTAGACTTACACTACAAACAAACTAACATGCATGGCAAGTTAAATAAAAAACTAATATGATAGGCAAATTAAATATAAGCTTTTAGCTTATAAAAATGGGACAGCGTCGCATTTGTTCATATTTTTTTCTGTCGAATACTTCTCTTAATTTATTTTTAACAGAATTCAGACTAGGTTCCTTAGTTCAGAGTTTTTATCCCTGGTTACAAAACTTTAATTTATGTTTGCAACATAACCAGTTAACCAGATATAAATAGGTATAAGTAACCAGATATAACATTTGGCAGATAGAAACAGAGAGAAACTTAGTAGATATTGTTAGACATAATATCAGAAACAATTACACACGTAATCAAAATACTAATTTCCTACTCTCACGTAATTATTAAGGAAGCCTCACAGTATTGCATAGATCACGTACATTCCTCACACTAGAATGTGGTTTCATAATCATTTCTTTACATATTGTGTAACTGAGATACAATTGAAATCTCTTGCAAATACATTTATAAATTGGCAAAACCGTCGTGGGTAAAAAAATATAAATATGTGAGATCGTAAAAAGGGAGTGTCATTGTTAAAATGTTTAATAACTATAAATCTGTTATAATCTCTGAGAAAGAAGAAAGACAGTAAATCAACATAAAAATAAGAATAATTCTTATTCTACTATTTGTACTTTTCTATTAAAGTTGTTTGTTACTCAATCACGGAAAAACGCTGAACTGATTTGAAAGAAAAACGGTATTAATATAGCTTATCAAATAGGCTACTTTTTATCCCGGAAAATTAACGGCACCTGCAGACCAGCGGGTAAAGCCACGGGGCGGCTATGACGAAATAAAACCTCACTAGATCCAGAAGGATCTGACCATTGGATGTAACTACTAATGCTGAGATTTAACGACATTTTGACGTAACACAATAAAGACGCACGTCCCAAGTCGCATTGCGTGTGTGGTGTGGTGGTAACTGGTACCTAGTACCTAGCCGCCGCAAAAAGGGGCATCTTTCCAAACGAGTATTGCATCAGCATCGAGCACAGATAGACTGCACGTAATAATAGGGAACCTGTACCTATACCGGATTTCCCAGTTTATGGCCGCACAAAAAACGCAGGTTCGTCGTGGTGCAAGGAAAGACGATTGACAATGACATTGCTGATAATTACATTATCGTCAAGCCAAGCCATGCCATGACAGAGGCCTTCAGGTGGCCTAGAAACCAAGGCTAGCCACTTGGCCTATACGATCTTACTAACACAAACATCATCTCACCTTTATCCCAATTCTGAGGGGTTGGTACAGTATGTACGTTTCTTCCTTGTATCTTTATCATTCGTCGATTCAATCGATACTTAATTAGAAAACGTAATCAAAAATGGAACAGGCTTAAACTTATTTTCTCTCAAGTGTAAAACATCGACAAACGCCGAGCCGCGCAATCTTTCGCATTGAAAAAGCCTGTACCGTACATTCAGAGTTTCTTACTTGTTAGTTGGTTGTCCTGTCAATCTTTAGTGTCGGAGATCGGTATTTCCGTTTCATCCTGAAATGTTTAATAAAATAGGCTATTATTTATTGCTAATCATTGCACATACCAAATGCATATGTGTTGCATAATATGCGACTTGCTTAAACGCCAAAATTTGCACAATAAAAAAATTGCTGCTTAACTTAGGAGGCTAGTTTTCTTAGTAGTTTATGTTCGTGCAGTCAATAAGACAATCAAAAAGAAAAAAAATATTCCTAAAATCAGCAAGGATTATGATTAATACATTTTGATTAGTTTTGTCTCTCTCTTGTCCCTTGTACCACAACCCCGTGTGATTTGTCTACGCGTGTGAGCAGTAATTACCATCTAGACAGGGATAGATGCTGGCTAATGACGGCCTGTGGCCTGCGTCCTGTATCACACACTCAAGTTCCGTAGACTCGTGTGTCGGATCATGATACAGTGTTGTTAAGAGATAGATCAGTGGGATTTTATAGGCATGGTCTTTCTTAGTGATCACTTTTGTTTGTAACTTTTAATCCGTTTCTGGTGCAGTAACCTGAATAACCTTATTGATCAAAAGTTAACTTTTGAAGTACCTAGTAACTTTAAAGAAGTTTTTGTTATCGACATAAGTTCCTAGATGTAGACGAAAGTTCGTGCGCCCTTCAAATTTTAATCATGATGATCCAGTTCTAGTTTATGATCCATACCAAGCAATAAGCATGTTAGAAAATCAGATACAATTCAGTTTTCAGATTATGTACTTGCCAAAAAAACAACGCAAGACGTTAAGCGTTATCAAACCATAAATTTATTACAGCATCTCACTATTTTACAGCGTCGTCATCGACTTCTGAAGTCTATCAAAGATGTTATCGACCTGTTTATTGAAACCAATAAAATTGATTTCATAGCAGAAACGCGATACCATTCCAAATGATATCTTACAATATTCACTCAACTACATTGTAAGTTTTACTTCATTCAGCAATCCTTATCACGTCATATCAGATGTAAAGTCTCGTAAGCTCGGAGTCTGGACGCATAAAACTTTATTCAACTTGAATATTCCTTTTGAAATGAAGTCATTACAGTTGTACAGCCGATTACGTTGGCTGATGGCAGCTCTTTACTAAAGAAGTTGAGTGTTAATTCTAATTAAGTGCACTAGTTCATAAAGTAACTCATCTGTTGGATGGATACGTTTATCTTAATTAAGCTGAAATGAGCTGTGGAGTTGGACAGTTTGGCTTGGTTAAAGTCTGAGGGATATTCATTATTTATTTGTTAAATGAAGAAGCGGAGTTGGCTTGATTGTTTGTTTATGGTAACTATATCTAAAGCCAAATTACTTACTTCTCTAGTGTAATGACCCAAAGCAACTCCTGTCCTCCGCCACTAGAGAACGCTTGTTGAATTAGTAAAACCAAAATTACTACATGTCTCATCCAATTTTGTTGGTGTTTCTAAATAGGTTGAGATTTCATTGGCCAAAGCTGTAACATGAAAACACCTTGCTTTAATAGCCTAGCTGCAAAACTGAAGAGCCTAATCTTTGTTTACCACTACAGCAATGCTCACTCAAACTGAGTAGAGCTGGTGGAGTTGTGGACCACCTCGGTGCGTGCCCACGCGCTGCTTCACTCGAGAGCTTGAGAACCACTCAACACATGTTGTAGACGCGGTTATAACGCAGCGACTTGTTAACTTAGTTATGCTAATTTAGAAATCTAGAATCTGTTGTGGATGCAAGTCTTTATGGCAACATTTAACTATTAAGCTAATTTAGATTTCAAGCTGGCAATTCTCTTCCAACCAACTCCCATGCAAAGTCCTTCGTTACAATAAATGATCAATATTTTAGTCTTTTTGATCGCAAACCTCTCATAATGGCCAAATACTTGGAAAACAGTAGCAACTTAAAATAGATCAGCGACACGACGAAGAAGAAGAATAATAATGAATGTTACATGCGAGACCCTAACTGTATCAGGCCTGTCAACTTCAACTTCAATTTTTAAAAATGGCTTCTGCGGGGTTGTCACAATTTAGCCAGTGTCAAGTGGATAGAGTAGGTACGGTACGTGCCCCAGTAAAGTAGTGGAGACTTTACTAGAGGCTTTTCTAAGGAGTTTTGGAAGCAACACGGAATGACACGATTTACTGCATTTTATGATTTGCCCACACTCGTGCACGTCCTCAAGCACTTAATGGTTATTTTCCCCACTTAAAATAAACAATAACACTCAAAATTACACAAGTTTAGTAAAATAACAAAATGAAGAAACATGTCTCTTCCACGTTCCCGCCAAAAGTCCCCAGGCCTGTCCTCATCATCCAGCCTGCTTGTGTCAAAGATTACATTTATTACTATTTGCGCTGTGATGAATACCAGACAACCCAGGAACGCCACATTCACACTTTCACAGTAAACAGTTCATATACCTCCTTGCGTCCCAAGAATGCAGCTAATCCATTAACAAGCCCATAAAATATTACAGCCATTCTCTATAAAACGACAACGCACGTTCTTTATTCCCTTATCTCTCAACAAGCCACCGTTATCCCGGCCAGGGTTGTCAGTCCTCTGCTCTCCACTCCTGTAACACTGTCATCTCGACTCGACAAGACTAATAAATAGCATAGCATTAAAATGTAAGTCCTGAGTTGAATGATTTTTTTTTGGACGACAATTTTGATCTCAGTGGAAGTAAAGAAGCAGTGACTCCTCAAAGGTAGCCAAAACACTAAAGATGCATCGGGTGTTGGAAGTCGCCATAGGTGGCAGTGACAACTTAGCATCAAGTGGCCCATTGCTTGTTTGCTAATTATTGCAGGTGTGCGAGTTGGTTGGTTGGTTTCTTTCGCTTCCTACCGCAACACCGCTGTCATCAAGTACGGTATCGTCTAAACGAAAGACTACTTATTGGATCACCGTTCTCAGTCGACTAAGCAAGCTTTCCTATCATCCTAATGTCGGCTTGGCAGAGTGAGTAACATTCTTTACCCGTGCGCGTGCGCCGTTTACTTTTCCGAGCTGGTGACAACCCTGCACCGAGATAAAATGTACGTGACGGACTGACAGGTCATGCTTACAGGTCAAGTAAAATAGCGCTTACTATTCGTGGCCCAATTTGCAGTCCGACGCCGGGACTGGACTAATGAGGTTCGTGGTCTCAGTTGTCGGTTCGCGATTTAAAACCCAATTTACGTTGCAATTTCGAAATAAAGCTAATAGCAGCCGCCTTGTTTAGTGTCGAATTGATGACGTAGCGTAGGGGCCAGGCGGTAAATTTTAGAAGTAGGTTTAAAATGGCTTAATTTCCAAGCTTTTCTTTTTTTGCACTTGATATCAATGTGTTGACCAAACACAGTTAAAACTTTCAGATTTTCTTTATTCAATGCACATTAATTGACTAGGGGCGGTAAGTTTAATACAACTGCAAATACGAAAAATATACGCTACGCCACTGTGTCCAATTCCAATTTGTTTCTTGATTATACATTGATTGCCATGACTAACCATGCAATTTGCTGCAATTTTTTTCCCGCTTGCAACATTGTATCATGCAAATAATATCCAACGGGAGCTCGCGGATAGTATATGCCCAAATATGGAACTTCGTTTGCATGCCCGAGGCGGAACAACAAATCTGTCCGTGAATATGTATCTTTACGTCATGAAGATACCTATTTGCTTAATGTCTTAACTGAGCTTTCAGTCTGCGCGTACAAATGTTTATTCGTAATTATCATCATCATCATAGGTATCATCTCGCAATCACCCACTCTTGAGCATATGTCTCTACTTTTAAGTTACTTATCCTGATCCTGTAGCAATCTTGTCCACATTCGAGCTGCGACTTATGTTATTCGTAATACTACTCCATGGTATTAAGGCTAGCTTAAGGCTATTAAAGCTATCATCATAGTTTTTCCTTATGGAGCACGTGTCCATACAAAATGTATAGGAATGATAATCATGCTATGAAGTCATGCATCGCGGTGCATACAAAGGACTGGGGGGGAAAGCAATAAAATTTAGCAACAAAGTTCGGAAAATTATGCAGCTAATTCTGAACGTTCAGGTCTAAATTGGCTAAAAGTGTTGACGTCCTCGTCTTATTAGACACAATGACAAATAGCTCTATTTTTAGTAAGTTTAAATCTGTTAAATTTAGTGAAAGCCCAAACTTCAGTCGAAGCATTCGGAAATGGCTGCAATTTGGCTGCATTGGAGTCTGAACACCCTTTAACACAGACTGGATCAGAATATCCGTGTTATAATGTTTCCTTGTTATCAATTTGTTTATATTTCACAGGCGTTAACCCGACTTAAACTTTGGCCTGTGATAATCTTCGTTAAGGTGTGAACATGTGTACGACCCGCGACCTCTCTTATCGCGGTGCTAGGAGTAGGTACCGTTCTAAAGTGGCGAAGTGCAACATTGTTTAATTCATAAAATAGTCTGGTGTTAACGTCGAAGAAGTATTTAAGCAAATTTAAAAGTAGAAGTTTTAAAAAAGGTTCACAAAAAAAGTTAGGTTATCAAATAGTTTTTTTTTAACTTGACTACTGCACTGATAGGTTTGGAGGCAACTTGTTATAGCTACGTCGAGTCCTTCTAACGGGACAAATTCGACTTAAGCCCTTTTAAGCTTCGCTTACCTCACCTTATACTCGTAACCTTAGCTACGCATCTTTTTACTACATATATATGTATCGTTAAAATTTATTTATGAATCACCTTAAACACTGTCTAATACTGGTATTCCTTTTTTCCAGGTAAGCATGAGGGCTATCCACTATCCAGTCATAATTGAGAGATAAGGCTTATCATCGGCGGAACCTTTTGTGAGTAGTTAGTAAAATAATAAGTTGAAAGAGGATGTACAGTACATTGTACCGAACCATCTACTTGAGATATGATAGCTGGAAACGGCGTGACTAATTTCGATATTTTCGTGATAACATTATGAAAGAAAAGGACTAGTTACTTATTCCAACTATAATTATAATTTTTGAGAAGCAGTCGGTCAAGGGTGAGGTGTTTTCGTGGATTATACTGTTCTGCGCCTGCGTTTACGCCAGCTTTTTTCACAAACTACCTCTTTATTGAGGCGAACTGAACAAAATAATATTCAAATCGATCGAGAAATTTTCGAGTTCGATTTTCAGCGAATCTAAGTGCGAAATATTCTTTCATACATTCTCTATGAACGAATTGAGAGCACTGTGTCGTCACTGACACTGACAAGTGGGGATGCGTTCATAGAGAATGTATGAAAGAATATTTCGCACTGTGCCGGTACTGTGTCGGAACTGTGGCTTCACTGATATGTGTGAACCGACCTTTAACCGGCAAGTCTTTCCTAACTGTCACTAGGTACCTAAGTCTCTGTTGTCACCCCACTAATCACAGAACCGGCCTCTGCTTCCAAACTCAATTGACACTCCCCCGCTAACATATTTAGCGGCGACGTTGCGCAGGCGCCGACCCTATCGATTTTTCATAATTTTCACCTCGATTGCCTCGAATCGATAATTTTCACCTCATATCGATGAGAGATTGTGTAAATGTATGTCTAAAATGTCTAAATTGTTTGAAAGTGGCGCCACAGGTCTAATCTGTTTGGAATGTGGTAGTTTGTTCGAATTATCTTGTACCGAGATGAAATACAGTCGCATATTTTAGCCGAGTTAGTTTTCTTAAATTATGCCGGTTTAGATTCGACTTTGACGGCTGTAACAGAAGCCTAAAATGTCTGGGGGGAAATTATGGTTTTT
Organism: Alcis repandata; assembly: GCA_949125135.1. NCBI lineage: Eukaryota > Metazoa > Arthropoda > Insecta > Lepidoptera > Geometridae > Alcis > Alcis repandata. The sequence goes on along the minus strand of OX421226.1, from coordinate 1,786,050 downwards.
TGTTAATTAGTTACTAAATTCATTTTATACAACTGCTGAAAGCTTGCAAAGCAATAAAGACATGGCAATATTTAAAGAAAAACAATGAATAGTACCAACATTACAAAAAGACGTGATTTCAGACAATAAATGACTGCAGGATACAGTTACGTATTACCTTGCAGAGCCAATCGATGACGAACTTTACCGACTGTACAAGCGACCAAATAGGAGAACTCCCAACGGTGATTGTATGTAGATTTCAACGCAACTACGTAATAAGCTCGTCGCACTCTGAGAAAGTTATCACTGCACAAGTCCTGTACAGCATTCTTGGATATTTTGTACCTAACTCATGAATGCAACTGCCAGTTACTAAGAATTATACCGGTACACTAAAAACCGGCATCTGTCAATACAGTCGATAAACATCCTCACTAGTGCTACATCATAAATACAATGTAGGAAGTAATACCGGGCCGGTAGCCGCTTCCCGGCTTCCTGATGCGATTCGAAGATACAACGCGAGACAGGTTGGAAAGTAAACATAGATTTCCTGATTCAGAATCAATATTGTTTGTAGCTTGCCGTGCAGCTTGCTAAGACTGTTAAGGCTTGTACTGACTGGTAAATTGCAACAAACAACAACAACGGTAACGTCAAAAATGTCAAATAGATTGCACTTCTAAGAAAGTTACTAAGTTGATAGATCGATGAAATAGATATGATCCTGCTGTTGATGAAATACATATCGATAATCGATAACGATGTTAGCTTAGAAATTAGGTTAAATACTTCCTAATGCAAATCAATTCCGAGAGATGAATGCAGAGTGAGCTCTACAATGTAACTTAGCAACTAATCTTGATCTTTGAACCACATTGAAAATGTAGATTCCCTATCTTCATTCAGTCAGATCGGATCTAGACATCTACCACTAGTTAAATCATGGCTACAGTTACAGTGCTGAAATTGGGCCAGCGATGTTGTCGACAGTTGCAAGTTTGTTTACGAGTAGCCGACTGCCGACGCCGTCTGTCCGCCATGTCGTCGTCCCGCTAGCGTCCCGCGTCCAGCAAGCTGGCAGGCGAACACTTTACGATTTTCGCGCGCCAATATTTACTGCGCTGCCAACCTAACGGCACAAATAGGGTTGCCATCGCGATTTATAGCACAGATTAATTTTACGTCGACGGCAAATGATTCGATTTAGGAAGTTATTAATTTTCTCTGTATATTGATTGAGTAATTAAATTGTTGACGGGATGGGTGATGAATGAGGTGGTTCTTTAACTACTTTCGAAATTAAATTTATTATTGGATTTATTTAAGTAAGAACATTCTCTTATTACATTTGTTAGGTTTGTGTAGTTTAGATTAAAATATTGACAGAAAATAACTTGGCGGATTTTATTTTTTGTCATTATTTGCTGACCACCGCCGCGCACCGATTTCCTAGTTTTAGTTACAAGAAAAAATGCAAAAAAAATCTCTTTAGTGTTAGACTCCATTTATAATGGAAAATTATGGTTATATTATTTTGATTTAATCGACATACTTATGCAGTTTTACGCAATATGTACCTTCTTATATAATCATTATAGGACAAGAACCTGCCCATCTCGGCCACATCGTAAAGTATTTTGCTATTGCTTCAACAACACGCCGAATTTTATGATCATTTTGTGCAACCATTGTATGTTAATAGGCCCTATGTACCGACTTTAAGCAATTTGGGACGTGTCTATCTTATATATGTATATTAATACTTTTTTGATGAACCTAAATTAGTATCTTTTTAAATTGATTATAATCTCGTGTTTCGAAAAGACTGAAACACGGTTAGGAAAAATACGCTAAATAATAAAATACGCTCTGGTCGGCTGAATGCGACTCAATCTTAGGATATTTTGCTATTTTTGCGATTGCAAAGATCGCGTACGTGTGAATAGACCTTTATTCTTCACGGAACACTAATAAAAACCTGCGATAAAAGTAATAAAACCGACAATGTTGTCAATATTTCTAAAGTGGAAAAAGCGTTGGCGCCACGGATTATTTCGCATAAATCAGCCGTTTCCATTAGTGGAACAAACGCTGCGCTTGCGCATGCTCTCATTTACATACTCTAGAGACCGAAAAGGCTTCAGTTCACTTTCGCTAGATCGAAAAAGGTAATTCGATTTATATGGATAATTGGTTGAAGGTCTGACTAATTTTAGACTTAGATGGTGAGTATAAAGTTGTTGAATGGAGTCATGGGCATTTTCGGTCTCACTTATAAAAGTAGATAGATTGACAAATGTCACTCAATTTGTGTGCAATACGAGAATGAAGTGCCCAAGCGCAGTGCTAATTAATGTCATTTAAGTTTTGCAGTGTTTATTAGTGAGACCTTTTATGTTAGTTCTTGTATATAAATGTGCTATTAAATACCTATAAAATGGCAAATAAAAATGAAGTTGAACCAGTATGACTCATTGTCAAAATGAGTCAAATGTTCTAAGGTCAAGTAGGTACACTTACAGTCTCCATTTCTTGTAACTTTTTGTAAAATTACCTCACATAGTACGTTGACGATCAAAACCAAGATACAATAACCAGAAAATATAACCATTTTATTCGTATATAACGAAAACACCTCTTTTCACGCCAGGATGGTATATATTTATAAAACACTTTATATATTACAATTATATTCACAGTAACAGTATTACATCGACGTCTGATCGAAACTAAAGCTAAAACCGAATTGCCTTTCACTTCTCAACATGCCACCTCGCCAAGTCTTATCCCCTCTACTTTACAATCGTTCTTCCTTTAGCGCTATTGCGTTTACTGGGCGGGGCGACATGTTTCCGGTAACCATTTTAATCAAACGACTGTTTATCAAATTAAATACCAAATGATATAAAATCGAGTAAATGACATTAAGGTGATTAAATTTATACTATACATAATTAAAAATCATGACACTCGGCCATCCGGCAACGTGATGCCTCCCGGCATTACCCACAAAATACACATAAAATATAAATTTAAAACATCTTTGAATAAATATTACATGGATATTCAGACTTTCTTAGTACAATAGACAATTTCAATGAAAATGATCGTTAAAACGAAATATAACTATGATTAATGACACAACATTGATAGTTCAGGTTAACATTTTAACAGTCTTGGTGTACTCAGAAAACACACATTAATTACAAGAATAATTTCTCTGAGTTAGGTATCTATTATAATTACAAATCATGACATTCGGCTTTATAACGATCTAGTTACTTGGATTCAACTATTTATATACAAGACTATTGTCGTCAAAAATTTAAATAAGTAAGTATTTTCATTTACACATGTCTCTACCTTTTTTATTTTATTTTTTTAATACATTTATTTCAAGCAACTTTGACAAAACAAACTTTCAACTGATATGGTATCTAGTATTCTAAACTAGTATCCCCATCAAAACGAATTTAAGAAGCTGAATCATAAAAATGAAAACAAAGATTATAATAGCTTAAAACAAAACGTAAAGTGTAAAATATAGAGACGCCAAAATAGTAGGCCTTGTAAAAGAGCAAATCCTATGGACACATTTTAACTAAATGCAACGAAACAAGTTAAAACTGAAATTATATTACACTATTACATAGTATACTAGTGTTAAATACTGTAAAACATAAATCTATCGAAATGAATCATTTGTTTATATTTATTTATTCAAGTAACCTATATTGCAGCACGAAATATCATTTATCTGTATTATTTAAATTATTAATGAAGTAATAGAATATTATATAAGAACCACCTTGTAATAAAGGAAGAATATTATATAATAACCACAATATACATATACATGTTGAAGCTAGATATTTCACAAAGATAGGCTAGAATTTAGCAATAACACAGCATGGATGAAAACCAAAAATGATTCAGGAATAAACTAATTACCATTTATCATTATTTATCAGATATCTCAAAATATTAAAAAAAAGTTTTCATCAGTAAAAACTTAGTGATTGAAATAAGGGTTTCCGCAAAGATAAAAAACACAACGTTTGCTATCTTCAAAGTGTTAAACCATGTTTGGGAAGATCTGATTAATATTAAAGAACTGATATTTCTCCATGAGTTTTGATTGCATCTTACATAAAACATTACACCAAATGCTCTCAGCTAATGGTATAGGTACGCGAAACCTTATTAATATTGGTAAAATTATATCTGCAGAATAGAATCACTGCCCATACAACAAGAGCATTATGCCACCATATTTGAATATTCATATTCATTTTATTCGAACTAATAGTACCTATACGTCAAATATAAAATTGTATAAAGTTTTAATGTTAAATTTTTAAAACATTATCTTTTTAGATAAAACATAACGTTCAGCTGAACTTAATAACTTAGCTAAATAAAAACAAAGCTAGCACCGTACTTAAGATAGTTACAGATTGGTTACAATTACAATATATCGATTGGACAGGAACTATACGGAACATTAACCTCATTTTATTTCAAAAGTAAGTATAACTTTTAACATCAGTATTTAAAACACCGTAAACAAACCTAATTTGTAGGTTAGCATTAGCTATAGATACGTATTTCAATTTATTTTTCTTTTACTCAAATCTAAAAGTCACTATTAGTACCTCTTGATTACTCGCTTTGATTTACCCTCTAGCAACATTTAATACGAGTGCCAGGCAACATCGTGATCGTGAGTGCGTCACGCTTGTTATCATTGAAAATAAAACTATAGTCCTATCCGACTTAACAGTTCGCAAGTTCGTGTTTATCTTAAAAAATGTGTGAAATCAAAACCATATTTGTTCTCATGGTAAAAAAAAGTAGTAAGTAGTGTAGTAGTAGTAATAATCTTAGCAAGTAATATTACATAAACCCCAACAAAAAGCATCTTAGCGACAAAACATCTTAGTTCTTAGCGTATCAAATGAAATTATTGCTCCTACCAATTACATACATGATTTACTAACAATAACCATAACCAACCTTGTATCATATTTACCGATGATACCACTAAAATTTAAATTTACATTTTAAACACTGGAGAAAACTGAAGTAAAATTGATCTACTCGTAAATAACGTAGCTGAGCTAAATAATAATAAAAACGTTTATTTAAACCGAAAAAACTATCATGAGGTTTCATGAAATTGTAACGTAACTATAAGTATTAAAACAAGAGTGTTCTTTCAAAAATTGAGCCGTAGGCGAAGTTCCTAATAGTATCACACGAGTGTTTTAGCAGTCATGCGCAGCTTCATATACTACTTTATCTACTTTCATATCATTAAATTCCTTAATAAAAACAAAGCTAGCACTGCACTTCAGATAGTTACAGAGTCGTCACAATCTTTGACTTAAACGGTGATTTTTTTTTTTTTCTAATAGCATTAATTAAGGTTTTAACTTACTTTTTTAAATTTAAACTTTTGATTTACATTGTAACAACATTTAATTATAGTGCCAAGCAAGACGAGGCTGTGAGTGCACCACGTTTATTATTTATCCCTAAGAAAACAAAAACACCAAATGTGAGTACAACTTTAGACCTAGTACTTAAGGTAATTCGAGGCTATACATGGTCATGGCTCACCCAATTACCTTTGAATATCCACATCCACATCCACATTATGAGGACATTTAATAGTACTCCGAGGTGCACCCTTTAACGTTATCCAATACAGTGTACGTAAAATGTATCATGTTTTTGAAATTTATCTACAAATAATAATATAATTTTACCAAACACGAAAATTGTAAGAACATGCATGTTGTAACACTCGACAACCAGCATTAAAATATACAATCATCGAACAAACTCAAAACAAGCGCAATGGTACGCGGCTTTTTGACAAAATACCCTCATAAAGAGAATAACGTAGGTTAACTCGTTTGACGCAGTTAGCAGTATCAAAACAGTTTACTGTGTCGATGATAAAACATAATCACAACACAACATAAATGCATGGAATGGGTAACTTGAAAAATTAAAATTATAAATTTTACTACTTAGTGAGCGTGAAGACGATCTCTTGAAAAATTTAATTTAAACCATGTTTTCACATACAAGGCAATCTCGTCTATGATATTAATGAAGCTTATCCAAAACGAAGGTAAGGTATTCAATTGACGTCAAATCTACTTGTAAACATCAGAAATACATGAAATGAATCGAATTAAGAAGAATAGTAACAAATTTTTTTTCTTAATAAAAGAACTACGTTTAACTTGAGATTATGTTCTTATTTTTATATTGATCTCCATTTACCTACATAGTTTTCAAAATGATTTCATTATTAAGATCGAAAGCACTGAATCTCAAAACAGACCTGCCTTAGTCTATTCAGGTTTCACACCCAAATAACATCATGAAATGAAATGATCCTAAAATTATCCACTACACGACAGTATCCAAAATAAGAAGTATCTTTTGAAGTTTAACACCTTTCATGGTGCTCTAACTTTGCACACGCGTGCTTACATTTTTTTTTTTTTTTCCTTTGAGGTAAGACCATGGAGAATAATAAAACCGTTTTTATTAAATCGCAATGTAGTAGAATTACAAATCATCATTTATTTATTTTATTTTAGGTTACCCTTTAATATAAAATTTACAAAAATAATTAAATCAATTTGACTAATAAATTATATTACTTTCTTAACGTTGTTTTTAAAGTTACGTTGCCTATGTTTTCCTCTTTTTTTTTTTGTGAAGTGCACATTCGAATTTAATTGTGAATGAAATATTGGGAAAATTCCAGTATTAGTCGTCGCAGCAATTATTATTATACATATTGGAAAATTAAGTTTGAAGTTACTTAAAGTACTTACCTATATATTAAGTATTTTATAGAACGCCGTTTTACACGGGATGTCAGTAATCATTTCAACAAAAACATTTAAAACAAGAATCATAATATTGCTAAAACCTTAATCGGTTACCAAACATTAGGAATCGATATCTTTTAATAATCGAATATTGGCACAAACATTTTTTTTTTAAATCTTCGTTTTAATAAGTCAAAATACATCTCTATTGGATTAGATGTTATAACTATTCATCAAGTTTCTCAATTATTATAATTACATAAGCGAGTCAAGTTGAATTGAAATCCTACGACCCAAAAATAACAACGATTTTGCTGTCCCGTTTCGATTATAAATCGATTTTAGTTTCTAGGCTTGTTACGAGATGGCGCTACTAGAAAAGTTAGATCGCGCAAGCAAGTTATTCGCTCAAATCTCAAACAGTACGGTGACACGTCTTTTAATGACTGGGTAAATTCTAACCTAAAATGGAGTTTCAGTTTAGAGTCTTATTTAAGAAAAGCAACTCAGAAATGCTTGAATGTATAAATATACTCTGATATATTACTATGCTCTTGCATAACACCCCGTGTATAATATGTGTACTTTTTATACCTTCATCAAAGTTTAAAGCGTTATAAACACGTCAAATTCAAAAATAGGAAAAAAAATGTTTTGAAATATGAAAGAAGTGTGTTAACTCGTGATTTGAAAAGAACCAAATATTATTCACCAATATCATTAATTAGCTATTCGGGTAAAATGATTAAAAATTAATGTCAATATTAACTGAATTAGCGTGTTTTTATATGATAACGTTATATAAAAGAAGACCAATCCACTGAAAGATATCAATAGAAATAATGTAAAATTATCAAAATCATTTTAGGTACATTTCAGAAGTATGGAAAAAAAAGTACCCTTCAAAATTTAAGTAGGAACTCCCGTAAAATAGCACAACCATCAAAATATTTTATTATAATTGTTATCTTTTTGCTAAATAGCATAAACCATTATATTATGTAGTTTGACTGTGACTGAAATAAATTATTGATGCAAATATCGATTTGTAACGTGTTAACTGTAAAACAGTAACATAACCACCGAATTCGGATAACATAGCGTAAGTTACGGTAATTCTGTATAGAATTTTATAACAGCCTTAATTTATAGAAAATTTGTTTGATACCTTCCGGGTCTATCAAAGTCTTTCCAGGTACAGCGCTGGAACAGCATGGAGAAGAGGAAGGTCTCTTCTTTATAACCCCCTTCGTTTTCTGCCGATGTCTAGGCAGCATATCACGAGTAGTACCGTCTACGGTGAACTTCATTGACACCAGTCAACACCCTGGAATGTATACATTGTCTCCGGCAGAATACATTCACAAACTAACAGTTAACATTGGGGGGGGGGGGGGAAAGGTTCATTTTTAGTTCGGCAAACAATAAACTAAAAGCATATTATAACCTTTTCAATTAAATATTTAAAGTTCATTGAAATAAAACAAACTTAATCATACATGACTCACTCACATCGCATCACATCCAACAGAAAGCATATTCTGTTCAACTATGCAGTGAAATATAACAATTCACTTAACATCTAGCGGAAATACATATATCCGCGCCATTAAAAAGGGACATCTAATGTTTACTTAATTTTCAGTGAGAAACATTTATGCACTAGTACATAATTTTTGTACAATTTCTGTGTAAACAAAATTAATAAAATCGTTAACTTCGTAATGATATTAATATATTGTAATAAAAAAAATCATTTGAAAATTTTGAAGAAAATGAATAAATAAGTGATTAATAATGAAAAGTTTAAAAGAAATAAAATTACTTCTTATGTTCGGCAAATACAGATATTTTTTTTTTTAATAATATAAACTTTATAAATAATGGCAAAAAATTTGTTTCAATCTCGCACAAAAGTGGCGGTTTTTGGGAATAGCAGCCTTAACTAGTGAATCTAACGATCCACTTAACATTCATCGGGAAGCATACCCGTAACAAACCAGTGAGTGAGTTAACCAACAGTCCGACTTTACTCAAAAATTAAATCTTCGCTCGTATATCTCGAAGATATACTTTCAACATAATTATAATAAAGTCAACTATAAACATATGAAAGCCTTTTCTCTTTCTCTTTCTAAAATGTAGGTAGATATAAATTAAACGAAAACAAAACGGTATTCTATAAATACTGCTCAGCTATTTTAACGACTTCGCGCGAAAATATATCGTTTTCCAAATTCAAATATAGGTACGTATACACAATGGGCAAGTACCAAAACGTATCATGTGCTATTAAAAAGTAGGCCTAACCTACCCTCTTCCGAGTGGATGTTTTATGAAAATGCGCGCCATAGTACTGCCAAGGAGTAGCCTAGGCCAAGTACCTACGCGCACCTGCATTTACCTACTTTTAATTAAAATCACATTATCAAAAATTACCCTTATTGAAAACGGTACGTGAATTTTACCACCCACCCAATGCATATACGCACATTACATTTATTAATTTCTATACAATAACTTAATTTTAAGCACAAATACCTTGGTAACAGTAAGATGAAAAGAGAAAGAGAAAACAAAATCTTAACACAATAACAAGATTAGCATACCTTCATTTTTTTGGTGTATCCTGCACATCGTCTACGTTTAGCTCTCCATGCTGCTGCTCGTGGTGATCTCGCTACAGGGGGAGCTCCCTGAGCTCGGTTAGCTTGTGGAGCAACGGCGTTCACACGTCTGCTGCTTTTTTAACATCATGTTTTAACATTTTCTTTTCTTCGTTTGCGGCTTGGCGTGAGTTTTTTAACACTTCTGAGGTATAACGAAAACACCTCTTTTCACGCCAGGATGGTATATATTTATAAAACACTTTATATATTACAATTATATTCACAGTAACAGTATTACATCGACGTCTGATCGAAACTAAAGCTAAAACCGAATTGCCTTTCACTTCTCAACATGCCACCTCGCCAAGTCTTATCCCCTCTACTTTACAATCGTTCTTCCTTTAGCGCTATTGCGTTTACTGGGCGGGGCGACATGTTTCCGGTAACCATTTTAATCAAACGACTGTTTATCAAATTAAATACCAAATGATATAAAATCGAGTAAATGACATTAAGGTGATTAAATTTATACTATACATAATTAAAAATCATGACACTTAAATAATCACATCTCTGCTGAAAATCTGATTCATGGGGCGAGCACAGGCGTCAAATGTAAGATAACGCAAGTCCGTATATCCTCGGCCATAAACTAACGAAATTACAGTTCACATGGCGGCAGTTTAAAATACAGCCCTCAGATTACATGACCACAGCTCGGAGTGGTGAAAAAACTCAGTAGGTCAGTCAATGCGAATGACATTTGCCACATAAATTAAATCATACAGCGCGACTTGCGAAACTGGGGTTCGAGTTTGACTGGGTCTTTTTTGCGGAGCTTTACTGGTTGGCAACGGAATTGTTGGTGCTAAAGCCCTTTGACTTTTAAAGATTGCAAATCTGATCTGATGATGGAGCCGGGAGAATTTCTGATATCTGAGGATTTTAGTTCTTGTGCCGGTAAATTGGTCTGTTTTTTGTCAATTTTTTTTTGATCTGGTTCTATTTGTCGGCTCGTTCTTTCTGCCATTCTATGTTTGGCTCTGTGGTTTTCATGAAATTGTCATACCTGTCAATTAAAATGGCAATATTTTTTCTCATTCTTCTGTATACAGAAGAACAGAACAGCAAGAATTCAAACTTATCTAATAGTCAAACATGACATACCTCATTCTTTATTGAAATTAAGACGAGATAAATTTGGTTTTATGATCTATTCTTTGACAGCTAATTACAAAACAACCAACACCCGATGCGCAAGCGCAGCTTAGCTGATTATTATCATCCAATTGCAACGCCGCTCGCTAACTCAATTATTAATCTCTTCATTAGCAAGAAGTCCTTGTTACAACACTGCATTGTGATTGTGACCACTTGTCATTTAGACATGTCATTTCATCATTTGCATACTTGAATCCCAGCTGTCAGGTTCGGATTAATATATCATCTCGTTTGACGTTAGGGGCTGGATCGACCGGTCAGGTGGATTAGGAACTCGTTCCTGATTGAAATCACTTAGGTATGTCTAGTGTTGTTAAAAGGCTGGTTGGCTGGTTGAAGGTACCGTTTGGTGCTTCCGTTAAGTTTAACCTACAATTATGTAAATGGCGCCCTCGTGAAGTAAACCAGCTGTTTAAGATCGTTTACTGCTAAACTACGTTCTACGACATTTCTATCCGTAGAGCCTATAAACCGTTTTCCATTGATTACCTTTGCAATACCAACAAAAGAAATGCTTCATGTAGATGACAACGTCCGTCATTGTCATTCTTCCTATTTTAGTTTAACTTGCTCTAGCATAACACCGGAACACGGATGTTTGTCCAACTTTTTCTTTAACAGCTTACATGTCGTCAAGGGGACTTGCTGAAAACCAAAAGCTGTTCACGTGGAATGATGTAACGAGGACTGACAAGCACCGACAAGTGATATTTCGTCGGTCATTCATTGTAACCGAGCCGGGTTATGTAACTCAATGATATTTTAACTTGTTTAATAACTAGTTTCTGGCGGTTTCGGTTCATTGGAGTCGATAGCCAGTTTTGAGACCAAGGCTTACACCTACCGGAGTATACGACGAGTGCTATTTGCTTGGTGTTACCTTGGCAAGTGCCATAGTTTGTTCTCAAACATGGTATTTAATGCGTCTATTATTAGAACATTCTTCGAGTAAATTGACTGGTTGAAGTTCAATAGGCAACGTACTTCTAATTAGTAATTTATTCGTTTGTTCGGCTTTGCTCTGCGTCGTTTTCTCTTTTGGCTTAGACTGCTGAATCAGCGCTATCATGGTATATGCCGCTTGAAGACCTCTGGCACAGGTGGCTATGATTTACAAACTATGACATCAAACTACTAACACTTAACTCTTCTCAATAAAATCACTTAAATTTATACCTACTGCGAAATCTATCAAATACTCTACCCGTTGACAGAGATATTGCCTCGCTGTGCCATTGGGCCAGCTAGTGGCCAGACATAGATCTATTTCCATAAAAAATATATAAAAAAGTGATGGCTAGTTGGCGCCACAAGTGCATTAGTAAAAGAACCAAAAGACAAACAAGACAAACACTGTGAACTGGTGTCATTTTGATCCTTCCAACCTGTGTTTACGAGGCACCAGAGGTCAAAAACCAATTTCTGAGGCGCACAGTCGTAAAGACTCTTTTATTTGGCCACAAATTGAATGGGTTTCTCATGAGAATGTTGACGTAATTCTGTTGTTTGCATTGGCATGTTTATTTTGATGTTATGTGTGGTCGTAAATTTGTTAGGTGATTTACATAAATATCATAATAACGTCTCTTTTCGTGAAGGTCCTTAGTGTTTGTTAGTCACCAATTTACCCTTCTCATCTCTGCTGATTAAAAAAAACTATTCAATATTTTTTATCCGGACCATAGAATGATTCAAACACTTGGTAACGTGAAATACATCATTGTATAATATAATAATATGACTATGGTTTAAATAAATTATCAAAAGTAGAAGAAAAAATAACTTTTTTCTCCGTATTTTTGTTTAAAATTAAGGCACGGCAAAACCTATAAGGTCGTCAATAATGCAAGTTGTAGATGACATGATAGGGTGATATTGTCAGAGTTCTTGAAGAAAAATTAGACTGAAAGATATATGGAAAGAATTCTTTAATACTTACAGCAAAACAGCAAGCTACCGAGCAGGTTCATTCATAGCATACTTAAGGTTAAGAATGTCATTTTACATGTACAGGTGGTTTTACATATACGCATATCAGTTTTCAATGAAACCACAAACCTGCTTGCTTGACGTGCAGCTTGAGTAGCTATCCCTAGTATCAGTTTTCAGCCGGTCTGATAGCCTCTGACATGGTCTGATGATTGTTCTTTTACTTAATCCTAGACCAAACCTTAAATTAAAAACAAGAGCGATCCGATAATCACCAACCAATCAGAGACGATTGTGTTATTATCTCAGTCTTTGTCGCTCTCATTAGAAACGTCATGGGAGTAACAGTGACGGAGATAATCTCGAGCGCCCAAGAATAAGCCAGCAATAAGTTACTACAACCAGAAATTATCGCAAACTTATATTTCGATCTCGTATTAGCATATCCACAGGTAATGTAGAGTGAGAGGTGGAGGCTGTCAAGTGTAGATTTGTCAACCTAGCAGGTATTTGCGCAAGAGTACTTAGTATTGGAAACTGTAAGACTTGTTTGCTACTTTGTTTTGATACGTAGGAAACGAAGACTTGCATTGCATGCAGCAGAGGCAGCAGTGGATATTGAACTGTTTCGCAATGTAATGACGCGTTTTAACAAGTTTTTTTTAAACTCTACGTACAAAGTATAGGTAGTCTGTGACTGTGGATACACCAGATACAACGCCATATATTAAAATACCTCGCAAGCCAAATCAGACAAGCTGTTTAGGTCTTATAGAAACAGACAGACAAACATTCATGCTTCCAAAACCGTGAAAACGCCATCTTTTGGGCAGTTAGGCAAAATTACTTAATTCATCAGCTCACTAGCTCATCAACTGTCTAGAAGAGATCACTCTTACGAATAAAAACCGCCTCTTAATTTGCTTAAGCCACGTCACTAACCAACTCTTCCTTCGTTCCAGGTACGTCATCACCCATTCAAGCGGCGACTCCGGGTCACCAGTAAATTGTCACCAGCCCTTCTCCCACATTTTTAAATTTAAAACTCGTTCCACTTCGCACGAAAAGCTACGTGAACCGCCTTATTTGCCGTAAAGGATCATAAATTTAGCAAACCGTGTGAAATTACCAAACCGGAGATACGAGATACGCAGACATTGTCTTTTGGCGTTTATTTATCAACCTTTTTATGAGACCTCCTCTGAAGAGTGTTGACCCGAGCTATATAACCGCACTTGTAAGGTTTTGGTTGTTGGATCCTACTTTTAAGTGATTTAAAATTTGTCGGTTGTTAAAATTACACAGAAGTTCTGAACTAATCACGTATTATCGAGTCCGTGTTCTAGAGACTAGAGACATTCGACATTGTCCAGGGCCGATACTATGAGCTCTTAGCGTAAACCTGAATTTTATCACGTCGTCTGTGGTCTTTCTTTTTCTTTAGCTGATAGAGCAAGACAAACGCTTGGGTTCGGACCCAGAACTGTTCTATCTGTCTGATCTGTCCAGTCGACAGCATGAGAGACACAGAGCAAGAACAATACGAGTGACGTGGAGTGGCGCAGGCGCAGCGTAGGCAAATGGTCGGCTAATTACACCCTCGGGCGCGGTCTGCTTGAAAAAACCATGCTCGTTTCCATTGGTAGGAATTCAACGGAAAACTGAGCATATCCATTCAAAGTAGCCTTATAAACCTGCCTTAGGAAAAACTCAGAAACAGCCTAAATTGTCTTTATTTTAAAATATTGCTCTAACTAAACGAATCATTTTGGCATTTAGAAGAAGGCTTATTTCTTTTTTTTGGACAATAAGTTCTAAAACCAACCGAATGTTCTTAGCTATCTATCTCTATCCTAGAAAATATGTTCAGACCTTTGAAGAGTATTATTAGCTTGTCTAGAATGTCGGAAATGAATTCGGTTTCTTGAATTCTTCATTTAATACCAGTTAGCAACACATCGTCTGTTAAAGCCAATGTAACCAAACCCACCAGTACCCTCCCACAGTTCCCAGACCCTGGCTCATTTCGGGCATGATTATACCACGGGATACGTTCCAGGTAATTCCTTTAATTTCCCTTCCCCATTCCTTGAGACTCCGAGGTAATACACCATTCGGCCCAACACGTACGTGACCGAAATGTTGAACAAATAAAAAACTCAGATGGGAACGTAATGACAATGGCTTACGAACTAACGAATTACGAAAATTGGTACAGTCATTATACAGGTAATTTGGATGCGATTGACATCACTTAAATTATTTTTTAATAAAAAAAACCTATGTATATTTTGTAGGTACCTTCTTATTTCTCTCTTACCCGTACTTACAGTCGGAAATCTCTACATTGTATGTGCGTCTCTTTCTATTTCAATATAAAAGTAAAGGACGGCAACTTTTAGACATGTCAAAATAGTTTTAACAAAAAAAACTATGAGTTGTAATGGTTAAAAAACTAAGTAAATCACCAGTTCAACCAACTCGCCATAATATTTCACTTTCATATTCGTTCTGGTTTCGCGCAATTCGCAATTAAAACAAGTTACGCTCGTTTTTTCTCCCAGTGCATAATCTCGGAAATGCTAGACGTAAGTAATGACAACACTGGCACTAAGGGCTTCTACAGACTTCGCTATGCAATGTCGCGTCATCGTTTTATGGCGCAAAAATACTGCACCTGAGTGTGAAGTAAACGTCACCAAATTATGGCCGCACGACTCAGTTGGTAACGCGGTGAATACTAACGGAAGACCCAGCGCTGGTCTTAACCATGCAGAACTCATCATGCTACACTGAGGCAGATTGTGGCTTAAAAACTAATTTAAATCTATACTATGTGTTAAATTATTATAATTTTACACCTACTTTGTTTCATATTTTCTACTTCTACTTTAACTTAATCCACTCTATTAAGTAGTTTTATTACTTCACATTTTCAATGGACACATTCATCTATCTTTTGTCATAGCGATTCTCTGTGCTTTATTATATGGCAACTCCGGAAGCTAGCTAGCTCTGATGCGACATTATAGCCCAGTCTGAAGAGGTAAATAATGACAACACAGCGTAATGTTCGCGGGAAACCATTACACGACTGATACTGCCGCCGTAATGCTCTTTGCAAAAATTAAGCATGGGAAATAGGAAATACAGGCTAGAAAATAGTTTTAGATAGCTGCATTAATTGCCTATTTTATATTAAAGTCGGTAAATAATCTAGATTACCTACACTTGTTCGTTAACGTATTTAAATTATCTTGTGCTCAGCTAAATAGTTGCTCAACGCTGGCAACCCTCGTACATTTGAAAAAGGGTCGTTTTTTCCAGAATCTAGAAGAAAAATCTCTCAAAAAGTTGCAAATCCTACGATAGCTCTAGAATCTAGAACCTAGTGGGAAACAAAGCCTACCTAGAAAGTGTCTAAAATCAACTCAAAATTTTCTACGAGTTGCTGTCTATTTTTTAACACGCTTTTATTAGCTTCACCTGTATGTTTGTATGTTTGTATGTTTGTATGTAACCGACTCCTTTGAGCGCGTTTTTGACCCACTTTAAACGGTCAGATTTCTTTCAAACTTTGTAGATATATCGAGGACCGATGACAATACACTAAACAAATCGTGTTTTTTAGTTTTTTTAACTATTAATTTTTTTAACACGCTTTTTCTATAAAGTTTCTTTAACTTTTAATACCGTTTAACTTACAAATTATTTTCTATTTTTTTAGTTCGGTTTTTTATTTAGAAACCTGTGATGTTTCCCCCATTCAGCTTCAAAATAATGAAGGGGAAATCACTCTTGGCGATAGCACCGCTGCTCGTGGCTCTTTTCTGTTTTGTAACTCATAATTTTATGGTGAGCACAATACAGAGTTTTTATCCATGTACTCGTATTTATAATTTGTCTGCACTGTACGTAACCATGCAATATACACAGTTTAATCAACAGCTACTACAGTAATAAGCTACTTTGTCCGCAATTTGTTCAGACGCGCGCTTACGCTATATTTAGAGCTTTCTTCAACACAATGGCTGAGAAATGGGTTGTCAATTGTCATAGTAACTGTTGGCTAATTGTACGAGTTATGTAATTAAATGTTATTATTTAGCTCGCTTCGGGTTATTGTTGCAGCTTGACTCACGCTTGAAGATTTGACACAATTGAGGAAACAAAGTAAACGGGTTAACTAGTAGGTCTAGCATAAATTCTGGCGTGAAATACGTAACGAGTTTTCTATAGACAAGTATAAAAAAAGACGTGTGGCACTCGGGGACTGCCGCGGTAAAGCTATTGCATAGCCTTTTTTATCAACTTATGCAATTATAATTATTTCATTAACCAATGCCACCTGGAAGCGAGTTGCTGAACTAACCAGCGTGACATTTCAAAAAGTCATTAAAAGTTCATCGCTCCTGTCTTAGGTTATTAAAATCACCGCTGTCTTCTTAGGTTATTAAAATTTTCGTTACGGAATTTCTGGATTCAAGGCCCGCGATAGAAGCTATGTATGTAATAGCTTAAAAATGGGACAGCGGGCGTCAATGGAACCTGTCATACAATTTTCTACCGAATTCTCGCTACACTATAATTTATGCTAGGCATCTGTGAGCCTAAACTTTATGGTAGACTAGCTGTGTCCCGCGGTTTCATGCGGTCATGGTGATTTGCCCATGTGTTAATCCATTGTATACATTATCTATATTCCAAGTGTTATCAAAATCGGATGAATAGTTACGTATATGTGTGGTAACAAACACTCGGACTCACACAAACTTTTGCATGTATTTTACGTTGACAAGTGACACAATTGGACATAATGCGGTAAAATAGGTCGTCTGCTGTACTTCATTATTTGCATGTGGTTATCTCTACAAATATTGCACTATGAACTATGACCATAATTAAGGTCACGGCCATGTTACAGTCATGGCCATATCGGGTAATGTGACCTAAATTACATATGACCTCTTGAATAACACTTGAACTTAGGTTTTTTTTTGTAGATTTTTGTTTAAAATATAATTTTTCTTCATTGGTTTTCGAACGAAATTAAAAATAAATGTTTAAAAAATAACCATTGAGACAAACCTACCTATGTTAGATATATAGAAGACCACGGAGTAGAAAATCTATTGTCTTTATTTAAGGACCGTGGATTTACCAGTTTATAAACTGAGTCTTAGTGTAAGATCAGTTTTACCAATTTAGGTCGAGCGCTTAGAAGATATTTTTGAAGTTTAGGTACTCTTCACTGCGAGAGTTAAAACGAACTTTATTGCGATGGATGGAACCAGAGTCGTATATTATTAATTTTTCTATTCCAGCGAGTAAATTATGCACCGCTACATACTGTTCTATAATTTATTATTTGCCGTTAGTAGCTTAAAGATGTGATTTTCTAATCAATATTTTTATGACTTCATTTAGTTTGCACTTTCCTACTGGATATATTTGTAAACAGATGAATTAAGAGAGTTAAAAGACGTTTTAACACAAACATAAACCTACTTTTTCTTTAATTTCTCAATGGCAACAACTTTTATTACATTCTAAAACTCATGACTTGTTTAGATATAAAAGTAATAAAAATATTGAGAGTTTGTATTTCGTATTAGGCATTTGTATTCATTAAATGGCAACCAGTTTTTTTGTTTTTTTGCTTCCGGTATTCTAAATAGATTCTATTTTATTAGGCAAAATATAATAAAGTAAGTACGTAAAGTAGACTGATTTGTTACCTTACATCCAATTCTCATTTAAAATATTATGCTTTGACATTAGGACAATATTTTGACAGATAGTGGTACAAAGAATAGTGATGAGATTCGCGTGGCGAAATAAAATAATCTATCGATAAATGTAATATAGGAAAAATAACTTAGTAAATTAGGGTCATATACTTGGTAATTATTATCTATGTATTTAGAGACACTTTTATTGACTGGGTAAAGTCAATAAAAGTGTCTGAAAAGATAAAACAAAACACTTTTGCTTGATTTAACTTCCGTATATCGATGGAACCGAAAATAAATCAGAATAGCCCGTGATTCACTTGAATAAAAAAACTAAAGGATTTGCAAAGAGTATAAAAATGTAAGTTTTGTGCAAATAAATTATTACATAACTTTATAATTTATACCGCCCACATAAAGTGAAACCACATTAAAAACTTAAATAAAAATGTTATTTAAATTCAGTCACTCAAACTAGATCACTTTTACCTTTTACCTAATTAATGGCTTACTCAAGAACAATTTTATGGTTTTTGACAAAATTCTATTAACTCCGAAATGTGTTTTTCGTAATTTGTACTAATTATACAAATTAGAAAATTAAGCGTATATTTTAGCGAGTTTTATTCTTGGCTTAAAGCGGATGTAGGCTTTTAATTGACTAACAAGTTAATAAATTATTGCTTCTTATTTAATTTGAGCTACTGAACTGTTTCCGGTTTTTTTACGTTTGTACGTACACATAAATTGTCGCGATACATATTTTTCATTATTTTTTATCAGTTTGATTGGGATCTTTCGATCATTTGGTTCATTACATTTGCCTGCAATCGTTGACTAATCAAAGGCCTGGATTTTTCCCTGTTAAATATATTCCTGGAATCCATTTAGATGCAAAGCATATTCTTATAATGCAGTTGAGTACTAAGAATTGTTATAAAAGGCATTTTTTACTTCTTTTAATTCAACTTCATGTTGTAATTTAAGAGCCCCATGCCTTCTATTTGCTAGCTTTACTATAGCTTTACACCTTCACAGGTTTATACTACATATTATTATTTAAAGTATACTATAATTTTTTTTTGACACGCCCCAAACTAAATCTTCACTCTTGACGCTTCACATTATCTTTAAAACATGACGAGCAAAATTTCAACAACAAATTAATTTTGAGTAAACTTTAGGCAACACTAAATAACCCGTTCAACCTTGAATTTCCAACACTATGTTATGTTATTTATTTTAGCATTTTCCTGTAGGTTAAGAAGTGGCGCCAATGACTATACTTTAAAGGCTAATCTTTATTCTGAGAACAGTTATTTCGATGATGGTTACCAATGGCATTTGAATACATCATTGACTCACAGAATTGAGAATGTCGAACTAAAATTAGCAATTTTTGCACGAAACGTACTGAGTCAATCAAGGACTTTGTACTTTGTTTGTGTTCATTTGGTAGTCGTAAGTTGGTAGTCATTTTAATAAAGTAGTGCAGGTTTTTTTTTTCTAGTGCATTTTTTTTTGGTGGCATTGTGTTGTGCATACTTGTTGACAAGAGATATTATTCCAATAAATATTGTACCTATTTTCCTCCTTAATGATTAGGTTTCGTTTAGGAACTCTATGCATTGCATTTGCAAAAAAAAAACCCATTTTATCCCCAATGAAAATCTGAAATGACTCAAACATGTTCCTTAGGTCGATTTTGAGTAGTCGTAATTGACAACAATAACTCGTTGAATCTGATTAACTTTTTACATTACGGCACCATTACTGTTCAATTTATTACCTTTTTGAACGCGGACTCCTTTAAAAGTCATTTCGAATTTCGAACGCGGAGAATCTTGGCGCCAACGAAGTGGCTAATGGAAAATGCAAAATTACTGCCGCGGTGCGTCTCAATGCGTAGCGTAGACCATACCGTAACCTAGTGGGTCAAGTATGCGTGATTCAGTTTCGTCTATTTCCAACATAAAGCGAAAATCGTTTCAAAGCATGTTTGCCTATCCCAAGCTTTCAATATTCATAACGGGCCAGCCATTGTTTCCCGCCTTTTGAAACGTCACGTATTCGGCGCCATCTTGAAAGGGACGTGCTTCTACGCATCCATTTTCTATAGATCCCTAAACCACGACCGAATCGTCGTATTTCACGTACGAATAGTGACGATATCAGGTCTTTTTAGACTGGTATTTTGCTTGACCCAAAGAAAATTATGAATGTTCAGCGCATTGAAATTGGTGGTTTGTGGCTACTAGTGCGGTAGCGGTGTACACTTCAAATTATTTTTTAAACGATGACTTATGTGTGCCGTTGTCGGCAAGCACACGCTTAGGAATGCCCCAAGTAAATGCCTATTAATAATAACCGTTTAAAGGATTAAAAATAAGTCTTACCCTGTTAATGTGATTTACGAGCGACCTGTGAGTTTTACTGTTCACCATAAATAATACTTAACAATCATGAACATTGAGATAAGGTCATAAAGAAACAGTAACCCCGCAAAACTTGTTTGACGTAGCTTTTTCATGTAAACCTTTTAATGTACTCTCTGCATAGTGATTTATACGACCAATTGGAGGTGTTCGATGTTCAAAACTGATTTTCGTTTAAAAACATGTGACAATGGCGCCTGCGCATAAAAAAGTATCAAATAAAACCAGTGATATATCGTTGACTCGCATGACACCAATCCAATTTGGTAGATGATGAACGAGAAGATAAGGCTTGTTTTTTAGCTTGTTTTTAAATTATTCATCACAAGATCTAGTAACAACATCAACTTTACGACTCAAATACCCGAAGAGATAAAAGAGATTTTTTTAATCTGCGCTGAGATGTTAGGTGCTTCTTCTTAGACATCTATTGATCTGACCAAATTGGTAAAGTAGAAGAAGATACAATATTATAAACGGTTTTTTTTAAATAATATTTGCTAACTCTCTCACCAGTGTTTGGTCGCCATAATTGCTTAGAAAGCGATCGAATTACGCAATAACCGGCGCTCATTTCCACGCTTTAGAACCTTAAAATTTCTAATATCGCATAAATTCGCGGTCAATGGTTATGTAAAAAGGCAGCATAAGTCATTACGAAATAATAAATCTTGTGTTTCGCGAATATTGGTATTATCGCTCTCTATTTAATCGATTCCGAAAAAACAGTGTTGCCATCTTTAAGAAAAAAGAAAACGCGATTATGTTAACAAAACTGCTATTTCCATGATTTATTCTAGGTATAGAGGCAGATGGAAGTGTTTGTTATATTTAGGGCAAGTCATAATACATTATTTTCATAACAACATGTGAGCGCTGTAAATATATATTATTTCTCGAAACTGAATCACAGACACCTTCTGTAACTCGACCTAAAAACGAATCCGTGAAAAAGAATAGTCACCAGTTAATTTTAATTCAATATTCAAATGACAACCCTGTTTGCGAAATGCGTAAGAATAACAACATTGGCTATAAATACAATACACGTAGAGCCGAAATTTGAAAAAAAAAAACAAAAAGTTGTCTCTGTACAAAAAACAATAATTTTTGCATAATTTAACGGCTCTTGACAGGTGCCTTATGCAATTTAAAAAAAGTTGTTTGGAACGGTACTGGACTGGCTGGCAATAATTTGTTGGGGCGCAGGTTTCCACAGAAAAAGTCCGCATACCGCTCCGATGCCACATGCCAGCCTATTAAAATACCCGCCCGCGTCCCAGCTCTATTTAGAGAAATAATAGACCTCATAACGAACATTTACGCTTTTTGTAGGCTTATGGACCGGCTGAAATATATATTTTTTATGTGCATGCCAGATTTAATTGCGTTTATCTTTTTAAATAGCTACTCGGCATGAGCCACGAGAGGCTTCGTAATTTTAAACGAGCATTAAATGTTACCATTTTATGTTCAAGTAAGTAGCTAAAATCTACTTACTCTTTTTATAAAATAGCGCGTACAATTAACACAACTGTTATTTTCTTTAAAAACACCTATTTCAAAAATATTTTTTCAACCAAGGCATGACAAAAAAGAAGAACAAGCAAATCCACAGGACAGGTTTTCCAATAAAGATTATCAGACGACGCGTCCAATATCAGGACCAATTTTTCATTCTTGACCCTTAAAAAACGAGATAAAGGCAGCGTAGGTATCACAAAGCAGGATGAATCGTTTGTCACTTCTGCGTATCGACATTCTTTGCCGAGGGATGTCACCTGCAATTTCTTAATTTAGACTCGTTAATGTTATCCAATTTTGCTTTTTGCTCTTGGAATTTTAACAATTGAAGCAACACATCTTCAGTAAAGATCGTTCGATATTTCGAGAACTCGACTCGTTAATAAAACATCAATAATAAAGAGCACGTGTCGTTTTTGCGAGGCAATTGCGAGTAAGCAGCCGGTTGACAGGTGTGGTGGATCGATAATTCGGTAGACCTCGGCATTTACAGCTCGTCTCTACATACAGGAACACATACGTAGCTATATCTATAACCTTTAGGTAATGTGAACATTACTATACAGGACGGATACGTGGATAGCTTTATTAATATTGTAAGGCCTCTTTATCTGTAGGACAGCAAATTTTTTTTATTGAAAAACAGAAGAAGAAAAATAAAACAAAACTTTCTGCTTGCTTTTACATAATATGAAAAAAGAAAATTACGTTCATTTTCACTTTAATTATTAAGTAATTAAATTCTTTTTTAATAAAGATTCCAATATCTTTCTAGAACACACTTCGAAATTATAAAAACGTGGCTTAAATTTAAAACGCTGTTGTTAAAAGTTTTACCACTTTTTTTTTAACGAGAAACAATTTTGTTTACAATGTTAAAAGACCGAGTTTTAAAGTGAAATTGGCATGACTAGTAAAAACGATACTCCTCAAAGATATCTGGAGTTATAAAACTTTCAATTCTATTAATATCTGGTTAAAGTTGTTAATCATAGACCGGCGAGCGATCAATCACAGAGTCCTATTATAATTACCAACTTTTACTATTAATAACACTATTAATAACTAGTTACCTTGTAAAGCCACTGGTTTGTCGCGATGAAAGTTTGGGCTACTGTCGTCGATTTAATCTTTGCATTCATGACAGATTGATTAGCTTATTATGGTTTTTAACTTGCATCCTATACCTATAATAATAGCATCTTGAAGTACTTTGCCAAAATAACTTTAAAATTTTGGATGATTTTCATGACAATGCAAAAGATAAAAAAAGCAAAGCAAGAGTCTAATTCAAAGCGACAGAAAAGAAGGTGTCTCATCATTATCCTTTATTACAAGTAGAGTCCCCGAAATTTTCTGTTCAAACTGACATACTTACCTATTAAGTATTAACGTTAAAAACCGGGGCCATAACACCCTATTTCCCTTGTAGAAAAAAAAAGTGCATTAGTGCAATACCAACTATTAATTATCTAATCTGTTCCCATATCTACTCATCACTTAGTATGAAAAACTAAACTGTAATGGATAGTTCCAATGACAATTACTTTTGGAGTTATCTTATTTAATGACGTCACTCGATTACGATCACTGACGTCATTCGCAATCACCTCCGGGTATGAGTAAAGCTACTATTAGCCATGTTCAGCTCGTTCCCTATTCCTGGTCCCTTGTAAGCTCCGCAAACAATAAAGCTTACAGCCACAATGCGCCTCACAGACTGGCGTTGTAGGCAATAAATTAGAATTTCTCTAAGGCCGTTGTAGTGATTAATCAGAATTAGTGTGGGATCAAAGACGCCGAGACACTTTCGCCGTTCTGTCGGTAAGTAGTGTTGCCCACTGGCTGGTGTTAGGTATGGAGTGGACTGCGTGTGCGCATGGATTGTCTGGTTGATTTAGCTAAGGGTAATATGGGCTAAATGCAGACAAGTTTATGTAGTGTCAGTCATCATTAGTGTAATCAGAAAAGTTCTGTTTTTACGATCACTACATTTTATCTTTAAATTTTGTCAATTTTCATCAAAAATTAGCAGCCAGATTTCAGACCATTTTTCTTATCCTTTACAGTTTGAACTGAATTAATTAGCACGTATAGGTTGATCAGAATATCGTGACGTGACCCTTATATCTAGTCACTAATGGGTTCTATGACCGTAGTACAAAATTCTGTGATTTTGACACATTTACAATTCACTATTTTGTAGTCTTTTTACCATAAGTTTTTAGTCGATCATTATTATGACAACGTGCGTAGTGCGTTGACATCGTTATAAACGAACAACTACTGAACAGGCTGCTACAGCCTGATGATGGATGACTATATCCTGCACAAATTGAATTCCCTAATTGCATTCAATTATTCCTAATCAGCAATTGACCTCTTAGCCTCAGATTATAGGTACGACTATTTTTAGATTGAACTAAATGGGTTTGCCCTCAGCAATACGGAGCCAAGGTTCCAGCTGCATCGTATTATCCTATTGAACCTCGTTGCAATGACATACATTGTGTTGGTGACTCAGAAATTGTTTTAAAACTTTTGAGTGCGATTCGAAGGACTGATCGCGTTTTTTCTTGAAATGAAATTGTTTTTCGGATTATTTAGTTCAATTTTGTCTGTGAGGTATTTTTTTTAAGTATTTACAATTTTACACCAGCAGTTTAAATCGAATTAAAAGTCAATTATTAAAGATAGCCAATTATCGACCTGACCAAAAGCAAAGCACTAGCATGTAGCCAACTAAAACCAGACGTAAAAAACCGAAAAAAATGTCACGGTTTCCAAACTATGTTGTCAAACAGCAGTAGGTACTTACACAGTTACCAATCTTCTTAACCAAGGATTAATTTAAAAATATTCAGGCGGCTTAAAAATTCTACCACTAGGGCTAGCCACTCAGCCTCTCAAACTAACTTACTTTTCATATAAAAATTATGGGCAATTCTACGTCAAATGATTAAACTGGCTCAAAAAGAAAGAAAATAATCGTACTGACACCAGTCCAGTTATTCTTAGCATTCATTCATAACCCATGCTAGTTACTCAAGAACGGGCTCATCCCATTCAGCGCGTCAGAAATAAATAAACGCAAATCAAGAACTCCATTGAGTTATCGATAAAAAAGAACAACAATTGCAGACAAGTTACACCAATCTCCGAAACAGGATCAACCCATTGAGCCGAACAAAATGGGACAAATCAACAGAACTCGTCGAGACGAGAATGGACTATGTATCGATCTAGTCGGGGAGGGGAGGATGGGGTGATTAAGTGTCGCAAACGAGGAAAAAATATGTATTATTTTCAAAAAATATTAATGAAAAAGTGCTAATACTCTTAACATTTTCCATAGTTTTCATTTTTTTGCATCTTTATTTTTGTTTTTTTCTTCTTATAAAGAAAATAATATAGTACTAACGAGGCGACATAACGTGATACGAAAGACGTATATAATAATTATTTTATCTCGCCAGATGCTCGGGGGTTGCTGTTATAACAGCGTTCAAGCATAAGTTTTGTAAAGATTGTTGTTTAAAAGATGACCTTTCCTGGTTCACCCCACCCTCCCCTATTATCACCACTATGGCATTAACCTCATTGAAGACAATGGACAATTACTCCCTGAGCTAATGACCGGCCGAAGCGACAAAAGAAACCGATCAGCAATACAAACCCTGGCCAATATCCCGAGGCACTTCGTATCATCCGTATTCTAGACTCGATAAGGTGTCTTTTGAAGTGGCTGTGTCAAGCTTAATTACAGTCCGACAATCTTATCTATTCAGTTGAATGGGAAGCTATCATCGTAATTTCTGAACAGAACTGATAGCGTTCGGTGGACAAACTTAGTTCCTCCATTTTTCCAACTGCACTTATAAGTTGGTAATTTTCTACTCAGGTAGAAAGTGAAGTAGTTCTCAGCAATTGTGTGTGGAAAGCGAGTGTTTTCGAGTCGGGAAAACGTATTTCACTAAGTGAAAACTCGTGGTAATCGTTATGTGGAATGATGCGATTGTTTGTGTCTTTGTATGTTTGTTTTTCTTGGTCGATCGATTGTATTGCGATTGGAGAGTAATGGAGAGCTAGGTGTTGATGCGAATTGTCATAAAGTAAACAATACTTAATCTAAAAGGGTAACTTTTCTATGGAGCTGCTGTTTTCGCTGTTTCTTTCGCTAAATTTAGGGCTGGTTTCCAAACAAAAGTATCCTATTTCATCGATGAGTACGAGCTCATATCAGCTTAGTGCACTTTTTCCTTGTAACCCTACATGTCAATGACTTTGCTCTACCCTTTGGTTTATCACAACGAAAACTAATTCCAAAATCTTCGTAACCAAAGACGTTTAATATATATTTAGATTCCATTAGACTCCATACATTTAGACTCCAATATTTAGATTGTACAAAGCAAATAAATCACACCCAAGAAACCAAAACGAGTGCCAAGGTGAAATACCTGATTGTCAAACTCGAACAATCAAATAATATCACAAATCATTCGCCCGAAACGAATTTATGACATTGCTATCAAATAGCAGTCAGCAATGTTTATAGGTATTTGATTAGCATAATAATGATAAGACGCTAGACAAGTTATGACCATTGTCGGCCTTGCGCAGATTGAGTGAGAGGGTTTGTCAAAACCTGGCCAGCGTTTTACAAATTGATGACAATTGCACAGATGCCATGTGGAAATGCCAATTGATGTGGGATGTACACAGAACAGAGCAAAAATACGGTTAGTACTCGCAGTTGGCCTTAGCGCTTACCATTGGGCGGACGTCAATAGAGAGATGTTTTCTAGATTTTCCTAGATTTTACAAAACTCAAGATAAGTTCGTAAGTTAAAAAGTTATTTTACATTTACAAAAACCAAAAAAAAAACAAAGCTCAAGTCACTGATCCGCAAGTAAAGTACAAAATACTGGCTTCCGAAATTAAGACATTAATATTATAATTAAGTTTATTGCATTATCATAATATAATTACTTAAAGTACCAGTATCTATTACATACAATCAGACTGAAAGTGTTTGAGTGTTCGTTTGATTATAGGTTTCAAGCTTGACATTGGCAGCCGACCCTCATTCATTTTCCTCCTCTCTCATTTCATTCACAAAGTTAATGTTATGAAATACAAGTATTGAGTCATTTTTATTAACCACTTTTACAGTTCTCTGTAAATTTACTAAACTGACCTTGTTACAATTCAATTTTGGGTGCGAAATGTTTGACAGAGTAGGTGTATCTTCGTGTGACTCTGTCCTACCCTCACTCGTCTTCTTTTAGTATTGGAAATCCCTAATTAGAACAGCTTTTTTTCTTGACGAATCTGTCCAATGATTATGGATACTTCTATATTCTGTGTTAAACGAATATTAATCCTACAAAATATTGTGTCGGTTCTTTTAAAAAGCTTGCCGCAAAAAGTTTACTGACACCGTTTTAAAAAGGACCTTAACAACATCTTTTTTCTCATTCGTTCATTTTCCCATTCATTTATTCGCATCACAGATTCGCATAATCTAACGGTGCATTGACACGGTCGGTCAAGCAGGTTCCACTTCCTCGTTATATAAAGCTTTGATAAAAACCGCTTGCGATTCGCGTGTTATTTAATTTCCGATGGCATTAATTAATTCTTGCATCATCGGATTGTCTTCTTCATAATGTCTCATCTTTAAAAAGCTGTCAAATTCGAAAGTCCTCGATAACAGTCAACGTCTCGCTAATTTTATCATGAATTTCTGACGCATCGCAATCTCCGAGAATAAAAGCTGTCAACATTTTGAAGTCCTCAAGAAAGTCTTTCGGTGTTTGTTTAATCTCAATTTTCTGCGATAAAAAATGAAGCTGATATACCATTTACATTACTGGCTTCACAATCTGTCTGCTAGTCAGCCAGTCTAAATAGACACGTAAAAAAGAGAGATCTGTCAGAATGTGGTCGACGTCTCAATTGGATCGGCGCGATATTGCGCTAAATGGTCCATCATTAAGGCGGTCGCTTCTTGCGCTGCGCTCGCGCATCCCCGCCACAATGGCCACTCATGAGCCACAATTGAGATGTAAACGATAGTTTTGACCGCGGAATCATCTGCAATTTAGAAACACAATTTAAATTCGACTAGCATATTATTCTCTTCTTACCTAACAGCGTTATTTGTTACTCTATCCGACTTATTCGATAATATCGAAGGTAATAACGCGCATTGTTCTCAGAATAGTCATCTAAAAATAAACCTTTTACAGAAATTGTTAGAAAGTGAAATGAACTTACAATTAACCGCTTTTAAAGGGTTTCTCGTAAATCTTGATAATGAAATGCCCACTGACTCGGGGCGGTACATTTGAAATGGTAAACGAGCTATATTTTCCGTGGGAGAGAGTTCGATTTTGCTTGGAGCGGGTTCGGAAGATAAGTCATTGGAAAGTGAAATGGGGCCGCACCTGCTTGAGTGTGCTTTCTTTGCGTCTCGGTGTACTTTTTGCTTCAGTGAGAGTGGTCTAGATCCGATAATTGTGTCGGTAGCGATTCCGTGACAAGTTTGGAACGCCCTCCCGGAGTGCATCGAACTTTGCACCACCCACACTTGGAACTGCTCATCTTTCTATTCTATTTTTTTGTAAAAATAAAGCTGCGTATAGTCAACTCGTCTCATTGTAAGCGGTAAAGATGGAGCACGTTGATCTAAAATACGTCTGTTTACTTGTCTTGCCAATCACCAATAACGCGCCGATAGCTAGTGAAATAAATTTACATGGTGTGGAAATCGTAATCACCGCCCATCACAGACGCAAAGCTGGTTGTAGAGCAATTTACACTTCGGTAATTGTTGCTGTCATATTCACGTCCATCGTCGTCAGGTGTGTGACAAAAAAATTATATCTATTGACGGGAATAAAATGTTGAATGACTTCTCCAAGCACACATCGCCGCAACTTAACTTTGATAAAATTCCTAGTTTTACCAATTAGTTTAGATTCTATAGTATGACTTTGCATTTGAGTTTTCTTTGGAAAACCACGATTTCGAAACCCTCGAGTCGTACGCAAAACGCGTAGTCTTGTCGCTACTTTAAAAGGCGTCTCTGGCCATACGGTGTTACGTTATTCTTTACTGCTATCTATTCTGTGAGTGCCCACAGCTGCTTTCCAAACCTGTTGAATCAACATTGAATACGACTTACTGTGCCATCATATCTGTTGACTGCAATGAGGGAGCCACAGTCTCATTTCTGAGCAAAAGTTGCGACCATTCGTAGCACAATTTTAGTTCTATAGTTTAGCCAACTCCACAGGTGATTTAGTCGGTCTGTTAAATTCATCTTGTAAACTATCATTTATTCTGTGGCAGAGTTAATGATGCGAAAATTAGAAAACTTCATCAATATGCTTAGAACCATTGACGCTCATTTAGAATTGTGTGTGAATAATGGATGTCTACACTTATAGAGCGTGAAATGCATTACATTACATTACATTAGTGCTTGATGTAATAATTCTTAATTAGCCTAATTCTTTTCAACATTTTTGTAATCTTTTACTGCTACATCATTTGCATTGATGTATGTGTGAGAAAGCTGACTTATCTTTCTGTCCCTTTCTTTATTATTTCTTACCTTTTTTACGAAACAGCTGAACTAAAACATTACTTCAGTTGTTAAGTCTTAAAAAGAAAACAAACCAGTCACTTTTATCTATTGTTACTGAATTTGTCAATCGACGGATTTTTGGCTAAATAGAAAGTGGATACTTTTGCCAAATCTCCTATCGGTTCATTGGTCTGTTTTGTATTAACTTGTTAGAAACTGATACTAAATTGTACCTAAACTAAAAACTAGCGTAAGCGATTAATGTATAAAGTTGGTAATAACAAAGGCAGACTTTTTAACCGACTTCAAAAAAGGAGGAGGTTATCAATTCGACTGTACTTATGTTTTTTTTTTTAATTTTTTTTTTATGTTTGTTACCGCATAACTTTTGACTGGGTGAATCGATTTCGATGATTATTTTTTTATTAGAAAGCTGACGCTTCCCATTTGGTCCCATTTCAATTTAGTCCAGTTCTGATAATGGTATCCATGAGAAAACTATATAAGTCTTAAATTTGCATTATAAGTACGTGCGCGACAAATAGATGAATAACCCAATAGTCGGTCTTTTGAAGTCGGTTTTTGTTTTGTAAAAATAATGTTCTTGTTACCCTTACCTTGTTAGTTGGTTCATTATTATTATCATCGTCAGCCTGTATTGACCCACTGTTGAGTATAAGCCTCCTCTCCTTTATGCTATTTTTCCCTGTTTTGGGCCAATCTCATCCACACATAGTTAGTTAGTGTTTGTAACAAATAATTAGTTTTATTCTACGGCTATATTTATAATTCGAATGAACCCAAACAAGCCTACAGCTTATTGCTTCCGCAGCTTTCGCCAGACTATCCAGCTGTTTACACCATTGCAGATGAGCGATTAATCTGAGCCAATCCGCGCCCTGCGCTCGCAGACTCGGTGGCGCCCGCGCAGCCGCGCAGACGAAAGTGCAAGTCCCCCAGTTCCCACGACCCCCCTTCCTCGACCTCCATCTGCCGGTCGACTTGTGAAACTATCGATTATCGCAATCGGGGTTGCCAGGTGGATTTGAATTTCCTTTCCTGATACTATTGCTTTTTTCTCTAAAATGATATCTACGCTTGACGCTCCCCTTAAATAAAATCAGATTTAGATTATTGTTTTCTTTATTCTCCCTTATTATTCTGTACAAGGTAGTAAAACCCAAAAATACCAAATAAAATAAGAGAAAAAAGGAGTTACCAAAAATTATTAAAAAAAATCAAGCAAATTTCATCGTCACTTTCAACAAGTAAATATTATTTTTCTCATATATTACTACTGTTCCCGTATTTTCTTCCACAATTTTTTTCCCATAATCGCGAAAATCAACCTGGCAACACCAATCGTAATCGGAATTATTTACACTTTCGGAAAGTAATCGTGTCTGAGCGAGCGGTGCATGCGATCTGATAATGAACGACGCCGACGCCGACGACGCCATGTTTGGTTTGCTTGACTGGTGTTGATGAAATCGCGCTAGAAACGATGGTTCAGCCGAGACATATCTATGAAGCTGTTATGGACGCTTTGAGAAAATGTTATCATAAATCAAAATTAAATCAACGTGGCTTTCAAGTAACTGACTCTTGTGATTCACAAATCTGAATTCTACTCTCCGTGTTTAAAACTGCTTTACAGATTCGTATGGAATTTGGTGTGGAGGTACAATTAGCGGGCAAAGCCGCAGGTTAAACCTAATAAATCATAAATAAAGACTATTCTCTAAATTGGTCATAATGTACGTTTAAACTGTCAAACAAACTAACTATGTACCTTCAGTAAATATGTCAACCATTCTGGCGTCTCTAATAGGAGAATTTATTCCGGCCATAGACAAATATATACTTTTTTTAACACAATTTCGGCTTCTCAAAGGCAGCAGCAATCAGCTAATCGTAGCTAAATCACTGAAATCTGAACCTAAATCACAATTAAACAGTGAAACTAATTAAGAAGGCAATAAATATGGAATAAAAGATGGATGGAGTGATACGTCGCCATAATGTTGGTTTATGTCGTGTTAGTCGTCGCATAAATTAAAATATCAGACTTGGGCTTTTCTAAATGCTGGTCTTAAGGTATGAGTGAAAGCGATTGTAGAAGAAAGGGACATTTTTGCTGGATTGCGGCAAACTGACTTCTTATCGCTTATTAAGTCGCAAAAGACTGTGCTAGGATAGCTTTTTAGATTCTGTAACTTGACCTTTAACTGTACTTATTTCCAGAAATAATCATAAATTTTCAAAGAGTATTTTCTTTCGTTTTATTTTTTATTTTAGTTCAGCGTGTAAAAATCGGCACCATTGACAATTTTTCTGTTCTATACTGCCATCTATTTTCATTCCGTACTTAGGTCTCCTCACACGCCAACTGCACCAGTTCTCCCGTCCTTCTAAAACCGCCGTCATCTCCCACCTCGAACCCCTTCCAAGGGATAACCGAGTATAATGCGCAGTGATCCCATGCTCCACTGGTTTTACGGCTGTCACGAGACATATTTATGCTACGGTCATAAGCCACGAGCCACCATAAAGGTGAGCGCACATGGACCTCAAACCCCCCTAGCCAAGTTGCAATTCGAGAATCGAAACTATTTAAAAAGTAGAAAATGTGTGGGCATGACATTTCTGGCATAGAATATAGAATCTAGAAATAGATTATACAAATGTATTCCCATACATTCTCCTACCTTTTACACAGGTTTATACAAAAAGGGTATGCCATGCCGCAAAGGGCTCATAGTACTCATCATTATGAACAACTTTTACTACGGAACCAACCGGAATTCGCGAAAAAAAATCAGCAGTTCCATATCTTTCGTCGAATTTCTTCGACATTTTCTATGGAACAGCTGATTTCTTTTTCGCGAACTGAGTGTTGATCCCATTGAAAAAGCTATTCATAATGATGAGTACTATGAGCGAGCCTATTTCGGCTTACATACACTTTCTGAATAACCAGTATAACCCTGTATATTGATTCGAATATAGAATTGCAATTTGACTAGGGGAGCAAGTTCGAGTAAACGTTCTCTCTGACCTGGGACCCTATTCTGTCTGGCTAGTGAGATGTTATCTCGGTCACTGTCGCTCTATTTAGACATCGCATGAGAGTGAGAATGACGGAGATAATTTCGAGAGCCCAAGAATAGGGTCCCAGAGAAAGTTGCTTCTCCTTTTAAGGAGTTGGTTAATGACTTGGGAATTGAGATCCTTTCAGTTTCCATAGGCTACTTGGAATATTTATGTAATGTAATGAGTCTTATGTTACAGTGATATAAATCTGTAGCTACGACTTTTTAATTTGTCAAAATAAATTTCGATTTTTCACAATTTCAACAAAATAAATTTTCATGCTGAACGAAGCATTTATTTATTTTACAAACCATTTATCTATAACCTGAACTAAAACTTGGTAGAATTCAAGCTCTTCTTTGGGGAAGAACCTCCTTTGGGGAAGAACCCTTAAGGCAAGACTTAAGGCGATATCTGTCTGTCTGTATGCCACAGCCAATTATTTTATAAGTATCACATCTTAACGAAATTACATGTAATTTTATCAAACTTTGGTTCTAGCTTTTTTAGAAAAAAGAAAATCTCATCAAAATTGAAACAAAAAATTTTCGGTGCCTTATTTTTCCACACCAGTGTCCACAAGCCCTAAGCATTCCAAACTTACAAAACATCCAAAAACGACTCATAAAAAACAGATTAGGCGACGCAGCCGGTGGCGACTTCCGAACACATTTATTTTCGAATCCTAAGTTTACGACGATTAGTTCTGGAGATTTTCATCTTTGCTTTGGAAAGATTTGGAATTTTGTATGTAGAATATAAAAGTTTGGTGGCTTTTAATAATTTAGGTGAATATAAAACGTGTATAGATACAGATATTGGACGACAAAACGAGGTCGTCGCTATACCGTGACAAGTCTTGCTGTTTTTCAAATGGCAGGTTGGTAGTTAAGCTACAGTTTGCTACTCGGCCTTTCGATGTCTTTTTTTAGATTTTAAAAAGTGCAAACGTGCTCACTCTAGTTGGTTTCAACCTTCCAAGTTACAATACAATAAACTTTATTGACACAAAAGTAAAGTACAAACAGTAAAACATAACCAATAGGCACAAAAGGCGATTGTATTGCTACGCTACGAGCGATCTCTTCTAGATATATCTTCTTCTTCTCTTCTCAACCTAAAAGTTATAAATTTTGAAACTTTAAAAAAAGTGCTTTTTTCCCTTTGAATTTTACTATGAAACCTAACGTGATTGACACATTCTGTTGTAAACACAAGAGCCTACTCGCGAAAGATAGAGTCGGATATTTCTTGGCGTTTTCTACAGACGATGATTCGTACTACTTAACCCCTGCTTGTAAGTCATCATTGTTTACTGCAGCCTCAGATAAACCTAAAGAAAAAGATGAAGCACTGAAGATTTGGGTGAAGCCTAAACTTTTATACATACGCGCAGGAGGCGGTCTTTGTGTATGTGTGGCTTTGCAGTGCCTCAAGGGAGTATTTAAATGTCAATGTGTGCGTTTTGTGTACGTACGCACGAAAGTAGATAGAGACAAAGTAGAACATCCTAAGGTTGCCTGGAAAAGATCGCTCTTAGCGATAAGGACGCCAGTTGTTGAACTAGTTTTAAGTGTTCTCTGTGATTTCTGGTGTGAACAATAAAGAGTTTATCTATCTATCTAGAGGAGTTCTTGGCTTCACCCGAGTCTAAAGCTGTGCTCCATCTTTCTCTACATTTATCTGAGACTGCAGCGAAACCTTTTCTGGAAAGTAACACTAAACAGCTGCACCTTTGACGCAGTAGGTCGAAGGTAGCGTCGTCCAAATTAACATATTTTCACCCAAACAATGGCATACCGGTTAGCGGAGACATGTGTGTCGGAGCCGGCAGCTAGAAACATTGACGAGTGGTTTGTTAGTAGTCAACTTTGTTTTGAACTATTCTATATCCATACTAATATTATAAAGAGGAAAGATTTGTATTTTTGTATGTTTGTGTTGAATAAACACAAAAACTACTAGACCGATTTCAAAAATTCTTTCACCATTAGATTGCTACATTATCCCTGAGTAACATAGGCTATATTTTATACCCGTGCAAAGCCGGGGCAGGTCGCTAGTCTAGTATATAACTAGGTTTACGTACAGTATGGATGTTAGATGTTATAAGCTTAACGTGAATCCGTGTGCCGGTCTGTATCAGTCTGTCTCATCTTATCATACCTCCGAAACGACTAGACCGATTTTGATTTAGTTTTTTTGTTTAAAAGTTTACTTGAACGAGTGTTATCTTAGCTTAATTCAAGAAATGATATTCAGCCAATTAAAGCTTATCAATATAAAAAAAATCTTGTATTGTTACAACTTGCGTGATTTGAAAAACGATTCCCAAGGCACCGCGCAGCATCACACGTCTGTCACATCTCGTCGCTTCAAAGAAAACTACCGTTTCCCAGCCGACTAGGCGACTGTCCACTACAATGATCTAACGGGAAAGCGCGTGCTGTAACACAGATGAAACCATAGTATTTATGGTCGCAATCCGTCACGGCGTGTCCCATCGCCCATCGATAGCAACTATTGTTTGTTCTGTGGCGCTGATGTGGTAACGGTGACCACTGACGCACCGGTGACTGCTGACATACATGTAGACCAACAGTTAGGGGATATAGGGCGGAAACTGTTATTGTGTCACCTGTATTGGTTTCATCATCATCAACATCATCAATCTACCCACCCACTGTTTCAGATAGGCGTCTAGGTGCTGGGGTATATACGTGTGCTTCTCGTTTCAGTCCTGTGCCAGTCTCATCCATTGTTTACTTTCCAAGCTTGTCATGTCAGCCCAGCTCACCAACATGCTCTACTAAGCAGGCTCTTACATAAACTGTCGTTCTGTGGCCACTATGGTCTTTCAACTTCCTATCACTACTTAGACTAAGTGTCGGGACTCGGGAACCTATGTGTTTTTGATACTCGTTGTTTCATTTTGATAGTGGATTAACTCCCAAACTGTAGACTTCAGCTAAAGGCTACGTTTACGACGAAAGGTAGAATTTGTCTTTAATTTTGGTCAGAGAATACCCAGTCCTTCTGGTTAGCTCTTATCTTTTACTTTTCCATATATGATACTTTTCGTGTTTACATAAACGTTAAAATTATTTTGCAGTAATACTAGAAAAAGAACATAGAAGTATTGTCGATATTCACCTCCATTAAGAATAAATACGAATATTGCTAGCAATGATAACCAATAACCACAATATTACCTACTTTTGAAATACAACAAAAATAACAAAATGACCATGTTTACAAACCTGACATGGCCATCAAATAAGAAGATTACAATAAAATAAATAGTGGTAAAAATAGCGCCACCTATGTTACTGCGCCTTGAGTTCTACATGGCAGTAAAATGAACCTGTAAAAATGTTTATTGGTATTTAAAATTAACCACTGCTGCTCCACGGGCCAGCTACTACAAATTAACATACAATTTGACTTGCTGTATCGGTTTTTATGAAGATTACGACACAGATAACGTGAAGGAAAGATGTAGAAGTCTGGAGAGGCGGCGATTACTGTCTTTGATGCCTCAGTCTCTATTTAGCCATACTTCGAAACAGTTAGAAATGATATAAAATTCTTCTAAAATAACAGATGTTTCACTTTTTCTTTTCGGTTAGCCTACACAAATAGCATATTAGAATGCATTTCTTAGATAACCGTTACCCCGTTACCCTAACCTAACTAATGTAAAACGTTCATCCAATTAGCGTCAAACTATAACTATAGCCTAAAACACCTACTCTACGACACTTATCGCCTTCCTTACACGGTAGCTGGTGCTAGTTGTCCATCTATCTATTCCCTAGTCTCGGATTATGGCTGTTCTGAACTTGGTTCATAAACACGGCCTATTCCAGACGTAGATCGTAAAACGGCGTAAATATTGGACTGCGTGTTGACGGTTTCGATCTGAATATGGTCCTGCATTATGACTCGCGTTCAATATTTCTATAGTTCTCACAATTGCATGAAAATAGTTTTACTAGCGGATGACTAACGGGACTTGGTGGTAAATAGAAGACTTCAAGGTATATCGTTATTTTTTAATGACAGATTACTTTGGTTTACGTTTGCGACTATAACCAGTAGAAAAATTTATGACAAATGTAGTTTCCATTTAGGCCCAATTGCGATGGTAATGGAGGGAGGCGCTGACCCATTTTTTAACCAAAAAATTACCGAATTTTTAACCCTTTTTATTTCATTCGAGGTTTGCATTTATTTGAGCTTAATTATACCCTAAAATCCCTGAATTAACACAAACTAACACTTTCTATTAAAAAAAAACAACAGTTCATAAAGGATAGTCTCACAGTGTCACTCGAATGTCCTAATTTCTCTCTCAGGCGCGTTTTCATATTCAGTCATAAAACTTAAATTGCACGTTCACAATAAAACATTCAACGTCTCGTTAGCATTCACAATAAATAACAAATTGTTAAACTTTATTATTTATCGGACATTTTTTAACACGGGCCGTTGACATCTTACGTCATGGAACCGCAGACGACTGAAGCGTCGGACTGCGTACCTCGTCGTTTTGTGATTTTTAGAATTATAGGAAAAATAGCGTTCGCAATCAGATTTTTGGGGAAACGCTTTTCGGTAAGTCTGTGTTACGAATTCGAAATTAAGCGTAGTCCGAAAAAAAAATTAAAATCTCTCAGTTCAATTTGTTGAATGTATTGTGAAGCACTCGATGCTGAGATCTATGGAGTATTTTGTTACAAGAACTTTTACGTTAAAGTACGTTTTATGTTTCCCTGTTCCATTCTTTGACTCTTCTGTCGTTGTGTTGCTGTAATGGTGATTAGGATTCGCACTCTAGCAAAATTAGGAGCACCAATTACCTACATTTTTGCCATTTTAGTCAGCTTTCGTGTTTTCCTTTAGACGACACTTTCACTTGACACAGAATTTCAGCATTTGCCTAGTTTTGCTGGACAATGGTCTATCGTAGACCTCGTTGCTTACCATCGGGCAAGACAGCGTCAGACGCAAGCCTGTCATCGAATAAAAAAAAATGGTGAAATAAAAGAGAATAATAAAAAACTTTTACGAGCCCTTCACACAGACAGACTGCCATTCTATCATTTATTTTATGAAGATTGGACGAAATGAAGACATCAACTTTATACGAGTGTTAAATACTCGATACTAAAATATAAGCGCTCAGAATTTCCAATATACACTCGTGAACTATATAAAACCGATGTTAACAATGTTGTAAAATGTAATATTTCTAAATTACTGCAAAATCGATGAAATGATCGATTCAATGACCGGTCAAGCCCATTGAAGTTCATTAGACGCGATGAGTTTTGAACACTAAACCACAGAACACATAAATTAAACTAGGTAGGTACATTCTCTGACTTAACATCTCTGGTTTAGAGCTTCAATATTACTTACAGCTTGGTAGTTTTACCACAGAATAC
Organism: Alcis repandata; assembly: GCA_949125135.1. Lineage (NCBI taxonomy): Eukaryota > Metazoa > Arthropoda > Insecta > Lepidoptera > Geometridae > Alcis > Alcis repandata. Next base: position 1,747,617 of record OX421226.1, on the reverse strand, counting down.
TTAGGGTTTTACTTGAAAAGTTTTCCGGGAGTTTTGAAAATTAGCGATTTTATTTTATAGATTTTTACTTGTAATCCGAACTACTTTGGCACCATATCTTTGCCGGTTAGCGCTGTTATTATTTTTAAGATCCTATTTTACGTTATAACAACGAGTTTACCAGTTTCGCTATTCAATTCTAATTCTAAGACATGCCCTAATTTAATCATAATGTGCAACCACTCATATAAATTAAGTATATCACGAACTATTTTATCTTCATTTCTTACGAATGAAAAAAAAACTTGAGTCTACTTTATCTCAAAAGTTCCCACTGGCCACAATAAACACATCATTTCATTTCACAGCAAACATGTAGTTTAATATCTTTATTTTATAGTCTTAAGATTAAGTTCAAAAGTGCTTACATTGTAACAACTGTACTGAAATAAAGTAACATATATTGTGGATTTACAATGACCGCAGGCTGGCGTTTCTTTGAAAACTCGTACGGAATGGTCGATATTGTTGCGATAAACATATAATTATAGGATAGTCTGTCGTTTATTAATTGACTCAGCAAAGAAAAAACAGGCACGAAAGCTGTAAGGCAAATGGAAAGAAGCGATGGCATCGGCGTAAGATTTCGAGATGGGATGTCTATCCTATGTGACTTATGCCTCAGCAGTGGCAGAGAAAAGGCTGTGGATGATAATAGCGTTCAAAATTCATAATTGAGGAGTCACATGTCATTTCATATTTCTAAAAAAATCTGTAACAATGTGTCGCAGTTATTAAACCTTATCCAAGCTATTTCAGAGACCTTCAGGTGGCCTAAAGATCTAAAAAGCGCTCCTATGGATTCAATTCGGTCCAATATAAACATTTATCAATAAAACACACTACATTATGCACACAGTCCATTATTCTTATTTTAACACCAACATCAACAATTTCTTCGTACACCGAAATAACCTAATAAATAACCGCTCCATTGTTACAACACACATAATCCATAAACCTCGTAACCCCGTTCTCGTATGAACACGAAGCCGGTGTACTGACTGCCGAGTTTATGTTAACGTAAACAGCTCCGACCTACTGGCGGTGTTTTGGCGACGAGAATGAGATGTAGTTTGTTTACTTGTTTTCTTGTGAAATTTATATCATACTCATCATCATTGTTAATCATTATCCACCCGATGCTAATTAGAGGTCTTCTTTTTAACGCGTCATCTTCTCTGATACTGAGCCAGTCTTATCAACTGCAAACTGCATTTTTTTTAAATTCCATATCAAAATCGGTAAAATAAACCCTTATTTTACTTCAATAGCCTGGGTTCGGGATGCGCGAGGGAAGCTTTTATCTCGCTCTGGCTGCCAAGTTTACCACAGTCCAGACCAAGATAGATGCGTACCTCGCGATTACTCGCGAGGCAGTCTCGGTCAGTGTCCAGGCGAAGATTAGAGCTAGCTAACCTTAGCTAGCCTAATTTAACTAACTAGTATATTTCAGTCATTAATTTTGACTCTCTCTTTGTCAACAGGCGAGCAGAAAGATATCAAAATGTGGATATCTGTTCGTGGCTCCGGGCTGGGACTTCTCCAATCCGCTCTACAGAACAAAGGTAAGGTACATTCATTATTTGGACTAGTATGAGCAAAGGGATTTATTTTACAGTAATAACTAAGTAGGTACAATAGCGCAGCGACCCAAATTGTGTCTTGGCCACCGATACTAACAGGCAGCATCCTTCTTTTTCCGAACAAGTTCATTCCAGGAATCAACTCATCACACAATAATTCATCTTACAGTACGGCAGGCATAATAATATATTTGCGTTCAATCAATCAATTTTTAAAATTACCTGTGTCAATTTCGAGTCCATATCGAAAACAATTTTCCGAACTTTTAATTTTTCGTAGTCTTTTAGGCATGGAAGTTACGAGTAACAATGCATGTAAGTCAAAAGTTTGACATTTTTTGTCTACAGTATTTTATTTGAAATGAAAAATCACATTATCTTTTACCTCATGTTTTGTTGATTTAAAATAATGCAATCATTTTATATTTTACTCTATCCGAAGTACATTCCAAACCTTCTCATTTAAAATGGAACGTCGTATGGCGAACAATGTCCTTTTTAATCTCTTTTCAAGGCACAAGACGCTGTCCCACATGCTGAACCTAACCACTGTCATCTCCATGACCTATTTATCCGGCCGCGCCCATCCCTTCAATGCAAATCTCAACAGTTCAATTGTTCTCATGCGTATGCGCATGTAATTGCACAGCAATTGCACGCATCCGAGTGACATTTTATAGAATACTGTTATAGAATGGAGTTCGATTGTTCGGACGGTGTGTGCTGTTTAATAGCTTTGTGACTAGATGCGGCATTCGGTTCAGCCCACTGTATCAAGAACCCATATTTTTATGATAAAAAGTACCACTAGCACGTGATCTTTGATTCCTTGATGTATCAAGTTTGTTCAGCTGTTTATGACATTGAGGAGAAACAATAACACTAAAACACAAATTTATTAATAAAAATAATAAATAATAAAAAATTATTATTTTTGCAAGAGAGCAGAGCAGCATGTAGGTATTTTAATCAATTTTTTTAGTACCACATATTACATGGCTTTTTTGCCAAACTCTTCATGTATTCCGGGTTCTCAAATAAATTGATAAATCGTACGTCTAAACGAATGATAAATACTCCCGAGACTCCTTAAATTCGCGCCTCCGATCCAAGACCGGATCCGGACCGGATCGGAGGCTTTTTTGACACTTTTTGGCGCCGAAACCGAACCTCCCGCTGCGGGCTTTATCGTAATCTCTGGGATTCACGTTTCGTATGAGTTTTTTTGTTTTGCATAATATTTTTCTTTAAGTATTATCGCTTAGCTGTTACAGTAAGGATTGGCGGTACAAATATCTACCTATGTAATTTGCAATAAAAATAATTTACTTTGGAATAAGGAAGTGTGTTTGTTTTCGCTCTTTGTTAGTGCTGAACGCATTTGAATAATTTTATTGCGAAGGTCCTCAGAAAGTTCTTATGTTTTTATTTAAGTTCATTTTAAATTAAATATTTTATTATACTGACCTACTTTAAATCATAGAATTAGTTGATTCAACAGAAATAGCCTGACCTCAAGATTTTTGGTTTTTATTTCAAAGTGTCCTTACTGCATAACTTTTGTACGACTTCATCGTGATTCTGAACTTCACGTAATCGAAAATCGACAAGTTATAGCAAATGTTATTTAAAAAGCCCTGCAATAAAGTAAATGTACATAATATCGGTATCGCTGACCTTAATGGAAACTTACATAAGCCAATTTTGGCAAATAGCAATTTATACAAAAGATAAACAGAAAATGATGAAACCGCTTCTTTTTTATTCATTCAGCTCTGCGGGCATTTAGTTGTTTTGCATTTTTAGGTTATGGTATTTGAATTTGAATTCTTACAATTTATTTAAAATGTTGAATCAAGAAGAAATAATTCGGTTCTTGGAATTTAGTAATTTCAATTACTTAGCTTTATTTTCATCTTTAAGATATTAACAAACTATTTCTTTAGTTGTTGACATAGTAAATACAAAAATATGAGTCACAAAAATAGTTACTGTTATTGTAAGAAATTAACTGCCTGAAGTTTCACCAGACGCTTGTACATTGTATCTTCCGTTTTATAATTTTTACAAGTATTTACAAAGTGAACACGAAATAACCTGATTCACTCGGTTTTTATTTAACGGCAATCTGTCAGCTGATTAATATTAATTATTTCCTTGACATGCGCTTCGGTTCCTACATGACCATCTTATCTTGACGATCAGTCGTGTTTGTACGACACACGACAAAACCTTATTATGAAGGCGCTAAGAGCTACATTGCCACTGCTTTGTTAAATTGGTCAGCCCGAAGATTCCCGACAGTTTGACACTGGCTGGATATTACAAAAAAATTAAACTTTAATATTCACTCGATAAGCTATACGCCCCATAAAACCATGGTATTTAACCAAATTATCAAGATTTTCCTCAGTTTCGAGATCAGCCGATGAATAAACGATTCGTGATTGTGATCGTCAAGTCGGCCGTTTTGACGACCGCTGTAAGAGAATTTTTACATGTTTTAATATTACAGAAAAGCTTTATCTTGATATCGATCGATGTACGATGTAGATTATGCCCTTAATTTGTCCACATTGTTTTAATTTCATATTTTACCGGGTAAATTTTAAACTGCTCAAATTATTCTTGATTAAAACATTTTGAATGGAACCTGTTAGTTTTTATAATATATCTCGTTTTGTGAAAGTTGTAAACATCCTTGTTATTTTTGTTAAATGCATAAATAGCTTCTTCATAATTTGTGTTTATGTTAGTAAGATTTTATAAATGAAATGTATATACTTACGAGGCCTAGATTTTTCTGAACGCTACAACAGGATCTTAATAACAGTCTTTATACGGCCAATAAATTTGAAAATTGCGTACCCCGAACCAAGATAAAGGTCTAATGTGTTAATCTTTTTTTCCAAAAACAGCTCAATGTGACCCTGGCACATTGTTGCGTGAGACCTTGAATAAAATATATTACATTGTTAATTTGATATTTTATCTTCTCAAGTTCTCAGTATTTATAAGGGCTTTAGTAAATTTCGCATTAAGGATTTGACAGTTTTATATTTAGAACTTAAATCTGATATAAGTAGAGGTTTATAGTCAAATCTAAATATCAATCAAGCTAGCTCTTTCCTTAATTTTTTTTTTGTGAACGTCCTCTACATTTAGCGTAAACACCTGTTTTTTTGTGAACTCCAAATGGTTCATTGTTAGATTAGATAAATAGGTAAGTACCAAAGTTCAATATTGTAAATTTAAGTAGGAGTAGTAAGTAAACGGCTGTCTTGATGTTCCCTCCAATCTTGCAGCGACCTTACAGGGTCCTTGTAGCGACATCTAGTTTATAAGAACATGTTTATTCCCAAATATCGCCAGGCACGATTGTTATCCCAACATTAGCTGCTTTCTAGTGATTCTGTTGGCAGGCCACCGCAACCAGCTGCCAACTAGTGCGGATCGCACGCACGACCGACTCGAGAAAGGCATTCCTATTTTTACTTTGTTTTCCAGCGGCTGGAAACTTGGATCATCACTCTTGGCTCTTCCGGCATAATGCAACATGTAAATGGACAAATCTGCTTTGTTTGCTTCGAGAATTTGAATTTATTGTAATTAATATTGACTGCATTTTCTGTTTCTTTTCTGTGGTTCGTGGTTCGTGGTTTATTGTATTTTTAGTTGCATATTTGGCTTAACATTGGTTTTTTAGATTGTTTTTTGTTGAGAGTTGGTAGAAAGCTTCTGTCCGAATTCTGAACATTTTCTCAACGTTTGTAAGAAATGGTACTTTGTTCGGTGTGTGTCATGTGCAATGATACGCTCAGATGACCTCACACAATTTTTCCATTATACATTAATCTATAGCCCATCTAACCAAAGTGGATTTTAATCGTGACTTCCTTTGTTACGTCTGCTTGTTTTTATAATAATTTAGATCATTTAAATGATAGTTAAGTACACAGTTCGATTGAAAAAGGTTTGTCATTATTATAAATTGCTTTTTTGTGTGATCACGTGACGTTTTTGCCAGTGCGCAAATTGTAGCCCGAAGCGTTCAATTTAGTGTTATTAATGTTTGATGTATTACATAATGTAGTCACGGCATCTTAGAACTCCTGTTTGACTAAAAATAGTATGTTAATTGATGGCTAAACCTTTGTGAGTAAAACGACCGTAATTTATTTCGATGACCGATAAAAACATCGATTTTGTACTGGCATTATTGATTAAAATTCCAATAAAATATTTGAATCGTAAAGTGACCAGAAATGCAGATAAACCACAACAAAATATTAATTTACAAAAATAATAAAAGTAAACCATCGACAAGTTATGGCAATAGATAGATACAACTCTTAATCGCTTTTGTCGTCGTTAAATAAGTTAAAGTGCATATTTTTAACAGTTTATTTGCCTTCAGGAGATATGCAATCGGCCCACTGATCCTACTTTACGTACATGAGTTTCTTTTTATTCTTAAAGGTCCTGCTAAGCCTTCGCTAAGTGGTGGAACCACAGAAAATAATACGTCAACTGATAAAAATGTAACTTAGAAGTCATTTTGACGCGTACTTAATTAAAATGCCGTATTTTAAGCCAAGACCCTTATTGCGAGATTATGCCTACGCCTTTTAGATATTAAAATCAGGTTTTGGATTCCTTTTTTGAGAAATGATGTTTGCTTATTTAGCATACAAATAGATGTTTCCTGCTGGTAGGTATAAATAACGTTTAAACGATAATAATCAAAATGGAATGATGTGATAAATTTGAAAAATATTATGATTTCGCAACGGTAAGGAAGTTATTTAATACACGATCATTAAGTAAATACGATAAAATAATATTATGCATGAAATAACCATACTTTAACACGTCCAATATATTTTTGCTTCCATTACCCAATTCGAATAATTTCATTTCCTTAAAACTAAGAAATTATTAGATAACGTAAAAATTAAGCCACAACATCGTGCGTCTCGGATCATTTACGCCCATTCATTTTTTTCGTTCAATAAATCGTTTAAGTTATTGTGTAATGACACAGATTAAATAATAGTCACAGTAATGGCTTCTAACTGGCACGTTACTGTTATTATTCAATTATAACGTTATATATCTTTGTGAAGCCGGCCGGTGCGATTTCGCGTAAAATTGGAGTTATGACATTTTGTGACTCGGCCGACGAATTGTGTGAGAATTGTTATAGAAGATGTTTCGAAATTTAAATTGGATTTAGTAGTTTTTTTTAAGTTGAACGTTATAAATAAAATAAATTTGGTGGTAGGCTTGCGTTTAACCGCCATCTCGCCTGGTAAGCAATGATGCGGTCTCCGATGGAGCACGCTTGTCTAGAAGAAACCAACTATTCTAAAAATTGTGTAGCGTCCGATTGCATCTGCTCTTATTTCGGTATTCCAGTACTAACTAGTTATTGGTAAGGTATCGATATCTAGGTTGATATTTCGAACTACTCCAGTCACGAGCTAAGGTTATGATATTAAAATTCGCCCGTTTCCGACGTACCCGAGTTGAGCAATAAGGAGTGGCATGCTCGCTGCTCAGTGCTCACCAGCTGTTACTGTTTGTTAACCTGTGACATTCGATAGCATAGGAGACCTGAATTGATGTGCAGTAGAAGATTTATTTTCACCCTTTATCACAACTTCTACTAGGTCTTTTGTATGGTCAAAAATATTAGTACTGAGTAACTTATCCTTTTCATCCACTGGTTGCCTAGAAGAGATCGCTCTTAGCGATAAGGCGGCTATTTGTAGCATTAGTTCAAAGAGTTATTATCCTTTTGCTTGTAATTCTGGTGTGAACAAAAAAGAGTTTTTCTTTTCCATCGACATAAGTCGCACGTGAATCGGTTTCTTCTAGACAAGCATGCTCCATCGTAAGACCACATCATTGCTTAGCTTCAGGCGAGATGGTGGTCAAACGAAATCCTATCACAAAAAAACACATAACTTAGAAACATAAGTTTCTATCATATCCTGGCTGCACATAGCAAACAATCCTTGCAAGGCTATTTTGCAGGGCGCCATGAAGCAACCTGCTTGTGTAATTTGTATCGAAGAGCGATCACTGCCGCGGTGGGAAACTGGACTGGTTTAGAGCTATCTACAACTATCTGCAGCCTTAGTACTTGTACGAGTATGTACTATGAAATTATAGCTGTCAAATTTCAGTGAAAATCTGTGCATTACCTACGAGATTCACGGGACGGTATTACGAACGTATGTACTGCTATGATACGTGCGGCGTGCGTAATCCCGCGTCCGTTACGCGTAACAAAATGTATCAAATTTTCATGGCAAAATAGTGAATTGACAAACAAATACGATGTGCATATGACTACGATTTTGAAAAACCTCTTGAGTAGTTTAGTTTAGTAGTTTTAGCGCAACGGACATCGATTCTAAACCCTCATTCTACGATCGCCAATAAGGCTCATTTCAATGAAAGAGAAAATAGAGGAAGTAACAAATAGTTCTAGAATATTCCGCTAGTCTTGAGAAGCTCTGTGACTATGAAAAGTAATTGCTTACTGTCTTACTGTCTCTGACCAATGGGGGACATACATACTATGTAGTAGACTAACAGCAACAAATCAAACTACTTCCGTAGTATCGAAATCTCGAAATAGACCTACTATTACTCTGTCATCTGAAATATTCTCTAAAATAGGATCCAATTAGCGGGCCATTAAATAAGAGAGCCCCCCATTTAAGACAATCTTATTCCGACCTGGATCATCACTCACTCTAATAATTCATTTATGCTCAATTAATTTTAATGGAGCGATGCGCGTGCGCAGAGATGGCCGTTTCGCCGCCTCGATATAAATTAGCCGTCCAACTGGTAGTTAATAACTAAGGGTGCGGTCAAACAGCGATCGTAAATTCTGCGTGATTGCAGCGGCCAGCGTAGTGCTACGTTGACCCGGCGCGCGGCGCGGCAGTGCATCCTCCAAACATAAGTTTGCCGTAGCGGCAGAGGTAGCAATAGCAACGTAGTTTCAACGAACCACCTTTGCGGTATAAAATGTTTTTGTTACAAATTAAATAGTAAGGTAGAGTCTACTTTTGTCAACAGTATTGTAATATCTGTATTGTATTGTACTGGTATCAAGTCACAATATCTTTTATCTGCCGTTAGCTGAAAACCGGCGCCCCTGGCTACGTTGTATCGCGTTGTATTCAAGTATCGCTCCCGCACCGCATCGCACTTACTGCCTTTGCGGTCGTACTTCAACCTCACTCGTGCATTTTGCTAACAGAGCCCGTATCATGAGCTCTTAGCGCGAGCCTAAATTGAATGCCGTTGCCTCTTGTCTTGCCTTGCCTTTTTTTGCTGACAGAGCGAGATGAATGCTAACGCGATTCAGTTCAGGCCCGCGCTAAGAGTTCGCAGCACGGCTCTTGAACCAAACGCAACGTGATAGTTACGCTACGCCAACGCGCTCGCTGTTTGACCGCACCTTTACGCATAGGATATAAGTTGTTATACCTCGATAACCGATATTAGTTCTTGTTGTACACTGGGTAGCTTTATGGCCGGCTTGTTGATTGGTACTTACCAACTGGCTTAACGACTGAAGTTCATCAATGGTAATGGACTTCGGGTGTGTTAAGGCACTTGAGGCTGCCGGATTTGAATATGTATCAGGTCAGCGTTTTTTAAATGATATTTTAGATTTTTTTTGTAATATTTTTGCATTACCTAACCTATCTTTACATTTCTTTTACTATTAACAGACTAGGCGTTCGATAATGTAAGATTAATTAATCCAGCTTAATTACGAATTAAGCTGGATCCAAATAGGTGACATTTTAATGCACCATGACTATTACTATATAGATGCAACCGCGACAATCATAACATGACTAAAACACGAACTTTTCTGCGTTACGAATACTAAATCCGCTTATGAAAAAAAAAAAGGTTTAAACATTTTTTATTCACTTACATACGGACTCTAAATGTTGTACATTTTTGACATCATTTTGTGTTTCTATCGCGGGCTGAGCTCAAATGTTACCAATCTAGCCCCAACTTATTCGTAATAAACTCTGCCTCAGTCATAATATAAAACTACAGGAGGTTAGCAAGACGTGTCGGCAACAGACATGATGTGCTTTTAATGATATCCTTTAATGTATAAATAATGTTCGCATTTGCCGCCATCGCCATTGCAAATCATCGCGATGCGCCTGCGCATCACGTGTTGATAGACCACGGTGATAACACAGTAAAACTGCAAATGTATTTACGATTTAGATGTAATTCAAGCTAATTATATCTATAGCTTCGTCTTTTATTAGGGATTTTTATGGATTTGCCTTTTGTCTTTTATTTTAAAAGTTCAAGAACTTCTTGTGAGAAAATCATCTTGAGTTGCAACTACTTTGGTGACGATTTGAACTTTAATCCTAAGTTTTCATCAAAACTTATGTCCCCGTCAAAACTAATGTAAATTCATCGCATCCCATGATTGTCTGGTCCAATGTAAAGAGATCGCTCTTAGCGATAAGGCATCCAGTTGTGGCACTAATTTATAACGTCATTTTTGTATAGGTCTCGTCTTCAGTTCAGCGCGCCATTTTTTCCGTTATCATAGTGCGTTTGAACAATATTTTTTGTAACACTAGCGGCCCGTCCCGGCTTCGCACGGGTAGACTTTGGGATAAACGTAGAGTAAATTGAAATCGGTCCAGTCGTTCACGCGTGATGGCGTGACCAAAGGTGTTGGGAATAATTATATTATAGGAACTCTTTGTTATAACCTCTATTCTCATGCTATTGCGTAACTATAGCAACCGTAGTTTGTTGATGCTAACTTGTCAATTTATAGTAAAAATTATCAGTATAAAACGCACACTGTTTTGATAGATATGATTGAATTTGAACTTTGTACAGAGGTAATAAAGTGCAAATTGACTCTTGGACGTTAGGAACATACCTACATTGCTTAAACAACAGTGAGTGCTTGCAATTCAATATGAACTTTATACAATAGCAATAAAGCTCATTTTAGTTTGGGAAAAATAAAAGGGCTGTTTTTAGGGTTTTTCAATATTTCTGAGAGATTTTCTTAGTATTTTTTTCCGTAAGAACCTTCTCCTAATAATAACAAATACAACAAAAAAAGAATTAGTGAAATCGGTCCAGCCATTCACGCGTGAGGCCGTGACCAAGGAAAACGGGTTTCATTTATATATATATATATAGAATATAGATATATAGATAGATATAGATTAATTAGTTTTATGCTAATGATGGTCCAGGTTTTATTTGTCTCTGATATTCGAGTTTGATATAAACAACTCCGAAAATGCTAATCGAAATCATTATTATCAATCGTTAGAGAGTTCCGATCGAATGATAAAACAGAAATAGTGACAACGGAAGGTGAAAATAAATAAAAAGATTGTTTCTCAAAAGAAAAAGATCGTATCACAAAACAAGGAAATAATTTTGTGTCAAAAATAAATAAAATGATCGTATCTTATTTTTGATTTAGGTTAATGAATAAAGTAATGCATAAAATGGGATAAAACCATGAATATTCGATGTATTATAATAAATAATAGAAAAAATATAATGGGTTATTCTTATTGCGACTGTGCTAAAGAAATAAAAATTTCGTTCACATGAAAACTTTCCGGAATCAATTTTATCTAATGTACTGAAGTCACGGAATAAAAGAATTTAAAAAAAAACCAGTCCATTTACATATAAATCAATTGGCGTGCATTAGTTTCGCAAAAACTGGATAAAGGCTGGACCAATTTGAATAAGATGGGTGTTATATTTGAAATTTATTATTTATTAAAAAAGGGAATCTATAATACACAGAGCAAGCAAGCGTGAGAAACTAACGAGAAATCGTGAGACTTTTTCCTATCATTGAATCACCAATTTCCACTGTATTTATCACAACTAGCTGTACCAGCGGATTTTCCTGTCATCCTACAGGAAACGTAAATTTTCGAGGCAATAGCAGCTTGCCTGTTACAGATGATATAAAACGAAATTGTACCCTCAGGACAGCAAAACTTATCGTCTACAAATTGCCAGCACTTTGAGCTGACCAATCCAAGGGCATTAAGTTTTGGGGTCCGCCAATCGCAAGCTTCGTCCTGCGATCGACGTGCGTAGGTAAAGTTAAAAGTTAAGATAGTAACAAATTGGATTGTATGTTAAAGATAATTTACCTACATGTGCCAGGCATGATGCCAATCTAGGGCCATGTATATTGTATAATAGCTATATGAGCTATATTCACAACAAATCTCTAAATTCGTTGCGTTCAAAATTTTATAACAAATAAAACAAACACACTTGCAAACATTTGCATTTATAATAATGCAATAAATTCTTCGATACATAATAGGAAGTGCAAGAACACGCGAGCTCGAATAATACATATTAATGGCTTCCTAATTAACAGGCGTAACAATAAATCATTATACAAGCCCATAATTTCTAATGCCTTCGCTTGAATTCGTACTAAATGATAATAGAAAGTGGGACATTGCTTATTTGCATGGCAACACTGAAAATCATGCGGGTATGAAACTAGTGTACAATGTTTATACTTCACTTCACTTGGTATAAATACGACGGTGACTGTCTGACGGTTTGTTCTTAGCTTAGCAGGCTTGATGAACAATCGACTTTGAAATGACAATGTATGAAAAGGAAATAATTGAAATACAAAACATTAATTATATCGATTCGGAAAATGTGGGAGAGCTAAAAAAAGCAGACAAATCCGCGAAGCACAGCTACTGCAACGTGCAAGTGTATAAATACCGTTCTACTCTAATAACGCTTCACGCTGCGCGGGCCCCGCTTTTGTAACGACAATATCATATGTCCGCCTGTTTTCTACCAGATATACTTGTTGTAATGGTGTTTTCAACACAGTTTTCTTTTTAACCGGACTTGATTAGCATCTGCGGCTGTTTGTTTCTTTATATGAAACAACACGCGTTCTCTACGAAGTTTCACGGCCTCCGGTGTTTATCCAACTCAATCTTTATGTTTGGAAAGTAATTCCGGATATAATGAAACAATGTAAATACTTCTGAATTTTATTGAACGGATGTTCATGAAAGTTCTGTTTACTTTACTTTGTATGACTATTTCCTTCCTTAAGTTTCTTGTTAAAGTAATTTTCTCTTCGTGACCCAAACAGCAAACTCAAAGCCATACCCCATTATCTACATAAAAAATAATCTCTACAAACAAAATAGTGTTTCTTTTAGTGCGTGCAGCCCGCGGCCGCCGGCGCACGCGCAATGCGGAAGCCGAGACCACAGATACCGCTGACTGACAGAGACAAACATAATTTCTGTAATACAGACCGCTTTTACCCGCAGTTTCGCTTAAATATTCCAGCTATTTTAGCCCGCTGATTGCAACGCTAACTACACTGCATTTCTCCGTTTAAACTACTCTACGTCACGAATGAATACATTATACGACGACGAAATAAAAAAATATCACCGCCGTAGCGCCGTAAAACGAATTTTATTGCCATGTGAGAAGCGATCAGCGCGGACTTGTAATAAGCTTTTGACTGTATCAATCATATCAATAACTAAGGGAAACCCTAAATTTTGTATTTAAATGCCTTTTTAGCATAACATTCTAATGATATTTGAGCTTAAATACATAGTAATTCATAAGCAACGAGAAAAAATACACGGTTTTTAACATAACGAAACGGGTTTACCGCAAGGTTCTCTCCTAGGCCCCCATTGATTTCTCACAGCAATTTGTGCTGACATTTCGGCTATATAAAATGACAGTGACATACGCATATCGTTGTTGAGCAATATAAAATAAGGATATGCCCACGTCCGATAGCATTTCAATAAGTAAGAAATCGTGATAGCGATAAGATAAAAATATGTATGTACATAATGTCTGTTGCGTTTCGTTTAATGTAATCATGCTACTGTAAAACGAACGAGATTGTTATCGGTTTAAAGATAAATGCTCGGTATTAGCTCAATGATACCGGATATTAAGTAGGTACCTATGGATTTCGCTGTAAAATAAATTATAATTAAGCTGTAAATAAGATTAATTAAATATTAAGGTAAAGTTTCAAAGGCTTTATTTCTATTTCAAAATGATATCTGGCGATCTTATTTTTCTTAAAAATACACTTGAAATGATTTATATAAACTTATTCGAATGAGGAAAAATATGAATATTAAATCATGGAAATTCATCAAATCAACCTCATCAGTGTTATCTTCTCAAAAGGTGTTTAAAATCTCGGCAAAAACGTCTCAAACAAAATTCTCATTATTCTCTCCAGTAGCATCCTCGTTTATTTTTATCAAATTATCGCGTTGTCGATCATGTCAGGGCGCAGTGCCCTCTCCTCTGATGCTAATAAGTTTTTTCCCCGCAATGCTCGCCGGACTGGTTGTGTTCAGCGCGCCTATTATGGTAACACTAGGAAATGGTGAGCATCTTCAATTACCACCAAGAAATGGAGTAGTGTTGCTAGTTACAATGGGGCTTGATTTGTTGGTAGAATGTCTTGTGTTGATTTACTTTTTGCTTTTGGAGCGCATTATTTTCTTTGGTGAAGTAATTGTAAGAAATTGATTTTCTATTAAAAAATTGAGCTTGTTGCCTAAATAAATTAGTGCCTTCACATTTGCATACACTATCATTTAATTTAAATAAGAACCTCATCATTTTTCTGATTGTTACCAACTTGAATTGTTATTTTTTTACATTTTTCTGTCAATTTTTATTTAATTTTTATTTTGTTATCGCCTATTGCATTTTTAGTCCAGAAATCTTATCAAAATTAATCATAATGTTAAAACAACCCAATTGATGTTATTTGTGCAAGGAAATTATCAATGCTATCACAGCCGCGTCGTCTTCAATTTAATCCACTGGAAAGTTTTGGGAATTATTAATAAAACATCAATATTATCGGCAGTATGAAACATTACCTAGACAAATATTGAGGTCAACAAAAAAGATTAAATTCGATTTTGTTTTGAGATAACTTGCAATAATGCCAAAACAAAATTGACCTATAGGTAAAAAGTAAAGCCCTCTCTAAAAGATGCTGTGTTATGATATACATATTTACGGTCAAGATTTAAAATGAAACTTCGCTGATTCCTAGGGTCGAATAAACTGACGTTCAAGGATACTGTGGATACTGGATACATGTGGCCAGATTCTAGTAAAAAAGCTCAAGTATTTTTAAATCAAATATTGGCTCAAAATTATCTGTGATGTGCGCAGACGACGGTGGTGACAATATTGACGTATTGAGTACTATCAAGCGTATTGATCGTTTGGTCACTTGAAGATCTGTTTTATTGATCTTTGCTCTAAATCTGCTTCGTGTCGCGGAGATGCCTGAGGCCTCAGGCTAATTGGTGTCGTCCAGCCGCAGGAATGCATGTAACGGGGGACGTAGACCTACATCTGAGGACGGAGCTAGGGCTTGACTGGGGGAAGGAAATTGAAACTTCGCGTCTTTTACTTTTGTTTGATTTTATAGCGATCATACTCATTTTCCTAGTCGATGTATTTATTAGAAGAAAAACAAGATCAGTATTTAATGCACACTAATTTATTGTATACACACACGTACAACTAAATCATTATTATGTTTTATCTTCAAAAAAACGATTTATTACGAATCAACTGTTTGTTACCTTAAAAAAAAGTATTTGGAAACCACTTGGTTTTGCGAGGGGGAATTTACTCTTTCCTAGCTGCGTCCACATTAGGGTTTCCAACCGGGAAATCCCGGTTCCAAAAGAACCGGGATTTCCCGGTTCTTTTGGGGTCAAAAAAGAACCGGGATTTTTAAATCTTTTCCCGGTTCTTTCGGGATTTTCGGTACCAGCTATTTCTTGTTTTCTGAAGGCGCAAAAGAGAATCTAACACGTAAATTACTGCGTTTTATTAACTAAAACTAACCGTTAAGTACTTTTTTTACAGAAAATAACATAAATAGGCATAAAAATAATAGAATATCACAAATAAAAGCTAGTTTTAGTTAGTTAGCAACTTATCAGCTTTCAACTAATGTCTGTGAAGGTTTTATTAGTTGTGAAAGCTTAAAAAACGTATATCATTACATTATTATAATTTGAGTGGTAGCAGTCACACTTTCTAAAAAATCAATTAGATGACAGTAATGGATGGAAACTACACACTCCACACCAACCTGCCAAAGAGGAATGGGCGTCCGCAGACTCTATTGTCATTCTGTAGCTTGTCAAGTTGTCTGTTGGGTTACGGCAATGCTCGCTAACAGAACTGTCAGAATTGAGACAGAGGGCATTAGGGTATTGAGCTACAAAAAGCTGCCCGCAAGAAGGAGCTACGTGGCGCAACACAAGTACGAGTAGAAGAGGTATATCAGCGATCCCAAGCCGTGCTCTGCTAGTTTAGGGAGCTCGGCTGGTTTGGGTAAGCTGACAGTTGGAAGGCAGTACACAAAACACCCCAAGCGGGATGCCGGTGCAGGGTGCAGGTCATATCACCACTACTTGGAATCAGAGGAGCTATGTCACCATTGATTTGGGTTATGGTGGTAGATCAACTCGCAGAACTCGTTAACAAAGAAGGTGTATTCACTGTAGCGTACGCTAATGATCTAATTGGTTTTTTATGTTATTGAGTGATGAGACGAGCAAATCGCTTGCCTGATGTTAAACGTCACGTTTGCCCATAACAGGGCTGCAGAAAGAATGCAAAAAGAATTAGAATAAAAAACCCTACGCGTCACAGTACTGCGCTCGTCACCCTGAGATATAAGATGTTTAATCTCCTTTTGCCCTGAAATTTCACTGTAAACAATGTCCTTCCAACTGAACTTCTACTTAGGAAGAAAACATCATTAGCGAAATAATTTTAGGTTTCTGCTACACCTGCACATACAGCAGGAGGCGATAGCTTCAGCCTTAAGGATCAAATCTACGAAATAGTGGAAAAGTATGGGTCCCATAACAAACCACTACAGAATAATCGACCGAGCATCGAGAATAAGTAATTTGTAAATATGTAACAAGTATGCATTGATCATAGAGAACAACATCTTGGATATTATATATCTGGGTATATCATCCAGGTAGAATATATACACAGGCGAAGAATGAGGAGGATATAGGCTGCGGCTATTACTCGCTGAAGCTCAGACTCCAAGAGTCCGCTGAGAGTCACACATCACTTCAGACACTCAGACAAGTATAAAACGAATAACTACTGCGTGTAAGATTCACTTTTGCGCCATTGAAAAACAAAAAATAGCAAACATACCAAAAAATCCGAAAGAACCGGGAATCCCGGGATTTCCCGGTTCTTTGGAACAAAAGTACCGAAATCCCGGTTCTTAGAAACAGTACCGGTTCTGGAAACCCTAGTCCACATTAACCCCATCTACGCGCTGCCCGTAACCGTCACCCACTGCCGTATGTTTGCCTTTATGGGTGTTCTTGAAAGAACATTTGCATAGGTTAGTGATTAAAGCAGTGCCCGTTACCTGTCCCTCATGAGCATCGCATGCGCATGCGATGCTAATCTGATTTAGCACCTGGTTTTTCTAGTATTTTATCCCTTTACCATTACATATTAAGTTTTAGCACGTCCTCGTTTGGACATCTTGCTTGCATCCTTGTTCTTAGAAGGTTACTCCTTGAATAGATTTGTATATGCAATTGTGCATTTAGTTCGTCGTTTTTTGCAGCTTCAGGGATCTTGCTTTATGATAAACACGGTTTGTCCTTGATACACTCGTAGAAAGTCTGCTTAAAAAAAGAAATAATAGATGTTTACCCGCAAGTGTATATGGGATACAAAAGTCTTCCCGTCAAACTAGTCGAAATTATAAAATCAAAATATGTAATGCTTAAAATCAAGCCAAAAACTAAAAAATGGTTTGGAAAGTTTCATACCAAGTTTGTTAACACAGACCGCTTCCTCATTGCGCCATTCAACATTGATTTCGTGCATTCTTCATCCAAACTTAATAAAGTTAATCTGGATACTGTTTTAGCACCATTACTAGAAAATTAGACCGATTACCACTACATATCTAATTTAAAACACAAACTCGCTCACAAATCTTCTACATTGTGCGAGGTTCGTATCTTGCGCTTCGCAGTCTCATACGATCATTTTAATCTGAGAGATTTCATTTAACAGTTCAAAGTTTGAAAGTTATCAGTTTTTGGTGCAAGGGTCGTCAGTTTTAACTGTCAGTTGAAATGATCGTCGGCGGGCGCCATTAGTTCATAACTAAATGTGGGGTCAACGCGCTCTCTAATTGGCTGTAATTTTTAAGTCTTGATCGAAATGCCGAGGGCCGACAGCGGAATGTCGGCACACACCTCCATTATGTGGAACTGTGATTTTAAATGCGTCTTCAGGATCATGTTTGGTAAAAATAAATTAGAATAGATGATCATACAATTCTAAAGTAGCGAGTTCTAGAAAGAGTAGCGAAGTACGATTCTAAATATAACTCTAAATCATATCCTTCTTTTTGTACACCACAAAATGAAAATGTGGATCAAATCATATTGGATAGGATCTGACTTGACCTTGTGTTGTCCTCCTATTAATATTGTCCTTCAAGACAGTGGGAACTTAGATTCTAGATTATTCCAGCTGGAAATTCCTTGTTATCTCCTAATGCATCACTGAATTACTGAATAGTAGGTAAATGTGTATGTTATATGAGTAATACACTATTAAATGATAATGTGCGGTTGTTATATCTATAATAATCTATATCCCGGAAATGAAAAACAACTGCTCAAATAGGAAATCAGCTTCTTCACAAAATACTGTGATTATTTATTGTTCCCAAACAAACCTTTCGGTACTAAAACCCTTAGGTATAGTTAATAACTGTTCTCTGGCCTTGTAACGAGGCGCTAAGTGCCGGTGATTAGTTCGGTTCACTCGTTATTGAGCTGTCCCGGTACCGTATGAACAATATTTGGTTAGTGATTATCGCTTGGAAGGGCTGCCCTACTTTAGGATTTGAGGTGTTAAAGCGGTATCTTGCTAAGTTCAAGCGTTTGTAACAGGTGTCTTGAGTGATCACAGTTTGGTGTGAAATAACAACATGTTGTTCATAGGTGACACACCTAGTTTAGATAAAGATACTTACTTACTTCCCGTATTTTTGATTAAAGTGACAATTTTACTTTCTTATTTTACTATGGCTTCTGTAAGCAGCTTTATTGATATTGATCAAATTTGAGTACTTTTCAAAATCACTGCATCATTTTAAAGCGACCGTCTAAAATTGAATTCTGCGCCCCCATTCTTCAGTGTATTCATATTATATTGCTCAAGACAAATATATCTGCGGGCATTGTTGGCTGCAGGAATAGCTGTGACATTTGGCTGCTCCACTTCGGACTGTTTTATATTTGCTTATAAGAGACAGGTGGATACTAACAGGTCTTTATTAGATGTTGCAGCGAATAATATTGCAATCCTTTCTTCTAACTCAGACTATGCGGCTCCAATATTAGACATAAGCTTCTCTAATTTTTGAGTGCTTGCTGAGTTCAGTTTTCGGCTCTGAATCCAGTTACCGTTCTCCCTGATCGCCGGATTTGCTGTAATATTATCATCGTCAGCAACGCTTATCAGCCCACTGCTGAATAATTTGGGTAGATCCTATCCAAAGCACATCATTCAGACCGATCCTCGGCTTTTCTTTTCCTGTCACTACCAACTTACCAAATACCTTCCATCCCCAATAGACTGGGCTTATGTTCTCCAATGTACAATTCGTCATATAGATACTTAATTTAGACTTAGGCGATAAAGCTATCGCAGCGGCTTTCCCTCCATTCCAAAGGAAGGCTAGAAAACGGGAAACCTGAGAAAGTCATAATTTCACAGGAAATCGGCTAAATTATCTGCTATTGACAACACCAGCGTAATTGCCTATAGCAATAACCCGGCGTCATTACTGTGGCAAATTGCAACGCTGATTCAATTTTAAATATTACGTAGTGATACTAGTGATTATATGGCAGTGATGTTGCGGCAAATCAATTTTGTTAATAATGTATCATGAAATTGATTTGCATGTTTTTCACAGCACACGTTTTTGTTATTCTGTCAACACCTTGCCTGGGGCTCTAATCTGGCGTGTGAGAGGATTCCGTCACTGTTTCTTTCGTTAGAAATGGTATAAGAGCGAGTGAGAAAGATAATATTGCAAGTGGAAGAATAGGACCTTTGTGCTTTCTTAGTGATTTGTTTCCATTGGCATGAAAAATAGTTTCACTTGAAATGAAGAAGGGTATTAGGATCTAGGAAAGAATGTAGGAATTAGGGCGCACCAGTGATTGTCACAGTGTTTTGTTTGCTTGAAACAATATCATAACACACCTCAAGCTTATTATCTACTATTGTTTTCATCTACTCTATCTCTCAGTCTCAGACGTTATCAGCTACTCTATTCACTTTATCTTGATTATACAAAACACTCACATGGTTCACGAACGCTATAAATAAACATCCCTTCAAATATAAGGTTCTATAAATAGCCACGACCGCATGATAGCTCTCTGCCGGCATTAATTATAGCAACTAGCCGCCAATTCTCCAAATTTCTCTGTTAAGTAACACGAAGCCTGTTTGTGTGTTGCGCAACGTTCGTCTGTCGCTCGGCTCTGTCGCTGGGCTTTGGACAGGTCACATGATATCTTGAAGGTTTTTTAACCTATTGGTCGTTATGGAATAAATACATCGCCGTGCCCTAAAATACGCGGAATATTTTGGTGACGTACATTTTGATCAGCTATACAGGGTTAAAAGAAAACGGTATGCTAATCCGAAAAAGGCTCATAGAGTACTTATTATTATGAACAACTTTTACTATGGGAACAACCCAGAATTAGCGAAAAAAAGTGTCAGCTGATAACCCAGTCAGTCTATTTTTTGCACGTATCGGATCAATGAGGACTTTTTAGATTTCATTTGTGATGATGTTTTGAACAATCCTACTGATTTTCAGCTGGGTGCGAAGTATTTTACCTTCACTCCTTTTCTTTTGTATGGCAGCCATTTTGAAAAATGGCCAAACTAAAAAATCATTTCAGGAATGGATTTAAGGACCTTAAGAGCCTCCAGATCCAAAATAACACCTGCCTAGGATCACTTTAAAATTTAGAAGATCCATTGAAATTTGCACGTATCGGATCCATGAGGACTTTTTAGATTTCATTTGTGATGATGTTTTGAACAATCCTACTGATTTTCAGCTGGGTGCGAAGTATTGTAACTTCACTCCTTTTCTTTTGTATGGCAGCCATTTTGAAAAATGGCCAAACCAAAAAAATCATTTCAGGAATGGATTTAAGGACCTTAAGAGCCTCCAGATCCAAAATAACACCTGCCTAGGATCACTTTAAAATTTAGAAGATCCATTGAAATTTGACGGAAATATGAAATCCGACATCTTGGATTTTTGTTGCTGAATCTCGATTGTCGTTATGAATCTCTATGATATTTCTTCGAGCACACTCCATCCATCTACAGCGGTTCCACAGCTATGAGCATTTCCTTTTTTTTTGTTTATTTGTATGACTGTCAAACTTTTTTGTATGGCGGCTACCTTTTTTTATCATTTCCCTAGAAAGGTCCATACTTGATCTAAATTTTAAAAGTCAGGTGTACCCCTCTATCTCTTTCCGTTTCCGAGATACGAGGGGTTCAATTTTCCGTCAACCATCATCATCATTTATCCGATTTGAGATACAAGGAGTCATTTTTCAAAGTGTTTCTTGAGATTGTCGGATTCAACAATGTTTAAAACTTCGGGAAAACTCATTTACAAACTTGTTATATGATCTACTGCTGACTGAGGCATTTTAAGAGAAATTATCAATTTTTTGGTCTGGTCTGAAATGAATATCGACATATCTCGAAAACCATAAGTTCTATCAACATGCGTTTAAGAGCAATACTGTAGAAAATGTTATAGTGAACATACTTGTCTTGAACAGTATCCTCGTAGCTTGTACCGTTTTTGAGAAAATCACGAAATACCCGTTTTGGTGACCTTCTACCCGGAGTAAAAATTTTTGCACGTATCGGATCGATGAGAACTTTTTAGGTTTCATTTATGATGGTGTTCTGAACAATCCTACCAATTTTCAGCTGGGTGGGAATTAATGTAAGCTTACTCCTATTTTTTGGTCTAATTTGCCCGGATTATTAATATTAGTGGTCTTACAATGTATAATACCGTTTATTTTCTAAGTTTAAAATCAATAATGTCAAGTAAATTGCACTAACGTCTTGAAATGTGTGAACATCAAACTAGGTATGCGACATTTACAACTCGGTGCTTCCGTGTTTTGTATGGTTGTGAGCTCTGGACGTGGTTTAGTGAGGATTTAAAGAACACCTTACCAATAATAAAATTTACGTTCACACTTCCCAACCGCCCAGAACTGGGAGATGGAAGAAAAATCCATCTTTTAGAAAAATTCTGTCAACTAAAACCTTCAAACTTGGGCTAATAGATAACATGAAACGCAGTAGAGAGCTCCACAATCCAGATACGAGTGATACCTCTTTATCTCGGTATTCAAAACACGACACCTGATGCCCAAATACGCACTTTATGTCATAATTTAGATAGCATGATCAACGTCAAGTACATTACCGTATTTACTTTCACTGGCAGTTAAAAAAGCGGAGACTTACGTCTTTTTATTTCGCTTTTTAATTTCGGTGCAAAGGCTATCATGATAACTGCGTCCTGTAGTTATGTACAGACGTGGAACTAGGTTTTTGTAGTAATTGACTTTCTTTTAACATCATTCTAAACGAAAAGTTATGAAGTTTTGGTTTTGTGGTACAAACAAGTTGTGATGTTGATTTCAAAATTTTGCAAAAGATAAGTACCTACCTACTTCTTAAACGATTTTGTTTTACTTGACCTGTTTGTTTTGGTATTTTTTTATTAACATTTCAAATATGTTGGCCTAGAGTCATAGTTCCGGCAGGGAGTCATGGTTCGGGGAGAAGGGGGGCAATTGAACCCATGGAACCCTCCCTGTATCCGCCCCTGGTTACATTGAAAGTTGCTGTTATTCATGTAAATTCTGACGAAATTGTAGTTCGCAATAAAATCCTCGTGGTCTTGTGGTTAAGTTTAATAAAATTTCGGTGTGAAATTTATGATTACGCGTAAAATTTTACTTCTTTGCGAAATGTGGAATTGGTAGAACCGATACATGTTTAGTGCGTGGAGTGATGCATTACATACGAGTATACTTTTACAAGTAAGTAACATTGATATCTAAATATTTCTTGATTACACCTTCCGTTTCTCATTGACATAACTATTACTTACTTTACATTTACTACTTTATTACTTTACAAATCACTTGAACGAAAAAAAAAACTAAATAAAAATAATTGTAGCCAATCCTTGTAAACTCGTGAATAATTGAATATTCACAAACTTAATTTGCATTCTAATTTTCAATAATCCACTAACAAAGCGCATAAGAAAGCATTTTTATCTTTCAATTTGCGCGTATCTAATAGATACCGCCTTATCTCTTATCTCAGCAGTTTACCGTCATTTTTATTACAAACCTATTTATAGATATACTAGCTGACTCGACAGACGTTGTCCTGTCAAAAGCCATTGCGTAACTATAGCAACCGTAGTATGTTGATGCTAACTTGTCAATTTATAGTAAAAACTATCAGTATATATATAATTTGCAATAAATTAAAATTGCTACTATAATTTGAGATTTAAACTATCCTATCTCTCAAGTTGTATCGAACTGCACATGGTGTGCGAATTTTATTATAATCGGTTAAGTGGTTTAGGAGTCCATTGAGGACAAACATTGTGACACGAGATTTATATATAATAAGATAATGATATGTGCACAGGGTTACCATCCGTCCGGATTTGTCCGGACTTTTGGGCTTCTGCCCGGACGTTGTTTTTTTTTTTTTATGCGATTAAGTGACGAAACTAGCAAATCGCTCGCCTGATGTTAAACGTCACGTTTGCCCATAACAGGTCTGCGCCACCCAGAATTTTGAATTCGCAGAATTCAAGACCCTGCGCGGCACAGCACTGCGCTCGTCACCCTGAGATATGAGTTGTCCGGCTTTTTGGGTTAAAATAAAATACGAGTAATAAAACATACACAAGCAGTATTAAATAAGTCCATCCCCGTTCGTGTAATGTGCCTGCGCAGTGCGCGATTTATATTCGATATAGAATTGTCGACATGAAGGGGCCGCCAGTCCAATGTCCGGACTTTTGTTTGTATCAGCCTTTTTGCCCGGACTTTTCAAATTTTAATGTGGTAACCCTATATGTGCATAGATAGCATTTATTGGCTGGTTGAAATGGAAAGTCGGGCGGATGTCGACGAAATGTGTGCCTTGCTTATCAAATTATGGTGCCGGCTTGATCGTCATGATTTATTTGTAGATGAAATGATACAAATTATCGCTAGTTGATTTGTTTAGTACTTACTGGCTGCGGCAGGCGGTGTTTAAAAAACGGTGATGATGATAATGATGAAATTCTATGTCTTTTCCTGACTCTAGTCTAGACGACGATGCAAAATTTTATGATGATCTGTTGAGTAGTAAAGGCGTAAAGAAAGTAAAGAAACTCTTTCGATTGTATAATATTAGTTAGGATAGTAAACCAAATAATTTGCTGTTAATACTGTTGAACATTTTTATTATTGAACTCAATTTTTTTATTTTTTTTTTCAAATGTCTGAGTAGAACTGAAAGTTTTTGAAATCCTAATCTTACACATAGTTTGAGGTTAGTACTTAAATAATAGTTTGAGTCCCTTTGTCTTGCATCAAGCACCATTATTTCACCAATTACGTACCCCATAACTCCATAGCTTTCAATACCACCATGTAATTTTATTTTACACAGCCCACGGCGCACTTCGCTTCCGCACCTGCGCCCGCGCAGCGAAAGTTGCTTATTTGTCAACACGACACTTATTTTGTAATAAACCTTATTTGCTTTGATTTTGAATTGTCTTGCTTTCATCGAGTAGATTGTATCTAACTTAAAATAATAAGATTCAATTATTTTGTATCAGTTTGTCTCTCTTAATCTTGATTAATCTGGCAGGACTAAACCAACTAAGTACTACATACATTCGTATCTTTCAATTTTAATGCGTGAAAAAGGGATGAATGCATTTTTAGAGCAGCCAAAATTTTAGTTAAAAAAAAGAAATACATTGTATTTGGAAACCATAAGACTAAATTATTGTTTGATTTTGTCTAAATATTATATTGTTTGTTACAGGTAATTAAGCCGCAACGCAGAATGAATTCGTAACCCGTAAGTTACTTAGTTGCAAGAAATTGCAAAAGTGAAAATCGTCTGGAAATCCATCAACGAAGGAAGTGTTCGTTACCGAAGGAAATAACCACACAGCTAACGACTTTTTCCGCGAATTACTGAACTTGTATCCACTAAATTTCCCCCCATATACGTCTGTTAGTTAAAAACAGTTTTCCCTTATGATTACTAGAATTTCTTCTGACGAGTCATTAGTTGAGCTGTAGAGCCTTATTTATAACCTTAGATCCTATAAAAGGCATGTAGCAGGCTTGCTTTATGTTTATAACTTGGCTGGTGAAGGAAAAACTTGTAGTCGTTTACATTTTGGCGCGGCAAAGAACTTATCTATTTACGATGTTAAAGTATATTTACCGTTGAAGTGTTGGATGGATATGGCGATGAAATCAATGCTTGCTTTAGCTTAGTAAACATTAAAGACTAACAGTATCATTATGGTAATCAAACCATGTATCTAAATCGTCGCCCACCAATGGCATAAAATATATGACAACGGAAAAACGTATTTCAGTTAATGTTTTTGGTATGTTTTTATCATGATCGTTGATGAAAAACTTATTACCACTACTCAATGTTTTTTATAGATTTATGTTGTTAGAATATTCTGGCATTTAATAAATAATTATATTTAAAACAGTTGATTGTTAGACGTGCTGAAAGTCGTTAAGTTCAATTTTATGTTAGTCTTACTTTTACGTGTCATTCCAAAGACAATCTGCCTCTCAAATAGGCTCATATAACATAACCGCTGCTACGATGCCACGAGTAATTGGTGTTATTACACTACCATATAACATTACTTGTATCATTTCTAGCATTACCTTCTAAAACTATTATTTCACATGCAACCATTATATTACCAATCGAAAAAATTAAGAGACAGTCACGGCAGCTTTTACCGTAACTCGGAACGTAATACTTTACACTTTTACTTTTCTAATACACTTACTAGAAACAATGATTTGGCAGAAAATAGACGATAGATTCTGTGGGAGACAATTTGGTGTCAAAGAATATGAATGCGATGGACAGAAAGATACGTTGGTTGGTTTTTGTTACCTTAAATTTAATCTTGCTCTAGAATGACCGTTTTATCATCGTACGTGGTTGATTAGACACAAATAAATTTTAAAACACTTAATTAGAAAAGAGCTGACACTTTTCAAACAGTTGAACAGATTTTCGTAAGTCATATTTAAAGTCTAATCAAGTAAACCTTTCAAACAAAATAAATTCAGCTGTTAGAATGCTACGGTACCATATACAGTCGCACAGAAACACACGTTAAACTTACAACACTCCTTTTTTGCGTCGAAAGTTAATAATAAAACTGCTCATGGAAAATTAAATATTTCAGTTATAAAAGCGCTTTAAAGTGAGTCAAATCATATCAATCTAATCATGTCATGTGTGAAAACTTAACTAATACATTCCCAATATCAGAACCAGTTATGAGCTTACAGTTCTCGTTTGACAGTAAACTGTCATGTCCGCCTCGCGTCTGTCGATGTCACATCTACACTTGTTTAATCTATCTCGATTATTCTCGATTTTAGATCTCGATCACGGTGTGAATCGGAATCGCCAGTAATTGCTCAAAAATCGATGGTAATAAATCTTTTTTTACAAATTCAGCTAATGGAGTCTGGGAACGCAATGACTAGCTGAGATTGTTCTCATCGGAGAAATCAATTATTTGGAGGTTTTTTGATGAAAGTTCCGGCGGCTGTTTTAAAACTTTCGAGGCGGAGGGCTTTTAACTTCCATACTGTTTTAATTTCATTATTATATTCATTCTAAAAATAATCATAATTGTTTTGAGTTCTCTATTTGATCCATTATTTTAATTACGAGAAAAAATGAAAGCGATATTTATTTTTGACATTGATATAGGTATTTCTATCTTATTTAGTCGAGCTTAACTTTCGATTCCGCTAAATCTTTTACACATCATCCATCATACAAACGCACAGACAAGCCAAGACTTCTGCAGTAGTCGCTTAATTAGTCCATACCGGTCCTTATCGGTACGTATTGATCATTATCTCGTCTTAAATGAATTATATGACTGCTCTGTTACAATTTCACTTCTTTGAAACGGTTGCTAAATGGTTGTGACGACAGTAGCCAGATGGGAAGGTTGATATCGGCGGTGCAATAAATGTACCTCTGATATTGATGTAAAGCTAGAGTATCGATAAGCTTTGAATAATATCTTCGCATCTCTAATATTAAAACGACCCATCCCTATTTCGAACGTCAAAAAAATGTTGCTAGATTTCACATGAAAAAAAAGCTAATAAATAATATATTATATGAAATAATGCACTTTTTAGGGGTATATCGATTTGCTCTTTTAGTCGAATAAAAAAAAACGCAATTTACAGTATTGCCTTGCCAATCGTAGTAAAACAAACACACTAATTAAAAATAGTCGTAAAAATCTGGTATTACATTAGAAAGTTGTAACGTTTTCAATTAAGCCGCTTACAGTAGTCGTAAATAAGGCTCATAATTCATATTAATTTAATTAAAACTAAATACGGCTAACATTGAACTAAATACATGCAAATAACTTAGTGTTGCAAGGCCAAATTGTCGCTACTCATTTAATGATGAACGTTAAACTTGGCCCAATTTTATAATTGTTTCCTTTATTGTGCATTACTTCCACTTTATTAGATACGTATTTTCTACCCGCATTGTAAACTAGAATTTTACTTTTTAATGTCACTTTCGATTTTTTGTAATGGCAATAAATGTCGAAACTCGTAAAATAGGTACAATTTATTAAAATAAAACAGGTTTCTATGAATTCGATTTTTAAAACGATTTTACGTTTGTTTACTTGTATTAGTTACGATCATTTTGATATCATTGCACAAGATAACTTATCTTACGAATGAAAAATGTAACGATATAAATACAGCATCGAAAGTAGTTTCTAATTAGCGGAAGCTGGCCGAGATCGAAAGTGGTGGCGCGCGCGCATTTTTACAACATTTTCACATGTCCGCCGCGGGTATGCCATGTTGAGGTCAATGACCGCGAAGGCGGGAAAAGTGGAAAATGCGAAACGTTGCGTTGCAAGTGTTGCCACTTTGGACCCGATTGGAAATCAGTTGCGTTACGACTACATTGAATTAAATACTGGTTAGCTAATTAGGTAGGTACGTGATATAATTTCATACATGTGTACATTAAACACGTGTACTTACTTATACACACTGAAGATGCCTCGGGTATTGGAAGTGTCCATAGGCGACGGTGACCACTTACCATCAGGTGGCCCGTCGCTTGTTTGCCAATTATTATTTTTTTTTTTTATAAAAAAAAAAATACATGGTTTAATGTAAGTGGTATGAGAAAAATGACGAAAAACAATAGGAAACAAAGATTTACTTTATGTACCACTGCTTCACTCGTATAAAAAATAAGACTTGACTAGACACCTTTCCCTAAATTGTAAATAGCCTTTATTCCATGGCTTAGTAGTAAAATATTTTAAATAAAATGCTGTATGTTTATTGCAAAACTGTTTACGTTCTGTCTCGCATCTGAATAATAAAACTAAATAAAGTGTAGATATTCGCGGCACGTCTCTGCGTTTTTGAACAATTACCGAGTTTTCTGCTCGGTAGCGACGCGCATGACACTTTATAGTGACTTTTACGCGTTATTTTGTACTATTTAGCATTCTACGTTGTTATTATTGTTTAACTGTTTCAGGTTAAAACTGGCTTGAAGTGGCAACACTAGTTGTGTGAGTGTGTGACGCTAAGTGTCAAAAATAAAAATAGTTACACACTTTTAGCAACTTTTAAAGTTGTCTAAAAAAAGTTATACCGAATCTCAGAATAATAAGAATATTTTCATCTAAGAGTTCAACAACACTACTAACCTCTAAAAATAACCAGTCAGGAAAATAAGTAAAGATAGCCACCTAGAATGGGTTATAAGTACAAATTGTTTTGTCTTTCTATGAGTAATAATATATAATAGCAGATCAGACAAAACTAATTTAAGTCCGACTCTTCCCGTAAACTTCCGCACTAGCCGCATAGTCCAACATAAAAGCAAGTCAATTTAAATACCGCTTCCATACACCTAGACCCACCACACGCCTGGGAAGGTATGCTCCCTGCATTTGTATTCAGAGGGCTTCGGAGGATGTCCTCTAATAGATCTCAATCGCTTTCATAGTCGGCGACTGAAGTCATCTTTTAGATTATTGGAAGGCACAGTAGACAGCTACAAAGTGACAATGAAAAAGGTTGCATGTTATAATTTATTTTTGACATGCAGTGAGATGTAAAATCATTGTTGACATGTGACATTTGGAGCTGTCAAAATATTAAGGCGAGGACCAGAGTTCCCTTCCCGCCGGGCAGAATATTTTGTGTTCCTTGGTGTTTCTCGCCACGAGAGGGCATAATTTTGACTGCTCCTGTGGATTATGTTATATTTTATTATGTTATGTTTTAACATGAATTTAAAATAAAACACATGAGGTTGATCTTATTAATAGAGGTGAAATTGTGTATCAGGATTTTAGATCCAACCCATGTTCTTGACTGGTCGACGGATTGGGTTGAATTGTGGTAGAGTTAGCGTAGAGAGAACACTACGTTGTAAAAAAGGAAATATTACCATACCCAGTAACACTACTACCAAATAATTGAACATTTGTCTCGAAAGAACGACATCACGCGGTTAAAACCGCTGACCTCTCACTGCTGGTAACTAATAATAATTTCTTCTAACATTTCGTTTTGTCTCGCGCATGCGCATTATAAGGGCATGGAGTACACGTCCGGAAGTGTATGAATGAGTTATAAATCACAAGCTGGCACGTGGTAGCGGGACTCGCGTATTGGAGCCGGCGAGCCATGTCGCGGGCGAGGCTAGCTTCACGGGCTAATGCGTAGTTGGGGCAGTCGGGAACATTCGATAGCCAATAACGATGAGTAGCCATCGAATGTGAGGACCAAGTGATGGGCATTTAAGAAAACCAAAAAATGTTCCTAT
This sequence comes from Alcis repandata, assembly GCA_949125135.1. NCBI lineage: Eukaryota > Metazoa > Arthropoda > Insecta > Lepidoptera > Geometridae > Alcis > Alcis repandata. The sequence goes on along the minus strand of OX421226.1, from coordinate 1,717,543 downwards.
ATATTGCTTAACTAAACTGGGAAAGTAAGGATTCTATAGTGATATCTGATACGTAGTTCAGTAATTGTGATGGAATAAATAATAATAATCTCATACATAAGTATTAGGTACATAAAAGAACTCTCAAAACTTATCACTCGTTTTTTGGGAACTCATGTTTACACACATCTGACACAACTTTTTGTACAATCGTGTCACAAACCGTGACTCAATTCTTTAAGTTTATGGTTACCAGAGCTGTGGATTGCAGAGCAAATGTTTGTGCATTGAACCCTTACAGAAAGTCCCAAGAAACAATTTAAACCAGTCCACAAGTAGTTTCTTCAAAAATGTTAACCTGCAATCTTTATGCAATTTCTGAGCCCGTTCTTCATAAAACCGCTCTAAACGTTCCTGCAACTCGCTTTCCGAGTGTTATTTTCCTAATTTACGTTGCTCCGGTCCGTCCAATTACGGAGCTGCAACGTTATGTTATGTGGACGATTACTGCACGGTTAATGACTCTCATTACCTCCTCACTAAACTAACCTGGGTCACTGGAAACGGAGTTTTAAGAAAAGCTCGGAAAGGAGGATGGATCTAGTGAAGTCGTTGATAGTTATCATAAATCTAAGTGTAAGTTTTTACATAATGTTTGCTTTTTATATCATTTGCCATGAAAAACAACAAAAAAAAAACTTGAAAACTCTTTGAATGTTTTTACAACTTTTTTGAGGAAAAGTTGTTGCCATAACAAACTTTTTTAAAGTAGCTAGAATTTTCGGCTAACTCATGACTTATGTCAAATCATAGCTGATAGTCAAAGTCAGAAATTTAGAGAAAAAAGTGAAGCGTTCTATTATTAAACTTTTGTTACGCCTAAGCATTTGTAAATTTGCAGATTGCATGGTTTGTAATCTCGCGTGCACATTCTATATGCTTTGCAGTTTTGTAACTTTGTAATTTTGGTACGTAATAATATATCTTGTTGGCAATAGGTTTAGCATAGCTTAATAGGCATGTAAAGAGCGGGCTCTTTTTCCGCAACTAGGCCGGTAATCGGCCCTTTTTGCGTGACATATGCGGGTTTTCCTCACGATGTTTTCCTTCACCGAAAAGCCAGTGGTATGTAAATTCGTACATAAGTCCTAAAGAACTCATTGGTATGAGTCGGGGTTTGAACCCGCCACCTCAAGAATGCGAAGCGTCGGTTCTCCCACTGAGCTACCACGGCTCAAACTTAATAGGCATGACGACAGTATCAAAAAATCGCCGATTCAATGCTTTCAGGGGACTAAGTAGCCAGATTAAAAAAAATTAAAACACATGTTTAGTTTTATTTTAAAAAAACAGATTATTAAGATTTTCAATAAATTAAAACATTAAAATACAGCAATCGGCCATCTTGTCAGAAACAACAATCACAGCGTATGACGTCACGCCTCAGTGAACTCAGGTCATCCGCCGCTCATCACGCATAGACACAATGACATGTTTACTAGCCGTGACGTCAAATCGACGCCATGACACAAGCAAGCTGTTTTCGGGCACTGTTGAAAAAATATGTGAAAAATGGCTTCAAACTTCGTTAAACTTAAGTTTATTACCGAAATAAAGGCTTTTTTGTAAATAGTAAATGTGTACTCACATTATGGAAGAGGATTTTAAAATCTTTCGTCACGCCTATTTCGCCCTTCTATTTTTAAAACCAACCATTCTTATTTAAATCTGTATTTAAGAAAGCGACTGCAGCGCTACGCCGGCCCAGCTGTCAACATACTTTCAACTTTACAAAACAACCTATATTTTACGACATAATAATGATTGCCGTAACTATAATGCTCTGTATGTAAACAGGATAATGAGTTCAAAGTAGGTATTTAACATCCGTAGAGTTTTTTATCAGCGGGTAAGCAGTAGTCCAGGGAATTTTCCATACCTAACCTTACCTAACCTCATTAGCTTAGCGTCGGCTTCTTTTATATTACCTACCGCAAAGTCGAAATATTCGAAGAAATCAATGACTCGGTGAGATAAATCTTCGGAGAAGATGCTTCATTTAACTCGATGTCCGTGAAGTGAACTAATAAAATATATTTAGAACTGCGTAATGCATTCATGAAAATCATGAAGTCGAAAACAAACCAATATATCAAGGTTTTATTAAATTATTTAATTTTTAATCAATGTCAATACTTTTTAATAAATAAATGCCTTGAAGAATTAGCTCTATTATCCAAATCACACAGTAGCTCCCAAAAACTCGAAATATCAGCTTTTAGCTTTTTAAATCAAATCAAAAAAGTTTCAAACCCACTCGTGAATTTGCATCTTTTTACTTGAAAAATTGCCAATGTTTCGTTTGATTTCAAACAGCGGTTTCATCTTTTTACTCCGCTTTGCCCGCAATTACGTACTTTAATGCATAAATCAAGCAAGTGCTGTTTTTACCGTTTCACCGCAAAGTTCATGGAAATCTGAATTATCTACACGCGAAACGGGCAGATGTGTCTGATCAGAATATCAGAAGCAGATGAAACACCATATGCCATTTTTCTTCGAAATTGCGCGTGCTTACGTCCGAAATACTAAAGGTAAGTATAATACTGTACAAAGATGAAACAAAAAACAGAAAAATACAGATGATGTAGAAGGATAGAGTTAAATTATTTTACTCTAGTGATTTAGACACATTTTGTTACAACTACACGAGTCTACTCAGACTCACGTATTATTGAGACGGAAAATATCACCGGTTGAGTTAAATTTTTGATCAAAAAATCTATCTCACATATAACAATGAAAGTATTTTCTGAGCGAAACATCTGCTAAGACTTCCAATCTCAGGTATCTGGCTCACTTATTAGACTTTGGCAAACTGTGGCAAATGTGGCAATGGATGGACTACAATCATAATCTACATACAGTAATTCCAGCTTCTGATATTCCGTGGATAATAATATCTCTGTTTCGAAATGAAGTCTCACGCGAGCGCTGAATGCTAAACGCCGTTTTAAAGTCTTGTTTGAGAGCTGACAACCGTTTAGCTTCGTTTTACTTGTTTCAGCGCAATTGGAGAGATCATTTTGCAATTACAGTAGCTATCTGGAAGAGATAGCTCTTAGCGATAAGACCAGTTGTTGCACTAGTTTTAAGGGTATTACCCTTTTGCATGTAAGATCTGGTTTGAACAAAAAGAGTTTATCTATCTATTAATTTTATGTAAATTCATCCAAGACTTTCGGTTTTCAAGTTTTGAAGTTAATGCCTGGCATGAACTTATTTAAGATAGAGGAGGACGGCACCTTTTATATCCAGTAATAGGCTTGCGTTTGACTGCCATCTCGCCTGATGGTAAGCAACGATGCAGTCTACGATGGAGCACGCTTGTATAGAAGAAACCGATTCATTCGCGACTGGAAGACACCCAGATTATATCAATCGGGAAACACCCACTCGAGCAGAGCGTTCCACACCCTATTATCAGCATTGGCGTCTCTTAGTATCGAAGGCCAAGACATAATGAGGGTCACTGCGCTAACAAAGCCAGTAAATTAAGTATTTGAAAATTGTATGAAAAGTTTTTGCGAGGCAGTCAACACTGCCAAATTTTCCAACGACCAGTCCGTGAGTGCCTGTAAGCCTAAATATGTAAGTATCGTAAGTCACTTCAAGTACCCTTCAGTACTGTTCGGTTATTTCCCTTTCTCGTCACATTTATATTGACTCATCAAAATATCTAGCATAAGTCTTCCAGCGATTTCTACAAGCCTATTCCGAGTGTTGCCGCACGTCTGTTTCGCTTGCGTCGCCATCGAATGATAATGCGATGCGTTTGTTGAACTTGCAGTGCGTGCAGCATCTTAATTGTAGGCTGCGCAGGCGCAGTGGCGGTTACTTGACGCTCCTGGGAAAATTTGATTTATAGCACAGCCGAATTGTTATTTTACCCAGGAAAAATTATAATTAGAATTTTTCCTTCGGAATTCGTTAGAAGGGGGTCACTGGGAGTCTACATTTCGTTTTTCGAATTCCCAGTGGTCTTGCATTTTCCGCCATCTTGATTTTAAGGGTGGTTTTTTAAATAACTCGTTTATTTTCAATTTTACACGAAAAATTGGTTTTAACCAAAGTTGTTTGAAATTGAATTTCCTACAATTTCTGTCCTAATCAATTTTTTCGTAGAATCATCACTGGGACTCCCAGTGAACCCTCCTCTAACGAATTCCGAAGGAAAAATTCTACTTATAATTTTTCCTGGGTTTGGTTCGTTTTTCGTCCAATTCCACTGTGCTATTATTGTGAAAAAAAAAGAGGCTGGATTAATGCTGAGTAACTTTTAACGATTTCAAATAAAGAGTTACCTTTTGTAAGAAAGAAAAAAGAGAACTCTCCTTTTTGAAGTTGCATCTTGAAATTCTTTTACCACACACCGACATCAAAGGCTGTCGAAATTTGGCTAAGCTTTTTGATTAAGTAATGAAATTCACAAAGAAGACGACTCTCTACTGTTCAGAGGAAGATACTTCCTAAAAATCCTTATTCGAAATTGCATCACACAATTTACACATTTACTTATCAGTCGCTTTTGATTTTATTTATTTCTTTTGATGTCAAGGACGCCTAAATCAGAAGTGGATTATCAAAAAGTCATTTAAAAAGTACAATAATTCTGTTCAACCCGCAGACCTGCTTGACCCGCACTCGGGTCACTTTGGATTAACTCGCCAAGGTCGGCCCGATGTCAACGAATCACGAATTCAATTCCTTTCCATTCATTGGTTGATGCGTCATCGTTCATGTCTGCCAACATTAACATAACAATTCCTTCAAACACGATCTCAAATCAACACATTAAATAAAAAATATAGGCTTAATATTAAATAAAAAATATAACTTAGAAATAAATTGCGTTACTTATCCGGGTAGTTGAGAGGGAAGGTCAAATCGAAGGCGTGTTCGAAAATTCATAAATAGAATGGAATTTCTTATGTGCAGAGAAAGTTGAATTATGAATTTCTTAGCGGCCATTATCACAGATTACATCACACATAACATGTTTAATGTCTGTTTAGAATTTATAATTTGATTAGTAGGTATTAATTCTTATTTATAACTCTTTTAATTTGTTTTTTTGTAAGTTCACGAATCTCCATTTTTAGCTAATACGGCTAAATTGGCTAATATCTGAACTGTCATGGCAACCTTTTCATCTGACAGGATCTTAGGCGGGAATGTGAACTTTTTATTCATATTAATCTAATTTTAGTTCTAAGTGTGTTCGCACTTTACCAGAGTACACCATTAATTAGAAACAACATCATCGCTCTCTTCGGAGGGAAAAAAAAACAACATCCTCCTTACAAAGCTTACGTAAATGCGTTTTTTTCTTCTCTATCTGCTAGGTATTAAGGCCATCGACTCCGTATGCCTTATAGAGTGATATCACAGATCTGGTAGTGAGTTAGCGGCAATTAAATGGTAATTCCACTTGAGGATCGTCGTGGCTGCTAAGTGAGTCAGGGACGTGGTGCTGCGACTGTTACGTAGGTATTATTGTGTACAGGTGCACACAGTAAAACAATTATGCATAAATTAAAAAAAAGTGCGAGCAAAACTGAAAAATATTGTATATATGGGTACTCAAAATGTATAATAGGTATTATGTACTCGTAGTTATCGCATATTTATTCTGTGGGATTAGTGATTCTCAATGCCAGATAAAATTGATAACTTGATACCTTGCTTGTTTCAACTACCCCCAAGCCAAGCCTAATTTAGAGCTAAAGAACTAAAACTTCTGTCTAGATCCCCTAAAGGGATCCAAGGAATTTTTATTCCACATCGGTAGGTATCTCAAAATACTAATAACAAAGTAATTTACCTAAAAAATTTAGAATCATAAGAATAAGCATAGACAAAACGACTAGCATACAGTATTGCCAAATAGATAGGAATAAAACGTAGATATATAAGCAATTGTTAAATTATATAATAGTATTATATAAGCATTAGCAATATTAAGACCCTAGATTAGTAATAAAGTAGAGGTAGTTCATAAGCATAACTTATGCATTGTAATCCAATCCTGAAAAAATATTCGGGGATTAGCACAAATAAAAAAAAAAAAAAAAAAACAGTATTGCCAGGTTCACAAGTCTAAGATTAACTAATTGAGAATGACTGCAAACTTTTTTCTCATAAACACGTTTGTACTCGCCATTACCTCACCAGCCCGTATGGGAACGGCAGGCGGCGCATGCGACGGACGACTGACTTGTTGTCTGTCTGAGATTTATTATTAGATAATTCATGTAGCCTAACGTGACCTTTCCGCTGATGTTATACGCGTGACTTTGATTACTTTTGAAAGAGTGCTTACGTTGAGAATTATACATAGGAATGTGTTACTTATACCACAGAATACTAATTATATATTATACTAGGAATAATTTTTTTGCATAATTTTCCATTGGCTAATGGCTATTTTTCTATTTACTCAGATCAGATGTTTTGCTATCGCTATTTGTTTTTTCCCGACTATCCAGAGAGTGGACAATTTTGGATTGCGAAGTGTTTGCCGTTGCGTACGAAATGGCTTAAGCATCTTCAATACTAATCGACGGTCGTAGCGTAGGTGAAGATACAAGTCTACTCAAAATCTGCTGTGTAAAAGGTCACATGCCACATTTTGCAGTCGAGTTTTTTGTTTTTGAATTAATGGCTTCACACGTCTCGTCTCACGTAGACTTCTTTGATATTTTTTACAAATCCATGGCGACGACTATCGAAAGTGTGAGAAATTAATGGATCCGCCCCGCAATAACAGGAAAAGTAAAAGCGTCGTTCAAAAACAATAAAATAGCCGATCCAATATCAAATGTCCCGAGATAACCAGAGACAATAGAGAGAGCGCAATATTTTGGCGGGCACTGTGATCGATTACGAATGAAATCGAGAAGCAGAATCGAGAGATCTCATCGGAGGAGATAATCGGGAGTCACGTTACTAAACAATCACTTTGGCTATGTTGCCTGTTACAAAATCAATATAGTTTTTTTTTAATGACTTCGCTCGTCCAATATGGGTTTTATTAAAAATGCTTTTTTGCGTTTCAAAGAAGCAAACGCAAATACGCGTAATACATAATTATAGTGTAATAGGTAAGTATAATACAATTGTACATCTGATTAAACTTTAGTCTGAAAGTGCCTGGAAGAGATCGCTCTTAGCGATAAGGTCGCCAACTGTCGCACTAGTTTTAAGTGTTGCTTTTGTTTGTAATTTCTGGTGTGAACAATAAAGAGTTTATCTGTCTAGTCTCGGGCAGTCGGGAATATTTTTACCCTTTTTACTCTGGAATAGGCTCTAGTTTTTATTACGAGTTATTTTTTCTGAAGCGCTTCTGCCCAATACGAAGGAGATGCTTATGGGGTGCATGCAAGTATCTTTATCCGCCTTTTCCTGCCGCATAAACGGCTTGACCGATTTTGGATAGTATGTACTCGCCTATTCCATTTGTAAGTATCTGAAATATCATCAGCTAAATTTCGTAGTTGAGTTTTTATGTTTGTTTAATTACTTGTTATGTCGATGTAATCTTTGGCTGAGAAAAAAATATGCAAAACAATCGTGAAGCGTCAAAGAATTTACTAATTGCACGAGCATTCAGGCCAAACAAGACGCATCAGGCCAATGTACTTTCTTACAAAAATTGCCAAGATGTGTGGCAGTGGGTCGGTCAAATGTTTCTCAAGCGTACTGGCTGCAAATAAAATAAAATAAAATGAATTAAAGACTACTTTCGTAATAAACTACGTAGTTGCAACGAAAACCGCGCCAAAATTGCGGAAACCGCGACGCGTACGTGACGTAATGACGACCTACCGCTTCTATTAATCTATGACCACGCGCGCGCTTTTTCATAGTTACTGCTAATGAATCTGTGAAGTTACGCGCGCTTCTTGAATAGTAACTGTGCTGGGATCTGTGGTATCGCGACGAAATGGCTGTATTTTTGGCGCTAGGTCGTTGACCCGCGCGATCAGTGAAAGTCTGCCCGAGGCGCCACGCCGGCTGCGCGCGCGCACCCCCGCCCTAACTAGGCATAGGCTCAATTATCTCAATTATTTTTGTCAATTGGCTTCACAAATCATCTACTTAGAGACTAGTTAATAGTCAACACTTAGGTACGTGATTTGACATGAATGCCTTAATCACCTAAAGGAGATCGGTAGAATTTAAAAGCGGCCTGGTGTTGAATATTTTGACAAATAAAAAAAAAGGGGAATACAATTATTTGCTATTCATGAAATTAAAAATAATCGAAAAACTTATAAGTAGGAATTAATTCGAAATTAGAATATTATTTAATTTGTGTGAATTAAATATCACCTGAATGTAACATAACTTACACATTAATATCGATTACAAAATCATACTTACGAGTACTTCACAATAACAATAATGTAACAAAAGTGATAAAAACCGCATTCACGCCGACATTGTTTAGGGCGAGCGAGATGGCAGATAGAAGCGTTGATTTACGCAACGCAATCACGGCGCGCGAATTAACACTCATTGTGTAATTGTTAATGTTGTTATGTATCTGATAGTAAAATGGAAAGGCAATATTTGTCGTTTTGGGATAACATTGTTTTGTTAAAATATAATTAATACTTCTATTGTTTGTTCTATAGAAATAGACTCAAACACAGTAGATGGTAGATACTTTTTTGTGTATTTTTCTGTTTTAGCATTAACGGGTCAGAATTTTGAAACATGAAAACTACATGTTATCGATGTCACTTTATCTATGATATTAATGCTTTAAACATGAGCAGCGATCTAACGAACAAGGTGCGCCGGTGTGCTCTCAGCTTACGTCAAAAATACATTATATAGAAAATGCCGCCGTCAAAGCATCGTTAGCCTAATTTGTCTACAGATGAAAGTAGACTTATCTTGAATTCTTGACCAACATACATCATTCACCTTAGTCTTCAAGTCCCTGCATTGATTATCTAATTCAATCAGTCAATGCGATAAATGAAATTGAGTCCGTTTTGAGCTGATGGCAAAAAGTGGCAAAGAAGCTTGCTTCTTCGTTTTTCAGGAAAGCTTCAACGCAGTTTTTATTATCACCGTAGTTGCCAATGACTATACTCGTAACACCAAGAGCATTGTCAAGCGAGGCGTTGCTTGTCTACTCTTGATGGTTAGAATTCTATTAGTTCTTTCACAAAATCACCCAAGTATATATAAAGTAACTATGATAACTAGCTAGCTTTGCAGCATTATCTCGTGGTGAAGACAGCTAGACTTACCTAACATTCAGTGTTTAGTCTAAGTGCTACTAATCTGAAAACATGCGAGGGCCTAATACCACGTTCACACAGAGCAGGGCGGAAGGCGTGCGACCTGACATTTGCTGGGATGCGCCGCCGCATCTAAACGTTTTCCTCGTGTTGCGCCACGGAATTTCACCGAGGTCTTTTAGGAACCGGCGTAACTGGGAGGTCGATAAGATCTCGCAATTCAACGTTGTATCAGCAGATAAACAGTTCAATGGAAATGTATCAGTTTTCGGAGAAAGAAATTATCATGTTCGACTTTAGGAGGGAAAAAAGAGTTCATTCATACGATAACTAATATTCACCATTGAATTTGGCTCAGTACTTTCCACTCAAGCAATTTTGCTTATTTTTTTTTAAATGTCATTTATTTTATGTTTGGTTTTGAGAAACATGTAACTACGTACTTGGGAAATTCTAAGGCAATGGATATTGTTTCTATCACTTACTCGTATCTGTCATTCATTAGGATTGACGGGAACAAAAACAATGGCGATTGCTCAAGAATGAGATAACTCTTGAATATTAGAAACATCAAGTGCTTACTTATACTTATAAATTGATGATAAAACGATTAAAGATATACCCGTGTCACAATTCAAATTTCTAAATGCTTTCGCCAGCGATAACAGTCACGGCATGCGCAATATTACGTTTAATTCTCGACACATACATCACCGTAACATGAGATTGCATATTTTAAGACGCGGAAGAGTTATTCTATCGCCCGTTTCACGTATAAAATTACGCGTTATGACCGTAGAATACTGATAGCTTGAAAATAGTTTCTGGCGGGACTATAGAGTAGTTCAAATCAGGGAAAATTTGCTGCTTTATATTTATAGTAAACTAGCTGCGCCCCGCGGCTTCACCCGCGTTTTCCGGGATAAAAAGTAGCCTATGTGTTAATCCAGACCATGAACAACCTTCATTCCAAATTTCATGTAAATCCGTTCAGCCGTTTTTACGTGAAAGAGGAACAAACATCCATACATACATCCATACTTACAAACTTTCGCCTTTATAATAGTAGTAGGATGACACAAATATCGATGGAAATATGAAGTGGTTATAGACCTCCGGAAACTTGTGGTTGATGCCTGGCATGAACTGTCTCAAGACGGAGATGGATGTCGTATCGAAGGCTATTATTTGGTTAATTGGCTTTATTTGCCACCCTATTTCTCTTCGCAGATATTTTGCAAAAGTACATTTCCGATCCAAGAAAGTAAAATAAGGTCTCAAAGCTTAGTTTGCCATTTCCAATTCATCTAAACCACTGAAGCAACTGGGTTAGCAAAGTTTCATTACAATAATTGAGTGTACCGCCCGACCCCAAACGAGTCTAGGATAGAGCAGGGCCAAATAAATAAATAATAAACACTGATTTCTTATTTGCCTCTGTGAGTGTAACCATATACGTAGACCTACTTCCATGCTAATCCAGAGCTAAGCTCAACCAATCCGCTTCATACATTCAAATATCAATCCAAATCAATTTGCCTAATTTATTAGGTGTCATAACGAATTTTCTTTATCGCCGTTCGTAAAAAGAATTACCATGACAAATGGTACTGCAATCGATTCGAGCTCACGCGCATAGGAAAGCGAGAAGGCACGATGTGTCGTCGATCACGAGTGAAGGAGAAAAGATACAGATTCAAATTAAGAATAGTATCGGAATCGATCTTGATTTGTCGAGTGCTGACAAGCGATCAGTCAGACGAATAGGCGACCACAATGGCGGGTGCGGTCTCGAAAGTGTCGATTCAATGTCGTACGCGATATCCGATATCGAAAGCGCGAATCGACATTGAAATATGCGACTGCAACGTGATTAATTTCATTAGTTCGACAGTAATTTAGAACCTTCAAAAAACCGGTCGAGTGTGTCGAGGAATGGTGTTGCGGGTAGTGCTATCGGATTTCGTGAGTCTACCACAAACTGACCCAAGGTTGGTTTTCGAGATTGGATTAGGGGATTAGCAGTTTCTTAATTGAAAAACATCATAAATCAAAACAAAGATCAAATAATCATAACATCCGGCAGTCCTCTTTTGAAACTTGACTCTTTTTTGTTTATTTATTCGCTATACGTGGCTATACTAAAATGACTGAAACAACTACTAGAATCTCGACTCTAAGTCCACCGAAGACTATTGATATATCATTGACATTGACCACACGCAGAAGAGAAAACCTTTTTTACAGACTAACAAGCAGATTTCTATGACCACTGCTCGTTAATCGCCGTCCGTTATGTCGATTGATATTTGATCACGTCGATGACTAAATTATTCGTGTTTGCCCAGCACGCCCAGTAGTTGCAGAGCTTTCACTTCATTTCACTGTCCCTAGAGACTGCAGTGGGCCGAGAGTCGCTGGGCGGTAAGAATACATTACTTTAGCAAGACACCTGTTTATAGGAGTTACCATATGAAAAACTACGTCTACCAGTGCTTTATAACTAACCGGATCGGTTAAAACTGATTTCACTGAATGTTGTAATTTGGGCCAACCTCTAAGCAAAATTTATTGAACTCCTTTAACTAAAGTTTAATTTTTCCAAATTTGTAACATGAGTTTTCACAAATCTTGTCATATTATTTACTTGTACTTGCTTGATATCCTTAAAAGTTGACTCTTCTCTCCATGATACCGATAAAAAACCCTTTGAAATAATATTAAAGTACCTATCAAACCTAGTATCCTATTATTGAACAACTTGAGTTTAAAACTATGACAATTTTTGGTAAAGTTATCTCTAAATGTCTGTGAAGGAATGAGCGGTGGCTCTCGGTCTACCATATCTATTCCTCATTAGCGAGTGGCTGGCTCGCTCTGACAGATGCTTCCGCTAAGTGTGCGAAAAGGATGGAACGTGCACTGTTAGCACTTATCGGAGATCGGTGTTTGTCTAACTATGAAAATAATTCAGGTTTATTGCAAATGTTTTATTACCACTAATACTATCCAGAAACCTTCTTATTTTATGAATAACCAGTAGCGCCCAACCTTTTAGTCTGAAACTCAATTTTTATCAATTAATCTCAGGCATGACTAGATGACTCTCCCAAAATATGTAAATGCTAATCAAAATGTCTCTAAAATTCTAAAAATAAAGACCGTCATTGTGTATATCTAAACAAACATAATCTACACATATTATAACGGTTAAAGTAGAGCTGCCCTTAGTGTCCCTCGTATTTAAGTTCCACCCAACATAACTAGGGCTGTACTGCGATACAAATAAATAACGAAGTCTTAAACTTTAGACGAAATCACTATAACTTTCGTTCATGCCATAAACATCGGAAAAACAGCGCTTCATAAATCTTATAACACTTTAGATTTTGCTCCGAGTAGAAAATAAAATACATTACTACCGTTATCGTACATTGACCAACTCATCTAAACAGGTGGCCAAATAACGAACTAACATTTTCTATGCTTATTGGGCTAACCAATACGATAGTGGCTCCCAACTCTACAGATAAACTGGCCTCGTCCACAGATGACATATCTCCGGCCCAATATTTCATAATTACGACTTACCAAGCGTCGCGTCGTTTGTTTCAGGTAATCAGCTGGTTTGCGCTGCCGGCCCGCCGGTAACCAGCGGTCGACGGTTACGAGTGGTGAGACAAGCTAAAGGAGCTGTGGCGTTAATTCATTACTTCAAGCTCTGAGATAGCCTGTAAATAGTTCAACCCTTCAAAAACAAGCCACGAAAAAGAATGGGAACGTACCATTAAAATGATAATTTCGTTTCCTATTTGAACTTCGATTAGTGAACTTTTACAACTAATTTACATAGGTACCTACATAATATAATTAATAACATAACATAATAATTAATAACATACCTAGGTAAATATAATGTAATTTACACATAACTTGGATTGCTTTAACTCGTAACTGTTTCTGCTTCTATTTTAAGACAGCACTTTAGCAAAGACAAATATTTGACTATACCATTGCCCTACAAAATAATTCAATTTCCTTTAGGTCGTAAAACTCTAGGCTAGGCCTGTCTACCAAACTAAAACCCGCGGCGACGAGACGCCTCGATAGTAAATTTATTAATTTTAATTACTCGCAGACATGGCTTTCGTGATGGCACGTCCGGGAGTGGTGGCATAGACAGGAGCGGCAGCGTTTTGGAATCGAAAGATTGAGCAAAAAGATTAAGTGTTCTGTTGAATGTGTCTTTGGGCGATGTATGAATATTAACGTAGGTACTTTTGTAAATTCAAAGTTCGTTTGATAGAAAGAAACCTAGACCTACAAGAATACTTCGACGAACGACTTTTTCCTACTATAATACCTGCCCCCCTAGCCAAGTTGCAATTCTATAATTAGAAATTACATTTCTATAATCTATTTACTATAGATTCTATACTCTACAACAGAAATGTTATTCCCATACATTTTCCTAGTTTTCTATAGCGTTGCATTATAAAATTGCAACTTGGTAAGGGGTCTGGATCGCTTCCGCCCTCACCCAGCCCTCACCCAACCATCAGCGCTCCATAAACAAGGCGCAGCCTCTCATAACTCCGCAGACATCGCCGAGGGAATACGAGCCAATAACTGTTTGCTCTGCTGTTTCTTTCTACTGCTGTGAAATGTGGCTTGAAACAGAAGCTTTGATTGAAGTTATTGCTAGTTCGAATGGTTATTTTATTATTAGTTTAGTTCATTGCTAAATAATGGAACTGCCGGCTTCCCTGTTTCCTGATACAATCTTGGGCTTTTCAAGGTCAGAGTAAAGGTATCTTCTAAGTCTGCGTGCTTCACCTTCGACCACGTCGTCGCTTACCAACAGGCGAGTTGGTTGGTGGTCAAACGCGGACTTTTAGCGATAGAAACAAAAAGGTTTCTACCTATTGCTACTTTGTACCTAGTTGAACAGATGCAATCATAGATAGTTTTATTTTTAAATCAATGTCTGCATGATTTAAGAAAATCTGTTCAGCCATTTGACGACTTTCGGCTCTTTTTTCTGTCGGTTTTATTTTAATTTTTAATTTCAACTGGAGTTTTTTTAATTATTTCGAGAATTATAATAGTTCCTGTGCAGATGAAACCGCAGGGCGCAAACAGCAGGTCATTTAGAAACATCGTCAAGTAAAACCCGTGAAGAGTACAAACGTTCCCACAGTGGAACAGTGTGTCAGGGCCGGCGCTGTATCACGGTTCATCAGAATGTACAGAATAATTTATACTTGTCAATTATTCATAATATTTGAGATGCGCCCGCGCAAGGCCGCCGCGACGATAGGCTGTGTGACCATGGTTCGAGGAAAACTGAGATAAATCTCAACGAGTATCAGTGGGATCGTCAAAATTGCATCCACACCCGCCAGATCATTATTTTTATAATTTAACCTATGCTGCTGGTAAAAGGTCTCCCCCAATATCTTCCAGTTCTTGCGGTCTTGGGCCAGCGCCGTCCAAAAAACTAAAAAGAGCGGCAAACAAGCTAGTAAGCGGACGCGCCACCTTAGGATACCTCATCCTCAATAAAATCATCAGGCAAGGTGGCGGTCAAACACAATATCATTTAATTAAAAAAAACCTGCAAACGTGTAGAGTTTCATATTTATAATATTACTAGGATACATAAATGATGTCTACCCTACAGTTATTGCCACCCGCGCGGCTCAATATTAACTATGCCAATTATGTAACTAATTCACGCAATTAATTGTTATTGTCCGGCCATTTCTGTGTAATCGAAGGCGAATAAAAAGATTGCCTCGAATTACGGGTTTAAACTCCACAGTTATGTTTATTTAGTGGCTTTAGTAGTAAATCGTTTATTTAAAATGGATAATAATTACAATTATTACACTTCCATAATCCATTTAATTAAATAAAAGTCACTGTATGAATGAATACCTACTACTGTTGAGAGAACCGTAACTTACCGTAAAAGATATCGCATTCTGCTAGCTATTAATTACGGAACGAATGTAACATATGCACTTCTGTATGAATATTCAATATTTATTATCTAGAATTCTAGATCCATAGGTACAAAAATCAATTAAAATAGCAGTAACAAAATTTTCATATCAGGAATTTTCATTAAATTTGACTAATGGAATAGTAAAATGCGCTCTAAAATAAACTCTAACTTAGCGTTATTGGTTATTAGAAATACATAAAGATTCGTTCCATTTAATTAATTAGTGTACCTAGAGCCATTTGCCTTTTAACCTCCGCGAGATGGCGGTACGTGAGCACTAAACTAGCCAATAATTTTTAGACACCGACCAAATCGGGCTATAATATGAATTCTACGACCCATAACATACAAGATACTTAAAATATTGGCGATCAGCGATTTTGTGACTGCTTATTTTTATTTTATTATTTTGTGCTGCTGTGGATACATCGTCGGGAATTTCGCGGTTGCATCGATATTTGATCGAGCATTTTCGGTTGCATCGATACTTCACGGGGAGTTTCGCAGCTATACCGATAAAATTAGTCGGGAATTTTGCGGCTCTAGCGATACTTCATCGGGAATGTTGTAGCTCTATCGATACCTTATCGGGCATTTTGCGGTTCTATTAATACTTCATCGGGCATTTTGTGGTAGGTACAATCGATACTTCATCGGGAATTTTGCTGACTAGCTGCTGTTGGCATGGCTGCATCGTCGCTGCATCATGTTTTGACGCTTCGTTTACTCGCTATGATTGAACGTTTAATTCAAATGTGCGTAAATTTCAGGATTGTGATCTTCAGTCTTTTCATCCTAAAATCAGATAAGATATGAAAGTAGCGATCAAATCTGCAAGGCTTATAATTTAGTTGCTTGATCGCACTTCGCCAAAGCGATTAAATCGCCGACCGCCGATGCTAAAAGTATATCGTGTGCTGTGGTCAGTGCTACCATTACTGATCTTTTGAATTAAACAGCATCCTACAATTACGGTTGTTGGTCGAATTAATACGAAAATGATACTTTACAGTTTTATGAGTAGCTTTAACTTGGACTACGTAATGGTCTCTTCATTTTTATCCTCTTTGCTTCAAATACTTTAATAGATTTTATACATAAAGCAGGATCTTTTGAGTTAACATCTGTACTGGTCTTGGTTGAGAATTCTTTGTAAATAAAAATAAACAAACCTTCATTCATTTTGGCATTTTCGGTCCTTGCTTATTCAGTAGTTGTATAATTAATGGCGCGATAACAAAAGCCTTTCAATGCGCATATTTTTTTGGCAGACCCAAAGGGTATTATTACGGTAGATCCTTCATATGATAACTCAATTGTCGATATTCACGGTCGAGCGATTTCGTATCTCGATTAATCGAAAGTTTTTTCATGAATATAATAATAGACCCCTGTGGTACTCCAGACGTAATCAATACATACACATTGATCTCACAAAGAATGAATTCAACATCCTTGCTCGTTATGCCAATTGGAATTCATTTGTTTATCGATTTAATAAATTCTGCGCCTTTATCCGACTGAGATCTGACATTTGAAATGGCTGCTAAAATTATGATCGCAGCCAGCATTTAAGTTCCAAGTGCGTACTCGATTATATCCTTTGCTATTATGTTCATTATACAACAACCCGACGAAGTTATTTAGCACGAAATTCCGGCCATTCATAGTTTTTACACGTACAGCTTAGAATCGATACGAGCATTCGATTGAATCAATAATTAATTACGGGAACTCGATCGTAACCTCAAAATGGTGTCCCACGCAGGCACCCACGGTTTAAGACATTGGAAAATGTGCTCTGTGCAGTTGTGATTAAAGACAAATGAGCTGCAGTGGAATAATCAAGCAGAAATCGATGTGGCGATATAATTATCATTTCACCTTGCTCTAGTTAGCAGGTGTGGGTCTGTTTGTCTGACTGTGACAGGTTGGTTTACGATGACATGAGATTTATTTCTACTACTTGTACATTGCAATGAACATGAACGGGTACTGCGCTCGTCGTAAATATTACGTCGCACATCTGTTTTGTTTATTTACTTAGGTGTACCTACGATGTATTTTACACGATCATTGATACTCGTATAATTCGTAAGGATACGGGGAATGAACATTTGAAATGGAACCGTCACGGTGCACAAAGATACGGCACCTTTGGCGTCGCCATCGTAAAGACCAGTACTCCCGTAGTATTCGTTAAAGCTTTGGACACGGTAGCTTCAAAATTCTTGAACACGTCATGTCATATTTGTTTTTAATAAAACAGTAACATTGCACAAGTAACATTCCCGCGCGTTCAATCCGCAAATAATTAAGGTCGATAGGAACAAAGGCGATTTCATTCATTCGATTGTGATTTATTTTGCAGGTGTTAATACATTTCGTGTGAATACAATCATTTGTTTTAGAGCAGTGTAATTGTTGGCTTTTTGTTCTGGATTCCTTGGTTGTGTTTGTTTTGTTGTCGAGTTAATTATTCGATTTGGTAATGTTATAATTATCTTCTGCACGATGTAAGGATAATTTGAATGTTACGTTATAATTATTAGTATTATATTTTCGAAGACCTCTGTTTTGTCTTTTGAATAAAGTTTTTTGTTTTGATGCTTTAATTTTTTTAATTCGTTTAGAAGTGCGTACAATAACACTTGACTGAAAAATTATGCCAGCTATTAATTCATAAAATAAATTAAAAACCAATATCACGACTGTGAATAAAATAAGCAAACAAATAGTAATTGTAGTACCTAATGTACTCAAGATACTATCTCAAGAAAACACTCAGGAAAAGCCTCGTGTATTCAAACATTTTCACATAAATTACATGCATACAGGTAACATTGCAGCAATCACTCCATCAATCCTCGCTGCAGAATAGAAAGTGATTTGCGAGTTGATTTCTGCAGGAAATTGATTTTCTCTATGAAAGTTATTCGATTCGAGACTCGCAAGTCATGTGTGCTTCTATACAGATTACAGCCCCGCTGATCACGATATTTGAACAAGTAAATTTAAAAGACAATTAATTATATTATATTAAACAAATATAATATTTTTTTTATGTCAGCGTCCTACTGCTGCCCCTATTTCCACGTATCCTTCTTCTCCGTCATGTTGGCCAACACAATCGATATTTTCCACGTACACATTAAGTGTGCAAAATAGCTTCATTATAAACCCAATAGCTTCTACGAAATTAAGTCGCAATTTCATTACGTGTAATGTTCATTAATTTCAGTAATTCAAGTCATACAATATGTTAAACTCTGACATTACTCTGTCATTCCCATTAAAGAGTACATTAACCACGATAAACATCCTGAATTTCTAGTTGCTATCATCAAAATCATCGGACGTAACCATCTCATGGGCATTAAACAATCCGTATTCGGGTAGCATGAAATTTTCGCTTTCATCTGCCATCCACTTTCGCTAAATACCTATTGTTGATAGATCGTATGGCACATTACCGGCGTCACGTTTGCTCCTCGGGGCAAACACCCTGGCTATTTCAAATTAAGCTCTGCTGTCTCAGTATAGAGTTTATTGTTGATAGGTGTGTCGTAATGCATTACTTTCTTTCTCATAATTAGACAATTGAATGTCGCGCGTGCGATGCCAGTTCACGCATGGATGGGTTCCGATCTTGTTACATTGCAACAAAATTATTTGAAGAGTTGGGTGGGAGAGCCACTGTCGCATATTCCAAGCAGAAATTACAGCAGCACAGAGTTTTTTTAGTTGTGTCATTTGGCCACCTATACTGATTCCTTGGTGGCACTGTACTTGAGGCGTTTGTGATTTTTTTGTCGTTGTTACGTGGGAGAAATTGTAGATATGTTTTATTAGATTCGGAAGCAATTGTTTTGATTTGCCGCACGTTTTATGATACTACTGATTCAGTAAAAGATACATAATTTACAATTGACAACTTTTATTTTAGGCATATGGCCTACACCACAACTCATGTTAAGTGACGATGTAATCGAAAACGTTAAACATAGCTTGGAAAGTTGGAATGAACACTGCGAACTGCAGAAATCTCAATTGTATGAAAAGTATAATAAAATCAGATTTCAAGCTCACACAGAATACAAAACACCTCAGTCCACTGACAGGCCGTCGATCCCAAGTTTAGAGATATCGCCTTAATTGGCGCCATCTTGTTTTTGGTTCGGTATTTTTATTCATGAATACTTGGGCCTGTGCACGCGTGCGGTATGCTCTGGGCTTTTGTCCCACTGTTCCCACCTTATACGGTCGCCGGCTTCTCAAGCAGGGGTTGTGCAGTATTGTTTACGGATTTTTCTTCACAATTAAAACCCTGGACATTCCGCGGTGTGCTTAATTTGTCGATGCAAATAGAACAAATAGTCAAATGCGACAGCGAGTGGCCACTGAAAGAACGTACCGAATAAAATAAGCTGAGAGTTGCTTTGTATTTATTTTTATTTTGCTACAGTACACACACTGTGCGATAAAAAAATCTTTTTATTTCTGAAATTCAAATTAATATGAGTCATCAAAAAAACATCTCGCGCTTTTTTTTTCATTACATTTCAAAGTATAATACGTCATATTAATTTTACTCGGAACACGAATTTACGCATGAACCGCCATCCTTAATTTTCTACGCACTGGTATTGTGACTTGCACCATAGTATTCAGAAGAGTTACTTCGTGGACACGCGCCTTAGTAACACACTATTATTTATTCGGTGGTAATACGAGTGAGCAATTATCATTTTATTTGAAGATGAACAGAGGGCAGAGAAACAGCAGCATTGTTGTGTGCATCGTGACAGTTTAATGTCCAGCACTAGAGGTTGTGACTTGCGAGAATGATCTTGGGACCTGAATGTTTGTCGGGAGTCTCGGCACTTATTTCTTTGTACATTTTCTTCTCGGCATTGTCTGGAAAGCTACAACTCCGTGCGTACACAACGTACCGTGTGCGCATGCGTTCAGTTTTTGCGGGGATGCGCGTGCGCCGATTTCGTGACGAGTCTTTTGACAGAGCCTTATAGGGAAAGCTCCTTGTTGATGCTTATGCAATGGTGGGATTGAAAAACTCGATTGATACAATAAGGCATTTGGAGGTTTGTATGGCATTATATTTTTGGCATTTCATTTGCAGTTTGACACGGCTTTTAATAAACACGGACAAAGACGTTCATGAGGCGCTATGAATATTTTAATATATACCATAGATCTTTCACGAGTCGTTAGATCACCGCTGAATGCCAAGATGCTCCCTCTCTTTCTCATGATAGAGCCGCTCCCACTGCTCTCGATATTTGCCGCGCCGCCAACTAAGTACAAGGAACAAAACATACTTACAATGCAATAATAAGGAAAACATGACACACCTACCTACTTTACTAAATTCCTTACCAACCTACCATACCCACAGTAGACCATTATTGAACCTGTAAGTGGTCAGTTCAGCCAATTTACAAGCACTTCAGTAAATCTCGGCTTTCTTGAGCAAACAGCTTTCATTATAAAACCAAATACAGCGTGTCGGCGCTCGGTAAATTTTCAAGCTAAAACAATAGACACGCCTTTCCATTTCTCTAAATCAAACAGCGCTAAACCGGCTCAGTTCAGTACAGCTCGTAAATGCAAGAAGCAGAATTGATGACAAAGATAGTAAAGGTTTAGAAGCCAAGCTAAGCTAATTGTTTTCAGGTGGTTTGGTTTGGTTTAAAGAAATCCATTCAAGAAGGATCCCTAAATAACAAAGTATTAAAAAAACTTTTTTGTATCCCTACTTTATTTTTCTTTCATTTCATAAATGCATCGAATAAAATAAATAACCCAAAAAGCTACGCTCCTATAGTTAATCGCAACATTAATCAAACTCTTATTCTATGTTTCTACCAGAGTATTTTTTTAAAAACCTTGTACTCTCTTACTTAGATACAAGCCCAGCTATTTCCTCGCCCTATACGAGTAAGTTAGCAACACCCGGTGTCCTAGCACTAGATAAGATAACAGCATACCTATATAACTACCAAACAAACCAAACCAACTTAGCAATACTGTTATTAAATTCTTTCACAACTACGAACCAGTGTAAAGACCTATTCAGAAATACGTGATACTGCTGTTGTGGTGGCGAATGATATCAAGCGGGGTTCGGCTGGGTGAACTTTCACAGCTAGCGCAGTATAGAAACAATCGAATTTATGTACCTAGGTACCTGTAGCTAAACTCGTAGTAGAGCCGGATAGAGCACAAAGTAAGAAAGTTAAAAGGTGACATTGACAGGATTCAGGGAGCGCAGGATGTTTGATTTATGAAGCGACGAATCTGGTGTTGTTTTTGAGGATAAGTTTAAGTGTATTCAAATAGTTTTAGATCTTACCGAGAAGTAATGAAGGCACAGAGAGAAACGAAATATGAATGTCGAATGAAACTTTTCAATACTCACACAATGTCGCCGATGCCGCGTTACGTTGATACTTGTCACTCACAGCGGCAGCAGCCGCACATACCACGCACATCTAAATAGACCCTAACAATAGTTTCTAGATCTGTAATTGTGAGATTATGAGATTAGCCATAATTGATCGCGACTAGGTGCGCCTGCGCAGCTAATTGATCGGAAACTGGCTCCATTGTTACTTGATCGACGTCGACGTGTTTGTCTGCGAGTCCATGAGTTATGGCTTCAATGGAGCTGTCGATAGACCAGCAGCTATAGATAGCGCGAGTCAATACTAATAAATCAGAGTAACTAGTAGTAGCTATTATGGTTAAACTCTTCACAAATGCAAAGCGATATATTCTCATCTTTGACAATACTGTCACTTAATATCATGTCTGCTGGTCATTTCTTGCCTATTATGATCTGTGGAAATCCATTGCAATTGATGAGACATTAAATTCGAAGAGATTCTGTTTAAATTGGACATCATGGACCTTGATAAACCTGCTGAGCATGCTTGGCCATTTTATTATGATATACCTGAGTATAAATAGTTAGTTATTTAGGTTTCTTTATATTGTCAAGTTCATAGAAAAAAACTCTAATGTACCGTTAAGTCCAAATCTGAGAACTATAGGATGAAAGATTTGAATGCGCCAAGACATGATTTCAAACTAAGATTCTAGTACGTACGTTCCCTAGTAGGTACACTTCCTACTAACTTACTTCTTGTGCTAACAATAGATGTTGGCATTTCCCTATCGCTCCCCATCGCGAATTTCAGCCAAGCCTCCAAAATTCCGACTGCCTTAAAAGCTGAACAACGTACCTTAAATAACAGTCAATTTATCGGGAAAATCCACATTTGGCGAATCTTTGAAGACCCGTTCAATCGGGACTATCGTGACCTCCATCTTGGCAACCAAGGTATCCATAGATACTAGGTACTATAACTAACTTTTATGTGCAAAAATAGATTATTTATTATAAATTTGTATATCTAGCGCTACCTAATTTTAACTCAGTCCGGAACTCAACTTCTTCAACTTCTTCGGAATTCTTTAGTTCTCTTCGATAGCATTCTGCCACTACTTTCTCTAATTCTCTATTCTACCGTTTAACTGCCCAAACTTATCCTGTGCTGCTCCAATCGCATATAGCTTCTGTTCAGAAGTCCCGCATTTTAGTTCTAACGTTAAGATTAGTATTATTAAGATTAGTATAGAAGTAAATTGACATATCCTCACGTCGTATTTCGTCATCAGTATTCACCTCACTTTTGTTCGAATCCGTCAGGCAAGCTATTGGCGGACTTTGGTTACAACTTCGTATCTTTGGACAAGAACTTATACTAACAGTATTTGTAGTAATGATTCATTTTGATGCAGATAAACAGTATCCGTTTCATTGGTCAAATGCAATATGGTCAAATTAACGACTTAGATCTATTGACAATAGAAACCTTGCCTTATATTTCCTTTATAGAAGTAAAGATTAAATTTAAATTAGGGGTTCTTTAAATGAACGTGTTGTTGTAGCGATACATGTATATCCGTTTTCTAAAACACTTAAATCCGCAACCATTGAAAAAATATTTTGATACCAAAACAAAACCGCGGAATTTCTTTTCCAATGGCTTACCGCCCCATATTCAATACGAAATCATCAAGCCCTCTTAGCGCAAGTTGATCAACGAGCCACTTATGCTCTCTAAGTGAGCACTCCCAAGCGGCATCTAACGCGAGGTCTCAGGCAGATGACCCGGCCTTGCCCCTATGCCCTGAAGGTAGACTTTCACTCGAGGCTCGAGCCCTGGACGAAAGTGCAGGCCTCAAGAGCCAACACTTCGCTCTCACCGCGTTTTGCGATAAGATTACTGTGGAATTCTTTTGATACTTTAAGGTGCTGTGATGCGAAAATAACGGAAGCAGCCAGCGACGTTGAAAAAATCGTCTTGTAACTCCTAAAAATAAAATAAAATGATTTTGATATTATTTTACTGCAAAACTCTCAAATGTTAAATAGAAATAATACTTAATCACCATAATTCAAAACAAGTCAATCACATATTACTTAGGCTACCAATACAATCAGGATTAATAAAAAAATATAAGTCCCAATAATGATAAACAACATGTGCAAAGGAATCTTTGTTCCAAATATTTGCACATAGTTATGGGTATGTACTGTACGAGTATGCTATGGCTTGAGAGCATATGATCTACGACTCCTGGAAGCCATTCTGTGCACTTGGACGCAGTGTCTGCATCCATGGGCTCTAGTGCTGTACTATAATTTGCCACAGTTTCCATATTTATTTGTTTTTTACGTATTCTCCGAACGTTTGTAAGCGGAAACAGATCTGTATCTGTATCAGATAATTACTATAGAGTTGGATTTCTCCCGAAAGGTGAAGGTCAGCCTGAACGAAGCGCCTGCATGAGCGGAGTTTCGCGAATCGGGAAGAGTAACAAATAAAGAGAAAGATTGAGTATAGATTTACATCTTTGCTTCGTTTGGTTCTTCTAAATTTTGATGGACTTGGCTCTAGCGGGACGGGGATTCGATTCAAGCAAAGCTAGTTGGTCTTGCATTTGCTCCACTCAGCCACGCTGCGCCCGTGCTCTGCTCCGCCCTGCTTCAGAGGATTGACAGCCAATGTACACCTTAAAAATTATAATAGAGACCGCTGTGTTATGTCCGCTGACTGTGCGAGTCCAAGAGTCAAGGCGTAAATTAAAGTTCTGATGTTGTTTTATCAGGTCTAAAATAAAACGCCCTCTTCCTCGCGGCTACTTCAAATTATCTGAAATCTTCGTAAGTCAGCATAGGAAATATCTCCATGATAAATTCATTTCGTGTTTGTTATATAAATATTGATATTTCACATTTAGCACACAAGATTTTTTAGTCAAATTTATGGTTATTTTGTACAAACTTCGTAACTGACGTACTTAACTGACATTTACAGATGTTTTATTTGTCATCAATATCGTAACTTGAACGTCAATGTCTCTCAGTGATAGATACTTCAAATGTCTAAATAAGGTCGTTAATCATTACCCAGAAGGGTTCAAATTAAACGATCGCGTGTTCAGGAAAGAAAGAGTGTAAAGAAAGTAATTCAAGTCATAGATAAATACTCGTAGTAAGTACATGCAGCCATCGCGTCACCGCCCCACACTCGTTACCATCGCGCTCCTCCCCGATCTCACCGTCGCTCCACTGCCCTCTGAGATGGTAAACGCTGCCTAACAAGTGACTAGAGGCGACGAGGAAGTGATTTGCCTCTGCGAAGCCAACCCAGAATACTCTCCAACATATGACGAATTGACGGATAAGAATTGCAAAAAAATTGACTCAACCTTGAGGGTCGATACGCATCTGACGGAAAATGCGTCGCGTACTATCGCATACTATACTCGACGCACTAGCGCATCATCGGTTGAGTGTGAAAGGTTGGATGTTTTATTATACATTTCTCTGTTCTGGCGTTACGCGACCGATAATACGCGACGCATTTTCCGTCAGATGTGTATCGACCCTGAGATTCGGGCAGCATGTTGAATACTTAGTCGACCCGGAGAAACGACTACATCGCATATATAAATTACAGTAAGGTTTGATAGTCCTTATTTACTGTATGTAAACGCTCAATATACATGAGATAGTTAATGATATAGTTACCAAGCCGGCTCTACTGAGGCGTGCGTGCTTCGTGTCCATTGACGCACGTCACGGCGCGCATGTAAATATGTTTGAAAGCGCACGTCGTGCCTCGGTGATAGCGTGGGCTTCATTGTGATCCACGCTTAGGGTTACTCTGATTGGAGAACTGGAATATCTTGATAGTAAAACTTACTCAACGTAAAAGAGACTAAGATACCTTTTTAGTATATTGAAACGGACGGAACTTTTTTAACGGTTCGAAATGATAGTCCGATCCTTTGTCACTGGAATTGTGGAATCTTTAAAAGATTGACTACTTCAATTGCATCCCTAAAACTGCCTCCCGGTCACATTATATCATATGCAACACCATGAGAATCCCACATGACATATTATAATCCCACTATAATCCTAATAACAAAACCCTTTGACACTGCGCTGTTCTCCGCATATTCAGAAACCAAATCACAACCCCAAACCTAACCATCCTACGCACCCAGATCCCATCCTCTACCCATCTCAAAAACCGACTAAAAAAGCTTCTCTTATAGAAGTCTAATGACTAAATTTATTAATAGCCTACGACACACAAGGGTTATTCTATAACCTTAGCTCCAGGGTCAAATCTGGTAACCCTATCTGCATATTGACAGTGGACGTCCTTGTGATGCTCAGGCGCATCGTCAGATACTATGCGAACATTGTCTCATAGTCTGTCACGACGCCTTAGACCGTGTCCGACGTGGTACGTGACTTGCTTTCATTGTTTTACAGCAGACTTCTATCGTCTTCATTTGTGGAATGATGAGAAAACGCTGATGCTGTCTTTAGTAACAATAATAACGTTAACTGTCTTAGGTTTGATAATATAGTAGCATTGGCTATCATTGCAATAAGTCACACTTGAGTTGCGTCTAATTAGAAGTGATCAGTGCCGTGCGAGACACTCTTGACCAATTAGGGCAGTAAAAGTTCACATTTTCGTAACTTCTATATTCTCTCTCCGCCCTCTCTTTCTCGTCTACAACAGAATCATGGGACTTGAAAATTGTTTTGTAAATATTTTTTTTCACCGCGAATAAGTTCATGTTTGATCTCCAACTCGCAAGTGTAGTTAATGTTGCCTTTTCCTTTTTAACGTATTCCTTAAGCGCATCAAGTTATCGTATTTGCATAGGTTATGGGCCCACACCAGCCCTGAGGGTTCACTCACCAACTGTTACTCTATCTACGGCAGCGCCGGCGCACGGTAGCGTGCGTCACGCAAGCCCTGTCCGTTTTATTATTATTTATTGCTTTTCAATAATCTCTATACGCCGACAATATGAAACGCTGTCGCGTTGCATTCTCACTTGGAATGTAAAGTGAGATGTTACCGGGATTGTCGTAATCGTAGAGTTCGCGCTAGACTTTATGGCCGCTCTAGGGGCGATGTATAGAATATTTGCGTACCTGGAACAAATTCCTTTCGATATCAGAAATTTATGTGGTATTTACGAACATGAATTATTATTTATAGATGTCAGCGGATTTTCTACCACATTATCATCCTATTATATTTCCACTACAGATATATCTACTTTATTTCCGTTGCTTACCCTCAGGCGAGTCGTTATTAATAGCCGAACGTGTGCCTAAAAATGTCTTTTTCACCCAACTGCCCAGAATTTAATATTAATGTTTTTTGAGTATGTCTAAGCACGGTATGATTATGATTATCTTTATCTATGTGGTAGTCGTAGTCTCCTACCACTTAAAGGGCTTTACCGATTTGGGATCGCAAAGTGTCGTTAAATTCGTCCTTATCTCCGGGATTTCATAGCCCATTCATTCTGCAGTTCGTTTATTTTCTTTTAATGGCATTTAATAATAAGATACTTTTGATAATACAACAGTAATGCAAAATATTAACAACTGAATTGTATTGTTCCAGGTAACTTTCACTCCCGGTGCTCGTTGAAAGTCACCAAGCTCGGTTTGAAAGTAGTCCCTAGAGTCCTGGGTCCGGGTTTATCTCACCATCTGGCCATTAGAAACCGCTGGCAAATGTCATCTGCACTGTATTTATTGCACTATGATTGCTATAATAACACGTACGTTATAATAATGACATGTATAGTGCAATTACATAATTATGCTAGAATATTATTACTATTTAAATTACTTTTCGTATTTGTTTGATGTTATTATGGAAATCTGTACAATTGTCTGCCTTAATTGTGAGATGAGCGGTCGAGCGGTTTCCTTTCAAATTACACTTTGAGTGTATGCTTAGGTATTCTCAGGGACGTAAATCAGGGGTAAAGTATGAATTTCTACCTATATCCACTACTTCTTACGTAAATGTTCTTGACTTCTGAATAAAATCTCGCTGATTTCCCAGTTTTACTTAGGGTAAAAGATTTGGGGATTCAAACTGGTATGCCATTCGTTATGTAATTTACTTACGCACGTAACTTTTCGTGGTTTTTTCAGCTTTTTCAGCGATATTTTATCATTGCAGTCCATCTAGCATGTTACAGTGTCTGACACAATTTTTAAGACACCTCTAAATAGCTAATATAAAATTGGATGAAGAAATTAATCATTTTCAAGCATTTCACATTACGAATTTCTTCACATTTTGTAGCTTCATTACATTCGATTAAAACTGGGCCCAGCTAATTTCCCAATCGTTAGATAACCGACCAATCTTTAATTCCCTTCATGAATATTCATTCAAAGATAACAATCGGTTAAGTTGTATGTAAATTATTTTCAAATTTACGTGCCACCGCCTCAGTTGGATTAAAAAGTTAATTGATCCCAATTTTAATGACTATTCGATCTATAAATTAAAGTAGAAATGTTTCGTAATCGATTCAATGTTTTCAGTTGAAATCGATTTATCTATTTTTTGGGTTTTAAGCAAGAGTAGAAAAGTATTAGTTCGATTTTGAAATTGAGGAATAAATGTTTATTTCTATCCCTTGTAGGGTTAGCGCTCTTATTTTTTGGTTAAGACTCGGGTCCAACACAACTTAAAAAAAAAAACAAGACTAAACCGCAAACAGCTACCTCTAAATAAACCAGTCCTTAAAAACACTGGGTGTGATCATCGAAAGTTTTCGTTGGAATTAGACCATTATTTTTACAACCTATAACAATCGGGTAGTAATAATCGAATGTATAATCGAGTAATGATTCATTCGAATGGCGACATTGACCCACCGATGATCTGATCGGTGGCGTCAAACGTCTCGATTCTGCAGTAGAAAGTGTTGCTAGCGGGTGCATGCGTGGGCGCAGCGGAATAGGGCTGCCAACTGCCAAGAGAATAAACCTTGCCCTTTGCGTGTTTCTTACTCGTAGAACTGAGAGTGAAACAGCCACTGACACTAAGTTCGTGGCATGACCACGAGGTGACCACGAATACCACTTACAACTGAGCGCTTATGACTCGGATTACGCGTAAAGTTGTAAATTCCAAATAAAGGCAATAAAATAACAATTGTTAGACTACGTTAAGGTCTGAGCAGTAAGTATGTTAAAAACCCAGACCCATGTCCCATATCACGAACTCTTACTTTTTGTCACGACTTTGTGTCTGGTTTTCTCAAAAACCGTTCAGCCGTTTATTCGAAAAAAAGGGAAATACAGATATTTGTGCGGTACTAATATTTACTTACCTACTGTAATAATTACATTAATTTGAAATCATGATTCATGTTTTATGTGTTTTTGTTGAATTCTTAGAATCTTTTTTGCCGGAAAATTAACTGTTTTTTTTTTACAAAATTTAGCGACAATTGACAACCCTGAAACTATCCCACCTGCCTCATTCCGAATTCGGCGGCCGTAGATTTCCCAGTCCGACATGTTTACACTTTTACTTTTGGCGTTGCATTTTCTCTTGTTTTATGGCATTCATGGCGGTGATGCAATATCTCGGCAAACTATAAAACACAACAAATTTTCTACCGCCTACGCTGGAGAATTGGGTAAGTATTTCAAAAGTCTAGTGGAAAACAGCATTAATTTGATCATTGATTGGGATTAACACAGATTTTAAGTATCACGGCGTATTTTATTGTGGATAGGATAGGGTAACGGGTTTTTATCTTTTTCCATTGTAAGGGAACTAACTTAACTAACTTGGTATAGGTTGACTGACTAGCCCAAAGATCTTTAGTTTTAAAGATCTTTGCACTAGGTATATCGATATGGCATAAAAAATGCTCTCTAAGCAGGGGCGGGGCAGACTTGGTAAAAATACAAGGACGGGGATAGATTTTTCCATGGATCCTAGAAATTACGTAAAACTAGAAAATCGCAAGTAAAACCGCGGGGCGTAACTAGTTTATCATAATGAAACAGATGGGCCGCCAACAAGCTATGGTAAATTGGAGGGCCACTTACACCACACTGACACTTGCCTGCTAATGAGCCCCAAAACGACTGTTTAAAAGTTCAGCTAATCATCAGCGGTCTTCTTCAAAGAAAAACCTCTACACACCACTTAACATAATTCGGAAGGCGCAAAACACGCCTCACTCGTTCCGAAGCGTAGAATCTTGCGCACTAAAAATTTCATCAACATGCTCAAATTGCACTTGAAATTACTCTACTCCACGCGAGCAGAAAGTTTACGCTGCGTTTTTGAACTTAGCGGGCAGCAGAGCGAAAGCGATGTAGTAATCCAATACTGTTCAGTCGTTCTTGATAGCATATCGGTGACCGAGGCGTCTTAGTCGAAAAAACTTAAGAACACTGACGAAATCTTCAATTTCTTTTCAACATTTTTCCTTACCTAAATCAACACGAATCATGCTACTTACTATACGATGACAACACCGCCGCAGCCCGCTGTCACATCCACCACGCTGCCCGCTAAATCCAAAACCATGGCCTTAAAATCACATCCGCAAATGCTCGTACTTATTACCTGTAACTTACACCAACCTCTACATCTACACTGGTCCGTAGTAAAACCCCTGTTATTTCGAAACATTCAGTAACCAAGAGAAGTTTAACATGACTTCAAGCACGATTTTCATAATAATAAATCAGCAGAAAATGTGCCCTTTAAAATTTTATGGTGGGCACGAGTAAATTCAATTTTTCTTATCGAATGAGATTTCAATGTTACCCAATAAGGGTTGCGTGGCTGCGCCCGTGAATTGTAAAATAGCGGAGTAGAGAATGTACAGAAAAAGAGCCGCTAAAACAAGAGAAGTCACAAAATAAAAGTTCACAATAACATTACATGCAAACGTGTCGAATTGAATTCAATTGAATTCAGCGATTTTTGAAGTAGGTTAAACTAATAGGAAACTCCGGCGTCCGGCCATTACCAGAACTTGGACTATCAAAAAGGTTTGAACATAAATCTGCAAGAGTTGCAAGATCTCTTCGCCTGATGCTAGCATGCTGCAGCAATTGCAGGAGTAGCAAGAGTCAGCAATTAGAAAAGTCGAAGAAATGCATACACGCACACCACACTGCGCATGTAGTGCACGCAGTTTACCAGAACTTGATCCTCTGTGCATATCCTATTCGACGGCACAATTACCAAAACGCTCGAGGCTTTTTCTCGGATAATGCATCGGAAGATGCGGCCGCTATTGATTTTCGGAGGCCGAATTCTGGAATTAACAATATTACTGTTTTTATAAAGATTGATGGTACGAGCTTTTTGACGGAGATTTACTTTTGGATACGCCACTTGGTTTTGGAATAATAAATAGGTAGAGACTAGAGAGTGAGTAGTTCTTTAGAAAAGGCTTATGACCAGCTGTGGACTGATATTAGATAGGCTGATGATGATGATGCCTGTATAAGTGAGTATTACCTGTATTACTTGAAATAATGAGTCACCTAGGTTTCAAACTAAGTGGGTGCGACTGGGAGTCTAAGCGGATATTTTTTGTAGCCTCTGAAAGCTATCGAGTTCTACGAAATCCATACACGGGTTCACGGATCTGAACACGAGTAAATTACTTCCACTCAACTTAACTTTTATTGACGTCATTGTCATTGGTGAAATATTTTCGGTTTCCTTCCTCTTATTTAGACTCCGTCTTTGGCTAAAACTAACACAAGGACTAGCTACTCAGTCATGCAACTTCTCTTTTGTTTTACAAAAATTTAGCTGGTGTGTATTGAGATCAGTCAATAATGTTGATTATATACCTACCTGCGGGGTTCCGTAGCATATTTGTAGATTTCAGTGAGAGAGCCAAAATAATTGGTTTTGCCAAAAATACAATAAAAACTTTACTACGAAACCCTAAAAAACTCATAATTTTCAAACCGCTGCGCTGCACAGACAGTCGTCAAATCTAGTTATAGGGCATACAACCGAAGTCTACTGTTTTTCACATCATCCAATCGACAGTAAATCTGTTGTATTGGCAAGAAAACCGTGGGACGTGCCCCACGGTTTTATTTTAGTCTAGTCTATGCATATGTTTATAATTCCCACGACTGTATCTATTTTATTATTTTTTGGTTTTTAGTACATATTTTTTTTATTTTTTTATTGTTTTATAAAACCGTTTAACTTAAAAATTTTTTTTACCTATTTTTATTTTCTAGTTTTTAGTTTTTATTTTATATAGTACATTGTATTATACTGGTTGAGCACTTTCATTTGATACCCATATTGATGGGATCGATAAAACCTACGTTATCCGCCATTTTGTAGCGGCCGCCATCTTGTATTTCAATTTTTTATAGTATATTGTATTCTGCTTGTTGAGCCCTTTCATTTAAAACCCATATTGATGGGATCGATAAAACCTACGTTATCCGCCATTTTGTAGCGGCCGCCATCTTGAATTTCAATTTTTTATAGTATATTGTATTCTGCTTGTTGAGCCCTTTCATTTGATACCCATATTGATGGGATTGATAAAACCTACGTTATCCGCCATTTTGTAGCGGCGGCCATCTTGAATTTATAATGATAATGAATAAACATAATTGTATTGTCACCAAAATCCAAAGTGTATACAAAATTTCAGATTAATCGGTTGACAGGAAGAGGGTGAAATTTGAATTACTAAATTTGACCCAAGAAAGAAAAAAGAAAACGTGAGCTAAATAAAACCGTTTAAAAAGTAAGGAGTTCGCCAACAAATCTGTCGTCTCCAGACCCAGCTAGTTATCCATCCAGTGGTCGGCGAATTGTATATGTACTTATTCGTACATACACATGCCCCGGGGCCCGGCTGACGAGTGCGGAATATGATTAGTGTATTGTTGCCAGTTTATGTTTATTTATTTACTATGCAAATCGAATGAGACGGCAGAAGTTCGACGTCCTCGGCCAGTGGGAACGATGACCAATAAATCGGTTATGATGGGTAAGGAATATGATACGGCTACTATGATTGATATGCTCATTCTTTTTTGTTAGACTGATTGTTCCTATCTAGTGCTTGGTGATCCTTCTGAAGATTGGTTGTTTTGTTTATTTATTTGGAGTTATTTGACCCGAATATACTTACATTGCAAGTTCAATAAAAACTTGTTAAAATACTTACGTTGTTCTCTGCTCTGTCTGTTTGATGACATAGAATAGGTATTACATAGTATTAGGCGATTCTCCCTAGAGTCGATTAATGGTTCGCTACGGCACAGCACTACGGTGCCGGCACAACACTACGCCGCTTGGGAGCGAGCGAGAGAGACGATTCCCGCGCGATCAAGGAAGATGGCGTGCCTCCTTTGCGATATCATTGTTATTTAATTAATCGGTACCTGACCTAAAGTAAATCAATACGAGTTAAAGTAAAAACAGTGTTTAATTCACTAGTATCTACCATAATGTTGGAGCAAGAAAGCATCTAACAGTTTTCAGAATCGGGATCTGAGCAAAATCGCCCGCGAGTTTGATTTGTTTCAGCTTTTAGGTTAAAAGCAAAGTAACGAGAGAAAGCTAATTGGAAGTCGTCGTGTATTGTGATTATTGCTTCAGTCGTGCAAAAAAGTACGCATCGAAGTATTCGCAGTAAACCATCTACAATACCTACAGACTACAGAAACACGCGCGTCGTAACATGACGCTACTGTACTGCGTAGTCGGATTTGACAAAGTCTACAAGCCCGGAATACATACAAGTTTGTAGTATCTTGTAATTTCACCAAGGATATTCAGAGGTAACACTAAAGAACCGTGCTTTGGTGAGTTCATATCGTATTCTATTCAAATAAACAAAAACGAAATGAAACACAAAATGCCCAAAGTTGTACCTACTCTGTAAGTTCATTGAACCTGTTGAATTTTGGTTTATTGTGTAAGAGTGAATCTGGAATCTGGCATTAGTTTCTTCTCTATTATCTGGTGCTAAGGAATCACATCAAATTATAACCTGAAATACTTGTAAAATTGTGATGATGATTATATGGGGCAATGATTTTATGTTTAGGGCACCAACTGCACCAAGCTAGTCGCTTAATACCTTGACTGTTAAAGTAATTACCTTATCGAAATGTTCTGAAACTTACAATCTTGGTAATTCAAGAATGCATTATACATGTTATACTATATGTTCACACCGACCAAGTTAGTACAATTTAAAGTGGAGTCTGGAACACACTACCACTATAACTGTTCAGTGTGATAATGGTAAGCCTACAGAATCTATAACAAATACATAATAATCTTTACTCGCAGAACTATGAAAACAACAAAAGTTAAATCAACTTTACCGGAGTCAGTTGTTTAAAGTCAGAGTTAGTTAGTACTATTTACTAAGTTTGTTGTACAA
This sequence comes from Alcis repandata, assembly GCA_949125135.1. Classification (NCBI taxonomy): domain Eukaryota; kingdom Metazoa; phylum Arthropoda; class Insecta; order Lepidoptera; family Geometridae; genus Alcis; species Alcis repandata. Next base: position 1,683,379 of record OX421226.1, on the reverse strand, counting down.
TAACTATTATATTACTGCATTATTGAAAACCATGACATACTCATAAATATTATGATGTAAATAATAATAGTAAGCAATACTTACAAAATAGATTGAAACCGAGTGATACTAAATACTACCTATTATAGATTCTATGCGAATAAGTTAATAAAGTCACTTACAATTAATATATAAAGCAACTACTATGTCAGTGAAAGAGGTATTTTAAAGTTCATAACTGGTTAATATTCATAAATTGGACAGAATTAATGGACGGAGGAACGATCCAAACAATATTATATGGAATGTTCTCTCAAGTTGTTATCAATGAATAAAATGGTTGTACAAAAATAATATGTGTACCCACTCACACACATAATAATAATTAATCCACATGTTATAAGATTATTAAAAACTCATAATTACTTTCAATCGGTCACAATAAGTGATATTTGTTGCAAATCCTGTTGCGTTGATTGTACCTTGCACAAAGGTATACATAAAAGCTAAGTGTCTATTGATCACCAGAGTCCCAGCCTCTGAACTGAAATATACACAGAGGAATGAAGTATCTATTACAAATACAGTAATTCATTGTGATACTCTTTCATCGGTTAAAATAAAATATTTGAGTAGCAACTTCTTCAAATACTGATGGGTTATTTATCAATTACCACTTACAAGTAGACAACCTATTATTTCAGTAAAAGGTGATTTTACTGATGATGACTTAGTGCTAGTTTGTTTCTACTAGTTGTTTGAATGAATAAGGTGGAATAATATACAACACCTAATATTTTACTTGTGCATTTATTACATAATATGCTATCATGAAACTATGGGCAATACAAAGACTTTTTCAGTAAGGACATGCTCTTCCATACATTTACCTATGTCTAGTCCAGGCCTGTCCTTGCAAAATGATGTATGAGTCAATGGATTTTGAATAATATTATAATATAAAATGTGTTATGATTATTTATAAATATGGACCTAGTTGGCTGAAGTAAATAAATTATTATTATTGATACAATAATATTTCAATAGTAATGCTAGTTTGATTAAAGGATCAAACATAACAAATAAAATAAATTAACAACATGCTGTTTGACACAAGACAGTAAGAATTTAATTGAGCTTATATGGTATCTTTTTGGATATGAAAATGTACTCCTGTAATATTTGAACTTGCCTTTCTGACATGAAAGCAGAGTAACTGTATATCATTAACTAAACGTTCTGTTGGTGAGCAACTTTAACAATGTGGCATGTTTCACTAAGTTAATCAGTCGATTATATCTAAACATTTGTTCAAGTAACAAAATGGCACCTATGACATCATGCTAAATGATATGTGAGAGAAAATAAGTACACAGTCATACAGTTAGAATACCAAACCAAGTAATATAAATTGACTCATTTCTTCAGTGCTATAGTAAACAATTATTCTGAGGCTAACTGAATAAATTCCAACTAAATTAATTTGTGTAGTACTGCTACTGTACTGCTAGAAGCAGTGTATTGTCAGCCAAATGTCATAAATGATCTTATGTGTATATGATTGGTTACTGAACTAGAGTTGACCCTGTTTTCCAGTAGTTAACAGTGGAGTTAGGTAAACTAGATGTTACAGTCTCTTTTGCAGAGTTGGTTTATACAAGAGTCAAGACCATAAATTGAGATGAGCATACACATGAAAGATTTGCAAAGCAAAGCTGCAAATACACCAAGATATGACACGGAGCTATTCAAATGTTGGAATATGAATGGGTTAACATTGTTCCCAGTGGTTGACGGTTGATGGTACACCCGGAACAACAATTTCTTTTGCAGAGTTGGTTTATACAAGACCATAAATTGAGATGAGCATACACATGAAAGATTTGCAAAGCATAGCTGCTGATACACCAAAATATGACACGGAGATTCAAATGTTGATTAATATGAATGATGCAGATCAAACAAAACTTCTGGTCATAATTGCATATACTATTATCTTATGCGTTCAAGATTGGTTGTTAAACTAAAGTTAACCTTGTTCCTAGTGGTTGACGGTAGAGTTTGGTAAACCCGGAACAACAATTTCTTTTGCAGAGTTGGTTTCTACAAGACCGTAAATTGAGATGAGCATTTATACATGAAAGATTTGCGAAGCATAACTGCTGACACTCCAAAATATGACAGAGAGCTATTCAAATGTTGGAATATAAATGATGAAGATCACACGATAGCTCCTGCTTCTAATTGCATATATTTATTTTATGTTATTGGTTGTTAAACTAAGGTTAACCCTGTTCTCAGTGGTTGACGGTTGAGTTAAGTAAACTTGGAATAACAATTTCTTTTGCAGAATTGGTTTGTAAAATACCACGAATTATGATGAGACTACTAGTCATGAAGATTTTTGGAAAGTAAGGTTGCTGATATATAAAATATTACAAGAACCTGTAAAATGTTGCAACGTTATGATGGAAATGTGGCGACTGTCTCTAGTCTTATTTGCAAATTTCTAAAGTTACCACTAGAGGGCGCTGGTATGTAGTGTGTGAGTATAACCGCATGCGATCTTCGGACACGCATGTCCATTAGGGACCTCATCGGAATATAACCGTATGTTAGCTTTGAATAAACAGGTCTATTTTCGAAATTCATCGGCGTGTGACCGTATGTTAGCTTTGAATAAATAGGTCTATTTTCGAAATTCATCGGCGTGTGACCGTATGTTAGCTTTGAATAAATAGGTCTATTTTCGAAATTCATCGGCGTGTGACCGTATGTTAGCTTTGAATAAATAGGTCTATTTTCGAAATTCATCGGCGTGTGACCGTAGGTTAGCCTTGAATAAACAGGTCTATTCTCGAAATTCATCGGCGTGTGACCGTGTGTTAGCTTTGAATAAATAGGTCTATTTTCGAAATTCATCGGCGTGTGACCGTATGTTAGCTTTGAATAAACAGGTCTATTTTCGAAATTCATCGGCGTGTGACCGTATGTTAGCCTTGAATAAACAGGTCTATTTTCGAAATTCATCGGCTCGTGACCGTATGTTAGCCTTGAATAAACAGGTCTATTTTCGAAATTCATCGGCGTGTGACCGTATGTTAGCTTTGAATAAACAGGTCTATTTTCGAAATTCATCGGCGTGTAACCGTATGTTAGCTTTGAATAAACAGGTCTATTTTCGAAATTCATCGGAGTGTGACAGCATGCGATCTTTGGATACGCATGTCCTTTAGGAAACTCTTCGGAGTGGACCGCACCGAGAGATGTCTACAACATTGGGTGCACGAGTTCTACAAGCAGCACGGTGTGAGCTGCTACTGGGTGAACTTGCTGCTGAAAATGAAGCAAGCAGCACTGCACCCGATGAGCCGCACAGCCCGTCTGCTGATGGTGCTGTTCGACTATGGTCGCCACTGACGGCGACATCTGCATGAAAATGCACCATGGCATCACTTGAAGCGAAACGGTGATATTATTCTGGATTGTACGGTAACATGAACAAATGGGTCTGTAAATGACTTTCCTTAAAGAAGTATTATTGTTGATCTGTCAATTGAATATAGACTCATAAATGTTTGATCTTATTATCTTAATGACACCAAGTCTTACCTGAGGATGCTATGATGATCCATGTCTTATAGAATTGTTTTCCAACTATCACCATTATGCAATATATAATTGAATTATCATGTACACTAACATAACGAGTTCCGACCTCAACAAAGTTCTGGTGGTACGACGCATGGTTGTGGTCAAGTAAGTTGTCAACTTCTATGCAACAGGAGTTGAAGTTAACATTGGCTATGTCTGTGAACAGTGAGTCCGTGGCTTGGCTGCTGAATATGAAGCAAGCAGCACTGCACCAGAATGAGCTGCACAGCCCGTTGGCCGATGGTGCTGCTCCAGCATGGTTGCCAGCGAGGGCGACATCTGGACGAGAATGCATCATGCCATCGACATTTGAAACGATACGGTGACATTAATCTGGATTGGTAATATTCACCCATGGGTCTGTAAATCACTGTTTTCTTAGGAGAGTCTTATTCTTAGCTCTCAATTGAATTTGGACACACATGTGTCTGATGATATACCTAATAATTTTTAACTTATGAACACTATATTTTATTTGATAATATGTGATCTATGTCTCATGGCATTAATACACCTGATGTTGCCATGACATAAGTAATATCTATAATAAAATTTCAGATCTAACTGAATTTTGATAACAATAAGGTGCAGCGCAGACGGCACACTTTTTGTGCGATCGAGTCTGCGGCGCTCAAAAAGTCTGCATGGCGCGCAAAAAGTCGGTCGCGGATTTTTCACACACGACGCACATCTTCGATCAATACTTGGCGATCTCTGCACGATTTCCATAGCGTCTACGTCCCTACAGCTCTGCCGACAGAATGATCGAAGATGTGCGTCGTGTGTGAAAAATCCGCGACCGACTTTTTGCGCGCCATGCAGACTTTTTGAGCGCCGCAGACTCGATCGCACAAAAAGTGTGCCGTCTGCGCTGCACCTAACTGAACGATTTACGATCAACAGAAACACGAGTTTGATGCAACACCACATGGTCATGGTTGAGTAAGTTGTCAACTTCTGTGCAACAGAAGCTGAAGTTTAACATTAGTTATGTTTGTGAACAGTTGCTTCTGGCGCTATGGTGGTCCATCGTCCAGAAGACAGGCTTCTAATCCCGCGAGGGCGCGTGATGTGCAGGATGGCCGAACTATTAGGCGATTCTCCCTAGAGTCGATTAATGGTTCGCTACGGCACAGCACTACGGTGCCGGCACAACACTACGCCGCTTGGGAGCGAGCGAGAGAGACGATTCCCGCGCGATCAAGGAAGATGGCGTGCCTCCTTTGCGATATCATTGTTATTTAATTAATCGGTACCTGACCTAAAGTAAATCAATACGAGTTAAAGTAAAAACAGTGTTTAATTCACTAGTATCTACCATAATGTTGGAGCAAGAAAGCATCTAACAATAGAAACATGAGGACATATTTTAGGGAATCTATTTGGAAAACCCGAAAAATCGGTGTCACCGTGGGAAGCATTATGTTAAGGCTTAAAACAAAACTTAATAAAATGTTTAACACTTCGAAAGTCCATCACAACACCAAGACACGGAATTGAAAAGGCTCGACTTCATCGAATTCACTCAATATTCTAAAATCGATTCCAGCTCTCGATCGGCCCATTACGTTGATTGCGTATCGCGACTGTAAGGATGCGCGCGCACCTCCGCCGCACCACAAAGGCGCCGCCACGCGGAACCTAATCCTGGATCATCCCAGGATCATTATCCTGGTATAATGATCCGGGATCATCCCAGGATCGTTATCCTGGTATAATCCGGGATCCGAGGTCCCGTTCTACCAATCACCGAGCAATTCTATTTCATGGGTGCTCGTGTGGTATTTTTATTAGGCATCTAATGAACTTCCTAGTTTCGTTACAAAGTTGGTGCATAGTCGGTATGTTAATGAGTAGTAACATTTTAAGAGGCCATAAGTTCACCTGCGACTCGCAGAATAGTATTGGAAGCCGGTTGCGGCTACGCTTTTACTCGCCTTGCTTTTCTATTTTTCTTAGTAAAAATACTATGAAAAACGTGAACATTTTCTTGTGTTTTTAACCGACTTCCAAATTATATAATTAATCTTGTTGAAAATTGGTGAGACAGAAAAATTACTTGAATTATGACTGGATATTTTTTCATTCCGGAAAATGCTAACGAACAAAAAAATAATTTTTGGTTTTTCGATTCGTTGTACATGGCGTGCCGCGCTGTATTTACTCGTATACTTAGCTATTATAATGAGCATCGCCTCATCGGCATCAGCTTACATAACATCATATATTTCCTCCACAGGCTGCATTCGAGTAATTAAGCCAAAACAATACGATGCAGGGCTGCCATTAAATTTAAATACTCACCATTATCCGCCGGCGAGGTGAGGATGCGCGAGTTGCGCAAGCACTTGTGCCCGCGCAGCCGCCGCGCGCCTTCTGCGCAAATGTCAGGTGCAGTGTTGCCAACCCTGTCTAAGAGAAAAACTGTAGACTGTTGTTAAAAATTAAAGGCCCATTTCGACATTTTTTTTTCTTTCAGACTCGTTCCAAGTTACTTTCTAGGGACTTTCTCAAATGTCAAAACAGCTGACATAGTCGCAAAGCGACTCAAGCCCTAAAAACAACCTAATAAATTTTAAAAAAAAATGTCAAAACGGGCCTTTTTATTTTTTGACAACTTTAGCTCTACTCAATACTCAATATTTTATTGCAATCCATTATGAAATTATACATATGCAGGTCTTAAATAACATATTTTAGATGGGTCAAACAGATAGGTTTAGAAAAGTCTCAAAAATCGCATACAAGTGCTCTCCCCGTTTAAGTTTCGCAGTATGCAACTCAATAATGTTTAGGTCAAATTTTCGAATAAGTTCGCATATGCCACCAATAATGTCGTTCTGTCCGCGCCCAGACGTCTTTAAGAGCTCTGAAAGTGATAGGCACAGTTACTCTGACAGATTTCTCTTGAGTAGCTTGGATGAGGCGCGGACGGCCGGACATTGGCTGCATATTCGAAATGATTCGGAAACACGATGATTGCTGAGTCACAAAACTTTAATTTGCTGTAACTTTAAGTTTAAAGTCCGGGATTTAAGTGTTATTTGTTTTGTTTCTTGTCGTGCACACTAGTCCTTTGCGTAATCAAAATCGGTAAGTTGTGAATATTGGACTTACATTTAAAACATCGCTTAATCTCCTAATGATGCTCGTCCATGCTTTTGATTAGGTTTTCAATTCCTAGATTTGTTTTCTATTTCTTTTGTGATGTTTCAAACTGCATTCGTCAATGTTTTGATGCTCGTTGCTCACACATGACACGTTGCAGTCATGTGCAAACATAACTGTGTTCCGGTTGGAAGGGCGTTGTTTCCAGTGAAATTACAGGGCAAATGGGAGATTAAACAACTTATATCTCAGGGTGACGAGCGCAGTGCTGTGCCGCGCAGGGTCTTGAATTCTGCGAGTTCAAAATTCTGGGTGGCGCAGACCTGTTATGGGCAAACGTGACGTTTAACATCAGGCGAGCGATTTGATCGTCTCGTCACTCAATCTCATAAAAAAAAAAAAAAAAAAAAAAACACATTTCGAAGCCGTCGTCGTCCTGGCCATCGGATTCCCACGCGGGCGAAGGTCGCTCACGACTCGATTACATCGATTGCAAAACAATCGATACCACGTGTCCGCGATTCGATGCTGTGGTCTGTGATTGATGTGACGCATCACTAGGGCTGAAGATAAACATACTGACGTACGAGAATTTGGGAAGTAACCTGTCAGTGGAATGTAGAAACATTGTGCAATATGCATGATGTTTTTGAACTTGTTTTTTTTTTTAATTTCTTATTCAAATGACAAAATTAAGTCCTATTTCTATTTCTTGAACGTGTTTCTAGGTCATACACGAAATGAGCAACAGTGCAGACTTTATAATATGGATATTATCTTGTTTAGAATTATGACCCAAACCCGAAGATTCAAATAGAAATACAGACTACACCCAGGATTTTTTCCTGGAGGGCCGGTCTCATTAAGCTTCAAAGGCAAAGCAACAGGCAACAGACACCCACTACCTATTCCTATTTACGTATTCATCTAAATTGGCCTTAATAGCATCCTTAGCGGTCTAGACGATAAGAAAATGCCTACAATAGGCTCTAATTTGGCGCACGCGATCGCTAATAGCTATTCTAAGAAGCCCAGAATCACTAGAGGCCTGAAACATGCAGCTAATGCTGCTAGCCATTTATGCGCTCGCTGTGAGGTGCTTACTAACAATCATCATATGAGAAATAATAGTCCTGGTACTTGCTACTGTGCGTGACCTGAAACTTGGTCCTGGCTATGTCCCTAACGACTGGAATGCCAGGACTTTCATCTCGCTCTATCGGCTAAAGAAAAAGTCTGATATGTAAATGTATCTTTCCAGCCCTTCGTGGGGATTTTTTTCGCTCCTGGAGAAGTGGATGTTGTGTTTGTAAACACACTGATTGATATTCACCCAAATGTCCACCTCCAAGGCTTTATATAGGGTCTCAAATTTACGTTTTTTTGCTAGATACCTACGTACTTTTTTGTATGACTACAAAATAATCAAAAACCAAAAAATACATTCCTGGCATTCGCTGTTGTCCAAATGTTTTGATACCTACGAGTACGACTCAAAATAGTAAATGCCTAGTAATGAAACCTGTTTATTCGAAAGGTCATCACGTTTCGTAGCATCTGCAGCATTCGAATAATTATTATTATGGTATTTTATTCGTAGGCAGGCTAAATTCTGATCCTATGGCCTTTTTAGCTTTAGTTTGGTATGTTGATTGAAATAGTTCTTACAAATACTGAGGACTAAAGTCTAACATCACTGACGTTGCACCATTAGGTTGGCAATACATATACGAGTACCTGCACAGAGTCTAATTAAATTTGGCACAGATATAGAGTGAAGTACTTTTTATCTTTGAAATACAATATACTAACTATAAAGTTTGAAAACATTCCGAAAAACTAGGCAACGTTAAAATACATTTGGAAACTAAATTTATTTTATAGTTATTACTGCACTTATTAGAGCACAGGCCAAGGTGTGAATGCGATCGACGACGCTTGACAGATCGATCATGGTTCAAAATGACAGTATTGTCCAGCAGTGGGTCTGAAATTATGATGATGAAATACAGATGCCTAACTCATGTACCCGTAATGACTTTACGGCAATAACCAGATTAACGAGAGCTACCCAGTCGATATCTCAAACGGACTCAAACCTGACACCAACCGGGCCCATCCATATTTCCATACATATTTCATAAACCGATCACAGATAAGGATCCGTTCATTTTCAAATTTCACACCGTAAAGTGCAATCAAAGGGCGTGTAATCGCTCAGGGGTATCTGGAGCGTCTAATCACAGAATAGGGATTGCCAGAGAGAGAGGTTATGCTTATGCTGTTATGGCTCGGTAGTTTGCGTCTGGATTAGACTTAGCTAGATAGACGAACTCTTTATTATTCATAACAGAAATTCCTAGCAAAAGTACAATATAATAATGCTTAAAATTAGTGCCACTACTGGCGGCGTTTATGAATTTACAAACCACTTTTCGGTGAAGAGAAACATCGTGAGGAAACCTACGAGTACATACACTACATACGTCCGGAACAGAAATTCAATGGCGTATGTGATCCACCAACCTGCACTTGGCCAGCGTCGAGGGATACCACCTATTTAGCCTTCGAGGTTAGATCTGGTATCCCAGCACTGGGATGAACTTTTGAAGGTTGCTGGGAAGTAAAAGTTTTGAAGAAAGTCTGCAATCTGGGTAGACCAGGTATCCTAGCAGTAGGATGATTGAAAGGTTGAGTGAGATGTAAAAGTTTTGAAGAAAGTCTTCTATCTGGGTAGACTTGGTACCCCAGCACTGGGATGATGTAAAAATTGTGTTGATAAGTAAAAGTTTTGAAGAAAGTCTTCTATCTGGGTAGACTTGGTACCCCAGCACTGGGATGATGTAAAAATTGTGTTGATAAGTAAAAGTTTTGAAGAAAGTCTTCTATCTGGGTAGACTTGGTACCCCAGCACTGGGATGATGTAAAAATTGTGTTGATAAGTAAAAGTTTTGAAGAAAGTCTTCTATCTGGGTAGACTTGGTACCCCAGCACTGGGATGATGTAAAAATTGTGTTGATAAGTAAAAGTTTTGAAGAAAGTCTTCTATCTGGGTAGACTTGGTACCCCAGCACTGGGATGATGTAAAAATTGTGTTGATAAGTAAAAGTTTTGAAGAAAGTCTTCTATCTGGGTAGACTTGGTACCCCAGCACTGGGATGATGTAAAAATTGTGTTGATAAGTAAAAGTTTTGAAGAAAGTCTTCTATCTGGGTAGACTTGGTACCCCAGCACTGGGATGATGTAAAAATTGTGTTGATAAGTAAAAGTTTTGAAGAAAGTCTTCTATCTGGGTAGACTTGGTACCCCAGCACTGGGATGATGTAAAAATTGTGTTGATAAGTAAAAGTTTTGAAGAAAGTCTTCTATCTGGGTAGACTTGGTACCCCAGCACTGGGATGATGTAAAAATTGTGTTGATAAGTAAAAGTTTTGAAGAAAGTTTTCTATCTGACACTTCCTAGTCTGTGTCTAATCATATTTATGCGTACAGCATTCCCCGGTTAATTGTGTTCGTCCATCTCCTGCGATGGGACAAACGCCCGTCTCATCCTTTACGTTTAATGGTTTCATAAAATCTGGTCCGATTCGTCACGTACTTACTTTGTTATTAGAATGTCTTCCGTGTGACCAGGCGGCGGCGGCGGCGGCTGCTATCCTACTAATACAGGGTTATGAGGAAAGGGTATGCTGAGCTGAAATAAGGCTCATACTACTTATTATGTATCATCATCATCATCATTATAGTATTATTATGACGACCTGTTTGGCTCAGCGGTAGTGTATCCGCCTTATAAGCCAGAGGTCCCGGGTTCGATTCCCGGCCGGGCAGAAGTTTGAATGATGAATTTAAATATCTGTTCTGGGTCTGGGTGTTAGTTGTCTTTGTGTGTATTCCATGGCATCCCCGACACAGGGTATCCTAGTGGGGAGCTGTGAGTGTGAAACGTTTATTTATTTTTATGAACAACTTGTACTATGGGGCCAACCCTGAAATCGAGAAAAAAATATCAGCTGTTCCATAGAAAAATGTCTATGTGACTAAATAATAGAAATATATAGAGACAATTTTTTTTTGTTTACACCAAATATTACAGACAAACAACTTATTATAAAACTTAAAACTAGTCATAATGTACCAATACAACTACTATTTAGTAGTTATATATTATAATGTATGGGACAACAGTTTTTTTATTCTTAGATGATGTGTTATTATGTACTAATAGCATTTTTCAGCTTACAATACGTTTTCAATGTACGTTTTTGTACGTTTTTTCGTCTTAGCAATGTCCAGGTTTGTGTGTTTGTATGTTTAATGCTCAATCACGCAAAAATGTTAACCTATTATTAGTCTGTATTTATCTGGAAATAGTATTTTATCATCAGGTTGATCGAGTTTAAAATGCACTAAATCTTATATATCCATCTAATAAAACGTTAACAACAGTGTTCTTGTTTTATTATAGTTATCTTATATCAAAGTATGATATGTTAATAAAGTTATTATTATCAACTTATTTAGAATGTTATGATAAGTAACTATAACTAAGTATTTACACAGCGTTTAACATAACCGTTATCTAGGGAGCGAACGTAAAATTTTATTGCATGAGAAAAATTAAATCGGCCAACCAATGTGAGAAAAACTACACAACTAGGCAAGTACATAATAGAAAAATGAGTTTGTCTGTTTGTTATTTGTATTTTTGTTGAACTTAGTGGTAACCATAGAGATCTAGTTTCTGAGATCTGTGGTGGTAACTAATCTATGCCATTGCCCCTCGCCTACATTTTTAGGTGCATAATAGTGCATATGTTATCTTTTTTTAAAGTATAGGTAATATTTATTTACCTGAGACTAAAATAAATATTTTTTTTTAAATTAGGTATTCTTTTTATTTTTTACAATATTTTATGGTTCAGTTGATATTTCTGACAAAGAAACGCATGCCCATTGCTCTCCTTTTAAGGTAATCTAGTAAAACTTTGTTTACGGTGCTGAGATAGTTCTATTTACCTCACCACGTTTGCGGTAACACTGGCTAGACAAAAAGGATCGGGTTCTTTGTCCCTTATTTTTGGGGTTCCGTAACCAAAAAGTGTCAAGGTCAACGGAACCCTATTATAAAGGCCACACCGCGCCGGCCACAGGCTGCCTGTCCTTCTAAGGGTTGTATTGTATTGTATATCTGCTGAATGAATAGAATGAATGAATAGTAGCTTGTAGTTCATAGAAAACGTGTTATTACGGTGGATATTTTGCCAATTTTCTTTTTTGAACTCTTATATCTCAGAATGTATTACTTACGAGGTTTTATCAGTAAATACTTTTTGTTTGTAATCATTTACGCAGTCGGTTAACAATATACTTTTATCGCTGAATTCCAAACTACGTTTTTTAACATAGTGAACGGTAGGAAGGTATTCACTGTGTGGTGATACGGGACCCTTGGTACACGAGTTCGACACGCACTTGTTTCTTTTTTTTCTGCCCTCTTGCGGTCGGCGCAGGAAGTTTTATATAACTCTTAAGTTTTTATCGGCCATTTTACACGGCTTGTGGTTTTTGATATGGATTACGGATCTCATTCTCATGTTAGAATCTTTTTAATTTCTTTGAAAGTCGCACGGGTTTTTGTGATGTTTAATGGAGTAGGTATAATCTGAGGATATAATCCTTTCTTAGAAGCGTCTACGGTTCTTTGAAGGTTACCTAATGTTATTATATGAAGGTTCTTTTTTGACTTGATTTTTTTGGATATCCTTTGTCCATGGCTTCTCTATTTGTTTAATTTTCTAATCCCTGCCCAGAACATGGATTTTTTAAATTTATAATTAATGCTGTCCATACAAGAATCGAACCAAGGACCTCTGGAAGCCAGACGGATATTCAAGCCGTTAAAAAGAATTATGACAAGGGTTTGCCACTGTACTTCAATACAATAATAATTGGCGCAGACCTGAGACCTCGCGACCTCTAAATCTTAACAACCCTACATCGTATTTGTATGAGTTACTTGCTTGCAAAATTTTATGAAGACTGGATCAACATTTTACAGCCAGAATAAGATAATTTTAAAAAACAAGCTTTTATGTATTGTCATCGTATTTACACACGTACTCGTATACCAAGTTTCAGCTCATTCGGACATCGGGAAGTGGTTTAAAATTCAGTTTGCAAGACTCCACCCGAGCAAATATAGTCACATACTTATATTGCAAGTTAAATAAAAGCTTTTAATAAATAGATAAATGAATAGAACTTCTAAAATATAAAATTCTCGTATCACAGTGTTTGTAACAAAACTCTTCTAAAACGGTTTGCCCGATTCTTATGAAATTTTGTGTGAATATTCAGTAGGTCTGAGAATAAGACGTAAAATATTTTTCATACCCCTAAGTTTTGACCATGGGTCAAACCGCGGGGCGCAGCTGGTATCAATATAAAACCAATTCACGCTTGTTTGTTGACTTGTTACTTTGATACCTTCCCTTCGCCGACAAACAAACAACACAGCTCCATCAGTTATCTCGTAACAAATCCATCACAGTTCCGCCGATCAATCATGCATTGACAAACGATACGGAAGGTTAGCAAGGATGCGTGAACGCGGCGCGTGCGCAGCGGTCACGCAGCGATCTGTATCGGTAGTGTTTGTTTGTTATATAATAGACGGCATTTGGAGTCACTCTGTTAAAATGTAGTATGCTTTAAAACTGTCGTTTTGTTTAGATTTTATTGAGTGGCTTGGTTCAATCGCAAAAACAATTTCGGTAGCGTTTTCGATTGGTGTTCGTCCGAGTTTGTTACAGAAACGCTTAGAAGAGATCGCCTGTAAAACGTCACTCTTAGCAATAACACCGCCTTCTGTGCCTGTCTGCAATGATTTACTGCGTGTTTTTTCCTTTTGTAATGTTATTGTTTGCACACGCTACACTTGACCTAGATATATCAGATAAATAACAATTAATTACAACAAACTTCAGATTAAAAAATAATAAGTGCAATGCAACTATGTATTATAAAACTTCTTGATTATCTCGCTCACTCTCGCCTACATGACATTTGTAATGAGAAAGACAGTGTCGAAGATAACGCTGAGCTTGCCAAAAGCTGCGCACGCGCTCGCGGCTCACGATTCGCGCCTTTTGTCGTGCACTTGTGAAATTGTGCGTTCTTGTAGTTTGTAACTGGCAGTGGAGTACACAGTAGAAGAGAGTATTATGTAACCAGTGGTCTCAGATCAAGTAGAAGGCAGATAGAGTCCCGCCTTAGATACAGGTGAAGCCAAAAAAACTACCCTACTTCCCGTGTACGTATACTTCAAAAACATATTGACGCATAAAAACTACCGTTATTTCTATAGGTACCTACTTATTTTTCTTGTCCACGTTCTCTGAGCAACTGACGTAAGAATTGAAGATTGATTCGGGTAGTTTTTATGCGTCAATATGTGCTTGAAGTATGCGTACACGGGAAGTAGGGTAGTTTTTTGGCTTCACTTGTATCTAAGGCGGGACTCTATCTGTCTTTCTTCTTGATCTGAGCCTGTGGTTAAGTCTCGATTCCACTTTATGTTATTTTTCTGTAACTTCTCGTTCGTCCATTAAGTTTTTGTAGATCACTTCGTCCTGCGGCCCTCACGACTTGGCGATACCATCTAATGGGCATTCTTGACCGCACCCAAATGGGTTGGTTTTTTCAAAAGCACCGTGACGAAACTCCATTAGGGTTGACATGTCGTTAAATAAAGGGTTGTCTCGATAAAGATGTTTCTACTGTGCTCTAGGCTCTTATCAGGCTAATTCTTGAGTAACTGACATTGTTTTTGTCCCCTTCGTTCCTAAGTTTCGCTCCCAAGGGTGACAGAGTTATTCTCTCAGATCATTAATCTTTTAGCACATCATACCGTCTCATGAAGAAATATGCGAAAAGCCAATTATTTTTTAAATTTGTGTGCTTTATTCACTTCTGTAATTAATGCAATATTTTAACCTTATCTTTATTTTTTTCCAGGTAATCTACAAGATCAATGTTCAAAAAACACGTAGTAGCTGTTGGTAAGCTGCAACAAGTCAATTGAGAGTTGAGACGAATATACAGGACTAATTATAAAAACACAAACAAATCTTCTAAACTACTAAAATCGACAAAATAAATCACGTACTTATTTTTTTTAAATACAAAAAAACATAATGCACCTCAAAGGTTGCGTTCGCGTTCCTACAAAAATCCGCCAAAAAAAACTAGTTCGGCTTTTATTATAACATCCACTTTTATCGCTCTCAGATAAATCGAAAAGCTAAAAGGAATAGGCAAGAGTGAGATAAACCTATAGAAAATACCTTGTAACCTAAAATGTTTAAACTCCGCTGATAAGAAAAGTATTCGGAAAATGTGTGTCGATGCCAAGTCGATGCACTCGACATTTTTGGAATCCTTCTATATTCGGACCGTGACATGAAAGCAAGATAGCCAAGATGCGCCAGTTACTGTAAATAAAATCATTAAACGAGTAAAGTATAGTAAAATATTAAGCCTGTTACAAGAGATTATCAAGCATTGAAAATTGCCAGTCCTGCCATTAATTTCTCAACCTCCAAGACCGCACTCGACCGAAATCATAACTTAAATCAATTACGTACCTCATGCTTGTCCTCAGCCACAATTACCATGGCTCAGTGACATTGAATTAATGCCTCTGTCAAGTCTCCCTCCATACAATCCGGTCCCGAACACGGCACCTTAAAACCCCTGCTGTTCCCAAAAAACTCGGCACTCTTCCCGAATCGAGACACGACCGAAATCAACTGAAAAACTTCATCCTCAGCGGCAAATGTAAAGTTGCACCAAACGGCTATTTAAATTAGGATCCAAAAAGTAAACAACATCCAGGAACGTAGTTCAATTCCCCCTTTTTGGTCCACGGCCGTATCTCGGAGTTGATTGATGGGCCAGCCATCGGGGGCCACTTCGTAATGGACTTCTGACGTTGATTTAATAAAAACCCTTCATTAGACCATCAAAAGCCGCCGGGGTCAAGTCCGGACGACGTACATGCAGTAATTATTTGAAACTGACCACGAGAGCAATTAATGCTAGATTTGTGAAGAGGCTTTCTCTAATGTGAATTGACTAGATTTTCCTGTTCAGAACAAATCGGTCTCTGTCCCTCCATAATAAATGGGACACATTAGGTCGGGTAAAGTAGTATGTATGAACTTGTAATAAAATATCTTTGGCTATACTATTTGTATCGGGCTGGTTTTGGTATCATTGAAAGTTTAAATTTTAACATAATTCCAAATTCAAATCAGGAAAATGTGTGATTTTCATTTTTTTTTCGTACTGTCAAGATGAGTGAATCTAATGAAGAAATTCGATACATTTTAAAATTTTACTACAAAAAAGGTAAAAATGCAACGCAAGCCGCGAAAAAAATTTGCAATGTTTATGGACCTAGTGCAGTGTCTGTGAGAGTAGCACAAATTTGGATTAAGCGTTTTCAATCCGGAAATTTTGATGTCAAATATGCACGTCGCTCTGGTCGCCCTATTACGGATAAAATGGATGCCATTTTTGAAAAAGTGGAGCAAGATCAGTAGTTACGACGTAGCTGAAGAACTGGGAATTGACCACAAAACAGTTTTGGCGCATTTGAACAAAACTGGGTACACAAAAAAGATCGATATTTGGGTACCTCACGAGCCCACTTCAGCCCACTGAAAGAAACCTAATGAACCGTGTACTCATTTGTGATTCTTTATTACGAAGTAATGAAACCGAACCATTTTTGAAGAAGCTGATAACTGGTGATGAAAAGTGGATCACGTACGACAAGAACGTGCGAAAAAGGTCGTGGTCAAAGGCCGGTCAGGCTTCACAGACTGTGATGAAACCCGGGTTAGCTCGCAACAATGTGATGCTGTGTGTGTGGTGGGATTGGAAGGACATTATTCATTATGAGCTGTTACCACCAGGCAGGACCATCGATTCTGAACTCTACTGCGAACAACTGATGAGATTAAAGCAAGAAGTTGAGAGAAACCGGCCGGAATTAATCAACAGAAGGGGGTGTGGATTTTCATCATGATAACGCTAGACCTCACACATCTTTAGCCACTCAGCAAAAATTAAGAGAGTTTAGCTGGGAGGTGTTAATGCATCCGCCGTATAGTCCTGACCTTGCACCTTCAGATTTCCACCTGTTTCGGTCTCTTCAGAATTCTTTAGGTAGTGTCAGGTTAACATCACGAGAGGACTGCCAAAACCACTTGTCGCGGTATTTTGATCAGAAGTCCCAAAATTTCTATAGCAATGAGATCATGTCCCTACCTACAAGATGGCAAAAAGTTATCGAACAAAATGGTACCTACATACTTTAGTTAAATGTAAATAAACTATTTTAAAAAATGTTTGAATTTTCTCAAAAAATGCGAAGGAACTTTTTACCCGACCTATTATTTGTTTTGTTCTGAACATTGTTTCGTCCAGCATAGACTTGTGATTAACGCGGACTACCTTGTGTGATGTTCAGTAACGACAACTCATGATTACGGTTGCTTAGAAGTTTAGAAGGTACCGGTTTAGTCAACGATGAGTCATCTAATCATTCGTCTGAATTAAAAAAACTATGACACCAAACGTAGCAATTTCATCCCGTTACAGACCAAACCAAGCCGTCTAGGCCTCGCATGGAATTTCCCTTCCAAGCTCACCCTCTCCATATCCATGTCCAATCCAAAGCCAGTCGCATCCATTTCTGCGTACGTCTAAATAAAGACTTCAGGTCGGCACGAGTCGCGAGGAATGCGTCGGTAAAAACACGATTGTTCAAATTCTGGTCCATTTATCAGGACCACCTCGGCTCTTCACAAAAAAACATGCCCTAAGGTCAATGCTCAATTAGAACAGGCTCTGAGATCCCCATCACTCACCAATACGTATGGCATGACGTGGAAAGATTGGCAAACGGATATTATAATTAACGGGTAGGCCTGACTGTCCGTGTGTCGTAATAAATAGCCACAATCCGTCATGAATGAAGATGTTTTTCATTTTGTCCCGTTCTTTTAGAACGTTTGGCCTGGAATTGTATTGAAGTACTTATAATACAGATTCGCAGTTTAGTAACGGTTATGCTCGTTAATAACTGAAAGTGTAACAGTTTATCAATGAATCTCTTGACTTTGTATGAGGATGTATTTGCAAGGGCATAAGTTCAAAAGATTTTTTTATCCATCTTATCTCGGACGCCATTTTCAATTCAAATTCAAATATTTTTATTTCGGACAACAACGGATCCATAATGCAGCAGGAAAACGATTGGAAGCAATACAAAGTTTTTGCCGACATTTTGAACTAATTTGGACTTAAAAATGCCATACGTATACACAAGAGCAAGCGACACCGCGGCGCAGCGCGTGTTATCACGACCATAAAAATTGCACTTTTTTACTCTCACTTCTTTGACGGATAACAAAATTCGGCAGCTTTAATAACACTCGAGCTTTTATTTTCTCATTTTTGGGCTACCAAAATGATGCGTTCCTTCGCACTTAGACCCATCATTGCAAGGCAATTTGAATATTTGTTATCTTCTTTTTAGCAGCCTCCGCACATGCAGGGACTTTAGTATCAGCAATCGGCGATTGATTACATCGATGGGGCTCGTCATTTTAAATGAAATATTGTAGCTTGGGTCATTTTTAGGAACAGAAAAGGTCGGCGCTGACGTTGCGTTTGTTGGTCTATGAAATTTACTTGTAGCTGCTAGTTTTATTGTGATGGATTTACAGGGTCGAAATCAGAAGCGGGAACTATGTACTGATACTAAAGACTCGATAGCACGTGATAGCACCTAATAGCGGCAAACAGTCCATTGTACTGGTTGCTTAAATCAGCCTCCACTGTCTTTTGCATTCTGCATTTTTGCATCCCACCTTTTTCGCAGAAACTTACTATCAACAAAGTGGCTGACCGCCTCTGCAAAGCAGCGTTTGCGACTTTGCGCAGTCCTTAGTAATTTTAATTTAAAGTTTCCGCGAGCTTCGTCTTTTTTCCTTCACGCTGGGTTGTTAATACATGCCTGAATTCTCAGAAAATCCTTGATAAAATTAGATACCCTTGCCTCTACAGAGGGCGTATTTGCGCAAACGTTTCGCGACTCAGCAGGTGTTAAATGAATTATTCTTCGTGTAAAAACTCATAATGGCCAATCGAGATACAAAAACGAGGAAAACCCCTGAATGACTTGTAGTTTTTTTGTGTTTTGCATAAACACTTATGTCAAAACAATTAGGCAAAAAAGGGTAGGCACGACTTACATCCATCATACGATCCAGCTTTTGTTTGCCGCAATAGTTCGTCTGATAATGTTTACCTGTTATGCTATAAGCGTAGATAATTTGCCTGTTATGACAACAGTTAGATTGATGATCTACCATTTGAGGTATTTCCACGGGACTATGATGACTGCCTCCAAAGAAGGGTGAACAGTCTCTTCCGATAAGGCAAGGCACATATTTAAGATAAGTTCATTCTGTAGATAAGTAGACGTACTACGATATCTCCTGACTTCAGTGCAAGAGGGCAACATCTAGTTCTACAATGGCTTTTTGTTGACGAGAGAAAACCTTTATAAGATAACCGGCTGTCTTCTTTTCTATGGTAAAACAGAGCACACTTGCAATAAAAGCAATTGGCCTGTTTTCGAAGTTCGTCGTATTTTGACAATAAATGAAAAATCTCTGGATTCCTAAAAACAGGTACCTAGTATCAACAACTCTTTAAAAGCGTTTTGTCCATACTTGCTGGCGCGTGTCCGTTATTATTATCTCAACTAATATGAGTCGCTCCGCTAAGTGACGATCATCGTTTGATAACCAGTCTGCCTGCAAGTGCAGGTTTTTGTTCAAATTCTTTGTCAAACACACACGAAAACGAAACATGCGGAATGTTGGTTCAACACTGAGTACTCCGTAATGTGTTTTGGGAACAGTTTGCTCGTTGCTTTTCTGTCCTGAATTTTATTAAATCACAAATGAACAACACATTCTCACATCAACATAATAAACTATTACAAATAAAAAGTAGAGTCCAAGTCATTATGCGCGAATAAGGTGCTCAAATGACTGACGACTTGAGTTCGTTTAATAGCAATGCTAAGTCTTTGCCGACGCCAGCAACGGTCGTTTGTTCTTTCTACCAGCTGTTCTGAAAGATCCAAAACAGTTTAGTTCATAACAACTAAGAACCTAAACTTTACCCGCTAAAATCAATGAATCTATAGAGAAGTTCAGGACGTCTGATAAAATAAATCAACTTGTGTTGAGATCATAAAGTGAACTAGTTCAGTAAATATACAGTGCGGCTAAGTTATCTGAGGAAGTGGGAGCTACTATCGTAATTCCTGAACAAACTGATAGTCTCCTAAAGAAAATTATAGTTCCATTAACAATTTATCTGTAGAGGAATTTATAAATAAGTGGTTCGCACTGTACGTAGCATAGAATCTAAGTTTTCCTACTGACCCCGAATTCAAAACAACGCAAACAGACCCTGCTGAAAATAATAACTAAGTGATATAAAAATTTAACTTAAATTTATTTGTTGTTTTGTAGTTTGAGTTAATTTTGGGTTCTTGTGTTTGTGTAGTCATGTTAAATAAATTAACAGCTACAAAAATAACTACAACTTTCGAAACCACAGAAATAGATTCACGCCGTTTTATCCCGGAAAAATACTAGGTCTCCAGGATGTTATTGAAAATTATAACCGTTATAAATTTAGGCGTACGGTTCCGCAAGATTATCAGCTTATGCCAGATTTGTGTCTGACAAAGACAAGACAAAAACTGTTATTGTTGTAACAAACTTTGTTGTTTGAATATGAATAAGTAGGCCGGTAATTAGCAAGGTATGCCACACGGCCGTCTTCCGTCTTCTCAGTTAATGGGCTTAGTGATGCGAATAATCCGATTAATTACGTCAATCGAGATATAACTGACTCGATTACATTATGTTTATGGTCGATTAGTCTGACAAGCATTGAGGAAAGTAACCAGAGCGTGCTACTTCCTTTCCTTGCTGTGATGTCTTCCAGTACTTACAATTAGCATTACTACTTAGCAGTAAAAATAATCTAAAACGAATTAACAGAATCTAATATTATAATTATTTCAATTCTTACGATTTTAATTGTTCTAGCATACAATAGAATTTCTAATTTTAAATACGAAATAATTATTTAAAATAGCAATAAAATTATGATTTTCGAAAATCGGGTGCAAGATAATGTGATGTGACTTAAATAGAGGTATAGAAATAATTTACTATGGAACGCACTTGTAATTGCTTTTGAATAAAAACACGAATATGATCAAAACTACAATCGAAGTATGCGAGTATGCGACACAATAATACGCGAATACTTTCGTGTTAATTAAAACAAAATACGTCTGGAATCCTTGTGTATCGAGAGACGTGTCAAAAACGTACTTTAGACAACAATAATCTTCACAAACAGATACTAGGTATTCAGGTACATACTTCTTTCTGTGAAATCTACAATAGCCGAGACACAATGGCCAATACACGCGAGTGGTAGCACCGTTAAGGTATTATGACAAACTTCATAAACAATCAAATGGATCCTACCATGCCAGTGGCTGTCCATCATCATTATTCATCAAGTTTTTGCCAAGTTCATTGTTCTTCTGGCCCTGAGGTCACCGTGGTCTCATTATACGCCATCTTTCATCACGTGTAGGGTTGCCATGTCAAGGATATCGTAGAAATCTGGTGGTGTTGATTCTGTAGTACCAATCTTTAAACTAAACTAATCTGATGGCTCTAAAATTATCTGCGACTCTTTTTCATTTTGATATTATGTAAAAGGGTGGCAACAATTTTAGATTAGTGCTCAATTAACGTTTCCACTGGGATAATAATTCTGGGTTAGTGCCATAGCAAAAGTTGTTCATAATGATGAGTACTAAGAGCCCTCAGCTTAGCATATCCCTTTCTTATAATTATGTATAGATGTGTAGATGCCCTAATAGTAAAAAATCCTAAAAAGCAATGAAGACAGCGGGTCTAAAACGGAAGGTGGTAGCCCTATCCATCTTCTAATTACCAGCAAGGCACAATACATTCGCGTTAGTCCGTACAGGCATTCAGAATTAGTTGCGCCGATTGTCATGCGAACAAAAACCGATCCATTTCGGACCACGGACTACGGACAATGTGTGGAGTTCGTAGACTTTTGGGCGAGGCTTTATTTGATGGCAAAAATATAAAGTAGCTTTTTTTGAATTCGGCTTGTAGAGAGTAGAGACACTGGGACTGGTGACCTTAGTAGCCAGCGTAGCCACTTGGGAAAGGTGGCATAGACACCACTAAAAGATAGTGTGAAGTGGTGTAGTGTTTTTTGATGCCCAATTCCAGCTGTAGGTAAATGTGGAAGAATACGCAACCTCAACCTCAGACCAAATCTTTCTATTTGTTCTAAGTACGCAACAGAATTAAAATTTTGTAAATTCATAGAAACGGGTGTGCAATGGTAGACTCTGGTAGAGTCAAGTCTTATGTGAATTACCTTACCAGGGATGTTACTTTCGATGGTCTATAAGCTAGGCGTTTGACCACAGCTCACCTGAGTACTAAGTCAAATTTAAATAAAAGAGTTTTGTATGTGTACACTGTACACCGCATACATAACTTATTCAAATATTAAGAGGTCTTCAAACCCAAGGTTCCCGTAACCTTTGCTTACCCTTATCTCAACAGACGTTTTGACACTCCTTATTAGACTCGTGTGGGCTATTTCACATAATTACAGGCTGGCTTTGTGCTTCAAAACAATAGGAATAAACTTTTTAATCAATCATTAGAGGGCCGGGCCTGGTTTTGGCACGTTGCTTGCACAAGCGTATTGTGCTGTCAGCACCTTGGCGCTTTGACGGACCATATTGGCCTGATGGAGCCCTAAGGGTATGCCAGAGTAAAATATTTTGGTTATTTATTATTTTATTTATTATCTGGAAACATTTGTACAATTGTACAATAGTCTTGATTTTTTTGTGATAGGCTTGCTTTTGACTGCCATCTCGCCTGCATGGATCATAACAATCATGCGGAGTACGAATTTGACCTGCACGAGGTTTATCAATTTCACTTTTACAGTATGTATACAATTTTTATATCAAATTGAGCGAGACAGTAGAAAATTCTGGTACTCACCAAAAAGAGACAAAAGTACGGAGACCAGACTAGCTCGAAATAACGTGGTTAAAATAATGTAAAGCGAAGCGTAACAAAAGTTAAATTGCATGTTAGAATTGTTAGAGTTAGAAGATCATTTAGATTTCCCGACTTTAGCCTTGAAAACAGCCAGACTAGACATACAATAAAATGATTTAACGACATTACAAAACATTAAACAGCTCAAATCGGCTTTAAGTTCGTCCGCCGCCATCCATCACGGCTGCCCCGTCGAAACGTCATTTTGACATTAGCGTGTTGCGTCACTGACAACTGACAGCTGACAACAAAATGATGGAATCGTGTACCGCGGGCCTTATTTGGACCGTTTCAAATATTGCTTTGAATAGTTACAATATTTGATCGTAACGTTAACACATTTGAAAATGTCCAATTTGGTTTAGATAGTGCGTTTATTGAGTTCACTTTAAAGTTAAAATAAGTACTAAGTGTTGTGTAACTAGATAATGTACCTATCTATGGTAATCACTTATAGTCATAATGGTTGCATTTGCACTAACGTTACCGGAAGAAAATGAAGAAAGAAGAAAAATATAGTCCTAACAATCTAGAGAAAAATTCTCACTCGTCGACAAACAAATAAAAAAAAAATCATGCATCACTCTAACTTCTGTTGACCCAGCGTGCAGCGCGCGTGAATTTCTGTCCAAAATACGTAACGGGTATGGGACAGCGGACGTAATTGTGAACTGCATTTGTCCATGGCTCACGCCACTCATAGGTACCTACATGTTTCTATGGAATACTCGGCCATGTGTTTTTCAACAGAATTTATCCCAAATACGACACCATATGTAAAAGTTAACCTTCCAAACTAAATCATAAACAAAAGCACATCAAACGCCGCAGATGAATCACAATTAACCGCAGCCTCTCGTATTCAGGTGCCTCTCGTTTCGCATTGTAGTAATGCGCGCGCTGACCTCTGCCGGCTGACCCGAGCAGTAAATATTTATTAAAAACATCAATTCGTTACTGGACATTTGCAACTATGTTTCTAAACGCCTTGAGCCGTTTTAGCCCGCCGTCTAATAGTGCCTGGTTATTGAAGCGCAAGTGCGGTTACGTTACATCTGGTCAGCCGCAAATGCGTAAAATCATCATTAGAGCATAACATTAGCAATAGCATTATTTAATTTTACTTCTAATCTAAACCACTCCGTTTAGAAATTAAATTAAAATATGCTAATCCAGCTTCCTTCATGCTTAACAAGTTCCATCAAAATCCGTTCAGCCGCTTTTGTGTGATTGAGCAACAAACGTACAAACTTCATTTGACATTTATAATAACAATACAGGAAAAAAAACAGCTGTTCCATGAATTTTGTCGAGTGTCATTGACATTTTTCAATTTAACAACTGATATTTTTCGCGAATTTCGGGTTGGTCTCATAGTCAAAGTTGTTCATAATGATGAGTACTACTTTGAGCCCTTTTCGGCTTAGCATACCCTATCCTTATAACCCTGTATAGTAGGATAGCCAAAGATTGTAATTTAGGCGGTACGTTGCCAACTAATATTTATTCTGCGACCTTAACAAAAATTCAATGTGTTTTGATTTCATCAATCATGTTAATGAATCTCCTGCTGAAAAGCCTTAATTATTGGTTTGAATAAGATATATTAAATCTTTTCAATAAAATTCAAAAGATAAACTTAAATCTGGAGCACACTCGGCACTAAGAAGTTGTGATAAATTACTGTAAGAAAAAATATGAATACATGCGAGTACAATTAATTCATTTTTATCAGTTCATGCTTGGTTAAATAAATATTTATAATGTAATCAAAATAGAATTGTGCCAAATTAAAAGTACGGTCAGAAAATTACTAGACATTTATTAAAATGTACAAGACAAGTGGTAGGCAGCCATTAAGCTTTAAAAAGTAGTAGTTTTTTTACTGACCCGGGATTAAAAAAAACTAGCTCGAATAAAATTATCAACATACTTACCTAAGAAGTTTCAGAAGTTTCTTTGCTTTCATATCGATATCACAAAATATATCGATTCAAATGATCGATGAGTTTAATCGAGAACAATTCGTTAGCTCGCAGTTACACTGGTATCTTCATTCGGATAACACGCTAGAATCGAATAATAATTAATTTTGATCGATGTGGTGAGATCTTCCGAGATGAGACTTATCTAGTCTGCAGGGCTGTCTACCATGCAAAAAGGTTTGATACTACATAATTAGTAAAAGCTAGTTTGTGGAAACACATAGTTAGTATGCAATTTACCAGGATTTACCTTTTGGACACACTGTGTTTAGGACGTACGAAGATCTTTTGATATGAGCGATGCGCGATGGTTGTTCTGTAACAAACTAAATAAACATAAAATTGTAACATGTCACCCGAAACACGGTAGCGCTTAGTTGTAAATGCCATTCCCTACGTTGTAAATGCCACTCCCTACCAGTAACTTACCCAAAAAACAAACTTTGGAATAAAAATGTGAGAAAAAAACTATAGAGTATGGACGGTGGTGTAGTCAAATAAGCTAAATACTCGTAGATATAACTGCCATACTTCGAACTGCCTATTAAAACATAAGATTGGTATTTTATAAAGACATAAGTACAACAACATATTCCCGCGTCGAATCGCGGTAACAACGAGCGATGATGCGCGTACGCAACGCACAGCCGCTATGACAAATCGCCCGATCGTGATACATCGATCCAGCCAGTTACACGCCCGTCCACAGGAATCGACTCGAGTTATCGCCCGCCGATTATGTAACGAATAATCGACCACGAAAATCGATTATAGAGAAGCCCTACTTCCACTGAAGGAAGCTTAGTTGTACAAGGTTTTACTACAATAACTAGGAGTTTACACCATATGAATAAAGCTAATCCAGAAGGAAAATTAAAGTAATGAGAACTTAACTAGATGGTACATGGAAAAAGATGAAAGAATAAACTTATATGAATCAAATAAAGAAGAGATTGGAAATGTCATGTCCTGAAAAACGAAAATGCTAGCCAAGGATAAATATTATGTATATAGAAATGACCAACTAACTTTACCTACAAAATCTAGACTCTTACAAACAGAAAAAAAAATTCAGAAATGGAGAATTTTGTCTTCTTTAGCTTAAAATATACAGAACATTTATAATAGACTCGAGCTAATTCAGCGCTAGCTTATCTCAATCTATGGATATTCAACCTAAACAGTTTAGGACCACCCGGTGTTAGTCTCACAACACCTGCAAAACACAAATAAATATTCGCCGAACAATTGATTGCGATAAATGGCGAACAACAGAACAATATTTATTAATGGCGTCCATTTTTTGTTAGGTTTTGTTCTTGACTCAAAGGTCGTGTCAGCCAAGGTGATCCAACACTGAAGATGCATCTGATGCTGATTACACCTTCATTATCTGAGTAAAATAATAAAGAATTAGGTGTATATTTAGAATTGAATAGGTACTTGAAGTCTTTGTAAAATGGTATGGTATTGCGGGTTGAATTTTAGGATTTAAAATATGTAGTTTGAATCTAGAAAGTTTTATTGTTCGCATCAAAAATTACAAGCCAAATTTTAATCCCGCTTATAATAAACAATAAGGGAGTACCAGAAATGAGGAAGACACAAATACATATAGCAACTTAGTCAAAAAATGTTTTTTTTACCTAAAACAAGATCTTGATATTGAGTCCATCAGCCCATCGCATCTCCCGCGATCATTGTTACGATCTCTTACACGCGGTGACGCAAGCGCACTTGTGTTTCATTGTTTTAGATAACGATTACGTCCATCTGTTCGGAAATACGCGGTCAGAATCAGCTCCCCAGGAGGTGCACTGTTCGAAAATAAATCATAATAAAAGGCAAATATGTGCTTAAGAAATTTAGGTTAGGCCGGAGGCTTTTCTGTCTGAACTCTGGCATTAAGCTGACCTATTAGGCCTCTTGGAGAAGAATAAGTTGTCTAGTGATGTCTTTATTTTGTTAAAGGTCTCGAATCTCTCACAACTTTTGGCTTGAATAATTATCTGCGGGGCTTTGTCTTGGTAATTGATTAAATATACCATATACATACATACAATAAGGTCCTTTGAATTTCATAGACCAATTATTTTCTAAGCTACATTAAACAATAATTTAAAACTAATTAAACCAATGCGTGAGAGATGTAGGTAATAACTGGTAACACCGTATGTATCATCATGGCAATGACGAGAGGTTCAAAGATCAACACATCACAAAATATTGCAGTGAGCATCAAAACAGACAAGTATCAGTTAAAATTCAAACGTTAGCAACGAGCCGCTTGGCCTGGGTTCACAACCAACTTTCACCACTGATTTACGCTAATCGAATTGTCACAACGACTCCAAATGCGAAATAAATCAATCTAAAAGTCTTCATTGTGTTCTTGCCGTGAATTTCTTTACATAATACGATTTCTTACGTTATTTTCACTTTCACCAATAAAATACACGCGATGGAGCAACAATTGCTACTATCTAATTAAAAAGAGATTTTTTTCAACTGGTCTGGATTGTAAATTGTAATTTATTAGTCTTTGTTTGCGAACGGTCCCACGGTAACCAATATGGCGACTTGCGTACCGACCTCTTTTGTTTCTAACAGATAGATAATTGTTTAAATACGCACAAGAACACAAGACAGATACGCTTTCACTTTTAATTTGCATTTTGTAATCTTTGAATTAATTATTTGTTTATTACGTAAGCAATTCAGATAGTTATGTTAGGTACTTGCGTGATTTGACCACTGACAAGTTTTTTTTTCTGTATATGCAATGCAAGTTTCATGCTATGGGCAATCGATCAATTGTTACATACATAAAACATGGTCATGTCCAATTAGATATATAAATCGACGTAACAAATTCAAATCATTGTCAGTAATTGGGATGCCGCCGCGCCATTAAAAATATATCAAAGCCTTCGGCGGAAACGGATGAACGTCCAGTGTCCATTCAAGCGGCAAATATGCAAAGGCCTTACGCTTGCGCGCGCATCCCGTCTCTTGTTCAAATCATTCACTAGAACTGAAATCGGTGGTGTAATTCGCACAAATACCTCAAGATTGTTGCTCCAACGGTGTAAAAATAAATATGTGACAAGAATTTGCATTGACGCATACCGCTGACCACAATCGGTGTATCAAAAAACGCACCTGGCTTTTACAAGTACTCGATCGAATAGACTAATAATCGAGTATCGAATAATCGTTTGTTTCGATCGCACTTTGTGGCGCAGCGCGAAACATCCGCGCGATCCGATTGGCTGATACGGCGCGTGCCTTCAAAGGCTGCGATTGAGTTAGAGAACTATGATTAATGTTTTAGAAAACTTTTTTTTACTTAACTACTTATATGTAACTGCTTATTAGGATGATAAAATATAAAAAAAACTAAGCGGGTCGAAGTTGAGTGAAAACTAGGTTTGATAGATAGATAGATAGCAAGCCTCTTTTCAGCGAGGAAACTCACGCCAATCATTCAGAACTGAATGATAGATTTTTTTAGCTCTGCACGTCCTGTGTATTTTGCCAGCCTCATGTATTATTACCCCATAATAAAATAGATAGATAGATAGATAGATAAACTCTTTATTGTTCACACCATAAATTACAAACAAAAGAATTATAACCACGTTCGGTTTTCCCTTCATACTATAACCTTGGCCGCTTCGACGCCGACGGCTAAAACGAAGGGTTAATAGAGTCCTCAGAGGTAGGCAACGCACTGAAGATGCCTCGGGTATTGGAAGTGTCCATAGGCGGCGGTGACCACTTACCATCAGGTGGCCCGTCGCTTGTTTGCCACTTATTTTTATATAAAAAAAAAAAAAAATATATATATAACACATAAAACAAAAAATAAATAAAATATTATTTATTCAACAGGATAAATCTTCGAAATCAACGTTTATTTGCAAATATTTATGCCTAATTAAAGCAGCTGGGGCGTACAGTCCTATCGATGTCATAAGGTCAACGCGGCACTTGCAGTGTTGCCAGTTACCGCCTGTTTATACGCAATAATACGCACGCCAGCGTATCCACTCCCGGTAGATAATGGCAATCTTATCTAGTGGTCGTATCGGGCCATTAGTACTTACTGCGACCGACTTTCCCCGTGGCACAAATAATCCGTGGAAACTCGATATATTGAGGATTGTCCTGTGATCGAACTTTTGCTAGGGATGCCCATTATCTACGTTAAATAAATTCTTTAATGCACAAATAGTCAAAGGGGTTAGGAGCTTTACGACTACATCTCTATTTGACTAGGCAGCAGATATGACTAGATCGCTTTAAGACTAAATCGCGATATGACTATATCTCGTTGGGGTTACATTGCTTTTGGACTACATCGCCAAAGGACAAGAAAGCGTAATGACTTAATCCTCGTTTGTTTTCTAAAGTACAACAAAATCAAAACATTCAAGTTTTAAAGTTTAGTTTTAGTTTACTGGCACACTCGAAATTTTTCCTGCTAAAAAATTTTGCCCAACCTCTTTTATTACGTATTTAGGTATATCTCAAGTCACAATAATTAATCTGTGTCCTTGTTTTTATATTTTATTTTATTTTTGTAGCCATAGCATACATATAAAATTTATAAAACCGATTTATGTTTTTTATTCATCTTTAAATGGGAAAGCTCAAAGTTTACGTAGTCCGTGGCATAGATTGATGCCGTCGCGGGGATATAGGTAAAGTTAGAAATACTGCACCTTGGCTCACTGTCACTATTGCAAGCCATACTTTCTGCCAATACCTAGTAACTACGACCTAACACTTTCCCAACACCCAGCTATTATTTATGAATTACGTATAATAAGGCGGTTGATTCATAGCCACGGTTCGAATTTGGAATCAATTTAGTTAGCCTTTTCAGGTGGTTCTATTTTAATTCTATGATTGGTTGGTGTGATGCTTCATTATTTTGCTTGCTGAGGTTGTGATGTCGAAATAGTCTGTACGAATATAATTAAAATACAATACAATAAGAACATCTTTATTGTACACCAAAAAAAGAAAAACATAAAACGCACCGCTACGTTCGTTTTGTAACAAATGGCATATTTGACCATAGACAAATAAACAAAAATTGAATTAATAATCGTCATTGTTCTCTTCAGTAAGCTAATACAATCCTTCAGTAGGAGATGCAGTCCTTTCTAATCTTTTAAGATCTGCAAACATATTTTCACTCAACATCAACGAATTTCTTTGTTTATTTTTAAGCTATTGCATAGATTTTATCGCGGGCCTTGAGCGTGGAATGCAGCAGAAATTCCGTTCCAAAAAAACCTGACACCCCCCACCGAAGTCAAAAAATAGTTCAATGGAGGCGCCACTATTGCACTTCCAAAACAAAAATGACAGTCTTTCTTAGAAAAAAATAGTTCCTCCATTTATCCACCTATTACAGAAAAGTATGCTGGCTGGAATAATAAAAAAGTAATCTAATTTGACATTCGGTATAGCTTTTTAATGGGTACTGGCTGGCAAGGTTTCAGTATATTGGGATAGGGCGGGGCCTAACGTGTTTGCAATTAAATTTGGAATAATTTATTTAAGTATGCATGACTTTAATTATGGAACCTTCTTCATTATTGGCTCGTAAGATATTTCTTCACATAGAGAAGGCAGCGTGGTAGAGAAATCTCTAGGTTGAATTTTGCTACTTTTCAGGAGAAAAAAAATACTGTCTTACTTTTTACTCATTTGCAGTACAATCAGTATTTTTAAACTATTGCATAGCTTCTATCTTCTTCTATCTATTTGCAAAAAATATGCTATGCAATAGCTTTACCGCGGCAGTCCCCGAGTGCCACACGTCTTTTTTTTTTTCGTGTTGGAATTTGCGTTCTATAAATTATGATCTGTCTATTACAAGCTTACAGGCAATAAATCCTTGATCAATTCACAGGTAGCGTAGCTCCGACCCACACTGCTAAAGTGGGCGATACCTATTCCGCTACATTTGCATACATTTGCTTACAGAGCAGACGAAACAATGAAATTGTGTTATTATTCAGCCGTGGGCCTATTATACGGAGTTTTAGCACATAATGTCGTAAATATCATTGACCCAGTCGATGTGTAGGAGCTTCTTAACCTAAATTCCGACTGGTTCGAGCTTTATGGCATTATAAAGTTTATATGTGTTAATCATGATCTGTTAATTTAAGTTTGATTCTTTTTATACGCCACCCTACCCTGTTATGTTCGAATTTTTGTGCTGTTTATGGCAACACTTCTCTGTCACTAACTTTTTTCTAATCTTTTTTGGCTTACGTAGGCAATTCAAAACAACTGACCTATATTTTAGGTCAGGCCCAGAAATATCGGGCGTAATCCAATTTTGACATAATAATTGCGATATTTAGATTAGTTATATCGATTTGAGGTGGTCGATGGATAGTTCGTAGATAGGAAATTGTAGGAGGAACCATTTGTCTACCAATAAGATACGACACGAGTGAATTAAGAGTTACAGATGAAAGAGGCTTTAGATTGTACTGTTAGTTTATTGTAGACAAGTCTGATGAAGAGCCTCAGTCGTGTTTCTTGTAATTTCGGCTACAGGTACTTCTCTGACTGACCTATTGCAACAGTCTCAATCGGCTCCGTTCATCAGTGTTGCCAGTAATTGCCGGCTAATGCGACAATTAGCCAATTGTTTGTTTCTCACGAGTCTTGCTAGTTGTGAAATGTGAGGTATTTGGGCTGCATGCGTGTAAAGCACCAAAGAAAAGGCAAAATAAGGCCAAAGGTTGCATTAGCATAGATAAGGTTAGCCGCGTTATAGAAGCTAGCTCTGTCCCGCAGTTTTACCCGCGCAGTGATGATGAGGATGGGGACAAAAAGTATATAGCTTTTAAAAGGAAAATTTCATGAAGATCAGTTAAGTAGTTAAAGTGTAAAAGTGTGTGCGTAACAAATAAACTCACATTCGCATAAGTATATGATATTAGTTAGGATTTAAACATGTAGGAGAAAGCAAGGACGCTGAAAATGAGGGAGAACAGAATAATTTATAAGCATTAGAAACTGTATAATCGGATTTAAAAACCGGTCGTTTGTTTTGTCTGAAATCCTGAATTACCCAATAATCATGGAATAACAAATGCTACCAGTAATAGACTCGTGCTAACCGATAGGTGGCGTTATCGCGCAATCTGCTGTTCACGTGGCGAAATAGAGCGGCCCTAATTATGTTGATGTTGCCAGATACACTGACATTTTCTACCAACCCTGTTAGAGGCTAACAAGGCAATCGTGTTAGATTCGATTGCTCACCGATTGCGATTGTTCGATTTTAATTGAATTATTGATCAAAAATTGCGCATTAATGTCGAAGGAACTAGATTAGATCATGTGTCTGTTTACTTTTGCCTTTGTTGCCTTATAGTAATTGACACCAGTTTATGGGGGCCGGAGTTGGTGGATTACGCTTTATAGAAAATGAACTTTGTGCACTACACTAAGCTAATACCAAATTACTAAATAAATAATAAATGATTAAGTAACGAAAAAAAGAGTCAAGCATGTTAAAATCAGACACCTAATTTAAGTAAATGTATCCTCATAATATAAAATTCAAATACATTTAATAAAAAATGTGAAATTTTATTTATATTTTATGCACTGAAGAAGTTTTCTAAGTCAATATAATTTTAACATTATTTTTGTTTGTTTCAGAGATGGCAGCGGAGGTGGTTCGTTTTATACGACGACGGCGAGTTGACTTACTCGCTCGATGAACACGTGAGTTTTCTTTGATTTATTTTAATTAAAAAACACAAACTGATGGAATAGACAAATATAATTAAAAATTAGGTTAAAAAATGGCAACATCGGGCTCCTAATAAACCGTTTTATTGTATTTTTGACAGAGAATGTTAAAAAATTGAATTGTATTACGTTAAACATTATCTGAACTAGATGGCGCAAATATGAGTAAATAAAATCTGTCAAAGTTGTCAGAATCTTTAAGTAATGTCAGTTAACTTTGTCAGATATTGTTTACAGATTGGCACGCCATCTGGTTAGGTAAAAAATTGAACGTAATAGCATAAGTTGTCAATAAGGAAAACGGCTCATAACTACCGCCTCTTCCGATCAGCAAAAACCAAGAGTGAAGTTTCTTCCGGGGCGCAGATATGTCACTTGTGGCCATTTCTTGCCGTATTACTATTGCATCGATACAAATTCAAGCTTGTCCGACTCCATACACGGCGTATTGAACCGCCGAGTGGTAACGCGACCAGTAATTGACTCGTTAGCGGAAATAACAGAGCCAAGACTTCGCAACCTCCTTTAAATGACCACTGGCACAGATTAAATAGTACTCACTACCAGTAAGCCCGCGAGTTATGTTGCGAAAATAATGTTTTATTTATTTTTAAGCTATCGCTTCCTGCCGAGGCCAGTCAACGTCAATCCCTTTACACTTTCTCTATAATTGGCAGCTTTATTTGTAATGCCATTTTTCTGCAAATGATTCCCACAATTTAACTTTTTGTTTGAACGTTGTCTTATTGATACACGCCCACGAAATATTTGTGCCCATTGGTGCCGTTTTCGAATGTAATAAATTCGTCCGCATAATGTTATTATCACTTATAAAAACAAACATCGCCAAACTGGTAGCGAAGTACGCACGCGCAGCCGCTCTCGACTTCCGTACAAGACTCGGTTTCATCGCCGCCTCCCGTTTATCACTATCAAATCTTTCACATTTTTTTACGATCCAGTCATAAATATTCATAACAAGCATTGCAATTTAAACGTGCTTACATGAATTTTAATGCGCGCCTTTTAAAGTGTGCCGTGCCCGTGCGAGTAGGACTGTAGGACAAAAACTTGATTTAAACCAGGAACAATGATCTCGGGAACCTAGGAGTGTTGCCTCACTCTCAACTTTATACGGCATTTCAACGACCCTTTTAAACTGTAAAGGAATGTACGATAAAGGTTGCATTTACCCTCGAAGCTGTTGCATTAGCATAGAAATTGAAAATAACTCGTGGCGACAGCATGAGTAGTGCGACCCTTGTCTGCCAATCAGGGGCTAGTTCCACTCGACAAGGACAAGTTACAGCCGATAAACAAATAACCAGTATCTGGGGCAACGAAATCTGTAGATAACCCGAATGTAACATTCTGCGTGGAGAACCTGCACCGCAGACAGCGGCGAGCGCGGCTGGGTCTTGCTGCTCCGTCTCGAGGCCGGGCCGGAACCGCGGCAAGCTGACATGTAATGTATTCCCTGTTCACACCTCGTTACCATGTGAATGGGTAGAATATTTGCAATGCAACGCGCAACTAAAATAGAAGGGAAATCGTAAAAGCCGTTTTGAAGGGAAAGTCGGGAAATTAATGGACACGCGAAGTTTATTGCTGTTATGTACATATTCATTTATAATATTAATTTTACTGTTGGTTTTGTTCCGTCTTAGGATTTATAGGAATCCCGTTGACGGAAATAAACAATGCAGTTGTGTAATAATTGTTTATTGTTAATTAATTTCTAACGGTATTTCTTCACGTACGATGTAATGCTATAACTATTGCACAAATGCATGTATGTGTATATTAGATACACCATGTGATGTGGCCCATATTATTAATCACCAATAATTGCAGGCCGCAGCACTTACCCGAAGTGCACCGCCTACATACCGCTTCCTAGTGCATCCAAGGCCCATCTGGGACCAGTCCATGCATATGCAAACACCAATCATAAATTAATGTGAGAGCTAATGAAACGCGGAACCGATTCGTTGTAAAACGGGCCAAGAGTGGGCGAGACTCAGACTCCAAGGCTTAGTTCAAGGAGCGATGATGCTTAGACTTGTTTAGATTACCAGTTAACTCTGTTAACTTGTCAGATTATTCTGGAAAGTATCCAAAGTCGATGTTTCGACTTCAAAGGAATCCAGATGCATGTGACACTAATGGATCTGGTACTCATTTATTCCAAGAATTCGAGACTCCGGCGGCTAAAAGCGAAGCTCCATAAACAAAATCACCAACAGAGTTGCGCCCGAAAATAGCGTCGTCTCCGCAAGAGAAATTTATGTAATCTCTTGAATATCAACTTGAATACGAATTCAAGCACCGCGCGACGGAAACCATGGTTTATTTAAATCTGTATTTATTCAAATGCAAGAATAGAAGCAGAACCGTCGCGTCGCCTGTTGATTGAGGAAGGTATAAAGCTACATCGTCGCTCGCAATGTTTTACAAGATCGCCTTTTAAAATATTCAAGGTATTCTCACCTGAGGTTTGATAATGACTCTATAAAGTTTAACTGTTCACATTGAATGGTACAAAGATCGTACAATCTACGATAAAACTTCTCAATGGCTACTTATGCAATTTATGGAACATAATAGTCGGAGGCAAGCGTATTGAACTTTGTGTGACCTCTAAAAACGACTGTTTGAACAAGCCTCGTATAAAAACAAGTGTAAAAAGGTTAAAAACCTCAAGTAAATCAACTTTTGCGGCCAGAAGCCGTATCGTATATTGGATTAAAAGGACGCCTTACAAATTCACTCCACTAGAACCGGAGCTGTATTCGCAATAGATAATTTGCTGTTTACGTGGACGATTTAATGATCGTGTTTGTTGATGAAAGACCACCTCGATGGTTGATTAGCCTCGGAGTAGCGTGGGGATAATGTGTTCCGGCAGCGAACTGAACCGGGAATCGAGTCCTCCCGCAGTCAGTGCGGCGAGCTCTGTCCTCCGGTCATTTGCCATCCGATGAGCCGGAACAGCCCGGAACTGTGACGGCTCTTCCTGGTTTGTTTTGTTGATAAATGTTACCTCTACTTGTTCTATTGTTTTATGTCGATTTTTGAGTTATAGGTACGTCTGTTATGTGAAACTCATAGTATTCTCCATGCAAATAGGAATCCTGTTAGTATACCTCCTATTTAGTGTGAACAGCAAACTGTTTCTAAGCCAATTAACATGGTTTCTATTTTTTCTACCTCCTTCACTTCTTATTCAGGTGGTAGAAATACTAAATTAATAACAAGACCAGTTAAGACCACCTTTGTCGCCGAAATAAAAACCCAAAAATCTTATAAACTAGACTTTCAAGTATTAAATGTTTGTCTATAATTCATACAAATGTATTCATCGATTCTGTCTCAATAGTAATAATTTATTTATTATTCCAATACCGAAACTGTGAGCTCATGCACTGCAATTACCTCAGCTCCCACGTTGCAGTGCCTGTAATCACATACCAGCCATTCTCATCGGTAATCAACTTAAAACACTGCGTGTACAAATAATGAGTACGTTTTTGCATAATGCTCAAATGTCACGTTTTACTTGACGACTGTTAGTGTGCTGTCAATTTTATTGCTATCCGTGGTTCTAGGTTTTGAATTCAATTTGCAGTTTTAACGTTTTATTCTGAAATAGTTCAGGAATAGAAGAGCGTTAGAATGCGGCACTCTTGTAGAATAATCTAAGCATTGGATTCTAATGGTATGGATTCAGATGTAGGTTTTAATAACGTATTATTCGTACCACGTTATTAAAACCTCAAACTTTTCGAGTCGGTACATCCATTTATTTGTCGCGAGTGTCGGGATCGCGACCTTTATGTATTAGACCTCTATAAAGTTATAATATATTGCAAAACTATATATAGCTCTAGCTTCCAGTTTGTAATCTCATCTGGCTTTATCTTTTCATTTCAATCCGTTAACCGTTTTGTAGTTAAAGTTACAAACGTGCAAAGTTTCGCATATACATGTGATTCGGCATTAACAAACCAGGCGTCTATTTATCAAATTGATATTATGTTGTCCAACATTATTTGCGAATAGTGTTATGTCTGTATTAGCTTGCATTCTTGCGGTGAAGTCTGCGGTTTCCCTTTCGTTAATCGAGTTTCGTATCAGTTTCTTGTATCGGGTAGGTATACTTAAATATGCCTTTGAAAATTTCAGTAAAGCTAATGATAATTAAATAGAGGGGTTCCCAACGAGTCACACCAAAACGAGTCACAGTGTGACTTCTCAGCTGGCTATTTAATTTCTCATCGTCATCATCAAGATCAGCCCTTATCGCCGACTACTGAGTATAGGCAGGCGAGCGATTTGCTCGTCTCGTCACTCAATTACACTCAATTGTCATTCACGTCTACGAGTATCTATGCGATAAGCTAACTATTCGATGAGTTCTATATTTTTGTCAAAGAATCTCGTCCTTAGCCCAGCGTGGTCCTAAAAATAATGATTTCTTTGATTTGTTAGGTTTTTGACATAACATATTTCATCTTGTTTGTTTTTTTTTTATAACAATAAACTTGACATGCGTTTGACCGCAATCTCATCTGATGGGAAGCGAAGATGTAATTGTTTAATTTGAGGCTTTTGTTATTCCGTACATTTTAATCATCTCGCCGTAACTTTTCAAGCCGAGCCACGTAAAACAAGTTAGTTGGGTAACATCAAACTCCAATATTTATTCATGAAGAAATATGCAATTTTAACAGGTGTCAATTATATTTTCCTGCCCACGTTTTGATCGGGTTAAGGTACTCAAATTCCGTATGATAATTATACTGTACTTTATCCCGTTTAGCCCCAGGGGATTCAAAATACTTTACCGTGATGTCAAAAGGAATAATTTGTGCATAATTATTTACACTTTATAAGGGCTCGGCCTGTCCGATTGTATCGTGTAATTTTAGTGTTGCAATTAACAGTTGTTAAACATTACTATCTGTTGAAGTATTTCAATGATATTCGAACAACGGTTTACAGTTATTGTGTGTTATAGGTCTATTAAATTTAATTATTGTCAAGAAATATTTGGTTTTGAATGTTTATGTGTCTATCAAGTCGTGTTTTCAAAGTACTTAATACCAATGAATGCTTATGCTAATAATTAATGCGCAACAGAGTCTTGCTAGATTGCAGACAAAATACACAATGTAGTAAATTAGTAATGTAGCCATGCGCGAGTGCGCTATACAAGTGTTTCGATGCGCTCGCGCAGGCTGCACTATAGTCACAGGTTACCTATTTTCGCTTCAGCCGCATCCACTCATCAGCGCTCGCGTGTCCGTGTTGCTTGCTTCCCCTTTTTACATAATTCAGGAACCATTTTCCGGAACACGGAAAATCGGCAAAACTGGAAAGTAACATGCTAGTTTTACACTGATTATGACGACGATGATGACGATGAGATTTTGTGATAGGTAAAAAAAGAAGAAAATGTATCAATTACTTGCTTTTCATTTATTATTTACGTATCTAAAATACTTGCTATCTTTTAAACGTATATTTTTAATAGCTATCAAAAAAATAACGCTAAACTGCTTAGGTTCTATAAAAACACTAATGGCACTTCGTAGCGTCCCCGGTACCCCTTTAGGAACCGTTACTTTTTCAAGACATTTTAAACCATATTTCATCCAAATTCGTTAAACTTCCCACACGTTTTATTTTACAAATACATATAATAAAACACATTTGTAATTTCAGTGCGAACTGTCATGTGATCAGCCAGGTGTCATTATTTGTATCAGTCTTCATCTTCAGCTGCCATAATCTGATCCCTAATCGCTTGCTTGTTGTCTTCCTCTTGTTCCACCTCCGCGTAATGTGAGACACTGTTCAAAGGGTCGGCTTCTTTCTCTGACATAGCTTCCAGTAGCCAATCGTTGATCTTCCCTCTCAGCTGTAGCTTCCTCAAAGGAGATAGGGTCTTGAACATGGGCAATATGCTAAAAAAGAACATGTAGTCTTCGTCGTTACTCTGCGGCGAGGCTTGCTGAAGCCGCTGCATTGTTGAATTTATTGTCTTCAGTTGCCGAAGAATGAAATCTGCTTTTGACGGGGGAGGGTCACCTCTTCTGACTTGATCGTAAGGTACGTACGGCCATGGGGCTACTTTTTCCGAGTTGTCGTGGTCATCGTTGTCTTGGAACGATGCGTATGCCGTCTGAGTCGGCTCCTGAGTCGTGTCGTTGTTCTCCGAGTCGGAGCTGACAGGGACCATCGCTTTACGTCTGTCCTGCTTGCTCAGCACGCCAGGTTTGAGGAAGGATAGGGCCTCGTAGTACGCCCATCCGCAAGCAACTTTCTCACCAACGACAATCTCCTGTGCCGTCGTCTTTTTGAACTCTCTGCGGAACTGGTCAGCCAGGTATTTCCAGTTCTTTCGCAGTTGTTGTTCTGTAATAAAATAAATCTGTCAATGCGAAAACTTGAATGTCGAGGGTTTCGTACCTATAAACTTCGGGGATGAGGTGCGGTAATTTGTTTCACCAGCCCTTCAACAGCCCTCATTTTGCATCAAATTTTAAAAATAGGAGTAATAAATTAATCCTGGAATTACAAGCTTCATTTACATAACTGTAAATGGAACGAAATCCTTATTACAATAGGTGGGCCGGAGTCGTTGCATAAATATGTTATCCAGTTGTAATTTACCAAACGAATGACGCAGTTTTTAAAACTATAAAACATAAAAAAATATGGCCGCTTCACCGCGCTTGGCGATAAGCACGCTCGCAAAGCAAAACGCTCGGAAATATTTACCATCCGTCTTCAACTCCTTCGCCACTCGGCGCCAAAACTTTACTCGTACGATTTTGTTCTTGAAAAGGGGATGTGAGAGCTGCCATATTTCCGGGTGTGGCTTCACCCGTTCTATGAGTTCCATGTATGACGCCATGACGCGTCGAGTACGTCGACGCGGACGCTTGAGCGGGGCGCGCCGCTGACACTGACGCGCTCTTCCGATTGCGCTACGACTCGCCACACGCTGCGCGCCGCCCGCTGCCGACACCCGCTCCGCCGCCCGCCACCCGCCACCCGCTGCCGACAACCGCTCTACCGCCCGCCACCCGCCACCCGCCCCGCTTCGCTTTACCGCCTGCCAGCCGCCTCGTGACCCGCCGCGTGCCGCGTGCCGTCCGCGGTCCGCGACACAACAAACAACGCACCCCACCGTCACACACTTTGTCTCCCATAACATAAGCTCACGTGTTTGTGACAGTCTCAACTCTCATATACGTTCATGTGATAAATCAACGGCTAAACGTTTGGGAAGTAATTAAGATACCTTTCATGTAAAACATGTCATGTTGAAGAGGTCCTAAGAGTCCTTACTATCTAATATTGAGTGAGAGACGTTGCAGCCAAGTTCTGCCAAGTTCTGCCATGTCCTTAAACTCACGCATTATGTTATTATTTACGTAGAAGCATCGTAGGCTAGGCTGCTGGTAGCGCGGTGTCAAATGAAGCCGGTCGCTCGCAGGCTGTGTTTAGTTGTGAAACTGCGGCGGGTAATAAATAGTGATTTGGTCGGCATCTCGCCGGGACGCGGCTACGGGCGGGCCCGTCGGCCGCGGGCGGAGTAGCAGTGGCTCAAGTTGGAGAAGACTGCTATTTTGCTAAAGAGTTACGATCTCAATCTTTAAGAACCGGGTATATAATTTTGTTTTTTCTAAAGTTGCCTATAACATAACTGATGGCTAGTTAACTTTACGAGGAGGACCATTTGGGGTATTGTACAAAATGTGTATTGAACTATTGATCGAAAGTTCAAAGACCAAGCTTATTCGTCGTAAAAATAATTACAAATGCATTTCCTGAAATACATTTATTAAACATTTAGCATATTCTTTTATATAATTAAGATATAGATGGTTTCAAACAAAGAAAAAGAAACAATTTTCATCGTGACACGAAACGTGACCGGTTTCGATATGTATGACTATACTAAAATAATTCCTCATCAAGCCCGCTGCCCACTCCTGGCTCGCGCCGCGCAGCCTATCATTAGCCCGCCGAGGACACGCAGCCGACCGCCGCATGCAGGTGATCTGCATACCCTCACTCATGCGGAATTTCCTCACTGTCCCACATACCGCTGTCCATTGAGCTAAAGACTAGAGCCGGTAGCTTAAGTCATCATCTTGCTAACAAAATGTGTAAGAGAAAACCAAACCAACACAAAATTGAATCTTGGATTTGGACAAAGCTAATTTGAAATGGAACTGGCTCGTATTTTTTACATGGATCAGCAATTCAGCACCATGTTAGTTTTTATGATTTTGCATGAAGTATAACAATAATATAATTTATAAGTGTGTGAGTGGCGCGACACATGCTGGCTGCACGCGTCTGTCCACCCACAGGTGCGGGTCGTCCATAACTGAGTTCACGATGGCGTGCCTAGCTCACCGTGGATTGCAATTGCAACCAATAGTATCACCATTTGAAATGTTCATTCGTACTATCCTTACCTACGTAGTGATGTGAATCAATGCTATTTTGATGTTATCGTGGAACCATCTCGCCGCTGCAATAGATAGATTAAACCCTTAGACCCAATATTATACGCACCCATTACTAGATGTGTTTCTCTGCTCGGGTAATCGGGCCCATTTTTTCATTACCCTATTTATGATCACAGATTACGCCTGACCTTTACCTTCAAAGGTATGCGTTTAAAGAAACTCTTTGCTCTTTAAAAGCTTTACTAGTACTTTAGGAATGTTTTTTTCTTTAAATAGTAGTACTATTTTTGTGGTACTAGTGTGTGTTCTTACACCTTTTTTTACGAAGATCTTGTATTTTAAACATTAACAACAGTGTAAACAGTTAAGTAAAGTAACCTAATTACAGTACAATCACACACTTATGTATAGAAACGGACATACAAGAGAGCTAAAAGTTTTCTTCTGTGTTTGTAAGATTATACGATGGTGGCGCTACTTCTGAAATCTACACTTACATACAGAAAAGTTGATACAACCTACTTAGCTAATTATTACTGAGTTAACGGCTTCAAGAGTGGTCGTATCAAATCGTATGGTCGTAACGTTGCTTGTACGACATTAATGAAAACATCTGACAGTGGCAATGGGGAGATATTTTAGCAATAAAATTAAATGTTACCTACTATGAATCTCGATTTTGTGCGGTCGGTTCACATCCGACTTATTTTATGCTATTGAGTGACGAGAAGAGCAGATCGCGCGACTGATGTTAAACGTCACGATTGCCCATAACAGGACTGTGCCACCCACAATTTTGAACTCTTAGAATTCAAGACCCTGCGTGGCACAGCACTGCGCTCGTCACCCTGATAGGGATACTTATAAGATTATTAACTTGTATTTGCCCTGAAAATTCACTGGAAACTTTGCCCTTCTAACCGGAATACAGTAATGTTTGCACATTACTGCTTGGCGGTGGAATAACTGACAAAGGTGTTGTACTTCCCCAGGCGGGCTCTGCAAAAGAGTACTACTGATAGTTAGCCAGTTTTAAAAATAACTAGGGCTAATAAGCGGCAATCAGGGGCGAAGCAATCATTGACGCGGTAGGCAATGCAGTAAACGACGGAGCGAGCAATGCTACAAATGACGAGGTAGTCAACGCGATAAACGACGAAGCAGGTAATGCGGTAAGCGACGAAGTAGGAGGAGTGACACGACACGACATACGAAGTGGCAGGCAATGCGACAAATGACCCTGTTGGCAACGCAGCATGCAACAAGTCATAATTACGTCGGCAACAACACGCAGGCATTAGACGCATTAGACGATACGCACGAACCTAAGTCCAAAAGCAAAACTAATTCTAAGTCATCCAGAAATATGAATCTTTTGGGTAGAAACTTTAAATTTTGTTCTTAGGGTTCAAGCGCATGGTTGCATTGGTTGCCCTTCAATACTATCTGCATTTGTCAAACCGGCTAATAGAAAGATCAAATTACCAAAGGGCTGGTACTCCCCTCGGTAACATAGCATTAGCATAGCTAGTCAATGTCAGCTGTTCGCTCTTTGGCTCAGCATACCCTTTCCTTATTACCCTGTATGGGCACCTGTCAAATTATCTTTTGAGAGTGCTAAATCGCTAATGCAAACTCAATTTCTCTTCTCGATAGAATCTAGTCTCCATATGGGCCAGCTCGGTCAGTGTACCACTTGCGATGCGTGAAGCGACCGACGTTATAAATCACAGGCGCGAGCGACGACGCCCTTCGATAAATGTCTTCTTACTCTCATCTTAACTTTGACGAGTGGTGTGTGGTATAAGTAAGGACGGTTGGCGTTTCAATCTGGATTTAGGTAACTCATTTGACATATGTTTATACTAGCTGTGCCTCACAGTTTTGTCTGCTATCCTATAAGAACCGTTTTTTTTATTTCTGAATAAAAAGTTGTCTGTGTTAATATAGGGCCACGTCTATATCAAATTTTATACAATCTTTGTAATTTATAACATTAGTAGTATGTGTTACATGAGTCTCAAAGAGCAACTAAGACTAATTAATCCGATAAATAAGCCTCAAAAACCAATAAAATTACAATGAATAAAACATCTCTTCTATCTTTTTTGATATAATAGGCTGCAATTAAAAGAAAAAAGTTGCTATGGATGCTATTTTCCCTGCGGCCACATTCACGCCGTGCTTGTCATTTGCTCCGCTGCGCGTGCCACATTTTCCGGTCTGAATGTCAAGCCGAAGTGACGTCTGCATCGTTTCGGCGACCACTATCGGGACTAAGGGCTCGGAAGAAAGTTCAAGCGTCCGGAACTTTGGACTGAATAAAAACGAAAGTATGCCGACTGGCACCAACGCCGCTTCACGCTCCAGGGAACTCGCGCCTTCTTTATGGTGTATTGAGCCTGTCATAATTATTTTCGAGTTATTTTGATTATTTGCCGCTTCGGCGTTATCTGTATGCATATGACGCTTTATTTTTTAATACAACTTTCGACTAATTTACGTTCCCGCTTTTGCGTTTCTTGATTTATGAAACCGTAAATTACGTTATTGTGATTGCATTTTTTTAATTAAGTATAAAAAAAGCATTTGGCAACCTTAATATAGAAAATATAATATTTTTTATTTAAAATAGGTATAGGTATGTAGACAAACAAATATTAAATATGCTAGTCAAAAAAACCTGATAATAAAATAAACATAGAATCTTCTTAGAGAGAAAAATTTTTTGGAAAGCTCACTTAATTTACCATATTGCCTCCGATAATTAATTTTTAATTATAATTATATGCTATGTAGTATGTATCCACCAGTCATATCTACTCAAACCCATAATAGGCGACGTGATGAGTCAGCAGAACTCCGCGCAGCTACATCGTAAGCCGCTTAGGAGATCAGCTGATTGGACACCGCCATGACACCGGATTGTGGCTAATCTATCCAATAACACTGCTAAGTGTTACAATTCTGCTTATAAATAAATGTACTTAAGCCCTGCTGGCTTATCAAATACTCTTAATCTGGTGGTAAAATTAAGGTTCAAATGTAAATATCATTGATTGCAGATCTAATGCTGAATCGACTCGCAGAAATAGCATTGATATGCTTTTGCTGCTAATTATTGAGCATAATTAGCATATCTTAGTTAATCATATTAGTTCCTAGTAAATGCAAATAGGATTCCACCTACACTACACACGTCTATGTTAATGACGTTAAACCTTAAAAGATTATTTCTGAACAAAAATCTAAAAACAACAGTTGCACTTTTTCTCATGGTAATTCCACCACATCCGACCACCGTCGATTACCGACCACCCGACAAT
Source organism: Alcis repandata (assembly GCA_949125135.1). Taxonomy (NCBI): domain Eukaryota; kingdom Metazoa; phylum Arthropoda; class Insecta; order Lepidoptera; family Geometridae; genus Alcis; species Alcis repandata. The sequence goes on along the minus strand of OX421226.1, from coordinate 1,638,734 downwards.
CAGCTAATCTGTCGACCGACACCAGTTACAATCGAGATTAGATCTCTAGATGCGCAGGCGCAGCAGGAACCGGAAGCGGCCGCGTCGCTGTCACAGACAATGCCTATTGTGGCTGTGTAGCCGACCGGATACTACGTCACCGCGCTCGTTGCATGGGAAATGTAAAGGCAGGCATAGATTGATAACATTGTAAAAATACCATAGGCTGCATACCATATTCTATTCAAACAGAAAAGACCAAAATTGCGCGAGTAGTTTGGCATTTAGAACGAAATAAATAGATAAAATAAAATTCCAATTTCCATAAATATCGCCTCAGGTATAATAATAAATTCTGGGTTTATATTATATTATCAAGCAAAACAAATAGCAATTAGTGAAGAATAGAATATACGACACTATCCCATTGTCACGCGTGAGGAGCAGCCCTTTCGAGCACACATTGTAATTTTGTCCCATTAAAATACAATAAGCAATCAACTTACGAATAATGAGACATCATTTTTATTCATGTTTTTAATTTCAGTTCACGCACTGCTTATTCAGATATTGCATAAAATAAACTAGTTCTAGATGTTTTCATTATGCAATTCCGTAATAATATATCACAGCGGTGTAGCAAACTTTAAAACCTGCAATTATATTTGCCATTATAAAACGAATTAACAGAGAACATATTTTTTATTGGCAAACATTATGTCAGACACTTTCACTTAGAATCGTTCGAATGGCAAGAACATCGACAAAAAATGTCAATAAATAAATCAAATCGTCCACCGGGCCTTAATTAACGGTCATATTTAATAAGAATCGATTAAAAATCGGATTTATTCAATCAATTCGTATACTCGAATCGATTACGAGATCGGTATCAAAGTGAATGATGAACGCATATCGGTAATTCTGTTCGTTTGTTTATTTCGACCGCAAGTTGCTGTAATGATTTATTGTGTTTTTGTTTTTATTGTACTGCATGCGGTTACCGTTTGATTATTTCTTTTGAACAGTAAACAATGTGATAATTACTGCGAATATAAGTCGTTTGGTTGGAGTGCATGCGTTTTCGATATTAATTAGACTGTGAAGCTTTATAAATCACCGAGAAATTGATATTACACATAGCAAAGCCAGTAACTCTTTAAGTATTTTAAATAGAAGAGGATCAAAAGAACTTGATCCTGGAATGACTCCAGAAATCGGGTTAAGTTACACATAAACATCCTTCATCGTCAGCGAGCGTACACTTTGAAAACTATATATCGTATTCCCTCGCGGTTATCTCCTGAATCTTTCGCAAATAGAGCCCAAATTAGGGAAATGGCTGAGACCGGCGCAGTAAAGTGAAGTGAAATGTTACCGTAGAGTGGAGCGAGTGCCGCGGGCCGCGGGCCGCGCACCGCTATCCGATACAAAAAGCATCGATTTCCAGTAATGCAAACAAAGCCGCAGGTTGAAAATGCACGTCTTTTCAGGCTGGTAGAAGTTATGCGAAGTTGAGATGTGATTTTATTAAACTTTTATTATTAAACCTTTTGTTTAACTTGCCGCGAGAGTAGGTGTAGGATTGTGTTGGGTTTAAACTGGGAAGCTAAATCAGAACCACTACCTACTAATACTATTAAAAATGTTTCTTAAAGAAATGTTTTTTTGTTATTCTATCGCATGATTTAATAAGGGAACGAAAAATAAAATCGCGGTAGAACAAAGTGTGGAATAAGAGGCTAAAATAATTGTTACTGAATAAAAAAATAACAATTCTAAATCATTGTTAGTTAGTTGAAATTTAATAGCAATAAAACACAAGTTCCAACAAAAAAAATATAATTCAGTTTATTAGCCTTCTTCCGCTACCGCCTTTGACTCGCGCCGCGCAGTAATAGAAGCTCATTCCGTCACAGGTGGATGCGGAACAGTTATCGATAATATTAGTTCGGCCACCGGCCACAGGGCGCCGCCTGTGTCCATTCCGGACCATTCCTAAACTCGGTCACCATAAAAGTGTAGGCCGAGGCACTGTGCCTGGTGTCAGGGTTTTAGGCCGCTGTAAGTCATAAAATATAATATGTCAGTTATGTAATCATTTGAACTACCGCACTGCTCAGTTGTAAATGCCACTCGCGGTCATTCTAGAAGCTGACATAAATGTGAAAGTTTCTTCAACACTATTTTGACTACAGACTTGTTATTTTGACGATAACCTTAAAACAAGTTATGTACTACTAATACTAAACAAACATACTAACTTATTCTTGTACATATACGTGCATTTTTTACGGTCTAGGAAACTTTATCTTATAAATAACTTACCAAACTACTTTTCGAAATATTATTCTGGTACTGATTCTACTTAGATTCCATAGATATTCAGGAAAGTTTACGCCTTATTCCTAAACTAGGCATGCAATGAAATAAGCAACTATCACAACTTTCTAAACGTCCGCCTTAAAAACCAAAACAGTCCATAATTTTCAGAAACAGCGTCTAGAATACCCATATTATTTTACCAAATTTCTAAACCTGACCATAAAATGTCTAAATTATAAATGCGGGACGCTATAATATAAGCGAAATATAGCTGCTCAATTACCTTCTATATCTCTACGTATGTATTAGAGGCTGGGAAACAGTAGGTGGTAGGTATTCAGGAAAAGGACACACAAGCTTTCTAGTTTCGTGTAAATATAAAGTACCGGCTAAGGCCCGCGGTTTCACCCGCTATCCTACAAAAATTGTTAATAATGTGTTTCCAGAGTATAAAAATGACTTGTCGAAATCTAAATGTAATGTGCAGCATGATTCTGACACAATTTCAAGATAAATTAGCTATAACTGAATCAACATTTTAGAAATTTAAGGAAAATGAACTATTTTCATATCTTAGCTACATCTTAGTCGGATTTCGGATAAATAGCTGGCAACCCTGACCCGCAAACGGGCAAATCCTTCACCGAGTGACGCACGGCGCAATCTTAACAGCCGTCAGCGAACGTGGGGCTGCCAGACTAATGGATTACCCCTAGAGTGGGGTAACACACCCAATTACAGGGTGGACACGACTTGTCACTGTCACAAACTAGTTCTATGGCAAGAAAGCTGGGAATTAGATCTAGGATTTAATGCCAAGTTGTCGAACACTTTGAGATTGATTTGGGGATATCACTTTTGAGCATAAGGAACACGTCTATTTTACGCAATTTCAAACGATAGAGCACATTCTCTTAATTTTGACTATTTTTGACGTCACATATGCAAGCTTTCTGAATTTTTAGCCTTCAAAATGTTCGTCAGATAAATGCTATACGTTCTGCAGGTACCCAAAAAGCAGGCCAGTTAGTATTTTTTCAATAGGATCCTGGATTCCCAACCTTCAGGCCAAGCCGACAAGGTGTGTCGCGTGGGGTCCATAACTCGTCGGTAATCGCAAGCGGCGCAGGCGCAGCGTAGGCGTGACACGTCTAACTGTGTCTTAACGGGCCCCGGACACACTGCAGCCCTAAATTATGCACTAATCAGGATTTGAAACGGTGATCGTGGTCTATGGTAATGTAGATCTCGCCTATCTATGATAATTTTATCTGAACAGGAAGATGCCAATAAACTCCTTGTTACGGGCTACTTGCTCCGAAACCTGTTCCTAGATCGCCAGATTTTATAGCCCCCAGCTGTTTCTTTATATTCTCGTTGGAAACCATTCGAGAAAGCATGACTAAATCTATCTGGACTCTGGACTCCTAGTTTAAGTGCCCAGTTAAGTAGCAAGCTTCGAGCGGGTACTTGGAGCTAGCGTTAAAAGTACCGCATTAGAATCCAATAAATATCCAATACGACGACGTGCTGGCCCCGATACTGCCTAATCACGCCGCCGCGAACGGGGCGCCCGCGCACCGTGACAAATCTCTAATGTGCCAACTACGGCGGCGGCCACTCTCGCTGACCTCCCACCTCTCTCCAAAACGGGCGGCAGATGGAGAGCTTAACAGCTCCACATAAACTGGCCAGGACCCGTTAAGGTGCAAGGCTAATTGTTTTGTACTCTGCCATAAGATTTATGACGTCACGACTGCAACTACTTCCGGGTTCATCTCAGAACTTCGATTCTTATTCATTAGAGTTAAGGTTAATTTGACGAGTCATTGTTTATTGAAAGCTATTGAAAGTTCGTAAGAAATATTACAAGGAAAACCAAGACGTCTGCAAATAAATAATAGAAATACGAAGAAGAATATTTATTCATTCCACTTAAATGTCTTACATACACTCGGTCCAGCATTTCCAGTAACTTATTTATCAATGCTGAAGAATAGGGTTGTAAAATATAATTTACATAATTTAAAACGAGCATTAACATAGTCAATACACCGCGCGGAGCTAAACAAAACGTCAAGCATTACACAAATAGCACAAACGAGAGAACGCCTCACAGAACGATAGCAATAACAGTTGGAACATAACAAAGTAAAACAACGCAATAACGATAACGGTTATACAAAACAAGCTGTTATAAATAGCCTTAGCATATTTAATTTAGCAGTTGACAGTGGGACGTTCGATAAACAATGAACGGGGAGACCGGTTAGTATAGTAAGGGCTCTCTCACATCTACACAACGGGAGAATCTGATTTGTTGACCCATTCAAAGGGACTGCGTTTGTATCAAACTTGTTGGCTATAGAAAGCTCTGCCCGACCAGGGAACACGGAACTCTCCGATTTGACCTCATTACAACTCTATCAAATAGATAATTCTAATTCCACTCGAATAATATTGAAATTATTATTGTGGAACACATGAGGCAAATTTAAAAATTAAACTGTTATTTTAAGCAGAATCCAGCAAAGGGCCATACAGTTTTATTACACGTACGGTCGTACGGCGTACGAATTTATATGGTTATTACGTATGGAAGCAAAGTTTACCGAGCACGTGCACCGGCTATACTCGTCGGAAATATTGTTTTGTAACCTAATACGCTGTATAAGTTTTGACGACCCTGCTACAAGCTACAAGTAAGCAGCTCTCGAGCCTAAAGTAGAGATTTAACTGTTAGGAATTTCTCCTATTCATAGCTCAGCTATTTTAGATCCCGATTAGCCAAAAGTTATAGTCTTGCCATTATCCCGGGTTCCGTTGCGTAATCTGCCATGTATCGCGCTATGACTGCGCCCACGCACCGGCCCGCACGTCAAATTAGACCATTTGGGGATACGGCGAAAGTTATATTATAAATCAAACTGCGCGTGCTGTTCTTGTCATTGCTCAGGACATTAATCAACTCCGAAACACATTATTTATAGATAGGATATGCTCTATATTTGTCTCATTGATAAGAGAACAATGAACAGTCAAATAAATAATCCGCATAGGCTTAAAGATAGCATTGGACAATATGGACATGATATTTCATAACTGCGTTTGACTAATATTCTAACTTTCCGCTTATTGTTTGTCTGAACCAGTCATAGGAAATGTGAGCACGCACAATATTCTAGCCATAAACACGTTCTTCATTAACTATGATCGTAAACAAATAGGTGTTGCTCAGGGTTCGGTGTTCGGTTCATTGCTGTTTCCAACATGCAGAGTTAATATAAACCGCAAATGCGTCGGGAAACTGGTAACAATAGTGCATCACTACGGGGCCCTAGTGGCGGATGCCGACGCTCATAAAGGTGTTATTACATCGGCGTTTGGTGTCGGTATCCCGTTGCATAAACGCGAGCAAAACGCCCCATTTGCGAGGCTGGCGCGGTCTGCTGATGGTCGTCAACCGCTGTTGAATGTTTCGACATTTGCTGCCATTTGACGCGGTACAAGGCAAAAGAGTTAGCGGCTTTAAATTTGGATATTTATTGTTTCGGATATAATATTAATAATTAAAATTATAGATTTTACTTATCAATCGTAGGGGATACTACCAGGTGAAACAAGTTTCTTGCAGGTCTTTCTACGTGATACTTCTTCCTAACTAGTCTGTGCCCATCTGAATAGACTTCTCCATAAAACTCGAGGCTTCATATTTTGCAACGAATTTCATTAACCATACATATCGGAAAATATGTTAACTGCCATCTATAGGTAATACACGTTCCATTAACTTTAACGTCCCAACCCTTGTATTTAATCAATAACTTTATTACTCTTTTAAGTCCTCTGCCAAACCTGAATGAGAAAACCATCGCCCCATTTGCAGTAGAAGTAGGTACTGTAACTGTCTGTCTGCATATTAACATACCGCTAGCTAGGATAAGCATCAGGTCATGCGCAGTGATAAATACAAAATTATACAGCGCCCGAGTATTAAACCTAGGTTCAAGTTTAGGTCTCAAGGTCTCAGCTCAATTTGAATAAGTAATTGGATGTCTGGAGCGGAATGGTTAATGAAGACAGGTCGTGACGTAGCTTGTTGACCCTGGGAATGGTCAGTTACGTGCCGCTTTGTATTTTGCTTGTTTTTTGTACACTGTGATATGTAAGTGCTAGTTACAAGTCTACCATTGCTCCTCTTTTACTCACAATGTATTTTAAATTCATCATTTTTGATCTGAAGAGTTAAACAAAAATCGCTTTATAATTATAGAGTTGCCATACTATCAATCTCGCTACCTACATCAGAGTGGATTGAAATCGAAAAAGTTTATATTTCCTGCAGTTGAGTCATTGCTCTACACTCATTTGTATCATTGTATCCTTTAACTGCCCTTGATATCCTGTTTAATTGCCTCAAATAAGCTGCTAAGTAATTACGGCGGTCGGAATGAGCTACGATAGCTAAGTACTGCGGACAGGCTGAACGATACCCTGGCCTGTAAGTGCGACGTTGAGCGGTTACCGGGCCTCATGACCATACATCAAGCCACGCCGGGAGCTGGTACTAGTTAATACCACAATTTGTTACATTCCGCGCTATTACTCGGAGATATTTTTATATATTCTTCATAGCCGATTTACGGCCTAGAATAGCAATTCTGCCATAACGTATCTTTGAAATGATATTTTTTGTCAATATTTATTAAGTTTGAGTACATATTTCTTTATGGCGTCTTTCGGAATTCATGAAGTTCTTATTAAGGATTATGTGGAAATTGTTTGCTTAGAGCCTGTTTTCTTAGAAACTAACTATGCCTGTTAAGAAGCGGAAGGTCTGAATAAGTTGTTTAGGGCGGTTCATTTTATAGACGCTAGCTTTTATTTACATAATTTTCTCACGCAGTTTCGACATTGTAAGCCTCAACATTCCATCTAAATCAGACAAGAGAATAACCAAACATTCGTGTTCACGAGTATGCTGATATTGCTAATGTCTAATTTGATGGTTAGTCTTCGTCCCTTCACAGGCTATCCAATCCAACTGGGCACTGGGCACTTACGAGTAACTGAGCATACCCCATCTACTCAATAGCGGTATCTGTCTTCGGTATTGACTCTTCCACTAAACCTCTTTTCCTTCTTCCACAGCCGGACACAGTCCCGCAAGCCAGCGTGGACATGACCTCGGTGCTGGAGGTCAGCGAGGCGGACTCGGTGACGGGTCACCCTCACAGCCTGGCCATAACGGCGCCCGAGAGAGTCACCTTCGTCAAGGGCACCTGCAGGGAAGAAGCGCGGTGGTGGGCCGACGTGCTGAGCGTCTATCCGAGGAGCAAGGTGAGTGCGCAGAAAATCTGACGATGAGAGATGATAGAGGAGAGAAGAGCATTTTCTAAACTTTAATGTTAGAGCAGCAATAATTTATATAAAATAATATGAAATAATATATAAATAATAATATGTATTAACATGTTAGTTAATTAATCTCGGCCATACCGATAATATGTACTCATTACGCAACTTCCTCAAGAATATATTTCTTTTAATGTTGCTGAGACAAGAAAGTAGAAGTAAAAAGTAACACCATAGTAAGCAAATCCCCTATATATTTGAATTGTTAAGGTGAACTAAATGTTGATTACATCGTGATTTACCAAAACAGTACTCAGAAAATGATCGACCAGAAGTCTTGACTCAACCAAGTCAGGCAATTCCGATTTACTGCGATTTCATTACGAACACTTCACCAATTGCACATTTACCTAAAAACGCTTACTTCAAACCAATCACCTAATCGGGCAATCCGTAGTGCTCCCGACTCCCATGAAACGCTTTCCTAGTACTCCTAATCAGCCACTTTGCCACGGCACCTTCAGTAGGAAGCGGCCTCCATCATTCACACCTCACGAAGCCGGTCTAATCGCCGGAGCTGCGCAATTTGCCCGCATCCTCATTACGGACTCTCCAGCCGGCGCGGCGTTTACCATCAGCCTAGTGACTACAGTGTTTGCATTGAGCTGACGGCCGACACCGACGGTAATAACACCGAGTAGGTAACTCTACCAATCATGTAGAGATTCAGCTCATGGAGCGTCGTTCTGAAAAACTGCATGTCATGCGCAGCAATGCTAGCAAAAGTTATCACTTATGGGTTTACAAACGAGGGTGCTAAAATTTCTGTAAAAAAGGCCTGCAATCAGGAGCTTCCAGAGTATAGCCGCGTGTTCGCAATTCGTATCGAGTAGTTGAGTATGAGTTGGTACATTTTTAAAAGATTCACGATATTTAGGCACAGAGGGCCGCGTCTCTATCCCGCAGAGCTGACTAAAGGCAAAGCTGTTATCGCTTTGAGCTGTCTTTCTGCTAGGATTTTCTTCTCGAGGGTAATAAGACGTGCCACTGCCAGTTCCTGTAGCGAAAGCGGCGCGTGCGCAAATAGCGCAGCTCTCATACCCACGTCACTGTAGTCTATTCTGTGTCCCTAGTATGTTAATACTCCACCACTTCACAGACACACAAGTTCAATAATTATTGTTATATATGATAAAGTTTGTCTGTCAGTCAGATTCTTTATTCAAACACAAATCGTTAACAGCCGAAAAAGTGATAACGCTTGAGATAGCTCATATCTTGAATCACAGTATATACCTATTTGTACGCCGATGACCGAAATCATACAAGAAGATTTTTTTGTATGCTTTCAGAAGATTTTTAAGAAAATCGCGGGTAAATCCACGAGGCGCAACCAGTATAGTACGAGTATAATAACAACGCTTGCGCCGGCGCACTCATATCAAATTACACGCTCGGTAACATTAAATCTGGCCGAGAAACTTGGTCATTGTGATGATTATGAGCGAGCGAGAACGTGTGCTAGTGATGGATTGACCACTGTTCGCATAAACACTTCAGGAATTAATATAAAGCATTTAATGAACGTGTTGAGGATCGTTGCAAACACACATTCGCTAAAATAGAAGTTTTAGCCGGGACTGTTGAAAGTTAGTTCGCAACTGTCAACAGTCATAGGGCTCAAGAAACATACCATCATCGGGTGTTTGACGAGTGTTTTTCGACTGGGGTCACCCTAGCTAACTAGGGCTACAAAATACGTCGAGTACTTAACATTTCCACCCTGAAAATTTAAAAAACTATTTTTTTTGCGGATTCGAAAGCTATTATTTGTTCTCATGAAGTTGAGCATTTTTTTTCAGAGACTCAGTATAATTAGCTTAGCATCCATGCTTACACGAGAAATTAATCAAATACAGCAATCATTGCCATCACTAGGAGCACCGAACGAGTGAAGAGGCGCGCGCGGCCGTGTGCGTGCGCTTAATGTGATGATTGCTCTAAAACGAACCCGGACCGGTTCACTTATCAACGGGTCATAGTCTGCCCTTGAGCCGCAGGGAATTTCAGAAACACGTAGCTTTACCGGCGTTAAATCAACATTAACTTAAGAATATTTAACTTATTGAAACTTTAAAACGCAGGCAAAAATAACCTTAAGCCAAACAATGTAAAGTATTTTAATGATGCAGAAGACAATACCTGGCTGGAAGACTGTTATATATATAGAGGCTAGTCTTTTTTTCATCAAAAAGACCTCTGCTAGGACATAGACAAAATTAAGAATGTTTTCGAAAATAATGGGAAGTAAACATCACTAGCAAAATAGTTAGAATTTAATAGATTTAAAAATAAAACTAAGGTGTACAATTACACAATGGGGGTGATTATTTTTTCTAAGCTTATTAAATCCACATAGAATGATTTATTATCCAAAAAGAAACTACTCTTACTGTTAAATGTGTTTAACTTTTGCTAAACTTTGAATTTAATTTATCACCATAGACATTCCAGAGCAAGGAGGTAAGAAATTAATAAATGCACGAAGTTCCTAAGATACTTATAAATATTGTTTGCGAGTTTGCGACCTTCTTACATTGTCTGATTATTACCTGCATTCCGGCTGCTCCATTAAAATCTAGTTAACGTGCCCAGGACAGAGATTTACCTGGACTATAATTATATTTTTTAAGTAAATTACCGCTCGCGGTGTCTAGGAGAGGCCGACCTTCGTTACTTTTGTAGTTTTTACCTGGTTTAAATGCAACTGGCAGGAAAAATCTTGAATTATAATCTCAGAAATCAGAATTATATGTAATTGAATGCAATCTACAAAAAATCATTATAATTACTTAATATCATCAGGCAGAATTATTCCAGTGATAAAAGAACAGAAGAACTCCAACTTTTTGCTCAACCAATATATAAAAAATAACCCAGTCAGTTCTAGTTAGTCTAACAAGGTTAGGCATTATGAGTCAGAACTAAAAAACTAGATACGAATCCAGCTGGCTCTGTATATAGGTACTAAACACATCTGGTAAGCCAATGATGAAGCTAGCCGTGACCCATCCTACTGACCCATATCTAAAGTTCTAAACAGTCGTCGGCTTCACAAAGCTTCCTATTTTCTTGGAAGCCAGTGATCTCACCGCGGTCAACGTCCCCGAAGTCTCAATCAACCTAATTATCCAATTGGTAGTAATCGCCGATCAATTCTGGGAGTTCCTTCGATGGCAACTGGCAACACTTGTTCCAGTTTTGGTGAATCATTGGAATTAAGGATTGGTCGCTGTGGAGGTCAAAAGTTCGATTTAAATTGCCTGGGGAACTGGATGTTTCTTAATATTTCTGGAAATTACTTGTTGAACCAGTCAGTCTCAGACAATCCATAGACTTTACTCGTACGTTTCAATCTTTGAAATACATGTTTATATACTTATCATTGTTTAAAATTGAATATTTATGTCTTTTTGATTTTAACACATGTCATATGGACCGACTACCGACTTTTACCGATTTTAAATGGTATAGTTACTGTAATTAAGGTGTCTATTCTAAGTTTATTAGAAAACTCCGACTGTAGTTTTAATTAGATTTTCCTTGTCGTGATCTTCATTGTCTCGTCCTAAATTCTTTCTTATTCATCATCTTCAATCCAACGAACTTATCGCTATCTCAAACGAGACTGTGGTATTAATTTTTGGAAGTATCAGTGACAGCCGATCTAATAATATTTAAAGTGTTACGAATTAGCTCCAAACACTGGCCTCATATCATAATCACTAAAAACTCCTGATGTCTGCTCTGGTTTAGTTAACTATATTTTTTCCTTATACCGCCACTCAATTGGGAATAGGTAAGTCCTACTTTTGTGCGTAATGTTCCTTTCACACGCAAGATCTTGTAAGTTTACTTTTTCTTAATTGTCATCCATAATTTTCCACCCCTTACTGAATTCAGGTCTACTAACGCGTCTTTGGTTCTGGTCCTGTGCCATTCTCGTCCTATGCTCTGTTGTAATTCTAATACTGTTGTTAAACGAGTAGACTGGTGGTTCGTCATCTTACTGCCACTGTTCTGTGACTTTTTTACTCCCTCTCTCTCTCTCTCTTTATACCTGCAGTCTTTCCTTTGATCTTATTTTCCATTCTTAGTTCTTCTTGTTCTTCTCGTCGAGATTCCGGTTTGTCTTTAGGTTCAAAAGTAGCCTCTCATCCAGATTTAAGTTTATCTGTAGGTTCAAAAGTATTCCTATCAGTCTAGTACACTTACTACTTATCTACCACCTCGCCTGGGGCCGTCACCCGTCAGTCAGTCAAGGAATAACTGCGCTTGACGGCGGGTTCATCAAAGCGGTCGGCGTACACGCAAAAACAATTATTTATACACGTGATGTGTTACCAATCATATTTGGACGAGATGGGTACTTTAGAATTATTATGCTGTCATTATCTGTAGATTACGCTGTGTGACGTCATTTGGAGCACAGAATATTTTCTGTGTTCCACACACACTGCTGCCACGGTGCTGTGCCGCGGGTGTGTTCCGTGTTTTGTGTACTTTTCTGTGCGGAGTTAACACTGGCTTTATACTCGTAGCTAGTGGCTATAAAGCCAGCCAGCCAGCCAGCCGGTTTAGTAAAAATGGTTTTTGTTAGCATAGATTATGAGAATTCTACGTTAGTCTCTGTATGTAGATAAATTAGTACATTTGCTTTGCAGTGTCCTGAAATTTCATCAATGATTTACCAATTTACCGTATTGTCTGAGATAAAAAAATTATGCCTGTCTTTGTGGTATGCGGTACCTATTTCCTTGCAAATATTCATCAAGATCTCATCATCATCATCATCATCATCATCGTCAGCCTGTATCGACCCACTGCTGGGTATAGGCCTCCTCTCCCTTGCGCCATTCTTCCCTGTGTCGGGCCAATCTCATCCACGGATGACTCGCGATGGGTCTGATGTCGTCGACCCATCGGGCTGATGGTCTGCCAACGGAACGTTTGTCCGCAATCGGAAGCCACTCCGTCAGGGCTCTACTCCACCTGCCATCACCACGCCTAGCCACGTGTCCTGCCCAGCGCCACTTTAATCGCATAATACGGTGTCCGACATCTGAGACTTTTGCCCTGCGTCGGATTTCCGTATTACGGACTTTATCTCTCAAGTTAATGCCTAATATGGCACGCTCCATTGCCCTTTGTGCGACTCTAATTTTGTGCACAGCCTCTTTGGTTAGCGTCCATGTTTCGGCACCGTAAGTCATTGTGGGCAGGACACACTGGTTGTAAAGCTTGGTTTTCAGGCATTGCGGTATTTTTCGAGCCCTGAGTACGTCCTCAAGTTTACCGAAAGCGGCCCAACCGAGTTGTATGCGGCGAGATCTCCTTTTTGCGAAGCTCTGGGTCAAATGACAAACAGTGTTCAAGATAAATGTAATGGTCGACCAGCTCTAACGGCTCTCCACCAACGGTGATTGATGTCAACGAAATACCTGCTAGGCTGGTCATCACTTTCGTCTTGGACCTATTCATCTTCAGACCAACTTTAAGAGATGCATCGTATAGGTCTTGTATCATTTTTTGGAGATCTTGCATGTTCTCACTGAACAAGATTAGGTCGTCAGCAAAGCGGAGATGCGACAGGCGGACACCATTGATGTTCACACCTTTTTCGTCCCAATCAAGCGTTTTCATTACGTCTTCTACGACCGAAGTGAATAGCTTGGGTGATATGTTGTCCCCCTGTCGCACACCTCGCCTTATGGGAATGTTATTGGTGAGTGTATGTGTATCAAGATCTGTGCGGCTGTATTGTCTAGAAAAGTCAACATGCAAACAAATCTAAAAACACGTCAACAGTTGTATCTATTATTTTTCGTTCATGAAGTGGTCATTGGTAAAGCGGTCCGATTTTCACTCTTAAACAATCAATAATGTGTGTTAAGGTTCAAATATTGCTTCTATAGGCCCAAGTTTAAAGGCTTTTTAAGACAAATCTAAATTTTCTAAACCTATTGGCATCCTTGTCTAATGGCTTGCAATTTGCAATGATAAAGACAGATATATTTTTAGTTAGTTTAGATCTGTCTTAAAATGCCTTCAAACTTGTGCCTATCGTATATATTTATTGAGATCACGTTAACCAAAAACACAAAAATGTTTTTCTAAATGAAGCCATAAAACAATATTTCAAATTATCTATAGAAAAAAGAAACAGGTTCAGAGAGTTTCAAATATTCGATCCTTGTTATTACCGCACATTAAGAAATATATCAAATTAATACAGTTTATAGTGGTTTATAGTTGAGATTCGTTTCAGTTATCCTAGATATTAATTCGAACGAGTCTAAAATATGTTTTGAATAATTTATTGTGATATTTACGACCTTTGTGTCGTTACCTGGTCCATTTAGTTCTGTTATAAACGGCCTTAATGGGGCGCTGAACAGTCGGACTCGTAAAATGTAGTTTTTAGAGCGGTTTCTAATAACATAGATAATAATGTTAATTTTTAAACGTTTCGTGTTCTTTTTTTAGAGTTAAGGAATTTATGACATAAATATTTGTTTGATTATACTTATGTTAAAATAAAAGTTATACATATTAGATTTCGATCTCTTTTTCCATTCGCTGATATAATTTTCCCATAGTTAGCAAGCTAGGCGGTTGAACTCACCTCACCTAATGTTAAGTGTTGGTTTGGGCGATAATTTTAAAATCTAGTCTGGAATATGAACTAACTCTTAACTACAACAAACCAGAATTTCGTTGATCTTATTGCACGTATTGCAGTAACCTGCCTGCCATAAGTCGCAAAAAAGTTATCGTGTCGTCGTAGTAAACGAAATAAAACACTTGCAGTAAAGCGACGTGCTAATTAGTCGCACAGCTTTTAACAGTCGGTTTAAAGTTTTGTGGCTAATAAAAGCTTCGCTTTACACCACTGCATTTACTGCATCAGAAATAATCAGAATCGAGGCAATGGACGAGACTCGCACAGGAAAGGGCGGCAAACAAGGAGAAATAAATGTCTTCTAGAAGAAAGAAATGCCAAAAGTATGCGTGGAAAATAATCTCATACAAGGCTAACTGTTGTCATAAATTAGAAGTGATGTCGTAGAGCCACTTATTTTGGGTTCGCGTCACTGTAAGAGATGAATAGTCAAATTATACACAGAGAAAACTCACTCACACAAGAAAATATACTTTTAAGGAAACTCCGCATAGCATTGTACGAAACAGCACTTCTGCACCAAACCATGACATCTGAAAAACTACAAGGTCTACGAAATATAAATTTTGCATTCTAAGATCTCGAAATTCCCTCGAGCAAAGCTATGACGTAGATTTTGCTTACAAATCAGTATTTACCTACTTCGAAGTCTAAGATCGTAATAGTTGCAAGACCTAGTATGAATGTCGAAAATGTGAGAAGTTCATTGACCTGGCACCGGCGGCGCAGGCGGTCAGCATCGTATCACGAAGATCGACTCGTTACAAATATGTAACAGCGATATTGAGAACCTCTCTCGGTAGGATAGTGTGGACATGCCAGAATCAGATGCGATCTTTCTTGAAGTATTTTTATGACTAATTTGTTTTTTATTTTGACAACAACTTCACCTGATTAGCGACGATGTGGTTGATGATTAAACTCGCTTGCCTAGGAAGTCCATATCCAATTTTTTTTAAACAACCCTGGATGCTACAGTATTCATTTCAATTTATTTATTCGCAATAGAGGTTAATAGCAACACTTGGTCATGTGAAATACACAATAATTACCCTGGTTTATACCTAATATACAATCTAAGGAAAAGCAATTTTAATAGTGGCTGTAAAATTCTTGTTTAAGCGGTTTATATTTTTTCGTAGTAAAAAGTTTTTAATGAATTTCTTGTTATGACCTCTTGTTATTATCGCTTGTCTTAGCTCAAATCTGATCCTAACTGATCACCCAAGTTGGCATCCTCTGACCCAGTCAATCTTTAAATGAGTGATCGTTTGCGAGTAGCACCAACATTGACTTCTGAGCGCTACTGTGGTTTTGATGAATAAGTCAAATTACATTTCATGTAGTTTTTTTTAGATTGAAAATTAATTGGCTTTTAAAAACTTTCAATTTGCTTTTAATAGACTAAGCGTCCAGAATCCTCTGCTAATAATATAACCTTACAAGCATTGCTCTTACACGTAATAATTAAAAAATACTTTACCCTGACGAGGCACATCCTCACGTTTCCATAGTCTCGAACGTGATGAGGAGTAATGACGCAGCGCCATCCTTTCATCGAGTCATCACCTAGCCAGGGTTGCGGAGAATTAGCCCGCAATACCGGGGGCCTGTTCTGGCGTGTGCTATATTATCTCGGTCACTCTCGCTCTCGTGACTTTTGTGATCGGAGAGACGGGGACTGAAATAATATCGTACGTGGCAGAATAGGACCCTTGATCTTGCACTTACGAGCTGACTGCTATTAGCTGAATCTGACTTTACATTAAAGGGTACATATTCTTAATGTATATCAGTTGGGTGAAAGAGAATGGCTCAACAAAATCGATGAAGTAATTATGCAAATTACCTCTTATTAAAGCATGATCGAAATCGCTGGATGTAAGACAGGTGAATGCCAGGACATGTCAAAACTAGCTTGGCTAATAATTATTCAACATAGAGAAAAATGAATCCGATACTGTTTGAGTTATATCAATTTATTTTACCTAAAAAACTGATTGTTTGTTGATTTGCATCTTGAACCAGATTATCGAAAGTATTGAAACTATAGTCCGAATAAATACGTGAGTAGTACGTAACCTGAGGCAAATCAATTAATGATATGGCGTTTAATGACTATGTATGACCTGGTATATCATATGTAAGCTAGCCAATAAAAATTGCGCTGAAAATAAAATCATCAGCCCAATATTCCCTGTAATCTTAGACAAAGTTTATGATCGCTTTGACTGCTATTTCTGCCACCCACGAGGCTACAATTATTGTATCAGAAAAAAACTGTAATCCTTTTCAATCAAAACATCAATATTCGAGTTGAAGACATAAAATTAATTGTTCGGAACATAAAACAATAATAAATAAGCGGTCCGGCGCCGACGCCGCAGTAACAGCCAGATCGCCGATTACACCACTGTCTATATTCTCTGTTAGTTAGACCGCGGGTCGATGACCTGGCTTACTTATTAATTTGTTTTTAGTTTTTATTTCTTTACGGTTCCTGCCAGGGTCAGGCGCTGTAACTTCTGATGAATTCGCACGACCACACGGATCTATATTGACTGGTAATATCTGTGCTCTATCCACATGATAGTGCTCGTTCTTCTTTTATTTAGCTTGGAGTTTTAGTAGTAGATTTTTTTGAGTTATTACGTAATTATTATTTCATTGCTCTTTGAATTGTCATCAGAATCGATCTAAGTTGCGTTTGTAGATTGTATTTTCTTTGATTGTGTGATAATTCTAATCATACATACTTCTCGAACAACGTGTCTGTCAAATTAATTTTTTTGTAAACTAGATGCGCGCCTATCCTACAGAAATAATATTTTTTACGAGATCAAAAGTCCCCTTTATTAATCCAGCATATGAGCTACCTATTTTTATTCCAAATGTCACCCAAATAACTAACTACTTACTTCCTTTGTTATTTGCTTTTTTTCGCGTTATCTATATTTTCATTATTTCCTCATTGATCTTCAATCTTGGGGTCATGCCATTGATTTATGTATGTACTTTCATGTAAACTAAAATTGTCTTACCAAACCTTACGTTTATAATTTTATATTAACTCATGTACTTGTACATGTACCTCTAATATAATTACGGACCGTACAGACACGAAAGGCCATGTATGTATGAACGTATGTACTATGTATGTATGATGTGTACATGTAGGTACCCCATATGATTGATTACGGGCAAACGGAAGTACTTCGTTAGAGTTTAGATAAGGAATGTTTACAGCCGTTATCGCGCATTACGTTATCGAGCCCGCGCTTGAGAAGTGTTTTGTAATAGACTCTATAAACAATGATTCAATCGATTTATATTACCTTCTTATACTGCTTATACTACTTATGCTATAAAAGGATTATTAATTTCATTAGATATTTATGACACATTCACTCACATAATTTTATCAAATATTAAGGAACTAGAAAATATATAGTACGTTTAAAGTGTTCAACGACGCTACAGTCCAGTTTCATAGTGAATCTATTTTTTGAAATTATTATTTATTTTATTTACAAAATATCATTAAGTTCAATTAGATTGGAACCGAAATACCCTATTTGATATCCTTCAGAATTTTAGCTTTAAGACCTGACTCCATTCTCATCATCAGCCCAATATTACCCCAGTCGAAAGACTCCCAGGGCATTGCACTTGATCTGATCCTCTGCTTTTCTATTCTATAGGTAGAGTTACCCCTAAAGTTTCCGCTTAATGGCGTTTATTTTCCATAGTCCAGCTCAGCTTCCTCAAGAATCCCGTCTTCCCAAAGCAAAACTTCTTCCACAAAACGCTTATCCCTATCGGATGATATCGTTTCATTAACAACCTCGTGGTATGTGCTTTCGAACAATTAAAAGATACCCGTCGTGCTCTAATCGCGTTTCACATCACCTGTCTTGATAATCCGAGGCGAATTCGACTCTATCACAAGGGTAATAAGGATGTGAAGGTGTAATGTTCGTTAGAACTCATAGAACCGCGGGTGGGACTTAATTGGTTTGTTGATAGCGAGTATCGTAATGGAGGAAATTGAGCTTTTTATTCGAGCGGAAAATGATAGTAGTTGTATTTTATTGTCGAGATTCGTTAAGATTGTCTACTTTTGCCACTGTTGCAAATGATACTGCTGTTCTCAGTTGCTAATAAAGTGTTTGTTTTGTCTGCAGGGTCGTCACAAAAGAAACGCAACGTTTCCCGGGGGCCAGACTGGGAGCTTGCTGCAATCAACTACTACGAGAAGTAAGTGGTGTCAAATGTTCTTTTAAACAATGGTAAGGTCTGAAATCCAGATGTTTTCTTTGACATCTAACTTCTAGCAAGGTAATGATGTGGTCGAAATGATACCATACAAATGTAATAGTGATACTTATTAAGCCTAGGCTCCAATTTTCATGGCTCTATAGAGCACTTGGCGACTAAATCACGAAGACAGGTTGCACAGCACAGCAACCCCCGTTTTACATTTCCTTCCAGAGATTCCATAACACGAAGTACATACTTAGTCAAAGATCCGGTTCTCTTTTACAAAGATCTCCCTCACGTTCCAGAGTACTCAGCCGATGCTTCCACTCTCCGGGACGTGGCGGAGTGCGGGCCCCGGCAGCGGTTCTCGGACGGCACCATCACGTGGCCCGGGCCGCGCGTGCAGCCCCCGCAGGCCGAGATCCCTAGCCTGGCTGCACCCACGCCACTCGATACCAAAGGTAACCTATCAACATTATGAATATTAAGTTACGAGTAATTATGAAAGTATAAGATATAAAACTTCATACAAACTGAAATTTTTAAATCCAAAATACGTATAAATGAAATTCGACACGTATTTACTTTCACAAATATTCATACTTCGTCGGTTCATATAGGAGTAGATATTTTAGCCGTAACTTCAAGTCCTACTTCTGAATTGAAGAGAGTCGTATGTAATAAACGTATGCTTTACAGTCTGTCTGTACGTCAAGCAGTAGCACATAACTAGCACCTGCTCCATATAAGTTAGTGTCTGCAAATAGCATAGCAAAAGCCTTGATTACCTCACTTCATATACCAAGATTCCTGGCTCAAGTTATGCAGTGAGTGAGGAATGAGGTGAGGGCCAAATTTGTACTAACTTGAATTAGAGATAAGACTAACAGTCGGACTTGATGAAAGTGTTGAATTTACAATGCACATGTTTTTGTTATGTTGGTGGTAAATTGATTTTACAAACTTTTACATAAATAAAACAATCATAAGTTCTAATCCACCTGACGAGAAGAAATTCAATGTTGTTAGTTTTCTTTTTTATGACCATTTTTAAACATCTTACGAAGCAAGGATGGGTCGTTAACTCTCATTCTTTTTACGGCCTTCGACTTGTTAATTGAGACTTAAAATCTTTACAAACGATAAATTAAAACCTTTTAATTACTACCCTGATATTAAACTGTTGCTGATCAAAATAAGCCAATTACTTATTTATGTTAGTGCATAAATTAAAATGTTTATCAAGTCTTTTAATTAAGCTTGACTTGTTTTAATTATTTCCTTTAATTATTCAGTCATTACAGTGTAATTTTATTTATCGTTTGTTTTTCTAGATGTCCAACTATGTAAATAAACATAGCGAAATGCAATCTATTCTATGACATTAGGAAATTCGGAGCTGTCATTGGACAAAATACGCCATGTTTGTTGACATCTTTAAGTATCTAAAGAAGAAATACAGTATTTACCTTAAAATTTTGGAGTAGGTGCCTAAGTATTTAAGTACAATAATATTTAAAGTACAGAGATTCTTACAATTAAAAAAAAGTCATCGTCACTAACGACAACCGTTAAAATCGTCTCCGCTAGTAACAAATACAAATACCAAATTATAGTCCCCGAGAAATTACGAAAATGGCATTATGTCATATTATAATGCTCCATTCACAAAAGCCAATGAATGTAACACAAATTATAGATTGACGTTGGGTGCGCGCGCGCATAATGTTGCCGCGTAAAAACGCGCGGAGGCGGCGCGGCTGACGAACGATTTATGCCCTGGGTGTAGCGCAATCATTACAATATTGAAATTCGAATTTAAATTGATGCTAAGATATTCATGGGAATCGCGAATATGTACATGATATTGAGGCAACAGCGCCAAACTGGTAACCTTTCAACCGAAGAGTGTGATGAAGCAACGCCCCGCGATTTCGCTCCATATCCTTCAGGAACTGTAAATTTTCCAAAACATCTGTTGGTTAATCTGGATAAGTATGTATCTAACATCATAGATTTCTCTACACCAGCTATCACGAAGTTGGGTGGGGGAGAAAGACAAACACGCATCTAATATATGCAAAATAGTCACAGTAACAGTGGTAAAAATGAACATTATCATAAAATTCGTTAGACGCTAAAACATGAATCCAACAATAATGTAACTGGAACTGATAAATCCGATACGTCGCCAGCCACCGCAGCCCACCGATAGCATCTCCATAAACCGATCCCACAGACCGCACCCCCGACTTTCCCTGCCGTGTTCCCATCAATCTACTGAAATATGCGTCAACTTTCATTGACTCTCGATGCCGAGCCCCTATTGGCCCGTATTTCAAACGCGCATGCATCAGATATGGCGAATCTCGCAACAGACAGACAGACATGGCGTAGCAGCCATCAATTTAGCTAGCATCCCACAAATGGCCGTGGGTATTATTTGCATTACAAATGGTAAGGCAAGGCAACTGACGAGCTTACTCTATGGAGCTAGGCTACTCGTTGAAATTTATGTCTAATGCAGACTCTAGTTTACGACTTGTCGAAATGTTGGTAACTGCTCATTGCGCATGCGCATTATTATCTCCTACCACACCCTGCAGTCATAGCGCATCATATTTAGCTGAATCCTGGTCTATTGAACAAAGAATAATTCCAATGAAAAACGAACAAAATAAAATTGTGTTTTGGGCGATGGGGATAGTGAGCTTTCAATCGAAAAACTTATCGATAAAATCAAAACATAAGATAGAGTCGTAAGCTTTGATAGATTTATAGTTCTTCTTTCATAAAATGATGTCTACACTGAGTAGTAGCTACTAAGTAAATGGGCAAAGGTCCAATGATAAATTGCAAGTAAACTCCTCATTCCCAAACCAGCAACACAATGGCTCCCGTTAGCATCAGGCGGAAAGCCTACCACCACATAAGGGCCGTATCAGGCGTCCCGTCAGGGCCCACCAGGCCCGGCCCGTAAATCAGGCCCGGCCCCGCGACAAGGCGTTAGACCTAATTAAAGCCCGTTAGTGCTGAGACGCTGTAACCTTCGCGTCGAATGGTCTAGGAGACGGGCTGCCAGCGGCGAAATATCAGGAGTTCGTAAGCGCTAGTAACTGTTTACATTGTGGACCCATTTAAATATGTAGAGTTGGCTTAAAAAAGTTTATTGTACGGGAGGTATTTTTGTTCAGAAAATATCACCGTACTCGTTCCTTCTCAATTTCAGGAATGATATTCGCAACATCCATGTTTCATAAAAGTTGCAGGCATAAGCGAGTAGGTATGAGAAAAACAGCATATTTAGCATTATTTCACAGAAAAAAGTAGCGTTTAGGAAAAATGATTGTGCCAATAAGCTAGGACTCATTGTTTGAGTCCAAAGTTGCGAGTTCCACTCGGGTAACAATCGTTCTTTCGTAAACAAATATCATAAAATATAGGCTGGTTTTCTTTAACTCTTTGCAAATATCATCTCGGTTATACAAATCTGTTAGTTGTATCAGTGTTGAAAAACACTAATAGAGCTAGATTTTCCATTCTCTCAACCCCCATGCTTTAAAGCCCGTCAATGATTCACGTCTAACAACACCAGTTTCGCGCGACTTTCGAAGCTGGATTCCTAACGTCAATTAAATTTAAAACCGTTATGGCTATAAATAATGCCGAGGTGTTATCCAGGGTTAGGAGTCACCTGTTCTCCTCGACACGCGAGGCGAGATAAACAGGAGGAAGCCACAGGTAATGTTGGGAGAAATCGGCTGGGAAAGATCTATTTGGTTTAATGCGCAAGAATCTCATGGGTTTCTCTAGAGTTAGAAGCTTAGGTACTGAGACAATGTGATTGCTTTCAAAGATATCATAATTCATTCCGCATCCTGATTCGAAGTACACATTGTAATGCAATATGCACAAATAACTGGCTTTCCACAGCTGTCATTAAACGTTTCAACATCCTGCCATTCCGACAATTCAAAACAATAATAGAGATGCGATGATCGCGCTAGCAATTGTAATAAGTCAGCCCACCTCGGGCCGGCATTGCGTTGCAAGGCCGCGGCCGCTCGGCGCAGCGCGGTGCTGGGACCGCTGCGCCTACGCCGCCCTGCGTGCACCTGGCCGATCCTAATTGCTGATCTAACGGCCTAACCTTTAATTGCTGATGCCGATATCGAATGAAACTCGCTCAGGATAGTTTCTATCTCAGATCTAGCTACACACTTTCTACTTAACGCTATCTCTTGAAGGCCGTTGCTAATTGCTGATGAAAGTTGATTTGGGTGAACTAAGCTGAGTTTTGAGCTGCAAAGCCGCGAATCTTTCCATACATAGATGCAATTAAAGATTTGCGCGATGCGTATGGGCCGACGACCTTACACAAGAGAAATCTAACGTGAAGTTTCGAGAAATTATGGGTGTCGATAAGCGCTGCTTCTTCAGGTGTCGTGCTTAATTTATTTACTGTGTACCTTTAGCTGTCTCAATAAATAGCTCTCCGTCGCACAATCATTAATAAACACTCAACAGGCTTCCATAAACAGACTTACAGAAGTGAACACGAAGTAAATCAAACTTGCATTTTATTCAACGTTAACACAAGATAAACACGAGCTGAACGCGCAAACTGCTAATGTTTATTGTAGAAACTTAGCCATAATTCACACAAACATAAATTCTGATAATTTGAATGTTAGATTCATAAATTACCGTCATAATGTTAGACAGCATGGCCGACTGATGTGGGTTCGCAGTCCTCATAGTTGTGATTCAACATGAAATATGTCGCTACTCTATCAAAACATGGCTGAAAATGGATAAAAGCTACTTATCCCGTGACCATTTTCATACGGTGTTTAGTAGCTATGTTGGAATTTGTGAATAAACAGTGAGTAAGTAGAGGTAGGTACAATAGAAGAATCTAGTTCATTGATGATCTATTCATTTTACATGCCAATGTTGTTTAAGGAAGCTTCTAAGCATGTTAACTTTGACACTGTACTTTATCTCTGCCAAATTCCAAGTCAAATAAATGATGTTCTCTGTACGCGATCGAACATGCATGCTAGTCCACACTTCGGGGCGGCAAAAAACCTTCGAAAATGGCCACCAAAAAACCATTACGGGCTTGGGGCATCGACCTCCCCATTAGTCATGACATGAGTTATGGTGAAGGCGCCTGGAGCCACTGCGATGAGGCTTTCGCCGAAAAACATGTCACGAAGCTATCGGGGCTTTTTATAACTACTTTAGACGGAACTCGGCATTCGAGGAATGGCACGTTGAGGCCACGATGTTCTGAACCGATACCAAAATACTTTAATAACATACCGATCAGTTATGTTGTTAATGCCTATATGCAAGATTTGGCTAGTCAGAAAGTAGCTTACCTGCATGATGTGTTATTGCTAGAAAAATCGAATTTAAGATTGATTCACGGGTATTTTTCCAAACATTTTGATAATTCCAAAAGCTATTCGCTGAATAATATACTACTTTAAAGTTTTAAATCTTTTTTTGCTATTCCACACCTTCGGGCTAATTCTTCATTTTGCTCTCGCTAGGGCAATAGTTAGTCTGCGTTATTTATGTCAGTTGAAATAACTCAAAGAGTGGCCAAATGCATAGCCGTCGTTAAACATGCTAGGTTGCGGTTCGAGATGCTGCTAGCGTGATCAGGAGTAGAATCGCCATGGGGCTGGGGTGAATCAGGATCAATCGCGGCGCGACTATCCGCGTTTCTTTTACAATGCGCGAGTACCTACCTACTACTACATGACTATGAACAAAAGCTATCTAAAAATTATTTTAGCAACCTAAAAACTAACACGAGAGCTAATCACTCGCCCTGTACCACTCGGTCTTTGAACCAAGATCGTACTCACCATTTACCGCGATTCATGGCGATTGTAGCTAGTGCCAGAATAGATACTAGATAAATTCCTAGACGCCGCCACCACATTCCTTTATAGTTTAGGTTAGAGATTAGACAAACCATGGTACAAAAGCGTCAAAGTAATAAATTTATGTCTTACTTTCGTATAAAATTAAATTTAGCCAAGTCGATATCGACGAACCCCTTTCAACTTGCAAAAGTGATGGCTCAGCTTTTTCAGGCCTTGTTTTCTGTTCTGCCAGAATCATGTGCATCGTTCGTCGGCACAATGCGCCCGCGCAGTGGGTGTCGATGATTTACTCGCGCTGCGCGACGACCGCTTCATTCATATTTATTAAACTTCGTATTTATTAAACTATTTTTTCAACACTAAATCTTGCAAGTATGATGTAGATGACACTCCACCGCCGCACTCCTCGTGGGAGTATATCTTACATTACAAACCTGATTATTTGCCTCTTGAAATGCCAATTAATTTGCTTCGACACAAAATTCAATACGGATTCGTTCCACACGTGTTTGATGATTGAAGAATAATTGCCAAAACATGATGATTGATTTAACTGATGCGGTGTTTAGAAAGTCATACGAATGCTGATAGTTTCTCGAATACTTTCTTTAACATTTAGCCGCGAAATAAGGAGAATATCATAAATGAGTTGGCGGACTTTTTCTGTCCAGTCCGAGATATTAATTAAACGAACGAACCAGACCGAATTAACCGAATAAAATTATCGTTGAAAGCTTTATAATTTCTGTGCAAATAAACTGTAAATACCAACAGCTCGGCTCATTAACACAGATTGACCTGCAGATGTTTCGCGTCGTTATCCACAATTGATAACCATAAATGCGATAATTTCATCTCGTAACGATGATTCATTGCTAACACAAATAATAATATGTCTCTATATAGGATAAATTGAAACGTATCCTGCGCCTGCGCCGACAAAGCCCGCGAACCTGTTGACGCTGTTTTGTTTATTTTTACAATTAACAAAATCCTTGACGCCATTATGGTGGATGAGATTCGATTTTCAGTTGACTTAAAACAAACAAGAAATAAATTCTTGCAGACAGAAACCATTTACCGTAACCTCTTCTAAAAGCTTTTAGGTAAAAGATTTGAAACACCCAAAACAACGCTCGATAATCTCAGTCCAGCTTTTTACCCGCACCCAGCTTTTTGGTTTTACAATATCGAGCAAAGAAAAGGGGCTAACGTATCTTAGAATTTCTTCACCATTACCCTAAATTAAGGGACTCGTGGCGGCGAGATTTCACCGAAGGTGTGTGATAAGGCTAAAAGGGCTCAAGTTTAGAGGTTCCTTTTGCTGGCCGGTAACCTTGGTGCATGCAATCGGGTCATTAACTCAATTATACGGCTGTGATCAGGGAATGCTACAGTGTAATAAGTTACTGGGCGTCTGGGGAACTGAATTTGGAATATTTGCAAGAAAAAAAGATGAGGATAAAATTTAGAGCATGGTTTTGGATTTAGTGAAAGTGATAAGACTAGTTACCTATTAGTAACATTTGATAATATAAGCTTAGAATATTGGCACAAGGAACTTCTTAAGACTTGAAGAAACTAAACAGAGTTAACGAAAACAAAGGAAGTGAAATTACCTACCAAAGGTTTACTAAATTTTATATTCATATTCATATTCATATTCAATGTTTAATTCCGATGTTTAAAGGAATGTGACCTCTGTTTCAGTATATACGGACCAGCCAGTATCGTCCGCGTCGCCGCCGACTCGCGACAAGATCAACGGAGATGAGAAGGCGCGCTCCAGACGAAGGGACACCTGGGCGGAACCCAGCAACACTACTGGGAATGATGACAGTAAGCACTACTGAAAGACAACTTGTCATTATTAATACTATGGGTCTTGAATCCTGATATTCTTCTGGCTGCCTTGAACAACGGACTTTTATTTGATGGACGCATAAAATCTTCACGAGTGAGAAATGGAGGGATTTTCTTATTTGCATGAGTTTAGAGCAAAAGTGAAAAAGGCCTTCAGCTGATATTTTACAACAAGTAATTAAGAAGAAGAGAGAAAGACCATAAACAGGCTTCATAACAAACACGAAAAACAAGTAGACCCTATAAATTGGCTTGGAGTTTGTAAGTTGGATAGAGTACTTAAACAGCAATTAAAAAAACATTTAAAAAGCATTTGAAAATAAATAAATCAATAAATAAAAGTCGAGCTCAACTTTAGGCACAGCGTAGTTACTATCTTCGACAACACCTTACTAAAACTGCAGTGAGGTAAATTAAACATAGTAAAATGTTCGTGTAATTCCCAGGTGGTGTCGGCGTCCGCTCGCCGCTGCTGCAGCAGCAGCACCAGCAGTACGACGAGCAGCTGCGCGACATCGCGGCCTCGCTGACGCGGCCGCGCTCGCGCCGCGCGCTGCCGGCCCTGGAGCGGCCCACCCGGCTGCCGCCGCCGGACCGGCTGCCGGTAAACCATACTATGCTATGTAGGGTTCAAAAGAAAACGTATGCCAAGCCGAAAAGTGCTCATAATACTCATCTGAACAACTTTTAGTGTAGAGAACCAAGTTACAGCATCAGCATTATGTTCTATAGAAAAAAGTCAATGTCACTCGACAAAATGTACGAAACAGCTGGTTTTTTTTTGCGATTATAAAGTTGGTCACATGGTAAATGGTGGAGGTGATGAGTACCATAGAAATATTATTTACTGCCTGCCTTTTTCGGCTTAGCATACCTTTTCCTTATAACCCAACTAATAAAAAATGCCTTGAAATAAAAACTCGAATAATAAAATGCGTAAACCTGATAAATTGATCGGCATTACCAATGCAATAATATTTTTCTCTGATACCCGTAGCTGTGTTATAACTGACCATATTACAGGTGTAACAACAAAAAAGAAAGATTCAATCGTGAGAAATGTAACAAATTCTTTTACGGTCGTACTTTCATGCATTTATCCACTTAACATTTTAGTCATGGCGATTGCAAGTTCAGTCTTAATTGTACTGAACGAAATGATTACCTGACATCTTGAAGAAGCGCTTTCGAAAGTGAAAACTGTTTAAATCGTATGGGATCAACGGTCAGACTTTCTGAGACTTTCTTACAATTCTAAAACGAATTTATTAAAAAATAACTTACAAACTATTAACAGACAAATTAGAGGTATAAACCTGTATAGCGAGCAATTAGTTGTAGAAGCAAAAATAAAACATGATATTTTTGTTCCATCCTAAATCTTAAAAACCTCTTATCTTTTAAAATTTAAATTTCGAAAAAAATATTCATAAAGTAACCAATTGAAGTTGAAAGTAAGTAAGTTATTAAAGCAATTGGTATTTTCCTCATTTGTTCAGGCACGTGGTTCACCGGATGGTGGAGCACCAGCAGAAGAAGGCAGCTCCAGTGTTTCTAGTGAAGGCAGCGAGCCTACTGACGCAGTGGATGCAAATACAGAAAGCGTTGAACCGGGCAGAGTTGAGCTCCCGGCAGAAAGGTTGCTCCACGCGAGAGCAGGTTGGCTGCAGAGACGAGGCCCTGGGAACGTCTGGTCGCGCCACTGGTTCGTGCTTCGGGGCGCAGCTTTGCTGTACTTCCGAGACCCACATGCAGAACACAGGGGCTTGCTAGATGGAGTCATTGACCTAAGCGGAATATCAAGGGTCGTTGAACTACCTACTTCTGGATCCACCAATGGATACGCTTTTGAGACTGAAGTAAGTATTGTTACTTTTGTTATTTTGACAGATGTACGAAGATGCGAATACAGTTAAGTAATTGTTTTTGTTGTTTACAGACATGGGACGGCAAACACATAGTTCTATCGGCGGTGACGGCAGGAATACGAACGAATTGGGTTTCGGCCATGAAAAGAACGGCAGGTCTACCTGATTCTGGACCTTTGTCTTTGATACTTCGGGAAGATACTATCGACCAAGCTTCAGAGTCATCGACGTCACCGGTAACACCTGTCACACCCATCACAGGGCGATCGGCACCTTTTTCTTCCGACGAAGAGTATCGAACGGCATCCGAAGGCGGCCGAAGAGACAGCGCCGACTGGGGAGAGATGGGAACACAACCACCTCCCTCTCCTATCCTCACTCGAACCCCAATCTCGAAAGTCAAAGAGAGAGTCCGGGCGCGAGGCTGCTACAAATCTCCGCCTCTCTCCGACACTCCATCGTGCGAAGCAGACGAGATCGACGCCACCAAAGACAAACAATTAGACCATCCGGCCAACGAAATTGACGAAAACGAAAAACCGGTCGAAGCCCGAAAACGCAGCTACATTTCAACTATAGACAAGCAGTCCATTCAGATAGAAGATCTTCGAAAACAGCTCAATATAGCAATGAACGATGTAACTGTAGCTGAAAACGAAATTGCGAGACTACAAAAATTAAAAGCAGAAACGACATTACAGGAGAAGCAAATGGAAGATCTCGTAATTCAGCTGCAAAAGAAAGAGGATGAATTAGCAATTAGAACGAAAGAGGCGGAGAGCCTCGACGCTATAAAGCAACTCTATAGTCAAGATAAAAATATGTGGGAGACCAAGCTGACCGAGACGGAGAATTGCTTGAAAGAATCCACCGAACACTCTGAGCTGCTGACGAGGCAGTTAGCTTCGGCCCAGGAGACAATAGCCCATTTGCAAAGAGAACTCAACGACTTGAATGACAGGCTACTCAAGAGTGTGAAAGAAAACGACGGCCTATATGCGAGAATCAGGGATCTGGAAGGCCGAGCAGTAACTGGATCGCCAATCAGAGAGAAAAGAAAAAGTATCGGGTCCTTAAGCGATCTTACTAATCTGAATATGGATCTAAACCTGGAATCCATGGAGAAGAATAGACTTGTAGAAGAATACGACGAGCTGAGAGGAAGGTTCCTAAAAGCGATACAGGAGATTAAAGCCATGAAGAAAGAGCTTCGGGAGTCGCACAGCATGTACGACGAGCTCGAAGTAACCAATACGAAGCTAAGAAACGAGATGAAGCTGAGGGAACAGTGCAGCAGATCCGAAATCGACCTACTGGCGGCTCGCATTCAAGATCTAACACAAAAACTGACCGCCTCCGATAAGCAAGTTCGGACGTTGAAACATAAAATTCAGAAATCTGAATCGAGAGAGAAAAGACGAAGTCTGTCACTGAAAGGACGAGAGTCTATCACTCTGGGAAAGGAAGTAGAAGAGAAACTGACAGAACTCGAGAATAAAATAACTATGTTAGAAACGGGAGATCCAGTTCCCGTTATAAATTCACCCTCGAAGAGTGCGTCGCCTGCCAAAGATAAAACGAAACCCGACAGCACCTCCGAAGAGAAGCGAATGAAGAGGCTAGCGGCGCGCCTGCGGAGGAAGTCCCTCGACAGCGCCACCAGTTCCGAGCCAATGAAGATGCTAGTTCGATTAAGTTCCCTAGAAACCAAAGTAGCGTCGGCCCTCGACAGCCGGCGCGAGCTCGCCATCTCGTGCGAGTCCCTGAGCCCCGCGCGCGCCGCCGACAGCCCCGCCGCGCCCGGCGACGGGGGGAGCCTCGGCACCGCCTCGCAGCGCCACCTGCTGGACCGGCTGCAGAGCCTCGAGTCCGTCGTCATACACTCGCGGGACAAGGTCAACGAGTGCCTCTGCCAGATGAGCGCCATGCGCGCCGCCAAGACGAGGCGGTCGCCCTCGCCCAGCCTCGAGAAAAAGTACAGCGTCAAGTCGATGGAGAAGTGTCTGACGGAGGTCAGCAAGAGATTGCAGGACTGCGTCGATCGCTGCGTCGGGGACGCGGAGCAGAGTCCGCCCGGGGACGAGCAGGAGATCGGCGACAGCGTGGGGCGCGTGGTGGCGCAGCTGGAGGAGCAACTGCGGAGCAAGCTGATGGACATCGCGCGGCGCAAGGCGGCGCTGTACGAGGCGGGCGAGCTCACGCAGCGGCGGAGCCTCGAGCTGCTCGCGGAGAAGCTCGCCTACGAGACCGTGCTCGTGGCGCGGATCCAGGAGGCGCTCGACGCTTCCGACGGGAGCCGGTTCTTCGCGCGACTCATCAAGTCGGAGATCATCGAAACTAGTCAACTGATCGACAACCTCCGGCGGAAGCTGAGCGGCGAGGGGCACCGCGGCGCGGGCGGGCCGCGCTCCTCCCTCGACTACCTCGCCAAGATCCTGACGCGGCGCGTGGAGGCGGGCGCGGCGGCGGGCCGCGACCCGCGCCGCGCCGACCTCATCGTGCACGCCGCCGACCTCGAGCAGCTGCAGGCGGCCAAGCGGGACCTCGACGCGGCCGTCGACGCCTACAAGGGGGAGAAGCTGGCCGAGATAGCGAGCGCGCTCGCGGCCGAGGCGCGCGAGGAGGCGGCGGACGCGGGCCCGGCGGGCGGCGCGCTGGACGCGGCGCGCGTGCGCTCGGCCTGGGCGGCGGCGCGGGACGCGCTCGGCGCCGAGCTCGTGCAGGCCGAGCTAGCGCGCGCGCTGGCGCGGGCCGGGCGCGCGTGCGAGGCGCGGCTGGACGAGGCGCGCGGCGGCCGCCTCACGCTGGCGGCGCAGGACCGCGCCGACCTGGAGCTGTGGTGGCAGGCGGCGCACGACCACCTGCGCTGCGAGCTGGACGCGGCCGTGCGCGACGTGGCGGCGCTGTACCGGCGCGCGCTGGCGGCCGGGCCCGCGCGCGCGCCGCCCGCGCCCAGCCGCGCGCTGCTGGCCGCGCTGGGCGAGGCGCTGGCGCAGCGCGCGCTGGTCGCGGCGCGCGTGGCCGTGCTGGCCGGCACGTGGCGCGCCGCCGCCCCCCGCGCCGCGCCGCGCCGCGAGGACGCCGTCGCCGCGCTCGACGCCGACCCCGCGCACGAGGCGGAATTCGTGTTCCTGTTCCAGCGGTTCTCGACCGAGTGCCGAGCGCTCTTCTCCAGTGACTGTTCCGGCGACAGTGAAGACTCGATGAAGATCGGCGAGAGCCTCGAGCGGGCGGAGGCGGCGGTGGCGGCGGTGCGGCGCGCGCTCGCCGGCGACGAGCCCGCGCCGGAGAGCGACGCGGGGGCGGGCGCCGGCGGCGGGGGGCTGCTGGAGCGCGCGGAAGCGCTGCGCCGGCGCGTCGAGGCTCTGCAAGAGCTGGTCCCGTGCCAGCACTGCAAGCAGCTGCAGGACGCGCTGGACAGGTGGGTCGCCGGGCTCGCGAGTGAGTGGGAGCGGTCGCGTAGGACCTCCGTGACCGTCCGTCGTGTTGCAGGCTGAAGGAGGAGCGCGTGCGCGGCGAGGCGGCGCTGGCGCAGCAGGCGCAGGCGCTGGGCGCGGCGCGGCGTGCGCGCGCGCAGCTGGCGGCGGCGCACGAGCGCGAGCGCGCGGCGCTGCGCGAGCGCGCGCGCACGCTGCAGCGCCGCCTGGCCGCGCTGGACTCGGAGTACAGCGCGCAGCTGGAGGCGCTGCGCGCCGCCTACCAGTCGGCGGTGGCGGCCGACACGCACGGGGACGGGCTGCGCGCGCGCTACCAGCAGGAGATCGAGCAGCTGCGCGCGCTGTGCGAGAAGGGGCTCCTGGCCATGGAGTCGTCGCACCGGCGCATCGTGCGCGAGATGGAGGACAAGCAGCGCGCCGAGCGCGAGGCGCTGCGCCGGGACAAGGAGCAGGCGCTGGCGGAGGAGACGCGCGCCACGCTGGCGGCGCTCGACGCCATGCGCAAGGCGCACGAGAGCGAGGTGCGGCGCGAGGTCGACAAGTTCAAGACGGACTTCCTGGGCCGCGGCGCGCCGCCCGACCCCGACCTCAGCCGCCTCTCCTCTCGCCACCAGTCAGTATACAACCCTCTCTGCCTGCAACCGTACCGTCCTGGCTTATGGCGAGCGCATGTTGCGTAGCGTTAATTTCTGTCGTTTGGGAGCTTATTTGTTCCTACCCTCCAAATTTTCATATACTTTTTTAAAATTTTAATCACGGCGATTCGAAAAATCAAACGCATCAATTAGAGTTCGCGAAAGGTTGTTTTTCCTACGCCACTGTCAGGCGACTCGCTTCTCGCCCACAGAGCTCAGCGAGCCGCCTGAATACTCGCTCATACCTCTGCCAGTGCGGTTGAAGCCGCTCTATTTTATCTGTATACGCTTCTAAAAAGTCATCTGTGGATTACAGCTTGGTAAATTTAATTGCAGCGCCTATTCCTGTGATCAGGACATGGAAGGATCTCTTTGGTAATAAACAGACCTACTTCTTGGAAATAACAACATGGATGTAGCCGGGAGTGAAATTCCCAATCTCATTGATAATATCTAATTTCGTGACAAATGAAATACAACGTCTTCATTATGAGTCGGTAATCAGTGTGTTCAGTGGGTACTGTAAGGCATTGATTGTAAGGCCTTCAATGTTAAGTAAAAGTTTTATCTCATAAATACAATTCGAAACTTATTTTCTAAGAACAGTATTCTAGCAGCAATCTTTTCTAGAAGTCCCAGGCTGCACCCATGGCCTTAAGGTCTTAATTCAGCGCCTAATTTTCACAGAACTTAACTGAACGGAGCTAAATTAGTCACTGAGTTAAGTCCTTAAGTCACAAACAACTAATCCTTCCTCGTTTGTCTGCAGGCAGGAGATGGAGGAGATCAAGCGCGAGATCCTGTCCCTTTCGGAGAAGTATTCCGTGAAGTGCGTGGAGTCAGCGGCGCTTGAGGAACGGCTCGCGACGGCCACCACGCAGCTCGCGCACGCGCACAACCACATCATGCAACTCGACTCCAGGTAAAAAGACCAAGACTTAAATATAGATATTTAGAGCGTGCAGATTTCGATTCGGAAGAAGCACGAAATGTAGAGCACACATCATTCAGAAGTTCGAGCTAGTTTTGCCTAAACATTTTAAAAGTACCCACAAAAACATGTTATAAACGAATTTTCCAGAAATAAGCAGCTCCGCGCCCACCTGATATCGGAGGCCAACGACATGAAAGCTGCAGAGACGTCCACCCTCTCCCAGCTCATCGAGGACACTGCGCCGGTACGCCCCCCACTTACCTCGTACACCTAGACCACGGTACACGCTTGCAGCCTACGCTCGCTATCCGCTTACCAAATGCTATGGAACAAAGTTACGCATAAGTACTTAAGTACTTAATTATTTGTAATGTTATGCTGTGACGTCAGCGGGTTGTAAAATCAATATAATAAAATTTATAAAATTGTAGTTTACGTTAAACTTAGGAAGAAAATTTTCTAGACTTTTTCAAAATTATAATGGAAATATAATATTACAGGGGAAAGAAAGTATGTAACAGGAAATCAGGAATTGTAAAAAATATTTTTTTGATAACTAGAGCATCAGGGCAAGTTAAGTCAGATTCTGATTGTGATTGTTTTTTGGCTCAAGTGTGTTTGAATGTCGATTGCAATTTTGCGCAAGTGAGAATGAGGGCCCGCCCGCTTATTAAAAATGGGGCATTTCACGTGAAGCGGACAGGAAAAAAAAAGTGATGTTCTGAAAATCGATCATATTTGGCCCATTTATACTTCTAGTAGGTATGAATGTGAACACAAAATATTTTTTTTGTATAATGTATATTTCACAAGTTATGGGTTTCTAAAGAATTGTCGTAATTGTAATATCAATTTTATGAAAGTAGTTTTTCGAATTTAACAAATTTACAATAAAATATTTAACATAGCGATACATATTGGAAAAATACTGTTCTTTTTAAAAATAAAATAAAATTTAAAAAAATAAAAAAATTTAATGTCCAAAACCGGAAGTAAACTTTTCAAACCTGAATTTCAGTCACTTCGACCATTTTTTTTTTTCTCTTTTTTTTTTTTCAAAATATAGCTTAAAGTATATTAAAAATACACAAGAAAATTCAAAATGGGATCTCTATTTGTTTAGGAGTTAGATGAATTAATGTACATACGCGTCGCGATGGCCGTGATTCTGACGCTTGCATAGATCGAGTAATTTGCGCGATATTTCATTAAAACTCGCAACTTTATTAATATTTTATCTTGTTTCAGCGTATTTAAGCTCTTACAAGGATGTGGAATAAGTATTATTAATATAATATACTAGCTTTCGCCCGCCCGGTATGTCCAATCTTTATAAATTATAGCCTAATATGTTTTATTCTGGTGTCTTAGCTACATTACTGCAAAGTTTCATCAAAATCCATTCTGTAGTTTTTGCATGAAAGAGTAACAAACATATATACATACATCCATACATTCTTACACACTAAGTATAATACTTAGTCTTCAAATAGAGACAAACTATGTACAAGAAAGAGATAGAAATATGACGTGCGGTTTCGTATATATCCTAGTAATATTATAAACTTAAAAATGTGTAAGAATGTATGGATGTATGTACGTATGTTTGTTACTCTTTCATGCAAAAACTACAGAATGGATTTTGATGAAACTTTGCAGTAATGTAGCTAAGACACCAGAATAAAACATATTAGGCTATAATTTATAAAGATTGGACATACCGGGCGGGCGAAAGCTAGTATATTATATTAATAATACTTATTCCACATCCTTGTAAGAGCTTAAATACGCTGAAACAAGATAAAATATTAATAAAGTTGCGAGTTTTAATGAAATATCGCGCAAATTACTCGATCTATGCAAGCGTCAGAATCACGGCCATCGCGACGCGTATGTACATTAATTCATCTAACTCCTAAACAAATAGAGATCCCATTTTGAATTTTCTTGTGTATTTTTAATATACTTTAAGCTATATTTTGAAAAAAAAAAAGAGAAAAAAAAAATGGTCGAAGTGACTGAAATTCAGGTTTGAAAAGTTTACTTCCGGTTTTGGACATTAAATTTTTTTATTTTTTTAAATTTTATTTTATTTTTAAAAAGAACAGTATTTTTCCAATATGTATCGCTATGTTAAATATTTTATTGTAAATTTGTTAAATTCGAAAAACTACTTTCATAAAATTGATATTACAATTACGACAATTCTTTAGAAACCCATAACTTGTGAAATATACATTATACAAAAAAAATATTTTGTGTTCACATTCATACCTACTAGAAGTATAAATGGGCCAAATATGATCGATTTTCAGAACCTCACTTTTTTTTTCCTGTCCGCTTCACGTGAAATGCCCCAAATGCCGCAACAAATTAGGCCGCCATTTCAGATTATGGCGCGGGTTATAAATATTGCTCTCACGCACGCACGATGACATATTATGCCTGTCGCTTACCTACTGGGTTTTATTCTCATTTCAGTCTTGTTAAAAATTTAGAAGTTTTAGGTAATTTAATAATTTATGACTTCTAATTTTTTCACCAAACTTTGTTTCTCAGTATTTGCTTGTTTATTCATTCACCATTTCAAGCTAGTATTACGCTTGGCATGGACACTGCACTTAAAAACACATTTAACACCAATCACCACCATATTTCAAAGACAGGTTGCAACGTTGCAAAAAGTATCTTTTCAACAATTTCATTAATGTTTAGCTTGTTGTTATTGTTCTCTGTAAATACTATTCAAAATTCATTTCAATTTAAGTAGTTTAATTTTACTTGTGAATCGCGACTATTAAAGCTTATGCAAGAAGTGAAAACTTATTTTAGAAAAACAATATTTTAATCTTCCCGCCATTTTTGTATTGATTCGAAATTGGATTGGCCTGACATTTATTTTTTGTGGCAAAGAAACTATCATACATTAAGCCTAAAGTGAAAAAGTTTTTATTACTAAAAAAAAGAAAAAATAAACAAAAAAAATATTGTTTTTTAACTAGTGGGAAAGTATAAGCTAAGGTAGTCGCGATGCGTAGTGTCCTTTTGGCGTGATGGTAATACGGGTGCACTAACAGCATGGGCAGGCGGAGGCGCCGCTCTGGGCTCACCTGCGCCACCTGGCGGCCGCGTGGCAGCGCACCACTCCCGGCACGGGTACGTACGCGGTTTGCATCGTCAAACGCCAATGTACAGAGCTGCCAACTTATTTTTATAAAGGCCAACCAACAAAAAATACACAAGAAAAAACGATTGTTGGTGGCAGATACCGCCTCTATATTTTCAGCAGAAAATGCCAGCTGCCAGCAGATATTTTAATTCCCTCCAGGGTAACTTTAAAGATAAGTTGGTCAATCTATACATGGATACCATATACAGGTCACTGGATGTAATCATTAATACTGGCTACCCTACATGGAAAGACTAAAATTAACAGTAAAATTTTTTTATACAATGCAAGAAACATGTATAGTGGCCTTATTATACAATGGTCAAAAGTCACAACTGAATTGTTTCTCTGAAGTTAGTGCCGTTACGTATGGAAAAAAAAGCCGGCGAAATTTTTGTTATAAATCGCACTGTCTGGAATGAGTTCGGATAATTGGACTATGGATAACAGAAAAGATAATCGATGGTATCCAGCATTATTTCTGTCGAAAATGCGAAGTACGTATCTGATAGAAAAATGTATGAAAACTGTAGTGTCCGTTTACGCATAATAGGGGGGCGCTGTCCAAATTTCATACATCTCTACAACGGTTTTTCTCGATAAAAGTTATGCTAGACCTACTGAAAAACGCCTAAACTTCAGAGATGCCTACGTTGTGGCTATTGCACTAACGGTGAGTTTAGTTAATTGTTAATACAACAATAATAGCAAAAGAGCACGGAGAGCACCTATTTTAGTCCCTTTTTTTTTCTATGATCGTACCTTACTTTTTTAATATTGTATGTAAAATTCCCTTCTAATGTTTTTTTTTTATTGTGACGTATAGGGTTCCATACAGTAAAAGAAACCCTTATGATGAGACTTCGCGGTTTCTTTGTGGTCCACCTGTATGTCACAGCTGATTTTCTTAGTGACTTAAAAACTATCCATGGCGTATTAATATCGGATTTTTTTATTAGTCTATTGAAAAGTTACATTAAAAGTTATTTCAAGAGTTACAGTTCTAGTTACAGTGTTTTTATAAAATAAATGTACGGAATCCTCGATCAAATCAAGTTTTAGCCTATTTGTTTTAATATGCGTTATACCTATGTATATACTATACCTAGGTACTCATAAATTGTACAACCGAGTTTTGATTTTTAACCAAGATTATCCGAGCAAGCACAAACATAACGATGAGCAAACAGCTTTGCTTGCAGACTTTTTAGCAATACTAGCAAGTGTGAGCGCACGGTGTTTTTTCGCAACCAGAATCAAACCAGCGTATTTTGTCATAAGAAAAGGCGGGAATTTAAAATTAGGAAAAAAAAAATGACATTAAGCGCTTATGCAGCAAAGAGTCCAGAAAGGGGAAAAAAGATTTCCCGCCATTTGCCATCCGCCGCTCAATGGCCAAAATAAGCTGGAAGGATTCTAAAACCTCACTCAATTTCCTTTCTCCTTGTTCTCTCTTGACGGTGTGACTGTGGGTACAGACGAAGTCGTCACGGTCGAGTCCGCTGCTGGAAGCCCCGCGCCCCTCCCGCCCCGCGAAGATACAGTTCGCGAAGACGGAAACCACGAGAAACCTACAACTATCACCCGTCCAGGTATCACTTACCTTTCTTTTACTACTATTTTTACTTACTTATGTTAAACTCGATGACTGTCTGATTCTGTTTTCTTTCCACCAAATTCAAATACAAAACCAAAGAGAGACGTTCTTACATTTTTACATTGTAGCGTCACGTGTGAGATGCGTAAATTGACTTTAGCGATACGCGCAATCCATGGCATTTGTGCTACATGGGTCATATCCGCCTTTGAGTTTACAGTGTGCAGGTGTGCAGGATAATTATATGCACTACTTGAAATGTTCGACTCACCGGTTGTAAAAATTGTCAAAATTACGATGATTTTCAAATGTTTTTTTTTATTTACAGAATTAAGCACGGCTCGGCGCTGCTCCGCGAGCGAGCGAGGGACCGCGCGTCCGCTCGTCGGAATGGTTGCGGAGCGAAAAAAGCGATTCGAAACGTGAACGACAGCGTTCCCAACAAATTGAACCTTAACCCAACACCATTAGGTCCAAAGTAACGCGTTAACTTTAAGCACACCCACCACGCTAGCACCTGGCCACTGCTTTTGTATCTATCACCTAATTCGTAGGTCCCACATTATGGAAATTGGAAATTAAATGGTAACTAATCGACCGATGTGACGACTAATAATTTTTGCACGTTTTATAGATTTTTCTAAGTATACGGAAGTAGAGCTAGTGATTGTAACGCAATTTAACCTAATTATACATAGGTATACTGTGGTATACATGTTATATAGGACTTAGAATCCTTTGTGTGAAGCCTACAATGTAATCAACAAAGGCAGTTTTGACTAAGTTTTACACGATTTAGTGGTAGATAATTAAATGATTATTAAACATGTACCGTTTAACATTGCACTCAATGACCAAATATAATGCCTTGTATGAAATGTATGAAGTGGCCAGACTAACTACCACCCACCCCACCACACAAATGTATGTATGTCCAGATGTATGTTAACTCTAGTTAAGCGACTATTTAATTCTTTTAATATTTAATTTGCGCTGTTTGTGAATGACTAATTTCCTAAGTTTAGCTCTAGTTGTCCGGTTAGTGAAGCGACTTTAACACATGTATATAGTGTAGAAATCTTTTGTTTTATTCTAATTGTTACCAAATATTTTTCATATTTTATACTTACTTTTGTATCTTTAAGTATTGGAACGTAACTAGGGACTTGTATTGTTTGTGCGTTTTATTTACAGTTAGTTTATTATAAAAATATTATTTGTGATTCTTTCTGAGACGTACTCGTATATCGATGTTACTTCCCAACTTTTTAAAGTTTAAAACTTTTAATGTATTTAAATTTTAATCCCAATACTCGTATAAGAATGAGTAAAATTTAGTAACCATTAAACAAATATAAAAGAATAAAATTCTCCTCAGAAAGTGTCGCGCACAGATGAAATTATATTAGCATGTACTTTTTAGAAAAAAATGTTGCCAGGCGCGGTTGCTTGCGCGTGCGTTTACGAAACTCATTTTTGTATTGGAAACCATATAAACTATCAGTTTCTCGCGCCGCCTACGCACGCGCGACGGACCGCGCCTCAACACGACGCAAATTGTATTTAGTTCGTAGATAATATATGTGTTCACTGTTCCCTGTAAAAAGCCAGTTGCACACGGCGCGCACTCACTTGCGCATGTCCAACTTTAGAAAATGGCCGAAATCAGAGTACCTATATCTGTGCCTATGGCTAAATAAACCGAAAGGGCAGCCATAGTTTGCGCAATAAATAAAAAGTATCTGGACATGATATCTACAATTTTGCTAAACATATTATTCTACCTATCATTCTTTTTTTATCTTCTACACTGACAAAGAATGTTAGTCTTTTGCATTAGTTTTGTTTCTATATGATTTCTTACCGCCTACCGTTTAACAGATCTTGAATACCAGATTGTTATGGGCTACCTTTTCTTTAATAATACTTGTTTGGCATCACAAATCTTGCCTTCTTATTTGGACAGTTACTCGCGCAAGCTGCGCCTCGTGTGGAACCGGCACCGACTCTAACTTCACCTTACGTTACCATGATCCTCAATGGGCATTGTCTTCCATCTCTTTCACCTTGTTGTGTACAGCACTGAAGTCAGAAAAAGCATGTAAATTGATCGAGGATGTGTTTTTGCTCAATGTTATCTAGTTGCGTAGAAAATGAAGAAATGAAATACCAAAACCGTTCGCATTGTAATTACGCCTCCTACTATATGGACATATTGTAACTAGCGTAGCTCGAGCTATATGAATATATAAAAATAATAACTTATGTTACTTTATTCTCTTTTGTGTGCATATTTGACGAGTTGCACAGTCAGCCTGATGAGTGGGTCGCAAGAGATTTGTTTGAACATTCTCTATGAGGCTGATTTTGCAAGTCGCCTTTGTATAGTGTTGAATTTATTATAACAAAGATTTTTAAAATAAACGATGTACTTAATACAACGGCTCGTTTTATTGAAGTTTCAAATAGGCTTTTATATTGACGATTCCTGTAGGTATTTACTTTGTACCTGGTGCTGAAAGGATATTAAAAACGATAATCCAGAGGAACCAATTTATTTATGAGCATAATAAAACTTAATATAGTACATAAATAATAATAATAACTATTTTCTAAAACGAGTATAAGGCGTTATGGCTATAGAATGATAAAAATACATTTTGGCAAGCAATACAAAAAAACTATTAAAATTAAGCCAAGGCCAAGCCAAGCCTATTCAACTAAATAAAATAGAAGTAATTCATAATTACTATCTCACAACTCTTACAAAACCATAAATTTAAAAAGTGATAAAAATGTACGGTAGTTCGAAAAAAATAATGAATACAACTCATTAAAGATTATAATTCAACTTCAACTTCAATTTTTAAAAATGGCTTCTGCGGGTTTGCCACAATTTAGCCAGTGTCAAGTGGATAGAGTAGGTACGGTACGTGCCCCAGTAAAGTAGTGGAGACTTTACTAGAGGCTTTTCTAAGGAGTTTTGGAAGCAACACGGAATGACACGATTTACTGCATTTTATGATTTGCCCACACTCGTGCACGTCCTCAAGCACTTAATGGTTATTTTCCCCACTTAAAATAAACATTAAAACTCAAAATTACACAAGTTTAGTAAAATAACAAAATTAAGCAACGTGTCTCTTCCACGTTCCCGCCAAAAGCCAAGATTATAATTATTTCTCTCAGGAAAATAGCCTCAGGGCATAACTTATGTCTATGATGGGCGCATTTCTTGCTGACCAATTCTAGCGCAGTGATTTTGGAGGGGGCCATTAAATATAACAACTTTAAATAATGTTTCACACTCAGCTCCCCGCTAGGATAACCTGTGTCGGGGATGCCATGGAGACAAGGACAACTAACACCCAGACCCAGAGCAATGTTTAAATTCATCATTCAAACATCTGCCCGGCCGGCAATCGAACCCGGGACCTCTGGCTAATAAGGCGGATGTACTACCGCTGAGCCAAACAGGTCGTCATAATTTTCGTAAGCGTCGCTATACTTACGACTGACCGGTAGAGTAACCGTCATAGTAGCTCGGTGGATTCAACTAGCTATAATCCCCGCTAGCTGGTAGCAATTTTGACAGCATTTTTAGAGTATCTAGCATCGCGGGTAATAATCTACCACTTGCTTTTGCACTCTCTACCTTATCCAGCCCTCCTAGCCGAGATGCAATTCCATAATCGAAACGCTATAGAAAAGTGAGACAATGTATGGGAATTACATTTTTATTATAGAATATAGAATAACTAAATAAATTACAGAAATGTCATTTCCACACATTGACCTAGTTTTGTATAGCGTTTCGATTATAGAATTGCAATTTGTCTAGGGGGACTGATTCACTCTAGAGCACTTTACTGGCAACTCCAAGATCAAAAATGTACTACATGTGTCGTGTTGTCTGTCATAAGTCCAGTTTAAATAACTACATATCTCATTAGTACTGCCTTTCGACATTTCTAAATTCACTACCTCGAAAAATATATCATGTCTGCGTTTCTGTACTGTAATACTGTTTAGTTAATACACTATAATCTACTCGTATTTAATAAAATGAGAATTACAGTGCGCGGTTTTCACGTTGGTTTGGGAGCAAGCGATAACGCCATACAAAACCTTCTACTCGAGTACTTGTCTCGCTTATGGGCTGATTACACGTAACGAGTACAGCGAGACAGTGCCCTCGGCCGAGTACTCGGCTTGTATAAACAGTTTGACGAGGCGAGACAATCACTAGAACCATGATTTATTTATTTATTTACAATAATAAGAACGGCAGCGCCAATAACACTTATTATTCAAAAAAAAAATCAAAATACAAAATAGTACTAAAAATAACAATATGTCATTAAAAATAATAATAGTAATAAATAATAATCATAGTAATCATATAATTACTAATAAAACTAATACTTAGATGTCATGTTCAAAATCAAAGTCAGATAAGGGCTTGCTGTCCCTGTCAAATTGATCATTCAAATTTTCACAATATGTCAATAATATCTTAGATAAAGTATTCCATTTGTCACAAAAAATATCAATATCAGTGTTGGCGGAAAGGAGTGCATTGAGATGGCGTCGAGCGCGAATTAGTGGGGACCTAGAGCGCGCCACAGTGCGGCTGTCAGGCACATGGAACGACTTGGGCAGTTTTCCGCGCCTATTAGTGCTTTGTTTGCTCGGCCGAGTATGCCAATTTAATATCTCGCCACTGTACTCGTTACGTGTAAGCAACCCATTACTGACGACGTAGCAAAAACCGCGGGCTGTATTTAATTCGTGCTTGTAGTGACATATCTACATAAAATATATTTTATTCCAAATAGTGCCAAGTCTACTTAAAATAATTATCCATATAAATTATAAATTAAATAATCTTAAGTACTAAAATAGTAGTATTTAGGTACTAGGAGGCACCATTAGACAGCTTTATAGCTGTATACGTCCGATTAATCCTATTTCATTGCCTTTAAAACACCGTTTTTAATTTAAAACAGGTCAAGGTCAACCGTTACAAGCTATTTATGTTAATAAATTAAAATATCTTATGGGAGGAAAATATGCATTATGTTAATTCATTTTATAAACGCTGTCTAATCAATTTTTTTCAATATCATATCAACATCAAACCCTTTATTCAAACTTATCCAAAAATTCAATCAAACGTGGATAATCGCAACCAATGAAAAAATGGTCGTATGAGTCCTAACTCCTATCCAGTATTCACTTCACTTTGTTCACACTTTTAGACAAATTAAAATTTTACATGGTCTTGATATTTTGAAAATAGTCCCATACATCAAGGGACTATACCACTAATCTAAATACATATTTCTAGAGCAGTACTATTGATACCTCTTACTTTTTATGACAAATAAAAAGTAAGAGACCCCACAAAGAAGGTAATGTTTTTCAGTTGTTATTATATAGGTATATTATATTTATTGTATATTTTTGCATGTTCTATGACTCTACATTGTGATCTCCTACTTAACGGCTAAATGATTTAGGCGATTTTTGCGAGGTGTCGTTAAATTCGTGTTTATGTGCTACATTATGCAGTCGAGTTTTGTTTTATTAATAATAGTATGAATGTACTTTTTTGTTTCTTGAGTTTGGTCTGTGTCCATACCAGAGATGTGAAAAATAGTTTAGTAAAAGTATTTAAATACAAAATGCAAAATAGGTATTTTCAAAATAGGTTTTGAAAATAAAATACCTTGTTAAGCTTATGCACTTATTTTTATTTAACTGATTTTAAAACTAGTATTTGTTCAAAGAGTTCATCTTCATCATGCGGCACGGGCCGCAATGTTGGCATTATTGTTCTAGTTGACAATGACAACACTACGATCACGATCAGTGCGTTCGTAAATAAGGTAATCTTGGATTTAAGAATGAAAAATTGGAAAAATGAATTAAAAATGTAACAAAACTAGTTTGTATTTTACAAATACTAAATATTTCTATAAAGTATTTCAAATAAAATACAAAATACATAAAAAAAAAAAGTATTTCAAATATAAAATAAAAATAGGTATTTTGCATTTTGTATTTGCATTTCAAATACATACATATATGTATTTCAAATAATTCACATCTCTGGTCCATACCCCAATGCGGAGTCATTCGAAACTAGATCTTACGGCGATGACAACAAGGGTCCCAGGGTCTCTGCAGCTGTAGAAGAGTGACTTCCATATCCCTACAGCTGTATAAGAGTGACGTCTTGCTTTTGCTTCTGTTCTTTGAGCTTGGCCTTCCACTGCACTCTGTCGGCCAGTATGCGTCGCCCGAACGCTGTGTGTATGTCTCGGAACGGAACCTTTTTGCGCGGGAGCTCGGGCCGCACGTTTTCTTTGTCTGAAAAGAAGATAAACGGCTCATAGCGACACTCGGGTATTTAAAAGATGTATGCTACTGTCTACAGTCATTTCAATTTTTTTACGGATGCATTATTTTTATGATGAAAAACATGTCACAGCAGCGCCAGCCAACATAGATGTGT
This sequence comes from Alcis repandata, assembly GCA_949125135.1. NCBI lineage: Eukaryota > Metazoa > Arthropoda > Insecta > Lepidoptera > Geometridae > Alcis > Alcis repandata. The sequence goes on along the minus strand of OX421226.1, from coordinate 1,594,147 downwards.
AAGGTTAAGGTTCAGAACAAGCACTTTCCAAAACGCGCCCAACCCTAAACGACCATTTCCCAGCACTTCCAAGAAAGGGCATATCCCAGAACGAGTACTTCATAGAATGAGCATTTCCTTAGCATATAGAATGTCCATGTCGGTAAGTGTTTATTCTGAAAAGTGCTTGTTCTTGGAAGTGCTCATTGTGAGAAATGCTCGTTTTGGTTCAAGGCGCATTAAAGGAAGTTTCGTTCTAAACCTAACCTAACGTGAAAATGGTTACAATCAATACTCACGATGTCGACTGCCAGGCACAGTCTTGCCCTCGCTGTCCGCTAGCCTGTTGAAGGGGTTGTGCCGCTGCCCGCGGGGAGGCACCCGGGGCTCGTCCTCCGGCGGGGTCACGGTCACCAGCGCCGCCGCCTCCGCTGCTGCCTCTTCTAAGAATAAAATTAGTAACATAATAATAAGTAGACATTTAGAAAAGTTGGAAGTACTAACTTTTTTGGAAACTAGCTTTGTTTTGAAAATCACATAATATTGGGACAAATTTTAAAAACGATTCCCGATTGTCTCCCTTAGGGACGAAAATAGGGTGACAACTGGGAATGACTCATATATTTGGCTAAACAGACGAATTATGTATCATGCTGTTAAAATTATATTTTTGGAAATTTTTGTGCTTACCGCTTTATCTATTCAGGTAGGTTTTACTTAAGAGTTTTTACATAAGAGTTTTTATATAAGAACAATGATTTGAAAAAAACATGAACTGTAGATGGCATTGTCTGAAGCTGTACCTTGAGCCTCATCCAGCTGCCGCTGCAGGTCGGCCACCATGAGCTTCATGTAGTCGTAGCTGGCGCACGCAAGCGCCTTCATCCAGGCCTCCATGGAGCCCTGCGAGTTAGTGCACAGGAAGTATGTGCGCCCACCCTCGCATTGGAACACTATCTTGAAGCTGTATGCTTCTTCTTCTGTTAGTTCTGGAATAAGTCTTTATTTTAATGAACTGCTATTTTTAACAGCTTTATTCTTACATTTTGATGTTATGCTTCTACTTCTGTTAGCTCTGAAATAAGCCAAATGTTTTTGAACTGCTGTTTTTTACTTACATGGTGTTGTATAACACTATCTAGACTACAATTTGCCCATTGGTTGTTTGAATTCTGTTGCTATAGAAACAATGGTAAAATAAAATAAATTGTGTAGCGTTCATAACGTCATTTGAATATTTAACAAATGCGTGGCCAATGTTTTAGATAGATATGTGATTTTAAATTCAAAATTCATTTTGCTTATTTGTTTTTAATACTACTTACTTACTTGCGAGATACGAGATACGAGAATCTGTTACTTTGTAAATTATACATCTGGGACAATAACATAAGCATACAAGTAAGCATACAAATTTCTACAACAAAGCTTAATTTGTTTAATTTGGTCTTACAGCATGAGGAAAGTCAATGTCTGACCTCAAGACAACACTGCAATGAGCACATGACTTCCTGAACCTTCAAAATTGTTGTGTACAATAAGGCAGATACTTAATATAATACTGTTGTAATACAAGTATATTTTCACTATATTTTGAATGGTATTAAAGGTAAGGTATAATAAGGTAGGAGGTAAGGTTCAGATATACATATACCTAACAATGAAAAAGGCATTGCCTTTGTTTGTTGTTGTTGTTGGCCATTGTTGTTTTAGATAAACTTCATAGAAAGCATGAAGGCCAAAGGCCTGTCAGCCGTCCCAAGTATAGTTGGAAGGACGAAGGTGCTGACCTCCAAGGTCTCCAAGTTTGCCTAGCATCAACTTGCTCTGAGACAGACGGCAGTATGAATGGAAACAAAAACGAGGGTGCAAAAGGGTTTAACATCACTTTAATAAATTGTTCTGTTCATAATAAACGAAGTTGTTGTAGCTAAGTTTTCATTCAGTCTCAATTATAGACATTTTAAGTGTTAAATTTATGGCATCTCAAAATCTCAATTCACTTACCAATAGTGCATCCTTCCAGTATGATAACTCCCACGGGCTCTTTCTCGCCTTTCTTGTCGAAATAGAAGAGTAAGTTTCCCTTGAGCGTGAACCATCGCCGCTGGTAGCTCTTGCCGATTTCGGATCGCATGTCTAGCCAGCCTTCGCGGTCCACTGGCGTCGCGGACGACGCAAACGCGCATAGGTTCTTTTCGTTGATCTTCATAGTCATTGGGGCTGATAAAGCATAGAGGTAGTACTCGGGTGGAGGAACTTTGTGCCTTTTTTAGGTTATTTGTTGTGCTTTCGTAGTTCGTAGGTATGTCTTCAGCGGTGGAACTTTTGGATTTTCTATGGAAAATATTGGAGACGATTTGCTCGTCTCCAATTCATGTAAAACTTTATATTAGGTATGTGATTCTTTCACTTATTTTTTATTAATACAGTACTACTTTAGGGTATGAGTTTCTAATTTCTATCACAGGTTTTATTTTATTTATTTCACATTTTTTTTTAATATTTCGTATTTCTGTTTACAAAAAAATTAAAATACAAACATACTTTGACAATGACAGTAGTTACCCATTGGTAGTGAGTGTTAATCATAAGTGACATTGACAATAAAATCTCTTTAAATTACTTTTTTATGATTTTGGCTTTATTAGAAACATTTATTCAGCGATCCGTTTCTTTTCAAAGAGGTTGGGACCGAGTAGGTTGAATATCACTCTAGTTAAAAAGGTTGATAGATAGATAAACTATTTATTGTTCACACCAGAAATTACAAACAAATGATATTAGCAGAAAATTTGGATGGATAATTACAATAGCCTTGGATACAAATTCTTTGATAATAAGAATGTGCCTGGAAGAGATCGCTCTTAACGATAAGGCCGCTACTTGTTGCACTATATAATTTTAAGTATCAAGGTATCCTTTTATTTTAATCCTTTTGTTTGTAATTTCTGGTGTGAACAATAAAAAGTTTATCTGTCTAGTAACACTTAAAACTAGTGAGACAACTGGTTGGCCAGGTTGGTTGATTTCAAACTTTTACAGTTGATTAGCGCCGAATACGTCTCGAATACGCAGGTACCTCTAGTGATGCATTGGTACCTACTACAAAATCCGATCTTGAGTCTTCTAGTCATATCGCAAAATTTTGGCAATCTTTATTTTTTCGAGAAATGAAACAGTGCTATTAAATATGTAATATTTTATTCATAATTATTATTACCTATTTTCACAGTTATTTATAAAGTTATATTAATATCAATTATTAAACTAATTTTGTTTTACGAATCTCTAATGATTGCTCCTCTCAGAAAATTTGATTTCCACATCAATCATCAGCTTTCCCACTTACAATAATATAAAACAAAAATGGTGAGGTCTATTTACAGTACGATCCCAATTCCCTAAAAAATTGACAAAATTCACAATAACAAAAATGTCAAAAACGAAATCTTAAAATATTGAACTTTATTAAGAATCTCGCTCAACAACTGTACATTACGAGTGGTTTCTTTAAAACATGCTCTTACTCCGGCAAAGTAGGCAAATAATTAACGGTAATCGAAACTACACACTATATTTACACTGTCCTTTTATAAAACAAAATATAAACTATATACAACATCATTAAATATTCTCAAATGCTGTAACACATTTAAAACATTTTAATTTTTAACTAGGCGCAACTCAAGTGTCGCGGCACGCCATCTACAGTTAAATAATTTATTAAGTGCGCGTGCGCATACAACCTGTACAATTGCCTACAATCGCTCGACGCGATCGATAATACATAAATTAGGTACTAGGCAACAAAACATAATTTACACTTTGTTTACTGTTGTTTGTTCAATACAAAATTCGACTTCATTTGACCGCAATCAGTCCGTAAGGGCCGACTCCACTCATTGAACGAACACAATCTACAGCACGCGATGGACTTCATATTTACAAGTTCACAGCACACCACCCGTCTATCTATAGATAGTTCAATACACGAAGATGCGCCCCGCTCTATCGCTTACAATTAGGGTTGCTAGAAGTTTTCAAAATTACTGCCATATAGGCATATATTGAACTTGGCAGTGCATCTTGTGTGCAAATCAGGCCGACAACACGAGGCGAGAACGCAAAGCTCTCCTTCAAAGCAATTTTTACTTTAGTATTATTTGAATATGGAAACAAAGAGATGTGGAACATGCTTTACTTTTTATGCTTTGGTATTGTAATAGGATTGATTTTCTAACTGTAAACGTGTCAGCTGACTTATTCGGGAGTTTCACAAACTATATTAGCATACTGAATTAAATAAAAATAGATTACTGGACCATTATACTTCGGTTTACTCATGCCAACATGGGGCCGAATACTGAACCGTTCGATTAAAAAATTACAACTGGCAATTTTGGTTAGAATGCAAGTGAGTAATGTTCTGCTAGTGTCTCTATGTGTATAAACACACAATTGGCTAATAAAATATGAGCATAACATTACACGCATGCATTATTCCCGACTTGAAAGCGGCGAGGCACATCTCAGTAAATTGAACCGTACCTTACACTTTAAGTAATATATTAAAATAGAAAATTTAATATAACTACTGTCGGAGATTCGACGAATCAACATCAGCACGGTCGCCTCTGCAGTTCCATTTTATTAGTAATATTTTTATAAAACGACAAAATGTCTAATTATACAAATGCTACATTCAAACATGATCTAGAACTCTCGTTATCACTAATCAACTATTCTGTAAACTATTGGTGTTCCTAATAAATCCTGATCAGAGGTTACATCATAAGAAATATTTGCTAGTTTGTTTCATTTGCATCTTTTGCGGTTTGATAGAAAATTATTATCAATTTAGTTAACATCCCTGTGGAATGTCCTATTTGAAGCAACTTTGAGCCTTGTTCCCTCGTAAATAACGTCGCGCGAGTCTGGGTCGTGCGTCGCTCGCCGGTACATCACATCACGAACCTGACATCTCATTTTGCACTCTAAATCTCTGCTAATAAGGTATCCATGCGGTGCGCGTGATAATGGCACCGGCTTTCGTAGCGCGACCCACGATATGAAACACGAATTACCTATGTTTTAATTTTCTATTTTTTTGTTTTGTTTTTTTGCCATAAAATAAACTATTGTCTATTGTACATGACATATTCATCAATAGATTCGTCCAAATAAATATAATTCATTCTAAAGATGTTCTAAGACTACATGATTCGCGCGCACAAATCGTCGTAAACATGTCGAAAGTAATTTCATTTTGTATGAACATAAAAAAGTTTGTACAAAAATAATATTTAAGTATAAATTAATGAGTAACATTTTTTCTGGTCCTTAAATATAAAACGAAACGAATGAGTCAATGTGGACGATTAGGTACTTAAAAAAGTTTATAAATTGTTGGTAAAAAATATCTAAAACACTACAAATATCTAACTCCTTTGGTAATTCATACCGGTTTAAATATAACAACGAAAAATATATTACAATAATACATATATTATAGTAACAACAAAACCTTTACAACAGCATATAGCTTGTGACGTAATTACTTGCAGGTGATGTCTTTACAAAACATTGGAAAAATTTCAAGCGTCTCGTTGGGTTACAGTACAATGCCACTCCTAAACGTTTAAGTAAAACTTTATGTGTACCGCGGGTTTTCCCCCAATTTCAGCGTATTTTATGCAACAAACAGACAAGCACTGGAACAGATTGTCCAATTTATTCATAGTACTGTACTGAGGATGACATTAAACAAGAGAAACTCCTGCTGCTGGTTTTATGCCAATTTTAATTATTTGTGATTTGAGCAAACTCTGAGCATTTACACTGTTTAGAAAATTTTGTGGATGTTAAGGATGGAAACAGATCACATTTCTGATAAATAAAGCTTAAATGAATCAAAATGAGGTTCATGGAAGTCACCAAGAGATCAAGGAAAGAGTGGTTCTGGACAATGGTGATGGAAGAAATGGTCGATGGATACCAGGGCATCCTCCTACTCTTAGAGTCTATGACTATAGCTTTTACTGAAGTTGAAGTGATCTACATGACAAAATAGTTGTAGAATTCGACAAACTACACAAAACCAAAGTAATGATGTATATGAAATGCGATTTATGAAGAATCTCAGGCATACTGCTCAGTATGCCAAATTGGACCTTTGGGGTTATGTTATCATACAATGAGAATCTACTGCGGCTTACCTAGACCTTATCTTACTCTATATTTCTCGCTTCAACAATGTTTAAGTTATTTCCTAATACATAGTCCAAATAAGCCATCTCGGAACAATCCCCATCAAAGATGAACAACACCGGACCAACAATTCGTCCCCAAAGCATCCCTAATCACAATCGTTAGAATATATGTCATCAGAGTCAAGTACCAAGTTATTCTGCGGTTCGTGACAAAATAATCGAAGTTACGAACACATTGTTAGTTGATTTACCTAAATTGAATTAAATTGCTCGGTTATTTTGTCGCGTACCGCTCGCTGCCTCACACTCGTAGTTATCTATTCCACGGGACGAGCCCGCCCGAACCGGAATCGGTAGAGATCAATTTCAACAGTTGCATGTTTGCGTAAATCGAACAGACTGCCTTCATTCGAGATTTTGTCTTTACTAGTTTTACAAAAATACTTCTATGTAAAAATTTCAACTATAACTCACGCTAAAATCCTTCGGTATATGAGGGATCGGGTTTGAAATTATTCTACACTTTACGGCCGCTTCGAATCACCATTTAGTACGGGCCCAGCGAGCCGCCGACTATAGCTTCTCCGACGACACGCGTATCACCATCGAGCGAGGCACGAGACACTACGACCGGGCCGACGAGCCGAACAAAGTTCTCTAGCACGCTAGCACACCATAGAACAGAAGAGCGTGGCTCGGCGCGTGCTAGCCGAGCGCGGCGGCGGTGTGGTAGAGCTGCATGAGCACCTGCACGTGCAGCGGGAGGCACGAGACGCGGTCGGCGGTGGTGTCGTCGAGCGCGAGCCACGACAGCGCGTTGTAGCCCTCCAGCACGTAGCGCAGCACGTCGGTGGTGAGCTGCGAGTCCAGCGGGTGCGTGTTGTGGTCGCGGCGCGCCATCAGCAGCCCGAAGTCGTCGGCGGCCTGCAGCGAGCCGGCGTGCAGGTGCAGCGCCGAGCGCAGGAAGGCGGGGCAGGCGCCGCGCAGGTGCGGGCAGCCCGCCCACCACCAGGCCGGCATGGCGGGCAGCGGCGCCGTGCTCACGAGGTAGCCCAGCGCCAGCGGCTGCTGCAGCACGGTGCCGGCCGGCTCGCCGCCCGCCTCGTCGCCGCCGGGCGCGGCGCTGGGCCCCGCGGGCGCCGCCTCGTCGCACAGCCCCTCTGAGTCGGCGCGCCGCGGCGACGTCTGCGCGAACATCGAGTTGAACATGTCCGTGGAGAAGATGTCGTTCATGTTCTCCTCGCCCATATCCTCGTCGCCCATGTCCACGTTCAGGAACATCATGTCGTTGTCCTCGCCGTTGGCGAGCGGCGGCTCGAAGGGCATCTGGTTGGACTGCGTGGTGGCGGACGTGGGGAAGACGAGGATGTGCGTGGCGGTGACGTCGCGCGGCGTGTGTAGCGCCGAGTGCAGCGAGTGCTGCGAGAACCGCTCGTCGGGCGTGAAGCGGTCCGCCATGAGGCGCAGCGCGGGCTCGGGCTCCGTGGACACGAGGCAGGCCGACAGGATGCAGGGCACGGCGGCCGGGGGCAGCACGGAGCACACGCCGCACAGCTCGCGGAGCTGCCCCGACGCCTGCGAGAGGTGCTTGCGGGACAGCAGCCAGCTCCAACCTGACGGGGAACAAGGGCACGTCTCAGGAACTGTTACCATATACTATCCTATTTACAACCAGCCAAGTAATTAACTATAGTAACATAACATACAGAAGGTCGTCAACATTCGTACGTACCTTTGAGCTCCCCGTGTCCGATCCTGCCGACGCGGCCCACCACGAGGCGCCAGGGCTGCGCCGCCTGGCTCATGACGCCGAGCGTGAAGTCCATGAGCTTCGTGAGCCCCAGCCGCCGCGCCGGCCCGTTCCGTCTCCGCCGGGACCTGGAGGTACACCCACATTCATTATACAAGAAGAAGAAAGAAGAAGATAAATTAACATGTCTACAAAAGTTGAAATTCTGTTTCTATTGTAATTGAAATATCATTATTACATTTTTAGAGTACTTGACAATTTATAAGTAAACTGAGCAACGGTGGGATGAAATGTAAAAAGACCAAAAATGAATGCGTGAATTTTTTTGGGAACAAAACGTAAACCTCATTTAATATAATCGATAGGTTCGTAGGTAGGTTGTGTGTACCTGTGCGGCACGTGTATGTTGATGGCGGCGGTGTCGAGCAGCTCCCCGCGCGCGTCGGTGGCGGCCGCCAGCAGCCAGCGCTGGTCGTGCGACAGGCAGTACGACAGGTACAGCACGGCCGCGTCCCCGGCGCCGCCGCCCCACGCCTCGCCCGCCGCGCCGCCCCGCCCGCGCCCCAGCACCCACGCCGGCGAGAACAGACGGTATGCCGCGCGGTTCTTTTCCTATATCAACATATCGCTCACATTTAGCTCCGATAAACTACTCATATTTTACGACATTTGTGTATGTAATCGAGCCCTCGGATCTCATAATCTTCGTATCACTAGGCACCTGCGCCGCCGGTCGAATACGCAGCACTGAAGTGCAGAGCGACGAACCGTCGTCGCAGTCCAACCGGCGACGCCCGCCTTCCAGGCGCTTTTTTTCGTCATCGGGCATTTTATTAATTCAGTATTGAATAAAACTTTTTAAAGTTCATACTAATTTTACTCGTCTCAGTTAGCTTAAGGTCCGGGCGATCGTCGCAATATATCGTGTACTCACGTCCTTGTTGTGCAGGAACAGGTTGGCGGCGGCGGCGGTGCCGAACCCGGTGAGCGACTTCCCGTCGGGGTGGTGCTGCAGCAGGCGGCGCGCGCCCGTGTACACGGAGAAGGCGAGCGCGCGGTGCGCGGCGGCGGCGCCCCCCGCCGCCGGCGCCGCGCCCACGCCCAGCCCCCACGCTTCCAGCACCGAGTCCAGCGAGATGATCTTGACGAGCGGGTTGTGGCGCTGCAGGTGCAGCGAGGCGCGCGCCGCGAGCCGCAGCAGCGCGTGCAGCGTGCGCGGCCGGTGCGCGCGCGCCGCCGGGGGCTCCACCACGTACACGACGAGCGCGGGCGCGCCGCCCTCCTCGTCCTCGTCCCAGGGCGGCGCGCCGGCGGCGGCGGCGGCGGGCTCGGCGTCGTCGGGCGGCGGCTCGGCGGCGAGGCGCGGCTCGCGGCGCTCACCCTCGAACAGCGTGCGGTCGAGTGCGAGCGCCTGCAGCGCGGGCAGCAGCGTGGAGCGCAGCGCCTCGGCGTAGGCGCGCAGCGCGTCCCCCGCGCGGCCGGGCGGCGCCGCGTCGTCGGGCGGCGCGGCGGGCGCGGGCGCGGGCGGCGGCGCGCGCACCAGGCCGTCGCGCGCCAGGCGGCGCAGCGGCCGGTGGCGGCCCAGGCGCGCCGCCTCGTAGGCCGCCGACAGGTCCCGGAAGAAGGCGCGCAGCGGGTCCTGCAGCGCGGCCGCGTCGGGGGCCAGCACCACGTAGGCCACGTCGCGCGGGTAGCTGTAGGGCTCCAGCGCGAGCCGCTCCCAGTGCCGCAGCGCGTACGGGGACAGCGACACCCAGTCGCGGTCGTGGCCCACCAGCAGCGGCGGCACGGGCTGCGGCTCGCACAGGTCCTCGTTGCCGCGCCCCGCCAGGCGGTGGAACTGGCGCCACGTGAGCGGGCCCGTCACCCCGTCCCACATGCGCGCGCCGCAGCACCGCTTCTGGATCGCGTCCTGCAGCAGCGGCCGCAGCCGGCGCATCAATCTGCAAACATTGTATCCTATAGCAGCAAAAATTTAATCGTCCCGGAAAATGTTTCAAACCTAATTTATTAGCATCCTCAGATCTCATAATCTTTGTATCACGGGGCACCTGCGCCGCCAGTCGGACACGCAGCACGTTAGTACTGAGCGACAAAATGTTGACGCAGTCCAACCCGCGACGCCCGCCCTCCATGCGCTTTTGTTTCGTCATCGGATAATTTTCGATGAAATACTTTATTTTGTTTTACAAGTAAACAAAAGTTGTCTGAGAAAAAATTGTATAATTAGTGAAGCTTACCTGACGACGTCTCGCGAGGACCTCGGCGCGCGTGCCCCGATGAAAGGCCACCGGTGCACGCCGCCCGCACTGCCGCCGCCGCCAGTGCCGCCCGACGCCGCATGTAAAGCTTTCGCCGCCGCCGCGCCGCCGTCTGTATACCTGATAAAATGTGTAAAGATTAGCCTGAGAACTTATGCACGCCCGAGCAGAGCAGGGTTTTACATGAGCCCTACTTGCCGTGCTCATGATAGGATCACAGTCTATTGAAGGCACTAACGTCGCAGCGTCGGTGCAGTCAGGTCAGGTCAGGTCAGGTTCCTCGTGTACTCACTCGAGCAGGTTGACGGCGAGGTGGTCCGGCGCGTGCGCCCCGGCGGCGGCGGCGGCGGCCCGCGCCAGCGCGTCGGCGGGCGCGGGCGCGGGCGCGGCGCACGCGGCCAGCAGCTCGCGCGCCACCTCGCCCACCAGCGCGCTCATGGCGCCGCCGCCGGGGGCCGCCGCCAGACCCGTGATCTCCATCTCGTCCTGCGCAACACACGAGTCTACACGTTACTAACGAACGAACGGTCCACCTTGATACATACAACTAATCATACTAAAAATGTTTAAAATATCCGACTAGAAAAGATCTGATATTTTTCAAACGGTTGAACAAGTTTTTTTTAATCATAAAAGTGACGTTACTAAAAACCATAAAAAACTGCAATAAAATGGATGCATTCGTCTGGATGCTCCTAAGGCACAGCCACACATTACCCGAGTCAAACTTACAACACCTAGTCTCTTTAGCGTCAAAGTCATATGTATAATGTATATAGAACACGGTGCTGACCTCGTAGAAGAGCCCGGCGCGGTGCGCGCGGCGCCGGTTGACGACGGCGCTGAACCCGCACGTGCAGCGCGCCGGCTCCTCGTCGGCGCCGGCGCCGCCCACCACCACGTACGTGCCAGCGTCGGCGCCCAGGATGTTACCCACCATCTGCAACACAAACATTCAACTAACTTTAACAACTGCCCTCCGATTTATAGGACCGTATTTACAGAATACAGAAAATTTATTTTGGGGTCACTAAAACACAAACTACGTAAAAGATATTAACAAATCAACACAAAGATGCATCCGTGACCTTGAACCAGAAACAGATCCCAACTCAACATAATGCTGGCCAGCACTGGTATGTTATTGGGATCGGTAACGCCACGCACGCTACGTTAATACGCCATACAAATACAATCGTCACTAGTATATGTTATAGTCGTGATCATATTTCACATGCAACTCTGCCACTATCTTTGCCACTGGAGCAGTTGTGCTATCGACCCAGAGCCTCGCTCCGTTATTTTAAGAAGCTGGGTCGGCTCGGATAAGCGATGGCAAGGGGGATACGCACAATGCATCCACTGCGGAATCTGCCCATCGCTCCCAATTCCGAATAAGAATAAAAACTCTGACGCGAGGCGAGGCGAACGTCGCCGCGTGCACGCTATAGCCAAATCGTTTATCTTAAGTCCTCGCTTGCGCGGTACAGAGGCGCGGGGGTATGACGGCGCGGGGGACTGAGAGGGCGGCGCGGGTGGCGCCGCCGCCCGCGAGGACTGAAGAGACACACTAGGGGTGTACCTTTGGTCCAGCGTTGCAGACGCAGAGCGTGCAGCTGTCGAAGTTGTGGTCGCGGAACACGTTGAGCACGGTGTCGGCGAGGAGCACGTTGAGCAGCAGCGGGCAGGCGGCGGCGCGGCCCTCCGCCGGCGCCGGCCGCCGCGCGCGGCCCGGGGACCAGCCGCCGCGCCGCGCCGCCGCCGCGCCCGCGCCCGGCGCCTCCGGAGGGGGGGATAGCGACCGCTTAATGCCTGGACACACACCATAAGACTCTTTAGTAGAAGTTACCATTGCATTCACGTGTTAGTGTAATGCATGGATAAAGGGAAAAGAATAGCGTGGTTTGGCATCTGCCGCTGTTAAGGGAAAACGAGTAAATGCGATTAAAATATATCAAAAATAACAAATAAAGCAAGTAATCCTTAGTATATAGTATGCCTAGCATACATTTTGACGTAAAATACGTAGCAGGTATTCGATAGATAAATGTATGCATTATGGGATGGGTCTATTTAGATACTACATTGTTCATACATTTTTTTTGAATACTCGCTACGTATTTTGCGTCAATATTTGTGGTGGGTGTTCTGTTTCGTCGTCGAGTGTCGTCGTACTGACCGGGCTTGGCGTCCCGGGCGGCGGGCGCGGGCGCAGGCGCGGGCGGCGCGGCGCGCGGCGACTCCCGCGCGCGCGGCCGGTACACGGCGTGCGCCGGCAGCGGCGGCAGCAGCTGGCTGGGCAGCGCCGACAGCGGCGCGTACTTCGACGAGCCCACGTACTTGCAGATCGTGGGCGGCTTGAACACGTACGACCAGTCCTGCGGGACGCGGGACGCCGCACATACTTTCATTACTACTTCACGTTCACATTACTTTATCACCCGGCAAAGTTTCAGTGACTGAGGAATTTAAATTGGGGTCGAACGCCCTATGTTTGTTTATTACTAAATTTCGTGTCCGGCTTTCGACCATACAAGTTTAAGGCAAATTACTCAGGGCTCTCAAGGGATGTGTAGCTTTTATCAGTGAAATACTTTTATAAATTGTTTCACTAGTTCCAAAGATTAACATGTACACCAACTTTACATCTTCATAATACTTCTATAGATTATTTTTTACTTTCTTCGATTCCATACGGAAGTGGTTTTGGTATTTAGAAAATCAGGACAAGGTCAAAAGAACACCAAAAAACTCATCCGATTAAGAGCGCACAATATTCAAGGTATTGTTTGTTGTTGTACCTCGATGGGCGGGTCTCGCAGCGGACTGTGCACGCTGTTCCTGCGCTGCGGCGCGCCGTCGTCGGGCAACGGCGTGGGCGAGGGCTGCGCGTGCGCCTCCATGCTGGGCGGCGTGGGGAACATCTTGCTGAGCTCCTCCGCGCGCACGCAGCGCGCCGCGCCGCAGCGGGTCTCCTCCAGGGACTTGTTCGAGTCGGGCGGCGTCGACACCGCCAGCTGCCAGCCGAACAATCACACTTAGTACCCTTACTACGCGTTTTGATAGTTTTCGAAACGATCAAACGTTTCGTAAGGCTCTATTACAGTAAAGCGCCCCTGGCGGAAAAGTGAAGGAACTATTATAATGTATGAAGCTTTACGAAACGTTTGATCTTTTTCGAAAACTATCAAAACTCATACTAAGGGTACAGTTAATAATGTTTCACATGCATAGCCTCCCCACTAGGATTCGCTGTGGGGATGCAATGGAACACAAAAGGGCTGGTTTTGTTGCCATTCACACATAAATCTTTACTTAAGATTCGAGCAATTAATTATCTCAACAAATTTTAAGCAAAAGGAAAAACTTTTTTTTTTTATTTCAACTAATTTTTTATTTTATTTTTAGTGACATCCACAAAAGCATGTGACATCCAACCTCTATCTACAATCCACAACCAGTAAAGCTAGAGCCGTATTAAAAAAGAAGGGACACTCACAAGTCTTACCGTCTCATCCCCGCTGGCGTCGTCAGAGTTCTCGAATATCTGGTCGAGGTCCTTCACGTTCGGGCACAGCCCGTCTGATGTAAACAGGTTCTTGTACTCTTTTATATCGTCCTGCGGACAAACGGGTTACTTTTATTGTTAACACTCTAAAAGAAGATCAGTTTAAAGTTACATCGGTCTCAGTGTTTAAAACAAATTGCTGACTTATGATACTAAAGTATCCATGGACGTATGACGCAATTTCTTTGGGTATTTTTCTATTCACGGGAGTGCAAGCGGTCAAGGCCGATTCGTTGGAAGGAAAAGCTAAGAATTAGTATTAAATTATACATTTGAGAGACTACATGTACCGTACGCTCGCGCGTTGCCGCCTCGCGATTCGATGCAACAGGCAAAAATACTGCCCTCATAAACCCTAGAGACCAAAATTCTCAATTTTTTTTTCTGTTTTTTTATGCATCTGATAGCTTGAAAATTTTGCGTTTGATGCGAAAAAACAATTTTTTTTTTTGAGATACTGCTCTTGAGCCTATGAGGGTACAATAGGCCTGTCAGATTTCAAGTCGTCACCACTGCCCCTAGCACCCCAGTGGAGGCGTGTACTCACGTGGTCCTGCTTGTCCTGCCTGAGGCCGCGCGGCGCGCCCCCGCCCCCGAGCGCCGCCATGCGCGTGTGCTCGTGCCCCAGGTACAGGTCCGCGTCCGAGCCGCCGCCCAGCGCCAGCTCCTCGCGGAACGAGCTGCTCTGGCTCTTGAACCGCTTCACTGGGTGCTCCAGCCTGAGGATGATAGAACAATCTAGTTGAAAACAAGGCACGGGCAAGGTGACCGAGTCTGCGCTACTGAAGCGAACTGTGCCAGTGACTCAGAGATAAGCGCTTCTGTTTCAAGAAGCTAGGAGTCAAGTAGACGCTGGCAACTTTATTTTAAGATTTCCATGCAAAAAGAGGAGCAGAAGTGGCAAAATTTTACCCCTGGGATTTTATGCAAACACCTCTACATTGAGATAATGTCGTCAATATTTTTGCTAGTAGGTACTGCGCATGCCAATACATATAAGGTTAGGTTCAACGGTGTAAATGTGACCGCATCACGAACACAACAAAACAAAGCCTTGGATGTTGTTGCTGCGCGAGCGGCTCACTGCTGTCGCGAGGTTTAAGATACCTGCCGACTGGAATTAAGTCAACGGGGCCGTGGAATACTCGCTGTATGTACCCTTACTGAGTGGACAAGAACAGACAGTCTGACTTGACATTATACACATCATATCTTATAATTGAAATACCAGAATTAAATCAAGAGTTTGGTCTACACAAGGTCTCAACATCGATACTAGCATGCCATTGATGAACAGAGTGTTGTGTAGTCTTTTTGTAAAAAATTGTAGATATTTATGATCGTTTCATTGAAAAAAATCATAGGCTTCATTTTGCAGTCGCCATTTTCATGAATGCATGGTAGTCGTGTGAATGTGTCAGTGACTGACCAAGCGTGCACGGTGGTGTAGTCGTAGAGCATGTGCAGCGAGTGCTCGTCCTCGAGCGGGTCCACGCGGGGCTCGGCCGAGGGCAGCACCGGCCGCCGGCCCGGCGCCGCGTCCGCCGCGCCCGCCGCGCCGCCCGGGGGGGAGTCGCCCTGCGGGGGACAAACGTTGTGTTACCAGCTGCGAGCGACGTCACATCCCAACGACCTAACTGACACTACGAGATAGTAGAAATGTAGAAAAGCTATAAGAAAGTAAGCTCGAATAGGTCGAGGTTTTTAGGCCGCCTGAAGGCATCCGACATGGTTTGATTGACAAACACACGAAGACGTTAGAAATTGTTAGTTTTAAATTTTTTAATTAATTTTCAATCTCAATTAATACCTGTTAGTTCCAGCGCAGACAATAAAAGGTATTGCACTGAAAGTGTAATCACTAGTATTGTTTTTGTATTTTTTTCAACCATTTTAAATAAATCTGGAAATCTTACAGCTCTTTACATCTATCTTATATCCTAATCATGCTAGAATTTCCAACTATACTATACTTTGATTTCGGGGTAAAACTAGTCTGTTAAATTTACCTGTGCATAAAGCTTGGGCGGCGGCGCCGAGGGTGGGGCAGGCGTGGGCGGCGCGTGCGGGTCGGGCGTGGGCGCCGGCGTGTGCAGCGTCGTGGGCACCGCCACGCTCGACTGTAACACGGTCGATACTCGATAAAGTACCATGAATAGTATATTTTCAGTTTCCCAAGGACAGATAGAATTCAAATCGTCATGTCAAGGTACTGCTGTTAGAATTCTTCATTTCTTCAAGGATAATTATTAAGTCAGATTTTGGGGGTCACATACTTGTACAGAGTTAGCAACTACTGAAATTTGATTCTATGTAGATATTTTAATTCATATCGACTATGACGTGTATAAGACTTGTATTAATGTCAAACTAGAGGTGTTTCGAGCATCCCACCCAGTAGGTAGAGCAATTCATCTTCTGAAGTATCGGAGCGTGGCATAGAGCCGCAAATAAGTCCAGGGATGTACTACATTGGCCGCAAACTACGCCGCAGCAACTCCAACGATGACATTGCAGAAGCGTAAAGCTTCTGGTTATAGCCAAACCGTTTGTCTTAGTCCTCGCCTGCGCGGTACAGAGGCTCGGGGGTATGACGACAGAGGAGACTGACAGAGGTGCGGGAGCGCTTAGTGTGATACACACGCGCCCACCGAATAAGATAAACTACTAACCACTAAGATAAACGGTTTGTCGTAGTGTGTTGTGTACCTGCAAGGTGGGTCCGGGCGCGAGGTGCGGCGCGGGGGAGGGCGGCGCGGCGCCGGCGGAGGAGGGCGCCGACACGGCGGCCGCCGGGGAGCCCCCGCCGCAGCTGCCCGGCGAGCACGCGCCGCCGCCGCTCAGCACGCCGCCGCCCGCTCTGAGGGGAACACGCTGTTACCGGCCGCCCGAGCCCGGACATGGTGCCACATTCGGGGAAGTAGACGGAAGCTCGATTGAGGATACTAATCATTAGCCTGCAGATCCTTAATGTTTAATTGTTGGTCACAATCTTCAAATATAGAGTGAATTGAGAGTGAGTAAAAATTGAGACAGTTTTTAGAGATAACATACATAATATCACTTTTATGGGGGTAGCTTGACCTTGCTTTTAGGATTTTGGGCTACATAAAGTATTTGTCCGAATGCCGGCTTCGAGGCAAGTTTTCCTTGAGCAAACATAATTGGTTATGACATTTTGTTTATGTATCCATCAAATACCGTTACATCATGGAATTACAAAAATAGCAAACATGACGGTTATAAAATAACAAATTATTTTCCTGTTAAATATTATAGTTTTTCCTCAACCAAATTCCATCTACTTTCCGTCGTCCAGATGTAAACAAACATGAATGAGGTACCGCGTGGAGTAATCACGTATTATGGCCACAAATCGAGTCGAATCAAGGAGCCCCGAGATGAAAGGTAGATGTTATCATGACTATCACTTGCAATCACTTCACTTCTCATAATTTAGCGGTGCTACCACACACTCTCGTAGACCGACCATCGAAGCTGACTTGAGAAATATCAACCAATGGGACTGCACAAAACTGATGTACATCAGGACTTCAATTTTGTGTAATCTTATCGGTTAATGTTTATTCGTTCTGCTGCACTTCGTTTTAGTGGAAATGCAACTTTATCCAAGTTAAGAATCACGAGAAACTTTTTTGAATACACGAAACTAAGACATTGTTTGTGCTTGGGTTACACGAGCTTTCTTTTGACTTTCCTTTAATTGATAATTCATATCTATAAGTAGGTGAATATTAAACACGCACTAGTAAAGTTTACTTTGTGTATGACAAAATTCTGACTTTCTAATTCCATAAATAATTCAATCAGAATAAATCTTATAAAAACCAGATCTTTAAAGAGCTGTGTAACCCAAGCAGTCTTGTCGCATGTAAACTATAGAGCGATATACAGGCTGTGCCAACAGCGAAGCTAAGGCATTGCAAAGCTGTTCAAAGTGCCAGTACGCTTAGATTCCCTCGCTAGAACTCCCAAGACTACACCTTCGTTGGACAAGGCCGAACTAGAGCATTGTGGTACCACTTCATTTACAAGGTTGTATAAAATCGATGAGCCAAACGTGAGCCTTAGTGCCTTTTCACACGTACCGGTTGCCGGGTAGCCGGCGCCGGTTACCCGGCGGTGAAGTGTATGGGCATGGTACATAGCTTTCACATGTACCGGCGTTATTTATCCGGCAGGCGGGTACATTTGACACCGGGTATCCGGCGCCGGCTACCCGGCAACCGGTACGTGTGAAAAGGCACTAACTGTGCTATGGTGACGCGAGTCCATGGATGATTCACATTATACCATTTACGGGCATTGAAATGTAAGCCCTACATCATGCCATATTCAGATTTAGAAATGACAGATTCAGAATACAAAATCTTTATCAATTCTTGTAGTTTGTCGTTGGAAACTCTACATGACTTGATAAAAGGTCTTGAATTTTAATGCCTGCCCGAATCTGGACCTAGTGTAATGTGAACCAAGCTTAGAGTTTCTCCGGCTAAAAGCAAATCAATTGACTTTTGTAACACTGGCTGGAATTCTTTATGAATTATATTTATTTTTTTTTACTATGTTACAGATTTCTCTCAACCTTGAAGTTTGGCAAATTTTACACAATCGTTTTTTTACACTAGTTATGAGCAGTGAACGAGTGTGATGTAGGTACATGTGCGATGGAGAACGAAACAGCACCCTTAGTCTGCTGGGGCGCCGCACAGAGATCCACGCTATAATGTAGGAAACCGATATGAATTGGTGACAGCATACAGATAATGCCCCAAACGTGACTTCCAAGAGCTTGTTGCCTCATTTGATAACGTTTCAACGTCTACAACCTAGACACACTAGTTGTCGCCGCCTGGTGTTATTTTAAAATAAAAGCAACGAAAAGTGAACCCTATTTCGTGTCACTGTTCGGCTGAATTTTGATACGGCTGGTAAATCCCCGGAACAAACTGCAAGCAACACGGTGTAGGGATAATATCTATAATCAACCATATAACCAAAACAACGCATCGTGGGCGTCGCTCCAGTAAAAACTTTAACATACCCACATTTTATACGAAATAATGACATGCTAATTATTGTCCAGAATTTAAAACGTTGTCAAATGAAGCAGTAAAATACACAATTCCGTTTACAGACACCTTAGTAATGAGTACACAAGATTATTCCGAGACAAGACCAAAGGCATGCGATTCACACCATTCGCTACGGTAAGCATGCATCATATCATCTACAATGCAATAAATATATGATAATGTATGTTATGTAGGCGACGGAGCATGCATTATTCAGGCGGCGGCGTTGCATGTGATCACATGGCATGGCTCGATGTTGTGTGTTTACGCGAATGTGCTTTTTGAGTGTAATGTTTGTTGATGTTTGAAACATTTTCGCATACTTTGTAAGGTCAATGACCGAGTGTCTGTTTTTTTTTTAAATAAATTTTCAACACTTTCTTATCATAGTTTTGATTATGGTTTTTTAAAAAAGAAGCTTGTATTTTTTCCTTCCATTCTAGGGCAATGAATGACCTAGTTATCAGTTAATTGAATTTGTTATTAGTAAGTACACCCGAAACTATGTGATCTTCGTACTGACGATGTAACTTTTGTTGTCAAAGTCCACAACAGGTAACCTTTCCGAAACAATCGTGAGGGGAGTAGGTCGGTGAGGTGTGTTCGGTTAGTGTATGGTGGTGCGTGTGGGCGGGCGGTAGTGGTAGTGGCGCATGGCGGAGGGCGGTGTACTCACGGGCGGGCGCGGGGCGCGGCGCGCGGGGCGGGGGCGGCGCGCCGGTGGAAGGGCGGGGCGCGCGCGGCGCGGCGCCGCCGCCACCTGCACCAACACAACGCAGCGACGCTAGCCACACACGCCGGCGCGCGGCGCTCACACGCCGGCACACTTTATCGACTCCACTCCGACCATCGACCGGTCCATCGCCCGACTTTACGACTTCGAGTAGTTTTCGAATAACAAGTAAGTATAAAGAGTTCGTTTTGTGAATTGAAGGCTCCTTCTCGGAACATCTTTAGAATCAAATTAAAGAGAGTTTTCTATGTTCATCGATAAAGTGTGCGAATATGTGCGCGCAAACTACGCGACGGACCTGGGGGTCGGAGCCCCAGGCGCGCTGCTCGGCCGCGGGGAAGCCAGCACCCCTCTACTGCTCGTCTCTACCGAGTTCCACTAGGTTCAAACATTCACATAACATCTACCTATCGTCTCCGGCGGCTCGGTCGCCGCCAGTCGCCATGCCCTGACGTTCTCCCGCTTCTCGCCTCGCGATATCATTCAAATGCATTTAAAAATCAAACGAAAAATAAATAGATAAATCTGTTAAAAATACGTACTATAAAGGCATAACACACAACGTTCGAACATCTACATACTGCTACATACTGACTGCTCTACGTATATTTTATTAGATAAATACTAAAATATTGAGATACGTGCGCTGGGGAGGCTGCCCGTGTTTCTCGTCGGAGACGGCGAAGTCGTTAAACGGGTCTATTATAAAGTCATTTCCAAGGCGATTACGGAGTGATTGCAAAATCTTTAGGCTTCACTGACACTCTGTAATTATTGTTACAATAATTACATGTTTACAACTCGATAAAATTTGTCGAATATACGCCGCCATTTTACGTCGGCTAAGAAATGAAAATTCCACCATATAAACATTGACTTTGTCTTTGATTAATGCCGGTTTCATGAGCGAGCAGCGTCTGCAACTCACGTATCGTTGTTACATAATAAAGTATGTATGTATGGGAGGCGGTGCGGGTGGAGCGGGACTCACTTGGCGCACGTGCAGGGCGTCTTCCGGGTGGGGTCCACGAAATCGTCGGTCTTATCGCCCGCCTCCGCGTAGCACAGCTCTTCGGTCTGAAACATACGAGTTATATTTGAGTATTGACAATAAATTTTCAGTCCGAAATAGAATGCGTTACAGTTAACTTTGCGCGTGACCGGGGTATTTGATGATAAACACAGTTAGTTTAGAATTAGACGTGTGGACTTATCCAGCGACTTGTTACTGTCTAGCGTCTATGTTCAGTTTACTTGTTGATGCTACCACTTTCGACTTCTCCTTGTGTCAAGGAGCCAAGTAGGTGAAGTAGCAGTTAGCCAGCACGGCAAGCGTCACATGTCGCAGGGTCCGGCGCGGTGTTTCGCCGCCTCCAGTGTACGTATAGTGTACACTGCACAGTATCAGTACCAGGCTCGGCAGCGGCGTGGTGAGCGCGTGCAGCTGGCGCGCCGCGAGCTCGTGCGCGGGCGCGGGCGCGCGCGGCGCCGCCTCCAGCTCCGCCACCAGCGCGTACGGCCACGGGTAGCGCATGCGCACGCCGCCGCACACCACCTGCGGACACGCGGCACGGGTCATAACAAGCACTTAACAAAGATCAAACTATTTCAGGAATCAAATCAGTTAACCAAACTAGAGACTAGAGATGCTAGCAAGCACGGAATTATTCGTCTCGAAGGACCAAGTAAACCCCAAAAATTTATGATGTTATCAACACCAACATAAACATTAAAATTTTGACGCTGAATTTAAAAAAAAAGACAATCTACCGCCTTGCCAGTACTTAATAATATCTCAAATTTTTAATCCACTATGCCCTAATTGTATGTGCAAGCAGCGGCTCACCTCGACGGCCCCGCAGCCCTGCTCCAGCGGGTACAGCTGCCGCCACGCGTCCAGCAGTCGCGCGGTGGCCGCGTCCGAGTCGCCCCACTCGCGCCCCGTCAGCGTGCCCTCCAGCCCGAACGGCGCCAGGATCACTGCAACGGTAACACAATAACATTACTTACAAACTACTGAGCCCAGAAGTAGCCACTCACTTTGGAATCTGGTTGATCATTGATCTCCGGTTCCGTTCCTGTTATGTTAATGCCGCTGTATACTGTCAGTGCAACACAATAAAATTACGAGTTTGAGGAAAAATTTAGAATACAGAACAATCAGTAATTCACTAGCAACTTTACATGCCAATTTATCATTGATTCTACGACTCGACAGACAAATCGCTGTCGGTTGCCAAATGGAATGCCAATTTCTTATGAGAGCGTAAAGAAGTCTCAGAAGAAGCTCTTAGTATCATCGCGAAATCGTGAAAATACCACATAGGACAATATTGAAAATTAATTTCATCACTCAATTTACGCCACTTGCCTTTGTTAAGTCCCTTACCTACTATAGAACCTACCGAGCAATCACACCCGCAAATTATATCATCTGGGTACGATTGCTGGGCTGGTTATTCGAGAATCGCGCTCACCTCCGGGGTCAGTCTCCCCTGCCTCTGAACTACATCTGATAGGCGAGCCGTGACCGGCTGGCCATTCTTCATACCTTTAGCACTATGCTGCTGTTCCGGCGAGTTGATCCTGGCGAGCCGCTTGGCCGTCAGCGTGCGCACGGGCGGGTGTTGGCGCACGTCCACCGACGCACACACCGTGCTCTCGCCGTGGAGGAAAAACGCGAACGAGAACGACAGGTGCCACGGACTGGAACATTACAATTTGAACTTTAGTACGGATATCATGAAGATACAGAATTCTTAAAAAAAGCTAATTTATGCCTGGTAAAGCCCACTTGATAGATGTTTAAAACAATACTTATCTGTGGCATACATCCGGACATGCAATACAGAATACTCTGAGACTATGTTCGGACTGATCAGAAAGTTTGGTGTGGGCTCTATCTTATGTAAATAAGCAATTGGCCAAGAAGCAGATTTAAATGTGCGAAGGGAACGAAGTCCCACCCTGAGTCTTAAGGAGCGCGACACAGAGATCTTCGTCATACTCTAGGAAGTAAGGCTTGCGTTGCCACAGCCTTATCCGGAGGCAGCACATTGAAGGAACTGCTCCGAATTATACTTCCAATAAAAATTTTGCATATTTAAATGACCATCTCACCGCGGAAGTGTACATTGTACTCATTATTAAGAACCACTTTTGCTATGGGACCAACCCTAAAAAATAGCGAAAAATATGTATTTCATGATAAAAGCTCGTTTACCTTCCACAAAATATACGGAACACCAATTATTTCGGATTTTAGGGTTGGTCTCATAGTAAAAGTTGTTTACAATAATGAGTGCAATAACCGCCTTGTCGGGTTTGAATTAATTTAGTTTAGAATGCAATTATTATGCAACAATCAGTCTTGCCGGTGATGGCATAAATATTAAAATACAATAGCCGCATTAATTAGCAAGCAAACGTAGTTGTTCACCTTTTCCCGACGTCCTCTTCGTCGCCATCGTAAGGTTGGACGAACCACTTCCCGAGCCTCACAAAATCCCGGGACAGCAGGCATCTGAAATAAAGAAACATCAAATGAGTAAAGTAATTATTATAAAAAAACATTTTTGAAAGATTTCACTAGATAAATTAGAACTTAGAAGTTAGGCCTCTACTACTTTGATGTAAACTTCGAAAACTTTCTAAAAGCACGATTTCGATCACAGCTCCTCTCGCCTATTCCCCGCATAAAACGTCAACATAAAATTTCTACAGGATTCATAAACAATTAAGCGGTACCGCGGCAATAATTGAAGATGAAACTTGAAACGGAACGCAATCTGCACGAATAGATCCGAGGTAGGTACTTCAGAACAGCGGATGGACTAGTGTTGAATGGATGCGGGTCAAATCTGAGTTCTATTGAGTTGCGTGCTTGGTTTGTTGATTGGCAATTTCGTGAGGCAAAATCTTAGTATCTGACCAAAACTAATTCCTTCTTTAAGTAAAGGCTAGCTCTGTTTTTAGGCCACCCTAACTCTTGACAAAACTGTGTTACCAGTCAAACATCATAAATGCAAAGGTTCCGTCTGTTTTGTTTTGCCTTGTATGTCGTCTATTTCAAGTGGTGTTTTGTTTTTTTGCGTTTGTTTTGCAGTCAAGATGTGCATAAGCCTCGCAATACCCTATCAAGTTACAGGCAACCCTGGTAGAGTAAGGACGATAAACAGTTTAATTTGACGCCGCGCTCACCGCTGGCAACACCGGCGCTGTTTATGAAAATCGTCGGGCTTTTATTGGAATACAGCTTAGTTATGATTACGACGTGAGGTTGAAGACACATTCTATGGAAGGGAATAACCGAGGTTGTTTGCGATATTTTCGGTGAAAAGAATACTGAAATATTTTTCGCCTTTATTTGGTTTTGTACTTTGGTTTGAAGAGCAAAGTAATCAGGGAAATTAGGTACAGAAAATATGAAAGCAAATAACAGACGTTATAGCTTAATTTATTTGAGTCGAGACTGGAGGTGACCTACCCAGCAGTGGGGCGATACAGGTTGCCAACGATAATGATGACAATACCACCCAGATGACAATACAGACGCATAAGCACAATCTTACCACATCAAGCTACTTATTTGTCAGTGTAATATTCGATGGGAATTTTATGACCAACCAAGGCGCACGGAAATCAAGATTGTTCTCAACATCGATACAAACTGAACCCATTGTCGATACAAATAGAGATGTAAACGGATTGCAGGGTCACGTTCTAGGTAGGTAAGTGAGCACTACGACTGCACGACACGTATGCCCGATACTGAGGTACTTGCCTGCAATGCCGTGCGTCGGCAATGCTGGTATGTCGTAAACGCGCCTCGATACTTCGATACTGCTTGTATTACCATGTCGAATATCATGTAAGAGATATACGGTTGGCTACCACGAATGCAATATTACAAAAGGCAAAAACAAATAACCGTCATTCAATTATGTTTTAAAGTGAGTAATGTAAGACATGAGTCAATTCAATTGCGTCACGGGAGAGTATTGATGTCACCGCAACTAAACAGCTCCCTTCTCCCATTAATATCTCAGCATTGTTCATGTGTCGTATAGGTAAGCCACTAGGGCTCACTATTTCTTATTCTATGCCCTAATTAGTTCAAGCAACCCAAAGCTCTTCCTCATATATCTATGTAACAAAATCATATAAAGTCGATTAATTGTCTGAGTCTGTTATACAAAAAATAATATGCGATTATTTTTTGTATAACAGACTAGATTTCACTAGATTTCACATACGCAGAGCCGTAAGTATTCAAGAGGTAGATAAGTCCGTTAAACGTGCAGAGTCAAAACAGTTCACTGGTATTAACCTAAAAAGGTAAATAAACAATCGCAATATCGTATCGATCGCGCCAATCTAAGTTTTCCGTACTAAACTGATAGTACCTTTTATAGAGATTAAAAAAAGGAAAACAAACAATCGTACAATCGTATCGATCGCTAACATCTAAGCTTCCCATACAGAATCGGCAGACCTTCCGACAGAGTACTCCTTGAAACGTTCACGCATACAACGACGAACTAAATCATGGCTTCATACGGCGTTACTTCGCCGAGTTATTGTCAGCTAGTACCGCGCTCGCCATGAATAATCCTCGCCCGTACATATACGGGGCAATTGCGTAATGCCACATTTATAAACTACACATTAGCGTAGATTCGTGCGGGGTTTCTTTACTTGTCAATGATGGAATGGAAATGAGCCTTGAGGCGCTGGCGACATCTTTTTGTTGGTCACTTTAAAAACGGAAAGGTTTTTTTAAAAGAGAGTAGCAAACAGGCAAGCGGGCCATCTGATAGTGATCGTCGTAGTTTAGAGACAACTGCGACACTATTGGCGTGCGAAATCAGTAAAAACATTTTGAATACTTTTATTTTTTTAAGTGCTTTTGAGCTTTGGGTTTGTTCTTATTGAAAAACTACACTGTCTACAGTATCCAGTGATATTAAATATAAGTGTCTGAAATACTGAACAGCTTTTGACAACACATCCTAGACTTCCTGAACACAAATTGCACTTATTCAATGCACAGGATAGAAAATTCCGCACCGTGAAATATTTGTAATATCTATGGTAGATTTATGCTCCTCAACTGGTTATAAATCTGTCGCCGCACTGCGCGCTAACTTCCTCGTTCATAAACCCACATGTGTTTATTTCCATGATTGATTCAGACATTTACTGATCGGTGGCTAGCAGAAAAAAACTAGTAGGTACTAGACTAGGCTCTAAAACTACTCCAAGGATCAAAACGGTGTGAATATCAGACACTATAAGTTGAAATCATTAGAGAAATATTAATTCATGAAAAGGAAATGATTGATCAGCCGATTAG
This sequence comes from Alcis repandata, assembly GCA_949125135.1. NCBI lineage: Eukaryota > Metazoa > Arthropoda > Insecta > Lepidoptera > Geometridae > Alcis > Alcis repandata. The sequence goes on along the minus strand of OX421226.1, from coordinate 1,568,193 downwards.
TGATTGATTAAATGATTGGTCTTATCAAAGGTTGAGGGAACCCTTTTAAACAAGATGGAACTATGACAATATGGTACCGATCAAAATAAACTTCAAACAGCAACGGCATAGGAAAATTGCTTGGAAAGAATAGTCAGCACTTTAAGGAGAAGACTAACAAGTGTGAATGTGCTTTCTTAGACAGAGTATATTCAATTCATCTGGTCCTCCAGAGAGGGCGCTGCAGCCACACGTCATTAGAAAATGTCAAATCAAGCGTGATGCTTTCTTACAGCCAGGCGAGCGATATACTCGTCTTATCACTGTGATGCATTTGTTCAAATGAAGTTGGTTCCGAAGAATTCCACAGAACTCAACGAACATAATGCTCTATGACAGGAGTAGTGTTTGACAGACTATTCTAAGACCTTCATGCTCCTAAGCATAGACAAGAGGACCGATGTATCGACAATCTTCGAGCTAAATTTAGCGGTGCGCGCTCCGTAAGCTGCTTTTGTAAACAATGCTCGATCTCCTTACGTGAATCAGTGGCCCGTGGCGCTCATACCTACCTGAAAGTATCTAGCGTTCTGGACGAATGAACTCGCGGTGCGCACGCGCATGCACTCTATTATTAAGCGGTAAGAAGTCTTGTGCGAACCAAATATTTATTTTTACATCTGATATGCACTCGAAGGCGAGGATTGAAATAGAATTGATTATAAATAATCTGTAGAATGCGATTTGCGGTATTCTTTCAAGTAGTGAGAGTATCTTTCAAATGAATACTATAAGATTAAAAATGCCGCTATTCTCGTGATCAAGACGCACGCAATGGCTTCGCTTCAAATAATAAATTAAGCTTCTCGATTTGCTGACGAATCTAGCCAGTTCAATAGGTCGAGACTTTACCTTATTAGTTACAACACTGGTAGAAATTGTAAGTGTGAAATGTAGTATAATTTGCATGTTGATTTTAAATATATCAGTGTGTAACAACAAGTTACTCTTGAGGAAAATATTTAGTATTACGATAACAATATCAACGGCATTTAAAAAATAGTCACAATTGTTTCAGCATCTAATGATGATTCATGGTGACAAAGTCATGATTAATAAAACAACCAAAACTAACCAAGAACATTTAATAAAATATGTTTGTTAACAGTTAAGATTGAAATGTAACCAGATACAAAGAGCTTCCTAAGTGTGAGATATAAATTGAAATCAACAAAAGGATTTATCGAAAAAAAATAATTAACGACCACAATCTCGCTGCGACAACAAACATTTCCGACGATGGTGAAACACATCGTAAATGTTAACCCAAAATCTAAACAGAGATAAGCAAGTTATAAGAATAATAGTCTGGAATTTTGGACTCCCAAGAGTTACCAAAAAAAATAAATTTAACATGAACAAGTTCAACACTCGAAAACAAGTAGTCATGACAAATGCCACAAACGTTGTAAAATAGTCACGATTCTATACGAAGCAATGCGATAGAGCAGGTAAGACAAAATCTCGTTTTTTCGACCCACGCCCGTCAAGAAAAGATCCGAGTCCAGTCGGCGGTATCTGCGGAAGTCGGCTTGTATTTGTATTCGCCAGCCCTGCGACGAAGGCACGCTTGCGAACATTAAAAGATGGGGCATTGTTTGCTTTTTGCTGTACCTCCATTACAAGAGTGCGTTCGAGTGTCGCGTATCGTAAAATGGTCGCGGGATCGCGTCTCGTCCCCGAACAAGCGACGAACGCATTGTTACTTTGACGTGCCGCCGGCCGGGGTCATCGACTCGTCTGGATTGCGCTCATATTCCGAGATTCCGAGCTCATGGATGTGTACTTTACTATACAAGTATCGCATTATCACCATTGATTACAGCGTTGTAACTTAAATACTGATTCAAGGCAAAGGAAGCTCAACATCATCTGAAATTTTATTTTGAAATTACTTTGGCATTTGGGATATTTTTCTTTTGTCAGAATCATGGATTGGTTAAACACCTAGACTGCCTATGCACATTTTTGAAATACAACGAACGAAAATTTGAAGAAACGAATTGTGATGTGATTCGAAAGAGCTTATGAAAAAGTTGAAAAATCTGCACATCATGAATAACTAAGAGATTCAACAAATCAAAATGCGATAATCATCTCAATCAGAGCCTGGAGTATAACTGGCATTTACGAGGAGGCAGTCGCGCCTGAGGCAGCGGACACGAACGATACTTGCGCGAATTGAGCGGCAAAAAACGACATTAGAACGCCCGGGGCGGCGATGCATCGACCTTCGGGGAACCAGCTCGCAGGCCGCTGCAAGCCCAGACACGGGCCCCACCAGGTGCAGCCAACCCATTACACAACACAAACACGTACTGCGACCCAGCTAATGAGAAACATTAATTAAATTAAGGATAATCGGAAAAACTTGGACGCGGATGGCATAACTTTTGGAAGGGTAGGACCACCGGCTTCGAAGAAAATTTATATCGTTATCATCATTGTAGGATTTACTACATGATATATTTTCTAAGCTTATACCATTTGTGATAAGCATATGCTCGTATTTAATTTCATCTAAACAAACATGATAAAAAGAAACCAGGCCCAAGTAATGTTCCTTGCGGTACGCCGACATACCATAGACTATTTGATGAAGTTATTTATAATTCGATCGATGAGAATCCTCATTGGAATGTATAGAAAGTCCAAAAATACTCGTAGGGTCAACGGTCTTCAAAAAGTAGGTAAACGGATGTCCTTGACCTTGGTCACTTTATGATACGCTTCGACAAGATCTAATGTGATCCAATAAACGTAACGTTTTTGATGTCCAGTCAAACAACTTATGGAATTTACAAACATATTTTCCTTAAAACTCAGTTTTCGGATGTTGTTTTGATAAATCAGTTAACTAAAAGCATGTACTAATTCGCTCGGAGTTAGTTACCTTAGCGTCTTATTTGTTGGTTGTTTTGTTTAGCCTCGATTTGTTAATTCTAGACGTTAATTACCTTTCAATGAGGTTGTGCAAGGCCTTGAAGAGCAACGAGCGGCACTCGTAGGACAAACCGCTTTCCCACGATCCCTGCTCGCCCGTTTCTGCAAAAAAAAGAAAATGATTTCATTAGTTGGAGGTACCAATGAATTGTTTGTGATTTTAAACACAAGTACCTATTGATTCTAACACGTCTGAATCGTAGCAGTTCATTATCCTTGACCTTGCCGTTGTCCTAGCTGTTACGTTACGCTTTGCCTCGACATTGACTGCTGTTTTTCCATCTACATATTGTCTCGATACCTATTATATGTTGTTCTAAGTGGAATTCCAATAAAACTTGGTGCTTTATTCAAGGTCGTTATTACAATGAAGCAGCAATAGCGGGACGTTGTCGTCGGATCCGAGAAGCGATAAACTCGCTTGATGCAGTGAAATAACGCTAGAAATAGCTGTTGTTGCATTCGCAATCGGAAGATAAACTCGGCCTATCACCGACGTTAGATGCGAAAACAAAACGGCGCGCGCGACGTTGCCGCTCCGTGCTGGTAGTGCCGTCCTCGTCGCGCAAGGGGGCGGGGCGGGGGCGACCCGAGTGACGTCACACGGTCGCTCGTAGCACACGTGCTTGTGTTTGTAGCGCGAGCCGCGCAAGACACACATGCGAGCAGTGGTTAGCGGCCGCTAACAAATTAATTGACATTGAATTTTCTATACAGATCATCTTTTGAGATGGCCACATTCCAATCACTATGGTTTATCGAAATACGAATTCTGTATAAAATTTTTTGTAGAAAAACTTGGAAAATGCAATAAAAAACTCTGATTGATTTTTTCTTTATCACATGATGCTCCAGAATTTACCAGAAGACCACTGGCCCCTTTGAAGTATATTTTTGTCCTGAATAAACAATCTGCGATGCTTTTAAGACCGCAGCCCGTCAGCCTGGAGCGGTTCCAAACGGTGCAGCCTTGACATTCGCGCTCCAGGTGTATGCGTGCCATCTATGACGCTTCCAATGAACTAGTTTTGCAAGTAGATTCTACTATTCAATTAGCGTGCTAAGTCGTCGCCGGTATAGAAAAGAACAGGTCGAAGTACTTTTAAAAAACATTAAATATTTTACAATAGCAGCGAGCAAGGACACGAATAAAATGTAACCACAATACCAGTTCCAATCTTATGAAACTTCACAAAAAGAGACTAAAACAAAATACGAAACTGGTCGGACAGTTCTCCGGTGAGCTAGTCAAGGGCGTCAAGTGACGCGCTCGGCGGTAACTTGACCGTAACAAATGAATCTGACATCTTCGATTCACTCGATGGAATTAGGACCGGTGTAACGAGGGGTGAGGCTTCCGTTTCGATATCCTACACCGTATTTGCTCAAGAATTTAGAGCCTTTAAATTTGCCATGTTTTCAGAGTATTAGAGAATAAGAACCATGATTTGACGAATTTATCGATCAGTAAAATAGTTATTTAAGGAGATTACGCCATCAAAAGGTACGTAGACAAAGTTATTATAACTGGATTCGTCCGTTCGGCACCATCGGCTCCATCTCCCAAGGCCGTTAACGCAAGCAACGGTACGGTTACAGTACCGATGTAAGCTCGATTGCCGGAGCGAGTCACGATCGCTCCTACCCTCGATACCTCTAGCGCCGTCGCGCTCTACTCGTACCTCCACTCTACGCCATCAATGAATTAATGATGCCCGCAGAACAGGAGATCGTGTCAATGAAGTCACTTCAAATACTAGCGTTGGATAACAATAACAACACTTTACTTTTTTTGTAACGTAACGCTCAACAGCCCGTACAACAACTATATCAAATGAAACAACTCTGGATATTCGTAAAAATATGTGTGAATATCAAGCAGCTACTCATTTTGGGTCAGCGGAATGCCAGTCTCGCGTATATGTTGAAGCGATGTTATTTAAAAGCGCTCAGCGAGAGTGCATTCTCTTGTTTGCAATTATAAAGATAGTTGAAGGTTCAAGGTCGCATATTTAGTAGCGGACTAGCGATGTAAGTGCGGTGGTTGGCACCACCTTGCGCCGGGATCGATAGCGGGCAGACGACGCGCGCCGCCGCCGCGCCGCGCCGTTACCCGCCTCCGCGCCAATATCAACGCAGTATCACCATGCGATTATCACCATTGTTGCCGACGGATTGATTGTACGCTAGCGCCGCCCGCCGTAGCGGTTAATGTCCCTGATAACACATTCTGAAGGCTCAACGCCGCGCTATTGAATAAAAGGCGATAAGAAAATCACCTTCGGCGAGAATGTTTCCACTTTCAGGCTCCTCGGAACAAAAATAGACGTAAGGGAATCCAGGCCCGACAGCATCAGCGATAAACATGGTGTTTAACGATTGAGCGGCGGCGGACAGTGGAGCGGGAAGATTTATCTCGACCGGCGACAGCGCAACAACATTATTGCTCCACACGTGGGTTCAGTGCAGCGAGCGCTCCTGCCGCGCCGTCCCGCTCGCACTGTTCACGATTTCAACAATGTCTCTCTACATTTCGTCGTGTCCTACTAAAGCAAACTTTCTCAAATTCTCGATGTCCGAAATCTACATCTGATTTTACTCAACATAGCGTGAAGTGGCCTGATTACTGAAACCCTCGAGATATCTGCAACGTCGAGAGCAGTATATCGAAGCAAACATGCAATGAAATAGAATTTAAACAGGAAATAATCACGTTTAAAATAACAGTGTAATCTTGAGTAGAAGACCATTTTACAATCAAATGGAATTACATTTTCAAGACACGAGTGTAATAAATTCGTGCATGTAAAGCATGAAAAACTTTGCATGAATGAATGTTTTATTGCATAGCTGTTTGAGATAAAATTAGTTTTAATAGCATTTCAAATGAATACGTCTCACGTTCTTGGTTACAAAGAATTTTAATAGTTACTGTACTTAGTTAGCATTTATGCCAGGGCGGGACTGGCAAAAGAGACGAAAGTGCTAATTACACTGAAAGAAACGAAAGGAGCCCTACAGTACGATAGGCTAAGTGTTAGACTAACAACGAAGTCTAGGAAAACTAAAGAAAATGGAACTTTTTCACGAAGAAACACGTTGGAAAAATAGTAAACAGTGTCATGAAGTAGTTAGAAAGAGAGAGGGCGCGAGACGGCAACGCCGCGCCAAAGTGCGCGCGCTTTGTTTACAACGGCCGTCGAGGTTAGCCGCTGCGGTGACTCGCCGCCGCGCCGCCGCCGCCGCCGCCGGCCGGACCATTACCACTCCACCACCCTACTTGTTCTAACACATTGATTTACCATAATCACATTGACCAACATTTTCTGGTCGCTTATATAATTTTCTATTAATTTTTAAACCATGAACAGCTAATATGTTGAACCACGATCTTTAAATTTCATAACTTCAAAAAAAAAAGATAAGAGTTAAATTTTTCTAAAATCTCACATCTGCATCGGTTGGAATACTAGATTATTTAATTTAGTTCCGAAAACCGACCCCTAAACAGTATAATTTTCCAGATCAATTTGATAAAAACAAGAGGGTCGCCCGTTGCCCTACTTAGAAAGTGCTCTAGAGATGGGTACGACTCCTCTGTTATGACATCAAGAAAACGTAGTAAGAGGTTTCTTTATTTTCTCCTGAAATCGTGAGTTGGCCTAAATAAGGTATTCTGTTAGGTCGATCGTCAAGCGCATTCAGGCTCGGAGCAACCCCGTTCGGCGCCGTCTGATAATGTAATTCAAGATGATATCGAGCGCGGAAATCTGTCAATTCGCGCGCGCCCTCTGCGGCGGGTGCGGGCGAGGCGCGCCCTCTCGCTCGCACACTCCCACGTGCGTGTGACGTCACGCAGCCCTCTCGCGACGTCACGCGCCTGCAAACCTATCCGCTTGAACACCCATCCCGCCGCCACCGGCGACCGCGACCGCGACCGGCGGAAACCAGCACGACTTAAGCTTGAGTTTGCGTAATTCCGATCGGAACCGGCAGTGTTGCTGGCCAGTACTGGCCACCAAGAATCTGGCGCGCTAGTGGGTAGCTTATGTAAGAAATTATGCAAGTCATCACACGGATGTAGACGATGTGGTTCTTATTTATCTGTATGTTGATATCGAAATAGTTTCAAAAATATGCGAAAATGAAGATAACATAAATCTATTTTCTCTCTTAGAATAGGTACTAATACTACCTTATGCTCTAAATATTTTTACTAATCCGTGGGACAAAACTAGCTGTTCTAGGCCAACTCCTAAGGAGCATCCTATTTTATCACGACGACGACATTGTTAAAATACTGTTACACTACACACGATTGCATACTCATTTATTCAGGCCACCGTTAACATGGAACGAAGCGATTAACCATTTTAGTGGATAACTAAAATAAAGATTTGTCGTTTGTAATCGCTGTTGGCGGTGTTACTAATTAGGATAAGTATAGCTCTTTTCAAAATATTGAAATGTGATATGAAAGTAGACAATCATTATCATATCTATCAAATCACATAATACTGTTATCTTATTGACTGAGCACCTGTGATAGTGACACTCTGAGTGACACATACAAAGAAATAAGCAGTAGTAAGGTTTCAGTGGATGATACCGATGGAATTGGTGAGCTGAGCTCCGATGCAGACAGCAGTGTATCGATCGATCGATAGAGGCTACCGGGCGGTGCGCACGCGCACCAATAAATAGCCCGATCCGGCGCGGCCGTCGATACGCGTCACGAACATTTTATTAATAAAACACCGAACAACGCGCGGGCGCACACAACGTTCATCAACCCCGCGCGACCGCCTCTTACGTACACTCGCACAGTTACATCATCTACACACAGCTCTGACCTGATCCACATTCTAGAATTCTTCCTATATAAGGCAAAATAACAATAACTCCTACGATTACAAAACTAACAGAGTACTGGAACATTCCATTCGGCGGCGACAGAGGTGGACCGTATCGTTTACTGTCGTGGACGATACCACCCGTGCCCGTGTCTCTCAGGAGCGAGATGGAAGTCGAACCATTCCCACGGCCTTACAACTAACCCACGCGAATTGCAAAATTTGTGCACATTAATGTCGTTGTTACGACTTGCCACATTAACTTGGACACGTAAGATTTAAAAACAGTAGCTTTAAGTACAAAACTTAAAGACAAGAAACGGTTCTTTAAACTGTTAAAGCAAACTGGTACATCTCGAGAGGTCCTTCGAGCTTTACTTGTGTAGTTGTGAATGCGGCGCAGCGAGACTGGTATTATTGAAGGTGTATTTGAACACAACGGTAAAGCAGTTCGGATCACATGTCATCATGTGTACCATTAAAGAGTAGCAGTGCAATAGGTAGAAAGCCGGCGGTGAGCGGTGTGCGTGCGTTTCACTTGCAGAACACTCGAGTCAATTCCCACAATAACCGGCGCGCGCGCATTCAACCCACGCGGCGCGGCCCTAACTACTAATTAATAAACCTAACGGAGAGTTTCCACTCTCCTGATTTATTTGACCAGGTAAGAATCATCGCTTCCATTCAATATTATTTTTATTTTAATAGTCAAACAGACCATAGGAATAAAATGTAGTCTGGAATCTTGTATCTTTTGACGACTCAACCAAAGCATAAAAATACGGCCCATAGAAGTTCGGTCATGATAACATAGAATAAACGACGACGATGTTCAAATATTACGCAGCATAGCGGAAGAAGATAGCCTTATCTAAAACTCATCACAAACAGATCATCTGTGATGAAATAATGGTGTGAGATAACACGAATCCCAGACTCGCACATCGATAACAGTTCGCAGAAACATTTGTTTTCAAAGCTCAATTGCAATTATGGTTAGAGCTGTTATAAATACAACACGAGGTACAACATCAGCTAAAATCACATTGCCGCTCATTGAAGTTGGAGTAAACCTTAATTACTTCAAGGGCTAATGCCATCTATTTGGTGAAGGGTTCAGTTTGTAGAGGGCGTGTGGGCATCGGTCGGGTGGTCGGCGCGCCGGGTCAACGACTGCGGAGCCCCGAGGTGAACTAATTCATCTAGTCCTTTCGACACGGCGGGACTCCATCAAGGAGGCGAGATATGACCGACTGATCATCACTCACACATTCCGACATATGTATTTGTAGAAAGCGCAGTTGACTATAAATTAAAGAACAGTAATAGCACCATCAAAATAAAAGTGATTTTATTAAAAACTGGATAACTCGATCAATTTTGGCAAAATCAAAGAAGTGAAATAGAAGCGTAATTTTAAATGTGTTAGTCCGGTAATTTAAACGATAGAGTTCAGTGACACGCTAACCGCGTAAACTGGGATCAAGAGGCCAATTGTGAGTAATTCGGGCAACGAGACGGCATTCGATTTTTTTCTCCTTATGTCGAGACTAGGTTTGCCAGGTGACAGTATTTTTGTAAGGAATTAATATTTAGTATTTGTGTCAGGAGTTTTGTTTGATGATCAGGGACTTTATGGATTATGTTTAAATTACAAAATACATACCTACAAAAAAACGACATATTTTCGGGGTATCTAATGAAGTAGCGAAATTTAAATATCGTAAGATATTTTATGCAAACTAGTTTCTAAGTACATAGTTGTTGCAGAATATTTCACGCCGAACAACGTACGTCTAAGGCGCATCCGAAACCTGCTCTAGAGCAGTCCTTGAGCATCTGTCCCCACATAATGGCCGGCACAGAGGGCAGGACATGTGCAGCGAGGATCAGGTGTCTCGCCGCACTGACCGCGGCCAAACGCCGGAACGGGTTATTGAGCAAGCGCTACGGCCCGCCACCGCGCCACTCGACACACAAAAAAAGTAAAAACTACTTATTTTGATACACGGAGAACGCTACCGATAAAAGCCATAAAAACCAATACGCCAATTATGACAGATTTAGAGATCGAATTCAGAGACACCGGCCTCGAAGTGCCAAAAACTATAAACCGACAATGAGACAGGTGAAATTATAGCGTATTGTACCAACAAAAAGATCTCGAATGAGGCTCGTTACGGATAACGCGTCCTCGGAGGCAACGGCGAAAAGAAACGATTTAATTGCGTCCACAATTAGCCTACAAAACAACCTGTTGAGCTCGAATCGCTGCAGCATTTAATGCGAGAGCTGCTTTAAATTGGATCACATCAAAATTTTCAAGCAGTGTAATCTTATCGTAGCAGTGTATGACATACTAGCTCGCACACACACATTCACGGAGTACACAACCGTAGTCACAGGCATTGTAATAGATTTAGCGGATGTCGGAAGGCTCATTATCCCTGGATTAGACAAAGAGAGAGAGGGCGACGGTTGGCGCGCCAGTCCGCGAGGCAAGCCGGGTGCATTAATCGGGTAATTAGCCAGCTCTCAGTGCGAGCCGCGGCGTCTAGACGTATTCCGGATTTGTTATAACCCTCGCGGGTTACACACGCATTCTCAGCTTTTACACTAATTACTCAAGAGCTCGATAAGCATTCTCATAACTTAAAAACAACAACTCTTGAATGTTGAACTTGCTCTCGAAAGTTATTAAGCTGAATATAAGGTTAAACAAGGTTCAGGGAATTCCAGCATTCCAAAGCTTTTACGACAATATAACAAAGAGACTAGCTTATTAATAGAGTTCCAAATAGACATAGTATTTCTGAGCAAATACAAGGCAAAGAAAGTTTCGAAGAATCGCACTAAAAGTAGAGTTCGTATTGGCCTCCTCAATGAACTTGGGGAGTTTACTAGGAGCTGGCGCGGCGCCAAGCGACAGGCCTCACCCGCGCCGTCAGATGGCAGTGCGGCGGGGTGTGATCGGTTGTGCTGACACGGGGCAAACGAGATGTACAACGATCTGACGCCGTCTAAACGTGTCAATTTTGAAGACACGGGAGGCTAACGAGGGTCGCGGCCGTTTGGGGTTGCGAGCTTGCCGTGGACGTTATTGCGGGTTCGTGGTTGCTCCATTTTCCGCACCCCAGTGAATGTGTTTATGAATGGCATATTTTTACATCGACTTGTTCGCATGATGACTTTACTGTCCAAGGCCGTAAACGTTTTGCAATTGCTTTAAATATTATTACTCTTAGATATCACGTTGCGACCGATTTTCAATTCTGAATTTTTTACGTGTCCGAAATATAAAGAATTTTGACCCAGATACTTCAAATAGCATACACAAAGTTACAAAGAATGATTTTTCACAATCAAGGCTTTGTAAGTTCCACACACTCGAAGGGGAAATTCCATTAGCAGGTCGTTTGAAGGCCTTGAAGTAACTTTGAAACCATACACGTTTGTTTACCCAAGTTAACTATAAAACGTAGAAATTACGCGGAGCTCAACTTGAATACGCTTGACAAACATTTGGAACAACCGATGATGAAAGAAGAAAGAGAGCAAACAAGAAAGGTAGAATTTTCTAAGCAATAGCGTTAAAAATTACAAGCTTCAGGTTTATAAAAGTTAAGCTCTGTATGATACAAATTATTATCCGATCCGGAGCATGTTAGGTAGGGGCGGCTAGGGCCAAGTGCGAGTGTGCGGTGCTTGTACACAAATCGGCGTGCAGCGGCCGCGTGGGGCGGTATCGATCAGCAGCCCTGCGCGGGTGGCGCCGGTCGCGGTGTTATCGCCATTGCGATATGCGGACTTTCTTCGGAACTATTTTAGGACTACAAATAAGAAATTCAATACTGGTTTCCTCTTGGATCTTGGAGCTTGGATTTAATTTAATCGTAATTTTTGTCGTTAAATTTTAGATGTAATTTTGCCAGTTTTTTTTCTGTGCCAACCACATGAATGTTTCTCCTTAGCTGTTACTCGGTCATTACATTGAATTCTCATTACCCAGCTCGGTTTCGTAACGGTAATTAAGTGTTACCGAGGTGTATCACCTGGCGACACCGGCGCGCGGCGTTTCGGTGGCGGCCCCGGTGGCGGCGGTGTGGCGCAGGGTAGGTGCCACTTATCGCCGTCTTCACACCCAATTTATCGCGTGTCGCAATCGTCCGCGTTTGTATACGAGTATGATGCTACGTTTATGTGCATGCTTTGTACACGTTTATTATACGCGATAAAATCCTATCAGATTTTTCAACGGTTCCGTTGCCACTTTCCCGCGCTTTGATGACGACATAACGTTGTGATATCAGAGAGTGTGTAAAAGAACGATGATATTATGCGTTGTTTGCAGACGATTACGCGGTTTACTTGCATCACAATTTTATACGAAGTATCCTATTTGGATACCATTGAATACGTAAGTTTTGCATTCGTTGCGCATGCATTAATAACTCCGGAAGTTCCTATCATCCCCACAAAAAAACAAATACCTGGCAATCTTCGAATCAGCAAGGGTGATCAGAAACAGTTATCCAAACGAATCTCGGTGTAGGAAAATATTTTCTTCGTACGCTAACCATCTGAGTGTTTGTTTCTAGGGGTGCGTGAAGGTCGGACGACACGTGGTCTACGCTTAAATTGGAGCGGGTGTGGCGCGCGGGGGCTGCAGGGACCAATGGGCGGACAACGCTCGCGATCGATACGGGCCTGTAATGCCCGCGTCCGCGCCCGCTCGCACCGAGCGCGCGCCCTTAGCCCCGCCCGCATGCAGCTGCGCTTCCCGCCCTTGCCTTGTTCGAGTGTCTTGACTTGCGTCACTGACAGACTCACCCCTTGTTTTCATAACCATTTCGATAAAAATCTCTATGACGTAGCACAATATATTATGTTTGCTCGTGTCCAGTTTATAAACCTTGCCCAAAGGAATTCAAAGTCATAATGACTAACTCGTTTTGAAAGTTTACTTTCTTTAAACGGTCGTACCGACATTTTTGTAACCCATATTGGGTGGGTTACAAAAACGTCAGTTGTGAACAAAACCCATATCTCAACGAAATGATAAGAACATCAAATAGAAGTGTGTACATAGCAAATCTATTGCCTCGCCTTCACCCGAAGCTCTTCCAATTATTTCCCTACCCAGAATATTTTATTTTTATTTAAGCCACCCTACGGTACCAGCTTAGCTGTCGGCTATCGATATCCCGTTCTCCATACACAATGACGTCGATTAAGCCCATCGCTGTCGATACCGTCCGCGGTATATTAATAATGAACGCGGCCTCGCGCGGGGTGCACCTTAACACCCCCGTGAACACTCCCCGCCTCCACCCGCCCTGGCTAATTGCACCGCCCGCCCACACTCAGGTGTGCTGCCTTCTTCATGTACTGAAAGGTCAATTTAGTCTAGTCGGAATCTAATTGTTTAATGCTTGTTTTTCTTGAACGGCAATATGTTAATCAAGCCCTCAACATGATTGACATTGACAACATGTTATTTGCCATCAAAATTTTTATGTACAAGATACTCCCATTAAACAGCAAAATGTTTTCAAATTAGGCTTATGTTCGGCGGAAATCAGTTCAGTCTCTCTCGGGGATCCGAAACGCTTGCAAATTTAATAAATCCGCAGGCAACGCGAATTTCCCTGGAGAATAAACATCAGTCAAGGACTTTCTGAGATCGTAATTAGTAGATCTAGTGCTCGAGCTGTGAGCCGCGACCTTCATTAATTTCATTAGCAGGGTCCGTCTAAGGGTGACGCCCACGTGGTCACAGATTCGGCAGCAATCACTAGGGCGCGGTAACGTGACATTTGCAGCCCCCTCGTTTGCCCCCGACTTCGCAGGCACCTCTTGGGCCCACGTGCCCATCCAATATACCAAACCGTAGGGTTCCAGCATGTAATATTCATGGTAAACAATGAAACCCATATATTGCTGCGAAATTGGGAAAAGAATTGAAAGTTTTGTAGCTGATATTGCTTTTCGAGACGGTATAATCCGTAGTTAGGAAGGATTTATCAAATTATAACAGTACCACGAAGGTAATTATTTTAAATAATCACTATATTTCGCTTCCGGGCTTTACCACCTGCATTCATTTCAATATTCATCAGCTTACTGTAATTACTAGGTAAACACAAACAAATTGGCAAGAAAATTGATCGAGACACGTACCCCCTACTCCGTTAGCATCCGCAACTCCCCTTGCCCGTGGGCGTGCAGGGTTGGCCTAAACAGATTACCCCGTGTCGCCGCCGGTGGCGGGGCGCGGGCGGCGCGGGGTCAGCCGTTAATCTCGCGCAAATAGCTTCACGTACCTACCAGTACCAGCACCGCCGACACACTGCCTCTAAACAATGCTACAACTTGTACTATTCAAATTGGAAAGGTTATGTGTGTTGCGTGGGTCTACGCCTAGTTCATTCACGGGTCACAGCGCTCTGAATCGAAGGAACGTCCGAACACCGATCAAACAGGGCCATTCTGCCCTCAGAATGGCCAAAAAAAAAAACGGCTTTCTCGCACCATGGAAACTTCTAAATTATAACCGCCGCAAGGTAATACAATTAAGGGAGATTTGCACTCCTGATACACAACACAGATGTGTTAATCTCTGTTTTCGTATGGGGTGGCGTTGTAATGGGATACTGCGGTAATTGGGATCATACAACGATTTAATTTAATGGATGTAATGATCGCCGGATTACAATGTTTTGATAAGGTTCATTGCGGTTATGATGTTGTAGCTTTTGATAATGGAGAGAAGTAATGTGAAACTGCTGAGTTGACTGGGATAACAAGGCGGGATGAGATAATTTATCATCAGTTAACATTTTGCCCTGATTGCATCCATCCTCATCGTGATTGGCAAATCTCATCAAAGGACGTGTAAATTAATTGTGAGAGGACCGAAGGCGACTGACGAGCGGCGCGGCGGCGGCAGTGCGGACAGACGTCCAAACGGGAAATTGCCTTACGTTCGGTTATTTCCGTACAGCGCTGTCGCAGGGGACGACCTTCGGCCGAATGCACCGGCACCGGTTGCATGCGGTAAATAAATAAACCTACATTCACCGTTCAAGCTCTTCAGATAAACAATCAAGAAAACGGGGCACTCAAAATAATCTTACATCGTAAGCATACTAAACTAAGCGTCCCTCTCAGCAACCGATTTCTATGAAGATTTCAGACAATTGAAATTCTCCTTACAAATGTTAGTGTTTAAGACGAGCCATCATAAAATTCAATCGTAAAAGTCAACTGTAAACAAAACGATGTGAAACCCGGAGTTAATCCAATCACGTAGGAACCTGAAGGTTAAGAGCGTAGGTTTTACACGTCTGGGCAGGCGTATGATTACTAATGTCACGCACGGAGCATGTCAATCTATAAAACTCGTGTAATGATATGCGTCAGTAGCCCGTTACTGCAAACATCATTCAATACAGATTTGTCGTTTCTCACGAGAACACACACTTTCTTCTGGGATTCAAACACAAAGAAGCAATAAGGTAAAAAGATTTAGGAACCATGATTCTTGCATGATCGTTAAGAATGTGAGAAATGAGGTACTCTGCATGCGTGGATTACTTGCAAGGCAGATGTCATCTATTGGGTGACCCTCCAGTTCATCACCGAATTACACGAATGGCGTAAGATAAATCTTAAGGGTGGGGTATTAAATCTAACGGCAGAGGCAGCGGAGACGTCCTTGCGGTCCCCGTTTCCATATAAGCGGAAACTGGGTGACCGGGGGAGATTTATAGTAGCAATAACGGATTTATTTTTAGCACACCGAGTATTTCCGCTCTTCGAAATAACTCGGAGCGAGAGGAGTACGTCGAAAAAACAAATATTTGCACTCGACGCCCGGCCATTGATAGGTGGATATGAAATTATGAATATGCAGAGCTAACGAACTTAAGTTGGTAAACATTCACGTAATTCTATTACATTGACATTATGTACATTTAATACCGATTTCATCGAGGCAGATCCTCTTGATTTATTCAATGAACTCAATCCTATTCAATTTGTAAAGCGTTTACTTCAAAGGAATGTTGAGCCTCTGAAGCGTGAAGTCGAGCACCCTTCGGCCACCGGCGAGCAGAAGCCGCGAGCAGGCAATTCTTTAGAGCATGTTAACCAAGTACCGTATTATTAGGCCTTATAGGAACGGGGGCAGATAATGCGTCTTCCCACGCTAACCAGCGCTATTATGCGAGCCAATCGTAAGACACGCAACGCGATCGTAGGTACAGTTCGGAGTGCATTTTCCATTTACTTGTTATATCTTCGAACGCAAAAAGTATCATGCTCGAGATGATGCAACTAAAGATAAAGTATCATTCTGATCAGATAGAAACCATGAATGAAGATTTATAAGTTATCTGATAAACGTCTTTTATTAGTCAGTCATTCAATCTTAATTTCAATGAGCGGCCCATTGAATAAGAGGTAAGGCAACTTCCGCAGCTCCAGGCCCGTCACGGCCGCTGTACGTAAACAACTAAACACCACCATTCAACTCTTTGGGCATAGCAAAGCGGCTAGTAACCGTCAGTGTTATGTTACGATGCTCCGCGGTAACAATTTGAAGTGCAGTTAGCATGTAGGTGTGATATTACACAACTTTTTCCGAGTCTACTGACGCGTCTGTTACACATTGAACAGAACTAGTTGGGCCATTGATACGACACGGTTGTGACTCCCGTTTGTTGTGGAGTCAGAAGACGCGGGATTTTTAATTACGTATGTAAAAGGAAAACTGCTGCGAGTAACGAATGACTCAATTTGCCAAGGACTTGATGGATTAAAATCATTACAAACAATGACCACGCCCGAATTATATGTAGTCCAATAAACATAACTCTCGCATGTCGTGAGTAATGTTTATTAGACTACAATAATTCGGCAATAATTCAATTGAGGTACATCTGAGGTAGGAAAACGGAACGATTCCCAGAGCAATTATAATAAAGGCAAACGGTCAACCGTTCAATAACGACAATGGTGATTATCAAATCTATCCCGACGGAGTGCTATCAACCTATCGAGCGTTGCCGGCACGTAATGGAATCGCAAGGCCGAAACAATTGAGATGATCACGGCCACGAACGCGCGCCACTGCACGCCAATACTGCCATTTTACCTTTCGATCGCCGAATGGAAGAAAGATCCACCTTTCTTCCAAGACGGTCAAGATTTTTGTGACTATTTTAGATATAATTAGTCCTTTTTCTGGAAGGGTAACGTTAAAGGAGACAGACAAAACATCGAGCCTCACCACAAATAACACCGTTTATGAAGATTTATGTCACGGTCTATTTTTGTATGTGACCGGTGACGCGTGAACTTGCAAGGCAGAGGGCGCCGCGGGCGCGGGATAAGCATTGCGCACGCGCTGATGGATTCAGTCGAATCAAGGAAAACTTGGCAGTTCAAAGAACTTGTCAACCAGTAATGTTAGTCATACGCGTCAATGATACTGTCATTCGCCAGACAATGCGTCGTTTCTGCGGTCCCAAATATAATAAAATTCAGCGAATGGCTTCCTTTAATTATATTACTGCGACAGCGATCTTAGTTCTAAAAGAACAAAGCGTCTAGAAATATCGTGGTCGGACTAAAGAGATGCAATTTATTACTGGCTCATTGACACAGAAACATTAGGAAAGTGGGTGTCAAAGTCGGAGAGTCTGGCGTGAGTCAAACACTCGGCCATAGTTGAAAATAAGAATCTAGGTGCTACGTCTAGCAACGTATCGACTGGATTCGGAGCAGCCAAGCGTTTGTAGCCCGCCGCGACGACAAACTCTTCTGTAGAGATATCAGCCACCTGTTGAACTTTAGTTTAATTTGTTCCTTTGACAGATTCAGTCTTTGATCGGGAATTCGGGACTTTTGATACTGCTTCTTTGATCTTTCGGTATTTGGAAATGTAGTACTTCTTCTTTGTTTACAGTTTCATTCAAGGTTCTCATTACACAATGTATGTAAACAAACAGAAAAATTGACTATCCGATCGATTTTACTTTGAGGTCAATCTGGTTTGCTGATAGTTTACATTGAGCGCCCGTTCACGACTACTACTCGTATTTACGAGCGCTGCTATTGTTTCCGAGAAACATTATTATAATCGCGTTATCTGTCTTCAATTGAGTTACGACGTAGCGATCGTAAACTCGACCCTTTACTTGCGGCTTCGCTGGCAATAACACTGTTATGTCAGATCATAAAGCACCAGATATCGGCTTTGGCGCCCAATTTCTGTACATCGTTTAGGCGATTACATTACGTACATCTTTAGCGTTCTAGACGGCAATAAGCAATCTAAAGTACATATCCTTTGTAAGTGTTATTGCAGAGCTAAAGCAAACGCCTTCCGTTTTCTCAGCTACACAAGCATTCATAAAAGAGAACGTTCTAGAGAATTTTATCCTCGAATATCCTAGAGTAACAAGCTCCGCAGCCGGCCCACTAAAAAGGCCGACGACACCGCCCTGCGCGGCGCAAATTGGGCGGGCGGGCGCGCCACAGTATCTACGTAGCCGCAGATCTGTCGGGAGCGCCATGTCGAGGGCATTGTCGCGATGCGGCAAATATATAAATGTACATTTTCTTTTGTATCCGGATTGCTTTGATGAAATTTTACGATAGGGAAGTAGAGAAAATCGGACGAGACTAGAATATTTTAAGACTTTACTAGACGTTGTTCTATCCCAGTCCCAGATAAGAAAGAAACCTTTTTATTGTTTTCTGCAATGTGATACGAACGTAATGTTTCCCTGTTGTAACAAAAGCGTAAGCGACGTTGAAAGTGTCTGACACGCCATTCATCATGATATCAACACTAACAACAATGTCAGAACTTTTATCTCAAACTTTTTTCTTTTATCCCTAACGCCACTTCCGACTTTCTTTTATACCAATTTGCAAGAACATCTTTAAAGTTTTATGATCTTAACCGAGCATCCAACGAAAGCAAAGTTTGAAATACTTTCAGCTCGTTTCAACGACTGTATAAAAGTCTGGCGAAGTCTGAGTAAGTTAGGGTCTCATTCATTAAGTCTGTCGACGGGTCGGAAACTCGCGGGTTTTTTGCCATTGTCTTCCATCCAGCCGGCGCGCGGCGGCGGGAGGCTGTCGCCGCGAGATGTTTATCTCGCGTTAATTGTCGCGATACTCGCCCGCTCTACTTAACGAGCTGTAAACTTGAGCTATTGTGCGCGACCCGTGTCCGACAACATTATCTGCGGGGTTCCGGATCGATACGACAATCGCCACTTTGAAATTTCAAACGATTAAGCGACATGTCGTTAGGCTTTTGCCTTTGGTTTACTTTAGTTTTTTATCCGTTTTCATCGATTCTACCCAACCCGACCCTAATGCAGCCATATGGCTTCAACTTCAACCCTTACGTTCACGAATACACTTGTATAATGCATTGAATAGTCTATAGTATGGTAAGCAAAGTATAATGTGTGGTACTCACGGCCGGCAGTGGCGATGAGCTCGGGAGCGACGAGCCCGTTGAGGTCGGGCTCCTCGCCGTACCAGAAGATCCAGAGCTCTTTGGCAGCGCGGAGCGAGAGCGGCGGCGGGGCAGGCGCGCTGGTTTCGTAGATGTCGGGCGGCTGGGGCGCCGGCACGCGCCGCCACACGCACAGGATGTCGCCGGCGAGGCAGCGCGCGTAGCTGCTGATCACGGGGTCAGCCAGCGGCGCGCCGCCCTCCTCCTCGCACCCACCGCCGCCGTTGCTCTCGCCCCACACCAGCTTACGCCATTTTATGCCATACAACTCCGTCTGGAACAAGAGACAATCTAGTTAGAAATGAATGTATGAAATCAAAATAGCATAGTTATTCTACAAATGGACTAGTTGTTAAAAAGACCAACTTTTCGGAAAGTTTTCAACGAGAAAAAAGTAGGTAATTCAAAGGATGAAGTTGTTTTGAAAACAGTATAAAAGTTGGATCTTTGTTTTTGGCCTTACAAGGATTAGCTCCACAACGACCTCGAAATAGTTCTAAAAGTGGCATTGGCAAGGGTTCAAATGCGCATAGGTGCTACGACAGACAGCCGCTTTGCCGGTGGCCAGTGTGGCCACCCGGAAAAAAGAGAGCGATGTGTCACTGAATTCTACCCTTTTATGGTTTGCTTAGATATATCACTTGTGGCTACACATTGTTTACATAGTATCCTTAGACGTTTGATAGAGTTCACTTGGCTGCCGACTTTCCAGTTAAGATGCCCCATAAAAATAGCGATCTTCGCCGCAAAATTTAACCAACCTTTAGTGCGCTCGTAACATGTGTTTATGTTGTAACGCTCAAAATTTACAGCGCACGATAAGATTTCTTATCGCAAATGCGAATTATATAAATGGCATAATAGGGTTATCATTCAAAATTCGTTTCCGAAAGGTGATGTAAATATAACCAACTGTTTTCAACCGGTAGTCGCGCAAAGGTCAGCTTTGGGAGAAAACCAACAGAACATCGAGTTATAATATTTGCAAACTGTTAGCAAATATTATTTTAACAATCCAATTTCGGTATCCCTTTCGTTCGGGGACCGCGCAAATTATGAGCAGTGCAAATAATACAATTCGGCGTGTGAGAGCGACCGGCAGGTGGCGCGCCGACCTTGGGGCATGCAAATAATGCAAGGGGTCATAAACCTATCGACCTCCGCTTTCGGCAGTTCAGATAGACTGCCGAAAGAATGCTGCAAAAACTAGAGACAAGCAAAGACTAACCGAAACCGCATCCGACTAATAATATGATATTTCAGAAAGGCAGCTGTTACGCCAGAACACCAAACAAAACTATTTATCCTCACCGATACTATGCTTAACTTTTACATAAAATTATATGCGCAGCCAGGTCAATAAACCCCTATCAACCTAAATATATCAAACCCCTAGGAACAAATCAACAAAACACCGAAAGTCGATACCAATTATATCATTTATGGACACGCCACTCACAATAGGATCGATATTCTAAAATAATCCATAACAATCAGCCCGAATCGGTACGTCCCAAATAGCAACAGCGTGGGTTATTGAACGTCTCGGCGACATTGGCCGGAGCCATCTGCGGCGGAAGGGGCCTACACCTGGCAGACACGGCGCGACCCCACGCGAGGGGCGGCTCACCAGTTCCGAGCCTCTACCGTCCAAATGAGGGGTTACCGCCGCTAAACGACGCTTACACATTATAAAACAACACTGTTTACGGAATGTTATGGTCGCCGTTTACTGCTGTGCCGGTTTTATTATGGTTTTTATTAGTTGGCTTCTACTAACACTCACTCATTATTAACAACTCCGTTTATTGCTAGCATTCGCTGCTTAGGAGGTAATAAGAACGACATCATTTTCTAGCAGATGGTAGTTTTTGGGGAGGTTTTAAGAGTTCATTTCCTTTTCGCGTTGACATTTTCGAAAAAACTTCTGAACAAGATTGACGTCACCTATATTATGGTCTGTCGTGGTGATGATGATTTTCGATTCGTCGCTAAAAACAAATAGTCAAATAAAATGTTCAACAGTTACAAATCATAACTCGACAGAAATAGATCAAGGACAGCGCTAGAGGCAACAACAATTAGAAAACCACAAAACCGCAGTGTCCTGTGATAACGGACACAAAAACAAACTCAGCTGCAGACTCAATAAACATCGATAGCACATTTAAACAAAAGGAAAATGTAAGGTGGATACGTCGTCATCGGTTGGAGCACATTCTTTGCATCAAGTTCACCTCGACGGAGGAGTACATGTGAAGGAATGTCCGACGGCCGGCGGTGGCGGTGCGGCGGGTGGCCGCTTTCTAACGCCCGATGCGCCCGCGCAGGCCCGCTTCACTTTCTATTGTACGACGTGACGACTAGCCATCGTTTTAAAACAATTAAAGTTATACGCCAAAATAGAGATACAATCTACGGGGTAAACGAGAACGCGAGTTGAGGGGGTGATCGTAATCGCTGGCTTTACGATTAGGAAACAAACAAGTAACAAGCTCTCAAGAATAAAATAGTAAAAAGCTTGCACGCAAGCTTTATTACCGATTATTATATTTTTGATTTAGTCAGCAAAGATACTGATCAGAAATGAGTTATTAGTATTACGGTTCAGCATCTCTACGCTTCGAGAAGAATGCCATAATTTAATCACACGATGAAATAATGCTAACAACTGGCGAGTGTAAAATAAGAACCGCGGCTCCGGGTAGGAGGGCACGAGTTTAGTAGCACTATGCAACGTTACACTGATGTAGTCATGTATTTGGCTATGAGTTCGAACATGGTTGCTAATGTATTTCCAATACTCCCACACAGGGGTCAACGTATCTCATCGGGGACTCAAAAGCTGCATTATACCATTATACCGCGTTCAACATCTAAGAGGGGTATTACGCAAAATTATTCATCGACAAAGAGCGCCGAGAAGCCGAAGTTTGTCAGCGAAAATCTGCGGTTATTTGAATTTAAAATGCGAGCGGAGCGCCGACGGATGGCCGCGTCGACCGGCGATAATGCCCGGATGGAAGCGGGAGAAAATCCGGGTGTTTTCCGGAAAATACCGCCTGTAACCGACCACTAAGCCCGCGTTAGAATCGCTTCGAGCGAGCCGGTTCAAAAGTTCCGGCCCAAATGAGGGCACGAGGGCTTTCGTAGTTTGGAAAGTATTTTTTGGTGGCGATAAGTGATGTTTTGATGCTGTAAACATAATGTTGTTTCTTATTAGCATGTGCGATGTATTTTGAGTTGATGTCGTAAAATTACGTAAGCTTTTAATCATACTGTTATAACCATTCATCATTACAGTTAATGAGTTAATTATAGATGCTGAGGAAATTATTTCGGTTGCCCACACTGCATAGTGCATTCCGTCTGCCAATCCGAGGAATAAATGCGTGGGCGCTACCATAAGTTTGTTGTTTTTGCATATTTTATCCTTATTTAGAAATTGATGATAATAAAGTGAATGGTAGCAAAACATTCTCGTGCAAAATTATTAAAACAGAAACCAGACCAAGTAGGTGTTATTCTTTGTTGATGTCACAAACAATAATAATTGAATATCAGTATCTCTACTTGAGCTTCAAGTATGTCAATATGTGGTCCTATTTTGATAGTAAAAATATTAGGAGATCTTTCATTATGTAAATTTCATTAACAGTTGTGTTTTATAACATTTTTCCGGTGAACTACGATCCCGTAAAGCGATCATAACCTAGAACGGAAAAAACTGCACGTCCAAAAAAGTCGAGCACCGCTAGTCGAGCGAGCGAGACGCGCGTAGCGGTGCGAAAGAAACGGCTGCAGTCGCGAAAGTGAGAGGAAGCTAGGCGGAGCGGCAACGTCGCGAGTTACGTTACTCGCGGGGTAAACAATCGAGGATAATGTGACGGCACTAGCTGCGCGTGCGCCCGCCCCCGGCGCGCGCGACCCTGCACTTCGCTACTGCATTTTTCGTCACGTGACGTCAGCACTTTTCCGATATGTTTCAAATTTCTAATTGAAGCGGAAATAATAGAGTTTCCTCAGGCCACAAATATAACTGCCGAAACTGCTGAATCTATAAATATCTTGTTAGTAAACAAACACTAACTAAACAGAGAAATTCCGTCGCGGAATCTTTTGTGCAGAACAAAAGGCGCGTTACGTTACGAGCAATCGGTATTCGTTACGATTACTCAAGCGACCTTTTTAGCTATTGTAAATTAAGCAAATCGGAAACCTTATCACCCGAACGGGTTAGGTAACGCGAACCAGTTTACGAGATACGGAATGAATATTTTTTGATGTAGAAATTGTCTGAGCTAGACGACTCTACGCCTGCATCTGAAATGGGTTCAGTTGTACGACTTTCAATCTTCGAAAGTAGAGCATTGTATACTAGCATAGTGAATCGCGACGCCACGCGGGAGATGCTCAGCGCCGGAAGACCAGTGCAGCGAGGGTTTGAGTAAAGATATCCAAAAATTCAACGTGCAGTGGGATAAAGAAGGCGCTGGATGATGAGGAAGCCCTCAGGAGAAATGAAGTAACAAAGAGTCGGGGTAGATTTCTAAAATAAAATGGAATAAGAGAGCACCCGACTTATTTTTTGCTACTCATGCCAACTTGCCCACAAGTTAGATACGATTACCATCAACATAACATTATTTTGTATTATCTTCTCTATACAACTACTATCATCTATTACTACATATTATCACAGAATAAATAATAATAAAAGCCATTATGTAGTGCCAATACATGTTTTAAGGAAATTTAATGACAGTCAGAATCAGTAACAAAACCACATTGTGTGCAATGTTAGCGATAATAAAAGCACTTTTTACAAATCAGTTTTGTAAAATAATGATGAAGGTTAATTGAAGGATAGAAGGAATGCACGAGGAAGTAATTCAAAGATTGCTGAGGAGGATGATCCTCGATACGCGAGGATTTCTGCATTGTAATGTAAAGCGAACCATCCTTGCGACAACCACTCTGTCAAGAGCAAGACTAAATAGGACTTAGACGGAGGTTGCGCTTTTCTGAAATGTCACTTACAAGGTGAACAAAACCTCCAGAAAAGAACAACAAAATGGAATAATCAGAATGAAACGCTAAGCCACAAAGTTCTACTCGCGCAACGATAAGAACATACAAACCAAGTCAAGTGCATTCCGGAGATAATAAAAAGTCGGCCATAAAGAAACCTATAGTGAAAAATACTTCCAGCTAGAGGTACGTTTTCGCCATAAAAACTTATCGGTAACATTAGTTGGTGCAGACAATAGTGCGAGTCCTCGTAACCTCACCATAAAAGTACCCGTTAAAACATACTAACTATGGACTATCGCATACCTTGATCGAGTGGGCGGGAGCGAACAACTAACTTCAATATTCCTTGCTCTGTCTAGTCAACGGTCAGACTGTAGGAGCGAAGGAGACGTAACATGTCGCACGCAACATTTTTACCAATGCGATAAATAGATTACCTTTGACCCGTCAAATTAAGATTGTGCCAATGTTAAAGATACAAAAAACAAATTCGTTTCCAGTCCAAATTGTTATTTAATATCATGAAACAGGCGATAACGTTAACAAAACGTTTCCTATACAGTTTAACAATCCGTTTATGGTATAGACAGATTTTTTTATCCAAGAAAGGGACGGAAGATTAGAGGTAAACTAGACGGAACCATAATATATTCTCGTGTCGTCACCGCTCGTTTGTCGCCAAGGGCGAGGACACAATTTAATAAATAACAAACTTAGTTCGTATGCCCTATACCATGCTAGTTTTAAATACATGATAATTAACAATCTGCAGCTCGAAACAATCGAAACTATTGGAAATCAAGGACGAATCGTGCAACGCTAGGCATGGCGCCACTTGTAGTGTAGCATCCCAAATCTAAAGGAATTGTAGGTGATGTTAGTGTTAGCTTCGTCGTAACAAGCCGTAATTTCGTCCATGTTAACAAGGTATCATGTTGCGTGGCGAAATTAAAATGGAATTGTTATGCGGTAAACGCTTACCAAGGCACGCGCCATGGATCGATTTAGAGGCCGCAGCGACGCCTGCGCATGTAAACCCAACACAATAACAAACAGCTTAGGTTAATTTAACAATCATTACTTTATCTGTACGGAAACAATTTTAGTATAGTTTATAGAAGCAATTGTGTTAAACTTAGTTTTGATAATTGCGTCTTGGTGTTAGCAAGGCAATAGCAGTGTCACAACAGAGCCGATAGGACGATGGAACGTTGACTCGTGACGTGAGTGTCATGTATAAAATGTTTGTATCGAGGTGGGAGGCGCTGCAACCGGGTCGAACAACGAACCACAGGAAGACAACACAGTTTTGGATCTATTTAAAGTTGTTTTACGAAATATTTTCGACTGTCCACAAAATGTCATATCCTTTAAAAACCAGTCAAGCCACGACGTAATCATTCATCACCGGCTGCCCGGCCGGCCTCAAGTGAAGGTTACGTTACGAACAGGTAAAAATGGAAAGTCCTTAAAAGCTCTCGAGTCTCGACGCAATCAGGGCATGGCTAGATTCCTCACCCAGCGCGAGGGCTCAGGATGGCAGGTAGCCGGTGCGAGCATATCTACGATCCACCGCTAACGGTAAAGGCGCGCGCCGACGCCGGTCAACGAACTCCAGCCGACCTTAAGCGTAGTCTAGAAATTTGAGGGTTTGCCCTAGTTTTTCAATAGTGCTCCGAGTTGCGCGTATTTTTTTTACACTGGTTTTTAGAATTTCGCTTTTGCTAACGATGACCTCATTATTTTATGCTGTTTACTTATTCATAAATTTATAAGAAATACTAGACAGATTAGTCTTCATTATAGTCTCAAACGTCTACAATATAATCCACGTAGTAATATGTCCGTAATTCCCTCACCTCTGAGTACGAACGAGAATAAAGAATGCGATACCGAGGCGCAAACCGCAAAGCTATTATGCATTCAAAAGACCACGACATGGGATAAAGCCGTAATCTTAGAGCAGGTTATGAGCTCAGAATATTACCAGGAACCCGATAAGACGGAATGTTTCGAATCTATCGTTGTGAAAGGAATCATACTTTCAATGATGAAACAAAACATCAACGTACTTACCTGTAATTTCTCAATGATTAGTCAAGAAATGAATCACATGATCAAAGTGGAGCTGCCAATAGCAGATACCAGGTTAGAAGGAGACGTAAGAACTGCTTACGTCTCTCTCCTACCGATGATGCCGTCTCTGTCTGCAGAAGAGGCATCACCTTCGCGCGATTCGACCGCTGCTGGCTGGTCTATGGTGACACGTAAACATTGCTTCGTGCACCATTTAGCAAGTGGGACGCGACTAATACTTGTGCGAAAGCCGACGGCTTGTTCGAGTGTTTGGTTACAAGATTCATTTTACGGCCGTTGGTGTAGTCTCGTCAATAGATCAATAGAACGATTTATATTGTTATCGATTCACGTTCAAATAAATAAAATAACAGGGTTACTAATAGTACGATGAAATTGACGTTTTAACAGCGACGAGACCAATATTATAAACAAACCAAATTATAATATACATATATTCAATTAAGATCTTTAAGATTTTAATCATGTTCCTATCTACATACTTATGGCCTTGACTACATGCGTCATACAACTTAAAATTCAAGCTAACAATCGATTCTACGGGACAACAATTGTCATAAAATTAACATCAGACTGGACCAGAGGAGTCGGAGACTCAGAGCGCAGTCTAGATATCGTGTCAACAAAATAATGTGGCCATGCGTTCGGTCTCGCAAACGAGTTCGCACCTTCGCTGGCGGCTAGTGGGGGGAGCCACCCGAACTGGGAGGGGTAACACAGAGTGAAAGCGTTTTAAATTTAATCGCATGCCCTCAGACATTGCATTCGGCCGAGTTTCCGCCGCGGCAATGTCGAGAGGCCCTTGTTTACAAACTGCCTCTAATGCATAACATGCCGTTGCGCAACACCCCAAAGACAATTTTGTCGACAGGCTCATTTGAATCGACTGTTGGCGCCCCGTGCATTGGAAGTTTCAAATTGATGGACAAAATCACTATACAAACTGACTATAATGAGGTCATCTACAATAGAACCAATTATGTTACGGTAGTGAATTTTTGTTAAGTTTTATTAGTTGAGGAAAGGTTTTTGTGTACACGTATGTTATATGTATTAGCTGGTAAATGGTACACTTGGCAATATCTCACTAATAAGTAATAACTATCTCTTCATAACTTAGTTGTACTTGTGAATTGAATTCGTAGCGAGGTCTAGTATGCTGACATTACAACCAACGGCGTAGTCACATGGAACTTGTTTACCGAGAGATGAGGGCCAAATCCATGCAAAGCAAAGGGCCTTTGAGCTCGAACGTACAGTTCTCCGATCTACTCTTTACTGAATAGGCAGTGATGCCATGCACACACACTTTCGCAAGCCGAGAGCACAATTCGAAAGCTACAAAATAGAAGCATAGACGAGCGACGAAAGATCAAAGAATTAGATCGTTACTTGTTTTCAACAATTTCATTCTATGCGTCAACAAGAAAGCGCGGAATTGTTTAGAATATCTTAAGGCACTATTCGGAGCCGATCTACTTTTCTCGTGTATTTTAATTTTGCTCTGATCTTGAATACTCGATTGTATAGAATTTGGTGAAGAAATAACCTTTAGCCGATAAAAGCGAAAGTGGAGCACAAGGCTAGCGAAGACTCGTTCGCACCGATCAATAAACGAACTAAACGAAACATTTTAATCACAACAACGTTTCTACTTCGTAATAAATTAGTATTTATGTATACGTACGGAATGCACACTGAAACCAATAAGTAGGTTAAAATATATTGTTCTTTTGACTTCGATAAAGACCGAGCAAATGTAGGTCAAGACAAGTAAGGCAGGATTTTAAATACACGTAGAGCTACAGAACTGTATTTCGGGATTCAAATATAAACATCCTTTTAGTACTAAAATAGTTGACGGATTCGAAACTTTTAAGCCCATCAAAGCTCGACAAAGTCGATTGTTTTCTGTTAAAAACTTAGTGAAATGATTGTCGCAAAGTTGAGCGTGCGGCATGCGGCAGTGGCGCGGAGAGTGGCGGGCGGCATCGAATGTGGGACGGGCAGCTAACACTCTTTCTGTTATCTTGACCCACATAATTATCGTGACCGCGGCCGGCACTGTAGCGGAAGACCTTAATTGTGATCTCGTGGAAATGTTCGGAAATTCGAAAGGGCAAGCCACTTCAAGAAGGAATAGAGAAATTCCGCTACTTTTTATTTGAAGTCTAATGTTAAGTGCAAGTCTAAACTGCAAGTTAAATAATTACGGACGATGGTAATTTCTAATCGAAATCTGTATCAAAACAAGCTTCGGCATTTAACATTTTCCTCCAGACGGTGTCATCAAAACAGAACCTTGACCTAGAATGTATAGTAACGAAATAAGAGGAAAAGGAATCGCATGCTGTTTCTGTGCCAGGGCTCAATTTGAGTCGGTTATGCTCACAAGAACCTAATTTGGTTTTTTATAAACTCATCACTGCGTTTGGTATCAATGCCAGCCTTCGTCCGCGTGGAAAACGTGTATCGAATCATGAAAACACAGAAGGCAAACTGCACTATGTGATTACGTATAACACCTAATTTGGATACACAGCTCACATTTATAGTGTAGCTGGTAACTACCGAAGATCATGGAATGTATGCAGATTGCAAGGTTGGCAGATCCAAGCAGTTTAACATGAAAGTACCAACACTGTCTGCTGTTACTAGGTCATCAAATTTGCTGATACAGTTAAATGTCTTGAAGTTAATAAATGAGTATACCAATTAGTAATTGAAGCTGATGGAGTACAAAGCGGATTGTGATACTTTTCTCCGAAGCGTGGGTAAAGAAATCTTAGTGAACGCTGCTAGTATCTTCGATTAAGGACAATGTAGGCTAAGGACATCAACAAGACGGTCAATCGATTCTCAAGGACCGCTCGACCTCAATATAGCTCGTTTTACAATAAATAGCTATTGAAACCGCTGATAAGGATTGATAATTTGATATGCAAAATATCTTCGGCCTTCGTTAGTTACGTCACATACCAAACATTTTTGAGTTCCAAAATGATTTCCACATCTTGGTCGGGCGTCAGTTTACTTTATGTGTGATTTTTCATTAAATAGAAGACTGGCGAGATTTCCAGACTGTCATGAATTGCCCGCAACTTTTACTCGTATGTGTGGCGAGAAGATGACATGTGATGACTGATGACAATGCCTTATGCCCTGTATCACCAGATTTTATATCATTTTATAAAATAGCCACTTGTATCGTAACTACCCAATTCCCACACGAGTGACTTGTTAAGTGTTCATCTTCACTTACTTACTTACTCCTCTGGCGCAGCGACCCAAAGTGGGTCTTGGCCTCCGATACCAGAGAACGGTTCATCTTCACGATCTTGCAAATCTATTTACAATCAATTTTTGCTTTCAATACTATTTTTCAAGCAAATTATCTAATTCTGATTGTCATGATACCTTTATAAGATCTCGCAGCAGAAGTTGTGCTAGAGGCGGGAAGACGCATTCCCCGACATCACTCGCAATGTGCTTATCAGGGGCGTTGACGTAACGGCCTGTTACAGCACCGATTGCGCTTTTGCGACTACTTACTTTTAAGCCGATCACGTATATAGCGTTCATTGGAAGATGATTTGGTATTTTGGTATTAACTTTGTTGGTGTTAACAAACCTACTGAGGGCCACACATCAGAAGAATGCGACATCAAAAACGTATGAAGCCAGGGATACACTGGGGGCAAATGTCCTGCGACACGTGTCGTCAGCGACGTCAGGTGAAGTGGCGCGACGTTGCCAGACTTCCTTATGAAACACAATGTCATGATGTCTCCAGATATTTCAGGCGAAGTTTTGCGACTTCGCCAGACGTCGCTACTGACATAAGTCGCGCGAAGTCGCCAGATATGGCAAGCGAAATTGCTCGACTTCGCTTCACATGTCGCCGATACGTTGCGTTTGTCTCCTTGTGTATCCCTAGCTCAATAGACCCAATTTGCTAGCTTGAAATAAGTTAAGAGCCTGTTTTAGGCCATGTGATTTGTTAAAAGAATATTTTGGCTAAAACCAAACTGTTGACAATTTAAGTCTTCAAAACTTTTACCAATTAGGATTCTTGGTTATATGGTAAATAATAGTATTATCTTGGATCTTTTTTACGTGCCTTTTGTCTTTTCTTATCGAATCAAAGAAATGAACGTGTTCTATCGATATTAAGCGATCTGATTGTTCCAATTGGCATAATTGAAGTAGAAAGATAAGGTAAGGTAACAGATGTCAATAACATTGCATATCGGTTTTCCTCAAATAATGTGGATACGCTACTTCATTTGCAGACAGATGTTCAATTTTGTGTGTAATCCAGTTGTGCATTTAGTAAATGCTAATTATGCTCCGTCTATTTCAGTGGAGATAGCGAGTGATAGCTACCGCTCTCGCTCGGACCTTGATAGTGCGACACCGCGATATGTTATCAGCCAGTGATAAAGACCCCCGCGCCACAACAAACTCCGACCGAATGGAATTTTTCATACGAACCCGCCGTTGTTTTGTAAATCTTGTTTGCAAGAGAACGCGTCAAACGACTGCAGGTACCATTTAGTTAAGTGGGATGTTCGACTGGGCTAGTGGAAAATACGGATGGTTATCGTTCACTTCCTAATTAACTTGGCGACATTGACACGAAATAAAAACATCGGAAAACGTGTCAGAATTTAAGTTGACGGCATGCCTTTGAATGGTGCGATAATCTCGAGATTAAGTTGAGATTGCGATATAAATTCTCCTAGATTTCTTACTCGAGTCGGTACTATTACTATCTGATGGATGAGTAGGAAAGAAAAGGATTGATTGACTAGGAAAGCTATTAGTATCATTATTTTGCAGGCTGTAAAACAAATCAGGCATTTAACAGGCGAGAGGTCATCTCAGTCACCTTGCTTATCAACCGCGGCAAAATCGTTTACAAAGAACGCCTCTAGGTCATTGATATAAAGTCGATATTCGCGTGTAGGCTCCAGGCGAGTAATGCACAGATTTCGTTAAGCCAGGTAGAAGTTTTTGGAGACCTTGGGCCGAAAGCAAGTTCCGACTGTTCTTGTGTACATGATTGGTTATTTATTTAACATGAGCGGCGCTACTGTAGACTCATGTTGCCAGTTTTACCGCCAGAGTACATGTTATGTGATTACGTTATTCCCATTGTGGCATTTGCATGTTGGGCGCCAATTAATAGCAATAAATTAACTTTCTAGCGCCTGTTGCTGGAGGTTTCTCAGATTTTGTAACGCGTCGTAAAAATGTACGAAAATATCTTAAATATGTACGGAAACATAATGACGATTTACAAAGCAAGAATCGACGCCTTAAATATTATTTTGGGAGATATCGAGTGGACTAGTTAATTACGTCATTATTATGCTATTAATTATCAAATAGCGAAGGCAGTCTGGTAGGTTGAAACAGAAATCATTAACGAGTCGCACGCTTACGTGGAGCTTGTAATGTGACCTAGAAGTGCGAGGATTTATGGTGGAGGGCATGATAGGGTGGTTTTGGATTCGTGTTCTATGTACACAGAGGGCGATAAGGGGCAGTCGGGGAGGCCACGGGCTCTCTTGCGACTTGTTATGCTACGAATATGTTTTGTATAACTCAAGAGTAAATTTCAACAATAAATAGATCGACCACTCGTGTATTATGATCGCCAAAAGCTACAGAGTTTACCTAATCCGGAAGTAAATTTGCAAACAACATAAGAGTAAGAGAGAGATAGGTTATGATTACGTAATCGTTGTAGCGATATGTAGGTGATACCGGCTCCGAGACCTTGACAACCAAGTTCTGTATGGAAACCTTTCGTTTCAGGGAGACGATTTATGATCCAACTAAACATGAAATTGTGGACAATGCCACCTCAGTGAAGATTTGGTAACGATAAACAAAGGGCATATCTATGAGCGATAACAAAGGCGTAGCGCGAGCGCAAACTCGCGTGGCCTAGGCAATCACGATGCACGCAAATGATGCTTGGGCGGAGGCCCGCTTATGGGAAAGTTACAATCATTACGACCATTCATAAACGGTTGAATGAGCGCAAGACGCCCGCGCAGCCGGCCGAGCGCGCGCGCCCGCACTCGCCGACCCCGCGACATCTGCGTGTCGCTAGGCAGATGCCCGCGTACCTAAACACGGCACCTAAACAAAACTAAGGTAGGATCGATAAGAAAGCAAATTCTGCATCAATTTCAAGTGCGACCGAGTTTATTGAACTCGACAACCTAGCCGATGAGTCACCCCGCAGGGCGATGGCAACGAGTAAAATTCCATTCGACTGAAGGCTACTCCGCAACCACATGAATAATTAGACAAGACAATAATCAGGCAAGGCAAGAAATCGGTAATTTGTATCGTGTCGAACCTGTGTGAACTTGGCACCCGACCTTGGATTTTTTAATTTTTTTTTTTGTTTTTCTAGAGATTTAGGTATGTAGTGGATTGTAGTGAAACTATTTTCGTTTGTAGTTATTCCAAAAAAATAAAAAAAAATAAATAAAAAAATAAAAAAAATCTCCGCACCCGAGTTTGGAAAAATCGATTTTTTCCAACTGTTTCTGAAAGATATACATTAGTAGTGGATTGTAGTGAAATTAGTTTTTTTTGTAGTAGAAAGGAAAAATTAAAAAAAATATTTTATAATTTTGAATATTTTTCCAATTTGATTTTTTTACTTTAAATATGTTTCATGGCATGTACCATTACAACAAAAGACAAAATAAGCTGAGGAGGACTCGTAGAGGTTTGTAGTGAACGAATTTTCGTTTGTAGTAAAATACTTTTTTTTTTAAAAACAAAAAACCGTTTTTTGGGCGTGTCTTGTAGAATAATTCGCGCCCAAATAAACTTTGAGTTACTACAAACGTCGAAATAGACTGGGGGGGACTCGTAGAGGTTTGTAGTGAACGAATTTTCGTTTGTAGTAAAATACTTTTTTTTTTAAAAACAAAAAACCGTTTTTTGGGCGTGTCTTGTAGAATAATTCGCGCCCAAATAAACTTTGAGTTACTACAAACGTCGAAATAGACTGGGGGGGACTCGTAGAGGTTTGTAGTGAACGAATTTTCGTTTGTAGTAAAATACTTTTTTTTTTAAAAACAGAAAACCGTTTTCGGGCGTGTCTTGTAGAATAATTCGCGCCCAAATAAACTTTGAGTTACTACAAACGCCGAAATAGACTGGGGAGGACTCGTAGAGGTTTGTAGTGAACGAATTTTCGTTTGTAGTAAAATACTTTTTTTTTTAAAAACAAAAAACCGTTTTTTGGGCGTGTCTTGTAGAATAATTCGCGCCCAAATAAACTTTGAGTTACTACAAACGTCGAAATAGACTGGGGAGGACTCGTAGAGGTTTGTAGTGAACGAATTTTCGTTTGTAGTAAAATACTTTTTTTTTTAAAAACAACCGTTTTTTGGGCGTGTCTTGTAGAATAATTCGCGCCCAAATAAACTTTGAGTTACTACAAACGTCGAAATAGACTGGGGGGGACTCGTAGAGGTTTGTAGTGAACGAATTTTCGTTTGTAGTAAAATACTTTTTTTTTTAAAAACAAAAAACCGTTTTTTGGGCGTGTCTTGTAGAATAATTCGCGCCCAAATAAACTTTGAGTTACTACAAACGCCGAAATAGACTGGGGAGGACTCGTAGAGGTTTGTAGTGAACGAATTTTCGTTTGTAGTAAAATACTTTTTTTTTTAAAAACAAAAAACCGTTTTTTGGGCGTGTCTTGTAGAATAATTCGCGCCCAAATAAACTTTGAGTTACTACAAACGTCGAAATAGACTGGGGGGGACTCGTAGAGGTTTGTAGTGAACGAATTTTCGTTTGTAGTAAAATACTTTTTTTTTTAAAAACAAAAAACCGTTTTCGGGCTTGTCTTGTAGAATAATTCGCGCCCAAATAAACTTTGAGTTACTACAAACGTCGAAATAGACTGGGGGGGACTCGTAGAGGTTTGTAGTGAACGAATTTTCGTTTGTAGTAAAATACTTTTTTTTTTAAAAACAAAAAACCGTTTTTTGGGCGTGTCTTGTAGAATAATTCGCGCCCAAATAAACTTTGAGTTACTACAAACGTCGAAATAGACTGGGGGGGACTCGTAGAGGTTTGTAGTGAACGAATTTTCGTTTGTAGTAAAATACTTTTTTTTTTAAAAACAAAAAACCGTTTTTTGGGCGTGTCTTGTAGAATAATTCGCGCCCAAATAAACTTTGAGTTACTACAAACGCCGAAATAGACTGGGGAGGACTCGTAGAGGTTTGTAGTGAACGAATTTTCGTTAGTAGTAAAATACTTTTTTTTTTAAAAACAAAAAACCGTTTTTTGGGCGTGTCTTGTAGAATAATTCGCGCCCAAATAAACTTTGAGTTACTACAAACGCCGAAATAGACTGGGGAGGATTCGTAGAGGTTTGTAGTGAACGAATTTTCGTTTGTAGTAAAATACTTTTTTTTTTAAAAACAAAAAACCGTTTTTTGGGCGTGTCTTGTAGAATAATTCGCGCCCAAATAAACTTTGAGTTACTACAAACGTCGAAATAGACTGGGGGGGACTCGTAGAGGTTTGTAGTGAACGAATTTTCGTTTGTAGTAAAATCCTTTTTTTTTTAAAAACAAAAAACCGTTTTCGGGCTTGTCTTGTAGAATAATTCGCGCCCAAATAAACTTTGAGTTACTACAAACGCCGAAATAGACTGGGGAGGACTCGTAGAGGTTTGTAGTGAACGAATTTTCGTTTGTAGTAAAATGCTTTTTTTTTTAAAAACAAAAAACCGTTTTTTGGGCGTGTCTTGTAGAATAATTCGCGCCCAAATAAACTTTGAGTTACTACAAACGTCGAAATAGACTGGGGGGGACTCGTAGAGGTTTGTAGTGAACGAATTTTCGTTTGTAGTAAAATACTTTTTTTTTTAAAAACAAAAAACCGTTTTTTGGGCGTGTCTTGTAGAATAATTCGCGCCCAAATAAACTTTGAGTTACTACAAACGTCGAAATAGACTGGGGGGGACTCGTAGAGGTTTGTAGTGAACGAATTTTCGTTTGTAGTAAAATCCTTTTTTTTTTAAAAACAAAAAACCGTTTTCGGGCTTGTCTTGTAGAATAATTCGCGCCCAAATAAACTTTGAGTTACTACAAACGTCGAAATAGACTGGGCGGGACTCGTAGAGGTTTGTAGTGAACGAATTTTCGTTTGTAGTAAAATACTTTTTTTTTAAAAAACAAAAAACCGTTTTTTGTGCGTGTCTTGTAGAATAATTCGCGCCCAAATAAACTTTGAGTTACTACAAACGCCGAAATAGACTGGGGAGGACTCGTAGAGGTTTGTAGTGAACGAATTTTCGTTTGTAGTAAAATACTTTTTTTTTTAAAAACAAAAAACCGTTTTTTGGGCGTGTCTTGTAGAATAATTCGCGCCCAAATAAACTTTGAGTTACTACAAACGCCGAAATAGACTGGGGAGGACTCGTAGAGGTTTGTAGTGAACGAATTTTCGTTTGTAGTAAAATACTTTTTTTTTTAAAAACAAAAAACCGTTTTTTGGGCGTGTCTTGTAGAATAATTCGCGCCCAAATAAACTTTGAGTTACTACAAACGTCGAAATAGACTGGGGGGGACTCGTAGAGGTTTGTAGTGAACGAATTTTCGTTTGTAGTAAAATACTTTTTTTTTTAAAAACAAAAAACCGTTTTCGGGCTTGTCTTGTAGAATAATTCGCGCCCAAATAAACTTTGAGTTACTACAAACGTCGAAATAGACTGGGGGGGACTCGTAGAGGTTTGTAGTGAACGAATTTTCGTTTGTAGTAAAATACTTTTTTTTTTAAAAACAAAAAACCGTTTTTTGGGCGTGTCTTGTAGAATAATTCGCGCCCAAATAAACTTTGAGTTACTACAAACGTCGAAATAGACTGGGGGGGACTCGTAGAGGTTTGTAGTGAACGAATTTTCGTTTGTAGTAAAATACTTTTTTTTTTAAAAACAAAAAACCGTTTTTTGGGCGTGTCTTGTAGAATAATTCGCGCCCAAATAAACTTTGAGTTACTACAAACGTCGAAATAGACTGGGGGGGACTCGTAGAGGTTTGTAGTGAACGAATTTTCGTTTGTAGTAAAATCCTTTTTTTTTTAAAAACAAAAAACCGTTTTCGGGCTTGTCTTGTAGAATAATTCGCGCCCAAATAAACTTTGAGTTACTACAAACGCCGAAATAGACTGGGGAGGACTCGTAGAGGTTTGTAGTGAACGAATTTTCGTTTGTAGTAAAATATTTTTTTTTTTAAAAACAAAAAACCGTTTTTTGGGCGTGTCTTGTAGAATAATTCGCGCCCAAATAAACTTTGAGTTACTACAAACGTCGAAATAGACTGGGGGGGACTCGTAGAGGTTTGTAGTGAACGAATTTTCGTTTGTAGTAAAATACTTTTTTTTTTAAAAACAAAAAACCGTTTTTTGGGCGTGTCTTGTAGAATAATTCACGCCCAAATAAACTTTGAGTTACTACAAACGTCGAAATAGACTGGGGGGGACTCGTAGAGGTTTGTAGTGAACGAATTTTCGTTTGTAGTAAAATACTTTTTTTTTTAAAAACAGAAAACCGTTTTCGGGCGTGTCTTGTAGAATAATTCGCGCCCAAATAAACTTTGAGTTACTACAAACGCCGAAATAGACTGGGGAGGACTCGTAGAGGTTTGTAGTGAACGAATTTTCGTTTGTAGTAAAATACTTTTTTTTTTAAAAACAAAAAACCGTTTTTTGGGCGTGTGTTGTAGAATAATTCGCGCCCAAATAAACTTTGAGTTACTACAAACGTCGAAATAGACTGGGGGGGACTCGTAGAGGTTTGTAGTGAACGAATTTTCGTTTGTAGTAAAATACTTTTTTTTTTAAAAACAAAAAACCGTTTTTTGGGTGTGTCTTGTAGAATAATTCGCGCCCAAATAAACTTTGAGTTACTACAAACGTCGAAATAGACTGGGGGGGACTCGTAGAGGTTTGTAGTGAACGAATTTTCGTTTGTAGTAAAATACTTTTTTTTTTAAAAACAAAAAACCGTTTTTTGGGCGTGTCTTGTAGAATAATTCGCGCCCAAATAAACTTTGAGTTACTACAAACGTCGAAATAGACTGGGGGGGACTCGTAGAGGTTTGTAGTGAACGAATTTTCGTTTGTAGTAAAATGCTTTTTTTTTTAAAAACAGAAAACCGTTTTCGGGCGTGTCTTGTAGAATAATTCGCGCCCAAATAAACTTTGAGTTACTACAAACGCCGAAATAGACTGGGGAGGACTCGTAGAGGTTTGTAGTGAACGAATTTTCGTTTGTAGTAAAATACTTTTTTTTTTAAAAACAAAAAACCGTTTTTTGGGCGTGTCTTGTAGAATAATTCGCGCCCAAATAAACTTTGAGTTACTACAAACGTCGAAATAGACTGGGGGGGACTCGTAGAGGTTTGTAGTGAACGAATTTTCGTTTGTAGTAAAATACTTTTTTTTTTAAAAACAGAAAACCGTTTTCGGGCGTGTCTTGTAGAATAATTCGCGCCCAAATAAACTTTGAGTTACTACAAACGCCGAAATAGACTGGGGAGGACTCGTAGAGGTTTGTAGTGAACGAATTTTCGTTTGTAGTAAAATACTTTTTTTTTTAAAAACAAAAAACCGTTTTTTGGGCGTGTCTTGTAGAATAATTCGCGCCCAAATAAACTTTGAGTTACTACAAACGTCGAAATAGACTGGGGGGGACTCGTAGAGGTTTGTAGTGAACGAATTTTCGTTTGTAGTAAAATACTTTTTTTTTTAAAAACAAAAAACCGTTTTTTGGGCGTGTCTTGTAGAATAATTCGCGCCCAAATAAACTTTGAGTTACTACAAACGTCGAAATAGACTGGGGGGGACTCGTAGAGGTTTGTAGTGAACGAATTTTCGTTTGTAGTAAAATACTTTTTTTTTTAAAAACAAAAAACCGTTTTTTGGGCGTGTCTTGTAGAATAATTCGCGCCCAAATAAACTTTGAGTTACTACAAACGTCGAAATAGACTGGGGGGGACTCGTAGAGGTTTGTAGTGAACGAATTTTCGTTTGTAGTAAAATGCTTTTTTTTTTAAAAACAGAAAACCGTTTTCGGGCGTGTCTTGTAGAATAATTCGCGCCCAAATAAACTTTGAGTTACTACAAACGCCGAAATAGACTGGGGAGGACTCGTAGAGGTTTGTAGTGAACGAATTTTCGTTTGTAGTAAAATACTTTTTTTTTTAAAAACAAAAAACCGTTTTTTGGGCGTGTCTTGTAGAATAATTCGCGCCCAAATAAACTTTGAGTTACTACAAACGTCGAAATAGATTGGGGGGGACTCGTAGAGGTTTGTAGTGAACGAATTTTCGTTTGTAGTAAAATACTTTTTTTTTTAAAAACAAAAAACCGTTTTTTGGGCGTGTCTTGTAGAATAATTCGC
The DNA here is from genome assembly GCA_949125135.1 of Alcis repandata. Classification (NCBI taxonomy): domain Eukaryota; kingdom Metazoa; phylum Arthropoda; class Insecta; order Lepidoptera; family Geometridae; genus Alcis; species Alcis repandata. The sequence goes on along the minus strand of OX421226.1, from coordinate 1,529,231 downwards.
GCCCAAATAAACTTTGAGTTACTACAAACGCCGAAATAGACTGGGGAGGACTCGTAGAGGTTTGTAGTGAACGAATTTTCGTTTGTAGTAAAATACTTTTTTTTTTAAAAACAAAAAACCGTTTTTTGGGCGTGTCTTGTAGAATAATTCGCGCCCAAATAAACTTTGAGTTACTACAAACGTCGAAATAGACTGGGGGGGACTCGTAGAGGTTTGTAGTGAACGAATTTTCGTTTGTAGTAAAATACTTTTTTTTTTAAAAACAAAAAACCGTTTTCGGGCTTGTCTTGTAGAATAATTCGCGCCCAAATAAACTTTGAGTTACTACAAACGTCGAAATAGACTGGGGGGGACTCGTAGAGGTTTGTAGTGAACGAATTTTCGTTTGTAGTAAAATACTTTTTTTTTTAAAAACAAAAAACCGTTTTTTGGGCGTGTCTTGTAGAATAATTCGCACCCAAATAAACTTTGAGTTACTACAAACGCCGAAATAGACTGGGGAGGACTCGTAGAGGTTTGTAGTGAACGAATTTTCGTTTGTAGTAAAATACTTTTTTTTTTAAAAACAAAAAACCGTTTTTTGGGCGTGTCTTGTAGAATAATTCGCGCCCAAATAAACTTTGAGTTACTACAAACGTCGAAATAGACTGGGGGGGACTCGTAGAGGTTTGTAGTGAACGAATTTTCGTTTGTAGTAAAATACTTTTTTTTTTTAAAACAAAAAACCGTTTTCGGGCTTGTCTTGTAGAATAATTCGCGCCCAAATAAACTTTGAGTTACTACAAACGTCGAAATAGACTGGGGGGGACTCGTAGAGGTTTGTAGTGAACGAATTTTCGTTTGTAGTAAAATACTTTTTTTTTTAAAAACAAAAAACCGTTTTTTGGGCGTGTCTTGTAGAATAATTCGCGCCCAAATAAACTTTGAGTTACTACAAACGCCGAAATAGACTGGGGAGGACTCGTAGAGGTTTGTAGTGAACGAATTTTCGTTTGTAGTAAAATACTTTTTTTTTTAAAAACAAAAAACCGTTTTTTGGGCGTGTCTTGTAGAATAATTCGCGCCCAAATAAACTTTGAGTTACTACAAACGTCGAAATAGACTGGGGGGGACTCGTAGAGGTTTGTAGTGAACGAATTTTCGTTTGTAGTAAAATACTTTTTTTTTTAAAAACAAAAAACCGTTTTTTGGGCGTGTCTTGTAGAATAATTCGCGCCCAAATAAACTTTGAGTTACTACAAACGCCGAAATAGACTGGGGAGGACTCGTAGAGGTTTGTAGTGAACGAATTTTCGTTTGTAGTAAAATACTTTTTTTTTTAAAAACAAAAAACCGTTTTTTGGGCGTGTCTTGTAGAATAATTCGCGCCCAAATAAACTTTGAGTTACTACAAACGTCGAAATAGACTGGGGGGGACTCGTAGAGGTTTGTAGTGAACGAATTTTCGTTTGTAGTAAAATACTTTTTTTTTTAAAAACAAAAAACCGTTTTTTGGGCGTGTCTTGTAGAATAATTCGCGCCCAAATAAACTTTGAGTTACTACAAACGCCGAAATAGACTGGGGAGGACTCGTAGAGGTTTGTAGTGAACGAATTTTCGTTTGTAGTAAAATCCTTTTTTTTTTAAAAAAAAAAACCGTTTTCGGGCTTGTCTTGTAGAATAATTCGCGCCCAAATAAACTTTGAGTTACTACAAACGCCGAAATAGACTGGGGAGGACTCGTAGAGGTTTGTAGTGAACGAATTTTCGTTTGTAGTAAAATACTTTTTTTTTTAAAAACAAAAAACCGTTTTTTGGGCGTGTCTTGTAGAATAATTCGCGCCCAAATAAACTTTGAGTTACTACAAACGCCGAAATAGACTGGGGAGGACTCGTAGAGGTTTGTAGTGAACGAATTTTCGTTTGTAGTAAAATACTTTTTTTTTTAAAAACAAAAAACCGTTTTTTGGGCGTGTCTTGTAGAATAATTCGCGCCCAAATAAACTTTGAGTTACTACAAACGCCGAAATAGACTGGGGAGGACTCGTAGAGGTTTGTAGTGAACGAATTTTCGTTTGTAGTAAAATACTTTTTTTTTTAAAAACAGAAAACCGTTTTCGGGCGTGTCTTGTAGAATAATTCGCGCCCAAATAAACTTTGAGTTACTACAAACGCCGAAATAGACTGGGGAGGACTCGTAGAGGTTTGTAGTGAACGAATTTTCGTTTGTAGTAAAATACTTTTTTTTTTAAAAACAAAAAACCGTTTTTTGGGCGTGTCTTGTAGAATAATTCGCGCCCAAATAAACTTTGAGTTACTACAAACGTCGAAATAGACTGGGGGGGACTCGTAGAGGTTTGTAGTGAACGAATTTTCGTTTGTAGTAAAATACTTTTTTTTTTAAAAACAAAAAACCGTTTTTTGGGCGTGTCTTGTAGAATAATTCGCGCCCAAATAAACTTTGAGTTACTACAAACGCCGAAATAGACTGGGGAGGACTCGTAGAGGTTTGTAGTGAACGAATTTTCGTTTGTAGTAAAATACTTTTTTTTTTAAAAACAAAAAACCGTTTTTTGGGCGTGTCTTGTAGAATAATTCGCGCCCAAATAAACTTTGAGTTACTACAAACGTCGAAATAGACTGGGGGGGACTCGTAGAGGTTTGTAGTGAACGAATTTTCGTTTGTAGTAAAATACTTTTTTTTTTAAAAACAGAAAACCGTTTTCGGGCGTGTCTTGTAGAATAATTCGCGCCCAAATAAACTTTGAGTTACTACAAACGCCGAAATAGACTGGGTGGACTCGTAGAGGTTTGTAGTGAACGAATTTTCGTTTGTAGTAAAATACTTTTTTTTTTAAAAACAAAAAACCGTTTTTTGGGCGTGTCTTGTAGAATAATTCGCGCCCAAATAAACTTTGAGTTACTACAAACGCCGAAATAGACTGGGGAGGACTCGTAGAGGTTTGTAGTGAACGAATTTTCGTTTGTAGTAAAATCCTTTTTTTTTTAAAAAAAAAAACCGTTTTCGGGCTTGTCTTGTAGAATAATTCGCGCCCAAATAAACTTTGAGTTACTACAAACGCCGAAATAGACTGGGGAGGACTCGTAGAGGTTTGTAGTGAACGAATTTTCGTTTGTAGTAAAATACTTTTTTTTTTAAAAACAAAAAACCGTTTTTTGGGCGTGTCTTGTAGAATAATTCGCGCCCAAATAAACTTTGAGTTACTACAAACGCCGAAATAGACTGGGGAGGACTCGTAGAGGTTTGTAGTGAACGAATTTTCGTTTGTAGTAAAATACTTTTTTTTTTTAAAACAAAAAACCGTTTTTTGGGCGTGTCTTGTAGAATAATTCGCGCCCAAATAAACTTTGAGTTACTACAAACGCCGAAATAGACTGGGGAGGACTCGTAGAGGTTTGTAGTGAACGAATTTTCGTTTGTAGTAAAATACTTTTTTTTTTTAAAACAAAAAACCGTTTTTTGGGCGTGTCTTGTAGAATAATTCGCGCCCAAATAAACTTTGAGTTACTACAAACGTCGAAATAGACTGGGGGGGACTCGTAGAGGTTTGTAGTGAACGAATTTTCGTTTGTAGTAAAATACTTTTTTTTTTAAAAACAAAAAACCGTTTTTTGGGCGTGTCTTGTAGAATAATTCACGCCCAAATAAACTTTGAGTTACTACAAACGTCGAAATAGACTGGGGGGGACTCGTAGAGGTTTGTAGTGAACGAATTTTCGTTTGTAGTAAAATACTTTTTTTTTTAAAAACAGAAAACCGTTTTCGGGCGTGTCTTGTAGAATAATTCGCGCCCAAATAAACTTTGAGTTACTACAAACGCCGAAATAGACTGGGGAGGACTCGTAGAGGTTTGTAGTGAACGAATTTTCGTTTGTAGTAAAATACTTTTTTTTTTAAAAACAAAAAACCGTTTTTTGGGCGTGTGTTGTAGAATAATTCGCGCCCAAATAAACTTTGAGTTACTACAAACGTCGAAATAGACTGGGGGGGACTCGTAGAGGTTTGTAGTGAACGAATTTTCGTTTGTAGTAAAATACTTTTTTTTTTAAAAACAAAAAACCGTTTTTTGGGTGTGTCTTGTAGAATAATTCGCGCCCAAATAAACTTTGAGTTACTACAAACGCCGAAATAGACTGGGGAGGACTCGTAGAGGTTTGTAGTGAACGAATTTTCGTTTGTAGTAAAATACTTTTTTTTTTAAAAACAAAAAACCGTTTTTTGGGCGTGTGTTGTAGAATAATTCGCGCCCAAATAAACTTTGAGTTACTACAAACGTCGAAATAGACTGGGGGGGACTCGTAGAGGTTTGTAGTGAACGAATTTTCGTTTGTAGTAAAATACTTTTTTTTTTAAAAACAAAAAACCGTTTTTTGGGCGTGTCTTGTAGAATAATTCGCGCCCAAATAAACTTTGAGTTACTACAAACGTCGAAATAGACTGGGGGGGGGACTCGTAGAGGTTTGTAGTGAACGAATTTTCGTTTGTAGTAAAATGCTTTTTTTTTTAAAAACAGAAAACCGTTTTCGGGCGTGTCTTGTAGAATAATTCGCGCCCAAATAAACTTTGAGTTACTACAAACGCCGAAATAGACTGGGGAGGACTCGTAGAGGTTTGTAGTGAACGAATTTTCGTTTGTAGTAAAATACTTTTTTTTTTAAAAACAAAAAACCGTTTTTTGGGCGTGTCTTGTAGAATAATTCGCGCCCAAATAAACTTTGAGTTACTACAAACGCCGAAATAGACTGGGGAGGACTCGTAGAGGTTTGTAGTGAACGAATTTTCGTTTGTAGTAAAATACTTTTTTTTTTAAAAACAGAAAACCGTTTTCGGGCGTGTCTTGTAGAATAATTCGCGCCCAAATAAACTTTGAGTTACTACAAACGCCGAAATAGACTGGGGAGGACTCGTAGAGGTTTGTAGTGAACGAATTTTCGTTTGTAGTAAAATACTTTTTTTTTTAAAAACAAAAAACCGTTTTTTGGGCGTGTCTTGTAGAATAATTCGCGCCCAAATAAACTTTGAGTTACTACAAACGTCGAAATAGACTGGGGGGGACTCGTAGAGGTTTGTAGTGAACGAATTTTCGTTTGTAGTAAAATACTTTTTTTTTTAAAAACAAAAAACCGTTTTTTGGGCGTGTCTTGTAGAATAATTCGCGCCCAAATAAACTTTGAGTTACTACAAACGTCGAAATAGACTGGGGGGGACTCGTAGAGGTTTGTAGTGAACGAATTTTCGTTTGTAGTAAAATACTTTTTTTTTTAAAAACAAAAAACCGTTTTTTGGGCGTGTCTTGTAGAATAATTCGCGCCCAAATAAACTTTGAGTTACTACAAACGTCGAAATAGACTGGGGGGGACTCGTAGAGGTTTGTAGTGAACGAATTTTCGTTTGTAGTAAAATACTTTTTTTTTTAAAAACAGAAAACCGTTTTCGGGCGTGTCTTGTAGAATAATTCGCGCCCAAATAAACTTTGAGTTACTACAAACGCCGAAATAGACTGGGGAGGACTCGTAGAGGTTTGTAGTGAACGAATTTTCGTTTGTAGTAAAATACTTTTTTTTTTAAAAACAAAAAACCGTTTTTTGGGCGTGTCTTGTAGAATAATTCGCGCCCAAATAAACTTTGAGTTACTACAAACGTCGAAATAGACTGGGGGGGACTCGTAGAGGTTTGTAGTGAACGAATTTTCGTTTGTAGTAAAATACTTTTTTTTTTAAAAACAAAACCGTTTTCGGGCGTGTCTTGTAGAATAATTCGCGCCCAAATAAACTTTGAGTTACTACAAACGCCGAAATAGACTGGGGAGGACTCGTAGAGGTTTGTAGTGAACGAATTTTCGTTTGTAGTAAAATACTTTTTTTTTTAAAAACAAAAAACCGTTTTTTGGGCGTGTCTTGTAGAATAATTCGCGCCCAAATAAACTTTGAGTTACTACAAACGTCGAAATAGACTGGGGGGGACTCGTAGAGGTTTGTAGTGAACGAATTTTCGTTTGTAGTAAAATACTTTTTTTTTTAAAAACAAAAAACCGTTTTTTGGGCGTGTCTTGTAGAATAATTCGCGCCCAAATAAACTTTGAGTTACTACAAACGTCGAAATAGACTGGGGGGGACTCGTAGAGGTTTGTAGTGAACGAATTTTCGTTTGTAGTAAAATACTTTTTTTTTTAAAAACAAAAAACCGTTTTTTGGGCGTGTCTTGTAGAATAATTCGCGCCCAAATAAACTTTGAGTTACTACAAACGTCGAAATAGACTGGGGGGGACTCGTAGAGGTTTGTAGTGAACGAATTTTCGTTTGTAGTAAAATACTTTTTTTTTTAAAAACAGAAAACCGTTTTCGGGCGTGTCTTGTAGAATAATTCGCGCCCAAATAAACTTTGAGTTACTACAAACGCCGAAATAGACTGGGGAGGACTCGTAGAGGTTTGTAGTGAACGAATTTTCGTTTGTAGTAAAATACTTTTTTTTTTAAAAACAAAAAACCGTTTTTTGGGCGTGTCTTGTAGAATAATTCGCGCCCAAATAAACTTTGAGTTACTACAAACGTCGAAATAGACTGGGGGGGACTCGTAGAGGTTTGTAGTGAACGAATTTTCGTTTGTAGTAAAATACTTTTTTTTTTAAAAACAAAACCGTTTTCGGGCGTGTCTTGTAGAATAATTCGCGCCCAAATAAACTTTGAGTTACTACAAACGCCGAAATAGACTGGGGAGGACTCGTAGAGGTTTGTAGTGAACGAATTTTCGTTTGTAGTAAAATACTTTTTTTTTTAAAAACAAAAAACCGTTTTTTGGGCGTGTCTTGTAGAATAATTCGCGCCCAAATAAACTTTGAGTTACTACAAACGTCGAAATAGACTGGGGGGGACTCGTAGAGGTTTGTAGTGAACGAACTTTCGTTTGTAGTAAAATACTTTTTTTTTTAAAAACAAAAAACCGTTTTTTGGGCGTGTCTTGTAGAATAATTCGCGCCCAAATAAACTTTGAGTTACTACAAACGCCGAAATAGACTGGGGAGGACTCGTAGAGGTTTGTAGTGAACGAATTTTCGTTTGTAGTAAAATACTTTTTTTTTTAAAAACAAAAAACCGTTTTTTGGGCGTGTCTTGTAGAATAATTCACGCCCAAATAAACTTTGAGTTACTACAAACGTCGAAATAGACTGGGGGGGACTCGTAGAGGTTTGTAGTGAACGAATTTTCGTTTGTAGTAAAATACTTTTTTTTTTAAAAACAGAAAACCGTTTTCGGGCGTGTCTTGTAGAATAATTCGCGCCCAAATAAACTTTGAGTTACTACAAACGCCGAAATAGACTGGGGAGGACTCGTAGAGGTTTGTAGTGAACGAATTTTCGTTTGTAGTAAAATACTTTTTTTTTTAAAAACAAAAAACCGTTTTTTGGGCGTGTGTTGTAGAATAATTCGCGCCCAAATAAACTTTGAGTTACTACAAACGTCGAAATAGACTGGGGGGGACTCGTAGAGGTTTGTAGTGAACGAATTTTCGTTTGTAGTAAAATACTTTTTTTTTTAAAAACAAAAAACCGTTTTTTGGGTGTGTCTTGTAGAATAATTCGCGCCCAAATAAACTTTGAGTTACTACAAACGTCGAAATAGACTGGGGGGGACTCGTAGAGGTTTGTAGTGAACGAATTTTCGTTTGTAGTAAAATACTTTTTTTTTTAAAAACAAAAAACCGTTTTTTGGGCGTGTCTTGTAGAATAATTCGCGCCCAAATAAACTTTGAGTTACTACAAACGTCGAAATAGACTGGGGGGGACTCGTAGAGGTTTGTAGTGAACGAATTTTCGTTTGTAGTAAAATACTTTTTTTTTTAAAAACAAAAAACCGTTTTTTGGGCGTGTCTTGTAGAATAATTCGCGCCCAAATAAACTTTGAGTTACTACAAACGCCGAAATAGACTGGGGAGGACTCGTAGAGGTTTGTAGTGAACGAATTTTCGTTTGTAGTAAAATACTTTTTTTTTTAAAAACAAAAAACCGTTTTTTGGGCTTGTCTTGTAGCATAATTAGCGCCCAAATAAACTTTGAGTTACTACAAACGTCCTCCACCGCGAATGTGCTTTGTACATTTGTCAGAATCTTGATTTAGGTATATCCGTGCATAGGTAACGTCATAATTACTGCTATACGTGTGGCATTAATTTTCATTATTCTCATAATTTTCATTGTAATATTTAAATAATTTTAGTTAACAATTTGGAACTGTAAAATAAATTAAAGACCACATAAAATGCTTAGGTTAGGTTAGCGTTTCTAGTAAACACGGCAAAAAATATTTCAAACGAAATAGCCAATCACATTATTTAGTTAGGTTAGGTTAGCGTTTTTGGCCATCCTCCACCGCGAATGTGCTTTGGACATTTGTCAGAATCTTGATTTAGGTATATCCGTCCATAGGTAACGACATAATTACTGCTATACGTGTGGCATTAATTTTCATTATTCTCATAATTTTCATTGGCATATTTATAAATTTTAGTTAACAATTTGGAACTGTAAAATAAATTAAAGACCACATAAATGCTTAGGTTAGGTTAGCGTTTCTAGTAAACACGGCAAAAAATATTTCAAACGAAATAGCCAATCACATTATTTAGTTAGGTTAGCGTTTTTGGCCGTCCTCCACCGCGAATGTGCTTTGGACATTTGTCAGAATCTTGATTTAGGTATATCCGTCCATAGGTAACGACATAATTACTGCTATACGTGTGGCATTAATTTTCATTATTCTCATAATTTTCATTGGCATATTTATAAATTTTTGTTAACAATTTGGAACTGTAAAATAAATTAAAGACCACATATTATATGCTTAGGTTAGGTTAGCGTTTCTAGTAAACACGGCAAAAAATATTTCAAACGAAATAGCCAATCACATTATTTAGTTAGGTTAGGTTAGCGTTTTTGGCCATCCTCCACCGCGAATGTGCTTTGGACATCTATCAGAATCTTGATTTTTAGGTATATCCGTCCATAGGTAACGTCATAATTACTGCTATACGTGTGGCATTAATTTTCATTATTCTCATAATTTTCATTGTAATATTTAAATAATTTTAGTTAACAATTTGGAACTGTAAAATAAATTAAAGACCACATAAATGCTTAGGTTAGGTTAGCGTTTCTAGTAAACACGGCAAAAAATATTTCAAACGAAATAGCCAATCACATTATTTAGTTAGGTTAGCGTTTTTGGCCGTCCTCCATCGCGAACGTGCTTTGGACATTTTGTCAGAATCTTGATTTAGGTATATCCGTCCATAGGTAACGACATAATTACTGCTATACGTGTGGCATTAATTTTCATTATTCTCATAATTTTCATTGTAATATTTAAATAATTTTAGTGAACAATTTGGAACTGTAAAATAAATTAAAGACCACATATTATATGCTTAGGTTAGGTTAGCGTTTCTAGTTAACACGGCAAAAAATATTTCAAACGAAATAGCCAATCACATTATTTAGTTAGGTTAGGTTAGCGTTTTTGGCCATCCTCCACCGCGAATGTGCTTTGGACATTTGTCAGAATCTTGATTTAGGTATATCCGTCCATAGGTAACGACATAATTACTGCTATACGTGAGGGGTTGATTCTTTTTTATTTTCATTGGTATATTTATAAATTTTAGTTAACAATTTGGAACTGTAAAATAATGCTTAGGTTAGGTTAGTGTTTCTAGGAAACACGGCAAAAGATATTTCAAACGAAATAACCAATCACATTATTAAGTTAGGTTAGAAGAAAAGGTTAGGTTAGCTTGCTTTTTTGCTTCTGCTGAAAAATATTATATGGTTCTTGGTTGCGAGCTATTGTTATAACATTGTTATTTCTTTATTCGTGTATGTGTGTGTCGCTGTTCTTAGTGTTACTTCCACAGTTATATTTTCTGGCATACTACTCTTTATCTTGATTGGCTGATACCAATACTTCTGTGGCTATTTCTGTACACGTCTCTGAACTGTTTTGAGGTTCTTCGAAACTGATTTTGCATACTTGTAGTGGCGCGTACGAAAATTTTGATGCCAAAATTATTAATCTTGCTAAAATTGTGTTACTTTTCATTCTCGGTTTATTTCCTTACACTTATCGGAACTGTATTTAACTAATAACTGTAAACTATATATGTGCGTTTCATGTTTGATCTTTTGTTGTACACAAGGGTATTTTTGAACGTCATTATCATCATATTTATGTAATTGTCCACTGATACAGTGGCTGAAGAGTGGACCAGCAGCCCTACTAATCACAACTCAGGCGTTGGTCTCGTATTGTTTACTTTTCTTGAAGTGATTTGAGAAACTTGGTTACCTTTCGAAATGCCTCGGCATTCAGCGAGTCCGCCGCAAATTATTTACGAAACTTTAAAAGATCTGCGGTTCATCGATGATACGGGCAATCTTTTGCCGTGGAGTCACGATGTTTGGCAAATAGCGGCCCATGCGATGAACGGTAAGATGTCGAAGGACTACCTATATCTTTACCTATCCCAAAACAGGAACGATGTCTTTAAAAGAATCCATGGGATTAAAAAGTCGATGACATGCGACAGTGATGATGTTGACGACACGGCTGACGATTCACGACATAATTCGAATTGGTCTATGGGGGAAACCGAGTGCGTGTTGCCTGCTTTACGCAAAGAAATAAATTTATCAAAACGTGAATGGGCCTCTCTCAAGTCTCATGTCGTAGAATATAAGGAACGTGAATACGAGGTCCTCATTATTGGTTGGGCGGACGCTCTCTACGACATTTTATGGTCTCACATGAAATTGCCTTGCCCTTTTTCGTTTAAAAATGCGAAAATTAATCGAAATCCAGGGGAGACGTTTTTGTCCGTGAAAGGCAGTTGCTCTGAATGCAAATCGAAAATTCACATTTATTGTTTGAGTGAAGCAACCGACGACGGGACAACGTTACACGTTTCCACTTTTGATTCTCGCGGGGTAGTGCATGAGAAAAAACGACAAGTAAGTGGAGAAAGACGATTGCGAATCGGCAAAGAGTTGCAAGGTAAATCGACTTATGCTTGGCGACGTGATGAGGCCAATAGGTTGATGGAGTTTGAGGATGTTATTCCGGCTAACATTCCTTCGGAAGAAGTAGTGCGTAAGGCAAAGCAGGAAGCTCGTGACAAAGAATTAGGTTTATTTAAAGTAAAATCAGCTCTTGCTACTGTATGGGACATGAAGTATGGATTGGAGTTTAACGGAAGTATTCACGAGATCGGTCTCGATAAATTCTATCTGATGTACTGGACTCCCACACAGTTGCACATGTACAACAAGTTTATGAAGGAAGACTACGTTGGCAGCATCAGCATCGACGCAACGGGCAGTTTGGTGAAACAAGTACCAAAACCGGATGGCTCAAAGCGCGTTGTTTACCTCTACCAAGCTGTTTGTGGATATCATCAAAAGATATTACCATTATTTCAACTGATATCAGAGAAGCACGACACAAATACCTTGACGTATTGGATCCGAGAGTGGCTGCGTTCTGGTGGGTCGTGTCCCAAACAAGTAGTTACAGACTACTCATTGGCACTCCTTAACGCTACTTCTCTCGCGTTTAACAACACTGATTTAAAAACATACATTGAAAGATGTATTGTCTTTAACACAAACGGCACGTCTGTGCAGATAAACCCGCCACGTTGTAAAATCCGACTTGACATTTCGCACTTTGTAAACATGGTGGCGCGTTGGAGCTGCTTTAATCACGAGAGTCCCGAAAAGAAGGACTTCTATCTCCGATGCGTGGGTCTGCTAACCATGTGCACGGAAATCAACGATTTCGTTCGGCTGTGTACCGACGTGCTGACAATCGCTTTTGCGACGCACGAAGACATTGACGACAAGCAGAGTCATTGTTTCGCAGCACTAAACCGAGTTTTAGAGCGCTTGAAATCTTACAGCCCTCCCGATAACCATGCTGACCAACTCGACAATAATCAAGAGGAAAGTTTGTTGGAACAATTTAATGACGTTGATGGAGAGACCGAACTAGACTCGAGTGCTGCAATCGAAGCCATTTTGAAAAAAATCGAGTCGGATAGTAGAAGCGACCTAAAACACGGACGATTGAACCCATACAAGTGCTGTGCGTTCGGTACTCGACTGTTGAAATTGTCAAAGCAGTTTGTTCTCTGGACTGCTGTTTTGGCGGTCGACGATCTGAACAGTTCAACTTACGTCGAGTTATCGAAAAACAATGATTTGCGACTTGTCGCCAGTTCAGCTCGCAGCGAAGAGTATTTTCGAGAACTGAAACAACTTGTCTACAATAAAGAAAAATCTATTAGGATGGACAAGTTTCTCGTTATTCACTTAAGGAACTTGGCAGGCACTACGATTTTGTTGAATGCTAACTCAAAAAAAACTAGAAAAACACAGCCAAAAATAACACATTCAACACCTCAAGTAGCTGAACCAGCTGAAAAAAAATCTACCATCCTAGTCGCGGAGTCTCCAACTTCGACAATCGCAAATGTGTTTCGCGAAGTCATTACAAAAGTCTCAATAGAAAAAGAGTTGGAACCAAAGCGAGGATGTGAACGTGATCTAGAACGTGAGTTTGATCACGAAAATGACAGTGAAGGTCAAGGTAGATTAGATCGTAAACGTGTAAGTAAGGATGACGGTGAGAGCAAAAGTGAACTAGAATGTACGTCTCTCATAAACTCTTTGGACGATACTTCGACCGAACCGGAACAATCTGCAATGGCTTTTCTCAATGAGAACGAAGATTGGCGTGGACTTACAAAAAAAACCGAACCAATCCAACCGAAAACGCAAGGACCATCAAAAAAACGAGGCAAATATCTGACACCGTGTCCTGATATACAAATAATACGCGAGCGGCCACAGTTCAGCTTAACTCTGCCTCTACTATTAAATGGCAACAGTTTGGGCCCTGCCAAAATCGGCACAAAAAATGTTGCTGTGCGGAACACATGCGCTTTTGATTCCATCGTGCAAAGTATGCTAGCCGCATACCACGACTATGACTCATACTACAACCATATATTGAAGTCGAAGATTACACTACACGATTTTGTAGAGACGTTGTCAAAGTCTGGCGCTAGTTCGAAACTATACAACGAACGAAGCGAAATTTTAAAACACACCAAGGAAATAAAAAATGGAGTGTTGGATTGCGAAATCAACGTCACTAATTTAATACAGTCACACATTCTACCCAACACTCCATCTCTTGAAATTAAAATCCACTGCAATGATTGTAAATCCGAAAAAATAAACAACATCCCAGTCCTCGATCTCAATCCAGACCCCATTTTCAAAGAAGCCATGAAAGGCCTACAGGAAGCTGTAAGTCAGTCCGCTGGATACTACGTATCTAAAACACAAAATGAGTGTAGCTTTTGCAAAGGCACTAATGTAACTAAAACGTTTGCCGGTGGAAGCCACATATTTCTAGATATCGAGACCGCAGAAATTGGGCTGATTGCTGCACGGCGTGGACTTCCGAATTGCAGAAAACGATTTACTCTTTCGGAGATCCCTGAAAAATTGAACCACTGCGATGGCCTATACAAAATGGTTTCAGCAATCATTTTCGTCACTGGGCATTACTACGCTTGCATAAGACGAGCGTCTGGTACGTGGGAAGAGTACAACGATCTCAGTTCGTCAAAAAAAGTGATGGCTATGACGAAACGAGAAGTATTGAAACAACGTCGGATCCCTCTATTGTTTTACGTTCGAATTTAGGCTTAGGTTTGGGTTATGTATGTAAGCAGTATTACAAACTCAAGAACAAAATTTGATTTAATTTTAATTATTCTAAGATATTAAAAAATATCATCAAAAAAACATAAAAACAAAAAAAAAACTAAAAAAATATTATGAGAAAAACAAAAAAAAAACAATAAAATTAATCGGTTTTCCGTCACGTCTTCGTCGCCGGATTCGGATTAACACGAGACGACACAAAAAAATATATTAAAAAAAAAAGGGAAATGAGAAAAACATTAAAACACCAAAAACCCGAAAAAATATTAAAGGAAAAACAAAATAAGCGGAAAAAAATTAACCAGTTTTCCGCCACAACCTCGTCGTCGGTTTCGGATGACCATGGTAAAAGAAAAAAATATATAGGTACATTTAAAAGAAAAGAAAACGTAAAATCTTTCACAACAAACGAATACGAGCTCTCCTCAGTCAATTGTATCATTTGTAGTAACTGTATGTATATAGTACGGCTCCTTAGCTCGAAAAAACCGGGTTTTCGGTCCCATTTGGCAGAAAGCACGAAACTTGGCATGCATGTAGCTTTGATATGTATAATTAAATCCCGAAGTAGAAACACCTCGGGAGACGATTGTTTTACTACAAACGAAAATTCGTTCACTACAAACCTCTACGAGTCCCCCCCAGTCTATTTCGACGTTTGTAGTAACTCAAAGTTTATTTGGGCGCGAATTATTCTACAAGACACGCCCAAAAAACGGTTTTTTGTTTTTTAAAAAAAAAGTATTTTACTACAAACGAAAATTCGTTCACTACAAACCTCTACGAGTCCCGCCCAGTCTATTTCGACGTTTGTAGTAACTCAAAGTTTATTTGGGCGCGAATTAACAAGACACGCCCAAAAAACGGTTTTTTGTTTTTAAAAAAAAAAGTATTTTACTACAAACGAAAATTCGTTCACTACAAACCTCTACGAGTCCTCCCCAGTCTATTTCGGCGTTTGTAGTAACTCAAAGTTTATTTGGGCGCGAATTATTCTACAAGACACGCACAAAAAACGGTTTTTTGTTTTTTAAAAAAAAAGTATTTTACTACAAACGAAAATTCGTTCACTACAAACCTCTACGAGTCCCGCCCAGTCTATTTCGACGTTTGTAGTAACTCAAAGTTTATTTGGGCGCGAATTATTCTACAAGACAAGCCCGAAAACGGTTTTTTGTTTTTAAAAAAAAAAGGATTTTACTACAAACGAAAATTCGTTCACTACAAACCTCTACGAGTCCCCCCCAGTCTATTTCGACGTTTGTAGTAACTCAAAGTTTATTTGGGCGCGAATTATTCTACAAGACACGCCCAAAAAACGGTTTTTTGTTTTTAAAAAAAAAAGTATTTTACTACAAACGAAAATTCGTTCACTACAAACCTCTACGAGTCCCCCCCAGTCTATTTCGACGTTTGTAGTAACTCAAAGTTTATTTGGGCGCGAATTATTCTACAAGACACGCCCAAAAAACGGTTTTTTGTTTTTAAAAAAAAAAGCATTTTACTACAAACGAAAATTCGTTCACTACAAACCTCTACGAGTCCTCCCCAGTCTATTTCGGCGTTTGTAGTAACTCAAAGTTTATTTGGGCGCGAATTATTCTACAAGACAAGCCCGAAAACGGTTTTTTGTTTTTAAAAAAAAAAGGATTTTACTACAAACGAAAATTCGTTCACTACAAACCTCTACGAGTCCCCCCCAGTCTATTTCGACGTTTGTAGTAACTCAAAGTTTATTTGGGCGCGAATTATTCTACAAGACACGCCCAAAAAACGGTTTTTTGTTTTTAAAAAAAAAAGTATTTTACTACAAACGAAAATTCGTTCACTACAAACCTCTACGAATCCTCCCCAGTCTATTTCGGCGTTTGTAGTAACTCAAAGTTTATTTGGGCGCGAATTATTCTACAAGACACGCCCAAAAAACGGTTTTTTGTTTTTAAAAAAAAAAGTATTTTACTACTAACGAAAATTCGTTCACTACAAACCTCTACGAGTCCTCCCCAGTCTATTTCGGCGTTTGTAGTAACTCAAAGTTTATTTGGGCGCGAATTATTCTACAAGACACGCCCAAAAAACGGTTTTTTGTTTTTAAAAAAAAAAGTATTTTACTACAAACGAAAATTCGTTCACTACAAACCTCTACGAGTCCCCCCCAGTCTATTTCGACGTTTGTAGTAACTCAAAGTTTATTTGGGCGCGAATTATTCTACAAGACACGCCCAAAAAACGGTTTTTTGTTTTTAAAAAAAAAAGTATTTTACTACAAACGAAAATTCGTTCACTACAAACCTCTACGAGTCCCCCCCAGTCTATTTCGACGTTTGTAGTAACTCAAAGTTTATTTGGGCGCGAATTATTCTACAAGACAAGCCCGAAAACGGTTTTTTGTTTTTAAAAAAAAAAGTATTTTACTACAAACGAAAATTCGTTCACTACAAACCTCTACGAGTCCCCCCCAGTCTATTTCGACGTTTGTAGTAACTCAAAGTTTATTTGGGCGCGAATTATTCTACAAGACACGCCCAAAAAACGGTTTTTTGTTTTTAAAAAAAAAAGTATTTTACTACAAACGAAAATTCGTTCACTACAAACCTCTACGAGTCCTCCCCAGTCTATTTCGGCGTTTGTAGTAACTCAAAGTTTATTTGGGCGCGAATTATTCTACAAGACACGCCCAAAAAACGGTTTTTTGTTTTTAAAAAAAAAAGTATTTTACTACAAACGAAAATTCGTTCACTACAAACCTCTACGAGTCCCCCCCAGTCTATTTCGACGTTTGTAGTAACTCAAAGTTTATTTGGGCGCGAATTATTCTACAAGACACGCCCAAAAAACGGTTGTTTTTAAAAAAAAAAGTATTTTACTACAAACGAAAATTCGTTCACTACAAACCTCTACGAGTCCCCCCCAGTCTATTTCGACGTTTGTAGTAACTCAAAGTTTATTTGGGCGCGAATTATTCTACAAGACACGCCCAAAAAACGGTTTTTTGTTTTTAAAAAAAAAAGTATTTTACTACAAACGAAAATTCGTTCACTACAAACCTCTACGAGTCCTCCCCAGTCTATTTCGGCGTTTGTAGTAACTCAAAGTTTATTTGGGCGCGAATTATTCTACAAGACACGCCCGAAAACGGTTTTCTGTTTTTAAAAAAAAAAGTATTTTACTACAAACGAAAATTCGTTCACTACAAACCTCTACGAGTCCCCCCCAGTCTATTTCGACGTTTGTAGTAACTCAAAGTTTATTTGGGCGCGAATTATTCTACAAGACACGCCCAAAAAACGGTTTTTTGTTTTTAAAAAAAAAAGTATTTTACTACAAACGAAAATTCGTTCACTACAAACCTCTACGAGTCCCCCCCAGTCTATTTCGACGTTTGTAGTAACTCAAAGTTTATTTGGGCGCGAATTATTCTACAAGACACGCCCAAAAAACGGTTTTTTGTTTTTAAAAAAAAAAGTATTTTACTACAAACGAAAATTCGTTCACTACAAACCTCTACGAGTCCTCCTCAGCTTATTTTGTCTTTTGTTGTAATGGTACATGCCATGAAACATATTTAAAGTAAAAAAATCAAATTGGAAAAATATTCAAAATTATAAAATATTTTTTTTAATTTTTCCTTTCTACTACAAAAAAAACTAATTTCACTACAATCCACTACTAATGTATATCTTTCAGAAACAGTTGGAAAAAATCGATTTTTCCAAACTCGGGTGCGGAGATTTTTTTTATTTTTTTATTTATTTTTTTTTATTTTTTTGGAATAACTACAAACGAAAATAGTTTCACTACAATCCACTACATACCTAAATCTCTAGAAAAACAAAAAAAAAAATTAAAAAATCCAAGGTCGGGTGCCAAGTTCACACAGGTGTGTCGAGATAGGCGGAGCGCAGAGGGAGGCGGCCGCGGCAGGCGGGTGCAGGCCGGCGGCGCTCGTGGCTCGGCAGCGCGCGCCGCCGCGGAGATATGGCGACGCGTCAGGTGGAAGTGGCGTTCTCGCGAGGACGACCGCCCGCCACCCGCCGCGCCGCCCCGCCACCCTGACTCACACCCGCTAATCCTAGCCCGACACAATATGATAAAATTCGCGCCAGCTATGAAAGTTACGCAAAGCTACTCGACACTACAACACGGCGATAATGAATGACTCGAGCGCTTCTCGCTATGCACAACACGTTCTTATCGGGTTCACCGTCGTGTCGCATTATCAAACAGAGCGGGCTGTTTCAAAAAATGTTATATGAAAGTTAAAATAGGTAGGTATTTCCTCAACCTGGCGAAACTAGTATCGCGAACGCATTACAGTCCGCGCGCGTTACGGCCAGGTGAATTTAAATTGACCTCTATAGGCCGGTGGCTTCTTATGGCCTCGCTCGTAGAATACGTTGACATTTTATGGGTTGGCAATTCCACTTGCCTCTTTTCTGAGTTGAGAATGATGCCAGAATGACAAACGGTCGAGCGTCATTAGCCGCCTAAACGTAAATTGTATCGTTTAAAAATTTTAACACTATAAATTGATTCACTACCAGTATTGCAATAGGGTGAATTTCGTTTAACAGCGTCTGTAGCGATACTCGAATCCGTCAAATAATAGAACGTAGTGTACTCATGATTTAAACATGCCTAATATAGCGACTTGATACGTAAGAACAATAACGGACGAGTTGGCATCACGTAAATCGCAATGATTTCGAAAGAAAAGTACATACGAGTTCTTTCATCAACGTAAAAGTGACTTACCAAGGCGAAGAAGTTTGTGTGGCAATCCTCGAGACTTGCACCGTTTGTTTGGTGATTTTGGTGCGTCATGGTAGTCCGGGACACTTCATTTTCGTTTCACAACACTAAAAACAGTCCAAATCTCAAAGAAACCACTCAAAATGTAATAATCATCACCAACATTTAGTGAAGTTTTCACCTTTCAATGGCGACTGGAAAATGGCGGATAGGAAACAACAACCCAAGCCGATAGTGCTGCCACCGGCGGCAGCTCAAGAGAAACTGATTTCATCCAGAAACTTTCGAACGTTCCGTTTAACGTTTCTGTACCTCACGAATCCTAACGATAAATCAATACATTTTTACGTGAACAACATTTCAGAAGTTTCGTGAAATGTATGAGATCAGAATTTCGTCAAATTACACAAATACTACCAGAAAGTTAGGTTTTAGCGAAACACTCTATTGATTTCAGATTCTTCTATTACTTTTAGAAATAATTTGAATCATTAAAAAATGCGTGAACTAGACTACATCTCAAGTAAATTGCTGTCATCCAAGTCGCTACTATCAATGTCATTGTCAGTTGGATTTTTTTTTTAATTTGTACACTTTTGCGGAGCGGATCATAGCGGAATTCAATGTCAATCAATTGTCAAATTTGTCAATAACATTTTCAGATGTCAATGTCAATTCATGTCAGTGGTTCAATTCAATCTATCGGTATCGAGTTAGGTTTGAGAAAGTTTAAAAATTGTTTAATTTAAATGTTGTAAACTTTAATAATTGTTTATTAATAATAATTCATTTTAGTCTTTGCTGTTCTGATAAGATGTTAAAAAACGTGCTGTTTACTCTTCCTCGAAGAAATTTACAGGTTATGATTGTGATACTATAACGTTTGTTTATTCATAGATTTATTATCCCAGCAGTGGGAGGATTAATTAAAGGTTGCCTATTGATGTCTCATATTTATAGTTTTTTTTATTAAATTCACAGGTAGTTTCAGTCAGATTTGTCCAAAAGAAATACCCTAAAGAAGATAAGAAGCTTCAAGCAGCTGCAGAATCTTTAGCATCTAGAGGGTGAGTATCAACAAAAATATTAAAATTGTACTCCATTGTAAATTTACTTGTAGTAGATTGCTTTTAATACTTTTAAGGAATAGCTATGTAAATACTATCTACGTTTTCTTTTACCATCAAACCAAACTTAAAATAAGTATGTAGGTACTACTTAAAAGAAGTTATAACAATATTATTGCATTTAGTTTTCTACGACCTACAAAGCCATGGGATCCTCCTACCAACATCGAAGACACCATCCTGGAGATATGTTCCAGTAACGGACTACACCCAGACTCGGAGTTCAATGGTCTTGATGTTAAGTTTACAGTTTTGAAGGCATGTTCTGAAGAAACAGGTCATAGTGTGCCAAATTCCTTACTGCACACTATTGAAACTGTTGGTATGTTATAAATTTACTGTTGCTTATCTGCTTTAAACAAAAATATAGATTGGTCCGACTTGTTACGGTTACTTATTTTTTTAGTTATTCAGCTCAACTACTAAACTTTGCCATGTTCTGACAAAAAATAGCCTGAATCTGAACCAGAACTTAAAATGGGTGTACAAAAAACAGTAAAAAATAAAATTTGGACTGATAAATAATGTATGTTGTAGTATGTACAAGGGCATCCAATTATCAGTCAACCATCTTTCATGTCTCTAATAATACTGCCTGTCAATTATTATCAATACTGCCTATTCTTAACGTTGGAATGAGATAAGAAATAAAAATAAGAAACACAATAAACATACAGTGATTTTCGGGTAAAACAACGATGAAGGGACCACTGTAATTTCGCCGTTATATCCGAAAGTCATTACAGGCAAAGGGAAAGAGATACGTATATGTAGTTGCAAAAGTTTACTTAACACTCAGAATATCACTTTGTAACTGAACCATAACGAAAGGTACCTACACACATAAACCTACCTAGCTAATATCTGTAAACAAAAAAAAGGTGCTGACCATCTGTGTGAATGTAAACAAAAGATATGAAAGCTCTTTGTGTCTTTAACAGACGCACCGACTCCCGGTCGCAATATCTGCATGGGATTTCCAGGAATTTGTTACTAATAAGTCATTAAAAAACAGCCGCTACAACCGAACTCGGCGTTACATCCGAAGTCGCTATTAGCACATGAATTTAGTACTAAAGTATGCTTTAAATTCACGGGACTTGGATTGCACGTCGCTATAGCGAAATGGTCGCTAAAACCAAGGTCGTAATAAATGAAATCCACTGTATTTCTTTTTCAGATGATCTGAAGCAGTTCTATTTGACTCCAGTAGACACGAAAACGCCGTTTGATGCGTTAACCAAAATGGAACTGCCTAAAAACTTGCATGTCCAGTCTAACTACGTCAGATTTCATCCAGGTGAGATGCTTTTGTAATTATGACCGATCTACAATGTGACTCATTTTATCAGCATACTTGGGATAGTTAAATTTTCGACAGGCCCTAAAAATATTCGAAACCAACGTCATTATGGTGGCTTGGCTCCCTTACTCCAATATAAAAATTGGTTACACTTTCAAACAAATAAGTAATTCAAAATGTTTTATTTGCTGAGTTACCAGACATAATTTTATGATGTTGCTGAACCAGTTGCTGGTCTGATGCAATAATAATGTCCTTCAAAAAATAACTGCTTCTTTTAACTTTAATAAAACTTACAGAACTAAACTGTTATAAAATTTACAGAGACGGATTCCATGTTCAATGGTGTATCAGCTTTCCCCAAGAGCTCCACAATAGTGACTGGCTTGAAATCGAGAAAGAAGTATGAAGGTTACACTGCAAAGAGGTCCTGGCCATGAGCTTATGTAACAATAAACTGATAGTAGGTACTAATAAGTTAAGTAATAGAGTGTAGATTTAATAAATATGTTATTATGAAAAGATCTGTATAATTTATTTAACCTGCGCGAATATCTGGTCAGGGCCATTTTTATATTCATTAATTCCTCAGAATTTTCCCTATTACATGGAGTATGATTTATTCAATGCATATTATCATGTACAAGTATTATTATTAATAAAATGTGTATGCATTGTACCGCCCCCACGTAGGTGCGATGAGGGGAGGAAGATGATGATTAATAAGAACGTACATAGCGCACGCATAGTTGAGCCCCGCGGTTTCACCTATGTTTTCCGGGATAAAAAGTAGTCTATATGTTAATCCAGGGTATAAGCTACCTCCATACCAAATTTCACTCAAATCCGTTCAGCCGTTTTTGCGTGATTAACCAAAAAAAGATTAAGCTTTGAAATTAACAATATTAATAGGAAAGATTATAGGAGAAAGTAGTAAGTAAAGTAGGATATCAGGTTAGACGAAGCAAGCAAAATATGCATAATAAAACTCTAGTCAGATAGGCGAGCGAAGTAGTGGAAATTAGTATACCTACTACTAGTGTACCACGGTTACATCTGCGCGGTAATGAAAACTTTTTTAAGTTCAAAAAACAGCAGAACTCACTGAAAATGTATCTATGTGCTAACCCAGGACATAAGCTTTCTCTATTCTAAATTTCATTAAAATCGGTTCAGCAGTTATGGGAACACAAACACGCCAATTATAATATTAGTAGGATAGGCTGGATAGGATAGAGTAATAGAATTGAATAGTCGCTCTTGAATGACCTGTGCCTGCTCAAGTGGCTCATAGAAAAACCAGCCAAGTGCGAGTCAGACTCACGCACGAAGGGTTCCGTATCTATAAAAACGGCAAAAAAATCCCTTAAATGTTTATTTTATTCTGTTTTTTAGTATTTGTTGTTATAGCGGCAACAGAAATACATCATCTGTGACAACTGTCTAACTATAATGGTTCATGAGATACAGCCTGGTGACAGACGGACGGACAGCGGAGTCTTAGTAATAGGTCCCGTTTTACCCTCTGGGTACGGAACCCTAAAAATTAAACGACGAAAACGTGTCTACCTCTTTTATGTTTATTAAGGTTTATGTTGTTTATTTACTCATTCAGCCGGCGACACGCCTAGCGTGTCCTCACGAATTCCAGGGCGAGTTGGGCAGGACATGTTGCCAGGCAGAGTAATGGCAGGTGGACCAAAACGTTAACGGATTGGTGGCCGCGTACCGGTAAACGAGGCGTTGGTCGTCCCCCCGCTCGTTGGGTCGACAATATTATAATAATGTGGATGAAACGTGGACAAGATTAGTACAGGCCCGGGATGAGTGGCGTATCAGAGGAAAGGCCTATGCTCAGCCGTGGGCGATACCAGGCTGATAATGATGATGATGTATGATGTTCTACTTGCCGTAAATTATCGTGTCACCAAATATAAATATTGTGTTGTACATTATCTTCAGACAATTACAACCCGACAAATTTGACATTTAAAGAGTTGAGGTTAGAAATTACGGTGAAATTGCTTGATGAATTTTGTTGTGAAACTATTTTTTTCTGCTAATTCTTAAATACAACCATCGAAATGATAAGTGCTTAAGAATGAATGTGCTATTAGTCTTGTGTTTGATTTTTGTGGCAATATATTCATGCGTTTCATGGTAAGTGCAATATTTTTATCTATTGTTTTCTATTATTGTTTTTGTTTTGTCGACTGATTCATTTCGCTGTGTATATTTTTAGGCTGTTGCCGACGCTGTTGGCATGGCTGTTCATAAGAAAGTACCATATAAAGCTAAAGATAGGCAGAATCGCCGTGCCGAAACTTATCCTCAAAGATGTGAGCTTATCAAAGGATGGGTATTCTATTGTAAGTAATTAACACCTCGCATAGTTTACATCATGAACAATTAAAACGTTCATTTCAAATGTAGGCAAAAAAAATCAGTCAGAAGTATTCATATATATGCAGCAATTCAAATGTATTCAAATTCTAATATAAACACAATTTATACATTATAATACAACTGTAAATCTGTCTGTCCTTTTATTAGCACATTATTACGCTGAAATTACTAAGTCCATTTTAATAAAACTAGGTTTAGTAACTATTTATATTATGTTTATCTTCTATTCTAACTAGATTGATGCTTTTAGCACATCAACGAGCTATCTTTCCAAAGTAGCTGTTTTAACTCGGAGATCAACAAGTTGGTGTCAGTTGTCATCCGTGGAGTTGAACTGACCAACCATGTTGAAGAAAAACGTAGTGTTGTGGTGGAAACCATTCTCAAACCACTGCTGTCAAAGCAAAACTCTTCATCCAGAGGGGAAGTGAACGAAATGGCGGAAGAAAGCAATATGCTTGGTAGGGAACTGGCTGCATTGACAAACAGGAAGTCGATGGACTTCAGAGATAAAAAATTGCCGCACAGCTTAATCATGTTCGCTCAGGTATTGTTAAAAATTGTTGTTTTTTAATTTCAAGCCTCCAAATTGACTCTGACACTTTTTCTTCTTGTTCATAGTTAACAAATACTTTGCAAAAAGTAATCCATTATCATTTATTAACACTTGAAAAATTGCAAGTTAAAAAAAGATTACAATGATAACTTGCAACTAATAAAAACTTGTAAATTCAACAGTTCATGGGAGTCCACATTTTCGATGCAAATGTGACCGTACATTGCGGCACTCCAGACCAGCCTTTCTCTCTCCACGCTAGCGCGGGCGAAGTCCACGCTGACGGGGCCGCTGGAGGCCCGGCGCGGGCCCTGGTATTCTCTACTAAAGTGGTGGACGGTCACGCGGCGATAGTTGGCAAAGAAAGGCTGGGGGAAGCAGCATGTAGTTTCGTTATTGAAGGAACTGTTAAGGCAGATGGGCCCTTGAATGTTGAGGTAATTTTATTATACATATATATATTATCTAGCTGCAGTTTGATAAATCTGGCCTTCATTATAAAAAAATCAGTGTTTTGCCAGCATTTTTACTTTGTTCAACATGACATTTGCCATTATTTGGTATTTAAAACGAGTGTGAAAGCACACTCAAAAAACTTTTCATTTACAGAAAATTCATGCAGCAGTAAGCAATACAACAATAACATTCCAAGATGAACTGTACCAGTTCTTACAGAAGCACAAGAAGCGGAAGCCAAATCACGTTCAGCCTTCTCTGGAGGATGATATGAGCACTCTTGTAGAGAGATTGTCACCGTTGATACCTAAGGTCTGTGAGACATGTAGAATTTTTGTTAGAAATAAAAACTATAAGAGCTTACATACATTATTTCTAATTAAACCCACTCTTCTGTGGATCAATCCAGTGGTTTAGGATTTTAAAGATAAAAATATTCTAAGTTCTTCTTTTGAATGGACACAACTTCTGTATACTTTTGTTATAATTAAACACGGGAATACTCACGTAAAAATATACTCGTTTGGTTTGGAGTGCCAAACGAGACGCAACCGCGAGCGCGTCACGTTTGTAAACTCGCCTGATGAAGGTCACCGAATGTGACCGAAACTAGTCGTAGTAGACGACTTAATTTTTACGTGAGTATTCCGTGTTTATTTTTACGTATAACAAAAATGTGTTAGTTAGTTTCCATAGTAAAACTTCTGTATAATCGATTCAACAAAAAAAAAAAATGTTTGGTTTTATATCTGGTAAAAAAAACTCTATGCTGTTATGATAAGTTCTAAGCTAAGGATGTTGTTTTTTTTAAACTTGTTGAGTATAGTATTCAATACAGGAATGTATGTTATTTCAGATCTTTAGTCTAAAAATAGACACAACAAGAATTGGTTGCTTTGACAAAAGTACATGCACCGGTTTTGAGATGTCACTGCAGAGCTTACAAGTAAGTCTAATTGATTCTTTCTCTTTTGTAACAATTTATCTTAATTAATTACTCAATATACTTGACACTTTCAAATCTCTGCTGACGCCTAATGTTGACCACAGCGATGGGCAAATATGACGCCTTCTCCTAAAACATTGAATTAATTTATTTTATCGATTACATAGTAAAAGACTCCTTGCTTTAATCCTTATTTCACGTTCATCAATCAACCAACTGAGTTCCCAACCGCTGCAATGTTGCCCTACCTCCAGGTGAACTCAAGGTTCAGCGCAGCATCAATCCACCTGGACGCCAGAGGGCGCGAGGTATCAGCCCTGCCGCAGGTTTACGTGGCCTTCCAGATGGACCAGTACCAGCTCACGGCTGACGATGACCAGCTGCTGTTCTTGAACAAGCTCAAACTTGATGCCAAGGTATTGGGAAATCAAGGAATCAGTCTCTTCATCTGTTGTCTAGTTGTTTATTTGAAGTCATTCTTTCTGATAATTTTGGGTCAACCTTGCTGTAAGGACCTAGGTTAGCATTTTAGATGATTTGTGTCTGAGTGATTGCTTCCGAATTTTTGTACATTGTATCATTTACTGGTTTATTATACAGTTTTTTTTTAACCTTTTATATTGTTATTTTTTAAGTCAATAATTTTATTGTTGCAGCTAGAAAAAGGCGTCCTCAATTTATATCTGATAATCAGTACACTGAATGTATCATACACCCACAGTAAGATGATAAAGTGGTACTCATCAATTTTGGATAAAAAGAAAAAATCACAAGCTCTACAAATAAAAGATTTACCTGCAAAAGGTAAGTTAATGGTATTCTTCACTTTTATAAAGAAAAATAATAGGTTAAGGTCCTTCGAGCTAATCAGGGCTGCTTGTGTGCTATGTATATAAATATAAAAAAAATGGTTTTTGTAATATAGTGTTATGTCCAGGCTCTGTGACGCCGGCGTGGCTGGCGCGCGTGTTCGCGGCGTGCGTGGTGCAGGGCTGCGCCGAGCTGCGCGCCGTGTGTGTGCGCGCGCGGCTGCCGGCGGGGCGCGCGCTCGCGGGGGGCTGCGCCGGGGTCAAGGTCAAGCTGGACCAGCTGCTGGACACTAGAGGTGGGCTGCGGGCCTGGCAGGGCTGGGGACGGGTTGTCTATCACCCTTCGCCTCGATGTGACGAAGTTAGAATATGAATGTTTGTCTCTTTCTTGCGGAATAAAACCGGTGGAAATACGTGCTAGGCCTGATGATAGTTGTGTCCTACTTACGTGCGTAGCGCAGAATTGACCTCATGGCACAGAATTCTTCTTATTTCATAGGGTCTCGCAGTTATGTACTTCTTACTCAATATGATCATCGAGAAATGATGTCCAATTTTTAGCGTAATTTTTCAGCTTAGTGTTTGTGGTGGTCCTAAGGTCTTACAGTTACCCAAGACATCAGGGCTAGCCTGACACCAGCCGGCCAATACGAATTAGAGTCCTATTACCGACGACATATCCGGATGAAAAGTCTCTCATCCATAACTAAGATCTTTGTTTGCAGAGGACGCGTACCGCAGCTCGGTGGGGCGCATGGTGGTGGGGTCGCGGCACTGGAGCGCCGAGCTGCTGGTGGACGGCGGCTGGGCGGCGGCGGGCGGCGCGGCGCGGGGCGCGCGCGAGGCGCCGCCGCGCCGGCACCACGCCTGGGGCTCCGCGCTGCTGGCCGTGGCGCTCGTCAAGTGGGGCTCGCACCCGCCGCGGGACTCCAAGGTGGACATCGATTCTAAATATATTTTGTGCCGGCTGTGTAGTTGAGCGCGAGGCGTTGCACAGTAGATATTACTAGATATCCTTGGGGGTTGCCGGGTTGGTGAGGCTAGTTTGGTAGAGTTGATAAGTTCAATTCTCTACTCTGCTTAAACCGCTCACCTGTAAACCTGTTCATGCCGTGAAACGTAAGTTATGGTTTTGAGATGCCGCTGTCAGTGACCATAGATGCGGCCATAAAAAGTGGCTGATTCTATCTTAAAGTCAAGGTTTCTCTCCGGCCGAGTCAGATCATAGACTCCAAAACATTACCTGTAGGAAAGAAAAAGAAAATTGCAAAGTTTGACCCATCCATCTTCCACAGGTAGAAGCAATGATGGACTGTCTACGCCTGGAATGGAGCACCGTTTTAGCCGAAACCATCATATCCCTCTACGACTGCATACAAGAGTACAGCACCCCCACCCGCCCTGTAACCCCGCCCCCCGAGCCCCCCGACTCACCCTTCAACATCGCGGTGAACGTAGCTCTGTCGCATATAAACCTGTTCCTCATAGTGAATGAGTCGATGTGTCTGATGACGCGGATAGACGCGGTGACGTTGGAGAAGACTGTGCATAAGTCGGGAGCGGTCATATCGGGTCTGAAAGTGGTGGACATGGTGCCTTATAAGGGTGAGTACACATATACAAATTATCTTTCATTAGTTCATTGCTAGGCGTGGGAAGACGTATCCGTGAGATAGCCAATGGGAAAGTCTTAGTCTTCGCAATCAGTGATTTCCTTTATTTTGGACAAGTATTCGTCGGGATGAAAATCTCGTAAAGCGCTATTATTATTGAAGGTCAATCATTGGAGAACATGGATTTAAACCAACTTTGATTTCATAACATACGAACGACAGTGTTAGAGTCGTAACGTCGTAACAATAGTTCTCTTTCAGGGAACATGCACTGCCAGCGATCCGACGAAATCCCCACCACATTCTTCCACGTGAAACTTGCCAGAATCGAGCACGTACCTTCCAAGGAAACCAACTCCGCCCTTCTAGATTTTCAGTTCCTCGAGTGTGTCGATTTCGAATGGAGCGCAAACCTACATCTCAAGATACTCACTTTTGTAAGAGCTTTGAACGGTTTCAAGCAACAGATCAAAGAAAGGAGGAACAGAGATAGAGAAACGAGTGTGAAGGAAAAGAAAGGGAGAGCGCTAGATTGGAGGGTTACGTTTAAGAACGAGACGAATTTGCTGCTGATACTATCTGAAGAGAATACTATGATATTCGGGACTGGTGAGTTGAAGTGAAATATAATTTTTAGCCACCGAGGCAAAAAGTGGTGTTATACCTAAGTTATAAAGTATTGTAGGTCCCAAACAAATGGACCGATTTTGATGATTTTTTTGTATGTTAGGTGACTTGATCGAGATTGTTTCTAGCTATTACTCAAGAATATCTCAGCTTCTACTTCAGCTTTTTGAAGATACATATATTGGCTCTTTTCTAGTCGTATTTTTATTAAATTTTGATTAAAGTCCTTGTTCCATAATATTAATTTACTAAAACAGTTTGCGCTGCGTTTGCGTATATGAAATTACTAAACGACACTTCGAAAACCAAGACGTCGCCGTCTGTTGTATACATATACCACTTTTTGCATATTTATAGACGATATGACAGTATCGTACGACCACGTGACCGGGCTCTCCATCCAGTGGAGCAAGCTGTCGGCGGCGCTGAACGGCGCCGAGCTGGTGTCGGTGGAGGGCTACAGCCAGGCGCGCGCCGCCGACGACAAGGAGGCGCGGGCCGAGAGGAGGGCCAGCGAGGGCTTCCAGCTGCTGTGGAATAAGCTGTGGTGAGTCACTTGTTAAATGGTCGTCAGTGATTTCTTTTGCGTATTGACGTTGATTTTTTGTGTAATTTTTATGGTTTTTCAAGTTCACGTTTGCGTAAGAAAAAATAAGAAAAGTAATAAAGTAAACTATTTCGCAAAACCTTGCATCACATCACATTTCATTCTCAAATAATTAAATTAACCAAAAAAATTGCCTAATTTGCAAGGTGATGTAACAATGTTTGTCGCATAACGCCTCCAATCTGTGTCAAACGGGAATTCTGACATACAACCAAAAAATTGTCTAAAAGTACCCCAGTATTTTTCCCCCAGGGCAGTAAATGTAGACTCTGTCAGAGTGATCTTCCCATACAAGCATCGGTTCGCGGAGGCAGTACAAGGAGACTTCGTGTCTCTCTTCAAGTGGGTTAAGATGGTTCACGATATCAAGAAGAAGCCCTTCACCGCTGAGAGTCCTTTGCCGAGCGACTTGCACATCAAGGTAAATTGAACTTTATTGTAAGAAGGTGTGGTTGGTGTTTCCAAAGCTGATTGTTCAAATTACGATATCAAGAAGAAACTTTTTACCTTTGAGAGTTTGAAGTCTTGAACTTTATTTTAATTTAAAAGCTTACATGTTGTTATGTGGTTTTGTAGATCGAAGAGTTCGTCGTAGAAATGAGTGACGATCCGTTCGAGGTAAAGCTGAGAGATAACTACGAACTTTTGGAAGACGAGTACAAGGAGAGTCAGAAACGAAGGACTATGCTGGACGCGAAGGTATTATCGATTCTGTGTTTGTACGGAGAGTGAATACCTTTTCCGAAATTTCGTGGTTGATAAACGCAAAAAAGCAAAGTTTATTTTTATTGGTTAAATAGGTTTTATTAACGAAACTAATTGCGTGATAGAAGTGACAAAAATAAGTGTAACATCGACAGACAGGCAGACATCAGACTCTCATCATTAGGGTTCCTTTTTACCGGTATACACTCATTTGCTAGAATTTCATTTGCCATAATTTTATCTGCTATACTGGTCAACAGACATAATATTGTTTCTCATAATTTTATATGTAATACTCATTGTTTACTATATTAGTCACGTGCTAGAAACTTTGTTTTCCATAAAGTCAATTTCAATAACATCATTTGTTATCATCATTGTAAGGCGTAATTATCATATGCCATAACATCATTTGCCATCGAAATTACTTCTAGAAAAAAACCATAAAATCGGTTTAAACTAAACGATCAATAGGTTAGGTTAGGTTAGAACATGAAAAACAACGCACGAGCCGAGCGAGCGTAGCGAGCGTGCCGCGGCAGCGGCCGGCGAAGTGCTAGAAAGCCAATCGCTTTTTAGGAAAAGGCGTTAGGTTAATTTTCTACGGAAGCGACTTGGATCAATCATAGTGATAAGTAGGTATTAGAAATAAAAACGATCAATAGGTTAGGTTACGTTATGTTAGAACATGAAAAACAACGCACTAGCCGAGCGAGCGTAGCAAGCGTGCCGCGGCAGCGGCCGACGAAGTGCTAGAAAGCCAATCGCTTTTTAGGATAAGTAGGTAATAGAAATAAAAATGATCAATAGGTTAGGTTATGTTAGAACATGAAAAACAACGCACGACCCGAGCGAACGTAGCGAGCGTGCCGCGGTAGCGGCCGGCGAAGTGCTAGAAAGCCAATCGCTTTTTAGGACAAAAGCGTTAGGTTAATTTCTACGGAAGCGACATGGATCGATTATAGTGATAAGTATGTATTAGAAATAAAAACAATTTTAAAATATAATCATACTGTCATAATATATTTATTACAATTCACCTTTTACTTATTGCAAATACAAATTTGATGCTAAAGCATTCAAAAACTCTTTTTTTGTATATTCGTCTTTATTAGACAATATTTCATTGATTTTGAAATTAATTTCAATTAATTTTGTGAAATTAATTTAGTATGGCGTTGAAATATTCTGTTAAATAATATTATTGCAATTAATAAAATGGATAATAATACGTATGGCACTCGTATCATTATGAAATCTAATGTACGGGCAAACAAGAGTATGTCACATAACTTTTATGGTAAACAAACAATTCGGGCAAATGAAATTCGGGCAAGTAAAATTCGGGCATTTGAGAATTATTGCTTATATTCTTCGGGCAAACATTAGACAACCCTTTTTACCATTTCGGTACGGAACCCTAAAAAGAGAAATATCTCGTGCGCAGGTGCAAGAGCTATGCAAACCCCACCTGTTCCTGCCAGCGCGCAAGATCGAGGAGCTGTACGCGGCGCTGCGGGAAAAGGACGCGCAAATATACGTGCAGCGGAGCCGGGCGGCGCCGCCGCCGCGCGTGCGGCTCGTGGCGTGCTGCCTGGCGCGCCTGCGCGTGCTGGCGCTCGCGGACCCCGGCCTGCACGGGGCCGCGCGCGCCGCCGCGCGTCTGCGGGCCCTCGACGGGGACAGGTGATCGGAAACTACATGGATTTTTTTATGCTATTGAGTGACGTTGTCAAATGTCACGTTTGACCATAACAGGTCAGCGGGTATACACCCATTTGCTAGAATTTCATTTGCCATAATTTTATCTGCTATACTGGTCAACAGACATAATATTGTTTCTCATAATTTTATATGTTATACTCATTGTTTACTATATTAGTCACGTGCTAGAAACTTTGTTTTCCATAAAGTCAATTTCAATAACATCATTTGTTGTCATCATTGTAAGGCGTAATTATCATATGCCATAACATCATTTGCCATCGAAATTACTTCTAGAAAAAAACCATAAAATCGGTTTAAACTAAACGATCAATAGGTTAGGTTAGAACATGAAAAACAACGCACGAGCCGAGCGAGCGTAGCGAGCGTGCCGCGGCAGCGGCCGGCGAAGTGCTAGAAAACCAATCGCTTTTTAGGACAAAGGCGTTAGGTTAATTTTCTACGGAAGCGACTTGGATCAATCATAGTGATAAGTAGGTATTAGAAATAAAAACGATCAATAGGTTAGGTTAGGTTATGTTAGAACATGAAAAACAACGCACGAGCCGAGCGAGCGTAGCGAGCGTGCCGCGGCAGCGGCCGGCGAAGTGCTAGAAAGCCAATCGCTTTTTAGGACAAAGGCGTTAGGTTAATTTTCTACGGAAGCGACTTGGATCAATCATAGTGATAAGTAGGTACTTATTAGAAATAAAAACGATCAATAGGTTAGGTTATGTTAGAACATGAAAAACAACGCACGAGCCGAGCGAGCGTAGCGAGCGTGCCGCGGCTGCCGCGGCAGCGGCCGGTGAAGTGCTAGAAAGCCAATCGCTTTTTAGGACAAAGGCGTTAGGTTAATTTCTACGGAAGCGACATAGATCGATTATAGTGATAAGTAGGTATTAGAAATAAAAACAATTTTAAAATATAATCATACTGTCACTTGGATGTATTTGAAATTAATTTAGTATGGCGTTGAAATATTCTGTTAAATAATATTATTGCAATTAATAAAATGGATAATAATACGTATGGCACTCGTATCATTATGAAATCTAATGTACGGGCAAACAAGAGTATGTCACATAACTTTTATGGTAAACAAACAATTCGGGCAAATGAAATTCGGGCAAGTAAAATTCGGGCATTTGAGAATTATTGCTTATATTCTTCGGGCAAACATTAGACAACCCAGGTCAGCGTTACCCAGAATTTTTGACTCTTGTAGTTCAAGACCATAGCATTGTGCTTGTCACCCTGAGATACAATAGCGTGGTAAATTTAGACATCTGACCTTACATTAATTCCCACCCAGCTGAAAATTAGTAGGATTGTTCAGAACACCATCATAAATGAAACCTAAAAAGTCCTCATCGATCCGATACATGCAAAAATTTTTACTCCGGGTAGAAGATCACCAAAACGGGTTTTTGCGATTTCGCGATTACAAGATGTATAATCTCGTTATTGCTCTGAAATTTCATTATCTGTGGTATATTATTATTGATCGTGTGCTATCGAGTATCGTTTGGTATTCAATACAGTGGCTTTACGCAACTAAAAAGTGCTTATGTATTTTGCTAACTACCGCACAATGCTGCTAACTTAGATATGTATGTAGATTTCAAGATGTTGCGCTACGTGTTTGAGCGTTGTGTTCGTTTGGCCCTTAGCCCGTGGCCCGAGGACGGGCTGGAGTTCACGACGCTGTGGTGCCGCGGCGTGAGCGCGTCGTGCGCCACGTGGCAGCTGCGGCTGCGGGACTTCCCTCAGCCACTGCTCAGCATGACGGCGCTGCGGCTGTGGGGCACACTGGCCGCCGCCGAGGAGGCGCCGCCGCCCAGAGGTGAGCTGGCGCCGCGCGGGCACGGGACTGCGGTAGTGGGACACTCGAATAGTGGTGTTATATCAAGACACTATGCGAGATCCACTGATACCGGAACACTTGAGTTGACAGAAATATTTTTTTTATTGTTTGTTTTTCTGTGCTTTTTCTTTTCTTTTGCTGTTATAGTTTTTGTGTTGTTACCCTAAATTTTCTATATGATCACGTTTTTCTCTATGAT
This sequence comes from Alcis repandata, assembly GCA_949125135.1. Lineage (NCBI taxonomy): Eukaryota > Metazoa > Arthropoda > Insecta > Lepidoptera > Geometridae > Alcis > Alcis repandata. Next base: position 1,495,770 of record OX421226.1, on the reverse strand, counting down.
TGTGAAGTATGAAGTGGTGGTTGTCACATTCAACACTGAAGTCATGGTAATAAGTGGGTATGTCCCCCAGCGGTCCGCACGGTGGTGGTGGACCAGGGCGCCCCCTGGGGCCCGGCGCTGCTGGAGCGCAGCATGATGCCGCTCAAGTGGTACTACGACCTGTGCTGCGAGATGCAGAACTACAGCTACGCTTTCGGGCCTTGCTGGGAGCCCGTCATCGCACATTGCAACCTCTGTGAGTACAAAACACTCTGGCCCAACAACACTAAGTTTTTTTTTTGTATTTGCTTTTTCGTGAACACCAGTTTTCATTTACCAAAGTTCTTAACCGATATTTGATATGCAATATTCAGAGGTCGAAGGACCATAATATTAGAAGTACTACTTCCTGAGGTGTAAAAAATAAAGCTAACATTATTATTTAAAAAAAGTTACTGGTTTTATGGTTATTATTATCAAATGTTAAGGCAAAAACTGAATTTGAAGCTGACTAACAAAAAAATTACATCCTCAGCGTTTGACCAAGTATCCCGGCCTTCCCTGGACCCGTCAGCCCCCTTGGCCTGGTGGGACAAAGTCCGCCTGCTCTGCCACGGGCGGCTCACTCTCCACTGCGCCAAGTTCACCTGTCTGCTGCACGTGTCGCTAGACCCGTACAACACTACTGAGGAGATGGAGCTCACATGGAGCGACCTGGTGCTGGACTGGACTAATGGTATATGGATTTTCTAGTTAAGGAGCTACCCAAGGTGTAATAAACATCTGTTTTTTCTTCTTTTAGAAATGCTTGTGAAGTGTTACATGGCTAATGAGCTTAACAATAGAAATGGAATAGAATTGAATGCCTGTAAGAGATCGTTCTTAGTTAAAAAGGCCACTTGTTGGTGTACTAGTTTCGAAGCGTTATTTCAGCATTTCAGAGATTCTACGTGGTTAAATTTGTTAAAATGTGGTGTAACCTTTTTTAGTTTGACAAATGACGATGATGAGTTTTTGCATCGTGAAGTCGGCATTTGATCACCAACTCGGCCGTCTATGAAACCCCCCTCCCCCAGGTAAGCTGGGCTTCCTGGGCTCGCTGGACGTGTTCGTCCGCACCGCCAGCAAGTACGACGACTGCCGCGTGCTGCACGTGCCGGCGCTGCGCCTGTCCGCCAAGCTGGGCTGGCAGTGCGTGGCGGAGCCCAGGGACCACCACGCGGTGGCGCCGTGCGCGCCCACGCGCCTGCCCGAGTACTCCAGCAACCAGGTACTGACACCGCAAGCTGGGCTGGCAGTGCGTGGCGGAGCCCAGGGACCACCACGCGGTGGCGCCGTGCGCGCCCACGCGCCTGCCCGAGTACTCCAGCAACCAGGTACTGACACCGCAAGCTGGGCTGGCAGTGCGTGGCGGAGCCCAGGGACCACCACGCGGTGGCGCCGTGCGCGCCCACGCGCCTGCCCGAGTACTCCAGCAACCAGGTACTGACACCGCAAGCTGGGCTGGCAGTGCGTGGCGGAGCCCAGGGACCACCACGCGGTGGCGCCGTGCGCGCCCACGCGCCTGCCCGAGTACTCCAGCAACCAGGTACTGACACCGCAAGCTGGGCTGGCAGTGCGTGGCGGAGCCCAGGGACCACCACGCGGTGGCGCCGTGCGCGCCCACGCGCCTGCCCGAGTACTCCAGCAACCAGGTACTGACACCGCAAGCTGGGCTGGCAGTGCGTGGCGGAGCCCAGGGACCACCACGCGGTGGCGCCGTGCGCGCCCACGCGCCTGCCCGAGTACTCCAGCAACCAGGTACTGACACCGCAAGCTGGGCTGGCAGTGCGTGGCGGAGCCCAGGGACCACCACGCGGTGGCGCCGTGCGCGCCCACGCGCCTGCCCGAGTACTCCAGCAACCAGGTACTGACACCGCAAGCTGGGCTGGCAGTGCGTAGCCGAGGGACTACCAGCTCAATATGCCACATGACCAGAACGTTAAAGTTCAAAATTCCATAAGTAAACCACTAAGTAAAGCTCATAAACTCTGACCCCCAGTCAGTGGTGAAACCCAGAATTTGTTGTGGGAGCTTGTACAGTAAAACCGTTGGGCAGGTAGGTATGTAAGCCATTATAGCGCCTGGTTTGTTTGGCCAAATCAATGTACAATCAACCAGGCAGGCAAAGGATAAACTAAATTCGACAGTAATAATAATATAAGTAAAGTTGAATATCGTCTTTAAAACTGTTGATAATTGTTTTAGGAACACGACTCGTATCGCGCATTCCGCTCCCAAGGTCTGGACCTGCACATAACCTTGGAAACCAAACCCATCGACAAGGACAGTCCCGGACCCATACTGTTGCTTTACGGAAGTACACTCAGGTAAGCCGATATACATCATATATTCGTGTCTAAGTTTTATGAAGTCGTTGTCATAGACGTCAACGACTTCTTACACCATAGACTAGTTACCAAATTCAAACAGGTCTGTCAGGAATGCACTTTCTTTATTCAGTTATAGGCTTGCGTTTGACCGCCATCACGCCTGATAGAGAACGATACAATACAATAACTTTATTCACAACAAAAAGGAAAATGATAAACATAAAAATAATTGGCTGTGACATACAAACAGACAGACACCAGTCTCGCCTTAAGAGTTCTTCTCCGAAGGAAGTTCATAACCCTAAGAAACAGCGGTAAAAAGCAATGATTCGGTCTGCGATGGAGCACGCTTGCTTAGAAGAAACTGATTCTCTCGCAACTTGAACACACTCAGATTATATCCATCGGAAAACACCCACTCGGGCAGAGCATTTCGAACTCTAGCGGTACTGTAATTACGTTCTTGATGTGCACAGATGGTTCGAGAGCCTGAAGCTGATCCTGTCGGGCGTGACGCGGCCCACGCGGCGCGGGCGCATCTTCCGCAACGTGCGGCCGCGCAAGCCGCAGCTGTCGCGCCACTACCGCACGCTCAACGTGTCCGTCACGCTGCACAACTTGCAGGTACCTACTACTCAAACCAACACTTCTTAAAAAAAAAAAAAATTGTGTCCGAAACAAACGAAAATCTTTGAAGTCAGCGATTTCATTAATCCTAAGGTTTTCTTCCCTGAGAGCTTCTCGATCGAAGTTCGAGTTCGGTCGATGTTTAATGTGGAGTAACTGAGTCCCAATAAAAGTGTATCTTAGAATGTCGAACAGAGTACAGGTATGATATCGTAGGTAGGTATGGACGGCCCATTCATGAGTTTACCCAGTTCCGTCTCCCGTAGGTATTCTTCTGGCCCTCTCTTTAACCCAGTCCCGTCTACCCCAGGTGTTCTTCTGGCCCTCTTCTTTAACTTAGTCCCGTCTTCGCAGGTGTTCTACTGACCCTCTACTTTAACCAGTCCCGTCTTTCCAGGTGTTTTACTGGTCCTCATCTCTAACCCAGTCCCGCCCCCGCAGGTGTTCTTTTGGCCCTGCTCTATAGCAGTATTATTCCGCAGGTGTTCTACTGGTCGTCGTCGTCCCTGCAGCGCGGCATCGAGCTGCTCACGGCGCGCGTGACGTCGTGCTCGCGGCACCGCCTGGCGCTGCTGGCGGCGCCGGCGCTGGCGGCGGGCGCGCTGCGGCGCCGCGCGCGCGCCGACTGGGCCACCGTCTACGTCAACTGCGACCTCAACGACGCGGAGATCTGGCTCAAGACGCTGGCGGCCGCCGCGGACTATAAGGAGAAGGAGAGGGATGACGATGATGTGAGTAGGAATCGAGGTGTTAAATGCGCACGCGCCGATTGGGCCACCGTCTGAAAATTTGTCTGTGCGACCACACAGAAAAATTTAGAAAATTTAATTACAAATCTCACCGTTACCTTTAAGTGAAATAACCTCATCAAAAAGTGACTGAAACTATCCAGAGCGTAGGTCTGAACTGTGACAATTGGTCGAGTGTACATACATACATGTAGCAGACTATATCGCTATGTATTGTCTAAATCCATATAACTACCATATATTTTTGTTCCCTAAAGTCGTCCTCGATGTCCGGCGCGCCCCCCGGCACCGCCATGGAGAAGTGTTACGCGCTGTCCGTGCGCCGTGTCTCGTACGGCCGGGACTCTGCGCTCACTGGTACGACTGAACACATTATATCATCTGTATTATAGTAGCTCACTGATGGTCCAAACAAGTATTCACGTCGGTAGACCCGAAAGGAAAAGGAAGATAAGGGAGACCACAGGAAAACGGACAGACGAAATACCAAAAACTACCGGTCAGAGATCGCTGCTACTTGATAGAGATAGGAAAAAACGGCTTAAAATAGAGGAGGCCTTTACCCACAGAGTGGTCCATAGTTTTCTAAAATACTTTTATTTAAATACAAGAATACAATATAATGTTTGGACATTGGATTTGAACAATAATGTGTTTTTATTTTATTTTATTTTATTTTATTTTATTATTTATTTATCTATCTAATTATCTTGTTCCATTTTATGGCTACATAATGTGTTTCTGCTCAGGGGCTAGCGGCGGCATGGCTGCGGCGACTCCCACGCACCGGTTGGCGGTCCACGACCTGAGAGGCGCCTGGACTAAACTCAATAGAGATCTCGCATTCGCGCTTATTGATACTTACATCAAGAATCAGGTGAGTGGGTTATAGGAAATCTTGTTTCTACCTAGATAGCGACACTAGTCTGCAAGATGCGAACACAACTGAATGACAATTTACATCATAGGTAAAACTTCAGATCGAAGGACCAAATTCGTCTATGAAAACTCGTGATTTGTTTTTGAACTGTTTGGTACAAAATCGTTTCGAGAAGGTACCTAAGTCAGTATAAATTAAAAGGTATTTCAATCTCAATTTCAATTTGTGAGTATTGTGTGTGTTTAGCAACTGAAGAAAAACCTGTCGACAAAGGCGTTGAAAGAAGAGGAGCAGCCCACGTCGTCGCCCAAGCATCAGCGGGATAGTGACGTCATGTCTCCACCACCCTCTGCGGGACAGGTCAGTCAGTTTATTTTTGATTTAGTTGTATTTAAAAATCTTAGTAAAACTTAAAATTATGGGACAGGTAGCTGGGCCAAACAAAAGTTTCTGTGACATTCCATAGTAGTAACTTTTTCCAAAAAAAAAAATTGTCAAATTAGAATGAATATTTTAATTTTTTTTTTGTTCGTCGTCATCTCGATTTTGTCAAGAAGACTTCTTCGTGTCAATTTCGGCATGCAGTAAAGCCGTCGTCACGCCGATGTTATGTTGTCGTGGTGTCCCCAGTCGGGCGGGTCGGGCGGCATGCTGGCGGCGCTGGTGGCGGAGGCGGGCGGCGAGGCGCCCGTGGTGTTCAGCGACGAGCTCAGCGGCGCCGAGGCGGACCCGGCCGCGCACCCGGCGCACCCGGCGCACCCGGCCGCGCACCCGCGCCACCTGCTGGACGACGACAACTCGCACCTCGCCACGCTCAGTACGTACCCCCTGGGAGATACTTGCGGACATATGGCTCGTCTTACATAAGGGGGGTTCGATCACAAATAAGACTACACACGCAGACTTAGAAGAAACCTATTCTTGTCGTTCGTAGGTCGAGTATGGCAGGGCAGGCGATCTCCGTTGAACATATTGTGTCGTTGTTGCAGTCGAGCTGGTGAACTCGCAGGTGGTGCTGAAGGGCTGCGAGACGCGCGGCTACGTGATCCTGTGCGCGGCGCGCGCCTCCGTGCGGCAGCGAGTGCGGCGCGCGCCGCCCGCCGCCGCCTGGAGCGGGGCGCTCAGCGCCATGCAGTACTACGCCACCGTGAGCGCGGCCGACCGGGACCAGCTCGACGGTGCGTGCGGGCGCGGGCGCGGGCAAGAGTGCACTGCCTCGGTGCGGCAGTGTTTGCCCGTTTGCAGCTCCTTTGGATGAAAAAAAAAACTAAAGGCAGACAAGTCAAAATGACACGTTTGTTCTCAGTAGCACTCACGACTTCAATTGACACTACACCAGGACGCTAGGTTGCGATCACACGTTCTCACAATGCTATCGGCACCTACACCGACCCTTTTCTCCTATTGATAGAGAACATCCAGTGGGTGAGTGTGGAGGAGATCGAGGAGCGGTGCGGCGGCGCCGAGATCAGCGCGCTGCCTGACGTGCCGCGCCTCGTGGGCAGCGGGCACTCCGCCGGCGGGGTCATCGGCCGCACCGTGGGGCCCGGCCTGGACACCGGCCTCGCGCAGGTATTACCACGCCGAAGGAAACTAGATATAAATAAAAAAAATAAAAACTTTTATTGCATTGTCATCGAAATTACACAGGTATACCAAATTTCAGCTCAATCGGACATCGGGAAGTGGTCCAGAATTCAGTTTTAAGATTTGACCCAAACAACAAACAGGGAAAACTAAATCACAACCACGTCACACTCACACAACCACATCAACACCACACCACCACGACAACAAATCACGCCAAGAACACCGTTAATAACACGTATCGTTCGCAGCTGCAAAGGATAGTGTCCCGGTGCGCGTGCGAGTTCTACTACATGTCGCAGGAGGAGGTGGGGGCCGGCGGCGGCGGGGAGGGGGAGGGGCCCTACGACTCCTTCACTCTCATGCACCACGACCTCGATGTGTGCACCAACTCCTTGCAGGTATGACGTCACTCACCGCTCATTGTGTTTCTCTTGTAGCTTTATCGAGTTTGGTCCTTATTTTCACCAGATTAAGACTCACCGCGGTTCCATACAGAGAGTTAACACAGTGTTTCCCCCCAGTACGCCATGCTCCTGGACGTGATCAACAACGTAGTCCTGCACGTGGAGCCCGAGCGGCGCCGCACGCTGGAGCGACGCGCGCGCATGCGCTTCCAGCTGCAGCTGCACCAGGACCAGGACCCGAGGCAGCTCATACACAAGCTGCAGACGCAGGTAATACTAGCAGGAGTCCGAACGGTATTACTCGGATGAGGCTCTGAGATCTACGGCAGCCTTTCCATCTAATAGAACCGGCCCGGACAGAGTTATCGGCACGCAAGACATTCCAGTTTAAAGTTTATTCATTCTCATTAAAGATAAAAACATCGCTTACATGAGAATACTATTGATAGATATACTCGTACATAGGTAATTAGGTACATATAGTTCGTCGTCAATCGTCATAATCTATATATATAAAAATGAAACCCGTTTTCCTTGGTCACGGCCTCACGCGTGAATGGCTGGACCGATTTCACTAATTCTTTTTTTGTTGTATTTGTTATTATTAGGAGAAGGTTCTTACGGAAAAAAATATTAAGAAAATCTCTCAGAAATATTGAAAAACCCTAAAAACAGCCCTTTTATTTTTCCCATACAAACGTTTTCTAACTAAAACGAGCTTTATTGCTATTGTATAAAGTTCATATTGAATTGCAAGCACTCGCTGTTGTTTAAGCAATGTAGGTATGTTCCTAACGTCCAAGAGTCAATTTGCACTTTATTACCTCTGTACAAAGTTCAAATTCAATCATATCTATCAAAACAGTGTGCGTTTTATACTGATAATTTTTACTATAAATTGACAAGTTAGCATCAACAAACTACGGTTGCTATAGTTACGCAATAGCATGAGAATAGAGGTTATAACAAAGAGTTCCTATAATTATTCTCAACACCTTTGGTCACGCCATCACGCGTGAACGACTGGACCGATTTCAATTTACTCTACGTTTATCCCAAAGTCTACCCGTGCGAAGCCGGGACGGGCCGCTAGTACTCATATAAAATAAACATTTAGCACCGCTTGCGGTTTTCTAAGAATAGGAATGTCGCATCATTGCACACAATGCGTTCAATGGTTAGTTTTATTTTCTTGTCTATAAATTTTGAAATGTTCAAAAAAGTCTCTCCGGCGGGGAATCGAACCCCGGTCTCCCGCGTGACAGGCGGGGATACTTACCACTATACTACCGAAGATATATCTTTAGCTTCGAAAATGTCGGACGGTCTGGTCTGATATATTGTTTTGGTTCCAAATGGTTCACTGATCATTGTTTTTGACATTTTTTGCTCAGATAATTTTGCGATTTATTTCGTATAACATAGAGTTGTTCTTTGTAGTTTTTGCATGCCCCTGTAAATTTTCTTGTTTCTCAAATAAAAAGTCCGTCATGTCGCACATTACTTTCTCATTATTTGATTATGAAATGAAATAAAATATTAATAGTGTCTTTAAAAGTATGGATCTGATAGATATGTACAAATGCCTCGTTTAGGTGCGCGAGTCGCTGGTCAAGTTGCGTCGTTTGGAGAAGGAGTACTATCTCAAGAACCGCTCCATCACCGGCAACGATCCAGCCGCCATCGCAGAACTGAAGAATTTGGACGATCAGGTAATGGTTTTTTTTTTGTTTCCTTTTGCAGTGTTTTTTTGTTTGAATAATATTGAATGAAATATTTAATCGGAATTCTTACTTTTATGATAGTCTTACAAGAAAATCAAAAAGTTTTACAAAGTCGAAGAAGTGAATAATTGGAAAAAACGTGTCAAGATGCGATATCGAAGTTTGTCATCAATTTATTTTATGTACGCGTCAGCCATGAGAATCTCATCGCGGACTTACCTACCGATTTAGGGCCTTACATTAATGTCTGGCTCTGGCTGGCGACCGTTCGGGGCGAGAGTCACGCTCTCGCGAGATCCTTAAAGTTCGAGCTCAATCGCGAAATGAGTGAGGCCATTAATGACATCGCTTAACTCGCAACAATAATTTTCATAGTCAGACCGTTCCGCTAGCCTTTTTCGCTGTCGAGCCTCGACAATGAAAACTATCGTTGCGAGTTAAGCGGGCTCATCAATGGCCTCGCTGATTTCGCGGCCGCGAGCGGGCCGACGACAGCCCGGCTGACGACCTCGCCGACGACCGACGACACCTGTCGACCTCGCAGGTGAACGAGTGCAAGGAGAGCGTGTGGTCGCTGGGCGAGGAGCTGGACGCCATGGTGCGCGCGCGGCGCGGGGCCCGGCGCGCGCCCGCCGCGCCGCGTGCGCACGCGCCGCCGCACCGACACAACGACATCTGCTTCAAGAGCGCGCGCTGGCGGCTCACCGACGCGGACGGCCAGCTCGGCATCGCCGACCTGCTGCTCACCAACTTCCTGTAACTACACTACACTCTCTAGATAGATAGATAAACTCTTTATTGTTCACACTATAAATTACAAACAAAAGGATTATAACACCTAAAACTAGTACGACAACTGGTGACCTAACCTGTACTGCCTATTGTGGCCGGATTGAACGTCACAGCGAAAGGACGATCGTCCCATAGTCATAAATTGAGACTAACGGTAGATGAAAAGTCGCCAAGCAAATAACCGCGTGATCCTAAATCCTCACTTGTGGGAACAAGTGAGGATTTTCACGTGTCAAATTAGGCGTGTTTTTCTCTTTGACCACACATTAGTCGAGCTGTTTGCATACAATTATAAATATATTGTTGTTTGTATATTTGTAACACGCATGTTCCTCGACAGATACACGAAGACGTCCCGCTCGGACGACTCGGTGGAACATCAGCTAGAGGTCGGCTACGTGCGAGTCACCAACCTGCTGCCCAACGAGCCCTTCCCGGAGGTAACTGTCTGACGGAATCATTATTTCTTAGTAAAAAACTATGATAGATACGCTTAGTTAGGCCAACAAAAGTTATCATATGTTTAACTAGCTGAGGCCCGCGGTTTCACCGGCATTTTCCGGGATAAAAAGTAGCCTATGTGTTAATCCAGACCATGATCAACCAAATTTCATGTAAATCCGTTGAGCCGTTTTTGCGTGAAAGAGTAGCGAACATATAGATATATGTACAGCCATACATTCTTACAAGCTTTCGCGCTTATAATATTTAGTAGGAAGTAGTATTTGGCTGCAGTATATTTGTTATAGGATATTGCGTGCAGTAAATTGGTTGTAGTATATTGGGTGTAGTATATTGGTTGTAGTTTGTTTTTTTTTTTCTTTTAAGTTTTTTTTTTGTAATAGGCTTGCATTTGACCGTCATCTTGCCTGATGGTAAGCAACGATACGGTCTACGATGGAGCATGCTTGCCTAGAAGAAACCGATTCACTCGCGACTTGAAGACACCTAGATTATATCTATCGGGAAACACCCACTCAGGCAAAGCGTTCCACACCCTAGCGGTTCGCACAATAAAGGTGGAATCAAAGCGTTTCGTACGAGTTTTTGGTATATCAACCATAAAAATGGTTTGTAGTATATTGGTTGTAGTATATTGATAGTATAATATGGTGGTATTTGTCAGGTGCTGGCCCCGCAGGCCCCGTCGGGGCGCGCCCCGCTGGCCCGGCGCGCCGCGCTGCGCGTGTTCTGTCGAGACCGGCCGCCCGTCGGGGGCATCGCGGTCAAGGAGCACTTCGAGGTCAACATCGTGCCCATCCGGATCGGTGAGTGCTGAGTGCGGTCAACATTGTGCCCATCCGGATCGGTGAGTGCTGAGTGCGGTCAACATCGTGCCCATCCGGATCGGTGAGTGCCGAGTGCGGTCAACATCGTGCCCATCCGGATCGGTGAGTGCTGAGTGCGGTCAACATCGTGCCCATCCGGATCGGTGAGTGCTGAGTGCGGTCAACATCGTGCCCATCCGGATCGGTGAGTGCTGAGTGCGGTCAACATCGTGCCCATCCGGATCGGTGAGTGCTGAGTGCGGTCAACATCGTGCCCATCCGGATCGGTGAGTGCTGAGTGCGGTCAACATCGTGCCCATCCGGATCGGTGAGTGCTGAGTGCGGTCAACATCGTGCCCATCCGGATCGGTGAGTGCTGAGTGCTGAGTGCGCACTGTGTTACCTACCCGTGTCGTCAGCGTGGTGGAGCGGCCTTCGAGGGTAGCAACGGTGGAGTGATTAAAGGTTTAGTTTTTCTACAATCTAGACTTGCGTTTGACCACAATCTCACCTGATGGAAAGCGACGATGTGGTCAAAGATGGAGCACACTTGCCTAGGAATACCTATTCGCTCTTCTTTTAAACAACCCCGGGTTGTACCTTTTCAGAAAGACAGACGCCAGTATAAAGTTCCACACCTCTGCCGCTCGAATTAAAGAGAAATAAATTAGTTACTTGGTTGATTGATGTCATTAACTTTTAAACAACGAAAAAATGAACGGTACCATAAAGAGCATGAAAATTATACATGGTACAATGGGAGCTGTAACAGTTATTTATTTCAGGTTTAGTGACATAAATAAATCAGTAAAATATAAAATGTATTATCACCTTATTACTGCCGCTAATCATCCTCTCAAAATACACTCTATACACAGTCATACGATATAATCCTACTCATAGTTATCCACTTGTAATTACTCGTAAACTATTATGACAATATTTAACGAGAAAACAGACTCATTTTGGTACTGTACCTACGTAGACATCTATTTATGTCATCAAAAATTGCCATGACCGCAAAACTGAACTAATAAATTAAAATTAGATCATCATACACAACGCTAATATTATAAATGGGCAAGAAACTTTATCCTTCTGTCTGTTTGTTACTTTTCTATGAAAAAGTAGCTGAGCCAATCTTGATTATATTTGATTAAGACAAAGCATACATCGTGAGTACGGCTATAGAATATTTCTAAACTTGTTAAAATCCGGGATAACTCAAAACAGCTAGTAAATAAATAAACAGTACCTACATCACTACGTCATAATTGCCCTTGAGATTGCAGCGGTGACGTCACTTTTGCCAGATTAAAGTTAGTCAGCAGATGACCTCTCCTCGCCAGTTGCAAGAAACTGCGGCCATGTCTGGGTCATGATATTGAGTCATGTTTACCTTCTCAAGTGCATAAGTAATAATCTGCTCAGTTTGGCTTTCTTAGGAACGCATATCACGTCATTGTAAAACAAAATATGCTTTGTTTTATTCATAAAAACAACTTTACGAGCAGATTGCAAAATACAGCGAGTGTTATCAGACCGATAAAAAGTTGGAAGCGAAAGTAATCCCACCAAAAACATAAATGTAAAAAATTATGTACTACCTATCTTTTTCTCTCTAATTGTATACTTTTTACGATAAAACGTTTAAACCAACATGAAATTTGCCAAGAAAGTAGTGTGCGTCATTATTTAGTATTTTCTCGTCAAGGGGTTTTCAAATGTTTAGAAAAAAATAAAATATTTAATACCATTATCAGGCTCTGAAAACTGCACATTCGAAGGTCAAACCATAGACATACTTCGACTGCCCCTACGAATAGTATCGAAACAGCAAAAAATCATGATCTATTTTACGCATATTTAATATACTTTTGGGAAAACAAATAATATCTAATAATACAAAAAAAAACCTTATTTATATGGTATTAAACTGATATTACGCATTTTACCTTATTAATTTAGGTCAAATTTTGACTTTAAAACTCGACGTATACTTTCTTTTAGTTCTACTCCATTCAACTCGCTCACCAACATTACAGTCTAGAAACGTCGCCTGTACAAATTCATTCGCAAACATGAATATTAATGGAGCAAGAACAGATCCGGTAACATCTGCGCAAACACGGCAAAACACAATGTACTCTAACCAATCTATCTGTGCTAGTGGCCAATTGAGGAAACTAAAACTTTCTACAAAAAATTACGACAAAAACTTCATTTAGCATTCAATAGATTTTCATTTAAATATAGTTTTCGTTTACACCTGTTCCATTTTTTATACATTTGTGTATGGAATAGGTACTCGCTAAGAAATTTTTTGTTGACTTAATCTACAAACTACGTAAAATTCGATCGTGGCTCCTCCACTCAACTGCACAGGTAAGTTTGTCGCACAGCAGTGGCACTGTTGTGTCAACGTTGCGGCATCAATGGAACATTGAACCATTGAAGCTTCCGTTAATAATGGTTTCGAGAATATGTGTCGCAACGGGACTGAGATAGGAAAGTTGTTACAAGGAAAATTACCGAAATTAATAACTGACAATAACAAAAAATAAGAACTAACTGAAAATAATAAATGAAAATTACAAAACTACAATTGAAAAGTAGTAGATAGCAGATTTTTTAGTACGTCCAAATTTTTTTATCATGTTTATTAAGTAATTTTTTTTAGGCTAATAAACGAAACTACGCTTATCATCGGGCGATTGATTTGCTTGTCAAATTAAAGCAGTACCTATTCCTGTTCTGTCTAAGCGATAACAAAATGTTACTTGTACAGAAGCGATTAAGTACCTAACATATTTGCATCAAACCGCAAAAGTGACAAAGTATGCGAAATAACAATAAAAACTGGTATGACTGGTATAGTTTTTATCAGCCATGACGTAATCATTCAATAATTCAATCAAACGTTCGTTACTTGATTGTAAATTTCGACGCAGTGTTTCATATCTTCGGTAGTATAGTGGTAAGTATCCCCGCCTGTCACGCGGGAGACCGGGGTTCGATTCCCCGCCGGAGAGAATCTTTTTGTTGAATGAATTTTACTTTTTTTTGTAGTTACTTCATAAAAAAATATTTTTGTAACGATTACGTTTAGTACTTTAAAGTTAGATGATTTTTTTGTCTACTAGCACCACGTGGGTTTATCTATCTAGTTTTTCCACATTTACCAAGATTTGAGTTCTATGTTTTTCCGTTGATATGTTCTCCTGAAGCACACTATTTTCTAGCAAAAATATAAAGCTCGGTTCAGCCGCTTAGTCATAAAACAACCACACAGACAGATTCACACTACATATAATATTTTAGCAACTGATTACCTTCTTACCTACGAATACTTATTGAAGTGCTTCGCCCATTTAGATTTAATGACTTAGTATGCGGTACAGCGTTTGGAACAAAACTACAGATTGTAAACACTCAAAAGCTTTTTACCCATCGATAAATAGAAAAGCGACCAACAAACTACTCAAGTTAACCAGGACAGATCTCCGTACAATGATAGGCATTATCACTGGCCACTGTGACCTAAATTACCACTTACACAAAATTGGAGCTACGGACAGTCCGCTGTGCCGAGGCTGTTTACAAGAGGACGAAACCGTGGAGCACGCGCTGTTGCACTGTGAGGCCACGGAAGATATAAGATCAAGGTCGAGGCTCCTTGAAGAAACCACACAACAAGTCTCAAATACCACAACACCTGGCGCAATGCAAGTGGAGGAGGTATGCCAGCGACCCCAGGCCGTGCTCCGTTATTTTAGGGAGCTCGGATGGTTGGGGTAAGCTGGCAGTCGGGGGGGCAATGCACAATACACCCCAAGCGGGACGTCGGTGCAGGTCGTATCACCCCCATTTAGAATTAGAATTAGAATTAGCGTTTGCTAGCTACAAGTAACCTATTAAATAAATAAATATAAATAAACGTTTCACACTCATAGCTCCCCACTAGGATAGCCTGTGTCGGGGATGCCAGGGAACACACGCAAAGACAAGGACAACTTAAAATTTCTGTTTTGGGTGTTCTCAGACCCGGAACAGATATTTAAATTCATCATTTTAACATCTGCCCGGCCGCGAATCGACCCCGGGATCTCTGGCTTATAAGGCGGATATACTACCGCTTAGCCAAACGGGCCATTACATCATCAGCCATTATAACAAAAAGAGGTAATTCCCCACCAGGTCTAACGAAAAAGTTCTTCAACACGATGCTCAAGTTCTGCTTCCCCGAGCGCGACCCCGACACCATGGAGGACGGCGACGAGGAGGCCGAGGGCTCGCTCCGCGGCGGCTCCTCCGGCCTCGTCTCCACCGGCTCCAAGAAACTCAAGAAGAAGGGCAAGGACTCCAACTCTAACTTCTATGTAAAGAGGGATAAGAAGGATAAGGATGATGTTGAGAAGATGAAGGTGGGTGGTCTTTGGGTTAGAAGCTAGTTATTTTAGTGTTCCCATTATTCATAGCATTTAAATTAGTTTCAAGACAGACTGAAACGGCTCACGGAAACTTTACAGAACATTGTAGCAAAGTACCTTCCGTTTTGCAATTTTAGCAGCAGCTGTTTGTTTTTTCCGCGGCGTCCATAGCTCTTTATAAAATGTTATCTCCCAGGAACGAGCAGAGAAGAACAAGCTGTTCATCTACATCAAGATCCCGGAGGTGCCGGTCCGCGTCTCGTACAAGGGCAGCAAGGAGAAGAACTTGGAGGACGTCCGCGACCTGCCGCTCGTGCTGCCCACGCTGGAGTACCACAACGTCACGTGGACCTGGCTCGACCTGCTGCTGGCCACCAAGAGCGACACCAGGCGGTGAGGGGAGCGGGACTCGGCGGCTCCTGACTGAGCATGCTGCGCGAGGCGCTTCTATCTCGCTCCGGCTGCCAAGCTTAACACGGTTTAGACTGAGATGAAGGCGTACTTGGTGAGGCATGCTCAGTCAGTCAGGAACTGGCGGGGATACTCGCTGCATAATATGATGCACTGATATTTGCCGTTGCTACGAGCGCGTTCGAATTGAAAACCCGACCTCGTAATATCCATGTGGGCTGGTGTCAAATCCAATATTTGTTTGCGGGGACTGAAACGAGGACTTCCCAGCGGTCAATTAAGTTCGGAATCTATGGAGCATAATTTGTGGGACAAGTTTTTGCATTTTGTACAATTTGTAGTAGTTTTGTCAGCGCTATAGGATCAAGGGTTTTTAAAGTCATTGAAGATTTTTTAGTTAGTAACTCGAGGCCGATATTGATGCCTTATCTCCGCCCCCAGGGTGATAGTCTCGCAGGCGATCCGTCAGAAGTTGCAGCTGCACAGGCGCGCCGCCGCCGCGCCCGAGCCGCTCGAGGAGGACAAGGCGCGGCTGCTGCTCGGGGACCGCACCGTGAGTACACCTCACTAGTCATACTCGGACCGGGCCGTGAGTACACCTCACTAGTCATACTCTGACCGGGCCGTGAGTACACCTCACTAGTCATACTCGGACCGGGCCGTGAGTACACCTCACTAGTCATACTCTGACCGGGCCGTGAGTACACCTCACTAGTCATACTCGGACCGGGCCGTGAGTACACCTCACTGCCGTGAGTGCGAGCTGGGGCTCACGGGTCACCACATAGCGGAGCTCTTGTATCCAAACTTTAACTATCTGGGTACTTTCCGTTTGCTCCCGACATAATTAACTAAAAGTCTGTCTGGTTACAGCAACTTCCATGTTCTGCAATATTTTTATTAACGAACTAAGATTTTTTGTAAAATAAAACTGTTACTATTTTACAAAAACTTTTTGACGGCGAGATTATGTTTATAAAAATTTCTACTACATTTTTTTTGAAAAAATTAAATGAATTCGAAACGTGACCAGGCCAACACAAATTCAAATAAAAATGTTACTGAATAGTTACACCTTGTTTTATCAGTAATCTAAAAAGTTGGATTTATGGTTTTTTTCATTACTTTAGAAGTAATACAACCAAACCAAATAACAATATCTCTTTCAGGTATCCGTCGAGAACAAATCGCAGAAAAAGAGCACGCCGAGTGTCTTCAAGTTCTCAAAATCGTAGAGGGTAAGGCTTAGCATTACCGAACGAACGAACCAAAACTAGACTGCTAGAGATTTGTACGAGGCTCATTGTCCATAAAGGTTGTCCATAAAATATGTACTGTTTATAGAGGTATAGTAACAAACTGTAGAACACTGAACAGCCATTCAGTTTTTGACTGACTTCTTAAGGTTTTCTACTTATGACCTATCTACAGTGTTAGAAGAATATAGGAAAATGTATGCTAAGCTGATATAGGTTCATAGTACTCATCATTATGAATAACTTTTACTATGGGACCAACCCTGAATTCGCAAAAAAACGCTGTTCCATACAAAAATGCCAATGACACTCGACAAAATGGATGGAACTGCTGATGTTTTTTCGGCTTAGTAACCTTTTCATAACCCTAGGCTGTTTATTTGTTGTGTTCCTTGTTTTTGCTTTGGACAGTGAGTCTCAATTAATTTATTTTTGAAGACATTACACGAGGCTAGATTACATAATGTAAGTAGAAAACGAAGTATAATTATTTATATCATATTTAAGTTATATTTTTACAACTTCAATATTTGCTTTGGCTTTTGAAATGATACTCTGCCAATGTCGTATAGTATATGTAACCATCAATTATAGATATTTTTTACAATTTTATATTTTTTTACCTGTGGAAATGAATTGGGGTTTATTTTTGTAACAGCAGTGTCTATGAATCTATATTTTTTATCTTTTTTATAAATCCAAGTAAATTGTCAATTATGCAAAATTACTAGTTTCTATAGTAAAATGTTTCGACATAATACGGGCGGTGATTTTACGTTTGTCTCCTGGGATGAAGCTGGTCTCGGCTAGAGAATCAGCATTGATATTCACGGGGCAGCTCACCAGCGTTTTAGATATTTTACCCGCGGATTGCGACTTGCAATCTGCAAGAAAAGAAAAGAGAATCTTAAAAAGTCACTTTTAAACTTGAAAGTTCTTTGTTGAAAGCATCGCTACGTATCTTTTATCAAATACTGCCCCCCTAGCCAAGTTGAAATCCCATAAACGAAACGCTATAGAAAACTAGGAAAATGCATGGGAACATTTCGGTCATCTTCTTCTTAATATATATAAATTACGTGTCACGTTGTTTGTCCGCTATAGACTACTTAACTGATTTCAATCAAATTTGCACACCGTGTGCAGTTCGATCTTAGGCGATAGGATAGCTCACATCTCAATTTATAGTAAAAAAACATGAAAAATTAGAAAATTTAAAAATACTTAAACCATATAGCGCTTTGGACAATGTAAACTTTTTTAATGTAACTTTTGACATTTGAGTTTGACATAGTATTGACGCAATGGCTTTTGACAGGACAACGTCTGTCGAGTCAGCTAAAGTAGATCCAACCGTTTATTTTCTTTTTGACAGCACCAATAGAACGTAACTGCGTCATGTTACGCAAAAGTTCACTTTTAAATGCGAGGTTTTAAAAATATGACAACTGCCTAAGTTTGCTCCTTGATCCCGTATAATAATAATCTTTGACAAATTGATTCCATAAGTGCAGTAGTTTTTTTATAAATTACATAAAATAACAAACATTTTTAAAAATTTACGTTCTATGGCTATCAACATAGTGATGTTACGATTGAGATATCGATATTGTTTATTAAATATTTTTATACGGGTATAATGTAGCATTCTAATGTAGTATAAATATAGATTGGTATGAAATGATATGAAACAATTATTGTGACTTTTATTTTTATTTATTTATTAATCAAAATCAGATTCATCGTCGCTGTCACTCGAGCTATCGCCGACATTTATAATTAATTGTTGATTCATAATTATCTATCGCCACGTGTTTATCCCAATCTGCCATTATAGTTTCTTGTTTTTTGAATTACATTTTGCCAGTATTCCGCAAATGAATCGATATCGTGTCCACTATAATCACTTGGTCACAACACTATAACTGTCAAATTAGATCTGTCAAAAAGAAAATAAACGGTTGGATCTACTATAGTAGAATATAGAATCTATGCATAGATTATAGAAAAGTCAGTCCCATAATTATATTGTCCTAGTTTTCTATAGAGTTTCGATTATGGAATTGCAAGTTGTCTAGGGGGGTTGAACTGAAATTATATTACCTAAAGTGATAAAGGTGGTGTAAGAGACAGTAATGAAGTACATTGGTTGTTGAGCGCAGTGCTGCGACACATGTTATATTTGTCAGACTGTATCTATGATATTTTATAGAAGAGTGGATGAGACGTGAAGAAGGCTGACCCCACCACCGTGTGGGATGCACGGACGGGCAATAAGAAAGAGTATACAGGGTTATTAGGGAAGGGCATGCTAAGCGGAAAAGGGCTGATGGTGCATACTCATTATTATGAGCAACTTTTGCAATGGGACCAACCTGGAAAATCGAAAATCGAAATCGGACTCGAAATCAGCTGTTCATTTTGTCGATAGTTATTGACATTTTTCTGTGGAACAGCTGTTTTTTTTTCGCGGTTTCGATTTTGGTTCCTTAGTAAAAGTTGTTCATAATCCACTATGAGCTTTTTTGGCTTAGCATACCCTTTCCTTATGACCCTGTATTATTTTATATTTATGTTTATGTATGTAGGTAGGACCCTATATGTTCATATGTTTTTGAATAAATGTTAGTGATGTTTTTAACGATTTTAATATAAATCGATTGTGCAATATACATGTATACTTACTACTAATTAATAGCTTGTCCGCTAAACTTGTGGTTATCGTGATACAATTACTAAATGAATTAATAATGTGGCTTTATCATAATAATGTATTAAAAAGTATTAGGCTTAGACTAAACTAAAATAAATGGACGGGATTTTTGTTTTTTGAAATATTTTTGCATAACGGAAATGAGCACGAAGGCATTATTTGTTCGATGGAAGGTCGCGATATGTTGACTCCACAGACGTGTTGCACTTCCGAGGTGCTGGGAAGGAGTGAGAGTCAGTCAGACGCGACGAGCGTCCGGCGCTCATTTTAATAGTCTTTAATAATGCGCTTCTTTTAGGCTCGTACATTTATTTTATTTTAGCCTAAGGTACATAAAAAGGTGAAACGAAACTGTTTTTGCTCACACGTGAGTAGGTTAAGTAGAGGTTTATATACGAAATAATGAAAGACTAATACCTAAAAAAGGTCCCTGAAAAGCTCGGGGGAACATAGGTGGAGGAGGTCGGAAAAAAAAAAAAAAAAAATGAAAGACTATAGGTAGGTACAGATAGTTTCATCAGTTATACAGGGTTATAAGGAAAGGATATGCAAAGCCAAAAAGGGTCGAAGTACTCGTCATTATGAACAACTTTTACTATGGGACAAACTCGGAAATCATGAAAAAAAAAAGTTGTTTCACAGAAAAATGTCAATGAAGCCGGACAAAATGTATTGAAAAGCAGATAGTTTTTTCTCGATTTCTGGGTTGGTCTCATAGTAAAAGTTCTTCATAATGAATCTTGCGACACAGGACTCACCTAGTGCAAGATTCAGGGTTCATACACAATTCTGTAACATTTTTTTGTGACAAATAAACAAAATTTTTATTATTATTTTTTTAATGATAAGTACTATGTGCCTTTTTGGCATAGCATACTCTTTCCTCATAACCCTGTAGTTAGTTCGCTATCGGATAATCGTTAATAGCATGGCGTTTATTCGCAAATATAATGTGCAGTAATAAGTATTAGCCAAAATGTAAAGAAATAATATAAGTAAAAATTACATAATATAATATGCTTCACTTCAGATATTTGCAATGTACTCTAGCTGTTAGTGGTGATCTGTAAGAGAACGGACTATAATACATTTACACACTTCGTTCGGAAGGGTGGGGTGTGAGTTCCTAAGTTGATACCACAGATTACCATCTGTACGAGTATATAATATACCGCATTACGATTTTTAGTTTGATAAAAGTCACCAAAATTGAGAAAAATCGTTCCTATATGTCATATTAGTCGCGTTTAGTAATGTACCAATGAAAGTAGGTACATTTTTATCGGTGTATTTTATCGGTGGTGCGCTTTCTTGTTCCCGAGCGCGGAATCTATGGATGGTAATCTGGTGGTATCATAAATTGTACAAGGTTGAACTATCTCCTTCAATTAAAAGATAATGCATTCGTAATTAAATTTCAACCTTTCTTAAATATCTCGATGAAATGTAACTCAGTTTTCATAATTAGTCTGGTTTAGCTGTGAAATCTCTGCCCTACACTCGAAGATCTTGACAATAGGGTGAGTGACAATTAATTCGATTACATAATACGAACAGTATCAAACTACAAAATGACGATTTTTTTCATGTACCAATTATAAGAGTATTTAATATACTTACTATAATACTTTTAGGAAAACAAAATAATTCTAAAGAAAAATTATTTTCTTGACATGTTTTAAATCGAATAAAATTTATATTATACATTTTAACTTTTTAATTTGGGTCAAATTTTGACTTTTAATTGCCCTTCTGTAAAAAATGTCATTTGTAGTTTCGATACTGTTCGTAGGGGCAGTCGAATTGTAACGGTTAATCCTGATTTATTGTAAAAACTGAGTTATTTAGCTTGGTTTAAAGCACAAATTGAGCTGTGAAGGCACTCGCCTCCTTGTATGAAAGCAAGATTTTATAATTACCGCTATTTTTGTAAGTGTACTATTGTGGACTATTGCAAATCAGTATTGAATTGATCTGTCTATTAAATGTTATTGATGTATGTGTGGTTTTTGTTGATATTTATAAGGAACGATTCACACTAAGCTAGCGATAGCAGGTATCTTAAAATTTTAAGTGTGCGTTAATCTTTACAGTAATGTCGTTTAGGTAGACACTTAGTTTGAGCTTTTAATTCGTCAAATCAAGTAATTACAAATTACAAGTAATTCTCGATCTTCGTATTCCCACCTCCAAGAACTGAATAAACATATTCCACGTAAATAACCGTGTCACCAAGCGGCCCAATTCCAATTGCTCAATGGCCCTGTTACGCACGCACAAAAATATACTCCCGTTGCAAAACACTACTCATCCGACCCACAGAATAGGCCATAGTTTTATATGTTCAGAAGAAAAACGCGCGAACGAAAAGAAAATACATCGGGGCTATTTCCCGGCGTTATTTCCACGGAGTTACCTCAGTGTGTCCTTGCGGAGAGCGCGCCGCCAGTGTGCCGTCGGACGTCGAACGCACCGCGCGTGTCGTCCCTCCCGCTACGAATACGATCGTAAAAAGTTTCGAACGAATCATGAGGACGAATTATGTAATTAAAATATAGTGGTTTTAATTTTTTGTGCTTTTATCAGTGAATTAATAGTGATTTTTGACGATGGCGCTGTCTGTCTGTGTGTTTTTGTGCGTGTTCGCGGCCGCCCTGGGGTTCAATGTGGACATACCCTCGCGGGTGGTGTATCGGGGGAATCAAAACTCGATGTTTGGATTTACTGTGCAGGCGCACATCGATGGAAATAGGAAAATGTAAGTCACTTTTTCAGTATCTTGCTTTTTAGATTGTATTAAAAAACTGCTAATCTGCTCTTTAATTTTTACGACCCTGTTTAATTTATATTTCTGTTTTAGTTTTGCCATTCTTAGGTAGCCACGTAACCGTATTTTAAATTTTTTAGGAGTTTTTTACAATTGAAATAACCTTCAGTTTATAGCCATTTAAATATTGACTAATGGCGCCGCGGCGCCGGCGTCTACCAATAAACAAGCAACGTCTCAAATGCCAATACATAATTCTGTAGTTTTTAGCGAAAAAAGCTGCCAAAAAATTATCTGATTAGTTATTGCGATATTACTAATGACTTTCATTTTTTATTACTGAGAAACTTGCAATTGGTCCAAATCCATTTAAATAGCATACTAGATCGAATCTGATTTTTTTGAAAAGTTATACAAATATATAGCAAGTATCTACTCTATTTGTAGATTTTTACATATCTATATAGGTAATTCAATTTCTCGAAAGCTGTGACCTGGCTCGACGCACAACAGTATCCAATTGTACGCCGTTAGCAAAACTCGATTTCTTGCTAACTCTAGATATCCCATTTCCTATCGATTAGCTAATTTCTATGAATATAAGTTTGTCATGTATATCATTACCTCACCTTTACATGACACACATATACCAGCGCTCGCGGAAGGTCTATCGGCTCAAGATCGTGGATGACATCATCGCGAACGCCGGTTTTAGCGGCCAATATTCTACGGGCTATATTGCCGAGCACATAATGCAGTCTAATCACTGAGCTAAGCTGTTTTGTAACAATAAAACTATAATATAACGTGCAAATTTATTTTAAATTGCAAAGTTGGATATTCTTGGTAGAGTAATCGAATCTGGCGAGTGATCACAATGTTTGGACAGTGGTGGGAGAGATCTTTGCGCTTTGCTCAGAAGTGGGATAGTATAGGTTATATATATAGTATATATAGAAGGCATTATTAGCCTGAAAGCGACACCGTTTTTAGCGATAAGGCTGCCAATTAGATATGCCATCGTTTATGATTTCAGGTGTGAACAGTTAGAGTCTCTATAACACTTCATTACGTAACCATCAAGTGAGAGCGCAGTCAAACACAAGCTTATGATTAGATTAAAAAAAACTACCATACTTTTGCAAAAACACAAATTAGGAGCTTTCGGTCAAACCTAAAATTTAATAGGAATATTTTGGGATAGATAAAGAAACATTGGGACGCTCAAAAACACCGAATTTTTGCAGTCCCGTTTATTTGACCGACGAACACTGGGCGCCTGTACTCCGGCACTAAATAACTGATTGTCTAGTGAACCGGCCTCGAGTGCGCGATGACTCCTTAATTGTGATAAATAAGCCTCTATAGTCTACTCTAGTCTACAGACACCTTGTTGTAAAACTGTGCTGTACTCGATCTTAATGACTTCGCGAGATGTAATGATGTTGCTAAATTGTAGCTATTAACGTTTATTTTATTGGCGTCGATTCTGCTCCACTACATTTTAAACTTATCTGAGAGGACTATAATTAATTAATAATTTATATCTTTTCATTTTGGAAAAAAAAAAAAAAAAAAAGGACTGCAACGGTTTCATAGCTTCAAATTTAGTTTCGAAAATGAAACTACAGAATTGACGCTTTTATCTCACCTTAGAATCGTTAAAAATTAATAAAGCTATAAACTGAAAGAGTGTAATCAGACCGACTATTATATACTCAACTAATTATATTATCTAGAGTCCGGCAGATTGCTCGCCAATTAGTTAGAGGAATTCAATGCTCGCGAGTAAATATAATTTTACCATGACAACTAATTTCACCGGTTTTACCGAATGTATTCGAAATTATAGTCTGTAGACCCGTGTAAAACCGTATAAAACTATTAAAAATGCTGTTCAAGAACATTGCATGAGTGCAAAACGTGCTACAGCTCCGATATCGTCAAGACTACATTTTTTGTCGTACAGATTTCACATTGAACTGGACGTTTTTTGTTTATCTGCCCACAGCTCCCATTGTTGACTTTGAACTTGAATTTATTATCTCTGGCACCCCCGCCCCGTAGACAAACGCAAATTTTAATTTGACGAACCGGAAACAACGGCGACACATGCGCAACACATGCGCGGGCGCAGACCAAAGCCCTTTCAACTTTTTATTTCACTTTTTTCGTACGGCTATTTTAGTCAGTGGGGTGCGATCCCGCTTTCCGGTTGATTTATGTGGCTTATGACTGCACTCGCTTACATGTAAAGTTGTAAGCCTTTTTTTAAACGTTCAAATGTCATTAGAGTAGGTCTAACAAGTGGCTCTTTATCCACGAATGGTAAATGGTACAGATAAGTAATGACTCCGGACGGCGGCGACGCGGCGCGGCCGCATCTGCGGTCGCAGCTTTTTATTGATTTATTGATTGACGCTTGTTGAAATGTTTTCGATGGCTATTCGATGATGTTGATCGATGGGTTTGAGAAAAGTGATTCTGTGATTTATCTCTCCTCGTCTGTACGAGTTTAATAACAGAAAGTTCTGAGGCAGGTGTTTTGAAATCGTTATCTATTAGCCTCAATTTGTTACGAATATATATCTTAGGTAAGATATACCCAAAAATATATCTATGAAGTCAAAATGTAAAGTATTAGACTTTAACGCTGCAGTTAGGCTTTAAGAAGGCTCCTCAGAGACACATATAGACGTAAACTCCAAGCTACCAAGTTACTCACTTGTCGTATAACTCCTCGATGCAAAGATATAAGAGCCCAATAAGGACGGTAGTGGAATTCTTTCGAAAAAGCGTAGGCGCAACAGGCCGCTGATGACGATAAAGCATTCTTAAGAAGCAGCTTGAAGTTTTAAAACTAAAGAATTTAAGATAAATAAGGTATGCTTTTTCTTGGAGTCGAAATGCCCTGGTTATCAGCAGCGATGCGTCCAGAGACGCGAGTGCAGTTGATATGGATAACCTCTGGCCTGGCGGTCTTCGCTATCTGTCGTCTTTACTCCAAAACGGTATTTTTAGATAATTTATCTCTAGATTGTGTCTTTTGAGTGCTAAAAACTTATATTTTACTCTTCACAATAATAATTGAGTATGTAGCAGATATTATTTTACTTGAAGCGTTTGGGCCATAACACGCGTATAAGCTTACAACACTTTTCACGGACCAGTTAGAAACTAAATATGTCTCGTCTGCATTGATAACTGGCTCTCAAAGAAGCTGTCAAAATATGTTGTTATGTGATAGACAATAATTTTTCGCCTTACTGATATGTACTGTAACTACTGTACCTGTAACTGCGTAGGCACTTAAAAATAAAAGGAGGTACTTATTAGGTATCAGTAAGATTTTTTTTTTCTATTTTGCTTTTTAACTACATCTCTTATTTTTCGATTTTAAAGCACAGCTGTGCTTAGTTTATTTATTAATTGAATGTTTCAAATCGTTTCTTATATTACTCGGGTTAGTACACCGGTGCTAATTCCACATCGCTGGGCTATGAAGTCATTCTACCAAGCGCTAACTGCAACTGCTATTAAACATTTATCATAGATAGTATTAGCGTAGGCATTACTTTATTACATTCTTCTATTGTTTTAGCTTTTCTAAGAACTTATCTTGTTTTAATTGTCCTCATTAAGATTCCATATCAGTAATTAACGGCGACGACACAAGAAGGGTTGGTAATCTACAAATCTATTTTGAACGTTGTCTTATAACACTTGAACATTCCTCTTTGTAGAACTTTATTATCAACTTTCTTGGAATCCATAAAAAAGCTTATTATTATCATCAGTCCATATCAGTAATCTGCTGGTAATTATGACAGCCTCTTGGCAAACTATTTGACATAATTCTGGCTTTTGGAGTTGTGCAATTCTAGAGTGGAGACACCAATATAAAATAATACACAAAATATATAACTACCTACGTATTATTTTTACATTTAAGCTACTTACTTAGATTACTTTCTTTTAAATTACGTTTATTGTTGGAACTATTCACCTTTCTTCAGCTTCTTTGCAAGTGCAGTAGAGCATAGAGACCATTTGTATCAATTGCGAGTAATTTGCTGACTCGACGTAACTCGAACCATTTGCTGACAATTGGATGATTGGGCCCGTAGCCTACCCCAATAGTTCCCGGCTTGCAGCACCATAGACCCTTTATAATACCACGATAATGCCCTCGGGTCGCGATGTATCAGCGTTACCAAACATTAGCTAGGTACCAGTTTTTTGTTAATCGTTTCGTTTCGTTTTGAGTTTCGGTTTGACGTGTTTCGTAGTTTATTTCTATTCTATATAAAAAGGTTGAATGTTTTGTATTATTTTTTGATAAAGCGTTAGATCTCGTTAGATTTGAAATATTCGAATTCGGTTGGGGATCAATTTTGGCACAATAGAAAGGGGAGTGTAGGTACTTCTGTTATGACTTCCTCTGATTTAAAGAACTCAATAAATAGTGACAATTTACAAAGAGTTCTAACAAATGTATTACAACGTCATTGTCACAGGATCCTTGCCAAGATCTGTGCTTGTGATTCTCAAGGCGCCCGCGCCTGGAATTCCCTGCCACCTGTGACAGTGTGAGGTAGCCCTTACGAATATTAATCAGGCGATGCCCTTTTGTGCGGTTTGTTACTGTTACTCGAGTGTATCTTGTAATGTTTTACCTATTCGTTGCGACTTTAATTTTGACTTTGTTCTTTTAAGTTCTGGGTGTACAAAGCAGAGTATTGGGGCCATCGTTGTCATAGTTTACGGAACACACCTCGTACTTCTCAACAAAAGCAATATTATTGTAACCCAGTCGTGTCTAGGCACCGTATTAGGTCCATTAACCTCTTCAGCGCTATCTTGACACGGAGCAGAATATTTTAGTAACCCACTTATTTGGGAGATGCTCGGTCTGCGCGGGCGCAGATCCGTGACCTGGTTATTACGAGTATGGCGCCGGGTGACCTCCGTTTGGTTTACGTATGCTATTGTTGAATGCAGTGACGATCGATGATTTTGTAACACTCGAGGTGGATATCAAATCTGTGTTACTGCAATATTTGCAATTGCAACATATTTCTAAGTTATTAAAATATAATACAAACAAAAAAAACTTCTTGTAATTTGATTTCCAACATTGATGTTTCCAACCCAAAGTAATTGGTAGATTTTCGTTTCTTCTAAAAAAAATACTTGAAATTAATTAATCATACCAATCTATATCGCATGGAAGAGATCAGTCTTAGCGATAAGGCCGCCACTTGTGGCACTAGTTTACATGTTTCGTAACTCTAATTTTAATGGTATGCACTATAAAACATTTCTATCCATCTACAACACAGCATAATACATAGCCAATTACTATATGTATATAACACAAAAAGTACTGTTAAGTGCTAAATTAGTTCATTTAAATTTAAAATGACAGGCGTCTGGTTCAAATTGGCAGTTTAAAGTTAATTGTGCTCATGTTTCGCGAGTCACTCCGCTAATTGCGATATGACTGGAGCTGGCCACTGCATTGACCTTGTGTTGTTTTCGGTGGATTGATAAATATATGCACTCGTATGCAAAATAATGAATAGGTACGTACGTGCTTGCTAGATTAGCTATGTCTACCTGAAGTGTGTCTTCAGGTAGACATAGCTAGAACACACTTCGTGTTTTCAATTTAGTTAAAAAGAAACATTACATTAATATTAAATAATATTATATACCTAAAGTATCTTCATTTTTCTATAATAAGTTTATTAAGTATGTATATAAATTGTTAATGTTATATCAATAAATATACTATATACCTCTATAAGTAATTTGGATAAGGTTAGTTTTTCCTTAAAGGTAAATTGTTCAAAACCAATTTCTTACACTTTAATTCACAGAATAATAAACCACAGATCCCTGCATCATTCAATTTATAATTAGGTCAATATTATTGTATTCTTTACTATTATTTCCATATATTGATGACTGTATTCCACGAAACTCTAAGTAAGGTCCCGATATTGCTCTCCTTGACCTGAAATGCGCAAGCGCAGGGCCACAGTTGACGTAGCAGTTTGTACTGAGAATCACCACAGAATAGGTTTCAGTATGTACTGATTTATTTACAAAATATTCTCAAAGGTCTGACAGTCATACGTAATGCTGGAGCCTGCAAGGTGATCCGCGATTCGAGTTACTTTTGTTCAAGATTTGCATCTTAATATGTATAAGGATTTGCATAATAATGTACTTACTGGAATTTTGATTAATTTAAAAAGATATTCTGCTATTGGTAGAGCCACTACATCACTCTAAATTATAACTTGATTAAATTGATTTACGTAAGTTGTGCTGTGCTATCCAATTTTTTATTTTGATACAAATAGCCAAAAATTATTGGCGCATGTTTTCATTAATTCAACTGCCTCCATTGATGGACCTAAGCACACTTTTTCCTCAACCTAAACCAATTAGCCCTATTTATTGATTCAGTAACTATTTTCTTTCCGGATAATTTATAAATTCTAATAATTTCCTATTAATTATTATTGACGGCAAATAAACTAAAGTTTAAAGTTAAAGTTTAAGTTTGTTGTTGTAAGCGGGCCTCATGTATCATGAAAAGTTACATCAGATTAAGTCAAAGGAAAAAAGTGTACATACACAATACATGTAGAGTGGGTTATTAGTTTGGTTATTTTCGAAATGCTTTGCTGAAATCCATTTTTCATAACCCCTTTGACATTATCCGACCATTATCGGCTGCATAACCAAGACAGTTTACAAGGCCGCTCCTTTTTAGGAACCAAAACGATCAAATGTAATCGGTACCCTTTAGACATCGAATTTTATTCTCCAGTGAAAGTAAAATCGAATCCAGAGCAATGTTGCAAAAGAATTAATCGCTCATTGATAAAACGGACCCAAAAGAAAAGGTAGTCGCACAACTGCCATTTACAATTTTTAATGTAAAGCATTCGATTAATTAATCGATTTTTCCTATCAATATCTCAATTAAAAAGACATTTCATTGGCCTTGATTAATCAATTAAAATGTGCGATATCATCGGCATCTTGCGTAAAAGGTTAATGTTATTGTAAGAGAACAGCCGAGATTTTCATATCATCTTGATCTTCGATTGTATCGGAATGGTTTTTGGTTGCTCAGTTTATTTTAGGGAAAGTTATGAGGCTGGTTTCCAATTGGATTTACATTTATATTAACTAACAAGAGTGTAGAAATAAATAGGAGCCTAACCTAATAAGAAATAATAACCTAATATCAAATCTAACAAGATGTACGCAAATAGGACCCGCAAGAACAAAAACAATATACCTCTAGAGGTTATTTTAACCTAATACACAGCCTAATCTAAAACCTAGCTCTATACCAAACAACTTTTATTCCATGACTACCTATCATGATACACACAAGGTAATATTCTCACCTTCTTACAGCTTCGAAATTAAGTTATCTTCATATTTCTCGATAGTTTTAAAATTAGATATTACAGATTACGTTCTCACGAGGAAGCTTATGTCATCGGAGGCTGTCCAATGGCACGGTCGGTGAGTCAAGGCAGCGCAGGCGCAGGTGAGCTGCTGTTATATAAACAAGCTAGTTATTTGTTAGCCAGATATGTTTGATAGAATGTTGTTATATTCGTCAACATTGTAGAGTTAAACTAAGCTAGGTGCGTCGCATGCTTTCCAAATTTACCTTGCCTTGCACGCTCATGAAGTAAAGTGAAATTTCTATCAGACAAACTATCGAAAATATGTATAGGTAGGTACTACGTATTTTCGAAAGTTTTGTGCTAGAGGTATAGTATGTGTATTAACAAAAATAATGTACAGGTATTAGTATAATAATCCACCGAATTTTATCCTA
This sequence comes from Alcis repandata, assembly GCA_949125135.1. Taxonomy (NCBI): domain Eukaryota; kingdom Metazoa; phylum Arthropoda; class Insecta; order Lepidoptera; family Geometridae; genus Alcis; species Alcis repandata. The sequence continues at coordinate 1,465,932 of OX421226.1, read as the reverse complement.
GCCTTATTTATTTAGCTGTTGCTGCAAACTTGAGTGGCAAATGAAAGGGACTAAGTTACAGTTTCGCAATTACTTACATACGAGTAAATACTTACTAACTTACCTATATTTATAAGTCGATACTCCCATAAATTGACCGAAGCTCGCATTGCAAAATGTTTGCTTTCCCAGCGATAAATCGCAGCGTTATTAATTCAAATACTAAATCAAAAGGCAACTTGTAGCTGCGACCGTTAAGGTCTATTCCAACACCGATGACAAATGAGCTGCATTCGCGACGCAGTCACAAACAATATTTACAATATCCGAGTCCCAGATCTCAGCCAATAAATAACTATCCAAAAACAGTTTGATAGCGACACCGACCGGACGCGCCAGTGGAGTAGTAAGGGCCGCTCTACACTTGATACTTTTGTTGCACATACTTTTGCTCATAGGCGCGGGTGACCAGCGTTACGGTTACGAGTATGTACGTGGAGCAATTGTGTCAGCGGCCTAGAGCCTCGCTCTGGTTTTAGGTTGGGTCCAAGGATCTAAGTTGGGTCGGTTCTAACGCTAGAAAAGTGATGCTTCAATCCTGTATCCAGTCGACACGTTTTAGTGCGATCTCTGGAATTTATTAGCATTCTGATATCAGAATCTACTATGGCCACATTTAGATATACCTACTTCTGTAAATTAAATGTGCGAGAAAGTTCAGTCTTTCTATGAACTAGCCAGCTTGGTCGAAAAGCGACTAAACTGCAATCGTTGCGTTGATTCTTAAAGTACTGGGTGTGGTGTAGTCCTAACTGGCGGTGGTGACCGCTCGCCGTTACCGTCTCCGTCAGATGCAGCGGCGCGGGCTTGGTATGCGCGCGCGCATCGCCGCCCGGAAGCGGGCCCTGCGCCGGAAGTCACGGGAAATTGTCGCTTAATTGATATTTAAATGCGATAGTACGTCTTAGAATCGAACTGTGTTAATTAATACTTAATGGGAGTTAGTTAGTATCTAATTAGAATAATTACAAATTAATGAAAAAACTTTCGTTTGGTAAAGTTCGTGCCGATCTTTTTAACCTCCATGATATGTGTCAGTTTCGCTTTCTGTTTAGTGAGTTTATTTTCTCGCGGACGTTAAACTATATCATCATTATCCTCATCGCCTTTAGCGCAAAGCCATTAAGTTTGGCGGGAACCTATAGTTATAACCTATAGTTAGTCGCTCGGCATAATTTGTCATAATAATAATTCATCATGTATTCTTTTAACAGTTTGGAATAGAAAGTCATTCATTTTCGTTGAAAGTCATTTATTTCGGTATGCTAGTATGCAACTGCTATTAATATCTCTGTAAATACGCGTTATGTCGCCAACAAGTAGGCTATGCAACTAGATTATCGTAGGACCAAGACTCGCGGCTCTATTCAATTAGTTCAATGTTTAGAGCTTGAGATAACGTATCAGTTATCAGGTTTATTAGAATGTTAATTATTTATTTATTAATTGCTCGGGTTAAGACAGCAATAGTTGGTCTAATTATAATGTATACTAATTATCTTAACAAATTTTAATTCTTTAATTTTTACAACAGTTTTTTTACAATACATTAATTTACATTAATAATTAAAAATAATTTACATTAATTACTTTTTTAACATTTTGGAAGCATATTCAAAGTACATATACAGAGGTAGATTAATATTCTGTACCTATCTTATAAATAAGGCTAACATTGTTATTAAAAAGTCCTTTCATAGATTTCTCATAAGTTACAAAAAAGTCGAGTTGCCTAAAGGCGTCGTTGGCATTCCGTGCACAAATCTTTATCGTTAATAGCGAGGTTGCGCTTGAAGGGTTGGACTCCATTTCATTAATAAATAATGTCCACAAAGTAAATGTTGAATGATTTACCTAAAGATTTGAATCACCTGTGCATTGTAGGGGGAGTAGTAGGGACAGGGGACTGTAGGTAAGGTAACCTCGCCTCGTCACGCAAGCTGTGGGAAATTTGAGTGACGAATCGAGTCGCGAGGAGGGGAAGGTTCGATTTCGATTTAGACTAGCAAATGGTAAATAATATTAGTCAAATATTTGTATATCTAGAAATACTACAAAACACAATCTAAAAATCACAATCACAATCTGAAATTACAGGGCAAATGGGAGATTAAACATCTTATATCTCAGGGTGACGAGCGCAGTGCTGTGCCACGCAGGGTCTTCAATTCTCAGTTCGAAATTCTGTGTGGCGCAGACCTGTTATGGCAAACGTGACGTTTAACATCAGGTGAGCGATTTGTTGGTCTCGTCACTCAATTACATTAAAAAAAATTAAAAAAAATACTACAGGGAAAACCTAGTTTAAAATTGGTAAGCCACTGGAAGATAATCACCACGTTGCAAGCGAAGCGGTGAATAATTCACATAACCTACGAGGAAATACCGCTTTTACTCGTGAATAAGATAAAGAGGACTATTTATGCAGTATGTCAATGAAGTGACTTGGTTTATGTTTGCGTGAATGAAATGGTTATCCAATGTTTATAAAAGTAACCAAATCATAGGCTCGTTTTAATTTATACCTGCCAATATTTCGATCATAAAAAAAGTTATTAATTACCGAGCCCGAAGGCCCGATACCATATGGCAGGTCGGTTTGTAGGCTGCGCGTGGGCAGCCATTGAGCGGCGCGTGACGTCACTCCCATTCACTGCCTACTACGGCCGGGGCTCTGTCGCACGACACTGCACTTATATGGATGTTGGGACGTAAAAAAATAGACATAGGCATTTATTTGTCAGCTAAGAAAAACTACAAGCCATCTGTGCCTACGGCTTTTTGGAATCTTATTGAAAGTGTTTAATTTTTTTATAAAATATTTATACGAAAATACAAGCTGACTAAAACCACTTCTAAATAGGTACCTAATTCATTGCTTTTGCTTCATATCTAAACAACAGGTGTAGTAAGTATACCTATATTACGTCAGAGCCAGAGCATTATAGTTTTAGTATTTTCCCCTCCTATGGTATAGGAAAATCGTATGACTTGAAATGTCGAAGACAATGAGACCTAGTGCCTTCCAGTCCAGTTGCCTTGCCAGGTACCGGTGCGAAGGGAAAGATGATAATTATGGTTATATTAGATTTACATAATTTCGATCATGAAATAAACATTTTTACAAATAAAAAATATTTTTTTTATCTTAACAATGTGGTGTAAATTACGTCTGAGTATTGTATCAGCACAATGGTTCTAAGAACTGCATCATGGTTAGCTTTAGAGGAAGATGTAAAATAAGCTATCGTGCATTGTCTTACTTGACGCCCCATCACGTGCCGCCACGAACGTGACTTCCACCATCTGATTCATTTCACACCTACAGTATTAGACTCATGACTTCGAGGAGCTATTGGTACTGTACTAGCAACATGACGAAGACTGATGAATCAATGCATCAATGGTTTAATTGTTGGAAGTGACAAACGCATTTGGTCATAAAGAGGCAGTGACTTGGCCCTGACCTACTCATCTTTATTTAACAGCTTTCTGCGTGGTCAGAGGCTGGCGAGGATTTCCGGAATAAAACGTGAGCGTGGTAGCGTAAGTGTAAAGTGTAGGTCATGGAAAACGAGTACTTTCTTAAGTGCTCATTATAAAACTAACGTATCTACTCGTAGGTGCTGTTTCAAACTTAATAGTGTATATTCTGATTTGGTTACCTTTCCTTCCTTGTATATTTATTATTTACAATACAAAAGAAAATTCCACTCTTTACTTATCTTGGTGTTATGCTAAGTTCAGGTAAGAGTCGTGCTGTGGTTTTGATTACCGTTCTCGCTTCTGGACGCCTAGTTACTCAGTCTTCAATAGTCTTCATTCTATTTCTTGTCTTCATTATTTCCTAATTCATATAATAATTTCCTGTTATAATTTATTTCCCATAATGATCTTGTCCACGGTTCGCCAGCCCGCGGACGGTGGTACGGCCCACGCGCCTGACGCTGACGTAACGCCATCTGGCGGCCTCGCCAGCCGTGACCGACGTGTAAACACCGCCTTAGTGCCTATGTGGCGATAGTGGTGTTTTTACAATACTACATTTATAATAGTAGTATTAAAAATAGGTAAGAGGAACTACGCATGCCAAATTTATCAGCCGCAATGTTATCCGAAAGAGGACGTCGTATACTGAGGCCGCTACGCCAAAATTTATGGTCGATCTGGAAATAGCAACTGTATCGTAAATACGAGTACCTACCTAAGAGTCACGAAATCGCATACAATAGAATCTTGGCGCCGACTGTACATTTTTCCTAAACTCTCCAAAAGTAAAAATACCTACCAAATGATCACCTAATACCTAGTCCAGTAACGTAAAATTAGATAACAACAATATGAAAATGTAAAATTTAACTGCCTACTTCGATTGTTTGCGGTTTTAGATTATTTAATGAACAATGTTCATTGTTTATAAATTACAGTTACACTAGTTCAAGCCCCTACAAGTTCAATAACAGCTTTAAGCCGTTATCTCTTATCAATTGCGGAGAATAAACACGTGCTAAGTGCTACTTAAATTGTCTCTAGCTACTCGCACGCTACCGTGCCGGTGGTCTGTCCGTCCGTCAGTGAAACCGGAGACAGCGGCGCAGGCGCATGCAATATGACACCCCGCGATTTGCGCCAATTGGCCTGCGATTTAGTAGGGTTTTTGTATTTACCTGTTTAGAAAGTAATAAGTTATTTTAGTTATTTCTGGTATTTGATATTTGAATTGATAGATAGACAGAAAAACTCTTTATTGTTCACAGTAGAAATTAAAACAACTAATTAATTAACTACTAAACTAATTACTTAATTATTATTAATGACTGTTTGTCACTTGTAAAACGATTCGTGTGTTAGTCAGATTTTAATGATCAGAGTCTGAGAGCCAACGCAACAGTTTTGTCCTAAAATACTGTCACTTTCTCTACAGTAGAGAGAGAGTGACAAAACGTTTCTATTGTAACTCTATTATATGAATGCTAAAAGAAGACCGTTAGTCGATTCAGACTCAAACGTCCAATTTCCAAAACGTCGATAGGACGGCTGCTAAAACTTAGGTACGTCATTGCTTTTAAAAGTTACTTAGATTTACAGGTGTCATTTAACTTTTGAAAACTTACGTCCTTAGTCCTTACTTATAGTTGCTTAGTTTGACGGATGTTGTTTAACTTCAGCCCAATACAAAAATTAAGAACTAATATTTCCTAACGTCACTTAACTTTAAGTAACCTTTATAAGTTAGAGCCTTGCTGTCTCATATTCTCCACCAAACGAGTGACATTGGCTTAAAAATAAAAGCTCGTATCAGTATCCCGGCAGCATCCTATCACAGCACTGATTACGGTGCATCGTCAGATACCTACCAGGGTGAACGAACCCTTATCTATCGCCGGATTAATTGTTCGGGGCTTCAATGAACTTGATTCATTCTCAATGGAGCTTAGATTTTGTTGACGGAGATAAGACATTTGTGGACACTTTGTCTGATAATAAAGAGGGATAAAATAGTAGGTACTTGTATTTAAGGGTGAGACAATTGTTATCTCAGATGCGATACCTTAAGTAAAAACTTTGTATTTTACAAACTAGGCTACTACATGGCACAGGCTCTACGGTTTTCTATCCTACAGAAACCTTATTTTTTCCGGGATAAAATATTTTTTACGGACTTTCAACGACGCATAGAAGATGGGTACAAACGCGGATTTGTTCATTACAAAAAAAAAAAAGAATTGTTCGGAATAAAATATTTTGGATGTCGTCAAAATGTTAACTGTTAGAATCGTTAGCTCTTCATTCTAGCCAGCTGCAGCAGACCAGACAGTCACGGGGGCGGAGGTATCAGTATCAATAAACGGTTCACCTCGGCACCGATGCGCTGTTATTTCAGAGCATTACGTTATTGGCCCCACATCCACGCTACAGTGCGGCGTTGTCTGCGGGACCGTGAGCGCTCATTTGGCCGATTAATGCTCTTCTGATGACGTCGACGGTAATTGAATGTTGCGTAATGGTTTTAACTCTTGTAGTGGTGTCAAGATTGATTCGGCAGTTGTGTAAAATGTAGTGTAGATGATAATAAAACTGGACAACAATTTTATTTAATAGTCCATTACGCCTTGTATAATGTATTCTAATATTATAACGTACCATACCATACCTTTATCTATCTTCACCGTAAATAATAAGTAGTGTCACTGTGTACATTGTATGATGTGGTTGTAGAATATAATCGAGTGAGTGAGACAGTACTCTACAAAATTACCAATATTTTAGTCAATTAAAACAAAGTTAACTAAACTCAAAATTGAGTCAAACACAATATGGTTACATTGGTTACGTAATATGAGTAGAACTTATTTGCAAAACTAATAATTAAGACATTAGTCTTGCTAGTAAAGTAAAGTACATACATCCAGTTGTGGGTACATCAGTTTATACTTATAAAACTAGTGCAAAGTTGTCAAGAAAACAACACCTCGACCCATTACCCTCGTAAGTGGATGACCATAACACGCCTAATGCTGCTCTTGGCTGCTAACAACGCATCGTTGCCAACAACTTGTTTCTGACATTTGCACCTTTCACTAGACAGTTTCATATTTAGCGCCAGAACACAGAAACCATTGTCTTTGGGAATGGTAACACTTTCTATTTCTTTTGGTTTGGACACTTTAATTTGTGAAAAGGTTGCCATATCACGTAAAGGTAACATGGATCTACCTATTGATGAAACTACTATCAAAACAGTTACCATCTATCTATGGATACATCCAGCACAGCAGCAGTTCTTTCAGCATACCAATTCTTTTTGTACAATTTAAAAGTAATGCCAAACCGAATGCCATTCATGTAGAACTAAATTATAAAAGCTCCACCCAGTACCCGCTGCCAGCTTCCTGTAAAGTCTCACACGTCCATCAGAGAGTTCATCTCGAGTCCATTCCCTTTACGAGCTGCACAATATGAAAATATTATTCCCCGCGCCGAGAATAGCGCCGGCACTTCCTCCAGATCCGCTAAATATAGCCGAGCATGATGATTTGTTAACTTCAACTTGGGATGGGAATTAACGCTCTTTGGTCACGTAGCTACTTGAAACGTTTGATCGTTGTTGAGTAGGTACCTGTACAAAATTAGTGAATACACCTCCGGCTCTATCGGAAAATTTCGAGGATCAAAGTTCAGATGGTCGTCAACGTTACCCGATACGAATTTTATGTCAACTCACAAATTTGGTTCGCTCATCAGGCTTCCAAAATCATGAAGTTCGTAACCTACGAATTCGGTCTGGATGTGAGCGCTCTTTATGTCTAGTTTTCCTGTGTTTATGTTGTAGTAGCAGTATCTTGTAGTATGGTTTTCCTGTTTGCATATTTTTTGTGGTAATAAAGGTGCCATTGTGTTGAATTTTAGGTACCTATACTTCGGAGGACAATCCTATTTACTGTGAAAACTCATACCTAGACTGAGACCTAGAGTTCGAAGGAATAATTAAATACAGACTACATAAGTGCAAGTAGCTTGTAGTAGGTTATTCATGGTAAGTTGAAACATTTAGGTGAATTTAGAAAATAGTAAACTCGCCTATGGAAGATTTCATTGAGTGAGCTACTCTAAGCTACAAAATTATCATAAACCATGAGTGTGTAGTTCTGGATCTTATGTTTGTCGCCAATTGAAAGATCTATGCATATATGTAACGTTCGCGTTTGTGAAATTGTAAACATACTTACAATAATTGTGCAGAATAGAATATACGTATTAGAAACGTCAAGAAAAAAAAAAGAAGAAAGTAACCACGTATATTTTATGTATAAACAGTAGACGTTACTACACTACCTTCACTAATACAACCTGTACAATACCTTCACAATCAACTCCACTATGTCCACACTACCTGTTCCCCATAAAATTCCCATTTGGTCTAATCTAAATGCGTAATCGGGCTATCACGGACCGGTCCTCGACGATATCATAATAGAGGGTCTCCACGGGAAGGTGGCACGTGCGCGCGCGCAGCCACGGGTTGTAATAATAGTTACCAGGCACGCGCCGCGGAGGACGCAGGTAGGGCTGATGCGCAGGGTTTTAGTTGTTTACTTGAACCGCAAATGTATCTAATGAAGTGACGATCGTTACGTCAAGATAGACGACCAATAAATCAGGGTGCCTAAAACGCGTCAGACGTCAAAGGGAAGTCAAAGGGTCGTTAGGAATATTTTGGACTAGCCATTTAGCATTTACAATCTCTACCTTTTTTACGAGTATACCTAATTTCTCATGGAAAACTTTGAAAATACGCTTACTCTAAATCTTATCTTCATTTAATAAAGGAAGCTCATCCCGGAAGTCCAGGAAGTCTCCACCTTCCGCCAGCCCTGGAGGTGCCAAGGGACAGGTGTGGAGAGAATTGATTAACCCCAAGAGACGTCTGGTACTCATCAGTGGTTAACTAACTTCCCTTCCTGTATTGGTGTTACACAGGATGAACGAAATTGAAAAAAAAGGTACGATAGTGAAGAGGAATGCAACGTGTTTTTCTCATGTATCTATGTACAGTGGAAATGTGCAGTGTTAAGTTATAGTGCGTTAGTTCTTTAGTTACACACTAATGAAGTATGTGAGCACACACTGAAAGCAAATTGTACAGGTCGTTGAGGTGACCCACAATTTGGGAAGCTGACTTTGAATGTCCTACAAATGCCTTTTGGTGATGTTATGCATAAATTTGCTCTGTCTGCAGCTTTATAATACAGACCTTTACTTTTTTTTAAAGTTCTCAGAAAAGTTCAATTGCATCATTTTGAAACACGACCATTAACCACCCTTTAAAAATTATAAATCTTAAATGTCAATGTCAAACTTGGCAAAAAAGTTTAACTATTAACTATAACTTAAAAATCTTCAAGGCATGTAGAATCGTTATCCTTATGTTTCTGGTTAAAATAAGTGTGTCTCGTCTGGTCTGAGTACGGAATAAGTGACTATTTTTAAAATACTTCTAATGTTGCAGTGGTCTATACTTAGGTGGAGTTGACTGCATACCATCAGCTGACCCACCAGGCTTTATCTATGACACAAAAAAAAGTTACGCGAGACTTCAAGTAGGTACATCATCCTGTATACTGTTCCTAGTCTATTTTGGTGTTGATTATGGTTTATGAAAGCGAAGGGAGGTGATGATATTTCGGGAGCAGGAGCTACCGTCACGCTTGTATGCGAACTATTGCGGCTATACTTGCTAGTTAAAGGAGCGACCTCATTCTTGACAGATATTTAACGTTGCATCATGTAACGAGTGAGAGTATATTTATGTAGAGAGGATATTTTGCTAAAAGCTTCTTTGATTTTGAGTGGACTCTACATCTAATGTAACTGAAAACATTTTAGAAGACAAGATTGAAGAAGACATCAAATGCAGACAAGTCGTTACAAATGCCACGTTTTACAGAAAAAGTGTCGTTGCAATAGTGAAGAACTTCTGCAGACTTTAGACGAAAAGTGTGGAATTAATAAGTAGGTTAAGAACTAAATAAAGTACAATACAGTACAGTAGTATATGATTAGGTATTTATTGTACTTTAACAACTCTTTGAAGAATTTATTAGTACAGTTATAATTTTAAGGTCACTAAAGATGTGTAAATCTCAACTTCCTATTTTATTAATCCATAACTTCGCCCAAACTTGACTGTGTGATAAATATTTTCAACATCGTAATTTATACTTATGCTAATAATATTATTTCCGTCGGTGAACAGGTGTTAAATGTGAGAGACGCGTATCTAATCCCCGTGAAATAAGCTGAACGAATGGACCCCGTTATTCTACCTTATTCTGCTTAGATAGCATGTACCGACTAGCTCGTGGTTAGTTAGAATTACATCCGGATTTATTTAATGCAACATGCGCTTGAGAATTACGTAAGCTATTCTTAAAAGGCTACAAAAGGAGATTTTACAAAGCCTGAGCAGTAAATTTTATCAATTTTGCCAAACATACACATTAGGTACACAAAGTTCGTAATTTTCAAATTTTTGTCTCCTCGGACTCCCTCAACAATATGGTCTATTTCTATAACGAGAACCATCTTTCATACTCAAAAGCTCACTTACTCGCATAAAACTGTCAACACAGATTCTTACTTTCTTACTGATCTAGATGTTACCAATCTGCCTTACAAGCACCGCTCAATCACAGCAATAAAAGCAGGACACACGGGTGGTCCGCTGCCGCTGTTCCGGCAACAATAAACAACAGCTAGTCTGGTGACGCCATAAATTTCCATGCTTAGCCCTCGTAAACGCACTCCAGGTATTGAGTACAAAATGTACAGAAGAAAAGCTCCTAAACGTACAAAACAGCAGATTCTTAACGATTCTCAAACTAAGGGCTCACATACTTTCACGCTAAATAATTAAAATGACGACAACGTATTGAATTTTTTTTATCTGTCCAAGCTTAAAAGTCAACTGAACGTATCGTGGTAAGTAGCCGGCATCAGTGTTTTCAGAAAGAGGCTGAAAACTTGAGAGTTCCAGAAGTTTTGTTATAAAAAGTAGCCGCATTCCGTTATTTTACATTATGTGCGTCGTATGAACTGTTCGTCTGCAGAACTTTCTACTCGGTGCTCCAGGCGCAAGTTACTGGAGTAAGATAGGCTGTATGAGCCGTTTATTGACTCTATTGTACCGGCAGTTGTAAATCATAACGAGATAATGAGTTATTGAAGGGCGATCTTCTTACTTACTAACCTTGTAGATCTTTGTAGGTATAACTAGAAGCCTGACAGCAAAGTTACCAAATACCAAATAATAAGAGACTACACCAAATCTTGCTTATTTTTATAAAGAACAGGCAATAAAGGCTGGATTAAAAAAAGACTTTGGATGAAGATTATAAAAATATGGGACTCTCCGAACATAAGAATACCTACCAATTTATATTGTACTTATACCTCTAGATAAGTAAACAGTTCGTACAGCTCTTTACCGTTTCGGTATCTTCTATTTACAATCAAGACCTAAGTTACAAAATGGACGACTTATTACACAACTCTTTAGCAGTATAAACAAAAATCTGATTGGGCACTGAAAATTTAATAAAGCCTATTTAAAAAATCTCTATCAATTCCTAACTTGTGCCGAGTTCAGCCCCATCGATAAGTCAAGATTAAAGTAAGTGTACTTACCCGTCGACTGTCTAATTATTTAGTAGGATAATAGCCGCGAGGTGATATTGTCTCGGATAAGCCTCTAATTAAGGCTTTCATGGTGTTACGCCGTATTTAGGACCTTCGCTTGTAATAACTCTTCTCTCGCCTTATCTTAACAGGCACGCTTAATTACTTGATCGCAAGTTTAAATTATTTTACAAGAATCTCATTAAAGCGATGAGAATGAAAAGTGCGTAGCATCGAAATAATTTTATTTCGAAAATCGATGGTTTGGCTCTTCAGGCCGAAACTTCTTCCAAGTAGATATTTCAGTAACCTATCTATTCCGAAATTAATATAAGGTACAGGCGCCGAAGATGGCCCGGCTCCTAGGATAGCCCACTTTAAAAAAAATACAGTAATGATTATTCGCAATATTTGAAATTTCGCGGGTTTATACTACTAGTACCATAGACAATAGTGCAAGTGTGTTTCATTACCGGCGCGTCGCCATTTTGAATACAGATGACAGTTTGCTTGGTCATGTCGAGACGATGCACTTTTTATAACCTCCATTATCTAAATCCTTTTGAAAATTAACAAATTTAAAACAAATCTCTTTGCTCTAAACTGTGGAAATTCATATTCAATCTATTTATCAGCGAATTACAGATGAGTGTTATTATTTTATTTCCTTTTTTGTATTTTTACTAGATTATACTCAACCCGGGTGTAATTTCCTATCATGGCCCATAATATAATTCCCAAACATAGCCCGGGCCTTTCTAGGATTATTAAAATGTAGTGTTTGTATGTTCTGATTAAGCTATTAAAGTAAATTCACTTTTGAGATTCTTTTCAGTTTCTTTTTTAGGAGTGTAGGTACACACTCAATTAAAGACAGTAGCGTCTAATTTGTTTTAATTAATTAAGTATATTTTGATTGATCTCAAAGTTAATTTTCAGTATTTCTTAGATAGCCACCTATGAATGAAATTAAAAAAAAAAATTAAAAAAAAGAATTAGGTATTTATTTTTATTTTTGATAAGTTACTGTCAAAGTTGATCTCAATGTTAAATTTCATTTTATTTAGTAAATAAGTTCAATGTTCATAGTTAGAAATCGGTACCTATACGTACCATAATAAACGCTATTTTAAAATATCACACTTTTGTATTTTTGTATCTGTAAAATAGAACAGACAAATCTATTCTGATAAGCTCCCAGTAGTTCCTGACTATTAAGACAAATTACTATTGGTCATGTAGCGTATGGAGTCTACACAACGTAATTTTGCAGTATAGGAAACCCAAATTTGGGCATAGTAACCTCTTATCTACCAGCTGATCCAGATATTTACAAATGGTACATAGCAATAAGGAAGCCATTTAGGCAACCAGCGCAACTGCCCAAAGTGCCCCATTCCATTAGCCAGCAATCCTAGTTCTAGATCTAGGCACATCATTTAGCCTAGCCTGGTTATGCAGTCAGATCGCCCGGTAGTCCCCAGTTCGCGTGCCGCCGGCCGTTGTAGCCGCAATCTTCTCATTCAGCCAATCAGCAGATATCGCCGAGGGTGCGCTGTAATGTTGCCATGTGGGACATTCTAGGCCGTTGGTATACTTGGCTAAGTAGGTAAACTTTTTATTAGGTAGGTAAGGTAACAAAGATTTTTATTTTTTTTTCATTCGTTTTGGTTCGTCTTAGGAACAAAAACAACACAAAAAGCGTCAGTTGATAATATCTTGTGAATAGCAGGGATAATTTAGATTTAGCATGATAAAATCACTAATAACTGCTGTCATAATGACACACATAGTATACAAAACAACACATCATATTATTACATCCTTCGAACACATATTGTACAATCTTACGTGTGTTTAGCCAGACGCTATCACAGTCCGTCGAATATTTTGCGAAATGATCCTCATGGTCACACATCACCTAGGTGACTGTATACTAAGTACCAAGCTTTTGATACAATGCAGTTTACCTTGAATCCTGTTAAATCACTTGACACATTTGCCAGCTGTACAGCGCCCACTTCTGTACCAATTTACGACATGCAGTGCCCACATAATGCTCTTTGATTGCTTCATAGCGTCGTAAACAAACGTAGGACGCATTACGAGACTCTCGTCACATTGTTACACTCCATAATAAAATAGTTCTATTCCCACCGCTAATAAACATACACGTATTTTGAATTCGGAATTGGAAACAATCAACCGTCAAAACAATGGCGGCTTGCGCGGGCGCAACGGTATCGTATGTCACATGCTGGCGTAAGAGTTGATTTTCGGTTACAAATGCAAATGGTGGAGAAAGCAATGGCGTAGGTGTTTTATTAGGACCTCCAAGTTGGGGATCTGCGCAGGCGGCGGTCGACCGCATGGCAACTGTCACCGGATTTCCCGGGCTTGAACCAATTGACTGCACAGTGTAGGTACTTGCAAGTTAGAGGCAAATATTACACTTGCAAGAACCAAGTAGGTATTTTAATTTATTATCGACATTTGACCGATTAGATTTACCGACCGTCATATTCGGTATATTTTTCGCATACTATTAAAGTACATACAAAGTTTTCCTCTATTTAATTAGGTTTTGTTTTAATTTCCATTGTATTAAAATGATAAAACAAGAACTCTAGATTTGTTATTTTAATACAATGAAAAAACAGAAGAAGATAAAGAATGTAAAGAAAGAAGATAAATAATGTATATAGATGTAATGATAATCGGCCTAATCACCCTTCGAGGGTAGACCTGTATCCCAGCAGTGGGAGGATTAAAGGTTGCATATGATGATGATGATGATGTAATGAAAGTAAGATAGAAAACAACTGAAAGAACTTTAGATAAGTGTAATAGTGTTTTTTTTTGTTGTTGATCTTTTACATACTTTTAATTTATCATCAAGCATCTCTGCAATTTACCTTACTTATCACAACATTGTAAACGTACCCTGTCGTCTATCCATGACCCTTCACAAAATCTTTAAAATCAAAACCCCAAGTCAAGTGTCATTCAATCCAGGTTCAAAAGAAGCCAAGGGAAAGGCTGCAGAGTCAACGATTTGTAACCGCAGACGAGGGCTATCATTTTAGCCTGAGTAAGTATGTAGGGTTCAGTCGCAGTGCTTTGGAGGGATTAGGGTTCGTTCAACTGTCCTGACTAATACCTGAACAAGTATATTTAGTAACGTAATCTGTATAAGTGTAGCGCTCGTTTGCTCGTCTTGGTGTTTGTAATTGATCACTGATTTTAAAGCAACGGATGACACACTCAGTCTTGGATGGTGGCGGGAAAGATTTACAACTAACTAAGCGCCACTTGGGCCTTTAGCTCACATGGGTCTTTAGCTCACATCTCAGGGTCAGGTACTTTAAGGTAGTTTACCTTCTAAGGACCCCAAGCCCGTCCTTGAAGTCTAAAATTCTGCCCCGTTCGACGCACTCTTCACCTTTTTTTAACTTTATTACAAAAGTTTGTACATTTCTTAAATTTATTTTTGTTGATGGAGTATCTCTGTTTTAGCGTTGTGCGACTTTGTATTCATAACCTACGTACCAACGTCCCTAGGTAATATAGTGATAGTACTTTGACATGACCATCCTCCAGGCGGCCCGATTGCGATGCAAATCGCGCATGCGCCAACAACGGTACGCTCCGTAACTTCGTACTACAACAGCATGTTGCTATCTCGTCCTGAATACGTAATGAGAGATACAGAACCTCCCGTATCGGTGATATCTTCACCTTTGCTCCGAGCCAAGCGATCTAAGCAACAACTATTTCGCTTAAAATGTAGCAAAGCAGTTTAATTTAAATCTCTCAAACAAGTAAATTAAATAAAATGTATTAACGTGCAAAACAGTAAACGCTAGTCGATCAGCTAGTAGACGATCAGATCTGCAAATCTTACCACTCACGATCTAAAAAGCCTTTTCACTATTTTCAAACTCTTAACTCTTAGTATTACAGATTCTGTAGTGTACTACAAATAGACCCAAATAGTATTTCAAAACGACAACTCCAGGGTTAATGCGTCACATTCACATAGTCTTACTGTTACTTATAATTTAAGTAGATACTAAGTTATTAACGCCTGACTTGACGCGGATAAATACCAAGAAAATAACGAAATCAATTAACAAACATTTAGTAAATCAAACAATTAAACAATCGCCCGTGAATCATGATTACGACGAACTTGCGTCAGAGATGTGTCAGTTTGTCTGTCTGAGTGTTACGTGTGTGGCGAGTGTTACTGCTGACAATTAGCGAGACGGATTGACCATTGTGCCAAATGCCAGGGATGTATTCATAGAACTAGTATTAACTCGACTTGGTACGTTAATGAAACCGACGTTTTTGGAGGGAGACGCAAAATGTCAATGGTAAATGCTGGAAGTTGCAATTAATTTAACGAAGTAGATAGGTACGAGTAGATACTCACTTCATTATTAAGTCAGATACTCTGATTATAATTTCAATCACATCGTGTGATTTTTTCAGGATTTTAGGATTCAGGAATCAGGATTACAAGCGTGATGCGCGCGCGACCAGCTTTTCCTCGTTTGCCTCAAACAATTCAACAGATTTTTGACATCAATTTGCTGAAACTAACTAGGCTATGCTAGCTAGAGGCGTTATCAGAGGCATTATAATGTAATGTTTGCGTCGAGATATGCAGCGTTACTCCGAGCAGAGATTACATCACAACTCCGAGGAACAATGCCTGATAAATGTGTAAAAAGCGATTTGTATTTGAATAGTGATAAAGAAGTGTAGCGGCTGAAAACCGATACAGAGAATGGAACTCTGTTACCATAATTTAACGTTCTAAAATTGCTTGACAATACATATACAATACATAAATAATAAAGTAAATTCCATGTCACCAAAGTAAATCAAATCATGTTATGACTGCGAAAGAGTGTTTCTTTGTGGGTCTTCTCACTCTCACCAAGTGTAGCAAATCTGTCTTTAAGATGGTTTTTGGTGAATTAAAAAAATAAAAATAAAATCTAAATACATACCTACATATTTAAAGGAAACAGATCCTGACTCACTGATAGACAACGCACAGCCTAAACCGCTATCCCTACTATTATAAATGTAAATGGAAGTTTGTTTGTTACGCTTTCACGCGAAAACTACTTAACCGATCATTGTGAAACATTGTGCACATATTCTTGGAGGTAGGTATTAGAAGTATCATAGGATACTTTTTATTAAAAAAACGCGGGTGAAACCGCGGGGCACAGCTAGTAAGTAATAAAAGAAGACGCGCTTTACATCATATGTTACAGCAAGATAGACATGTTCTAAATAATGTGTCCGCAGTGCATTGCCCAGTTGAGCGGCCGTCATAATTGATGCGGTATCACTGATGCCATCTCTATTGTGCGGACAATAGCCGACTGATTGCGGTCATCGAGTCATTACTTACGTATACTACTAGCTGCACCCCGCGGTTTCACTTGCCGTGTGCTCTACTGAATGTAACTTTTTTTTCGAAATGAATTTAAATTAGCTTAGGGAAGGCCGGCGCGGCACTGCAAAAAACCCCGAAACCGTTGTTCTAATTGCTCTATAAAAGGAAGTCCAAACACAGTCCTAACTAGTCGTACTTACTGGTTTTCAACCCCCGACGCAAAAATAGGAAAAATCGGTTAAGCCGTTTCAACGTTGGGTTAATTTTTAATTTTGTACCTATTAGTTCCCAGGCTTACGTTCCCAGTTTGAAGTCTGTCTCAGAAAATACTCCTTGGATTTTTTGGCAATACAATCATAAGCATGACTTCATCTCTATTAACTTTATTCATTTGGTCATTACACACGACTTATTTAGGCAGTGACGAGGTGCTAAAGTCATATTTCAATTTAGGTTTATTAGAATTTATTAGCAAGTCTATAGTTGTTGGACTGAATGCTGGGACAAATTTTTGAGCGACGCTTTGACGAGTTTACAGCACTATGTGGCTGGTCATAAAATGTATAACATCAGAAGATAATACGGAAGCAAAAGCGAAGTCATTTGAGAGTGTCACTATTATTGTGGCCTTCCGTTTCACCCGATATTAGAGCAAAATTTTCCCCTTATTCCGTTATTAAATTATGCTTTTTCTGTCCCGTTGCCGGTTATGTCCTTGCTAAATTTCATCAAATTGGTTTTATTGTTCAGACAAAAAGCATCAGACAAAGAGACTGGCGCAAAACTCTGAAGTAGGTGTGAATAAGTCGCCACTGGGCTCAACCAACAACTTTATTAACACTCGGTCTCTAAAACTTTATGATCCCGGATATCCATAATATCACAAATCCGTCACGGCTTACAAGATTGTTTCCCTAGATACAATGTTTCCCCCTCAAAGCACGGTGCGAGTGTAAAACCATAAAATGGAAGCATTTCCCTACGAAGTGCAGAGGGTGCGCCGAACAATCGTCGAATGAGCCGTCGTCGTCGTTGATAGAGCCTGACTTTTTCTTCGTGATTTGAAACAAAATAATACGTAGATACAACATTTTTGAAAACTAGTTTATTAGTAGATACTAGTCCCAAGTTTGAAGGCTTTTTAAGACAGATCTAAATTTTCTAAAACTATTGGCATCCTTGTCTAATGGCTTGCAATGATAAAGACAGATATATATATTTTTAGTTAGTTTAGATCTGTCTTAAAATGCCTTCAAACTTGGGCCTACTATCCTCTAATCAGAAAATGCAAATTTTATAACTTTCATGAAAAGTTTCCCTTACGCTAGAGCTAACATTTCAACTGAATGTACAATTGTACATGTTGATGTGAGCCAGACTTTTTTTCTTGGTGACTAGATGCTGAACCGTTTGTTTATCTTTAACAGATCAGGCCACTGCTCTTTTTACATTTCGTATTATCTCGGAATAACTTCTGTAAAGACGCGGACCTTCACTGACAAAACTAAACGTATCTACTATGATTCTTTCCGTAGATAGCCGCTAGTTGTAGGTACTTACTAATTTGGTAGTGCGAGGCCGGCCACTCCTCGGCGATTCGACATGCATCGCCCGCAGATGGTGCCGGTGCGATCCTAATACAGACACACACCTCTTTAAATAACTGTTGTCCAATGTTAGTACGTAGACACCGAAGGGAGAATTCTGTGGTAGATACGTGAACGTTGTACAAAAGCAGCGTTTGATACATTTTACATTATTTTGTTTCTTTGTTTACACCTTTTAGGATATCAAGTTATATGATCTAAAATCTCATAGCTACAATTTTTATAACATAAAAACCTTTGTTATCATTATTAGCCCGTATTGTCTACTGAAAGTACTGAAACGTCTGTCATGTTATTAAGCCCAAATCTTAGCTTGTCTTGTCTCTACAATTTAATTTGTTTATGCTTTCTTTCTGATTTATCAATTCCTTATTTATTACCATCTCATTAAGGCACTCAACAACTGACAACGGTGGTCAGTTACGTACTTCACAAAAAGACCTGCAAACCGCGCCAGGTGCTGGCGGCGCGCCACGCTCGACAGGTGACTCACGCATCTGCGCCCGCGCTGCCGCCGCCGCCGCCGCCGGCGCAACTCTATCTCATGCCAAATCAAAGATGATGACCGCGACTCAGTTACACTATTATCGTAATCAATGTTTGTTTATTTTCTACGGGTATACTACGCGTTTTGTTTTTGTAAATACCTCTGTTTCATGAAGTTTTAGGAAGCTTCACCGTCTAATTGCTAAATTATCCAAAAAGTCTAATATAAAGATTGTCTGAAAAACATTGCTTTTTAGCGATTCAACCGTTATTTGTTGCCCTTACCGAAATAAACATTATTCGGTACCAGCGTTTCAATAATTTCGTAGAAAATAAATTATATCGTGTGTCTTGAGTATATAACTTAAATCTCAAATAAAAATATCTTGTTCTATCCAATCAAATCCTTGATTAGAAATCCTGTAACATCAGATACGAGTATAATGATGTAGGGGTCGGATGTGCGTCGGCGTGCTGACGGTGCCTGTTGACGAGGACCTATTTCTGTCGCCGGAAAGGGAGCTATTTGTGTCGCCTCACCTATACCTACCTATGTACCTAAGGAATTATTATTAGACGGGAACTTTGAATTAAACCGCTCACACTCTATTGATGATATAGTTGTCCTATGTGGTGTTGCACGGTATTTGAACCCTAAGATGCGCTTGACACGGAACTGTATGAACTATATAGCTCATGCAAAATGAATGCAAGCAAATTATTTTGCTGTCTCTGAAGACCCAACGGAAGCCTGAACAGAAACTTTGTAAACAGCGTTTGTTCTGAATAATTTGGCAAATCTCTGAGGCTATTGTGAAAATTTCCAGTTTGCCTTTCTTATTTTAATTTTTCGAAAGTAATAAGCACTTGCACCCAATGTTTTCACTTTCCATGATTCAAAGCAAGCAGTCATTGGCTATGAGTCAGTATATAGAAATACGATTGGCGAGCAGTCCCGACCGGGTTTGAACCCGCTCTATTTGCGGCGCTGGCACCGCGCCAGCCGCGCTGTCTGATTGACTGACCCGCTTCCTTCGCGGCTCCAGGATATTGGGGACCGAGGACAGGCTAGAGACTTAAGACTTCGTCTAAGGAACTCTATTTGACTTAGTTCAAATAAGTATAGGTAGTGCCAATCAACGGTCATGGTGCTCATGGTAATTAAACGTACTCGTACGGGCATGCTGTATTGACAAAGAATAGAAAATTTTCGCAAAAAAATACGCAACTGTAAATGTCAGTTTTCAAACAGGATGTTTTGACGACCGTACGTTTTCGCAATTGCGAAGGTCATTTTGCTATTGTAGCATTTTGAAAGGCTACTAAACTATAGCAGTTTCCCACATCACGAAACGTAGGTACTGTGTGTTACAATAGCAATACCTAACCATCTAACCACCGTTTCTCTCTTTCCCCAGGATCCTCGTTGGAGCGCCAGAAGATGACCCACCGACCCGGTTTGAGAACGTGTCTCGGCCGGGCGCGGTGTACAACTGCCAGCCTGGATACCGGGACTACGCGGCCGAGGCACGCGGGCTGTCGCCGCTGCGACACTGCCAGGAGATGATCTTCGATAAGAAGCTGAGTGAGTAGTCTTTCTTAATAAACTTGATTAGGAGTAGTTCAAAGTCGGAGTTTGGATGAAGAAAAATGTGACGTTCTACACCCAAAGTTTAAATGTGACGTTCTACACCCAAAGTTTAAATGTGACGTTCTACACCCAAAGTTTAAATGTGACGTTCTACACCCAAAGTTTAAATGTGACGTTCTACACCCAAAGTTTAAATGTGACGTTCTACACCCAAAGTTTAAATGTGACGTTCTACACCCAAAGTTTAAATGTGACGTTCTACACCCAAAGTTTAAATGTGACGTTCTACACCCAAAGTTTAAATGTGACGTTCTACACCCAAAGTTTAAATGTGACGTTCTACACCCAAAGTGTCCTTATGGCTTGCTTTACTTACGAGTAGAAGAGATAAAGGTTGCCTAGAGATTGATCTTAGGGATAAAGCGACCAACTATTACATCAAGCCTAAAACTCATCTCTTCTCCCAGCTGCATAAAGTTGTCATATGAAAAACGGTAAAAAAAGTAAATAAGCTTATACTCGTATAGGCCGAATGCTTGGCCCTAGTGGTAAAGATATGAAAAACGGTTAATTTCTCTTGTAGTTTCGTGTTACGTTATTCTCTTCTTGTAGAGTTATAGAGGCCTCTCGTAGAATTGATTAGAATGGAACAATCGCATCAATACGTCAGACGTTTATTGCGCCCATAAATAAGCAGCGCATGAAGAACGAGACATTCGATCTACGGAGAATGTTAAACGGGCAATAAATAACTTTATTAATAACCTTCTGTTACCGGGATTGATAAGGTACATACATCAGTAATTATATTATTGTACTTATAGGTACATAACTATTTACACAAGTAGAACTCTATCGTGGTATCTTTGAATGGAAGGTATGATCCCACTTCTTTTACCAACTATTAATAATGTATGTAATATCACTCTCAGCATAGATGTTGTTGAAATTATGAGTGTAAGAGTGTTTTATATGGTCAATAATCTGGTATCGGGGACTATCTCAAATGTGACTTCGAACTTTTGCACATTTTCGACGAGGTCTAATAATGGTTGCTCTTTTATTGTACAAGTAAAAGCTTTAAGTCGATTAATAAATTCTAGAAACAAATTACAATTTTTATTATTTTCCAGCATGTGCAGGGTCACGCACCCAGGAGTTTTATGAGGACATGCAACTTTGATATTGCAATAAAACGCACTGAGGTAGCTCAGAATGCACTATGAGTTTACGACTTGCATTAAATTGTATCTATGTGCAGTAAAATTGTCATGCTCTTTATAGGTTAAAAGCTGTTCTACTCTAGAAACATAGTAACAATCCGATAGAATCTTTGGTAAATGATCAAGTTCTGACGAATAATGTAGTCTCTTGCGTTTTATTACCAGATTAGCTTTTGCAGAGTACATGATTTTCAATTATTCCTACACAAAGTAGGCCACGTAAGCCTATTTCGAATGTTTCTTAAAATAAACTACTATCTACAAACTAATTACAGATCTCATTTTATAATAGGCTATTAAATTACCCTGGCCCTAAATTCCGGGATAAATTGCCCATGTGCAAACTACCGCTTTACGACATTTAAGGACATGGGCATTAGTTTCATGTACTGTTAAGAGAAGCCCTGTATGTCTGTACAAACGAGTCATTAATCCACGTGACATGGAACACTCCGTCTCGCGGGACACCGGGAGCGGTCTGTGCAGTCACGCAGCCATTGCGCAGGACACGAGCATAAATCAGATGCGCGTGCGCAGCGCCTGCACTCGCCCGTCACTATCAATTACGCTGAGAAAGGGCATATGAAGTTAACTGGAGAAACTTTTTGGAGGCTCGTATGCAAAATGGGTGCTTAATTTTCGATTGAATACGTTTATTTTGGAGCATTTTGGAAGTCCCAGCCTAATTTATACATCCTCTCTTGGCACTTCGAACTAAAATATGCGCATTCCGACCCAAAAATCTGATTCACAGGAAAATAAAGCAAAACTGCTGGAATAGTCCGCGCAACAATGCTGTGCAATGAATCACGGGATCCTCGATCTCTTTGCATTCCTCCTAATCTAAATAAAGAAAAAAGCATGTATGGCATCTAAAAGTTACTTAACAGGTCGTAATTTCCTGTCTCTTATCTATAGAAGTGATAATATTCTGGGACGATGAAGATAAATTACGAAAAAAAATTATTTTTCTTTCGTACTTCTTTTTTTTTTCTTCAGCGAAATAAAAGCGAAAACCCATTACCTATCCACGAAAAATAAATTACTCGTAGCATTCATACAAAAAACCTAGCAAGGCGGCTAAAGCCCCGGTGGTCGTTAGCCCGACAGCTGCGCATAATAATTAATCCATTTAACAAACGTGTCACTAATCAACACGCGCAAAAAAACTGCACAAGTCCATAATAGCGACAGGATGCCTCGTAACTACCTCTGCAGTGCTGCGTGAGTGGAGTCCAAACCCAAATCGGCGACAATCGCCGGACGTGGGTGCGAGTGGAACAAATATGCGTAAGCGTATGCGAACGATGATCCATGTAGCTTGTGACGTTAGTGTAGCAGATGACGTGCTGAATTATAATAGGGATATGCTAGGTGAGAATAATGTAGTTTTAGGCGCCTTTTGTAATCAAAATTTTTTTTGGAATGACTTAATGTATGCCACTGAGCTCTATACAGCCACCGGTGGCGAGCGCATATGGCGCTGGGCCTACTTTCTTATCAAAATTAGTTTATTGCCGCACTGTGTACAAAATGATCTTAGAAGTAGGCAGAGTTATAAATAGTGGACAAATTCCGGGCGTGATGGAAAATAACATTACTAAGCAAAGCACTGGGGTAAGGTCATTTTGGGCCACTGCATCCACATCTACAATTAAGTTTATTGATATATCTTTAAAATGCATAAGTTTTTAATAACTTGAGAAAGATCGGTTTGAAATCTACATACCAGGTTTGGAAATACCACCAAAATCAGTATATTTCAAAACTGGAACCCAATTTATCATCGTTACCCATTTGTAAAACTAGATTAATATATGACATATGGCTGTGGGCATCAAAGTTTTTCAGTTAAGTTTTTACGGCATCTGATTCCAGATGCTTTTTGCAATCTTTATAATGTCATTAATCTTTCGGCTCCCGCAAAGTCATCGTTCACTGAATCGTATAAATATTATTTCGGCGTCTTTCAATACGTCTTTATAAAATCTTTAAACAATTACTTATGTCAACTTATCTTGAATGACAACTTTTAGTTACTTTATCTTCGATACTACATATGTGAGTATTCTCGAGTTAATTATAACAACATATTAAAGTTTCACACCAAAGTAATAGGTTCCGCTGGCCGCCACTGATACTCCGGTATCAAGCCAATAAATAACTTCTCCGGTTTCACTTTCATTGTTGTTCCACACATTTCTGATTGTGACCTCACTTTCTATATCATTTACAGAAGAATAAAAACGTCTTCTTTTATGGTGTAATTTTATGTGACTATCAGAGCCAAATAAATCTTCTTTATGTACAAGAAAAGTTTTAATTTAGTTAGTTCATAGCACTTTATGTAACTTACGTCACGTCTTGCCAGAAAGCATCTTAGAGTAAATCATCATTATTAGAATTTCTTACGAATTGAACACTATCTCTTCTTCCCAATAGCTATGACTGGGACTCGACTGACCTACTTCGCTCTGACCTCTTTCAATTAGAAATTATCGTCGGCACTCAATGATTTCATTGGTGAATGGTGACCTCATCCTTCACTTTCCCTGCTAATCCGCTCGCACTACTGCTTGTAATTCGATCTGTTAATTGCCTGATAAGCATTATTACGACACCAGCACAGTGGAAGTTTCGTCAGTTACTAAGTTTAGAATTGGTTTAGTTTCGTATAGTGTTTATTTGTATTACCAGCTTCCTACAGATGCGTCGGTATTGAATAGAGTCTGAATCGAGTCTGTGTACTGATTTTTTATATTCTTTTTGTTTCTAAATCAGAATTCTGTATCACCTTCTCAGTTTTGAAGCATTCTAAAAATTACATCACATCATTATTGAAATCTTGGAATTAGTGATGTTTACACGATGATTTGTACGCTGTTCAGCAAGTGGTTTGTTTGAACCTTAATCACTGGTTTATTTTGGCACAGATGTAGGTCTGTGGGCTGCGCGTGGGCACACGTGGGCGTGCATTACCAAGCACCCTAATCTTACTCGTTCGACAATGTATCGGTAGATGTCTCTCTAGTTAAAATTGTCGTGAGAGCAAGAGAGACCGAGAAAATCTCGAGGGTTTGAGAGTAGGGTCCTTGCGCGGGCGCACCTTGCTTGCGGTGCGCGATGGCTGATAGTGGCGCTCGCGGCAATACCTGACATTCTGATGATTCGTTGATTAGAAAAGCCTTGTTAGCACTTGAAGATGGGTTTTTAGTAAAATAAATGGAGCAAGTGGTTTTTATTACACATTGTATTGTTGTGACGGTAGTGACTATTCCTCACTACTGCTATGAACCAAGTCAACTCGTGCAACATCCGGGCACACTCGGTGGAACACTGCGACTTTACATTATATCTGTACCTACACACTTTATCTTCTTCCAAGTATAGTAACTGCCTCTTTATTAACTTCAGCTACAGAAACATTTCAGGTTTATAGTTCCCACATTCCATAAATTCAAATCGCGAGCCATTAAAGTACGATGTAAATGAGTAGTCCGAACAATCGCAGCGGACGACGAATCGGCCAATTACCTAGTCCTAATTGCAGCACTTGCGAGGTAACAAGCCGAACAGCAGGTTTATTAGTGCAGGCGCAGGCGCAGGCGAGTTACGGAATACGAGAGGAATAAGGTTAGGAGAGATGGCATAGACTTACTCGTAGATGTAGAGGTGTAGAGATAATTAGGGCGAATAAACTAAGGTGGGGAGAATAGAAGTCATGATGTTGCGTTCTTGGGTACGAACTGCTGTATGAGAAATACTAATAATGATTGGCAAGATCCTTAAGTGCGGTGGGAGAAGGATAAAGTCATGGTTGCGAAACATCCGAGAGTACACAAGTGTAGCCAGCTCGAACAGCTTTTTCCTATGAATCAGGATAAGGAGAAGTTCGCTAACTGACGGCTAACCTCCAGTAGGCGAGTGGCACCAAATGATGAAAAACGTTGCTTTGATGGAAAGATCTATCCGGCATCTATTTTAAATTCTTAGTTTTCTACCGCATCACACTTTATCCGTTATTATATTAGATACTATAATTACCTGTAGCTCTAGAAATTCAGAATTTCTTTTGATGACAATTTGCAATTCTAACCTTAAACTCACCAAGACATCTGATATTCTGATCCAACACTTTGCCATTATTGTTTCAGAAATATGAGCCCGCGTTATCATCCATTGTTTCCGTATAATCAAACGACTGTGGTGCAATGTTTCACAACAGTGTAGCTTGACCTTACTGTAGAGCTGGTGAAATGTTGGAACTAACATGTTCCATAGAAAGCTATCAGCTTTGTTCAGAAACTACGGTAGTGGCTCCTCCACCGAACTTTAAAGATAGGTTGGTCACGCTGAAGCGGCGACTTCAGTCAACATTCTCCTTTCCTGTTCTTATCACCTTATCAGTGCTCTCCTTGCGTTTATCAGAAACGTTGCGAGATGTAAGCTGTCAAATATTTAATTAGCATAATTTAAAATGTTAATTTGTTTGATTGCATTGCGTGTGATAAAAATGTTGTTCTAATTAGGTGTTATGTAACAGTGACCTCAAAGAAACTAAACAAAATGAAAGTACCCATTGTTTTTAATTTGTGGTCATTAGAAGTCAGGTGAAGTAAGGTAAAGCTTTGAAAGGGAAACGAGTCTGTTGTCTTGATAAAATTAGGTAATAAAAATATTTTTTTTATAAAAAATTAAATCAGCCAAGTCTATAAAATAGGTAATACTTATTTTAAATGTTCACAAAACTACAAAAGTTGTGTTTGGGATGCTACTGCATTTATTACAGCTTTCTTTGGGAGAGTGAGGTAACACAATACAAAGGTAACAAACATTGCAAACAATGAGGTAAGTAGTTGAAGATAAATCTACTTCACGTGACCAAAGAAAACATGTGAGGTCAGGACTGTATTCAGGGGGGCTATCTCGATACTAAAACTTTTTCTTTGAATTCGTTCTACTACTACGCAACCGACAGCATTATGCAGTCTGAATGGTTAGACCTAATGTCACCTTTTAGTTTTTCTTACTCCTTCGTTTGTTATTCCATCTCCGCTGCAAATAGCTAAAAGTATTTTTTATAGGAATTGTAATCTTTTTGATCACACTGAAAGGGCTTTATTTGTGATTCTTCTAAAAAGCCTACGTCTCCCCCTTTCCGGCCTCCTCAGGACAATCCTGCTCGCGAGATGGGCCGGGTGTTCCCGCACATCGTGCCCACGATCCCGCGACATGTCTCGAGATGCATCCGTGCGCTATCCGCCATCTGCAGCACGCCAAATAGAGGACGCTGAGTTGAAGCCCACGCGTGTGTTGATACTTTTTTGTTCAAAATCAAGACATTTTCATAAGTTTAATAGAAAAAATAATTTTCAGTTTTTTTTTATGTTAGTACTCCAGTTACTCCTCCTTATGCCTTCGTTACTATTAGTGGCGTTCAATGGCATTTTGTCTTAAATCAAATAATATATTTTTTTTGTAAGTATCAAAAGTTAGCAAGTAGGTCTGTAGAGATAAATACACACAATAGAGATATCCTGCTCAACTATTTCAGCTCGTGCTAGAGCCGTGGACAAATTGTCTTTCCACCCTTTTTATAAGCACGTGAATGTGAAAAAGCTAGAATATGGATGTTTGTCTATTTTCGCGGGATAAAAACGGTGAAAATAATTGTTGTAAAATGGTGTCATTATGTAAAGTCTGCAGGTACTTACTGAAATGTATTTAGTGAACGTGGGACAGTCTAAAGTGGGAGCCGTCATGGCCGGCGTGGGTTCGATTCTCCAATATTGATTTGATAATGAAGCTTGCAAGTGGTTCGACTCGAACCGTTCGAGATGTTGTAATTGAGAACAGTTGTCGCCCTTTTCAATGCCAAATAGTTTTACATGTAGGTTGTATTGTTTGTATGGCCCAATAGTTTCAATACACATGCATGATGCGGAGGACTGAACATTAAAAGTAATGACTAGTTATTTAGTAACGAGTTAGTCGTAGTATCTCTGTACCTAACTATTAATGTCAGTCAGAAACATGCAAAGTATAATTTCTTGCAATCTAGTAAATTAGTCCGAAAATAGACCAGTCCGTCAAAGCTTTTCCATAAATACCTGATGCCCGAAACAATCGTTAACCATTTAGCTATAAAATCCCCCTACTCCTTCCTCGTCCAAGGGCCTTATTATCGCACGCTCGATATTATTTCGATCACTCTCACTCTTATGTCATTTCTAACCTGCTAGACAGTGGCCGAAATAGCCTGGTGCGTGAGAGAATAGGGTCTCATCATTCGCCATCAAACGCCCACATGACAATCACAATATGTACACTCCGGCCTCACCAACTAGTCTGTTTGTCTGTTTGTCCATCGGCAAATTAGCCGACGTTTCACAGAACAGACAAAGACAGATGTGCAACTTTTAAACAGTTAAATAGTGAAAGAAAATCGCATTCAATATACATTACCATTAGGTTAAGAAAATGCCTAGAGCTTGGGAGAGCTTTCTTTTAATTGCCTTAAAAAAGGAGGTTTTCAATTCGATTGTATTTTGCGTGCATGTTACGCGATTTATTTTTTATTGAATTAGCTAAGTATGCCTCTAAGAGTGGTTCCGTTTAGGAAAATATTGTACTAAGAGGAGAAAAGGTATTTTCATAATTTATTTGGAAATATTTCAGATGAGGAAAGTACCAAAAACATAGAACATATTTCTACTCCCTTGCAGTTTTTATTTACATATATTTACTCGTACATCTTAAATAGAAAATAAGCTTTACAAATTAAAAAATAATTTACAAACTAAAAATCAAAAAGTAGGTTTTGCCCGTGTGGCAAGGAACCAAGAACGCTGGCTTGTAGTTGTTTTAGTTCAAGTTACCTCTCTACCGGCACTTCCTCTCTAGTTTTGTGAAGATAGAGTGAATGAGCCGCTTCCGGTCGAAAAGTTTCCAGTTTTCTACCGGAATGTCCGGAAAGACGAGTCGCTATGCTCCGCTTGGAGCAACACGGTGCTTGAAGATGGCCACCAATTACACGGGTGGTTTCGCATGAGATGGCCAATGCTGACCATTCTTCTATGGGTAATT
Source organism: Alcis repandata (assembly GCA_949125135.1). Classification (NCBI taxonomy): domain Eukaryota; kingdom Metazoa; phylum Arthropoda; class Insecta; order Lepidoptera; family Geometridae; genus Alcis; species Alcis repandata. The sequence continues at coordinate 1,437,303 of OX421226.1, read as the reverse complement.
TAGGATAGGTAATTTGTATTCTTTTTTTTTCTGTTCACCGCCCGGTAGCAAAATTTTATAGCGTTAATTTAAAATGTACGATGCGCGTTAGTACTTACACGCCATCTGTATTTTTAACGTAACAGTTACAGTACAGTTACATTATAATATATATATGTATATAATACTAGCTGTTCCCTGCCACGCTTCGCTGTGGATAAAAAAAAAAGGATAATAACAATCCTTGATGCGTATTTTATATCATGCTAAAACAACCACATAACATTTTTATATATATTATATAATATATGGAATATTACATACGAGTAGGTATGTAGTTACATCACACGTAAGATGTATGAACAAAAATAAAACAATTAAACTAATTAGCCTAGATTGTCAGGGATGAATGTAAAAAACATCCTGTATCTTTTACTGCGATGCTAACTTTATATTTTTACCAGACTGTGCAAAAATAGGGCATCGCTCTCACTAACATCTGTTCAGGCGTTCAATCGTAAAGATAAGAAAATAGAAAACGAGAGTTTTACCTTCGCATTTTTAAAATATTCGTAAATGTACAAAATGTAACCAATCACACCTATAAGAGATATCAAGATATCTCAATGTTTAGATTCAGCTCTCGCCCACATCAACACCAACCGGCCACTGCTGAGGTTATAAAATATCAATCGACGCAAGTTTATGTCGAATCTTATATGTTTAATGGTTGCGATGCAGTCCGGTAGACCACATGCCCGACTGCAGCCGTGACACGAGCAGATAGTGTTTCAGTCGACCTGGATGCGGCCGCATGTGAGCTAGTGATGAAAGTGGTTTTCTAATCCACATAATAAAAATTGACACTATAACCGGGGCAATTTAGACATCTGAGCTTACATTAATTCCCACCCAGCTGAAAATTGGTAGGATTGTTCAGAACACCATCATAAATGAAACCTAAAAAGTCCTCATCGATCCGATACGTGCAAAAATTTTTACTCCGGGTAGAAGGTCACCAAAACGGGTATTTCGTGATTTTCTCAAAAACGGTACAAGCTACGAGGATACTGTTCAAGACAAGTATGTTCACTATAACATTTTCTACAGTATTGCTCTTAAACGCATGTTGATAGAACTTATGGTTTTCGAGATATGTCGATATTCATTTCAGACCAGACCAAAAAATTGACAATTTCTCTTAAGATGCCTCAGTCAGCAGTAGATCATAAAACAAGTTTGTAAATGAGTTTTCCCGAAGTTTTAAACATTGTTGAATCCGACAATCTCAAGAAACACTTTGAAAAATGACTCCTTGTATCTCAAATCGGATAAATGATGATGATGGTTGACGGAAAATTGAACCCCTCGTATCTCGGAAACGGAAAGAGATAGAGGGGTACACCTGACTTTTAAAATTTAGATCAAGTATGGACCTTTCTAGGGAAATGATAAAAAAAGATAGCCGCCATACAAAAAAGTTTGACAGTCATACAAATAAACAAAAAAAAAGGAAATGCTCATAGCTGTGGAACCGCTGTAGATGGATGGAGTGTGCTCGAAGAAATATTATAGAGATTCATAACGACAATCGAGATTCAGCAACAAAATTCCAAGATCTCGGATTTCATATTTCCGTCAAATTTCAATGGATCTTCTAAATTTTAAAGTGATCCTAGGCAGGTGTTATTTTGGATCTGGAGGCTCTTAAGGTCCTTAAATCCATTCCTGAAATGATTTTTTTTGTTCGGCCATTTTTCAAAATGGCTGCCATACAAAAGAAAAGGAGTGAAGTTACAATACTTCGCACCCAGCTGAAAATCAGTAGGATTGTTCAAAACATCATCACAAATGAAATCTAAAAAGTCCTCATTGATCCGATACGTGCAAGAAAAATCCGATTACAACTCTTTCAACTTTTTGAATCGTTATATTTCAAAAACGGTGCTCTTAGGAAAAAAAAAAATTACATTGTTTGTAGATAATTATCTGATCTAAAATTTGGTATGGCTAATTGTATGATAAAATTTACTGTTTTTCTGAAAATTGTGAAAAACCAGTTTTTGTGACCTTTTACCCGGAGTGATTTTTTTTGCGCGTATCGGATCAATGAGGACTTTTTAGATTTCATTTGTGATGATGTTTTGAACAATCCTACTGATTTTCAGCTGGGTGCGAAGTATTGTAACTTCACTCCTTTTCTTTTGTATGGCAGCCATTTTGAAAAATGGCCGAACAAAAAAAATCATTTCAGGAATGGATTTAAGGACCTTAAGAGCCTCCAGATCCAAAATAACACCTGCCTAGGATCACTTTAAAATTTAGAAGATCCATTGAAATTTGACGGAAATATGAAATCCGAGATCTTGGAATTTTGTTGCTGAATCTCGATTGTCGTTATGAATCTCTATAATATTTCTTCGAGCACACTCCATCCATCTACAGCGGTTCCACAGCTATGAGCATTTCCTTTTTTTTTGTTTATTTGTATGACTGTCAAACTTTTTTGTATGGCGGCTATCTTTTTTTATCATTTCCCTAGAAAGGTCCATACTTGATCTAAATTTTAAAAGTCAGGTGTACCCCTCTATCTCTTTCCGTTTCCGAGATACGAGGGGTTCAATTTTCCGTCAACCATCATCATCATTTATCCGATTTGAGATACAAGGAGTCATTTTTCAAAGTGTTTCTTGAGATTGTCGGATTCAACAATGTTTAAAACTTCGGGAAAACTCATTTACAAACTTGTTTTATGATCTACTGCTGACTGAGGCATCTTAAGAGAAATTGTCAATTTTTTGGTCTGGTCTGAAATGAATATCGACATATCTCGAAAACCATAAGTTCTATCAACATGCGTTTAAGAGCAATACTGTAGAAAATGTTATAGTGAACATACTTGTCTTGAACAGTATCCTCGTAGCTTGTACCGTTTTTGAGAAAATCACGAAATACCCGTTTTGGTGACCTTCTACCCGGAGTAAAAATTTTTGCACGTATCGGATCGATGAGGACTTTTTAGGTTTCATTTATGATGGTGTTCTGAACAATCCTACCAATTTTCAGCTGGGTGGGAATTAATGTAAGCTTACTCCTATTTTTTGGTCTAATTTGCCCCGATTACTACAAAAGATATTTAAAGTTACTTTTGTTTAGATGACTTTGTGTTTGAAACACACTTATAATCGACTCAAAATTATTAAAACGTTGGCGTATTGTCAATGATCTGCAAACGAATAGGAAAGGATAAGATGGATAACGTAACCTACATATAATTTGGTAACTTACAATAATACATATACACATACCGTTCGTACCTAATGGTTCATGGCAAAAAAAATAGGGTTGGTTGCATAATCTTTTGATATGCCTTGATAACTCTTAAGTTTATGATTGTGAGGTAGAGCCAATAGAGATTGTTTTTCAGAAAAGTTGCTATATTTCATAGACTAGTGCCTTAAAGTTCGCTAAAATTCAAACTGCAAAATCTGCGCTAAATCCACCTTCATCACAAACGTTTCTATCAACATGTCTCTCGAATTCGAGCTAGAGCCTACGCGAGCAGAATTTGAATAAATAACATAGAAACGAGTTTTGCCAAATACATTCGCGGAAACTGGTTTTAAGTTTGCTATCGCCGTTTTCCTAAAATAGTGTTAGGTACGAGTATGTTGAACTTAGTGTCTTTTAACATTTTTGAGCGTTTCAAAACTTACAAGGTGACAATAGCAACTATTGTTTACTCTGTGACAATATGTAAGAGTTTCCATCTATGTTAGGTACGCTGTGCGCTCAAGATGGTTCGAGATGATAGCACACTGCCGTGTCGCACATACAAAGATTTCTAAATCAAAATTCTGAATGGCACTTCAGAGGTGATGCCATAAGTAGTTAGGTAGGTATACATATAACTGCAAAGATAGTATGTGAGCAAACGCGTTCAAGACTCTTTATTTGGTAGGAACACATTGTAAGCGGTTACGAGAATGAGTGGGACGCGATCGACAATGTAGAATAAGTACCAAATATTTATTAAAATAAATATATGTACCGCATGCAAACTTTGAAACATGACCCGTTCGAAGAGGTATCGAATCGCCTTAGCTTAGTGGATTATTTTTAAACGGAAGTCTACTGTAGATAGATACTGTAGTATTAAAGCCGAACGGAAAGCACTTCGCTTTGGCTTTGTAACTGAATCTACAATAAAAACACGAGTCGATGTATCAAGATCGATGGGCAATGATTCCGAGTGTAAAGCTCCGCGAGTGGTGCAGCGGTCGACGATTGCGCGTAAATCAAGCGCAAGCGCAGCGCTGAAATGCTCCTGCGTAGGGTGGCCGTGATGCTCGGGAGATTGGGGATAAGGCAGACTTTTTTAAATGAAATGTCTGGAAACCACGCCAGTTTCCACAGTAAAAGCGTGGAAACGATTGTTTAGTAAGTGTGGTAAAAAAAACAAATCTTTATAAAAAAAAATAATAGTTAAAAATAATTAAATTATGCTTTATTTTTTTTAATAAATCATAAATAATATAATTACAGTAGGCATATTTATTTAGGTATATTTACAAATTTATTTACAGTTTTGTGCAACGGAGGTACGTTTCACAATCGTAACATTAGGTAGGTAGGTACCTATACTGAATACCTATACCGAAGTCGAAGCAGTAAATGTGGAAATAGGTACCTACTGAATATTATAATTATACTTAACTGTTATCGCTCAGAAAATATACGTTTAGGGTTGTTTTTTATCATATTAATCTGTACAAATTTTAATAAAAAGTAAGCAAATACCGGCAGATTATTATCCAAACAGCTTTGAAACAGTAGCGAAATTAATTAAAATAGCTTTTCGTAAACTTTCAAAAGACTGGCTACTTTGTATTCGCGTTGGAATAAAACCACAGCTCGCTGACTCCTCAGATGCATTTTTATGACTGAAGCAGAGTTAAATAAAGTTTCTAAACATTTTATAGGCGCGTCAGTCATCAGTGGTGGAGCACTATCGGGCCGTCCAGGAGCGCCATTTATTTCGATTGGCGCAGACGCAGGGTCGACGACCGGGACCGGGACACATGGCGCTCGACAAATGCACATTTGTGCTGATCAACTAATGTTTGTGCAGAGATTTTTTTGCTATATTTCGAGTGTTAGTCGAGCAAATTGTATTATTTTAATTACTAAATAAATTAGCATTATTATTTGAGACAATATTTTTGTTAGAAAAGATAATTAAAACTATTCATGATAAATTAGAGGAGTTCAGTAAAAAGTTAGATAGATAGATAAACTCTTTGTTGTTCACACAAAAAAAACGTTACAAGTAAGTAAAATGATCATAACAGTTAAAACTACAACAACTAGCGGCCTTATCGCTAAGAACGATCTTTTCCAGGTAACCTTAGGTAAACCAAGTTGTAGGTGATAGCCTAACCTAAAAAACAAAATCTTTACCTTTTTTAAAGCGAACGAACATTTATTTTATTAGGCATTTTGATGGAATATTTACTGGTGCTCAATATCAAATAGCTAAGTACATAAATTAACATGTAAGAGGTTTCATGACGATCATTAATAAAAATCTATTAAGACCATAATGAAGAGTCATCAATCTGGGCCAAATTGAATGGGCCCTGCCACAGTAGAGAACTGGCGAGAGTAAACACTTCTGAACTCACGTTTCGTTAGGCGTATTGTTTTTGTCTAAGATGCTAGGTTGAAATTAGAACAGGGTCTCAAAGAAACTGTTAGAATACTAGGTGTTCAAGTCTGTTAAGAATGAGTATTCCTAAACGGCCAGTGTCTGACATAACATTCAGCAGTCCGATAGTAATACTCAGCAATGAGTTCTAATGAGACAGTTAGGTAAATGTAGGTGGAGTCACTCAGGCACCAACTAGGGTCCCGAAACAACACGCAGTTCCTAAGACAGCTAACTCTTGTGGCCACCCATATAACTTTTTATAAGTCAATTTGACCGCTGCTTCTCAAATAAACTGTGTCCATGGTCTTGTATCCGAATTGGCCGCGCTCCAGCCCACTTGTCGCCAATTGCCGAGCGGACTATCGGCTGATTGATTCGACCACGCTCGCCGCTTCCTCTAGTGGCCTGATCGGTCTGCGGGACCCTTATTGAGTTGTGTATAGATTGGGTGACGGTGGCTTTAGATTTATGGCCTTATTTTTGGAAGGCCTTTGTTAAAAATGTAAGTGAGTTGTAATTGGCTGAATGGCTATCTTTGTTGTTAGAGCTTTTAAGTCTATTAAAGAGTATAAGTATTACTATACTTTTGAGACTGATATTTTATTTGTTTTGTTTTTTTTTTTTATCTTGAATAAGTCCGGGTTTGACCATCAACTCACCTGATGATAAGCGACGATATGTTCGAAAATGAAACGCGCAGACCAAGAATACTCATAAATAAAAATTTAATTGGCTGTGACATACGGACAGACAGATACCGAAGTCTCGCTCTAAAGGTTTTCTCCGAAAGAAGGTTCAGAACCCTAATGAAAAATGAAAATTTAATTATACTCTCTCTCTTTTTTTTTTTTTTTTTTTTTACTCATACTCATACTCGTAGAATAAGTATCACAACCAATTTCACTCGATATAAAGATAAAGAAGAACAATAAAAATTAATATTATTATGATTTTTACGGTCATCTGAAACGGTACTCTGTAATGCATAATGCAGTCCCGTTGGTCCCGCCCTGTTTGTTTTCGTAATGTAAAAGCCTCCATAAAAGCTACCTTCAATTTTTATCTCCGAGCCTTATACGCTGGAACAATCGGAAACGTAGCTAAATTATAGTCCTCACGGCGACGAAAAAATGACAAATGGTATTATTAATATTAATAGCATGTCAAAATGTGTTTGATTAGGAAGGTTCACACTGGTGAGTCCACCTCTGGCTGAATTTGATAATATTAGGTTTGAATTTGGGAATTGAATTTAAATCAAAGCTTTTGAATGTGAAAAAATATTGTTGAGTTTATCAATTCAAAAACCTTATTAGCTACTTACAGTTAGCTTTCTTATAAACTGTGTTAGGGTAAAATCTTTGTGAACCACGGAATTTTAGAGTATTAGGTGGGTACTTTAATCTGTATTTTAGATATAATTTAAATTCTAAATAATTGAATTTAATAATTCAATTACAAATTTAGATTAGCTCAACATGAATGCGCCAAATATCTTTTGTATTAAAAAACATTTTTCACGAGGCACCATTGCCAAACAACAGAAAAAACGTTGCCAAAAACAGTCTTTAGTAAGTAGTGAGCACTCGGCTTAAGAACCGTCGTGGGGTCCGCAATTAGTAGTTTGCATTAAGACATAAAGCCAGCATCCTTAACTGTTATGGCATAATAAAGCCCGACCGATATGGAGTCTAATTTGATTGGCCGATGGCAGCGCGTTATCAGATTTCATAAAATTGATGGTTAACTGGAACCTTGGGCCGGTGGTTTTGTCGGGTTACGAGATTGACGGCTTAATAATGTCGTTGTTCCGACAGATTTTACGGTTGGCAGCCGCAAGATGGTATGGGCGGCGCACGGACAATCATGCTGAAGAAAATTAATTGACACTGCACGACCGCGCTTTTTAGCCGATAAAAAAACGGAGGAGGTTTTCAAATCGATGTGTATATTTTTTGTGTTTTGGAGACAGTTTTTAGTTTATCTGTTCTTTTGTTATTTATCGCGAATAAGTCCGCGTTTGACCACCAGCTCGCCTGTTGGTTAGTGACGATGTGGTCGAAGATGAAACACGTTAACCTAGAAGATACATATACCTCTGTTGTTGAAAAGCCCAAGGTTGTATCTTTCAGGAAACAAAGCATTTCCTGACAGTTTGTTCCATTCCGTGGCTGTACGGATCAGAAAAGTAGATTCAAAACGTGGCAAGTAATCAATCAACTTAATTCGGGGAAGGAAACAATTTAATTCATTTAAGGATGCAGATTTATGCATCCTAATGTTTGCCATAGCGTGATTCCCGTGACACGTGACAGCGGTGGCGGCGGTAGTAAATTAAAAAATCCCTGCATTTTTGTGCTCCCCTACCTTCCTTTCACAACAATAACGTCAGGATATTCACGCAACCGTAAAATAGCTCAAAACACGGGCTCTGTTTCAGCCGAGTGAACTCGGGTAATTTAAATCATATTTTATGTTTGTGTAGGAACATCAGAAATAACACGCCAGTCTATTTTGGTTTTACAAGGTGTTTATCGCAGTGAAAAAGTTTTTATGCGAAGCTTAACATGCAACAACCTTACTTCTAATAGACGCCTGTACTTTACTTTAAAAAAGCTTTATTCAGGGTTATTCATAAAGGGTATGCCAATGACACTCGACAAAATGTATGGAACAGCTGATTTTTTTTTCGCGAATTACGGGTTGGTCCCATAGTAAAAGTTGTTCATAATGATGAGTACTAAAAGTACTTTTCGGCATAGCATACCCTTTATGAATAACCCTGTATATATGAATATACACCAATATATTTAGAACAGGCGGCTCGTTTGCTTGTCTGCCACCTATGGCATAAAAAAAAAACATAAATAACAGTGCCATCCGTAACTTTACATTACACTATCAACTTTTTTCTCTTTATTACCATATTGTTGTACGAAGGGCGTGACCCTTCTAATTACGTAGCGCATCAGACATCCAATGAAGGAAATTATAAATTACTATAATTTATCGCGTTCATTAATAGATATTAATTGAACATTTATGCGGTGGATAGGCAGCTGAATATTATTGCTTTAATTAAAATTTGAAATAATTGTGACAGAGGAGCTAAAAAGGGGGATGCAGTTCATTTCCTTAATGTGGGTGATTCACGCAATATACAAGTGTAAATTAAAGCTTTTGGTTTCTAATTCAATACTAAAAGGACTACCATTAGGTTAATAGATAGGACTATATAGTAGGTATAGGATATTATAGTTTTACTAGCTGCGCCCCGCGGGTTCATCTGCGTTTTCCGGGATAAAAAGTGTTCTAGACCTAGAACGACCTTCATTCCAAATTTCACCCTCCAGCCTTTTCAGCGTTTTTTTTTTTTTTTTTTTTTATGTAATTGAGTGACGAGACGAGCAAATCGCTCGCCTGATGTTAAACGTCACGTTTGCCCATAACAGGTCTGCGCCACCCAGAATTTTGAACTCGCAGAATTTAAGACCCTGCGCGGCGCAGCACTGCGCTCGTCACCCTGAGATATAAGTTGTTTAATCTCCCATTTGCCCTGTAATTTCACTGGAAACAATGCCCTTCCAACCGGAACACAGTAACGTTTGCACATTACTGCTTGGCGGTGGAATAACTGGCAAAGGTGTGGTACTTCCCCAGGCGGGCTCTGCAAAAGAGCCCTACCACTACAACTACCAGTATGTATGTTTATTAGCAACAAACATACATACTTTCACCTTTATAATATAAGAAGATAATTCTAGATTAAAGCAAAAAATAACTATATAAACTAAAAATCATGGTCATCCCGACAATAAAATGTCGTATTGTCTAAAGCCATGTTTACACAGAACCAGTCGGGATGATGTCAAGTGGCAACAAACACTTCGTGAGTACGATTCGGTAAATGTTTGCTCTGTAATCGAGATATGTGGAAATTTTATTATTGTGGATAACTGGATGCGGTGTAGTGGTCATTAACTCTCTTCATGTTTTGTCTTTTCAAGGAAACGTTCACTTGAAATGAGACCTGGCGTGTCGAAATACATTGGTTTATTTTGGGATGCAGTAGAGATGTGTTGTGGCTAAGTCGCTTGAACGACAGTTCTCAATCCAGGCAAGGCACAGGCTAGGTCTGCCGATGCGTTCCTACTCGTATGTTCCCGGTGTCTCACGTCAGGGCACAGAGGCGGCCATCGAGGACGTTTAAGTAAGTGCAATCCTACACAACCTGACTTTTTCTCGATACAACCGGACATTTTTAGTATCCCTCCCCCGTTTCTAAAATAAAGTAAAAAAAATTTGCTGTGGCCACGCGTCTAGCATGTTAATGAAAAAACGTCTTATCCACAAAGAATTTATAATAAAACCAATAAGAAGTCCAATGAGTCAACCGATAGCTAACGAGTCCGAAACAATCGTCCGGACAAATTAGTGAGTGCTGTGTCCATTACTGAACCATTAAGCGGCCTAATGTAGTAAGTAGATTAATAGTAGAAAAAAAAACTTGAACCGGAATAAAAAATACTTAGTAAGTTACACGCGGTAGCAATCGCAGGCCTGGCGTGACATTCTGGCGCTCGCACGACAGACAGTTTGGAAAAGTAATTAATTAAACTGTCAAAATCTGACATTTGTCATCTGCGTAATTTAATAATGTGCACATGACTTTATACTTTTTGAATGACATGGCAGAGTTTTGGCGTTAACGCGGAAGAGACATGTTGCTTCATTTTGTTATTTTACTAAACTTGTGTAATTTTGAGTGTTAATGTTTATTTTAAGTGGGGAAAATAACCATTAAGTGCTTGAGAACGTGCACGAGTGTGGGCAAATCATAAAATGCAGTGAATCGTGTCATTCCGTGTTGCTTCCAAAACTCCTTAGAAAAGCCTCTAGTAAAGTCTCCACTACTTTACTGAGGCATGTATCTACTCTATCCACTTGACACTGGCTAAATTGTGGCAACCCCGCAGAAGCCATCTATAAAAATTGAAGTTGAATGACATGGCACCTTACCTATACCTACCTACTCTAAAAGCAAAAGTTTGTGAGTGTGTCCTGCTCCCGCGTGAATGTTTCTTATTTCTTCGTATTTATATCTACATTATATTGTTTTTTCAAATGATCGTCTCAACGAATTTGTGTGAAATTGGGAATGACTTATACCCTGAATCGAATTTGAATTTATCAAATCGGGGAAATTAACGCTTCGGATAACAGGCGAAACCGCAGAGCGCATCTAGTGTTACATAAAATAACTGCGCCCGGCGGTTTCACCCTTTAGACAATGCCTCAGAAATCGTAAATTATTCCAGGAAAAGAAGCTTGTGTCTTTCCGGGCTGTCGGTAAAACAAGGCATTTATGACTAAAAAAGTACCCAATCAGCGTGAAAGGCTTACCCGTGATTCGAGGGGCGCGGTGGGCGCGCCGCGGGCCGGGGGAGGGTCATTAACTCATTAATAACGGAAGTCAAGTCAATGTCACTTTGACGTATGATCATGTCTTCGGAGTGACGTGACATATGATGTGGTCAGGTCAGGAGTAATCAAAAAGTGTAGTTAATTTAACTCGACTGCCCAGAAGGAGAGTAACGTTTTTTAGGTGTTTTTTATAATTTTTTTAACTTAAATAAGTCTGCGTTTGACCACCACTCGCCTGATGGTAAGCGACGATGAGGTCGAAGATGGTGCACGCAGACCTATGTTAGAAGATACCTATTCACTCTGACCTTGAAATGCCCAAGATTGTATCTCTCATGTAACAAGGAAGCCGGCAGTCTGTTCCATTCCTTGGCTGTGCGAATCAGAAACGTAGATTGTTTATGTAATAGTATCTGTTTCTTTGCGATCTCCTGCCACCTAAACGTCTCGACTGATTTTAGATTGCGAGGTGTCGTTACTTTGTTTGTATTAGGAATGTCAAGCATAAGTTTGCAATTGGGTTTTTATGTTTCTTTGTAGGCGCGTTTTCTGTGCGTGTTATCTACAAACAACGCAAACCTTTACACAAAACTTTCCGATACACATCTTTGCTGTTGACTGGGGTTTCCTGCACATGTTTTCTGAATTAGAGTTATCGTAATTTGAATATTATAACGATACGGTTAATTAATTTATATGTACCTAAATTATTACGAGTATGTTCCTAGTTGTTATGTTATTGTATCATGGTTGTTCCTTATCAAATTTTAGTACCTATGACGTTACAATTACAGTGCTTATATTTTGAGCTTATTATTAAAATAATTCAGATAAGTTTTGCGAAAACAGGAAAATTAAAAAAAATACGTAATTGTACGTGATGTTATTACCTGACTTACAAAAAGTATCCTTGCAACTTAAAAAATATTGAGATGCGAGCAAGTTAGCGGCGCGTCTAGTTCTACCCCTTAAATATTGATACCCCCTTAAATTTTTATACTTATATTCTTATCAACCTCAATCGACCTACAAATACAAACAGACTAACCCATATAAATCATCCGCATGATACTGCTAGGCTAATCTCAGAAACAATCTCTACTAATGGTTACTTTCGCTGTTATATTAATTGCAGCTGTCAAAATTAACTTCTGTTACAGTTACGAACATAACGTGACCACAGATTAGTAACTAGTATGACATTATTGATATGCGAAAGTAATTCTGACTGTCTTGAAAAGGGAAAGAGGTAGAGATCAACTTAAAAATATATTTTTTTTAATCAGAATAAATTGGGATAAGACTTATTAAGACTTACCTGAAACTAAGAAATAATGAGGCAGGTAAGTTTTAGGTTCTATAGCAATATGCACAGCGTTGCAAAAGTCACTGAAAATTAAAACGTAAATACAGTCACATCACAACAGGCAATCTATCAAACCACCGACTGAAAAAACACGCACAAATATTCTTAAGACAATAGAAACGAAAACCGACCCCCAATATCAGTCTCACGTCCACCCAGCCACATTCATCATCTTCGCCTGCCTTTACGAAATTCAATTCCACAAGAAAGACGAATGTGGCCGCCCGAATATAGTTATTACCGTCCATCTTTCTTGTAGCTCTGAAATGGCAATATTATGCCCTTTTCGGTGGCGTAATAATTGTAATTTATATGTTGGAGAATGAAAAGAAAGACGAGTTAAATTATTTAATACAGTTAAGAGTACTTGTAATTTTTTTGTGTTTCGAAGAGCTTTTTTGAGTTAAAAATCTGAAACGAGCGTGTAATGAGAATGAGTACCTAATTTGCAAAGAACACGTCTGGTCAGACAGTTTCAGTACCGAGACTTGGTCAACAAAGCCCTATGTGATACTGCACAGGTACACTGTTTACTACAAACTAATAGAACCTAATGTTTACTTATCAGGAATTTCAGATAATTGTAAGTACTCAAGGTACTGTTTGAAAACCCGAGAACAATTCACAACCAAACTACGGCTTGGAATTATCTTATGGTTTTAAATTGTAAATCCTAAGCGAAAATAACTTATTATGTCACCCACGATGAATTGAATGCCACAATTGAATATAATATGGTCAAAAAAGGTCAAAATATGGCCTGAAAAGGCTATATTACTACAATATGTCACTATGAATATCATGCGCGTGCGATGAAATATTGCTCATAAGTAATACGAATCGAAAGGTCGCTGAAGAGGCAAAAAGTTGCCGATTTTTATCAGATTTCACTTTTAAATTATTGATTTATTGTATTTACAATTTATATTATACCACGCCGTTACTTAACTGACGAGCTGTCAAAAGCCCGGGTAATTTTTCAGTAGTAAAAATATTATTTTGTTTGTTGCAGAAAACAACATGGACACCAAAGGGCACCAGGTGGATCAGAAGTCGAACCAGTGGTTCGGAGCCACCCTCGCCAGCACCGGGAGAAATGGACCCATCGTGGTGAGTTACTATACGCTAACAAAACCTTGCTGATTCTTGACCATTGTCAGTTCTTAGATGTTTTAAAAATCTTTGCCACATTCAAGACCGATATCCCGATGAAAGCATACTCGTATGTAGAGATATAGACATACATTGACATACAAAAATCATATTTTAGTCTTATTTATCAGATTAATTGGTAGATAGTTTTTATGATCGACGAACCTATAAAATTTTCTAAATCAAAATCATAACAATAGCCAACCTCGACCGGTACGTTTTCCTTTGTTCGCTGTAGACAGGCTGCCTACAATGAGCCCGTAACAGTGACCTATAAAGTTGATGGCGTCTTGGCCCACCCTTCCTGCTGCGCCCGAGGCCGCGCTAATGTTGCCAGACTGCTGGAGTCGCTCGGATTGCTTGATTGAGTGATTAGGGCATCGGTATTGTTCTGTGATTGTTTGAAACGGAAAGAATTGTCTAACTGTTTCCTCTTATTTTGAAAGGGTTTGCCACTGCTGCAAAAAAAATCTCAAAATGCTGAATGATTAAATTGTGTTGGTCTAATTTTGAAAAAAAAGTACAGTGCTTTGAAAGTACAGTACAGTGCTTTTGTTTACATAGGTAATTCCAATTTAAAAAAAAAGTATAGGTAGTGTTTTGAAATTCACAAAATTTTGTTGTCGCCACCAAGCATCGCCCTCAACTCGTTTAACTTTTTTGGTTACGTTGTCAAACACTTTTTACTATCATTGGCTAGGTCTTGTTTTAGTTCAAACTAAGGCGCTTAACTTTGTTATTCCCAATCTCTTTGTTTCCCATTAAGCCACATTGTCTCAATTAGTTCTCTAAACATTGGTTTTACGAGCGTCAGGCGGACAGGCTGACATTTGTAACCCCTAGGCCTTGGTGCCGTGGGGCCGCCATTAGGTCAGGGGGTAGCTTTACGGCTTTGTGCCATTTATGGACACACGGCTATCTGGGGGAACGGGGTTGAAGCCATTTGGGTCAGCCTGTGGGTAGGTAGTGATTTGGCTGACATGATTGCGGACAGTCAAGGATAAACATCCAAAGAAAATCGAAGCAAAAAGCAGAACCCAAAGTTCTTTGAAAACTGTTATAAAGTTGCACGTATAAAAATGAAATTGTTTTATTCAATAACAACAAGACTATGATTGTACGATAACGTATTGGCGTTATTTATCGTACATTTTATTACATCTCGATCGGCGATTACTCACGCCACTACAAATTCACTCGCGTCTCGATTTCAAAACGTATTTTATTTTTTCCCGCATTCCATATTTGAAATCAGTCGCGCGTTCGCCGAAGACGCGGCTTCGTTCAGAAACGTGAAACTTTTTGCCATTTCTACTTATGGAGTTGGAATTTTTATTTCGGAATGCCGAATTAGTGCAAAAAGTGGACTCTCCCAGGCGGGGCTGTTGTCGCAGCAATTTGTTTAGGTATTTTGTTCCATTTGCACTCGACGGGCGTGCGCGGAATTTATAATCGTTACTCAACCATAGGCTGTTGGCGGCGACTGCGTTCAGCATTTATAGCTATTTTATTGAGCGGTTTTAGAACGCAATTCGTTATTTAAAATATATAATAAGTTACATTGAATTCTCTGTAAAAGCATTGCAGTTGCGTACTTATTTCACACTAGTATCCATTAACTTATTATATGAAAGTAATACAAGAAAAAATTAAAATCATGTATGTTTCCAAAAATTCTGACGATGTAGACTGAAGTATGTGTATTGTGTGTGTGTGATGTGTGTGGGGGTTTATGTGTGTAATGTAGGTGTGTGGGCTTACGATGAGTGCTCTACCTTTTTTGCTGACGACGTGATGCTGGATCACGTCCAGTAAAATTGGTACTTAATTGTTTATTAATAATTATTACATCGATTTTTATCAATGATTGCATCTAAATAAACAGAGTAGAGTAGAGTTGGCGCCATCGATTTAATAAACGGGTCCAGTGAAGTTTTTGCGAGAATTAATTATTATCTGTGTTGGCTGTAAAACGATTAGAGAATTGTAATTATTGTCGTCTTGTTGAATATTGAATGCATCGGTTTTTACTTGCAATGTAATGTAACATACATAGGTATGTATAGTTGTATTGTTCTGATAAATATAAAAAAAGGATCTGAGTGCAGACAGACAGACTGAAGCATATTATTTTTACCATTTTAGTATGGAACTTAGTTGGTCGAAAGACAAAAAAATCGAATGCTATAAAGTTTCCAAATGATCGAATTTGAAAATAGTTCTTTAGATTTTTTTACAACTTTTTTTTGAAATACCTATTATATTACCTATAGTAAATTGTATCGGAGTAGGTACTTTATTACTCAGCATTACTCTAGTACGTTTCTTCTATTGATATTGTAAATACAAACGCACTTCCTGTATTCTGAGCACTACCTAAGCCTAAGTAGTTTATTATAATTGCAAATGGCTATCGCTGGATATATCGCGAGATACCTCGCTCGGTGTATCTCGACACTTGACGTGCGTCTGCGTGCGCGTACGCATAATACGCATCTACTTAATGTGCAGAGATTAAGTAAACTGTACAGAAGATCAAAATTACAATAATTTACAAATTGAAAAAGTCTGTTACATTGTAATTTTGTCATATTTCCACAAAGCAGAGTATTTAAAAATATTTACAAAAATACATTACAGCTATTTTTTTCTTTTACTTCTTAAACATCTGTAAAGATCGAAGTTATTTTTTCAAGTCAGCTCACACTTATGGTAACTAGATGAAATAATCAGTACCACTATTAATGTCTCCTCCTGTTTAAATTACAAATAGTACTTACATAAAATTGCAAGTAATTTTTTACACTTTATTCTTTTATTTAGATACGAATAGCTCCTATCACAATCATAACCACACGCCACAAATGGTGGTCCGGCAAAAAAACATCTACAAATTAAGCTTATCGCCATGAGCAATATCTATCACCGATGTTGACATATTGTCGGCATCAATATCCATCAACAAGCAGCATATTAAATCAGATTGACTAAAACCAAAACATTGAATTGTGAGCTCTATGGCCTGTCACGTACAGCAGAATTTTATATGAGAAATTGTTCGCTGAAAACGCGTGGCTCACGTCTTGCAGTTGTTTAAAACTCAACCGTACGGACCACGATATAAGGCTTAAACTATTAAGGTTTGATCAAAAGTTAAGTCTCATCTGTTTTTGCCTGATCTATGACAAGCTGCGTCTCTGTATATGGTATCAGAGCTAGCGATTGATGTGAAGATATCCTACAGTCTAGGAATATTTTATTCTGCATTGTTTAAGGGCTTATGGTGCATATTTATTACCTAATGGGACGCAGGAGGGTTTTGCATTTTGTTGAAACGAAGAAATGCCAAGTCTCGATTAGGACTTTGCGGTAAAAAGTTCTCCAATGGTATGGTAATACGAAAAACGAGTAACTTTTCAATCTATTTAAGGATACATAATTAGAAAAATATATTGCTTTGTTTCTTTTTCTGAAACTTTAACTAATTTGTCATTCGTAGGTCCTTAACCAACCAAATAACGTTACGCAATCCCCTCTACATTTTCGTTAGTCTTTCTTATTCAAAAAGCTATAAAACTCGCTCAATACCAACATAATTGTACTTAATTAATCGTAGTTTAATTCCCGAACAGCCTGTGAAAAGTTTTTGAGGCTCGTAACAAATTGTCCGGTGATTTGTCAGCGTCCTGTTTTTGCGCGCGCGCACCCAACATGGCGGCGGGTGACAGCTACACGGGTCGTGTTTGGCCCCGCACGGCCCATATATGCGCCGCAACTTTTATTGTCTCCATTTGAGAGCCATTCCTCTGTATTTGCCGCGAATTTTCGGCATGTTTTGCTGCGAGCGACGCGCGTGGTAGCAGTTTAAAGTGTAATTTGGTAGTGAAATTTCGGAATACTTTATTCGAAAGGAAGTTTCTTTACGAAATATGTATGAAAGCTGGCACAACCTGTCTGAAAAGATACGACTCTTTTGTTAATTCATTTTGAAAACTAACCATTTCATTTTTGTGAAAACTTTTATAAATTTTAGTTTGTACTACTTTTCAGCTCTACTTATGTGGGTAATTATCATCAGAAACCTTTGCTCAGAGTGGGACGATACAGGTAAAATAAAAAATACTGGTAATGGAGATGGATGTTAAAAACAATTAAGAGGCCGCTTTAATCTCAGGCCCATAGTAACTATTGTACAATATGCGCCCAGGCAACGAGAGATGAGACTCTATTCTGGCACGCTCGAGATAATCTCAAGAAAATCTTTCTCGTCATGAGAATGATATTCCTGGCGAGAGAGACGCTGACCGAAGAAGTGACGTGATATTAATGAACCCGCTCCTTCATTAATATCACGGCACTTAACTCCCCATTATGATCTCAAGCCGGAGTATCTGGTATCGGTCACGCACGAGCTGAGATCCTTGCCTCAAATATTTGGGAAAAAGTGAAAAAAAGATTAAATGTTCCGTAGGAAATCATAAAAAATTATACAAAAACAATACATTTTTGCAATTGCAACATTTCTGGCTAAAAGCGGCTTAATTTATTTTATTTCCCTAATTCTTTAGAATAAAAATAATACAATGTGCGTATGTTTCTCAAAATGTAAATTACTTATTTACCAAACATTACAATAGATTCAGCCATTTGATCCTGAAAAGAAGCAAACAGAAATAAGTATTTCTGCACACATTTATTGATCTTTATTATTTCTACTCTGATTTCAGGAACTTAATTTTATTAATTCAATTGCTCTCTTAGGTATCTAAGAAAGGGCTCGTCTTACTAAATGCATACGGATCCCTAAAACTAATAAAAGTCCTGGGTACATTTCATTAGAGCCCATCCATTATTTCATAACTAAATATAATTTCATGCTTGATTTACCGAGTATTGTGTTGTTGTGGTGGGTTTCTCATAAAAAGTTTTAAATTAGAAATGTTGATCAACTTATACTTTTCTTTATTTTGCCACACATTGGATAAAGGTACTATTATATCTTCTGCGATAAAGGTTTATACCTACATAGTTTTGGTTTATAAAATGAATTGTGTAAAAGTTTTACAGTCATTTTCGAATCTACTTAATTACTTATGAAGTTATTTTTTTCGTATTTCATTTCATGAGATATGCATTACCTACTGTGTATGCTATATGTCATCATTATACATACATACCTAAGTATAAAAAATACCAGATATAAAAAAAGATATAAATATGGAACCAGTTGTAAAGAAAACTAAAAATTAATTTTTATATTTTTCATCCTTAAATCTGATTAAGTTCTCTACTCCAGTAAACTTAAGTACTCCATATTCATCTCGACAGGAACTTACAAAAATGACAAAAAGTCCACTAATGGACCGGACACTTATCTTAATAGCTAGGTGGCCAATCTGGCCATATCTGGCTACATCAGAACGATCACTCTCGCCACGGTTGTAGTCGGCACTCTTTCCAGATACAGATCTGATATCGAGCTATCAACACATCTGGGGACCGGTACACTCGGGAACTGGCTTTGATTCTGTGATATCCGTCTTACCTTAGTAGGAAGAGTACTTTACACATAGGTACAGCATATGTATTACGCCAATGCTTAGAAGAGATAGGTATGTAGTTCCCTCTTTGAAAAACGAATTCGAGTTTGTCAAAATTTTTTTGATTACATTTGGTTATGGGTTGTTATTGAAACTTGTAGTGCAAAAGACGATCTGTTTTTAAGTGTGTGAATTCTGTTGTGTTTCTTACTAAACCTCGCAATAAAAAAAATGAAGTTGTAAGTATTCACATCGCACTTAAATTTGTAAATTTCACTCTGTTTGTTACCTTTCCACGACCGTGTGTAGTGGTGTTTTATTTCATCATACCTAGGACTGCTTACAACACACACCTCTAACCATCTTTTAACATATTTCGATACACTTCCCTGAGCAGTTTGTTCCCAAGATTAGCCAATCGCAGCTGAAAGATATAATAATTCCAGCCAGTCCATAGCCGTCGTAAACTTCAAAGGTTCCTCTGACATTTCAATAACGTAATATCATCGCGCGCTGCTAAAATGTTTATGGATTATTCGCGGAGTGGTGGACTTTAAAGCCAGGACTGCACTAGAATTCTATAAGCAGAGCATAGGAACATAAAAACATTAACTCTATGTGACGGTTTTTATGTTTTGCTTTTTTTTCTGACAACTAAACAACACACCCAAACACAATTGTGAAGCCATTTGGGCGCTAAAATTTGCGAGAAAATGAGAAAAGCAATGTTGTTGTTGATCCAGCAAGGCATTGCATTGGCACGAGTAGAAGGAAAGAGAACGACTAAGAAGAACGTTCTTAAACCGGGTCCTATTCTAGCGAGTGAGATATTATCTCGGTCGTTGTCGCTCTCATTAGAAATGTCATGGGATTAGAAGTGACGGAGATAATCTCAAGCGCCTAAGAATAGGGTCCCTGGTAACAGACAAGGCAGATGTCATATAGTAAACTTGGTAATAACTAGTAGTAGAGAGTACTAGTAGAAACAAGAGAACTTCACGCTTTCATTACGTTTGCGACACCTTGTAAAGCAGGAAAATCCGACTATTAACACTACAAAACATCTCGTATGATTCTATGTGCATTGGAAATGTAGTCTCACCTTTAACTCTCTATAATTACAATTATTAGCTCCTAGAGAGATGGTTCCTGCCAACTCGCTGCAAATCGACATTATAAATAGCGAATGGGATGCACATTTCCTGTCACTTGTGGTGCAAGATTAGAGCTGATCATTTACCAAGACGGGTTTCCTACAATATGGAACCTTTTAAAAACAGTAATTTAGATAGATAGATAGATAAACTAATAAGACTATAGTAATTTACAATTTAATTTGTGAAGAAAAAGTCTTTAGTACGGGTGATTATATTTAGTAAAAGAAAAAAGTCAAGTGTGACCGACGTGTCAGCGCATACTGCTTTGGCCGACGCGCGACGTTTGCACTTTGCACTGACACGTCTGTCAAAGCAGTGCTTAAAGTTTTTTTACTTTAGCAGTTTAGCTTAGATGGTAGCTTTATAGAGTACTAATAGATGGTTCAGTGTTTGTACCTCGATCTTGAGGACAAAACGTGTAGGCTAAATATATCTGGAATATTCATCAATTCTCCATATATTCGCAATTCCATATAATCGCAATCTCCCATCAGCAGCTTATGCCTAGCACCTAGCACCAACTATGACTATGTAATTCATCGGCCACGCCACGCCACGCCACGGCGTCCCTCCAGCCGCCAATAAATACTCTATTGTCCTCCTCCGGCTAAATGGCTGCATGCACACTTCATCGCCCCACAGAATACACACTAGCCACCATCAGACATGTGTGCGAATGGCAATAAGCGGATATCGAATGGAGAAAGGAAACGAGCTGAAGCCCGTGGCTACGACCGCAGACGTCTTGGTTTCCACGACTCTTTGTTTGGTGTCTACGTTATTATTATTACTATTTTATTTTATAGGTAGACGCTGTGATGTCTTTAGTAGTTATACAGGGTTATTCATAAAGGGTATGCTAAGCTAAAAAGGGCTCAAAGTAATCATCATCAACTTTTACCATGGGACCAACCCAGAATTCGCGAAAAAAAACAGCTGTTCCATACATTTTGTCGAGTGTCATTGACATTTTTCTCTGGAATAGCTGATTTTTTTCGCGAATTTCAGGTTGGTCCCATAGTAAAAGTTGTTCATAATGATGAGTACTATGAGCCCTTTTTGGCTTAGCATACCCTTTATGAATAACCCTGTGTATCTGATAGGTATAGTTATATTATATCGAAAAAGTATAGTTATAGTAGTAATAGCTCTTTTATGGCCTTTTGTGCGGGGTTTATTATCATTGCGGTAGTGCATTGTTGTATGATGTAGGCGGTATTGTTCCACGGTAGCTCTATCTCCTTACTTTTTGTTATTACCTCTCCATGGTTACGCATGCTAAGTTACGCGAAAAAAATGACTTCACTATAAAAACTATAAAACTATAGTTTGATTTACATTTTTTTTAAATGTCGGAAATATTTGGCAAATTATTGAAATGTGGAGGAAAAAAACAAAACTCGAATATGCAAAGGTAAAAAGTGTTCCCGTGTTTATTTTTAACAAAAATACGAAGTGTTCTAGAGAAGCATATTAATTTCTTTTCATAATAATTTAAATATGTATCAACATCATCGTCATAATGAGTCGACTAAATATAAAAACCTTACGTTAATTATGTTACAAGCTACGATATATCCCGAAATAGCCTAAAAAAATAATTAAATTCTATTGAATAACATACCAGCGTAAGCTCACAAAAGCTTATTGTGCGCACGCGCCGATCCGCGGTCAGGGTTTCACGCTCTTACCGTTCGTTTTACAAATCCACTACACACCGTTACTTTGAACTTTATCCTTTGTCGTCAAAGTTCAAAATCGGATGTTATTATTGGGTTTAATTTTATATTAATGGTTAATGTTTTCCGACAGAGGGCGTGGTCTGGCGAAACACATATAAGCTCGTAATATTAGCTTTTGTTGACGCATGTTTCGGAATTTCGGTTTGGGCACGTGTAGTTGATTAGACTATACAAGTCAATTTTGTGACTTGTATTATATGTTACAAGTCACGAAAATGACTTGTACCTATAGTTCACTAAAATCCATGTCATAGTTTGGTTTCAATTTAATAAAACGATTGAGTAAGTATAGTGGAATTACTCCTTATTACTGAATGATCATTTTATAGTGTGATCAAGTTCCTCTTAGGATTTTTTTCTGATCAAAAATTAAGATACCTTCAATCAGTTTCAGCTCTTATTAGACCAGGGAAGTTAGGTATAATTTTTTTTTTGCTTTTCGTCACTCAAAAACACGGATATTAAAATTTTACTGTTTTGTAAAAAGGGGAAAATTCACTAAAATAAAACTGTGTTTCCTTATCGTCTTGCAGTTATCGTTTCTTATCACCTTAAAAACTGTCGAATAAAACCGCTGAACAGTGTTACCCCTTGCACATTCTCCTTATACCACTCTTCCTTCTGCAGCCGGTTCCACCACTCATGCACCTTCCGGAACTTCTTGTCCACTGCTACAATACTGTTGAGTGAAGACACTGTCGCCACACACGATATATCTGCTAATGTTACTCTATCTCCTGCGACATACGGATCATTTTCCAAATACTTCTCCAAGAAACCATAAGCTTCTTTTATATCGTTCACTTGTTCTTCACTGATGTAATGCTTTTTCACCAAGCTGTACACAACCGGCTTGAATCGCGGAAAAAGTATCGAAGAATCGAAGTACAGTCGCTGGTTTATTATCGCTCTTGTTTTGTTGTCTTTTGGGTATAGATTTGAATGTTTTTCGCCCCCGTATTCGGAAACCAGGTAGATCATGATAGCGTGACTGTCAGCCAATACAAATCCATCGTCTTCGAGTAATGGGACGGTGTGTAAAGGGTTTTTTTCTAGGTATTCTGGATTGAATTGTTCTCTTGTTGGCAGACTAACCTCCTTGGTTTCCACTTCTAGTCCGAGGATTTCGACAGTCATCAGAACAGCTCGAGCTGGTGGACTGACAGACGTTTTATGAATCACAATTGGCATTTTGATAAACAACTACAAAATATGGTTATTTTGCACGTTATCACGGCTCGGTGGTTAGATTATCACTGCATTATCAGGTACTTATTATGTAGGTGGATGTAATATTTTATCTGAATTTAAAGATTAGGTCACTCTGCAATCTGCATGCGTTGAGAATGGTCGTGTTTTGTGATGTCACTGAATTGAATGTGGTGGAAAAGAAATATGATTTGAACTCTACTTTTGTGTTTGCTTTTCACTTTTTTCTAAGATGTGGTACCTACTTCGTTGCCTCATTTATCTCATAGTAATTTTACTCCGTAAAGATTAAAATAATACACAATTCTAATAATAATCTCTTATCAAACTTTCCAATAATTACTTTAAATATTGAAATTGCAAACAAAACCAATACTTTCTAGTTCTAGATTCCAATAGGTACCTACAATGACCCCGTACTAATCCTACACTATAGTATCAGTCAGTATAAGTAATACCGATAATTACGGTTGTATCCTATAAAATCTCGCTAACAGACAGTTATTTATACGTGACCGTTTATCAAGCCATAACGGCATGTCCAAACACAGCGGCGCAGTTAGAGTAAAAACTGTCGTCTGTGGACCAGTAGCCTATTCAGGAGTTCTGGGTAACACCTGGTGGTAACGGGGCTCAATTAGACGCGGGATTGCTGGGAGCTGGATGCTGGAAAAAGTAGATAAGTAATGCCATACTAGGTATAAGTAGGTATAGAGGTGGTTAGGACTCTGATTGTCATACCAGGTACCTTCAGAGCCGATTAGGGAGCTGATATTGCCTGACACGTTTCTATTTCGTCGCGTCATAATCATTATCAGCCCACAAAAGCAAAATCCCCTGCTACTCGTACAATAAACTAACACTGAACAAAAACTTATAGTAGAGTAAGATTTCATTATATCTATAGACAGTAGAATAGGGCTAGTTTAAAGTTAAACGATCTTAAATGACAAACTTAAATGGCTGGCTGCATTGTCCCGCTGGATTGTGAGGCTATAAACTTTCTGTCAGAAACAAAGGCCAGCATTTTAGTTACGTGCAGATATTTTTAAGCTTCTCAATTTCCTAAAAATATCAAAAAAATCCGGCCCAACGTTCAAGTTTCTACCTATACCTATTGCAAACGCTGGGCTCTGATCGAGTCTTTGTGCCGTTTAAAGGATTATATCGCCAGCTTGTTCATAGATCTTAATTCTTTATGCTTAGTATATTATGAAATAGGTGAAAGTGGCACTAACCAAAAGCCTGCACAATACTCCGGAAGTACCCACAAAATACAGTTCATATGCCGCCAGATGGCACGAGCTATGCCTTATGCCGTCTTACATGCATTATGAAAATGTCAAGTAAATCGCCGCTTGTAAAGTGCCGCCGACCACAGTAGAAGGGAAAACAATCTGACTTAAACTCTTTTAACTCTCTGTGGAAAAGTTGGACACAATGTACCTACGTGAGTGCAGTTTAGAGTCACTATGAGAATAACCTTTTTGCTGAAAGACAATGCAGATGGATGACGTGAAAGCAGAGAGTTAACTAAGCTGGCCAACACTACATACCTACAGTCCTACACTAGACTATATTTTTGAAATTTTAACCAAAAGTAAAAATAAATTAGAAACTGGAGATAAAAACAAGAACTATCCATGCAAAACATAGTTTTGAGAAAAGATTCGTCATCACAATTAGCCAGTTTAAATCAATAATATTACTGCTACACCAATATTTCAATTGAAATTAATAAAATTATAAAACAGTTATTTCAACCCAATGGCTAAAAAGCCAGACGCGGCACGGAATCCATGCGATCACATTTTACTAAAGATAATGAAAATAATAAAATAAAGATCGCAGGCGGTGCTACAAAGAGAAGTGCATCTATTCTCAATGGACCTCATACCGATGACTGTTAAGGTGCATTGATAAAACCTCTGACAGCTATTTCCAACGACCACTATTGGGGTCGCGCCGGGAGTGCCGGGACCTAAATCCGTTTCCGTATAAAGGCTGTGACCGTTCCAATCGCAACTGTTACTTCCAAGAAGCTAGTTTTTACTTCACTCTCCCTAAATAGCCTTCGTTTCGCGAATTGAACCGTACTAGTAAAAACTGGTACGAACCAGTATAGGTCGGTCTAATTCTAGGATTGGAAATGTACTTTCATGTGGATGCTATTCTGTTAGGTTAGGGCTTAGAAAAGTATTAGGTAGAGATACGGTTTATTCATCTCATCTCATAGTGAAAAGTCTTATAATCCTATATTTCTATTCCTATTTGAATTAACTGATAAAATTGATTGTGTTTGAGATATGTATAGATTTATTTTCAATTATGTATTTACCTCAGTATTATCAGTATCTTAAATAACAATGAAACCCATAAAAATAAGCTTATCTGCTAAGTACTTCACCATCGATAGCACATTGAAGCGTGTAAAAAGCACATAAATCTGATCCGGGAGAAGCTCGTGTGAACACCGCATTTCACTTTATGCCACGTGTAGACGCGGCCTTATCTGCGCCTGCGCCGATATTCCCACTTTCCCCATTGAAATATGCCGATAAATGTAATACTTTATAACTTGCTTATTGAGTTATTGTTATGTGAAAGTTTCATAGGAATTGGGTGGGCATTTTAAAATTGCCGTGTTGTAAGTGTCAGAATGTAAAAGGTCAAATAATGTATGTAAATCGACCCATTGAGGGTCATTAAACATTGTTAAGTCCATAAAAGATATATTTTGCTTGTAGCGGAGTTTATTGGGTTATTTTGGTAATTTATACACATGAGCAATGCTACCAGAATTCGATGCAAGATTTAAGATATGATGTTATTAATGTCCTGTACACTGTACTTGATGTGAATATTAACGTGTTTCAAAAACTTTATTTTTAAATGAGCAAAAAGTGCTGTACAATTTAAATAGTTCATAATAAAATTTATGAGTAATTGAGCATAGATATCAATAGATAGATATAAATATATTGTGAAAAACAATGTAATAATAAATTGTGAAACATGTTCCGGAAATGATTGAAAAATATAATCAGAAAGCTTTCCCTTTAAATCTTAAAATTTTAGAAAAAAATGCAAAAATGTCTAGATGTGTTTTACGCCAGCTCCAAACCAGATTTAAATTGCAAACAGAAACATCCTGAGGTGTAAACTTTTTGTTTCTTGCCTAGGCCCAGCGCTAGAACCAAACAGCCCAGGGTTTCTTGCACCCATAAATACTGAGCCCACAGTACTAAGCCAAGTAAACACAGACGCGTGCGGAAATGTTTACATCCACTTAACGCCGTGTTTTCAACGATGCACAACTGTACCTTACAACCTAGTTGACATCGTTCGGTGATGTTGCTTAGTTCGGCTTAGTTACTTGATCTAGTTGCAAAATTGTAATTCGGATGGCTGGTTGCCAGTACTAATTTGCTAAATATAACATCATATGTCACATTGTAAACTATCTATCCAACTGTAGCTTCGTCGTCAGCGTCAAAAAGTTTAAAGCTGTCAAAAAGGGTAACAAAATCGATAGCCAACAATTAAAATCCGCAATTTGATATCCTATAAAAGAGGGTAGAGCTCAGCTATAAATATTACTCGATATACATCCGAGTCCGAAGGCAATAGTAAAATGCAGTTAACATTGCGTAGGTTGTAATATTTTTGCGGTTTTGATAGCCTACTTCATCCAGTAACTGTCCCAACACAACCTCGCACTAACGTCTACATCATCCACAATGCCGTCTGTCTGTCACTTGTCGTAAATCAAACAACAATGCCGGACCACTATCTACACACAGTTTGACATGTTTTACTTTAACTTTGATTTACTTTATGAAGCTCTTAAAGTATTCTTCTGAATTTGGAAGGTTTGTCATGATCTTATTTATGTTTTGTAGAAGCATTGAAGATTTAATATGACAGGCATTTAATGTGGCCCATTGTTTGGAAGTTAGATTTCTGAACATACGTTGTTAAAGCGGGCAGTGTACGTAGTAAAAATGTTGTTGTTTTTGTACAGAATAAAATAAGATTTGGTACCATAAAATACACGTTAGGTCCAGGAAAATACAGGGTTGGATTAATTCAGAGTCACAATCTTGTGTGAATTTGCTAATTTATCTAAAGGTTCATTCAAGGTTTAGTGCTGGAGAAACAATAATGTTTTCTAGCATTTGCCCATCCACTTTACAATACAACATAATGATTATCCACAGCTGTATGCTATTACTGAGTCTCTCTGCTCTTTTTTCTTGCTCTGCCATCAGCGTTAGTCTTTTCCCAATCAGGTCCAAGTTTCGACCTACGACGCCATCAATCCATGTCGCATTTTACACCATTCGCTGGAAAGCTATTTCCTCCCTTCCCTACTTTCCTCTATGGGCCTCGTGACCCATTTACCCACTGGCTGGTATTTCCATCCATCTATTCTTGCCGAGAAGTGGGGCAGTGTGCGTCTTGTCAATTGTACTTGTGTAATGCGCTTGTGATTGCTTTCTTTGAGTTATGGGAACTGTTATTGGTTTTAAATTTTTGATGTGCCTTTGATGGTGTGGTGGATGTAGAGCGGTTGTGTAGCTACTTGTGCTGATGTTGGGAAATCATAGTGGAGAAATATTGGGGAAACTCATGTACTCAGTAAATACCTAATAGTACATTAATGTACCCATCGCGCTTTCATCAGTCCAACGATCGATTACCCAAAAATGAAAGCAAGTTGAAATGAAGTGATGTTGCTCTATTCGCAATTCTAAATTATAGTTTTAAAAACAAAGAGCAGCTATAATAACAAGCTGAAGAGCAGCCTGATTGTAAGTTGAGTTAAATTTAAACATGAGATGAGGTTTACCAAGGTAGTCTTAGAAAAATCGCATGGTGGTATTAAACGTTCTCCGATTATTTTTATAGTTTTGAGTTGGTTTAAAGTTAAAAATCTGCGCAAATTAAAAGTTCGAACAAAGATCGAAATGACTAAGAAAAAAACGCAATCGATTCTCAAAAGTTCTTTGTCCAGTCTTAAGCAAACTATGACTCATAAAGTATGACAAATGTGGTGATTCACCCACCTTCGCGGCTCTAGCAATAAACCTGGTAATTTATGAAAGTGTGGTGGCCACTTGCTTTAATTTTGAATGGTTGCTTTTGATTGAGAAACTGGAGCGTCTTCACTTTATTCCGTAATTTACTACGAATAATGACTTTGTATTTTATTAACCTTTAATTTTGAGTCATTCGTCAAATTTTGAATTTATTATGTTTCAACTGTATTTATTCAACTATAGATAATTATCTATAGTTGAATAAATACATTTATTTAAACACTCAACTCTCCGTTTATAGATTTTAATGTAAGGAAATGAGTTACTCTCATTTTCGGGTACATATTAACATGTGTTTGTTTACTCTCCCATTCTCTCTTTGAATCCAGTTAGAATCCTTTCTGGTTAATATTATAGTCGAAACGTTTCTTACTTTTGTGTAGAGCAATAGAGCTGCTTGGCTTTTGTGGTGATTTGTCGACCAACAGTCTGTTTGAAACTGGTCGGTTTTCAAATAGAATCTGCATGAATTCATAAACAAGACTTTAACGCTACTAAATTTTGACTAAACATGTTGTCATAGTTTACGAGTCTTCAATTCACGTGAGCCTTTCGATTCGGCCATTAAAAGAATTTCAAGTCAAGTTATCGTATCTAAGTTGACATTTAAGTTGACATTAACACTTATGTTTAACGATAACTTCATGTTAGCTTTTAAGTTAGTCATGTGAGAGTGAGTCATCTGTGAAGACTTCGGTTTGATCATCGAACGAGTGGAATGAACTGACCCCATCTTTTGCGGTGTTAAGCAAACAAGCGCGGTTTATTTCAAGTTTAAATGTGGATGTCTGTTTGTTATGCATTAAGAAAAGACACAACAAATAAAGATTTATCGTTGTTTTGGTTCGTTTTCTTTGTTTCACTTTCAGCTAAATACGAGAAAATGTGAAAAATAAAATAAAACCTCTCCCACTTATATTATTACCTAGGCACTTCCATGTCAACTATTTTATGTCAAAGAAGCAGTTTATTTATTTTTTCGTCACCTGTCTGTCCAGATGGTTCTTTGTTTTTGTTAGAAATACATCACCAGTAGAATTTAGAACCAATTCGAACCGATGTAATTACTTGGCTGTTGTCCCTTCGTTAACCTCGAAGCGACGCGTGCACATCTGGGACTGTTTTCTTTCTATTCCGTAAAGGATCTCCAGGGATGTTAGTTTTTGTTTTTAATTATCTAGGAAAGTTTATTTTCTCTGGAGTGTTAATTAAATGGCATCTGGTAAGTAAATTCTTACTTTGGGACCACTAAATAGAAAAACAAATTTTAACTGTTTCAACACGTCGTATTTTTTGTCGTGCTTTATTTGAATTTTCTATTGTTAATTGATTAAGTTGTTTATAATGACGAGTACAATGATTTTCTTTCGGCTCAGTACCCCCTTACTAACTAACCCTGTATAGGCAAAGTAGTGGTAACCCTGAATAAAATAAATATAAAGGTGTTATGGCTTGGGCTCGTGTTATGTTATTACAGTACAGCTCAGATTTACTGCCTGAACTATGTCTCAAGTTCATTACAATATTTATATTTGAGTTTATTTTCGGTTAACACAAACTGTGCATCCGTGGTTCCATGAATTGGATGGGGAAGGTCGATGAGTTTATTTTCATGGCACCTACCGACTGACGTAATGTAATTTTGGGTAAATTAGAGTCATGGCAAGCATGGGTTATGCTGAAATATGTCTGAAAAGAGTTATTGGTTTTTTGGATTGTGCTTCTGCTTAGGTAATTAATACTCACCCTTCGAGGGTAAACCTGGTATCCTAACAGTGGGGTAGTGAAGCTTTACCTTTTCCTCTTATTAGCTATTATGGAGTGGCATGATCAAGTATCGATGTAACTCCCTTTAAAATTAAGAATAAAATAAGAAAATAGTGGGATTATTCATGGTTGTATTGGAATTTATATGCAGTTAAGGATCTTGGGTATAACTTTGAAAGTTTTTTTATAGCTTAATGCGTTAATCGTCGTAAGCCAAAAACTCTATTTCCTGCCTTATTAAAACTATGGTACACAATAAATGTTTTATTTTTGAAATAATACCAGAATACGGTCGAGTCAATTTCAGTTTTCACCCCCACTTCCACAAGACTTAAGTCTAATGGTAATTAATTAGTGTTGCCCTTTGTCCACAGGCCTGCGCCCCTCGCTACGTGTCCTTCGTGTCAGCCAAACTGAACCTCCGCGACCCGGTCGGCACCTGTTTCGTCGCCAAGTCCTCCAACCTGCAGGACGTGTCGGAGTTCTCGCCGTGCAGAACATGTAAGAATCACTTTGCCTACTCTTAATAGAAAAGCTTAGGATTAAAAAAATACCAACACAAGACAAAAAAGTCTCATTCGACTTCCTCTTCGACATACTTTCAAGAGTTGTCGGAGTTCTCGCCTGACAGAAGATGCAAGAACCATTTTGCGTACTCCTATTAGAAAAGCTTAGAGAAATGCAAATGTCAGCTCGTTTGTTAGTAGGTACCTACATCAAAAGATGAAGGATGAATGGAGTTAAGTGGATGTTGTTGGATTAGAGTGCAGAGTGAGAGGTATTGTGGAGCGATAAAATTATAGAACTAAAAGTGTTTCGGTGGGAGTCTGCAAAAGATCGGTCCATTTATTCAGAAATATCCAACCAAAATTATTTTAGTTATTTGAATTATTATTATTATTATTATTTATTTATTAGGAAACACCAACAGTATATATATTAAAAATTACAAATAACATACTTAGTATAAAAAAGAGTTCTGATATATATACCCTTTATGGGTGTTTACAACATTCTTAAATAATGGGTAGAACATTATAATAAAAAAAATAATTACAAATACCTACATTTTAAAATGAAATTTATACAACGATTACAAAAGGATAAAAATAAAAATAAATAGAAGATGACAGAGTACTATCTGTCAAAATGTTTTGCCAATTTTTTTTTGAAAACATTTAAAGAGTTGTGAAAGACATCAAGATCTTTCACGGAGGCATTCATTTCATTGTACGTCCAGCACATTCTTGGTATCGGAGAGTTACGAGCTAAGTTAGTTTTGGCTCGAGCAATGTTAAAAATTTTAGAAATTCTATGACGAGGGTAATGGCTAGGAATTTTTAATGATATTTCTTTTAGGATTCTAGGACAATCAGTATGATTGTGGATCAATTTATATAGAAAAGATAGATCTCTGATTTTTCTTCGGTCACGCAAATTTGAAGAAGGACAAGCGGTTAGAGTATGGGCTTCTGTGTGAGATACCTTGACATGAAAAAGCCAAAGATCTAGTGAAGGCTCTCTGGATGCTCTCGATGCGCTGTGAGTGCACAGTGTAAAAGGGGCTCCACACGACGCTCGAAAACTCCAGACAGCTACGAACCATAGAGTTGTATAGCAGTATTTTTGTGCGGCATGATTTAAATTTCTTTGAATTTCGCCTAATGAAGCCGAGCTGCTGTGCCGCCTTTTTCACTATAGAGTCGATGTGAGATCTGAATGATAGTTGGCTATCTATCAACACTCCCAGATCACGAATTTCTTGCACCTCTTGTAGCAATTCACCATTTAACGCGTAGGACGAATTTATAGGCTTTTTTTTGCGTGTATATTTTATATAGAAACACTTCTTAACATTCAGATGCATTTGGTTGTCGTCACACCATTCACTTATTCTATTAATATCACTCTGTATAAGATCCACATCTCTATGACTGTTTACAGAATTATAAATTTTTAAGTCATCCGCGAATAATTTGTATTTGCAGTGCTTTATACGTGTGACAATATCGTCTATAAAGATAGAAAAGAGGACCGGACCCAAGTGCGAACCCTGAGGAACACCAGATTCCGCAAAATATCGTTTAGATTCGAACCCATTTGCCAAAACTACTAGTTCTCTTCTTGTGAGGTATGACCAAAACCACTTTAAGAGTGACCCGTGAAAACCAACACGTTCCAACTTCCTTACTAATAAAATATGACTGACTTTGTCAAACGCGCTGCTAAAATCAGTATATATTGCATCTATTTGACCACCCTTGTCTACAGTCTGTGTTAGTTCAGTTATAAATCCAACAAGATTGGTTTCTACAGAGCGACCTTTCTTGAAGCCGTGCTGATGTTGCGACAGGAGGTGCGAAGAGTATTGAGATATTATCGGACATAGGAGTGCCTCAAACAATTTGGAAAAACAAGATAAAATTGAAATAGGTCTGTAGTTCTGCACGTCGTCTATGTTGCCTTTTTTGTGGATGGGTATAATATTTGCCTTTTTCCATTCGTCGGGAAATTCTCCCAAGGACAAGGAACGGTTAAATATTAGCGAAAGAGGTAGTGCCAGAGCACGGCCACAGCGCTTGACTAATAGGGGAGGAATACAGTCAGGACCTGGTCCCTTATAAATATCTAGTAGTTTAATTTTTTGCAAAACTTCACGTTCCGTGAAGCTAACCTTGCCTGTGCAATTATGTTGTAAACTACAATCAGATGTACTATCGTCAGATACGAATTGATTAGTCTGTTAATCTGTAACTCTTAGACTGAGGAATCTGATAGAAAACTGAGACAGAAACAAAAGAAATACGAGCTTCTAATCTACTCTACAATTTAGAACAGACAACGTGGTAGAAAAATCATAAAAGTTTACAATCTGTAAAATTGCCGACTCATTTCGTGGAACAAGGGTCCTAGCAAACCATCATGGCGGCCAACAATGGCGTCGGTAAAAGCGCGCGAAAACCGCTCACTTCCGGCGGTAATGGCGGCGGACGCGGGAAAATTGGCGTGACGCCCGCCCGTAGCACTAAAACATGATTTACGATAAACTTCTAGTAAAACTATAATTTATTTTAAAGTGTAGCGTTACATCGACGAAACGGTCTGTTGCAAAGAAACATATGTTGGCTGTTGGGTTCCGAGTTCAAGAAAAGCAGAATCAAAGCTGTGGAACAAAGAGCGACCTCTTTGATGACTTCTTTTATTAATTTATTCTTTAATGATGTCTTTATATTTATTTTCGAAAAAAACGTATCTGTTCAGCCTTGTTTTTCATGACTATTTACTGTAAGCTTTCTTTTAGCTTTTGGTTTACTCATTTCTGAAAATAAGTGGCAATTTTATACCTTTACGTTTTTTTATGCTTTTCGTTTTTAGCTTTTATGTAATTTGAAATTTCATTGGGTAGGCTGGATGAATAAATATAAGTACATAAATATAATTATTTATTATATTTATAAGTATTATGCTCTGTTTAGTATTTCGCACCGAGGACGAGGGTGAGTCGTAGGAAGTGTTCCGTCCAGCACCGTAGAGTATATAATTTTAATAATGTCACGTAGATTATAGAAATAATAGAACTCACGTAGAAGCAAGTATTACTTATTCTGTGGTAGAAGTAGGTCCTAACCCATAATGTAAAACCTTAAACCTGTGTAAATAAGAATATATAATCTACACCTAATAGTGTAGATAAAATTTAGCTCTAATATTACTGTACTTACTTACATACCTACTGTACTTGTGTAAAATCATAAGATGTTATACCTACAACTGTGTTTTGCTGAATAACGTCTCCGACCTTTGCCAAAGATGTAATAAACTGAACATACAAAAAAAAACTTACTTAGGTGTAGGTCCTACATTAATTTCACTTAGAAAGTTTGTGTGTGTATTTTAAATGTTTTCTGTATGTGTTTTCAGCAAACTACGGTCAGCGTAAAACTGGTGTATGCCAAGCTGGATTCTCGGCTACCATGTCCAAGGTAAGCTTTTATTAACTATAATCGAAAGACCTAACATTTTTTACTTTTATTTGAGATTGAATAAATATCAACTACATTTTGCAATCATGGTTTAAAAATATGTACTTACAGTACTTATGTAACATATAGAAATGTTAAGGCTACACATACAACTTTACTTAGGTACTTACTTACTTCTTTCACGTTAATTTCATCATAATGGTTAGTCAACTCTCAGTAACTTTTGGTAGTCTTTAAAACCGAAGCTACCGACAAGTCGCAGAGCGTGTATTTAAGCCATTTATCATGCGTAATTAATTTTCACTTACACAAAAACGATATTCTCCGAAAGCTTAAATACCAGCGTCAATAATATTCGTAATTTCCTCAATTGAAAGGGATGCGTGATGAGGCGTCCATCTTTAATTTGGCCCGCCAATTACGATTCGATACGAATAATTTGCGCGGGAAATTATAACTGTTTTTACTAAAAACAATTTTGGATTGGTGACACTCGAGAAAGTAGCGCTCTGTCATTAAAGTAATTTATGTGTAAGTAGCGACATTGTGATTGCGTTTTATGTGTAGTATCTTGTAAGACAGCTGAATTTCTTTCACAACAAAAAAATATATTCATGAACTCAAAATTTTCCCAAGCTTTCAAGCATAGACAACGAATTAAATGAAGTCTTCGTCGGATTGAAAAGAAAAAGCACATAAAAAACAAGTCTACGCTCTCTAATAAATTCATTTTACTGGTCCCATAACTTTTTGTCGCAAAAAGTCTATCCTAGATTCACGTAAAAGCTCGTGATTTTACAATCGTGGGAATAGAATAACTTGTGCCCACGCCCACTAGAGATATCTCGGATCGCATCGCGCGCGTGAGCCGAATGCGCGCAGCTTTATGAATTATTAAAAACTTTTATTGTTCGCGCGCAAAAAACAGAACAAAATGGCGCGCACGTATTCCTAGTTCGAAAATAGTAGCCGCATTTTATTGGTGTTTTATTTGTGTCTTTATTTGGGACACAATTGAGGTTTTAATCTGTTGTAGAGTGGTGTTGCCATTTTTGTAAACGCGAATTGAAATGGAAAGGCGGCATTGTATACGATTTGATCTTATCGCCGGATAGGATGTTTACGGGAAAGGAAAATTTATGCAACTTGTAAATCAACAAACACAATAAATAAATAAAATATCTTTATTTCAGGCGAGTAACCCATATTGCGTAGAGAACAAAATACAAAATGAAAAACTAAAATTACAAGAAAAATAAAATAAAATAAAAATGTGTAGGTATAAAAAGATCACAATCAGTCAGTCATTTTTTGTTTGCACTCTGGTGCACTGTCAGCCACGATTTAAAAATAAGGCTACCGAGGCAGTCTCCTATACATTGTAATATGCCATTCTTCGAACTTCTCAGCGCAGCCCAGAAAGAAGCTGC
Organism: Alcis repandata; assembly: GCA_949125135.1. NCBI lineage: Eukaryota > Metazoa > Arthropoda > Insecta > Lepidoptera > Geometridae > Alcis > Alcis repandata. Next base: position 1,401,742 of record OX421226.1, on the reverse strand, counting down.
CACAGCTGACAGGTGTATAAGCACAGACAGTAAGCCTTAAACAAAGTTGTTTTGACTTCTGTCAATGCCTCTATTTCCTATGTTATAAAAACAATCAATCTAAAAAAATACCTCTATGAAACCTATGTCTGTGCAAAAATGTAGCTGAAGTGCGAAATCATATTTTGGTTTCTCCTAAAAAATGTTCGATGAAAATACATTTGCATATTCATAAAGTTATAATATGCTAAAGAGATACTTACTTAAGTTACTTAGTAAGAAAATAACGTGTATCTCGAGTTGTAAAAAGAAGCTTTGTTCACTCACCGATGTTATCTTTCCCCGAATGAAGAACTTGATACTTTCGTGGATCTCGGCGATCTGACGAGAATGTGCGCCGACGTGACTGTTCTACTAAGTAGTGTATTACGTATTAAAAAGCACAAGTATTGCGCAAGTATTTTTATTGTACAAAGGCAAATAATAATAAAAGTTAAAAAAAAATTGACTAAAACTTCGCTGCAAGGAATTCGAAAGAGTGAAAGAAGAAGACTCCGAAAATGTAGGTTTTATAAGAAGCTAAAAAATAATCAAATATATTATTACGTGTAGGTACCTACCTAATATGTTGTAGCTGTAATGTTAAGTTAGTTAATATTTGAGAAACCAAACCATCCATAAATAAACAGGACCAAAAAAGTCACGCAATATTTTTTACTCGACCTACCAAAAGTGCTTCCTCCTAAAAGCTTTCCAGTACTGGACATAATGTAATCCTACCTACCTATTAACAATTTACTGCTTTACACATAATCAATTACAAGCACATGCTTAAATCTCGAAAGCCTTTCAATATGGTTATTTGCCAGCATGTTTCATATTCCGAGTCCAGCCCACAAAAGGTCTCTCAGCCCGCACGCATGGTCTTTGTGGCCAAGCAGCGTTAATGGCGTACTAAACGCAATTGAATATTCAATTAAACGCGCATAAATCTATGGGAGCGTTTAAAACCCCGTAATATTTGCATAAGGAGTCGCAGGTGAAATTACTTGGCGAGAATAATTCTAATGCATTTTAACTGCGCGGTGCAATAAGAGCTTCTTTGCAGACATCGATATAATCCGACTTCGGTGTTTGCAGATAAAGTATCGGTAATATTATGTAGTTACTCTACAATACAATAATATCTATTTTATGATTAACACTAATACATTAATTTATAAAAAAAAATAAGTGCAATAAAAAAAAAGGTTATAGATTACGATTTTTTTTTTTGAGGAAAATATTTTTGAGGAAGCATAGTACATAGTATCTACGAGTATGTAGTTTCACTACACGCTACTTTCATACCAGCCCAATCTAAATACACTGACACTAACGCGAACAAACAACAAGAAATACAAGTTATTTGAATACGACTACAAAGTCCCTAGTAATTCGTGGACAAATCCCCGATCCGCGAGACTGCGCATGCGCAGGGACATGGACTACGCCATTGTCTGCAAATACATAGTTACTTGCAGACGCATTCCTATACCATGTATGCTGTAGGAATCTAAGAAGGCTTGCTTGACGGCGCAATCGTAGGAGATTTTGTTCCGAATAAAAACCCTAAGCAGAAGAAATTTAATATGCAGGCGGAAAGATGGTGTGTCAGATCAACGGAGACAAGCGTCTGGTCAGGTTACGTTTGCTTAAGATTGAAAAGAGACGTATGTATTTTTGAAGGACAAGCCACAGTCGGAGTTTCACGCCAAATACGGCAACTCTATATTTTCATGTAGGTACGCGCGCGTCACGCAGTGACATCAGAAGTGCATCACGACGAGGGACATTTTAGGATACCACGGAAAATGTGGGAAAATTAGAAAAACGCGAGTAAAGCCACGGGCGGTGTATCAAGTACACATGAAAGCCCTATGCGGTCGTTTCGCCATATAAGTTGAATCGGCTTGAAATTAGTAGTCGATGTGTTTCGACGCATTCAACGTAGCGCCCGCGCCGATGAAATGAATTCACTGCGCAGTGTGTAGCATTGAATTTGTGTTTATTGCGCGAAGACTGCGAAGTGGTGAGATGATGAATTTATTATAATGGATTTCTACGTCGATGGGCGCTATTAAATGGCTCTCTTGCGTATGCACGGTCGTTGTGAAATAAATTACTTATTTCTCATTGAATTTCCGTTTGTCATCGTAAAAAAGTAATAATTCGATTTCTAAGAGATTATTTCGAGATAGCTAAAAGGTACACCTAGCAACTTAACCTATAGTTCCACATTTGGAAAAAAAACTATGATTGATTTTACCTTAAAACAGTTAAGTACTTCCTTATTTTCATATTGACTGCTCATTGAATTAGAGCGTCTGATAGAGCATACCGTATTTAGGGATTTCAAATAATTTTACTTTCCAAAAACTGTTTCTTTGTTATCTCAAAATACCCCTCGCACATGACATGCTTGAACCATGAGAGCTGTCACCGCTGCGCTGCGCTGCGGCGTGACGCGCGCCCCACGCCGGCGAGACGCGGCGCCGCGGCGGCGCGCGCATGCGCAGTGCTTGTCGCGCTGTAAAAGGCGCTCGGCCTGCGAGCCGCTGCGCTCGCGCATATTTATTCATTGCCCGCTTCCGATTCAATGCTAAGTTCCCGATTATGCGGATTTTAGGGCCGTAGCCTTTTAGGGTCAACTCGTACTTTTACAAGTTTTATAGGCTTGAAGGTTTTTATTTATGATGCTATTTTATGGTAAAACAGTGTTGAGATTTTATTTTGGGTCTGTTGTACCTTGTTCCTTCCTATAAGGCCTAGTAAAATAATTTGCGAAAAAAGATGAAGATGGATTCTAATAATATTGAAATGAAAGGATTTTTCGCACATGAGCAGATGGCGTGCAGTTGCGTAAGAAGAGACTCAATAGTGGTTATTCGTGATGATTATGATACGGAAACTTTAATTCATAGTAGGTGCAATACATAGTTTCTTTAGGACTCCTTATTATTATAGACTAACTAAATACAACTCAACTCATACTCATTATCTAGGCAAACATTTTTTTATTCTGTTTTCGTTTGACATAATATTGAATGGTTCCCAAGAATCCCCTCTCCCTCCTCACATCTGCGTCTCGTCACACCGTTATCAGCAGTCATCGCATCAGTTCGCAACTCTGCCAAACGCACCGCCTGAAGCGGTCTGTACCACATGCTCACGTTCCGAGCTTTGTGATAACATGCAACTGAGGGTTGGCTTATCTGCCGCGTTCACACGACTTACTGTTCATGTGTTGATGTCTGGGGTGTGTTTCTTTTGGTTTGTTATCAGAAATTAATTTAAAAAAAAAACTCTTGCTTCTCTTTCGTTGATCAAATTTTCTATTAGCTTAGTTACCTAACAGATAGTTTTGTATGAAAGTTATACTCAATCCAAGATTGCCAATCCAACAGACTAACAAAGAAACTGAAGCAAATTGTCAAAAAAATCTCAATGTTCTTTTATTAGATGCTAATGGTTTAAGTAGCAATTATCTTACAGCTTGAAGCGTGACTCGACATAAAGTATGATCGCTTAATCAGGAAGTGCATTCCCACACCATCAAATACCTTCACCGGCCCATAAAAGGACGGTAACGAGCGCTCCACGCACTTAGCCGATATTTTATCTGCCCATACACAATTATAGGAACTCTCTGCATTACCATAAGTGCCTACACTATAAAAATGTGGGATAACAGTCGTAAAACGAGACAGATAAACGTCTGTCTGTCGTGGATTCTGTTTTAGAGCTTGTTATTTTAAAAGTATTCATAAAGTTATTGACGTATTATGACCAATGTTTGTGAATTAAAAATATTTATTGCTGTAGAGCGATGATTGCAAAATGTAGATATATAATATTTGTAAAGGAAGAAAATAAAATTGGGTACACAAATAAAACTCTAAGTTTACATTGAAGTACTCGTAATAAGTATGTATTCCTAAATCTCGCTAAAAATGTGATTTTAATTTTCAGGATGGAGAAAGGTTGTTCATGGGAGCGCCAGGCAGCTTCTACTGGCAAGGTATATATAATATTCATCGCCTATGTACATATACAATATACAAATATTGATCTGTTTTTATCGTCAACTCAAAAATCATGAGGCATATGGTCCAAATGTCGTCCCTATCTGGTGGATGGTAAATGTTTTGTGTGGTTCACACAATCATGGAAAATCATGGGAATGAGTTTTCTCCCAGTGGTAAAATGTCTAACAATCATCATCATTTGGTTCACGATGGTTTTGGAAAATGATAGAAAAAATCAATAAATCTACGGATGATCAAGACACCAAAACAAATGTTCAAGATGATCATTTTGATCTGCTCTGCAACATTTGAAATAATAGACAGCTACTCGAGAGTGTAAGAAGTAAGTGATACTGATACAATTTATTTAATCCGAATCCACAGGGCGAACGTTATCAATAGACGCAAACGAAAAGTTTTTCTACTTTATGCCGAAAATACCGGACGAAGGTAAACACAAAACGTATCGCCGATTGACAACATCCTAACTTTTAACCGCAATAACATAGCGAGAGGCTTACGAGCGCCTAATCCTCGAATAAACCATTAAACGCAGTGGTTTTAAATGCTCTTTCTGGTTGTGATCGAGTATAATTCTAACTCTAATGAAAAGAAACCGATACTAAACCATTTGCTTTCAAATCATGCCAAAATTTCGCTAACCATTAATGTTTTGCTTTTTAATCGTCAATGACTAATAAATATTTTAAATAATGACAATCATACGTACGGCGGTAATGCCGATTGGAACAGTAAATAATTAAGCTAAATACATTTTTTTGTCTTGTACTGAATAACAAAATTGTAGTCTGGATTATACTTGATCATCGGAAACACATTTGAAACAATGCTGCTATGTGAACTATACATGTCATGAGTTCTATGAAACCATAACGTAATGGATCATTAGACAATCACTGACGTGGATAGTCGCAGAATCCATTAGCTTTTCCAACAAATCACGGTGTACAGATCGGTGGCATCGACCTCTGCTCGGGGTTTCACCAGATACCTTTATTATTTCGACTACTCTTTTTCAATACACCTTTTAGTTTCTTATGCCCATAGAACATCCTAGACGTAGATGTATTCGGTATAGACGTGCACGATTATTTCTTTTGTTCATAATTCACATCCATTTTCACTTCTTGTGCTAACGTGTACGTGGATGATATTGTTATATAATTGAATGGAATGGAACACCTGTGTAAAGGTCTTATGTATTTGATTATCCTTCTTGGTAAACAATCAATGTAAATAGGAATGTCTCACCTTCTAGTCCCGTAGATATAAGTAAAACAAATAATTCTAAATATTAGTTGGTTAAAATAGATATGGATTGGTTTAAAATTTATAATGCTTTATACATTGTAACACAAAATTGTGCCCATGCTTTAAAACTAATGAGAGATAAATCATTTCAGCTATGGAAGTCACAATAACATGGATTTGGTGACAAATTCAGATGGAATCTCTGAATTTTTAACGTTCAAGAAGCGTGGCTTCTTAATCATAAAGTTAATAGGCCTTATCCTTTTAAAAGCTGTTAATCTTGTCATATCACACATCGGTGCAAGCATTCATCAAGGCACTGATCTATGAAACGCATTACAGATGCTTCAAAATGACATCAGAATCATTGCCTTCTACAGCTTTTCATCGAACATGGAATTTCAGTTACTCAGCATCCATGAAGTACTTACCTACTGGAATAATTTCGTTTGGACAACTGACGGAGTGTTTGAGTTTTGTGATGATAATTCTATTCTATACTTATTTTACGTTTGGGATTTCAAATTTGGCTTAATAAAATTAACGTGTTTGTGTGAATTTCAAAATTAATTTTTAAATATTGATCAAGTCGTCCAAATGAGGTAATTCCTCCGCCAAATCATCGATACTCCTTTTACTACTTTTATCATAATTTCTAGGCCAGCTACTGTCTCAGACGTTGACCGGCAAGCCAGCTTTGATCTCTACGCCCGAAGCTAGTGCTAGATACGACGACTCCTACATGGGGTACTCTATGACTGTCGGCGACTTCGCCGGTGAAGGCATTCAGAGCATTGCGGTTGGAGTACCGAGAGGATCTGATTTGAAGGGATTGGTAAGATTGCATTCAAGATTCGTAAAAAAAATGCTCTGATTATACGTTTATACTCTTCTAGTTGGCATTTTATGTGAAAATTTTCCGCAAAGTTTTTATCTGAATATTGTGGACCCATATTGTACCTATATTGTGGAATAGTGTAACCTCTTAGGATTCAGGATTCAAGATTTTTATTTGCAGAATGTATGTTAGGTGCAAATAGATCTTACAAAATTAAATAATAATATAGTACCTTACAAACTCCTCCTTTAGAGGTGTGCAAAAATTAAAGGTAAAACCCCGAAGTGCTGCTAATAATTTGATAATACTTCCAGGTGGTTCTGTACACGTGGGAGATGCAAATCGTCAAGAACATCAGCGGGTCGCAGATCGGCGCCTACTTCGGCTACAGCCTCGCGGCCGGCGACGTCGACGGGGACGGGGCCGAGGACGTCATCGTCGGCGCGCCCATGTTCACGCGCCCCAAGAGCGACGGATACGAGCATGGCAGAATTTACGTCATCTATCAGGGAAAAGATAGAGTAAGCAGTATTATTCACAACTATAGCCGAACCGTTTATCTTAGTCCTCGCCTGTGCGGTACAGAGGCGCGGGGGTATGACGGCGCGGGGGACAGAGAGGGCGGCGCGGGGGACAGAGAGGGCGGCGCGGGGGACAGAGAGGGCGGCGCGGGGGACAGAGAGGGCGGCGCGGGGGACAGAGAGGGCGGCGCGGGGGCAGAGAGGGCGGCGCGGGCGGCGGCCGCGAGGACTAAGATGAACGGTTTGGCTATAATTTTATAGTTTATTCTTTTTTAATTTAAAGCTGTTTTTTAATTCTTATAATTTTTAATTGTTGTTTATAATTATGTGTTGAGTTATTTATTAATATTTTTTTAGAACTTTTTGAAGACTCACGCTCGAACCGGCGAGGTGTCACGAGGCAGATTTGGATTATCGCTAACTTCGCTGGGGGATATCAACTATGATGGCTTTGGAGGTAAATAATTTATCTTTTTCGTTTTTCACAAACGATCTTTCTATTATTGATGTTTGATAGTTGGTCTGATTCGATGAATAGAAGTAATAATTATTCTCAGAGTTTATTAGGATCATCTATAAAGTCTATAAAAGTTACTAATTTATTTATTTTCTTTTCAGACATTGCAGTAGGCGCCCCATACGGCGGCCCACAAGGCCGCGGCGTGGTTTACATCTACCACGGCAGCGAGAACGGCATCCTCGAAAAATATTCCCAGGCCATCACGGCTGAGGAGATCTCTCCCAACCTACAGACCTTCGGTTTTGCTCTATCGGGCGGCGTCGATTTAGATGACAACAACTACACGGATCTCGTGGTCGGCTCTTACAAGTCCGACAGTGTTGTATTCTTGAAGTGAGTTCCGCTTTTAGAAGATTTTTAAAACAAAAGAATCTGTGAAAAAGAAAGTGCGATCTACGTCAGAGTGAATCGGTTTCTTCTAGACTATCGTGCGCCACCGTAGATCGCATCATTGCTCACTATCAGGCGAGATACTCGTAGCTATCAAACGCAAGCCTATCTATCGATCATTACCACCATTATCGTTAAAATAACAATATACTACTCTTGGTCATATTTTCTCATACTTTAATTTTTTTATGATCTTTTTACTTTCTTCTTTTCTTTTTATCTTTCTTTTTTACTTTCTCTTTTTTTTCTCTTTTTTCGTTTACTTTTCTCTTTTTTCTCTTTTATTAACCTCAAAATAAAAAATAAAAAAACTTCAAATTTTCCAGGTCCCGTCCAGTGGTGAAGGTAACAGCAGACGTGAAGTTCATGGGTGAATCCAAGCTGATCTCTCTGGACGACCGCAGCTGCACGCTGCCCAACGGCACGCAGGCTGCGTGCGCGCATCTCAAGTTCTGCCTGTCGTACGACGGGATCAACGTGGATCAGCAGATTAGTGAGTATCTTGAAATTTTTAAGGCACTTTTAATTTGAAGATAAAATCTATGTTTTACGAACGTACTAAACTTAGTATCAAACATTTTAAACAGCTTCTATGGATGGTACCTAATGATGCAAGAAAACCAAAAGACAATACAAGACAAACGCAATCAAGAACTCGCAACTTTTCAAGTGAACATTTTTCGTACTACGACAGGAGAATTAATTCACAAAACATCACGGGCTCTTTGCTCTCCTTTTCTCATCTCTATTTGAGATGTGTAATTGTGTATTGTCCTAGAGAGATTTTAAGCAGTTTCTACGTGTTTAATGTCAAAGTTTTTGTTTGGTCATAATTTAGTCAAATGTTGTGTTATTTGTTTCCAAGCGGAAGGATATGTCTGCTACTTCGGTGAGTGGAGAAGTAGCCATCGATGTACCATCACCAAAGTTCACAGACTCGATACCACCTCCATTTGGTGGTATAGCAAATCTGTAAATAATATCACTCTTGTGTCTCTATGTTAGTGGATCACTTGTTTATGTGTGTGATTAGTCGCACTGTGTCACATACTCATTCGTTGTCAATGTTGTCATCAAAACATGCACAAAATTACTCTGAAGCTAAATTAAAGTTGTCGTAAATCTAGTAATCGAGATTTACATCATCTTCATCGGTGCTGCCTACTGCTGGGCACAGGTCTCCCATTAATCCGACCGTTATCAGCAATACAGCATCGTTTGGTCTACTACTGAGAATTAGGATGATTCATTTTACCACGCTTTGAAATCTCTTGCGACCTCATTTTTGATCAATCTAGAATTTTCTGAATAACATAAATATGAAAACCATGGAATAGATCGAGTTTTGTGATGGTAATAGTGTCTTCTAATCGATTTATGATGACACCTTGAGTATTACTACTCGTAGGATTCACTTGTGTTTCAATTTCAGTCATTATATCCACTTTCTACTTCGTTGTTAGCAGACCTAATCTAATATTGCTAAATCTATTCTAGATTTCGAAGTAACCTTGGACCTGGACTCCCGGCAGAAGACCACAAAGCGTCTTTTCCTGGCCGAGAGCCGAGAAACTATCTACACTACTCACATCTTGCTGACCAGGCGCCAAGAAGAATGCAAAGATGTCACCGTCTTCTTGGATGTAAGTTTGGATCCAACCGGTTAGTTTGGGTTAGAAAATCTGACTTTGAACTAGAGATACTGCGAGTCAACAATTGCAAGCTACAAAATATAACAAATCAAAATCGAGACTCAATAAAGAAACACTGTAAAAGTGCTGACAATAGTTCTAAATATACACATTTTAACATTTCAGGAGGAGATCCGCGATAAGCTGACCCCAATAGAAGTGAAGATGACGTACAACCTGCTGACCCAGCCCTCCGGGGACGTGGTCCCGCCCGTCCTCGACCAGACCACCAGCATCTCCCACGCGGACTCACTCAACATTCAGAAGAACTGCGGAGCTGACAACATCTGCATACCGGACCTCAGCATGGCTGCTACCACGTAAGTTTCGAGGGAAAATAGTACAGTATGTACCGAAATTAGCCGATTGTCTCTTTCCAAAGGTCGATGTGCAAAATTTATCGCCGGGTACTGGCTACTGTATACCATAGTCACCATTAACTTTCAAATATAAAAAAAAGTATTTTCCTCTCCTCTCTCATATAACATTCTGAATGTTTTAACTATCGTAATACCTACTTACTTTCAACTTTTATTTACTTGTCCCACAGCCCCACAGTGAACTACGTGCTAGGCTCTGGCGAAAACGTCCACATCGACGTGAAAGTTGAAAACTCAGGAGAAGACGCATTCGAAGCGGCCTACTACCTCCGCATCCCCGCCGGAGTCACCTACAGCAAGATGGAGAGGCTTGACGAGGGACACGAGACTCCGATCTACTGCTCTATTATCAACAGAGATGCCGGTGGCAACTCCAGCTTGAAGTGTGATCTGGGAAATCCCATGGCTAGTGGACAAAAGGTTAGACTCAATCACTCGAAACTTCTGAACTACATAGTGCGTTTCAGAGTTACAATTTTTTACCTGCGTAACTTACTTGAGCCATTTTTGTTCCTGTTTTTGTTAGTGATCAGGAATATTTGCTAAATCTCTAATAGATTCAAAATGTATTAAAAACGTGTAAAAGACACCCTTTTGGAATTTAATTCCCAAATTGAAATTAGTTAAGAAAAATGCCGAATACTTATAAGTGACTTTTCAATTTCAGGTGAAATTCCGCGTGATCTTGGAAGTAGACTCCCGCGTGACTGCGCTGACCTTCGACATGGAAGCCAACTCGACCAACCCCGAGCAAGGCACCAACCTCGACAATACTCAGCACATGAGCATCAGTGTCGTCATACGAGCGCAGCTCTCTGTTATTGGGTAATTTTATCATAATGGTTTTAGCAATTGTCTAAGTATTGTATCAGCCTTGTCAGCAGTTTTGCAGGGAAGAAATCAATGTGGTGGCGGGAAGTATGTTACTCTGAGCAAACTTTTTAAACTTCGGAAGTTATTTACAATACTTTGACAATAGCTGTTAAAACTTCGTTTTGCTGTTTGTCTTTTTAATTTGCTTCCTTTTTTTCCTTAGCTATGTTATTTACTTTTGTTTTGCTTCTTTTGTAATCTTGTAGTTAGTTTTGGGTGTTTTTTCTTAACTGTTAAATATTAACAATAAAGTTGTTAAGTGTTTCTTATCTTTCATTTTCCTTACTAACTTTCAAGCTACCTATGTTACCTGTTTCTGTCTATCTATTTATTTTTGTAATTATTAATTCTGTCAGGGCAGTCAAACATTCTAGTATAAATACTTTGGACTATTTGCAAAAAGAATTAGAAAAGCTTTTTTGAAAAAGCTCTTCAGGTACAACTGCTTTTCAGATTTTCTGCGTAGAATGGAGCATCTTGTTAAAATCAAATTCGTGTCGATTTCTTATTGGTGTAATTGTAATAATCGTGATTCGTACAACATTTGTTTATACAGAATTGTTTTGGATTCAGATTATCTTTTTTACGCATGACCCATTGACTTATCATTCGACTACAGCGAGTGTTTTATTGCTTCGCTTAACATTAAGCTTATCTGCGAGCACCTGTCTCATGTTTTTAATATTGGGAAAAATTATAATTGTTTAGCAAGTGGAAATAATATCTTCTCTTGCAATGCTCCGTCTCATATAAATGATTACTCAGATATCTGTCTTATTTTTACATGGATAAAATAATACTTGACTACTCTTCATCTATCCAATGCCTTTGAATTTTGGCAACATTTATATTTATACTTCGACTAATTATGTTGTACTATGTATGATTGTGCAACTCATCGATATTTCCCCGCAGCACCTCCGACCCGCCCGAGCTCCACTACAACGCGTCCCTCTACGAGACCGTCGACTTGAAGGACGACACCAAGATGGGTCCGCAAGTGGTTCACAAGTACAACATCAAGAACGAAGGCCCCTTCACTGTGGACGAGGCGGAGATATACTTCATGTGGCCTTATCAGACGCTTGACGGTGAGAACTAGTCAACAGTTCTTTACCTTACTAAACCTTACTTACCTCTCTTAATTACCTTATAAACCTTATTTACCTTACTCTTTAAGAAAATATCGTAGAGAGAAAATTCTGACACTAAGGCACTACACAAAGCACGTCATACTTATTTCCCCTAGGGACCTTGTTCATGGCCCATATGAAATAACGCTGGCATTCCACAAGGGTCTATGGTATCGCTTATACTTAAGATCATGCATACTAAATTAATTATTGCAATCTACGACCTCCTTGCGGTTTCGAGTGTAATATTAATTTTTTGGGTATTTTTTAAATTTAATAAGTAGTAAGTATTTTAACTGGCGTTCATGATTTACAGTACTTTTTTACTCAACAAGAGTTTTGTTTTTCAGGCGAGAATCTGATGTATATGCTAGTGCAGCCGCAGTGGCTGGGCGCGGTACAGTGCGACGTGGCGCGACACGTCAACCCGGACAACCTGTTCGTGCAGAACCCGTATGCGTTCATGCTCTCCAAGGAGAAGGAAGGTTTGTTTTCTTACACAAAAACATTCTTCTCCTGGTCATTTTCTACTGAAGATGATTCGTTTCTAACTTGCTTAGTATTTTGTGATGGAAATTCAAATCCTTTCATTTTGTTTACAGCAATGTTGAGCAGCGAACTTTACACAGAATCTCAAATTTCTGGAGGTGGGGGCTACTACGGACAGAGTAAGTTCATATCCGTCTTAACCGTCAGGTATCAATTTTATATTATTCTTGCCAAATAGATCTGACTCCTTTCTTCCTTCTCTCGCAGGTAATTGGGATGAACAATATACTAACATCAATGGTCAAACTGTGTCTCAAAGTGGAGGAAGCCAATTCAGCTCTGGCCAAGGTTCTGGCGGCCAGTTCGGGACCAATCAAGGATCAGGCACCCAATTCACAGGAAGTCAGGGCTCTAGTGGACACTTCAGTGGAACCCAGGGGTCAGGCACTCAATTTAGTGGCAGCCAAGGTTCGGGTTCCCAATTCAGTGGCAGCCAAGGGTCTACTCAGTATGGCAATGGACAGGACCTTTCTGGAAGTGGCCAAGCGTACGGCACTCACACGTACAACAGAACGTGGACCAGCTCTGGCGAAGGACTAACTGCTGAAGAAAGGGAACAGATCAGAAAAAAATTGGAAGCGGCTTTAGCGGCTTCCAACCAAGGATCTGCGAACACCCAATCGGGCAGTTACGGCAGCCAGTCAGGCAGTTATGGTAGTCAAAGTGGTTCCAGCCAAAGTGGTTACGGCCAGAGTGGTTACGGATACGGTCAAGGAGGTCAGATGGTACCTGGAGGTCAAGTCGTGAGGGTCCAGAACCGTACTATCGTGTATGATCAAAATCATAATATTGTGTCTCAAACTGAAAGTAGCACTGAATATGGATCGATCTTAGGACATGAAGGGGAAGAAGGCAGTTCGTTTAACAAGTAAGTTCTATAGCTTTTTAGATGATTATCTAGTAATCGTATTTCCATTTTTATTTTTTGTAGTATGGCTTTGTGCGCAATTTTTTCTGGAAAGTCTACTCAGAACGAAAAAAAATTATTTTGTGATTGTTGAAATTAAACACATTATTATAATGTAATGTTTGTAATGTTATGTTGTTGTGTGTGTTGTGTGTTGTCGCTGTCCCGATGCCGGATAGGAAATTGTAATTTATTTTTGACATTTTGATGCTTTTATTTTTTGTATAGTTTATTTTTGTATTATTATTTAACATTTTATTTTTATTGTTTAATTTAATTTCAATTTTATTTTATTTTTATTTTATTTTATTATAATGTTTAGTGTGTGTGTGGCTGTAATTGCCTGAATAAATGATTATTATTTTTTTTTTATTATATTTTTAAGGTACGCTCAAGGTGGCTACAACCGCGGTTCAGGACAATCATACTCTGGCAGTTCCGCTCAAGGATCTCAGACTAACTATGGAAGTGGATACGCTCAAGGCAATAGGCAATCAGGAGCCGCCCAAGGTTCCCAAGGCCAGGGCTTCGTCCACGGTAACTGGGCTACCACAGAAACTGTCAACTCTGACGTAATGAAGGCTGGATCTTCGACTTTCCGTGGAGCTTCTACCGTCACTGTAGTTGGTGATGAGGAAGAAGACAAGTTGGAAGGTTTCGGATCATACGCGGCTCATAATCCCAACAATGAGTTCAGATATGGTATTGCTGACGTCACTGGAAGTGGGGGCTCCAGCTCTAGTGGTCAAGCCAGTAGTCAAGCTGGATCAGGAAGCTACCAGTCTGGAGGAGGTAGCTACCAAGCTGGAGGAGCGGGCTACGAGGGAGGTAGTGGAAACTACCAGGCCGGCGGTGGAAGCTACCAATCTGGAGGGAGCGGCTACCAAGCTGGAGGTGGAAGTTACCAAGGCGGTGGGGGAGGCTACCAAACTACTGGTGGATCGTGGAGCAGCAAGTCTGGAAACTCGGGAGGATATTCTTATTCTTCTCAATCAGGTAAATTGAAATCCACTTTTTGTCATATAGATAATTTTTATGTAAAGTTTTTTATTATATTCTTCTTCATTTGTGTTTTAGGAGGTCAATCATCACACAGTTCACAATCAGGTGGATACAGCACAGCAACGGAGAGACGAGAGAACACCAGGCGGAGACGTGAAGATCCGGTAAGTACTATTTGTTTTCAATTTCATTCCTATTTAAATTCTGTTATTGTTCAGCTGTAATTATTATGTTTTGGTTATCCAAACGACCTTTGCACCATTTTTACTTTTTTTCTACTCTTTAAAATGAATATATCGGTCAGTCTTATAGATATACTATCAGTCTGTCAGACAATAAAGGCCATACTTCTTTTTGATCTTATCTTGATTTGTCTTATCTCCAGGTGGATCAGCAGCTTAAGGAGATCCTGGAGAGGTGCCAGGCCAAGTACAAGTGCGAGGTGATCCGCTGCAGCACGGGCCGCCTGCTGCGCGGACAGGAGGCCTGGTTCGCGCTGCGGTCCAGGATCAACGCGACTGTACTTAATGAGGTTAGTATGAAGTTTAAACTTTCGTCTAACCAAAGTGTTACATCCTTACCTTTTTACCGATATTTTTTGGTTCAAATTTGTGTTACCAAAATAATAAATAGAATATGAGATAACATTTTAATTCGAGAGAGTTTAAATAGAGACTAGTTTCCTGAAGTCGGTACCTTGTGTTATTATTGCAGATCTCGAAAGACCGCGCGGTGATCCTGTCGACCCTGGCGACGACCCGCGTGACCCGACTGCCCGTGGTGGGGCGGCCCCGTGACCCCGCGTGGCTCACGGCGGAGGCGCAGACCGTGGTGACCCCGCAGCTGGAGGCGCTGGAGAACGGCAGCATTCCGCTGTGGGTCATCATCCTGGCCGCCGTGGTCGGGGCGTTGCTTCTGTTGCTGCTCATCTTCGCTCTCTACAAAGTTAGTAAACCTTGTTGAAATATACTGTATAGTCACCGCGTTACCAACTGAGTCGTAGGGCCATAAACGTCAATAGGGATAGGATTGTGCAACGCGTCCTATCTGATTTTATTCCTATTGATATGCGCCTCTAACCATCTTACGCTGTACGCACATCACTATGCGATGCATAAGACCCACAAGTGCGAGTGAGATAGACATAGAGAAATAATTTATGGCCGCACGACTCAGTTGGTAACGCGGTGACTATAGTAATAAGTATGTGGCAAAAATCTCCCTCAGTCCTCTATTTCTTCTAGATCTCTCAGTTTGCTATCAGACCCCTCCAATCTTCTTAATTTTTTATTGTAATTTTTATAAATTTCATTTTTGATAATTTTTCAGTGCGGATTCTTCAAGCGCAACCGTCCCTCGGACCATGCCGAGCGACAGCCCCTGAACGGACGTGACGAACATCTTTGATATTCGACCGAAATAGGGGTCACTAGCGACACCGGGGGCACCAGCGACCCCGGAGGCACTAGCGACCCCAGGGGCACCAGTGACCCTGAGGGCTCCACCTCCAGCGACTCGTCGACGGACGCCGCCAGTGACGTCACCAGTAGGGACTCCACTAGCATGGACCGTTACTGACGTCATCATCGTTTTCTGGTTTAAAAGCTTAAGTTCAGCTTACTGTTTATGAGTTGCTGGAGCTAATTAATGTCAGCACTTAGTAAAAATGTGTTTGTTGATCTGAAGGGTGTTGACACTAACAATTATTTGATGCCTGTCAAATCTGTAGGAAACTGACATGCCATCTGATACAACACGCACAATTATTTAATTGGATCAACATGAGTGGACGTACCTTTACGACGATATACTTTTACAAAAACTGAATTAAGTCGTCTCTATTTTTCATTTTGAGTACGGTCCAAATAGAAACGGTGCTGGCTTTGCCTTTGGTTCCACAATTTAGGCTAAGTAATTGTTTCGTAGGACAAAACTGCATTGGTTTTTTTAATCCCTAAAAAAATCAATGAAGTCTCGTTCTAGTAGGGGAGAAAGGGGTTAGTTAGAACACAAAATATGGTTTGCCAATTCACATTCATAAATAGCTAAATAAATATCAATAGCATAGTAGTACCTCATGAGTCCCAGGACATATCGAAATTAATATCATTAAAATAATGTAGATTCCTTCAATATTTTTAGTCAAAAAATGTTGTAAGGTCTTATAAATATAATTCTGAAAAATTGTAAAATAATAAATATTAGTGTAAAATCGTTAATAACGACTAGTCACGTTATAAAAATATACATTGTGGTGCGCCATATTAGAAAATAAGTGAAAAAAAACTGTAAAAAAATTAGACCTGTGTTTAGAATGACGTACACTGTAAATAATTACAAAAATAATAAACTAAAATTAACTGCGGTAAAATTTACATATGTTTAGGGCGCACAATAATTTTATTTTAAAGTTGAGTGCGATACGAAAAGATTGCCAATTTTTATTTTCTAAACACAGGTGGGAACGAAGAAAAATATCTCGAAGTGTGATACTGTAGAAAGTGTGCCTTGTATGAAAGTTGTTGAGAAATGTGATCTAAGTTAAATAAATAAGTAGATATATCTATTAATACCCGGGTGTGAATGAGGGCGTTTAATGTGCACTAATTTATATAAAGCTTATTATATAATACATTTAGGAGGCATGACGTTGAGTGCTTCGACCATTTTTAAACTTAACTATTTCTGATAGTTCAATTATTATCCCCATCCTACTCTTTCATGTTCAAATAAAAAGAGACTAAGATGATTTTGAGTGCTATCAAATTAGCAAAATGGCACAACAGAGTAGATGAATTTTTTTTTATCAAACCTGTTTGTTATAAGTTTCCAAGCCGTCCGTTTAGTCAAAAACAAAATAATAAAAAATGGAAGGTAAGAAAATTTTCAGATTATTTTAATTACAAAATACTTTTTAAAAGTCATACCGGTACCGGTTATTTTTGACCCCAAGGGCTTTTTAAAGTATTTCAAAACTATGTTTTACGTAATTCAAAGTAAGTGAATTAGCCTTTTCTTTTTTGACTGTTTATGTCTTTTATGCTACCGGTTTCAATATCTGAGTATATCAGAGTTGATAGAATCATCTGTCAAATTTGACACAAACACTTTCGAGTAGTTTAGAAATCATTTAATTCGGATTGCCATGCCAGCTAGTTTAAATGAAAGAAACTGAACGTAATGATTTAATCTGTTAAAAAGTAAAACTGAAGTCAGGTGCCTTAAAATATGCTGTAGGTATTTTTATCAGCTTAAAATAATTGTGCTACAAAATTCCTATGTAACTAATTATGAGCAATAACATGCCTTCTGAACTGCCAGTTACTAAATAAAATGTACATATTTTTAGATAACTTTTAATGTTTAAATTATTTTAACGGAGACATTTCTTCACAGAAATTAAGAACCCACTTTTTTAGTACGAAAACTGACGTGGTTTTGACACATTTGATTTTGGTTTTGACCGAACTTACTTACATATTTATTTAAACCCTTCTCGTTCTATAGAGTTGGCAGCTTTTTAAAATATTTCTTACACGGAACATACGAGAGAGCCTTTTGTTTTTGTTAAATTTTTGGTTGTAAAGAGTTTGTTAGTTTGTAGATAGATAGGTGTTTGAGAAATCTCATTTTGTACTTAATAATTATTGTAAGTCAAAGATTTCGTCAGCTGTTTGCTGTGTTTCGGATGGCACGTAAATTTTAGGTCCTGGTTGTTACTCGTAGTTTTGGAAAAACGATCGTTACGACCAACTTATAAATACTGTTTAAAAAAAGATTCTGTGAAGAGATGTCTAGCAAATAACTAATTAGCCAAGTAAATTTGTTACATTTTGTAATTATTTTTAATTATTTATTTTACAAAATATTAATAAGTCTATCGCTTCTACTTATAGTTAATTTTAACTAAAACTTAGATGCCATAAAATTTATGTAATGGTTACATTTTGGTTGTTTTTCTCTCGGTAATAATTTTTGCATTTACCAAAAAGAACTTGTAATAAAAATTGTTTTTAATTTATAAGGTGTTTCTTTTGAAATTAGAATACAAAACCACCCAACGGCCTTGGTGTTACTAACTTGCCTGTAGGATAGGAGAGTCATTATCACATTTACTTGACAAAACTTATTTTCTTTCAAAACTTCTTAGCTGCAATTTTTTTTAGATCAGACTCTACATAATAGTAGCTCTCTATTCTTTCTCTTTGACCACACGACTGTGTCTACTATTTTGAACCATACATCTAATAAAATAAAGCGTAAGTTTGGACATCTGACCTGTTTAGGTAGAGCCTTTTTTACCGACTTCAAAAAAGGAAGTAATCAAATTAACACGTAGGGGAGGTCAGCTCAGAGCGGACACCTTAAATTTGACTGTCGTTTTAGATGACAAAACGACTTATATATTTTTAACGTAAACTGCACTCACATTTTTTACTTTAATTGAAACAAAATTTCACACAAGCACTCGCTAATTGACAAACTTTGAGACGATTTTAACGAAAACTCCGAAGTATAGTGAGATTTAGTAAAATCAATAAAAACTTACCTCTACCTGGCATTATTTTAGTAGAACAGACAAAAATCGTTTATGCCCCACTTCGGTGACGCGGTCGCTGCTACTGCGGAGCCTGCGCCCCGACGCGCGACGTGGGGCGGGAGATTGCCTATGTGCAGAAATCGGCAAAGTCGCGGTATTATTCACTATTACCGAGTAATTAAGCACGGCCGCTTTGCCTCCTATGCCCGCTTTGAGCTGACTTCCCCTATGTAATATTATTGTGTGGTATATTCACATATGTTGGATTATAATCTATTAGGACTTCCGAATAAATATACAAAAATTCATAGTTACATAGACAATTTCCCTTTTAATTCCTACGAAAAGGCTTAATTTTAAATTAGAAATTAACTTTAAATATCTATGTCCATAAATTCAATAGTGAATAAACAGAGCGCATCGTGACTCCATCTTATTTCATTTCGAGAACTAAAGAGAAACGGAACACAAGACATTTTGGGAGACGCCGACTTAGATTTACGAATCTACAATCTTGATGTACCGTCAGCAACGAATACTTACAGTCACTAATTAATACAAAATAAATAATAGGTACTAGCGACTGTGTCGAAGTGGTCAAAATCACGGATCGAATCTTGACACGATTGGCGCAGAACCCAAAGCGAAATATGGCACTGGCACAGCAAAATCCCAGCAGCCCAGCAGTGGGATAATGAAGGCTGTGGATGATAATTGTGAGGGTAAAAAACTTGGCTTTGTTACCCACTGTTCTGACTCAAGTGAATTATGCTACCTCTCTATTACTCAGTGGTTACAATCTTTTTACAAGTTCCGCAAACAAAATACAAGTTTATTCAAGTTTCTTGCATCAACTGCATTTTTCACAAGTTAGTTATTATAAATACATAAGGAAATCTTTTCTATTTCATCACAGCCCAAAAAAATGGGAAAGTAATTGTTTTTTCTTGTTGTTAGGTGAGCAATAAAGCTAAATTCTTCTATTCTATAGTCTGCAGCATTTGCTGTTTCTCTGCTGTCTCTACGTTTCGAGGGTTAATTTAATCTGTTCGCGAGCGATCGCCAGTTTATCTCCCGTCCAATTTAAAGCGGTCGGGCGAGCAAGACTGTCTGTCCGACTGTGGAGCGAGTAGATGGAGCAAGCAGCTAGAACAAGTAGGTATAGCAACTACGCAGTTAGAAACAAACGCTGGGCGGCCGAGTTAGATCGATTGGAGACTGCCTAATGAATGTACCCGACGATAGTATCTATCTAATATCTATAGTTCTTCTAAGTATTTTCTGATTATAAATATAAAGCTTCATTATTTATGAATATCAGGGTAAGTATAATAAGTAAGTATGTATCATAGAAAAGTTGTTCAAAACGATATTTTTGGCTAAGTACACCCTAAACTTTTAATCCTATAGTAGCTACAGTTTAATTTTAAACATCGCCTGTGAAAAAATCTCATATAAGTAGACTTCAATTTGAAATCTTTCTCAAGGAGGTGAGGATCTCCCAGCTTCTTTGGCCTAACTTGCTAGAAATTGGATGACGTTAGACGCAACTGGCTAAACAAAATCTAAGCAAGTGTTTCTGCGCTTTTAATTTACTGAGTTCGCAAGTCGATCGTTAACTTTTGTTCGTTTGATTGACTTGACTAACTACATTACATGCATCAACAAAATATTGTTATGAAAGACGTAATATACAGATAAGAGGGGGGAAAGTATACATAAAGGCAATAAAGTTATCACATTAATCAGCCTCTCAACGAACACAAAATCTCCGCAACCTAATTTTCGTAATAAGGGAGAAACACAATTAGTCCGCGATATAAAGCCGGCGCGGCGGTCCAAGGGCGAGTCTACAATGAGCCATGCGTAGACTAGAAATCAGTTAACCAACATACGGTCCAATACCAGTTGACTACTTTGTAGCATATTGACTCTATGCTATCAGTAAACTCGTAGCAACTAACTAGCTATGATTACAATGGTTTCCTTATCCAGATCAAAATTTCTAAACTTAAAAATATTGCTCGTTGTGTAAATAGTAGACTTCAACAAACTACTACTAGGTATAAAAAATAGATACCTATCTTTTAACGTAAAGTAGGGCGCCCTTAGGAAAGGTGGTACGACGATTTGCGTTATAGCGGCGGGTTGCGAGTGGATGTGTAAGGCAAAAGATCGTGCCTTATAGCGTTAATTGGAAGAGGACTGTATCCAACTGTGGAATGCTGATGATCATGATGTCAATTTATTTACACTGCAATATTATGTCAGTTGACTGCTTTCTAGCCTGTAATGAGGCTACATCATCGAGTTGCCAGTTACCGCAAGAGGGTAATTAACCCTTCGTAGAGAGTTATGTCTCGCCTATTTTGTGGACTTCGTGAAATAAGATCGTGGACAGTGATATATGCTGATGGCGAGTATACAAAGAGGCCTGGTAAGTGGAGCCATTGTATGTCTGATGCCAGAGAGTTGACTACTCTATTGAAAACTAGCTAAAGTAGGTACAAGCACAAGGTTAATGTACAAGTACATATGTATATGTATGTATACCAACTATTATAAACTACACACTTTTTTAATTTATTACCTTCTCAACATCTCAACACTCATCCTATAGTTTCTAAAGATTTCTTTTGAAGAAAAGAAAATTTGTACCTACAGTCTACAGTGAAGTGTAGGTACAATTCGAAAACAAACACATTCTTTGTTCTTTCATATATGTATCAACAAAAGACGTATTCTTTGAATTTATATGTACTTCAGAAAATATTTTAAAACTAGATAATTTAAGTACTTCCGATAATCAAAAGGTAGAGTTAGTAAAATATAATCAAGTCAGCCCTTTGCACAGAATACGAATTTCTAAACAAGTTTTGAAGGCTCATAGCTGTCAGACGCATGTTCAAATTAGGTACATTGATATTGATACTATACCTACTTAGATACATTTGTTTTGCTATAATTATAACAGAAATACTCACGTAGTATTGTCGGCTATTCCGACTATTATAGGCTAAATTATAACAAAATATTTCAAAACTATATTACTGTCCGTGTCCATACTAATATGCGTTTGTCTCGTTGGCATTCCCAACAATATCGTCAAACACCCCGGTACGTAAAGTACGTATCATATCGTGCTCCGATTCAATATCGATATGATTTACGATATCTTCGTGTCCACAGCGGCGCCTGCTGCGACAACTTTATGCCTACGCTATTGTAGCCGCCGCGTGGTTCATGGCACCAGGTGACGTCACCCCCTGGTACCAGGGGGACTTGGACAACTTTATGATCACGTGTGGTTTATGATTGACTGGCGGGTGCTTGATTTATGTAGATTGATCCACTTTGGTTGAAAAGGTCCTATCAACGAAAATAATGTGTATTTACTAAGCTGAACAAGATTTGAACAGGCACAGAATGAGTGACATACAAGAAGAAAAGCCTAGCTTAGCAGTAGTTGGCGATTGGCTGATGATAATGATGATGATGAACAAAACGTAGGACAAAGATAAATATTCCATTTTTTCCAATATTTTAGTTATCTTAAAAACAGAGTCATAGTCACAGTCACAGTCATAGTTTTACAAAAGCTAGTATGAAAGTTTTTTTGCATCTTCAACGGTATTCTTAACACTGCTTCCTGCTTTTTGAGCATCAGCACTAATTTGATTGAAACTATTCTGGAGCAATTCGTTTTCTTTAGCTACAGTGTCAAATGCTTTATCTCTGATGACATCTAGTTGTCCAGTAGCATCACTGACCCCCTTTCCTAGTGAGGTTACTGCTTTATCGGCATCATTTTTGATGTTATTGTAAGATTTTGCAGTATTTTCTTTTACTTTGTTCAAGGTTTCTTCTACAGCATCGTAAACATCATTGTTGACGCCTGGGGTATTCTCATTGACACTGTCTTCAACGCTTATAGCTGCTGCTCGAACATCTATCATTCCTTCACCATCATAAGCTGGAGTTTTCATTCCGTTTTTTACTTTATTTCTAATTTCCAGTAATTTGCTTTTTAATTTCTGAATCGATTCTTTAAATGCTTCTCCGTGGACTTGCCTAGTCCCATTTCCAAAAAAAAGTTTATCTAAAGTCTTTTGAATCAGTATTTCATTGTCGCTCAGTGGTCTTGGCGTTTGACTGTCTCCTGTTAAAGCTCCTTTAACCTTTGAAAGGTTGTTTTTAACACGATTGTACACGTTTCCTAATAGACCAGCATCTTTTGCATTTGTGTCAGTATTCCAGAAGTAGTTGCGCATGTTGTGTACCTTTTCTCGAGTTGAGTGAACGGCACCGCCAATTAGACCTCTTCTTTCTTCTTCGGGTCTATCGTCTACTGGAGTTTTTAGTCCGACAAAATTCTTGCTGTAAGACCAGACATTTCTGACGTCCTGTTTGAGTGCATTAGAAGTATTCTTCACTGTTCCGAAAATGTTATCAATAACGCCACACTGAGTTTCCACAGCAAAAATCACCAGAATAACTGCCACTGCGTGGATTGGAAACTTCATTTTTGTATTATTTTAATTTCTTATTAAGCTATTAAAATAAACGTTTTCTGTATGCAGTTTATTAGATATGAAGTAATACTATATGCTGTTGTTTTGATGAACCCTATTTAAAAGAGAGTTTATCGGCAGTCTTGACCTTTTGTCCTGATACAATGAGTCACACGAATTCCCAGTACCTATACAGTGATTAAATATTATAGTTCTTGATAATATTGTTTGGTTTGGTAAACAAATTACGTGTGCGTGATCTGTCTATAAGTGTGTGAACTTTGGATGTACGAGTACACTGTACCCTGACCTATTAAGATTTGCTTGATTCTTGTCAGGTGCAGCGCAGACGGCACACTTTTTGTGCGATCGAGTCTGCGGCGCTCAAAAAGTCTGCATGGCGCGCAAAAAGTCGGTCGCGGATTTTTCACACACGACGCACATCTTCGATCATTCTGTTGGCAGAGCTGTAGAGACGTAGACGCTATGGAAATCGTGCAGAGATCGCCAAGTATTGATCGAAGATGTGCGTCGTGTGTGAAAAATCCGCGACCGACTTTTTGCGCGCCATGCAGACTTTTTGAGCGCCGCAGACTCGATCGCACAAAAAGTGTGCCGTCTGCGCTGCACCTTACTTTTATTAGGTCATCGTCGAATATTAGACTTACTTATTCAGAGTAAGTCATGAAAATAATCAAGGGTTTATTTTTATGTTTTTTTTTCTAATAAAATGACCATTATCCGAATATTATTAATACCGAAAATCTCATTTCCACGCAACAGCCTCGTTCGCACATCGTTACGGTCCCGCAACACGTTTCCGAAATTCAATTCCTTTGACTATTACACTACTACTGACTATTAAACATTAAATTCACCTTTATGTTCTCCGTGTTAAGGTTGAAACTATTTTTTGTAGAGCAAATCTGGGATGAGGGCTCACTGGATTTGGGCGGATGGCGATATCATAGAGGTGTTATTAAGAGCTCGTTTGGGATTCCCCTTGTGTTGTGTCGAGACTGGGTCCATTGTTAGTATCTGAGATCTGGGATTTTCTTAAGCGTTACAGAACGTGGCGTCATCTTCCTTTTACGCGAGTAAATAAGCTGGTATTTTACCATGTTTGTGATTTCATTATGTGGATTGTTTGTGTTGGGTTTTGTAGAGGATATCATAGGGAGCGCTATGAGTATGAAATGTATTTATTTATTTGTAGTAAGATTCGGTTGTTGAGATGTAACGATTTGTATAACTTACTGACTTACTGTAAGTTACGTTACTCAATAACATAAATCTAAATTGAAATTGGCATTACCTTAAGCGTAGCGTTAATTCTGTAGTGGTAGGGCTCTTTTGCAGAGCCCGCCTGGGGAAGTACCACACCTTTGCCAGTTATTCCACCGCCAAGCAGTAATGTGCAAACATTACTGTGTTCCGGTTGGAAGGGCATTGTTTCCAGTGAAATTACAGGGGAAATGGAAGTTTAAACAACTTATATCTCAAGGTGACGAGCGCAGTGCTGTGCCACGCAGGGTTTTGAATTCTGCGAGTTCAAAATTCAAAATTCAAAATTCAAAATTCTGGGTAGCGCAGACCTGTTATGGGCAAACGTGACGTTTAACATCAGGTGAGCGATTTGCTCGTATCGTCACTCAATCACATAAAAAAAAAAAAAAAAAAAAGCGTAGTAATTGCACTTTATGTACAAATGTAACTACACGATTGGCTCTATTTTGATTTGTCGTTTTATTGCGAACTGCTGTAGGTAATAAAATTTAAGTTGGGCAATAGAATAATCTTGTAGGCATGGTAAATACCGATACGTAGAGTTTCGGTAGTTAAACCACAAATTGTTTTTTTTTTCTCAACATTATTTCCCTGACAATGGAGCCACGCTCCTCATAACAGATTCAGGTGTCGATGCCGGCAGTGGCACCACTTATTGTGTCAATATTCTACCGACGCCGCGGCCACCGGTCGGCCTACTGAGTAACCATTACAGAGAAACAACTCGAAGGTAAAACTACTAATGCTGAACTAATCAACTGATGATAGTTCGTTACGAAGACAATTGCCTACTAAGACGTAAAGCTTACAAGTGAAGTATGTTTGGAAAACCGGGGAAATACACTTACGCACAAATTGATACGTTACGTCGCCGTCGTTGCGCATGAAGAGAAATAGGTTCAAAGTTTCATCTAAACTACAATTATGTCTGTCTGTCTTTACATCGTGTTTCATAAAGCCAAGTTCATGACATGATATAGCTGATATTCTCGAAAAACAAAAAAAAAAAACACTTTTAATAGCGGCAAAGTGACGCCAATGAAATTATTTATTTATACGGAGTACAATCTATACTATATTACTATATTTACTATATTACACTATAATATAATATAATAATATAATATATAATAATAATATTATAAAGAAGTAAAGTTTGTGTGTTTGTATATTTGTTAAATTGTAAGGGGTAATCTCGGGATCTACTGAACCGATTTTAAAAATTATTTCACCAATAGAAAGCCACATTATTGCTGAGTGTCATCTACTATATAAAAATAAGTCGGGTTTTCCTTCCTGACGCTATAACTCCGGAACGCACGAACCGATTTCCACGGTTTTGCATTCGTTGGAAAGGTCTCGGGCTCCGTGAGGTTTATAGCAAAGAAAATTCAGAAAAAATTTCAACATAAAAGCGGGAAAATCTTTTTTCAGAACAATGTCCACCCGTGCGACGCCGGGATGGGCCGCTAGTAGGCTATATTTATTACCTGAAAAAATTAGGGATCCTTAACAAAATAAGATCAAGTAAAAAAATTGCAACCAAAAACCTAAAAAAATAAATAAAGTATTTTAATCTTAAACACAATACATATAAATAAAATGGGACAATAAATAAAAAATAAAGTTACGATAGATGAGAATAAAAATACGTTTATAGATAAAAATGTAAAAAATTATAAGAGAAAATATAAATAGTAATTAAAAAAAATCTACTTATCACCCGCATAAAGACGCATTTAATCTACGTTTATCCCAAAATGTTTAAAAAATGAATATCCACCCGAGCGAAGCCGGGACGGGCCGCTAGTACTCGATAAAGAGATTTTTATTCTCTTTACCTTCTCGCCACAGCATACATACCTAATGCAGATTTACTTTTCTGATAAATTTTCTCCTCGCTGCCCCCAGAGTCGGCCCACACCGAATTATGATCGCTTATTAAGACGGTTATTAAATAAAGCGGACGATCCGAGCCGGCAGTCGGCGCGAATACTAATGTGCCTCTTTGTGTGGGGAAATTAGTCGGCTACGTGTCGTGAGAGACTCGGAGAGATGTATCTCTGATTGGATGTGAGTTTTTTTTAGTTTGGATAGGCTTAACATCCCGACAAATCAACCCAAACCGATAAATTTTGACTTAAATCGACAATACTTTAGGTACATTTGCACAAAATTCACAGGTTTTAATCTATACCTACTAGAGGTGAGCAATTGTTTTAATTTTTATGTTCAACTAGCGGCCCATCCCGGCGTCGCACGGGTGGACATTGTTCTGAAAAAAGATTTTCCCGCTTTTATGATGAATTTTTTTCTGAATTTTCTATGCTATAAACCTCACGGAGCCCGAGACCTTTCCAACGAATTCAAAACCGTGGAAATCGGTTCGTGCGTTCTGGAGTTATAGCGTCAGGAAGGAAAACCCGACTTATTTTTATATAGTAGAAGATAAAGATACAAAAACTAACATGTTAAAGCTGATCGATAAAATACTGGCACAGCAGGACATGCAATCCTTCGCGCTACTCGACACTCAAATTACCCATATAAAGATAGACCACCGGAATAGCTACGTCGTAGCCAAATTAAGTTCCTATAGGGCTTTAGTTAGAGTGGCTAGCCGTCGTAGTGCTACGACGACGTAGCAAACGGGCAATAAGCGTCAAATACACATTATTATCTACCACAGACTCAACAGTGAACACCAAGCAGTAGTTATCTCTTCCAAAGGTAACTTATAATGATGCCTATCACACAACATCAAGTTTCCAACTTGCAACATGCAGGCGCTGTAATTCGGCGCAAAGTTTCAGGCAATCCGTCATCAGCATACTTAGGAAGTTGCTGCACCAAGTTCGACGCTGGGGCGGAATTAACGTATCATGCAGGTTCATACGACGGGACGTGAGAATTAGACAAGTACCGACGTAGAAAGTAGGGGGAGCTAAGTTTCGCTGAAAAATTTAAATTCTAGCTCAGAATAAATAATAGCACAAATCCTAAGGAGATTGTGTGCGTGGTCGCTAGCTGGGGCTCTATTCTAGTGAATGAGATATTGAGTCACTGTCGCTCTCATTAGAAATGTCATGAGAATGAGAGTGACCGAGATAATCTCGAGTGCCCAAGAATTGAGTCCTTGGTCTTTAGGTCGAGTTTACTTTGACACTGGATATTTTGGCTTGGTTGCGGTTTATGTGGATTAAGTCCAGTTCGCGTTTTGGAGAGGTTTTGTTGCACCATGGATAAGGTGTCTTTTCGCTAAGTTTAATATTATTCACAAGCCAAATTAAGACCGTTACCTACCGCCGAGTAAACTAGCAAGCAAACTCTGGCAAGGGGAAATAGTCTGAGCATTATATAAGCTATCCATATAGGTTTCCAGCTCACACTACTAATACTATAAAAGTCAAAGTTTGGATGTGTAGATGTTTGTTATTCGATGACGAATAAACATCTGAACGGATTTGAATGATGTTGAGTATTAAGGTAGCTTATATCTACCCTAGATTACCTTTATTAACATTTTTTTTAGATTAGATTTTTACAAAGGCTACTTTTTATCCCGGAAATGCAAGTGAATCCGCAGGGTGCAGCTGGGTTATAAAAACTACTGTTCTGCTACCACGGCACTGTTAAAGGTAGGTAGTAGGTAATTTAAACAGCGGCCTGCAACTAGCAACTTGTTTAACATCGGGAAATTGGTTCCGGTCAACACAGCGCCGCGCCGCTCCACTTTAAAATTGTTTTGTTTAGGGATCCCTGAACTGAACACACTGGTAACTAGTGGTAACATTACGTTATGAGTACTGCTATTGAATTAAGAGGTATTAAGCGAAACAATTACAGGGTAATCTTATAATTATAAAGATTAAGTTTAAGCATTTTTTTAATGGTGACGAACTAAAGCGGTTCAAACGAATTAGACGCAAAGAGTTAAAATTACTATTTCAAAGAAGTTTCAAATTTCAAATCTGATAATTGTTAACAGTGAATATTGGCAGCATCATCTAAGAACATAGTTCCTAAGCTACTTCGATGTAACAATTTCATATTTTATGCTAATATCTCGTATCGAAAATAGCTCGGTGGTGAGCGAGTTCAGATCTCACGTCCTCGGAGTTCAAATTTCAACAATGAGCTATTTTAAGCTGTCGTTGTAGGAAACATAAGCAAACAAATCATAGCACGGTAGTGGTACTTACGCGTACTTTCTAGTACTCAGCTGGGAGCTACCACCCTCAAGTTGATAATCTGTTGCTGAAATATATTATTATGGAATAAATGATAATAAAACCGTGTGTTTCGGGAGCCTCATTGGAGTCGTATTTCAGGCTTAGTGTGTTTACATGATTTCTGGTGTAGAGTTGTGTTGAGTTGTTGTTGTTGTGAGTTGTTGTTGTTGTAGCTGACTAGCTATAAAAAAATATATTGTATTAAGCTCAGACATTTTCATGGTGATTTCCTTTCCTGATTTTACAGAACCCTTGATTACTTTCTATTCCGAAGGAAATTGCAAACGTTTTTCATCGACGCTTGATTGCATAGTAAAAAACCTAGCATCGAAGCCGATGTTCTTGGATGGAGGAAATATCGGTCTGTTGTTATAAGAGCTATAGATAACTAGAGGTAGCTAACATAGTAGGTACAGCACCGGATTTCAGTGCAATTTCATTCTGTAGTGCAATTTTGTAGAGTTCCGTACCAAAATCGTAAAAAGGATCATTTGAACTATAAAAGCAAATTTATTAAAATATTTAGCTGGTTGTGTCCCACTGCAGGGGCAAAGGCCTCCTTTCTTGTTTTCCAGCTATTTGTTACAGTTAAATGTATTTGCTGGTTTTATTTGGAAAAA
Organism: Alcis repandata; assembly: GCA_949125135.1. Lineage (NCBI taxonomy): Eukaryota > Metazoa > Arthropoda > Insecta > Lepidoptera > Geometridae > Alcis > Alcis repandata. The sequence continues at coordinate 1,372,430 of OX421226.1, read as the reverse complement.
TCAGGTAAACTGAAAAATCGTGGTACTGATCAGTAAATTTTGGAAAAGCCCATGTACTTAGTTATGATATGTTAGATAGACGGAAATAGGTCGTCTCTCATATCATCTATGCACAATTGTACATCCATTATCATATCACACATATTTCCCAAAGTTCGTATAGGTAAGCCGAGTATCTAGCACTATTGTCAGAGTTAGTCGGTCGTCTGAAGGCCAAATCCCATTGTCTATGCGACTGCGGTTAACAAAATAACGTTTAGATCGTGACCGACCCCTATTTGTACAATATGGGGTCGCCGGGTGTTATCCCTTTATCAAACTGGTGTCCCGGAGCATATTTACTGAGGATTACAGGGTGTGGGAATATTTTGGGGAAAGCCGGCCGGTAGGTATATTTTATTGATGAAACATCACGTCGTTTTTGTGTTTTCATGTTTACTACGAAAATTTAGAATAGAGTTTAATTTAAATATGACAGTTGAATAACATTTTTTTGTTTGACTTTTTTGTTTATTCTTCTTACTTTACGCTCAACTTTAACCAGTGTGGAGTGAGCTGCAGTGCCATAGAATTATATAGGTATTTATTTGTGTACCTGAGGTACTCAACTCAAACATAAGTACTTACTCCTTAAAGTCATAAGTGTAAGTAGTTGTAATCAAAGTCAAGCCGAACTCTAAAAATAGCCACAATTAAGTTCAAACCCATTCCTACTCAAAACAACATGGTACTTTTACTATTTACCAGGTCATACTTGACCACTACCCTATACTTATGTATGGAGTAGGGCTATCCCTAGATTCCCGAGAAAAGCACTGCGTCCAGGCCTCAGGGTATGTATTCAGAGTTATAACAGCCAACAGCTAACAGCTAACATAATAAAGAAAAACAAATACCCTCAAATGATCCGCCTTTTAACTGGAATTTCTTTTACGATATAAGCCGAGAAGATAACGCCGCTCTTAAGCACCACGAATAAGATGCCATCTTTACGATGGACCGATATAAGCGCCAATAAAATAAATTGGACAGCGCCGGCCTTTATATGGCAAGTAGCAAGCGGCGGCCACGGGCGGGTAGTGCTGGGGCTTCCCTGAGCCCCTGCTGGACTATTCGGTGTCGGGAGAAAGATCGAAAATTGAAAGAGCATTATTGTTCGTCGTATCTTGAATTATCAGTTTTCTTTTTGAAAAGAAGAACGGGAAGCAGTCAGCCAGAAAATAAGCAATTCACCGTCTATTGATAGCTGCAACACTGCAGTGTTGATGTTACTTTGCAACCCCAAAAAGCGGAAAGTGCTTCAGGCGAGCAATTTATTAGGAAATGCTCTACTTACCTCTAACACAAAATTAACTATTGGATCTTAGTTTGAAACAAACGAAAGTCTCGATTTTTTCTTTTTATTTTCGGTTTCGGCCAACAGTCTAGTACGAGTAGGTTACAGTTTGGTGACTTCACTACAGAGTAGAGCTATTTAGTCCGGACGCTATATTTGATGCTGTGGAGCCTGTTTAGCGTAGCCTTATGATTGTATTGTTTAGTAGTCTCGGGCCTCTGTCTCTGTATTTTTGGCTTTTCTTATTTACTGTTTGTTACAATAATGAAAAAATATGAGCGTACGAGCTGCCTATTTCTCGAAGCTACGTTTTGAATCCTGATACATAATGGTGTTAATTCTGTTTTACAATTCTCTAAACTAAACTAATGTGACAGGACTAAAATTGTGTTTTTTCCATTCTACTGCGTGAAAATAGGATGGCAGAAATCTACAAAATTGAGTAATTTATTTTAGCATAGAAAAAAAAAGTAGGTACAACAAAATTGACACCATAATATAGTTTCAGATTTTTATTTAAGTCATAAATCACAATTATACTTACCGAAAAATACTTTTGTTTTTACAGAATACGTAATTATGAAAAGCAAAAAGATAAAAGATAATTTTCACGTACGGCCGTGTTTTCTTTGGGATAGTTAACCCTCAAAGGGAGTCTTTTAGCGTATTTTTTCTTCATTTTTCTCACGTAATCGTCGCTCAAAGGTTCGAATCGAGTTCTGCGAGGCTCGCAGCGGGAATGTGTTTTTGATAAGTATTTCGCACTTCTATCACACGGGGGTGGTTTCCGCTGTTTGAGGTCGCACGGGATTAAATAAAGGGAACGTTGACAATTGTTGAAGGAAAGTTTCTCAACGAAAAGTTGTACTTTTCTACAGTTCACTAACCATGTAGTCAGGTTTTACAAAACTCAAGACTAAAAAAGAAATTATGCTCAAATAACTGTTTTTCTGTTTTTCAAATGTATTTCTAGTGTCAAAATTGTATTGTGTTTGTAATTGTGATTGTTTGTTCGTGTAGAAATTATTATATGTTGTTGTTTAGTATCAGAGGTAAGACTGGCAAACAAATAATTGATTGATAGTGGTCACTTCTCGCAATACAGTGGGCGTAGTCTCTAAACTTTGGTAATGGTACTTACCTACTTATTGTACCTAATACTAAACCTTATTTCTGTTTGTAAAGTTTGCGGAAACAACTCGCAACTTACGGTACGGGTTACGTAGATATACCAAACGCTTTTTACACTTATAAACTTAATCCCAGCAAAACAAACACTTCAATAGCTCAATTTTAATTTCTGTACAGGAAACGAAACGGAAAATGTTTAGGTTTTGTTTTATTTTTCAAGTAAATAATAATATAGGTACCCAAGAGTCACAGTGACAATGGACTCTAGCACATAAGGAGTGCGGCTCCGAGTGGCTTGATTTACGATTTGCTCGGCTTCGCTTATTTGCATTTTGCTCAAGACGCGCCCGTTTTAGCGGAGAGCAGGGCCGGTGCAAGGTGGAGTACTTGGGGGCTGTATTACCTGAGCTGAAATTGTAACTTGTGTTCTATCATCTTCATTAGTTTATTCTGTGCCAGATTTATGTGGATTGTGTAATAGTCAATTAATAAAAAAAATAATCGTGTCTTAGAAAGCTACAATGTGATACTCGAACATATAGGTACAGATCAATCACAATGATAAAAATATGTTTCCAAATACCTACTAAGCGTATATTTTCTATGAGGAAATCGCGTACAAGCAAGAACATTGATAAGTAGGGAAAGAGTTGTTAAGTTATTAATTTTATGATTAATTTTTGGCTAAAGCTGCATCTACATACATTCTACAGCATTGTACATTCCTACTTCACTTGATTAAAAACTTTTCTTTTCTTTACCATGCAGTGTTCACAAAACCACAAGATTAGTAGGTATTTTTCAATTTTTGGCCCCACATCGCCCTTGCTCCAGCCCCATCCAAGAGTCCTCAAACGGAGAGTCTTCAAAACCGATATGGAACGTATGAAATCTCTCTCATTTCGAACGAATGCGATTTCAGCTCGGAATATCTAACGTGCTTTTGTGGAATGCTCTCGCATTTGAATCGAAAATATGGGAACTTCAGCATTCAAAGTCAAGCTTAGGTATCTAAGAAATCGTGTATAGGTGTATAGATACTGTATAAGAGTAGGTATAGCGGTACGCTAAATACAGTTCGCGTAACGTAGGTACTTACTCGTAGTTCCAATAGTCTATCTTGCGGTTGGGAATTATGTCCCGATTTTTGTCGTAGATGAATCTCAGATCTCTTAGTCGAACGATGTTGGAGAATCTCAGACGGGGTGGAAACTTTGACTGTACGACTGGCCTCTTGACGTGGCTTAGCGGCTGTTGTTATATTACAAACAACCGGGCCTACAATTGAATGTGTTATGCTATCCACGGTAAGCGCTCTGTTGGAAATGCCGTTAGCCACCCATCCGAAACCTGACTGTCGTCCGTTGAAATCGTTAACGTACTACACCAAGTAGTCATAGGAGCTATGCTACGAGCGCTTCGTAGTGCTAAGTTGATGATAATTTAGAAATCTACCCTTTTATCGACACCATATATTAGGATGGATATTAATGCCTTTTCAATAAAAGAAAGGTAAAGAGGCTTAGAACTGGTAAAAGCCTTTGGAAACCAATATTTCTGATTAATGCAACGCCGGCTTACCGAGAAATATCCTTACACTTAACCCTAGCAAACGCCATCGGAAATTCAACTCTAACCCGCGGTGGTAAGGTTAAAAATTTAGTACGTGAATGAAGATTCAGGGCCATACTCAAAAGTTTTTCGTAATGAAAAATGTAAGTTTCGAGTTCGAGTCGAGGGGGTGCTTAGCGAAGTATCGCATGTAGAATGACAAATGACCAACGCCTGCCTTTGATCCTTCAGGGCTTCAGGAACTTTGAGGAATATTGTTTGATGGGAAACTTTGGTGAGACAAAATGTGATTATGAGCGAAGAGAATACTTAAGTATAAGGTGAGGAGGTGGAGTTGGTTAATACTTATAATACAGGAGGTTCCTTGGACTTTTTAAAAACTACAAGCTACGCCCTGTGGTGTCACTCGCATGTTTCGGGATAAAAAGTAGCCAATAATATGTTAATCCAGGCTATAAGCTACCTTCATATCAAATATCATCGAAATCAAATCAGTGGTTTTTGCGTGATGAAGCAACAAACAAACAAACTAACAATTATAATATTAAACGATAGGAATGTAAAAGTATTCCGGAAAGTTTTTTTTGTATTGTTTCCTGTTGTGTTCGACCTGTTACAAATGTACTGCGTATTATCGATCATGACTCAGGGTTCCGTCTGTCAGCGCTACTCAATACTTCCATTAGCCGAGACAACGGGACCCTAATTAATGATTCTAACTTGCTAACTCATCATTTTTGAAAGGTTTAGCATGTTTTTATCATAATTATTATGATCAAAACATAGATTTTACTTGTGCCTGATCTCTAAAATCTATCAGATCTGTCTGTCTTTGGTCTCGAAACTTGGCATCCGTTTCATTTGTTTTGCTTACTTTGACAAGTCTTACTATACAAGATGTTATTCCGAATTCTTTACACACAAGAACATTATTTATACAAAACTTAGAACAAAAACCGACTTCAAAAGACCGACTATTGAGTTATTCATCTATTTGTCGCGCACGTATTTAATGCAAATTTAAGACTTAGGTAGGTATATGGTTTTCTCATGGATACCATTATCAGAACTGGACTAAATTGAAATGGGACCAAATGGGAAGCGTCAGCTTTCTAATAAAAAAAGAATCATCAAAATCGATTCACCCAGTCAAAGTTATGAGGTAACAAACATTAAAAAAAAAAAAAAAAAATAAATAAATAAAAAAAAAACATACAGTCGAATTGATAATCTCCTCCTTTTTTGAAGTCGGTTAAAAAGAGAAAAGTGCAGTCCCTTCAAATAACGTTAGAATAACTAATGCGAAATTTTGACGATATTATACGTTCATAAACGTATGAGGTAGAAAAAAAATTGGGAAATGAAATTAAACAGGATTTATAAAAAATATTAAACTTTATTTTTCTATCTCAACTGATATGTTAGTTTCGACTACAGTAATATAACATTTTATAGCTTTATAGCATTGGACAGAGTCTATACAAGTATACATATAGAGTTAAATGCAATTTAACATGAACTAAACGATTGAACGTTTTCTTAAAATTAAATTAAGTAATTTTAAAACTTATCTAATAAGTAACTTACTGAGAAACAACGTCACATCGTTCAAAACAATCACAAGGTTTCTTAACTAAGGTAACTTTATTTATAACGAGACAATATTGCAAAAAATATTAAATGGACATTATTTGGTACATTAAAATTAGTATATGGCCACGGAGAAAGTGGCCAATTTCTAATTCGTTGCTAAAACAAGCGAGTTGGTGGTCAAACGCAGATTAATTTGATATAAAAGAACTTAAGGTTACACTTTTTATCTCCAGATAAATAATAGTGTTCGTATAGGTAAGTTGTCGTGTAAAGCTTCCTTTTGTTTTTGTAGCCAATAGGCAAGCAAAGTCTTGTTGGACACCAGGGCTGGCTTTCGGCCTATACGAACTTACTAAGGTACTTTTGGAAAGCTAGCGATAATTTCTAGTGTGAACAAAATTAACAACAAAGAGATTGATATATTAATTAATGTTCTAATCGAATAAGAGAGAGCGGTGTCCCAGGATAATAACTGCTAGTTGGTAAAGATCGATCTATTTATCAAAGATTTGATCGGGTTGGGCAGTAGCGGAGTCGCGGGATAACAGTTCTTATTTCTACCTCCCTAAAGTCCACTATAGCTCGTCTCTCCTCCGCTGCTTGAGCGCCAGGTCGTCGTGCTGGAACCAGGCGGAGTAGACGCGGAGCGGGTCGGGGGGGGAGTGGCGGTGGAACGAGGCCGGCCGGTCGCGGGACAGCTGCTCGCGGGGGTAGTCCGCGGGGCGGGCCTGGGGGGGGGGGGGGAGGTGTTACGAAACTTAGATTAAACACATTGCTACTTTTTACACCAGCATCTAAAATTCAAAAAATAAAAAGAAAAAAACATGCAATCTTTTCAAGAATGAAATTCTGGGTAGCGCAGACCTGCTATGGGCAAACGTTTAACATCAGGCGAGCAATTTTCTCGTCTCGTCACTCAATGTTACTTATGTTTTTGAATCCTTACTACATATTTTACGATAGTTTTTTGTTAAGAGATGTCTAATATAAATCTGATGTTCCTTTCCTTCTAGTGTTTTTTGAGCGTGTAATATCTACCTTTTCCCCCCTTTTCCTAGTTACCTGGTGAAAGAGCGGCAGATGCGTGACGCTGAGGTTGAGCCGGTGCCGGGCGCAGGCGCCGAGCGTCATGTCGTCGGGCGCGGCCGGCGCGGCGCACGCGCAGCGCGACAGGAGCGCCGCGGCACCTACACTGAGGGCGGTGCCGCCGCCGCCCGTTATGTAGTCGTAACCTGGGCGGATACAGAAGGTAAAACTTGCTTCAAATTGTCCATCTCGTTTTCGCTCAAAACATTTTTTTTTTGTTTTTTTTTTTTATGTCAGCGAGAAATTTACAGAGTCTTTTAAGCAGTTATGTATTTATTTTAGCAGTATTTGTAAGTAACGCCTAAGCTGTCGAATAAACATGCTAAGCAATGTCGGGTATGATGAAAATCAACCTGCAAAAATTAAAATGTAACCAAAAACCAAATTGACATTTCGAGGACTTGCTTCTAAATGTCAAAAGCTACTAAATCGTACAATAGGAATAACTTTAATTTATCAATTAGAATTTAGCAAGTCTTTTAAATATATATGTAGTTTAGTGCCATCTATCGACTAACTAGTTGTAACTTTTTTGATATTTTTAAAACTGACCTTTAGCCGCCGTCTCTTTCTTCCCATACCCGTAGCCGTACCGCTCTCCTAGTATCGTGACGTCATCGCCGCCGCGGTAACAACTCAACACTTCGCACAGTCTTTGTACTCTGAAAACATAGCTTTCATCAAGAGATAAATCACAGTCAAATTATGAAAATTACATTATTATCAAAAATAAAAAAGAACTTCAAGAATAGCAAAAAACTGGAAATTCATAGCAAAAAAACGAGTTGTCCAACGTAAGCGAATATAAATAAAAGACAATCATACATATGGTGTTTTTTAAAGTAATTAAACATTGTAAATCAACGGAGTCCTAAAAAACCTGTAATCCTTTGTAGATAAACCGAAATGATTTCATAAAAGTTTTATTAATAACTAGCTGCACCAGGCAGTTTCACCCGCTGTTTCTGTTTTTTACTTTTAAACCGTCCCTGTACTTCTGATAAATTCTGATAAATATTTCAAGACCAAAATTAGCAAAATCGGTTCAACCATTCTAGAGTTTTAGCCAGACAAACGAACAGCGATTCATTTTTATATGTATAATTATATAAGAAGAAGAAGAAGAAGATAAACACTATCTTTTGATGCAAAATTGCAACGAAAAGGGTTTTACAAAAAACTTATTCCACGTATCTCACCCAAGTATGGTGTCATCATCAGCGAGGAATATCCACTTAACGTGTGGATCCTTCTTCGCCCGTTTCACGGCCTCTTTCAGAATCGCCATAGTTTTGGCGCAGTGGCCGGTCTTAGTGTTCGGCACGCCCGTGTTTATTGTCGGTACTGATGGGTCTGGTACGAGAAGAATATTATTAGCAAAACAACAATTGAGTAGCTATAGGCAAACCATATAACTCGCGGGACGCCCGCGGGGCGAAGCAGGTGGGGGCGGAGGAACTCTCAGTTGGTCAATGGTGAATTTATGTAGATTAGATGTTTTGAGGTAAGGACGAAAATTTTTGACAGATTATTTATTCTTCTAGTTTGTTTTCTGGTTAATAAATAATATACTAAAAACTTGACGACAAATGGTAAGAAGCACTTTTAGTTTGTAAGCTATTTAATTTATCGAGAGTACAGAATGAAAGAAACTTTTTTGCGAATTATTTTTTTGTCTGAATTTTCTTTTTATTTTAAGGCTTTTAAACTAAGTGTCCTGCAGTAATAACTTCAGGTGTGGCCACTCACCATCCCGATCGCTAAAGAACAGCAGGTTGGAGACGTGCTTGCCCCAGGTCTTCTTCACAACCCTGGCCCTGGTGTCGTGGAACCCGCTCCACGTCTTCACGGCGAACAGCACCGCCCGCTCCGGTATGGGACTGCCCTGCCGACCACTGTACTTTTAGGATACGAGTTACTATGTTATGGTTAGAAATGACTGTAAAAGAAACAGTTGCCAAATGTAAATACGAGTATGTACCAACAAAAAACTTAAATTAAAATATAGTTGGATTTCTAAAGTAATGGAACTGGTCCAGATTTGACGTCAGTTTTTTTCAGCACAAGTTTTTTTCTTCAAGCTTTATAAAATATAAAATACTAACGAAAAAATTAAAACAAAATGGGTGTAATTCTAAATCAAAGGAACTGGTCCAGATCTGACGGAAGTTTTTTTTGGCATAAGCTTTTTTTAGCTTTTTTTTCTTCAAGCTTTAGAAAATAAGTGATAAAGTGATAAGGTAGCGGACGATCTGCGTTATGGTAAGAGTAAAGAAGTGGCTCACGCTGTCAGCAAAAAATGTTTTTTTTTTTTGGCTTTTTTTAATATGTCGGCAAATATGAGACACACAATTAATTTCAGTGACTCACACATGCCCCGAACTGCGCCGGGTAGGTGGCGCAGCCGTCCCCCGCCACGACGCAGAAGCTGAGGTCGGCGGCCAGCAGCGGGCCGGCCGCGCGCGCGCCGCCGTACACCAGCCGCGCCAGCTCGTACGCGGGGTCGATGGAGAAGTCGGCCTCGAGGCGCCGCTCGCCGCTCTCCATTTGGCTTAGAAGCCTGTTTAAGTAAAATTACATTCAGAACATGTCTAACACAGCAGCATCTTCAATTGTTGCATTTCTTTTTAACACGCTTTTATTAGCTTCACCTGTATGTTTGTATGTTTGTATGTTTGTATGTTTGTATGTTTGTATGTAACCGACTCCTTTGAGCGCGTTTTTGACCCACTTTAAACGGTCAGATTTCTTTCAAACTTTGTAGATATATCGAGGACCGATGACAATACACTAAACAAATCGTGTTTTTTAGTTTTTTTAACTATTAATTTTTTTAACACGCTTTTTCTATAAAGTTTCTTTAACTTTTAATACCGTTTAACTTACAAATGGTAGTTTCGTCATTCGAGTCAGAGAACAGAGTGGCGCAGTGGAAGCGTGCTGGGCTCATAACCCAGAGGTCCCTGGATCGAAACCACGCGCTAGAAATCTTTTTGCTCAATATTTTTTGTTACGCATCAATTTTATTTTATGAGGTCTGAGGATCGAAACCACGCGGCTACAAATCTTTTTGCTCAATATTTTTTGTTATGCATCAATTTTATTTTTAATTTGCTTGAGCAGACGGCCAAAATCGGATAACACCAACACATTTGTACATATTAAGGATGGTTAATAGTTAGCAAATCGAACTAAAAAGCGAAAAATAAATAATAGTTAAAAAAAACTAAAAAAACACGCTTTTTATAAAAAACCGAACTAAAAAAATAGAAAATAAAATTTTATAAATTTAAATTAAGAATAGGGTTGAAAATTTCAATAAATATAAATTAATAATAGTGTAAATAAATAAATATATGTATTTTATTTTTAAAAAAGCGTGGGGTGCTTTCTAAGATATTATCAAAATGCTAATCACTCTACTCATGTCTGTCAATACAAAATGTATCTACAAAATATATAATATCTACTTATTGACCCATGCACCCCACGCTTTTTAAAAATAAAATACATATATTTATTTATTTACACTATTATTAATTTATATTTATTGAAATTTTCAACCCTATTCTTAATTTAAATTTATAAAATTTTATTTTCTATTTTTTTAGTTCGGTTTTTTATAAAAAGCGTGTTTTTTTAGTTTTTTTTAACTATTATTTATTTATTAATAATAAGGCTTGCGTTTGACCGCCATCTCGCCTGATGGTAAGCAACGATGCGGTCTATGATGGAGCACGCTTGCCTAAAAGAAACCGATTCACTCGCGACTTGAAGACCCAGATTATATCTATCGGGAAACACCTACACGGGCAGAGCATACGGGCTTTAGTTAACTTGTAATTTATGTAACTGTGGTTGTTCGGGCTTCGGGTGGAATCTTGCAACTCAATTTTGAACCATTTCCCGGTGTCCGATTGAGCTGAAACTTGGTATACGTGTGTAATCCGATGATAATGCAATAAAAGCTAGTTTTTAAAAATATTCTTGAAATTAATTTATTGAGCAGCATAATAATAGGTATCTCTTTGTTTCAAAGTTCTGGTTTTCCTTTGTCGGGTCGATGATATGTTTTAAGAATTTATACATCTCACTTTTCAGATGATCACTTTAAAGCTGGCTACGAGACCTTATGCTTACTTAGCGTGGTCTACAGAGATATAGGCTTTAAGACAGATTTGAGATTAACGACATAAAAACTACAAATACAACTACATTTCACAACAACCGCAAGTCGCTCCCACATTAAATCAATAACATTAATTCTCCCCTAATAACAGCCAAAGTAAAAGCTCCCACACAATCTATTAAAAGTAAAAGGGCAACATTAACAAAGTGCCCGCAGTTTATTCGCTAAAAGCCCCCTCTTTGTCACAGCCGTCGCTGAACTGTATAACGACCGACCAACTTCTTTGTACAATCGACAAAACGGTGGAACTAAAAAAATTACAGATGCTTGCAAGTGTTCTACACAAAAATACGACGGTGGCTCCCCATTCAGCTCCATAAATAATTGGGTCGCACGGTAACGAGCGATTCATCATTCTTATGAAAACCATAGGAATTAGTCCGGCTTAATGCCCGAACTCGGCAGGCTCGTGACAAGCTTTCCACTTTGCAAATCACCTGAAGGAAAAGTTCTGATTTGTTTAGTTTAGCTTGATTTACTCAGTGCTTGCTGGAAGTAGACTAACAATCAGTTTAGTCAGCTTTTCTAAGGGGAATGTAAAAAAGTTCAATATACTAAAAAGACAATTTTAAAATATTCATCAAAACTTTGGTACTCACTTCTGAATAAGCTCCATTCTCATGGCAAACCCGCTGGCAAAGTTAGGGTACACGAAGCCACCTTCTTCCTCCAACTCCTCGTACACGGTGAAGTGGTGGATGATGGTCGGCTCGTCGTCGCTCAGCGGGTAGCCTATCCACATAGTGTCCTAAGAAACCAAGCAAACTTGAACTCTAAGGAATCAAAATAAGGCGATCCAGCTAGCACACGCGCTGTGACGTTCATCGACATGCGAAAACGAGACAATGCTGCGAATGTCTACGTCTGTCTCGTTTATGCATGACCATGTATTGACAACGACTTCGTTGTAGCGTGCATGCTATGATGGCAGGTGATCTCTGTGTAATCTTTATCTACCCTTATGCGCAATCAGTTATGTTATCAGGCGTTGAATCGTTGGTAACATCTGCCAAATTGCAAACACCGGTTTTGGCAAAAGGGTGAATATCATAATATCATCAGCTGCGTTAATATAGGCAATATGATAAAGACGGCATACAAATCTAGAATGGAAACTAGTACTTAAGTGAAGCAGCCGGTGTAGATTACTTACTGATTTTTCTGGCACAGCGATCCAAAGGGAGTCGTGGCCTCTGACACCATAATTATAGCGCCTTGATACTCAGTTTTGCGGTCTCTTACTTACCAGTCGTCTATGTTGATTCCAACTCAGTTAACTTTGTTTAAGTCTCTTCTTTCTGCATGTATCTTTTCTTTACAGTCATTATCATCAACCGTTTTTCACCCTGCTGCTGAGTACAGTCCATTCAGCGCTTTCTTCGTAGAAAAACACTACTCTACTATACTACTAATTTTAATGATATCACCCATTACTACCCATATCCTCATATTACTCCACGAGTTCCCACCTTCTGTTTATCAGCAGCAGCTAGCGCCTCCAGCAGCTTGCCGCTGCGCACGGCGGTGTGCGCCTCAACGAACAGCACCCAGCGCACGTCGCCGGCGCCGTACTTGGCGGTGAGCGGCCTGAGCAGCGTGATGATGGTCCACGCGCCCGCCGCCGGGAAGTCTTCGTGAGTGAGGTGGACTATTGGGTATCTCTGTTTTATAACAATGAGAATATGGACATTAGATTTATAATGTGTCTCAAAATCACGTTAGTTTTCATAGTAATAACGTTTATAAACTAGAGCAACAATTGAGGGCCTTACTTATCGGAAAGCGATCTTTTAAGATGGAGAGGATACATAGAAGCAAAATAAAGATAGATTTCATTGATAAAGATGATTACATAACGAAATAATAATTGTTCGAGGTTATGTGTGAATCTCATTTCAAATTAACTACATAAATTATTTCTACAGACACAGTACACTTAGGTTGTGGGTATGAATCAGGCTTTATACATTACACCTGTACCGTACTTAACCCTTTCGAAGTTTTAACTTTGTCATTTGGTGAAAGGCCCTTTTTAGGGAGTCTCGCCAATTACACAAGTAACTATTCGCGAGTGAAGTACACGTTGGTGACAATGGTGATTCTTTGGCCAAGGTATAAGAACCAGCCGCCTCTATTCGCCGCTTCGACAGGTTATTGAAGAGCGACCATGCGCTTGGATCCCAAGGACCTAAAGTTTCAACCTCAAAAGCCAATAATATGGGTTAGTTCCACCAGTGTCACTGTAGTTACTTTAAAAATCCCAATTGACATCAATTCATTGTACTGCAGTTCCCAACAGCTTGTTGTTCTATTCTAAAGTTAACATAAAAGAGCTGCTTACGTTTTCTAATTGGAGCACTTGGGACTCGATGGTCTGCTTGAGTCTGCCGGCCACGCTCGCGTGGTACGGCTCCGGTTGGCTAATTATAGTGAACACTACGTTTCTAGAGTCTGGAACAATACAAATTGAACGTTGCTAAAATCTGCTGTAAGAAAATGTCTGTTATTTATACATTTATAACTACTTGTTTAGTTTAAGCAGCGCTTCACTGTTTTTTAGTAATCAGCTTTTTTCGTAGACAAAAAGTGTCACATATCCGTCTATGAGATACATATGACCGTCTTGACAAATAGCATCTGTGAATTTGTGAAGAGATTACACACAGAAATAGCATACTCAAATCTTTCACATTTATAATAATTTATCGCCGACATCACACTGTTGTTAATGTATGATAGTGTCAATACTAGGCACGATAAATGTATTCGTAAACGTTTATGTTGACCTCCTCGTCAATGGAGCAGATATCACCTGAGCTGGTGCTTGAACGGACCTATAAGAACATGACGTCAAAATAAATCATAGCCACAAATCATAGCCACAAAACAGCCTGTTATATCATGCTATAATCTAGCATAATACAATTTGCAAATCCAACAATAGAGCCAGCACACACGCCTCGTCGTACCGAACTATCAATCAATATCGTATCACGACACGCATCACGTCAAATCCCGACTCCACATCATGCCACAGCATTACCGTCAAACCATGACTGATTGCACCCTCTATTACAATGACTTGCTTATCCTCCACGATTTTGAGTTTTATTCCCACAGTAACAAGGTCTAAAGTTAAGCCGTCTTCACCCCAGGTAAGTTAGTAATTTCCTGAATGTGGTCTACTTTCCGCATTCGTAATTTAAGCTCTATCATAAAGCGGTATGGTGTAAATTGAGCGCGCCCAAAGTTAGAGTTAGTGTTTTAGTGCCTAGGACGTTATGCCAAGGTAATAAGGTCTAAAATGGCCGGATGTTGAGTAAGGTTAGTTCAGCGATCACATCAACCAAAGTTAAGGTGCTAGGTCGTAGTCGTAGTGCAGGCTTCGTACAAACAGGTATTAAGGTGACGCTGACAAGTAAATTGGGTGGTATACCAAAGTGTATAAAGTTAGGTAGCAAACTTTATAACAGCTTCGACTCTATGAATGAACTATTTTTACTAGCGGAACGAAAGAATTTTACGGCTGTAGCAGAAAATTCCAACACTCATTCAAGTTCAGTAACCTATGGAACTTTACGCGACGTCAGCTAATCTGTATAATGACTACAAATAAAGCTATACTACTCTCACCATCACCATAAAACGGATAACTGTTTCCTCGTCGCTGCCAAATGCCAACTCCGCTCCCCACTGCTGGCAAACATCTCTCACCGACTCCATGCTTCTACGTCATTTGATCACACAAGATTCCCTTAATCTGAACACGAAGCGTCAGCCAAGCGTTTATCATCAATCTCTTAAATCCATCGGAAAATAAAAAGATTGCCTGCTTCCCACTCAAATCGAGGGTGATATGAATAATTCAGTAAGTCCCGGTAGCAATTCGAAACTTTGGCTGCGAATAACACGAGTACGAGTAACGTGACGTCACGGGATCGCGGTATCAATAACATATCAGACGGGTGACTCCATCAGGAAACTACAGCGGGATACAGGGTTTATAGAGCAAGTGGATTAGATAAGGAGCCGAGATGTGCTGTTATTGCGTTTGTGCCAGATTTGAAAGTTACGCACGTAGGTTATTATGATACCATAGAGAAACTGAGCCTTGTCTAGGACCGAGGCCTATTCAGGCCATCCACCTGTTTGTCACGGTTATTTTGTTTTCATTCGCAAAGATTATTAAAAACTGAAAAGTAAGAGCACAATGACCATGGTAGAAAAACTTGAAATATTTGCGTTACTTTTTAAAAGTTAGACTTTTAATTCAAATATAAAGAAGAAAGAAGCTGTCTCTTTCACGTTGTGCTCAAAAGAGTAAAGTAATGTTTTAACTAAGAACTTTTAATGTCTTCCATTCAGGGACTGAGCTCATTAAAAAGCTTTCGCGCGTAAAAAGTGAAGCATTGCAAAGCATCTGTCTCACTAGACGTGCCAAATCTAAGAAAGAAACTTACAATGACAAAAATGTTAATAGATGTGAGGTAAAAAAAATATATAAACAACATTTGAAAATGATGGAAGAAATGCCGGAAACTAATAATTTGGAAAACTGTTAACCTTTAAGATTGAATAAAAAATTTGGCCATTTGGAGAGAAACGACGAGAAATACCAACCACAGAACTACACACAGGCCGATACAATAGGAGTTCATGGTTCCTGTAAGAGAATGCGTCGAGGTCAATAGGCCAAAATAAACAATCCATCAACAGTAAACAATCCATTTGACTTTTATGACCGACTGTATACATATGTTCGTTCAGTCTATAAATTCTTTCGGGCTCCTCATATAATGCAAATTCGTAGATCACCTGCGACGCATTAAAATCGCATTCGGCACTTTACGGCGTCGGGGCGCTCCGGGGGTGTCTTCAAGATATATGGCAGAGGTATATAGACAGTAAGGGTTGCGCTGCATTAATTTTTGACGTAGGTAGCGAGCAAGAAAACGTCGCCTATATATGGACAATGGACATCTGTAACTCTGGAGTCATCAATTGCTGATTTTTTTATTTTTAGCAGTTGTTTTGAAGAATCACTTATGTAGCAGTGTGTAACTCGGTGGTGGTTTACTCCATATTTTACAGGACATTCCATAAATAGATTTTCACAGATTTTAACTTTTTATAGATTGCGGTATTTTATAAGTTTGTCAGTCAACTGATCTTCAAATCACATTGTTACGTTATTAATCAAATGAGTGAATGACTCGAATGTTTTAAAATAAAATAATTTACCAGTTACAATTTCTAAACATCAAAAAATGTGAATCAGTGCCTCAAAACGTTCCTTCAATTTGTCCTTACTTAATTTATACCGCTTCCCAAGACACACGGGCCGGGGAAGCGTTAATGGCAGTTAGGAAGTCGCCCGGGTCGGGAAATATTCGATAGCATTACGTAGCTCCAGATACGAGGTAAGCAGGGCTTTTAAACTCCGCCGAGGAATCTCGAAAGTAACGGTTTTACTTAGGAATGGTTACGACCGGGATCGTTATAAAAATATGCATATCATTGCTCTATGACAGGTCAGCTGGCTGTAAAGCCAATCTTACTGGGAATGTTTCAGAGTTTAGAACTTTCAGTCCTGAGATACGACTGTGTTGTCTGTGGAATGGAGACTTTATCACGGCATACATTGAACAGAAATATGATACAATTGTTTATGGATGTGACTTGTCATTTATGTTAGAAGACGCATAAAGAAGCTGAGGTGATAATAAATACATATAATTATTTCTACAAGCAGAAAACACCCGTTATGAACTGCCTGCCTTTCTAACGAACCTTGCCTTTATCAAGGTAAAGATGTCCAAGTATTGGATGAGGCATGGCTTATCTTCCCTACTAACTAACACCACTTACACTAAACTTCTCATCAAATTTTAATACAATTTATACGGACCCATTAAAGCGTCTTCATTTGAAATCCGTAAAAAACTTACCTGCAATGGCTGCAATGTAGCTGCAGGCACTAGAAAGGTAGTTAAGATAGTAACCGTCTGGTGTACTTATAAAGACGAACTCTTAATTTCATTAGCGCCGCACAATATTATTTCTCCTTGAAAGATTGCAGACCGCTGCGGAATGAAAATTGGAATTTCCATCCTGCGCTTTTCTTGTTTTGTGCAAAAAAATAAAATTTGCCTTTAAATTAATTAAACTTTATTGTGCTTTATTAAATGTGTACAAATATGCATGCTTCTTGTTATTTATTACAGCTAACAAATGTTAGATACATTCGCATAAAGTACTTATGGCCAACGCACACGGTCCTTTTAGTTTTAAGGATTCAACGAGATTTTGCTTGACTTGAGTGTGCCGCAAATCGAACTTATCCTCCGAGGACAGTACATAACGCTTTTTAATTTTATACGCTTTATTTCGACGCATAAAACTACCGTGATTCTCGCACAAGAATAGTTCCCATTATTTGTTAAAAGCCATCTTACGAGTTCAAAGACTCAAAGTCACATAAAAGGCTACAATATTCGACACCCTTCACACACCCACTCCTTCATTCCTGATACCTGCTATTACGGTAAAACAAAGAGATTTTTCTATTACGCCAGATGGCGTGCAAAAAAGTCTCCGCTCCATTGCGAGAGCTGAGTGAGGCATCAATAATTCGGGGTCGCATCGGCCTGGCTCATCCTCGGGGATCGAGTATCGAGCATCAAGTATTCCTGGCCAAGTTAACGCCTGGTTTCAATTTGCCCACCAATTTATTTATGCCTCCAATCTGTGGCAAGCTGCGCCCTTTGGGATGTCTGGTTATAGGTTATTGGAGGTGTTACGTGAGGTTGGTACTTTAACGGTTGCCGACGTTTTGAAATCCGTAATCGATAGACAAAAATCGTGTTGCTCGTACTAGATCAACGGTAAGCAGTTTTGATAACAGAATTCATCCATAAATCCTGTTATTGCTCCTAGTCTATTAGACATTGTAGTATCATACGGATTTTTAACTGAAAACAACGTGAAACTCTACACAGATTTGGTTATTAAACTATCCAATCAAAATCTTCCGGTGACATCGCTGGCTACACGATGCCGGATGCACTAATTGATCCCGCCGATCCTCGGTTCGATAGACTGGAGACTGGACTGGAGTTAAAGTACACTACGGACGTAGACGTGGACGTATTGTTTCGTGTCGCGTGTCGCGATATTGTTTATCGCCTTCCCAGTGACGTATAGGCGTCAGTGAGGGTTGTGGGACGTGGTGACTACCGGGATAACGACATAGCTTAGTGTTCACAGGGAAACTAGTCGGGAGACAAATAAAGCTGTCAGACAAGCATGTTGAAGCATCCACTCACTAAGGCTCCTAGAGCCTTAAAGAATAGCTTGTATTAGTTTTAGATTGTTTATTTACGTGAAAGCCTCTTGTTTCGTTAAAAAGATCTAAATAAAAATAGAGAGCAGTTTAACATGCCACCAAAACACTGAAATGTAATTCAGTCGTAAACTCCAACTCGCGGCGTCAAGCCATCGTCGATAGCGCCGGATAAACCATAATACAGAATTAAGCTGTAGCCAATATGCAGTTGACTTTGAGGATATGTTAAAAACTCTCTAATCTTGGTAATTTTATTGTTCAAAAAATGACCGGCATTAAAAAAAATCCGCCCCCTATTCACCGTTGACCGGACATAACGTTGCCACTCTCCCGACTTCCTCTTACTAATAGAGCGCCTCATTTTCCCAAAAAGAAAACTGCCACTGTTAACCAACTTTCCCAACTTAGCACAACAATGGCACTCGAACAATAGCAGCACAAACAGATTGTCCGTCAAGATTCGCTCTACTCAAAGAAAAGACAGTCAAAGTGCGGATTGCTCTTTCGTCTCAAAGATAGAATCTCCATCTTTCTTCATGAGCTTATGTAGACTTCGACTTCGAGTTTTATCAGATTCAAGTTTCTAGTTCTGTATACAAACTTGATCTCGGGTCGGGATGCAACGTTTTTCTTCGCGATTTGCTGGAATTTGCTTTTGACAATGTCGGCGGGCTGGCGAGTTATTTTCAGCTCTCTTTTGTATTGGAAAACAATAGGATTTTGTAGTCGAATCTCGGGTATCAAGATTTGAAAGTATTCAATTCAGTTTGTATAGGATATAAAGTAAAGTGGGAAATTCTAAAACTATGACAATGTTATTGGAAAAATTTAAGAGTATTTGAAAACTTCAGGTTTGGTAAATTTTCTGTCCTTTTTTTCAAACATAGAGAACATAGAGGTATTTTTAAGTAGGTTATTTTTATCTAGATGTCATTTACATTTTATTTAATTTATACCGACATTACCTATACAAAAATTGCATGTAGGTCACTAGAATTTCACCACAAGTGCAATAATCCTGGCCCTGATAAGAAAGCCAGCACAGCACATCGTTAATTGCACAAACAAACCAGAAGCAATAGTCAGAGTAAAACAAACATAAACGGCCAATAACAAAAGGAATAGAGTTCAAAGCGAAATCATTGTTATACCACACATTCAGGCTAGGTCTTTGTTCCGAACGCTTTTGAGCAGAGCCGATATTGCACTTTGTATTGTAATCCATATTTTATTGCATACTGGTAGAGTGTTTTATGCATCTATGGCCGTATTTATTGATTACTATTGCAGGACTGTTCCGATTTTGCTAAAGAAACGAGAAAGAGATAAAAAGAAATAAGATAGAGAAAAAGGTAAAAAATGTGACCCGACTGCAGATGTATTGATATCTCATATCTCAAATTAGAGCATCACTGTTGTACTATACTTATATTTATGAACTCAGAATTTTGACATCTGTGAAACAAATACATATACGAGTACATAGTTTGATATGGTTAGTATACAAGTTACAAGAACATTATTTTTAACCGACTTCAAAAAAGGAGGAGGTTATCAATTCGTCTGTATGTTTTTTTTTTTTTTTTTTTTTATGTTTGTTACCTCATAACTTTTGACTGTGTGAATCGATTATGATGATTATTTTTTTATTAGAAAGCTGACGCTTCCCATTTGGTCCCATTTCAATTTAGTCCAGTTCTGATAATGGTATCCATGAGAAAACCATATAAGTCTTAAATTTGCATTAAGTACGTGCGCGACAAATAGATGAATAACTCAATAGTCGGTCTTTTGAAGTCGGTTTTTGTTTTTTGTTACAAAACAAAACTAAATTGAAAGGGGACCAAATGGGAAGCGTCAGCTTTCTATTAAAAAAAGAATCATCAAAATCGATTCAACCAGTCAAAAATTTGAGGTAACAAACATAAAAAAAAACATACAGTCGAATTGATATCCTCCTCCTTTTTTGAATATATATAACTAAGAATCGATTGAAAATTGCACCTGTCCAGCGTGTAAGAATCAAACTACTTTGAACTGCAGTAATGAGGCAAATATGGAATTATTCAGTGAGCAGTCTGATATGACAGTAATTGAATGCATTCATGTTAGTCGAGTGTAGGGTTCCCTCCGGCATCAAGTATCAGTGACACGAGAAATGATTGGCTACATTTTAGATCTCACAGTGGGTTAGATTAGTGGTATAAAGGTCGGCGATCCTACGACATACAGTTACTCATAAAAAAAGTAATTTCGTACAGTGCAAGGGGCAAGTCTTTAGTGTCAATTTTAGGCAACCTGAAAGCTTTTTGGCGTGGCTTGGCAGTTCTCATAGAAAAAAACAACCGGGACCTACAACTACGTGCCTACAATGCCACTCGTGGTCATCTGAACACTACCTGTGTCGTCCGGTACGCGGTACGAGCAAATCAATGATATCTACATACATGTGAGCGTTACATACCATTATGTATGGTGTCGAATGTTACGTACTAACTGTATTTGTGTGTTATAAAAGTCACAAGTTAGCCTAAATTTTGTTAAAGTTATAGCTATTACAGTTATAGCAACAAAACCTACGGTAAAATAGGGTTGTCTATATCCCTTTTGTTATTAATTTCATTCACACATTTTGACACGCGTATTATGTAGTGATGCGGCAAGCCTTCGTCGGTAGCCCTACAATCGACAGCACAATAGATAGCAGGTCGTTTATCGGAAATTACGATGGCACTGTATTATTAAATAAACAGACATTGTTTGTGCTGTTAATTTGCAGCTGAACCGTTACCAGTATGAACTGGTTAATTCTGACTAGCCAAATGTTAATTAAATTTCTGTTAAAGCAGAAACAAAGGGTAATGGCGGCTGGACAGAACAGAACATCCCGAGAGCTTGGCCGAGACCACGCAAGATGAGTGAAACACTTTTTTATTTTTTACTAGCTGCATCCCGCGGTTTCACCCGCGGTCATTTTTTACACCTCCAAGAATATTTGCACAAAGTCTCGTGATGATCGGTTAAGTAGTTTTCGCGTGAAAGCGTAACAAACAAACTTACATTCACATTTATAATAGTAGGGATTCAGTAATAGACGTTTAACCTTTATCTGCGGTCTACTATGGACCACTCTATACAAGATTCCGATTCACTCGCGACTTAAAGACACCGTAATAGTATCATAGTTGTCATTACATTTAATTCTATTTCAAGAGAGTACAAAGTCAGTCAATAAACTACAAGATAAGTATCACTCGGCTAGTGTTTCCAAAGCACTACAATCTGAGCGTCTTTCGCTTGAAGTGGTTGAATCTCTGAGTGAAGTGAGCTTGAGATCTAAATATATTCATAGTGCTTAAGTAAGCTAGAACTGAAATTAATTGATATGAATTTGAGCATTTTCCCAGCTACAGTAGAATATAGGGTTATTCATAAAGGGTATGCTAAGCCGAAAAGGGCTCATAGTACTCATCATTATGAACAACTTTTACTATGAAACCAACCCGAAATTCGCGAAAGAAATATCAGCTGTTCCATAGAACAATGTCAATGACACTCTACAAAATGTATGGAACAGCAGATTTTTTTTCGCGAATTCTGGGTTGGTCCCATAGTAAAAGTTGTTCATAATGATGAGTACTATGAGCAATTTTCGGCTTAGCATACCCTTTATGAATAACCCTATATAGTAGGTAAATAAGTCCGAAGTGTGAGTGAGTTTAACTTGAGTTTTAATAGACGTCTATATTTCTCATCCAAGGCACAGAATAGATAATAGTACTACAGGACTACTATTAGTAGTGGTAGGGCTCTTTTGCAGAGCCCGCCTGGGGAAGTACCACACCTTTGCCAGTTATTCCACCGCCAAGCAGTAATGTGCAAACATTACTGTGTTCCGGTTGGAAGGGCATTGTTTCCAGTGAAATTACAGGGCAAATGGGAGATTAAACAACTTATATCTCAGGGTGACGAGCGCAGTGCTGTGCCGCGCAAGGTCTTGAATTCTGCGAGTTCAAAATTCTGGGTGGTGCAGACCTGTTATGGGCAAACGTGACGTTTAACATCAGGCGAGCGATTTACTCGTCTCGTCACTCAATTACATTAAAAAAAAATGAAAAAAAAAAAAAAAAATACTGTTATAACTGCGGTCGAATCAGCAGGGCAAGGGCAGCTAAATAATGTTACAGAAAAATTGGCCTCTTATTTTACTCTATGAAATATTAAACAACGACTAAAATTGCTGAATAAATCATTTTAGTTCCTAAACTAAGCTGAGAGCTCGAAAATTGCAGGCATCCTATTCTTATACCGGGTGTTTCTGAATAATGTAGTAACACTAAGGGTGTTCCTCTAAACGTCAAAGTGAACGACTTCTACAACACAAGTTTGCTAAATTCGAGAAAGAAAATATCGAGTACCTATCCATTGAAAAATGATCACGTGTCTAAATATTTTGTACGGAGACCAGATTTTTTTTATTTTTTTTTTTTAGAAAACTTGTGTTCTAAAAGTTATTTACTTTGACATGTAGAGCATCAAGTTTGAGTATTACTATACCATTCAGAAGCACCTTGTATATTGAAATGAATATTGATACAAATATTATCCGTGCTGTCAAAGAACGGTAAAACAGAACGCACATTAACATCACTCAAAATATGTTTCAAATTTCAAGCCCACTTGTTCAACCAAAAACTTGTGCCTTATAAATCATAACTTGACTAAGTTAATTTCTCTTGGATTGTTCCTCAACTTGTCCATTCAAATGAAGCAAATTCTTTCCAGTTTTGTCGCAGACTACTAAACTTCATGCTCAGATGAATTTAGAGAACAAGATGGAGCACTGCGATAGGTTTGGGTGAAGCTAAGAACTCAACTTTCGCGCGTTCGTATACACAAGACGCACACACACATTGACGTATCAATAATTCTTTACTCGGGGCACTGTAGAGCTTGTGTACTAACATGTGAAAGAAGGAGCTTTTATCTTTTTTTTTATTCAGTGATAGGCTAGCGGCTAGCGCTTGACAGCCATCTCGCCTAATGGTAAACAATGATGCGGTTTACGATGGAGCTCGCTTGCCTAGAAGCCGATTCACTCACGACTTGAAGACACCCAGACCCACCCCAAATCATCTCGCCTGATGGTAAGCAACGACGCAGTCTACGATGGAGCATGCTTGCCTAGAAGCCGATTCACTCGCGACTTGAAAACGACCCAAATCTACCACAGTGCTTCGTCTTTCTGTCCAGTTTTATCTGAGACTTAAAGGCAACTTGGCTAAGTAAGTACATGTCTAGTAAATTATGCGGGATGCGCGCACGTTAGGCGCTTTAACTTGGTTAAGTTTGAGTTAAGTTTTAAGCTCTTGTCTGCTTTAAGTTTTCCCTTGTAACAAAAGAGTATTAAAGAACCTGCTTCGTTCTTTTGCTGGGAAAAGTGTGGTGTTTATAGTAGGTTACCCGACTGTGCTGAAGGAGGGAAGTTATTGGATGTTTTATGTTAATGTGTAATGTACATATGTTAAGTGTAGGTATGTTTGTGTATTCCTTCTTACCGCTAATACGGCTAGGCCGATTTTAGATTGTGAAGTGGTGAATTCCCTTATATTCCAAAAATTCCCAAATGATCCCATAAACAAGAGATTTAAAAATAACCTCACTATAATATTATGAATGCAAAAGTTTATATGTGGTTGTGTATGTATATGTTTGTTACTTTTTGAAAAGCTAAAACAATTTACCGCGTTTAGTTTAAATTGTCATACAGATTGCTAATTAATACATATCCTGGAATTGACACAATATAAACTTTTATGCTGGCTCTACGTTAGCCAGTCAGCTAAAATAAATCTTATATTAAATCATGTTTATTTTTCCATACCGATACACTTCGCCCAGATTATCCGAACGTCGACACATCTTTCGAGTCAAACCGTTCAGAAACTGGAACCCTATTCTTAGGCACTCGATATTTTCTCGGTCACTCTTACTGTCATGACATTTCTAATAAGTAAGCTCGTATATGCGAGTCACTGGCCCTGTTGTCAAAGTTTTTAGGCCGCCTGAAGGTGTCAGACATGGCTTGACAATTGTAGCTATAGGAAAAACAACCGGGATCTACAATTTAAATGTACTTGGGTTACGATTTACACCGCGACTGGTTCGAACTGTGGTGTCAATCGGCTAAGTACTGTTTCTAAATGGGTTCTAAAGTGTCGTTTAATCCATGGTAGCGCTCAGTTGTAAATGCCACCCGCGGTCACCCATCCGAAGACTGACCGTGGCGACCGTTACTCAGTCACGGAAACCTTGTAGAGCTACGCTACGAGCGCAACTGCATTTCTATCAAGAGTGACAGGTAATCTAGTTATGTCACTCGACAGAATAGGGGCCTGATCGAAAGAAAACCATCCACGCATCGCCGTCAAACGGGTAATCCAGTGAAAATTATCCAAGCATGCCGAGTCAAACGGATAATTCAGTGGAGGATAAGAAAATTATCGAGCCGTCCTTATGGTCGGATAATTCTGTTGGAGAACGATAGCTGAAGTAAGCGCCCGTGAGATATTCGATAGGAAGCGGAGCGAGCGGCGCGTGAGGGTGAGGCCAATCGTATGGAAACTGGAAACGAATTTAATGTGCCTAATTCACTTTTGTATTAGGCGTGAGGTTATTTATGGCATGAGCGTTGCGTTGAATATGTGTTAGTAACTGTTATTTATTCAGTGACATTGCACGCACAAACTTAGGGAAATAGTTTGAATTTATTAAGTAAGAATAAGTAAGTGGGTTGAATTTATTAAGTAAGAATAAGTAAGTGGGTTGTGTGAGCAGCCTAAGTTAATAAACCAGAAGACCTGGCTTCGCTGGAGCTTAACTTTTTTTTTATTTTAAATGTATATTCAGGACTATCAGGATTTTTGGCCCGCAAATTACAATATAGTTTATATATCGAACTAACCTTGTAGTAAGTAATTACATACTTTTTCAAAAAACAGCAAAAACACTTACCAAAACTGAGTACACAACGTACGAAGGCGAGAATTAGCACCAATTTTGTAACTGGAACAAAACAAACAAACGTTTACAAAAAAAAGAAACAAAAATAACACTGGCAATATTGACAAAAATTCTTTGAAAAAAAAAACACAAAAAACCAAAACTTTAAATAAAGAACGACTCAGTACCTCTCGCGTACATATTGGTGGGAAACTTTACAGAGGACGGCGTGCACCTCCCCCGTCGTTCAGTTCCGTACTGAGGGAACGTGAGGGAAACTCGTCAAACTCGAGCTTGCGAGTTTGCTACGCGGCTACGCGACCGCTACGTAGCTGTTGAAACTACGTTTGAAATGTCTACGGCGTAGCGAGTTTAAGCTTTCGCAAATTGCATTGTAAGTTTCGTAGCTCTAGGGCCTCTAGGTAAGATTTTTTTAACCGACTTCAAAAAAGGAGGAGGTTATCAATTCGTCTGTATGTTTTTTTTTTATTTTTTTTTATGTTTGTTACCTCATAACTTTGACTGGGTGAATCGATTTTGATGATTCTTTTTTTATTAGAAAGCTGACGCTTCCCATTTGGTCCCATTTCAATTTAGTCCAGTTCTGATAATGGTATCCATGAGAAAACCATATAAGTCTTAAATTTGCATTAAGTACGTGCGCGACAAATAGATGAATAACTCAATAGTCGGTCTTTTGAAGTCGGTTTTTGTTTTTTGTTTTGTAAAAATAATGTTCTTGTTTGACCTAACTATATTACATAATAAAGGGAATTTCAGGTAAGTGTGTTTGTGTCCCTTTGTCACCTTTTTAACCCCCGACGCAAAAAAAACAACGAGGTGTTATAAGTTTGACGAATCTGTGTGCGTATGTCTGTGTGGCATCGTAACTTCCGAACGGATAAACCAATTTTGATTGTGTTATTTTTTTTGTTTGAAAGGTGAATAGGTCGGGAGTGTTCTTAGCTATGTTTGATGAAAATTGGTTCCGCCGTTTCAACGTTGGGGGTTTTTTAAATTTTAAATTTAATGCTATATGTTCCTATGCCTAAACAACAGGCGTAACGTACCGAAGAATGTTTTTAAAAAATGCATGACAAGCCCACCAATTATTATCAATGGAATAATTACATTGTACTTGTATAATGCCCTGCTCTGTTAGTAATATTATCCGCATAATTTGACCATGTAATTGGTAACAAATTAAATCTGAATTGTTTTCCATGTGAAGCGGTAATTGGAACACGGACATAAGTTTCGGTTATTCGTGAATTCACTTGTTATTAATGACATACAGTATAAGTGAACTGAATGAGATTTTTTCTGTCTATTTTACTTAACAATGCCAACAATCAAACTCACTGGTGGACCACTATTGTTTTATAGAGAACTAGCTTTTACCCGCGGCTTCGCTTGCATTGAAGCCATTAAATAAGTATAGATTTTGAGATTTTTTGACAAACGACGGTTTTGCATTGCATAATATTTTTTTTTTAAATGTATCCTATATTACTTCTAATACCTTCAAGAATATGTATACAATGTTTCATGATGATCTGTTAAGTAGTTTTCGCGTGAAAGCGTAACAAACAAACTTACATTCACATTTATAATATTAGTAGAGATTAGTTACATGAAGAGTTTTGCTATGTGAATTACTTGCTACGCCCCGCGGTTTCCTCTGCTATCCAAAAAAACCGCTTTTTTTTCAATCCAGTGTACAAGCTATTACTTTCACACCAAATCTATTTCAAATCTATAAACTTCAAAAATCCGCATCGCCCGTCGTCGACCGTCCTTTCCGTTGTTCAAATTCGCTGAGACGTGTAAGAGTATCAAATCTTCATAACCTAACAAACTTTCACATTAATAATAAGTAGTAAGATTACTAACGAAACAAAAAACAAGACAGCAAAATAGCCCTTGACACTCCGGAGA
Organism: Alcis repandata; assembly: GCA_949125135.1. Taxonomy (NCBI): domain Eukaryota; kingdom Metazoa; phylum Arthropoda; class Insecta; order Lepidoptera; family Geometridae; genus Alcis; species Alcis repandata. The sequence goes on along the minus strand of OX421226.1, from coordinate 1,345,238 downwards.
TAAACGCGAGTCTAATATCACGCAAACTGCTTTTTTTTTTTTTTTTTTTTTTTTTTATGTAATTGAGTGACGAGACGAGCAAATCGCTCGCCTGATGTTAAACGTCACGTTTGCCCATAACAGGTCTGCGCCACCCAGAATTTTGAACTCGCAGAATTCAAGACCCTGCGCGGCACAGCACTGCGCTCGTCACCCTGAGATATAAGTTGTTTAATCTCCCATTTGCCCTGTAATTTCACTGGAAACAATGCCCTTCCAACCGGAACACAGTAATGTTTGCACATTACTGCTTGGCGGTGGAATAACTGGCAAAGGTGTGGTACTTCCCCAGGCGGGCTCTGCAAAAGAGCCCTACCACTACAAAAAAAAAACTGCTTCACCCGGCTCCTTTTTAACATTAGAAATGTTCCCCGGACGCTGTACTGGTGGCAACAAAAGCCGCAACTGACAAAGGACCAATTCGAAACCGCAAAGAGCAGAATCAATCAGACTGATTGGAGTGTTGCGTTGCCACTATTTCAACAGCGGTGCCTGTTCGAAATTTAAAATAGCTCGTTCGAATTTTAAAATAGGTTCGAAATTTAAAATTTGCAATTTTAATGACGCTGTTATTCTTTGTGGGCATACTGGTTATGTTGCGGTTTGTTTTCGATTTCGTAAGTTTGTCGATGAAAATACTTTACAGACGCAAGGTTTCAGGATATTTCTAAATATTTGAGTTTGATCGTGAATTAGTTGAGCCCCGCGGTTTACTCGCGGTTGATGAAAATAGTGGTGATGGTAAAAAGTAGCTAAGTCTTTTGTGTACTTCTGACAACGTGTGTACAAAATTTCATGATAATTCATTTATAATATTAGAAGATCTCTGCCATGCTAGATAAATCATAAGAAAAGAACCTTCCTGCAAAATGTAGCCTACGACACTCCGGATATAACGACGAAGCTAAAATCTCTCGCAACCAAAATCGGTGAAGCCATTCAGACGATATGTAAGTCTCTCTTCTCGTCGTTCTCTCTTCTCCTCTACGTTGCGGACATTTTTCGGGTGACACCACCTGGATAGCTTTTACTATTTTCCTTGCAAAATGACCTAAAATATTTTTGCTAAACTATTATTATTATACAACTTTCCGAGACTTTCCGAGAATTATTTAAAGGAAACAGCAATATCGCGGCGGATACGGCCGAGTGGCCGTCGCACTATCTACTAGTATTACAAATAGGAATGTTCGTTTGTCACTGTTTGAATATGTTTGTCCTGACTTGCTGAGTGGTTAAGCTAAATGGGATGTTTCGTGAGGAGATGGTTTTGTACTAAAACTTTAGACGCTTCGGCAAGCTATTTAGCTTTCATAACTAGAAACTAAAATAATAAGTTAATTTTTAAAATACTTTTTAAAACAAGCTTTTATTGCATTGTCATCGGAGTTACACACGTACTTATACAAAATTTCAGTTCAATCGGACATCGGAAAGTGGTTCAAAATTGAGTTGCAAGATGCCACCCCGAACAAACATAGTTACATAACAAGTAGTTGCATACATACATTGCAAGTTAAATACCTCTACAAGTTGTTAAAAATATAGACTTATATTTTTGCAGTAGATCCACATGCAACAGCTAGTCGAATCTATCAGCTTCGCCACAGGGTGCACCGGCACCGTGCACGTGTGCAGTAAAAGCGGAGTGTCGTTTGGTATGAGAGGTTTTATGAGGCCGAAACCAAGTTTGGTGGAGGAGCTTTACGGTCGCTGGCTCAGATCAAGTAGAAAGCAGATATAGTGCTGCCTTAGATCTAGGTAGAGGTCGACCAAGGTCGAGGTAGGGGTCAAGCTGGTAGAGGTCGACGTAGGCGAACGTATCACGATCAAATCGAAGACGTTCTCAATAAAGGCCACGTAAAAAGTACCCGCAACCGACGAGCTTGTATGAAAACACTTATGAAAGTAGAAGAAGCGAAAGACATATGTCAGGATCGTAGCAAGTGGAGGGATGTAGTCTCTGCCTACCCCAATGGGAAAGAGGCGTGATAATATGTATGTATGTAGATCTAGGTGAAGCCAAAAAAACTACCCTTTTGCCAGAGTACGTATACTTCAAGCACATATTGACGCATAAAAACTACCGTTATTACAACTTAGTTTTCTTGTCCACGTTGTCTGAGCAACTGACGTAAGAATTGATCGATTGATTCGGGTAGTTTTTATGCGTCAATATGTGCTTGAAGTATACGTACACGGGCAGTAGGGTAGTTTTTTTGGCTTCACCTGGATCTAAGGCAGCTCTATATCTGCTTTTTACTTGATCTGAGGTCGCTAGGAGATCAGTAATGCTCAGGACGTGGTCTGCTGTTGTACAAATCTTTATTGTACTTATACGCGAGGAAGTAAAAATTTCGAACCATTGATAAAATATTATTTAAAACTTGTTTTTCATTTCGGCATGTCGGTAGCAAGCTCATATTAATCAACTAGAACAAGTAACAGATAATTTAATTTCGGTTTTTAAAGTAACGTCAGTTTTTTTTTCTTTGGGTTCCGCTCTTGTCTGATGTTGGAAAACCTTAAAGCAGTCTTGACTCTCGAGGCTGCCGCTCTGAAGAGCAAGGTGGTGCTGCAGCCAAACCATACCCGCAGGTTTCTTAACCAAGAATGCAGTCTTCTTTTCCCGACGATTTACCCTTGGATGATATGTTGTAATTTGTATTGTCATTCCTCATGACGCCATTCAACACGGCAATAACATTAAAACTAGTCATAAGTGGAAAGTTTTTCACAATTTGCAAGACGTTATTCTAATTAATGAAACTTCAATTGCAATTACCTTATAGCAGTCTCGTTTAATTTCCAACGCCAATAAAGGTGTTTTTATAAGGAGAGAGGGTAGGTGCAGTTCGCGCCATATTTTATGACTGCTTTAAATTCTGGTTAGCACAGACTTGTTATGGGCAAACGTGAGGTTTAACATCAGGTGAGCGATTTGAACGTCTCGTCACACAATAGCATAACAAAATTGGAGCCTTATTGCGTGCATCTGTCTCGCTCGCACGCATGGTGCAAACAAGAGCCGGATGACATACAACCACCAACTAGGCTTTAGTTTTCCTAAGGTAGTCTGATTGAATGTGCGTTTGAAGGGTATTGTCGGCAGGTTTTATTGGCCTCGTAACTTTAGAGGAATTTAATTAATTGTATCAAAATCTGATTAAAGTTTAATGGACTAAGATATCGTTGGTGATGCCGATGATGATGATGATAATTTTGACGATATAATACTCGTTTCCGATACATCAAAAAAGCTAAAGTTAAATTTAAAGTTGGTCACACGTTGTTTCAACGCCAATCGCCGCGATTATTGCAACTTTACGACAGACGATATTCAGAGCGCCCATAAAGTTTGGCGCGCACTTTACTTGGACTAAGTTAATAGCTTACGTGCATATTGCAGTGTCCATTTCGTGATTAGTTTTTTAAGTGTCTCTGATGCCTGGATTGGTTTTTAGTGCAAGAGTTTTTGTTTTTCAATCCGGTTCTAAGTCGTTTTGGTGTAATAGGTTAGTTTGTTATCATTTATAGGAAGTAAGCAGGCAGATAATACTTATCTGTATTGCTATTGTATAGGATTTTAAAGTAGCTAGTTAGCTTGAGCGAGTGAGTGTATGCATGTCATGAAATAAAATTTGATGAGATTAGAATTTTCTCCTGTTGGTAATTTAGTTGGGTTTCTTTCAGACAAGCATGCTGTACACCACAACTTTACTTACAATCAGGTGAGATGACGATCAATGGAAACTTATGATAAAATTAAAATAATAAGTTAATCACATGCACTAGCCCCAGGCGTGGCTAATAGTCAAACGCCTTGTTTTTTACACGCCTGGCGTGTGCAGCCGCACTCGCGTCGCGCAAAGGAAAACATAAGGTATGTGTTTCCTGCAGCCAAAGTGGTAAGTAACTTATTAGCCAAGAATTAGCTTGCTACTCAACAAAATTTCTTGGAAGTATAATCTGAAGCATTGTATTATTTGTTTTAGATTTTTTGCTTATTTCAATACTCAATACTCAATACTTTATTGCAAAACATTATGGTTTTGTATGTAGGTCTTAAATAACATATATGTTTAAAAGTCACACATAATGACCCTGATTGGGTATAAGCAATGTTGTGCAGAGCAGGTTCATTTCAAAATAGCTTCGTCAGAAAGAAATTCCTCTAGTTCATAATAAGATTTGTTTAATAGTATTTCCTTTAGAGTTTTTACGAATTTAAAATTGTCTTCTATGTCTTTCAATTTAATTTATTTGGTGTCCGAAAGATTGTAATCATGCACTTCAGGGGAACAAAATGTAGAGTCCATTAAATTTGAAGCTGCTCTAAATAAGGTAAAAAAATCAAGATATCGTAATTGGAATTACAAAGTTAAGGTGTCAGTGGGAAGTGCTGAGATATGCAGTTGGACGTTATCACAGAACGGAATTCAAACCAGTCATGATGTTTAGCGTGGGCAGTACTATGCAAATATTAGATAAGCTTAACCCACTACAGTTGGTACATGTTACATGGTATCTATGGTGGAGTATCTCTTGTTAAATAAATTTAAAAAGGTAATTCTGCTAATAAATCAAACTTTGCTTGTTTGTTACTCAATCATTTATAAAACAGCTCAACGGATTCGGATGAAGCTTGGTATATATCCTTTTTTTTTTTTTTTTTTTGACGCGGGGTAATGCACTTACGCATCCCCCACCCGCCGGGGGAGACGAGTGGGGGTATGTCGGACTCGACACCGGTGAAGATGGTGGGTACCGGTGCCCATACCGACTAAAACCCCCGCGGTGAGCAGTCCGCCGCCATTGTGGAGCGAGATGGGGGCGCTTTAGCAATCTCCATCTCGCGCCACGGCGGCAGGCCCGGATCGGAACCGGGCCCCAGTCGCCGAGGGAGGGACGGCCTTGCTCACCAAGGCCGCCCCCCAGACGTGTGGAGCCGGTGCAAGCCGGCGGAGAGTCCCCCGACCCTCCGCCAGTGGCCCCACTACGGAGAGTGAAGGAGGCGAGCGAATCGCCCCCTCCTCCCTCCCCGTCGTCTGCGTCGGAGCGGATCAGAGCGGGGATCGTCCTCCCTGATCCGCTCCGCGGCCTCCTTCTGCGACATTACCGCCTCGCAGAAGGAGGCCACGGCCTGCCACGATCTCTCGTTGCGGAGCATCGCCCTAACAACGCTCGGCAACGAGAGATCTCCGCCCACGATTGCTGTAAGCGTGTGCCGCTGCGGGCCCCATGCGGCACACGCCTCCAGCGTGTGGAGCGCCGTATCCTCCGGCGCTCCACACTCGTGGCAGGCCGGCGTCGCCTCCCGTCTCGCGATCTCGTGCAGGTACTTTCCGAAGCACCCGTGCCCGGAAAGCACCTGCACAAGTCGGAACGACAGCGACCCGAACCGCCGCCGCATCCACCCCCGGAGGACCGGTCGAATGGCCTCCACCGTCCGCTTCCCTGGGACCGGTGGAGCCAGGTCCTCCGTCCACCGCCTCAACATGGTGGCCTGCGCCTGCCTCCGCATGCGCTTCACCTCCTCCCACGCTGGGGGCTCCCCGCGGGATCTCCTCGCCGCTACGAAGTGGTACACTTCGGCGAGGATCTCCGCTTGGAGCTCCCAGGTTGGTATATATCCTAGATTAACATATAGGCTACTTTTTACTCCAGAAAATGCGGTTGAAACCGAGGGGCTCAGCCAGTAGTACATAAATTTTCGATAGAAAGGTTCTTCATTTAATTTATTGATTGTAGAAATTAAGAAACTTACCAGTATCCATTGCCGGTAGGAGTAGAGCGATTCTGATTGGCAAAGAAGCGGTAAGTAACCTTAATGTTGACCGAGGTTAGTTAGTAATGTAAACTTGATCATTGTATGTACACTGAGGACATGGCACGTAGAAACGAGTAAACAAAGAACAATATAACTTTAATAACTGCTCAAAACTTAAAGTTTAAGCTACAAAATAAGATATATTTTTAAACAAAAGTTCTAAAAAGTTTTAAAACCAAAACAAAAACAATGAAACGAATATGAACAGAATTGAAGGCTGTGTCAACTGTCAGAAATGCAGAAATGTTTAAATTTACAAACTGCCACTGTCAAAAATTGATTTATTATCAAAGTCACTGTCATAAAACTTGGAACATCACTGTCATTACAAAAATTAATTTAGAGATGCTCTGTTGATTGTTGTACCGATTTTTGTAAAATCGATTAACAAACCAAACTATCGGATGCGTCCGATTCGATTGTCTGTTTGCAGTGGACGCATCCGATAGTTTAGGTTTAAGGTCTAATACAACGAGTCGTTTCTGCTAACATTCCAAAACTTGTATTTTCCACTGGTTCAACACAATCTCTCTGCTGGGATGTGTCGGTACCTACCCTGGTACTCTAGTCTGCTTTCGAAGGCTAATTAAGCCGTATTTCACTTCCATTCATTCAAGTGAATTAATAATGGAAAATAATCTATGATTTAAGTAGCACAAGTGTGGGCATAAAATGGTGAACGAATGTGTACCTATTTTTGTATTATTTCTAAAACTCGATTAAAGTCTAGATCACTAAACTAGAACAAAAATGTCCATGAATGAAATCGTACAAATGTGGTATGGTCCTGAATAGCTCTAGCCTGCCCATTGGGCGAACAAAAAATAATAAAATCAAAACAAAAACAAACTATACCTACCTCTAAAGTTTTGAAACTTTAATTTTTGTAGTTTTCTGTTCTTGTAACCATTGCAAAGTTTATATTACTTACAAACTAAACTAATAGTAATTGTAATCAATGCTCTTTAATAAATCTAACTAGGTATATAAATCGTCTTCAAAAAGTACGACGACACATCACTTGTCAACAAACTAACTGTACATTATTTTGATGGAAAGATAATTTATTACATAGATAACGCGAATGTATATTGTACCTAAATCAAAGTTCAACTCAGTTCGCCGCGTACTTTCAACCGATATTCTGTGTAAGAGTGATTTAAGCGTTGAAATGAAAGCCAAAAAAATGTCTGTATCTGACGAAGATTTGAAGCAATACTTCCCCGATTTACCTTCCGGACCACTGGAGAAGTATAGAAAACAAGCGACTTTCGACTGGAGGCGAATGAAACTTAGTTATGAAAACTTAAATACCATCAAGTTGAAAGTAAGTTATCCTAAGTTTGTTAGTAACAAATTAATCATAAGGCAAAACATGTAAGAGGTACTCAATATGATATAATCACTCTGTAAAAGATATTATATAAAATGCTTCTTATTCCAATTTGGCAGTTGTTTTCTAACAACCGCCAAGTCATGTCAGAGACCTTTTGGAGACCAGCAGGCTGATTCAGCTATCCACACATCGAATGTATTACGATTATCTTTGAAAAGTCTTCCGCCTTCGGAAAAATTATGTCAAGACTTTCCAAATTTGACATATAAATTCGAAAAAAATTCAACCACGTTCTGACAATATGAATCGCAAAAAATTCCCGTCTTCAAATTCTTTCCGTTGAATACATTCCATGTTTGGATATGAATCAGCCTGCTGTAAGACTATAATAGACACTTGACGTATTAGAGCTTACTTGCTTCTTATTTCAATTTCATTTTTCCAGCATGACATCTGGAGCTTCATGCAGAAGCACCCATTGTTCCAGCACTCAGATGTGACTCGGTCTTTGGATGAAGAAAGGCATATCACAACTCAAAGGATGTATGCTATGTTCAATGAAAACTTTATCCCTATGGAAAAGGTAAAAAAAAAAAAAAACAAAAACCCACTTCAAGACTAGTTGTAAAAACTTAAACTAAAAAGTGGAAGATCCCATAAGATCCTCATCCTTATATCTGTCAATTTCAATCCCTGAAAAGACACCTCGGCTGTCATTTGATAGCCAAAATGTAAACAAACCGAAACATATTTTTAGTTTTTGTTGGTTTTTTCTAAAAGCTCTCAATAAATTTAGATAAAATTGATATGGGACCACCTCTGAATTATGACCTACCAAACAAAACAACAATCATCAAAATCAGTTCATAATTGACGGCGTAATCGCGCAACATACACACAAAAAAAAGCATACTTGATGAATTGAGAACTGTCACCTTTTTGGAAGTCGGGTCGGTTAAAAATTCACTCACTTTTGGTATAAAAGTGAAAGTTGCGTGTGTAATGTCTGTTTTTTCCGACTCTACGGCTAAATGGGTTTGATGTAATAAGCTATGGAAGTAGACTCAGATTGTATTGCATTATTGTAATATTGTAAGGTACAATATGGAGAGCCGTGGTAGCTCAGTGGGAGAACCGCCGCTTCGCATTCTTGAGGTGGCGGGTTCAAACCCCGACTCGTACCAATGAGTTCTTTAGGACTTATGTACGAATTTACATACCACTTGCTTTTCGGTGAAGGAAAACATCGTGAGGAAACCTGCATATGTAGTTCACGCAAAAAGGGCCCGCTCTTTATCTTTAAGGTACAATATGCTTCAAAAATCTTTACGACAATGCATACAAGTTCAATGGCCTCTGTTAGGGATAGGAAATTAGAACAGATCAGTCAGAATCACAAGTAATTTATACCTAAAAAAATTAGTTGTTCTAAAAAAATAATTTTGTTTCTGTAAGATCGTAGGTGCAACCGTGGGGCGCAGCTAGTTACAGAATATGACATTGCTAGTGTGCTAGTGTGCTTAAATAAAAAAAAATAAAAAACAAGTTCATTAGAATCACTTGAGAAAAAGATAAAACTAGACTTCAAGTAACAAAGACAAAACATTAATGTACAATAACCTATTTAAGGTCATAATGGATATCAAGTGAATACTGTTAGCATTATCCAAACTAAACTTAAACTATTTAATTAACACTGTGACTGCTGCTAATAATCATACATATAGGTTTTCTTTAACTGCGGCTAATAATAATCAAATGCGTTGTGTTTTACGCGCCCTGGCGTGTGCAGCCGCATTCGCGTCGCACAAAGGAAAACACAAGGTATGTGTTTTCCGCAGTCAAAGTGTTAAATACATGTCAGTATGTTTACAATGTAAGCTTTAAAATCGCCATATTTTTATCACATACAATACATACCAAATTAAAATAAGATTAGATAATTTAAATCCTGTAAGATTAGTCTAAGTAAGAGTACAACAGAATCGACGCTATTCACGGCCTTATCGCTAAAAGCAATATCAGTAGCATGACACCCCACACAGAGCTGAAAACCAAAGTGCAACAGCAAATAGTTTGTGCTAATCTGATAAAGAGTTATTTACAACACAAGATAAACCCAAGCTGTAATAAACAGTCATGCTTGATTATTTGTGTTATCTCTTAGTACGCTAATATAATAAACTAATTGCGTTCTGTGGTTTCACCTGCTATCATACAGAAACAGATAGTTAGAACAAGAACATTATTTTTACAAAACTTAAAACAAAAACCGACTTCAAAAGACCGAATATTGAGTTAATCATCTATTTGTCGCGCACGTACTTAATGCAAATTTAAGACTTATATGGTTTTATCATGGATACCATTATCAGAACTGGACTAAATTGAAATGGGACCAAATGGGAAGCGTCAGCTTTCTAATAAAAAAAGAATCATCAAAATCGATTCACCCAGTCAAAAGTTATGAGGTAACAAACAAAAAAAAAACATACAGTCGAATTGATAACCTCCTCCTTTTTTGAAGTCGGTTAAAAAAAACATGCAAGTTGCGATGCAATTAGGAGAGATTTCGATAGATGGCGCTAATTTGCTCTAAGTTAAAAACGAATCAGCGCCATCTGTTGTATTGGGGCGAAAATGTACACATCCTTCCTTTTTTGCCATAGATGACAAACAAGCAAACAGGACGCCTGATGGTAAGCGATTACAGTCGCCTATGGAAACCTGTAACACCGGAGGCGTCACGGATACGCCGCCGACCTAAACCCCGACCTTTACTTCTGAAGTTTTTCCTTTTTTTGCACCAATCAGATAATAATTATCTTTCTTCATCAGATTGCGGAAGATCCGAAGGTGTTCCAAGCGGAGTCGGAAGCCATGTTCATGTTTGACAGCTCGCTGGCTGTCAAGGTGTCTCTGACATTCAGGATGTTCAGCAATGTCATCACGGGCAGTGGGAGGTAAATAAGAGCAAACCTAGCCGGGGACAAATTGTCTTTCCACCGTTTTTATTTGTTTAGATGTGACGAAGCTAGATTATGGATGTGTTTGTCTCTTTCTGGTGGGATCAAAACGGGGGAAAGACAATTCGTCCATGGCCCATGCTAAGCCTGCAGGCGCATGCGACTGGGGAATTGAATAGAATTCTAAATGTCTCATTAAAAAATATGGAATGTACAAAATTTCGTCTACAGTTGTAGTTTATATTATACAGATACGAAAACTTCTGTGTGTGGCAACTGAGCATGTACATGTTCGTTGTTTATTTCTTTACGCTCAAACGGCTCAACGGATTTTGATGAATTTCACTATAGAGGCAGCTCATAGCGAGTGATACCAAAAGGCTCAGTTAGTAACTAATACAATTCGAAGTACAATCAAAACTATTATAAGTAATTAGTTAAATTTAATTAGTCATTTTCCCGGATAAAAAGTATCCTATGTGTTAATCCAGAATTTGAAATGAAGGTTGTTCATCAACCTTCATTTTCATGTAAATCCGTTCAGCCGTTTTTGCGTGAAAGAGCAACAAACATACTCACAAACTTTCGCGTTCATAATATTAGTAGGATAAAAAGTAGTTGTCAAATAACCACCCCCTTCTTTTTTAAAATATTCAAATAACATTCGAATTGTAACAGGAACCACCACTACCACTACGTAGAAGCAATCAACAAAGGCAAGATCGGCGGCTGCTTCGCCCTGACGGAGGTGTCGCACGGCTCCAACGCCAAGGGCCTGCGGACCTCGGCCACGTACCTGCCCGGGACGAGGCAGTTCGAGCTGCACTCGCCCGACTTCGAGGCGGCCAAGTTCTGGGTCGGCTCGCTGGGTCAGTTTCTAATAATTTGTTTGTGATTTCTGGAGTGAACAATTTAGAGTTTTTCTATCTATATGATTGTATTTATACAGGTTGACTGGTTAGACACTTGTCGTGTTCTAGGTTATCATTGCACTCATCATAATGAACAACTTTTACTGGGACTTTGATGGGACCAACCCGGAATTCGCGATAAAAATAAAATAAAATGTTCCATTGAAAAATGTCAATGACACTCGGCAAAATGTTTGGAACAGCTGATATTTTTTTCGCAAATTTCGGTTTGGTTCCCTATTAAAAGATTTCGTAACGATGAGTATTACGAGTCATTTACCTTTCCTAATAACACTATAGTAGTATAGTATGTATTAGTGTACGGATCGCCTCGCTGCCGCCACCCGCTACCCAGGAATTTTAAACCGTCTTCGCATCGAATGTGTTGCATATAATTATAGAATATATAGATAGATAAGTCATACAGACATCCTGCGCGACCTCTGCTCTCGCCTTACGACCTCGTATGCTAATGTATTGTTTTAGACGTACATTTAATGCAAAACAAGTAGGTAGGCGTCCACAGAACAAATAATAGTTATTACTCGGGTTATTGGCTCTCTTCACTCAAATACAGGGATATAAAAAAAGGTATGTTAAGCGTCATATTCTTATCATTATTAACAACTTCCACTATGGCACAAAACAGGAAACGTGAAATAAAATCAGCTGTTCCATTGAAATATGTCAATGACACCACAGCATTCGAGTACCTGGTATTTTTTTTACTCTTTGTGAAAATTGAGTGACGAGACGAGCAAATCGCTCGCCTGATGTTAAACGTCACGTTTGCCCATAACAGGTCTGCGCCACACAGAATTTTGAACTCGCAGAATTCAATACCCTTCGCGGCACAGCACTGCGCTAGACACCCTGTGATATAAGATGTTAAATCTCCCATTTGCCCTGAAATTTCACTGGAAACAATGCCCTTCCAACCGGAACACAGTAATGTTTGCACATTACTGCTTGGCGGTGGAATAACTGGCAAAGGTGTGGTACTTCCCCAGGCGGGGTCTGCAAAAGAGCCCTACCACTACAATCATCTATTAAATCTTATAAACTAAGCCAAAATGATCGAAACCTAATTGAATGAATGTATATTTCAAATGAGTTGAATATAATACTTAGGCGCTCGATAGTATTATGACCCCGAAGCTAGGTCTTGTAAATTTCTAAATAATGAACAGATTACCATTTAATTTAATTCTATAGGTATTTAACTTATTTGTTTTAAATAACTCGTATCTACACTTTAACACTAACACTATAAAGATGAAAGATTTGTATTTTTGTATGTTTGTAATGAATAAACTAAAAAACCACTGTATCGATTTTAAAAAATCGTTCTCCTATACCGGCTGACTGGTTAGACACTTGACATATTCTAGGTTATCATAGTAATCATTATTATGAACAACTTTTACCATGGGACCAACCCGAAATTCACGAAAAAAAAATCAGCTGTTCCATAGAAAAATGTCAATGACACGTCTTGACAAAATGTATGGAACAGCTGATTTTTTTTTCGCGAATTCCGGGTTGGTCCCATAGTAAAAGTTGCTCATAATGATGAGTACTATAAGAACCTAGGATATGTCAAGTGTCTAACCAGTCAGCCCGTATAAAGCTACGTTATTAGCAAGTGAAAAAGACATTTCATACCGTGCGAAGCCGCTAGTCGTAAATATATGTTAGTACCTAGTATCTATTTGTATTCAAGTATGTTAGCCTGTTCTCACTTAAATCTGCAATAGCTTATTAGATTTAGGTGAAGTTTGGTGTCGGAGTAGCTTAACACCCTGGATTAACACCTACATAGCAACGATTCTTTTAAATAAAAATTAATTTTAATTTTTTTTTTTAAATAAATAAAGAATTCGGTTTTCGTCGGACCATAAGGGCCAGGCCACACGGTGCGGCACAGCACCGCACCGCATCACTCCGCACCGCACTGGCGGCCACACGAGCAGTGCGGCGTCGCAATGTTCGTACGGCGCCGCTGCGGTACCGCAACATTGCCCAGTTGACGACAGTCTACCAGTGTTGCAAAAGTCACGTAATTATCATCAACGAGCATGCACTCTCGTCTATGCCGTACAAACAACTGAGCGGCGCCGCTGCGGCACCGCACTGCTTGCACCCCTCCCCGCTTCGCCTGCCTCGCGCCGTTGTCCGGTGCGCCTGCGTGCGCCGGAGCGGTGCCGGACGTACCGTGTGGCATACCATACATTTTTATATGTAGGAAAACGTTGCGGCACCGCTCAGGCGCCGCGCCGGAGCCGCACCGCACCGTGTGGCCCAAATATTTAAAAACACTATTTTTGCCTTAAACCAGTCTCAACTCAGCATGATGCCGGTCGTAAACAACCGGCGCTGGTCTTCCGTTTGGCATATTCTAGGACAGGAATGGCGAACCAAAAGCACGCGTGCCATTGATGGCTAGCGACAAAATTTTAGGCTCGCCACCACCCAATTATCACTAGGCAAAATTATTTAACGGCACGTCTAAACTCTAAAGCCGCAATCAACATTTCTTTAGAAAAATTGGCGCGTTGATTCATAAAGGTACGCCACCCTCGTTCTACGATATCATTGTGAACTGTGACAAACGTTTACAACGTGCGTAACAAAATCGAATAAAAAAATCATCTATTTCTAAAAAAAAATATCAATGACACTCGACAACATTTAATTTTATGGAACAGCTAATTTATTTCTCGATTTTATCATTGGTCCTCTAGTAAGTTGTTTATCATCATGAATACTATGAGCCCTTTTCGGCTTAGCAGTCCCTTTCCTTAACATCCTGTAAAGTAAACACAAATTTTACAGTAAATTTGTAATTATAACCTCGCAACTTTATCCAGGTAAATGCGCCACCCACGCCATAGTGTACGCCATGTTGATCTCGAAGGGTAAGAACCACGGCCTCCACGCGTTCGTGGTCCCCATCCGAGACCCGGAGACACTGAAGCCTCTCCCGGGGGTCGTGGTGGGGGATCTGGGAGAGAAGATCGGACTTAATGGAGTCGATAACGGGTGAGGAATCAAAATATCTTAATATGTATGTAAGCTAGAGGTTCCGGGTTGGATTCCCGGCTGGGCAGATGTTGAAATGATGAATCAAAACATCTGCTCTGGGTCTGGGTGTTAGTTGTCCTTGTTTGTGTGTTTGTTCCACAGCATCCCCGACACAAGGTATCCTAGTGGAAATATGAGTGTGAAACGTTATTTACCTATTATTTTAATTTCTCGCAATTTAGTGCGACTAGGGGCTGAGATCAATTACGTTATTTAGTATCAGCGTGCGAACCACTTTGTGTCGCTGCCAAAACAACAAAGTGCATCGACCTCTATACGAACTTTTTACATTTACGAACTTCTCTATTTTATATAAAATTTTTACAAGATTTCATTTAGCTTGCAATGTTAGTTTATTTATGTAGGTCAAATCTTGTGACTAAATTTTGAACTACTGCCCGATATACCTACCTACGGTTGAGCTGTTTAGTGCAATAAAACTTTCTTTATATTTTTACCCGACTACCTACTGCAAAGCAAAAGGGAGTACATATATTATATTTTTATATCTAGGTATTAATAAAACAGGTATTCTGATTGAAAAAACTAAAGGTACAAATTGTTCCAATACTTAGTAATTTTTCGTATCGTACCGTATGCATTGTATAAAAGAAAGTAACTGTGTAACTGTGTACATTGTAAATTACGGGTAAATCTGCGAGGTGCTGCTGGTACCTGGGTATAATAGCTATATTCCACATCATCCGCAATCCTCATCATATTTATCATATCTCCATATTTGTAGTCATTCTAAGTTATAAAGAATGTACCTATTACGTTGAAATCTAAGTTTCATTAGAAATTAGCAGTGCCCCGTGATTTCACGCGTTAATTTCGTTATAATATTTCCATCGTAAAAAGTAGCCTATGATTTATCTACCTACGTCACAAATGCAACCGTATTTTTTCTAATGTAGGGTAGATAATTCTAGCAATTTCTACCCTTCGTACAATAAACGATGAAATCATAAAAAAGGGCGAAACTTCTCGACCGCTTTGTTATCGTACAAACTCGATAAAGCCGTAGAATGCGTAACAGTTACTGCGTGAACTAGGTCAGAGAACCTTCACGAACAGCTGTTGTATGTAAACAAATATGTCGCCCTCTTGCTCTTTCTCCAACACCCTTCCATATTGCTCTTTCACTCGTCGCATTCATTCCAATATTTTCTCTGATAAATTGCTGTCCTGCTCTGTCCTTAACGACCTGTCATATGGCTATCTCACTCATCCTTTTCTAGTAAACTCTGGACTTTGTTCCACTCTGCTACCTGCGAGCGGCGCTGATAATGTTCGAGCCATTTCTAGATAACACAGGGATACCATTAGACTTACGTGTGGGTAAAATTACCCCATTTCATGGGAAAAAAAATCGTAAATGTATACGTAAAAAGTATGTTTTAGAATAAATGGAATAAATTGATATAGGAAATAAAAGTAAATGTTTTTTGTACTATTTTTGTTTAGCCTAATTCGTATTTGTGCACACGGTGTCATGCTCAAATAAAATTTACTAAAATTATTAATTACTAGCGACCTGCCCCGGCTTTGCACGGGTATAAAATATATTATAGCCTATGTTACTCAGGGATAATGTAGCATTCTAATGGTGAAAGAATTTTTGAAGTCGGTCCAGTAGTTTGTGAATTTATTCAACACAAACATACAAAAATACAAATCTTTCCTCTTTATAATATTTTATTATTATTAATTATAATAATTTAAAATAAATGCCCGGCGCGTACTATTTAGCAAACAAATGACTTTTTTTTAAAGAAATCCTAAATAAGCCATTCCGACAGCTAATACCAAAGAGTTTGGAAGCAAATTCAAATCTTCAAATTGAACAGCAATTTTTTCTTAGATTTTTACTGAGGTCCTTATTCAAACTATTTAGTTTTAATAAATACAGTGTTGATTGTGGTATTAATATTACGTAAACTCAAGTCATAAAAAAATTCCCTCACATAAAAACTCCCCAAAAATCGGGTAAATTTCTTAAATGTTAACCCTACATCTGTCAAAAAGGAGCGAGAGGGCAAGCATGTTCGGTTTCACCTGCGTTCTGATTGGTCGACCTTAAGTACTTTTCTAGAGGTTTCCCTGAGTAGCGCGCTCTGATTGGTCGATCTCGAAAATTGTAGAACTTTGTAGAACATTCTCGACTCCTATTCGTTTGAATATATAAGCGCGCTCGGCTCGGCGGGAAGTCAGAACAATTCGAAACTCGAAACGAATCAGACGAAGTGAAGTGCAAGTTCGGAACAACCGAAACGAAGTTACCAAACTCGACACAAGTGATACAAGTATTTTCAATCTTCAAGTGTTGAAAGTAATAAAGAAAATGAAAGCGCCAGCTATTGGAATCGATCTCGGCACCACCTACTCCTGCGTGGGTGTGTGGCAGCACGGAAATGTGGAGATCATCGCCAACGACCAAGGAAACAGAACCACACCATCTTACGTCGCGTTCACGGACACCGAGCGACTTATTGGGGATGCGGCGAAAAACCAAGTTGCCCTCAACCCCAGCAACACCGTCTTCGACGCGAAACGACTCATCGGACGCAAATTCGACGACCCGAAAATCCAAGCGGACATGAAACACTGGCCGTTTAAAGTCGTCAGCGACTGCAGCAAACCGAAGATCCAAGTCGAATTCAAAGGAGAAACCAAGCGGTTCGCGCCGGAGGAAATCAGTTCAATGGTGCTCACGAAAATGAAGGAGACAGCTGAAGCGTACCTCGGGACGACATGCCGCGATGCAGTCATCACAGTGCCGGCATATTTCAACGACTCTCAGCGACAAGCAACTAAAGACGCCGGTGCCATCGCTGGGCTAAACGTCCTGAGAATCATCAACGAACCGACCGCCGCCGCTTTAGCTTATGGCTTGGACAAGAATTTGAAAGGTGAAAGAAACGTGTTAATTTTCGATCTAGGCGGCGGTACTTTCGACGTCTCGATCCTGACCATCGACGAAGGATCGCTGTTCGAAGTGAAATCAACTGCGGGGGATACTCATCTCGGTGGCGAAGACTTCGACAACAGATTAGTGAACCATCTCGCTGAAGAATTCAAGAGGAAGTACAAGAAAGATCTACGTGCGAATCCTCGTGCGTTGCGGCGGCTCAGGACGGCGGCGGAGCGCGCCAAACGCACTCTTTCTTCGAGCACTGAAGCCACCATCGAAATCGACGCTTTGTACGAAGGCATCGACTTCTACACGAGAGTGTCCCGCGCCCGCTTTGAAGAACTATGCTCCGATCTCTTCAGAGGAACCTTGGAACCCGTAGAAAAGGCCCTCAAAGACGCGAAGCTCGACAAAAGTGTAATACACGATGTTGTCCTCGTCGGCGGGTCCACTCGCATTCCTAAAGTACAAAACCTACTGCAGAACTTCTTCTGTGGCAAGAAGCTGAACCTATCCATCAACCCCGATGAAGCGGTGGCTTACGGAGCGGCCGTCCAAGCAGCTATTCTGAGCGGCGATACGCATTCGAAGATCCAAGACGTATTGCTAGTCGACGTGAGTCCACTATCGCTTGGCATCGAGACCGCCGGCGGGGTGATGACGAAAATCATCGAGAGAAACAGCAAGATACCGTGCAAGCAGTCTCAGACGTTCACCACCTACTCCGACAACCAGCCAGCCGTCACCATCCAAGTGTACGAAGGAGAACGTGCCATGACCAAAGACAACAACTTACTCGGCACGTTTGACTTGACCGGAATCCCACCTGCGCCTCGCGGAGTCCCGAAAATCGACGTCACCTTCGATCTTGACGCTAACGGCATTCTCAACGTATCTGCGAAGGAGAACAGCACCGGCCGCAGTAAAAACATAGTCATCAAGAACGATAGAGGCCGCCTGTCGCAAGCTGAAATCGATCGTATGCTCTCTGAAGCTGAAAAGTACAAGGAGGAAGACGAGAAGCAGCGACAGAGAGTGGCAGCTCGAAACCAGCTGGAGGGATATGTGTTCAGCGTGAAACAAGCGCTGGATGACGCCGGAGACAAGCTGTCACAGGACGATAAGAACACGGCGAAGACGGCTTGCGATGAAGCGCTGAGATGGCTGGATAACAACTCCTTGGCTGAGCAGGAGGAGTATGAACACAAGCTGAAGGATGTCCAGCGAACCTGCTCGCCGATAATGTCGAAAATGCACGGGTCTGGCGGTGGCATGAATGGAGGAACGCCCGGTGGCATGGGAGGAATGCCCGGCGGCATGGGCGGCATGCCTGGTGGAATGGGCGGCATGCCCGGAGGAATGGGTGGTATGGGAGGAATGCCCGGCGGCATGCCTGGTGGAATGGGCGGCATGGGAGGAATGCCCGGAGGAATGGGTGGTATGCCCGGAGGAATGGGAGGCATGAACGGTATGGGTGGAATGGGAGGCATGCCCGGAGGTATGCACGGGGGCATGTCCGGTCATCAAGGGCCAACGATCGAGGAAATTGATTAAACTTATAGTTCCTAATTTAGAATCTGATATTAATTGTGATTTAAGTATTGTTAAAGACTGATTTATTATTATTTTATTTGTAACCTTTGATCATAATTATTGTCTTAAATAATAAATAATTTAATTTTAATTTATGACTTTGTTTTATTCACTTTACATCTTGGTTAGGTACAAACACAATAGACAGATAGTTGAGGTACCATGTGACATAGGCAAGAATAAAATACTTTACCCAAAATAAAGTTAGTTGTATTATACAGGGTTATTTATAAAGAGTATGCTAAGCCGAAAAGTGCTTATAATACTCATCATTATGAACAACTTTTACTATGGGACTAACCCAGAGTTCGAAAAAAAAAATCCACTGATCCATACATTTTGTCGAGTGTCATTGACATTTTGCTATGGAACAGCTGATTTTTTTTCGCGAATTTCGTGTTGATCCCATAGTAAAAGTTGTTCAATGATGAGTATGTACTATGAGCCCTTTTCGGCTTAGCATACCCTTTATGAATAACTGTAGACTCATTTATTGCAATTTTAGTGGTAACTACAATATAATACAATACCAAAGATCTTTTATTTTATCTTAATTTTTTGAATTTACAAAATTATACTTATTATTTTCTTGTTAAAGCACAGGTCTTAAAAAAGTTAGATCAGGTTTGTCTCTAGGGTAGGCAATGAGTTCTCGTCAATTAGTACAACAATAAAATATTAGATAAATTAAAATCACAGACTTGACACATTGTAATTATTTGTAATACAATACAAGTACAAGCGGTGCGTGTAAACACGCAAAACAGCTGCTGAAGGAAGATAATTATATCGAGAAGAACTCGTTTCAAAGTGTAGATACAATAACATACAACTTAGGCAGTTAAGGCAAAAGGTGTCTACACACCAAAGCCGCCGCAGTGAGCGCGAACTTATTTCTCATTTTAACTCGCTCCTTAAATTCACAACATCAATAAGGTGCAGCGCAGACGGCACACTTTTTGTGCGATCGAGTCTGCGGCGCTCAAAAAGTCTGCATGGCGCGCAAAAAGTCGGTCGCGGATTTTTCACACACGACGCACATCTTCGATCAATACTTGGCGATCTCTGCACGATTTCCATAGCGTCTACGTCCCTACAGCTCTGCCGACAGAATGATCGAAGATGTGCGTCGTGTGTGAAAAATCCGCGACCGACTTTTTGCGCGCCATGCAGACTTTTTGAGCGCCGCAGACTCGATCGCACAAAAAGTGTGCCGTCTGCGCTGCACCTAAGAAGCGACCAGCAGTCAAATAGTTAGAACGATATTATAGATAAACTCTTTATTGTTCACACCAGAAATTACAAACAAAAGGATGATAAAACTTAAAACTAGTGCGACAACCGACGGCCTTATCGCTTAGAGCGATCTCTTCCAGTGCTCGTCGTCATACTACACAGGCACACATCATGTTTTATCGTTCGTATTATAAAGTAATTTGATCGAGGGTGTTGATAGTTATGATTCTAGAAAATGAGTTCTTTAGAAATTTTATTTTTCAATAGTATACTCGTAGGATTGCACTAAACTTGTTTTTCATTTTGTTTTTTGATGGTTGAATTACATTTGACCGCCGTCTCGCCTGAAGCTAGCTGCTATCTTAATCTAGCTCTTTTTTGTCGAGTGCTTAATTATTTTTTTTTACTTTTTCAAATTGTAAAAAATTTGCTACCACTTGAAAAAGGAAATTAATTCCAGATTCGTAATGTTCAACCAGTACCGGCTGCCCAAAGAGGTAGCTCTGGACAAGCTGGGCGGAGTGGACGACGAGGGCGAGTACAGGTCGCCCTTCCGAGACCCGAGCAAGCGGTTCGGAGCTTCATTGGGGGTATTGTCAGGTGAGGAACGAATCAATCGTCTAGCATAACTCTAACTCCTGTCGTAAAATGACGTACGTAGGAAAATGTATTAGAAATGGGACAGAAATTCTGTAAATACAAAATGTTAGGTTCAGAATAAAATGTACACCGGACCAAAATGAGCATTTCCTAAATGGTGCTCAAAAAGGCCCCTTTTTTGCGACGTGCATGTTTAGGCAATTTTCAGAATGATCTTGCCAAAATAGGGTTGTTGCAAAATGTGAATAATTTTTATTTTAAGAGTAGGTAAATACTACCAAAACGGACTTACATACGTTTTGATTCCCTAAAAAATCTTTATTAAATTGAAAAAAGATTGCAGTAAAAAACTGAAATAAGAGGGTAGACCATTTTGTGCTTCTTAGGTGCAGCGCAGACGGCACACTTTTTGTGCGATCGAGTCTGCGGCGCTCAAAAAGTCTGCATGGCGCGCAAAAAGTCGGTCGCGGATTTTTCACACTTAGAAGTATCATAAATCTCAAATTTCTTCAAATTTCACACACGACGCTTCGACGCACATCTTCGATCATTTCAATGATCGAAGATGTGCGTCGTGTGCGTTGAGTGTGAAAAATCCGCGACCGACTTTTTGCGCGCCATGCAGACTTTTTGAGCGCCGCAGACTCGATCGCACAAAAAGTGTGCCGTCTGCGCTGCACCTTATTTCGAACTTATTTGCATTTAAACGTGCATACAAGCAACGGTATGGATTTATCTCCCAGCTGCTTCCTAAGCCCTTGCTCAGTACAAACTCCTCATTTCCACGTTCCAGGCGGCCGAGTGCACATAACGTCGATATCTACCCACTACATAACTAAAGCGATAGTCATCGCCGTCCGCTACTCGGCCGTGAGGAAGCAGTTCGGGCCGGAGAACGCGGCCGAAGAGACGCCCGTTTTGGAGTACCAGCAACAGGTGAGTAAGTTTGTCAGGCTGAGAAGTCTGGGTTGATCCTAGTGTCAGAGATAAAAGGCCGTCTGATGGTATCTGAAATGGTTTGGCGGTTGTCCTTATAGGAGAAACAACCGGGGCTCACTATTTAATAGCGGACGATGATGTTTTGCAACAGTTCCGGACATAACAATTACTACCTTTTAGATTAATATAGTTTTTAATTTAATTTTACCCGGTAATAATAAATCTATTTACTTTGTTTCATAAGTTAAACAAATGTTATAATTCCTTCCTATGTCCCCCCTCAGCAAATCCGCGTGCTCCCCCACCTGGCGGCCGCGTTCGCCATGAAGATATTCTCGGTGTGGCTCTCGGAGCTGCACATCAACATCACCATACAGAACATGATGGGTAACCGCGCACAACCTATATACGACTTACTTATAAACTCTGTTAAGGTAATCGCTGCTCTGACAACTTCTCGCTGAACGAGCGAAAACAAGAGAACAGACAAGACAAGAGAAGAGAAGGACAAGAGAAGAGAACAAGACAAGATTGAGAGCTTAAAGCAGTCGTTAAGTTTAAGCAGGGTTTATAAGTGAACCTTTTTTAAGGAGAGGTGAAAGTTGTCTTGGTGTGCATTCCATGGCATCAGTCAGAGGAAATCCTAGTGGTGGATATGAAACTTTATTTGTTACAACCTTTTGTTTAGTTTCACCTATTCCGATGTCTGAAATCAAATCTTGTTTTGAGTCACTTTCCAGCAATTTTATTACGGCATAAACCTGATCTGATGATGGAACCGGAACTTAGCCAAAATAACTGTAATAAAACGACACAACCCTATCGTGTTTGGGCTCGTTGGATTTGTCTGAACTAAGTTTTTTCATTATTTAGGTACAGAGCATTTAAACTCCTTCTTAAATATACTTTTAAACTAGTTTATTTAAGTTCGCGTGTTCTCCCCAGGCGCCGACGAGTCGGCCGCGGCGCGCGGTATAGAGCTCCACGCGTTGTCGTCCGCCGTCAAACCGCTGTTCGGGTGGGCGGCGCGGGACGCCATACAGAACTGCAGGGAGGCCTGCGGGGGACATGGGTACCTGAAAGGTATAAGGCATTTAGTTATTCATATTTTATTGACTAACATGTGTTTAGTTTTAATTATTTTTTTGATTCGTTTTTGAGGGAATAAGTAAGATTACGAATCCAGGAAATCAAAGTCAAGTCCGAATTGCTTTTCAGTAATTTTAGCTAACTACGAGCATGGAAAAATTGCCATGGTTATGCGACTGCTATGTGATAAAACATGCTATTAAAAATCGCATGGTTCACTCACGTCTGTTTTGCTATAAATTACAATGTAACTTTTTAAAGATTTATGTCAAGCCAAAAAATCACACAATTTATTGATTGATCCCCAGCCGCCAGCCTCGGCGACCTCCGCAACGACAACGACGCGAACTGCACCTACGAGGGCGAGAACAGCCTCCTCCTGCAGCAGGCCAGCAACTGGCTCGTCTCCGTGTGGGCGCGGCGGGGCTCGCTCGCCGGCGGGGAGTCCCCGCTCGGCTCGCTCGCCTTTCTGGAGGGAGCGAGTGACACGCTGAAAGAAAAGTGTGCGTGGAATACTGTGGAAGATATCATTCGGCCTCAAAGTAAGTCATTTGTACAAGGTTCTATGGATAAGGTATGCTAAGCTAAATTAAGCTCATAGTACTCAACATTATGAAGAAGCTTTACTATAAGATCAACCTAAAAATCGAGAAAAAAAATCGGCTGTTCATTGTCAAAGATCTACTCTAACTTATAATGAATGTAAAAACATTTATGATGTTTAACAAATATGTATCATATTGAAATTATAATTATAGTACCAAATAAATTAAAATTTCTGAAAGTGAAAGGGCTTCTATTGAATCATTCTCTTGGAAGTGCACTGATATCATTTTCTGCCGACTCTCTGATGACTTATAAAAACTCCAAATAGCATCAAGACATTTTATTTCAATGATATCTATCTCGTTCTCAGATATCGTCCACATGTACAAATGGCTGACTGTCTACGTCCTGAAGATGACGGCGGAGAAGGTGGCCAGGCTGAAGAGTGAAGGGAAGAACAACTTCGAAGCCAAGAACGACTCGCAGACTTACAACGCGGTTACACTGTCCATGGTCTATGGAGAGGTGAGTTCGCCGGTTACACACACTAAGCAATAGTGTGAAAATATGTTCCCATAAAGCAAATGGCTTCTTCTATCAAACCGCTCAACAGTTTTTAGTTTAATCTTAGAAGTAAAACTTGCGTTATAATTAAACACGGGAATACTCACGTAAAAATTAAGTCGTCTACTACGACTAGCGCGAGCGCGTCACGTTTGTAAACTCGCCTGATGAAGGTCACCGAATGTGACCGAAACTATTCGTAGTAGACGACTTAATTTTTACGTGAGTATTTCCGTGTTTAATTATAACAAAAATGTGTGAAAACCACGTTAGTTTCCATAGTAAAACTTGTGTCTTTGCAGTTTTACTGGTTTAAAAATACCTTCTATGTATTGGATACCTGTATTTGAATCTGTACAAGTATAAGTATACCTTCTTATGGGCGCCGCCAGGATTACTTTCAGGGGGATGCATCTGCATCTACACATTATGCTATTAACTAATTTAAAATATAGAAAATATGCGTGTAACTTAAGAATAAATGATAATAAATGTAATGTCAAATTCAAATCGCGCGGGTATTTTAAATGGCGCCATCAAACTCGACCTAAAAAACATGTATTTTTTACAAGTGCACCTCCTTGCACCCTGCTGCCGGCGCCCATGTACCTTCTATGTTATTTTTGAGATTCCATAACAAACGAAATAATCCTTTGTCGTCAAATTTTGATCAAACTTGTATCTTTTGTTGTGAAGTTACTTTTGCATTAGATAAAGCTAAATAAATAACTAAATGTGTATTCGATTCGTTTCCAGAACTACGTCCTGAATCATTTCTACAAGTCGGCTTTAGAGTTGGAAGACGCGGCCTGCCGAGACGTGCTGTTAACACTGGTGTCGCTGTACGGGGCCTTCCTGCTTGAGAAGCATCTGGCGACGCTTTATATTGTGAGAAACACACTTATGTACAACCGTCTAGATGTGATTGAAGTAATGTGCGATAAGTTTACAAAATTCGATTTATTGAATCACATTCACGTGTCGTTACTTTGTAAAAATTCATTTCAAAAAAATATTGATCAATTTATTTTCTAGTGAATCGTGAATAGTGAATTGTGAGTAGTGAATAGTGAATAGTGAATGAGTCATCGTAAAAACTAAAAACGCTAAATACTCTAAAAATGGATAAAAAGATTTACACAAAAAATCAGTTGAAAACAGTTTCTTGGAACTGCAATATATCGTATCCGTTTCGTATCTATGGTTTCTTGTTAAAAATTAATTTAGTTTTGATAACAATATAACGAGGATATCCCTTCCAGGGCGGCTACTTCTCCGGCCCGCAAGGCCTCCTCCTCCGCGACGGCGTCCTGTCCCTGTGTCGGTCGGTGTCCCCGCAGGCGGTCGGTCTCGCGGACACTCTGGCGCCGCCCGACTACTGCCTGCGGTCTGTGCTGGGACGTGCGGATGGAGAGGTAATCACTATTCACCCCTTTTTTTTATCACTATTCACCCATTTTTTTATTGGGCTTGTCGCTAAGCGACCACATCGCCCTGTTATACCAACAAAACACCTACAAACCTACATACACTTGCAATTATAAGAAAACGAAAATAAAACACATTTTGCAATCTGTAGGCCTTTTTTTTTTGTGACCCAGGGAAAATCCTTTATGGATACCACGCCCGCCCCGGGGAGGGCAGGGTGGTTATGTGGGAGTCTCCGCCCTAGTGGCGGCATACCCACTAAAAACCCTGGGAAGTTCCTCCAGGCAATGGACGGAGCCACGGGCCCATTAAATCACCGCAGCCCCGCCCAGCCTATGTCCGCCGTGAGGCAGACCCACCTCGGGTAGGGGGTGGCCACCCCCTCCCACTTCGTGGCGACGCGTCGGAACATCAGACGCGTCGACCACCCTGGAGGGCCCAATGCGAAGCAGCGGGTGTCCCCGCACCCGCCACTTCAGGCCCTCCTAGCGGAGACCGAGTGCGAGCCTTACTGGCCCGACTGGCCTGACTCGCCCCCGTGTCCGCTCTTCTCTCTGCGGAGCGGGTGAGAGAAAGGGTCCCTCTCTCTCTTCCGCTCTCTCCCTCTCGGGGACTCGACCGCCGCTACCCGGACTATCCAGAACGCTGGCCGAGTCTACCCCTCTGGAGGGCACAATGTGCCCCCCGTCGTCGTCCGCAGACGACCCCGAGCCCTACACGTTCCCTCTCCACGGAGAGGTATACGGGAGGGCTCCTAGGCCCAGACCGCCGCTTCCCGGAATGTCCAGGGCGCCGGCCCGAGCCTCCACCTTTAGGGTTCCTCTTAGTTTCACCGGGCAAGGCGGCCCGGCTACTTATCCCCCCCGCCACGGAAAGGCGGTTACCCAATTCGGAGGGGCAATCTGTAGGCCTAACACAACTTCGACGTAAAAATGTACGCCATTTACGCCCCTGACGGGCGTAAATGGCGTACACTTTTCTATCAGATACCCGCTACGTATTTTTACGTCAAAGTTGTGCTAGTAACACTGTTCATTTTTGAAGTTCTCGTTCTGAGTGTCCGTTTATTATAATAATATATCCACGTTTTACCATCAACTCGCCTGTTGGTAAGCGACGATGTGATCCAAGACGAAGCAGATTTAGAATTCCTTTTTATCTTTAAAAAGGTGACTTGATCGAGGATTTTTTTTTATTTTCTATAACTGTTTAATTTGATGATTGATTAATTTTAAATGATTAACTGATTAATTTTAACTGATAAAATTTACTTTCTCAAGGTTTTTTTTTCAATCTTTTGAATCACTTGTTATTTGTTTACAGGCATACAAGCACATCCAGAGCAGCGTGATGACGTACCCGGGCTCGCTGGCGCGGCCCGAGTGGTGGCGGGACGTCGTCTTCTGGAACTCTTACGTTCCTAGCAAGCTGTAGAAGGCTGTAGAAGATAACCTATAATCTCGGCAGGCTTAGCACGAGCCGGGGACACGTTGTCTTTCCACCGTTTTTATCCCCGCATAATTGTGACAAACCTAGGATATAAATGTTTATGTTTGTCTCTTTCTTTCTTGACAAAAACGAAAAGACAATCTGTCCACGGCCAATACAAAGCCTGCTGGAGTAGAAGAAAAATAACAAGATAACACACGTTCAATTTATTGTGGAAAATGTCACATATTGCCAGATACGATATACTCAATAGTTTTATATTCATATTCTATAGCACAAGTTGAAGTAACACATTTGCGTGTTACTCCAACTTGGGCGTTTTTTAAGAACAAAAAAAAATGTATCTTGTTCTAAATGTTAATGTTTTATTTTGAATGACACAGAGCAACATATTTACTAAGAACAATATTTTATTGTATGATGAGTTATAAGGAAAAGGTATGCTAAGCCGAAAAGAACTCATAGTACTCATTATTATGAACAATTTTTACTATGGGACTAACCCCGAAAAAATAAGACAAAAATCAGCTGTCGAGTGTCTTTGACATTTTTAACACGCATATACATATTAGCTTCACCTGTATGTTTGTAACCGACTCCTTTGGGCGCGATTTTGACCCACTTTAAACAGCTGGATTTCGTTCAAACTTTGTAGATATATCGAGGATCGATGACAATAAATTATTATACAAAAAATAAAAAAAATATACTAGATAAAAATATAAATAAATTAAAATTATTATATGAAGCTAATAAATTGTGTTTTTGCTCCGAACGCGATTTCTACGATTACTGTTAGCTAAGCTGTGACTCGGTACGCGAATGTGACTACTGCTGGCTAAGCTGTGGTTCCCCACGGCTACTGGTACATATTCTGCTACGTGCCGCGTTTGTCAAAGAGCGATGACAATGCGTGTTTTTTAGTTTTTCAAACTATTCTATATTATTCTATGGAACACAATTTTTTTCAAGTTTGGTTCTATAGTAAAGTGGTTCGTAATGATGAGTACTATGAGCCCTTTTGGTCTTAGTATACCCTCTCCTTACAACCCTGTATAACTTAGTTTTAAGTATACTATTTACCTGACATGCAAATGTAAAGAACTAAATAATTGTGATAGATATTTAAATAATCTTGTGTAATTTTTTCGGTGCCAGGGTAGTTGTTGTTTTTTGAAACATGTTTTATATTTTATTAAAGTAATTATTTTGTTAACAGATTCTATTATTTTAGCACCTGATTACATATCATAATCATCTTCATCATTACATAATAAAAAAATTCCTAGAAAATTTCCAGGAATATTTTGTTGAGAGATTTAGAATTTTTTTTGGAGAATAATTCTTCCATTTCAAAATACATAACTTATTTTATGTACCTACTTGGGTTTATTACTGTAGAAAATGTCAATGATGATCTTCTTTAAAAATATAAATCGCTGTTCGTTTGTCTCATTCAAAAGTCGAGTCGTCGTGCTGGACCGATTTTTAATAATACCTATATTTTTTTTTTGTGTTCGCTCTAATATAGTAATTAAAAGTAAAAAAGCAGCGGGTGAAACCGCCGGATGTAGTTAGTGATTAAATAAAATAGCGCTACCCCTAATTCAGCCTGTAGTAAATACGTTTTTTATTCCAATTGGCTTGTGGGAGTTTAGTAATTGAGCTCTGCATACTGAATTAGAAGCAAATTAGACGTCAATCAGTGGAAAGGTGGAGGCACGGAACGGAATAACTAAATAGCTTTGAGAATATTAGAATGTTGCCTCTTCAGTGTGTGATGTTGAAAGTTATAGCAGTTTGTGTTTTTGTGGCTTCGTAAGTAAAGTACCTACTTGCTTAAGTATTTTAATATTGTTTCAATTTAATAATATACGCCTATATTAAAGTCAGGGATGGTGCAGAATGTTGTTTGTACAGCACGTGATGTTGAAAGTAATAGCTGTTGGAGTTCTCGTAGCTTGGTAAGTTTTTGATTATTTGGATTTTGTTTTTAATTTAATTAAGAATACACCCATATTGAAGCCAGAGTTTGGGTTTTGGCGATAATCAATAATTTTATCGAATTAGTAAAACCAAAATACCTACTAAACCTTAAAGTACAAGTCCCTCTGGCTGCGTCATAGCACAGAATATTTGCTAAAAGTTATTTAGTTCTGACGCTTGACGCTCTTCCTCAGGGAGAAGATGACAGAGTATTTGATAGTGTAAATAATGCATAAATGGATAAAATAAGCTCTTATTTCCCAGTGTCCAAGCAAATACATCAGCTATCTACCCCGAGCCGCCGCGCCAGGACCTGCAGTTCGTCCTCCTGGACGCGCTGGCGACGCTGACGCGGCGGCGCGACGTGTCCTGCGCAGCGGTCGTGTGTGATACCGTGTATCTGAATGTCTTTGATGGAGCCTTGTTTCGGAGGATGGCTAGGGTGCCTTATGTTATGGTATGGCTTTGAAGTTTTACATCGTAAAAGTTCGTCATAAATCACAATACCAAAGTTCCATTAAAGGTCTTTTCGCCAAACAACATGGAACGTTTCAAAAAAGGTCTACGAGCACCTCTCCGGGCTGGCAAAGTATCATCAAGCTAGTGTTGCAGATGTTCGTAGGCGGCGGTTTGGCTTACCATCATTCTGGCCGTCCGCTTGTTTGCCGCTCTTATAAATGTATTCACTTATATAAAAAAAAAAAAATAGTAAGGTAAATGATTTAGCGATCGAAGGAACCGAGAAAGGTTTGAATACGAGAACAATACAAAGTTAGCTTCAAACTATTACAAAGGAGCCGCTCTTGCCGCTGAAACAACATTCAGGTTATCTTCTGGGGACTTGATGTTTAAAAATTTTGTACAGACTATGGATACACCGCGGCCGGTTTAAACCGCGGTAAGAATCACCCTGTACTGTTTCTGAATGGCTTCTTTCGCACCACAGTGGTTGAAGCAGTGTTAATGTCCCAACGTATATTTTTAGGTCACGTAGTACGACTACAGTTACATTATCACAACGCTACCATGAAATGATTTTGTAGTTTTGACTTCACTTTCTATTTATGTGTATCTTCGCAGACCGTAGTAGAAGACCGAGAAGACTTGCTAGCTCCGAACTATTACACGCTGGAGTCGCTGAGAGCGGCCAGGAAGGATGGATGCAACGTTTACATCATTCTTCTGGCTAATGGGTATCAGGCGGCGAACCTTTTAAAGTTTGGAGACAGGTAAGAAAAAGGATAAAAAAATTGTATTTTAAATGCTATTTTTAATTACATAAAGTACAGTAAAAGAAAGCCGTGCAGTTCAGTGGAAAGTGATTTACATAATAATGATCGGAGACGCCTGTTCTGTAGTAATTTTGAAGTGGCTCTCAAACAAAGTTGCTAGTTTTTTTACCAGGCGCTTAGCAACTGAAAATGCTACGATAATCGCTACAAAATAAGTTTATAAGGAAAGGGTATGCTAAGGGAATAAAATCAGCCATGGGGTACATATATCGTCGGCATAGTGCAAGAAGTAATTAACTGCAAAATGTATCAAAATACGTGAAATATTCCAGGCACCGAATAATAGACACGAGGGCCAGATTCCTCATACTCCACGACTTCAGGCTGTTCCGTAGCGAGCTGCATTATCTTTGGAAGAGGATCGTCAACGTAATATTCCTGAAGTATCATATGCAAGTTGCAGGCGTTCAGAACAACAAGGCTTGGTTTGATCTGACTACTGTGCCTTTTCCTAACCCTATACGGGTAAGTACGTAAGTAGGGGTCAAAGCAGAAGAAAACACGATTTGATGCATGATCTAATAAAAGAGCGTGTTCTTGTAGCATAATTAGATGAGTATTTGGATGTAACCGTATCGTCTCCCAGGACATTTTGGTTTCTACTAAGGTGTGTCATCGACGCAGATTCGAATCAAAACAAAATCGTGCCAACAGACCAAAAAACTTTCTCTTGTGAAGGTTCGATATGGACTGAAAATAATACTAAAGGGCTATGTTGATTTTCCAACTAAGTCAAATTAAAGAGATCAATTTCGAATTCGTTTGTCCCGGCAGCCCGGCACAGTCATATTAATTATCAATTTTCAGAGTTTTCTAGTACCGCGTCGAGTGGACATCTGGCGCAACGGCAAGTTTCACTACAACAGAGCTTTGTTCAAAGACAAGACGAGCGACCTGAAAGGGGAGACCCTCAACGTGGTCTACTTGGAGCACGTGCCTTCGGTTGTCGTTACTCAGAACAATGTTACTAAGAAGGTTGGCGGAATCGAAAGCGAAGTAAGTTATATATTGCAAGAGTTTAAAGTGGGCTCGAAGGACCAAAAAGATAAAGTTGTGAAAAAGGTGTGATCTTGACTGATTTACTTAGTTTTAGAGTTCGTAGCCAAAATGTAATCTTTGGCACTGGAAGCCCTTCGTTTATAATCTAAAGAAATACTGCGCTCGTTCTCTCTTTCAACCACTAAGTACAAATACGTAAGTCGATCGCGAGTTATAATTTCTTTTGTTACAGATTCTAAATACCCTAGCGCAGAAAATGAATTTCATACCCAAGTTGTACCAGCCCCCAAATGCAGACCTCCATAAATGGGGGCAGAAACAACCTAATGGGTCTTTCTCCGGACTCCTCGGCGAAATGGTGAACGGTCACGCGGACATGGCTCTGGGGAACCTTCAGTACAACCCTTACCACTTGGAGCTGACGGATTTGAGCATACCGTATACGTCACAATGCTGGACTTTTGTAACACCAGAGGCACTGACTGATAATTCTTGGAAGACGCTTATTTTGCCTTTCAAGTATGTTTTTTTTTGTTGTTACGTTTGTTTCATCCTTGGAATCCTAGATAGGATAGGACCTAAATTTTTAGCAAGATATTCGTGAAAATAAGCTTTTTTATAGAACAATAGTCACTTTTCAGTAAATTATGTGCTAGTCACTAAGATAGCCGAACCGAACTATTCTAATTATTGTTTCTGTTTGTTACTAGACTTTACATGTGGATAGCAGTTCTCCTAGTACTTCTGATAACTGGGGCTATATTCTACGGACTTGCTACATACTACAAAACCTTACAGCACTACAAAAAGGACTACAAGAATTCAGCTACAACGAAACTTGTAAAGAAACAAGAATATTTCGAAGGTAATCTTTGCATTTCTTTACGTCGTCATTTGCATTTAAATGGTCTAACAACCTTTTTGAACCGAGTTGACCTTTGACGAGACGAGACGTGTCAATCTTCAAACCATTTTCGACTTTATTCCAAGTTTGTTACGGCCAATTGTAAAACCTGTTTGTTTAGCAATCATACAAGTGCATATACTGACAATAAACAAACCTTACTTTTCCAGACGAGAAACCAGTCGGCCTCTACTTGTTTGGCGAAATAATTAACAGCATCCTTTACACGTATGGAATGTTACTCGTCGTGTCCCTACCTAAGTTGCCTACAGGCTGGTCCCTTAGACTCCTTACGGGGTGGTATTGGCTGTACTGCATACTTCTGGTTGTTTCTTACAGAGCTAGCATGACTGCTATCTTAGCTAACCCAGCTCCAAGAGTCACGATCGACACTTTAACGGAGCTAGTCTACAGTAAGGTGACCTGTGGAGGCTGGGGCAGTGAAACGAAGCAGTTTTTTGTCAACTCCCTTGATGAGATCGGTCAAAAAATTGGAGAAAAATTCGAAACAATAGATGATCCTATGGATGCAGCCAATAAAGTCGCGCAAGGGATTTACGCGTACTATGATAATAGAGATTTTTTAAAGTACATCAGTGTGAAACGGAAAAATTCCATGGTAATGCGTTCTCTTGAAAGTAAAGAGGACAATTCGACTAATGAAACGTTTACGCTCGTCCCAAAGGCGGACTCTGAGAGGAATTTGCATATAATGTCCGATTGCGTCGTCCACATACCTATATCGATAGGGTTCCACAAAAACTCTCCCTTGAAGCCTCTTGCAGATATCTACATGAAAAGAGTGGTAGAGGTGGGGTTGGTTGAAAAGTGGCTCAATGATGCCATGGAACCTATAAGAGCGTTGGAAACAAATGAAGAGGAAATCAAAGCTTTGATGAATTTAAGGAAACTGTATGGAGCTTTTGTTGCTTTAGGAATAGGTTACGCTTTGAGTGCTATTGCTTTGATTGGAGAACTCTTACATTGGCACTTAATAGTGAAGAGAGATCCTAACTTTGATAAGTATGCAGTAGATTTGTACTACCTGAGTAAAAATAAGAAGCAGTGATACAATTGACTCTGTATTACAAATTAAAATAAGAAGCAGTGATACAATTGACTCTGTATTACAAATTAAAATTATGTACATCAATTCAACATGATTTAGACTTTGAATACTTATAATGTTCAGTCGGATGTTTAGTCTTATAAAGTTTACAGTAATTAGAGTTCTATTTCATAATTAGAGCCTTGTGCTAGAGATTATAAATAAAAATATTATCTAAAATTAACAGTAATTATTTTGTTACAATTAACATTAATCATATTCCTACAAATGGCAGTATCTTCTCCCTATCATTGTGTAAGACCACAAAAAATATAGTTTTTCTCTACATTTACATGTCATAATAATTATTACTAATTCAGGGTTATTCATAAAGAGTATGCTAAGCTGAAAAGGGCTCATAGTGCTCATCATTATGAACAACTTTTACTATGAGACCAACCCGAAATTCGCGAAAAAAATCAGCTGTTCCATAGAAAACTGTCAATGACACTCGACAAAATGTATGGAACAGATTTTTTTTTCGCGAATCTGTGTTGGTCCCATTGTAAAAGTTGCTCATTCGGCTTAGTATACCCTTTATGAATAACCCTGTATAGGGTTTACAGAGTTAGACTGACGTGTTACCAAGCTGAAAGAAACTCAATGCACTAATTATACTTAATAATGAATGCAGTAAGCTTCTTTATGCTTGAGAACAGTATTACATGACACCTTTTATTTATAAATTGGATATCGGACATATTCAAGCACAACATTATTAAATTAACTTAAGAATACAACCATAGATTATGTAGTTAAAGTACACATAAGAGCCGCACTTTTTGTCTATAATTACTTATTTTTGTTCTAAACCTGGAGGTAGTACTCCCTCAGGGGCGTTTTCTAAAATCCATGGATGTTGCAACACACTATGCAATGGCAGTCTCTCCTCTGGATCAATTACTAACAGTTTTCCTATCAAATTCTTTGCTTTATCTGATACATAATCTGGGTATTTGATGATGACATATTTGATTTTCTTAAATGTGTGAGAGTTGTCCTTGGAGTCAAAAGGCGGGAGGCCAACAAGGAGCTCGTAGCATAACACACCGAGACTCCAAATGTCTACTTGGTAACTGTGAGGTTTACCGTCAATCATTTCAGGGGACAAATAGTCCAGCGTTCCACAAAGGGTCATTCTCCGCGACGACAGAGAGTGAACGGACCAGCCGAAGTCAGCAACTTTCAATTGTAAATTGTGTCCAAGCAATAAATTCTCTGGCTTTATGTCTCTATGAATCACTTTTTTGTCATGGCAGTATATCAGAGCTTTTGTGAGGTCTCGGACATAAATTGCGGCGGTTTTCTCGTCGAAGCGACCTCGCTCTTTTAACAGCTTGTACAAGGCACCATTTTTAGCGTATTCCAAAATTAGATATATCCTCTTTTCGTCGTGGAAATACCCGTACATGCGAAGAATGTTCGGATGGCGAAGACGACATTGGATCTCCACTTCTCGGCGCACTTGATGTTCGATGGCAGAGTCTAATATCTGGCTTTTGAAGAGTACTTTCAGAGCGACTACGTAATGAGACTCCTTTTCGCGAGCTAAATACACGTTTCCAAATTTACCTTTGCCGAGCGCACGTCCTAAGTCGAAGTCTGTAATAGCCCAGGATTTTTTCTTGTCTACCTTGGGTTCAGGTTTGGAGGTGGAGGGTTGTTCCTTGTTGTCGATCTGGTTAGTTTTAGCCGCGAGCGGGCGGCAAGGGACTGGCACAGCAGGCACTTTGAAGCTATCCATGGGCACTTTTTGCACATTCGTAGAACAACCACACACAGGGCGACCAGCGGTTATGGGATGGTTCTCTTTACAGCGACATTTTTCTTTGTTCATGATCACGTAACGAGGGTCTATTAATGAAAATAATCTTTTTGATAACAAGATTATAGAGGAAAATGAAACGAATAAATAAAAATTGAATTCAAAAGTTTAACGTATTTTGTCGACGTCGAGAGAATTTTTTATTGCAAAGTTGCCAGACGTAATTTTTAAAATATTCCTACACAATAAATTTCCTCGCCAAAGTTGTGGGTCAATGGTGTTTACAATTTAGGTCGTTTTTAAAACATTCACAAAAAAAATCGGTTGTCTGTAAAGTCGGTTTACTGACGATAGTTGAACGTGACAGCGTCATGAGAAAATACTGATGGAATGGTTTCATTTTTCAAAAATAGATTATAGGAAATCACAATTTCACTCAGAGCGAGGTAACGCCTCATCGAGGTAACGGCACATACGTCACACTTTTTTCGTACTTGCACCCGGCTCCGTCGAAATAAAAGACGATAACACGTCAAAAATCCTAACTACTCGAGCGATTGCATCAACTTTATTGCAATACCTAATTAAACTCTCTTCTCGTCTGGTCGAAGCAACGAGTGCCCAAAACGCTGCTGGCCTCTATCTCACCCAAAGACTGACTATCGCCATTCAACATAGTAATGGAACCAGCGTTTTGGGAACAATTCTCACAGGCAGTGGTCTTTTAGATTAGTTTAGTTTTGTTTTAAAATAAATTACACAATTTTAATCAGGTAAATTACATAAAAAAACAAAAAAGGGAAAAAGACATAAGTCTGGCAATGGTGAAGGATGAGATGATACAATAAAATGACAAATGACATTGACAGTGACTTAATTGACCTACGACACGTTTTGACCAGTGCTGCTAGAGCTACCTAAGTAACGAAAAATGTTACATGTATAGGACCCTTCGTTGGTTACATATCCGCTACTATAATGTTGTTCAATGTGTAAAAAACCCCATAGAATGCTAGAGCACTAATGGCTTGAAGGGTTAATTCACGGAATTGTTAAACACAATCTACACAAGAACATTATTTTTACAAAACAAAAAACAAAAACCGACATCAAAAGACCGACTATTGAGTTCATCTATTTGTCGAGCACGTACTTCATGCAAATTTAAGACTTATATGGTTTTCTCATGGATACCATTAACAGAACTGGACTAAATTGAAATGGGACCAAATGGGAAGCGTCAGCTTTCTAATAAAAAAAGAATCATCAAAATCGATTCACCCAGTCAAAAGTTATGAGGTAACAAACATAAAAAAAAAAAAAATACAGACGAATTGATAACCTCCTCCTTTTTTGAAGTCGGTTAAAAAATAACAATCATTCTTTCATGTAACTTTCGTTACTATTTTACTCGGCAAACGTTCCTTTTTTCAAACTTATTGTAGCAGCACTGAAAAGGTTAACCCAAACAAAAAACTGGCAGGGTAATTAAAATAATAAAATAAATAACCGTAAAGTTCACAAAACGTTTTATGATTAAAATAACATCATACTAAAATTATAATAAGTTGTGTGAAAAATACAAAGGTACTGGAACAGAAACTATTTACGAGCACAAATAAAAGTTAGAGGTCATTCTTGTCATACCTGTTGAAAGACCTGTAAATTGTATTTTTTCACTAAAATATGCCTGTATAATCTACAAAAATCGTTGGGAACATTAGCCCGTAGCCGGAACCTTATATTATTCCTTTGGGCTGTCCCGATTATCATTCAGAGTTATAACATTAATAAAGTGCACCGAACCTACTGTGACGTTATTTTGAGGTTATAGTGACTATTTTTACTATTCAAAATTAATTTTCAAACGTTTTATGAGCATTCCTGTAGCTAACACCAAGATTTTCTTGATTAAATGTTTCCGTGGCTATTCCTGGAAAAATATATTATAATATCACCGCTTACATTAGGCAGGTTCAGACAAACAGTTCATCAGAGTAAATAGGCGAACAAAATGTAGGTTGTAATTTAGTGTTTCCATCATAAGTTTCAGTTCATCTAAAGACGATGTCTGATGATGCGGAGCAACAAGCTGAAGAGATTGAAGTCTTGAAGTCAATATATGAAGGAGATAATAATTTCAAGCAAGTTGATGCTAAAACTTACCAATACAAGGTCAGTATGTAAATTGAACTAAATAAAAGTTGTCAAAGACTCAGAAGAGGTGAGAAGTACCCAGTAATTCATTTATCCATTCTTTGCTTTCCAAAATACTTCTCTTTAAAATTAAGTTTCTTATATCTTTGCCTAATAATGCTTTAAAAATGTATTTTTTACCTACTTTTAATTTACATACAAGTTTTTTATTAATAGGAAAAATAAAAAACCAACCCACAAAATAGTTTGCCTTGGTATAGACATAAATTCTGACTGAATTACACCTCATCATCAGAAATCTTACATACACTTAAATAAAATAGTCAACCTTCCTTCTGGCAAGTCAACAGACAAAATAATAATAAGATTTAATTTATTCCAGTACATAGATGGAGAAAAATCATTTATTGTGGAGATTAGCTGGGGGCCCACATATCCAACTGAGAAACCTGCCTTCAATTTAGACATATTTTACAATCAGCATTTGTAAGTACTTTTTGTAATTTTAAAATTATATCATTACTAAAAATGTTGTCTATTGAGAAATCTATTTTCTAGACATCATCTATTTAAACACTTTGACTGCGGGAAACACATACCTTATGTTTTCCTTTGTGCGACGTGAGTGCGGCTGCACACGCCAGGCGCAAAACAATGCATTTTACTATTAGCCGCACCTCAGGCAAGCACATGTGATTATTAGCTGCATTCAAAGTGTTACGAGTAATTTTGATGCTAATTCTTGAATCTAGTAGAAACGAAGAGTAATTTTCACATTTTATCATGTGACTGTTGCTTGGTCACATTCTAGACAAAGTAGCTATGCCTAGAGTCAAGACTTTTCTTGGTCTATGAGTTTATTTTCAGGTAATAGACAGTAAATAATTGCCATTACAATGTACCCAAAAGTACATAGAAACAATAGTTTTCTAACCAGTTCACAATATTCGAAAGTTAATTAATCTAGACAAATTCTAAAATTCCAGAATACAGCCAGTAAAAGAGAAAATCCTTTCAATAGTGAATGAAGAAGCGGACCAATGGGTTGGATGCGCTATGACATACACTCTGTTCGAGT
This sequence comes from Alcis repandata, assembly GCA_949125135.1. Taxonomy (NCBI): domain Eukaryota; kingdom Metazoa; phylum Arthropoda; class Insecta; order Lepidoptera; family Geometridae; genus Alcis; species Alcis repandata. The sequence goes on along the minus strand of OX421226.1, from coordinate 1,307,425 downwards.
GTCTAAAGGAGAAAGTGCCGGAAATATTAGCAGAACAGGTGGAGGAAGCCGTTGTGGCTCGAGTAGAGAAGATAGCTATTATTGAGACGGACCAGGTATGCAACACTTTAATAGGAGTCTTCTGGAGTAGATAAAAAGAGACAAATTTAGTGAATTAATTATTATTCTGGAGGACACAAAGCTCTTTATTATTATTTTTAGGGTTTGGAACCTCCTTTGGGGAAAAACCCTCATGGTGAGACTTGTGCGTCTGTCCATCTGTATGTCACAGCCAATTATTTCAAGAACTATAAAAGCTAGCACCTAAATTTGGCATGACCTGCATGACACTAGAAATAATGTAAACTGCCACATATTGTAAAAAAAATGCTATTATATAGATCTGTACGTGTAAATTGGGTCCTGAAATGGAGATCTAAAATTTTAAAGCCAAGCAATGTCATGTGGGGTATCAAATGAAATTTATCAATATGCACATTCAAAAACAACGTATTTTTTAAATAGGTTAATCTCTTTTTCCAGGTCGATAAGAAAATAGTAGACAAAAAAGAGCAACTAACGAAGGCCCAGAAGCGGCGCGTGTGGGACCGCGCCGAGATGGGCCGCGGGGGGGAGAAGCCGCGCGGGTGGGACTGGGTCGACATCGTCAAGCATCTGTCGCAGGTGAGTGACGTCACGAGCTGCTCGCTAGGATGATAGTACCAAAATAGAGGATTGTTTATGCTATTGAGTGACGAGACGAGCAAATCGCTCGCCTGATATTAAACTTCACGTTTGCCCATAGCAGGTCTGGACCTCCCAGAATTTTGAATTAGGATTTAAAACCCTGCGCGGCACGGAACTGCGCTCGTCACCCTGAGATATAAGATGTTTAATCTTCTATTTGCCCTGAAATTACCACGCATTATTGTTGTGGCTAACCTTTGCACCAGGTACGAGCCGAAAGTCCAGAATTTCTGTTAATCAAAACGTTTTCTTCCAGGCACCTCACCACCAAGCAGCGACATCATGACACGACTGATCGCAGCGTATCCAACCTTCCATCCGAGCTGTGCTATCATCTACCCGTCACCTGTCAGCCGAGCTGTGGTCAGACGCCTAACGTGTCTCGATCGTCGAATCACGACACAGCGCGTATTGCCGCTTGACGCTTAGTCGAATATTTTGACTGGAACTAAACTGAAAAAAGTTGACAGGATTAAAATGATCTGCATCTATTTTTATTTCAATAAATAAGAAAAGGATGGGGATATTTTTATAGCTGTCAAGTTTAGTTCAGGGGCGTACTGTGAACTCTTACCACGAGCCTTTAGTTTTGGCTTTTATCTCGCTCTGTTAACTAGAGAAAAAGTAAGAGAGAAGCGAACGCGATTCAGCTCAGGCTCGCGCTAAGAGCTCAGTTCGGTCCCAGGAATGGTAACAAAGTTATAAGCAATATATTAACGGTACTGTTTTGTATTCTGATCTGTATATTATTTTTACCTATATCTAAATTAAATTGTTAAACATAGCTTGTGATATGAATTTATTATTCCGTTGTAGATAGGCGTCTCAAAATAGTTCTTCTTTTAAAAGACTGCTTTTAAATTGTTACTAAATTGTACATTGCTAACTGAATTACAATTTAAATTATGTTTAGGAAATGTATATTATATTTTATTTATGGATGTATGGTGGTGTTTTCATGCAACTTCGTTTTACGTACATGGCGAGACGTAAGTCAGTCAACAATGTAGCAGTATTGATCGATTGGACTGTAGATAAATAGAATATGCTTTGCATATAAGTGTAAATAAGTTCGTGACAGCCAAACGGCCCTGGTGTCAAGAGTTTTTAACCACATCGAGAATAGAAATCTAGATTTATTTATCATTTTATTTCATGCACTAAACATAGGTACTTTTTTTTTAAATGATCTTTATTCAACATAACAATATTAAACTTATAAAAATAGACATAGTATAATCACACAATATAATTTACTTAATTTTAATTTGACTTGACAGGCTAATGACGCCTTTATTAGTCTTTTAACAACAATAGTATGTTGGGTTTTTATTAGATAATATTTTTTCAACTTAAAATTAGTATAGTTATCTATAAGTACAGATAAATTATGTTACATTATTATAAGTCTTTTGTTCCAGATTGATTTTTACCAGATGAACGTAGGTACTAAGTGCAGGCTTATCTGATCACTGATTCTTTTGAGGGCCCATTCCCATTTTAGGCTAGTTGTGTCTTTGATTACACCGTGACTATCAGGAGAGTTCTGACCGCCTAGTTGTATTGTCTTTGATAACACCGTGACAAGTGGCCGTGGAGAGTTCTAGCCGTCTAGCGTGTGATTCTTGTTAACCATAATTGTTAAGCAATGCACATCGGTACATCGTACTATATTACCATCAGGCGTTATCGAATGAGAATAGAAAACCATAAAATCAGATTTTAACAACCGAGAAAAGAGAAATTGCATTTTAGAAGTGGAATTGACGTTTGTTATTGAAACCAATTACCGGTGATAATTTACGTGACACGGTTTTATTTTCTTATTCCATCCGTATTTTTTTGGTTTCAAAAATTATCGACCTAGCAGGCTGATTCAGCAATCCGAACATCGAATGTATTCGACGATCTTCGCTTCCGCCTTCGGAAAGAATCGAAGGCGGAAATTTATCGCGATTCATATTGTCGGAACGTGGTCGGATTTTTTTCGAATTTATAATGTCAAATTTCGGAAAGATTTGACATATTATTTCCGAAGGCGGAAGACTTTTCAGAGATAATCGTCGAATACATTCGATGTTCGGATAGCTGACTCAGCCGGTGTACCAGACTTAGAAAGGATAACAAATTATACCTAACTAGCTGACCCGACAGACGTCCTGTCTTAAATATGAATATTGAATTCGAATCGTCTTAAATTGTCTAATGTTTCGCATTTAACTTCATTATTTTTTTCTTTCATAAGAACCTTCTGACAATAATTAATACAACAAAAAAGAATTAGCGACATTGTTCCATCCGTTCACGCGTGATGCGATGAGCAAGGGAAATAGAGATTCATTTTTATAAATATAGATTATTATTACGATGTAGGTATGAACCTAGGAAATCAATGACTACCCCGCTTTTAACTGTTTTTTTGGTATCATTATTCTCATAAAATCAATGAATCCAGCAATGAATACACCTATTATTTCATCTAGCAATATTATCATCACAATGAAAATGCTAATCTAAAAACCGTTCCGCTTAAAGGATTCTTCTAATTACAAGTTTTGCAGAAAATCAATGTTAACTGGTACGAGTTGCATTGTACAGTTTTTATGGAACCCTACAGCGCGTGGCTGGCGCGGGTCGGTAACATTTGAACTTTGTAAAAAGTAAGTATAAGTACTTATGTAGTTAGTAAGTTTTTAATATTCATATGTAGCTGGCAAGCACGCTTCTACCTGAAGAACTATTCCATTACGGTATCTACTGGGTGTGGACTGTGGAGGAAATTAAAACGCTTAGATGATAGATAATAATCATAATTACTTAGGTAGGTTGATATGATGTAAAGTCGCGGACAAAAATAAAGATAAATTAATAAAGAGCGAGAGTGAAAAAAATCGTAAGTACCTACTGCGGATTTATTTTGGGGCCAACCACTTTCTGACCCCTAGCGTAATTACAATAGAAAATGTATGAAAAATAAGTAGCACAGCGTCACTTTCGTACATTTAATCAGGCTTAAACGAAAAAGGATTTTCATACATTTTATAGGTAGGTGTACACTGACACACTGTACGTGTACGTAGATACTTACCGTGTACCGAGTTTTGCATGGGATTCCTACCGACCGACTGATTTAAAAGCAAACTGACAAGCAATTCCGAAAACAAAGTCAGTAAATAGTATTCTACTTATTGGTTTACTATCTTCCATCTACCACTTTTAGCCGGACTTTTTATTTTAATTGATATCTTGACGCTCTCTTTTCGTAGATCATAGAGAACAAGACAAACTAGGTAAGTAGGTACCTACGAGTACCTAGTTTTGTGTAGGTAGCAAAATAACACTTAAATTTTCAACACACCAAATGAAAAAGCTAACTGACAACACCCTCTATAAGCATTAACTCTATATTACCTACCTACCTATTCCCTGCAGGCAAGCAATGGTCCCTATCTATCCATAAGCTCCGAGCCTCACCACGCTCGGCCGAGCATGATTCCCGTCGACCTGCCGCGAGACAGACTACATTAATATTGTTTTACCATTCTTAAGAATAGGAAATATTTATTGGTATGGTTCAAATTAGGTCTTATATAGAAAATAAGGGTTCATAACAAGCGCAGAGTTTTATTCTGCCAGATGTCTTATTGCTTATCTAAAGAGGTACCTACCGAAGTAATAGTAGTAAAGTTATATCTAATAAACAAATACCTATACATAATTACTTAACACAGTTTTAAGTCCTAAGATGAAATAATACATTTAGAATGTTGCTGTTGAATACGTATATAGGTATGTTACATACGTACATTGTACTTTTAAACTTAGGTATTAACAATACAGCGGCGCTAATTCTAATTTCTAATATGAAACTTTAATTCTGACTTGAAGACTATGATGCCAAATATAGGTACCTACGATGTAAATAAAAACTCGTTAATTCAAAAATATCCAGCTATTATTAACGAAGGTGCCTGTAACAGTTTAGAAAATCAAACTTTCCAATTTACTTTGTAAATTGCCTACAAGACTTCACCTGCTCCCATTCATTTTCTCCTTTCCAGTTTCTACCCCACGCGAAATCGTTCTACAAATACCCGCTTATTTGCGTACGCACAGCGCGACCACCACGCATGCTCGCCTCAAATAATACCACTTGTTGCCCCAAATTACACCATCGCAACCCCATGCCGAGCTCGAAAGGAGAAAAAATAATAATACACAGCCGCCATTTTCGTCCATAGACAACGGGTGAATGGCGGGACGCGCGCGTGACGTAGGACGTCTATTTCGAAATACGAATTTGCATTGTTTTTATTTATTAGTTTTTTTGGCGTAGTGTTTTTTCCTTTTGTGCCAGTGATTTGGGACTCTGGTTATTGGATGTGATGTGTTTTGGATTATCTGGAATTAACGGTAAGTATTTATGTTTTTTTGAACAATTTGCAAAGTGAAAATAAAAAATATATTTTAATCGTATTTAAATTGAGTAGTCAGCTCTAGTATCTGAGGATTAGGCTTCCTGAAGAGCTTTCGACATGGCCAAAATCTATGCATACGACCAACGAGCTGCAGATTTCCAGCTTAGGTAGGTACTGTGCCGAGATTGCCCGAGATTGGCTCGCTGTCCATCAGCTTATTTTTTTGTTTGTTACTTACTCAATTGTTAATAATCGATATTGTTGTTAATAATGGCTTAAATAAAATAATTATCCATTATTAGCAATGATACGTGTAGCTCAGTTTAGATGATTGGGAACAAGAACCATATTTTTTATTTAAAACTGACTACTCATAACAAAAATATAATTTATGGCCATCTAATTTATTGGTTTAGCCAGCTTGATTGCATTATTCTTAATTATCTATAAACAGTTTGTATTTCCTGACATCCATTTAGGGCACTAAAACATTATATTTTATAGAACCTATCTAACCAGGCAGGTAGCAGTCTAATTACTTGCACGGTAAATTGACACGGTAGGCCTGGCCCAGAACAAATAAAGGTTACTCTGCTTTTAGCGGCCGTAAATATAAATACGAAATATCGATTTACCAACCCCTATCATTCACCCCCGTGCGTTTTAACAAAATAAACATCCCCCTCGCGAATTGAGCACATAAAGTGATTTTATAGCGTGACTGTGGGGAGTTTGGCATTACGTCGTAATTTAACTGACGTTATAAATAACTAAATTACTGGTTGATGGTTATTGATTAGTATTTTTTATTTATCAAGCTATCAACACATTGATATTAGTTTTACATTTACTTAAATCGTTTTTTGGCTTTCGACAAAATAAAGACAGATTCGAATTTTCAGCATAGAGGTACGAGTACCTACCTACCTAGTTACATGTTTAAAAAAAAAAGAACACAGAATATCGGGGGTAAAATTTACAGATCCAGACCAAAAGGATTCATTTTAGATTATTTTGTAAAAGTACATATTGTATGTACCTATAGTTACCTCACTTACCTCAATTAGTTGGTTAACAGAACTCAGTTACAACGCGGCCAAGTTTTAAATCAAATCATTACTTTTGAAAACGCACTTTTCATGTTTATTTCATCTAATTCCTATCCAGCATGTACTTAGGTAATTAAAAATCTCATCTAAACAAAGCGATAAAAAGCCTATTGTGTTTTCTGACTCGGAACAAAAGATGGCGCGCTTGTCGAATCGCTGTATTGTCTATGGATCAACATCCGGTAATATGGCTGCCTAGTTTGATGACAAGAACGTATTATCGTGCTTCGTATTTCGTTTATTTACTTATGTGTAAATTCTGGTTGCAGGTTGGCGTTAGACGACTATGGCGACTTTGCCGATCTATGTCTCCCTGAGCAGGTATGTATTTTACCATTGATAAATTTTTATATATACCTATCTACCAAAGTTCATTTTACTAAAGCACCTATAGATATTCGTGGCTAGGTCTTTATTTTAAAAATTCGTCCCAAAATTCCAAACGTACTCGTAGGTTAACCCATTCAAATTCTTGCAATTCAGAAGATTAAATTTCATAAAAGTTTATGCTGGCGTTTTACATGTACATAGGTAATACTTATGTAGATACGAGTATGTATCTAACTTTTTGCTTACTATTAAATATTCTTACTTCAAAAAATTCAATCATCCAAGTTTTTGAACATCAACGACTTGCCTAAACAAAGTTCCATTCAACTTGGCTAAAATAAGATCACGTACAAAAACTATTAACTGCTTCTTTAAAACTTTACTACTTTTTAACGACATTGACAAAACTCCGCTTTGGGAGTGAATCACCTACAGACAGACAAACAGTAGCGTCCCTCAGGGAGGACGAGCCATGTGACGCCGCCGACAGTAGTTAGTTAAAAATTACGCCTGTTCTGGTAATTAATGCGTTTACGAGCTTTACTAGGGGAGCTTCCAAATATAAGCTTTTTATGCTTTTTCGATCATGTGAGTATGTTTAACTGACTAATAGTTACGTATCTAATCTAATAGTACCTACGTAGGTACGTTTATATTTTTACTGGCAGTGCCCCGCGGCTTCACGCGCTACCCTGCAGAAACCTTTAACTTGTCCGAGATAAAAAGTAGCCTATGATAATTTAAACAAGGTATAATCTATCTTCATTGTCCTCCATACCAATTTCAGTCAAAATTTATTAATTGTTTTGCCTCGCAAATTTTAATACGCGAGGAAATCATGACAACAGTGGGCTTAGCATAATCTCTGACGTAAAATACTTACTACTACTTACTACTAGTTTTCGATCGAATACTCGTTACGTATTTTACGTCAAAAGTTGTGCTAGGCCTACAGTAAAATTGTAAAGTTATCAAATTAAGTTTAGTTTAAAAAAATTTAAAACAGAATCGACGCTACTGAGTTCGAGGTGTGATGCTAGCTGCCATCAGGATCCTCGACACGTCTGCGAATTGTGTCCATAGCGGGACAGGAAGGAGCCGTGGAAAGCTCGCCTGAACGGTCGTGATAGAATTCATGTTATAGATTGTGTGTACTTAAAATAATAAAACGATAAATACAGAATACAGAAGTAAATATTTATGACAATAACAGACAGATACATGATACATAGGTATACTGTACTTAGATTAAATGAAATTAATATATAATTGAAACCAAAAATTAAATTGTAAACGAAGCGTTATGGTTATGTGGCTGCAAAAGAGAGGCCTATAACCAGCAGTGCGATAAAGAAGGCGGTGGATGATGAAAGATTTAGATTTACATAATAGATTAGATAAAGGATAAGAAACTTTTGCTCTCTATTAGAACCAAATAGAATCGAATGACAAGAGAGTGAATCGGAGTCTTCTAGGCGCGCGTGCTCCATGGTAGAGACCGCATCATTGCTGCCCATCAGGCAAGATGGCGGTCAAACGCAACTTTTCATTACTTAATTCTAAATTCTTAATTCTAAAGTTACGATTTTTCCAGACCGTATTTTGCTTATAGTTCCAGTAAAACAACTCATACATTTTATCGAATATGAAAGCACGGTCCTCTAACTGTACCAGGCAATAAGCATCGTCAAATGCCATCAGGTTCGTGTAGTCGAGCTTTCGTCCGGCGCGCTTCCTGTCCCCCGATTAGGAAGTAGAATGTGCCGCGTACGTGCCGCTGGAGGCTGCTAGGGCTGCCAGGTGACGCTGCCCTAACAAGATATTATGCTTGAATTCATCGAAAAAACTAGGAAAACAGTTTTTATAACAAGCTTCTATATGCTTCTAATTAAAAGATAAATATGAAAACGATTTTTTTGTAATATTTTTATTGTTTTTCAAGTGATTTTATCTGTTAGCCTGGTTAGCCACCATTTATCTCTCTGTGTCTCTATCAGTGGTATCTACAATGCGTGGATGAGATGGCTGACTACCATTTATCTCAGCCTTAACCAGAACGGAAACTTCCTCAAACAGAACGCGTTCTTAGCGCGCGTCAGATCGTTAACCTGACGGCGCGCTATGACGCCGAGTTGTGTTGTACTACTATGATAATATACCGTCAAACAGAGCGCCAGCGCTAGCAGTACGCGACGCTCTGTCGCGGCGTTAGGACGCTTTGACGTCGGCCGTTGTATTTTTTTACAAATTTTATTTTAGCGTCCGAGTCCGAATGTGCATAATGACCGAAAAATTGATTGAATTAGTAAGAAAAAACCCATGTTTTTACAATGTAAAGGACAATTGTTATAAAAATATAACAAATAAATTGAAATTGTGGGAACAAATCGGAAATGAGTTAAATGAAACGGGTAAGTAATGTGAATTTTACTGATTAAAATAAGACACAAATTTTTCACGAGTTTCGAATGCTGCAGTCGTTGATCTTCTATTTGTTGGTTGATGATTTATTAGAGCACGCAATGGTTCATTTTCCTCTTCCGACTCTGGGGTTTAAATTGTTGGTCCTTGTTTTGTTCGTAAGTAATTATGTAACCACAACAACCGCGTCGCGTCGCGTTGTGGGCGTCTACAACCGTCTTCCAGACCAACTTAAAGACGCTCCGTCAAGAAACTTGTTTCAGATACGGTTGAAAAAATGGCTTGTTGAGCAATCATTCTATAGAGTAGATGAGTTTCTGCCTAGAGTATAAGCGTATTTTATTGTTCGAATTAATTATTAATTATTTTATCTTATTTTTGTTTTGAATGCATTAATTTTTCTGGAATTGTAAATGTAATTTGACATGTGCTTTTTTGGTACTGAAATAAAACTAACTAACTAAGCAACATGCAGCTTTAATAATATCAATTGCTGTGTCTACATTACAATCAATAGGACGTAAAAAAATGCGCCATTTTTGTGCTAATATCCCAAACGCATTTTCAACCACCCGACGTGCCCTGCAAAGTCTTTTATTAAAATTTGTTTTTCTTTCATCTTGTGTGGCTGAAGCTCTTGGGAATGGACGCATCAAATATGTTTTTAAAGCAAAACCTTCATCGCCGATAAGTACATGAGGTACGGGCTCCTCGGTTCCTGGAAGAGGTTTATCTGGCAGCAGAGATTTACCGTGGATATATTGACGATAAAACACTGAGTTCTCGAATATGCTGCTATCACTATTACGCCCGTAACTGCCGACATCGATGACGGTAAATTTGTAACATGGATCGACTATACTGCCGTCCACTAACTATAATGCCGTTAAGCCACAGGGGGTCGATTTTTACTTTTAAACATGATAGGATAGAGTTTAAAATTCTCTATCTACCTGTCTAACAAACGTGTTCCTATCTGTCATAGGTCCTAAGATAAAAATAGCACAAACGCCGCTATATGACATTTCTTTTCAACATTACACGTCTATAAAGTCGTCATATAACATTACCTAACTAACTAGCCACTATAATCCCATAACGACATAAATATGTATTAAAATATCAAATAATTGCTTACCTATAAAGCCGTTTTTTGTGTTTTATAAGCTAAAACGCAGCTATAGTACTTTAATTACTTTTAAGTTGAGGTGTGTGTTTTAATTTATTGAAAAATTCCTTAACTAAAACACAGTTACAAGAAAAACCTTCGAATAAAAGACGTTAAGGTCGCTTAACCGTTTTTTAGATAAGGATTCACCTTATTCCATTATACAATTTACTACACTTGCAAGTCGTCAAAAGAAATTCGAAAATTAAAATGTATATTTTTTTATATATTTCCTCAACTTAAAAAACGTTAAGCAGCATTCCTTAATTAAAACGCCGTTATCTGCCATCACCCCGCGCTTTATTATTTTTTTTGTTACACTAATATTATCACCGTAGAACAAAGAACTAGATCTGATAATCATTATCTAGTTAGTGGTAGGCTTGTGACTCCCGCGTTAATCGTCAAAAAAGATGTCTGGTTTTAGTGTTACTTTGTAATGGCCAGTCTATCGTTTTATTCTGCAAGATAAACACTGGTTTCAACGCAGTAATTTATTTAAGATCTTCGCCAGTGTGTTATTGATATTTGCTATTGTCGTTTTACTTCATGATTTTACTCATTACTTCATCAAACCCGAAAAAAGCCCCCGGAACCGACGGGCTCACCGTTGACATCTGCGCTGCAGCCATCCGAAGCGAACGGGAAATCTTCTTAGCGATAGCAAACAAATGCTTGTTGCTGAGGTACTTCCCCAAGCAGTGGAAAGCGGCGCACGTGATTATCCTACGCAAACCCGGTAAAACAGATTACACACATCCGAAGTCATACCGTCCTATACGTCTCCTGTCCGTCCCTGGAAAAAACGTCGAAAAGCTTTTGGTAAACCGACTCCAATGGCATCTCCTCCCGACCATCAGTCAGAAACAGTACGGTTTCATGCCCCAACGAGGAACCGAAGACGCCCTCTATGACCTGGTAGAGCACATTAAAAAAGGAGTAAACAGCAAAAACATCGTACTCCTAGTCTCCCTGGATATAGAGGGCGCATTCGACAATGCATGTTGGCCCGCCCTAAAAAACAATCTAGCGCAGAAGAGGTGCCCAAAAAACCTCTACGAGATGGTAAACTCATACCTCAATGACCGAAAAGTCGAAGTCAACTATGCAGGAGCAGCACACGAGAGCGAAACTACCAAAGGGTGTGTCCAAGGATCTTTCGGCGGACCCACCTTCTGGAACGTAATCCTAGACTCGCTGCTGCGACTGCTGGAAGCAGAGAGAGTATACTCTCAAGCCTTCGCGGATGACGTCGTTCTCGTGTTCACAGGTTCACAGTCAAACATCATCGAGCAGCAGGCCAACAACACGTTGGACATGATCGTGAAATGGGGAAAACGTAACAAGCTCAACTTTGCAGCGCAGAAGACTAATGCGATGCTCTTCACCAAAAAGTTGAAGTACGAACCCCCAAACCTGGTCATGTCTGGCATCCAGCTTAATCTCGTCGAAGAAGTCAAGCTGCTTGGCCTGTTGATCGACTGTAGGCTCAATTTCAAAGCACACGTGAAAGCCCAGTGTAAAAAGGTGGCGGATATCTCCAAACAGATTGCACGTGCGGCGAAAGTGACCTGGGGTCTAAAGAGCGCGATCACGAGAACCATCTACGTCGCAGTGGGGGAACCCATCATCATGTATGCCTCAAGCGTGTGGGCGCAGGCGGTAGACCTCGAGGAAAACAAGAAGCACTTGAACTGTTTATAATTGTAGATAATGTAAGAGCGATTTATTGTGTGTATACTTTTGTTTTGTAAACTTACTTGATATGGATCTCAAAGCCATATTTTAAAAAGTCTGATAAGAGTTAGAATATTACTAAACCAATCCCCAAATTATTTGTAAGGTTTATTAATTAATTAATTTATTATTATATTTATTTATTCTTCAATATAAATAGCAGAAACCGAATATTATGGGTATGTATATATTACATTCTTTTTAACTAGAATTGCAAAATTCAATAATAAACATATCTTTTAAGTTAGATAATTGTAGTTTTAATTTTCAAGTTAGCTTATTTTGAAATGGTATTCTCAATTAATAGTAGTAAATGCTTAACTAAATAGTGGCTATGTCCCAGATGTTTTATGTTTAACTGCTTTAAAGATAAGTATTTGAATGTAATTAACGGCTTAAATATTTTTTTTTACATAAGTTATCCTTAATGCTTGTTAAGAATGTGGCTAAAATACATTAACGGCATTTTAGTTGCGTAATTTAAGTTAATTTTATGAAACATAAATTTCAATAGTCAGTTACCTAAAAACACTAAGCTAAAATGCCGTTACGGTGAACTTAACTGCATTTTAGCGTTTGGTTTTCATTTTTATCAAAATTTAAAGCACGGCTATAAAGCAAAAAATGTATTTTACATTTAAATAAACAGGTGTATTCATTTTAAAGTACATTTATTAGAAAGTACTATAAAAAACATGTATTTCTATATCAGGAAGTCTCGTATAAAGTTTATGGTTATAAAGTAGCATTCATTTTAAACATCTCCCGCGTTTTTTGCTGATATCTCCAAACTTGGTTTTGAGGCTTAACGGCATTATAGATAGTGGACGGCAGTATAGCAAGAAGAACAACAGAAAAAAACTTCTTGTAGCAAAAATATTCTGATCCACTATTTTTGGGACACTTTCTAGCGACATGTTTTCCATCGATGCTACCGACACAATTCCGGAAGTTCCACGTTTCCCTAGAACCCTTCTCTGATTGTTTCCATGTCTCTTCAGTTGGCGATGGCATATATTCTGGTTGTAATGTATTCCAGATTTCTTTACAGACTTCTTTTACAATACCACCAACTGTTGAACGACCTACTCTGAAGGAGAAGGCTATGGTCTGGTGTGAATCACCCGTAGTTAAGTACCTACCTGAAACAAAATAATACATTTTATGTTTATTTTACAGGTGAAGTAGCCAGAAAAAAATGGAAGAGCTTGAGGGACAATTATATGAGATACAAAAAAGAGATTGCAGGTACTACAGGAAAAGCTGCAAAAAAATTTACAAAATGGCCATGGGCTTCACAGTTACAGTTCCTTGACTCAACTCTGACAGATCGAGAAAAATCTTCAAATGTTCGAAAAACTACGCCAGAACCATCGCCAGACATAGAAACTCCATCGTCAGAGATACAATTACCAGAGATGCCTGAGCCAGAGACACCTCTATCACAGATACCCTCGCCAGAGACACCTCCGCTAGGGACACCTCATGTTAGCTCCATAAATCGTACACGAGCTAAAAAAATTAAAAGAAATGACAGCGAGATGGATAAAGTTATACATTTTATTCAAAATAAAAAGAAACAAGAGTATGATGCCACAGATCACCTATTCAAAAGTTATGCCCAAACATTTAAAAGTTTTTCTAAACCCCAACAGATAAAAGCCAAAGTAGAACTAGCTAAGTTATTTGCAAGCATAGAAGCAGAGGAACTGCAAGAAGACGTCCAGATATTGACCAATTCACCTTAGACTAAAATTTATTTTATTTTAGTCTAAGCAATTCACCACATTATTCTTTTATAAGTACTGAAGACTCCGTCGCCTATGAAGTAACCAATACTGGAGCCGAAGATTTATCCCCAGTAACTGTTATAGATTTATCCAACATTGGTTGTTCATCATACCAGCAACAGCCTGAGCAGCTACGACAACCACTAAGCGAAATCGAAATCCTACATGCGACTAATTTTGGAGCGTCGACATCCTCAGTTGATTTTGATAATGATAACGCAATAAACATGGATTTTAAAAAATAAAACTTACCTTAGACAGATAACAAGTCTTTCTCTTGTAGAAATAGGCGTCCTCCAGTTTGTGGTACATTTGCTTATTTTTGGGATAAGCAGTTCGTGTAGTTCTTCGAATAAATCTTGAGACATACGAAAGTATGTAAAAAAAAAGATCTTCATGTGATGCAAGCTCGCGACACAACCGATGATATTCTCCTAAATCCTCTCTCTTTTTATTGATGTCGTGCACCCACTCTTTTTTTCTGTGACCGCGATAAAGCATATTAAAGTAATAATTCTTCCACATCTGAATCACTCGACATCTTCATACTCGTAACAAACAAACTTTTCACATCCTTCTATTGTTAGACACTGTGCTTTGGCGAACGTACGTACTGTACGTTGCGTTAAGGAGCGTTGGGCTCTAGTCAAGTGTGACATGAAGAGAGCGCGACGTTAAAACGCGACGCTAATTACGAGTTCTGTTTGACAAAGCCTTAAGTGCAAAAGCGTCCCCATAGCCCCGGCGGATAGCGCCAAGGGGGAACACCCCAGGGTTTTTAGCGGAGATTCCTACATAGCTACCGGGGCCGGAGGTATAAATAAAAGATTTTCCTTGGGTCAAAAACAAAAAAAGGATTGGCATATGGTCAAATACGATGACACAGCAAGAAAGAGAGAAAAAGACTTATCCAATTAATATTGACTTGTTAATACAAGAGAAATAATGTATTCTCGTGTAACTTGTGTTGCCAGCCAGCCCTAATACGTATGTTTATAATTCCTGTGATAATTCCATAGCAGTCTATTGGCATTGTTTTGTCCATAGCGCTCACTTCTCACATACAAATGACGTAGAAGCCATCAACACGGGGACACGTGTCTGCAGCCCATGGAGCTTGAGGTGAAGTATCAGCGCTATTGTGACGAATTAGGGAATGGAATGGACATCGCATGTAAATATGTATGTGTTAGGTTAGCGCCATTATGTGGATAGCTAAATAGCTAAATAAATCTGGAGAAGCTTTTGAAGGAGTTGTGAAATCATACTTGTCAGGGCTATAAGAAAAGGGTATGCTAAGCCGAAAAACGTTCATAGTACCTACTACAGGCAAACCATAAGTAGGTACTTACGAGTATAACTCGCGGGAGGCCCGCGGGGCGAAGCAGGTGGGCGCGGAGGAACTGTCAGGCGTTGCGTCGGGTCACTTGTGCTCCCTGTACGTACATCATTATTTTTTATACAAGTTTTACAATAAGACCAACCCGGAATTCAAGAAAAAAAAACAGCTGTTCAAAAATGTCAATGACACTCGACAATATGTATGGAACAGCTGATTTTTTTTCGCGAATCCCTGGTTGATGCCCTATTAAAAGTTGTTCATAATGACGAGTGCCATGAGCCCTTTTTGGCTTAGCATACCCTTTCCTTCTAACCCTGTATAAAATATGATTAACATGCATAGAATATCACAAGGCCATAATTGTTACACAAATGTTTTGTTGTAAAACTGCAATAACTACTTTATTAGGAAGCTGATTATAATGATAATTATGTATACCTACATACATAGACATACATAATTATGTATTATGTATACATAATTATCATGTACATACTTAGGTATAGGTACTCAGCAATTAAAACATGTCTAAGATAATTCCAAACGTTCGCTCGTACAACAATGGCTCTGTAAATCATTGCTAAAGTTTTTTTTCTCGGTTCTGCCATCATCGGCACATCAGCAGAGCTGAGATTTATTAACGATTCCACTCCATTGCGGCCTGTTGGTAACAGAAAACATCACGCGATACTCTTCCCACAATTAATAAACTGTACGCTACTTAAAATTATTTCTATCACATATTTTACTTACTACGTAAGTACATACTCGTATATATATGTATATGCAACCTTTAATCCTCCCACTGCTGGGATACAGGCCTACCCTCAAAGGGTGATTAGGCCGTATTCCACCACCAAGAAAAAACGTACAGACGGACAGTTGCGTCGAAAGTGCATTTATGAAAAACAGTTTTTTATCTTCGAACATTCGATTATCCGTTTTATCTAATTTCACACCAGTTAATGATCAGCAGAGCGTCCACGATCGGATTATGAGATAGCATCCCGTGAAGAGTGCGTCGAATGAGGCGGAAAATGAGGCCGTTATTGGTCTGTTATTATCTTATAATAACAAGCTAATAATTAGGCCTCGGTGTCGTAACAACTGGTAATTTTATTAATCAATTACTTACTAGGTTTTATTTCATGTAAGCGGATGCTAATGGGTTCGCTTTCTTAATTATAATAAAATACACGTAAGTGTAGGCCTTTTAGTAATTTTATGTTTGTATTAGTGGTGTATTTAGTTAGTTAATTACATTAGTTCGAAGTAAACATTTAGGTTTTCATTATCATCCTCGACCATGAAGATAGTATAGCTAAATTTCGTAAAGCTCTGAAGTAGCAGCCTGTTTCGTAACATTTTGGGGAGAAGTAATGAGCAACCTACGGTTTTAGCTTCAGAAATATGGCGCCTGGTTGAAACTAAAGAACGATTTTCATATCTAGAGCCATTGGGGACTATAAGAAATAATTTTTAGCGTTCCATTTCGCGCATCTGTGACTCAAAGATGTTTTAAAATTAATTTCGCTCATTACAAGATTGTCACAAGGAGTTTCAATGCATCCTCTTTGAATTCTCACGGTAATTAGGTTCGGCAACATTACGCCCGTGTCCGGCGAGTCAACGCACTGAGTCCTTTGTCCAGCCGCTCCGGCGCAGGCGCAGCGCCCACGCTTGCAGCGAAAATTAATTTAATGGAGGATCACCTGATTTACCCGGAATTTTGATATTGGAGTGTGAGGTTGGAAGATTGGATGAGGCATTTTTCAAAATTTATCTATTTTTTATTTCGTAATTTTTACATTTATCATATTTTATGTAGTAATGTTTCGTAATAGGTACCAGTTACCACAGAATACTAAGGATAACCTACATCGATTTCGAGTGATTTTACAATTTATCACCTTTTTCCGGAATATATCAAAATCACCTAGGTATATATATCTCATCAAAAATTGTTCAGCGTTTAAATCGTAAAAAGAGTAATACAGACACTGCTGTCATATTGGTAATATTATGTTAAAAAATCAAAGTGGAAACTGATTTCAATTAGTTATGAAAGAAATTAGCAATTTATCGAATTCTTACTCCACTTCCACAGTTTTTGCCGACGAATAAGTCGCTCATAAAATGCACAGTTTTTACACCGCACTGACGAATACTAAATAATGCGCGTTTTGTCATAAACCTAGTCACTTGTGAAATATGGGACAGACACATTGCATTCTTACGTTACAATGTATAAATTAATTAACGTGTTCTATAATTGTGTTAGTTAGTACTTTGTATGGAATGATTATGGTTTGTATGGCACGAACTATGGTAGCCGTGTTTAGTGTCCAAGGCGAAGAAAGTCGGGGAATACTTCTATACTATCTAGATACTATGATTCTATAGCTATACAAGGTGTAATGTAATAGGATCCATTCTATATACAAAAAAACCTTACAAATAAAAATTTAATGCACAATGAATTTTTAAGCGACACCGTTTATTGTTTTAGGACATGTTAAAATTAAACAGTTTATAAATTAGTTGGATTTGAACTCGAAACAATCTGGGTAGGTTTATAAGTAGGTAATCTATTTGTGTCTCGTTCACTCCCCGACCCGCTCACTGAAGATTAAAAAGCACCACATACCACATCTACATTTCACAGCTTCACAACACCAGATCCTTCCCAAGGTCCAAATCCTGCGCCCACGCGTCGTATCGGAGGCGCATAAAAGTATTAGGATCACGCCTTACACGGCAACCTGATCGATGAATAAATACATCAAATTAGCGGGTTTATACTGTTGTTCATACGTGCATATTTATTTATACTTATACACTGAGAAAAATGGCCATCCAAATTCCGATGAATTCACCTAAAGTACGGAGGTACTTTTTGGTGATATCAGTACGCTCCGTACTTTAGGTGAATTCATCGGAATTTTGATGAATTGTGTGAAGCGAAGTGAATTCATCATTATTTTAGTGAAATTTAGATATACTTACATTTTTCTCAGTGTAGGTACCCTGTTCAAAAAATCTTTTTTGTTGGAAAAATTATCCACGTTATATTTTAGCTTCTTGAGGAGGCCATTATCTTGATTTACAGCTTCATCAAGCTCAGTGCACGAATTACAATAATCCCATTAATAATAGTTTAATTAACGGCTAGGGTGTTATCGGCGCCATCTTGTATAATTTCGCGGTTCGCTGCAGTAGGTACAGGCATCCGTTATGCGAGCGTCACGTCGCGGCGCGTCCTTTGTGGATTGGTGTACTTCTGTAAACAGGGATGTTATGGGATGTTGTGAGGTCACTGTCGCTCTCATTAGAAATTTCTTAAGAGTGAGAGTGACGGAGATAATCACCAGCGCCCAAAAATAGGGTCAAAGTCTAGACTCGAATTCATGATATCTTGACAAGGATTTTTAAGCATGGTGTGCCTCAGTTTTACCTGTTATGTTTCAGCTATCCGGCATTCTTCTAGGTATGTGGTATAATATATAATAGGGTTAATTGTCTTCTAAAACACGATTTTTAGCTTGAAGTTTTTTTGATGTTCTACTGTGAATCTTGCCAAAAACGTACCTAATCGTTTTCGACAAGATTCAAAACCATTTTAATAGAAAACAAAAATAATTGAATTAAGAAAATTCATAATTTTGAATGTACCTAATAATAAAATTTAATTATTTTTGTTTAATCAACAGAAAACATCCTTCAAGAAAATTATTTAAGAGTAAAAGTTTCTTACCGCAAGGAGATCGACGTAGACACCATGCAAAGTAAACAATAGGTACACTTGCAAAGGTCAACCTCTAAGTCATACAATGCGCAGTACATCTAGGCTCAGCCTGATAAACAGTGTCGAACGCATTTCTCGTGGTTTCTCACGATTTCTCTCGACGACGTTTGATCAGTTTCTCTATTTACCGCAATTTTCTTTTATCACTGCTCTTACATGAAGAAAGTAGCTAATATCTATTTTCTCGTTGTTCAAAGTTAATTATCTAATTTGTGATCGCTTCAAGGTGATTTAAGCTAAGCTAATCCCAAGTCCTATAATGTTGGACGTCCTGATGTTCTCTTGAAAGAAATTATATTGACATAAAATAATAATTTATTATGACTATATATATGTCACTACTTAACTAACTAGTTATTTATATTGTTCGACGAGAACCCATGGCATAGACACACCTGATTTAGGTTTTAAAAGGCAATGTAAATATTAATTAATAGTTTTAAAAAACACGCTTTGTATAGTGTATAATTGTCATCCGTCCTCGATAAATCTACAAAGTTTGAACGAAATCTGGCCGTTTAAAGTGGGTCAAAATCGCGCCCAAAGGAGTCGGTTACAAACATACAAGTGAAGCTAATAAAAAACGTGTAAAAGTAGTGTCATTTTGTAAAAGAGTAAATAAAAAGAAAAATAACCAAAAATTTACTTTTTGCAAAGACGCTACGATCGCTCGGTTAATAAATAGGTACCTGCTTGTTACAGGCCAAGCATGTAGGTAAGGTATTTAATTATTTTGCCAAACCACACAAAGACACGAAAAATATTCCTCTCGGTTAATAGGTACCGATACCGATGTAGCAGGCAAGACGTCGTGAGAACACATTTCCATACAAAGATAATTAAATGCAAGCTTTAGATGTGTCTCGATAAGCTTTATCATTGTTTATTCAGTATATGAATTAGTGGGATTGTGTTAATTAAAAACTAATTAACACAACATGCGGGAAATGCACTGTGAGTGACCTTGGCTGCGGAGTTTGGAGAATCATATATTTTACTAGCTGCACCCGGTGGTTTCACCCGCTGTATTGTGTTTTTTTTTTGCTTTTAAACCTTCCCTGAACGTCCACAAATATTTCAAGATCAAAATTAGCGAAATCGGTACAGCCAGCTGTTCTCGAGTTATACTTAGCCAGACAAACGAACAGCAATTCATTTTATATTTATAATAAGAAGATACCTATATATAAAAAAATAATAATAAGAAGATATATTTTAGTAAGATTTTTATGAACCTATATCGCTTTCATCACACGTTTTTACGACATACGTCACGCATGCACTCTTGTTAAATGTGGACGAAAATAAAATATCTAGAGTTTTATCATTTCTCAGCCTTTTCAACCTTACTCGGTCTCGGCAATTTTGTGCGTTTCTTTGCCATTGTCGAGGAAGAATCTCAGACTCCGAAAGCTGTATTTACCCACTCCCAGGCACATCGTCCAGCGGACGGTCACATGTCTAATTACTGGTCATCACTTGCCAACAGCGAGGAGTTTCCGTTCTCAGGGAAATGGTCGTCAATTTTATGAGATTGCATACCTCTGTTAGAATTCTCTTTAAAAGCTAGAGACCACAGAGTCTCATTTAGAAACTGCTCATTGAAAATAGGCCCTATATTTTAAAGGTTCTCATACAAAAAGAGCTGAAAAATTGAATTACGGTATTCAAAAGTTTTCCATTGTTAATGCGATGACCTCGACTATCATCGGAAAGACTGGTCAATTATATAGCTCAACACAAGGATCAATGGAAAGATACATACTTTTTTGCCCATTGCCCAACATTGGGAATTGGAACATGACAGGCTTATAATAATTACTGTTATTTGAGTTTGATTTTACTTTGGCTTATAATATTTTGTTACTTAGTCATTTTTACCCGTTTACAAAAACCTGCTTTGCTTTATAATTTTCTTTCATTCTTTAAAATGTCATCTATTAACAAGTGCCATTCTCACGAGCCCGTTAGTCCCTTGCAGAGTCAAGGCCGCGTGTATGAGTTGTATGACAGGTGCAGATGTATGGGATGCCGTTCATCCGTTGTATGGCGACGCAGGCCGCTTGACTTCATTCCAGTGGACATTTAATTGGATTTTGTACTTATTAGCGAAATGGTGGACAGGATTATTTTTATCTCATAGAAGCTCTCAAATATTTTTATCTGGTAGGTAGTTTTACTGTGACTTATTTGTACTCTATTTATATTCTCGAGTTGTATTCTACATCCTTGCCACGTTTTTTCAAGATCTGTTCAGCCATGTTGTCTTGGGAATATAACAGAACTAGTAAAATGAGCAATTTTTGCACTAGTGTAATAATTGATGTGGTTGGTGGTGGTAATGTTTGGTGGTCCGGTGGTAAAGTTACCGGAAAATGCAGTCAAAACTTGTTTGATATAAATAAAAATATTTCAGTAAAAGTACAATTAAACGCCACAAAAAAGATGAAATAAAAATCTTTACATATTATTATTTCAAGACACAACAACCGTGACAAACCTTTATTGCTTTTTTTGGTGCAACAATAAAAAAACTTTGTAAAATTACTGTATTAGGAATAAATAAAATAACCTCTCAGAAAAGCTGCTTTCAGATCACCGTTAAGAGCGATGCATTGACACATGTTACCTGTTTCAATGAAATACACTAAGAGTGTGCCGGAGCCGCCTTCGTCAAAGTCCAAGGAATGTAAACTACTCGTCAAGTCGTCAACAATCCGCCATTGTTCTGGTTTACGACGCGACGGGAATGCAGGAACTGAATCTGCACCGATAACAAGCCGCCGTTTCCCCGGTTTCAGGTGCAATCAGTTCTATTTACGATTGAGCTGTTAAAATTGAAATGTCTTGATTAGCTGAAAAAGCTCATAGAATAATTTTCTTTTGGAACCCCCAAAACACTTTTGAAAAAAAATGAAACCCCTTACTTATTGATTGGAGTTTATTTAAAATTCTGCCTGAACCATTTTAATTTATTTTCCATAGGCCTATTTATGAAGCCCTATGTTCCAGTTGCCATCAAATCATCCAAGTACAAGCCAGATCACTAATCGATACACTGTAGGAGACTCGATTTCTCGATTGTCTCGATTTTATAAAAACAAAATATTTTATAAAACTTTAAACACGGATACTCTCACAGTTGAACTTCTACTATCCTTGAACTTAAAAACTATTTATTTTTATTAAAACAATAACTAAGTATAACTATATCACGGAAATGTGACCATGACCATCGTAAAGGTCCGTAACGCAACTTTTAACTCGATTCAATATTTTCAAAGTTGACTCTATAATGTTGGCAATAAAGGTTAAGAAGTTGGTTTGGTTATGTTGGTAGACTACGTCCTGTGGCTAGGCGCGGATGTGGCGTAACGTAAGTATAAACCATAAACGTTTGGAGTCGATACCCTCAAAAATTGTGGCCATTAGATCTCTACCTGGCTTTTCTAAAAATTAAATATCTTTAAAATATGCGTTTTGTGACATAGTAGTTTAAACATTAGCAGGGTTAGAGGCTATATAGGGAGGGAGTATGTATTTTAAGATTGAACAAATCCACAGATTTTTTTAAATTCTTCCACCTTTTTAAGTTTTGTTTTCTATTTTTTTATAATTTAATTTTGACGATTCAGAAAACGATTTAACGTTAGTAAATCAAACCATACTATTAAACGCTAATTACAAAATACATACCTACTCTAAGAGTGGGTTAGGTACCCACCCTTAGAGTAGCTTTAAGTTTAACTTCAACCTAAACGGCCCCATTGAAAAAGACGATAACATGGCTAATAAATCAAAAAGTTCCTGTCACTAACCTCTCATTCAAACATCAATTAAGCATTACTTACCCACATACTCATAGTAGGTCCCAGGCATTGTATTCTTGTTTCTAAGGAAACCTAGATTCCTGTACACTGCAATTACTAAACGTACTTGACACAGCCTAACTGTACACCTTACTTTACCACTTACATTGTTTAAGGGCTCCCATCACCTGTAACCATAGATAAAGTAATAGTTACCACCTGTAGCTGACTGCATACTCTGCAATTAGTTGAAACGTACCTATTGTTTGTTTGTCACCGAGACAGAATACTCGCGACCGCGCTTCGGAAAACACGCCTCGATCAATCGCTCCGTAAAAGAGTTCGATTCGAATCGAGTTCTCAGAAAAAAATAGTAGTCGTCGATACGTATCTCTATTCGATCAATACTGACCAGTAATAAAAAATAATAATTTGACAGTCGAATTCCCGCCAAAAAATTAAAAAAAAAGCTCCAACTTTTTTCTTTGTTTTTTCGCACGGCTAGTGTGTTCTATTCTGCCAAATATTTTAGGGACGGGAAAAGTGAGTTAGAAAATCTAGTGCTGTGACATTGGACCGAGATGACCCCTGTCGGACTTCTGTTCAAAGTGAACAGGTAAGTTTTAGCACCGTCTCGTTAAATGTATGCGCTTAAACATGTCCATACTGAGAAGGTATTTTAAATATTGAATGGGATGTGTTAATACGCTGCTGTGCAGTATAGCATTTAGTATTCTGTGGACGCCATTGTTGTGTTTTCGTGTTACAAGTTGGAAACAATGCACACTAACCATAAGGTGGCACATGACTACTTCTACAGGTAGTTGCTAGACGAAATGGTTTTAAAATAAAATCATGAATTAAATTCTATTAACTAAGAGAGTAGAGATTTAATAGTGATTTTTATTAATAACAGGTTAGGTGTCAGCCCATTGCTCTGGTCGATGATGGTACTACGTTTAGTAACAACCTTTAATTTAAGGGAAAGGGTTCTTAGTCAAGTTTTTTGCCGAGTTGGAAGTCAAGGAAGCTCTTTGCCTCAAGGGGCGGTTGCATTTCTCGGGCTTTTCCGGAGAAGGTCGATTACTTTACTTGGTAAAAAACTTGATTACATCTGTCTTATAGGAATGGGCCTCATACTGTGCTAGGTTGTTTAATCCCACTAATATTATAGATGTCAAAGTTTGTATGTTACGCAAAAAGGCCTGAACGACTTTGAATGAAATTTGCCATGAAGCTAGCTTATATAATATCTTGTATTAACATAGAGCAGAGGTTGCGAACCTTTATGAATCAACGTTCCAGTTTTTCTAAAGAAATGTTTAATGAGGCTTTAGACGTGCCGTTAAATATTGCCTAGCTAATTGGGTGGTGGCGAGTGGCGAGCCTAAACTATTTTGTCGCGTGCCGTTGGTTCGCCATCCTTAGCAAAAGAGGTTTCTTTATATCTTAGAAAACGTTGGTGAAACCATGAGGCGCAATAAGTTTTAAACCTATAAACTATTATATTAACCAAATCAAACTAGTTTTAGTAGTGGTAGGGCTCTTTTGCAGAGCCCGCCTGGGGAAGTACCACACCTTTGCCAGTTATTCCACCGCCAAGCAATAATGTGCAAACATTACTGTGTTCCAGTTGGAAGGGTATTGTTTCCAGTGAAATTACAGGGCAAATAAGAGATTAAACATCTTATATCTCAGGGTGACGAGCGCAGTGCTGTGCCGCGCAGGGGTTTGAATTCTGCGAGTTCAAAATTCTGGGTGGCGCAGACCTGTTATGGGCAAACGTGACGTTTAACATCAGGCGAGCGATTTGCTCGTCTCTTCTCTCAATATCATAAAAAAAAAACTATTGTTACCACAATTACATAAATTATTACCTACCTACAGAGTTACAGAGTTATTTTTGATGTACAAAAAACATTTCATATTCTGACAATTGAAATGATACGAGCGCGTCTATCCAAAAAAAAAACAAAGGTCCGATCTTCTGCACCTGTTATTTCAAGATCATCCACTATTCCACAAACCTATTTATTTCAAAGTAATGTAAAACTTACTCATTATTATTCTAAACCAACTATAATGTAATCTACGTCTAAGTGGACAGGTAGATGGTTAAACTGGAGGTTTCCGCCATATGCGAGCCTGACTGGTTTCCGAGGAAGAACCGATTAAGCCACGAGCAGCCATCATAACGGTGACTTCGCGTGTCACAGATGCATAGGAAATTGACGCTCGGGCTTTGACAGGTGGATGTCAATAATTACTGTGAGAACTTCAATAAGAATAACTATAGAGATCCCGTTTCAAAACTTTGACAAGTAAAATAAGTAGGATATAAAATATGTGTAGGTATGCGACTCTAGATTTAGATGTGTTTGAGCAGACAATAGGCCCAAGTTTGAAGGCTTTTTAAGACAGATCTAAATTTTCTAAAACTATTGGCATCCTTGTCTAATGGATTGCAATGATAAAGATAGATATATTTTTAGTTAGTTTAGATCTGTCTTAAAATGCCTTCAAACTTGGGCCCAATGTCGAAAAAATTTAAGTACTATAATATTTTTTTGTTATTTATTAATATATATACTTGCTGTTTTAAATGATATATGTATTTATAATCTATTCTTTTTAATCAAATGTCATCATCACCAAATTTTAATGCCAGTGCTTATTGCACAAACCGTGCGAAGTTACGATAGCGCCGGAAAATAAAAAATGTTTTATTTTTTGACTAAGTTTGGTTTTATGTCAGTTCTATTTTTATTAACGTAGGATCTGCCTATAGCTAGTATTAGATCTGTGCCAGTCCAGAGAGATAAATCCAGGACAAATATCATTATGATATTCGATTAGAACTGAAATAATAAAAAAAAAATCAATCGATGAATTGAAATATTTATTTATTCTATCTACTCCATTCTTATTTCAATTCTCTGTCGAAAACTTGTTCCAGTTTATTATAAAATAACACCAATAAAATTTACATTGTAAGGAATATGGTACTAAGAATCCACTTCCCACACCTGCCAAGAACGACATCAAAATTATATTAAAGCACATGTCTTTTTCAACATCACCCAAAAGTGGCAATGCAGTCATTTTATAAATTCTCCACAGTTCACTCCACAAGAAATGCCTTTGATACAAAAAGAGGGTTGTTTTTGCCTATATCATTTTACTCATATTTCATTTAGTTATTTACTTAGGTATAATTTTGGTATTTTTGTGAAATAAGGGAGGTAGATAAGTGTTAAAATAGTTTTAGGCCATTTTATACCTATGTTTCTAGGTATGACGATACGAAAAACAAGGCGGTGGCATTTCAACACGCGTGTGTTCAGTTATTAATACTCAAAAGACGTTTTCGTAACTCAAATACGATTATAGCGCGTGTTCAGATTTCGGTTCAAGATAGCTTCACTACCGACTTTTTAATAAAAATAATTAACTATGTTTTCCTAGAGCTGTAGAGTTCCGAGTGCAATGCTCGCCTTATCTCTCCATACGGAGTCACTTGCAGTTAAACAAGCGACATTATTGCACGTCACAGATTACGGTAACAGTTGCCCCGCTATCGGCGACCATCGGTCTCGGCTCGGATACGTATATCGCCATATCGCCATCGCCATATATAGAATTGAAGTTTAAGAATGTATTTATTCCTAAGCAATCGGCAACGTTAAAATGATTTGCGTCTTTTACTTACAATTAGGTTTTCTTGATGGAGGTATGGGCCAGCTGTCATTGACTTGGTGGTCGAACACAAAACGAAACCTCAAGAAAAACAAAAAACTCTAAATGTCAAGATCGCTTGAATTTGCGTAGAAAGTGAAGACCTAACCCCAAAAAATAGAATGCAGCCAGAGAAAGAAGAAGACTCACAACTAAGTGTAGTTTTACCGACCAATTTTATTTCATCATAATTTTGACTTAATTTTGTTCTATTATATCCGTACACAATAAATGCAATTATTGCAGTTTATAGTAACAGTAGTTTTGTTTCGCACCTTATTCCGTCAGTGTCGCAATAAACTAATTTGGATTTGATTTGGCTTTTGCACCAATAGGTGAGTAACATAGTGGGTGCAATAAATCACTGTAAATCAACAGTCGGCGCTATAATCGACTCATAATAGTTAGCTAAATTATCCCTAATTTTATGAGTGTTATGCACGCATTGTTACTCTAACAAGAGAAGCAGTAATAAGTATTCTTACGGTAATATCTCTGCGTAATTTTGTTATGCACAACTACGTAAGAACGAAGATTATGGCTTAGCACAACCTCTGTATTCAGTTTAGTTCAGGCAGTGTTTTTTTGGCTCTTACAGGCATCGCTATTAATCTGCTGCCTGACGGTACAGGCATTCTCAAGTTTTTTGGGTTGGTACTTATCGCGAACTCTTAGCGCGAGTTTATGCTTTATTGCCCCGTAAGATTCCTGTATATTGTAGAATATTGGATAAAACGAGATAAAGCTAGTCTCCATAGCTACATAAAACTAAAATTTGTCTCTTTACAGTCGTAATAAAATGTCACAGAATTCTCCAAACAGTTTCTCTCAATAGCTTTAAATTACAACATGATATGCTAAGAAAGCCTACACCTGCCGTTAACCCTGATTCCGAACATCCTGGATTCTAACTCTAAGCAACTAAGTAAACACTAAGCAGTTACTAAGCAGGCTAGATACCCTTCGAGTAAGTAGGTATGTAAAATGTGTATATTAGGTGCGGATTTAGGAGGGGGGCGGGTGCATATTGCCCCCAAAATCTCACTTCACAAAGTTAAAAACGACTAAACAAAATTAAAAAATGTACCTTTTTCACTGCAACTCATTTCTTTATTTCAAATCATAGGATAACAACACTTGATAACGTCACATATAACATTTTTGTCTTAACTATGGTTTATAAACTATAAGTTAACAATGATTTTAAAATCACCATCACTAAAAAGTATATAAGTTCATATAAGCCAAGTGCCTAGCTCAGTACATCTACCATGAGTTTTTAGCCATTTTACTCGCTATCGACCGCGTTAACATTTTGTATGGCAAATTGTACAGCGCCCCTAGCGGTTACTCGTAGAACTAAAATCGGCACCATGAGTCGCTGAGTAAACATCGTATCGAGAACTAAATGTCAGCGAGTAACGTTTTTAAGCCGTTGTCATACAAAATCGGCACCATGAGTTACAAATTTGACAGATGCCATCGAGAAATACCGTCTCGAGTGTAGTTAACTTACTCACTTACAAATTGTAGCGTGAAATTGTTTCGATCCTCCAGTTTTTGTAAAAGTAAATTTAATTTAGAGAGTTATATTGTCTAAATAGTGTCGATAAAACGTTATTTTACATGAAACTTGAATGTTTAAGGCGCGAACAAGAAAAATCTTAAGCTATCTATCTTAAGCTAAATGATACTTGAAAAATTTATTATGAATTTATTTAGGAAGACATTTTTATATCAAAGAATATGTATTATGCTCCATAAGGATACTTTTGAGGATTTATTTCGTGACTATACAAGATTTGAAATCCACACAAAGGATCTTATTGGAAACAAAGATAGGTGCTTACATAAGGAAGTTTCATTTTAGTTATAAATCATCCAAAAATGTACATTCCACGACTTTGCCGGTTTTATAATGTATTATCACAGTTATCACCATTATATTTTAGGCAGTTCAATTTACGCCGGCGAGTACCTAGCTACGTAAACAAACACTGACGAAATCTAAAACCATTGCCCATTGGACACGCACTTGACCTTGGCCGTATATTAACCAAATAAATTTAAAATCACTAACTATTCAGGCTCAAGCTCTCTTCTATGACGCTTTCAATTAGCAGGGTTATTTTAAAGTACTAAGATTTTTTCAATGTATCCCTTACTCCGTCTTGTGAGTATTAGTTGGAAAGAGAGAGCAATAATCGGTGTGAAGTTAGAAACGGTGTAGTGCTGCCAACATAACGATATCAAAATGTACTCGACAGAGTGAGCTAACTCGAGGAAGCAAGTTAACTTTTATGGAACTCATGGTGCCGTTTTAAAACAAAACAATCCGATGCGCGTTTATTCGGTCCCGACTGAAGTAAGTTTTCGATGGCAACTCATGGTAGATGTACTGATGTCAGATTTTTTAAGCCGTCTGATTTTTCGATCTTTTTGAAACTGCAAAACTATTAGAGCAAACTTGATAGGACCAAAAACAAAAGTCTATTGCCCCCCCTGAACGAAATCCTGAATCCACGCCACGAATGGTTTTACCTCGTCGCCTGCAATTGACACACTTGCAGTCTTGCAAATTGTTTACATAACTACTTATTTGTACGAAGGATGGTCAACTGTGTTTTAAACTATTTTATTACTAGCTGCGTTCCGCGGTTCTACCTGATCTCGTATAGGAACTTTACTGAGATAAAAAGTACTTAGTATATGCTATTATTTAACTAAGTTCTTCAATAATAGCAGTTAGCAATAACTTTCAGCGTTAAATTAAATCGCAATGGATTGCCGAATAATGCCGAATATCAACCGTCGAATGTCCACACTTAGGTGATAGATTTTTAATTTAACCGGCACATTTGGCACAGCTTTGATAGAGCAGCATAGTCATCAGCGGAGATGCCATAAAACATATAGAACACAGATAGGTATAAGTACCTATCTGTGGTATAAATATATACATATCTCCTATATACCTATCCTAAAGAGGTTATAATAACCTCTTTAGTAGAATATATGTATTGTAGTTCAAAATGTAACGACAGTGCGACATGTCGCGCCAACATAGTACCGCTACAAAGCCGCAGCGTCTACGCAACGTCGCCGCGCGTCGCCGCAACCTCTCGCCGCGGTTTCCCATCGGTGTCAGTTACAGCTCCCATCGCAGCCTGTTTTGTTTGTTTATTGCCGGATTGGGTTACTTCTTGAAAAGTAGAGAGGGCGAGGTGTTTCTAATGAATATCCATTACTGACCTACTCTATCCTTGAAATTTTATAAAATATTTTAGCTGATTAAAAAGTGAAAAAATAAATAAAAAGTTTCTGTTATTCTGCGGGACAGGACAATACCACGCGTGAAGAAAGAAGCAATTACTCACGAATTTTCGCATTTAAAATATTGGTATGAGTTCCTCATAAAACCTGTTAAGAAACAAATACACCTCTAAGTGGGCCCTCGCCTGTATTTAGCATATTAGGTAGGTACTAATTACATATTAATTTTAGTGTGAACTGACCGGGTGATCGCTTGACCAATATTACAATCGCAGTCCAATAACTACCAACTATTTATCTATGCTATACGCGTATTCACGAGTTTGTAGTTAAAGTTCATAGCGTAAATTGAATACTCGTAGGTAGGTATGCACATAATATTGAACTAATATCATTATTTACGTGCGTATTTATGTTTGTAATCCGAGCGCATATTTACATTGAAAATTATTTGCAAGTTCTGGTGATCTGACA
Source organism: Alcis repandata (assembly GCA_949125135.1). Lineage (NCBI taxonomy): Eukaryota > Metazoa > Arthropoda > Insecta > Lepidoptera > Geometridae > Alcis > Alcis repandata. The sequence goes on along the minus strand of OX421226.1, from coordinate 1,277,288 downwards.
TACCTATCTACTATAAAACACACATACAGAACAAACGAACAGGCCGACAAAGTGCTCTTTTAACAGTAAATATAGGTAGGTTATCAATCTACTTTCTTATGTTCCAATGTAATGAAACGAAACTGCGTTTATTATATTCTGCTCACAGCTTGAACCAAACTGTCCACAAGACCTTACAAACTACAACCGGCACATTTATCAGCCGTTATCTAGTCACACTTCACCCAAGGACGTTGTCTTAGAAAGCGTGTAGGAAGACATGCAAAGCTGCGCACGCGCAGGCCGGCTTGCGGTTATGTCACTCGCCACTGATTTACGGCCGGATTATTGAGATGTGAGGTTACCATAATAATGTAGTTACCATAATAATGCCGTTTGTTACGTCTGCGATTTGATGCGTTCAATCGAAACACATAAATGTCTATGTCTCTATTAGATTATGGGATATCATGAATGCTGCATTTTCATTACGGTTTCTGCGTTTGTATTTTGTTTGCATGATTTTGGACAGAAAACTTGTTTAGAATCTTCCGTTTTTATGTTATTTTTTTGCTTACATGATTACCATTATAATTGTAGGAAAAACTCCAACGTAGACACCAAAAATTATTTTGTTCAAAGCGGCTTTTTACAAGTAAGCAAGGAAAAAACCTAATACGTAGGTACTATTCGAGAAAAGTTATGCAAGAGTGCTACACAGAGTACAAAGTTTCAACTGACTTTTCAATATACGGAACCCGTGATACCCAGTGAGGGGTCGCTCGCAATAAATCCACGTCAATAAACTTCACGCACCACTACAGCGATTATGCCGATTGTTGAGCAAAACGCTCGTTCGGAAACAGCGCAGATCATCGCGGGACAAAAACGCCCATACCTCACGCAGTGGACGAGTAGCGCAGTGACTGAACGCAGTCTTGGCTAAGCCTACGTTGCGTTGACTGACGCAGATCCACGTTCCGCAGGGCAGAGCAGATTTTGTAATGCAATGTACTGAGAGCTGTGTATTGTACTGCGGTGTAGGCACGAGCGATCGGATATGTGTCTGTCTTGCTCTACGCCCTATGTCTCGCCTGCTCAACCCTGGAAAATCTGTTCAGAGTGCTGCGTCTCTGCTTGCTAATTATTGCAATAATTGCAATTACCCTATATCGTCTTGCTAGATAGATACAGACGTCCACTGCATGCAACTGTAACCTATTGTAGCTTTCAGTCGTATTACAATCCTGTCTATCCAAAGGTATTGTCTGGAAGAAATAGATTTAGGCGATAAGGCCGCCCTTGTTTTACCAAAATCTGATCCACTCACTCTTTTTTCTTCTTTTAATTTGTTTGGCAAACAATAAAGTCATATTCTATTCTATTCTTACTTCATAAATAGGAGTTTGTTTCAGTAAAAGGCAATGAGTTTATTATCCATAATAAACTCATTGTCAAAAGGTCTTTGCTATGGCACTCTTCACCTTTAGCTCGATTAGTGTAGCTGTCAGGTACGATGCACGGACCAGGAAGCCGATTTCCGAAGCTAGACTACTCTATCTGTCTCTACATCGCGTCGCGGCCATATCTCATGCGCACGCGCACAAACGCAGGCGGTACATAATTTTCTTCCCATTATCGACTAATTACAAACGTCGCAGAAAAAATAGGTTTTTCTACTGCAATTTTACAGCTACCTATATTATCATTAGCGCACATTCTATTTTAATCCTTACTACGATTAAATAAGGTTTATTTTAGCAGTATATGATTGTGTTTAAGTATATATTGGACTCATTACGTATGATAATGTGATATCCCGAGGCGGCGGTAATAGTTGATTAAGTACTAATTAATGTTAGAACAGTTTTTGAAATAATGATCCGTGCGAGAGGATGTTGTTTCGTGTTATTCGTAATGAATTGATGGTAATATAGTCGTCAATTCTATTGTTTTCCTCTGCCTATTGCATCGCTCTATTTTTTTGAAATAAGTAGTATCCCTTTTCTATTACGAGTATATTCCAATTTGTGCCTTTTTTTTACTGAACTACATGACTGTTTTTAAACTCTGCGCTGTAACAATGGTGCTATCTTTTTATCGCATTTTGAAATGCCAAGAGACTCTTTATTTTTGTCCTGTTAAACTAATGCGTAGTTAATAGCTTTTTTTATCGATCTTGTGGAAAGGGGAAGTATTGTTGAAATCTTTTGTAACTTGTATTTTTGTTCTTTTCCAGTGAGGGTCTCTTCACCTGTCCCGTCAACACTTCCCCCGTGGACTACGCGAAGGTAAGCAACTTTTTAGGGTTCTGTAGTAAACTGAGAAATCCTCATATTTTCGTCATTTCTATCTAATATGCCTAAAAGAAAATTAATCTTTAAAATTTTTAGTAAGTCATATTTTCATCATTATTTTGCAAATCACTTTCGTCTGTTTTTAAAACAATAATTTTACTAAATATTGTTTTCCTTTTAATTTTAATATTTTCTCAATTTAGTGTAGTTTTCTCAATTACATAAAAAAAAAATATCAATTTGGTCGTAAACGAAAAAAATTAATAGTTAAAAAAACTAAAAAACACGATTTGTTTAGTGTATTGTCAATGTCATCGGTCCTCGATATATTTACAAAGTTTAAAAGAAATCTAACCGTTTAAAGTGGGTCAAAAACGCGCTCAAAGGAGTCGGTTACAAACATACAAACAAACATACAGGTGAAGCTAATATAAGCGTGTTAAAAAAGGTAGAAAAGCGTTTTCGTCGGTAGCATCTTGATAGCGCCACCCCAGCTCAGCGAAAGAAAATCGTAGTTGCAATACGCATGTAAAAGACGCACGTTTCATTCGTAGTCGCAGCTACGCTGGTGGTGGTGGTCGATATAATAGTTCGACCACCCGCGGACAGATGGCGCTGTTATAAAAACAAGCGTGCGGTTGAGAAGCTACCGACGACTTTTAGTTTCGTTGCTCGTAAAAGTATGTACTTCAAAGTGATTATTTATGTGAAATTAATAGTAAAATAGTTATACTTTGAGATTAGGGACGAAATACAATGGTTTTTAGCCATAGACCTATTTTAGCTACACAAATTTTAGCTTTAATAATTAGACTTAATTTTAGCATGTAGCCTGTTTGTGTCTAGGAAACCCCCTGACCTCACTATAACCCTGCAAATTGCAAGATGCGTCCGCACGGGCGAGTCCAATCCAGTCTCAATATTTTATTAATTCGTAATATTACTTTTTGGAATTCAAATAACCTGTGTCTGATCAAACGTGTCATAGTAACAGTAAAGCTCAATGCATGCTCCTTAAGCTTTATTTCAACCAAAACACTTCTCGCCAATTAAACAATAAACATGCAGATTAGCACGCGATCGCATTTTAACTAAATACTCAAAACGGAACCTTATTCCCTTGACATAAGGTTGTTAAAAATGCGATTCGCGTGGCGTGTCATTTACCTCGCGAGACGACCTTGCAATGCTAACCGGTCACGCAGCTTTGTTGTTTCTCTTTCTGGCTTATGATAACGCATTCTTTCTATCTTTGTCGCACTAAAAAGGTGCTAAAGGTCAACTACAGTGCGACTAATTTTACTCGTGACTTGAGTGGGGGAGCCACTGACGGATTTTCTATGTAAAACTGTATAGAAGACAGTAAAATCCTAATATTAAAAATAAAAATTAATAATTATTAATTTTTTATTAATTATTAATTTATGCGAAAATGAGATCGTTTCTTTGTTTGATAGGCTTAATGCATTAACTATTCATCCGATCATCATGAAATTTTGCATAGGTACACTTTGTCAGGGGTACCTAGGTAGGTAGGTACCTAAAATGTGGGCTACTTCTCAGCGTTAAGTATCATCTTTTTATCGTTACCACGTTTTATCAGTGTGTGGCGTAGCTAGTTTTATAAAATTGTTAAAAAGCAGTTACTTCTTGAATAAATACTGTCTGATTAGTTAATAAATTCATTTTCATAATTAAAATTAAAACGCATGACGTATAATACTTGTTTATATTTTTAAATCTTATATCAAAGTCGTATTATTAAACTAGAACTCTAAGACTAGACTAAAATCAATTAATCTGAAATCGCTTCGTCTTTAATATCGAAATCGATAGGAGAAGGTGATAAGGCTGTCTCCTCGGCAGCTGGAGGAACTGGAGGATTCACATCGGAGGGAGGGATCGAGCAGGTTGCCACGATTCGCGGAACTGGCAAGATGTATTGAGGAATGGCAGAAGAACGAACAAAAACCGGTGTTGCGTGGCTGACGGAATTGACAGATACAGGCGATTGAGAAAGAACGAAAGGTCTTTCGATTTTAGTATCAAAAGCCAAGTTACCCGTCCTTGCCAGGAATAAAACCTCAGATATGAGTTTCTCGGCCACGTGTCGTTGAAATAACTCCACGGTTTCTAATTCCTCTGCTATGTATTCTCCGAAAGAGTTTGTTTTGGCTTGCAGTCTCTCCTGGACTTTTAATCTTTTGGGTTCTGGGATGTTGTCTCTTACTTCTTTTTCTCGCTCCGAGCTCTGTGATTCCTGAAACAATGTAATAAAGATGCGACTTAGTTTTTAGTTGTTCAACGTTTTAGCCGATTTTTTTATCGTCAGTTTTTATAGATTGACACATCTGACACCTCACTTCCGTGGGAGGTGGAAAGAGTCATCAATTATAATTTATATTCTTGTGTTTGTGTTGCCAGTGTATTTTTACATTTGTGACATTTATACTATATTTTTTAAAGTCGCAATTTGTCTGGAAAGTAACTACGCTAACTTGCTACGCCCTCCAGTATGACCACGACGAGAAAGACGTTCATCAAATTCACGTCAAAAAAACCTGTTACCTGTTAAAAATGTCATTACTTCAAACACCAACCTCATCATTCGAAAATGATTCTTGTGTCACGCTGCATGGCATCAAGTCACTCATCTCGTCGTACGCAAACCACTTGGAGAACGGGGTGAAGTCGCTGTCCCGCGGTTTGTCAATTCTTTTCATCTCGCGCTTGTACTGTCCGCGAAGACTCATCCACTTGGTACTAGCTTCATTTCTTGATGTCCCCATGAGTTTGGCCACTTGCTCCATAGCGTCATTTCGTTTAGCTTTCATTTTGTATTGAGCTAACGTTGTGTCCCAAAGAACGGGTCGCTGCCGTATCAAGGAGATCAAAGACAAGGTGGTGTCTCTATTCCAGTTCATATTGCTTTTTCCGTTTCACCACTTATTAATAATTTATCTCAACGCATTATTGATCTGTTAGAATGTAAACGTTAGGGCAGTTCGAGAACACGAGGGTAATAAACATTCCTCTCCCCCGCGCAGGCGAACTATGTTATCCATTCGGTTTGAATAACATCCTCGTGTTTGTTCGGCTGGTTCGGCCAACAGTTAGGCCACGCCTCCATCTTGTTTGAAAACATTTTACGTGCGCGTCGTGGCAGTTTGAATCGGGACAGGGACAGAGACAGAAGATAACGAGACTATCTCTGTTTCTCTGTGTACCTCGCCAGCCGTCGCGTCGCGGCGAAGCAAAGTGCAAACTAGTCCAAACTAGTTCGGTCACTTACGGACGGCGAATGTCTCGCCGCGCCAAATTTTGAAAAATTACGTACTCGTTCGTTGTTTTCTGATAATTGATGATGATGATGACGATACAATTTTCTCTCTATTTATATCATTGGTCACGCACGGTCTCGCGTCGTAATCGTTAAGGACGATTTCAAACAATAGGTTAGGTTAGGTCCAAAATAGATACACTCGTTGCAATAAATGCAAAAGGTCTAAAATACATATTTCTCATTTGGAGCACTTCCAAATGCAGTATTCCCTTTTTGAGAAATGCAAGGGTCTCATGACGACAGGTTTTAAAATGTGCACTTTTCTAATTTCTACTACCGTAAATATGTACTACCAAAATTCTCAAAAAACTAGAAAATTCTACTACAGTCGCAAGAGACAAGAAAACAACAACGACAAATTCTAAAGGTGGCGGTTCGCGCCGCGACGGAGACGGGAGACCGAGACAGGAGACTGAGACTAGAGACCGCGACCGTTACTTGACGTTAGGCAATGTAAATGCGACAGTTCGCGAGCGAGACAGAGACAGGAGACCGAGACGCGAGACAGGAGACAGCGAGACGGTCGCTGCTCCGGATCCGGACCACTCCGGACCAGTAGTGTAGTGTCGCGTGTCTGACGAAGACTGTGAGACTCTGATTGAACTAAACCTTAACGCAGCTTCATTACTTGGTTTTTTACAAAACTTTTTTATAAAAATTACAAAACACCACTGACTTCATCGACAGACTCTCTTGAACTGAGCGGTCGCTCCGCGACACTTGTCGGCTTCGGTCTCAGTCTCCTGTATCTGTCACCCGTCTCCGTCGCGGCGTGAACCGCCACCTTAAGGTTAACTTACTTCGTCGTTTTCTAGACTGACTCTGTCTATTTCGTCTTTGGAATCCAAATAGATAAAACAATATTCGTCCAAGCTTGTATCTGTGTATTTTTTCGGCAGGAACGACTCAAAAAAGCTGTAATACCATAAACAGGGCTTATGAACGTCCTTTCCGGCCAGTTTTGATTGTCTCACCTAGAAAGAAACAACTTTTATTATAATAGTAATTCAAATAGTAAAATACATTTTTATTTATTATAATCATATCTGTTGCATAGAATTTACATTTGAATATTTTGCTGTACCACGGCGCCGCCGCCGCGCTACCACCGCATCTTCACCAAACGGCCGCATGTACCTACCTAAGTTTTTTTTTTTATGTGATTAAGTGACGAAACGAGCAAATCGCTCGCCTGATGTTAACGTCACGTTTGCCCATAACAGGTCTGCGCCACCCACAATTTTGAACTCGCAGAATTCAAGACCCTGCGCGGCACAGCTCTCTGCCGTCCACTAACTATAATGCCGTTAAGCCACAGGGGGTCGATTTTTACTTTTAAACATGATAGGATAGAGTTTAAAATTCTCTATCTACCTGTCTAACAAACGTGTTCCTATCTGTCATAGGTCCTAAGATAAAAATAGCACAAACGCCGCTATATGACATTTCTTTTCAACATTACACGTCTATAAAGTCGTCATATAACATTACCTAACTAACTAGCCACTATAATCCCATAACGACATAAATATGTATTAAAATATCAAATAATTGCTTACCTATAAAGCCGTTTTTTGTGTTTTATAAGCTAAAACGCAGCTATAGTACTTTAATTACTTTTAAGTTGAGGTGTGTGTTTTAATTTATTGAAAAATTCCTTAACTAAAACACAGTTACAAGAAAAACCTTCGAATAAAAGACGTTAAGGTCGCTTAACCGTTTTTTAGATAAGGATTCACCTTATTCCATTATACAATTTACTACACTTGCAAGTCGTCAAAAGAAATTCGAAAATTAAAATGTATATTTTTTTATATATTTCCTCAACTTAAAAAACGTTAAGCAGCATTCCTTAATTAAAACGCCGTTATCTGCCATCACCCCGCGCTTTATTATTTTTTTTGTTACACTAATATTATCACCGTAGAACAAAGAACTAGATCTGATAATCATTATCTAGTTAGTGGTAGGCTTGTGACTCCCGCGTTAATCGTCAAAAAAGATGTCTGGTTTTAGTGTTACTTTGTAATGGCCAGTCTATCGTTTTATTCTGCAAGATAAACACTGGTTTCAACGCAGTAATTTATTTAAGATCTTCGCCAGTGTGTTATTGATATTTGCTATTGTCGTTTTACTTCATGATTTTACTCATTACTTCATCAAACCCGAAAAAAGCCCCCGGAACCGACGGGCTCACCGTTGACATCTGCGCTGCAGCCATCCGAAGCGAACGGGAAATCTTCTTAGCGATAGCAAACAAATGCTTGTTGCTGAGGTACTTCCCCAAGCAGTGGAAAGCGGCGCACGTGATTATCCTACGCAAACCCGGTAAAACAGATTACACACATCCGAAGTCATACCGTCCTATACGTCTCCTGTCCGTCCCTGGAAAAAACGTCGAAAAGCTTTTGGTAAACCGACTCCAATGGCATCTCCTCCCGACCATCAGTCAGAAACAGTACGGTTTCATGCCCCAACGAGGAACCGAAGACGCCCTCTATGACCTGGTAGAGCACATTAAAAAAGGAGTAAACAGCAAAAACATCGTACTCCTAGTCTCCCTGGATATAGAGGGCGCATTCGACAATGCATGTTGGCCCGCCCTAAAAAACAATCTAGCGCAGAAGAGGTGCCCAAAAAACCTCTACGAGATGGTAAACTCATACCTCAATGACCGAAAAGTCGAAGTCAACTATGCAGGAGCAGCACACGAGAGCGAAACTACCAAAGGGTGTGTCCAAGGATCTTTCGGCGGACCCACCTTCTGGAACGTAATCCTAGACTCGCTGCTGCGACTGCTGGAAGCAGAGAGAGTATACTCTCAAGCCTTCGCGGATGACGTCGTTCTCGTGTTCACAGGTTCACAGTCAAACATCATCGAGCAGCAGGCCAACAACACGTTGGACATGATCGTGAAATGGGGAAAACGTAACAAGCTCAACTTTGCAGCGCAGAAGACTAATGCGATGCTCTTCACCAAAAAGTTGAAGTACGAACCCCCAAACCTGGTCATGTCTGGCATCCAGCTTAATCTCGTCGAAGAAGTCAAGCTGCTTGGCCTGTTGATCGACTGTAGGCTCAATTTCAAAGCACACGTGAAAGCCCAGTGTAAAAAGGTGGCGGATATCTCCAAACAGATTGCACGTGCGGCGAAAGTGACCTGGGGTCTAAAGAGCGCGATCACGAGAACCATCTACGTCGCAGTGGGGGAACCCATCATCATGTATGCCTCAAGCGTGTGGGCGCAGGCGGTAGACCTCGAGGAAAACAAGAAGCACTTGAACTGTTTATAATTGTAGATAATGTAAGAGCGATTTATTGTGTGTATACTTTTGTTTTGTAAACTTACTTGATATGGATCTCAAAGCCATATTTTAAAAAGTCTGATAAGAGTTAGAATATTACTAAACCAATCCCCAAATTATTTGTAAGGTTTATTAATTAATTAATTTATTATTATATTTATTTATTCTTCAATATAAATAGCAGAAACCGAATATTATGGGTATGTATATATTACATTCTTTTTAACTAGAATTGCAAAATTCAATAATAAACATATCTTTTAAGTTAGATAATTGTAGTTTTAATTTTCAAGTTAGCTTATTTTGAAATGGTATTCTCAATTAATAGTAGTAAATGCTTAACTAAATAGTGGCTATGTCCCAGATGTTTTATGTTTAACTGCTTTAAAGATAAGTATTTGAATGTAATTAACGGCTTAAATATTTTTTTTTACATAAGTTATCCTTAATGCTTGTTAAGAATGTGGCTAAAATACATTAACGGCATTTTAGTTGCGTAATTTAAGTTAATTTTATGAAACATAAATTTCAATAGTCAGTTACCTAAAAACACTAAGCTAAAATGCCGTTACGGTGAACTTAACTGCATTTTAGCGTTTGGTTTTCATTTTTATCAAAATTTAAAGCACGGCTATAAAGCAAAAAATGTATTTTACATTTAAATAAACAGGTGTATTCATTTTAAAGTACATTTATTAGAAAGTACTATAAAAAACATGTATTTCTATATCAGGAAGTCTCGTATAAAGTTTATGGTTATAAAGTAGCATTCATTTTAAACATCTCCCGCGTTTTTTGCTGATATCTCCAAACTTGGTTTTGAGGCTTAACGGCATTATAGATAGTGGACGGCAGCTCTGCGCTCGTCACCCTGAGATAAGTTGATTAATCTCCCATTTGCCCTGTAATTTCACTGGAAACAATGCCCTTCCAACCGAAACACAGTAATGTTTGCACACTCTTGTCTTGTAATGTAACATGTTACGCTATGTGACTTGACCGTAACATTTGAACGTATCTGGCTAAGATTTTTTTAAAGTTAACTTTTTGAAGGTCGTTGGTATCTCGTAGAAAAAAACACGAATGTATCTCTACCTAACTTAAGCATTTATAAGTAGGTACTTAATTAGTAAATAGCTCTTTGGACTTTCATACAAATTAAATTAAAAAATTTTAATAAGACAGTACAAAAAATAATAAATAAGTAAATCTTACCTTATTAACTTCTCTACGGAAAGCAGTGCGCATATTTTCTATCCTTCCTTTAGTTTGTTCAATGTTGGCGTCCACATGGAATTCTTTCATTTTGTTCGTGAGCTGCTCCCACGCTTTGTTTCTTTGAGGCTTCGATTTATAGTCCTCGTGGTTTTCATCCCAAAGGCAGGGGAGATTCGAATAAAGTTGTACGAGTTGAGTCAACATGACTCTTCCGTGGCGCATTGTCATACGTTTTGGTGGTTAAATCACCGAAAACAACACAAGGCCACCTTACAAAATAACCTCAAAAAAAAGTTTTTGTTCATCTAAAACTGCTCAATTATATTGCTTTAGTTGTTTATACTTTATTGTTTAACATATTCCACTGACTTGGGTTCAAAGTATTGTTTGATTAAAGACTTTGTTTGTTGTCAATGACAACGGACGGATGATCAAATATTCGGTCTGCCGACACTGTCTGCCAGATACAGGCTACTCATTCCATGCCCAGACGTAGTTAACCTTGGTCGGTGGTCGGAGCCGATCGGGAAACTTCGTTCTTCGGTAAACTTCTTGCGTTTGGTTCGCTACATCTCATTTTAGTTTCATTCGCCGCCGCTAGATGGCGGTAGCTCATTTTTCGAGTAATTTTTGGTCACTGAGGTCTGTTAGATACTCTGTCTTTTTGTCTAAACTTTGGAATTTTTGGTTTGCTTTGAAATATAAGATAAGAAATAACGAATGTGACAAGCTTATAAAATACTCAATTTGTAATTTATCATTCGAATAAACTATTTTGACTAGGCTATAAAATGAAAACCATGCTACTTCCATGTCTTCGCAGGAATATAAAAAATGATAGCACATATTTAATGTAAGAAGTAAGTTCGAATAAGACGAGTGACTAGTCCTAGTGCCAGCTTTTAGACCGCCTGAAAGGTCTCTGACATGGCCTCGGCTGCAGCCTCATTTTCTTTGGTCCTACCAACGACAGCCGCCACCACATTGTTGGCAATAAACTTATGAAACTAAAGTAACTTCAAACTTAATAAACTTTACGCGAAGAGAAATAATTTAAACTCAAAAATGTCATTCCAGATCACAAAATTAAACGACTCCAAGTCAAAGCCAATAAACGTCTCAAATAATTCAGATTTTAGCATCGCCGCAAACGAAGACATAAAATGTTAAGCGCACCGCCTGTTCAGCACATGTGACGAATCGGTACTAACTATCACACAAGCTGTGGTAGTTTTACAACCTATTGTTACATTACTGCACTTGGGCACTGAATACTTGGGGCGAAAGATGGTGATTATTGTTTTATGACACAAAAATGCTACAAGACATGTGGGCAGATGGGACGAAACTTTGGCTCTAGTTCTTTGTTATTTTAGAATAGGGACCCTTGGGAGTTGGGTCCTTTAACACAGTTTTTAGTGTTGGAAATCTTAGTAGATGTAGTTGCTATTTCTCAAGTCCAGCGTTGAAAAGATCTTGTTTTATACTTAGATATCTTACCTTAGTCTTAGTCGCACTGAATCGGTTTCTTCTAGGCAAGCGTGCTGCGTCGTAGGCCGCATCGTTGCTTACCATCAGGCGAGATGGCGGTTAAACACAAGCCTAGAATAAAAAAAATACCTAGAAAAATAAATTGTCACTTCGCTCTTAAATTTGTTTAGTAGAAATTATGGTTGATGTTTGTCATTTTTCATGAGATACATGCAAGTAAATAAATATCTATTCCAGCTTTTTGTATCTTAATCTTTAAAATATTATATCCTTTACACTTACATAATACGAAAAAATATAAGAAACCGATTTTTTTTTTAATTTCTTTTTTAACACGAATTAGTCTACGTCTGACCACCAACTCACCTGTTGGTAAGCGACGATGTGGCCGAAGATGAAGCACGCAGATTTAGAAGATACCTATTCACCCGACCTTGAAAAACCCAAGATTAAATCTCTCAGGAAAAAAGGAAGCCGGCAGTCTATTCCGTTCCATATTTCTGTTTGTTTCATTACCTATATACTCGTATGTCTTGATGCCACTATTTTCAATTGTTTTCAATTGAAATAAACTAACCGAATTTGTTTTTTTTAACTCTTTCTCACACTCCCTTTTAACGAATAGTTTCCCATAAAAAAGCATCACCCGATCGCACAGATATGATTAAAATAATAGATTTCCATCACAAAAGGAACTTGATCCTCTACAATGGGGACTAGCCACCATAGAAAAGGAAACCTTCATCTATAGTCTATTTACCCCTTTCTCAAAGTAAAGAAGCGTGATGGTTAGACGCAGATTAGAAAAGAAGAAGGACAACTTTGAATAAATGACACAACAGGAAAAAGTCGAATGCCGTTGTTCTGAGCATTGCATTGAGCTACTACTTATACCTTACAATTGAGTAGTTTACCTTTTTTTCTTTCTATAATTATTTTTATGGTGTCAATGTAACATTATATAGAGTATTGTATGATGTATAATTCTTATAAATATTTGAATTTATAACAAATTACAGTCAACGTCGATAATTTTGGCTGTCCGTGACCTACTCGTACCGACCTACCGTCCTACCGCGAGAGTAGGTAAGCTTTGATTGACTCTAACTTACCTACCCAATATAACAATCGACTTACACCGTTCTGTTTAGTAGTTGCATTTTTGTACATGTGGCGTGCATTTGTTCGTTTCGTCGTGACTCAACTCTCTGTTCCATACTAACCTGTACTTTGGTTGTTTATTTGAACCAACTCACTCGAACCCTTATCTCTAACCGACCGTGAAAATGAGGAGTATTGTTATATTCATAGGGCTTTATATGGCTTATAAAAAAGTTAAACTTATGGATCAATCAATAGAAACTTGAAGTAGATGCCGGTTTGGTTTCACTTTTCATTCCGCATTGTTTAAACTTGAAATAATACTAAAATCTTTACAATTAAACCGGTCTAAACATTTCTTAGTAAAAAGACAAGTACGAAGATAGGTCAGTGGCACAATTATCCCCTTATTATTTGTAAATGTCTCTCTCTGTTTAACTGGCAAGAAAGACTGTTAAAATTGACTTAGTTAGGCATACATACAAGTTACATATGTTGAAATGCAAAAATGAGAAATGACAGGAAAAACTAAGAACTAGTGCGAAAAACTATGTGGCTAGACCGATTTGAATATAGGTACATATTTTTCTTTGTTTTAGTAGCCTTTGCACAGGGGTGGTTTGGTTAAAAATAGCGGACGAAATCGCGGGCGCAGCCAGTTTAGATTCAGTTCCATTTGGAAAAGAAAACAACTCTGTGGTTTTTAGAATTCCTATCATAATTCGCACTCGATGACGCGCGCGACACTGAGTGGGAAACGCGCGAACGTAAAGATTAAGAGTTTTCCGAATGTTTTATCTTCACTACTAGTAGGTATACGAGTATTACGCCACTATGTGGTCTATCATATCTTATCATCAGATCTATTAAGTAATGTCATCGACCATTACATTAGTCACCCGGCTCCGCGCTCGAAGGTACGTCACGTTCCCTCACGTGTTCTATTTCTTTGTTTACCCTGCTTTACATCAGAATGGAGGCCGTTTTATATTGTGCTTAGCCTCTGTTCAATATTTAATAACAGGTTAAGGGTAGTGGTATACTGGAGATTTTGATGATGATTTTGTTTTTACTATTTTCACTGTTTGGTTGATTTCAGAAATTTAATACGGAGGTGTTTCTTGCTAAAACTTTCAACGAAGAAATCAAATAAATTTAATAAAAGAAAATAATTCAATATGATTTTTCGAAATAAAAACAGTGCGCGTTGCAGTCTTTTGTATGAGAAACTGATAGCAGTTAAAATACTTCTCCAAATAATATATTTTTTCTTTTATTATAATAGTTGAATGCTGCAAATTTTGGGTTATGCATACTTACTATTACGATTCATATTTTAAGCGAAAGGTCAATTCGCTAATTCATAATATTTTTCCAACTGTGATTTACCTATGGATATTTTCTCACAAATTATAATACATACATTACATTACAACCAAATGGACAAAAAAAAAACATAGAGATGGTCGTTGCTCATTTAAATTTTTAATACATCACATGTATATCATTTATATACAACCCTCCTTATAATAAAGAGCATTTTTCGTCACACGCTGACCAAATGTAAATCAAGCATCTGCGTAGTAAAATTAGTCCTTTGAGAGCAGGTCAGTGCCTCACCCTCGGTATCTCCACATAAAAGAGATTAATCTCTAATTTGAATATCTTTACAAAAGACATATGGACGCATGACGAGGTATAGCATCTTTTTGGTTCGTTGACAAATAAAGTACGGGACGCGATTCGTGCCCTTTACAATCCGGCATTATGGTTGTACAGTTGTACGAGTATACCGTGGAAAAGAATCTGCGAGAGCTATTGTTGCGTAATTGACACGAGGTTGCGGTATCGCGACGAGTGACGCCTTTTCTTGTCACTTGATAAGATTCACTTTGTGGTCAGCGCGCCATCTTAGTGATAGGTGTACTAGGAAAGAATCAAATGTTGTCTCAAAATACTAACTTCTTGTAAAAACTTGAAAGGTAGACTTAATTTGAATAAAAATAAACACTATTTAATTATTTACAATCTAGCCTCAAGCTAACATTTAATTTCAATCTGTCTTAATGGTATAGGTACTTTTTTCTAAACAAAATAAAGTGCAATCATATTTTATGCATTACTTATATTCGTTCAGTTCTCGTAAAACGAAATTCTTAAATGGTTATTTTTTATTTTGAACTTAAAACGAATTCTAGTATATACTCGTAGGTACCTACTAGGTACATATTTTGTTTAATATCCAGAGGTGTATTCGTTATTTTTGACGCTTGTTGGAATAATGAATTGATTTCTTTGAGAAGTGGGATTTAAATAGGTGCATTAGGATGTATTCTTATATCAGTTTAGTGGATCCTTATTTTAGTTGATTCGTTCTCGGTCTATTCAAATATGAAGCTTTATTGCGATGAATGCATCGGTTGAGATGGTCATGTTTGGAATTATTACTCAGTTTGAATACGTTGAAGATAATTGATCGCATTTATTTATGATGATTTTTAGAAATATATTTTTATTGGTTTCTTAAATGTAATTGACATTTTATTTTCTTCAAATAAATCACACGGTTTATGACATAGATATTTGTACCGCGTTGTTACAGTTAATATTATATTGGCACCGCTATATTTTTTACAGATAAATACACAATTATACCTAATATTGTATTAGTGACAGTATAATATATTTTACTAGCTCATGAACTTATACCGTAGAAAAGTATGTATAGTAAAGCGTATTCAAAGTAGTACATAAGTTTAATATAAATAAAAAAACTTCAACGCCCATCATCAAATCTAAAACCACAGTAACGCCATAACAAAATCATAAATCTCCCTCAATTACTCTAAAAACAAAGCCATATTCGACGTAATGGTGCACTTACTTTTAATAGCTCTTATTTCATAACCAGTTAAAGTCCGAGTTAGAGTTAAGTTAGAGTTAAGTTCACGGAAGCGCACAATAAAGTTATCTAAGTGCAACATTAGAGCTGCTTAGCTCTTATCGTGGACTTTCTCACGTGTGGAATTTATTTGTCATGCATTGTAGGCTAGGAGCTAGTGGCTAGGCTCTTTTAATTACTCGGTAAGTTAATAGTAGGTAATTAGCAGAGAAGATAAGTTAACGTTTCTGAAGTAAGTAAGAAGAAGGTTTCTGTAGAAATAAAGTATGGCAAGTAAGTCTTGAATTGCAGCATAATGTTTTAGCATGAGTTATTGGCATTATCACGTACAAGTTTAAGTGAAATTAAAAATGTTCATCACATCAGGCATCTCAAAACTAAAACCTTCAAATTATTTTTGGTAAAAAAAAAAGGAAACCAAACAAATAAATCTGCAAAACACTCAGCATGTCTAACAGAACAAAAAATTTACACGTATTAAAAAAAATGTCATCTACGCTTTTCACTGGTTTAAAAAAAAAAATTCACAAATAAATTAGACGACTAGCTCTCGGCTTATGAAGTAGGGTGAAAGCAGCCGTATGCACCGAGTTGCATACGAGATGGAATGATAGATGAGTAATTATGAACTGTGTCGTCGGATTGTGTAAACTCGGCCACGTTTTGAATATATGGGAGCTTTAGCCTTTTCTCCGACTGCTCTGAATTAAAATAAGTAATAAGATATCTGCGTTCTATAGAAAAGTTTTGTCAAAAAATACGTAATTATTTGATAGATAATGCTTCTATAAGGCATATTATATGAAAACTGCATTCCTTCATACATTTTTGTATCAAAAAGTCATTTTACAAGTTACGTATTATTGACAGAATTTATGCTCGATATGCAGTTCCGGCAAACCTGCGGATGTTGGGAAATGCTCCCCTACTCTCACTTGACATGTTCACATGAGCCGTGTACAGATCGTGAAAGTTTAAAAGGTGCATTCTTCGATCATAAATCTGCAATCTTGCAACTCAATTTTGAACCACTTCCCGATTGTGCTGAAATTTGGTATACCTATGAGTGTAACTCCGATAACAATGCCATAAAAGTTTGTTTTTAAAATATTATACATACTATTTCTAAAATTAACTTATTTATGTTATGGTTCATTCATTTATACAGGCCGTTTCGTTCTAGTGGCTAGTCCTGGTGTCAAAGTTCTTAGTTCTACCGAAGGCCCTGATGCAGTTCATTTATCACTCTAACTGTTAACAATAACTCCTGCATCTATTGCATTTTGAATACAATTTTATCTAGTGTTAAATATCAGACATCAATGTATATCAGTTGTCAGCTTAGTGGACGGACGGACAAACGGGACGTCAAATCTACATATTGACGGTAAATCATGCAGTCATAGGTCACATGCCGTCTTTTGGATAGGATTAATGGGCTGGGGCATTACTTAATGGGTATACATAATAAAGAGTGCTGTAATTGTAACTAACTGTTGTTAGAAAAATATTGGAAAAAAACAGGCCCGATTAGTAAAATAGAATTTAAGTATGTATTTTACTAATCTGACTTTATTTTCTACCTATTAACCATTATTATATTACTCTATTTATGGAGTAATTTTCAACATTCGGAGCTATTTTCTGTATGTATAGAAATAATAACGACCAGAGGTTCTTTCTTGCACATGCAATATTACATTAATGTTTCTCTCATTCGAGAATAGTATCGTACGCAACAAAATAGAGCCCTAGAAACTAAATAGTATAAAAATGTGTGAAGTGAAGTGAATATCCTTAATTTGTTTGTCTAAAAAGAACAGAATAATCAATAACAGTAAAATATTTCTCAAAAATAGGTCTTTTTTCTTCAAACAGTTCCATGATTCCTTGCTCTTTATATTGAGAATGCTTCTAATCATTCATACTCGTAGAAGTACCAACCCAATAACACAGACAACTGCTTCACCCTTGACCCACCACTATTTTTATCGCCTTGCTCTCTATACTCTCCCTTACTCACATCATATAAAACCTCACATTCGGCTTGTTTGTAAAACCAGTGAATATTTTTCCTATCTACTTTGTGTTTAATAATTTCGAAGTCGATGCCCCCGATAAACGAATAATAGTAATTCTTTATTTTAAAGTTGGAAATGGTAAGTTTAAATACAGATGCTGTTATGATAAGTACCTAAGTACTGCTAGATAACGCATCTTCTGAGAAGTATCGGCTTACAATAGAATTGACACTTCCTCAATTTTTCCACTTCTTCTGTGTTGGGTCAGCACCGTCTTTTTTAAACTTCCCAAAAATTTAAACACTAAAATCTTTTTACTTCAACGAACATATATTATTTTCTATCAAACATAAGCAAGCTGGTAATAAAAGCAGTAGAAAAACACAGGCAAAGTCACCTCCAATAGCTAGTCAACCATAGCTATAAACAGTTCCACATGACAGATTATGATTACAGTCGATAAATGGGCTCTACGATCCACGAGTACACGTGACAATGTGATAGATTCCTCGACATTTAATGCTGAGCGTTACTCTCTTAGAGCATTATAGTATGGTTTTGATTTATTCCTCGTGTGGAATGTTCGAGTAAACTATAAGTTTTTTTTTTTAACGTGAACTAGTCCGCGTTTGAGACCACCAACTCGCCTGATGTTAAGCGACGATGATTTCGACAGACGTTGTCCTGTCTTAACGATGACTATTTTCGAATTTGTAAAAAAAGCCATTGCGTCAATTCTATGTCAAATGTCAAAAGTTACATTAAAACAGTTTACATTGTCCAAAGCGCTATAGGGTTTAAGTATTTTTAAATTTTCTAATTTTTCATGTTTTTTTACTATAAATTGAGATGTGAGCTATCCTATCTCCTAAGTTAGATCGAACTGCACCCGGTGTGCAAATTTGATTGAAATCGGTTAAGTAGTTTAGGAGTCTATAGCGGACAAACAACGTGACACGTAATTTATATATGTATTTTAATTTTTATTTATTTTATTGCGATAGTGAGTTTATTTGTTACGCTTTTACTACTCAACCGATCATCACGACATTTTGACATGTTGTCAGTGGTAGGTTTAGAAAAGGAATCAGGCTTCTTTTCATTATTATAATCATAACCACGCGGGTGAAACGCGGGCGCAGCCAGTTGAATAATATTTAAAGCAGACCATACCAACTATTTAATAGATTCACTAATCACGACATACTGGCCAATACTGAATAGTTGAATACTCAATTCCCCAAAAAATCGATTGATTATTGCTAATTCGTCAACTTCACGTATTAAAGTTTTAAGTGAGTCAAAATGCAAAGTTTTCTGATAAAGAATGTCTGAGTAATTAAGAATGAATAAGCAGCTGTAAAAAAAATATAGAAAATATCATCTTGGTTCGCCTGTGGCCGACTCCCCGTGGCCCGCTGATGTGACACTTCGACGTCACATCACCGGGCAGTCTGAAGTCGAATAACCAGATCTGTTTATAAAATGCAAAAAGTATTAAGAAAGGCTAGTCTGGCTTTTATTATGCAGTTCAGAAAGTCAATGATCTCTTCATTAGTTATACATACGTATATGAAGGTATGTAGGTATGTACGATTAGTCCGCTGGGTACATTCTGTAAGGATCGACTAAGATGTGAAATATTTTCCTTATGATAAAATTAATACGCAAGTGGACAAAACGGCACGCAATCTTTGTAAGCTCGGTTATGAAAATAATGTTGAGATTTTGATCTTTTTGCGACACCAAACGTAACTGAACACACGCATTGAAGTTTACTGATAAAGCAGAGGCCTGAAAATCTTTTCTCATTGAATACTAGCAGACGAATAGCATTTTGAGAAGTCCAAAAAGTTACTTGGATACTTAATTAAATTAAATATCACATTTTCAAATTATGTAAATATTAAATTACTTGGTTACTTAAATTTGGGTTATCATAAAATCATAACACAAACAGATAAGTTCTATTTGTTCTATTCGATGAGGTAGGGTCACCAACACAGGGTGTGTAGCCTAAAAGGTAACCTTGGAAATACTAGATCTAGACGGATAAAAGTTTCCTTTCTATTTCTTAGGATTGAAATTCCTCAGGGTAACTTTCGATAACCCCTACTATTATGTGAGCATAACGTTGTTAATTTAATGTTTATTCCATTTCGAAGTTAAGATCCTCCATATGACCTGTACTGACCTAGATGTGTCTGCATTATCATAAACCTCTGGTGTGGTCCGCGTTGAATAATTCACTTGAATTTTTGGAAGCCTTTTAATATTCTTCTATGTTTATTGTATAATGCATGTGTTATTTGATTTTGATGTGTTTATAACTGAAGACTGAAAGTTTATTTTTCGTAGCCGAAATTTTTCAGGAATACAAATTAGCTTTTTTATTAATCCAGAGTGTTTAAAGCTATTTCAAAACTAACAAACAAGTGTTGTGAGTGCACACACAAGCATTCTTATTTACTATTAGTGTGATTTAGTGTGATTATAAAAGTGTCTGATTGCATCTTTATTATTTACTTGTTTTAATTATGTATGAGGCAGCTGCAGACAAGAACAATTTTAATAAGAGCTTTTCGTTTTGTTTCAGGTAAGAGCACCAAATGTAACCTCTACCGTGACAGGCAAAAAATCTGTCGAATCAAAAACAGAGGTGCTGAATAGACAATTATGTCAGAGAAACAGCCCAAAAAACAATATACGTAGGTAAGATACTTTTTATACAGGGTTAAAAAACTTGTAGTTAAGTTATCGGTTTGTGACGAGCAGACCGACGACGACAACAGAGTGGAATATGCGGGAAAAAAAATCACACGGATCCAGACCTCAAGACTGAACAAAGAATTTATGTGACATGAAGACGACGACGCAACGGTGAGATCCAGTAAAAAGTCTTATTATCAGATTATGAAATTGGATCCAAAAACATAAACAGAAGTAAAAATTCAATAGTTTTTCATAGGAATCATTAACGGAACGGCATAGTAAATTCGGCAAAAGAAAAGCGAGTACGACAAACCACTTCTCACAATAGCTTCTCTGATAGTTTCTCTACAAGCATTTGCTACTCGTTGGCCAAGGTGCGCGCGAGTGAGATTTAAGGGCGACGCGACAGATGCGCGTGCGCAGCTGCGCAAGGTGGCGCGACACGTGTGCGGCGCAGGAGAGAGCGGCCTTTATTTTTAGTTCTTTTGCGTTCATTTGCCCGGTTATTGTTAAGCTTAGGTTTCGATAGGATATTGAGTATCGAAGAAATGAAATTGGCTCGTGAAACATGCTTTTTATCTTGTTATCTTTAAAACTTCTCTCGCTAATATGGGATAAAACGCCATAAACTTTGTTTAATTTGTATTTAATTACGATTTTATACCAACGTTGGAATGTTCTGAGTTAATTAAGTTAAATAGTTGCTTTTAGGCACAGGAAAGTATTTTTATACCGGGGTTATAAGGAAAGGGTATGCTAAGCCGAATAAAGCTCATAGTATTCATCATTATGAACAACTTTTACTTAGGGACCAATCCGGAATTTGCAAAAAAAAAAACAGCTGTTATACTATAGAAAATACACTCGACAAAATATATGGAAAAGCTGACTTTTTTTTCGCAAATTCCGAGTTGGTCTCATAGTAAAAGTTTTCGTAATAATGAATATTCATTGATGATGCTAATAATGTGCCCTTTTCGGATTAGCATACCCTTTCCTTAAAAACCCTGAAGACTGGTAATTATATCCTCGTATTTTCGTCAAGTACACACGGTAGCCCTGAACAAATTATAAAATACATTTCAATATATTACATTCTTAAATGTCAATGCTGTCATTACGTCATTAGACAAACTTTTATCTGGTTCTATAACGTAGTTTAACTAAGTCTTTACGCTATATTTTGAATTGGTTCTTAAATTCACTTGCGTAGATTTCTTGATAAAGTTCAAGTGATTTTTGCAACATTAAAGTAAAAGTGGTTCTCTAATACCTTTTCCCGATATCGTCGTATCGGCTACAATCCTCCGCAGATCGGATTCCCATGACCAGTGTTACAAAAGCAGCCGGTTTCATGTTCGCAACGGGATCTTTTGTCTAGGCTCAATTCAAGGCTGAAACAGCTAATCAAATAGAAAATAAGCAAGGACATATAAGAATGTAAAAGTAAAGCACTCAAGTCATAATTCGTTTAAAGCACAGCTTTTTGAGCTATGGTTCACTGAACACGTAAATTTTCCTTGAGTTGTTTGGGTCCAACTAGATGATAAGCTAGATGATAATTATGACATGAGTATTCCTATGTTAATAATTAAAAAATAAATCTAAACCATGGCAGATGAAAAGCTATTTTTATTTACGTGTTGTCAAAACATGTCGGTATTTTTTTCGAATACAAATCGTAATACCACGTAAACTTAAATTATTGTAAACTGTAAACTTCTTTTTACATGAATAAAGGCGGTCAGCTTCTTAAAGTTTTATTTATCCAGCGCAAGCCTGATCAGTTGTTCCACCGGCTTTATTCCTGTCCAATCTCTGATGTTACGACATTTTATGTCAAATGTAACGCTGAAGCCAAATCCTCAAATCATTTATATTTAAATATACATACATTTAAATATACATATATAAGGGTACACTTATGAATGTCAGGTGAAAAACCTAAAGCTTTATAAGAGATGTGGTGTAATTTGAATTAAAGCATCATCATCGTTTTTATCATCCACAGCTTTCCTTATCCCACTGCTGGGTATAGGTATCTCTTTAACTGTGCCTCTCTCTTACTAATAAAAGCAATAAAGCTTCAATGACTATTCATTAAAATAAAAAGTAATGTAAGTTTTTGAATGTAAATTTAATAAAATAAATAAATATAATTCTAGTTCGCCAAAATGATCTGAGCAGTGATGTAGATCGTATTTGTGCGACATCTACGATCCCACGCCGGTGCGATGAACCCAATCCTGTTCTAGTCTAGGTCACGCAAGGTCGTCTCTCAGGTCCTCTACTCTTAATGTTATATGCTTCGCTGCAATTTGATTCAATATTAGACCTTATTGTAAAGGGAAAGACGAGAGCTTGTCACGACTTGCCCGAAGGCCGGTTGGTAGCGTTCTCACCCTAATTTGGTATAGATAATGATCAAAAGTTATTGCGGTTTTTGATACACTCGTTTGTTTTCTTGTAGGCAGAGTGGTGAACTGGTGAGCTATGCTCGTAAGATCATAGTGTTAGGTTTCACGTCATCATGTAATAGCCAAGAGTAGGACCTATTATTATAATATCATTCTACTCATACGACACGGTAGCGTTTAATTGCTGTTGTGATCAATCACCGAAGGATTTTTGATGAGCTATTCAAATATTTTATTTACAATATGAATCCATGGCGTTAGTATCGTAGTTAGGAACTACGTACCTAGGTTTTAATTACGATACTAATACAAAACTCTGTCTTTCCCTTTTTCCAGTTACATATCCCACATGGCCTTTATCACTCTTCTTCCACACTTTTCTCTAACCTCGACATTCTCTTTAGAAACATTTAATTACCTCTAGTAAAAAGCTAATCCAAATCCAAAGCTGATAATTTGCCAAAACTAATCATTCACAATAATGTTGGCACTTGTTTCAAGCGGATCTATCGTAATGTTCTAGACATTTCGATAGATCCGTTTCAAACAGATACCTGACTAGATATGCATTGATAGTGAATTGGGAGCACTAGATCAAGGGTTTCATATTTATTGCCACATTAAACTAGACCATAAATGGTTGACCTACCTAGCTTAGCTATTCGTATTTAATTTATCATGATACATAATGTCAAATACTTATTAAACACATTATAAAGTGTATCCACACTCCACAAGTCCACGCCGATACACGCTATTTACCTGTGGGCTATTTTAATTGCTAAAGTAGCTGTTACTCTTTTTGTTGTGCCTATCTCTGTGTAACTTCCTCTTTTTAACCGTTTCACTACCAAACGACTGAAAACAGATTCAAAAAAGTTTTTTCTATGAAATACAGGATAGTAGTAGTAGTTTTTAAGTAGTAAAAATCGAGGAAACTAAAAAGTTAGGACTAGACTTGACTAGAGTCACAGGTTCCAGCAAATTTTACACAAACATGTTTTGCATAAGATCCGCATATTTGCTTATTCCTATGCAAGTATAAGTTCACAGTTTTGTCTCTTTATATCGAATTAATCTTAGAGATGTGAATGTAAAAATAAACTAGGTATGTTATTGACAACCAGTTCTAGACTTCACCTTCTCGGGTTCTCATTCCGCTCAAGTTTTTGCTGATTTGTCGATGACCGTTGCATGCGATAGCTATTTCACGACACCACCAGCTTGTCTAGACCCCTCGAGCTTCTTCTGCTCTTTTTAGTTTACAATCGAAAGCGTAATTGTCGAACTAATCAGAGGTCTCAAGTTAATGGTCTATTAGGCAGTACTGACTAGATTGTTTTGAGCTTATTTTGTTAGTAAGTTGGTTGCAAATTGGGGTCCGATGGTTCTGGTCGTCCTGGCGAGGGGAATGTACGGCCTTGCCGTGTCATCTATATTAGGATAAATGTCTTGTAACCGGTATCGATTCTTTTTTGGCTTTTTACATTTGGAAAACACGACCCTCGAGTTGTTTTGCTAATTTAGAAGCTAGTATGTCTTTCCAAATTGATTCCTATTGCAAATTGTTGAAATATATTTTCTTATATATAAGGCAGATTTTACTGCGACTTTATTGCATATTTACAAGATATTAAGGTGTCTTATAGCTGTCTTCAGTCGCACTTGCTTTTAATCCAGATCCGCATTCCAAACAGCGCCAAAAATTTGTTGAAAAAAAACACAAAAACAAATTTACTTTTGCAGTTCTTATATTAATGCAAGTCTCATTTAAGAAGGCTGTAAATCGTAACACCAAAATAGATGTTACAGATAAAAAAGCCAAATTATTACACAAGACTGATAATACCATCATTGAAGAGTTAACAACAAAAGCCATAGCAAATGAGCCTATACACCGTAACGTAACTGTCACGGTTAAAACTGTCCATATTGACACCAATAGTACAAAACAGAACCATCCCGTTAGCAAACAAAAAGACAAGACTACTGAAAAGGACGACAATAGATTAACCCAGGTAAATAATGCAGGCAATAAAAAAGGACAGGTAAACAATGCAAAAGTCCTGATTGTAGGCAAGGGCCGGAACGAAATCGAAACCAAAAGGAAACTTTACGATCGTAGTCGAAAATTGCATGAGTTTAGAAGGAATAATATTGAAAGGTGTGACGAAAGTGATGAAGGTGACGATAATTTTTGTCGTGCTGGGTGGTGATTTCTAGTAAAAGGTTGGATAACAGCAAGAAAAGTGTCTAAGACAAAGAATGAAAAGAAAGAAAAAAAAAGAAAGATGAAAAGAGTTGATTGGGATTATGCAGACTCATTACGAGTCATAGATAGGTACTTTATAGAGCAGGTTACGTTCGGTATTTGGTTTCCTATTTATAATCTAAACTCGTTTAAATATTCTTATTTATTATTAATGGTTGAAATAAACTTTAAATTTAATTTTAGTAAATGTTGAAGAGTGTATTTAACACTTTTTAGCAATTTTAAATGTAGATATTAAAATATCTACACGCTTTGAAGTTTTATTTAGATTTAACATGTGAATTGTGAACAAATGGCTTTATTGTCTGAAACTGTGTTTTAATATTACAAACTTTTAACACTCAGTTAACACCTAAATTGTCTTCGGGGACATAATATACTTAATAGTGTCAGTTCCAATGGCAATTTCTTTCTTTTGGCGAAACTTACTCAAATAAAATTAATTTTTAATTTTTTTACACTTGTGCGGTATGGTCCAACTTCAGATATACAAACTTGCCAGTATTCACATATTTGTCGATATAACTCAGAACAATTGAATGTTAGCTACCGTTCAGCCACCGCAGAAGATTGTAAACTGGAGAGGCAACCACAACAAAGGGAATACTCTCTGAATAGATGGAAATGAATCTTTGAAATATGCCGCTTGGATAGCTTCAAAATGGGTTTAAGGATTACTTGCTTTGAGAAGAGAGTTGTTAAAGTTTATGGTGAACTTATGGAAGTTGGTAGACAAAGACGCAGGTCACTTCTATCGTTGTGGATGTCATTATTATCATTGCAAATATTATATTTTTATTTCTGTCATAGTTAAAAAGCTCTGCTATGTCTTCCATGTTACGCTAACTTTTTTTTCAATAGTTCTGTTAAATTAAATTGGGTGAAATATATAACAAGAAGTATTTTCGAAAGTAAGAACCATTGTTATTCGGATATTACTCATTACCTTATTATATTGTTATCGGTAGATATAAGTAGATAGGTATAATGCTTTCTTTATCATGGAAAAAATTGAATTAAGAAATTGCGTGTGCTCAATCGTTGGCCCTGGTTAGTCCTATAACAACAACAACTAAACCATGTCAAAGGCTTTCAGGCGGGCTAAAACCTTTGGCACCAAGGTTTGCCACTCAGCATATGCAAACTTACATTTTTTAAATCGTGGGATTACATAACATATTGATCTGCGGTGTTTCTTCTTAACCGCAACAAATTTTTTAATGATATCTGTTGACAATACCGGAACGTAGCGTAATTTTTTATCGAAGATCACTTTGATTTTATTTTTCTATTTCACTCAACACCACGCCCCCGATAAAATTACTTAGAAGTTTTAAGACCCCCCATTAGTTTCGGTAGATACGGACAAACAAACAAACGTAAATTTTACTTAACCTATCGGATTCAGTAGAAATAGCTCAATCGAGCCGCTCCTCTCCCGCTGGTAGAGACGGCTTGGACATCCAACAAAACGATGCAATTATCACAAAATACGACCAATTTCTATCTTAATATTTAGTGAGTTAAGGTTCATAATTGGTCTTCAGATTTATTTTCAAGAAGCATCAAAATTTAAATTCAGCTTTTAAAATTTGAGCTCTATAATTAAATTGAGAAGGTAGAAAATGCTCTGAGAACAGCTTTGTGTAGTAACAAGGTGTCAAGCAGTGATATACAGGTTAATAGAACCACCAACGTTGATTGTTTACAAACTAAACACCGCATTTCACTTCAATCTTAAGGCTCAAGACACAAGATCTAATTTTCATAAAGTAGCCGCACCAGTTTCGGTTTGGCGGCGTCGGGAATGCGACACAAGAATCAATTGGCCGATGACAACACATAAATATTCGGGAATCTGGACAAATGATAAAATTACTTAAAGGTAGATAGTTAAGTTTCTCGGGAATGACCACACGCGGGAATTTGAATCACTTCGCACATTTAGTGCCACCTTGACCGCGACCACCACCGGTGATAGTCATTTTATACTTAGCACCACCTGATTTGAATGTGTGAGAAAAACAAATTGTTCAATTAACTAGTTAATTTTAATAATGAGATTCGCTTTAATCATAAATGTAGCGGAGCAACGGAATTTGTCACGAGAGAATTTGAATTGGCAATTTTTATGTTGTTAGTTTATCTTATGTTTGCTTGGTATGTAACAACCGTTAATGGCTGGCATTTTCTTTATTGTAGTAATCTATAGGCAAAAAAGTTGGTGAACTTTGCCCTAATCTATGTAGGTAGGCAAAAACATCGGCCTGACTTGGAGTGAGGTGAAGCGAAAGGCACAAGACAGAGAGGAATGGCGTGACGTTGTGTCTACCCTCTGCCCCGATATGGGGGACTTAGGACAAGAGAGAGATGTAGGTAGGCATAAGAGCAACAACATATATCCATCTTACTCTCGACTCTCGACCTTTTCAACACAATATATTTTGATTGATTTGATAGTTCAAAAATATACGACTAGCAAGTTAGGGCTCTCTTACACGAGCGGCACGATGTCAATACACGAGCGGCACGATGTCAACGGCAGAGGCAACTGTAGCCATCGACACGTCGGCGGCAGCCGTCGACACGTCGGCGGCAGCAGTTGACATGCTAACGTCGAAGGTCTGCGGCAGCCATCGTCGACTCTTTTAGTACAAGAGCCAGTAGGACCAAAATGGATTCCGAAGAAGAAACACTGTTACTACTTTTACTCCACCGACGACGGCAAAAACGAAAGAGAAAATACGTGCATTGTAGGTTCAAGAAATATTAATATAAAATAAATATTGAATATTAAATATTAAATATTGTCGTTGGAGCTCGTTTTATTAAATATTAAATATTGTCGTAGGAGCTCATTTTATAAAACAGCAACTCGTGCGATCTCCTGGACTACCTGCAGTCTACTGACAAAATGGCGGACGCGGCACGTTACAAACACAAACAACTGCGAGCGTCGCCATTGGTCGCCGGCTGCCGCCGACGTGTCGACGGCTGCCGCCGACGGATGTCGACGGCTACAGTTGCCTCTGCCGTTGGCGTCGTGCCGCTCGTGTAAGAGAGCCCTTAGAGTCAAACTTCGTCGCTTTTCAATTTCTATTGTTCGAATTCTGTTGTTGAAATACCGCTTCAGACTATTACATATGAAACGGTAGCGCTTGCAACATTTAATATCTACGCAAATAAACAAACTCCTCCAACAAGCAAAATATACAATAGATAAGTGCATTCGGTTCCAGTAACACACAGTTCACGACAATCGGCCCCTTTGGTCACAAAACAAAGAGACTACAGAAGTAAAGCTCATGTACCTACTCGTATGAGAAACTACAGAAGTGAAGCTCATCTATGAATCTATGTACTTGTGCTACCAACGCACACACAGACTAGACAGTAGACATCGGTCATGGACACGCGTCTTGGATCAATCGCCAGTGCATGGTTATAAGGAAAGGGTATGCTTAGTCGAAAAGGCTCAAAGCACTCATCATAATAAACAACTTTTACAATGGGACCAACCAGGAATTCGCGAAAAAAAAGTCAGATGTTCCATACATTTTGTCTAGTGTTTTTCGCGAATTTAGGATTGGTTCCATAGAAAATGTTGTTCATAATGATGAGTAGTATAAGATCTTTCGGCTTAGCATACCCTTTCCTTAAAACCCTGTATGTACGTTGGTCGAGTGCGCATATTATGAAGCTTTGCTTCTGTACTATCAATATTTTGTGCTTAGGTGATGGTGAAGGTAACAATAATGGACAGTATTTTTAAAAGCGGCCCCTTTATGACTCATTACTACGGGAACGTTCAAACGGACGCGCAAACACATATTGTGTGCTTTACCATCGTAAATAATATTTTTTATTAGTGACTATAACATTTTTGATGGACAAATATAAGTCCCGATTTTATAGAGAAGAAAGAGAGAGGGGTACGTAAACTCATGTTACTGACAAAGCTGATTATGAGTCAGTCAAAAGTATTGTCGGAAGATTGTAGTTGGAATTTATTGTCTATAGAAGTTCTTAGAATATCTTATCGGTTATGACAATATAAATAACTTGCCTACAGACAGTAGGTCTTTCTTGCGTGGTAAGTTCGGGCTTTGGATATAGTTGGGGTGAGAGGAGGTTCGTTTGTGCAAATCCATATTGCCATTTTTCTCCAAAACTACAAGTCCAATTTTGATGCAGTTTTCTGTTATTGCAGTCTGCGATTTAGTTTGCTGAACCCTACCCTTGGCCTTCACATATTATATCTCTTTTCATTTGTTGCATGTCCTGCTCGGCGGAGGTGGCCCTCATTTCCTTGCACTTGGTCATATCAAGGTGTCTATTATACCAAAAATCAACGACATGGATGTGATGCCTAAAGAAATCATATCATTAACATCTGCTGCTGGGCTAAAGCCTTTTTTGTATCGCTCCAGCGCCGTGCCAATCTTATCCAGGTTCGCCTCGCAATTATTGAACCGCCAACTCAACAAGCTGTATCCATATCACACCATAACAATTAACCCACTTTAAACAAAAAGGTCACGACTCACGTGCTAATCAAAAACTGCCGTCAAAATTTACATTGAACGCCCATTACCACCGGATGACCAGTGACCAGTGTGACCAGTGTGACCAGTCTCGGCCTCTGCAGGAGTGGCGACCAGCTGATTCCGACAGGTTCCGCTAACGGACAAACGGACGCACATTACTCTTGCTAGTAGCTCGACCGGTCGAGTGACCTTTACCATGAGCTGGGAATTTCTCCTTGATCGATGGTGAATTTTGAAAAAGGGACGTTTTAGTGGGCTTAGTTTTGTGGGGTTGGAACTGTATAGCTAAAGAATCTTCCAGAGTAAAGTTGTTTAGACATGTCATCAATGTGATAAAAAAGTAAAACTTTAAATTAACTAAATAACTACGAAAGTTTTTTACACAGTGTAGTGTATATTTGTTATTTTTTCACGCTGTAAAGGCTCAACGTCTATATGACATTTCGTATGGAAATAGCTTATAACCTAGATAAACACCCGTTTAAGTAGGAATTCGATTATTACTGTTAATGACTTAATTGTTGATCAAGTTTTGTGATAAACTTTATTGCGAATGCCTACTAAAAATCGTCTTATCAAGAAAATATTTTAAACAAATATTGTGTAATTGTCACTCGTATGTCTACTGACCATTTGTGGGCATGAAATCATTGTAAAGATAAAGTTATCGACATGTTAAAAGTTATCAAACGACAAAAATATTACTTGTATTATTGCAAGTATAAACAGTAATTAGTTTTGTTAAGATTTTAATTAATTTTCTTCGTGTTGAATTCTAAATGCCTCTACGCTAAGATAACAAACATTACAATTACAATACCTATAAAAGGTTGCTGAAAGTAAGAGGTATATTGATGAACAAGTATATGTATTATGTAGATTAAAAAAAGATTAAAAGACCCGACTGCAAATCCAGCCGTTCGCACTTCGGATATAAAGACGAATCTACGAACACCTCGCCATTCAAAATTTATGCTATAAGTTACAATGATCTGGACTGACGTACATAAACTCAAAAACATTACCCTCACCTTGAGCAATCGGATAAAAAGACAAAATACAAATACTCTCTGATTAGTAAGTAATAAGTAAGAGTGGCTAGGCCCGGGTGTCCGAGTTTTTAGGCCACCTGAAGGCCTCTGACATAACTTGGCGGTGGTTGTCATAAGACAAACAAACAGGACCTAATGTTATATTACGACCGATCACCCTAAAAAGCGAGACAAATATGTTTAAAGTAAACAAGGCATAGATAGAGACATGCCAGACGGTTGTAACTAAAGAAAAAACACATAACGAACCTTTTCGATCCGGTTTCCGATCGACAAGTTTAAACATGAATTAAAAATACGAGATCGCATTCGAGAAAATTATCAAGCCTTTTGTCGGGCCTTGTAGGAGGGTGCGGCATCAACCAACATTATAAACTGGTCGATACAAAATATTGAAACAATTTGCACTCACCAACATTCATTTCATTGATAAAACTACAAACAAATCAAAAATCATTTTGCGACTTTTATTTTTCGTACCTACTTATATTGTAAAAATAATCAAGTAAATTTTTTTTTTTTCGAAAAAAATTATGTCTGTGATCGACCTGTGATGCTGTGACACTTTTTTAGTTTTATTTATATAATTAAAGACTGGTGTTGTTTTTTATTGATTGACAGGCTACGCGCTTGACAACTACAGACTCACCTCCACTATGTATTGTCGTTTTTGTACTGACGACGCCAATTACAGGCTTTTATCGAGTTCATTCAATTTTTCTCCTAATTTCTTTCTCTTAAGGATGCCTACATTTTTTTGAAACGTATCTATTTGTTGCTAAAATTTTAGTTTTCTATTTCAAATCATTCATAAACATTGTTTGCTTAGACTAGAGCATTGAATTCGTTAACAAATAATCATTCAAAGTTTTACATTTGCCGTAGACAAAACAAATCCTATTTCATCCCATAATTTTGAACTTTTTGACGACACAACAAAATATTCAATCACAATTTTTTACCAAACTGCAAAAGGAGAAGCACAGATGTTCCTTCCTTTATAATTGTTGAACTGTTTGACAATATGAGGCTATGACCCGGCATTTGATGTCGGAATGTGGCTCTTGGCTCCAGTCTCCATACATACAGCTTGTATTTTGTATGTCAGTTGTATGACGAATTTGACGTAGGAAAAAATGTGAGGCACGCGCGTTAGTTGCGGTAATGTCGTTGAATTTGACCCATTTGATAAACTTTTTCTACGAGAACTTTTATACTATGTAAACTTATTATAAAGTGTGCCGTAGAGGTTCTAAATTTTAATGAACTCGTAAAAGGAAGCTGCATACTCGTAGATTCCTTCCCCATTTCCAGCAAACAGAACTAAAGTAATGTTTTTATTACCATGTGATTTAAAAACTTTGTTTGTAAAACATTTGTTTTGGGCTATATTTAAAACTTAGACAGGTTAATTTTTTTTACTTTTCATACCAGACATTACACAAACATACCAGTATAGCCAGTATAACCAGTATAGGTCTTACTTATAGACGCTGTTTAAAACCTAATCACTATTAAAAAGCTTTGATAACTTCTCGCAGACGTGAAACATCAGGAGCTAACAAGAAAAACATTTTAAAAAAGTAATTAAGTTTAAGCATTCCTTATTAAGTAAGACCCTGTCTCTAACACAATCACCATATCGCGACTACCACCGGCACCGCCTCGCGACATAATACAGTAACTGACATTTCTAATTGACGGAGGTCACCAGCCGACACAAAAGGAGATATTTTCTACTTACTACCTTCGGACCACCCCCGGCTACACAAATAGACCTTAATTGGGCCTCAGATTAGTTCGGAGATAAAATATGTTTTAATACCGAGCGATGGGATGTTGACAAAGGTTAGATAAGTCTTTTTGTTGGCAGTTAGACGCGTCTTAAGGTCACTGCCTCAAATTGTATTGCAACGATACAATATGAAAATAGTTAATAAATTCATGTCTCCTATATTTAGTTTTATCTTCAGAGATTCAGCTTTAGAAGCATCATGGCATGTTAGAATTTGGTTGATCTCTAAGTAAGCGTCTTTGGTTTTTGTTAAGATGCTATCTTTTGAATTGTTTCGATCATTTTAGAAGATAATACTAACGCGAACATATGTTTTATTACATTATCTCTCACTTTAGAGTCCACGAATATTGAATAATCAGAAGCTAAATTGAACCCTTCAATGAAATTATTTATACCTTTAAACCCCTTTTATATTACGGTGTGACAAACGGTCGATTCAAATGAAATATTAATATTTTTGACATGCAATGACAACGTCGGAAAAAGTCGATGACTAATAAGGGTGAGACTTAACCCATATCTGACCCCTCAAATAAGCCAGTAACGTACAATGGTTTCATTTCAATTCGCTATCACTGTTAGTTCATAAAATTAGTTAGTTCAAAGTTCAAAATTTTTATAAAAAATGTTAATACAAGTGCTTGGAAGGTGCGGTTTAATTAAAATCAAAAAGTATTGTGGACCCAAGGGGTCGAGAAGATTAAACTGATTCTTCCCCTTTATTTCCCAGAAGGAAATGACTCGAGAAGTAAGGCAAACATTTTTTTTTCTTAATTATTAATACCTTTTCCAACAACATTTCTTGTCACAAACTTGTCTGTTCCAACGGCCTATTTTTAAATTTGAAAACTAGTAATGTCCTTAATTATCTTGTTTACTATGAATGAAGGCAGAACCTGATTGTCCTCTTGTGACTCAGGCAGGCCGTTGGGCCGGCAAAAAGCTGGTGCGTAACCTGACGCAAACAAAATCAGTAAACGGTTATTAGCTACTCATTTAGGATCTTAACGTTTATTGTGAGATTATTTAAGTTATTTGCTATCTTTAAAATAGGTTAAGAAAATATTGAATTTGCGATGTTAAGTATTTTGTAAAGACCCGGCTGCATTGGGGTGAATGGGACTACACCCACTAAATTAACCCCCCGCCCCACCTTCTATCGCGGTAACCAACCTTAAAAGCATAATTATTTTAGTGAGTATCCTAAGTCCTAACAGTGGCTTACTTTTTGTATTTCACAGAAAAGTGCATTTATGTATGTACATTGTCCAGTAGGAGTAGGTAGTCTTATTACATCCCTTTTTGTCAACAACGAATTTTATCACCAGTACTATCAAACTTCAAATAAGTTCGTGGTTATTACAACTCTGTTTCTGATAAAAAAAGCGAATTACCCATTATCAACTATCGTAGAGGGCATTGCACGTGATATAACGTTAGATAACTGTTGTTAGCTATTTTTGCATCAACGCTAACCATGGTTAATTGCAGCGAGGTATCGCCATGGGAGCTATTGTTTGATGCGCATCCATGAAGCTAGGCGCAAGATGAGACGCAAGTGACGCAGGTCCACGCAGCGCAGGGCAGAGCAGATTTTGTAATGCATGAATGTACTGAGAGTTGCGTACGCTGCAGTGGCGTAGGAACGTGTGACGCAGACATGAGTCTATCCTGCTCAGCGCCGTATGTCTGTCTCGCCTGCTCTGCCTTGTAAAATCTGCACTGAGCTGTGCTGCGTCGCCTGCGTCTCAGTATACGCTTGGCCTAATGGTTGATTTCATGTTTTGTCAGGAAAAACGTTACAAGTTCCATGCAAGTAACAAATTCCATGCAATTCATGAGGTACAACACTTACGTGTTTTTCACATCGCTAATTTTATCGTTTTTACGTCGAATGTTGAGTAGAGTTAGAAGAATGAAAATTCAGCGGCTTTTGAAGTAATTTTTACGTATTTTTATTTAGTAATTTAGTATTAGGTACAAATATGAGTGTGTTACTGGATAAAGTTTTTTACTTCTTTACGCTGATTGCGCTGAAACGACTTAACAGATTAGGATGACGTCGGTATCCTGGATTAACAAATGGGCATTTATTAATTTAAAAAGAAAACAACAGTTACAGTAGGATGGCGGATGAAACTCGGTCACAAATCTGCCCGCAATTTCATAAAATAAAGAGAGTAATAAAAGTACTGCCCGGGAATGGAACAGACATCCGGATTCTTTGTTCCCTGAGAGGTATAATCTTGGACTTTTTAAGGTTAGAGTAAATAGGTATCTTCATAATCTGCGTGGTTCATCTCCAACCACATGGTCGCTTACCAACAGGCGAGTTGGTGGTCAAATGCGGATTTATTCATTATAAACAAGAACATTATTTTTACAAAACAAAAAACAAAAACCGACTTCAAAAGACCGACTATTGAGTTATTCATCTATTTGTCGCGCACGTACTTAATGCAAATTTAAGACTTATATGGTTTTCTCATGGATACCATTATCAGAACTGGACTAAATTGAAATGGGACCAAATGGGAAGCGTCAGCTTTCTAATAAAAAAAGAATCATCAAAATAGATTCACCCAGGCAAAAGTTATGAGGTAACAAACATAAAAAAAATAAAAATAAAAAAAAACACATACAGACGAATTGATAACCTCCTCCTTTTTTGAAGTCGGTTAAAAAGGCACTATAAAAATATGTTTTTATTGGTACAGAATAGCTAATGTTACAACTCTACAAGGGCAGAGCAACAGCTGACTTCTGACACTAAGGGCCGTTGCCATAATAATCTGATATGATGATCCCTGGCCACAAACCCTGACATTTTTAGTAGATGGCATTGTTCGCATCTGCCGACTGATTTGCGGCGCGCGCGCAGCTTGCGCGGTTGTCGATGCCTTTGTGTTCAAAATAGTTTTGATTATAATATACTAGCTGACCCGTGCCCACTTCGTTGGGCATAATGTTAATTAAACCCGAAGCCTTCGCGCGCCGTCCGGACCGTTTTTTCTCCGATTCACTTTGCAAAACGGACTACCACGTAAAAGCCTTTTTATTTTTCGGTTTTTTATATAACCTATGACACTCAGCAATAATGTGGCTTTCTATTGGTGAAAGAATTTTTAAAATAGGTTCAGTAGATCCCGAGATTACCCCTTACAATTTAACAAATATACAAACACACAAACTTTACTTCTTTATAATATTATAGTTTAGTATAGATAGTATAGACGAGTAAGTAGATGGGCACTTTTTTTTTAACGCGAATAAGTGCGTGTTTGATCAACTTGCCTGTTGATAAACGATAGTTTACTCGATCTTTACTGTATTTTACTATTGAACGCAAAAATCCGATGCTGTATTAAAAAATATCTAATGTTCTATTTCAATTACATAATACCTATACACAAAAAAAAAAACATTACTAATCATTTTTTTAACCGACTTCAAAAAAGGAGGAGGTTATCAATTCGACTGTATGTTTTTTTACATTTTTTTTATGTTTGTTACCTCATAACTTTTGACTGGGTGAATCGATTTTGATGATTCTTTTTTTATTAGAAAGCTGACGCTTCCCATTTGGTCCCATTTCAATTTAGTCCAGTTCTGATAATGGTATCCATGAGAAAACTATATACAACCCGGTCATAATATCTGTGCACCTGACCTCGTGCTAGCAACTCAATTTTGAGCCACTTCCCGATGTTCGATTGTATTATTATCAGATCAATCGCTACAAAATACAGATGTTAATAAGTATACCAAATTTCAGCTCAATCGAACATCGGGAAGTGGCTCAAAATTGAGTTGCTAGCACGAGGTCAGGTGCACAGATATTGTGACCGGGTTCTAAGTCTTAAATTTGCATTAAGTACGTGCGCGACAAATAGATGATTATCTCAATAGTCGGTCTTTTGAAGTCGGTTTTTGTTTTTTGTTTTGTTTGTTAAATTTGTTTGTTTATAATTGTAAAAATAATGTTCTTGTTGTTCTAATTAACACGGGAATACTCACGTAAATATGGTCGTTTTCTAATCAATCAATTTAAGTTTACACAAATCAACCAACAATATGTAAATCTATTCAAAGTTATTTTTAATAATGCAAAAACCTCTCGCAGCTTCCACAGATACCACCTAACAACATAAATACCTAAGATAATCACTTTGGTAAGTATTCTTCATCGAACCAATGTAAAAAATAGATTATGATGAAATCATAAATTACAAGAGTTAAAATGTGAAAGTTAAAACTCCAGTAGCCATCCATCCATAAACACAGCTTATCACAAATTAAAGGTTTAAGACTTATGAGCTGTCAAACATAAGTACGAGCGAGTGACAGCACTAATAAATGTGTCATTGGCTTTATTTTCTTTTTGTCACCGTCGATGTGATTTGAAAGTTCCATGCCCTCTCTTTGTTTCGAATTTCAAATTATGGAACGGTTTTCATATTAACTTTGACATCGAAATATTATATGTTATTTTGTTCTAACTGATGTCCGGTGCCAGGTCCTGCAGCTTTGTAACATCTTTGAATTTTCAGTCTAGCGGCAGGAAACTTTCATCTTTTTATATCTCTATATAAAAATGAATCGCTGTTCGTTTGTCTGGCTATAACTTGAGAACGTCGATTTTGCTTATTTTGATCTTGAGATATTTGTGGAAGTTCAGGGAGGTTTTAAAAGTTTAAAAAAAACAGCGGGTGAAACCGGCAGGTGCAGCTAGTTAAGTTCAG
This sequence comes from Alcis repandata, assembly GCA_949125135.1. Lineage (NCBI taxonomy): Eukaryota > Metazoa > Arthropoda > Insecta > Lepidoptera > Geometridae > Alcis > Alcis repandata. Next base: position 1,240,091 of record OX421226.1, on the reverse strand, counting down.
TTAAGTTTTTTTTCTTTTAGTTATTTTTTTAGGTTCATTTTATCTCACACAATTCAAAGAGGTCACAACACATCGGACTGTAAAACGAAAACCTTCTTGTATGCCCAAGCTACTCGTAATTTCCAAGGGACGCATTCGAAATAGCTGACCTAATTTACAAGTTTCCCTCCACATGAGCACTTCTTTGAAGTCATTGTTTGTTTGTACAGCACGTCGCGTTTAGCACTTTTAGCAGATGGCTCAGATGGCTCGGCTCGCTTGATGACAAAATAGCACTCGCACTACTTGAGTTACTATGAACAAAATGCTGGAGATGGCAATTTTAGTGGAGCCAACTTCCTCAACCTCACTCGGTAACTCGCTTAGCGCTTGCAGTTGTTGTGTTACGTGCATAAATATATCGGTAAAATGTATTTATGTGAAAAACTTTTTTTCGTAGCGAATGACAGAGCAACCCTGTCGTCATGTCGTGTCATCTCTAATTTGTAATTCATAATATTCCGATGGCTTTATTAGATAAGTTTACGCTAAAATGACTGGATTATTCCCAAAGTACTCCATTCTTTTGTTTATAAAAACATACGCAATTATACCTACATAGGTAGAAAGAAATGAAATTACATTTTTATGAATGAAGTTCAAATTGCGACCTAATTTTCTATAGAATTCTTATCTTTCCATTTTGTATTTACTTAGTAAATGTATTTAAAAAAACTTTATAAGTCAAATTCTGTAAAGATAAATAAAGCTAGACCATTAAAAAACAACAAAAAAAAAACCCAACATTATTGCATTCCGATCACCAAACACATCAAAATCAATTTGACCAGATTTGCCATATCTGCGTTTAACTTTATGCTTATTACGATAACTGTATACTTTATATGGGCCGTCGCTCGTCGGTCCGTCTGTCTGACCGTGTAGTAACTTTAGTATGATCTGTGGTTGCGTGGGAGCGGAGACGCGGATTTGCATGGGATGGGTGGGGCCGACTCCTGCGCAGGTTTTGACCGGATCACATCACAGCCTTTACTCAACTTCGTGTCTAGCTGAAAAGACCTGTTAGATTATTATGACCTTACAAGGTTGTAAGATCGTCATGTATTGCCTCTACTTTACAGTTTTCTCACATATTTCACCCGACTATCCAGAAAGTGATTTTTCGGGTGTAGACAAATTATGTATGTTTTTAATTATGGTGTTCATAAATTTTCTCGCACGTTAATATAAAATGGTGATGATGATATGTTAAAGAAAAGTAGCCTATGTGTGAACCTAGAGGATAAGCAATCTCGATTGAAATGACTGTTTTCAATAGTATTTCTAGTGTATTTACGGCTTGTATTTAATTTAATATAGGTACATAATACAATAAAAAGATAACACTAGAAATACAATTGAAAGCAGCAATTTGAAGATGAACCGCGAAGTAACGCATGATTCAATCAGCTATCTCTATTCGAAATTTCAGCCAATCCCGTCCAGCCGTTCCAGCGTAAACAAGTAACAAACATACAACAACATTCGCATAGGTACATGTATGACATTAATTAGCGTGATAGACTTGTGTTTAGGAATCTACTCCAGACATATTCATTGAAAAGTCGCGCGTGATGGCGGACCAGTCAATTACTTTTAATGATGGATTACAATCGGAAAAGTCGTGTGGTCATCGCACGCGCCTCCCGGGAACTATCAATACTCGTAACTACATACTAGAAAATGTTATGATTTAACTGTTTGTAACTAGTTTGGTTTGGCTAAAGTTTGTAGCAAAGAAAGCAGGAAAAGGGCGACTAGCTTGATGTTAACTTAACAAAGAGATAAGGAACGAAACGGAATTGTTCTGTGAACTCTTTGGGTGAGCCTGAACTGTATTGCCCAGGCTTTTGTCTCGCTCTGTGAATTAGAGAAGAAGGGAGAAAAAATGATTGTTCTATACGTACAAAATGACACGTGGTCTTGAATTTGCAAATTCAATTTCATTTACCCTCTCAATGCAATCAAAGGGTTTTTTATTAACAGAATCAATTTCATTTCCTACCCACTCAATGCAATTAAAAAACAGATTACAACATTGGGTAAAATAAATATCATGCAAGTACAACAAAGTACCTATAGTGCACATTTTGATATAATTAACACGGGAATACTTACGTAAAATAAGTCGTTTGTCGTCGTTGTCGTTTGTTAATTATAGTGCAAGTGTACAAGCAAGTGAAGCCACGAGCAACAACCTAGCTGCAGATATGACCGCATAGGCGCCATTTTATTTTCGATAGTCTGGACGTGCGCACGCGCCGATCTACGTGCCGGGGAATGAGGATGTTTAGGTTATTTGATTAATGCATGGATTAATTATAATTTTGTATTGTTTTCATTCATTGAAGTTCGATGCATAATGGATGGCAAGTTTCTTTCGACAAAGGTGCTTTTGAAACTCATCAGACTTAAAGTTGTCTTCGAACGTTTTGGTTAAGTTTAAGTAATCTATTTAATAGTTTTAATGATTGAGAAAGAAAGCGTTTGATCACAGCTTACTTTGAATTAGGCCTGGCACGAGCTTTCAGTAAATTATTGCATTGCAACTTGCAGTATCAAATTTTTTTTTCAAAAAATTTTGTAGTTCAAAAATAAATTTTATCGACGGCGCGGCCACTCTACCAATTTTTTGACACTTTTTCTTAGATTCTCCTACATTTTTGAGGTCGGTTTAAATGTAAAATACTGTAGGCACCCCCAGCCTCTTTATTTTCACAGCTAAACCTCACACCCGACCATCCAAACCCCATTAAACTACTTAACATGTTTGCCCACATGGCCCGAAGGACCAGCAGCATGGTGGTCAAACCGCGTCCATATGGGGCCTGCTAATCTATTTTTACCAATTCGTGACACATATGGCGTTACTTTTTATTCTTCCAAGCTTTTATGTTCGGGTTTCGACTAGCCTTTTTTGACGGCTTGCCTTTTGTTGGGCTTAAAAGTTCGAAAGTTTAAGGCGTTTTTTGCAAGTGGTTGGTTCAATATAGTGTATATTTTGCTTCAGAAATCAAGACACGTTTATTTTTATTCACAATCTGTTTCCCAAACCTTAGTTAAAATTATAGCATTGCTACTCTGTGGATACCTCTGCATTCATGCTCATTTAGGGTAAGTCAGTAAATAATGCAATACGTATAAGCAGGGTGAAAATACAGTGACCTTACTGCACGTTTCGCCTCTAGTCAAAGCTCTACCACAATTTATTTTTCTCAGCATAAATATTTTTTATTGGTCTAAAAAATTATGAGGCATAACATAAATTTCGACACCCATATAGAAAACATTCTACACGATCAACTTTGACTCATGTATTTTATTTAAGAGTTGAGCGAGGGGGTTATCATCGCATTTCCTGAATAAAATTGGTAGCCACTGTTCGGAAAATGTTAGTTCCTTCATTTGTCCACCTGTACGGATGTTGGCAAATTGATGGCTACACTCTCGGAGGGTGACCCTGATCACACGTGTGCTAACAAACAATAAAAATATCCCCTAATAGTGAACGCCTTTGTTGTATTATCGCTAATTATCATAGATAAATTACCTAGTTTTAGAGTTAATTGATAAAAGTTCGTTTAAACCGGAAATTACTAGTTAACAGCAATCGTGAGTAATTTATTCGTGGTCTATTTTATGCTATAGGAAGTACTTACACTTAGTGGAAATATAATTATAACTAGTAATTTTATTGAGCAGAATATTTTTAATATCGCCATTATTTTATTATCAATAACGTTTAATTTTTACTTAATTTGTGAAAGTAATAAAACTAACGTGTTTAATTTTTTTAATAAAGTTTTTAACTTTAATAAAAAAAAGCATTGGCCACATACAGATAGAAGGTAGTGTAGGTACGTCATATTTCCAGTTAGGTTAATATTTATAATTTATAAAAATATTAAATACTAGCTGTTCCCCCTGCCACGCTTCGCTGAGGATAAAAAAATAAAAATAAAAAAAAATATAGCCTATGTTATTTTGGGATAATGTAGCATTCGAATGGTGAAAGAATTTTTGAAATCGGATCAGTAGTTTTTGAGTTTATTCCACACAAACATCCAAAAATACAAAAATACAAATCTTTCCTCTTTATAATATTACTAGCTGTTCCCTGCCCCGCTTCGCTGTGGATAAAAAAAAAATATAAAAAAAAATATACCCTATGTCACTTTGGGAATGTAGCATTCGAATGGTGAAAGAATTTTTGAAATCGGTCCAGTAGTTTTTGAGTTTATTCCACACAAACATCCAAAAATACAAAAATACAAATCTTTCCTCTTTATAATATTAGCATAGATAGATAGATAGATAAACTCTTTATTGTTCACACCATAAATTACAAACAAAAGGATTATAGCACCTAAAACTAGTGCGACAACTGGCGGCCTTATCGCTAAGAGCGATCTCTTCCAGGCAACCTTAGGATGGAGAGGATAGATAAAAAATATAAAAACGGGGTGTGCAATATTGAAGAATACTCGTATACCTAAACCTACATAAAAAATAATAAAAAGTAATAAATACTTAGAAATACATTCAAATAAAATACATTCTAATACATACTAACAACTTCCTACATTTCCGAAAATATAATATACTAAAACGTATAACAAAAAAAAAAAAAAAAAAAAAAATAAAAATAAATAAATAAATAAATAATAAATATATTTATTAATGTATAAATATATAATACATAATACTAATAGGGAAGAATAAAGTACATAATAAATAAAAACAAAACAACAATTAGTGAGTAATAATAAATAAATAATCACTGAGAAAATGGCAATTGCGACAAGTGATGTTTTTTTAACTGAGTTTTAAAGCATGCAAGCGATGTAGCATTTCTTATTGTCACAGGCAAATCGTTCCACAGCTGAACCGCCTGGAAAGCAAAGGATTTGCCGTAAAAAGTTGTACAGCGCGCGGAAGGCGTCTTAAGGGAGAGGGTATCTTTAGATCGAAGGGTATGGGAATGAGAGGCATAGATAGTATATAGTATAGATTAAATGTCACGTCATGATATTTTCATGAAACATATTACACCTCATCACCAAAATAAATTAAGCTACATATTTTAGGAAGCCAATCACCTATTTCTGTCGAACAAAGGGCTACAAATATTAACCGCCTACAGCAGGTAATTATCTTATTATGGCAACGCCACTTTGGTATTTTACGCACCAAGAATATAATTTATGAGGATCACAGAAATAGCACTATCGCATACAGAAATTAAACAAAAACATTCAAATATCACCCCTATTTCGTGCCCTCGAGAGTTAAAAATATGTTTTGTTGTTCGTTGCAATGAGACAAAGAAAGTGACGTATAACTAATTTTGTACAAGCTTTTACTAGTTTTTAATAATAACAACCCTCCGCGACGCGAATAGGGTGGCGGTGAGTTGCCATTTTATTGGGACAGTATCGAGGGAGAAAAAAAAGCAATTACTGGATGTCAATGTCAAATTATGATGATGTCAATCTATTAGTAAGCAAACACGGTACGTTCTAGGTAGAAAATTGTTTTAAATTTAAAATTATTGCTCATATATTATTGTCGCCGCAGTAATTATGGTTCTATTGTAAACTACATTAAATTACAATTTTGTCCGTAAAACATAATAAACTGGAATATAAATGTCGAGTCACAAATTATAGCTAAAGCAAAGCGTAAAATAGTTAGGCAGCGGATATTTTTTGCCAAGTTTTTACTAATGCCAGCACGTACTTTGCCTTCCGGTGATCAAAAAGTTATTGACTTTAGACTAAATTGCTATAAACGTAATAGTTTCGACACTTCCTTTTACGCTACCGAAATTTTAATTCAATTTTGGACTTTAATTCGTTTTTAAACTTTCCGAAGTTATTGACAGGCAGGTAAAAAAATCCTGGGTCTGAAGTATTGAATAATAGTTATTTATATTTGTATGTTTCAATAGTGAGTAGTTACTGAAATTTGATTTAATTGAAATGAGTATTTAAATTAAATCGCCATTTCAAACTAAAGTAAATAAGAACCTACTAAAAATAGATATTCGTGCTAAATGTCAATCAATATATTTTAATAAAATTGAAACGGGTCATTCTTATCAACCATCTTACCTAAATTTTTACTAGAATAATATTGAAACATAGGTTTTTAGTTGTTAACATTAACTAATCATCCAACCAACAACCAGCAGCCAGCATTCTTTATAAACCCATCAAAAAAGTAATTACTCCCCTTCTTTGTGAGCTACAAAAGAGGTTGTTTACAACCCTTCGTGCGGGCCGGGCCTTTGTCTATGCTTTGTTCTGTTGAGGGTACTTCGCATTGACTACATAGTTGGAACCAGTTAGAACATTCTTTGAAAGTTCGATTTAAAGTTGGGGTGGTGTGGGGTGAAATTCTTTGAGTTTAATAAGAGATAGGGCGAGATAGGTGACAAAGTAGAGGGTGCCATTAGAATCAAGGGAATGTCAACTATGCAGTGGCGATTTGTGATGTTCAAGCTACAAAATGTTTTATTTTAAATAAAGTATTTTCCATATATTTAAATAATGATTTTTGTGACAGTGATCAGAGATGTGATAAATAACCTGATTATTTACTTACATACTTAAAACTTCCTCTTTACCTTTTGTTTAATTATGCCTAATTATTGAGACTTAAAAAACTTGCTCATTCTAAAAACGTAAGTAATTTGTGCTCGAACTATAAAACCTAATTCTTTTTTTTATGAGTGGACGCTCGTAAAAGGTTTTTTGTTTTTTGTTTTTACGAAAACTTCCTCAGAATTATTTGGAAGAGCTTTTATCTCAAGGGCGTCAGCTGCAGCAGCACGTGTCTGACATCCAATCATTTTCTAATAAGTCTATGTTCATTTTTGATTGCAGAAAATATTTAGTAATCTTTTTTATGCTGTAGATCTATCAAAGACATTTACTTCACCAAACGAGGTGATGCTCAAACATATTTTATTTAAATAACAATCGGTAATACATAAAATATATTTCATTAACTTCAGCATTACATTGGTGTTTTTATCGATCCAAAAATTGGACAATTGTAAAAGTCGTTGACAAAATGTTCCAATTTTTTTTTATGTTACATATAAGTACATTGTTTGTCGACAGAAAACCATGCAGTCGATTCTTATTCTCAGATTTGTCTATTAATCATCATACCAAACTTGTGATGCTGGTTCAGAATTTATCATCAAATAATGACCTCATTGGTTTTACTTCCCACAAAATCGTCTTCGGAAGTCCAGTTTTATGCAAACCCAGCAACCAGCAAGTTATCAAATTTCTCAACATCCTCTTTCTCAAGAGCATCTTACTTCTCAAGGAGCCTGCGGGCGTCAGCTGCGCGAGCACGTGTCTGAAGAAGCCACGCGATCCTGCCATTGTCTAAAAACACGTCTGTGAGACCCCCACTTGAGTCCTGTTACGTCATTAAGCACCTTGTTCGTTGTTTGTACGTCGAAAATGCTTTAGTAAATTTTCTTTTGTTTTTAGTAGGTACCTCTTTATATTTTTCTTACTTATTTTTATTATCTTAAAGTAAGTAAGTTTGTATAGACCGATTGTGGTTGTCTTGGTATTGGAGTTCTTTTCCTTTTTATTTTATTTCGTATTGAAAACGCTAAAAGTTTCTCACTCGATCTCTTTTCATCCATGTAAGGATCAGTTTTCTCAGTTCTAGTGAGAGTTTTGAATGACCTCTTTGTCATTTGTGTTTAAACGTAATCGTTATTGTGTATTACAAAAGCCGATTTTTATCAGTGCATCGAACTTTTATCACCATGCGACGCGCCTATGCTACTGATAAAATTGTCAACGCAAATTCTTATCATCAACCTTATTTTCAAAACTACAGTCTTTTATCATGAGATACAAATCAAAACCAAATCCATCAAACAAACCTAGCCAGTGAGGGTCTAATTGCAACCGATCGATATCCTAAAGAACGTACTCTATGTTCCCCAGCTTGCAATATCTTGAATGTATTTTTGCAATGGGCATAAAGGGAAGGTATGCGAGGGTGCGACCCTCACCACGTGCAGTTATTTCCGCCAAGGGGTCTCGCTAATTCGGCGTGGGTTGAACGATATGTACGAATGCCTTTACGATATGGAATTTAACGATCTCTGTTTTATCGATTCTTTACTGGAAGAGGTTTTAATGAAAATCTATAAGGAAGTTATATTTGTATGATGATGAAATAATTATGCATAAATAGAAATTGTTTACCTGCAGCTACATGCGCAATACCTACTTTAAGAAACACAACTGTAACTAGTTTGTATAAATGTGTAAATAGTTAAAACTGAAATGATTTCACAAAAGGAATCAATAATATAAAAACTATATCTTTCTAAAGATATTGTACAAAAAAGTTTCAATCTGCAAAATAAAAGAATAACTAGGTAGTCTGAGGCCACCGATACGACAAACAAAAGAAAATCTTATTCCAAAGGTAGCCCAAGTCCAGCTTGATGACATACAGGCCAAGCACACACACAATCACCCTCCGCGTCCCTTGGGCCCGCAATCCCCTCCATACCAATCAAGTCGCAACTTGCACAGGCTTCGGAGTTTTGTTGCCCTCCGCGGTCTCATTCGATCGCGAACCGACGCACGACGCGCACGTATTTATCGCTCGCGAGTACGTTACCGGGTTCAGTGAACGAGTGTTGTGAATGGACAGTCAAAATGGTGCGAAGCTTGTCGCAGTGGACGAAGACGTTGAGCTTCCCGTCGAGGCTGTCTCCGAAGAGCGCTTCGAAGGAGAGCGTGGGGAACCAGCCCAGTTCCCCAGGAGTCTCACCGACTCCGAGCGCCTCCTCGCTCCCCCAGAGTTCAGAGAAGACCATCACCCCCATACCGATTACTGAGATCAGCCAAATTGTAAGTTTAAAATTCAATTATGTATCAACATTCTAGGGTCTTTAGTCGCGCAGCTGCAGATGTGCGTTTTGCATGCAAAGTAGTTCATTATTTACAAAATGTTACGGTAACTGTTTCTCTGTAGAATGTCTAAGCTTGTTGAGCGCATAGCTAAACTTTTCTCACCATTCATGTTCGCATGCCGTTTTTTGTGCGAGTAGTTTTAGGCATAACTTTGGCAATTAGGAGACGTCCTTGAGATTCTTGTTAGTTGGTCACCCTACATAACAATGAAACTGTCTACCGATATTTGGGCAAGATCTTGCGACATTGGCACAATATCGACGCCACTTTTAATTTTGATGACACTTATGTAACTTTTGTTTTTGTTTTGAAATTGCAAACGACTTGAAATTTCAACAGCTATGTATTTCATTGTTTTCTTCAGACTTTTATGTCATACGTCGACTCAAAATGATTTGTTTACAAATACTGCCTCGCAACGAGTCTTTATAATTTGGTCTGCCACAGTTAGACCCGCTTTCTTATAAGGAATATGAAACGTGTATGAAATCCGAAGTGCTTTTATAGCCCACCTCGCCATTATTAGCGACTCATTAAATTGTACAATATTACTGAAAGGAAATGAATTTAAAACGTGCCTCGTTTCCGTCGGGCATAAACGTTGATTGGAAGTTGATTTACTACCGATAGCTGGACATTGCCGGTTTTGTTTTTGGTTTCGTGGGACCGAGCGGTGGGGTCCAGCGATGGTTGAGAAAGTAAACAGTTGGGTAGTGGTGATGTTGTCATGGCTGGCGGCGAAGCGTCGGCGCAGGCGCACCGTTATGTCCCCCTTGCACTCACCTTGGCAAGGCCGCGAGATGCGAGTTTTTGCAAGGCTTAAAGCACATGACTTTCACCTCTTGAGACGCCTGCCTTTCTAAAGTCTGTTTCAGCTCCATTAGGTTTTAGGTTTAACGTTAGTGTCACTGGACACTATTCGTTCACATCTTCTTAGAACGAATGCCTGTTTAAAGTAGCACACGTCGCTCGTCTCAGTTTATTGTTTGTTTTGGTAAGACCGGGCCACAATTTTTATCGTCTGTGAATTTCTGTAGTTGGGAATGGCTAAAGTCAGTTCGTTGTGTTTTAGTTTTTCAATATCTTTGCACAATATTACTATGTATTTGAAAAGCTAATTCAAATCTTGAATTTAATTTCGTTTTAGATTGTATCAGCAAGCTTTAATCTTTCTCTTATATTAATGATAATATTATTACAAGAAAACATTTTTGTTATAATTAAACACGGGAATACTAACGTAAAAATTAAGTCGTCTACTACGACTAGTTTGAACCGAAACCGAATGTGACCGAAACTAGTCGTAGTAGACGACTTAATTTTTACGTGAGTATTCCCGTGTTTAATTATAACAAAAATGTGTGAAAACCACGTTAGTTTCCATAAGTACAAGAAAACATTTTGGTCCAAAATATGGAGCCTGTAAATTTTATTTCAACTTCTGTCAAATGAAACGAAATGTACACCTATGCCTGGCAGATTGCAAGCAAGCTTTTTTCGCATACGACAAACTATGACCTCATCTCGTAAATTAAAAACGCACAATAAAATTTCATGTCAGTGATCGTAAACGTAAAGAAAGCCATCAATAAGAGCAGCCATTTTGGATTTACGGCCAGCGACTTTTTAAAAAGTAATTTGACGTTTAGTCGCGCGTCATTTATTGGCGGTAAATTGTGAGAATATGCGCGAATTCAGCCGGCGCAGTTTGAGAATGGAACGCGGATTGGGGAGCTGATCGAGTGGGTTGCAATGTCGGCCTCTTATCTGGCGGATAATAAAATTATGTTGCAGTTTTAACATTCCTGATCAGTTAATTTTACATAAACGTTTTTACGTTATTTGGTCGATTTTCTTGTAAATTTTTTAACAAATTTTCAAGATAGCAAACTTGCTTGTTTTGTAGCTTTAAAGGCAGCTTGAGATTGAATGGAGAGCACATGTCATGACGGCAGAATATCTGGTTTTGTCGTTAGGAATAAGACGACATTTCAAACAAGACACTTAAAAAGAAATACATATTACATTGTGACTTCAGTCGCACAGGCATATTATATTCTTAGTAGAATCGATCACAGTTTTTAATTATTGTCACTCAGCTTAGTAATTGGTCGTCAATTTCGAAATGCGCTGATGAGTTTTCCACATGGCGAGTAACTCTTTCGATAATGGATGTCACAGCTTTCACTGTCGATCCCATTCTGTAATCTCGGAACCTGTCCGATAGTTTCCGGATGATTCATAAAGATTTTAAGTCAGAACAGTTTGGTAGATAAAAAATAAGGCCTATTGGAACCGTTTTAGGTAAGTTGAGTCGTTGACATCAATTTAGGTGTTGTAAACGTTCTTGGTTCGCTATTCTCTAATCGAAGCCAAATCTGACAAGGCTTTAAGTAGTTAGAAACCTAATAGGTAGGTACTGCTGTCATCTGTCACTCTCATTTTCGCCTAAAATGACAAGGACAATTTTTTTCTTGGATCTTAAACATATTAAAATATATCTATAAATATAAATATGAATAATATATTTATCTGTAATAAATTATATAAAATCTGCTTGGGTTATTAGAATAAGAAGAAACTATTAGAAATAAAACATCGATTCCTTAGCCATTAAAATTTCCGACAAATAGCCTCCCAACATTTACCAGACCTCAAAGCAACAGGCGGCCATATTTATTAGGTATTTTATTGTCTCGGCAGAACGCACATCTGCGTGTCAAATTCCTTCGTGCCATGTGCAACCAGTGGGAAGCGAACCGTGCAACACGTGGGGAAAAAACATGTACATTTGAAAATGGAACCGCATCGGGAGCTGTTGCTGGCTGATGTTGTTTTCTTTTGTTGGATGGCTGACGGCTGTCTTCCGCGTTCGATATTTGAAATTATGGTGGTTAGGTTGGTTATTAATTAACGCCGACATAAATTGAAGACCTGCTTTGATCAAGTGGTGCCCGGCATAATGTTGTTGTTTTAAAAATGTTAGATTTCTTCACCATTCAAGTAAGACATTTGTTAGACAGTCTTACTGGATGTACAAAGTTTGGTGCTAATTATTTACTGAATATTGAATTATCATTCATATTTTAAAATTAATTTCTTAACTTACTCCTTACCATTGTCAACGCACATGCCGATGATAACCTACATAGTCCTGTCATTTATTGTTCACAAATGGCTTATTGAATACGTAAAGGAAAAGGGAGGTTTTTGTTCCGTCAGCTGTTGCAACTTGACACCCGGGGTGCGGGCACAATGTCGGTAAAGGACGTAACGGACCGCCGATTTCAAATGTTTTCTCTGTTAAGGGCCATTAAAAAAATACGACTGGCAGAAAAAGTAGTTATTTGAAAAATGTTTTTGAAATTGACATTTGATTGAAAATGAAAAAGATAGTGTCTTGATTTTGCTGTGTACAAATTAACAGTTACGTACTTTTAAATCGTTCTCTAAACCAAACCAATTCTGATACCGTAAGTACCTTTAATAAACAATAATAGAGGATCTATGTTAGTGTATCTTACCTACATAAGAGACATAGCTAAGTTTTTGTCTAACGACAAAATATAACATTTTTATTTCATACTAATAACCCCAAAGTATTTATTCATACGTCGAACTTTTTTACATTTACCCGTAATTTCACATCCTTTCTTCCATTCTACATTTATCTGGCAAACTCGACAAGACCGGAAACGTCGTTTATCAACTTTTTTGCGCATCCGCATCCTCTTAAAAAGTCCCGTATCATTGACGTATCTGCGTATCGGATCGCGTATCATGTAGCCGTTCGGCCGCGATATCCGATACTGACGATGCGAAAATCCTTAGTTTGCGATTACAGGATTTAAATATCGAAGGAGCTGTTGTCGAATTTTGAATTTTTATAGTTCAAATACAAAACAATGCAATTTAGGAACCTTTATTGCATACCAATCGAATTACATAGAACTAAAAATACTTATGTAGAATAGGCTATTTGACTGATTTTGAAAAACTGTTTTAAATTATTCGTTGGCATATTATGATTAATACACCACATGTATATTTCTGCGAAATTTGCAGTATTTTTCGTAAAATACTTGTTAAAATTTAAATTACAATATTCGCGCTAAAAACGCTGTTTCGGTAATGGCGGACGACATGTGATTTGCGTGACGTCACAGGCAAGTAAGCAAACTTTATTCTTTGACAAACGTCAAACTTGTACCAAAGTGTACATTATAAAATCACACAGTGTCTAACATTAAACAATGTTTACTTGCGTGTGACGTCACGCGAGGCGTAGCCAATCACAGAGCGTTCTTGTGGCTGAAGAATTTTAAAAAATAATTTGAATTTATTTTGTTTATTTTGAAAAATCTATAAATATTTTTGGATAAAACAGAGAAAAATATGTTTTTTTATGTTATTACCTAATAGAATGACCACATTTCGTAGCATATTTTTAATAGTATCAAATAGCCTATTATACTCTATAGTATAGGCGCAATATATATTTTTTTTACGTTGGTACGTATGTATAATAATTATGTTACCTGTTTATTTGAAATCACAAAGGTTGTACATATAAGCAAATCTATGTTACTTGTACTTACAAAAATTGAATCTGCGTACCTATATCGTGCGTGTTATAATGTGTATGTAATGTAATGTAATAAGCATAACAGTTTTTTTACCGTTTTGATTAATAAACTAATACGCTTACAAGGTAAGTGTCACGCGAGAAATCGAGACAAAGGCCATTTTAGGCAAAATCAGCTTTTATTGCTTTTTTATTAGGCTTTATAAGATAGGCATACCTATATCATTTTTATGATACAACGAGTTCACAATAATTTTGTATTTATTCCCCGGGGGACGAAAATATATTAACATAATTCATTATGAAAGTGAACTTTACATAGACATTGTAAAATGTTAAGTAACTGGACAAGCTGGATGAAGAGAAATTCCGAAGCCTACAAAATTAAAAAGAAAAGGATATGTTCGAACTTTGAAAGCAGTTGTTCGTTGAAAAATTCCACACCTGCTTACGCAGATGTTCGGATACATTAAGGAAGGCCACGTTAAATTGTATGAAATTTGGGAGAATCGGAACGCACGCGCTCGTTCAAAAGGTACAGCTGACGGAGATTGCATGTCAAAACCTTTTTTGAGTCTTTCTACCTGCATTGGAAGCGATTGAGAGGAAATATTGCAAACGGAATGCTTATCGACAGCTGGGCTTTTTTTATTGCCAGGCGACAATTCAGTAAAACCTCTTTTCGTTTGAAACCAATATTAGGTACACCTCAAACATTTTATTTACAATCCTTTTATTGCGTTTTTATGATATAAAAATCTGGACTATATCAGAAAAATCAACCCATAAAATGTGTTTGATCATAGTTTTATTAGTTTTCATAAGCTAGATACAGAACGAGGTTATTATTCTTACAAGATAATTCCGATCAATTTTCAAACACTGACATAGCCCAAACATTTTTAATAGACCTGGCAACATTCAAAGGGAGTGCTTCAGTATATTTATGGAAGGGCTAAACAAAGGGCACTTCCTAGGGCCGCGTCTGTTTTGTGTCTCTATGTTTATTAGTATGTGTCTGGCCCTTTGCCCTTTCAAAGTCTTTTTTTGAGCCTACTTGATGCTGTAAATAGTGTAACTTTTTTATTCAGTTTGTTTAAGGGATGTTTCCTACTAAAAATATTTCGTGTAAGTTGAATGGCTAACCTTGGAAAAATAGTTTTTTGGGCCGCCTGAAGGTCTTTGACATGGCTATGTTTTCTACTAGTCCTACATCTTGTCAAGTCGTATGTAGTTTTACATGAAAACTGACGCGGTTTTAACATATTAATTAGAAAAAAATAATTACACGGGTTCCAAGACTACTTACGTTTTATTGAGTCTGATACTCTTTATAATGGTTCCAATGGTTTTTTACTTTTCAACTGTTTAGGCTCAGCATTGTTAGTGATGAGAATCAAAATTAAGAAATTCTTATATGTTGATTCGATAATAGAATTTGAAAAGCAATTAGTTTAAATTAGGTGATCAGTTAACATAACTAATAAAAGATTAAGTACCATATTGGATCGTTAATCCGTATTATTAAGGTATTGTTATAATTGAGATAATAGTGAATAGGTTAGGTGTTTGTAACAAGGCTTTTGTGTTGTATTTTGTATTGTATTACGTGAGAAAATAGCTTGTTATTTCGAACGAGAATGTGCATCAACAATTAATTTATCGAAGATAACGTTTTGTTACGATCTGTTATTTGTAAGTTTTCATTTAGGTGCGCCCTGCGATTTTACCCTTCACTTTTTTGACGAAACATTTTTTGTAATAAAAAAAATTGCAATATTTAGTAGGTAATTATTTATATACTATAGTCTATTTCAACTAGAGAGCGAAAAACGTACGTTCACGCCACGGTACCACGAGAGCACCGAAAACAAACGATGCGTATCGTTATCCATACATTTATGTATCGTTTCCCTGTCGCTTACGCATTTACCGTGTTTCGTGGTACCGGGCGAGGCGAGCGACAAGGTCCATCAGATATTGCAAACCTGTTTTGACATTTTTCGGTAAGATATGGCTGGGGCCACATTCCGCTCTGGAATACGCTTGGATTCGGATTGTTTTAGTGTGCTATTTGACTGTTTGGTTGTTAATTGTTATTTTTTGTTGAGTTAAATTATATCTGTTTTTGTTAGGACATATATTTGTTTTGTGTTGTTTTTTGTTTGTGAGTGATAATGGAATCATCGGAGCCGTCTTCCTCGTCATCAAGACCGTTTAAAAGTTTTAACTCACCTAGAAAGAAGCGCAAGTTATCTCATCTGTCGGAAAATGAAAAAATGATGACAATTAACGTCTATAAATATGTGAAAGAGACGTGTCCTTCAGACAAATATATGTCCAAAACGGAAATGAAAATAAAGACTGCCGATATTCTGGGAATAAACAAGGCAACTGTATATCGTGTTTTAAAAGAATATAAAGAAATGGATACAATAAGGCCGCCTGCATCACCAAAACGTGGTCCGAATATAATTGAAAAGATTGACGAGTTTGACAAGTCATGCATTAGAAAAAAAGTTCATGAATTTTATTTGAACAGCGAGGTCCCGACATTAAATAAAATTTTGGAAGCAGTTAATTCTGACGAAATGCTGCCAAATATTAGCCGTACGGCGCTGTGGCGGTTATTAAAACATTTGAAATTCAAATATCTTAGAAGAAAAAGAAACAGTGCCTTAATCGAGAGACACGATATTGTATTGTGGCGCATAAAGTACTTGAAAACAATTATGAAGTTTAGAAAAGAACAAAGACCGATATATTATTTGGACGAAACGTGGGTCAATGCAGGTACATATTTTTTTGTTTACAAATTAATAACGATTCTATAATTTTCCTGTTGAATGTATTTACTTGAATTTATTTTACTGTCGACTTTAAACAACGATTGGCATTAATCTGACATGATTGTGATGTTGTTTGTTAAACGAAAAATTGACATAGGTTTTTTTTTTTCAGGACACTGTACGTAAAGTTTGGGAAGACACGACTATACAGTCTCGTAAACAAGCTTTTTTGGAGGGTCTGTCCACCGGTGCTAAAAACCCTGTTTCGAAAGGAAACCGGTTAATTGTGCTGCACATAGGAAGTGACAAAGGATTTGTCCCAGAGTCCGAACTTGTGTTTGAATGCAAAAACACAGGAGACTACCATGAGTCAATGAACGCAACCAAATTTGAACAGTGGTTTGAAAAAATGCTTCCGAGACTGGAGTCAAATGCTGTTGTAGTAATGGACAATGCCAGCTACCACTCAAGACGCCAGGAGAAAGTACCAGTAACAAGTTGAAAAAAAAAATGAAATTCAAACATGGCTGTCGGCGAAAAAAATTTCATACGAAGAAAAGGAAACAAAAGTAGAGTTGTTGGAAAAAGTAAAAAATATAAAAAAACATCACGAGCGTTACGTCATTGACGAAATGGCTAAAGCAGTTGGTGTGGAGGTATTGAGATTACCTCCATACCACTGTGAATTTAACCCTATTGAATTAATATGGGCAGATGTCAAGGGATACGTATCAAGAAAAAATACAACATTCAAGTTAGCGGATGTAAAAAAGCTACTCCATGAAGCGCTAAGCCACATTACCCCCGAAAAATGGCAAAACTGTATAAGCCATGTAAAAAAAGAAGAAGAAAAATTAGCCTCATTAGACCAGGAAGTGGATAAAACTGTGGATTCATTTATCATAAACGTAACAGGCGAAACATCAGACAGCAGCTCGTCAGACGATAGTAATTCTGATTCAGATTTAATATAATGTAATTTTTTTATTCGTTTGATTTTATTTTCATAATCGTTTCCTATAAATAGGTAATAATAATTATAAATAGTTTATTTGGCACACACTTAAATCTTAAACTAATTACACCTGCCAATGTCAGATGATTAATTTAGGTAGATAGTTACACGAAAAACTTGATCTACAGTTTTGAGTTAAATAGTGATAATAGTAATGTAATGATAATTGTTAGGTAAAAACTGAAAACCTGAATTTTGATAGTGACAAAATAGTTGTTAACTATTAAAACAATTTATTGATGCAAAGAAGGTTGGTCTTCCCTGCGCAACACTAAAAGGTCAATGTCCGTTTTTCGCTCTCTATTTGAAATAGACTATAGAATGCTTTATAGGAGTACAGGCAACTTCGTTAGTTTTCCACGTGCTGTTTTGCCTTTTGCACGCAGAAATGTGAAGATAACGACTATTATTTTTTTGGACTAAATTGTAGTAATTAATACATTTAACGTTAATCTCGGAAGCTAATTAATTAATACAGTTTACGACCCGTATAGGCCCTTACTAAGTGCCCTTACATCGCATGACGAGATCACTTAGCAACTCACAATTATTATGAAATGGGGGCAGCACTGCGTTATATGATGAGTCCACGTAAATGGTATTAAATTTCGCTTTTATTTCGGGGTAATTAAGATTTACTGCTACATTTTACGATATGATTAGGGTAATGAAGATGTATGGCAACTGGGGGGTTAATGGATTATTTTACAAGCTTATAATGTGATCCATATTTTTCTTAAATAGTGCGTACCTATATTTGAATTTAGTATGGGTACATTGATATGAATATTGTTTGATTTTTAATGTTATACATATGTTTTACATAATATATGTCTACTCAATTGCTTTACTATCAATACGTGAATACGATAAACACTATTGTACATAATAAAATAGATTTTCAGCATACACTGATCATGTAAAGTAAAATAAATATAGCATTACATGTCTCGCATTATAACTTCTTAAATAGGTAAGTAGAAATATATTGTTCACTTATCTAGGCCAACACTCGAGACATAATCTTAAATCACTACCCAATTAATATTTTTACTAGACATGCGACAAGTTAACTTCCTTCCCTGATAACTAAACATTAACGACAGAATTATTTGTCATTTAGCTGAAATATATTACGTTAACGACCAAATAAATCAAGTTACTGCTTCAATACCGCGCTGAGCTTTCCTTAATTAATATAATCGGCGCTCAGTTGACCGGATGCGTCGCCATACTTGAACTTGGATCGCAATCCGAATAATCCAACCGCACTTGACTTCCGGTGATTAAAACTATGATGTTTAATATTTATTATGGACTCTATTTCAGAAGGGTTTAGAGTTGAAATTAATTTTAGGTTTTAAGGAAATATATAAACGTTCGTGGGAGAATTTTTGAACCGGAACCTTAGTTCTAAAGAATATTTAAATAAAGAAAATCAAAATGATCACTTTAAACGTAATCTTTACTGTTAAGATTTCCCATATGACCACAATCACACGACTCTAATAAAAAGAAGGCGAAGAATACTAAAAACATTTTAATTTTTTTGATATACTCGTATTATACATAATATGTAGTTAGTTCAGCTTTGTAAAACGTACTATAATTTATTCTTTGACGTCTTAAAGATAAGATATCTGTTTATCAGTAAAAATGGAATCAAAATAATCGCGAGTAGTTTAAGGTAAACATATCCTACAGTAGAGTAGGTACAGCGTTAAGGATTTCGAATAGATTGGCCCAGATAAGTGAGTACGTTTATTTTTTATTTTATTGCTTCAAAAAAGCTTAATCTCCTTACTTTTTTATGTTGCCATATTTAAATTCAAGACATTACAGTTCTAAGATAAAACTTAGCTGTGGGAGAGTCGCGAATGTCTCGCGTGGTTTAGTCATCGTTTTGTAATGCGCACACGCACCTTGCTTCTCAATATATCGGCTGTGTTCGAAATTTGAATCATTCTAGGTTGTGTTCAAAATTTGAATTATTCTGAGCTGTCATTTGTGGTTTGTCGGTTTTATTGTATAACCTCGCATTCATGACTATGTAAAGGAATTACGTTATACTTTATTTCAAGGATATATTTTACAAATTTGAATCTATATGGTTGAATTGAAATGTGTCTTTTACACTATACTAGCTGTAACATCTAGTTAATCTTTCTATTATACCACTCCTTGTAACGGTTACCGAGTGAAAACAGTGTTACAAACGTCACACGTCTCATTCTTATAATTTGTGCCAAATATTTATCTAACGGTCGCGATAACAAATACCTATTCCGAATAATATTCAAACCAATCCTATCTCTGCTATCTTCAAACGATGATTCAATTCACGACGGCCTTGCTCAAAAATATAGAGGTAGAAGTTGGATATGTGACCTCTACTTATAACTACACTACAGGCGTAACGACTGGCTCCTAAATTCTTATAGGTGTCATATGAATGAACGGTGAGTTGATTGGCAATTGTTGCGAAATCAGTTGACATTTTTAAAGCTTCGCCAATTTTAAGGAACTGTTTTGTTGTTCTTGACTAGACTAAAACTGATAATCGAAGATTTGGTTCAAAAGCATGTACTAAAATAGAATTTTTAAGACTTTACAAATAGTATAATGCAGACAAGGTCGCGGACAATGGCTCTATAGTTTTCAAAATTATTAGATTGAAATCATAAACAACTATCGGTGTTTTTAATCAAACAAAGATGTAACATTATCCGTGAAAAATCGCATCTCCTCCCGATAAAAGGACCGGAGCGAAAGAACGACTGGTTCAGGAAAAAAAACAGCCGAGCCGCGATTTGGCGGGTAATTACATCCGCCATATTTAAGGCAAAAAGCTGTCCCATTTGCATCGGCCATTGTGTTTTTTCTAACATCTAAAAGTTCTAGACAACTATTTTTGTACTGCTTTTTTAACCAAAAATAGCCACGAAATATTAAAAACTTAGCTAGAGAGGTAAGCAAAAGTTTGAAACAAAATGATATTCATGTAGTTTGAAATTGAAAAAAAATTCAGCGAGACAAACCTTAAATCTTGACTTGACCTAGGAGAATGATGGGTTAGATATTTAAATTTCGCGAAAAAAAAAGGTTTTTTATGGAACAAATAATAAGCAAAAAGGTATTATAATATGACCGAGTTCACGTTATGCGAGTTTTTTTTTACCAAAATAAGAAAAACTATATTTAGCAAAATACTCGAAATCACTGCCTCCGGCGATTTGGAGATCACCCGAATTTTTAGCATAATTACGACTGACAACCCCGAATAATCGACCCGCTTTAATATCCTTTTTATTGTTTCGATGTTCCCACGGACCGTGCACGCGAACGCGACTACATTATAGTCTTCTTTTTTTGAAATTTAAAGACACATCCGTGCTCGAGGCACTGTTCAGTATTCTAAGCCCGCGGCTACATCCCGACCAACTTATCTATCAGGTGGCCAAATGATGGAACTAACATTTTCCAAGAGATTCTGACGATTTTATATTGAAAATACAATGGTGGCTCCAGTGAAACTGCAGATATTATGGTTGCAGTGTAGAGGTGTATATTATAACTGCTATGTATTTGTGGTGAAGGAGCCCGAACTCCTTTGGTTTGATTCACGTTTGATTGCCGGTTGCTGATGCAGTGATACCATATCATTAGAGTGTATTACGTACAGTGCGACCAACCTGTGTGTAGAATTTAATGGGGGAGCCACGATCGTATGTTGTGAACAAAACTGATGGCCTCTCGTAGAAGAAATTGATAAGTTCCTTTATTTAGTCAGCTCTACAGAAAATTTTGTTAAAACAGCACTTTCAGTGGTAAGCGCTTTTTGATGTGTGTGAGTATTGTAAGTAGAGTGATTTATTGTTTTGTTCTCTTCAGATAGGGGAGTAGTAGTTGTTACCAGGTACTTAATTTTGATCGGTCTAAGTGGCGCATCTACGTTTTTATTGCTGGTAACTAGTCAAAGTTAAAAAAACTTAGTTTTTCTTAGGTTTAAACAAGAAGGTTTTATTATCGTTTTGGATTAGAGGCATAGTTAATGAGTTCCCAAATCAAATCTTTAGGAGTTGTCGTAAAGGCAAGACGTGACATTAAGCCACCTCACGCCGAGACGTCATTTAGCGCCGTATGATTACCAAGCGGTATATTTTGCAAGCCTATTTAAAGACCGGTTTTCTCGAGGATCCTTGCGACTTTACGGTCTTTGTGCTTCAGGACTTTAACACTTATTTACGCGTGCGCCAGAGATGCTTTTTATTTTATTTATTTGTTTATGAAACTGGTAAGGTGAGCTGCATGTTTTGGTTACTTTATGGGCTCAAAAACAAATAAGAAATTCCGAAATTGTCTTTACGTGTACGAAATCTAAGCAAACACGTTCTAATTTTGATCTTATTTCAACGGAATAGTGTCAAAATGAGATTTGGCAATTTAGATTAAGTACCTAACCTGAAATATCTCTTTATGTTTTAATTTTTAGGAAAATAACTTTACGTGTCAGTGAAACGACTCAAAGTAACATTAAGCATAAATAAAAAGGCAATATTAATGAGAGATCGGCTGATTAGTGCCCATATTTAGGCGTACAGGTGTCGTGTAAAAAATCGTGTAGGCGACACGGGTGTGGCAACCCCACATAAACAATGTTTGGTAATTTCAGAGTTGCCACTCTATTCACGAGCTTTGGCTAGTAGAGTCAGTCAGTTAAATACTTTTTAATTTAATTTGTTGTGATTTTGTGATGAGTTTTGTGGCGTTTCTTTACGATTTACTGGAGGCAAGTTTTATTTTTTGATTTATTTTAGACATGTTTGTTGTTTTCTCGTCTTTTTTACGAATTAGAATTTATCAGTAACTAATTTTACTGTTAAGTGTATGTTCCCATCATGTCTTAGATTTTTATTATGATTTTTTCTTTCAAGAAATACCTGTGTCACTTCTGAGCAGGATGAATACTGTGTTTCTTTTTTTATCTTGGATAATTGCAGAAACACGCGTAAATAGTTATTTAGCACTTAGCGTCTCTTGCAAATGACAACGTATCTCTACCAATTTTCTCAATTAGTATCTAAATAACCTAATCACGTGATTAGTGTAAGTGTCTACAGAGATAATAGCTCTAAGAAACCATTATGCCGTTTGTTTAGTACCGTGTGAAATAAGCTTTTCGATAGCAATATATTGTAACTGTAGATAACGGGTGGTATAAAACCATTAGTTTTAACTTTATGGTAAAGTTTACAGCCGTGGCGTTTGTGCAATATTTTGATTTAGAAAACACTAATGACCTGGCCAATAACCTTATTTGTATCTTTTAGACGACTACAACTGTCAAAAAAGTAGAAGTATTGTTTTTAGATTACGTGTATGTTAGTTTCTTAATTTCACCATAACTCCTGAAAACCTACACTGGTTTTCATGTGAGTGGCATGTCATATTATTTTTTGCGTTATTCTGAGTGTCGAGCTACATTTTACAACTGGTTTCTTTATTTAATTTTTGTATATGTTTTGCCTTTACACACTTTTAACACGAATGAGTTTTGAGTGAGATTCTGTGTCTTGTTTGATGTACATTTGGCCAGTTTAGTTTATTTTCTTTCTTTTTTTCGTTTTATTCAGTGATCTGTGTCTGATTTAACTGTATATAATGGGCATTCCATTCTAGATTAAATAACCAACTTGCCCAATAAGGATCGGGTAACATTCTCCAGCAGCAGGCATCAGTTCTTGGTAACAGACAAGTTCAAACTTGAGCCCATTGTCACAGAATAGATAATACTTCAAATCATTATCATAACTTGATCCTTCGAGCTGCATACTAATCTCCGCTTCCTATAAAAGGAACATTATTTTTATTATTTTTTTCATAGCAATTTGTTTTATACTTAATCCTTTTCTGGCAATATGTCCTTTGAAATATCAATTTTAATATTCTAGTAGAAAGTTTTCTTTTTCATTTTATTTGCCTTTAAATTAAAGCAATGCAAGTTAATAGCGGAAAATCGATGCGCCAAGAAAATGGCGTTTAGCAAACCTTCCTTACGTAAAACGTTAACCGGTCTAGGCATAAAGGTAGGTTATTAGGCAATAGTATTGCTACGATACTAGGAAATCTAGATTTGTGAGGAATGCAGGCTCTTGTCGCGACAGCTTGTTAAAATGGCGATGTTGTAAAGGATTCTCTAGATTTATTTTGAAAGATGACACTGGTTTTTGCTAGTGATTGTCGATTAAAGGTGTTGTGATGAATGAAGCTAAGCTGAACACGCCTATTTATAGCTTATAGTTATCGATAGATTGTTTATTGTAGTTGTTTGCCTGACAACTTGAATCATTAACCTTGCCTTTGTCTGGGGCAACCAAAATAAGTTAAACCTTATTCTATTCTATTATAATGGATCAGAAATCATAAATGAACCGATTTTAATAAGTTAATTTATTGTGTCCAAAGTAAAAAAAAACAAACGTAACTAAAAAAAAAAAAAATTCACAATATGTATTTTATTTTTAATGATGCGATAATTTAATGTAAATAAAATTTGTGACCGTAACATTGCTAACAGATACAAATTAAATCTTAACCCAGAGAACTAAACTGCACAAGCCATTGTAAGATAACAATGGGTAAATATAACAAGTCATTTTGCTAACTGTAACTTAAGTAATTACTTAATTTGTGCTTACTTAATTTAATGGACAACAGCGATTGTGAATGAAAGGTTGGAGCGATGGGAACGTAAAAGTTAAATGTTGATGAGATAATGCGGGAAAGAGACTATCTTTGTCTGGCTGATTGTTACCTTTTTAAGACTCAATGGCGGAACAAGATGGAAATATCTATGAAGATTGCTTTTTATATTGAACAAAACAGGTGGAACTACAAGAAAATTCTGGACAAAACTCCGAGACTGCTCGTAAAAGCGTGTTTTATAAGAAAGCAGATGATATATTTTTTACTACGTATTATATTTACAGTAAATATTTTTTAAATCTACCAATAAATCAAGGCCACAAGGCAAACAAACAACAATCGCAACGTTTCAAGAGATGCGCGCGCGCAAGTGCTAAGCAGAGTGCCATTTCCGGTCAATATGACTACTCTATCGCTTCAGCAGTTCAGCACTGATAAAATGTGTTATGCATGTTTGTAATACAAATACTTTATTATTATTTAAGTACGTAAAATGGCACAATCAAGTTTTAATGGCTTAGTTTTTTTCTTAAAAGTAAAAAAAGTATTGTTTAGTGTTTTCTTGTCGATGTTATTCAATAGCATATCTTTAATTCTTTAGTAATAAAGGTTTCTGAATGCTTTTCATAGCTTAAATGTCCCTGTCACTTACTTTACATAGTTAACTTAATAAAACTTAAGTTAACCGTCAAAGAACCATTCTCACCATTCTGACGTAAAAACTGACCGCAATGACCAACCATTGTATTGGCATGTACCATAATTAGTTGAACCTACTGTTTAGACAGGCATGAATCACGACTTATTCATGTTTTTCTTCAAACCGTGTTCATTGATAAAGTGTTGACTACGCTGCTTAGTATGCGCAAGAGTCGCCTGTCGTGTTTCTTAGTAAAATTTAACTCCTTTGGATTATAAAAATAATAAATTTCGAGCCGAAAACGTCTATTTTGATCGTAGGTAGATCGTAGATCTGACATAAACTCTTAAAACGTACACCTTCCAGAGCAGAACCAACCACTAAACTTGTTTTAATTACCGAACTATAAGTAGAAATTACGTAAATAGACAGCTTTATATCCATTCTTAAAATTTTACTCTTCCCCGCTCTTTCTATCGCAACGGGTTAAAAAGGGACCGTGATAGAAAATGGCGTCGATGACGGTGTTACGGCGACGCAGTTACGCGTTAAGAGTGCATGTTATAAGAATTAATGTTTCTCTTACGGGGTAGATAACTTATTTTACGTTTGTTTAGTGCTGTAAGGCCGTTTTACAGTTAATTGATGGATAAAATATGGTCATGAAGTTAATTTCTTAAGCTGATCAATTAGAATCTTGGACATTTTGCGTTAGGGACGTTTCGCTCTTTGGTCTTTGTGTTTTAGGTACAGCCTTTGATCATTTTGCGCTTTTGACATTATGCTACCAACCCTAACGAAGCAGACATTATTGATAAAACCAATAACACAATAATACTATGTTGTATTTATTGTAGATAATTTGAAAACGTTTCTAATAATTCATCTAATTATAAATTATGTAAAAAGTAGCAATAATAGCAGTTGTCGGTAACGAGATAACTTTTTCATTAGTTACGCAAAATACATAGTCACTCTGAGCAGCACACTTAATTGCCTACTAACCGGAGATGCGTTCTGTTAACTCTATAAAGCCACAGTTATGTATTAATGTTGCAAAAACTTGTTTGCGAAACTATAATTTTGTTAAAAGCTGCTCTATGTAGAACCGTAGGAATAACATTTACTTTGTTCTATTTTGTAGCCACATAACTGTTTTTGGTGACTTAAATAAATCTATACTGAAATAGACTAACTCACGAAATAGTTTTACAATAAAAAAAAATAAAACAATCTTAAATACACGTGCCTAGAAAGTAAACATATTACTAACATAACTCCCTTTCAGCAGAAAATAAAATACCGGCATAGAAATTTACGTGCATTGCTTGTGGTTTAAAAAAAACAAAAGCCAGTGTTGCCAACCGTTAATACTAAAAGGAACTAGCAATTTCGCGCCCGCAGCCGCATTGCCGGCATCCGGCCATCGATCAATCTGCGCGGGCACAGATTAAACAGCAGTGGCCCAGGCGCAGTCTGAGGGCACTCACTTGGCATTATTCAATTTGTCCAATCGGTTAGTGCCCTGGGTCACACTCGTCGAGTGGATTGAGAGGCTGAGTATAAAAATGTAATAAACAGTTTCATTTACGACCACCAACTTGTCCGTAGGGCTATGTTCAATTGAGTCGTTCTTCATCTGCTCTTGTAGTATTTTTGCTTGGAGGTAGTCTAATCATAGACGATGTATTTTCTGAAAGTAGCATCAAAAGTCAAAACTTTTAGTTCCTGTTAGTGGCACTGTTACGAGTATCTACAACTGTTTTGTCAGTAGGCGCATAATTATTATAATATTTATCAAATATGTGTTAGTAAATAATTTGACTTTCATTGTAGGCGTCTCTTAGTACGTTGTTTAATCAAGATTATACCACCCACTGCTTATAAACCCATCATTCAAGACTCTTAAATGCCACATTATTTCATCACAATCAAAATTTAAGGTAGTACTTAAATAAGTAATCACTTACTTATGGTAAATTTATTATTTTGATCTAAAACTCGGTTCACCTACGATTTTTTACAAGCACGTCTACTATAAGCTCACCGTTTTAATGAAAACTAGGTGAAATCAAATTCCTTCATTGATAAAGCAAATTCAATCATATTTCATTAAAATCATACGAATAATATCCAAAAACCCGGGCACATTGCCTGCAAGAACATAGCAAGTACCTTCATATTATGAGTCGTTACGAAACGCGCCCGCGCACTTGACAGTTGACACGGCGACCTCTCGCGGTTTCCGGTGCTTCGAATTGATTTATCGGCCTTTATTAGTGGAAATACTTCGGCATTGTTTGATTGTAACCATTTATGGCCGACAGTAATTGTTGTCCATAACGCAACAAGATAATAACTTATCTTTAGAAAGTAGAGCTTTGAGACAAGAATAAATTCTTCGTTTTATTTTTTTATAATTGGTTTTATACACTGTTTAAAAAAATGTAGACGTTTATGTCTCTAACTGCGCTCTGGCAACATTGATATGATAGCATCTCTCGTTCAACAGTCATTTTTTTTTCTTGACTTTGTGCAACGTAACCTAACCTAAATGCACCAAATCAAAGATGGCGTACATAACAGGCAATCTCGAATGATGGTCCATTTACTTAGGCACGGTAACGTAACGTAATATTACTCGTGCGATGGTAACAGAACGTAATGCAACTACTTATATGTGGTAATTCTAGTGGGCTACCGAAGATAAGGCTTAGAATCTACGCTTCCCACGTTTGGAGTAAAGATAACGGGGACTTGATAATTTTGAAATAGTAAAAGTAACTATAACAAGGGAAATGTATTCATGTTTAGATAATAAGCCAAAAACACACTGGCTTAATATACTCGACGCGTAAAGCCATTAAAAATCTAACAAGCTAGCAGGTTGATAAAAACAGTTAGAACTTTTTGATAGGTACACAATTACCATAGTTAATATGTTCTAAATTACTATGTACCTGCGTAAGTTATATTATTAATATATATATAATTATATTAAATATTGGTGTTCAAATTCAATTTTAGAACCAACTGTTCCACATTTGAAACCAATTGCGGGTGCGCAGATCGTGAGAACGTGCCTAACTGACTGATGTTTGTCGGAATGCACGCGGCGACGCATAGCTGCGGTTACTGGCTGAATTACTGGAGACAGTTACTGTTATGGCTGTGCCAAAAAAACTTATTTTGAAACTTTCCAAAATACACACACCACATAATTTTAAGGTAGCTGGAAACTGGCTAAATTCATAGACAGACACGCAAAGGTGGTGGCCTATGGCTTGTTTGTCACTTATTTTTTATAATAAAAAAAAACGTAGCTACTCGTATTTTTAAAAAGTGACTGCAGAGCGACCAACTTATACCTTATATCTACAGACGAATAAGAAAGTCATCTGTCATTTTTTTAAAGAAAACTTAGTTTCATACGAAAACTAACACATAAACATGTGATCAAAACAACTTTACTGTAATCGGACTCTAATCCCCTCATTAAACATAGAATAACAGAATGCGGCGATGAATGAAAGCAGCCCAACTGGTGGAAAGTAAAATATAGAATTCAAATTCAACGTAATCGGACACCTCCTCGTGATGACAGACAACCTAATTGATATCGCGTTACTTACGAACTCCTTCGAACTGAGTGTTCTATTTTTGAAATCTTTTTATTCACGCGGGAGTTTTTTTATTCAAACGTAGCCGAAAACAAACATGGAAAAAAAGTTTTACGTTGTTTTAAAAATAATAATTAAAGAGTTAACGCGCTGTTAACATAACAAATTAGCTTTGTTATGCTTAGAAATACCTAACAACCAATTTGGGTCAACTTCTTCATTCTTCAAACATTTAAAATGATCAAGCCCTGGCTTTAATCGAGAAATCGATTGGCTTGTGTAAACAAAAACATGAGATGCATTAGCACTCGCCACATTATGATTGGATTGACAGTTCGTGTGTCTGTCCATTAAAAACGTGTTTGTGAATGGGAGTTCCTATTGAATTATTCGTAGACTATTATATAGATGGTATAACAAAAACCGTTTATGGACTTTATGGTATGGATGGGTTAGCAACTGTCATAATTTTTTTTTAATTTTTCTCTCAACAACGCTAGAAGCCAAAAAAAAAAAGTAATCGTCTGTCAAACAATTACTTAGCTACGCTCCCATTTTGTCATTGTTAGATCGTCTAACTATGTTTTCCTGTTATTACAAAGCACGCGATACCCAACTAGATCTTCATTTAGATAGGTGCTGTTATCTGCCTCGTTTTGTTAATTATTCCATTATCTTATTGTCTTTTATAACAATAAGCATAATTCTATTTGTTTTTTTTTAGGAATGCGTGATAATTGTCCATTTGGAAGGACCGAAGTAAAAGTGGTGATAGGGTGGGTTTTCCAACCGAAGTAAAAAATTATGAATGCCTCGATAATAGAGTGTGAATGGTAATAACGGGAGAGGACGACCGGAGAAAGTATGGATGAACTGTGTGAAAGACGATATCTGTTTACAATTCATATGAATATGAGTAAGGTAATTCAGATACGACGAGCGTTTGAGACAAATGATAGGTATTAGGTATGCCAACATATTGTACAGACACAACATAAGTAGTATAAAGGTATATTCATGATGATAACTTAATAACCAAATAAATGACTAGGTATGTTCTAATCATACTCGTAGATTAATGGTGATTTTGTCTAATACATGAAATAGTTTTTCGACGTAATGAGTTTTTTATTATCACACAGGCGAGCTCTGCAAGTCCTGCCTATTAAGCCACATTCTTAGTCATGTTGATGATCCGTTTTAAGTCATATGTACTTAGGTAAACTATAAAACATGATGATGTCGTCAGGGCAGGCAGGTGCTATGTACAACTTGCGCAATGTTAATTACGCCACATTACATAATACTCGTATGGCACGGCAAGGTTCGGTCCGGCGGGCATCGAACCCGCTTCCGCCGGCAGATAACGATCGCACTGCTGTAACATCGATGTTAGGACACCTATGAACAAGCTAAATACTTATCTGTGGGCCAATCATAAATTCTGCCAAAAAACACAATAATTTACATAACTGTATGTTCAGCTATGTTTCTTCCGGTGAAGATTGGAGAAATTGTTCAGCAAAACAAAGTTTTAACGTCTTACGATTTTCCACACCCCTAAGACTTGGTTGTTTGAAAATAACTTTTATGTTTTCTGTCCTTTACAGAAGTCTCTCAAATTCAACAGTTCTACTATAAAGTTTAGTACTTGAAAGTAATCCCCGATATATTTCCAGCGTCTTGTTTACATTCCCACGTCAGCGCGTGTCGATAGCTCAACAACTACAAAATGACAACTTTCTTCTGATAAACAGCAATCTGAACTGATTTGTACCTTATTCCTATAAACATAAGGAGAAAATAGAGTTAGAGAAAGCAAGATCATGTTGGCGTGCGCAAGCGCAGTCAGTTGTCAATCAAGCAGCCGGTGTAACTGGCCGAAAACAGTAACACAAGTGTGGAAATGTCAAAGACATAACCTGGCGAAATGGACCATAATGAGTAAAAATAAAAACAGCTCATAATGTGTTTGTGGATCACTATTTTGGGGACAAAAACCGAACTTTCAAAACATACATTTTTAACCAAATTGGACGGAGGTTTGTGTTGTTTGGTCTTCAATCTTGTCACAGTGGCTGTCTTATAAGTAGGTAAGTGGATTATGAATGTTCTCCATCACTCCATTGTGATTAAGTTTTGACAGCAATTGGAATCCAGCTGTTCTTATAGCAATACGAGTACACTGGTCAACAGCAACATAACCTGTGACATAACTAGCAACATTAATGCACCTGAGTCTGAGGACCCAAGCCCCGTCATTAAAGTTAAAACAACTGTTAGCCTTAAATAGTTCCCAGAACGTAAAACAAACGTATAAGGAATAAAAACCTTATGTAATTACAAGGCAATGCCGACAACCGCCCACTGCAGGCAACTTAGTTACATTTAAGTTACTACAGGTTGCATCACGGCGCCCACACGACCATAACCTCAAACTTAGACCCGGCCAGGCCTTGTCGAAATCAACAATGATTTGAATGGTCTATGAATTGTGGAAGAACTGCTGGTGATGCTATCATCAGCCTATCTTTGACCATTACTGGACGTAAGACTCTTCTAATGAACGCCAGCGTGCGGTCGTCAACTGACTCTTTGAGTCCAGTTTCTATAGAGACTTAGTCGCTGCGCGTCACTCCATCTGGCCGCAGGGCGAAGAAAACTGGCTTCTGCAAAATAACAGGGTCATATTTGTTTTTGGGCCAGTCAATCAGTGTCACTTGTAAGGTACTTAAGTCTTCGTAAGCCGATATTGTATCGGCAAAGTTATTCAAAATAATCTACAAGCACTTCTGAGGTTTCCGCAGTGCGAAATCCTATTTCTCGTCTAAGCTGAAGTTGCCTTAATCCTCTTGGAAGTAGAGTAGGTTTCAGGTTGGAATTATAATACAAATGTTTGTTTTTAAGTATTTACACACACTCTGGTAAATTTATAGATGAATCTACATATAACGCTTAAATGAAATTTCTATTAAGACTTCAGTCAGATACCAAAGCACTGAAGGCGTTTGTAGAGAGTACAATTTCTCACTCCAGCGCAATCTAGAAAGCGAATTTTTTTTCCATCTAAATGACATTAAGTAAGTATATCCTATTAATGATGATGTGGTTTGTCGTCTTCTTCTCTTTTTTCTACTGCGTTTTGATTTCGATGCTGTCTTCGGACAGCAGGCTTCTTCTTTTCCTTCTACCATGTCTCAATCTTTCTGAAATAGTTCTGCAATTCGAAATGTCAAGGTCTCCAGCCGCAGTTCCGGTAAGACAGATTCTTTTGACTATCCGATGAAGTATACATTCATCAATGCCCATTACGTAGGCGTATCTCAGAGGTCCGACTGCCAATTACGGCTTCTTGTTAGCTTTGATTGAATTTCGTAAACCTTGCCGAAGATCATTTGCATGTATTATGTCAACATTGTGATTAATTACCGCTTAATGTGAGTTTTGACAGTGTTCAAACGTCAATAAAGATTTTGTTAACGGTTGCAAGTCAACCGAAAGAATTGCGAAGTAGGTCTGTGCAATTTTGGAATAACCAACAGGTTCTGTTCAATAATGGGGTTGTGAAATACGTTGATGATTGTGCAATGTGTTGTAAAATAAGACTTTTCATTTCTTTGTTTAAGTTTTAAATCTACCCGCATAATTCTCATATTATTCCTGTACTTTAATTATACGAAGTCTTACAAATGGCAGAGAGTAACATCTTTATTTCGAGTTCATCCTTTTGCCTCAACACGCGTTTGCGGTAAAAGGTTGTAAACGCCAGCCCACTTCTGTAACCTGTTACGTTCTGATCCTGCCATGTTTACGATACAACGAGTTCTATAATTGACCGATGCGGGAGAGCTCAACACATCGCGGTCCATCTTTTTAGAATACGACACAAATAACATTCTAAATTTGAAAATTTATACACCACCAACTTTGAGAGGTTATGTTTGCTTAACACTCGGATGCAACTCTCACCTCTATCCCACTTCTTTAGAGTTTGGATTATAGTTGGCTCGAGGATGCGATACAGTACTTTGCCAGCTTTGCCTTACTTGAATAGAATATGGACGCTAAGGTACGTTATGCGGCAGCCATGCCGATGACCACATGCATCAATGTTTGTAAATAGAACACTGCGTACTACGGAACTGCTGTGATCTTTCACACTTTAGGACTACTGACGCGTCCATCGCTGGTTAGCCTCACCACTTCATTCGTTTGAATGACGACATTTCGATGCATAACAAACTTCCCTCATTAATGTCGTTTAACGTGAATAATGGGGGCCGAGATTAAAGATCAGAGTTATCTAGTGACATCTAGCGAGAGCTTTGATGGCTTGTTTACAAACATTGAAAAATTTAAGATGCACGAAACTTGATGCTTCAAGCGCATGTTAACAAATAAGCTTTAAACGTAATATTTCGTCGGATTCAAAGAAAAATTAGCTTAGCCGTGTGAACGAAGCACGTTCAAAGGCATCTAAACGGGCGTGTTTGCTCATTCCATTACCCAGCTGGTTTGGGAAGTGAAAAATCACGCTTATCTCGACACTAACACAAGGAAACGGTGGTCCACAGCCAGCCATCTGTTCGTTGCACCCATAAAGATAACGAAATTGTACCAACGGGAACACATTCATTTCGTATCAGTCCCTTGTGGAGAACACTCCTGCTGCTACAAATTACGCGCGAAAAACACGGCGGCCATTTTGCATATTTTCGAACGATGTGTTCCATATTCGAAAGTACGGTGTGTAGCGCGCTTTGATATTCTCTTTTTGTGTTGTGGTTTATTTTTAATCGCGTTGTCCTATTTAATCCGTTGTGCGAGAGGCAAGCGCCCCAATCAGTCTCGGCAGCGACCGTTGCTTTTGACGTCGTGTATTCCGTTTTTAAAAAATCTTCCAGAATTCACAATGATAAAATTAATCGTTTCTAAACTTAAAAGAGCTGTAAGTTGTTGGATTTATCGTTTAGGTTTCTCTTTGGAATGGTGTAAGAATTTACGTTTCATTGTTACAGATATACCCAGATCCGGAGTCGGAGAAGGCGATAATGGGATCTGTGGTGTACTGCATCCATCACAAGGAAGGATGCCAGTGGTCGGACGAACTACGCAAACTGAAGGTATGTCTGAGAATAGTAAACATTTGTAATAGATAAGTTAAGTAGGCAAATAGATCGATTCGATATATCATTTCTGTGTACCCGCACGTCACGTCTGACACATTTCTTTATCTCACTGGCGTAGGCAGAGGCACTACTACTTTACAGTGCGACCAACTTATCAATACTAGTGAGTAAATCAGAGAACTACATTTTTGACACGCGACTGCCAGTTTTGTGCAGGGAACACGATGGAGGCTCCCCCGCACCATTATTCAGAAAAGTTGGTTGCATTTTAGTGTACGCGCTCTCGTGAATCGCCAGAACTATACGAGCAGGTTTAATTTATGACACGTGTGAAGCGACATTTCTAGCGTTGTTCCCGTTTTGTGTTTGTTTAACGTGTGGATGTTAATACTACTAATGGTTACGTATTGGACAGGCACTAAATTACTAATTCTTCAGTTAATTTAGAACGCCATATTGTAGGATGAGGACTTTTATGATGCGGTGAAGTTTGGAAAATTCTGAGAAAAGATTTGAGGATTTGAAACCTGCTCTGCAGGATCGATTCGTCTTCTGAAGCGGAGTATGCGCGACGCAACATTTTTAATTGCACGACCAACTTTTGTTGCGGGACGCTTGCTGATCAATGATCCTTTCAGACCCTACATGCAATACACGCATAGGTAGTTTCCAGAATCTTACGTCTAAGCAACCCCAGCAGACCCCCATTTAACTCCGTCTCCGTAATTCCAGGCGCATCTTAACACGTGCAAGCACGACGCGGTACTGTGCGCAGCGCAGTGCGGCGCCATGATCCCGCGCGTGCTGATGCAGGACCACCTGCGGTACACGTGCTCGCGGCGCCGCGCCAACTGCAACCACTGCCACAAGGAGTTCTCGGGCAGTGCGCTTGAGGTAAGCCAGGAACCACTTCCTAAATCCACTTCCTGAAGCCTGAAGCAAGTTGGCAGTGCGCTTGGCGTACCAGTAGCCGTATTACCTTTTGTTCTACGATCAATGATCCTGCTGAAAAGTATATCATGCTGTAAAATTAGCATCATAGCTCATCATGAGGCAAAGCGGTCAAGCGCAAGCTTAACATCGAACTTATTTAGCAGCATTTTAAAGGTTTTCAAACCAAAAGTCGTCTCAAAAATGCCAAAATTGATGACTAATAATTTCTATTAGGAACGTTTTTCTTTAAATTGCTTTCTTCCATTAAACTCACAAGGTCCCGAAAAATTCTTTAAAATCATCTTTTACAACATCATATTGTCTATTTGCAGGAACACCAAGGCAACTGCGGCCACGAGCCAGTATACTGCGAGAACAAGTGCGGTGCGAAGGTGCAGCGGAGGCACACAGCCCAGCACTTGCAGCAGCACTGCAGCAAGCGGCTCGTGCCTTGCAGACACTGCAGCCAGAGATATACTCAGGTAAGGGAGCAATTTTCCACTACCCTAAACAACGTCACAGGTTTGAGATATCTTTTCAACCCTAAGAGATATTATCGTATGAATGACTCCTAGTTATTAACTTTAGGAAGAACTTTTGAATGTAGATCTTTCCATATTTTGCTCTATTTACAGTAAACTATTCCTTACATACTATTATTAAAGTCGCATACATTTTCGGACGCCAGGACATCAAATCATCTAGTGTACTCGACTAAGACAAACGCAAGTCGACACGCTCAATAAGAGAGATCCCACTTCTGAAAGTTAGCTCCGACATTTCTCGTCACTACTACTATCCCACTTCTGAACGTTTAGTTCCGACATTTCTCGCCACTAACCAGCCCTCCCCCCAGGACACGGTGTCCGCGCACGGCGCCACGTGCGCGCGCGCGCCGGTCCCGTGCCCGGCGCGCTGCCCGGCGGCGCCGCTGGCGCGCGACGAGCTGGACGCGCACCTGCGGGACCACTGCGCCGCGGCCGGCGTGCCCTGCGCCTTCAAGGACGCTGGCTGCCGGTTTAAGGTGAGGATCTTTGGTGGCTTAGTTACTTTGGTTCTTGTTTATTTTGATTGCCGGTTTAAGGTGAGGATCTTTGATGCTTAGTTAGTTTGGTTCTTGTTTCTATTGGTTGTGTCGAAGTGAACTGTCTTCATTTAGTCACGACTTGTAATAGGTCCGCTAGTTGGTAAGTTGTACTTACTTACTCCTCTGGCGTAGCGACCCAAAGTAGGTCTTGGCCTCCGACACCAGAGAACACAATTGATCACGAAGTTGTTAAGTTGTAACCGTCTATAACGCATTAAAGGAAATGCTTGTCTCTTCAATTCTTGTTGACACTGTACTTAAGTTAATGGTATGATGAAAAGCCATTCCAAAACTTCCCAACACGTCTCAACAAAATCTTCCTCTTCCAGGGTACAAGACAAGCGGTGGAGCGTCACACAGAAGAGAACTGCCACCAGCACCTCGCCCTGGTGTCGGCGCTGGCCACGCGCCAGGCCCGCCAGCTGGACACCCTCCGAGCCACCGTGGCCCGTCTCTCGAACTCCACCAACTGTTCCGGAGCCATGGTCTGGAAGATATCTGACTGGGCGGCGAAAATGGCAGAGGCCAAGTGCAAGGATGGCGTCGAGCTTGTTTCCCCAGCGTTTTACACCAGCCAGTATGGATATAAGCTGCAGGTAATAAGTTTGTGAAAAGGTCTTGCTAAAATACGTATTCCGTACTGAATACCGATTTCATATTATTCAATGTTGTATATTTCTTGACTTGGAAGATTGACTTTACCGTCAATCTCAAAATCTGTAGTTTTCATATCGGCCCGCTGCTCGGCCGTTTCAGTGGGTTACCCAAGGTTAGCTCTGAAGCTATTAAAAGTTTTCCATTAGTTATTGTACTCATGCTCCATATTTTGTTTGATACGTCCCAACGTGGACTAACTTGATTTATTTTTCCTCCAAAACTGGATAGCACAACTTCGCACCATATTCAACATTGTTAGTAAACAAAGCCACACGCCTGTTTGCTCGTACGAGTATGAATAACCCGATGACTAACATAGCGGTAGTACCGCACCGAATTAGCGTGGTTACTCACGTAGCAACAGTCCCCCAGTCCTTTACGCACATTACATAGGTATCTCTATCTGCTGAGCTGACATCTTGATTTCGGTTTACGAATATTATTCCTGGACTTTAGCAGCGGGAATTTGGTTTACGGCGTTTGGTTTTACAATCATCCTTGGAGATTTAGGTCAGCAAAACAAGCAGGCGTCGGTCAGTGCTCCTCAGGAATCTTGATTTTAGATTCATCGGAAATACTCTCGCATAACTTTGTCTCATACTGAGCGTACTGGGGATTGACTTTGTTGCAAGTCGTAAAACTAATTAGTAAGCGAAGTGCTGGCAGATTCATAAAATAATGTTCTTGATTCCAGGCGTCACTATTCCTGAACGGCAACGGAGCCGGCGAGGCCACCCACATGTCGGTGTACATCAAGCTCCTCCCCGGCGAGTACGACGCGCTGCTCCGCTGGCCGTTCGCGCACACGGTGTCCTTCACTCTGTTCGACCAGAGCTGCAGCCCCGACCGCGCCTGCAACATCGTCGAGAGCTTCGTCCCCGACCCCACGTGGAAGAACTTCCAGCGCCCCTCCAAGGAGCCGGACGCGCTCGGCTTCGGCTTCCCGAGGTTCGTCTCCCACGAGATGTTGAAGAAGAGGAATTTCGTGCGAGATGACGTCATGTTTTTGAGGGTGAAAGTGGATCCGAGTAAAATTGTCGCGGTTTAGTTAAGGTTTTTAGATTAGAGTATGGATGGATTTGTGGGAAACTTTAATGATTAGGGTAAACGTGGTGGACTCAGAATAGACAACTAGATTTGTACAGGTCGGTTCAGAAGCGGGATTGGAATTGAATATCGAGCGTTATTAGCGTCCGTGGCAGTTAAGCAAAATTGAGCTGGGTTGCAGCGCACAAATTTCTAAAAGTCATTTGTTATTTAGTGCTAGATGTATTTAAAAGTCATAGATATAAAATGTACATACAGTATTAGAGTAAGTAGTTGTAAGTTCTGTAAATATTTAATTAGAAGCGAGTAAGTGGCATTGTTATCCTTTCACTAAAGATCTCTTGAACTTCATTGCCGGCGGAAGATAGTAGCAAAGAGAGCATGGCTTCAAAGAATCACTTATATTCTTGCTTCATCCGTGCCATATTTTTTAAGGTTTTTGGACTAAGCCACCTCACAGGTACCAGATAAACCAAAGTATGAACGAGGAAAGCAATTTTTCTGTGTGTTACATTTCAAACTAATTACTTACGTCAGGATTTTGAAATCTATAAAATACACACATTTTTATAGGGATTCTGCAAAAATTGTGTGTAAAAACTGACCAGTTCGAAAGCATTTTTGTTCGCCTTGAGAAGATAATGTCAAAGGCTTTTGAAAAATGCTGTGAACCATCAAAACTGATATTTATACATATTTTATCTTATACGAGTATACTTTATCTTAAAGCTTTGAGACATGTTTGTCTTTGTTATGTTGGCGGATCTTTGTATATATTTCCTGTTTGATAAGTATACAAATTATGTATCGCTTTGTTGAAAACAAATATACTATATTGTACATAATTTTGCCTGATCGTATTCAAATTTATATTTGAAATGATTACTTTTTTTTAAGCTGGAGACAGACCAAAGTAAAGATAACTTTGCGGTATCAATGTAAATTCTTCAGCAAAGTGTATCAGTAGGCATCACGGCTATAGCTGTATGTAATTATATATTTGTATATGTTAGACATATAAGTACTTTAGTATTTCGGTCTCGTGTGTGTAATTTTAAGCGAATTCATACTAAATTTAAAGGCATTCATATTTAGATCTCTTTAAAACGCTTTTGTGTATTTTATTATTATCACTTCTGTAATTTTACATTCCAGTAAAGAATTATTGTAAGTTTTGAATCTGAAGATACGAAATTATTCAGAAAATAAAAAAGGCGTTGATTCTGTTTACTTTTCTAAAGTAAAAATTTCAGTTTGAATCTATATCTTATTCTTATTTTTTAAATTAATTAAACAGAGACTACAAAACTTCTCAAAATTATTTACTCAATATAAAGAATCAAAAGTATAACAGAATCGGCACCATACTCATAATTTTCCAATCAAGTACCTACATATTTGTATTTATTATAAATTTTTCATATTTTTAGAGTGTAAAATGACTTTAATTAAAAAAATTGTTTGATTAGTTAAGCTAGGCAGTGTCTAGTTCTATGATAGTACCTTAATGTAATGAAACTAAGACTAACAAAACTATGCTAAGGGCATTGAGCAACTATGTAATATGTACTGGAGATGCACTACACTTCGCAATGTTCTTTTTCAATTGAGTCACCTTACTCAATTCCACTCAGTCGCTCTCTGTTTAGCTCATGTGTTCTGTTGTATTATCCCGCATATATAATATCGAGGTACTATGTGTACTATGAGACATCAATTCACCATAGACATGCAAAAAGGTTTAATTTTTCTAGTAAGGGGTGACACATGTGACACTATTTATGAGACATTGCAATGTACCACAGTGTCATCTCAAGTGCTTAGTACATAGCTCAATGGCTAAGAGTAGAATTAAGTTAAAGCGTGTACGCTCTAGACTTAAGAATTTATTGTAAATTATTAGTTAAATAAGACGGAAATAAATATATTTCTATTTCAATATAAAACATATTTTATTTGCCTTTTGGAGACGTTAACTATAAGACATTTCATTTAGGACTTAAATTACAAAAAATATAAGCTACAATAGATCTACAATACTTATAACTAAAGCTGAACGCGCACTGACCAACTCCAAGGTCAATTTAATTAACAAGTAAAACAAGTTTTTATTTTAAAAGGAAAAATTCACCATTCTCACAAGAAATGGCGAAGAAGTCATACAGTTAATACAATTATGTATAAATGCCATTATTTGGACATCAACACCAAAATTTGAACAGAAACCAGTGAATTTTAGTTGTGAGACTCGAAGTGAACTTTGTTTAAATAAAAGTACTAATAAAAATACTTTGCGGATCAGTGGGCGATCTGCATACTCATGGCAGTATAAAAGGCACTTCGATTTATTGCTTACCATCAGGCAACTTGATCAACAATTTTCTATTTAAAAAAAAGTGGACCAGCCATAATATCATTTCATACTTATTCTAGTGATGCATTAGTAACTAGATACAATAATTACAAACTAGGCCAAATTTATTTCTTAACTAAAAATACACAATGTTTTTTAATGCCATCAGACATACTTTTAACCAGTACTTAAAATCACTGTGAAAGTTAGAGAAAGAAAATTCTGATTTAGTTAGAAAGAGAGAGTAAATCCGAGAATAACAACCAAGAACAACAATCTTATTATGGAATCAAACATAGTTTTGACACATTTTGTTATGATTAACACGGGTAGTAACTAACTAACACGGGTATATTCATGTCAAAATTAAGTTGTTTACTACAATACTGTGTTGGTAAAGCCGGCGACTGAGCCGTGTTAGCTCAGTGGGAGAACCGACGCTTCGCATTCTTGAGGTGGCGGGTTCAAACCCCGACTCGTACCAATGAGTTCTTTAGGACTTATGTACGAATTTACATACCACTGGCTTTTCGGTGAAGGAAAACATCGTGAGGAAAACCCGCATATGTCACGCAAAAAGGGCCGATTACCGGCCTAGTTGAGCACGCGGCGCTCCCAGCGAGCCGATCCGCTCGCTGGGAGCGCCGCGTGCTCCACCACGCTCGCTTCGAATGCTACGTTACGGCAAAATGCTCAGGTCAGTCGTCGGCTTTACTGTGCCCGACGAGACGCAACCAACCGCGATCGCGTCACGCTTGTAATCGCCTAATGAAGATCACCAAATGTGATTGAAACTATGCCTGTGTTAATTATAAAAGTGACAGATCTTTAAGAATCGTCTAGAAAGTAATTTAAGCCTTAAAAATAATGTTAATTACTTACTTATAGGTCTTTATCTTATCATTAAGAGAATATTTGTACTTTTAATTCACAACTTTCTTTCATAAGTAGCAATGAAAACTCTTGACTGATGCAGTAAGAGTAGTATTAGGGTATTAGTATTATATTCGTTTTATAATAGTTGCACATAAACATACCATGCGGTGGTTTTGAGATGCAACTCAGCACCTATTCCAGACAATTTTGGCCTACCGAGATTTGAAATGCACTTTGTAATTTTATTTTCATAAGAATTATGACATAATCAAGGGCATTGTTAGCTTAAAATGTAATTAAATAGAAATGTTGCAATTCAACAGTTTTTAGAAAACAAACTTGTTTTTAATAAACAATTATGAATTAACAGAGTGCCTATGTTCATGTTAAACTTGTAGGATACACAGTACTTGTATACTACAGTACTTGTTGATGTAATAGTTGTTAACAGTTCTAGGGGTAGCCAAGTTGTAACAATAGAGTTGAGTTAAACCCTTACCTTTACAAAAATGTTTTTAGGTTACCTTACCAAGTTACAAGAACTTTTTTCTTGCACTGGCATGTTGTCATGGTCATGATGTGTTCTGTGAGGAACCCGACTGGCTGAAACTGGATGTGTTCAATGTATTTGGAGCTGGTGCAGTCTTCTTGGATTTCTGGAATTAGTTTTAGTAATTTTAATAATTATAAATGTTAAGTATTTGCTAATGGTCTTTTCAGGCTTATGAAAATAAATTATGGGTTGTTTTATGCATTCATTTTCATAGTAATTCCACAATAAAATTTTATTGCAAATGCAATGGAACATGTTTTTTAATGTTTCATTGTTCATTGTGTTGTCTCTGAAATTCTCATCTCATGAAATTCATATCAAGCTGTCCTTGTAGTCGTCTATCTATTTATAACAGATTATCTATTATTCTATTTAAGCTTAATGGATCAACATGCAAATTTTTCTAAAGAAATCTATGGCAGATGTACCGCATGCCATTGGTTTGCCATCTCAACCTTTAATATATCAAATCATGCTTAAATTACGCTGTGAGGATTTTAGGACCATTTTGGCTTACCAGTTGTAAATTGAGCAAGCTATCCATAGCAGCCGGCAGCAGTGGCTTCACAGAGTTTATCTCCATCATGGTCAAGTGGTCCAGTCTACCGTACCCGCCACCAGACTTCATTAGAGCATCAGTAGATGTTCTCAGTTTGGACATGCGGATATCCCAGATGTCTTTGATCATGGTCTTGATTTCTGCTGCGTTGGGAACATCGTCTGAGGCTGCACCGAGAATCAGCTTTGCTTCCACCATGTAGTGCTCGTTGGGCATTTTTGTGAAGAACCTGTAAAGTACAAATTATAATAGTAGTAGCAGGTAAATAAATGAGTTTAAAAAAAATGGTAGCAATTGTTTTATTTTATTATAGCTAGTTTGGAGTTTGAGAAGAGTTATATTCAGCTTGTGTCCTACTAGACCTGAGGGGATCAATAATTGAAATGAATTTCTTGAAAATAAACTATTCAAGTGCATGTGGATTGAACATAGTACTTAGTAGTAAATAAATGAGTAACTGTCGAACCAAAATTGAGTAGTTTCTTTACTATTGATGGTAAGGAAAACTTATATTAGGTACTGCCGGTACCGGCAAGCTTGGAATGACTGGAATTACTGGTTAGTGATAGTATGGTGGAAATTGATAGCTATCCAGCCAGGCAGCTTATGTTTGCCTATTCTAGGTGGGAATGGGACATGCAAGTCAGAAACAAAAGTTTAACAGGAGTCAACCAAAACTAACCTAGACCGTTTTTCCTCTTCCTTGATGGTCTCCAAAACCTCCATATCCATCCAGTCGGGAGGCACTATCCGACACTTGTGCTTCTGCTTCAGCATCATAGCGAGCCACAGGGGCACATTCAGCGGCAAACCAGCGCGGAAAGGTCCAAACTCGCCGCAGATCAAATAGATTTTGTCGTATGAAAAGCTAGGTATTATACTGATGATGCGGTTTTCGCCTATGAATTCTATTTCATAGGGATCCATTTTCAGTAAAATTGTCACAAAAACATGAGAAAGTAGGAATAATATAAGCAAAAACTTGTAGCCGGTTTTCAAATCAGACCTAAAAATCAAAACAAAAACAGAAACATGAAAATGTCACTGTCAAAAGAAATTACATTTGACATAATGAACGCGGGAAACGCAGGAAACAATTTTTTTCTCTTTCTGGGCGCACACTAACCCACAATTTTAAGAAGATGATTCGAAGAGAATCACTCATTACTGCCATCTAGTGTAGTTTCATGCAAAGTTTTTCAAAACTTGGCCCAAACATCGCGTGCTGTGCCTAAAGGAACATTTTTCGATGTGTTATTCGTTTGGGAAATATACATAGATGGCGCGGTTTGGCAAAACTGCTTTGATTTTGGTAAATTATTTCTTAAACAGTGGGTTTCAAAATCGTCTTACAATAAAATAAAGATAAGACAGCATAGCAGTGATAGATAAGGTAGTATTTGCACCTCTTTGTTCATCTGGTTTGAGCCACACCCCAGTTCAACGTTAAAATGAGTTAAATAAACGGCGAGCGTCTACCTAGATCGATGCAAATCGTTTTGGCAAAGTGCAAACTTCTAATTACTGGCCGTAAATTAGGGTGGCCAGTTGACAATGTCTCAGACGGCTGATATTTATGGGACTTCACGGCAGGGGCCGGCTTCTACCCCCTACGTGCCTGTCATACAACAAGTTTTATTGGATAAGTAAGTAACTAAATAAAGAACATCCATAATTTTCAAGCAAGATAAGTTTGCAGGTTGATTTTCTTCAGCAATACTTATTCAGTAACTACTTGAAGCTGAGTCTGGGAGCTAACTTTACTAATAGATTAAAGAAATACTTGCATCTATGTACTAAAATTATTATTGTTGCAGCTTAAAATCGAGCGCCTTTAAATAAATTTATAGCAAAAGTCTAGAGAAACTTGTTTCTTTTGACAGGCATCAAAAGCAAGTAGGTAAGAGAGGTAGTTTTAGTTACTGTTTAATAGTAACTACGGGTACCTACATAAAACCTGGGCCATGGAAATAATATTCGCCTAACGAGAAACGGAAACTACTCTTGACGATAGACAACCTTCTATAGACGACAACTAACGATCCCTGTAAGGATAGTGGTAAGCTTTTGTAAATAAATAAATAAATAAAATGTTATGTTATGAACTACAAGTAAAAGTAAGTACCTATATCGAGAAGTAGTGCCTCAAAATTTAGTTGTAGAAGATGGTAGATTATAGCACAGTACTGTACACTAAGAAGCTTAGTGTACTGTGGTTATAGGTACTTTATATATACTTATTACATTCGAAGAATTTTAAGCGTGGTGAGGTAGGTAGGTATATTTTTTATATAAGCAACAAAGATAACATGTTATTTGTACAAAAATATTATGTTAATATTGTGAATGTGATCTCTTTAAAATTCTCATTA
This sequence comes from Alcis repandata, assembly GCA_949125135.1. Lineage (NCBI taxonomy): Eukaryota > Metazoa > Arthropoda > Insecta > Lepidoptera > Geometridae > Alcis > Alcis repandata. The sequence goes on along the minus strand of OX421226.1, from coordinate 1,196,166 downwards.
CAAGATGTAAAACAGAGCGATTTCACGGGAGATAAACCCTAGGCAATAAAAGAAACAGAGATTTATAAAAGCAACCTGTCTCGAACGCGACGAAATAAATAAAGGATCTGTCTGCACGAGCGAGAAACACATTGTCTTCTCGGCAGACATCTTTCTACTTAAATCTGCATACAAATTCGTGAGATCGCGCGCAAATTCACCGAGTCATTTAAAACCCATTCTGTTTTCTAGCGAAAAGCCGTTTTTTCGGCCATAAATATGTCGTGGGTGACGTATTACAGCGACATCTGCTGGCGAATAGTATTTGCATGGAGGTCACGCCGCTCTACGATAGATGGCGACACCAGTGCTTAAACAAAGCATTAAAGTTTCTTTCAAGTTTATTTTTCTCTTTTGGGCTCTGCTGAATTACTTTTAGTCCATGCCATGTTGTGAAATATATATCCAGAGAACTTTGGAAGAATTTTTATTGTTACCATTATATCGTATAAGTGAAAAATAATAGGATTCTATTAGCCAAATGTACCTAACTATTAGACAGTTAGTATGCAATTAACATTAAACTTATGATTTATTTTTCGGATCTAGAAACCGTCATAGCTTTGCTATGTGCAGCTGTTTTTACCGGTAATTTTATTCAGAAATTATTAAAGAAAATACCATAGAAAATCCTGAAAATAAACTATAATCTTTTTATATTATAATTAAGAATTAGGCTGAATAGAAAACAATATTACAAAAACTTATCAGACAAAGAAACATTCAGGAGCACATTACACACCTCTCTTCCAAAAGATTGCACCAAAACCCCTTCCACATGCAGTTTTGCATCCAAAATAACCAGCCAACCTTCCCCAAAGGCCGGGTTCCACAGTTGGTTATTAAGTGAATTATTGTAATTACCAGTAGCCTCTGCCCGGAAAGTTCTAGTCCTATCTCACGAAGTTTCCAACTTGAGCTTGTTTTTTGCGATTATTATAATGTTTACTGCTCATTATGGTCGGAAGATATTTTGGAGTTAGGAACTTCTAGTTTATCGTCTTATTTTTGATCTCGCCTGCAGTTTGGGGAAAATGCGGTGGGAATAGTTTTTAGTGAATGTCGTGATAATTATGTTTTAAGATTTTGTTATTAGGGATTTTACTGATGTATTTTTTTTATTAAATTTGAATTTCGTTGTCCTATAAACTCCACAGAAATTACCTTATTATGAACCACATCAAACATTGTCAGAGTTCATTGAAGACCACGTTATTGCTTAGCATCAGGCGAGTAAAATAATACCTAATATGTATCACTAATTGTCAGTGCCCCATAATTTCCCGCCATAAAATTCGATTTTAAAAACGCCATTTCAGCAACTACGTTGCAGTAACATGGTATTAACTGACCATAACCACCCATAACTGACAGCAAACCGTAGATATTTCCAAACAGTGGCAGTAACTGACACACTGACAGTGAACTAAACATGTCATAATCTAGCTGCCGGCGCCGCGGGCGGCTGTCGAACCGCCACGTAACGTCCAACGGGACGGTACGTGGTGTCGGCTGTCGCGTCACGTCGCTCCGATCCAGTTCTCGATGTTTATGTAGTTGATGGTATTATTTGAAAATTATTATAAGTAATATGCACTTACAACTATTGCAGTAGTCTATAGTAGATGCTAGATGAGGTTTCGTAAACTTTTATGCGACTACTAAAAAGAAAGTATCTACCTAATGCTTTGTCGGGTGTACCTATTAAGTATGTATGTCAGTACTTAGTCTATGTTTGTTTGTCCTATGTGACCTTATAACACCTAAACGGCCTGAACGATGTCAGATTGCGAGGTGTTGTTATATTCAAAATATCCACTAGTCTGAACCGAGTCGTATTGGCTTTTTTCTAGCTGACTGAGCGAAATGAAAATCAGGGCGAGTTTAGGGTCGCGTTAAGAGTTAGAGAGTTAGAGTACAGAGAAGCTCGCCCTAAAATACGGAGTAGCTTGCGCTAGAGTACGGATGGTAAACACATCTAATTCAGGGGTACATTGGACATGTTGTACGATTTTTGATCTTACCGTCACTTACCAAGTGACCTGTAATCAAACACTCAGCCAATCAAACGTAAAAACACCTCAGCTAAGTTAGAATGAACTTGATACATCACTGCAGTGCTGTACCACACACAAGCCGACCATTAAGCTCCGTTGTGAGCTCAAAATCAGCGTAGTTCCCGTCGAGCGCGGCTCAACTGCCGTCAATTAGAACAGTTTATGGCGAGGCTCGCGCCGATTTCGAGATGAGCAATTGAGCATGTTTACGATAACTACGTGAAGCGTGACTGTTGGGTACGTTTGCACTGAATAACTTGGTTTTTAGGGTTCTGTAGAAATGTAAATAGCTAGAAACTTACGGGAATGGTTTGGCTGCAGTCTCTAGAATTAAGATTTCCCTAATGTTGTCCGACTTCCGATAGTAGCGGAACTCAAAGAAGATGTACCTACCTAGATAGAGATATTTACTATGGAAACTAACGTGGTGTTGGGACTAGTTCTCGTACTTTTAAATGACTCAATTTGACGTGAGTATTCCCGTGTTATTTAAAACAAGAAATATTATCCACAAACCCACACTTTTCCAGCTTGGTAGAATACGGCTTAATAATCCTTCGAAGATAGATTCGGTAACACTTAATGTCACTTAATGGTAATGTCAAATATACAATCTAGCTATTGTTTGTAATTTTAAGATCCAATGGAAAACTATACTCAAACCAACTAGCTTAAAGCAGCTATAATGTGAAATAACCTGATGTAATATACTATGGAAACTAACCTGGTTTTCACACAAATTTTTTTTGTTGTTTTGTTACATTTTTGTTGTTTGATGTGCCAAACGAGACGCAACCGTGAGTGCGTCACGTTTGTAAATTCTCCTGATGAAGGTCACCGAATGTGACCGAAACTAGTCGTAGTAGACGACTTAATTTTTACGTGAGTATTCCCGTGTTTAATTATAATAAAAAAATTGATGTAATATACTATACAGGGTTATTCATAAAGGGTATGCTAAGCCGAAAAGGGCTTATAGTACTCATCATTATGAACAAACTTTTACTACACAACTTTTACTATGCGACCAACTCGAAATTCGCGAAAAAAAAAATCAGCTATTCCATACATTTTGTCAAGTGTCATTGACATTTTTCTATGGAACAGATGATTTTTTTTTCGCGAATTTCGAGTTTGTCCCATAGTAAAAGTTGTTCATAATGATGAGTACTATAAGCCCTTTTGGGCTTAGCATACCCTTTATGAATAACCCTGTATAGGTATAAGTCAGTCATTTATATCTCTATCAGTAGTCAGTACAGCCAGTGCTCAGTAGTTATCAGTCTGGTTGCGTAGGACCGTCTTATATTCCTCAGGGAACGTCTGAGATTGAAGTCTCTTGCAAAATATGATCATCCAGTCCAGACGCTCAGTAGCTACCAACGACACAAGAAGGAGCCTGTCCAACAGAAATGGGTTTGAAACTTCTATTAATTGTAATTTGTAACCGAAAATAGGAAGTATATTTTGTCGGTGTTTTGAAAAAGGGCAAATAACCCAATGACAAAATTTATTAGGAGTGCGGTTTTTAAAAAAAGATTCAAAGATTTTCTATGAAATTGTTTCATAGTAGGTATTGTACGCTCAAAAATATTTTTATTTAAAAAAGAACAAAAACTAAAAAGTAAATTACAAGTGCTTACATTTGTAAAAAAAAACTAAAAACCAAAAAACTGCTTTCCTAAAAAAAATGCGCTGATGGATTAGCACTTCCTACAAAACACCGATGATTTCTTCTATCACAAAAACTACAGAACTAAGTTATCCAACGCTCATACCAAGCTAACGGAGCTAAGTTATCGTCTCCACGAAATCTTAAGTAACTAGCACATTAAGCGCCGCCTACAGGGCACAATTAGCTTCTGCTAGATAATAACTTACCGCAACTTATACCGGTGGAGATATACTTTATTTTGGAAGAGACACTAGACCATTTACTCTAGCGACATTTTTGTAAGGAATATAAGTCTTACACTTTTTCTAGGAAGTAAACACTCGATGGAAGAATGATGGCACTTTTAAAAGTTTTTTAACAAAATTTTGCTAGTTGCGAGCAACGAATTTGGATAAAAAACGTTGAGATATATACATACATACATACATATTATCACGCCTCTTTCCCATTGGGGTAGGCAGAGACTACATCCCTCCACTTGCTACGATCCTGACATATGTCTTTCGCTTCTTCTACTTTCATAAGTGTTTTCATACAAGCTCGTCGGTTGCGGGTACTTTTTACGTGGCCTTTATTGAGAACGTCTTCGATTTGATCGTGATACGTTCGCCTACGTCGACCTCTACCAGCTTGTCCATTCACACTCGCCTCATAAATCTGTTTCGTCAATCGTCTTTCATCCATCCTCTCTACGTGTCCGAACCATCTCAGCATCCCTTTTTCTATCTTTGTCACTACATCTTCTACCACACCACAACGTTCCCTTATCACGCTGTTCCTCAACTTATCCATCAATGTCACTCCAGCTATACTTCTCAGACTTCTCATTTCCACAGCATTAATCTTACTTTCATGCTTCTTCTGCCAAACCCAGCATTCACTACCATACATAAGTGTGGGGACCAGCACTCCCCTATGTACAGCCAATCGTGCCCTTTTCGATACGTTCTGGCTGCTCATAAAGTTATGCAGGGCCCCATTCACTTGGTTTCCTGCCAACACTCTTCGCTCAATATCACAATCATACTTGCCGTCTCTCGTAAACTTTGATCCCAAGTAAACAAACTCTTTCACTTGCTCCACTCTTTCTCCTTCAATCATAACTCTACAATTCGACATACTTTCTTCTCTTTCAAAAACCATTACTTTCGTCTTACATACATTCATTTCATTCATTGAGATATATAATAGATTTAAATAACTTTATCCCTACAATACAACACTTTATTGACACCTCAAATGATGAGAAATAAGAGAAAGTAAAAACTTAGAAGGTTAGAACCTCAGAGGTTTTCTTCTATAAGAATCCAAGATCCAAAATTTAACATTCACGAAATAATTTTAAATGAAAGAGAACTTCAAAACGATAATGTTCTATGTTCCTTAAAATTACATCCACGCTCCAAAGATTTTGATATAATGTTATGATTGTCAAAAATTAATCGTTCATCGAGTGCCCCCGATGAGTAACGACTGAAGTCGGCCAACTTCCATCGGATCTGCTCCGTTTCATTTTAATGGAGTTATTTTACTGCCGACTGTTCGACTGTGACTAATAGGGGCAAGTTTTGGTGACGTAATTAAAGGAAATATTATTCGGTGTTAAGCTGAATTTTTTTTTTAATATTTTCCGGAAATACTTTTTGTCATCTTAAAATATTGTAAAAATATTCTAATTGAAACTTTGCCATAACGTGATTTTTATTCTACAAAAAATGTATAACAATTCCATTTGTAACATTATATTTTTTAAAGTGTAATTAATACGTACGTAGACTTCTACGAGCTACGTCGTAGCATATTGTAGGAAGCGTAGAGATGTAACACTGCTCTACGTCGTAGAGCGCTACGCTCCAATGACGGCATCATAAATAGGACAAACTCACTGTTTGTCTTAGCTAAGTTATAAGACTTATTTTTTTTTTAAGTAAATTATGCATTGTTTCGCTTTTTTTCTTGTTATCTTCCAATATTGTGTCGATTGCTTTTTTACCTCTTTCCAATAAAAAAAAAAAAAAATAATAATAATATATAAATAGATAAAAAAGTGAAAAGTTGGTTCATTTTATACTAAGTCTAAATACTATCAAGTTTTCAATCAATCATCACGTTATCAAGAGTTTTTATCTTCTTATGATATGAAAATAAAATAGAATTGAAAACTACAAACGACACTTCTAATATTTCCAAACAGTAAGTTGTGCAATATTCTAAGCAATATTCGTCTATTCTGTAACTCAACCAACCAACCCCCCAATATTCGATACGCACGACATCTCAGCAAAAACAAAGCATTTTAATATGGCCACAATAACATGAGGGCCTTATTTATAACAGCAATAACAGTGTTCTGTAATGACGGAGCCCGCTTCGTCACCAGCCTGTCGAGACCCCTGCCGCAGAGGTACAGCTGAACACAACGACACTGGCTATAACTTGGCCTTCGAAACTTATCTAGTCCTACGTATACATACAACTTCTTATGTATTTAAAACTAAATGTCTTTCAATTTTTTGAAGAAAAATACCATAAAAATCGAGCTCTTCCAGGCATGTTGTTAATTGTTATTAGGAATATGTTGTTGAAAATACAAAGGACCGAAAAAGACGTGGTCGCGCGTCACGCATGTGGTCATTTCCGGAAAAAGGTCATCGAAACTATAGTCGGAGTATCCGACTCAATCATATGTCAAAGCTACGTCAATTTCATGCTGGCATAGTTTTTGACGTGACAACGTCTTATAAATTGGTTTGCCGGGTGACACTTCAAGAAACTGCGTTACGCTCCGCTCACGTTATGCGCTCACAATGAGAGCGAGTGAGAGGCACGCGTCCCTTCCACTCGGGCATGGTTAGCCCGCCTAAGAGCGAGAGAGACAGACATAAGTCGTTGTCACGTAAAACTTTCGCCCGTATACCGACTTTACAGGCAACCAATTTTTTTTTTACAAAAAAAATACTTACAGTCGAATTGAGAACCTCCTCCTTTTTTGAAGTCAGTTAAAAATAAGTGGCATTAGGCGAGCGACTTTCTAGCCTCATCACTTAATTGCATAATACAAACCGCTGCTTATATCTACCTCATATAGGTACATACATATGCAATTCTCATATCATCATTGCATTGCCTACATTTGAGGACTCTATTCACCCAGGATTCGTTTTAAACTAGCGTTGTAATGAGCATGTGTGACGATAACGCGACAAGACTTCCCGGCTCAAGCAGGCCTGGCCCCGCTCGTCTCCGAGTTATCGGCCCCGTCCGGGTCACGTACGGGACGTGTCGTGTCCGTCACGACGCCGATACTATGATTTGGACCTGTGACGTGCTTCCAAAATTGGATTATTCACGGGATATTAGTTCCTATATTTTATAGTATAGGGTAGTGAAAGGTTGGGTTGTGATGGAGAGATAAGGCGTGGGCTTGGGATTGGGTAGCGTTGGAAGTATTTGTAGAGTGAGAGCGGTTTTAAGTTTCTTTGGATGGGTTTTTTGAGTGCGTGTGTATGTTCAATAGTGGACAGGTTTGTCGCATTACAATACAATAATATTGACACCCCGAAAGGAAAGAACAAACGCAGGAATTATAAAAGGCGGTTTTTAGCTTAAAAAGCGATCTCTTTCAGGACTGAAGAGAAAGGATAGTTGAACTAAATGAGTTTTGATTGCGGAAGAATTATTTTTGACTAGAAATTGACTGGTTTTGGACTTCTCATTACACGGGACTTCTCACGTATGATTAAGTCATACGAGTATACTCCAACTATTTATGTATAGTTTTAACCATATTCGGTGGTCTTTTTCAAGATATGATTACAAGACGCTCTACATGGATTATTCCAAATCAATTATAACAAAATGTGTCAAAACCACGTCAATTTTCATAATAAAACTGTAAAGAACCAACTTAAAAATCCAAAACTAGGCCCCTTATTCCTCAAAGTCGCGAACTGAGATAAACAAAGATTAGAGAGCTCATTTCCCGTCGCGGCACTAAGACGCGTAATGATGTAGTAATCTATTGCGGCGTGCTGCTGCCCCTACTCACTACTGTCTCATCTGTGCCGCTACACCTTGAGGGTATGACGCACTGGGCCTAAGGATCCACATACAAACATTGTAAGATTTAAAAAAAGCTCAAATATCTCGAAGGTCGTTCTAAGTCGTTAAGAACCCCCATTGAAATAATATATATACAAGCTGTTTCAAAAATATCTTTAAGAACAAGCCTTTTTTGCGTTGTCACAAAAAACACAGGTACACACAGGTGGTCACAAAAAACACAGGTGTGTGTTACACAGGTATATTTAATTTCAGCTCTATTAGACGTCAGAAAGTGGTTCTAATTTTGATAGTTCTCCAGCAATAATATCTGAAAGCAAAAGGTATTCTACTTGTTGCCCGACTACGGCGAAGCCAAAAAGAGGTACCTACATATATGTACCTATAAGTTATTTTAAATTTCTGAAAACGCACAGTGCATCCTCACCTCGAGTAACACCTAATGGCTAATTACAACCGTCCGTATACCGTCCGGGCCCGTCCGGGATCCGTCCGGATTTGCATCCCGGTAAATCTGGCCTCGTGGGATTTAGTCCGACGTAAAGACATAAATACCCGAGAAAGAATTCCTTTTAAAACCTTTTGGGGGTTTTCTAGGTCTCAGAGAGACACCGTGAGATCTGAAATGAAAGTTTTAGTTAAAAAGTAAAAAAAACTCATAGACAAAATGAATTTCTTGTGTATTTCAACAACTCTGATACTAGGGCTGGAAACTCAGCTTGTAAGAACTTAACAAATTACTTTTATTTCTTGTAGGTATGAACTAACGTGCCTCGCTGATAAATTAAATATACTTACTGACACATGAATAAACACTTGAATCAAGCAACGGTTTTTACATAAATTTACCTTCTTATTAAAAAAATTGCACATAATACATGACAATATACACACACATGTCTGCTCCCACAACCCAAACACCATTAATCATAATCCAGAAATATTTTAACATAAAAACCCCCCAAACGTATCCTTCAAGAAGGGGCTAAAGGGGGGCGCCGCGCGAAACTATAAATTCCCTTTAATTACCCCGGGGCAGCGTCACATCATGGATCCAGACAGTTTTATGACGATTTACGATCACATTTCGACGCGGGGACTGGCCCGCTTAGGGATACCGACCGACCAGCCAACGCGAAACTTCCTAGCCCCTTCTTACATTTACAAAATTATACCCCTCAGGGGGTCTAAGTCGGAAATGTAAGAGGTCTGGTTAAGACGGTCGGTATTCGTCACCTTTTACACTGGCGGGGGTTTTAAGGCCTCCAGTTCTTTATGGTAATGAAATCTGAGCAGGGTGACGTGCCGAGGTGATGCCTCGGAGAGTTTTTGTTGTGCCCCCCTTATTTATTGTTCGTTTGGGGAGAAACTTTGCGGAGTTCTGAACGAAATGTGTTCTGTGGCGTTGATGATATCGGTACGTAGCCGATTGTTTTCGTACGTTCTGCTTTTTCGTGATTGGTTTTTCTTACCATATTCTTCGAAATGCTGAAGGAAAATGTAAAAGTATTTGATAACATTTCGTGATTTAAACATTTTTCCTTAAACGGGGTAGAGCATTAAGCAGAGCGTTTAACACCGCGTTAAAGCCACGTAGGTCGAGTAAACCACTTTAAAAGAAACAACAATAAAAACAATTGTAATTCAACGAGCGAAATCCACTCGCAATCATAACCGTTTAACTGCCGATTTTATTTGTCGAACAGAGCGTTTCGAACGAGAGTTTATAAGCAATAAACGCACAGACAGACGTTTCGGTGTTACATAAAATCAAATCAACAGTTATCCCGTGCGCCTACATCACAATCAGCTTTAATCGCATATGTGACAAGTTAGCTCGTTGCCTGCCGCGACCAGGGTTCGTGGAGCTGTGATTACAGGTCGTCATACCCCTGGCAGCCCCGGCCAGGGGATGCGCAGGGGAGCCGGGGAGGCCTCGCTAGGCTGGTGTATCTGGAACACGCGCCGCGCCAGCCCGCTGCCGATATCGCCTTGACTGACGGACGAGTATGCATTCAAATGGGTTACTTTACCCGACTCTCCCCCTCGGAATAAACATCTCTCCGAGTTTCGGATCCTTCGCCAATTTGGTACAGAATTTGTTGTGGAATGTCGAAATGCTTTTTGAGGGTTAAATTGCATTTAATTTGCACTAAACAACGTTTTGTTTTGATGGCATTGGCCTCGGAGTGGATGTAAAGCGATTTTTGAAATTGAATTGTTAATTTTGGACGTCGAGTCCTTTAGGGCGAGTGAACTATGGCGCGCATACTAAACGCGGCCGATGTTTTGAATTTAAACGAAAAGTTAGATGATAATTTCGCTGTGAATGTTTTCACAAATACAGCTGTAAGCGTGTTAGTGGAAACTCGGTGAATTCCGAAGCGAAGCTTGGAAATAAACTTGCATTTCTACAAAGGTTTCAGTGACGGTTACCAGATGAACTAACTATTATAAACAAATTACTTTTCGGCATACGTATTCTTTGTTGACCAACATTATCTACGCAGATTTGTTCGTTACTAAGGAGCGTACCTACCTACCTACCTTATATGAGATAAATAATGTATTGTCTGTTCGAATTTCGAGTTTTGAATTTCCCAACCTAAAGAACAAAATCCATAAAAGGAATAAATCTAACACCAGCCGACTTAAATGTCGATCCCAAATAACAACCAATGCAAGAAGTAGGTAGTATTAGTACGGTGTACGTGAACACCCCCTCCGATATTACCTACTGCACAACCGACAACAGACGACAACGGCAACGACCACCGCCGCCGTTATCCATGCAAACCTTAACGAATAAAACTTGACGATCCGCACAATAACCCTTATTTCAAACAAAATCGCGCTTTCCACGTTAAAATTAGCGAAATTAAGTGCATACGCGGCGTACAGAGCAATTAGATATATAAATAAATTGCCGTTTATTGCCGACAGATGGCGGTGCGCGGCAGCCATCTTGAAATTCATGGTTGTCTAATTAGGTGATGTTTATTTTTGTTTGATATTTTGCGTGATAATGATGGTGTTTTATGGCTATTATTGCGATAAAGATAACAGTAATGCGCTTGCAGTGTTTTAAATGCTGTTAATAGTGGTAACGAATACATGTTATTATTGTTAAGCTACTTCTTATCCCGCTACTACTTGAATGAAACCGTAGAGCGCTGCACGTTTGAAATAAAAAATGTTTGACAGCGCTCAACTATTTTCAGCGGACCGATTTTAGGGTAATTAATATTTATTTCTATCCAAGTCCTATCCTTGACCATCTCAATCAGAGTGACAGGTGCCAAACAGAAAATTCTATATTTGTAAAAAAATCCTTCCTCATCAAGGAGAAGTGAATAAAAAAAGTAGTATAAACAAAAACTTCCAGTTCTGTTAAATTTCGTTCATCAGTTACTTTACAAACAAAACAAGATCTCGACAAACATCAATAACATCCATCGCCTAAATAATCAACGAGAGAGAGACAAACAAATGCGTAAATCGAAAAAAGCAATAACAATTTAGCTGTCGTAACTAAAATCCTACACATTAGACCCTAATTTCCAATTAGCAAGCAGGTAGCGTAAAAAGACGCCATTAGAGACGCTTCCCGATTCCCGCCAAAAGGTCCGCCATCTTTGTTTCGTTCGGATACGCGCGCCTGCAAATTATTGTCCACTCTTGTGCATATGTTATGTTGTTTATTGAATTAATTTGTGCTATTCGGGCGTTCTCCGTCCCTTGTGTCTTTTTCGTTTGGTTTTACGTGTGTCTGTTGATAACTTCTTCTCAATTAGTGTGTTATTGGTTATATTGTTTAGGTCGAATTTGCTTTCTTGAGGGTAGATCGAAAACAAATGGAATGACTGATATGGATTCAGCCAGGGAGCTTTCTAAATACTTTTTATTAAAAACTTTATTGTTATATTGTATTTAGTTACTAGTTAATTAGTTTTTACTTGCTTAGCCAACTTGGTAAATTTTATATTTGGCAGATAAACTTTTCAAGCAACTTAAGTTATATTAACAATTTAAGTTCATGTGAATTTTAAAACGTGCCTGAAATAGAACATAAAACATAAATTAGAACCCAAAGTACCAAAAAGTATGAGACTAACTTTAAACACAATAAACATTACTCCGCAGGTGATTGCTAAAATGATCGTGTTGAATTATAATCCATAGCTTTATAATAACAGAGGCCGCTTTAACTTTACATTCCATAACAAAGGTTTAACAAAATTTCGTTGCAAACAATAACTTTTTACTAACGACGACGATAATACTTTGACAAAATTGCAATCACAAAAACGGGTGGGACATCACATTTACAGTAATTAGAAAAGTTTGATACGTTTGCGAAGGAAAATTAGTATTTTGTGGCGCGACTCGTTCTGTGCCGCGATAAAAGCCGTTAACTGGCGTAACAACCGGTTTTAGGGCCGGCTGTACTGATTTAGTAACCGTTGATTAGTTGGCTTAAAATAAAAAAATGTATAAGATCGGATTGAACGAGTACGACTACTTCTAGACTCGGCTGGTTTAAATTTTCAAGACTATGCTAAGGTTGGTTAGTGTCTAAATTTGTACATTAATGATATCTCCAAAAAGTTATGCTATATTATTTAATTAAGAACATAATAATTTGGCATTAGTATCGATTATTTTGACAGCGGTATTCTTATCACAAATACTAAGTTTTAAAAGAAAATTAACTTACTATCTGAAGCCTGATTAAAATTAAAAAAAATCTTGTTATTAATATTACAGACCACGCCTCTATTCCTATCCGTTTATCATACATCCCAAACCTCAGTTACACTTATCTGCACCATTCCCCGTACCCTGAACCGTCGTTAAACCTTTGTACAACCGGCCCTCACCTAACAGTGAAAAGTTACGTCGGGTTTCGAAAGCGTCGCTCCATAGGCCGGAATCCGAATGGTTTATTCTTAACCGGCGACCACTGGTTAATTGCGTAAACCCTCGTCTAAGCCTAGTTTTAGTGACAATTTATTTTGGAGGCCGCTGTACAGGATGTATCGCGATTGAATGACCGGGGATGCCAGGTACGGTCAATGTGGTAGCTGACCGGACAGAGTCGGTACGGTCAATGTAGGACCGGATGAAGGGGCTCGTTCTGTTAATGTAGTAAATTGAGGATGTCATTCAAAGTAAGTTTGTAGTTAAAGGGACAGTTTATTTTAGCTAGTCATATTCGGATGTGGTGATTGTTTGGGGGGTTATCTATTATGGCAGCACTTTTACTAGTGCTTACTTTTAAATGACTGCGTCGTAGTTTGAAAAATAAATAGGAAATATTATTAGTTTTTAAGTTTGTATAGCTAATGCTTGGTATATATTTACTTTTAAGTATTCTTATTTTTTACCTGCAAATTAATAAATTAATTTTGAAATAAGAAATGCCATTCTAAAAATAGGCTCAGCCCAAAAATGTCAAGTCATAAATACTAATTTCAATTTCCAATCCTAAAAAGGACACCCTGTACAAAAACATGACCGAACAAAATTAAATTTATATGACAAACTATTGTTTAAAATTCAAATTGTACGTGTGAAATCTTGCTTCGGCTTAATTGTATTGACCAAATGTACCCCCTGGCCCTGAGTTACTGTCGGGGCGCGTGGGGGAGGGGGTCACTTTGTGATCGTGTGAGGAAACACAATAATTCGTGATATAGAGGCCCCGGTACCCTCCTAATGGGTTTAATAAAGGTACGAGTTTACGTCGGACTGTATTTATGATTTTATTTCGATATATTTAATTAAAATTTTAGTGGATCGCCTGAGGCCGGGATGCGGTCGATGTCTTGGATGTTATTGTTGTTTTTATTGTACAAATGTGACACTTTAGGGTTCGCTTTTATTATAATTTACGTGTAATGGGTTTCTAAAGGTTGTTTGTAATGGTGAATGGAATGGCCTTTGTCTGAATTGAACCTTCATAATTATCATGCTTCATATGTAATTAATTAAATGAGAGAGTCTGAGGGTAACAGGCCAGCAAGTTAACGAGATTACATATTTTTGTATTTTAGTTTTAAATAACTACTAGAGATAAATGTTCTAGTAATTGTCTTTTATTAATATCTTTTCGTTGGACCAGTGGTACGATCGGGAATCGTTTTTAGAATTCGTGCTGTTAGTCACCGCTGGTGACGTACTCACTGATGATATATGGGAATGCCATACTTTACCGTTTCCAATTACGAGTATCTAACGTGACGGAGTTATCGGTAAAATAAATTCGTTGTTATGTCTTCAGATGAAGCGAAGAATCTCCGGCGGCACGTAGAAATAACCAACCACGTGAAAATAAAAAAATATTATACGGAGTAAAATAATATATTATACTTACGCGAAAAAAAAACAGCTGTTCCATAATTACATTCTGTGGAGTGTCGTCGTCGTTTTTTTTTTCTAATTCCGGATTGGTCCCATAGTAAAAGTTGTTCATAAACATGAGTATTATGAGCCCTTTTCGGCTTTGCATCGAGCTGAAAGTAACTCCGTATTTTGACTACATATTTTATCTATAAGGAAACTAAAAACACAGCACTCTGTTATTCCCTTGCTGTACAAATTAGAAACACAGATCCACGTGCTCAGCTCAAAACATTTACCCCCGAAAGCTTTGAAAATCATCTTTCAAAAGCCATAAACAACATCAGTTTGAGCGCAAGTGCAAACTGCGCGTCACTTTATAGCAGTTCATCGATTCAGGCGCCAGGTGGCGGTTACTGCGCGCTTGACTTACTGCTGTATTTACACTGTACTGCGATATAAGTGCACAGTAGTTCGTGGAACAGTGGGGAAGGTATTTACGAAATATGAAGCACTTTGAGTGAGTTATGCAAATTCAAAAGTTGTGTGTGTGTGAGAGAATGTGTTATCAAATGATTTGGCGTGCGTAATAAATTACAAAAAAATGTTACAATAATTGCTTCGAAAATGATGCACAAGAAAAATCTGTAAATATATAAATCTATTTATTTTTAGATATTGAAAAAAATGCGAGTTGCACTCGATTTTTCAAAATTCAATTCAAAATGAATGCAGCTAATATTTCTCAACGTCAATTTATTATCTATTGCTATTTAATATTCTCAAGCTATCGCAAACCTGAGTAGGCTACTACAGAAGCTGTGGGCTGTAGGTGGGCTTGCGCTCGCACTAATAATAATAACTCTAGGGCCGCAGTGACTCTGCAAGACCAAGTATCAATAAATTTCAAGCTATACAAGGTGTAACGGAAGGGTGTAATAATACTTAAGGGTGTTCTACAAGTCAAAGTGAATAACTTTTGTGACACAAGTTTGCTAAATTCGAGAAAAAAAAAATGTGGTCACGTGATTAATTTCCTATGGAGATTCAATGGTTTTTCGAATTCTCGAATCGAATTTTCTTTCTCGAATTTAACAAACTTTTGTTCTACAAGTTATTCCCTTAAGTAGTACAATGTCCATACATTAATTTCAAGCTAAATATATACGTGTAGTGGTAGGGCTCTTTTGCAGAGCCCGCCTGGGGAAGTACCACACCTTTGCCAGTTATTTCACCGCCAAGCAGTAATGTGCAAACATTACTGTGTTCCGGTTGGAAGGGCATTGTTTCCAGTGAAATTACAGGGCAAGTGGGAGATTAAACAACTTATATCTCAGGGTGACGAGCGCAGTGCTGTGCCGCGCAGGGTCTTGAATTCTGCGAGTTCAAAATTCTGGGTGGCGCAGACCTGTTATGGGCAAACGTGACGTTTAACATCAGGCGAGCGATTTGCTCGTCTCGTCACTCAATTACATTAAAAAAAAAAATACAAATTAGCAGATAAACCCCTAGTTAGGCTACTACAGTCACTGTGTGCTGTAGGTGGGCTTGCGCCCGCAGTAACTCAAGGGCCGCAGCGACCCTGCAGCGCTGCCGATAACCAATGGCTCAGACGTGCGTGTTTTAAGAACTTGACCGATATCAATATTAATTTATATTTGAGACATTATGGAGAATGTAAATGACGACTATACTTACTAATACTAGTAGTTCTGCGAACAGTAGACCTCGCTAAAACTTTTTTGCGACAATCACAGATGATAGCAAATTTGACCAGTCGTTGTATAGACGCTTTGCTCGCTTGGTATATTATAAAGAGGTAAAGTTTGTAGAGTGCAGTTTCAGAAACTAATGGCCCTAATAAAAAAAAATACTAGTGGAAAAGTTTACTGTCTCTGAGTGCTATATATAGGCTATATTTTATAACTCCAAGCCAAAAGCCTAGCAGCACCAAGCATAAAGTTCCGGGTATCAGCTAGTCTAGTTATAATAAGCAAGCGTTGCGATGGTAAGTTGTGGCGACTGCAAATATTGACGTAGTGTGAAACTTAGGAAATGTAAAACTACCTACTAGCTGCACCCTGCAGTTTCACCTGCTATCCTAGAGAAACTGTTACCTTTTTCAGGATATAAAGTAGCCAATAAGTTATTCCCATTTCATCCAATCCATCATACCATTCATTCTTTTTGGCGTGATTGAATCTGAGAACATACATACATAGTTACCGACAAATAAATTGACACAAACAAACTTTCACATTTATAATACATACCTAAGTAAGATAGTGATTTTGGATGTAGCCCTTCCATAGTTCCCCAAGCAGTCCAACTCCACCCGAACCGCCTGCTATTTCGGATCCGGAAAATGGCCATTTCCCCGCAAAAATTGCGGCAGAAACCCAAAACCTAGTTAATAATACACTTGTTTACTTTGACCAGCTCTAATCTTACATCTACAAAGCTTGCAATATTGGGCCACCTATTTACCTCTGAATCCCTTTCATATTGTAATGTTGGTAGCAGTGGCGTCCTTTTTGATATTGTAATGTTGGTACTAACACATCCGCCTGTTTGTACAGGACGCAGGATGTAGTTCGAGGTACGAATGTCCTGATGCCGTAGTTATTCTATTTACTGGTTGAAATAATACAAATATGGAAAATGGAGGGGATTTTTGGGGTAAATTTGATAGTATTTAAAAAGGTACAATGTTTAATTGTACAATTTAGAAATTATTTATAGAAAAATCGTTGAAAACCATTGCGTCTATCTATTAACTACCTTCAATCTTCATATTTTAAATTCAATTTAAAGCAACTTTAGCTTGAACAATTGAAGATGTATTTAAACAAACACCATCATAAACTTTTACATTTATACCTACCTATAATCTAATATTAGTGGGTGGGTTCCCAAAGAGTCACAGTGTTACAGTTATTTCATCAAAAATCATTCCCAAATTTTTCGCTCCACTCCTACTTCACTTCACACCTACTTTATTATTCGACATCAACTTTACAAACCAAAAGCCCTGTCCTCCAAAATCCCCGCTAATCGCCACCAACCTTCACAGATTAAAAAAACACCGATCAACGCTGAACAAGCGTCAATAAACAATGACGACAATGGATCCCTCGCTTTTTCAATTCTCATCAAAAAGCAAAACGTTATGACGACACTAATAAAAACCGGCAATACCGTTGGACGCGCAATATCGTAATGAACACCCTGTATACACGGCGGCCATTTAATCTCGCACCTGTATCACCCTGTGTAAGGCGAGGTGGAAGCGATGGGAGGTGGCGGTTGCGAAGGTTTGAGGGTTGATAACAGAGAAGAGTACGGAATCAAATTAAAATCATAGCATTAATTTCACAATTATAAAATCTTCGATGCACATGACAAGCGAAACCACCTGAAAAGCTGTTAACAGAGCCTGAAAAAGGTCGGCATTGTATCTATGGTGCCTTTAGTTACAAATATTAAGAGGCGACGGTGCCTTTTCTTTTTCTTTTCTTTTTCTTTTCTTTTGCTTGCTTTGACCGTCATCGGGATGACGGGTAAGTGTATGGACAGCATCAGGCGGGCCTGATGCTTTCCAGACACTTACCATAAACCCCGTCTCCTTGCACCTATGGCCAAAAAAACAACCTCCCCCGCGTCAGCTCATCCCTCAGCCCATCCCTCACCTGACCGCCGCTAAACGGTACCCATTCGGCGCGTCCTAAACAAACACCCGCGTAAGGCAGTCCCCACATTAAAACATTGTTTAGCGTCCACCATGTGTCATTAGGGCCGATCCACACACTGCGTGCTCAGGACTCGTTACTGACTTTTTTCTTGATTACAATTAGCTGTGTTTGCGTCAGATGCGGCTTTGTTTTGGGCGACTGATTATTTTTTTTGGGCTTGATGAAGTCAGTTTATGCTGAAGTATGAGATTCGTGTAGTACGAGATATTTTTCTTTTATTTATGACTATGGCTTACATGTTTCATCCCGGCTACTGGTGTTTAGATTTCAATTCTGTACCGAACATTTAATTTACCAAAGTGCAGTGAGCTACGCATTTTTTGCAGTCTGTACAAATACAAATTCATCAACTTTTTGCTGAAACCGATTAAACCGAAATTCCACAATACAACGCAGTCCGATCCAAACTTGCTAAAGCATTCATTTTACAATTCAACGTTCTATTTTCAAAAGTTTCCGTTATCTATGCAATGTAACTTTCCCGCCAATCGCAATCGTCGAACGTCAATGTCTGCGGTGAAGAAATTAAAAGTTTGGCTTGTCAGTTCGCCCCGAGCGGTCGACGGTGCCGGTCGCTCCGATAGTTTGATTACTGAAATGTCAGGGAAATTCCAACTTGTCTTCTGAGATACAGCTGCGATATCGTGGGAAATATTTAACTGCTTCTGACGTGGGTGTCAATTAACTTGGCTTTGTTTAATCTAGACTTTAGAGGATTTTTTAAAACAATCTTGATTTTTCAGCAGACACTGGAAAAAACTACGATGAGCCGAGAGCGAGAGAAAGAGATGCAAAGAGCGAGACATAAATATCCGCAGACCAAAGTGTCTGCGCTACAAAATATTCTAGACTAATGCGCTTCAGACTCGGCTAAAAATAACTTTAGTACAGGTTTAATCTCATCTCATCTCCCACCATAAGTCGTTGACGAGCACAACTTATAATTCGATAAACTCTCGCCGATCTTTGCTGAAGTTTCGATATGAATAATAAGGAAGATACGTTGGCGCCCAACGTGGTGCTCGCTTACTTGGCTATTTATTAACGAAGTTTTGTTTCTTAGCAAAAATTGCTTGTTTAATGAGGCAAATTAATTAGTAGAACCAAATAGTTGTTAACCACTAAACTTTCCTCGTGAAATATTAATAAAAAAATATGAGATGTAAGAATGTAGGTACTTAGTTCTTGCAACTCTTAACTCTCTTTAATGGCTGAATGTTTTTTTTTTATGTTCAGAATATTGCCGTTTGGACATTCATACTCACTGATTAATCTTTCACATTTTATCTAATTTGAATTCCACTTTTGAATTCCCATCTACAAAGTTACTAAACCAATCCACACAAATTACCATACTCCAACAAAAATGCAATTTCACACAGACATTGAAGACATGAAACCTTCTTCATTTCATTCGGCGGAACCCTTGAGAAATCAGGGTTCCCGACGATATGAGAACATAATTGGCCCGTTCTATGCCTCACGGATTAATTGGATGGAGGTAATATTGCGGTGGTGTTTTTAATGGCAGGTTAACAAAGTTAGAGGACAAGCTTGTTTCCTCTCTGTTTTGTTGAAGTCGGGTAATATAACATATTAAACACGTATTATTCGGTAAATTTTAAAAACGGCAACATAATAACTGTCACCAGGGCAGGGCAGTCTATACGAAAAAAATATTTGCTTTTGCGTTATTTGATTGTAATAAAAATATTTTATTTTCCCAAAAAGCATAGGTATCTAATAACCTAAGTACAATAAATCTTACTCTCATGCGATTCTAGAGCAATTGACATTGTTCCTGCCCTACTTATGTTTCAATGAGACAAGGTAACAAAAAACTGTTGCCTAGAAATAAGCTCGCAGTACAAAAACTTTTTAAAGTTCCTCATTGCGCACAAGCTTGGAATTTAAAACCATTCACATTATTTCATTTCGAATTCAAAACCTTATTTTTTAAATCTCCAAAATAAAAGGCTATCGCTTCCGAAAATAAAGAAAAGGAAATCGAATTTGGAAAAACAACAGTCGATCACGCAGTAACCGTTACAGCGGCGCGCTGATTGGTCGAGCGTATTGTAGCAGACATAGAATACGAATAAGTGGCGCAGACAGAGGGTGCATTTTGCACAAAGGTACAGAAATATGTGTCCGGTGCTAAACATTAACGATTATGGCCAAGTCACGTCTAATTGCGAACGTGGATTGGTTCGTGCGACATGAAGCCAGCTTCCGCTGCTGTTGTACAGCTTTTATTGTGTAATGGCTTGCATGATAGTGGAACAACGATATTAATATTATTTAGTTATAGTTTCTTGACTTTGTTGTAAAATTCTTAACTTTATTATCTAATAAACTAATTGTTATCTTCTGAGCTTTTTAACCTTTTTGTTTTAGTATGGTGCTGATTTAACTGTCATTTTAAAAATGTTGTAAGCCTTAATGATTTGTTCAATTAGAGTCTACATTTTTTGGTAAAATTGTTTGTAATTTTCCCAATATCAATTTTGCAACACAGGAAACACCAGAAAAATTCCAAAAGCTGAAATTGTTATTGTAATTTTTACAAAAATTTCAAGATTACCCAACAAGCTAATTGGTGCCTTCTCGCACAAGCCGGTCCAAGCTAATTGTAAGCGCACGTTATCGCGAGACAAACGCGCTGGCTGCGCAACGCATAACCATTACCGCTCGGTTCGCGAAATTAGCGCCTTTTTGCATACCGCCGTCCTAGCCGATACTTCTGCACTGGTATTCTTTGACTTTTTGTTTTAGTTATCGGATAATTGGGTATTATTGTTTGGTTTTAGTAAAATGAAGTTTGTGTTAAAAATGTCATGTTTTTCGTTTAATATTTAACTAATTTGTAGCTTCAAATTGGAAAATAGAAAGCAATTAACTAAAACTGTTAGTATAGGCAAGTAGCCAATGATTTTTATTTTTTTGTAAACTACCAATTTTGACAATGGAAATTTTTATTTATTATTTATTTTTATTATAAAAAAACCTAGGAAAACCCACGTTGAACAAAACAGGATACTCTTATGGGGTCAGAGTTCATAACTTATCCCTACCTACCCCAGATATGTATTTTAGGTATGTATACGAACTTTTTCGTAACAAAAGAGTCTAAGAAATTGTTCCAAACTAAAAATCACCCTTTACCGATTCACGACCCCAATGCAATTGGTTAAATGGGTCGAAAATAATTGCGTTATAATTAATTTGGGGCTCAGTTCTGCGTTTAATAGGTATCTTGAGGTGTGGAGGAAAGGGTTCAGAAAAACGATAGACTTCAATGTGGGAGAAATTAAATAAGTGAGCGTGTTCGAGTGGGCTGAGTGGGTTGAGTGAGTGAGCCAGTGTTAGAGCCTTTAGGCCGTTTATTATGTCGATGAAAATATGCTAAAGTTTATTAACGGAACTTGAACCTGTGTCTAATTAATTTAACAAAATGAAAAGAAAATTAGCTGTTCCATACATTTTGTCGAGTGTCATTGACATTTTTCTATGGAACACCAGATTTTTTTTCGCGAATACCGGTCCCATTGAAGTTTTTCATAATTATAAGTACTATGAGCCTTTTTCGGCTTAGCATACTGTTTCCTTGTAACCCCTTGTATTCAATTATTTATTAGTATTTTGCACCTCCATGGCTATGCTAGGAAGTACACGGACACTGTATTGGCAAGCCGGTTCTCTTGTCAAAGCACACGTCAAGACTGGAGCTGGCTGCTTGACTCGCTCCGGGGAACAGAAGCTCTATTAGCTTTGTTACCTGACTGCTGACGTACTCTTCCGTCTGCTGCAAACTTATTTAAACAAAATTGACATTTTCAGCGCTTCTTATTTAAGCATTTCGTATAATAACATAGTTAGGAAACAAGGAGGCCGCGCCGCCGTTCTACAAACGAGGAGATCGCGCCCTCTTACAAATTGGCCGCATTAATATACTCGACGAGATGGTGTGTACGGCTGAATGGGGTGCGATGTTTGAGCCATAATGATAAAAGTGGCCTTAGAGACTGTGATGCTGTTACTAGGCACAATTATATTTCTAGATCTATTTTCTAGAGTTCTAAACCATAATATCCTCTCTCTATAAGTGTAGTAAGTATAGGAGTTATCTATTTGTCACGCCACATCGTGTTTGACGTAAGTGCAAACAACATGAACTGAAGCGAAAGGACACCATTGCACGATGGTGATGCCAAAAGTTTGCCAATTTGCAAAATAAAACAATTTTGCAAATTGGTTTTAACATTATAAAACTGCTAAACCAATCTTAATGACATTAGAAAATGATAAAAAGTGCTAATACTACTTTAACTATTACTACTAAAATTTTGATTGTCTTAAATATAAACAAACAAAATTCTGCGCGTAGCTTATCACGTAGCGCGTGGCATTGTCGTAAAAAATGTAAGCCCACAATATAGGCCGAGTGGAGTGGAGTGGAGATAGAGCAGTAAACGTGTTTTATTTGTCCATTAGGCCTATTATATCATAAAATGAAAAGAAAAAAAAAACGTTGTCAAAACATTGTGTCCACAAATAACATTGCCCAAAGTCGCCCATTTATTTAGCGTATGGTCTACGAATGTTGCAGGAAGGCGCCAATTCGGTACCGGGCTGTCGAATGCTCGTCTTGTGGGCGCTGTACAGTGGCTCGCTGTGAGGTCGCGCAGGAGAACTCAGAAATACATGGAGAAGAGATCACATCAGATCAGATAAGTAATAATTTAATAGACAGAAGCGATATCGAGCGAATAAACAAAAAGTAATAAGAGATACGGCTGCAAAGTTTATAAGTACGTATATTAAACTATTTTTTACCTATTTTTGAAGTTTTTTTTCAGAAGTTGTTTGACCTCTTTGAGAGAAGCGAATCACTAGCGTAATTGATGTTAAAAAATCAAACTGAATTGCGTTAGGTAATCTTCTTTTACCTAGTTGCTTCATCCTTCAATATTCCAGATAAAAAAAGAAATACTGGATTTCCTAAGGCAAATTTTCGGTAACCGACTCAACTAGGGCTCCTCTACCCCACAGCGAGTCGGCTGTCAATAAGTGCGGGTGATATCGGTTTAATTCCCCTCCAGACGCGGAATGTTAATTAAACACGCGCTGATCGACGGAGCGTCTTCAGGTGGGCCCACGACTCATCGGGAGAGCTAGGACTACCTCGCCTATATCTATGTACGTAGGTATACATTGTTATAAGGAAGCTAAGCCGAGAAGTGCTCGTAGTACTTATCATTATTAACATTTTTTATTAATATGGAACCAACCAGGAATTCGCGAAAAATAAATCGGCTGTTCTATACATTTTTCTATGGAATTACTGATTTTATTTCGCGAATCATCTAAAATCTAAATGTTTATTGACAAAAATTTTGTCAAGACCAATGTGCAAACATTACTGTGTTCCGGTTGGAAGGGCATTGTTTCCAGTGAAACAGGGCAAATAGGAGATTAAACAACTTATATCTCAGGGTGACGAGCGCAGTGCTGTGCCGCGCAGGGTCTTGAATTCTGCAGTTCAAAATTCTGGGTGGCGCAGACCTGTTATGGGCAAACGTGACGTATAACATCAGGCGAGCGATTTGCTGTCTCGTCTCTCAAACATTGATAAAAAAACATACCTGAGTAGTCAAAACGGCAAGCTGCTTTTTGTTTAAAAGCTACGTACTTTAGCAACATTAACCCCATTCCAAAAACACAATTCCGATGCTAATGTAACAACTAACAAACAATACTAATTTGAATTTGAACACCATCTGATTTGAAGCCAACAAAGGCCCTAGTCTAACTTTGAAACGTAGAGGGTCCTCATTTGTACACCTCAATACAAAACGACGATAAGATCCAAATAACGTCAGCGAACTCATATTAAAAGGCCCAAAATGCCGATAAACCGAAGATGTGGGTTGATTACTTTCTAGAAACGTCAGTGTCGAGTCCAGGTAAGTCTTGGGTTAAACTGACATCGTGACGTTCAATTTCAGAGGTCGAATAAAGTGGAGAAGTTAATTAAAATCAAGATTCAAGTCCACGATGATGAATCACATAAAGTTAAAAATAGGTTTACATATGTAGGTATGTATATGAGTCGAGTGGTTTGTCCTGGTGGCAGAGTTTTAAGACCACCTGAATGCCCCAAAAAATGCTACCTGGTTACAACTAGAACAATTTTCAAAATACATATTGTGTGTTGGTTCAAAAGACAGTAATTTTATTGTAAAAAACTATTTTGTAAAATTGTTACTTCGGAATACATATCAGCTATTATAAAGTATCTACAATTTTTAAGGAGATATTTATGGCGAATTTTATGAGTGAGATGAAATGTAAAGTAAGTTTTATTTTGAGTTTAGTCATTTCTAGCAAGTCTTTATATCAATCGCCTCCTTATTTTATCAGGTATCGGATAGTCTTGCTAATCCGAGTTGGAAATGAAGGGGTGACAAAGAGATCGCCGATACAGGAGTCCTGCGCTAACTCGGCGGGGGACTCCCGGAGTTGAGGCTCATCCTTGGAGCAATCTTAATGGGGAAAAATAATTGGGTTCGATTCCAAGTTTTGTTCGAAATTTGAGATTTGATGCTGGAATGAAATAGGCCGTTATTTTTGTTTACAGAGCGAATCGAAACGTTTTCCTCGATGTAATAGAAAAGGCTGTTTGGCTAATTATGGCGACTTACTTATGATAACAGGTTTTGAAGGAAAGGGTGTGCTAAGCCGACAACAAAATCTATGGAACAGCTGATTTTTTTCGCGAATTCCAGGTTGGTTCTATAGTAAAAACTGTTCATTATGATGAATACTATATGAACCCTTTCGGCTCAGCATACCCATTCCTTATGATCCTGTTATGATGTCGCAGTTGTCGCATTTTCGGGAAAAATAGGTGGATATGCATTTCCGTTTCATTGTTTTATTTCAAGCAAATTTTGATCGTCAATAAAAGAATCAACCAGGTGCAGAATATATGATTCAACATAGCAACTAAGAGACTTAGTTCCCAGCATGAATAGAAGTTAGAAATTATATAATTATAGTACAGAATAAATACCAGTACAAGGTTACAGAGAAGTGGTATCAACATGAGTGCGAGAACAGTGAACACCTACAATATCACACTTTAAACACACATCATAATAGTCCTATTCCAACAATACGAGCACAAGAGTACAGCGCAGCAGTATGTCAGGATGGCCGTACTCAAACAATGCACAGTTTGCAGAGCCTGCGACTTAAGTGGCGGCATGAATTATAGTTCAAGTTGGGACTTCATATTGTTTACCTTGTCGCGACCGTTTACCATTGCTAAGTGATTAAGAATACGGACACTACTGTGGAGATGGCCGGAGACGATTTTTGGGGAATGATCTATCTGTCGGCACATTCGGAATTTTGTAAATCAGAGATGGTTTATAAATAGACGACGCTGTTAATATAATGATGGATATTACAATATGTCTACAAGATAGTCAGGAGGACAAGTTTAGTGTAGCTTTTCTATAGCATGATGTATGATTGTTAAAAATAGGTTGGAAGTATGCTCTGTAGTTAGTAAATAAAAATGCTGTTGTAACTGTTGCTGTTACTGTTGCTGGTGTAACAGGAATGTATGAGAACTGTGAGTTATCAGAGGCAGCTGTAGTAATAATTGTGATTAATTTTAGTATAAGGCTGCTCTAATTGGTAAGAATGCTTATCCGAACAAGCTCCTTTGCTTTTTTGCGACTGATTTACTCGTAGTGCAAAGATTCCTTAGTTTTGATTAACTTAAAGATCTATAGCGTGACTCGAATCTATTCTTGGACTCTGATTGGCTATTCCCCATTCATAAAAATAATGTAGCCCCAACATCACCGCCTCGACTCCACTCCAGCCGCACACAAAGCCAAACTACAAGATACAGTTCATACTCAAATTCCAAGTGTTCCAACTTAAACTGAAATAACTTACGGGAATCGGCCGATCGCCTTTGTTCTAAGCTAGAAGGCAATTATCATTAATTATTATTAAATGTGACAGTGCGTGATAAACGGTGGCCCGATAACTTGGGCAAATAACTCAACTTGGTAAGAGGGTCGAAAGTACCCGAAGATGTTTGAACTGTGTCTGATTTGTAGGCTAGGGTTGAATCGATGATTCGATTTTCATTGTTTGTTCTGTGTGAATGTGCTTCGAAACTTGTTTGAACTAATAGCACGCGCTGCCTATATTCACTCGAACCGAGGATTTTAGGTTCGACAACTGCAGTGTTTTGTAAAAAGAAGAAAAGTGGAAACGATGGTCACCGTTGCTAAGTTTTAAAACGTAAGATTGTAGCTAGCTTCAATCTGACGTAACTAATCAATGATATAGGTAATCAAATAAAACGTTTTCACTAAGTAAAACTCTTTTAAAAGCTATGCAGTTGTTGCAGTTAAAGTACTTGACCACATGTTCAATGTACTATAATACCTAGGTACATAGCTAGAATACAAAGCGGGTTTATCTCTTTTTGACTGTTATTTCTCTTTAATCAAGAATAAAGTGTTGATTCATTTTCTATTAGATAATTTTTTACTTAATTTTGTAAAAAAAGTAGTGGACACCATAAATACAAGAAAACTTAAACATACACAAAATACACGTCAGGTTTTACCTTCTGGAAAATTCGGAAATTCTAGAATAGCGTGCAAAACTCAACACAACCTTAAAAGAGTATAAAATCTTACCGCATTTTACTCTCAGACATACGAGTAACACACTTACCCGTCTCTCCTCTCGGCTGTCTCTGAAGCCTCTTACCCCGGTTCGCATCCTGGCATAACGTCCTCCAGATAACGAATCGCCAC
This sequence comes from Alcis repandata, assembly GCA_949125135.1. Taxonomy (NCBI): domain Eukaryota; kingdom Metazoa; phylum Arthropoda; class Insecta; order Lepidoptera; family Geometridae; genus Alcis; species Alcis repandata. Next base: position 1,169,387 of record OX421226.1, on the reverse strand, counting down.
TAAACTCAGAGTTATAAATTTATTTTCTCATACATCACGGTTATTAATCTTTCAAGAGAGCTATATAACGGGACATACGTTATTTTTATTGTTGCTATTCCTGTATAAGTTAGTACGGAATAAAGTAAATAAAAGAACGTAAATCATTACGTTATTATTTATGTTTTGTTAAGCAGGTTGTCGTGTTATTGTTTTTTCAGTAAGTATTCAAATGAAACCGAATTTGGTCCAATTCCCTCATTTTAGGAGTGTATGGACAGCAACAATTACGGGCTGGCACCGGACAAAAATAAATAGAAAAAGTTCATGTAACTTATTCCAAAGTTTTGCCATTTTTATAATTTGCTTCATTCATTTGTATAACAAACCATTTTATTTTAAATGTTACAAATAGAGAAAAATTTAGATGACATTGGGTTACTTTTTGACTTCAAAAATATCTAACAATCCATACATTTATATTATCAACTCCATAAAAACTATATTTAAAAACCCATTTAAGACGCCCCATAAATAACCCGTAAAGTGCTTTCTCGGCATATTTACAACTTTACCCGTTAATAGCCAAACAGCTTATCTATCATAGCTTTGCGGCCATAATCATAATAAATAAAGGTACCCAGGTAAATTCGCGCATTAACCGCGCCGCGTCATTCGACCTGAGTTATGCCGTCTACCCTACATTTAGGCAAACCAGCGGCATTAGCATTAATTTAAAATATTATTTATTGTTTGTAGCTTACTGCTGTGGAAGATGCGTGAACGTTTTGGAGGAGACACTTTTTACAGGTAATTAAAAAATTAAAAGTTTTTGAAAGTTCTTCTCAGAGAAGAATAATTATTATGGATGAGTAGAATATTTAGTAACCTACTAATATAACATAACAAAGTAGGTTGTGGTTACGTTAGATTTTATACAGATACTTGCTGCGTCCTATGGTTGCACCCGCTATCCTAAATATCTCTTTACTGAGATAAAAAGTAGTAACAATTTACGTCGCAATGTGTAAAACTCCGCTAAGCTATAATACATGGCAATTTGTAGGCAGACGTCAACTCTTATTGGTTTTCTATTCTAAATTCTCAGATCTATTGAGGCATTTCAGCATGAAGAAGTAACAAACATACATAACGTTACTAGCTCAAAATGTCTCTATCTATGATATTAGTGTGAAATGATTTCAAACACGCACATCGTGCATTGGCGTGAAATTTCTTGGGCAAGTGAATTACTGCATTTATTACAGTCAAAGTCACATATTTTGTTCAGCAGCTGTATATAATAGAGAGATATAGAAACTGGATTTGTCTTCCACAGATTAGTGCTGGCCATTTCTACAGCATGTTGAGACGATCGCTGGAATCAAGCGACAGTGCACAGTTGGCATTACCCGCTCTCTTTGCACTTGTATTACAGCTCTTCGCGCCGTGTTGATGATCTCGTTAAGGGTAAGATGACACCAAATGACCGTAATTATACCCAGTTAAGGGTAACTTAAGGGGGAGTAATCGTCCCGACGGCTGTTTTTGCCGAATTTGGATAGAATTTACAGGCGTCTCCCGTTTCATTGTTTATTAAAGTTTTTTTATTGTTATTGCCGGGTCTAATTGGTATTGTATCCGAGGAGGCATCTGGTTGTCGGGAGTGGCCTTTTAGGAGGGTATTGAGTAGGAGTACGAACAGATTTCTCGTACTCTTGAGAGTCTCTCTATAACTTCTTTTAATTCTTCTTCTGTTATACTCTGTTGACATGTTTTAAAATAAGTAGACTTCATTGCAATTAGCCGAATCAATATCCTTTCTGACTAATAAAACATATTTCTCTACTTAATAGAGTTGCGGACGATTCTCCGGAGTCGTAGAGCAGTGCTTATTGAGTAGATAGTTAGTCGTTTTTCTTCCTGGAGTTACGATTTGGGTACGGAAAGATAGTTGGCATTGACTAAAAGCAAACAGCCCAAAGTTGAGCTGAGCTACGTGAATTATAAGCCACATGTGTCTAGTAGTGAGCCAAGATAAGCTGATAATGTTGAAATTAAGTTTTGTTTTTCGAATTTGAGTATAGCTTCCTGGACACTGAATTGAATTTGAAGCGCCGCGCGTTACACATCTAAAAAAACAGTTATCCAGAAAAAGAGAAAGCAACAGCCAAGCCGGTTCAATAGCAGTCCTCCAAAAACTAGCAACAGATCATAAACCAACAAATCAGTGGAACAAAGCGGGCGGACCAAATCGGCTCGTTTATTCCACCTGGGCGCGCACTCGTAAACATCGGACAAGAAAAGCAAAACGTATGTGCCGCATCGGCGGTAAAGCCCGGAGCAAATCTGGTCGGATAGCGGGCCTGATCGACAAATCCGCCAGATTACGCGCCGATACCCGAGCATGTTTATGAGACAAGCGCCGGACTCGCCGGACGGTGCGCCGCGTAGGGCTGCGCGTTGTGCGTACTCTCACATACATACATCCTAATATCATATGCAACATACATACATATGTACAGTACGTACATTTACCAAGAACAAAAACATAATTATCTAACTTAACCGTAGGTTTATGATATAAACATAGGTTTTATTTGCGACTCTCTTGCTGTGTAAGTTATAGTGTTTGCTACGCATCGTGGTAAAGGTTTTGATAGTGCCTTATAAACGCGATGGCAACGCTGAAGCTCATAAATGAGAAAAATAAAAACATCATTAACCTCTCCTATACGGGGATATTTTCAGCTCGATGCTAAGCCGAAAAGGGCTCATGGCGAATTCCGGATTGTTCCCACAGTAAAAGTTGCTCATAATGATGAGCACGATCAGGTACTATGAGCCCTTTTCGGCTTTGCATCGGAGCTGAAAATAGCCCCGTATACGCTGTACATAGTTCAAAATAATTGCTAAAGAACAAGAACTATAAAAGGCAACAACAAGAACCTACGACCTCTTCGAAACTGGCTTTATAATCCAACCTCCTCTTTCTCCAGTACATATCTATTTCTTACTTACCATTAAAAAGCAGCATACTGGCCGCAAACACAAACAATCCAACCATAAACACTAACTTAAACTCGCAAACTTTCAAAAATGGAACGCCGTATTCCCGCGCAATAAAATAAAATAAAAATGTAAATTTTCATGTGTTGGCAGCCCTGTGCCCGATCCGGCAAGATAGAGGGAAGGTAGTCCGAATAATATTTTGGCTTACAAAACGAGTTCAAGTTTTAATAGTGTGCTCGCATGTTTATGTTATAGGTCCTAGGATCGAATGGTATGAGCCGGTCCTTAGAGTGTTCTGATATACGATTCGGAAGTTGGAACTTTGATTGAAGTTTTTCTCTTCTTGTTTTATTCTCTTGTGTTTGGGTTATTGTGGTTTACGAGGATGACGAGATGGGCTTTAAGTTTCGTGGTCTAAGCTGGAAAATAAATTGTTTCCAACTTTATTATCTTTCGGGTCGCACTGATTGAATTGCAAGTTAGTTTTGGAGTAATGTACATACGTATGTACAGCTGCAGGATTAGAGTAACAGATAATCAATTTTGGTTTTAATTCATGACATGGCATACAAATAATTTCAAAAAATAATCTCAAAGAAGTCCAAATTCACTTTGCAAAATTATTGACTTTAAATCAGATTTTTTCTAAATTGAACTCAGTAAATAATACAGCTCGATGAATTTAAATAACAAAGTTATATTTTATGCACACGATTTGTACACGATATCAATATCTCCTCTATAAATAATAATTTCATAGTCTAATTTACCATATCAAGGGGTAGAATCAAGCCCGGGCAACCCCATCGGTGCGATATTTGTGCCCAGCGCCGGACATATTTAAGCTATTTTATTTATTTTCAGATACAAAAGGCCTTATCGGCGGATATATAGCTTTAGTCTGAGTTCAAACTTAGCTATTATATTAGGCAATGTCTATTTGGAAATTTTTTAATTATATAGTGAAAGTGTTTTACTAGAATCAATTTAAAAAAATGGATTAAGTATAAAAATACATAAGTCTCAATAATTTGCAAGATGAGTCAAGCGAACAAGTAAAGGCACCCAGCAGCACCTTATGAACATATTCCACATCCATATCCATGAGCATATTTCCAGTATTTCCAGTGTTTTCCAGACAAACAAAAAGTATTTTATGGCCTAAGCAGAAAATATATCTACCCATATCTAGGCTAACATACCTACATTTAAATCCAATGTCTTGAATTTGCTCAATTATTTAAAGTGATGAGACCCAAATCATTAATACATTTTAAGCGCCACCTACTAATAACTGCAGTAATATACTTTCTAATCTAGAATACCTGTCTCGTTGTGCGTTTTATTATGTTTTGTTTTAATCAATTTCAAAAATTAAGGATAAAAAGCAAAGAAAAAAAAAACAAAAAGTCTCATAATACGAACAGCTAGCCCTCTGACGTCCTCCCTATAAACAAGGCTTCTCATAGCGGGCCGCGTTATCAGACGTTTGATGGGCGGCGTAGTTTTAAACACGCGCGCGCCTGTAAATAATCGCGGGCCGCATTGTTCGACCAGCGATAATGCGTAATGAGCCCGTCTGTAGTTTCGGTTGGCCGTGCCTGTGGAATGGGAATAGTTGTCGCGTCGAGTTTGAATTTAATTTTGATGTAAAAGCTTTGACATAGTTATATCTGCAAAAAGAGAAAAAAATATAAGGCATATTTTACACATACCTACAAATTAAAAAAAAAATATATAGGTAGGAGTTTTTGTCATAATTTTATAAAACCTCCCCGCTATTTTTGGTCAAAACTTCCACATTTTTCCGACTTACTCTGAGAACACGAATAACCTACATTTCAAGTTTCATACTCTTAGCTCCCCAATAGGATACCCTGTGCTGTGTCGGGTGCCATGGAACACACACAAAGACAAGGACAACTAACACCCAGACCTAGAAAAACATTTTAAATTCATCAAATATTTTGTTTCTGATAATTACTAAAGTAAGTCCAACAAGGCTACAGCATGCAAATCTTCAACCTCCGGCCATCCTCGCATGCTTCTTTACGTTTATAGCTCTTTGCCTTCGCACCACAAAGATATCAGGGATGCAATGGGCCGCTGCGCCGTGCGGCCGTATCTTTACGGGCCGCCCGGGCCGCTCGGGCCGTTCTGCGAAGATTTAAATCGTTAGATGGGCCGGTTGTATCCACTCTACATTTGGTTGTGGACGTAAGTAACTGGTGGACGTTTCATCGTATAGGATAGGTTGTGCAGTTTTCGGTCACGTTCAGTCATTAACACGTCAGAAAACCGAAATATTAATTCAGAAATATTTTTGACCTTACAAAACGTCCATAAAAACGCTTCAAGATTCAAGACTCAAGATTCTACGATAATTAGCATCAGAGATTATCCTAAATGGTCGTTCTTCTGATACGTACCTATTTATACCTATTACAGTATTAGGTACCTATTCGAATGAGAGAGAGAGTCACGATATTTCCTACAAGCAAAGGGAAAATCATTTGATTTTCCCTAATATAATCGAATCTAATCTAATCCCTAATATAAATAATCTCTAATCTAGGTAAATACTTACGCTGAAAAGTATGTGAAGTCATCCAGATGATACCATCTAAGCCAAATATCAAAGGATTCCAATCCAACGGTTCCGTATTTGAAAATCCAAGGGCGGTATGCACCTCCAACATTTGGTACGTTCACGACCAATTACCCATTCAATTAACGCAATCATCATTGCACTTCATCTCCAGTCCAATTACACACAAAAGACTCATACCCAAAATCCATTACGGAATTTGTTTAGAGGTAGTGCGCGTGGCAAAGCGCAAGCACCGCAAAGCAACCGTGACAGCACAAAGTTTGCGCGCCGGATTGCACCGGTTCCGGGCGGATTAAACCGGATCGGGGCGGGCGCGGGCGGCTCGGAGCGGTTAAAGGCAGTTAGTCAGGTGTGTAAGCAAGGGTGGGAGTGCATTGGCGGCTTTTAGGTCTAGACTTTCAAATTAACATTACGAAATACCTACATAATATTATGATGTTCAGTATTTCAGATTATGTGAAACTGTAACTGAAAAAAAATAAATGTATGAAATACAGACATTAAGATAAGTTTACTAGATAAATAATATTTTTAGACACATAATAAGTTTAATGAAATACTCGTATACAGTAGGAAAATTATATAGGTAAGTTCAAGAGTAAGGCGTTAGGTCAATGGAACAGTACATGAAATGCAAACTTCGGCCTTTTTAGCCAAAATTCAGGCGCAGTCTCGATTCAGTGTGCCCCAACCTTAACTAGCATTTAGTCAGGTGAGAGTGGGGCTTACTATCGAATTATTGTCTTTGTGTTGCGGAAGATTTGCGTGTGCCAGATCTTTATTCTAGCTTTCTAGTTTTGCCGCTTTGGGAATCGGAGGGTTTTTGAATTTAGGGTTTTTGGCAACTTTTGGGGGTTCTTTACATTATTTGTCACTTTTAGTTTACATGATTTCATGAATTGTTATTTTTGAAGGCTTTGCCAAATGTTTTAGGTAAGTTAATGAATTTTTAGTCATTGCACAACATTTTCCTACCTTCGCCTGTAATTATCTTATAAGATACAGTAGAATTACTAATAATAATGAATCTACCACGAATCTGAGATAAATATATATTTGACAGGGTATCCTAGCTATAAGCTTTGAGTGTGAAACGTTTATTTATAATTATAATTAACTCCAAGTCAGAGACTATTTAGACTGCCTGTACATTCTGGCCTGATGAATATCGACTTTTCTCAAACTCTTACGTATAAGTATATAATTAACTATGTAACACTTAGAACCTCGCATGGGAAATATGATTAAGATTAAATATAAACACTAAGCAGTGATAATTCGATCTGTGGTATATTATGGGGTATATGTCTTTTATGAGCTAAGTAAATAAAAAAAATAGTCTGCTGAAGAAATTCGATGGCGTATAATTATGAATCCATCAACCCGCACTTAGCCAGAACGTGGTGGAACACGGCCTAATCACCCTTCGAGCGTAGACCTGTATCGCAGCAATTGGAAAATTAACGGTTAAATAGAAAGTAAATTATAGTCCAATTTACTATAGGTAGGTTGTTTCCCATGTTAATTTACTGCAAAGGAGAGCGCCAATTCCAGCCCATTCCTATAGATTCAGCGCAGTCTATTTAGTATTTAGTACAACTATAAACCTTAACTCACACTAGAGCCCCCTTCCACCAATCATCGAACAACTGCATTCCGACGTGTGGATTACCGGTATTTACTGCAAATTAACTCGCCAATTGATGGGCCATGATCGCCTAATGCCGCACGGCCATTATATTAAATCACTGGATACCACCTGGACAATGCCGGTTGATTTAATAGCTGGGCAGCTTGTTTACAAGAGCGGTGTCCGGGGAAGGAAGTCTGAGACGGGCTCGGAGGCACTTGAGTGGATGAAGTTAGCTCGGATTTGGTTAATAGTTAGCAGGTATAGGCGCCGCAAAAGGCATGTGATGTTTGATATCTAACTGTACGCTGTAATAATGATCGTGGTAGATCTCAATTAGGTCTCAACAGCACAGGATCGCACAGTATTAGTCAGTATGTTATCGGAAGGACAAAGAACTACAAATAGTATACTTTTTATAACAGGGCTTTACCGTGGACCGTGGTGCAGATCCTGGTAGTTTCTTATAAGACAACCATTGTGATTCTATATGGTACTCTTTTCAGTGGCTTCAAAACTCTGTCACTGGCTGGACTTAAACTTGCACAAACTTACTTTTAAAACCTTCGCAGAACGTGCGTGAAGAATTAAATTCCTCGCAAACACTGAAAGAACACTATAGTCCTATTTCACGAAATATTTTTACCTTCTCGACGACACCCTTTTCAACAGCAACAAAATTAAACAAATGAAACGTCCAATGAAGAAATACCTTTAAAACAAATGGGCAATTAATTTACAGCGTGCGATTCGGCAAGTCGGCCATTTTTCTCTAGCTAACGGTTTAATTGATTAACAGTAATTCACTGCGTCTCGGCAGTGTACAAATTGCCCGACCATATCTCAGGGCGACAACGGCCTATCAATAAGGCCTGGCTGCAGTGCTGAGCGGGACAGTAAGGACAGTTCTCACATCTTCTTTGAGGATCTCTTGACTAAACTTATGCACCCTATGTAGGACACAAAAGAGCAGCAGTCGTATTTTAAAACTGATTAGAATCGGCTTCGTATTGACACTTAAAGTAAACTCCAGGTGTCACAATGAAGTCAATCCCGATCACCAGTCAGTTAAATGATAAGGCTGCAGAACAGTTTATGCGTTGACCACAACCCTCTCTACAACTGTAAAAAGCTACAATGTTGAACAACGTAATGATTGAAGTGAGAACTCATTCTTTTAAAACATCGTTCGAAAGCTACAGTACCTACTCCAAATCACTTGACCCATTTCAAAAGCATGAAATCCCGAAATAAGCTCCTCGGTGTAATAAAAGTCGGTGACGTCAGATAGAATGAACATCGTCTACTGCTCCTCCCTCCTGTAGTGCAGTGTGGTGTAGTAGTAAGGCCTGCGTCTTGCCAATACGACTGGTAAATTGAGACGAGCAATTTACGACGCCTGTAACTATTGTGCAGCTGATATATCTGCTGGTGGCCTGCTGATTGGACATGCTGGGCGTTTGAGGTGCGCCATAGCTCAAGAAGCTGCGGTAAAGTGGTGCGGACTATTATTGACAGGGCTGTCCTGTTCGTATCATAAGGTATTAGAAGCAAATTGATCTTACTGAAAAGAAAACTAAAGCTTACGTCAAGTCATTTAAGTAAGGAGACATTTTGTAAAAATTAATGAAATAAATGGATGAAAAATGTATTTTTGGTTTTTGGATTGACAAGCTAGACGTGTGAATACTCACTCACATGTAGCTTAGCTATGTTTTTGGTCTGAAACTGCAAGGTCGTAGGCCCAGCAGCACGGTGTACGAAATGTACGAGCATCGGCTAGTTAGTTTTAAAATAAAGTAAATATTTTATGTTATTACAGAGAAGTTGTTGAGTTGTCTAAACTCTCCACCATAAATACGAAAACCTTAAATCAGACAAATCTCTCAACTATGACCTAAATATCTCACGTCTCAAGAGTTTGACCCGAGGCATGATTATTTTGTGATGAATATTCATAGTGAGTATTTGAATATTCCTTCAGAGGGGCAATGGAGTGAGTGAAATCGGAGCGACGGCGTCGGTCCCTCTTCGTCTGCCGTCTTCTGTTGACGAATGTTGTTTACTCAGAGGTGAAGTATTGACTAGACGGATGTGTCTCAACTCAGTCTTAAGCGTATGCTGAGACGGCAGGTGACGCAGGACTGAGTCCTGCGTCACCGTTTCAGCCGTTTCTGCGTGAAAGAGTAACAAACGTACAGACGTTACAGCTTGAAAATGTAATGTTTTTGTCTACACTTTTTGTCGCTCCGTCAACCTAGTCCTTCTCTAAGATAAATCATAGTTCAGCCTCCTTCGATTACCTTCTTGCTTACAATGATCTGTCAAGCAGCATTAATCTACCACACACAGTAGTGCGACAGAGGCCGTGGTCACCATTCTTCATTAGCACAAAGGAGCTGCCCTTTTGTTTCGCAGCCGTTCATTTGCGATTGTTCAGTACCCTGGCTTGGGCGGACTTATTCTGGAGTTGTCCGGTCCGGAACTAGGAGTGAATACACCTAGAATATTGGTACTGGCTGGCTAGTACTATGCTAATATTTTGAGATTTGGATCTGAGATGCATTAAAATGTACACGGTATATTTCGATTCAAAACGTTTAAATTTTAATGAATAAAACGGTTTCTGCTCAAAACATCGAAGGTTTTTGTTATACTCGTAAAGACTCCTTAAAGTTCATGCCAGTAGTTAGTACTACGCACTGCATTTTTGTACTGTGTAGGACGTGTAGGTACAAAACACATTTTACCCATTTTATTATAAAAGTTATTATAGTAGAAACAAAATAAAAATGATCCTATTCAGATTTGAATAGGCCATAAACCAAAATCGAGAGCCAACCTTCCATAATAGTCGACTTGTCGCTCGGACGTGATCCCTGTCAACAAATCTACTGCGAGAGTCGTCAGCCGACAACAATGGAGTGATTAATGGACTTCTTGCACTCGCCAGGCGATCTGATACAAGGGCGCGTGTTGCTCTGAAATTGAAACTTGAATGTCTAATTGATGCTAAGTACACAACGAGCTAAATGCTATTAGATCAAAGCCAAAAAACAAATGCAGCTTTTTACAATAGATATTTACATCAAAATTGGAGCGGATAAATAAAAAGATACATAATAAAAAGACAAAAAAACATATATTTAAACAATCTTTTTGCATTGTCATCGGAGTTACACAATATGCCAGGGTGTAGGTATCAAACGGCTCAATCGTGATGTGATTCATGTGAGATGTGGTTCAAAATTCAGTTGCAAAATTTGACCTTAATAAACTTACATACATTGCAGGTTGCAAGTTAAATAAAAGGTTAAACAAACAGACACGTCAAACTTATAACACCCCTCTTTTGCGTCGGGGGTTAAAAAGAAAAAAAGTAGATACGAGTATGAATTAAAGAATCAGGCTTTACATCGGAAGTTCACCTTCAAGAAACAGTATAATTTTGTTTGTTCGTTTTTTGTCTGTCAATCTTATTCAACACACAAAACATATCTTGAAGAGAACATTTATGACCAAAACAGAACATTTCCAAGTGACCAAAGTCGACTTATCCCGTCGAGTCGTATCAGGCGGTCGTCATCAGAAGTCAAGTCGGGATTAGTCCACGTCGCCCCATGTCCGACTGACGGCCAACACTCGGACACTGTTTTATCTCTTAAAAGCTTGCGTATCTTGTAAATGTACATCTATGGTACAGTTCGCTATATTTATTTGGTTTTTAAATCGTTTGGATATAGAATTACGAGTAAATCAGATCAGGCTGCGGTGGTAAAATAATAAATATAATTTTCAAATTTGGTAAACCTTTCTGTATTCTTTAATTCAAAGAAAAAAAACACAAAAGGTATTGAATACTATACAGTACTATTACTTGTACAGCATTTACAGTGTAGTATTCAATACCAGTTGGGAGAGTAGATATGACTTTATGAATTTCAAGTCATTTAGTCATACAATTTTAAGATTTTTTTGTTAAGAAGAGGCACATTTTTGATATCGCTGAGAGCATCAGCGGGTGCCTCCCCTGGGTTCCCTCGTCTTCTAAGCACAGCAGCCTGAATAGGTGAGAAGTAGCTTGGTGACTGCTCGTCACCAGGCAAGCTGCCACGGCCCAGCGCTGGGCCACCGCCGGTCGCGATTCATACCCCGATCTAAGGTACGTCAATCCCGCACTCCGGACGCCAAACTAACCCACAAGGAGATATATTTTTTCTTGGTCATAAGTTTAAAATGGACTTATGAATTTTGGCGCCCGAGGCCGACAAGACTGTACCAATCAAGGGCCGCGACTAACGGGTCAGTCGATGAAGAAACCCAGAGGAAGACCGAAAGTATTGCGTCGGAGTTGATACACTAGTCGAATGGACGAAAAAATATCGTTTGCGCGATGCAGAACTCTGACTTTAACCATCGATTACTCGATCATTTTAGCACGGATCGACGTGAAATTTCGGTTACGTGTTTAGTTTTGGGTTCTGCGTTGATTTTAATTAAAATTTTGCGAACTTTAATTCAGGATTTAGAGTATTGGCGATTGTGATATTTTCATCAGCACGCGCTGTGATTGGTTGACAAGTGAGTAAACGAGACATCGCGGTGAGAAGTCGCTGCTCGCTAACCGCTATCCATGATGTGAGGACATGACAAATATTTTTTGAGCTCTATTGTTCTCGGTATAAGGTTTTGTTTAAACTTGCATTGTGAAGTACGTCTGACTTCATTGATGTATTAGGTACATACACAGACAGACATAGATGCATACATAGATGTTCTACTTTATCCTTATTCATTACTCATACGCTTGAACGTGATATTACTTTTAACGCTTTGACAATAATTGTTAATGAAAAAGCGTGTGTTTTTGTCCATTGTTCGTATTATTATTTTTGCAAAGGTTTTTGGTAGGTACCCTTTTTTTGGGAAAAAAGGATATTAATTTCTTTACAGAGACTTAAATTATATGAATAAATTTATATACTTTAATTAAAAACTAAAATAGGTAGCTACAATATCAAAAGTTGCACTTCCGGTATGGGTCTACTGTTGAGACAACTAATTTTTTTATTATTTTTTTGTAATTACACAGTGCGCAATAATCTAATTTTGATTTTGAGCAGTTCTACCTAAACTACCTACGAGTACAAGTAAGTACTCTTTTGATTTGTACCTAATACTCCAAGCAAAGTATTACAATTGTGATAAAACAAGGGATACAAGCTTATCAGAAGCCCACATTTTTTGTTTGGAACCGTCATTACTAACATAATAAATTCATTTCGAGACAAAAAGAGACCTTATTTCAGTCCAATAGAGCTTAAGTTGAAATGAATCCTACCTAATAGTCATGATAACAGCTAACTTCCACCGTGATGACGCGAAGGCTGAGCAGCCAATCACAACGAGCGCTGCTCTATACGTCACGTTTGCTAATACTCTAAAACCTGAATAATATTGCATGTTGTTTTTAATACAATTAACAGACAATACTATTATGTGATACACATTAAAATTTCGCGTTAATTTGTGCTAAAGTCGCTTAGTAATCGATGATTAAAGTCAAGGTCCTGCATCGCGCAAACGAAATTTTTTCGTCCCTTACGCTACTATGTCAGCTTCGACGATTGACTATCGGTCTTCCTCTGGGTTTCTTCATCGACTGACCCGTTAGTCGCGGCCCATGATTGGTGCAGTCATGTCGGCTTCGGACGCCAACAAAACTATCTACTGAACCATTGCAATGATCACTGCAATGATTTAGTTTAAAAGTTAATCCATAAATTTAGATATGTTTGGAGGCTTCTAATGGGTAAGTTTGGCGTCCGGAGTGCGATATAGACCAGTGCCTTGAATCAGGGTATGGATGCGCGGCCGGCGGTGGCCCAGCGCTGGGCCGCGGCAGCCTGCCTGGTGACGAGCAGTCACCAAGCTACTCCTCACCACTCAGGCTGCTGTGCTTTTAAGACGAAGGAACCCGGAGGAGGCATCCGCTGATGCAAGTAGCGAAATTAAAAATGCCTCTTTCTAAAATTCTGACTAAATGATTCAACTCATTAAGTCATACCCACTCTCCCAACTGGTATTGAATACTGCACTGGACATTCAACAGTGCGGTATTCAATACCTTTTGCGGTTTTGTTTTAGAGTTTAATTTTATTTGACAAATATATAAGATAGCTCTAATGAAGAGTTTTTAGGACGTCTAATAAGAAGACGGTCCGTCGGATGGTAAGGTAGTAACCACATTTAAATAAAAAAAAAAAAACGTAAACTGTAGCATTATGAAGCGATGTCACATGTACACAAAAATAAATAACACTAGAAATAATTCATACCACTTAATCGCATACAAAACCTACGCGTAACTAAATACAAATACAATAAAGCGAGTCAGTCTCGACTCGAGCCGGCAGAGACAGAGACAGACAAATTCGCCACATTACCATGTCCTGACGCAGTGAGCTTACATAAATCACCCGGGTTGCCTTGTAAAAATGCTCTTCTCACACGCGTGGAATGAGGGACAGTTATGCATGTTCCTATTTCCAGTGACAGTAGCGTCTGACTGTGCGAGTGAGCTGTCGTTGACAGTTGTCACCCTTTGGTGCTTGGCGCCCGGGGTGGATCGCCCTTGCCACTCCACCAAAAACAGAATAAAAGAAAAAATTAAAAAAACAAACAGTCGAATTGTGAACCGTCTCCTGTTTAGAACTCGGTTAAAAGGTTGCTAGTAAAATGTCAGTGAAAAAGTTAAACATATACCTAGCACAGCTTAAATAACCTGCTGACACAGGTGTCTTTAAAATAACTTCGTCAATTTTTATTAGCTTTCCGTTTTTTGTTTGGGTCAAATCTTGCAGTTAAACTAGCTGAGTATGAACCAACGTCCGATTAAGCTAAAATTTGACGTACCTGTGTAACTCCGATGATAATGTAATAGCAGCTTGCTTTTAAGAATATCGTTTTTTACATCTGTGATTGGCATCATAGTGACTCGTATAATATAAATAGTTCCTTTTTAATATTTATGTGGTAATTTTACTTCGTCCCGCGACCGACGCGGTGAGTTGTGTATTGGTGAGTTGATCCGCAGTCTCTGCAGGTGGTGGTAACGTCAAAAATGTCATCCAATTGTACCAACCCCGGCTTCTGCTTTCCAGCGCGCCTACTGTAAAACGTACACCTGGTTTTACAGAGGCATGTTTATGTGTACGGTCATCCTCAGGTTGGCGCGTCTGGTAGTATGTCATCGTTATTTTTTACTTAGTCTGATATAATGCGCTGTTTATGGCCTGAAATGAGCTGAGTGCGGATTATTTGGAAGAATGAGAGGGTAGTTTTGGAGTTATGATTTAGGTGCTTTGTTTTGGTATCGATTGTAACTTTAAAAGATTGTGTAAAGGACGCTTTTAATTATTATTCATTGCTGCGTTTCACGGTTGTACCGTCTTTCGAAATAAGAAATAAGTGTCTTATGTCCAATTTAATGACACTACTTCCATGAAGAATCTCAATAAGGTCAGGTCAGTTTCTTAGAATTGAAAAGAAAATACATTTGTAGGGAAAAAAGTAAAGGCCGAGATTTACACTCTTTACAAGATTAGTATGATTTTACCACTGTCCAATGTCCATGATAGATCCATCGCATATATGCGAGACGCTTCCATCCTATATGCGATAGGTACGTTTACTATCAGCCGCATACCATGCTCGTCTTTCAAAAAACAAAACAAACCAGCCAAGCAACGAAACTAATTCTTCTCTTCACTCCCACATTAAACATCACACATGAATCAAAAACTATCCCTAATCGTACCTAAATCATGCAGCTTATCAATTTATGGTCCCGTGTATCGAAACTTGCACATGCAGTCTGAAACCGGCCAAGTTTGACAATAAATTAAAAGCATAGATATTCAGTGTTGCCCGCTTGCCCGAAATAGATGTTGCCAGTATGTAAATGGGCGTTATTGGTTCGATGTTCATTAATTAATTACAGCGCTGTGTTGCCATGCGGATTTCCCCGGCGGCCATAAATACTGGTGATTATGTTTAATAATAATAATATTTGCGGATGGCTGCTGAAATGTGGCGGGAAAAATTGGGTGGGAACTCGGAATGGCAAGGTGTCTTTAATACAGGGTTATAGGGAAAGGGTATGCTAAGTCGAAAAGGGCACATAGTACTCCTCATTATGAACAACTTTTACTAAGGGACTAACATTGAAATTGAGAAATAATCAGCTGTTCTGTCCTACACATTTTGTCGAGCGACATTGAAATTTTTCTATGGAACAGCTGATTTTTTTCCATGATACAGAGCAGGTTTCAAAATAAAAATAAAATGGGTTTATACACTGGTTTATTTTATACATCCTATAGTTTTGATGCTTAAAACCTCTGCGTGGCCGAGAACCTAACCAAGGACCTTTAGATAACGTTCTTCTTCTTCTTCTTACCTCTAGCATAGCTTTTATTGAAATAGACATACTCGTAGTATAAATTCAATAAAAAAATGCAGATTACATAATTATTACGCTCTATTTTCAAAGAAATTAAAATTAATTAATTCATTCATTCATTTTCATTTTCCAACTGTTTTAGTTCGCTGTAGGTTATCGGTTACTATTAGGTACTATTCGGTGCTATTACTACCAAATGTGATTCTACTTAGTCAGATTTTTTTGTAATTTGTTTGGTGTGCACTATGGTATGTATATGATATTCTATTTACTTTTATAATTTTAATATTTTTTGCGTTTACGTTGTTCTATTACATACAGATTTATAAAAAAATCTATCAAATACGCACAACGTATTTTTGGACAGAACTTATATCACTAAATCTACTAGGGGTACTGATCTATAGTTTAAATTCCAAACTTTAAACACAGAGTTTTCAACTGTACCTAAGTGATTGATAATCTTCAAAGTTCTCTAAACATCACACGTCGAGTGATCGTGGCCCCATTACCCCACATAATTAGTCCCATTGGAGCCCCCTGCCACAGTCAAGCAGCAGTTAGTACGAGCCCCTGGCCCCAGGGTCCGGCACTATTAATCAATGGGCCACTCGGCTCCTTTATGTCAATCTGTCCGTTTGTCGTGTTTTTGCCACTTTGAGGTGACAGTTCGGCCTATTGTGAAGCGATGAATAGGCTTGTTGGTTTTTGGGCTTCATATAGATTATTGTAGGTAATAGTTAGTACCTGCAAGAAAAGTGAAAAAATTGACTTCAAAGATGTGATGGTGTAAAGATTGATTTATCCTAACTCCATGAAAAAATCAGTATGTGATACAGCTTTTAACACCTGCAGTTGACTTCGTTAATATCTTTGACAAGTAGATTAACGATATGATTATAAAATGTATAAACTAAACTAGACTAAAATTTAATGTAAGATACATTAAGCGCGAATTTAATGTAAGATACATTAAATTCGCGCTTTGAGAACTAGAACATCACTAAGCAGGCGAAAAAAGCATTTCAAAAATATGTAATTGCAAAATATGTAAGTTGAGGCACCTGTTACATGAAACCATCAATGTTTAATTACTACCGATATCTACGAAAATACAATCAGATATAGAGATGTTCAGGAATGTTTGAAAATAACTTCCTTTTTTGAAGTCGGTATCTTTACTTAAACTGTTTGGCTCAGCGGTAGTTGGTATATCCGGTATATAAGCCAGAAATCCTAGGATCGATTCCCGGTCGGGCAGATGTTTGAATGATGAATTAAATATCTGTTCTGGGTCTAGGTGTTAGTTCTCCTTGTGTTTGTGTATGTTCCATGACTTCCCCGACACAGGGTATCCTAGTGTAGCTATGAGTGCGAATGCGAAACGTATATTTTTTTACTAGCTGCACCCGACGATTTCACCCGCTGTTTTTTTTTTTACTTTTAAACGTTCCTTGAACTTCCACAAATATTTCAAGATTAAAATTAGCAAAATCGGTCCAACCATTATCGAGTTATAACCAGACAAACGAACAGCGATTGATTTTTATTTATAAGAAGATTATTTTTACCTATTAAGCTTTGAAGATTGGAGCATGTTCTACCTAGCGACCTATTTAACTTTTCCTCAACACTATACAAGAAAAACATCCCTACAACGTAACGTACACCGAGTGACCGTAACCGTCACCTGAGATACCGCCACCTGGGACCGAATTAACGGGACATGTTTATGGCACCGCCATAATTACGGAGCCGCACCACTCTTCGGGATTACGGAGAATGATGCTTCAGCTGGATAAAACTTGTTGTTTAACGCGAAATTCCTGTTATGTGTGAATTAGAAGGTAGGATAGGTGAACTTTTTCTTGACGTCTACACTTTTTAATAACAAGTTTTACCTCAGTGAAGGATTTCACTTCACTCATATCTGTAAAAACTTGTTATCATTCTGAGTCTTGGGAAACAAATTTGCATTTGTTTGTTTGTATATTTGTTTCTATACCTTGAGTACGATTAATTCGACCTGCGTGAAATACAAATACAAATTTATATATGACGTTTAGCATATTATTATTTATTTATTTATTTTTTATTTATTTATTTATTTACAAAAGCTTACCACTATCCTTACAGGGAATCCCCAATTCGATAGGGCAGCAACATCATAGAACTTATCTTATGAGAACGTATCGATGATACCTCACCTTCAAAATCGGTAAAATTATTTAGGCTTTGGAAAATAATAGAAACACGCATGCATAGGGAGGGAGTAAAGCGTAATATTTCAGGTGTAGATATACACTTGAAAATATAACCCCTTTTCAGGGCTGTCGTGTCTACAAAACCTCGCGACCATCCATAAAAATAACTCGAATATCCGCTACCAGCCCAGTCGATCAAAACGTCGATAGTGATCGAGTGTTGTTCGACCACTTTTTGTCACATAGTGCCAGTTGCCACCACAGTGCCAGTTGCCACCATTTTAGATTGCAGTGTCACCTCGCATGACGAGCTTGAAAATATTAACTGGACAGGTAACAGCTGGGCTAGTGTGGAGAAACGGGAAAGGGTCAAATAGTAATTTTCATTCATTCATTTTATTCATTGCATTCAGCTGCAAAGAGTTCGTGAATATAGGTAAGTTGGTACAGATTTGAGTAAGTAATTACAAAAATTAAAACTTAAAAAAGTCTATTCCAGACTATTAGTTATCTTCGATCACCAAATGTAGTCAAACATCGAGCCTATCAATAGATCATTTAATCATATAAAATCGAAAACATGATATAATATATTACATTTCCATAGATTTTATTTAACTTCAATAAATAAAGCTCAGTCCACACTAACCGGGCGGTCACCGCGCGGCTATCAAAAAATCGTAATTGATTTTTTCACGGGCGATGCGTCAAGCGCGAACGCAAATGGCTTACGTCGGCCATATTGAATTAGTGCGTGGACGACGACGATGTCGCGCGAACATAAAATCTGTAGAGACGTTTTATCGTAAAAGATTAAGTTTGTTTTTGGAATTTGATTTCAATTTTTTTAACGTTCAGGTGTTGCAATATCCATTTTGAATCTAGTACATCCTGAGTTTATTTGTGACAAACTATGTTTCATGACAGTGAAACAAATTACAAACGTAACGTGCATAGAAAATCATTGTGGAAATTCTGTTTTAAGTAACATGATATCATATTATTATCATGCTTGTATTTAAATGTAAAATTGCGTCCCTACCTTAACTGATAATATCCATCCTGAACAAGCAATGTTCTTATAAGTGTTAAAAAATGGAATAAAAAAACATGTCGCCATAGAATTAAAAAATATTTTTATTTTATGAATTTATCTAGGCGACTCTACAGCATTTTGTTCAGCGCCAAAATTCACTCATAAAATTAATTAAAAAACACTTCACGCCGGTGATTCCGAACAAATTGATGGAGAGCGCGACCTGTGACGTCACTAATGGAGCCGCACTGTTGCTTTTTTCATCATTTTTCTCGCGGTAACCGTGTTAGTGGGTTTTTGAGGGTAATCGTAATTTTTTGATGGACTTTATGTAACTTTATTATGAATGTTTAATTAAAACTTTTAAACTGACATGAGTCATTAAGGTGTGGGTTTTGTGACGCAATTCGCAGCTTCTTTTTGTGGAACCGTATTATGAAGTGTTTACTCACAAAATATTTGTTTTAGATAGACCCTAACTGCATCCCACGGTCATACTCGCATTTTCCTGCTTTCAAATTTGTCAGAATAAATAATCTTATGCACCTAAGTACTTCCTTATAAAAAGATAACTACTATTTCCTTGCCAAACAAACCAAACAAGCTTCCTAATCTCAGGCCACGAATTCTGACAGCTAATGGTCGGTCCACAACAACTCCGGTTGCCGTGTCCGCCGATAACTCGGCCGGTTTACTGCACCGGCTCCCACCGCAATGTATGGCTCGTGTATAGCCGCCTTAATTAAACTTCGCAACTGATCGGCCAGTCTTTACGTCTCTCCGATGAGTGTAAAGTCGGGTTTTTATGGTTTTGCTGGTTTGGCTTCAGCATTTTGGTCTGCTCTAATGCTGCTGTGGTTTTGAACTGTGATTGTAAAGGAGTGTCATGGATGTACTCCTTAACATATAGTGCAAAGATTAGATTACTTACCTGCGTTGGTTTTATGGAACTAAGTATTGTTGTAAGAAGGTTTGCAATCCTATTTTTACAATTATCAAAGTCTCATTTTCCATTAGCACAAGGCACAGGTTTTGCTTGCTTCAAAAATTTTACGCTAATCCAACACTCTGTAAATATATTAGGTACATTATTAAAATTTTGATTGGTTCTTCTATCGATTTGTTAATTAGAAGCGTAGCTAAGCAGCTCGGGCATGAAGGGATTGACGTTTTGAGAATGAAGCCTCAGGCAACGTACTAGGTGCACAGGTGCAATCCTATGAAGCTCTCTGTGTCCTCTCTTAAGCACAAAGGCTGGTCTCCGAGGGAGTCTAAGTAAATGAAGCCAAGCCAATCACAAGCCAGGCCATCACATAATAAAAAAAGTTTGTGAAACTCAACACAACCTGATTGCAATTAACGTCACCGACCCCAACCCCAACCCCAACGTCAGCGAGTATTTTCTTAAGATTCCCCCTGTCACCAAAAAAATATCCAGCTCAGTTATAACGTACCTACACTACATATATACCTACATACGCAAAGAAAAAGAGACATGTTCAAAACACAGATCTACATCATCATAACATACCGCTCTTGACGTCTCGTGCATAAGTTCCCGTCTTCCATCAGATATTCTCAATTACCGCTGGCTTGAGTCGCGATATTGCGCGGCACATAAATTGACAAACTGTCCAACTCTCAACTGGCAGGAATAAGTTCCGCTTCCGGTCAGTGGACGAACGGTGGCGACGGACGGACGACTTTTGCTGCTAGAAACGTGAACGTGACCCACATCTATACCTCTTTTTATACCTCTTCTATCTACATTTCACATGTAAGTAGGTAGTAGTTATTTTACTAAAGTTTTATAAGCATAATCAAATTATGGAGAACTTAATTGGCATATTTACATGACTAAACTATTTGACATTTAGACATTATTCTAGATTGCGAGATTTGTAAGTAAAACAGTAAACAGTGATAAGTAAACGCTGTGATGTGCTGCGTTCCGCTTCCAATTGACCTTAAAATTACGTACCTACATTGAAATTTACTTCGAATTTTATTATACCAGCATATTATTATATTTTTTGTTAAAATTAAACACGGGAATACTCACGTAAAAATTAAGTCGTCTACTACGACTAGTTTCGGTCGCAATTCCCGTGTTTAATTATAACAAAAATGTGTGAAAACCACGTCAGTTTCCATAGTATATTATATTATATATATATATATATATTATAGTTGTTAAAAATAGAGAGCGCAGTTAAAAATAGTAGCGTACCTAAACATGAGGTAAGTGCTACTTTTTTAATTCTTGTGATTTAGAAATGTCACAAGGTAAAAAAGATGTCGTCTCTTGTCGGAGCCAAGACACAATTTAGAGCCAATATCCAACAAAGTAAGATTTTTTAAAATTATTTTATACTAAACGCAGCGTTCACTCGCCGTTTCCCCTCCCGTGTGTCCCCGCGAGGGCCACAGCAGTGATTTAGCCTCCAACTTGGCCCGAGTCCTGCGAGGTCCAGCCCGTTGTTTGCCTAATGAACCGTGCATTTATATTTGTTTGCCGTGTAGGTAATTAAGTTATGTGTATGTGTGAGGTATCTGTGTGAGTGAAGATAGTCGATAGTGACAGGTTGGGGGGATGGACGGAGTCACTTCCCATCCCACTAAGAATGAGAAATACCTATACAGGGTTGTAAGGAAATGGTATGATAAGTCGGCCCCGAAAAGGGCCCATAATACTTATAATTTTAAGAAAACTTTTACTATGGGACCAACCCGAAATTCGCGAAAAAATAATCAGCTGTTCCATACATTTAACAGCTAATATTTAATTCGCGAATGTCGGGTTGGTGCCGTAGTTAAAGTTGTTCATAATGATGAGTATTATGAGCCCATTTCGGTTTAGGTATACAGGGTCATAAGGAAAGGGTATGCTACCTATCGGTTCGCTGGTCGGGTGGCATTGTGAAGGCAGTGGAAAAAATGGTGCGCTAAAATGACATTTTATTTGATAGGCTTATTACGTTTGATTGCAAATTGTACGTGACTAATTTGTCTGAAGAATTAAATAAAACAATTCAAAAAAATATTACAATATTTTTATTTATCACAATAACTTATACAATAAAGATATTTATATCACAACCGTTTTACAATCATTTATTTTACAAATAGGTACCAACATATTGTATTTTACATTAGTAAATTAATAAACAGCGAAACAAATAGTTTTCTACCTATTTTATATTCTATATTTTATTATCAATATTCTAAATGTTTATTTTGCTAAACATTTAAATTTACAATTAATCTTTCTACTAACAAGTTTATTCTGCTAAACTTTTACAATCATAATAATATTAGAGCAAGCTAAAAACAATTACTTAAAAATAAATAACCTACCTACTTACATAGAATAATTTAGTCGCTTTCAAAAAGGTGTACCCTCACAATCCTAATCACTCTTATCAAACGCTTTGCCGCCCCAAAACTCGGCCAACTCTTTAAACCTGTCACAACACTCTCTCTTCCTTCTCGGATTCTTCACCACGGCTGGGCTATTCAAAATGCTGCTAAACTTCCTCACTAGCGTTGTTACTGATTCTCTGGACATTTCATTATCAGCATCTTCAGAATATGTTGCCATGCTGGCCATGGTCACGCTTAACTGTTGGAACGCTTCATCTATGAACTTATCTATGTCATCGCTGTCGCTCTTTTCCTTTTCCTCGTCTATAATCTCCGTGTCATCGAAGGAAAGACCCCCAGTGCTGATACTGCAGCTCACGCGTTCTGGAACCTTCTTTTTAATCCGTATCGTGGACGTCGCAGACGACAGCTTTTCAACTGATCGAAAAATGTCGTCAATTTTATCGCAAATATCGTCGACAGATGCCGCAGAGATGATCTGACCGCTGATGTAGTAGAACTGCTTTATTGCCATCTCTTTCACTGCTTCTCTGTCTAAATCTTGAAGAAATTCCTTATAGTCCACAACAACGGAATCTTTTGAAAGTTGCCGATCGATTTTTTGACGCACTTTTTGGAGCAGGAACGGTGAATCGAAGGTTGTCTTTCTTAGATCGAGTGAACTGAAGACTGGCGTGAGTTTTGACGGAGAGAAGTCTTCTTCCGTTTCAAGGTCGACTGGTTTCCAATCTTCTTCTAGCTTCATCCATTCTTCGTTGATGGAGAGGATCGATTCGGCGTCAATAATGGTAGACATGTTGACTCCGCGAGTGTCAGCGTACAACTGAGGGCTAAATGTATTTCGTGAGTATTTAAAAGGTAAATATGTCGCTCGCGCATTGTTTGTTCTAATGATGACGAGTTTTATCTCTTTCTTTTTTATTGTTTAACAAAATTAGTTAGAAAAGGTGATAATTAAGAGGATTATGTAACTTAATTAAGAAGCTAATGGTGTGAATTTTTGCATTGTATTTTAGTTTGTACTTAAGTTATTATATCATGGAATGTTAATGACGATTTTGGAGACTGTGTTCTTTAGGAAAGAACAGTAACTTAGTAAATATGATTGTTTTATAATTATTGCTATTATGGAATGGTCGTATGCTATTTTTTGTAAGCATTTACGATCTTCTTGTTTTAAATTTTAAGCTTAATTTTTTTAGACACGGATAAACAAAGTAAAAAGTATAAAATAATGTCCAGGATACTCGAGGTTACGTTTTACTTTTAAATCCTACTAGAAACTCCGTATATTGTCTAGGCTCGCTGAAAAAAATTAAAACCCATGGATCCTATAAAAATATTCTAGCTTAAGAGCTTAAGATGGTTTACGAGTCTAGAAATGAAACTAGTTCTGTATATATCAAGCTTGTTACTTTAACACAAGCTTGCTATCCTAGCTCAAAAAAACTAAAGGTATCCCGGACATAACAGACTACAATTTTAAGTCACTAAAACTCCCGCGCAAACTAAGAAGCCTCAGCTAGTCGTTTCTAATTACGTTCATAAGAATGTTCCAGTAAACATACTCGTTACTGCAATTAACACCGTTACTACCGTAATTTTAATTAAGCACCATAATAATGCAAATATAACGTGACTGCGAGAACGTCACATGTTATAGGTATAAACAAGGCGCCTCTTGCGAACAACGAGCGCTGTCGCTTGTAATAGCTTTCGAATGAGACTCGGATTTATAACGGTTATATTATCTACTGTTATAAGGTGAATACGAGATGTTTTTCTGTGTTTTGAAAGTTTGTATTGGTTAAGGGTTAGGCGTTGTTGAAGGTTTTAGGCAACGGTAGGCGTGACGTCAAGAATATCAAGATATAGTTTGGCGGTTGTTGTTTGACAAACAATTGGAAAGGCGCAATGGCCTTCTGTGTAATAAATTAGATAGTTTTTGAACTTGCGTTATACTCGTCATGAAGTTAGTTTAACTTTTGTTGTACTGGAGATGAATGGTTCTGTTCTTTGGTCAATTGAAGTTAAAAAAAATATTACAAAGTGTGGTAAGTAAAGCAATTCAGGCCGCGGCAATGCACATAGAAATTTAAACTTGAATTTATTGTAACTAAAATTTACTAATTATAGCAATACAACTTTTCAATTTTTGTTTTAAAGAAAAGGACATAATATACACCATATTAAATGTAAACACTGAAAAGCCGTTTTTGTACAGTATTATAGTTACATTCAGAAACTATTGACAACCGATTCCACTTGGTCACTTTCTGATCGCTCCGCCTCATATTTTCACCGCCATTAATTTTATTTATTACTTTATTAGACAAAGAATATTAACGTCTCCCATAAGCCTCCCGGAAAACTGTCACATAATAAGCATACCATATATCCATTTAACGACTCAGAAGACCGGGCCCAACAATCCGTGAAGGAATAAACCAATAAAACAAGAATATAAATAAAAATAACTGCCCCGCTGTAAATAATATTAGAGTACTTCTGTACAGTGTGTATATCATTTGAGGCTCAGGGTTGGATGTCACAGCGGCTGAATTATGGCGTCACAGAACATAAAATATACAACAAAAACTGTTGGAGAAACAACAGTTTTGCCCCATATTAAGAATGAGCACAAACAGAATGTGGATTTGGAACAGGGCTTCGGTGGAGACGATCTTAAAACATTTTTTATATCAATAAATCATAAATTATGTGACAAACTTAAGTGGCTGGTACCACGAACATAATTACTATTCCTAACGCCATTTTGAGGCAATTGGGATTAATTCTGCTATTACTTTAAAATGACTGGTAATAGAATAAAATAAACAATGGTTTGTGACTTGGGAAGTGTTATTAAACCTACATCTTCTGTCTGAGAACAGTCGCGTTATCTGTACGCATTCGTTGACAGCTTCCTGTAAACTTGCTTAGAGCTTGCATAAATAGACAAAAAAATCTACTGTCACTATTACACGCTGAAATAGTTTGATAAATTTGATACGGAGTTAGCTTATACTCTGGGCTAACACATACTACTTTTAATCCCAAAAAAACTAAATTCTAAAAAAAACTTGCTAATTGATCACAACATTCAAAATTAACTCTTCAAAAACATTTCATTTGAACAGTGACTCCACGTCACCATTAGTCCTGTCCAATACTCGGCCAGTTCACGGGGTAATTCGTTATTTTTATTGTTTTTTGTTATTATGATTCCGTCCCGCGGATTACGGGGTGATACACGACGGTCGGGGATGCGTTTAATTGCCCCCCACGATTTAGCGGAGCCGATAAATAATAAGATTAAGGAGTGTAGTGGGACTCGGGATTAAACTGGGCTGGACTCTCTGAGTGGGAGTGGTAAGTGAGTAACTTTCTATTCTTGGATTTAATCTGTCTTTAACGTGGGGTTGTGTTTTGACCATTTTGAAGGGGTTAAAACGAAGCTTTTAACAAAGTGTTGAGTTTTGCTAATTTCTAAAACCAAGTATAGGTATACAAAAAAACAGTTGTTTGAAAAAGAAGTATACTATAACGCGGGATTCAATAAATTTTTACCTATTAGCTGCGCCCCGCGGTTTCTAGCATAATATGTGTTAATCCAGACCATGAATGAACAAGCTTCATTCCAAATTTCATGTAAATCCGTTCAGCCGTTTTTACGTGAAAGAGTAACAAACATAGGTACATCCATACATTCTTACAAACTTTCACGTTTATAATATTAAGTAGGATTCAAAACAAAGCTATGTCAAGATTTACTTTAAATATAAAGTTCTGCGCAAGAACGCAAGTCAAGCATGAATAATGGATGCATTTTCACACTTTCTCGCTAAATTTCATAAAGAGTGGCTCACGATTTGTAGTAACACTGAACTGACTGACTAAAAGTCTCTGACGGACAAACAGACATGGGCTTTTTCAGATTTATTAAAGTGTGATTGCCAGTATTTATGGCTAATAATAAACTTTTTAATCACGCAGAATGTAATTCCCGGGATTTATGGGTCCGAGACCCTGTATCGGTACATTATCGTAAATTAATTAGCCCAAAATAATGCGCCCCCGTTTCCACGCGCTAGTCATCGGCCGCGTACGGGACGCTTTAATTACGATTGATGGAAAAAATATGCATTATTTTTTATTAATTATTCATTTGGCGAATTAATGGTTTATATGTTTGGTACCGCATGGTTCTGGTACCTGTGTGTACGTTTCTTGAGGTTAAATGTAACATCACAAAATAAATAGATAGAAAGTAATGGGTTCGTTTTTGATATGGATGTACGAATATAAAAATAATAATAAGTACAGCATAAAAACGTTTAATTTAAAATACCCCCGACATTTTCCACAAAAAAAAAACTATATCACTATCGGTTCATCCGTTCGGAAGCTACTCGTAGATGCCCCAGACAGAGACACACAGAAACGTCAAACTTATAACACTCTGTCGTTTTTGCGTCAGGGGTTAAAATTGTGTAGTTATGTGCTGAGCAAACTGTAACACTACATTACTTTATTGTTTACACTTAAAATGCAACTCTTAATGTGCAACAATCTGGTAAGTCGAGCAAAGGCATAGCCGTACCATTTTGTCTCCATGTCGTTTTTCTTTCAGGTAATGCATTCATTCTTTGAAATTACTCATGCTCCAAGGTGAAAACCCCAGGTCGAGCTCGAGGAACGACCCAAGATATAACATACTTAAACCAACATGAATAAAACTAAAAGCATAAACCACTAAACTTCACAAACTGGTCCAATCTCCCCGTATTATAGCAAAAATATCTGTGCGGGCGCGTCGCTCGGTGATCGTATTGATTGCTATTATTTCGAGTCATTAAATCAAAGCAACGACAATCGCGCTCATTATGGCCGACGAGCCATTATACGATGGGAACTGAAGCTTGGAGCGACTGCATTGCGATTGCTGTCAAATTTTATGTGATACATTTGATTTTTATCACTTAAAAAAAGGCCTGAAAACACTACAATTTTTTCGCGGATAAACGAGCGTAAATTATGATTATTATTCACAAAAGTAAAAGTAAATTAAAATATAGGTATTATAAATCATAATGTAATTTACAGTATTTTTTTAAAACCCTCTGTGATTTACCTTAAAAGTAAATAAAACCATTTATTTTAGTTGACGGGTGAAAATCATCACGAACTACTTTGTTCAGATCAATCGTTTACCACTCGATCTTATTAGACAGCTACCGCAATCAACCCCAATTTCGCTATGAATTTAATCAGTCGCCTCGCTACCCGTTGCGCGTTGTTAAAATTTGATTTATGCCACACTGCGCTAGTTTTTGAGCTGATTGTGTTTTAGTTTTATGGTTCAACCGTGTCCCGATAATTTGTTTTGATAATGGCACAAGTAATGCTGGCTTTGTCAGACTTAGATTCATTACGGGCGATTTATTGCGATATTTTGGACGTTTCTGATCGAAACTTTCGTATTTGGTGGGTCTATAAATTAAGAAGTAATTTTGGAGTTGGAGTGAAATGTGGCTGCGTTCGTACGTCTATGTATTTCCTTTTGAAAGTTATTGAAATAGCTTTCGTTTATTTTGTCTTACATACGTAATATGACTTTGTTATAATGACACGAGATTCGTACGTTAATTTTTTTGTTATATTATGATTTTCTAAAACTGGTGTGATTTTTATACCAACTCTTTCAGTAGGTAATTTTTATCATCATTTTGAACGCGTTAATGCATCAATTTCTATATTTGTAGTTTGAAGCACTTGGTGTGTGGTCGTCCCTCAGCTCAGGTGCTGACCCTCCTGAGAAGCCAACTTGTCGGAGAGGGTGGGACGAGGTCACATCTGGGGCTATCTTGTCGCAGTTGCAGGAGGATAGCGTAGGAGTTCACGTGGCCCATTTGAACGCGGCCGCGAGGCCGGAGTCTGGAGCGTGGGTGCGTGCCTTACCATCTTCTCATATGGGTACGCTCCTCGACGACGACTCCCTCCGGATAGCGGTCGGGCTGCAACTTGGGTGCGCCGTGTGTGAGCCCCATGTTTGTGTGTGTGGTGCATGGGTCGACGCTTGTGGTCTCCACGGCTTGGCTTGTGTGAAATGCGCGGGGCGGAGACCACGTCACTTTGCCCTTAATGATATTCTCAGGCGAGCTCTTATTGAAGCAGAAGTACCGTGCACCTTGGAGCCCCCTGGCCTGTCACGGTTAAACGACAAGAGACCGGACGGTCTTACTCTGATTCCCTGGCGGAAAGGTAGGTGCTTGCTGCTTGGTGTGGGACGCCACTTGCGTTAGTACGTTCGCCGCCTGCCACCTGTCCGCGTGTCAGTGCACGGCCGGGGCGGGTGCGGAGGCGGCTGCCAACGCCAAGCGTCTTAAGTACGCATGTTTGGTGTCAGCGTATGAATTCGTTCCTTTTGCCGTCGAGACAGCAGGTTCGTGGGGTTCTGAGGCCAAAAAATTTGTGGCTGAGCTAGGGCGTCGCCTGAGGGAGCGGGGCAGGGATCCTCGCGCGGGACAGTTTCTCGCCCAGCGCATCTCGCTGGCGATACAGCGGGGTAATGCCGCCAGTTTAATGGGTACTTTCGGTAGAGGCGTTCAGGGTGGGGACTGATTGTTTTAGACTAGCGTATTTTTATATGTACGTGTTTGAATATTGTTTGTGTTGACTTGTGATTTAACTCATGAAAAGTTTTATAGCTTGAGGCTCTCGGGCGCTCGAGATTATCTCCGTCACTCTCACTCTCATGACATTTCCAATGAGAACGACAGTGTCCGAGATAATATCTCACTCACCAGAATAGGGCCCTAGGTACTTGATATATCTTATGCAACTGACAGACGCGCGACCGCGCGTCCCTGGACATGTATAATTGTATATTGTATAGGTACATAGACTGTATGTAAGCAGCCAGCTATAAGCTGTAGTTTCTCTCCAAGCTTTTCCTTCACAGTGTCCTGAAGCTGATTGTTGGGATTTGAACTCAGACCCGTTCCGCTGGACCGCTACAACCACTCCACTATCACTAGTTCACTACCATATCGACAGGTACTCAAATAAAACACTTCCCAACCATTACTATGCATGTTTTCTGTTTCAACCTTTGAATTTATCCGCCCATCAGTTACATGCCTTCCTTTATACTCTTTTTACAATGGAAACTATCCTGGTTTTGAAACCTTAACAAACTCACATTTTAAAAAATTACATAAAATTAAGTCGTCTATTACGACTAGTTTCGATCACATGCGGTGATCTTCATCAGGAGACTACAAGCTCAACGCTCACCCACTCAAACCTTCACACTCGTATGTAGTCGTTACATACTCGTACCATATCTTCAGCAATATCAATAACATTATCAAAAAGCGATCAGTTACACTCATTAGGCAGTGTGCAGACCGGAACAAAACTGGCGAATTAAAACTGCATCCGCCGGGCGGCGATAATTACACGTAATTAGAATCGACGCGGTCTGTGTGCCCATTGCTTTATATTTAGCCCATTCACATTATGCTTTTGGGTATTTGTACGATTGATAAATGGTGATGATGTAATTGGATAAGAGGGTTTACCTAGCTGAAGGGTTTTAAAATTCTTTTGTATTGTTTGTCATCACATGTCTTCAGTTGTTGGAGTAGAGCCCTGACAGTGTGGCTTCCGATAGCGGACAAGCGTTGCGTTGGTAGACCATCAGTCCGATGGGTCGACGACAACAGATCCACCGCGGGCCATCCGTGGATGAGATTGGCCCGAGACAGGGAAAGTGGCACAAGAGAGAGAAGGCATATACCCAACAGTGAGTCGATACAGGCTGACGATGATGATATGTCTTAGATTTTTTTTAAAGATGTAAATCATCCAAACGAGGCCAAAGGCCTGAGGAAGGGATTGCACTTACTATATATCTAGTAGGCAGGTACATATATCCTATGATCGATAATAATGAAAAAAACTTAGATTATACATCTATATCGATGTCTATCATACTTTCTCGTTGTTACTTAAAGCTAATTAGTAGTTCTAATTGTCTTTGTAACTGTTTCTTTCTGGAAGTTCGAGCTCACTCCTGGGATTTGAACTCACACCTTGCATCGTGGTGTCTAAACCCACCCATTCAAGTACCAACAGCTCAGATTTAAAATGTAATCAAGAAATAAACCAACTAACAAACCAAACGACCAATCAACCAAGTAACCTCCAACCTTCGATAGGACCGGAAGAAGAAAGTCAAGAAAAGGTCTAAGTCAAATATATGAAAACTAGCTACGCCCAGCAGTTTCACTCGCGTTTTCTGGGATAAAAAGTAGGATATAAGCTATTTTCGTAACAAAATTCATCCGAATCCGTTCAGCCGTTTTTTCGTGATTGGGTACATACATACAAAATTTTACATTTATAACAATAATAGGAAGTAGGGTAGGATAGGATTACAACGCACACCCTATATCTCTATACCTAAACATTTTTGATTTCCTTTTTGTGGTGTCAATTAATTATTGTTCTGTATTGTGTTCTATTGTCCCCATTACTGAAACAATACCTTCCTCCTGAAGTCTAATAACAGAGTCTCATCAATACGAAGCATAAAACCGGCCACACTCGCACACACCACTAAATCCAGAGCATACAGTGTGTCCGTTATACAGGGTGTTCGTACAATATACAGGGTGTGGCGCACGCACGGTGCAGCCTAGATATTGCCAATGCACGGCTGCGCAGATTTAAGATGGCGCACGACGACTTGCCTTGTTTTAATTGGCCAGTTTGTTTTGGGTGGGTATAGAGTTGCTTATACCGCTTTTGTATCATGGTATCATAAACAGTTAAATGAATAAACTATTTAATGTTGCAGAATGGATATACGATTGCTTAGGCACTTTGCAACGCTCGCGCTTGGTTTGGTAAAGTTTTTTGGTCAAAAGGTTTAAAAAAACTCCGCAGGGTGTGCCCAACTAGATAAGTAGAGACAACTTAACAAGGATACGAAAGTATATAATAAGATCATGTCAAAAAAATCAAATAAATGGTGTTGCAAACTTTTGCTTCATATCTTAGAATTATTTTTATTTAATTACATAGAATTATTATATCCTTTAATTAGCTTAGAGCTCTGCATAAATTGGGAATTAAAATAAGCACATAATACCTATCTCTAAAGAAGCACTTCTTGTGAAAAGCACCATTTTGTAACTTCTTTCTTATAATCAATACAGAAATACCCACGAAAATGTGTCAAAACCACGTTATTTTCATAATAATCTTGTATCTTGTAAACAGGTTGTACCACCTCTGTATCCATCTGGCAGTCCGGCTCAAACCGCACCGGGCCGAGTTACGGCGCGGCGCGTGCGGACAGCGGCCGGCGTATTGCCGCGCACTTTATGGCCCGACACTGCGCGACAACCCTGCACTGCACTCTGCGACAGCCTTGCGGACGGCCCTGCTTGCTTTTCATGTTGATTTGGAGAATTGACAATTGTGCTTTTGGAGTTGCAACATTTTGTTATACACAATTTTGAAGAAATTCACAAGAAGGTCTTCTCTGTGGGATGACTTCTCGTTAGACCAACTCTGGGGCAAAT
Organism: Alcis repandata; assembly: GCA_949125135.1. Classification (NCBI taxonomy): domain Eukaryota; kingdom Metazoa; phylum Arthropoda; class Insecta; order Lepidoptera; family Geometridae; genus Alcis; species Alcis repandata. The sequence continues at coordinate 1,137,471 of OX421226.1, read as the reverse complement.
ATAGGTAAAAGCCTTAGCATGCGCTTAGCATGTTAATTCACTTTGGGTGTTATTTATAAAACCTGTTTAAATTTAATCGTCGCTCGTGACATTCACGTCAGTTAGAAGTTTTCAGAGCATTTTAAACAGTGACTAACTTTTAGCAACGTTTATGCTTATCTTCTATCTTATAATATATAAAATTCTCGTGTCACAGTTTTCGTTGCCATACTCCTCCGAAACGGCTTGACCGATTTTGATGAAATTTTTTGTGCTTATCCGGTATCTATGAGAATCGGCCAACATCTATTTTTCACCCCCCTAAATGTTAGAGGTAGTCCACCCCTCAATTTTATTTTTTATTTTTTAGACATTTTTTAATTTCTTTATTTTTTTATTATGTCGCATTAAAAAATACATACAACCCTAAATTTTCACCCTTCTATCACCAACCCCTATTAATTTATATGGCAAAACAACGTTTGCCGGGTCAGCTAGTGACATATAAAAATCGTCCTCCTTAACGTGTCCGTCAATGGCGAACCTGTCTTACGAATTACGGTTGTGAGCACGAATGTGGCTGCCAAACCCAAATTTTGCTTTAAAAGTCCTATTGCATGGCGCACAATATATGTACAATATTATAGACCTTTGTTGTTGTATGTATTAAGTACAGAAAGGCGTAAGGCTCTTTGGATTACATCATCATTATAGAATCATCTTCCTCGTAGACCGCTTCATTACTCAAGATGGCGCTCAAACCTAATCCAATAATCAAATAAAAAAAACAGTACACAAAGAAAACATTAAGAAGTTACTAAAATAATCCAACCCACAATTTACGCGCAAAATTCCCTACCGAAACGTAACCATAACGTTTTGGAAAATAATTCATGCGCACAATTAGGATGCGCGCATTTATCAGGCGTAATTCGACACCGGGCGCATCGCTGTTGATTATTATCACTAAATCATATTTAGTGTGGTCATTATCGCCCGCGCGATTATTGAGTGCGGAGATAAATAATCGGGGACTGAGAATCTAGCTTTGACCGTAGTTTGCCCGTATTTTGGGGCTGACCTGTATTAGCAGATTATTCATGGGTGATGTGGGGGTTATTCTCACGAATATCATATTTTACATGGAAACTAACTTGGTTTTGACACATATGCACTTTCACGTGGTTGTTGTTCACGGAATCAAAAAGTAGTCCATCAAAATAGATTCGAAAGATGTAGTTAAGAACCTACATCAAGACCGGGCTATACGAAAAAAAACAGCTATTCTATAGAAAAATGTCGATGACGGTCGACAAAATATATGGAACAAAATGTTTTTTTCACGAGTTTAGAAAGAATTAAAGCTTACGTGAAATTTTGATTTTTCAGATATAAATAGGTACAACAAACTAAACTAAGTACCTACACGACTTCATAAAATTATTATAATGTAATTACCTTAAATTTTATCCCATTCAGTTAAATTTTACATTGTTAACAGTTACAGCTCACAGTGCTCGTAATTGCAAATTAGTTTACATTCCCCGGAACTATTAGTAACCGATTCATAAAATTACACAATGCCGTGTAACAAACAATCGGCGGATCATTGCACTGCATGGCTGTAATCACGGCGCGCGGCGCGGCGCAGGCGTTATGCATAGCCATAACGCAAACCACCCTGTACAGTTAGGGTTATACTCATAAACGCTGTTTAAAGTTAGTCACTGCTAAAATTGTTCTAACAACTTCTGACTGACGTGAAATGTCACGTGAAAACAAAACAGAAAATGAAAGCTATAATAGGTTTAAGTAAGCTTTCTAAGTAAGGACCTTAAACTCTGACGTGATGTGAATTAGTTATTGTTTTTATTTTAATTTATTGTGTGAACCTTAAGTTATTCCACCGAAATATAATCTGGTCTGCTTAATGAAGGACTTCAAGGTAAGCAAGGCACCGAAGATGCTTTGAGTATTGAAAGACGAAGGTGTCCCATAGGCGGCGGTGACAATTATAATCAGGTGTCCCGTCACTTGTACGAGTATACCAGTTGTTACAATTTTCTTTACGATTGAGTAACGAGACGAGCTAATCTCTCGACGTCACGTCACGTTTGCCCATAACAGGTCTACGCCACACAGAATTTTAAACTCCCAACCCAACGATTCAAGACCCTGCGCGGCACACTAGTCACCCTAAGATATAATGTGTTAAACATGATAATAATTATTTAATTTATTTCATTTTAATTTTAGCTAAAACTTTTAGTTTTTAGCCTAGCTAAAATCGCGTGGAAAGTTCCAAACAGGCTGCGCTGCCACATTATAGGCACTAAACTCGAGCGCGACGTAAATATTTCTAATCGGCGCGAATCACGCGCGCCATTGCGCGGTGACGGGTTTATGGCGTTGATGCGCTCCCAAACGATAGCGATTCAATGACGAATAACATATAGCATTTATAATTAGTACAGCTATTTGTAATTTATTCTGTTTTATGGTCTTTAAATTTGCGTCACAGCGAGGTTATTCTGAAACGAACCGAAACTAGGTGGCAGCACTAAAACGTGACTATCGAAAAAAAAGCAACATACAGTCGAATTGAGAACCGTCTCCTTTTTGGAAGTCGGCAAAAAAAATGAAAATAAGCAAAAATCACAGACTACATTTCAGGTCTGTGTTAAAAAATATTTAAAAACAAAATAAAATTGTATACATTCTCAGAATTTGCAGTTTGACGCTTTTGACAGTTATTTAAACGAGCCTTTACGAGCTGCACAAAAAGAACCAAATTTTTCATCGTCAAATTTTCGGACGCATTTTTCGAACTGACACCGCCGTTCCTAGAACCAGAGTAGAGTTCCAACTGTCGCAGAAATAAAAAATAATTAAACCAAAAATCAACCGTCCAAACACAGCCATCAAAGGCCAATTGACATTTGGTTTAAACAGTTTAAACGCGAGCCGTAAGCACGACGTATTTATTCGGGCCATTTTACCGTCGGGTGCATAGTGCGGCCGTCATTATCGTAAAATTGGAACATGTTTATGTATTTTTAATTCCGCAGTATATTGGCGAGATAAGGGTGATACACACGGTTGCGTAGTGGATGAGCACAAGCGTAATACGTAAGATTATTAAAAGAGTTGTCAGTGTGGTTGCTGAAATATAATTATGTTTTAAAACAGCATCACACATGTATTCTCTGGATTTTAAAATTTATTGATTATTATAGGATAGATTATGCTACTACATTAAACAAGCATTTCAGGACATTTTTTTTAAACATTTACATTATTAAAACCATAGACGGATCTTGATTGAAGCATTAGGTTTAATGTTTCTGACACATTAAAAACAAAGTCGCTAAGTAATTTCATTAGTTTTTGACAGTGTTTTGAATGAATACGTCAATTTCGATACGCTAACGACGCTCGTGCAGCCCCACCTTTAAGCACGGTTGGCAGCGGACGATTCCGAAATCGCTGCACAATAAAGTAATGTTAATGCTCCGATTGGTGTGTTACCTATTGTTTATAGTATTAGCGCACTCTATATCCAATACGTACGTTTGAAATTCGTGTACCTAACTGCTGAATGCCATTCGTTTTATTAAAAATCCAAACAAATGAGAAACTGTCGGGTTTCACTCACGGGCAGTTGGTCAACGAATTTTACAATTTTTTTACTTTATTGAAATACTCATAATAATTTTATATTTTTCTAGGGTAAAAAGAGCAAATAAGAAAATAATTCAAATGTGATCTAATATTAAGAACTAAGCTGCTCAGCTGAGTCTTATCAAAAATTTTTAACTTGGAAAATACAAGATGTCTACAACAACTATCATGTTCTTCAAAGTCCACAAAAATAAATAAATACTGAGTGAATTTTGTCAAGAATTTCAACGCGACCCGAAAACCTCTAATAGGTCCAGCCTTTGCTATCGTCTAACTGAAATCAAATCAGCGTTCCTAATTTTCACCTACTTATCTAACATACGGTTAACATTTACCGCAGAACGTGTTGAAAATTGGTAAATCACATGGCATTAGCAATAAAATAGTTAACCGTACGGCGGGCGCGGGGCGTAAAGCACCGGCTGCAGCCTGCGGGCCGCCGATACCGACCGATCTGGTTATGACTGGTGTCGCCATCGGTTTGGGGTTAGTGGGGAAATTACATGCTTTGACAGGTGCAATATGATTCAATTGCCGATAAATTCAAAATTTTTATTTATCTAATCGAAAATAATATTACGTTGTTTTAAATTCTTTAAATATAAAATCCCAATTAAATACACTGACATCAACTCTGTCATACTTCTCATTAAACTATACCTACTAATCTGTCAAGACTTAAATTATTTGCGTCCCTTCTTATTTCTACTTCATGTGAAAAAGGATGCCAACCATTTTAGGGCTATCAAGTTTTGCTTAGTTTGAAAGTAGAAATAATAACGTACTCATAATTTCACAAATAAACATTTCTCTAAACCAATTTTTTTTACTAGAAAATGTCAACAGAAACCCTGGTCACCGCACAACCGGTCAATCCAACTCGGACCGGTCAATCCGGCCCGTACGTTACGCCTATGTCCGTCAACGCGCTCTCGTAAACTAGGGTTAAACTACCGGATTTGTCCGATATCGACACGCTGCTAACTTGTGAATTCGGACGGACTGGGTTAGCCTTTTTCAACGTTTACTCAGCTCTAAATATTAGATTCAACTTTATTTCTCTATGATGAGTTACAGTCATGCAGTTTGTGCAGTTTTGAAGTCAGTTTTTTATGAATATACTAGATCATTGATGTAATTCTTTTAAGTTACCTAAGTAAATAACGCTCATATTTGTGTTCTTCGATGCACTTTGCATGGATTTGCCAATATTTTTGCGTGACCCAAAATAAAAAAAATATTTCTAGAATGACCACAATAGAAGTTGTATTTATGTATTATTTATGTATAAGAGGGTAATTTATTTTTGATTAGAAAAAATCAGTTGACACACAAAATTGAAATCATTACTATTAACACATCTTCCTGCACAACTTTTATCCCCTTTGTAACCATCCACTACGCCGTAGTACTGTAGCACAAAAACCGTAGCACCGAAATACCGTAGCATTGTAGCACCGTAGCGCTGTACCTCATTATCAAAAACAGAGCAGAGCATAAAATCTAATTCCCCTGCTTTACGATAAGAAGAAAACACGACAAATTAGCGATACTAAGAGACAAAGAACGGCCCGAGTTTGATACTATGTTCAAATCAAGCCAGCATACACATTAAATATAACAGCTTAGCTCTGCGCCTTGAGATGAACCAGCCGGAATACTGTGGATATGACGCCTGCATTATTTTAATCTGTTTTTTTAATTCAATTTCAACATTTTTATTTTCATGTAGTTACAAACAAAGGTTAAATTAAAATTGGAATAGAAATGGTACTGTTTTTTTTCAGCTTTAAATACGTAAATTTCTCGAAAAGTTGTCTAAAAATTAATCTACACGGTTAGTTATAAGAGATGATCACGGGGTTGAATGTCGATTTAATGTCGTAGTTAATTTACTCAACTTGTGGATTTGTATACTGGATGTGATCTGTTACAACACAAGGTTTGGACTTATTACCATAAGTATGGAGGCAACTAAATAGATAATACAATTTTATTGGAGTTAATTTTTGGGTTTTAAACCTTTGCATTTCTTTTCTTTTTTAGGACTTATTATCAGCTGATATGTCACTCAAATCAAGAAAAAAATCTGAAAGTGATCCTTAAGCCACAGAAAATATTAATCTTAGCGGTAAAATATAAAGGTGTATCCACACTATCCGTGCAACAACAGCAGAGCGCAGCACACCAACAAATTCCTGGCTCATTTGTTTTTTATTCATCCAACGGCGGTGTAATCGAAAGTATAAATTCGTTTTAACTGCGAGGCCTCTGGCCGATAGCACGCCCCTTGTTAACTCGGTAATAAGAAAAATAAACTTAAATTATATTTAGCAGCCTTATGAAATATCAAAGCTGGGTTTCTGAGTTTGTACTTTGTTGTAGTGCAGAGTGAGTGGGCCTTTATGGTGGAAAGTTTGGGGAGAAAAGTTTTTTATTAATATTTACTTCTCCTAATACATAAATGTTTAATTTTGTACGTTTGTATGTTATACAATCACGCAAAAATCGCTGAACCGGTTTGAATGAAATTTGAAGTAGAGGTAAGATACAGCCTTTTATATCTTGAAAAATGTAACAGTTCTTAATAAGTATATAATTATGACAAATGCGACTGTACTTGTCTCTATCTGTTTGCCACCTTTCACTAGGTACTAAACGGCTGAACAAATCTTGATGAGCTTTTCTAAGAAAATTGTGTACATCATAAGAATAAACCTAAATTCGTTCAGGCTAATCAACGAGTACAGCTACCCAGAATTCTGTAAAATAAAGAATATTCAGCGTAGTACAAAAAACGTCGGCATAGTACTTGAAACCGACTGTAGGTTAAGAAAAGCCTCTTAAACCGAGAAGAAAGTTAAAAAATAATTAATGCTTTCGTAAATATTCATACCTTGGACGGAGTTTAGAGTTAACCCTCTACAAGTGAGATACACGAATGCATATTCAGAATTATACGCTTACAGTTTTATGATGATAAAAAATATCAGACAGGTCGGTCTAAAATGAAAACATTTCAAACCATCAAGAGCTGGTGCTATTTTGATACTTTAGCAATATTCCAAAGAATTAATTTGACTTAGATTTAGGGTGATTGTTGTTTTATTTAAATTTTACAGCAACTGTATCCACGAAATACCAATATTAGCTCAATACAGTTTATTTTCCGTTTTTAAAATCAAATATTTTGTTTCGTAATAAGGAAGTAATTTTTGGTCTCAGATTTTCTTATTACGATTTATTATTCTATGCTCTTGCAGGCTTCTTTTTCAGTTAAATTTTGTTCTTACAATCACTGCGTGTATTTCAGAACTTCTCCCCGTATGTTTCCAAAGTGAAGGGTTCGCAGAAACGACTCCGATTTAATTTAAGTCCGACGCCGTTATCGCGGAGGCCCCATTGTTTTTCTTTCTTGAAATTTTACGGTCAATTTGACGTGATTCGCTTTTTTTACGATTAATTTGAATTTAATTAGTTCGCATTGTTGTCGAGTTCTCGAGCGTCATTCTTGGGTATTAACTTCTGTGTGATTTCAAGAGATTTTATTGGTGCTCTTAGTTTTACAAATTATTTTTGCTTTACGGAGTTTTACATTAATTTTCATACAAATTAAAATATTAAAATTCTTTACGACGTAGGAAATAAACGACAGAGTTACAAAACATATGTTACTTACCTAAAGCGATTCGTTTGGTCACCCATCCAAAAACTGGCCGATCCCAACATTGGCTAACTTTTCCAAAAGGCCACGAATACCCTCAATTCAGCTCGAAAACCGCATCAGATATCCATCCAGCGAACGGAAAACAGTTGAAGAAATCTTCTAAGCCCCTCACAATGGCACATAATAAAGCGAAAAGCCCACTGGATATATGGGCAACGATAAAAACGTATCCATCCAGATATGCCTACACTAAATCACCACTTAATAGTCGAGGAGCTCGTAAATATGTCAACATACGCCAATATCTAAGGGTATATATATTGAGATACTTTTTTTCAGAACAGTCAGGATTTGTCGAACGCTCTCTGCTTTTTCTCATCTATTACGTAAATGTTGAGAAAGATGTGATTATTTTAAATTTGGGAAACTTTTTTCCTAACTTTTCTATTTTTTTTTTAGAAATTTACAATGCAAATTATCTATAAAAATTGTAACAAATTTTTGTAACTCCTAACAATACAAAAATATTATTCTAAGAAATAATTATAAGCATAAATGCCAATGACTTCCAAGTCTCTCTTAGTTAAAAAAATGTCAAATAGGTGTAGACAAAATGCAAAAGGTAGATTACCGTAGCTATAATATTTATAGACACATGTAAACCATAACATAATTAATATAGGAGGTAGAGGATCAGAAACCATAGCGTTTCCATTTTGATACGGATAAAAATAATTGATTTCTGTTTACAATTTTGGCACATAAGTATCGTGAAATGTGTACTCCACAAAAATTACTCCTAGAATCTAATTCAAAGATTTCTGTTTTTCAAAGCGATTGATTGTATCAGTCAGGTCCTGCCTAACGCAACTACATCTCCCAATACAAGATTTGAATAATTTCCATAAGTAATTTTATGATTTTGATCATCGAGAGTGCTGAAGATATTTCGTAGACACAAAATCCCAAATAATCAAACCATCATACGCACAAAGTCAAACCAAGGTGCACCACATCCAACCCGCTAATCCTCGGAGCCACGCCGCCGTCGCTTGCAAGACAAGAAAGGGTAGTGACACAAACAAGTAAATCCCTCCGCCTAATCTCGCTTTTGATGGGGTAATCGTGGACATCGGTCTTAAGACAACCGCGAACTGTGGGATCTGGTTTAATACCTAGTTTTGGAGACGCACTTTTTTACTCAACCTTAGGTATTGCCATTCTTTTGACATAGCTATTTGTACGAATTTTACGCAAAACATGATCTAAAATTGGCAAAAAAATATTTTTATCTCCAATTATAAATTAATGTGCAATTGCGCATCTCAATGAAATCAGAAATATTTATTGACCTTACCATACCATTGAATGTTACAGGTTAAAGTCACATATACAGATTATTTTGTTACGAGTATTTAAGAATCAAATTAAACGAAGTTAAGTAAAGCTCAAACCTCAAAACTTAAAAAAATATGAGTTAAACAAATTATGAATATCGATACCTTAATTCGCATACCAGCCAACTCCATTTGAGTAAATTTTACAGGAGACACATAAAACATTATATTTATTTTTTTAGACTACTTATCAAAATTTCTAAAATCCCGTTGGTAGATAATATCGTAAGCTGTTATTATTGATGATGTACAATCTTCTAAACATATTCATTATAATGCTACAGCATTTTTTGGAGTTATCCGTTTTTTTTCTTCAATAAAAATAAGTGATCTTGGAGTTGGCTCGTTTTGCACGAAATACTAAACAATCTAAATCTATGAAAATCGATGTTTATATGCATGTAGGTTTGTTCTTTATGGACTTAAAATGGCTGGATGGATTTTGATGACAAGAGAGTAAGCCAATAAGCCTCTTGGCATGTTTTTCGATGGACTCCAACGCCTCAAGCTGGTATTTAGCAGATCCGTCCCAAAGGTGCGAACAGTAGGTACTCCATGCATGACCGAACTTGTGCTTTGTATAACGACAGCAACTGTTCCGGCGTGAAGTAACGCCGCACCTTCGATAGGGCCCAGCTTTTTGGCTGCCAATTGAGCCTTGGACTCAATATAGGAGCCGAAGTTGAGGGTTGAAGTCAGTGAAATACCTAAGAGCTCAAGACTGTAAGCCATCGGTATGGATACATTACGGAAAGCAGGAGCCAGTTGGAATGGCTTCTTCTTTGCAGAGAATAGACACGCCTGGGTCTTAGCCGCATTGAACTTGACCAGGTTAGCATCGCCCCAATCTGAGACTGCTTTAAGGGACAAGTTCATACGCTCAACCATGGCCTCTCTCTGAGACTGGATTTGTAATTCGGTGGATCGTGCGTTGGATATGTAGCTCTCTACAACAGTGCTGTCGTCTGCATACACAAAGGTACCGGGTTTTAGCAGATCATTGATGTGCAGCAAGAAAAGTATCGCAGAGAGCACTGACCCCTGGGGAACACCGGCATTGATCCCCATCAGATCAGACGAGCAGCCGTCAATGACTACTCTAATCGATCGATCCCGCAGAAAGTCTGATATCCACGCAATGAAACCAGCGGACAAGCCATACGAAGAAAGCTTGCGAATACGGCCGTCGTGCCAAACTCTGTCGAAAGCCTTCGAGATGTCTAGGGAGACAGCAAGCGCTTCCCCGTGTTTCTCAATGGCCTCACTCAAGATATGCGTGGCGTACGCTAGAAGATCACCAGTAGACCGGTTTCGGCGAAATCCGTATTGACGGTCACTGAGGAGGTCATTAACTTCTAGGTACGCCAGGAGCCTGTTGTTAAGGATACGTTCCATAGTCTTACAGAGGTATCGATATATTATATTTAACTAGCGGCCCGTCCCGGCTTCGCACGGGTAGACTTTGTGATAAACGTAGAGTAAATTGAAATCGGTCCAGCCGTTCACGCGTGATGGCGTGACCAAGGGTGTTGAGAATGTAAGGAACTCTTTGTTATAACCTCTATTCTCATGCTATTGCGTAACTATAGCAACCATAGTTTGTTGATGCTAACTTGTCAATTTATAGTAAAAATTATCAGTGTATATATAATTTGCAATAAAATAATATTGCGACTATAATTTGAGATTTAAACTATCCTATCTCTCAAGTTGGATCGAACTGCACATGGTGTGCGAATTTTATTATAATCGGTTAAGTGGTTTAGGAGTCCATTGAGGACAAACATTGTGACACGAGATTTATATAATATATATTAAGAATAGCTCGTACCTATGTCGGTAACCTGTAATAAAAAAGAGTTCGGTATATTGGTTCAATGCATAAATTTAAATACATACAATATTACTATGGCGTTTTAGGAATTTACGTAAATAATTATGCACCTTAGGGTCTTACCTTACCGTTACACTGCCGGATGCCATACAAAATGGCCGACTTTACGGAGTTAGCTGTCAAAATCGTAACTTTCCAGTACACGCGGAGTTGGCTGGTTTTCGAATAGCAGTTTACGCAAATAACTGTAATAATATCGGAGTTGCCGTTTTTGCAAATCACGCCGAATTATCGTTGCTTACATACTGCATCAAAAACATATTTTTGACAAAAAGTGGAGTTGGCTGGTATGCAAATTAATTATATATAAATGTATGTCTCACTGGTGATTTATACAAATAAATCATCTCTATCTTTATCTTTTCTATATCTTCAATTTTATACAAATTTGTCTAGTAGGTACAGCCCAGCACCATCGTGAAAAAGTAACAAACATCCAAACTATCACATCTGTAAATAGTAGGAAGAAGAAAGTACCTTACCTTTCCTTACGTTTCTTTACCTTTCATTCAAAAGGTTTACCTTTAATTCAAAAACCACAACAAAATTAGACCCGCTTTAAAACTATTACGAGCATTTCCCGAGATCGAACGGCATTTGTCTCTCCCCCTGGATTACAGGGGGCCGTGGGGGGACATTTAGTCGTGACATTTGGAGTATTTATTCGCATAATAATAATTCCTCAACGCGTCGACGAGGGCGCTTCGCCGTTAAGAGTTATGGCTCACCGAGACACCTTCAAGGTGATGTTGGGGATGGCGGGGTAGCTATGGATACGACAAAATTCTTTAATGCCATAGATGGCAGACAAGTAAATAGGCCGCCTGATGGTAAACGATCACCGTCGCCCTTGGATACCTGTAGCAATTGAGACGTCAGTTTCTTGGTTTTAAATTAAACGACGGCATAAATAAGATAGTAGAAAATGGGTTAATGCAACTGGCAAAAGATCGAGGAGAATAACGGATTTAACGGGATAGCTTTGACCTGAAAGATTCTCAGCAAGTGGCTCTGGTCGCATTTTATTGACATAAGTCTTATTATTCTTCCTACAATGTTTTCTAGAGCTCGCAGATCCAAGTCAAAATAAAATATTATAGCTTGTGCAAAATACACTAAGACAGTCCAAAAAAATATACATAATACTAAGTATAATAACATTCGGTAGTACAAGGTTCGCTAGGGATTTTTTAATTTATCTTTTTTATTTTTCTAAAAAGTCATCAGTCGTATCCACGTTAAGGCGCTCCGTCCGAGTCCACCATCTCAAGATTAAGGCATTAACGGTTACGTCCCGGTCCCGGGCCGTAACCGACGAGTCCCGCCCGGATTACTATTGACGCTACGCAACGCAAGTAGGTATTTGTGGCGTTACGCTGAATTACCTACCGTGGAGTCGACGTAACGTGGCGTGGCGTAGCGTTGATAGTCTATTTTTATCAGAAGGAGTTTCGGCCTAAAAACTCTTGACACCAGAGCTAATTACCTGGTGCTTTATTTATATAGTTTTCGTGAAGTGAATTGAGATTGTTTAGCAACTGCTTGAGAATAGTTTATAAGTTAGACTTTCTGCCAATACGATCTTACGGTCTTACTTACTTGTAGTAGGACCTTTGCAGTCTTCTTTGTAGTGAAACGACGTGACATTAAAATGTTTTTGTGCCAATTTTTTAAATTAATGTTAAACAATGTCACTTCAGTTTGAATATAATTATGTACAACATAGACACTACACTGTGCTATAATGTTATCATTACCTCTCAAATCTGTTCAATATAAGATTGTTTTACATAGAGTGGGGGACATTAACCCTTCACTACAAAAACCAGAACTGTCTTGGCCGTCGAACCACTGTAAAACTCGTAGTAGATGTAAAGGAGTATTTTTCGGTCTAAGATTTCTGCTATTACTAAAAAAACTCATCCAAAATGTCATGAAATCTAGCCTCTCTAAGGTATTATTATGTCCGTGTCCTTCCATCATGTCTCCACGCAGCCTGTGGAAACAACCCCTAATATTTAGAGCCCGGGTTGACGAAGCCAGCGTCTCGCTTAAATCAAGCGACAATGCCGGCCATAACAGTTACCCGCCGTACCTACCCGCCGATAACGGCGCCGGGGAAACGTAACTCATTGCTCATTTGGAGGCTTTGTTTCGGTACGTCAGGATTAGGCTATTTTAGTTTTTGTTCATATTTATTTTGATTTGGGAATTTTATCCGACAGCTGAAAAGGAGGACTCAGTTTTTGTGCACTTTTTGTATTTTTAATTAAATAAATATTATCGAACCCTTGAAATGTTGGTTTTGCCATCTAGTGGCAAGTAGCAAAACTAAATTGATTTTATAAATTAATCCTCGCTAGATGGCGTATTGCTTCCCAGATTGTGAGGATTTTCCATTTCCCGAGACAAAAACTATTATCGTAATCTCTATTATACAAGCTTTTTCATTATTATATTCATGATTTGTTAGTTCAGTTATTTAAACACAAAAAGATGATAGACAGTCAGCAACAGAGAGCAAAAGAAAGAAAGATAGCGATAGAGTCAGGAAAGTAATTTCCCTTCAGTTATGTAGGTACCCATGAAGAAGATCATAACAACCTTTTACTTACCAAATGTTGTACTACCCGAAAACTTGGAACCCATTCTACCATCAGATTAAACTCCCGGCTCCATATTTCAATAACCCAGGCCGTCCCCTCAGTCAGCGGAAAACGCTGACGCGACGCGAACTTATCCCGGCCACTTTCCCGACACCTTGAGGCCATTAAGGTCCTAATGACTGCCTGTAAATTGGCCATAACTCAGGCTGGGCCGTAAATAACGGACACACTTGATAAGGGCCTTGTCGCGAGGTCCGTCTTAGTTTTAGCATGCGAGATTTATACGATGGGAGTAGCTGAGTGGCTGGATAGCGAGACAATTTGGGGCGCTACACGATTGGACGACGATTGATGTATGGACGGTCGCGTCTTGCTTTGCGCTCGAGATTTATATGTTTAGACAGTTTATACATGACTGAGTAGGTACTAGGAAGATGTTACGATGATTCAAAATGTGAGAGACACTTTTAGCTGTAACACTGGCATTCAGTTGAGTCCGATACTCCGAATAGAATTTCTATCAAGTCGAGTGATTTGTTTTTTTTTTAAACTATGTCAACTAATCTGTAGCACTTGGTAGGTACAGATATTCATGCTATGAGCTATGCAATTAGTGCGGATTTAGCACACAAAATCTTTACATAGACCACAAACTAAACAGGTAACTAGGTACTTATGGTGCAAAACATCAAAAGATCAATTCACAGCCAATTCTTCGATCACATTTATTTGTTTAGCCCAAATTGGACAACCTGCTAAAAAAACAGACCGCATTAAGCATTACATTACAACTGTCGCATTACGATATTAACGCGCAATAAATAGCGTGGAGCGGTCACAATAGCAAAATTCATTACAAGCACGCGTCCTGCAAATGATAACCTCATTCCGTAGCGGATGAATCAAACGCGCATTAAAGCATTGTCATGTGGGAGAATTATTGTGACGCCTCTCACTTTACTACACTTCGGCGCTGGCGGCGATGCGGGACGGGAGTGCGGTAGAGCGGCGACCGGGAGTCAACTTTTTGAAAGCCTCCGTCATTCGTCGTTGTTGTGGAGTTGTCATTGATTGCGATCTTTCGGTGTAGCGATCGCCTTGTTTTATTAACGAGGCAATCGGCTTTTAGCAGCTATTTGTACAAAAATCGATTTTATGTTAGACTAACTGATGCTCAGAACTTTATGCCAAATACAAAATACTGGTTAATAGATAAAAAGGCAATAAAACAATCAGTGATCTTTCCAGTAGTTAAATAATTTCTTAAATCCGGAACTACTTGATACGAGTACTTCCGGAAATTACACTCTACAAACATACAAATATACAAACTTTACATGTATGTAATTTATGGTATAGTTTGAGAGCTGTGCGATCGACAAAACTAAACCCAATCAGCTCCACGCATTTCCGTGTCCGCAAATTCTGCATTATCGCCCAACATTATGACAGCCGCGTGATATATACTCGGACGTATTATAAAAGCAATAAATAAATAAATTTTGGCCAAATTTAGAACGTACACGATTTTATTGTGCGAGATAATGAACGATTTGCGGCCATTGTCGAACGCTTTGTTTTCATTACTGGGTGGGGATGGATTTTGATTTATTTTAAAGGTAGTTTGTGTAGAAATTGTTGGTTTCTAATTGGTATTTAATTATCTGTGCTCACTAACAAATCTGGTAACAGCAGTCGCTTTAAATTGATACAATCAAGTCATGTGAACTGACGTTTTGATATCATTTGATCACGGGATGCCACATGATCGAAACAATAGTCGAAGTATCCGACTTAACAATCATCAGACATTAATCAGACTTAACATGAGCACGCGGGTAAAATCGCAGGACATAGCTAGTTCTATATATCTTATTGCTGTGCTATGCCGCGCAGGGTCTTGAATCTTAAGAGTTCAAAATTCTGGATGGCACAGACCTGTTATAGGCAAACCTAACGAGGCAGGCAAACATCTGGCGAGTGATTTGCTCGTCTCGTTACTCATCTGCATAAGTCAATAGAACGTGCATACATTTTTAAACTGCTTCTACTTACCAGCAGGCTGATTCAGCTATCCGAACATCGAATGTATTCGACGATTAGGTATCTCGGAAAGATTTGACATTTTCTTTCCGAAGGCGGAAGACTTTTCGAAGATAACCGTCGAATACATTCGATGTTCGGATAGCTGAATCAGCCTGCAGCTCTCCGACATGATAAGTATTCGTTCCTACTATTTTCCACAAATTGTAACCAGCTAATGTCCACATTGTTTACAGCGATTTTAATCGCTTTTATCTAGTTTTTGTGGTAACTGACAGCCACCACGATCCGCTGCTGTGACGGCTGCGGTGTGTGCGTGGATAGTAGAGGGACGCTGGTTGAAGTTATTACTAGTTAGTTACAAGTACATCGTTGCTTACCAGCAGGCGAATGGGTCATGGGTTTATTCGAGTTCGAAAAATAACTAAATCAATGAAATAAATTATGTCTGTAAAAAAACCTTGTGAAATAAATTTAACAGTTGTTACTTTTAACACAAAACTCCGTAAAGTTTGGTATATTTTGACTCTGTGTTCTACGTTTTACACAATACTCGATTTAATTATATAGATCAGTATACAGTATTGAATGGTCTATGCGCTGACAATATTAATTTTACTTGATTTCAAATAATTGCATTTGACAGTGGTTGCCATTTTAAATTGTTGTTCATGTTTTATGTCTTGGACGTCAAGACTTACCATAGATCGTAGAGCGTGTACTTAATTAGTATGCTCTAGTTAACTAACTGACCCACAGTTCTCGACCTAAAATTAATCTACCCACATTTTTGTTGTTAATTAATTGTATTTAATGCGCAACTCTGTGTTTGATTGCGGTGAAACGAAACGCCTGTTCTGTAATTATTGTTTTAATTCACAGCCTCATTTTATTACGGATTTGTCAAATGGTTTTAAAAGGTATAATTAAATGTCGCTAGCAATGTGAGCCTGGTTCTGTGATTAAATTATATTTTAGGTCACTGATTTGGATTAAAGTGATTTTCATTAATGTAACTTTTAAACTGCTGGTCAAAGCTGAGCCATACAATCCATACATTACAACAAAGCGTTAATATTAATGAAATTACTACCTATTGTTCCTTTTTTAAAACATTTGACATTGATTTGCAAATTAATAGAAATATATGTTTTAGATGTACTTAAAGGCGTTATAGTAGTCTAGTCTCTCAAATACTAGTAGCTAAAGCTAAGTAAAAGTTAATATGGCTAACAAAAATTTTTACTAGTTAATTTTGCTTGTTTATTTTGAGTTTCGTAGCAATCTCAACACAACACAAGAAAACTTTGTTTTCATTTATTGGACAGAATTATCGCGCCCGGCGATTACATTCAGTATCTTACAGGAACCGTTTTTAACTTTTTCAGGATAAGATTTAAATTTAAATATTATTTTTATTAATATAATACTAGTGTATTAAACAATATTTTGAAGTAAATTGACATATGAAAGTTGCTGTAGGTTTTATTTTATTCAAGAGTGCACCTTGCAAATTAACTCGTAGTTAAATCACGTTCGGAAAGTATCTCGTTCCTTATTTATTTTAATTACAGAATATCATTTCGTATAATAATATATTACAAAACCAACTTCTTAACGTTAATAATTAAATTTAACCAACCATACGCAACCACGGAATTCCATCAGACCAATAAAGAATCAATCCAATACACATCACATCTGTCTGTCAGTGTGTTTGTCAGCTCGCAGCTGCGCGGGCGCAGAGTGACGGCCGAGATTGAGCGCGGCCAATCATTGCGTCTTATTTGGGGATGCTGCTCTACAACCGGGATAGACGTTCCATAAAACAAAATACAAAAAGGTTTCAAAGTAAAGCACTAATGCTATTTAAAGGTTAGAAAAGAATAGTTGGCAAACGACGATGATAAACGATGTTATAGTTTAAAAATAAAAAAAAAAACACCTAATTTTGAAATGGCTGAACCGATTTTGATAAAGCACGTCTAAGAACCCCCGTTACAAAACCTGCTTTCAAATAAAAAGAAACCACATCCAAATCGGTTCACCCGTTGAACAGCTACAATGACAAAGACAGACCCACTTTTTTCGTAGGGGGTTTAAAATATTATAGGGTACGTCATTAGGTGCAGTAATTACCTATTTACAGATTATAATTATGTTAATGATTATTGCAAGTTGATTTTCCAACAACAAGATGAGTCGAAAGATGACGAAAATGTTACGATGTAAACTTACACAATAACTTATACCGCATGTGGTAAAAATGGTAATAGTGACAAAACGAACACTGACCAATATTGCAATAAACATCAATAAATTAAATATTGTTTGAAATTTTCTTTTTCATCATATTTGCCGCTTCTATATCGCGTAAGGCCGTAAGCTCACTGCGCGCGAGGCGGTGAGCGATTCATGCTGGCGATGACGAATTGTTCGCGCCGAGATCTCGGAGCGAGTAAACATTCGACACAACTGCGCCGCGGAGCGCTGACTATGAGGTACGAAATTCGAGGATATCTTTTCTTTTAAGGATTTAATTTAGGTTTTTTTATGGTATTGAGTGACTAGACGAGCAAATTACGCCTGATGTTAACGTCACGTTTGCCCATAATTCTGCGCCATCCAGAATTTTGGACTCGTACAATTAAAACCCTGTGCGGCACAGTAGTGCGCTCGTCAACATTAGATTTAAGAAAGAGTTTGAGTGATTGTTTCTTTTTTCGTTTGGCTTTCTACTAAGCGTATCAAGCAGAGTAATACCAATAATGGTAAATCATATGATCTTCATAACAATTTATGAAGATGGTCGTCCGACAGCGAAATGCTCTAAACAGCAGTATTGCGAAAGTCACTGGTCGAACCTGGATCTGATTGGCGAAGGACTAAAGCACATGCCACTGTAAGAGAGATGCCTACCTATACCTAGCAGTGCGCTAAATGAGGCTGTCGATGATGATATTATGAAGATAAATTTATGATGAAATAAATTATTGAGAATAATAAAATAATATATGGTGCCACGTATCTAAGCGCATAGTACTTTAATCGTTCAAGAAATAAAATAAACCAAAAAAAATATATTGACATAGGTAATTCTTCAGTTTCCACGATTCCCAACCCATGGCCACTGCACCATCTCTCGCTCGTTCCTTGATTTAAATCCTACAACAAAATATGTACTGTTTTACGCGCACCCAACGACGGATTTATTATTTCAAACGCTGTGATTCACGGGATCGCTCGCGTATAGCTTTTTAACGTATAAATATTTGTAATAGCCGCGTATCGTGCCGTACTAGCCGTATATCGTGCTATACAAGCTGTATATCGCTTTATGGATGCGGATTTATGATTTCTATGTTGAGACGGTGTTGTTGATTGGTGATGTGAGGAGTTTTGGTACAACTGACTACATGCGAGCGAGATAGAAGCTGCTTGCTTGAAGGTAAGCGCAATTTTCAATGCTTTTATTATTTTTATGCCATAGGTGGCAAACAAGCAAACAGGCTGCCTGATGGTAAGCGATCACCGTCGCATATGAATATAACACCGAAGGCGTCAATACGCTGCCGACCTTGTAAGACTTATAAAGTTTTCTGAAAGTTAAGTGACATTGCACAGTACTACGTTCTTTAATTTTGTATTGCGCACAAGTTAAACGACATTTGTCAATATTAGCAACTGCCAAGCATCGTTTATAAGTAAGACATTATGTGAAGTCGTGCGGGTGACATAATTATGTCACCCAAGTTGTAAGATTGTTGAATATATTTTGAACGAATCGCGCTACTGGTTCTCCTCGTATTTGAACAGCTATACCTAGTACCTACCGGTCAGCACCGAGTGAACCTCCAAGGCAAATCAACATTTGCACATTGCATCTATAAAGTGCGTGGGTGATATGACTGTGTCACCTCACCCGCACGAGCACTGAAGGACGTCTTTGAAAAGTAAATTTGAAAAGGAAACTCCGGTACACCATTTTGTGTGCCCCAATTGCAATGAAAATTCCATTGCCGATCTTTTACTTAAACTATTATTATACATAATCTAATTGATAAAAAATAAAGCCTTTTGGATTGGTTCAAATTTATAGATCTTTCTAGAAATTCACCTTATGTTCATCATCAAACATAAACTAATTTTATCGACTTCTGCCATAGTATTTTAACATACAACTTTTAAACCAATAAAAATTAAACGCACAATTACCTCCCAGCTGCACCAACATTCCCAAACCAACATCAGAAGTAAAACTAAAAGACTAAGGCCATCGTTACTATTAAGTTACCCATTCGCCAAACAAGGGCGAGTGTTACCGTTGAATTTAATATCTGTTTAGCTTCGTCCGCTAAACCAGCCGGCGGTAATGCCCCGTGTCTCGTAAAGAGGCGCACTTGCAGTTTTTGCGGACCGTGTGGTCACCGCATAGTTAAGGGGATGCAACTTAACTGTTAACTACTTATTTCAAAGTCGAATAAGTTACTTCTTAAAATATTTTTAAAAACAAACTTTTGTAGCATTGTCATCAAAATTACAGGTATACCTACCTTAAGTCAGACGGACATCGAGAAATGATTCAAAATTCAGTTGCAAGATTTCACCTGTTCACATACATTACAAGTGAAATAAAAACTTTTAAAAATCAAATATTATAATACTAGTTTTATTTACATCAAATATCAGACCATAGGTTTGCGTTTGACTGCAATCTTACCTGTCGGAAAGCGACGATTTGGTCGGAGATGTCGCAGATGTTCCTAGAAACGTCGCATGTCTACTTTTTTTTATTCACTGCACTTTACTCCATAAAGAGATTTTTAAACATTTCTCACAAAAGTCATGAGAAGCGAACCAATGAAAAATTTTAAAAAAGTCGTAGGAAGGAATTTCCTTGATTGCCTCGCCGTCCCCTTAACAGGAGTCCAGGTATTTAGCTAAGTATTTATAGGCTTGCGTTAAAGAGCCTTCCGATCTCCTGATATTATGCACCGAGGTGGTACTGTATCGCCAGTGCTGTAGAGGCACTGTATGGAGCTTTGGTACTTTGTGACGGTATTACACGCTTAGAACAATGCGCCCACGGAATGCTTGGCTTAGACCTGAAGGGGAAGTTAATGTGACTGCCTGAGTATACATGGTTGTAAGAAAGGGTATGCCAAGCTGAAATGGGATCGTAGTGCTCATCTTTATGATTTTTTGTTAGTATGGAACCTATACTGAAGTTGAAAAAAAAAATCAGCTGTTTCATAGTAAAATGTCCATGACTCTCAACATAATATAATTGGGACAGTTGATATTTTTTAGTGATTTCAGGGTTGGTCGCATAGTAAAAGTTATTTATAATGATTAGAATTTTCCAAATCAGCTTATAAATGACAGATCTTTGAGTTAACAAACGCAAAAAATACAACCAAATTGAGAACCTCATCCTTTTATTAAAGTCAGTTACGATTACGAGCAAATGCTATTATCTTAATATATATAAATTACGTGTCACGTTGTTTGTCCGCTATAGACTCCTAAACTACATAACCGATTTCAATCAAATTTGCAAACCGTGTGCAGTTCGATCTAGCTTAACAGATAGGATAGCTCACATCTCAATTTATAGTGTCTACCCGTGCAAAGCCGGGACGGGCCGCTAGTATATTATAATTAACTTACTAGTAAGAAAGTACCGTACCTAGTCGCTAACAGTACAGCCCTAGAGTCACTTCCATGGCTCTCCAAGCCTTGCTCCCCAACCCACAAGTTACAACATCGCAGCCGTTAAAAACTATTGTCTAGAATTCCAATTACCCACACAAAAGCTTTTCAGCTGAAAGTGAGGTTGTCAACAAAACTAGACACAGCTGTTATTAGGTGTCTCGAACAACAGTTTCAGAAGCATCAAGCATTGTTCTTGAACAGAAGACTTGATGAGCGCGTGAACTGAACAATCACACGTTTTGTTTGGAGTATTTGCGCTTTTTTCGACTAGTTGTGCCGCGGTTTCGTCTGCTACAATGAGAAAAATAGCTATCTAAATCCGCTAAAAGAGTAATGAATTCACTTAAAGTTCCAAAAATATTTTCAAAAAGACATTACCAAAAAGTACGATGAATTCATCATTTTTTTAGCGGATTTAGATAGATAGTCTCTTCCAGACAAGCTAAATTAGAGTAAACTGTGCAATTTTTAAGAAAATAAATTATCTTTTCTTTGCTAATTTTGATTCTCAAAAGTGACATTATTTACACATTCTCTCTGCTTCTTTTTGGTTTTCAGCAATACCTCCCTAAGATAGAAACTATAGTATTAAAAAAAATCCAAAAAAACCCACAAGCTCACAAGATAAAAATAACCAGCTAAAAGTCCAGTAACAGACGTCTTGGTCCTTCAAAGCGGAGACTTCGCCATCTGAGCTTCGCCAGCTAATTATGGTCTGGTACAGCTCAAACCAGCTGTTCACGTCACGCGTCGACGACGATGCAGCTCATGCTGAAAATGAGCTGTTTATCACTCGCCATACCGCTGAGGTACAGGGTGCTGTTTTTGTAGCAAATATCATATCCATGAAAAAAAAATAGTCGAATTGAAAACCGTCTCATTTTTGGAAGTCGGTTAAACATAACATGATTTGACAATAATATCTTAATTATGACAAAATATCACACTGATACTATGAACGTAAAAGTTTGTTTGTGTGTGTTGTTACTTCTTCATGGTGGAATAGTTGGACGGTACTGGATGAAATTTGAAATAGATATAGCTTATTTATACCTTGGATTAACTAATATGCTACTTTTTATCATTATTACTGTTAAATAAATTAATAATGTCATTATCTAATGTCATTTAACTTTAAGGAAACATTATAAGAAAGGCCCTTTGTGTGTTTGCAGAATACTTAACATGAAACTATGTACCTACATAATAAATAAATCTTGAGTGGTTACGCTTCATTTTTAATATTATATTTTCATATAGAACATATTTAAAGGATTTTTGCATCATAATACTTTGTATGACAACATCCAGAACAATTGGTTAAAATATTTAATTTTATTCGTAGACATTATTTAAAAAAATAGATTTTGGAAATCCACACGTCCTGTATAAGTCTTCTCCCACAGACACTCGCTACCACCAAGCTTGCCAGGCGCAAAAATTAAAATAAACAATAGCATGCGGCCCACACCCGGGGGCGGGCGAAATAAAGCTTTTGTCCTAAGATTAGCTGTAAGAGTTGTAAGAAAGCCTTAATACAGCCCTGTGACTCTGAAATTACTGACTACTTGCAAATGAGGGTTTTGTTTTGAAATAACTATTCTGCGTCTTTACAAAGGAGTGGTTTCAGTTTTGAGTTTCAGTGTCTGACTGTACCGCAGTTTTGATACGAGAATACTGTATTAGGTACTAGATGGAATTTAGAAATTGTTTTTTGCAGCACAGTGGAGTTGTTAAATTAAATAAAATTGTTGTTAATTTCTTTCTTAATTATATGACAAACTACAGTTGCCTACATTTTACATGCCATCCGAACTGCGGTAGCGCTCACTAGCATACGCAAAAAATAACCTATAGCCAAGTTACAATTCCATAATCTAAACGCTATAGAAAAATAAAACAATGCACGGGAATGACATTTCTGTCATGGAATTTAGAATCTATAAAATACTAGCGGCCCGTCCCGGCTTCGCACGGGTAGACACTATAAATTGAGATGTGAGCTATCCTATCTCCTAAGTTAGATCGAACTGCACACGGTGTGCAAATTTGATTGAAATCGGTTAAGTAGTTTAGGAGTCTATAGCGGACAAACAACGTGACACGTAATCTATACTAATATTATAAAGAAGTAAAGTTTGTGTGTTTGTATATTTGTTAAATTGTAAGGGGTAATCTCGGGATCTACTGAACCGATTTTAAAAATTCTTTCACCAATAGAAAGCCACATTATTGCTGAGTGTCATAGGTTATATAAAAAACCGAAAAATAAAAAGGCTTTTACGTGGTAGTCCGTTTTGCAAAGTGAATCGGAGAAAAAACGGTCCGGACAGCGCGATGGCTTCGGGTTTAATTAACATTATGCCCAACGAAGTGGGCACGGGTCAGCTAGTTTATATATATTACTAGCTGACTCGACAGACGTTGTCCTGTCAAAAGCCATTGCGTCAATTCTATGTCAAATGTCAAAAGTTAATGCTATTGCGTAACTATAGCAACCGTAGTATGTTGATGCTAACTTGTCAATTTATAGTAAAAATTATCAGTATATATATAATTTGCAATAAAATAATATTGCGGCTATAAATTGAGATTTAAACTATCCTATCTCTCAAGTTGGATCGAACTGCACATGGTGTGCGAATTTTATTATAATCGGTTAAGTGGTTTAGGAGTCCATTGAGGACAAACATTGTGACACGAGATTTATATATATTAAGATAGATTACAGAAATATCATTCCTATACATTTTTCTACTTTTCTAAATCGTTTCGATTATAGGATTGCAAGTTGGCTATTGTGGGTATCAAAACACATTAACTGAAAAACAAGCGAGCATCAAAAGGAATCCGCGTCTGGCGGTAAGTGACGTGACGCTTTGACAACTACACCGGAAATTAGCGTCACTGACGCGTCCGCTTGCTTTTTTCCCTTTTGTCCATTATGCATTGTGACGTCACTAACAGCACAGTGCGTGGCCACAAAGGATGAAACATCAATGTAACCTGCTTCGACGTATTAATATAGTTTGTTTTCCATTAAATGGTTTTAATATGCGTTTATTGCTGACAATTCTGTAGTTTCCGAACGTTGCTGAACTTTCCAAGAATTCGCTTTTTGTGTGGCTGCAAGTCAATAACAGGTGGTTTTGGGCCAGCAGTTTTTTGTCGCATTTGGTGAATATCATAAAATTGTTACGGACAGAAAAAATATAGGGATATGTTTTTATTCTGTTTATCTATCACTTGTTAGTCCGACCGACATATGCAATAGTGTATGAATAATGTCGAATGCCTCAGAATAGCCAGCCTGTCTTGCCTCCGTCTAATTTAATTGTTTTCCTTTATTTGCTATAGTTTTTTTAGTTTTACACACAAAAATCACTCACTTTCATTAGTTTTGTCTATGAGTTCTGTGTATGCCCAAGACTTTTCCTCACGTTGATATGCTTATGGAGTTTTCATCCTGCATCTCACATTTTGCGTCTGATTTTTCTTTTATAATCATGGGAACCCTATCAAAGTTGTGCGGAGGTAAGATTAAAGTATTCCTACAAAATTCATCACAGTTTCGTTCGTGTGTTATTTTTACTTGGCTTGGAAAAATTAAACTTTCTACTATTACTACCCTACTCTGGTAAATTCTCTAATCAGTTTTTGTTCAAGGTTTTCAATGCTTGGTATTGCCAGCAGCCGAAATCTACAAGCATTAGGCAATTAGAAACTGCCCCGCCATAACTCAGGGAAAAGAACCCTCACCGAAACTACTTAAAAAAGTACAGAAGACTCAACAGTTCCACATTTCGTCGTGGAACCTAACGATTGCGAAGTGAGCTGTCCCATAAATCTCCTCCGCCCTGATTGATACATGGCTGTGGGTTGACGCCCATTCAGTAATTTAGTGCCAGCCGCCCGCCCAGCACGAGATAGCGGGACTTTTGTTTTGCATTAATACCTCGCCTTGAGGAAAAGTTTTTTTGTAAGGCTGGAATAGGCTGTTTTAATTTGGAGTTTGGGATTGAAGGTACATTCCTACATCTGTGATTCAACCAGCTAGTACGTACCTATAGGCCGAGTTGTTGGCCCTAGTGTCAGAGGTTTCAAGCCACTTCAAGGTCTCTAGCTTACTTGGCGGTTTTTAAGGATTCTGGCTTGGTACACTCGGAAAATGTCATTTTGGATAATCTTATAATACCGTGACATTAGTCTAAATAATATTAATAATAAAATATAAGGTGAATATCACTCTATAGTTCATAGTTTTTATTAATTTGTCACCCTTGAAACTGGTACTAAGAAGCATCGTACTTTTTGGTAATATTTTTAAGTGAATTTCTCATACTTAAAGTAGAATTAAGATTGACATTTTTCTCAGTGTAGTTGTTGTTATAGGCCAAACAGTTGGGGCCTACAATCTACTCGGCTAGTAAAGACAACTGACACAACTGAAACGCGTAACAGATCTATTGGATTTGAGCTAGACATGGTGTCAGCTGACCAGGATGCAGCAGAACAACGTAGTTTGATGATGGATGGGATGGGTCTTTTGATAGGTTTAAAGATAAGTTTGTGTAGGCCTGGTGCTAAAGTCTTTGATCTACCTGAAGGCTTCTGACGAGTATTAGCAATTAGCAACAGGACAGACATCCGATGTCTCCTGTTTGTTAGGTTAATATTTCTGTTAGCCATGTGAGGACGCATCAGTAACCTACCACCAACAGTGGTCGCCGTAGCCGAAATCGGCATGGAATCATCTTTATTATCATTTCTGTTAGTGAAATTAATAAGCTTTATTTATAATTTATTTCTGTTATTGAGAGGAAGAAGCCTTTTTTAATTCCACGTTTTCCTATTCTCTATAAGCCACGACCAAAGTGACGATGTGATCGACCATGGTGTTCAACATAGTTCCTCTTCATTCTCTTTACACTACCATTTACAATTTACTCCAAAGTTCCGCAGTTAGTCCCATAATTAGACAGGAAAGCGTTGAAAGCTTCTCTTCTCCTCTCCCTGCACTGTGTCCGTGTCCCGTTAACGCGAGCATTTCGTAAACACGCCACTACACGCACCTGCGTCGTATTTACGAGCTCGCGCGTGTGTTGGTGCCGATTTACGAGCTTCTGCCGCTTTTGTGCTGTGACGCGGTAGAACTGAACTCTTGATTAGCAACATTTGATATCTAGGACAGATATTAAGAAACAATTGGCTGTTACATACAGACAGACGGAGGGACAGACTTCGGACTCTCCTTTTTACCATGTACGGAACTCTTAAAACACATTTGAGTAAGTAAGATCGTATAGGCCAAGTAGCTGGCCCTAGTGTCAGGGGTTTGAAGCCACCTGAAGGTCATGTTAATTAGGCCAACAAATAGGTTTTAAATCTAGTAATGATCATGCATAGTTCTTGTTTCTCTACTTTACAAAATATCATTCAAATGCGTTCTACCGTTACCGTTACAATTACATAGTATATTAAAACAAATATGACATGTTTTTTACTTTTATAAAAAAAATAGTTTGGCAAACAGGCATGAAGGTTTCGTGGTGGTTAATGGTTACCACTGCTACACAAGAAGCGTCTGATAGTGTGGTGCTACACATTTTTTCACGTAAATTAGAAGCTAAACATGCATTGTCTATGAGTTTATTTATATGAAATATCTAAAACGTTAATAAAACTACTACTTATGGTAGTTCCTATGAAAATAAAATTACAGATTCAAACTAAATTTTTCAAGCCTTCTTACTTGAAACTTTTTCTCTATAATCCTATGGTTTCTCCAACCCCTCCCTCGATAATCCACAAAAATAAAAAATTAATAAAAATGCAAATGTCCGTTTTAATTCTGGCAAGTGTCACGATTAGCCGCCTTGAGGGTACAGTCGCGCAGATAAAGCACAGTGAGGTACAGTCGGGAGATAAGCGGCTTTCATTACTACGGTGTCGCCGGCTGAATGGATGGCGACACCAACAAATCTAGCTGACAAGAGTTATTTGTTGCTTGGAGGTTATGTCACCGACAGTACACTGCTGCTTGGCTGGACAGGCTTCTGGGTTTAAAGAAAAGGTATCGAGGGTAATGTTGGATAAAACTGTTTAAATAACTCCAAAATTTTATGCGAACCTACCGAAACTTTAGTTACATACTCGTACCTACATACAAAATGCAATACAATTTTTTTATCTTTATCTTAATATTAAACTAACCAAATTTTTTTGAAAACCGAAAAGCGATGTGTTTTTTTTTTTAAATTCTAATATAATTATATTTTTTACATAAGTATCTCAACTCTGCATACTACATAAATGAGTTGTTGTTTGACTAATAAATATATTTCTAACTTCTAATTTGCCAATTTGAAACGAATATTAATTTTAAAATGATCAATAGTTTCCGAAAAAACATCGTAGTTTATAAGTAGGTTCATAGGTCAGGTTAGTACCATAGGTAATATTTGCTGAAAAGCGTCTAAAAACTTGAGCGTTTCAGCGAACTTTTCCTTAGATACTCTTATACCTACAGCTTCAATTCCCCGAACATTCTGCCATCTGTAATTCCTAATGCACACTCAAAAATCACGAGAATCCCAAACGTATCGGCCCCATTCAACATTGGCAAAGCCCTCAAAGGCTATCAAAACGAAAATATCTCACGTAGTGACTCTAGGCGTCCCCGTAAATGCACCTATCAGTGCGGCAGAACCTACTAATATCTCAAACGCGACTGACCAAACCTTTGCATCTTTACACACTTTCTGACTACCCTCCAAAAAATGCTCACACCACTCTATTTCCTCCGTTATAAGATTCAAAATAGCTTGCTGGAGTGTAGGCGACAGGTAAAGTTAAAGTGGTAAGTCGGCGCGTAGATAGCGTTTACGAAGAGAGCTGTGACCGCTGCACGGTTGAAATATGCAGAGGTGGTATTGAGGGCTGTATAAAGAGGTAAGACTGTCCGTATGCGCGGGGCATGCAGGTGTTGGGGGCGGTTGCAGGGTTCAGTGCGGTACGAGATTCGCGAATACATTTTTAGTTTTATACTATTGAAACAAGAACATTATTTTTACAAAACAAAAACCGACTTCAAAAGACCGACTATTGAGTTATTCATCTATTTGTCGCGCACGTTTAAGACTTATATAGTTTTCTCATGGATACCATTATCAGAACTGGACTAAATTGAAATCAGCGTCAGCTTTCTAATAAAAAAAGAATCATCAAAAACGATTCACCCAGTCAAAAGTTATGAGGTAACAAACATTAAAAAAAAATTAAAAAAAAACATACAGTCGAATTGATAACCTCCTCCTTTTTTAAAGTCGGTTAAAAATATTCACACTGAAAAAAAAACCTGATTTGTCTTCCGAGTCTTTCCTATCAAAAAATATTTTTTCTTAAAATTCCTTCCATAATTTGGGAAGGGATCGTTTTAGGGAAGAAAGGCTCACAAGGTAAATCAGTGCATACATAATTAGGTACATTTTCCATACCGGTCCAAAAGCCCTTCCTTTGCTTCGCCGTAAAAGAAATAATAATGGTTTGGCACATTTTCAGTATTTATTTATTTCTCTAGTATTTAGCATTTAGCCGACGCAACATAACGTAACCCGTTTTATTATAACAAAATCTCATTGATAACTTTGACGAGATTAATTGAGTCTTTTTTTGTCTCTTCAGTGTTTTTGTTTTATTATGACAAATTTTCATGGTTACTTTAAAAAATGTCATATATGTAGTTATGAATGTGGCCTACTTAATAAAAATAGTCGTGTTAGAGGTTTGAGACAGTTGTTTTTTCACGATTGTGCCATAAAATTGAATAGTTATTGTTTGCACAGCTGATTATCGCAGTACATACACATGTTATACTATACATATTTATTCAGCTAAATGTGGAAAAGTCGTCTATTTTTAATGCACATAGACATGACGAGGTGGCCGAGAGGTTAAGGCGTTGGACTGCTAATCCAATGTGCTCTGCACGCGTGGGTTCGAATCCCATCCTCGTCGGATATTTTTGAAACAATTTTATAGAAGAAAGCCCATGTGATGGTAAGTGGTTACTGCTGCCATATCGCCTCACAAACAGGCAAATATATTTCCATAATGTTTTCTATTTAGATATACGATAATTAACTTCCTTTTTTAAAGACCGATGCTCACAAAAATTAATTCTCCATACTTACTCCACTGGCGCAGAAACCAAATTTAGGTTTCGGTCTTCGACACTAGAAAATGCCATTAATCTCGGTCCTAGCATGGTGATTGCTGAGCTATCGCAGTTGCCTAGTGTTTGTCATATCTTAACTTATTTAATAACCAAACTATGGAAACTAATGTGGTTTTCAAACATTTTGTTATAATTATCACCTGATGTGATCGAAACTGGTCGTAATAGACGACTTAATTTTACATGTGTATTCTCGTGTTAATGAAAACAAAATTTTTAACAAAAATAAAAATTTAAGAAACCGATTTATTTCAGGCGTTATTCCACCCATACACAACAACAAATCAATTAATTAAACGTCCAAAAATAATAAAATCCAATAAAATTCTAAAAAAGTTAAATAACAGTTTAAGTGTCGTCAAAAAGTTTTGGCCAACAATTCAATAGCCTTGGCCTATTTTAGAAAACCTTTGTGTCTACTGAAAGTGACAACCAGCTACGTTTATTTTAAGAACACCCACCCAATGGAAACAGTCCCCTGTACTTTTCCTCCTGGGAGCGACGTGTGTCGTCAAAGTGACCGCCTCTAAGCAAGCACTCCTAAGTACGGCGCTAAGTCGAGAGTAAGTCCCAAGGAAATTAACAGGAGTATTTCGAAGGTATTTCAGAAACGACCCCAGAGTGGCTATTTCAAGGCGCTAAGTCACGAGGAAGTCAGGAAAATGAACTGCAGAATTTGGATGGTATTTCAGAAAATGAGAGACTTAAGAGTAGGTATTTTTAAGATATAGGGTTATACAGAAAGGATATCCTAAGCTAAAGGGTTCACAGTACCCATCATTGTGAACCACTTTTACTATGGGACCAACGTTGAAATAGCAAAAAAACTCCTGTCACTTACATTTTGTCGAATGTATTTGACATTTTTCTATACAACAGCATTTTTGCGATTTCTGGGTTGGTCCCAAAGTAAAAGTTGTTCACAACTATGAGCTCTTTTCGGTTTAGCATACCCTATCCTTATAATCCTGTAAAGAGCTGAAGACCACAAGTCTTCCAGTCAGGACCCTTAAGGTTCTCAATGAGTCTTTGTATGGAAAATTCCCTTTGAATTAAGTTTAAGCAAAATACTCGTAATAAGCAATTTATACAAACTCTTTGGTTTAAAGACTTTTGGTATCTTTATTATCTTTGGCATTAACATCGGTTTTCATCAGGTCAGATAGACTAATAATTATAATCATACTTGCTTGTCTACAATATCTACATTAGGTACTATAATTCTTTATTCATACCACAAAAAGAAAAGCGTAAAACAGTAAAACATAAGGAAAAGGCATACCTACCATATTTTTTAAAACAAGCTTTTTTGCATTTTCATCGGAGTTACACACGTTTACTAAATTTCAACTCAATCGGATGTCGAAAAGTGGTTCAAAATTGAGTTGCAAGATTCCACCCGAACAAACATAGTTATTATAATTATACATTGCAGAGTAAATTAGAACCTTTTAAAAGCCAGTCTTATCGCATATTGTGTGAGTTAATTGGACTTATTATCAAATTTTTTAGGCCACCTGAAGTTTTTGACAGGGCTAAATGTTAGTCTAACCACAATTTAGTTTCTAAGTAGGTTTTTTTTTTTTTTTTTTTATTTGATTAAGTGACGAAACGAGCAAATCGCTCGCCTGATGTTAAACGTTTGCCCATAACAGGTCTGCGCCACCCAGAATTTTGAATTCAAGACCCTGCGCGGCACAGCACTGCGCTCGTCACCCTGAGATATAACTTGTTTAATCTCCCATTTGCCCTGTAATTTCACTGGAAACAATGCCCTTCCAACCGGAACACAGTAATGTTTGCACATTACTGCTTGGCGGTGGAATAACTGGCAAAGGTGTGGTACTTCCCCAGGCGGGCTCTGCAAAAGAGCCCTACCACTACAAGGTACTGTAGGTACTAGCACTATGGATTTATGTTGTCTTAGTTAAAAATATTTAAATATATTATGTAGTTGTTGTACTAATGTACTAATATAATAATGTACTAATGTACTAATGTTGTACTAATGTACTTGTTGTACTAAGTTGTACTTGCCGTGCGATTCCGGCGTAGAATAGAATCGCTCCATATCTTCCCGTGGACGACGTAAGAACCGTCGGAGGGATAAATCGCAGGTGGCTCGCAGTACACCCCCAACTGTGTTTTGAGGTGTACTGCTATCAACTTGACGACTACTAGGGGGCGCAATCCATCTCATGCCTCCTATCCGGGTGGTGTCGGATATTCTACCAACGAACGCATTCCCAAAGAGGGTTGGTGTCAGGCAGGCGGCCGGCCATAAAATCCAAGCCAAATCAATTACAGTATGAACACGAATAGGAAAGATAATAGCGATAGGACTAGGGCGTACCCCCAAGGCGACGCGCAGAGGCAGCACCCGGCAGCTGTGGGAAATGGACTAGGGTTGTTGCATCAGGGACGGGTGCAACGTAAGAAGCGAGTCCGGGAGGTGAGGATGAGAATAGGAAGTTGGAACGTGGGAACGATGACGGGGAGGGGAAGAGAATTGGCAGAAGTGCTAAAAAGAAGACGCATAAATGTAGCCTGCCTACAAGAGACAAAGTGGAAGGGAACTAAAGCCAGAGAAATCGGGGAGGGTTACAAATTTTACTATTGCGGAAGTGACGGTAAGCGAAATGGGGTGGGAATTGTACTAGACAGCGAATTGAAAGAATGTGTGGCAGACGTTAAAAGAGTCAACGATAGATTAATAACGGTCAAAATAATAACTGGAGACGTAGTGTTTAATATTGTAAGTGCATATGCACCGCAGACTGGATGCAGTGACAGTGAAAAAGAAAAGTTTTGGTTGGATTTCGATGGCGTTATGATGGGTTTCCCTGAAAATGAAGATGTATTTGTAGGTGGGGATTTCAACGGGCATGTAGGAAGAATGAATGTGGGATATGAAAGAGTGCATGGAGGGTGGAGTTTTGGGAACAGAAACAAGGAAGGAGAAGCTCTACTTGAAGCTTCCTTAGCGTTTGATCTGGCTATAGTTAACACATTTTTTGAGAAAAAAGACCAGCACTTAATAACATATAAAAGCGGAAAACACAAGACACAGATTGATTATCTCCTAAGCAGAAGAAATAGAATGAGCGCGATCAAAGATTGTAAAGTACTACCAGGCGAAGAATTAATCCCCCAACACAGATTACTTTTACTAGAATTAAAAATGAACATTGAGATAAACAGAAATAAAACTAAACCCCCGCCGAAAATAAAATGGCATCTACTGGAAAACAGTGAATATGCAGAAATATTTAGAGAAAAGATAGTGGATAAAATGATTGAAATGAAAGACTTGGCTGATAGATCGGTGAATGAATGCTGGAATGAAATGGCAGGTTGTATGAGGACAGTAGCGAAAGATGTCTTTGGAGAATCAAAAGGTAAAGGAAAAATAGATAAAGAAACTTGGTGGTGGGGAGACGAAGTACAACAAATCCTAAAAGAAAAGAAGAATGCATTTAAGGAATGGCAGAAAACTATAAAAAGTAACGAAACACATACCACAATAGAGTACAAAAAGGTAATATACATAGATTTAAAAAAGAAAGCCAAAAAAGCAGTAGCAATAGCAAAAGCCAAGGGACAAGATAAACTGTATAGATCATTGGAAAACCCACAAGGACAAAAACAATTGTACAATATTATCAAAGCAAGAGAAAGAAGTGGAAAAGACATTAATCAGGTTAAATGTATAAAAAATGAAACAGGACAGGTATTAACAAACAACGAGAAGATTAAAGAACGATGGAAGAGCTATTTTGAAAAGCTTATGAATGAGGAGAATGATTGGGATAGGGAACTAGAGAGTGTGCCAGTAAATATGGGTATGGTAAGGAACATATGCATAGAGGAAGTTAGGAACGCAGTCCACAGTCAAAAAAACGGAAAAGCCGTAGGACCAGATGGAATACCAGGGGAAGTATGGAAGTTTTTAAAGATAGATGGGTGGATGTGGCTGGCTATATTCTTCAATAAGTTGTTGCAAGAAGAGGCGATCCCTGATGAATGGTGCAACAGCTCACTGGTGCCCATTTTTAAAAACAAGGGTGATGTACAGGTCTGCAACAACTATAGAGGAATAAAGCTAATGTCACATAGTATGAAAGTTTGGGAAAAAGTGATAGAGAGACGATTGAGAGAAGAAAGCGAGATAACACAGAACCAATTCGGGTTTATGCCGGGCCGCAGCACCACGGACGCTATATTTGCACTTCGCCAACTTTGCGAAAAATACAGACGTGCTCACAAGAACTTGCACATGGTGTTCGTGGATTTGGAAAAAGCGTATGATAGGGTACCCCGTGAGGTTCTGTGGTGGACTTTGAATGAGAAAAAGATTCCTGTGAAGTACGTACGGCTCATACAGGCAATGTACAGCCGAGCCAGTACACACGTCCGGTCCGCAGCGGGTGAAACCGACAAGTTCGGTGTGGCTGTAGGCTTGCACCAAGGATCGGCTTTAAGCCCATATCTGTTCCTCTTGGTAATGGATGCACTGACATCAGACATACAAGAGGAAGCACCTTGGTGTATGCTGTTTGCTGACGACATCGTACTTGTCGGAGAAGACGGTCTCGAGGTACAAAACAGACTGGGAAAATGGCTCGAAAAACTGGAGAAAGTTGGATTGAAGATCAGTAGGACTAAAACAGAACACTTGTTCTGCGACTTTGGTGGTTCTTCCAGCTTTACTCCAATAGCCTTAAATGGTGTATCCCTACCAGTCTGTTCCGACTTTAAGTACCTTGGATCTCTCTTTCAAAACGATGGTGACATAGACCGAGACGTGCAAAACAGGATTAATGCGGGATGGATGAAATGGCGACAGGTCACAGCAACAACATGCGACCCGCGAATGCCCCTTAAGCTTAAGGGGCAAATTTACAAAAGCGTCATAAGACCTGTCGTCATGTATGGATCGGAGTGTTGGGCCACAAAAGGATCGGATGAAAGACGATTGCATGTAGCGGAGATGCGAATGTTGAGATGGATGTGTGGTGTAACACGAATGGATCGAATTAGGAATGAGTATATTAGGGGAAGTCTGAAAGTAGCGCCAGTGACAGAAAAGTTGACAAGTAATCGCCTATCGTGGTACGGGCATATTATGCGAAGAGAGGAGGACCACATTACAAAAAAGACGATGAACTTGAGTGTGAATGGGTATAGCTGTAGAGGACGACCAAAGAAAGTATGGATGAACTGTGTGAAAGATGATATGAAAAAGAAGGGAGTGTATTCAGATATGACGAGTGAAAGAGATGAATGGAAGAAGTGTACATACTGTACCGACCCCACGTAGGTGGGATAAGGGTAGGCAGATGATGATGATGATGATGATGTAGTTGTTGTACTAATTGTATTAAAAAACAAGCATACTGGACCCTCATTCTAACTTATCATACGAATCACGGTAACGCGTGGTTAGTTAAAAATACCATTCGTGGTCACCCATCCAAAAACTGGCCAGGTTAGTCCAAGTATGCCATGAACGTTAATGGGTTCAAAATGTGTTGAGAAGTTGTAATAATACTCGTATGTTGTTGCGTGGTTATGGTCACCCATCCAAAAACGGGCTAAAGTCAAACAACGCAACGAGCTTCAGAAGTTCAAAATGTTCAAGTTTCATTATTTAACCAATGTCTTTTCAAACAACAAGCGGCAAAAACTGCACTGCACAATTCTCTTCACCAAGTAGTAACACGAAATTCTCTAGCTCAGAAATAAAGGACATTTCCTACATACGTGAGGCAGTTACGTACAGACAGACAGAGTTCAAATATAAAGAGTATTGAGTGAAGACGGCGGGGTGACGAGACGGACAAAAGGTGGCGGATTGCAGTCACCACCCTCTCTCTTAAGGGGAGGCTAGAGCAGGCGAAGATTTTTTAAAATAAAAAGACGGTTAGCCTGGTGGTGAACAAAACCGTCGCATATGAACATCTTGAACACTAGCGGCGGCGATGATGCTTTGTCAGTCCGAAGCAGTGTTTTGAAAGAGAATTGGTGAAGAAGTGAATAGGCAGTAGTTTTGATATTTTCTGCTTTGTTTTTTTAATTTCTTAAATTTTTAATGTGAAATATAGCATACGATAAATTGTGATGCACACTTAGTAATTGATTGTCACAGTTTATTACAATCGTTTTATCTTATAATATGTAGTTTTGAAAAGGATAAATATATTAAATTAGTCTAAGTAAGTTATGAAGTGTGAAATGACCATATAAGTGAGTGTAATCTGATTATATAAATGTAAGACTATTTACAAAAGTATAAAAAAACTATGAACGTATCTACATACAATAATAATCAATAGTTCCCTAGGAAAACAATATCCAACGCTCTTTAAAAAGAAAACCTAGTTTTGATAACGCTATCTATAATAACAAAAGGTCAAATCAGGATCAGGAATCAGAAATTAGAATTCCTGATAAATTCTATCACCAAAGAAACTTGTCTTCCCCTTAACGTTGGCTGCAGCGGATTTCAAGACGGACGGACGGACAGCGGGGTGCAGGTAAAGGGGTCAAACGTCATCGATCGCCTCCTCCCCCGGGTGGCAGGGTGGTCACTACCCCCCGGTAATCGTGCGCTCTTGTTTATTTTATATTGGACCGAGCTTTGACGGTAATGCTCATGTCGTATTGGATTCGCGATGGATGGGAGTATTTTATATCTTAGTGCTGGCATGATTATGAAGAAAATTGTGGAGCGGAGTAGGATGAAGTATGGCATATTGTTGTTTTTGGTATACTCGTAGGTTGAGACGTTTGACTGGCTGATTATAACAGATTAATGAAGGTATGATGATGATGATGTGTTTCAAACAGGAGGATGAAACTGATCTGAATAGTTTGGTAAACCTTTGTACCGGGTACCGGGTTGTTGATTTTTTTTAATTTAATATGTATTTATTTTCACTTTACTTTGTATAATTATAAATGTTTGGTAAGTAAGTTTGTAGAGTGTATGTAGTATATAGTACTATAGTGTCAGAGTTTTTAGGGCGCCTGAAACGATTTGATAGTCAGGTTACTTTCGTTATCATTGCATTGGTCATGGTTGTAGTATTAGTTATATGTACCAGAATGTACCTATATATGTGGAACTGTGGAACTAAGGGACTTTGTATTCCTTGAATTAGCGACGGGTGTTTTAATATCTATAGGGTTATTCATAAAGGGTATGCTAAGCCGAAAAGGGCTAATAGTACTCATCATTATGAACAACTTTTACTATGGGACCAACTCAAAATTCGCGAAAAAAAAATCAGCTGTTCCATACATTTTGTCGAGTGTCATTGACATTTTTCTATGGAACATCTGATTTTTTTTTCGCAAATTTCGGGTTGGTCTCATAGTAAAAGTTGTTCATTATGATGAGTACTATGAGCCATTTTCGGCTTAGCATACCCTTTATGAATAACCTTGTATAGTTTATAGGTTGCTTCTAGGTAAACGTGCTCTTTTCTATACTGAATTATCGATTGTCTTCAGACAAAATTAGGTCAAATGAAGTCTGTTTTAGATAAAATAACTTCCTAATTACCTTACAGTTGTAATATGGCAAACTTTTGATGAAGAACTGTGAGATTTTGTGAGTTTTTTGTGTTTCATTAAAAGCTTACTTTTACGAAACACAACTCTATTATTTACCTCAAAAAGTTGAATTTACAATGTCCACAATAAAAACCGCTTCTTCCCCGTGCCTTTGCATAACAATCGCAGCCAAAACCAAATAAATACAGTAGTTTACAGAAGAGAACTAGTATAATAGGAAACTAATCCTATAAACTCGGGTAGTGTCCGAAAAATCCTTGCGGGGACCTGAACTTCTATGCATAAAATGTAAGGATTGTGTGGGTTGTCAGTCGATTTGTTAATTTTTGGAGGGTAAAGTGGTAATGGTTGACTGTTTATTATAGTGCCTCAGCTGCGCTGTTGAGGAAAAGGAAATAGATCCAATTTTGTTAGAAGCCTAAAATGAGATTATTTCCAGATAATATCTGACCATTTAGAGCCTGTGCAGGAAATTAGTATCAAGCATGTCTTCATTTACAGCTAAAATGTATCCAAAAGTTTTTTTTTTTTGAAGATCATTTTGTAAAATTTTATTACTAAATATGGTGATGTGGTGTTCATGCTCAAATATTAAAATGCTTTTAATTATTTATAATGACGTGTGGTTAATTTATTCATACCTATTTTGAGTTGTTATCATTTTATTCGATGATATTATATACTTATTCTGACAAAAAAAAAACAAAAGATTTTTTAAAAGAATTATTTTATAAACACCATTCGAATTAAAAAAAGTATTAAGAATAAAACCAAGTCTCTTAGTTGCTCTTAGTTCCAGAACCCCCGAGTACAACCACGAACAAAAAGCTATTCCATAAAAACGGACGTTCCTTCAAGTCTCGCTTGAAACTCATTTTCATATTTTCCGACTATCGGACCGGCAAAACAAATCCACAACTCACTGTAATACTTACGTACAGTCGGAGTGCATTAATGTGCAGGGGACGGATCTAGGGGTGAGTGGAAGGGGCTAGAGCGTGGTTCACTTTTTCTTGGCTATATTTTTTTTTGTGTTGGAAATGTGTGAGTGATGATTTGACTGATTTAAAAACGAATTAAGGATAATAATGTTGATGCTTGTGTCAGCGTTTAAGCAACAGTTAATACTTAGGCTTGCTTTTTTGTAAAAAAAACAAGTTGCTACTGTAATAAAACATTCTCATCATACGTAATAGTTATAAATGCGACTGCTACAGGCTTGCTGTTACAGATATCTGTGATATAATTTGGCATAGAAATAGTATGCACTATGAGGAAATGTATATGTAAATAATATAATAATATAATATAATATGTAAATATCGAATAATTAATTAATAACGACGTACTGATTTACTGGCGATCTGGATAAACAACATCAATATGGCGGTTACATCATTACCAAAAATCAAGTAGCCCCGTGAGACGAGAAAAAAATAATACATACGCTTACCACATCCAGCCATACTTTCTCCCCGTCAACTATTTATGACTACTGCTTACCGCTCTGCATCCGGGGGTCTCATAAAATTCTATCGCCCGGATTGTGCACCACTGATCCGTCTGCATCGGGGGGAACTGGGGGCAACACCCCCTCATTATATAACCTACTGAAACCTGCCCTGGCGTTAATGGGATCCTATATTATGCTGGTATTGGCATGTCAGAAAATAATTCGCTGTCAGTTGATATGTTATTATTACTAGTAAAGTTTTGTGGTTTGACTCGATATTTTCGATACAAGTTTTCACATTTTTTCTTAAGTTAACAAATACTCTTTTAACAAAGGGAATGAACTATTTGCTCACCTTTTATTGTAAATGTTTCGAGGTTTGAGCGTAATTAGGAAAAAATATCAAGTTTTGCAAAAATTTTATTTTGATCAATATACATTTTTCTGTAGTTGTGTAATCGTACAGTATGCTGAAAGATGTGATATACTTACCTGCTTGTACTTGTTTAATACACCATTTAATATAGATAGGTTAGTTAGTGCTAAACCTAACTAATGCCACAACTAATTAGGGACAAAGTGTGATCTGCCATATGATTACGTGATCTCTTGGGAGGCAACCAGACCCAGATGCTCTCTAATATCTGTCATGACCTGTTTATACAAAAATGCCATATTATTCTATTCGACACTTGATGAATAGTGGCTTCTTGTTCTTGTAAGTAGGTCTCAATTACCAAATCCTTAATCTATTTGTAACTGCATGACTGTATTCTCAAAACTATCGTACGAGTATTTATTGAATGACACAACAGTGCCACATTGCTTTGCAAATTAGATGTAACGAAAAGTTGTGGCATCACAGATAGAGTGAAGTTACAGGCCGATGTAGCGTGCGCTTTGAGCTTTTTCAAACCTTTTCTTTAACTTGCAATGTATCGGACTATGTTTGTTCGGGTGGAATCATGCAACTCAATTTTGAACCACTTTCCGATGTCCGATTGAGCTGAAATTTGGTATATAAGTACGTGTGTAACTCCGATGACAATGCAATAAAAGCTTGTTTTAAAAATATTATAAACTTATTACCAGATTCGACTCGCTATTTTGATGCATCTCGCCGCCGGACGCCCAACGTATCTCTTAGGTACCTTACTTTCATCATCGTCATCAGCCTGTTATCGCCCACGACTGAGCGTAGGCCTCTCTTCTTGTATGTCACTCATCTCGATCCTGTGCCAGTCTTGTCTAGGTTTAATCTGCGACTTTTATTATAGCGTCGTCTCACTTTACCTTTCTTGAGAAAAAATAAACTAGTAGGTAGATATGAACTAGTAGATAGGTACTCTATTAATTCTTTTTCGAAAATATGTCAACGAGTTACTAGTTCTGGTCTAGTTTTTTGTGTTTTCACCAATCAAAAATGACAAGAAACTATTTTATCTCGAATAATACCAAGTCGATGCTTTTTACCGAAATTTCAGTAAAGTGACAACAAGCTGTATCGTACTCGAAGCAGCCTATTTTTCGATTTGGCAAGCTCACTTGCAATAATATAGTTTTTGTTCCGATGCGACTGTAAGCGGATATTCACTGCTCTGTATTAGACAGTTATTAGATTTTCCATGTAATTTGTTTAGGAAATTTTCTAGTTTCGATATTTTTCGAGATATTGTCTTGGAATTGAGGATGGGGTTTAAATAATGGCTGTTAGCTTGCTGTACTTTAGGCTGGGACCACATTTGTACTTTAACGGTGTATTGTACGAGTATAAGATATCCATAACGCATTGATAATATTGTTATGATAATAGCTAGCTTGGGCTTTGAACGCATCAGGCGCATGACGTAAGTTTCTCATGATTTTTGCGTGTAAATATTTATTTTTAATTTCCGTCTATGGTAAATTAGACCACACATCGTTGGTGCTATAAGACGGAGACACGATACCTCATGGTGATATGAATGTGGACCCAGCCTTATAAAGAGTTTGTTGAGTTCGTAGAGTAGTTCAACTAAGCTTTTTACATATAATACCAATAGGCCTAAAGCCCGTCACACACGTAGCTTTATTATATATTTTGCCTTCATTTCATTGATGGTCGGCCAAGCGTTTGCACGCGTTTTATAATACAGGGTGTTTTGATTACTAATTAGATAATTATGAATTCAAGAAGTACATGGTTATTGGATTTAATTTACAGTTCTTCAGAGGACGATCCTGATGCCGCTTTTGATATGTCAGTTGCCCTCAGGCTCAAAAACTAGAACTAAATGGATTGAATCGCATTTAAAGAACAAAAAAACTCGTGGCGAATTTAATTTGTATAGTGAACTCCTATCCTCAAAAAAATTCGCTCAATATTTTAGGAGTTCAAAATCGTCATTTGTAGATCTTCATGAATTAATAAAAAATGATATAAGCAGAAAAGACACAATCATGCGCAAAAGTATTAGTTCTGAAGAACGACTTGCTGTGTGTTTAAGGTAAGGAAAACATTTTAAAAACTTTTAAATCAATCTTTTATTTTCTATAAAGTTAAGAAATACTTTGCATTTAAATACTTAGTTACTACTTAAATACTCGAACCCTCGAACAGGTTGGAACATGCTGTACATTCCAAATATGTCGTAATATGTCTTGCTATACCATAATTTACAGTACCTAATATATATTAATATGCGATAATATAAATTACGGTATATTTTGGTGACGTCATAGAAATATATATTATAGCTCCGTGTGCGGTCACTTCAATATTTGTATTGAAAATATATCGTAATATGCCTCGCTATATTTATATTAATATATATTATAGCTACGTGTGTGACGGGCTTAAGAGTCTTAAAGAAATTAGTGTCACATGACGGAGAGATTTAACTTTCACGCAGCCTAAGAACTGATGGTAAGTCTGGTCTTTCGCAGACGCAGCAGAAAATGAATATTAGACCGTTAATCAAAAAAATCTAAATTCAAAATAATCTAGAAAACGTTTCCACCCAGTCTCTCATAAAGCTCCTAATGCTAGCACCCTCACAAAACAGCAATGCTAATCACACCAAACAAACGACGATGTACGGTCAGCAGGTAAACAAAGCGACGCATTAAGAGGGTAGATTAACAGAAAAAGCGGGTGAAATACGGCGGCGCCTGTAAATTTTCTTACGGCACCCCCCTGACGGGCGCGATTCGACAGCGCGCTGACACCCGGTAGCGTTAGCAAAAAAATAAAAAACAACAAGCAATTTCACATTCGAATACTACACAATCTGTAACACTATTGTATTATTTCCTACATATTTCGTAAAAATAACCCTTTTTACGAAAATAAAATCTGTAGAAGTTTATAAGTGAATAGTGAAATAAATGATATTTTTACTCGACGACGTGAAAGGGTTATGGTTTTAACAGTCAGTGATTGTTCTTCGTATCAACAATCTACACATGTTCCACCGTATCGCTTACACTATTCATTCGATTTTGATAAAATAAACAACGTGTCAATCGATTCATTATTATTAGCCACATTTTATTTCCGCGACCGAGTAAAAAAACCTTTTCCCTTCACTTGTCTTTAACATTTGCACGATATCAGCTCTCGTTTTGGTAACTCTCGAAGCCACATCGCGTTATCCCCACGTCATTAAACTGCGTTGCGCACCGTACGCCGTCTCCCGATTCGTCCCACCGAAAATTTTCGTTCGAGCCGTTTCTAAAGCGCCTTTTTTAATCTCTATAAATCAAATTTATGACTTGTGTAAGCTTACTGTTTTATTTACCCTTTTATAATTTTGTATGAAACGGGACGGGATGGGACGAACAATGGATGCTGGGTTGTAAGATGGCTGGATGTGTTGGAAGTGGACAGGTGGGTTAGATTTTTCAGTGTTACACAGGACTACTGACTGAACGAAGAAATACAGGGTTAAAAGGAAAGGGTATGCCAAGTTGACAAGGGGTTTTTTCAATTGTTTGAATGGTTACATGATAAAACGAGTTTATAATAGTGAGCCCTTTTGGGCTTAGCATATCCTTTCCTTACAACCTTGTAAATTATCATCCTGTCATTATCATTGACAATGA
Organism: Alcis repandata; assembly: GCA_949125135.1. NCBI lineage: Eukaryota > Metazoa > Arthropoda > Insecta > Lepidoptera > Geometridae > Alcis > Alcis repandata. The sequence continues at coordinate 1,095,139 of OX421226.1, read as the reverse complement.
TATCTTCAACGAGATTTTTCTGTTGAATGGTAGGTGGGGTTTTTTTTGTTCAGCTTTTCGTCACGTCGCTGTATCATTGTTTTTGTATTTACTTTCAATGTATGTGTTGTATGTTTGGTTTTCTTTTTAATTAAAAAAAAATTGTATACCTGCAATGATCGATAAATAAAAACTGTATTCAAACAGAGCAGTTCTTTGAGTGAAAATAAAGTTACTACAGAAATTGTCGATTTCTAATTAAAACCCTTTTAATTCTTTCACCCTGAACATGTTGAAAGCAAATTACAGTTCGGCGAGCGTTGCACACGACGGGAAGCAGGCAGGGCTTTGCTGCTCTGACGTCATACAGGGTGGACTTTGTATGCTGCTACTTACCTTCACTAAGTTTTTAGAGTTCCGTACGGGGAGAATAAGGAATCGACTACCAGATTTCAAGGGGTGGTCGTTTTTGATCACCGAAGTCTTACATACTTGATCGATGTTTTTGATTTAAAAAAAACTATACGTGCAAATACTGAAGCTAGAATTACAAGATAGATTAGGTAGCATTGGATAGCAGGTAGGTAGGTCATTGAAACAAAAAATATTGACGGAAATAAATAGAAAGCCATGCCTAATAATAATTGTACAGTTTACACAATAAGTGAATACTTTGATAATTTCTGGTCAAAGATCATCTGGTGATCTGGTTACATCAGTGGTAATAATAAATAAGTTCAGTGATAGAAACCTCTAGATTTAGAAGAAATTACATTAACTAGACACATAAACATTCTGATACAGAACCCCTTCGTGTTGACGTTCATCTACCTTCACCTGCTAATACGGGAACCGTTATAAAAACTTTACTTTGACGCGACCACTCTGCGTCGTCCACACAAAGCGATTACATATAAAAACGCGCGAACGCTTAAAAGTTACGGGTTGTGGGGGGAAGGGGGGCACAGAAATGCAAATATGAAATATGAAAATGAAGATGGCATGTAATAAAAGTGATATACTGGGCTCCGTAGAGCCATTCCGTTGGAGTCTCGTCAGGCCGGCGGCCGTCCATCATGCCATGACACTGCTCATGCTTGGGGGTCGCTGGCACCCCCCCGCCCCCTCCTGGGGGTGCTGGGTGTGGAGTGCCCCGCAGATTTATTATTTGAATGTTGACGCGCGATGTTTTATGTCTAGTGGTGTAAGGCGTCAGTCGGGCTTGAGGGATTGGCTTGATGGCGAGTGGTGTGACGAGCAACTACACGTCGGTGTAGGGCTGTTTGGTCAGTTTGGCTTGATGTTTGTATTACTGGTTGGGATACCAGTTAACATTGTATGACGTATATATTGCAGTGGTTTTCGAGTAGTGTATCAAAAGTAGTACTGGGGTACTAGAAAATCGCTATAGGTACATATTATTATTAACAGGGAGAAAGTAAAAAAGACTGGCCAAAATAGACTTATGTAATATAAAAATAGGCTCTTACCATGTGAGCTGTGATCTAATCTTATAATTATACAAAATACTAGAAAAAGTTGAAAGAAAACAAAACTACAGGACACAACAACAACACTCTAAAAGACCACTCAAATGTTTTCCTAATTTCTAAAGAAAACAAATTTTTGCATGTTTGTTAACTGTTTGGTTTTAAACGTAAACATCTTATATTTCAGAATGCTATCGAACCAAAACAAACACCTTCGTCACCTGACAAACAGTAGCGTTAACAAAAAACGTAATTATCATAAAGCAGAGGCCAGTAGTGTGTACGGTCAGCAGATTCAGCTGCAAACAAGGGACTAATCGAGCTGGTACAAAACTTTGATAGCGTTTACGTAGGTCGCTGCCATTCTTTGTGGAAAAATGCTTTGTAAGGTACGTAAATTTTCTGTACAATAAGAGCAGATTATTTGTCTCAAAGTAAACATTATTTTTATACACATCCAAAAAAAAAATGAAGGTTAGCTTATCAAAATGTATGGTTTGCAATGTGCACCACAATCACCATAATCCACTTTTGTAAGAAATAGAAATTTCGTAAATTATTTAATTTTATAAAATAGTTAGGTACACTTGGTGTTGTTTAGACTTGGCATTAAGATTTGTAAAATTACCTACTTGCTCGATTTTTTATCTTGTAATCAATCATAGCAAGTTTGCTTGACATAACTTGCTGCAATTCACTTGTGCAATAGATTGCGGAAAGTTTTAGCTATCAAATTCGGGCAGAGAGCCTAGAATGCCAAATTAGGCTCATTGTCTTCCGCAACATTGCTGCAGAGCACGCAGATCTACTCGTAATTCATTTTTCTAGATTAATAAGTAGATAAATTTATCAGGCGCTTTATTCTGGCGAGTGCGATATTATATTGATCACTGTCGCTCGCATTAGAAATGTCATGCGAGTAAGAGTGACCGAGATAATCTCGAGCGCTCAAGAATTGGGTCCCAGGTTAAATAATTCTCAGAGACAAAAACGTCTGAAGATGGCCAAGATATCATCGCCCATCATCTACCCATCAATCAAATTCAATTTGAGACAATGCGAGCGAAACTCTTAGACAGATTACGAAATAACCAAATTGTCTATTGTTACCAAAATGTCGGCCGGATCTGGGCTGTATTTTACATTATTGCACTTACATTGTACAACTGAGTCGGTTCTCACACTGATGTTGATTTGAAGTTTTGCAATGGTCAAGTTTATGAGGAAAATTATGGTGGAGGTCATTCCAAGTTTAATTTGGACTTCTATCGTAAACATAAACAGTGGCGGACAATAAGGACTTGCATATTGGTCACTTATGGATAAACAGGTTTTTTTTCACGTGTTTTATCGTCCTGATATTTGGAGATAGGTATTAACTAGTAGGTCGCTATCAGAAAAAATAATTTTCAAATGTCATTTTTCTATTGGTTCAATATCCTTATTGCCATGTGTAATGGCAATATTCATAAGAAATCATAACTTCAATAGGTTTTAATTTGTGATGTCGTGAATGGTACAGGTATGGTCTATAAAATTGTTACATGGATTAATCCTAGACCCGATTGGCGCAGGACCAAGGCAGATGGCAAAGTTAGAGAAAGGTTCGATAAAGAAGGCTGTAGAATGTAGATAATAATGACGATAAGTAGGCCGTTTTTGGCTAGTAATATTTCGATTTTTTCCAAACATAGAAAAAGTGTTTTGCCAACCTTTCGAACTGCAACACCTTATCCGAAAGTTCTGTCTTGTTATTTTTATTTCTTCCTCAGATCAAACCAATCGATATTTGCTCAAAAATAATAAATTCATCACACATCGCGCCGATTCAATTATCATCGATTAAGGCCAGAACAGATGTGTGTTCAATAATTCTGTAGACTTTCCATTCTGCTCACGACGGCGATGTGTGCCAAGACTTATGTTTTGAACGTATTGGTTAGGTCCCGTTTATGATATTTTCTGTGTTTTGATGAGAAGATTGTCTTTCTCACTCTAATTGATATGAACATAGAATATGACAGAAACAATATTAACTGCTCTTTTGAAACAACTCTAGAATAATTAAAGTCATAAATTAAACGTTACACATTTGCTTGCTATAAGAATAAGCATATGAAATACTATTATATATTGCACGTCTGTGTATTTGTATTTAATTTATTAAATCAGCTAAAATGACGTTAATTCCAAAGTGTACCATTCCTTAGACTAAACTAATCTGTTATGAGTCAGGACTAAATTTACACGTGTCTCGTTTCATTTCAATACGCGAGAAAGCGACGACAACAATTTGAGAGCTGTAAAATTTACTTTACAAGTAAATACTACAATAAATTCGTTGACAAAATTCCAACTGAAACCTCCAAAATATACTCCAAATCACACTCCCCACTTTAAAGTCCAGCATTAATTAAAAGCCGTCATTACTTTCGAGCCACTTTCTTTAACACTCCAATCCTCCATATTGCAGGCCAAGCGCTCTCACAAAACATGTCCGCAAAGTGCAAGACAGCAGAAACTCGGGTCCCAGCTTAATTTAGTGACCGATAATTAAACCCCCCACCTCCCCCCCCCCCCCCGGCAGGGGGACCTCTGGACATGCTGAGAAGAGGACTTTTGTCTAACAAGAATGGGAGCTTCCGATTTTGATGCCGTCGATTTGTTATTGAGAATTGGGTCGCAGGATTGGTGTAGTGTTTGTTTGGGGATATTAATTGGTTCTAAGTTAACTACTTTTTTAGTACAACTACTCACATATTTATTACTTTTTAATTTTATTTTTTTGCTCTTTTTTTTCTATTTCCAGGATTTTGTAGTTTATGAAAGTCTAGCTGCTTTATGGGATTTCACTTGCTAAATTACCGTTTTCCCGCAATTTCAGGGAAAAGTAGGGTTCAAATTGCAAGCGCAAAACATTTTATTGACACCATAAAAGAAAAAGACAAACATAGTTAACAATAAATATTATATGACTAATGAAATGACTGATAAAATTCTGAAATTTTGCAATTAAAGAGCACCATTTTTACGAAGGTTTTGACTAGTTTTTTATGTCTAGTACAGAATAGTCTCTGCGGTATAAATTCAGGAATCGCCGTTTGAATCAAAATAGATAGCCTAAATTTGCATTTTTATCTATTGGATCCAATAAATCCATTACCACTTCAGCAAAAATAGTATCCATCCACCGGGAACCGCCAATTCCCCGTTTTATTAGTGCAAAAAAATTTAACTCGTCAATGTAAAGCTTTTAGTTATTTTCCATCTTTACGATTTAAAATAACTCTGTTTTCGCCGTACTGTCTAGGTTTTGTTGGTTCCGAATGAAGAATAAAATGATGTACTGGATCCTAAGAAATTAGAAAATAATAATTTTGTAAATGTATAATTTTACTTAGTAGGAGCGAGTTTCGTATGGGGCGATATTTTACTAGTACTGCGCTAATAAAGCGGAACAAATTTACAAAATCTTGGTAGAAGATGGCAGGATGTATGGTGATAGTATTTATTCCGCTGTTTGACCATTTCTTGAAGTTATTTTTTTCATCAAACACAATCTAATGGACCACTCTTTTTACTTGGAAAATATTTGTTTACTCTTATTGATAAAGTAATCAAGTCTTTTAGAATTGAACAGAATATAGCTGTAATGCACACCAAACAATCAAATAAATAAAATCCAAGTAAAATAACATTCGGTAGATAGTATTTTCTGTTTCTGTATCTTTAATTTTTAAGACGTGCTCAATATATTAGACTTTTCTAACTGAGATTTTGCAATTATTAAGCATTATTTAGATCGAACCTAAAACTATAGAGTAGTCAATTTCACGGCTGGCGGTACAAAAACGTCTAAAAACGTAAATAACTGTCGAGCAATGGACTCGGATTGTGCGTAAAATGTAAATAACCCAATGGTTTGGTAAAAAATGGATTTTGTCACACCGAAGAGAACTAAATACTTCAAAGAAAACTATAAAGTTTAGAGCTCGATATTATTCTTAATCATAGATTGATCAGCAGTGATATCTTTAGACAAATAAACCACAGGTATATGTTTTATATACAACCATAATAAAACCCTTTTCTCCCTAAACTGCCCTAATTAAACAAAATTAAGTCGCCTACGACTATTATTATTTGACCTACAAAAGTACCCTTCCGGCCGCCTATGTAACTGTATTTTGTAACCTATTACAAACGAAGAAAATATACACACATAGTGGTCTAAAATACGTACTAATACGGTCATAAACGTAGATAAAAAAAATTAAATTAAATTTATATTAACACTACGGTACACGCGCTCCTTTTTTTTACTTGAGTACACGCGTGGCTTACTATATTAGGCCATTTTAAAATATCAATAAATTGTATATTTATGATTATTTGACTAAAATAATAAATGGAATGGAAAACTTATTTATTTTACTTAGTATTACAACATTACAATTTTGATATTATATTTAAAATAGTGAACAATTAGCAATTTACTAAATATCTAAGAAAAAGTAACAAAATGGCACTTCTGAGATCAACATATTTTTTTAAAATTAACACTAAACTTAATTACTAATTTCTTTATTTTCGTAGCATTCAGGACACACTACTGCTTGGTGATCGGGACAAATCCATTTGTAGCAAGTCTTGCACCACTTTTTTGTCGACCGAATTCGGGCTCTCGAGCAGAGTGCACATCGACCAACTCGTCCTGTCTTTGGTGTCAAATCGAGGATCGCGCGGGGTACCTGAGGTTGCGACAAATATACCAGACGAGGCTTACCTGGAATCGCTAGTTTCTAGCGCGCAAAAATAAAAAGTTACCGCAAAAAGAATAACCCTGGTCTACTATAGTAGGCCAGGCGTGTACTCTAGTGTTAATTTGTTTTTGATTGGCCGAATTAAAAAAACAAATTCTATTCTTGATTCACCGAACCGATTTAAATATTTAAAAAAACTTTTTAACTCAATAATCTTTTGTCAAAATCGTCAAGGTACAGCACAGTGTAACAACCGCAGCCAACAAATTGGCATGAGTTGTCACTTGTATCTCGAAAAAACGTTCCCGTACAGTTTTAGAGTCGCGGTCGCGAATAAACAGTCGCCGTCAGTTGTATTTCCAACATGACAACTTTGATAAGCCATCGACGGACGGTTTTTTCGATGGTCATTCTTCAACTTTTTGTTTGCACATTGACGGTGGTCGCGATAGTGCATTTCACTGTTAAAAGCTTTTCATCAAAGATAAAATGTTGAGTGCTCATGTCAAAAAGTTGTTTTTTTTACGAAATGTACTTATATCACCAAAGTCGGATTATATCGAATCGCCCCAACATCACATTTGTTTCAAAACCGCGGAAGGCGAAATCCGGGGGCGTCTTACATACTTAATCGATGATTTAAACTGAATTTTATTTGAATTTACTAAATCGTTTTTAGTTACCCTGATTTATCATGAGGAAGTAAGAAACAAATATTCATGTTCATAAATTATAGTTATTTTATCTCAAACTATTTTAATTTCACTGTATCAAAAAATAGGTTTAATAAAATAGGTTGCATGTCATTATTGTACATTTATTAGTTTTTACGAATTTTAACATCTTTCAATTACAGAAGCATCAGGAGTTTTTGTAGAACTATGTAATGAGCTGTACTACGAGTAACTAGTCTAACTAGCTACCTTAGCTTATTTAACTAGCTTACTAACTAACTAACTTTCTAGCTGCTTACTAACCAAGTAGTTTCTAAGTTACTAATTTACATCTTTTTTTTTTATAATTATGATCACACCTCATACCAAACTATATTTTATCTAATTAAACCTCAGATTAAATAACAAACTAGTTGAATCTCTAATTAAAATAGTTGAAGTAAAGTTAGTTTGTAAGCTAAGTGACCCTAATGTTAGAGCTTTCAGGCCAACTCAAGGCTTTTGTCACGGTTTAGCTGTTATATTTAGGACTAGCTGTGCCCCGCGATTCCATCCTCGTTTTCCGGGATAAAAAGTAGCCTATGTGTTAATCCAGAGCACGAACAACCTTCATTCCAAATTTCATGTAAATCCGTTCAGCCGTTTTTGCGTGAAAGAGTAACGAACATGCATCCATACATTCTTGCAAATTTTCGCGTTTCAAATATTTAATCTTCTTCTTCTTTATAAATAAAAATGAATTGATGTTCGTTAGTCTGATTAAAACTCGAGAACGGCTGGGCCGATTGAGCTGATTTTGGTTTTAAAATGTTTGTCGTAGTCCAGGGTAGGTCTAAACGGTGAGCAAATAAGGAAAAATTGCGAGTAAGATAGAGTAAGACGACAATTCCATTTTCCCATATAAAAGTTGACCACTTACTTTCTGTCAAACATTTGACGGTATTTGTACTCTCAGTTCCACTCGAATTGAAGAACGCATTAAAATAAGACTTTTGAATCGACAACATAATATCAACTTTGCTCATAACATCGTGTATTTAAATTTCAAAATATAAAAAATAATTAATGTGTTGACATGTTTGATGGGTGCCAACCTTACAGTGTTACCAACTCTCAAAAATATTTTTATTATAATAGAGACTTTTTGGTGCGCTCCTACTTTAACATCATTGGTTTTGTCATCTCATGTTAAAAAAAAAAAACATTTAATTGGAGAAATACTGAAATACTGCTAAAAGTGATTTTCTTCTCGCTGCTTACAATGCCGACGAAAAGAAAACGACCTGACATAGGTCGTCGAAGTCGTGTAAATGTGCAACGAGCTACTTTACGCTCCAACCGCACTAATGACCAGCGAGAGGCTGATAATGATGACAGTCGTACAAGTATGGGAGAATTACGTTCAAGAGTAAATAACAATGAAGTGGATAGGCAGAGAATGGAACGAGTTCGTGCACATCGATCACAACAGCAGCGAGCACGGGATAATGAATTTAATCGATTCCGCAGACGCAATGCTCCTGTAAACCTCGAACGAGGAGCATTTTCCTACGATCCGGAAATTGATTATAGTGCCGACAAATCTGTGACGATTGGAGAAATGTCAATAATTTGTCAACATTGTAAAGCTTTAAAATACAGAAGTGAACCTGCAGGATTATGTTGTGCTGGTGGAAAAGTACAATTGCCACAATTGGTTCCACCACCTGAACCGTTACAATCATTAGTTAATGGGATGGAAAGTGAGTCTAAACACTTCTTGGCTAACATCCAAAAATATAATAATTGTTTCCAAATGACATCGTTTGGTGCAACGCATATAGTACAAGACGGGTTCATGCCCACTTTCAAGGTAGTATACCATAATTGTTTTAGTGAAATTCTAATTTGTATTTGTATCACAATTAATTTAACCAGTTCTTAAACAATTACAGATACAAGGACAAATTCATCACCTACTGGGGGCAATGCTGCCAGTGCCAGATGCAGATCATAAATTTTTGCAAATTTATTTTATGGGCAATCAAGATGCGGAAGTTGATACACGTTGTGGTCATAATCCAACCGTCAAGCGAACCATTGTCCAACAACTGCAAACATTTCTTCACGAGAATAATGAATTAGTGAAGGTGTTCAAAATGGCACTGGATCGGATGCCATCAGACAGCCATAATATTGTAATAAGAGCAGACAAAACACCTGCTGGAGAGCATGCAAGGAGGTTTAATTCACCGACAATAGATGAAGTGGCTATTGTCGTTGTTGGAGAGAATTTGCAATCAAGAGATATTGTACTTCATCGCCGGAACAATGAATTGAAACGTGTATATGAAACGCATAGAGCTTATGATGCTTTACAATACCCATTAATTTTCTGGCAGGGAGAAGATGGGTACCATTTTAATATCAAAATGGTTAATCCAACAACAGGTAATTAGATTATACAAAATAAAATATTTTATATATTCAATACATAAATGTATTTTTTTATCATTTGTACTTCCAGGTGCTGATACACACAAAAAAGTCAGTGCCATGAATTATTATGCATACAGACTCATGATCCGTGAAGGTGAAGTAAATCACATTTTGATGTGTCAACGGCTCTTTCATCAGTATGCAGTGGACATGTACGTCAAAATTGAGACTGAACGATTGACATACATTCGTCTAAATCAACAGCAGCTTCGATCTGAAGAGTACATTCATCTTCGCGATGCAATCAATGCTGACGGCAATGTAAATAATGTAGGAAGAATGACAATTTTACCGGCCACTTACATCGGAAGCCCGCGCCACATGCACGAGTACGCTCAAGATGCGATGTCGTATGTTCGAAAGTATGGCCGTCCAGACCTATTCATTACATTCACCTGTAACCCACAATGGATTGAAATAAAAAAAGAACTGCTACACAACCAAACACCACTTGATAGGCATGACATCACAGCCAGAGTTTACAAGCAAAAATTAAAATCTTTAATGAATTTCATTACAAAGAATCGTGTGTATGGCCAAGTACGTTGTTGGATGTACTCTGTTGAGTGGCAAAAGCGTGGTTTGCCACATGCTCATATATTAGTCTGGTTGGTTGACAAAATAAGGCCAGAAGAAATTGATTCCATTATTTCAGCCGAAATTCCTGATGTAACGGTTGACCCAAAATTGCATACAATAGTAACTAAACACATGATACATGGACCTTGCGGAGTTATCAACAACAGCTCACCCTGTATGATCGACGGCAAGTGCTCCAAACGGTACCCGAGAAACTTGGTTGCTGAAACCATCTCGGGAATCGATGGTTACCCATTGTATCGTCGGCGATCAGTTGAGGACGGTGGACGATCTGTAGATGTCAAGATAAAAGGACAAGATTTTCATGTAGACAATCGTTGGATTGTGCCGTTCTCGCCCATATTGTCCAAAACTTTTGAAGCTCACATCAATGTGGAATTTTGTAACTCTGTGAAATCCATAAAGTACATATGTAAATATGTTAACAAAGGTAGCGACATGGCCATCTTCGCAGTAACAAACACAAATGATGAAGTGTCTCACTATCAGATGGGTCGCTATGTAAGCAGCAATGAGGCTATTTGGCGCATATTTTCGTTTGCAATTCATGAAAGACATCCCACTGTATTCCATTTGGCAGTTCATTTGGAAAATGGACAACGAGTGTATTTCAACCCAAACAACGCTGTGGATAAAGCGGCACGTCCACCTGTGACCACATTGACAGGTTTCTTCTCAATTTGTGAAACTGATCAATTCGCTCGCACTTTGCTGTATGCTGATATGCCGCGCTACTACACATGGAACGCATCATCAAAGTCTTTTCAGCGTCGTAAACAAGGAACACCACTTGAAGGATATGAAAATGTATTTGCCACAGATGCTATAGGCCGTATATATACAGTACATCCTAATAACGATGAATGTTATTATCTTAGATTGTTATTGGTGAATGTTCCTGGTCCGACATCTTTTCAACAATTGAGAACAGTTGATGGACATCTGTGTGCGACTTACCGTGAGGCGTGTCAATTATTACGGTTGCTTGAAAACGATTCGCATTGGGATGATACGCTCAAGGATTCCGTGATATCTTCATCGCCGCATCAAATTCGCACACTGTTTGCGATTATAATATCGACATGTTTCCCCTCAAATCCGAAAGATTTGTGGATGAAATATAGGGATGACATGTCTGAGGATGTGTTGCATCGCGTGCGTTGTGAAACTTTGAATCCTACATTGGAAATTACGGCAGAGATTTACAATGACACATTGATCATAATAGAAGATATGTGTTTATTGATGGCAAATAAAGTATTGTCGTGTTTGGGCCTGACAGCACCCAATCGTGCTATGCAAGATGCATTAAACCATGAGTTGCAAAGAGAACTCCAGTACGATACTCAAGCTATGACCGAAGCAGTTCGCACAACTGTTCCGCAATTGAACGAAGAACAAAGGATTGCGTACGATCGTTTGATACAAGCTGTAAACAGTGGGTCTGGGGGGATTTACTTTCTTGATTCTCCTGGGGGTACTGGGAAAACGTTCCTAATTACATTGCTATTAGCAAAGATCCGATCGCAAAATGAGGTAGCCCTAGCGTTGGCTTCATCTGGAATAGCAGCAACTTTATTAGAAGGCGGACGAACTGCACATTCAGCATTAAAATTGCCATTAAACATGCATATCAACGAAACGCCAGTTTGCAACATCGCCAAAAATAGCGCTATGGCGAAGACTCTCCAAGTATGCAAATTGATAATTTGGGACGAATGCACAATGGCCCACAAGAGGTCGCTGGAGGCACTAGATAGGACGTTAAAAGATTTACGTGATAACCAAAACATTTTTGGTGGAGCCATGATACTGTTGTCAGGTGATTTTCGTCAGACTCTTCCAGTAATTCCTCGATCGACTGTTGCTGACGAAATAAACGCATGTCTAAAATCATCAAATTTGTGGCGGCACGTAAAGACACTACAATTAACTACTAACATGCGAGTGTTTTTGCAACAAGATCAAACTGCGACTGTGTTTTCGAAGCAGTTGCTGGATATTGGCAATGGTAAGGTCGCAGTTGACAGCTCGACCGGATTAATGACTTTTCCCACAGATTTCTGTCACTTCACAGAATCGAAAGAGGAGCTTATTCAGCGTGTTTTTCCGGACATTAAACAACAATATAATAACCACGATTGGCTAAGTGAACGAGCAATATTGGCAGCAAAAAACAAAGATGTCGATGATCTCAATGCTACCATTCAGAATTTCCTTCCAGGAGAGTTGTTTACGTACAAATCAGTTGACACGGCTACAAACCAGGATGACGTAGTCAACTATCCTACAGAATTTTTAAATTCATTGGACTTGCCTGGACTACCACCACATAATTTGAAATTAAAAGTAGGGTCAGTTGTCATCATGCTGCGTAATATTAATCAACCTCGACTTTGCAATGGAACGAGATTGGTTGTGAAGAAACTCATGAATAACATCATCGAAGCTAAAATAATCAAAGGAAAATACAAAGGAGAGGATTTCTTAATCCCACGAATACCTATGATTCCAACGGATTTGCCATTTGATTTTAAAAGGTTGCAATTTCCCGTGCGTCTAGCTTTTGCGATGACCTTAAATAAATCGCAAGGCCAATCGTTGCAAGTTTGCGGAATAAACTTAGAGTTTCCCTGTTTCGCACATGGACAATTATACGTTGCGTGTTCGCGTGTCGGAAAACCAACATCCTTATTTATTTACGCACCGCAAAAAAAAACTAAAAATATTGTCTACCAGAAAGCACTATATTAATTAACTGTATATATGTACAGGATTTTGTAGCGAGATGCCTACTATCGTCCTTGGTTGACTGTTTTACGTTTTCATACAATTAGTAGCATAACGACAGCTTCAGAAAACCTCCAAACACGTAGTCGCAATAAGCCTACTTTTTCGTTTTTGTTACTGTCATATCGCAGCTTGCTGTACTTTGTGAAATATAGTTTCGGGAATATTAAGATGCCTAATTTAATACAGTCGTGTTAAAAAGTCTTAAAAAAGTAAGTACCTACCTACTTAATAAATAAATACCTACCTACTCTTCACAAAAAGGCTAAGCAATTGCATTTGCTTAATATTAAAACAATAGCTCTTTTTGTAGCACTGTTACCAGCAAGATAGACTAAGGCCGATAGTAGGCATCTCGCTACAAAATCATGTACAGCAGTGGACATTTATTGGCCGATATCATGATGATGATGATAAATGTGTTGTATTTAATTTAAGCAAAGATTTGTTTATCATGTTCACAGTCCAGAAACGAGCACATCCAAGAAAATTTTAAATTTTTGTAAATGGAGTGTATAAATATAAATAAATGACTTAATATGTATATAATATGTGCATTTGGATCCTTACAATTATATAATAATATGTTGTATATATCTAAAATAAAACTCAATTTGATACAACATTTTTTTTTATTTCAAAATATATTAATCACTCTTCTTCTTTTTCTTTTCAAATTATGCCTTCCATCTTTGCTTGACAATTATTTTGCCAATGTCAACGTGTATTAGTAACTCTTTATTTCCATCAACTTGGCTCCATCTACTTGGGAACCACTTGGCTCGCCAGGACATGATAATATGGCGGAAGTGCTAGGCGACTCGGACAAATCTGATTCGATCAGAACATTATCAATGTTGAGCTGCTGGCTGTCTTCAATAACATCAATATCTACCAGAACATTCTTGATGTTGGGCTTTTGGCTGTCTTCAATAACTTGAATGTCCTGTATGTCTTCGGCCGATAAATTTAATTCACAGAATGTCTCCTCAGATGATGAAGATGGCATTGTAGAAACGTGTTTTGGTTTAGATAGCAGCTTTTGCTTTAATATATTTTTTTGTACTTTTGCCCTGTTCACGCGTATTATTCGTTCTACATTCTTACCACACTTGGTACAAAATCTGAAGGTGTCAGCGATTATGTTGTAGCATTCGTCGCATCTTAATAATAATTTAATACAACCTGGACAGTTATTATTTTTGTTCTGCCGTTCCATCCACTTTTTACAAAAGGGACAATGCATTTTAAGGAGTTGAGGGATATATAGCTTCACTATAACTTCTGGAAAATAGTTTTAAAATATCAACAATTTAAATATTATAGTTGTTTGAATTCTTTATTTTCTCGATGACAGATGTAGTTCTTCTTCTTTTCATAACCATGGCCACCGTGAAAAAAAAAAGACAGATGTAGTTTGATAGTTATAGTGTAAATATTTGTCAGTATTCACTCAAAAAAAAATTGTCTATGGTAAAATGTCACTTGAAATGTAAACGTCTCTTTGCTGTGCATCTATAATATAATTCTTTAATATTCCTAAAAATCTAAAAGCAACAAATTTCAATAAAATTTAAAAAGTATTGTGTCGTGTGTTTGTGACTTACTAAATATGCCTCCAATAATTAGGCGGCACGAAGTTCGCCGGGTCAGCTAGTAGGATAATAAGAAAATCAACAGGTCTACAAATTAACGTGACATCCGTCTCATGGCAGCACTCGCCTGCCAATACTGCTTGCGGTCACCACCCGAAGATTGACGTTTTATTGTGCCATCATCAATGATCAGTTAGTAAAATCTAGTCAGTCTCAATGCTGTGACCACTACCGCCTAGAGCGTTTAACCACTGTGCGTCAGATGTCAGATCGGCACGTGACACCTGTCATCGACACGCGCCCCGAAGTGCAGTTTGTAAAGGGGAGAGGAAACATCAAAGTGTTTGGGCAGCCATAATCCTACTGTCATTTTGGTAACACAATATTAAAAATGGACCTAGGTTTAGTAAACCTAGTCTTTAATGATCAAAGAGTTTTTTGGATTACAGCGTGATTGGATTTCGTTTAGAAGGAAACCTACGACTATGTAGGTAACATAGGTATCTTTTATCTATACTTTAGTTTTTTTCTGTGTTTAATGTCATCAGTAGTCCACAGGATTGTGAAAAAAAACATAATATTAATTGACTAGACTCGAAACGGATTTTGGTTTCGTTTAATTTTTTTGTTTGAAAGGTTATTCAATCGACAGAGATTTTAGCTTTGATTATAACCTGTGAAAAACTGTATTTTTCAGTTATCTGAAACGAAACCGTCTACTTATTTTGTTTTAAACAGAAAATATTATTCTTCATACAATTATAATATCCTTCTCAAACACAGCACAGTCCACATCTCAATGACGATTAAATTCTATGCAAAAGACAACGCGAGTAATGGCGGCCACAAAAGAAATCTGAAACGAACTCACAAAGAGCATAATACAAAGTAAAATAATAATTACCAGGAACGCCTCAGGGAGCCGCAGATAAACTCGCATCCGTGTATCACTGGGGATGGACTCAGGTGGGGGGCATGTGCCATGCATTTCAACAACAGGCGAGTTAGTGGTCAAACGTTAATCATGTAAGATAGTGGTCAAACTCAAGTCTGTCATCGAATAAAAAACAGAAAAAAATCGCTTTACGTGTACGTAAGGCATTAATAAGACAAAGAACAGATGACGACATAGTGCGCATTAAATAGAGATACGAGTAAATATAATTTTCTTTCTTCAAATTTTGCTGGTCATCCGGCATTTCAAGTGGTTAAACAGTACACTTAGCGCGTAGCATGTATTGGGAACTAGCTCTCAAATGTGGCTGCTAGAACAAAGTTTCTTTATTACTAACTCGGTCACAAAATAATACTGCGATTCTCAGTTTGACTGTCGTAAAATAGAAAATATTAGTAAGTACTTAGTACCAGCAATTCCGTGGTACCCAATTAAATACAGCCCTGGTTACGTCCATATTTTTCAGGTATAATCTTTGTAAATAAAATACCTATCATTTTTATTAAGAAATACTGCAAATGAGAAAACATAGTCTATTTTAGAAATATTTTTTATTTGAGGGCAATTTTATGATTAAGAATGTTTAAAGTAAATAAATGCCTACCTAACTAAGTTAGTGAATTAAACGATATTGTAAAATGTACTTATATTTTGTAATGAATTTACGATTAAAAAGCTAAAACAGCAAGTATTTTTTAATTTTCCACACATTTGAATTGGGTCATTGAGTCTGTTATAAAATAATAGAGGCTATTCTTAAGAATTATTTGTATGAAATGTTAATCAGGTTTCGCAGACTGAAGTTATCATTTCTTTCTATTTTTTTTTTTTTTTGTTTCTCAATAGAAATGAAAGATACTTCCAAAAGACGCTGCCGCCGTGCAATACCTATCACTTTCCCATATATTTTTTGGATCCATATTATTTATTTTGACGAATAGTTACTCTGTAGTAGACACTTGATCATAGTTTTAAAACACTGTAGTCAAAGAGATGTAACACACATTGTCTATCGGAAACTGGCTTTCAAATGAGGCAGAAACACTAGAAGTGATTTAAAAAAAAACGTTTCACACTAATAGCTCCCTACAATTGTCGGCCTGTTTGGCTCAGCGGTAATATATCCGCCTTATAAGCCAGAGGTCCCGGGTTCGATTCCCAGCCGGGCAGATGTTTGAATGATGAATTTAAATATCTGTTCTGGGTCTGGGTGTTAATTTTCCTTGTCTTTGTGTGTGTTCCATGGCAACCCCGACACAGGATTTATTCCTAGTGGGGAGCTATGAGTGTGAAACGTTTATTTATTATTTATTTATTATTTACTAGGAAAATCCTGTGTCGGGGATGCCATGGAACACACTCAGATACAAGGACAAATAACACCACACACAGCACACAACATCAACAACATCTTCTAATCGAGTGAGTGAGCAAGATGTTAACATGTTTCATGTACAAGTGATAACTTTTGTTGGCCTAAGTACTTAATATATTTAATTTAATTATACTACTTAAATGTTATCCAAATAAAATAAAATAACTAAAAATGTTTCAAGTCATCCTAGCTAGAAGTGGTTAAACGTGAGACGTAGCGAGGATTTTTTATGCCATGGTTTCAGATAGGTATACTGATTCAGCGTAGAAACTCATGTTCTTTTTGAATGCTATATAAAATATAGAATTGTAGAATAGGGATGACACTCCAAACATATTTTTTTTTTTTTATTGAGTGATATGCTTGCATTTGACCGTCATCTCGCCTGATGGAAAGCAACGATACGGTCAAGCAACATATGAGCAAGGCAGACAAAACAAATGGTGGATTGAGTTTAAATTCGACGGTCGCTAATGGCAGCGATAGTGGCAAGTACTTATACTAATATTGACGTGTAATTTGACATATCTTCTTATATAATAATAATCGTCTCTTAAAATATAAAAAAGACGCTGTTTATTTATCTGGCTAAAACTCGAGAACGGCTGGACCGATTTGAATATTTATTTTTTTGTTTTATTTGCTCTAATACAGGAAAGATTTAAAAGTAAAAAAAAAAAACAGCGAGTGAAGCCGGTGGGTGCAGCTAGTTATGAAATATATACAATACAATACAATACAATAAGGCAGGAGATCGTGTCATGTGAAGATGATCGAGATGATGGTAGCCGGCTATTAAACAAGCAGATTGTAGCTGTGGCTATAGAAGCATTATTTCTAGAAGAGTCTAGAACATTCTAGAAAGTGTTTACCGCCTGATGTTTCACTCAACCGAAAAAGTATACAAGTTAAAGTAGTCTCATTGAATAACACGCATCGTGTAATCAGCCTTGTGCCTTGACCTGGGCTATTCGGCCGAGCCCATCTGGAGCGACTTGATCTGGCCTGCCTTGGTATTATGTGGTCTCGTTATGAGAAAATTACCAGAAAATTTCATAATCTTGTGCCTTTTTGCAATTGAGAAATTACCTTAAATTACAATTTTAACCGACTTCGAAATGGAGGTTCTAAATTCGACTGTGCTAGTTTGTGCCATACCTACCAGTGCCTGTCACCAAAATAAATGCTCTACACATCTATACAACAAAAGTGGTTTGTACTTGTATTATATGTATCAACATAAACAAAATTTTAAAATCAGGCCACTTACTCTATATGCAAACTAACTAAAGTTTAATTATTGTATCTACTATAAAAACAAACGTTGTTTTTCACGCCTTGAAAAAGGTCACTAGATTTGATTGAAACTATAGTAGAGTATCCGACTCAATCATACATGAGCCCTGTGTATTAATTAAAAAAATTGTCACTAAAAAATAGATTTGTAAAATCACGTAGCAAATTTTCAAACACACACTCCTTGGCCCAATTTCATCTACACAATCATCTAGTGCGCGATCACCTCAAATTAATTAATATCAGAATTAAAGCAAAATGAAAGGCCAAAAACCTCATCCGTGTAAGGTTAAAGCACAAATGATTGTACTGACATCTCATTAGCTTAGCGGGAGCGATCCGCCGCGGGCAGTATCGGGGGGTGGACCTGGTCATAGGCGGAGGAGGGGAGACGTTGCGGATAACATCGAAGCTCAAACGTGTGTTAGCGAGCGCAGTTATTGTTTAATTTTATGTGTTAGTTAATTTGTTTATTATTTATTTGTGTTACTTTATAATATGGAATTTTGTATTTGGCCTCATTTATATAAGGTATATGTTATCAGTACCATAAACCTAGCTGTAAGATACCCAGATCTGTTAAAATATAGTACTATTGGATATTCTGGATTCTAGATACTGGATGTTCTACGATCATTGTATGGGAATCGATACCAAAGAATGCATTCGTTATATTATTATGCTAAGATTCCTCACAAACTGTTCCAACAAAATTTTCTTTAATATTATAATTATCATTTAATCGAACTTGCACCTAGTTATTAGTGAATAAGGTCCATCAATAAACGACAAAAAAAAAATTACATCAGTCGTTTAATTACAATTTTAATTGTTTTTGAGACTATCTTAATATATATACCTAAATTACGTGTCACGTTGTTTGTCCGCCATAGACTCCTAAACTACTTAACCGATTTCAATAAAATTTGCACACCGTGTGCAGTTCGATCTAACTTAGGAGATAGGATAGCTTCCCAACGAGTCACAGTGTTACTGGTTGGGAAAAAAAATCCCAACGAGTCACACTGTGACTCGTTTTGGTGTTACTCGTTGGGAACCCCTCTCAATTTATAGTAAAAAAACATGAAAAATTAGAAAATTTAAAAATACTTAAACCACAATTTAACTTTAGCGCTTTGGACAATGTAAACTTTTTTAATGTAACTTTTGACATTTGACATAAAATTGACGCAATGGCTTTTTTTACCAATTCGAATTAAATAGTCATCGTTAAGACAGGACAACGTCTGTCGAGTCAGCTAGTATATTATATAAATAACCTCTTTGGCAGTTTTCAAAACCCGTACTACGTGAAATTATATCCACGTTACCTGTCTCGTACGAAGACATCAAACAACCTTATTTTAATCTTCAACCCACCTACTCGTAACAGACCTACACAAAACTTTTTTATGTAAATTAAAGAGTAGTTTTCTCTACTCGCTGCAGCCCATCCCTCGCGCCACATCATAAGCCAGGGTACACACTACAACACACATCTGTATTTTTGCCGATCAAAGGATCGGTGCTCCTGACGGCCGTTTGAACCGTTTATCAAATTAGCTAGTTTCCTTTCCCATACAAAAATGTGTCTATCACAACCACTGTTGTTCCAAGATTTTAAAATTAATATTTCTTGGGTATTGTTCGCTTTTGATCCTTTGTATGGAATGTATTGTGGATAACGAGGGAAATTTAAATGGAGAAAAATGTTTTAATAAAGCTTTTGTTTAATTTGCAATGTGTGTGACTATGTTTGTTCGGCTGGAATCTTGCTACTCAATTTTGAACCACTTCCCGGTGTCCGATTGTGCTAAATTTGGTAACTGGTAATTTAGGTAAATTTGGTTTGTAACTCCGATTACAATGCAATAAAAGCTTGTGTTTAAAAACAAGATTTTTGGGTCAACTTATTTAATTTAAATAAAAATAAAATAAAAAATAAAATATCTTTATTTCAGGCGAGAAACCCATATTGCGTAGAAAACAAAAACAAAAATACAAAATTCAAAATTTTAAAACTAAAATTACAAGGAAAATAAAATAAGATAAAAATGTGTATAAAAATATCACAGTCAGTCAGTCATTTCTTGTTTGCACTCTGGTGCACTGTCGGTAATTTGAATGTGTTGTCAAGTTTATTAATTTTTTTTTAAAAAGGCCGCCAGTTGTAGCACTAGTTCGTTTTGTTT
Source organism: Alcis repandata (assembly GCA_949125135.1). Classification (NCBI taxonomy): domain Eukaryota; kingdom Metazoa; phylum Arthropoda; class Insecta; order Lepidoptera; family Geometridae; genus Alcis; species Alcis repandata. The sequence goes on along the minus strand of OX421226.1, from coordinate 1,074,952 downwards.
GTAATTTCTGGTGTGAACAATAAAGTTTGTCTATCAAAAAAAAATGTCGATTTCAAAATTGTTATTGTTTTCGAAAGAGCAAAGCTATTAATGTTTTTAATGTTTACCTGTAGGTATAGCTAAGTAGTATTGATTTAATGTGCATGCTTTTTATTAAATAATGCATATATTTGCAGACTAGTCTAGTTAATAAATATTTATAAATTGAAAGCTTAAAAACCGGAAGGTAGAAAATGATAGAGTCAATATGTCACTTCAGATGTTTTTTATACTTTCTGTTAATAGTTTTTTTTTGTTTTTGTAACTAAAACGGTGGCTCGTCTCACAAGAACCGTTTTGCTTAATGTCGTGGTAGGAAAACGACATTAGCAAAAAGACGGAATCGTGAAAATATCAGAATTTCAAATACCTATGTAGTTGGGGTATTTAAACAACTGTTTTAGACCTTTTTTATTAGCTCACAAAGTATATTTTATCTGGGATAACGGGCAAGCACATAAATCTGCGCGACTAAAATCAATAAGACAAATACTGGTTACAATATTTTATACCAACATTACGTCTAAGGTTGTACCCCTCAAACGTCCCAAGCCTACATGCTATCGTTCGGAGCCATATTTCGGAGGCACCCTATCGATCGGCCATCGTACATTCAGCCTGCCTATCACCCATAAAGTAGTCGTGATGTTACGAGAGAATGCTCACTAGCCCCCTATCGTAAGCCCCTTTAAGTCCTAAATTTTGTTGCTTACTGATTTAATGACGTCACAGGACGCCCTCTATCGAATGTCAACTGACATCGTTTAAACGCACCTACTTTCTAAACCACATAACTCCAAAAACAAACAAAAGACTATCGCCTCTATCGTTTGTACGTTAAAGTTCGTTTTCTTTTGTTTTCGGAAGAGGATTTATAAAATAAGGGTGCGAGCACATCGCATAGGTTAGATATTTGAGTCACGAATCCATTTTATGACTAATTCCATAACTTTGTATGTGAATTTCGGGATCAGGTATGGATCGGGTGTGTTTACATTGGCGTATCTCTGGCGGGATCTCTGTGTGGAAACGCCTCAGGATCTGGTTTAATGGGACGATCGCAGGAAGAGATTGATTTGATTTTGATAGAGATTATTGACAAGATCTGGTTGGAAAAAATGTTTGGAGAAAATTTAAGGCAAGATACTCGTACACTGGAGTTTTAAACAAAGGAGTATATTTACAATATTTACATACTTCTTGAAATACTCCCTTCTTTCTCTTTCTTCCTCTTCTTCTTTCTTATTCTTGTTTGAAACACTTGTCACTTTTTTTGGTTAAACTACTCGGCTCTAAAAAATTTAAAATTTCTAAATCTCAATCAATATCCATTATGTATCAATTTACAAAATCAATCTTTGGTTGTTATCCATAAGAGTAGTTTCCGATACATTTAAGCTCAGTTTCAGAGCAAGACGTCTCATGTTGGAATAAGAATAAAACACTTTAGCGTTATTATTACTTTCTAAAAGTCGGCCTAGTATATTTTTTTAATCTAACCTATGCTGTGCTACTTCTGGGCAAAGGTCTCCCCCAATTTTTTCCAATTCTGGCGGTCTTGGGCCAGCGCCGTCCAGTCTTTTTCAAACCGCCTGAGTTCGGCGCGCCATCGCATATTTTGTAGTAGGTAATAAAATAATCTATTTTATCTGCTTGTTAAAAGTAAGAAGATAATATCTTAATTTTGATATTCATAACTTCTTAAGCCTTTTTTGTAAACCAATCCAGGTTTAACCACCATCTCGCTTAGGATAATATATGGTCGAAGATGAATTTATTTTTGCATCATTTGTAAAGTCAGATTATCTGTCTGTATTAAACCGCAAAATCGAAAGGTATAATCGTAGCAGTATGCTAGCATATCAATAAATTAAATGGTGTTCGAGAACAAAAAGATCATTACCGTTGAATACACCTGTCGAATATAATTTCATTTCACTTTCACTTCTCGGAACATCTGTAATGCTGAACAGGATTTGAATCGTTGCTTTTGAGAGGTAAATAGTTTGGCAAGAGGGATATCCATCTTCAGATCAATCCGTCAATCAGTGTTGATTGATTGTAAGTACTTGTTTCTTTTGTGTATTGACCGTTTAAAAAAACCATTAAATTTGGCGATGGCTGCTTTTTCACTCAATTATTCATTTTTCCGTTTTTTGCTGGACTAAAGGCCGGTTTAACCGATGGTATAACACAAAAGGAGTTAAATAAAGCCAAGTTTTGCTTAAACAAGTTGGGATTTAAAACTAGGTTTAATTGACCTGAGTTTAGGTTAAGCTGATTGCGTTTAACTATGATGAAATCGGCCCCAAAAAAGTATTTACGTTTTTCATAAGGTTGTCTCCAATTCTCGTACAATAAATTATGTTCCTAAATTGCAATAAAAAGTCACAAAACGTTACCTATACATTAATTTAGCTATCGGGTAAAATAAAAGCTTTTGCATTGACTTTTAATATTAGATTGAATGTAATTTTGATTTCAACATAATTAACAGAATATTATTTTACAAAGTAACCATGCAACGACAATAAATTAATTACTTAGCATTAAATAACCGCTAAATTATGTTAATTAGCTATAAATTACTAAATTAATGTATTGTTTGCTATTTATTTTCGTGTCAGGCGCATTCATGGCTGACATTTATGTGCAGTTCGTGACTTTCCCATTTGATATAATGCAGCTAATGGAATAGTTTATCTAAAACGATCATGTTATAATTTAACTAGCATTCAATGCCAAGCTTTGCGCAGCGATTACACCCACTGGGTATCCTGTAGGATCTGAAAAACAAAAGTTCTTGAAGGAATATTTTTAAAAGCTTCTAAACATGCAATGCATGTAACTAATATTATGTTTGTTCGGGTGGAATCTTGCAACTCAATTTTGAACCACTTTCCGATGTTCGATTGAGCTGAAATTTGGTATACGTGTGCAACTCCAACGACAATGCAAGAAAAGCTTATTTTTAAAACTATTTTTAAAATTAACTTATTTTGGTTTAAAATAGCATTTATGGTAATCCAGGGTCTTAACTCCAACTTGACCAGTTGAGTTATTTAAACGTGAAGAATAAGTTCTATGATAAGCCTGCGATTGACCGCTATCGCGTCTGAAGAAGATAATGATCAAGATTATGATATGATAACTAAGCCAATACAGGGTTATAAAGAAAGGGTATACTTAGCTGAAAAAGGCTCATAGTACTCATCATTATGAACAACTTTTAAAACAGTTTCGTAATTTGTATCTTATCGTATTAATTTGTGAATTGTGTTGTCTTAGATGCGATTTTAGATTTCCGCGCTCGTTAAAAATACGATAGTTCAGAACCCTCGACATACGAGTTTTCGCTCTACCAGATTAATTTTAATAGCCAATAACAGGTTTGCGTTTGATCATCATCACACTTGATAGAAGATAGTGATCAAGATGATATGATATGATGATATAAATAATCGAAGCCAATATAATATATAATTATATGCAAGATGACCGCTCTCCATTAGATGGCCCGTCCTTCTGCTGCCACCAGTGACCAGTAGCCTTTTAAATTGTGAGCGTGTAAGAGAGTGGTCGAAATACTTACCTCACCGCGTCGGATGTGTGTCAAACACGGACGGTGTTATTGTGGTTACACTTCTATGATAACCGACGATCTAATAAGATAATCAGATGAAGCATTTCGTTTTAATTAACATGGAAATACTCACGTAAAAATTAAGTCGTTTACAATACCGAATGTGATCGAAACTAGTCGTAGTAAACGACTTAATTTTTACGTGAGTATTCTCGCGTTAATTTTGATATGGTCAGCCTTCTTCACTTTTTATAATCTTCTTTGATCTAACCGAGATAATTATCGACTTCGGAAACTTTATAACGTTTAATATTTTTACAAACTAGGCTGGCAATACTCATTGTGAGTTTTTCAAGAATACCAAACGTATTTATCCGGCTACTCAGTTGTAAGGTATTAAAAATGTTTTATAAAACTTTACTTCGTAAACTGTCCATTAAGCGTAGTCTATAACTTCGTTCCCACTAAATCTTTGGCAAAATTAAAGTAAGTAATCCGTCTCGTAATCTCGACTTATGCTCACTTTGTTTAATTATTTATGAATGTACTCGTTTTGCTTAATTTTAAACAAGCACATAATGTTAATGATAGATCATAGATGTTTTATGACGCATAACTCTTATTCCTACTATTTGATGTTAGTTAATGATATTAACATGCATTCATTAAACCATTATGATAAATGATTAGCTAAACAGTTTTATAATTGTTTGAAGATAGGTTTGAAGATGTAAATTAGCAGGAATTCGTATGAAAATTTGTGAAAAATAATTTGGGATATATTACCTACTTTTTGGCATGGCAATAATTTGCTAAGAATGTAATTTAACTTAGTGTTAGGTTGAAGAACTTTTTTACCACGAAGACTAAAATATCACTCATAATTTATTTATATATAATTTTTTTTTTTTTTTGTGATGTCGTAGCACTTAAAACTCATAATTCATACCTATTTCACGTATTTATTTTCTCATTTGTCGTGTAGTTTGTATTGAATGTGATTTTGATAGCATTTAAAGACTAAAATATCAAAACACCGAAACATTTTGAGAACAATAAGGTATAGAGCACACCATGCGACAGTCTGCATGCGACTAGATATAAACGACAACTCTTGTTTTTTTCCACCGACAAGTCTAATTTGCACTGGCACAATAACTTAAAAATAAAAACAAAAACATTAAGATTAAACCGTCAGATAATTTCATATAAATAACAAATTTCATAATCTACAATTTTGTACCTTTTACTGTTAGATCTTTATATTTATTTTATTAAACAATAGCCAACCTTGAAAGTAAATAGACCGCACAAGTTTTAACAAGATTGCATCTACCTCCTTCTCTTTGGATCATTCGATTTTGAAATACATTTGATGTGTAATTGTAAAAAAGTTAAAATGATGAATGCACTCCTCGTTATGCAATGACTATGCATTGCTCATATCAATTTTTACTGACTACTTATCCTAATTTTATAGCAATGCTTAAACTTGTTTTGGAATCAGTTTTGGTTTTGCAACCGGACTTGCAGAGTATCTATACGGGGTTATAAAGAAAGAGTATGCTGGGGCAAAAAAATAGTATCATTACGAATAACTTTACTACGAGCCTAACCCTGAAATTAGTATTATGCATGAGCTCTCTTCAGCTTAGCATAACTTTTTTTCATACCCTGAAAGGAGTATCTCTGTATGTAAGTCTGGAATATGATGAGATCTTGTCATAAATGAGGACCCAGCTTCATGCTATCAGATCTTCCTTGAAAACATTTTAATTAATTAATATAATTCGAGTTCTCACGGAATATCACTTTACGAAATGTCAGAGTATAGAACGCAGACTTAACCATAGATTCAGTAACAGTTATTATGAACATTTTTGCAGACAACTTACTTAAAACTTGTAACCACAGATTGAACAGTAGTTCCTACAATCACTTCCACAGCTTAAGTAATAGTTTCAGTGACACTTTAATTCAACCTTTTTATTTTAACCTTTCCAAAAGTTGCTCTTCATTGCGCATGCCGTCAAGTTCGAGAATTCGGTCATCCACACACCCACTTTGACCATAAAACCATTTGGAGTTACGGTAACCTACAGTCACTTATGAGTCGCCGTTTGCACGAGCGGACGAAAGTGCTAATGCAAGGATATATTACGGCTAAGCATAACTAAATTATTTTTAGTCAATTTTTTAAAATATATAGTGATGTTGTAGTTAGGTAGTTTCCGCACTTCATTCAGGGTTCGAAGATTTTTACGTTTAGTTTATTCCAAGATGGCACTCTTACAGATGGCTCATCTAAAACATACTATCAGTTTTCGAACTGATTTTTGTCTCAGGGACATCATCATCTATTTTTAACATTTCATGAAAACGTTAAACATTCATAACATGAAACATTCAGAATCAGGACTCGTTTATTGCAAAATATTAAAATTAGGCAAGTAGCCGTGAGAGCTGGCTGATAACAGGCGAGTTGGTGGTCAAATGCGGTTTTATCTTATACTAGCGGCCCGTCCCGGCTTCGCACGGGTAGACTTTGGGATAAACGTAGAGTAAATTGAAATCGGTCCAGTCGTTCACGCGTGATGGCGTGACCAAAGGTGTTGAGAATAATTATAGGAACTCTTTGTTATAACCTCTATTCTCATGCTATTGCGTAACTATAGCAACCGTAGTTTGTTGATGCTAACTTGTCAATTTATAGTAAAAATTAAATCAGTACTAGCTGACTCGACAGACGTTGTCCTGTCAAAAGCCATTGCGTAACTATAGCAACCGTAGTATGTTGATGCTAACTTGTCAATTTATAGTAAAAATTATCAGTATATATATAATTTGCAATAAATTAAAATTGCTACTATAATTTGAGATTTAAACTATCCTATCTCTCAAGTTGGATCGAACTGCACATGGTGTGCGAATTTTATTATAATCGGTTAAGTGGTTTAGGAGTCCATTGAGGACAAACATTGTGACACGAGATTTATATATATTAAGATAAGATAAAACGCACACTGTTTTGATAGATATGATTGAATTTGAACTTTGTACAGAGGTAATAAAGTGCAAATTGACTCTTGGACGTTAGGAACATACCTACATTGCTTAAACAACAGTGAGTGCTTGCAATTCAATATGAACTTTATACAATAGCAATAAAGCTCGTTTTAGTTAGAAAACGTTTGTATGGGAAAAATAAAAGGGCTGTTTTTAGGGTTTTTCAATATTTCTGAGAGATTTTCTTAATATTTTTTTCCGTAAGAACCTTCTCCTAATAATAACAAATACAACAAAAAAAGAATTAGTGAAATCGGTCCAGCCATTCACGCGTGAGGCCGTGACCAAGGAAAACGGGTTTCATTTTTATATATATATATAGATAGATATAAAATTCTCGTGTCACAATGTTCGTTCCCGTACTCCTCCGAAACGGCTTGACCAATTTTGATGAAATTTTATATGCATATTTAGTAGGTCTGAGAATCGGCTACTATCTATTTTTCATACCCCTAAGTGATAAGGGTTGTCCACCCTTAACATTTATTTTTTATTTTTTGGACAACATTTTTATTTTTTTATTTGTGGCATTAAAAAATACTTACAACCCTAAATTTTCACCCTTCTATCACCAACCCCTATTTTTTAATAGTCACTAGAAATAATTTTTATTTTATGGCAAAACAACGTTTGCCGGGTCAGCTAGTATTTATAAAAAAAAAAATGATCTTCAAATTAGGCTAGTAGGAGGAGCGTGGAAATTGTTCATGGACATGGCGACTAAATTACGTAAAACAATATCAATTACCATGCCGTACCATATTAGCAGCTGATTTGCCCGTCTGTCCGGCAGTTACTGTTCACTGCATGCCGTATGGTGTGCGGAGGTCTTGCATAAGAGTGAAATGGGCCGGTCTGTATTGGACGACAATGGTCAACTTCTTGCAGATTTATCACTGTCGCTTTATGCTTCTGGTGTTTTAATTTACTGTATTTATTACTTGCTAGGTGTACCCGCGATTTCGGCTGATAGTCTGTTGAAATCGTTTTGTTTTTCGATATAAAAAGGCCATGTGAAAGCTAGCCTGTAAGATACCTCTTCATATCAAATTTCAACCAAAGTCGTTTTGCGTGATTGAGTAACAAACATCCGAACACGCGAACTTTCACATTTTAATTATAATATGAGTAAGTCGAGCAGTGCTCTGTGGATGAGCCAGTATGAACAGATTACAATCCCAGAAGCACTTTTCGGGACTAACATTTGTAGATACTGTAAACAATAAGGTAAAGCAGTTTGATACCAACTTTGCCTGACATAAACCATGAAATAATCTTTACTTGATTTGTTTCAAATCTGTGCAGTCGTTACGGCATTGAATGCACACATTCAAGTTCAAGCCCGCAAGTCTGGTGTGCGTGCGGCACGATACCGACCGTACTGTCTAGAAAAGCATGCTTGTTAAGTACGTCATAAGCCATGTCTTTGACACCAGGGTTAGCCACTCAGCCTATACGAACTTATCTTACAGCATCACCGCAACGCAACCTGGCCCTTACTAACTCACCAAATACCAAAATTCCTTTCCCATAAACGCCTCTGACCATAATCGCAACAAGCAGCCCCGGTGGCGCTAAAACTATTGCAAACGCGTTATTACCATAAAAACACCATAAAGATTCTATGAACTAATGCCATCGACCCAGTGGCAATGCAGGTCAATGGCACAGAACGATGGCTTACATACGAAAACCCATGTGGTTGGGGTAGTGGTTGGGTGATGAGCGGCAGCGGGTAGCGAGTAGGCAAGTCGATTCCTAAAGCCCACCATAACCCAGTACAAATACTAACTACAACTTCGCCGAAAAACTCTAGTAGAGCTCTTAAAAAGCTTGGCACAATAGATTGCTTTCGATCTAGTTTGCTTCTGTTAGATCATCGTGGACTAAAAGAAAAACCTATCACGTCACAGACGTAAATAGCTGGATGTCATTAAGTGGACCAGATTGGATCAATATTTGCGATAAGTGGCAAATAAACAGACCGACCAACTGATAGTAAACGATTATCATCGGTTATCGATACCTACCTGTAACACCGATGACGTCACGGACATGTAGCATGGAATAGCACGAGATTTTGTCAACTGGATGACCTCCAAACGTTTATATGAAGATGCTGCCTATAATGCTTATATGTAAAACTTTAGTAGTAACTATAATAGTTAACTATAATATTACATAATAACTATAATAGTCATAGAAAACTAATAATTACATAGCTATGACAAATAAATTTTGATCCTTTGCAAAGAAATTTTCATCTTAGTGCTTTTCTCTTATCACCCCGGGGTCACTAAGTCAAGAAACCACAGCACGGTTCAGTGAGTACATTACATTACCTGATTGCACTTTAAATTTAAATCTCAGTCATATTAAAATCGTTAAAAATGGTTTGTGGTCTGTCCCGCTTATCTCACCAACATACCTGCGGCTTTAAACTTAGAACATAATCTACAATTACATAATATTCAAATGGTCTAGTTATCCACACACGTACATGGAGTCACATATAATAGATACACGAGTATTTGAACCAGTATTTGAGTAGGAGACTCGTTTTATTCCAATTTAAAGGATTAGTAAAAAAAAGTTTTATCTAGATTGTATAGGTACATATGTATACGCATAATTATAACGGTTAGTTAAGGCACAGCTGCTGTTTTTATTCAAGATGAACCTATTTTTCTGACTTTTCTTTTTATATTTTTTACATAGATCTATGATAACTGTTACAGAATATTATATTCACGATACAAAGGTACAAGATCCATACAAAAACATTCAAGGAACAGCTCTACAAATAGCTAGGCCAAAAATATGAACATTATACTTAATGAACTGAAAATTTAAATATTTTAGCAACAAACTATTCAAATCATATTTTCTTACTCGAATTATTCAAACTGACATAATCGTGTGACCACTCGAGAAATATTCCATTTCACTCATCCCTACCCAAGTTACATATAAAATTACACAAGACCTTAACCGACTGGCGAAGGTGGTAATACTGTACTACTACGTATTCTGTGGTAATAGTTGTACTACTGCCTCTTCTGTGGTAATACTGCAATGACCACGGTAAGACTGGTAAGTTTTGAAAGTTAGATTAACATATCTGATTGATTATTGGGCTTGGGCCACGAATTATGTGATGAAGATTTCGTTCGTATCTCATTTGTCTACTTTTGAAGACAAATACTTATGTGAAGATAAATTATGCTAATTAGGATTGTAGGTACGTGTGTTTTAATATGTTTTGCTGTCAAGGCTGTATGTAGCTTTGTGTATGTGGTAATAATGGTAACAGTATTTTTCAACAGGATATTTGCACAGCTCTACTGTCAATAAAGAGTAATGATGAATGATTATCAAGATACTTGCTAAAATTGCCTTTATTGCATTATTGCTGGAGATACACAGGTATAACCAATTTCAGCTCAATCGGACATCAGGAAGTGTCGGTTAAAAATCAGTTAAAAATTCAGCAAGATTTGACCTGAACAAACTAACTCACTCACATTACAAATAAAACAAATAAAAGCTCATATTAAATTTCGAAACCGTTACAAATCTGTCAAAAATCTTAAACTGTCAAACGAATTAATAGCTAGAACTCTATTTCGATACCATCACCCAACACGAACCATGGAATGGAACATCATTACCTAACTTAGAATTCAAAATTACACTTAAGAAATCCTAACATCAAGACGGAAATTAAACTTAACTCATAACCACTATTGTAAAACGCTGCACCTACGTACATACAATTTATCAACCCGCAGTTTCACACAGACAGGCGATATGCACTAAATATTTCATCTCTGTTGAATATCATATTGAGTAATTCAGTCTGCAGAAATTACATACCTATTATGATTAAAATAAAGGTATGTGTTAATTTTAGTAGTGGAATTGTTTTAGGTGGCCTGGAAATCCTGCTGTGTTAAACGATAAGGTTGCAGCGGGAATATATACTCGTGTTACAACTGGAACAGATTTGAAATAAACTTGGACACGCCTGTGCTTTTTTTTACGAGACGAGCAAATCACTCGCCTAATGTTAAACGTCACGTATGCCCACCCCGAATTTTGAACTCTTAGAATTCAAGACCCTGCGCGGCCCAGCACTGCGCTCGTCACCCTGAGATATAAGATGTTTAATCTTGTATTTGCCCTGAAATTTCACTGGAAACATTGCCCTTCTAACCGGAACAAAGTAATGTTTGCACATTACTGCTTGGCGGTGCTAATTTCTGTCTCAAACTGAAACAAGTTCTCTAAAACAATATGCAAAATACTGCGCACAGCAAGTGATAAATATCTATTGCTATTTTTATTGCACAGAGACATTGAAAGATGGGTCAGTGATGCATCATCAGACAACGGGTCGTTAGGTGTGTCATTGGTAAATACCTTACGTAAGGGATCGTTCATTAATAACGTGACGTGAGGCTTGAGGGGGAGGGTTGGGTTCGGAAAACATCACGAAATATCACAAGAGCGAAGTAATGAAATATCACGCTTATATAATTATTTTAATTTTGAAAATTTAAATACGATTTAAACAAAACAAAAAACACACGCGATATTGGTGATGGGAAGGGGAGGTGGGGGTTAATTTATAACCTCCCATGTATGTTTCACCAAAGAGGAGGGTGGAATGAAAATATCACATAATTAATGGACGACTCCTAAGCCATAAAACGGGCCGTTTTGTCCGGAGAGAGCTTGTCTTATCATATGGAGTACTTCAATGGCCAGTTACCTCGCCCAATCGACCTTAATAAGGGCAGTCCATTGCGATGACTTAGAAGCTACTAACAATAAAAATAGAGGCTAATGTACAAGTGGCTTATAGGTTAAATCGATCTATTTATAGGCCAATTTTCGATTGAAATAGTGAAGCAGGTCAGATTTGGAAATGATGCTTCAAGGCAAAAATATAGAAAAAAAAGTAACGCATTTAAAATTATTTTCAAAGATGCATCTACTAGGTATTATTGGTTTTACCTACAGATAATCGCTTCAAAATTACTCACTGTTTAGAAATTTAAATATGACGTAGGGAAAGGAAGCAGTGTACGAGAAGTTTATTGCTAATTATGACATAGGTGTCTTGAAGTCAAAAGCTAATCGGTTTCTTCTAGAAAACTTGCTCCACCGTAGACCGCGATAGTGCTCACCATGAGGTGAAATAACGGTCAAACGCAAGCCTATGATCGAATGAAAAAGGAAACAAAATACATTCGAAATAAGGATCTATGACTCGTGGTCCCACTAATTTGACCCACTGGTGGGACAGTGTGTCGATTTAATGGGCTCGTGGTCCCACTGTTTGGTGGGACCATCAGTCAACGTAATGCAGTCGCTCGTGGTCCCACTGATTTGGTCATAAGGGCTATTACACAAATAGCTACTATCGATAATGATCTATATGATTGTGTTGGCTATCAAAACGGTCTTACTCCACATATATACTAATATTATAAAGAAGTAAAGTTTGTGTGTTTGTATATTTGTTAAATTGTAAGGGGTAATCTCGGGATCTACAGAACCGATTTTAAAAATTCTTTCACCAATAGAAAGCCACATTATTGCTGGTTTATATAAAAAACCGAAAAATAAAAAGGCTTTTACGTGGTAGTCCGTTTTGCAAAGTGAATCGGAGAAAAAACGGTCCGGACGGCGCGCGATGGCTTCGGGTTTAATTAACATTATGCCCAACGAAGTGGGCACGGGTCAGCTAGTCGTATGATAAAGCTGATACTTAAACTGATGCATCTATTTCTAATCCAATACGGACATTGGCCAATTGCCCTTTCTCATCTTATGTAAGACAATAACTACCAGCTGCTTTGGCTTTTAGATAAATTACTGAGTTAAGTTAAACTATTAAGTAACTTCAGTTTTTAAGTCAAAATAAGTCAGACTTAGATAGTGGCTTTTTCAGTAGTTTCTTAGCGTTACGACCAGTAGCTTGTAAATTTAATTTATTTAACTAAAGCGTTGTACTTAACTTACATACTATATACTATCGGTTCAAGTAATTCAATTAACATCATCATCAACCGTTTCCAGCTACCCAACTCCAGGCACTACCTGAAAAATAGACGCAGGAAATGATTTCCACACATCTGTTGTTAGAATTCATCAGATGGAATGGAAACGCTTGTTATGTTTGTATGGAATATCCACGAAAGAACAATAATATAATATTATTTACAAAAAATATTGTTTGTTTCGAACCTATGAAAGTAATCAATATTAGAATACCTAGACCTACATCCAAATATCTGGTCATAACAAAATACATTGTTTCCATCAATTCGAAACCATTCGGAGTGAAACCTCTGATCAAACAAACAATTACGATTATGTTGAAACAACTGTAACATAACTTTGGAAGGTAAAGAGAATCGCATCAAAACTTTACGTGTTGTGTTGAAACCAAACTGCACTGGATCACTAATAAAGCTGCAATGACTGTTTTATCTTGTTGAGACATTTCGTAGATGTCAAAATGGGTGCGTTGAAAGGGTATAAAAAGGACATGTCGTAAAAAATCAGTTAAAAAAGTAAAAAGCTCTTCCTTTCTACGCTGTGTAAAGACTTTAATGCCTGTAACACTTTGCAATTGTATTTTGTTTTAGTACTATTTCTTGTTTTTATTGAATGGATTAAAAATATCCAGTGTACCTACTTTTATTTTGTTGCAATATTTTTTACCAAGATTGGGCTTATTAGCGTTTAGGGAGATTATGCATTTTTTTAGGGTGTCATTTATTTTCGTGGTCGTGTCATTATTGTATTTTTTGGTCGATTCAAAAATGCAATTTGATCTTTCTGGTGATACCTAAGACCTGTGATGGTTTACCATGTGTGTACACTTGTACAGATTTACAGAATGTTTAACTCACCAAAAAATTACTGATACCTACTAATACTAACTTATCATAATTTTTTTTTTATCTACTAGAATATTTGGTTTAATACATCTAGCTTGTGGCTTCAGTTTGACCGCTATTTCATTTAATAATGAGCAACAATACCATCTAAAATCTTAGAATCAGATCAGATTAGACTTTGATTGAGAACGCTTTGGAAACCCATTTTCATCTTTGAAACTCAATCCAAACAAGCTTATCTCAACGAATAAAGATTATGATAGTTATAGGTTATTATATGACAAAAAGAAGGTCTTTAGCCTTGAAAATGATCATACATATTAACGATGTAGCAAACACATTTCACACTTCAAACCGCAGAATTAAAAAATTTCATCACCAATTTTTTTTGGTTAAAAAAAGATGACCACAAATTTAAAATTCTTATCCTTTCTACTGCCTTGAATTAGACAATTATCAGATCATTAGAGTTCTATTTCGAAAGAAATAGAGGCTATTTTTAAATGGTCCGATCGTAATCTGAATACTATTGGCTGCAATCGAATCAATTTTGTTTCGAAACTGTTCAAATGCATCCTTAGCGAAAGGCCTTGAGTGCACTGAATCATATTTTGTAAATCTTTGACACACAAATAAAGTGATTTATATTTAACTTCTTTCTTTTTTTTTTAGGGGTCTGTACCAAAATATATTATGGAACGTTTTTGGTAAGATCTACGTGTGACTGATGGGATGTTACGCTAAGGCAGAGGATGGAGTTCATCGATTCAGAATGAAGAAGAAATGGTCTAAGACAAAGTTGGAAAAGGATAGCTGATGATCAAGATACCTGACTTAAAATATGCTTGTGTTCAAAATGAGTTCATTGGGAGATAATAATACAGTAAGATACCTATTATAACAGTCATAGAAGAAATAAGAAAAAGAAGTACAAATAAATAAACAATAAAAATTAGGAATTATTGCATAGATGTAAAAAATATCCTTTTGTGAAACGGTCAGACAGGTTCATAGTAAGTGCTCACCAACACTGGGACAGACAGTCATATAATTGACCGAACCAATTCTCAGGAAATAGGCATATAATTATTTGTTGCCTGTCACACTTAATGAGATGTACGTGGGAAAAACAAGGACAGAAACAATGCTAATTATTGCTCTACAATTAACTAGCGTAGAAAACAAAGAGCTATATCTATTAATCTATCCATACCTATCATTAGAGGCGTTTTTCGTCCATTGCCAAAAAGATAGGTACAAAAATGCAAAAAAAAAAATTTGGAGTAAAAAAACAGACCCAAACAAAAAAATTGAAACAACAAAACAAAACAATAATCAGCGCAGCGTGCACAATTCACTAACTACTTACTAGGTAACTTAGTAACTAATCATATACTACGAATATCACATGACGATCATGTAATATAGCCTAGAATTACAGATTCTAGAGTTACCTAGATCTTATCTAGTATTACAGCATAGCACACGATTAAACCTAACTCGATGCAAAGATCTAGGTTTCCGGTTAGACGCGTGTTTTTTGTTCAGCCGGACAAGAATACTAAGCAGGTTTTTTAGCCTACATCCAGGCATTTATAGAATTTTTAAACCAATTGAGAAATTTTTGGAAGCTAAAAATAAAGTAAAATGAAAATAAAAAATCAATGGCATATTTGAATCCAAAAGCCCATTCTTGATCAGCCTGGTATTACGGCCTAAACACCTTACGAAAGACCTGGCATCCCAGCAGTGGGATAATTAGAGTTGAGTTGTTAAATGAATGAAAGAACAATTCAGAAGGTGTAAATAATTCTAGACTGAGCGCTAAATTACTTTAGAAAATATTACAACAAAATCGACACCACTCCTTACTTCGTAAATAAAATCATAAATGCGAATTTCTAATGTTGGTCTGTTTTTTCCTCAATCTGGTAAATGCAGATCGATTGAAGAACGACCTGATTTACATTGGTAGATATTTATAATTAGAAAGCCAAAGAGTGATACAAAAAAATACGATTTAATTATGACTATCGACATAAGTGAAACCGCGGAGAACAGCTAGGCTCTTTTATAAGATTTTTAATCTTCGTTATGAACTCTCCTTTAGTACCAAGCGGTTATGGTCTTTGGTACCACGCACACAACCACACAATCCCACATGTAAACAACACACATACAACAGTTACAGTAGTGAATGCAATAATGGCAATCACTTATCCAATCTGCTCGTATGAGATTAAGAAGCAGGAATTTAGTTGTTTCTCGTTTACATAATGGCGGTGGAGAACGGATGCGCCCGCGACTCGGGTCAACTGTGGGATGACGTGTGGTAGTTAGGTGCGTGCTCGTTGTGCAACACGACACGATATTAAAAGTTATCCCAAGAAACGTCAACGACGATATTTTATTTATTCTCAAATAAAATATCGTCGTTGACGTTTCTTGGGATAACTTTTACGTATGACGCTTTTTAGGTTTATTCAGTTGTCTTGCTGTTGAGTTTTTTTAATGCGTATGCTTGTTTTTTGTAGAAGTATTCGGATAGGCTAGAATTTAATAAAAATTCAAATGATGGATAGTGTGATCTTCGGAACAAAGGCATTGTTATCACAGACTAGGAGCTGGCTATCAAAAGTATCTTACCGTTTCGTAACAGATTTTGCTTAGAATTTAATAAGAATTGTAAAAATGTTTGTGATTACACGATTATAAAAATACCAAAACACAAAAAAAAATTGAATTTTTTGTACGTGTCTAATTGTTACATTTTCTTCTACTCAATAAAAAACTCTTGGTGTGAAATTATTTTGCTAGTTTTATTAGGTATAATTTATTAATACCTATTTAGTTATACATGACGTGGTCGAATAATTTTAGAAACCTTTAGCTCTATTTTTGAATGACAATGGAAACGTGAAACAAGTAAATAAGCTCTATAAAACATTATTGTGAATCTCAATGCCTTTCTCCGCAGAATGAGCGATAGCTAATCTATAGGTACTTATAATAGTATTACATCTTTGTCTCTGCGATTTAAGGATAAAGCCTTTATTTTGAACCTTATTAGTAGGTAATAAAAGTTTATAATGATTCAAGATGATTATAGGAAAATGCAATGTATGATTTTTGTTCGTTAATCAATTTGCATAGACGAAGTAAGGCATGGACAGTCAAAGATGGAAACTACAATGTGGTTCATATTGCCTTATTCTACTACAGACTTTTTTAAGACATAATTAAAGTAATAATCGGAGTATCTTTGTCTAAAAAAAGTAAAATACACAAACAAGAGTTATTTGGGGTATCGTAAAATCGCTTTAGTGTCAATAAATATAAAACCAATACTTTAATTTTTATAGGGCTGATTCTCAGATCCAAATTATGTAGAAAATATCTAAAAATATCATACTTTTTGTTATGTCAGCAGCACACTTAAATTTAAAATTAAAATTATAATTAATTAATTAAAATTATATTAAAATTAAGCTTAAACTCAAATTTAATAAACGTGAATTAAATTTAATAAAAATAATTAACGTCTATCGTGTTATCTGTCCATGGCACTAGTGAATGAAAGGTATCGGACGGGTGTGTCCGGCACAGATATCTTTATCGATCATGTTATGTGGTAATAATAATAAAACGTGTAGAATCCGATATATCAGTGTATTGGCACAAAATATTGAGAGTACAGTATAAAGTTTCATGGCAAGCGCCCTTGAGTCACGCACACATAAACGTTGCTCACGGACACGCGTCTCGGACCAATCGCCAGCCGGCACAAGTTTCCTAAATTCCAAAAAAAATGTATCGAGTATCCATACAACGTCACGTGATAAATTTCCATGGGGATCGATATTTTCTTTCTCGAATTTAGCAAACTTGTGTACGTGTAGAAGAGCACCATTCAGAAACACTCGGTATTTGCAATTGGTCTGAGACTCGTGTCCGAGAGCGATGTTACATGTGTGCGTCGATTGTACAAGGCATGCATGAGCTTTACTTCTGTATGTTACACTCTATGTTTGTGATATTGGTGTGTTATGTCATTGAAATGTTATGGGAGTGTAGTTGGCTTAATTTTATCGATTTAATTGGAGACGGCGTAAAATCGGTGATTTGGCGTTGTTTTGAATGCAGTTCGAATCAGACTAATTGATTGATTTTTAACGATTATTATAAAAACATGAATGCGAATAAGAATACTCTACGTTTTTGAAATTAGGAACGTGCGTAGATTGATTGATAAATTATTTATTGTTCGCATTAGAAGTTACAAAGCAAAATGATAATAACACTTATAAGCATTTGAAATGTACTCGTAATTATTTCATTTATCAATTTTAATTTAACTATCTTATCAATTTTAATTTAAATATCACTAGTGGCCTTATCGCTAAAAACGTTTTCTTTAAAGTATGCATTATTGGATGGAAAGTGGACAATGGACATGGAAAATTTTCATTTAACTACCACTAGTGGCCTTATCGCTAAGAACGCTTTCTTCAAGTATAGCTATTGAGCATTATTGGATGAAGAATGGACAACGGACATATTTCTAAAGCGGAAAATGATGGAAACTGTCGGTAAAACTTGTATGTGCAGGTATTTCTATTTATCATGCATACGTAGTTATATGTATCTACCTATTTTAGGCATTAGAAAATGATGAAGGGGTGAAGTTATTGTGACCTATTGTGACAAGAGAAAAAATAATAAAATAGGTAAGATTTGGACTAAGGCATTTAGATTCTTATCAGTAGTGTGCAGCGAGAGTTGCTGGACAACCATTTTGGTCGCATTGTCGTTGTTGTTTCGTAACTATTACGTCACGACCAAAATGGTTGTACCTTCACTGACCTAATTGTTGTCCCGGAGAACGAGGTTCATTTCGAGTATCTGCTAAAAATACCAAGCTAATTCATAGATATTCAATTGATTTTATCGCTGTCTGCAAACATATCATATCAGTTTATAATTATTTTTATTGAAATATAAATAATTTAATGTGAGTTAAGATTTTAATTTGATAGCTGTTTACTGGACGTGTACAGTAGCTTCAGAATAATTAATGATATTTCAAAATTACTTTGCATTTAGCTAACCAATTATAACGTCGCAGTTAAATTTGATTGGCCGTTCGTACACGAAGGCGGCAAAAGTATCGGTTACTCGTCAGGTCGAGTACCGTCTCAGATACTCGTGGTGCTCTTGAGTAGAGCTTACACGCAATCGACATAGTTTTTTAAAGGTGGTTTTAAGTAATAAAATTGGCAGAAGACATATTGTGAGACATGTACAAAAGTGCACTACAAATACATGACGAGTACCTATACCACTATCGCTCTTCGAATTGATATCGGATTGTTACAACCTGGATAACTTTACATTCCAAAATAACAATTATAGACTTACAACTCAATACACGAAGCTTTCTTCAAAACGCGTATAAAAATAAAAAAGCATGCAAACTACCCACCTAATTTTTGACAAACGAGATCTAGCCGAACAAGTCACCTTGCAACTAGACTTTACTAGACTTAACTCGAGTCACCAATTTACATAGCCTCGTGCACGGCAGTCGGTCGAGCCATCGTGTCAAGGCGGGTGATTGATTGGAACGTCTTATTGACCTTTGGTTAACTGTAGGTAATATCATCATTACCTGCAAATGTCGGCGCAGGTGTGGCTGACTTTGACCATGTGGTCTGCGGAGATGAGCTGAGGCATCGGTTGACCTGTGCAGGGCCATGGAAGTTTTTTTCTTTTTTTATGTGATTATGTCACCCTTGAGATATAAGTTGTTTAATCTCCCATTTGCCCTGTAATTTCACTGGAAACAATGCCCTTCCAACCGGAACACAGTACTGTCAAGTCTGTGTGTCTGTGTCTGTAAGTCTTTGTACAAATACAATAAATTCAATATGGCATTGTATTTTATACAAATGTGGGAATAAGTTTGGGTGTAGCGGTAGAGGACGACCTAAAAAAGTATGGATGAGCTGCATAAAGGTTGATATGAAAAAGAAGGGAGTGAATTCAGATATGGTGACTAATAGAGAGGAATGGTAGAGGTGTGCATACAGTACCGACCCCGCGTAGGTGGGATAAGGTTAAGTAAATGATGATTGTATTTTATATGGACAGGACTATTTAGCATACTTCCTAGATACGTTGTTATAGCATCGCTCAGTTTTTTTACCTGTAGCAGCGATATTTATACGAATATTTGTTTAAGTTTGCTTAAAATTAAAAATGATTAAAAATCGTTGTCTTACGAAATATATCCATGGTTGTAATGGCATTTTGATAACAAGCTGTCTTCGAGAAGGCAAAGTCCGCGATCTATTCCATGTCTTTGTTGTGTTCTCAACGGAGAGTTTCCTATTGTTTCTACCCATTCACCTGCAATAATAGAATCATGGAGCATAGTTTACTACAGAGGTCAGACATCAAAAGAAAGCACACGCCACTCAGTCGTGCCCTCGGGCGATTGCTACCTTTCTGTTGCCGAACCTACTCATCAATCAAACTGCCTTTTATGATGTTATCACAGGCTCGCGTGAGCCAATGACCCTTTGACACTGACAGCTGCGGCGTGAGTGACGTAGCGAGACCGAGTGAGGGTTGCTACTTGCTTCGACTTCCACTTCAAGTCTGTAAGTAGTTAAGTAGTTTATCTAAAGTTTTGTTTGAAATGCATCTCATATCTGTCTGTTTTTTACCTTATCAGGTCTATATTTTATTTTTGGGCTATTAAAATTAACTAGACTGAGTAATTGGGATGTTTTTTTTTAAGTTAATCGTCTGTAATATTCAGTTGCTTAATCGGCTAGATAAAAAAATTTAAACATTATTCGAGAAGTCTGTTTTTTATGACTGTTAAATAAATATTAAAATTACATTAGTTCCAGTTCAAGTAACTAAAACTAACAGTAACCGTATATTTTTAACCGAAAACAATCTCGCAAACACTAGAAAATCGAGAAGAAACCCGAAACATTTTATCGATTCCTTACAATTTCCTAGAACTATGCAAGTTGAAATTAAGCGTCACCAATAAATCTGAGCTGACAAAACTCAAGCCTGTACTTAGCTGAGCCACAGTCACTGCGAGACCGTACATCACTCGTGACGTGAACTTGGCACCCCTGCAGTACTGGCAACCCTACGCATGCTTTACGTCATCAACTCGCTCGCTGACAGCTTGAACTTGTAGTTTTACGAACTAACAATAAGCTGGAAATGTTTAGTGTTTCTTTCTTAGTTGTTAGTGTTAGCTGGGTGGACTGAGTTTTAATTAAAAGCCTTAGTTTGAAGGCTTTATTTGACAGGTCTAATTTTTCTAAAAGAATTGATGTTTGTTTATTAAGTTATAATGACAAAGACCGATTTATTTATAGTTAGTTTAGATCTGTCAAACAAAGTCTTAAAACTTGGGGCCATTGTATAAAAAATATACTATAATAAAAAAATAACTAAGCACTCAATGTGATATTGAGCTTGAACCTTCGATAAACCATAAAGCTACGAGTGCTACCGTCTTCCATTACATCATTGGTAAACTGTTGTGAAATGCTGAGCTTATAAAAGTTCTAACGAATGCACTAATGCTATACCTACCTCTACATATCGGAATGAGTTGGTTTTGTTTTTTTATTATGCTTTAACCGCAACGACTACTAAGCCATGTCAGAGGCCTTCAGGTGGCCTAAAAGCTCTGACACTAGGTCACTAGGGCCTGCCACTCGACTCATACGAACTTATTTACTTACTGAACCGATCATAAGAAAATTTTCAAAAATATCTTATGAAGGGTATAGAAAAGGACAGACTACTCTTCATCATTTTCATTATAGCCGCGCGAGGAAAACCACGGATCACAGCTAGTTTAAAACAATTCTATAATAAACTCGATAGTGGCAGCCCTACCGTGCACATGTTAGTCGTCGGCAGAACACGCGATGACATTGTGAACTCGTAAACTTGTAGTTTTTCTACTTTAGCGAGTGAACCATTGTGTGTGTGATTTAAGTTTGCGGATATACGAGTAATCTTTGCCTTTTTGTTTGAATTTCTCTCGTAGTCATTTGTAGCAGTTAATTATTGTCAATTAGAAATACTAATTTACTTTTTATCTGTAGTATTTTTTTATTTTATCAGATTGTTATACATCATATGCAAAATAAGGGGGCATAATCAATTACTTTCTTTTTAAATATAGATTCACTCTACGCAACGCTTACGGTGCTGAACATACAAAAAAAAAATGTACAGGTCGTAAAAAAGTAATCATAAAAACTATGTGATTTAGTTTTTAGTTAAACTAGGATAGAAAGACAGTTAAATTTTTTGTTTTTGTTAATCGCTAAGTTGTAGACAGTACAGCGCTCTCATAGAGTCATCTATGTTGATTTTTTTGCAGACACCATAAGCGAAGCGTTTAATCATCAATCAAGTTTTAGAGAAACTTACACTACGGGTTTTCAAAACCAAATACTACCAAATACATACACACAAACAGGTATAATATACATATTATAAAAGCTGGTGTAAGAGCACAATTACTACACTGACCTGCAATTAATCACTTGTAAAGTGTTCACGAAAAACTTAACAGCGCAAACATAGAATTTTTAAGGCCTTGACACACATTTCGAACATAAACTATTAACTTAATGAACATCTACTTTTCTTCTCTATTATTATTCAAAGAATAAGTAATACTATTATGCATTCATTGTTTTTTAAATGGGTTCTTAACATTTATGTGCATTTTTGGAGATTAATCGTTCGGAGGCATTGAACTCGACCTGAAGGGTGATGTAAAACGGTGAATGATGATAGGTTGCTTGTTGGTTTGATGGGTATGGCGTGTGGATTCAGAATACGGCCCGGTCACACGATGTGTTGCGGCAGTAGCTTGACACGTTGGTTGGCAAGTGGGGTGCTGTGGCGTCGCAAGGGCTTTCCGAAGTTACGAGTAAAGTCAAACATTGATATGAGATGTAATTTTTTTTTCACGTCCTTCGCAAATGATTTTATTGCTGTTACAAGTTATCACAACATTCCACGACTTATATTATTGAAATAAAATGTGATGATAGTTGAAAATGAAAATGGAAACCATACGTCATAGTTTCCATTTTGACCTCGTCTCACAGTCTACCAAAAATTAAAAATCCGAAATCTGGTGCGATACTCGTTCGTATTGTGTCGCGAATTCGCACCATCACCGCAACACATCGTGTGACTATGTCTTTTTCTGTCTTCTCTTTATAGCCATTGATGAATATTTACAGAGCTAACACAACTAAGAAAAAGATAAGAAAACCTTATTCGTGTTACAGGTAATTTCCAAATAGGTACTATAATTGAAGTATCCGGATTTCCCTCGAAATTATAACAAAAACCGCATCCTTATTATGTCATCGTTTGACTCACATACGTACATACCTACATACATAATATTCCTGCACAAAGTTGTCGTAATTTGCATTTAACGCTGATTTAATGTATTACAACACATTATTTCTCACATTAAACTACTATTTAATGGTACCGTAATTTAATCAGCTTTCATAAAAGTTTGAAAAACATTAACATGTTAATTAGGTTGTATGTTTTAAGATTGGTAAATAGCGACTAAGTATGACATATTTTCTATGGAGGTATACATATGTATAAAGTATATCAATATATTTTCATAACTGTCGATACGGTATGAGAGGTCATGGTCAATCAAGTTAGGTTTGTATAATTTTATGTGATCAACCAAATATTGAATTTAAGGTTGACAAATAAGCGATGGAATTCATGTATAGATGTGGTGCTTGATTTGAATCGTACGGAATGTTGATAGGCAAAGTCTAAAGAAACTAACTGGAGCTTTACATAATTGTGAACAACTTTTACTATGAGATCAACTCTGCGATCGCGAAAAAATTTGCGGCTCAACAAAAAAATATCATTCACACTCAATGTATGGAACATTTTTACGATTTGAGGGTTAGTCCCGGGGCGTAAGTTGTTAATTACTATAGTCGTGGTAAGAATTTTCCTTATTACCACCGTTTTGTGTAACCCTGTTTATAGGATTATTAGATCTAGTCCGTCTTGTATGCATTCTTTTCAACCAAATAGGAAAAACTAAATGCTGTACGCGTGTTCAATTCCTAGGTTTACTTTTATGATAGATTTTGCATACAATAACTATATTGATATGATATGTATTGTATTGTAGGAAAGTACAGATAGATAGATTCTTTAGTTTTTTCCTTCTTCTTTCCATTCTCTTTTCTTACTTTTACCGAACGTATGTAAAACCAAATAAGCTTTCATGGCAATTCAGTCTTTACAATTACCCTACATTACCCAAAAAAGCTCAGTCAAAAGCTCAAAATAATTACAATTATGCCTTATCTATCACCCACACCTAACCTTTTACCCAAAAAAAAAAATAGTTCATTTGTAACCTACTATCGTCCTCGCTCCAGCGTCTCAACGCCCAAAGTAAAAGTGTTTGGCAGAGTCCCCGTATAAAAGCGTCGGCGCACGCGCAACAATCATCACAACATCTCGCGTTGTACCGCCGGACACAACAAACATGGCCAAGTGGAGCATTGTAAGTTCGCTTTCGGTTCATTTGACCCCTGGATCGATAAACTGACCCCTGGATTATACTGACCCCTCGGAGTGCAGTGAAGTGACAGTGAAAGGATTGTGACGAATTTGGATTACGCGATCTTAGTGTTTGCGTAACAAGGATTCGCAAATTAGGATCGCATAGTGATCGACATTCGTTTTCGAAGTTTAAAAAATCTTATCAAAATCTTTCAATTTAAACTCCGATTTACAAAGTTAACAGTGCAAGAATTTGGATCATTCTCAAGCCTGTGAATCAGTGTTTCTGTTATTGAGCAGCGGAGTGCTTACCATTAGCCAAACGACTTGCTCATGTCATTGTTTGATTGTCCAAAATGTTTCTGCATCACTGCACTACCGATCTATTAAGCCTACATTTACCTAAACTGTTGTGGGTTCGACTCCCGCTACCAAAAAGTTTTTGGATTGTCGCCAATATTAGCCCTTCCTGATCTACATTAAATTTTTAAGCTTATGTTTAAGTGAGGGTTTCCACAAGCTCAGCAATATTTCGTTCCACAGGTCGCCCTCGCCCTCATCGGCTGCGCCGTCGCTGAGCCCCCAGTGGGCTACAGCTACTCCGCCCCCTCATCCCTGTCCATCTCCGGTGGCCTCAGTTCCGGCGGCCACTACAGCCAAGTCCCCATCGGCCACCAGACCTCCGAAGGCTACCACGTCGACCCTCATCTACTGGAGAAGGTCAGGCACATCATCCTGAAGGACGAGATCCAGAACCAGGCCTACCAGCAGTCTTCTGGATACTCCTCCCACGGACACGGACACGGTGTGTCATCCCAATACGGCGCGCCCGCCCCCGTCTACGGAGTCCCTCATCAGAGAATCGTAGGCATCGAGCTCGAGCATCTGCAGCAAGCCATCCAGGTCGCTCAGTACCACCAGGCTGAAGAAGGTTACGCTTCCGGTTACGCTGGTGGTTACTCCGGCGGCTACTCCAGCGGCGGCTACTCCAGCGGTGGTTACTCCAGCGGTGGTCACGGCTCCGAAGGTGGTTACTCCAGCGGCGGTCACGGCTCCGACGGTGGTTACTCCAGCGGCGGTCACGGCTCAATCTCCTACTCCGCCCCCGCCGTCTCCTACACCACCATCGGAGCTCCCTCCGGCTCGTACGGCGTTCCCTCCGTCTCATCTTCCTACGGCGCCCCTCACCATTAAAGAAACCCAGTCATTTCATTAATGTAAATCATGTGATCGCATCCTAGATGTTAATATGTATTATATTATTGTTATAAGTTTTCTGTAAATAAAAACCTCCTTTTTTGTAACGAGTTGGTTCATTCCGATCGAATTTGGCGCATAATTACGTCACTTTCACTGGACCCGAGTAGTGGTAGAGCAACAATCGCAACCGTAAGTGGAACTCGAAAAACGCATTATCGAAACGAGATGTCATGTCAGGTAGCCGAGACATGACCCTATCGAGAGCGGTCGAGACTTGAAAGTCCGATGACTTCACAGATCGCGATACACGAAGTGAAGGTAAACTCTATTAGGTATATCCATGTTATCCGATTTAAGACTCCATTGTTTTGACCTGCTCACTTTTACTTTCCGTGATATGAGTCAGGTTTCAAAACGCAGTACAGTTGACCAGCAGACCGCGTGATGTGGACGAAACTCAAGGAAGCGTGACCTAGTGGACCAAATTTGTGCGTAACTTATATTATGATGGCTAATTCGTCATAATTAGCGCAGCTTTCGATTAGAACGTAATGGTCGGGTATTATCTAATCAGAACAAAGCGGTCGAATGATGCGTAACACTGATGTAAAAGGATTCTTGGCTTGAGAGAAATTATGGAATAATTAAATTGAATTAGTCAACTTTTCCTTTGCGGAAGATCATAATAACCTAATCTAGATGTCTAATCAAATTTCGCTTTAATATTGGGACATGTTATTATATCATTAATAACATTCTATAAAACTGTAAGAGCTAGAACAAGTCTTATAATCACAATCAATTTTATTTATTCGACTTACCATACCTAAAGAAAGCGAAAATGTACTTGAACTTCTTTTAGATTTTAAAAGTATGAAACAAAATCAAAGGCCATTGATTTTATTTATTTGTGTAGCATTCAAAATTCTCAAAAACGAAAAGTTTAGTTCGATGTGAACATTCCCTTCATTACAAAAATCAGTCAGATTGAGTTGCTCGAGCATAAATTAGCAAGACTTTCATCGAAATGCTAGCGTGGGTAATATTACGTCACCGCTATTTTAGCAAAATTAGTGAATATTTTAGCGCTGATCCCTGCATGCACTTTCTCTGCAGTCGCCGATCTCTGGCCATACAGGGTTATTAGAAAAAGGTATGCAAAGCAGAGAAAAGGCTAATATTTCTTATCATTATGAACAACTTTTACTATGGGACCAACCCTGAAATCGCGAAAAAAGCCCTCTGTTCCATATATTTGGAGTGTCATTCCCATTTTTCTATAGAACAGCAGATTTTTCGGTCCCGTAGTAAAAGTTGTTCATAATGATGAGTACTACGAGCCTGTTTGGCTTAGCATACGCTTTGCTCACAACCCTGTGTATATACATACTTGTGTATCAACATCTGTGTCTTCTGTAGCGAGTTGCGCAATTAGTGCGTACGTGAGAGGCGTGCGCGGAGCTGGAGCGGCGAGATCTGGACCGGCGGCGGCGGATTAGTTCGATTTGCATATGATTGTGTTAGATTGATATGGATTTGTGTAATTGAGTAGTTTTGTAGGAAATTTCAAAGTACCAATTTTAGCCTTGTAAGTTTAAGTTTAGTTTACAAAACAACGTACCTAATAGCTCAATAATAATGCCTAATAGCGTAGCTCTGGATTCTTATGGACTTAAAAATACTTGACTATTTCATATTATAAATAACAACACCAAATTTTAACCGTAATGATTCGGTTAGCTTTTAGACAGCTTTTAGTAATTTGAAGTCGAATAAGGTCCTAGTCGCATCAATCCAATATCATAAAATGTATCCATTATGTTGCAACTAATTAATGTCCCATTATAGAAATAAACAAGACTCAAAGACGTCAACTTAATAACACAATTTTATTGCCGACAAACATCTTACGCCATCAATGAAGACACAAACACAATCCATGAGCATTGATTTCCATAAAATCGATTAAAAGCTAAAAGCTAGCTATGTATTGTGCAATTAGTCCATAAACAACTAATTGCACAATACATTGCATAACATACCCAAAAAATGATTCGATGATTGAAAAAGAAAGGATAAACAAATCGAATTAGACGTACCTACGTCCGGTGAAATTGTGAACGATTAATTACCTACGGTCTTAGGCTGAACGTATGCTGAGACGCAAGAGACGCAGGCCAACGCGCCGCAGATTTTGTAATGCATGAACGTACTAAAAACTGCGTACGCAGCGTGCGCAGCGTCTGTCTCACTTGTTCTTGCCCTGCAAAATCCATACTGTGCTGTGGCACCTGCCCACTACCATACCTAGCCTTGCCAGCCCCAACAGAAAATCAGCATTTATATCGGCTAATTTTGGTTTTATGGTATTTGAAATAGGCCAATCTTTCACAAGCCTAAGGTGACGTCTCTCTTTGGCCTTTTCGAATTTCAGAATTTTGAAGACAGATGAGTGAATTGAAACGCTTAAAAAATAGTAACTTATAAGGCAAATATTAATTTCCAACTCTCTAAAGATAAAACCAGAATATATACACCTACAAGTTTATTAGCTAAATTGAAGCTAGTGGGACGGTTGGCAGTGGTAACACTTAGCCGCGGGCGGCAGATTTCATGGGCATTGAGTAAGAAAACCAGCCAGCAGATGGTCTACGACCGAATACCTCGACTCTATTTTTTTTGTAATCGTGTGTTACACGTGTCATAAGTGAATGAAACACCGCACTATTTTTTTTTCAAATAAATAAAATAAGTAAGATTAAATTAGTAAAATTTGAGGAATTTTGCGGCTATTCTGCAATTCAAATGTTCAACCAATCTACACAAACTTACTTGTTTCTCAAACGTCAATTTTCTAACATTACACAGTCAAGTTAAGACGAATTAGGTTCAGGATTACCCTATCAATCAGTTGTTGCAAGCCTGTGCTAACATCACACCAGTTCACTAAGTTTAGATTGTAGTAACACTGCTTTTAGTGTTACTACATGGATATAGAGTAATACTGAATTTAGCAATGGTGTCTTAATGAAGGATAGTATTACGAGTTCAGAATTGACAAGACCCAATGAATATTCATGCTGACAACTTAGTCTTTTCTCTAATCTCTACATATTTTATACAGAAAAATTTGCATATTCTTTGACTATTTATGCAAAATTAAATTAAGGACACTTGTTAGTTATTTTATGTTGTTTGTCACCTAGATTATAATATTTAATAGACATCAAGATCAAAGTGGTGGAACTAAAAACGAATAAAGCCAAAAACATGTGTTATATGTAATAATATAATACATGTATATGTAAATGCATAACATAACCATTCAGTTCAACATTGTTATTGTGGAGTAAAAATAGAAAGGATCCAACGAAAACACTCTCCCAAGAATTCGACAAGTGAAATTAAACTCTAGGCAATAACAGAACCACTAAAATATGCAAAAATATTCAGTTATGCATTAACATATCTAAGAATAGGCATTATGAAATGAATTAACATATATTTCTTAATTCTATACGCTTAATCCGCCAAATTAGGTTTCGTAAACTACATAAATAATGATATTTACATAGAATAGTATTTAAGGAGCTTTCTAGCGCCAGTCTAAAACCTTTTTTTTTAATTTGCTATCGGAAACTTTTACGTTAAGGCAAGCTATTGTAAAATACAAGAAAATTTAAATATATTATTTTTTTGTAATAGATAAGTATATGTATTTATTCTGTGTTGATACATAAGATAAAAGGATTAACACATATTCAACAGATACAAGAATAAGTAAACAATGTGATTTGATGTGTAACTTTCTGTGAAAATAAAATTAACTACTATACTAGCTTTATTCCGCAAATTTGTGAGGTCAATGACCACTCATTTGATGTAAACAAACGTTTAAACTTTCGCATTGTATAAGTAGTAATCATCTGTAATGAACTTCAAAGAAAAACTCTCTTTAGTAAAATTTAATTTCTTTGTGAAGACATTAATTAACAAGGCAATGCTCAAATGAGCAATTTCTGAAAAATGTACCTAATATATGTGAGCACTTAAGACTTTTTTACAAGCAATCGGAAACGAATCTCTATAATGATTATGACGTCACCGTGTCTTTCATTAATAGCTTAGTTTTAGTTTGATTGACGACAACCATAAAATCTGTCATTTTAATTTATTTATAACGCAATAGGCTATCAAACCAATGGTTCATCAATTTTATTGCAAACTTCCAAAACATCGTACTTATGAGTGGCGGAATTGTACCATAAAATTGCACCTACCTGGTAAATAAAATAAAAAAATAAATATCTATTTCACTAGTAATTTTTAATTATTCTATGATCAAATATAATTCTAAGTTGTTTGCAATACATACCAGTACATTTATAATTTCTAATAAAGTGAGTTCTACCATACGAAAAGGATATTTTTAATATCTACTAAACACGATACGCCATCAAAAGTAGTGTCACACTACACGAATCTAATGTGGAACTCAGTGGAACCCTATTCTAAAGAACGAGACATTACGAGTATCTCGGCCACAGTCGCTCTCCTTAGAAATATCATGCCAGTGAGAGTAACGGAGACAATCTCTAGGATAGGGTTCTTGCATGTTTTCAAGTCGCAACTTGCATGTGAATAGGTTTCCTTTCCTCTAGGTATGCGAGCTCCATCGTAGACCGCATCATTGCTCGCCATCAGGCGAAGACCGTCTTTTCTGTTGTGTAATTTAACGCCTGTAAATGAAACAAGAGGTTCTTGTATTGCATTTGCACTACTGCAGCCCACACCCGAAAAGACAGAAGATTGTGCCATGTGGCGTTTTGTAGAAGACGCCTACGTGTAGCAGTGGACCAATTTAATTTGATCTGGGTGTCTTCAAGTCGCGAGTGAATCGGTTCCTTCTAGGCGCGCGTGCTCCATCGTAGACCGCATCATTGTTTACCACCAGGCGAGATGGCGGTAACGCAAACTTATCAACGAATAAAAAATAAGATATTAAGTAGGCTGATGGTGATGATGATGATGATGAGGTCACACTCAGCACCAGACAATGGTCAGCACCCAAACAATGCACCCATTACAGCCAAGTACAGCACTTTCCCTGACCTTCGCGAGATGACCTATTCAATGCAAATATTGTTGAGAAATCTTTTTCACGGTTGCGATGATAGTACCTATAGTATGGGTTTTAATGTAGAGTTTAGATTGCGTAATTTCTATAATCTTAATTTACTGATTAGTAAGTAAGTAAGTCTAGAAGGTATTTTTAAAAAAATAATCGCATTTTACTCTTTTTAGCAGGACCAAAATTTAGTACCGCCAATGCATGTTACACTTGGAGAAAAGGACTATGCGGCTGTTCCTTTACTCGACTTGGCAGGGGCACTGCCGTGCAACTTTCCAACCCTTGTTTCACCATTTTAGGGATTGAATTTTCAATACTCAGTTCTCAGAGGATGCCTGCGTCATAATAACTACCTTTGTGCCTTTCAACCTAACCCGTTAAACGTTTTAATCTATGCGTTCATAGATCTGTCAATCAGGCACGGTTTTTTTCAACAGTTTAATTAATAAAATCAATCGGAATGGTGTTTCTTTTTTTTATAGTCGTTGCCATCTAAAGTTCAAAGGTCCAAAATGGGATAGCCAATACCCAATTATGACGTCACATCGTTGCGTCTAATTTTGATTGATGAGTTCCAAATACAACTATTGGTAAAGACTGTCATTATCAGCCATATATTTAAAAGTTTTATATCATCGAATTTTATGCAATGATATGGAAATTTTAGATATAAGTAGATATGCATAGAGTCAAGAATATCGTTTTTATATCGTTTTTATTAAAACTGCGCTTCAGAGGATTTAAAAAATATGTAGTAATTTTTATCTGTTTTATCAACTGTCTTATGTTGATTTCCGATTCCACTTTCATAACAACTTGCAAATATCATAATTATAAAGTGACGGCATGACCAAAAATAGAGACTGGACTTGACACGCCCTACCGAAAAATTGTCACTTTTTCGGTCCAATTTTTTGTCTACCTTTACTGACGCACTTCTGAGCAAAAATTTTTCTGAGTCTTTCCAGTCTTCTAGATTTCAGATTCCAGATCCCAGTTCTCAAAGTATTTTCAAAAAACAAGAACTTCATTTCAAAACCGACTCACACAAAAAAGCCAAAAAGTGCTTCCTTTACACCTATAAAAACTCTCACCTCAGTCCATCCGTAAATAATTCTTTCGTCGTGAGAATTCAATTTATAAATTAAGGATAATGGCCAAGAAATAACCGTTAATCAGCCCAGAGATATAAACAATAATGTCGAAACTCACAAAAAGTCCTCTCGAGAAGGCGCCAACGTATTATAGAATACCATCGAATTAATTCTACTGAGATATTATACAGAATGCATCATTACGTAAGGCTGTTGCACAGAATATTGGCAGAGATATAACTTCGACCAAATGACAAAAACCGCGAAAATATTTCAAAATAGATTTTGTCACACTTTAGTTTTGATATGTATTTGTTATCGTTTGATAGCTTTGAAGAATTTTTACTTTTGTTCTGGAATGTTCAATTTGTTTATTGGACTTAATTATTAAAAATAAGACATTTAAAATTTTATAGCGTGGGCTAACCACAGCCATTTAATATGTTATATTATGTCCAAATTACGTATATGAAACCATTAACTATAATGTGAAACCTCATGTTGTAACTAATGGTCTTTTAAACACTGCTTAAAATGTATGGCGTTAATTAGTACTGCGCACTTCATTTTCGTATAGTGCATAAATTAATTGACTTTTATCAATCTAAGCAACATTTTGTAGTGGTTGGGCTCTTTTGCAGAGCTTGCCTGGGGAAGTACCACATCTTTGCCAGTTATTCCACCGCCAAGCAGTAATGTGCAAACTTTACTGAGTTCCGGTTGGAAAGGCATTGTTTCCAGTTAAATTTCATGGCAAATAGGAGATTAAACATCTTATATTTCAGGGTGACGAACGCAGTGCTGGGCCGCGCAGGGTCTTGAATTCTGCAAGTTCAAAATTCTGGGTGGCGCAGACCTGTTATGGGCAAACGTGACGTTTAACATCAGGACAGCGATTTGCTCGTATCGTCACTAAATTACAAAATATATATATATACATATACTGTTAGTGTGAAGGTGTAGAATATGTGAATTAGTTGGCTGACTCAGTACCCTATCGGAGTGTGTTTGTCACTAGCCTATTTTTTTCAAAGTTGACCATCTATCCTTATTTATTCTGCGTCAGTGTTGCCATGTAATTCTCATTTTATTAGTTTTGCATGTAATTAGCATTAATTCAGGTCTGCATTGTCAGGCTTGTCGTTCTGGGGACACTTCCGCCTTTTATTTCGAAGACGACTAAGTTTTTGAACGCCCATTGTGTGGTAAGATGGTGTTTGTTACACCTGCAGTTAACTTTGAAATGTACCGGCGACGCTAAGATTGCAGTGGGGCTAGCACAACTTTGACGTAAAAATACGTAGCGAGTTTTCGATAGAAAAGTGTACGCCATTTACGATCACTGTCAAGTGTGATTCTGACGGGTGGAAATGGCGTACACTTTTCTATCGAATACTCGCTACGTATTTTTACGTCAAAGTTGTGCTAGGCCCACAGTTGTCTTTTAGATGGTACTTACCTCATGTGGGCCAGCAGTCTTATTGACTATCTGTTTAAAAAATCTTTATTTTATATTGATTGGTCTGAAATTATTTAATTGCATTAAAGCTGTCAATTTGTTTCAGAAGGATTTAAAAAAATCTAGAATTTTGAGACGTTTTACAATATTTTTCAATTTCTTATATTATATTAATTTCTGAAATTTCAACGACTGTTAAAATGATTGATGAAGTATATTTTATTTACTATAATTTAAATCACAAAATGTATTTTTTTAATATTTATCTATCTCGTTGAAATACTCTTACGATTGATGTGGTCAAGACCACTATTGATTTCTTCAAAATAAACGCCATGCTCTTGCATTGCTAATTTTATTATTATGGTTTCGTTATTTATTATTAAGAAGCAGGATGCACTTAAGAATGCCCATCCCAGTATGGCCATAACTGGACATCTTACATAACCGGCACCTGCTAAGCATGGCATGGCGTGGTGTGGCGTGGCGTAATAAGGGCCAATGTAGAGTTGTGGACCACTCATCCCACGTAACATGCCACTATGCCACTTTAAGCAGAAACCAAGTTAAGCTAAGTAATGGTGAAGTAACAATGCGTTATAGCTTTTGAAATAAACAGATTAAGAGACAACTCACTTTCAACTTAAAGCTTATTCTGTTAAGGAACATTTTTCGATGACAGCGTTGTCAAAATCTTCTAAACTCTGCTGATCTACTTTGGGTGTGTTGACCAACCCTCAATTTGAAAGATCTAAATAATATAATATAAATAAATCAAAAATGGATTCAGTTTGAGCCAGTAGAGTAAGTAGAGCAACTTCTGAACCGGTTCAATTCACGTTTCATAAGTTTCATATCTTTAAGAGGGTCTTTACTGTCAAAATCCTAATTTCCCACAGCTTTTTAATGTACCAATCACCCACGAAGAAGTCAACGGAGGTGATAATTTGATGGCTCCACAAACCTGATTCTAACAATTCAGTTCAAAAACTCAACTGCTTAAATTAGGTTTATAGACAAACGACTTCGTCACATTCATTGTAATAAAAACAGTTTCGCAACACTTCAAGTAGACTAGATAACCCATGTTACGACGCGAGTCGAGCGCGGAATGGCTAATCGTATGGTAGTGTCCGCCGCGCCGGCCGGCTACCTTCACTGTAACCGATGCACTTCCTATAATACCACAGAGCGGTGGGACTTTAGAGTTGACAGGTTTTTTGGGCTGGGTCTTTGTCTATGTGTTTTTCCTTCGCACTTGTTTCAATTAAAATGGTGTTTTTCCTATTTGACCGATGTACTTCCTATTACACCGCAGAGCGGTGGGGCTGCAGAATGACAGGTTTTTTGGGTCTTATAATGTGTTTTTCCTTTGCACGGGTTTCATTTAAAATGGTGATATTCTTATTTAATTTAGATGTTAATTTTGCGGAGATCAGTTTATGTTTGCGTGTTGTATTTTTAATGCAGACACCTTGAACCCGTTTAATGTAACAGTAAAAGCATTCGCTTACTAGAGTATAAACAGGTTCTAATAGAATTAAGTCATTGTCTGGATATATTTCCTTAATTTTTAGATCTTCTGTCTATTTTATGGTTGATAAAAAAAAACAATCGTGACTGACACTCAAAGACCAATTAAATAGACCGGTTCGAGAGTTAGCATTTTTAAAGTGAAATCTAAGAATGAATTGATATCAAAACAAACAATCCTTAAAAATACAACGCCACCTCTACGACACTTCTAGCTCTCCGCAAGAAAGGTGAACGATCAATCTTGCGCGCGCGCAGCTCGCATAATGTCTAGATGTACCGGCAGCGAGAGGCGAAATGGAGAGATGTTTAGGCTACTTTCCAATTTTTTTAATCCTTAAAAGGCTTATGACTACGATTTCGTTCCAAAATAGAATGTGAATAGAATTCTATTATGTTTATTATCCATATTTAACGACCTGTTTGACTCAGCGATAGTATATCCAGTCCACCTTATAAGTCAAAGATCCCGGGTTCGTCCCGGCCGGGCAGATGTTTGAATTTAAATATCTGCTCTGGGTCTGGGTGTTAGTTGTCTTTGTCTGTGTGTTCCATGGCATTCCCGACACAGGATATTCTAGTGGGGAGCTATGAGTGTGAAACGTTATCCTTGATGTTCTTAAAATTTTCGCACTAACATATTTCCTTGTTCTTGCAATTGTACCAATATCGATTACATATTTTTGCTGTAATTAAAAGTTAACAAACTAAATGACAGTTACCATACCTTATTATAATATGCTGTTGTTTGTTATTTGTGTCATGTTCCTAAGGTGATTATTTAGTAACCCCAATATTTGATATTCAACTTATTCGTATTGCTAACCGACGTCTTAGTTTGTTGTCAAAAAAACTATTCAACATTATCTTCTATCTAAACAGTCAGTAAAATTAATCATCATGTCAAGTTTCGGTGAACTTTAGCCATATTCATAGTCCGAAAGCAAAGTAGCTATAAATATCTTTGTCAAAGATTCATTCATTCATCTATTATAGTTGTCACAAAATAAGATGCCCGTTATGACACTTGAGAAAGACCGTAGAATGTAACTTGGAACGCTTTTCGCGCATACTTTATGGTAGCATGCAATGTCAAATTATAACGAAACTCTCAAAAACAGTTACGTTCTCAGTCTTCTTTTTTCAAATATTAGTGTTGTAAGTTGTAACCATTTAATTATTGAATTGACGATAGCTCAACTGACGATTTTGGCTCATCATCCGAAGAAAATTATTGAATGAAGATTCAATCACTTTCGTTTTTTCTTGTTTTTTTTTGTGATTGAATATTAAATTAAAGACAAAATGACCTCTCGCACCATTTCGTATCATTTCAATATACCTATAATATTCAAGTTTACCTAAGTTAAATTTTCGAATCGTAACCTTTATCCAAAGTACTTTACAATACAAAATCAAATGGATCAAATACTCATACAAACTTGAATTGATTTATCGTGAATATCGAATACCGAGTCGTATGGTAACATCACTAGTTACGTCGCAATGACAAACGTCCAAACGGGCATCTTATTTTGTGACGACTATACTATCTTTTTGTCTGCAGACATCTTATTCTTTTACGATTATGTCATTACGACAGCGGTTATTGTTACTGGTTCTATTGTGTATTTATTTTGGCGTGTCATTGTATGATGCATGAGGTGTGTTACATTTGACATTATACAAACTATGGCTTGAATTATTCATTCATAAATTGACTTGTTCCTAAGAAACTATGGTTTTATTTATTATCGAGTGGGTGAAACCGCTAGGCATAGCTAGTCTATTAATAAGTTCTCTCATCTCAATGAATAATTATCTTACATATCTAATAGCACTTTTAGTACGTTGTTATCAGAATATTACGCATAATGTGTGTTTGAGTATTGTAATTTAAATTACAAAATCATTATAGTTATACCTATATAGTTTCAAAATATTAGATTTCTGCAACACGTTATTATAAATGCGAAAGTTTGTGATTGTGTGTTTGTAACTATTTCACGCTAAAACGGCTAAACGTATTGTAGTCTGAAATAAAGAAAGCTTAACAAAGTCCATTCATTTTTATCATCCCAAAAAAAACAACTGTATTTGTTCCAAGGTTAGTTTCTGTTATCCGTTAGAGATTTAGTTTCTAGTAATTTCAGATACAATCTTTGGGGTTTTCCAAGTTAGAGTGAACCAGTATCTTCACAGTTTGCGTGCTTCATCTTCGACCACATCGTCGCTTACCAACAGGCGACTGGTGGTGAACATTGACACTTTTACACTACCACTCGAGGTCTTAGGGGGTGTGCAAAAACCTTTTTTTGTAGCCTTTTTTTACGAGGGGGAAATCTTCGCAAGATGCCCGGCCGCAATGGGGTGCAGCCGGGTTATGTTATTATTTTTTTGTAGCCTACGCGAGCAAAATCGCAGGCAGAAGCATCATACATATTAATTTCAGTCAGGATATCACAAAGCTATTTACTTTCACCGTGAAATTAACTTAGCCGATGCTTAGTTGTGACGCAACTTGAAAGCTTTAGGTATAACTTGATACCTGAGAGCCGGGTGCGAATCACTCACCTATGTTATTATTTATTACTTACCTGTTTTTTATTTATTTATTAAAACTGCACTCAATTTTTCTTATCCAACGTTTCATTTAATTTGTTTTAGTGGTCAATGAACAATTTTATTTTATTTATTTTTTGAATTGGGGGTGATGTGTCTTAGAGAAGTAAAATAAACGTAAAAATCAATGTAGGTATATTGACTTGACTATCTCTTATAGACATTATAAACGTGTGATTTGTATATTTAGATGTTTGGATTTTGTTACTCAATAACGCAAAAACGGCTGAACCGATTGGGATAAAATTTGGTATACGTACGATGTTAGGTAAAAATAAAGCTTTTTTTCGTATCCTGGAAAAAAATACGATTCCTGTACAATAATTAATGTTGTTCACTACCATAAAGTTTTCCAATTTTCATACCATTTAGTAAAAGTTCGTAACATGAAATTTTATTTATTTAGTAAAACTATTTATTAAATTAAGTTTATCCAACTAATTTAGTAATAAGGAAAGTATGCTGGTCAGTCTAGTCAGGGTCTACATTTACCATGCATTCTGTAGTTAACTACATGCACTAATTTCATCACATTTTACACCTTACGCCTTGAGCTTAAGGTTCAATGTGTACCTAAACGAAAGTGAACGCTATAAGATGAGAACTTACGTAACCATGGTCAACTAGTCCTATAGACCAACTTTACTTTTAAGGTCCTTGTCACTGTAAAAAAACGTGAAGGACTTTCAAACTGGCGAAGGAAGTGGTTGGATATTTACTGTGATATGGTTCTAACGTGTTTTGTTTGTAACATCTTCTAGTCCTAAAAACAAACTTTACTTTTAAGGATCTTGTCGCTGTAAGAAATTGTAAAATACTTTCAAATTGGTGAGGAAAATTGTCAGATATTTATTGTGACATAGTTCTAGCGCGTTTTGTTTTGGTTCTTAGAACGTATGGATTCCAGACATGGGCTAGCCGTTATGGCAATTAACCAGTCCGAGCCGGTTTTTGGACAACTTTTTAGTTTGGCAGATTCGCTGAAATTGAGTTAGGAACTTGAGTCAAGTACTAACATTAATTTGGAAGTACTTTGATACATGCAAAACGAGTTTAAAACTGGATAAGTCAGTGTTTAAAGGGTAAAAATAAAAAATCTATGTGTAAAACCAAGTTGTAAGCTACCTCCGTCTTAGATTTCAAATCTATACGAGTAAAGTCGATGCGTGATTGAGTAAATAAAATACAAACACACAAACTTTCACATGCATAATATTTAGCAGAATATCATTATGCCAATCCGTTCTAATATTATAAACAGTTTCCTTCTATCAAAATCGATAAGCAATTATATTTAATGCATACATTTCTCAATAGGTTTAGTATTAAAGGATAACCGTTTGTCTGTGCTTCCTTATTAATGTTTTAGTTGTGCAACTGGTCAAGAGCAGGGTCGGAATAAGGTGGCTAAACTAGGTTAGACTAGATGTCATAAGAGGAAAAATTCATCAGGAAAATTTTTACTAAAGTATATCAATTTCAAGCTTATATTTTGTTTGTGATTTTTTTTATTTTGAATTAAAGTTTCTGAAAAGTATAATCGGTAATATACTGATGATTGAGAGATTATTAAGAGATAATTGATTATTAAGAGCGTTGTTCACTAATGCTCACATCGGTGCAGTAATTTTTAAGGCTTGTAAATCTTGGTAGTTTTAGGTAATAGAGTGAAACAAATAATAAAAACTTCATATAAATAACTACATAAAATATTATATTGTGTGAAGAAATACTTAATAACATGGCTTTTGGAAATAATTGGCCGAGAGTATACCACATAAATTCAGCAAGCACCAATACCGCTTCACACAAGCCCCTTTAATATTCCCTTAATCCGTCCAGAGAAATACCTCCCCGTTCACAGAAGCGTTGAGATTTGGTGCGCGTGCGCGTTATCGGAGTTGTACATCTGTGAGTCATCTGCGGACGATGTTACGCAAATTGAAGAATGTACGGTTAATACCGACCGAGTGGTGCTTCCTGCAACATTGTGTCACAGTCGTAATTAATTGGTGTCATCCTTTTCTCACATATCAAAATAAATAGAGATGCTGTTAAAACCCTGTAAAATTTATTTTAACAACAAAAGTTAAACTTAGCATGACAGTCCTGTGATTAGTTGTGGTTCATAAAGTGATTCCATTGAAATTGACTAAAGTCGCTTGCTAAGAAAGAATTGGTGTATTCGTTTGGAAATCTCGATGCCCTCTGTCTATTACTGCTACTGATTGCTACTGAGGACTCCATCGGTAGCCTTTCATAATCAGACTTTCATCTTCGACCATGGCCTCGCTCACAAACAGGTGATTTGGCGGTCAAATCGCGGACTCATCTATATAAATAAAAATGAATCTCTGTTTCCCTTGCTTCCATCGCAACACGCGTGAACGGATGGAACAATTTCGCTAATTCTTTTTTTGTTGTGTTATTTATTGTCAGAAGTTGAGCGGAACATTAGAAAATTTAAGACAATTTGAATTCAATATTTATAGTCAAGACAGGACAACGTCTGTCGGGTCAGCTAGATCGCATTAAAAATACTTCGATTGTACCCCAATACATCCGAAAACATATACTAATAAAGGAAACGGTTCTAAAATCGCAAGTAGTAAACTATATACGTCATCAAATAATAAATTTCATAGCATTGGCCAATAGAAAGTTTTTCCACTCATCCAAGTCAAGCACTCTTTATTATTT
The DNA here is from genome assembly GCA_949125135.1 of Alcis repandata. NCBI lineage: Eukaryota > Metazoa > Arthropoda > Insecta > Lepidoptera > Geometridae > Alcis > Alcis repandata. Next base: position 1,034,985 of record OX421226.1, on the reverse strand, counting down.
ACCCACTATGAAGTTATGATGATTGACACGCGAACTCAAAAAGGCCTAAATATAGCTACCATTTATCATTAACTTTCTACAAATTTCGCAAAAGTTTGTAATTATAGGTCGAGTTTGAGGAAAAATACTGATAGATATTTAGTAATATGTTAAAATATGTTAATAAGTTTAAAGCATTCATGATTAATTTGCAATAACATTACCAAACTGCCTATTATGTTACATACCTAGATGTGATGTAAATATTGTATCAAATCACAATGTTTTACAATATTAAGTCAAGGTCACTTTTACAATAGTTTCTTAATACAAAATGCATCCTAGTTTATTAAAGTAATAAGTTTGAAAATAATAATTTTATGTTACTAACAACGCTTGTAATTTTGTATGTATGTTTATTACTCTTTCAAACTGAAACAGCTTAACAGAATTAGATGGAATTTAGAGTAGAGATTGCTTTCATCCTGGATTAATAAATTGATTACTTGGCACCATCACCTGGATAAATCCACAGGGTATAGCTTGTGCAAGAAAAAAATCGATAAATGAATAATTTTTATTTATTTATTATAGTTTAGTTTAGTTCTTAGTTAAATTAAAATCTACAAAGACTGATTGAGTGAAAACAACTTTTTACCTACAAAATTTAATTTAGTGCGTTGTTTAAAAATTCTAATATAAGTACGAAGCTTTATTTTCATAGAGCCATAACGTGCGTAACGATCTTTACGCCATTCAAAAGAGTTCAACGCGGTGCTCTCGTAAATCGATCTGGCAGAGTTGGTCACCTTATCGAGATCTGCCTGATCCACTATCGCCTTAAAAAATTGACTTTTTGTAAGATGGTAGCAAAACGTATCTACCTCTTGCAGTAAGCAAAATGTATAGTAAACAAGCATACGCAATCAGGCAGTAACAGTGCCCAGTGAAGCTATAACCGTCCGTGTGTGGCGCATAATAACATGTTTATAGCGTTTAAGTGTCACCTTTTGTAGCACTTACCCATTTAGATGACGAAACCGTCGCAGGGTCGCGCGCCGGTGGTCGTGGAATGCAAATGTTTGCTTTATGAGCTTTGAAGTAGGACAGGCTTCCTAGTTACAAGTGTACTTCTGTGTAATTTGTTAATGGTATTAGTTTATTTTCCAGAAGGCTAGACGGTGGAGGAGACCACGGATCGGCAAACGTAGAGTAGGGCGTCCTGCGGCCAGGTGGACCGATGACCTGCGTGAGGCGGCAGGTAGTAAGTGGATGCGTGAGGCAGAAGATCGTGCCTTGTGGCGTTCTTTAGGAGAGGCCTATGTCCAGCAGTGGGCAAAAATCTGATAGGCTGATGATGACGATGATGATTAGTTTCATTTCCATCAGGGCAGACGGTGTATCAAAGCAGTCTCGAAATGGTGGAAGTAGGCAATCACCGGGCAGAGCATCGGTCCGCTGCTGGTCGGATGACATTGTAAAGACGACAGGTAAACAGTGGGTGAGACTTGCAAGAGACCGAAAAAGATGGCGCGCTGAAGAGTAGACCTATGAAAATCAGTTTTTCGCGTTTCTATCGGTTTTTCCTTCCAGACAAGACCGCTTCTTCGTAGCTTAAACCTAAATTATCGTGTTCTATTGTTTTACTGGCATTGTTTATCGTAACAACACATCACATCTTATTGTCAATAGAAACTGACAATTCTATTGTCTATTTCATCAATGAATTTAACATCAATTAGAGCTACTATAATAGTATGACTTGCAGAAATAACGACATTGAATGCTATTCTAGGCCCATCGACATTACTTCTATCAGCTTTTTCTCTCATTGAGGTAAACATGAGAGTAACAAGGACAGATAGCTTGTTGAATTCGTCAGAATCGCCACTCAGTGATGTGAAGAGGAAAGATGAGTATTACTATGTGGTTTGGTTTTGTTCCGGTTCGCTGTGAATTGAGAAATTGTTGATCTCGTACTTACCGAAACTCGTAGAGTTTTCTATTTGAACATCAATATGATATGTATATTTTTATTTGCGTGATTGAAGTTAAGTAATGTTACACAACCGAGTGGAGCATCATTGATTGACGGGTGTTCCGGTTTTAGTACTTACTGAAGTTGATTAGTTGTTATGGGTTCTTGTGGTTATGAGTGAGAGCGGGTAATATGGTATTATGTGCATGTTTGTTTTTTTTTAAAGATGGGCTTGCGTTTGACCGCAATCTTGCCTGATGGTGAGCAATGATGCGGTCTACTATGGAGCTTGCTTGCCTACAAGAAACCGATTTACTCTCGACTTGGAGACACTCAAAATAAAATACATCTATCGAGAAACACACACTTTTTTGTGTTTGTGGTGTCAGGTGTGAGTTACGATTTTTGTTTTTTTTTTTTTATGTAATTGAGTGACGAGACGAGCTGATGTTAAACGTCACGTTTGCCCATAACAAGTCGGCGCCGCCCAGAATTTTGAGCTCGCAGAATTCACGACCCTGCGCGGCACAGCACTGCGCTCGTCACCCTGAGATATAAGTTGTTTAATCTCCCATGTGCCCTGTAATTTCACTGGAAACAACACTGTTTATAATTTATTAAAGTATAGTAAGAAGTTCGTACCTACACTTTTGAATCATATAGTTGTAATAACAGGTCACAGTTAGGATACTATAAATAGTTTTCAGTTAAAATTTAGTAATATTTTTTTTACTAATTTTATTTACTTACACATTTTTAAACAGATATTTTGCTATGCATTCAAGTATAACTTTAGTAAAAATCTACGCGGATACAAAAATCAATTTAATAAAAAAATAGCAATATAAAACCCATCTATGTTTATAATCGCCATCATTTTCTAATATCTAAGAAACCTAATTATCGTGTCACGTTATTATGGCAGAGCCACAGTGACTCGGCGTCATGTGAACGCAGCTTTATCCCACGCACACATTCACCGATGGCGTCCGAGACTCACATGGTGACCGGCACCGGCACAGGTTGAACAACAGTCACTACCGAACCATACGCTCACTTTCATATTGCGCAACCGGGTGAACTTGCGAGCTACCGTGCTCGAGTGTGCCGGGATTGTGATAAGCGTATGCTGACACGCAGATGACGCAGGGGCACGCAGCGCAGGGCAGAGCTTGTAATGCATGAACGTGCTGGAAGCTGCGTAGTGTGTACTGCGGTGTAGGCACATGTGCCGCAGACGTGTGCTTGTCCTGCTCTGCGCCCTATGTCTGTCTCGCTTTCTGTGCTCTACAAAATCTGTACTGTGCTGCGTAACCTGCGTCGCATCATACGCTTAGCCTTACGCTCTTAATACGTGAATGCACTTGTATGGGTGTAGGTGAGATATAACATTAGCTACGTTTCGTTTTACTCTTGTTTTTTCCGCAATTTTTAAAATTGTTTTTTGAAGAAATTTTTGGTCTGTATTGGTCTTAGTATTTTAATGGTGATTAGTGGTGATGATGGTGTAAAAGCTTCCTCTCTTTCCGGCTATGTATCTCACATGGTGGTGGTTCAGCTTTCTTCAAGTTTCTCTTCCACTTCGCTCTATCCACGACATCATCTTTGGAAACCTTTCACTCTCATGTCTTTTAGCATTACATTCCCACTTTTCCTTGAATCTGCTTCTGGACCTACCACTGGAGATGGGTGAGATGGGACTGTGAGTAGTGCTGCCAACTTGCTAAGTTGTACACAGTCAGATTGTGTAAAACTCTAGAGATCCAATTAAAATATACTTAATTTAAAATCGAAATAAGTTAATTTTCGAAAATATTGTTTTAAACCACTTTTCCTTGCATTGTCGTCAAAGTTATGCACAGGTACTATGCATACCCAACCTGATCGGAAAGTGGTTCAAAATGCAGTTGCAATACACAGAATAGATATATAGGGCACATACTGACACGATACGTTAAATAAAAGCGAGTAACAAACATTGAAAGATTAAAACTCGAAGTCTATTGAATTGATAATCTTTTTATTCCATTTAAACCGAGTCTCGTCCACTATTTAACATCCCAACAGCCGACTCGGTACAAGTAGGCGTGTAATTTTCGAAAACCAACATCAATTCGGTTTATCTGCAGAATGTATTACGCAGAAAGTAGAGCTCGCGCCAAACTTTATGGTCGTTTTAAACGGAGGATTGTAGTTTCGAAATAGACGGTTATAGCATTTCGCGTCTTTTGCAACTCGTTACAGTGAAAAGCATTTTTTTAACACGCTTTTATTAGCTTCACCTGTATGTTTGTTTGTTTGTAACCGACTCTTTTGAGCGCGTTTTTGACCCACTTTAATTCAGTTAAAAGACGTTATTACTGAAATTGTAATAAATTAGACACAATGCTCAAGAACGATGAAGATCAAACTTTATTTGGAACCACTGTCAGAACTTCGACGACAATGCAATTAAAGCTACATTTTTTTTTAATCGCAAATAATTCCACATTTGTCTACCAATTTACGTGTTAGCAAGCGATTATGTGGTCAAAAAATAACGCATGCAGACTGATTTGATGAAGAAGATAATTTGACAAGGCGTTAGGTGTCAGTAACGCTTGAGCATGATAAAAGCGGGTAACAACAGTGCCACTTTTTGTTATAACTAAACAGGAATACTCACGTAAAATTATCAGTCATGTGTCAAACCACGTTAGTTTCTATAGTAAAGAGTGCCACTGTTCAGAGCGGCCACAAAGTTTGGCGCAAACTGTACGCGAGTACGTAATTACGCATTTACTACGTTAACCCGAGAAAATGAGTGATTCGCCGTCAGTAACGAGTTAAAACGCCGTTATTTAACGACAATGTGTCGGCCTTCGTTGTCGATAATATTGGTAATTGATTAATTCACCTTTCGTTACTGGTAATGTTGCCATATTTTTTTACAAAGGATATCTTTGGCATAGTTTATTGATTTTCTGGTACTCTTTTCAATTATTGATTAAAATAATTATACATTTAAATAATACAGTTAATTAATTTTGAAAATAAATAATTAAGAATTATGTGAAGTTGATTATACCCTATATCTGTGCCGGACCTTAAGGTAAATTACATTTTAAAATTTATTTGTTTTTGTTGAGTTAGCGATCTTGAAGTAATTCGGCACGTACTTACACAGACTATAACTCTGATATTATAACCTAGGAACGTGTCATTATTGATTTTATTCTGTAGCAAGTTCCACAATTTATGAATGGTAGTGGTAGTATTCTTCTAGGTGATTCTTTTCTCCACCTATTGCATTTCGCTGGTGAGCAACAGCCTCCTTTATTTCTTTAAGCGCATCTATACTCTCTGCCAAGTTAGATCAATTACTATGGGCTATTATTAAGTATAATTTATTCAGTAATATTAAGTATAAGACAAAAAAGCGTCAAAAGCAGACACTTTTCTAGGTATCTGTCAAATCTTAATTAATTGACTAGGTAATGGTAACCCCACCTACACTCAAAGGGTCAAGCGTGATGCCCGCAGGCAACGTTTAACATCTGCTAAAAGTTTGTACAACAGATGTATTCGAAGGCAATAATTATTTAATTATTGGTTTATTTTTATGGCAACCCACGGTGGTTATGGCACTGGTTTAGTTACTTTCGTTGAAAGATTGGACAAGTTTTTGTGAGTGTTTCTGGCAACATTGCATTGTACGGTAATTGAATCAGGTTAATTGGTTTTTTTATAGGATAACCTTTTGGGAGAGGTGTAATTTTGTATCGTTACTTTGTATGAGCGTCGTCATTTAGTCTCTGAGTCATTTGTGCGGTAGTTGTTGGGCATCCGAAGCTCTTTGTAAGTTACTGAGCTGCAGAATTATGTTAAATTTATATCTAGTGATCGAAATTGAGAAAATCATCGCATGCTACTCCGTTCTCACCAACCTACTTACACCATTCGCGATCTTACTCGCACTTGACCACTTTCATAGCTCGAATCATAAACGGATTTCAATAATCCAAACTAATCCTAACTACCTAAATAAATCCAAAAATACCTGTTTGTTTCGGTTGTCTAATGTTTGCCCGAAGAAAATAAGCAATAATTCTCAAATGCCCGAATTTTACTTGCCCGAATTTCATTTGCCCGAATTGTTTGTTTACCATAAAAGTTATGTGACATACTCTTGGTTGCCCGTACATTAGATTTAATAATGATACGAGTGCCATACGTATTATTATCCATTTTATTAATTGCAATAATTTTATTTAACAGAATATTTCAACGCCATACTAAATTAATTTCAAATACATAAAAAACATAAAAAAAAGTCATTAAAATTGTTTTTATTTCTGATACCTACTTATCACTATAATCGATCCATGTCGCTTCCGTAGAAATTAACCTAACGCCTTTGTCCTAAAAAGCGATTGGCTTTCTAGCACTTCGCCGGCCGCTGCCGCGGCACGCTCGCTACGCTCGCTCGGCTCGTGCGTTGTTTTTCATGTTCTAACATAACCTAACCTATTGATCGTTTTTATTTCTAATACCTACATATCACTATAATCGATCCATGTCGCTTCCGTAGAAAATTAACCTAACGCCTTTGTCCTAAAAAGCGATTGGCTTTCTAGCACTTCGCCGGCCGCTGCCGCGGCACGCTCGCTACGCTCGCTCGGCTCGTGCGTTGTTTTTCATGTTCTAACATAACCTAACCTATTGATCGTTTAGTTTCAACCGATTTTATGATTTTTTTCCAGAAGTAATTTCGATGGCAAATGATGTTATGGCATATGATAATTAAATTACGCCTTACAATGATGATAACAAATGATATTATTGAAATTGACTTTATGGAAAACAAAGTTTCTAGCACGTGACTAATATAGTAAACAATGAGTATAACATATAAAATTATGAGAAACAATATTATGTCTGTTGACCAGTATAGCAGATAAAATTATGGCAAATGAAATTCTAGCAAATGGGTGTATTCCGTTTGTTTCTTACGCTTTCACGCCTAAACTAGTCAATAGATCATGCAATTTTGTATATACGTTATCAACGGTACAGAAATTAACATGGGCTGCTTTTAATAAACTTTATCATCATGACCACCGGGAAACCGTTCGAAACTTAAATATAAACATTTCACACTCATAACTCCTTACTAGGATTCCCTGTGTCGGAAATGCCATGGAACACACACGAATACAAGAAAAACTAACACCCAGACCCAGAACAGATATTTCAATTCATCATTCAAACATCTGCTCGGCCGGAAATCGAACCCGGGACCTTTGCCTTATAAGGCGGATAGGATATACTACCGCTGAGCCAAACGGGTCGTCAAATTCGAAACTCGAAACTTAAATAGGTAAGTGTTGCTAAATGACATGTTCAGCAAATTTTTCGCGTCTTTAAAACTCTTACACTATTAATTAACCAACAAAATGTAATCACACATCAATACCGCCCACACTCAAAACTCCGCCCGCCCACCGCCGCCATAAATCTGCCTAATCATTTGAATTACAAGGTCTCTAATAACGGCGTTACGAGATATACGTGACTGATGGTGCCACTGAAGGGTGTCGCTATTGATATTTGAAATTGTAATTGGATGAGAAGCTACGAATTAGTCGGCTTTTGGAGATTATTTACGGGAAATTTTCCTACGAATCGTTATACACGATACGAGTCGTTATAAAGCGTTATTTTTCTTCTTACTAATATTATAAATGGGAAAGTTTGTGTGTGTGTGTGTTTGTTATCACGTGTCTCTGTAACATTTTATTTTAATAAAATTCGGTGAAAGATAGTGTGTGGTCTTTATTAACATTTATATGTTTCTTTCCGTCGTCATCATCATCGTCGTTATTTAGCCGCACGAATGAAACCGTAAAGTCATTATCTAGAAATTTGGTAATGTCTGATGTAAGGTAAGTAGTTACAAAATGTAAGTATGTTTGTGTAAGCTGATTGGTTAGTCCTGTTGTCAAATATTTTAGGCCTGAAGGCCAATGACAAGGTTTGGTGGTTGTTGTTATAAGACAAACAACCGACGCCTAGAACATTACGTGTCATCTTTATGCACCCAAGCATAGCCAAAGAGTGACTGGTCCGTCATCAGCTATCGGTTATGAACACCTCTTATGTTGTAGACTAGATACATAGTCTCCAAGACTGTCCTCGAAGTGGATGACTTACACTTAACTTTGGTTAAAACCCTCAAACGGCATTGCACTTCACTTGCCCACATTACTAACAAAATACGTAAAACTTTTAAACATCCTCCAAAAAAGCAGGCAACAATATAAACTTCACAATCTTCAAATTAAGAAAACTTTTCCGCCAAATTAATTCACTTTTATGCATCTTTCTTCTAACTGCTAAAAACTCCTGCAAACTGCTAAAAAGTCTACAAAAAGCAGAATCTCATCAGACTAAAAGCTAATTAACAGTGATATTTAAAACACCCGAAACGCTAAGCGGAATTTACACAAGACAATATTAGAGAAATACAGAATGCAATAATAATAAATAGCAATAAATAAAAGGATTCATTCGTTGCTTGTATTGTATGATACTAATCCTGAGGGAGAAGAACTGTGGAGTCGCTGTTCGGACTAAATTAATTTGAGAAATCGTCAAGTCTTACGAAATTATATAAGATGTTGTGCGATAGAATTAAAAAAAAAAGTAAAAATAAGTCGTAATGATAAATAGAAACGTTGAAAAGAATAAAAGATACTCCCGTCAAGTCTTGTCACAACTTACACCTTCCTTCACACCCTTACAAACACAAACTAAACTACTAATCTTAAAAAACAAAAATCAGAATCGTTACAAAATTGGCACAACTTTTCAGAAAAAAATATACTGTCCATTTGAATTCACACACAGGTATACATACCTACAATAATTGTATATTGACAACACAAAAAGGAAATCACAAACATACATCACAACATCTTAATTTTCTAAAACTATTGGCATCCTTGTCTAATGGCTTGCAATGATAAAGACAGATATATTTTTAGTTAGTTTAGATCTGTCTTAAAATGCCTTCAAACTTGGGCCCAATGTGCTTTAAATTCTAACCATTTTTAGGAAACTACTATACCTAATACTAGTTTCCTAAAAGAAAACTTCTTCATGAGCGCGACTCCACTCCTCCGTTCGCCACAGAACTAATCCAAGGCAGCGCCGACTGCTACGGCGATTACTTTAATTGGTTCAATCTCCATTCAAAACCACCTCGCGGCTGTGGCAGTATACCGCACCGTAATAACAGTAGGATAACTTCACGACGCGGAAGTCAAGCGGAAATTTCCGTGCAAGCAATAAAATTAGTTTTAGAAAGTGTTGCTTTCTATTCAAGGCGAACTAGCAGTTAAAAACAACAATAAGTAAGATTTGACAGCTTCGTTACTAGATGACGTAGTGCCATCTTCAACCACCCTATTCTGGGGCGGTCGAGATTATCTCCGTCAGACTCACTCTCATGACATTTCTAATGTGAACGACAGTGACCGACATAATCCGAGACTTCTGCTTCATGTGATAATAAATCAAAACAATATTTTAAAGTTATAATGTACCGAGACCTCAAAGGTCTCGATTTGCTATTTGAAATGATTTCATTGTACCTAATATATCTCCAGACGAAACGATTCCGACTACAGTTACCATTCATGGTATAATTTCAAACCAACTCACAAAGAACCATAATCTCACTAGACACACAGTAGCGTGTCAAGCCAAGTTCAAGCTAACAGATATCTCTTACTGCGTCTTCTGTAGTGCGTCAAGGGAGACGGAGGGTAGAGCAGCAGGGGGGTCACCGGCAGATTTATAGCGAAAGGGTAAGGCTTCTGATCCCTGTTTATGAAGGAAGATAGGGAAAAATGTGGAGATAGTTTCGGGCGCGATTGGTGGGAGCGGAATCCTGGCCACTTGTTTGTTTGGTATTGGGGTGTGAGTGCGCGGTTAATCGGGAGAAGAACTAAATGGAGCTGAGAATTGAAAACCACAGCGAAACAAAAGCAACACAGCACACGGCATATTCACTGCAGTCGAGTTTTATGGCTTATTTGATTTTTATTAGATTTTATTTTAATCAAAATAGGCATGGTTTTTGCACTGTTGTATAATAAGAAAGTATTGCTTAGAAGTTATATTTTTATTCAAGATTGTCGTTTACATTAAGATGTTAAGTACTTATAATTTTGTGCGTTAAATCATAAAATGAAATAAGATTAAATTAAACGACACATTTTTACACTCAGTTTTAATTTTACACATAGTTCAAAATTAAACTATTTACGAAACCGAACCGAATTAACGAATCGCCGAACATCGAATCACCGAATAACCTAAACCAACAAATCACCGAATCTGAATCCGAGTCGGAACACCAAATGTGATCGAAACCAGTTGCGGTAGCCGACTCCATCTCACGTGAGTATTTTCATGTTAATTATAACATAATACACAGCTAAAACTTGCTAAATAAACAACATCTACTCTAAAGCAAACTAAATAAAAAACTGCATCAATGTTTCTATTTTCAACAGTAAAGGTCTGAACTTGTGTTTAAAGTAATCAGAAATTCAGACCTAATCTTTCACATCCCACCTTCATGCGTTTTTTAAGACTGTAGGTACCTACTTAAGTAAAAACAGGTCGCTCGTTAGCAAACCCCACAAAAAGCTGGAACCCCCAGGCTCCTATAAATAAGCCGGCAACCTTATTATTTAACATCTCTGTACTGCTGTCCGTCCGAACTCTCGGCGATATATCTACATTAGGCCTGTCCCCGCGTTGAGGACCAGACACGTGGACGAAGCGCTACATGCCTGGAAGTGGCACTGGAATATCCTGACGACTTGTAACTGTGACTTGTGGAAGGTGAGACTTGTGCGTCGGTCCGTCTGTTTGTCATAGCCATTTATTTATGTTTGCTATCTGCTGGAACTTAGCTAAGTTTTATAATGTGTATATCTAAAGTTTTCCTGAATTTCGAGTATTTTGTTTGTAAAATAAAGTGTTTGCTGTATTACATGTATTGTATCATTTTGTGTCTGGGATTGTACTTACACGGGTACAATGGTACATATTATGTGTTTTGTTTTTACCGTAGAAATTTTACAGCTTGCCTATAAACTTGAGAAACTCTCCCAAGTAGCAGAACACGTTAGAGATAAGATTGTGATTGTGTATTAAAAAAGATCAAAAATTTCGTAATCAGACAAGTTAGTAAATAAAACTAAACCTTATTTTTAAGACAGCCTATTGGTTCGTTCAAGCATTATTATACTAATGCTCATCTCATGCAATTTCCATATTTTTACTCTTATTCCTCACTCCGACTCCAGTCTCTTCCACCCGCTATAGCTCCCCGCAAACACCCGTGGGACGTCAAAAATGAAGATTTAGTCCCCCGCCGCGTCATACGTTAAACTCGGCTAATGAAAACACGACCGGCGGTGATGAAACGGACAGGTCGAAAGGTCCTAGCCCAGAACTTCTCTACCCTAGATACTGTCTTATCTGTCAAACATATTGCTTAGGCTTTACTTCTACCTTTTTGTGTCTGTTCTTGTACTGGCCGGTGTTAGATTTGGAATATGGACATGACTACATGATGCTTGATCATCGACTGCTGTTCTTTTACACATACAGGGTTATAAAGAAAGGGTAATCTAAGCCAAAAAGGGCTCATAGTACTTATCATTGCACAACTTTTATTGTGGGCTCTCTACGGCGTAGAATACTCTTTCCTTATAACTCTGTATTGCTTAAGTAGCACAAATAATAATCCAATCCAATAAATTAATTATCATAAATACGAAAGTTAGTTTGTTTGTTTGCCGCGACCGGCGGTGATGAAACGGACAGGCCGGAAAGTCGACCCCAGTTCTTCATCTACTCTAGATACTGTCTTATCTATCAAGCATTAATTTATATAAGGATTACTTGTATCTATCAAATTAATACCTACCTATTGGCATCTCTACTAATATTAATTAATAACGAGATTGTCTTCGAAACTACAAACTATTACGATTAAAAAAAAAATGGAGGTATCAAAAAGCTATCCTATCACTGAGTGTTAAGTACATAATTATACTTGCATGTACTCGTAAGTACGTGCAACGCTCGAGCATCACCGCACACGAGTTAGTTTATTTAAACTGAAATAAATACATACTCGTTATTATCCCAGGTAGCAAATCGACGTCACGATGACGTCTAAATTTAGTCATTTCGTGACGTAAAGACGTCATATTACGACGTCTGGGAGTACCAGAAAAAGACGTGCTAATGTCTTCGCCTAAAGACGTCATCTATGATCGTCAACAGGACGTCCAGTTATATCGTCCTTAAGACGTTTCTAAAATACGTTCTATATACGTCATCCATGATCGTCAGCAGGACGTCTTTAGCTGACCTACTCACGACGTCTTTAGCTGACCTACTGACGACGTCTTTAGCTGACCTACTCACGACGTCTTTAGCTGACCTACTGACGACGTCTTTAGGTGACCTACTCACGACGTCTTTAGCTGACCTACTCACGACGTCTTTAGCTGACCTACTGACGACGTCTTTAGTTGACCTACTCACGACGTCTTCAGCTGACCAACTGACGACGTCTTTAGCTGACCTACTGACGACGACTTCAGCTGACCTACTGACGACGTCTTTAGCTGACCTACTCACGACGTCTTTAGCTGACCTACTCACGACGTCTTCAGCTGACCAACTGACGTCTTTAGCTGATCTACAGACGACGTCCTTAGAAGGTGGACTGACGTCGTCTGGTTATGAAGTTTCTAAAAAATATTTATAGACGTCATCCATGGTCGTCCACAGGACGTTTTTAGATGACATTCCTTAGAAGTTTTGTAGCCGTATTTGTCACGAGACCTACAGTATAAGGGTGTATGGATAAACGACAGACCTACTTTAGGGGGTTACATTCGTTCATGTGCGATTTATTGTTGGCCTAGTCCTAGTAAGTTATTCATAATGATAAGTACAATGAACCCACTAAAGTGTTGTTGTCTATCCAGACACTATTAAGGTAGGCTAACTAATTGTGGAATAAAAACACATTAAAATACAATTAATAAGACTTAATTTATTTATATTTAATAAGACAATAGCAATCAGCTGTACTCTATTTTTACACATTTTATGGATTCATTAACAATCATAAGTATGAAGTAGAGGAATACTCACATAAGTAGAATCATCATTTAAAATTACGACACATTTTGTCAACACAACATCCAAAGACAATACAATAAAATCAGATAGTTCTTTTATATTGGCTATGTCAAGTATGAGCGACCTAAATGGATAGTCAAAGAACGAATTATAATGTAAAAATTCTCGACCATATAAGAAATATGTATCATCGTCTGTGTTTTTTAAAATATTATAAATTTTAAAAACTTTTTTATTTTTAATAAGACAATAGCAATCAGCTGTGCTATAAGCCTCTACGCATAATGTAAACCTTTGAAAAGTTATTTTTTTGAAACATTCGTATGAACTATCGTTAGGAATAGGGCCTGAATAATATCGGTAAGAAACGAATTCTGCACTTGACGCAAAGCCTATAACAAACTTTGAACCTTCCATTTCTGCTAACCTTTTTGTTATTTGCTGCAGAGGCTTACTAGGTGATCTTACGAGGTTTTTTAAGGCACCTAAATAATTTTCAAAAGGGAACGCTGAATAATCATCAAGTGTGCCAAATTCAAGGACATCCTCGCATAAATGACACAACATGTGTACATTGTAGACTAGAAATTCTATTCCATAAGTAACTTTACAATGTTTTATGAACATTGTCAATAATTCTTGGGCCAAGTCTACACCAACGTCATGTATATGTTTGAGTGAACATAGAATAGTGATAGCACAATTAAACAGAAGAAAATTTTCGTATAGAGCTTTCGGCAAAATATTTTTTAAAACGTATGGGCCAAGATATAAAAGAAACGTTCTCAATTCCGTTGCTTTGAAACGAGCTAAATCATTTAGGCCCCGAGGTTTTCTGTTGAATTCGTTTGGCATGAACTTTGCACAGTAAATTAATCTTTCTGATATTACTTTTACAGAGCGGGTAGGTAAACGAACACTCAAACACCCAGCTACCCAGGTGTTTAATAGTTTACGCATAACTCCTAAACAAACACTATGCATGTACTCAGCAGGAAAACAAGATATTAAATCTATAGGTAGTCTTAAAAGAGGCGATTCCCCAAGATGGTGGTCTTCATCCGATTGGGCACGAAAGGATTGATTGGTTCTCCTGAGAGCAGAGACACTTTCATATACAACTCGCCCTCGGTATTCGCCCGGTTCGACACATTTGTCACAAGCAGAATAGCCGCCATGTTGTTTAGTACATTTAAGAAAAGCTCGTGCTGGAGCATCACATATGAAATTATGTACCTTTAGAGTGTAGTAATTATTTTTAAAATAAAAACCATCATTTAATAACTTCGTTAATTCTTCCACAAATGGTTTCAAAAATAGGCTTAGAGGAGATGGTTTCGAATGACCACAGAAAAGAGCAATTGCAAATGGTTTGCAAGCTGCATTATTTTTTAGCATACCTAATATAGGCCACAGCTGTGTGTTAGAGCTTTTAAACAATGGCAATCCGTCAACATTAAAAGATATTCTAATGACTCTGTCTTCAACATCAGTTGTAAAATAACGGAGTTGTTTTTGTATTTGCGACAATATTCCCATGTACACCATTTCCCCTGAATCTATGGTAATTATTTCTATATTAGTTGGAGTATTCAATAAGGTTCTACTATCTTTTGGTAAATTAGGGCACAATGGTGTCAAAATTTTAAGTAAACTATTAATGGCATTGTGAGGTATATGGTGCTGAATTGTAGCCCAATTTTTCAATTGAGCTGTCAAAACGCATTCATCTCTGCTATTGATATTCATATCGGGTAATGTACTAGATGAAGATGAATTTAGTAGGTCAATGTCGTTAATATTGGAATTTTCAGTGACACACGTAGCACTTTCTTCATTAAGGGTATTAGAAATATTATGTTGTAAAATTTGGGACAATCCACTAGAAGAAGGCAAGTTACTAAACAACGCCGACGACGCCGACGTACCGACGTGTGATGACGATGTATGAGAAGATAAACTAATACTATCATCGTTATGTGCACTCAAGTCTGATATGAAATCTATCTTTGCTATTTTAGCTCTTCTCAGTAATTGCCGCTGGCTAATCACGGCTTTAGATTTGTGTTTAAATCTCTTTGACATCGTGAATTTTTGAGTATGTGCTGAAGAAGCTCAATTGAAACAACAAAGTTTTACACACGTTATACACAAACTAAATATATAGTACTTATCTATAGCCGTGGAAGTTAGTCGGAGTGGTTTCTTTGCTTTTTAAGTCTTTCTGGTGCATGTTTTAACCAATTCTTGATGCAGTCTTCAACATCTTTGTCAGTTGCACCAACACCTGATCTCTTTACAGCTTCTAAAATGAAACAAATGAAAGTTTTAATAACATAATAACCCGTCCACTTTATTCCCTCTTAGCTTAGTCTCTGTCGTAAAACTCTTATAACCATTTCATAAATGAATTTAAATAACCTACTGGAATACAGAGCATCATCACTTTAACTTTAAAAACTGAGAACTTACATATAAACTTCCTCTCCCTTTCCCCCTCTTAATTAAACCCTGTAATAAAACTATCTTAGTATTTTTTTACTGATAATAGTATTTTTTTTTGATTGTTGCATCAACCAGAAAACCGATTTTGATTGATTTATGTTAAATTTTTATCACAGTATTAATTATTTAACCTGAATACTGAATTTCTTTCCTCCATAATAACTCTAAAAACAAAAACTTTCATACAAACGTTTACCCCCCCCCCCCCCCCGGTTTGCCCCCCTTAATTTGACACTGTTGCAAAAATCGTTCTCGGCTGACATTAGTATATTTCTTATACATTACAACATATTGTATAGAAAGATAATTAAATATGTCAAATACCCATGCCAAATTTCAGCTTTTTACTACTAAGTCTTTTTGTTAACACTGAAAGACAATCAGACGGATGGACTTACCTACAATACAGCTTTTTAAGCGTAAAACATGAAAAGCCTTCTTGTTGGATCTTTGTCCAAAAAAATTATATTCAACAGCCACGCTGTCACATAATATTTTTTTCATAATAAAGTTCACTTTAGAGGAAGTGTCTCGTCCACCTAAAGTCTTTAAATATGAAACCTGTAAATAAATAAATTTTAATTACTTCTACAGTGACAAAACTATTGTAATTTACTTTCATAAATGTATTAGATTATACAAAACCTTACCAGGTTATCATATTTACTTTCATTTGTTATTATTAGTTTATCGGTAGCTTCTATTCCTTCTATTTTATTAATTGGAAACTCAAAGTCAGGCAAGAGTTCATATTCTTGTGCATTTTTTTGTTGTAGCAGTTTTAGTATTTGTTCATTTTGAATTTTAATGTGTGTCAGCAAAGTGACTATTTTTTCCTGAAAACCTAAAGAAAAAAATATTTTCTAGAAGCCAAGTCATTATGTAAAAATCCTTGCATTAGTACGGCTCCTTAGCTCGAAAAAACCGGGTTTTCGGTCCCATCTGGCAGAAAGCACGAAACTTGGCATGCTGGTAGCTTTTGTATGTGAAATTAAATCCCGAAGTAGAAAGGGAGGAAGGGAAACAATCGTCGGGAGACGATTGTTTCAAAAACGGTTCTAGCTATGAGGAAACTGTTCAAGACAAGTATTTTCTCTATAACATTTTCTAAAAATGCATGTCGATAGAACCTATCTATATATAAGATATAGATAGGTATATAAGATAGAACCTATAGGTTTTCGAGATATGCTGGTATTCATTTCAGGCCAAACCTAAAAAATGACAATTTCTCTTAAGAGACCTCGGTCAGCAGTAGATGATATCATAAGTTTATAAATGAGTTTTCCCGAAGTTTTCATCGTCGCTAAATCCGAAAACCTCAAGAAACACTTTGAAAGATGGCTCCTTGTGTCTCAAATCGGATAAATGATGATGATGGCTGACGAAAAATGGATCTTCTCGTATCTCAGAAACGGTGAGAGATAGAGGGGTACACCTAGCTTTTGAAATGCGGTGCTTTTGCTACATACAAAAGCTACCAGCATGCCAAGTTTCGTGCTTTCTGCCAGATGGGACCGAACATTTTGCTAAGGAACTGGACTACCTACATGTGAATCAAATAATAAAAATTAATAATAAATGCTTTCCTACTAGAATCTCATTGGGGATGGCCATGGATTACACACAACACCCATACCCAAAAACAGATGGTCAAATTCACCATTCAAAATCAATTGGGCTGCAAAAGTGTTTCAAAAACAAACACTTTTCCAAAGCGGCCCCGGTACCAGGGCCGATCCAGCGGGGTCATTGAGACCCAGCCATCAATTGTTACAAAATATGTTCAGTTTTATTTACATTCAAGTCTCGTCACTCAATTACATAAAAAAAAGGTTTACTGGTAATTAGATAAGGATCCTTCTTGTATTAAAATTTCATCATAATCTGCTCAGGTGCATAATTTCACTTACCTGTTAGCCCAGGGTTTTGAGTCTTAGATTCCTGTTTGTCAACTAGTAAAATATCTTGTTCAAAATCTGAAAAAAATGAGGATATTTTAGGTGTTTTAAGCTGGTCATAATGCCATTCAAAATCAAATGAAGGCCCCAAATAATTGTAATATAATACATTCTTATTTTATTTTATATTATACTAGCTGACTCCACCTGTCAAAAGCCATTGCGTCAATTCTATGTCAAATGTTACAATAAAAAAGTTTACATTGTCCAAAGCGCTAAAGTTAAATTATGGTTTAAGTATTTTTAAATTTTCTAATTTTTCATTTTTTTTTACTATAAATTGAGATGTGAGCTATCCTATCTCCTAAGTTAGATCGAACTGCACCCGGTGTGCAAATTTGATTGAAATCGGTTAAGTAGTTTAGGAGTCTATAGCGGACAAACAACGTGACACGTAATTTATATATATTAAGATAACTTCAGACCCTCTCCATTGCATTAAACTAAACTTCAGGAACTTACTTTGCAGAATGCTGCTGGACAAAGTTGGTGGTGTTTTATCAATTTGACTGCTGGTTTCTCTAGCATCTGTGAAAAGATTACATAAACTTAAATAATCTTAGTACAAACTTCACGATGACCAGTCCAAAGAAGTCATAAATAATTACTAGAAAAGGCTTGTATGCAACAGGGAGTACTGGCATAAGAGGAGGCTTATACTCTGCAGTGAGCGGAGATGAGCTGATGATGTTGAACAATGAGTAAACTTAATTAGAATTTACAATAATTCTGATTGATAAAAGGGGGTAATATTGTCTGTGCTAGTCAAGTGTTTTTTATAACTCACTATTTGGTGTAGAAGAGATTGGCAAAGCCTCACTTTTTGAAGTTGATGGAGATGCGACGTCTTGATTTGGTATCTGTAATACTGTAAAGAAAAACAACATTCATAATTACTGTCACATTTGTAAGTTATTATGTGTATTTACATTTAAGTGTCTTTTGACGGGTATGTCAAAATTCATTGGTTTACTTAGATGGGATTGGATTAGTACTGCAGCAATTGGATGGTATGGTGCATCAACCAGAAATGGCTACATACCTAAATAGGATTATGATTGGTAGGTAATAGTATAGCTTAAGGCACACAATGCACTAGCACTGTACAATAACAAAATGCTTTAAGCAATGTTTACAGGATAATAAATATCATACTGCTGATTCTTAGAACTTACCATCAACAAATTGCTTACGTAATGGTGGGGGGCGTATATTTATATTATCATCTTCTTCATCATCAGATGAATATAATCGTTTCTTGGCTATTTTTCTCTTGGGTCTCTTATCCGGTGTTTTAATGTCTTCCTCTGTTTGCAAGTCTGAAGTGACCTCCGCTAGTTTAAGTTTTCTTTTTGCATTGTCTATGTTGTCTGTAGAAAAGAAAACCACCCATGCACAACAAAAACATAACATGTACAAAATTACAATATGCCCTCACCATTTATTTTTTGTTTAATTGGATAGTGCCATTGACTGTTCAAGAAGTGACCTGTGCACATTTTAGTTTTTATTTTTGTATTTTCTACAATATAATTATGTAGAAAAGAAAACCACCCAAGCGCAACCAGAACATAACATGCACAAAATTACAATTAATAGTTTCACAGTTTATTTTTTGTTTAATTAAAAAGTGCCATTTCCATTAAATTCCAAACTAAGCCCATATTAAATGCAAGTTAGCGGCGAGCCAAATATTTTGCTGCCTATGACTATGACCATCTATAGCCAAACCGTTTGTCTTAGTTCTCGCTTGCGTTGTACAGAGGCGCGGACTGAGAGGGTGGCGCGCACTACCGCGCAGGTGAGGACTAAGATAAACGGTTTAGCTATAGCCATGAATATAATAAGGTTATTGTACAAACTAGTGTTAGAACATTTAGGTCAGAACAACGAAATGAAAGCATTTTACTGTACCCACTTAGAAATATGTACTTACTAGCCTGGGATTAAGTAACCTATGTGTTTATCCAGGGTATAGGCTATCTCAATTCCTCATCCAAATCAGTTCAGCTGTTAGAATAGAATATACTTAAGACTTTTTGTTGTTTAACTTCAAACTTTCGCCTTTATATTAGTATTGCAGGTCCTCTGATGGACACATTGACCAGTTTTTAAAGATTTCTAGAATACGAACCAGTTTCACAGAAAATTTTTAGCACGCCGTACAGCTTCCATTTGTCGTCTGGTGCTGTGTGTGAAATTAGTAGGCGTTCGAAGGCTTTCGAACACTTTGTGGGCGGCCAGTAGACGTCGCATTTTCTCGGCGTTAACCATTCGGTGCATACGACAGATATCGTCCCTCCGTCAAGTTCACTGAATTGAATTAGTGAATACATGTTTTTTTCTGAGGCTTCTGAGAGGTTCCCAACCAGTTACACCAAGCGAGTCACAGTGTGACTTCTGTTAGTTTGCTAAGAACAAAAAAACAATGAGTGCCTTTTCACACGTACCAGTTGCCGGGTAGCCGGCGCCGGTTACCCGGCGGTGAAGTGTATGGGCATGGTACATAGCTTTCACATGTACCGGCGTTATTTATCCGGCGGGCGGGTACATTTGACACCATATCCGGCGCCGGCTAGCCGGCAACCGGCACGTGTGAAAATTAGGTACGAAAATTATTACTTACCACTACCAGGTATGTTGAAATCAAAATATGCCCTTCGGCCGTGTACGAAACCGGAGGCTCGTAACGTTACGGCAAATATGTCCAAAAATGTAGGTATTTACCACACGAAACAAACAAATACCTACTATAAAATAATTTCAAGCACCGAACTCGTGTCTCGTTCGTTGATCGTTGTTGAAAAAGAAGGACGCCAAAACAAACCAACGCGCGAAATAGCAAAACCGCGGGAAAACAGACAGTGACACTGTGACAGTGACGGTGACTTTTTTTGGCTTCGCTCTTAAAGAACATTTAGCCCAGTCCCAATACTTTTATTTTACTATTTGAAATCAATTAACTGAGTAAGATATAAATAATTTAGTAAACATATTTATTATCATAAACTTAAAAAAAATAAAATTACAAATGTGGTTTTTATCAGATGTTTAAGTACCTACCTACAAATATAAATTGAAGTTTATACGGTTCATTTTAATTTTATTACAGCAGATCAAAAATATGCATAGTAGAGTGCGGACATAATTATATTATAACTAGCGACCTGCCCCGGCTTTGCACGGGTATAAAATATAGCCTATGTTACTCAGTGATAATGTAGCAATCTATGTAATGGTGAAAGAATTTTCGAAATCGGTCTAGTAGTTTTTGTGTTGCAACACAAACATACAAAAATACAAATCTTTCCTCTTTATAATATTAGTTTAAATAACCGTGATATGACCATTCGTTTGACGTCATAGTTTACTAGTTAATTAAAATCTGAAATCTAAAAGTAGATTGCCGTCTCATTGTCGTAGACAGAACTGAAGCGGCATAATAATGGAAATTATCAGCAGAGTCAAATGACGTCTTATTAAAGGAACATGCGAATTTCGGCAATTTTTTTTGGTATTTTAAAACCATTTATTTTACTTAATTTAAAAAATTTTTAAATATATGAAATTCAACGTTGAATTCATAGTTTTAAAATGCAGAAAGAACACAACTTCTTCACAAGCACTATTTAAAACATTCACGATTTTTCTTATAGGGCGAATTCTGTGGTTTTATAACAAACCAAAATAATGTCATACTTTTATGATGTCATAATAATGTTCATAGCACGACGAGTGTAAGACGCCCTAAAAACTACTTATTTATCACGTCAAATAAGCGCACTGCAGACATCGAGTGTAAGACGTCCAGAAAATTACTTATTTAGACGTCAAAATAACGTGCTGCAGACAATGAGTGTAAGACGTCCAAAAAAGTACTTAATTATGACGTCATAATAACGTTCATCACACGACGAGTGTAAGACGTCCTTAAACTACTTAATATGACGTCAAAATAACGTACTGCAGACAACGAGTCTAAGACGTCCAAAAAAGTACCTAATTATGACGTCAAAATAACGTACTGCAGACAACGAGTCTATGACGTCCAAAAAAGTACCTAATTATGACGTCAAAATAACGTGCTGCAGATAACGAGTCTAAGACGTCCAGAAAAAATACCTTTCATCACACGACTAGTGTAAGACGTCCTTAAACTACTTAATATGACGTCAAAATAACGTACTGCAGACAACGAGTCTAAGACGTCCAAAAAAGTACCTAATTATGACGTCAAAATAACGTGCTGCAGACAACGAGTCTAAGACGTCCAAAAAAGTACCTAATTATGACGTCATAATAACGTTCATCACACGACGAGTGTAAGACGTCCTTAAACTACTTAATATGACGTCAAAATAACGTACTGCAGACAACGAGTCTAAGACGTCCAAAAAAGTACCTAATTATGACGTTAAAATAACACACTGCAGACAACGAGTCTATGACGTCCAAAAAAGTACCTAATTATGACGTCATAATAACGTTCATCACACGACGAGTTTAAGACGTCCTTAAACTACATAATATGACGTCAAAATAACGTACTGCAGACAACGAGTATAAGACGTCCGGAAAAGTACCTAATTATGACGTCAAAATAACGTGCTGCAGACAAGAGTCTAAGACGTCCGAAAAAGTACCTAATTATGACGTCAAATTAACGTACATAAAAGACGAAGATCGTACCGACCTTAAAATGACCTTAGAATGACGTCATTTATCCGTCATCGTCATCAATTTGCTACCTGGGTACCTACTTAAAGCTAGCCTCAAAATGTTTAACATTTGAAATTTTCAAGAACTTTTAAACTTCATCTTTACATGATCCATATTCAGTCACACCGTCTCGATTACCATCCGACTATTTATAGCCAAAGATTCGTAATAAAAATCAAGACTTACTTGTAACAATGTTAATTACAGTCAATGAAAAATTCTGACAAATGCTCCTATAGCTACGATTTTCCAAATGAGATGTCCAGTAAAAATATAACAGAATTAGTTGCGCCCCACAGTTTCACCCGCATTTTCCGGGATAAAATGAAGCCTATGATCATGAAAGAGTAACAAACATACATACATCTATACTCACAGACTTTCACGTTTATAATATTATATTAGTAAGGATCTCTTCTAAAAGTTTATACCCACTCAAGTGGAGACATCTGGTGACGAATAGCGCCATTACTTTTTTGAGTTTCCACTCGCCATTGTGTTAGTTTCATAATTAACGACAATGTTTCCACTATTTATGGCGGCGAAAAGACATTTTCTGCACTTCCGGCGGAAGTTTTATATGATTTTTATGAAGGAAGCAGTTTTAAGAGAATGTTGCCTGATAATTTGACTTTCAAGTACTGCACTGTTGTAAATTACGTTTAAATTAAAGTTGAATTTAGAACAGAAATTAAAATCCTCCGGAAAAATTAAAGAAACTCTTGGGGTGAGATAATAATAATAATAATAATAATAATTTATTTATTTGCAACTAATAACATGATAATTATGGTCTATTTACATTATATTCTACTACAATAATTGCTTAAGATTATTAATTTAGAAAAGTTAAGTTATATAAACTTAATCTATATAATATGTATTATCTTTATTTAGTGGCAAAATATTGTGCGAGTCGCATTTGATTTTTCAAACTGGATGCAAAATATTTGTCAACATCAATTTCTTTTCTGAAAAATAAAATTAATAAAACTCTAGTCATCGCTGTAGGATTCCCTGTGTCGCGATGACTAGTTCTCTTCCGGTGATGATTTAAATTAATGTGGATAAAATAAGGATGTTAAAAAATAAATAATAAAAATAATAATATGTTAATTGTATACCTACGTTTTTAAAAGTGATAATTTATTAATATTTGTATTTATAGTAATTGTTGGAGCATGCATTTTATTTAGTAGTAGTATGTAGTATAGTAAGTAAGTATTAGTAGTACCTAGCTAACTGTTAGTCGGTGTTATGTTTTGGTGCATTATATTAATTAACTGACAATTCGAATGATTTCCTCTGTTTCATTATACTGCAGACTATTAAGATATGTTTGAATTTTTTCCTTACAATTTCGTTTATTGCATTTTAATATATTTATTTTATGATTAAGGGTTTTGTATATATAGTTCCCACGGAAGCTGTAGCTTCTTTGTCCAATTAGTGTTCTCATCCGAGGTACCGGCCAGTGTGGTTTACGTCTGGATCTGGACCCGTAAGGAATTGCACTCTGTGTAGTGAGAGCGGATCTATGAAATCTTAACGCCGTTGCCATGATATAGATTTGTCTCACTCTCAGGTATTTTGTATCTTCGTAAAGCTGGTTGGTCGGGTATCTATAAGGTTTATTGTATGCTACTTTTATTACAGCTCGTTGAGCTCTTTCTAATTCAAGTAGATGACTAGAACCAGCCGATCCCCAAGAAATGACACAATAGTTTAAGAGTGACAGGCACAATGATGTGTAGACCATTGAAATAACCTTGCGATCAGCTATAGTTTTCAGCCTTTTAAAAATGAAAATGAGCTTCCTTATTCGAGAGCTGAGAGCATGTATCTGCTTTTCCCATGAGAGCAACTCGTCGATGTATATGCCAAGATACTTGACATCCTGTTCCTGACCTAGTTTCGGACATATACATTGCGTATGTTTGTTGCTGTCACATGTATGAAGTTTTACACACAGATTTTTGTTCGGGCTACTGCGAATTGATGCTCGGAAGGCAATAATTTTGGTCTTGGTTTCGTTGAGGGTGAGAAGATTGTGTTGCAGCCAGTAAACTACTTTTCTAAGTCCTGCATTAGCTTTGAAGCTTACATCTTCCCAGTCCTTGCCATCGAAAACTATTGCGGTGTCATCAGCAAATGCAAATAATTTTGCTTGGTCTAATGGGATATCGCATAGGTCATTTAGATATACTAAGAAGAGTGTTGGTCCAAGAACGCTTCCTTGTGGGACTCCAAACGACACTTCCATTAGGTCACTGTAGTGGCCGTCAACTTTGATTTTTTGCTTTCGGTCCGCAAGATATGACTCGAACCATTTCAGAGCTACTCCGCGAATCCCAATGCCTTCAAGCTTTTTTATAAGTATCTTCCTGGAGACCGTGTCAAATGCTTTGGCCAGATCGAGGAATACGCCAATGCATCTACGTCCTGTGTCTAAATTTTTTGACACATGATCTACAAGACCAATGACAGCGTCCTCCGTGGACCTGCCAGGTCTAAAACCAAATTGGTTACTAGAAAGAATGTTTTGGGACTCTAGAAATGAAATAAAACTTTTATTGACAACTTTCTCCAGAATTTTTGACACTGCACTGAGCAACGAAATGTTGACTATTCTCTCGTATGTAACTTACTTATAAAGTTGGTAACTTTAATATTTTGCAAGGTAATGTATTACTATAGCAATTGACTGATCTTTTTGTGGCATTTTTTTGACCTCGTTTTGCTAAATAATGCTAAAAAACATGAAAATGTTGGTTTTATAAAATAAGACAAGTCAACATCTAATTATTTGAAAATGTTTTTTCTTGTTTATCCACTTTATTACATGGAAATATTGTTTTGAGGTTTTTAACGGATAAAACTAATTGAATTGCGTTAAAAAATACCTAAAAATTCAAAAAAGTATTCAGTTTTTCCAGTCACTCAAAATTACCCAAGCATATTAAGCCTAATTACAATCACAGCTAATCAACTTTAAATCGGCATTACCATTAAATCGGGTCTGTTCTCGCTGGGCTGCTCCAGCCTGATGAAGAGCTCCCTGGGGCGGCCCCGGATCACTCACTCACCTTCCCGGCAGAAGGGTGAGATACACTGGAGGAAATAGTGGGTTCAGTATATATGACTGTAAGTAACATATTTGTATGTTAAGTAGATATATACATAGTGGGTCTTATTATGGTTATCTACTTACTTCTAAGTATATTAAATTTTGTTAAAATCTATTCAGCGGTTTTGGCGTGATTAAAGTTACTTATACATAATAATATGTTTGTAAATTATTCAAATATCTAAACTTGCAAACACACATATTCACACATTCATAATATTAGCAGGAAGTAGGATGGTAGAACCTTAGGTATTACTTTCTTTGTTTCCATCGACGTAAAAAATAAGTTTAGGTTTGAGTAAGTCTGGGTTTGGCTTTATCGATGTTCGTTTCCTTAGCTTTGAGTTTCACCCATCTGGCACCCCAGCCAAGTCAAGCATAGGCACAGCTATTCCGTCTTTTTCTAAAAAATACTCGTGCAATTTTCAACTCTGTTTATTTATTATACTCGTAGCTTACATGGCTACGCTACGCACTGCATTATAGTCTAAAATTAAAATGGAGTTGGGCAGGACACATAGCGAGGTATGATGACAAAAGGTGGTTGTAGAAGCGACAAGGTGGCATGGGCCAGTTGGCAAGAGAGGAAGAGGAAGACCCAGGAAAAGGTGGACTGATGATGTAAGAGCGACTGCGGGAATAGACTGGAAAACAAAAGCGCAAGACAGAGATAAATGGAAAGATCTAGAGGAGGCCTTTACCCAAAGAGGGGTTCCTATCCCTGAAAATAGTGATAGTGAATAGAATATTTAAAACTTAAGAATAGTATTAGTAAAAACTAGAATAGATTCATTATATTTTAAGATAAGAAATGCATGTTTTATATGGAAAGGAAATAAATGGCTATATTATTACATTACATGGCTACGACAAACCACTGTAACTATTGTAAATATAGATACTTGGTTTTTTGGGCAATGAAAACCCTGGCCCTGTCAGGCTGACAGGTCCGTCGATCGCAATATGAAGTAACACATTACACACGGCTCCAGCGCTAAACCCTCTCGTGATGCGAACAAATAAATTGTCTATGGACGAGATTGGCTACTTGCTGCAAAGATGGACAGTACGATGCTCTACTATAGCATTTTTATTTCAAAATGGTTGATAAGTTTTAGTTGTAGGAGTAAGTGCAGATTCTATTTGTGTGTGGAAGCAAGTACGAGTAAGTATTTTGATACCTAAGTATTGTGTTTTGTACCTGTGATAATAAAACTCAAACGAGGCTAGGCGACAAAGGTTGCCAACAAAATAAGTTTAAACTTCAGAGACAATTTAATTTTTTAACCTAGTCTTTTGAATAACCCTTTAGTATGATAGACTTCAACAATAAGCGGACAAATAAAGAATAAAATAGAATTTTATTAATAAATTAGACTTACTATTCGGACCTTTTTAAATGGGCACTCTGCCTTCATTCTGTTACCACTACCTTACTCTCTCAACCCGTAATAGAATTTAGAATACGAGGTGACTTCCAACTCGGTCAGTAGAGCATATTCCCATCCATCCCAGTCCACCATCGGCCAAGCTAAGCCCCGATAATTTTCAAGAGGCAGGCAAGTAGACTGATATATAGGAGCGATCACTACATCATGCCAGATATTGATCGCTGACGCTGACGGCCGATCTCAGATTTATGCCCTGAAAAATGTATGTGCACAAGAATTAGCGGAGATTGCTCTGAAGACGGTTTGTGGTGGATCTGGATTTATATGGATGATGTGGTTCAACAGAAATAGTAGTAAGTGGGTATGTGTCCTTGAGAATATGGGTAGTTTTGGGTAGGAAAAAAGGGCAATTGACTATTTGGCACAGCTTTATAGTTATGACAGTTCGTCTATAGATTTTGTTGATCCTTCTTCTCCTTTTTCTTTGTTCAGTTTGCTTGAGTTATCTGGTATGAACAATAAAGACTTGAATTATTTGTCTATCTAAATTATGTAAAAGATTTTCACGAAGTGGTTTTTATACTTCCTTACTTATTACTTTACTATGCTAATAGCCAAAATTCAAACCCAAAATATCTGTTATGTTATTCGTAGAAGCATTGAGACAACTCGGTTTTATAAATCATGTCGTGGTAACCTGCTAAAAAATCATGTTTATTGTTTTTCCAAAAACTTTTTCGCGTTATAGATCGTAAAAGAAAACAGATAGTCTCTAAAAATAATCCAAAACATCCCATCCGAAAATAAATTCCGCATTATAAATACTATTTTCACCTGACCACCTAACAAATCAGGTAAAAAGATAAACACAATCTAAATCAAATCGAAGAACACTCTTTTCCTCGCACGCCAAACGCTAACACGCTCCCGCCATCTGTCAATCACCGGCGTACATTACACCTTGGCGTTGCCTGCCCTCTTTGATAGATGGCAGCACACGCTGACAGATATATCGACCCGATGATCGTTTTATACGCCACTTGATGTTTGTAATAACATTATACCGAATTTTCTCACGTGAACGTAGATGTTTGTTTTAGTTTTTAGATGCAGTGAATTATTTTGATCGTAATCAATGGGTAAAGATGTGGTTTTAGTTACTAGAGCGAGAAATCTTTGGTATATTGGCGTCATGATCGTAAAGTGTAAAGCGATTAGTCAACACACCGTACTACGACTTACGAGTAGAACATATTTCTTTACAAAGAAAAACAGATAGCCAGACTAAAATGTATAGGTACCTACCAGCTACCTACATATTTGAGAAGTGTGTTAAAAATGAAACACTTGCTATATATTATAATAAATAAGACTAATACTGTGAGAGACTGAGAGTTAAAGGTAAAGGCAGTCGGGTAAAGGTAAAGGCAGAGTAATTCAAATAAAGGTTTCCAGCATACCAAAACTGTCTTCACACTTTTATTTGCAACTCATGTTGCAAAAACTTGCACTGCAATGCAAGTGAAGCAGTAAACTACAGAGTGTTGTTTGACGTCCGACTTGTAGTAGTAATTTATAAATCTCTAGGCTAGTACCTACTATGACCTCAGACAGCTAATATTGTAAATTGAACTACATAATTTATAATCATCATCAGATCTATCTTCATAATAATTGTTTGGAGGTCAGTAGGCTCAACTATTTACGATCTCATACTGCCCTCTTTAAATGTGGATAACTCAGCCCGATATACTTCTTAATACTTAATGTTAATTTAAAACCGGATCAAAACAACAACAATATTAAAGCACAAACATTAAAAAATAATTACCGCTGCTTGACGAAAGCTTTATTTCCTCCGGCGCAGCACAAGCATCACCTAAAGCGGTCATCAGCCATAATTCACCGCAATCATAATCGATCTGAGTACTCTGGAGTAAGAAGCGATGATTTACGCAGTTCCGCTCCGGTATCGGGCTGATTGCGGGTGATGGCGAGCCAGGGGCGGACACAGGACTGTGTGGGTGCCAGTCAATGTTTCAAACAGACCACTTTTTAGCAGCTTTTACAGGTTGTCGCCAAACATTCATTCAAACTGAAGTAGTGGCTTAATTTGTGGGATCACGTTTTTGACTAATCACATCATAAATAATAGCAGAGGTCCGCAAAGCCTGGAAACAACGCCACCACCAAGAGCAACGCTCTTAAAAGAGCATGTTCGAAAAACAAAAGAAAGAGTGACAGTTAGTAAGACCAAGCTTCCCTGTTCTTCTATAATTTCAAGCCTGAATCCTTCACTGGGGGTGGTGGCGGGTCGGTATCGGGTCGGTCGGGTATCGGAAGGGCCGTTATCGGCGCGATCGCACGTCGGATCGCAACTCGTTAATTTGTGCGGATGTCAGAAGGCGCGGTGTGGTTGCGCATAGGTTGAGGCACATTGAGAACAACACTCAAAAACGGAACCGTATCTATCATCTTTGTGATAATAATTATGTTCAATTGCTTGTGCTTATTTAGCTAAAAAAAAGCAATATAGGTAGGTATAGTATGTGCTGGTTCCCCAGTACATGCATAAGATTCACATAGAGTCACTGCTTGTAAGTAAATACTAGTATATGTATACTGGCCAATTACTTGCAGAAAACATTGTAAAACAGTGTATCGAACTAAGGACATTTTTACGATTTTTTCCAAGTGCATATTTCGATGGGAAAGTAGGTAATTGTTTTTTTCTCTTTTGTACCTACACAATTTTAGCAACAAAGATTTAGCAATTCCATTGATTCTAAAATTTAAGAAATTGAAGTTACGCACTAAAATATTTTACATCTCTGTAATACGACAATTAATTTATGCGATTTCTTATCTTATTTTAATTTTAAAATGTGCTAGTTTTTTTTTCAATGTGGCCATCAATCATTCCACGCATTTTCCATGCAAATTCAATAAAAACTTCAGTTCAAAAGTTTTAGAAACAGTTTAATTCAATTTCTAAAAACATATCTCTCAGTGTGCCTCGTCTCGCTGCCATCTCGAAGTTAATGTCCCAAAGTTAGCGACCAAATTTTAATAATAATATATCTTCGTAATTTATTCGATCCGCGCCGGTGACAAACGTTTGTTCGTATTTCAGCATTTATCGTAATCGATGAACCTCAGGTATTATGGAGAATCGATATTGAAGTAATTTAGATGAGGGGAGAAATGGTATACGATTAAGTTGATGAGGTTTCTATTGCTAATACTTCTATAGACCTAATATTATAATATTTTAATTTTAACGATTTTTTGACGATAGTAGACAAGGTTTATTTACTCGTGAGTGTATAGATCATAGGCATACTACCTTACTATCAAGTGCGCTGGTTGATCATCAGGTTAAAATTTTATGGGAGAATCTTCTTCTTCGAGTTTCACTCCTATCGGACATTTCACGACAACCTTATATAAGTAGTAACGTTTAAAAGTAGTAAGTACAAAACGTAAGTAGCATTGTTTATCTGTAGTCGATTTGGGTTTGGAATATATTTGGTGTAGTTGAAATCATTGTTTAATTATTAAAGATTTTATTGAATGGTTTTCTTTGACAAAAAACTATTTTTCCCGCTCTGCCGATTTTAACATTATCTCAATTTCTATTTCATTTTTTAACTATGTGATGCTAAATTTTAGTTCTCTTTTTCTCTTTTTTTTTATTTATCGTGTATCGCCAGTGTATCGCCCCTAGTTTCAGTATCTGACGGTACCCAATAGACGCGACATTCCCCTCCAGCGTCATGCTGAAACTGGTCGATCTGCCATCCTCTGCCAAAGATTTGACGTCATGGTCGCGTAAATTACCATTATCTACAGACGCAGTGTAGTATTTATTATTTATGGGTCGAATCCCGCCCCGGGCTCGATGCGAGCTTTTTCCCCATGGCCTTTGGGGTGCAGCTAATGTAGCAGGTGGCTTGTTTGGTTTGTGATCGTATTGGACGTATCCATTTTGAAATACATATTGACGTATTAAATAGAAACTTAATTTCCTAAGTTGTAAAAATATGTGTATAATATGGTTTTCAGAATACATCTTTTTTTATTAGGACACTTAATACTTTCAAATTATTCGATTTGGACATTTTATACTTACTTATGTATTTATTAAACATACTAGAATAATTTGTTCTCAACTAACCAGGCTAATATTATAAGTTTTAAGCTATCAGCCACGGCTTTTATTTGTATTTTAGGTAAGAATAAACATATTTCGAGATAGAATTTAAATTTTTGAGTTCTTTTCACAAAACTACAGAATACATACAGCTGAACATTTGATTGTCGTTCTCTCCACTCTATCTTCACAAATCCCGAAAAACACGATCAAACAACACCTTTCAGAAACGATCATACCTCTCAGCCATCTTCCAAAATCACTAATTAATAAAACTTAAGCTATAAATATTGTGAAGCGATGGAGGTGGCTGTTAGCAAAAACTGTGAGCGTCATAAACCTGTCAGCAGATGAGGCAGTGCCTTTGTTGGCTCCTCCGATAAATCTAATAACAGAACAATTTCGGTCTTGCTGCGAGGCGGATCTCTGCTGGCGATTATGGCGCTTGTTGTTAAAGTGTATGATGGAAATTGATGACCAAATTAAGTAGAACGTAACACTCTATTATGACCACAGAAAAAAAAAAAAAATAAGCATGTAATATAAGATAGGCTCAAAAATTTAACATTTTATGACAAGCTTTGGATGAGTCATTAAGTGTACCTAAAGATGGCAATGTTCCATTGATCTGATAAGTAAGTGAAAAAATGGTCACGTTACGTACCTACCTATAACAAACCTAAGTAAATGATGATTTAAATTTTAAAGAATGCAAAGACCAGATTTCCCTCAAATTTGAGTGGGATACTTCTGTTGTAAAATTAAAAATACCTATTATTTTGTAACAAATACATACAAACAAAATTATCTATGAATTAATGGTCTATGACCATAGCACTAGAGCCATCTGTGATAGGACCAGTGAAGTTGTAAGTGAGATCAAAGACTTAAGTGAGAGGTTACCTTACTCGCATGCGCAGGCGCAAGGTGTGGTATGGTCCTGGTCATTGACCATGTAAGTAGCGACATCTTTATAATGTTCCTTGAACTATTATAGTCTTATGCTAAGCTCTAAAATATTATTGAGTAAAATTTACTACTAAAAAATGGTTTTAAAGTTGTGAAAAAGTTACTGATTTTTTTTTGTAGTTATTGTTAGTAAAATAAAAAGCCTAATGGAAGTTATACGATTCCAATTTTTTTAAGATTTTCCAGGTTTGTTGAAACTTTTTACTTTTAATTTGGATTGACGTAGGAAATTAGAACTGTGGATTAATTAGGTGATAATATCACTAACTTATAAACTAAGAGGCGTGGTCTGCACTGTTTATTATTTTTACAAACAAACTTTAAATTACACAGAGCAATCAAGTAACAGAGAATGATTTATGCCACCTACTCCAGCCGCCGCTAGATGGCGATGGCCGCTAAGTGGCGCCATTTTCGCCTCTACTTAAAGCGTGTTGGCGTTGTGACCGCGTTATTTATCGCGCCATTACTGGGCGGACCCTTAAATCATCACGTGACGTCGCCCTACGTGCGCTCTAATGAATGGAGAGGACGGTCTGCCCAAAACTTCTTTTTTTTCTTCATAAAATTGTTCAGAGAGCACTTAGCAAGAATCTATTAGAGGGCGGGAATAAATATGATGTCTGTGGACCTTGATTTACAATGTTGTGTTCTATTGTTTTAAATTTTAAGTGGAGGTGACTCCTGTTGGCTGTTTTATTAAGCTCTATAGGAAAGTATGTGGCTGAATATTTTTAAATGTTTGTTCGTTGTTTTCGAAATATAAAATATATAATATCAAAAACTGAATATTTAGAAGTGGAATGGATTAAATGTTAATTATAAACGTAACCCCATTAAGTGATGACTAAGCTAGATTAACATAAGTTGGTATCTACCTACCTTCTCATTTTTGAAAAACTGAGTTATATATTGCACTTTCAAGATTATTATTATAATTATATTTATTACAATGAAAATTTTCTAAAATTCATATTTTAATTCGAGTTCAATTCCCCAAACCCCATTTCCTTACCTGATAAAATTCCTCAAAGCCCCGAGTCCGATAAATTTAACCCCCTAAATAAAGGGCGCCATAAATTAAATTTCAAAGATCAAACATAAATATGACAAACGCAAAAATGTCCCAACAAAGCGCATACATCAGGGACATTATCGCGTCTTTGGCCACAAAAGGTTGAAAAGTCGCGTTTCGCACGTATCTCCCTATCGTCTGTTCAAACCCTTACGTCGCAGAGAATTATGGAGGCGGCTGAAATGTAGGAATGGAGCGTGGAAAAGCCTATTGTAAAATTATCGTGGTTTTAGATGACAGAAACGAGCTGAAAGTAGAACGAATGTTTAAAGAAAGACAGCGATGTGTTTTATCTTGTTTAAAAAAAATAACTAAAACAATTACATTTTAACGAATTGAATTGAAACGAATTGGTGCGACCTTGCCCTTGCCCGTGCAGGTTTTGGGGCTACATAACATAGCTTATGGCACTAGGGACAGTGTTATTAGTTTTCCATCAGTGAAATAATAATTTTTGATATCACGAGTTTATAAAAAATATGTTTAAAGTCTTTGAAGCAGAAAGTTTTAGATTGTCTTCCTCTATCTTCGTATTATACTCTACCCTGCAAATGCTCCTGTTATTATCATAAATAGTAAACAAGCGGACAGTCCAACTGACGAAAAACAGTTACCACGCCTGTCTGTATTTGAAAGCAGAGGAAAAAAATAGCAAAAAGTAATTAGGAATCATCTTCCATCGCTCTTCACTCGTACCACGCCACGCTTCTCGGTCGAATTATCAGGAGTCGTTCAAATGATTTATATACACAATTATTGGGTTACTCAGGTACGGTGTTTTGTGCCGATCCGATCCGATATAAGTTGGGAGACAATGAAACTTAATTTAATGGTGTTTTGAGAGCTCTGACAAGAGTTTCGTAATATGTAGTTAAGGTGAAAGATATCAGTGATAGGAATCGTGATTTGTGGGATTTTAATGACGAAAACTTATTCGCGTTTAGATCCATTTCCCATGACGTGATTCGAGTAAAACGATAAAAGTTATGAACAATGTCAAGTCGTAATTACTAGAGAAATAGCTGTGAAATGTTAACGAAATTCTAACCAGCTTTCTTACCGCAACTGCCATAGTAATATTTCAATTTGTATGCTATTCTGATCACAATAATACTGTTCAATAGCTGCCTAAGTAAATGATTAACCAGCATTGAAATCCGATCATATCTGCAGCCAAGCAAAACAACCCAACCTGCATCGAATCTCCTGGGAGACCGACATTTCCACACCTCCGCTTGAATCTATCACTGTCGCCATTGCTTACCGAACTAGTCTGCATAAATCCCACAAGTATAACACGATTTTGACATATCATTGATCTATCCCAGACCAGGATAACCTCAACACCTAGCTCGACTCCCTTGGGATGTCAAGCTGTACCTGTATTACTTTTACTATTAGACTCTCGCTCAATTCTTCGCAAATATTATTAACCATTGACGACTCGACACTTTCTTGCTGTTTTTCTTTCGAAACATACCAGCAATGTACGCTTCGGGTCGAGAAATGGACGTATTTCAGGAGCTTATATTGGGAGCTTTTGTTGATATGGAATTCCCAAATGTAGGAAAAGTACTTGACCTGAAATATTATTTTGAGACTTGCACTGTAGAACATAAAGTGTAGTTTTCAATGATGGACTTTGGTTGTTATGAGGTGTATTGCGGACAAACGGAGTAGATAGTTTGAAAGACAGCTCCTATCAACTAGTGACACCTACATATTGTTTAGACGTGTGTTTTATTCGGTAGGTGAGATCTCTGTTTAGAATCGCGCCCTGAAAATTGTCTTCAGGTAGATCGAATACATTACTCAAGTGTCGACTTGTATGTGAATGGCGTTCGTTGACAATTGTTCCGATGTCAGGTGTAAAATGGGTTCAAAATAAAGCTATTGCGTTTGTTTTATTTGCGAATTGCAATATGGAAACTCTATTTGTACTCCGAAGAATTTAAAAAAATATACTCCAACAAGTCGTTTATGTTAAAATTTTTAAAAATAAATTATTTTTATTTTTAAAAATTTTGTGTTCGTTATTGATTAAAAAGAAATCCTATAAATTGAGGATTGAGTTTTACCTCTGCTTTACCTATACTTATGAAATTCAAATATGATTGTAACATAATTATATGGGTTCTAAGTTTAAACTAATTATCTCAACAGACACTAACGCGCATCACCCTTTATGGGGAATGCCAGCAGCCAACAACAGGGGAGAGGAACTGGTAAACTACCTTTTCACAACAGATCTCTCCATAGCAAACAGAGGAACGGAACCTACTTTTGTCACCAGTAGATGCCGAACTATAATAGACCTCACACTGACAACAGGTAACTGTATAGAAACAATAAAAAACTGGCGTGTGTCGGACGAGTCCTCCTGCTCCGACCATAGATGGGTGCGTTTCGAACTGCGAATGACCACCACACCGCCTTTACCTACACGCAACCCTCGGCGAACGGACAAGGTAAAATTTTGTGACTTTCTAAAGCAACGCCTTAACACCGACGCCACGGAGGCATCAATAAACAACACAACCGACATAGAAAAAGCGGTTGTACAACTGACCAATAGTCTCACCAGGAGCTTTCAAGAGGCCTGTCCTCTATCCACCCCCAACAAAAGAGGGAATCGGGGATGGAGCAGAGACCTGGAGAGTCTAAAAGCAAAGGTACGTAAACTATTTAACAGAGCAATGAACACTTACAACGACGAGGACTGGAGCAATTATAACACTGCCCGCGCAAATTACAAAAAGCGGATTCGATCCAGGAACCGTAAGTCGTGGAGAAGGTTCAGCTCAAGCATAGAGTCAAACACACAAGCCAATAGGATCAGGAAAATTCTCGCGGCCGATCCTAACCGAGAAATCGGATCACTGAGGCTACCTGACAACACCTACACTAAAACAGACACCGAAACCAACTGTCTTCTTCTACAAACCCACTTTCCAGAATGCCAAATCGTTGACGGTACCACTTGGGAGGTCAATGATGTGGACTCACCCACAGCTGACGACTGGTTGACCGCAAGAAAGGTGGTCACAAGGGAGAGGATTAAGTGGGCAATAAACACCTTCCAACCCTTCAAATCAGCGGGCCTCGATGGCATATTTCCGGGCCTGCTGCAATGGGGAGCAGAGTACATAAACGGAACCCTGGACCTCATCTTCACAACTTGCTTGGCGTTCAAGTACGTCCCACTCGCGTGGAGAGAGGTCAGAGTTCTATTTATTCCCAAACCGGGTAAGAGCGATTACACAGAACCCAAAGCATACAGGCCGATCAGTCTAACTTCTTTCTTACTCAAAACCTTAGAAAGACTATGTGACAGGTACATAAGAGACGACATACTGACTGTGACACCATTACACCCACAACAACACGCTTACAGTGCGGGCAAATCCACGGAATCAGCCCTACACAAAGTGGTAAGCACTATCGAGCAGGATATCAAGAACAAGACGCTTTGCCTGGGTGCCTTCATAGACATTGAAGGGGCCTTTGACAAAACAAATTTCTGCAGCATCAAAACAGCACTCAGAAAGCATGGGGTAAAGGTGACGCTGAGCGATTGGATCATCAACATGCTGAAGTTAAGAGCGGTGAGGGTGGACGCTGGAGGTACCACTAGAGCGACAGTATCCAGAGGATGCCCGCAAGGTGGTGTCCTCTCACCATTGCTCTGGAACATGGTGGTAAATGATCTAATCGCAAAGCTCAACGGACAACGCTTTCTCACGGTAGGGTACGCAGACGACCTGGCCATCCTCATCTCAGGACATTTTGCGAGCGTATCGTGTAACATCATGAACGGCGCACTACGGGTCGTGGAGAGATGGTGCACCGAATACGGATTGTCCGTGAATCCAACAAAAACACAACTAGTAATGTTCACAAACAAAAGAAACCTAGGGAGATACACACTACCTCACCTCTTCAACACACAGCTGGCCCTAACAGATGAGGTGAAGTACCTGGGTATCACGCTGGACAGCAAACTAAACTGGGCAAACCACCTCCAATGCAAAATAAACAAATCCATCATCTCCTTCTGGCAATGCAGGAAAATGATAGGGAAAACTTGGGGACTAACCCCGAAAATAACAGTATGGCTGTACAACACAGTTATAAGGCCCTCCTTAACATATGGCGCCCTAGTCTGGTGGCCTAGAACTAAACAACACACAACAATAAACAAACTGAAAAAACTCCAGAGACTCGGCTGTGTAGCTGCAACCGGCTGCATGAGAACGGCCCCTACGGCAGCCCTAGAGGCATTACTCGACCTGCCACCACTGCAGCTACACATCCAACAGGAGGCCGCGGCCTCTGCTTACAGACTCCGCGCACTCAATCTCTGGGAACATAACAGGAACGCGACCCACACCACAATCATAGAGGAATGTGCAGAGGGCAACCCAGATATTCTCTCTATTTATGACAGGGTACCTAAACAACACATCTTCACTAAAAGCTACAAAGTACAGCTGTACGAGGAGCCTAGTGAAGACACCAACACACAGGAGCTTAGGATATATACAGATGGCTCTAAAATGAAAACAGGTACAGGCACAGGCGCTTTCTCAGACGAGCTGAATATCCATGTAGCGTTAGCTCTAGGGACACACAGCTCCATCTTCCAAGCGGAATGTGCAGGTATCATCCAAGCAGCAACAGCAATACTAAACAGGAAGGTAACTGGCCACAATATCAGGATACTTTCAGATAGCATGGCAGTTCTTCGAGCACTGCAAAAAGTTGAGCACTCCTCGGGGCTAACAGTTCAATGTCACTGTCTACTGGAAAAGGTCAGTAAACTAAACTCACTGACCCTCCAATGGATAAAAGGACATAGTGGATCCAGAGGAAATGATGCGGCTGATGAATTGGCAAGAAGAGGCTCGGCCATGCGCCCCGTAGGACCGGAGCCAATGATACCTCTGCCTTTCAGCCAAATCAGGTCATGGATTCGCGAGAGAACGCACAAACTACACCAAAAGCTTTGGGCAAGTATGGAGGATTGCAGGCAGTCGAGGGAGGCCTTCCCGGTACTGAACCGGAGAACCTCCCGAAAGCTCCTCAGTCTAAAACGGGACAAGCTCCGACTTTTCGTCGGAATAGTCACCGGACATTGCCCATTAAACAAACACCTATTTACTATAGGTGTTACAGATAGCCCCCTGTGCAGAGGATGCATGGAGGCGGAAGAAACGGCCAAGCACGTGCTCATGGAGTGCGAAAGCGTGGCGTCCCAGAGAGCGAAGTTCCTGGGAAAACCGGGAACCCTGCGGGAGGCCTGCAGCGTGACACGCAAGCTGCTGGACTTCCTGGAGGACATCGGGTGGCTGGAGTAGCCGCCGTCACCCGCTCACGCAAAAAGGGCCGACGTACGGCCTAGTTGCGGAAAAGAGCCCGCTCACCAAGTACCAAGTAAGTAAGATGGGTTCTAAGTTCTTTTAAGCGCCATTTAACAAGTAGACAAGAATGTCTGACGCCGGGGCTAATCATTTAGTCTATACGAACTTACTCGCTTAACTATCAACTACGTCAATTTGCTTCGATTTATTGACGCAGCCAACACTATACTTTAATATACATTTTGACGCATTTGGCAATCTGCAGTATAATTATCACAACTCAACCATATCTATGAGTAGGTGCATGTTGCCACACTTTTACTCCAAGCCTGAGCTTTAGGTAACCGTGTTTCTTTTCCTGTGAAATTAAAACATTAAAATTAACTATGCACGTTGATTCATAGATACCGTCACAACCTTTATGATTTATAACCAATCTTGATACTCGCGCATCCAAATTCAAAATAGGACTGAGCTTAAACAGCTGACAATCAAAAAAATTAAAAGAAACAGTAATAAAT
Organism: Alcis repandata; assembly: GCA_949125135.1. Lineage (NCBI taxonomy): Eukaryota > Metazoa > Arthropoda > Insecta > Lepidoptera > Geometridae > Alcis > Alcis repandata. Next base: position 996,027 of record OX421226.1, on the reverse strand, counting down.
ATGATGTTATCAGATCAAATGCGATGTGTATGTATAAATTCAACTCGTTCGGCTTTTTTATGATAAAAGTTAATAATAATGTGGAATAAATCAATGGAAGAATGGAATTGTCGGTGAGACGGTGGTGAATGATTTGTTGTAATGTGAGCTTTCGGTCTGCTATGAGCGCGGTGTTGGTGCAAACCGTTTTGATACTTGCTGGGTTTTAGCTGACGTCAGAATTTAGATATTTTTTGTAAGTAACCGTTGAAGTCGATTGAAAAAACGCCCAATTACATTTTTTTCATTCATTTCTTTATTTCTATTTGTCGTTTAACCATCCAAAATACATCTCCGGTCATGGAATTACTATTTTATTGTAGCCAACTATTGTAATAAAATTAAACAATTTAACAAACTTTTAAACCAAAAAATGTAGAATTTATATTACTAATGTTGAAGTGTTGAAGCATATGTTCGTTAGCTTTTACATTAAACCCTAAAGTAGGCATATACAAAAATACTAAAATTTAGTGTAAACCTGATAAACATCTTAAAATATTTCTCCCGAAATAGGCATAAATAAGCATAAATAAAACTCAAAATTTTACAGAAAATATTTGATAAACATCATAAAGTACTTCCAGTATCAAATCACCTCATTCCCCCGCAGTAAATCAGTCCGCGAAGCTCTCATATCGCGCGGTCTCTAGATCGGCACTACTCTACACCCCGGGCGGACGGATGGGTGGGTACTATTGGTAGGGCATTAATTGCTATTCTCGTATTTATTTATGGGTAGCATTTGTGCCTGTCCGACCTGAAGATGTAGGCCTTAGTCAAATATCAATGGTTGCAGATTGAGCGGTGGAAATGTTTTGTAAACTGGTTGTGTGAAAAAGATATAAAATTTACAAAAGTTGGCAGAGTTGTCTTCTTACAACATGTTGTGTTGTTGACTGACATTATTGTAGTTAAATTTTTATTTATTTTTTTTAACTTATCGATGTAGTCAAACGTATCTATACCTGAAAAGTGCTTACAAATCCTTGAGCTTGACGGTTGGTGTTCAAGTTTGAAACAATTGCTTTTGGTGTTTTGGGAATTCAAATGAATCTTTTAAATCCATTTTCTGTGACTCTTAAAATTAATTTTGATTTTACTACAATTTATTAGATTCATTGAATTCTACTCGTATATTTTGGTTTCACCCATGATATGGTTCGGTTTGAAGGGACTTTACCTTTTTCCTATCTGACTCCTAAATTATACGCTCTTAACCATTTTAAACTACAAAGTACATTGGTTACAATTCTGGTTAAAGTAGGTACTTGTTTGCCTACATTTTTGAACAGGAAAATCAATGGAAATTCCCTAATCTAACCACTCAACCTTTCCTAGAAATGTAGCGTCATAGATGGAGGTAAGTTCGCCAGGTTGCGATGACATACGGATGGAAGGCGGCCCCGGCCGAACTTGTTTGAATTTTGATGAGACCACATCTTGCAGTGACGTTTTATGTCTGTGGTGATTTATTTAATTCCTATACAGGGGGTTATTTATGCGTATTTTTGTTTTTTGAGACGGTTTTGATCGGCTTACTTTGTTGTGGTGGATTAGTTATCTTTATTTAGAAATAGGTATCTACCTTATTTTACTATAAATCAATAGGCAAAAGATTTTCAAGTGTAGGCATACATAATATAAATATCTCTATTTCAAACTCTTGATACAGATTAGAATGATAAAATAAAAATAAAATAACAATATTTTTGAGAAAACGATCAGCTAACTGAGTCGCGTAAAATGCTACTGGGTCATTCTACTTTTTAGTGCAGGTTTTTGTGTCCCCCAGACAAAAAAATCTAGATTTGCCATTTTCTTCATAAAATTTAAAAATATTGCGCAATACACGAAACTTCCGTAATATTTCCTTTACTTCTGTTAACATTTATATTTAAATATTTTGCCTATTTTAAGATAATTAAGGGTAACAAAGTGGAGTTTTATGGTAACATAGTTGTTTTCCATAGTATTGCAAAGTGTCCCCGACCTAATACGCGGACTAACTTAACCAAAAAAAGTATTCTTATTGCAGTGTAGTCCTATGTTTAAAAAATTTATTAAGTTTATTTGATATGTTTGCGTTTTTTATGTAGGCCTCATATATTTTTAAACGATTTATTTCTTTTTCAAAATAATTACTTTAGTTTTGTCCCTAAGGAAGAAGCTCAATACGGTACTACTATGTTACTGGTATTTTAAAAAAAAATCGTTAGATGTCGCTGTACCGCCACTGGTCGGGTCGATTGGGTAGGTTGCGCATTACAAGAGCGGGGTGGAGGGGAATGGCAGTAAGCCACGTGCCGGCACTCAGTCGCTGCCATGTTGTGAATCAAGACGCGTGTGTTTATTTGGTGTGCACTTTGTTACCCGGCGAAAAGGTAAGTTTCTAAACTTTTACTTTATGTTTTAACTGTTGAGACGTGGCATTTATGTCACTTAATTGTATTCTATTGTTGGATTTGCAAATTATATGGTCATTTCGTAAATATCAGGTAGCATCATGTTATTTTACAACTGTGTTACCGGCCACTTTGTTACTCTGCTGTGGTAACGCAGTTGTAAAGATGGTAACGCAGTTGTAAATATACTCTTTCACTGATTCTTTCTAATTTTATTTAACTTGATTAGTTCGTATCGACCCATAGGTTAGTATTTTAACAATTTTACAATTGTTGGCTGACTTACTTTAATTGTTGACGGTAAAATTAGTACTACAATGCCATGTTTTTATCTTTTACAGAAGATCATGCCGCTAACTCCAGCCGAAAAACAACGTCGGTACCGAAACAAGCGAAAATTAAACATTTGTGGTAAATAAGAGACTGATTAGCTATTTTTGTAGAAGAGAATTCTCTATTGAAACAACTTTGTTACTGTTAAACAACTGTGTTACCATTATGTCCCTATTTCTAAGTAAAGGTTTTTCAATTTGAGTTGTACAATTGGCATAATAAGCTACATTACAGATATATCAGATGCAAGATAATATTTTTTAATAATAATGTTATATACGTTGTTAAGATATTTTTACATTATATACATTTTATGTCAAATCTTTGTAAACAAAAGTGCACAACAGTAACATAGTTGTCATTTAAATGTGATTTATAAGACTTAATAAACGATAATTTCTAATTTTAGTTATGAAAGAGAAAGATTTATGTTCCTAAAATACGTTTTGTTAATTATTTGTTTGTAATGAGTGACTAAAGCTGCTCAATAAAAATATTTAGATTGGTAACAAAGTGGTATGATTTTTCTACCTTGGTCGCCAAAATCTTTATTTTCAGAAAGAAATATGTAAAAAATTCGCTGCTGGCAGTTAATTTCAATTGTGTGGGTATAATTACGCACAAATACAGTTACATTACTTCATTTATCTCTAATGATAAAATTTTTAAAGCCCACTTTTAGCAGTGCAAAAACCTGCACTAAAAAGTAGAATGACCCTACTGAAATAGATCATCATCATCCCTAAAACGTACGCTTTTTTAAGATTGACTTTCGTTTTTTACTGCAATTCGAACGTCAAACATCCATCCGTATAGATATAAAGATTTACCCAAGGCCTTTTGATACAATGCTGCATTGGCTATTACAAGTTGATACATTTAGTTTTAGCACGTCTTACTGTTGGCCCAGTTACTTGTTTTACGACAACAACAGCAAAGTTAGGTCCCTTCCTCCCACAACAAGAATACTTAGTACCCCACTTAATTTATTTGAACATTGAGAAACACAAAGTATCAATCACAAATCACAACTGAACTGACACGTCCCAGCCCAATCGAATGAACGAACGAATGAACAAATGAACGACCGAAGACCGATACTTAATTGTTGGCCGGCATTATGATTATCGTGCGCGGACGCAGTGCTTTTGTTGCACCCTTAGATTTTATCGGAGTTAACTAGCTGCTGCATGCGACTTTACACAATATAAGAAAACTTTTAAAACTATTAACATTGTTTTTGTAGATGAATTACTAATTAAAAAAAAACGAGGATGAGATGGATCAGACCTATAATACACTTCTTATAATTATTGCCTGTAGTTTTTTGTAAGGTGATAGTGATCTAGCGTGATAGAAGTGATGCGAGTGACACGGTATGAAGGTGATGGCGTGACAGCGGGGTGCAGTTAATAAATTTATTTTTATAATTTTGTACTATCTGTTGCTCCATTGCAATATTTATCTTCGTATCTTAAAGATATTTTATACCTAGAAACCCTAAAATGTTAGTTTCCAATATGCTATATAGGTAATAAGAGGGGTTGTTGTACATTTGCCACAAAGTAAATTCGTTATATTTTTTAACACCCCATACATTGAAAGTAAATTCGAGTTTGATTTTCGCATTTAGCCTTGTAACTTCTTAAAAGAGAACCGCTGAGCCATCGCCATCAATCCAACAAACAGACAAAGTGACCATCAAGTGATTGTATATCACACCACCACATGCGATCTACAGATTATAAATATTTTAGCTACAGATTATAAATTAGTGTCCGTGATGGGAGGGGCGGATAGACGAGTCCAAGCTGGATTTATGACGAGGTAGGAGTCTGCCTGAATGGTCAGGGTTGGGCGGACAGTGTTGTTGTTTTTTATGTTTATGCCACAGAGTGTGTGTATATTTTTTTCTATTAAAGTAAGTGTAAAATGCGATTTTCGTTAGTTAAAGCTGAAAAAAAAGAGGCAGTGGTAAGGGTCTGAAAAAATCCTGAAATATTTTGACAACAACAAAAAGTTAGGTATCCTTAAAATATTGTAAAGAGATTGAGATAATGGTATTGTTATTACATTAATTAAATGAGTTTCTTTGTACAATAGCTTATTTTGAAATTACATAAAATTGAAAAGCTTCAGTTATAGCCTACAAGTTTTTTACAATTTCAGACTTCGGTTTAGAATTTTTCGTTAAAAATTTTTTGAACAATACAACTAATATATTATTGTCCAATTAAAGCCATGTAAACATATTCTATGCCACACACAAACAATTTGTCCACGTCCTAGCCACAACTTAGAAGTCAGCTGTACCTCGAGGCGCCACTTTTTATTCAAATTTATTCCAGTTATAGATGTTTAATCGAAAAGATTTGTTATTTATTAATAGTCGGTTGGAACTGTGGGTGATTAGAGCTGAAATTATAGTTTGGAGGCGTGATGATGAAATATTGTGAGACAGAGGATAGGAGGATGAAGAAATATGTACATGGTTTTTATTTATTAAGATATTTTAAAATCTTAGACACCTTTTGTTGTTTTGGCATGGAAGAAGATGAGCCAGACAAGCTAATTATAATTACCAAGCTACATTCAAGTCGTATAAAAATAGTGTCTAGTTAAATAGTTCTAAAAATACTGTTACGTCTTCGTAGAATTGTTAAAACCACACGAAAAAAGGTTATAAAAGTTTCGTAGACTTAGAATAACTAGTAAAAAAAAATAGACACACATGTCTTACTGAACAATAATTGTATTGCTTATGCAACGATAACGAAATACCATAAAGTAAAGTTTTTGTTTTGGGTCCAATTACTCCATAGCTTACAAATGCTATTACAAAAGCTTGTAATTGCTAGTGCAAACAATTAAGATACATTTTCAATCTATCTACTCGTACTATAATAATTATTAAGTAAAACAAAAATTAAAGGACATTCTTCCTAAGACCTCGTTACTGAAACAAACTATTGCTACGAATATTGAATTCTAATTGTCCTAAATTTTCTAATGTTCCGCTCAACTTCCTTATTTTTTTCATTCATAAGAACCTTTTCCTGACAATAATTAACACAACAAAACAAAAAGAAAAAAAGAATGTGCGAAATTGTTCTATCCGTTCTCGCGTAATTTGATAACCAAGGGAAATAGAGATTCATTGTTACACCTAGGTATACATAGATTATTTTAATAATAGTAATATAAAAAATCAAAAATACTAGTAACCTAGTTCCATAAAATTTAATCCGACAAAAATAAAGCTGCGACCACACTAAGTTTCGTCTCCGCGTGGAGTCGTGTGTTCGGCCATCGAAACTTGTTAATTACGAGAACAATAAATAACCTTACTAAGGCGTGACTGGGTTAGGCTAGGTGCACAATATACAATAAAATATAGAGCCTGTATAAAAATATGTACATACAAAACATGTCATTATCCGCCGAACAAAAAATTAGGGCTTTAAATAAGCGTGTCGTGATGTTTCAGGTTCTTATTTTAAATTAAAATCCTTATAATATTCAGAAACTGTGAAGTAGCAATAAAATTCGCAGCCAATCTGTTTTGAGCTGTATCAAATGATCTAAATGACTGAAAAGGTGAATTTAAAGTGGCCACAGTAAACAGTTGTTTGTATGTTAAAATATGGCTTATAGGTAGTTGTTTTATATTAATTTGAGGTTCAAAAAAATATAAAGTACTAGCTGTTCCCTGCCACGCTTTGCTGTGGATAAAAAAAAAAAAAAAATAGCCTATGTTACTCGTACTTTGGGATGTAGCATTCGAATGGTGAAAGAATTTTTGAAATCGGTCCAGTAGTTTTTGAGTTTATTCCACACAAACATCCAAAAATACAAAAATACAAATCTTTCCTCATTATAATATTAGTATAGATAAATAATTGGGACCACATTCAGTCTTATATTTTAGTTCTCAAATCGATCAAAATGTTTGACAAAGAATGTATTTTAACTAACTTTAAAAACTTTTCCAAATTCATCAAATTAATTACATACCGACTTGAAAAAAGGAAGTCATCATACTCGTAATAAGGTCGTTTTTTTTTTTCAAATCAGTGACAGGCATGCGTTTGTCTGCTATCTCTTCTTTGATAGTAGAGCTAATTTTAAGGGTGATGGGTACTTAAACATTTGTCTGATTTTCAACCCTCATAGAAATTCTACAAGTTTTCCAATCATGTGCTCTCGCTGAAGCCGTGAATCATATCGGGGAGCGAGTGACACTCCGCTCCGTTAATTGCTATAAACATAGAAATTTTCGGGCTCGAGATTTATGTCGTTTTGTTGTACAACAATGAGACGTTAGCCGTCCGTAACTATGATAGGCGACCGGCATAACTTGATACTTTAAAGACCTGAAATAAAGCAACCAAAGGATACGTTTGAAGCGAGAAGATAGAGCAGGGAGGGAGGGGGTCTTTTGGCTTGTGGTTGATTGCGAATAATAATGATGATAAATATGCTTGTGTAACTTATTAGGTTGTTTGTGAGTTTTTAATGGGTATGAGGGTGATAAGAATAATATGCAATCCTTAAAAATCAGCACATACTTGACATGTGCTGTTATTAATTTGAAATCATGTTTCTTGACACCTATCATACGTCTGTTTTTTGTTTTGTTTACAACAGACGTATTTTGGTAGTACCGTGTAGAAAAGTAAATAATAAAAGTATCAAAACCGTTTGAGTCTCATATCAAGAGTGACTACTGCTTGATGTATGGAAAATGAAAGTTTGGGGTGATTGGATGGACCATTGTTAGGAACAGATTTGATTAGTTACGCAAGAAATATTGGGAAACTGAAAATCATAAGGCCGTGAAAATGTACCGAGTTTACACTAAATTTGAAACAGAATGATAATCCTAATGAATGAAAAGTCAGAATATTTGAATATCGAATGTTTAGACTTATAATTTGTTTACCACCAAGTTACTTTTATAAACTGATCCCTATAACGTCAAGCTATCAATTTTATGATACCTTATGCGCTTCTTCGTGGATGTCTCGCATTACAGTATTTTATGAACGTTTTGATATAATTTTTGAGCCAATAAAATTCCGGGTGGGAAAATTTGGAACAGATTTTGCGAACCCATCTGCCACATTCACTTTAAAGTACGCATCAAATTTTGAATATTTCTGAAAAGTAGCGGTTTTTTCGCGTCTCTCACTTGAGTTTCACAACATAGTGTTCGTTTTATCACTCGTGCACCGTATCTTATTAATTTTAATAACAATTTACAATCGATTTTTAACTACGGCCGGTGCAATCGAATCATTGCAGTGGCATATCAATTTTACCAATATCGATAATAATATCTCGATTAACACTAAAGTCGTTAGCTCGCATTACGATATCGATTTTGGATATCGTTTTTGTTATAATAAAAGTTTAACGATTTTTATATTGATTCTTGAGGGGCCGGATCGATCCGAACTTTTGACACGTTCGAATTTGACCTGATTGGGGTGCGTGTCCACGGTTCCACGATTTGAATAGATAATGCATATGAAACATGTGATGTGCAAATGAAAAAGACTATGAAGTATGAAACTATGGACTTCTATTTTTGTATAAAAATTGTATTTTTTATTCTATTGGATTTTGTCACATGAAACTAAAAATTACGGAAATCTGGGGGATTACGTAGTCAGAATTTTCACTCAAAGAAAAATCCTAGCAAAAATATCACAGCGACCAAAAAAAAGAAGAAAATTTTGCTTCTTTAGATTACTAATATTTGTCGCAGAATTTTAGTTCTGGTTCGCTGAAAAATAATAATGTGAGCGCAATAGCTATTGTATCCTAAAATATTTTCTGTAACAAGAAATGCAGTGTTTGACAACTATTATAAATAATCACAAATCACCTTCTATTTCCGCTTCCAGACAACTGGATAGTGGACACTCACGCACGCAAGTGTCGGCGCAGGGGCATCAAGATCTCCGATTGCGCCACCACCAGCGCGTCCCGTTTACGACTATAGAGCGCACTGTGAAAGGCAAACGATCCACTGTTTTAATGTGGAACTGGTGAGAGGATTCGCGTCTTTGGAACATAACATTAAAATACTTTTAAAAGTGTATCATAAAACGTTATTGTTTCTTAAAAACGTTCTTGATTGTTGACTTTGAACGAATGAGGCCTTTCGTTATTTTATAATTAAAAACTAGAGCGGAACTAAGAGCATCGTTTTGTTGATTTTTGTTGATTGAAAAGATTAAGTTAGGTGCACCATTATATTTTCATCATTTTAACTTTAAACTGATATAATCAAAAAAAATACTGCAATGAGGACTCAAATATTATAGAGGTAGTAACTAAATATAATTAATTTGCATAAGTAAATGGCGACGCAGATTCGTAAAAGGTAGGTAAATCCAAAATAATTACGTCAGAATTTAAGTTAATGAAATCCTGGTAGGTATGACACAACGGCTTCATTGTTTCCTAGTCTTTAGTAAAATTGTCGTATATTCTGGCTGTAATAATATGTAACCGTGCCGTGCAGTCTATTTATGGGTATAGGTAATTGTTCAAGGTACCAGTTCCCTTCCTGGAAAAAAATAATGTTGCAAGAATTGACCCGTATTAATTGTTTAACTTAGGAATCTATTAATATATATCTGGTCGGTGAGAAATAAGTTTCATATAAGTTCAAAGCTAATTAAACTGGACGTTGATTTTCACGATGTCCTTTATTTCTTTAACTTTTTAATTTCGAGCTGAAATACCCGCAGGGTCAACTCTAAAACACTGAAGACTTTTTACAGGGGGCTTTTAGCATTGATCTAAGCAGCTTTCGTCGTCATTTAATTCAAGCATCTAAGGCTGCTTGAACCAAACAGAAGGTCTTCGGTATTTTAGTGTAAACCCTGTATAACGTTACACGAAATACTAGTCTTACTATATTATTTAAGTTATTTTATGAAATAAACTTACTCGTAACTAAGTAAGTAATAATTAACCTTCATCTCAAAAAACTACGAAAGTAAAAGGTCCCAACACCGACCCATAAACAACTCTCATCAACTTAATCCCGCACTATCCAGATGGACGGTGATAGTGAACAGTGATATAGTGATACAATGATAACCAGAGTGACGGCTGACACCGATGTTGATGGGCCGCTATCGTGGTTTACCGGGTTTATGGTGTTTGCCGATGAAGAAGTCTTGATGGATATATTTATGGCGGCTACTGTGATGACGGAGGCGGTGAGATAGGCGGATTAAGAAAATAGTAGCTGGTTTATAGTTTATACGGGTATTTTACTGCATTATTTCTCAAGCAGTGTCTGCTAGGTTGAACGTGTTTATCTTTGTGTCTCGGGTAATGTACTCGTATCTCCTAAACGGTTGAACCCATTTTGATTTATTTTTGTTTTGTTTGAAAGGTGACTCGTTAAAGAGTGTTCTTAGCTATGATTAAATAAGTTTGTTTCAGCGGTTTATAGACTTGTCATCTCTTCTTATAGTCTAGTGCAATCTTGTAATTTTAATGGTATTTTTTAAATTACTGAAAAAGTGAATAAAATAAAAGCTGTACGCTGTACCTATTTATTGTCAGAAGGTTTATGTGTGTGTATTTTCAATATCAAAATTGATTTATTGCCACAAAAAGATCTTAAAATTAGGTAGTTCTCAACTGTATACCCATATCGAACGTGCATTATTTAGTATTGTACGACTGTACGTACCAAAAACTTATAAAAGATAACAATATGAAGTATAGAACTAGAACTTAACTAATTTCTGACCTATCCATACATTTGTCTATTGTTGCTGCTCTGTGAAGTCGTCCAAATAGCAGAGCGGGCTGTTTAGGCTTGCCAGTTGCTTTCGGGTTTTCTAGCACAACAGTGGAACACATGGCGTGAAGATCTTTGCACAGCAGTGGGCAGTGAATACCTCTGAAATCAAGCTGGCCACTCGGCTTATTAGAACTTACTAATGGGTTAATTACACGTAACGGCGAGACAGTGGCGAGACCGTAAATGGGCATACTCGGTCGAGCATACAAATTATACAGTTATTCTATTTATCTATTTATTTATTCCAGTGACTGTCTCGTCTCGTCTACCTGTTTATACAAACCGAGTACTCGGGAGGGCTCTGACTCGCCACTGTACTTGTAACGTGTAATCAACCCATGATTTGCGTACTTACCTTCTCAGTGAAAGTGGGTAGAAACTTTATGGAAGACACAGATAGTGGGCAGTGGTTTGATGATGATGTACCTCTGAACCTGAAATATAAATTAATACCTCATAAGAAACTTAAAAGGAATTATCTCGGAATGAAACATGACCGTTTTAGCTCATACTTAAAATGTTTAAACTTTAATGGTCTTACATATAAAGCCTGCTTAAAGTTAAATACTGCTTAAAATGCTCTGACTACTTCTCGCTGACGTGAAATATCACGTGCGTAAACAAGACGGAGTCTTTTAAGCAATGACTAACTTTAAACATTCTTTAAAAGTAAGGCCCAAAAAGCTTAGCACACAATTCATAAACTTTATTCATTGAGATCTCAATCCTGGCATGTTATTATTGTTTTGAGCGACAATATTTAACGATCCTTCCGAAGTGTTGTAAAAATGTCGTAAATCGCAATTTAGGAGGAACGTTCACCCGTTTCGATCACTCGTGCATTTATAAGGATTGTTTACGATTAATAAAAGTTCAATCGGTTCTGATGCAGCCTTGATGCTTTCTTTCCTGCTGTGCAAAAAGTGAACGAACTTTTTTTGGGTTAGTTGTCAATAAATGGTTTTGAGTTACGATGGTTTTCTCCAGGAGGCTGATGAACGGTTTCGAGCGGCTATTTTATTGCTGTGATTTTATACGTGATCAAGTCCAGGACAATAAATAAATTTGGATAATATTGTGGGTCAAGAATAAGCAAAGCTTACGGATTTATACATAAGTCAAGATAAGTTTTGCAAAAAAAATTGCAACACAGCTTTTGACGCTATCATTACGTACCTTACCTACCACCTATCATACATTTTAGCAAGTGAGTGATAACGTCTGGAGATTCTAAGAAGGGAAAAAAGCATTACTTGTATGTTTACAGGATTAAAAATGGTTTATTAAGCCGTACCTAAGGAGCTCATAATTATACTTATAATTTTAAAAAACTTTACTCAACCTTCTAATGACGAAAAGTTCGCTTTGTTTCTGCACATTGAAACACTGCAACCTACGTCTTTACTCTCAACAAAATGTATGAAATAGCTTCACAGTTTTAGTTTTGGTTCACAAACAGAAGACGCAGTAGATACGTGAGTTTATATCTATGGTCGTTCCATGTTACATTGACTCGCCTGAAAGTCAGCAATTCGAGAAATGTCCACCATTGACGGACGCACTTGTCGTAAAGTTTTATATGTACACAATTTATTAGGGTTCCGCGTTTGAGAAGACGCGAAACGACGAAATAGGTTTAACTTCGTAGTTATTCGGAGAATGAAGTGGCTCAGAGATACTATGTTGCAAAGACGTAGATGATCAGTGACTCATGTTTTTGCATTTTCATTACTGGTCGAGGTTGAAAGGCTAATAAGGGATTTTATGAAGTGTGACCTCTGTAGTTTTTATTTATTTATTGGAAGCTAAACTTGGACGGTTTATTTTAAGTACAATACCTACTATATTAGAGATTTATCAATAAGCTTTACGGTACTTGTTTACGAAATTAAGACTAAAGTATTGGGTTAAATCATGAAAAAAAATTGAGGCATATTATATGGTTTAGTGTGGTTTTGTCTGACACATTACTTAACTATAATATTATATTTACTTCCAATAAAATTTTATTTTCAAATACTTCAAAAATGTTTTATACTCTATCAAGTAGTTTGCACAAACATTAAAAAAGTATAAATTAGTCATTATTTTTTATCTAATCATTTGACTAAGTTCAAACTATTTTAATCTCTAAAAACTGTACAGAACCCTTCAAATACTTTCTCAACTTTCTTCACCATCAACACTTATAGTCAATAAAAATTCGTGCTCGCTTCCCAACGAGCCAGTGTCCGAAATTATAGTGTTTTTATTATAATAATATATGTTTTTATTATAATAATATATGCGTTTATTGCGCCTGAAGTGGTCATCAGCAGGAAGAAAGTTGATAAGATACAGTGAGCTTATCGTTGGAGAGATATATTTTGTTAGAGTTTAATAAAACGAACATTTTCGGGTGTTTTATAAGTAGTTTACTGATAAAAAATTACTTTACTATTAGAAATACAAGTTTTCAAAACAAATGCTGTTGTTTTGATAATGAACATGTTTTGTAGGTGATCAGAAGTATTGATGATTTTTGTTTTAAAAATTATTATATCAATTTGTCTAATGGCGCGTCTTATACATTTGACATTTGTGATTTTCGTCTAATAAAATAATGATACTATCAGGAGCAGATTATAAAATAAAAAGTGCCATTAAAGTATTGTACAGGCGGCCTGTTTACTTGTTTGCCACCTATGGCATAAAAAGACATCGAAAATCATAGCATTAAAGATCGATTTCACAGTGTGAGAGATTCAGAGTTTTTCTATCAATTTTTTGTGTAGAAAATATGTTATGAGCTAGCGAAGTGTCCTCTATCAAGTAGGTACAGAGGCTGGCCATCAAGGCTCTACAGGGTCTCACATATTCGTAGCCCAGTTGCACTACGATACATTTAGATATTTTAAAAGAATATTTAAGACTTTTAAAAAGCTTTTATTTAACTTGCATTGCATGTTACTATGAAATGTGTTTCTTCGGGTGGACAGTTGCGACTCAATTTTGAACCACTTCCCGATGTCCGATTGGTCTGAAATTTGGTAGACGTGTGTAACTCCGATGACAATACAATAAAAACTTGTTATAAAAAATATATTTTTTTAATCTTAGGTTTTTAACCCATCTTATTTTTTTCTGCGCTTCGTTGCCGAAAAAGGCCTCTTCCATGGTATGGCTGATGTTATTGCTTTCCCTGATATTTCCCAGCGAGTGCCCGATGTTCACGTAAGACGTTATTTATAGGCAAGAGGCGGCCGTGTCCAAAAAGCTTAGTTGTGTCAAAAGTTGCGCGTTAAATCATACGCCACTATCTGAGCGGCGCAGGCCGGACAGTGGCCACTAGTGTCGGGGTGGGTCCGTTGTTGGATGTGGTACGAAAAAACGACGAAAAATCCCGTATAGGCGTCATCAGGCGAGATGACTGTCAAACACAAGCGCCTGTGATACAATTGAAAATTAGTAGGATACGTCTTCCATGAGTAGTCTGATCGAAGTGAAACGCGTAAAATACTCAAGTCACTTTTCGATAGCTTCGCAGGAAAAGGCCCTGCGGCCCTATTTTGAAGAGTGAGGTATAATCTTGGTCACTGTCACACTCATTAGAAATATTATGAGAGTGGAACCGATGGAGATAATCTCAAGCGCCCAAGAGTAAGGTCCCTGGAGGATATTTTGGGCCGTTCTAGTTTCGAGCTTAGTGGATTTGCGTACCACTAAGCTTGAAACTCGAACGCTTTTTGCTTTATGCTTTCTTTCATATAAAAAACAAAAAAACTTTCTAGTCTTTTTTTACCAATTCACATTTTTATCACAATGTAATTACCAGATTTGGTATGACAAAAACTGTCGAAAACCATCATGATGAATAAGCAAGGGTCAAAACGGTGGGATTTAGAAGTTAAATCGATATTTTAATTTCCTTGTTTTCCTAAAATATCACATAAGGTTACCTATAAGTATCTAAACCATCCTCGCATCTGATTTAATCCAGTTCAGCCATTACATAGCCGAGTGTTGATAACTCTATTATCAATAGGAAGCTAGCATTCCGTACCGACACGTTAAGATATCAACAACTCTTACTACTTATTGCATGTTTGTTTTTTTTATTCATTCATGTTACGAGTACAATATTATAAATAGCGGATTTCCTCAATAGTAAATTAATAGAAGATTAATAGAGTCTTAAAAATAATAATACCTATACTATATATAAAAGTTCGGCATTTATCTGTGACGCCTCCAGTGTTACAGATATCCATAGGCGACGGTGATCGCTTACAATCAGGCGGCCCGTTTGCTTGTCTGTCATCTATGGCATAAAAAAAAAATCAGTGCATAACTTTTAATATACTTTATAATATATTTATTGATGAAATTAAGATAGATCCAGGGTTGTTTTAAAAAAGTGAATAAGTCCCAAATATTCTCCATGGACCAGTGTGTTACGTCGGGCCGATTCCACGAGCCGCCGACCACACAGGTCGCCGAGTCACCGCTTCAATCCAAGGGTGTTGCAACCGATTCTCCATAAAACATACCTTCCGATGAAGCCCTCGAGTCAGCGCTTCAATTCCAAGAGTATATTACTTTAGTCCGCTGTTAATTCTACCGAACTTCATAATTCATTGTATTCCTAACATCGGGTGCAATCGCACATTTACCTAGCGAAATGTAGCTATAGATTATAATTTTATACATTAAATAGAGTTAAGTCAATTTGGTTTTTCTTTTGGATCCTTCGGCTGCGGCCTATCATAATTAGTGTGTTTCATATTTTGGCACGTCGTCGCTTCCGTCGGTAAAATTATGGTCATACTGTCTAATCTAAAAAAAAAGAGAAGAAAAGTTATATTATAATAATTAGATACCATAATCAAGCTAGCGAAATGTCGTACAGCAGTGGAAACAGTAGCAAGCTAAGTGATCCGGCACAAAATGAAATATGATGACACTTTCACACATTACAATACGAATTTTTCGTGTAAATGAAAAAAAAAATGTATTTTTCCAGGCACAAAGCTGTGGACGAGAAGCTGGAAACTTTTCTTTTCGTTCTTTTTATTTAATTATATTCTGATAACAGTTGATAAGAGTTGTCAAACTCTAAACAATATCTTAGATGCTAAGGTGAGTTTGTTTATTTACGCTTTCACGTTTTTTCATGCAATTGAGTGACGAGACGAGCAAATCGGCTGATCTCGCTCGTCTTGACTACAAACCTGATCACCATGGAATTGACACATTGTCAGTGGTACAGGAAAGGACATAGCTACTTTTAATTAGCACCATCACGTGGATGAAACCGCGGGGCTCAGCTACTGAACTATAAATTACTATCTGTTAATAGGTAGCTAGATAATTTAGTTATCTACCTATTTAACAACAAGACTAATTCCCTTTTTTGTTGATATTCATTATTTAAGCATAGTCAAGTACCTAGTCGTTTAATTTGCGTTAAATAATTATTTTGCAATTCTGTAAAGCGAGCCCGACGTATTGCTGCGATGTAGCTCCTTGATACTATCAGGAGAGCCATTTCGAACTTACTGGACTAGCGATGCGCAACATACTGGCAGTATGGGTAAAGTAGGAAAAAGTTCACATCTGTTCTACCAATCACACAACTAAGAAAAATATAATTCTCGTAGGTTCGTATAGGCCGATTAGGTAGTTTTTAGGTCGCTCTAAGGCTTGCTTAACAGCTTGCAAAGCACACACATGTCACACAGCGACTTATTCCACAGCGCACGGTTTCATCAATTTTACATTTTTTCCGAGTCATTTACCATCCATCCGAGCACATGACTAGTTAAATTGCAGGATCTTGTTGTTTGTTCTATAACAACATTGCAACTGTAAATCCATGTTAGAAGCCTTGAAAATCTGACACCAGGCTTAAAAAAAATCTAAAATAGAAAAAACTAAATAGATCTAAATAAGATCTAGCCATAAGATCATAGGGCATACGAACGAAATTACATAACTTAATAAACTTTAGTAAATTTCCGCTCATGTACGGTACGAAACGTTTAAAAACATACTTACTTATTGCACATTGCCCAATGTACTCGTCACTGGGCAATGTGCAATAAGTATGTTTTTAAATAGTGAAAGAGTCCATACTGCCTCACCGGACCAGAGGGCAGTACCTAATTTCATAAAACACCATCAAATAACTCTCGTTCATTAAATGGGAATCGATCGAATCGGCTTCAAGTTAATTGTACAACAGTTGTTTACGATCACAATTAACAATAAATAATATCGCAGTAATCTCATTAACCTAGCTCGTCAGTTAGTTTTAATTGAATTATTGTCAGTGTGGGGAGTTTGGTTATTTTGCTTTTTGGTCTCGATTTAGTGTTTTGAAATACTTTTATTACTGGTGTTAACAACACAAAATTTAGAAGTTTTTTTGTTTCGTTAATTTTGTAATTTTAATCAAAATAGTGAGTGCAAAATTTCTAAGGAATATTTTTTTTCAAATAGATTTAAATGAATGTTCAGAATACTGAAAAACCAAAGAAAAGCCGTGAAATGCAACTCAACAACAACAACAACAACAATGAAATGTTTTAACTTGTTACTCGGTTTGGTAGCTTATAATAACTTATAATTAAATCACCTGAATTAGCAAACAAACTTGTATACCTAAATCAAAAAATAAATTATTTTCGACTTACTTAGAAACCTAGTAACAACTTTCCGTCATCCAAAGAAATCATAAAAAAATATAAGAAAATATTGAACGAAAACGTCACTTGCACACATTGACCACTTAGAAATAGTAACACTAAGAATACCAACTTGACATCCCCACATCAAAGTGCATCAGAGTCACCACAATACTATTCTTGAGCAAATTAATCAGCTAGATCTAAATTCAGCCTAGTCCATCAACTAACTACCCTTCCACCCTTCCAAATTGAACCTACATCCACCGCAAAAGGGTTGCAATTTCTTTGTCTGCTGCATTAGATAGATCAAAGACCAGCCTGTCTGTCCGTCAGAGCTTCCTAGTTATAACGGGTCGTTTAGTGTGAATAATTAGGTATGCAGTATGTCTTTAAACTAATTAAGATGTGGTGTAGTAATTATACTAAATTAGGCTAAATATACATGTACCTTATCTAGCTAATTGAATAGGTAAATAGGTAATTTGGTCTAGCGTTGACAAGTGCAGTGCGATGCGTAGGATTTGTGGTCAGAGCCATATTTTCTATCTTTTAGGGCCTGGGGCGTCGCGCGTCGGTGGCTTGAGAGTGTACCTACTCGTGTGCATTCATGAAACTTATATGAAACTTTTCTTGATGACAGAAATCAAAACTAGACTATGCTATAATGAAGCCACCATTTCTTTGAGATAATAATGGTATTTTTTGATGTTGTAGGCCATCTTATATAGTTACTGCTAGCATTTCATTAGGCGCATATCTTGCCATTATCTCACCATCATCTTTTTTGACTTTGAGTCGAAAACATGCAAAAGTAAAAGTAAAGCAAATTTTATTTTAAACTTCCACGTCGTCCTGATGAGTTGCATCCTGATATGGTGACCCGATGACCATGGTGGAACTACAACCAAATAAATATTGTAGGGTTCTCAAAAAGAAGCACAGTTTTGCAGACCTATATTTTTAAAATGTGAGTATGTGTGTGAGTTTGTGCGTGTGTTTTGTGTGTGGGTGTGTATTTGTGTGGGATCAGGGTCGCTAAACAAAGCCGGCAGCGACTTCTCTTTTGCAACCTTGAATACCTACGAGTATGTATACTTCAGCACTGTCCAGTAGATTGATACTGTCATCTTCTCTATTTAAACTGAACTAAAAGACTTAGTGCCTTTTCACACGTACCGGTTGCCGGGTAGCCGGCGCCGGTTACCCGGCGGTGAAGTGTATGCGCCTGCCGGATAATTTACGCCGGTACATGTGAAAGCTATGTACCATGCCCATACACTTCACCGCCGGGTAACCGGCGCCGGCTACCCGGCAACCGGTACGTGTGAAAAGGCACAAAGACATCAATAACAATCGCAAATAATAATACCTACCATGGTAACATCTAGATTGAAGAAGCTGCACGCAATGATCAGGTCAATCTAAAGTCGTTAGGATCAATTGACTCTGATCAGTTATGATTGATTCGTGAATTGGCGTGATTTAGGCTGTCTTGGGTATCTGGTATTGACGAATGAGTCGAATAACCACTTGATAACTTATGGCATGATATATTCTTTTTAAAGTGAAGGTCACGGAAGCTTGTGGACAATAAAACTTAAAATGGGGAGGTATAAAAATATTCTACAATATAGTACGAGTAAGTATTACTAGCTCCGCCCTTGTAAGTCCCTAATGACCTTAAAAATTTGAAATACAAAAGCTTTAAAAATTACGCAAAAAACAGTTTTTTTTTATATCGCTCTTGGTCTTATAAGGGCAAAACTGCAACTGGTGGTTTCACCAGCATTTGCCGATATAAAAATAGCGGCGAAACAACGAGGCGCAGCTTACTAGGTTTGAAGCTAGGCTAGTTATAAAAGTAAACTTACTCGTGACATTTTATTTTTACACTCACAGGCCCAGTTTTCTTTATCATACTAGAAAACTTTGATAATAAAAACACACACTTAAAGCAATTTTACTAGGAAACTAACGTGGTTTTCACACATTTTTGTTATAATTAACACGAGAATACTCACGTAAAAATTAAGTCCTCTACTACGACTAGTTTCATTTATAGCATGTACCATTTTAAAAGCTCTTTGAGAATATCTGCCATAGTAGTTATCTACCTCTAGTTATAGGTTAGTCGGTCCGTCACGCCTCTACAAAGTGCGTCCATAGATCACATTCGCTGGACGCGGCCGCCATCAATCGCGTCTGCACGACTGTCTGTCTGTCGCTGCCTATTAGCAGCTATTTCTACTATTGCAGCGGATGTTTGGGTATTTCTGGAGTAGTTCTGGGTGGTACTTGGTTGGACTTCGGTATTTCATGTGGGAAGTTTGATAATCCTGAAAAAGAAAGCTAAAAGATTTTAAAAAATTTACTGTTGGAGCAGTGACCCAAAATATTATGTCTTCGTCGTTTTATATCTATAGGTATTATAAATACCTATCCTATAAAATTTGAAGTTTGTATGTATGTCTGTTGTAGGTTAGTTCCTAAAATAACAGACCGATTAAAAATTAAAAAAAAAACTATTTCTTGATTGGAAAGCAACACAATCCCTGAGTGCTATAGGCTGTATTTTACAGCCCCAAGCCCGCAGCGGGTACCGGGAATTAAGTCCTGAACATCAGCTTAATATGTAGATAAAATATTAGCATAGTAAAATACTAGTATTTAAAACTTTTATAAATATTTACATATCCTGTAAATCAAGTTTTTTTTACTCCGCTCTTTTATACTCAGCTATTTTGATGAAATCCTGAATTTTAAATGCTCTTATCAGCAAGTACGTTTTTTTTAATGGAATACTTATTCTGATTAGCGTCTTATGCGGTAATTGTACAAGAAATATCGTAAAATGTGTGTAATAAAACGTGTGTCGAGTGTAAGTTTAAGAGGTATTTATGTAAAAGGTAGCGCTGGACGCGCTGGTTTGGCCGGACTCTTATCAAAGGGTTGGGTTAGGTTGGAATGGAAATGGACTATAAGAAAGTAAGACTGAATTAAAATAATGATGTTCAAAATAAATTGACCATATTTTTTGTTTCATTTAAATAATTAGTTACAATTTGTGATTTTGATCAGTCATTTTAATGCTGAAAGTTACATTTTTACCAGGTTTAATGTATCACAGACAGTTCTTTCCATTTGCCCTTTCCAGGTGGCAAGTAGAAAAGTGTTTCCGTCTTAATTACACGCACGCTTCATACGCTTGCCTAGAGAGAGAGGTAAGAGTAAAGCATATACCCAGCAGTGGAACAAGCAGGCTGTAGATAATGATGATGTCATACTTAGCTTACGTCATTCACTAACAAACACATTCTTTGCATGAACTTAATCTACTTATATTTCTGTCAAAATAATAAAACAGTCGTAAACCCTCCTCCATACTTCCTTAGCCCCATATAAAACCTTATAAAAGCTACTAAATAGTCATGTTTATACGACACTAAAAGTCGCAGCCTTTCAAAAAACGCCAATAAATATATCAAAGACGAACTTTTTTTGATCTCATCATTTTAAGGCAGATTAATGGACATGAGGCATAGAAAATATTTACTATTTTTTACATTTAAGTCGTAAAATGGGAAATGTCGATCAGAAATTGAATGTTTATGAAATGAGTGGTAAAGGGATCGGTTGGCATTAATCCAAATAGATATTGTCGTAAAAATTTAATGAGGGTAGATTAGGTTTTATATGAAATATACACTTAAAGTACCGTTAAGAAGGCAAGTAGGTGGGTAATAAGGTGAGTGTACTTAATGGCATAGATTTGCATTACTTTATACTTCAGGTAGTATTTATATTTTTAATAATTAGGTTTGCTATTTATGTTTGTTTGCTGAATTTTGAATTAGAAAAAATGTAACAAATGGGCTGAACAGAGCTTAATATCTTGGGGCTTTATTGTGAAGGTTTCAATATTTTCAATAACAATTTTTGTCAAAATAATTATGAATAATAAAATAATCTAGCACCAGAGAATACGAGGTCTGTCTGTTTATTTTAATTCTCAGTTTTTTTGTATAAATAAATTTCACTGCATTATTTTGGTAACGATCATCACGAGGACCATACAGCTTTTACGAAGTGGCCAACATTTAAAGCCCTGATCGGAAGAAATAGTACTTAAATTTTTAAATTCTTTACTCTTCAAGAAATTATATCAATCAAATGTGTTTATGGTACGGAACTGTCCTTTCACTCTTAAGTATGTTTTCACTACAGCATTGGATACAGTGTTACATGGCTTTTATTGAACGGAATGAGAGCGTTGAAGGGGTGCTGTCACTACAGTGCTCTTGTTCCTCTTCAACATTCATGAGAAAATAGGATGACATTTCGATGAGCACATTCATTTTATAAGTGTAGCGCATCGTAGCCTGAGTTTGTAATCGACTACCGATGTTAAGCAACGGACGACACGGCCAGTCTTCAGATGGGTGACCGCGAGTGGCATTTACAACTGGATTCTTTCGTTATTTGAATGTTAGGTTAAATTATAAGCTCCTGTAGTTTATCCTGTAACAACTGCCAAGCCATGAGAGGCTTTCAGGCGGCCAAAAAACAGTAACACCCAGTAGACATGACACAAACCTGTCTGTCGACCCGAACTTACTTTTATTTTCATCCTTGTCACAGTGTACCCGTATCGCCGTATAAATTAGGATGGAAGCTGAATATTTAGCCGACTTGTATACGACGACGCTTCTAAATGTAACGCATAAATTCGGCCAAGTAAAAAGTCGTCAACTCGCGCCACGGTCGGATAGTGTGGACACGCCGTATTTTTTTCAGGTGCGAAACTTTTGGAAGTAATTTGTTTTATTTTTATTTTATGCCTGTTTTGTCCCACTGTTGGGCAAAGGATTCCTTACTGTAGTGTACTTACTACTTTGTTTGTGTTACCACTGTTTTAGTGTATTCTGTAATGTAGGCCTTCACTACATACACTACATTATGTACCTAGGTTAAAACCAATCGACTTGATTTTTTTCAAAAGTCAAATAAAACAAGACACTTCCTTTAAAATGTTTTTAAGAGCAAACTGTTATTGCATTGTCATCGGAGTTAGGCAGACACGAGTATACATTTCAGGACAATCAAACTTTGGGCAGTGACTTAAAATTAAGTTGCAAAATTTGATCCAACTAAACTAATAACATTGCAAAAAAAATCAGTCGTCTTTCTGAGAGCGATTTCTTCCAGAACCCTTTTAGATAATTGATAAGATTTTTTTACAAAAGTTTTTTTATTGCCTTTGACCTCCATCTCGCCTGATGGTGAGCAATGATGCGGTCTACGATGAACCAGACTTTCCTACAGAAATCGATTCACTCTCGACTTGAAGCCACCATACATTAACTTCGAACCGGTTGAATAACGTATGCCGCATCCACACCTCCCTTCCACCCTATCGCCATTAAACGCAATAGTTACGGCTACAAAATTTATTGTTTTTCATCTTTGAAATCTTAGCGGAGTCAAGTTGTATAAATCATACGTTAATGCCCGGGCATTATACAAATTCAAATTTATAACCCGATAAAATTACGGAATGGCCAGGGGTGGGGGTGGGGGTGGCGCCACCCGTGGGCGGCGTGATTACTAACTACCTAACGATGCTCGCTGTATTGAGGTTTTTGGGTAATTATTTGAATAGTGCTTTTTTAATTGAACTGTAAAACAAAATGCAGCTGAATTGAGATCCGTCTGCTTTTTGAAATCGGTTAAAATGGTAGGCACAATGTTGACTGGTGTGAAGTTGGCAGTCAACTCTTGCAGCTAGATACGAGTAATTCGACTAAATTAGGGGACTTTTGTGAAGTTAGCAGCAAACGCTAAAAGTTATGATGATCCTTTTTTGCACAGCTCAAAAACAGCGCTGGACAAATACCATCACATGAGCCGCTTGCTTGTTCGACTATAGCTACTAGTCTTAATCATATTATTATGATAGAATCGAGAAGTAAAAAGTAAAGAAGAGAAAATGTAAATTCTGTATTAATTGTTTATTACTAAAAGATATAAGTACCGATGAAATACAGCAGAGAAAAAGTTAACCCTCATAAAGACGAATTTAGGATATTTTCATCCTTCCATCGACTCGTATTGCAGCACAATCGCCCCTCAAATTCGATCAGTCCACCAAGAACGCATCTTTAGCAACTTTTTCATTATTCCGGGAAAATGTAAGGGAAAAGTGGCGGGTAAACCCATGGACACAGCTTGTTAGTTATATCATATATTTAATGATATACGAGTAGGTATATGAAATTTTTAATCGACATTCCACTCGATCACGTCTTTACTTACCATGATAAGCAATCAAAGTGGTCAACGTGATACTAAAAATATCACACAATCTCACTAATTATCAAATATTTTATCAATGAGCGAATGATGATTATTATCAATGAATTTATCAGCTGTCAGCTTACACCAAAAATAGGTATCATTCAAAACAAACGAATCACAATTCGAAAATAGAACAAAACGATTTTGTTATAATCCACTAGAAAGAGGTTTCGATGAAAAAGTCTCTTCATAATCGCAGCCAATTAAATCAAGCTGATTTGATTTGTGGCGATCCGTGAGAGCAAAGCCTCTTTTCTTTCTATTCACGGGAATTGGATGAGTTTGAATTTGGAACGATTTTCGCGCCATTGTCTATGGATAGTGAACAATGGAAATCAATCTGCTGGTGCTTCGTGAGTGATTAGGTTTTTTGTGTGTAATTGAAAAGAGTTTAGACTTTTGATGATGGAGTTTTGTCTCTTTTTACGTTCCATACGTTATATCAAATCAATATTAATTATACCTATAATGCACAAAGGTTTAAAATTATTTAATCATCATCATCATCGTCAGCCTGTATCGACCCACTGCCGGGTATAGGCCTCCTCTCCCTTGCGCCATTCTTCCATTCTTCTTCTCTTCAAAACTTGGATAACCATTAAGTACATACATAGAAAAGATAACTTCAGGTTGTCTAAGGTTTGGTTGTTGAGTAAAATCGTTGCTATTTGAATAAATTAATATAATATATTTATTTTCCAAAAATAAAAAATCAAAATACGTTTAGATTTCCCATTTATGACGTATCTCATAATTTGAATTACCGCTAGAGGGCAGTGGTCACCCGACTACCGCGCACCGCGCAGCGCACCGCCACCGACCACCACATCACCGTCTGGGGATATATTTGTTATACTCGTTCGAATATTCTAACGATTAGTTACGAGAGAAGTTTAAATGCTGATTGATGGTCATTCTGGTTGCCCACCGATGGGATGTGATAAATAATTAGGGGTAGGTGTGGTTGGTTTGATGAGCTTCTATTGAATGGAATATTTAGTTGGGTGGAACGCTGTTGTAACTGTTGTAAAATGGATGGGTTTTTTTAAGTTTCGTTAAAATCATTTCAAGCATTGTAGATTTTTTAATTATGCTTTTAGTTAAAAATAAATATCATGTGTTCAAAGTAGAGCGGAGTGATTTCAATTTTTAATTTCATAGTTTAAGTATCTGTGAATAAATACTAATTTTCAGAAAGAAACGAAAAAATATAAACTTTCACTTTTATAATATTAGTAGGATATACACGAACGGTTTTCTTCACGCTGATTTTCAGAACTGCCTGATAATTCTCGCACTTTACCTGGACTAGAGTTTCAACACATCCGATAGCCAGCGAGCCCGGACCGGCGACGATCACTTAAATCTGCCAAAGTTCAGCACTTGTCTTATAGATAAACACTTGGCTACACATTCGCCGACGTAGATAAGTGTGCCACTTAGCACACGAACTGGGCGTGAGCACTGCTTTTTGATATGCCGCGTATACCTACTGTGTATGTGTGGATGTACTTTAAGTACCAAGTACCTACGAGTACAGTCGGGAAGAAAAGCAGGAGAAATTCTTGGCTGGGATTTTTGAAATAACTGTCTTCGAATGTGTTTCTAGAGTACATATTTCCGCCTTCAAATCGATTTGGGTTTAATTTTGAATTTTTGGAATTTACAATTTGTTTTGTATAATAATAATTTACTTAGTAACAACAATGTAATTTTATTTTTTGTTATTTTTTTTACGTGTCCTTCTGTAACAGTCAAGTTTAGATCTATCATTCAAAACCTTTAGAATTGGCTATTAACTTTTGGCTGATTTGGATCCATAAGGTTATATTTGACTGACCACAAATTTTACTAGAAAAATTCAAGAAAATATGTTGAAAAATAAAATATTGTGCTGTGAACTATACTTTCACTAAACTTTTTGGTTTGCTATGCACAGGCGAGCTATCGTATATGTATCGTCTATGATTAAGTCAATAGGTGGCGCTGGCTCAGCAGAATATCGAAGTTTTTGATCAGGGATGCAGAAAGGGCTTCGGTGGGTGCGAGGTTCATCTGGCAGCGGCTAGTAACTTATGTATTAAAATATAATAATCCTATTTTTAATCAATATATCAAAGTTTGTTTGGATGTGTATTGAAGTTTGTTACTCACTCAATCAGAAAAAAAAATATAGATGAAGTTGGATGAAATTTGGTATAGGTAGGTTAGGGTTATAACGAAAGAGTATGCTAAGCCAAAAAAGGCTATGAGTAGGTACTGTGAGCCTTTTTCGGCTTTGCCTACCCTTTCCTGATAACTCTATAGAGGTTACAGGGCAAGGTTTCGGAATATGAAGTAGCTTATTTGCAGGGTAAGTATAAGCTATTTTGATACCTAATTCCAATCCGTTCAGCATGCAGCCGTTTTTACGTGTTTGGATTTTTCTTGCACTGCAAACATATTACAAATTTTGACATTATTTCTAATGTTGGCATTGGTATGATTTCCATTAACAGTTATATTATTTGCCAAGTTGATACTAATTAACAATTAAGTTTAATTTCAACAAAACGTAATTTATTCATACCATCTGATCTCGTCACACACGTAAGCCCCCGTTCACACTAGTAACCGTCACACACGCGCACGCGACGTTTTTTCGCGTTAACGACGTGATTTATCGCTTCCTGCACGCGGGATTAACCCGCGGTGTACGCTAAATGTGACGTGACGTCACACGGTGACAGTGAGCATGATGCTTTATAATCCGGTAAAGTACTTTTTATGGCCGACCTCCTTCGCTTGTATTCTTCTGACAGTGGTCATTTTTTTTTAACTTTTTTTGGGTTTAGCAAAAACCTATTATTTTTAAATCATTTTATACTAGAATGGATGTAGGTTTGATTATTTTGCAGCCTTGTAAGCAAAGCTACTATTATTGCAGAAATATAATGTACTCACGAAATATTCATGTATGTTGTTAAGACATGAGCAACAAAGTAGGGTGTACGATGCTGTCAACTATACGTCGAAGGTTCGAAGGTCAAGTCAAAAACCAATTTTATTGATTCCATGTAATTCACAGTGAATATTTAACAAAAAAAAACTATGATCCTATCGAAGCATGACAAAAACCTAAAAAAGTAGGTACATGTGTGTAGATAAGTAATTTTATCACTTTTATAGAAAAACACATACCTACCTACTCAATACTCGGCCATTTTTAAAAACGTAAACAATTTTAGGCGTCAAAAACGAATGATAAACGTCTTCCTCCACGCAGGATTAACCACAAATAATGTAATAATACACGCCAAATGTGACATACTCCGCGTGTGACAGACTCCGTGTGTGACAGTCGGTGTGCGCGCAGCTTTATAATTGGTACGAGAAAAATAAGTCCTTGTTACGCGCCCCATAAATCTGTCAAATAGGCATGATTTTGACAGATATATGACTGTTCTTAAGCTCCTGCTAATGGCAGTTATTTTTTATTCTTTTGTTTCGGTACGAATCGAATCTGCGTTGGGTATGTTGAGTAGATGGTACTCGTAGTTGGTTGATAGGCCTACTATGTATCTAGTACATAGTAAAATATTAGGTTCCTATATACCTACAAAGTTTTGTTTAATTTAAATTGGTTTAATTGTAGTTTCAAGACAAGAGAAAAATTATTGCCAACTAGGTCATAAAATGTTCTAAAAATTTTGACACTAGAATTGGCTACGCGGCCTGTAAAAAAAATTTATCACGAAAAATTATTTTAATTAACATTTATAAGTGTTTTCACTAAATGTTATTTTAAAAAGAAAAAAACACTTAAAAGTATTTTATCCAGTAGTAGACAGTAGACAAGTAGACATGTTACCATAAAAATCTAGACCATAACGATCCAAACCGATTTCCAAACCAAACCTTGAAAATCTGTATCCACTTCACCAGCAGCGCTATCCATCACGCCACAAATCACCAAGACGCATGCTTTCCGGCGCAGACTCGAACCCATGTCGCGATTTATGAACTAAACTACACGGTTACGTCGTTAGCGTGACGAGAGCGGAAAAAATACGGTGTGCACTCAGCTTTAGCGTAAATTAACTTTTACAAATTAGTGATTCTCGTACTCTCCTCTAGCTAAATGGATAAATAAATAAATGTGCGAAGCCGAAAACAAGCTGAAAGTATGCACAAATAAGTTTAAGAAATCAACCTTAATTAACTCTAAATTGATGCTATGCCAAATAAAATTGATGAATTCAAAAAAAAATGTGTCGTTGACGCTTACGCTTACCAACTTATAGAAGTCGCTGAGGTTGAAAAACTTCTTCATACAAGAATTTTGTCTACTATACTAGCTACTGTCCAAATCATAGTTCAAAAACAGACTGCGGTATGCACTATACCTACCTACATTAGTTTTATTTGCAAGAAATTAAGTAATTACTCAAGTTCGTTATCAAAAATGTGAATCCTGTTCTTATCATCGTATCTTGTAAACAAATACGACGTACTACAATTGCCGAGCCTTGTTCAATCATAAACTAAATTATCGAGACTGCGTAATGAGTAATCAATTATATGTGAGCGGTCAAGTGAAAAAATACTTTCTGGCTAATCAATCGATTTCAAAATAAACGCGTTCAAAGTTTGGAGTTGTTAACAAACATGTTTAGGAAGTGTTTTGAAATATTTTAACAAAATTCCACTTCACAACATTGTGTTTGCATTAATATATAAATATAATAAGAAACCACAATAATCACAAAAGATTCAAAATCATCAACAAACAAAACAACAAATAAGTCTCAATTTCCCTCAGGTCTCTTTTCACGTGACCACTCACACTATGTGGTTGGATAAGAAAATTATGAATTATCATATTGCATTGCACTAAATATACCTATCAAGTTATTTTGTCTGGACTAGGCTTTATCTGTGTCTAGCTATAATCGTAGTACCTATGTTTGGTGTTTATCTGTCTAGCTTTATTTTTAATATTACCTAAGTATTAGTAATTCTTATTACCTAACTACATAATTACATTATGTTTACAAGTGAAAAATGAATCGAAAAATTCCATATTTTTAAGGATTTTTTAATACACTCTTTGACCCTCCATTAATCTCTGTTGCTGTGTCTATACGTAAAAAACTTGATGTCATGTCAGTGACGGTGTCACTGTCAGCTGTCATATTTAGTTTTAGGTTATGTTATTTTCGAAAAACGTGAAACAATAATAAATAAACTAGAAGTAAAGGCTTTAAATGTTGTTTTTGATTATTTCAGGTAAGTTACACTGTTATGAATGTGTTAAAACTTTGTATTTAATTGTGTTTTGAATAACATATTTTGTTATTTCAGAAATTTAATGGCGTATATTAATCCACTAATCCACACTTGGCCAGCGTGGTGGAATATGGCCTAATAACCCTTCTAGGGTAGACCTGTGTCCCAGCAGTGGGAGGATTAACAGTTGAAAATGATGTTATTTTAGAAAACGCAGTTTTATATACATATTTCACGAAAGCATACCTATTACTATGATGCACAAGTGCTGTATATCCGCTTGAAGCACCGCGGACACTGTAGTGTCCGATTTCAAAAAACCCGTAGAAGCATCGCGGACACTGTAGTGTCCGGATTTTTATTTCGCGCCAGACTCAGAAAAAGTCTCTATCCTGCTTTTACTAAGGCAAAAGACTTATAAGTATGAATGCCATCTCGTTCCGCTTGAATGTGCCATTATGCCGTAGTCGAACAACTTTAAACTCGGTGGATATTCGATTAAAAATTAAATAATATTCCCTGAGTCAAAGTCAGTTTGTGTTGACTTTGCGCGGTCGGCGGTGCATCGACGGGTTTTACGTAAATAAAACGTTAGTTATGCTGGTTCTGGTGGTGTTCTTGGTTATTAAAAAAAAAAAAAATTAAAATTCATTTAATTCAGGCATAACCCATATCGGTACATTACAAATTACAATCAAATCAAATCAAATCAATTAATAGTCAAAAATACAATACAATAAAATAATATAAAAATGTCAAGTACATATAAGATTAAAATGTCAAGTAAAAGTCAAGTTCAAGTCAAGTTCAATAATTTCTCTTCGGCATTGGTACTGCAACATGCCTGTTGCAGCAATGCCGAAGGAACGGACAGTCTAGTCGGCCGGCAATCATTGCCAGGACGGCGTTGGAGCTGGCCCGCACCCTGCGCACCAGAGACGCTCCGCGTTTGCGCAAGGTCGCATGAAAACAGTCTGTTCGCGCATCCGCGAACATACCCGAGGCACTACAGAATCGGGGCAGCCCCATCACCGCCCTGAACGCGTTATTATATTGGACGCGGAGGGCGCTGTACGTCTTTTCTGTGTAGTCAGCCCACAGGCTGCACGTGTAGAGAGAGGTGCAGTACGCTCTAAAGAGTGTTACTTTCACCTCATCTGAACACCGTGCAAACCTGCGAGCTATCATATTTGCCCGTACAGCCAGCGCCCTCCGTTCCCGCTCCATGTCCGCATGATCTCTGAGATCCGCCGTGACAATATGCCCCAAATATTTAAATATCTCCACTCTTTCAAGGGAGATATCACTGATCCGAACAGGAGGTATACTCTCAGGGCATTTTGCACGGCTCGTCTCAAAAACCATGAACTTACTCTTGGCCACATTATACTTCAGTCCGTGACCACAGGCGTACTCTTCACAAATTCTCAACAATTTCCTCAGACCGCAGACCGACGCGCTCAGCAGCACCATGTCATCTGCATAACTTAGATTATTGACACAAATACCATCAATGTGGCAGCCGACATGTTGACTACTGAGCTCGACGATCAACCCATTTATAAACAAATTAAACAGGGTCGGCGATGATAAGCCGCCCTGTCTCACTCCGCACTCGAGCCTATACGAGTCTGACACTGCGCCCGCCCATCGGACGCTGTTCGTCTGGTGCGCATACCAGTACTGGAACATACAGACGAGTTCATGTGGCAAGTCAATACTCGTCAGCTTGTCCCACAGGAGGTCATACGCCACCAGATCGAACGCTTTGGACAAGTCGAGGAAGCACGCGTACACAGGAGTCCTACGGTTCGTGTAATATTTGACGGTATTCTTAAGGCACAGTATTGCACTCTCAGTAGACAGCCGAGGACGAAACCCGAACTGATTATCATGCAGCGTAACGAATCTATTTAACTGTGCATTAAGCAGACCGTCAAATACTTTAGCCGTTACAGTAGCAAGGGAAATGGGCCTGTAGTTACTCTTATCGGTTAAGTCGCCCGTTTTATTTTTCACTACAGGCACTACAACTGTTTTCATAAAATCACCGGGCAAATAGGAATGGCTCACACACAGCGAATAAAACATGGCAAGTACCCTAGTGACGTGTGGTCCGGCGTACTGTAGGTGCTCAATGCTGAGTCCATCGTGTCCCGGGGACTTACCTCGCGATATAAGTCTTATAATAGCTTGTTTCACGTCTTTTGCTCGGAAAGCCGTCCCTACTACTTTATTGTGCAAGTCAGCATTGAGCACCACACGCGCCGGCCCTATCGGAGATTTCACTGAAAAGTGGTCTTTAAACATGTCTGCAATCTCCTTCGGATCATTGACTCCGTCGACACACACAGGGAGGCCAGGACGAACATTCAATTTATTGGTGCCCTGCCAGAAACCGCGAAAATCACCCTTGGAATGTTTTTCAGCAAGAGCGTCCATTCTCAGTTGGTCCTGGTGGTTTTGACACCATTTTAATCGCGATTTGAACGCTCTTCTGCTTTCTCTCATTTCCGTGTAGATTTCGCCAGACTTAGGTCTACCACACAGCACCCATTCTCTAAACCCAGACCTGGCCACCCTGTGAGCCTCGCTAACGTGCCTATTCCACCCGGTTATGCGTGAGCCACCCCCTCCTTTCCTCGCGCTTACTCGACTCGCCGCCGCCGCGCCTCGAAGGGCGGCCACAATGTCAGCGTATAGCTTATCCAGAATACCCCTGTGATCAGAACTACTACAAAATGAATCGGCACAGTTTACACACTCCGAAGGAAAGTCTATACGTTTCAAATTTTTATGACACTCATTCGTATACAGAGTAACCTGGTCCTCATTTCTGACACCCCAGACTACATCTTTATTTACAATAATTTTTGGTGCCACTTTGGATGGTAGTACATTCAAATTACACTCTATTATAAGCGGAAAGTGGTCAGACCATACAGTGTCAACCTCTACATATACCTCAGCAACAGCCCGCTTCGCCGCGTGAGTCACAATACAGTGATCTAGCCAGCTGTCGGTCCCGTGCACCTCACTAGTAAAAGTATAGGTGTTCGAGTCCAACCCCAGTATATCCACGTCAATACATGACCAATTCTGCTCCAGACATATATTAGAAAGTTCACTGTAAAACAACCCACCCGGGTCTGCGTTAAAATCGCCTAATATAAATACAGATTCAATGCTGCACTCATCAACAATAGCACTCATTGCACTTAGACAGTCCGTAAATTCAGGTAAATTAGCGGCTGAATTTGTTGGTAAATAGACACTAAACACCATTATGGAACTATCACAAGTTGTAATTTTGATGGCGCACACACGCGGGTTATCACATTTCACCACCGACACTTGTCGAAACGCTTGATAACGGTACAACAGCGCCACCCCGCCATAAGGGCGGCCGCACCCGATGCGCGAGTCATCCATCGCAGACGTCGCTGTGTACCCGAAGTCACGGTCGATCGTACCGACGTACGGTATGTCATGAGGCTGTAACCACGTCTCTTGAAGACACACCACGTCACACGTACTGCATAACTTTCTAACGTCATCGATAGAGCGTTTTACATTCTTGCAGTTGAAAGTAGCAAAACGATAAGACCGACTACCCATTATTTTGTCGGTTCAGGCCGTCGACAGACTTTCCGCCGTTCGCATCTCTACGTTTGAAGTGCACAAAACGCCGAAAAATAACACCCGCAGGCCATAAGTTTTCATCCATATATATAGGTGCATTAACTTCAGTTACAAGAAACTTGTATGCTTTGTGGTCTCTATTAACTTTCATGTTTATTTTCTCCAATGACACCGTTTCCTGCGTCTTATTTTTAATATAATTGATTATATCGCTCTCTGTTGTATCCTTATGCACATTCGTAATAAACATAGGGATTTTCCTCTCAGCCGCTTTAAAGGCGGATTCTAAATCTCTAACCACACCTGACTTGCCCACAAAACGATATTTCATATGTCTTTTATTGTGTGTTACTCGCTGCCATTTATCGTCAATATTACGAGAAACTTCAGTCGAGATCTCACGCGTACTCAGTGATTGTTTACATTCGCGCTGGACTGTGTTACCGCTTCCGCTGCCGCTCGGCTTAACGGCGGCCGTCAGCTGATTCGCTACCTGCTCGGCCGGGTGATGTACCTCTGACGTAATCGCAGAGCTCAGTGTATCGGAGCAAGCGGCCGGCGCGCGCTGACTCACCAGCGGCGGCGGGCTCGCCCCACCCGCGCCGATAACTGCGCCCGCGCAGGCCTGTCCGCGATCCACCCGCCGTTGCCGCTCAGCTGATTCAACTTCTGTTTCGTTTAAATCTACCCTCATTTCTCGAAACTGTGACAAATGTGAATCAATGTTCGTAGACACATTGTTGCATAGGCATGACTCATCTAACGAACATATGTGGCAATCATGTGATAGTCCCATAGGGCCACTGTTCAACCATGCACCTCGCTTCGTATTTACTTTGAACGCCGATGTTGGTGGTAAAGAATCATTTCTCAAACGCAGGATTTCAATTTTTAGTTGTTCAACAGCATCAACCGTAGCATAAGTTGACTTTACATCTTCGATTTCGGTTTTTAGTGCTACGATATCTTTTAACAGTTTCGAACAGTCTAGATGATCCATCGAGATAGGCGGCAATCTATCCAACTGTCGAGCAACAAATATAGGTAGAAAGTCAGGCTCCGTTGATTTAAAAAGACTTATGATGTCGGTTAGATCACGGTCCTCCTTGCCCTTGTTTTTTCGCGCAATCTTTCGCTTGTCCGTCGAGATCGAATCAAACAGCAGTGACTTGGACTTCTTGATCTCTTCACTAGAAAAAGTTGCCACACAAATTCGCACAAGTGACTCCTCGTCTATCACTGACACCTTATTTTGGATATATGCCAATAATTCATCAATGATGATATTGCACACGTTACACTTAACAACGTTCGACATCGTAATTTTATTTTATTACACCGCACGGAGTACAGACACGCGCCCGTCGCCAGAGAGTGCGCGCACGCGACTGCTTATTATGCTTTAAATACTTGTTAACAAGGCTGATAACAATATATTTTAAGGTATACAAGTGTTTTAGTGTTTCGACTTCAGTCATTCTTCCAAGGCCTGATTGCGTCATCATCATAGACGGCCGTGTTTTTTATTTCTCAAAGTTTATTTTATTTACTGTGTTAGATGTTATGATCTATTTAAAATATAGTGAAACAATCATCCTAGAAGTGTTGTGTGTAGTTGTTTTTGTGAAATGACAATTTACGACAAGATGTAAACAAGTGTTGTGAAGTGGGAACAAAAAAAATCGCGGAAAAATTTTTTTTCGCTGGTTTTTAAATGCCTGATATTAAATACTTTTAAGGTGAGTAATGTATTCTTATTTTGTGACAAAGTGCAGATTGAGTCTATTATTAAATCTAAATAGTAAAAACATACATTATCGCTTTACTTTTTTTAGTAAAAATATGTAAACTTCAAAGTCCATGTTTTTTTGTAAAGTAAGCGGTTATACGCTGATTTATATATAAACCAGGCCAACCAATGTTATGATAACATTCGTCATTCGACACGTGTATTAAACAGCTCTAAGAATAAACAATTACAAGTGGGTCCTTGTTCGAATGTTTAAGTCATAAAAACCATTCAAGTGATCGGCCGCCCGGCGCGTGACGTCACATAAACAAACGATGACGCGCCGGTGCTTCTACGGAAAAAAACCCGCGGGAGGGGGTGCCTCAAGCGGATAGAAGTCTACAGTTCCGAGTTCAGCGAGTGAAGTAAAGTGAATTACCTAGTTATGTTATAATGTAAATAGATGTTGAAACCTCATAAACTAGCCAAGATATGACAAACAGATGGCGTTTGCCCAATAAATCACCGCGACACGGACAAGTGCGTTACCCTGACGTACTACGACGTACGGCGTACTGGCGTACTGACGTACTGCTACTTACATGATGTTATTATCAACATTTATGGTTCTAATAACCCATTGTGGGGGGTAAGTAAAGAATTGAGTTATTGTTTTGATCTAAGAATAACAAACTTGGGATCAAATACCGATTCAGACTTTGAAAGATCGATCGAAAATTAGATCATTCCAAAGGATTTCGAAAACATTTTTTTCTAGAATACAAACGCACAAAATGCCTATCGAATTGAAATCGTCTCAAATTTGAAGTCGGTTAAAAACTGTATTGCAAAACAAAAGATATAGTGTAGGTAGTTTGACCACGTCGATTAAAAAATTATACCCATTTTGGTCAAGTTTGGTTTTCTTGACCAATTCCTATTAGAATTTTCCTACATGAATCTAACTATAAAAGTATTTTCATGCTAGAGTAGTTCAAAAGGTTCTGTTTATGTAAAATTATTATGTTGATTTTAGGCATGATGTTATGGAACCCATAGGGATTATAAAAAATGCATCATCTAGGAACGAATAGAAGCCAGTTAAGCAACTGTTTTCCTAGGGATAAAATTACTTGGCCATCCCAAAAACCTGCTACAGGAGTAATTACAAACTCACCATATCAATTCTCTGACACCAGGGCTTTCCACTCAGCCTATACGATCTTACTTACTTTTAAATGTTCTTAGCTGCGCCACAACCTGATTCACTCCAAGTCCCTTATCACCGTTCAATTACCACAAAACTTCCAAAAGCCGCTTCAAAATCCACTCAAGAGCTCCACAAACAAAGCTAACCAAGTCACAGAATAAGCAATACTTACAAAGACTTGCCGGCTTCTCGGCGCACGCGCAAGTGTCGGCAGAGTCAACATGGCGGCGGTTTTGAACTCGAAGTAAACAGGATTGTTTTGATGTCTGAGGGTTTTGGTGATGAAACGGAGACTTCTGTTTTAAGTTTTTTTGAGATAAATGGCAATGTTTGAGGTAGCTTTGTCGGTGCCTTTGTGATTTTTATTTTAACTTAATCGCGGTGCTGAAAGATTTGCTTGAGATTGAACAGATTTTGTAAATTGGAGCAGCTGGCAAATAGCTTTATGGAGTTGTTGTTGTATTTACTCATTTTGTAACAAGTCTCATTATAATGTAGTAACATCACAATACAGCTTCAGGCAACTTCTGGATCTTTTAATGACCTCGAAGCTCTCGATATACTTATTAGAACCCAACTTCACATACCTCAAAGATCTTTACAACAAGAGAGAAGCAAACTGCGACTTTCAAATACTAAAGTCACGTTTTTAATGCAATTGTATGACGAGATAAGCTAATCGCTCGCCTGGTATGTAACATCATCATTGCTTATAACAAATCTGTGCCACCCAGAATTGACAAACGTATATAAAAAAATAAAATTCCTTACATTAACAACATGATTGATAAAACATCAGTGGCGCCCAACATGGAGCAATCAAAACACACCATACTATTGTACAACATTCATGTTACTTTCACAAGAATAAAAGAGCTGCAAGTTATTTTCAACAGTAACTACAAGTACGTAATATTTCATTGGGAATCATCAGAAAGTCAATAAAACTACTCCTTTTATCTCAGCCATACATGATTGGCGCCCAACGCGGAACGAAAATAAACAACGAAGCCTTCAAACGAATTCTAGAATTAAGCTCCAACTTGCCCTCGCAATGAGCCAAATAAATTCACTTTATTTCCTTCCCCGATCGAGAAAGTATTTGATTCACCCCGCCGGAGTGATCCGCAGTTTTTTTTTTATTTTGTTTCTGCCATTCTTCGCCCCGAGTTGGTTAAGGCATAGGCTATAAATTTTTTGAGTGTCTCCCTTTAAGTAGGTATGTGTGTACTCAGTTATTTATTGCTTATAATTACGTTCTTTGTAAGTATAAATTCGGTTGTTTTGAGGGTAGGGTAGACATTTTTGTGCGCGTTTTCTGGAAGCTTTGTTTCCGAGTGTTTATTCTTATTTTGTTTAATCAGATGTTTCGAAAGAGCTTAAGTTAATGGTTAGATATATTTTGTATTCTAATTCTAAAATTAACAAATGACAATGCTGCTAAAAAAAACGATATCCTATTACTTTCGCTGCATCTTATTTCTTCTATATTTATAAGGTACGAGTACACCAACGGCAATCTAAGCATTAAATAGCAGTGAATTTTTAAAAACTAAATGAAAATATGAATACTATTTCTTAAATATATAGACACAAAGTTCACATTCTCTAATGATACCGCAGCGTAAATTTCAGTCTACTCCACTAAATTCAGCAAAAATATTTCATTCTTTCTCCTCAGACAGACGAAGAATTCGGGACGCGGGACTCCAACCCTCGGACCCTGGCCAATGCCGGCTGATGTCGGGGCTGTCGGCGTCTGTCGGCCAATGTCGGCGGTCAACGCGACCCGCGATCCCATAAATTCTTCGGCGACGCGGTGACGAAGTGCGGCTCTCGTCACTTGTACTAAGTAAACAATTTTATTCTATTAGGGAAAATGCAGGTTTGTATCTCGGAATTACTTGTTAACATTCAAAGATGTAGTTGAACTACTTTTGTAATCACTAACTTAAGATAAGTAGTATTTATTAATGTATATCTACTAATAGTTGTAGTAGTAGTTCATTGACGCTCGAATTCAGGGATGACTGGAATTCCAATGATGAAATGTTGGAATTGATTTCAGAGATTTGTTGATGAGTATGACAATACTTAATACTAAATAATAATACGAACATTTATTTTTTTTGTAAATCTATGTTATCACATAAGGGACAAAACTGTCTTCGTGATAATAAAATTCTTAAACCTAAAAAAAACAATTCAACCTCTTAATTGTCCCACTGCTGGGATCCTAGGTCATTAAAAGGGTGGT
The DNA here is from genome assembly GCA_949125135.1 of Alcis repandata. Taxonomy (NCBI): domain Eukaryota; kingdom Metazoa; phylum Arthropoda; class Insecta; order Lepidoptera; family Geometridae; genus Alcis; species Alcis repandata. Next base: position 958,288 of record OX421226.1, on the reverse strand, counting down.
TAGGTTATATTCCGCCATTCCAATCAAAATCTTGTACTTATTGCATCTTTTTCCAAATTCTGGGCTTAATTGTTCAATTTATTGGCCTAAACTTTTGTAATCAAATAAAGTGTTGCCAAAAAATCCAGATAGGTTTTACTGAATGATGCAAGAAAATTTCATTACAAGCTAACAGAAACCCTGAGCTACCAACAGCTACATACAAGCTGACAATCCAATCCACTCCGTATCACACCGCGTTAGTTCCCATCTCCGCAACTCGTCCCAAGCCAACACTTCTCAACATCCAGAAACAGGCAAAAAACTTTCCTTACCCACTCTCATATTCGTCAATGGGTGATTCATAAATATGCAGACACCCGCCCCCCTGATTACACTTAAATAATAAATTCAATTTGCCTTCGCAGCCATCAAATATTTTCTCGGCGATAACGTTTCTGTATTTGGACGGGTGGATCTTGGATATAATGGCGTTATTTAGGGCCTTGCAATATGCTAAGATAGTAGGCTGGCGGCATTAACAAGTCAGGAGATGGTTGTGCCCGGATGCGGACAGCGCGAGGCGTGGAGAGGGCGGTGCGGTGCAGTTTTTTTATTTTTTTTTGTAAATTGTGATCTTACATGAAGTGTTAAATTGATTAACTGAGATAATTGTAAGCCTTTTTTACATTTTTTTTATAATGTGTGTAGTGAAGGCAGTGGCTATGATATAACTTGAATTTAGAAAAAATCTTGATTCCTATCAAAGGTTTTTGAACAAGAAAGTTTATAAAACCTGTTCAATCTTAGAAATGGGATTTGTCACCTTAGCTTGTGCATACTTTTTGGAACGTAAAAAAAACACATTTTTTTCTAAAATTATAATGAACATCAAAATATCGTCTACTCCACAGCTCCTGCGCACAATTTTTACGACATAGCTGAGGCGCAGCGCCGCGCTAGTGGCCTCTTACAATTTCTCGCGGCCTTCTGGCGCGGGTGTTAAAAACACAATGAATAATTATTGACTGCGTAGACCCCTTGTAAACCCGACTCCGACTCTTCGCGAGCGGTTTGTGTGAAACTGGAGAACTGGTTGTTGTTTTTAGGTGAATAAGGTGGGCAGAGTGGTTCGATGGTGCTTAGTTCAGATACTTAGCAGTTTTTAGAGTTTACCCGTTTAGAGCTAATGAATTATGGTTTAGAGTTAACATGAAGATTAAAATTAGTAAAAAACCAACGTACTTTTATTTATAAAAATAAAAATGAAAAAATAGGAAATCGAGGACAAACTGTTCACCGTTTACAGAGCTGCAAAATATATTTGCTGATAAACAAATGTAAATTCATTTACCTATTTGTTTATCTTTTAAACTATCGTAACAGAATTCGCTGATAATTCATGATTGTGCCTCTAACCTCTACCTACATCTCCGTTATTACGAGGGAAGCCTTCCTCTAAATGATGGAATTAGAGTTACACATGCCTATACATGAGTATAGATAACTACTTAAAACTACAGAGATGCATTTCGGAATTTATTCCAAGATTTTCACATCTTCATCATTCCTGTAGCAAGACGTTACCAAACATCAGTACATTATACTTTTAATTCCCTTCGCACGGTCTGTGCTAATACATCAGGTTGATTTACGCGATCGGCGCAAAGTTACGATTTACTGCGCGAGTGCTGAGCGGGCAGTGATGAGGTGAAATGTTTCGTCAAGATACGTAGCTCTTACTTCTATATACAAGAAGTAACGGAAAGGTGTTTTCAAATGTGTTTCTAGGGTAGGTATTTCTGCCTTGCTTGTTTTTTTTTTGAAGGCGGAATTACACTAGTAAGTAATACATTTGAAAACAGCTATTTGTTGATGAACTTCCGCGAGTAACACCTGATTTAATAAAATACTTACCTTAAGAGTGTTCTTCTACACGTCAAAGTGAACAACTTCTAGAACACAAGTTTGCTAAATTCAAGAAAAAAACCAAAAAATCCCGACGACAAAATACTTCTATAAAATCGTAGAACCATTATTGAGTTTGATCTTCTTTCGGAAAACCTAAAATTAGATCAAGCAAATGATTTTTTTTTCCATTTGCGATTTACAGTTTCATTATTGTTTGAGTGTATAAAAAATTGTTACTCATTTTTATAAGCCCGAGCTCTCCACTATTTAATAACTCTACACTCTTTCATTCACAAGAATATTATTTTCCACCCCATTTGTTCCATACGGGACAATATCCTCACATAAAAATAAATCAGCGACATATATCACTCAAAACTCAACGCCGTAGAAAATCTTTAATCTCAAGTTGCAGTCAAACCCTAAACCGGGCATAACAGGAAACGTCTGGAATAAATCAATGGCAACACCGCCGGGCGCTAGACAAATAAAACATGTGACAAAACAAAAAAAAACTTGCACAAAATTCGCAAAAAGAATTACAAGCTATAACATGCAGTAGTGTTAATATTACCCAAGGTGCCGGTGGTTTTTGGTGCAATTTTCGACTTTGTGCGTTTGCTTTAAGGTTGTTGTCGATCGCAGATGTTGCTTGGCAGTGATTTAGTCCCTATCGGCCGTCAACCTGATTAATGTCGCTAGTAAATCAGCGGATTACGACAATGCGAGAAATGACGAGTCGCGGCCGGATCGCAAACGATGCCTGGATGCGGTGTAAGTCAAAAACTGGGGCAGTAATGAAAGCTCCGAGTCAAGGTCAGTTTATGAACTGTTTGCTTCCTGTAAAATTACTAAAATAAAATGAATTGTGTAACAAAATAAAACTGCTTGAAGAAGTTTTTTGATAATAGATACTCAGAACACAACTAAAGTTATTTTATACAATTTTATTTTATAATAAGTATTAGGTATAAAGTTCTAGTGCATTTAATATGTGTTAATATGTCAGATGTAAGTGTCAAATATTTATGTATATTTTATATAACTATGTATTATTTTACTTGGATGATTGACGACGAACTATATGAACCTACGAGTATATCAATAGTAGTATTCTCATGTAAGCGATGTTTATCTTTAATGAGAATTAATAAATGTCTTTAAACTGAGTTATGTATTTTTAATTTAGCAATTTTTGTTTATATTTTTAGTGCACAAATAATATTGTAATTGAACATTTTTAAAATTAATTACAGAAGAGTTAGGCGTCTGTGGTACTGGTAGGTATATTAAAAAAGTAACAGTAGGGTTCAAAATACACACAAACTCGAGCGGCTTCAAGATTAATCAGAATTGGCTCTCAAATAATGATTAAATCACCGAAACTCACAAAATAGCAAGATTTATTGTTATATTTAATTTAACTATCAGCATAGATCCGAACAATAGAAAAACGACTTGATAGAAAGTTAGCACTTTGTGCCAAGTCCTTTTTCTATCGTCACCGCTGTCGCCCAAAACTCGCACCAAGAAATCCCTCGTATCGAATTATTGAGTAAACACGCAGCGTAATCGCGCGATCGTTTCATTTAGAATGCGAACGTAAGGGTATCGGAGGAAATATCGCCAGGAATATTTCTAATACACACTGTCGATTGCAAGCAATAGGATTTGCGGGAAAAAATGGCGGCTTTTGTGTGACTGCAAGCTATTTTACCTTGTTTGCTTGTAATTTATTAGCTGTGACAAAAGGTTGCATCTGCTGTTTGAGTTATAGTTTTAATAATAATTGGAATATTATGCTAATTTATAGTTAAATAAACATTGTTTTATGTAATTTTCCTAGGAAGTACCTATGCTGTAGTAACTTATGAACGTAATTATTTCAATAATCAAGACAAATGTAAAAAATACCCAGTTAGATTTTCTTGAGAAATTTTTGTTTAACTTGAAATAGATATTTCAACTAAATAATTTCAAATGTTCTTCTAATTAAGAAGTTTCAATTTGATAATAATTTTACATCTTTACAAAACTAATGTCGTTCTGTTCTGTTGTGCACGTGAACAGTAAATGCGTCTTTAAAAAGAGTAAAGTGCACTCCGCCAAATTACGCAAACCAGCAAATATTTACTTCGTTACCAGCTGCTTATCGCAAATTGATTGATGATTACTGTTCAATAAATTACCTGCAATGAATGATTACTTCACTGAAAAGATAAAATAAATTTGGGAAAGTCATGCTGCAAAAATGTAGATAGATAAACTCTTTATTGTTCACACCATAAATTACAAACAAAAGAAAAATAACACATAAAACTAGTGCGACAACTGGCGGCCTTATCGCTAAGAGCGATCTTTTCCAGGCAACCTTAGGATGGAGAGGATAGACAAGAAAATAGAAAAACGGGGTGTGAAATATTGAGAAAAAAAAACTGTCATATAAAAAAAGTAAAAAATACTTAGAAATACATTCAAATAAAATACATTCTAATACTAAAACTACCTACATTTGCCAAAATAAACTAATACATATAAATATAATAAATAAATATATTACTAATAGGGCAGAAAAAAAAAAGATACATAATAATTGAAAAACAAAACAACAATTACTACAAAACAAAACTGAAATTTATAGCAGAAATATTATGGCCAGACAATCCAGGTCCAGAAGGTAAAACGTCTTGATCTATTTTGAATAGCAAGGTGTCGTTAGATTTGGTGCAAGGAGTATCATAGAACAACATTTTCAAACCGATTTTTTTTGTTATTTTGAAAACATATTACTGTATTGTCTATATTGAACATTTGCAAAATCCTTTTGAGAAGGTGTAAAATAAGATTTTATGAGCAGGTGACGAGAACAAGCATGACTTTTATTTTTTGGTAAATCCGGCTAATGATGGCGTTGGCATTTATAAAATATAATTAATCATTGCCTACTTAAAGTAATTAAAAAGCCTATCTCACAATAATATAGATGTGTTGGATAGATGAAATTGATTGTGTTAAAAATCAATCTCTTGACGTCTTTCGTGTTTTCGAAGGAAGTATTAACTGATAAAAGAATAAATGAGGCAATGTTTTTGTAAATTACTCGTTAGTACCTAATTGAAAAACATTCTTTTAATTTTTAATATATTTAAATATTTACCTTATTTAAAAGACTGAATTTTATTTAAGGTAAAATATGGCGATGCTTAGATTAATCAAGTTAAATCCCTGACTGATTTTATTACTATCGATGAAAAAAGTCATAAATATTCCCAATCCGAAATAATCACAAAGACGTTTCAACAACAACCCAGTAACAACTGCCTAATAAATAATAATTATAACAACTCCCAGCAAACTCCAATAAATTCACGATATAATACACTCAATCAATAAATCAGCTAAAAAATAAAATAGCGCGTTAAAAAGCAAAAGAAAGTATCAAGTTGGTGCGTGAGTCGGTCTCGTGAACGCGTCACGTTGGACTGACAAATTGATTTATGTGGTAGGGGACGCCACTCGCGACCGACCGACGACCGACGTTAGAAACTTCACGAAACGACGCACTGTTCAGGCGTCATGTTACGTGCATTGGGAAGTTTGATGTAACTTCGAAGTTTGAGTTTGTTTTGGTCTAATTACGTTATTATTAGGTACTAGTAGTTCGCGGCGAACCGAACCTCGCGCCTATACTCGTACATATATCTCCACAACCCGTCGATCGATTTCGCTCATATACCAATTAAAAAATTGTATTGAAATGAACTATTTGCCTGCAAAATTTCATGAAAATCAGATAACGGTACTCAAATTATCGTCGAACAAATACACATAAATACATACAAGCGCCGCGCCGTTTTGTTCCCCAAGACTCTGAGACCTCACTTCGCTCGGTCGAAAGCAACCTCCTAAAACTCGTGGCAAATTAAATATTAGGTACCTTAAATCGCTATACCCCAAAATTTATTAGTTCTGTAATCATTCATCAATCAATAATTAATTCTAAGGAAAATGAAAAGCCTGCTACAAATACACGAACAAACGTATTTCAAACCATTTTTACTCGATTCTCACGACCACACCACACCTATACGAGTAGGTATAGGTGTGGTGTATACGTAAATATCATGTTTTGCCATAGTTTTTAAGAATTAACCATAGGGGAGATGTGAATAAACTAGCCCTGATTATATGCAGACGTTGGATCATGAACCAGTTTCAATTGTTGAGGGCCTAGAAAAGAGGCACAGAGCCAAAACTTATGCTATCTACAGGGTTATAAGAAAAGGGTATGCTAAGCCAAAAGGGGCTTATACTACTCATCATCATCATCATAATATGCAACCTTTAATCCACTGCCGGGATACAGGTCTGCCCTCGAAGGGTGATTAGGCCGTATTCCATCACGCTGGCCAAGGGCGGGTTGGTGGATTCACATAGGTACGCCATTGAATTTCTTCTCCAGACATATGCAGGTTTCTTCACGATGTTTTCTTTCACCGAACTAATACTACTCATAATTGTAAACAACTTTTAATAGGAGACCAACCCGGAAATCGTGAAAAAAAAATAAGCTATTCTGTAGGAAAATGTCAATGACACAGGACAAATGTATGGAGCAGCCGATTTTTTTCGTGAATTCCTAGTTGGTCCCATAACAAAAGTGGTTCATAATCATGAGTATCTACTAGTAGTATTAGCCTTTTTCAGCATAGCATACCTTTTCCTCATAGACCTGTATAAGATGTGGGAAACACAACACGGTGGTCAGTGAACATCGTGTTTCTCAAAAGAAACCAGACGCACTGCTCATGCGTCTCCTGACCCCAGCACCTGCTTGCTGTACCCCAATACCTATCATAGGCGATCTACAAGGTCATTCTTCCTTTGTATTTCTTACCCCTACTGAACCGACCAGCTTTTAAAGATAATAACATTCGCATCACGACATGATTTAAGAAAAAGAACGGTCATTCAGCGATCACCCTAATAGCACCAATACATCACGCAGGATCAAAAACCACTTAAATAATAAAATTTTGGAAGTAATAAAATTGTTTTCTCATGTAAACACACTTTCAAAATAGCTCGACATTAAAATTTTACTGCATCACAAAACTAAACCGACAAAGCGTCTCCTACATGCCACCTAATTTGTGGCGAAGTAAATTTTTTTCGGAGCAATTGTCACCTTAGATTTTTATGGGGTCATAAAGTCCAGAGACAATAAAATGGTGGATTTAAAGCGATGTCTCCAATCAGGTGACACCTGGTTTATGGTCCTGTCCCATGGGACTTGCGTCACCAATCCCGACTGATGTAAGTCGTAAACTAGATAAATAATGTTCTTGAGTTTTATTGACGAAGATGCATTTGTCGATGCAGTTTGGGATTCTTTGGTATATGGGTCCGGGTTGTAAATTAAGAGTTTTTGATGTTCGATTTTGAATTTAAAAACGCTTTTCCATAATGTGATCCTCCTTGACGTTTCCGTTAAAGGCGAGCCTTGCTAACTACGGATATAAAGGTCCATTATAATAAAGGTTGTCTCTTAATTTGCTTTTCGACAATTTTTTTCCTGTTTAAACTTTTGTAGGAAAACTTGATATCACATAGTTTGGATGCCTGTCCATTGAAACAGAGCTGTGCAATTCTAACCAATATAATTGCATGGCTTTTATGCAGATGACGTCAGACTGACGTCAGAGCAAGGGTTTCTTGGGTATTTTTTCTCAATAAGAAATTGTTTTTTCTTGTCTATTGCTATCCTAGATTGTGATAAAGCGCAGGATGTGAAGCAGAACGTTATCGGTTCGATAAGGCTGTGATTTGATACTGGGTCCCGCAGTTACACCTGCTGTCCTGTACTGCAGAAACCATTAATTTTCCAGATTAAAAGTAGCCTTAATACTGCATTCATTCATGGTGTAAGCTTCTTCAGTTTCGAATATCATAAAAATAAATTAAGTGGTTTCAGAACAAGCAAGAAACATTCACATAAATACCAATACACGCTTACAAGATTCGGAATTCATAATAACAAAACTATGATTATTGGTCATTAGATTATTGCTCTACCACAGAATACTATGGCTCTACTAATGCTTCGGCACTACGAATGAATGAACCATGGTCAGTATTGGTCAGTCTGTAGTAGTATTATGGTCAATTCTCTGTTTTTTTTATTGCTTTTCATCTGATCTAATTTCTATTATGCTTAGGTAGATTTGGTTATAGTTTCATTTTTTTTTTTTTTGTAAATTTAATTATACAAACGCCCGTATTGCCAAAATATTAAAGTCTATTTTGTTGAACACTATTCACAACTTTTCATCTCTCCACACGGAAGCTTATTTTCCAATTTTTTCCAAATTTTGTAAATAAACATCAGCCGCCATCAGTTGTCCGCCAATCTAGATCGCAATCGCGATATAATAACAGAATCGCCCTCATAATATCGCGCTGCTGTCATCTAACTTAACGAAACATATTATACCCAAGTACAGAGCCATAAAATAGTCGAAATTACAGGACCGATATCCAAAAACAATGCCCTGATCACCCAAAAAACTCAAATGATTTTGGACCCTACCCGACTGCAGCTAGAGCTCATTTTGAGTATTTTTCGGTACGTATGCAACTACACAAGTGAATAACTTTTTTCAATTAAAAAAGACCTAATTTGTTTTCGTCGTCGCAACCAACTTTCGACTCTACGTTTTCGGCCCGAGGGTCGGAGATTCGTGCAGCTCATATTTAACTTACAACGTTGCAAAATCAAAAAGGTTATCCACGAAAATGTTAATATAATAGTTGCTTCAGTACTACGGGTTTGTTGGCGTGAAGGCATAAATCAATTTTATAGCCCCATCTAAATCAAAAGCGTTTTAATGGGAGGCCCGCGTCATATCATAGCGGAGTATGATAATTTACTGCTACTATGTGACGAATGTTAGAAATAAAGGTCCCTCCTTGTCCCCCCGGGCCCCTGGGCCCCGGACGGCCCCTCATCGTCGCAGGGATTAGTTTTATGTGCTAAACCGGCGTCGTAAATATGTCACCCGTATCTGGAAGGGAGTGTGTCATATGAGATAATTTTTGGATTTATTAAGTGTACGGTCTTGGTGTTTGGGTCTTTGCATATTTTGTAATTAGAGAAAGTTTGGATCTTGAATCGTGAATCAAAATGTTCGGTAAAGTTTGATCCTGTAGCAAGAAGCCCGCCTTATAAGCAAAGAAAAGGGAAGAACGACTGACGACAGAATTTGTTTATTGGTTTGACGTTATTTCAGTACAAATTACACCGAAGCATTATAAGTTGTGTATGCATCAATATAAAGGCCAGTTAAAACAGAGAGCGTTTCAGTAAGTAAACTGAATAAAGATGATAAATCTGTAACTTGTTGCATTGCAGGAGTATAACATGAATTTCACGTGTATGTCGCGTAAGATGGTATAAGGGTACGACATGTAAAGCAGGTAGACCATAATTGTACTTAGCAATTATTTTAGCAAAATGTCGGAAAATATCCATAACATCTAAGGAAAATACCTAAATTATTCTAAAAAAGCCACTACTATAAATACCAAATTACAGGCATTTAAAAAGGTTCTAAAATAGCTGATTTGATAGCAAAACCAATGCTGGTTAGTCTCATTTTCCACATGCGATTTTTATTCAGAGAGCTTGATTTACTTAATTATTTGGTAGGTACGAGTATATGATTTTATGTAAGGAAATTGCAAAAAATAATGATAAATAATTGCAATAATTCATAAACCAAATTCAATTCGTAAGTGATATTTTAACTCTATGCACGCTAAGTTAGAATAATGTTTCTACCAAAACATACTACCTGTTCCGATTAGCATACTTCAAATATATTAATCGATCTACAACTAAACACACGGAAACATAACTTCAATAAAAGCAACTACTTTCTACTGACTTCCTTCCAAACCGAACCGAAACCTGATGACCTCATCCAGATTCGTGTATAACACAATATAAACAACATAAAATTTATGTTAACACATAAATTTCATTAATTACATTCACCACGTTGATTAATAGCGACTACTATAACGTAAATATTATATTTAATAAATAACGGCTTGTCTTTCAATATGATAACCAATTTGGTTTGGAGGAATGTTGCTGGATTTATTTGTTGTTAGGTGAGATGTTAATCAAATAAAAATAACTAAAACTGTAGACACGAAAGAGAAACTACAAAGCTCCAGGAAGAATTGAACCATTCGACTTCATTTGTAATTTTTTATTTTTTTCATTTCATAAGAATTATAATACAAATTAAATTACATAATACAAATCGAGTTTAACCGCGATAGAAAATACATAGTAACAAGGTACAAGAAATGGTAAGCTCATTAAACTGGTTCATACACTGGCAATCTGTCTGTAGGTGAACGGGAGTGACATATACAACGCTGCTATTACACATAATTGTAATTCTTTTACATAAACACATGATAAGGTAATCGGTTTCTTTAAAATAGTCGAGCACACTTCTCATCAATTTATATAGCACTGCGCCTTGCGATTTTACACACTGTCCTTGTCCTAGTCATTATAATATATTTTTAGAGATAAAAAGTAGCGTATATATTAATCCAGGGTACCTATAAGCTAACTCCGTACCAAATATCATATTATTATATAATTATGTTAAGCCATTTTTAAGTGATTGAGTAAAACAGTAATCTAAACAGCCTAATATGTTATTTAATCATCCAAATATACAAACTTTAGGATTTACAATATTAGCACTAGTCGAGGACGAAATACCCGTAGAAAGCATCTCGACTAGCATATCGAGCAGTTATGCATTGCAGAAAATGTTAACTCTCTATTATTTGTATTCAATGAAACAAGTAAAACGCGTAATGTACTAGAAAAAATTCACAGTAAGAAAACAAAACCTCCCTTCAATCTAGGCCACCGCTCAGTCCCAAAAAACTCCGCTCCATAAACTCCCAACAGCCGGTTAGATCCGCTCGGAACCGGTTTCCCTTCCCTAATCTACCATATTTGGCCTATTACTACCCCGCGCCATTGATTTATCGGTTATGAATCAACCCCCTGATGTATCGCCCTGATAATGAATCTGGCTGTATTTTTGCCGGCGTGTGATGGAAATACCCCCTAGACACCCCCGGGTGGGGTGTAAGTTATGGTGCTTGGTGATGGCGGACGTTATTTAGTGTTTCTTGGGTGTAGGGGGTTGTTGTAGGTACCTAGTCGTAGGTGCTGTGCTGACTGATGGGTCGGGGTTGCAGGATTGGATACTTTTATCTGAATAAGTTGAAAACCATTTGATGAAGAAAGGTTTGTTTTGTTTAAATCTTAGACGAAATACGTTTATAAAAGTGTCTTCAGACTATGTTATATCGCAACATGGTTTTACTTGCGATATGCTAGTAAAGCCCCGTAGTGTAAACTACGTTACAACTGTTTGTAGGGAGAGTAAAATAATATTTTATAGCTTATTTAAAAGAGTTTCGAGTTTTTTTTTTTTTTTCGTTTCTTTATATCAGAGAAAAATGTGAAAATAATTTGGTATGAAATTATCTGTATTTCATACTCTCTTTTAGAAAACTTACCTTATATAAAATGCTTTACGTATTTAATCCGTATAAAACCGAAATAAATGTAAAATCTATAGTGCAATCATTAGATAGGTAAAATTTATTTTGCTGGGCTATTTAGCCAAAAATTGAGCAAAAGTCAAATGGAGTAATCTACGTTCAGCACTGCAGTAGAGAAAAGTGGTCTGATGATGATGATGGGCTAAGTAACACATTTTATAAATGCCCTCAACCAGCTATCCTAAAACTATTAAAATTTAACTTAAAAATCAATAACGAAAGCTCTTTACTTACTTAATACGTTGTAACTAAACTACTGACTAAAGGTAACCTTCTCTAGTTACAACAGTACCAAATATCATTCTCTCCTTTACAATTACAATACTTATATACGAGTACTTACAATCTTACACGTAATTTGTCACCCACAGTCTCGTTTTCAATAACGTCCCGATCAAAAGCAGGGACAATGATGACTATTAATTTACCAATAAAGCCGCGTTATTCGGGTAATTTTTCACCCCTACAGGGCAACATTTGTCCGGGGTGCGTCGCCGGCATTTGTCAGTTGTCAACGCTAGGTACGAGTTGAGGTGACTTCATGCAGTTTGACTGAGGCAACTGGGTAGATATGTTAAGCTGGCAATGCTGAGCTGATTTTGATAAAACTTTTTTTTTTGTCGTTATAAGTCAGATAAATTTTGTAAGCGACTTCAAAAAGGAGGTTATTTTCTTACTTATTATCGTTTTTCGAGTGTAGGACATTACTAGATTCAATACCTCCGGATTGTTTTTTTTTGCATTTATTATTCAGTATTAGGTAGTACGAACATCTTTTTAGTGGTACATACCTATTAAGGACTTCGATTGGTACCTAAAATGCTTATGTACATTATATTAAACACCAAATATAATTCATGATAAAAAACTACAAAAATATATCGAATCCAATCAAAAACCCCAAATTGAAACATCACGGTGATCAGTTCACCCTACAGCTACATAACTTACATTATTTAGGGTTCCGTACCGGAGTTATTAAAACCATAAAATAACATTTTTATAGTTGTGTACGAAACTCGGTTTGACTGGCACACGGGCTATAATAAAATGGAATGAAACAATCCTATGATTTATTTTATACCTGTGGCCCGCTTTATGCAACGCCGCGCTGGATTAATTAACTTTTTTCATGTAGTTTATGACAATTTATGAGAAATTTTGACGTTTCGTCTTGTTTATGAGATATTGGGTTTTCGTTTCCTTGGTTTTGATGTTCGAGTTTTTTGTTTGTTCCTATAGGAGATGAGTAGAGGAATGATCAAAGGCTGTAAGGCTGGCTGGCGTTTGATATTTTGATGATGCGCTCTAACGAGTTTGTTTGACCGTAAAATACAAGACATGATATTTATTTCATATTTAGATAGGTATAGAAGGCTTAATAACTTTCACACATAATTAAATTACAGTAGGTATTGGTTGTTTTTGTTTAACCAAAAAAAATTAAACAAAAAAAGAAATGAAACACTTTGTGCAAGTAAATAGTTCGATGGACTTTACTCAAATCTGAAGCGGCTGAACTGATTTGCATGAAATTTTCCTGTTTCAACTAACATAGTACAACCTTTTTTATCGTGCAAAATTCACGGGTACTGTAAACCTGTAAGATAGTAGCGTAACAGAACAATTTGTGAGTCAAAATAATAAAAAAAAAACTTTTTTATTTTATTTTCTTGGCACATGCCAGCACAACTCATCCCGCCAATCGACAGCCAACATTATTTATTTCAGCTGAATCTACACATGACGACTGATCTATATCTCTTGCAGTGGACGACTGCCCGTTTTGTCATCAAACTTTTATGACGTCAATCAATGGTGAAATGAGACTGGTGATGCAGAAAAAATTTGTTAGTGATGCAGAAATCAGAAACATTTATTGAACTTAAATACACTGAGGCACAAGTGCTGAGACGCCAGTGACGCAGCACAGCACAGAAGAGATTCAGTTGTTTATAATGACGAGTACTAAGTATGGCCTTTTTCGGCTCTTTCCTTTTAATTCTGTAAAATGTGCACATGTGTAGTTTAAATTTCGCTACAAAATTAAGCTTTACATTGTGTAAATTGTGTTGTTACTTTGTAAGCCTAAATTTTGCAGTCGAATTTTATCCTTCTTTTATCAATCAATAACATAGTAGTATAAGCCAAAGGCTGCTCAAAGTACTGCACAAAATCAAATTTAAACAGAATTTCAATTTTTCTAACAGAGATCTAAAATTAAATAAAACGTCGTATCTCGTTCGCGTCTATCACGCCGCAGAAGACGGTATCTGCACTTGTCGATCGGTGATCCTTCGTCAATTGTCGGTTACAGCGTTATCGGTGACGCGCGTCAGTCAGCTGGCTATTGAATGAAACGTCACTTTGAGACTTTTATGCTGCTTTTTAATTTGAAATGTGAAATATTTTAGATTCCATGGAAAAATGTGGAGAGTTTTTAACTGCTAAATTAGGTCCCGCGTTTGTACATGGTGATATTAATAAAGTTATTTTAAATTACAAAATATTTTCCATATTTAACTACTGGTAACCTTTGAACCTGTCATAATGTTATTTATTACAAACTACTAGAAAAAAACAATAAATCAGTATAAGACGCTGGTCAGACTTATTAATTCAAAATAAACCTTATAAATCAGCTGCCTCTCATATTTAATTACCGATATTGTTTACGAAATATCAAAAAATAATGACAAGTCAGCATCAGAGCGTTCTCATCTAAAACACATTCAAAATAATATGTACTCTAAAAAACTAGTCTATTGTAAACGAAATGATAAAAACGTCAGTAAAACAGCAAGTCACTTCTCCATTATTTCGAAGCAAAAACTACAATAACAGAAGCGAAAATGGAAGAGGGCTCTTTCAAGCGCGGCCGGCCGCCTGACATTTGTCAATCATCCCTCTTAGCTGTCAGCTGTCAATGACAATTAATGGCGTCCCATACAAAGTTTTATGGCTTTTATTACCCGAATTGTATGAGGAAATGATTAATGCAATCACTAATGCAAATCCTGCACCGACGAGCACGATTTCTTGTCATTGTATTTTACGTAGTTTTGTATAAAATTGATTTATTAGAGTTTGCAGTTGCGCCGTTTTTGCTAACGACCGTGGGCGGTGTTCCGAAATTAATGTGGAATGGGGATTTTTGGGTATTTCCTAAATTGACATCTATTGTGTGATCATAATTATTGCCGAGGACTGGACTTTGGCTCTGGCATGTTCACATGTCATAATTTATCAGTATAAGTAACATAATTACATTCTTGTGTTTCTTTCGCAGCACCCAAGGAAACTGTGAGAGCATTAAATATTATTACGGATAGTACAACATATTGTTTTAAATAATAAAGAAAATAAAAAATACTTATTAAGTACGACGGAACCAACGGCAATCGAGTAAAAAAATAAGCTGTTCCACAGAAAAATGTGAATAACACTTGACAAATGTATGGCACTGCTGATTTTTTTCTTGATTTTTGGGTTGTTGTAAAAGATGTACATAATGATAAACACTATGAGCCCTATTCGGCTTAGCATACATTTCCTGATAACCCTGTATAGTAAAGTTAAAAAAATTGCTAGTTATAAGTAGCTGACTTGTTTGAAAACCCGACAATTTTCATAAAACATTTTGTTTTCATAGAAAACCAACGACCAAACCCGTAATAGACTCGAAACATGAGTACATTGTGAACCATCGCTCAATCTTTAAAACACTGAGTGGACAGCAGATAAGAAATGAATGAAGCTCGGAGGCAGCCATGTGTTCATTATTAATATCGATTTCGGGATCTGAATGCGATGTCCCATTTAATAATATAATCAGGTCCAAGTAATGAGCGATTATTTTACAACGCCCAAAAATTAGGACAATATCCTTATAAGTTCCTGAATCTTAAAATACAATGGAAAAAATACGACATGAAGTCTTTGATCTCATGGCCGGCGTTCTGTGATACAATAATTTAACTTTCACAGTACAAGAGTAACATTTTTGTTATAATTAAACACGGGAATACTCACGTAAAAAACAAGAGGTACAAGGCACAAAGGGTACAAGAGTAACAGAGAAAAATTAGTGTTTTTTTATTTTTGGCTGCAAATATTAAATTAAGAAATGATAAAATATTTTGTTAACAATTTCCATACCTTTCCAATGGTCTATAATAGTTTGGATTGCGTTTGAGGTAGTTATTTATTTAAAACAAAAAAAAAACATTCAATACCCTTAAATAATTATAATATTATTGTTAATCCCTTCTTTGAACGCCTCCGTTAGCTTATCATTTGCCCCGCTCAGTGTCACAATTTCATTACGGCGAGATCGTCGGCGCCCGTCAACGTCACGTCAACGTCACGTCATGTCAACGTCACTGCCATGTCAGTGTCACGTCTACCGCCGTCATTTACCTGCCACCGTTGCGAGTGACAGTTTGTTAATTAGACTGTAACGTAACTATACGTTGGATGTCTCTGAACGTAACGTATTATTTGTTGCAGTTATATTGGTTTTGTTTCTGAAGATATTTTTTGAAAAAATGTTTTTGTAATTCTTATGTTGTTTTCTTTGGAAATGTTTTTGTTTTCTTTATGTGAGTTTTCATTCCTCTCAATTTTCTTGAATTGAACTGAATGAATAATTTTTATTTAGAGTTTTTTTTATTGTACCTGCGTAGTCATTTTTCAGAAGACCCATTAAAATGATGTCCTTGTCTTTTGTAAAAAGTAACTAGTAAAACAGATATGTAGTGCTTTTCGTGTGTTCTTCATTATAAAGTAGGTAGGTACACAAAAAGTTATGTGTACGCTGCATAAATTTGCGTTGAATAATAACTGTTTCAAAGAAAAATGTCACTTTCGGCGAACATGTACGGAGCCAATCCTTTTTACAATTTGTGGACCCAATGGATTCAGCATTTATGTTCCGTAATAAAAAAAGTTTAAAATGATGACTGTTATGATATCCTAGGATATCCTATGCGTGTCTAACTAGTAAACCTGAATATATCATACAGGGTTATATAGAAAGGGTATGATGAACCGAAAAAGGCTCATAGATCTCATCATTATGAACCACATTTACTATGGGGAAACCCGGAATTCGCGATAAAAAACACTTGTTCCATTCATTTTGTCAAGTGTCATTGACATTTTTCTATAGAACAGCTGTTTTTTTCGCGAATTCCGGGTTGCTCCTATAGTAAAACTTGATGAGTACTATATACTTGATGAGTTTTTGTAGTGGTAGGGCTCTTTTGCAGAGCCCGCCTGGGGAAGTACCACACCTTTGCCAGTTATTCCACCGCCAAGCAGTAATGTGCAAACATTACTGTGTTCCGGTTGGAAGGGCATTGTTTTCAGGGAAATTACAGGGCAAATGGGAGATTAAACAACTTATATATCAGGGTGACGACTGACGAGCGCAGTGCTGTGCCGCGCAGCGTCTTGAATTCTGCGAATTCAAAATTCTGGGTGGCGCAGACCTGACGTTTAACATCAGGCGAGCGATTTGCTGTCACTCAATTACATAAAAAAAAAAAGCCCTTTTCGGCTGCCCTTTGTATAACCCAGTAAATATGTGACGGAAAACTTTATTTCTCTTTACTTTAATGCTTGAAGTCACGATTTCAAAACTTTAAAAGAAGGATACGACTAGTAGACTATTCTACTATCTTCTATCTCCTGAACCACCACATCTGGCCCAGTCAAGTGCTCCGCTGGACCTATCCCAATAGGCATTATCATCCACTCGAGCTGCCTTTGAACTCACCGCCTAACCTTGACATGTGCATGACATCATCATTGCCGCGGACGAGAAATAAAATAGGACATGACAGTACTAAAACTAAAAAGAAAATTAAAAAAAAGCATTTTCTTTTTTTGGTCTCATCTAGCAAAATTTGAAATTTCAGTAGAGATTTAAATTTTTTTTCTCGTTAGTTAGTCAATTGTTTGTTTCATACACGCGTTGAGTACATATTGTTTTGATTGAAAATTATAATGTACCTACTAGCGATCTGCTCCAACTTTGCATGGGTATGAAATATATCCTATGTTACTCAGGGATAATGTAGCATTCTTATGGTGAAATAATTTTTGAAAGCGTTCTAGTAGTTTTTGAATTTTTTACTATTACAAACATCCAAAAATACAAATCTTTCCTCTTTATAATATTAGTCTAGATATAGTTGTACGCCATGATTAAACACGAAGACACCCACATTTAACTGTCATAGTCATAAAAAAAAATCATCGTTTGGCATAGTCTATAATATTCTAGAGTTTTATTGTCCAAGGTTCACTTGCTCCAAGACGACTCGAGTTAGAATCAATCGCTCCCACGACGTTAGCTGCGGTTGTATAGTAACTGCTGTGTAAACTGCGGTGTGTATGTTTTTGTCGTCGGCACCACTTGTGCTTGTTAAGCGCCCTTCGGTGCTGGATTAGTGTGGATACGCCGTGGTGGGTGGGTGATGGATGTCGACTCTTTTTTCTATGTAAAAATGTACTTGTGATGGTATATTTTATGCCTAAAGATAAAGACACTTCTGGACTTATACTACTTTGAACATAATATAGTAACAAAACCGTGTTTAATTATAACAAAAACAATATAGTAATGTTAAAAGGCAGAGAAAAATAACGAGCCATCGAATTCCCAAAGTAGATTTTTGGTTGACATTAAAATTTGGTCATAATGGAACTGATCAATTTACCAATTTTCTTCTTCTGGGCAAGCGTCTCCATCGTCAATTATTTCTTCATAATGAAATAGTGTCATTTAAGTATAAATAGGGCTTAAGTATCGACTAAAATTATTTAGATTTTTGATCTAAAAAAAAAACATCAAACGCAGCTCGTAATTTTTGAAGACCGAAAAACTCTCAAAATGGAGCTTACGTCAACTTTAAATTATAATCACGCATCTCTTTTATAGAAGTCTTATCCACAGTTGCCCAGCAGCCTCCATTACTCCAGCAAGTTCACCGCTTGTTTCTGACAATTGATTTATGTCAGTCAACTCTCGCGTCTCGTCACAGCGGCGGCGGCGCTGCGCTCGCGCATCTGCGGGTACGATGCGACCGACGCGACGCCTGAGCAAACATAGAGCGGGGTGTAGAAGCGACTTTGATATTCTACGAGTATTTCTATTTAGTGTTTATCGCATATTTTATGTTAATTTTATAATAGGTATGTATATTCGTTTGATCACCAACAGGCGAGTTGGAGGTCAAATGCGGATTTTTTCATTGTAAAAAAATCGTCAATATATTAAATGTTCTATGAAGTTTAAATAAATAATGGAAAACGCATGGCAGTACCGAACCTGAAATTACGGATAGTTTCAAATTTTGAAAACTTGGAATCTAACGTACTAGGATAATCTTACTGAGTGAATACCTACCTGCTAAGTGTTCGCCGTTTAATATGGAATACTTGGCCAACTCTGATTATGTTTTGTATTGCAAATACCTACATAGTTTAAAAAAAAATAATAATAATAACGTTTCACACTCATAGGATAAATTCCTGTGTCGGGGATGCCATGGAACATACACAAAGACAAGAACAACTAACACCCAGACCCAGAACAGAAATTTAAATTCATCATTCAAACATCTGCCCGACCGGGAATCGAACCCGGGACCTCTGGCTTATAAGGCGGATATCAAAAAAAAAAAAGTTAGTTAAAAGTTATCAACGTGAAAAAACCGTTGACAGTAGATCCAGTTAGTTGTAAGGCGCAGTTAGTTGTAAGATACGAGTAGGTATACAAGAAAGAAGAGTAAGGTGCCCTCCGGGCGACGAGTACGTCCTCCGGCAATAGACAATATTTCTGTCACTAGTCACTTTCAAAATGGACACGAGAGTGAAGGGGACAGAAACAATTTCAATTACCTACATTAGGTATAGGTAATTAATCTGCAGGTATAGGAAATAATTTACTGATAATGATGATTGATTTTATAGTACTAAACGAAATAAAGTACTCAATCAATATTATTTACGAGTACATCCCGGTCATTTGAAGCACGCGTGTTTCTACAGGTACGAGTACATAGTAACTGAAAAACAATTATCATAATCTCAATCTTAGCCATATCTATAGTGTTGATAAAACCCCAAATAATTGAAAAATATGATAAAAACTGCAATTCACCGCCAATTATCTCATACAGGGTTTACTCCGATCGAGGTCACGTACAATATCAACTAACTGATTACAAACTACTACTACCT
The DNA here is from genome assembly GCA_949125135.1 of Alcis repandata. Lineage (NCBI taxonomy): Eukaryota > Metazoa > Arthropoda > Insecta > Lepidoptera > Geometridae > Alcis > Alcis repandata. The sequence goes on along the minus strand of OX421226.1, from coordinate 938,482 downwards.
ACTAAATTAGTGATTATTTGATTGATTGGTTAATTAGAAGATTTACTTTGATTATGTTTTGTAGGTGTAGTAGAGGTACAAAGGTTGTTTGGAGAAAATGTGTAATTTCAAATTATAGAGATGCTAGTTTCAAAAATGTTGCGTTTATTTGCATTTCCAGGATAACTGGTTAGACACTTAACAAATTATAGAATACCATTGTATCCATCACTATGACCAAATTTTACAAAAGCAACCCTAAAATCATGAAATAAATTGGTTGTATCAAAAAATTCACTCATTCGCTCTCGGCGAAATTTGGAAAGTGTTAATAAAATATAAGGTAAAAATACAAAATAGCTATTCCTATTCCCTTCTGTACTTAATTAAGCTTTGGCCTTAAACTCTATAATCCCGGGAAAGAAAGCAATTTCTCAAGCATCAAAAATAGTAAGTCAATGTTCGCGGGAGTGCTTTTAGCAAAAAAGGAAACTTTCAATAAGCACCTCTTAGTTTTTATTTTTGACTTAATTGTTCACAGCTGTCTACTGAACTTTACTGTGCGGTCGTAAAATGAAGATTACTGTTGATTTATAAGTGACTGATAACTTTAAAAGGTCCGTGAGAAACTCTCATATGATGAGTTGGTTTTGATCTTCATCTTTTTAACCAGGAGCGCTGTGTAAGCGGATAGAATAGAGATGGAAATCGTGTTTCATCCCGCTCCCTCGTATGGTGCGAAAGTTGGATAGCGAGCTACGAGCATTGCCACCGCGCGTAACATCAAGGCCCCAGGCTAAATGATCTTCACGACTTCACATGATTAGAACGCTCTTACTGATAGGAACACAAAGACTAAGTTCTGATGATTCTACGCGTACAGTCGCAAGGACAAGTATATCTACCTAGTTACCTATTACCGTGCTTCTATGTACTATTACCAACATCCAACGATTCCGAATGCTTACTGCTTTTTAGTCCTCTAATATTACGTTTTTTCGACCATTACAATTTACTTAATAATCAAAATCAAACCCTCCGATATAAGCAGACAAGATACAATGTACCTCGGTAATCAATACCAGCTGGAAATTGAAACTAAAAGAGTTGAGAGTCACCACTATATAATGGCCTCGTGCTTACTTTCCTACAAAACAAACCTCCGGCAAAATCGGCGCAACCCAGTAGCGATTTGACAAAATACATGATTTCACATAATATGTAAATCTTTTGTTTGTTATTTCAAAAATACTTGATTGTTTTCAATCATCAAAATCCACAAATGTCCAAAAGAAGACATGGTCCAAAAAGACGTGGTTAAGTATTTAAGTCTTTGAGCATTAATTACGGCAGAGATGAAAGGAAAATTGGCTACAACCAATTCATGTATGTAGTTACGACCTTTAAAAATAAATTTTTGATTAACTTTCTGACTGTTTGAAAGCACTAGTCCGTGAAATCTCTTACCTCTTATCCCTTCGCCCACACCAAACCCACCCTGCTTTCGTGCACACGTCAGTCACGACCCATCAATCACTGTTCAAAGCGACTGTACCACTCATATTTCAGGACCACCCTTCAACAACCCTCGCCCTTAACCCAACGACCCAAAGTTCAAAATCTCGTCGAAATAAGGGTACTTTTTCAATCGATTAAGTGCTGTACCGGCTAATGAGTTGAACGGTCATGACGTCACGAGGTATGGTTATGAAAGGTACGGGAAATTAAACTTGCGTTGAGGAATGGGGTTGATATTGTTGCGAAATTATAGGGTTGTACTTCTTGGTTTTAATAAATTATAGCTACGTAGTTGTGTTAATAGGTGCTTAGTCATCAGTGAAAACCCTGCAGCTGATGTGTTAGTCACTCAACTTCGATATCCTTCAGCTATTTTCTAAAAGAAGCCTCACAATCGTTTGTGTGGAAAATCAGATTAGTGGTTTGAGGTTCCGTACAAGCGATCCCAAGGTCGCAAACCTAACGTCATTTGTGAATTCAGTTCTTTTTTGGAGATCACTATGTCCTTTGTCAGACATAGTAGCGGGCCACTGAGATGTGTTTTGTATATCATCATCATCATCATAATCAACCGTTTTCCATCCACTGCTAAGTATAGGTCTCTTCAACTCGCTAACTTTTTCGGTCCTGTGCCAACGTTTAACCTTAATTCAGCCACTAGCTTGCAGACACTTGTAGACCGCTGAAGATTCTAGAATAGCTTTAACTCTATTGATCAGTTCTCACCAAGAACTAAAAACGAATATCGGATTAGGTCAGGGTTGATTTCTAAATCTGTGTTTTGACTCGATTGAAACAGTTGTGTTTTTTATTAAATGAAATAAACATCTATTGGATACGATACAAATACAACGTCGTCCGCTCGCGTCACTTCAGCTCGACGTTGATTGACGGCAGATTGACGTCCCTCCATTTCTATTCGGGTCTGGGGTACCAATATTTCGGGTTTTGTTGAAAGGCTGTTTCCAATAATATTGCTCGTAGTTACTATAAGAATTAATCCTTTAAAATTGAAAAGGATATTGTTGGATTCGGTATTTTTGGTTCCATCATGATTGAAATGTTTCTAAGCAATATTATTTCTGCCATTTGTCATTTGAGATGGACGTGGATGTGACAGGTACACAATTATTGTGATTTGCTCTAGAATCAATCTGCTATCCGATTTATCAGTAAATGTATTTTAAATCGAATCAAATTAAGTTGTAATATTATTTAAATCATTCATAAAAAATGTAAGACATGATACGCAGGTACAAGCAAATTTAAAAATTAGAACAAAACTCTTTGAGATTTAATTTAAGGCTTTTTGCATTTATGCAAAACGTACATCTTTGTTGCAGTGCGTTACACGTTACACGTACTACGTAAGGACATAACAGTGTAGAACAAAAAAAGCTGAGTAGTCAGTAGCCAACATATCTGCACTTTATATTTCTAATAGGCGCCCAACAAGCGCTAAATCAAGACGGCTCAAAATAATCGGCGGTTCCTAATTAGATACCATCAAACACTAACCTACCGCACTCGCAAAACGTCAAAAACGTTCGGTCAGAAATACCCCCGGCATTTCATGCAACCCGTCAATGTCACTCACCGTGTCAGCTGATTTATAGACGCGCGTATTTATAGGTGGGTCTTGCAGACCCCAGGCGGAAACGTTAGCGATCTGTCATCGTCACAGCCCGTGGAGGGTTAAGTCTGGACGATGAATGACGAGTTTTTATTTTGAAGCGTTTCGCTGCGATCGCAGAAAACGAAAGACGCTTTTATATCTATGCCTTACTGCGAACCAATGACAATTTCTTTACTAACCTGTACACCATATTTTTGATTATAATCTACCATTACATTGTGTAACGTTCTATTTTATTTTTCGGTAACGGCTCGAACGATTCAAATTTCAAATCCTGAATGGGATTTTCGTTAATGGAAAATCTGCCAATATTGTTATCAGTGAGTTTTCATGGGCAAGATAAACTTGGTCGCCCATTTAGTAAGTTGGTTAATAATTTTGAGAAAGTAATTGTTTTTACACCATGTTTAGTCAGATTTCAATTTGTAAGTGACGTTGCCTTTTCAGGTATTTTTCCAGGTTATTGGCAGGGATACCTATTGTATTACATTGCTCCGAAAATACCAAACAGAAGCTAATTTTATTTTTCTTTAGTGATAAATTAATTTAGTTTTCAAAGTTGAGTTTAAGTTTGGACGTAAATAAACTAAAAGACTATATAGACTAGACTTGACTCAATAGTCACAATTCTAAAACGTACTCGTACCTATCTTGTATTCATGTGTCAATCGGTCTGATAGACACTATTTGAAGTCCAGTGGACCTGCCACCCTAACCAAGTGTCCACAATCCGTCATAGTGCACGCTCACTGTTTCGAGGGGAACACAAAGGTAGCATGCGGGCAGGTGGTTTAAAAAAGGGTTCGTAGAAAGCTTTTATGACATATCCTGCTAATATTATAAATGCGAAACTTTGTAGGTTTGGAGGTTTGTTATTGCTTAAAACGGCTGAACAGATTCTAATGAAATTTGGTATGGAGGTAGCTTTAATCTGGTTTAACATTTTTTTACGGTTCCTGTAGAATAGTGAGAGAAACTGCGAAGAGCAGGTAGTTTGTTATTTACCAAATAAATTAAATAAGGACCGAAACAGTTTGTTTTTTCGTAAATATACCGATTTACTGACCAACTATTTATTGATGCTATATTAGTCAGTCCAGCAAAGAAATCGTTTGATAAACGACACTTGATCGAAGCATTGAATGAACCCTCATAACTTCCTAACACAAATCGATATCCATTCAAAACTGGGAAATTTATCGCCGTGCAAATTTATTGCACCGAAATCGCATATAATTTGATTAATGACAGTGTCACGTTTGTCCCGTTTTTTGTCCCGTCTTTTGTCCCGTGTGCGGGCGATAATGGACACATGTCCCTCCATCCATCAGCGGGACAGATGTCGGCGTTTGTTTTGGAGAGCTTTCGATATCACTCGCTCGGAAAGTGAGGGTTAGCCCATTCGGGGATGCGGTTGAGTGTACTAGTTTTGGTACGGTTTTGATGAGAGAGTGACTTGTTTGGTGTAGATTTTGTATATTTGGCTGAGTCTTTTAATTGTTGGCCTTTTTTCGCTTTCCATGCCTGTCTATTGACCTCTATTTGTGGGCCAATTGTTTTCGTTCGTATCTTATCTTACTTAGTTAAATTCCATCTTAAAACTATCTTAGTAGTTTATATCATAGCACTTATAGCCAAGTGTCTACGCCTGTAATTTTCCCGCAATTTTCTTATTTTTTCCTTTCACGTTCTAGAATATTAAGTTATCTCGGTCTATCCTTAAGATGTAAGCTACTGAGTTCAAACTGCATCGAACTCGGTTCTGCCATATGGTTGAGAAAAAGTTACAAGTAGGTAGTAGGTACAAAAAGACAAAAAAGTGGACTGACATTTGAACTTACAAATAAATGCATAAAAAATCAAATGTACTACTAACTAACTGATAACCCAAATGTCTCTTCTCCAATCCCTGAAAACAATAACGCAGCGAAAAGGAAAAAGAAACACTTTCGTCGAGCGAATTGGCTAGACAAATGACGGGGCGGCGAGCGGCATCAATCCACTTATTACGGAGCTGCCGACTGGCGAGCTGGTGAGTTAATCATTTATTGTGATCCGAATCTGAGTCGATCGGTGACGAGAGGGTCGCGGCCGCTATCACTCAGATGAGCCACTTGTTTCCTTCGATGGATTTCTCTTTTGTTAGTTTCCTTTGGCGACGACGTCGGGGCAATGAGGGCATGTCTTGGTATTGCTTTGGACCGATTTGCTTAATGCTTTCGCCTAAGTACATTACAGTACATACAATACGTACCTACTCTCAACTTCGTCAGTTATTCAACCGACAAACAGTAAGGGAGAATAGTACCAACTGTGTTCCGGTTTGAAGAGCAATGTTTCCAGAGAAATTTCAAGGCAACAGGAGATTTAACATCTTATTTAATATCTCAGAGTGACGAACGTAGTGCTGTCCCCGCTCAGGGTCTTGAATTTTAAAAGTTCGAAATTCTGGGTGACGCAGACTTGTTATAGGCAAGCGAGACGTTTAATATCAGGCGAGTGATTTGCTTGTCTCGTCAGCTCAATTGCATAAATATAACTATGAGCCCGTGACTGAGCACTGGCCGGTGCCGGCAGTCGTATTTATAGACAGGGTTTACAAAAAGCGTTTCTCCACAAACCAATTCTTTATAATCACGAGACACTTCTTTGACCAGCTCTAGATTGCAATCTAAAGCTTCCTATACCTATACCATGTCATTCAAGTCCTAAAGAACCATTAGTCCTATCGCCAATTTCTCCAAAAACATGTTCCTAATAAATCCATACTTTACCTCATTGATATTGAATTGCTAATCGATACCAATTAGCAAGTCTTAAATCGTCATTCGTCCTACAAAGTCTCTTCATTTACCTAAACTTATCATCACTAGTAAAATTACTAAATCCTGGCCCAGATATTTATTGGCCAGACAAGGGGTCGTGGGGCTCCATAACTCAGGTATAGGTCACTAGCTTTACAACTTTGTGACTGTCTATTTCACAAATAGATAATTTTGCTTTATGTTTTTCAATAATTGCCAGGTTGCTATTACCAACCTCAACCTTGTTTGTTTTGTTCTCTTTCTAATAATTCACATTCACACAAAAGTATATTAAGTACCGAATTAGCTACTTACCGCATCAAAATGTTGTGCCAAAAATAGAAACGACAATAAAACACAAACACTGAGTGAACACAACAAAATAGAAAGATTATACCGACTAGGGTTAACCCTAAATTTCATCACTTTTCCACCAACTTTCTGTCTAATTTTGATCTTCAAAGACATAAAAATAATAATATTCATTATGATAGAGACATTTTAAATGCGGCACATTTTTCACGGACAGTTATATCGAAATATTTTCATTTTACCTGCCTGTAACTTTTTACCCAACTAACACATCCACAACTCTTCAGCCACAAAAACCTTAATCAGTAATAAATCAACAACAGACCTCACTCGAACCTCCTCCTCCGATTAAAAATCGTACATCAGACTCCAGACCCACATAAATAAACTTAAAAACAAAACTGTAATTAAACAAAAAACATACCAAAGAACAATTCCAGAGCTATAAACGATGATTAACAACGATAAAATAATAAAATACGATAAATCAAACTATCCATCTCGGTACGCTATAAATCTTGGAAATGACGCCATTTTGAATGACTCCCTGGTATATAATCTGATGATATTAAACAAAACGTCATTTTAATTAGGGCGTTGTGACAGACAACGCGGTCTCGTGGACCCGCGCGTTTGTCTTCTGAAGTAGGCCGGGAGGGTTAAGTGGGGACATACGGGGCGCGAAAACGTTTCTTTTACAACTACTAATGTGGACTTTTGTTGGATTTCAAAATACGCAACATTAGTTACCAAAATATATTAATATTACATTGGCACGGGATGACGGGACTTATAATATAAAACCACTGAATACAAAATGTCGACGAGATAAGAAAACAGTAAAAAGTAAAAATATTCAGATTCAGGTACCTAGTAGTAGTAGAAAGTTAGCGAGAATTGGGCAATTTTTTTTTTTGCTAATTTTGATACATAGAAAATGTCTACAAAATTAAAAACAGGGCAATATTTCTAAGCAGACTACAAAGTAGGGTTCATTGGTACAATAGTAGTTATTGAATTAATTGAAAGAAAAAAAACAAAATCAAAGCGACAATATTATAATTCCACAAGCAATAGCTATCATAAAACTAACTGATTTCAACCCCAGAAAACCTACCCCTATATCCCCTCACCTGTAGCGACGCTCAAGGCTTTGACTGACAAGCCATCCATCTCACCCCAACCCTTGCTGACTCACCGTTACATTGCTGCTTTCCTTACAATTCTCAAACTTGGCTTCTTCACAAACCAGCAATGTATTGCGACCTTGTCGATTTGTCGCGTCTCTTCAAAGGCGATGAATGACGTCATTACGATGATTAAGGGCAGGCCTCACTGGCGAGACGTGCGTTGAGTGATTCGGGGACAGATTAAGATGCGGTCGTGTGTACGCGGCTTTAAGGGTGGGTGATTAATATTTTGTTAGGTGTTCGTATTTAGACGATGTCGCTTAAGTGGGCGAATTGATAGGGCTGGTGTTTGATGCTTTATTAAGATTTAGCACGTAAGAACGTTCTTTAGGAGAAGCAAAACAGCATACGTTCATTTCATGGTTAACTTGGTGATCGAAGCCCTAGCGACAAAGTTTTAAAAGTTTAAAATTCGAAGTATGTTTTTATTTATTGATTTGATCGTTTTTTTTTTTACTAATTTCATTGTATTTATACAATGTAGGTATTACAATATCTGAACCATGACAACGCTCAGTTATCAAAGACTTCAAAACCACTTATTCTTCATTTTAATTCAGATTTTATAATTTCGTCACAGTAAAGTCACGTGTGGTCAAGTGCTGTTAGACATTCTAAGGGTTCCGAACAATGACAACTACGGTTTCCAACCAGTCACCCCGACCGATTTGCACTGTGACTGTGACTCGTTGGGAGTTCTGTAACTCCTATTTTTGATCTCGAATTGAAAACATTTTTCTTTATTTAGTCAGTCATTTATATTGTATAACTTCAGAATTATATCAGTTATTTCCATAGAAATAACGGAAAATTAACGACCTATTGTGTTTGTTTCTTCAGTGCTGAAAAACTGGACTGTATGTATGATGTATGTAACTTACGAATATTAGTTAAATTATGACATTCAGTACACATAATGAGTCATGTTTAAATTGTAATTTTATTTTTGCAGCTGCAGCTGTTATGTTCTGTGGTTTTCCTATCATTCGCATTTTTATTAATATATCTACTCTACCTACGCCCCGCGGTTTCACCTAGTTAAATTAACGGGCCCTACAGGAAGTGTTAACTTTTTCGGGAGAAAAAGTAGCCTATATGCTAATACAGGGAATAATTGATAAGAAAGTAGCTCCATATCAAATTTTATCAAAACCCATTCAACTGTTTTTGCGTTATTGAGTAACAAACATAACAAACCTTGACATTTATAATGTTGTCGTTGTCACCACGTTGCCCGTTGAAAACGCTGCTTGAAGATCTTCGAGTAGGATACTAACAGTAATTTTGTTTAGGCCTGTTTGGCCCTTGTGTTAGAATTTTAGGCTGTTTAATACTTACAGTTATACAACTGTGTTTTGCTGAATAACGTCTCCGACCTTTGCAGGCGGAATAATATATAGATGAACATACAAAAACAAAACTTACAGTTAAAAACCACAGATTTCATTTTGGTTGTAATTTCAGGATTGAACAATGTCTATATATGTTTACCTATCTATATTTAGAAGGCCTATCTTACATTGCAGCAGTGAAATTAGATGTGCTTTGATCTACATTGGTACCTAAGTTTTTGACTATATGTATATATATGCAGCGTGTCCTACTGTTTAAATACAGAGATATACAGAAAGAGTATGCTGAGCCGAAAAGGGCTCATAGTACTCATTATTATAAATTACTTTTACTACGGGACCAAAATCGAAATTCGCGAAAAAAAATTAGCTGTTCCATAGATGTATGGAACAGCTAATTTGTTTCCTCGAATTCCGGGGTGGTCCCATAGTAAAAGTTGTTCATAATAATGAGTACTATGAGCCCTTTTCGGCTTAGCATACCCTCTCCTTATAACCCAGTATGGCTGAAATGATTTTTCAGTATCCTCAGGACTCAGCAGTAAGCATCTTTTCAGTTTTCAACAAACAGTTACTAATAAATAAACGTTTATTACAGTTTATAACAGTTACTAGATGTAAATGACTACTTGTAAATGAATTTGTTAACCTTTTAGTAGGTTTGTTTTTGACATTTCACCTAGAGGCCGAAGATTGATAGATTTTGATAGGTAACTAAACTGTTTTGAAATCAAAACTTTTGTTTATATATTTCACGACCTATATTTCAAACTATACCTACGTACCTTAGTCAGATAGGTAATATGATAAATTAGCGGAAAGGGTATTCAGAAATAAAATAAACATTTAAAGTATGTAACATATATATTTCTTTGAGCTTTTAATTGCATTTTGAAATACAACATAAAATATTAAATAAGATTATTAAATTTGGTAAAATCAATATTTCAACACCACTTTTTTAAGAATGAGCAAAAGTCTCTCCTCAGAGCTAGCGTATACATCATATTTGTCGTATGTTTCATTATTATCGTTAAAATGATACTTTTTCACTAAAATTTTATATTATGATGAAGAATATTCGTGACAGATTTTTATCTACATTAATTAAAATATTTATTGCAACGGCATTACACTGGCTGGCACTCTACAGATTCTCAATTTGAATTCGTATTGGAATAAAAGAATAGAAAATCGAATCACGAATATTCGCCTCACAATGATTCTCGTAATATTTTGATATCGTCCGACCTTACATTAGACAGTGTACAATATTTATTATAATTAAATATAAAAGAGTTTTCACTCCGGGCGTATCGTATATACATCATCGTATAACTGTTGTTACAAATTGGAAGATATCTCTCAGTATATCTGAATGTCTAAACGTATACGAATGTAGTCGATCCTTTTTCAAATAAGAAGAAAAATGTATATCGTATTATCACTTTTTAAATATAGGTCGATTTAACGACCGATTAGCGCTGGTATAATGGTATACAAGTGTCACAGACGTAGTTTATCTAATATTATGTACTTAACACTAAATAATAAATAGCTTCCTCGCAGTGAGAGCGTACCTAGAGTAAATTTAACACTAAAGAGATTGTATTATATTGCATTGAAGTCGAATTGTATACTTGTATGTACACGCGAACCGAACTGTATGAGATTGAATCCCCGAGATTATAATCGACGGATCTCACGAACAAAAACGTAATCAAAATATACATAGAATAAACTAAAACGCAACCTTAACTCCGATTTACATAAAAAATTAAGTAACACAAAAATCATATTGCAACATTTTTTTTTTAAATACTGAAAGTCAACGCCACGACGACACGACCACGCGGCCCGATCACATGCGAAAGGCGAATTGCAATTAAAATTACGAAAGTAATTTTACAATTATTTTTAGAATTATTAGCAAAAAATATACATTTACAAAGAGATCGAATCGAACGTTTCATGACTTAACGTGACTTATATTTACAATTTATCGAAATGGAATTACAACGTAGTGTGGAAGAGAAGCCGACCAACAACCGATCACCTATAGGCAATATTTTCAAAATATTCTCTTAATCTCTAAACGAACGTAAGACGTTTGGCGTATACTTAAGTCGCTATTCGTTAATTACACTAACCGAACTATGCGGTGAACTCTAACAGTAATTACCTAAATAATTAAATTGGCAAAGAGTTTTGAAATACTTAGCGTCGCCGCGGCGACCTAACCCTAGCAAGGTTTAACGTAGCGGGATATGGTATCATCACAACTGAGAGCCGCAAACTAGCAAGATGATACTAACGTCACAACTGACGACCTCGAACTAGCTGACCGCTCCGTCGCTACTGACGGTTGCGTGCAGGCGAGATGGTGGCACAACTGACAGCTCTAGGCTGACACAATTGTATCATCGTAACTGACAGCCTCAGGCTAGTGAGATGCTATCATCTGATAGTGTATCGTTAATGATTGTTATTGGCGCCAGCGATGGTATTAACGTAACCGACGGCCGCAGGCCCACGAGTGTCATCACAACTGAAGGCCGCTAGCTAGCAAGACGGTATCATCATCACAACTGACGGCCGCAGACTGGTCGAGCCTCTTACACGTATTTGCTGGACAGTTGTTTAGCCAGCTCGGTGTATTTGAGGAACTTGGAGTGCGGGCTCTCGTCAAAAGATTGAGAAGGACTGCGCGGGTCCTGCGGTGAGGCGGCGCTGGAACCGCCACCCTTGTGACCACTCGGTGAGGGCTGACCCGGCGGCGCCTTCATTGGCACCGGCTCCGGCAGCGCGCCGTCTTTCACGAAGTGCATCTTAGACAAGTGGTGCCGATATGCGCCCTTCGATATAAAAGGAGTGTCGCACAAAGCGCATTTCATGATGGAGTCGGTAACGACGGCGTCGTTGCATGCCCAGCTGAATGTAAGGATACTGGGGGTGCCACTGCCGGCGGGGGACTGCGCTGGCGCAGGTGCTCGGGACGGATTAGTCTCCGTTTTATCGCATAGCTTTTGCAAGGCTGCGAGCGGGTGGCTCCCACTGCGACGAGAAGAGCTCGGTTCTCCCGAAGAACCACCTCCAGCCAGGTTATCAAACATGGAAGAGAGCGCACCCAAGCTGGATGCAGGCTTGCGCTCGGAGCCGGGAGTGTTACCAGAGCGATCGCTGCCCGGGCTGCGTGGACTCGTGGAAGGGCTTGGACCCTCGCTTTCGCGCTTCGGCATTGGAGGCTTAATATCCTCCTCAGTGGAACTACCAGGTCGCGGAGGGTCATCTTCGTCGTCGACTTCTGTTTTGACGCGAACTGGCTGACTGGATAGATCCACTCCGTTCTCGCGGTCGTCCTCATCGATCTCTTTCTTTATCCGCACCTCGGCGGGGCGATCCTCCGAAGCCGGAGTCTGGGAGCCGCGTGTGTCCGGAGTGGTCCGAGGAGTCATGTGATAAGCATCGAGCTTCCGGTCAGGAGTCAAAGACTCGACTCTACTTCCGCCACGTTCAGACATAGAGCTAGACTCGCTACCACTGCGCTCGCGTCGCCCGTATCCCTGGTGATGATAGCTACGAAGCATGCTCATTGTTTGGGGATCTACTAACGGTTTTGTATAGTCTACACTCTCATCTATGCCTAATCTTTTCAGAATACTAGAACCGATCGGAGCATGCGAAGCCCCGCCCGGCATGCCGGGGACCGAGTGTCGCGATCGTGTGTCGAAACTTTTTTCGATCAGTTGTTCTATGGCGTTCAGGACCGATGGTGATGAGCTTTTGTCATTGCTCGCATTCGGATCTTTGGAACTCGGGGATGAATCGTTTATAGAAGATGGGGAGCGATGGTGAGCGGAACCGGGAGACGGCAGCTCCTCGTTAATGCTTTTACGCCCGTCGCGGCCCGTTGGGGTGATATGGCCGGGCATGTCGGGAGGGATCACGTTATTCGAAAGAAGCGCGCTTTTCAGAAAGTTCCGTTGACTATTTGACATCGGCGCTCCTATACACTGCCTAATGTGCTCGACGAACACGGCGGTCTCGATTTTATCGCCGCATTTTTCGCACGTGATTCGGCTCCCAGCGCCGAAATCCCTAATCGGTTTACCCATCGGAACTCCGTTGCCTTCCCCGTTTTTGAACTCGTGTTGTGTAGCTCTCTCGATCTCGAGAAGTTTTCGAACCGGTAATGACTTTTTTCGTTTTTCGCGCGTTTGGCGTCTCCTACCACCGCTTTCGGTGATAGAGCGCATAATATGCTCTTTGTAATGCGAATTTTTAACCATGTGGTTGCTCAATTCTTTCAAGGAACTAAATGCCTGATCGCAAACCTTGCAGGTGAGAACTGCGCTAACATGGCTACTAGTGCTGGTGGTCGGGGGAGCCGTGTTATTAGGTCCTGAACTGCTCGAACTAGATCCCTTGCCTTCATCCGACGACTTCCAAGATATTATTTGTTCTTGCGATATAATATTGGTGTAGTGCTGAGTTCGCTGCATGTGGCTCGTCATTTCGGCGAGTGATCGGAAGCTCTCAGCACACCACATGCATTTTAAAATTTGCCGAGTTTGCTCAGCACCCTTTCCTAACCAAACATCTTGACCTCGGACTAGTTTTCTTGGAATTGGCATATTTTCTTTGATTAGCATGTTCAAATCATTTTGATTCGGTTTGGATGAACCGCTCGAAGATAAAGAGTTATGAGAAGGCGTCGACGGTGAGCTTGAAGGCGGGTGCAATGACTGTGACATCGGACCACCCGACGATGGCGGCACAGGAACGTTGACGCCGCAGTGTTTCGCTTCTTTCATATGTACTGTCAGATCTGCCAAGGAATTGAAACTCTTTTTGCACCAGACGCATTTCAGGACATCCTTAGTTTGGTCGGCGCCTTTGTTTAGCCAGTGAGATTGCCAAGCGGAGTGTCTAGCGGCGGCATTAGGTGCTAACCCAGCCCCAAGAGCTGCACTCTGTACGGATCGGAACAATTCCTCACCTCCTAATCTACTCAGTTCGCTCATTTTCTCAAGTGCTTTCGTAGCGTCGCTGGGAGTGGGTCCACCATGTTTGAGTTTACCATTCCAGTCACCTCCTTTAGGTGAGAGGCTAGCCGCTGCGACCGCAGCTGCGAAATAAGGCAGGTTTGGTGCTACTGGCGTCATCCAAGGCGACGGTGAAGGCTTGAACTCGGCCGGCCTCGAGCTTTTCCTACTCGGTACTGGGGACGGGGAATCATTCAATCCTCTTTTTCTTGTCCCGACCGAAAGGTCGAGTGGACCATTTTCATTCTTACCGATGGCATCGTCGACATCCTCGTCGTCGTCTACCTGGGGTGATTCACAGCGCTTTGTGCTAAAGTCTAATACTCCATCACCTCGGTCGTCGGTCATGTCTTCCTGGCAGGACATGAGGAGACGCTGTTGAGCAGCGGCAGCCGCAGCGGCACCGAGGTAGGCGGCGACAGCAGCAGAGTGCGGAGGCAGCAGCGCGGCGGGCAGTGCAGCTGTCAGTGCCGCAGGGAGCGGGAGGCCGGCGCCGCTGCGGCCCGAGTACACCGAGTCATTGGAGGGACATCTCGGGGCGCCCGACGACTCCCGCGATAGACATCTCGGGCTCTCCCTGGGGACAAAGATGACACACGTCAGTTCCACGTAATCCACTTAACTCTCGCTCCGTTCCTCAGTCAATCTGAGAATATAGCCTGTCGTTACCATAAACCGGTTACCGGCATTTGAATATCGACAGACAACGAGACGAGTGCAAGATTTCTTTTATGGTTCTCTTAATAAATTAATGGGTCGATTGTGAATATAAAATAGACACGCCAATAGGTTATGTTGTTAAATTTATGTCTTTCCAAAACGATAAAAATCGTTGTCTATATTGTATTTATGTACCTAAGTATTACCTACTTTATTTGTTTTTAGCTTGCAGTTTTCCTCAATTATTAGTAGGTGAAGATTAAAACAAGGAGTCAAGTCAGTCAATTCAGCAAAGTCATGAAATTGTTGATTTACGATAGATAATCATAGTCGTAAATGGTACCTGGGTCACAGAACCAACAATAGTACGTGATCATAAAGATTGCGAAGTTCCTCGTAAAGATGTGCTAATAGAGCATTGTCAAACAAAATAAGTGGCTCTGATGTGAGTAAATAACTAATAATAACAGTCGTAAAACCGAAGAATTGATTCTTTAATTAAATTATTTGATTGTAAGATGAAGATAATGCCAAATAATTATTCAGATATTTTTTTTTGTTCAATTTAAAAAGTAAACAAATAGACCCTGAAAAAAAACACGATATCCTAATGTATGTTAACATAACACTATGTAAATACATCATTGAAGAATGTATATGATAATCATTCTTATTGATCAATTTATGAGCCATTATGCTAAAAGTGTTTAATTATAAGCCGGTTTCGGTGATACAGCAAGAAAAACAAGTAATTCATTTCAAATAAGATAGTGTTAGAACATCAACAGTAGGTAAAATTTCAATTAACTATTTTATAACTCTGAAAAGGAATCTATAATCTTAATTCTGTGCTGAATCAGCTTATATAATTTATAAAAACTGACATCGTCTATTTGCTACGTTAGTTTAAAACTATTTTGCTCATGAATAAAACTATCGCTGTTAATGAAGTAATTAATATTCCTGTTGTTTGAACTAAAAATATTTTAGCAACAAAGAACATGATTTCTCAAACATCAAACAATATTTTATTTTATATTGTCTGCCATTAAGACGAACACAATAGTCATAATGATTGGTCTCACCAATTGAAAAAAATATGGAAATCCATTTAAATAAGTCACGAACTTGTCTCGACACACTTCACAGACTTCGACCGGCGATATGATCGAAGTAGGAAAATAAGTTTACAAACGGAACAATGAATTCAAAGTAAAAATAATAATTAAACACAAAACAATAGAAAACACGATGAATTACTCAAAAACAATAAAACACTTGAGCAAATAGAAATCCTACCTCACGTGGTCGGGCTCGACGATCATTTTCGACGTAATGTTTTTAGTATATTCCACACGCAGAGAGCTGGATAGCTCTCCGATCCATCAATACAACACTTTACATTAGTATCACTGATACAAAAGACAACAATGGTGACTTCCCAAAGATAGTTGGAAATGTTTACAAGTCGCGAAAGACGCGGCGCGACGCCGGCGGTCGAGAGGGAAGTGCGCGGTGCCTGCGGCGGCGGCGGCGGTCCCGCGTGGAATGAGACGCCGCGTGATTTACGACCCGCCTGCAGCGCCCCCGCCCCGCACGCCCCTCCACCGAGTGAGATAGAGGATACCGAGACGACGCTGCCAACGCGCGAGAGAGAGCCGGCTATTCGTATCGCACTTCGAGGGGTGGCGCTGCGTAATGCAAGCGTGCGTGCGATGCGCGAGGTGGACATGCAGTGACGGGCGATCGTTCCGATGACAGCCGACTGACACGACGAAGCTACTCCGCATCGCTGAGTCACCGTCTCCACGCCAATAGAGAACGTAGAGCTTCCTTGACGGCCAATAGGCGCAATATCATTTTAACGAGTCTGTTTACAGAATTCCATTTGGCCGGGTGATGTTTGCTCACGTCGGTTTCACTAAAGAAGTCCTGGCTTACTGAAGATTACCCGGGCAGGGTTGACGGCGATGACAAGGAAATGGCGCGTTAACAAAACGCCGAGACGAGTCCTTTTAACGACTCAGGGACGACAGGGGACGAGGACGGATTTACGCGTATCATGAACAGATTTCCTGCCCTGACAAAGGAAAATATTCTCGAGCTTATTTTATTTTCACGTCAGGAAACGGAGGATGGACTGGCTTGTCGATGACAATAAAAGTGTCACAAGATTGAAATATTAAATTGGAATCTGATAGGATACGTGACACGAAATAATGATATCATACACATAAACTAAACGCAAGATTCTTACTAGAACTTTTCAAGTCTATTTCAGATTTCGAGCTGTCGTCATGGAATCCTCAAATCTTATTTTAAACCCAATAAACATAATTTCCAGTAGACAATGTTGTGTCAAATATTAAAAATGAATTTGTATAATGACAAAACAACTGTTACCATGATATTTTGACGATAACTACAAGACGAATCCAATTAGTTTTTTACAAAGTTCTCCATAAAGCCAGCTGTTTATGGCTTCCTATATGCATTAGCAATGGGTGCGGGTCAATCAATCACTCCTATTTATGTGACAACTATTGTGTTCTTTGTCGAATGGCACGACTTGGCTGCTATGTGGCATAAACAAAAGAATTTCTAGGTTTATGTGAATCTACGAGGGCAGATTGTAAAAATGTTGCAGTGATTATTTTAAGCTGTGGTCGTGTTTTAGAGCTGGGTGTCGGAATTTGTCGCGATGGAGGCTTGAGCATCAAACTCGAGTTTCCATCGTGCGGGTGAATACGAGGCACCTGACACTTTGAATAAATTTGCAGTAACTACATGAATTTTAAAACCATCGCAGATGTCAACGAAACTATAAAAGTGCATGGCCTTGATATTCTTTCAACCATAATAAATGATAATACATACATGGCATATTAAATACTTATTTGCGGTAACAAAACCGCGTCATGATAGATAGTGACATGATTTATTAAAACAAAATTATCCTGTCGTTTCGCGATAACTCTGATAACATATAAACAGATAGATGTTTCAATATCGTGTCATTTATCAATATAGACACGATAATACATACCTATCGATTGATGCAATAAATCCTGGTTTTACCAACTTATAATTTCGAAAGAACAACAGTAAAAAATTGCGAAATGTAATTAATTATTAAGCTTTTCCATGCACAATGATGGATGACATGAAATTATTTTATTAATTATTTGATAGATAATTAATAAATTGTAATGTTTTTTAAAACGTCTTATATTATATAGTATTTATATGTACGATACAGTAGTAACAAACGTTGATAAATAATTTTATTTTAAAATAAATTTTTATTGTCAAATTATAAATCGTCAAATATTGGTTTAAAAATAGGATTACTAACCGAACTGGTTTTTTTGTCATGAAAACAATGTCAGCTCAGCGCTCTTTGTTTAACATGCGTCGTATTTCTTAAATCAAGATTTGGTTGGATTACTTAACAAATTCGATGAATTTATTTAATATTTTAATAAATTCATTCTATATTCACTAGGAAAACATTTTGTTTTGCAAATCGCAACTAAAACTATAAATTTTGTCAATATACATAATGAAATAATGATGTGTCGCCAATCGTTGGAAGCTAGCGATATTTTGGGAAAGCATCAGAATTAAGGTAAACGTGAGTGATATAATGTTAAAACTAAACAAATATAAATCCAAAATGTAAACAATAGACCCTCAGGATGGAGCACTAGAGCTTTGCGGAGACTGGTGTATGATTGATGAAGTCTCTTCACAACGGCTAATTGACATTGATGGAACAGCCAACAAACAAACTGAACTAACGCATCATACACCTCCACAAAACTTGATAACCTCAAACATGAGGAAATAGAGTTCATTATAGATTGAACCCTAATTTTACGATGATAACGACAAATTGGTAATGACAATCGTACCTGACATATGGACGGATGTGAGATAAGGTGAAGATTTGTGTTTAAAGAAAAAATGACAGATTTTCACAGAAAATTATAATTGGATAGTTTAGCATTTATTAGACACTCAAATAAGAATCACAATTTTTATATATGTATAGTTTCCTACTAATTTCAGTTACAGTTGTGATTAAGTCAAATCAAGGTTTCACTTGTGTACCCCCTTGTAGTATTTTTTGCTTAAAATTGCGAGATCACTACACGAACGTTAGGGACTAACGATTGAAATGTTAATATCACGACATGTTCGAATGCAATCTATTTTATCCTATTGTTGTTTGTTTCAAACTCAAGTAAGATAGCCTCGGATAAACTTAATTTTGTATATAACGCCATACAAAACCGAATCTAATACAGTACAAGTACAACTGAACGGCCGCTATCTGTACGTTTAAAATTAAACTAATACAGGTGGTGTAGCATAATTAGTAAATAACACATTAGTTCGTACAAAATCGAAACACCTGTTTTAGTATGATGTGATAAAATGCCATTTGAATGTCAATAAAGAATTGATTTAGATCCCTTCAGCAAATAAAATTAATTAAAATTTTAAAAGGTATGTTTACCTTAAAACATAAATTATTCCTTAAGTTTAGAATTTCAATAGGAACCATAGATAAATATTTATATTCCGAAACATTACACGCGTTTCTAATCATAAAGCAAACAATACATGTATACCACACACAATTTATTAGGAAAACGAGAATTATTACACAAAAAATATTTAATCGTATCTTTTCCAGTTATAGGTAAATCTGATTATTGGGGTTAATTTATTAGAATCAATCAATAAGTAATCACACGCGACTTAATGACTCATTTATCATTATAATACATAGCTTATGAATGGATATTTCCATTGTGATATACCTCGAATCATATATTTCAGTTGGATCGATGGACTGTCACATAAAACATTTGGATCATTTTTACTGACAGCGCCTACTATAACTGTCACTTTGCTATGAGCTTTCATTTCTCTCTCGCTTACAAATTTATCTGTAACATCACCCTGATCAATTTTGAGCTTTTTGTCCTTGGGAGAAGGTGTGTGAGCTAACTATGTTGTAAAGTCAGGAGTGTTGGTTGGCAAGTGATCACGGGAAACAATAGGGTCGTTAAAGTGGACACCGCGGAGTGATGTCCGGACCACCATATTGTCGGTGCAATGCGATATCGAGTGAATGCAGTCACTCGATGAAAGTGATTACTCATTATGGGACATGATCGAGATTGAAGCTGGTCATTCACACTTGTGTCTCAATGAATCAGGTTTTTTTGGTTATCATTCATTTGGAATTTAGTTCTTGTTTTCTTTAGTGAGGCCAAGTATTTTTTCAAAGTAGAGACAATACCCATATAAAAAAGTTACGTGTTCCGAGCTCAGTTTGCCCTCTGTTTTTTTTTGAGGTTGCTAATAATGTAAACACTTTTTAATTTAAAATGTTACTCACTCATGAGTATAGATATCTAGTAGCAATAACGTTTTTAAATTAGTAAATAAAAAAAATACTAGCTTCGGACTCGGACCTTAGACCCCAAAACACAGGCTTAGCCGAGTTTGTGAGGGAGTTCCTTTTTACCGTAAGTTTAACAACCTTGTTTTATTCGCGTGAATCACAAAATAAAGTGCTATACAATGCTATCATAATCTAGTTGATTATATGGATAAAAATCTATGCGACTCCATGAGCTGCAAACCTTGTTTATTTAAGGGTATAACCGAGAATATTGATTGCACAATATAATATAATATTTAACAAAATTACTGGCAAATGTTTAATTACTTTGCAGTCTTATCGCAAATTATCATTTGAGCAAATTACATTTATTGATGGATGGCCCATATTATGCTGTTTCGTCGCAAATGAAAAGCCACATAGGAAAACAATGTACCAAGTCGTGCACTTACTAAAGAAGAAACGAATTGGACATTATGAAATTCTATCCCAAAATCACAATTGGTCTGTCTATTTTTTTTTCTTGGCAAGACCAGGGAAATATGGAAACAGTCAAATTAAAACAGATTCCAGATTCCATTTCCCAATGTTTAAATTTTTCATAAATGTCATTGCATCAGTTCCTTTTCTTATTTGCGACAGCCTGTTGTATTGGACTTCAGCCGTTTAAATTTTGACTGATTTATTATGCTTCAAGCTGTAATGGACATGATTCGAAACACGTGGATGTAAGATTAATATCAGTAGATACGACCAGGAAAATACCGTTTTAGGATCCAAATAACAATGGGTGATTGTAAAAAAAATATAATCGACTCTAAACCTAGACCACAGAAGATATAATAGTGCTGGCTAAGACTAAGATTTGGAATCTAGATGATGGATGTTTACTTGATGAGGAACCGCTACGTCATAACCTTACAAAACGAACTAGAGCTCACTCAGACTTGGATCTTCCTACGCTCGCGCTCGAAGCTGTTGGTAATGTAGTTTTTCGCCAATACGACAGTGTACCTACTAAATACCATTGTTGAACCTCGTACATGAACGCTTGGGTGAGCGACCCTAAAATGTACAGGAGATTTACGAAATGACCCAATTAGTCGCTTTATAATAAGGTAGAGCTATGAGAGAACTCAAATAAGGGTATAGCGCGCCATTCGCCACATTCGCGCTCATATTGGCAACTACCTACAGACACAAGTAAATTAATGGGAGCAATGGAATATACCACCCCAGCAGAAAATACCACGAGGCAGACCCAGAAACAGCTGGATAAAAATGTGTCGATGAAGACCTGACTAGAATGGGAAAACTCGCAGCTTGGAAGTGGACAGCAAAGGACAGAGCAGAGTAGTGTAAGGTGTAAGCTAGTAGAGGAGGCCAAGGCCCAGGGTTGTGGCGTCGCAGAAGAAGAAGAACAAGAAAAAAAGGAGAGGTGAAGATTACCTTTCTGCATTAGGATCCTGAATCAGCGTGGCGGGTATGCTGTGCTCGATGTCTGCTTCTTGCGGCGGCGAGGCGCGGGACGCGGGGGACTCGGAGCGCGACGCCTCGCCCACCTCGCGCCGCTCCCCGCGCTCGCTTCGCTCCTTCACGCCGCTCTCCGGGCTGGTCGCTTCTTCTGTGGACAAAGAAGATGCTTTCGTAAGAAACTTGGTGACTGTGGTGACTGTGGGTTGAGTTTAGATAGATAGATAGATAAACTCTTTATTGTTCACACCATAAATTACAAACAAAAGGATTATAACACCTAAAACTAGTTTACTTCCGGTTTGATAGATTTGACAGTCAGCATAGTTTTGTTTCTTCTATTTAACTTGACAATTATGGCTTTGACTTGCTCTTTTAACTCTTACATCTTTTATTTGTTGTTATTTATGTTATTATGTGTTATTCATTTTTGTTTTGTATTATTTTTATTTTTGTTTGATCATTGTAATCTCACTACGCTTAGAGTAATTACGCAATTTCTATTTATAGTTTTTCGAAAAATATTGGAATATTCCATAATCATTCACAAAATGACACATCACAATCGCACTAATAAATAGATAAACAAAATTTATTGAAACACCAAAAAATAAATTAATCACGATAATAATGTCACATGACATTATTATCGACACATTTAGGTTTCCAAAGGAAATTAGGAGATAGGTGATAGATAGCGATATAGCTTCACACACCAACTTACTTATAGCAGTCGACTTAACGGGAGAACTAAAAAACTCATCGAAAATTCTTACGGTCTTTCAGTAAAAACGATAGTGGCTCCCTCTTAAAACTCAAAACATAAGATAGTAAAAGAGTATCAATACGCTAATATTAGGCCGACATATAAATTAGGTATGGTTACTACGCCATCGGTAAAGAGGGCATCACAACGCAAACATGTGATTAGTTGATTGATTGATTAAAGTTACTCATTGGCTCAATTATTCAATGTCCGATTATCGGTTGACATAATTCCAGTGATAAAGCGCGATAGGGCGAGTATCGCAGCACCGGGGAGATAGCTCGCGGTCACCTAATTAACTCACGCTCGCGTGTAAGCGAGCCGGTTGAGGATTTACCATTACTTACTAAGTATCGAACCAGTTAGTGTAGTCTGGTTATTGTAAGGACAATAATATATACAAAAAAGTATAATAACAATATGGTCAGTTGGTCATTGATAAACAAAAACAAATAAATCAACATATTTGTTACGATGTGATAAAAATAATACTTTACTTAAAGAGTGAAAATAATTTTGCGTTCGTCTAATAACGCGGGTCGTCCACGACTGAGTTCACAATGGCGTCTGTAATGTTCAGTCGTGGGATTTTTACAAAATAATGCATACGTCAATGACTACAAAATATAGATATTAGAATAAAATATCGTCCAAACCCTTGTTTGCCTTAAAAAAAAACCTTCAAAACTGACAAAGAAAATCACAATCGCGATCTAATCGACCGCCGCGACTTTCGCCCGATTATGAAGTCCAAAACGAAGCCCAAAAAGGCTGAAACCGGATACTGTATAGCCAAAAAATGGGCCGCCGTGTGGCCGCTCATTTCACTGCCCAGTGGGCTGCGAAGCGTGCTCTGTGCGCTAATTGATTAAAACGCATCGTGTCAATCGGACTCAGTGTTGCCAGATGCTTATGTTTGGCAGTCAATTTAGTATTTTTTGGTATTAATTTCTAGTTGGTTGGATTTTATTTGTAACACTGTAAAACTGATTTAATCGAACTGTCTAATTTTGTGGTGAAATGTACCTAATTTAAAAAAAAAAGAAAAACAATGAAAATGCATACCTTTTTACCCTATCTTGAAAATATATTTTGCTGCCTTATCCCGTTACTCATATGGAATGCGTTCTGCTAATGTTCATTAAAAGTCATTGATATTTTTTTAGTTGTCTACCACAACAGCCTCTCGAATCCCTTTTTACTATTGTCATTTTTACCATTTTTGTCCCTATCCTGCTGCTTTTTGACATAGTATGTATCAATCTAGACCGCTTTTTGCTATTTTCATGCCTATTCTGTTTCTGCCGCTTTTCACCCGCTACTCCTGGCAACACTACCCGGCACAAGATGCGCCGCCGCGCGCCGCTCGCCGGAGGCCGGCACGTCCGACTGCACCCAGCCGGATCAAAGGATGCTGTTCCGTTGTTGTTACTAAATTGTATGACCTCAGGTATGATGGAGTCGTGACGTAGTGCGGTGGAGCGGGTAATTGAGCTTACAAGCGCATGGATTGGCTATTATGTATTTTTAAAATAGTTTCTCAACTCGAATAAGTCTGCGATTAATCACCAACTCGCCTATTGGTAAGCGAAGCGATGATGTGGCCAAAAATGAAGCACGCACACTTAGAAGATATCTCAGTCTGATCTTGAAATTCGAAATTCTTTAAAATCTTCTTTAAAATGGGGTAAAAACCTATCTAGAACCATCCATCATCCATCTACCATTTTAAAGAAGGTATTAAAAGCTTAGGGGGATGAAATGTAAGATGGAATCGGTCTTTTTTGTTGTATTTCTACGTTTAAGGGTGTCTAAAAT
This sequence comes from Alcis repandata, assembly GCA_949125135.1. Lineage (NCBI taxonomy): Eukaryota > Metazoa > Arthropoda > Insecta > Lepidoptera > Geometridae > Alcis > Alcis repandata. The sequence continues at coordinate 914,510 of OX421226.1, read as the reverse complement.
CGAAATACAAGCATTCATATAAAGTCAACAGATGAACTACGAGTCTTCTATTTCCGCAAAGAAGTGATCCCGTTAGCACTGGAACTGTTGTATCATTTTTATAGCAAAAGCGAGCTCAAAGCGCAAGCGCAGCTCGAAACAATGGATCAATTTCACCAGAATCACCGTGAAACCGATTCGATGACCGATCACTGATTACTTTCCGATTACTATTACTTCGTTATTCGAATGACAACTTCAACTAAACCGAGCGATTCTTTCAGAACTATCCGATTATCGATTATATCGCAAACAAAATGGGTCGAATGACAATAATTTAAGTCGATTTCTAGAGATCAATTTGGTTTTTAAGATAATCTTAATCAAACATCTCTTTGTAACGAAAGTTTGACCCACCCATTGCAGTTTTTTATTTTTTTAAGTCATAGTAAAGCTAGTGAAGAGACGAGCTTTAAAAAGTTTAGATTAGTTACAGTTAGGTTAAGCAAAAAAAGATGAGTATTTTTCTGTATTTTTTTTCTGGCGCAGAATATGACTTTGAAACATGGGACATTTTGTTTTGCCCATTTTTATGTATGAAAACTAGTTTGGATCAAAATAATTTTTCTGTTAAAGTTTTGTGATGTTATTCTGAGCACCTTGACTGAATGCAATTTTTCATAATGTTATTCAGTGATTTTATAACGTTAAAAACGTAGAAATGAGCAAGCGAGATAGCGGCGCGTCATATTCTCTTAACTTCTTCTGTTATCTTTTTATAGTAGGTTTATATTTTGTTTGCTAATCAAGTTTTAATAGATTTGGCTAATAGAAGAAAGAAGGACGAGAGATTGTACCTACATATTTCATTTTAACTAACAAACAAGTACAAACATAATACAAAAACCTAAATATTACAATAAACAGACAACACTGGCATAAATTACATTTAAAGATAAGCATCCTTTAATTAATTAAAAAGGCTTAGTCTACTTCGATGAAATTTTCCGCAGAGATAGGTTAGGGAAAAATAATTGGCTGAAAAATCACCGGTTGCAGCCCACGATAATTACACTGATAAATAATTAAAAATTCAATGTCATCGTACTAAAACCAAGCGGATCTACGATCGATTGGTAGGTAGGTATTTCCAAAATTATTACCTACCTAGCTAATAAAGACGCAATACCATCATATTGTCTCTTTTTGAGTCGATATCAACGGGTAATATAACCAGTAGATAGCTCTTGCCAAGTCCGCTGTCATGACAATAATGCGCTAGCTAAAGGTAGCCTAAACTCATCAGCTAGCCGGCCCGCTAGGCGTGAATTGCATGCGTGAATTTATCTTGTCCGCGCCTGGCACGATAAGCAGTCCCTATTTTAACGCGAATTTCCCTGCACGCGCGATCTACTAGGTTTATTATCATCGCTATTTACTATCTGTTAGTAGAAATTTAATCGGGGCTTAGGTATCGGTTGAATGATCACTCAATATTGGTATCGTCTGATCGATCGCTGACGGATGGTAACTGGTAATCCGCGCCTATCTGTTGTGATTAGGGAAATAGTAGTCCTACCCTACGGCTTTACTTGTTATTTTCCAGTTTTTCTTTTGACGTATAAAAATATTGTATATTTCTGAAATAGTCGGTAAGTATAAAAGGTAGGTACAGGATATTCAATATAGTTTATTGTATTTAGTTTCGAAATAATCCGGTAATTTAGTCCGAGTTTAATCAGTTTTGTTAGAACAGTTTAGTTTAGACTTACCAATTACCATGTACCAGGTACGGACAATAAGTTCAAAAAATAGGATTACAAAAAATAGTCTAGGTATACGACCATACGTATTAAGAGTATGATATTTATGTTGAGTTCGTATTCGTAATGATGCATACTACTCCCTTCCTCAATCTCTTCAAGATCAGTTCAACCAATTAACCCGTGGTACACTCTGTTTTTGAAAATATTTGATGTGCACTCAAGGTTGAGCTACAAAATTTGAGTCTGCGTCGAATCCAAGCCAGCTGTACATTTATCTCCGGACTGAATTTCACCCAATTTGATTTAGCATTTAAGGTTGAATCAACAACAAACACACACACTACCCCACAATTAGTCATAAACTGCCGCATTGGTAATATATTATTAAATGATAGATAGAGATACTTTTATATCTCTTGATAACTTTCGCAATAGCTTGCGTCGATATTTACTTATCGATAAATGTTTATTTGCATTAGGTATTATTGCACGTGTGTATCTGTTGATTGCGAGTGACTACTGCACCCGGTATGAGCTCATCTGTTTGTTTGCCACATTCTAAAGAGTTTAATGTTTCAGTTGCGGCGATGGGGCGATTAGCCAAAATCGCGTAACGAACCAGAGACCCGATTCTTGAGCGTTTGAGATTTTCTCCATCAGTTTTACTCTCATGAAATTTGTATTGAAAGCGACTGTGACCGAGATAATCATGAGAATACGCATCTCGGGCACTTGCCAATTGGGTCCTGGGAGCCTTCCTAGGACACGATTGGCGTGAACGAGGCAGATTGCATGACCGGAGAAGGCCTATATAATTGTACTCTTAAAATAATAAGTAAATGAATCTAAGGAATTCATTTTCCCTACAAGTAGGTTCCCTGTGTGTGGAATGCCATGACCACACAAAACGACTCGCAACGAACACTACCCACTACCCCGCGCAATTCAAGCAATTTCAATTCATCATTCACATGTTGCTCGGTTGGGAAAAAGTCTAACTTAGAAGAAAGACTCGAAGCCACACCAGTCACCAGTCGTCAGATGCTTATAATCAAAGATCAAGATTTGAAAGTAAATTCTGGTTCAAATATGAGTACTTATCTTCTACTTAGTTATCTAGAAAAATACTTTTCACAACCATTATCAGAACTCAAACAACAGCTTTACATATAGTAACTGTAGCTTAATCTGTGTCTCTCTACCCCCAGTCATAGAATAGACAATAGTAAGTACGTACCCCAGTCTCTACCGTAGAGTGCGAGCAACAAGTAACAATTTGTAGCTGTCACTCTAGGAGGCTCGGGCGACTCTACCGACTCCACAGTATCATGCGTGCCACAGGTTCAATGATAGTTGCCACTGTTGGGAGAGTCGGATTGTTTAGAATGGAAATGGCTCAGTAAGCCTTTTCCATTTTGACAGCTTATGTCATTACGTTCAGTTGCTTTGCATTGAAACTAGATGGCGTGATAATTTGCAAATAGTATCTGTCAAATTTGACAGGTACGTTTGTCTATGTCTATCCCGGTAAAATAAGCTATTCCTGTAATGTTGCAAATGAGCTGTACTTGCAAATAAATAAAATAAAATTCATTTAATTTGCAAAATTATCAATTTGATTTGGGAACCACGGCCACGTGAGATCAGTGCATATTCATCAAATTTAAATAATATTCTATTTAACCAACAATTTATGGGCATATGTCCAGCATAATACTATGTTCAAATGTTCATGCTACTCGTATACTTTTCTCAATTATCTGTCTGTAAGCCTAAAATCGACTTATTGCACCATAACTCTACTCGTATAATTCTTCTCAAATTATTTGCACGAATGGAGATACCCAGGATCTGGATGAACACATAGACTATTTTAATCCTATTAAAAACCGATTCCTGCAAGATAGCGGATGACACCGCGAGCCGCAGCTAGCATCCCAGTAATTATATCGCGCCTAATATCAACCAACGTCAATAAGTATCAATCAAAGTCAACCGAGTTGAATTAATACTGCGGGAATCGAGTGTCGTCGTCATCCATCAGGGGGTGATTGACGACGCGTCAATCCGAGAAACAAAATCTAACATCCATCATGATATTGGAAACAGGAGCGGGGTAGTGGAGGGGACGGGGGGGGGGAGAAGAGATAGTTGATGTAATGGTCAAGAAGAAACGAAGCAAGCACAGTGAATAGTGGTCAACTGGTTGATGAGCAAGAAGAAGCTGAGCACAAAGAGCGTCGGTCAACAATTTTAAATAGTTAATTAGTAAAGGTGGATGGGTAAGGACTCTAATAGCACAAGTAGCAATGCTAAACCAACAATAAGGAGTACACACCTAAGTTCAAGCCATTGAAAAGGAATAAGTAAAAAGAATACAAATATATTACTTAACTCCGATGACAATGCAATAAGTTCGTGTTTAAAAATATATATTTTTAAATATCTTATTTCGTTATTTTTAAAAGTATAAATACATGCAATCAGGCAGGCAAGCATCAATTACCACCAGACTATCTACCATTTTGCCGCTCTTTGTATAATCAACACACCTATGTACTTTAAAAATATTTGTAAAAATAAACTTTAATTGCATCGTCGTCGAAGTTACACAGGGATACCAAATTTCAGCTCAGACGGGAAGTCAAAATTTGGTTGCATGATTTGTCCTAAACAATCAAAATAACATCCACACACATCATTCAAGCTAAATAAAATTTGTAAAATTTAAACAATAGTGGTTTTTTATTGTTGATGACAGGTTCTTTTGTTAGGTACTTATAGGTTCTTTATTTTCTTTGACATTACTAGGACATCATTAACTTTTATAATGTCAACTGTATTATTGTAATTACGATCATGTGGAAAACACAATACTTAACCCATAACCTTTCGACTGCTACCAAATATGCAAGAAAAGTGGGCGTCAGGCAAAAAGTTCAAACATTATACTGAAATGAATAAAATTATTAGTCGTAAACTACAAAGACGCAATTAAAGGAGTCGTTTATGATAAAAATATTTGTTTTATCTTAAATGTTCATCTTTAAAATTGTAATTTTGGTCTTTGATACTCGTAAATTTCATTCATAATTAAGTTTAACCTTGTCAGTGTTGTGAGGACGGTAATTTAATGAATAGTTCTAGGCATTTGTAAAACCAAAGAACCAAAGTAGAACTTCACTCATATAAAAGTGCCTTTGCCTGGCGTAGTTCGCCTTATTTACCATTATTATCCGATTGCCCAGGATGCAGTTTCTATACAATATTCCATTACAAGTTTTTCACTGACCAAGTAGAAAAATTGTAGACGTTTTGGTAGACGCGTTTGGGGTAAGAGATTGTTTGTGTTTTCGTATGTCTGCTACTATTTTTCTCCAAAACGACTGAAGTAATTTGAATGTGTGTTTAAAAGCAGGTTTCATTTCATTGAAAATTGTTCCTGCCGTTTAAAATAAATTGCTGGTTTTTATTATTAATTTTTATTTCTTCAAATTGTCAATTATCAAGCTATCTGATTATAAAAGAACAATATAGAACACCGCAAAATTAGCTAGTACAGCGCGGCAGTCCATCCGAATATTTTTCACATTGCAATAATAATAATGAAAAAACATAAATGTACTAATAAACAAGGTTTTTTTTAAGAAATTCTTGAAAAAAGTTTTTGTTCTTTTCATGCCTTTTTAGATTTGTTTGCTATTCTAACCTTTGTGAACAGGACACATACATTGTCGATTACAGGGCTGCCACCGGCCCGGTCGGGCGATCCGTCCCCGTCGCCGCGCCGGCCGAGCTGACGTCGTCTTCATTAGCCACGAGACGCCTGTCCATTTGTACTAATGTTGCCAGAGCAGTCGGGATGTGCCCTATCGCGCCGAGATTTGCAGGATTTGAGTCCTGATTGAAATGTATTGACGGGGATTTTCGGACTTTTCCTCCGATTTTTCGCAGGTTTATTTACTGTGAAACGGAGCTAATTACTCATGAAATTAATATTAGATTTTTTTCTAACCAATTCAATATATGAAAAATACAAAGAAAGGAAAGAGACAATCTTAAAATAGGTACCTAAGTCAATAGTGACTCTACTGTTGATGAATGTATGAATTATTCCGAAATATTAACTAAAAAACTTAACCAGTAGACAGTAGGGCATAAAGCATTCAAAATATTTATTGCCATAAGCATTCATAACTCTGCGTAAACTAGGAGGTGTAGAAACGTCTCAAAACAACGACACCTCGGGCTACTTTTAAATTAATTAAGGCATAAAAGATGAGTTTTCTAACAGTTACCTATATTATTGGTCATGCATAATGATGTCTAATAAATATCGATGGAATTCTCGGAACTAGGTTATTGCTTTCGTAATTATGTTATTTATGGGCCTAATATAGGCGATTAATATTGTTATAGCGCCATTATGGGTCTTCATGGTGGTCGACGATGGTTTTGTTGCCATGCTCGTTGAAAACTGCCTCAATTTATGAATTAATAAATATGGCCAATTACATTTTTTGTATGGAAATATGCAGTTCGAAGCAGTGAATGTGAAATGTGGGCTCGTGTTGAGAGGTTACGGTTGGATGTTCGTTTTGATTACGTGAAAATAAATTGTAGTGAATATATTATTACGATTGCTCTGATTTTACAAAATATACGTGACGGTGCTGTCGAAACTAAATTACGTATTTAAATCAAACAAAACTGTAGAGAAAACGTAGAGAAGCTTTTGTAAATGTAAGTAATCAAAGAACTGCAAAAAGATAGTTTTTTTAACGAAATAAAACATTTAACGATTTCAATTATTAGATAAGGCCAGTCTAGTTTGTGATCAAAGGCGTATTTATACGCTATAAAAAGGGTGAAAATCAGGCGAGTTACAAATAATTTTAACGACAATTCCAATTGATGTAATACCTACTTCATTTGTCGAGTTTAATTCAAAGTCAGCCGTCTTATTAAAAAAATAAGCAAGCAAGTACCTATTTAATTTGTACTTGACCAATTTAGGCTGAACAAATACCTAAGGCAGTGAAATTAAGACAGAAACACACTGACAGTCAGATTCGTAAATAATTACTTTAAAAACGTAGAAAATCAAAAGTAGGTAAACATTTTAATCTTTAGGCATATTTGCATTCAAAAGCTAAGCCAAATCTGTCAAAATTCTTAGTATTATTAATACAAATAATGCGTAGGTACTCAGACATCGGTACTGCTATAACTAAGTAAGTATATCAACTGGCATAAAAAATTTGATCCTCATAAATTGCTAAATTTTTGTCATAATATCTATTTAAAGTCAAAGAATCAAATCGGTAGCTGCCTGCCTGACTTTTGGCCGTAAAAAAGGAAATGACATTTTCGTAAAGACAAAAGAATGCATTTATCGGCAATCACGATCATAAAACGTTTTATTTATCACTCATCACGATATTTTATTGAACATTATCTAAATGTTACTGCGTCCAAACAGTCGGTCGTTATAAAGGCGACTTTGATCGCGCTTATTCTGTAAACGATATAATAAATAAATTAATAAATATATCCAGATCTTATGTATATTAAAACGTTTGATTTGCATAAGAATGCCCGCTTTCTAATGTGGCCTACGCATAATAGTAAATTAGGTTTGTCTGTTATATGTAACAACTTTACTGTTCTGCATAAACGTATTATCTTCTAAGCTATTTTCCAAAAGCCATAGATTATGAGGTTTTAACAAAAAGAGTCAAAAGGTTAACTAGCGCCATTAACGTCTTATCTATGTTAGCAGACGATAAAAAAATCCGCTTTTTTATTTATTTACATAGTTAATAGTTATTTGCGCAAAGGCCGTGTTTAGGCGAGAAAAAAAGGTGGCTCTACAAGGAGGAGTCTGTATTTATATGGTGGGTGGAATAACTTAGCAATTAAAATATTTTGAACTCGATTGAAAGGCTACTTCCGGTGAAATTAATTACTTGTAGGAATGGAGATTTAACTGTTTACCTCATGGGGCTATTGAGCTTCATAACGTATAACAAGGTAGTTCTAGGTATCACGCATAGTTCTGAAGTTTTCTGGGTGCCTTTGCCAACGTTAAAAGCCAATACTTCACAAACAGTTGAGTTCAAAAATGGGTAAAACAGAATTGTCGCCAATAACTAATGTAATTTAATGTAAGTAAAAGCATTGTTGATGTAATATTAACACCCATTTATTATCTTTAAAGACATATATTTTAAAAACAAACCCATGCAACTGAAAACGACTACTACAAAGATCGGTCATCTGATCACCATCTCGTAAACGGTTTAAATAAAAATCAAATCGAAATATGATATGATTTGCAAAACCCACTACAGCATATAAGCATTCCATATCGTTTACAAACGACGTCTCCGCGACGTCTCTATTCTACGTCTGCGAGACGTCCGTGACAATCCAGCGTCTCTGAGACGTACACATTGTTGTGACGTGGAGACTGACGGACGTATCTCCCTGCATCCATCTTGAAATGGAGCGAGTAATAGAGTTCGTTTGGAAATGTACCTACGTGAAGTGAAATGTATTGAAAGGTTTTTGAAAATACTATTGCAAAGAAACTTGAATGAAAAAAAAGCGAATTAAGTCTATGATACAAATACAATTTCTTCAGGCCTCTGTGTTTGTCATAAAATCTTAAAACTGCACAAATTATCAAACAGTTTTGGGTGAACCTGCTAGATTATAATGTGTTTTAAGAACACAAAGATTTTTAAGTATTTTTCAAAAATGTTTTGTCCTTCCAGTTCAGCATACGAGTACGGTAGCTATTGACTTATCAAAAATCTTCATGACAAGACCTTGTTCTAGAATTCCTAAAAGCTGTTGTTTCAGACTTAAAGCTAAATATTTCACGCGTAGTCCTAAACCGGACACACTTAGTTGAAAATATCACAAGAACTGACAAGATCAAAGATTGATAATGACGGAAAAATGATGGATTGGCCAATCTGCTTAAACCAGCATTAGTTGAACTATGTAAGTGCATGTACTATGGTAACGCAAGCAATTTATTTATTTATTTTATTTATTTATTTATTTCACACAGAACAAAAAGCAATTAAAAAGAAATAAAATAACAATGCAATGAATCAGACCTGAATTGCAGTTCAGATACCTGCGTGCTACAGCAAATATATAAAGCAAACATGTTTGAGTAATGATGAATATTAATACAATTTTAAATAGTAAGCTATGGATGGATAATACAAATATGATCATGATGATGATGACAAACAAAATGATGATGATGAAGACAACAAAATTAGAATTTAGACGCAGAATGCACCCACTGCAGCATATCACGCAGTTGAATGCATTCGGCGTCACTTGCAATTGCTGTCATGATGCTGAATATTAGATACTAAGTCTGCACCACAGTTTAAAAAAACACTTATTACTCTAAAAAACAGATCAAAAGCCATGCCGATCTTTTTACAGGGTTAAAATATCAGACTGGTAGTACTGTTTCTTGTTCTCCTAATGTAAAATTTAGTTCACTGAGAAAAATGGCCATCTGAATTCCGCTAAAGGAATTATGAATTCACTTAAAGTACGGAGCATACTGACATTACCAAAAAGTACGATTATTAGCACCAGTTTATGATAGTTGTCTCCGTAAAAACTGGTGCTAATCATCGTACTTTTTGAATAATATCACTATGCTCCGTACTTTAAGTGAATTCATCATACTTAAGTTAAGATGGCCATTTTTCTCGGTGTTGAAGCAACATAAACTTGCATAAATCAATAGAAGGTGCTTTATTAAACTCTAAAAGAAGGTTGGCATAACCTTCATGGTTTTTAAGTGTACTTTACATTGGACACTAAGCCTTAACCACAGTTTAAGTAGCAGTTACTGCTGCCAGTAGTTCTAACCCTGGCTCCGCCCCGTACGTTTTGACCAATGACTCCTTGCTGGCCGCGACTAATTATACTGATTTATGCCCCCATTGTCCATTGTTGTGCGTCTTGTGCCTTATTCGATCTCAGTTCGGGAATTTTGAAGAGATGATTAGCATACGTTTGATGGAGTTATGGTGAGATTTGACGGAGTTGATCTCGTCCGGTGTGACGGAATTACTGAGGGGGACTCTCCATGACTCTAGGTGACTAGAGTAGGTTCGCTGTTAGTCTAAAACAAAGCTATCTTCAGTTTACGGATATTATTTGGCTCGTCAGAAGCAAACAAAAAGTGGTACGGAGCTAGTTCTGGTTTATTAATTTAAATAAAACCAAAATAAAATTTCCTGTGCTTGCTTCCAACGAGCCAATTGAATAACTGTTTATTAACTGCGTAGTATCAAATTTTTAAATGATTAAGTATATTTTATTTTGCTTAATATGGTTACTCAAATCTACAATTATTGTACTCGACTAATGTCATACTTACTCGTATATTAAGCTGTCGGAATCTTAAAAGGTAAAAAGTAGGTAAAACAAATACGTCCATAATCTTTGGATAAACAGATATGTACTTCATTTAACGCGGTAGAACTATTTGATTTACAAACAAACTTAAGAAGATAACAAAAGTAAAGTTTCAGGAAAATAATGGTAGGTATACATTTGTAACTATCTGTATATTTATTTGTAACTGTTACTGTAGAGTGAAGGTAGAGTTTAAGATGAAAGCTAGTATTTTATGTGAGTTTTGTAAGTTTTGAAACTTGCTGCAAGTCGCAATTGGTTTAGAAGTTCTTGCTAGTCCAACTCCACATAGAAGATCCTTAATATGTTCTTATTTCAAAAGAACCTAGCTAACACAAAAAAAACCTTGACAGACAAACAAACAGTTACAGAGTCTTCATTCCATTTCAAGGCTCAGAAATCGCGCGCCCTGTCAACCCCATTGTATATCAATAATATATTCCAAGTTCGAAAAACAAAAGAGCAAATCAGTGCGTCCGGCGACTGGCAACACTGAGGCAGCTGCGCGCGCGTCGCATTCACCTGTCTCTCGCACGTGGGAGGAGCCTCGATTTGAATTTGGAATGCGACGTTTTCGCGCTCTTTTCCTTTATTTTTTCTTTTCTCCCGTCAAAGTCGGGAATTCGGGTGCGATATTTTCTGCGAGTGGAATCCGAAGGCTGTATGCGGACTTGAGATATTTATACCTCTTTAGGCGCTGTCGGTTAGATTTATGCGTATTCGTTGTTTTGTTGCGATTTATTGGGATTCAATCCGGTGCATGTAGTGTATGGAATCTGGATTTTTGTAGGTATTTAAACGATGATTGAAACTTAATCTTTGTTGACTTAGATTTCAAGAATTAGAAAGACTTTGTATGCTATTCCATACAACTATACACACGCATACTGTCATACACTCTCGCTTTTTTTTTTGTCATAGGTGGCATCCAAGCAGACGGGCCACCTGATTGTAAGCCATACTTATAACACCGAAGGCATCACAAGTACATATTACACATATTACTGTATATTGTGATAATGTGACTACAGCTCTACAACACCTAAAGTACCCACAATCTACATACTCTAGGTCCTATAAGACTACATATTCAACGCCTCTAAGCAGTGGTTTACAATCGTGCTGGAAACAGGTCCGAGAAATGTAGGAACAGATACTGCCCTTATATAGCCGGCTTTACTCGCAGACGTGTGCTATTCAGCGTGTTTTGGCGAAGGGCTGTTACTTATCTGTCTATGTTGGTATGTTTGAAGTACGGAGGTTTGGAGATTCGGGAGTTGGCATTGGCAGTGGGGTGGCATGAAGTTAGCATGCAAAAAAACTCACCACATGTAAGCAATGTGTTCGAATGCATGTGTTGTGCATGTAATACTCAACAGAACTTTATGTATCCTTATGAAATGTATGTATTAATAAACATAATAACTAAGTTCAAAAATAAACAAAATAATTCCTCTCAATCATTAATGTTTTATGTTCTGTTCAAAAGAAACAGAAGTGATTTAGGAAAAAAAAATGGTTTAATTATTTTTTACTGTTCACAAGCTAGACGTTAGACCACAGCTCACCGCAAGTCCACCACCGCACCACAATTGGAAATCGTAACACATCTAGCCAGGAAAGGGGAACGCAGATGCTTTGCAAAAAATTTTCACCAGGCTAGGATTTTCAGCTGGTGATAAATTGTGTTTAGAATTTTATAAAGTTTTCAACTAGCACTAGTAACTAGCTATTTACAAAAATGAAAGTACCTATAATAAGTACAAAAGTAGGTAGGTACTAACATTGTTTGTTACGTGACAATTTGACCCAAATCGTTCCTTAACACTTCATCATCGTTTATTCGTGTGTAACCTTCCGTGTACTTCGTAATCGCATGTGGTCACCGATAACGAACACACCCTGCTCGAAAAAGGACTTAACTCAAGCACACGTCATTGTATATACGACTTTTTGGCCTCCAAACGTTACTCAAGCAAAAAGACGTAAGCGCCATTCAAAACTTATGACATTTACGTCTTTTGTCAGTAGTAAGGTTTCGTGGCTGGAAAGCTATCACTCAAAAAGTGAACAGCGAAATACCGGTTTTTACCGAATAATACCGATTTGTAGCGGAATAGTGGCGGGCGAGGTCGAGTGGCTTCCGACGACGCGAGATTGATCGACCGATCGCAATTATGAAAAATGATTTCGAGATTGCAGCGTGTCTGTTGCAAGCGACGAGCTTTTGTAATCCTTTCTACCAAATTAAGAAATATCACAATAAACACTGGTTGTATCACAATCATTATGTGAAAGCCAAAATGAAAGATGCATTTACGTTGAACTAAGACAGTTTCTAATGGAAAAAAGTAACTGTAGAACTTTTCAGTAGATTTTTAAAAGTTAATTTTTTTATTAGAATCTTTTAAAGTTTTTCACTGGGTTACATACTTCTGTTACTTATTACGCTTTAATCAAAATAAATTGGTACAGGTCGTCAAAAAAATACGCTATGATATTTCCTTTCTTCACACGCTACTATGCTATGACTTGTACTAAGCGAAGTGCCCGTGACTTTTCAACATACCCCATTGTTAAGTTTTCGATAGTAGATCTAGCTAACTTTAACATCAAAACCTAGAAGGAACTTTCTAGCTTTTTAAGGTCATGACACCAATGTTTTTTTGCAAAGAAACCACACCCATATTTGTATGGCGAGCTTTATTTCTGATTTACCTCTTTAAAGAAAACTGCTGAACCGTTCGTTATGAAATTTGACATGAAAATACCTAGTTTCATGACGAAAGGCATACTGATTATATTGGTTACGTACTTAGAAATGGTAGGAAAATTAAAAATAAAATAAACTTTTGAAAATAACCAATATCTACAATATTCAGAAAAAAGCATATAATTTCATTACGCTCTTCTTTTACTTAAAGCTAATCGTACAATAAATACCATTAATAAAATATAACCTTTGAAATAAAATGCAACTTCGATATATTTTAAAATAGACCTCACTGCTGAACTCATTATCATAAAGCTGTACTTATAGAGAAAGCGCTGACTGAGATGGCGAGCTCTGATCTCTAGCTATCTGTAATGAGACGAGGAATAAGTACCTACTCTTACCATAGATATTAAGTATAGAAACTCGTTACTTTGTCTAGCAAATGTATAGTTTCGTTGAATGATTTACAAAGACGCACTTACTTAGTTTGTCGAACTACGAAGGAGGCGTCCGAGAAATTGGTCGTTTAGGGAATAGGACGTAACTAACCTGAACTAACGTGAATCGTTAGAGGATAACGATACGTAAAGCCCCGCTTGTAAAGATTTAGCCTCAGATATTCTCAGTGCCATTCTCTCGCAGCTCTATTTAGAATAATCAAACAAGCTCACGTATATGAGCGCTTAATTCAGTTACGGAGGCGTCCATTAACCCCAAACTCGGAGGTAATTACAAACCCAATGCGAAAACAAAAGGCATCGCCCGTCCGACGGCAACGTGTTAAGAATGCACCGATCCGAGCAGACGCCTCCCGACCGCATTTTATCGCCACTAATGATCGCTCCGGCCCCGTAATGAGCGAGGTGGCCCCCGCTCACAACCAATAAAATATTTATGAAACCGACCCACCCCGTAATGCGACGCGTCAAGTTAGAAAACCCCCTTAACAGAAAATTATCATTAAAAGGACAATGCCGTCCTCCGCTGTCCGACGTCTCGTTAACTCGCCGATTTAAGACTTCTAAATATCGTGTGCGATCGGTATCGCGCGCACAATACCGGGCCGCGTCACGACGCGAACGGTAGCAGGAATATGGACGCGCAACGCCGCGCGCCGCGCCGCGCCGCAGACGCGACAACCATGTTTTATGTTAATGCGTCGACGCGAAAGGGAAAAATATCGCGGCCGCATGATTGAGCACCAGATACGGGCATTAGCGATCGCGACGATCGCTTCAATTAGCGACTAGCGCTATTGTCCCTGAATAATTAAGAGTCCATGTGACGCGCGAGCGAGTCCTGCACGCACCGCTATCGCGACGTGCGATCGCGGACCGAATACCGAAACCTAATAAGTCGCAGCCAGTCTCATTTGTGCTCGGAAAAAAGGAACAATACCGCCGCGATAAAGGAGACGGCCCAATAATTTAGGGTCATTGTTCCCGTTAATTTATGGAGTGTGCCCGCGCGATTGATTTGTAGGTTCTCCGGTTCTCCGTTTTCTTCTGGGATAAGCGGTTTTAAATCCTCCGCGGATTATCGGTGCGTCGTCCTCGTGATGGCACGTCAAGAACTCAATTTATTCGACTCGATATACATACAATGCGACGTTTTAAATGCGCGGTAGGATTGGCCGGCGGAGGCTGGGCGGAGGCTCGGCCCATATATGCGTGGTTCGTGATGCACATATTAAGTTAGGCCTCTGTACATGGAGCCGAGGAGTTACGGCTGCAGACGAGCTCGTACAATGGCAGAATAATATCCCAGCCGCGAGCGAAGGGAGGACTCTCGCGGGTGGTGCGCGGTGACTTATCTGATCGCTGATGTCGGCTGCGGGTCGCAATGCTAGTAATTCTGCCGTTATCGACCATTGATGTTACAGATGTGCCCGCAGTACTACTGATGGAGACTTCACGATTTTGCAAGTGTTATGAGACACCACAGCTTGCAATCAGAGATATTCAATAAAGTAAACTGATAAACTATATTTCAGCATATATACCTACCCAATTTAAGCTAATAACGACCAATTTCACACACACTATCGTCATACGATCGCACTAGATATTTTTCTCTACAAACACATTACCTACCCGAAATCAACTAACTTCTACTCCAAACAAAAACCACCAATAATATCTCCTTGATACACAACAAAATAACTACACGTCCCTCCACATAACAACCAGTCTATAAGCACTCCCGAGCCTCCAAAAGGATCAATCCCTTTAAACCCACCCTGCTATCAGATGTCTGCATTAATTGGACCTGCCGATCTGCCCATAGCTGATTTCACTTCTATAAAAGGCGCGAGGGTTTATGGTATCGCTGCGTGCGCTGTTGCCGTCAGCATGCGCCCGCGCAGTGTAATTGGTGCGCGCGCGGTGACATTTACATGCAGCAAGATGGCCGCCGATGCGATATGGCAGCGGGTAATTGACAAATAGTCAGCTAGCAGGTGGATTTACGAGGTTTTGAATCGGTGATAGAGTGTGGAATAGCCACGTTTGAGTGGAGTGCCATAGGGACCAAGACTGCAGAATGGCAACGAAAAAATTGTATGGTCAATAAATTGCATCACGTTTCACCTTCTTGGTCTCAATCTGAATCCAAACAGCTTAAAATGTTTAAGCATTTTGCAACACTAGAAGAATACGAGTTTAAAATAATATGACACTGTTCAAAGTTAAGTTTACAATAATCTGTATTTACCATCTTCGATATTGTTCGACTTTGAGAGCTTTGCTTCTGAATAAATATATTTCCCAACAAAATCAAAAACAATTAATCCCAGGTTTGTCGTACCAAAGCTTTCTGGTAAAAAGATAACTAAACAACTCATATCAATCATAACTCTGCTCTAGGTTTCCTATGCCCTGCATACTATGAAACAAATACTCGCTACATGGATCAGACATTCGTCATCATTCTGCATATAGGTAGTTATACTCGTAGCTATTAGCTACTCGTTTCGCAACAGAAGAGGAAGCCAGTATCCTCGTCGGAAGGGTATTATTACCATCGATCAACTGTCGACGACTAGTCCACGTCACTGTTGACGACTTGTCAGCCAACCAATCATTCGACATCATAGGGCTGGCGAATATTACTAGACTTAGGTACCTACCCGGAAATTTGTTGCGATCAAGAAGATACAATAAAGTACAATGACATTTTGCTACTGTGATTTCATTCCTGACTGTAGTTTTCGTGATTTGGATTTGTCTTAATTACGATATGTCGAATGTGTGTATTTCATTCAACAAATTACTTTTTCAAAATAGTGTATTCATGAATGACATTTTAATTGTCATTTTTAGAATTCTGTACCAAAATGGTAAAACGGAACCTAGGTAGGTTAGGTTTGATGCTTTAATTGTAAGCCATGTTTTTGGGATTATTTTGCTTTTATTGTAAGGCTAGAAAGATTAGAGACAACAAACAATACACAAGACAAGATAGACTCACAAGTCACAACACACACGAGATTACAGATTCCAACAGACAATACATACGTTGTTAAGTTTTCTAAAGTAACTCATTGGCGTTTTTTGCACTTCGTAACAATCAAGCCGTCATTTGGAACGATTAGTAGATCAAAAGTTTGAATAAGTTTACCAGGCGAGTCATAAATAATTTGCTATGGAAGAAAACCTGCTGTTTTCTTTTCATAAACTCATACGTATACCTACAGGAAATTTAAGCCTACGACTTACTTTACTTGGCTATCACTTATCAGTTATCACCATTCCACAGTCATAAAAAATCAATATCGCCTACAGCTTCAAGATATCTCATGACATCTATATATAACCGAGCCAAAGATATCAGCGACCAACCCTATCGATGATGGATACACACGGCAGACAATCGGCCGATCAATCAGGCGCCCTGTCACCGATCGTCCGAGTCGTCCGTGTGGTCCGGTCTTACGTCCGTGCGCTATTGTTTCCTAAGCTACTTCTGAAAAGTTTATTTTTAGAGCTTTGACAGGATAATATTGGTTTTGAGATGGTACGTGCCTGTCTGTGCAGTGTGAGACGTATTATAGTTTTCCGTAGTTTTTTTTCGGTTAGTTTGTTTGGTGACGATTCTTGTGAGTTATGCTTATCTATATTTTCCTTTTAAATATCGAATTAACAAGGTGTCGCATACGTCTTTCAAAAACATATTTTAAATTCAAAATAGCATAATACTTATGCTATTTTAAATTACACTAAATGTACATATTTGCCTAATGTTAGTCATGCATCACGTTTGCTCTCCTTAATCGCCTAGTCCTGCTTTTTATCTTCTTCCTCTTATATTTAATACTTCAAGAAATATCGATGATTCATACAAGTTATACCAGATTAAGGTTTATGGTTCACCTTAACAACTTTATAATTCACGAATACACCTGTTTTCTAGCTTAAAGAATTTCACGAATTTACAAACATTTCAGACCAGGATTTACAAATATTATCATCATTAAATATTTATCGCTCAAATCGACGCCTGCGCAGACCATCGATCTTCACAGGTAAACAAGGCTTATTAATTGCTGCTGGTGACACTACAACAACTATTAATTTAACCCTTATTTTCTCCCTAATAAACGTCACAATCGCGCGCAGCAAATAGAGATAAAAGTTTTCTGATAAATTAATTAACAATATGATGGATTCGCCGATGGTGACGTATGATTGATGGATCGTCAATGTTTAGGGATTGGTTGGCGCCAAATGTCATGGGGTAGGTAGCAGTTTCTATGGAATGTATTTTTGATAGTTGAGCGATAATTATGTGGTACCTGGACGATTAATCTTCACTCGGACACAACACAAGTTTCTTATAAAAATATTTAATATATTGTCATGAAATCTAGAACTTGCAGGCAGGCAAGTATGCTTCGTTCTAGACATTATCATTGCGAAAATATTGCCAGAATATAGTCAAACAAAATCCTACGCTGAATTTAAAAAATGCTTTATTTAGATCGTTATTTTACCCTCAAAAGCTACCGTTACAAAAAATATCTGAAAAGTTAGATTCCACTGCAAAAAGTTCGAGTGTTTATGATAAGAATTTAAGTTTTTGTTTTTTCAAATGAATATGGAAAATAATCTATCCCGATTCTTTTAATCAATAACGAACGTAACTTTAACCCAAAATAATGTCGAGGTAGAAATAGGTTCTCAATTGCATTCAGTTTAAAATTAAAATTGTAAAAATCAAATGTCTTAAAAATGAATTACAGAGTAAAAATTATCAAATAACCAAAATATTATTTTTAGGTAGTCGTAAAATTCACCTGAGATCCCGAAAACCTGTCTCTTGATCGCGTGTTTTATCGTTCCACGCCATTTTATTCGCTGTCCGGATATAAAGAGAAAAATCGTAAAAACGCAACAGGTTGCATTAAATTTAGCGTAGTTAATGAAACAGATTGCAAATAATCGAAATTACATTCGAGAAACTCATAAAAGGTTTTGTACTAAATCCTGATCAATGACTATTTTTTTGCAGAACCCTTGGTAGGGTGTCCACGATAAACCTGTCAGGCTGGACAGTCCGATACCGACGTGGCACTTATCAGCGGACATAACATCTTCAATTTTACGACGAGTCCTGTCCAACACACGAGTAAATTGTACACAAACGTCACAGACACACGGTTTTATTCTCCGGATCAAGGAAATCGTATCGATATTTCAACGATAACTTTATTGTTAACGGATAAGATACATTTTTATGCGTGCATACGTTAGATTTTTATATCGGACCTTAAAAGCTGTAAGGTACGAGAGTTGATGTCGATAATTATAATTTATTTCGATAGCAGAGCTTCAAACGTTTGGATTTTATTTTTATTATTAGTGAGATGTATAAAATAATCTCGTTTATACGGACTGCAGCTTGCAGATGTGCTTGTCATAAATTGGTAGCGGATAATCTTAATACAAATTGATTCGGGGCATTAAGAAAGTTAACAAAAAGACGTACAATAATCGTTTGAATTTTTACATAATTTAATTGAATTTAAAGATTTCTCTCACAACATATCAGCAGGAAGTATTTTACGATGTAAAAGAGTCAATAATAAATGATTAATACGAAATATAATACCGGACAAGACATCCGTAAATTAAATACAAGCCTATTTTAAACAAAAGAAAATCATTTCGACATGCACATTCAAAATTCAAAAAAGAATAGCGCCCATCTAGATCTAGCACAAATAGGCACGCGAGAACAACTCCTCGACATAGCAGACCGTGTAATTCTAATTAGGCAATTCAAGCAGCGGCGAGGGCTAATGGCGACCGCTGGATGCCATAAAGCAGGCGCAATCTGATCGTGTGAACACGCTGTCCCGCGGACATTCCCCGCGGACATGCAACGCTTTGTCACCCTATTGATGCTTGTAGAGATGTACCCCAGTGACTCTTGTTTAATCTGTGTGCCTTAGTACGAGTACGCGTGGTAGTAGCTAGTATTTAATCTGTGTTAGTGCGATATGGTAGTGTAATTAATTGTCATTAGCCGTAGACTACTCGCGTATCTCCTTGCAGAGAAGCAAGGCGTAGCAATACTTTCATGTCGGTTCAGAAACTTGCGTCTGTAGACTAGGTTTCTCTCGATTGGAAGTTGACTTTTATTGGGAAATTAAAACCTCCGTATCTGCTACTTTACAGACTGAGGTTAAAACAACAGCCTAACACGTCATTATTATTATTGATTCAATTATTTCCATTTTACTTTTGACACCAAATTTTTTCTTTGTATCAATGCACTGGAACATTTTTTTAATTACCTACCATTTGTTGATAGTCTAGTTATTATTAGATTTAAACTATATTTGTTTATGATAAAAGAGAAATGTAATAGATGAAGCTGTAGAGTAAGCAGGAAGGCTATACTATATATATATATATATATATATATATATATATATATATATATATATATATATGCGACAGTTTATAAGAATGTGTGGATGTATGTTTGTTACTTTTTCACGCAAAAACGGCTGAACGGGTTTACATGAAATTTAGAGTGAAATATATATATATATATATATATATTATTAGCACTATATATATATATATATATATATAGTGCTAATAATTCAGTGTATTTAAGTACCTCTCAATCCTATTTCATCCATCTCAAAGGACATTCAAATACATTAGCGTTAAAAATTCACCCACACGGCCCGTCACGACCACGGATGCCATAAATTAGGGAAAAACAAAGATCGGACGCGGCAACACCGATCCACACTCAACGCCTTATTGATGGAAGCATTTCAAACGCCATTTAGATAGCGCACTGGCGTTGACGTATTATTATGGTGTCGGTGACTGTGGGTCGCGAATGGAGGTGGTAAAGAGTTAAGGGTCCAAAGTGACGGCTAATTTATCTTTGAATGTGATCGAAGGAAACGTTACTCACGGTTGAGTTGCGAATGAAGAAAAAAGTGAGTAATCGAAAGTACCTACTATAAAAAAATGAGGTTCACAAATTAGGATTTGTGACGTACTCGTATACTATTAGTACGAATAAATGAATATGAATATATTCCCGTAGATTTAAGCCATATATTTATATGCTTACTTTTACTATGTAAAGTTTTTAACTAAGAGTTCCGTGAATTTGCAATTCAAATACTTTTAATAATAATCACCTAATTTGTTATATAAAAGCTAAAGTAACACCTAACTAAAAACTATCCCAAAAGATAAGGATTGGAAATAACCTACCAAAACCGCCATGACCCAAAATGTTTCACCAAATAAAAGTCATTACTATCATCAAATTTGTTCAATCTGATTGATTTGTTCTAAGCGGAAAAGTATACACGCACTCTTTACTACTCTCTTTCATAATCAACCGCTAACTCTTCCTCAAGAGCCGTATCTCCTCAGTACCGCATCGCAGACAGTCCAACGTCATTCATAACTCCGGCGATGGACCCGACTCGCCTGTTCCCAAGAATGCGAGGATCGAGGAGTTTACCTCGGTCTTGCTACTTTGTTTGTTTGTTGCAACATAGAAACGTACGTAAGAACATGTATACATTTATATATAATACAATTAGGTATATTCTGTTCTTAATATCTATAAAACTGCTGCTTTTATTAGTTTTCTATAGAATTTGTGCGTTATTTTATAATAAATAATCTATCAAGATAAAAGTATCATTATCAAGCATTTTTCATCTACTGCCTGCTGAATATAGATTTCCTCTTCAGCGTGCTATCGTTTCCGATTTTGTGCCAGTCTCATCAATTAATTGCGATATTGATAAAAGCATTGAGTATATAGATTCTCTTCGCAGTATTTTTGTATTAGAGTTGATATTTTATATATTATACATTGCCTTAAGATTTTTCTTGGAGGGCCTAACAAATGGCTTCGACTTATACTGAAAAAATCTCACATATTTACTCCTTTATTTACTAGATACTCTAGATAGGCATGTGGGACTGAACCATATCATTGAGGACCTGAGTTTTATTTCTTAAGTTAGACATAAATGGTGAACTTGCCTAAATAATCATTTATTGACATACGTTTTCAAAATATAAAATTTGAAAATTGTGAAACGGCGCGTAGGTTTAACTAGCAGTAATTTCTGGTACAGCGTGTGTGCTCCAAGTTCAATAAACTTTATCACGTTTAATATTAACTTAACATTCTTACATTCCCATAATCTGAAACCGTAACAACTCAATATCGGAAATAATTTAATACCCCACCTCAATAAGAAACTAACTTTTTATAGTTCGACCGAATCCATCGTAAATTCTTACGGGATTCTGTACCTAACTACATAAACTTATCCCTTTAGGATCTTGTCTCAGAAAACGATTCCAAAAACCCAGTTCCTTTTTCAAAGAAACGTCAGAAGTTCTTATAACGACATGGTCTAACACTTGGAACATATTTATGTATGTTGCTTGTACAATTGACACTGTCGACGATAAAGAACGTCAAAATACGACGTGTTAAATGTCGGAGAACACCAAATATATTATTATGGCTTTGTATTTTAAATGTTTACGTGAGGCCGTCTTTACTTAGGGAATTTATCTCGTATTTGTTTGTAAGTGATGGGTGTGCAAATGGAATAAAGGTGGCCAAGGGCTGGAACCTTGGGAAACTCCTGATAGAACTGGAACAGAAGTAAAACTTTTTGAAATCTAGTATTGTAGTTTTAAATTAAAATAGAACTTAATTTTGCAATCTTCGGTCACTTTGTGTTATTTCTTGTAAAGATATGCAAAGCCTTACAAAATCAAAAGCTATTGTAAAATCAGAATAAAAAAAACTTGCATACACTTACGTAAAATTTATTTCATAAGTGTTAACAAACAAAAGCGATGACTTTACTACATTTTTATTATCATTACATTCGAAACATAATACTCACAATAGGTGTGATAAAAAATATTCATCGTTTATTACAGTTTATAGAAATAAATCGTAACATAAAAACACCGTCCAAAGAAACTGTAGAAATCAAAACGAAATACTTAAAAATCCATTAAATAATTTTTAATAACAATGAAAATTAATATCGTCATACATGAAACACTAAAAACAACGAGTATAAAATCATTGGGTCCGTTAAAAAGATGGACTATCCGATTTCTGATCGTAAAACAGTAATAAAATGTTTTTGACTGACTTTTAATGTAGTTCTAAAATGATCATAAAACATACGATCCGGAACTGATGCCGTCTACGTTATTAATGGGGTCGTCAATAGTTTCGATGTGTTTACTCACGGACTGTAAAACTAATATCTACACTTTATATGCACTAAAATTAATATTTTAGAGCTCTTTTGCAGAAAGCACTACAGGTTCACTACTTTTATCAATAAGTGCCAAAGAGTTGTGAATATTGGGTCCTGAATTGAAGGATATACTCGTAGTTTTCAACACTAGACATAAAGAATATTAATAGACACCTAAGAAAATAAAAGTTAAATGTTTAGTAAATGTGAACTAATATTATAGTTAATAACCTCAGTTCAGAATCCAGTGTGCCACTGTCATAGTTATGAGGATGTATGGCGTTTACTATCAAGCTAACGATTCACTTGTCATTAGAACAATGACAAACAGTAAGAGGACGAATTAGCATTCTTTGATGAGGTTGATGGTGCCTAGATTATGAAAAATCCCCATGACAACTAAGATTTAACGTTACATCACTAGCTTGGTATTGCAACCTTCATTTTTATTGCAAAAATATGAATTCCTTGGAATCATGATAACTATAATGAATTATACGTTTAATGGTTAATCAATTCTAATTTTTCCTATTTTCTTGACATAATTATAATAAAACCTAATATTAGTTGTTGAAATGGAAGTCAAATAAATAAGAATTATTAAAATTAGAACCGTATTATAATGATCGTTTTATTAGAATGCCGATAATGTCTTGCTTAATATTCTTGTTATAGTATCATATAAAATTTTATCGACTAATTTCATAACGATTTTGCTATGATTTAGGATCAAATGCAATAATCTACTGAATTTGAATGGAAACATGGCCGACCAATCCTAGATATAGACCTAGATATTGATCTTTTTAGAAACAAAATTATTTAAATCTAGAAGATTAGAAAACTGCGCGTCAACGAACTCCAAGATATTTCCATCCACCCTCCCAGTATAAACTATCCACAAATCTATCAGACCGCCGTATAAATCAATTTAACAGTCTCAAAACTTTATTTATATCGCGCATAAATCTTTAAAATTGAGTTAATTGTGACGGAAGCTAACACCAGACGACCGCTACTCAATCAAACATGAAAAAAGTCGAAAAAATGAGTTGATACAAAGTAAGATGTTGGCGCCGCGCACAAAAAAGCGTTTCATCTCGTAAATGATGAATCGGATGATGAAAAAAATGATGAAAAAGGGCAGTTTAAAGGCGTTGAAATGCCCGGAAGGGATGCGGCCGGCAGCATCAATCAGGAGATGAGTGATGTGCTGGATGCGCCGCGATGAGATCACGCTGATAAAACTGTGACGAGTTGTGATACTGCTTTATTATAGGGTCTGAAATTGCTTCATCCTTATAGAATTAATTTAAAGAACATAATTTTTAAGAACACAAGAAAAAACATTTGAGGTAGCTGTACTAATGCAGTATAGTATTACAGAAACATACTATTATTAGGAAGCTGTACCACAGTTTCCCCGCTATTCTGCCAAAATCGTTTTATTTTCGAATCAAAAAATAAGCTTTCATTGATTCAAGGTAACATGTACGCACACCACTAAAAAAATTAAGCAGGTATGATGACTTCACCAACCTAGTTAACTTCACTTCAATTCCTAAAGATAACATGCAAGAAATCAAATCTCAAAAAGACGATCTACAATACAGCCTATCAGATTAGATTATCAAAACTCCTAAAGATACAAGTACATCAAAGGTCGTGACAAATTTATTAGTCACAGCCATTCGAGTTTCCGGAGTAGAAAGCGTGAATCCGATGCCCTAATTAAGTTTGTCAACGATATATAATTGGACAACAAGAGCTGTGAGAGTTATCTACGAGTACAAGAGGATTTCTATGCTTTTGATAAATGCTATCCTGGAGATCAATAGATTTTCTTTTGAAGCAAAACATCTTATTTTCTTCTATGTCAAATTTATCGTCATTGGTATAGTAACGTGTTCAAGAGATGATCCTTAAGTAGCGTCTGTTTGATTGCATTTCTGTTCGTGGCGAAACAAGATGATACAAGAGGCAGAAATGTGATTAGAATTTGTGGAGTAAATTGGTTGACAGGTGAGATTAAGGTCCACGATTTGCTAAAATAGTTCATTTTCATCAGACACTCTTCGGATGAATGACCATACAACTGAGCGCTCCGTGGCTCGGGTATCATACAATTTTGAAGCAACATTTTCATTTTATTGATTACATATCTACTTATTCATTGAATCAAAACTTTAACTGATTTCAGTTAGCTTCAATCAATCACCATAGTATAAATTTAACTTCGCAAAACACTTTTATAAATTATTAAACTTTATCTAAATGTTATTCAAAGCAAATCACATATTTTATTAGAAAGAAATCCTTTCAAAGCGGCGGCGTCGGCGCTTCAATCTTTTAATGTGACTCGTATTTCTCAAAGATATCTTTTGTCATTAAAGTTCCATACTACTTAGGGCGGTTGCACACTCAGAATGTCATAAAATCGTCAACTTATGGTAAGAGTGCACTGAGATGCACAAGCAACGCTTTGCCGCACGACAATAATTTTTATTTCGTTTTTTTATGACATACTCGTAGATGGCAGACAAACAGATGTTAGGTTTTCCCCTAATTTTAATTATCCTACGCTTTTCAAGATAATCATCATACTAGCGGTATCAGTTCGTAAGACTTTAATTTTTTTTTAAATGTCCTTTCAGCCATAGTCATATTGGTGCAAACTGCAAAGTATGTAAAAATCAAATATTTAGGTTTCCTAATTAACAAAATTATTGCTAGGTTATCAGATCAGATAGTAAATGTAAAACAAAACAGACCACACTGTCCGACAGAAGCGGTGCAACATAGCGCGTCAGAAGACTATGCGCGCAGTCAAAAAATAAATAGTCGCGTAAAGCATTGTGTCGTCGCAGTGCAGTCTAGTGCATTCTGACCATAAGAGTTAAATCGTCAACAGATCGTTGGGCCTCGTCATTTAATCCACTACTTTATGGATTTCAAAGAGACTCAGTTTTATGTCGTATGCATATTTAATTAATTGCAAGACTCAGTGTGCACCAACTTTATTTATTGTCGTAACGTATTTCAAAATTTTATTTGACTTGTTTTATGTCATTTTTGCTCATCAACTAAAGTGAGTATTTAAATGTTTTCTCGTAATAAAAGTTTGCGCTATTAATCTTCAATTGAAAGTTGAGTTGGTTGAAATTAAAATAATTCTTATGCATTTTTTATAAGTCAATTTTAAAGTGATTGCTACTCTACCTCAATATAAAAGAGTTTGTTATAAAGTTTCAAAAGTAATTGTATAAGTACATAATACTATAAGACTACGTACGTTCTACAGTTTTTTAAACCTACATGGACTGCCGTGTTTTCGACATAGTTACTAGGCAAAGAGCATTAGTAAGCTTTTATCCTTCATTTCACAGAACCGAATGTTAAACGGTTTATGACATTTACGTAAAAAATATCAGGTAACTGCATTTAGTACGTATGTAGTTTTCAAGAACTCAAAATAACATTCTGAGAAGTCTAGATCAATTTTCATCATCAATTTTTATTGAGCAATTTCCAGTAATACAACATACTCAATAAGTCCCGGAAAATTAGAACTTTTAAAACTGAAACCCAATTATGGCCATTAAGGCCTGAACGTCTGCCAAGACTGGCCCCTGTTAATTGATAATTAGTATTCCGACGGCCACTGGCCAGGCCTACGTGCCGCCCGGGGGGCGGGGTGGGCCGGGAGCTAGAGGGGCAAATGTCAAAGGTACGTGAGACACAAAGAAATGACAACAGCGTTTCAGTCAGGATTTATGGTTATGTCAGGTTACCTTTAGATAGGATGAAAAAAATGATAAAAAAAACTCAAAGGGCTGGTTTAATGCACTAACAGCGGCTAATAAAAATACAAATAAAAACGATATTTTTAAAACGCTTTCATATAATATGTGTGATGTCAAGAAAGTCATCGTCTAAACAGCTAAGAAGTAGGCTTCTTAAAGTTAAAATTTCTCAAGACCAGACCAGATGGTGCGATACAAGTGCAAGATCCCTAGCCAGCACAGTAGGTATCAACATTTTAAATAGCTTTTCACGGTAGTTGACATCAAAACTAAAAAGATGATGTCTCAGAAGAATATAATTATAGTATCTAACATCAAACTTCAAAAGCCCACTCAATCAACTTTAAACACCCTAACCGTCCAAACCTCCGCCTCCCACACTAGAGTCTCCACGCTGGTCCACGGAAGGGGCGCTGGTGACCGCTGCGTCAGCACGTCTCAAGACGTCTGCCGTTGACACAAGACGGCAACCTTTGGGACAGACGTGATTGCGGGGGTAATGAGGGAGGGGGTGCGAATTAACGTGGCAGAGGAGATGAGAGCGACGAGAGACCAACCGATGAGATCTTGACGTTGGACAATCATTGGCCATGGTACAAATTTTCTAGTATTTGAAAATTTGAGTGAAATGAATTGATACTGTTGTAGGTAGTAGTTTGAAGCCAGTCTGAATCGTAAATTCAAAATGGCTAAAAGCACAAATAGTACGGAGCCAATAAAAACAATCTTGACTCATATTATACCCTATAAATATATATTTTTTAAATATTATTTTCATAACTTTAAGTTTCTTTAGAAAATAATGCCATTATTGTTTCTTAAAAACAGAATCCAAAAGTAAATTATTTTCCCATAAAAACTTTAAATAGTTTTTTTTTGTTTCCGTCTGCTTGTTTGCCACCTAAGGAACTGAAACACAAACACTAACAGATCGCTAATAAAAGTTCTAAGACCAAATCTCGTAATACAAAGCAAATAAAACGACAAATCATGAAACTGAACTTCTTAAAGGTGCCTGCCCTTATTGAGTACTATGCACTTACGAGTATAGACCTATTGACAGGAATCAGCACTACAAAATCATTGAACCTCCAAAACCCTTTCCAAACCAGAAAGCCAGCATATCCTGGCCCAGCTATCGGAACACTTAACTCCCGACCTGAGATTTCAATCTCCAACAGCCGCCTCACCAACATTAACATAATTCTATATAAATTATTCATTACCAGCTGACCTACCGCAACCGAGCCCGAGGCTGGCCCCGCCCTCTCGCGGACCTAATCGGAACTATTGTCGAGGAAAAAGTGATAAACGATTGGTTGGCCCAGGTCAATGACTAAGAGGTTGGCAATGAATATGGTAACTATGTTGACTCACTTGTCTCAGAAAGGTAGCTATAAAAATAGTAGGGTCGGGAATTACCTATACTAGAGGTATATGAACAAACAAATTCAGATGCTCACTTCGCGCCAATGGCCAAAAACAACAATTTCAAATTTTAATCGACGTCTCATATTTAAGTTCCTAAGTCCTATGTCTTTAGGTATGTAATTGACATCTACACCACCAAATAATTCAATCGTATATATTGGCAATCTATCATGATAACTTTCTCAAAAATCTAAAATAGGTAAATAAGATAATGTAAAATAGGTAATCTAAGAGTCATGCCAGAACAACATGTTCAACCTATTTTGTAAATACCTCGTAAAAAATTTCGGACAAAATTATATGATACTCGTATCTACGAATAATTGACCAGTTTGCAGTTCCAAAGCTTGACTCTAGCCGTGCTTGTCACTTTGGTGTCCTTGACTGAAACTATTTCTCTTGTTAATGTCAGACACTTTCGTATCAGAGCTGTTATTCCGCTCAAAACCCTTCTAGTAGCTTTGCAATTGAATAAAAAACAATTAAAAGTCTCCAGTTTAGCATATATGGTTATCAAAGCACCAACTCTATCAACCCCATTTGAATACCAGACATCTGGCTTCAATTCCAAGCTTGCCTAACCAATTTCCAAACTGATCAGAGCTCAGCTCAAGGGCCAGGAGACGCTTAAGGAGCGATCTCCACGAATCGCTGCGACTTTTTCCCGATTACCATATCTCGAATCGAGGCGCAGTCGGGTCCAGCAAATTGGCTATCTGCAGCATGCATCTCATATGAATGGAGCCAAGACTGCGAATATTTAGGAGGTCGTGCGTCGAGACGCAAGTCTGCACCGGCCCTTATTTAGATACTTGATGCTTTGTGGTCGTTTTTGTGTCTTGAATGCTTTGTTATCTTAACTATTGTGCCTCTGGTATGGATAAACTAACCTTCTTTGTATGAGGCAGTGCATAAATACCGATATAAACAGCGTGATTTGCGCTGGCTCCTGTCGCGTCTATCATAGGCTTTATGTCTGGGTATTGTTTATTTCAATTTCAATTAGATTTATTATTAAGATACCTAGGTATTTTTAACTTTAATATACTCAGTGATTCTGTTTGTGAGAGTATTGTGAAGAAAATGAATTTAACCAAAGACAAACTATTCGATCATTATAACTTTTTGTTTATCATGTCCTTACGACTAACGCTGTACATTCAAGGTACCATAGGTAAATGTATCATATAATAATACAAGAACATTCTATTTAGTCTTATCAGAAACTTTCTGTAACGAAAGTCTCAGAGAGTCCACTCCTGCCAACCTAATAAAAACTCTAAGCAATAATCGTCCGGAACTCCGACCGACGCAGATTACACTACCTCGCTTTAATCAAGGCATGTATCTGATTTGAATAAGCACAGGAGACCGTGTCTCGGCTACTTGATTCATTAGGCACTGGGAAAAGTTCTGCAATGGTCTAGAATAGTCTAGATTTCTAGACAGTCGTGGAGATAAGTGTTGAAGAAGACATCGTCGAAAATTATTCTTTGCATAGTTATGACCTCTTTATTTCTTTACTTTAGAGCTGGTCTGGCTAGCTACAATTCTCCAGTTAAAAATAAATTGACACAGAAGAAAAACCTAATATAAAATTCCGGCCACCGAGAAATTATGTCTTTCTCGATGATTCCCATTCTCCAAAAACATCACTTGAGAGTCAGAAGTCATTATAAACTAGGTGTGTTTACCATGTTCGACCAAACCGTTACTAATCATCAGATTTGCTGTGATCAAACGTCTAGCCAGTCAATTAACTTTAGCGCGACAAAATCAACTACGACAGACCACGACTCTTTAGCAATCTTTTTTTAAAGCACGGTAAATTATGACCAGTTTATGACTCACGGTCACCCATCCACCTATAGACTGGAAAACTATTAGATAAAACTGAATACCGATCAAAGCAAACGAAGGCCAGCCATTTGCTTCTTCTCATTTTGCAAGCTTTTATTTAACTTGCAATGTATGTATGTACTCGTAACTATGTTTGTTCGGGAGGAATATTGCAACTCAATTTTGAACCACTTTCCGATGTCCGATTGAGCTGAAATTTGGTATACGTGTGTAACTCCGATGACAATGCAATAAAAGCTTGTTTATAAAATTAACTTTTTAATTCATGGGAACGAAACAAGAACTAACATTTTGTTATAATTAACACGGAAATTCTCGTGTAAAAATTAAGTGTCTACTACTAGTTTAGAAACCACGTTAGTTTCTATAGTAAGAACTAACATACTAACTTTATTTGTTTGGTCTGCACTACTTTACCCAGCATGAGGTGTGAAACTTTGCCACCAGTTTACTTCGCATACCTTACTTTGTTGCCAAAGACACCCACTTCTCAAATGCTCTTGAAATGTAGAGGATTACAGATCTATGAATAATGAGACAATACGCAGTCGCGCAGGTTGGACCGATGCAGTAATTGCAAGGCAGAGCTTGTTATTTCGTGGATGGTGAGTAGTATTGTGAGCTATTTATTAAGTTGAAATTGAACGTAATCTAGACCGAAACAGGTAAAAATTGGCGCTGATGTAAAACTAGAAAAAACCGTTAAAACGAGTGTGGTTTTTAAATGTATAGAAAATGATTATAAAGTTACCTTTGATTAAATGATGTCGGTTCTGTTCCCAATATTGCAATATGTGAAAAAGGGATTCCATCACTTATAAAAATATTGAAATATCTACTAAGCTCAGAATCGAACTTGAGACTTCAAAGAAAGCGGATGCGCTTCTAAACTACTCCGGCCATCAAGAATGCTTTCATCCTGCAATTTCGTACATAAAATGCAAGCTCTATCAAGCAATCATGCAAACTTCACGTACAGTCCAACTCCAAAGAAATCCACTCGATACAATCAAGAGGCACCTGTCCCCCACGTGGGTCCCTCCCTCCCCCTGGCGGGTCGTATAGGACCCCCTACTTCATTTGCAGTCGACTCTACGTTAAAATCAATTATGCTTGCGATTGTTTCGTTAGCGAAAGCAAATGTTTTTTGTCCCACTATTTGGGAGGAGCAGTCAGTGACCGATGTTACTCTCTGACTATATACCTAGGATAAGCCAAGACTTATCAAATTAGTATAAATTGCCTTATTTCAGATGATTTTGCAGTTTAAAGTCCCTATTGCATAAAATTGTTTAATTAAGTTTTTTGGATTTTCTGGGATAACATCTAATAATTCCCTTTTTGAATTTCATCGATATTGTGGTAAAGAAATAACGGTGGTTTTTTTTTAACCTTCATTGGAATGAAGTTTTTGAAATTTAACTCATGATTTTGATTTGAATATTTTTAAATTAAGTACCTAATCAAACACACTCAACTGAACGTGATGCTTGACGGCTGACAAAACGGAAACACATCACTAACGGTTCGATTGACTATCAGCATTGCCCCTTAGTTGTTAAGAATCACCAAATAATGTATTAGGTTGTCTCACGTAATAAATTCAAACATGCAACATTGTTTTTGTTTTTTATTGGTGCAACCTTAGCTACTGCCTTCCACAAGCCTCTTCGCCCATCACCTCCCTCTTTGTATTCCGGACGGACGTCTGTCTACTGCTTCTTTTGATGAACTTCTGCTCGCGATGCATTTCCTTCACTCTGCTCGGACGAATTCGAGTTTATAACGAACTTACTGACTTTCTTTTCGGCGGGAAAGTTTTTTTAAACTTAGTTGATTACACAGAATAAGCTATACTGTGCAGCGAGGTTGATTGGTTCGAGTGTTTTGCAAAATTCGTTCGTTCTTTTTGTTGGTAGTAGATGAATTTGTAATATACGTACAATTTCATGTGGAAAAGATGATAAGTACCCATACTGTTATACCTTTCTTTTTGTTTAGTTTCTGTTATTTGTATCTACTTTACTTCAATACTGTATAGAGAATGTCAGAGCTAATTTTATTTCTTTACGAAGACTTATTCGCGATAAAGAAAATGTAGATACTTCATCAAATTGATACGTTTCAAAGTTTTCAGATATGACTTACATCTGCAAAATCAGTTTGGTTATTAAATTATCCCCGTCCAAGTATCGACCTTAAAAAAAACCTTTCAGCATCCTCTTTACAAAACCTTGATATTTACTACACTTACGAGTATGTTAAGTAGATACACGCATAAAATTATCAAATAAAACTAAATTGCACCTAATTGAACGACCTAGTTTAATTAAAGCGAAATCATTAACTAACAAATTAGCTTAATCGCATCAATTATGGACCATCTTTATCCTTCCAATAAAGGTTGGATATATCAGAGTAATTAACTTTTTAAGAAGGCGCACTATTGGCAAAGAGCGTACGTTTTATTATGCAAACGATCGGGGAGTTCAATTAAATACGTTTTTTTTGCTATCAACAGTTGTAATGGGAAAGCGTGAGACGTGCCTATTGAGTATTGCCAGTGTGGACGGAGCCTTATTGGACGTTGGATTTAATGAATATGACGTCACCGTAGCAAGTTCTTTTAGAATGTAAATGACAAAGATGGAAATAATGCTGCATTCAATTTAATATTTTTTTGCATTTTAGAGTATACAATTTTGTAAAAAATGTGTTTGGTGTGACTAATTTCAGAGCCATTTTTAAATTTTAAGCTAGGTGTGTGATCTTCGATCAGACATCTGGTCAAAATGCGTAATTTATCTGTATTTTAATATTTATTTCCCTACTTTTAAGTTTTCAAAACTTTCCTCAAAGTTTAAAGTATGTAATAGGTTCACCTGGGGTATTTGCGTCCGTGTCCACCAACATTTTGAACTTTTTTTGATAAAAATATTTATCTACCATTAATTTGATAATTTGTGACACAAATAATAATTTCAAAAATTCGAAATTTTCACGTTTACACCAAAAAACTTACTTCCACCTCTCATGACCTCATCAAGTAACGTTGCTTACCTGTAACAAAAATAAAGCACATTAACCATTGCTCGCTGTTAATTACACGAGCCGTAGATTTACTACGGGACCCTGCCTGCGACACGCGCCAATTATGAATGCCCGTGAAGGCAGAAACACTTTACTGAAGGGTCACCATGATGGCTGGACTTTCTGAACACAGTTTTTCCTGAGAAAGGTATCGTATTCTATTATTAAAAGGCATTATAAAATATCGCTTTTGAGATGTTTTCTATTTTTTTATACACTCAAAAAAGTTCAAAGAAGAACACTTCTTCGAGTCGAAAAAAAATGAAGTTAACTTCTGACTTTTTTCGGACAATGTTTCAACTGAAGGCGAGATGATGGTTGGCAAAAAGAGTGGTTAAACAAGGTGAGTGGTCATTTAGTGGCCATATCAGTGTATTAACGTTTTTGGTATTTTTTTTAATCAAGCGTTTTTATTTCTTTACTAGCGGCCCGTCCCGGCTTCGCACGGGTAGACTTTGGGATAAACGTAGAGTAAATTGAAATCGGTCCAGTCGTTCACGCGTGATGGCGTGACCAAAGGTGTTGAGAATAATTATAGGAACTCTTTGTTATAACCTCTATTCTCATGCTATAGCGTAACTATAGCAACCGTAGTTTGTTGATGCTAACTTGTCAATTTATAGTAAAAATTATCAGTATAAAACGCACACTGTTTTGATAGATATGATTGAATTTGAACTTTGTACAGAGGTAATAAAGTGCAAATTGACTCTTGGACGTTAGGAACATACCTACATTGCTTAAACAACAGTGAGTGCTTGCAATTCAATATGAACTTTATACAATAGCAATAAAGCTCGTTTTAGTTAGAAAACGTTTGTATGGGAAAAATAAAAGGGCTGTTTTTAGGGTTTTTCAATATTTCTGAGAGATTTTCTTAATTTTTTTTTCCGTAAGAACCTTCTCCTAATAATAACAAATACAACAAAAAAAGAATTAGTGAAATCGGTCCAGCCATTCACGCGTGAGGCCGTGACCAAGGAAAACGGGTTTCATTTTTATATATATAGATATAGATAGATTGATTTACTAGCGACCCGCCCCGGCTTTGCAGGGGTATAAGATAATATAGCCTATGTTACTCAGGGATAATATAGCAATCTAATGGTGAAATAATTTTTGAAATCGGTCCAGTAGTTTTTGTGTTTATTCAACACAAACATACAAAAATACAAATCTTTCTTCTTCATAATATTAGTATAGATGACAAATATCTATAGATACTCTAGTTTCGTTCGGTCAAAACATTTACTTACGAGTATGTGCAATTTGTTTCATCTTTTGAATAACGTCTCAAAAAATATCAGAAACAGTACCTAGCCAAGCCAAATTATACGCTCATTTCTATAACCTTTTATTGTCCTCAGCCAGCGCTGCGTATGGCAACCCCAATAAGTGGTGGCAAAGGGACGATTCTCTAATCCATTTACGATATAAGAGGTATAAATCAAACTTAATATGAGCTACATGTGTTGATAATGCACGTACACATCAGTGGCGTAGCGTGCCTTGGCGGGGCCCCGTATAAAAATTAGTTTAGGGGCCCTTTTGAAGGGTAAAGAAAGATTTCTCACAATAGAAAAAATAAATAAAATTATAAGAAATATTTATTCGTCATAATTATCTATCTGTCACTTTTTCCAAAATTTTAACAAGCAATTCAAATTAAATATACACTCTCCTTGCCTTTTTTTTGGTCGCAATAACCGATGTAGGGTGTTGTCAACTTTTGAACGCACGCTTTACTCGGGAAAAAAGAAATTACTTTTTTTGACTGATGTCATTTCAGAAAAAAAAAATTGGGAAGTTTATATTAATTTTTGCTTACTCACGTCGGGGCCCCCGTGGCCCGGGGGCCCCGTATAATTGATACGGCAGATACGGCGGTAGCTACGCCCCTGGTACACATACACAATCCAAGATGGCGGCTGTGTACTCGTAAGTGTAGGGTGTGACGGTGTGAGTGTGTGGTCTTGGGTGTTGGGATTAAAAATGACGAATTACTGAGTTTAATGGTTTTTTTTTTGCGTCCTGAGGAAATGTCAGAAAAGAAAATATTAACCATTTGATTTGTTAGCTTGTATTTCACCAAGAATTTAGATAGCTTTATTTAGTAGAGCAAAACTATCAGCTCGTCAAATAGTTGGGCCAAAGCAAAAGCCAGTTGTCGCTGCTCAGCAAAAATAAGTCTTATTGATCACACAGTAGATAAAAATAACTTTTGTTACCTTAAATACATATGAAACGGGCACAGTCCATTCCAAATAAAGGTGAGACCTACTTTTAACCTAGATCTAGATGTCACTATTTCACCCCCATTAACCTTTCCTACTACCGCGTTACACCAACAAATTTCGACCCAACCCAATAGAAATAGAGTCTAAATTGCAATCCCAAATACAGCTACCATTCCTTCCAAGCCGGACCATCATTACCTTAACATTACAACAAAGTAGAGTAAATCCTAAACAACCCACACACACGCGCGCAGATGAAGCGCAAATGTGTGCAAGGTGGCATGAAAATGGAATTAAGGGGGGGTGAAAATGCAAAGGAATCAACCGGGCGAGGGGAGGTAGGGGCGAAATTGTCCCCAGACCGGACACTTTGAACGAATTATGACGGTCATTATTAGAACGTGGACAGAATTAAATTGCCTCCCCCTCCCCTCGTCCCCCGCACCTTCCGGCTAAGTATTCCGCATAATGATACCTGTCTAGTAGAGACACTTATCTGGGATAGAGTGGGACTATCGATGCCGATTTGTTTTGTTTCTTTTACTGGTGTAGGGGAGTTAGTATGGAGAGATGTTGAGTGATACCTATACCTACCTATTCTCAGTCACTTGTTAGCGATTCGGACATTGGTTTTGGAAACTACGAGTAATATTTAATGTGACAAATAAACAATAAACTATTTTTGTTAAAAGTAGCATTCATTTTTTAAAGATACTGAAAGAATTGCCACTTTTAAAATTAATGTTAGTCGGAATAATAAACATTTATTTCATTACTTACTTACATATTAACTAAGCAAATACGTATATTACGTACATGACTGTCCTTAGCTTCAAAAATCATATAATTAATCTATTCAAACAAAGTAACAACTAAAGCCGTCACCTTATTGAACAAACACCAAATCTCTCACCACATAGTAATAGATTTACCAAAACACACAAAAGACCAGTATCTTGTCCTAGAATTATAATCTCGACAAATAGCGTACCGACCGACCACAGACTAAAATAATCCCTAAGATAAATTTACAAAAACAATGCAAACATTAGCGGTGGATTAGCGAAGTAACGCAGGCTGTATCAATAGTCGTGCAATCAGAAGATTTGCCGTTATCTCGGTGGAGAGCGATAAATAGGTGAGTGGTATAAGGGAGGAGTCATAGCGATCAAAATAGCTTTCGGTACTTAAACATTTTCTAAAAATAGCATTAAAAAAACAAATGAGCTTTTATACTATTTTTACTTATGTATCATTTTTATATTACTGAAAACTCGAGTATCTTGTAAATAGATAGTTGATTAACTTAGCAGAGCCCAACTAGGCAGGCATCTAAAACTTTACTTGTAAACAATGCTGAAACTGTTCGAAAAGCTCTGATTACTTCTAGCTGACGCGTAATATCATGTGCAAAAACAAAACAGAGAATATTAAACACTGATTAAGTAAAAGTAAAGCCTTAAGTATTAGTTATGTGTTAAGTCCAGTTTGTTAACTTTTTCAAGCTTTTATTTAACTTGCAATGTATGTAGGGACCATGTTTGTTCGAGTGGAATCTTGCAACTCAATTTTGAACCACTTCCCGATGTCCGATTGGGCTTAAATTTGGTATACATGTGTAGCTCTGACGACAATGCAATAAAAGCTTGTTTTTAAAAATATTTAATTTTTTTAAACCCTCAGGTTTCCGACAAACGCTGCTCGCTCGTCACTTCCCCAACTCATCCATGCAATATTGATACAGAAACAAAGCACGGCGAGTCTCGTCCCACGTGACCGCTCTATCTCGAGCCGTAGTACCATAACGTACGGTAAATACGCTACGGCAACATTACACCATTATAGGCTAGTTTAGTACAATTTACGAATTACCGTGAAATATTGTGCAAATAAACAGTCATTATCATTTGAAAGCAACAACCAACGTTTTATGATATTATTAAGATAAAATACATGAGATAGTGCATACAGGAGCGATGAAAAAAGATGATGGGAAGACAGATAATACATTAATCAATTAAGTCCTCAATTATGAATAATTTGTTTTCCCTAAATTAATACATATTCATATATAAATATACGAGTATACAGATTCGGCGTTTCATAACTGTGCAGTGAATCAATTTTTTAAACATTTTTACTAATTTTTACAACACACAAGCAAGGTGCAAGTTACATGTTACAGTTTACCCCACCATCCATTATATCTTAGTGCATAGAGCTGTGGAACTGATTGCCTGCGGCTACCTTACCGGAAAGGTACCATCCGAGGTTGTTCATAAAAAAGTGAATAAATACTTTTATTGTGCTACATCTTCGACCGCATCGTCGCTTCAATCAGGTTCGATTTAAAAACAACTGTAGGTCTGCTTAGCTTATCCTACTAATATATAAATGCGAAAGTTTGTGTATGTATCAATGTTTGTTACCAATCTCCGTTACCAAAACGATTTTGATAAGATTTGAAATAGAGGTAGTTTATGCCCTGGATCTATACATAGGCTACTTTTCATCACCGCGGGGATGAAGAAAAACATTATGTGCAGGACACAGATAAAAAGAAACATTTCTAATAATAAAAAGCTCGATTCAACAAATTATAATGTCACAGAATACAGATCACACGTTTTTAATTTTCACAAAGTTATTTCATAGATTCTTATGAAATCTGATAAGAAACCTAGTTTTATACTTCTGTTAATAAATGTTCGAAACGGTAGCTTAGTTTTATTGCCGACTATTTGTTTTTTTATTGGGTCGTTGAGCAAAGAGACCGATGTCTCGGAGATCAAGAGAATTATAATCTGGAGATATCAAATCTGAAGCTTTATTTGAAGAGCCTAATTCGAGAATACTTGTTATTTTGTGAATTTGTATATTCTGTGACTTTAATTTCTTGTCATAAAAAATAAGTCAGATTTCATCATCATTATTACCAGCATCCCATGTAATGTTTGTCCACTGCTGGACATAGGCCTCTCCTCAAGAACGCCACAAGACATGATCTTCTACCTCACGCATCCACTTGCTACCTGCCGCCTTACGCAGGTCGTCGCTCCACCTGGGCGCAGGGCGCCCTACTCTACGTTTGCCGATCCGTGGTCTCCACTCTAGAACCCGTCTACCCCAACATTTATCGGTATTCAGATATCATGGTCAGAAAAATCTAATAAAATAACAACTCTTGATTAGTTTTTTATTTGACATCAAAGTAGGCACATTCTCCGTATCTGTATTTCTGAATGACGGAGATGGAAAATCCGAATACGTCAACGGATAAACATACTTATTTTTGACTCTAAGATAACCTATTTAATTATACTGTATCTATATTAGAACAAAGTGCAATTCATACATGTTTTATTGTAATTGTTAATTGTAGAAGAAATATCTTGTTGCCACTATATTTCTGAAATAATTCAAAATTTTAATTAAACAAAGTCCGACCCTATTCCTACCGATTCCAACATGTTTCTCCCATCAACCCCGCCATAACATTATCAAACAAAACATAACGACAATGCTCGAAATATAATAACAATATTTCGACAACACTAATTCCCTCACGCATACACACACGCCGCGCCCGTAATCGTTAATGCCGTCTATTAACACATATAAATTTAGAGATGCGAAGTGAATTTTGCAAATATCGATGAAAATGAAATGTAAACAAAGGGTACAGTCGACGCTATTTTATTGACGGGTTAAAGTGGTGACGTCGCAATACGTAGAGAAAACAGTAGACAAACTTATGACAAAATTAAAAAATATATACCAATCTAAAAAAAAAAAAAAATGCTTACATTTTATGTATTTAAGGAAAAGTATTTTGTAAAAAATTGTATATAATGTAAAACAGCTTTTAAGGGCATTGATTCTTTGGAATTTGTATTCATTTTGGTTTTTACAAATCTCAAGCATAAGCAAACAATACAAGTAAGTTTCAGCTCGTAGTTCTGCAACTGTGTTACTGTAGTACAGTTGCCTTAACTTTATCGAGGGGTTAACCCGGCAACACCGAGCGGTAGTCAGCAAAGAATATTAAAACAATGGCGCCGAGCTAAATACGAGAGGACAGGGGTGGTTATTACAATATTTGCTAGCTTCTCGTTATTTTTAAGTATCTGCGCGTCTGCGGTTCTCAAACTTTGTTGGTGTGATATATGGGCCAAATAGATTGAGTAAGCGGGGCGGGAGAGTGTAGGTTTTCATAAAGGGTTAAGAATAACAAATAAATTTAAAAAAATATGACCATCAATTTTACATAATTTTATCGATAATTAATTGGTAACTTTTATTTACACCTTCTACTAATTTTAAAAACAGCGCAAAATCTTCAGAAGTGGGATGATTTTGAAAGGGAAAAGTGCAATATAGGTACCAGTCTATGTGACGTCACAGAATCAAGTCATATTTTAAGCAACTTTAGGACGTAAAAGAACATCTTCTGATCAATATAAAGAGGCTTTCTTACCAAATACAATTTCCAAATATTACGTACATAATACACGTTAAGTAATACAATATTTCCCCCCCTAAATCACCCTACCCTATAAACAAAATGAAACAAAACATTGAGAGCCGCCGCACGGCGTCATAGCGAAACGACACGGGCGGTAAATTATAATGTTTTATGGTTTAATACTGCAGATAAGGCAAGTAAGGAGCCTATTATTAACCGTGTTAACCACCCCCGAGCCCGCACATAACCTGATAAGGGAGGAACAACAAGGGTTGAGGTGGAGGACCTGATGCGACTCCCTGCAAGGGATCTGCGAAACTGGTTCGAACTGGCTTTTGACCTTAAAAATTTTGGATGCAATAGTCAATATAATATATTCAGAAGCCTAATTTGATGCGTGCGATGGATCACGGTGATCACGGTTTCTCGTTGGAAAAGTTAAATAAGTGACCCAGAATAGGGGCATAGTTTGGATGCATAGGTCAAGGATTCAATGGCTGTTTTCTGGCTTGCGATCGCTGTATTTCGATATAAAAGTCGTCAGTCGATAGTTTAGGGCTTCTGTTTTAACGTGTTAGTTGATCAAGCGAAGCGAAAGCCTCCGACAAAAATGGGAAAACAATGTTGCTTGTGCTATTGTCTGACGAAAACTTGGGTTCAGTTGACCTTAAAGACATTTTGCAGGTAACTAGTTCCAAGTTCCAACACAGTTTTTAAGTTAGAATAAAAAAATATGTCAAAATTGGTCGAGAGGTTGTGAAGATATACGTGCCTTGCGAACTGCTATTTAAAACTAGCATATCACTTGAAATGAGCAGCATACAATGAAGAAAGAGAACTTATTGCTCCTCATACTAAGTAAGTTTCGAGAAAACAATTACCATTAATGCCATAACGTCACATTCGCCAGCCTTGCTTAAATTTATCCACATAATATGTTTACGCTATTTAAGACCACCCCCGTCTTCCCCTGAATATGATTTTTAACGGGCCATCCCCAAGTATGTAATTGCCACTGAATGCGCTTCGTAATGATTATTTATGTAGCGTGGAGGGGATGAAGGGAGGGTAGAGGGGGTGAAATTATTTTTTATTGTACCCGCTGTGCTGGCTTTGTATTGCAGAGTTGGGTAAGGGAGCCACTATTGTATTTTCCGTATAACACTGAAGATCTTCCAATGGAAAGTTTAGTTGCTTCCTTTGGCCAACTGCAGAGATAAGTTAGTTGGTTTGTTGTCAGCTAGGAAAAGAAGCTGTTATGAGAACAATGTGAGTGCAAGTGCTATTTTCGAAACTGTGGTGTAGTGTGTCTTGTGTCAAAGAATAAATAATACAAGTTACTGTAATGCGTTAAATTGTGCTGATAAGTATTTTCTAATTCAGCTACACCTTTAAAAATATATTAGTAACGTTTACATTTTTATTTAACGTTTGAATAGTTAGTTATTTTACTCTTACAAACCAGTTATTTATCAGTTTGTGTCAGTAAAACAAAAATGTGAAATCCGAAAAACTATTCAATGACACATAAAATAACTGTCACCAAATTATAGGCAAGTATAAAAAGTAACTCGTTTGACCTACTTCCAAAAATACGATTTCCAAGAGCCTGAAACCATTGCAGCTGAAATGAAGTGGTAGATCCCGTCGAACGCCAGCCCAATCGTCGGCCAAAATAAAAACGTTGCACATTTTGCGTAAATTCCCGCGAATTCGAGCTGTGCATAATGAAATCGTAAATCGGGCCCGCACGGGTATAATAGTGAAATATAAATCGGGCCGCGGTTTGGCGCCGGTGGATTGTTGGCCGACATTTTTGCGGGCCGCTTCAATCACGCGTTTTATAAGTTGGGCGCGGAGGAGTCAGTTTGTGTTTGTGGTTATTTTTGGTTACGAGATTAATTAAAGTATGAGCGCAAAGTATAAAAAAATTTGTATCTATCATTGCGTTTAGTTAATAACGATACAATAGGTATAAGTGAATTATTTAAAATTTATCAATTTCTTCCTTAGCCACTGTTATCTTATGACAATAATATTCGGACGGTTTTGAAAATTGTGACAACATAGAGTTGTACGCTTGTACGAAATTACTTTTCTGCTGGCCAGTAAATACATTTGATAGTTAAGTCATTTTTTTTTTGTGAGCATTAGCAGTAAGGTAAGTAATTTTACAGATCATTTTTTATTCTTAGTTGTTTGTTCTAAAAACAGTCATGTGTTTTATTTTCTAGACCTAATTATTTTAACTTTATCATCTTTACCTGAGATGTGGCATGATACAAGGATTTAAATTGGGGGTGCAGTTTTCATGTACCTAGATGCCACCTTTCATAAAACTTCACGTTAAAATTAAATATCCATCACTAAACCAACGTTCATCAAAAATTAAAAGCCGACAACCAAAATTTAAACGCCAAAAAGTCCAAAGCGAGAAGATTTATAAACTGCACCGACGCTAACACACTTTCACGTGTCGATGGATCCGCGTAAAAGCCTAAAAGCGGAAAAAATGACGAAAACCTCCCAAAAAAGTCTGAAAAACGCTGAAAAATAATGAAAAAAGCCCAATCGCGCACTGTAGGTACATGCATCTTCTCGAGCGGCTGACAAATGGGCATAAAATGGTGGGATGAAGCCGATGTTACACGGCGAGAATCATTCACCAATTCTGGAGCATAGGGCTGCCACCTGCGACGCGGCAGAACACTTCGGGCACAGTTTAGGGAATACTTACTATGTAGGATCACAGGTTAGGGAATACTTATTATGTAGGATCACAGTTTAGGTAAGATGTGGGTAGGGTAATATGAATGACGCGTGTATTTCTTGAATTTTTGATCATGAAATATGCTCTATTGCTCTTCTATGTATTAAAATTTTGTTCTGAAAGAATTTGGCAAAATAATATATTAGGTAATAGATTCATTATTTAAAAATACTTTGTCTATTAAATCGATTGCTTTTCGCGTGTGTAGGTATATTATTATGAGTATGCAGTTTTTGTATTTATTATAATTTTAATTATCTTTGAGAGGTGCGTGACCATTATAAAGGCCTTTAATTAAACAAGCTGGTAGCAATCTAATAACTATTATTAACATTCACGATTCAAAACTATTTCGTTTTTATTTAGCTGGCTTTGTATCAAAGCGTTAGAAAAATATTTTGTTTCTAATTTGTAATAATTGTGGATGAGTGGCCTAATTTTGTCTCACTTAATTTAATTAAGTAGGCCAAAATTAGTCCACTTATCGGCTAGCTTAACCAGCTTTAAATCTTCGGTAACCCTATGCTCAACTTTTTATCCAAACGCCATCAATAAAAAGCCTTTAAAAAAACAAAACCCGTGACGTCACAAGCTACGTTTTCGCGCCGACACACCGGCGAGCGAATAAATCAGGCGCGTCGCTAGTATGGAGACGGCTCTACGAAATAAGGCATTTTGTGCAAAGATTTTATGGCTTTTTGATTTACAACAGTAAAGTATACCATTTAGTAGATAATACCACAATATTTTTCAGTTTCTGTAGCTGTCAAAATATAGCGTTTTCAACAAAATTTCGCTTGTCCTTTCAGTCACATTCCATTGCAGAAACACTCCATAGACATACGGCACTCCAATTTATAGGTTACCTATTTGTTTGACATTTCGCAAGACTTCATTACTCAAGTGTCTCAAGCTGACATAACGACAAGCGCATCAAACGTTCACGTGCAAAATAAACGTTGACATTTCGAAAATCCATTCCTGTAGCGAAATATAATTGTCTACTCTTCATAAAATACTAAAACAATAACGTCGAATGGGCGGGACACATGTTTCAGATGAATGGCATTAAACTGCCACTAAATCGTGGCTTGTTAAATTTATACTCCACAACGACGTACGCAGCGCCTATTTATTATAATTTATTCATTAATGTATAGCAAATTCCACGTAAATTCGACGTAAATCAATTTACACTAATCATTATGTGAACAGATGTGTGTACACAGGAGGCAAATTGAACATAATTAGGTTTTTAAACTATTATTTGCGAAGCTAATGGTTAAACAAGTGATTAATATTTTATATGGTGTTATTGTGTAAGAACGTAATATTTCTCATGGCTCAGGCATTCCTCATATAAGTACTTATTATATCAGTTGGTGACGGTAAAATTTGCATTGTAATATCTTTATAGTGCCTACTTTACAAAATGTCATAAGTAATTAATTTTTGTACTTTATAAGGTAAATGTATCCATATAGTCTGAAATTAATGCGTATCGCGTCAAAATTTACTCAATCGATTGGTGGATTTTACATTTAAATTATCATTAACTATTTTTGTTTAAATTTTTGTTTTGTATATTTGGCGGACAAATCGCAAAAATTCCTAAAACCACAAAAACAAAACATAAAGCCATCTCCTTGCTTGTAATCCTGGTGACTTTGACAGACACTGAGCGCATCATGGACTCGGTTGATCAACTGGTGTCCCAGTGCTGCCCTCTCGTTCACTCACTCACTCATTCATTCACTCCAACGTCGGGTCGAGTGATCACTGATCACCTTACGTCCTTTAGCGAAACCCGATTCGAAAAACGAACAAAACTCTTGACGGCTATCTTTTGAGGTTTTAATTTGAGCTGTATTTTAGGGTTAATATTTAAAGCTTGGCAATTTCTTTTTCAACTACGAATCAAAGTGACGTA
The DNA here is from genome assembly GCA_949125135.1 of Alcis repandata. Classification (NCBI taxonomy): domain Eukaryota; kingdom Metazoa; phylum Arthropoda; class Insecta; order Lepidoptera; family Geometridae; genus Alcis; species Alcis repandata. The sequence goes on along the minus strand of OX421226.1, from coordinate 870,213 downwards.
GCGAGCAAGTTTTTGTAGTTGCTTCAAATTGGATGTTGTATAAGTACTTATTTACAGTTGAATGTAAATTAGTCCTGAAAGTTTATTTGTAAAATCATAATTAAAAATATGTTTAGCGTTTAAGAGTGACCAATTCCGTTACCTACGTAATATTTGGGATTCTATTATTTTTTTTATACGAAGACTTACCCTTAAGTTATTAATTTATTATGTATTAAAGTAAAGATCATCAACATCATTCAACATACATTTTTCTAAAAATACCTTTGTATTTTTTGTCTTTTCATTTTGTGTTTTTATTTTCAATTTTCGTCGTCTCTTATGCCTCTAAGACCCAAAAAACACGATCATTGTTTGTCTCACTCGACTCGTCACTCCAGACAGGGTGGTCCGCCTGGCAGGTGTCGTTGACAAGAGTGACGAGTGGCGGAGTGACGACGACGGGCGCGCTCCGTCCGCACTGACGTAAGGTGACAGTGACAAGCGGACACAGATTATACAAAGTGGATCTCTGTTTAATGCAACAAGAAGAAATGATTGTACTTATCAGCAAGAAGTTATTCTTACTAGTCTGGCTAACGAAAGTTGATACTGACAAAGCGCGGCAAATTTAAAAAATATCAGCATGGCAGCCCTAAACTGAAAAGGAAAGTTGGAACAACTCACTTTTTATAGTGAGTAGTGAGTATTTTATACTCGCACTCCACTCTTCAGAAGTGGAGTTCAGTTAGCCAGACTCTAACTTAATTTGTCAACCCCGAAATTAGAAGTAAAAGTTTAACGGTCTTTTTTATGAACCTTTTTTTATCGACCTATGCCCAGGCGTCACCATGTCCCACTCATGGCAAAAGTCTCTCCATTCTTCCAGGCAATGCGGTCTTTATTAAATACTAGCTGACTCGACAGACGTTGTCCTGTTTTAACGATGACTATTTAATTCGAATTGGTAAAAAAAGCCATTGCGTCAATTCTATGTCAAATGTCAAATGTCAAATGTCAAATGTCAAAAGTTACATTAAAAAAATTTACATTGTCCAAAGCGCTAAAGTTAAATTATGGTTTAAGTATTTTTAAATTTTCTAATTTTTCATGTTTTTTTACTATAAATTGAGATGTGAGCTATCCTATCTCCTAAGTTAGATCGAACTGCACACGGTGTGCAAATTTGATTGAAATCGGTTAAGTAGTTTAGGAGTCTATAGCGGACAAACAACGTGACACGTAATTTATATTTATTAAGATTTTTTACAGGTGCAGGGGTGACGTAGCTGTCAAGAGTGACGAGAGTGGCAAGTGGTGATATGACAAGGAGAACGGAACTGCTCCGTCATCACTGACTAAAGGTGAGCCAAGACTTTATTCACCAATAAGAATTACTTTTGAAAAATGTAATTTGGCGACTAGAAAAGTTATGGAAAGTTGGTGAAGTAGTAAAAGTTGTTCATAACCATAAACAATAGACAAATATTTATAGACAGCACGCTTTTAAGTTTGTTTTTACCACGAATTACACTGTATGGTCGTAACGTAACTCGTAGTACGTACGGAGGTGACAAAGAAAAGTGTGTCAACAGATCCGTTCGTCCCTTGCTTGTCTTACAAAACGGGAATTTTTTATCTGGTGTAGGGCTTTGTAAATATTTTGGATTTGGGGAGTCACGCATCTAAGAACCTGGGTAAGGTTAGCTTTTTGTGAAATAGAGATTGTACTATCTACACGTAATGGAACTACATCTATGGTATCGCAAAATAGTGCTTGCCTACCTACTATATTACACAGACCGGTTTTTTGACCAGAGTTAATTTGATATTAAATGAAGACCAGCGAAATTGTTTAAGACTCCTATGCCTTATATATTCCCTATTCCTTTGACTCAAACTGAGACTGATATGGAAAAGACGGGGACATGAAACAATTCAAGCAGCTAATCAAAGATATTTCATGGTAGCCAAAATTATTAAAATGAACTGGCAACACGAAAGGATTTCATTACCTAAATAAATCTTAAAACTTTATTTAGTAATAATCTTTATCAAGGTCCAAATTATCATTAACTGCTTTATTAATACTTAACAACTGCAACTCTTATGACAAAGCTACAAACCACAGGTTAAATAATAGTTACTAAGAAAACGTCCAGCGAAATTCTAGCCAATTTTTTCCAGCTCCCGCAAAGTTTTGAGCCTAAACCATGTTTATAGCACAACTAAAGAACCGTAGCGCGGAGATAGTTGCCATTACAATAACTTGCCAAGTTTCTCTTTATATTTGTTTTTATAATGAAACCGAAATGAGAAAAGTAGAGTATACGGCTATACGGCTATGTGCAAAGTTTTGTAATTGCATTCTGTGATTGAGTTCGGATCGTAAACGAGGTGATCTAAATCAGGTAACATCAACGAAGATGATTGTGTTTTGGAATGCATAGAACGTGAAAGCTTTAATTATACTGAACTATTATATACTCGTAGTTTCAAACCACCTAATTTCAGACAATAGTTATTCTAATCTATAGAGACAAAGAAATGAAAAAAGCAGCATGTTAAAGATTATGAGATAAAGAAAATGTATAAAAATTATATTGCATAGAGAATATTTAAGTATTTCGAATCGCAGTATTAAGAACCAACTTTTAAGTTGACTCTTGAATAAAATAAGTACATACTTTAAAATCTAAGCCCATTATCATAACCCATAACCACATACAACAAGTAACACAAGACCGGAGGCATCACCCGAGATTACGCCGCGAATAAAATAGTTCTCTATAAGACGTCTTAACATCACAGTCCGTATTCCAGTCACGTCGATCCGAACTGATTGACGGGAGACACCCCCCTTCTCCTAACTAGGGGGGCTATTGGGAGTCACCCCCTCGACTTGACCTGAGCTAGAAACATGTGAAAAATGTCATTAATGCACTCCCGGGGTGTAGTGAGTGCTTATGGCGATTCTATGTTATGTTGTAGGCGTGCTGATAGGTCGACGGGGTCAGACTTTATTTAGAAAGCTTTTACATGCGTAGTTTATAGATTTACAAGTGCGAATGCCTTGTCGTATTGTGGGATTTGACTTTGTTTTATTAAAGAATGGATTTAAGCCTCGCACCAGTTTTATTGGAATGTACATACAAAGTGTATATTGGAGGTTTAAAAAAACGTACATTTTTACATTATCGTACACACTATTAGCTAAATCCTAAGGTTTTCTAAAATAGATTGCTCTTCTCGACAAGCGCGCCAGATGTCATACCTACTAGTTTGTAAACGTAAAAAAGTTTATCCATCTATCTCATATTACACTAATAGATAGTTTTTTACCTACCTTGAAAAAAATACCTTTCTTTTGGTGACGCAATTTTATCTTACAGTGTACGAAGGCGTGTTAAGGTTACTTAAGAGAGCAAAATTCAGCAGATTATTTTACTCACACGTCTCTTCAAGTTTGCGTACATAATGAAGTAGCAAGAGCAACACTTGTCCATTTCCCGCGACCGTCAATCCAGAGTCCACTTTTGCAGCATGTAAAGTGCGGTCCGAAAGTTTGTTAATTCTGTAGCATTTCGAGCGACGTCGAACTACTTGTACAAGTTTGGATTGCCAGCAGTTTGAATAAATAGCCTGGCTGAGTCGCCTTGTTTAGCTTGTCTCGCTTTTTTGGCCTTTTTCGTGCCAAACTTGGCTGTTGAAGTTTGACAGTGTATTAGGAATTTGGCCTGTTGGTTTGGTTTAGCTGTCTAGTGAAGTTACAAGTGATTATTTTGATTTAGGCTAATTTATACCGAAATTGCAGTGCAAAAAGTTTGTTAAAATCTTTATTACTCGCAAATTCTTGGTTAGATTAGATTTGTATTGTTAGTAAACTGCGTCGCAGTGTGGTTCTTTTAATAAACATAATAATAATTTAGATTTGAATTATTATTTCATAAAGTACAGTCATAACGCTGGTTTTATCATTCTTAACAATCTCATTATTAATCCCAAAATAGTCGTCAAAACTTACATCCAAAAGAGACGTCATAAAACCTCTTAACGTCGCGAGACGTCTTAACAACAGTTGGTGAAGTCTTGATAAATTAACTCAACCGCGTAACTTCACTCGTCGGGCCAATCCAACTCAGTAAACTTAACAAAAATTATCTAGGAAAAGATTTTGTATACTTAGGAAGTTTCTAGAAACGTCTAACTGGACTATAGCATTTTGTGAGACTACTGTGTCTGTTGTTTTCTTCTGAATAATGAGGAAGGAAAGTTTCAAAAAATTCCATTCATTAAGTTAAGCCTATTTGCAAACTGGTTTTAATATGTTGAAAAAATGTTTTTGGTAGCACTACTTAGTCTTCAATTGTGAAAGGTTTACTTAGTTTTCATGCCGCATTACAAAATACATAGTTGTAAAGTTTGGTAAAACTAATCCTTGGAAGTGTCAATGACCTTCAAATATCAGTATCTGGTAAATACACCAATATCAAATCCAATCCAGCAACGCTATACAAAAGTGTACGCGAGACAATAAGTACTTCGATTACCAGTAAGAGTACCTACAGCTAGGTATAGTAGTAGCTATAGTAGGTAGGTAGGTAGACGACCCGACCCGCAGTGACATACCGTCAATATAGTCGCAATAACGCAAAAACTCCAAACAATAGACATTAATAAGACGGCGCTCGCAAACGGCCCCGGACATAACGGCCGGCCGTCCTGGGATGCGCTTATTAAAACATTTTCACCCGGCAATATGAGTGCGGCCCGAGCGGCCCGACGTGCTACAATATGTGCCGCAAACTCGGGCCGCATGTGACGACCTGTGGGAATCGCGCCGAGAAAACTTCATTAACTCCGGCGACCCCCCACCCCCAGTAGGTACGTCCACGACGGACGGGGGACGTCGCCCGTCCGCTTATTACGCCTCGGACGTGCCGCGAAATCGAAGAAATGTGACGTAAATACGTGAAGCGTTCGAAAAGAATCGTTCCGCTGATTGGCCGGTCTTTGTGCTCGGCTGACCGTTAATTTGATCTGTATCTGAGGGTCCCATTTTTTCGGTTTATTATTGATGCGATCGGCTTTGCCTGTGATGGCACGAGTCGTGTCATGAGCGGCTATCAGATCCGCGGGGCTTGTGATCTTCGCGCCTCGCTTGAAGCGCGGACAGACAACACGCCATTACCATTTACTTACAATAGAGAATAAAACGCACGAAGCTTATTTTAGAAAAATACCGATCATGAAGTTAAAACGAGTCAAATGGGTGACCGTTTTTGTAATCCGGTCCTATTGTTTACGGGTCGCAAATAGCCGCAATTAGCTCTCTACATTATTTCTGCCTCTATCACTCTAATGACCAAATCAAATCCTAATCCTAGATCCTAGAGACTATCTAACCTATCAGATCCTACGCGAACGAAGTGACAGAATGGTGAAAAATTGTCTTAACCAAATTAAAATAAATGCAAAAACCCAAATCAAGAAAAACCCTAAATACTTTTGGACATTTATCAAGTCTTTACGTAAAAATAGTGGGGATATCCCGGACGACATGTTTCTTGGGAACCAAAACGCGCGGGGTGGTCAAAATATCGCTAATTTGTTCTCTCAATATTTTCACTCCACTTATAATGATCCTGGTGCATCTCATCTGACCGTCGAAGAGCCCTCAAGTCATCATACGTCACTAAGCTCATGCTACCTTTCCGAGTCTGATGTTTTGACCTCACTCATGTTGCTCGATGCAAACAAGGGTCCAGGCCCAGATTCCATTCCCCCTTTATTTCTCAAATCTTGCTCATTACAACTCGCAAAGCCTCTACAAATCATGTTTAATAAGTCTCTCTCATGTGGTGTATTCCCTACTAAATGGAAGTCAGCACATATCACCCCGATTCATAAAAAAGGTGACCTAGCAGACATATCTAACTATAGACCAATTTCAATTTTGTCATCTATGGGCAAATTGTTTGAATCGATAATACAGAGGAGGATGCTTTTCCACTTAAAACCGTTATTCATCCCGCAACAACATGGATTCTTACCAAGAAGGTCGACGGCATCGAACCTTCTTGGTTTTGTCAGTGACATAAATGATGGTTTTGAAAATAAACATGAAACTCATGCAATTTACACAGACTTCTCAAAGGCGTTCGATGTTGTCGACCATAGGTTTTTAATTCAAAAGCTTGGTCACGCTGGAATTTGTGGCTCGTTGTTACGGTGGTGCGAATCCTACCTCCAAAACCGCTCTCAACTTGTAATGGTTCGAGGATTTAAATCCCTGCCAAGACAAGTGCCTTCAGGGGTGCCACAGGGGTCTCACCTCGGTCCACTTTTTTTCCTCATTTTCGTTAACGATTTGTGCAGCAGAGTAACATCTAAATATCAAATGTTTGCAGATGATTTAAAACTTTACAGAGAGATTTTCACTCATGATGATACAATTCTTCTGCAAAGTGATATAGACACCATCAACAACTGGTGTGTTCGCAACAGGATGATGCTTAACACGTCGAAATGTTTTTACTTAAACTTTTCACGGAAAAAGATTCCTGTAAAAACCATTTACCTTATCAACGGTATCCCCATAACGGAGGTCTCGACCATGCGTGACCTAGGTGTCATTGTTGATGCTAAGCTGAATTATCGAGAGCACATCGATTTTATTAGCAAAAAGAGTTCGCGATTGTCAGGGTTTGTTATACGTCAAACAAAATTTTTCAATGACAATGAGATTCCTATCATCCTTTTCAACTGCTATGTCCGCAGCCTTCTGGAGTACTGCTGTCCCATCTGGAGCCCTTCTTATACTGTACACATAAATCGTCTTGAAAGACTTCAGAAACGGTTCATTTATCATCTTACCTACTCACGCAAACTTTGCCGTCATCTTGAGTCGTACGATTCTAGACTTAAACATTTTAAAATGTCAACTTTGGAGGAGCGAAGAAGAATAATTGATGTTGTTTTTTTACATAAATTGGTTAATGGAATCATTGATAGCCCCAATTTACTAGAAAGAATAAAACTCATTGTTCCTCGCTCTTCCAGTCGTCTACATTGTAGAAAAACGTTCAATCTTCCATATTGTCACGCAAATTATGGTCATCATTCAGCTGTGTATCGAATGTGCTCATTTTATAACAGCATTTGTAGTAAAACCGACATCTTCGGTTCATCAGTCTCTTCTTTTCGGAGACTTTTATATTCAGAGAATTTATTTGTTTAAAATTGTAATTTTTGTTTATTTTTAGTATTTTTGCTATTTGGTCTTATTTGTAAACAGTGCACAACTATTTTCTTAAGTATGCTGTGTTCACTCCAAGAAGGACGTACACACGCGACTATTTTTATATACTTTGTTAGGTTTTTGTCAGTGTATGTCCAGTTCTGTGAACCTAATAAAAAAAAAAATAAAAAAAAAAAAAAAATAAAAAAAATCAATAACAGTGAAAGAGAACGTCCAGATGGTCACGGACGGTTAAAAACGTTCTGAAATTGTACACACTTCTTGCACACAATACTTATAAAAGAAAATGTGTACCACACTTACCAGATAGGTTGGTAACTCAAATACCCTTCGACTGTTGAAAGTCACCTTGTGAAGCTTATAAAATGTCGCAATATTAAATTGACAGAATAAATCAGTGTCGTATCATTTTTGGCGACTGACTCATTTTCATTAAGAAGTATGACACAATTTAAATATTGCTCATATCCTTAATCCTCCGAGACAAATTGTAAATCAATCAAACCCATATAAGCCGTTTACATTTTTGAAATTTTGACACCAAATAAACATCTCGTTTAAATTGTTTACAAAAATATTTCTACATATCAAATATCCCTTTACTCTCTACATCGAGTATTAAATCAAACAATCCCTTTTGATATATTTCACTTTCTTGAATAAAAAGATTTCCTAATTTTTCACTAACACAATTTCACCAAACTCGTCATTCGCTTCACGTCGGTTTTCTCGGAAGGACCACACAGACGCTCACCGTCACCGGTCACTGTTGATGTACGGACAGTGTAATTGCCAGTTAGTATTGAATGATGGACCGAGAAAATATTGATGGTTAGATGATGTATTGAAGGTAGGACGTCATTACATTTTTAGATTCCTTTATTATTTTATGGGGAACTTTATTTCTAGCTATAGATAAATTCACAGTTAGTATTTTTGAAATATTTTCTTATCTGACACTCACCCACTCATTGCGATTTCAATTTCTTTAGAAACAGCTCTCAGATATTGGTTCACGAAACTGTGCAATATTTACACAAAACAAAGGACATGGATTCCCACGTGAGCACTGTGCCTGTCTCTCATAACCTGTTAATTTAAATACATGTGTGTTACTTTCTGATACTTTTGGATAGCCTAAAGATGGTTATAGAACAAACACTAGAGCCCTATTGCTCAAAAAGTCATTCGAAACACGACAGAGCTTTGTTACCTTTAAATCCTTCTGGAGGTAATTCATTGATCAGTTTTAGTGTTCAGAACCCTCCAAGGAAAAAACCCTTATGGTGATACTCTTGTGTCTGTCTGTCTGTAGGTCACAGCCAATTACTATTTTGTACTACGTCTAAAAACGAGTCTAAACAGAAAACCTCGCTAGCCATCTTCTTTCCGCCGATGATCGTTGAGTGACATCTAGTTCCACATCTCATGCCAAAGAAAATAGCACTCGGTTCGCTAATCAATCATTGGTAAATCATTCCTCATATTGTTTTCAACCACGAAAATGTGAGCCAAAAGTATGTAAAAGTAAGTATTTTTGAGTGAGACGTACTTCGACTAAAAACTGTACCAAAAAATCTGAAGTTTTTATTTTTTAGGAGAATATATTGTATTTTAACGGTTTGTATGATCGTGTAGCCAGACTAGGCAACTCAGCCTTTACAAACTTACTTACTTACGGTCATTTGTCTAATGGTAAGCGCTACTTCCACCTCATAATACGAGCAAAAAAAATGTCGATGTGACAAGAGTAGTTACAATGCTACCTAGATTTCTTAACATCACAATTTTGCAATATGATCTGAAGTAACGTAAAGACGGCTTTGAATCCTGATTTTCTTTTCTTAGATTGATAAAAATATCTATCTGAAAATAAACCCTTCAAAATGCAGCACTTTATAATCCGAAACCAACTAAAAACAACGAAACCAAGATTGAATCTTCACGACAAATGGCCCGGCACGTCAATCACACGTCATCGAGTGGATATCTGTCCGTCTGTCTGTCACACCCGACTCTGGGAATCCGCTTAATCTTTATTGACGTTTCTACACAACATGACTGTACACGATTTTAAACCTTAAATTGAAAATAATAAAATGAGGGTAGGTGAAAATGTAAGTTGGGCTTTGCGAAATTGCAAGTTTGTATGTTGCATGCTTGTTGAGCAATTGTATGTTTTATTGCAATGTCGTTAGGTGTGAGGATGAATGTAAATGTTAGTTGGTTTTATTTGTATGTGAAGTTCATTAGAAGCTCGTCTTCTAGATAAGTAGACAACGTCTGTTATTTTGATCATTATTGATGGTTCGGTTATGATTTTTTTATAGTTTGAGTTGTGTGATGTCAGCTACTTGTTTAATTTTAATGTGGGATGCATCGACGCTTTGAAACAGAATGGTAGTTTGAAATCAATTATCTATTGTAACTATTTAGACTCGCCGTGCTCTACGGTTTTTTCTACAGTTAAACAGTATCCATAAGCAACAATAAAAGAAATTGTTTCTAGCAAAATAACAAGCAAAGTAACAACGTGACAAACTCTTCATAGAGTCTGGTCGGGTGAGACTGCAGAAAGTGGTAGAAGAGCAGAAAGTTAAAGTTCTGAAAAGATCATCAGCTAAGCGACTGTAAAAGAATGTAATTGCACTTGTATTGATTTATTTAGCCTCAGAATGCAATAAATTGAACACTACGCAATATAACACTTTACAAGGGCAATGATGACAACAAGCCCAGGAAAAACGACGGATTGTGACCCGCATCGTTTTGTAAAAGGGCAAGCCGGATCAATGTCCCGGGAATAGTGCCTCTGGCAACGTGCTACCCTGTCGTCCCTTGACAAATCCTGGAGCCGACTGTCAAGTACAGAAACCCTACATATCCCAGTTGCGTTCCCAACGCAGCCAGGTATCTTTGAATACTTGCCCTCGCTATAAAAAATATTCCTTTTTACCATTTCGGTGTGGAACCCTAAAAAGCCAATCTCACATAGCCTATTGCACCCAAGCAGCCTGGTGACGATTTCCATAAACACACCAGCCAACAAGCGCAAGCAGCTTTGCTCTACACTCCAGCAGCACCAGTTCCCAGAGTAAATAAACAGACGCATCGCTGCGCCGACCTTACACTTCACCGGATCACTGTCAGACGAGATACGTTTTTTGCTCTACTAGACTCTATTGATAGCTTAATGTGGATAAGACTAATGATTTGACAGCTTCCTTATTCAGAAACTTGTTTTTATTTTTATTTTGGAATTTGATTTGTACTATTTTAAGGTGAGACGAGCAAGTCACTTGCCAGATGGTAAACGCCAAGGTTGCTTATAACTCATATAAAAATCTTATCAAAATTCTGGTTAAAACTTCATGCAACAATACATTCCGTTTACAGTGGGGGATAGTACTATTTAATTTCACTGAAAACATTGCTCTACAATCTACAATCCAAAGTATTGTAATACTTGTACACTTCTGCTCGGGGCTCGAATTGCCGGTGTAGGTTTCTAGGCTTACTCTCTTTTTAGATCTCTAGCGGTCTCTTTTCTACGGAAACCACTACTGAAAACCAAAACACCACAGGTCAAAAATTACTTAAAAAATAAACTTCACAACATTATCAATTCACGAAACTTTTCACATATTTCTAAGTCAAGTCAGATACCATGACGCTCTTTCAGATACCGTCAATTATTACAGTAAAAATTAACCACATTTTGTGACTAATCCAATTTCATTGAACGCCATGTCCACACTCAGCCCCAACCTTGACTGCCGACAGTGGGCCCGCGTTGATTGATAGATGTTGATTCAACGCGCATTAGAGCCACTACCTGCTCTTTATTTGCCTTTATTGATATTTAGACGTAACTATACTATATAATATTCATCACCTACGGATGTAGGGTTGTCACGAGAAATCAGAAGTCAAAAATATTTGTTGACTATAACATTGAATGTTACAAGTAAGTCACGTTTACAAACAATTATATTATTTGAGAATTAAATTAAACCTAGTACTACGACTTTACTTGAGTTAACTAAGATGTTCGATAACTTTGTCAAAGTTACTGAAACTCTAGCCTTTATTTTTAATAGTTACGTTTTTTGTGTGAGTATGTTGTTTTATTATATTGTTACACAAAACTTTACGAAATTCAAACGGTTTTTCTGTTTCATTAATTACAAAACATAAATTCCTAAATAAATGTGCGATAATGTCACAACGATCTTTTTTAGGCGAAAAGTCAAAAATTTCAGAAAAAAAATATCGTAGTGAAAACGTGTGTATAGAATAATGCCTATGCAAATAATAAAACAAAACGTGTGGGTATGACAAGAGTTTTGTACATAATTTTTATATATTTTGCCTTTTAAATCAATAAGGAGATTCCGAAACCAGTCTTCAAAATTATCTTTTTAAATGGCATCCCTAATTTTGACAGGACGTCATCATTCTCGAAGGTTCCAGGATGATTGAGGGCCGTGTGGGCAGTTCATTCAAATTAATTAATTCGGATTGATGGTTTTCATTTAAAAATATTTTATCTAACTTAAAAGATACTTGATGAATAATAGTGGCCTTAAATAAGTTAATGAGAGGGTGCATTTATTGTAAATACTACTAAAACTGCATAAATAATTATGAATATTGAAGTAATGCAATAAAGTTTTACAGATCATCTGCACGAAGGACAAAAAATGGATTCAAGTGTACTTCCAACGGTCTTTTTGCTGTGTAAATAATAAATATTACAGGGATAGGACTGTAATATGCTTCAAGTACTTATTTACAAATACTTTCGAGTTATTGCATTTTACCGGCCTTCCTTTCCCCCTCGCGCTTGAACCTCTCCCTCCCATATCTTCCACAGATAAACGTCAGTCACAAAGGACAGCTTTGTACCTCGCCGGGTAATCGGTCATCTCGGCTCAAGGATTGCATCGTCTATGATTTCAGCTACATTGAGATCTATACAGTGTATAGATTTCTGCTGACTGGAGACTGTATGTAGGTATAGTATACTATGCAGTAGTGGCTTAATCTTCAGTGTATAGAGTTACCGTCTAGCCGTAAAGTTGGGTACATTGAGGAGTGTTTTTGTAACAACTAACATGTTTTCTGACATTACATAGAAATAGCTAATTAAAGGGGTAAAACACCACTCAAATTCTCAGACTTAAACTAGAAAACGTTTTTAAATCACGTGATTTCTTGTTCATCCTTAAATTTTTAATTTATAGCGTTTTATCTATAATTTTATTTTAAATTTAAATTTTGTACAGCCTTGACTCCAGATCGATTTTACACTCCAATTAAAATAACTAATTACCAATAACACCAACTGACGCCAATTATTGCCAATCATTTATTAAACTACCCACAAAAAAAAACAAAATTCCTCAATGTCACATTCAAAAACGGAACGCCGCAGTCACACGGCAACCAGACAGGGCCAATCAATCAACCGCCATTTTAATTGATTACGTCATCCAATCAATTACCAACTGATCGTTCCAAATTCAAAACAGGAAGACGTGATTCGAATTGAGAATGCGATTTGGAACTGTCATTGAGTTCTGATTTTGAACATTGATGAAGGAATTTACGACGTCTTGTCTGGATTTTAATTACTCCATGAAACCATTAGCTGACAAGTATTTATAAAGGGTGTATTAAAAAGCCGAAAACACTTTTCTAAGCTTTCTAGGCATTCATACTTCTAAACAAGTTTCACAATTAGCTCAACCCTGAAATCGCAAATCGCATCTGCTCCATATATCCCGTTGACCCCTTGTGTCAATGACAAATCTCTACGTGGCTTCATGCATTTGTAAAAAGCTAATAAAATGATTTTCTAAGAGACATTAAAAATTCCTTCAACGAGTAATAGGGGGTCACAGACTCAACAGCAGTTACTACGAGTCGCGTGGCGTGGCGTGGCGTGGCGTGTGACGCCGTCTCTCAAGTTTTTCGTCGGACGTGTCACTCCAGACAGGTCGATACGTCTGTCACGCGGACAAAGACTTCGCTTGTGTGAGTTGAATACCTTGTTTTAAAGCTGATATTTTCTGGGCGAAGACACACGTCCAAATAATTTGGGAAATTGGGACCGATTTTTAGGGTTCCGTATTTATTATACTAAAAACATGAGAACAGAAAATTGTTCTAGTTATATAGGTTATAAAGAAAGGGTATGCTAAGCTGAAAAAGGCTCATAGTACTCATTAACATCATCATCATGAACATCTTTTACTGACCAACCCGGAATTTGCAAAAATCTAATCAGCTGTTCCATACATTTTGTCGAGTGTCATTGACATTTTCCTATGGAACAGCTGATTTTTATTTTTTTTATTCTATGTTGGTCCCATAGTAAAAGTTGTTCATTATAATAAGTACTATGACCCCTTTTGGCTTAGCAAGCAAATACATAATATATCTATCATTCTTTACATTTTACAAAACAGTCAATAATTAATTTAGGTATGTTGCAATCAGGGGTTTCTCAAATTTTCAGTTACCTACCAACTAGCTCTTATTCACCTGCATTTGTTGTGACTACTGCCGATGTGTTAATTATGTTGGTCTGACCTTTCTGTCTGTCTGTCTGTCAGCGACTCGATCAGCCACTCGAGCAATCACTGAGCTGTAACACTTTTTATCAAACGAATAAAAACTTGGTAAAAGAAATTTGATTTTCAAAGATCAAAGTTTGAAAGACTTTTCTAGAATCTGTTCGCAAAAACTTATAAAGTCTAATAAACCTTTTCTAGACCAGTGGGTCGATTCTAAAGCTATCAAGATTGTTTTTGTCCCTGTCACTCCCATGTCCATCTCTATGTGAGTGACAAGTGACAGGATTAATATCCTTTTGCCTGAGATTAGGCTTGCAGTGTTACCCTTATTAAAACACGTTCACAACATATAAATAGAAGGATAACTAATTTTAGCTATAGATGAAATCTATTTATTGTTCACATAATAAACAATGGTATTAAAAAAAGTTTAACAATTCAAAATAGATGAAAAAAATGTGTAATTGAAAGTAACTAGATATATTTCATATAAAACATTAAAAACCTACGTAGGTAATCAAATTCTTTGTCAACTTTTTGCTAATGACAAGTATCACACACCAATATAAAACAAAGCATAATGTACGAACCAAAAACCTTCAGACGAATCCAAACAAAAAAAATAAGTCGATTCCAGAAAACCTTTAGACGTTTCCAGAAAAGCTTTTGACGATTCCAAAAAAGGCTTTAGAAGATTCCAAATAAGACCGTTACTTTTTACAGGTTATACCATAAGGTGTAAACTATAACAGGAGTCTGTCCGTTAAAATGGATTTAATCATTGTAAAGTCTCGTTGCACAGGATATGCAAATGAATGGCACTTCTTTAGGCTATATCGCTCCCACGGCGCCTTTCCTGGCCCTAGTTTAGTCTAGAATAGTCTGATCTAGGCAGTCTAGACGCTGGAGTTGGAACTAAGATATAAGACTATCTCTTAACTTGTTATCTATTTTTATATACCTTTTTGAGTTTTGAGTTTGAAACAATTGAAAGGAAACCTATTACACTGTAAAATATTATTTTCATTTAGTGAATTTTTGTTTAAATAAAAGTATTAAGTAAACGTTTTAAAATCTCTAATTTATCTATTTTTACTCTACAATTAGTTTTAAAAACATTTAAATGTTTGGCTGTAGATCTAGACATCTTCAAAAGCTGCCAAATTAGTGGTCATTATTGGCATATTATATCAAATTGGAATGCTTATACTCGTAATTTGTAATGTCAGCTAAACTTTGAATTTAAATCATCTTACGCTAAATATAGGTACAGTTGAAATAACAAGTCAAGTAACCATCAAACTCTCAAACTAAAATCAGAACCACAACCTGTATTTCCCACAAAAGCTGCACCACGCAACCAATAGCACCAACAGAACAAAACAAGCTCTAGTATTAATAATCGCATCAGAGCGTTATCTGCTTGATCAGGACTCGAACCCGCGCCGACCGGCTGATTGATGGCGCAGCGAGTGAGCGGCGCGGGCGCAAGGTGTGCCGATTGCAATGCTACGTGCTCTATAGATCAGGATGACGAACCTTTATAGTTCCTTGTATATACACATATAGACCCTTAACAGACCTTTATAGATCAAAGTGCCATAAAATGAGGCCAGAGACGTCAAACGAAATCCTTGTTACCTTCGACTTTGTTACATTTTTCTTCAGCCAGCTTACCTGTAACAAACACCAAAAAAACATAAGTATGTATAACACAAAATTATATGTATTATGAACTGACTAATCCTACAAAATGTATTTAATTAGACAACATTAAAATCACATGGTGAGGCGTCTTCGGTTTGTCATAGGTGACTTTATATCTCGTGCCTTCAGACGAAGGTGATGATTCATCACTGTCCTGCATCTCTGATGCAAATCTAACATAGGATTGGTAATTTAACCATAACAAACTTATTTAACGTTAAAATAGTATGAAACTAGCTATAATCGTATCGTTCTGCGCATGCGTCGACGGCCTTAATCAGACGTCGGCGCGCGCGCAGCCATCGTGTCAGATTATGTAGACCCGTGACAGGCGGGGTCGGGGTGACGTGATAGAGAAGCAGCGGGAATAAACTTGTAGCGTTAGAATAAAAATGAAGCAGTAAATAGACCAATTACAGATATTTTTATTAATGAATATGAATAAACTAGAGACAAGAGAACAAATGGAGATCTATCCGTTTTCAAGATGTTTTGGAAAATTAAAATAAATATTTGTTGTTTGCAACGCTGCAGAAGAAATAGGTCGTAGTGGAATTGACTCCTTTCAGGCTAATCATGAGCTAATGAAATCTAAAAGGTACAATTTCTGCACGTTGATTCTCAGGTAGTCGACATATTGGAAAAATGTACAAGCATTCCTTGATGTTTTTTACAAGAACTAACTTTGGCTAGTGGCTAAGGTTTTTAATAATTTTGAGCTACCAGGAAAAGTCTCCATAAATAAGTTCAGCGGGTAACAATAATTAAAACAGGTATGTTCGCTTGCTTGCATCGTGATCCGCTCCCCGCTACTCCTATGAGCTCTCGCTCCGCTCATCACCCAGTTCGAACCTAACATAAATGCATCATCCCACCTGCGCCACCATTCAGGAAGTCTTCTCCTGTCACAACAGCTACAGACAGACAGACTGGGACTATTTCTATACATATATTAATATTGTAATGAAAATAACAAAATGTGAAAATAAAAAAGGCCATGCACAAATAATTTTTAATTTTTTTTAGGCCGCCGCGCCGTAGCCCTAGTTAGACCTAGGTCGATTGCCCTAAGTGTCGGAAGTTAATACAAAAAATACAGAAGTGGTAGATCAAAGTTTTTTTTGATAGGCTTGCGTTTGTGCCATTTCGCCTGATGGTGAACAATGATGCGGTCTACTATGGGGCTGACTTGCGTAGCGATTCTGTCTCGACTTGAAGACATACATAAGAGTAAAAGAAAATAAGTAGCACGTAATTTAGTGTGAAATATTTCAAGTAATGCCTTAATTTATTGACAAAATTGACAATATTTCCATGATTTGTTCAAAACATTGTATTTATCTAACAGAATCAGCGTTATTGCATTGCTTTCAATATGCAAGAAATAGGGAAAATACGTGTTATGTCTTATCTGTTTGTATTTATCCATAGATTGATTTATAAGTCCTATATTTAACTTCTATTATAAAATTAAATTAAGTGATGATCTAATACATGTTATTTACTGAACATTACACACACAGAGATGGAAATTTCCAATAAAAATTAATAATCCTTTTTATCAACAAAAAAATGCCAAATAATCGTCGAACTTATTTATTTGCCTCAATAATCAATTAACGATAACTAGAATAGGTAAATGATATCCAAGATTGATTGACAATAAAAATATGTGTATCATTTTTCGATGATTATCATTGATGAATGATATCCTTGATCAATAGATTAAACAATAATTCGAGGATGATAATGAAGTAAAGCGATTTAATGATAATACTGCGGGAAATATTTTGATAACGGGGATTACCTGTACCTATTACAGGTGTATCACGTAAATGATAAGTGTAGTTCATCATCTTTATCATCATTTATCTTTTAAATCATGTTTTGTGTTGTCTGCGGTTCAGGGTTGGGATGTTTGCGCAAGCTACGATAATTAATATAATCAATTTATTGTTTTAGATTTCAATCAATGATGATAAGCTATGTTGCTAAGGTTATAGTAAACAGGCAGAGAGAGCTTGCTTTTTGAGCTGAATTTAATCGAGAGTTAAAAATGAAAATTAGAAATCGACCAACAACGACGAAGCATTTCAAAAACAAATTGAAACATATTCACCAAATCACAAAACAGTAACGCTTAAAAATGAAATTTAAAAAGTTAAGCGACGAAAGTAATCTGTTTTCGAAAACAAAAAATGAAAATGTTATTTTACTTCAAAAACTGATCACGTTAATATATTTTCTTCTTCATTTTTAACACACCAAACAAAATAAAAAAAATAAAAAAAAACGGTCATAAAAATGGTAAAGTTACTGTGAAACAGTGACCTCGTAAACACCAGCTGATTAAATCAAGATTCAATCAGACAACTGACTGACGACTCTGAAACCAGACTGAAAGAGAATACTAACAAATATTCCAACTATACTTAGTCATAGAAAAGAAGAACTTATACAACCAGCTTGATTTGAATAGCTTTGCTTGATTGAATTAGTGGTTGGTGATTTTATGAAAATAGATTGACGAGACTGACATTGATCTAAGGGCGGTCTTACACGATCAAGCTAACCTTCAGTTTAAACTGAGTTTATTCAGAACTGTATCATGTTATTTGAGTACACGACTTTACGGCTTCAAGGTTATACGAATATTCTAGACTAAAACCATTTAAAATTAAGAACTCCACGTACGTTCATTTCATATATGCGTCCGGTAACATTTACACAGCATAGGTTTCACTTGTTAAATTGGGTTTTGAATAACACCCATAATTCGTACTAAACTAAACGTCATATAAGTAAGTTATGCTCAAGCATGTTACGACTGTTTTTGATCCCGGCTACTAGTAAACAATGAAAGGTCACAGTGACAATGACCCCGTGACCCCGCCTGATCCAATCAAGATTCAATCAGAATGACTGACTGCCGCGACATGTGATTGACGAAATTTATTAATGTTCCATTTATAGTACAAGAGGGAGCGATTTATTTTCCTGGCATACAATTTTATTGATACAAAATAAATATGACAAATGATGTGTCATATTTAAGTTTTTATTGAAATTAATGTTGAAAAGTGTTCAAAGAGTACAGTAGGAGAAACATAGTGAAGTTGTTTAAAATAAGTAAAATTAATAAATAAATATTTATTATTTATTCGGGCAGTAGGTACATTAACTTTTAATCTTGGAAAAGATAGAATGAAAGGTATTCAGCTAATTCTCAGGCGGCAGAAACATATTTGTAGTCTTTGCGAACCATTTCTTACAGACTTCTTACAGGGCAAATGGGAGATTAATCAACTTATATCTCAGGGTGACGAGCGCAGTGCTGTGCCGCGCAGGGTCTTGAATTCTGCGAGTTCAAATTTCTGGGTGGTGCAGACCTGTTATAGGCAAACGTGACGTTTAACATCAGGCGAGCGATTTGCTCGTTCCGTCACTTAATCACATAAAAAAAAACTAAATAGAATGGAGTGATAAAGAAACTATTGACTATAGATAGATACATAGATAGATAAGACAAACTCTTTATTGTATGGAGTATTTTTATCCTAGCAAATAAGGGTAAAATAATATAGAAACTTTAAATTGCTTGCGAACAATTATGAAATGAGCGCTCTCCTGTATTTATATAAAGAGCTATGATGATGATGGTTAAAGCTTCATATCGAAGCCGAGCTTCCGTTGGTGTCACTTATTATTTCATTCCGCAAACAGTTTATTATCCTGGTAGGTTTACACATTCTACTTTATCTGTAACAAATAACGATCAAAATCAATATTGCTTCACAGAATAAAATACAGCTCACATATCCTTATTCGAAATGTAGCCGCGCTAGTTAATACGTCTTTACGTCCTAAATTATTGGCCACTCAAGGTTTTATTGCCGCCACACATAGAGTTAAACAGAACTTTCGCTGGGAATCGAACCGGCACCACCTCCACTCGTGTTTACAACTCCGACGCGGCGATATATTCCGAATCAAATTGTCGACCGATCATCGTGTCTTGGTCTCTGCCTCCTACGCTATAACTTTACACTAAAACCACTGAAGACTAAATTAAATCTTATTGCTGGGGAATAAAGTTCACGTGTACTGAAAATAGTACATTTGTGGTTGAATCATTTGCGACCTTTTAATACCTATGCGTTCCTGGTACGCGAAAATCATAGATGTAAATTGAGGTAAATAATGACACGTCAGTTTGTTAAAAGGTGTCAATCCGTGTCCGTAACTAGAAGCGTAATTTCAAGGTATTCCCAACTTGCATAAATGTCGTCGAGGTGAGGTCATCTTGATGACTACTAAAAATTTAATTTGAACAACTGGTACTTGCCTAGTGTAATGTAAATGCAAGATAACTACGAGGAAACTATAGTTTCAGAGATAATTTTAATTTTATTTTATTCATTGATAATGCTTGCAGTTGTCATCTCGCCTGGTGGTAACCAATGATGCGGTCTAAGATGGAGCACAAGCGCCTAGAAGGAACTGATTCATTCACAATCCTCTGATGCTCTGGTTTTCTGGTCGATAAATCTGTGGCCAAGAGCTTGACTGTGTGTCGGCAGTCTTGGTATGTTCTCCGACTTTGACCCCACTGTCATTTGCTGCTAAGGCCTAGCTTTATCAACTACAAAAAAAAAATCTGCAATCAATCATCTAAATAACGATCTCGACTAAAAATGGTTAAGAAATAAACTTGGTTTGAATTTTTGTTTTATTTAATGCTTTGATAGAAAAGGTTTATTGGTTTCTATAAAAGAAAGAGAACTTGCTTTTTAAACTTCATAATTTTAAAGTATTATTTCCATTCTAAAGCATCCATCTTACCTATCGAAAGCGCTTATTTCCCAGCAAGGATAATAAGCACAGTGGGGTGAACCACGTCAAACTTAGACAAAAATATGAGCAAAAATTACACGGGCGGTGTGACGGGCGCATGACGTATACAGTCCGTCCGTCCGTCCGTCTGTACTCGGTACGGACGGCGGACGTGCGTGTTCGCTTTGATTTGCTTTTATCTGATCTGATAATAATAAATATGAGTAAATGCGAGAACGTTGCAATTGTGGCAAGTAGGTAAGGTACGGGTCAGAATGTTAGCAAAGTTGTTCAGATTTCTTCAAAATTTTACTTCTAAAATTAATTCAGCAGATTGAAAATTGAAAATGTTAAATTGAAAACAGCGCAGAAGGAAAACTGAAATTAAATTATTTATATTTTAGTGATAAAAATCAAACTACCCACCCTTTTGAAAATCACTTTATCACTCTCGCGCCGCATTTCACGCGAACTGATCACCGCAAATCACAAACGAATTTCACGTTGTCCCTCGAGGGCATTAAATCATTATAATGCGGGTGAAATAGCGAAGTGGACGCTCCACCATCAATCACACGTCAAGCACGCTCGCATCACTAATTACAAACACACCTCGCATTAAAACGATGCAACGCGTATTTTAATTCATAATAATATCGTGTGCAAAATTAAAACCTAACTTCACCAAACGTAACTGAAAGAACAAGCAAACGAAACACAGACGTATGAAGTTACAGTAGAGCGCACAGTAATCAGAAGTGGGATGAAGTTAGCACGTTTTGCGCGAGACTAGTGCTATCGCGCCCGCGCGCATTAAGTCTCCAGTCACTCTCAATCACTCAAGCTGTCCAGACGTCAGTCATAAGCAAGACGAACGGGGGAATGTCGGTGGCCTCCTTTGAACCACCCCCTCCCGCCCGCCGGGTGAAGGGGGGTGGTCAGCTCTTGAAGACAATTTACTGAACAAGTCGAGCCCGCAGTCCGGCTGGGATTCGTGCGCTGATGAAATTTATTTGAAGGAACTTGTGTTGCACTCCTGTTATGGGATTTCCATGGCAACTGTCGCAAGTTACGGTAAAGAGTTTATTTCAAATAGGAGTGGCGTGCTTTATTTCTCTTCTGAGTAGTTTTGAGATAGAAGGATGTGACACGTGTCGCGGAGATAACATAAGATTTGTGCAGTAGAACTGTTTTACTGGCAGTTGCAGTAAATATTGTTCTGCAATGAAATATTTATGTGAGCTTGAAAATTTTAAAGCTTCAAAATAAACACTTTAAAAACAAACAAAATGGCTAAAGAAATATCTACGATATCAAAAACTTCGCTAAGATTCGTTTACAAACTTCTACCACTACATTTAGTTACTTGTAATCGAACCATGAAATCATTCTGACTCACCAATATTAAACCAACACAAACTCTAAAATATGATCATCAATTTCCTCCGAACCCAAATTAGCGCCAACACCACCAGCACTGATGACATGAACATCAATATCAAATCACCATCACATCAGTTCACGACAAAAAAACGCAACAAAACTCGGCGGGTCTCAAACGGTGAGTTAACATCATTATCGGCGACGGACTGCCCCCTCCCCTTAAGGAGAGAGGGGGCAGGGTGAGGGGGGTCTCGGGGGTGCAGGGGGGCGACACACGTCGCTCAAACGTCGCCAGCAGACGGACGTCTTTGTCGACCGTCGCTTTATTTACTCCAGTCTTTGGAGCGAGTAGAAGTGACAGCGGGTTTTTTGTGGCGTCTAATTAGGGGTCTTGTGTGAGAAATTAAATGTTTTTGTTTTGGGACTAGACAGTGGGCTGGTGACGGTTTGGGAAGTAATGTTTATGATTTTTTTGCCTGTAACAAGCATGGTCAGGCAGGCTGAGTAAAAAATGACAACCCAGAAACTTAACTAAATATTACATAACAACACAGTATCCAATAAAAATTATTTGTAACATCCAAGGTACTAGACATTCTAGAATAATCGACATTGTTTCTATCACACTAATATCCAAAAAATTACCAATCTGACTTTTCAACATTAGTGACAGTGACAGTAAAAAAAAACTTATCTCATAAGAAATTTCAATTCGTTCTTCTACCAGCCTCTTCTAACAGTTTGATAACTCTACGTTCAGTTGATTCAATCAAACTTGACAGCTCAAAGTCGATGTGGGTCGGACACTGGTACTGATCATCGACTTTTTCTCCCTCGCTGTTATGAATAAATAGAGTTTAATAAACGGCTATACATTTTTAGATCTTAATTTGGTTATATCAATGACTAAAAAATGTTTATGCACAAAGGGAACGGAGAATAGAAAATTAACAATGTTTGTCTACAAAGAAAAAGGGAATAGAATATGAAATTATGATTGCTTGAATTCGGAGAAATGTTAAAATGAATTTAATTAATTTGACATACAAACATAAAATAACTAACAACTTATCACAGTCATGACTTAACCCATATTATCTATTCAAAAAGTCAAAACTTACTGTTAAATACTTATACGCAAATTTATTTTATTTCTAAGCAATTTGGAACACAACTATAATTTTATTAAAACCTGAAGTTAAAATGCTCAATACCTTTTTTATCACTCAGCTTTATATCACAACTTTATTGACAGATAACAGCTATCTAATACTATTCTTAAGCGGCCTCCAGACTCCCGCGAGATTCACGGCGTGAAGTCGCGCCGTGATTCGTGCGCGAAATCTCGCGCGTACGACGTCGGCTACACATTCACGCTAGGTTCACAGTATAGTTCGCGCACTCGACCACGATGGACCCCGAAATTGCTGCTGCGGGACTTCTTTAATTTAATTTAATTTAATTTAATTAATTTAATTTTAATTTTAATTTAATTTCTTTAATTTAATTTTTTTTCTTTAACTTCTTTTCTTCTTTTCTTTTTTTTTACTTCTTTTTTTTTTGCGCATTAGCTATTTATAACTACGCTTCTGTCAAGCTTCTGTCAAATAATTCTGGAAAATATAATATAGCCTAAAAATATATTAATATAAATAATATAAAATATATTATAGCCTCGAAACACAACTTCACCAACACTACCGCTCTCGACACTCGACGATGCACGACTGAGCGGCCTGCGAATATGTACCCAAGACAAGTTCGCGGCAAGTTCGCGGCCCGCGAGCCCTTTGTCGCGGGACAAAATACCGACAATTTTCGGGGAACGAGGCGCGAACCCGCGAAGAATATGCGAATCCAATCTACACTCACGGTTCGCGGGAAGTTCGCGGCTTCGCGCGCGATCCGCGCGCGAGTGTGGAGAGGCCTTTAATTATAATAGAAAAACATGACGTAATTTTATCTCAAAAGCGAATCTGCATGACTGCACTCAATCACAAGAAACCCTCTCCTATTTAATTGACGGTCCACTCCATCAAACGAACCTTAAACGCAGCTGCAAACTTGCAATAACAGTAAAATCAATCAATTTTCAACTCTAAATCAATATGACAAGGGAAAAATAGAGGCAAAGAAAGCTGACGTAGAATTTTCTCGACAAATACAAAATGCAGTTGCAGCTGTTGCGAACAATACTGAACCTTATCTAGTTCAGTTGAAAGGTCACGTAAGGTGCAAAGCGAGTAAGATGTGCAGCTGTCAACAAGAAATGTCACGTATCACAATGGAAGTGTCAGAGAGAAGACGCCCGAGTGTCTGCAAGTGTGCGTTCGGAAGACGTTGTGGAAAAATATTGAAACGCGCTGTATTTATGAAGATGCAGTTTCTTAGATAATGAGAAAAGGTGAATGACAGGTGTACAATTTTATTTTACTGAAATAGTGTTGAAATGGCATCTCGCATGATGATGACGAAATGATTGTTGATGCATTTCTATGCTGTTTGTAAAACTGAAGAAACTGAGGAACTGAGAGACTAAACCTTCTAAATCAACGTGGTAAGATTATTTGGTACGACAGTAGTCACACAGATAAACAAGACAATAGCAATTTTTGGCAATCAATTTACTTCAAATGGTACCCTAAAATTTCCAAAAACTTACTACTTTTCGACTTTTGTCACATGAACCTAAATGCAACGGACAAGTGACCATCCTTCTTCCAATGAAAACAATAAACGATGCAATTGACAAATTGGTTACAGATGTCGCGGCGACGGCAGCTCGCGACTTTATGTCCGCGAGGCCGGCGCTCCGACCCACCGGGCGCGACGTCGGCTAACCACTGCATTATTTCTTCCGAGCCACTGGGCGCAATATTTAACGAAGTGCTTATCAATACTTTTGTCTACTTTTTATGAGACTGTTTAAATGAGAATACCTAAAAAATCTTTAGCTCAACTAAAAAGTAAAGCTAAGGAAAGTAAAGTTAAGGAAATGAAATTGATTCTACCGTATTCTAAACAAAATCTAGCTCTAATAGTAATGAAAATGCAAGAACCAGCAGACAGTGAATTACTTTTGTAGCAAATGCAAAAAAAGAAAAACCAGAAAAATCGAGACACTGTTCCTTTTGCACATGTAACAAAAAGCTTCAGTATGATATGAAGACAGTGTCATGAAAGACGTTTTCAAAATCCTAGCTAAAAATGTTCAAAAACTAGCAATCGAGCATAACATTAACAACCATAGATGACTTGCTACCAAATCACCAAGACTCAGTTTTAGTAACAAAGAACAACAGCTAACTAGCCCAGCGTACGCCCTCACCCATCCGTCAGCCGTCAAGGTCTCGCCACTGCAAAGTAAACGTGACAGGTCAAGGGTCGCCCCCTCCCCTCCCCTCCCTACTGCCCCGCGCCACCTTCGGGCGTGAAATATATTATGTTTAAAAAGTGAATTATGTGACTGACTGTTTAGTAGTACGATTAGGTGGACTGGGTGGATTATAGACCTAGTCTTAGTAGTAATAAGAAAGTTTGTGAGATTTAATCAGCTGATCTCCAACCATTTTCATACTCTATAGTCTATAGACTGGTACTTTTTTACTTATTCAAAGTCGTCTTTTTTATGCTATTGAGTGACGAGACGAGCAAATCGCTCGCCTGATGTTTGCCTGTTTGCCCGTAACAGGTCTGCGTAATGCGTAACCCAGAATTTTGAACTCTTACAGTCTTCAGCCGTGACTCAGCAGTTGCAAGCAATAATTCCATATTTCTTCGACATTGTTTATCGAAGCCCCAATAACCATCTCTGGCCATCCATCAGCCGTCAAGGTGGCGGGCGGCACGCGACAGGTCAAGGCCCCCACCGCACTCCCCCCTACCTCCCCCCCGCAAGGAGGGACTTGATTGATTCCACATTGACGTCTACACGTATTTGACGAGTGTGCACGCTCGAATGGTCTTGGTAATTGCTTTTTGAAGACCAACGATAAAGCACGGAGCGTTTTATGATCATAGAAAAGATGGAGAAGTCGCAGTTCTTGAAAAGATGGAGTCACTAAGTCATAGTTATCGAAAGGATAACTAAGTCGTAGTTCTTGTTTATCAAATTATTTCACCAAAATTTTAAGGAATATACTATACATCAATACGTAGTGCTGAAAACCTTTGTGATTTATTTGATGAAGGAAAAACTTGGTGAAAGTTGGTGTTGGTGCGATAAGAACACTATGTCTTGATTTGAGTTAGAAGGATTTTATTTCCTTTTATAGGTTACCCAATTTGAAAAAATATATTTACGAAAACTCTACTCTCTACCCTAAATAATGCAAGAGTGCAATGTTGTGTGTGTGTGCGTGTTCTATCGATGCATACCAACTTATTTTTTGAGCCATTGACTAATTATATTTAAGCATACGCACATTAAGATAAAGTAGCCAATCACGAGCTGAGTTCAAAGTAGTTAAGAAAAGAGTAGACAGGTTTAATAGACTGAATAGTAGTCAGCAACTTTTTTTTTTTGGCCTTTTCACTAAAGCAAACCTGAAGTATCAAAACAGCTTCATCTCTCTACACCTCTGGTGAAATATTAATTCTCATCATACCGCGGGTGATTGACGGGTGTCTACGCGGGATATATCCGTCACGGGCGCGGTAAACACCCCCCGACACCCCCTCGCACCCCCAGATCACCCCCGGGGTGTGTAAAGACGGCAGTAAGCGAACTGTGACAGACTCGTTCCCTAGGGTTTGGAGGTAGGTCATTGTACAACGTAGTTTCTTGACATGATCTCTGACCTTGTAAAGTACTTTAAATAAACGTAGGTAATGGTATTTTTTTGACTAAAAGATAGGCAGACGAAATAAAAAAAACTGCCGGCCAGAGGTGGCTCTTACTTGCTGAATATAGGAAGCAATGGCTTGAAATAGAGAAGGCCTTTACCCGAAGAGGGGTCCTTGTTCCAGAATGATTATATAATTACTGTGTGAATACCATTCCATGAACAACAGGGTGAACAAGGCTTTTTACTTTATTTTATATTTATTAGACTTACATCACAATTTATAACGAGAAAATTAAAATATTTCTTGTCTTATTTGAACAAAATATCGTTTTTGTCTTGATCTTGAACTACTAACAAAAATATTAACTAGCTATATTTACGTAACTAAAATTTCGGCCTCGCAACAATACAGTGTACACTGTACAGATAAACAGGCATTTTCATTGGCAAAAACGTAGTATTTTCTTTAAACATGTATCACTGGATAATCTGCACTGTGTCGCTAGCCCCCGTCTGCCCCACAAGTGGGATATCTCAATCTTTAGCGCGATTTATTGATTGATAGATTGATTCCGAGGTTTAGAACGCCTTATTTCCAACTCGGGCCAACATCCAGATGGAAACTTTCTTAGTTTATGTTACGAGGAAAATGTTCAATCAAATATTTTCTTATTTCAATATTTTCGTTGCGTTTATTGGCTTTACCGAACTAGCTGATTTTTAGAGTAAATTGATAGGCTTTTTGATGTCTAATATTTTATTTTATTTAATCTAGTCTTCTGTTCACTTCAAAAATACTAAAAGGTCTTCTATACATCTGGCTAGTCTTTGCCGGTGTTAATTAGTTACTGGTTGACATTGATTGACCGACTGCACTTGACATGATTCAACTCGTCGAGTTACATTACCTGTACGTTGCTCGTTCGACGACATTGTAGGGGATTGAGAGTAAATTCAGCAGATTAATGCATTGTCCTGCATTCAAAATCTATAGTTTGTAGGTACGGGTATGTTTGTCAGTGAATGACTTTAAAACTTTTTACTCGAATTGGAATTAAATTCACTCTATACAGGGTTATACAGAAAGAGTATGCTAAGCCGAAAAGGGCTCATAGTACTCATCATTATGAACAACTTTTACTATGGGACCAACCCGGAATTCGCGAAAAAAAAAACTCAGCTGTTCCATACATTTTGTCGAGTGTCGGTTTTCTATGGAACAGCAGAATTTTTTTTCCGCGAATTCCGGGTTTGTCCCATAGTAAAAGTTTTTCATAATGATGAGTACTATGAGCCCTTTTCGGCTTAGCATACCCTTTCTGTATAACCATGTATGTTCTAACTGGTGTATGTTGTTGGAAAAGTACAACAAAACTTTTTTTAGGACTTTAAAGTAAAAATGCTGTAAATTTCAAAACAGCAAATAAAACCGTAGGAGACTGCTAGCTTTGTTCTGTTATAAATCATAACCGGTCACCCAATCAAACAACAGACAGACAAGCGTGCAATTAAAATATCCTTTCTGTCAATTAAAGCCAAAACTGTCAATCAGCCAAGCGACAAACTGACAGTTCAAGATTTATCAATATGAGTGTCAATCAAGGATCAAGATTTTTAATTAAGTATAATATTTTATTCGGATCAAGTTTACCTTTAGACGCCTTATAAGTCTCGATTGAATGACAGGCCTTACCTGAAATCAGAGAAAAAATGCTGTAAGTTGACAAGACAACTTTATACAGGGTGTGGAAAGAGACAAATGATTTTTGTATGAATAATCAACAAAATAAAAGTTGAAATAAAATAGACCTGAATGAGAAATACCCAACTGAAGCAACAGTACCATCAAGTGATAAAAAGTGGTCAATAAAGTTAATACATACGAGTAGTTCTAAAACATGTACCTACTCTGGTCTTATTGCTATGAACCATTTCTATCAGACATCTCAGTCAGAATACTAACTTAAACAGCTCTACATAACTAAACCCAATTCGAAACCCACTGAAAAATCAAAGCTGCAGACAATTCCCGTGCCTTCCCCCGATTCGATAAAAGGCACTGCAATTCGCCGGCCGACTCAAGTTATAGTCACTTGCGCCGCTTCGTTATTGCCTTAACAAAATGGCCTATGCGCCGTCTCCCTCTAGCCCGTGCCAACACCCCCATCCATAGAGCCATAGAACAATGCGGGTACACTAAAATTTTATTCGCAGCACACGTGGCCGCGGACGCCCTGTATAGTGTATAATGCAAACGTACGCTAACTAAAAAGAAAGATAAGTGCATATTTATACTATCCGAACGCGATATTTCGCCGCGACCGTCAGTGTAAAGTGTTCGATTACAATTTAATGTCGAGATGGCGGTAGCGCGCGGGAAAATTTAAATCTTAACCGCTTTTTCGTACAGGCGACTTTAGACCTTGCTTGCTTGCAACAAAATTAAAACTCGTGTGTGCTATTCGTGATTTGTGGCGTTTTGATGTTGGCGCAGAGGTGGTGAGGAGGTCGTTCTATGCTGCATCCAAGTCGAGGAGTCAGTAGAATGTGACAGGGCGGTAGTTCGATATTTTTTTTAATAGGCAAAGCAACAAAGCAATATGTTTATTGGTCGGTGTCTCATTAGACCTGGTGAGAGTCTGAGTTCGTTCGATATAAGTTTACTGGTTTGGAAACGTGTTTGTTTATGGTCGATTTGCGTGCGCCTGAGCCTGCTACTGATATTACGATGCACTTATGAAAATTGAAATAATTTACGTCATATTTTATCTAACTAACCTTGTGGGAATTTGTGTTAGATTTTAAAATTATGCTTAAAAATACCGTGTAAATATTTAATGTACATTTTTGCAATGTTGGGTAATTTTAACATTCCTTATTGAAAAGATATGGAGGAAAGGTTTAGACAACACAATGAAAATATTACCATTTAACTAACACGGACGTGTGACCGCAGGTTGCATTAATAACTGAGCACAATTATGGTTTAAACGAGACCCTAAAAGCCTTAAAAGGTTTATACGAATAAGCAGTACTAGGCATTTCAATAAATAAATTGTCTATTCAAAATGATAATAGGTACATATTTTTTTATTATTCAACTATACAGGGTTATTCATAAAGGGTATGCTAAGCCGAAAAGGGCTCATAGTGCTCATCATTATGAACAAATTTTACTATGGGACCAAACCGAAATTCGCGAAAAAAAATCAGCTGTTCCATACATTTTGTCGAGTGTCATTGACATTTTTCTATGGAACAGCTGATTTTTTTTTCGCGAATTTCGGGTTGGTCCCATAGTAAAAGTTGTTCATAATGATGAGCACTATCAGCTCTTTTCGGCTTAGCATACCCTTTATGAATAACCCTATAGACTTGTGTTTGACCACAATCTCACCTGATGAGAAGCGTCGATGTGGTCGAAGATATAGCATGCTTGTCTAGGAAAAATCTTTTTACTCTATTTTTGAACAACCCCGGATTTGAACAACATTTTCAACTTGTAACAATCCTTTATCTAATAGATGTAGTAAATGAGAAAGTTTATATGATTGGAGGTTTTCTAATTGGAATTTGGTATGGAGACTACTACGCTACTTTTTACCCCAGAAAAATTACAGTTTCTATAGGATTGCGAGCGAAACCGTGAGCACAGCTAGTTTTAGCATGAAGCATTAAACAAATGACACTCATAAATACATTAGTCGATAAATCTCGCTTTCTACGCCGCGACAAGTTTTGAGGCTTGTATTTGAATAAATCAAATTAGCGTGTTGAGACGTTTTTGGAGATAATCGGGCGATAATCAGCGAGTTTGGCGCCAACGGTCAGTTGTGTCACGCGTCGCAGAAATGGCTACTAAATTATGAATATTTAAAATCTAGCGATATCTCGTGACTTTTACCTAAACATTGAATTTTTCTAAAGTGATTATACTGTAAAATAATCGACTTTCGTTCTGGTTGATGTACGAGTAAAAGCTGATGTGGTTAAGAATTAGCCACGTTTTTTTGTGAGTTTAAAATGCAGATATTTTCTACACATATAATAGGCCCAAGTTTGAAGGCTTTATAAGACAGATCTAAATTTTCTAAAACTATTGGCATCCTTGTCTAATGGCTTGCAATGATAAACACAGATATATTTTTAGTTAGTTTAGATCTGTCTTAAAATGTCTTCAAACTTGGGCCTAATAAACCCAAGTTTGAATGTTTTTTAAGACAGATCTAAATTTTCTAAAACTATTGGCATCCTTGTTTAATGGCTTGCAATGATAAAGACAGATATATTTTTAGTTAGTTTAGATCTGTCTTAAAATGTCTTCAAACTTGGGCCTAATAAACCCAAGTTTGAATGTTTTTTAAGACAGATCTAAATTTTCTAAAACTATCGGCATCCTTGTCTAATGGCTTGCAATGATAAACACAGATATATTTTAGTTAGTTTACATCTGTCTTAAAATGTCTTCAAACTTGGGCCTAATAAACCCAAGTTTAAATGTAAAACTATTGACATCCTTGTCTAATGGCTTGCAATGATAAAGACAGAAATATTTTTAGTTAGTTTAGATCTGTTTCAAAATGCCTTCAAACTTGGGCCTAATATATCCTTTAATTTAAAGGTAATGCACTTAATTAGTTTTATAACCAAACTATATTCACAATCTTATAATTTTATAGTGGAAGTATTTTAGTCCAAAGTAGAAGTTTTATAGTATTTTAGTAGAAAGCTAGTAGGTATCTATCACAGCACAATCACAGCAGTAATTAAATTAAAGAATTAAATTTCACTGACCCATACAAAATCACCTTCCGTCTTTTTTGTTTGTATTATTTGTTTTGGTGGTAACAAACATTTCGACGTTTGCATTTATTAGATATTAGTATAATATGAATATTTATAAATATAGTGTTTAATAGATGCAGTCAGGCAGCAGGAGGTCGTCTTTAATAGCTATCATAATATTAATATGTGTGTTAATTATTTTCTTCCTTTACCTAACTTCTATATTGACCTGCATTTTCTACAAAGAACTGGTATAACTAATTTGAATCTATTGTTTTTTTAAGTAAACTGATACGAAAGAATTGAAATCATCTGCGAATCTTGGAAGGTAACAATTTTAGAGAACATGTCCAATTTAATTTTGGAAATAACCAAATTAAGAGCTATCAGATTAGATGGCAAAATACAATATTGCTTGAAGGCATTTATTAATCCAATGCGATTGAACTTTGACAGCTTTCGTAATAGTACAGCAAACAATCGCAACTCCAAACTCTATACTCCTCTACCATACTTCACCAGACGAAAATATTTCAGTCACGCGCCAACCCTGGCTTTAAAGAGGCTCATTGATAAAATTCGTTCGGTTAATAGTTAGGGGTGCGAGCTGTTTACATTTTGGAGGTCATTTTTGAATTTGGAAAATTTTCGTAACTTTAGATAATGAGTAAATATAGTGCTAAAGAAGTATCCGAAGTGAGTGATGAGAGTGAATGAGGTTGACCCCAACACTACGCTAGAAATATAGCCGGGAAGAGAGAAAAAAAGTTGTGTAAATTATGAAGACAAAAGGTTATTTTTATCGTAGTAAATGAAGAATTAAAAAGTAATGTAGAATGAACTTTAACAGGTCGGCAAAGTATCCGTAACGCCTCTGGTGGTACAGGAATTCACAAGCGGAGATAATCGCATACCATCTGGCCGCACGTTTGCTTGTTTGCCATCTAAAGCATAAAAGAAGTTTTTTGCATAAAACTACTGACTGCTCGCGTTCATTTGAGTATCGTTTCCGCTACGCGTGGAAATGACTCACTCATCGCATACCGGAGGACATCCTCGTCCTAATTGATGTTTATTTTGATATACACGGGGATATCAAAGAGGTGTCGAAATGTATTAAAGCAATCATTTTATGAGTTTTCGTCACTTTGTAGTAGGTATGATTATTTATACATATTTAGTGTATGAAAACTGTCAGCACTGAATGTATGTAGCTTGTGTGTAAATTGTGTTTCATAAACTACATTCCATAGGACTATATTACATACTTATTTATAGAAGTTTAAGTAGAAAAGACGTACGAAATAGTAGACTCATATTTTTAAGCTCAGTTGTGAATTGTTTGGGATTGACTACAACAAATTCTATTCGTCTGTTTTTGTTTCCTCTGCCTGCTTTATTAATTTTTCATAAGTTTCGAGACTAAGCAATCAATCGGTTA
This sequence comes from Alcis repandata, assembly GCA_949125135.1. Lineage (NCBI taxonomy): Eukaryota > Metazoa > Arthropoda > Insecta > Lepidoptera > Geometridae > Alcis > Alcis repandata. Next base: position 837,456 of record OX421226.1, on the reverse strand, counting down.
TGATAACTTTGTACATTACAAAAACATGGACAAAATATTCCTGCTGCTAGAAAATATATATTTTACGAAAACGACCTCAAAATCACCAAATAAAAATGATTGAATCCCAAAATAGGAAGACTTTTAAAACTATTAGCGTAACTCTTCCATCTATGGGTAAATAGGTCCAAGACCTGCCAAAAACGTATCATATCTGCCATTCCAATGCCCCATTCGATTCTATTTGAGTGCTTTATTGAATTTACAACCTTATAATCGGGCCATAAAGTCCGATGTTAATTCGAGCTCACGTCTGCACTCGCGGCTGTAAACACGTCGGCTCGTGACGGATAGGCACCGGAGGGTTTGATTTCGCACTTGTAGTGTAGGGGACTAAGAGCTGATGGGATAAGGTCCATGGGACCTCAGTTAAGACCTAACTAAACTCGTACTTGACAGATTTTAGCAGCGATTTATCCGTGTTATCTAATAGAAATCTAAAAGCTTAAAAGTACAATTTGATTATATTTATTTTAGATTCAATCTATTTTATTTTGAAAACTAAAATACATTCACCTAATTTAAATACGCATTCGTGTTTTGTGCCATTTAGAATGATTGTTCTAAGAATCAAATACCTACAGGGTGTTGTCTGTGAGTAATTGTTCATAAGAAAATATTAGTTTCTGAACGAATGCTCGCTACATACGAGTACGTATGAAAAAAAAACAAACATTTACTTGGATTGTATTGATTGTGTTGTACCTATTTGGAAAATATTTAGTGCCATTGCAGTGTAGAAGGTGCCATTGTATCATTTTTCTACTACAAAGGCACTAAACATTTTCCATTACTTTGACTTAGTGTAATCGTATTTTTACAAAGTTTAAAGCTTTATGTAATTAACCTTAGTTAAAACACCTGCAACCTCTCCCTCTATCATCACATTAATACATTATCGTCTTTTATACGTATCTTTTAAATTAAAACTTGCGTCGTTTGACGCGTCGCGACATATTTTTTATTGACATAATATATTAGTGACATTTCTGGCGTCGCACCCGCTGAGTGATGATTATTATTTGTGTTTCGAAATACATTAAAACTCTTGCGCAGTTTTAGTGGAGTTTTATTTCCGTTTATTTGTTTTTAGAATGTAACGGCCGGGGAATAGACCGTAAAAATGTTCTAGAATGCGTCGGTAGTGGAATAGTACTCATAGTGATTAGCATTTGCATTTCACGCTTTTTTGTTTAGGAATTTTTTGCTGTCAAGAATTTTGTGGTTTCCTGTGTCGATTAAAATGCTTTTATTTTTATACGTTTTCACGTTATTAAATATTTAAACATTAGCTTTGAGCTTTTTACTAAGCTGTTATATCCAACTTTTGTTCATATAACATAGTGCCAAATTATGTTATACTGTGTTAAAATTTTACAATTGAATTACCACCCATTTCAATGTTATTCAGCAAGTCTCATCACATCGTGTTACAATTTGTGACTTTCTTATCTCACTCCTTTTCAAGAACTAAGAATACCCGACTATATTGGAATATAGACGAGTTATGTAGGATGGCACGTAATCAAAAGAAATTGCACTTATTTTATCAAATTACATTAAAAATACTACTACTACTAAAAATACATATTCAAGGTTTTTGAAAAAATCGAATGCATAGTAGAGTAGACCAATCTTTATTAGGACTTCATGTCTTATATATCTTCATCATCATCCATAGCCTTCCATATCCCACTGCTGACCTAAAGTGGGTCTTGTCCAAACACTACAGAACACCACTAATTTCGATTTTAGCTATCTTTTGCCACGTCGTTAATTTTTGAACTAAATTCTCCGATTTTTTCGGAAATACCTCCCATATCCCGAAGACATGCAGCGACCCACGTGGGCGTGTGACCGCGGACGCACTACCATAATTATTTACGATCATAAAGTAACATGACGGCATCGTAAAACAAGAAAAATAATGCGTTACTTTAATATTTCACGAGACCAGCCGTGGGCGTGGGCTAACAATAAATACCGATGACATACTGACAACGGATCATAACGCGATCATAACACTGTAATATATAATGTCCTTACTAGCTGTGCGCCGTGACATCATCCGTAAAAAATCTTGGCCAAAGACTCCTTAGTTACATAATTTGGCGTATCAACTGTCTCCACGTCAAATTATGTCCAATTCAATTCAGTAACAATGACAATCAGTTCAATAGAAGAATGAAGTATTTGACACATACTCTTTTAAGCTTTTGTGTTTATTGACCAAGTGACTTGCGTACGGTTAGTTCCAATCGCAAAGTTTGAAAAGCAAGGAGATCATTTCAATTCATTTTTTATGTTTCAATACTTACGAGCAAAATCGGTTGAGGGGTTGTACATTATGAGGTCCGCGAGGTTTAGTTTCCTGCGAACTACTGGTATTATTACAAACAATAGAATGACATGAGGCCCAGCTCGATGGCTAGACGAAATCAGACCTATATTCTGTCTAGTGTGACCCGCACACTTAAATTTATCCAGAACAATGGCACAAGCCTATACCCAGCAGAGAGTCGACACAGGCTTAAAATTATGAAAAGAGTTAATAATCGGGGCAAATTAGACCAAAAAATAGGAGTAAGCTTACATTAATTCACACCCAGCTGAAAATTGGTAGGATTGTTCAGAACACCATCATAAATGAAACCTAAAAAGTCCTCATCGATCCGATACGTGCAAAAATTTTTACTCCAGGTAGAAGGTCACCAAAACGGGTATTTCGTGATTTTCTCAAAAACGGTACAAGCTACGAGGATACTGTTCAAGACAAGTATGTTCACTATAACATTTTCTACAGTATTGCTCTTAAACGCATGATGATAGAACTTATGGTTTTCGAGATATGTCGATATTAATTTCAGACCAGACCAAAAAATTGACAATTTCTCTTAAGATGCCTCAGTCAGCAGTAGATCATATAACAAGTTCGTAAATGAGTTTTCCCGAAGTTTTAAACATTGTTGAATCCGACAATCTCAAGAAACACTTTGAAAAATGACTCCTTGTATCTCAAATCGGATAAATGATGATGATGGTTGACGGAAAATTGAACCCCTCGTATCTCGGAAACGGAAAGAGATAGAGGGGTATACCTGACTTTTAAAATTTAGATCAAGTATGGACCTTTCTAGGGAAATGATAAAAAAAGATAGCCGCCATACAAAAAAGTTTGACAGTCATACAAATAAACAAAAAAAAAGGAAATGCTCATAGCTGTGGAACCGCTGTAGATGGATGGAGTGTGCTCGAAGAAATATTATAGAGATTTATAACGACAATCGAGATTCAGCAACAAAAATCCAAGATGTCGGATTTCATATTTCCGTCAAATTTCAATGGATCTTCTAAATTTTAAAGTGATCCTAGGCAGGTGTAATTTTGGATCTGGAGGCTCTTAAGGTCCTTAAATCCATTCCTGAAATGATTTTTTTGGTTCGGCCATTTTTCAAAATGGCTGACATACAAAAGAAAAGGAGTGAAGTTACAATACTTCGCACCCAGCTGAAAATCAGTAGGATTGTTCAAAACATCATCACAAATGAAATCTAAAAAGTCCTCATTGATCCGATACGTGCAAAAAAAAACACGAAGGGTAAAAGGTCACAAAAACTGGTTTTTCACAATTTTCAGAAAAACAGTAAATTTTATCATACAATTAGCCATACCAAATTTTAGATCAGATAATTATCTACAAAAATTGTCAATTTTTTTTCCTAAGAGCCACCGTTTTTGAAATATAACGATTCAAAAAGTTGAAAGAAGAAGTTGAAAGTTGAAAGTTCAAAAAGTTAATCGGATTTTTTTTTTGCACGTATCGGATCAATGAGGACTTTTTAGATTTCATTTGTGATGATGTTTTGAACAATTCTACTGATTTTCAGCTGGGTGCGAAGTATTGTAACTTCACTCCTTTTCTTTTGTATGTCAGCCATTTTGAAAAATGGCCGAACCAAAAAAATCATTTCAGGAATGGATTGAAGGACCTTAAGAGCCTCCAGATCCAAAATTACACCTGCCTAGGATCACTTTAAAATTTAGAAGATCCATTGAAATTTGACGGAAATATGAAATCCGACATCTTGGATTTTTGTTGCTGAATCTCGATTGTCGTTATAAATCTCTATAATATTTCTTCGAGCACACTCCATCCATCTACAGCGGTTCCACAGCTATGAGCATTTCCTTTTTTTTTGTTTATTTGTATGACTGTCAAACTTTTTTGTATGGCGGCTATCTTTTTTTATCATTTCCCTAGAAAGGTCCATACTTGATCTAAATTTTAAAAGTCAGGTGTACCCCTCTATCTTTTTCCGTTTCCGAGATACGAGGGGTTCAATTTTCCGTCAACCATCATCATCATTTATCCGATTTGAGATACAAGGAGTCATTTTTCAAAGTGTTTCTTGAGATTGTCGGATTCAACAATGTTTAAAACTTCGGGAAAACTCATTTACAAACTTGTTATATGATCTACTGCTGACTGAGGCATCTTAAGAGAAATTGTCAATTTTTTGGTCTGGTCTGAAATTAATATCGACATATCTCGAAAACCATAAGTTCTATCAACATGCGTTTAAGAGCAATACTGTAGAAAATGTTATAGTGAACATACTTGTCTTGAACAGTATCCTCGTAGCTTGTACCGTTTTTGAGAAAATCACGAAATACCCGTTTTGGTGACCTTCTACCTGGAGTAAAAATTTTTGCACGTATCGGATCGATGAGGACTTTTTAGGTTTCATTTATGATGGTGTTCTGAACAATCCTACCAATTTTCAGCTGGGTGTGAATTAATGTAAGCTCGGATGTCTAAATTGCCCCGGTTATAAGTAATTATACAAGTTAGTTTCAAAATTATTTCAAGCAATTATTTTGAAATGAAATTTATTCGTTTTTTAATAGTGCAGTGAGAATTACCGATCCTATTACGTATATCTCAAAAATCCCTGGGATAAAAAATATCGCCATATCTTCTATCTTTATTTTTTCATGAAATGTTACCAAAATTTGTACCTACAGTCTAAGTACGACCAAATATTTCTCGCACACACAAACTTTCGCATTTATAATATTAGTCGCATGAAACATTCTAACGATACTGTTGAAAGATAGAACATTGTTACAAAGTATTTTCGTCGGAATTTTCTTATTATTGTCCTCTTTGTCATTTTTATTGCTCCGGTCACTTGTAACGTTAATTGACGGTTTCCCGAACATGTTTTGTATTATTTTAAAGAACAGGGAAATGTAACGCATCATTTTAATGGTGTACTGTCGGCTTAATGTTAGTACACAGTTGATGGTAGTGTTGACAATGTTTTAACGAACTCATAAAAAAACGTAGAACAAAATAAAAGACAAGGTAAGCTTTGGACGAAGTAAATGAAACATGTAATCGGAACAAATCAAATATGTTGCGGCATTTTGTACATTTTTCTATTTATTATGCAAAATATATACCATCTTTATATGTGTTTATGATCAATTATTAAATATTGACTACAACAAACTGCTAATATTATTGTATTACAGAGTTTTCGCACGGAAATGTATGGTTCGCACGGAACCATACATTTACATCACAAAACACATAAAAATGTAAAAGATTGGCTGTATGTCTGTTAATATTTTACGCTGAAACGGCTGAACATAATTGGACGAACTTTGGCATAGAGACAGCTTAAACCTTGAATTAACACATTTCATTATCATTTTTACTGTTTTTCATCACCGCTCACGTAAAACAGCAGGGCGTAGATAGTAAATATTATAAATTATTAATATTTTATCACATCACTCCCCACTGAATATTAATACAAATTGTTTATGAATAAAAATATCAGGTGCATTAGTTTTTATGGGTTTGATGGATTCCAGAGTTATAAATACCAGAGTTGAGTGACCTATTTAGTGTTTTATCTATTATGTGTGTATTTGTGTGTAATAAATAATGTGGGATATGTGTGGGAGTTGAGTGGGGGTTTTGATTCACACGTCTGGAGATTATGCTGAGGTTTTGATTTGTGATGTAAAAAATAGTGTCACTGATCGGCAGGAATTTGTTTTGGAAATAAACATAGAAAGATATGTGGATACGACAATATTAATAAGATATTTGAGTGAATTAGTGTGGCTTATAATCCATGATTGATTGACTGTAGTAGGGCTGGTACAAAGTTAGGGGTAAAAGGGATCAAAAATAATTTTATCATCGAAACTCAGTATCTATTAACATATCACAGAAACATTCAGCCTTTCCATTTCCCTAACACCTCGTCAGCAATTTTCCAACATCATCGTCATCATCATCATCATCATCAGCCTGTATCTACCCACTGCTGGGTATAAGCTTTCTCTCCTTTATGCCACTTTTCCCTGTCTCGGGTAAATTTTCCAAAATGTCCAATCCGCCTAACTAATATTTCGACCAAAGTTCAACGACTCCTAAAAGTGCATTTCCTCACTCCATTGGCTCATTAATTTGGAACATTCGCCAGACGCGCATTAACCAATCACAGCGCTGATTGAAAGCCATACAATAATACCTGGGCATCTTCAACTCATGCGCATATTTGCACTCAGCGGGGTGTAAATCATGCAGATGGTTTGTTTCAGACGAGTTTCAGGATTTCAGGACTCGGCGCTGAGATTCGAGCTTGTTTTGGTTAAACTGGTGCTATTTTACATTTTACAAAAGTTTCGTTGTTCACGAGGATATCTAATTTTTTTACCCATCAATTTTTATTGATTGTCTTCACTTACATAAGAAACAAAAAAAAATGTCTCATTTTTGTTGTGGTTGTAACAATTGTAACAAAAAAGTTACTTACTCGTATTGTCCGACTTCTTGTCTGTGTTTTGTTTTTTTGTTTTCGGGAGTAAACGGGTAATCCAATCGTAATTGAATTGGTCAAAAGAACAATGTGTGTCCAACATAGCCTCTATTCGCAAAAATATTTTTAAAATGTCAAACTAAACCACATAGCGCAGTTGGGCGCAATTAGTAAGAAGGTGAAATACGCAAATTTCATTAATTAGGGCTGTCCAAACAGCAATCACCGCCATTGAATATCACATCTCAAACACATCCATAACTTCATTACACACACTAGAGCTAGATCTATCTAACTAAATTAATTAGACATGCGCATTATAGCACATGAACATAAGACCTTTCCCGTCCATAATTCCCCCTATGATCATAGCCATCAGGGCCGACTGACGCCATATTGCCGTAACTCAGACATAGGTATTTCCGTGCTGGACTGCTGCCAGCCACCTTTGACATTAGTTGATCAAGGATTTAGGTGACAGCCCTGGGCCAGATGTAAGGTATTGTTCTTGTACGAGTGGACTGAAAATTTTGATACATCTTGTATGTTTTTTTTAGATTTAGATTTTGTTCTCTGCAAGTTTTTTATTATCGGTAAAAAACTTGTTGCTACAATTTTAAGTTAGAGCCTTTTTACCAATCAGTGATGTGAAGTGCTTTTAATTTTATTGGCAAAAGATATATTTTCTACTCATTAACTCTTATTAAGATATATCTTATTGTCATGATATTGACGGGAATAAAAGCAATGTTCATTGTGAACAGATCTAAGTGCACGAGCGGTGTTATCGACTAATAAATCGAAACCTAGTTTAAGGTTTTCCGCCTAAAATTTCGATTTATTAGATAGAAGCTCTTTATTTCAATTAGTATTTATCACTAAAACAAACGAACCTAACTCAACCTAGATCATTTTGACTAACATTCAAACACGTGGAAGAGAGACAGTGAAATATCAAAGCGGATCGAAACTAGACACTGAACAGAAGTTACAGACAAACTGACAAACCGTTACTGTAAATAGATGTGAAGAGCTATTACAGATAGAGCGGTGAAGACGTAGTAGATTCAGGAATACATAATTTTAATCTAACCAATACTAAGTATCCACGTCATTTTTAAACCGACTTAAAAAAGTTACTTTGACTTAATTAATAATTTTTATATTGAAGAAGTGGTAGGTATATCCTTTTAAATTTCAAGGAAATGAATTGTTGCAAAATATTTCCATAACAAACTTTTCTAAGGTATGTACTCCAAACAACGAGATCAATAGAAGATTTCTGAAAAAAAAAAAAAAAATTCAGCAAATTTTCATTTAAATTCGGTCTTTATGACCAACGGAGTAGAAGTTCCTGAATAGCGCTAAAACTCACAGCCCTGCCATACTCCCTAGAGATTTATACCACTCAAAAAGCTATTTCCAACTTTTCCGTGACAGACAGACGCACTCGATATATAGAATTAGAATGCCTCAGTTAAGAGGTTTCGGATTTACGCCATTAATTAGGAGTCCACCACGGGTTCTGCAGGAAATGGGCTCTATTTATAGAGGTGTTCGGTTGATTGAAATATTTTTCAAGTTGAGTTGATTTATAAGAACTATGTTGGGATTGGGACATCAATGGGATTGTTGGCTGTTTTGTTGTTAGGGACCGAAGTGAGTGAGAGCTGTTGAAAAGCTGGTTGGACAAAGTCTTGATACTCGTACGTCTCAGATAAATACATTTTTACACTCTTTTTTGATAACGAAATAAAATAATAGGCACTGAAAATGCACCTGATAGTAAGCGTTACACTTAACCGATAAAAGTAGCAGTCGAACATATCCTTTTTTAACTACGGTAACGTACCTACATTTTTAGTTCCATCCCATAACACAAATTCAAAAAGCATTGTGCAAAAGCTTTACAGCAAGGAAGCGGTCCTCCGATTAGATACAAAAACAATCAGCACGGAGCAACTGAAAACCTACCGCCTCCCACCTACCACTTACCACTCTTAATTGTCTCTGGCACTTGTAAATTTTCACCACCAAAAAAAAGCCTAGATCATTAAGTCAACAAGGCTACTGCGCACTGGCCGCACAGGTAGCCGCATTTTAAATTCGATTTTGGAACATGAAAAGTCAATTAGTTCGCGTTGTGCGGCGACACAGGCGCCATCTTTAATTGCGGTTGACAGGTGCGCTCGCGCATGCGAGTCGACAAGAATGCGTGGGCGCGACAAAGAGGCGGTATGTTATTATTGTTAGTTTTTAGTGTGAGGATTAAGGTATTGTTTAAATAAGTTGTTTTATTCCGAATACAATTTACTGGAACACCTCAGATTTGATTTTCTCGAGTTTATTTCACCTTTTACATAATTCACAGATTAAAAAACTAGTTTTCTACATTGTTACAATTAGAGTAACCTGTCAACGACTCAGAAATGAAACATAACATTTCTGGAAACAACATCTTGTTTAACGAATTGAATACTATGGACACATAGCATAGAGTAGACTAGAATGGGAATTACCTAATTAAATAATGACACCACATAGATAACTACCGGCCAATCTCTACTCTACTCGCGAACAAAAGGACATCTTATACAAGATACAGATTGTACTCAATTTAAACTTTTCTTTGAGACTTCTTAGGTGTTGCCCCAATATTGCAGCTTAGGTAGGTGCTTATATGTATTTGTCTTACAAACAGGACAGTGCTTGCTAGTAAGTCATAGATGTCGCTAGTTGCAGATTATTATGCACATCGCAATAAAAATTATTGCGTTGCGCATGCGATCAACAAAAAACACGAGACATTCCACATTTCGAATTTCAAATACCCCTTTAAACCCCTCGGAGGGGCAAAGGGGATTCCTAAAGAAGACGTATCTCACCGCGATCCATTGTCCATTGTTTTTGTCCCAGTTATTTATGACGGAACGAAATCACCTATCTCGTTCCATCTTTACCTTTGTCCCTTTTATTCCTAACCTAAAAATGTTTTCGTCTCTCTCGTTCAAGGCTCCCGGTGTAATGTAAGCTAATAAATTACGTTTGAAAAGATTATTTATTAGATTATTCATGATGCTTGTGGCGTATTGGTTCTGGGGACATTATGGAGATATTTTCTGATGGTTTTGTTGTGCTGATTGATTTGTGGCGATGTCGTCGGCTGCCGCGTGACAGGAGACAATGGTTTTTGAATTTTGCGGAAGATTGATGGGGTTGCGAGGTTTGGCATTAAACGAGCTCGGTTAGCATTTGTTGATTGTGTTTATTGTTTGCTTGTAAATTATCGTGATTACTGACTGAGCTATGTTTGCGCTTTATATTCACGGCAATAGCATTTGTTAACTAAATACCGACTCTGTAGAAAGGGTAAAATATAAGATCTTGTTAATCTTTAATGTGTTTTGAATAGATAGATATTGTTAATCAAATAGATACAGTCTAATAAATTAAATATTTATCAAAACGCAAAAAAAGTAGTAAACCATCGTTAATCTACTATCCCACGTCGTAACTTCTTAGTTCCCATTATCTGTCTACTATTTCTACCATTGTCAAACGAGATAAAGCGCCCCGGCCGGAAGTCATTCCGATAATCATCCGACTGACGTCCGCATTACACCATTAATTAACTCACACTAAAGTTTTAATTAAAAAAGGAACTTTCCATAAGAATGGCGGACGACACAACGACGGACGAATTCAAAACGACCGTCTCTGCGCCCATAAATAATTGGAACAAAACCCTCGCGACTCCCACCCCCTCACGTCTACTGCCCTACCCCCCCGGATAAGTGTCTAAAATTTTCACAATCCGGCAATAAAAAGATAATTTATTAGAATAGCTCTTATTGTTTTCGTTATTTATGTGTATGGAGTAATGTAATCTAGCGCCGCGGCCCTAAATAAATAATTTTCACTTTAATGTCCCTTCTTGCCTAATCTCCTCGGCGACACAGCGTAACGAAGCGGAGAGGGATACGTGGCACAGAGGAACAATGTCAACAAAAGTGAATCCTCGAACCACGAACAAAAGTAAATTTCCAAAAAAAAAATTTTGAATAATTCTGTTGACTGATTAAACACCGCAATCTTTGAAAGTTTCTATAGAGTAAAAGAAAACAATAAAGTTTTAAAAAATATCAAATACTTTTCGAAAAGTTATTTCATAAATGTTATGTTATAGGTATTCTTTTGTCGGGCAGCTACTCGTATTTAAATTTCTACAGTTTTGCAATCTATTACTATACAGTGAAATTTGATATTGGCTCTCGAATTTAAAATACATTTCCAGTAGTTGATAGGTATAGAGTTATTTTGTTTCCAATATAAAGTTCTGGATGATCATTGTCCGGTTCTACGACGTCTTACTGGTCTAGCCCCACTGTGCGAGCGGTCCGCGCACAGTCCGCGTTTTGTTCAACGTAATGGCCACCCGAGGTATTTTTAGGTCTAAATAAACATGATTTGTTGTCCCGTTTTCTGACAGAATTTAATTTCGTTTGGCGCTGAGGTGGCCACTGTCGCGGATCTTTGAATTATTTTAATGACTCATCGCAATTTTATATTTGTTTTTTTATTTGCGTTAACTTGTCCCTCCCTGTTATTTGTGTAATAAAAAGTTAAAACGGGAAATGAAATTGAAATCATTTTACGATAGTCTTAGATTTGACTCTTAATTTGAAAAAGAATCGGTAAACGATTCAAGTTATCAAAGTACCTATTTGTAAAATTTTGTAAAGTTTGGTTTAAATATTTTTTTTATTTTTCATTTACCCCAAAATTAAACTCGGACTCAAACTTTGGTAACAATAAATAATGGTACAGAAAATTCAGAACGGAAATTCTAAACAAAATCATCCAAAATCCGAGACAACAAAAGAATCACAAAACTTCATCATTTGCATATCGTCGTAATCTCTACAAGCCATTACAGTATCGCTCTTTTGTTTCTAACAGATAAAACCGCGGGTTTTTGGCCATAAACGTCAAGCATAGAAAGTGGCTGCGCCGGCGCCGCTACCTTACTTTATCGCCGCTTAACATTTAATTACACTCGATTCTTCATATATTGATCAATTTGTATTCAAATTATTTGACAGAAACTGTTTTAAAATAAATTATTTATGTTTATCTAATTATGAAAATGCTGAAATGTTTCGGCACGTGTATTCTTTTATGTGATGTTATTTTTTATAGCGCAGTAGTAAAATTAGGAATTCCAAGTTATCTGATCGCCTTCCGAATCGTGCCCGTCGAATGGCCGATAAAGTTTCGGTTAGATTTGTTTAATGAGTATCGTTTTACAAGATAAGTTCATTAGGCCTTCGTTTGAGAGTGAAAAATTTAAAAAATGTAGTAAACTCGGTAGAAAATATACAACTAAATCTTCTTGTTTATTATAACTACTTAATGCTAACATATAAAAGTTATGTATTTATAAGTGACGGTCTGCTACCTGTAATAAACATTACACGAATACATTAAAGAATCGTACCAACATAAGTAAAATACATAAAAACTAAAGACATTTTCATTAACAAGTTCCAAAAAAATTAACTAAAATTATTTTTACAGTAAGTTTTCGTCAAAATTCCTCATAAAAGCCTCGTGTCTATGTATATTAAAGACGACACAAAGAAGGGGTGCTGTATATCACGCGCCCCCTTACTCCCACATGTCCACTAATTTTCAGGAATGGCCACTGAAGTTCAGGGCACTGTGCTTGTGTGCGGCATTGTTTACAGGGGTGCATGTGTGCGGGTATCATATTTTTGGGTAATAATTTTCAGTCCTGTTGTTTTTAGTGGCTCGGTTTTAATTTGCAGATGTTGGAGACGAGTTTAAAATATTTATTGTGACTTTTGATAAAAACATCAAACAACCAGCTAGTTAGAATAAGCAACGGAATATAGAACTATATCATACTTAAGACCCAAGCAACATTAAAATTGTTTAACTGGTGAAAGTAAAAATTAATTAATTAGTTAATAAGTAGGTACTAACTTTAATCTGTGTGAAACAAAGACAACATACAGTAACCAACGAACCAACAAACGTTTCCAGTACATCTCTTCCGTCAAAAAACATCACATCAAATACTCATCCAAGGTGGAAAGGTATATCATAAAAGTTTACTTTTCAAAGCCGATTAGCATCCAAGCTACAACTCGCAAAAGTGAGAGCTTGGAGGCTTGAAGTCGCAATCGGTTTTAATTAACGGCGACAGACGGACGGCGCAACTTTTGTCATAGTGCGACGTGACCCGACGTGATCCGTTCCAAGTCGTAACTTTCCAGTACCTGAAGGCTGACAGGGGTGACAGACAGCGGGGCAAATGAAAACACGGGGTGACTGAGCCATTTGACATATTCTAAGATATAAAATATAGGCTATAGCACTCTAGGATATTGTAGCTTTCTATCGGTGAAAGAATTTTCAAAATTGGATCAGTAGTTTCGGAGATCTTCTGCTTCTGATTAAAAAACGGCTCAATGGATTTAGATGAAATTTGAAATGAAGATATCTCATGGTCGGGAATAACACATACAGGCTACTTTTTACTCCGGAAAACTCATGTTAACTTTTTGACCGCGGGTGAAACCGTGGAGCGTAGCGAGTAATAAGTAGTAATAAGTTTCCTGAGCAAAATCAGTTTCTCTGACAGTTCTCGAGAAAAACCAGATTATTATGAAATGTTCACCGATCAACTAATAGATTCATGAGGCCAGTAGAACACGTGTAAGACAGGGATGGAGCAAGTGTAGACACAGAAAGTTGACTTTCCTAAATTCCTTTTCTCAGCAGAAGTTTCCGGATTGCAGCTGCTGTGGATGATGTCAGTTGCAATCCGAGTCCGGAGTTTATGCAGTTCAGTGCAATGAGGAGTGACATTTCTTGGACTATAAACTTAAAAATGCCTTCAAACTTGTGCTTTTAATAATTCTGAGCTTTGGTTATTACGAGACAGTGGTCAAACTCTTCCGAAATACAACCTCCTCCCCCCACATTTACGAGTGCAAACGTGCCATAGTTCCGGGCGTAGTTTCCCCAGCTTTTAATTATAATACTTTATAGCTCAATAAATCTCGACGTACGGCCCTGGGCGGCCCGCCCACCACCCGCCTTTGAAGGGTATCAGTTCAATTCTCGCCTCGTAATAATTTATAAAGAAATTATTCGCTTTTTCTGGGGGGTAAGTTATGTGACTCCCTGTGTAAATGAAAGGTGATAATGAGGGGGTTTCGTTAGATGCGGGTGGTGGTCGGTTTGTTGGAGTTGGGTGAGATGCTGCGATGTCAAGTGGCGAAACTAGCTGGTATCTGAACTATACGTTACAATGTGGTGCGATCGCAAGACTTTTCGACTGACCGACCGGTGCGATTGAGTCTTTTGGTGACGGACTTCTTTGATCGTACCTACCACATGACAAGTGGCGTCATGGTCGCTAACCTTACAATGGGAATTCTTAGCTTGGTTATCTAGTTCGTAATATTATATGAAAAAAATGTTTTTCGTTCATTATAGTTTGGTTTGAGTTTAATTATAAAATCAGTTATAATATTGTCGTAGCTTTGAATAATGATATAAAAATTTAATATAGATTTCTCTAAAAAAAAATTAGAAATCTAAGATTAGGTAATCTTGGTATTTTATAATATTTATCATTTAGCAAAAACAGCGTCTAAAAAAGCGCCTTATGCAAATACACATATAAACTATTTGAATCTGGTCGTTTTCATGCCTACCCGAGTAGATAGATCCTCGATCTCCATAGCCATCAATCAGTCAGTCAGTCCGACTCAGAGTCAGTAAGTCAGTGTTAAGTAAAAAACAGTAAATCCCGCGGGCGGGCGGGCGGTGAGTTATGGGCGGCTTGTGATTGTTGCACTTCCAGGGCAGGTCGCAGAGTTGCCAAGAGGATATAGAAGGGTCAAGTGGTCTGGCCAACTATGGTTGGTATAAGTACCTACTGGTTTAATAAATGTCAATTAGATAGACAGAGTTAGATCCTATCGAAAATATTAAGAATAAATAACCTAATTGTTTTAAAGAAAGTTTCAATGTGATACTCTTCTCACAGCTATTTTTCTTTTAACTAACTGAAGGTTCTATCTATATCTTTGTATTAATCTTTGTAGTGGTAGGGATCTTTTGCAGAACCCGCCTGGGGAAGTACCACACCTTTGCCAGTTATTCCACCGCCAAGCAGTAATGTGCAAACTTTACTGTGTTCCGGTTGGAAGGGCATTGTTTCCAGAGAAATTACAGGGCAAATAGGAGATTAAACAACTTATATCTCAGGGTAACGAGCGCAGTGCTGTGCCGCGCAGGGTCTTGAATTCTGGGAGTTCAAAATTCTGGGTGGCGCAAACCTGTTATGAGCAAACCTGACGTTTAACATCAGGCGAGCGATTTGCTCGTCTCGTCAATCAATTAACATAAAAAAAAGAAAAAAAAAAACTTTTACTGTAATATTATAATATCAGTGTGATTTCTGATTGAACCGTCTTACAGTAACGTAAACAAACAACATATCAGCCAAGCATCACAAAAACAAGCTCACCCGACCGAGCACTCGTCCGTAGAACCTTATTAAGTTTATCGATAAACAGCGCGTCACATCTACGCGCCATTTAACTAATCTTTGCCTCTTCGTTACGTGTAGCCCATGAAACTTGAACGTGAATGATTTAAGATAGAGACGCTTTACGTTACGTTATATAACGTTATGTACGTTACGTGAGCTACGTATTACTTTTTAACATGACTATTAAAAGTAAAACAAGTTTGGAATTTAAAAAAATTGACACTCTCAAAATATGAAACAGGAGAGTGAGTTTCTCTTGTTTTCGTGATTTCATGGCTAAATCGATTATAATAATTGACTAGAATAAATTGTATTTATATACCGATAATACAGCAGTAAATCTAATATTAAAATAGATAATAGCTCCAATCCGACTAAATTAAATAATTTAGCTTCTGAATATGATCGATGGCTTAATCAATATTTGTTTTATCACTTAGCGATGACAGCTTCATTAAGTAAATAAAAATTCCCACTTACTGTCACTACATTAAAATCACGATTTTTTACGTACCTGAAAAAATAATAAAGCATTGTGAATATTCTGGCAAAAAATAAACATAGAAAAATTTCAGGCGCTTTGGTCCTACAAAACTGGTCAAATACTTTTGCAACGTCCATATTTTGTGGAGTTTTACCACTGAGGTATCATGCTCATCGTACTAGAGATGTTACCACAGTACATATATTGCGATATCCAATTCAATAGTGACACATTTAAATCCACAATTCTCGGCCTGTTTGGCTCAGCGGTAGTGTATCCGCCTTATAAGCCAGAGGTCCAGGGTTCGATTCCCGGCCGGGCAGATGTTTGAGTGATGAATTTAGACATCTGTTCTGGGTCTGGGTGTTAGTTGTCCTTTTCTTTGTGTGTGTTCCATGGCATCCCCGACACAGGATTTATTCCTTGTGGGGAACTATGAGTGTGAAACGTTTATCTTATCTTATCTTATTTTAATTCACTGTCACCAGAAAAATAAAACTTATTTGCATACCCAAGTGTGGCTTGTAGCATTAACCTAAATATAAGGTATGTAAGCGGATAATACAACCAGAACACGTGACCTATTACTGCGAATATCTAGACTCAGCTCATCTCTAGACTCTAGAGATTAGACGAGTTAAGTTGAGTAAGGTTGCTAAATTGAAATGGAACATTGCGTCTACGCGTAGCGCTATCTCCTGTACGTAATACATGGTATCTCAACTATCCCCATTTTTTTTCAGAATCGGAGCAACCATTTAGTGAATAAAATTTAGCAAACTGACAGATGGATACTGATATATTTACTGACAGCTGACAGACTGACAACATTGACTGACAAACAGAAACAAGAGACGGCTACATCCACTGAAGTCTTCAACTAAGTCATCCGCTAATTTCCCAATGACTGCTCCCCAAACCTAATATCTCACGCCTCAGGCCCGAAGCCTCCAAATCCGACTATTACCTAATCCCAACCTTGGCACGGCGTGCGTGCAAATATGACTTATTTATGCAAACCTTTTGCGGCAAGCGGGCCAAAGAATTAGTGCTCATTTAGTCTGATGTTTATGCGCACTGTGCAAGCGAAATACGGTAATGGAAGGAAGGTATAAGTAGGTATAATGCTGTATAATGCGAGCATCGATCGAGAGGTTTTAGTGAAGAGAAGGTATGCCGCTAACAATTCCGCGCGTAGTCGAGAGATCAGCTAGCTCGACTGGCTGAAACTTGTTTTACAAATACCAAAATTTTTGTTGGATGGGAAAACCGCTAATATTTACAAGCTAGCGTGGTTCGAGTAGGTCGGTTTAGGTTTAAAATTTTTGAATAATGATGAAAAGTAAGCGAAAATTGGCAGGATGATTGTGCAGCGATTACGCAGGGGTGATTGGAAGACGGCCAATCACAGTCGGTAACGTCACCGTGGTTCGGCACTGCTAATTGGTCGCCCTCTAGCCGATATCATGTGCCGACGTCATCTAACCAACGTTACAAAAAAAAAACAGACCCAAATAATCTAAGACCCCATACATAAAATAGGTAACCGCATTAAAACAGTGAATCAAATAACACCTAATGACTTTCAATCTATGACCATAAAATCTGTATAATGTAACGAACACAACCACTAAGTTATTCAAGCCATAAAGCGTAGAAGTCGCAAAGTTTCCTTGAATTCGTATCGACGGAGCCCGGCGAATAAATCGCGGCGTCTCGTTGCTAATCGTGACACATTGCGATATTTCCCGCGCAAGTTATGCCAAACGGCGGGAGACGAGGCAAGGTTGTTTGACGAACTGTTGAAGTCGGCAACGATTTTGAAGAAAGAACGTGGATAAATTTTCAGGAATCTCGTAAGTACGAATTTTATTAGTGCGGTTTTGTGGCATTTTTTGGACAATGGGTTTTTCTTTAATTCTTTAATTATTCAGAAGATTTGACTTATATTTTTATTGTTATCAGTAAAATTTAATTCTCCCTTTTTTTTGGGAAATTTTATCAGTTTGTGGATTGCCAATAAGCCACACCAAAACGAGCCACAGCGTTACTCTTCGAAAGTTTTGAAACTATCAAGAACAACAAAAATAAAATTGAAATGACTACCCTAAAACACTATAAACACAACAATGAATACTCCCGAAACGTTTATTCATGACAAAACTTACTCACTAATTACGGTAGACTAGATTATCTTTGATTTATGATATTCACACCTTGATAGCAATTGCGGAATCAAATGTAGACACACACACACAACCTGTCTAACTAGTCCAGAAAATCAAAATCAACGAGAGAAACTTTATGTATGTGCCACCTCAGCTGCCCGGTGCTGGCCTGAAATAAAACAACTAAATCAAAGATTAAATCCCATGAGAGATGCGACTTCGCGTCACTTTCCTACAACATTGTAGCTGACGCGTGTTTTCCCAGCATCAAATGATACACAACTATGATTATTTCTGTCGCAAAGTCGCGCTTCCTCCGATAAAGGCGCGGTGTAGTGCAGTATGACAGCTTCTGACATATCTTCTGGTTTTGCTAATCTCATCAATAAAATTATGGAAAATTGTTAAGTGAGCTTTCGGAGATTGTGAATAAATTCCATCATTGTGAAAATATGCATTTGTAAATGTGCAAGTAGTTAGTGGGCCATACCTAGAACTCTTCCTAAATGTATTATCTTTTCAATGTATTTATGATTGGTATGGCTCAGCGGTAGCGCGTCTGTCTTAAGGAAGTCCAAGGGTCCGATTCTTAGCTAAGCAGAAATTAAAATATTGAATTCAGTTATGTGTTCTTAATGTGGGTGTGATAGCCATATCTTTGTATGTATTGCTTATCATCTTCTCAAAAAACTTTAGTGCTATTGCCACCACTGATCACAGTACCTATAGTTATTGGTCTACAGGTTGAGACCAAAAATACGTCCTACAGACTCCACCGACGCTTCAGGCAAAAGAGGTAAGCTTAAGTACCGTCTACCTCTCTCCTCGGCATCTCGACACGACTTGACAGATAGAAGTCAGATTTATGTGTTTACTGTATAAATCACAGGCGTCAGTGTTGCCACTGCGCGTTCTTTTTTCGTCTGCTCGCTGTATCATAGTCGAGCACTGGTTTTATGTCTTCCGCGGGTTCTGAACTATTTTTGATGGGTGATTTCAACAGTAATTTCTTAATCTTTGTGAAATTGGTTTTAAATTGGTTAATGTGTTCACGACTTTGTTTGAATACATGATGAATGATAAGTGTGCTTATAAACAATAATTAAAATTATTACATTGCTATTGCTAGTATTGTAATACTGTACAACGTAATAATCTTACAATGCCTGTTAATAAATACACTTTGTATTCGAAATCATGCATTCATTCTGAGACTTAAATATTCACACCATGTACAAACAAAAGGATAAACATAATTATAATGATTTAACATTGATTTATTATTATCAACATAATCGCTAAGTTTAAAGCATTATGTTAAAACTATTATCAAATAAAAATTGATCAAATCAAGAGCCACTTTATGGAAGTTCTCTCGTTCTTATAATTTGATTTTCAGTTTTTTTTTTTTTTCTTGATGGGATTTGCATCTGGAATAGAGTATCTACTATTGCATCATATTTGAAATTTTTTTTTATTTTAGGAGATTCCGAGTTGATGAAATTGTATGTAATTGTCGTCCCCCCGCTAAAGTACAAGAAATATTACAGTACACACGGGGTATATTTTCTGGATATAAAGTCGTCTACATTTTAATCTACGGGTACGACAAACTCATGATATTAGTGTGATTCATTCTTAAAATATCCACTAAGACGTTTAAGAGGCAATGAACTAAGTATGTCGATAGCCACGACTGATGGCAATGGATATGAAGCTGCCAAGAAAATATGGCAAGAATGCAAACAACACAAGGAAGCGTTAAATACAAGATTTGATGACAATACCGTGTTTATTGATGTACCTTCGGAGTCGTGGGCGGCGTCTGGTAGCGGCATTAGAGTTCGTCATGTACTGGGAGACTGGGACGTGTGACCAGTGGATGTGGTGGAAACTTTTGTATGAAATAAGTGACTGGCACAAATTTCAGAGGTTATTTTTTCGGACCTTTTTTTGTGATAAGCTTTCGCAGACATAGCCTTCTTTGACTTATATCGGAATCTATTCAATTTTGACCAAATATATAAATAAAATAAGGATTTACACTCATAGCTCACCGCTACGATTATTCTTGCACTGGATAAAGCATAGTCAGAGACGCTGATTTAGTTGACCATTTTCTAAATTACCTTTACTAAATACGGCTCTAAAAATATAGTCATCCTTAACTTGCGTGTTAAAATTAAAAGAGAAGCCAAATTCCTGTGCTTAGCTACCAAACGAAAAAAAAAAGTCCGAATCAAAAGTCAGATTCGGTCGGTCAAAAGGAATCTAGTCTTCCCAAATACCGCATCTGCTCCATCGTCTGTCCACTTGAGCGACACGCATCACAAACTATTCTAGAAGTATCCGCCGTAAATATAGTTTATAGGTCCATCAATCGCGGGCAACAGCTGGCGCACTCGTTAAGACGCGATGATTGATCTCGAGATCGCCCTCACTGTCTCAACGTTGACAATCGGATGCCTGCGATTTGTAGAGGTGAGCGTTTGAACGAGTTGTTCGAATCAGATGTGTGATTGGTATGCGAATATTCGAATATGAAGTGATATTAGACTTAGTTAAAAACAACAGCTTACTTATTAATTTATATTTAAGAAAAATGTAGAAAACAAAAGTAATTTTATTTGCAAATAAGTTGACGTTTACCACCAACTTCCATGTTTTTGTGGTACCTATTTAAACATTTTATATTTTTTGTAACAATCATAAATACACTTTCCTAAAAGTATAATGATATGGATTAGTATTAGTAATGAACTAACTCGTTAGCTTTTTCACAGGTAGGTACAGCAGTTCTATTTGAGTTTCTCTCATTAAAACATTCACGAATTTCATTTAGTGAATCACTCATTCACATAAGTAAATTTAAAACCGACCTCATCAAATTTCATCGCATAAGCTCACGAATTTACTCGATTTTGTTCACTCGAACAATTCGGTTCTTTTCACGAATGACCGACTCATTCAAGTAACTATCCGATTTTCGGAACACAAAGCCATCCCTAATTAATTCGTCTCTGCCTAGAACGGTTGACGTGGACACAATTTATTCACTTTTATAAGTCTGCCGGAATAATGTGGAAAATGTAAAAATACACGTTTTGTGTCAGCGATGATGCGACTCTAAATCACGACTCAAATTGGTGTCAGATGAGTTAACGGAGCTGAAAGTGTTGTACGTGTCGTTTGATGTTTGTCAAAATTAAAATAGTTGGTATGAGTAGGTGCCCAATTATAGGATTCATCATCATCATCCGCAGCCTTCCTCAACCCACTGTTGGGTATAGGCCTCTCTCTCACTGTGCCATCTGCCTCGGTCCTACGTCAATCGGATCCAGGTTCGAACCCCTCGTTCGACTTGTTGATTATAAAGTTTTTAAATACCTATTCGTGCCCAGTGCATAGTTTTCTTTGGAAATATCAAACGACATACTTCGTTCCACGTTATAAGTTATCCCCTGTACTCGTAGTCTGTTTGCCAACGAATGATCGTGCTGGTACACTGAATAAAATTCTAGTTTTAATTTGCTCCGTCTAATAAACTCTTACATATGACTGAATAAGTCTAAACCAAAATCGATGGGTCTAAAAGTATGCACAATAGCTCCATAAAGTGAATGTAAGTGCTAAGAAGGGATTTTAGGATAAAATTCCTGAGGGATCAAATAGGGGATAATACAACGTTTAATAAATGCACTTCTGCTAATATACCTTAAACTTCACTCAAAAACTTCCTTAAAAGACTTCAAATACACCTGAAGGAATTTCCCCTATGCACAGTTTCTGAAACTTCTTGTATTCGCGCGGCCCTCCTTGACAATCGATTGACGGGTGTCCCCCACACGCCCCCATGCCCCCTTATGCTCCAGCTTGCCCCCCTGCCCCCGCCCCCTTGCAGTGCCCGGCGCAGCCTGACCCACATTGGCGCCATATTTATAATAATTGAAGTCGGCTTGAGTAAATCAGCTGTTTTAGTGCGGGGGGAAAGTTGGGACAAGTCTGAAGTTGAAGTATACGTGCATTTTTAAGTTTTACAAAATTACTTTTGAGTCTCATTAAAAGCAAGTTACTAATACTCTAGACAAGATAAGGTACATATCACTCAAATAACAAACACTTTGATGCGATACTTACTAGGACTTTCGAGGACATAATTAAAAAGTAAAGTTGTATTGAATGGTTTTAGCCCTGGTCTCAGAGTGTTTAACATATTATTATTATATTTTTTAGGATAAGGATGATGGCACATAGGTACCTACACTCTTTATTTATAATAATAGCTCAAAATATATGCTGGTCACCTAATAAAACATTAGAGCAGGTCTTCCAATACTTTCCAGTTTATTTCGATTGCATTACATCACAGCTTAATATTAATCAAACGTCAATATATCATTGATTGCATAAATAATGCATAATAACCATGGCTAATAATTCACGTAACGTCACATATCTCATTCAACAAAATGACGGAAATATTTGTTACCGTTACCTTTCTGAGACGACTGTCTTTACTTATTTTATTTAGTAAGTAGCCCACCCAAATTCAAATAACTTATTGCACGCTTTATATTTAAGGCATTGTTTAAGTTATTTTAATATAATTAAAAACAAAACTTCTTAAAAATTATACCTTTAAATCTGTGTGATCCATCTTCGCCCAACCTTACCACCGGAAAGTTCGGTAGTCAAAAGTGGAGGTATTAAATATGTATGTCTAGGATATGAAGATCTATTAAGTATTCTAGTCCACGGCAAAGAGTATTAAAATACTATTTTAACTCAATGCATCAACATTACAAAATGAGAAAAGATAAACCCTTTCCACCCTCACACGAGGAGAGCACATAAAGGCGCACGCACACTGGCATGCGAGCCGCCGGCCGCTGGTCCGGAACCGTCCCCACGGAAGCGGCATTAAAACTTTTGAGTGATTTCGCTCAGTCAAACGGTGCAAGACGGCGAGGTCCGGCGCGGTGGCCGCACGTCCTCTATTTACGAGGACACTAAGCGGGACTGGACTGTCGGAACTATTTCTTACTCTACACTGGACTCGAGTTTTATGTAAGTTACGTCATAGTTTTAGTTTTTATTTGCATTGGGTTCTGGACGTTCTGGTAAAAAGTCGCAGGCGACGTAGTTGTACGTTTGTTTATTTATACCTATTTGATGTAGATAATTCCAAAAAATATTTATAAAATCAGAATCTGAATTTTATCACTAGGCACAAATGTTGGTTAAATATGTAAGCTTAAAAAAACTTTCAGGTATTTTTTTCAAATAAAAGGCAATTTATCTTCAATTGAGTTTAGTTATTTATAACGTCATTTTTTATTGGGTATAAATAAAAATAAAAATAAAAAATATAAATTTTACAATATAGCCATAGTAGAACGTAGCAGTGATAGAATTACACAAATATATAGCCAGTGTCCCTCATTGTAATACAACATTGGTGCCCTTACGGCGCGGCGGCGCGGATGTGGCGACCGCGTGTGGACGACTTCGAACGACTAATTTGTGAATAGTTGGCCATTTGATTCACTTGATAGTCGTTTTCAGAACTTCATTATTGCAACATTGTCTCTTATGTCCGGCCATTTTGTAGTAGGGCGTTCTACAAAATACTGCACACTTATGTAAAAAGCAACATTTAAAAACCCATCGCAATATATAGTTTATGTAAAAAAGTGGATGTCTACAAAATAAATTAACTGGAGCTGAACAAACTCAACATGTTTTTGTACATTTTCTATCACCAATCTCACAGACACTCTTTAAATTACTCCAACCCCACAAACTATCATAAATTATTACCACCGTACAAAAAGCAGTCATAATTTACAATCACTCAGATATCGAATCGTTCTATTCGAAACCATCCAGACTCAATTAAAACTCGAGCTTTCGACCAATCCATTAAGCTACATTCCCATTCCACTCCTTTTAACAAAAAACGGGACACCATTATCAATTCGACATCGCTAAGCATGTCCACACGTCCTTACGGATGTGGGTGGAGGGGGGTGAGGCGCTCCTTGCGGGCGGCGAGGGAGGGGTGACATCTCCATCGTCCGGCGCGTCACCGGCAGATCAATGCCGGACAGACCCCACCTGCACTTTTAATTCGCGAGACGAAATGGGACGAGACGGCGCGCTAGTGTGCGCGCGGCTTTGTCTCAAGATGTCTGCGTTTTTTTGCGGTACATGAATGGGTGCGGCGAGATGATTATTGGGCTTGCGATGTTCATTGGACTTTCATTTCGTTTATTGTTATGTAGGACTTTTTCTTTATAAAAGTTTATGTCATTGCACGGCATATTAGAACCTGCTTACCTTTTGATGAATGATCATTTAAAAGTTTCATGGCTGCGATTCACAAATTTTATTCATACTTTTCCAGTGTTTCAACATTTTCTTTTTTTTTCGTTTATATAAGAAACTGAGCTTTTTATTAAAATTACTATCTCGCTTCAAGCTTATACCTAATTTAAATCTAACTTTTAGGCTAATATTTTCTGATGGGAAAGTTAAACTAAGATCAAGATCAATCCAAGTATAGTCATCATGTCAACAAAACAAACAAACACAGATTTCTTTATTTCTCATAAGAAACCAGCAACCATTTCACTCTTAAAAAACATTTATTTGGACGAAAATTAACAAAATAATACATACGTATCAACATGTCTTAACGATATCAAATGCCAAAGCTAACTCTTAAAGAGACCACTTAACATTTTTTCAATTGACACATCCCAATATCAGTGACATCAACAAGGTCCCACCGATGGGACGGTGGGCAGGCAAATTGAAAGGATTTAACTGTTCTTTGAATAGTTGGACAAAGTTCGGGGTTGGGCCTGACAGCCGTTAAGTAGTTCTTGGACACCGATTTCAGTAACTTTCAGTTTTAATCGGGGAAACAGTTTATTTCATAGTTTTGTGAAGAAATGACCAAGGTATCAGAACCATCACACAATAAAATTATTTGACATGTTTATTATATTTTTTCCCAAACTATTTTTTTAAAATAATGTATTTGACGTTACCGAGCGTTGTACGTATCCTCCTATGGTATTTATGAATAAATGAATTAAATTGAAGATTACAAAATATTTTGAATAAATGTGAGGGTAATTCTGTTTGTCTATCTATGTCGTTCCCTATGTCATTTTCTCATAAATTGACAATTTCCTTTATACGAGTAAGCAAGAAAACCAACACGGATATTTGACATTTGACAAAAGAATGGGCGGTACTTATACTTTGTTTTTTTTTTAAATTCCGTTTCTTATTTTCTTTTTTTTTCTCTTAATTTTAACGATAGCCCAAAAATTCTTATCAGCGATTACAGTTTTCATTTGCTCGCATTTTTTGGACAATCGCCGTCTCTCACCAGGGCTGAGATAAGGAATGTTTTGCGTTTTTTGGCGGAACTTCAACCCTTCTGACGTTATCAGCTCTCGTCTCGTCCCGTAACGCCCGTTGTTTTGACTCCTGATAAAAGTTACGATTTTTCCACCTGTAATTTAATCTTGGAAAATATTTTCTGGTTTCGTGTCACTGAAAGAAAAAATTGTGCGAGCGTTTTTTTGTTCCTTTATTGCCTTTAATGAAAAATGTGTGATTTATTTTTAAACAAAGAAAGCATATCTTGCCTAAAAGTTAAATTAGGTTGTGATCAGTTATTTTAACTTCAACTAAATTTTTCACAATTTTCACATACCCAAGTACGTCCACTTTTAAAATAACCACGGTCTTTTTCTAGTCTTTGCTGATTTATATCAACGTTTCCAATAAAAAAATATCAAAATTGAGTTTTACGTTTAGTGTAAGTATCTACTGAAGTAAAAATAGTTTTACTGACACTTGATGACCACTCTCTGAAAAGATCACTGAAAGTAGTTATCCGACGTAATTAGTCAGAACTACGACACGCGGTTATTCCTCATATCGTAAGATATAAACGTGCACTGCCTAATCTACATCTACACTAATATTTTAAGGAGGAAATGCTTGTATGTTTGTAATGAACTCCTGAACCGATTTAAAAAATTCTTTCACCAACATAAAGTTACATTATTTATTATATTGGCAAGTAACATAGACTACAACTACAGCCGAGACAGGCCGCAGTTTTTAATAAAATGACTAGTCTCAACTACTTAATTAAAAAACCCAGCTTATCAGTTCCAATTCCCAGCATCAGTTTTCTATATCTCCTTCAAACTCATCAGAACGAGACAATACGAACGTCGCTAAAGTAAACACCCCTCCCCCCTCGCCCCCACCCCGCCCCCAGTGGGGAGAGTTCGTTATCACGTCCCGGACATAATTTAAGACGGACCGGACAGTCCGATCTGTCCGGAGAGTCAGGGTTAAGGATTGATTTTTAGAGCTCATGTCGAAAGCATTTGCCTGCGGCGTTACTTGCGAACCATTACTTGCTAAATAGCAACATTTACAATACACATTTCACTTTCTTTTACATTTGCTTCAATAATTTTTCTTTTTTAACAATGTAACATTTCTCAGATTATATGTTTTTTATGGGTGAGTAGTTGCACGACACCGGACTGGTGTAACCGTGATGTTATTTCATGAATTATTTCTTTTCAAAGATTACTTGTTCTAAACAAAGATGAATGTCATCATCAGGATTAGTTCTTATTCTTAGTTTAGCTATCAAAAGGTTTATAAACAGCCAGAATATATTTATTACTTATATTTTTCACGATTTCAGGGCTAGTCCTATAGCAAAAGTTGTTCATAATGATGATTACTATGAGCCCTTTTCAGCTTAGCATTCCCTTTCCGTAGACCGTATAGATACCTAATGGTTCTGTTATCAAACTAATCTCGTCACCAAAACTCATCAAATCATACGTGTGTATGTGTGGGTTACACACAAAACAATCACTGGCAGGAAATTTAATTCCCAATCTGAAATGCAACAGTCCGTTTTAAAACGTAAAGTTAATTGAATCCATTCAATTTCCTAACCACATGAGTGACAGGTTGTATCTGTTAATTCCCAATTATAACCCCCCACCCTATTTCCCCCTAGTCATCACACGTCTCCCCCACTGGGGTATTACAAATGTAGTCCCTTCATTTATGATTTTCGTGGTTTCATTAGGGTAAAAAGATTAGTAAAGAGCAACTTACCTACTTAATTTTCCGCATGGGTGACCGACAATCTCGGTGGTTTTTTCAATTTGGTTTTCCAATGGCATCTTGTTTTGTTTGTATTTCGCGAGTTTTTATTAACTTTCACGTTGCCCACAAAAGTTCATACAAATAACAATATTTGCTTAGATCTAAATAGATCTGTAAAAGAGCTGATACGTATCTACGAGTAAGTGAATATGACACTCAAAAGCGTAGAAACCGAATCTTTTTTTCTAAACCCATAGTTGTCACCATCTCAGATACCTTACGACAGCTCAAAGGTTCTGACGCTAGGTCTGACAGCTCAGCAAGTACGATAAGCAAGCAACAACCCCCTTTCCACCCCCTTGTCACCTGCTTCCACCCCCGGGTATTACTGAAGAGACGTGGACAGTCCGTCAGATCTGAAGGGGGATTTTCTCTGAAGGTGTAAAGAACTTTAGACTGAGCGACGAAGATCGGAAAGAATTAATCTATTTGAATTTTCTGTAACGATATTCTCATATTGCATTCTTATTTGAAATCTTACGTTGAACTTTTTCTAATTCGCTCTATTGTAAAAAGACCGAGACTATAGTAGATTGTAATAAAAATACTTTTATTAAATAAAATAGTCGCTCGCTTGTAAATTCATGTCCATAATATAAGATACCAAAAGTCTATTATTGAAACTTTTTAACCTAATCTCTAAGATGGTATTGCAACTATGTTCAAAATTCAAAATTCAAAATAATTTATTCAAACATGGGTACATCAATGCACACTTATGAACGTCAAAATACAATTTTTACGAATAAATTAATACACAATAAATTAAATGTCAAAGAAAAACAATATTATTAGAATGTCAAAAAAATTATATAAATCATTGCAATGTCAAAATATCAAGGTATAAAATAACTACAATAGTAGGTCTAATCATTTAAGACACTTATGAATGTCTAATACAATTTTTACGAATAAATTAATGCACAATAAATTAAATGTCAAAGAAAATAATATTATTAGAATGTCAAAACAAAATATGTAAATAATTGCAATGTCAAAATATCAATGTATAAAATAACTACAATAGTAGGTATAATCAATCAGATATTATTATTACAGTCTAAATACAATTTACGTAAAGAGACTTTATCACAAACGAAGTCTTCAATTTTATAGTAAGCCCTTTCAATTAAAAAGTCTTTTAAAATTCTTTGAAAATCTGTGTCTTTCTTATTTACTAGAGTAACAGGCAACAAGTTATAAAATAGTAAATGTATATGATAAAGAACTACGACCTAACATCATGTCGTCCTACTGGCTGCTTCAAGCCTTAGTAGTCTTTTTAGGTTTTATGATGCATTTTGTCTGGCTTTTTTGGTGTGAACAATAAAGAGTTCATCTATCTATCTAACCCTATAACTGATAATCAACACTTTTGATAGTCTTCTTTTAAAAAGTGTCGTGTGGTATAAGTGAGTCGTTTTGTCTGTGTCGCCAGCAGACGGTGTCCGGCGAGTGATATAGAAGTGACGTCAAAGACACCTTTTGAAGATATTTTGTTAACAGCCAGTCTAACGTGCAATCATTATAAATAATGATATAAAGAGCTTTGGAATAAGAAACGTAGATAAGTTAATTTATTTGTAGAATTTATTTCTTCGAAAACTTCGTAACTTTCTAACAGGCTGGTTGGTGGTCAAACTCAGTCTATTTCGCGATAAAAACATAGTTAAACAGTTAAATTTTTTAATAGTTAGTTTAAAAGTTTTTTTAATTGTCGTTCCGCTAAGCAACAACGACCTTGAAGATTTCTATAGTTTCTGTAATTTTTCCTTTCTCTCGGAGTATATTTCTAGTCCCTCACACGCACAGACTTTTCCGCATCTAACATACCTCTTAAACATCTATAGGTATATATAGGTATATATAGGTAGAGGCTCTCAAATAAACTATGTAAGGACTGTACAAAAATCATTTCTTACAACCACCAAGCCGAGCCAATCTGCACCTTGTATCACAATCCTAATATCAAGGTACATCCGGGGATTCTATTAAAATCGGCGCATTACGCCGGGATTGCCAATCATCCCGGGATAGGGCCGTGATCCCGCGGATATGTGGGTAATAAGCGCATGCCGGCGAGGTGCGGGTTTGATAAGAGACACTGTAATTAGATTCACACGTGGGACCAGATCTGGGGCGATAGTGGGAAGTTTGAAAATATTTTTCAGGGGTTTTCAGGTGTGAAATTAATGAAATTAGTCTATTTTTTGTTGATGTGGATAGTAAAATTTTGCTGTTTTAAAGACATTTTGTTTTGCATAAACTCTAATTTTTGCTGTTTATTTGTCTCGCTTGCACAACTGGAAGTTGACAAATTATAGCAACTACTATAAATTAATTTCATCCATTAGCTTTGTTTATTTATTATCTTTTTACTTATCTATAAATGTTCTCGATCAGTTCAGTTTCTCTTACCTGAAACAATAATAATAAAAACATTAGAAATTGACAAACCAACATTAAAAAATTATACAAAGTTCAATTATAAATCGATTTATACATTTTAGTATTCAAGCTTTGAGAAGTTACGAGTATATGCAGATAAATTCAAATCTTAAGAGTTATAACTTATACCTTAATACACAACCTTTCCTAATCTACAACCTATCTTAGTCTACAACCTATCCTAGCTTCCACTCGCCAATACGTTTCAAAGGAAGTACCGACCGATAGGTACATTTTTCAAAGATACAAGTACAGTCTCCAATAGGTACATTCCAGAACAAGGGACCATGGGGGAGAGTCCATCGGAATTCTTTATAGAATGAAGTGGATTTAATATCGAGAGGAATGCCGCATCGGGAGATAGTGTCCGGGCGCGACAGACGGGCGACTGTGGCCGCGATGTTGAGCGGTGACGGGAGCTGGGTTTAATAGCGGGCAGAAATTTTCTTTGAGATTTTTTGTGTTGTCGTTGACGTTATATTTTGATAAAGGTACGGTTTATGCTAGTCGAATTTTTGCTGAGATAACGCAGTATGGTCTGTTTTTTGACATTATTTTCAATTAATGTTGATTGCATGTTATATCCTTTAGATTTGTAAACTAAAACCTAAACAAGTACTCCTACTATTTATTTTATGGAAGAAAATAGGTAGCACGACGTCAAATCACTCGAATTGACAAATTGGCAAAATACTTCCAGCAACTATTTCCATAAATGGCACGTCTGTCCGGCCTCGTCACCTTAACCCCACGTTGCGCGTCAGTTTTACAACATCCCGGCCTTTCCCAATTTTATCCCGCTTTTTATTTCCATCCCCTATTTATGTATTATTTAATACAAACCAGTGGATTTGCATGGATTCCCAAACTATCATCGGAATGGGGGTTCGGTGATAGTTTGGGGACTCTCGGATAACCTCTTGTAGGTACATAATGTTAGTTATTATCGCTTAAAATTTTATTGAGTTGAGAATGATTTCCGGGTTAGTAAAAGGGATGTCGGGTGTGGAGAGTTTATTTTATTGAGATCGAGGATTAGTTTGTTAATACTTTCGAATCGTGTCGTGTTTCGTGTTCATTGTTTTGATTCAATATTTTTAAAAGTGACTTGATTATAGATTTAACAGACTGTAAATGACTGAATATGAGATAAAGTTAACAGCGTAGAAAACATTGCAGATAAACAAATTACTGCGTTATTATAACATACGAGTAGCACGTAATGAATGATCCACGATTTAAAGACTTTATAATTAAAAAATGTGCTTTTCATCTGTATCAGACAGTTTTCCTAAAATCAATTCTCCTTCACAATAAATTCGTAATCAAAATATTCGTATCACTTTCTCCAATATTCGCAGGCCAATCGAAACGAAACGCCATCCAGGTGTCGCCTCCGAATCATGCAAAATAGTATCGAGATAAAAAAACAAATCGGTGTATCCACATCAGGGGCCGGCGAGTCACGACAACGGCTGTAAACACGGCCGATATTGTAACCCGGCCGCAATCTCCTATCAACCGACCGAATAGCAAGGATGCTTATGTAAATCGGACCACTACCCCGCTTATTGTATATCTAATTTGATTTCTTTCGCAATACCGTGATGGGATTCAAGGAATATTGGTCCTGTCGTACCTGCCCGTCTAATATCGTCGTGTGTACGTGAGCCTTTTCGGGGTTAAGAGATCACTGATAGGGTAGTTCGAAGGGCAACTTTTTAAAATATTTATGAACGGCGCGCCTGGGCCCGTACAGCCCGGGCCATCCAATTTCGGGTTATGTCTTCGGCAAGTTAGTTATTTTGGAGTTTCGGAAGGGTCAAACTGTTTTTTGTGAGTGTTAATTAAAGTATGTTATATTCATGGGAGGGATTGAGGAAAAACGCAAATGTTTTGGTGTGAAATTTGGCGTCTTGTCGCTTGAATATTAATGACTTATAGCGCAAGTTGCGCGGAACTTGGGAGTTTAGAACGACTTTTTTAACTAGCAGAATGTAGGTTTGATGTAGCAAAATATAAATAAAAGACTTGCAAATTACAACGCCTTATATTAACTTTTTTCTCCATTTTCATTAATTTATATTAAAAAAAGTCTTGCAACATAAAAAATTGTTGTTCTAAACAAAAATGGCTTCGTAAACGCCAAAACACTGATTTCAGACTCATAATCAAACTGTAAACTCCAAATCATCCTCAAACACGGTCCAAAGTTAAAGACTCCAAATTACTCGTGGTATAGCCAAAGTGTCAGTTCAAATAAGCATAGTCCTAGGACAAGTAAACCCTAGGACGAGCCACACGTTTCTCGATGTTAACTCGTGAGCCAGAGCACTTTAATACCACTGAAACTTATGTAGGTATATAGACTTATATTTTTACTGTATGGCGAAAGTAAATAAGCAGTAGATTATTTATTTACCGGCTTCAAACATTTTTACATACCTAAAACTTTCTTAAGAAAAAAGTTAACTACTTGACTTTCAGTTTAATTAATTTTTGACATAAGAACTGTCGGTATTTTAAACTAGCTAAGGCATTTACATACGAGTAACGTGAGACACAACTATCTAGATAGATAAGCTCTTCAAAAATTACAAGCAAAAGGATAACAACGCTTAACAGTAGTGCAACAACTGGCACTGTTATCTATTTCTTACTCGTACAAACAATCCTAATTTAACCCTTTCGTATTTTACCCGAATTTATTTCTAATTTTATCCTTCCACATCCGACCTGTATTATTTCCACGCCAAGTCAAGCAACGTACGATTCCGGACAAAAATCCCAGTAAGTTACTAAGTAGTTCCTGTCCAGTCTGTCACATTGATACGGGAAGGGTTAAGTTAAAAAGGCTTCTTAAAAAAACTCGCGGTTTTTGAGTCCACATTACGGCTAATAAAGTGAAAAGTCGCTCAGAGGCGATTCTGGCGAGTGAGATATTATCTCGACTGCTGTCGCTCTCATCAGAAATGTCTTGAGAAAGACAGTGACCGAGATAGTCTCGAGCGTCCAAGAATAGGGCTCCAGTCCTGTCAGTTTCAGTTAGAATACACGGTACTTATCTCTCAATCTATTAGAGTCCTATTAGAATCGGGGACACTTTTAATGTAGCCTAATTGGTATTTGATTCGAGCTGGTGAGGAGAGAAAGAGAAAAGTTTAGTTAGGACGGAAATATCGTGTGTTTTTGCCTTTTGTAATTTCTGATGACGACGGTATTAAAATTGACTGTACAAGAAAACTACATTTTATGAAACTTTCAGTTGAGGCAATGTTTTAACGTTTTTTATTTGACTCGATTGCTCGAAAACGTTTATTTTTGACTCACAAAAAGTTGTTAATTCACTATTTAGCTATTTTCATTCTACATTTCATTTTAAAACAGTTTAACGTGAATAATTAGGTACAGACTACACAGTCGCTCACAAACTTTCGCGTTTATAATTTTAGTGTGAAGTGTGATCCCGTTGCTGCTTGTGATCCTCTCACATGACTTTGCGGAAAACTAAAATTGAACAATAGCAAATTAGTATCTACGAATACAACAAGAATAAATTAATGAAAGTTAACAATTGATGAAAGTTGTTTATAAAGTACTTAACATTGTCAAATTCTACTGATTTATAGAACACTATCTGCGCTTTGCGATTTCACACGCATTTTATGAGTAAAATGTAGCTCATGTTTAATCCAGGGCATAAGCTATGTCACTCCCAAATTTTATCAAAATTGTAACAAATATTCACACACAAACACACAAACTTTCACATTAATAATACTAGTAGATAGATATAGTAAAAGTAGATGTTTCACGAGCTGTAAGTCTAAACTTTACTAATCACACGGTTATAAGAGTAACCAAATTAACGCCTGTCAACCTCTGGTACTAACTGTGGGTACTAATTATAAAACTTTAGCCTTAGTTGCGGGTAGTTCGATGGCGTGCGCGTACCTGTTGGCAGGGATTCAAAAATCGAGTGGCAAAGTTGCCAGTGCTAATAAAAATAAATCGGTTTGTTTTTTTTATGCTAGTAATAATGGATGTTTTGTGGTGCTGGAATTGATTTGTATAAAAAGTAGAGCAGAGAACCATTATGTGTCGTTCATTGCTAAAGTTTATTTTTTAATAACGTCGGGGTTAGCGCCAAAAACTACTCGACGAAACGGAAGACTACAACTATAAAAAAAACATAGTGAATATTTTGGTAACTCCTGCATTTAGTTCGTAAAACTAAATTAGAAATTATTTTCACATGTGTTGGTAAGTTTTTGATAAAAACTCGATCTTGATTGATAATTTGCTATAGGTAAACTGTGGGTACCTTTTAATGAATTTTGTACTCAAATCTTTTTAATTTCCTAGTGTTTTATTTTGTCTTTTTTTGCGTACACGCTTCTAATTTCGGTTCAGTGCACCGTGATTTACAGTGATATTTTATTATTACCCATTTAAAACCAAACATGTCAAAACAATTTAACAAGTAATTTAATTTCTATAAACATTGCAACTAATCAAACACTCAACTTTTCCATTAACGAATAAATAACGTCAGTCATTGAAACTCCAGAGCGCACTGGAGGTAGCGACGACGGAAGGCGATAAAGGCGAGTCCATACTGGGGTGCTACGAGATGCGTTACGACGCGACACGAGATGAAGCTAGTATACGGTCTCACTGAGGTGCTACCAGATGCGCTACGACGCGACGCATGATGAAGCCAGGTTACTCAGTCACACTGGGGTGCTACGAGATGAGCTACGTCGCGATGCGAGAAGAAGCCAGGTTATTCGGTCACACCAGGGTGCTACGAGGTGCGCTACGATGCGACGCGAGATGAAGCCTGGTTACCCAGTCACACTAGAGTGCTACGAGATTTGCTACGACCCGATATGATGAGATGTTGTTAGCTTAAAATTATATCTATTGTAAATCAATGAAACCAAATCATCAACCGTCTTCACTGATGCCTCCAATCAAGGGTAATTCCATATTGTGTTCAACACAGTTATCCATATTATAATACTTTTAAAGTCACTACTTTTACAATAAAACTAGATTAATTAAAAATATTAGTTTTACGCTAAAGCTATTTTTTTTCAATTTACTATAACTTTGAAAGCCGAAAGTTTTTATGTATATTTTATACATATATAACTATACTAAAATATGTTGTCACATCACGTTTACGTGTTGCACATTCAACTCCAACGCACGCAATGTGAACACACCCTAACAACGAGAAATAGAAGTCTTGAAATGCATTGCATAGAACGTAGCGAGTAACAAATCAACACAGTTGTAACTGCGATTCAAACTTAATTAAAACGCTGAAAAGTTGCCGATTTTAAAGCGGGGGTGAGGCGAGCGGGACAAAATGTGAGGGACACGCGTTTTTGAACTAAACAATAACTCCTGAACAGACCTCGCGATCTTTATTCGCAATTCTTCCACCGATTTTGCACACATTCGAATTTCAAAGACGTATTTAAGGTTTTTTGACCACCACGACGAGGTGGTCAAGAATCAAGAAGTTGCCAAAGAAACAATAAGTTTAGTCAAAACTAGAACGAGTATCCGGGAATTTCATTAACACCGAACATATTTCATACTATGTTTGGTGCAAATTGTTTTCTGATAACCGCTGTAACATTACACCTTGCACCACTCGCCGTCCAACCACCGCCTGCTCGGAACTGTCGAACCTAAAGAAACATTTGTTAAATATGCCAAACTAGTTATTAACATGCATTCAGAGCTATTATGAATAATACTAATT
This sequence comes from Alcis repandata, assembly GCA_949125135.1. Lineage (NCBI taxonomy): Eukaryota > Metazoa > Arthropoda > Insecta > Lepidoptera > Geometridae > Alcis > Alcis repandata. Next base: position 801,884 of record OX421226.1, on the reverse strand, counting down.
AATGCTATTAGAAAGTCTAGCTGGTTAATTGAGTATTAAGTTTCGGTGACACATTTATGACGTCAGTCAAGATAAATATGACAGGTTACAGGGACTTATAGGTATGACATTTTTTCCTTTTTGACATGACCAAGATTATTTGGACGAGACGATATCGTTGTTCTCCTGATGGTAATCATGACGCCTCTTCATAATGGCAGCCTTATTATTCATCTGTCTGATAACCACTTGCAGTAAGTCTAACATGAAGCCGATTACGATTGCCAGTAGTTAGGTAATAATGCCACACGGCCACCGTTTCAGTACCATGCTGCTGTCCAGATATTTAACTTTCACAACCCTGCGCGGCATTTTTCACTTTGACTTATTGCAATAGATAATACCAATTAAATTTGCTAATAATGCTCTAATCAAATAACTGTTACTAACTATCTTTCAATGGTCAATTATATTCAAGTATTTTCTAAATTTTCATTGAGTATTGTTTGTTTTTGTGTCGGTATTTTTCCATCTTTTCTATTTTCATTATTTATTACTTACTATAGTTTGTCCGTACTGATAACTACAACCCGGTCACAATATCTGTGCACCTCGCTGGAAGCGGGAGAGGCTCCCGCTTCCCCTGTCACCTCTCCGCGCACTCCCCGGTGCGACAGTGCGACTATATAAGGCTATACGCATTCCAGCGAGGTGCACAGATATTGTGACCGGGTTATACCTATTATGTAGCATAAGTATTAAAAGAGTCAGGTGGTAAGAACAGTCTACCAATTACGATGAAAGTGCTTCACAAAGCAGTGTCGTTCCTGCAAGCCAACTTTGATTCAAAAAGTTTCGTGACGACTGCGACAAGTTCTGTTTGTCCGTCAGACTGTAATAAGCTGCATTTCCTCTGCTTTTTGTACTTTTACTTGTTATTTTTTATTACTTTCACTATTTTTCTTGTTATTTTGTGACTAAGTTGAGCGGAGTTCGGCTCGAGTTGTCGTCAACAGGCTCGAGTTAAATCGGTCGGTTAGCAAAAAGTCGTTGGCAGTTCTTGGTTAGCTCGCGAAATAATGTACTAATTAACTTCTCGTATGTCTTGTTTGTTGTATTATTTAGGAAACTCAAGGAAATAGAGTTGTAAGATTTAAGAATGTTGCTTCAAACAGGACCACTGAAATTGTAATATCTACATCAAAGTCGCAGTGAAAATATATCATTATTGAAACATATTTTTTTTGCGTATTTTATTGTTTTTTATTTGTATTTTGTATTTTATTTTATTGGCCGCCATACCACGTTTATATATAGGTACATCGCCGTTCCCTGTACGCCAGAGTATAAGAAAAACACGTAAAAATATGGCAAAAATGAGTGGTACTTTTTACCATTTTTGTTTCCTATTGGCTGCGGTGTGTACTGTAAATATTAGATATTAGACATTATATTTATATTAGATATATTAGATATATTATATTTATATAGATATAACATAAGTTTGCAAAAGTGGTTTGTAATTTTTGACAATATTGACGTCTCGAATCCAATTTTCTCCTTTAATATTACATATTTAACCTCGTAAGCAGCCTGTGTACCTCTGTCTAATTTATTAAAAACTTTCCAACTATTCTACGAATCTACTAAGGTACCGTCAGCAAAAAAATCCGTGGCCGTGCACCAGCAATGAGCACTAATCAATACCCTTACGCGAGGTGGCGAAAAATAACGAATGTTGTATTACCGATACTCGTGTGTTTCCGCATCCCTTCCTAGGTACAGCGCGCAGAAAAAGCTGATTAGTTTGGAAAAACCCCAGGGCTTTTTATTAATTTTTTTATAATTACTTATTGTGAATCAAAAAGTGTTCATTGTCCATCATTACGCAGCTGTTCATGCAAGAAATAGACTCACCAAGAGAAACTTTACTTGCATTTATGATTAATCCTTATTTTACGTGTTCAAATATTTCTAATCTAATTTAAATTTAACTTTACTATCTGCACCCTGCGGTTTCACGTGACTGAGCAACAAACATCCCAACATACTAACTTTGACGTTTTATATATTAGTAAAAGATAGTCATCAGCTCAGCCGTTTCTTTTAAAATTCAATTCAAAATTCAATTTATTTTCCTTGTTTCTTTTTTTTGAGCATCTTTTTCTGCCATCCGTCCGCGTATGCACCGCGCCCGTAATCGACGGCCGACCGGGGACGTATTGGTCCGTCGCGGAGACGCCGCCGGCTCTCTGTTTTTAAAGCTTTCTTCCCCCCAACCCCCCAGCCCCCCGGCACCCCCAGCACCCCCCGAGTCCCCCCAATCGATGGACGCCGTCATGTTAGCGCAGCCCGATCAAGTGCATACGTGAGGACTTTCTTTGATGCGTCTTTGTAGGGGGTAGGGGGGTTAATTGTTTTTTTATGGCGTGATTGAGAGTTCTTGTTCTGTATTGTAGAGTCGGTTGGGTAATGAAGTGGATTGGTTCAGTTGAAGTTTTCTGTTGGTTATGGTTTGCTTTTATGTTTGAATTCTTATAGTCAACTCAAGTGTACTTAAATACATTGAATTAGGCGTTTCATCAAAGCTTTAAGGGATCAAATAATGCAATAATATTTTTATGTCTGCCTCTGATTATTTTTAACTTATCAAAGCTTAAAAAATAACTGAGTTCAAAGTATCAAACTCAGTGGTTTAGTTATCTTACTGGCGACTGACAAAAAATGTCAAAATCACGTCAGTTTTTATAGTAAAATGTGGAACCTTGCCTACTAGTGTCACAGAATAAGTAACAGTTCCCAGTACTGAAATTTCACTGAAATGTTAATGAGATGTCAAGTAACTACTAAAATTCAATCAACACAACCATTCTTATCAGATCCTAACCCAGTTTGCACCCGCCTTGCATTTGTTATTAATCGGGGTCTGTGAGACCGTCAACGTCGCAGTTTCCGCGTCGCTCCACTGACGGGTTAAATTCGCCTTTGAAAATGTTTAGTGTAAGTTCCTTGCAAGCCGCTTGCAGTACTGTGTGAACAGTACACTAGGTTTTGTGAAAATTATTTAGAAAATGAAATAAGAAACGTAAATTAAATAGGATTTGTTTTATTTATAAAGTTTTGAAATTTATCAGCATTAGACTTAAAAAGTATTCTTTGTTTGTTTTAGAAACGTTGACAAAAATGTGTTGAACAGTTTTTTCTTGACAAAACCGATTCAGTTTTTTAAACACTTTCAAAGAGACGGAAATGGAAAAAAAGAGAAAAAAGAGAAAACTTTTCCAAAGTAATCTACACTAATATTATAAAGAGTAAGATATGTATTATTGTATATTCTTCACTTTTTAATTCCATTCAATCAATTCTTTCACCAATATAAAGCCGTAGCTTTGTATTGGTGTTTTTATTTACTTTGAAATTTGAAAAAATTAAGTAGATTTATGTACCTATATGTAATTGCAAGAAAACTGAATCCGTATATTTAGACAGCACAATCAAGTCCAAACAAAAAAGTCATCCAAAACCCGTTTCTCCAAAGCTCAGCAACTGGCTCGGTCGTCCCGCTCAGCTGACGTGACAAGTTGTCGCTGACACGCCCACTGGCGCTGTCTCGCTGCAACTGGGAAACAAGTGCGGATGTCACGTTGTCGACTAGTCTGACGATTGACAAAATAGAGAATGTAGTCACTGCTAGTGATAGTTAGTTTAGGACAACAATGACATAAGTGACTCGATTAGATAAATTAGATAGATCGATTAGATAGCTAGTCTTTTTCTAGATCTAGAATATATTATACTTAAATATAATTTTTAATTTATTTTAATTACAAAGTTAACATATATTTTATCAGTTTTTTTTATATTTTTATTCGAACACATTTTTTTTTCTAATTTCAAAGACTTGCTTCAAATAGACCAACATTTCAAACCTGTATATTGAAAGTAGTCATATTCTGATAAAAGTCCTAGTTAACCAAGATTCGAGCGATCTAAAAGTAGCATCTATTTTATAGTTTTAAACTAAATACCAAAGTTTATCGTACAAGTACGATGCGGGCTCTAACGTCATCTCTATTTTGAATGTGCGTCAAATAAAAATGCATAATGTCATAAATCACGATTAATGAGTTTTGTTGTTGACTGTGACATTCGAAACAAGTCGTAGTAATAACTCATCGGTTTGCCAAACAAAAGGTCAATAACACAGAATTTTGGAGATGCGCTGTGTCAAATTGATTTTTATTAATTCGTTTGATCTTTGACATTATATTACCTAAAATATTAACTAGTTTTTTTTGAGTGATAAAATATTATTTAGTTTTTTTTACCACAAAAAATATCTTTCATACATACTTTGTACAAGATATATTATGCTGGAATTGCTGAATTTTCTTAATTTTTTACATTAAGTAACACATTTTACTCTGCGTAGGCGAGTGTGTCAAAGCTCTAACAATACGCGGTCCCGTATTCAAATGTCAGTCTTTAGGTATTGACACACTATGACAATTTATAGGTTTTAAAACAAATAACTAATTCGAAAATAATGGCCACAATCCAGTTAGAATTGAATACATTAATAGTAATAGCGGATATTCTTTAAAAGTTAAATTTGAATACAATGTCGTAAATTTTAATAGTGCTATTATTTAATTTTATTTGGAGGTGGGGTCATAATTGTCATTGTTTTTTAATGAAAACATAAATAATAAAAACTTATTGCGTACGTACCTACAGTCTACACCTATAATTAATTAACAGAGAATTTGAGGATCATATCTATAGCTTGATTTTGATTGAGAAAACGTGTAACTTTAAAAAAAGGACCCCATTGTATCGACGTTTAGTTTGCAAGAACATGTACGTTTGTGCATTAGCAATAAGTAAATCCTACTAATACGGCTGAACGGATTTACATGAAATTTGGAATGAAGGTTGTTCGTGGTCTGGATTAACACATCGGCCAATTCTCTATCCCGGAAAACGCGGGTGAAATTGCGGGGCGCAGCTAGTGTAATATAATACTAGCCGACGATAGCGAAGCCAAAAAACAGAGTTATTTTTTAACTTAATCATAAAATTATTTTACAGCAGTGACCAAGTCACCTCACAGCAGAGAGACTCAGTGAATCCCTGAGACGCTGTCACGCCGCCAGACGCAGCGTGGCAGTCGCGTCTTGGTTTTGCGTGTTTAATTTCAAATGTTAATATTGTTTGAGACACTTTTATTAATTTTATTTAATCTAAAATGAGGCGTTTATATATTTTTTTAAATTTAAATTGTGATTTTAATGTTTTTTGTTACGGAATTATTGATTAATGTATAAATTTACTCGTTCAGTACCATATTTTTAAATTGCATCCAACAATTTAATTTTCAAAAGATTTATTTTAGAAGTTATTTTGTGTTTTCCACATACCTGGCTAACAAAGTTCACAGACTGTGCTTTTAAATTCTTAGAAATCAAAATTTGTGGGCATATACTTAAAGTGTTTGACCTAACAATAAACTTGTGTAAGCTTTATTTTTAAAACTCTTACAATCCATCAAAAGTTAAATCAAAAACATTTTGACTAGAAATTCACAACATTTTAACAATAACTGTACCATAAATAAAACCTATATCTTGCTCTGTCCGAGTGAGCTCAGTGATTTCAAAACAAACAAAGCGAAATCGCGGGACAGTGACACGCCGTCAGACGCAGCGTGACACGCCGTTGGCGCCTTGAACTTGTTGTCTCGCTGCCGATCAGTTATGGATCGCTGACAGCGAAAATAATGTGAATTTAATTTCGCAAGGATAGAAGCTTTTAAAATGTTTTTGTCACCATTAAGTGGAGATATAGTACCTAGTATTATTTCAAGAAAGGTTTAAAATGAAATAAATTATAATTAATTAAATAAAGACCTGTAACTTTGTATAAAAAACCTTGTTTGATGATAACGAGTAGCTGTTACGCTGGTAGAAACGTGGGTTTTTAAAACTCGAAAATGGTTAATAATTTTATAATTTTATTAACTTATATTTCTGGCAAAACTTGTAAATTGTGAATAAAATCCACTAACGCTATTGAAATCTAAATTATTTCAAAAAGCCCCATATCATAAAATAGCAAACAACTTCACCCTTAATAACACTAATAACATAAATTGGCGCATCGAACAATCAATAACAGCCGCCAGCTAGAATAAACTAAGACGGAGCGGCGTGTCAGAACTACCGCGGAACAATTCAGTCGTGGCCTGTCATCGCGGAGAGACAGCGTGACGTGACGGGCCTGACTCCCGGGACGTGGCGCAAGGGAAGGGATGAAGCGGGACATGTCGAGCTAAACAGTTTGAAAATAGACTACAACTGGTATAGGAGACAGGATGAAGACGCCTGAAGCCTGAACAAGAATTTAAAGAAAGTTGGATGCGCCATGCACCTAACTCGCTTTTTTTTTCGAAGCCAATCCTGTATTGAGGCGAACACAACGAGAAAAATTGGGTTGGGCCATTTTCGAGTTTTTGCAATAGTTTTTTTATTTAGATTGATTTAATACAAAGCCAATAAACATAATTCACATTTTTCATCACATTTCTGTTTTCCTTCTATAATTTTTACTTGATATTGCCAAAAACTGCCATGACGGAACTGTAACAAGAGACGAAAATTTAAAATCAAGCTTCAAACTTGGGCCACATTTCCAGAGCAAGTCTAGAGTGAAATTTCCAGAGCTCACAAACTTGAGGCCGTGGCAGCGACAGCGACTCGCGTCATCTCCGCAAGCGACTGCAACTTGATAATACTGGCGCAAGAATGACAGAACGTCACAAGTGCAGGCTCATAGCAGAGCTGCTGAGTAGACAATACACAGAGAAGTAGCTGTAAATGGCTTGTCGAGGAGTTATCCAAGTGCGAGTTGTTGCATCTCTTTTTGACATTTGGTCGCTCGGTCTATGATGTGATGGTGTGTATTCAGACCGAAACCGAGAGGTTTGATTTTCACCAGCATACTAACATAAATAAAAGAGATATTGGATGGTGCAACAGCATTCTGGCCCGTTATCGGAGGGAGTCAGTTTTCTATTAAAAATGGTTAGTGGATTGTAAGAAAATCGCTGTAAGTTTAAGATTTGGCCAATAAGGATGATGACTATGCATGGTCAGTTTCGTCTTACCATATTGGTCACATCAGCGATTTCATTTTTAATTAATCTTTTTTGAATTGAAATAGTCCTTAAGGTTGTCGTATCTTTTTTGATTGTTTCTTTGATTGCTGATATATATTGAGACCATATTCAACGATTCTATTAAATTTTATATTGGCAGTCTTAAGAGCGCCCAGTTTATGGCCATGTGTTCGTGCACTTGATATCACTTATCCACATATTCCTTCGTTCATTCAGCTACCACATTAAAGTAGAACAGAAACTGCTTCTCTGTAAATCTTCTTCTCAACGTTGCGCCAGCGTATGACTTCTACCGTCAAGTGATAACATTCGAGTTTTAACTTGCAGTTAGTTTGACATGTGTACCTATGTGTTAAGTTTTTGACACCTGTCCGGTGTTTCTCAACTTAATGCTGGTTTCGCTATCCACAACTTTCTTGTTCACACATTTTGATAGAATTAAAAGATATATAGGTATAAATGATTATTCATCAACATCATCATCATCAGCCTATCGGATTTTTGTCCACTGCTGTACATAGGCCTCTCCTAACGAACGCCACAAGGCACGATCTTCTGCCTCACGCATCTTGCTACCTGCCGCCTTACGCAGGTCGTCGCTCCACCTGGTTGCAGGGTGCCCTACTCTACGTTTGCCGATCCGTGGTATCCACTCTAGAACCCGTCTAACCCCAGACCCCACGGGTTGTCGGTTTTCCTACAAATATGGCCAGCCCATTGCCACTGAAAAAAATGATGATTATTAAAAAGTTTAAAAAACCATTTCGTAACTGCAAGATAACAAAGCGAACAAATACCTTTGCTAGAACATTGCTCTCTTAGCAGCTGTACCGTATTCGAGCTTCAGCGCTACCCATTACAATGCAACCTCTGGCCATTCAATCACAAAGTCAGAACTAAAACTTATCAAATTCTAATGGCCTCCTTACCCCACTCCGCCCCACGTCCATAAGCCCGGAGCGCACTACAATAACAAATAACGACGTAATTTCACAGCGGCATTGTAGACCGTCCGTTCTTCAGACGAGCCGAGTGCACCCGTGACAGTCATTTAAGACAGTGACGTGACACTACCCCCTAGCTCCGACCCCCTTGCACTGGAATGGCGTGGCAGTTGCGAAGTTTTGCAAGATACGAGTTTTTGAATAAAAAAATGTGCTCTGTTAGGTGCTTACATTTTTTTATGAAATTAATTCGTTTCGTTCATTCGACATTAAAACATTCTGACATGAATCAGTGGATCTACGAGTACTGTCTACTGCTGAATATAGACGTTTCTTGAAGGCATGACGATTAAATTAAATACGACTTTGTCAATCAAACTCTCTGCATACCTCGCTGAAGACCATGACCATTGTTCATAAGTAAGGTATTTTCTAAGGTTCTCTTTTCAGAATACCGCTCGAATATTGCCAAAGTTTCAGTACTGAAGATGGCTACACCGTCAGGACTTCAGGCAGATGGATTGATATTGCCGCTGCCGGCAGACGTAAGACGGAGCGATTGCATACGGGTATAAAAAATATATTGCATTCGGTGCCGTATGCTTTTTGGAGCTAAGTGTATGCGCTGGTAATTTGTTTCCGTTTGATTAATCTTGGCTGGAGTTTGCGACAGTTGTAAATTTTGTGGGAATGTCTTGATGTGTTCACTGACTGACTTTTTTTCATGAAGATTTTGTGGAGAGCTCTCTATTTCAAATAGAGACATGCCTAACGCTGAAGTAGTGTTTCTTGGGTCTATTTTAGGTACCTATCTTTTTATGCAATTTAGTGACAACACGGGAAAATCGCTTGCCTGATGTTCAGGGATCTTTATTTTCACTTAAAATGGTTTTACATAATATCTAAATGTTATAGAAATCAGACGAAATCTAAAACTCATTATATATTTTTTAATTTAGTCAATTTTGTTTATAACACCCGATCTGAAACTGTTTACTTAACTCTATTGCCTGTTGTTCCAAAAATAAACTTATCAATTTCATAAAACTTTCCCGGACATAATCTGATAATTCAAATGTTGCATTCCTTGTGTACGAGTATGATAATGAAGGCAAATGTTTTACCGTGCACAGCGTAAATAGTAAATACTGCTACTATTTTACATTCAACCATTATAAATATTGCAAAGTATTTCTATTCAGCTAAGCATCAAGTTGAAAAGTAGTCCAGTGGACGCAAACGAGACGCCCGCCGTGACGGCGATCCGAGACAGTGACGTGACAACCCCCTTGCGGACCCTCACGGGGAGACGGGTGCATATTGACCCCCACCCACCGGATAATAAGGGGGCTGAAGTAAAGTCGCGTCTTTTGTGGACGTGTGCGTTTTAAAATGTGTACTGGTATGTCGTAGAAAAGAATAGGTAGTGGTAAGTTTTCAGTTTTATAAAAATATATTTGTGATTTACATTTTTAATGCAGCTAATGAACGGTACCTATTAATGAGTGTTCAATTAGTTTGGCTTAGTAAATCGAACTAGAAACCAATAACAGAATACCTGTCGTACTTAATTTAGAGCTAATTTTCCACATCAAAGTCATCACAATTGCATTTTGCTTTGTCAATAAATTCATGTGGAATTGTTTGAATTGTTCATCCGTCTACTCACAGCATCATCACAAGCCAGGTTATAGTAGAATATACTATAGTATATATATTTGCAAGGTTAATGAACCCGTAGAACGTACTATAAACAAACTTATTATTTAAAAATCTAGACAAAATAGCTGAAATATCTAACAAAACGTACATAAATAGTAAAACAAAACTATCAAACAATTTTCAACCTCATCAAAAATCTGACGAACATCACCGTCTGTACTCGTACCTGTCTTCACCCGTCATTTGCACAAAATTAAACGCGGCAAAGACGTCGACTCGGACCGCCGGACCCCCTGCCACCCCCGCCCGACTCCTACGGGGCGGGTATCCCCCACGTCGCAGCAGATGGATTGATATTGCGCGATGCAGGTGGGCAGGCAACGCGATCTTGGAACAAAGGCGATTTATAAAGTCCTGTCTTACGGTAACGTCAGTATTGCAGTGGCGTAATGATGGCCTTAGTTTACGTGAAACGCTTTGTTTTACGTGATTTTGTATGTCAATTATTATAATTTAATATATTACAATATTCTCTGTCAATACGTTTATGGCTCCAATTAGTTTTATCGAAGCGAAGGACGAGAACATAAACGAATTCGGTTGTTCTAGAATCAAGTCTGAAGTTGCTTACTTACTTATTAAAATATTTTTTTTACTGTCAATAATAAGATAAAAAGATAAAAAATATTTTGATAAAAATCTATCTAAGTCTCAACCCTTCTTAATAGTTTTTTGAACAATGTGACAAATTAATAGATTTTCAACTACATATATATATATTTTAAACCAGCCATGAGTTAACTACTACATCACGCAAACATAAATAGTCAAACTACTACATCACGCTATCTCTTTTACTGGAATTATTATCTCTCTCTAAACAGATATCGGTAGTATTAATAACAACCTCTATCAATTACCGTAAGTACACATTCCTCGCTTCCGCTCCATGAAATAAAGCTATCAAAACCCCGAAAAAAAACAAAAACACAAAATACGTGGGACGAAGCCGTCGTTTTCCTTTCACACCTAATGAAAATGAGTGACAAAAATTAATAGCCAAAGTTCCTAACGAGAGTTGAAAAAAGCAAAACACATCCCTCTCTTACACTCCATAAAAACACGACAAAGACACATGTCTCCCCTTATTATCTTCAATTAAGAGGCTCAGATAATGTACCGTGACATACGTTAGACGTGGCCAGAAAGCTTTGAGCCGTATTTCTTAGGAAACAGTTTCCTATCGGAGCTCATTTAGTTTGGTGTAGTGATTTGAAAGACAGAGCTAGTGCGGTTGCGTCGGTGGAAAGTTACTCTTATGTCACGCGGTGTAAACGTCACGGTGGCGGCAGCGATAACACGGTTCGTCACGCGCGTGACAGATGGAATCGTGACTGTGACGGATAGGCGGCAGTTACATGTGATTAGTGATTACGTTTCCGTAATCATCGGGAATAATGAGACGCAATGGGTGTAATCATTCCGCTGCGATACGGGGCGGCGAGTGACGCGGGACATTTGTTTTTGTCGCAGAAAAAATATTCTTTATAGAGAAAATAGAGGATATTAAGAGCTCTTTTGACAACTATTTAACATCGTTATTTTGTCAATGTTTTCAATAACTTCCTTTTTTGAAGTAAAAAAACATCCATGGTTCAAATTCGTCTCAACTCATACAAAATAGTGATGAATATGTTTTGTTTTCCCGTGTTAATTATAACAAAATGTGTCAAAACCACGTTGCATGGTTTCTATTGTAAAATAGTAATGAATATTTCCCAGTTTATATATTTTTGCCAAAAAATAATCATATTTTGTTTCAATCATTAAGCTCTTTAATTCTTCATGTAGTTTTTACTGATCGACATCTTCTAAATCTTTCTATCAAACTTCATACCAGTTACTTTTCATACACAATATCGAAAAATCATCCTCCTAAAAACCAAACTCAAAAATAAACACCCGATCCGTCAATAGGATCGTATCAGACCCGTCCGAGACGATATTATCGAGACGCGCAGAAGTGACAGTCACGGATCTATCAGCCGCGTCGACGTCAGCTCAACGTCACGTCAGGACGTTCGAGCGGAATTGTGACGGGACGTGTTTCAAGGAATATGTTTGGTTACTACGAGAAATGTTCGGAGCATTGGCTATTATATGAAACGACGTTACAGCTAGAATTTGAAGGAAAATAGCTGTTTCTAGTCGTACTGAACTCTTAGAATTTAATTGCGTTGACCAAAGATTGAGTAACAATTGCCTACTAAGGATGACAGGCAGTACAATGTACATGGCTCATTGCGTGAAGGAAGTGTGTGGCGAGAATAAATAGCGGTAAATAAGTTCCGCTATAACAAAATAGTTGGACATTATATCAAAGCTGTAAGTTCAACTCAACACACAGCTGGGATACCAGGTCTACCCTCAGGAGGTGGTTAGTCCGTAGGAGTGTCTGGCGTCGCTGGCCAAGTGAATGTTGAATCAATGTAATGTTGTTTCATTTCGGACATAAGATAAAAACCTCATTTCATATCCATCAACGCTACACACACTTCACCTCTATTCTCGTACTAGGCGCTCATAATTCACCGATCAGCAATAATTCCCGCGGAAATCCAACTCCAATGACAGATCTATATAGATCAGGCGAGTGTCACGCCGTCACATTCGTCACGCCCGGAATAGACGTGACGGATGGCACGTCCATAGACGTCAGGAGACGTCGACGTCTCGAGACGTGTCATCTGAATAAAGGTGATTGATGAATTTGTTATACTGACGATTGGTTTATTTTATTGAGCGGGGAAGATAAAGTTTGTTGAGTAGTGAAGTTATTGGAAGGAATCGTAGAAGTTGGATCAAAGGAATTTTTGGGTGATATTATGTTTTTTTCTCTTTCTTCTTGAGAGGATTTTGGTGTCTGATGAGTGATAGGTGGAAATGACAAGTTGCTGAGATATGTCAACATGTCTCATTTCCGTCAGTTTCTAATCTACTTTCTTTGGTAAATGTAAGTATTTCTTTTCCGGGTAAATTAATTTTAGTACCTAAATACTTGAACAAATAATTTATTTGACCCTGAGTTAGATTTTATTTGATAAAATAATTACCCCTTCTTCTACGTAGTCGGGTAAAACGCAGTCTGTTATTTCAGACTGATTAACATTTGAAGTTAACAAGAGTTAAATAAATAATGTGCAATTTTCTCCTGCAATCTAAGGCTTTAAAAACAAAGCTCGGTTCAAAAGCCACATCTTTTTGCTCCCCTTCAAATCAGCCTTCGGACCGGACAGTCTGTCTTTTTGTCCGGCAAGAACCGGACACAGCGCATAGTCAGAAGAGTAACTTAGTACAAATTCAGTGGCACGAGTATTTGGAAGGATGGTTTAGGCAGGAAGTATCTGAAATAGATTCCAGTTGGATTAGCGGTAAAAGGAAAATAAATTGCAATGTGAAATTTACAGAAATTATTAAATAACACTTAACGTTATTTTACGTCAATAATTATTTCTAATTTCTGTAGCTTTAGCAGATAAATAACTTTATGTAAAGATATCTTTAGTGAAGGTGTAACAATTATCAATACATTTTTTAGGCATGGTCAAACGTGAGTTGTGCTTCTGTCCAAATAACACTACGTGCCTTTTCTCGGTAAGGTGCCTCGTTGGCCACGTTAATTCCTTTTGTCTCCACTTTTTTTCTTTTTAGCCGAAATGTCGCCTCATTTCTGCACGCAAGGTCCACGTGAACGTGTGGACATTGAAAGTCTTTTTTCGAAACCTACTGAGTTGCCCGTCTGTGGTCTATAAGCTTTTCAAACGCTTAAATTACTTGTCTATGGATCTATGTTGCCTACAAATATTCTAGCAAGTTATAACTGCAAAATTTGAAGAAAAAAACTTATTGGTATTTCCGAGTAACTAGAACACAATTCTTCCTGTTACTGGAATCTTAAAAGATCGGTTAAGTATCCGTGATGCTTTTAGTGTTGCAAGTATCTAGGTATAAGCGACAGTGATGTATCAAGTTTGCCATCAGATAGATGGCTCGTCTGCTTCTTGCCACCTTCACAAGAAAAAAACTTCAGTATCAATTTGGCTTATAACATTCACTTATTAAGCTTTCATCAAACATTTAAAAAGAAAATGAATATCCCTTCATATTTCAGCCGAAATTGACGAGTTTAAGCTTCAACTTATGCAAGCGGCGGCCCTAAACTGTCAGAGGTCATCATAAATATCATTATATGATGGCAGTGCGCCAAATACCGAGTTACTTACGACCAGCTAGGCACCGCAAACGTTGATATAACTTATTTATTACACACGCGACAGTCGGTGACGGATTTCGTAATAAGAAGTGACCTAAAAACCCGCTGTTCTGTACGAATGTAATTATTTAGCCACAATTATGTTCTTTTGTTAGTCCGTTGACGGAATGTCTAAGTTGATTCTTACCCGCTCTTTTTTGATTTAAGCACCTGAAGGTGACTAGACTCAAGCTCGGGAACATTGAAGAAGGATAGGGAAGAGTCTCCGCCCTATAGCTATCATAGCTTTTTAATAACTTACTTTGACTCTGCCAAAAATGCACAGGTAGTTACTTAGAACGTAGTGAAATGAGACTTATTTGTACGCAGGTACTATATTGTATTAGTTAGTGTCCAAAAATATTACAAAATGACTCCCTAATGTTAAGAAATAAGTTTTGCAACATACGTTTTATTAGTTTTTATTTTCAAGATTCCTAAAAATCATAATTAAGATAATTTTTCTAATGCCAAAGGTTCAAAAGTAAGAGAAACTAGAATCTATACAATCTATAGTATATGCATCTATGTTTGTACAGTCAAAAAGTTATCAGCTTCTTCCAAAGAAAAACAAATTTTCAGTGTTTTTTCCAATAAGTGCTACGGTTTCTTAGAAAGATAGACATACCTAATACCTATACTAAGTATAATTCGTTCAACAAATTTTCTGTGATTAAGCAATAAACAGAGACTTAAATTAAGAAAATACATTAAAATATAATTAAATTAAAAAACTAAACCAATAAAACTAAACTAATCTACAAGGCCGCTAAGTTGATCATCGAACACTATCAAACAAAATTAAACTGAAACAAACTCTAACGTTGTAAACAATCAAAATCGCGTGTAAAAATCAGGCACCTTTGACCAGCGACCCGTGCTGCACCTTAGGGAGTGTGTTCTTTAGGGTGAGCGCACACCGAGCACTTTTTTAGGGCGAGCGCACACTGAGATCTCGCCTTTACAATCGCGAGCTGACGAGTGCAGACTTCCTCTGCCAAGTCGGACTAGGGCTTGGTGATAAGCGGGAGCGTTTAACGTTAAATTAGCCATATTTTGTAAAAAAAGTTTTTTGTCTGTAAAGTGTATTCTGGGTGGCGCAGACCTGTTATGGGCAAACGTGACGTTTAACATCAGACGAGCGATTTGCTCGTCTCGTATTTGTATTTGCTCTCTCTCACATAATGACATAAAAAAAAAGTATTTTTACGGACCATAGTTTAACGTCACAACGTCATAACAAAAAACATTGATGAAATGATTGCATACTGTTCTCGCTCTGATCGTGGCGTCACAATGCGTAACGGGGCACTTTTTCGTGCGTGCACCTGGCGTTCATCGATTTATTAGACGATGTCACGTCAAAAAATATTAGCAATTTCTAAGATGTATTTCATCTCACTGGAACATAGCATAAAAATATATATCCAAGATAAAAATCTCGATCGTAATATGTATCTTAATTCCCTTCATAGTACACTCTACTTCGGGCACTTCAAATTACATCAAAAAGATTTCTGTCCGCCATTCATTCATAAAAAGGTAATAATCAAAGATGTAGAAACTGTTACTTTAGCGTCTATAAATACAACGTAAAAATCACAACGTCCCAAAATAATAAAGTTCCTAACCCCTCTACAATGCTACCACCTCGCCCGCACCCTTAATTCGGCAACACTAACCATTTCCAAGCGAAATAAGCGAATTAAAAACGCCTCAAAGCTCGCTCGCAAAGAAACGCTGCACACGGCGGCGGGACGAGCTTTATTTTTACCTATTTACGTAGGGGATGCGATGCAGTACATTTTGAGACAGTGTGCCAACTTGCATGAGCTTTTGTAGACGCATTTTCGTAGCTGGCTAATGACCTTCGACGTCTGGACAGCTTGTAACCATCTATGCCGATCAGTGAACCGCTCCAAGAACGATATCAACTTTTACAGATAACAGATAAAATTCAAGAGGCATATGTTTAAAAACGTTTTTGTTTTGATTTTTATAATTACCTACTTTTACGATTTTTTATCATTCAGGTTAGGTTCGATGCAAAAAATTCTATTAAGCTCGATTTAGGAAACTTTGTTCAAAGTGGTTGCAATTGAAATCATTTCGACCAAATACGAGATAGAGACGTACGACGACGACGTCATCTGTATACGTAGAGTCAAAAAATATTTACATAGGTATATTATGTACGTTGAGCTTCGATCAAAGTCCTTGGAGTTTTACCATCGTTTATTGGCTAATTTGTAGCAATAAGACCTACTGAAGTTGCGTGTACTGCGACGCAAGGCCAAGCAGGGGTGCAAGGGTGGTGAGTGACGGCCGGACAGCCTTTGAGGCAGCGTCCGCCTCACACACACTTTATAATGAGCGACTACGAGTATGTTCCTACTTATTTACTTACTAGATGCGACACGCGGCTGCACCCGCTGTCCTACAGGATCAGAAAAAAAGAGGTAAAAAGTATCCTACGTGTTAATCCAGAGTATAGGTAAGCAGCCTTCGCACCAAAACACGTAAACGTCAAAAACGTACTAATTCATTAATTTATAATTTTATCAGGATAGTAGAGTTATACACATACATGCGAGTCAATACGATAAAAACGGTGATAAGATGTTGAAACAAGCAAAAATCACCAAAGAAATTTATAGATACGAGTACAAACTTACTTCCCCTAAAGCCTTCTTTATTAGGTACTCATTTACTACATAATTTATGATTAATTGTTCGTAATACCAAATCACATTTATAAACCTACAATGCTCTCCAACAAACAGTCAATCAATCCAAAACGAGCGCTCTCATTAGGCACAATTGCTAATTGCACAGTCAAATCGAACCTAACTTCATTACATTCTTCTGCTAATTCCGCTCCTACATCTTCACTGAAAAACGTATCAAAATGCACCTTACCGTTAAAGAATAAAGTTCAAAATTCTAAATTTTCAGAAGTGGGATGAAAAGTTATGCAAGAGCTCGATTCCGATCACGTGCGAGCCTCGGAGGCTAATTAAAAATCGAACGATTTTTGTTACTGACTGTACATTTTGTTCTCATCTCCCCCCCACCCCAGTCTTTGATTATAAAGTACTTGTTAATTAAAGCGGAGCTTTATTAAGCTTTACCAATAAGATACTCTACATACTCTAGATACGTTAATAATAACAATCAATTAAGTTTAAATACGTAGCATATGAAAGTCTTATTAGTCAACTTTTTTTACGTAGCACTTTAAGAAGTTAACAAATATTTTGCATTAAAAAAAAAAAGTTTATTCAATTGGGTAAAAAAACTAAACTGATTATGATGAAATTCATCAACTTCGAAGTTAGATAAAAAGTTACGATTTAGAGAATAAATCTTGTCCTTTTCAGTAACTCCAATCCTTTGATGCAAAGTCATATCAAATACTAACGCTAAAAGATTCCCATTACGAATGTACCAAAGCGCCCCAGACCACAGCTAACACAGCAGTTACTACCAGAGCTGACTCCTACCTGCCGTCACGAAAACATCGCCACTCACAAAAAACGATGATGTATGTTTACTCTACCCAAAAGAACTGGATAAATAAAATATCCAGTAAACTCCGACCTGCCTACACAACAACAACTTGTACATATTTCTTTACTATTACAGCCCCCCCCCCTCCCCCCCTCGCCTCGTCCTGAGCTCATGCTTACAAACTGTCGCATTACCGGTCATCTCTTGCGAGAGAATACCAACATTCCTTCAAAAGCTCACACAAAAACCTACCTTCTTGAATTCGAAAGAAGGTCCTATCGCCCGCAGAGAGTAAGTTTGTCTCAGAAGTTGTCGGATCTAAATTGAACTTTATCCAGTGGAGTGTAAGGTACTGTTTCGGAAGTTAGTAAGTCAGCGAGGTAATGATGATTCTAAGCTAATGCCATAAGGAAATAAGCGGAAAGGCTCCTGCGGAATTGTTTACTATTGAAGGAACGAAAACACCGCGAGTGTAAATAGCTCCTACATAAATATACAGTATTTTGTTATTGTTTAAGATAATACAAAACTGAAACAGGTCTTAGTATCTTACATGAAAGATCTGAACTAAAAATTGTTCTTATTTACAAAATGCTTTCGAACCCAACCTTATTTCACACATTTTAGGTCCATTTTCAAAGAAAGAGTCTCCCGAAAGACCATAATTTTTTTCAAATTGTAATCCTACTTTTGTTCTTATTTGATAATAATTATATCTACGAGTATCTCTAATTATACATAACATAAGATACGATTTCATACTTTGCAAATCGACAACTTTCGTACCAAAATGATCATATTGGATTAAGCTTTTAAAACGCCTCATAAAGGTAAATTGGAAACTTTCAATCCAAATATCAACAGAGCATGTCGGCAACACTACAAGACAATGCACTAGAATGTCGCGGGTCATTCTGCCACCGTCCCGCGACCAATCGCGCTGAGTGAAAACTGCCATAAACGGCGCGGAATGGCCCATACCAAAGAATAGGTGGGAGAGATAGGTAGAACAGAGCGGCAATGCGCCGTAACTAAGTACCTACTAGACTTTAGTTTGAAGTGGTGTGCTGTGACGGTGAAATGATGATACTACAAAAGAGGACTTTCAAATAATACACATTTTTTACCATAGTATGTACTATTATGTATTCTGTGCCATAGCGTAAAAATAAATCTTGTTGATATGATACATGCCTATTCAAACGTAAAGATGTAAATTGCTGCTCGCGAAAATGAAAAAGAAGAACTTTTTATCAGGCACACAATTTATTTTACCTATAATAAGTGCAACAAGTATACCTATCTTATTTAGATTGTTTAAAAACAACTTTCATCTTCATCGCACTGCTTTTTGCTCGCAATATCATTTGGAAAACGCTTTAGTATTATACAATTTTGCTACCTCTAAAAATTAATAAGGTTTCCTTTACTGGATTTTTGTATCGTTTCAAAATTGGTCCAAATCGAATCAAACTGTAAAATCGTTTCGAATGGACGTTAATAAAAGTGCACCTTTCCGCTATAATCAGTAACTTATTACAAACAATTTCCTACATTCAAACGCGACCAATCGACTTGAGTGAGAATCGCAGTAAACGGAAACTGTTAACACTCAGAGCGGAATTACTGAGCGGAATAACGGAACGAAACTTAAAGCGGAAGGAGAACAGACGAATCACGAGTTTAGGCTATTCCACGCTAGCGGAATCACTATTTAGAAAAAATATCGTCTCGCTCGCTGTGCTGCATTTCCTAATGCGGCGTCCTTGTCGTTGAGCACCGTTTAGAGTAGGTAAGGAAATAAAATAGGCACGGCCGTTCCCGCGTGCCTTCTGTTGTCGTTTCGCTGCTACTCTATAGCTTTTAAAAATTTATTCGCCATTGTTTTGTTCCGGTATTGTTCTTGGGTCAATGACTTGTTACCGATAAGTTGTGTTTAAGTTAAGATAACTTAGGTAATTGCACGACCTAATTAGATTAAGAAAATGCAATTGAAATATTTTGAAATACTGAAACACGAACTAATTTTACCTATTTTACCTTTTTTTTACTACTATTGTATTGTCTAAAACGTTAAAATACTATAGAAATTAATATTATTAATTTTATTTTTTTCTACAAGTAAGTATATTAGAGCACAGTGACCGAACTAATCCTATTTTCACTCGTGAATAAAGTTTTGCAATCAGCTAAAGTCAATTCTATTCAATTTTTTTTTTCAGAAAATTATACATTCCTTTTACAATTACTGTCTTCCAAACTGTCAGTACAGTTACTGTAAGTATTACTTGGTCTATGCTTTAATTGTAATATTAAAAATTACAGCTATACAACAAAAATTACATACAACAATCATCACAAGTTACATAGAATATACACGGCTGCATCCTAAGATGTCTTAGGTTAGCTGTAGCGCCACATCTGAGGTCCACCATAATTGAAACAAACCTTTTCCAAAACAAAATTGTAACTTGTAATACTACCGTCAACTAGTAACATGAGAAGCCGAGCCAGAATCACCGATCTACAACCCATTAGCGAATAGACAGACAAACCAATAGCTATTAAGATATCAATCAAATGCGCTGCCTCGTTGAAGCGGGCCGCATAATAAAATTAGCATCGGAATGGTCACCTTACATTCGACTTCATTCCAGTAAGATCACCGTGGGGTGGCGCCATTCATGGGAACTAGCGGATTGAAATTGTGACGTCATCGGTCGAAATAGAAAGCTAGGGCTGATTGTGTACAGCCAGGATATCCTGGCATCGGTTTTGTGTCAAAAATAGAGATACATTGTGCTCATTTTCTTTGTTACATGTTATCTATCTTATAATTAATACAAAAATAAACATTTCTGTATTTCACGACGCTTTTTGCTATACTCTGAACAAGTAAGCGGAACTTGTATCAGGCCAAAAAATACACATCTCAATTTTACAATAACTCTTTTAACACACCTACGATCTTATCGTGTTCTCTATTTTCTCCATCCTTCATCAATAAAGGATGTTGACATTTTCATGCCGATGCTCAAATTCAAAGAACAATATTTTCGAGATATTCTCAAGACTTGTACCGTAGCTTAACCGTCACCATGCCATGACTCTCGAGATAAAATACCCAGTAGCATAAACTCGGTATTGAGGCTTTCAGCTACTGTTACACAGTTACTGTGGCGAGTAGCTATAGCTATCTATATGTAGGTATATCTATAGGTATATCTAGTGTCTTACTTGAATTGGTAGAAAGGATGTAGGAAATGCTGATTTTATAAATTGTTTTTACAGGAATTTGATAGTTTCTAACTACTATAAATAGATGGGAAAGTACAATTTCGAATTCGTAGTTATGATAAGGCGATTATTATTTTAGATGACGCTCTATTTAATGAATCGTTTTATTTTAAGACTGATCTAAACTAACTAAAAATATATCTGTCTTTATCATTGCAAGCCAATAGACAAGGATGCCAATAGTTTTAGAAAATTTAGATCTGTCTTAAAAAGCCTTCAAACTTGGGCCTATTAAGGTCTTAATTGATTAATTCTAATTAGTCCTTAGGTTGGTTTTCTAAAAATGAAATCGATTAAAATATCGCTAGTACCTACTCTGACATTGCTTTACAAAACCAAAGCTCACTATACCTATCTAAACCTATATAGGTATATTATATACCTACGTGTAGTTGTAGGTAGGTACGAGTGTATCTACACTAGGCAGATACTTAGAACTCATAACAACAAAGCAGATCATATCCAAGGGGTCAGCCTGCCATAAATCGTTCACAGACAAGACCCAATAACTTACAGTAAATGATATTTTGTAATTTACTACACGCCGCCAGTTTCAAATTCATGTATTAATCATTCTTAAAATAGGTGCAGAGGCGGGATTTTTATGGTTTACTTTGAAAGAGGTGTGTCCGATGAGAAATGATATGAAAGTAGATGATAGATGCCTTGTTAGCGAGTATTTAAAGGAAATGAAGATCCGATGATAAAGTTTAGTACGTGAATAATGCTCTACGTTGGCTATTAATTACGAAATTAAATATTTTTTATCTGATCGGTAATTATGAGTACTAGTGGTGCCATCTAGTGGTTTAGGTTGAAAGTAAAGTTCACAGGTTATCATTTTGATTGTGAAACTAAATGATATTGATTATGATGGTATGAGGTGCGCCGCGCGGTTTTGTCTGTTTTCTAGGGTTCTGAACCCTCCAGGGGAAGAACGCTCATGGCGAGACTGCTATGTCTGTCTGTATTTTTGGTTGAAAAGTCAAGCTTATTTTTCAGCTTGATTTTATTGACCGCAACTAATCTGATGTACCTATGTGACGGTGTGATTGAAGATGGTTTAAACAAACCTAACCCAGAATAGGCACTACCTCTCAAATAAGGTTGTCGAAACTCATCATGAGGTGCTTGGCGACAGATTTCTAACTCAAGGGTGGTACCGGTAGCTAGCCAACCAACACTGGGGAGTGCCAAAGAAAATTAAGCTTTTTAAAAGCTTATTTTACTAATTTTAATAAATATTTCCCAAATAGTCACAATCACAATCAGGATTTCAAGCTAAGTATATCAAATAAGCTACAACCAAATGCCTAGCCATAAAAATATTGCTCCAAGTTCTTAGTAAAGTATTTGAAACCTAGATAATAATTGAAAGCAGATAGTTCATGAATCAAGAACAATGAAGCTCTGCGATATACAATGGAATTAAATCTGATTCGCAATCGTTCACTGCACCGTGGGAGATGGGAGATGGCAGCGGTGTTGCCAGTGGAAAAGAACGAAGTGAAGTTTTTAAATTCACCTAAGTACAAAAAGCCTGGGCTATACCGCGAACTCTTTTTGAAAAACTGCCCCTGGAAATGGTGCTGCCGGCAGAAGCGATGCTCTCTAATGTAGGACGAATGACGTTTTAAAAGTGGTTAAAAAATCGTTAAAATAAAAATAATAATAAGAAATAAAAAAATTATAATAAGGCTTGTAACCAATTTACGAAACGTTACGAAATAAATTATCATCAAAGAAATTTCTGCGAGACACCACAAAATATATTTTTTCTACGTTCAATAATCACAGTTTGTGGTAAATTCTCCACCCTGGTAACCCCACCATCTAGATCTCTTAGTCCCTAAGTTACGCCACGGACAGCCGCGAGCGCCGATAGATTTATGAGCCATATCGCGCATCTCGCAGATAGCTTTCACTTAGCTGCCAGTGGACGGCCGCCTTATGATAAACTTGATAACTTGGGAAATATTAAGCTGGGGTTGGATCAAAATTATCTGAGATAAGTAGGTGCCGCGAGGCAGTTGTAGTTACTATAGTATGTAGTTACAGTTACAGGGAAAAGTTACTGGTTAAATAACTGATAAATTCCTAACTTATTGACTAGTGGTCAATAAGTCAAAAAAATCATTGATCAATTAGTTTTTTTAAACAACTGAAATACATTGTAAGTTATTATATAAATCCAACGCAAAGGGTTGTCAAAAGTTAACGCGTGTATCTGACTGACATTTCGTAGCTAATACACATCTGTACCGATTTTCATTTAATACATAGGTATTCATTGGTTGAAAGGTGATTTGATCGAGAATGATCTGTTTAAAAGTATCTGCTCTTTTTGTGAAATGTTTTTATAAATTGGTTTTGAGCTTTAAAATAAATAATAACTCCATGTACCATTTTATCATAAGCACGATTAAATAAAAATTACCACATGACCCAAACAACCTCCCTCATTTAATTTAGAAGGCATCAATCACTAAATCAATTACAAAGTACGCACTGACCGCTGACACAACCGTCGAAGAATCCCAAAAATTCATATATCCCCTACAATATATATTTAGCTCACATTAAACACCGGACACTACACTAGCACGCGTAAACCTAAACACTCATCTCCCAATATTTTGCGCTATAAACTCTCTTAATCCCATAATCGCTCCATTAAAACGTAAATATCTTCCAAACAAACTATAAAATAAAAAATAAAACAAAACAAAAGAATTTCCACGGCGTCTCTCATTCGTAGCATAAATCCAGGGGTCTCTAATCACAAATCAACGGCTTTTCCGTCTGTAACACGCACACAAATAACAGATGTCGACAACCTTTAAGATTAACACATGAGGCGATTTGTTTTGTGCCGGAAAGTCAGTTGTCCCGCGGATAGGATGATCTGTTATGTGCCTAGAAAGATGAATGTGTTTTGAGACTTATTGATAGTTAATTTCTGCTTACCTACGGTCGGAAGAATGAAAATGAAATCGATAAAATTAACCCAGACCTACTTTCACCTACCTATTTTCAGAATTTACAAAAAAACCTTTAAAATATTATTCTCATTGCCTAACAACAGACTGTTTTATCCAATTCAACAAAAGATTAAACTTATTTCAGACAACAATAAACTTTTCACGATGTCCATCAACGCCTGCCCAGAACTATTGTCATTCCTTGACCTAACCCTAATTGACAACACAAATCTCATCCTACAAGTACATTTTCAACTCAAATTCGCCCAACATCCTGCCAATTACGAGAAAACTCCACATTCCAACCACAAAACTAACAAAAAATGTTGCGCGCCCCTACCGTAGATCAAGATGTGTGCGTTACCGTGCGCTCGCGCAGCCCAGTTGACAGATTTATGTGGGACGGCGCGATCACCCCTCTCCCTCCCACCCCCCTCCCTCCCGACCGACGCGTCATTATGTCGGAGCGATTGCGTGCGCGATTAGATAATTAACGCGACTGCTAGTGGACGGAGGGCTTTAAGTTTTAGTCGGTTTGTTACAAAGATTTCGACAGTGCCTTGTTCGTTGTTGGTTGTTGGTTAGGCGGTTAATTAGAGCGTTTGATGGGAGTACCGAGTTAAATTGGATGAAACGGCCTACATAGTTAACACGGTTAATTATAGGTAGTACTAGTAGTATAAAAGGGATACATAGAGTTACCAATAAAGTAGAGAGAAATAAAACTAAAACTGTTTATAAAATAAGAGAGAATAACAGAACCTTACATTTATTTCAATCCATTCATCGTCATCATCACAACAATTTCTTTTAAATAACCTAACACTACAACTTTAGAGAAGATGCTAATATCGAATTAAAGATCAGTCAGATTAAAAAAAATACCAACTTTTGCGTTATTGAATGACTTCAGTCCTTCATTATTCTAAGTTCTTGACAGATTAGTCTAATAGCTAGACCACAGAAAAAGATTTAGTAAACAAAAATTAGAACCATTACAACGAGTATTCTGTAACTAAAAAATAAAAAGTATCACGATTCACAATCGATCACAGCATTCGATTATCAAATCTTTCAAATCGTCAAGTTTCACCGCCGCCTCGCAATAATCATAAAGGCCGGTTCACACGTGCAAAGCACCTCAGTTCTAAATAACGCTAAATAGGCAATACGTCGCAGCCTTATCTTAGCCCATATTCGTACGGACGGTGCAGATTGCCGTCAGAGGTTGTTTATGCACTCGGTTGTTACCTGTTCGTACCTACGAGTATATGTGTATTGTAGCCTTATGTTAGCTATTGTTAGGTTGTTGTGGATGTGAACTTTTAGTTTGTAGAGTAACGAATTAGGATTGAAACTCGATTTTTAATGAGGAACTTTTAAATCTCAAACCTTGTCCTTCAACGTGAAGACTGAAGATATTAGTGACAGGCTGACAGAAGGGCAGGCGAGTGGGTTGAAATGTTGACTTAGATAAGTAAAAATATATCAGCATGTCAAAAAGGTAGCACCAAACGAGCAAATTGTTATAGAATATTTTTGAACAAATATTAGAACCTATAGTTCTGTATTCTTTGCTCTGTGCCATGGTTTGCTGAATGCATAAAGCCTTCAAGACCTTATTTGGTTTCCAATAAATTGACAAGCTGCTCAAAGTGCAAGATTAAGTAAATTAAACTTAAAACAAGTTATTTTACTTGAAACACCCCTGTTTTATTACAGTGCATCCAGCCTGAACCAGGCTCGGCGCAATAACGACAGCCATTTTACATACTCGAGGAATTATACAATAATGATATACGACGAGCATCCCTCACTCCGATCCGCTCTGCACGACACTAAACCGTATATCCTCGTCACTCGTACAAATCATCGTAAATACGTCTGTACGAGACATTAATCATTCGAAATAAGAAGTGCCCACGGCCACGCGATTGGCCGCGACCAAACGAACAATTATTCAAATGCAGCGCGCCGATTGGTCCGCGGCGCATCGGTTTTTTAGCTGGCAGCGTGATGGATACGGCCCTTCTACTCGTGCGCAGCCTCATTGTTGTGTATGTGTGATGAGATACTATCAATCGACGTCGATCGTGAATATATAGCTGTTTTTGTTGATTTATTGCGGAGATATAGAAATGGCATTGAAGAAGTGGCTACAATATGGCTGCCAGCCCTTTCGATATCGTTGCAGTGAGTTATGAGACGTTTTAACGATCGATATCCTGCTCCTAATGGCAGGTTGGAGATTGGGCCTCATTAATGGGTTTCCTAGTTGGAATTCATACTATATTTTATAAAGTATTTTTACAGCCACTGGCACTAAATCACTTTCGATCTCATCATTTTGGGCTCCTACTTAATGTTCCGTGTTCCATGTAAATATACCTTTATCTTGACAATTTATCGATTAAAAACATCGATATGACACTCGCAAGTCGACATCCCTGTAAGTACGGACGCGGGAAAATGGGCGCGTGGGCATTCTGCTCTGCGATTGGCTGACGAATCCGCCATAGTGATATATAATTGAGTAGGGTAACTAACTAAACTAACTTACTAACTCAAATAGATGAAATAGTCTAGTTTTTTTCTTGACCGAAACTGTGGTCATTCGTACACAAAATCCACTTATGACAAAATAAGTAGCATATATGACACATTAGAATTAAATTGAGGAAACAAGTAAACATGTACACGCCACGACATACATTCTAATAAATTGCTACCATTATTTCCTTATCATGTTAACAAATTGCTATAATCATATTGTTATCAAATCAGCAATAAATCGAGCATTACCTCACAAACTAGCAATTATTATTTAGTTGTAACTATCACGCGAAAATGTGAGTAGACAACACACCTGCCACAATGAGCTTTACGTCTATAGTTTAACGTCGAAGATAGTTTACTGCGCTATATTTTACTGTGGTGTGCGCATACGCAGCCGCCGCTAGCATCTGTCACCAGCCATTACCTTTTTATGTACAGTTTACGAGCAACTTTACTGTTTCGTACCAAAAACATGCAGTATCCAATATTATGCCTTTACACGAATGTCACTGTCATTATTATTCTACGTCAAAATACCGCTCTGATGTGCATTCTTCTGCTCGGTTTTGATCGTTTTGCCACGTTTAGACACAGTAAAACTCTAGTCATAATATTTTAACAACAAAATGAGTTAAGTTAATGAGTTTGCTACTTGTACACACTGAAACGGCTCAGCTAATTTGAATGCTATTTGGTATGGAGGTAGCGTTTACAATTCATGTCCACATAGGCGACTTTGATTTCCGAAAAAAACAATGGTTCGTGTAAGATAGCGTATAAAACCATAGGAAACACCTAGTGGTCATCGATTAGATTTTTTATGATTTAATTTTAATCAAATATTAGAAATATCACTATTATGTGTGTAAAACTTCTCTAATATTTGAATATGAAATCTATACATATACTCGTATCCTGTCATAGGGTCCAAAATATTATAACTTTGTAAGTGCAAGACGCGTTTAGATTCCGGCTATATTTCACGGAGTTGAGTTACTGCATGTATACTTTATACGTAAACTTTACTGCTTGAAAACCGCCCATCATCAAGTGAAAATATTTAAACTCAATAAATTTTTATTGCCTAAAATATACGATAATAGTTTTATGTTAAAAGTGACTTTATCAGAGCTCTTTGGAGGGCTCTTAACTGGCGGTCCCTTTGATGTTTAACGCAATTTTAATTGTTTCGTGTGTGGCTAGTTAAGAGGCAGTTAGAGTCACTTTCTCTTTATGTATATTGATTTAATGACACTTAATATGTGGAGGTTTTGCTACCTTGAAAAAGTGTAAAACGTCGAAAGCTCTAGAAGCTTAGAGAAAATTGTAGGGCTTTTTAAAGTTGATGAGTTTTTTTTCATAATGGAGTGTCGTAGCAAACAAAAAAGAAAATAGAGAAACAATAAAAGAAATAGTCCTATAGAATAAGTCCTTAGAGAAAATATTTCCGTATCAGATTTTATAACTTATCTACGTTCGTTTTCTCGAATATTTTAATCTTACCCAGGCGTCATAAATTGTTCACTTTCGTCATCATGTCGCTTTTCCTTACCTGTAACAAAAAAGTACAAAATTAGTATCTACTTTACACAAAAGCGCTATTACAATACGCAGGAAGAAAGTCAGGACTGCCAACAAATATTTCCCGGATAAAAACAAATCAATAGTCAATCTTGGTCAGTCAAAGCACTGATTGTTATAGTAGTTTATGCAACTGTCATATAATGAAGGGTATTAAAACACGAGTGTGTTTATGAAACGAGCGTAGCGAGTTCCATAATAGTAACGAGTGTTTTAATACCTGTGTTATATGCAGTTGCATACACTACTTTATCTACACTAATGCTGTTACATTCTACTTATGTTTCCAATACTTGATAAAATACGTTTATCTTCACTAATAAAAACGTGTATTGTCACAGTGAACTTGGCGCGCAATCAGGAGCGAGCGCGCATGCGCGCGCAGGGCGGCGGAGCGAGCGCGCATGCGCGCGCAGGGCGGCCAATCAGGAGCGAGCGCGCGATGTTATAATGACTCATTACGACATCGATGTGGATATTATAACATCATGTGAAATTGCTTAAATGTTGTCTGTGCTATAACAGTAGTCATTATAACACAAGTATTGGAAACATAAGTAGAATGTTATAACATTAGTGTAGATAAAATTATTTTTTATTTTGAATATATTCACGATTACGAAAATACTAACTCGCCTGTTGAAAAGTGGTGGACTATGTGGTCTAAAATGAAGCACGCAGTACTATAAAATACACATTCACTCGGACATTGGAAAGCCCCTAGCTCAGAAAACAAGGAAGCTATCTAGACTTTTATTTTATATATGTACTAGCGACCTGCCCCGGCTTTGCACGGGTATAAAATATAGCCTATGTTACTCAGGGATAATGTAGCATTCTAATGGTGAAAGAATTTTTGAAGTCGGTCCAGTTGTTTCTGAGTTTATTCAACACAAACATACAAAAATACAAATCTTTCCTCTTCATAATATTAGTATAGATAATAGTATATTTTTGGTAATAAAGTACTAGCTTTCTCGAGTAGCTACTTAATTATGTGAAATTTAGCCATATCACCCAAAATTAACTTGTCACAGTGCAGTAAAGGCAAGAGAGCCAGGCTGCGCGTCATGTCTCGGGCAATTTGCGTCGTTTCCGGCTGCAGGCGTAATTACATTTTTGAGTGGGTCTT
Source organism: Alcis repandata (assembly GCA_949125135.1). Classification (NCBI taxonomy): domain Eukaryota; kingdom Metazoa; phylum Arthropoda; class Insecta; order Lepidoptera; family Geometridae; genus Alcis; species Alcis repandata. The sequence goes on along the minus strand of OX421226.1, from coordinate 772,753 downwards.
CTGTTTGTTATTTACTGTGACACTTTTGTTTCTTTTCTTACTTGATAGAACTAAATACTCGTAGAACTAGTCTTGTCACCCGGCTTTACCCGCGATCTATTCATTCATCTTATTTTTTTGGAGTTAAACGATAATGTACCTACTTCCATTTCTATGCCATGTTTTAAAAACAAACAGTACAAAATAACAACCCGACTGCAAGAGGAACAGACTCACTTTCGCATTTATAGATAACATTTTCACATAATATCTATATGTGTTTAATAATTAATGTCAATAATAAAACGTTTCGTGTAAAATTATAAATGATATAAATGTTTCGTGTTAATTATATTTGATTTCTAAACACGACTTTTAACAACACTAATTTTCATACATTCAAATTTATTCTGTTAAAATTAATGATCTTTAAGACACACGAAATCTTCTAGACAAATAACTAATAAGAAAACCAATTAAAATACTTTTAAAACATTAAACCCACATAGCTATCACAAAACAATATCAAAAACACTCCATCACATGATATTTAAGGTTTTTTAAATCGTTTTTGAGACAATAAACTCTAAATTTAGACATGATAATGCGATTTTACGATACTTTATATCTTAGAAGTTATAATATAACTGTTTTACAAACATTTAGACACTTATATTGTTTAATTATTAATGTAGGCGTTTATATGAATATTTATTTGAATAATACAATGCTTAATTAATAATTTTAATGGCTACGATTTATAGGTGAGAGGTTAACTCTTAACATTAATAAGAGAAGGAAACTGATTTTATTTTCTCTTGTTCACAAATTCTTTACATTTGATGATTTTCAATTATTAAGAAAAATTATTTTATTTTATTTCAATTATCCAAAACAGTTTTTCTTTGTTCAAGTGAATTACAATTTTTCCCGTCATGCTCAATTATTTTACATACATTAACTTACCGTGTCAGCGGTTTGATGAAGTTGAATATTATATGAATTTGTAATAAATACTAATAATTCAAAATATAAATATAACTAAGCCCAATTAAATTATAAAATATAACGTTTTCAATGTCATCTTCATTAACAATTTCAGATCTAGATACTTTTATTAATTACGTTCATAAGCAATCGCGAGAGCGTGTGATGCGTCAAAGCGTGCTTAAGTGTAAACATTTAAGAAAGACATTAGACAATGTGAAATCGTCGTAAATGTTGGAATGCGGAAAATTAAGAAACCCTTTTATACTAATAGTGGTAGAGGTTAAGAAACTTATAAAAAATTTGGGACAGAGGTCATATAACTACCTCTACAATATTATTAGGCGCCATTTCTACGAACAAGTTTGAGCGACGAAATATTGTCAGCTATTTAATTAGTCGAGATCTAGAAGATAAACCGAAAAGCAGAAGCAAACTATTCAATTCTTTTGATCGTAAGAATATTTTTCATACTATAAAAACCGTCGACTAAATTGGAAACTAGCTCATAACTTTTTAGCTGCTTAACGGACTGACATCAAAAATAATTTGTTACCACCTTGCAAATAGAAAAAAATCATTTAAATTCGTCCAGCCGTTTCGGGAAGTGGTAGTAACTGACATACAAACACATAATTTGCTCTAGTTTTTGAGCGTTTCCATCCTTCTGCTTTTAATTTCGTGTGTGAACAATTAATAAATTATATATCTACTTATAAACCATGCCAAAACTTAATCACTGCTTATTGCCTGATTTTTCAGTTTCAAGTCAGTATAAAATGTTGCCAAAGCACTTAAACCGTTTCTAACTTTAAGCAGTGCCTAAAAGGAAGTCCTCTATTCTTTCGTACGATCGTATAAATAATGTATCCTCTAGCTCTCGTACCTTTCCCTAGCTAAAAATTAAATAAATCCACATTACTTCACGTCCGCAAACATTAAATTAGAAATCGAAGCGAATTAGAGGCGGTCGCAGTCACAATACGTAACAATACGTATATCTTTTGAGTTCAATAGAGCCAATCACGTCGGTTCCAGTTATTTCTGTAATTGTGGATCCGTTCGCCATGTTTAGTTACATATACTGGACTAGGACGGGGCTACTTGTGGTTGTCGAACTTGTTCAACTCGATCTCGAACATAATAAAAGGTAAAGACAAGTTTTTGTAAATTGATTGTTTCATTGAATTCAGGATTACGATAATCTCCAAATAGAACACACAGTAATTAACATTTAATTTAAGAAAATAAAATTGAACAAAACTTCATTCTTTTAATTAGTAATTTTTTCTCCATCACTTTCTGCTATTTCTTACTACGCACTGCCACTTAACCATAAAGTAGAGTTGACTCTATTTTTGAAACCTGTGTGTGTTTTCTTTTTTATAGCATAGGTTTAATTTTTTAGGTGGTATCATAAAGGTTATCCAAAGTTTCAGTTCAAGTTAGATTTTCCCTTAACATCTTTACAACACCTAAACAGACACTCGATCGTAACTCCTGTTCCACCAGTATCCCCCATCCTCCAGCTACAAAAGCCGGACCAAGATCAACACACATTAGCTTTCAGACTTTGACCGGTTGGCCCATTATTTATTGACAGCGAGCGGCAAAAATACTTCGTCACCAGACTCACCACCGTCTACCTTCTGAATTTTAGCTGGAAACTAGCGTTCTGTTTTAGTCGGAGAAAATGGTAATTGATGCGCTGAAAACAATTTTCTGTTCGAGTTGTTTAGATAATTGATGATTGAACAATTGACAATGGTGATTTTCGGATTGTCTACTATGTATTAGAATTTTTAATGATTAAAAAAGTTCTTTTTTTCAGTTTTAATTCTAGATTTACAGATAATATTATTTTAATATGGAACAAAAATACAGTACATACTTATTTAGATACTTTTAAAAGTATAACGACATTTGTTTTTACTGCCTCAGATCATTCTTTACACATAAGTGATATAAAAATGAATCAGTAAATAAAAATCATATTTTATGAAAGAACCTTAGCTACGAAACCTTCAAAGCCACCGAGTTCATCCAACTTAGGTGCAAATTTACTGATGTCAAACACAAAGCTTGAAATTGTCTCATACAGCTAGACTGTAGCCATCTTATGATAGGCACAAGATGGCCAGTCTCAGTGTCAGCTGTCACGCACAGCCTTCACGGACCGAGCTGTGTCTTGGGAAGGGATTTATAGCTTTTACATTGTCCTGGATGACTGAGCTAAAGTTAACCTAAGAATTCTAATTTGGCAATCTTTATTTATAGCTAAAAAGTACCCAACAGAGTTAAAAGCAAGTCTTTTCTTATTGAGAAATTATTTAAGATTAACATAGATGATGACTGATTTCCGCCGAAAGTTGATTATGGCGGATGTGGTCGAAAGTAAGATGTGCAAATTACCTAAAAGCGTGCGTCATATCCCAGCCCAAGTCAGTCAAATCATTCAAACAAGCGGAGATGTCAATCTGAATACCTGAATACCTGAATTCTTTGTGTTTATGTAGTTCTATCATAAAACTTGAGAGTCATGTCTTTGGTCGTGTCATTACTAATGCATCAAAATCTTTTTGTCAAACCGAAATAAGTGACCACTATAAGTCAAATCTTAGAAATAGAGTCAAAATAAAACCATTAAATTAAAAACCTCCCATCAATTCCGGCACGTTTTACCACCGACTTGGTTTCACATAGCGATCTCGCCTATAAAGAAGCAATAAGTACTACTTAAGTAGGCATGTATGCATGTAGGTATGTTGTGTGAATGCATTTGTAACATAAGTTGTGGCACAATGAGTCGGGTAGACGAGGTGTGACGCGAGCCGTGGGCGAAATGAGGAGAGGGACGGTGGAGTCGCTGGTGCTCGTGAATTTATTTTTTGTACAATAAAATAAAAAAGGTGATTTGATAATTTTTTTAAAAATATATATGTATCATGTTTTAAACAGATTGGGTTTGGATTTGATTAACGAATTAGTAAGAGTGCATTGTGATTTGAATTTGAATACCCAATAAAATATCACTATTTGTTAGTACGGTTTTTTTAATAATAATATTTATATTGTGTAAAGTAGCTCTAACACACGATAAAATATGATCTTGATATTGACATTTTTTATATCATTAATTAATTTGCTCTTCATTCTTCTTTTTGAAAGATTTTTGTATAAGTAAAAATAAAACGAAACGAACGAATTATCTGCAATGCTCAATGTTTTTTGTAGTGGAATGGCTCTTTTGCAGAGCCCGCCTGGGGAAGTACCACACCTTTGCCAGTTATTCCACCGCCAAGCAGTAATGTGCAAACATTACTGTGTTCCGGTTGCAAGGACATTGTTTCCACTTTCCAGTGTAATTACAGGGCAAATCGGAGATTAAACAACATAATAATATATCTCAGGGTGACGAGCGCAGTGCTGTGCCACGCAGGGTCTTGAATTCTGCGAGTTCAAAATTCTGGGTGGCGCAGACCTGTTATGGGCAAACGTGACGTTTAATATCAGGCGAGCGATTTACTCGTCTCGTTACTCAGTTACCTACATAAAAAAAATATTTAATATCAATAAATATGTCTAATGTCAGAGAACAGCATCTCCTCAGCACTCCTGTTCCGCTTAATTCGTCCGGCGTCATCGGCGCGACCTCGCGAGACAGTTTTTGCATTTTATCATGTTCTGTTTGTTTTGGTCGCGTTTAACGTGCCGTCAACTATACGAGTGTAGTTTAGCCTGAAATTGCTAGAAATGTCACAATTTTTGTATAAAAGTTGCTGCTATTTGTGCGGTGATGACGGTGCCATAATTTTGGATGAGGTAAAAATTGCGATATATTTTTTAAGACTATTTTAATTAGTTAAGTACATAAAAAAATTGGCTATTAGAATTGTAAGAGACATAAATTTAGACACCATAGTTCTATCAAATTTTAGAGAGTACCTTAGTTCTGAAAAGTTACCTAGGTAGGTAGGTACTCCGTTTTTTGTTTTTATTAATCGAGTAAAAAATTAAAAGAGAGATGAAGACAAAATACTGAGCAGCTTATTCTCAGATAGTTAGGTATTGGTTTATTTTATTCTATTGGTATTTCACTCTCACCTCGTACGAGCAGTGGGTTACGAAGACAGAAATGTCGATTTCTCCATCACAGTCGAACTTCTATGGATTTCTAGATAAAATCATTATTCAGCTAAATATCGCAACTTCCCCTACTGCCACACTATTACACCGCCGCGGTTATACGGCTTGTTCCGATAAGTACAGTCACGGAGAAAAGTTAAAGGTCGCCGGAGGATGGATGGCCGCAGATGTCCGTATTAATCGACGAGTTTAATCCCTCCGCCCGGTATAAATCAACGGTAATTGTGCCGATTTATATTTATCAACCGGCCGATGAGGCTAATGAGTTTTGTCCCCGACTGTACATTATTTAGAGCTGCGGTCCAGATTGGGGTGATGGATCGGGATTTCAAGTTTTGGTTATGAAGTTGAGCGTCGCGGAGTTATTTAGTGGTACTTCTATAGGAAGCGGGGTCTGTTTTGTCTGTTTGTCTGTCTGCTTAAGATTAGGATGGACAGACAAACGCCATCGTTATAATACTTATTACCTAAGTATTATATTTTTGTAAGTATCCTTTTGGTTGTAATTTCAGGTGTGAAAAATATTTTTTTCTATCTTTGTTAAATAGTCTATTCAGCCATTAGTGTAAGCTAAAGATTTATAAGCGCCTGTGATGATAATGATGTTTGCGAAATAATAACTTGTGTTGCCAAAATTTTAAGAATACTCAAACCATTGTCTCAATTGAGCACAAAATTTAATTTAATTTCTGCACAAAATTGTTCGTAAAAATATTTCAACGCACGCCACTCACATCAAAACCATTTTCGAAATTACCAAAAACACTTAAAATGCCTTTTACAATAAAATTTCTAGAACCATCAAAAATTAATACAGCGTGTTAAGATATTCTCCGAATTAATATTCATGTGAATATGATAATGTTTAAACAATTATAATAAAGTTACGCAATGAGGTCAGGTCAAAAGTAAAGGTTTTTTTAGTAATAATAATTTAAATACACAATAATATTGTAAATGAGAATTGTTAATTTTTGGTTATAAAAGTTTTAAGGCTGCTTTTACACTATACACTGTTCTCACTCGCTTGACTGACATTGTAAATTTTACCATAATTACTAATTATGATATTTACAAATGTTGCGTTTTATATTAATGTGATGGGTACGTTTCAGTTTTTGTAACGTGCTTTAGTAAATTTACAACGTAATTTATGCACAATTACATATGTCCAGTTTACAAAATAACTGAACAATGAACTGGATGAGACTTTAAATTATCAACTTTTTTTACTCGAATTAAACTCTACTTTAAGCAGGTTTATAAGTATTTTTACATATTTATGTAATAGCGGTGAATTTACATTTCTCGTCTCAAGAATCTAACAATTCAAATGAGACAGCGACACTTTCCTTCGAAAAGAAAATTAATTACTCCATTAATTTTTATTTTCGCCCATAAACCTCGAACTTTCATTAAAACTAACGCTCTTCATAAACAATTCAAGAGACGAAAGTTCAAAATCTGTCATGGAGACAAAAAATAAAATCGGCGAAACGTGCGATGAGCTTGCACGGCGATGGTTCCGTAGCTACCTGTCGTGAAATATTTATTGTTTATAGTTAAAAATGTACTTTTTTATTTTAGTACCTACTAGTTTATTATTAGGAACTTAATTTTGTTTCTGTAAAATGTGCAAAATAATGTAATTTAAGTTTATGATTCTTTCATTCTAAATACATTTCGGTTTTTACACCAGTGCGTAACTTAAACGTTAATATTAGGATTTCAGATCTACAAAGTATTTTTTTCGGAGTATATAACCTACTACCAATTTTTTTTTCATTATAATACTCATATCTAAAATTCAGATTTTTACCGCCTTAATCAAGCACGAATAAACCTCGTTTTCTGTTTCACGCAGATAGACGTACTCGTAATACAACACTAACAAAAAAAAACTATCACCAATATGATGTAATCCACGGAACTCCGAAACAAGTGAGCTCCACGGTAAACCCTCAAAGTCCCCGGATCCCGGTCTCATTGGATCAATCCTCGAGGATCCCAAGTCTCATTTCATCAATCGCCATTACCGCGCACATATTTCTGCCTTTCATTGTGTTATTTCGAATAAACTATCCCTAAGATACATTCCGGGACATTTTATGACCGCTTCTGACATGTTTGTGACGGTGAGACCATGCCACCATGGATTTATAGATTCCGAGCCATTTCCTTCAGATTTCGTGTTTCTCAGCGGTCAGTCTTTGAGTTTTTTTTAGCTTTTTGTCATTATTATGATTTAGTGTTATGTGTTGGTGGATGTTATTTTGGTGGCTGTGAGGTTTGGGGATTGAAAAGTTTTATTGTGACGTTCTTGGGCTTAATTTGTTTTTGTGAGAGAATTTTGACCTTTAATTTGACGTTTATGTGCTTTACTTTTATGTCAGTTAACTGTACCTTTTGAGTTATGTAGTGAGTTCTGAGCTAGTTTATATCAGTGTCAAAAGATTAATAAATAAGGTTTCTAAATCACTTAAAATAAATCATACGGAGACAAAAATAAAACAATTTTAGAACCGTCACCTATTGTCGATTTTTTATGATATAATAACTGAATGTGCGTTTGACCCGCAACTTTTTTAAAACCATTTTTTTAGAAACTTTAACTTGACAAACCAATTTTCCACTAGTTACGTAAAAACATTTCTTGGAAGCCAACAACAATTCCTACACATTCTATCCCTAGATCTAGCTCAAACGAATCTAAATCCAAAACGAACGCTCAGCACTCCACATAAAGAACAGGTAAATCTGCGAACATTTGCATGAAAAACGTTGACTTGTAGCAAATTGTGGATACGCACCGGTGCTGCCCCTAATTCGGTACTTGTATTAATATTATTTACGTGCACAGTCCACAGTAAACCAAGTCGGAGTTATGCTTTGGAAATCTCATTTAGAAAGGTAAAATACTGACTGACAGTCCGGAGAGGTTTATGGGGAAATGTGTCTTGATTCATGCGATTTGGTTTTATTTTCATTTCATGTGACTGAATTAGTGGTGAATTAGAGCCCGTGGGTCGGATGACACGTTGAATTGTGGGCCCTGGTTGTTTGCATAGCAACAACTGCCAAAATATGTCAGAGGCCTTTAGGTGGTCTAAAACTCTGACACCAGGGCCAGACAACTTGATTAAGAAAAGTGACAGGTCTTGGGTTTGAGTCGCCTGAAGTTCTTTGTATTGTGTAGTCATATTGTGTTTTATTGTGTAGACAAAACGTGTCATATCAAACCATTTTGATAATTAAGGAGTTGATAGATTCATAGGTATAGATTTTGGGATGATCACTAGGTGAGTGATGTCATCATTAATGCAATATGCTTACTACCTATCTTTTGAAAATATAATTGGCTGTGACGCACAGACGGACGGACGAACAGACACCGAAGTCTCTCCATAAGGGTTCCTTTTTATCATAATGGCGTGGAACCCTAAAAATGATTGTATCAGTGCACCTTACGAGAAGCTTTTGATACTCTAGAATTCTAGGTAGTCTTGTTACTTTGTTGCACTAATAAACAGGTAAACACGAGCACTTACTAAGAAACTGTTAAACTTTACTGTTTTGTTTTACTTGAGACAACTACTTTCTACCCATAGCATGTCTTCTCTGAACCTCGATTAGTCACTCAAATGGAAATCCTAGTTTTCCTCACTTAAATTAATTGTAAATAGAAATAGCCGCTTCTGAGTAAGGTGGACACTATCAACATCAGTAGCTTTCTACCTCCTACTTAGTGAGGAAATTGCGTAGTAGTTAATAATTTTATGACAAATTAATATTTTATCTTCTTTATACGACTCTGATGAGGCCTTTTGATATGTGTTTACATTTCCTTTCGATGTTTTTAAGAAACTAAGGCTGATTTCACAGTTATGTGTACAGAGTTTCCGTCTGTGGGCGAGTGCGCGTGCGGGCGACAGCTTTTATTGTAATGTCATCGTAGTAACACACGTATAATTACAGGGATAATTCAATCGGGCATCGGGAAGTGGATCAAAATTCAGTTGCAAAGTTTGAAATACATACACAGAGACAATAACACGATAATTTAAATAATGACTTGTAATAATACAAAATTATTTCTGAGCAATTGAGCAATCTTTCGTCACTATAAAGCGTTTCTTGCTTCCCCAGTTACGTATTTTGCTTAAGCAAAGACAGGCTTAAACAAACCGCCTTGATTTCACTTGAATCTCAGTTAAATCTGCATAGCTGTGAAACTGTCCTAACTTTTTCCGAGAGATGCTAATGGATGCGACTGATCAGAGATTAAGGACCATGGCACAATCAAATAATGCATACATTTAACTATTAATAATTCAGAGATAATTAGTAATTATTAGTTATGAACTTTTAATAATTAATGTGTTATGATTGCGATGAATCTTTTCCAAGTATTCAGTCTGGTTCTGTTTCGTAAAATAGGTGTCTAATTATTCATTTCACTTTGATTGTTTTGTTCGCTCGAAACTGTCATAGATTAATAGTTCTTCTAGATGCGACAAGGAGAAGTGACACATATCTGAATCAGGTTTGCTCTATTTTGATGCATATCTGCGAAGCGAACCAAGTTATTTAAAATACTATTGAGGAAAACCTTACGAATGATATCACACTTTGAGATTTGTTGTCAATGTATTCATGCACAATCATTCGTTTCAAATACGAAATTCAAACTAGGTATGCTAATTCCGTCAAAAACAATTCTGGTAAAAACAAATCTCACATGTCAACAAAACAACGTTTTGTGATTTAGGAAAGAGCCAAGTCATTATTGACTCTATTGCATTGACTATAAGGATTATCACAGTACTCGATAATTAGTTTTTTAGACTGTCCCAAGATAACACCTACTTGCAGAAAGTTAATGAATGCGTTTTTAACCATTCGTAATTGCATTCGCGCAACGTTTGGATCCAATCATCATCAGATAGGCGACTCCAGGTAATTAGCTAAAATACGCCTCTTTAGCACTGACACGACCGACAAGACATTATTAATAAACATATTTAACATAATATCCGTCTCGTTAAAAGGTTAGAACCACGTAACCCGTTGAGGAGCGCGCGACACGACGCGACAGCTGCGCGACTAAAAATAGTCGCCGGACGCGGGAATCCGCGTTTTTCACTGTCCGTGCGCGCATCAATTCCTGTCCGCATTTGTTAACTAATGACAGATGTTTTACGCCTCTGGGCCTCAATTCTCGCTTATCTCTACCACTATTCTGCCCTCACAAGCCCAAGAGAGGTATCTCAAAAAAAAAATATTTGTTTTTTCACTCACCTGATAGCTTGAAAAATTACCTGATTCGTGAAAAACCGCAATAATTATTTTGAGATACCGCTCTTCGGCTTATGAGGGCAGTTTCTTGACATACCTCACAAGAAGGGTACTCTGGGCCGATCGAGATTATCTCGATTACTCTCTCTGTCAAGACATTTTTAATGACACCGGTCACCGTTAATGTGTCACTCACCAGAATAGGGCCCTAGCGGTTGAAACAATCTCGAACACGCAAGAATATCCGTAAAATTCCTTTGATAAATACAACAATCTTTCCTTCAATCTCTGTGTATCCTACGCATCAGGTAATAAAGACTAGTTTGTTTTGTTTTGTGTCCCGCCTAAATTTGCGAGAATGTGTGCAAGTTGCCGTGTACTTGTCACTTTCGTAACGACAGCTGTGTTTAGGTCTAGCCCTTTGAGATGGACGCTTTTAGATTGGAGTGCGGTTTGAGATGATATCAGAGTGGATTTTTATTCAGGTGAGAATTGTCAATGTTTATTAGCTATGACATATTTTCTCTGATAAATCTTGAGACTGATAGGTAGAGTTAAAATATAGCTAACTAGCTGTTCCCTGCCACGCTTCGCTGTAGATAAAAAAAAAAAAAGATAAAAAGAATCCTTGATGCGTATTATACATCATGCTAAAATTTCAGATCGATCGGATTAATGTAGATAGGCACGTATAGATAGAGTATTTTCTTTTCTCATTGGACTATTGTTGATGACTGCTAATAATAACCTGAGTTATCTTTTTCACTACCATACCTAATTGAATTCTAATTTTCTACATTTAAGAACATCGCTCTTGTCGGTTTTCAGGCTTGGTGGTACTTTAACCTCCTAAAACCTAGTCAATCTTCATACATTTTGTTACAGTTTGTGTACACGGGAATACCAAAGAAAAAAAATCCATAAATCTTTATAGTTTTCAATGGAAAGAATCCATCTCTTCTATTTCAGTCTTCTATTTCATCCGCACAATCAACATACCAGCATTCGCGAACTGCGGAGGTACATACGTCGACACAGTCCGGTAATTATTCTATGACCGAGCCGTCATCGAGTCATCAATTCTCTCGAGATGACGGTGCCTCTCCCGTGTCTCCTGTCTCCTCGTCAGCGGAGTGGAAATTACGAAAGCTATCGTCACGTTGACAGTCTGCGCGGAAATAGACGTAACAACGAGTGCAGGACAGACGCACGCGCATGTTGCATGCAAGTGGTGTAGAGGTGAAATGTCGGAGGTAGGGCTGTGACTTAGGACTTGTGTTGTATAGCGACAAAATGGTGGTAAGATTGTTTATAGTACGTAGGTGACTCTATCCTGTGTAGTTATGCAATGTTATGCCAAATTTTAAGTGATATTTTAAAATAGCCACTATTTGGATGACCACATTGGTCATCCAAATAGTGCCATTATCTAAATTTGTCTTACTCGTAAACCTATTAAAAAAAACACGAACAATTTAACTACAGTTCCTGATTATTTATTATTGGACAGCCAACAGACGTAGCCTTGAAATTGTAATGTGTTAGTATACATGGTAGGTTCCTGGGGACGTTTTTCGTAAAAACATATCCTTTATTATGATGAGTTGCTCGCATTTCATATGATTTGACTCCTATTTCCTAAAGACAAAAATAACCATTTAGCTTATTACGCTTGAGACAGCCCTAAAGACAATCAAAATGGCGCGGTGCGTATAATTCTCCCGCTAATCGGCGCGATGCATCACTTGTCACCGCTGCGCGCTGCGCGTGCGTCTGTGACACAGGTCCGCGGGCCGCGACACTGGCACTCCGCGCCTGATCTACAGTCATATAATTTGTATTGATATTGATAATAATAGAGCTTTTTGTTTTTTTTTTTTAAGTACGCTTTTATTAAGTTTCCAAGTGTTCGATAAACTATGTGTAAAAAACTTGAATGAAAGAGGTGAGATAGTAACGTGCATACATTTTGTGGTGGATTTACATAGATATTACAACATATGAAGGAAATTAATCAAAAATGAACACCGATTTCATCGACAGTTTAAAATCGGAAACGAAAGGTAAAATAATTGTATAACATTGCTGTTCGCGCAATGCTATCCGCCATGTCTGTTCATGACAGCACATTGAAGTCGCAGTACTGCCCAAAATTGTAAATATCAAAATACCACCTACCACTAACCACTATACCATAGTTAATAGTTATACTAACTAATGCATTACTAACTCACGGAGTAGTTACGACTGCGAAGAAGACTGACTCACCTATTTCATAAAGCAGTACAAGAAAAGCTGATTCACTATTTTACCATCCCGAATTACAACCAGCAATCTTGTCACTCAATCATGTCGCGCCACAAATAAACGGCTACTCAGCGACACCTAGCGGCAGCCAAACACAACATTCGACAATTGAATAATTAGGGCTGACACAACACGATCTCTGCCGTTTTGGCAACCTCCACCGCGATTATGATTATCATCAGGCATAAATAATAATACATCGCGGATAATAGACGGAAAATGCTATTATATTGATGCTTCCTTTGATGTGAGGCAATAAATATCGTAAAGTTTTGTAATAATTTGCGAGATGTCCGCCCACTTGTAATTTACAAGTCTTTCACCCAGACGAGATAATAGCGAAAGGAAGTGGTTATGTCATTTATTGGCTAAATGGCTCAACAAGATGTCATGTCGGTGGGAACTAGAATCCCTACCTTAACATTGTTAGCAGTGAAATACTGTTATAGTGGCCAAAATTATATTGGCTGAAAACTAAAACTGTGTTTTAGAAACAAAACGTGAAATATACTAGGGTAGGTCCAAAGTCATGGTAAAAGGAAGCTTGACTTCCTTTGCAAGCTTCTGAGCCACAGAAAATATGGCAGTGAAAAATAGAAAACGAAACATAGAAGAAACCTTTACCATTTGATACCGGTTAAAAATTTGAGTTCCAAAAATTACCAAATAAACATATTGATCATCATCGTAATACAGAAAGCATTCACGCCTAAAATAATAGCCATAAATTGTCTCTCATCTCACTCATCAACTAAACCGATACTCTAATTAAGCAGCGATTCCTCTTTATCGACATACCAAACCGAAGCGGTCCATATTAACTAATATACATTTTATCAACCAAACCAAAACCACTTTTACGACCACTATTATTTTATCAAAGTAAATATAAATAACAACATTCGACCACCGGATCAATCAGCCGTCAGCTCCGCCTCTGGTCATAAAACCTCCAAAAAATGGTTTAAAACTTCTAAAACCCGACATATTAGACGATATATCGCCATGCTAGTAAAATAGATAGTCTGTGCCGCTCGGAATAACTAATTTAATTTTATGTCTCTCGCTGGGATGATACCTGTCCGCGACCGTCATAGATTCCTGTGTCGGGCCAGGCCAATTTATTACTTACTATATCATCCGAACTTATGTCCGGACATAATAAGTTTCCACGGAGCTAAGTTGAATTTATTGTTTATAGGCACGCAGGGATCGGTCGGTACGGTTGTCCGTCCGTCCGACTTATTAGGCACGATTCCGATCCCTGATATATAAGGCATTAGTTTCGATGAGCTGCGTTTTCGGTATTTTATGTCTGTGGTCAGATTATGGTGATAGAAATTTGATTGTTCGAGTTTTAGGGATTCGTGCTAAAGTTCATAATTTCAAATAGGTACAACTTTATAATTCTGCACTATTCTGCAGATTTTATTTTAATCAATTCTAATTCAAAATAACTAGCTTTTGAGCTTTTATTTAGTTATATAATGTGTAGTTCTCTAAATTTATTTAATTGAGTATGTTGGGTATAATTTTGAAAAACATTCTCTACATATTTTTGTAGTTAGTATCATTTTGCATAATAATAACATTTAAAAACCTTTATGTACTGCCTTTTCAATAGTTTTACGTTCTCGTCCCGGAACAACCAGAAACGATTGGATTTTACGATCATGCTGATAGATTCCATTGGTCAATTCGGAATCGGTTTCTAATAAATTTTATCTCCTCCGTTATCGTCGAGAAGGCACTTCCTACAATAACCCTACAATAAAAGACCAATAACAAACCGATAACTTCCACAAAATCAACCGAAATATTAATTAACACTACAAAATTCAAAAGCTTTAATTGAAAGTCATAACTTTGTAGGTACTGGCGTTGGATTAAAATCATTTTTTCCATCAAATCAAGGGTCCCATGCATAAATAATGCATCATATCGTAACAAATTAGAGGTGGAATGGACCAATCAAAGTAATTCATGTTTATATAAAATAGTATCGTGGTGGAACTGGACGGGGCGTCAATTTGTTCCGGAGAACAGTGACCGAGCTTTAGCTGGAGCACATTCGTTACGCACACATGCTTCCTTGACATTTGTTATATTTATTCAACTCTTCTCTATCACTAGTGGTATTCCATGGTTCAATTCGGTGCTATAATTACAATGCTACATTGTGTATCAATAAAATGGAAACAATTGAATTTTGGAAGCAAGAGAAATATGTGTTTCCTCAATCTGTATTAAAAGGCGAGCACATTTAAATTTTTATTGAGATTGATTCAGCATTTATCTGTACTTTGATTGCTTGGCCTGAAAATAGGGTGTGAGTATCAGTTCCACATCATTTGCATAAAGCTCAACAACTGCCTTCTACTAACTTCATCCAGACAAGGCTTCTGAGGATATAAATTTAAAATATTACGACGGCATTAAGATTTGAATAAACATGTCGGGCGAGAGTCGGCGAGAGACGGCGAGAGTCAGCGAGAGTCGTCGGTCGCAGCGTGACGCGCGACACTTGACGGCATTATTGTCGCACTCGTCGCGTTTAAGGCTTCATTTACATGAGTTGTGGACTTAATTAGCATTTGTTATGTCCTTGTATAATACTTATCTTGGAGGTTTTTGGTTAGTTATACTTAGGTGTTCATGGTGGGTATTGGATTTGAAATAAACGTTTCTCAAAACAAATTATTTATAAAATAATTTTTCGATCAAAAATAAAAATTGTCCTAGTATTGATACACCTTTAAATAGTTTACAAAAAAAAACCAACCTAAGTAATGCGCAACCAATGTAAGCGTCATGTTGTACAAAAAAGTCAAATAACGGCTGAAAATCAAGAAGGATTAAAACTATTACAATAATGAGAGCAAGACTTTTCAATAAGAAGTAGCTCGATTGAAAGAAACACAGTGTACGAGTAGAACGCTCTGCCTGAGTGGGACTACCTCGATAAATATAATATGGATGTCAAGTCGCGAGTGAATCGGTTTATTCTATGCAAGAGAGCTTCATCGTAGACCGCATCATTGCTTACAATCAAGAAAGGTAGCGCTCAAACGCAAGCCTATCATCGGATAAAAAGCAAAAACTTGTGGTTTTCTAGTGATTATATCATAGAATTCCCCATTACTTTGATATGACGATAGTTTACTCGAGCTCGTTTGTTCGTGCATCAGATATCGTTCGCGCGCCATCTATCGTCGCAGCTGGCGATCTAAATAACAAGTCGATCGGTTAAATCGCCTGTCTTCTTCCCTGCTTGTTAGCTGCTGTAATTAATGACCAGCGGTCTAGTATGGCTAGCCATTATGATTTCTGGGCGCTGAGCTAACTAGGCATTTCAGAATGCGTCGATTGCGGCTTGAGGAAGGTAAACGATTGCTGTTGAATTTAGAACGAAAATCCTTTTCCTACTATGTTATCTAGCAATCCACACTTTTCTATACTATAGGAAGCAGAGTAGAGCAAAACTGGTTATTTTTTATCAAAAAATTTTTTTGTTTAAAAATGAAATTAAAAACTCGGCTTTGCCTCCGTAGAATGGCTTTGTTTACTTTCTGTTCATTCATTATTAAGAAACCAAATACTCGTATAATTAATTGGTGGACACATTTTGAGGCCCGCCAAGCATTTCAGATACGCAATGAAATATTTCCCATTGAAAACGCACCGCTAGCGGCTCACCGTCGCCGGGCTTGCGAAACCTGCAGACACACCGACGGCCGGACCCGGCCCCATAATGTTCTGTTTTTGTCTCCTGCCTCCCCCATAAATTATTCTAAATCGGGCCCTATTAGATATTCAAAGGTCAAAACGGAAAGCTGGTGCATTTTAGTAAAACATTGTGCGGGCCGATCGTATATCAATCGATACCGTCTGTAGTTCGGGTTCGAGGAAACAATGCGTGCGACGTTACTGCTACCTGTTGGCTGTCGCTCGCGATTTGTGGTCGCGGTCGCCGCCCGGTCGCCGGTGTGCGCTATCGCTTACTCGCGGTCGCCGCGTCACGTTAGGGCTGGCGCTGACAACTACTGCATTAAGTATACGCCAAATATTAAGTGAGAGCATAACTGGTAGTAGTGTAGTTACTATGTAAAACAGTAAAATTAATAGATCTTATTATATAAATGGTAGTCGTATTCTATAACATACTTAAACCTTAGTGCATTGCATCGTCATAATTTATAACTAAGAAAATTACAAACAATACCATTGATTGGCCCTCTTAGTTGGATCATCCAATTTTTACAACGTAGACGTTTTGAATAAAATTTTATGGATTTCATTTTTTTAAGTTTTATTCGCCATTTAGCGTAGTTTGGAAGACCATTTCATTTTAGTAAAACGCCACAAACAAGTAAAGAAAGACTTCACTTTCACCTTTGTAATATTGGTATTTTAAAAGTGTCAACCCTATGGTAACGCAGCGCTCACACGCCACCACAGTCCGCATCGGCCGACTGAATGGTATCGTCCGCGTATATCTCAGGTAAAGCACGAGATGCCCCTTTTGTTTCGTGTCCAAGACGCGATGCGTCCAGTGCATTAAAATATTTGTGTCCACTGCCTGTGCATAATTAGGCCTCTGTAGATACTGTGCCATAATCTGTGGCTCGGCCATTGTACAGCTGATCGCAGAGATTATTCTGCTACTTAAATGCAAATACAAGACTTTGGACGTAAAGGGTGCGGTGCGTACTCTTATGACTTTAGGATACCCTGATGGTTTGACGATATGAGTACCTTCGGCAGGCTACTGTTACAGGCTGTTGGCTGAAAAAAAATCACGGGTCTTGTCTTGAGAGGCCTATGTCCATGCCGCTAAAGATTGAAGGTGAGTATCATATCAGCACCACCTGCATTATTTAGATAAACACGGGGAAATTACAATCGTAATTTGTAATATCTTCTGAACACAACTATCAGCTACCTTTCAAAAGTTTTTAGTTTCTCAATATTCTCAGCTCAAAGTTTTATTTTTTTTATTTTTCAATTTTTTTTAATGTGTACTTATCATTTTTAGGATGTTTTGTTTTTCTTTTTACTTTAAAATTTTATTTTATTTTACAATTGTTTGTGTCGGACATGTCGCACGCCTTGGCGTTGCTGTAAGTGCAGCATGTATTTAATAATAAATAAATAAATAAATAATAAAGCTCAGTTAAGGTCGCACAGTAAGACAATCATAAAATAAGACAAAAGATAATCGTTTGTGGCAATATTTATATCCATTACCAACAACAACAAAATAAAAATATACCAGGGAAAAAAGAAAAAAAAGTTAAAAGGGTGATTATATGAGTAGGTGTATCAGGAAAGATTTCAACAAAAATTAAATAATTCGAATATTTTGTAATTTAAGTAAAATTTTAAATAGCCAAGTCTACGTGAAGCCTTAATGAAAAATCTTACACCACCCGAGTGCTCCCGAACGTCACATTAGGAGAATAAGCTCCGCCGCACACGCACGACGCGTCGCGTTGTCGCGCGTTAATTAGCCCAGCCCGAGATGGAATTCATTAGCTTCTAATTAAATAAACCGCCAAGTGCGGGGAGAACTTGTTCGGTGTGGGTTCTGTAAGTTTTAAAATTTACGTATTTTTTTTAAAGTAAAATAAAAAATGTGTGTTACTTACAATAAATAAAAAAGCCTATTTTAACAAAAAAAGTGGCATGGTTAATTCTAAATATGTATTTGGATTTTTTACACGAAAGAATGGAATAGATCTAATCTAAAAGTACAGAATACATTTTAGTAGGTTTTGAAAATATCTGATGCCTTACCTACGACAACAACAACAACCGGATCTTCTCAACCATTCCCGCACGGAACCCCAATAAGACCTGATTCGCACCGGAGAAAAGTGAGCGTAGGCGCACTTGCACACTTGATTAATTAAGAAGGTCCTAGTCGGTAATGTTCACCTAATTATAGTATAACTACTATTGCGTAGGCACCCTTAATTAAGCGTAGAACAAGCTTCCTAGACGGTAATGGGCGCAGAATTCCATTGTATGAAAATCTAGATTCACGGTGTCTCAAGCCGAGTCTGGAGAAGTATTTAAGTAGGTAATAAAAAACTGATCGTTTCTTAAGCAATGAGATGTCAGATTAAGTAATATGTTATTTGGATATTAACATGAGTAGGTACGAGCAATTTACTTTGCAAATAGTATATATTATATATGTATTAGGTTAATTTCATTATTCCACCTATATAGGGTTATTCATAAAGGGTATGCTAAGCCGAAACGGGCTTATAGTACTCATCATTATGAACAACTTTTACTATGAGACCAACCCACAATTCGCGAAAAAAAAATCAGCTGTTCCATACATTTTGTTTAGTGTCATTGACATTTTTCTATGGAACAGCTGATTTTTTTCGCGAATTTCGTTGTGGTCCCATAGTAAAAGTTGTTCAGAATGATGAGTACTATGAGCCGGTTTCGGCTTAGCATACCCTTTATGAATAACCCTGTATAGTTTTACTTTGTAAATAGTATATACTCGTATGTATTAGGTTAATTGCATTATCCTACCTATATATAGTTTAGGCTGAAGAAACCGGAAACAAATTTTGTGACGCAATCTTTTATTTATTTACTTAATTTATTTTTATTTTATTAATATAGGTACTTCCAATGAGTTTTAGCAATCCATCTAATTTCAAATTAAAAATTAATTAGGTAATATCGTTTTATAAATAACTAGCAACCTGCCCCGGCTTTGCACGGGTATAAAATATAGCCTATGTTACTCAGGGATAATGTAGCAACGTAATGGTGAAAGAATTTTTGAAATCGGTCTAGTAGTTTTTGTGTTTATTCAACACAAACATACAAATCTTTCCTCTTTATAATATTAGTATAGACATACCGCACGTACATATCATTTTTCCAAACTTAGCCCCCTATTTACTGTTCATTAATCCGAGAGCATAATTTAACATCGACAATAAGACCTGTTTTGAGATGCAGAAGTGGATAGTCTCCGTAATAAAGCTGCTGTTGTCGGTACTTGAGTGAAATAGGTTGCTTCGATCCACGGCGTTATTATTTCACAATAGATTGAAGTTTCATTTATAAACGGATCGCGATTTTGTTTTCCAATATCACTCAACTGCAAGTCCACAAGATATAAAGGCATTTACTTCTGGTTTGCAATATCTAGGAATAAACCTGACATTTCCAATTGTACTGATATCTGGAATTTAAAGTACGGTGTATCAATTGTTCAGTAAGTAAATCTGATTCTGAATTTATTTATTCGATGATGCTTTGCGTTTGACAGAAATCTTGCCTGAAGGTAAGCAATGATGCGTTAATTATTTATTGAGTAATTTAACTACGTAATCACATAAATTACGCAACGAAAGAAAAAGTTCAGGGCTAAATAACTTTTGAAGTTTCTTGAAATTGACACTGCTAGTAAATTGGTAAAATTAATCAGTGCAATAATAATTGGCTTGTTACAGTAGCTTTAGTTAGGAGCCTAGTTCTCATTGCAGATTAAACACATGACAAGTTTCAATAACACTGTCATTTAACTCTTTTAACTTTCTTGTAAGTTGTAAGTACCTAACCAATAAAAAATAGATACTTTGGTTTTACCTAGGTCTAATGCACTACGCTTCCTGGACAGTAAAACCAGTTCAATCCAGTAAGTACCGGTCCGGGCTAGGTTAGCCAGCGTGAGCCGGTCTGATCCGGCTCAGTTGGCGATGGATGATTGATAGCCGCCTTGAATAGCGAGCAATGTGCGCTCACCGGGAAATTGCATTGACGCTTACCTGGAAAGAAGATAAGATTATTTTATTAAAATGTTAATTTTATAGCTAATAGGTGTTAATAAAATTAAACTAAAGAAAAAATTATGTATAAATAATAAGCGGCGTGAAATTATTATAACAAATAACAAAAGTAATGATTGACAGTGGGGTTTAATTTTAAGATATTTTGGATCCTTAATCTAACAGTTATTTTAACAACACGAAAAAGTTGAAATGATGGCAAAAATAAAATAAATTGATTAAGTCTTGATGATTCACATCAGAAATTGTAAACTAAATTTTAAAACACTATACAGGGTTATTCATAAAGAGTATGCTAAGCCGAAAAGGGCTCATAGTACTCATCATTATGAACAACTTTTACTATGGGACCAACTCGAAATTCGGAAAAAAAAATCAGCTGTTCCATACATTTTGTCAAATTGTTTTTTCTATGGAACAGCTGATTTTTTTTTCGCGAATTTCTTGTTAGACCCATAGTAAAAGTTGTTCATAATGATGAGTACTATGAGCCCTTTTCGGTTTAGCATACCCTTTATGAATAACCATATATAGTGCAAAAACTAACTAATCACTAAAACCAATGCATTCCACGTCAGTAAAAAATAACAAACAAACCTCGGACCACACAAATATTTTACCGTCTAAACGGCTTTGATTCATAAAAATTTCACAGCTCTCCCCACGTAACTATTTTCCAACTAAACCCGACCGAATGGTAACGATTCTAACCCTCTATAATTACCTCCCGATGAATAAGTAAAGCTTGTCGCGGCGCCTGATACCCGTCCCGTCACGCGTCACGATCGACACGTCACTCGCCTGGCGTCACGTCACCGGGCTGACGTGACGCGACAGTTGACAGTGCGCGGTGGCGCTTAGAAAATATTTTATTCATACAAGGTGTTTCTATGCAGGAACAGGGACGCTTTGTTGGAAATAGTGTCAAGACACAGATAAGCTGTTTTTCACATTTACATTAATTAAATAATAATTGCAAAATTTAACCGTGTTTTTCTCTATCTTTTATTACTTTTTCGTAACTAAAAGGTTTATCTGATCGAGTTAATTTAAATGAAGTAATGTGCATTGTATTTGTAAGGAAGAACATAGAATAAATAAGGTTAGTAAGTATCTACCAAGGGCAGCTCGCATACCTACTCTGAAACCGTCAATTAAACTTGTTAGTTGATAAATTTAATTTATTTTCTAATTTAGCTTTAATTCTTGATATTTTATGTTTAGATCGAGTAAGGGTAGCACCGACTTGGTTAAGTAATACTGTTATGGCGTTACCATTTGTTTTGCAAATAAATAAATATTTACATCTCGGAAAACGCTAACATAACTGAATAGGTAGGTATATAATATAGTTAATCTGTTGATGCAGCTATTTCATAACTTTGGCAGTCCTTAATTTGTTCCGAATCAATTGAAATCCGTTGACGTATAGTTATTAGATATTTTCTTTCAGGGCTAAGAACAATTTTGAAATTATGGCTGAAAATTAAGTCTTTTTTAACTAAGTATACTAACTTTTGTAGTAAGTTTGATAGTGTAGCTAAAGGATTAGTTAGGTTATGGATTAGTCTAAATAATTAAAGACTGTCGCATATTCTACAGCCTTTTCATTCTACTTTATCAAGACTCGAGTCCCACATAGCACTTCAAACGGGCTTACATACCAGACTAATCATAGACACTCTTATCAGACCAAATGTTATAAGTACAGGTATAGACCTAACTGAGAAGGTCTGAATGTCTGTTTGTAAAACATACATTTTTAATTTTTCAACTGATTTTTGCGTATGTTGACCAAAAACAAATTAAAATTATAATTTTTAGTTTCCACCGAAAATTAAAAACTAGCGACGCCCGCGGTTTCACTCGTCTTTCCTAAACCATCTTGGCGAACAAAACAGAAATAATTCAAATAGCTCGAGCCATTTCGAAATGTTTGGAAGACTAACGAACAGCTATTGATATTTATATTTAAGCAACATAATAAGATAGGAATAATAAGATAAGGATAATAATAAAGAATTTATCAGGTTTTGTACTCGAGGAACTAAAGGAACTCGAATTTTCGAGTAAAACAGTGTGACAAAGCTAGTCTAACAAAAATTCGCATACATTCCAGGAGCTTAGCACTCAACGCGAGCGTCGTCAGATATTGCCGTCCTGATTACCATGGATACGCCATTACCATGGATACGTCATTACCATGGAAATGTGAGCCAGACTCTCTACTGGTTTCCAGGGCTGCCGGCTGCTGGCTCAGATGGAGGATGTTTAATGCAAGAATGTGCTAAGCTTAGTCCTTGTTTGATCTAACTTGTGAGCGGGCTGTTGGCGGGGTTTGGATGGCTTAAGAGAGGAACAAATGATTAAACTATAACCTCTTATTTCGAGTCGATGAAAAGAAAACGCACTAGTGGCGTTATATGATTATTTGTATTAAAAATTGTGTTTTTAAAACTTTGAATTTGCGAAGCGGAAAGTCTCTGACTTCGAGCAATACCTGCAAAGCCGAAGGTAAGACCGAAGACCAACGCTTGCGAGCATCCGCTAGTATCTAAATTTGAAGATATTACCTGTTGGCCAATTGGTGTTCCATTTACTAAAAAGTATAAATAAGTAAAAATTGCACCTGAATTTCTTTCGTCCCTTAACATAACTTCAAAACACAATACTCGGATGAAAAAAGCTTGTAATCAACTATGAAAACTGCAGTATAAAATCAAATTGCTACCTTATTAAGAAATGTAAGAAAACTAACATATCGCTACTGCATTCTTACACTTTATGCCCTCGAGGTTCGAGTTACAGTTGCCAAGTCCAATAAAGATTCCAGTTAACTTCAAATGCTGCACTGAGTATCAAATTCGATGTTTATACCATTCATATACGAAACCGCGGTGGAAGTACTTTTTGTATGTTCTCATAAAAACTTTCTGTGACACATTTCTAGGCTGAATGATTTTAGTACTCGAGGTTTCAATCCGCTTTAACGCCTTCTAAATGCTTTATTTTTTAAAGCGATATATTATAAACATGATATCCGAAACCGAAACGACTGAGAGGTAAATTTGCTATAATTATGACACAAAGTAGGTTTAATACCCGCCACCAAAATGTCCAGCAATACAATTTTAATAGTACCAAAAATGAAACAGATAGCAACTCAATTCTTTCGCTACACTGTCTTCACCGCACCTCAGAAATTACCCAACCCCCTCGCTACCCCAAAAAAATTAACAGCCCAAATTATTTTTTAATTCAACCCTCGCTCACCCCTTCAGGACGAATAAACCCTGAGATAAGACCGAACTAAATACGAAACTTACTGCGCGGAGGTCTTATAAACATCCCGGCTGTCCCTCGACGATCGTCACTGGAATCACTGCACGGCTGCACATAGCCTTATCCGAGCGAGACAAACACACACCACTCGTACACGAATGAAAAGGACGGACGAAAAGACGTTTTGCAGTCGTCATAATTTCGCCCGGCAGACTAATAATAAAGATAAACCAGGGGGGTGTGGGGGGAGGGGTACTAACTTATACACGTTTATGTGGACTCTGCTTTGCCGTTTTGAAGTTGGCTCACTTATTTTGAGGTTTATGTTGTTTTCTGTCAGTCTTTGTTTAAACTGGACGGAGGAGGAAAATTCTGGGGTTTAGAAAAGGATGCTAGTATATATATTTTAGAAACACATATTTAGGATGAATAGCTGGTGTAGCTGGTTTAAAAATTATTAGGTACATGTTTTCGAGAACGTTCAAATTGCTTGAAAAAGTTTTCTGTAAGAATTTATTGTAATTTTAAAAAGTCACATTAGTTTTCTAAAACTATAATCAAATCTGTACAAAATTATTACAACTAATCAACTCCAAACAGTTAAGGGTTAGCACACCATCGGTCGATCGCGATCGATCGCGCGACCGGTCGCGATATCGAGGTAGTCGCTTAATCACGACAACTAGTCGCTTTATCAGTCGAATGAGCGCGGCTCGCGAGTAATGAGCTACTTATGACGAGATATGAGCTATCGCCGAGATTTTACACTTTCAGATCTTCGAGTCAGGGGTGAAATGCATAGCTATACTAAGACAAAGACACTTAGGTACATTCAGCAAGAAATGAATTAAGACTACTTATTCTGGAAAAACAGATATTATAAAGTCAAACTAGATCCGACCGACTGTAAAATGTAAAAAAAAAAAACATGTATAAAGACTGTACCACTGTGTGCTGTCGTTTTACAAAAATGATTTCCTATGAATGAATGAGTGATTTTCTATGTTCTTTTTATCTAATATCACATTCCATTGCATTGCATTGCACCAGTACAGTATCATCAAGACAAGCGTTCGTTGAACATCCAATGATTTTTTTCTAGAAATTATTATGGACTTGACGCCCGCGCGATCTTGTTCTGCCTTATTGCCTGAAACCTACAAAACCGCTTCATATTTCAGACTTTGAAACATATAAAATTATATAATATTACCGTTTACATGTTTTAATATTTTGAAATGGAATATAATCACGTAGCATACTAACGTTTACGTATCTCATAGTATTGGAAACAGTGAAGTGGAAAAGCCCAGACAGCCGGACAGCCAGCCGTCCAGATCGGCCCGGATATAAAAACTCAGCCGCTTTTGTCCACAACACGCGCACAATGACTGACTTTGTCAATAGAACACTCGCGTAGAGAAGTGACTGCTGGCTGCAGGAATGTTGATACGTCAGTATGGGTGAATGGTAAAAAACTCAGATAAAAGTAAACTGGGCTAGCCACTAGGCATAAAAAATGCCAAAATAATTATTATAGTTAATTTAAGTTCACGAAAAAGCGTGGCAATTTTTTATCACTTGATTTTGAGAACTATAATATTCTATGTGTTAAACATGAAAATATATTTTTTGATAAATATTTACATTGAGCTTCATAATATAAGTTTCTAAAAGGGAACCAACTATACTCAACCCAACCTTCAATGGCGTTTTGATGTCAAGACAATTTAACTAAATTGTCTTTCAGCGAAAAGGACCCTTTGATAGAGTCAAATCAGCCCATTGCTGGAATATTAGCTTTGTTAGGTAGGTAGGTTGTCTTAGGTTGTGCTGCGAAGGCACAACCTATCAAACAAAAACAAAAGGTTACCCCAACCTATCAATAATATCTGACCTCCGATAGGAGCGAAACCAGCAAAGCGTGACCTTTCAGAAATGGCAGGCAAAAGAGCTGTTAAACAACAATAGGATAGGTGCTACAGGCCCAAGTGCATGAAGACGCAGTAATGGTGCAGCCGGGGCGCGGCGTTGACCGGCGCGGCGTTGGCCGCCAGCGCTCATGATTTGTGGTTACTTGCGAAAGCGACCTCTGGCGGTGACGTGCCAATTGTCTCCGACTTGGCGGTTGGAGGAAGTGGTTGGCGAATGCGGGGTGAGATGGTTTGAAATTATGGCTGAGATAGGTGATCTCAAAATATTGTCAACCTTGTAATAAAATGGTCAGAAATGTTAATATGTATCTTCAATTATTTTTTTGTTCAAAACTATCACGTCTGAAATGGAAACCGCTTTAGTATTTCGAAGCAGTTTTTACTTTAATAAAACTCGTTATTAAATAGAACCCTATTTAGTTTGATAATATTTTAAATTATTGTTTTCGCACATAAAAACGCAATAGGTACACCAGATACACAAATATCTAAATTTGAATTGTTGTTCTGTGAGAAATTGTATCACAACAAAACGAAGCAAAATTGTAAGCAATTCCTAACCTCTACTTCCCTAAAGCAACTTAATTAAAATGTTTTCTGTCAAAACGCTTCTCGCTCATCGCCCGCGCCCCGCTCGTCTTGTCATAAGCAGAGCGAGCGGTGCGAACGCTCCTTGATACCACGACCAGTTAAGATTACAGAATACTGCTGCATTCAACTAGAATAAACATACTAGCTGAGCTCTGTTGCACCCGGCGGTGATGAAAAGTAGTCTATTTGTTAAACCAATCTAGGGTGTAAGCCTATTCAAAATTTAAACCAGTTCCGTTCAGCCGTTTCAGCAGCAACTTCTTGCGATAAACGATTTTGATTTGATTTAATTTGAACGTGAAAGACTAACAAACATACAGACACGTATGTTATTACACTGAGAAAAATGGCCATTTAAATTCCGCTAAAAGAATGATGAATACATACTTTACTTACTTTTTGGTAATATCAGTATGCTTCGTACTTTGTAAATTCGTGATTCTTTTAGCGGAATTTAGAACGCCATTTTTCTCAGTGTACCTAAAAGACAGTTAGTCATTCTGCTGGCCTAAAAACTCTGACACCAGGCCTAACGACTCAGCCTAGCACTGACTTTCTACTCGATCGGACCAGGACATCAGCATCGACAGCATCAGGTGTTCCTTGATTACCTATCACCCCATCACATCTCAAGACGTATCGCCCTAATGAGACTCCCTAATTAGACACCGTCCATTGCGCGCTCCCAACGCCTGACAGGCGTATTAACTTGTCAACGAGCATTCGACGGCGCACAGATACATTCGATTGAATTATTCGATGCAATTATTGTATGATCACGGACTGATTTATGTGACAGATATGATATTACCTGCCACGAGGTATTTATTGGTAGATTACATGTCTTATTAGACTTTCACTTCGGAGCTGCCTTCAGTTTTCCTGTTGCTAAACACACCCTGTGTTTCTGCAAGGTTCTAGCTTAGCCATAGAGTAAGTAAAGGCTTGGCCTTAATTTGCGGCCGATTTCAGAAAAGGAGTAGGTTTCCAATCGTCTTGCAGGTTAAAATATTGTTATCGTTCAAACTTTGCGCGAAATGTGTGAAGACCACAAACAATAGATGAAACAAAAAATTTGAATAGACCTAGTGGCTAGTCCTTATAAAAAACGTTAATTCTATTAACAAATACAAGACAAACAATGGGTTATAATATTGGAATTAAAAAAAATATTACCCTCGGAGCAAAATGCAAAATGCTACAAAATATTGAATCTGTTAAATATTTTGAACCAAAGATTCCAATAGGCCATCTATTTGATGGTAAGTGCAGAGTACGCTACTCGATGCTCTCTTTCTTCTGTAGGTATTGCAGGTCCTCTCTCAGTATTCTGAGCTTTTAACCACTAAAGCTAAACCTATGGGCTATAACTGGTTGATCAATCACCGAATGATACGGCCGGCGTGGCAGCCAGCTACGGTAATGCTGCATTATGACGTCATCACCGCTTATCGCGGAAGAGCAGTGACGTCACTTAACGCGTGATGGCCTATTGGGCAGTAACGTTATGTACTGCAATATGCAGAGCTGATGGGTATTTCCTACAGTACTAAGGACGCGGTGAACATGATTTTCCAATTTTCAAAAAAAAAAATCCAAAACATATAGGTACAGGGTTACAACGAAGGGTATCTTAAGCCATACATTTTGTCGCTTAAAGAGAGCGGGCTCTTTTTCCGCAACTAGGCCGGTAATCGGCCCTTTTTGCGTGACATATGCGGGTTTCCTCACGATGTTTTCCTTCACCGAAAAGCCAGTGGTATGTAAATTCGTACATAAGTCCTAAAGAACTCATTGGTACGAGTCGGGGTTTGAACCCGCCACCTCAAGAATGCGAAGCGTCGGTTCTCCCACTGAGCTACCACGGCTCTCTATTTTGTCGCTTGTCATTGACAATTTTCATTGAAACAGCTGTTTTTTTTTCGCGAATTCCGGGTTGTTCTCATAGTAAATGTTGTCCATAATGATGAGTACTATGAACCCTGTTCGGCTTAGCATATCCTTTCCTTATTATAACCTTGTATATTTTTGTAAGAATGACTCTATAAGGAAGACATGAATAAGACATTTTTCGTCTCAAAGAAAATCACAAAAGCAGTAAGTAAACCTAATAAAGTTCTGGCTATTCAACGTCACATAAACAACAAATGACGAAAGCATAACAATGCACTTAAACCAGAAACAAACAATTTAAGCCGTTTAAAAAGAATTTATTGATCTGTGGCGAGACAAAACCATTTGTTAACCAAACAGCTTGACCGTTTTGTCAATTCAAATCCAAACACGACTAGGTAATTTGATACGATAACCAAATATTGGTAATGCCCACATTCAAACCTCAATTTCCACAATCCAGAACTAATAATACCATTCTATATAATAACAATAAAAATATTGATTCCGACCAAACGGTCCAAAAACTATAAAAATATAAAAATATCATTACAATAATAGAGCATTATTCGCTATAAAAACCTCAAACTTTCCCATTTGCCATAAAATAAATACCCCACCACCATTACTTTGTCAACGTTCAAAAAAATCATTTAAATTCAAACTTTATTACGATGTCAGTATAACTCATAATGCTTTCATTACCGTGCTGTCATAATAGGCGATCAATTTCGAACTATATTACACATAAAATTATAATCAAAACTTGTTTAGTCAGGAGAAATCATAGGTAAAATTGACATGGGACTGTGAAGATCAATAAAAATGTGTAAGTATACGATTTATAAAGGTGGGGCTGCACTTATAGCATTGCTACGACAATAATATGGAAATGCAGTAATGAATATTTACATTTCATTATTTTATTTACATTTGGAGAGTGAAATAGAGATTGGTGCGACGAAATAAGCAGGAGAGTTAATAGTGTGCCATCATTACCGCTTAGTCGAGTGGTTTGAACAAACGGAGATTGCATAAAATAACTGTATTACTCCAAATAACAATAAAAACTGATTCATTTATCATACATAATGTATATCTACGTGAAAGTATCACATAGAAAAATATATTATGACATTAATTATTTCGACGTCAAGATAAAAAACGCAAGCTAAGTTAGAATCTCGACAATTAAAAGATTTGATTTATTTACTCGTAAATCTGTTTAATGCGATTCTTTTTTGTTTATTTGTAAGAACTCGACTAGATTTCTTAGCTCTTGGTTGAAGTCATACGGATACGACTAGTTATTGAAAACAATTCAAATTCTATGCTAAAACGCAAAGGTTGTAGTCTAAACTGTTTGCTTCAGTTCTCAGCAATGCAATGCTACTGAGGACCGCGATGCCACCCGATACCGTGGATACACGGTCCGATTGTAAAATGGCTTCCGATGTGAGATATTACACCCCCGGCCTGCGTAGGCGCAGGTCACGGAATACATTTCGGACGACGTATGACTGTAGAGCAGTAACACATGTTCACTTTACATTAAAAAGTATCTTAAGTGTGTCTTGCTTGGTGTGAGGTGTTACTGGGTGAAAACATTCGTACCTATCTATTTTAAGTAAGTAATTGTTGAATTATAAAATTGAAAATAATTACCTACAAACTAAAATTGTTAAATGATAGATGAAGAAAGAAGTTCAAATAAAATAAAAATGTTTCCGAACGACTCTTTCTATGTTTTATACCTTAAACTCAGTTTGTCTGTTTTAACTTTAAGAAGTTAAACATACGCGCTTTTTGTATTTATAGTTCCACACATGCATTTTAGTCATACTTGAAAACATCACACCAACAGTTTAAAATAATAATTTTTACATTATTCACTGCACTCAATGCGTGCTCCACTTGCTTCGCATGATCCATACGCTGCAAGCTCATTAGTTTTGTCTCAAGTTGTTCTACTGCCACATCAGCATCTCACCAGAACCTCAGCATAATATCGCACTCTTATCGATAACACGTTTTTCGTATTTAATTTAGACATAAACCGCGTCCAACAATGGTATTTTAGAAGTTTTACGAGTCGCTTAGAGGCACAACAAAGGTGTTCCCAGTTTTATGACCCAGTAAAACTATACAAGCCACATAAATATGTGTTAAGCTGAGTGATGACTGCTAATATTGTGTGTATGTGTGGGTGTAAGTGCGGGATTATTCAAAAGACTTCCGCTGTTGCCACCCGCGATTTGTAGAGGCATCGAAGTCTTAAATATTTGATCTAAAATATTATTGACTATAATTTTTAGGCTCAGTAATCTCGGTATGTTTACTAAGATCACCCAAGCTATGGTCAACTTTATAATGCATAAAGGCTACGTGTTAATATTTATTAACAACTTACGAATAACAGGAATTCGGAAAGCTTTTCATGACTTTGATAACTTACCTGTAACAAAAAACATAAACATTAGGTCAAAATTAACGAGTTAGGTTACTTTACACTTAGCGAAATATAGTAGTCGCGCAAATAATATTATATTTTTACTAAATTTTCTAAGATTTTAAATTTTCAGACACAGCTTAAATAAAATGATTAAAACCACTTTAGCTTCTAAGGTAACACTCTACCTTTTAATATGTGGCCCTAAAAAGGGCAAAGGCTAGGGAGAGAAGGGCGATAGATGGCCAGGCCCTAAATTCAGTGATTTTAAAAAGTTTAATCAGAGACCTTTCAAAGGAGACGTGCTAAAACCTTAGCTCGCCTTTAATTAAAGCTGGACGGTAGGACGTAGGGCTGGCGCAGCTAAATTAATTCATTGAGTATATTAGTTAGGAATTAATTTTTTTGTTAATTGTTTTCATACTTATTAGTATAAACTATTCTTAATCAGATTTAACAACTCCACGATAGCTTTTACTTTATATTAGGAGCGTTGATTTACCTACTATTTTCTAAAAAATATTACAAATTACATAAGAGGCCAACGATCTGCATACGTCGCGTTTCAAGCTATGGTACCATCCGAATAAAAATAACTATAACTCTACAATTTATTTATGCGATAAAGAAAAACAAGATATCACAACTTTAACATTTACCTTTTCAATGCTATTTTTCGTTTTTGTAAGTTAAATTATTGTTAATATTTTAATTTTATTTTTAAATTAATTTTCAAAGTGTGGCAGCCCTAGGTCTGGTCCTTTCAGTCCGTCTGTCCGTTGTGTAACGTATGGAAGCGCTACTTCATTTCGAGTGACGACGGAAAAAGAAACCCAGGTGTCGCGGACTCCGTGCGCTGGGTGGAGACTGGAGATTTCAGCAGTGGGTAGATGGAAGTTTTGTTTGGATTTTGATTAAATTTTTTATGAACTGAAAAGTTTTTTTTACCATGTGCAATTTTTAATTTACAATTAAAGGCAAGGTACCAAAAACGCTGGATTCTGACGTTTATTGTAAGAAACACTTGTGGCTTAACCAAATTGAACTGATCCTGCCAAAACAGTTTAGGTTGATAACGTTAAATTTCTTGAATATCTAGTCTCCAATGTCTTAGAATATCATTAAAGATAAGCGCAATCTTCAATGCAGTCGGTCTTTCTATGAGCGAGGATAACCGCGGTAAAGTTTGGGTAACCTTAACTTTCTTTCAAATATCGCTGATGGACGAATTTACAAAAATAAAACCTAAATGTTTAAAAATTATAGTGCCAATGTATAATTTTACAACTTGCTAGCCAAAAACCGATTCAAACAATAATTAACCTGTCTAGAACACTCTTGAACGTATTCACACCAATAACCAATACGTACTCGTACCTACTTACTGTAATATATTGAGACTGTCTATGAACCTTAAGTAATACCTAATTGAGACAGTGTAATGTACATACGAAAGGTCAACTCCCAATACAAAAGGTTAAGTAAGTAAAAGCTACTCTGATTTATAATCAAGTGCGCTGTTTAATTATGCTACTGTTTGTGCCGCTACAATCCCTGATCAGAAGAGATGGCGCGGACGACTCTTGTAGACGTGCGACTTTTACTTAAATATGTTACTAATGATGAATTTACAATTGACTCAAACATAAGAATGTTTCCGTCATTCATAGGCAGCGTTCATACCTTTACCTACCCCGTATATCAACCTCAGCCAACAAAACCATAAAAAAGGTTTTGTTATTATATAATTTACACGGGAATACTCACGTCAAATTAAGACGTTTATTACGACTAGTTTCGATCACAATCCCGTTGTTAATTATAATAAAATGTTTTGAAACAATGTTACTTTCGATAGTAAAATATAAAAATGATAATGTTAAAAACTGGAATAAGAACCAAACAAATAAAAGACATCTTTAGTACTCTATTTTCAGAGCAAATCAAATCATGAACATAAAATTATGTTAGTTAATGCAGGTAATAATAAAATATTATTTTATTCTCAGTTCGAGGGCTCCTGAAATACCTGCGACCAGTCGCACTCTCTCCCGACTAATCGCAAGTCTGCCCGCCCCATCAAGACCCATACACACTCGGCAGTCCTTACGAGTTTTTTTCCTTCTTGAATTGTTAATGTGTCGCAGGGGGGTAGCTCGTTTTTTTACCCCACCCCTAATGAATGGACTTCAGCGAATGAAGAGTGACTAAGCATCGGATGGGATTTAATTTACAGACTCGATAAAAAGAGGAAGAGGGCGCAATCCGTTTAATTGTGAAGATATTTTTAAAAGCTTTCGAAAGGTCAATGGTATGAATGTGAAGGAGAAATTGTCTGAGAGCTGGCTGTACGAGTAACGAGCATAGCTCTGAGATGACAATGGTGTTGTGTTTTGGCTATCGATATAAGATAAAATATTTTAACCCAAATTTTATTTTTTCTTGTCGATGATTTTGATAATAACTTCTTTGGATTTTTAAATTAGGAAACAGGTTTAATTAGTGGCTTCTTAGAGATTCTGGTCAATGAAACTAAAACCAAATATTGTATATTTCGCAATCTCGAAGTCAGGGTACACGCACAGAAGATTTGGAAAAGATAATCAAACGGATGTAAAGTTCCGTTCACACTGTCCGTGCTCTAACATTGCAGTCACCATTGTTTCTGCAACTGAACGGGCGAGGGTGACCTTACCCGAATAGTAAGTGTGCATTTGGCTTTAGGAAAGTGTATGGATTGTGTATGGATTGTATTGTATGTATAGTATAGTAAAATTGTATGGTAAACTATGATTATGAGTAGAATAATAACAAAATAGAAAAAAAAACTAAAAACCACGCATTGCCATCGGTCTTTGACAGGTGTGCAAAGCTTGAATTAAATCTGATCGTTCAAAGTAGGGCAGAGTTTTGGCGGGAACGTGGAAGAGACATGTTGCTTCATTTTGTTATTTTACTAAACTTGTGTAATTTTGAGTGTTATTGTTTATTTTAAGTGGGGAAAATAACCAATAAGTGCTTGAGGACGTGCACGAGTGTGGGCAAATTATAAAATGCAGTGAATCGTGTCATTCCGTGTTGCTTCCAAAAACTCCTTAGAAAAGCCTCTAGTAAAGTCTCCACTACTTTACTGGGGCACGTACCTACTCTATCCACTTGACACTGGCTAAATTGTGAACAAAAATTGAAGTTGAAGTTGAAAGTAGGGCAAAATCGAGTCCAAAAGGTTACAAACATACAGGTGAATCTAATAAAATCGTGGTGAAAAAAAAATTAAACCAAATCGAATTAAGTCTGATTTCGAGATATGAATTGAACCTAATACAAATTCCTTGACTTTTTCCCAGGCAGAGCGCAGTTAATGAAACTCTATTAGCTCTCCGGGATCTCACGAACGGTAATATCATAACGACATTGCAGCGCGGGATAATCGGATTGGACTCAGCCTTTGAGGACTACTACACTACCTATTTACTACCCCTACCTACTACCTGTGTAATGTACTACCTACTACCTCAGATGAACCTAGAGAAGAAGATGGAGCACTGTGTTAGATTTGGATGAAGCCAAGTACCTACCTACTCTAATTAATTACCTTGTACATTACTTTTACTACGTATAAATAAATTGTTTTCTGTAGTAGAACGAAAATTGATTTTTGTCCCTAATTCTTTTACCTGCCACTTAAGTTTTTATTTAAAATAACAAAGTACATAATTATATATAACAGTCCTTTTTGCGCAGTTGGGAAAAAAACAGAAAGCCGAAAAAAAACCGATATTTTATTATTTATCTGAACTTTGAACTTTTAAATCGTCAACTCTGACTAAACTTGTAAATGGTCTAAATAACAATTGTCTTTACCCTTCGATTACTACCTTCCTATTACCATATTAGCCATCGAACCGTTTCCAAATGCCTAATGAGTAGAAATAAATCTCCGCTGTACCTACTCGTACCTACAAGGCAAAACACGGTTTTATTGTACTCGAAACAATTACTAGTACATACGATACGATCTGGATTCTAGACGCATTGTTCTGGTGTTTGGGGTCTTTGACCTAAACACTACGTAAAGTGGGTAATACAGGGTTATTAGGAAAGGGTATGCTAAGCCGAAAGGGGCTCATGGTAAGTATATTAGCATCACCTGCCCCTCTCTCCTTTAGAGCCGCTAAACATTGCGTAAGCGTAGCACTACAGAGAACACTGCGTAAATGTGGGTTATTAGGAAAGGGTATGCTAAGCCGAAAGGGGCTCATAGTACTCATTATCATCACCTTTCCTTCTCTTCTTTTATGCCATCTTTGCTATTCATGTGATTCAAGCCAACCTCTAATCATTTTACTGCTGGGATACCAAATCCACCCTTGAAAGGTGATTGGGCTGGTTTTCACCACGCTGCTGGCCAAGTGCAGGTTGGTGGAATAACTTACGCCATTGAATTTTTTCTTCTTGCTATTCATCTACCTCTTATTCTGATTGAGTCACAATGGTTAAGAACATTCACAAAAAACATAAAAAACCAAATCCTTCCCAAAATCATTAAATGAATTTCCTAATAAATTTCAAAACTGACTTATTCCAAGACGTATCAGCCATATTTTAATCTTAAAACGAATTTATGGTCAAACAAAACTCAGCAACCAAATACCCCATCCATCACGACCACAAAACTACAATTCGCTAATAATCACGGTCGTAAATCAACTTTCTAAGTCAAAAATTCCACATACCCATTCAATTCCATACAAAAACTACCTACGTAGTACTACAAAGTTTACCTTAGTCCAACTGAGGTAGAACTTTATCACAATAAGTCAAAAACGTCACATACTCAGCTCACTACTAATACTCGTACCAACAATCAACAATTTAGAATTTTTCTTTGGAGATGTTCAGAGCATTCTGAATCTACGTTTTTATTCGTATAGCAAAGGAATAGAACAGAGTTTCTTGTCCTTGTTTCATACGAAATGAAAGCTAGGTTTCTTCCAGGTGTGAGTGAATATAACTTCTTAGGTCTGCGTGTTTCATCTTCGACCACATCGTTGTTTACCGACAGGCGAGGTGGTGGTCAAACGTAGACCTATATATTGTGACAAGGTTCCAAATAGCATTTTTGTAGATTACAATTAATTTGCCACAGAGTCATAAACATGGCAATTTATGGATGCGCCAGAGACAGATGGGCTGGTAATTAAGTTTCGTCAGAGATCGGACGTCCACGCGTGGGCTTGGGCGAAAAAGGCGAGCGTGGGGCCTCTACTTTTTTTGTATGTTTTACATGCGGACAAACATTGTTTATTGACTTATTTTGATGTAAGTAAAGGCTTTTATGGTCATATTCACATACATTTGAAATTGCAGAAAAACTTATGGAAACAAATTAAAATTATAATAAAAGTGAATCTTGAAGTAAGTAGGTATGCCTTAAGTTTAATTTCCTATAGAAATAAAAATAAAAGTGGTTACCAATTTAATTTTTGAAGAAAGCAATGGTATGGTATTCCGTCGAAGGAATAAACCATTGTAATAGGACAGTGTTCACCCCTGATATCTTACCATTAACATACTATAATCTTTTCCATTACTGAGTCAACTCATCTTGGGTAACTTGTCTAATATACTTACTACCAACCTAGTCAAGTCACCGTCTTATGCCTACTATTTACCAATTCTACGTCACCGTACCTAAGTCACCTCAGGGTCCAATGACAGGTTGGTACCATGATTTCTTAGCCAGAGCCCAAATTGCATCACTCTGGCTTTCATCTCACTCTATCAGCTAGAGTAAAAGCGAGACAAATGCTCTAGGTAAGTCCCAGAGATCATATCAAAAATCAGAAACCACAGAATTCAACGTCACCACAACATCGCATACTAACGGGCGAGTCGATGGTCAACCGCGGATTTATTCACCATAAAACCCGCAGAACAAAATCTGCTAAGCTTGAACTATTAAAAAGACGACAAACTTCACCTCATGCCCATTCAATCGGCGAGTTACGTGAAGCATCACGTGCATACACCACAGAGACCTTTGTCGTGGGCTTCCCAGTTTATTAATGCCATCAAGCCGCGTCTGCTTGCTGTGAGTTATCTGACATGGGGGTGAGGGTGGGGTTAGAGTTGGAGCGGGAGGAAATGCAATGGATGAGAGCGAGCTTTTATTTCGTAACTAGTTGACGAGACGAGTAAGTTAGCTCGCCCGATGGTAAGCGTCACTTTGACCAATTAAGTGCCAAAATTTCGAACTGGTTTGTCTTTGATTTGAATTTTTTTTTGTCTTAATGTTGTAGTCTAATCTATTGGAATCAAGGTACTTAGAACCTGACTGTAATTTTATGGTAATACTAAAAATGAAGTCAGAAGCTCAAGTTTATTAGCCGATTTCGACTCGATTTATAGCTATTTAGTCAATATCTATGGTATAGTTAGACCTGCTCAAATAGCGAAAGTAATACAACTTACGAGTACGAAAGAGAAATAATGATGGTCAATTAACACATCAATTTTGTTAATTATTTAGCTAAACAACATAATTATATACTAAAAACAATCACAAAAACTGTATTCATTTATGTATGTCATTGTATGGCATTGAACATAAATGATGTTAAGTATAAATAGTGCGCACAAAACGCAATATAATTTCAATTTTAGTTGACATCACGCGTTGGACCCGTATCATTTCGACTATAAAACACCATAATTATGACTAATGTATACGACAGAGTTTTATCACATAGCAAACATTAAATAATATTATTGTTAGTCTATTTCCATGCAAATGAAGTATTAGATTCCATTAGTGCTTATTTATAGGTAAGGTTACTTTTAATTACACTTCTTCACATTAATTGTCGTCAAAGACATGAAATGATATCATTACAGTGATTTAATGACCGGATGATAAAGAGCACTTGCTTGGAATACTTTAATGGGAGTAGCTATTTATTGTCGCACCTGAATACCCAAAATAAAACACGAATTGATAAAAAATGGCCAAAAAAGTTTTTGTTGGCTACTTATTTTTTTACAAACCACATTTTAGATCAGTATAACCTACGAATAAAAAATAAAATAAAAAATATATAAAAAAACAAATTCATCTTTTTTCATATACCTACTTAACCAGTAGGAAGTGTTGTTTGTTACATCAGTTTGTTATCCTATGAAGTTAAAAAAATGCAAATGTAATCCCTTATATATCAACATTTAACATTGCGGTTAATTGGTTTAGCCACAAACTTGAAAAATATTCTTAAACAGTTTATTATAATAAATCGCCTTGTTATTTTAGTGAACCTTGGGTTAATTAGATCTCTCAAAGAATTGCATACATATAACTATAGGTAAATAAAATTTTTCATGACTTTTATCACCTCTAAATATGTAAATAAATGGCAACCACCAATATTTTGTTATTAATCCCTTAATTATAATCTATACATACTGTATAATTGCATATTGATTAATGATAAAAAAGCAATAAAAAATAATTGATTATAATTTATAGTGTAATTTTATTTTAATTTATTTATCTAACTTTTTGAAAAAAAGCAATAAAAATGTAGGCAGTTTTTAAATTCAGACATGCAATAAGAATTGATTAGCCATAATACTCATTATCATTGGGATACGATGGCATTTTATAATATCAAAATTGTGGTACTTCACTCACTCACTCACCAAGCCAAGGTTTCTCACCCAAAATTCAGGCGTACCAAAGGGCTGGAATTCTGACACTACATTCAGACAATTGACCAGCCTACACCAAGCTCACTCACCGCTCGCGCTTCCATACCCGCTGCCACTCTAGCCGCACCCAGCCGTCTTGTCCCAGCCCGTGGGTGTACTATATTCGCTTTCTTTATGCATTCTCAATGGATTTTGATTCCACAATAACACAGCTAGACTAACGTCGCGCGCCATTCATAGCAGTTGCAGTTTATCGCGCCGGTATGAATAGGATGACGCGACCTCTGCATTGCGAACAATATGGAGTCTAAGTGTGATTGTTTTATGTGTTAGTTAAAGGATAAGTCTTTGGAAGATATCTGAGTCCAAAAACCAGTACATTTTAATTCGATATTCGGGCTATAGGAGTCGCACCGTCGCGGCGCGGCGTCCCGCAAGGATTGCATTGTGCGTTTCACCCTTGATAGCGTTGACGCGAGCCAACCTTGCTCCTTGAAATGCCGGAGCAAGGCTCTGGGCCGCTGGCACATTAGCTCCAGTGACGTACATGGTAGCATTGAAGCTAAACAGCTGTCAAAAATATTATAAGTATATCCTAACTCATAAACCAATGCTGGTGAACAGCAATAAACGTGAGCATTGTCGTCTATCTCAGAGCAAGGTTGTAAAATCGTAAGATGGTAAACAAAGTGTGTTTAGCTGAACAATATATCTGATGTTAATCGGAAGGATAATAGTCGAACATACAAAAATAAATCTGTAGTTAAACTATGGTGTTACCTTTCTGAAATTAAATAAAATGTAGTTGAAAACTACTTCTGTAGACTTCCAGACTTACAAAAGATACTAAAATGTGTAAAGTTGACAACAAACTTAAGCCAAGATTCGACATTCAGCATAATAATGTATCGTACTTCATAGTCCGGCAACACTGATAACGTTGTATATGACGTCTGATATTGAAAGATACATTGAAATATGTATTTTAACACCTTAATATTAGATCTTATAACCCTTCAAATATCGACAGCCATCAGAGTTAGTACCGCAGTAGCCCCAAACAACATCATCAACAACCCATTCTATTACGCTCTACTAATGCAGCACGACTCTAATAAATAACCCCTCATCATTTGCATTAAAGCCCCTTTCTTCTCGCTCCAGCCAGTTCCAAATCCCGTAAGATAGACAGAGAGAGCTGACAATCACGCGGGAACGCCCACGGGTGCGCCGACGCAGGTTTTGCGACAGTTTTTCTGCAATAAACATGCGGTAAAGTGAAGCCAGTGACGTGAGACAGTATATTTCAATTTGCGATGCCTTTACATGGAAATGCCTTTTGATGCCGGTTGGTAGAATGTCGTGTTGTGGAGTTTATGTGTGCGTTTGTTTGTTTGTGTGTCTTATAGTTGTGTATTTTATGGTGGGCTGGAGCTTTGAAGACGGGCTGTTGTTGTTGCTAATGTGAATGTTTTTGGTCTAGAATGATCTGGATTTTTCTTTTGTAGTTTGATAATGGTTTGACATTCAGCCTTTAGGTTATAACTAAGGGTTGAATATAAGTACAGGTTAAAACAGTACTTGCAGCGTAAAATGATGAGGATCAAATCACAGACAATAATATGATTTTCTATCCGTCATCTTCTAGATTCTTCGACTTGCAAAACCGACTGTTTTATCAAGGTAAGGTAAAGTAAGGAAATGTGCACAAAAGTAACAGATTACATACCACTAGCGACATCTGTTATAACTCTCTTGTTGAATGCTTCTATTATAATTATTTATCTAGACCAGCCTTCTAGGTGACTTAAAGCTTTCTTGTATTGTTGAGGCACGCCTTTTGAGTTAACAGTTGTTGAATAATGGTTTGAAATGAAAGCTCTAGTGCTAAGTAGAGTCTCTTTGTGGAGTTGGAGATTATTATTATATTGTATAACTAACTAACGAGGTTGTGTTTAATAGCCCACTGATACTGTTTAAATCATGTGCTACAGATGATCATGTATGTACAGAGTTATAGGGAAAGGGTATGTAATGAATTCCACGAGTATGTAATTATCGTTATGTTACAGATCAATCCAATGTAAATTACTAATAAAATTATTACAAAAAGTACCTATGCATAAATACGCTATCTTCGTCTGAACTGGGACAAGCTTGGCAGCCGAAGCTATTTGATTAAAAACCATATTTCTTTACTAAATAGCCAAATCTGCTTATTATTTGATTATATCTACAAGTAGTCTTCACAAATCAGTCAGACTTTAATTTATCTGAAATACTTACACATACTCAGATATAAAAATTAATAGTTAAAAAAACTAAAAAACACGATTTGTTTAGTGTATTGTCATCGGTCCTCGATATATCTACAAAGTTTGAAAGAAATCTGACCGTTTAAAGTGGGTCAAAAACGCGCTCAAAGGAGTCGGTTACATACAAACATACAAACATACAAACATACAAACATACAAACATACAAACATACAAACATACAAACATACAAACATACAAACATACAAACATACAGGTGAAGCTAATAAAAGCGTGTTAAAAATAAACGCATGGGAACTTCGCAAATACACTCGTCAAACCAAATCAGACTAACAAAGGTATTCGAACTCGTTTTAAAATTATTACAAATTAAATAAAGGTCATCCTTTA
The DNA here is from genome assembly GCA_949125135.1 of Alcis repandata. Classification (NCBI taxonomy): domain Eukaryota; kingdom Metazoa; phylum Arthropoda; class Insecta; order Lepidoptera; family Geometridae; genus Alcis; species Alcis repandata. Next base: position 731,696 of record OX421226.1, on the reverse strand, counting down.
TTATATTAGAATAAAACATCAATTAACATGGCGTAACTTATGTCTTTTTTATTATTTTTATAAATAGTTGGGAATTCGTTTTATTTTATCTGTTTTAAAACAATTTAGATTCAATTTGGTAATGACAGCTGGACGGAGGAGGCGATTGACAGGTGAGTTATGTGGTTGTTGATAACTGGACGAGTTGTGATGGCGTCGAGTTGTTATGTAAATGGATAAACGTGATTTGAGATAATTATAATTTTAGTCACGTGATGTTTACGTTTATTACAAAATAACTTAGATCGAGTAAACGGCTGAACGGATTTTGACAAAAGATGGTGTGAAGCTTTTTTGTCTGAATGAATTTTTTACACCAAAAATTTAGTTTCTGTAGCATAGTTAGTGAAACCTGATCAGATTTTTTTTTTTGTGAATCAAATTTCTAATTATATATTTTCAACATAATGTATTTCCAAATAAAAAGAATTTAAACCGAAGCGATTTTTTTTATGACAAAATGTAGGTTTACAAAAACACTTTTACAATATTGCTCACAAAGAAACAAGGTTTTACAAAAGAAAACTTATTTATACACACATGTCACATTTTATGATCAACCATAAACTTTAAAAAATTCATGATCTTATTATATTTCCATCAAAAACGAAAACCAATCAGTCCGATTTCCGCGTCGCTAGCTCTCGGCCTAACAAAGGACCGATGAAGGAAGACAATGGCTCTTTGTCTAAGATTTAGAATGAACCAGACGGAGAGACGATCGGTTTTAGATTAGTTTCACTCATTGACGTTAAAAAGGTGACTGAAAATATTTACGTAGCACTAAAAAGTATTGAACATAAAAAAATATGACGCCTTTAACGACATGCTCGTAAGACAACTAACATATGACTGTAACTATGACATAAGATCGAAATTGAGAAAAATAATAATACCACGATTTTCAAAAACAAGTCTTTATTGCGTTGTCGTCGGAGTTACACAGGTGTACCTACCAATTTTCAACTCAATCGGACATTGAGAATTGGTTCAAAATTCAGTTGCAAGATTTAACCAATACATCCTAACACGCCAAGCTAAATATAAGCTTAAATGTATTTTTAACCGACTTCAAAAAGGAGGAGGTTCGCAATTCGACTGTATGTTTTTTTTTAAATTCATACATCCCAAAACATAACCATATTTATGTATAGTTGGGTAAAAAAACAAATAAATAGTTGTAGCGTGTTAAGCAACCCCATCGGTAGATTTATTAGTCTGTGCCTCGGATCCGCCCATCGACATAAATTGCCCATATCAATGGAAGCGTTCAACTAATTGAAAATTGATACTGTAGTACTCCAACGGATACATTTGTTTCTAATAATAAAATTAAATTAAAAAATGTTATAAAAATGTTATAAAATGTTTTTATTTGAGGCGAGTAGCCTATAAATAATATGAGTATAAAGGTACAAGAGTGTTTATCTAGGATTCTTTCTAAAATAGAAGGACTCACTAGGATACTTTATACCAAAATACGCTACTAGATGTGCCAGCAGTTTCACCCACACAACGACATAATTATTTTTACAAAAAAAAAAAAAACAAAAACCGACTTCAAGAGACCGACTTTTGAGTTATTCATCTATTTGTCGCGCAGCAAATTTAAGACTTATATGGTTTTCTCATGGATACCATTATTAAAACTGGACTAAATTAAAATGGGACCACATGGGAAGCGTTAGCTTTCTAATAAAAAAAGAATCATCAAAATTGACTCACCCAGTCAAAAGTTATGAGGGACAAACATAAAAATATAAACTAAAAACTTATAAACTTAAAAATATAAAAAAAAACATGCAGTCGAATTGAGAACCTTCCTCCTTTTTTGAAGTTGGTTAAAAATGAAAAGTAACCTATGTGGTAATCCAAGTCATAAGCTATCTTTACTCCAAATTTGATCACAATCGGTTTAGTAGTTAGAGATACCTGGTAACAAACATTCACACCAACACACACATTTACTAAGACTTTTTACATAGACTATGTAAAACCAGCTCTATTTTATTATTGTAACATATTGACTTTTAAATTATTGACGATGAATTTTACAATTTTAATTTTATTTATTAATACAATTTTAATCCAATTTTATTATTTTACAGTTTTAACCTTAATTGTTATAATACAATTCTAAATATACTTGTGTTTCTAATTTGTTATAAAATTTATCCTAATCCAAACTTTTGACATTCTTTATCACGATATTTCTAAATTGTTTTGAAAAATTGTTAGGATAAAACAACCCAGACAAGGGCCTCGCATATAGAGTGAGGGTACATAGGTGGAGGAGGACGGCTAAAAAAAAAAAAAACACACACATACTTTCGCATTTATAATTTTAGTAAGATAGGGTGCTCTGATTTTTCTTAGAAAGTTTTCCTTTCAATCTGATTTGTGATCCGAGAATCCCAGGCTCCTCCATCATAACCTCAAAGGCCACTGCCGTCGGCGTCGCTACCATTCAGCCGCAACTATTAAACAGTCTGTGTGCAATTATTGCGGACGCACCTACTTCTTGTCCCGGGTAATGCACAGTGTTCGACAGAGGGCTATAATAAGCCCGGCCTAGGGATGTGCTGAGAAACTATACAATGATTTCGATAAAACTTATCGACAAACTTTTTTTTTTGTTTTTTCATTATTTTTATTGAAAATAGTGAAAGTGCTTTTTGTGAAGACTATAATGAACGAAGAGTCTATGACTTAATAGAGACGTTAAGAAGGTTGTTATTGAGCACGTTATTAACTATTATAAGTAGGTGCCTAAATTGTAAACTTTTTTTCTTCTATCTATCTTCTCTTCTTAACTTTTTAATCTCGCCTAGCATCGATTTCATGGATAAAACTACCAGTTTATCAGTTGTTTTATTATATTTTTGACTTAGTACATATTACATTACCTTAAAAAATAATAATGACTGATGTATCTCTATCTATCGACATTTAGGTATATTATTCACAAAACTCAGTAAAAAATTCTGAATAAAATATTTTTATTCAAAAAGTAACCACCGCACAGCTGCACCACTAAATTTCAGCCCATCACTACTAACCCTCGCAAGATAATAGCGACTTTTATCTGCGCATACGCATCCCAGATCGGGCCATAAATTACGCGGGGAATTATAGCGAAATTGGCGATAATCATCTACCACGCCGATTTCATTACCACACGTACTAGCAACTAATCTGTGGCACCGTGTTCTAGTAAATTACTACTAATGTAAGAATATAGTAACTGTTTTGTACTCCAACATTACATGCGAAGCCATTTATAATAACCTGGCTGAATGAGCCTTTGTAACCACTAACTAATCAATAAGCTATTATATCCATTGATTTGGATCGTACGCAGGTAAATAATTATTACAACAACATTTTTAAATACTTTAAATTTTTCATTAACTATGTAGTAAATTTTTTTAAATATAAAAGGCGAAGTACTCTGTTGTACTAACGAAACAGGGCTATAACAAAAGGGTATGCTAAGCCGAAACATGCTTATAGTACCTACTCGTAGTAGTGTGAACCACTTTTACTATGGGACCAACCCTGATACCCGAAAAAAAAATCAGCTGTTCCATACAATTTGTCGAGTGTCATTGACAGCTGTTTTTTTCTTGATTTCAGAGTTGCTCCCAGATTAAAAATTGTTCAATATATACTACGAGTCCTTTTCGGCTTACCATACCCTTTCCTTATAACCCTGTACAGGTACTGTACTTAGTACTTTACTGAATGAAAGGTGAAATAGCTGAATAGTATAAATCGACGTCCCGCGAGCCGGACTCGGCGGTATATTGGTGTTTGTCGCTTCAAATGGCCATGGGTTATGCTCATAGTTTATGTTAGGTACGAGGTGGTTTTCATAAGGTTACTAGCGGCCCGTCCCGGCTTCGCACGGGTAGACACTATAAATTGAGATGTGAGCTATCCTATCTGTTAAGTTAGATCGAACTGCACACGGTCTGCAAATTTGATTGAAATCGGTTAAGTAGTTTAGGAGTCTATAGCGGACAAACAACGTGACACGTAATTTATATATATTAAGATAAACGTTTTACAACGCTGACACGTCGCTACTAACGTTTGTAAGGGAAATATGACATTTGAAATATGAAGGAGTGACAAAATCCCTTTTAATTAAATAAAGATTTAAAAAAAATAGTAAGTAACGGAAATATTCGATTTGTATGTATGAAATTTGCTTTGCGAAATTGGTCTTACGCCAGTCGGTTTCAGGCTCGACCCGTGACTTTTAGATAGAAACTACATTATTAGCGATGCTGATACTCATGTGCTAACGTAGCGCTTACCACCAGGCCAGCGAAAGCTCACTTCCTCACTTGGGCAAAAAATATTTAACATTGTAACTTTGTAAGGCAAAAATAAATAATGACATCAAAACTCATATTCCTAAACAGGCATTTTTCAAGATGACGTACTAAGTTCCCAACAGCCATTAGCGACCAACGCGGTCCAACCCTGCCCGATCAACAAGTATCCAACAGGTGCCTAAGACGACCCCCCCCCCCCCTCCCCCCTAACTCCGCGTCTCATTAGCTACGTATTAACTCTCGACTAATCTGTGGGCTGCTCGTACTAGCTGTTAGCTAATCTGTGCGCTGTTGGTAGTAACAGTGGCTTATTCTGTGGCCTCGAGGTAATCACACGAGACAGACTTGTTAGAGAGATTGATTGGAACTGAGTTACGATGAGACGGGTTCCGTATCATTTTGTACTAAGAAAATGTTTGATGCTGGCCAGTCTTTTTAGAGCTGGCCCAACAGTTGAAACCTCAGATCAGACAAACAAGGTTGAAGTTTGTTTGTCTGATCTGAGGTTGAAAGAGAAGAAAGAAGTTCGCAAGACAAGTATTATTAATGTCACTCGCGGGGTTTTTCTTATCTGGTCAGTGCTCCGATCGAAAAACGGCAGATTCATTCAAAAACTAACAGCTTTAGTTTCCTATCCAACGAATTCTGAAATATTTACTTGACAGATCTAAATTATCAAAAACGTGTTGCTGTCTTTGTTTAATAAACCGCTGTGACAAGGAGAGCTTCATTTTTTGTAAGTTTAGATCCATCAACTAAAGCTTTCAGATTCAGATTGGCTTGGTTATTCCTATAACTTAAACTGGTAAAATAGTTATATTATTTTATTAATCACCTTACTTACAGGTGCTAAATTTCTATCTAAATTATGATGGCGCAAATAAATTGCAATACCGTAGTGCAATTGCGAGTTAACTGCACCTGATTATAGCTTATTGGGGAATGAGGGCCGGAGCTATCGTTTATTCTGTGGTTCGGTAATTTATGCGAAATTACATCACGCACGGCTTTCAATCATAAATGTTGAGTTTCAATCATAAGTGTAAATTATTAAAAACAATATAGAAAAAAAATTAAAAAAAATTTCATCATTGTGCATCAGTCTGGCTGGCGCCTAAATAATTCGGCGAAGTGCTAGTCGGGGTTCGCGCATCGAGGGTCCTGTGCCACCAATATTTTGTAGTACCTACTCGTACTTACTTATGAATCTACAATTCTAGACCACTTACCTTACCATGGAGCTGGCCAATCATGGCAAAAAATTGCAGCGACCTCTAAAAATAATTAAAAGGATTTAGGGGTTCCCCGGTCATAACATGAATGCTGCCGTCATAAGGCCAAGACCAAGAGCAGTATCTCAAAAAAAATCTGTTTTTGCATGCATGTGTGACAGCTTGAAAAATTTTGCTTCTGATGTTTGAATGAGAACCGTCTCCTTTTTGGAAGTCGGTTAAAAACAGAATTATTTTTTTTGAGATACCTACATCTCTTTGGCTTATCACGGCGGCATGTTTATTTTTAATACAGGGTTAGTTCCTCACACAAATACCTTCGACATTTACCAATCAGCCTCGCCAGACCAAACAGCCCAAACAGCGAAATAAACCCGTCACAGGTGACACTGACAGCCTCTCGGCATTTGGCGGCGAACTATCACGACTATGTAATTCAACTCAGACACATACAATGGTGGCAGAAGGTCAACTTAACTGTTCCGAGTGTAAGTAGTCTATCTTACACAAGACCATTATTTTTACAAAACAAAAAACAAAAACCGACTTCAAAAGACCGACTATTGAGTTATTCATTTATTTGTCGCGCACGTACTTAATGCAAATTTAAGACTTATATAGTTTTCTCATGTATACCATTATCAGAACTGGACCAAATGGGAAGCGTCAGCTTTCTAATAAAAAAAGAATCATCAAAATCGATTCACCCAGTCAAAAGTTATGAGGTAACAAACATTAAAAAAAAAAAAAAACATAAGTCGAATTGATAACCTCCTCCTTTTTTGAAGTCGGTTAAAACTGTAGCCCTTTCAGTCACCAACAGTCTCCGTACGTAGTTGCAAGCGTTTTGAAGTACAACTGCTGTGAGTCACAATGGACAAGCAAGGGAATTATACTATCATATTAATATTCTAATGTGAATCAAATAATAATCTATGAATAATCTACTTTATATTCCAGAAAAATTAATATCTGCTTCTGCAGTATTGCGGGTGAAACCGCGGAACGCATCACGTGTCATTTAATGAAACATTAAAAATATAGTTTTATTTTAAAAACTAAAGAAAAGCTTTTAAATGTAAGTACCTACCTACCTATTTTGATTTGATTTTTTTTTAATATTAATTAACTACATATAATCCGTGCCTACTTAACCTACTGCTTCCACAGCCACAGTCGCTAGTCTAGCTGGCTGCGCGTACGCATGACATTTGGCTATTCGGCAGGTTGATGTACGCGCGCGGCGCAGCGATCACCTGCTCGCCGCTGATTTATCTGCAGTTTGTTCGCATGATGGATAGCGCTACACGGTCGAGTGCTAGTTGTGGCAATGCCTAGGTAGTTATAGTTTGTAGCTAGATCCTACTAATATTATACCTACCTATAAATGTCAGAGTTTGTATGTTTTTGGATGTTTGTTGCTCAATCACGCTAAAACAGCTGAACAGATTTGGATGAGTATGAAGGTTTAACTTAATGTGAATTTGTAAATCTACATTAAAGGTATATTGCACATCCCGTTTTTCTATTTATTTTATGTATCCGCTCCATCCTAAGGTTGCCTGGAAGAGATCACTCTTAGCGATAAGGTCGCCAATTGTTGCACTAGTCTTAAGTGTTATTATCCTTTTGTTTGTAATTTCTGGTGGGAACAATAAAGAGTTTATGTATCTACCCCAGAAAACGCTCGTGAAACCGCGGGCGCAACTATAAAATATCTACTAAAATTTTACTGTGCAAGCCTCATCAAACTCATCGATCAGTTTCGATCAATTTTCCTCTACAAAATAACTAAGCACCTACAAATCCAAGTATCAGATTATAAACTAGCCGGCACACGCGGCTGCGGCTGCGGCTGCGTGGAGCTGACTCCGCGAGGTCAGTCACGATTTCAGGGACATGCTGTTTTCAAAGATATTTATAGCAACCTGTACAAAGCAGCGAGATTGATAAGATTCTATACAAAATGATGTTATTTCGTATTTCAGAGTACATTTAGGAGTTGTACTGTTTTTTTTACGCTATCTCCCTGCTTAATCTTATTACATTCGGTTCAGCCGGTTAGTCGCAACAGATTTATGAAAAGATAAACAAGAGTTATTTACATTTAACATTTGATTGTATGACAGATGTGTCACGCACGGGTCAATTGTAAAATTAGATACCTATATCATGACATGGCTAGCCGTTACATTAAATCTATCAGCGATCGCATCGTTTACAAAAATTACCATCAATTCACTTAAAAACACGTAAATAGAACGTCTCAAAACCTGTTTAACCTTTCAATCCACAACCCTGCACTAAACACTGAGCTAAACGCGAGCCGACAGGGTTGATCCCCAATAATTTGTCAACATTATTAACTCCGCGACTAAACCGTAATAGGGGTGTTAAACTGCGCATTTCACGAGGTAAACACTATTGAAGGCACCCGACGTCGCTTGCTTGCGGTATTGATAGAATTTATCATCCATCGAGCTGGAATTGTGGGATAAGGCACAAGCGGAAGCGGGCTGACTGGTACATAAAATAGATAAATAACATCTTAAAATGCATAATTATAAACTTAAGATTACTGAACAAGTTTATAATGATTTAGGTTTCAAGCAAAGAAATTATTTACCTATTATTTATTAGTAATTTATCAGAAATCAAAAATATTTATTGACCTCAAATAACGTTGAATGTTACAGGTAAGTCACGTTTACAAAGAGTCTTATTATATGAGAATTAAATTAAACGAAGTCAAGTATAGCTCACTTGTACAAATTATTTAATTTTTGTGAATTTGTTAATATTGCACCACTTATTTTGTAATTTTGATATTTGAATATTTATGGCTATTATATTTTCATGGTCAATTAGAATTACTAATCAAAAGAAATCAAATACCATCAAAATGTTAATTCAACGAAAATCTAGATCCTGTGGAATATTTAAAAAGTAATTTCAATATTGGAATTGCATTTGAATGCATTAGTCGCAATAAATTCCAAGTTGATGTAGGTCAGGACCAGATGAGAGATAATCATCGATTAGAATAAGAAAAGAAATCTTATGCATGTTGATTATTTCGTCACATGCCAATTAATGAATGTCAAATTTAAGCAGGCATGTGACCTTAAACTTGAGGCTTTAATTGGGTTAAAGGTACTTATTGAAACAATCAAATTAATTCTATTGTCAATTAAAATAAGCACCCAATAAAGACAATGATATTGACGCATTATTGACACTCTTTTAAGCTGATTTCGATTCAAAAGTATTTGCAAGTCAAAACTTTTAATTAATAGTAGGTAGATATTTATATTTTAAAACGCTAACATGTTCTACTATTATCATTTATGATGTTTCAAAATGGACCCGTTTTTTTTTTTATACAGTTGTAGGTTACAGTTGTTTTTATATAGTTGCGTTTGACCGCCATCTCGCCTGATGGTAAGCAATGATGCATTATAAAAATATTTTATTTAAGAAATAAGGATTTTACTAATGTTTTTATTATAATACCATTTTACTTTCTGTACTAAGTAAATAATCCAGGATGTCTAAAATTCTTCAAAAGTTTATTATGAGTTTTTAAAATAGACCAATAACTTTTAGACATTCAGATAATTAACCCTTTATTACGTCCATCATTCTAAAAAGAGTCACGAGAATTTTGCTACGAGTATATTCAAATCATATTACGTCAATTTCCCATCCAAATATTTAACCCGCTCATGTCTTACCCCACAGCGAGCTCCGAAGCGTCACCGCGTACCCGCGTCACGGTGCGTTACGCGCGATATCTGGAGGTAGCAGCCCTACCCTACACCTGGAAGTAGCAACCCCGACTGCGCAGCCCTACCTGAACTCGGCAACTTCGTTACTGCAACTTGCCTAATCTTTGACGCGACGAGGATGCGCCAAATCATCTGAGACAACTAGAAGACAACGTGCTGAGAGGAGTAAAGACGGGTATTTGTTTTGAGACTTGATTAACTTCTACTGTTCAGCTTGTATCGAACTTAGTTTATACATGATGCCGTCGCATGAACCGCGTGGAACCAAAAAAAAGTACATGATAGCATACCTACTCGTAGCTAGTGATGTGAGTTTGCAATCGAGTAATTGTAGGTCTTGTCTTGTTTGTAGAACTATTATTAACTATGCATCCCGTAAGACCTCAGCGAATTGTTAACGTATTCTTATCTTCGATCAAAGGTTTCTAAAATGAGGATGTAAGCGAATGCTTTATATTATATTATGTCAATCAACTGCCTATAACAAAATTGTGATCACAAGTGCTCATAAATAAGTGAAACTATCGAACGGCAGTTTCATTGCCATTAAGGCGCAGCAGTTCCCCGGATCAGTCTAAATCAAGCCATAAAAACCGAACAGACAGTCCAAATAAATTATTACTAATCCACACTATTTTAGAAGTCCCGCGGGCGCGCCATCAATCCGACCAACGGCAGGTCGACTCGACATTAACATCCATCTCGATTCCAGAATCGATTGGACTGACAGCACGATTCAGTTAATCGATTTATTTATTTTGGAAATTTGGCCCCCACCTACGTGAGGGTAGTATGCCAAACGAATATCGAATTGCTGGAAAATAGCGTTTAGGTTAATCAAAATCACATAATTTTTAACTTTTCGAATGATACTTACCTATATAATGTTAAGCTCGCGTCCCCATTTTTCAGTCACCAAATAACAGTAAAGTAAGATTGACTTGTCGTGATATTTGATATTTATGCCTAGACTGTCACGATTCCGAATTATATAAAATGTTCCCTTTCAAAATATGCGATCACTTTGGCATATCGGCTCACGCATATAAAAGGAGGTATCACCCACTCAAACTTTCAACAGCTTTCGATCTCTCGCGAATAGATAACGAATAACGATAAACCCCCGTTCGATATTTATGCGATTGTCTGCGTGGAGGTATAATACCATCTCCGAAACGGTAACTCACGTCGCCAATAACAATTTATATCGATACCAAACGGTTATTGAATAGGCCATCGATAACGATTCTCCAAATCGAAAATCGAGCTAACTGAATAAACTTACAACATTAACTTTGCGTTCGTTTCGCAACACTAGCTTCTCTATTCAAATTGTTGACGCTTCGTTTTTGTTTTACATTTTTTGAGTTTTCGGCCTGTAGTGTTAATGTTGTCGTAATGCTTGATGGGTATATCTTCGAAATTTAAATAAATTATTGGTTTAATCGGTGGCAGTAATAAACATGTCGAGCGAATCGTGTCAACTTCGGATTTGGATGTAAATCGACGATTTGAGCTATTATTTATCGCCGAATGAATCAAGTCGCCTCGTTTAGTGCTTTCGTCAGTTATTTTTTAAAATTATAAACTAACCGGTTTCTATGCGCCCGGAGCTAGAGGGCTACTATTTTACGCGGATTTGATAATATTAAAAATTAATGCATACATTATTTAAATGACCATAGTGTAAGATAAGAAGAGTGTTGATATCGAATGTCTAATGTAGTAATTCACTGAACCAGGCTCATAACTTATCTTAGGAAACTTGGCTACCGGGGACCTTCGGCGGTTGTCATAAATATTTTAGATATAACTTAATGTTTATGCATAAAAAACCGTCTCCGTTTTTAATTATGATTAAACTGTTAATATTTAGTTTTAAATCTTAATAAATTAAATCATGCAGTCATACAGATGCTGTAAAATTAAAATCAATTTACCTAAGTACAGTACTTTTTAACTTTTGAAAGTAGAACAGATAAGTACCTACCTAACTATGAAATTCGACGAACTTAAATTATAAAAAAACTTGTATTTTTTTTTGCATAAAACTGATACAGTAAAATAAAATAATCGATAATATAAACGGCAATAACATGAGATTTTCAAATCAAAAATGTCACCAAATAACGGGTTTAGTTATAACTCTAATATCTTACTCTAAATGACCGTGTAGGCATGTATATTTATTAAATAACTTGTGATTAAATCAATAAACATTTTGAAATATGTCTCAAAATTAAAATATAATAAATTAATAAACAAGCACACACACGTTCAAGAAAAATTTGAATTTCATTATTATGTTGGAAATTCACGACAACGTAATATATCTTGTAATTTGCAAATTAATACAATACCACATAAACATCGCCTAATGTTTCCAAAATTCGAAATAAAATCAATTAAAACACTAGTTTATCATAATTTAATGTTTCGCCTAAATACTCTGATTTGGATATTTTTGCCATCAAAACTAGAGTTATTTCTTGAATGGCTCTTTCTTGATGAGTAAGCACAATTTATAATCCTGTTTTCATAATTATTTTTCGCATAATTTTTTCTCCCGAAATAAATATGATTCGCACTCGCGAACTATGCGATACACATAAATTAAGACCATAAAGGACAGGTCACATCGAAATATACAATTTCGGGTCGCATAAATGACGAGCATCAAATTGATTTACGCAAAGTTTTTCATACAAACGACTGATTTAATATAATTCCGTTGATACATTAATATTAAAATGACACAAGAATTCAATCGGATTATCCGTTGATGCAAATTTTGTAGTGAATAATTCTGCTACCATCACGCTACCGTTATGGCGAGACATTTAGATAAATGTATAGACGTTTTGGAAATCTTTACGCTAATTAGTCGGCTTTTAACTTGAAATATTTCATCGGTTCCTGTATTAATGTAGGAAAGTGAATGGTTTATGGTGTTCGTTCGATCGAAGAGAGGCTGTAAATTAAAAGTGCCGGCGTTTAGTTGCCAGTGAGTTGATTAGCTTTGAATTGGGTGTTCGAATCGATTTTTTGGTTTGAATAAATTAATGTATAAGTTGACACATGTCATACAAAAATATGGCGTTTTAAAACGAATTTTATGGTTGAGATTTGAGAAGTTAATGACGTTCCGTTACAAAATGGTTTTAGAAAATAAATGGTTTGTCACAAAATATTGAAACAATTTTGATTACTCTTTATGCAAGGGTACATTTTATTACATATAATTTATGAGAACATGTTTGTATATATTTATACATGTACCTACATAAAATTCACCTCAAAATATTTTTTAAAACAACATAATATCAGTTTTGTGATAAATATGTCAAAATTGTCTCGTTATTTTATGAGCACTGCTAACAAAAGTCAGTGTCCCAATAAAACATCGGAGACGAGGGCTATAAATTAAGAAGTTTAATTTTTCTAGTCCATCAAGTTAGCGTTTAATAATATTAATTAGTTCATCTATTTGTTGTTTTATTGGCTCAATAAATCGGAGGTTTTATTAGTAAATCCGAAGTTTTATTACTAATAAATTGATACGCGATACGACTTCACGCTTGGCTTAATTTTACAACGGTAGGAATCAAAGATTTATAGTAATTAAAAAAAACTAAAAAAACACGCTTTTTATAAAAAACCGAACTAAAAAAATAGAAAATAAAATTTTATAAATTTAAATTAAGAATAGGGTTGAAAATTTCAATAAATATAAATTAATAATAGTGTAAATAAATAAATATATGTATTTTATTTTTAAAAAGCGTGGGGTGCATGGGTCAATAGATATTATATATTTTGTAGATACATTTTGTATTGACAGACATGAGTAGAGTGATTAGCATTTTGATAATATCTTAGAAAGCACCCCACGCTTTTTTAAAAATAAAATACATATATTTATTTATTTACACTATTATTAATTTATATTTATTGAAATTTTCAACCCTATTCTTAATTTAAATTTATAAAATTTTATTTTCTATTTTTTTAGTTCGGTTTTTTATAAAAAGCGTGTTTTTTTAGTTTTTTTTAACTATTATTTATTTTTCGCTTTTTAGTTCGATTTGCTAACTATTAACCATTATTAATATGTACAAATGTGTTGGTGTTATCCGATTTTGGCCATCTGCTCAAGCAAATTAAAAATAAAATTGATGCCTAACAAAAAATATTGAGCAAAAAGATTTGTAGCCGCGTGGTTTCGATCCTCAGACCTCATAAAATAAAATTGATGCAACAAAAAAATATTGAGCAAAAAGATTTGTAGCCGCGTGGTTTCGATCCTCAGACCTCATAAAATAAAATTGATGCAACAAAAAAATATTGAGCAAAAAGATTTGTAGCCGCGTGGTTTCGATCCAGGGACCTCTGGGTTATGAGCCCAGCACGCTTCCACTGCGCCACTCTGTTCTCTGACAAGATTGACGAAATTACCATTTGTAAGTTAAACGGTATTAAAAGTTAAAGAAACTTTATAGAAAAAGCGTGTTAAAAAAATTAATAGTTAAAAAAACTAAAAAACACGATTTGTTTAGTGTATTGTCATCGGTCCTCGATATATCTACAAAGTTTGAAAGAAATCTGACCGTTTAAAGTGGGTCAAAAACGCGCTCAAAGGAGTCGGTTACATACAAACATACAAACATACAAACATACAAACATACAAACATACAAACATACAAACATACAGGTGAAGCTAATAAAAGCGTGTTAAAAAAGTCATTTAAGATCGATAAAAGATCGATAATAATTCTAGCACCGTTTTTGATTTTTATTCAATTATACAAACGTCTCAGGTAAACAGTAAAATATATTTTTATTGCCCATTTGTTCATTAGTCTAACAAAACTTAGGTGCATTGAATATTTATTTTTATTGTAAAATTTTATGTCTTTCTTATATTTTATTTCATTACTTTCTATGCCGAAGAAAAAGTTATGATTATGACTAAACCCACTATGCAAAGTATAGTAACGGAACGTCTAATTTAGACATTTTGCTATCTCGAATATTTAGTAAATGTGTTCGACAAACCATTCAGAAACTTAGTTGCGCACGTCCATCTTCCAAAATTAACTGTCGATAAATTTATGATATTTTGATGGTAAAGTTAATAAATTTGGTAATATAATGGCGCTAGGTTACTTTGTAAGAATTCATTTAAACGTGAGATAAGTGGTTTAAATTAAATTTACTTGGCTGCTGTATTTTAGTGATGAGATGTGAGATGATTTGGCGTGTTCAACTAAATTAATAAACAACAGTAATTACGGCGTAGCGCTCTAAATATATCTTGAAGCTTTAATGTCATCTTTCGCCCGTAACTTACACCAAACCCTAAATCAGCAGTAGCAGTATCTAGTGACTAGTGCCTTAAATATTTGAAGCTACAAGATATTTGAAAACTGAACATTTGTTTCAGAGAATTGTGCATCACCAAAATTCCGCAATAAATACCTAACACACTGATTTATAAAAGTAAATGCGAAAGTATGTGTGAGTGTCAGTACTTTATTCCCATCTAACACTAACCACTGCCCTTAACGGATTTGAATTTAATGCAAGATAGTTTTTCGCATTAACACAAAGCCTAGAAAATATATCCTTTTTATCCCGAAAAGATAGATGGTTTTTTTAGGATAACGGATGAAATCGCCGAAGGCTGCTAGTGTGAAAATTATCATTTAATTTTGTATTATTTAGTTTGTCACATTTGCCTGAGACCAGTTTTCTTGCTGGATTTAGCAAAACACGTAATTGACGACGTGTGTTACAAATACCTACATCCATGTTCACACATACGAGTATGTGATAAAATAGTTTCGATATTTTAGGTTAATGCAGTAGGTACAAGATGATGTGAAGATTTACTTTAAAACTCGATGTTTGCCTCACAATAACCTTTTGAATAAAAATTTACTGTTTCGCGTTTAGTTTCTTTTATCTTAACTAGATGGCGGGACCGTCCCAAAGCAGCATCTGTCAACATGGACAAATTGCCATAATTAAATAAGCTGACTGAAAACAGCCCCTTATTATCATCATCATACCTAATCAAATCAAAGTTTGGATGCCTGTTGTTGAATCACGCAAAAAAGGCTGAACGGATTTGGATGAAATTTGGTATGAGTTTAAACCCTGAATTAACATATACCTACTCGTATCTAGACTACTTTTTACCCAGAAATGCAGGTAAAACTACGGGCCGCAACTAGTAATTTTATTATATAAAAAACTCAACCTACAATATGTTCAAATCCTAACAAGTAGCCGTGTTCAGTTTCATTCATAAACTGTGCCGTCCGGATCCAGCAGACGCCGGGTCGAGTTACGAGGTCAGGCCACAGAATAAAACGATAGTCACCGCGTAAGTCTACCTACTGTTGCGGGGAAGTCAGTGTTGCTAGTAGCTTGCATAAAAATGTCGCTAAGACGAATAAAAAAGTATTTTATTGAAATATTATATTTAGAAGAAAAATATACCTACTGTAAATAAACTAAAAAAAACACTTGTTTGGATAAAATGTATCTTTATTTCTATTATTCTCAAAGAGTTTGAAATAAAATATATATTATAGGTCCGTTCGCAATAGCTTACGTAGGTATTAACTCTTGGCGTAAGTGCCAGTGATTCAATTTATCTGTTCTTGCTCAAAAAAAATCTGATGGGCTACTATTATAGTACTCATAAAGAAACTGACTAAACTAAAAAACTTTGTTTTCTGTAGGCCAAGGTAACAAATTTACCAATATTACAGGAGAAAACTGTACTACATGGCATTACCAAGCGTTCCACAGCGCACACTGCACAGTGGAACACCTACGTACCACCGTGTCGCAGCGCATGTCATCTCCCTTCGACATTGGCCCAGTAATTAGTCACATTGAGCGCAACTGTGTCACTGTGCAATTGTGCATGATCTACGCTACCAGACGGGATTTGCATGCGGAGTATGTACGAGTATAATCTGTTGCATGTGATATGATAAAGGCTTGGTTACGCTGTTGAAATAACGCCGATCGTTAGTGATAACTATACAAAATATTATTATAAAACTTAGTAACTAACACTTTTTTAATTTATTTAATTAATGTAAACTGAAAAAAAAGTATGTACCTAGATGTAACATGAAGAGTTTTTTTAGTAAAACAACTAATTTACATTTGTTTTAGTAAGTTACATGAATTTCTACATTTGTTACTAAGTAGATTATAATTCTAAACTGCCTGCTTCCTTACTAAAAGTTTTAAAAACTTCAGCTACAATCCGTGCAATGAAGTAATCGTTATAATAGCCAGTTACTTTATACAATTTATGAATATTATATTCTATCAGTTGTTCATCAATATAATTTACCAATGTGCGTGTGGGGCCACACGCACGGCGGTTTACGAGCCGCTCAGCTGTTTATGGTGGCTTATCGACAGCTAACGCCTTCTACGGAAGTTTATGTTCTTCAGACTATTCTGTTAATTATACCCCTGATTTTATAGCCACAGGATGTTTTAAGTAAAGTTACAAGTTAAGTTAGTTACCTAATTAACTTAATTTATAGCTTTTGTAACTTAATTTTACTAATATATTTTTTTTGTTAATGTGAATATTATTCTGAAGATTGATGTTGTTACAAGGAGTAAATATAAAATGTAAATGTATGATAGTTAAAAAATATAAATTCACATACATTTTAATATCTTATTTTTTATCGTTTACTTACCTACGAGTTATTTTTACTTACAGCTATACGAATAGCGTACCATTTTATGACACCATCGTGTAAATACTAAATACCACCAGAACAATTTGCTTCACTGCATCAAATAAAAGTTGATTGCAAATCGTTAATAACACACTTCTTTCGCTTAAACTATTCTCCATTTTCCCTCACACGGTGCGCGAATGCACCCCTAATGAATAGGCCGCAGATCGCCTGTAAAACTTTACGACTGATAAAATCAGTTATAAAACTCTATATAGCCGTAAATTGCGTGGCCTTTAAAAGACGGGAGCTATTGGGAACTCAATAAATCAGTGATCGGGTGCGTTCGGGTACATTCGGCTCTATTCGACGCGATCGTAAAGATTAACGCTCTCAATGTTTGTAAACACTACTTTTATGCGGATCGACAGATTTTTTATTGTTGTATGATAGATTTTACGACTAGGTTCGTTGTGTGAGTGATCGATTTTGTTCGGTAGTGAAACTGTTAGTGTATTTGTTTAAAACCAATAAACGGATCGTTGATAAAACCAGTGACCCACTTCGAATTGCATGGTGTTTTAACCAAGTATTACATGTATTGCAGGTGCTACTGCGCTACACTTAGAGAGAATAAAAACAAACTGTTTGCTTTCTTATCAAAGACCATTGTAAAGGCTACTCAAACTTGCCATAAATCAATCAATCAGCAACCCGGTTCTCCACTTACGAAACCCACAAAACCCTTTCAATAAAGGCTGGAACAATAAAGCATAACTCCTTACGACTCCATTCCATCAGCACCCAACTCCAAAAGCCGAAAAACTAACAAATCATCAAACATAATAACTTCCGACGTTAGCCATTAAGCCGTTAACCATCGCCAATAAAACTTAAACACTGGAAGTCGGCAGGAGAAAATCGTAAAACTAAAAACGACAAAACCGTGGCAGGCCCGTTTATTGTGCCCGACGGTTTGTGGCCTAACAATTGTTTTCTCACGTACATAAAAACCGGTAATAAAACCGTCGGTCAAATGATTACGAAAGAGCGTAAAAAATGCGTAAAGTGGAAACGAAGAACGTAGTTTTGAGACTTTTGAGAACTGGCGGCACGTTAAACAGTGTTTAGGGAACTGACGGCATTTTAAACGATTGCGGTTTATTAAACGATTGTTATTTGACCTGTGTGGGTTTGTCAAACGAATTGTAATGTGATTTGTACTTGGCTGTGTAATTTGTGTTTCTATTAGGTATTACATAGAAAATCAATGTCAACTTTTTTGACCTACGGACAAAGTTTATATTAAACACGATAATTAACTGGAAACGAAATTACGATTATGAGCTAAATTAAAGCGTTTGTTATCTACAAAGATATTTGCACTTTTACTTACAAAATACAGTCATGCGTAAAGCTTCAATTCATCCAATATTGCACAATTCCAGCATCACATCAAAAAAAACTTCAAAACTCTCCAAACCTTGCACAATCCGTCCCTCAACCGGCAAACTCACGACAAAGGGCGCAAAGTGAAAGCTCAGATTGTAAATCAGGATCCCAGCCGGCCATAAATTAAGCTAAACTATGCACTTTTTATTATTTTACTTATTGTACAGCGAATTTGTCGCAGCTGTAGTGAATGGTAGCGTTGGTGGCGTTTGGTCGCTGGTGGTCATTTCCCCGTGATATACTGTTGAATGTAATGCTTTGAAATTATCTGTCTAACCCTAATTGTGCTTTGGTCACGCTTACGACGTACGATTGTTGTAGTTATATAGTTTTTACATTCAAATATCTAAATAGAATATAAAATGTAACGCTACAATACAAATCTATGCAAACTAGTACAACAAGATGTATTCACTTTAGTTTACATTTTAAAAGATGTATTTGGTAAGAAAATAACAGTGGAGGAGATTCTTCAATTAATGCGAGATGACATTAGATTTCTCAGTAATTTGTGCTGTTTTTTCCTTTACCCACTTTGAACAGTGCAAGTTCATCTTCAACTCATAATTACTTGTTTAATAGTTATGAATTGATTGCGTTGAAGATTTCCATCTCTTGAGCTCTGAACAAACAAAAGTAAAATAACTGAACTATTTGATCCTTTGCTTAACTTTAAATCGTGTCTCGATCTTCTGAACTACAAGGAAATCAATTAATTCTTCGCGATAAAAAACTGCAGTATTGAACCACAAATATTACTATAATATTATTGTAGTTTAACTAATTAATTTTAAGTTACACAAAATATTAGATCATTACGAGTAGATATTTTTTGAAAAATTGTCGAGTGAAAAATTATTATCTGTAACATAGGTTCCATACCTACATATCCGTCATATAATTTATCGTCTACTCCTTCGCGAGTCAATATTAACAATATGACTTTTTCCATCGTTAGACGTACATCCAATTTTGATAAAAACTACCCTGCGTAAGATAAAGACGGTACCTCATCACTGTAACTTGACCCATAACTCACGTCCACGTGACGTCACTGTCAACGCCACGCCGACTCCGTGGCCCCACTGCACCGCGGCGCTTACACCCATTACGTCAGACAAAAACCCGTATAATAGCGAAAATAAATATTATTTATCGCTTCACGGTGCCTTAGTTTCGTACAAAAAGACCTGTGAGTTATAACCTACTATTACATTTGCGTTTTGTAAAACGTTTTTTCTATGGCCATAACTTTATATTTATGGTGCGTTTTAGTTGAATATTCAGTCGTCACGTCACGGTGCACAGTTCAATTGTTATACAAATTAAGTGGTGCAGTTCCCAAATTGGATTTTCGAATTTGGAACACAAACATTTCTTTGTGATTTCGAAAATGTTTGGTGGAATGTATAAGTTTGCATGACGTATTCTTTTTATTTTGTATTCAGTAATAGGCTTGCATTTGACCGCCATCCTGCCAGATGGTAAGCAACGATACGGTCCACGATGGAGCATGCTTGGCTAGAAGAAACCGATTAACTCGCGACTTGAAGACACCTAGATTACATCTATCGGGAAACACCCACTGTAATACAAGTGAAACAGTGCAGTCCCTGAATTGCAATTTAATACTTAGAAGACCATAATTTTTCAGAAAGCTCTTTTTAGGGTTCCGTACACAAAGGGTAAAACGGCACCCTATTACTAAGACTCCGCTGTCCGTCTGTCTGTCCGTCTGTCTGTCTGTCTGTCTGTCTGTCTGTCTGTCTGTCTGTCTGTCTGTCTGTCTGTCTGTCTGTCTGTCTGTCTGTCTGTCTGTCTGTCTGTCTGTCTGTCTGTCTGTCTGTCTGTCTGTCTGTCTGTCTGTCTGTCTGTCTGTCTGTCTGTCTGTCTGTCTGTCTGTCTGTCTGTCTGTCTGTCTGTCTGTCTGTCTGTCTGTCCGTTAGACAGTTGAAATTTTCACAGATGATGTAATTACAGTTGCCGCTATATAACAACAAGTACTAAAAAACAGAATAAAATAAACACACCAAACGTGTTTTTTTGTCGTTTTCATAGATAAAGGCGCGGAACCCTTCCTGCGCGAGTCTGACTCGCACTTGGACAATTTTTTTTAATTTAATTTTGTTAGAAAATACAAATTGTTACCGCTTTTTTATTTTATTTTAAATAAAGATGTAGCATCATTTATTTTAAAATTTGATTAAACGCCCGTGAAGCTTTCGATTACGTAATTGAGATGGGATTGTCACATGCAAATGTAAGTTTGTAAAAGGTTGTAAGACTCGTATTTCTGGTTGTGATAATTTGTCATTGTTTAGATACGGTTACAATTTATACAGAAAACTGACATGGGTATAACACTATAGCAGTAAAAACTATTTTAGTGAGCAATAATTAAAAACTTAAATTAAAATGCTCAAAATGCAAAGAATTTTAGAACCTCGTACAACAGTTTCAAAAATCAAAATAGAAATCGCATAGCAAACGGATTTCTAACAATTTTGTAAATTGTCACTTACATCACAATTCACGTGGATCTATCAAGTTTTTTTCAGTCTTTTTCAGCGTTTTCTGGTATCGGGGCCAAGACCCACTTTGGGTCGCTGCACTAGAGGACTAGTATTAGTAGTATTAGAGCCAACTCTAGTACAATCTAAAGTTTTTTACCATTGCTGTTTTTAGCTATTTTTTTTATCAAAACAAGGCATTTTAGCCAAAACTGATTGCTGAACTTTTTTGAACTTTTTGAATGTTTTACTGTTTCTTTATTTTTTTTAAGAGTTAGGCAGTTTTTCTCTTAGACACTTTTTTATGCTATTGAGTGACGAGACGATCAAATCGTCACCCGGAATTTTGAACTCTTACAGTTCAAGAAGCACTGCGCTCATCACCCTGATATACGGGGCTATTTTCAGCTCATTTGCAAAGCCGAAAAGGGCTCATAGTACCTACTCATCGTTATGAACAACTTTTACATGGGACCAACCGAAAATTCGCGAACAAATAAAACAGCTGTTCCATAGATTTTGTCGAGTGTTGTCAATTTTCTATGGAACAAATGAAAAACTTGTTCAGAATGATGAGCACTATGAGCCCTTTTCGGCTTTGCATCGAGCTGAAAATAGCCCCGTATAAGATGTGATGTGTGTGTATACTCGTAGGTGTAGTAGTGGTAAGTACTAACCGTTTTCATTAGTGTTGAGCCAGCGGTAGGACGGTCGCGGCTGCTGCTTGGAGCGCATATCTAGGACCGCGCGCACTCCGCACTGCGCGCTCGCATCTGCAACAAACACATGAGCGTAAGTGATGGAGCCTTTACACACGATTGAGGGGCGCAAGTGACGTGGCGTGACGTTACAGAAATGTTAAGCTAAAAAATATAATTCATAATAATATTAAAAAAAGTTTTGTTGCGTCAATTTGTTTTATGTATCATTTTTATAATATTAAATGTTAATCATGCAAAGTTCGTTCCTTTCGTTCTTCATTGTTGATCATTCATTCATTCATCGTTCTTAAGAATCTCTAAGTATCTAAGTTAGAAGATTTAAGTGGGCAAAATGGCTGGAGTCAGAGTTTTGAATGTATCTAATATTTATTTCAACGATCTCGAGAATGTAAGTTTCATATCAAAATGATCCAAACGAGCAAGATCCAAAGCCTTCAAACGTGATTCAATAAAATAAGAGAAAAACTGCATTTTATCGCCGCTTCAACCATATTTTACGACCCTTGATGTAGTTCCCGTCTACTGCATTACACTATCAATAAAATTAAATAACCCAAGAAATCGAAGTTTCTCAGAACATCCGTGGACATTGGACACTGTTCTCGCACACTCGACATTAAGGCGGTCTCTGTTTATCTCATTAGAAATGTCATGAGAGCAAGAAAGAGAGAAAGAACGTAACTGATATATGTACATGGAGTCATGGAGTTCCAGAAGTACTTTCCCACGGAAATAAGGAGATTGTCGTCGACGTCACATAATTTAATTGACTCTTAAAATGTATCTTGATCGGCAACGATCGGTTCTTGTAAACCGATGAGTAACACCCGACCGTCGCGTCGCTCCCAACCACTAAACATACTTAAATAAATTCACCGATAAATTAAAAAAACCAACCGTCATTAATATGAGGCAAGACACGAGAAGATACCGGAGACAAACCTCTGATTTGTCATCGATGAATTTCAATTTGAACTTTAAAGCTCGATTGATAAGAGTTTCATTCTTTAAAGGAGATGAATAATTAAGTAGGTGAGATGTTCAGAAAAATCTCGGAACTCGAACGATATGTCACACAATTTATGAGTGCCGAAGCCGGGTGACGTGTTCCGAATGATTCGAATAAGCCCCTCGTAATAAATTCGATATCAAAGAGACAATGTCGTAACGCGATACAGTGACGCGATGCGGTGATATCAACCGATTTATGACGGACACTGTCTCCGTGAACCATTGTTGGGCTTTTTGATTAATATTGTTTTGTGGAACGAGGCACATGTCGCGTGAACGCGCCCAAAGTCGAGCGGCGCGTGGGCGGGAGGGACCCACACCGATCAGCCAAATTCGGAAAAATTCTCAATCTTTTACTCACATATTTCACAGTAATTTCGACTTCATTTTAATCAAGAAATACGAGTACCTAAGTAAAATTTAAATAAAAACTGAATTGCGCCCTCAAAGTTACGGTTCCTTTTACGCGGTCCGATTTAAATGTGCATCACCATAAAGCAATTTAAACTCCATCAATATGTGGAGTATCTTTATGGCTTATAAGGAATTAACGCGTCTTGTCTTAACGATTATTGAGTCGGTGGCTCGACGGGACACATCACACAAGGCTCGGACTTTCCGCTAAAGCTTTGTAAATCAGGCAGTAATGGCGGGAACACACGGGCGCAGCTTGGGGCCGCGCCCGCTGCAATCCTTTGCGAACTGGCGACCGTCCCTGGATGCTAAAAGATGACTATCAACGTAAAAGTCCAATATAAGTTGACTGCTTTCTAACTCAGCGCATAAAGTACACAGAGGTCATCATAAATTAGACCTTATGTCGATATCCCGTATCATAGCATGCGCACTTGCGCACGGCAGCAAAGCTTTTATAACCACCGGTTAGCAATATCAACGATAAAATTATGTTTTACATTCGTTAAACGGTGGTCATTTCGCTCGCGTGACTCACACTCGCTAACAATTTCCAGTAATACTCACTTTGTATCGAATACTTGGCAAACGTTCTATTTTACGATTCCAATATACGTTTTTATAATAACTCATTCAAATTGCTTTTTAACTTTGATCGCGAGTGTTTTGTTCTTCATAAATTGATGAGACATTCAGTTTATCAGCGGATAAGAGAATGCTGTCGTAAAACTTTCGCAACGGCTGTAATAATCTCGATTATCTCGATTTATATTTTCCCCCAAACGGCGGTGACGGACGGACGGACGGACGCGCCGGCTCCTTTGCCGTATGTTTCCACTTTATAGTGTCAATAAAGAATCGTCGTCCCGATAACAAACTCAAGGGCATCGCCATAAACTCAATACTATAGTGTTATTGGTGACTCGATTTATTTACTTTTTTTACTCTCCATACGCGATCCAGACAATTTATTAAGTGGTCCGACTGCGATCGTTTTGTTTCGTTTCTTTGATTTTTGATTGAAGTTATTTAATTTAAGTAGATATTAATCGGCCGTAAATGGGTTTTATGGAATGCTAAGAGTTGTATTGACTACTGGGTCTGGTGGTACTAGTTTTGTCAATCATTTTGTATCTGTTTTTAAATTACTGCAATTTAAAAACTGGTAATTCAAGGTAAATACGTAAAAAATAATATCGGAAAAGGAATATAATGTAGCTCTACATTCGCGAACCAAACAAAATTTAATATAATTTTTAAACAACAGGTTAACGTTTTGTACCACCGGGCACACAATATACCCATTTTCACGTTTTAAAAGTCACCCGGTTCAGGCATCACGGATCGCACAGTGGGCAGGTGGCGTTTAGGAGCGCCATATCGGCTGTCAAAAACTTGTGAAATATCGGCGCGGCCGCACTAAGGGCCGCGGGCGTCGCGCGTCCCTCACAAAGATATCTTGAAGATTTATACAGCCTTCTACAATAGGGTACGTTTTAATTCTTTTCATATGAGACAGATTTATGTACGGACAGATGCGGCAGTGCGACTTGTAGATAGCGGGGCACCCTTTGCGGAAGACTGATAATGCTGATTTGAATGGTTCTAACGAGCGACGGTTTTTTGGGAGCTAGATATATTTTTCTGGTTAAGATTTATATTTCGACGATTTATTTGCACTTTGAACTTGGATAGTAAATGCTAGATAGAAATTGCTATAGGTAAGGAAGCGATTTAAAGAAAATATTCGCATTTAAAGTAATATTTTGTTTATTTCAAAATAATGTGTTTAGTATGCAGTAAGGAGAGCAAATCAGTTGATGTCTTTAGGTTTTCATTCAACAATATTTTTTTGAAACCTTCTAATTTCTTATGTTTCTGTGAGTTATCATGATTGATACAATACAGATTATTATAGACGACTGTGGTCAATCAAGCTTGAAACAAACAAAAAGACAATGCATTGCATCAGACATTAGACTTACCTTACAGTGTATTTATTTACTCGTATATTCAAATTTTAATAAAAATCGACACAAAGATGAAACGAAACGCGATCCATGTGGGTGGTAAGTATTTACCTACTAAGTTACCAGCCATTCGTTACATTTCGGCACCTAGCGTGGGAGGAGATTATCATCGACTTTGTAATAATGTAGAATTATCAAACAAACATGAATGAACACGATAAAGAGTTTTTTACAAAACTTTTGGAGATTACTAGCTTTGGTAAAAAATGTTGTGACTTCATTTGTTGTTTGTGGTGATTGTCTAATCAGTCAACTTAGTCAAAAAAAAATTAAATTTAAATAATGCTGTATCTAAAAACAAAACGGCGCCTAATAGGTATAACATAAGGTTGTTCAAATATGAAGTTTAGTAGGTACAATAAATGAAGTAATAGCTTGCATCAGTAAAGTTCTTCTACCAACTTCAAACTTGTTATAAAAAGTACATTTGTTCAATATTTAAATTGTTTTCGTCAAAGTATTGTTTATTTATAAAATAGACAAGATTTATTGTCGTCCTTGTCTTTATTTGTGCAAATTGCAACATTGGCTAAACAACTTTTGTTCCGTTTTTGTGTCATTTTTGCAAACTTCTGTCCACTGTGCGGGATGAATGGAAGAGGATTAGGGACTTCCTGGTATTTAACTTCGAAAGTTGCATTTTTTTATTTAGCCTATTGTTTGAAACGGAAGATGCAAAAATATTTTTTCGAAGTTTGACAGAGAGTTGACTGGTAGATTTAAACCTGTAATTTGTTTAGAATAACATATTAAAGCTATGATAAACCAAAACATGACAGTTTTGTAAGGTATCGTGTCATTAGAGCAGAAATCGAAAAGAATGAAAACAAAAAGTTATTTCAATCGTCTCATCCTTTTCAATTTCAATACACATATTAATACATGTGTATATCCCATGGGTTGGCCTTCTCCACTTTGCTCTATCCTCGACATCGTCTTCAGAAACATACAGTCGGTCATGTATTTACGACACGATTTCATAATAACAATGATGGTGAGCGGTAAAAGGAACTACGGCGCCACAAACCAAGCACTACCAGCACAATTAAAACAAATCGATCCATCCAGTTAAAGGGTGGTCGTACGCGAAAAAGGCCCTTGCACGACATATTTATTGCCCATAAATATGGCTGTCATACATTTTAATTATTATCTACTATTTTGGTTGATTTACGGTGACGTGAGGCAGCGTCCCCGGGGGCATGGGGGGCGTGCGGGGGCACGGGGGCATCAGGGGCGTCAGTTAATTAAACCGGCATGTTGGGAATTTAAGATGCTGATTATAAAGTTAATTGGTTTGCGATGTAGGGGATGGAACATCATCGGGACTCGATATGTGGCTCTGACTGAATGGATCGATAAATAATTTAAAGAATCGATAATAATTATAGTTGCAACAGTAAGGAAAGCGCACAATTCTCACAAATCATTAATTAGCAAAAATATTAAAATTAAAATGCTTGACTTTAAATTAACGAGATACACTATGATATTGTGCTTGTTCTTTACATTGATGTATTTAGTATTGCACAGTGGGACTTAACCAAAACGAATCGTTCACTGTCTTTATTTTTGTCTTGAAAATTGTGAAACTTACTCGTAACCACTTAGGCAAATGAAGGACAGACTAAGTTTATAAAACGTTACAAACTATTGGTAGACACAACAGTAAATTCGCCCAATTTCTACAAAAGCCCTCTGTCATCCGCACCAAAAGTCGCGGCAACCGTCGTCGCCACCCTCTTTGTATAGAACTACCAAGTTATTTATAAAGTTGAATGGGAGAGGGAGCCATCATCGCAATACTGAACCAAGCAGGTAGCCTGTCGTAGCAAATTTTAGTTCCGTAATTTGTCCAACTGTGTAGATAAGTTGGTCCCTGCGTAAGGTCACAGCGCGCGCCTCGTCACTGGCTCGTGAAAGAAACGTCATAAATCTGTCACTTTTGACAGCTCACGTTAAATTATGGACGCCATCTTGAGTGATTTGTGAGAGAGACGCTCAGGCGATGGATGTAGCAAAAAATTATGAAACAGAAATAGTAACCGTTGTGATGGGATGAGTTGATTTCGACTATTGCTTACGTTTAGGAAAATGAATCTTTTGAGATAGTTTCGTTTGTTTCTTTCATACAATGTCATAAGTGAGTTGTTATATAGAAATCCTGTACTTTTTAAAGTAAGTGACGTTGTGTCGAAACCTAATACCTACTCTGTCTCTTATTTTTTTCAAGTGAGATCATATTTTGTGAACAGCCAGAAAAAAAAAGGTTGCTGGTAACAAATTGATTTTATACTTTAAGATTAATTTTCATTTAATCACTGTTTTTGACAATTTTGCTACTAAAGCTATTGACTCCTTTGGTTCGGTTACGAAAACTCGTAAAACCTAATTACAAAGACTAGCTGACTTTAAATGACTTAACAATTCATATAAATGATGAAACCATTTCACGTTTCAATAACAACAAAGCACTATAAATCAGGCACACAGCACGTCACAATAATGTCATCGAGTAATCTTTCATTTAAATTGAAGCCTACAAACGTCAACGACCCTGCAATATCCTGAAATAAAAGTTAATCCAGGCATTCTGCGTCGGCGGGCTCATGATGCGCCGGTTACAGAAAAAGCCAAGCCACCCATAAAAAAGAAAAAAGTAAGTAAGTAAGCTCGTAAAGGCCGAGTGGCTAGTTCTGGTGTCAGAGTTTTTAGGCCGCCTGAAGGCCTCTGATATGGCTTGCTGTTGTTAAAAGACAAACCGGGACCTGCCATTTAGCGTGTCATCCGACCCACGGTAGCGCTCAGTTGTAATGGTACCCGCGGTCACCCATCCGAAGACCGACCGTCTGACCGTGTCGTCCGTGGCTAACTTCGATGGTCGGTCTGTTACTATTGGTTACTTGGCTTGGTAGGATGGACCTATTCTGCTGTTTTACGCTGAGGTGTTTAGGCACCCTAAAACATTACGCTAACTAACTAGGTTAGAGCTAGATAGCTACCAGAGCTGGCTATTCAGTCTTTAGACCTGGTTCTTTTTTATGGAATTAAGTGACGAGATCAAGTTGCCAGCTTTATGTTGGCGACGTGCTTGCCCATTACAGTACAGCAACGCATACAATTTTGAACTACACACAGCTCAAGATATTGCGTGTCAATGCACTGCGCTCGCCACCCTGAGTAGTTAGACATTAAGTATCCTATCCTATCCTAAAGTACTATTGTCAAAATTAAAAATACACAATATGGCATTGATTAATTATATGCATAATGGCGTGATTTTTGCTATAATTTGATGCGTGGACGATGACGAACGACGTTTAATTACCGACCTCTCATTACCTGCCCAATGGCGGATATTGATACGAGCCGTTTGGAGGCTACGACACGATTGTCGGGTCGGATGGTCACTTTATTTTGTATTTTAGTTTTTTGTATTTAGTTTCCCAAGCATGCGAGCTAATAAGTTTTTGATTACGTCGTCGCTTCCTATCAGTCGAAATTGTGGTCAAATGTATTTCTGGACTGGGTTTACATTTGGGTTTTAACATTAACTAATTTGGGCTGCGAATACACTAAAAATAATGGGAACTACAATTATTTCAATCATCGTTGCTACGGGAACTGTTTTACAAATAACTTCGTGGTAAAAAGTTACTTGTCGCCAAAGACGTACTATAGGTAAATACGAGTACATTACAAATACATAATTATGTACCCGATAGCCGTCCCATTCATAAGCTAGACTTCTTACTCTCTTCGAAGTGTTTTAAACAGCCACACATAATACATACCAACAAAAAAAAAAACTGAACCAAAATAACTTTATAGCAGAAACAGATTATGGATTTCATAGAAACTTTCTAAACAAAAACCATATTATCATCTTTGTTCCCAGTCATCCGATACCCCAAAATAATCGTACACCATAAACCGCCCTAAAATGATAAGGCTTTCATGAAAAACGTTCAGTTTATTCGCTCATTGGAGTTTATTAATAAAGCCTTAATTAAGATATCGCATGTCACTGATTAATTTGAATGATCGCCAGATAATTAAGTTGATTAAAAATATGTCAAATGGAGATATTGACGGGAGTATCGTGCTCGTGTTTAAATTGATATTTTTGCGATGGCAATATTTATCTTGGAAGTGGCTGTTTGCATTGATTTCGTGAATAGATAACGCGATATCTGTGTTCATTTCGTTGAAGTGATTTACAAAATTTATAACAAATATTTTTAGAAATGAGACAGTTAAAGACAAAATGGCGAGTTGAGTGAGTCTGGAATCCAGAATGCCCGGTTCCTTTTCATCTATGGTTTGAATTGTTTGGTACTTAGACTTACTAAGAAGTATCAAACTCGTTTTAGTTGACCTGCAGTGGTGGTGCGGTCGAGGATGTATGTTAGGCGCTTTACGATAAATTATGAGCTTGAAGATTTAGATCATCACAAGCATTATGCACAAAATCAAATAAAACTTAATTTTTCTTGCACTCACTTGATGTGACTTTTTACCATTCCTTTTTGCAATTGTATCCATCGTTCTAAAAACTCAAGACGTCCATTCTACATATATGTACATACTTTAATATATTAAACTATTTCTCCTATTGATTTTTACACCATATTAATCTGCCGCCACTAAACCCAAACTAAATCCGCGTAAATATGAAGCACAATCGAACCCATCACGGGACGAACTGACACGCTGAATTGAAGCTGTGCTCGAGTGTACATTATTACTTGTCAAACTAATTGTTATCACCTGCGGTAATCAGCGCTGTGCCTGACAGTACCTACCTGCGTTTTGGTGCGCGTGTGATTTCGCTGAATTGCATTTAATTTTGGGTTTGATAGTTTTATGTTTACTTATGTTTACTTATGTTGAATCAGCTCTATAACTACTAATATTATAATTGTGGAAGTTTGTATGTTTTATTTCGATTGGTTTGGTTGCTCAACCACGCAAAAACGATTGAAATTATTTGGATGACATTTGGCATATGCATGGGTAGATTACTTTTTATATCGGAAAATTTAACGGTTTCCGTAGTATAACGGGTGAAACCGAAGGTCGTAGTTAGTTAGTGTATGCTAAAGTTGAGCGAGTATTGCAAATAATATTGAGCTTCAATATATTGTTTCATGCTGAATATAGAAATTGTTATATCTATAAATATAGACTTTAGAACGTTTCTAATGGTTGTTTCTTGTGTTCCACCAGAGTTCATCACCTGGCAGCATGAGTAATTCTATGTCCTCGTGCTGCAACCTGCTAAGTTATAACATGGCATCCAACGGTACTATAGTACATACCACTCTATCACTAGCTCTAGGCTGGGTGAAACTTCAAGTCAAGCCATAAATTACGTAATAGTTACTACGCAAACCAACAGATTAGCCGCTAGTTCCTTTACAGCTATCCAATCCACGTATGGGCTTGACCAGATTAGCAATACGAAATGCTTGCGCTCTCATCTCAGTCTGCGATGCAAGTGTACGACGGAGCAATACCTACGCATCTTATAAACACACTTCAAACATCACACATACACGAGAAAATAGCC
This sequence comes from Alcis repandata, assembly GCA_949125135.1. NCBI lineage: Eukaryota > Metazoa > Arthropoda > Insecta > Lepidoptera > Geometridae > Alcis > Alcis repandata. The sequence goes on along the minus strand of OX421226.1, from coordinate 700,862 downwards.
CCTATATCTTGAAAGCTTAAGTTGATGTCAGCCGCAGCAATAACTTTGCGCAGCATATGAAAATATCGCGCTGCATTACAAAATGAGGCAGAATTATGATGGATACTGATGCCTGGCTGCTCGGTTAATAAGACTAGATTCTTGTTGATACACAATCGAATTTCCACCTTGCTGAGTGACGGTAGGGTGTATAATTGTGTGTGTTGTGAAGGAATCAATCGACGATGACATTTAGCGCAAGTGCGGATTGAATGCGAGGGATCAGGTTGCAGGTTTAATTCTGTTATGTTGAGCATCGCTCGAGGTTGTCAGGGCATCGCGGGGCATCTACTCAGTGTGAGTCGTTAGCGTCCATACGAATCGTATGATGCGGACTATAAACAATTGACTCGAAAGATACCCTCAGCTGATTTTTACTAGATTCATCCTAAAGCATAAGATATCGAAAAGGTTACATTTTGTAAAGGCCACTATTTTGCTAAATGTGCAATGATGCTAAATTACACTATAATTTTAGTAGGTTTTTAAATCTATATGACCTGTTAGGCTACAGAGGACTAAGTACAGCGTAGCTGTTGTGCCGCACAAGACTGACAACTCCAACTTTGGCACTGAAATTGATAACGTGCTGGCTCTAATTCGAGAGATTTCTTAGTCTCTCCTTAATTGGCTAAATAGTCAATGCTCGATATCCATTTGTAGATAATATGTTTAATGCTCAGAATTCACAAACATAATATTATTACTTTTCTCGTATTTAAATAGTGCAAGTATCTTTTTAAGGATTTTTAAAGTCAATCTTTTGAAGATCTGCATGCTTTATCTTCGACCACATCGTCACTTGCCGACAAGGCAGTTGATAGATAGTCAAGCCTGAACTAACGATATAAAAACTATAAACATTGCCATGTGGCTGTCTCCATCACCTGCCATTTTTCAATAATAAACGACTTCATCCACAGAAATAACCAACAATTAGGTAAGTACAGCTGTTTCGTTTAATTACCAATATTTTTAATAACTTAATATTGTGAAGACTGCAAATGTCAGTACGAGGAATTCGAGAATTCTGAATATTACAGCTATTAATGTGGTCGAGTTTTAATATTTTGAATGACTGGTAATTGGGCGGTAAGTTTTACGGTTTATCATTACGAGGGCGAAGGAATTTCAAAAGGCTTGTGCCGCTGTTTACTACGATTATTCTTGAAATTATGTGATCATATTAAGATGTATTCTATTCTTGATCAACATGACATGTTTGCACACCAGCCGGACTAGCACAGGCAAAATGATTGTCTCTCCACCGGTTTTACTCGTATCTTGCGAGAACGCGACAAGCATTTCCTTATTCTAGCTTTGTCACATCTATGCGTAAATACGAGTAACAACGATGAAAAGAAAAAGTTGTCCACGGTTCGTTCTACGTGAGTAGGTTAAGGAACTGCTCGTCTTGTAACATTGTTCTTGAAGGGACTTAATTCAGTGATTCCTCAGAGACCGAAGTCCTTCCCGGCAACTATCGGCCAGGTCATTCTACCGCAAGCCAATCTGTCCAACGAGCGGTGTCAATGCAACTATGACAAACAGACGGTCGCTCGGCCGCTGATTAGTGTTGCCATGAATCACACCCTTCATTGCCGCTGGCGGGTGACAAGCATGAATCTCAATTGCGGAGCGGACACTCAACTTTGTGGCGAATCGGTTTTTTGATCACTTGTACTGTTGTACTTTTATTGATATGCTAGAGTATCGAGTTCGTTGAACTAATATAAGTGAAAGCAGAAAAACGACAAATGCATTTAGTCTTCTATATTTGTACTTTAGTGTACACTTATCAAAGTCAGTTACAATAGGTACAATGTACAAATCGACGATTGCGTTTTTATAACCGTTATAAAAATGTATTTCGGGATTTCATTTAACGAGTCGTTTTGTTTCTGTAAAATATTTCCAAAAAGAAGCGGCGACGTCGGAAAAAACAGTAAAAATATTTTTTCACTAAATTTTCATTCCAAAATATCTCCCAACAAAATTTCGTAAGAGATCCCACTAAGCGACAAAGCCGTCATTTAAACCCCTTTACAACTCACCTACTCAGCACTACACTTAATCACAGCACTTCCAATGCAATATCTATCCGTCTCATCCCCGAGTCATCCAATCCTCGCGCCGTCTCTGTCGACAATGACTTCTCCTATGCAATCACAATCCTTTACCCGACGTCTAAAGTTTCTCGTAATAAAAGAAAATCACCAATACACATACAAGACGCGATTTTATCGTTTAAAATACGGTAATGCGAAGTCTCAATCATAAGTTTGCCTCTAATGTTGTCGTATAATACGCCAGTAGAGAAACTTTCGATAGACCGTGTTATATGCATTTCAGATACGTTTTTACTGCGTTTATACTTTCTTTTGTGGCATTAATAAAGAGTTATAGTTAAATAAAAGTGTAGAAGATTTAAAGTATGATTGTCTCAGTCTAATAAACTAAAATGAAGATGTCAAATTGCTCACAGAGAAAGATTTATCTGTGTAGAATGAATGGTACGACTGTATGAATAGGTGAAAGCAATTTTAAAGTACATAATAAAAAAAAATTCCAACATTGGTCATACCATTTCTATATTATTTTGAAATACAAACAGGTAGCTAAAATAATAAAACAATAATAATAAGTAACATAATAATCGGCAGTTCTAAAAGTAAGATTTCTCAAAATGAAAGAAGAAATAAACCTCTGCGTGAACTTTATCTACTGCAAATATTTCAACTGTGCACGTCACCCGTGGCATACCTGATTGGTCGAAGGAATTATACGACAGTAAAGTTTTTATTACCTCTACGAAGATAATGCTCGCAAATGAATAAACTGGGATGAGTGGGTAAAAATAGGTTTAAAACGTCATTTCATCCTTAAACCAGAAAAGTATTCAAATGAAACTTTTTTCACATAATTTAACTTTACTTTTTTATTATTTAAACTAAAGGCTGAGGCATGTGAAATAAGTTGTTTGTACTAATCAATTTTGTTGTATTTACAAAATTGTACCGAATAAATCGACACCATGTTGTACCAACTATTATTTATTCTGTGGTGACAACAGTCCCTTACAGAGCGACTCACTTATCTATAGAGCTGACAAAATGACAACGACCCACTTGAGAGCCAGTTTCCATCCCAGGCTAGGCGAGCTTACTATCTTCGACCTCACTTTTATTTAACTTGTAATAAGCTATCGTCAAACGCCCGGCCTGTCGACAGTCGACCGTAAGAATCAACACAACTTTTCCAGGGGAGACTAATCATTTTGTTTAAAACAAAAAGTAATTTCTATCTCCTTCTCACTCCTTACTCCCGAAGCTATCTCACTCTGTCTTCATACAACTCTTGGTAGCTGTACATCGAACGTCAGTTTCACTCTTTCACTTCTCCAGGGTAACCGAAAGGGTTGAGGTAGGTTAATCGAAAGATGCACTCGATTCTAGATTACGTCACAGATCACGAGCAGACTCGATTGTCATATCGATACTGTCGATAATCGAATGAGAGCAGGTACGATAAGAGCGACGTGATACCGTTCCAAATGCAATTTTTATATTTTTAGCGGGTTTATCAGCTGTTTGGTTTTGACAGGGTGACAGGCTTTTTTGGATAGTTTGAGTTTGGGAATAAATGCTTGGAGTGAGGAATATTTGAATTACTGGCATCCATTGCGGAGTGATGATGGGACTGGGGTTGGTGTGACTTTAGATGACTATCAGTGGTCTTGAAATACTCGTAAAATTTATGATGTCAATATTTACTTTAACGATTTTTTTTTGCAATTTCTTCTACAAGATTTAGATAAGATTACAAACATTTTAAGATCTTGAGATCCTCACGCAAATTTTGTTTATTTTTATTTATTTTGAGATAGTGAAATCTTATCAGTCCAGTGCCAGTATCATACACTGCCTTTACAATGGCATCCGACTAGCAAACCAATAGTCATATGACATGACATTTTTTCTTACACCTTATAACCTCTCTTTAAATTGTGCTACATAAGAACCTTAATGACTTCAGTCACACATTCACATCCTTCAATTCCATTGAAACTCTCGCTATTCACAAATTAACAACAACTCTCTCATTCACAAACTTGTGCTCGCGTTGGTTTAATTTGTTCCCGCAGGGTAGTCTCCTCGCTGTTCCTTCTTTTTCTTATTTTTCAGGAGTTTCGCTCAGTCTGGCTGGAAGGCCTGAATCGAATGCTGTCAAGACGCAGCAGATAGGAGACAAACCTGTTTGAGCAATCGTACGGATTGCAGATTGTCTGAGTTGTAGTTGGGGAGCTGGAAACTTAAAAAAAGGAGTAAAGGTATGAAAAAGATTTTTTTTAATTGATTTAATACGTGAGTTACAAATATAAAGATTAAGAGAATTAAGTTTATAACTCCGACTTGGCTTAAGTGATTTTCTCAGTTAAAATTGTTAGTTGAATAAATTCATATTCGAAACTTGTGTGTGAGCGCCATTCTACCTAATGTAAAGCTATGCACTATGCAGTCTTAGACGGAGATTGCTTTCGTAGGTTTTTAATTTGTGTATGCCAAGAAAGTTGCGCAGTAAAATTTGTTTTGTAAGTTATAAGCATTTGTTATTAGTATGAAACTTTCTGTGCAAATTGAAATAGTATGCATAAAGTGAAAATAAATAAAAAGCAATTTTTGCGCCTTACATTTCCTCGTCCCCAGCTCCCTGCCTACAACAACTCGAGTTCCGTGCATACGTCCGGATATGAAGATACGCGTTCGGAAAAACGACCAGACCCACCCCCCCCCCCCCCTTCCCCTCACCTCCCTGAGATGAGTTATATGTTGTTCTTATGCTTTTTCAGCGCTTGTCGCCTTCCGTTTTTTGTCGCCTTTTGTACGCCGTATTGATTCGTGTTCAGATGTTTGCACATTTGTTAATTAATTTTTCGTTTTTTGTGAGCGGATTTATGGTGTTCATCAGGTAATGTTCTGTGGGGTTGGCGGGGGAGGAGTGTTGGGGCCACGATTGTTGCTGTTTGATGCTTTGGACGTATTCTTTTATGTGACGATGTTTTTAAGACCGATTTTTTTTTTGTATTGGCATGACGCTAAAATACATAATACATATATTATGTATTTCTACTTAGTAGCAACAAAGCAAATTTGGAAGAAATTCTGAGTCAAAAACAAGGAATATTTCTTGAAATACTACACTATAACCTACAATTTAGACTGTGCACATTTAACCTATCAAAGATATCTAATTAAACCAACCAGTCCGTATTAGGAGAATGTCTACGGAATGAGATCAAACGGACAACGTACAGAGAGCTTGATAGCTCGATGCAAGCTGATAAGCTGCCGACAGCTGTTTAGCTGTATCTAAGCTACCAGCTGATGTGAGCCAATCGAGCTACATTTAGTAGAGGTTGTAAGTAGGTGAGTAACAGGTGCTAGTGACATTGTTGCTATTAGAAACTTATCATTGAATAGCTAGTAAAAGTAGTTGTAGTAGTAAAGTAGTAGATCAAATAAGTTTAGGTCATGGGTAGCAAATAAGCAGTCAAGACCACCGATGGTAAGTGGTTATCGACATCCATTGATGCCTCCCTAAAGGCATCACGAAAACTTGACCGACTCTTTAAGACTATTAGCAGTGATTTTGGTGAACTCCATGTAACTCGGGAATACCGCGCTCATATCTTGTATAGGTTAACTTGAATTAATGATGTTTATAATACTTAATATAAGTCTTAGAACAGAAGTAAATTTTAAATCATTTAAGTGAAATATAATCAACAGATCATCAGATTGTTATCAATGGATCATAAGTCTAACAAATCTTAGTGTCACATCTTAAGGCATCAAATGAGCAGTTCCTGTCTGTTCCCGCGTCTATTTTTTTAAAATGTCATAACACCACTTTTTGCAACAACTTCCTTCAATTACCAACTAGATGAGTCTTAAAGGCCACCATCCGTCACCACTCACCAGTCACCACCAAACGCGCCGCTCCCGTGGGCGAATTTGCATAGATTCATTACGGCGCGTCCGCACGGGCGATACCACGCGACGCGGCGCGATACCACGCGATACTACGCGACGCCGCGCTATACGACGCGATATTATTCAGTAGTTAATTTACAGAAAAACAGAGCTTGACAAAGCAGGATTTTAGTCTGCGACATTTTTTCTATCGCGTTTTAGTTACCTAGATTGTTCTCATTTCTCACTCGTTCTACTCGATTGATGCCGTGCATACTTTTTGCTGCAAATTGCAAAGTAGCTATTATTTGAATGAAGGAAGAGAGGACCTTGTGTTGCTGTATTTTATTTATTTACCAATAAAAACACTGGTAAAATACTGAAACACTGAACAGAATTGGATAAAATTTGGAATAGGCCTTTTACTTTTCATCAGAAATATCAACACCGCTCGGATGGAACCGCGAAGCATAGCTAGTAATTATTAAAAAACTTAAACGTTTCTCTTATTACTGACGTAAGCCGAGTGACAAGTGGCGATGGTGCCGCACATACATCGCTACGTATTACGCATGTTTTTCTCCTGAGTCGTTTCTTCACAGTTCCTCTACTCCGTGCTCGCCTCGCGTTATCACACGCGCTTTATTTCTTTCAGTCGTTAATTAACCGCGTGTGAGGTCCGACGCCTTAATTGTAATTGTGTGCGGATACTGAATTAGCTCTGAGCTTAACGACGAGCTTGAAAAGACGGGTTTTTATGCTAATTCTTGAGATATCGGCGCTTTTTGTTGTAGACTGTTGGTAGAGGCACATATATTATTTTATTGTGACTGTTAATAGAAAATGGAAATATTTATCATTATCGCATGACACTGTGAAAAATATAAGTTGATTGTAAAATTGTATTGTATTGGTGGATTTACTCGTAGTTGTATTTATCATAATTAACTTTGCAAATATTACTCTACTAGTCATGCACAACCTTTAAGCATCCCTCTGCTGGGCTGGGATGCCGGGTGCCAGGTCCACCTGGCCTAAGTGATTAGGCCACAGATTCACCACGCCACTTTGCCAATGGATAAAAGAAAACCTGCTCAAAAACATAAATAACAACGCTATCCATTTTCGAAAATCATTCAGAGTTGTTCAAGCAAGTTGTTTACCAACTAGCATTAATTTATGAAACCTTTTTTACTAACCTTTTGTATTACCTACAGCAGTAATAGAAATAAAAATTCATCGTCTATTTACCTAGTTATCAATTAAAGTGCTATCTATCAGATAACAATCTATAAAAAAAGATAAAAATAAACAATTATAAATTCTCTGTATTTTATTTAAATCTTAATTACCATCGATCGGCAAGAAACCACCGCCGATACCCACACAGGCCGATCCGATAAAATCACTTAATATTCCGAATTCGTCAAACTCAATTTGCTTATCTCGCTGATAACAAAGTACCGGCAAAGCGCCGTCATAAGGCCGAGTACACAAATGCGCGGCGTCATACTAACTCAGCGATACGACGAGCGTCGGCCGACGTCGCGCGTCGGTCGACTTCGAGTAACATCGCGTGATTCCAAATGCAAATGTCGCAGACCACCGGCGCAAGCGCCCACTCTACATCGTTCTTATTTAGCACTCGACAAGTAAGCAGTTTTTTTAGAAAACTAAAAGAGCAATAAATATAAAAAGCTGTTTGCTGGAATGTAAAGGATGGATGCGTTGCAAAAGTAAATCACATTGGGTAAGTTTTAATGAGATTGTTTTATAAATAACATTTACAGTGAAGCATTTAATGAATAAATCATGATAAGCAACGGGTCTATGCATGGAAATAAAACTATTAAATATTTTACAGCTATAATTCTAGTAAACTCACAATACATAATACGACAGAACTCGATATTGTTATTAAAATACGTCATTATAAGGAATAAACTATAAAAGTTCGATTAACAAAACCAAATAGGAGAATCCGGTCATCAAAAAGTAGAATCGAACAGATTTTACTGCGATTTTACGAGAGTTTTATTCTTCAAGGAATAATCATCAACAATTCAAATATTACATTTATCGAGTTGAATAAAATTAAAGTGTGATTGAAAGCAGTGAGTGTGACGCCCACGCGCGGTGTGATGAAGTCGTCATTTGGTCGGAGTGTATGATAATATTGGGAGTGTGCGCTAGGCCTTACTGCGGGGGCGGGGGCTATTAGCGGCTGGATGGAAGGCATAAACTGTAGCGATACCAGATCGAAATTGATTTGAAATAATGGACAGAGATTTGCGAAAAGACAAACTTATCCAACACATCGTTTTAATTTATTTTCGCTATTAATTTACATGAGGTAAAAATATACAGCATTTTCAAATATTTTTTTTAAAACATACCTGTTATTATTTTTGATTGGAATTTATTGTGTGATCAATAAAGAGTTTTTCTATTTGTCTTATCCAAAATAAGACTAACAATAAAAAGCATGATTACATTTTTGTAATTGCTTCATACTAGAATGAGATAAATCTTATAACTGAGTAATGATGACTTTTACAGGAAATCATCTTTTGATTGACAACAAAAAGGCTAACTAATTACATAGTTACTACTTTCTAACTTTTTATTATTTTTCCAATTCTATTTTTTTTTGTACTCAACTTTACAAATACCGACACTTTTGTTGTTATTTTTTTTCCTACTCAATAATTTATACGTGAGTGAGTAGTCCCATGTTTCAACAAAAATATTTTTTTCCGTCTCTCCTGCCTTGGTCCCACCCAACCGTCTACTTAGGATTGTTTTACAATACAAACCGGCAATAAACCGTGTGATATATCACGACCTGGCCCACTGTCTGTCTGTTTGTCATATCTACTACAAACAACACACATATCTGCACGGAGTAGGGGCAATACAGAGTTGCAGCTCTTGAAACAATAAATGGACTGATTTTCATGGAAGGGTTAGGTATGCGTATCTGTACGCAGTGGCGTGGCCAGAAGAAAGAGAACAATCATTTTGTTATTTCATAACTAAGCATATTTCATAGTTATCAAGTATTGTGTTAAAATGTTAGGTCAAATTTTCCACTTTTTGACGAGATCGTTCGTAATCAATCGATTTACTCTATTAAATACAGATAATTGTGATGTATAAATATTATGTAGCGTTCATATCAGCGAGGGCGCGTTTTTTTATCCAATTACAGGCTTGCGTTTAACCGCCATCTCGCCTGATGGTACGAGTATATCGCAGCACGTTTGTCTGAACACAGCGCATGCAGTTTAGTATCGTTGGCTTCAGAGTCGTTTCTCTTCAGGTTTTCTACTCAACAATTTCCTTACACGGTACGTACGGAGTTACGGAGAAATTATACGAGATTTTACGATCGAAAAACGATGTTTACGACGATAATGACCTTGTTTTACCTTGTAGGAAATGGCTTTGTTTGAAAATATCTTATTTTATAGAAATGTAAGTTTGTTTTTATTGTAAATCACGCTAAATCATTTAAAATAAAATAAGAAATAACGTATTATTTACTAATACGTATTATGGCCATTTATGATTAAAACATAGTTATTTAAGAACAATCTATAGTTTGAACAAAAAAGCCCTTTACAATATGTTTTTAAGAATGAGGACTGGACTCAACGGAACTTTAAAAATTGTATTGAAATTGTATTTGACCTTCATAAGTGTGCATTGATGTACCCATATTTGAATAAATTATTTTGAATTTGAATTTGAAATTTGAATTATGGTGGACCAAACAATTGACTCAATTGTTTTTTTCATATCTCTGACTAGCCTATATTACTTTTTTCATATCTCTGACTAGCCTATATTACTTTTTTCATATCTCTGACTAGCCTATATTACTTTTTTCATATCTCTGACTAGCCTATATTACTTTTTTCATATCTCTGACTAGCCTATATTACTTTTTTCATATCTCTGACTAGCCTATATTACTTTTTTCATATCTCTGACTAGCCTATATTACTTTTTTCATATCTCTGACTAGCCTATATTACTTTTTTCATATCTCTGACTAGCCTATATTACTTTTTTCATATCTCTGACTAGCCTATATTACTTTTTTCATATCTCTGACTAGCCTATATTACTTTTTTCATATCTCTGACTAGCCTATATTACTTTTTTCATATCTCTGACTAGCCTATATTACTTTTTTCATATCTCTGACTAGCCTATATTACTTTTTTCATATCTCTGACTAGCCTATATTACTTTTTTCATATCTCTGACTAGCCTATATTACTTTTTTTATTCATAGTTTGGATTTATTTTATTTTTCTCTCTTATTATCAGTTATCCGACAGCACACTGCATCCATCGAACGTCGGAAAGTTCGTGTTATTAGACGTCAGTCGTAGCGGCGTAGCGGCGTAGACGCGACGTAGACGGCTCGTAGCGCCGTAGACGTCACGACTCCGATATTAGATCTGAATCTCCGTGACGTGATGCATCCTTGCATACTGGGAGATTTGTTTTTCATACTAGTACTTTTTAAAATAAGCCCTATATTTATTTAGTTAAGTTTCAATTTAGAGGAATCTAGTCTATGTAATATAATTTCTAGTCTATATAATTCACGAATCCAACAATAATCGTGATACGACTTTAAATGACTTTTTCCTTCTTCTGTTTATTATTAAACAGACTACGTCTCAATTATGAAATTACAAAATTACATATATTTATGAATTAAATATTAGTAGCAAAACACAAATTTTTATTTAATTGTTTAAGAATTGACGCCTACAATTCTTAAACACTGCTCATGTGCTCTTAAAGTTTACTTTGCTTAAATATCGTCTGAATATTTAAAAAATCTACATATCATAAACTGTATAATATCCTATTTAAAATCCTACAAAAAAAACAATACTTTCTAACAAAACCAACGAAGTGAAAGCCAACGCCTAAAACCCAAACAATTTAAAAAACAAACAACAAATTAAGCCATGCCGAAGCTCACAACAAAACTAATATCTGGGCACAAAAAGCGTAGTATCGCCGGATCACAGATTTCAATGGGTATGTCAAGCAAACAATGGCATCGGGCGATAGCCGAGCTCATTATCTGATCATCTTCGTGACGCTTCAATGAGATGGCAACGGGACAGGCCACGCACTGGGCCGGAGAACCGCGGCGTTTAAAACGTCGGGAAATGGTTGGACTACAAGAAACAGTATTAGATCGCACGGTTTTGGGTTAACCACAAATTCGTACTGACTAAGTTGTTAGTCTTATGAAAAGGAAAAAACAAAATGTTTATATTTTATAAATATTTTTATGTTGGTTTAATAATTTCCAATGTATAAATCATGGCGTTAATTTTTAATTTAATATGATTGAAGCTGCGAAAACAAACGTCGGATTTGTTAAAACTATAAGTATAGCAATGAGCTCACTTCATTTTTATTTAATATATAAAAGTTTTGTGCTAGTGGCTAGTGAAAATGATAGATACTTATTGCAAAATATAATTTTATCAAAAACAATATTTGTTGTTTTTAATCGCGTCGTCAAACAAGCCCAGTGCGTACAACAATCATAGCATCGAATTGGATCCCCAATAATGAGTTTCCTTGCGCTTTCGCACTGTCCGGGACAATAGAGCGGGACAATGGTCCCGAATTTGCGTACCCGAGACTTACCCGGGACGATTAACGAATTCTTTGTCGGGACACAATGGGGTCATCTTCGATCAAGCGAGTTTTCCATTTTTGTTTATTGTTGACCTTCTAGGTTTGATGGGTCGATGTTCCGTCACAGATTAAATAATAGGCTATAATATACTTCTCAGTTTGAGATGGTGAACGACAAAATAGTATATTCTGAAATTTTTATTTTTATCGTTTTATTCAAAAAGTGTTCTTTATATCTCTGACTGCGTCATCGCTTTTTGACTGATGACGTTGCGGTTAAACGTCAGCAGTCTAATACCATCATCATTTCAGCACTAGTATATTCACTGCTGGACAACTTTCTCTCACCATTATCAGCATTTTATCCAACCAACTGCGACCTAACCCACGCTTAGCCCTGGAGCCCTGGACGTTGGTCATATCCTCCATACGATATACAAAAATTTATAATTTATTGTTATCCATATTCTGTAACTGAACCGCTATTTGTCAAAGAACATCACGATGCGAGTCCATAAATTAAAGGCCGCTGACAGGCGATGTCGCAATAACATACTTTGACATTTCCTACAGGTCCGACCTTCGATCGCGGTTCTATTCTGATATCACTGTGACATACAAATCAAGAATAATACGCGCTCGAGAATTTGTCGAGAGAATAGTTTGTCATTGAGTTACGTGGGAACGTTGTTGTAAAATGTTGGCTTTATGCGGAACTAGATGTGGCCTGTGGTTTTACCTGTAATACTACTAGAGTCATACTTTTGGTCAGGTATGAAAATAAATTATATTTTTAATTTGGTACATAAGTACTTTGTTTATGAACTGTATCTATTTAGAAATTAAATAAGTAGAGGTAGATAAATCCATTTTTTTTTGTTCACACTAAAATTTTTAGACTTAAGGACGACGTTATAATAAATCTAAAGGACGTTACAGAGTTAAATGGGAACAACTAAAAGAAATGCTTAAAATTTCTAACCGTATTATTACACATTATTTTATATAGGCACTTCATTTAATAAGCAAATCAGTTTAATTAATATCTAACTTCTATGAAAAAATTGTCTCACTTTCACACTTGAGACAAGTTACACTTCTCATAAGCGAATAATTAACATTTTTTTTATTATTTTTTACTCCTATCGAGCGCGTATTTGTATACCTACGAGTACATACAAGAGGTGAAGCCTCTAAGCGGAAATGCCGCGTCCAAATCTAGCCACCTCCAAAAGCATCCCACACCAAATCGTTCAAAATACTTTGACCGAGACACTCCGAACTAGGTTATATGTCATCCAAAATTAAGTAAACAGAAATATCCGGCGCGGATGTCGCCTCAATCGATAAACTCTGCAGGCCGTCTAATTCCACACAAATGCAGCCTAGGCTATTACAGTAACAACAAATTTAGGAACTAGGTTTAACTAAATAGGTAGGAAAATTGTCTATTGTTGACCACATCATTGCTTATGATTAGGTGAAGTGACAACAACCGTCAAGCCATGTCTGAGGCCTCCAGATGGCGTATGGGCTGGCTGGCAGCTCAGCCCATACGAATTTAGTTACTGATCAGGTGAGGTGCGGTTAAACAATGACTGATTGTGAGTTATCGACATGAAACATCTTGTTTTGGTGGTAAAAGCGTCAGAATATTAATAACAGACACTTTTTCCAGCTTTTTTCAGTCCTGCGTAGATTGTCAAGAAACCATGCTTGTCAAAGTACGGTGAGAAATAAATTGTGCTGCGACAAGTTCCGGTACGGAAGCGTACTCGTAATAGATGATGCATCATTTTAACTTAACTTCATAATCAGTTCAGTTAGTGTACTGTACAAAAGGTGGCGTTTCTACTTCTGAGAACCGCATCCAGACTTACATCTAACAGCTAATGATTAACATCATGAGAGAGCCATAACTCTTCTAAATATGCAGTGAACAGGCCGAGCCGCTCATCTCTGGCATTAATATTAGTATTATATTTGTACGGAGTAGGATATATGCAGAGGAACAACTCGTACGAGCGGAAAACCGTGGGCACTGTGGGAAGTGCAGCAAAACGCGATGTGTGTGTGCAGCGCTCACCATCGACGACGCGACTTAAAAACGCATTATAGTATTGGATTAAACAGTCACCGAAAGCACACATATCTGTGCGGATGCATGTGTGCGTGCATCGAAATACTGTTGTGTGCTGTCGGGAGCTGTTTCTTTAAGCGTTTCCTAATCAGCGCTATTTGTCCACAAGATACATTTATTTGTCACAGTACATCCGACAATGCGACCCATTTGTACAACTACAAGTCTGATTTACCGACACGACTTGTCTTTTGTATAAAAGTCGACAATTACAAGCTTTTGTACCGTATTAGGCTGTAATTCAATCTAGACTTGTCTTATGCGCGCACTCAACTTTGCACTTTCGATATAACTACCCGCAAATAGACAATGAAACTTAAACCTTATGACATATGTTTCTAAATTAAAATTTGAATGGCTCGTAATAGATTTAATATAGAGCGACGTTTCTCAAACTACCGTCGTTTGCGCATTGAAATTGAAACCTTATTTTTATTGGTTGAAAATTGAGATTCGAATGCGTTGGACGGGAATAGGTTTTGAGTGAGTGTCCCAATTGTCTTTGCAGTGGAGATTAAATTGATTTATTAGACAGTGTCTCGTCGTAGACGTTTCGAGAAGGAATCGTAAAGCGCATGAGTTTTATGTTACGCGTGTGATGTGTCGCTAAATCATGGGTAGATTTACGCACGGATTCTCGTAGTCGCCGTTTCCGCGTCTCGGGTTTAACGTACTGCAGGGGAAACGTGGGAAAAGCTTACCCAGTATATAGAACTGGAGCGACACAGCGCCTATTGTCTGTTTTACTTTCAATTTGTATGTTATTGTTTTTTGTCAGTCAGGTTCAATATTTTTTTAATGTTTCTTCATGCTTGATCAGCTAGATTTTATTTAAGAAGCCTACTAGGACTACTGTGCATAGGACTACTGTTTCAATTATTTTAACGTGTATAATGTTTGTAAATATTTAATCATGTTTTATTTACTTTTTTTTTATTTGAATTTTATTTACATGTATTTACATCTTAAATTTAAAATAAGCTAAAATAAAAAACTAAAATAACTAGAACAAAGAAATTTACAAAACTAAAAATCAAAAAGTAGGTTTTGCCCGTGTGGCAAAGTACCAAGAATATGTTTTATATCTTTTGCTGCATTTTTTGTCACACACAAAACATTAGCTACCCATCTTTGTTATTACAAAACCTATATTCATTTTTTAATTTAACAATAATCTTTCCTTCGACCACTATTTCGCGTGACCTGTGCTAGATTTACCCCACGATCCCCATTCTGAACATCAGTGAGTTCCGCAGCTATAAAGCGACTGTTAATCTCTTGTAAACAATTAAAATGTGAACAGATTATGAAGCTGTAAAATTAGAATAGAATTAGTTTTATTCAAGAATCGTTTTCACGTTTTGAGATTATAGCTTTTATGTAATATGAGTTGAGAATAATTTAGTTTACTACTATGATGATTAAAACTACTTTCAAGTCGACTCTGAAAAGTTTAATTGACAGATCCAAACTAAAAGTATTGATGTCCTTGTCTAATGGACCGCAATGACAAAGACAGTAGTAGATTTAATTTTTAGTAAGTTTAGACCTGTCAGCTAAATAATGCCTTCAAAACTGGCTTGAATATTACTCTAATTAATATTATTTTAACTTTGATTGCTAACTAAGACTACGACTGATTAAGTTTATAATTACTACAGAATTTCATTTGCATATAAGTTTGTTAATTAGAATCGTCCGAAATGCTGATTCTGAAGTTTTTGCTGATATTTTGCATTAGGCACCAAATTAGATACTAAACCAACTGATCTTATTTGTTCTTTAACAACAACCGCTAAGCCACGTCAGAGGCCCTAAGGTGGCCTAAAAACTTGGACAACAGGTCTAGCCACTCTACTCTACCTTTGCGATTTTACTTTTTTAACCCCTGACACAAAAAAAATGTTATTAGTTTGACCGCTATGTGTGCTGTGTCTCTTGGTGGCACCGTAGCTCATAAACAGGTCATAACGATTTGGATGAGGATTTTTATAACAATAATTAAATACTAATCTACCTACTGTACGTCTAGGACCCTAGATAGACGTAAAGTCCAGAAAAGTCCGACCCCTAATCACTACACAATCACCACCTGTGTCCACAGCTCCGCCACTCTACTACGCGTGTCTTCTCGAACTCTACAAATAGCTGCCGGCCAATTAGGACGACGTAGAGACACGAACAGATGGACAGACATCACCGTTAAATATTCAGACGACACGTCTTGTCTCTCTGCTCTTGGGCTAGTATTCTGGGAGCCTATTGATGTACGAGTATGGAGGTATTGAAACTGACTGCTGACATCCAGTTAGCTCTATTGGCTTTAAGGGATTAGAGACATGCTGAATAGAGTAGGATACTGGAGAATTCGCATAAATATATGAAAGAAGCAGTAGTCTGAGAGTGGTCAGGTCAACATTTATACACTGCTGTGATACCAGGTCTGATTAAAAATTAAGGATTCTTCAAGAATTAAGGATTTACTATTCTTTATTATACCCGACGCGATTTGAAGGCGGAAATACACTAGCAATCCATTTGATATTAGTTATTTGAAGATGAACTTCCGCGAAGTAACGTCTGATTCAATAAAAAAACTAGGGTGATTACTGTATTATTTATTGTATTTATTTCACGATGTGTCTGATTAGGATGTTATAGATTAGGCCGTATTCCACCACGCTGGTCAAATGCGGGTGGTGCACGGGATTAGTGGTCGCGAGTGTCATTTACAACTGAGCGCTACCGTGAGCTGGATGTCATGTAATAATTGTAGGCGTCTAATTGTTGATTCTATTGCGACAACCATTGCTTAGTCTATGGACAGATAGAAATATGTGTTTAGTTTGTATATTTTTAGTGATATTTAGGGTCAAGGTAACTTACGTTGGTCTGCTATTTACGCCATACCCTCATAGGATTCTGAAAATAAGAAAACAACAGTTACTAATTTATAAAATTAAGTTTAATGATAGTTGAATGGAAATTAGACGCAGTTTCCTTTTTTTACTGACTTCTACTACCTACTACTTTGTTTTTGCACTCTAGGTACTTGCTGGGCAGCGGAAAGTCAACGCACTTGAAGTTGAATTGACCCTAATTAGCGAACACTGCACGATTGACTTCAGATTAATAATCGTGAGATACCGTAACTAACCGACCAAATTTCAAAAAACCGTTCCTAATTACAATCCGCCGAAATCGTGAGGTTTCGAGATAAATTTGTGTTCAAAGATAGGTTTGTTTGTTAGATAAAGATTTCTCGATGGACAATGAGTTTTGGTATCAAATCACACAATTAGAAATGATCGGCGGCCCGTCTGGCGGCCTCTTTGTCGGCGCGCTGTCATTGCGCGGCGCGCTCCGCTTGGGGCCGGGCTTTGACGCGCTTGACAGATGGAAGTGTTTTACGCGACTGCTGTAAAAAGGAGTGTTATGTTTTCAGAGTTCATGTATAAAGAACTTCCTTTTTTGTTTTACCTAAGCTTCTGTATGATGAACCCTCAATAGGTCAAATAGCAGAAAGAATAAATTTTATGATAATGATCTCTAGATTCATAAAATCAACACATCCGGAGCGACAAACTTAATTTGGTCAAAGTTACTTTTCTTTGCTAAAAATAAATATGAACAAAAATAGAATGTAGAGCGTCGAAAGTTTATAAATGCACCTTCAAGTTTATACAGTTATCAATAAGTAACACAAGTATAAAAAACTAACATTATTTTTTTTTTCTTTCACCCTACAGGCAGTTCCAAGTGCACCCCACGGCCGGTGTTTGCCGTCACAGAGCACAGACAAGCAGTGTCGTCTCAAAGGAATTAGAATGATGGACGGATCGTGACGAGGCGTTCTACCCGGCGTCGAGGCAGCGCGGCCAGGGCGACACTTTGCACTGCCAATGTTTGATATAGGCTCAGCTTCACCTCCGTTTCAAGCATCGAGTGGAGTAACTGGTGAGCATTCATCCAGGTATTCTAATTTTAACTAATATACATCCAGTTAATGTTATTTTAGTATCTAGGTGCTTAGTTGATATTGGTAAGGTGGTTGTTGATCCTATAAAATTTTCCTCTGTCCAAAAGTTCAGCTTTGTTGAAAAGTCAAATGAAGGAAAAAAATGTTGCTTACCTATACAAGACTAAAACACCCTTTTTAGGCAGTCGAGTAAAAAGAGGTATTATTTACTCGAAGACAAGATAATATTTTAAAAAACTAACTGTAGCTTTATGGTATAAAGGAATTATAGCTAAAAAGAAAGATAATATTCAAACAACTACAAAAATCCTATACAGAAAACACTCAACTGCCAAAGCTGGACATCCGTCCAGTTTACCGGCAATCCAGTCATGAGTTCATGACGAACCATGAAAGCCTGACAACAGATTGCTATCACAATCAAAACCATCATTTCCGAGATACAATCACGCAAACACACAAAGACTCGAAAACAAATCAAAGGCTCAAATGATACGATGAAATGATACAACAAAACGTCTTCATTTTTTGTGAATGATTCGTCATTTCGTCAATCATCTGATTGAGTGATCCTTGATTCCCTATTGATGACTTTTAATTGCTATTATTCATTTAAATGATTCTTTTTTCGATACTTTGATCGAGGATGAGTTGCAGATTCATTTGTTGTATTTATGAAATGTTTAGAATTTGTTTGAGCTTTTGCAAGCAATGATTTAAAAATAAAAAGTTAAGCGTTAAAATTTTAAATTTATGTGATATAACTAATCGTGTTTAGAAATTAACGAAACCTCGCAATTCAAATCAGGCCTATTTGGCCATAGGAAGTCAGATGTCACATAAACATACATTAGCCTAGTCTTGATTTGAATAAAAATAAATGTTACCGATTCCAAGGAGTGTTTCAACTAATAGCCGAAGTTAAGAAACCCCCAACTTTCTTAGTAATAGTAATAGTTCTTAAAGAGCACAAAAGCCTAAAATAGTAGGGCTGTCACTCCTGTCACTTTCTCGATTCATTCCGAACTCTTCCCACACTCATCGAAGATACCTCTAGCAAAGAGCAAGTCAAAAACTTGGCGAAAACACCTTTCATCAGATCAGAATCGAAACGGCGTCGTCATGTCACATCAATAGCTTCCAGCAACGGATCACTAAGATCGCTTACCTATAATACATCACCGCCTTTCAAGCTCAGCCTTTCTGAGCCTCGGAGGGCCTTTTTGGGCCCATTTTCCACAACGGTCCCTTCTCGCCGTAACAAACAACATCATTTGTTATCCAGTGTTATATTTTTTCTTCAAATTGATGAAAGCTCGTGTTAATATAATCGCACTTCATTCGTTTTTGTCGATCATCGTCACTTAACGCCGGGAACGTGGGGTGACTGTCGGTTCGAGAGTTGCAGGACAGGTTTTTTGAATTAGTTTCAGAGTTTCGAATTTTAATATTGTAATAGGCTACCTTTATGTTACACTACGTATACATATCGTGACATGGCTGGCACCAATATACATTTATGTAGGAACTACGAGTATGTGACAACATCTTCGCTTACCAACAGGCGAGATGGAGGCCAACATGGAATCATACGTTTAAAAAAAAAATCCAATTCTATAACTTTTATTGCATATCAGAATGTGTGTGAATTTAAAATTGTTGGGTAAAACATCTACATCATCAACATGGGTCTTACTTCCCTCCTTCCACGCATCCATAACATGATCTATGTATTTTTAAACATTTATAAACATACATACTTATAGGTACATTTATTTAATTTCATTATGATTATTTATAGTAAAAACACACAAAGTTTAAGCTGCCAACGATAAAAGACAAAATAAAATGTCCGAAATGTCTCTCCCGTTCCACGAAGCCCGTGGTCACCCCAGCGTTCAACAGGGTCGGCGCTTCCCTCGCTCCCGCTCCTGGCTGACATGACATCCGCTCACAAGTGCACACCTGGAGAACTCTGTGTAAATTGTGTTCGTGCCAACCCTGATTGTAGTTAGCTGCCGACTTTCAAAGTCGTTGCTCGCTTGTCATGTTGACTGAGTACTGTAGATCTAGTGCCTTACTTACAAAGCCTGCTTAAAGTTAATCATTGCTTAAAGTTTTCCGCCTTGTTTTCGCGCGTGACATTTCAAGTCAGTGAGAAGTTGTCATAACATTTAAGCAATGACTAACTTTAAGCAGGCGTTATAAGTAAGGCCACGCGCAGAGTATATATTATTGCAGTTTTTAGCTTTTTGGGTCGCTTGAAGGTCACTTACCTACATGGTGTTACTAGATCTGTGACGTGTAATTCGAGGCAAAGTTAGCGCGTTAAAAGGGGGTCACATATCCCAAAGAGCGGATTGGTGCTTCCAGTGCTTCGGTAATATTTAACCTAGTTAAGTCACGAACGTTTGAAATCCTAAAATATTATTTTAGGATTTCAAACTAAAATAGTGAATTAATTAATTAGTAAATTTAGTATTAGAACTTTACTTGTTTTTTTTTTGTTTTGATGTTTGACTATTTTACTATTGATAACGCTGATTTCTAATGCACGAACTACGCATAGTTTCAAATTAAGCTATTTTCATCAAATCTAAATATTCGATTTCAAAACATTGGGACAACGACATGTTTTGCGTAACGACATTCCAAAACTAGTGAAAATCATCAAAATACTCGAAATTCACGAGTTAATGGCGAAATCAGTCACAGCCCTGATCGTCACCCCGCTGTGTACAGACGCCGCGGAATGTGCTGAGTCACAACGATCTTGAGCTACAGATGGTATTGTATCACATTATGTTAGCTATTGTTGAATTTGTAATCGATCTAGATACACTGTTGTTCTTGTAAATTAGTAATTTTAATCAGTATTTCTGTTAAAGGTACTTTTTTCGGATACGAATAATTTGAGGCCAAATCATAATAATGTTTTTCGTGAAAATCTAAAAGCCACTGAAATATCTTACAGGCAGATCATGAAACAAAAAACAGTCTGTCTAAAGTATCTTTTACTATTTTGCATTCAGAATATACAAGTAAGTTTAGCCTCTGTTTCTACTTCTACAACGATTGTTTACAATAGAGCACGCTGCCCCAAAACCTCTCCATGATTTACCCGCGACTACAAAACACCGAACAACACTTATATGATTCACCTACAAGGTCAACTTTAGTATCACAATGAAAATTAATAAACCAGTGGCTCCACACGTGGAAATTATTTTTCCGTTAAAAATTAAACAATTTATCACGTAGCCACAATCGAGCGACTGTCAATATTTTATGTAAATACCAAGTCATTCTTATTTAATGGTTTCCTGTTATATCGCTAGATATTATTAATAATTGGAAATTATGGTAATTTAATAAATTACCTTGATTAACTGCCGTATGTACGTCATATTAATATGTATATGTATGTATAACTATCTCGAGTGGGTGGCGTTAGTTTGTAGGTACAGTTTTCTTTGGTTTTTTGTATTACGTATTATGTTTCACGGCTTCATTCGACGCGATTTTGTTTTTGTTTACATATTGTAGTTATGTCTCACGTACTGGCCCTCAACACGGATTGTTTAGAGATTTTATTCCCCGCTTTCAAAGTTTTTTATTCTGGTAACACTAGAGATCGTCCATAGTCGTTAAGTTCGTTACTATCGTACCCCCACCTCACTTCAGAGCCCAGAGGGGAGCCATCGGCCGGTCGAACTTCATTCCGTGTTTCCGTGCCGAGGCCTTCGCACGCAAACTAAAACAAGTTGCAATGGAGAAACCGAAAGCGGGTAGCGGGTAGCGGAAAAAAGCGACGAAGAAATAAAGGATTGGCGCGTCGAGAAATCATCGAAGTCTCATCTGACAGCGAGCCCTTTCTACATTGGATCGCAGCCTCAATCTGCACCGTACTGTTCCCGTTTTACATGGGTCTTGCGGATACTGTCCACCGTACTGTTCCCATTTTACATGGGTCTTGCGGATACTGTCGCATAAAAATGACAACCTCTGTACTGCACCCTTTCTACATTGGGTCTTTACACAATGGCTTAAGTGTACCCTTTGGGTCGCAGCCTCACTCTGCACTGTACCCCCTTTTACATGGGTCTTGCGGATACCGTCGCATCGGACCTGATCCCGTCGCATCAAAATGACGAAGAAGTGACGCGTGTGTGTTTACACAGTGTGACTATGCCTGCTTTAAGAAAAGAAGGGCTGGTCCGCGTCTTCTTGCTTGTGAGAAAATGCGTCGCTGCAACATCGGAGCAGAGCATCGGAGCAGATATCGTCGCATCGGAGCAGATACCGTCGCATTGGAGCAGATACCATCTCATCGGAGCTGATACTGTCGCATCGGAGCATCGGAGCAGATACTGTCACACATGTTAACATGCATCATACGCAAAACCTCTGACTAAACGAAACTTTCTGAAAAGTAGGGTAGTTCGCATTTTCTTGCCTTGGGTAAAGAAATGCGTCACCGTTACGTCTGTGCTGATACTTTCACATCAAGAACCCTGAGTTTTTTACTAAGCTACAGCTTAGCTTAGCCTTGGTTAGTTGCAAAGTGTTACAAGTTGCATATCCAAACGGAAAACTGACTAGTTATATTTTGTGCAGTGTATGCTAATTATTACAGGAAGTGTATATTATGTGCTCAAACCACCTTAAATATACTTATTACACTTACTTACTTTATTTTTATTTACTGTTGTGGCTGTACTTCTGTAATTTTGACTTCAAGTTGGGCTATTTAAACCTTTATGAAATATTAACGTTATTTTTGCTTAATCATAGCTTACGCTACACTCGGGCTAATATATTGTCTAAAAATTATGTTATAAACAGCTAGTAAATGCAGGGACATGACAAGAGTATAAATATAATTATTATGTGCTTATACAACACATTCTACTATGCTAAGCCTTGCAAAGCTTTTGCTTTGCTCTTGTTTTTAAAGTATTTTTCACATTACGAACATGTTCTTACATTATAATTCTAGAATAACATTCTAGTTTATGCTATACATATACCTAGTAGGTATTATTACTGTGTAATACACTTCTTTAATTTGAGGCAATACAGTATTCTACGAGATACGACGTGTTTACTGTGCATTATAATTCTAGAACGAACATTCTAGTTTATGCTATACAGTATTACTGAGCAATATACTTCTTTAAGTTGCTGCAGAACAGTATCCTACGAGACGCGCCGTGTTTATGTTGTTTTATACTATGCATAACCTCACTAGTTGATGCAGTACAGTGTTCTACGGGATGCGACACACAATTATTAAATAAAAATTCATATCAATAAGTATACGTTTATTTAGGATTATCACATCCATAGGACTTAAAAGTAACAAAAATCAATAAATAAATAAGTCTGAATTACACTACGTTTTATGTAACTTTTGTAGGATGCAGTATTCTACGATGTGTGTCGCTATGAAAATTAACGAAGTTTTGACACGTTTTTTTCTGCTAAATACGATATGGGTGTCTTACACCGCATTATAGGTACTATGCAAAAGTTAGGCAAACAGTTTACATTGTGCTATACTTCTCCAAGTCGGCAATTGTTATTTTTACTCCTTAATTTATTTTATTTTTAGGTACATTTATACCTCTAGTTATTAGTTATTATATGAACAAACAGTTTCTACAAAACCATAACTGTGTGCGTTTGCCACATAAATTGATATACCTATTGATCACTATTTTAACACATTATTTTTGATAATTTCGTTATCAATATCTTTAGGAGGATTGTCCGTATGATTCAAAATACCACCGAGCACCGAGCTATATGTTACTATTATTTTCAAGTTAGGAAACTGCTGGATACAAATTTTTCAAAAGTAAAGTAATGTGTCACTGACACTTCAGTCTTATACCATACTTTATTAAGTTAAAGAAGGGTAACACAAGAAAAAATATATTATGTATATTATATAAAAAATTTATTCCTGAGTTCAGATCATACAAGGACACATATTTTGTCACATGGTTAGTTTTTTACGCTGTATGCTACTCTATGTATTCTTATACGACGAGAAACGTCTATCACGATGGGTTTCTTAAGTAAATGGTAAATGTCACATTTTCAATTATTCATTGCTGATACACATTAAGTAAAACAGAGATAAGCAGAGTTACAAAAATGCAAATACACTTGGTCCGATTAATCGATTCACTTCATAATTTGGTGTGACAGCCGCTCTCACTAGGCGACGGCTTTATATTAGGAGAGTTAACTTTGAACATTGGTAGACGCCCGCGCCACCAGGTTGGAGGAGCACAGTTTGTTAGCAGTAGAAAATAGAACCATCACTGCCACCGCCGTGTGACAGTTGCGGCTACTGAGAGGAATTCAAAAAATTCAAAATTCAAAATAATTTATTCAAATATGGGTACATCAATGCACACTTATGAATGTCAAATACAGTTTTTACGAATAAATTAATACACAATAAATTAAATGTCAAAGAAAACAATATTATTAGAATGTCAAAAGGAGTAGAATTTGCGCAAATTCTTGTAGACCGGGTGCCTCATCCTAATTGCAAAAATGTTTTTTGTTTTTATTTTTATCGTAGCTGAAATTTAATTTACTTAAATAGAGACTCCAAGAAGATATGTAAGTTATGATAAAGTATCGCCATGATGACGACCAGAAATCGATATTAGTAATGCGAGCTAGTAATATAATTAAGGCTTAAGAATTCAAGAAAAATAAATGTTGGATTTTGTTTGAAAAAATCAAAGTACCTACACAATGTTTACTTAACTTAAAACTCATTGATGGATCATTAGTGTCACTGTCAAATGCTGATATCGTCATTTATTCAGTCAAATAAAATCAAGTTAACTTCAATAATTAAACAATTATATGTACAAAAACTTGGCTTAAACATTAAGCAATTCATTATTTTTAGATTAAAGATCCCTTGAGTTTTTTCAGTAATGTGATATACTCGCAAAATATTATGAATAATGCTAAAAGACAATAAGAATTTATCCTAGTGCATGTAAGCATTATATTTCTTTTTTTTTTGTGATTTATTTATTTTTTTTTTTTTGACATTGTAAGTTTTAACTTCAATTTCTACCAGCTTGAATGTCCTTGCTGATGTCTTATCACACGAACTCTGCACACCCATACATTGGTTTATATGACTCAAACAACGTAGTTGGTTAGCCAAGGACCCATTTCGTTGATTTTACAGAAATAATGTCACTAATACAATACAATAACTGATTATTATGTACTAAATCTTGGATTACATTTTCTGATATGACACATAGTCACAGTTATCAGCCAGAATTATAATTATTTTTTAATGCTATTAGTGGGAGAGGCTTTTGATTATTAATTTTATTAAGTTTTTCAATATTAGTATTAATAACTTTTTTAAATAGACTGTAAACCTAACCGTATCTAACGATAGACGGACTCCACCACTAAATCCAATAAAATAATATTTATCTTATTAGTTCTTCATTAGTTGGAGTTTTTCTCGTGCTGGCGACATGTCGCAGTATCGTCCAGCACCTACACTGGGAATGTCTTCTGGGAATATTGTATCATCATACATTATGATTTTATGTACCTATATAGGTAGAAGAAGCAGCATAGATACAGATCCAGCTCTCAAATAAGTTATCATATTTTGTTAGCGTAGTATAAAAAATCTAACGGTTCGAAATTTATTTCAAAACTGACATGCTGGGATGGATGCTCAGAACATTTTAAGCTAAATGTTCACAACATGCCAACAGTCTGTGGCGGGATCGATTCGGTTATAAACATCATATAAAAGGATATACATAATTATGTATTTGTATTTTGTGAAAAATTTGTTTCACATTTCACTAATTTTCTCTGAACATCCTACAATATGTAAACAAAAACAAAATCGCGTCGAATGAAGCCGTGAAACATAATTAATGATCAAACGAACTTACCAAGTGAAGTTCGATCACAATTATGTGAACGGCTTCATTCGACGCGATTAATATATACACCCTCCCATAAATAGCTTAGCTAAGTAACCTACTTAGTACTTATATACAATGTATATAAATGCCCTAACCCTAATAATGAAATGTGAAATTGATAATTGGTAATCATAATCAATTTATGGGTAATTTTTTCCATTACCGGTCACAAAATAAGTAGTTAGTAAAACTATTGCTCTAAACAGAATGAAGTTCGACCGGCCGATGGCTCCCCTCTGGGCTCTGAAGTGAGGTGGGGGTACGATAGTAACGAACTTAACGACTATGGACGATCTCTAGTGTTACCAGAATAAAAAACTTTGAAAGCGGGGAATAAAATCTCTAAACAATCCGTGTTGAGGGCCAGTACGTGAGACATAACTACAATATGTAAACAAAAACAAAATCGCGTCGAATGAAGCCGTTCACATAATTGTGATCGAACTTCACTTGGTAAGTTCGTTTGATCATTAATTATATTGTGTCAATTGTGTGTAATAAGCGTATCTCACTAATAATTAAGTAGGTAAGTTATAGAGTTTAGTTGGCAGCCAGCTCTGCATTTTTAGTGATGTTTTTTTATTCAATGATAGGCTTGCCGTTTGACCTCAGCTATCTTGCCTGATGGGAAGCAATGATGCGGTCTACGATGTAGCACGCTTGTCTAGAAGACACCGATTCACTCTTGACTTGAAGACATCCAGATTATAACCAACAGAGGACCAACCCACTCAGGCAAACATTCGATACTAGCGGTTCGCATAGTAAATTTTGAGTCAAAGTTTTCGTTCGGGTTTTTGGTTTGTCAACCATAAAACAATGTCGCTTTGATGATGATGACTAGATATTTTAATAAGTGCTTGCTGGTTGGAGACGATGATGAAAAATATTATGGTTGATGACTACAAAAAGAATCTGACTTTAAGGCACAGTCACACAGTCTACGTGACAAAAAAAGCAACTGGAAATACACATATGAAAAAGCAGGACACAGCTTGTTCTGTTTTTATACAATTTACGCATTGGCTGCCGTACGAGTAGGTACCTACAGGACCTACACGTATAGCACGCAGATTCAATTCGAACCCAATTATGGCAACACAATAAATTTACTTTTCAGTTAGTAAATAAAACGCTGAAAATGTGTTATTAAATATCTCCGCAAAAAGATTTACAAAGGTTAAACGATTGATACAACATCTGTGTACCTAATATTTAATTTGCAGAATAAATAAAATAAATGAAGTTCTTTGTTGGTGACAGTAATGCGTTGAGGTAATTTATAGTTTCACAAAAGGCTCTACGTGTTTACTTTCTGGCAATTTGATAGTCCTTCCCTTCGATCAGAAGCTCCTTCCACACAAATTCTTACAGTGATATGGATTAGTCCGTATTCTAAACATCTACTTGGTCTTGAATAAATAGACAACGTCTAGAACCATATCCTAAATGTGATTAAAATTACATTCAAAAGTATAATATTTAGGTAGGTTAATGCGTATTTTAGTAGAGAAGAGTGATTAGCTGCCGTTTCATATAACATTTCAATGTAAAAAATTTCTCTCCAAAAAATCTATTTCAATTTTGATGAATTCATTTGACTTATTCGATTGTCATTTAAATGCACAAATCGTGCATAACCAAAAACAAGAAAAAAACACACGTGAGTTCTTTGTTCCTCATTTCACATTTGAAAGTTACGTTACATCACTATTAATTAATTTCAATATCGAAAACTAATTCCACGCGTTTTTTGCGTCCAAATCAATCGATCAGCGCTCCAGATTGCGTCAACGTCAGACGATCAAGCTGATTGACAGACGGACTGACAGCCCGACTGATTGGACGTAATTACAGAGCACATTTCTTATTAATAACGCATTGTTATTGTTTTGTCTCGGTGTCTGTTCTTTTGTTTGAAAGATGTGGAGTAGAGCGAAAGTGTGTAGAAACGGGAAGTTGGTATGTACCTACTTAATTAATAATAATTTGTGCTCGTATGATTAAAATTAAAGTTTTTTCTTTTGAGTGAACTTGTAAAAAGCATGCTTTTTAGCATGCCGAAGAGTAGCATGTTTTTCAACAAAACACACTTACGAGTAATATCAATGAGCATGCTTCTTACAGAGACGGTCTGACCAGAAACGCATACTCATTTTAAGGAAATGTGTTCCACGTGCTTTCCATCCGTGCTGCGGGCAGTATGCTCGAAAAATGAAGCTTTTGATTTTTTAGCGTACTAGAAAAGAACGTGCCTATTACTAACGACATGCTGAAAAGTAGCAATTCCTCAAAAATAGCATGCTTTCATGCAATAATTCAAACATGTAAAAAGTCTTAGACCTCAGTTCAGTATACGAGTACATCATACAATTCGATACATTCGATCAATTCAAATCATCAGATTCAAAAATAGAAACATTAAATTGCTCAACTCGCACAATCATCTGTAAC
Source organism: Alcis repandata (assembly GCA_949125135.1). NCBI lineage: Eukaryota > Metazoa > Arthropoda > Insecta > Lepidoptera > Geometridae > Alcis > Alcis repandata. Next base: position 672,596 of record OX421226.1, on the reverse strand, counting down.
TGTAGCGTTCATTGCTCGACCACAGATTAAATATCATTCACTAAACTTTAGATGATTGATTGACATCTGACGTGAATGAACAACTGATGTAATACCTATAGTTGGAGCCAAATGTAGGTATCATGGTTAATTATTGTGGCCAAGCCATAATTATTTTAAGCTCCAAAATAAACAAACAAGAACGTATAAACTTTTGTAAGATATTTTTAACTCATTATTGGACGAATTGGACAAAATTTAGCTATGGTTCAAGAGTGTCCCTATTTTTTCTAAAGTTGAGAAGTGAATGGAATATGTTGCACCAAATAATAGTGTTTTAAATATGCAATACTCAGAGTAACTAGAATAAGAGGTCTTTAACTTGCGATATAAAAAATAATAGTACAACTCAATTCAAACCTTATGTACAAACAAATAAACAGCAATCGCATCAAACGCGCCAACTCGACGTCTTCACAACTCATTAGACGTGCCACCCTCGCCCTCCCCCTCCACATCCCTCCCCCCCCCCCCCGGGACGCCCCGCCCGCTTGTAATTAACCGAGGGCCATAAATTGACCCTAACTGTCATATCATATTGATTTAGTCCCGAGTTACCTAGCACGCCTTGTTGCAGAGTTTTCTCGCTTGGGGGAAAAATTACAATTTGTTCGGATTGATGCTTTTGGGAAATGTAAAACTCCTTCGTTCTGACGTTTGTAATTAGGCTTGACTTAGGGTTTCATGTTTTGGAAAGTTTTTATCGACCTACCCTCAGTCCTTCATGTAATATAGGTACAAGTTCTATATGGTATACTGTGAAAGCTGTGGTATGTTCCACACATTTTCTTTTGGTAAAATGGATTAAAAAATAAGTCTTTATCGAAGAAAGTGCAAGCGCTGGGCTCTCTTCTTGCCTTAAAATATCTTATACTTACTGATCTATATGCATGGAAAAGTGAGTGAGTGGAGGCGGTTTGAATTTTCAGTGATACATGATATTGCCACAGTAGTAATCCCAGTCATAACATAATTTATAGCTGATCGCAACAAATGTGATTAATTTGTTGAATTCACATACGAAAAGTATTCCCATATGCAAGCAGTTTGGAGTGATGTAACGCTGCCCACGCGCGGCGCGGCGCGGCGGCCGGCCGGCTGAATGAAGTGAAGACAGCGTTATTGCCGCACTGCAACGATTGAGACCGTCAAAACAACGTTAACTAGCCCAATCGAACAACATTCGGCCGCCGGATGATAGAAAACAAACATTTACTTGCCATTCTTAAACAGATGATTCGATTCAACAAACATTATTGAACGAATTTACGACCTATCGAGATCAAAGTCGGATCACAAAAATATCTATTCCAATCAAATAGTCAAACCCGACTTCTCGTGGAGAGGCGTTAAGGCGCAAATTCGTATGCGAGATCATTTTGATAAACGTGGATTCAGTCTTGCCGCCATGTTTTTTTCGCGCCAACAATCCCGCGCGTCCGGTGTTGCCACATTGAAGAGTTTTCCTCATCGGGCTAATTTTGATTGAACAGATTTCTTTTGTTTCTGTAACGATATTTTTTCATTGTTTTCGATGATTCTGATGATTGGTATCGTGCCTCGATCAAAGAACGATTTCAGATCGCGGCCTTGATATGGACGAGATTAATTGATTGTTAGGAACATTTTGGATGTGTTGTTTAAAATTTATTTTTATTAGACAGGTGGATGAAACATTTGTATGTAAAGAATCGTTACCGAGTGGATGACGCGTAACACACCAGCGTGGTGTCGGGCGGTGTAGGTGGCTAGGTGGGGAAGGATTCCGTTGCCAATCGTCTAAAGTTGCGTAATTTTAAATAAGATTGCCTCACAGACCCGGAAAAAGGCGAGGAAAGGCCTACGGAGCGGCAGGAACGAAATTGACTGAGAATGAACGAATGAATTTTAAATCCGGATCAAATTGCTTCTGATCAAGGCGGGAGTTTTGACAATCACGCGTGGGTAATAGGAGTCTTATCGAGACACAGACAATTTATCGATAGAAAAAAACACGTTTTGTAGCACTAAAAATTCCGATTGATTTCAGCTTTTTGTGAGGTGCGGTATAAATCGTGAAATGTGTCAATTAAGTCAAAGCTAATGTAGTATTTATGTAAATGTGCAGTGACGGACGGACGAGACCCATCGGCCATAGACCATGGACAAAAAGAGCAGAGCGACGCGCTGACCCCAGAGGTGGCGAGATAAACTCGAACGAATGTCAAGTGGAATAATTTAATGGAAAACCTAGAACTAATTGACACGTTTATGGGTTTTTGTATCAGTTAGGTAATTAATGGGATTGCAATAAATTAATGCGTCTGAGAAAACTTGTTTGGTGTTTTGGAACATGTTTGTCTCTCACGGTGCCGTGCGTGAGCTGCACTGCAACAGAAGAATGATATTAGATAACTTAAATATAATTAAATATGGAGAAAGCAGTTAAATTACATTTCGTCCCAAATATCAGGTGACTGCTTTTTCGCTAACGCACGGTTGAATGTAGGTGTCTTTAACTTGCTGAGTTTACTCTACTCGGGAATAGCTGTACCTACTCGGTGGCTCATAGGAGTTTTGGACGTAGCGATGTTTTTTTTATTTTATGTAATTGAGTGACGAGACGAGCGATGTTAAACGTCACGTTTGCCCATAACAGGTCTGCGCCACCCAGAATTTTGAACTCGCCGAATTCAAGACCCTGCGCGGCACAGCACTGCGCTCGTCATCCTGAGATATAAGTTGTTTAATCTCCCATTTGCCCTGTAATTTCACTGGAAACAATGCCCTTCCAACCGGAACACAGTAATGTTTGCATATTACTGCTTGGCGGTGGAATAACTGGCAAAGGTAGGTACCTATGGTACTTCCCCAGGCGGGTTCTGCAAAAGAGCCCTACCAGTATAATGTGAATTGGCATTCATTTTATTTTTTTCATGGCTCGTATTTTGTATAATCACCAACTTTCTCAATTTTGTCATTGGTATGTACGAGCTGTAGAACTCTTTACATTGTACATTAGTTTGTACAAGGTTAGACCCTGGACATCAATTCGCCTTAAGAGCAATCGAAATGTAAAAATGTGAATGTATTTAGTATGTGTAGTCAATGTTGGTATTCGAATGCTTGTAATAAAACGTTCATAAATGTTGCCGGTAGGTTCTTATTAATAAGAAACAATTTTAATACACAATTTATTTCAAGCAAATCGTTATTTATCTAAGCTTTAAAACTATTAATAAAACCTATGAATTTCATTATGGGAAATCATATTTCAATCAACATTCATGTCCCTGCTCAGATGATGATATCGTAAAAATAAAAGATTCATAAAACCATCGTAAATTGAGCTTTGCGTTACGTTTAGTATAGTTATTATTGTAGAAATATTTTATTGATAGTTTGCCCAATCATAACACAGTATTAAGAATCCGTATAACATCTACATTTAGCATTTATTTTTGGAATCGGAATTCCCTGTGAGTGGTATGTTATAATTTTCTTGATGGGAAACAAATGGACGTGCAAATATTGGAATGTTTATATAAATATACACCTATACATTCCTTCTACTATATTTTGTAGGCCTTAGGTGGCTAAAAAGTAGATGGGCTGCTAAATGGTAATACCGGAGGCGACACGATGCGTTGCCGACCTTTTAAGACTCAGCAGCTCTTTTGAAGAACTCCAAAAATAAATCTAGACTTATCAAAACATATAGATAGAGTGAGAGGATTAGACCCACCAAAGTGAATAAGTCAACTCTGTAAAAGTGTATGCGATATTATTATTTCTAATAACTACTTTCGTACCTAATGTAGATATACCTACATTAGGTACCTACTTACTCGTACTACTGAGAGTTTTATAAAACCAACTTTTACTAAACACAGTCCACTTATATGGCGTTTCGTTTCTTTCGTGACGTTTCTCATCTCAAACGTTTTAAAATAAGTTATTAAATATTATTTTTGACTAATTATGTAATTAATTAATTAAACGGCAGACCTGGCCACCCCATAAGTCATTGTTAGCTTAATCCTTCAATTTTATACAGTCTATTTCAAGCCATAGAAACAAGACTGTAGTAGGTACATAGATTTGTTAGAGGTTAAAATAACAATTAAAATTTACGATATATGGAATAAATAAATTAAGTAAACCTGTCTTCAAGCTGATGGCAATAAAAATAAATAATATTACTTAAGTCGAAATGAACATGGCGCATGATTAATGGTCATATTGACATTGCGCGGGCGCAAGCCGCCATCTTGGTTTGGCTAATTGCCGGCTGTCATTATATCAGTCACGCACGAGGTCTGCTTGACCGACGCCAGTAGGTAGTTGCTGACCAGCGTTCGGGGATACACCCACGTCATTAGGGTATTTAAATAACTTTAGATACACTGAGAAAAATTTCACCTAAAGTAAGTAAGTAAATTTTTATGGTGACAACTATAATAATGTATGGTTGTCTTCGTAAAAACTAGTAATAGCACTAGTGAATTCATCGGAATTTTGATGGCCATTTTTCTCAGTGTATATTACTGAGTAAAGTGGAAGAATACTTTAATTTTAGGTTACACCAATAATTAGATACACACGTTTACCTAGTTGTAGGTATTCATTTATTCCGAATTTAACGAATAGATTTCATAGTTCACCCTTTCTAAAGTTAAAGTATTTCAATTTTTTGTTTGGCTACTTTCCTGAAAAATCCTTAATAAATATATTTTTTTAAGATAGCGAGGAGTCATTTTAACAAAATTTCATTGCGTAACTTACAAGATTAAATAATTTTGAATTTTTAAGTAAACTTTATTAGTACCTACCTAAGTATCTCGGTGTAGTGTAGTCAATGTAGAAGTGGACATTAAACAATAAAAGTACATAGATAAGTCAGTAACAACTTTAAATCACAAACCCACTTCACATCGGTTAATACGCCGTGTTCTATAGAGCGTGATGCTCGGATAGATGATCGTCATTTGTCGCGAACCAATATGACAACAAGAACATTATTTTTACAAAACAAAAAACAAAAACCGACTTCAAAAGACCGACTATTGAGTTATTCATCTATTTGTCGCGCACGTACTTAATGCAAATTTAAGACTTAGGTATATGGTTTTCTCATGGATATACCTACCATTATCAGAACTGGACTAAATTGAAATGAGACCAAATGGGAAGCGTTAGCTTTCTAATAAAAAAAGAATCATCAAAATCGATTCACCCAGTCAAAAGTTATGAGGTAACAAACATAAAAAAAAAAAACATACAGTCGAATTGATAACCTCCTCCTTTTTTGAAGTCGGTAAAAAAAATGCGTGAATGACACCAATTTAGTTTTTATTGTATGGGCGCCTCACACACCGACTAGGCTAAATAGCTATCAACCTTAACTTAACTAAATTTATAAATAATTGCTATGTGTATAAAAAATCCTACTAATATTATAGTTGTGTAAGTTTGTTTGTTTGATACTCAAAAACAAAAAAAAAACGGCTGAACGAATTCGGATGAAATTTGGTACGAAAGAAGCAAAAGAAGTAGTACGTAAGTGTACGTAAGTGTACGTAAGTGTACGTAAGTGTACGTAAGTGTACGTAAGCATACGCTGGATTAACATTCAGGTTACTTGTTATCCCGGAAAACGCGGGTGATATCGTGGGGCGCAGTTGGCGGCTGGTTTAGCTCTGTAGTGGCAAATCTGATATGGGCAAGAGTCTTGGGTTCGATTCCTGGTCGGACAGATGTTTGAAACTGAATTTAAATATCTGCTTTGAGTCTGGTGTTAGTAGTTCTTGTCTTTGTGTGTTCTATGGCATATGACATAGAATTCCTAGGCTATGAGTGCCTATTTTTTCAATTATGAATTAAAAATATAAATACAAAAGTACGAATTTAAATTCTTAAACAACTCTGCAGGTATAATATTAACGTGTATCAATTTAAAAATGTTAACAACTTTTGTAGTGATGCTTTTATCTTACTTAAAATAAAGATTAATTAACCTATTATGAGAAAGACGTGTATTATCAAGTGACTAGAATACCTGTCAGTAGTGAAATAATGACAGCTGTCAAGAAACGTGACATTGTTTACTGGCACAACAAATGAAAGTGACATTTGAGGATATGGTGTAGGTAGGTATTTATTACTTGCAATCCTATATTACAGTGCCATGTTTTGCGAAGCGGTCTTTATAAAGTAACTACTATAAACCGGTGTTTTCTACACAAATGAATAAATATGTATGTGCATTTGCTTAAAATTATTGGCCCAATAAGAACTAAACACGTCCAAATACCTATACAATATGTCCGGTTTCCGATGTCCGATACTTTAAGGGGTTAAAATGCAATTAATTTTATCGACAAATCACGGATTTTTTTTTATTTTTCTCATTATCTCTTATTTTATTTTTTTTGTTTTATTTCATTTGCTGGGGTATGCGCGCTTTTCAAGTACGTATGTTTACACTGTCATAGCTCCTAAACTATCTAACTCACAGTTAAGATTTAAATGTACATTTATAGCAAATATCCTGTATATTAAAAAAATAAATAAATAAAATTGGTTAACACATTGGTTTTTTTTTTTAAACTAATAATCTGAAAAAAACATCAATTTGTTGTCCAATTTATTTTTTTCAAAAATTATTTATAATAATACTGAAACATTAAAAAATTAAAATTTGAATCTAGATTTATTGTCTACACTATTAACTGACATTTGAGACCACTTTTGTGTTTGTAAGTCTTCTACTTGGGTAGATATTGTTAAATTAATACAAGCACCTATGCTTCGCTAACAATTTTTTTTAAAGTGGTGCCATTTTTTTATTGATGGAGAAAAATATAAAAAAATCCGTGATTTGTCGATAAAATTAATTGCATTTTAACCCCTTAAAGTATCGGACATCGGAAACCGGACATATTGTATATAGTTTTTAGTATCAACAATATTCTAGATCCTTATTAGCTTTAGAAAAATGTAAAATTAAATTATATAAAAATGCAGCATTTTCTGTCAATTTAAAAATGGCAGATTGGCAGATGAGGCAGATTAATATCATTTAAAAAATACTCATTGGTTATGGATATGGATCAATAAGTTGGTCTGTCAAATTATAATTATTCAGGTTTTGATAATTAAAAAAAAATATTCATTGTTTATGGATTAATAAGTTGGTTTTCTTTTGCTCTTATTGTTGTTAGTTGTTTCTATTAATTTAATTGTTAACATCGCTCACTTCAGGGTCATTGTATTTCTAAAAATGTTTATCTTTACTTAATTTAATTTATAGACACTACCTCCAATGCACGTGACATGAAATCCAAAACAATTCTGTCAACTTATGACAAATTGTCACAATTTCCCGACAACGACGATTCGTTAAAACATTTTGTAAACACCAAAAGCGGACAACAAAAAGTGATATATTCCTACTAGATGTCATAAATAAGTCAGAAAGTTATGGAATTTTATTATATCCATAGATTTTTTTATTTGGATAGAGCAGATGTCGCGTCACATGGCGTCGATAAATTTCGTGGCGTCGGTTAATGTCCTGTCAAAATTATTTAATAAAAACACGGAATTATGGCGCGCTGTTGAAACGCTGTGTTTTGGGAAATGCTGTGTTTTATTGCGAGTCTATTATTTGTGAGTGATCGGTGAAAGTGTTTTCATTTGAAATTAGAATTTTATTTTTGTGATATGAAAATTATATAATTCTCATTCAAGAAGCTTTGTGATGTAATTATTTCTAATTATTTCAGAGCAATAGTGAATAAAGTGGTCAAAATACAAGATACAAAACCGTTAAATCTCTATTAAATTGAATTTATTAACTTTAATAATAATAAAATCTATGGATTACTTACATATTATTATTATCTATCTAGCTATTAAGAGATATTATATTTTTAAAGCCTTACAATTACAACAAATTACCTATAGTAAAAAACAAAAACTGTGAGAATCCGATGCCAAAAATCTTTAATGTAGAAAATCATTCTAAGTTTTTATTCCAAAATTTTACACTGTTACGTAAAAATAGATACATAAACATTATAATACAAATATTTTTATTTTTTTAAAAGAAATTGGAATAAATTACCTAAGACCGAAAAATGTGCCAAAAATAAAAAAAAAACAAATGGATTGATGAGATGGTAGAGTAAATTTTTTATGTATTTTCTTGTCAGTCAATCCAGACTTAAAAAAATCCAGATAGGCCATCCGCTCCGCGTACGCATATTTAGTGTGTCGCCTCCTCCGGCCCCGCCCCTCCCTACCCCGCCCCGCCCCGCTAGACGCGGACCCCGCGTGCACTGCTTTACGAAAATAAAGATGGCGGAGCGGACTGCAGTAAGGTCTAAGATGTGCACTTTGAAGGGTCGACGAAATTTTTGTTTTTATTTTTGACAAGTCAAGATGTTGACAGATGATGCTTGTCTTCTGCATATTTTTGAAGAAACTTTTTTGATGTGACGCAGGCATGACACAGGCGATGTTAACTAAGTCTTATAATATAGGTATTTAATTTTTATAAATCTTAAAAATATTTCTTAAAATCTAAGACAGAAGTCAGGATTACTTACGTTGATTTTATTTCAAATTGACTCAAGTTGTTCATAAATAGTTTTGAATTATGATTGGTAATTTTTCATTTAGTCTTCTACACGTTTAAGTTTTAAAACTTTCACGCGTGCCAAGCAGAGTTAAATTATACAGTTCATCTTAATTTTATTTTAACTGTGAGGTTATAATTTATAAAAAAAACACTACAACACAGTATTTACAATAAAACGTTACGAATGTATTTTTTTTTTTCACAAATTTGTTTTTCTATTTTATTATCAAAATTTTCGATTTTAGTTCAAAAATACTTATGGTAAATAAAAACTTTTATTGCCAAAAAAGCGAATACAGCGATTTAGTAGCGTCCCGCGCGCACAGAACCGACGCCGGCCGCCGCCGCATCCTCACTGAATTCAGGATTCAGGACGTCCCAAACTTTTCACGCACTCGCACTACACGAAACTTTAGCAAAACTACTTCACATTTCACAAAACATCACACAAACCGAAAAAAATATCTAAAAACACACTAGAGCTTGTTAAAAAGCCATAAAAATTCTACACTCATATTAGTGAGTCGGAGCGATTATGTTTGTGTCACGTATCCGAATTAAATATGCTTACCTTCCAGGCCTATGAACGTCGTGTTGTGTTGACAGACAATGGTTCCACCTGTCTCGGCAGCTAAGCAAGCACTACTCGACAGCCTCTCCTATATCCTTTGTTTTCCAACTTTTATTTGTTTTCTGCGTACGTGAAACGAATTCCTCAGCACATCAAACACCATGCATGTCGTTGAACCTCATTCCAATCCATCAATAGGAAACTTAAACAAATCAACCTTATTTGAACAGATGGGCCGCGACGCGTCCGAGCAAATATTACTTTTTTTAGGATACTTCGTTCGTACGTGTTCACTTCACTTGGGAATATCAAAAATACCGGCACTAATGTAAGTTATACACAATATTTTGGCACTGCACGTGACCGGCGTGTTTCGGGAGGTTTGTGACGCGGAGCAGCGCGGCGCGGTGCGGTCGAGTCGCGCGTCGCGGCCGGAGTGACGCGGCGGCCGCTCGGAGCGATGCTAGCGCCCGGCGGACGCCCGGAGAACTACAACTCAATCACACAGACGTGATAAGATGCACCAGTTTTTCTGCATTTTCTGCACTGTAGGTATTTCATTTCTTGGGTTTGATTTCAATTATTGTGAATGTCAATTATTTTATTTTTAAAAATATTTTGACTTACACATTTAATGTTACCTACGCACAAAGGAAAACTTTTGCGTATAATATCTACTTTAAACCAAAAGCCACTATTTCAGAATTTCAAATACCAATTAAAAAATCTCGCGATTTTTTCTTACTACCTACATTGTTTTTAGAAATATACATCCCTTTTTCAAAAACCAAAATCTATAAGTAACTTACTTCAAAACTTTTCAACAATTCCAAAACTCCAAAAACTATGCCTAAAAAGTTCAAAATTACCCAAAGTGTAAAAGTAAATGTTTCTACATTACACTATTTAAGACCGTGATGTCAAGTGTGTCGTGTGTCAAAACATTGCAGAAACGCAACCGCCGCGTGACCTTGCAGCTAGCGCCGTCTCGCTCGCACGCGGGCGGAGTCAAGCCCCGCCCCCCGCCCCACAACACTCCCGCTTTTTACCTTTTTCCCGCGCGTTTATAACCTCACTTTCGTTGGTGTTTTGGATGCGTTTTGTTATAAGTAATTAAGTATGTTTTGCTAATTAATTTTTAAAATTTAAGTTTTTTTTAATTTACTTATAATAGGTAAAGTTAAATAATTGTACCTACCTACCTAAGAGTCGTTTTAAACGAGGAATTTTTTTCGAAAAAAATATTTCTCGAGCTTTGTAGTTTGTATAATATTTCCCGATCAATTTTTTTTTATATGACATTTTGTACATCGTTTTTTTTTTGTAATTTTGTTATGTCTAAGTAGTAATAAAGCTACTACCTAAGTATTCCATCAATTAAGTAGATGTTTAACTCGTTTGATTCGCCAATGTTCTTATAATTTTCATTAATGTAATTTTTTTTCTTGAGTTTAATAATTTAAATGTAGATAGGTACAGTGCCACAAGTTTAAGTTGGCGGTGGCGATTTGAGGAACTAAATCGGCAATCTTGAAAATTCACTTTGACACACTTCCGAGTTCATAGTAAACATCGTTGCGAATATTTTTGCTGCTATTATATTTGCTACTGTGCTATCATCATGCCTAAAGTGATAAAAAGTGGTACAAGAGAAGCAGTTATAAAAGTACACAGTGGCGCACAGCCGCGCCAAGTTATACTTGCCGGACTGTAGATACCTAATCAAAAATTAATAATATTGAAGTACCTACCTACAAAAAAAAACAAAAAATGTTTCTCACACCATAAATGTAACCATAAACAGGTTAAAAACCATAAAACTTACAGGTTACCTAGAAAATTTTAAAAGCACCTAGTAAATAAATTAAGCCGACATGTTTTTTTTTTATTCGATTCGGTTATGTCAAAGTGTTATATTGAAATAGTTTGTACATTTCTAAAACTACTTACCTTGATACGAGTGTCATCTTAATACATAATAAGAGGTGTAATAATTCTACCAAATAAATAAGTAATTATTAAGTAGGTAGTAGGTATTTGATAGTAAAACTATTTTTTCCAGAATTTATAATTAGGCACAGAGGACAATTAATTTTTTCTAATTTTTTTTTCTATAAAAATATGATATAAACTAAATAAGATAAAAATATAAGTATTTCCAAAAAAATAAGCGTAACTTATTATCTAAACAATTTTTTTTTTCTGTAACATACCTACTCCAACATCTCTGGTAGGTACCTACCTTGCTTTTTTTTGTTGAAAAGCTATACCTACCTACCTATATTTACAAATAAACAAGTGTCTACTCACTTACACCTTAAACGCCAATAAAAACCTCCTTATCTGAGTCATAAAATCAGCACAATTCCACTCGAATAAACCGTCACTTATTAAAATTTGGAACATTACAATTTTACGAGTTCGTAATTTGACGAAAGAAAATCCGCGAAATCTTATTTTACCGCCATTCAAAATGTGTAAATGTAAAAGTTCAAAAGTTTTTATTACGTTGAGTAGAGCTTTTGTAATACTACTTGCGTTACACGGTTTCACTTGTTATTTTAAAAAAAACCAAAATCGTCACTCGCTTAGAAAAATCTAGCAAACCATTTTTTCACATCCTAAATTTAACAAAATCGATGCAGCCGTTACGTTACGGGTCTTATCAAAAACAAACATTCACAGTCACACACACAATATTTCGCAATAACTTTTAATTATTCGTGTGATTATTTAACCAATTTCAGTCGCAGTTTTTAGTATGGCAACTAAAGCTAGGTGGCGGAGCGATCGCGTTATTTTTTATTCTTTTTTTTACTGCTGCGTTTCGATAATGCGAAGGCAAACCAGTTTAATTAAAATTTCTGAACGGCATCTGAGGTTAAAGGCGTTGTTAAGATACACTTATGTGGGACATCGCGCATTGTACGGACTCGACACCGTGACAGCAGCAACACTGAAAACTTTATTTTTTTATGCAAAAGGACAGATGGGTAAGGGGTAGGTAGGTATGTACCTACCCTGAGTTTCACCCTCAGATTAACACAGATTAGTTTAAAATAAGCAGAGAAATAGCTATAGCTATAGCTGTAAACTAAGGCAAGGCAGTCCACATACTTAAATCTGCCCTATGACGTACCTATTGGTTGAATATATTACAAAAAGTGACCCCAAAGTAGATCTCATCAAACCATTCAAAATTAAAATGTTGTACTCGTATGTTAGAACGCTAAGTTACCATAAGGCTCACACATTCTTTGCTCTCAACCGATTTGGTGTCAAGTTAGTGTAGTGTGCGATTACCAGAACAATGTTTAGCTTCTTGGTGGTATGTTAATGTGGTAAGGAAAGTGAAGGCAAAGGTGACAAATATCATCTTTGAATTTTGATACTCTGGGGCAGAGTTCGGTAAATATAATGATTTTCATGAGAACTTTTACTTTGAATTAGTAGATATACCAACTTGCAAGAAGTAAGTACCTAATACTTGGGTAGGTAGGTACATTGAATTGGTGGAAAAAACTGTACCTATTTTGATAACATTTTGTTAAATACTCTTTCAACTGTTTTCATGGTAGAGTAATTTTCATTAAAAATTCAGTTCAAAAGTGAGTCAAAAGTTTACACCTTACTGGACCTAACTGGTGAATATATGATTGGATCTAGTTTAGATAAGGACATATTTGTTTTAAAGTATAGTAGTAGGTTCGGTTTTAGTATAAAATTTAATGAATGGTTGTTCTATTCCAAAATCGAAATTACACGGAAAAAATGATATGAAGTTGCAAATATAAAATTGAAAATCTTAAGTAAATCAATTAAATGATTTTGTTTCAAAAGTATTTGATAGTTTTATCCCAAATTGTTCTAATTTGTATTGGTTTCAGAAAAAAATACTGATATCAAAATCAATGTACCTACCTCTGCTGTGGAGAACTCATTTTATTTTCTAAGCCAACAACAATCAATGTCAATACAAAGTACCGACCTAATCTATACTTCTATACTAATATTATAAAGAAGTAAAGTTTGTGTGTTTGTATATTTGTTAAATTGTAAGGGGTAATCTCGGGATCTACTGAACCGATTTTAAAAATTCTTTCACCAATAGCAATATATAGCAATATACCAATATTTCACCACATTATTGCTGAGTGTATAAGCTATATTTATTACCTGAAAAAATTAGGGATCCTTAACAAAATAAGATCAAGTAAAAAAATTGCAACCAAAAACTTAAAAAAATAAATAAAGTATTTAATCTTAAACACAATATAAATAAAATGGGACAATAAATAAAAAATAAAGTTACGACAGATGAGAATAAAAATACGTTTATAGATAAAAATGAAAAAAATTATAAGAGAAAATATAAATAGTAATTTAAAAAAAAATGTGCTTATCACCCGCATAAAGACGCATTTAATCTACGTTTATCCCAAAATGTTTAAAAAATGAATATCCACCCGAGCGAAGCCGGGACGGGCCGCTAGTATTATATAAGTTAGGTGATGACCCAATTAAAATTTAAAAAAGGACAGGATTAGGCAGAAGGTGCTTACAAGTTTTATGTTTATAATAATAATCCCTCCTTAAAAAAGATTACCAGAAGTGATCAAAACTATAGCCACAGTATCGCACCCAATAATACCTAAGTCTCGTTTAACAATAAAATAATAAATCAATGATTGTCACCGACCAAACCGGTCACAGGTCATGTACCTGCCCAATCAGTCTAATTCCCAGGCAGCTGAGCTCCAAGGTCATCGCGCACCTGATTGACACACCAATCATTATGCTCCAAATTGCCAACACCCCAATTTCCTCAACAACTCGCGTCCAGCAATGTATAATTTGCCGTCGTAAAACTGAAGCGCTGATGACAGATCCAGTGCGAAATTACCGATTTTTATGATGCGAAATTATTATAAAAACTAGCAATTTTCTGCCATCGATTCAACTTTTATCGGCCTTATTTTGTTAGCTGTAGAGTTTAGTTTATTTTTGACGGTGGATAGTTAAGTTGGTGGTGTAGTGTCGTGGGAGACAACTGACTGATTGCTGACGGATTGCTGATAGTTTTGTTTGTCTGTTTGTATGTAATGTATGGTGAGATTGATGGGATGCAGTTAATTGCATGTAAGCTGGTTTTTTATAGCATTGCATTGCTTCGCGTTGAATTGCTTGTTTTCTTGCGAAATCAGTGGAACTGCTGTCAAAGCTAAAAAGCAGTTAACTACAATAGATATCTAAACAGACTAGCATGCTACATCTTCGACCCATTTTCATAGCAGGTAACAAACCTCTAATAAAATTATTTTTATATGTATTTAATTGACTTTTTGCCTAACGAGAACTCATTGCAGGAACAAACCAAACCTACGTTTGAAAGCAATAACAATGATTTATCAATTACCTAATTTGTCAATCAAAAAACAATCTAGTCAAACGCTATCCCAAGCCAACAAAAACTCACGACTGTTGTCAGTCAATAAACAATAAGCCCTATTAAAACCAATAACATTCCAAACCAAGAAAACATTTATTTAACTACATAAATAGAAACCTCTGTACTTATTTACGGAGACTACAAATCTCGATTTTACTACAGAATTATCCGAGCAGCCCACAGCCAAACTTTCCATACCTAATGATGTTATTTAGTGACAAATAAATATGATAATACAAATATGTTTATTCTACTTATCTTCCTAATGTCTCTATTGAGTTTTTATATCCGTGGGCAGAGCCAAGGGTGCGGGTTTTTTCTTTATTGTCTATTTTTTTGTCATTGGAACTTTCGTTCGAGTGTGGCGAAATTCAACGTTATAGCCAGAGAGGTTTTAGAGGATAGTAGGACTTCCTTTTTTGGTTTGAACAATTCTAAGTTTGTAATGTAAATATTTTACTATTTTTAATTTTGTCATCATCATCTTCTCTTTTTTTTTGATAATAAAAAATCTTTGGTTTCAATTCACCTAAACGTATCCAACGTTTAATATGTATAAATAACTCTCCTTACGCAGTCAGGCAAAAAACTGTCCATTTTCTTATTTCATTTGAAAGAGTATTTAACAAGCTAATGTTCCAGACTTCAGAAACATTCCCACAGTAACTAGCACCTAATCTGTCCCACCCAAGTCACTGACCTCCTCACTCAGTCCCACAACTCGGCTGCAATCACACTCGACACACGTCCACATTTCCACATAAACCCCCGACATTACACACATGGATCGGACTTTTAAGGTATCATACGTATTAACAATTTATTGTCATAATGCATGGATGTGCTGCGCCCCGCGGCTTTACCTCTTTACCTGTGTGAACTTCACACAAGAATTTGAAAGAGATTTGTTCATTTCTTTGTACAATTTAATGACAACTCGGTAAGCTACGGTAGTATTGGATTTCATTCATCGCTTTTAGAGATTGACCTAAAAACAGTTGTAAGTGTAACTATGCCTTTGCAATACATCCACGTAGTCTACAGGAATATTTGATTCATTTCATTCCTTTAGGGGTTGTTAAAAAAAACTTGCACACCTCTACTCACACCCTTTATGTATTAGCCTCGCATATTTATGATACCTTATGTACTTTAATTTAATTAGAGTATAAATTTTAAAGTTTTTTTTAAAGGCTTGAGTTATGATTTGGCCATATTTCACATGACTTTAAGCAACGATGCGATCTAGAATGGAGAACGCTTAAAAAAAACTTTTAGTTTTTGTTTAAAAAACCTTATTAATTATTCTCGTAAAGTTTTAAAACTTTATGATGACCTCACGTCGTTCAGTCACTCACTTGTTTTATATGTGTAGATTATTCGGATATAATATAATGGATATATTTAGTCGAGGGTAGGCAGGGCGAGTATAAACCGCGTTCTTTATGTCGAGAGGCGCAGGTAAAGAGTCGGACTGATTCGATTATTATTAGTTCATTGGATCGAGTCGGAATAATCGATTAGATAATGGAGAAGAGATTAGATGTGATGATACTTAGAACGAAAGTTTCACGATGTTTATTTAATTATCTTATATCTGCAGAGCATAATGTACCAAGCTTAGCAAGATATTTATGAATGCTTGCGGCTTCGCCTGCATAGCAATTTTATTTTGAAATAAAAATATTATCACCCCAATTACCCCCTTAAGAGTTGATAGTTAAAATGTCATCTAACAGAATAAATAGAATTACACGTCCAAATATTGATTCAAAAGAACAAAAATAAGTGGTTTACGTCTGTGACTCCATACAATGAACAACTAATTTTCTAGTTGGTGATGCAACGCAGCGCTTTTTAAGCTTGGTAAATTAAAAATATTGAAATGACCTCTACAACCCGGTCACAATATCTGTGCACCTGACCTCGTGCTAGCAACTCAATTTTGAGCCACTTCCCGATGTTCGATTGAGCTGAAATTTGGTATACTTATTAACATCTGTATTTTGTGACCGGGTTATACAGTCAACAGTCGAACCTCGACCAGATTGGCACAAACAGGGCCGAGAAGAGTGTCGTACGAGTACAAGAAAAGAGGTACTTACTGTACTAGCTCACTGCTATTCTTAGCAATAAGCGAGTAGGTACAGGTCAATAATGATGATGATGATGATAATTAATTTAAAATATTAGGTGACTCAAATTTTAAGTAAACTAAAACTGTAGGAACTGGCTCTCTGATATCAGGTAAGGTAGCAACATACGAGTAGGTACATACCTATTTATTATTACTACTTTTCACACTTTTTTTATTCTGTGGGTGGCAAACAAGCAAACAGGCTGCCTAATAACATGCGATCACCGTCGCTTGTAACACCGGAGACGTCACAGATACGCTGCCAATCTTTTAAGACTCTATCAACAGCCTATTTGAAGAACCCAATATTGCAGTTACTCGGGAATACCAGTGGACCCGCTCGTTCCACATTTTGCACTTATTCCTAATCAGAATAATAGTTGTTCCAGTTACAGTGAACAAACGAGTAATAACGTAGTTTTCCTTTTCCTGTTCGTTGTGACACTAGGCCCCGTCACCGGCTTCCCCCGTGCAACACTGTGAACTATGACACGCTTCACAAGTTGGTAGGAAACGCACATCGGAATGGCGGTCTGTTTTGTAACACAGGATGTTATAATGGTACTACGAGTATCATATTGTAAATGTCAGTTTGTATGTAAGATGTTTCAATGTACCTAACAAATGCAATCATTCGAAAATGGCTGAACAGATTTGGTTGCCGTTAGGTATAGCTTATGTCATAAATTTACATTTAGGCTTTTTATATTTAACCGTTTCTGCAGGATAGCGGGTAAAGCCGTGGGTTATAAATAGCTAGTGATAAATAGATTATTTGAAATTACCTCTAGTTTATTTCAGGCATGTTACACCCATGTTACCCACAAACTCTTATTTAGAAGTCCATTATCAAAAATAAAATAAGCATCATAGTCAAAATCGGCCAAAGTCACCAATGTGTTTGGTAACCTCTAAGTAACTTCACTCAAATTCAGCTTCCATGCTCAAATTGCCACCTTATTTAAGCACTCGTAGTCAACGTAAACATTACTTATTGGCTTTTTCTCGTTCTGAAAGCTCATAAAAGCTTGATTGGCAACGAAACGCAAGCTATTCATTCAATAGCTTGTTTTAAGTGTATAATTACCTCCCCCCTCCCCCCACCACACCCGCAGATAATAAATATGCTCTTCGCACGCATCCATACGAGCGGGTGTAATTGACGGGGCTGTGGTGCTCAAAGTGGGACCGCAACTAGTCGGTCCCATCACTGCACTGATGTTGAGCAACTTTGGATTTGGTAGTTTTTGGACGTGACCGCGGGTAGTATATTCAGCTGTAAGTGCTGTGGGTATCGATTGAAACCAAATTAAAAATTGTATGTCATATTTTTTTTTTGTAGATACGTAATAGCAATAGTAGGTGTCTAACTAATATTATTATACACACCTCTCCACACCTCGGTCTACGATGCTCTATACATTGCTGAAGATAGGAAACGTTGGCGTAACATCTTGAGAGCAAAACTATTTGGAGGTGGTGGTCACTTCAGACAGGATGAGCACGATGTGAAGAGGAATAGGAACTAATATTATAATGCGAAGGAGAGTAAGTTTTTTTTTGTTACGCTGTTACGCCTCAACAGTTCATCATAAAATTTTATATAGGTACACGTCGTCAGGGGTACAGAAAAGAACATAGACAACTTTTCATTACCATTATCACTATTTTGCCCCTCATAACAGAGTTCACAGCTAGTAGAGATCGCTAGATTAAACCATAATAAAAATGTAATAGATAATTATTAATCCAAAAACTTATCAAAACTAAGATGTAAGCTTTGAGAACCGCTTTCCAATAACACAGTCGAGTAGCGACTCCGCCGAATGATGGACGACTGGACGGCTCGTGTACCCGCGGTGTAATGCTCTGCACTACAACTACACCGCGCACCGGCCTAATCACCGCTCCTGACTCCACTCGCTACCTTTCCAAACACCTTTTCAAATACAGTCTAGCAGCAAAGCTATAGCTGTAGGTACGTATCCCGCTTATACAGGGTTATAAGCAACAAGAACATTATTTTACAAAACAAAAAACAAAAACCGACTTCAAGAGACCGACTATTGAGTTATTCATCTATTTGTCGCGCACGTACTTATGCAAATTTAAGACTTATATGGTTTTATCATGGATACCATTATCAGAACTGGACGAAATTGAAATGGGACCAAATGGGAAGCGTCAGCTTTCTAATAAAAAAAGAATTATCAAAATCGATTCACCCAGTCAAAAGTTTTTATGAGGTAACAAACATAAAAAAAAAAAAAAAAAAAAAAAAACATACAGGCGAATTGATAACCTCCTCCTTTTTTGAAGTCGGTTAAAAAGTGTGCTAAGCCGAAGTGGGCTCATGCTCATAGTACTTACCTATCATTATGAACAACTTCTGCTATGGGACCAACCCGGATTTGGTTAAAAATTTGCTAAAAGAAACATTAGCTGTTCCATACATTTTATCGAGAGTCATTGACATTTTTCAGTTGTTGTTAATTTGTACATAATGATGAGTGAATTTCGAAAACAACGTCTAAGAATTTCCAAGAATTATGACTTGTTTAGGTTTGGAACTCTGACAGAACGAGAGTTTTTGAAATGGACGACTGACATTTTATTTGTTCGATTGGCTTTTAGTTGGTTTGCGGTATGCGTTAGACCGCCATCTTGCCTGATGGTAAGCAATGATGCAGTCTACGATGAAGCACATTTGCCTTAATTAAAGAAACCGATTCACTCGCGACCCTTGACAAAAACTTTTTCAACTAGTCAAGAAATTGACGTTTCGAATCGGAACCACAAAACTAAGTAAAAATAAGTACTGTCATCAAAATCGTAACATCACAATACTCATTCTAACAGTAGCTCTCCAAAACAGAGTACCGCGTCTCTAAACATATCAGGCCGTAATTTCGACATCACCACTTTTAACAACCATCATCAAGTAGATCAACGTGATTGGGCCAGCAATATCACCGCTTCACGTCCGAAATCGACGCCTATCGCCGCCTACCGATCGTTGTTGCCATCAATCGATTTTATTACTCCACAAAGCCATTACTGAATATCGAATTTCTTATTTAGCCATAATTAATTAAGCTAGAAACAAAACCCATGAAATTAATGCAGGCACGCGGCTTGTCATAAAATCACAAATATCGAGTGTATGATTAACACAAAGGTGTGGTGTGGGTCATAAGCGAAGCGAGATAATGTTTTGCTGTGAAAAAAGCTAGCTTTGAATTTTCTGGTTTTTAAGCTAGATGACGCTTTTAAGTTTGTATTATATGACACAGGGTCGCTGTAGCAACAAAGTTTTTTTTTAAATGTTAACGCATGTCTAAATCCCAAATTTTTTGTGGACGAAAGAAACTGATGACAAAGAAAATATCAAGCCTTAAAGCATGTCGACCAACGTTGTTTTAACTGTACTTAAGTAAAATTAATATTTTCTTTTTTATTATTTTTTTGTTTAAGTTTTTCTCTAATTGATAGCTTTAAATTATTTTTACAACGTTTTATAGTTTTTAGGATAAAAACTGACTTAATTAGAAATTAACCGTAAATAATTTAACCGTATACCGCTTTACCATGTATGAAACTTGAACATGGAGTGGAGAAACTTATACTCATTGTACAATGTATTTATTTTTATTTTTGAGCGTATTGTCTACTCAATTAACACAACATTTTGGTCAACTTAATATAACCCAGTCATTGCATAGCTCCCCAAAGCACCGAAACATCTCTCTGGGCAAGCTCAAACCGATTTCACGTCATTTCGCCAGTATCCTATAACAGGGACCGTACAAAACGACATACCGACTGCTGCGAACAAAGATGGCGGATTTACATAAAAACTGTTTAATCGTAACTCCGGGCTATCGCGATCTCAACATATTAACATAAATTAATCCAATAAGGGACCTCATCGATTTATAAATGGACTAGCGATCGCCGGCGACTGCGTATTTACTTTGAGATTCGATGTAAAGTTTTGCCAAAAAAAGTTGGCGAAAAACCCATAGTTCCAAAATGATAAAGAGAAGGCAGTGGATGATGATGATGGCGAAAAACAAACATGCCATGTGCACATAATCCCGTAGTCTATGGCCAAAGAATTAGCAACGCCAGAGGTATCAAACAAAAGTTGTCTTTCTTATAAGGTTCTATATTCATAACTGACTGACATCAAAACCAGGAATTACTATCCTATGGAATATATACATTCCTATCACGGTGTGAAATTGATCTCATATAGTTGCACTATGGATTTGTATAAGTAATGTCCAGTCATAGCTATGTTCCAGAACTGCTACATAACTTGATTTTGCATCCAGAACAATTAAAGACAAACAGTCAAACACTCCGTCTCTCCCTTTAAAGATGCGCTTGCGCCGACTAAGATCCATAAAAGTATCTCCAAGGCGCTAACTTACGCCAAATTATTGCTTTCCATTAGACGCGACATCTTCACCCAATCTTAGCCGGGATTTGTGGAAATCATCTCCACATTAACGGGTTAACGCCGGGGTCATGGATGCAATGATTATGAATACCTATGCCACACAAAATGCGCCCAAGTTTGAAGGTTTTGACAGATCACATTTTTATAAGAGTAAGTTACATTCTGGTCTAATAGGCTGCAATAACAAAGACAGAAACTTTTTTAGTTAGTTTAAATCTGTCGAATAAACCCTTAAAACTTGGGCCCGATGCAGAGGTAAAAAAAGGTTGATTCAGTTATTAAGCTTGTCCATAGCCAGCGATGACCACTTACCATCAGGTGGCCTGTCGCTTGTTTGCCACTTCGACTATAACTTCCATCGCGCCCGCTGACCTTCTCTAAGAAGTGAAAATGTTTGAGAAGTCCAGTGTGATAATAACAAAATGTGTCAAGATTACTTTCCCGCAATTATTACGATGACAAGAATGATCAAAAGCAAAAACTTCCACCCTCCCAACAACTCCCCAACAGATTTCATCACTCTTCAATCCAATAAATAACACTACGTACCATCCAAACTCCCATCCAATAAGAGAGGAACCCGAAAATTGCCCGAAAAATAAGAAATATATAAAGTTTGCTCAATAAACAAAGCGAGGCGAAGCGAGGCGCACATTTTACGCCTTCCATGACGTAAATACTCATTTGCAACAACAATATCCGATATTGAGTGAGGCCTGTCTCTCTGAGAATCGGTACACTGCCGGCCGAGATATTGGACCGCTGACCTACATTTCAGGTTTGGGCAATAAAGTTATTTGTACCTACTTTATAAAAGTGGTAAAGTTTATATGTTCGTAGAGGAAATCTCTGCAACTAATTACAATACAATACAATAGCTTACTGATTTTAAAAATGTTTCACTAATGGAAAGCTACAGATCAATTCGTCATGTGTTTTATATAGAATAATTTTCTTTTCATTTCAACTTGAAAACTTGATTTTAGAACTTCTGTCTTACTTATTATAGTATAATAAAACAAATATTAAACACTTTTCCAGTTCTGACAATACAAAGTTGTGTGAAAATAAGCGCTGGATTGCCCTTAAACTGGTATAAAACATGGTAATTAAAAACTTTCCGAATTATAATCTACTTATAATCTCTAAGATTGATATCTAAATAACTTTACGAGCGTTTTATTTTAATTCGACTGATTTAATGATAATGAATCAGATTAAATAGATAATTAATGGCAGTATGGCTTTAATTACTTTAATAGATGATTTATCTGGTCTCTAATGAATCTGTGACAAAATTAGTTTTAATTTAGTACATTTTATAGAGTTTCATAAACAATGTGGTTAAATGGAATTTTGGTGATCTGTATATTACGTTTGTTTCTTTGCAATTCAGAGGAGGATAACGAGCATGAATTCTGCTGAAAAATACGTGCGTACCAAGCATTCCATAAAGAGTGTATGAATTAATGCAGATTCCATTTAAATGAAAAAAAAAATCACACTCATAGCTTCCTAGAATAGCCTGTGTCGGGGATGCTATGGAACACACAAAGAAAATAAAAACTGTACCTACAACTTTACATCCGACGCTGTCCAATTATGCATAAAATCTATTGAATACTATACTCTATTTTTGAGTTTGTTGTAAGTACCTACTAATGTAATTAAAAAAACCACAAAAAAGTAATTCGAATCTCCAATTTAATTTGTCCCGCACTACACAAACCCGTTCATGTATATTCCCCGTTCCTCCTCAAATATATTTATCGTTTTGCATCTGTGCGTGGAGGCCTAGGGCTCCATCCATCCGGCACTTTACCGCCCTATGCAGATATTCTTATCAGCGACTGGCCCATCACACTGATATTATAAATTCGAAAGTTTGTGTGTCTTTGAAAGAGTCTTTGTCATTCTCAAGTTGGTTAAAAATGGAATTTGATGAGGTGTGAATTTGATGGTAGCTATTTAACATAGAATAAAATGAAGCGAGCAGTACATTTATTTTGTCCAATGGTCGGTGCTGTCTCCTATTTCGTCGAGTCGAAGATCCAATTTTTTTCGTTAATTTCTCCCACTTCACTTTTTCACTTTCACTTCTTGGCCACTGCGACTTCACAGGGAGTTATCATACCTCTCAATTTAGGTCCCAATTCTACCAATAACTTTGGCTCGAAGATCGCGCGTGGCGCTAAACCCGTTTTTCTCAGAATCTTAATTAAATCCCGTCATACTTTTCAATTCCAATTAATAATATAAAATTTATTTCTTACCCGTCTACTTACGTTCAAAGAACTAGTAAAGGTTCTATTTTCACGAATCTAAGTCTGCCTTGACTTGTGCAACCACATTATATAGGTATGTACCAAACGTTCAAGTTCTACTTTGAAAAATTGAGATTCCAGTAGCAAGTGAAACCGCGTGGCCCAGCCAGTATTCTTATCAGCGGACCGATATGATAACTTGGGCGGTTTAAGGCGGGCAGAGGGCATGAAAACTTTGAGCTGGGCGGGCGGGATTAAATGAAAACTTCATGAGCTCGTCTGATCAATATGATCTACGTGTGTTATCAATTGAATATTTTATTTGACTGAAGTTAAAGTTCATACTTTCTTGTGTATAAAGGGTTGTATCAAAATTACCAACAGAGAAGTTGGTAGTCAAATGCATAACTTAGAATGTTTTACAGAGTTTTACGTGGAACTATAGGAACCACTTCCAGATGTGGTTATACTTCTGCACCTCGGGGTTTAACTTGAATTTTCCGGGATAAAAAGTTAATTGTTAATGCAGGGTATAAACAACCTTCAAACCTCGTTCAAATCCGTTTAACTGTTCATGTGCAACAAACATCCAAACAAACGAATGTTTGTATGTTTTTTACTCAATCCCGCAAAAACTTTAACGGATTTGATTGAAAATTGGCACAGAAGTAGCTCCCATTTATTAACTCATCCACTACTTTTTATTATGGAATATCTGCTTCAAAATTGAGTTGCAAGATTCCACCCGAACAAACATAGCTACATACATGCAAAATCTTATAAAAATCAACAACTCTTGTGGTATCATCATCATCATCATCAGTGCACGATCTCGTGTTGATTTTTGTAGTATATTTTGTTATATTTATATAGGGTTATTCATAAAGGGTATGCTAAGCCGAAAAGGGCTCATAGTACTGATCATTATGAACAAGTTTTGCTATGGGACCAACCCGAAATTCGCGAAAAAAAAATCAGCTGTTCCATAGAAAAATGTCAATGACACTCGACAAAATGTATGGCACAGCTGATTTTTTTTCGCGAATTTTGAGTTGGTCCCGTAGTCAAAGTTGTTCATAATAATGAGTACTATGAGCCTTTTACGGCCGTTTAAGTTAAGCCGTTTAATACTAGTTTCGATAACATTCGGTGACCTTCATCAGGTGAGTTACAAGCGAGACGCGCTCGTTGACCACATTAGTTTCCATATTTAAAACTCTTGTGGTTTTGCGAATGAAAAATCCTGTTTTAAATAAACACGCAAAAACTAATCTATCCAATAACAGTGAAATTACTCCACAATTTGCCTGCATTCATTAGCCACCCAGCTTCAAGATTAATTACAGCAAGCAATGGAAGTGTATCAGGAGCCGATCTCTCGGGATCAATCTAGCCGCTATTCATTATTCGATTCCGTCACATACCACCTGGTGAGAGCTGGGAAACTGTGGACGTGACATAAACAGCGTCTACGTTACGTTACGTGACGTTTAACATCAGGCGAGCGATGGGCCATAAATATATAATATGTATTCTGATTTTTCAGGGCAACTAGTATCCTTGCAGGCTGATTCAGCTATCCGAACATCGAATATATCAAAAGAATATGTCAATCTTCCGAGATTTGACAAAATATTCCGGACATGACATGACATTTCGGAAGACTTCGATGTTCGGATAGCTGGATCAGCCTGCCTGCAGGTTATCACACTATTGCTATAACGGTCGGTTTAGCGATTTTCTTAACTTTTTCACAATTAAACTGGTATCAAGACTTTCAATGCCAAAACTGCCAAAAAAGTTACAAAAGTAATAGCATAAATAGAATGTATATTTTTTTCCCGGAATTGCGAAAAACAAGAGATTCCCAAGTAAAATTGAGTGTTACTTCTTTCTTAGAAAAATCCTTACAAATTATACCACCATGCTGCTTATACTATCAAAATATCCAAAGACAGCTTTAATCAGGCCAGAATCTTTTAATTTGCCACCTCCACAACCTCTCATAACTTTCCTACTTCTGTGTTAACAGTAGACAGATTGATGCGTTACTCCATTACCCCAGCCTGAGACCCTATTCTGGTCCGCTCGAGATTACCTCGGTCACTGTCGCTGCCATCACATTTCTAATGAGAGCGACAGTGACCGAGATCAAAACTCACTCGCGAGAATGGGCCTGAACGCTTCCGAGTAAACGCACCTTAATCAGGTCCGGCCTGCCCTTAACGGGGCTTCCTGACCTGCCTCCAGGCTATCAGCTCTCACCTACGAGTAGTGCCTAAGCTAGCCTCTTACCTAGTCTAAGTAAGTACCTTGGATATTTATAGCTTAGACGCGTAACCAAGACAGGTTACTGTAAAACACTTCCCTACTTCTCTTTAGGTTAATGCTGAAGTTCAATCGTAAAACCATGTTGGAGAGAACTTAGCGACCTAATAACATTGAAAACTTGATCAGCCTATATTATGAGTTGTGTGATTCACTTCCTATAACCAACGCCTTCGAATATTTTTTTGAACGGATTTGACTAGAATTGTCATATGACATTTTTAAATCAATTCGAAGATCCAAAATGTAACCTATAATGTTTTGTATAATATTTAATATACAATTTACAAACTTAAAACTGATCATTATTATAGATATTCTCTACCGATTATTGCTTATCGTACACTGAACAATTTTATCTTCCATCCATTTCTTGAGGCACTCGAAGACTTTATTAATGGCTTATGCCTTAATAAAAATAAATACCTAAGCATGTGATAGAACTGATTGACATTCATCACCGTTTCTCATGTCAAATCGCCCCATGATTGTAGGTACGAGTACATCACCATTGACATCATTATTCCATTGCTGCAGTACAATGGCTCCCACACTCGCACACTTTTCACGGAGTTCATCAAGTCCATCAGAGAGGTGAACCGTTCACGTTTTTGCTCGCGAACTTGACTGACATGGAAATGATCGGTTCATTTCGCTTCCCATGTCTCGGTTGAGTGAGCTAGTGTTGATTGATTAAGGGTTTTTTTTACACAAGTGTCACGAGACGATGGTCTCTCGTGCAGAGAAAAGCGCCACGCTTGGACGTAACAATGCAGTCGTCAGCATTTTATCACACAAATTAAAACTCATGTGTGAGTAAATGACACTCAAAACTGCGCTTCGAAAACGTCTTCCCTCTCAGACCCAAAAGTCACCTAGATGAGATCGCTCTAGCGATAAGACCGCGTTTTGTGCCATTCTCCTATGTTTTTCGATGTGCGTGATGTGCTTTCCATTTCTATAAACAATATTTCAATGATAATATAATTATTCTATTGTAAAAATTATCTGTTTATTTATTTTTAACTCATCACACTACGAGTATTACTTAGTATCGTCCATGTTCAGTTGACCAAAATTCCCTTCCACAATATTGTAATTCAACATTTTAAGTTCAGGACAGCTTCAAACTGCTCGTCACCTCGAGATATTAATTGCATCATACCGAATAACTTAATTCGAATGCCTAAGCTTTCCCATAGAAAGTACACGCACAGTTGGTCAAGGAAACTCATTTCCTCTCCGTTGTGACAAAGTGGCTGCGATCAGTCGCTGCATCGAGTGCGGCGCGAGATAGCGGCCGCGCGCGGATGCGCCTGACGTTGACGGACGGGCCGCAGGACTGCAGAACGGTGCTCTGGCCATATGATGCGATCAGGGAAACTTTTACACACATTACTGCTTTAAAAGGATCATTTGAGCGTACTATTTTAAGCAATATTTCTATGTACAACACTTTTTCCTTTACGCCCTGCGGTTCCAACCGCGCAGTGATAAAAAGTAGTTTATTTATCTTAGCACCCCTGACAAACAAGAAATTTTGCATATCTACACGTTATGCCTTTCTTGAACCATAAATTGATAGATAGATTACATGACAGTAAAAAGCGAAAAATTGTAACAAGCAAACCTCATACTTTCACATTAATAATATTAGTACAATAGTATAATCCAACTTCATCATTCCTCCCCCCCCCCCCTCCCCTCCGCCCGACCGCCAGAATTCCTTCTATTCTAGAAGGCCGTCGTATCTTAATCCGAGATAAGGCGAAGTTATCTAAAACTCCGGTTTCCGGTTCCGCTCGCTCGTCAGCCGGCAGTAAGTAACGCCGGTATTGTTTTCCGATATCACGAGTAGGTCAGGGCGGCTTCGTTATCAGCGGAATGAAAATGTGGAATATTGGAGCTTGTAACTGAGATACTTCTGGTATGCTCGCCTTCTAAATACGGGGTTTTGAAAATATAAGTTGGAAGGATTTATTCACTTTTCTCTATTACACTAATATTATAAAGAGGAAAGATTTGTATTTTATTTTTGTATGTTGTAATGAATAAACTCAACAACTATTGGACCGATATTTAAAATTCTTTCACCGATATAAAGTTACATTATTAGCGAGTAACATAGACAATTTTTCAAACCCGTGCAAATCGGGGGCAGGTCGATAGTAAAATATATAAAAAACCTATCTCTCATATTTTGACCAAGGCAGAGAAGTGTAGAGCTACTCGTATTTGGTCTATTTTTTTAATGTTGGCACGGTTTATCCATATCTAATTATCTTATAAAAGACTTTCCTTGAAAACCCTTAACTATGGATAAGGTTTACAATTGACGAAGATATCGTAATAGACACAATAAATGAAAATGTAGAGGAAACCAATAAAATAAAATGCAAGAAATGTAACTTAGTTCGTCTGAGCGGAGTAATTAGCACTAGTGTTAGAGTGTTTCCTCTTTTTTGCAGTAGATTCATTACCGGCACGTGTTTAGTTTAATCCGATAATGATTCCCATGCAGTGCAGGTCACCGAGCCGTTGAACTGCGCGTCGATCTTGCGCGCGCGCAATCGAGCGCGAAAGCGCGCGCATAAAAACGGCGCGACAATTACCCGTAAATCAATCACTCGCACAGTCGCACAATTGTTTTATAGGGTTGACACGTGCTTAACCTAAAACAACGTAATAAAAGTATAAAAATTTGCAAGATTTATGAAAAATAAATCTTGCAATTTTTTTTTAAACACGTTATTTAAAGTTAACCTGGCTATTTGAAGTTATAACCTCTATTTGTAACGTAAAGTGATGAATCTTGCAATAAAATCAAGCTGTTATTTTCAAATATCTGAATAGATTCTTTAGATTTTCCTAAAACACTCTTGATTAAGTCACCTTTCGATCAAAAAGGTACCATTTGAATTATTTATTCCTTTACTATAATAAAACACGGCTAGAAAATTATCATTAGATAACGCTATATTTTTAAACATTAAAGGTATTTACTTTGAAGTCCATGTGCGGACATAGGATGAAACATTCCTGCCACATATTCGTTTTACTTTAAACCAATTTGGTTAATTATCTAGTGAGTGCCAGCCCTACACGCACAGTTGCAACATGCTCGAAATTTGAATATTAATTACTACTAAACCTTCTCACTTGGGTTTACTTGAAAGTGTTGAAACTAGCTTACATTGTAATGCGCATATCATCGAGCTACTCGTATGTCGGTGGCTTAAGTCCGTTGACAATAAGTGTCATCATCAAGAGGTTGGTCGGCAGCTCACCGAACGTATCCTCTTCTATCTTTTTTTTTTTTTTTTTTTTTTGTTTACCCAGTGGAAATCCTTTATGGATACCACGCCCGCCCCGGGGGAGGCAGGGTGGTTATGTGGGAGTCTCCGCCCTGCGGCGGCATACCCACTAAAACCACTGGGGTATTCGGCATCCGCCTGAGATGGGGCAAGGTGGGGTCGCGTTAGCAATCGCCACCTCGCCCCGGCGATGGGCCCGATTAGGGCCCCCCGCGTATATGGAGGGGTGACCCTGTTCCCCAGGATCACCCCCCAGACAGTCAGTGTGGGGTCGTGCAGGCCGGGAGAGTCCCCCGACTCTCCCGGCAACCCCACTGCAGAGGAGCGAGGATACGGGCGAACCGCCTCCTCGCTCCCTCGTCTGCGCCGGAGCGGATCAGATCGGGCGTCGCCCTCTCCGACCCGCTCCGCGGTCTCCTTCTGCGTCATCACCTCTTCGCAGAAGGAGACCCCGGCCTGCCACGATCTCTCGCCGCCGAGCACGGCCTTCACCACGCTCGGCAACGAGAGATCCCGGCCTATGTAGGCCGAAAGCGTATGCCGTTGGGGGACCCCATGCGGCACACGCCTCCAGCGCTTCCCTCCTCCTTTCCTTGCACTCCCGACCGCAACCCACATGCGGCGAGGAGCACAAGGAAAACCCCCCTGGTGGCAGCAACGCCACCGTCCAAGCCATCACGCTGTGCCCTCTGCCAGTCAGAGGGACACGCGGATGGGCCCACCGTGTCGAGTTATTTGCCAGCGTGCGGTAATACTGCATAATAGCTGCAGTATTACCGCACGCTGTTGCCCAGGGTGCACCACGAGGAGGTTACCCGACCTAGCACCCCATCCTCTTCTATCTATCTTATCCTGAGCCAAGCGGAAAAGCTGTTCGACGCTGTTATGCTTGTCCACTCACAGATGTTTCAAAACCGTGCTTACAAAAAATATTTAAAATTGAAACCACTTGGTTTAACGTATCGATATAGGATTTTTTTTCATGTCGATGATTTACCATCAGGTTGTGTCAAAGAATTTTGGATTGGTTAGAAACTGACCGTTGGGTCAACGAAAACAATCTTTACCTAAAAGCATAAAATACGAGTATATGGTAGACAGCTATGTTTTATGCTAAGGGTTCTAAAGGGCACTACACATAAAACCTCCGGCACTTGTCAACGGGCTTAATTCCTTCATAATAACCAAAACTCTACAAGCAACAAACTCATACAACCTTTTATCGCTCCACTTTCAATGATTTTCCAGTTGATCCCAAACTGATTAAAAAGTATCCCAGATTGTATAGAATTGTTAAAACCTATTCCACTTTTAAAACCCTATAAAGTAAGCATGTATATTGTATAAAGCTATAATAAGTAGAGTTGAAGGTTGATTCATGGCCTCAAAGTTCAATGATTGCTGTTCCCCAGCGAGCGCGCGCGCCGGTCATCACAGGTGTGTAATGAATGCGGCTGGCTAACTGAGCAAGCTAGAAAATTTTTACAGAGAAACAACTCGGGCAGTGTGCGTCTAGGTATGGGTCGTAGAGCGCTGACTCTAAGACACTGCGTGAAACATTCTGATTTATTATTTGCAACTTCTTGCGCAAATGTCCGGAGATTCAAATTCAAATTATTTATTCAAATATGGGTACATCAATGTACACTTATGAATGTCAAATACATTTTTGTTACGAATAAATTGCAACACAATAAATACAATGTCAAAGTAATACAAATTAAAAGTTTCAAAAAGATTTGCGCACACTACTACTTATGCAACGAAGTGATCAATATATCAATGATCGCCAATCCTCAACGCATCTTCTACTCTCTAATCTTTGCTCTCACCGTCCGATATTAACGGCGCTTGGATGCATAATATTCTCCCTATATTGTTGCCTTATTGAGAACTGTTGTTCTGATTTAGTGTACTTAATAAAGAATTTAATAGTGTCAGTGACGAGCAGATTGGTCTGCCATATGTAATTATTTATGTAAAAAAGTGTCAGTTTTGGCTCTCTCGTGATGATTTTGTCGATGTTTCGATTTCTCACTAACTTAAGAAGGTTGGAATTAGAAGTTGGTAGTCTGTAAAATTTTCTTCTCAGCGATAACTGTAGGGATGAACTAGTGAATATTTTACGGCTTCACTCGTTGCTCCCGTCAGATTGTCTTCAATAGTAGAGCCTGTTCTTATTAAAATGATATCTCACTTCAATTGATAAAATCGTTTATGATGTGAAAAATACTTATTTATAAAACACTATTAAAATAACTCCTATAATAATAACCTGTCAATGACAGCAAGTAAAATGAAAACAACGCTAAATAGCATTACGTTTGTTGAATATTAAACTGTTCATGAATGCTATGTATCAACTGTAAAAATGGCTTCAGGGTGTTTGTTCTGCATAAACGAGCTGTAAATTCATACCGAGGTGGATATACAGCTTAGTCATTTAGTTAAGTACCTTTTTATTCAATTACATCTATCATTTAGTTATTGTTCCTTTGATCGTTAAAATAATTTAAACTAACGGCGCCTCGAGGTTTCACACGCTGTTGTACAGAAATCGTTTATGTTTTAGGTTAAAAAGTAGCCTATGTGTTAATTTAGAGTTAAGCTATTTTATTTTAAGCTATAAACATTATACATTCCAAAATTATACTTAAATCCGTTGAGCAGTTTTAGCGCGAAGAAGTGGTAAACATACAGACACGTTCTCATTTCTAATATCATTATTACCTATTCTGAAACTGTGTGCCAGAACACAGATGACGATAGGTTTTCTACATCTTTGAAAAAGTCAAAACGTAATTACGAGTATATACGTCCCACAGCTTTTATAAGCTTATGTCTATATTTTAATGACTGTCATATTCTAGATCAAGCTGTTCATATGACTCATATCAATAGCATCGCCAGCGAACTCTAGATTACTTTGTAAGTTCGAGTAGCACCCCAGCTCATAATTTGTATAGCCTATACCTACCGACTTTACTTCCATCGTAGGACATCAAACGCAGCCGCAGCCGATGACCTTTGCTGCCACCTGTCGGACCACACACCATCACACGCCACACATCTACCTACAACACCTAACGTATCTATACAGGGTGATTATCTGTTGGTAGCAATAGCTTACGGTCCCGCCGCCCGCTCTAAAAATGTATCTGACAGTTACCATGTCATCCCACCATCATCAACATCATCATGGGGTCATCAACATTTGAAAAGCGCAGCATGGGATTGCAAAAAAATTGCTACTGATCTACAAACTTTATTATGAAGATGGCACCTAATCATGATTATGATTAATATTTTAAAAAATCAAAAGAATACTACAAAATCTGATTGATCCCTTTGAAGTAATTAGGACTACTTCTTTTGGCGATTTCGGTCTTTGGTCCCAATTTTATCTTATTTTACATAATGATACAACGACCCCTTTCAGGCTTGCATGCTATCGATAATCACCCTGTACACAGCACGCCACATGGCTGTTTTGCATTCTACTGCACGTGCTCACCGAGCATTGCTATATTGCAAATTATGCTATTTTTAACTATCGACGAACCTGTCCCTCGGTAATCGTGCTACAATCTTCTACCACACCCACTATGCAAGTTAGCTTTCGTCTACCAATGTGTCAATAGGACAAGGGATATTTTGTGTCCGAGTCGTCAGCAACTCCGCTTAGCCTATCTGTTATGGATTGATTACACGTAACAAGTACTGTGACGAAACAGTAAATGGGCGCACTCGGCCGAGCAAACAAAGAGTGGTTCTAGCGACTGTCTCGCCTCGTCAAACTGTTTATACGAACCGAGTATTCGGCCGAGCTGTCTTGCCACTGTACTCGTTACATGGAATGAACCCAGTACATACAGTAATTGTTATCAAACAAATTATCAACATTATTAAATACCAATGTGGTTTCAAATATTCCCTTATTATTCGAATAAAGAATTTCATGTTTATTTTTATTCTTGTTTTACTAAAACTATACCGAATTTTATTGGGTTCATTGATTACGGTTAGGCTGTTTGCTGGTTAAAAGGAACAAAGAAACAGATAGAGAGTAAACTAGATATCGCATTTATAAATTACACTCATAGAAGTAGTAGTTAGTAGGAACTAAACTAACGCTCCTATTTTGTTCCACCAACTTCGATCAAAAAAGGGGTAGAGGGCCTCTACAAATCTCCCAAGCTTGCCAGTACCCAGATAAAAACTCCACTCAATATCGAAATTATCGTCGTAACTTAGCCCGGCTACACGATTACCTGCCGATAGCTGCTGAGATTAAGGCTAGGGATGAGATTGAGGCGATACTTTAAACAGGTAACAGGTATTTGCTATTAAATACTTTTTATATGTAGGTAAGGTACATAACTACTCGTATTAGGATGTGACTCGTTGGGTCACCCTTGTAAAGTATTTTCGATTATTTTTGTCGAGTTGAGTCGAGTATTTATCTTTTTTTTTTAATTTAGCTTTTAGTGTTTTATAGTTATTTCTGACAGTAGTGTTCAGTTTCAGACAGTTTCACGTACCTACTATACCTATTTATTTTTTACAACGAAAAATTGATGTCTAGTTTGACGTATTTACCTACTTTGCAATCAAACTATAGCCGGAGTCTCGGAGTATTAGACTCAATCAAACATGCTACTACTAAAATACTACTAGATAATATAACAAGTAAAGTACGGACAGTCTCATCACTAACTAAGGCTGCAGCCGAACAAAACTCGGCCGGTAAGTAGCAGCGGCTAGGCGTCTAATAAATTAGATTGCGGTTATAAACATGCGGCGTCGAGCCTCGTCATCCGATACCGCGGACATTGTCTTGGAACGTTCGCACTGTCTGATACCACACGATAAATACGAGTATGGACAGGGTTATAAGCAAATGGTATGCTAGGCCAAGATGGGCTCATCATTGTGAACACATTTGACTATGGAACCAACCCCGAATTCGCAAAAAAAAATCTAGACGACAATGCAGGATGCAATAGAAAAAGGCTATTGCAGAGTATGAAGATAACGTTAACTGCGAAAGCTTTTGAGATGTAAAAAGTAAACAAATTTAGACACGCCTAATTTCTGTTCGCAAAAACTAGCCGAGAAAATTAAGAAGCGAACCTAGTTAGAAACACACAGGACATGGCCTTGAGATACAAGCCCAATGAAGCAAGCTAAGATGCACTACGTGGCCAGATGGCGATGAAACGCAAACCTACTATGAAATAAAAGAAAAACTAAGATGAAGTCAGTGAGCTGATCAAATCAGTGGGCTGACCCTTAAGCAGAAAAATTTTGTGCTCCTGCGTGCATCTCTATAAAAGTGCTAGACAATAAAGCCGTTGCTTTACCTACAACCAGTGCTGAAGGTTTTAGTAAGGTGGACGACGATGGAAACGTGCATCAGGCGGGTGCATCCACACGGGTGCGTTCTCAGCGGCCGGTGGCGGTGACGGTGATCTATAGCAGATCAACGGTCGACGACTCCGAGTTACTCAGCGAGGGATACTCTTGCAAGCTTGGCGAATCAAACTAAATCAGTAGTTTTATCAGCCTTACTTATAAACGTTGCTTAGATTGATACAGACGTTATTAAATTTCTGCGCAAAACAGAAATGTGCAGAACTAACCAATGTCACTTCACTTTAAGCTGTTATTAGGTATCTGTACCAAAATGGCACAAAGGAACCCTTATGTCATACTTCCGTGTCTGACCTGCCTATGCCTGTATGTCAATTTATTATGTTTCTGAATATGTACGCGGTTGACAACCAACTTGCCTGTTGGTAAGCGACTATGTGATGTGTCTCCAGTTACAGATTTCTTAGGTTGCCCAAACTCAGAGGCTTCGACCATGGTCCAACGATTGTTTAATATAAATGCTTACAAACAACAGCTACACGTGTTTCAGAAAAACAGTTTTGTGTACCTTGGTTTAATGTCAAATATTTGCCATAGGTAGTGCACGGTTGCCAAATGCTAATCGCGGCCACCCATCCGAAAACTAACCGCGTAGAAAATTGCGTACCTCCTGTTCTCTATTAGAATAACGCCCACGCAAGCTATTAAACCTCACCTTTACAACCTTAAAACTAAAATTGATATCATCGGCAAAGGCAAAGCATTATTACTGAAAGGCGTCAAACATTGTGTAGTCAATTACCAAACAATTTGTTAGCATACAATTCAATACAATGGCCGTCGAGACAGGTGCTGTGGCATCGTTAGACCCACGACCTGCGCATTT
Source organism: Alcis repandata (assembly GCA_949125135.1). Taxonomy (NCBI): domain Eukaryota; kingdom Metazoa; phylum Arthropoda; class Insecta; order Lepidoptera; family Geometridae; genus Alcis; species Alcis repandata. The sequence continues at coordinate 637,147 of OX421226.1, read as the reverse complement.
GTTAGGCTGCCCAGCACCTAGCCTGTTAGGGTATAGCTCAATTTATTGGCACGCAAGCAGGTGGCTAGGTGCACGTAATGCCGTGCCGGTAAAAACTAATTTGGCTATGACAATGGTAATTTGTTTGCTAGGATGTTGTTATTAATGTTGTAAGTATTTAACCTTTTGTAAGTTCAGATAACAACAGGCTTAAAGGTGGAAGAAACGAATTTTGCAAGAGCTAAAGATGAGAGGCAAGATAAAACCTGCAACTTGAAATCTAACAGTAAAATCGTACACATTATGTAAGATATATTGATATCATAACTTTCAATAAAACTAAATACTGACTATCACGTTTCAATTTCACAGGTGTATCTCTTCGATGCTCCTGCGCATAGATAACAAACGAATCCGCCGATAAAAACTATGATGCATCGCCGCCGATAAGCCGGCCGCTACGGCTGACTACACTGCAGAATACTAGGCTAAGCATACGCTGAAAAACAGGAGACGCAGGACGCAGGCCCACGCAGACGCAGGTTTTGGAATGCATAAACGTACTGAGAGCATACCTACGCTGTAATGTAGGCACGTGCGACGCAGACGTAACTCTCCTGCTCTACGCGATATGTCTATCTCGCCTATTCTGCTCTGCAAAGTCTGTTCCATGCTTTGCTGCGTCACCTGCGTCTCAGCATACGCTCAGCCTTACTCCTGGATACACGGCAGTCTATCCGTCACCCGTCAGCCTCGAGATCGTAAATTATGATGTTTTTGCTGCGCCCGCGCACGCAAATCAGCACACAGACTAGTTGCTAGCTGACGATGAGCACTGCGGTTTGTATAAAGTAAAACTTGCCTAAGTATCTATAAATCTACATGGTTTTATATGCCTCCATTTTCAAGTAGGTATAAAAAAATAGGAAATTATCAAGACTGTTTTCATCGCTCAACTCCATAACGGTTGAATGAATTTGAAGAAAATTTTATTACAAGTTAGCTTAAAGCTCGGGCGCAGACAATAGAACAGCTGAAGACAGACAGCTAGAATTCTGAAGTAAGCAACGTGTTCTGAGTGCTCTAACCAAGCCCAGGTCTTGTCTTGTAAATGTCAAAAGCGGCAATGACCTGCAGTCATTGAGTGAGGCTTGGAGAGAAACCATTTCTACTGAGAAAGATATGGCCCTTTTTTCAACCTCACTTACATACGGCTTTACTATCAAACTAATTTCCGTCCCTTGTACCCCACAAATTTAGGTACTCCCACCGCAATCCAAAGTTCGCGCTAGTTAGTCTATGGCACACAGCGCTGCTCGCACGAGGGTGGGCAAAGCTGAGCTATTAGCATATTAATTATCGAATCCCGACCGATAGTCATGCCGCTTAGCTCGCGTGACTAGATCAACACTCGGTTCGCTGTCCTACAAGGGAGCTATGGTAAGCGATACAATAGCCTGTGGGTAAATGATTGTGATATCTGTAGTATTGTGTAGTAGTCACCGATCTGTTGTAATGGTGAAACATGAATTTAAGCTGCCAGGTTCGCTGTGTTAAATTTTAAACCGCTTTTAATGACGTTGACATTGTTTATGGTGTTGTTATGCAATGTTATGTTTATGTTGCAAAACAAAGATCGAAGACCCATAGGGCACTACTACTCGTACCGTTCCAAAACACCCTAAATGTAGTTACGAGTACCTCCAACGGTCATTAACCTGAATCTTATATTCGTCGACATAAAAATGGCTTACGTTATGTGAGAATGATTTCCACGATAATATAGAAAGGAAATCGTGCTATTATAATAACGCATCCAGTAAGTCATATTTCTGTTTTAAATATTTACTCTCACACCATTGACCATGTGTGTCATTATATATATCCATCAGGACACCACAAGGGTAACTAATAGTCTTGTAAACAGCTTATGTTTGAAAACGACTGAAGGAAGCGAGCTGATTTTTTAATAATCAATCAACTCCATCTCAGCAAATTACACGACGCAAGCCACACAACACAAGCTATGTCTCTATGGGACAGCACCCCACTAGGTTCGAGCAACCGCAGTCAGTTATTGAGTTTGTTTAGTGAACTGCTCTATTTATGGTAAACTGATATTGTTACTGTTGAACTGAATTACAATATTAACTGTCGATGCTGGAGACGTTGGGAAACAATGCTAATATAGACCTTAATTGGAAACAGGAAGAAACAGCTTGCGATACTTAACTGGTAATGCGAATAGGCAAGTAATTTGTGACTACAAAATAATGCTATTTCAGTTTGTAGCCATATAGGGTTATTCATAAAGGCTATGCCAAGCCGAAAACGGCTCATAGTACTCATCATTATGAACAACTTTTACTATGGGACCAACTCGAAATTCGCGAAAAAAAACAGCTTTTCCATAGAAAAATGTCAATGAAAAAAAATGTATGGAACAGCAGATTTTTTTCCCTTTTCGGCTTAGCATACCCTTTATGAATAACCCTGTATACTCAACTCACTTATTGTAAAAAAAATACGTCAAACTCAAAAATAAATCCAGAGAGTTTAAGACAATAAGACTTTTAGTTTTCATTACGATTATTTTTTAATGTATTTTTTTTTTATTTCGGAAATATTCGGAGTATCTTCCAATGACCATAGCATCGGCAAACATGCTCCTCAATATTGTGGACAACTATTTTCAATACTCACTAAACCTCCCAGCGAAACCGATCATGATCAATTCAGAACTTAAAAAGACCATTAGGTACTAACCAGAAACACGTGACATCACGCTTTGATAGTTTATTAGCTGTAATTAGTAAGTAAAGGTCAAAATGGCAGTTACATTTGCATGTCTCATTCAATAAGTAAGAATGCGTTTTTACATAAATGAGAAAAAACTACCTAATGATAAAACTCGAAACTACCAAGAAACTGACAAACAAACATTACCTTATAAGTTCAATTTTAATGAATTAATTATACAACTATGTGTTTAATGAATTAATTTTATGTATAATCAAACTTTTTTTCAATAAATTATCCTCGAGTGTCCCCACTATGCAAAAATACCTTCCTTCCTAAATTTTGTCTCATTTGCTTAATTTTGGTTCAGCCCTTCAAAGAATCCAGTTCATCAAATTCAGCCAATATTAAAAAAGATGTTTTTCCAGTCGTTTAATAAAAACAAATATTCACAAACATGCATTCTAAATTTCAGTTTCAGAGCACCGTAGACTCGACCGCGTTATCGACAGCCGTCAACCTGACAGTTGCGCTGTCAAAACCAGCTGACAAGAATGACGAGCTGTCAAACGCCGCCGCGTTCTAAATTTAAATAGAGAGATTGGCAGTGAAGTGATATGGCAGCGAGCGTCATGGTTTCCGCCGCGAGGATATGTGGATGTGGAAAGGTGGAAATGGATTTTCATTTGTTGTGGCTCAATGTTGGAGAAATGTTTTTATTAGGCGTTAGTCAGGTTTAGAACTCTTTCAGGAGTTTAAAAGTACGTGTATAGCTAGGACTAGCCAATTATTAATAGCGTTGTGAAAATGCACATACTTGCTTAGACAAAGAAGCACTAAATAAGGTCCGGTGTCGACTTTTATGATGTGACAGTAGATTACTTCAAATCTAATATTATATTTTAGTATAATACAATATTTAATATCTAATATAATATTTAAGCACCATATAAATGCTTTGAATGTTGAAAGTTGTGTTGTGACTAATAAGCAATCCTTCTCTTTCAATGTTCCATAGCACATGCCACGTTTCTTAAATGGACATCGGTCCTTAGATTCCTAAATACTTTTATCTTTCCCTTCTAACCGAAGATTTTTCCTTTATCCTTAATTCCAATCAAGCAGCACCATAGCACAGTTAAGGCGATGTCGTCAGGTGGTCAGTGCTGCAGTTAAGGTGGTCGGCGGACGACAGCGCCTTAAGTGAACGAACAAAACGACACAATGTTGATGTAGATTTACGCGACTCTCCGTGCTCTACTGCCTGGACTGGGAATGTGTGGAGTTGACGTTACTTTTCCATTGTTCTTGGTTGGTTGTTTTGGTTCTTCATAAACTAAATCAATTTGGCATAAAAAATTAGGATTAAAAACGTAGTGTCAACTGAAAAAATTATACAAAAAGTATTTCCGTGCTTAAATAAAATATTAATTCTCTTTGTAAAACTAAGTATGTAAACTCAATTTACATAAAAAAAAAAAGTTAATTAAGTGTGAATTATGATATCAGTACAAAATATAACCAGCATAAATTAAAAACCACGTATAAAAACTTCTAACGAGTCTAAATCTTTCGTACTACATTAAAAAAAATATATAATTAATCGACTTCTCCACAGTTTTTGTCCGCCATTCTGTGAGACAGGATCGCGGCTGCAGATACCTCGCCAGACGGTTTTTGCAGCAGTTTTTTATCCACTTTTTGTTTCATTCTCTCATAAGTACCTACGCTAATCCTACCGAGCTGACCGGTTGCATAGCCTTGATAACCTATAATAGATAAAACGGACACAAATTTTTCGCGGTTTTACTGAAAGGATTTTACATCTTCTAGGCCTTTTTTATGCTATTGAGTGACGAGACGAGTAAATCACTCGCCTGATGTTAAACGTCACGTTTACTCATAACAGATGTGCGCCACCCAGAATTTTGAATTCTTAAAATTTCAGACCCTGCGCGGCTCAGTACTGCGCTCGTCACCCTGAGATATAAGAATCTACTTTATTTGTTTATATTATATTTGCGTACTGCCCTCGTATAAAGTAGACTACGTGTAAGGCTAAGTAAGCTATATCCATTTTAAATACTACTAAGATTCGTAGAGCCGTTTCTAGCGTGATGAAGTAAAAAATACCTACACACGTTCTTTCAGTTACAAACTTTCGTATTTAGGTGTGTTAGTGTAAAGTCGGTTTCTCAAAAATTTACGCAATAACGATGATAAATGACATCCGAACTTCGATTGTTCGTGCACAACACGCGTAGGTACTCTGAAGTACATCCATCCATAGTCGTGCGGTGTGTGCGAAGAATGGTACCTAATAATACCTATAGTTGGACATGATTGGGCTCTTCATTACATAAAATCCTGTGATATAACAAAAATATCATTATAAATAGCTATACAGGAAATGACTGCCCCCTGACCAAAAACAGCTTTAGTGCCAGCGCAAACTGTGCGACTGCCGACTTGTCGCTGTATCAAGATTTAAATTTGTCGTTTTTATTTCTATAACTCGACGCCTAATGAGCAAAATATGTGTTTGACAAATAATATTTGTAAAAACAAGCTTTTATGGCATTGTCATCGGAGTTACACAGGTACATCAAATTTCAGTTCTATCGGACATCGGGTAGTAGTTCTAATACCTAAATATAAAGTAATTCAATTGCATGATTTGACCCAAAAAAACAACAAAGCAGCTATCGTAGTATGTCGCAGTCGCATGTTGCATACTGTGCGGAATATCTTACAACATGTCAAAACATTTCGATAACGCTGACAACACCATTTAAACAACAATAAAATAATATTTTACGACAATATTTAGCAATTTCAAGTAGAGTTGTCCACCTGACGCGTGGAGTCACCACTTCCTTATTGGAGACAGATTTACGTCAATCCTCCACAGGTGTCCGCGACAATGTCCAAACCTTACGCTAAAGATATCATAGTCTTATGTTACGTGCAATAAAATACTAAATCGACTTCAATTTAGAGAACTACTTACATCTGAGAAAATTGAGTAGGAAGGGCAATAGCTAAATGTTACGAGTTTTTCCGCTTGGGAATGGTTTCTTCGTATTTTATTGTGTTCTCTCATTAAATTATGTGTTGTTTGATCTATACTAATATTATAAAGAGGAAAGATTTGTATTTTTGTATGTTTGTGTGGAATAAACTCAAAAACTACTGGACCGATTTCAAAAATTCTTTCACCGTTCGAATGCTACATTATCCCAAAGTAACATAGGCTGTAAGTATATTTTTTTTTGTCCACAGCGAAGCGTGGCAGGATAGCTAAAGTATTTATATAATAATAGTTTTTTTTAATACATTTATATTATTTAGTGGTTAAGTACCAAGTTACAACTATTTTATTGGACAAAAGTTAGAGCATAAAAAACAGATTAAACACAAACCCAAGAAGCCAAGTCAAGTCAAATAGCACAAAAATAGCTCTATACAAAAATAACTCAATCGATTATCACAAAACATCTACAATCTACATAAACATCGAGTCAGTTGAGTAAAACAACGAAATATTAGCACTAATTACTGCAAACTGCAAAGATATTACACGCGGACACTAAGTAGACAGCCCGATAGCCAGCTGCCCACTGCCCATTGGCTCATTACAGAATTTCATGAGCACACGCATACGCGTTCCATTTTTGAATTTAAAACGCATTTCGTCGCTATCTGTCATCGCGAGCGGACGTGTATTGGCTCAGTCGATTAAATCTGCCAGTGCGGTGGCCATTAAAGTACAGGGCCTTAATAGGCAGTGATAACAACGGGGAATTAAGGTGCAGCTTACAGGTGTATTTGGAACTTGTATAATATCGAGTACTAATTGAGTATCATAATTTGTGCGCTCTTATTTTTTATGTTCTGATAATAAACACTAAGATATTTTTGCTGTAAAGTAATAATTATAATTGCAATCTTTAATGACTGTTGTATTATTTATAAAAGGTTAGCTATTAATTGCCTCCATGGCGCCTGAAAGTATCTTTTTCATAGAATAAGCATTTCTAGGAAGAACCAATTTACTCACGGCTTGTAGATATCCAGATTGGCGCATTAGAAAATTCCTAAAAATACAAATTCTGGTAACTCTTTTCATACTTGAACAGTTTCTTCTAAGTAAATACTTAGTCATCTTTAAACACTGTTATTTATATTAAGTATAATTTATTACGAACTAGATACAAAATAATTTCCACAATTTCCGTTCCTCCTTTTCATTACATCCAACATTCCTTTTCATAACATCTCCACTTAAATAGGTTTATCGCGTTTAAGGCCCGAAGTGGGCCTTCGATGGGCCTTAATAGGCCGGTAATAGGGCGTTAAGGGCAGGACGCGTGTAAGCCGCGTAAAGGGCTGTTATACAGCCTAATTAGCGTTTAGTAGCGCTTGCTGTTAAGTTTTAGCCTAACGGCAGAAACGGGGAATAGCCAGCGTGTAACGTTTCCTTCTTATACGACCGAATTCGAATTTCGAATTCTTACATAATCGAATCGTAATTCTCACTGACCATAGTTAATACCGCGGGCCATGCGTGAATGAGATTGACCCAAGACAATAAAAAATGGCATAAGGGAGAGGAAACCTATAGGGGAAGGGGAATATACCCAACAGTGGGTCGATACAGGCTGACGATGATAATGATGATAGTTATCCTGTACATAGTTTTTAGAAAAGAGTAGGTATGCTAAGCTGAACGGCTCATAGTACTTCTCATTATGAAAATCTTTTACTATGGAACCAGCCCTGTAATCGAGAAAAATAAAATCAGTTGTTGCATTGAAAAAAGTCAATGACACTCGACAAAATGGAACTGATGATTTTTTTAACGATGCATGGCAGGGCTAACCCCTTATCAGCCTAGCATACCCTTTGCTTATAACCTTGCGTATAAAACTTTTTGTGTTTACATCTCGATTGGTCTTTCTTAGAGAAAACTGTAGCCCGATTAAGCACAAAATTATAACTTGGGAACGAATCAATCAACCAATCAAAATCGGATGAGTCTAAGTGCTACAGTGGAACAAATTACGTTAGCTGCGATCGGAGGACTTTAAAAGAAACCAAGATTGTGGCTACTTAGTTTATTAAGATTAATAAAATAATTACAATTAGTCTAAAACTTAATTAGGTGAATACTATCTGAAGTTAAGAGTAGTAATGACTTGAAAACGAGAAGGCTTCCATCTGGTCATCTCGGTGAGTTGCTGAATCGGCGCCTCGTGATCGGTGCCTAGGTCGCTTGTGAATCTGGAGCACGGCCTATGCAGCGTCAGCGGTTCCGGTTATTGAGCAATACGTAACTCCTCCACCCGTAGATCAGCAACTATTTTCCAACTTGTAGTGAAAATATTGCTGAAAATTCTTCCAGTGAAATTTCCTGTAAGGGTGAGGTTTCCTTGAAGTTAAAATCGATGACGGTGATGAGCAGCGGCTGGCAAGATACTTCGTCGTTCTCGTTAATTATTGTAAATTCTGGTGTTGACAGGGTGCAGTTCGATGGTGAGGTTATGAGGTAGCTTCCCTGGAGTCGCTTGTACTCCTCCTTGCTGTCTTTCAGGTGAACTTCAGTAGGCCCAGGAAAGGTTGCTACATATTCCTTGTTTCCTAGTTGTTCCATGGCTTCCGTGTCTAGGTTAACAGTGGTGAGATTGCAGGTTGCTCCCAGTGAGTGGTGCGTACTGAGTTCCCGCGCGCAATCATGCTGGTACTTGACTCGGGTGATGATGTCTTCCACGCAGAGGTACTGCTTGTCTACCTTCGGGCATTCAGCCTCCATGTACGCATACACATCCTTATTGGTTGCAAGGAATAGGGGGGGGGTATAAGGATTTGGTTATACCTATTCGGAGCGACCGAGAGCTTGTATAAATCGAATGTCCCTGCGCTATTGGAATTTGGAAAACTATAACTGCTTATTGATGAAGTATGACCCGGGTTTTATAACAGTATGGTAATCCCGTAAATCTAAGCTTAATACTCTAGTGTCTCCATGGATTATCTGGAGTCTATCTACCTACCTAATGTATATATATCTATCATAGAATGATGCGTGCTTAAGGCGCGCACAAAAGCAATCTTTTTAGGAACTATCAAAATTGGTGAGCTCCATGCGGACTCGGAAAGTCTGAGTATACCTTGCGTCAGCGTTTTATTTATTTGATCGCTAATCTCCTGCCGATGAACAAATGGATGACGATAGCATTTTGTATAAACCGGAGCCTCATCGGTTGTACGGATTCGGTGTTTTATCTGGTTGGTAAAAGTTAAGTTTTCACCATCAATATAAAATACATCCACATATTTTGAACAAAGAGCCATCAAATTAGCCCTTTCTTCTTCATTAAGATGATCAGTGCGAAGTCGCGATAACACTTTCTCGCTATCTGGGGCGTTAATTGGTAACCGAACGAGTTTCCTGTTGTTTGCCGGAATTATGCTTTCGTACAGGTTAATATTTCGCGAGTCATGCAATAAAATTGGTGTCACCGCTGACCTTGTGTTTAGCGACAGCTGTTTTAAATCAATCTTTGCTTCCCATTTTGTAAGCAAGTCAAGGCCAACTAGTCCATCGAAATGGTTATGAAATTTGTATACGAAGAGTTTGATCGGGTCGTACTCATTAATTTCCGGAAAGCAGGGTACAGTTATCGAGTAGTCGTCTCGACTAACAGCATGAACATTTGTGACCTCAAACGGATCGTAATCCGATTGTACGTGGATACTGTCATGCACGTAGCTACTGCCATCCTGCTCGTAAGTAGGATAGTACTCATAGCTGTCGGTCCCATAGCTATCACCGTAACCGTCGTGATAGTCGGCATACCCGTCACTAGTGCACTCGTTTAGATTCATCTCACGAGTCCTAAAATAGTTTGTTGGTGGAGGGTTGCCGTGCCTACTCCAGTCATGTCCTCTGAACCTAGGCGCTGTTGGGGATAGTGCCCTAGGGGTGAAATGTTGCACACCGCTCATCGGTTTAGGGTGGAACAATGGTTGAGGTTGGAGTTGGAACGTGCTGCTCCGCGAATTATAATTTGGTGGCGGCGCACTGAACATTTGTTGCGTGCGCGTCGGCATCCGCACAGGGGGTTGGTTGTTCTGCCCTGGGTTTAGTTCAACTGGGGGTTGAGGTTTAAACTTAAGCCCTTGAGGAGGTGCGAGCATCGGTCTCTGAATAGGGGATGCTAACAACGGTGGTGGTGGTTGGTTAAGTGACTTTTGCTGTATAGGTATGGAGGGTTGTACTCTGTGGTACCTGGGTTGCGCGTCAGCATTTCGCTGTTGAAGATAAAATTTATACATCTCTTCCTGGACGTATTGCAACGCCTGCTCGATAGTTGCAGGTCGCATGCAACGTATTCTAGAACCTAGCGGCTCCTGCAAACCGCGAACAAAAGCCTGCATTGTCAGTTTCCTATAGAGAACTCGCTTCGACTCTATAGTAGTCTCTAAGCTTTCATGTAGCGAGATGTACGTCATTAAAGTACTACACAACGTTTGACAATAGTCATAGAATTCTTGCGGCGTTCTATGACCTTGCGAGGCTAAAGAGAGTTCATTATATAGCGCCGCCTCATCGCGCTGATCCGCGAAGTAGTTAACTAGTGATTCCCGAATCTCTAACCAAGTATCCGGGACGCCATTAGAGTTGATTATTGTTGCCCCCCGCCCGGTTATCTTATCAAGAATGCCGCTAAGGAGGCATAAATTCCTTAGCTCGTAGCCAGGCCGCGTGGACATATAAGTTGCTACTAGCTGGTCGCATATTTCAATGAACCTGGTAAGAATATTAGGGTTCCCGTCGAACTCGGGTACTGGGCGTAAGGCCTTAAAAATTAAATCGAGCTGCTGAGCCATTCCTATAATTAGACTAGTTGAATTATTTGAATCAACTTCTAAACCTACATCTCTAACACTATCTAATTCTATATTACGGCGAGACTGACGAGATGCAGTCTCCCGGTCGTCCCGATTTCTGGGATGAAAAATTTTGGAAACTTATAGGATAGGGAGGACACAAGATAGGGTCCGGAAGCAACACAAAAAAGGAAGTTTCTGCGTACTTACATGCACATTCTGGTTCCTCTGCGTATCGATTTCTGGATACTCGTCCCCGTACCGCGGCTAGTAGATCCGGATCCCAGATGAAGGCTTAGGAGCCTGTCAGCGACGAACGGTAGTCAGGTCGGACGATTCGAGATGCTGGAGACCGCTGCGTACTGACTCTAGGATCCTACCGACTGCGCCAATTACGTTAGCTGCGATCGGAGGACTTTAAAAGAAACCAAGATTGTGGCTACTTAGTTTATTAAGATTAATAAAATAATTACAATTAGTCTAAAACTTAATTAGGTGAATACTATCTGAAGTTAAGAGTAGTAATGACTTGAAAACGAGAAGGCTTCCATCTGGTCATCTCGGTGAGTTGCTGAATCGGCGCCTCGTGATCGGTGCCTAGGTCGCTTGTGAATCTGGAGCACGGCCTATGCAGCGTCAGCGGTTCCGGTTATTGAGCAATACGTAACTAACATAATAACATACGTAAATACATACAAACAAACATAAACCGACTGCTAAAACATAACCCTTTATGTTTACCGTAGTCGGATAATAAAGTCAAGATAGAGGCATTCTGACGTCAACAGGAATAGAGAGCGCGAAAGTGACACAGGACACTTTTTATCCCACAAAATTAACGGTTCCTACGGGACAGTTCACGTGATTCCAACCAAGGGGTAAGTAGAGTAGCTCCTTGCGTCAAAGTGCAGATGAAAATTGAATAGTACTCTCGAAGATATTTAAAAGCATCGATTTCGGATCACAGCAAATTTTACATTCTAAAACTAAAGACGAAGCTATTTTAGTCATCTATGCATTTAGAATTCAAGTGTTGCTAGCTCATTTAGCGGAAGGGTATTCTTTCACGTGAAGTAGAACTCAGAACACTTTTTTGGTGAATTTTTCGTTCATACCCAAGGTCCCATTTTGTCCTTTTAGTTAGCTAATCTACACAATCTTTTAGAGGTATAACATTATCGTGTCACAATGTTAGTTCATAATTCTCCGAAACGGCTTGACCGATTTTTATGAAATTTTATTTGCATATTCAATAGGTCTGAGAATCGGCTACTATCTATTTTTCATACCCCTAAGTGATAAGAGTTGTCCACTCCTAACATTATTATTTTTTTTGGGCAATTTTTTTATAATGTGGTTTATGTGGCATTAAAAAATACATACAACCCTAAATTTTCACCCTTCTATCACCAACCCCTATTTTTCACTAGAAATAATTTAGGGCAAAACAACGTTTGCCGGATCAGCAAAAATAAAAAAATCTAAAAAGGGAAAGAATCTGAATAAAATATTTTTAATTTTAAATTGAATTTTAGTGTCGGCGAGCTACATTCTTCTGTCACCCATATCTACCAGATCAATGTCAGATTTCCCTTTGATTGATGGTTTGATTGACGTATCGATGCGGACTGACATCAGGCTGATAAGCGGAAGGTCGAGTTTTACGCATTTCAATTTGACAGAGAGATATGCAGATGTTCCGAGAATGTGAAAATATTGGCGAGTAGGTACCTACTTAAGCAGGTAAAGTGTGAGCAAACTGACCAACCGACCTGTTCGCTGCATATAAACAACTAGCGATTTGCCCCGGCTTCGCACGGGTATGAAATATAGTCTATGTTATTCGCTAATGATGTACCTATTATTTTGGTGAAAGAATTTTTAAAATCAGTCCAAGTTTACATACAAAAATACAAATCTTTCCTCTTTATAATATTAGTGTAGAAGTGTAGATGTAGATGTAGAAAAGATCTCACAAACCATACTTAGACAAAAAGATAGGGCACATTCAGAATTCCAGACAACAGCTTACCACAAAGACAATTTCTAACTTTATGAATTCCATCTAAACGAAGCAAACTGGTGTGCCATTCGCCAAACTTATCCTTTCGCCTTATTAAATCCACGCGATACAAATTCAACACCAAGTTTTCTAATCCCGAATGCAACGACCCCAAAAATGCACGAAACACCACTTGGTCTTGGTCTTGCCAATTTATTAAAAGTTTCCGTTGATGAGCTCACCTTATTCCTTATTTGTCGGGAATTTGGGCGCGGCTGGCAACACTAACAGTGTTGAGCAGGAAACAGAGAAACAGCTGCAAAGTTTGAGAAATATGTTTGATAGAAAACGTCAAAAGCCTTTTTTACGAAATTCTAAACTGAATCTTAACATAGAAAAAGGCTGATCTTTTTTTAATTTCCACATATTATTTGTCGGAAATAGAAATACCATACAAACGACCGCTTTGAAACGGGTGACTTACGCACACATCATAACATCAATGTGTGCGTAAGTCATCACATCAGTTTGGCTCTACAAAAGCTATACTTCTGCCCAAATATTCCACTCGGTGCTAACGGCGCGACAACGAGCCAAGTTAGATTGCCAGCCCCATAACACTCCTCCCTTCAATCTAAGGAGATGAGAGGTGTTTTCCTTCTACCTACCTATCTCTTGCTCTTTTTGACGTTGATAATCTAATTTGCGCCGTACATTTTATTAATAAATAAGGAACGGAACGAGTTTAGTTGGAATGAGTTTTTTTAAGATTTGCTGAATTGCGGGTAGTTTTGAGTTGGGGATTTGATTTTGTTGTCTTTGGCCGTTACATTTCGGGTGGGTAAGGCTATTGTGTATTAATATTTGTACGTATTTATCGATACTTCCAGTCTGGCAAAGATCAGCAGTACTTTTTTAATATAGGTAGCTACAGTGCTACAGTGCTACTAGAGTTATGTGTAATTATTTTTTTACTTAATAATAAACAAGACTGGCGCTAAACTACTTTTTAAGCCTTTCATACTAGGTTATTTTATTATAAACAAGTTCTGTTTTTCAGTTATAAAATAATTATACATTACTGACTAAAGTCACGCACGTATCTAATTAGTTTTCATAAAAAGGATACGATTTATATTTTTCTTATTTATATTTAGCCATTTTGTAAAAAGCTAGGTAGATTACACTTTGGTTGGAGATGTTGTAAATCATTTAGTTTCGATACATGTGGCGCCATCTATCCAACGGCATTAGAACTAAACCTGTATTTGAAGCTGGACTGAAAGAAAACTGAAAATAAACAAAAAAGAGAGAAAATTTAAACTTGTAATTTACTGCAATTATTGCTTACATACAATACAATAAATAACAAAATTAAAGTTTAGGTACGAACGAAGGCAATAATAAGAAGAAATAAAATATTAACGCACTTGGAATAAAATAATTACTTCATGCTATTTCTTGCCATGTAGGTAAATAGATTATTAATTAAATCAATAATTATGAACACATAAACATAAAACCAAGACCCAGTTTGGGTCGCTGCGCCAGAGGAGTAAGTAAGTAAACATAAAAAAAAGACTAACGCTACTATTTTGCTACTTTACTTACTTACCTCAAAATTAGTATTTTTACCGCTCCGAAATACACACCATTCACTATAAAATTAACTTTTTACCTATAAGTAGGTAACTAAACGTCGAAGCATTTAAAAAAAATTGCTTCCAATAAATTTAAATCCATACGCATATTAATCATACAAAAATACACTTCAATTTCTAACATGGTTTGTAAAGTTTGTCCACCATTTTTCATTTTTTTTTCAATAAATGGTAAAGTTACGATACTCACATTCAGAAAAGTTCGAAAGTCATTCGATTTTCAAATCGCAAAGCGCGCGTTCGAATGGCGCGCCGCGAACGTGTACTGAGCATGCAATGCATAACAAAATTCTCCGTGGGGCGGACCGTAGGTTACTTCGGACGCGGTCGGCAAAACTCGGCAACTTCGGAGTCTTCGGAACGTAGCATGGCCGTCCGACGTTGAACTGAGTCACAACGCTGTTACGTTCTTGTTTAATGTTTTGTGTGATTTCTGCTGAAATAAATGAGCGGTAAGTGTTTTAATTTGCTCAGTTTTATGTAGATTTTGCAAAAATAATGTAAGTTTGTCGTTTAGTGCATAAATAATCAATTTTGGTATTGAACTTGATTGTGTTATTGTAAACAATAAGTCTGTACTTTACGGTTTGTGTTCGGCAGAACTTCTATATCTAAACAAAGTGCTGAGTATAAAGAAAAACTAAATCATATTCTTAGTAGTTTAGTTAAAATATTGCCTTTAAAATCAATACACAAATGATGATCTGTAAACATAACCTCAAACTTTGTTATATTTCAAGTTTTGGTCCGGCCGCCAGTAGGTGGCGCTAAACTAAAAAGTCACTCAATACAAATCCAATCTGATTGTAATTAATTTTATAAATTAAAATTGTCTTTCTATAAACCAAATTATTTCCGCCATATTTTTCTCCGTATTTAAAAATTAACATTTCCGTTGACTAGCTAGAACCTACCGATTTTAAATCCCAAGACACGTAGCCAACTAACCGGCTAAATAAAACAAAAGCACTTGTCCTGAAAACTCGTAAAAAATGAATCCGTCCAAGTGTCACCTTCTCCAGCGTCAGTGGCGACTGCTGCCTATTCTGTGGCGGGCTCGCGAGATCGTCGCCGAGCTCTGTTGATCCACTGCGACTCACTCAAGTAACCTCTTTTTGGTAGCGTTGGCAAAGAAATAGAAATAGAAAGAAGAAAATCTTGTTTCAGATGTAATTTTTATTTTACTTTTTTTGTATGATCTGAAATATGAAAGTAGTATCTTAACAGAGAGTAATGAAACTGATTTGACAAGGATAACGTGCGAGCTCCTTTAACTGGTAGGTACCTACGTTTCGTTTCGATATGATGGTGGTTCAAAAAGTTCTAGTTATTAAAAAGATAAAAACAAATGATGGTGTGGCAATTAGTACTACCTAACCTACTTACATAATAGCTTGCACCTAGACATTTTTTCAAAACTTTTTTTTCTAATTTATAAAAAGCAAAGATTCTTAGGAAATCTATCTGCTCTCTGATTAGAAGTATTATAGAATCTCCGAGAAAGCTAACGGAGTCCTGCGGACGGTCCCCACCGTCGCCGGGGGCCTACTTTTGACAGATTTATGGCGTGCGTGGCTGTTACTCGTACGCACTCTCCCTCCCCTCGCCGCGTCACGCAGTCACGAAAATTAAAACGTTCCAAATTCGAAAATTCCCGAATCCCTCACGATTAAATTTTATTTTTAACTAGCTGCGCCCCGCGGTTTCACCCGCTGTCCTGCAAGAATAGCGGAAAGCCGTTCAATTTTCTGGGGTAAAAAGTAATCTACATATTACCTAGGGCTTAAGCTACCTTCATACCAAATTTCGTCAAAATCTGTTTAGCTGTTAAATTGTCATCCATACGTCCATTACATAGCTGTCATTTGCGCAAAGAGTATAATAAGTCGTTTTGTTATTCCAAGTCTGATTCTTTTTTGTTATACCTCGTTTTATAGTGACTGATGTTTTATGTCAATTCACACTTGAATGCTATCGAATTTATTTAACAGAAATAAATAGTATAATAGGAATAAATAGTATCCTATGTGCGTTTCCTGGCTCTAAGCTACCTCCTCACCAATTTTCAGCCATATCGGTAAAGCCGTTCTTGAGTTATAAGTAGTGTAACATAACACGACTTTCTTTTATATATATAGATTTATGTTATTGTGCACCTGAGTTTTTGTTGGCTGTATGTTTTAATTTATGTATAGATGGGATAGGGTTGGTGATCGAAGATATATCGATAAAAGGTCCCCTTATAGGCAACTGGCTTGCTATTGTTATAGTCTACATCAATAAAAATTTAATCTTAAAGTTTGCACTGAAATAAAATAATAAAATAAAAAGTCTTTTAGGTAACTAAAATACACGATTCAGGCTGTGTAGACGATTGTTTTGCTTTAATAAGTATCTATGTCCTCAAACAATAAATATATTCTATTTAAATGTAAAGACGATTACAAAAGATTTATGGCAGTAAACTAACGCTAACCATGACGCATTTCTCCCACGGACAAAAACTGTAATTTACGGTCACTCAAACAATGGCAGTACC
This sequence comes from Alcis repandata, assembly GCA_949125135.1. Classification (NCBI taxonomy): domain Eukaryota; kingdom Metazoa; phylum Arthropoda; class Insecta; order Lepidoptera; family Geometridae; genus Alcis; species Alcis repandata. The sequence continues at coordinate 620,334 of OX421226.1, read as the reverse complement.
TAATGCATCATTCGTCATAAAGGGAAGATTACGCGTCACTCGACAGATTTACGACCAGTTGCATAATGGCACTCAAAAACTGTTGTTGAGTCTGTGCTCTGTGATACCGTGCTCGGTGCACAAAATACGGTTGCACAAAATTTAGCTGTGGTACCGCTTACGTACATCTTGAAAGCTTATAATTTTTAATGCTGTTATTGTAAGCTTAGAAAATGAACTGGCACCTAGTTCAAGAATATTAAGTTTCTTGAAAGTAGAGATTCAAAGATAAATTGATTTGGTTTTGACATTATAGGTAAGCATAACAAATGTTTATATGAATTTAATTTTGTTGGCAGTTTGGTTTCTAATTAATCACTCCAACTTAATTTTATTAAGTTCTGTTTAGCAACGTCGATAGGCCTGTAAGTAACTAAGTACATCTCACCTGACTGACTTGTTGACTGCGTACAAACAAACCGATTTCCGCTGCACGTCGCATGTGTCAGCTGGCCACTTGAATCAACATACAGGCTGTTAAAAAACAAACGCGTTAGAATGTTCTATTAAGCTAATTAATAATAAATCAAGAGGCCGGATTATCCGTGACGCGGCGGGACAAATGTTTCCGGTCGCGCACAGGACCGCTTTTATTTATTTTTATTATTTTTATTTACGAAATAAAAATTTATGGGCGCCGAGACCGCCTTCCGAGAGATTTAGCGAGTGTGTCATAGACTCGGGAGCTGAAAACTCGATCTGTGTTGAATTATGTACGCGCTTAATGGTTCCGCGGTTTGTCCGAAAAGGGAACCCTAATGTATTGGCAGGATTGTATTTTTATGATTTAAATTCATATTATTGGCAGAGACAAGTCGATTTGGGGACGTACGACAATAAATTTTAACATATTTTTCATTATTTACATCCCATTATACGTTACCCATTGATAAATATGATATCCGATTTATTTTTTGTTCAATTGTTTATTTATAATCTAGAAGAGTACAAAAATTAAATTACTCGAATGGTCAAGTGGTATGACATCAATTAAATAACATAGGTATATTCAAATGAAATAGTAAACTAGGTATGTATAATTAATTAATTCAAAAATAACCATGTAATTTTAAAACAGAACTTTAACTAATTGGCGTCATTTGCATGCAATTACGATCTAGTATTAGATACATTTAACTACATTCATTTTCACACTAACATTATAAATGTGAAAGTATGTAGATTGTAGATACATGTTTGCTAATTCCATATAGTTTTATACTAACCTTTAACACATAATTATTATCTAATGAACAGCCCATGCTATAATTATGAATTAATTTCGTAAAATACTTAGGCTGTTCAATTACTTTCTCACATTTTCTTGAAATATAATATCGTATATTTGACTCTTGCGTGTCATTAATACATAGATGGCGCTGATACGCTCACAATCGTTTTATTAAACGGAGAAAGAAACACAAACCACACTATCTCTCTCAATTTATCTGCAGCCGGCTAGCAAACAGACAGACATACATTTACAAAGCTCGCTTTATAGGTACTAAAGCTTTACAAGCCGCGGTACAAATTTAGTTATCCACCCACTCCGGCCGCACGATTATTTATAATAATAAAACCTTTTTATCCCATTTTGTTTCCGATTCAACATAAATAAGATATGTTATTTAAAGCCAATATATCACTTGACAGGTGGTAGGCAGGACTCGTTGTTTTTACACGCTGATTGATACTTAATGACATTGAAAATAAAGGTGGTATTGGCGTATCGTTGTGTAGAGGTAGTCAGGATGAAACGGACGGCTCATAAGATTTATACATATATCAAAGTAAGGCTTTGTGTGAATGTAGTGAGAGATTTTAATCAACGTCTGAATGCAGCGGGCTCCGTTCCCGGATCATGCGCGAGGCTGATGCCGGCAATTAATATGGAACGATTAATTAATGCGATTCCGATGTTAATGTGTCTCGAGACTTTAAAATGGATTTGGGTGCATAAGTTTCATTTCAGTAAATCAATAATTATAGGTAACTACTTAATGGTAATACCGACAGTTTTCGCAGAGGATATAATCATCCTGTGGGATGAGAAAATAATTCACTTATTGTTGACCATTCTTGAATTTTACTTCTTTAAATTTTAGGTTTACCAACCATCCGTAATTTCGTATACAAAAATATACATGGAAATCTGTTCTATTCATTAAAATATTTTGTACTACTAGCGCCATCTATCGAGATCTCTAGCAGTTACTTAACTGTTTTGTAGAAATTCAAATCTTGGAATATGAGTTGAGGAACGAATACTGTTTGGTGTTTGCAAAGCTGGATTTTTGAGAAATATAAAAAAAGGTGCCTAATTATTTGAAATGAGAATAGTAAAGGCTAGTGATGGGTGGTATCAGGCAGTGTCGATGCTCGGCGAAGTGTTAGTGAGGCGCGTTGCGTCGGCGGCTGGCGATGGCGGCGGCGCTAATCGATGCGCGCCACTGCGCTGTCTTCCGACGACGGCCATTACGCACCTTTATGGCCACCCGGGTCCCCCGCGCCGCTCCAAGGCGGCACATGACGAATCAATATGCCGCCAACCGACTCAACACTTATTTATTTGACACGATTTATTAGCCGAATGCCTGTAAACTTTTATGCCCCTCTGTTCTTTCTCCCCATGCGGGGGATGCTTTATGATGGACACGGCACAGATAAAATTCTATGTTTCTGCTATCGTCCGCATTTATTGGCGATCGTAACAGATGCCTCGTCATACGGAGCGAGTACTCCGACTGGAGTGCGCTCGGACGGCGGCGGGTGTAGGTGCCGGTGTAGGTGGCGAGGGCGATAACAATTTCTTTTTACAATTTTGCTTCATTAATTACCGTTTTATTTCGCGGGCGGTGCAATTAGCATTAGTTACTTTTTTTACCGTCGCAAGCGCGACTGCGGCGTAGAGACAAAATGTCGGCAGGAAATGTGTAATTTTTTCACAAATATTGCGGAAGGAAGGCGGTCGCTTCCTCTGGCCTGTTTAGATGGTTTTTATGCTAATCGCGGAGATTTGCTGGGTTTTCTTTTAGCACGACAATTATTCACGGTTTGTGGTCGCGGCTCGCCCTTTAAGAAATTAGCGGCCGGAGCCCAGGGGCCCGCAGGCTCTAAATAAACTGGGTTAAGTATAGTAACGTTGCGCAGCGCTCTCGTCAAATCTTCATGAATGACGGTGCGCGGGTAGGAAGCTATCTCTCGGCGCGTATTATGACTCGATATCTGTCGGAAAAGTTGGAGATATCTTTGAAATTTTGAACAGACTGGAACTGTGATAGAGTTGGGGACTTTATCATCCTTTATTATTGTAGCATATTCATTAGCATCTGTTCAAACTTTTTCTCTTGCGGTGTGTTAACAAAATATCTCAGCGGATTTTCTAAAACAACGATTACTTTTAACGTCCTTACGAAAGTTAACAAGCAAGCATGACCGCCGTAACGTTTAATGGTCACCACACATGCAGATATGCAAACTTTTATTAGTGACCAGGAGAGCTAACGACTTCTCGGCGATAAATTAATTTACCTATTAAACCTGCCCTTCCTAGCGGAAATAGAGTTAATTTATAATGACGATTGCATGACCTTTAACTTAGAAAAACGTACTCAAATGGAGAATAGGTAGAAATATTGGCAGCGTTAGTGAGTCATGGCACGACACCTTATGCATTAAAGTTTTTTCCTCGTTTTATTCATGTTTCTTAAGTTGTAGAAGCGGTTAGCTGGTTTGAGTCAGCGTAGTTGTCAATATTATTTTTGTTTATAAGATACAGTAGACTGGTTTGGTGAATGGTGATTTAATGTACATATGTAGATGACATTGTCTGGCATCATCAACATCTCCCATGACTCCAGCTAAGTTTTTCGAATTAGACTTTATCTCTTCATCTGCAATTTAGTGGTTCTAGCAAGTATGATTTGTTCTTGCTTCAAAAGTTTTCTATAATGTCGTCATTATTTCACTGAAGTTGCGAGATCTGAAACAAAATAAAGACTTTCTGTGAATATCTGATTGGAAACCCAGCTAGAAAAATCTCCCGGGCAATATTTTAACCCGACCGCAGAAGTAAACCATTGTGTTTCTCCGGCGGACCCAAACGAATTCCAAATTATGGATCTACCCGCGAGCGAAATGAGCGCAAAGTCATTTCGGGAGTTTCTCCCACGTGGAAATATATACGTTATATAATATGAAGGCCTCAGTCGTGTGCATGTAAATGTAAAACAATTTCATCCACGTGAAGGACGGAGGTTCTGAAGCGTTCCATTTCACACGTCGACGTTGTAACTTAGAACTTGTTCCCACTTTACTCAACGGATACGATTTTTTTATCGTCGATGCCGGCACTATCGGTGGAATGCCGAAGTTCATTACTTTGTAGAGATGACTGGTCAGACTTGGTCAGATAACTTAAATTTTGTTATGTAAAATATTCAGACAAAACAAACTAGATTTTAATATTTGATAGAATAATTTCGTCACCTGTCTGATGGGTTTATCGGAATCTCCATTTTAGCAGAATATTAACCAACACAAATAGGTATATTCAATAGACACTACCTAAACTAATCGTCTGACATTTGTCCGTGTCATTTGACTCACGCAGTCACGCGCGGACAAAAGTCGTTCCTTGATCGGACGTAGTGGGAACAGGCTCTCCCGCCCGTACTCGAATGCATAACAGACAAACAGGCTAATCCCGGCGTTATCGTAAATTGTCAGTTTATGACGTGCGGAACGGCCGCGGGTGCCGGTTGGAGGGGGAACACTTTTCTAATTTCGCCCCCTGCGCCCGTTTTGATGCGCTAATTCGTGTAAGCAGTTTCTGAACGTGCTTGTTTCGAGTTCACTTCAATTCGCCACGGATCTACCTTCGACCTCTCACTCCTTTACGCCTCCGAGATAAGATTTAATTTAGTAAAAGCTGGCGTGTCCGTAACATTGCAAGGTTATCGTCGGCTTTTACATAGAGTTGCGCAATTTACATACATTTGTTTGTTCGGTTTTTAAATTGGGGAATTAGCTGTGTTAATCGTGATGTTGTTTCGCTAAGGGCCCCAATTCGAAGTATTATGAGAGTTTTTATTATTTATTTACCGGCCGTCGCGCGACGGACGGACGGCCGGTCGATATTAATACAATATTACATTACGTATCAAAGCGCAGCGGCGATGGGATCGCGGCGCGGGCGCATCAGCAATTAATACTCTTCATTTAATCGATTCCTTCAATTATTCCACCTTGATATATGTTAATCCTTTTCTCGGCCTCCCCGGGATATTGTTGGCTATAATTACGTGGGAGGCGACCTCTATTGACAAGTATTGATGTTTTTAATCTGATGTTAGGATAAGACATTAGTATGCGCCCGTCCGTCCGGTTGATTTGTGGCCGGCGGCCGGCTCATTGCCTCGTAATTATTGGATTTCGGCGCGATATTTATTGGCATTTCTTCTCACAGTCGCCTTGATTTATCATTGGCCTGTCATGTGCGGGAGAATTATTGCGATGCGTGCCCGTCCGCCGAGAGCCGAGCCTACCTTAATCGAAGTGTTTTTTCGTTCGTTTATTAAGGGCAAATCCCGAAGGTACATCCAATACGTCATACTTCAATACGTTACGCGTTAGGACACATGATCACTTCCATTAAGGCGCGTCGTCTCCCGACGGATTAGCCGGCGCCGTCATCACCTCGAGTAATGAGATGGCGAAAATATTGGAAATAGCACGCGACAATAATAACCGTATAATGGGAAGCGTTCGCGCGCAGCTGTGACACCCGCACGCCGCCGCCAGGGGCGCTGGCGTCGCATCTTATCAGCTTGAATGACTAGAGTATAATAATTAAATTCATCTGTTCAGTATTATTACAATATCAATTCATAAGTATCGCGTGCTAGAAATTAATAATGTTTTTTTTATAATCGTATGGATGTGCTCAAAAACTGGTTCCGTCTAACTTAAAATAATAATGTTGGTAGGTAAGTCGACATCTGCAGTATACGTTTTCTAAGTATTTAATATTTTTCGCAGTTATAAAACAGTTACCTGGCTACTATAAGTAATTACTACAAGTAAAGTACTCTACGTAAATGATTATTAAAAAAGCAATAACGAAACAAAATTACGGTCATAAGTAGTTAGTTTTTAAAATACATAATGTATTTGCTTTATTACCCATTTACATTAATGTGATTATGAATTAACCTGTTGATGAAAATAATTTCATAATGTTAACTTAAACCAGAATGATTTTTACTTACCTTTTGTGAGAAGGTTGATGTACATTACATAATAATTTAATTACCCATTATCTCAGCCCATTTTTGTCGAATACACAAGTAACGCCATCTATTGTCACCTCACAAAAACTTTCCATCTACTGTAAATTCTATAAGCCACTTATTATTTTTAAACTAATTGCCAATATAAAACCTTCCTCGCATTTTCCCGCCGCTATTTTCCAGAACGTCGTATGATGGATTAGCGTCACGCGAGTATTTTCTTTTAAAACAAACAGAGTTGCACCGAGCTAATATTCCCTTGCCAATCACGCCGCTCAATTTTCAATTTTCTCGGGTAATAACCGCGTCAGCTACATAAGAACAATGTCGGGGAATTTATTGCTAGTTAATTGAAAAGCTGGATCGGAAGGTATTTGATCCAATTCTAAATTATGGAGGACTTTGAACGGCTTGAATAAATCTGACACTGTTCGACCTATTCAAAATTACATCAATCAAATGATAAAAACAATTGTAGGTACATCTTTCATCAAAACTAGAAAACTTAAATGAGTTGGTTATAGGTACAGTTTTATCGACAATTTTTTTAACTGAACATCACTAATTTTATTCGTATAATTTGTTCAAAAATCTTATCGAAATACAATTCTACTGCAACAATTATAACGTGAATCATCTAATCATTAATTTCGTTACGGACGTCATAGAGCAGAGTGGCGCAGTGGAAGCGTGCTGGGCCCATAACCCAGAGGTCCGTGGATCGAAACCACGCTCTGCTATGATCTTTTTGCATCTTTTTTTTTGAGTATATTTATTTATTTAACATTTTAAGAACCTTGACGTAAAATTAATACAGTCTTAATTCTAATAACTAATACTAAACTTAATACAGCCTAATTAGTTAAATAAATTTTTCAACAAGTAAAATTACATATTAAGTACATATTAAAAAATGATTGACTTATAACATTAAGAAGGTTTCTGTTGGGTCTTTTGAAACAGTATTTTCCAAAGTGTAACTAACAATTAATTAATATTAAGGGACGTCCCTATACTGTTACATAATTATATAAAATGTTAAAATTGTCTTAGTAAGTTTAATGAAAAATAAAATGAATTCAATTGTAAAAATGATGCAACTCGAAGGACACTACTTCCGAGTTGTATCATTTTGCACTGGAGGCACAGAATTATCATCGATCAGGATCACCCATCCAAAAAACTAACCACACCAACCGTTGCTGACAGCTGAAAAATAAATCAAAATCTCACAAAACTTCACTGAGGTAACGGCGGCGTGAAGAATAAAAATTATGAAAATAACCTAGCAATATTGTAAAATGTTTACAAAGTAGCGGAGGAAAGGCGCGCAGAGAGCAAACATCTCTCGTATCAGTCGATTAGCGCTGCGTCGCGGGAGATTTATGTTTAATTGAAACCCCGAGTTTATTGTGGCACCATGATTTATGCCGACGCGGACAGCCCTACTGGGACTAGTGATGTGACGAGTCAACGTTTTGGACTTGGTCTTAAAGAAGAAGATGAATAAAGTCATCAACAACTTCCTATATTTACTACTACTTACCTACTATTTTATTTGTTTGTCTTTTTATTTACTTCTGCCTACACCGCATACACCAACACATTAAAAAATTGAGTATCAAATAAAGACAAATGATACCGCAATAAAAGGTGAAGACATAATTCGTAGATAAGAGCAAAAAAATCTTAAAAAAATTAAATTAAAAAATTAATAACAGTTAGGCAAGTTGGAAACGTTAGTTAGTGTTTTATAGTTTCTAACTTACTAATCTCGTAAATACTGACAGTTTATCGTTCACCTGGTTGTAAATGCCGCGTTTAGTCTCTAACAGTTGCATTGCCACTCGACTTCATTGCACTTGTCGCAGTGAGGCACTGCACTGTGACATGCTACAAATGACAGGTCATTTTGCAGTGATATTTAAGCCCTTGACATGCCGTAAGTTAGCCTCAAAATATTAAAATCGTATAATTATTTTAAGACAATTTTATTTATTTGATGCAGTGTCGTACGTTTACGAGTATCAAGTGTCAGCGTTGGAGTTGGAGTATTTCATCTGATGACATAACTTAACTTTTTATCCATATTCTCTCAATTTATATGAAACTTAGATTACGCTACTTATTCGCCAATTATTTACCTATTTCTTACTTATATCCGCATATTAACATCTCTAGTTTTTTTTTACAATGAGAACTAACGTGGTCTAGACATGTTTTACTAAAATTAGCACGGAAATTGAATCTTACGTTTCATTGAATCGTATACTCTCGATAAACTTGTCTTAAGTATCGTACTCAATATAAAGTGAGTATTCCCATGCTAATTAGAACAAAAACTGTTTTTTTATCTATTCAAGTATCGCATGAATATTGTCTTCATCTCGATCTTCCCGATCTACCCTCACTAGAGCCTTTCGATCGCCATCGCTCACGGCTATGCGAGTCAATAACAATAGACATTGTTTGATTATTTACTTTCAGCCTGACCACCGGCACGTCTGCACGAGCGGAGAAACTGCAATATTCTCCCACCCGAGATTTATGATCATTATCCATATAATAATAAGCCTGATAACTACAATATGGGCCAGTAGAAACTTAACTTGGGAGTCTATGATCAACCTTAGACTAAAATAAAATAAATCATTTTATTTTAGTCTAAGTGATCAACATGTATAGTATTCTATACAATATTGCTTCTTCAACTTCTTAGCATTGCTTTATAAACAAAACCATTGCTTTTCGTGCATTAGACGGATAATAGTCAAATATTTTGAAAAGTGTGCAGCTTTCTTATCACTTTCGCACTGGTAGATCTCAACAAGGGTTAGAAACTAGATTGTTCGTTTTACTTTGGGCTCTTTAAGTTAGTTTAGGTTTTTATTCGAACACAATCATAAACTGGTTTAAATATACCTAGTAGATACCAAAACACATATCTACCAATTCAAATCTCTAGACTAAAGAAGTTGCTCTAAGATCCAGTGTAGCTAATTGTATCAGATATTTATATCTAGATACTTCATATGATAACATCTCAACATGTTTACTTAATAACTTTTTCAATCTCGGTCATTACTAAATCCTTCGGCGTACAATATCCATGCATTATAACTCCATATTCTTTATCCGAGCCTTCAAGAAATATAATTGTAACTTACCAACATGAAATCTCATTTTATTTCATTGTGGTACTTGTCATTCTGTGTATCCTTGATTATATTTATTCATAATCTCCATAAATATATACTTACTGGCATGTCAGAGATGATATTTATTACATATGTATCTACGGACACATCTTTATTACTGCTATATGAATAATATTATTATGAGCTCCTCGGACATGCAACAAAAACACGACGACATCTCAACAAAACGGACGTTTAACACGCACGAAATAAGAGCTAAAATGAAGGCCCTACTGGGTCAACGTGAGAATGAACGAGCGCATTCGTTTCCACAAATCCGTGTCAAGAATCGGCTCAAAAAAGAAAATATCCGACTGACACGAGGACTTATAAATAACTCCTTTTCACGTTTTATTATTTACTGGAGGCTCCTCGGACGCGTACGTAACGATGACGAATACAACGTTTGTAAAAAACCCTTTCCGAGTTGACGCGTGATATATTCGGTGCGCATGCGCGTTATAAAGCACGCGGCGGGGTGCGCGCGCGCCGAGCGCTGATTGGCCGCGGTAATGACTGCATGCGCAGACGTCCCGTTTACGAAGCACCATTGTGACGTAGACTAATGACGGCTGTAAGGTAAGCCAATGACGGATAGGCACCTCTGAACCTATTGTGTGTGTGATATATAGGAGAGATGTAGGTCTGAAATATGGCATCGTTTCGCGGGCCCTGCGTAGATTGCTAACTTGAAATTGAGATATTGGACGGATATAGCCGCAACAGCAAATACTCAACCGTACTTGCATAAGAAACTTGTTTCTTGAGTGGAAACTGGCGATAGAGATGTAATTTATATCCTCAATAAGTATAAGTTCTCTCATATCTACAAACAAGCAGGTAGACACATGAGGTAGACACAGACACATGCCTTTAATATTAAATATTTGAAAATTATAAAGATAACAATGTGCGAACAATTACTTACAAAATTATTTATTAAAGACGCAGACGGGTCCACGAGTCTGTCTTTACAAACTTCCTCATAACTCACAAATTCACAAAATTTAAACAACACTTTACTGCAAACCATAACATCACGTCATCGATTCATAATGATCTTGATCATGGTAATGACATCGAGTCATTGACATAATAATTACCTATCTTATCACGTATAATGTATGCGAAACAACAACATTGTTAATGTTTGTAAGTGGGACGCGTCAGATCACAACTTCCGTCCCGCTAATGAATCGGCTCGTCCCGCGGGACGCATACGTCGTCCGCGAGACGCCGGACGTGCGGTCAACTTACCAGCTAGCGGTGGACGAGATAAGCAGTCGTCGAAGTTACTCTGGTAGAGATAGAGTTCTGAAGTTTGAGGATTCTTGTCTTGAATCTTGAGGATCAATATAAGATAGCAAAGAACCTATGTTTTAACAAGTTTATGATGTTGCAAAACATCACTTAATTGTTGTAAAGGCGGCAAGAAGGCAAGGCAGTGGATGAGACTGGCACAGGTTCTACAGCTAGTACCTACGTTCTAAATGAAACTTATACTTGACAGTGGGTGAAAAATTATTAGTGAAAATGACTTTAGTGCTTTTTGTTAATGATCGAGAGAGCAATATAGACAAAGCTATAGCATACATTTCTCTTCCAGTCTCTCTCACGTCGTTTGTTATTGACAGTGGTCAATAACATCATCGCTGTCATAACCATGGCATAACACACTTTTGGGTAAAACCTTCCATCTCAAAAAACTCGGGTAATTCAAAAATCCATACAATAAAATACGAAGCTTGTTCGCTGTTCCCTCACACGGTGCTCGTGCAAGATTGATTAGTTGGAGAATTTGCCTGGATTTTAATTGATTAAGTAGATAAGTTGACCGCCGGTGTCAGCGCGTTATTAATACTCGTGATGTGTCCTATTCACTAGGACCTCGGAGAACCTCGCTTCTGATGAAATTGGCTAGTTTCCTGCTCGGGCTGATACAACTTTCGATTTCTTGATCTATGGCTTTGGCTAGGCGATTAGACGATTTTAAACTTGTTTTGTTGGATGTTTCTGATAAGCTTTTATAAAAAAATCTATCTAACTCAATCGAAAGGAACGACGTTATTCTAAGAGTGTACGATTTCTCGCTCTTTTGATGTCTATACTTATTGTTTTATAGCTTTCAGTTACATATTGTATTTGCATATTGAGTATGGATAATGTAATCTTTTACATACTCGTGCCGTCTCGTGCGTGCAAGAATGTAGTTATTTCTCAAACAATAATAACTGTGATGATTTCATTAAAAAAAATCACCTATTAATTTATTTTTCTTTGCGAAGCGTTTGCTTTCGTCAGTAATATGAATCATATATCAGACTAAGAAATTCAAATAGGTACATCCATCTACTGTCGTTATCTGTTATCCAAAGCAGTAATCATTGGCTTATGTCAGAAATCTTCATATGACCTAAAGTCTCTGATTTACAATTCACAAGGGCAAGCAACTCGGTTTACAAGACAAGCAATCAAACATTAAACAATCTAAGGTTATCAAAAGGAGCTAGGCTGTTGGAATAAGGTGGAATCAATTATAATTCCCATTAGGGCGAGGCGTGGACGCCTGATTTATGGCGTTATGGCGGGTGGAGGGGATCTAAGAATCGGACGATTGCAAGTGCAGCTTGTATCGCATTCCGTGTCCAATGATTATTTAATCAGTAATTATGATTATGTAATTGTTGGGCTGGCTACTAGCAAATGATTAGAAATGGCGAGCGCTTTGTTTTACTCAAAGAACGTTTCTTTGACTGATTTGTAAAGAAAAGCTACTTTTGCCATAGGACCATTTCGATACATGCTTTAGTATAAAGCTGATGCCTGAACGAAGCTTCAATCCATTTATCGGAATCTGCTTCTCGGCATGGTTGCTAAAATACACAAAAGCAGTCAGCGATAAACTTTTGAAAAAGTACTTCCAGGAGTCCTACTTACAAGACTTAGTCCAAGCATTCCTGTTGAAGATAGAATTTGAATATGATTTATTATTTCATTTCATATTTTGAAGATATATACAAAACAAATTGTAAATACCAAAATTACTGGATTATACTTACCCGACGCGATTTGAAGGCGAAAATACATTTGAAAACAGTTTGAAAATTTCAGTAAAAAAAAAAATGTATGAAAAAAGCCAGTGGTCAAGTAGCCAAATGAAATACTTGAATCGCACGGCTAAGGTGACAGCGGGGGCTGCACGGCGGCGCGGGGCCGATCGATGGCGGCGTCGTTATTCGGGCGACAGCCTTTGACGACGCCGCGGATCACTTGCATGCAGGCCGGTACTCAGCTGACTGGCGTTTCAAAAATTGTTATTGAAATTTTCTGTTTTTGATACCTAGATGTACTTGTTAGTTTAAAAGTTAGTAGCTTAGCATGCAAGTAAGTAAAACTAAATGGTATGCGAATACTCTGCCAGTTTTAGAAGAAGCACGGTCTTGTACATTTTTTAATCAGTATCCAAATATTTGGTGTGTTATGTAGTCTAGGGCAAAGTTCACAGAAAGACAAAACATTTAATTTTTAACCAACTGTTTGACATGTGGTAACTATACAGTTTAATAGGACAGTGATTTAAAAATATTTGCTCATCGTGAATCAAAATGAAATGTCGGTTTAGACGCAAATAAAAAAAGCTGCAAATTAAACTCGCTTAACAAATACAAATTACGTTTTGGTGTTAAATAATTATTATGTTACCCCAAAAAACACCCAAAAATAAATTCTAAATATGAACATTGTCTAGCGCCAAGTGTAACACTCCAAATTTTCTCCTCGCGGACACGTGACTGACGGACGTCACAACTCACACCAACGTACTGCACTCACACTAACAACCCGCAATCACACACTAACAAAAGTGTGTGTGATGACTTAATTTTTTGTGGTCATGGCATTGATATGGTCATGGTCACACTCACATTATACAGGGCTATTCATAAAGGGTATGCTAAGCCGAAAAGGGCTCATAGTGCTCATCATTATGAACAACTTTCACTATGAGACCAAACAAAATCCGTGAAAAAAAAATCAGCTGTTCCACACATTTTTCGAGTGACATTGATATTTTTCTATGGAACGGCTGATTTTTTTTCGCGAATTTCTCAGAGTAAAAGTTGTTCATAATGATGAGTACCTACTATGAGCCCTTTTCGGCTTAGCATACCCTTAATGAATAACCCTATAGTTGTGTACCTATAGGTAGATACAATACCTATATGTATTTGCAATCCTCTGTAAACAAGGCTCTCAATTAAACAGTACACTTTTTAGGTAGGTACGTTTGTACCAAATCTTTAATTAACATTTATCTACCTTCAGTCCTTCATAACTATTTATAAGCCTATTCAATCATTGGATTCTGTTTTAATTTCTGTGCCACTGGTTGATGTAAAGACAATGATGATGGTCAACTACCTATAGTAGATAGATTGTTATTTATTCAACCTTTATATGGTAGGAATAGGTCACTATAATAACTAGTTTGAATACCAACACTATGTTATTTACAAAGACTGATTAGTTTGTCAAAGCCACCGGCAAGATATTCAAGATCGATAAACTCATTCAGTAAATGGAAAGAGTAATAATTAAAAGTTCCTCGAAGCGAGGTGTAATGTCCATAATGACGTTAGCCGGCGACAGCGCGCCATTTGCCGGCATTCAGTTGTCAGCCGTCATTTGTCAACTGTGTGTCAACTGTCATTTGTCAACGGTTTGTCAGCCGCAATGGTGTCAGCCGGCGCGGGGACGATTGACGCGTGTCACTGCATCCCGTACTATGGAGACTCGAACTAGGCAAGCAAGTCGTACGCCTGATGGTAAGAGCCACCCGGCTTTGGCCCGCGCCAACACTGCCGTGGCTGCCGTGCGCCCAGACTCTTTGGGTTAAAAAACTGAACTGCGATTACGTTCGTCTATTTGAGATAGGTATTAGATTTTTCCTGAATTTTTTTCTCTGATCAAATCACACACCGTCACATGACTATTTGTAAAAGAATCGGCGTCAATAGCTAAATATTTCACAAGCGAACTCGTGGTAGGACCCCTCGCAGCCTGACGCCTGTGATGCGACAGGTGAGCGCAGCATTATTAACGAGCATTTGATTCACACCTCGCGGCCTGTCCGCTTTACTGCCTCGTCATCGCCGAGGAGTTGTCAACTCGCTCGGGGCGTGACTGGGGACCGGGGCAGTACTTTATCTTTTTTTTTTTACCTTTTCAGGTATTGAAATGTGAATTTTGGTGGATCACCGCTTAAGACTTGTATACTGTAGGAGACGTAACAGTATAGCTAGAGATGATGTGGATGACTTTTGGAGGGACCGCTTTAAGCCATGCCCTAGGCTTGGAAGTTTTGACACTTGCACAGTCACAGCAATAAAATGGCCAAAGTGGCCTTGTGACGTTTTAGCTGGTGTTGCAGCAGTTTAATCTATGTAGGCTCATCATTCACATTCTGCGATGCTTTAATTATGGGGTTACGCTACGGACGTATTCCGTCGCTTAACTATAACGTTTCACTTACCACTGCGATCTTCGTCTACTAATGAGCAATTTTTCCGAATCAACATCGTCTTCCTCATAAAATTATCGACTGCGATAGAGCATTCGACCTCTCTTTGATACTACTTGCTGCTCTCCATGTTGATGGTAATTTGGGTATCACTTTTAAAACACCCAAAATGTCATAACCATTACAGCGAAGGTTCCTAGTCCGCCTCGTCACCTCGAAGACTGTCATCGACCCAAACTAATAATAGACAATGAGTCTCGTCACAATGATTTATAGAGTAGCTGTCACGATGCGACCTGCCTTCATGCACGCGACTTCAAGGCAGTTTTGAATTAATATGCAAACGTATTATTTAAGTAATTAGGACTTCAGGTTGTCAGGGTGTAACTGTCTGTACCATAGGTTCGTAAAAAAAGGGAACACTAAGCCGAAAATGGCTCATAGTTGTTATTATTTTTAATAATTTTTTATGACACCTGCCGTGAAATTGCGTTAAAAAAATCAGCTGTTGCATAATCTTTGTAGTGTTATTGACATTTTTCAATGGAATATAATTTTTTTTTTTCAGAATTACGGGATTAAACGCATTAATTCCCCTTTGATAATTATAGAGCCCATAACCTGTTATTATAGATACTACTGTATATTATCTATCCTGTGACCTAGAGTGGAAAAGCTCATACTTAGTATGTGCTTGAGCCTCATACTTTTTCACGAACACGAACCTTCAAAAACTCTTAATTTAAAAATAATAACACATCCAAAAGCATCCGCAAAAATCTGATGAGAACAAATTAGTGAACTATTACTTCGGTTTGGAATAACGCTTTGCAACTTTGCAACTTTGCAATGCACGCATCAACTTAAAAGCACAATTAGTTCACGTTATTGCCCCACATTTCTAGAAGCATCAGTTGATTTATAACAACTGCAAAACAAGCGGAATACTTTCATAACTCAATCGCTGCAAGTTGCGAACCGTTGAGCTATCGATCATGGGAACTATTCACAACTCCCGCATATTTACCAGCTGACGGCGACGTCACCGGTAATATCCACCTTGCGATTAATAAGTCACCGCGGTTGTTATTACTTACTTAATCTGTGGCGTACCTTACGAAGTAACTATGTGATAAACAACACGCTGTGCTGTATTATAGTAACTGTTTAGTGCTCTTTCCCCAGCCCTTGGCGATGTCTCTGTGATTTGTTCGAGTCACAAACTTTCCGAATGCTCATTATTTAGACATTCTTATTTTGTAACTGCTTAATTATAATAGTGTCTAGACAGGTATTAATAGCTTCACTCACCCATACTTATCTCTAGGTTCGTTTTTAAACGTCTGATTCCCTGTAAAAATATTCCTATTCTCGGTGTTATCTTTTTGCAGTTCATCGATATTGCTAATTTATCTTATATTAAATTTCTCAGATGTTGTCACCGCGTGAAGATGACGACGACGATACTCATCTCTGCATCAAATGCAATACTACTATCGTTGGCCTGGATAACTACGTCAAGCACAGAAAAGAACGATGTGGCAAACCCAAGACCATAGAGAACAAGTCTGATCTCCCACCGATCGACTCACTAGACCCCGCCTACAGCTTAGGAGCTGATGTTTTCTTCCAATCATTAGAATTGCAGAGCAGCGTCAAAAAGACTTCATTATCCAGACTGACTCCACCCATACCTATATCAAAACCTAGTTTAGATAGAAAGAGCACGCTGGCTATTGCATCAACATCACGACATATTCCTCGCATGAGTCCC
Organism: Alcis repandata; assembly: GCA_949125135.1. NCBI lineage: Eukaryota > Metazoa > Arthropoda > Insecta > Lepidoptera > Geometridae > Alcis > Alcis repandata. The sequence continues at coordinate 603,516 of OX421226.1, read as the reverse complement.
CTGGAAACTAATCTCAGAGGAGAAGACTGGATAGGAGGCCATACGCTAAGAATAAGTGGCAATGAAGACAATCAAACGAAGCTCATAAACGCCGTGGCAAGTATTAGTGGTGCAGCCAAAAAGGAAACTAACTCTTCCTACACGATAGGCTATAATGATTTTAAAGGCGATGACGAAAGTGACGTATCTGAAGTTTCAGATGAAGATGACGAAGAAGAACACGTTACAGGTGGGAAATGGAAACCACCTCCAAATTATACAGGAGGCAAATGGCGACCTGATTTTTCGGAACATGAATGGGATGACCAAGAACCCACAACGACGTGGAAGTCCCTTCTACCTGAAGTAGACCGTGATGAAGACTACGATGCTCCACCACCTGGACATACGAAGGGTAAATGGGTTCCAGGGGCAAATGAAAAGACCCAAATAATGCAAACGACTATTCAGACCAAAGGATCAGTCCAATACTGGTGTGGTCCTTGCAACAGAAGACTTGGCTCTCGAACTATTTACGACAAGCATTTAAGATCAAGCTTGCACTTAAAGAAAGTTTTACCCGAGCATGAACTAGAATTTTCTGGTCATTTGGAGCCAATGAAGATGGGCGAAAAACGCACAACAAGACCTTCGAAGTTTGTCAACGACGGTATTTATTCTCAAGTTGAACGAAAGAAAAGACAGAAGAAGGAAGTAAAGATGAACGTCAAAATTGATACTAAGAGGAGAAAACGGAGGGCCACTTTCGTTCACTGCGCTGGTTGTAATTCTCGAGTGAGAGAATATTTAATGGGAAAGCATCTCATATCCCATTACCACTTCAGAAAAGCAGCAGGAGTGACCAGTTCTGTATATCAACAACTTATTCTGGATAATATTGAAGCGATCGTTCATCAGTCTCCATTTCAATGCAGCCCTTGCAAATTTTACACCAACTTGCTTCCGAACTTTATGCACCACTGGTACTCAGATGAGCACGAGTGGAAAGTGGCTTTCATTGAAGGAAACTTCTGGTGTTCATTTTGCAAATTCGAATGCGGATCTTCTCAAGAAATGCTGCAGCATATGTCCAGTTCTGACCATGGCGAAGTGGTTGCTGTTATAAATAGATCTATGCCAATTATCATTCGAAAGAAAACCGTACTGAAATGTGAGACTTGCTCTGAAATTTTTCGGTACAACATAGAGCTGAAAATGCACAGTCAGAAAACTGGTCATCCATTGGTTTACACAGCTACAGATACCTATCAGGAGTTACACAAGTGTCAGCATTGTAAAGCAAAGTTCAAGACTTCGCTGACTCTTGCAGCTCATTTAAAATCTAGACACAAACACAAGACTCATCTATGCCTGGTCTGCTCCAAGACCTTTGACTCTTCAGAGGAAGCCAAGCGTCACCGACAGTCGTCTGAACACAGGATCAATCGCAAGGAAATGCTGATGAAGCAGGGTGTTATAACGAAAGATTTAAGGAAGAAATGCTCATATTGTCCTGGTGATGTCATGGTAAAGAATATCTTGGTTTTGAAGGATCATATCAGGACATATCACCCCGATGTTAAAAAGACGTAAGTAATTTCTAATCCTTTATATTTTATTTATTGAGACTTTTCTCATTATAAACCTTTTTTTATCAGGTGTCCAAAATGCGGAATGGAGTTTATCCTTTCGCAAGAGGTGACCAGTCACATCAGAGCCAAAGCCTGCAAGTTTCAAGAAACCTCTGTCTCCTCAGAGTGCTATTGGAAATGCAGCCAATGCCTCTTCACCACTGACTCTCAGGCCGAGTGTTTCTTCCACGAAGTCTTGCACGACCCTCCACTCACCGAAGTTAAGAAAACTGGGGACGTAGAAAAAGTGGTACAAAAGTACACCTGTCCAATCTGCCCGAAGAGCTTTAGAAAAGCTTCGTTAAGGCAGCATTTGAGACAGCATACTTTTGAGAGACCTTTTGTCTGTTCCATCTGCAAAGCCAACTTCACCAGACAGACCAGCCTGACCAACCATGTGAGGCATGACCATGGGGATAGTTCGCAGAAGGCCAAACCGACGACAGCTTTAGTGGGGGTTGAAGAATGGAACTGCAAAAAGTGTCTGCAAGTTTTTTCAGACAAGTAAGTTCGAAATTTCAAATCTCTATGCTATGACACGCCATATCTTTCTAATCTGTAGACTCTATACAGTAAGTAATAACTGCAAACTCTCTCAATGCCAAAAGTGTTTTCTATCCTTATTTTAAGTCTCAAATTTTAGTAGTTTGCTTTAGTTCAATCTCCAAAGACTACTTCGCAATATTACGTAAAAAGTATTGTCATTTGATTACCATAGCCAGTAGCTAGTATAGCCACAGATCTATAAATCATCCGATTAATTTATGAAGATTAACATGTTCATCAGACTCCTTGTAGGAAGCGCGTACGAAAATAGCCGCTGCATCAGCGCATCAAGTCACTTGTGCAGCGGATGCGCGGCGTGTCACACGTCACACTACTCCTTCACAAATATCAGGACATTCATTTCTTGACACGAGTCACACTAGTCATCGCACGCGAGCTATCAAAGCACAGAGGAGGCTACAGAGATACAGCTCAGACACATTACGCCGAAGATTCAAGTCAAGACTCAGTCGGAATCTTTTTTGTTGTCTGTCGGTTTTTTTTGTTTCTCGTGCAATGTTGTGACTTGAGATTTAAGGTTCTAGGTAGATACCTACACAGTTAAGTTCAGTACTGTAGGATACAAGGGTTTGAACTGTGAAGCTGTGAACTCACAAAACATCTAACCTAGAACCCATCTCTTTTAAGTTCCGGAGAATGACACCGCGTCGCTAGCACAGCTGCTCCGATATCAACAACCGCCAAGCTATATCAGATTCAGATGTTTTTTTAGAGAGCCTAAAACCTTGACAGCAAAGCTAGCCTATCCTATACTCACTGTTGCTCGACTTTTGTAGCTGTTTCTCTGTAAGCTGTAACCAAAGATATTCTACTCTTTGATCAAAGAGCGCTCGCGCATTCCCGCGCAGTGTTGCCAGCGTTGACATTTTTACATCCACGACGATAAACTCCCGGATGCGCGGTATTTTCAGCGGATCAAAATATTGATGGCAGAAAGAGATAATGCATCTAACTCGCTCTGATTTTATTGTTCGCACGTGCGCTAAGTCAGGGATTTGTATCCTAAGTCGTAACCTATCTTGTGTGGTTCTGAAATTATATGTCGTTTGTTGATTTGATGACCCGATCGGTTTAGGAATAGATAGTTATTTATCGTAAATGTAAATTTGGTAAAGATGAGATACAGAAATAAATAAACAACTTTGCCAAAGCCTTTGCCTTTGCCTTTTGCAAAGTTGTCTTAGTCTTCACTTATTCTGTAAAAGGAAAAGTATACGATTGAAATCCGAAAAGGAATACATATTTCTAGTTTATTCTTTTTATATTCGGTCCAGCGTAATAATGTGAATAAGTACAAAAAATGCAAAATAATATATTTTTTTTTTAAGTATCGAACGGTGCTGCTATAGTTGGCTGTGGCAACTTTGAGGACTAAATGTTATTTGATGACGTCAATAATAAATATTAGGTACACAAATTTTTGTATTGCTGACGCCAACGTTCATACCACGTTGAAAACACCGGTTCTCGTCCGATCACCGAAGTTAACCCTAGAAAGATAACGTTATTTTTTTGTACTGAAAAGATAAACATGCGCCTGAGAGGCGCACTATTTTAATAGCCGATTTTTTTATGCATGTCAATTATTTTTATTTCATTAACTACTGTAAATTGTTGAATTATTAATAAGTAAATAAAATACATAAGTGTTGTCATTATTTTTTATTTAAAATATTAAAATTTTTAGGATTTTATAAACCCTCAACAAAAATGAACAAAAATTAGAAGTCTTCTGTACTTAGGTAGAAATTTTTAAAAATCGGTAACTTTTATAGTGTTTTTTCTTATTAACTAATTAATTATAATGTAATCAGTCTCAAATTAAAAAAAATACTGGAAAAATCAATGGCTAAAGACAATTGTTATACAAAAGTTACACGTTGGCGAAAGTTACACAAAAGATAAACATGCGCCTCCCGAGCGCAACGCATCGCTCTAACAGCAAAACTGTGGTACTTACCGAACAGAAGCGGCCGTCTCTCGGGAGTGTTGACCGACGACTGAATTGGCGCGAAAACACAAGCTTGTACGCGCGTCGGTAACAAAATGGCGGCGAAATATGTATTTCGCGGGCGCCTCTCAGGCGCACGTTATCTTTCTAGGGTTAAGCAACGTCGGGCGCGGTCAGTACTTGGATGGGTGACCGCCTGGGAACACCGCGTAATGTTGGCTTTTTGCTACTGCTTTTCTTTTGTAACATTTTTTAAATAGAAAGCAATTTTTAACCGACTTCCAAAAAGGAGACGGTTCTCAATTCGACTGTATGTTTTTTTTTTCGTTTTGTTAATATTGTAGTTTACATTTTTTAACAGCAGAATACATTAAAAATCTTGAGTTTTATCGGGTTTGAGAACTATGACGAAAAAAAACCAGCTGTTCCACAGAAAAATGTCGATGACGCTCAACAAAATGAATGGAACAGCTGATTTTTTTCACAAATTCCGGGTTGATCCCATAGTAAAAGTTGGTCATAATGATGAGTACTATGAGCCCTTTTCGGCTTAGCATACCCTCTCTGTATAACCCTGTATAAAATTAAATAAACTGCTCTGACCAGCTCTGGTATAAAAGTTTTTAGGCCTCCTGAAGACCCCCGACATGGCTTGACGGTTGTTATTTTAATCTTTAGGTACTTAATTGACAAAACCCATACTTTTTTTCCGGTTGATTGTCTGTTTTCTTGATAATGGGCATGAAGTAGCTCTCTAAACGTGCTAAAGAAGACCCGTAAAGCCTGAAGCACTAAAACTTCCGCCGCGTCCTTTATCAGCCCATTCGCATGTAAAGTCCGGCCGCAGGACCGCATGCATCAACTAACGCTTCATTGTCCAAGTTGCGTCGTGACTATTGCGGAGTACAGTGCTGCTGCTTTGGCAAGCTGCGGCGATTTTAGAAGCTACAAATACTTTTGAATAAAAAAATTGATACCTAGTATTTTAAATCTCCGCGGCTTTGTTGCAACTTTTCAGTTTCCACACACATTTTTCCGAAATAAAAGTTTTTTTCATGATGCTCATTATTTAGTTTCTAAAACTATCGATGCAGCAGTTTGTTGTGAACAACAAACTGCGGAAGAACAACCGAACAATTGCTGAGATTTTTTATTGTAGGTACTGTACTGTATGTAGAGTGCTGCAGTGCTGCTTCGGCAAACTGCGGTAAATGAAAGAACTACATGATTATTCGTAGTCGTTATCAATGAAATAATTTGTATTAAAATTTTGACACATCTGTCGCCAACGTTCATACCACGTTGAAAACACCGGTTCTCGTCCGATCACCGAAGTTAAGCAACGTCGGGCGCAGTCAGTACTTGGATGGGTGACCGCCTGGGAACACCGCGTAATGTTGGCTTTTTTGCTGCTACTTTTTATTTCACTTTTTTACAAATAAAAGTATATATTTAGTCATAATGTTCATTATTTTCATATTTTGTTTCTAAATATCATTGGTTTAATAGCCGCGCTGTTGTGAACATCGCCCTGAGAAAAAGTTTTGGTTGTGATTGTGAACACCAAAATTGTACAAGAGCAACGATTGATGGAGATACATAAACTCCTTAATGTTCACACCAAAAATTACTGACAAAACGATCATAAAAGTAGTGCAATAACTGGCGGTGTTATCGCTAAGAGCGATCTCTTTCAGTTTCAGGCAACCTTAGGATTGAGAGACGAGATTTTTCGTCATACATAGCACAGTGCTGCTGCTTTGGCAAACTGTGGCGATTGTATAAACTAAAAATCATCTGTGGTACATATATATATTACGAAATTTCATTTTAACTATCGCCAACGTTCATACCACGTTGAAAACACCGGTTCTCGTCCGATCACCGAAGTTAAGCAACGTCGGGCGCGGTCAGTACTTGGATGGGTGACCGCCTGGGAACACCGCGTAATGTTGGCTTTTTGCTGCTACTTTTCTTTTGTTACGTATTTTAAACCGACGAAAATGAGGTTTTGTACTATATTTTTTTTGTTAATGGAAGAAAAACATGAAAATATCCGAAATCTTAGGTTTCAGCCTAGTCAAGCCGCCGAACTATACGTTCCCGCAAAGACATCGAGTCTAACTCCTGAATACTCCTGATGATCTAACTTGGGCGATATCTTGTGCGTTATGCTGCATTAATGCAGCCCTAGAGTGCTTAGCGGCTGCGGTGTCGCCAGTCGCAAGACTCCCGGGTTATAGGGTGATTAAGCTTCATGTGTTTTAGATACCTACCTACACAGATTATGCATAACATAACAGTCAAATATGAAACTTTGTTTAATCTAGGTAATATGTCTGTCTGATATCCTTGTATGTTTGTTAGGGTTTCTATTTTGTTTGTTTTGCGAACAACCGCATAAACTGCTTGACCGATTTTTGGGATTGCAAAGTCTCGTTAGATTTGTTTTGGTATGATACTCGTACAGATTACTGATCATTGCTAGGCTGGACGCAACTTCGAGCGCATCACGCATGTAAGCGTTCTTTGGAAAAGAATACCGAATGCGATGGAAACAAGTCACAGTATCCAACTCAATAAAACTTAAGTATTCCCGTATTCATTAGTCATTACAGCCAAAATGTGCTAATACCGCGTTAGTTTTGATAGCAAAACTGTTAGTGACTTTTTGCAGTTAGGTACATAATTAGTTCTTGCACTAAGCCGACGATATGGAGTAGAATACAGCGTGTTCTTTTTTTTTAACAAGTCCTCGTCTCAGCTCAACTCTTATAATCCATACCGCTGCTGGAATACCAGGTCTATGCTCGAATATTAACTGAGATTAACACAATATTTAGATTTGTCAGTCCTTTTATTATACCTTATACCTACCTATATTTTGTTTCGGTTCCAGAACCATAAAATCTCGGCATGTCTGCAGAGGTCCTGGAGCCAGAGACCCAAATGGCCTCCAGTGTCATATCGAAGAGTGTTCCTTCGTGGCAGCGAGCGCCGAGCGACTCGCCAAGTAAGCGCCTAAGATACTTTCGAAAAGTCGATTTTTCTACAATTTTTACCCGACTGCTCAGAACGTTGCTAACGTTTTTTTTTTTTGAATGTAAATATATCTGCATTTTTGTATGTCTGTTCCTATGTGACCTACATCAGCTACACCGTATAAACGACTTCCAATAATATCAACCAATCCAACTATACCGGCTGACTGGTTAGACACTTGACATATTCTAGGTTATCATAGTACTCATTATTATGAACAACTTTTACTATGGGACCAACCCGAAATTCGCGAAAAAAAAATCAGCTGTTCCATAGAAAAATGTCAATGACACTCGACAAAATGTATGGAACAGCTGATTTTTTTTTTCGCGAATTTCGGGTTGGTCCCATAGTAAAAGTGGTTCATAATGATGAGTACTATGAGCCCTTTTCGGCTTATAGTACTCTTAACCCTTTATGAATAACCCTGTATACATACATTATATTTATTTTCATTCTGCAGTTTTTATTTAAAAGTTGTCTAAAGTGGCATCTAGCAAAATTCTTTCGTACTACAATGACAGTTACCTACTTATCACAACAGTGATTATTAAACCCTGACAAGACCGACGGGCAACGGAAGCTTTCGCAAAATATCAACAGATGGCGCTTAATCTAATCCAAAACTTTCATGCGAGTGGAAAGATATTGTGGCCTATGTAATAATTTGTTGCAGCTGGCTGATGGCTGCAAGATCTTTTTACGCTATGCTGTGTTTTTCAGACATGAAAAAGGACATGGAATCGTTCCAGGACAACGCCACAAATGTCTACAGTGCCCTTTCCGAACCAACCAGGCCAGCCATTTGAAGAGGCACTTACAATGCCACAGAGGAGACAAACCGTACGCTTGCCCGCATTGTGATTTCACATGTGGAAGTCTTGTGAGTAACAATTTTAAAACTTTAACTTTAATTTCCAGCTTCAGTTTTTGAAATAAATCAAAATCTAAAATACATGATAATGATATTGATTTTATCCAGAAAATGCGATGGTAACTCTTTTAGATTTAAATGTAACTCTTGGAACTTCTTGTTTGCTCGCGCTCATTTTAATTCATCAAACGGCGCTAGATGGCGACACCCTAACACTTGTGAACGAAAAGATTAAAGTCCAGAAAACAAGGAACTATCCTTTTTTTTATCAGAATAAGTCTTATCTAATAAAAAATGCACAGATGCCGAACGTATTTTTTTTTAAATAACTTTTATGTACCTATTTATATTTTTCAGGAAAATCTTCGAAAACATGTCCTTCGCAGTGGCCGCCACAAAGATGTTTTCTTGTACCAGTGCAAGCATTGCGATTTTAAGAGCAACATGGCCACGGAATTGAAAAAGCATCTAACTAGCGATCACAGCGACGAATACAATGTGAAAACTGCTTCGGAGGCCGCCAAAACGCATCTGATGAAAATCGCAGAGACGTAAAATTAGAACAAACGCACAGACGACGGAAAGTCGGCGGAAAGATTATTTACCCAAGAGAGATAACACAACGAAAAGTGTCTTTCTATCGCTCTTATTCTCTCAGAATCTTGGTATTCGTTCACAAAAATAGTTCTTATGCCTTTCAATGAACAAAGTTTATAATACATAATGAGTGAATTAAGCTGACTCTAAAAATGTTAAATATAAAAATTCTTTGAGGAGATAATAATTTTATTCCAACTTCGTCGGAACTGCCTGCGATGAAACTACGATAAATCAACCAAAGCAAAGCTATGCAGGTTTGTCAAACTATTGAGCAACATTAGACCTACCCGACGCGGCGACGCCACGTACGTCTACGCCATTGAAACAAAATAAATCTCCTATATTTTGTAAAAAAAAAAAAAACAGCTATGCTTAAAATAATGAAAAGATTTCGCATCGGAACACAACTGTCAAATTTTGTTGTCTATGGTTCTGGAGATAGTGTTGCCATATTTTGTAATTACCCCGAAGTTGAGTAATCCAGATGCGGAAAAACACTTTCGACGTCATTGTCAAACAAGCATTCTAATATAATTGATGAATTATATAGCGTTTCCTGTTCCGTAAAGACAATACATGTCAATTAACGTAATTCTATTCTAATTGGCTGACTAGACTTAGAGCATTTGATGGAGACAAGTCTTCTAAATTGCATTCCCGTTTGAATTTTTCTCTTCATTTATTGCTTTTTGGGTGAAGCTTGCATTTAAAAATAATAACTGTGTGATGTTAAAGTTTTGACTATCAAGCGTAGCCCATGATTTCAAGTGTTTAGAATGACTGGAGAGATTTCACAACGCGGACGGGCAACACAATTCTCATTTCTATGAGCGGGAAAAATCAGGCAGAGAAAAATCGACAGCGGTCGAGATAGGTTGTACTGCGGAGTTGTGAATTTATTGGTAAAAGCAATTATTATCGATCGTTTATTACGATACACAATAACAATCTGCACATAAATTAAAATTCTTTTGAATTCTAGCTTAAGTAATAAGTTAAAATATATATATCACTGTAAACAAAGTCAGCGTAAACATTTTCGGTAAACAATTTGAATTTATGTGAATAATGTGTGATAGTCTTCACATGGTGTGCTGAAATCAAGCTGAAACGCCGAACATCGATTGATTCATAATGTCACTAAAGGTGAGTTTATTTGAATTATTATTCTGACCTTTTTGGCTTGCTAATATTCTCTATGTAGGTATTTATTTGAGTTTTGCGTGGGCGAGTAGCCGGTAGGTTTTATTATACATATATTAAAAATATCCTCCTGGGAACTTTTAAAATTACGGTGTAAGTACATTAGTAACCCTAAGTATTACGTGATATTAATATTTAAATTATATTAATTTTAATCTATGGCTTTACTAAATAAAAACAAGCTACCTGCCAAATATTTGTTAGCCGCTTAAGTTTTATGAACACAGAATATTACAATATTAATATCACTTCCCAAAAAAAAAATAGTTTAAAATTTCACATCGGGGAACACTTACACTACCCCAAGAAAGTACCTTAGTCGCTTTTCTTATGAGCAATATCAGTATTTTAAGTTTGTTTTGAGTTTATATTCTACACATAATCATAGAACAAACCTATGTAGAACTAAATTGACATAAAATTTATAATTTTATGTCTTTGCAATTTTTAAGTAACAGATGGAGAAATAGCCAATTTATTATTGACCTTGACTATGGTCAACTACGACTACTCCGTTAAGTATGTCATGATAGTGTCTGTCAAAATTAGTCACTTTGTGCCTATGCTATCTATCTATTCTATTCTATCCTATCTTATCAAATTTCTATGTGATCATCATAATAAACAAACTATGAGCGCTTAAGGAAAATGTCTTCAACTATTTGGTAATTTATATTAGGTAAGTAATTGTGAAGTATTCTCTCTGATCTTTACTTATTGCAGTCAAATGAATGGCTGTAGGCTTACCTCGGGAGGTTTTGTCTTGCAGTAGTACATTCATGGCTAATTTTAAAAGTAATTAAATAACTATAAAAAGTATAAAATAATCATGAACTAAATCACTACTTTTCATTTAAGTAGTTAAACAAATAAAATATTAATATGTTAGATTAGACTGATGCACATAGCTGTAACAATACTTTCAGGTAAGTTTCGAATCAAAATCAATAATTGTTATGATTATGAATATTTAAACAAAACAGAATACAAGTAAGCTGGCGGTAATCAACAAAATTAGGACTGCAGTACCCTGAGTGCTGTGTGAAAGAGACACACAACCTTTAAAAGTTTAAAAAAATTTACAAAAACAATGTAAACTGCTGGATTTTTTTCCTAGTATTAGAAATACAAAAAAAATTGGAAAAATGGTGGAAAGTCACCCTGTAATGTACTTTTTTCTAATGGAAAGTCTCAGATATAGAAAGTTGTCTTAGTAGCAAAAAAGTTTCAAGATTTAAAATACCAAAGTTAGCTAATATTATTAGCAAAAAAAGTACATTAGAAAAAAAGTACATTACAGGGTGACTTTCCACCATTTTTCCAAACAGGCATGAAGATGCTTTCCTATATTGCCATTTGCAATTATTCACCCATCCAACTGGTCGAGAATAACTAACTGAAGCCCTATTCTGGTGCGGTCGAGATTATCAACCAATCCACTCCTATGACATTTCTGATAAGAGGACACACTGCCCACATAAGCCCAAGAGCGATATCCCAAAAAAATTGAAATCTGATTTTTTACGCAACAGATGCGAAATTTTTCAAGCTATCAAATGCAAAACTGTTTTTTTTGCGACACCGCTCTTGGGCTTAGGAGCGCAGCATAGTGGCTGTGATATTCTCGACAGTGGGAAAATGGAGGCGGCATTGCCAGAGGGTTTCCGTACTTAGCTGCAAAGGTTGCAAAACCTGTCTGGATCACCGACCCGATGCTCAATCTAGGGTGTCTTAACTACCGGTTCTACTGGTTTCGCTTCTAAATACAGCATTTAAAACCCAATTTTAATTACTGCGAAAAGGATATGTCGTAAATAATGATCTGAGACAGGTTTGAAGTTTGTTTTGACAGTTAGGATCTTCTTATAGCTTCGCGCAGGTGACAATTTTTTTTAAACGCACTGAATTACTTTTGGTCACATAATTACGTCTGTTGGTAAGCGACTATGTGGCCGAAGATAAACCACGCAGACTTAGAAGATAACTATTCTCTCTGACCTTGAAAAGCCGAAGAATATATCGCTCAGGAAACAAGGAAACCAGCAGTTTGTTTCATTCCCTGGCTGGAGTAGCTTAAAAGACTTCTTAAAATACTAACGTTTTTTTTATTATTGTTAACATCATAATCAAGATATACTTAATAGAATCAATGAATAATCAAGATGCAGCTACACTAAAACCTGGTCTCTACCATTATTAAAATGTGCAGCTGCGCGCCAATGTCGCTGATAAGGTATTTTATACTTATCTTCGTCCCCATTGTTGATCGTTTGAATCTGCGAAATTCTAAAGAAATAACTTGAGGGGTGAGCAAGATTTTTGTCCATTGTGCTTGGAGTTCTCCAGTTTGAGCAATAAATATTCACAATCGTAGCTACAAATATTTTAAGAGAATTTGCATAACAATCGTCCAGATATCGTCATCAGTCAAATTAAATTCATCCAGACTGGCCAGACGGCCGCTATTCCATACTAAATAGGCCAAATTAGTAAAACCGTAATTAACTAGCAAATAGAAGAAGCACTGTGCTGTGTAGAGTCGTAAAACGCAACGTATCCGTAACGCCTTCAGAATGGCATCCATACGCGCCGATTATTATCGCTTACCATCAGGCTCGTAAGTTTGCCACTCATAACAACATTTTGCCGTTTTGTTTTCGCAGAAACAGAGCTTGAGAGTTTTATATCCTAGTAATCGTGCCCAATCTTCGACTATAATCGTGTACAATCACGTGATATTGTAGTCAAATTTTGCCTCGTTAAAAAATAATAATCTTGATCTTCTAAACTAGATAAAAACCTTTTACGCGATAACTTCGCATCCCTTCTTACCTTAGCACTTAGCATATGCAGTCACAGATGTAGCTAAAAAGGTATACGTTGTATATGTAGCTGCGCCATTCCACACCCCATCAGCCATTCACTGCGCGTATGTCGACATTTAGAAATCTGTGCGGCCATCTCGACGCCAAATGGGTCGTCTCAAAATACCGCCAGTTCGAGCAATAAGTCTGCACTCTGTCACTGTAATGTAAAAACAGAGAGTTAACTAAGACTTCAGAAAAAATATAGTAGACTGAAGATGAGACAAAGACCATCAGCTCTTTCTCTCGGCATGGGAAGGAGTAAATAGCTCAGTGATTGCCGCTCTTGGATTCCACGTTAAATGTGTGGGGTGAGAAAATGTGGCTCCTGTCGCCAAACAACTATCTGTGTGTGAATCGGCCTCGAGCAGACTCATTTGAAAGCTAGGAGAAGAACGGGATTCCGGACTTAGCAAAATTACTGACGACTACCATGCGAACTGCCGTGTACCTATTGAACCTTACATTATCCCAGATTGCATAGTCCTGTCTTCAAGCTAGTTAGTCCCAGTCAGTCCCGAGTTGCCACTCTGCCCTTCTCGTGTCACCTTCCCCGCTCGTCTGCGCTGCGTCTAGACGGTCCTTAAATATTGCACAAACATCAAATACCTCGACTGAACGTGGAGAAGGTTCACTCGGTTGGGAGACAGCCAATATTTTAAGGATAAGACTTTGCAGATAAATCGCTATTTATTGCGTTCTCATTCTGTCTGGTTGAATCAGACTGAATAAACAACACATTTTTCTTTAAGACACACATCCCCAATTCCACATGCATAGTTCACGTAAGTATGTATAATTTTGAACTTGATTTAGCATAGCGAGCAAAGAAAACCCGTGTTGATTATTTCGATAAATTCTAACTGGTCGTCTTGGCTTCATTTATTTTCACTTTAAAATGCAGTATGTACTCGTATGTCCTTGGAGTTAGTTTCCACGAAAGGTTTTATTATAATCCTGCCAATAAGCCATTGCTGGTCTAACTATAACAATTTTCTGTAATAAGATATAAATTACGCTATTTCGTGATGTCGTTTACATTTTTTTATAACACACCAGCTGAGACTGCCTGGGAATACGAGTATAATTTTATGGGGTACCAGAATTGTTGTGGTTATTTTTATGATTAGGCTCATTAAGTATAAAGCCAATCTGGTAATTTGAAGAATAGTACGGTCTTTTATTAGCTTTGTCAACTTGTACCTATTTACTTACCCTACGTACATTTCTTACTTCACTGCTTCTCTTTGAGTGGAATTATATTCGGTAGTACGAGAGCGACTTTATTGCCTAGCGATTTCTTCTAGACCAGCAGCCTATTTATTAATCCAGGTTAAAGCTATTTCTATTCCAAATTTTATTAAATCCGGCCAATTTCAGTGTGAACTAACTAGTATCAAAACATACAGACAAACTTTCGCGTTTGTAATATAGTGAGATTGCTAATCGGTTAAGCTCCAGGTGGCTAAATAAAGCCGATTCCGATTACCAGCCTGTTCGACAATTAAAAAAAAAAAAAACAAAATTCGCTGTTCTTTCAGTAACCTAGTTAGTTACTCGTAGTTTACTTAAGTCTAGTAGAGCAAGCATAGTTTTGAAACACTCACGTCATTGCCTACATTCCTGAGCCCAGCTCGATTGCTCAATGCTCTCCACTCTAACCGCAACATCTCTTATCTTGATCAAAGCTCGTTGACCCGCGCTGAATACCTAGCCCAGCTTGTAATGGTTGCTAATAGGCCTCATTGCTGTCGTCGCTGGTAATTAAAAGCATTGTGTGCTCGTCATAACCTAGTATGTTGCAAGTTGCTCTTTGACTTGTACTACTTTGTAAGAACGAGGCGAAAGAATGTCAACAAGCATTTGCGTCATTCAAATCATTTTATTCATTTGATTAAATGAAAACAGTAGCAGAAATATGATATTTATTTAGTAAACATTGTGGACTCAGTCGCACCGCAGGCTGTTCCCAAAAGTTATCATATTTCGTAGTAACATATTATAATGTGTCCAATGTAAAAAACTTATGTGTACCTACTACCTACAACCACCAATCCACGTCATAGGCCTAGCAGTCTCAAAACTCTCACACCAAGGCTAGCCACGTAGTCCTTACTAACGTCTCTAGCACTTGACCTAAGAATACTCTTATCGATTAGCCACGAACCATTTTAGAGAAGTTCGACTGTCTCCATCAATGACAGTAAATCCAATGTATAGCCTATCATAGTGTGTTTATCCACAAATTATACACTCCTCAGTAATCGTCGGTAGTTATCGCCACTGTTCAACGGCTTCACGTCGCGGAACTAATTGTTCCAGCCGTTGTTACTCGTACCCGCTAATGAAGGCCTAATGAGAAAGTGTTATGGCTTCGCTGCTAGGCTGAGCTTGGACCTAGGAAGATAGTTCTGTTAGGTAACTTTTCCTAGATTCTGTTAAGAATATTGACTAAATAATGTAAGTTGTAACTAAACGCCTATTAGATTTGGTTCTGTCCAAATTAACCTTTATAATTACCTCGAAATATTGTCTAAAGTTAAAAATCCCTTTATAGGATTAGCTTACGAGTACCTTTCATTTAACTCTTCCTAAATCAATTGCCTCTTAGTCACGATAAAAGATAAATTGTCATCAAAACTCTCGACTCTATTTTAAGCTCATAAGACTGAAAATGCTAATTTTAATCTTAAACAAGACGTTTGTCACATCAAACTCCCTTGTTACCCCTCCCCTGCCCCGTATCCAATAGGAACAGCTACCCGCGATATTGATTCCCTTGAAATAAACTGTCCTACTTCACGCCTTGCTGCCTACATCTTTCATCCTCGGTTCATCCCCACGCTCGTGACGTCATTGAGCTCGTCTACGACAGCTGACTGCGAATCTAGTTATATCTTTTGATATAAAGTCTGTAATCGCCTAGTACTAAACACAGTCTTTTCCAGTAGATACTTTTCTTCGTGTCAAATAAATAAATATCTTTCTTTCTTTTACTCCGAATTCTCATGCATGCCGTCTCTGATCAACTAACTAAAACATTTTCGAGTTGCTTGCTGATCCATAGATTCAATATAAAACGAAAGCTTAGTAAGATATACATAGAACCTGGTGCTTGATATTAATTATCTGTGTAGACACACCTACTCAGTTTCATTTCAACTTCAAATCCCAATGCGACTCTAACCTGTGTCTGTGTCTAGTCTGTGTTAGTCGATTTTTTGTCCAGATTTACACCACTCAGTCAAATTTTAAATGCTTATCCTTGTTCTAAAAATTTCATGCTGTCCAATAACACGCTATTACGATACGAATAGTTCGGGAAGGGACTTTCTATTCCACCGACTCCGACCATGCAAGACATTCGATCGGAAATAAGACATACATCATTTAGCACAATGCCCACCAATTAGCGTAACAAAGAGTTCCCGTAAAACTGTTACGATTGTAGCAGCCAGTCCGCCCGTCACCATAAATACTTATTTACATGACAACACGGTCTATGTTTAGCTTTATGAACTCATATCTGATTGCTTACATGCGGCTCTTGAGTTCTAGCACAGAAGAATTAATAGTCTTGTTAGTTACGAATCTGTAAGCTGCGCCCCGTGGTTTTGTCCGCTGTTGTATTTGAACGGTACATTTTACGGGATTAAAAGTATTCTGCATAAGTGGGTATTTGGTGTCGTTGTTTGTCCTGATCATAGTTTTAGGCCGCCTAAAAGGATTCCATTTTTTACTTTTGTTAACTTTGTTGCATAGCGCTCGTGGTTTAGCTTGGCTTTTATTTGTATAGTAGCTTTTAACCCTTAGACCCCTAATGCTATTCCAGGATACAAGCTATCTATACTCCAAATTGGTATCACAAGTCATTTAGTAGTTAGGTAATTCAGTCGCTACAAAATGAAGTCTTAGTAAAAACAGACAAACTCTACAATTTTAGAGATTACGATGTAAATTATGAATATTGTAGCGATTGTAGAGTTGATGTTAATAGTTGTTAGTAGAGCGACATTGGCCTGAATCTGACCATGTGCACGAGTAGTTAGTGGCTTTACGAGTCTTTGTAGAACCTATTAGAGACTCTGTAGGCGAATGGTGAAATAAACAAGATGTGCAGCTGATGGTAAGCGTCATATCCACCCAGAAAGTTTGGCGTGACGAAAAACTTTCTGGAACTTTCCTTTAATTTTTATTCAAGTCAAAAACTGAAGAATATCAACTAGCTCGAAAAGAAGAGCGACAATGTTCTCTATTGTTATCAAATGTAGCCGAAATTCAAAATGTAACGGTATGTTAGCCAATTAGTTATGCATGTATGTAAATTTTATTATGCTTTTACATGCATGTTTTAGAATTCTTTGACAAACATATTCTTCTGACAATCAGTTTTATGCTTGTTATTTTAGTATATTTTTCTGTAACTACCTAGTGTTTTTCCTTATATTTTGCTGTTTCAATATTAGATGTATATAGGTACCTATAAGTTAACGTTCACAGAAGACGCCACTAAAATCTGTAATTTATTTATACATTTACATTAAGACTGAAAAACAATACGTCGCACGTCAATAATATTATTACTGAAAACAAAGACGTAGGATTGAAAATACCTTCACAAAATGAATATAAAATACTGAACGAAGATAAAAGAATTCTCCGATCTAAGTAACCTTCAGGATCATACCGAAACCTTATTCAAAATTCACGTTGTAAGTAAATAATCCTCATAACCTGCGGCGGTAGCGGTGGAATTTCGCTGAGCCCGAATATATGGGCGGGCATTTCGGACCCCAAAACCCCAGGCGCGGACACAGGGGGGCAATGAATGAATTGCCCTGCGACCCTGAATCACGACTGAAGCACTTCATTGTAAACAAAATATCTCAAAATTACGGCTCGTGGCTACGGAGTACGGACTTGCAAAAATTGCCCCCAGTTCAAACGAAATTCTGAATCCGCTCCCGAGTCCTGGCCCCAGGCGAGGGTTGGTTTTGCTATTTAAGTTCAAACATTAAAACACTGAATAACAATCTACCTTTGAAGGTTTATTCTCAGTAGTCAGTACAGGTACCCCTGTAGCGGTGAGGTGTGTAGCAGCCAGGTGGATCAGGTAACGCGGGTGACCCTGGACTGTACTAGTTCAGAATATATCTTCAAACCATTATACTTACTTTTTAGATACTATTGTACAATGTTTTAATTGTGTAGGTAGATGTATTAGTGCACAGCCACTTCTTTTCCCATATAAAATACTTTTCTCTTAAATTTCGACTTATGTTAACTGTTTATTTTAAATACTTAGTTTGTCCACTGCACTGTTACTTTATAATTCAATTTAAAGCTTAAATTCACACCTATTCCTTACTGTCTGAAACCGCTCTCAAATCTCATGAATCCCAACAAATTCCTATGATTTCCCCTAAACCCCGCCGCGTTGCCAACGGTCACCTTACACCGGTGACCCTGTCCTATAAACCAGCGCAAGTGATTAAGTACCTTACCTTATATTCAGTACATGTTTAGACACAAGTATATAATATACTTATGTATTCTCCTGTCATTTGACCCTGCGTTTTATTTATGTATTTATATTTGAAGGTGTTCTAAGTGGTTTTCCTTCGAAAGACCCTGTTCTGTTGTCGTCAGTTAGATGACGTAACTTGCCACGTTCGTGAATGAATGTCGGTCTACTGGGTTTTAGTTTGTTTTCTTTATGTATTGTGTGTAAGTTGATTAATGGACTCGTTTTGTGGCGCAAAACTTTTTAATGAATGTTAGAAGTTTGTTACATTCATTTTATTGTTTCTTTCAATATTTTATTTACTTTATTACTGATGAAAGTTGGATCTAACATCATCTTTATAGGTACGTACAGTTTAACATGTCATCCGACCAAAGGTAGCACTCAGTTGTATTTTCCACTCGTTACCTACTCAATCACTTACCGGTTCTTTTTATATTTCTTAGAGACCTTTGCAACCTCAAATGAATTATCTTGATGGTCTGTTTAGTAACTTACCTAGTCAAGCTAGGTAAGTTACTAATCTTCTTCTATGGTCAGCTAATTACTTCAGCTATTTCCTTTTATAGCTTATTGACTCGGTCATAAACCTCCAATCCATTAGTACGTCTACTTCCAAGAACATTCAACCGGCAGTATCGCGTTGCACATTTGCGCAAACCAAATACATTCAGGCTACTAACGTTCGCAAACTGGCGACATTTTGACCCTACTTTAATGTCAGTGTTTGATCCCTAGTTTTCTATGTCGAAGTGCAAAGCAAGCAATGTTATGTTTCCTTTTTGTCATGACGCTGAAATTAACGATTCTGTTTAGCGTATAAATATAATACTTAAATTAGACTTTACTAAAATTTTGCAACGACTTAAAACTTTTGGTTTTTCGCATTGACTAGACCTAAAGTCCGAGTTTTTAGGCTTTGGATAGCCTCTGATATGAATCGGACTATGTTATTACTGTAGTGTAGATATTGTAGTCGGAAACTTTGATGATAAACTTTTATCGATCGGTCATAAACGTGTCCTCAAGCAGGGTCTCCAGTAATACTGTTGAAATTGAACCGAAATCTTATATAGACACCTTACAATAGTCATGTTCAAACATCCACGCTTTCTACAGCACGTTACGATATGGCAGATGTACGTGCTGCGTGTATAAACGCGAATAAAAAAGGTCCATTCGCACATGCGACAAGCCTCCAAGCGTCGAGCCTTGTAGGGCTGCACTCGAACCTGTACGAAAGCTCGCGGCCGCATTCTGATATCGACCGGGTACAATGAGCCCTTTGTAAACTGCCTGATGGGCAAAACCGGCTCGCAGCGTCTAGCCACATCCACATCGTTATCGCTTTTACTTCATAGAGTGTTGAATCGTAAAATGTCAACATTCCGGGAAAACCCCAATCAAGATTCTGGTACAGAAAACAATTGAAATAAGTGATGTTGTTCGTAAGGTTATAAAGTCAGCCGATTAATCAAGAGAGGTAAAAATGGTTAGGTGAACAAAATTAAGAACTTGTGACTACTGTTGACAATGTTGATTGATAAGTGGCTTACATCTAGGCTCTTTTAGGTCAAAATACAGGATTTCTCAAGAGTAATTGTTAAGAATAGATAATGTACAATTTCTAAAAGGTCAGACGCATTCTTTCTGCGATAAAATTAGAATTTATTAAGTTCCCCTCACGACACGACTTAATCTTTACCTAGATTCTAATGATCTACTACTGAAGCAATAGATTATTTCCAACCTAGTCGATAATAGTTTGTCAACACATAATAAACCGAGTCAACGTGAAGTCATAAATAAGTTTATCGTAACCGTAGTGTAGATACACGATTTTTGCTTACACTCGTAGCTATAGGAACTAAATTACTAATGACAAAGTTAAAGTTTACTTTTACGTCTTCAACAGCGCAAGGCCATTCGTCAAATTGACTAACTGCCTATTTTTTGTTCGTGTTTACATCATACCTTTATTATGTCTTACACAATATTTTCTTACAAATAGACTGATTAAATAAACGAATTTTCTAATTCAAAATGTATTTGCAATGTCAGAAGCAGCGTTAACCTCGAGTGTCAATAAATTGGATATTCGCAGTTATTTACTCTCAAAATCCGGTTATGATTTGATGTTCTATAAATTACGTCATACAGCTAATCACGTTTCGCGGTAGTAATAAAATCACAATCGTAAAATATTTTATTAATCATTTTAAAATTAAAACTACGGTTTCTAAAGACAAGCTAATGGAGCCCCATTTAAAAGTTTACTGCAGGAAACGTTTAGGCAATTTCCTTATAAACTTTGGAGCCGTATTTCTAAATATCCTGTTCTCGACATTTCCTTTGCAGCTTCAAAACGAATGTGAATGGCGTGTCGACAGGACACATTGTCATGAACTCATGATGAAGAAATTGTTCATGGCCTTTGTCTCTAAATTATCGAATTCGCTTACAATTGTTTATTGTATTTTTAAAGATAATTCCCTTGTTTTAACAATTCCTGGAATTTTATCACCACACTAGCTTCCGCCCACGGCTTCGCCCGCGTGGACTATACCTCGGGAACCGAAATTTTTTCCGGGATGAAATTAATTTAACCCTCTTTTTTGAGAGCATGTAAAAAGTGTCATACAATGGAAGCGGGGACCCCAAAAACCCCTGGATGCAATAAGTCAGCCCCCTCGAATCATTTTGAAAAATGGCGGCCATTTTGAATCATTTGGATTTTCGCCACCACCATCAAGTAGCCCTTGCTAACTCCTATGACATTTAGTCAAACACCCATCCATCTTCAACCGTTTCGGAGATATAGACCCTCAAAGTTTGTATGGCGACCATGTTTTTGAGGCGACTATGTTATTTTTAATGGCTCCAAAAAGGTCCGATGTTTTGATGACTTTTTAGTCTCAGCGCTTTGGTAAAAATGTCTTAATTTTTCGAGATAATTAGCAGTTCCACCTCGAGGATGTGACTTTTCGAAGGTTTTGGATTTTTTCCGGATGTTGTTTACCCGCCTTAAGTTTAGTACATCTGTAAAGTTTTATTGAGTTAGCATCAAAACAATTTTTTCCCCGTACTATCTTTACCACGCCATTTCACCCCCACTGGGGTTGATTTTCCAAAAATGGTGAAATAAGTGTTCGTTATTTTTTTAAGCTTCGTATATTTGTAAGGATTTCAACACCGTGGCGTCAAAAACAATGCTTCTCCATACTAACTTTAACACCCTATTTCACCCCTTTAGAGGTTGAATTTCAAAAAACCCTTTCTTGGTACACGTTTACTCATCAAGACATATGTATATATATATATTTCTAATTTCTACGACCAGTGGTTTAGTCTGTCAGTGAGTCATTACAATTCTCTCTCCGTACTATATTTACCACGCCATTTCGCCCCTTTAGGGATTGATTTTCCAAAATAATGAAATCGGTATCTATTATTTTTTTAGCTTAGTAAATTTGCAAAGTTAAATAATCATAGCATTAAAAAAAATATTTCCATACAAACTTTAATACCCCGTTTCACCCCTTTTAGGGTTGACTGTCCAAAAATAATAAAACAGGTATCTATTATTTTTTTTAGCTTAGTAACATCTGCAAAAAAAATGATCATAGCATTGGGAAAAAATATTTTATACAAACTTCAACACTCCATTTAACCCCTTCGGGGGTTGATTTTCGAAAACCAAAAAAATAAGTGTCTATTATTTTTTTTAGCTTAGTATATTGGCAAAGTCTCGTAACCACAGCACCAAAAAAAATTTCTTCATACAAACTTCAATACTCCGTTTCACCCCTTTAGGGGTTGATTTTTCAAAAATGATGAAATAGGTGTCAATTATTTTTTTAACGTTAGTATATTCGCAAAGTTTGATAATCGTAGCATTAAGAAAAATATTTTTTTCATACAAACTTAAACACCCCTTTTCACCCCCTTAGGGGTTGAATTGGGAAAATTCCTTTCTTAGTGTGCGTCCGCTTTTTGGTATAAAACTTTTGTCCAAATTTGACGTTTGTAGCTTAAGCGGTTTAGGCTGTGCGTTGATCTGTTGATGTTGATGCGTTGATTCAACACTCTGTTTAACCCTTTCAGGGGTGGATTTTCAAAAAATAATGAAACAGGTATCTAATATTTTTATTAGCTTATTAAAATAGCAAAGTTAAATAATCGAAGTATTAGGAAAAAAATAATTTTATACAAACTTCAACACTCCGTTTAACCCCTTTAGGGGTTGATTTTCAGAAAACAAAAAAATAAGTGTCAATTATTTTTTTTAGCTTAGTATATCTGCAAAGTTTCGTAGCCACAGTATCAAAAAAAAAATCTCCATACAAACTTCAATACTCCGTTTCACCCCTTTAGGGGTTGATTTTCAAAAAACAAAAAAATAAGTGTCAATTATTTTCTTAAGCTTAGTATATTTGCAAAGTTTCATAACCACAGCATTAAAAAAAAATCTTCATACAAACTTTATTGCTCCGTTTCACCCCTTTAGGGGTTGATTTTTAAAAAACGTTGAAATAGGTGTCAATTATTTTTTTAACTTTAGTATATTCGCAAAGTTTGATAATCGTAGCATAAAGAAAAAAAAAATTTTCATACAAACTTAAACACCCCTTTTCACCCTTTTAAGGGTTGAATTTGGCAAATTCCTTTCTTAGTGTGCGTCCGCTTTTTGATATAAAACTTTTGTCCAAATTTCACGTTTGTAGCTTAAGCGGTTTAGGCTGTGCGTTGATCTGTCAGTCAGTCACGACCTTCACTTTTATATATATAGATTGACTTCACAGGAAAGTTGGTGTGTTGTACTCTTATCAATAATTCAATATCATCTGCTAACTGCAATGTCTTCGTTTATTATTTACTTTCTTCTGATAAAAAGACACGACAAGTGTTACATTAGCGACATTCTGACTGTCCACACTAAAAATATAATGCCCTGCTTTTGGCACCGCTGCTGCCAAGGAAGCTACGTAATTTATTTTACGTACATGAATGTCAAGGTTTATTACATTTCTATACCGAATGTGTTTATTTACCGATTCGCGAGTGGGTAACTGTGTTATAAATGAATAAGTACCTTAAGCCGGATCTGTTTATAAAGAAAAAAACCATTTATGGTACTAATGATAGAGCAACAGTTATTTGTATTTTCTGTTTTGGCTATTTCTTTAGTATGATATTATTATAACAACCTAAAAAAATCACTTACATAAAAATAAATAACACAAAATGTAAAAAACACATGTAATTATTTATACCTCAAAAACTTTGTCAGTAAAGTATCTTTTTATAAATCTGCATAGCCATTTTGAGCACAATTGGCATTTAGGAAAATGTTAATAACCAAACAGCACACATTTTAAAACATAGGCAAAGCTTCACTTCTACATAATGCCGTCTAAAATTCAAGCTCGGCTATCACAGCGAGATCCAGTTACCGAATCATTCCGTAAAAGTCACGCACGACAGACCATATCGATTACTTTGCCAAATTACAGGTACAATAAATGAATTGTAAACACAACCACAATTAAGTAAACAATCAGACGAAGTAGTTAATCGCGCCAGCTGTCGATTAGTTACCGTTACGTCACAGTACTCACAATGTGATACTGTGTCGAACTGTTAGGCTGAGCGCAAGCTGAGACGCAGGTGACGCAGCACAATACAAATTTTGCAGGGCAGAGCAGAGCAGAGACCTAATTTTTGGGCACTCCAAAACATCTCCGTCACTCTCACTGTTATTACATTTCTAATGAGAGTGATAGTGACCGAGATAATATCACACTCGCCCCAATAGGATCCCTGGTCAGACACATATCTGCGCCTACACTGCCTACCTAGCAGCGTACGCAGCTCTCAGTATGTTCATGCATTACAAAATCTGCTCAGCGTTGCGCTGCGTGGACCTGCGTTACCTGCGTCTCAGCATACGCTTAGCCTTAATACCCCAAGGTACGGCTGACAGTTATTTACCGTGGTGACACCGGCCTATCTATGTCATCAACTACTTCATCTGTTATTGTTTATATTGCTATTTGAACCGTGGCAATTGCCTAGATTTACAATGAATGGAAGTAATTTGAATCGATTACATTAAATGTTGTGCTTGCGCAAGTTTTTACCGCTACCAAAGACTATCAAAGTTTTTCGAATTCAGCTGAGATATATGTTTTTTTTTTAACTTTACAATAATAGAAAACTTGCCGTACAAATAAAATACTTATATTAAACGGCCAAAACTCTACCAAAACACACTTTTAACTACGCCACTAATGCATGCACGTGGTTATATGATAAAATTATCTTGATCTCTTAGCCTTAAAAGAATTACCAAATTTACGATTCTGCAGTGTAATATTCTAGATGTTATCTAGAAAGTTCGGTCGTTTAATTTAGTCTGCAAGGTCAGCTAACATCGGTATCCACTTGATTTTAGACTCTGCGCCGTGTCTGACGTATATTTGCATAACATGCATTTCGTTCCAAGGCCTCGACATTCGTTCCGTGTAGCGTGTTATCTTCATAAACATAATATGCGTCTTTAATATTGTTAATGTTAAAATTTTAGATATGTTTTCTAGCTAAATTACTAATGACTTTGATTAGCCATTTTTTTACAGTTTTACACTGGCGAAGAAACCGCTGTACCATAGAATTTATATTATAAATGCACGTAGTTCCACTCTTAAGTTTTTTTTACTATCTCAGTTTTCTCCTGATGTTTCCAATTTTCTCTCGGATTTGACCAGAATAATACTCTGATCAAATCCGATCAAGGGATTGAGGGCACAATCTGCCACATCCAAAAGTAGATTTGCTTTTTCGTATTTTCACTCCTGATCATACCATTTCTGAAATAAAAAATGTCATAGATAGATTTAGATGTTTCATGATACTCCTCATTACTATCTTTTTTGTCCTATTACAAATCAAGAGCACATTTAACTCGTAGATCTTCGTTTTTATCGTGATATCGTTCAAAAGTTAGCACTTACGTAATGCAAGCGTGTCCAGCTCCGTTCGCATGTGTTTGCGTGCTTGATAGCTGAGCCTTGAACCTCTTGGCGGTCAATATCAACTTTGTTTCGATTACGAATCGAAATTAGAATTTTAAAACGAACTTTGCTTGACTGGAGTAAATGCATTGATTTGTATAGACTGTTTTTTGAAGAAATAAAAAATGCTCAAGCCTAGTTCCTACAGACATACACGGATAAAAATTTTCAGCTCAATCGGAAACAGGAACGTGCGTGGGTCAAATTCAACTTGCAAGATTTTATAACAGACACCGGGAGAGGTGAAACTAAATAAAAGCTATAAGCTTTTATTTAATATGTAAAATTACGGTGGTCACTCTGAATTTAAAGTCGTACTTATTCAATTCACTCAGCAAGTATCGGTACTTTCAATCAAAGGTATTCTAAATTTGTCATCATGTCGCAACGAATCACCGAATCAATCCATCTATCAGTTTCTTCGAACCATTGCATCAGACCATGACTGGCCGATGGGGTTCGAAACAATACCATGGTCGGAGTTATGCAAGCCGAGGCAGGCGTGGTGCATTGTTGAAACCTGGCCAGGTCGTTGACCTTTGTTTAGATGCTATTGTAGACGAATTTAATTGCACTGGGTTAACAAACCGAGGTATTGGAATTGATTTTATGATCTGTATCTATTTTATTGCTGGCTCGAGTACTAATTGAGTTCAGCTCTATCTATCCGTCGTTACTCGTTGCTGATTTGGATATTGTTCATTGATTGCAATTTTACTTTCGAATTTAATTTCCGAAATTGATACCTGTCTAAGATAATTAGGTAGTACAATTGGTTGATTTGTTTCTGACTCATCCAGTCATCCAGTAGTTATTTTTGTCCTAAGTAAGACACAGCTTAGACAAAAAATCTTCGACAGTGCGCCAAGTATTGCTATTTGCTATTACATATTCACTGTTCTAATAAAAAAAAACAGCAACAGTAAAAGGCTTCCAAACTAGTCCCACAAGTAGCAGCCTTATGTTTTGTTAGGCTTAAAAGATTTACATTAGAAATGACTACAACCTCCTGGTTGTAGAGTTGCGACTTTCCCCATGACTCATCCCTCGACATCGATACTCCATTAGCATACTCTTGTAGCAAGTTTCAAGTGGGTGCTGACTACTGCGGTAACGTTTTTTTACGATTTCATGGCTAAATATTACGAGATTTAAAAAAAAAATCTGGAATCAAGATTGCCTACGTTAATATTAGGTAATAGGATATTATAAGCCATCTCCATTTCGATAAAACGTATCAGCGTGAAGAAGTAACTGATCCTCTCACTCACAAACTTTTGCAGTTTGATAACAAAAAATATACAAAGATACTAAACCATTGAGAAGAAATAAATAGGTACTCGTAGATACTTATTGAAAATATGAATTGCTTCAATTTGTGTCATTGCGTGCAATAAAATATCAATTGCATACATTTCAAAGTCTAAATGATTTCTTGGAAACCGTTATGTAGGTACATAATACATATTGATGAATTCATATAAAAGTAAATATGACTGTGCGCAACAGTTCTCGAACAATTTCTTGGTTTTGAATATTCAAAATGCAATTGAGAATAAGTGGCCGTATTTAAATCGCATTAGATACGGATGTGAAAGTGTTTAAAAATAGTAAAATTATTTGTATATATACGAGTATGTATATATTTTCTTGTATAACATTACTTTGATTCCAGCCAAGTCATTTTGTTTGCGTTGCCTAACGATTTTGGCATTGCCTATTAGACCAGAAATGAAATGTTTATTGATAACAAGCTACAAGTCGGTCAGAAAAACGAATAATGCGTACCCTGGAAGGATTAGTAATACTTAATGCTTCTTTGTAAAGTTAAGCCCTTTGTAAGCCAGTCTTGTCTGTCAAAAAATATTTAGTGAGTATTCGATACATTAATGTATGTAAAATTTTCCTACCCTCCCTTTTCATTTAGTAAAAATAGCATCAGGCATAAATGAAAAATGCATTTGACCATACATTCTTCTATCGAATACTCGGAACGTATTTTTCGACAGAATTAATTCTAGGCCTAGAATGTTCGGCTCCTCTTAAAATACCTGAACCATCACGTGCTCAACTGCTCATTTGATGCTCATGTGCTCATATTTACGACGGCTACCATCAGCTTTCTCCAGATCCTCGCATACAGATAAACATATTTGCACCGCAGTCCGATGTGAAGCGGGGAAAGCGACGCGACTCCTTGCAGGTCGTGATGTATGCGTGAGCACAGGTTTGATGTCGGGTGCCAATGCCATGCCTTACTTGGTTAGGCAATTAGTTGAATCAATATGGGATATCTACTTAGTTTAGTTTGAAGTAGTGATTATCAAATTCTTAACATCTACCAATGTTGGAATTAATAGTTTTTCCTCACAATTTATTTTTCATTTTATTTCTTGATACTGGACAGGAACACTTTATTTTTGAATAGATCTTTGAAGCAGGTAAACTCTACATAATAATGTGATCATCAGTCAGTTTGGTAATTATTTCTTCATCTAAACTATCCAAACCACCTAAGTAAGAATGTAATCTATGTTTTAAAAACCTGGAAATCCCTCAGCTGTATACCCCTCTTCAGTAGCTAATTCAATCTAAAACCTTTTTTTTCGACTCGGGAAAGTGTTCGTCATTTAATGAGAGACCACAAACTGCTACCTCCTGTCACTCCTCACGTAACCTCACGGAAACTGTCATGACCGTCATCACGCGAAGTGACGAATTAGAAAGCTTATAAAACTGTTCTCTGCCACTTTGATGATAATGCCCGTGCCGTGGCTAATCTATAAATGATTGTATGTATGTGAGAAAATATTTATTTTTGTCTACTTTAATAATGGTTATGTCATTTAGTTAAATTGGCTTTTAATTTTTTTTGTGAATCTTTCGCTGATGTTCTGATTATGACTTGAATTTGGTTAATCTTTCGCATCTAAACGGTTCTTGATTGTTCATAGCTAATGCTGAGACAAGACATAAAGTTAGGTAACTAATATGTTTGTAGAAGGTAATTTCCGGAACTACTGGCTCGATTTTGAAAATAATCTCACTAATATAAAGCTATACTAATAACAGAAAAACATATTTGTTTATTATTTTTATTTGGGTTACTGTAGGACTCATGTGGGACTCATGTCCCAAAGTTGATTCGTCACATTTGAAAACTCCATACATTGAAAATAAAATCGTCCTTATTTACACATACTTTTTTTCATGAATCAACTTTGGGATGAATCTACAAGAACCCTTTTATTTTTGCTATACATATTTTATATCCCCAAACCTGCAAACCCGAAGGCTATCCAACACCACAACAGCCACCAAACCTCGAGGCTCTGCTAGTATCAAAGTAAAGCCAGTAGGTACGATTTATATTTTGAATACTCGCTGATGTATTAGTAAATGTCGTGTTTTTGTTCCAGGTAATAAAGAACATTTCGTGTTCAACTTGGGAAATCTCAGCGGCCACTAATGGTTGATGTGGGGCGCTTTGCTGGTGCGGTAGATATTATCTTTAATCTCATTTTTATGGCTTTTGTAATAAGACAGACCAAAACAATATTAATTGCGAATAAATAAACAGCCAGCGGGCTACAGAGTTTCGAAATGTATTTTCAATGGATTTACTGAGATTTCATAAATTACACACTTAGATTTCGCCTTCGACATAAACGCAAAGTTTTTTTTTCACGTCGATTGATTTCGCATACTTTATTCCAACATCGGACTACTTGCAACTTGCCTACAATCAATTCTAAAACCAGACCAAACTGGCAACAAACGACTCACAACTCAAATACTCTTTGTACCGCAATAATTTCAAGTCAATTACATCACGAACTGTAATCCTCGTCAAATGAAAATAAAACATCGATTCTAATCTTACCGGCGTTATAGAAATAGAGAGTTGTTTACATCCGGCGCTGTGCCGTAGACTAAATAGTAGTTTGTACGTAATGGTCGAGTTTCGACAAGAAACAGATTTGTCGGTCAAACCACAGAATTAATGATAGTTGGTCAAACCACAGTTTGAATACTAGTTTGTTAGCAGTACTGAGATGAATGTGTCTAAGCTACCGTTGCTTGCTACCGTTGGCCATTGTAGAATACCGTAGTAAAACCGGATCGATGAATTAATGTTGCAAATCTTATGTTATCACATCTCTTGTTGAGTGATTTTTATCATTGACCTTTGATAAGTCTAGATCTAGTTCGTTGGGTCCGTTCACTTCTATGTATACATATATTGATACTTACAGTGCCTTGCTGCTTCACCTGCCCGCCATCCTAAAGGAACTGATTGTTTGTCCAGAATAAAAAGTAGATAAGCGTTAATCTACGGTATTACACAGGCTACTAAATTTAATCCATATCCGTCAAAGCGTTTCAGCGTAAAGTATCAAAAGCACAAACACACCCTCTTACTTACAAATTTAAATTAGTGTGGTTAGCTAGTATTCATATCAATTCAAAGTTTATTTGCCACTAACTACAGAAGTGTCAGAACCACTGTAATAATAACTTGTATTGAGCCAACTATATTATAGCCCTTCTACCTTCTATTTAATCATAGCTAAAGCATTTACACTTTCTATAGTTTAATATCAGCAATTTCCTCCTACTTCGAATAGGGCACTTGCCATGATGTTATGTTTGGCTGGAGTTAATGATGTCGACATTTATAATCATGAATAGTCGCTAAAAGTCCCAATAAATGTAATTTATGTTCTTTGAGCTCGGTGATTTGCTCTTATCCAGCCGTGGGAAGAAATCTCGTTACATCGTCTTTCGTGCGTCCCACGTGCTTCAGTAAAATCATAAAGTTAGGAGTATACTGTGCTAGAGCATAATTTAGGCTCATTATACTCGTCACAGTCATTGAGTTATTTAGTTGAAAATATATTATAGAATTTTTCAAACGGACTTTTTTAAAGGTTCGATATATACCTATAGGTACTCAAATTAATTGGCGATGCTGGTCGTTAATATCATTCGACCCGGCTGCTCCTATACCATTTAATGTTATTTTAATTTTAACCATTTTCAAAACTTTGTATTATTTACTCGTAATTCGTTCAAGCAGCTTCTAAATAACAAATTACTTGGTTATCTGCAGATAAATCTTAGCGAGGCCGACTGCTCAGTTAGCTATGTGTTTATAACCAACTCTTTGCTCTAGTTGGTTTTATTACTTTTGAAATATCACTTCGCGCCTCTGTCGAGATTACTTGATAATTTTCTCTAGTTATTAGTTTTTTACCTAGTTTGCTGTAGCCTACGCTATACTTAACTTATTAAAACGATGTTTTTGTATTTATGCGCTGTTATGACCTTTGGAATCAATTATTTAACAACAATGGTACGAGTTATTATATTTTCAATATTAATTACTATTGAAAATCTGCTCTACGAGTATCTATAACCTTGTAATTTTGGATATTAAACTCAAATTATGTTACTTTAGCATTTCCGCAACTTCATCATAAATAAAGTCCTAGGTACGTACAAACCTAAATACCTACCTACCTGTTCCTAAGTAATACTTTTAATGCCGGGAACACGGATGCACTTCAAGGTCTTTCCTGATATGAATCATGTTATAATTCTGTTTAGATTGTATTTTCCTTCTATGCAATATTATGCAGTAGGTATAGCATTTCTTTTTAAACATATCGCGTTCATCATTAATATTAATTTATGTATAACCTACATTAACATTCTTTCATATTCATATTCATTTACATCTTAGATCCCTTAAATACTTACGTCATCATCATTACACTCACGTGCATTTCTTTACACTACTTTCCACCAAACAATGGCGGTTCAAAAATAACCTGTCATCGAGTGATGGATAGCGGAGACATTGTCGCTTTCTATTCCAGAGAAGCCACAACACCAGCTGACATGGCCATAGCTAATGGCCATGGACGTCATGGTGGACTTTGGAAGATACATTATGCTTCTAGACCTTATGACGGATTAAGTGGCCTTATATAGGGTTATAAGGAAAGCGTCTGCTAAGCCGAAAAGGGCTCATAGTACTCATCATTATGAACAATTTTTACAATGGGATCAACCCTATATTCGCGAAAAATAATCAGGTGCTCCATACATTTTGTTGAGTGTCATTGACATTTTTCTATGGAGCTGATTTTTTTCGCGAATTCCGGGTTGGTCCCATAATAAAAGTTGTTCATAATAATGAGTACCTACCGTGAGCCCTTTTCGGTTTAGCATACTCTTTCCTTATATGCCTGTATGAGTGACGTGATTTCAGACTCCGGC
Source organism: Alcis repandata (assembly GCA_949125135.1). Lineage (NCBI taxonomy): Eukaryota > Metazoa > Arthropoda > Insecta > Lepidoptera > Geometridae > Alcis > Alcis repandata. The sequence continues at coordinate 571,923 of OX421226.1, read as the reverse complement.
GGAAATAACAACTTACTATTACCATGAAATAATCTTGATATCGTAAGCTAGATCGAAAATGCAAATGTGGGTGGTATCTTGTAAATATCAGTGCTTTTCCCACAATGATGTGTTACGCATTAATCGAGAGTAATCGAGACGACAACCTAGCGGAGCGAGACTAATCCGTATTGGCAAGCCGGAAGACAGTGTCATGTTCACATTTCACTGCCCTCGAATACGTTTTATATCAACATCCAAAGGTTCCTTACCTGAAAGCTTGAAGGTCATTCGAAACGAATCGCTTAATCGTAGAAACTTCAATTCAAAATTCAAATTCCGGCTCTCTACCTCAGCACCATCATCTAGCCGCGTTGGATCACATCTCGAGTTAGCGGCTCCAGCACCCTCATTACCTGCCATTATCGTCATTACAGAGCAATCATCGCCACGCGATGGACGTGCGATGATGGCATTAGAAGGCGGGAACTAATTGAAGATAGGAATTATTATCGCAGAAAGAGTATTCAAGCAACACGGATTGAAGAGACGTCACACGTTCTCTTGTAAGAATGTGGAATAGTATTGAACCGATGTCTGTTGTCTGGTAGTCCAACCAACTATATCGAAACATTCGAAACCCTTGCCAAGTCATAATAGACAGATTGGCGTCTTTTGGAAATTACTTTCGCCTTGGGAACTGAAACTGTCTCTTTTAAATTAAAGACAGTAAAATTTAAGTGTATTAAAGGCCTTCATATAAGAGTCTCCTTCTAATAGCGTATTAGGAGGAGACACTTTAATTAAGGTCTCTAGAGAAAATGGATCAGATAAGTAATCCTTGAACCCGTATATCCTTGAAAACTCTATTAGAAGTTAGGAGAGCCTAATCTCCGGCACTAGCGGATATAAAATGTGAAAAATCCTAAGAATATCAGTTTTTAACATTTGCTAGAAAATATTTTGAACGCCATCAAAATAGTCGTCCGTCTTCATCCATCAACAGCTATTGTTTCACTACTATTTTTAGGAAGAGAAATATCGAGTTGCATAGCAGGCATTATAATTCACAAAGAACGTCCATTGTGCTAGTTCGGAGTTTGCACAGATGTTCTAGTTTACAGACCTTTTAGCTTCCAGGTACGCAACGATCAATCGTCACGAATGGAACAAAGGGTGTTTTGGCGAATTTGTGGCTTGCCTTTTAATGTTATTGTATTTGGAATGCTGCCAACTTTGTTCTTTGTTCAGTTTCTTTAATGTTGTTTTAGTGTAACACTTTTTTTATGATGAAGGTAAACTTAAACATGCCAAAGCTAGCGTCAAAGACGGCGTGTTTGAAATGTGTGCTCTCTCTGAGACATTACTTTACGTAGAGTTGTTTAACTTTAAATCATCGCCTGACTAAATGAGCCTCTCGACGCGGTCATAAAACAGCTACTCGTATTGCACAAGCAGTCCCAAAATAGGCGCATAAATAAACGGCTACTGCAGTCCAGTTTGGTTGCTGCACTTGGTTTAAACTTTGGACAGATTGGCCTAGTGATGGATGACAGTTCGAACTTTGTAGAAAAACTCCAAGATAAATTGAAAAAAAAACTGGTTGCAATTTTAGAGGGCCTCGCGGTTAGTTTAGGATTTGTGCATCGATGTTCAATTGTTCAATGTTTCAATGTTCTGCCAAAAGATTGAGAATTGATTGATTCGAAAATTCCAATGAACGTACTTCACCTATATTTTCCCTTATAAAATTTTCGTGACATAGATGAATTATAAATTGATTCAAAGGTCAAGGTCACCCTGGCACCACTTGATAATCTACATATTGATTTGTTATAATCGCTGGATTGCTTGGTTTTAAAATGAAACGTCAACAAAACTACTAATTCGTCTACGCTTGTTATATCACCTCGTATTATTCTATCCATATGCTCGGTAAACACTTCATTTTGCAAATAATTTTCAGGCAATAACTTCTTGATATTTTCCTCATATCCAGTAATCTTCATATCAAAATTACCCAGTAAAGTATTTACCAAGCGCGCCTCTCGCCACGGTCGGCCACCCTCCGAGCAGCCGGAGGTATCTAATATTCATAACTGGCCAGGGCTGCCAGTTGCCATCTCCGAACTTGGGGCATGTGTGAAAACTTTATAAGGATTATGAATTTGTGTTACCTATTTTGTATGTGGAATCGTATATCAATTTAATGGTTTCGTAGGTTAATTTTTTGATAAACAGCAGCGCAAGTAGATAACTAGCACTTTACTGCAGATCATCATTATTGTCAGTGTATATTGCTGCAAAAATTAAACATGAACTTCAGACGTTTTGGTAATTTGATTGATTGTTCGTAATCATCACTGTTATCACGCAATCATCTAAGTGTATTAAAAATTTTTGATTGTTTTTACTTTTACTTTCAAATGATTTCTCTTCACCAGGATAGATTATTGATTGTTTGATAAATCATCACAAGGAAAGACCATCACGACTCACGACTGACTCCTAGCTTTTGCTAGACTGATCATTATTTATAGTACACCGGATTACTCTTGTCATCGTTTCCTAGGAACTGATATACCTCGATTTCAATATTTACTGGTGGTAGCCCTGCCGGCGTAGCCGCGCCTGCGCCGGCGTCGATGTTGCGGAATGAACGGATCGCGTTTCCTTGCATTTCACCTTACCATTAACATCTGCTGGTAATACTGTTATTTTCACATAGCGCAGCTAATAGCAAAACCATAATATTATTTAAATGTACAGATAGAAAAAAACTGTAAGTTGCCAAACCGTAATTGGAAGTGGCTCACTTGAGTGATGTTGGCAGGGTGTCAGGTCGGCAGCTAAATATTTAAAGCAACAAGTTTCTGACACATTGTTGTAAAGGGCTGTTAATAGAGTTTTAAAAGATCAGCAATGTATTCGTGACATGTCCTGTATTACAGGTAATCCATAGGCGATGTTGATCGCTTGTTATTAGGCGGCTCGTTTGCTGTTAGCCACTATATAATGGCATAAAAAATGTTTACTTGCTGCGTAAAACTCATCCCTAAACAAATTAGCTACAGTATTCAAAACGTTGCTAATTTCCTTATGTTTTTATTAATGAGTAATATTTAATTCAAAACAAAAAATAAAATCATCATAACAGTCGAACTCCACCCACTCGCACCAATTAACTTCCATCCAAGCTTTGATTGCTCATTCCTAAAATGGTAAATATAACTGATTATGATTCACCCGCTTCTTGATCAAGATAACGGGCATTACCTTTAAAGAAAGATACGGTAGCTGAGCCCACGGCTTTGAAAGTGTATTGCAGAACGCTGATAAATAAATCTCCTAAGATGATAATGTTGATAACTTGATAAGTAATTAAACTGGTCAAGTGCATAGTCTCAAATGTTAATAGAAGGTGACAGGCGGTGCGGTGCAGGACACACCGCCTGTCTGTTCCAAAGAACTGCCTGTATGTAGGGCTGCGTGGCCCTCACTAAGGTAGAAGAAAGCGGATAGGAAAGCATCTATCGACTTTGATTAAACCTAAGCCTCTGAAACTTGGTCCGATTAAAAAAAGAATTCTCCATTGAAGACTACAGTATTCATGGCTATATCTGATTTATACCCCAAAACCAGTGAGGACAAAGTTAAGCAGCATCGAGTTTGTGTTCCGGCCCTCAGCTAGTAGTCTACATTGATATTTAAATCACTACATGCTTTTAAAATCACAACTACAACAGCCTCTACTCTACAATAAAGCTATCAATCAGGCATGCCGCTATTATTTGCTCGACGACGTGTAATTACATCCACAGCCATTCGGTAGAGTGTCACGCGATACAATATCTCGTGCTAATTGCATGCTCTCCATTCCATGTAGAGTTTGTAATGATTTATTATAGGATGTGGAATATGTGGATATTACGAAGGTGAAATATGCGTGCAATAAAATCGGAAAAGATTGAAGAGAATAAATAAACTTTTCAGCATGGATCTCTATATGAGTTCCTCAAAGTCTTCGAGTGTAATTAGCAATCTATAAAAGTGTTTTTGAATATCTTGACACCAGAATCAGTGACTGATCAGCGCAGACAGCATTATTAATAAATAACGTTTTACACTCATAGCTCCGTCCGTACTAAGAGCGGTCCGAGCTCCACTAGGATTCTCTAAACTGGTTATGCAGCTGCATTTCCGTTTAATAACCAATGTATCCCAAATAATCGCAAAAAACAAATCTGGACTGGTTTGCTCTCAATTCGAGTAGGTATCTGTGCTAGACAGTGATAATGGTTTATATATTATTAACACGCTGATAACAGCGGATGCCGGTAGGTTATGTTATGATGTAATTGGTTATGCATAGCTCCAGTTTTTTCCAGTGCAATTATTTATTCAGGGTATACATTTTTTTTCATGTGGTCAGGGGCCTAAGTCTAGAGATTGAGTTGAGATACAATGTACGATGTAATGTATGGTTCCATTTTTTTTAATTCCTTGGCTTTTCTCTTGTTTTATCTACAGAGAAGAAAGTGAGAAAAAGATCATTATCAAATTAAGACAGGGTTTCTGGGAGCTGCGTCTAGATTTTGTCCACGTTGACAGTTAAGTTAAAGCCACTATACGTCTTGTGGAATATTGTGGATACTGGATATTCTTTGTCTCATTCACGACGATTGTAGTAGCAGTTTTCAATTAGCTTTTTATTACCATTCTGATAAGGCATTCTTGTAATAGTTACTGCAATCTGTACAAAGCCTTGAGTTTATTTTTGTTACGCAACGTGAATATCTAGGCATATAATTATTATTGTTTCGTTTTCCTCCAATTCTAGAGGCATTTACGTGTTTATCGACAGTCTTCAAAATGCTAGTTTAATTTGGGAAAAATTGTGTTGTGCCGACACTCTAGCAGTTTCGCTGTATTTCGCTGTACCGAATTGTTACTTATAGACTACTTTCATAGTTTAATCGCTTTTGTCTTAGCTAGGTCTTTTGATTCTAAAAAATATTTTGATTGATTTTGATTCTTCTGATTTATTTTCATCGTTAGTCTATAGTTAGTACTGTACGTCAATTCTGCGTATAACCTGTGGTATAACTTAGAATCCTTAGCCCTGGTACCTATATGTATTTATATCTATACAGTATGCATTTACTATACACTATGTATTTATATCTATAGCAAGTTTATCTACACGTAGATGTAAATAACAATATCTTGTCTCGTTTCCAGAAAGAGTCCCGCACAGACGTGCAGTTCCACCTGGCGGCGCTCCGCGGCGACTGCGACCGGTTGCGGCAGCTGCTCGACACGGGGAAGGTGCACATCGACTCCAGAGATAGGGTTAGTAGCATCATCATTATCATCAGTATTTTTCTTATCTGTAACATCAGTGTTCAAGCTCTTATTACTATTTTTATTGTTAAAGAGATCTTTTTAATTTCTCAAAGAAGCAAACGGGCCACCTGATGGTATCTGTCTATCTATCTATAAGCCGTCTTCATCAGTTTTGCTTTTTTCGTCAGCATTGCCTCATTATCAATCGTAGTCATTATTAGTCGTATTACTTTGTCACATTTGAATTATACTTTTCTCTATTCCTATGGCATCAAACTTTACGTTATCCGTAACAAGAATACCGGTTTTTGAAGGCAAGGGTACAATACCTACACATTGAATAGACTAGCTGATAAGTAGGCGCTAGTTAGTTGGAACTCCTTATCGTTACAAAGTTAGATGCGTTTCAAAACCGCCGTAATACTTAGTCACCGTAATCTAATTTATATTTCCTGATTGCTAGATAAAACTTTTGGAACTGAAACGAGCTTACCAGTTTGTGTCACTTGGTTACTAAACACTTTATACCTAGATGATATCATGATACCAGAAAACTACCTTTACCTGACAAAGAAGATAATTTCGTTTCGGTTCCAAGACTCCCCAATCAACGATATCTAAAACTCACTCTCGAGGGACGACGAAATGCCTTGACCCGGTTTCCATGATTAAAACCCTATATATAACTACAATGTACCTTATGGCAAGGGGTACAATAAGTCGTTGCCCTACCTGAGTCACAACGAGCGGCAACGAGACGCACGCGACTCAGTGTGAAAGCTTCAAAAAGTACTTAACTTTACCCAGGCTGCCATTTAGCTGCCACTTATAGCATTAATTTGAAAGCTTATCCTGTTTAAAACTGTAATTGTTTAGTGTGCACTATAAAGAGTTTCCATCTACGAGCATTTATCCTACGCGTGGCTTTGTTTTCGCGTAACTCAGTTTGTACTTTTGTAGTTAGTACCTACGCGGTTTTGATGCGGAAGTTTTATTGCATCGCGTCGCGTCGCATGGTTATCGCTTTCCGTCGTTCGCCTGGGACAATGGGTAACACTAAAAATCGAAGTGAATTCGGGATTTTAAGGGTCGAGCTAGTAAAGATGGAATAAATCAATACTGGGTACAATCGTAAAACGGTTAGAGGTGAACTTGACTGGTGTCCAAAATATCCTAGAAAAGAAAAAAAGTATATTTCTTTAGCAGTATTCTTGTAGAATGTATAGTACTTAATAAATCTCGCTTACCATCAGGCGGCCCGTTTGCTTGTCTGCCACCTATGGCATAAAAAAAAAAATCTTCGTCGAAAGATAGGTAAGCTCGACAGGCAATTTTTATTAATATTCTAAGGATATTTTGAAAGATAGATAAAACGATAAAATCGAACGATTTCTTGCTCTTGATATTCATGAATACATTTCGTTCCATTTCCGATTCATATCTCGAACGATACTTTGCCAATCGAAATTCGGAGTTGAGGCGCTCGCATCGACAGAAACCTTCTGGAAACGTATTCCTTTTCGTTACAGAATTTGATCCTTATTCCAAAGTATGCAAAGGTTCAAAATTCAAATGCACTGGCCAAAATTAAACATCTGTACTCGATTTACGAGTATTAAATCCTTCAGCGTTAACGATACGATGACGTACCTTCGCCATCACAATCATATCCCTACGGTTTTATCACCGACGTAAACGGTTGCCGTCCGCTTAGTTTACGATGCAGACGGACGGACGGTGTGTTTACCGACCGACCATGTTTATAGTCCACCCCCGAGACAACTGCCCCATAATTTTGCGAAAGGTAGGTAGATGATGATAATGGTGAAAGAGGGGAAGAACCCTTAGGGCCACACTTCGGTGTCTGTCTGTCTGTCTGTATATCACAGCCAATTATTTTTTGTGTCTTCGCGTACGCCGCGCCAGGTTCACAGAACAGATAAAAAAAAACTATGACAACACGATTCAAGGATTCACGAAATGAACAGGCAAAGGAAATAAAAGTACTTACCAGATAATTACGTGCAAATGGTGTCTTTGAACTCGGAGCTCTCGATACAGTAAGCATTTTATGATCGGTACCAGTCGTGAATCCGCATAAAAATAGCTTTGGCTAGAATAATAATGTTCCCACGTAGGCATTACATTTCGGTAATGTACGAAGGAAAATCCTAGGAAAAAATCACGCCAACATTTATCTTCGTCGTCCAATCACGGCTAAGCGGCTTACCAGATTTCCAGATCAAGATAGGTAGCTCTTTGTTGGAGAACATTTGGATTATGGACTAATGGAAAATACAGAGTTAAACCGCTTGACGACAGGACTCATGCATACGAGTACCTATAGCTAGTGTTTATTTATGCTTTTTATACTTATCTTCTCGTTACTATTCTTAGAGCATAAAGAAATGTATTACAAAACATAAATAGGTAAAGAAATAAAACAGTAGTTCTGCCTTTTGCGGAATTTGAAAAGCCAACTAGGTACATACAGTACGTCCAGCATAACAGTACCTTTGTAATGTATTCTCTATGGCCATTACCGCGCTCTTTGAAGCGTTAACATTTCAATTTAAATTAACCAGGCTCCCGCTCTTTACCGAGCGGCATTGTAATTAGAAGAGATCTCATTAATTACCATTCTTTGGAGAAAGGCGCTGCATCATCGACTAACTATGGGAGACGTACTCCGGAACCAGGCTTTAAAAAGGCATCAATAGCTAGTCCAATGTCTGGTCTAGGAGCTAACCGGCACCTCTTACCGCAATTCAATGTAGTCTCTGCTAAAAATGCTACATGCATTTAAACATCGATTACTACCTGAATCACACATTTGCAATGACTGTACTGAATTATTTGCAAGGTAAATACTTAATAAGTACTTCTATTTCCAATGTTTAAATTCGAGCAGTATTCATTTATAAAAAAGCCTACTTTGGTGCTGGCCAGGGACAGAAATAAGAGGAAGAAATTGGAGACCTTTGCCCAGTAGGGAAACAAACCTGGTTTAAAAAAAGACCTTGAAATATTGCGCTAAGAGATGGCATCGCGCCCTCAGTTCCGTTTATCCTTCGAAGAAATATCATAAGCCTTGCATAATAAATCTATGTTTTGCATTGTCTTTCGTTACGTGCAACAAAATATGCATTATTACGTAACATTCAACGCGAATTTCGTCAATCACATGCTAAAGTTCACACATGCAGCTCTCATTCACACCGACATCTCGTAAACAAAAGGCTGCGCCGGCAACAGGGAACTACGCGACCAACTTATGAAAAAAGTTGGCAAAATGATGGAACTAAAATTTTGTAGGAAGACGGTAATTTTTTTGTTCAGAAACACGATAGTGGCTCTCTCATTTGACTGTGGAGATGCATTTGTCGCACCGAACACAATAAGTACTCACTACTTACTAATTACTATGTAGCGAGTTCACATGACCACGCCACGTGCGACCATCGCATTCGTATCTACTGGTTATGAAATGTATGATTACCTACCACCTGATTACATAGAAGATTAAAAGTCACGAGTAAATCTATGCATGATGTTCAAGATTTACGTTAGAAGTCTGAAAAATCATTGTAGACAAATTAACCTACAGTTTGCAGTTTTACGCAATTTATTGTTACATGTTCTATGGTCTGTGGATGCAATGAACATCAAATCATTGCTCGTACGTATCTAGATCAGGCTATACCTAGTTGATTCTTTATCATAGAGACTGAAGAGCTTCGCTTTACTCATACCCCGCTTTCAGTGTGTTCAGTAGAATATTTTCAAGACAATCTTTATTTTTCTTTTATCTGCCAAAAATATAACTTATTCTTTCATTTGACACGCTTGCTTAGAAGAAGTTTGCTTTCAGTTTCCTCTAGGCAAGCGAGCATTATTGCTCACCATCAGGAAAGAAGGAAACCTTGCCAAACGCAAGCCTACATAAAAAGTCTTTCAAGAAAAGAAAATTTTGGTTACCAGCCAACTCCTGTCTATAGACAAATTGTTCGTCTTGCATTTTGCGTAGACTATAATCTAATTGACGCAGCCCTAATTTCCCCAATTCCCACACAGCCAAAGGTCGCGTCCGGTTACGCGGCCGCTGCCGGGTCGGGGTCGGCTACAAGACGTGAACTCGCACCATCGTTACCAGTGTTGCCATTAACTTACGTAACAGTTGCACGGTAATGGTCGGTGATGCTATAAATCATAACGAGCCATAGTATTATGGATTTACGAGTGGCTGGTCAAAGTTTGAAGCGATCGATGGCGAGGTTGCCGTTCAAGAGTTTTTAGAACTCATGTTAGTTTGAAGAGTTCATGATTTTGGTCTCGGGTTTTCAATATTCTTGCTACTGGAGAAGACTGATTTATTGTTACGGGTTGCTTAAGAGGTTTTTGTAAAAAGATTTGTGGTTGGCCTCCTGATAGGTTTTTGCTACCTACTACATTTCCTCATGTTTCTCAGGCACTTCAGGCATAAAAAACTTGTGTTCGAGATTTTGAAATCTTCTAAGATTCTATGCTGCAAAGTAAATTAAATAATCATATTTTTTATCTACTTCTTAATTTTGATGTAGATTTAATTGGTCCTTTTCTACCCTATACCATTTTTTTAAATGTTCAACGTCCAAGTAATTGAAAAAAAAAAACTAAAATAGTGAAGAAAATAAACCATCTCCTCGCTATATTTTTCTAACTTGCGCCTCCACGGCTCCTCTACTAATGGCGAGTGTAAAGAATTGAAAATGTACGAAACTGGGGCACGATTTCTGCGCTTGTTGTTTGCACTCTGCTACTTCCTGTGCGAACACAGATGTATATTGTCTGCACTTTGCATTTCTCACGCACCAAATGTCTTATAAAAAGTATAAAAATAACAATAAAATTAATTACACAACATTACGACAAACGGAGGGAAGGAACTTAGTAATTACCGATCTGTAAACTGGTTTCCAACACCAAGGCGTAGATAAAAAAATGTAATGATCTAGTCATTAGACATTTTTACCATCAGCTGTAATTAAAAAACTGCACATAGTGCACATACTTATTTTACTCCATTTCTTTTCGTGAATTTCTGCAAAAAACATTCATTCAAAACTTTAACAGCCTTTTACTCTTGCCAGTAACAAGTGAGCTTCAGATCTCAAAAGGCGCTTTTGACACTGCGTTTGAAGTTTGCTTTGACTCTTAGCTCTCACGCTGTTTACTCGTTGCAACGAAACTGAAGTTTTCAGCAAAAGGCCAGGAACGTAGCTTTACTTTTCACGTTGGAAACCTTTATCTGACTTAGCCTAGATTATTTTAATTGCGATGCTCTAGAAACACCTTTTTGGCTGACTAAAAAAGGCTATTTCCGTGGCAAGAATTTTAAGCAATTAATACAAACAGTTTTTTGGAGATTTAAATTTAAGTACGCGTTGATTTGACCGCGTACTTTTATAGCCACCGAGAGTCAAAATAACCGCGTTTAATGTTCTACATTAAGTACCTACCTATTTAAAATCGCGATTCATTGAACTGCTTTGTCAATTTTTCAATCGATTATTCTTTCATGTTTACCAAATCGGAATCAGTTATACCTATATCTTTAGTCATAGTCAAAAGTAAAAAAAACACCTCTAATCATAGCTGTATTGATTTCAGGATGGCACAACGCCGCTCATCCTGTCAGCGGCGATGGGCCACACGGAGTGCGTCCGCGAGCTGCTGGCGCAGGGAGCCGACCCCGCCTGCTGCCGGACGGTATGACACGTACGACATTACTTGTTAAAACTAACTTGAAGAAAAAAACAGACATAGTCTCATTCTCATAATATTTAAGCTTTCATCATCATCTGCCACTCCACTACTGGAGGTCGGCCGTCAGCTTAGCGAACTCCTTATCTTGAGCCAAGCGGAAAAGTCGTTCGACGCCGGCTATGCTTGTCCACTCTCGGATATTTCGCAACCATGACTTCTTCCTTTAGGCTTACGTTTGACCGCCATTTTGCCTGATGGTGAGCTAATGCGGTCTACGATAGAGCACGCGCACCTAGATGAAATCGACTCACTCTTGACTTGAAGAGACCCATATTATATTCTCCCGATTTTTTCGACAGCATTACTTGTACTTACTTGTCCTTAAAGCTACATTGCAAGTGAGTGACGTGCGTGCGTTGTCAGACAGGAACGAGCGCGCTGTTCTTCGCGGCGCAGGGCGGCTTTCTCGACGTGACGCGGCTGCTGCTGGACTGCGGGGCCGACATCGACGCGCCCAGCACGGTGAGCACACACACACGCCACACACTATTTAAACACATTAAAAAAAGCAACACGTAACAGAACAGTTCAAATACATATAAAATCCAAGCGATAAGAGTATTTGCACCTACTTCATTTTTACACGAACCAAACGTGACGTTTAACATCAGGCGAGCGATTTGTTCGTCTCGTCTCTAATTATCATAAAAAAAAACCTTAAAAAAATAAGTGGTAAACAAGCGACGGGCCACCTGATGATGAGCAGTCAGCGCTTGATATAAATCGACGTTTCTTTGATAGATAGATAGATAGATAAACTCTTTATTGTTCACACCATAAATTACAAACAGAAGGATTAAAGCACCTAAAACTAGTGCAACAACTGGCGGCCTTATCGCTAAGAGCGATCTCTTCCAGGCAACCTTAGGATGGAGAGGATAGATAAAAAATATAAAAACGGGGTGTGCAATATTGAAGAATACTCATATAAACCTACATAAAAAATAATAATAATAAATACTTTGGTGCGTTGCCTACCTTTGAGGATAATTCACTTTACTCTTTTATATTACTGTTCCTATGCAGGTAAACCACGTAGGTTAATGTTTACACTTACCGATCGAAAATGTCGGGAGATGTCACTTGTCGCACAGTTTTTCCTTAAGTGTACAACTGTACATTATAACATACCCTCTATTCCACAAACACTATTGCACATTACAGGACGGCGGCACTCCTCTGTTCGTGGCGTGCCAGTGCGGCCACCTGCCTGTAGTCGAAGAGCTAATACGGAGAGGGGCCAATGTTAACGCAGCTATGAAGGTAACGATCCCCATAATTACCTGAGACTTATTCCAACTTAAGTTCTATCTTTGAAAGATTTTATTTAAACAAATGTGGCTTTGATTGACAGGTTATCGACTTTCTGAAATATTGCCATTTCTTTCATTGCAGTTTTAATTGAATGAATAGAGCGTTTGACCTGAACATAAATTACTCAGTCGTTTAAACTTTGCCTAAAATTTTTACCACTGAGAGCTAGAAGTGATTTAACAAAAATCTAACTGCCAAATAAAAAAAGTTTTGGATAATTTGTTAACAGTAATCTATTACATATTATTATTATGTTAAGTCGGATAAGTCGTTAAAAATGATATCGCAAAGCTCCAAAAAAAAAAAGAAACATTTTTACTTGCTGCTCCTCAACTAAAGCCTTCCTTCAGAACTGGCTGTATTCAATGTTCCTCTTGCGACTTTAAAAATACTGGCCGGTCGGACTCTCGAACGTTTCTCGAACTCGACAGGACAAAGCGACGTCCCTGTTCATAGCGGCGCAGAACGGGCACTCGGACGTGTGTCGCGCGCTACTAGCGGCCGGGTGTGCGGTGGACGCGGCGCGCACCGACCGGGCCACGGCGCTGTGGATCGCGGCCCAGTGCGGGCACGAGCATGTGGCGCGCGACCTGCTGGCGGCCGGCGCGCGCGTCGACCAGCTGCGGCAGGTGAGGGGGGGGGGGGGAGCGGGGCCCAGTGCGGGCACGAGCATGTGGCGCGCGACCTGCTGGCGGCCGGCGCGCGCGTCGACCAGCTGCGGCAGGTGAGGGGGGGGAGCGGGGCCCAGTGCGGGCACGAGCATGTGGCGCGCGACCTGCTGGCGGCCGGCGCGCGCGTCGACCAGCTGCGGCAGGTGAGGGGGGGGGGGGGAGCGGGGCCCAGTGCGGGCACGAGCATGTGGCGCGCGACCTGCTGGCGGCCGGCGCGCGCGTCGACCAGCTGCGGCAGGTGAGGGGGGGGGGGGGGGAGCGGGGCCCAGTGCGGGCACGAGCATGTGGCGCGCGACCTGCTGCGGCAGGTGAGGGGGGGGGGGGGAGCGGGGCCCAGTGCGGGCACGAGCATGTGGCGCGCGACCTGCTGGCGGCCGGCGCGCGCGTCGACCAGCTGCGGCAGGTGAGGGGGGGGGGGGGGGAGCGGGGCCCAGTGCGGGCACGAGCATGTGGCGCGCGACCTGCTGCGGCAGGTGAGGGGGGGGGGGGAGCGGGGCCCAGTGCGGGCACGAGCATGTGGCGCGCGACCTGCTGGCGGCCGGCGCGCGCGTCGACCAGCTGCGGCAGGTGAGGGGGGGGGGGGGAGCGGGGCCCAGTGCGGGCACGAGCATGTGGCGCGCGACCTGCTGCGGCAGGTGAGGGGGGGGGGGGAGCGGGGCCCAGTGCGGGCACGAGCATGTGGCGCGCGACCTGCTGGCGGCCGGCGCGCGCGTCGACCAGCTGCGGCAGGTGAGGGGGGGGGGGAGCGGGGCCCAGTGCGGGCACGAGCATGTGGCGCGCGACCTGCTGGCGGCCGGCGCGCGCGTCGACCAGCTGCGGCAGGTGAGGGGGGGGGGGGGGGAGCGGGGCCCAGTGCGGGCACGAGCATGTGGCGCGCGACCTGCTGGCGGCCGGCGCGCGCGTCGACCAGCTGCGGCAGGTGAGGGGGGGAGCGGGGCCCAGTGCGGGCACGAGCATGTGGCGCGCGACCTGCTGGCGGCCGGCGCGCGCGTCGACCAGCTGCGGCAGGTGAGGGGGGGGGGGGAGCGGGGCCCAGTGCGGGCACGAGCATGTGGCGCGCGACCTGCTGGCGGCCGGCGCGCGCGTCGACCAGCTGCGGCAGGTGAGGGGGGGGGGGGAGCGGGGCCCAGTGCGGGCACGAGCATGTGGCGCGCGACCTGCTGGCGGCCGGCGCGCGCGTCGACCAGCTGCGGCAGGTGAGGGGGGGGGGGAGCGGGGCCCAGTGCGGGCACGAGCATGTGGCGCGCGACCTGCTGGCGGCCGGCGCGCGCGTCGACCAGCTGCGGCAGGTGAGGGGGGGGGGGGGGGAGCGGGGCCCAGTGCGGGCACGAGCATGTGGCGCGCGACCTGCTGGCGGCCGGCGCGCGCGTCGACCAGCTGCGGCAGGTGAGGGGGGGGAGCGGGGCCCAGTGCGGGCACGAGCATGTGGCGCGCGACCTGCTGGCGGCCGGCGCGCGCGTCGACCAGCTGCGGCAGGTGAGGGGGGGGGGGGAGCGGGGCCCAGTGCGGGCACGAGCATGTGGCGCGCGACCTGCTGGCGGCCGGCGCGCGCGTCGACCAGCTGCGGCAGGTGAGGGGGGGGGGGGAGCGGGGCCCAGTGCGGGCACGAGCATGTGGCGCGCGACCTGCTGGCGGCCGGCGCGCGCGTCGACCAGCTGCGGCAGGTGAGGGGGGGGGGGGGGGAGCGGGGCCCAGTGCGGGCACGAGCATGTGGCGCGAAACCTGCTGGCGGCCGGCGCGCGCGTCGACCAGCTGCGGCAGGTGAGGGGGGGGAGCGGGGCCCAGTGCGGGCACGAGCATGTGGCGCGCGACCTGCTGGCGGCCGGCGCGCGCGTCGACCAGCTGCGGCAGGTGAGGGGGGGGGGGGGGGGAGCGGGGCCCAGTGCGGGCACGAGCATGTGGCGCGCGACCTGCTGGCGGCCGGCGCGCGCGTCGACCAGCTGCGGCAGGTGAGGGGGGGGAGCGGGGCCCAGTGCGGGCACGAGCATGTGGCGCGCGACCTGCTGGCGGCCGGCGCGCGCGTCGACCAGCTGCGGCAGGTGAGGGGGGGGGGGGAGCGGGGCCCAGTGCGGGCACGAGCATGTGGCGCGCGACCTGCTGGCGGCCGGCGCGCGCGTCGACCAGCTGCGGCAGGTGAGGGGGGGGGGGAGCGGGGCCCAGTGCGGGCACGAGCATGTGGCGCGCGACCTGCTGGCGGCCGGCGCGCGCGTCGACCAGCTGCGGCAGGTGAGGGGGGGGGGGGGGGGAGCGGGGCCCAGTGCGGGCACGAGCATGTGGCGCGAAACCTGCTGGCGGCCGGCGCGCGCGTCGACCAGCTGCGGCAGGTGAGGGGGGGGGGGGAGCGGGGCCCAGTGCGGGCACGAGCATGTGGCGCGCGACCTGCTGGCGGCCGGCGCGCGCGTCGACCAGCTGCGGCAGGTGAGGGGGGGGGGGGGGGGGGGGAGCGGGGCCCAGTGCGGGCACGAGCATGTGGCGCGAAACCTGCTGGCGGCCGGCGCGCGCGTCGACCAGCTGCGGCAGGTGAGGGGGGGGAGCGGGGCCCAGTGCGGGCACGAGCATGTGGCGCGCGACCTGCTGGCGGCCGGCGCGCGCGTCGACCAGCTGCGGCAGGTGAGGGGGGGGGGGGAGCGGGGCCCAGTGCGGGCACGAGCATGTGGCGCGCGACCTGCTGGCGGCCGGCGCGCGCGTCGACCAGCTGCGGCAGGTGAGGGGGGGGGGGGAGCGGGGCCCAGTGCGGGCACGAGCATGTGGCGCGCGACCTGCTGGCGGCCGGCGCGCGCGTCGACCAGCTGCGGCAGGTGAGGGGGGGGGGGGAGCGGGGCCCAGTGCGGGCACGAGCATGTGGCGCGCGACCTGCTGGCGGCCGGCGCGCGCGTCGACCAGCTGCGGCAGGTGAGGGGGGGGGGGGAGCGGGGCCCAGTGCGGGCACGAGCATGTGGCGCGCGACCTGCTGGCGGCCGGCGCGCGCGTCGACCAGCTGCGGCAGGTGAGGGGGGGGGGGGGGGAGCGGGGCCCAGTGCGGGCACGAGCATGTGGCGCGCGACCTGCTGGCGGCCGGCGCGCGCGTCGACCAGCTGCGGCAGGTGAGGGGGGGGGGGGGGGGGGGGAGCGGGGCCCAGTGCGGGCACGAGCATGTGGCGCGAAACCTGCTGGCGGCCGGCGCGCGCGTCGACCAGCTGCGGCAGGTGAGGGGGGGGGGGAGCGGGGCGCAATGCGCCGGGACCAGCTGCCGAGACGCAGTCTACTGACCGGCGCCGGCGCGGAGTGCGGCCGGCGGCGGCGGCGGTGATACTAGACATTGGCTGCGTGATGTTAGGCTCCCCCTGGGAGCTCCAAGCGGAGGTCCTCGCCGAGGTTTACCACCTCGTGGCGGCGGGGAGATCCCGCGGGGAGTTTATCGGGGGAGAGGAGGTCAGGCGCATGCGACGGCATGCGCGGGCCGTCATGTTGAGGCGGTGGACGGAGGACCTGGCCCCACCTGTGCCTGGTAAGCAGACGGTGGAGGCCATTCGACCGGTCCTCCGGGATTGGACGCGGCGGCGGTTCGGGTCGCTGACCTTCCGACTTGTGCAGGTGCTTTCCGGGCATGGGTGCTTCGGAAAGTACCTGCACAAGATCGCGAGACGGGAGGCGACCCCGGCCTGTCACGAGTGTGGAGCGCCGGAGGATACGGCGCTCCACACGCTGGAAGCGTGTGCCGCATGGGGCCCCCAGCGGCATACGCTTTCGGCCTATATAAGCGGGGATCTCTCGTTGCCGAGCGTGGTGAAAGCCATGCTCGGCAGCGAGCGATCGTGGCAGGCCGTGGTCTCCTTCTGCGAAGAGGTGATGACGCAGAAGGAGGCCGCGGAGCGGATCAGGGAGGACGACCCCCGCTCTGACCCGCTCCGGCGCAGACGGACAGGGGGAGCGAGGAGGCGGTTTGCCCGTCTCCTCGCCCCTATGCAGTGGGGTTGCCGGGAGAGTCGGGGGACTCTCCCGGCCTGCACGACCCCACACCGTCTGGGGGGTGATCCTGGGGAACAGGGTCACCCCTCCATAGGCGCAGGGGGCCCTAATCGGGCCCATCGTCGGGGCGAGGTGGTGAATGCTAACGCGACCCCACCTCGCCCCATCTCAGGCGGATGACGAACGCCCCAGTGGTTTTAGTGGGTATGCCGCCACTAGGGCGGAGACTCCCACATAACCACCCTGCCTCCCCCGGGGCGGGCGTGGTATCCATAAAGGATTTCCACTGAAGCTCCCGCGAACTGCGGCAGGTGCGTGGAACTACTCGCGGGTGCGCACACGATCGCAGGTGTTGGAAGAGTCGACTAGACGCAGTCAACTAACAGAAGCCAACCCTGACAAGCAGCGGCAAGTAGGTACGTGGGCTACACATGGATGTTTGATCTTACACGCGAGCGGGAGTTGACTATATGCAGGGGAACAGAAGCCGACCCTGACCAGTTACGTCTATTGCGTGATACCAGACGCTGGCTGCTTGCGTCGAAATGTGTCCTAGACTGAGGAGTCGAAAGGAGTGTGGTAAAGGGGGTGACAAATGTTACTATGGAAACTAACGTGGTTTTCACACATTTTGAAATTTCGTTAATATTTTTCGTGGTTTTTTTTTGGGTGAGAAATATTTATTGATACGTGAAAACTCATCAAATCTTTTTTCTCCGTTATTTCTATACTAAATATTCTTTCGTATGTTTGTAGGACGGCGCCACTCCGCTGTTCAAGGCGGCGCACAAAGGGCACGCGGCCGTGGTATCCGAGCTGCTCAAATACAAGCCCAATCTGGGGCTGCTGCCGGTAACTATAAGTTTTTTACTATACAGGGTGACTAGGAAAAGGTATGTTAAGCCAAAAAAGGGTCACTGTATTCATCATTACGATTTTTTTTTGCTATGATACCAACCCGGAAATTTTGAAAATCAGCTGTTCTTTTTGGATTTTTTTTGCGATTCCGGAGTTCTTTCCATTGTAAAAGTTGTCGATAACGATCAGTGTTACGAGCCATTTTCGGCTCAGCGCACTCTCGCTTTTTAGTGTGCCCTTTCCTTATAAACGTGTATGGACCATATTGCAAACATTTTCTTTTAAGCTTTAGTTACGTAACACTAACTGCTACTTATAATCATGCTCGTTGTCTTTTACGCGCTTGGCGTGTGTAGCCGCGTTCGCGGTGAAAATGTTCGCATGAAATGATCGTAATGTTGTCCCTCAGAACGGTCAGTCCGCGCTGCACGGCGCCTGCATGTTCGGGCAGCTCCCGTGCGCGCGGCTGCTGGCGCGGCGCGGGCCGGCCGCACTCTCCCTGCGCAGCGCGTCCGGCCTCACGCCGCTGCAGGCCGCGCAGGCCGCCGGGAAACACGACGTCGTGGCCTATCTAAGGACGCTGGGAGACCATTAAGGAGGAGGATACCGGATCTAAACATGTTAAGCTAGGTAATAGTACAGCGAACCTAACTATGTTTTGAACCTTTTGTTTGTTATGTGGGTGTCTCCGAGTCGCGATAGAATCGGTATCTTCTAGGCGAGCGTGCTCCATCGTCGACCGCATCGTTGCTTACCATCAGGCGAGATGGCTGTCCCACAATAAAAAAAGCCTCTCGGCTTCTCTCTGGAACGGTATGACGCCTGTATGTTCAGTCGACTCGCACGCGTGTCCCTCCACGTCACATAGTATATTTAATTTGATGTTGCAATTGCTAAAATTAAAAAACAGCATTTTTCTCCGTTCCAAAAATATTGTACATATTTACAGATCAGCATTTATACGAATACATTTCAGTTTTTGATGTTTTCTAACTGTTAACTCGTGATTCCTAACCATGTTACGTATCTCCTTGTCTAAGTACCCTCATTTGTAATTATTATTATCATACAAAAAAACTTCAAATATAGCTAGCTGATCTCATCTTTTTGTGAACGAAAAACCCTTTCATTTCAATAATTCAAAATTAATTCAAGTCTGCAATTTGAATTTAACCGATCGATCTGCGGTCAATCTCATATTCCTAAAGTAATTAACTAAATGTACTATTTTTGTATAGTTATATTGAACTAGCCATTAAGCCATAACTAAGCTTTACTCACAGGCCTTGCGCGCAATACCTCACACTACAAACTAATATTAATTGTACATATTCCTAACCGTAGGACTGTTAAAAATATTCGTTCTGCGTAGAACCGTTTAGTAGAATAAGCGGGAACAAAGAACCCACTTTACTATAGGCTTTACCCACGTCAATAAAGTAATCTAGACCAAGGGGTGATAATCATGACGTCTCGCTCGCACAATGAGCAATGAGCTGAGATGACGATATTAACGCCGCTTCGCCTAGATTTGTTTCTTTATTGACATGGCTTATCCCAATTATTTTATCGAACCAATTTCTTTTCGTTCAAGAAACAAATCTTTTACCAGTTTTGCCATCTTTCAGTTTATGGCGGCCCTTAGTTTAGGTGTCGTGTAAAGTAGGAATTTCTTCACATACGGAACCTTATAAAATGTGTAATGCACATAACCCTAATGCAACCAAAAAACAATACAATTTTTCTGTAGTTTAGTCTAGCAAGAACTTCTTCTAATTTAGCGCATGCTAAAATTGCGGCAAGTGCCAAAAAGGTCCAAAATTAAAGAGCTTTGTGGCTAGAACTTTTTAGTTGCTAGTCTGAATTTTCATAAAAGAAATTCCTACCACTGCACCTCCAACCCCAAGTGTTAACAAGGTTTTTAAAATGCACTTTACGTTTCGTGTACTCACTAAATTGAGTTTATTACTGGTGCTGATAGTGTATAAGCTGTAGTTATATATTTTAGTTTCATTTTACGCTAGTCACACGTGGCGTGGTTACACGTTTACCCGACAGTCTGAAATTTCAATATTTTTAACGATTGAAATTTTCCATTTGAATCAAAATGGTCCAGGAAATATTGTTGCAATGTCATACAACTTGGTTTACAACTTGATAACGATTTTTGTACAATATCGGACCCAAACTCAACTTTTATTAGGCGTCGTAAATCTGTCAAAATTTCACATACAATTCCGCTTTTTTAGTTTTGAACGGCGAGACTCATGTCGAAGTCAATTATTTTTATTTTGTGATTGTTCACGTAAGACGTCAGCGGAGGTGACATTGTGATAGCTAAAACTGACTCCTAGTAAATATTCAGTAGACATGTGAACCTATAATATAAAATTCTCGAGGTAAATGTGTAACCACAAATCTTTTTAAACTAAGTTAAAGCATCTGTTGTACCACTTTCTAAAGTAACGTGAAATGATTTGCATCTCTTTTCTTTTTTATGAGAAAAGGATGACAATAACTTTAGTTTAGTAAATGGGGCAACAGATTCGACACCACTCACTGTTGCTAAGAGAAAATGTTGTATTTTCATATGTAACGTACACAATAATTATTACATGAAAATAATCCTGTTGTATTGTTGTAATTTTAATCTAGTTTTAAGTGATTATTTATTATAAGTTTGAGGTCTTGTAAAGTATCGCTCAACGTAATTTTAAATGTGTTTATCAAGTATTTGTGAATGATAGCCAAATATTAAAAATGCATTGAGTTCGAATCTCTTGGTTATAGTTTTGGTAAACCTTTTTTCTTGTCATTGTACCTCTAGTAAGAAATTTCGTAAGGTTTTAGTTTTACTTTGATGCAGTTCATAAAACATTTGTGTAAAATTGTTGAAATAATTTTTATTTGTTACTAAAATATAGTTGTTTTATACATAATCAATAATAGTTTTATTTCTTAAAATACAAATATCTAAACACAATGGACCTGACTTATAACTGATGCTTATCAGTTGCTAAGATTGACAAATATCATTTATCTTGTGCACAATACAAAAATGTAGTATGCGGAACTAAGCAATGTCACTTAACTTTTAAAAAACTTTAGAAGGTCCTAAAATACTAATCAGCTTAAGCTAGTTTTTTCAACATCATAGTCATCATAGATATTAATTTGTCAAGTGCGAGTCATAGCTTACGAGTGGTAGGGTTCCTTAGCTATGTCAAACAATTTTATCTTTCCTTTGTGGTTATTATTAGCTCCCAAATTCCGACACAAAAGAAATCATTGGTCCTTTTAATTTGAAATTCCTTGCGTGAAACACAGGCATGGCGAAATTATAACCATAAGTCACATCAACCTCAGTATGGTGTAAATATCTCACTAATATGTATTATAAAAGTGAAAGTTTGTATGTTTGTTAACACTAAACACTAAAATGGCTCAATGGATTTCCATGAAAATTGGAATTAAGGTCTTTCAGGGTCTGGATTGACACACAGGCTACTTTTGATCCCGGAAAACTCATGTCAACTTTTTGACCGCAGATGAAAACACCTGGCCCATAAATGCCATAAATGCTTAATTATAAATGCCACAAGTCCTACTTATATATTGTTTAAATTAGTCATCATGATATTTGTGCAACATATCCCTAGCAGCACCATGCATGAGTTCTGCGCTGGGTCTCATAGCCGGCATGGTCTCGGTGCACGCGTGGAACAGAGTGAGCGAGTCAGCGTACAGCTGGGATGATATGTTAGCTGGGATGTCGGGTCGGGTGCCTGTAAGGAATGGAAAATGTTGGTTAAGCTGTCATTTATCATGTTATTGTTGTCCTCAATGTTTTATCAACAATCCTACTAATATTATAAATGTCAAAGTTTGGATGTTACTTAATTATACAAAAACGGATCAATGGATTCGGATAATATTTGAGAGGGGTTCCCAACGAGTCACACCAAAACGAGTCACAGTGTGACTCGTTGGGATTTTTTTTCCCAACCAGTAACACTGTGACTCGTTGGGAATCTTTTTTTTTTATCATTCCCAACGAGTAACACCACCCTACTATTACATTATACTGTCACTGTTTGTTGGTGTAACACTTCTTTAGGTTTGTATTTTGTTTTTATTAGGCCTGGTCTCACTTTCAGTTACTTATTTTTCTCTTACTTATTAATTATTATTTTGCGAATATTATATTTTTGCAGGTAATGTAAACTTATAGAATCGATTGAAAAATAAAATACATGCATGCCCTTGATGAATGTCCATGCCATTACTACACTATAATTGGCGATTTCAACGCTAAGATTGGCCCGCAACTATCGAACGAAAAATCTGTTGGTAAGTTTGGTTTGGGTCTTCGTAACAAACGTGGTCAAACCCTAGTGAACTTCCTTGAGAAAAAACACCTATATGCTATGAATACCTTTTACCAAAAGCGTACGTCAAGGAAATGGACTTGGGCAGGCTTTGACGGCAAGACAAAGAACCAAATCGACTATATTCTAAGTCCATGTAAAGATATTTATAGTAATGGATGTAAATGTTCTTACAAGCTTCAAAGCCACAGGCTAGTTAGGGCGACACTAAGGTTAAATCTTAAGAAAGAGCGTGCCAAGATGGTTACCACCCTCATCAAGTATGACAAAAAAGTTACTGCTCTACATCAAGATGCATTCCAGGTAGACCTTCAAAATCAATTTGAAGGGCTGGAAGAACAGAACCTTGATGTTGACCAGATCAACAGCCTATTAGCTAAGACTTTATCAGACACTGCAAAGAAACACCTTGGAAAACCACAGAAGAAAGAAAAACTATCACCCGAAACTCTAGCTATGGTTGAAGAAAGAAGGCAAATGAGACACCATACACTTTCAGACCAGAGAGAATTAGAAAATATAAATAAACGAATTAGTAAATCAATAAGAAAAGACCTGAGGAAACACAACACAGATATAATAGTTAATACGATAAAAGAATACAGAGGCCCAAAAGTGTTTAGAAGAAAACTAAAATCAGGAACTAAAGAAATACTAAAACTCAAAAACGACGACGGCACATTAGTCACAGACAGGGACAAAATTATAAATACTGTTGAGGATTTCTACGCCAGACTGTATGCATCCCAATCCGCAGAACCAGAACCGTCTACACAAGATGAAAGAGCACCCCCTATTGAATATGTAGATAAAGATAACATACCGCCTATCATATCAGATGAAATTAAAAAAGCCCTGTACCACATGAAAGCCGAAAAATCGCCTGGCGAAGATGGTATCACAGACTAGTAGACGCACTCCAGATTCATGGAAAACAGCTATCGTCACCATCCTCCATAAAAAAGGAGATATTTCCAAGCTTTCGAATTACCGTCCTAACAGCCTCCTTTCGCATACTTATAAACTGTTTGCAAAAGTATTATGTAACCGTCTTACCCGAACCCTTGACGAATGCCAACCATCCGAACAAGCCGGCTTTCGGAGCGGTTTCTCGACCATCGACCACATCCATGCAGTAAAGCAGCTGATGGAGAAGAGTGTGGAGTATAACCGACCTCTGTGCATGGCCTTCGTCGATTACGAGAAGGCCTTCGACAGTGTCGAACATTGGGCTGTGTTTAAAACTCTCTCCATCGCTGCTCTATTGACGCTCGCTACGTGGATTTGCTCCGAGAGCTGTACAGCTCGGCAACTATGCAAGTCCGGCTACACAGACTTAGTGACCCCATACCCATCAAGAGGGGAGTGCGGCAGGGAGATACCATATCACCCAAGCTTTTTACGGCGGTCTTAGAAGAAGTCGTAAAAACGCTTGCATGGGATGAAACCGGAATCAATATAAATGGTGTCTTCCTGTCGCACTTACGATTTGCCGATGATCTTGTTCTGTTTGCCGAGACGCTGGATGATCTCCAAAGCATGATCCAAGATCTATACCATGCTTCACTTCGAATAGGTCTAAAGATGAATATGTCCAAGACTAAAATTATGGAGAACGTCTCTGGTACTCGTAGCTCGAATTCAATCATAACGATTGGAATCGAGAGACTAGAGACGGTCAACCAATATTTATACCTTGGACATATTCTATCTTTTGACAAAGAGGCACGGAAGATGGAGATCTCAAGGAGAATTCAGCTAGGATGGGCGGCGTTTAGCAGGCTGGATGACATCCTCAAATCCGTCGACGTTCCACAATGCTTGAAGACCCGCCTTTACAACCAGTGTGTCCTGCCCACCATGACATATGGTGCCGAGACATGGGCGCTCACAGAGGAGGTTGTACACAAAGTACAAGTAGCACAGAGAGCCATGGAGCGCGCCATGCTCGGCATTAAATTACAAGACCGCGTGAGAAATGTCGAGATCCGACGTCGCACTAAGGTTCGCGACGTTGGGACGACTATTACGAAACTCAAATGGAGTTGGGCAGGACATGTTGCTAGGCAGAGTGATGGCAGGTGGACTAAAGCGTTGACGGATTGGTGGCCGCGTACTGGTAAACGAAGTGTCGGACGACCTCCAGCTCGTTGGGTCGACGACATAACGAAAATCGCGGGTCGAACCTGGACAAGATTGGCACAGGACCGGGATGAGTGGCGTACGAGAAGGGAGGCCTATGCTCAGCAGTGGGCGATAACGGGCTGATGATGATGATGATGATGACCCTAAACCACCTTTGCTTACCATTTAAAGAGAAAACGCGATTTTTACTTCAAAAAGAACGTATCACCCAAACAATAACTTTCTAATATAAAACCATATCCAACAAATTTGCCATTCTGTAAGCAAAGGTCATTCACAAAGGTCCTTAAAAAAAAAAGATAATAGTAGTTTATGAAACTGTGGCATAAAAAGGGGTATTAAAACTCGAGTGTGAGTTTAAAAACCGAGCCGTAGGCGAGGTTTTTAAAACTATCACACGAGTGTTTTAATACCTAGTTATGTGCAGTTTCATACACTACTTTATCTACTATCATATCATAAAATGCGAAGTACAAACTTGAATACGAATTTATATTGACAAACTTTAAACACATCACCGAAATTTAAAAATGGAATCAATGGTGGCGGTTTGAGATGGCGCCAAACCTAGCCTGTCAGAGAGGGGTTCCCAACGAGTCACACCAAAACGAGTCACAGTGTGACTCCTGGACACAGTGGTGTGTGCTTAGTTATTTATCGGGAATAAGTGCGTATTTTTTTACTACTTTTTATGTTAGAAAATGCAGGTGAAACCGCGTGGCGCAGCTAGTAAGAAATGTAAGTTTATTTCTTTCCCTTACTTACCATATCTCTCGGAGAAATACTCTTCGCTAAGTTGTGATTCATCAAAACACATGCTGTCATCTACAGAGTCGTCAATCTCCGAGTGTGGTGGCATGAGAGCCATCATCTCCCAGAGTGTGAGCCCCAGCGGCCACATGTCTGTCTTGTGGCTGATTTCTCCACCGTGAATGACTTCGGGGGCACTCCATGCTTCTGTGCCTGGAAATGTGGGAAAAATACTGATAACATATATCTATTAATTATAATACA
The DNA here is from genome assembly GCA_949125135.1 of Alcis repandata. Taxonomy (NCBI): domain Eukaryota; kingdom Metazoa; phylum Arthropoda; class Insecta; order Lepidoptera; family Geometridae; genus Alcis; species Alcis repandata. Next base: position 546,455 of record OX421226.1, on the reverse strand, counting down.
GTGTCTATTAAACATATAAATGATAATAAAACTAGTCAAGAGGTCATCCTTGAAACATATTTAGCAAAATGTTTACTTTTGTATATTTAGCAAATTGGACCAGCATCAGGGCTACTATATCAATAAATGTAAGATTACCGAAATAAACAGCCTTTCCCGCCTTGTCCTTGTCAAACACTCCATTCTCATCAAGAGGCAGCGTAACACCAAAGTCACAAAGCTTGCAGATGACGAAGTCTCCATTTACAAGCACGTTGTAGGACTTTATATCGCCGTGCAGGATCTGCATCTTGGTGTGCAGGTAATGCAGCCCGGCAGATACGTCCGATGTTACCTACAACAAAAATTACAAATTAACACAGGGCATTGTAAAAGACAGCTCCGAGTTGTGCATATTAAGTGCCTAGTTTATAAAACGTTAAATGAATCAGTAACTAACAAGTAACAGTAAAGCATAAAAAAATATTACCTACCTTGAGAATCTGTTTAGGAGTGAACTGCTCAAACTCATCCTCAATTCTTTTTTCAATCATATCACCCAGCGAGATGTCACACGCTTCCATCCCGAGGTATAATATCTTATTTCCACTGAATGCTCTGAACCCCACTATGTTTGGGTGTGACATGCGCTGTAGTAACTCTGCCTCGGCTTTTATACGATCTGAGTAAACTCTGTTGGGCTTAACTCGCTTGTTTATCATCTTTAAAGCCCAAGGAGAGCGAATCTGACCAGCTCTAGGGGATCGCACTAACTGCATCACTGATACACCTGAAAATATGTTATATCATATTAGCTGCGTACGTTTACTGCCAGTCGACACACCAGTTTGAAGGGCTCAGAGCCACTTCTCTTATTAAAAACAGTTTCTAGCTATTTAAATAGGGAAGAGTAGAAGGATGCTTACCAGTGCCATATCCAAGTCGGTTCAGAAAAGGCGATGGAGGAATGATGATTTGTTCTTTTGAATCAAGAGCCTTGGAGTTTTTACCTGGCGTTTGAAAGCTAGACATTTTTTCTATTAAAATTGAATATTTTGTTAGGTTAGGCTTAGAAATTCACCAAATTCTCCCTATTACACAGGCAGGGTTCTAGGTCTATCTCAGACCCGTTAAAACCATAAGCTTCGCTGTTTGATGTCAATGGTGTTTCTATGCTTAGACTTAGAACCGTTTATAATTTACAAAACCACAAAAGGTAATCACGTATTCACTGAGTTATGCCACTTCAGTACAAAAACACAGATAGCGCAAAATTAAATTAGGTGTAGGTACTTCAATTTTAACGATTTTTGTTTTGAAATTTGAATTTCGTTAGTTTTGATTTGACAATGACATTTATTTATTTGACTTAGAACATTTAGACTACGCAACTAGATTTTTTATACTTGGCTTTACACGTCTCATGTATTTAGCCAATAAAACAATAAACACAAAAGTGATATAAGCTTCGTTTAACCTCGATCTTACTTTTTTAACAATATCCTCTACCTTCTGGGCAAACATTTTTTCCATCTCTTTCTCTACTCATTCATACCTATTTCCATAAAAATAAAATGTTCTGCTTTGGCGGATTTCTCTGAAGGAACATAAGACAACGTGATTGGGTCTAAGGACTATAGCTTAGCCCACTGAGCGACCCAAGGTCGCATTATTACAACGTGTTGGTAGCCCTGGGCCCTGGCATAATGCATTTGATTATAAACAAAATGTCCGGTTTCCGATGTCCGATACTTTAAATGCAATTAATTTTATCGACAAATCACGGATTTTTTTTTATTTTTCTCATTATCTCTTATTTTTTTTTTTGTTTTATTTCATTTGCTGGGGTATGCGCGCTTTTAACTCACAGTTAAGATTTAAATGTACATTTATAGCAAATATCCTGTATTATTAAAAAAAAAAAAAAAAAAATTGGTTAACACATTGGTTTTTTTTTTAAAACTAATAATCTGAAAAAAACATCAATTTGTTGTCCTATTTATTTTTTTCAAAAATTATTTTTAATAATACTGAAACATTAAAAAATTAAAATTTGAATCTAGATTTATTGTCTACACTATTAACTAACATTTGAGACCACTTTTGTGTTTGTAAGTCTTCTACTTGGGTAGATATTGTTAAACTATTACAAGCACTTAAGCTTCGCTAACAATTTTTTTTAAAGTGCTGCCATTTTTTTAATGATGGAGAAAAATAAAAAAATAATCCGTGATTTGTCGATAAAATTAATTGCATTTTAACCCCATATAGTATCGAACATCGGAAACCGGACATATTGTCTATACCTATTTTGCGGACGCTCACGCACTTCAAAGAGCGGAAATGCTATGCGTTATTTCGCGGGAACTTGAAATCAAAAGGATTGAATATGGATTGAATGGCTATAATTCGATTATAATTAATCAAACTGACACCGAAACTAATTTTGCACTGAGGAAGTAATGAGTAGGGTAACTATGAACATCCAGGAATGTGGCCATGTACGGAGCACGAATTATGAGTATCCATCCGGAATACAGATTACGGCCGGAGCTATGCTATGTGTTACGTACTCGTTTATTATTTGTATCTGCTGAAATGTGATTATTACGACACTCAGACACGAAACACATATTTTATTGCCTGTTCATCGATATTTTACTTACACTTAGCTATTTTAGTTTCCAAAAAATAATATTTTCATTTCGCTTATTTTATGGTTGGTCACAATCACAACTGTCGGTCGGTCGCTCACTATACAATACAAAAAATAATGCTACACTGTGGGTCAGACAGTTAAATATCTGAAAAATTTTAAAATCATAATTATATGATGCCTCCAGCGGCTTAAAAAATTGACGTTACGGTTCGCCGTACTTCATCCTAAATAAAAATCTCAAAACAAAATTTTCTCGAATATGCAAATCAAGGCTTCAAACTTCAATTTAGTGTGTAATTACGTGAAACCAGGCGACCGAAGGCCGGAGGTTGGTTCGGAAGCGGGAGGAAGCTGAAGAGAAGACGACCTCAAGCGTTGCACAATGGCAGGAAGCCGCCGGACGGCTGGCGGGTGTCGGGTGCGGCTACTTTGAAACTATCGGAACTGCATTCTGACGATCTTTCGTGGCCTTCACTTGTCTTGATTTTCCCATGCGTCTTAGGTCTCTTTCGCAGACTTTTCTGCTGATATGAAGTGCCCTTATCTGCAATTTATCCCAGGATACCTACTTCATACAGAATGAGGCCAACTGGCTAATTACGGTTTTTACTAGCTATATAAAAAGTTTGTAAACACCTACAAACTAGGTAGGTTTACTGCAAAAACTGAAACGTTAGTAAATGATGATAACTACACTATAAGACCCTTTTGGTGGAATCTAAGTAGGTACGTAAATTAATTGATTAAGCAGGTGGAACAGATAGTAAATTTATTACCTACTTTGAGTTCGACGATTCTCGAATGTCCTTAAAAGCGTCGCGGCGGCGTCGGTCGTCGGATGAAGATGTTAACAAGCAGCGGTGAACACGCTACTGTGAACCATCCTGCTAACTTAAAAACGAACGTATTAAGGATAAAAATTTATGAATACTGTAGGTTTCCCTTTCATGATAGAGGTAAGTTAACGACCAATTAAATGTATGCCGCCTCATTTTTTTAATACAATTGTGTGATGAGACGAGAAAATCATTCGCCTGATGTTAACGTCACATTTGCTCATAACCACCGAAGCCGGAATATATGATACTTACATACTAGATCGATGCTCATAACGGGTTTACGCCACCCAGAACTTTGAACTCGACAATTCAAGACCCTGTGCGGCACCGCAGCACGTCCGTCGCCCTGACGTTTAAGACGTTAAATCTCCCTGAATATTCTCCCTAATTTGCCCTGAAATTTCGCAGGAAATTATACATTTGCCTATCGAATACGTGCTGCGTTTTCTTCGTAAGTTTATAGTTACCTACTGCTAGGACTAGGTTCACGGTAGCGTGGCCAGCCCAGCCGCGGCGGCTCCGCTCTCGGGCGCAGTACCCCAGCAGGAGCCGCGCGGCGCGGCTGTGCGATGCGAGCACCATGACTCCTACGAGCGCAGTCAGGTGAGCACAAATCTACCACAGAACTTGCCTACTACAGTGCTATTGTTATTACCGTCAAAATTCAGAGTGCTTTTGGATTTTTTACATAATTTCTTTTGCCAAAAAAACCAGTGAAAAAAAACAGCGAAACATTAAAATGTATTAATGCTAAAACTTATGCCCGGCAATTAAAGTTTACAAGAAGTTGCTCAACTTTAGAAATTGTTGGAAAAAATAAACGCCTGCAGTGTCCTTGGTAATACAGTTTACGAGATCTATTAAGCCATTTTTCGACAACCATTTCGGCGTTAGTTTAGTTGTTTTGTGATGTTAAGGAACCCTTTGTACTGTTCAGTGTTTCTTTTAGATTTACAACACTTAGCTGGTAGTAGGTTGCACATACACATTGGCCATTTAAAGTTGATTGAAGCAACAGTGTCAGTTCACCACATAAACGGCTACTTATGTCACCGCAACTGGTGTGGTGGTATGCGAGGCGTTATACCGAAGTGTCTGGATTTGGTGGTGTTTGGTAACAGAAGCCCGGGGGTGATGTAATGGTGGTCGGGGTGTTTAGTGGTGGCCATGTCTAGTGAGTGCGCATAGTTGATGTCTAATTAGATACCATCATGACTGTATGCCTTTCTGACTTCATTGTCTTGACTGAAGTACCTACTTCCATTTAATTCTAATTCTCATCACTAAGTTGATACTGACTGACTTCCCATCTACAACATCTCATCTACATTGTTGTATTAAAACAAGCCATAGAGCGCAATATTCAGGAGTAAAATAATCTTGGGAGTCGATCAAACAGACTGTATTGGAAATAAAATACAGTCTTCCCAAACACATTTTGATGACGTTAGTCAAATACGCCGAATTGAAGTGAAAATCGGCCAGACATTTCTGCTGCATGTCGGAAGACCTGTGAGCCATATTGGGGTTCACAGGTCGATAAGTAAACTCTTCAGACCCAAGTGCAAAAAGCGGGATGAACTGAACCACTTTTCTAACAGCTGTGCCTAAAAAGCTAGAAAGCGTTAAATTGTAAATACTTAGTAGATAGGATTCTGGGCGGCTTTTTCCCAGAATCCAAGTTAAAAATCCAAGGAGTTATCAAGTAAACATATAGGAAACGTGACGCAGTTCTGCTTGCGATTTTCAGTCCCAAGGTTGAAGTGTCATGCGATGTCTTGAGTGTCGTGAGCATCATCATCTTCCTACCCTTATCCCTCCTACGTGGGGTCGGTAAAATATGTCATTATGTTCACTTCTTCCATTCATCTCTATCACTCATCATATCTGAATTCCCTTCTTTTTCATATCATCTTTGACACAGTTCATCCATACTTTCGTGAAGTGTCGTGAACATAACAAAGTGGACAAAGAGGACGCTGATACCTCTATTGAAAGCACTGGTTAAAACTTACCATAGACACTTACTAGATCAGCTAAAGAAATCCTTGAGAGCAAGTCACGTGTCTCCCTTTCTTTGAAAAGTTACATAGGTTTAGACTTAACGTGTATATGTCGCGTGCACCGAGTCCGTAAATAAACCACCAATTAATTTTTTCGTTAATTTACTCACGATTGGGCCAATCAGTTGAGGTAATTCATGAAACGTACCTACATACTTTCATTGTACATTATATTGTAGCATTTGCAGCACATGCACAACATTATTGATGAGGATGTTCAGGTTTTAGGCGTGTTTTTTTCCCACAAAGATTTTAATTCAAAAATATGACGTCTTACACGAAGTACCTGATTGTCTGTAAATTGTTGAAAACAGTTGTGGTGTCTGGATTTTGAATCGCTGCACCCCGCGGTTTCATTCGCGCGGTGTTGATGATGGTGAAATGAGCCTAGTCCTTTTCTGTAGGTACCCCGGACATTGTGTATGCAAAGTTAAGTGATGATCGGTGGCGTTAAAGTGTAACAAACAAACCAACTCATTTTCGTATTCCTAATATCTATTAGCAAGTTCGGATAAAGAGCTTGTTCCACTTACCGAGCTACTCACCCGAATCACGGTCCGATTTATGGGTATTTACCCAATTTCTAGATGAAAAAGTGACACTGCGCGTGCATCGCATGACATGTCGATGTTTGCAACGCGAACCGCGTAAATTGGGGCAATAAGGTAATCCTGCACTTCGCGCTCCACCGCCGGCAGCGTCACCGGTGGCCGCGACCATCTGGGAAAATTACTTAAGTACCTACTAGCACAGTAATTACAAACCAAATGTACTTTGTAACACCATGGTGCGTATAGAACCGGCATTTATATGTCACTTTTGAATAGTAGGTAAACGTTAAATCCATCGTAAACCAAATCATTGCCCGAGATGGCGGTCAAACACAAGCCTATCACTAAATGAAAAAAAAATGCGCGACAAGTCCCGTTACATAATTAAAAAATCTGAGGAGTGGTTAAGTATCATAAATCTTTAGAAGGATTCTCGTAGTTTCTCTTAAAATCGGCCTACCAGACAAGAAAAGTCTTTTGCCTAAAGAGCAAAACGGGAAGCCCATAATATGTTCTAAAAAATGTTATATTAGCAACTAAGTAACCAGTTTCTTATGTATAATAGGCAACCATTGGGCATGTAACCTATTTGAAAAGTTAGCATTTGGTTCATCATTCTATTCGTACTTATTTCATAACCACTGACACCACCGATACTGGCCTGATTAAATAATACCAACGTAACAACAAACATTCCAACTTTAAACAATCTAATCCTTCAAATGACGATGCTACTCGCACTCACGCATGCCTGTCCATCACGCGGCTGGCCGGTTTTTTTTGGCCCTAATTGTATGTTCAAATGAAACAGTAACGTCTTACAAAGACATGTTTTTTTATTAGAATTACAAGACTAGGTGTATGTCCACATGACCACCTGACGTGAAACCTAAGTCACCTTTCAGCTATATAATACGGTTCACACTCATAGCTCCCCACTAGGATATGCTGGGAATGCCATGGAACACACAATGATAAGGACAACTAACACCCAGAACAGATATTTAAATTCGTCATTCAAACATCAGCCCGGCCGGGAACCGAACCCGGGATCTCTGGCTTATAAGGCAGATATACCTACTACCGCTGTGCCAAACAGGTCGTCAAAACACAGACAAGACATGACAGTATGGTCGAATATGGTAACGGTAACGTCCGTAGCTTGAAATGAGAGTATGGCTACTGAAACGCACTGTTATTGCTCGGCAATTAGCTTTAAATTTCGAAGTGAAAACATTAAAACGTTACACCACCAACTAACTACCAAAAAATTCCATTCGATTATGTTAAATGAAAAGCTGAATTATGAATATAACTTCTATTTTTTTTTACGTGTAAATCGAAACCGTTGGATTAATTGCGGCCGCGCACGTGAAACAGCTATTAGTGCATCCTCCTCAATCGATCGATCCTAACGGTTTCGAAACTTGGATGGGTTTGGTTTGGTCTCTCCCTCCGTTTTGCACCACATCAAAGATATTTAACAATTTATCGTTGTAGTAGGTGCTTTTTTGGCTTTTTGCCGGACTGGCCAAGATCTACTATATGCAAGCAATGCTTTTCGAAACAAGTTTACTTAGGTACTGCTGCTGATCAGTGGTGGATTTACCAGTAGGCTGAGTAGGCTGGAGCCTAGGGCGGCAGATTTCAGGGGCGGCAAATTCTGGGGCAAGTTTTTTTAGTTTCGGACATGATTTCTGAAAGAAAGTAGGTAGGTATTATTGTGAGCAGGGATGGGGGACGGGGCTAGTGTATCGAATTGTTTAGGTCGGTAGGGGCGGCAAAATGTTGAATAGCCTACGGGCGGCAAATGTGTAAATCCGCCACTGCTGCTGATAACATATTTTTTCTTTTTTTATGTTATTGAGTGATGAGACGAGCAAATCGCTCGCCTGACGTTAAATGTCATGTTTGCCCATAACAAGTCAGCGCCACCTAGAATTTTGAATTCTTAGAATTCAGAACCCTGCGCGGCACAGCACTACGCTCGTCACCCTGAGATATAAGATGTGTTTAATTTTCTGTTCCTAAGTATGTGGATTGGACAGCTGTAATTATCTACATTTCGCATGTTGACTTATGTATTCAAAGAGTGAGTCTATATTGCTTTTGATGTAGTTATTTATATTTAACTTTCTTGATTTGATTTCATAAATAGCATGTTACATCGGAATAAATTTTTATTAATGAAGAGTTACAAAGTAGTTATGGAGTAGTTAGTAGTGGGCGCTTAGTAATTAGTCGTTTCTAATAGGTAGATACTCTCGAATAATGAACTGGGTTATTTATAAAAACTACAATTGTTATACCTAAATAACGATAGACAGCGCTACTATTCATTCAAAATTTAAGAGCGTTGCTCTTGTCGGTGCAGCAAGTTCCAGGCTTGGCGGTCCTCTGCCAGTGCTTTTACCTACCTGTACGACATGACATCTGCCTTGTCCTTAATCTGGTCCAAGAACATTCTCCTTGGTACCTATTCCTGGTCCTCTCCTTCTTTAAATCTGTCCCTCTATGATGGTTTTCAAGACAGCGCTAATAACTATTAAACTAAGTAAACTTCACAAAACGTAGGCGCACTCCATTGTTGCTTGTCATCAGGCGAGATGGCGATCAATCGCATGACAATCACCAAATAAATAATATCTCTACTTCTCTCGAAAAAAATGGTTTGATATTAAAATCGTGGCAGCTACCGGTAACGAGTGCTAGGTACCTACGCTATAAGCTTTTTAGCCATTCGGCAGTTCCAAGGCATCACATTGTCAACTAACTAGGTACCTAGGTACTAGCACGGGCCTAAGCCCTGTCTACAGTCTGGTATTAGTTACCAATACAAGCAACGATGTGAAATCGCCGCGCAACATCCTGCGAGCTGCTCGTACTCCCATTCATCCTGTGTCGTCTGCGTAATGATACACCGATTGTTGACATTCGATACGCCCTAGATACCCTCGAGAACTGTAAAACCTGCAGACTATAACCTACTAATCGTAATTGAAATAACATTATACTGGCTATCGATTGAGTAACTAAACCAAAACACGGCACTGCCCACAATGACTGTTATACATTCTATCTAAACAATTACAAATTATATAAAGGCAATTAGCTGTGTTTAATAATACTCCATTGTCTGTATGTCCGTTTTGGTTTGAGTCGGTGCGAGCTGAGCCGAGATGTTCAGTCGCGTCGCATCGAACTGCGTTTGAGACATGTATTTAGTTGGGTGAGGGAAACTTAATTACTTACATTTTCATCAATTGTTCCACATTACCGTTTTTCCGTTGATCATATTCTTTCTATTTAGCATATTCCGTTGCACTTCACGGTCGTTCGTCACGTCTGGGAAAAGGTCCTATCTTCCTTTCCTCTTCACGATTCGAAAGCTTTTCCGTTCCTAGGTTTCTTTGTCAGTGTAGAGTATCCCATGGTGTAGCTTACTAGATGTTGAATGACGTTGTGGTCCGAATGGCATACATACCTGCATGGCCTGGACTACAAACTGACCTTAATTTCTAGTGAAGCTGCCGGATGACAAAAAGAAGCACTTTTTGTTGAGGGATTTATATTTTTTTGTTACTGATACTTTAATCAAGGCATGTTTTGGATTCCAGGTCGTTCGCGATTACTTTGGCAATTGCGATCACAATAGTTGGACCACGAGCGAGCGGGTTTACAATACATCGCAACACTAGCACCCTTACAACACCATCAACTGATCTTTCTTCGGATGAAAGTTTACGGCTACAAGTTAGAGACGATTTAAAGAAACCGAACGATATTAGCAGCAAAAATGAAGAATCGAATAGAACGAAAAGTAATAAAACGAAGACAGTTGTTGAGAAAGTATCACAAATACCCGAAATGAAAACAGAACAAAAGTTAAGTCCTGCACCAACAACAGCAATAGTAATGACCACAACTGAAAACGTCAAAATTCCAACAATAAGCTCTGATACTGTTGAAGTTTTTGATTCTATAGAAGACACAAAATTCTATAATAAGACGGAGACCACCACTGATGATAGTAAAAAACCTATCAAACTTAAGAAGTCAGATTTAGAACTGACCGAAAAACCAATAAAAGATATTCAAATGGAAACAAAAACAACAATCAAAACAGAACCTCCAACTACACCATTCACTACTATGGACAATACCGTTACTAAATTAGATGACGCAAAAGACCATTCCACCCAAAACATTGAAGCAAGCTCTGGTCTAGGTAACAAATTAACTACACCAGTATACCTCTATAGTATGACAACACCCATGGTAACAGAAACAACACACATAATAATCAGTACACCAAAAGAAGATACTACCATTACTACTGACTTACCACAAATAATTTCAAATGTATCCACAATTCCTATTGACGACATACATTTACCAACTGCACCAGTAAAATCCATTGACGACGTACGTATATCAACTGTATCAGCAAATTCCGACACAGAAGAAATTCAGACTACCACAGATAACATAAATACAAATATAACAGAACCCTTTTCAGGAAAATATCCAAAATATACCACCATTATTAGAAAAGGAACAACTAGCTCTGAGGAAACTACTGCGGCGACGAAAACTGAAAATGAAGAAATGGATGCCGAAACTTCTAACACACAAGTAAACTTCGAAAAAGCGTTTAACATCACACCGATACCTTCTTTAGAGAAATTAAGAACTAATTTGCTATCGAACATAAATACTCTAACAATAAGTGATGGAGTACCAAGGGAATCTGAAAAAGTTACACGTGAAGTAGAATTATCAACACAGTACACAGATACGAGCACTGAACCTCAATCACAAGGAAAAGTAGAATCTAAACGAGCAGGATTTTTGGACAACTCTGAAAAAGCAACTACCCCTATTCTTGCTTTTGTAAGCAAAGAAATAAAAGAAAATGTAACACAGGAATTTGGGACCGCAGACATCAAAGCTGCCACGGAAACTGTGAGTCCCGATCTCAAAAAAGTTAGCGGCTCAGAGTCACAAAGCCAATTGGTAAGAAATACATATTATTTGTTGCGTAAGTTACTAAAAATGTGTAGGTAACCTTTATCTTACACGATTAATAGTAAATATTGTTTGCACGAAACTCTGGTGTAATGTAACATTTAAAAAAATATTGTACGATACACGTACAGTCTCGGGGAAATTATTTTTGGTAAGTGGACTGTATGAGGTGCATCCAGAACAGTAGGTAGGAAACGGATGACTATCCCTGCAAGCTGACGAAGGCAGATAAGAAAACTCCACCAACCTTTCATCCACGACCGCCAAATGACTTTCAGCTTCCGTCGCGATTTGGTGAACAGCTCGGCACGGCCTGAACTGCTGGTTATAAGAGTTCTCCAACAGACGTCACAACACAGCACAGTGTCACGGACACGGAGGTTTCGGGAATGTTCTGGACGGAATCGACTACTGAGCACACGTCGCGAGTAAATACGAGCGCAAGGGTGCGTTCGATGCGATTCGCTATGACAGAGTGGCCGTCTATCATTTTGACGTCCGTATATAAAAATTGATGGAGCAAATATTCCATCTACCCTCATTTTACTTGCAGAGATCGAACATACCCCCTACCGAATTCAACATGTTTGAATTCCTTACTCATACAATAAGGGAAGTAAAGGATATAACAATCAAAAATTAAGAGAGTCAAAACAATAATTCATAAATTTGGGATGCTTATTAGCGAGGTGTGTTAGATAGATAAAACATAAATAGAAAATAAAATGTGTGTGTATAAATTATAATGTAAAAGATAACTAGTAAAAAATATCTTAAATATAACTTTCTTAAATAATTTAAAGGTAATTAATTTGCATAAGGTAAAGGGCAAATTTTATTAACGGGTCGTTTAATTACACCGTTTTTAGTTTTACGCGCACTATTTTGTCAACGCCTTCGTGTGTCGCTTCAATTCTACCGAGCGGCCATTGTAAAGGTCTAGTCAAATTAGATTTTAACAAAACTAAATCTCCAACCTTTACGTTGGGAGGTGAAGAAAACCACTTCGCTCTCTGCTGCAGAGTGTGGAGGTAATCATCAGACCATCGTCTCCAGAATGTTTGCGAAACCTTCTGAATTAATTGCCAACGTGACAATCTATTCATAGGTACATTCTCATACTCATATTCCGGGACAGCCACTAGACTTCTACCTATCAGAAAATGACCTGCTGTCAGGACTTCAAATTCGTTAGGGTTGTCTGACAACGAACACAAAGGTCGCGAGTTAAGCACGGCTTCAACTCTGCAAAATACTGTTGACAGCTCTTCGAACGTAAGAGCCTTATCGCCTACAGCGCGAACAAGCAAATGCTTGCATTGCTTTATGCCACTCTCCCATATTCCACCGAGGGAGGCTCCATTTGGAGGGGTATTAAACCATTTTATTTGACGAGCTGTCAATCCATCAAGGATTTCATCTTTATTATCTTTGTCGTTCCAAAATTGAGCTACTTCTTTAAGGTGTTTAGCGGCAGCTACAAAGTTAGTTCCGCAATCTGAGTACATGCAAGACGGGATTCCGCGTCGTGCTACTAAACGATCGAGCGTAGCTAAGAAGCAGTCGCATGATAATTGTGAAAGAACTTCGCAAAAAACGGCTTTAGTCGAAAAGCATAAGAAAAGACAAAAATATGCCTTATGTACCTTCGCGTTACGACGCAAGCTTTCCTTAATGTAGAAAGGTCCACCTATGTCACACCCCACGTGATCAAAGACTTTATTCGGCAACAGCCTAGGTGCGGGTAACGTACCCATTTCCGGTTGTAACGCGGTAGGTCGGCACTTAAAACACATTTTACATTTCGATAACACGGATCGAATAATACTACGAGCACTAACAAGCCAATAATTTTTACACAATATTCCCTGTAACGTACGAGGGCCTACATGTAAATATTTTACATGAAAATAATAAATTAATAACTTGCTCGTTTGACATTTCGGAAGCAACACCGGGTGCTTCGTATTATAGGGCAGGTCGGCTTGTACAAGTCGACCCCCCACCCTGAGGAAATTGTGAGTGTCCACGAAAGGTGATAACTTACGTAGCGAGGCAACAAATTTACCTTTTTTCAGTAACGATATTTCGGAACCAAAATGATTTGTTTGTAAAACACTAATTATCGTGTCGTGAGCTTTAATAAGATCAGAGGTTCGCAGCGGTCCTACAAGTCGCTCTGAAGTTTTACAACGCAAGTTATTTACAAACCTGTGACACCACGAGATTACACGCTGTAATCTATTAAATGAAGAAAACTTTTCGAAAGTTTCTTCGAGGTCGTTACAGAAAACGTTTCTGTCGTTAGATGAATTAAATGCAAACGTTGCACTATTTGATTTAAGCTCGGGAACCTTAAATTCTTTATTTACGTAAAATGACTCAATCGGCCATTGATCTCGATCGTCGCGCAGCCACGCGGGGCCCTGCATCCAGTCCGCGGCGACCTCCACGAAGCGAGCCGGCAACACACCGCGCGAGCACATGTCAGCTGATCCGTTGTTGTGAGTTCTTACGTGGAACCAGCAATTAGGTGGTACTACCGATGTAATTCGACTAACACGGTTAGCTACAAAAGTTTTTAGCATATAAGGTTGAGTTTGAATCCACGCTAGAACGTTCTTTGAATCGCTGAGTGCGATAATCGAATAATTTATTACAGTTAAGTTTTGTACGACAAAACTAACTAATTTACTAAGCAGCACGGCTGCCTCGAGTTCGAGTCTAGGTATTGACAGAACTGGATTTAACGGCGCGACTTTCGACTTACTAGTCAACAGCCTAACCTTGACATTGCCTTCCTTATCTACGCTGCGTAGGTATAAGCACGACGCGTAACCACGGGTCGACGCATCACAGAAAGCTATTAATTGCACTTCAAAGAAATTGGGTATTAGTACATGACGCTCGAAACGCAATTCTGATAAGAGCGGTAAATCGGCGATGAACTGATTCCACTGCGCACAGGGCTCGGGTGGCAATTGATCATCCCAACCGACTCCTAATTTCCAAACGTCTTGCATAATGCACTTAGCAACAAACGTACAAGGCGAAATCATACCTATCGGGTCGTAAATACTAGCGAGTAGTTTTAAAAACTGATCGTTTGGTTTGTTTTGTGTCAGTCATGTTATAATTAAACGCGAAACTATCGCAGGAAGGAAGCCATATCAAACCTAAAACCTTGAGAGATGACGATAACGTATCGTCCTGAAAATTAATAGCAGACACCTGATCCGATTGCATTCTACCTAGCAAGTCCGGACAGTTGCTAGCCCATTTTCTTAAATCAAACCCGCCACTTTTAAGAAGTGAAACTAAATCGTCTTGTAATTTACAAGCTTCTTCCTTTGACTGGCATGACCATAAAAGGTCATCAACATAAAAGCCTTGCCTGACTACCCTAGCGGCTTCAGATCGCGAACTTTCAGCGCGTGATAACTCGTCAGCCGCCAGCTGATGCAACGTGCGTACAGCTACATACGGCGCACTACGGAGCCCGTAGGTATTTGTTTTCAATTCGTAGACGCGCACCGGTTCCGTCGGAGATTCACGCCACAGAATATGTTGATACTTTCTATCGGCAGGATCAATTAACACGGCTCGAAACATTTTTGACACATCCGCGGTAAAACATACATCAAACAGTCGAAAATTGATAATGATTTTCAGTAAATCTTGGAGCAGTTTTTCGCCAGTAAAAAGTGCATCATTGAGAGAGATCCCGTTAGTAGTACGAGCCGATCCATCGTACACAACGCGCAGGGGTGTACTAAGTGAAGACGGACGTAGAACACAATGGTGCGGAATAAAATACGCGGAAGGTTCAGAACCTTGGTATAACTCCATGTGCCCGAGGGCTTCATATTCTCGCATAAAATCTACGTAGGCTTTATGAAGGTCTGGAGACCGAGCGAGCCGGCGCTCGACCTGGTTGAGGCGCCGCAACGCAACGTCATAGGAATCACCGAGAGGTGCGTGGTCTGGGTTTAATAAAATCGGAGAAACGTAACGACCGGTGTCATCGCGATAATGTTTTTCTGAATATATTTTATTAGCTAGCTCATCTAGCGGATTCATCGGAACTTCGCACGGCAAAGCTTCCGTCTCCCAAAACCGTTTGAGAGTTTCATCTAAATTGTCACTCTCTAGAGTGAACGAGGTGTGTAATGATGTCGCACACGGTACTACATCACTGTTGCTAGGGGAAGGCATCCCTAGTCTTCCGGTTACTACATAACCAAATACGCTCCCTAAAGCCACTGGTAAATCACTATTTACTATAAATTTCTTACCGTCATAAATGTACGGAAACAAGTCACCGGATAAAATTATATCAATCGGTCTTTTATCGTAAAAACGCGGGTCTGCTAACTGCAGACTTTTATATTCATTGACCACGTTATCAGGAATAGGTACGGTCGGCAAATCGGAAGTAATCTTCGACAATATTACGGCATCAATATGAAATACAGGCGTCGCGCTATGACGCGGCTGAATGCCACACGAAACCATACCGTGGTTTTTCACATACTCGCCACCAAGTCCGAAAATATTAAACGGACATTTATTTGCTGACAGTCCCAGTCTTTGATAACAATCCATTGAAATAAAACTAGATTGTGCTCCCGAATCAATTAAAATACGACAAGGTTGTAAATTATCAAATGCATCTAAACAGTTTACGACGGCAGTCCCTAAGATAACGCTATAATTAGTCGTCGATGACGTCACATGGCAGGTATTGTTGATAACAGCTGGCTGATCTACTATGCACGGCAAAGACGCCGGCGCAGCTGGAATCGGATGAGATACCGGTTTGTTGTTATTGACGGTAACTTCTTCGTGTAAAAGTACATGATGAGATGATCGACAAATTAAACATTTAAAGTTGCTTTTACACGAGTTTGCAAAGTGGTTTTGTTTTAAACAATTGTGGCACAGCTTCAGTTCATTAGCACGGCTAATGCGTTTACCGATTGACAATTTTCGGAACTGATCACATCGAAAAATCATATGATCTCCGTCACAATGTAAACACTTAATAATCTTAGAACTGGTCGAAGAAGCATGCGAGTAGCTTCTTGAACTACCCTGCTTTGCATCACTTTGTCGCTTATTTTGCTGCACAGTCGCAGTTGAATAAGAGGTAGAATGATCCAGAACTTTTATATAATTCTGAACAAAACAGATAAGTTCATCAAAAGTAGGTATTGAATTTTGGTCTAAATTTTGTTCAAAGTTCTTCCGCGTTTGTGGGTCTAACGCCCGCATTGCAATGTGACACATTACGTAACTATTTAAATTTTTAATTTCTAAAGCTTGAATCGCTTTGTATGAATGATCAAAGTTCTCAATGAACAGGTTCAAGTGAGTAGAAGACTCTTTTGTTAGCGGTGAAAAGTTTAACATTTTATCAATGTACCTACCTATTAATAACCTTTCGTCTTTGTATTTCTCGATCAAACTTTGCCAGACTAGATCGTAATTGTTGGCGGTAATCGGAATACTTTTAACAATATTCAAGGCTGTCCCCTTTACACTCTGCAATAGATAGTGGAATTTTTCTATCTTCGGAATATGAGGTTGATTATGCACCATAGAACAAAACGTCTCGTAAAAGGTAGTAAAATTCTCAGGATTCGAATCAAACGTAAACAACTCGAGTTTAGGTAAACGAGGCTTCGACTCCACAGAGCGCGAAATGTTATCACTTTTATTGCTATCAACTTTAGGTTTATTTTTGTTTGCAGATAGCTTCACACGGAAATACAAGTCATCAAAACTTTGCAATTCATGACTTCTAAGAGTTGATTTTGGATCTAATTGAAGTTCCTTTTCGAATATTTCGAATATAATTTTCTCAAACGAACTACGTAAATCATTAATTTCACAGACATGCATCAAAAATAATTGTAAATTATCAGGATCTGATAAATCACGGGTCATATCATAAACTACTTGCATTTGTTGAAACATTCGTTGCTTGCGATGAATTAACACGGTTAAATCATTCGGCCTTTTCTCTTCAATGTCAACTTTTTCTTTAGTTGGCGCCATTTTGTAAAATGACCCACGAAGCAGTCAACAAGTACAAATATGAATATTTTTACGAAAATACGTTATACTTTATGCAAATAAACTACACAATACATAAATAAATACTTGTACGACAAGATTATAATGTGTATAGTGTGAAATAAATAAAGTACCAGGGCAGATTAGGGAAGTTAAGTATGGACACGTCACGTGTAGAACGTCTACCACGCGCATGCAATAGAAGAAAATGTAGGGAAAATAAAAGAATTGGCACGGCCAATATGTTAAGAACGTCTTAACAAAAGTAATTATGCACGGCAATAATTACGAGGTGATTTATAATCCGGTTAAATCCGGTTACGAAGTGACCAAAAAGATTGTACGATACACGTACAGTCTCGGGGAAATTATTTTTGGTAAGTGGACTGTATGAGGTGCATCCAGAACAGTAGGTAGGAAACGGATGACTATCCCTGCAAGCTGACGAAGGCAGATAAGAAAACTCCACCAACCTTTCATCCACGACCGCCAAATGACTTTCAGCTTCCGTCGCGATTTGGTGAACAGCTCGGCACGGCCTGAACTGCTGGTTATAAGAGTTCTCCAACAGACGTCACAACACAGCACAGTGTCACGGACACGGAGGTTTCGGGAATGTTCTGGACGGAATCGACTACTGAGCACACGTCGCGAGTAAATACGAGCGCAAGGGTGCGTTCGATGCGATTCGCTATGACAGAGTGGCCGTCTATCATTTTGACGTCCGTAT
Source organism: Alcis repandata (assembly GCA_949125135.1). NCBI lineage: Eukaryota > Metazoa > Arthropoda > Insecta > Lepidoptera > Geometridae > Alcis > Alcis repandata. The sequence continues at coordinate 528,528 of OX421226.1, read as the reverse complement.
ATAAAAATTGATGGAGCAAATATTCCATCTACCCTCATTTTACTTGCAGAGATCGAACAAATATACAAAGTAAAATTATGTAGAGACAATCCAAATTCAAGTTCCAAGTATTTTTGCTTGGATCACGCTTGCTTCTATAAAATCACTTGATAACATAATTCATTTATTAATTCACAGGCCGAGGACGAGTTACAAGAAGAGTTTCTGAAAGAAGAAGTATTGAATAATCACAATGAGAACGCTATTAGATACCATGAAGATCGAACCGGAATCAAAGTAATGAAACTCGACAAGGCGAGTGTAGCACCCGGCACCGGCACGGAGGACTCGCTGAGCGTCCAGCCCATCGAGCGAACCAAAACCACTCTCTACGCAGTCAGCCCCAGCTACAAACCCATGAAGAAAATAGACGTCCAGCCGGCCAAGCTCTTCGTCAGAGATCCAGACGATAACAGCTGGAGAAACGAAAGCATTAGCTCTTTAGGAATCGTTTTCAAACCGAAAAACTCTTCCAAATCGTTCAAAGAAGTTCTAAAGAACAAGACGCAAACGGAGCTGAACAGTTTAGTAGAGCAGACCAAAGACGACGTTCCCGATCTCAGGGTGAGATTAGAGAAAATTGCCGAAGGTAGGAAGAAAAAGAAAATGAATAAGTTCGGGGAAGTGGTTTACACCGATTATGAAGAAAACTCGGCCGAAATCAATAGTACATCAAAACCGGAACAGACATTTTCGGCATTGAACTCCGCGGAGGCGGCGAAAGTGTTAACAACGTACGATTCTCAGCCGGGCTTACCGACTAAAGTAAAAATCGAATTAACGACTCCCATGACCGCTACAAAAAACCTAGAGGAAGAAAAAGAGAAACCCACAAACTCAGAAACACTCGACCTGTTCAGCCGGCTGGGCCTCGACCCGCTCACCACATTGAAACCGAAGAAATACTTCAACATCGCCGAGTACTACGACACGACGGACGAGTACGACGCCGACTACGTCACGATGATGAAGTTGGATCTGAAGAAGTTCACGCCGGCGACGAGGACCACCCGCCCCCTGCCCCCGAGCACGCGGCCCGTCGAGCCCCACATCCCGGAGCGGAGGCCGACCGTCCAGTACTTCCCGCCGCGCGAGCCGCCGCCGCCCGTCAACCTCAACAACATAGACCGAGAATTCGAGAGGAAGATCAATCTCTTCTCTTTCAAGGAGTACCCGAGGATAGAGCCGCGCCCGCTCTTCGTGACCATTGCGCCGCTCCCGATCGCCACGGCGAAGCCCGACCCGGCGGAGGTGAAGCCGCTGCAACCGCTGCGGCCCCTGATCGTGCGGCCCGACGTGCGGCTCCCCCTGCGGCCCGGCAAACGGCCCGGCGCCCCGTTCCCGCCCGCCGACGCCTACGAGAGCTACGTGACGAGCGCGCCGCCCAGCACCGAGTCGGAGGCCTTCCTCCTCGACAGCGGCCGCCTCGACCGCGGCTCCTACGTCATCAAGCACTACAAGGACTTCCTGGCGGCGGCCGGCGACGCCGACTACCCGCCGGAGCGCGGCACGGCGCCGCCGCGGGACGCGCCCGGGGCCGAGCCGGAGCGACACACGTACCGGCCGAGGGAGGACGATGAATATTTCGATACGAAACTCCGGAAGGACGTCCTGAACCGCTTCGTGGATAATTTCAACCGGAACAGCGAGCGGTTCAAGATCGACTTCCCGATCCTGTACAACAGCAGCGCGGCGGCGCGGCCGCGCCCCGCCGCCGCCACGCCCCCGCCGCGCCCCGCCGCCGCCCCGCCCTGCGCCCCCACGGTGGAGCTGTCCCCCGCGTACGAGCTGCACTACTACGTGCCCGAGCAGGAGGAGCGCCAGGAGCCGGGCCCCTACCGGTCCGCGTTATGAAACCGTTACCTCACCGCGGGTTACGCGCGACCCGCTCGTCCGCGTACACTAGATAGCGCCGGTTATAGTGAGTTATGTAAATACTTGTACTTCGACTTCGATTCTTTTCGGTTCGCTGCGGACTCGTGCTCGCGTCAGGTCCGAGCACGCGCCGCTATCGAAGCTAAGCCGGACGAAGGACCACGCTTCAGATCGCATCCATCGATCGAATCTGGGTAGTTTCGATGACAGTGATTTGTGTTAGAGCGCTTGAAATTATTAAAAGTGATATATTAACAATAAGTATGTAATATATACGAGAATTAGATGTATTTAGACTGATTGAAACGTCTAAATAGAATAGTTACCAAAGAAGCTTTAGGTATTTAGTAGACGTTGGGGCGGAGCTCCCAGATCCCTCCCAAATTCGTGATCTGTCCTTTACCCCTCCCTTAAAATGTATTTGTCTCATTTTAGGAATATCCAAAATTCTAGCATAATTTAGAACGTCCTTTAAAAGGTCCGATCATTGCCATTTATAATGATGATGTAATGATTCATGTGATCCTTGTAGCTGTTATTTTAGAACTAGATGACTGTGTTCAATATACATCGGTTGAAAGTTTTAGTTCAATGTGAGAGCAGTAGTTCTAAAGGAATATCATAAGTACGTCTATCGGTTGGTGCTGTAGTTTTTATAATTTGAGTATTCCAGATCGGAAAGGGTTTTGTACTTACTCTATTACTATCCCTAAGTGCGTGCAGTCGCACCTGTTTGTAAGTAGTTTTAGGTTAAGCTTTAATTTAATAACAAAAATGTATGTTGTGTATCAATATACAGAGTAAAAACCAGTTGTATATTTCATTGATCCAATCACCGACTGAATTACTTGCAAACGCAGTCACTTGCGAAAGAGACAAACACATTTCACTTTAAACAGGCCTAATAATCTAATATAACGTTGATAAGGAACATACGAGTAATAGAGAGTCCTCTACTCTATTATTACTACCACCTGTGCTACTACCCTATTACCTTGAACAGGGCCCGTAAAGAGACCTCTTAAAACCATGATGATTACGTTATGTTTCCGAAGCGCGACCGCGAATCATATCGCCGTGCAATACGGTTCATGGTCACGCAGGGTCGGAAACAAGACGTAACCATCATGGTTTTAAGAGGTCACAGTACGGACTCAGGGCTAAATGGAGTAGGAAAATGGGTATATAATAGAAAACATAATATTATAGTACTTTTTAAAATACAATTTTATTGACATATTTCATTTGAGAGTAGTAAGTATGCAAACATCACTCGATCGCTGATCTCCGGTACACAGTAGGAAGTTTCTCATTTGAGCATAACCGTAGTACATTATGTATGTTATACAAACTATAGCTAAATTACACTGCATAAACTGTACTCGTAGGAAACTGACATCGAGTGGAAATGCAATCCTGGATCCAATAAATAATAATGTTACAATCTCATTTCATTAAAAACTCAAAATAAAAAAAGAAACAATTTTCTTAAATGAACACATTCCTCTTTGGACAACAACTAGAAACCGGAACACTGACGGGTAAATAACAAATATTCATATAATGTTAGGTTCAATAATTCTCCACGTTAATGTGTTCATTTTGTAAAAAGAACATGAGTAAATAAAAATAAGCAACGTTAATAAAGAAATACAGCGTAATCATTCGGACGTTGAAAGGTTTCATAAGATTCGGTATAATATAATACAATATCCTATGACTTTGCATAGACAAAGCTTTTACAGTTGTGATCACTTTGGTTTTGACTTAAAATATACAAATTAAAGCTAAATCAAAGCCACTTTTCAATAAAAAACAATCAATTCAAAATTGGAAAAATTTGATAGCAATTTCTGCAACGTCCGAAAAGAAATCGTTTAGGAACGCAAATGTTGCAGCTCAGAATTATCGCAGTGCTGTTAGAATATAACGAAAGAAAAGAATAAGGTTCAACGAAACATTGGACATATTCCTTTAGTGACTTTTTGACAAATAATTTTGGTTACATTCTATGAGTTCCATTCTTTGCTTACATACATACATGTACGGAATGAATAAAAATGTTTTCACTGAAGTAGAAAGCATATGTTTGATTGTATAGTTTAAAAACATGTGAACATAACGCAAAACTTTACAATCATACAATGTAAAACCAGTTGGGTAGTCGATTTCAGTTTTATATTGTAGTAGAATATTAGTTTTAAACGCATAGTAGGTACAATTGATTGCGATCTTTGAACAGGGTATCACGGAAATATGGCACTAAGCCGAAAATAAGACATTGTCTTTATCATTATGAAATACTTTTACAAAAGACGGCTCTATTTTTATGGTACAGTTATTTTTTTATACGAGTTCAGGGTTGTCTCATAGTGAAAGTAATTCATAACGATGAGTAGAACAAGCTCATTACGGTTTAGTATCACCGTTTCGTTCAACCCTGTCTGGATTTATCTCAGTGCAGACTTTCTAGTTCATCTTGTAAAACGTAACAAAATTTATGAAACCAAAAATATTCTCGTCAAAAAATCACACAGAAATTACAATTGATTATATCGATAACAAGATTAGACGTGATAATAAAATATAATTATTAAAATTAAAAAGTAAAAAATAAATAGATCGGTATGCGTAGTGACGTTCAGTTAAATACTATTTACGTGGTAGGTACATTTAATTACAATAATATAATCATTTAAAGTTATAGTTTATACTAAAAGCGCTATTTACAAGAACACGCCATTTTACTAGCTATATACCTGCCTCGCGACTCTGCCTGCGAGCTGCTGCCACGCCGCACGAAACAAGTCGGACATTCACTTTGCTTTACTTTTGGTTTCAATATTGGTAATTGTAATAATTTGCTAAGTTTTTTTAACTTTTGGAATGTCTAAAACCTTCACCTGTGCATAGCATATTCGGTCAAGTTTTTTGTAACCGATCGCCAACATGTTGAACAATTTATAGGCGAAGGTTGATTGTCCTATTACAACCACCGTAGAGGTCCACAATGCTTCTACGAACTTAATTAGGTACTTTTACTCTTAATGAAAACATCTGTGACAAGTAACTTTACCAATGGTAAGTTCATATAGTCGATACGAAATCATACCAAAATTTTAATAGATTTGTGAGAATCAAATTTGACCCTGTTTTTCTTTAAGTTTTTATTTATAGGTTTTTCGATTGTTTCGATTGTTTCGAGTGTCGCGCGGGCGCGGCAGACAGCCCCCCCGGCCCCTCCCCCCCCCCCCCCCTCGTTACGTTAGCCAGTCTTTCGTTTACTAAACTAGATACGACTCCCGCCGCGACGGCCACCGACTCGCACGATTTTACACCTTAACCCGACGTGATAGACTCCATTGCTGCACGATACGACCACTAAATAACCTAGATTACACTATCCCTTCCTATTCCCATACTTGACTGAACCAATCTCTCGATTGTACTATCACAGCTCCAACGTAGGACGTATCACGCGTGTAAAGTCGGTAGAGTCAGTGGACTCCTCACTCTGACTATTACAAAGATGGACCGCTGATTAGGACTCGGGAGAAAAAAACATAAAAAATCATTCTGAATTTAAATGTAAACTGTCAAAATATTGTCGTTAGAAAAGGTTGAAATGCCGAAACTCTCGTGCAATATAAACCGAGCAAACTCACGCGATTCAGCTATCTCGCTTTATTTCACTTGAAATGAAAGAGACGCAGCTAATCGTTTAGGTCTATACGTAGCATTCTATCTATCGACAATCATTTTATCGATTATGTGTCAATTAAGTCGAATGAGAACTAAATGCTTTTATTGTGTTGAACTGTATACCTTGTTAGTGTGTACTATTGCTCGTGTTGTAAGTACTCGTATAAAGGGTAGCGCAGTCTGGGAACACTCGCGGCGGACTAGCCGACGATACTGTCTTGCCAATACATTTTTAAATAACGTAACTATGTAATTTATTTCCTTGTTGCTTATCGTATTTTTAACATAATGTGAATGATGACTTTCAGCAACTTATGTCACAACCACCGGCCGACTAAACGTCATGATGAAGAAATATACAAAAATACCTTTTTACCTTATTTTAAATCCGTTTTAAAGGTTTTCCAAAATAGACTTGTTGCAAAGCAATTCAACTGCAAAACTTTAGTAATAGCAAGTTGTATGTACGAGCAATATCGTCGAAAAGTCCGAGCTTTTAAAGCGTTACGATTATTAATGCCATATTACAATATTTTTACGTTTCCCTAATCAGAAGAATGGACTGCAAATAACCGGTGCGTTCTGTTACTACATCAGGCAAGCAATGTTTATATATTCATATTACAATGAGAGCTCGAAAATTTTACACCATACATTAAAAAAACAAAAAAACTTAAACGAATCAACGTTGGCACCCCGTATTTTTGGCACCACTAGCATTAACCAAACTTCAAGCAAAAATAAATTAAAAATCTTTTTCCTATTAAATTCGGAATGAGCACCAAATACGAAACGTTTTTTAACGAAAATTAGGAACAAGGTGCCTTTAACAGCTTTTTCCATGTTGAACTAGCACCGCTAAATGTTACGTATATATAACGGACATGCGACTAAATGTGTATAAATGCATCTATTGTTATGCCTTACTTAATATTGATCACTCCACGTGACGTAGTGCGAGGAAATTGTATGGACTCATTCGGTTTTGGAAGAAACGGAAGTCTTTGCAAGGTTTTGGTGAAAAATTTAATTCCAATATTTTTATGGAAAGATGTACGTAGATACTATAATTATGTACATATGGTTAGGTTTGTGCAACTCTAGATTTCAAAGAAAATGGTTATTTGCTTATTTGCAGAGGTTAAAATTACCCGTAGAGTCGATTTTAAAGCTACCTGATTGAAGGCCACAAGCACTACAGGATTTTACAGAAAGGGTATGCTAAGCCACAAAGGGTTCATAGAACAACTTTTACAATCAGAGCAACCCGGAATTCGCGAAAAAATATCAGCTGTTCCATAAATTTTGTCGAGTGTCATTGACATTTTTCTATGGAACAGCTGATTTCTTTTCGACTTTCGGGTTGATCCCATAGGAAAAGTTGTTCATCATGATGAGTACTATGAGCCTTTTTCAGCTTAGCATACACTTTCTGTATAACCCTGTATAATATTTCATGAAAAAAAAAATAGCATGTGAGATATTATCAAAATGAATGAATAAAGCAAGTTCGCAAAGACTTCAGTCGTTTCCTCGTACACTATAAATTAACCTATCATCCAATAATAACAAAACATCGATCCCGCTTACTTTACAAAATGTCAACAAAGCCCCCGGCAACAACCTCGTCAAATTCAATCGACACGAGTACAGTACAAATTTCAACCTTATTTTTAAACTGAGTATGTTCAATTTACCGTATACTTATTATAACCACATCCATAAAGCTCTAAGAGGAAGCCTCGCTATACATATAATAATAAGTAATTATATTTTAAATATCATTCTTAAACATTATACACATTCGTACAGAATTTCTACATAACTAAAGCATTCTCGATGTTTACAACTATATACCGGACCGAATCACTTCGACGTGAAACTTGCAGCGACACGCAACAACTTGCGCAAGTAGCGACCGCCATTAGGCGCCATCTTAAATTACGTCACACGTAAAGAAGGGAGGGGGTTGACGAAGTGTCACTTTATGTGACAAGGTTCTTAGTTTTGTGACGTCACACTTCAAAATCTAGTATCTAAGAATTAAAACGCGATTTTTTAAATTTAATAATTTCAAAAAAATATGAAATTCGTATCACGTAATTAATGCAGGGCTCCTTACTCGCTCCATAGCTCAAGTTGTTGCGAATCGCGTCGCTTCACTTCGGTTTTCGAACATGTTCTACAGAAGCGCCGCGACTCGGTGCGTCGGCCTCAGATTCACACTCGACTAGTATTTCTCGAGGGGTGTCATCGATATCGATACAATCCACGTACAGCACCATGCTACTTGACACTTGATGGGGACCGGAATCGTACAAAATTAGGCAAGCCTTATAAACGTAGCTTTAATTAAGTTAAGCGACATTAGTAAATGCTGCGCAAAATTTAAATGGCATTTATCAATTAAGGCCGTAAAAGTTTAGCAGAGACATTGAAAATAACTGCAAAAGAAAATGTTTAAAGCCGTCAAAATCAAGTTTTTAGATCACAAAAGAACAAACGTCAAGAATTTTTGAAGAGGAAACTTCACTCCCAATTTACATAAATATAAAAAAGTAAATGCATCCGCATGTATAGGTAGTACTCTACGTGGATTCTACTTTACTAAACAATGTAAACCTACAGTCGAGTCAAAATCTCGCGCCCGCGCCGAAATAAAACGTGGGACCGAAACAGGCGTGTACCGTATTCACTCGCACTCGTAGGTCTTATGGGCGGTCCTAGTGATGTCCCTTGTGGTTGTCGATAAAATTCAGCATGTTTTATGACAAAGCCCAGGGGTTCCTATTCTGGAGCTTACTATACTATCTCGATCACTATCGATCTCTCGTTAGAAATGACCGGCATAATATTCTTATCTCCCGCGTTAGAACAGTCCTCAGGATGCATGTTTTTAGCACGAACAGGAAAATCTGTCGACAAGCAGAGCGGCAAGTCGCATCACTAGTTCGCAATAGTTATATACTTCGCGGACCGCGATAATTTGACTCGATTACAGTCGATAAACATCACACCCCGCATTAATTAGTTTCGCTACAACCCTGTGACTTGAATCACTATCTCACTTCAAATAGTCACCGGACTGACTGAGAGCAAAGCAAGGATAAATCAACCCTATACAGCAGCTTATTTCAGAAAAACTTGAAAATACGACGATTTTGTCACACGTGTCGTAGATTGTCATTTGAAATTGAGCTGTATGTTGCACGAAATAGGGTTCATTCAAAGTTTCGCTTTTAGCCGGTCCGGTGTTTGGAGTGAGGGCTAACATTCGACTACGACTATTGACGACTTCCGTCAAGTCACAAGAATCACGCCAGTTCTAATGCCTCACTTGTAAAATCTTCCAATTATTGTTTTAAGTTTATTTCGATTTAAAACAATACAAAAATAATTTTAGAAGCGCTCATCGGATCACTCGTACGCAGGACACATTTAAACATGCGATACAAAATCTCTTCATAAGGTTCCTTCACTAATTATAAACAAGCATATTATTTCTATCACTATAACTACGCGGGTACGATTTTGATCTTAACGTGAGTGTTTATAAAGTTCATTACAAAATGCGAGCTAAGTTCAAACCCGGGCCCGACGGTTCCTAAGTTCTAACCTCGTTAAATATCGATACAAGCTAAGTGCTTCGGAAGTACATCTCTAGATAATAATAGTGCCGGAGTCGCCGGGGCCCCGAACCGACGAGTTACAATTATACGTATATTCTAGACGCATTTCCTGCTGATTACCATTACTTTACGTTTAATATTCAATTACAAACTGTAATTTAAAGCTTCAGATTCATAAATAGTGAAGAATAACGCCTTACCGGAGCGGAGTCGCACAGGGCAACGTTCTAGGACCACCGTTTAACATGCTATACGCTAAACATTTTAAAGGTTAATAGAATTTCTACAGTAGGAGGAGTGGAAAGCCAACTAATATCGAAGATATTTTAAGATTTTTATTCATCAAACGAGTCACACAACGTTACCCTGACACTTCCTTCCGGGAACGTTAACTTAAAAAATCGTTCGACCGAAACAAAGATTTCAGCAATTTCGAGTAAAGTATTTCTCTTTAGGTTGATCAGCACACAAACTCGCCTGCGACCGTACCTGGAGCATCCGCTGCTACATCTGCTGCTAATATGTAACGCTAAAAAATGCTACGAAACAAGCACGTCGGACGTATTCCCGGCGGCGGGTTGGAGGTGCGGGGCGCGGCGGGGGGGCGGCGGGGGGGCGGCGGGGGGCGGCGGGGGGGCGGCGGGGGGGCGGCGGGGGGCGGCACTAGCTGGCGGCGTGCGCGGCGCGGCGCGGGGGCGGGGGCGGGGGCGGCGCGGGGCCGAAGCTGCTGCGGAGCGACTCCTCCATCAGCCGGCACAGCTTGTCGCGGTCCGCCTGCGGGAGACATTGAAATTTGAACTTGACCCTCAGCAAAAAACATCTGTTTACGTAGCTCGTTGACTTTCGACAAAATGTAAGAAATAGCTGATTTTTTCGCGGTTTTCAGGGACGGTTCTTTAGTAAAAGTCGGTCATGACGACGAGTCCAATTATATCCTTGAATATTTATGTCCGTCGTGTAAACAAACACCTCGTTTAGATAAAATGATTAAGACAATTTCGGAACTGTCAAAGTGAACCCCTTAAAGTCCCGCATCTGGATGGAGGCCGCGGCCGCACTGACCTCGTGTATGAACCCCAGCTGCACCAGGTCCCGCGCCAGCGCGGCGGCGGAGTCGCGGCGGGACACGGCGCACGTCAGCTGACGGTTCATCTTGTCGTCCATGCGGAGGAGGATCGTCATCTGGAACGGAGGAGGGCGACATTTAACGGCTCGGGATGTGCGGCTGAAGGGTTAGCCGGGGACTAGCAGCCGATAAGGTGAATGACCGCGCCCCTCGCGAACCGCAGGAGACGAGCGCCGGTGCCGCAGACGGAGACTGCGCTCATTCAAGATCAATCAATCAAATCTGGCGAGAAGATGGCCCGGGCAGGTCGCCGGCCGGTGCGGGTGTGGGGGTGTTGGTGAGGGTATATGTTAGGTGTGTGTATGTCGTCGCTCACCATCAGGCGAGTTGGTGGTCAAACGCGGACTAGTTCAAGTTAAAAAAAAAGTGCAGGTGTAAGTGTAGGTGTGAGTGCAGGTGAGTGCAGGTGTGAGTGCAGGTGAGTGCAGGTGAGTGCAGGTGTGAGTGCAGGTGTGAGTGCAGGTGAGTGCAGGTGTGAGTGCAGGTGTGAGTGCAGGTGAGTGCAGGTGTGAGTGCAGGTGTGAGTGCAGGTGAGTGCAGGTGAGTGCAGGTGTGAGTGCAGGTGAGTGCAGGTGAGTGCAGGTGTGAGTGCAGGCAGTTACCAGCAGGTCGTGGTGCTGCGGCTGGTGCGCGGGCGCGGCCGGCTTGAGGCTGCACATCATGTTGACGACGCGCCGCGTCTCCAGGTCGCGCGGCTCGGGGGACGCGGCCGGGGGCTCCTCCGCGGGGGATGCGGCGCGCCCGCCCGCGCCGCGCGCGTACGCGAACAGGGGGTAGATGCCGTACCTGGGGGGAGGGACTATTGTACACTAGGTAGACCCAGCGGGCAAGACTTCCCAAACAAATCCATTTATAGGGCTCGTCACAGATCTAAGCTGATTCCACCGCTTTTATATCACGAGAAAGATAATCCATGTCATGATCACATCGACGTGGATAGAAACAGAGATAAAACTACCCGTCCACGGCCTGTGCCAGGCCTATTGTACACTTTTACCAAAACACTTCTGTGGCACTCTTAGCACTATGCGAGACCAGACTAGGCCTGTACGGCTGTCACGCTCGGCCTGTCTCAAAACATGTGTCAGCATAAACCTAATCACTTTAAAACGCATCACACGATGCAGCATATATATTCGTATGACACTCACTTGACATCTTCCACGAACTTCTCCAGTTTCTCCGCGGAGGGAGGGAGATCCTTCCCCGTGATCTCCACCCGCTCCCCGCCCCGCTCGCACCAGGCGAGCGCTCCCCCGCACGACCCACCCGCCACCTCGTCCGTTATCGTCTCCGATATGTTCGCTGGCAGACATACATTCAAAGTTCAAGGGTAATTTACAAGTAATGTGGTTGCTGGATAGCTGTAACACTCGAGAAGCACAAGCAATTACACAGTTATAAAATAAAATAAACAGAAGGAAAGAAAAGCAAGAAACACAGAATGGTTAAAAGGACACATGGAAAAGAAAAATAAAGAAGAGAACTGACCGGTGGTGTTGACGAGCGTATGCGCGGCTAACAGCTTCAGCGAGTGGACTTCAAACAACAAGGGATGGAACAACAGCTCCCGCGCCGTCGGCCGCAGCGCCGGGTCTTTGTTTATACATCTGGAATATTCAATTGTCAAAGTTAATAGCCATCCGAGTGCTTGTACAGCGTTTGAAAGACTTTTATTATCAGACCACTCCAGAAATAGAGATCCTGTCCAAGATTCGTCCCACAACTCTATTATCAGCTTTTTGTTTCTAGACATTGCCACCTATCTCTTTATCTTCAGCCCAAACAGTCCAAGTCTTCAATTCTGAGGATGACTGCTTTGCTATCTCTTACGATATTATTATTCTCATAATCACGTCGTATCCTAACAACACTTCTACCCATAATCGAGTAATATCGTAAGCTATGTCACCTGTATATGAAGTCCTTCTGCCTGGTTTCCTCCAAGGACTCCACGGTTCGCGCGATGTGCTCGTCCGTGACGTGCACCCCCGAGTCTCCGTTCCCCTGGATCTCTAGTGCTGCCGTCTCTAGCGCGCACATGCCGAATGAGTAGATGTCCATTGCGGGTGTCACCATTTGGGCCGCTGGAGATAATGAAAAGATGATGTCATGATGTCACTTCATGTTTTGGTGTTGGATTATCAAAGTCTATGCATTTATTTCTTGATTTAAAAGTTTGAAGTTTAAAAGTTTGATTGACAATCCAGTTGATGATTTTATGTAGCCATTAACAGACAAGCAATACCTGAGGATTTTTCAAGTCTTACCAACTCTTACAAGGATTCCTCTTCCTCCATTTAGAATCAACGAAGACTTACAAGATTTAATGAGGATGACATTTTAATAGAAAATATAGGTCATTACTCACATCCGTATTCCGGCGCGATAAGGTGCATATTCCTCATATTTTCGCGGCAAGTTTTGACGTGGTGGTGTATAGCGTCAGGCGCCACGGAGCCGATCTTCACCAGCCCGTTGTGTTGTATGAAGATGGTGTCGCACGTGAGGTTCCCGTGAACTATGGGCGGCACGCAGCCGTGCAGGTAGCTGAAACCGGACCCAACATACGTTAACATCTAGGGAATCAGGTGTATAGAAACACAGTAATTAGTGAACACCTGGAATATGACTTGTTGTGTGTTGTAATGAGAAAACAATGGAGAGACCAACTTAATTTTCGAAATGTTATTCGAGTGTTGAAAATGTAAGGCCGGAATACCAACAGAGTCGAGATGCGCGTCACGCCAACATTTCATCAATATAATGAATGCTGTCGTGACGCGTATCATATATCCCTGCAGGCAACAGATGATCGATTGCATGCATGCACTCCTAAGTCTAATCCGGGCGGACCCAAATTCTACAACTAAAACAGAAACAAACAAAAAATATCATCGGGTGCAGTCGGTCTCGCAGTGTGGTGTAGTCTGGCGCACTCACCTGAGCGCGGACAGGATCTGCCTGCACCAGCGCTCCCAGACCTGCAGCTGCAGGCTCTTCTTGGTCCGCTTCATGAACTGCTTGAGCGAGCCGCAGGACATGTACTCAGTGATCCAGCAAACCTGCAAGTACGAGGCACTTGAGTCTCACCTGAGCGCCGACAATATCTGCGTGCACCAGCGTTTCCACGCCTGTAGCGGCAGACGTTTAACATTACGCTTGGTTCTCTTCAGAAATTGCTTGAGTGAGCCGCAAGACATGTACTCTGTTATGAATATCACCTGAAATATAGAAAAATATCTAGTTATCTACGGGGGAACCTAACGTTGCTGATCAGTGGTAGATCCACGAATACTCTTGAGCCGGTTATTGCTTCTGTCTCTTGCAGACTTTTGTAGCGGCGTCTATCTGTTTAGACACTTTATGTGTAGCATAATTAACAAGCACTATTAATTGTGTTTTGTGTCTAGTGTAGTTATGGGACATTGACTAATTAGGAGTTATCCATTGAGAAGGAATAGCATAGTTCCAGAAAGTGGCTAGTCCCAATAAAACCTAACTGGCGACTGGAAGCCATAGCTCATTACGTGCTATGACCAGCTAAGAAAAGGAGAGAATCCTAGATGCATTTCAAAGAGATCATTCATGTTCTCCCAGCCATACCATCACCTCTCGTCAATGAATGTTGCTAACTATCCCTACCTTAAATGAATAATAGGTACCGTATCGGCGGTCATCGAAGACCACACCGACTGAGGCCTCCACTTGGATCGATGATTCTTCTCATTCCAAGACGACCAAATAAAAATATAATAACGTGATACTTACTTGGCAATTCACCGAGTAAAGCTTCGACAGTCTCAACCAATCTTCGCACTGTGAACTTTCTTCTTGACTTCATGACGTTTCACTTGTGAACGCTAGACAATTAGAATGTACGATACTTACTCGTGGCTTGTCATTGTGCGTGTCCGTCCAATATCGATGGAACTTGACGATGTTGGGGTGTTCTAGCCTGGTGAGGTTATCGAAGACCATTTGTATCTTGTCCTCTTGGGCCTTGAAGTTCTTCCTCTCGGAGAACTGGACCTCGTTCCAGACGACCTCGACGCCTTCTTCTGTGTCCATGGCGAGGTGCGCGCAGTCGATGCCGGGCACATCGCGCTGTTCCACCTGGGAACAAACAAAACTTGACTTTAATACCACTGAATAGATAATTTTATTGTTATGACGTAAGGATGATGTGGAACTGATTTCAATTGAAATCGTGAAAGTTCTGTATCATATTTTGAGTTAATGTTCATGATTGATGAATCATGATTGTGTAACCATTGCACTCGAGTAGTACCAAAGAATATTGTTATTCATACTGATCAAAATAATTGATAACTCATAAAACACGAACCCAAGCATTCAAGTAAATTCCGTACTCAGCTGGGACATTATAAGTAAGTTTCTGCAACACAGGTCTGTAAGTACTAAATATCCCTACATGCAAATATGGCTATTACTTTTACGACGCCCATCCTGGCTTCAATAGTCCTCATGTAAAATCAGTTTATCTGAACGATAAATCTGTCGGATGAGCGAGCTGAACGTCGGGCAGGACATAAAGGCTGGTTATTGTGGGTTTATTGCAATATCTGGCCGATTTGCACACAATGCCGCGGGCGGGGCGGAGGTGGAAGCAATCTGGTGAATTGACGAGCTGCGCCCTCGTCATTTTAGCACTAGTATAGTACGTACTATGAATGCTGTGAACATTTGACCGTCGAGATCGATCGACTCTCATGAAAAGTAAGTAGCTGTTACAGATTCAAAGGAATTCATTTGATGGACAACTAGGCTCGGAACCTTTACAAACATCTTGTATGATAAAAAGGTTTTCTTCAGACTATATTTCTACATTACTTTGCTCGTTTCAACACACTAATTAATTACACGCTATTTCTATTTACGTGTGAATTGAGAAATAACTTAGATTTTGGTCACATACATCACCGTTTATTTCCCCATTTTATTTATATGTATTTACAAATAACGTAACTACCCACTAGGTAATAATTGAGAGTCTAGTCACATCACGTGCTACTGACAGCCGTAACGTCGTCACAAAGAAGGTAGTTAGATAATCTGTGCCAGTGGACCATCCGCCGTCCGTGATCCAATCATTCAATTGGCATCGGGAATTTGAGCCGCGAGGTGGGCGGCGAGGACCGATTACCGGAGTTATCTAGCCTGTCTGGGTTCGGAGGGTTGTCACCTGTTGGAGCTGTGTCTGCGTTAACTGACATATAACTTAACATATGGATTTTGTTTATGAATAGCCGTGGTCTCTGTTACGGTTTTTACGGTACAAACGTGAAGCGATTTGGGTGCCCTTTTTTGAGAGCATCCTTTTTACAGGTGGTTTTTAGCAAAAAACAAGCTTTTAAAAATATTTGATTTTTGCAATAATGCAATATTTTTTTACTTTACTTCAGTTTACATGTTTTATCAATAAAGGTTCGGCCGTTTCAACGTTGGTTTTTTTTTT
Organism: Alcis repandata; assembly: GCA_949125135.1. Taxonomy (NCBI): domain Eukaryota; kingdom Metazoa; phylum Arthropoda; class Insecta; order Lepidoptera; family Geometridae; genus Alcis; species Alcis repandata. Next base: position 512,678 of record OX421226.1, on the reverse strand, counting down.
ATTTTTCTTAGTAATAGATGTTCAAAGATGATCGAAGTGAACAAAATTAAACTCTGTTAATTTAAGATAAACAATAAAGATACGACTATTTAAGTGCATACAAGTACTCATTGCTATTATCATTACACTGTTCTATTTACAATAAAACAGAGAATTAATGTTAAATGAATAATATTATACAAGTAACTGATAAAGCTATAAATAATTAACAGAGGCTGTTGACTGATAATTGTATTAATTATGTACTTAATGCAGTTTTATTTTTATTTTTTTTTATTGAGTAATAGGCTTGCATTTGACCGTCATCTTGCCTGATGGAAAGCAACGATACGGTCTACGATGGAGCATGCTTGCCTAGAAGAAACCGATTCACTCGCGACTTGAAGACACAGATACAGCAGTGCAGCAGTGCAGTGCAGTTGCAGATACTTTGTTATTCTACAAGGATAAACTTCTTGTTGTAAATGCAATATTTGTTCGTTTAGAATTACATTAAACTACATACTTATATCAAAGTTTAATTACTTTGATACGTACAGGTACAGGTTATATTCATGGTCAAAACATAAAACCGCAAAAATATATGATGCAACCAGCCTAAATTCCACTTTCAAATCTCAGATATTAATTTGGCATTTTTAAACATTTCTAAATATTTCACACGACACCCAAACAAGATTTTATTTGAGTTACAACTTAAAAAGTACTAATTGGGCAATAAAATTGTCAACCGATCACGTCATGTGTTCGAAAAAAATCTCAATATTACGCTAACAGGTGTCCGATGTTTTTTTACGACCTTGCAAAAATTGTGCCAATATTATGATAGGAGACGACGTCTATCAAATATTGATTGTTGAGCCAGACACACCTACAAATACTAATAGATTGAGAAAAATATTACATTGCACGATAGTTATGACTTCTGATGATATTCCAAAATTTAAGAGAACATCTGGACAACATTAGTGAGCAAGAACATTATTTTTACAAAACAAAAAACAAAAACCAACTTCAAAAGACCGACTATTGAGTTATTCATCTATTTGTCGCGCACGTACTTAATGGAAATTTAAGACTTACATGGTTTTCTCATGGATACCATTATCAGAACTGGACTAAATTGAAATGGGACCAAATGGGAAGCGTCAGCTTTCTAATAAAAAAGGAATCATCAAAATCGATTCACCCAGTCAAAAGTTATGAGGTAACAAACATAAAAAAAAAAAACATACAGACGAATTGATAACCTCCTCCTTTTTTGAAGTCGGTTAAAAAAGGACCAATGGGAAATCAATAAAACTTCTTTTCACCGTTTTTATCCCACGAGAAAGAAAGAAACAAAAAATATATATATCTAAAAGTGTAAGTAAATCACAGTGTAAGCTTTGTCACATCCACACGCGAATAAAATCTGTGGAAAGACCATTTGTCCACGGCTTGGTTCTACTAAGCCTGCAGTAGACTGATTGATTGGAATGGATCAACGTTGATTATGATTTAATTGAACGACTGTCTGACATCCTTTTACAATCACACGGTTGCGAATTTCGCAGAGCAATAACTGCTGACAGACGATTGTTGGCAGTTTGGCGCGGGTCACGTCGAGGGCAAATCGATTAATGCAAACGAAGCCACAGTCAAAGCTGTAGACCAGGGTCAACTCCAACACTGAAAACCTTTTACTGGTAGTGTTGCATTGAACTATAGGTATAACTTTGGTTCTACGCGACTTTTGAAAGTTAGCAAGAAAAGCTGTTTCATACATTTTGGCCAAGTTCATTTAACTTTTTTGTAAGGAACTGAATTTTCTAAAATCGTAGAATGAAAGTTGCTTGGTTCAATGCATAGAGTTTTAGAGTTGACCATGTTGACTTACTCTGTATAACCACAGCACATAACTTAAACTGTGTAATAACAATGAATGCAAATTACGTTTTGGCGTATTAACTTAATGGCTTCAATAAATCAATATTTTTACGAGTCTCTCGAGATCGTTTCACTGAACCGCAGATAAACGATAAATGATTGGTAAAATCAGAAAATTATGATTAAAATATAAACGCTTCGTTTTACAGAGTAGTAAATAATATTAAGTATTTTACCATGTAGAATTTATTTCTAAGTACGGGTAAGTATATTCTACAAAGTTTGGACGTTTGTTATTTAATCACACAAAAACGGCTGAACGGACTTGGATGACATTCATAAGTGTACATTAATGTACGCATATTTGAATAAATAAATTGAATTGAGAGTTAAATTGCGAGAAGATGCCAAGTCTTCAGATCCGATATTATGATTCTAGAAACGACGAGCATATTTAAAAGATGTTAATAAATAACAAAATATCGATCTCTCGTTTTTATCTTCGTAATTAATATCAGATATATGTGGTCGGTAAGCAGATTTGATAGGTGCATGCAGATAATAACCGCAATATCTGATACTCACCGAAATATGTGATTGGAAAAATACTACGTTGGCCGTTAATACAATTACGCACGTGGCAATAAAATATGAAGTGAGTTAACGATATACAAAATACAAATGATATTGAAAAGAACATCGGATTACAAAAAACAATATATTAACAAGAAAATACTTTAAAAAAGTGAAACATGAGAATGTATCATAACTACGTTGGATTTATAGTTAAAAAAACTATTTCACGTGTTTTATTTACCGTAACTGATCAAATCACAAGTTATAGGATTAAATCTGTATTATTTCTTCACAGATATATCCTGAAATAACGCCAACTACTTTATATCCCGTAAAATTAATGCTATTTACAGCGAGCGAAACTGCGGGGCGCAGATAGTAACATGATCAAATTATGAGTTGTTGTGCAAATACTTTTTAGAAGCCTTGAAGACTTAAGTAGTACTTGCATACAAGCATGGTACTTACAAAGCGATTATTTCCATGTCATAAAATCGACTGCCCCTACGAACAGCATCGAAACTGCAAATGGCATTTTTTACAGGAGAGCAATTTAAAATCAAAATTTGTTTTTGGGATTATTTATTTTCCTAAAAGTACGACTACACACGAGTATATTAAATATTGAAAAAATATCGTGATTTTGCAGTTTCGATAGTGTTTGTAGCAGCAGTCGAAATATGGATAAGTAGATGTATGAATATCAGTTGGCAGACAACGAGCTTTTCATGCTGATTGGTATTCGCATGATCTACAGCCGCTGTTTCGATAATGAACGAGGCTTTGTTTCGCGAAACGCTATTATGTAGCTAGCAGGACGTAGCGACTATTGATCCTACTGTATAGTTATAAACGAAGCTTTTTTCGAGCGGTTTTTGCGTTCTTTGTTTTTAAAATAAACAGCCCTTCAACCAAGTGAGGAGTAATAGAAAAGCTATTCTTTTAGATTTTATTTTAATCTTGTGCCAGGGCTCATTCCTTTTTAATCTAGGACAAGTAAACTGCATTTATCCGTCTGAAATCTGTTCCTCCTCGCTTTCTCATATTGCATTTACTTCGCAAGGAAAGTTCCGAAGCGCGGGCGGGCGACTTTCTCAGAGATTTATTACCCCGTCTCTACGACCATACTAATTATCATCTACTCTGTGGCACGACTTAATTGTTGGTACCATGGAGCAAACTAATTGCTACTGGGAGAGTAATAATCTACGGCAAGCACACACGAGACCCGTGTGGGTGGCGTCGGGAAACAGGAGACTCGGGTGATGTGACGTCAAACAATGAAACTTAATTATGACTGTGAGGCAATTTACACGATCTTGAGAAACAATGGCAGCTCAACGACAGTGAAACCAATAATGGAAATTAGGGCACCAGGAAGTAAAGTTTGCTATTTACTTCAAAGCATGATCGGTTGACTTTTGTAAGTTATGTAAAAAAAAGGTCATCTTTCAGTAATCGAGCAAGTAAAAGTAAACAAGATAAAGCTCCGAATTTACATCGTTGTACAAAACGAGTGAAGAAAATACAATAACAATTGACGTTTTATTGCCTTCAGTATTCCAATTGAAACCGTATCAATGACAAACTATGAAACTACCTACAGAACTGGACTGGAGCTTTCTAGATCAACAAACCGTAACTAGGCTGGACTTCATATTTCTAGAGTAACTGACCCCAGCTAGAATTAACCAGATATTTCAGATACGGATTAGCCTAGTTAACTCTTTACATAGAGTTGTAGAGTTGAAGAAATACAAAAGACACAATAAACCTTACAAAAGAGATCAATATTACAATTGTTGTAGTAACACGTGTATTCACGGAACAGTGCTATCGCTGGCAAAACGTCATTGTCATAAAACCCTTATCAGAGCATGTGCGAGTTCGTTCACTTGCATTGCATGCTACAAGCTATATAACAGATCCATTGTTCAGATATAACCCTTGCTGCAACCGCTGAAGGTCTAAAATGAGCATGGCTTGTGTTTCGAAGTCCTCGTAATAAAGGCTCTTGGCACCCTGGTTTATGCACACGAGTGTTATAAAGGTGAGCCATATTCGCGCGCCGGTAGGTCTCGTAGGCGTTAAGCAGCATGATAAGACATTGGTGATTGGATCGAGGGCTACGAAAATGATACGAGTGAACCTTAAATAACTTTTTTATAGATTTTCTCAAACTGGAACGTGGTAATTGACTAGCTGATTCATGTCATGTAAAGAGATTTACGAATGGTCATACGAGTAGACGGTAGTTTCTAACGCCAATTGTTTCTTAGGAAATAAAGAAGTATTGAATGAATCTAGATTTTAAGTATTTCCGTGTTAGCATAAAGCAGTTATTCGTATCAGTGGAATAATGTACATGTCTCATAAGTATACGCAATTTAGTAGATATTGCATCGAGCGCAAGCCAATATTTGCATACGACATGCGCTCGGCGCAGTTTATGAGGGATTTAGATAAGATTATAATTTCATTTATAATATAAAAAGCTTGTTTAGTAGTGTCTAATATCTGACATCAGACTAATATTTAATATTAGGTTTTTCAAGCGCCGGTTTGCCTTTCCGAGAAAATTAAAAAGAAACCCAAAGACGAAGAAGAGAAAACTTTACAGATGATAATAATATAATTAGGGACCATGATGAATGTCGGTCTGATATAATATTGTTTTGATTTGTTGATACGCCGGTTTGATTAGATAATGCAATAAGAAGGAACACACTGGAACCCAAGACATTTACGTACGTTCACACTACAGCCAATACTAACAAAAAGTGAACTAAGCAAGTTAACAACGTTTACGAGTTTACTTATTATATTATATGTAGATGCATAAACGCTTCAAACGGCAACCCAGTTTATTGCTTACTGCGACAACAGCCTCTTGAATCACGGTTTAAGACCCTGTTATCGTGTTCCGTGCTACATCTCAGCATTACTTGTCTAATAAAATAGAAAATTATTGTCAAACTTCTACTGTTCCTAAACTTAACGTTCTGAATCTTATGGTCTCTGGAAACAAGCGAAAGCTATTAACTTGATAATGATTGTCATTATTTTTGAGTGTTTTAAAGCAGGAAGCATTTCGGTGCAGCCAAACCTTTCACACTACGCATAGAATTAAACACACTGATTGAATCCCAATGATTGAAAATGAACATCAACGAAATAAGCAACAGCCATTCCTCGGTTCAACTCAATTCCAAATTGTGCACTTAGCGGGCAGACAGGCACCATCGCATGACCGTCTCCCTGACTAGGCTAATTGAATTGCTTTCCACATCGGGGAGCGATAGCAGACAACGAAAATTGTAATTGGATTGGTCGCGAAACGCAAACGAGCCCCTTATTACGGTTACGTATTCTGTTAGGGCTCGCCATTTGCGGATTCATGCGTCAATTTACATGAACAAATGGCTTGACAAGCTATTACTTAGCTTCACCTGTAACGTGCGCTTGTATTAGAAAATGTATTGACAATACTGAAGCCACGTACAGGTACTATATTTAGGAAAATTAAAAAAAAACATATCTGGCTAACAAGTACAAAATTTAGGCAAGCAAGGCTAACATACTACCAACTAGGTGTTTTTGCATAAAGTGAATGATGAAATGTTATAAAATACATAGAACGTAGGTATTAACTCGAGGAACCTTCGCCAAAGCACAGAACAAATATAAGTACAAATCCAAAGTATGATGTTGTTATACTCAAAAGTACCTAACCAGAAGAGGTGTGAACGTTAATTTCAAGATAAAGCACAAATTTTCGCTAGCAAACACGTCTAAAAGCCAAATATTCCCAAAGCCTACATTATTAAACGCGTGTATGTTTGGTAAACAGATATACAATATCCTTGAGTTACTCTGCATAAGATTTAGCGAGACGTTTAATGGCATCACTTTTGAGCTTCCTAGAAATAGGTCGTGAAATAAACTGAGGCGTCAGACAGTGAAGTTTCTTGCTCGTGCGGATTGCGATTTATGTAAGCTCACTCTAGTGCTCACTTATTTCAAATTGGTGAAGGTAATATTCTCGTATGAGAATAATATATCTTGAGTATTTTTGTGCTTTGATGGTCATGATTAAGTTTTTAAATTAGCTGATTTACATACATGACTAACGAATGAATAAATGATGGGGAAAATGTATTGATAGTGCAGTAAAAATGCTCCAGCAAAGACGAGAAACAGTGCGAGTATGAAATATAATAGTAACACAACACGAAAGTAATATTACTAGAATTACTTCCACTCGTTGTATAGAATCTAATGGAAATAGCGCGAGTCGCGCCCACTAGCCGAAGACAGTAATTAACGAAGCTAGTTGTCGCGTTTCTCGTTTAATGAAACGAGAACATAATACCGTGCGCTAAATCGCATCTAAGCACAAAATTACCATGTTTTACGAAGGTACTGAAACGGAGACCACTCGTGTTCGCGCGTGGATCCAGTTTTCGCCACACGTACACGTGCCTCACGTTTGACATTCATAAAAAGCGATGTGTCATAATTACACCACGTGTGACGTGCGTAACAATTTTGACACTTATCTCAGTCAAGTGGAACATTTGGATGTTAGCGTGAGGAGAACAATTGATATAATAAATTGATCTAAACTCGCTAATGGGACGCTCCGCGTGATTTTGAGAGCGTTTCAAATTGGGTTATTAATTAGAGAGATTTTATTTGTTTTGGCAAGGGAGGCATTATATTAAGCGTCAACGTGACATTAATAAGAACCGCAGCGGAGCGTATTAAAATGGAACTGTTAATGATCTGGCAGCGAAATTAGCCAAGACGGCGACTGAAGACATAAGTGCGAGATAGTGGGTCGTGAATTAATGCGCGCCATCGAGCTGCGGTTTCATTGCAAATAAAACTGCAAATCCCCGTAGTAGCCGGCACGGAATGCCTATCAAACGGGAATAAAAGCGGCGAAGGTCGCGACATTGGCCTCCAAGCAGCGATTGATCAACCCCGGGAGGCACGCACGGATTCAATGTCAAGAGCGAATCTATTCTTATCGGCTTTGCGCGTACCTTGCGTCATGCGACGTCATCGTCACGGGGAGCCCTATAAGCCGCGATATCGCCCACTCGCGCTCTACCGCGGCCCGCGATTAGGATGCTCTGTTATTAAAACTACGATGGCGCGTAACTAGCGGTGACGTCGCACGGATGCAGGAGCGTCATTGCGATTTGATTAACGATGGCCGAGGGGCCGCTCCGAGGCGAATCTCGATATGGAACAGTGACGTTTGTGTGCGAAACGATGCTAATATTGAGCGACAAATTGCAAACATCCGCTAACGATGACGACCTTAGGGAATGTTCCATTCTCCCAAGACTCTCAAAGAAAACGCTCAAGTTACAACGCAAAGTCTGTCTCGAGGTTGTCGGCAATGTTTTTCTTTTTCTCAGATCTCTGGTTCGAAAATTGAGTCGTACCGTACAGCCGCACCCTGAGGCTGGAAAACGTCAATTCGCATTAATGTATTGGCATTTCCTCGCCTCTAGGAAGTTAGATAAAATAGGATTCTGAATTTCTAATAAAGCATAACGAATAGGCGTCTCTGATAATAGCAAAAAAACATGTGTCGTATCAATCCCGAGAGGTAGGTGTAGGTATCGGAGCGATGCGCCGGAGTCGACGACCGGCGACCATGGCGCTCTATTCGCGACAATATCCCGGGGTGCTGGCAGGCCCGCCACCTGGCACCACTCCAAGCGCCGGACGCCGTCGATACATCCACTCATGTAATGCACATGCAGTCCCCAAACGATTACACTCCAAAATTAATATTCTCAGCCCTGCTCCCAAGCTTCACGGTCCGAAACGGACTGGTAAAGTTTTTCCAACGACAAGCGTAAGTTTGCTCATCGGTAAATTAGCGAAAACGCCCGAGCTACCAGTGTCCTTTGATGTTCGAGTCGAGGAAGCAATTTCAGCGGATGTTATTAAATTACTGCCGAGGTGCATTCGTTTACAACCTTGCAAATAGAAATGGATTAGGCGTCGCCGTTTTGCCATCTGTCATGCCTCGGGCGAGTTGGCGATACGACACGTTCGCGGTTGAAGTATGAAGACGGCAAATTTGTAGATAAAGCTCCCTGGAGCACTTGCAAAGTGTCACGTACGACGTCTATTCCCATGGCGCGGCAGTTCGACACGAAACTGGGTTACTCATGCCAGAAAATCTTGGAAGGCAACATGAAAAGTGACGTAGCGGTGACGCGCCTATCTACGTGGTTCGAATGTAACAATAACTAGGACATTTGAACGGCCAAATCAGATTGCTCGCTGGAGAGATAAATCAGCGCACGAGCATAATAACATTAAATGTGCCTAAGCTAGCCAAACCCAGCATAAACAAGCAGGAATTTGAGGGCCTCTCCAACTCTACATAAGTATACATACATCCATGAGGACGAAAATTCGAACTGTTTGTCTGCAACATTTCTAATAGTTTTGTGACAGTGGAAAAATATGAATTTTAGTCATCATGACTCACGATAATGTAAAAACATAATTTTGTATCTTAATTGTGTTGACAGACGGTAATGATCGCATTCTTTCAATCTTATCGGTCGGTCTAAGAATAGGAATTGTACCATGAAGCATCATTACTTCCAGGTAACTCTGTCATTAAAATATGACTAAGAACATCGAGCCTGGTCCAACCGTACTTTCACCGATATGATTATTTTAGACGTGAGCAATAAAATATATGGTATTTGTCTTGTCTTATTGTAATGAAGCGCAACAGGCGTCTCGTCGCGCCAAACATAGATCCAGCATGAGGATGAAAGTGGATAATATTGTATATAGTGCAGCTAGTAAACGCGCGGGTATGCCAGAGCCGCGAGATTGCCACGGTCTAGTGCAGCGCGAGTGATATACGGGCCTGTCCGTCGATACATACATATTACTTTTTGCTCCTATACCGAGCTGCGACGCTCTAAAATAGCTCGAATAAAACCATTGTTGCGACTATCGACCGCTGTACATCGAACACGTCGGTTCGTAATCAACTGCTGTTTTTTGTTCGTTTGTGCAAAAGTTTCTGCCATGCCAACTAAAACAGATAACAGAATCACAGCGCAAAAACAAACATCCCAACTTTTACAGAGATACTCGTAGCTCGGCACTGTTTCAGTAACTTTCGGGAAACTTTTCGGAATGACAATGAAGTGGAACATTCGAAAATCAATAGACCGGCAAAACGAAAATAAATTGACAAATAAAAATATGATATTTCACGCAATAAAATCGAATCATCGCAGATACTGGCGACTCATTTATGATTCAATTTGGCGAACGCACGCAGATCATCCCCCCATGTTTCATTATGTGACTGTTGTCCTGAAATAATCCCTATACCCATCTCCGCTGGAATAAAACAAAACGAGTTCAACTATGACTGTGCTGTGAATCAGATAGGAATCATGGAGGATGACTCCACAAAATAATAAGAAGAACGTTTTATAGATTGATTAAGTTGTTTTTATGAATGCTTATTTTTAGAAGGTAGTCCTTTGCCTTCCTCAGGTGGGTGTTTGCTCTTCTCGTGGTTTAGTAAAGTGGTTTTTGCCATCTACATTTTATTTTCGTCTATTTCTGATGGAGTTATCTATACTTTCGCAATAAAAACTTTACTGGTGCGTAAAGGATTCTTATCACATTTGTCTTAAAACCATGCGAAATTATAGTTAAAAAAAAACTAAAAAAACACGCTTTTTATAAAAAACCGAACTAAAAAAATAGAAAATAAAATTTTATAAATTTAAATTAAGAATAGGGTTGAAAATTTCAATAAATATAAATTAATAATAGTGTAAATAAATAAATATATGTATTTTATTTTTAAAAAGCGTGGGGTGCATGGGTCAATAGATATTATATATTTTGTAGATACATTTTGTATTGACAGACATGAGTAGAGTGATTAGCATTTTGATAATATCTTAGAAAGCACCCCACGCTTTTTTAAAAATAAAATACATATATTTATTTATTTACACTATTATTAATTTATATTTATTGAAATTTTCAACCCTATTCTTAATTTAAATTTATAAAATTTTATTTTCTATTTTTTTAGTTCGGTTTTTTATAAAAAGCGTGTTTTTTTAGTTTTTTTTTAACTATAATTTATTTTTCGCTTTTTAGTTCGATTTGCTAACTATAATATTAACCATCCTTAATATGTACAAATGTGTTGGTGTTATCCGATTTTGGCCGTCTGCTCAAGCAAATTAAAAATAAAATTGATGTGTAACAAAAAATATTGAGCAAAAAGATTTGTAGCCGCGTGGTTTCGATCCTCAGACCTCATAAAATAAAATTGATGTGTAACAAAAAAATATTGAGCAAAAAGATTTCTAGCGCGTGGTTTCGATCCAGGGACCTCTGGGTTATGAGCCCAGCACGCTTCCACTGCGCCACTCTGTTCTCTGACACGAATGACGAAATTACCATTTGTAAGTTAAACGGTATTAAAAGTTAACGAAACTTTATAGAAAAAGCGTGTTAAACAAATTAATAGTTAAAAAAACTAAAAAACACGATTTGTTTAGTGTATTGTCATCGGTCCTCGATATATCTACAAAGTTTGAAAGAAATCTGACCGTTTAAAGTGGGTCAAAAACGCGCTCAAAGGAGTCGGTTACATACAAACAAACATACAAACATACAAACATACAAACATACAAACATACAAACATACAGGTGAAGCTAATAAAAGCGTGTTAAAAACGGTCGATACATTTAAATACCGGCTTCATGTTAGCTGTCCGTGACTGCATGGCATAAAAAAACACCCTTATTACTCCAAGCTATAGAGCAAATTGCTGCCAGTTCTTAATACACCTCATTATCTCCTAGTTCTAGTTGACAGACTGGGTACATAAACATATGTTGCAATTTTCTCCAGTCCCCGGTGTAATGAGCATGTTTATGCCATGCAGTCACGGAAAATTGCCATCAAGCAGGTAAGTCGGGACATTTAGCGACGCGTGTCAGCTGCAAATCAAAAAGTTGCGTCACTGTGTCGTCGACGACCTGGCGCCGTGACAGCACAGTACTGCTGCTTGTATTTACCACTCGAATCTATTTTAAGAAGTGATTTATTAATAGCACTCAAGTCCTCAACTTATCTTAGAAAGTAGGGTTGAGACACTTTTCGATAAAGTCGATGGAACCTTTTAAGTTGATTGATTGACGAATTAAGTAATTCAAGGTTTCCCTTGAGACGTAGATGTCTGATATGATCATACGTAATATAACTTTGGTACTTCCTTAATTCCGTTTGGTTATAAAGGTCAATGAGTCATTTTTAAGTTACACAAAGTGGAATTGTGTTGCGCAATTCGAGTTTGATGACATTATTTTTTATCTACCATCTTCTTAAAATAGGTGTCTTTGTGATATTAGCATTAGAATTGTTTTGTATTACGACACTGACAAGGAATGTTTAAAAATAGACGACATAAAAAATAGACGTATAAAACACAATCATTATTATACTTATTAGGTACCCAACCTAAGCGATTCAGTTAGACATTATGTTCAATAGCCTGTCCTTATTGAAATTGGTCCAAAATATGAAAAACAACAACAACAGATAACAACGAACTCATAGGTTTCGAGAATAACGTCTCGTCTTCTCTTCTTTCACGTTAATTTCAGTAAATTCTCCGAATCTAGATCGGACTTGGACTACCAAAACGTAGTAAAACGCTGTTTACATTGCAGACAGTTGAATTTAGGCACGTGACACGGTTTGTTTACCGTGTGTACACCGCCCACTACAAAAAAACTACTTTCCGACTTTCCGCCATTCCAGTGTTTCCGGCGACCGTGTAAATAACATAACATACAACGAATAGGCAGTAGGCACCCTATTCTTGTTGATTTAGTTAAAATATCATACCGTTTGTGATAGCACTTTACCTGTACCTATACTCAGTAGTTTTTTCAATTATTTAGCGTAATATCGTGTTCTATACTGTGTGCCTAGCGTAGCGAGAATTCGATATTAAAGTGTACGCCATTTTCACCCGTCAATGGCGATTCTGACGGGCGTAAATGCGTACACTTTTCTATGGAAAACTCGCTACGTAATATTACGTCAAAGTTGTGCTAGGCACAATGCTATTTGCATATCGAACAGCATTCGATTTCGATCGATTTTAATTTAACTAAAATAACGTTTCAAGAATACGGTAATTCGATTTCGATAGAGAGCTTTTCGAATGTGAATAATGGAGAGAGGTGGGAGAATAAGGTCTCTGTACTCGGAACGACACCTAATACGTTTCTTTTGGCACAAGCTTTTACCCCGCTTGGTTTTTTATGCGAGTGTAGATAAACAACGAGATGCCGGAATTACTTCGATTCGTTGGCATCGTGAAGTCAGTCAGTGGGTTTTTGGGATTTTATTTTTGAAGGTTGATACGTTTGTTGTTTTAAGACTGTAATGATGCAAAATGTTTCAATTCTTTTGGAGTCAATATCTGTTTTGAAATTGGAATAGGATCAGAAGTGGGATCCAATGTAAAGGAAAATAATGACGGCTTTGAAAGATGCATCTAAACTTTTCCACAAAAAAGATTTGACACTCAGAAGGTATATCTACCAGGCGTACATAAGCACGTGGCGGGTCGCCTTTTCAGCCACAGACGTACCTACAAGGACGAAGGCCATTTACCCAACTAATCTTACTACTTAGTATATGTCAAAACGTTTAACAATTTTCCTGCGCACTCGACTATAGTCGCGGCTAGAGTTGCGCGTGTATCGTTTATTTTACGACCCGCGACTATGTTTACGCGCCATTGTTTGCACATTTTATACGTTTTCTGACGTAACTCGTCGAATGTGGAGTGGAGTTGCCGCACTAGCAGTACGTAGTAACTATTGCTGAATCAGTGGCACTTAGCTGGTAAAAATCTATCGCGTGGAAACCGTGCTTTATCGTATGGTAATCATGTGCTAAGGTATTCAGGCTTTAGATAAAGCGAACTATAAATCAATGAGGTTAAAGTTCAATTCACACTGGAATGGCAGCGCTAATGCAGTATCAGATAAGCGCCGACGAACGCTGTTACTTTCGATTAAGGAAGAAAAAGAGAAGCATGCTGTTTGAGTTTTCCAGAAAATTTAATCAAGGTTTAGCAATAAGTATCAAGTTATGTAGGCATTATTTTTTATTCTGAAGTGACAAATGAAGTAAGGCGAAAATATTGATAAAACAAAAGTGGAGACAAAGTTGCTTTTTGCTTTTTAAGCTTGGTAGCTTGGTACTGAGAACCGAATACTAATATTCTGAGAATATTGCCTTTCTTGGTGAAATTATTTATAATTATTGGATTGTCGTTTAGCAATGTGAGTAAAAAATCATTTTTTTTTTGTATTTTAAGAAACGTACGGGTTGCTAATCGAGTATCTGTATTTGTTAAACAAGGGTAAATGTTAATTTCTCAGTACATTACATAGAACTTATCCATAAAACAAATCTTTAGAAAATCCATAATAAATCATAGATTTCGATACGCATAGCTAAAGGCATCAAATATACTATCAGTAGCTATTAGTTTGGTACATAAGATAACACAAATAGATAACGAATCCTCGTCGTACTATTTCACGTTAATTACAGGAAGATTAATATTAAATTCAATTTATATTGTAGGTTGGCATAGATTAGCATAATTAGCCCGCATACTTACATAGTTGATTATGTTAATCAGTAAATAAAACGAAAAAGTTAAATAGAGTAAGGTTTGGTTCTACTCTACGCCTGAAATGTCAATAAATTAAATAATATTACGATAAATGACCGCGTAATTTAAAAACTTGGAAAATTACTGATAATGATAATACAACATTTTTATGTTACTTAAAAGTACTTATAATAATAATAATAAATAATAAATCGTTTATTAGGCATCATTTCATAGGAACAAAACATAAATAGATCCCAGAGTCTTCCGAACTAGTCATAGACTGTATGTCGGAAGCCAGTGGCTTCTCCAATGTAACAAGCAGTGATACCGTTATTACTTACTAAATAAAGGCAACAAAAAATATTTTGGAATGAAAAAAATAAATTTAGAATTTTGATAAACTTACTACAGCTAAAGAACGATGCCAATTGCCCTTTTCATCATACCGATATTGCTCTCAATAGTCTCAATACTGAAGACAATGCACGGAAGAAAAAACAATCTTGCTATGTTGTTGTTGTTACACTGATGACATGGTCCTGCTGAGCGCATCGGTCTGTGGCTTGAGAGATTTGCTCAATATGTGTGCGGAATACGCTCGTGGTCATGGTCTTAGGTATAATAGCAAAAAAAGTCAATACATGGTCTTTGAGGCCTTCGGTGTGGGGTGTCCTACGAGTATACCTGCTGTTCGGCTGGATGGTGTTCCATTAAAGCGGGTCGATCAATTTAAATACCTAGGACATCTACTCACCGAGGACCTTAGAGATCAGTGTGACATGGAAAGGGAGCGGAGAGCACTGTCAGTACGAGCCAATATGATAGCCCGCAGGTTTGCGCGTTGTTCAGGAGGTGTAAAGGTCACGCTCTTTAAAGCGTACTGTACATCCTTGTACACGTGCAGCTTGTGGGCGGACTATACTGTAAAGGCCTACAGTGCTCTCCGCGTGCAGTACAACAATGCGTTCCGGGCGGTGTTGGGGCTGCCCCGCTTCTGTAGCGCTTCGGGCATGTTCGCGGAGGCGCGCACCGATTGCTTTCACGCCACCATGCGCAAGCGGGCTGCATCGTTGGTGCACAGGGTGCGGGCCAGCCCCAACGCCGCCCTGGCGATGATTTCCAGCAGGTTGGACTGTCCGTATATCCGACATGGCTGCGATAGGCATGTCGCTGTCCCGATGCCGGATAGAAAATTGTAAAATTGTATGTGTATTTATTTTTGACATTTGATTGTTTTATTTTTTGTATATTTTTATTTTGTATTATTACTTGACATTTTATTTTTATTTTAAATTTAATTTTATTTGATTACAACATTTAGTGTGTGTGTGGCTGTAATTGCCTGTAATTGCCTGAATTGCTATTAAAAACATTTTAGCACTGAAATTAAAATGGTTTAGATTTTAGAACATTTTAAATTCACCTTCTACGTAACCTAGAAAGTTGTTAATGTCAAAGTCCATAGATCATAAAGAAGAGCAGAACACATGTCCGCTCTCCGCTGCAAGTGCGGCCGCGCCTCGCTCCGTCGGTGGCGTCTACGCGATAACACGCACAGATAGCCGCAATCATCTATCTATACATACCGTATGCTAATTGATTGGTTAATTAGACGCGAACATTCTATACCTACTGCTTATTTGGGACACGCGACGTTCTTTGTCTCGGTTACCTAACAATATTCATTTTGTAGGCATCGGGTATGCTTAATTAATTACTAATTTATATTTAAGAAGGAAGCAACGAATTTAGCCTTCTAGCGCATAAAACTTTGTGTTTACGTTCGGGTTTTATATAGGCTTCGGGTGTTTTGAGGTTCAAGGTGGACACATAAGATTACCAAACTTTTATTTTCATGGCATTTTACTCGGAGGATAGGTTAGGTTAGCGCTGTTAGGTGCTAACATCGTGATGTGAATCTGTTCTTAAACATTAACATTATGCTTCATTACGTTAATAATTATAAAAACATCCTCAAGGGCTACACGTAGCTATAGGTAAGTGATCCTACTATGTTAATTTGCCCACATAATCTGACTGGTATTCCCGAAGCGTCGTCTGTTACTAACTTTAACTGAGTTTTACTTCGTAAGCCCCCCCCCCCCCCCCCTCGCCCTCTCCGCAACATTATGCATCCAATTCCGCGTCTGCGGACGTGAGCCTGCCGCAACTTTATCGTAATAATGATAAAAACAAGCACAGTCACAAAATAAACGCCCAAAGTTTCGGGATGCCGAAGGAAAATGAGAAAAATAACGTCTTATGTACGAAACAGAACCAAATACCAATTTATGTTAGGAATGCGAAAAGGATAGAATACCTAATCGAATTCACTACCATGTACTGGTACTGCTTATGTATGTAGAGCAAACATCATACCACTTTCTCGTTACATTTCCCAAAATCACCCTGACTTTCTAGAGACTCATCGTAACTGTCAATTCCGGAAAAATGGAAGAGACCCAAGGGCCCAAACAACAAAATGAATCGACTAATGATTTTGATTCAAATAAAGACCCGTTTATAATGAAGCTGGCCGCTTGACAACATGATACTCGATATGCTGTGTTCAGAGACCTTATTCTTGGGCCCTCGAGATTATCTCGGTCACTCTCACTGTCATGACCTTTCTAGTAAGAGCGACAGTAACCGAGACAATATCTCACTCGCCAGAATAGGACTCCAGTCCGTCGCCCAAAGCGATATCAAATTCGTCTCGACATAAAATCGATGTGTCTGATAACACGCAGATTAAACTTGTCATGTTTTACGGTTCTCGGAACGGAGAGACGTCGAAAAGGACTATATCTGAAATGGTTTTGCAGAAAGTCATATCGTTTGAGGAATATTTGATTCGTCGACTCGAGCTTTAAGCCGCTAAGTTCTTTGATGTCACCTGTCTATAACCATTACATGCCATTACTTGGTTACCAATAAGCTTATTCTTGAACATAGTTCTACGTCAATATATTTCAGTTTGTTTTAATCTATGTAGATTTTTAGTAATACATATTTAATTAAATTCAGGTGAACATTACCAAAGTGATTTGTACTGTAACGAAAACATTGATTCCTTGAAATATTCAGAATTAACACGTTGGACGCAATGCAGAAATGCACACCAACAAAGAGACTCCGAAACCGTTTATCAAGTTTACCATACAAAGGTATAAAGGTCACCTATTAAACAGCTGTCACAGTATCCTATCCAGTCACACAGGTACTATAGGCGCCAAGAAGACGCACGTATCCCACTATAAGGTATTCTGTGATAGGCAATGGGATCCGATCGGGCGACCGCGACACCGACCGCGAACAATGGACGCACTTCTGACGGCTCGCGTTACAATGCCTACCGGGATGTAGGGCACATACCTAGTAACCGCTAGAATACTAAGGACCACCTTGTTTGTGCTGAGAGGAAAATATTAAAACGGAAAATAAAATCTCTACGCTACATGCATACTTTGTGGCAGTGGAAAACCCAGGAGAGCTGATATGTAAATTGTTTGATGCCATCACGAGACTCCCGTAGTGACAGAACAAACAAAGCTCGCAAAGGTTTATTAAAGATGACAGCACTTTTTGCAACATATTAACAGCTTGGTCTGTATTTCAGCTGGAACTGAAAGAGCACGAATTGACTGAATTAATAGACTTGTGACCGTGGAAAAGACGTATTGAAATGGAATGGAACATAATATAATATTATACTTAACATTACAGAGTCAGTTAGAAACTATAAAAGATTGCAGAAAATACCTACCTGCAATTATGCAACAAGACGAAAGAATGAGTCGGAAACAAGGAAAACTAATGCAAATGTTTAGGTGTTGCTTTTTTACTTTGTAAAATTACAATCAGCGATTTTATATCAATGCGTGAAAAAGCTGACGACCGGTAATCACCTAAAGAAAGCAAACAGTCATCAGTCTCTGCCTCTCAACACGTCACGCTTCTCGTTTTACTGTAAACATTGCTATATTAATAGCACCTATTAGCTGCATTTGCATAATTCACATTAAATAAGCATTTAAAGGCCGTCGTGACGCATCTTTTGAACAAAACCACGTAGATGGAATCGGTGTCTAGTAAATCAGAGAATCGACGTGTGACCGCGCCTTCGTAAAACGATTGGTATTATGTCAACAGTTTTTCCCCACGTAGCTTGAGCTTTTGTAAACAATGCTGTTAAGACCAGGTTTACTGAAGTTCGACGAGATTTTAAGCTTTGCATAATTTAGCTCGACTACTAATCCACTGCCATGTGCTTAATATTTCCTAAACTGTAGTTTTGGCAATTTTGTTGTTTATTGTGTAAGTAGTTGTTTGCTAAACTATTTCATAATGACCATAATTTTTAGTGGGGCTTTGCATAAATTTGGCTCATTGACCTCTTAATGTACTCGTACTGACACGTGCTTTAACTTTTCTAAGCTTTACTTTGCCCAAGTTTTGTTTGTGTTTTAGTTGTTTGCTAAACATTTATATTTCTTAATGACCATCAACAATGAGTCAATGTAAACAGTAATAGCATGCTCGTTGGAACGGAAACGAATTTCCATTTCCAATTATTTCAGGCCAATGATTCATCCGTTCCACGCAACGCCTATGGAACCAGTCCGCCCAATAATTGGATATTAAAACGATACAGTCCTGTTTTTAATTAGCGAAAATACTAATAATATTTTAAGTAGTAGTATAATCTATAATAAAATATAAGGCAAACTCACCAATAAAATCTAGATATGAATTCAATTACATTTTATTTTATTTATTTATCGACAGTGGACCTATTTACCATTCACTTAAATGATGACTAAAACATTGTTTGTAAATTAAGAACATCCAGTATCTGAACCTATATGGACGATTCATTTCACAATTTCACTGACTCCAAATAAATACCACCACCTAGATTTCGCCTAATCGCCCGAAACAAATTCCAAAACCGGGTAATTTTATAAAAACAACAGCTAAGACATCCAATATTCATAATTAGCCTAATGAACAGCTTGATTCGATCCGAATGAAACGAAACCAGCTAATTGAGGTAAGTGCTCCATTAGGAGATTCAGAGTTAATTGCGAGCTGCATCATGAGGCTCCTGGCTGCACGAACAGAACACACTACACTACTAATTAGGCGTGATCTAGGTCTAAAGTTACCTGTAAGCATGATAACGTTATTAATTTATCGGCGTGTTGTTTAGTGAGTTCGACTTAGCGTTGATGTAGAAGTTGCGTATGGCTATTCTAGAATATAATAATATGTATGTCAACGTCTGCGACTTTTTCGGTGTCTATCTATTCCAAAATTTTAGGTTTGTATGTTTGTATGCAATGTACCTATATGGTAAATATTTTATTAAGGGTTTTCAAGGGAACTACAGGACAGATGAAAAAAAAAAGTAATGGAAAGCTACATTGTCCCTAAATGCTATATTTTAAAACCCAATACTGGCGAAGGCGAAGGCCGAGTAGCAGCTTAGTTTAATATGAGAGTACGCTGCCTATTGCTTTAATTCTGAGTCACATTGCGTTTTATTCGTCTACGTTTCCAACTGCACGTCCGCGTCGGCTGTGAATACATTCTAAAGTAAGTTAACATTAGTACTATCCAATTTAGGTTAAACATGTAGTTTCTTGCGAATGTTAATAGCTATATTAGTTTAATCCATATCATTTTGATAGCATTACAATTGTAAACTCCAATTACGTCGCCTCGCGTTCAAATGAGCGTAGAGCAGTAAAGCTACTCCTTATCTTAGATCTGCTACGTAAGAGACCTGAATGTAATCAGCATATGGTTATCGTAAGCATTCTCCTTACATAAGAGTGACGTAAGGAGGTGAACGACTGACCTGCGTGATACGAGTCTGGTATTGCCTTGACTGCCGATGTTTGTCTGTAGTCAGTGTGCAGGTGCAGATGTGGAAATACTAGCGTTAGGATTGATAGATGTAGACTTGTAGACGTGCACATGGAGCTTGGTCACGAAATGGAGTAAAGAAACATACGAAGAAATAATTAATAATATCCGAAGCCAATAGTTAAAACAATAGCAAATTCAGTAATTTTATTTTTGCTATGGTGCGGAGCATCAAACGGTGCAGCACAGAATAAAATGTTGGCTATTCAAAATACATACATATTTAAACAAAATTAAAATCAAGTGGATATAACGTCATAATATTGCAAATAAGAAAAAACCTGTTTGTCTCTTTGTTAAATTTTTACGACTTGTACTTGAACTTTGACATGTCCGTGGTCGACATGTCGTCTCAAAACTTGGCACGGAGGTAATGTGCACCATCCACGAGGACGTGAGGACCATAAAAAAGAAAGTATGATATTTGTATCATAGAAAAATAAAGTCTCAACCTTTAACCTTCCCACTGCTGGGATATCAGATCTACATCCACGAAAGATGATTAGGCCGTATTCTACGCTGGCTAGTATTGGCATAAATGTTGTCTCCACCAATAGGTAAATGCGAGACTGTACGTCAGCGATTCGCGCAAGTGTTACAAATTACATGACGTCAATGCGACGGTGATTGTTTTAATTGATTTATGCGCTCCACCCGTTTATTCGCACTAACAGCTCCGTAAAACAATGCCTAAAGATACCTAAAGACACGAGACAAAGAACGTAGCTAGATAAAGATTTAGGAGAGAAGGCGTAGTAAGTGCGAAAGTAAGAAAGTCGTAAAGATGCATTCAAGGCAGCTAATATCGAATTTCTTTGAATATTTTTCGCAGCCGTTCCTAGTATGTTTTATTATGAATGTCCATTGGATCCTAAATAAATTAACTAAAGACTTGGTAGAGCTGTGATTTTTGGCGCGTTTATTACTTACTTGGGTTTAAGCCACGTTAATGAAGAAACGAATCAAAACTAATGTGCGCTAATTATTTCTTCTCATTCGCATTGCTCGTTTGCGTAAGCTTCGTCATAAGACATGAAAACAGTTTGAAAACCGGATGAGGAAAGACGTCGAACTTTTTATTCGAAAACACATAAAATAGCAGTAAAACTGCATTGCGTAACTAGTTACACATTTACTTAGTTTAATTTCTCTAGGATCTCAATTTGAATCATAATGTCACCCACACATTGTATATCACCCAAACCTTGACAAACTATCGTTTATTCTGTGCCCTAAATAATCATTGTTTGTTTTTAGCAGATTCGCGATAAGATTGCTTTCCAATAAATCGAGAATCAGGGCTATCACGACCTAGCCACGGACCAGTTCGCAATAATCCCTTTGAGGAAAACCAATAACCGGTGATATGACCACTTTCTAAACGTTTCTTCTCTGGCTGAATCATAAATGGGAATGATATAGCTAAGTGAGTAATAACTATATGCAGTTTTCTAGACTTAAATAGATTACAATTGATATTTTCTACTCTGTAATGATTTAGAAAATTCTTTAATTACAGTATTAGGACCAATCTCCAAAAATAGTTAAAATAAAACTGTAGTTTTAAAAATTATCTTAGCACATACTCGTGTTCACAAAAATGTTAAGATTATAGCGCCATTGCAATTTAGATAGATAAACTCTTTATTGTTCACACCAAAAATTACAAACAAAATGATTATAACACCTAAAACTAGTGCGACAACTGGCGGTCTTATCAATTTCGGTATGAATAGGTCCTAAGTCACAGTTTGCAGAACGTGCGTTTTGCACAACACAGTCGA
This sequence comes from Alcis repandata, assembly GCA_949125135.1. Taxonomy (NCBI): domain Eukaryota; kingdom Metazoa; phylum Arthropoda; class Insecta; order Lepidoptera; family Geometridae; genus Alcis; species Alcis repandata. The sequence goes on along the minus strand of OX421226.1, from coordinate 490,783 downwards.
CGTGTTAAAACCTATGTACTAAACTATGGTTATTTGCTAAGGCTTAGTTACTTAGCAATATTTATGAATCTTAACACATGGCAAGCGGTACTTTCGACAAATACGTGTTCATCTGAACCGGACCCCAATTTTCGGTTCCACTGTTCAAATGATTTCTGTGCTCGCATCGCATGTAATACGAGTAATAGCCATATTAACTATGACTTAATCCACGGATTGGGTTTCATTTTAATATTGGCTTCACGGCTTTCGATCACGATTAAGCGCTCATAAGGAATATTTATTGTCTGCGCATAGTCGAGACGTGATATTGTAATCGTTTAGTTGAATACCGATTTATAGTTAATGGCCGAGATAGTCTGAGTAGTTTTATATGGATTCAGTAAGTTAGGTAATAATGCTGGTAACAAAGCTTTGGTGAACACATTACGAAAATGGCCGAGTGAGTTTTTATGGCCCTGCGACGAGGCTGTACGTACAATAGCTAAAGGTTTTCCTCCTTGTCCTTGGACGCCTCATACTTAAATTTTATTGCTAACTTTTTTAGGACCGACCTTTCTTCACTCAGCTATTTTTAATGCCTGTGTAGCACATTTTATACATAATTTTTCTGGTAAATTGCTCACTGCGCTCCGCGGTTTTGTTACGCCTGAGTGAATTACTAAACTATTCCAAACATATTCAGTTATTTACAAATATATCTCTTTAACCGATATACTTGACGTTAATCCGTCACGCTAGATTTTAACCCGCTAACTAGAAATTCCTACGGATAAATGATTTCCCCCTTCGATTTTTCCTAGAGGCCGTATAATGAAGTTCATGGAATCGTTTCCAGCATAATTTAAATCCCTTCCAGCGCCCCTCCCCCGAGGATTACGGCTGTGGACTCGGCTGACTGTAATGAATAAGCAGCCTATACCCAGTTTGCCTGAATGTAGATTATCTACACCTACTCTGAGGGTGAGTGTGGCGTCTTATAATTTCCTTCCGCTATTTAAATAGCAAAAAATAAACTCTAAAAGCTATAATGGTCGTCGCTCCGCCACCACGACAATTTTAGGCGACGGTAATCGTTTACCATCAGGCGGCCCGTTTGCTTGTTTACTCGTACCACCTATTATGGCATAATAAGTAAGCATTTTCAAATGTACTTCATACGACTTCGCGAAATGTTGACACTCGTCTAGCATGATAGCACGTTTGAGTTTCTCGTAGCGTCGACGACAGGGAGACACGACAGGACGAGCCCCATCCTATGTCATTTGTCACTTGCAGCCGACGCCACAAGACCGGAGGATGCGTGCAGCGCGCCGCCACTCACGTCCGCTAATCGTGGATCCTATCACGAATGGCATGTTTTCTAAGCTTTCAATGCATTTTAACTTCTACAGAAAAATAAGACCCTTATTTCATAAATTGGCCATTAAATCAATATTATCTAAAATATAATTGTAGTTATGGATTTTCAGAAGTGGGATGCGGATTCTAGATTCTGGATGAATTCTGTCTCACTTCATAAAATGTAGGGGCAGTAGAAGTATTAGGCGACTAAATATCCTATTATAGTTTGAATCATTATTCGTAGGGATTTATAGCTAAAGTAAAAGACAAATATTAGTTTTAAGACTCATCCTATAAAACCCAAAATCAACTCTGGGAGTACTCATTTCACTGAAACAGAAAAGGTCGCCGAGAAAATTTATTCAAGAAAGCCAAAGCCATCCAAACGATTAAACTTTCGCGAAGAGTTTCGCACAAAAGGGCAAACGTCAAGAAGCTGGTGGCGTGACATGTCCCGAACAGAATAGCTTATAGTACTGCGGGAAACTGATTAACTCCACAAGGCATGTTGGACATCTTTCCGATACTTGTTGTATGTATTGCAAGTTTGAAATAACTTGGCTACCTGATATTGCTAATTTGATTTTCCGTAGCGTCATAATGTGTAACAAAACAGTGTTACTTTACTCGTATGCTATCGGCAGATTTAGTTTATTAACTTAGGGAATTGGAACGTACATAATGGTGTAAATTGTATTGTTAAACTTACTGACAATCAATCAAATTAATTAAAAAAAAACCCCGATATTTTCATCAAACATAGCTAAAATCACTCCCGACTAATATACCTTTCAAACAAAAACAATCTAAATCGGTTCATCTGTTTGGAAGCTACGATGCCACAAACAGTCACACACACATACATAGACACGTCAAATGTATAGCACCCCATTGTTTTTGCGTCAGGGGTTAAAACATCAAAGCCACCCTGATTGCTTGTCTGTATAAAATTGGTGCTGACCTCACTGTCTGATCATTACATCTCCCAGTGAGAGGTTACGTCGAATCGGTCGAATAAGTGAACTTTTCCACTATGAATAATTCAGAAGAATCCTTGCCCCTTATCGGCGATCTTAACAGCTTTGCCATCGAAATGTCATCCACATTATTGTGAGTATTAAGATATGCGATGCGATAATGCATAGTTACTTTGATTAAGTCGTTTATCAGATTTCTCTCGTAGTTTTTAATAAACTCTCGATGACTGAACTAGTTTTATACAAGGTAAAGGCAAAGGTTTGCTAAGCCGAAAACAATTGATTGTTCAATTTTTACTATGTGACTAACTCGGAAATCGAGAAAAGTCAGCCGTACATTTTGTCAAGTGTCATTGGTGTTTTTATGGAACCTTGTAGAACTAAAATATATTTGACTTGTTTGAACAGTAGTGTGTATGAGAATTTTATGGTTTGCGGCCCAGATTCTATTGAACGGTCATTGGGTCATAATAATGTCGAACCGAACAGAAAAAAGAACCGAACGCAGCATTCAAAACTACAAAGGTCAAACAGCTTATCTGATGGAGTCATAAAGCCGAGCATGCTTAACTTCTTGGTAAACAAAAATAACAATACAACAACCGAGCAGAAAAACGATGCCAAGACAAGCAACGTATAGCAATTAAACCCCTCCTACTCCTACACGAACACGACGGCCTTAAACAATCAACAGAAAATAAACAACACAAAACATCTTCCAACCCGGCTGGTCACCGTGGAAGATTACGACCAAAACCCTCCAAAAAAAGCCACACAGATGGTGAACAGACAAAACAAAAACACAACCCAACTAAAAATCGCAGCTTACAACGTCAGGACCCTATCCTCACATGAGCGCTGGCTGGAGCTAAATGAAGCAACAAAGAAAATAAATTATGACGTAATTGGTATCTCAGAGATCAGACGACTTGGAAATAAAATAGAGGAATATGATAACTTAATATTCTGCCACATTGGAAGTACACCAGGTAAATTTGGAGTGGGCTTCATTATTAAAAAGTCTCTTAAAAACAACATTGAAAGCTTCATCGGCCTTACAGAACGAGTGGCAATGCTAAATTTAAAACTCCATGAATTTAAGCTATCCATTATACAAGTATACGCACCCACCGAATCCGCAAAAGAAGAAGAAATAGAGGAATTTTATAAAACTATCGACAAAGCTATGGAAATAACACATAAGAATATTATACTAATGGGCGACTTTAATGCGAAGGTAGGTGCTCCTAAAGAAGGTGAATACTTAACAGTGCATCAACATGGGGACGGTGAAAGAAACGATAGAGGACAGAGACTTGTGGACTACGCACTTGAACACAATCTAACTATCATCAATACATGCTTCAAGAAAAACCGTAGCCGGAGATGGACGTGGCGATCCCCAAATGGACAACACAAAAATGAGATCGACTATATACTATCCAACCAACCAAAACTATTCAATAACTTTGAAGTCCTGAATTTAAACTATCCGTCAGACCACCGATTAATTAGATCATCATTAAAAATAGCCAAACAAAAACAAAGTAGAGTAAAATTTACAAACAAAAATAACTTTCAACTAAAGACCAAAGACGAAGTAGTAAGATATAACAAAAACTTAACTTCAATACTACCCTACCCTTCTTACAACTTGGAACCTATATCAATACAAACTTATCACGACAAAATAGTAAATGCTATTAGCCAAAGCTTGCAAAAAGCTCGAGAAAAGGGAAGAGAGCCACATAGACACCACAAAATACTATCAGATCGCACTGCTCTATTACTGGAAAGAAGAAAAGAACTACAAGAAAGAAAAAATAAATCGAGATCAATGAGAAATGAGCTTTCCGCCCTCTACAAAATAACAAATAAATACATAAAAAGAGATTACGCTAAATACAGAGAAGATACTATAGAAAGACATCTACAACACACAGGAAGCACAAAGAAGGCCTTTAAGGAACTTAGAACGAACAAGACCTGGATAGAAGGATTAAGAAAAGACAACAGAACTTTGTGCAAGCGCACTGCCATTATCAACGCGGCGACAGACTTCTATAGAAAGTTATACAGTGATAACATCCAAAATAATAACATCTCAAACACCAACGAAAATAACGACGAAATCAGTATAAAACCAGTGGATGAAATGGAAGTCCAAGAAGCAATAAATAGCTTAAAACTGGGAAAAAGCCCTGGATCGGACAACATAACAAATGAAGTACTAAGACTAGCATACAAAACATTAGCCGGACCACTAGCGGAACTATTTAACTTAATACTGCAAAAGACTGAAACGCCCATACAATGGTCTGAATCGGACATCATACTCATCTATAAAAAGGGTGATCCGAAAGATATTGGCAACTACAGACCAATAAGTTTACTCCCGAGCCTCTACAAACTCTTCTCAGCCATTATAAATAAAAGAATCAGTAGCACATTGCAATTAAAACAACCAATTGAGCAAGCAGGCTTCAGGAAAGGTTTCTCAACAGTGGACCATATCCACACACTTGAACAAATCATTGAAAAGTACCAAGAACAACAAAGACCACTATACATAGCGTTTATCGACTATCAAAAAGCATTCGATACAGTAACACATGTAAGTATATGGGAAAGCCTGAAGCAGCAGGGAGTTGAAGACGTATACATACAAGTCATAAAGAGCGTATATAAAAACAACATGGGCAAAATTAAGCTAGAAACTCTAGGACCAAGTTTTGCTATAGAAAGAGGCGTACGGCAAGGCGACCCCTTATCTCCAATAATATTCATAGCCATTCTGGAGGCTATCTTCAGGAAGATAGATTGGAGTAAGTCAGGCCTATATATAAAGAACGAATACATAAGTCATTTAAGATTCGCAGATGACCTAGTGCTGTTATCAGAATCCAGCACCCAGTTACAACAAATGATGGAAACTTTACATTCGGCTAGTATCAAGGTGGGTCTGAAAATGAATCTCTCTAAGACTATGGCAATGACAAATTGGCGGAGAAGAATATTAACAATAGATAAAATGCCACTCGAATATACAGATTCATACATCTATCTAGGTAAGCAAATTAGTTTTGATCCGAAAAATAACGAACTAGAAGTGAAAAGAAGAATACAACAAACATGGAATAAATATTGGAGTTTAAAAGAAATCTTTAAAAGTGGCCTGCCTATTAACATAAAAACAAAAATTATGAATTCCAGCCTTCTTCCAAGTTTGACTTATGGCTGCCATGTAACGGTTCGTTACCGTCTCTTATATTAGTTTTTCATTCCTTATATTTATTTTTAATATTTAAATGCTGTGTCATTACTTTTTGTCGGGAGCTATTTCCGTAAACGCAACTAGTAATGTCACAGGTAAGAGACCAATGAGCGCGCACCTCGTATGCGCGGGCGTCGAGCTAACGGTTTTGTCCTGATTGACCTCGACGGCAGTACTGAGCTGGCGGCCGCTGCGGTGACTTGAACGGAATACCACTACGCTCGTCCGTCTGTCCTACTTTCTGCCATTTTAAAAATTATTCGTGCTAAACACACGATAATTTTCTATAAGTATAAATTTTAGTGCTCTGTGTTTACCCCGAATTGGGTGAGTGTTTTAAATAATCATCTTATCAGTGCATTTTGCTTGTATGACGTGAGTATATTCAGATATTTTCATCAATTCTATCGTAAATTAGGCACCTTCCATAACGGTCCCCGCTATCGGGATCGTTAATTATTTTTTTAAGAAACATATCTGAATATACCTAGATAGTTTAATCCTCATTTTTATTGTATTTTCCATCTTTAATGTTTCTCCCACTGTGCTAGTTTTTATAGATGTTATTAATATTCCGTGTATACTAAAAACACTGTACGAGTTTGACTGCCTCATCTCAGATACTATTCACTGCATTAGATACCACTAGGTGCTTGCTTTTGCTTTGCGTGGCACAAAGGAATGCGGCAGTCAAACCGTGAACATGGACGATTCCTAAGACGGTCGATGTACTGACTTCCAGGGTTCATCCGGAGGCTAAGGGCTGCTACCCCATTTCCCCACTCCGTGAATCGGAGGTGTCTGCTGCTGACCTGGTGCCGGCCGGCTACTACGTGCGCCGGTGCAGTCTCCGGTCTCCACTTTGTCGTCTGGGTCCAGACCTACTTCGGGGCCCGTCGACGAGTGTGTCCTCGCCCTACGAACCAAGGCCAGTGTGTCTAAACGGTCGAATCACGTATCTCAGTCGGTGAATGATCTCGAACCCCGACCTAAATTCTCCCTTTGACCTATTCTTAATTTTTTTTTGTCATCTACCCTCTTTTTGTTTTTTTAATATACTTTTGTTAACTTACTGGCTGTTTTATTTCGCTACTAGCTAGGTAGGACAGCTAGATATGTTACAATGGCGCCCAACGTGGGGCCATTCTAATTCCTTTCACTACAAAAGGCGGAATTAGAATACGAGGTGGAGCTTCGTGGTGGTATTCGTGAGTCTGTTCAGGAACTTCGCAAACAGATCATTAAACTGTCACAGCTGCTACCGTCTGAGGATATTCTAGAATCGTTCTTAGAACCGTCAGAGGACTTAAAAGGCGTGAAGGAGTCATTAATAAAATCTCAGGGTAATCTTTCTGCCTTGAGAACTAAACTAGATAAAAATTTGCTAGTAAGGGCTGAGAACTTGCTAAATCATATTTACCATCGGCTGAACAGAATTAATGTTATTCCGGAGGTAGCAGATTTGCATAAGATTTGCGTTTCTAATTTTAATTCCCAATATAAAGAACTTGCTAGCATTAAACCACAAACGCCTCAATCTCTACCTCAAACGTCAACCTCTCCCACCGCTGAAGACATGGCTATAGCCGTTACTTGTGAACGAAGTCTGACTACGGATATTGCTAAATTGAAGTACTCTGGAAAGTCTTGCGTGCGTTCTTTTATCCAGAAAGTGGAAGAATTTGTTCTTTCGAGGCGTATTTCTTACGATAAAATTCTGTCTTTCGCTTACGAGATTTTTATCGACGATGCCCTACATTGGTACAGATATAATAAAGATAGGGTACAGACTTGGCAGGAATTATGCGTTTTGCTTAAAGCAGATTTTTCAAGTAGTGACTACGACTACAGGTTTGCTGCAGAAATACGATCGCGAACTCAAGGCGAGAATGAAAATATAACTATTTACTTTTCCATTATGCACGGTATGTTTTCTCGTCTCACGAAACCTTTTTCGGAGCAGGAGAAGCTTGAAATATTGCTTCACAATATTCGACCGTGTTACGCTAGCTCATTGGTTGCATCTTCGGAAATTCAGAGCATCGATGCATTGAGATCGCTATGTCGGAACTACGAGAGTATCCAGTCGCGTTTCGCTCACTTCCATGAACCTCCGAAGGTGAGTGGTTCTACTCTGGCTCCCGAGTTCGCTTATAAACAAGCAGCGACCACATCGAATGTACCGTTGAATAAATTCCGATCGTATGCCTACAATAATAACAATAAAAACTATACTAATCCTAATCAAAATATATATGCTAAAACTAATCCTAACCTTAATTGCGTCACCGACAATTGCGAAACGAACCTCGAACAGGACATTGATGTAGCTGCTTTAGCATCTGGTTCGTTTGGACGATCTAGGTCGATGTACTGTCCTAGATGCAGGACAGATGATCACACACTCGGGACTTGTAAAGCGGAGCGATTCCTGATTTGTTTTAAGTGCGGTAAGAAGGGAGTTCGTGTTGGCGACTGTCCGGTTTGCAAATCAGACCACGTTGATGCATCAAAAAACTGATAGGAGCGGAATGCTTAAACAGTATTGTTGAACCTTCAGTACCTTCATTACAGCTTAAAACTAGTACATCTGAATGGAAGGAGTGGCTAAGTTTTGTCACTAAATTTTCAACTTTTAATACGGTTTCAGCAATCCGCGATAATGATACCAACATTAATACGTCACGGCTTTATGTTTCGGTTAATGTTGATGATAAATCTCTGACTGGACTTCTAGATACGGGTTCCTCTGCCACTATTCTAGGTAATGGCAGTCATACTAGCATACTAAAAGCAGGGTTTCACTTGGACACCAGTGACTCCACTCGATTTGTAGCAGCGGGTGGGGAAAAGTTGGATTCTGTAGGACTAATTGATCTCCCCGTAACCTTTCAGAACCAGACATACACTCTTCAAGCGTATGCAGTTCCTAGTGTGAAACATGACTTAATATTAGGCATGGACTTTTGGCGACTCTTTGGGCTGCTGCCCAAAAATCTAGATCGGATCGCTTTCTACAAAAATTTAGAGGTTTCAACTACTGACGTGGAAAACAGAAAACCTAAACTTCTGTTTTCCTACGATCATCTATCTGTCAAACAAAAAGACACGGCGGATAGCATAATATCGCAATTTCACGGTATTTCATATGAAAAACGCGGTCTAGGGCGCACTTCGCTAACTACGCACTCTATCGATACGGGGGACGCTATCCCTATTCGTCAACGGTACTATAGGATGTCGCCGGAAAAGCAACGGATCCTCGTGGAACAGCTAGACGAGATGGTTAAGGAGGATATTGTCGAACCGTGTGAGAGTCCTTGGTCTTCTCCTGTCCTCTTAACGCCAAAAAAGAATGGCGAGCTGCGTTTTTGCCTCGATAGTAGGAAACTCAATGCTGTCACAAAAAAAGACGCTTATAGTCTGCCCTATATTTCGGAAATACTTGACAACCTACGAGATGCAAAGTACCTGTCTAGTGTAGACCTTTCTAAAAGTTTCTGGCAGATTTTAATACGGAAAGAAGATCGAGAGAAGACGGCTTTCTACGTACCTACCCGTGGCACTTATCAATTTAAGTCTATGCCTTTCGGATTGACTAATGCACCTGCTACTCAACAAAGACTGGTAGATACTCTGTTCTACGGGCCTGAGTTTGAACACAGGGTCTTTGTTTTTATTGATGACGTCATAATCGTGTCTGACAGCTTCGAACAGCACATATCGCTACTAACGCGAGTTCTCGAAAAGTTAAAAATGGCTAACTTGACAATCAACTATGGAAAGAGTCAATTTTTTAGGACCCAGCTAAAGTATCTAGGTTATATAGTTGACTCAAGCGGCTTGCACGCCGATCCCGAAAAAGTAGAGTCAATTGTTAGTTATCCTACTCCTACCAATCGTAAAGAGGTTAGGCGTTTTCTAGGTACGGCATCTTGGTACCGGAGGTTTATCCCTAACTTCAGCAGTCTATCCTCCCCCCTGAATAAGCTGACGTCGCAAGGCAAGAAGGCTGTACCATTTGCCTGGTCGCCAGATGCTGATAAGGCATTCAAGGAACTCAAAAAGTGTCTTATCTCTGCGCCGATACTATCCTGCCCCGATTACTCGAAAGCGTTTGAAGTCCATACCGATGCGAGCGACTACGGAATAGGTGCGGTATTAACTCAAACTAGAGAGGGACAAGAAAAAGTAATAGCGTACATGAGCAAATCCTTGTCCAGTACAGAGCGGAATTACAGTGCTACTGAACGCGAGGCGTTAGCCGTGCTCATCGCTATCGAGCACTGGCGTTGCTACCTAGAAAACGGCCTCAAGTTCACTGTTTACACTGACCATTCTTCCCTTAAATGGTTCTTGAACCTGAACAATCCTACGGGAAGACTGGCGCGCTGGGGCGTGCGAATATCTGCGTACAACTTTGAAATTAAACATAGGAAGGGCTCAGAAAATGTTGTACCAGATAGCTTGAGTCGCTCAGTACCGGTCTCTGCTATCAGTACTACATTAGACAAACCATTGCGCACAACTAATGATACGTGGTACTTAAATATCTTCAGTGGATGTCAAAGTTCCCCGACATCTTTCGTTAATTACCGCGTAGCTGACGGAAAATTGTTCCGTTACATGAAGTCACTTAATCCTCTAACCCGAGAATTTGAATGGAAGGAAGTAATTCCTTCGGAGTTTCGACAAGATATCATAGCCCAAAACCACTCTGAACCTACATCGGGGCACTTTGGCATCTTTAAAACCCACAAACGTCTCTGCTTAAAGTATTTTTGGCCTAGTCTTCACAAAGATGTGATTAATTTTGTTTCTAGTTGCGAAACATGTCTCTCCTATAAGTATCCAAACCATACCACCTTAGGAACAATGGGAAGGCCTAAAGATTGCTGCCGACCCTTCCAAATGATTAGTGTGGATTTGGTGGGCATCTTGCCTGTGACTAGAAAACAGAACACTTTTCTCCTTGTAATAACTTGCTGCTTCTCTAAATACTGCTTGCTTTTCCCTATTCGACGAGCTACATCGGACATAATATCCAAGATAATGGAAGAAAGAGTCTTTCTCGTTCATGGAATTCCGAGCACTGTCATAATGGACAATGGGAAACAATTTACAAGCAATATGATGCGCAACTTATTTGCTCAATACAACATACCTAACGTATACTATACCCCACTCTATACTCCACAAGTCAACACTGTAGAACGCTACAATAAAACTATAATGACGGCTGTGTCTACCTTCATTGAAAATGACCATAGGTCTTGGGATACTAACATCCCCAAAATACAATTCGCCTTGAATAGTGCGGTTAATGAAGTAACGGGATTCACTCCATCATTCCTCGTTTTTGGACGCGAACTACCAAGCGATGGTTCACACTATGTTGATGCGGATCTAACGAATGAGATCATATTTACCCCCCGTGATAGCTACGCCGAAAATTTGGGCACACTTAGAAAAATCTTTGATAAGGTACAACTAGCCCTTATTAAATCACATTCTCGCAGTGCCTCCAATTATAATCTGCGCCGTAGAAACGTCGACTTTAACGTAGGTGACATAGTTTGGAAACGGACATTTTATCAAAGTGATAAGGACAGTAGGTTCTCAAAAAAATTGGCTCCTAAGTTCATAAAATGCCGCATAACGGCTAAGAAGTCAAAGCTCGTTTACGAACTCGAGGACATGACGGGTCGTAACCTAGGAACGTGGCATGTCAAAGACTTCAAGCTCACTTAGATAGTTCGTTGGTTTTTCCTAGAAAAAAACCAAACCTAAAAAGGGGGGTATGTAACGGTTCGTTACCGTCTCTTATATTAGTTTTTCATTCCTTATATTTATTTTTAATATTTAAATGCTGTGTCATTACTTTTTGTCGGGAGCTATTTCCGTAAACGCAACTAGTAATGTCACAGGTAAGAGACCAATGAGCGCGCACCTCGTATGCGCGGGCGTCGAGCTAACGGTTTTGTCCTGATTGACCTCGACGGCAGTACTGAGCTGGCGGCCGCTGCGGTGACTTGAACGGAATACCACTACGCTCGTCCGTCTGTCCTACTTTCTGCCATTTTAAAAATTATTCGTGCTAAACACACGATAATTTTCTATAAGTATAAATTTTAGTGCTCTGTGTTTACCCCGAATTGGGTGAGTGTTTTAAATAATCATCTTATCAGTGCATTTTGCTTGTATGACGTGAGTATATTCAGATATTTTCATCAATTCTATCGTAAATTAGGCACCTTCCATAACGGTCCCCGCTATCGGGATCGTTAATTATTTTTTTAAGAAACATATCTGAATATACCTAGATAGTTTAATCCTCATTTTTATTGTATTTTCCATCTTTAATGTTTCTCCCACTGTGCTAGTTTTTATAGATGTTATTAATATTCCGTGTATACTAAAAACACTGTACGAGTTTGACTGCCTCATCTCAGATACTATTCACTGCATTAGATACCACTAGGTGCTTGCTTTTGCTTTGCGTGGCACAAAGGAATGCGGCAGTCAAACCGTGAACATGGACGATTCCTAAGACGGTCGATGTACTGACTTCCAGGGTTCATCCGGAGGCTAAGGGCTGCTACCCCATTTCCCCACTCCGTGAATCGGAGGTGTCTGCTGCTGACCTGGTGCCGGCCGGCTACTACGTGCGCCGGTGCAGTCTCCGGTCTCCACTTTGTCGTCTGGGTCCAGACCTACTTCGGGGCCCGTCGACGAGTGTGTCCTCGCCCTACGAACCAAGGCCAGTGTGTCTAAACGGTCGAATCACGTATCTCAGTCGGTGAATGATCTCGAACCCCGACCTAAATTCTCCCTTTGACCTATTCTTAATTTTTTTTTGTCATCTACCCTCTTTTTGTTTTTTTAATATACTTTTGTTAACTTACTGGCTGTTTTATTTCGCTACTAGCTAGGTAGGACAGCTAGATATGTTACAGCCAGACCTGGAAATTCACCTCAAAAGTAAAAAATCTAATCACCACCTGTCAAAGGGGACTGGAGCGCAGCATGCTTAAACTAAAGAAATCAGACAAAATACGACACACAATAATAAGATCAAAAACCAAAGCAACAGATGCATTGAAATACGCACAAAAACTTAAATGGAGATGGGCTGGCCATGTCGCGAGGCTTAAAGACCGAAGATGGACCATAAAAGTGACTTTTTGGAATGGACCTCCAGGTAAAAGAAATCGAGGAAGACCACAGACTCGCTGGGACGACGAGATCAAAAAAGTAGCCAGCCCAAACTGGAAAGAGACTGCACAGGACAGAGACAAATGGGCATCTTTGGAGGAGGCCTTCACCCAATAATGGGGTTCCTACAAATCATATTATTTAGGTATATAAAATCTAACCAAGCTAGCTAATAATAATAGTAAATATTATCTAGTAGTAAATATTACATAGTAGAAATTATTATATAGTAGGTATGTTAATAATAGGTAGTAAACAAAATAGTTATAGGTAATTAATATAGAAAATAAATAAGAATATGTAGGTATTAAGATCAATTAGTTAAACGTTTAAATAGTATATAGTGTCAAACAAGTATAATAATAGTATTAGTATAGTATAGCAAATAGTAAATAGTATAGTAAATAGTATAGTAAATAGCTACATAATATAGGACATAACAAAAATAAGTAGGTATTAATTTTAATTAGTTAAGCGTTTAAAGATAAGTAAATGTAAAATTATATGTAAAATTAACTTGTAGGAAATAAAAGGCTTTTTTATTTTTATTTTTATTTTATTTTAATGTCGAATGTCGGTGGAATTTGTAGGATATGCATCAGAACAAGTGATATTTGCTTCTTCAGCTTAACAGGTATAGAAAACTTTCCCCCTTCTGAGAAGCGTGAGCGTGATTCTCAAGCTCACCAGGGCGTATGGGAAAAATTACGTTTCTAATCCAATCGCTGATCAACATTTATGAATAATGACATTAATTATTGAGGTAATGACTCATGGCTGGATCACCCACTTAACGTAGTAACTATCATACAATCTATGGTCCAGTGCTTTGAACACGTGTAGGTAGTAAGCCTTATTGCGCCGGCGCCGATTTGGGCGCCACTTTTTGCACGCTCAGAAAAAACCCGAGCAAATGTTATTAAAACGTGATCGCACAGAAAAAACCCGAGGTTTTAATATATTCAGTTGTTTTGTGTGAAATTTGATCTGAGGGCGTTGGGTGTGAGTAGTTATAACAGCGACAACTATAGTGTAAAAATAATAATGTCTACTATCTCACCATTACGAGCAAGTCTGCTCTAAACTTTAGCAAAAACTCTCAAGTCTCAACTGATTCATCTAATAAGTATTAAGTGGTAAAATTCTACTTTCCCTATACTGTACTGATAAAACTTAGGACGTTCAGAGAGGCTAAAAAAATTTACTCAACTAGATGCTAAGTTTTATTTTAATTCCGAGCAGCATTTAGGTCATAGTAATCTTTAGAATTACGACAGTAACTTTATCGGCGTTTAAGCATTGGTCAGAAAGAAACAAAAGTAAGAAAAACCTAGTAGCACTCATCCAACACGTGTATCATCGCCATACAGGTAGGCCCATAACACAATCACAATACAGTTAATTCGAGTGAATCACCCCGCACTGGGCAGGCTCGCCCGACACCCGTCCGATGAATCACTACTCGTCTACCACCACACATACTAAACAAGTTTCCAACGCTCGCCGGCGCGGCTAATGCCGCGTGCAGATTAGTGCAATGTAACATGCAACATAGCACACATTGTATTATAACAAATTCTAGTCTGGCCGCTGCATGAATTCTTAGTATGCATGCGTGCACACACTGCAAGCATTCTCACGAACCGATTCCAATGGAAGAGCAATTACCGCGCGTAGTCGTGCCGCAGTCAACGTGTTAACCATATATTCAGCCGTAACAAATTAATAAATTATTCTGTGTAAATGGTTAATGTTAACACGTTAACTGCGGCTCAGCTAAGACGTATTCATCTGAACTATCTCGGCCGGTCGGTAAAAGTTGATCGAGTTTTGAGGTGGAGTCAACGAGAGCCAATTTAATCCTTACATTTCTTGGTGCCTGTTCTGACTAGTCTACAGCCAGGATAACAGCGATCCATTAACGTTACGTATCGCACAGTCTATACGCGGCATTGCAAACCGAATTGCTTAATTACGGCAATCAGTGTAGAGGCGAAAGTTTAATTAGTGTCGCGCCGTTGTGTCACGAAGGTGATAAAACCATTCGAGAAGAGATCTAAAGAAGCCAAATAATAGGCTTTGGTTTCTTTAGGTGAACTGTCGACGCGAATATTACTAAATAAATAATAAATCAAGGACTGCAATGCAACACACAAGAATAACAACTTTATGAGTATTAACCAGAAAGTAAGATAGTAGAAACGTCAAATAAAACTGCGAAAGTGCGAATGTACAAAAGAAATATCAAGTTACATTAACAGTGATAAATTAGGTATATCATCAAGAGTTATCAACATTTCCTATCAAATCTTTTCTCCGATTGAAACAGCTGTTATCTTCGATCTAAAGGTGAAGATTGGGAATGGCAACATTTGTCGGCGCATACCGAGAGGACGCCAAAGCCATAACTGAGCAGTTGCCGGTGAATCACGACATTCACGACCCGTCGACACACTAACTGCCGGAGTAAACGAGTTGGCATGCCCGTCGCGTCCACTACCCTCGATGGATGCCGATGACTGCTTAATGGGGACCATGCTTAGAAGACAATTAAGGACTCGGAATGTCTCCTATCATTTGCCTGAAGGATGTGACTACTATACACAACAATGACTTGCCGGGTGGTCTATTTAGATTTTCTAAGGCAACAAATTCTATGCAATAATCTTTTATGACGAGATGCCCTTCCTTTAACAAGCAAACCTTTTTACCGAATAGACTTAAAGGTCAGCTGAACAAAAAGGTAAAAGGCAAGTTGTCCGGTGTTATTGACCGTATCAAATACGAATTACAGCAAAATAAACTTTACGGAGCGTACCGAGGAAAAACTTGCAACGTGCTTGCAAAACCTCGGTCACGGAAGTCTCAGAGCATTGTAGACAATAGATAAATATACTAATGATCAAGGATAATTAAATTACAAACAAGTAATTAAGAAGATATCTCGGAAGAGTCTGACCTCTATCGAAACCAATTCGATGCATAGATGAGATTAACTAAGTCAAGAGAGTGAGTTGAATCGTCTTTAGTAACTTTTGTGTCTTTGTACGAAAAAAAAAAACTGCTAAAAGAGAAAGAACACAAATCAGCATTACTTAGACGGTACACGTAATTTCGAACGAATCAAAGGAAGCAGCCGGGTGAATAACACTGTTTGAAAAGATGATTTAAATATGAGAAACATAATACATATCTACCGGTATATTACATAAGTGGTGGTATCAAAGAAAACATGCAAATGAATATATACTTAATTGCTTCTACTCGTATCTAACTTAATATTAATTTTCAGGTTCACCAACCATATTAGCTGGTTTTAAATGTTGCAAGAGTGGAGTCGAGTTCGAGTCAGAGGCGACAGCTATAAATAACGCAGCTTGAATAAAGTGAGGCTACAAATCATCAGCTCGCCTAATTAGGATACTGCGGGCGTATTCCGCTCGTTACACAGTTTGCTGAGGGGTTACTTTTGCAGCTACGATGAGTCACATTACTATTTGCTGATTCATATGTTCTGGCTCTTGAAAGTCTTGATGTATAGTAAGTTAGACCTGTATTCGATGCCATCCCCCAAATACAGGATAATCTAGTTGATATTTGATTGTGATCACTAGTTGTTTACTCATACACTGCGACTACGATTGCTATGAATGTAGCCTAAAATGGAAATCCAGCTGCCATCTTTTCTTCAAAATAGAGCTTCTTTAAGCTCTCGTATCATTCACACTCATTATAATGGCGTATAATATTCCTGGAAACTTTTGCTCGAATATATTTGAGAAGTCTATTATGTTGATCCGTCTATTTATAAAAGCCGTAACTCAATCACTCAATAACAAGCAAAGTATTCACCAGGGTTCGTAAATCTTTCCATTGTCCAGCGACGATAAATTACAATGAAGGAAATCGATCTCTCTATACAAGTTGGTAAACAAAGATGTGGACGTGACGCGTATCGGTTCCATCCTTCCCGATAGATACTAATGGGAACTTTGACCAGCTATATCTGTAACTGACTACCATCGAGCGAAAGTTATCGGACCTTGTTTGCTCCTTTAAGGCCATTTTAATACCTAGTTTAAAGATTAGCATCTGTCCTGAAGCTGCAGCCCCTTAGAAACGTCTGTAGCGGGCGCGGTGGACTAGGAGCCAGTAACGAAGCATAATAGGCAGGTAGCAACCGATCTCTGTTGTCCATAACAAGCGTTTCTCTTGTGGTGCAATTTGTAAGATTCTGCTCTGAGGCAGTTTTTAATTGTTTTCTGTCAAGTCGGTGGATAAAGTGGCTGTCTGCTCTAAACTGGATACAAATTTGATATGCGCGTTAGAATATTATTAAGAATACCCATAGTAAAAAAATAACAAAATAATACTGTTTTCAAAAACAGCTTCCAGCTGAAACAGCAACGATACCAGTTTAGTATTTTGCGTTGGTGGTTCAGGCTATTTCGGATATCGAATATTGTTTGTATTGTCCTCTATGCCTCAGACCAGCCCAGTTCCATACAGCATGTTATGCGGCCCACGCTGCAATTTGCACCGGCGGCCGGCGATTTATCGTCGCCTTCAACTTGATCGCGGGCATCTCGTCGCCGGTGCTTTTCCCTGAGCCACAGAGTAGACAACCTCTTCAAGAAACAGTTCGTATGAGTAGACAGTAGAGTGCAAAAACCTGTAGTGAATTTGTTAGTCTTAATTGTGGTCGTAATCCTTTACGATTTCCCTAATTCTATCATTCGGGAACCCGTAACGAAAATTACCGCTGCAGACGCACTTGTCGCACATGGCTACGAATGTATTAAAGTTTACCTACAGTGTTGCTTTTAAGACTCATTTCTTTGTTACTTTTCTACTCAGTCTCTCGACTGCCTTGCAACTGGCTGCCTGTTTCGGAGCGAGGAATGCGTGTTCGCTGCTCCACGATAAATTTCAATACTGCAGACGCAATCAATTTGCTGAATGTGGTTTGCGGTTGCAGCGCTGTTCGACCATGGCGCTACGATTATTAAATGCGCTGAACATACGGCACAACACACTACTGTCACGTCAATGTGCGTCAGAATGGACGACTATGTACTGCGTGTAAGTAATATAATCCAAATCGAATCGTTTATTAAGTAATGACATGAATTAACATTTTCTCATTACAAAAAAATTGAGTCAGTAAGCGTAGACTATTCAATAGACCTGTCGATATCGTGTTCAGTTTGTGTGTACGTACATTAGATTCAAGTTTGCTTAGTCATTTGGCAGAAATTGTTTGCACTAAGTTATTCGAGAATGTCTAGATATTTCAGATCCGCCGAGCGGCCGCTGTCACGGACCATTGGCCACATTCAATGCCGCAGACAGTTAATATGAGCTCTGAGTTTCTGAGACTTGTTGGGTTTTTACTGTTTAGCATTCATGGATGCTATTAAAGCTTTACTTTATAAGCTATATTCTTCCAAATAAACTAAAAAGAAGGCGTTTGGGAACATTTATCAAATGTCGCATGCAGACTCTCGTTGCTTGGCCGATTTTTGGCAGCTTGCCAGCCATCCTTTAGGCTTTTCTCGCCAAATCAATACTTCAAGCCTCAGGTAAAGCGGGCATCTTCAGATCCTCACGTAGCAATACATTATATGTACTCACTCGCTTACAGAATAATAATTACAACTTTGCACAATAGGTTTCTCCATTGCAAACAGTTGCTAATTTCGTCTGGTCATTGTTAGTACGCAACGCGTGGTCTTTTCAGTAAACGTTTGATGAGTTTTTGAAAGGCGATCGTGTAGGCGTTTGAGCGGCTTCATTCTGCTCTGCTTCAATGGTCTTAGGCTTATTGTTCACGATATAAACCTACTTAGTCGCAATAAGAACTTTCAAAAGCGAGTACCTTTCCCGTGTCTAGCCGCGGTACGTAACTAGTCGAGATCAATGCACTGTGCGTGGCTGAGTCACCGCCTTTCTCTCGTCTGCTGAGCGTCTGGCCTCGCCGACAGCCCGTCATGCTCCACCAGTACATAGGTTAGGTAATACACGAGGAACCTTTACAACTCTACAAGAGGTTTTGAGAGCCAATTAAAAGTACGTAAGCAAAATGATAGTGTTTAAGTCGTGAGCGGACATTTCTTATCATTGGAGCGAATAACCGGATACCTCTTAAAGAAAGATACTCTGACATAGTCAAGAGCTATTCTTTCCTACTCTATCTAGTTTCCTAAGATCCAGACGATGAGGTTCGAAAATCCGGTTCAAGCTTCGACTTTTATGCAACAACAATGCATGCACGTTAACATCAAATAATATGTGATAGCTTTTAAATTTAAATCACAGAGAGAATTCCGTTCTAAAAAAAGCAAGGGCGTGTCTGATAATAGCACAAACAAATCAGTCTCGCGAGCATCTTTACAAACACTACGGCGGCCAACACTTGCTGACAACACTGAGCACAAAAACAAACAGAGAAACAGTTCCTAAGAAAGTAAAATTGTAGCTTACAAATGCGCAGCACTAGATGCATTATGGGTGCAGCGAAATTCTAACTTCCATAGACTCCGTGCGTTCATAAGCAATGCACGCACGCATCGGCATAGCACATGTAGTAAAGCACCAACATTTTTGTCTGCTATACCTTTGATAGTTTTTCTCCTCGGTGCTGACATTTCAGACGGGAATGTCGCAATCTGTCGGCGCGAACAATGATGTTATTTTCACGACGCGACGAGCGCCAGACGACCGCACGTTGTATAACATGACTATTCTTTCGAGTAAGCGAAGTGACGTAGAAACCGATGCAGCAAAAAGACTGAGGGCACTGGAAAAACTAATGCGACTGCGATGACGACGTCCAGTGAACAAACATAGTTGGATAAAGTAAGTTTGGTGGTGCTGGAACACTGGTATATCTATAAATGAAAAAATAACTACAACACACACTGCTGCAATGGCAGAAAGAAAAGAAGAAAAGTGTGAGCTCTGAAAGAGGCAGGCTGACGAAGTTTGTTCAGGAAGTAATTCTTGGGAGGGAATAAAAGCGGGAAAGCTCGACGGCGTGTTTTTAGACTAGCTAGTGACACAATACGGCGATTTCATGATTTGGTGACCAGACCACCACAGAGTCACCAGACGTATGCGCTATCATCCTGTCCTACTTCCTACTAATACATGTTATAAATGCGTAAGTTTGTGTGTGAAAGTTTGTTACCACGTCTTTGCGTAACCGATTTTGATAAAATTTTAAAGAGATAGCTTATGCCTTGGATTAAAAAGGCTATTCACCACCAGCATATTCCTTAACAAAATCGACAATCTCTTATGGAATTAGTTCCATCATACTGCCAACTCTACATTTACTTTTTGGTTGTTCTGTAACTTAATACCTCCTCGGTTACACAGCGGCTGTTAATTAATCTGTGATCTTGGTAATAGCCCACATTTCGCGTTCCCAGAACCGACGTGGCTTTCGAAAGAGGTAATAAGGGCTGTATTACCGTGCTTCGTTTTAATTAACTATGTATTCGGGTTGCAGCTGATGCGCGGAAGACTTGTTTCAATGAAATTCATGATGGAGATTATAAGTTACAGTTTAAGTTATGGCGAGTCACTTCAATGATATATTTGTATCGGGATTTGTTGACACCAATTTATCTAGATCTAGACGATCTACGAGTACCTATTCGAGTTAGAAGTCAACTGCACTGAACATATTGTATTACATTGCTTGCCTGTATAAAACGCACCATTAAATTAATGACAACAGAGTCCAATGTCCATCCTTACATCGCTAGAGCTTCTGCATAAGTGCATAGATTCATATCTGAGCAAAATCGTCTATCATAAAAAGGATTTATTCCGTAGGATTAAGAATAAATCAGAATTTATGAAAAGGACGGCCCGTAAAAGCAAGGCGCGTTACATAAACTTAGAATTTCATTTTGGGAAACGTGTCTGAAAGCGTTCTATTAAACTGGAATCGATACATCTAAGTGAAGACTCACGCAGGAACTGTTGCTTAATCTGTGGTTGAGAGCCAATTATCGAGATTCAAGAGTCTAGCTAGAGTCTAGACTAAAGTGTAATAATATTACATAGGAGTTAGAGATCACATCGGAGATCACACAAAATAATTCCCAACGAGTCACACTGTGACTCGTTTTGGTGTGACTCGTTGGGAACCCCTCAAAATAAATATACGTATTATATTTTGCTGGGACTACTTTGATTTCTAGTATGAATAAGTACACCGAATACCTATTATTTATCGTTTGTGGCCAAAATACCCGTACAACCAACTTTTAGCCGACAGGCGCATAAAAACTGAAAGAGTACGAGCTGTGGGATACTACTTTGTGAAGAGAAGTTAGAGTCCAAAAGAAATCATGGACTATAATCCGTTTGCGGTGGCCTTTAACAAAGTCGCGAGACTGAATGAATGGTACGTGACATAGATTAAATAATAGAGTAAGCAAAGGGCTTTATCTTTACAATGAACTGTTTACACAGCACCTTATCGGCCCATCTGTTGCGAGCGGGAGTTCCTCGAAAGGTCCATTGACTAAACGGCCATCATTTTTTAGGCAATCGTGCTTTGTCAACGTCTATTTTGACTATTTAATCTATAAGGCGTCTGTTGTGCTGGGTACACAAGTCATCCTATGGCCAGTAAATACGTTCCGTCTCGTTTTGTTTCAATGAAATGACCGAGACACAGTACACCGGTCTTCGTTTGCCTTGGTCTGTAGTCTGTCTGCACGCAGCTTTAGACTTTCCGGGGCTTAAATCCGATAATCCGGCGACAGCGGCCAGAGAAGTCGCCGGGTCGTTGTTTGCTCGACTAATGGTAGTGCTGAGAATACCTATCACATAGTTACTATTCAACCTGAACTGAACAGCATATGAACTATCGTCTAATCTACACCACTGGCATAGATACTGCTAACGTATCTGTGTTACGTTATAAACTAAGCTGTATTCTGTGCCTCGTCGCGCCTCTCTGATTACCTACATACGTAATGCTAACGACACACCGTCACAGGTAATAGTTACTATGGGCGGTGTCGGCATTAGCATTCAATTAGGTGGTACCTTATAAGCCTGGCTTTAAACGCTAGGGATTGTGGTTGCTTTAGAAATGGCCATAATGAAGTCGATTATTAAATAATGGCACTTGACATAGATAGCACTCTGTTTTCCAGTTTTATTACTTGAGAAGACAAAGATGCTCAACTGAAAATGCTTTCTGATTCCTGTTTGTTGGATTTTTTTTTTGACTCTCTATTGCGCACATTCAAATTCAACCATAATAATACGACAAAAAAGAATTTAAAAGTAGATGAAAAATACCAAAAAGCAAATATAATAATATAAACTGTCGACGTCGCGAACTGTCTGACATATTGTATGTAGTTTATTAAAACAGGGCATACCTCGGCTTTCCATTCATGTCTTCCAAAAAAAAACACGCGCGTAGGCAGAGAAATAACAATTCATAAGAAATACAAATTTCAAGAACGCATGACACATTCCGTTCGGATCCAGCGTCATCTTATGAATATATTTTTTGCTGGAAACAGGCTGGTTTTAGCGGTGTCCTCTAATGGCCTCTCTAAGGTTGTGACCACGGTTCTAATAGGTTCAATGTCAATGGACGGATGAACTTTCCTTTCGTTTGATTTTGATCCTTTACTCCAACTTCGTGTCTAAAAGTATCATGGCGGAAATACGTTTTTTATTTGCATATTGCGTAAGCCTGATTATGTTTTGATTGGAAACTTTGTGGGCCCATAACCTCAGAAACATGGTCTTCATCACTTCAGCGATTATTAGGATAAATTGTACTTGTATCCACTTTGCAATGATAAATATAGGATTATTGAGAATTCAACCGAATTAAAATGTCACCTTGGCTCATTATTTATTTTCCTCCTGGGATATGAGAGCGTGGTATAATTCCAGGCGGACGGTTCCGGCGCCAGCCGCTTAATCTCTTGAAGGCGTAAATGATGGTGTCGACAACAACACGTCTCAGCATCTTGAATGCGAAATTGCCATAACGTCAGCTCAAAGCACTTTCACTCGCACCGAAATAGCCGCGATCTCGCATCCGAGAGAGCATGTGAGTGCGAGGATGATTTTCACTTCTCATCAACAAAAAACACCACAAAAACCACCATGGCTGACATGTGTCAATGCCCCGCGATGAAAGTGTGTTAAACATACTAAATCATATAATTATGATTCTTATTACACCGCAATACGGCCAGGGCCGATATGACAGGCCGTCAAGTTCGGTCGGGTGCGCGGGCGCTTGTAAAAAGTGAGACGTGATGAATGAGTCGAGCGCGCTTTGCTTAACTTAGGTGCGGAAGATATTAATGATGCAATTTAGAAATTAATCCTGAGAAATGCATGTATGATGTAGTGATTAATTTCTAAAACTAACTTAATAAGCTTTAAGTGCAAATAGTTGTTCTAGCTGTACGTAATAATAAAGTCCGCAATGCTGTCAAAATCTGAGTTCAACTAACGCGGGGTCTAGACTATAATTTAGGTCTATTGATTCACTACACGAAACCTAAATAGAAAGCTTTGACTTCGGAGTCATGAACTCGGCTAACCTTCGAGCGCGCCTTTTCCTTCCTATTCCAACTCCAACCTACTACAACACACCACTTATTTCGGATGTGAAGTCAAATGAAACATTCCATACAGTTCATTAGTTAGGTCTCTAGGCACAGAATAAATAGTAGTAACTAGACATGGTGGACTGGTACATTCTCCAGACAAAACCAACCCTTTTCCTCAGACGAAAGACTCACGATTCGGGCTATTAACCAACACGACATTGAAACGAGCAACGGGACCGGTGGGGCTGCGCAATTCGGCAATTGACGAGTGCTGGACACGAGGCTAGTCGAGGCGAGGAGGCGACCTTTACGGCTAGGTACTCTTAGACTATTCCTGCGAGGCCGGACAGGAATAGAGTCATTACGCTCCTCTGTGATTTACGGCCATGGAGATAGATGTCAGAGGCGTCGCCTTTACAATTTATTACTTCCTAATTGTTTATTGGATGCAAAGCTAATGTTTTTACAAAATGAATTGAGGATTGAGAGCTTCGATTCTGAATATGATCACATCGGTGGATAGATAAAAATCTTTATTATTTACGGTAGAAATAACATAATAAGCATAAGCCACAGAATTATCCTTATTACATAGGGTTCAGATTTCAGAAGGATAGTCTTTAAACTACCTCGATTTTCAGATGGGTCATAAACTATTTGGTCACCATTTTGCGGAGATGTTGTCACGATGAGATGGCATTAACGACTGATCACCCAGAATTGGTTGACTTGAGGGGAGGAAGGTGAAATTGTTACGCTTTTTTTGAGGCCATTCGATTTATTGCGTAGTCTTTTTGTCATTGGCATAAGTACGAGTATAATAACGTTGATCACACCTGATTACCTGATGTAGTTAGACGCGCATTTATCGTGGCAGGTCATTAACTGGGCAATTTGTCACAGATGAGTAAATAGTTAGTATTAATTCTGTCACAGATTAGTAAGTATGTAGTATTGATTGATTAACACAGGCGGCGCTAACTTGAATGCAAGCCTTGAATTTAACTTAAATGGATAACAAACTAGGTTATTGAAAAAAAATGCACGTAGGTAGGTACCTGTCGAGTTTAGGTCTCCTCGAAGGGATGGTTCTGCGGAGTGATTTCTAATGCGCCAACATTTTCACAATTTCGACTAGGAGAGTTAGAAATAGGAACTAAGCTTCAATACCTAAGTACAATCAAAATTACACCATATGTGTCATGGGTTAGGTACGAGTATTACCTATAAGCGGATCGGATTCACGATTTCAATTAGTTCCATTTTAATTCCAAGCCCATGTACTGCTCCTCGATAGAAATGTCCACGACGGTCGGAGCCATCCGCAAATTAAAATTCCTCACGTTCCGAGTCACAGAATAAGTACTAGTTCAAGTTTCCGAGGCGAACAATGAAAGCACATCTATTTCCCTCCGAACGCATTTATTGGTAGAATGCCACCCACTACACTACATCCAATGTGTTGTGTTGTGTTGTTCTGTTATGTTCTCATTATATTCAACCAGCCGCTTAATAGACTGGTCTATTTAGATCTCATTCTTGCTTTCTTTCTTGCAAGTCTTTTCATCTAAAACAGCTCAACTGATTCCATAATTTTATAATGTTTACAGTTTCACAGTTTATTTTTACATCTTACAGATATTTTTAGAATATCTAAGAATAAAAACCGTATAATTTTAGCTACTTACTTGCTCGGCGTCTATTTCGAGAATTGCTGACAAGATTAATAAAACTGGGTCCGCGACTCCTTCCCTGAGTGACACCGCAACATTATGCAGAAAATAAAGCCGACACAAATGTCTCGTTAAGTATTTCCTCATGAAATTCGCAAAATTTGCAGCACTAAATCCATCGCCGTCGTCGGTGTCGGGCTGATGTAACAGCATTAGGTATTCTCGGAACCAATGGCGTCTTTGACACATCGATTCTAGATATAATAAATTTAATAAATAAAGGGCACTGTCTTAGCTAGAACAGCTTTATTAACTTACCTTGCAATTATAATACAATAAATTAGATTTATAGGTTTTATTTAAAAAAAGGCACTCAACCCAGCTGGACTCTAAAAAGGCTTTTGAGCACTTAAATACTGCAAAAGTATCTTAGGTAAAATTATAAAGCCCGTAATGTAGAGTAAAGCTACAAAGATTTAGCAAAATAAAACAGTGATAAAGGATCTCGATTGAGTAATTTGAATGTGTGCCGTAATGCGTTCCGAAAGTAATAATGGGTAATGGGTATAGATGACTAAAAGGCTTTGACAACGATCAATTCATAGTTCACCGATATAATGAGATCCGATTTCTTTTATGAAAGCACTAACTTGCCTACATAATATCTAATCTGACGCCTTTCATCTAAGCTTCATTAAGTCGGGCACTAGGCGAAAGCTCGCCAAGTTTAAGAGTCTCGGCAGACGGCAGACTCTTCTATCCTGGTCTGGCTTATGCAGTTACACTTTCTGTTTCACTCGAAGAACTTCTAAGATCCAGTGCTCCATTAGACCCTAGGCCTAGAAAGTGACAGTGGGTTATTGCGCGGGCGCCGAATCGCAACGGTCGCCGACCCCGCGGGGAAAGTGGCGTATGATGGGCATGGATATTGTACTGACTGGCTAATAAGCTCTTTGTTACTCATCAGATATGAAATGGGCAGCCAATGCTAGTGATGTCTGGAGATGGTTTTAAGTTTCGTCGAAAGTTCAAATAGTCGTACCTACTACATAATTATAGTACTCGTAACTATACTCGTTTGTTCCTTTCCTACTATAGTACTAGTAACTATTATTTATTCTGTGGCATAATAGTCAGTTATTCAAATAAGGAATAAGTATAGGATGACATTGTACTTGGCCTGACAGATACACAAACACACATAAATTACATTGAAAAGCGAGCCTTATATCACCACAGCGATGCAATTACAAAATGATCATCTTTGAATGTACTGTATTATAATTTTTATAAGTTAATTTCAACATTATTTTTAAAAACAAGCTTTTATTGTATTGTCATCGGAGTTACACAAGTACCTATACCAAATCTCAGCTTAAATGGACATCATGCGAATATGGTTCAAAATTCAGTTGCAAAATTTGACTTGAACATACAAACATTGCAATTTAAATAAAAGCTTGTAAAATTATTACATTTAAAAAAAATTTAATTAAAAATAATTTTGATTCATTGCCGCAACTTGCAGGTAGCAGCTGTTGATTGCCACAAGGTGTCTGTACATTTCAACGCTCATCCGGATAAATCCGTGGGATATAAGTCAATTATAAGACAAAGGCAATAAAAAGTAAATATGAATGTTGTGAATGCATGCTTTCAAGAACTGGAAACTTTATTAGTCTATTAATTTACATATCATGTGATGCCTAAGGCAGTTACTAAATGTTCAAGTACTTAAGTAGTTGGTATCAAGAAATTATTGTTTGGTAGAGGCAAGGTTTTTAGGATAGAATCTATATTTCATAACTAAATACAGGATTATTCATAAAGGGTATGCTAAGCCGAAAAGGGTTTATAGTACCTACTCATCAACACAACTTTTACTATGGGACCAACCCAAAATTCGGGAAAAAAAATCAGATGTTCCATAGAAAAATGTTAATGACACTTGACAAAATGTATGGAACAGCTGATTTTTTTTTCACGAATTTCAAGTTGGTCCATAGAAAAAGTTGTTCATAATGATAAGTACTATGTGCCCTTTTCGGCTTAGCATACCCTTTATAAATAACCCTATACATATAGACACATGAAAATGAAATAGGCCATGGAGTTGACGCAGATGACTGCTGAAACCAACCAACCCGTCCCAGCATCGCACTCGCAGCAGAGAGAATATTGATATACATATAAATCAATTGCAAAACCTATACACTGACAACTTCCTCATTTATAGGTAAAAACCGTATAAAAATCCATTATGTAGTTAGTTTTTTCACTGTTATGTGTACAGACAGATAGACACATGAAAATGAAATAGGCCATGGAGTTGACGCAGATGACTGTGGTAGACACCGATAGGAAACACAAAAACACTGTGGATTATTGTTAAATGTTCATTGCGCCTGCTGATAACAGTCCAGTGCCTCAAGATTGCACTGCGTTTGTCACTCTAAGTAGTTAGATACTAAATATTCCTGCCGTGGTAGCTCAGTGGGAGAACCGACGCTTCGCATTCTTGAGGTGGCGGGTTCAAACCCCGACTCGTACCAATGAGTTCTTTAGGACTTATGTACGAATTTACATACCACTGGCTTTTCGGCGAAGGAAAACATCGTGAGGAAAACCCGCATATGTCACGCAAAAAGGGCCGATTACCGGCCTAGTTGCGGAAAAAGAGCCCGCTCTTTACCTTTTTTTTAACTAAATATTCCTCATCATAGGACACCAGTGATTTACTTACTCTTAATTGAATAAAATCTTTATCTTACAATTTGTTTTTACTCAATATACCCGCAATCGTTGTTGACATCCACAACGGAAGATTTTTATGTAGTGTCTGATAAATTGCATCTAAATTGGCTAAATAAACCATTCGAGCTAATAAAGCTAAATAAACAAAAATCCGTGTTTGACAACACGGATTTTTTACATGTGTCATTTCCAATGTCGATTTGTACTGAGGGCCACAGCTTGTTGTCGAACAATATTCTCAAGTAAATGGTTCAATATAATGTATCCTGTTAAAAACAATACAAACTACAGTAGAATCCGTTTATTATGACTCCGCCTATATTGACCAACCGTTTATAATGACGTAATTACACTACGAAGTTTGGTTTTCATATAAAATTCGTTGTAAAAAAGTCGAATATAATGACTTCCCTTACAGTGACATGTCGCTTTTTATGACCCATTTTTAATAAATTATGTCCGGTTATAGTGACCAACATGATTCTTTACACCTTCGGTAACGTTCGTTGATTCCCGACGACGTTCGGCACATGGCTCGTTTTTGTTTTGAATCTCAGTCAGTAATTGACATGTGAGGGTCACTCATTGTTTTAAGTGATATCCTGTGAAAAAAATGTCATCTCAACGCCGTAAAGTATTTATGATTGAGGAGAAAGGTGCAATAATATGCAGATTAGAAAATGGAGAAAAAGGCTGCAGAATTACTAACACGATTTGTTCATAGCTATATTGAAAATGATAATTTGACAATAGCAATGTCTTCTTTACACAATAGTATCAGAGATTGTTATTACAATAAAATGAAAAAACAAAAGCAGACCAAAATTACAGATTACTTTGATCAAAAAATGAAAAATAGTACATACATGTATCGTAAGTACTTATTACGTGCAATTTTAATTTTGATTTAGTATGTATACTATGTTTCTCTATTAAAATACTTAAGTACATATACATATTTACATAAAAGTTTTTTTTTTCACAAAACGCTTTGTATGACTTCCGCTTATTATGACGTGTTTGTCAATTCCTTTCGATGTCATTATAAACGGATTCTACTGTAATCTAGTTCGGTTTCCATAACAATACCTACATATCTTGTAGAGATTACAATTTAACAATAAATTTTGATTTCATTTATCTGTTTGTAGTACAGTGAAGGCGATAAGATTTTTTTCTTTAGGTATATTGATCAATATACCAGAATTCAAGATTAATTTAATATCTCTTGGTTTTGTAAGTTTTAAATCTTTTGTCCTATGTTTGACAGATATTTAAACATGAATAGTACTAATCATAGAAGTAGAATAAGCTCTACAATGTAAAGGAGCAGAACTATCCAACAAACATTACATTTTTAATACATACCAATTAAAAACAAGCACTTGAGTGTAAAAGCTGTCAAACAACATGAGCAGATGTTATAGCATTTCACGTTCAAGGTAATGTCTGGGCAGTGTTGTAGGATCCAGTGTTGCATTGTTTTGAGTCTTTGCCATGTCCGTGAGAGCAAAAACAGTAAAAACAAACGTAGATTTACGTAACAAACGCAGATTCAACTGCGTCTTATTTGTGTAACATCAGCTAACCTTGTAAATCAGCTGACGAGTATCTTTGTGTCGAATGGCCTACATTTCGTAAGTGACCGTGATGAGAGATGAAGGAAGGTGAAGCTTACCTCTTCGCGGCGCTTCAGCCAGCGGCCGCAGGGGCTCTCCTCCAGGATCTCGCTCTCATCCTCGGAATCCTCGCCGCTTTCCCGAGGAGACTTGCGCTCCTTGTCGATACTCCTGCCACCTGACATAGCACCGATTTCACAACACCACAACAGTAAACCGATACACCGTACTGTCTATTCGACACCCAACAGACGGTTTCAATAGAAAACACACGGAATATTTTCAAAATACACTTTTTCTCGTAACCATAATATCCAAGGCTGAATAGCGATACGTCACTGTCGTTTCTTCCCAAACCATTATTTGATACACGACACTCGTAGGATACGTTTTTTATATCGAACGTTAAAGTAGATATATTTCTTTACCACGAGCGACAACACACGGCGTCTCCGCCAAGCTTAAACATGGTAATTGAAATAAATTGTTCGTTCACCGGCGTAACTTCGACGTATTTCTATTCCTACACAAATAAAAAACCATAGTGTCAAACAGAACTTTTTTTCTTGCATCCGGCCATAGACAAGAAAGAGCACAAAATGGAAAGTAAAAAAATAATCAATGAATATTTTCAATCAATTGATTTTGTATTTTAATTTATTACTTTTAAATCCGTGTATTTTTTTTACAAGTAATATCTAAGCTTAACTTTTTTTATAAGATTTTTCAGTGCTACTACCATCTAGCGGAATATTTTTGTACTAAATGCATCTAGCGACATCTATCCAATAATTATTAAACTAATTTGGAACTCATTCGAGTCATTAGTGGTAACTGTGGGCGTGGCTAGGTGGCGTCGCGTCGTGAATTTATTTAATCCCAAGAATAATCCCCTTTCGAAAAATGGAAAAGCTGTTAGTTTGTTACATAAAAATATTTCTAGCCTATTTGTATATCAAGGTTATTTGTTTTATGGTAGGACGTCAAAAATTATTAAAAAAATATTTAATAAATATATTTCAGGCGATAGTAATAAGCGATACCCAGAATAGTGTACAAGACAAAAATACTTACTAAAAATGTTTTGCTCTGGTTCGGTGCAATGACATAAGTAATATCAATGGCTTAGATAAAGTTATCTGTGAAGTACTCGTAGGTAGGTGCCTCTATAAATTATGCGAAAGTTCATCCTCTCGTAAAACATCCCTGTCGAGTCGGCAGTTGTTATGGCAGTCCCTACCACAGAATAAATTATGGTACAGGGTAGTTATGTAGTATGTAGCCTATTTAGTTAGGGTATGCCCTTCCACATTTGCATGTTAAAATTGGAAAAATGTAGCGGGCTTGCGGATAACCAACTAACTTATAAAGTAGCTAGGTATATGTAGGTAGATGTGTTTCATGCTTTCATGTAGAGCCAGTTTCGAGCACTATCGAAGGTATCATTATCATCCTCATAGTTCCTCAATTTGCTCACCTTTACAGATATCTGTGGTGCCTATGTAGCAGGTTTTGAAAAAGTAAAAGAACTTCTGATCAAAGTACCTATCGGTTTGCAGGTAGTTTGCGTGATACGGGCTAGGGGTGCCAGTTGTAAATAAGGTTGTTGCGCTAAGCAGATACAGTCGCCGCGACAGCCCTGCTGGCTGATGCACTCCGACACCCACTGAGAAATGCCCTCAAATCTTGGGAATAGACTAAAATACTTGGTAAATGTGCAAAGCCGACACACACATAGGTAACATAGGAACCTGTACTGTATAAAATATGTAACAAGTTAGTGAAGGTATCAATATCGTATCTATTCTCAGACTCAGATGAAGTACCTGCCTACATCGCTAATATCTAATTACTGATCTTGCGTGTTGCGTGATGATTTGGTGCCACCTGAGGGTTCCACGTTCATCGTAAATAAGTTCTGCCAAATAATGGAATGTTAATATCTATACTAATATTATAAAAAGGAAAGATTTGTATTTTTGTATGTTTGTGTTGAATAAACACAAAAACCACTAGACCGATTTCAAAAATTCTTTCACCATTAGATTGCTATGAGTAACATATATTTTATACCCGTGCAAAGCCGGGGCAGGTCGCTAGTTTTTCATATTTTCTGAAAACAATAAAATTCAAGATGAAAGATTTTTATATGTAGGGACAGAAATATATGCAAGTAATAAATATACGAATCATTAACAAACATAATTATGTAGGTGATGAGTCGGTAAACCACAGGGAGATTGTGAAAACTAAAAATACGCTCGTTGGATTACACCTCAATAGAATCCGGACTTCACATAACACCCTACTCTACAATTTCTTTACAGTAATCTCTGTAGAGCCCACGGTGCCCGTTCTATAGAGTATAGTGTCCTCCGGCTAACGAGGTCCCTCACAGATCACGCCTGGCCGCGCCTCTATAGCGCCCTCCGCTGAGCTCCAATGACACGCAGACTCAGTAATGAACGGAAGTTCTCAAGTCTTCATTGACTTTATTAACATTTTTTCACGTAACGAGTTACATTTTCAGGGACACTTGTTAGGTGACCTTTTTAGGAAAAGAATAAGGTACAGAAAAAATTTGGTGCATCCTGTGTTTTTGTCTAGGATACAGGTTTTTAGGAGACCTAAAAAGCATAATATGCGAACTACTCATGCGCGCCGGTAACAGGGTGCAAGGGGGTGCACTTGCATCCCCTTGCACCATTTAGGAATTATATTTAGGAACATATTAGGAAGAAAATACATAGAAAAAAATACATGTTTTTAGGTGTCGGGTTTGATGGCGCCATTTAAAATACCCGCGCGATTTAAATTTGACATTAGCATAATGTGTAAATGCAGATGCACCCCCCTGAAAATAATCCTGGCGGCGCCCATGGAACTACTACGTTACTATTTGAGTGATTTTTCATTGTCATATTTTCTTAGGATAATTGTATACAATCAAATCAAGCAATCCAGCAATCAAACCTCCAAAGCTGTCTATCTAGACATATTTTCTTCTTGTTAAGTAACATATTGTATTGTAGATGTCCAAAGACTATTTCATTTACAGAACGTTCAATTCCCCGAACACTTTGATCTCTAACCGTCACGTCAATACAAGGTCCACCTTACTGTTACCTATTAATTAACTCTTTCATTTCCATCAGCGTCTATCGTAACATCAAAAGAATTCTACGTAACGACATTGAGCCGTATTTGCAATTAATAGTCCGTCATAAACCAAAGGGAGCGTGCCGAAAGGCTGTCATCTGTCCCTGCGTAAAGACAAGTCCTTCCGAAGCTGAGGACGACCAACTTATGCACGTAGTTGGCTAAATTGTGGTACTAGAATTGTCAATCAGTTTTGTTCAAAAGTTGCGATGAGAGCGGTTTCGTTGGGCTGCAAAGATAAGTTGGTTGTACTGTAAGGGCGCATAAACGGAGCCTATAGTACCGCAGGAGGGCTGGGAAGGAAATGGCGGCTTTCAAACGGCAGGACGATGTCCCCTAGCATGTTTTATGAAGGATTTTATACGCAATGTGTTCTTAGGTCTGGCATAATGCGGACTGAGATTGTTTTCCATGTGCTTCAGTAAGCATTTGATGGTACAGTTGGCTCTAGATTTTGTGTTTCTTATCTGACTTTGTGACTTCTGAGTGACCATAAATGTAGGTACGATTGTTCTGTAGACGCAACTTTGTTATTAGTTGCAAGATGCTTTTGCTAATGTAGGAAGTTAAGAAAACAAAATTATAATTCCATTTTATGTTTTTGTAATTTATTTAATTTAATTTTGATAATTTAAATCGTAGGTAGATTACAAGTTTATATTTTAGAAACCCATTTAATTTATCTATCATAGTGATATAAGTGTATCCAAGGTACATAAATCCTAACAACATCTGCATAACACTTACCTATTTCGATGATTTAGTTATGAAGCGGTTGTGTGTACTCGAAACACCTGTATTGGCCGATATTGCTTCTGACGTATTTAGCCTGAAGTTGAAATATAATCCGAAGTTGTGCAGCAACGCAACAACTAGAAAGTTGTAGCTGCTGCGCCCACGAGCCACGAGCCACGTAACAAGTTCATTGTAACTCTGCACCTAAGCATCAATTAAGAGCTTGGAGTTCAAACATTGGACCGATGTAAAACGTGGTAACATAACATACATAACGAGGTGGTAACATTAGAGTTTAGTAACAAGTTTGAGTTAAGTACATACAGCCTGAAAAAATACAGTGATAAATAGAAGTAGAGCTGGGAGGATTAAGGATTTCAGGATTAGAATTCAGTTTGATGTAAGAATATTTTTAGACCAAAAACACGACCAATCTTTTCTTTATTCGGTGATAGGCTTTCCTGATGGTAAGCAATGATTCGGTCTACGATGGCAAACATTCGCCTAGATCTAGAAGAAACTGATTCATTCGTGATATTAACTCGAAGTCAACTTACCTCAGCTTGACATACTCGTAACATGTGTAGTACATAGCAAGTCTTTCCTGCTAGAGTTAGCTAGCAGGAGTATATGAAACATATACTTAGGTTCATAGAAAACTACATTAAATACCTTGTATCTATAGACATAGACGTTTAAGCGCCTCACATTATGATATAATGTTATAACATACCTACATTTGACAATGAATATAAACATTTGGCAGAGAATTTTTATAAGCAAAATAGCCTAGCGATATGTATCAGCAATCTGTTACTTGTGAACAACGAAAGTTACGAGAAGAAGACCCGAGAAGCACTAAACATGACCGCATTGTACCAAAATAAAAAATAATATATCTTCAGAGAAACACCTAAAACCGCCCAGCAATTTATTAATGTACCTTCCGAGCACTATAAATATCTTCTACCGCTACGTATCCATTAGTTTCCAAGCTGGCCACAAAGGGCGAGAGGGCGCCACTTTTGATTAATGCCCTTTCCCTGATTATACAAGAATAGCATACTTTACCTATCTAAAGAACAACCAGTTTATATAAAGTTGACCAAATAAGGGAACTAATTTTTTCGCAAGAGTTTATCCAGTTTGTTGTGAAAGTGCGACGGTGGCGCCCACTTGAACTGCAAAGATAAGTTGGTCATCTGCTCCCATACTCGGAGTACAATAGGACCTCTCGAAAGAGGTACTTGTATTTCTCGGAGTGCCCGTTCAATTGTGAATCTCGACAATGAGTTATTCTTACGTGATTTTTCTTTGTGATGTGTTTTAGGTGAGATATATCTACAGGGTTATAAGGAAAGGATATGTTAATCCGAAAAGAGCTTGAAGCACATATTTTTTAATTTTTACCATGGAACTTTCCATGACAGCTAGAAAAAAATCAGCTGTTCCAAAGAAAAATGTCAATGAAACTCAACAAAATGTATGGAACACCGAATTTCTTTTCGATTTCAGAGTTGGTCCCATACTTATGTAGTAAAAGTGGTTCATAATTACGAATACCCCTTTTCAATTTAGCATACCTTTTCCTAATAACCTTGTATATTCCGTTGTTATGCTGTTTAATGTTTATTCATGCTTAGGTCTTGATCGTAACAAAATATATCTATTGAATTCAAAGAGCATACGAAAGTACTAAATTTAATCTGAAAATATATTTATTTTCTTGCCTAATATGATTTAGAATTTAGTATTTCGTGTTTCGATCAAAGTCACTAGGGCCTACATTTATTTTATTCAATAGTCGCGACTAAATTGGTTTTCAACTTACTTGTCTATCTTTCTTTGAATTAAATAAAGTTTTTGTTACAAGATACCTATTTTACTATGGAAACTAACGTGATTTTGAAACGTTTGGTGTCCCCGTATCAATTAGAACAAAAGATATTTATTGTATTTCATATTATGTCAAACTTAAATTAAACTTAAACTAATCGAATAAACCGCCCCTGAGACCTAACATATTCCGGCGAGTGAGATATTGTCTCGGTCCCTGTCGCTCTCATTAAAATTGTCATGATGTAAAGGGAGACGTAGATAATCTCGAGTTTCCAGGAATAGTGTTACCATCAGATTCAGATTCAGAAATATTTATTGAACAACTGATAAATTGCAAAATCGCCGATTCCACGCTGTATTAGCCATGACCAGATTAAATAAATATTTACAATATAAGCACGGTTTTTTTTTTTTTATTTTTATTTTTTTTTTATGTAATTGAGTGATGAGACGAGCAAATCGCTCGCCTGATGTTAAACGTCACGTTTGCCCATAACAGGTCTGCGCCACACAGAATTTTGAACTCGCAGAATTCAAGACCCTGCGCGGCACAGCACTGCGCTCGTCACCCTGAGATTTATAAGTTGTTTAATCTCCCATTTGCCCTGTAATTTCACTGGAAACAATGCCCTTCCAACTGGAACACAGTAATGTTTGCACATTACTGCTTGGCGGTGGAATAACTGGCAAAGGTGTGGTACTTCCCCAGGCGGGCTCTGCAAAAGAGCCCTACCTACGGTATGATATGTATGAATATATGTATTATAATTATACTCTTAGCATGAAAATAGTATTTTTTCTAATAAAGCTCTAGTCTAGATATACCAACTCGCCATTCTTCTTAACATTCCATAAACCTTTTTTAGGCTGATGAAAAATATTGCGTCCATACCTACGTACGTACCTACATTATCAAACACACACTACTACAGAAAACTAGCGCTCATGTAATATCTTTACAGGGTTATAAGGATTTGGTATGCTTAGCCGAAAAGGGCTCAAAGTACTTATCATTATGAAGAACTTTTCTATTAGTCCGACCCGAAAAAGCCGTCTGAAATCGAGAAAAAACCCTGTAGTTTGTAAAATATATCGGCCTTAGACCAGATAATTTTCCAACTGGTTACCGTGAGTGACATTTACAACCAAGTGGCTGCATGACTTAATAAATTGTATGTCGCAGTTCGGCAGAAGTATGACGATTATGGGCTGTATCTATCGATATGTCTCATTAGGCGAGAAAACGACTAACTATCGGCGATTTTCTCTCTCAAGAAATGTACAATAAATATACATCCAGTGTAAAAAAAATGCATATATTAAAAGGTGCTCTCTGACTGTTCACACTGCCGGCGACGACTCGCTTTAATAGTTTTGTCGCTGAGCGACGAGCTTTCAAAAATAAACTCGCTCAGCGATACTCGTTCAGCGATGCTCGCTCGCTTGATCATTTCTTTACAGTGATCTTTTCTTTACAGTACAGACTGAACGATCGCGGGCGAGTGGCGCGAGTAATCGCTCGTCGCACTTGCACAGTCGCTTATAGCCCGGCGACAAAACTATCGAAACTACACACTCGCTTCCCGCTGATCACCAACTCGTTTATAGTTTCTAGTTCTACTCGTTTCTCGTTCATCGTCGGCGGTCGGACCGCTGCTGCCTATAGGTACTTGTCTTTTGGGTTATTAGATACGTTAGTTTTCATACCTTCACAGACTAGGTAGTTCTTAGTATCGATTTATTGATTTTAATTTAATTATCTACGTTTCTAATACATTCTGAACATCCACGGAATGGAACAAACTTCCGGTTTTCTTGTTTCTTGAGAGATATACCTAATCTAGGTCTATTCAAGGTCAGAGTTAATAGGTATTCTAAATCTTCGTGTTTTAACTTTGACCACAACATTGGTTATCAACAGGCGAGTTGGTAGACAAACGCGTCATGGTGTCATATTATGTATCTTCATTTTAATATTTAGAAATGTGATTTTTTTATATGAAACAGCATTTGTTATCATATCCTATATTATATGACGTATAACTGACTATTATGAATGAAGAGTTTGATTATGAGTAGTAGGACAAGCTTAGCATTTAGGTACAAACGAAAAACTTGTCTACTCGTACAATCGCTAGCCTAAGTAGGTTCGCATAGAAATGCTCCTGAAAGCCTGGCCGGCGTAATCCCTTTCTAACCGTGATCGATGGCCGGACAGACTACATTTTTATGATATTTATTCATGATCAAATCGTTTGTACATTCTCACCAATTTATTTGAGTAGTTAGATGGAGCGCCACTATCGCATTTTTCAAACAAAGGCCACAGTTGTTGGATGATCATTTTTAGTTCCGTCGTTTGGCCAACCTCTGTAATAAGTTTGTGGTAGTGGGACAGCCCTGTGGTGATACATCACAGAATTCAGAGTTGTCATCAATCACTCTTCCATACAATCTTTCCCATACAATTTACAAACGCTCCACTGAAATGTTCACCTTTTAAGTATTTTCAGCCTCCGATAAAAAGCCAGATATTTTTATTTATGATACGCTAATGATAATACGATTAAGATCTCTTTGAAGATTCCAATTGTAGATAATCTTGTTACGTAAATCTTATACTTACTTTATTTTGTAATTTATCCTTTTGACTTGATTTAGTTTGGGAGCTTAATATAATTTTCCATTTATTCAAGCACTTTACTATAACTTTACAGACTCTATATTTTTGGAGATGAAAATTAGCCGACTTGCTACATAAATTTATTATTATACCTATAACTAATCCATTTAGCTGATCGAGTACAGTGAGTTCCATTATATAATTTAAGGTAAGAGCAAACACACACTTATTTACATAACCCCAGTAAACGTTTTTTTAATGATCAATCAAATCATAAATATTTAAATCTGCTAAAAGAAATATTGAGCTAGACAAATGTCCTATACCTACTTACAAGCCACAAAAATTGAAAAGCATTTTTTATGCCCCAGACATTAGCCAAGAGACATAAAAGTTGGCCAATTATCTAAACGTGTTACCAAATATGCGAAATTCTCTGCTAATATCATTACCAGTATCTAAAAGTACGTACATACCCTTAATTAGGCCGTTTGTACACGAAGACGACTAAAGTAGCGAGTCATTACTCCAATCTCTATACCTTTGAATAAGAACACATCAAGGAGGACGCTATGTTATATGTATGTTTTACTTTGCATGGAGTTTCTTAAAACACAATAAATAAATAATTCTTTATGCCAGGCCCGAGGTAAATATAGCGGTAAGTATGATGATTTTTGTACTTCTCGATCCAGTCCAGCAGGAAGCAATAATACCTAAGTGTTATACCTATATATAAAAATGAAAAAATTAAAGGAAATTTGTGTAATAAAGTCGATAAAATTAGTTAACACTATTCAAGTCTCTAGATAGTTTTATTGTAATTTTACGATTTCATATTATAGAAAGGTAACGCTCCGTCGTGTAAATTGTAAAGCTTTCAACTATATTGGACTGCGATAATAACTTTCTTTTGCACGAACGCCCCCGGCTAGACGGAACAGTGCGTGCAGGATACTACTACCTATTCTGTGTGGGGTGAATGACCGATAGGGGTGGGTGACGTGACGTGTGATCTCAGTGACTATTGTCCAATCTATGTCTCGGATAAACGGGTAAACATGGCGGCGACGTTACGCCGACTAATTTGTTCGGAAAACATCATTATCTACCTATTAGGGTATTTCGGGCACAATGAGGACACGGCTTTACTTACATATCGGTGATGTAGGGGTACTTTCTGTGAGGGAAATGGAATGGCGGTCGTAAAAATGGTCTTGTTTGCATCTTTTCGGAGCTGAAATGAATTCCTAGTGACAAAAGGTTAGGTAAGTATGTTAGGTAGGTTTTTAGTGATATTGAAAAGTACGAGCTTCCGCGTAGGAAACTACATAGCTTGACGATAATTGTAGTTATAGAACAAATAACGATGGCTCAAGACGCGATGGCACGCCTCCAAAACATTTGAAAAAATCAGGGAATAAGTTACAAAACTAAAGCTCGTTTAGTCAGAGCCTTAGTATTCCCGATCTTCCTGTATGGAGTAGACAGAGAATAGATGCATTCGAAATGTGGTGCTGGAGGCGAATGCTGCGTATATCATGGGTGGCCAAACGCACAAATGTATCTATTTTCTCCCAACTAACATTAAGACCTGACTATCCAGCACATGTCTGCAACGCATTCTTTTATATTTCGGCCATATAATGCGAAGAGGAGATGGCGACCTTGAAAAGCTGGTCATTCTTGGCAATACCGAAGGCAAGAGAGCACGAGGCCGGTCGCCAACACGATGGTCTGACCAAGTGAAAGAAGCCACCTCCTCTTCTAAATTCTACCAGGCGGTGAGGGCAACATCGGGCCAGAATAGATGGAGACAGATTACCCGGCTAAGGGGCTCCGGTGATCACGATCCTCAGAAATGAGGGAATGACTGAAGAGAGAACAAATAACCGGGGCAAAAAATATTCTGAAGGGAATTTAAAAACAAAAATTTTATTTAGATGGAAAGTTTATAGTGTATAAAACAGAATAAACTCAAATATAATAAAAAAAATAGTAATACATATTTATTATTAAAAATAACGAATAGGATTTCTATACATCCGTGTGTTACATCTTACCCTTCACACATGTAGGTAGTATAAGTACCGCAGTGGGTCAACTGCGGGTCGGCGATAACGCACACCCTCCGCCGCAAGTGGTGAGCCTGGGACCCTATTCTTGAGCTCTCGAGATTATCCCTCTCACTATCATGACATATCCAATGAGAGCGACAGCGACCGAGATATCTCACTCGCAAGAATAGGGTTCCTGCGGACAGATCGAAACGAGCTTTAGATTGCTCGGCTGTTTAGTAATTAGCGAAATTACAAACCGCAAATTTCAGGACTGTTCAAGTTTAAACGCGTTGGACTCATAAAAAGGAACATACAGATATCCAAGTTTTTGTTTTCAAATATAGGCTCGCGTTTATCCGTCAATTTGCATGGTAAGCAATAGTGAATTCACCAATCCGCACGTAGCCAGCGTGGTGAAATTCGGCCTAATCACCCTTCGAGCGTAGACCTGTATCTACAGTGGGAGGATTAAAGGTTGAGAATGGTGATGATGATGATGAAGCAATAGTGCAGCTTACAATGGAGAATGCTTAGAACGTTTTGTAGAAGGTAAAAATTCGCTCTCGACTTGCAGACCTCATCAAAAGAATTGGTTTTGTTATTTTTATGGTTTAACGTTACCGAGTTCTCGAAAATGTCCTTCGCTGAACTAGGTAATAAGATCTAAGAGCTTTTTCAATTCACTTAATATGATAAGCGAGTGCCAGGTGTACCTGGATACTTTCATCGCTTGAGATAAATTATCATGCGAACTAGATTAAACTGGATAAACAGTGAGCAGATGTGTCTCAGATAGTGTCCTTGAAATTTGAATATTTGTTGGGTATTTATCTACAAAATGTCTGGAAAAATCGCTATATTTTAGACAGCAACATTTAAACTTAGAGGTTTGGAAGTTCAATTTTCCACAGATTTCATTCATAAACAAGGTGTATTAATACTTCTACACGTCAAAGAACAACTTCTAGAACAAAAGTTTGCTAAATTCGAATTCGTAGAAAGAAGATATTGAATCTCCATAGAACATTGATCACGTCACTAAATATTTTGTATGGAGACTCGATATTTTTTTCTCGAATTTACTAAACTTGTGTCACAAAAGTTATTCACTTTGACGTGTAGAAGAACAACCTAGTATTACACCTTGCCGTTACGAGTACACCTTGTATACGAATGAAAAGTTTAAGTATATGTTTACTTGTTGTGACTTACTACTTCTATCGTACAATTATTACACTCGCCGTTCCACGTAATAATATTTTTGGCGGCTTACCTACGTATTCTACGTACGTAGTTTATTTTATGAAATGAAATTTTGGTCGGTCGGTGTATGTCAGAAATCATATTATAATTAATTAATTAATTGATTATGGACACGATCTGTTTTTAATTTAGATTTTGTTTAAGTATTTCTTGACCCCCGGCGCAAAAAGAGGGGTGCTATAAGTTTGACCGCCATGTGTGTCTGCCTGTGGCACCGTAGCTGAGCGGGTGAACTGGAAGCCGGTCGATTTTGCCGGTGATATTTAGACGTATTTCATTAAAATTGGTTTAGCCGGGTCAACGTTGGAGGTTAAAAAAAAGTTATTATATAAGTTTTTGTTGGCTTTATACTCGAGATTAAAAAAACAACAGGTAATGACAATAAAACTATTAACCCAGGGACATGCAAATCAGCAAGTCAATAAAAATAGCTTTAACAAAGATAATGACGTTCCTACTGCTAACAGCCACTGTACTCGTACCTAACGTAATAACTGAACTTCACAAGGCTATTGAAGTTATTTAGCAAGTAATACAAGTTACCAGGGAGTTGGCTCACTTACTGGGTTACTTAGCTGCACACAAGCAATCGCGGCGACTACCAGAGTTATACATAATTTAATGACGAGATGCTTTGGATGAATTAAGAACGGACCTTAAAACGCTCAAAATGTTTCAATCCGTCAAAAATACCATGAAAGGGCTTGAAGCGCGACAGCATACAACACTCTGGATTCTTACGTCTGCGCCTGCACACTTTAGTTAGAGATAGATAGATAGATAGATAAACTCTGTATTGTTCACACCATAAATTACAAACAAAAGAATTATAACACATAAAACTAGTGCGACAACTGGCGGCCTTATCGCTAAGAGCGATCTCTTCCAGGCAACCTTAGGATGGAGAGGATAGACTAAAAACAGAAAAACGGGGTGTACAATATTGAGAA
Organism: Alcis repandata; assembly: GCA_949125135.1. Classification (NCBI taxonomy): domain Eukaryota; kingdom Metazoa; phylum Arthropoda; class Insecta; order Lepidoptera; family Geometridae; genus Alcis; species Alcis repandata. The sequence goes on along the minus strand of OX421226.1, from coordinate 448,688 downwards.
GAAAAAAAAAACTGTCATATAAACCTACATAAAAAAAAAAGTAAAAAATTCTTAAAATACATTCAATTAGAGCATTCCAGACACTTCGCATTGGCAACAAAATTTCATGCTTATCTCGACAACCACCATCTTTTAACCAATGTTCAATCATCTTCTTAATTCGTTATAAAATAACTTTAAAGTTTTGCAGGGCGTGGGTTGAAAATAATTTACTGTTGTTTTACACTGCAACTAACTGATTCTTTATGGCCAGTATTGTTTTAGTAAGATAAGTTGTGGTCATATTATTTTGTGTAGGAACTCAAAACGGGATGAACCATGCAAAAACGAAGTATAAGATATGCTTTTCTTGAATACGTTATGCAGCAATCAACTTGGCAGTGACTAAAGCTTCTCAACTATGAGCGAGACAGAGCATCCTGCCGTCGTCGTCATGTCCCGTTGTTATTGTTCCATGCAATCTGCTAACGAAATGAACTTCGTTCTGCTTATAACTCGATCTTACCTTGAAGTTTTAAGATATACTGCTGCTCTTGTTTGTTTCTAATGAATGTGGAATGAAATGTAAATGAAAGACTTTACTGTAGGGTTGAATTAACAATGAGTTTGAGCTTACCTTGCTGCGTGGTCAATTGTGTTTTGGGTTTAGTACCAAAATAAGTAGACAAACAATAGATAGGCTGATGATGAACAAAATAAGTAACTTGTGGTACTTAGTGTATCCGATAGTCTGTGTGTAAGAAACATTTTATTAAAAACATTAAAGTGTTACTTTCCAATTTGTTTTTATTTTGATATAATTGCTTCTTCTTAGACCTGTTTGAATCGATGTAGTTTTTCGAGCACTCTTGTATAATATAAAATTTTATAGGTAAGTATAAAATAATCTAAGTATAAAAAATATTTATTATTTATTTCATGAAAGAAAAAAGTATTTCAAACTCAAAGTTTTATCAAAGTTTAAAATAAAAATTTGAAAATTGAAACGTGGAAAAAATCTAAAAAGTTAAATTAATAAGTTAGTACTGAAATATCATAAACGTGAAAAACTTGGTGCACTCCATAAACGGCGCTGCAGCCGCACGTTCAACTGCAAACTTATGAAATTCAACGAATTCATGAAAAAACTCCGACAGACTCCGTTCGAGTAACTTTCCTCATTTTTAACTTCGTGTAAACAGTTTTAGAAAATGAGATATTTGTGCCACGGTTGTTTTTTAGTTTTTCGATATGTACAACAAAAGTTGTTAAAATTGCAAATTCTATTTCATATTTAGCTATTTTTCACTATTTACATGGGAGCTGAAAAAAAACACTATAGAGCGCGTTGGTTCTTGCTACGGCTACGCGCTACGGAGTGACGAGCTACGCGGCCGTAGCAATACTTGTAGCCAGTCCGTAGCTGCGTTTCTTGCTACGTTCATTTGAAATATTCAGGATACATTGAATTTATTAGACAATGTTCGAAAGTCCTTAATTTTGATCGCTGAGCGTGGCAAGCAGCTGATAGCGTACGGTGTTGTCTTTTAGGGTTATGATCCCATATTAATTTTTAATGACATTGTTTACTGACATTTTTCAAAGTCAGTGGCATTTCAGGACCAAGCTTGCTACTCGTACATTGTTGTTGTTACGTACGATTACGATCAAAAGCCAAGCTTGTCAGCAGCGTTACAAACTTTTATTTCGAGTTTATGGCTGTCAATAAAAGTGACGTTTCTAACCTCAGACTTGCTACCCCAAATAATAGTAACTGTATACCCCGGGGCCCTATTCCGGTAGTTCGAAATTGTTTCGGTCACTCTCACTCCCATTCAATTTCTATCGAGTAAGACAGAGACCGAGGTAGTCTTAAGCTCGCCAGAACAGGGCCCTAGAGCCAGCGTGTTGGCTCTCACCCAGGTCTCGAGTTACGATCCTGACTCGGCTGTAACTCCTCGCGACTTATGCGACTGTTTACATTGTAACTTGGCTTGTGAAAGGTTTTGAATTGGAAAAGGTTTAAGACGGAAGCTGTACTTTTTAATCAAGGAAGTTAAGGTTTAAAGTAATTTGAAATATGAAAATGTCTCGTGTATGAAGGATTGTAAGTGAGCGCTGCAGTGCAGTGCAGTAGTGTAGTGTAGTAGTAAGTAGTGTAAATGTAAATATGTAATGTGCTTGTTTGTTATCATAAATAAACGTGTCTGTTTTTGTTATAATTAAACACGGGAATACTCACGTAAAAATTAAGTCGTCTACTACGACTAGTTTCGGTCACATTCGGTGACCTTCATCAGGCGAGTTTACAAACGTGACGCGCTCGCGGTTGCGTCTCGTTTGGCACTGCGGACCGCGGCGCGCCGCGCGCGTAATGAGAGCGGTTGCTCTGCGGGCACGGGGGTGGGGGCGGATAGAGTCCCGCGCTGCGCCGGCGCACACTGGAATTCCTCGTCGCTGGAGCAAAAATAACAAAAAACAAAAAAAAACAAAAATGTGTGAAAACCACGTTAGTTTCCATAGTAAAACGTGTCTGTGATTGTGAATGTTCTGTATTTACAAAGTTTTAGCCAAATCGGTGCAGCCGTTCTCGAGCAATGCGCTCACCAACGAACATCGTTTAATTTTTACAATAGAGAGAACTATGAAAACCTATCGTGGTTCTACTCGGGTCAAACTTACGTGTGTAGTCCCATATTAAAAAATATTTAAAACACAAACACAAACATAGCTGTCTTTATACCACCCCTTCTTTTGCGTCGAGGTTAAAATATGTCGTATTTCCGCTCAAGAACGTTTCTTCTAATCTTGTTCAGTTGTGTAGGTACGAGTATGATTTGAGATGGCTATCAGCGCGTCGATGATTCCGTCGTTTGTATTCATAATTGCAAACTCCAGCAGATTCGCATTTACATACAAACAGGTTCAGAGATGGTAGAGATGCAGTTTATTGAACGTTAGCTTTGTTATTACAAGGTAGAATACGTTATAGTTCTTTAGCTAAGTAATAGTACCTATAGCAGGGTAATAACAGCGAGGGTATGTCGGAATAAGGTTAAACTGGTGCACGGTTTATTTTAAAATGCGGGTGGGTACGATTTTACATGTTACTATGTTTTATGCTCTAAAGATAACGAACTACTGAGGGGTGACTAAGTTCATTGTTTTTGTCTTTGTTGCTACTATGTGGACTTTTAATAAGTTTTATACAGGGTTATTTCAAAAACACCAGCAACCTTGCAGGTCTAGATACCTAACATCATAAACAACAACTTTTGCTATGGGACCAACTCGAAATTCGCGAAAAAAATAATCAGCTGTTCCATACATTTTGTCGAGTGTCATTGACATTTTTCTATGGAACAGCTGGTGTTTTTGAAATAACCCTGTATAGGCAGCTGTGTGTGTTTACCATCTATCCTACAGGAACAGTTAATTTTACCGACATAAAAAGCAGCCTATGAATTGATCCAGGAAATATGCTTCAGTAAACGGCGATTAATATTGCACACCGAACTTTGAGAAGAGACAATCGGCTAATTTTGACTTCGTAGAGCGTTATCTCTGTCGCACGAAATACAACCACTGACAAAACGTCACATAGGTAATGTGCGACAGAGATAATGCTCTACGAAGCCTAAATTAACCGATTGTCTCTTTCCAACGGCCGATGTGCAATATTTATTGCCGGGTACTGTACCTCAAAGTGCTACCTGACTTTCTCGTCTGCAGTCTCTGACTTATGATTTTGTTTGATTCGATTCCCTGAAAACAGAATAAGTTTCAGACCTATTTACATTACATGCTAACATATTATCAACCAAGATTACAAGCACAGGCAGATTACCTACCAAACAGTCCCAATCCCATATGCAATTAACTCCTGATTCCGAATTCCAAAACAAAAACTCACGCCCACTGTATCGGATCAGTCGAACAGAATTCCAAGAACATTCCGTATTGCAAGCTTCGCGGAGGCGTCCAATATCAGAGCCGCAGGTACAGTCGTGCCAGTCTTGTTGCTAACTATTTCATGGGGGAAACGCTATCGAGATGGTGAAAAGAGATGGGACAATCGATTTTACAGTAGTTATATTATATTTTGAGCAGAAGTGCCGAGTCGGACGCTACAGAATGATCATCTCTTGTAGATGAAACATGGCCAATGATTTTGATGATGATATTAAATAATTATGAGAACGAACCATATTGGGCCCCATATTGAACTAACCATATTGAAGGCATTTTTGACAGATCGAAACTTTCTAAAACTTTCTCTTTGTCATTGCAACCTATTAGATAAGGACATCTAACATTTATGTACTACAATTAGAAATTTTTTATCTATTAGCTGAAGCCTTCAAATTTGGGCCTTATTATCTCTGTATGGTGATTGGATATATTATGCTCTGTGATCTAGGTTTTAAAGCAATAAATTTTAAAATTTAAAGCCATATTTTAGTTAAGCATAATTTCATTTCGCAAAATAAGCAATACGAGTGCATAACAATTATGACATAGATAAAGAATTTATGAATTGAAAGGTTTTTATCTAAGTTTATTTTATTTTACAAAAGTTATTATTGTATCCAATTTTCTCTATTTATTATTTCACTTTGAGAATTTTGACGTATGCTATTAGCGTGAATAAATGAATATGAAAATGAATAATAATTCAGCATAAATTAATTCACGGACTTAAAACGCAATTTTTTGGAGATTTTCGTTTCCACGAACTCATAAATAGACTGAAACGTGACCACTGAACACGGGTCCAAATTCATCGCTCCTTGCTACTAAAAATATCGATGGTTCTTTACAAAGAAGTGTCTCATCTGTAATGTTACACTTTGCCCTGTAAATATGACGGTGCATAGTTGCGAGTGGGATTGGCTTCACATTGCGCGCCGATTGCGGCCGCACTGCGCGCTGCTCGCCGCGCGCCGGTCTGCGCCCGACTGGGCACGTTTCTGATTTGAAATTGCTTCGAAATCCTTTTCATGAGGAAGATTACCAAACACTTATTAATGACAAAAAATTGTACAAAACCTTTAATTATGTCTCATACAGTATCATGAAGTATCTTCGTAACTCATGTTTAGTTTTTAGTAAAAAAACAACGAGTTTTTCCGTTAAATGTTGTCAGAAGCTAACTAAAACTCTTCTACCATATTCAAATAAAACAAAAAATTCAAATTGGATGACTCTGTAAAACTGCGTTGCGCGTTATAAAGTTTGCGATACCACCTTTGGGCCTGGTATAGTTCTTATCTGAGGTTATCCAGCCATAAAAGGCATGACTATGTAATTCTCCGTTGTAGATGTTTTTTTGGTTAGGTTTAGTTGATTATTTTCCAGGGTCGAAGTTAATAACCATGTGTTTTATAAAACTTATCTTTATGAAACACTGTTTCATGTTGTGTCATAAAGATAGCTGTATTCGTGAGATATTTATCGATTTTATAGACAAGTGACACAAATACTTCGCTCTATTTCAGGCTATATTTTGTCCTGCCTCCGGTTTCTGATAAACGGTCTTTACAGGTCCGATTTCCCGGTAGAGCCGTTTGAGGTCCATTTTGAATTACAAATCGCTGTTTACGGGTTTGAATCTTTTCAACTAAGCAGAAGCAAAGTGTTTGAATAACGTATAAATTTATCGTAAAGTTATCGACGATCATTTAATAAAAACATAAATACGTAGTATTTGAGTTTTAGTTTATAATTTACGAGAAATTTTAAATAATGGGCATGATAACGCGGGTCGCTAGTGGTAAGTTATATTTTATTCTGTAAATAGATACAGTCTTTTACTATGAAATCTAACGTAATTTTGATACATTTTGTTACAATTCTGTTTTATTTGATAAACTCTTCATTATACCTAGTTCTCCTCAGTCTCACAGCCTCGCCACATTATTCACTCGTCGACGGCCAATATCTGTTGTTGGCAGTATAATTCAGCCGCAAAAAGCCACTCGGCCATCTGTTGCATGATTTACGCGATTCATAGATTGTCGGCAGTCGAGCCACGCGCCACCTCCATCTTATAGTCAGTAAAAAACATCCGCCAAGCATCGTGTATTCCATAAACAAGTCGTTATCAGCCTCTTTCATTCTATCTGCCGGATAAAGGAGCTATACAGCCTTTATAGCCAACCTAGGGTTAAAACTAGAGGTCGTCAAGATGGTAAGGTAACGGGATTCTATAAAATTAACATTTTTATTTCAAGTTGAAGGCCAGATCAACGTTCAAATAAATGTTAGGTGCTGTAGAACTGAAAAAAGTTATGTAGACTTGTGGAGCATGAAAAATGATAATCTTAATCTTAATATATATAAATCTCGTGTCACAATGTTTGTCCTCAATGGACTCCTAAACCACTTAACCGATTATAATAAAATTCGCACACCATGTGCAGTTCGATCCAACTTGAGAGATAGGATAGTTTAAATCTCAAATTATAGTCGCAATTTTAATTTATTGCAAATTATATATATATATTACTGATAATTTTTACTATAAATTAACAAGTTAGCATCAACATACTACGGTTGCTATAGTTACGCAATGGCTTTTGACAGGACAACGTCTGTCGAGTCAGCTAGTATGTATATATAAATTACGTGTCACGTTGTTTGTCCGCTATAGACTCCTAAACTACTTAACCGATTTCAATCAAATTTGCACACCGTGTGCAGTTCGATCTAACTTAGGAGATAGGATAGCTCACATCTCAATTTATAGTAAAAAAACATGAAAAATTAGAAAATTTAAAAAAACTTAAACCATATAGCGCTTTGGACAATGTAAACTTTTTTAATGTAACTTTTGACATTTGACATAGAATTGACGCAATGGCTTTTTTTACCAATTCGAATTAAATAGTCATCGTTAAGACTGGACAACGTCTGTCGAGTCAGCTAGTTTTCTATAAAAGGAACTAGGAGCCTAGTACATAAACTATCGAAAAAATACACAATATCTTATTCCATAGAACATTATATTAAAGTTTAATTTTCATTTACTCTCAAAACGACACGTACTACGTATTTTTCGGCAGGTTTTTGCAACCCCGATACTGAGAAATAAATAATAATGCCAAATCACCATTTACCTGACGGTAATCCAAAAACGTACATCTACTACCATTAGATCACCTTTCAAAATGTAAGAAAATCATTTTTACACAATATTCAATGTGTAGTCGAATGTTTTATAGCACAGACTAGACAAAAGGTATTAAAATATAAACTAGCTCCAACTAAATAAAGCGTACTTCATAACAAGTATCATAAACAGTGGGCGCACAATACCAGCGGTGGGATGATGTTTGTGCAATCTAAACTTAACAGTTCAGACTGCATATATTTAAACTTGCACAAAACTAATTCCGTACGAACCCTCGTTTATTTCAAAACGAGTCATCAATGAACAATGTACATGGTTGTACAACTGCTTGCATAGACTTATTAAGGAAATCCGAATTAAGGAACTTTCTGGTATTTGCTTTCTGGTAAAAATACAGGGCTATACAGAAAGGGTATACTAAACCGAAAAGGGCTCATAGGACTCATCATTATGAACAACTTTTATTATGGAACCTACCAGGAATTCGTGAAATAAAAAAATCAGCTATTTAAAAAAGGTAGTTTTCCTACCAGCCGAAATCCCTTCCTCTTTTTAGTAGTAAAGTCCTCAATGTAACAGTCCTTAATGCGATCCAGATTTATTCATTCAGGACTCCTGACGGTTCCAGGAGTGTTCCTGGCTAGTTCAAGTGGAAGAGCGCTCGGTGCATCCCATTGAGAGCCAAGTTTTGATTAACTCCCCCTCCTCTACCAGCAGTAGGTAGTCTCACAGTTTAGAAGCAAATAATCGAGTAGAGTTGAATACCTTGGAGCTGTGTTTTCAAAGTGAGTGGGTTATCGTTTCCAGAGTTCTGGAGCTTTCGAAATTGCAGGCAACGTTCGCTAGCCCGGAATTTGGAATTTTGAAACCTGCAATTTGGTTGCTAAATAATTGGCTTGCAATTTTGTTAACTAAAACTTCCAGTATTTAGTAAGTTACTTATTTTGAGTTTGTGTTGAAATTAATGGCATTGCATTGGCTAGTTAGAATTTTAAGTTATCATAACATCTGCCTTAAATTTTCACAAAGAACACTTGATACTTTAAAACTGACACTGGAGCTCGCCACTCACACAAGTTGGCATACTGGCTAGTATGCCATTATATAATATTTTAAAAAGGAAAATTAATAACTAAAAGAAAACATGATCAAAATAGTTTATCTCTAGCTAGCTCGTATCATGGTAGCGCGTCTGTCTTATAAAAAGGAGGTCGCAGGTTTGATTCTCGGCTGGACAGATGCTTTGAATTTTAAATGTAAACTGCTCTGGGTATGAATGTTAGTTAATCATGTCTTTATCGTGTTCCTTGGCATCTCCAACACAGAAAACTCTAGAAGGAAGGACTTTAAAACGTTATTTTACTCCATATAAATTTTATATACTTAGGTATTCTGAAAACGATAGCTCGCTGAAGAGGAGAAACTATACTCAAAAGTATGCGGAAAAAGGGTGATGATGATTAAAACAAGAACTGTCTATAAACAAGAACTACTGTTCATTCTCTACTGCATCCGCAATCTACCTCCAAATAGTGTAAGTTAAGGTACATGTTTTTATAACAAACGCATTTGTTGCGGCGGATCGCCGCGCGCCGCTCGCGGGGTGTGCCTCTAGTGTAGTTCTCGCGGTGCGGTGTTTATTGGGCCGAGTTCGGAACTCTACTCGAACTATTGTAGATTAGAGAGGAATAGATAGAAAACTTTGTAGAGAAGTGACAGCATCACACACACAATAGTGACTGAAATAAGAGCGAAAGTTCACGCAATAATCTGTTTAACATTAAATTTTTGCGTGTTATTTCGTTGGTTTGAGAGTCAATAATTTTCACGTAACTTTTATTCATAAATTTGCAAAACATAGCCAATAAGCCAAAATAATTGAATATATTTTATGAAGAGTCACTCACGAGTGTGAAGAGTCAGTCACTCATTTTGAATTTAAAATAGATAGGTTCCACTATATCGTACTCGAAAAATTGCGAAGATAAATTTTGAAAACGATACACATACGAGTAAATGTAATACCACGTTTGCTTTCATAGTGAGATAATAGATAAAAATATCCGTGAAATAAATTTTGTAGTTATGCATTCATTGTTTTTTGTCAACAATATTTTCAAAACTTTGAAGTTATCAATTTGTCCTTCTATAGCCTGCGTGGTGGCACAAGCGTATTATTTCAGTTTGGAAGTGTTTGTTGACCCACGTAGTTGCTGTTTGCTGACCGCTCCCGGACTTTCAAAACTGTTTTGTACCTATCTAAAAATAAGTAACTTTTAAGTAAAGGAATAATTATATTTGGAGATACCTATAATATGAAATGGTGTCCATTCATATTTTAGATTATTTTGCTCAGTATTTGAGTGTTGTGCGGATCAGTTAAATTAATCGAGGCGTTGCGCGTTTGTTACAAAAAATTCAAATGCTTTTGATAAATATTGTGTTAGAGGTGAAAGTTATGTTAACTAAAACTGGGTCTCCGCTAACTTCACCTGTATCTGTCACACTAAAACCAGGATAAAAAAGTATTAAGCTGACAGTGTATACCTATAGATAGTACACTTTATATTTGTCTGTAATATTTCCAGTGTCACATAAAACTCTACATATTTAAATTATTGTACATTAAATATATCTCACGGAGTACACAGCCAAACATAAGGCAATAAAGCGTCTCTCATAGCGGCAAACGAGATGCAAACCATGCCATCTGGTATGCCGTCTGAGTTATATCTTGGCAGCGGGGCCAGATGAGCGCAGTAACAGTTCATGTGAACGGTAATCTCAGCTTGGCTAGAGATACATGGCTGGAGTCAAGGTGGCGAGGATTTGGCGCTGTCTTGGTATCTTGGGATCTGGTATCTTGGCTCCGTTCAGGTTTCTTACAGGTGTCTTATAGCGAAACTGTTGCCAAGACTAAGCTTCGCACAATTTGTAATGTTAGAGAGATTACCTTGTAATTTGCTAGTTTCGTAGCACCTGCTACGAGGCTACGACGCTACGAGTCTACGAAACTCAGAGACTATCAACTCTACGGTAGTTCCGTAGTTTCGAAATCGAATTATTTTCTCAATGGCATCTGCATTGCATCTGACAGTACTTCCATAGAGCTATAAACCTACTTCTATTCTAGATGAACACCTAGATAGCAGTAAATTATCATTTTATTCTCCTAATCAAAACTTCCACTCGAATGAAATTATTATAAATATCGTCATAAAACTTTTGAGCTGAAGTCGTAAACCGAACCATAAGGCGGCGTGAGTCGAGTGGCGGGGGTTGAGTAAGTTTCCCTGTCACGGTTAATTTTAATGGGTCGTAAAGACCTCATGTGAGGTCATCTTTACGACGCTGTATGAATATGAATATGACGCCTTTACCTTGACTTTAAGCAAGACGCGAGGTGCGTAGTAATGTTCTATCTACACTCATACTATAAAGAGGAACAATTTATATTTTTGTATTTTTAGATGTTTGTAACGAACTCAAAAACTACTGGACCGATTAAAAAAATATTTTAACATTAGATTGTTATGTTATTCCTGCGAGTAACATTGACTATATTAAATATAGTATATTTCATACCCGTGCAAAGCCGGAGCAGGTCACTAGTATGTAATAAAGTGATATTATGCCGTCACGCCGCGCGCCGCGCCGGCGTGTTCCAAAACATAGAAATAAGGCCAAAAACTCTTGGAAAAAAACTGCTCAGACTGGTACTAAGATGTGGTATATAATTCAAGGGAAAGGGAAATTTCGGAACGCTCTAGAAGCTTCCAATACCAATACCAATTTCCGTCGTTTCGGCTCCTTTTAAGTTATTCATAAAAGCTCCAATGGCCCGCTGATGGATTACTGCTTTGTCCGAAAATATTCCGCCTCAGAAAAAATATCTCGTAATTTTTTATGCTAGATGACTAGTAATGCAATGTGGATTCTCTCGTGGTCTCTCGTCTTCTCTGAGGTGAGACTGACGCCTATTATTAAAACAGTAAATAGTCGCACTTAACAGAATTGGTAGAAACAACGAATTTATACGATTTTACATTTATTAGCATTGTTTTTTTTTGTAGTGAATTCCTAATTATTTTTAATTCAATTATTCGTGGGATTTTGGATTGATGGAAAGTTACTTTTATTTTACTTCTAGCAAAAAATATAGTATTTAAAACCAGTTGTACTGTGTTTTGTGTGGGTTTAGCTTCTAACTCAGATGACAGATACGTTTAATCAAACTTTACCTGAAATCAAGTCTACAATCTACATTTCAACTTTTAAGTACCTTAATATCTTTGTAAACGTGATTTACCTGTATCTAAGGCCCAATAAATATTTCTGAAATCTGATTTGCTAAAACCAACTCGCTAACACATCTGAAAACACACAAACTTTCCAATTTTCACACTCACAAAATCCGATTATGAAGCAAATCCGCCTCGGGGACCGAAAACAAAGTGATTTCACGTTAATAGGCACCCGAGGAAGATTCATCGCGCTCGTTACAGCCGATGTTATAACTTATTAAACAGCCTTATTAATTGCCGTTTGATGGCTGATTGGCTTTATTGGCTTTAATGAGAGGCTTTTGGTAATGGCTTTCAGTTTGAAAGTAGGGAGTTGAGTATTGCTTTGAGTAGGAGCGACGCGCGGCGGTAAGTACCTAAGTGCGGTTCATGATAGATTAAAGTATTTTTTTATGGATCTAACAAAAAAATATAGATTTAAAAAATGCTTTTGTTATACGTTATTTACTTGTACAAAGATTTACTAGAATTAAATTAAATGCAGTTAAGTGAACTTTTTTTTATTCAACTATATATACCTAGGCTTGCGTTTGACCGCCATCTCGCCTGATGGTAAGCAATGATGTGGTATAGGATAGAGCACGTTCGCCTAATATAAACCGATTCACTGGCGACTTTTTAGACGCCCAGATTATAAGTATCTATCAAATAAACTTGAAATAATTTCTAATTTAATTGGATTAAGAAAATGGCTGTTTAGAGGTATAATTTTCATATTATTATGTTGTTTGTTGCACTATTCATGATGAGTCCATAGACTGATCTTCGAGCCATAGACTCTATTCCTGCTACTCACATGTCCAAAAAACCAAACAGAGCTAAAAAGAGGGCATTGTACTATAAATGTATTGTTATTGCCTAAAGAATTCAACTGCTTTTGATAAATTAAGTGTCCATCAATCGATCTAGGTTCTGGGATAGCCACCAGATGACGTCATAAATACAATATGGCTACTGGGAATTGAGTGCACCTCTCACGTGGCGTGATGTGCGAGGGGTTGTCGAATTTAAGGTGCACTCGAATTTCCGAAAGCTCTTTTAGGCTTTGTGCTCCGTGCCGCTTTTAAACTTTTATCACCGGAAATATCTTTTGAAAGGTTTTAACCCTACAAAAGCATTTATTGGCTAGAAGCAAGAGTAAATTGATTGAATCGGAGTTCGGACGTTACTTTTCGGGTGTATTTTAAAATCGGCATCTTTATTGGGTTTCTGGTTTATTTCCGTAACGTCATGTCAAGTACAAAAACAATCACATACTAATAAATTTATTCATTTATAAATTAGCAGAATTTATTAAAATATTCCAAACAAATAACTTTTTATGTTTACATAAATGGCTCTAAAAATTGTTTAGATTTAGACTGCAGTTATAATGTGGTAGGCACGAAGAGGTAATCGAATCGGTGTCGAACGACAGAACGGTACCCGGCGCTGCAATTACGGTCAACGTAAGTTCAAACCTAATAGGTCCATATTGCGTTACCGACTGGACACAGTTTTAATGTTGGTGATTCATATTTCGGAAGGTGACAGGTGTTAAAGAAAGAAATGTATTTTTTAATTTAGAGAGAAAGTGGCCTAATAGATGAATTGATCCATATCCCATATGCAACCTTTAATCCTCCCACTGCTGGGATACAGGTCTACCCTCGAAGGGTGACTAGGCCATATTCCACCACGCTGGCCAAGTGCGGGTTGGTGGATTCACATACGCCATTGAATTTCTTCTCATTGAATTGATCAGAATTCATAAATATTTATTGGCCTTAAACAAAATTGAATGTTAAAGGTGAGTAATGTTTACAAAGAATTTTGTTATTTGAAAATTAAACGAAGTTAAGTAAAGCTTACTTGTACAAAACTTTAAAACTTGTCTTGTTGAAGAAAGATTGTTGTTCTTGTATATAACTCGTCAGTTAAGATAAAAAAGTAGTTGTATTAGTTTAGTCTAAATGAACATCTCTTCAATGCTATTAGGTTACTTTCTTACTGCAGCTCTCTTTCTCATGGTGGTGGGGTCAGCCTTCTTCAATCTTCTTCTCCACTTTTCTCTATTCTCGATTTTCTTAGGTAATAGAATACAGCAACTACACATTGCTTTTCTTGATAATTGCTTCACAAATTACCTTAGCTAATTATCTTCATAAAGCTAACATTAATTACTGAAATCCTCAAGTAACGTGATTTTGATTAACACGTAAGAAACTCTTGTAAGCGCTCCTAACATTAAATTAGTCGAGTTTAATTAAGTGGGTACACGTTATTGCTAGTATAGCACTAAATACCCAAAGCACCCCGTGGTTTTACTCGTACGTGCTAACCAACAGAAACTCGACTTTAAAAAATCGTCGTTAGTTAGTTATACCTTTTCGTTAGGAACCAAACGAAAAAAAATTTGAAAAAAACCGATTACTTAGCGTAATCGATTTTTTTCGCTCCTCACCCCCGTTGTCCAGTCGCTATTTGAGACAATTATACTAAAAAATTATAACTTTATACTATTTTTGTTATGCATCTGTTGCCTGTTAGTTCTTTTGCAGAGCCCGCCTCGGGAAGTACCACAACTTTGTCAGTTATTTAACCGCCAAGCAGTAATGTGCTAACATTACTGAGTTCCGAATTGAAGGACAATGTTCAGGGCAAATAGGAAATTATTATATCTCAAGGCGATAAGCGCAGTGCTGTTTCGCGCAGAACCTTGAATTGTTAAGGGATTTGTCACACTGGATGCGTTCTGCGGTCTGCGGTCAGGTCGCGCAAACACTTTTGTTCGCGCGACCTGACCGCAGACCGCAGAACGCATCACACATCAATCTACTCGTATCTATGATCTACGAGTACATAATTACAGATATATCAGTGGTGACAGAAGATAATTAACTTTTACTATTCAGTTCAGATAGAAACAAATCAAAATTAAAATCTAGACGTCGAGTTCCCTTACTGCATAATTAAAACCGAAGTAAGGCAATTATACATTTTCACACAATTTTTTACTTTCAGAATATAATAATAATAATTAATACTCTATTATTGCCCAAAATAAAGCTCCTTTTCCCCATTCCGGTTTTATTTCGCCCCAGGGTGTCATATTTTATAGGCAATTTTGGGCGTTTGTGAGAATCATTAAAGTTGGATATCTGAGACCTATAAATGGCTATTGCCGGAATCATATGGTTTATAGTCTGAGATAGCGATGTTTGAAAATACTCGTATAGAGGATTGTTCGAGAAATTTCGATTTAAAGCGGCTGTAACATGAATACCCGAGTTATTGGTAACTTGAGAGGGTATTTTGTATCGAAAGGCGGAACAATCGAAGTTATTGTGTATCAGATTCCTTTAATGGACTATTAAATTCTACATCATTAGTTATTATTGTTATTATATTATTATATTATTATTATTGAGAAAAATGTCAATGACACTCGACAAATGTATGGAACAGCTGATTTTTTTTTCGCGAATTTAGAGTTGGTCCCATAGTAAAAGTTGTTCATAATGATGAGTAATAAGAACCCTTTTCGGCTTAGCACACCCTTTATGAATAACTCTGTATAAGTACCTCGTACTCGTACACTACGTACTCGAATTCGCCTATAACTATAAAACAATGCAAAATATTCTTCAGTTTTTCTTGTATCTGTTTCTATTTTTTCAAACTCGATATCATATTGATCCAACAAAAATGAACAGAAAATGCCAAAACCTTAGCTAAACTAAGTACCACCGCAACTTTATAAATCATTATTAAATGGACTTACCGAATAAACAGTTATTTCTAGGCGGCCCCAATAAGGATAAAATGGACGTTAGAGATTAGACGTTAGATTCAGGGGATTGACAATTTTGTTTATCAATTACTTTCCCGAAAGAAAATATGTTAAAGATATAAAAAAAAATTGCAACACGTTTTTTCTCTGCAACAAGTTTTTTTTTCATTAGGTGTGTTTTTTATTATCATCGAAAAATGTATAGTAGTGATGTTTTCTCGATTGACACAAACTAGGTTAGGCACGGGGAGAAGCTCTAGACGGAAATGTCGATTCCAATTTACCATTTCTTGAAATAAAGCTAATTTGACAGCTCTTGATTATACCCTTATTTTTCACTTAAATTTATTAGGCAAGGACACTTTCAATAATCTCAAACCTCCTTCAGTTTCCAAAATGCCATAACTGGGAAAAATAGCATAGGCATAAAACTCAGAGAAATACTTCTCGTTTTTCCAAGAATATTAATCTTACCCTACAATGAAAAGCCTATTAAATCTTCCTTCCCTCAAGCTTTTCAAATTACCATCATACCTTCCTCACCCTAAAATGTGAAAACTAGAAGTTTTCCGGCGTGACCTCTCGAGGGAGGGTCCTACATTCAAAAGGATGTATTAGCAAGCGATTTGTTTCAGCTTACGCATCGGACTTTTTCCTTTTCTTCTTCTTTCCTACTTTCCCCTTTTTCCCCTTCGAATAGGGCTATCAAGGCACTTTTTATGCGTATCGACTGGGAATGAAGTCGCTGCAACGGTTCAAATCGGAAAATGAAGAATGTGACGGAAAAGATTTCGCTAGCGAGGCGCGGTGACAAAAGCGGCTAAATATTGTGGGCTTCAGAATTTATCTGCTTGGGAGAATTTTTCGCCAGTAACTACACTATAACTTTCATTCCCAAGAGTTGCTTGAAAGACTTCCTATGCAGTTACGAGTATGTACCCAATTACATTTAAAAAAAATATTAATTCCGACTGAATTTCATGATTATAACGTGAACAACAAACTCCAAGTTTCCTTACAAATTAACTTTCTTGTATTAGTATTATTATGTTTTATGCTAGGCAGGCAAAGTTCACCTCGCAACATCTTTTGCCACTAGATAATCCTTAGCAGCCTTAAATTCGCATAAATATGCATTACAATCTCATCAAGAAAGCTCCCGAACCGCCAGCCATCGACAACCCTCGTGCTCGTAAGATCGTTATCCGCTCGAAGCCGCAGAATTATCATCGGATTGTCATTTGTCAAAAGGGTACTATTTTTTAAGATACAGCCTCTGCGACTTACAGTGTCAATGTAAGTCTGAATTTGAGCCTATGTTTGTTTAGATGACTGTTTTATGAGATGAGTGAAGTCGTTTTGGAATTTGGGGTGTTTTATATAAATACTGTTGAAGCAATTTGCTGTTGGCGATCGGACGAACCTAGAAGTCGATATAAAGAAAGAAGTCAATAATTGATGCTGGGGTCCGGAATCATAGTTGCTAGGCGCCATGCAGTGTGTTTGGTCCTAGTTTAGCGTGGCTGGCTTGGTAAGGTTTCTTATTTCTTTCTGAAGATTAGCCAATGATATTGGTCCACCCCGCGGTCTGTGTCTGCAACATGCCTAACCTGAAGTGTTATAATCAAAATCCAATTACGTATTTTCAATCTTAAACGCACTAACAAGCCTTACGCGTGATTTGTCACGTCCTTTTTTGTGTTATTCACTTACTTTTCTATTTTGGCAAACAATCTGTGCGTTGGAACCCCAAAGCTTCTTATATATAGCTTCACTTACACGTGCCTGTATCAAGTGTTATTGTTAGCATACATACAAGTTCTGTTATATTCGTATCGAGGGACGAAGGCCCATGGCGATACTTTTTACCACCCGACGCAAACAACAATGATAAATCACACGTCTGTGACACTGCGATAAAACAGAAGCCGAAATTATGGCCGTTCTACATTATGCGTAGTTCCGTGGCAATGTCTGGATTGTTCTTCTATTTATGATCTATTTTATTTATTGGCAATTCTTAAGAAAAAATGGGGCTAAGTAGTTAGTTATGCATCCCCCTGCCCCTACATGTTTAGATTAAGAGTACAGGAATGCATTACTCAGCGTCTGGCCGGACGCGGTCGCGCCGTCGGAGCCCGCTATGCAGGGCTGAGTTAGCATTCCCGTAGCTGGACCACCGGCCTAGCATTAAGTTTGCCTGTGGGCTTTAGAATTAGTTTCAATTCATTATATTGTCAGCCTCCAAATCGGCAACACATATTTTCGTTAGTTTTATTTTAGTTTTTAAAAACATATTTAAGTGCTCCCTAAATTTAACTGGCGCAGCCGGTAGGATAACTGGCTGTCCTAGCGTGAAGTGTATATGTTTGTATAACCGAGCTACCGCGTTAGAACGGCAAAGTGCGGTTTGCCTATAATAAGGTGAAGTGCCGAACAGTTATCCGACGAACCAAACAAATAAGTTAAAAGGAACGGGACACCCAGTATGGAAGCGGTCGGCTGGTGAGTACAACTTTTCGCCATCCTTGCCAATTCCCTACCATCCAAGATTTTTGTTATTATCAAAATAAGACTTCTTTTGATGTAACGTGACCTAGGTGACTAGATATAAAATTCTATTTAGTGTGCCTCTTACTTTAAGCCTTAACTTTAATATTCAAAATCTCAAAATTGATTTTTAAGTAAATTAGTGTAATTAAAAACAAGAAATATAAAACTCTATTTCATGTACCTTAGTTAAAACATTTTAATTTCAAAATTAATTAAATGTTGTAATAGTAAATACGTGTTGATTTAGATAAGTGAATAAGTGTTAGTTTAGTTAGTGAATAGTGTGTTTCAATTTTCAAAAAGTTTTCTAAACTCAATTTGTGTTTTCCGTATCTGTGTAAAATGGAACAAATTACTCCGATTCCCCGGGAAATTTTAAATCTCATTCCTATTTATGGCGGAGATAAGTCTCAACTAAACTTATACCTACGTAAAAGTGAATATGTAATAAACAGATACAGAGGAGACGCTGCCCAAAACCTTTACGTATTCCAATCAGTAACAAGTCGACTAAATGATAAAGCAGCTGCTCTGATCTCGGAAAGAGAGGACATCGAGTCGTGGAGTCAGCTAAAAGAACTATTAAAGCAACATTTCGGAGATCCGCGTAGTGAACAATGCATTGCAATAGATTTAGAATCACTAAAAATCAAAACAGGTGAAAACTATTTAGAATTCTGCAACAGAATTCAAAGTGTCCGCTCGCTACTAATATCAAAAGTTAATATGTTAACAGACGTAGAGATGAAACGGGCCAAGGCAATCATATATAACAGCACAGCTCTAAATGTATTCCTCTACAACCTACCAGAGGACATGGTCAGAATAGTTAGGTTAAAATCACCCGCAACCCTAGAAGACGCCCTTAGCGTAGTTCTAGAGGAAGTAAACTTTCAAGATCAATATAACATGCGTAGACGCATCTATGACACTCGTAATAGTAGCCATAACCATAGCCATAATACCTTACATAAACCTGTATTGCAACAAAACTCGAACCCTCCTCAAGGATTCAAATTTGGGATTAACCCTCAACTCCCATTTAAACCATTAACGACAAACACCACACCGAAATTTTTCGGTAACCAACCGACGACGTTAACAAGGCCGCAGGCCCCAACACAACCTTTTGGGTACCGCCCTCAGCTAGGTTATCGCCCACCGGGTTATCTACCACAACTTGGCTACCGCCCACAATTTGGTACTGGCCAACAACCAACAGGTTACAGACCAAACCTACCACAAAGACCCTTTCAAGGGATGACGCCACAACAGTATGGCTACAAGCCACCACAAGTCAACCCACCACAGTTACAAACCTCTGACATAACTATGAGAACCGCCCTGAAACCGCGCGAAGGATTCAAACTAAACGAACTTTACGACACAACGGGTTACGAAGAGCAAGACCTCTACAGTTACGACCCCTACGAGTACGACGTAGCTTACGACGCGTACCAGCAAGACTACGAAGCTGAAGCTGAAGCGTACACCGACATGTCACAACAGGTGGAAACCCTTCAGGACCAACCCCTAGAAAATTTTCCTATACAGGCCTCTACAGACCAGAAACCATAGAACTTAATTGCGACCCCACGTTGAAACTACCACATATTTATTTACCTGAAATAGATGCCAAAATGATGATCGACACCGGAAGTACTCGATCATTCATAAGTCCCCGAAAAGCTTATGAATTTTTCTATTACCACATCAGACACGAACCCTTCCAAGTAGTAAGCACGCACGCATCTAGCAACCACAGTGAGGTCATAGAAATCCCGCTTTTACCAACTTTCCAAAGTGACGATTACCACAAATTTTACATCTATGACGTCGACCAACGTTATGACGGACTAATAGGGAACGACTTATTAGAACAATTACATGCAGTTATAGATTTAAAAAACTCAGTTCTGAAAACGAATACTACCCTTATTCCAATCATAAACAAAAACTTAAACTACGAAGTAGAAATTCAAGCCCGAACTGAAAAACGCGTCAAACTACCAATAGACCAATATTCAGGAGACGCTATACTTGATTACAGAAAATTTGGCCCTGGCGTACGTATGCCTAGCGCCTTAGTAAACTGTGTAAACGGATACGCCACCACCGTTATCCAAAACACCTCAAATGAACCGGTGATAATAACAGTAAAACAACCCTTAAAAGTGATTAAATACCACCCGGAAGAAAAATGTAACCTACATCTCACTACAAACAATCGTGAAATGGAAATAGAGAAAATACTGGAAGAAAATCTGAATAAAATTAGACTTGACCACATGAATAAAGAAGAAAAAGAAAAAATATTTAAACTCTGCAAAGAATACAAGAACATCTTCCATTGCGAGCAACTACCACTGACCTTTAAAAACCAAGTTAAACACAAGATACGCACTAAAAATGAAGACCCAATCTACGTGAGACCTTACAGACTAGCCCCAGCACAAGCCGAAGAAATAAACCGTCAAGTACAAAAAATGCTACAAGACAATGTAATTCAGGAATCTCATTCCCCTTGGAATGCCCCAGTACATCTAGTACCGAAGAAATTAGATGCTTCGGGAGAGCAAAAATATAGAATGGTCATTGATTACAGACGCCTAAACGAGATAACAATAGACGACAAATACCCTCTACCAAATATAAGTGATTTGTTTGACAAACTAGGCAAAAGTGTTTACTTCACAACAATAGACCTAGCAAGCGGCTATCACCAAATAGAAGTAGAAGAAAAGGACAGACAAAAGACCGCCTTCAGCACTCAAAATGGACATTTTGAGTTTCTAAGAATGCCATTTGGCCTGAAAACAGCCCCCGCTACTTTTCAGCGAACCATGGACCATGTTCTTCGAGGACTTCAAGGACTACATTGCATGGTATACTTAGATGACGTCATTATCTTCTCATCTAGCCTAGAAGAACATATCCAGAAACTACGTCTAGTTTTTGACCGACTCAGACAGACCAACCTTAAAATACAATTAGATAAATCAGAGTTTTTACGAAAAGAAGTGCTTTATCTCGGACACACAATCACAAGAGACGGACTTAAACCTAATAACGATAAAATTGAAGCAGTGCTGAATTTTCCGATTCCGAAAACTACCACGGAAATTAAAAGCTTTCTGGGATTAGTTGGTTATTACCGACGTTTCATTCCAAATTTTGCAAAAATAACCCAGCCATTAACAGCATGCCTAAAGAAAAGAAACAAAATTATAATTGACCAAAATTACATCGATGCTTTTAATAAATGTAAAGAACTACTCACTCACGCACCGCTCTTACAATACCCCGATTATAGCAAGCCGTTCATTCTAACCACGGACGCTTCCAACGTAGCCCTAGGAGCTGTACTCTCCCAAGGACAAGTTGGCAGCGATAAACCAATAGCATACGCAAGCAGAACACTGAGTGATACTGAGTCTAGATACAGCACCATAGAAAAGGAACTATTGGCCATTATCTGGGCAACAAAACACTTTCGACCATATCTCTATGGAAAAAAATTCTATATTTATACCGATCACCGACCTCTAGCATGGTTGAACTCCCTTAAGGACCCAAATAGTAAGCTCACACGCTGGAGACTACGCCTTCAAGACTTTGACTTTGAAATTATCTACAAAAACGGCAAACAAAATACAAACGCAGACGCTTTAAGCAGAATTAGGATCAACGCCCTGGAAGAGGAAGAAGAAGGAAATTCAATGGCAGTAAACGTAGACCGTGAAGAAAAGAAAAAGAAGAAGAAAGTCAAAAAACGTCAACGAAACGCCTCTTCCACAACGTCCGCTAGTCCAATCACAATTTCGGACTCAGACACAGACACAGCAGAATTCCCTGAACTCTCTATTGAAAGACCAGTCATTCCTTCTGCATCTGGAAGCAGCAGAACGCAGACCATTCACTCAGCAGACGATCTAGAATCAACTGGAATACCCATATTACATGAAGCTATCGACACTAAGCCGAACCAAATTCTCGTATTTTCTTGGTTTAAAAACGAAACTCAGGTTAAAGATATTTCCCACAACAAATATAAAATTTTAGAAGTTTTTCTTCCCACAAACAACCCAGAATTAATCAAAGACTTTCTCAAAGAATATATAAGACCCAAAATAAAGTACTTTATTTATTTCGAAGAAAATGAACACCGCCGACAGTTTAGCAAGATTGTTATTTCCTTATTCAAGAAAGACATGATTAAACTCTTCGAGTGTACAGAACGAGTGGTATACGTGAATGAAGAGAGTGAACAGAAAGCAATAGTTTTAAAGTATCATCAAGGAAAAACGTGCCACAGAGGAATCAAAGAAACACTAGTAAGACTAAAAAGAAACTACTTCTGGAACAAAATGGAAGAAACTACCTCAGCCATCATTAACTCCTGTGAAGCATGCAGAAAAATGAAATATGACAGAAAACCGTTTAAACCCTTCCTGCAGCTCACCCAAACACAGGATGCCCCTTTTCAGGAGCTTTTCATGGACCTTTTCACCATAGAAGGCAAATATTACCTTACTCTCATAGATGCTTTCAGCAAACTAGGACAAGCTATCGAAATTCCAAACAAATCTACCCCAGAAGTTGTTAGAGCCCTCATGAAATACTTTTCTTGTTACGGAATCCCCAAGAAAATTAGTTCTGATCCCGGAATGGAGTTTAACAACGAACTTATGAAAGACTTCCTCAGCTTACATAAAATAGAACGTCACATAGGTACAGTTAACAACCCCAACTCAATGGGACTCATTGAACGATTCCATTCGACCCTTATCGAAATTTATAGATTAGCTAAGTATGAACAGAAATGCACAGACGCCGCATCAATTATGACATACTCTATTATGGCATATAACCACACCATACATACAGCCACAGGACTAACACCATTTGAAGTAGTCTTTGGACACACAGACTCCGACAACCCCTTCAATGTGGAATTTCAGAAAGTGTATACCCAACAATTAGTTAAAGATCACGAAAAGCGTACAAAATTTTTATACAAATATTTGGCGAACAATATGATGACAAAAAAGAAGAAAATTAGGGAAAAGCGAGAGGGAGAGACAAGCACGGAACTTCCTCAAGGAGAAACCGTTTACGTAAAAGATATAAACAAGAGAAAGAGCAAAGACAAAGCTAGGTACAAAAAGGCAAAAGTAATAGGAGAAATAGAAAAGAACATTGTTCCCATTAAAGTAGAGACTGAGAAAAAGAAAACCAGCGCACCAATAAAGAACATAAAACGTCCTCCACAGGTGGTGGTTCCTGATGATAGCGACACCAGTGACAGTTGCACTTCATCTGCAATGTCTTAAAGAGAATCCGGGAATCTTACCAGTGAAAGAAGGACAAGCATACATTCAGACAGATAATTGGACCATTTTAAAAACCATCAGATTAGATAATGTTTATGTTGATTTAAAATTAGTTACAACCAAATTTTCAGAATTTCAAAATTTAATTTCCTATAACAAAATTTTTCCCCATGAATTCGTCAGCGTACTTATGCACGCAGAACACCTGCGAGACATAACACTAGACAAATTTCGTCAATTAGTTCCCCAACGCTCGAAGCGAGGGATAGTTAACCCTCTAGGTTCTATAATAAAAATTATAACAGGAAACTTAGACCACGAAGACGCCATTAAGTATGATAAAATAATCTCAGAAACAACTAAAGACCAAATAATTAACTCAAAGAAAATCGTTGTCATTTCTAAAATGATGGACAGTCTTATAAACGTAACTGAACTAATCCGCCAAGACACCGTAACTCTTGACACTCGTGTGAGAAGAGTAGAAACTGCTCTTAAAGATACCGTTGCTAAGGGTAATAATTTGATTAAATCCTCATATATATTAGGTATGTATAATTTATTTATGAACAACTTCCGCACTATATTTATAAAACTAAGTGAAATTGAGACCGCTATATCGTTAAGTAAGAGCTCGATATTACATCCGTCAATTGTAAACTCTACTGAATTATTGTATCACTTACAACTAATATCTAAAATAGGAAACCTAGTGTACACGCCTAACGAGTTTAATTTAGTTAAAATAGAAGAAACTATTTCAGTAAAATCATTTATAAAGAAAAACCAGGTCACATTTATAATGGAAATACCAATAACTGATAATTTTACATATAACTATTATAAAATGTACACCATTCCCATTTCCAAAGAAAACCAAACCCTAGCTATAGTCCCAACCTACCCCTACCTATTGGCGAAAGGGTTGAAATATCAGCCGATCTCAACACCGTGTCGACCACTCGCCGCCGGAGACGAGTTCTTATGCAATAACGACAACAGAGCCTTGAACAACGGGCCCACCTGCGAGGAACAACTCCTCCGATACGACGGAGACCTCAGTTGCTGTAAGCAGCACCCTGTCTACGTGGAAGATGTAAAACTCCAGAAGATCAGCCATGACAGTTGGATACTCTTTACCAGAAAGGAGACAATACTCACCAAAATATGCACCGAAGACACCTACAAATATCCGGTGCGCGGAACATACGTCATTACCCTCGACGAGCCATGTGACGTCGAGATCAACGGCATGAAGCTGCATCACCACCAGATATACACAGAAACAGATGCGGTGACTCCGTTACCCGTCATCAGCCTTCCAGCATTCCGGACGAATACAAATTTAACAAGTGCACCTGTACTCAACATACAAAACACGAACCTCGACGACCTTAAATACTTGTCAGTTATGTTAAAAAACAGTGAAGTGTTTGAACCCAAAAGAGAAATGGACTCTAATAGTGCTTTAATTTACGTTATTTCCAGTTTTATAGTATTAAGCATATGTGTAAGCCTTTTATATGTTTTTCGCAAAAACATAATACATGTTTTACGAAATTATCAGAAAAGTTCTCCAATCGAACATTCCGATAATTTCTCTCTTAGGGATGGAGGAGTTATGCATCCCCCTGCCCCTACATGTTTAGATTAAGAGTACAGGAATGCATTACTCAGCGTCTGGCCGGACGCGGTCGCGCCGTCGGAGCCCGCTATGCAGGGCTGAGTTAGCATTCCCGTAGCTGGACCACCGGCCTAGCATTAAGTTTGCCTGTGGGCTTTAGAATTAGTTTCAATTCATTATATTGTCAGCCTCCAAATCGGCAACACATATTTTCGTTAGTTTTATTTTAGTTTTTAAAAACATATTTAAGTGCTCCCTAAATTTAACTAGTTATCTTGTTGTGTATGACGGTGGGTTCTTAGAACTAATGCTACATCAAAAACGTCCGAACCCCGGAAAACAGACAGAGTTTGTCTGTAAAAAAGTCACAGTTTCATACCATTATACTATATACGCATTATATTATTTTAGCATACCTAATTGGTAAACGATAGAGAAACACAATCATTTTAAAGAAATTCGACAGACATCAGTTCTATGTCGATATCGGTATATCGATAACCTTATCTTCGTAACCCATTACTGCATTGAGGTTCCATTAAAAAACACACCTAAATCGGGTAACCTAAATGGTGTTTACGTATTATGCGTAAACAGCATATTCCGTCGACTCAATTTACCTCGAATCTTTTATTCGTATCATATGACAATACATCAAAACCCAAACACAATTCGTAAAGAGCTTCTTTGTTATCATCACAAACGAACTGTGATCTCTGCAGTAAATAAATTCGTCAAGACACGAGTTATGCCTCAAAAAATACAATTTGTCCCAGTAACGGCGCCCGCTGTGTTATACTAAACATTTGAAGGCGGCATCGCTTCTTATATGATATATAAGTTGTTTTTACTCTCTCGAAGGGTTACATGCGAGTGCGTGCCGCGTGCCCGAGGACGATTTAACCGTGAGACGTGAAACGCTTGTAAATATAATGTTGCAAACGGTGGAAAAATTGACAGTAAATATTTTATATGTTTTCGTATGCTGTGTGCTTTTTCTTAAGGATAAAATACTCGAAAGAGCTTTTTTAATCTTTTTCTGTCGTACCTATTAAAATTTCAAAGGCTGTGGTCAAATACAAAGCTCCCTGCATAAAAAATATACAGATGGATTGACTGCCGTAAATTGAAGTTAAATCAAAGGAATTTATTTTTATTTTGTTCTGGGGACGTCTAATTGTGGAGTATTAATCTTACTCATACAACACGCACACCTGTTTCAGTCTTTGCCGAGTTTAAGGTATCCGGTTAATTTCAAGGAAACTCCGACGAGTCCTTAAGATAATATGTCCGTGTGCGTGTCACAAACTGGGTCACAGGGGATGTGTTAAATTGAGTGCGAATGTGGGCTTGTAGTTTTATGAGCTGAAACAAGTATTAGAACGAATGGCTCGACTCGAGTGTCTGTCTCGCATCCTCTCCCGTGGATACGAGTATATCGCGTCGGAGCGAACGATGATTTCATTTAAGTGCGTAACTAATTTAGCAAACGTTGATGAAACCTGCCATGATCACATCACACTTATAGTGTTGTTAAAAAAAAGCAACAAACAATCGAATTGAGAACCGTCTCTTTTTTAGCAGTTGGTTAAAATACACTGTTATTGTGATTATATATTCAAAGTAAGTATCATAAATGCTGAAAGTTTGAATGTAGGAGCGTGTATGTGAGTTTGTTACTTTTTACGCTGAATCGGATTTACAGATTTAACTGAATTTGAAATGGATGGACCCTGAAACACATAAGCTACGGATAGCGGGCAAACTGCGGGACGTACCTAGTCATTTATACTGCTAGTGTATGATTGAAACAGGTTGAAGTACGAGTAAACATAATAACATTACTTGTAAGTTACTTGTGCGCTGCGTAGTGAAACAAGATGGATACGTAACGTTTTATTTATGCTAAGACGTTAGAATAAATAAAATGAAAACAAAGTTGAATCAAGAGACCTTGGAACGGCCAGTCGTGAGGCAACCCGTCGTCAAATAACACGACGCTCCTTTAAAACGTTACTCGTTGTAAAAACAACTCAAACCTGTGTTACGTAAAGTAGTTACATAAGTTGTGTTACAGTCCGTCATTAGGAATTACGCTTTACGTATTGTTCTTAACACAAACTGCTATGGTTTCGCGGCGGAGGTGTGCTGCTTGCGCATTGCTTTATTGTTTCTCGAATGGGCTGAGTAGATAATAGTGTCAGAGGTTATAATCCGCCCGCAGGCATTCCGAACCCTCGCACCCTTCTGCTTGCAATATCCTTTCTCTATACATACCTACCTTTTCCCCTACTTGACCTTTGCTTTCCTTATTAGCTTGAGTTTTATCGACTTTCATCTTTGCTCGTTACTCACATATTCATATTTTTTCTGGAACAAATCTGAGTCTGGTGGCGTGGGAAGCAATGGTAAATATATGCCTATGTAATAGAAAATAACTGCTGTAAATAAACCGTAGTTGGCAACAAACGCTACAAGTATAATTGTATTGATTCAAATTTACGAAATTTCAAAGAAACTCTGCGTTAAACGAATTTTAGTTTCTAAATAAATGTTATCTTCTGTTTTATATTCATTATTTTTATCGTTTTTCTTATTTTCTTCTTACCTTGAATAATTGATTATTAAATAGCCGTTCTTTAAGACTAAGCCTAGGTTTTCTTTAAATTATTTAATTTAAAATAAGACTGTTACTATACGCGATTATAGTATGCGATTCACATTATGTAAAAGAATCTTGTATGAAGTAGAAGTAGATGAATCTTATAAAAGAAAGGTTAATCTTTTTACTACGTCTTTTTCAAGTCGACCATGTGTCCCAAAAACACATCGATCTGTTAAACTGTTTTGATACGAAAAAGGACAATCACTCATACTTTCGCATTTCATAGGTTTCTGTCGAGAAAAATATTAATTAACTTATTATATTATTTAACTTTGTTGATCGTTCGACGTAAAAAGTGCTTTGGCCTGATACTTCGTTATCAATCTTGCGCAAACTCAAACCCGAAGAAATGGTCAGAATAAATAAAAACGCACAACAGAGACGAACCAATTAAACAAAATAAATACAATTACCTATACAAAAATAAGTGGCAAACAAGAGACGGTCTACCTGATGGTAAGTGGTTACCGCCGTTTACGGACACGTCCAATACCCAAGGCCTCTTTTTTTTGTATGTTCGTCAGTATTCTCCTCCGACATAGGTCGGAGACGTTATGCAACAAAGACGTTATGCACCCAAGACCTCTTGTCAATGATTTATATTTTACGATGAACCCATAAAATATTTTTATCCTAATACTTAGGATTTAATCCGTAATTCACTTACATGATCCAAGTAAACAGAAGCCAAGTTCCCACAACTCACACATCGGTCCGGTTTCCTCCATTATTACCGGAGTTGTCAACATGGTTGCGGTAGATTATAAACTCGTCCGGGCGGAAGTTGGCCAACTGCAATATATCTTTAGTAGGGCTTTAGAAAAATTTAATCAGCCACGGGGGAGCGGAGTGAGCGGAGTGAGTGAACCAGCGGGAGTGGAGGAGTGGAAAGGCACAATTTGCTCGTAGACGAGACAAAAAGTGTGTGTGTTTAGATTTTTATCTATGTATTTGGATTGCGTAAATGAAAAAGTTACGGGTTTTACAGTTAAATATTTTCAATAGAAAAAGTTGAAAGTAGTATACAGAAATATCAAAGAATTAGACGATCGAAATTAGATAGCAAATGTTTGGTTCTGCGGTCTCCTTTTGTCAGGTATCGCTAGTAAGCCGCGCCGGTGTGCAGCTGGTAGAAAGATCAGTAACTGTGTTACTTCTTCACCCTGAAAAAGCTCGACAAATATGGGTAAAGATAGTACCTAGCCATAGGATTAACACATAGTTTCGCCTGCTTTACGGATCTACTTCCCATCACAAGACTGACGTACGAGTAACTCTTAATCTTATTATTTGTGAAAAAAAGAGTATATACCTAAAATAAATCGAACATTATTTATCGAGAATAAGCACTTATGTTTTATTGTAGATTCGAATTCTCTGTAATACTACCAATACAACAAAACAATACTTCTAAATGAAAAAAAAATAGCACCCCGAGGCATAGGGCCGTACGCCCAATTTACGGATGTGAGTACCGCGGGACCGATCCGTGTGTCGAAGTAATTCCGTCGTCTTCGCTATTTGCAATATAGAAACTCGGAAGATTTACTGGCTCGGTGTTTGGCGAATAAATGATAAAGGATATTACGTAGTTATATGAACAGTTATCAACTTATCATGCCATCTCATCTCGTTCCAGACGAATAGCCCTCTTGTGGGAGGACAAATTGATTATTTTCCTTCTAACAGTTTGAGATATAGCTACGATTATCTGTGAGCAAGAGTATCATAAAAGTTCTTGCTAATTTACCAAATAAGTATATGTTTTACACAATGTTTTATTGTTGTAACAAATATTTTATTTATCTTCTATTCTTATATTATCTTATCTTTTAATTTAATATAAAAGATCTACATACAAGCTTCTTAAACGGTAATTCTTTTCTCAGTTATTTTCTCAGATTCCACACCTGTAGTTTAAATCTTTTTATTACAAATCAGAAATACAATGAATATTTTGTATACTACACATTACACACTGCAAACTTAGTGCAAATTATTTTATTTTCATAACCCTTATCAGTATAATCACAAGATATATATTAGAAACTGAAAACTTCTAACATAGGTACTTCATATAAACGAGAACATGCCAAACTTTAGGCTATCCTCAATTTCATCAAAAAATCAAGTTTCCTTTCTCCAATGTTAGTTTGTATCATGAATATTTTGTGTGTGAATGAGGTCATCGTACTTGGCCGGAGGAAAGGGGCCATTGATGAATGTTGACGAAGCGAGGGTAATATGTTACGACGGAGGACGGAGGATGGAGGACCGAGGACCGGCGGAGGACAGCCGCCCGGAAATAGGGCGGCGACCCGCTGGCAAATGTGCTCGGTATGTTTTAAAACTACTGCTGAGAAATGTTGTAGTTTAGCAAGGTTGGTTGGTACTAAAGAAATAACTTTTTTATGCCTTAGGAGGCAAACGAGCAAATGGGCCGCCTGATGGTAAGCGATCACCGTCGCCTATGGATACCTATTTGTAACACCGGTGGCGTCACGAAAACGCTGCCGACCTTTCAAGACTCTATTAACCGCCCTGTTAAAGTACCTACTACCTACACACAACTTTTACAATTGTACAGGTCGACACATAAAATATAATATAATGAAATGCATTTCCTGTTAATTATATAATTGTTCCAGCAATTAGCGTAATTTGTCTGTTTTCCTTATTAAAAAGAAAGCAGCTTTTTTACAGTTTGAGAATTCGCAGATGACAATGCTATAGCGCACTCGAAATGATTTCCATCTCAGTCACTCTCAAGGCCATCTCAATGAGAGCAACAGAGTCAGCACTAGTCAGCAGTAATATCTACTTAATGCCTCTATGCCGCATTAATTACGCTTCAGATACTTACCTTAATTACGATTGTTAACCTAATTAATAACTGTGTTATTGTTGTTATGCTAATAGCACCTGTTAATGGAAACGTATCGCAATATGTAATTGGCTTAACAAGGTACTTAATCTGTAGAGTGTGCTCACCAATCAAATTAGTACATATTTAATCAGAGCTATGCAATTATGGATGTTCGATTAATTTTGCTAAATTGGCAAGGTTTAATGGGTTTTGTAGACACATTTTCATAAAACATTATTATAGTTTCGTCGTTTTAGAGTCATTAACCAAACACAAAAACAAGAAATAAAACAGAAGAAAAATTGAAATAGAGAAGCGTTTTTTTTCTATGCTATGGATACCTGTAACAACGGAGGCGTCAAGGCTACTTAAAATTTATACCAAAGTAAAATAATAAAAAGCAAAGCAATATACGCATTGTTAAGCGTAGTTACGTCTTTTCATAAGCGAGTTAATGCTGAGGTTCCACAGCATACTGGTATGGCTACTAAAGAATGTTAGGGACCTTATTTTCATTCTATAAAATATTTACCCCACTCTGTGTTTTTCAGTTTTTTTAGCACTCTTTGTTATTTGTTAGAAATACATATTTTAAGATTTTTCTCAAGAGGTATTTTTTATTTTTTTTATGTAATATTTTCAGAATATTATTTTTTCAGTTTCTATTCGGCACATTGTTCACGCATTTTGTATTAATTTATAATATAAAATGTATGTTTATGATATGTATGTGTGTATCTTGGATTGTCTGGTTTAAATAATATTGACAAGTGCGAGGTGGCAATGTGCAATTGTGCATCATCAGAAAATGATGAAAAAGCCATAAAATTAAAAGCAGAAGAGCATAGTAAGTTCTTACTTACTTGATGCCCGAAACTTCATTCCCGGCGCTGATTGGCCCTCTTGCTCGAAGATTTGGGGCTATAAAACATAGGCTATGTTTTATAGCACTCGTAGATTTTGTAGCTTTCTATTAGTGATTTTTTTAAACTCAGACTAGTACTTCCGGAGATTACTCCTTACAAGCATACATACAAACTGTTTCTCTTTGATATTATTTCCGATTGTGATATTTAATCGTATAGCACGAGAATCAGGTCCGAGGGCAGTTAGGGTAGTAAGAGTATATCAGGGATATATGTTAGGGTTCTTGCTACCCGCATTATAATAGAAATGCTGGCGACGCGAGTAAACACGGCGCCTGATTACACACTAATAACATAGGGCGCAGATTCAGTCATAGCACAGTAAGTATTATCATAGTATAGTATTTGTCCATGGTTGTAGCTACTAACACTACACACTCTAATACATGTAATAATGATCCAATAGCTGTTAGTAATTGAAACTGATGTAACTTTGATAGATAGTAGAATTTTGAGGTGTTTGTTTAATATTAGAAATTAGATGTTGGTTAACATTTTGTCACAAATATTCAAGTTCTGAAAATTCGAGGATTACTATGCGTATAATAATGCGTAAAATAAATGCGTATGCTAATGCGTATATTTTCTGTATTCGTAAAGACAATTTCCGAACATGTGTGTGTGTGTGTGTGTTTTAAAAT
The DNA here is from genome assembly GCA_949125135.1 of Alcis repandata. NCBI lineage: Eukaryota > Metazoa > Arthropoda > Insecta > Lepidoptera > Geometridae > Alcis > Alcis repandata. The sequence goes on along the minus strand of OX421226.1, from coordinate 416,893 downwards.
CAAATAAGTAATTTAGAACACTTTTAAATAATTAATTAAAACGCTTAAAAGTCACAAACAGTAAAATACAAGATTACATTTAGATCCAGCTAAGCTTAATAATGACGCCAATTCTATTTTCCAAACTAGGTATATCTTTTTTTTTAATTTATCAAAATAAATTTTAAACATTTTATTTTTAAGTGTAGCCCTTTTTTACAAAATGAAAATAAGACGCAGATACCAAAATAATTTTAGCGCTGTCTGTTTAGTTAAGTTGTATCATTCCTAAATTAAACTAATCTATTTGCACTAACATTACCAACACTTTTGAAGTCCAATGTGTGATAGCAACATTTTTTAACCATTAATTTAGTTTAGTCAAAAAATTCCGACAGAATCGACGTCAAACGTATTCCTAATTAAGTACGCTAAGCCCTGTATAACCTCTTTGATCCGAGGCGTCGGATTATTGGAGCCACGCGACCGATCTCGAATATATTGACTCGTGTGAACTGTGCCTAATACGGATCAGTGACGTCAGACCTGCATTAATTACAATGTCATTATTGTGGCCAAATATTATTATAAGTCGAGTCATAGTTAAACGATGTTTTGGTGGAAAATTAGTAAAAAATAAACCGATTTTTTTTAGACTAGCAAGTATTTTTTTAAAACTGTCGCGACTGTGAACTGTGAAGCGTAATACTAGATCGTCTTCGTAAAAAATACGTCACGTTAAGTATTTTTTTCTTAACTAAAGTGCAAAATAAAACAGTAAACTTATTTTTTTTTAAATAATTTACATTCAAAGATTTAATGGTACTAACCAGGTATCTAATTTTACTATAGTACTGTTTGAATCTGTCAATATTTTTTCCTATTCTACATATTCAATTTAAATTATGCTGTCAAGGTTCACAATACATGCTTGAGTTTGTCTGGCTTCACAATCAACACACTGCCTCCTAAATTGGTATAATTATTGCGTAGCTCTATAACGCCCATTGTTTCTACGAACTGTGTAACCCAATAACTCCTGACGTCACTGTTACTCAGCCCGATAATTCCTGCTGTGACGCACAGCGACTCGTTCGTCTTACAAATAACTAGTCATATAACCAAACAACCATCTAAAACGACTAACAACTCTCGAAAGTCATTCCAACTAAGTGAAATGCGCGCCCATTTGCGACAATAGACATGTCGCTAACGAGACCCGGCCCCATCGCCAATTAAAGCTACTTCAAACGAATGAAAATTTAAATACTTAACCTTCAGACTTTCTATTCATATCAAAACTTTGCATATCTAGATAGAATATCAAAATAGTTTGCAAATTTTGGTGCGAACAATAATTTGATGCGAAAAGTTTTGACGTGAAAACGCCATCAAACTAACTGGTTGCAATAACACGACACGTGAGCTTTGGCTGCAAAAGTCCATAATAAAAGTCTGCTTCTAAAAGTCTTGCAAGAACTTCTAGCAGTTACATGTGAAATTTGCAACAAAAGTGCAAACTAAATTGTAAAAAATAAATACTTGCATAATCCCTTTGACATTTCTATCCTCTCTCTATTACTCAAATGGTTTAAAACGTGCCATGCTGTTCTATTATTGAGATTTATCCAATTTACGACTTTATCTTTTACTGTAAATTGGCTCACGTTCGAGTACGATTCACAGGTTATTCATCACCTCACCTCATGTTTTTCTGAGTTACTCACTGAAATCTTATTTCGATTGGTACCTAAAGTTATACTTCACTGAGTTAGAAAAGCTGATTATGGGGTATTATTGTCATTAATAGGACGGCTTAAAAGGTGTCCGATATGCCTAAACGTGATTGTTATGGACCAAAAATTGGAAACTCATGTTATAATATCACAAGATAGTTTGTTTGTGACTTAACAAACAATTTGGCAATTTTTGCTTTCGAAACACAGGTACGTCTATAACAATGACAAGTAGCTATGGTCTATTGCAACCCCTTATCAACTACAACTACAACTACTACTATCTACAACTATTATCTTTATAGGAAGTAATTAGTACGTGTATAGTATATAAAACAAAAATTCAGGCATTTCTCGATCTCTTTTTACCTAAAAGTTACGGGTTTTTCCTTGAATTTTGATTAACTATTATTATAAAAACTAGCCGACAGTATTACGTCACCCCATTCACAATCTGCGGTCCTAAAATAAACCTTTTATCCCACAAAAGACCTCGAAAGTTTGATAATTTCAGGAACATTGACTCCAGATTTTATACCGCTCGGATAATCTGCCGCTTTATTATTTTTTTATTTGTTTCCCACACTCCCATACCGATAAAACACACTTAAACAGAGAGTAGGTGCCGTGTGCGGCAGTACGTCAGCCACGGGGTACGGAGCTCACACGCACATCTGCGCAGTCCCAAACAGAGAGGGATAGCTACGTGGAAATAAGAAGGAAAATGTACGCAGTGCCACTTGACAATAGCGAAAACGAAAGCGAGTCCGGTCAAATATCTTGTTTAAGAAGTATCCATCGCTTTATAAGGCACTAAAAGCATACATCATAGCATAAGCTTGCTACTTATGGAAGCTTTCGTGTTTATGGAATGGAAACTTATGCTGCTTGCAAGCTATAATAGATGCTTGAGCTTTCCGTAGAACTCATAGAATTTATCACGCTTGCGTGCTGGAGCCGTACCGTGAATTGTTAGCGTGAGCCTAATCTAAATCGCGTTGACTTTGTCTTTCTCTATCAGCTAGAGCAAAAGCAAGACAGTCGATTCAGTTCAAGCTCGAAACAGAGCGTACAGTACGGGTCTTGTTCGTTCCGTAAGTTTGCATACTGACAGCTAGTTCTACAGCGGCCGTGTGACTCGTTTAACGAGCAAACACGGCTGTAAAAGCAATACGTTAGACTAACCCGGTTATGGCGCTCGATTCCGGAGCTGTCCATTACGCCTCCGTCAATAGCACTTGACACGTCGGCGGGTTTTAAATGGCTGGCTACAGACGTCAGCAATTCTAACCTAGTTATGGGGACGTCCTCTTAATTTTATTGAAAAGGTACAAGGCTTTTATAACTACCCCGGAAATTTCACTGACAAGAAATTTACAATTTCAATATTTTACATCTTCTTGTAGATACCGTAAAATTACCATTGATGTTGGTATTCAGATGCAATATAAGTGTCTCTCTTTTATAAATTGTACAAAACAAAGTTACTATTCGAGAATGTCGACTGTTCGTTTGGTTTCTTCTTTTAATTTTAGTATGGACGTTCCTGCAGTTTAGTATTTTTCTGAAAAGATTTTTATATTGATACATTTATATAAATATATCCGTACAGGACTGAAACGAGAAGGTAGTCTGAAATCCAAAGAGTTTCTCTATTTACATGGCTAAGTGAAGCTCTCTCGAAAAGGTTCATCGTGTACCTGACTAGGAGAACACTCGACAGCACTCCTAACTTGTTTGTCTATTCACTTTAAGTGAACCTTTTCTAATCTTTTCTAGTACTTTCTACCTAATTGCTATTCTAGAATACAACTTTTTTGCAACCGAAAGGGTTGCAAAAAAGTTGTATTTCTAGATAGATTTTATAGGATGTACCTAAAATGTTCGATACGTACTGAAACTTCTTTAGAGATAAATAAAAAAAAACCAAACATGCATATTATGCACGTACTTATTATCATACACACACACACACTCTCACTTGAAAAACATTACCCTTCTTGTAAGCAATCAGTTCAAAAACTATTGTAGAAAAACTTTTCAAAAGCCCCGCACTATTTTCCACCTGCCATTTATATTCCTAATAAAACGGGTTCCATAATAACAACAAGAATATTTATAAGAGTCTTGAAAACAGGCGCTCTTATATGTACCATAAAGTTAGCTATAAACCGCGTACAAACCTCATAAAACGCGCTGTTATTCAAGTAATAAGCTAAAGTACTCGCTTGGCTCTGTTTTCGTTTCTTTATCGCTGGTACAAAAACCCGAAACGGTAATGGTGAAAGCGTTAGCGAGTAACCTAATTTTTTAAGCCGTTTACTAACGAAATATCTATTTAGCGACACTCAAAAAAAGAAGCACAAGAGTCTACAAGCACCTCTCCGGGCTGGCAAAGCATCATCAACGCCGCTAGTGTTGCAGGTGTTCAGGCGGCGGATTTTCTCACCATCAGGCTGACCGTCTGCCTGTTTGCCGCTCATTTTTATAAAAAACACATACGACGAATTTTTTTTTATTATTTTGTAATAGGCTTGCGTTTGACCGCCATTTTGCCTGATGGTAAGTAATGATGCGGTCTACGATGGAGCCCGCTTGCCTAGATGAAACCGATTCACTCGCTACTTCAATGGACCCAAATTATAGCTACCGGGATATACCCACTCGGGCAGAGCGTTCCACTCTCTATATAGCAGTACGTACATAGGTTGAATGAAATCGCTTGAATCAAAGCGCTTCGTTTTCACACTAATATTATTAGTGAGAAATGCATTTTACTCAAAAATGGCAAAATGTATTTGGATTAAATTCAGTTTAGATGTAGGTTATTACTTATTATACTATAAATTAACACAGGCTACATTTTATTGCAGAAAATACCGATTGGTTTTGGATTGCGGGAAAATCCGCGGAGCGTAGCTAGTTCATAATACAGGTAAATAATTTTTACTTTACTGAACATTCAAATGTGTAGTAATAATGTGATTTGTTGACCGAGTGAGCAACGGAAAATATACAGGAAAATATCTTCATTTGTATGTTTATTCAACAATAAATATAATCTGCGTATCGTTGATTCAATCTTCACAAGGTTTAGCAAGTAGAGGTATGTAATTCGTGCAAAAACAGTTTTATAGTTTTTGATCAAATAAGAGATTGTTTTTTAACCGACTTCAAAAAAGGAGGAGGTTATCAATTCGACTGTATGTTTTTTTTTTTTTATCATTTTTTTTTTTATGTTTGTTACCTCATAACTTTTGACTGGGTGAATCGATTTTGATGATTCTTTTTGTATTAGAAAGCTGACGCTTCCCATTTGGTCCCATTTCAATTTAGTCCAGTTCTGATAATGGTATCCATGAGAAAACCATATAAGTCTTAAATTTGCATTAAGTACGTGCGCGACAAACAGATGAATAACTCAATAGTCGGTCTTTTGAAGTCGGTTTTTGTTTTTTGTTTTGTAAAATAATGTTCTTGTTTACCTGTTGACTGCCATCTTGCCTAATGGTAGGTAAGCAATGATGCGGTCCACAATGTTGTATGCTTGGATTTTAATTATTAGTGAAATTATTATTAACTTCAGCTACTACGACGTTTTACTTTAAGTTTAAAATCTCAACTCGATTGATGAAATTAATCGATGTCTTTCATTTAGTCGGTGACCCGTCAACCCCAGCTGTTTACGAGCGGAATCTTCCGCCCTGTTGTTTGATAACACGATATCTCCCTCGTAAATATTACGGTTATGTTCTAACTTCGATCTGATTGTACGGAATAGCTATCGATGGGTATCTCAAATTTGGGGTTTCTGAATAAATATTGTTTATTTTACAAATAATTGCCGAAAATATGCCAATAATATCAATCCAATGTTAGATTGATATTGATATACACTTTTTATTGTGCTCACCAGAAGTTAGTAGCAGTATAAACTTACATGCTGGTGCCACAAGTGGCGGCCTTATAGCGAATAAGGATCTCTTTCAGGATTTTATTATTCAATCATTGAAGTTGTAACCTTCAAATAGCGGATTACTTCGACTGCTACGCCGTAGCTGCTTGGCTACGGAATAGTTTTACTACGCCGTAGACATCTACGATTTAACATAATTTCATTTAGCATTATTTTTTGTTGCATTTAAATAATTAACAATTGTATTAAAAACAAACATAGCCTGCTTTGCAGACGATACAGCTTCGTTCACGTCTTCTGATGATATCGACCTTATTATAAGTAGACTCCAGTTATCCATTGACCTTCTCTTATCGTACTTTCTCAAATGGAAACTCAAAATCAACTCTTCGAAAACAGAAGCCATACTCTTTACCCGACAGCGTTCATTACCATCCCGCAGATTATCGATAGACAACTACCATATTCCCTGGAGTCGCTCAGTTAAATATTTAGGTCTCGTCCTCGACAACAAGCTCAATTGGTCCGAAAACTCGGAAAAATTACGACTAAAAGGAACAAAGGCTCTTAATGCACTTAGTCCAGTCCTTAACAGGAGATCTTGCCTCAGCAGCCAAACGAAACTAAATATTTATCGCACCTTAGTCCGACCCTGTATAACTTATGCGTGCCCTGTTTGGAGCAGTACCTGTCCCACTAACATTAAAAATCTCCAAGTTGTCCAAAACAAAGCAGTTAAATATTCTTTTAATACCCCACTGTGTACTAACCTTAAACAATTTCACATAAACATTGGTCTACCCAGTATCCTAGAATACATCTTAAAACTATCCAAAAGCTTTTACTTGTGCAAAAATCCCACTAATAATAACGAATTGATACGAAATATTTGCAAAACCCGCAAATCCGACTTGAGTTATATCGATAAATACAATCGGTTTAAATTACCACATCACTGGTTTCTCGACTGCGATGAATAGGAACAAGGTCCCGCGCAGGCGCGCGCCTGCACCGGTGGCGGCCGCGCGCGCCGGTCTCGCCCGTATTATCCTGCGATATGAGGGCCGGAGTGGCGCGCGCGCCCCGCCCCGGGCGGCGTGCGCTTGCGCGTCGCTCGCTCACTGCATGACTCGCTCGCTGCTGCGTATAATATTGTTTACCGTCTCAACCGTGCTATATTAATTACAATTTTGCCTACCCTCTTTCGGCTATCTTTGTTCTAATTATTAAAATTTAGTTTTGAAATGTAATTCTATTCTAAAGATTGCATAAATATTCACTCCAATTAGTATTAAAAGTTGTCAATTCATGTATTAATAATATGTATTTAATAATCAATAAGTTAATCTACCCGCTTTAAGTTTATATAAGTTTATTTAAGCTTGCAAACAAAATAATTGTCTCCTTTTCCCGCTACCTCTAGGATCCAACGTACACTAAAGGTCAGCATTATTGTTTTAATTATTATGTTTAAATAAAGATATTTTAAAAACAAACAAACAATTGTATTAAAAAGGGAAAAACAGCACTAACATAATTAATCAATAATTTTATAGTGTGTCGTTGTCATGTTGCTATCAGCGTTGTCTTACTACGGTCCGGGCAACCTTTGGAAAGAGAGCATTTTGTTTGTTTGTTTGACATTGGGACTAGATAATAACCGTATCACCTACTTCCAGTCTCAACTATAAATTCGATCATTTTAACCACCTCAGATTCATGCATCATTGAGCCACCAGAAGCGGCCAGTGTTGCCAAAAGCAGGAGCCAAGAAGTGCACTAATATTGCACTTACGTATCTTGTTAAATAGAAGACATTAAGTTAAGTTGGATTTATTTGTTGGCAACCCCACGCTCGTATTTTTGGTGAGCTTACTGCTCGTTTTGTGTTATACTTACATGTATATATCATTTTAAATGAGAGTGGTGCTGTAAAAGATATGGCACTTTAAAGAATTACATGAAAAAACCTTTTATTTTAAGCCTCGTTGTAAAAAGCTCCATTTTTATTTTGTCTCCGTGATAAGTGGGGGAAATGAGGCATCACGTGTTACTTAAAGCTGTGGACTGATTTATGTAAAACCTTAGTTAACACATTTTCTGTAATATTACTCTAATATTATAAATGTAAAAATTTACGTGTCAATGTGTAAGATACGTATTTGTTCTCATTTAATACTGTTTTAGCTAAACATAATATATTTAGATGAAATTGTTTATAAAAAGCAGCTACAACTCTAAATTTACAGATAGACAATTGAAACCACATGAAATAATTATTCACTCCAAAAAACATAATATATTAAAACAGTCTCTAAAAGATAGCGAGTGCAACCGCGGAGGCGGCTGGTTTTATATACTGAGTATAAAGCCTATGTACATTGTACAACAATGGAGTGACAGCGTTTATTGAAAGCCAGTCAGGTGCGATGAGTCACCGCCCCTAGTGTTTGTATAATATCTTCGGTCGCATTAAAAAAACGTTCCAAGGCGCCGTTTATTTTCAATTTTCCATTATAGCCTCAGACGTGCTTATCCATTAATCTAAGAGTTCAATGGCTCGAGTATTCTGTGAACACGAAACAGGTACAAAAACGAAACGATACAAATTACAGTTTTGCATTTTCAGACTAATATTTTAAGTGGGAAAGTTTGTGTGTCTGTTTGTCTCCTGTCAGCTGTGTAACGGCCGAATAGATTTTGATTAATTTTACAAAAGTGATATAAACGAGTATCTTTGACTATGACATGTGTATGGCTAGTATTTATCCTGGCAACAGGAAACAGTTTATGGTATATACGAGTACATATGTGTTTGGAACCGCGGCAATACGAAAGGTTTGATGTGCCGTCATTATTAATGATGAGTTTGAAAACTTTAAGGACTTCTTTGTTTAATTTCAATTTTCTCAATTTTTTGTAAATTTCATGTTTTATTCATAACATAGCGAATATACCATAATATTGTAATGTAATGTATCATCGCAACAACCTCAAACCATCAGAGAGGCCTTTAAGTGGACTAAAATATCTAACACTAGGACCAGCCACTCGGCCAATACGAGCTTCTTTTCAATTTATCACCAATAAATATTATTTGCATTAATAGCACAAAGAAGAGGAGGCAATACCCAGCAGTGGAATAACACGGGCTGACGTTGTCTGCAGATCTAATAATAATGCTCAAAATGAATAAAACACTTTTCTTGTGCCTTCCATCCAGAAAACTTATAAAACTAAAAACAAGAACCAAATAGCCGATAAACCCTCAAAACACGGCTAATAAACATTTGAAAGCGGTATCGTTCGACGAAGCAGCAGTAGAGCCAGCGAGCCGGTGCAACTTTGCATCGTTAAAACTTTCCGAGCGCTTTTACTGGCAATTTTTTTTATTGCACCTTTAACAGCCACTTTGTGAATTCAGTGGCTGTTCGATGCACTTCGAGCGGGGCTGGTGGTAACTGGTAATGCTCCGTTTAATGGGTAAATATGGTAGATTAGATTATGGTAGGTTTTGTTCTAATTCTACTTTTCTAATGTCTATTCTGTAATAATGGCGATTCTTTTATTTCTGCAATTTTCTGTTGGACACTATCTAAAAATGTTAAAGATTACGAAACTCAGCGAGGTCACTTATAAATATGTTTGAACATGCGTTGCTCAAGTATTATCACACCTTTTTGTTGCAGATTGAATCGAACCATTTTTTTTATTTCAATTTATCCACACAAGCTCGCATATGTAGGTATTATTGGTACTATGCAGTGCAAATGGGATAGTGTTCCGCAGTGCAGGGTGTTTTTTGCGACAACTGTTTCCGGTGGAGTGCGCGGAAATAATGAGGGCGCAGCGGTTCGGCCGCGGGTCAATTAGTGGACTACACACAGATGGGGTTCCGCACACTTCACTTCGGGAAATCTTTTATTTTGTCGCATGTTTTGGTTTGTTCTGGAGCAATATTTTTTGTCACAGAAAATACAATCAGTGAACAGATTCATTCTTATAAAAACTGTAGTTAAAAATATTTTGTTCTGTTATTGGAGCGTCAAAAAAAAACAGCCTTCAGACGCACTAGCGTAGAGGCAGTGACCAAAAAAGTTTATTCTATAAACAACCTGGACTATAATACTAATTCTGTAACTATATAGCTACGCCATGCGGTTTCACTACAACAATCGTTGATTTTTCGGGGATAAGAAGTGCCCTATAAATAAATCCAGATTAAAAGCAACTTATTTACCAAACATCATCCAAATTCGTCCAAATATCACCTCTTTTTGCGTGATTGAGTAACAGACATCCAAACCTACCAAATATGTTAAAATTTATATTGTCAGTAGGACAGCTGCTAGCTAATTTCATATTATTTTAGAAATTAAAATAATTCTTTGAAAAAAAGTTTCCTTACTTCTTTAGCAGTGTAGGTAAGATTCTATAATACGAGCCAAGTGGGTCAGTCGTGGAACTGTCGAGGCGCAGCGCCCCCGGCCGGACACGTGGACACTGACACGAGGCGACACAGACTCTCATTACAGGATTATATAGAATTAGCTGCGTCCCGCGGTTTTGCCCGCTATCCTTTAAAAATCATATTTTTTTTCCAGAACAAAAAAAGGTGTACGACTCTACTACTCTACTCTAAGAGGCGCAAGCGGCCGACAGGGCTTTTGGAGCACCCAAGGTAGTGGCGAGACCGGCGAGCTAGCAGTCTTCTTGTTGGGCGCCGGTCTTCTTGATATAGTCTTGTTAATCCAGGGTATAAGTTATTTTCATACTACCTCTATATTTCAGGGATGTTACGGAGCTTCGACACTGACTCCGTTAAGTCGGAACTTCCATTACACCTTCGATTCCGACTTCGACTCCGAAACTTTTATATCGGAGCTTTTAATCGGAGGTTGAATCATAACATAGCGGCCGCGGCCTGAGTCGACTGTTACGAACAGGTTCATACATGTCGCGCGGGGAATCCCCCCGCCTCCCGCCACGTGCGCTCTATTGTGGATTATTTTTTCACTTATTAGTTTGTTACGCACACGACACGTTAAAGTTTATAGGTTATAAATATTGGGTGCGTACTGACTGACCGAGCAGCCTCGCGCGGCAGACGTTTGGCTCGGGCCGCGGCACGCTCGGGCGAGGCACGTCCTGACTGGCCGAGCATTTGCTTCGCGCGGCAGGCCTCGCGAGGCTGCTCGGTCAGTCAGTACGCACCCAATTGTTTAAATTTTTGCGGCTTAGTATCAATAAAAGTGATCTGTTTTTGTGTTGGACCTTCGCCTCCGACTCCGATAAATTAAATTTAAAACTCCGACTCCGCCTTCGGTTCCCATAAAATGACCTCCGTTACATCCCTACATATTTCATCCATATCCGTTCCGTTATTTTGGCGTGATTGAGTAACAAACATCCGAACATGTAAACTTTCACACAAAGATTAAATAGGCAATTTAAAATTGTATTTTAAATGTAGGATTTAAAATACATTTACTCAATAAAACTAAACATGAAACTAAATTAAGGATTGTCTATTGTCAATAAACTACGGTCCATTGTTTCAACCTCCTAGTTATTTAGTTCACGTTTTCAATGAATTCGTTATGTCGGTATCTGCAACCAAATTACTGTTGCATGCCCAGATAAACCTAGAGAGAAAGACGTACTCGTAACACTGTGTTAGATTTAGGTGCAGCCAAGAATTCCTTTAATTTCACTTACGTACGAGTAAATAAGTTCTATAGTACGAGTCACACTCGTGTAACACTGTGACTCGTCTTGGTGTGACTCGTTGGGAACCTTTTAGTGCCGCGAGTAGAGGAATATTGGTATGTCAATGTGTGCGTGTTTTGTACATATAAGTGCAGCAAAATCGCAAAAGTAGAAGAGTTCTTGGCCTCACCCAAATCTAACTCAATGCTCCATTTTCTTTCTTTTCTCTTTTAGTATATCTGGGGTTGCATGACACAATTTAAATATTTAACTCTGCTAACGAACAAACTTTAATTACCTTGTTACTTTTCCACTCCTAGTTGTCCTCCATTCCATTTGACAAACAGTAAAAAATGCTATCACTGAAAATTAGTTCAATTACTGAAGAAATTTTAAAATTGGCTAAGTTTGTTCGCTCTCAGTTTGTGCTTCAACTAAGTAATAAGAAGTTGTCGTGATAAGCTCTAGTTATCACGATACCAATTATTAGTGGCGACTTACCAAATAAGGTGTTTTTTTTGTTTGATTCGCTGGCTAGAAATTTGACTACAACTCGCCTGATGTTAAATGAAGCGTTGTAAGTTGAGTATTTAAGTACACTACTCGACTTGATCTTTTCACAACTAGTAATGAAAATAGTGGCCTAATAATAAAGTACCTTACTAGATACTCGACTAAATATTGATAAAGATTTTAGATAGATAGATAAGCTTATTATTGTTCACACCAAAAATTAAAAAAAAAAGGATCATAACACTTAAAACTAGTGCAACAACTGGCGGCTTAATAGCTAATAGCGATCTCTTCCAGCCAATTTTAATATTTGATTACTCTAAAACAACTAACTGTTATCATAAACAATCATGCTATAAAATCAATTATAAAAACAGGTTAGAAATAGATTAACATCTAGATAACAGCAATCACGCTTCATCCCGGCCGTGATTTCTATAATCCGGGTCGCGACACTCGGAGCACGTCCACACTGTCGACGCAGGGTCACCTGCGATGCAATGCAAATAAGTACGTTTTTTCGTTAACCCAAACATTTTTGACCTTTTTTGATGATAGAAGAATTTATCTTTATCGCACACCAAATAAATTACAAGAAAATAACGAACACTAACTAAAATTACATTTGAACACACTTTAGATGGTACAGTAATGCAATATTGCATTACTAAAGAAGATGCAATATTGCATCTTTAGTAATGCAATACTGCATCTTTAGTAATGTAATATTGCTGTGTGTCTGTCTGTGGCATCGTAGCTCCTAAACGGCCAAACCGTTTTTGATTTAGTTTACTTTGTTTGAAAAGAGACTTGATCGAGAAAGCTCTTGGCCACGATTAAAGAATCTTTGTCGGAGTTGTGTTCAAGTTTTAATTTAATTACTTGTTTATTGTATGAGCTAGCTGCACGCTGCGTTATTAACTCGAGCAATATTGGAACACAAGGCCAAGATGTATTGGATTGAAACTTCTTCGGTAAACGTCCTCATGTAACTTAAAGGCAGGCAAGATTTTGCCAAACAACAAACAAAAAACTACGAAAAGCTTAATTTTGAGCCCAAACTCACAAACAAAAGAACTTGAGTCCTAAAATACTTGTTCAATTTATCACATAAAAATTATCCAACTTCCGAAGGATGTGATTTACAACCGACGATCAATCGAAGTTTATAACTTTGCGGTAACAAAAGGGAACTTTTAATTTGCCCACTTTTTATGTGGCACAAGTTTAGTCGATTTTTTCAGTAAATAAGTTCAACGGTAACTTACCAAAGGAAGTATTACAATTATTCAGTATCGTAGTAACTTGAAGAATGTGCTTTTTATGGTCTTATTACGTATTCATTTATAAAAGTCGAAGTTTGGAAGTAGCCGCCTTGAGAAATGTCTGACGAATCTCATCGTAATGAATTCATTATGATCATTAGACGAACCTAATGGTATAGATTAGTGGACTAATACCAGTCCTTCATATATTTATCAATGCAGGCCACTCTTCTTAAACTTCACCTTCTTTTAAGTGGGTTAATATTATTCGTATTGTGAGTGTTGGTTTTTGATATCGGAAAACGCTATCAGTATTAGGCACTTCCAGCTAACGAACTATATAGTTAGAAATATACAACCGTTATTCGCTATAACATTAATTTTACGTCCCCATCCAATCCGTTCGGTCGTCCAATTATGCAGACTGGCTCGTTCGATGTACAGTCGACGACACGACCTACTGTAACGACTGACCATACGTTAACCTATTAAAAGGTCAACAAATTTGTGTATGTCAAAATCATTTTTTTATTGGTAAATACTTTAACAGAATAAACGTAGATCAAAAGGTGAGCAGCGAATATTGGTGAAATGTAAGCGTTGTGCCATTATAGCAATTAGTAAATGACGAGTGTAACTATAAATGACGACGTTAGGCTACAGATCCCACCTTGCCCTATTCAGTCCTAAGAGCAGGTTCAAGAATTCCTAAATTCTTGGAATGAGCGACAAGCTACTAAGAATTTCTATAAAACCGAAACGTGTGAAACGTTACGTTACTAAAACCTCACAGAACTGTATCAGTTTTATTGTTGTCTGTTTAATACTATCGCAACTGGTCGCTTGTCGTGTCGTTGGTAGTAAAAGCAACCAGCAGCGGAACGGCCGCACGCAGACAACAGCCGCGTTTGTTTAGCTAATCGAAGTCTGGCAGAAAGTGGCGCTGGTGCCGCCCAGGCCCGGGCGAGGGGAGCAACGATACTGGAGATTTCGACTACTATTTCTGTCTACTACTTAATACTTTATACTTTGTTCTAGATTTAGTCGAAAAATAATGCGGTTGTCATTAAACATTTTGTCTCTTTTTCTTTTTGCTGAAACTGCTAAAGACGCTGCTTTTTTATGTAATTGAGTGACGAGACGAGCAAATCGCTCGCCTGATGTTAAACGTCACGTTTGCCCATAACAGGTCTGCGCCACCCAGAATTTTGAATTCGCAGAATTCAAGACCCTGCGCGGCACAGCACTGCGCTCGTCACCCTGAGATATAAGTTGTTTAATCTCCCATTTGCCCTGTAATTTCACTGGAAACAATGCCCTTCCAACCGGAACACAGTAATGTTTGCACATTACTGCTTGGCGGTGGAATAACTGGCAAAGGTGTGGTACTTCCCCAGGCGGGCTCTGCAAAAGAGGCACTACCACTACTACAAATATGATGATGGTATGAGGTAATATTAACATACCATAGTCTGAAAAGAAGTCCGTATGATGGTGCCTACATGTCAAATGAAATATAGGTAACGAAATCACATACGTAAGTAAGCAAAGGGTCCTAAAGAACATACATGTATTTTAAATTTATAACACACATACATATATTTTAACTCCACTAAATAGCAAGCAGAGCCGCAGGCTGTTTTGCAAAAACATAACCACAGTGAGTACAAGAAACATTTTATTACATACCAATAAAATTCAATACACATACCAACAATGTATAACAAAATACTAATAAAAAAACAGATTTCAAATAGCTGTAATCCTCCCGTAGACTACCATAAAACCATACATAAAATACATCTATTGTTAGTATATTGAACCAAATCGAAAATACATACAAGATTTTATTTTCAAATGAAGCAAAAAATTTCTAAAATGTCAGCATTTCTGAATTGCCACATCCAATTTACATTATTTCTGGCATTTTCCAGTAGAGTAGCGGAGTACTAACAATTTGTTTTCTAATACATTGATCTAGTCTCATCCATTCTGCTTGATACGAGCATATTTTACAAGACTATCTCTGCCGTCCAGAGGAAAAGTACCGTGTGTGCATTCGCTGGTTTTATGTAGCGGAAAACTGCGGATCTCCTTCGAAAATATGGAAATCTGGTAAAATATTTTACACTGTGATCTTGTAAATAAAGTTCTTCTTGTAGTGATGTAAGGCAAGTAGTTTTGACGTTTAGGGCTCTGTATTGTGAACTTATCATTCTTTAAAATGTAGCTTTCTACTAATGCATTGTCTAAGATTTTGATTAACGTGAATACCGAGAAAATTTTACATAAAATTTTAATTAAAAAAACAAACAGTTACAAAGATGGGAAAAACCACAAAGTATCAAACATTTATACCATGAAAATATTTTCTTATTAAGAATTATTTTAAATTTTGAATTACAAAGTAAGGAACAAAAAGCAGACACGATTCTTTTCCTTAGCAAATAAAAACAGATCCTAAAACTCCGCCGTAGTTACGAGGACGGAATGTAGAGCTATCGATATGCATCGGCATCATCATAAACAGTCGAGACAACGCGCTCCCCAATAAAGATGGCGCATGAGACGTCGGAGCATTCTCCGAGACACAGATGGCATTAGTATCGTATTAAATTTAGAAGTACTTAGAAAAACAATACACTGGCCATTTTGATAATTGAATCAAGACGAAAGCTGAATATTTCTTTCCAAACAAAGCAACGTCTCTACTTATTTTAACTTAGTCGGGAGAAACTTGAGAAGAGCTTTTCACACAGGTCCTTCACTTAGGTCTGACTTCTCTGAGGTCTTTTACTTTTACTATACCTAATTGTTTTAAAATGTTTTGACGAAGTGTGAGTTGATTATTGGAAATCGTAGACCGACTGATATGTGAAAGGTATTGACGTGTATGTAAGTTTTTGTTTAAAATCAGACTCGTATCGATAGTTTTAATTATTCTTTATCAGGTATAAAATATAATTAAAATTACAGTTATTGTTTATTGTTCAGTTAAATGACTGACTTTTGACTTTTATGCGTCCGGAGCAAGGTGCTACTGACATTGATTGAACTAAAACTTTTCCTGGTCCTGTAATTTTTGCGTGTCCGTACAAACTATGTGCCCTGTACCTTGGAGCAGCTAGTACCACCCTAGATATGGCACTGTCAACGTTTGATCAGGTTAACCCGAAATAATATATGTGAAGAAGTACTTTCAAGTTAAAAGGCGACAAGTACTCAAAAGCTACTTGTAACGCCTATAAGTCAAAGCTTTCGTAAGCACTAAATTAGACACTGGCTTTATTACCAACCCCTCGACGATGATAAAATTAATTTATCACCCAATTCTAACATTTTAACACGAATGCAATTAAGTTCATAATTAATTAAAAACATTAGTTAGACAACCGACTAACAATGGGTCAAGATGAATGCCCCTTAGGGAGGTGCATAATTACAATACACTATACTCGCTGCGAGAGACAAGTGGCTGTTGAAATAGAAGGCTATACTAGAAGTGCCTGTCAGTTGTGACTGTCAGTTGTTACTGTCAGTTGTGGCTGTCAGTTGTAGCTGTCAGTTGCGCCCGACAGCGGTAGTGTCTCTATCAGAGCCAGGTAGCGCCACACTCACAGCGGGCCGGGAAATGTTTGATCGACAAGTGAATGACTTACTGGGAAGTACTATTATTTACAACTATTATTTGTTTATATTTATTGCGTTATGTAATTACTATCTATAATCGTTAAAAGAGTGAGATTGGAGAGTAAGATTTGGCTGACAGTTGAGATTATTATGAAGGTTTATTTTTTGCCATTTTGGTGCAGAATCCTAAAAATCAAAAAGTTGTCACGCAGCCAGCGCAATGTCGACTGTTTCGTTTTCAAGCAAGTTATAGTTTCGCATCCTATTTTATTAAACTATTAATGCGTGTCTCCTGCATATGTTCCAAAAACTTCTACTCAAAACATTGTTTCTCTACACTTTATGGGCGGAACACGTGCAAGAGACCCGACTCAGCAGGAAAAACGTCTAATAAACGAGACAATGTTTTGTTTACATACTTTTTTTTATGTGATGTTTTTGAAAAATAGAGGCTGGACACGCAGAAAAAAAAATGTGAGCCGTCACGGGACGCCTGGCAGATGTGAAACATCGACATTATTTTGAAAGTAATATGCAGAACACAAAACCGTTCGAAAATTGAAACTCAATTAGGTACGCGCGTCGTCATTTATTTATTTGCTTGAATACTGCACGCCGTGGCGACGCGTCGCCACGGCGTGCGTCGCCACGCCAGAAATCGGTTTTACGTGCGCCAATAGATGTTTCACATCAATAATACAAACAATGAATCAATAAAAAATCAAGTTTAGGAGAATCAAAATTGTGTGAAAATTAGACGATGAGCTACATTTTAAAGCGTCATTTACAATCCAAAAGTTATCTCGCTAACATAGAAGCCCTACCCGAAACCTGCTTGAGAAGCGGAGCGCACGAATGTACAATAACACGAGCCACGATAATTATCTCGCCGACTGATTGGCAATCTGTCACCGATGCACCCGAGCGCGCCGCTACTGTTGCCGAGTACGAGTACCTACTAGTGCCACCGGCAGCGCTGCGGGCTTTGTCGCGATCATGCTGACATGTCAAAGTTTGGATGCTTTTGAGTTTGGATGTTTGCGGTGCAAGAACGGCTACATGGATTTGGATAAAGTTTGGTATGAAGCTAGTTTATAACTTGGATTAACATATAGGCTACGTTTTATTCCGGAAAACGTGAGTGAAAACGCCGAGCGCTACTAGTATAGATCTACTTTATAAAGCGATAGTCTGTAAAAGGAAAGTTTGATTTCATTGATTGCGAACGCTGTCAAATTTAATCGCATTAAATGGATGAAACACCCTAAATTTGGCTTTATCTACCATAAAGTCGATTATGATAATAATCATCTAACCTTTCTAATTTAAACCCGTAAGAATATGAATTTTAACTGTTTTTAAGTAAATAAGGTGGATTTTAGATTGGGTATGTTCATTTATCACATGCTAAACTAATTAGAGCGAACTAGAATTATATGCATGTTTTTTTATTGCAATACCCACTAGCTAATATCCGGGACTTCGTACTAGGCGCAGTGCAGCTCGGCTTTCGGCCTCGCATATATTAAGTTTTGAGCAGACCGGTCCAGCAGTTCTCAAGTGATGCACTTTACGCATTTTACTATAGAGTTTTACTACTCTTAAAAACTACTTAAAACTTAAAGTCATTGCTTGAAATGCTCTGACACCTTCTGTCTGACGTAAAATATTGACGAAAACAACACGAAGAACTTTAATTCGTGATTAATATTAAGCAGGCTTTATAAGTAAGGTGGTGTATTTCATCTTGGACGTATTGTGTAAAAGAAACTGGCAACAATTTTACCTCAAACATAGTTCAATTAAGACGTCACCATTAGCCGCTTCGACCTTTATCAAAATTTACCTGTTACATTAATATGTTACGTGACCCGCGAGGAAAATAATTACAATAACTTGATGTAAAAGTAGCCTCTCGCTTCATTATATGCGTCACTTCGTTTCATTCGGCCGACAGATAAATAAATATTTTTCCTCAAGACATTCGCCACGAGCTAATACACGTGCCAAAAAGAAGTTATCCATTAGCAAAGCCAAGTCAGATATTCTTCATTTATTTAGCATCACAAAACAAAGTAAAAGATTAATTATTCATTATCATTAACAAACTGTTTCCCGCTAGCTATAATCTGGGTGTCTTCAAGTCGCGAGTGAATCGGTTTCTTCTAGGCAAGCGTGCTCCATCGTACACCGCATCGTTGCTTACCATCAGGCGAGATTGCGGTCAAACGAAATGAAACGTGAACGTGAAATTATCATTCAATAGTAAAAAAAAAACATAAAGCAAACGAAACAGCCGCGCGGCCGCGAGTAAATATGGGAATGGAATAAATACAGATGAGAAGCCGATCGGAATGAAGTGTGCTGTTTAATCTGCTGGAAGTAATGCGAGACGGTAGGGCGAGCTGGAGTGGTACTACTCGGTGTAGAACATTACACCTGTCCTGAATATATATTTGTGTTTAGAGTAAAGTCGAATAGCTTTACTGTCAACTAAAAAATTATAAGAATAAACTAAGATAAGCGGAATTACATTCGATAGTACAAGGGTAAGAAAAGTCGATAGTAGCGAAGCGTGACAGTTTCAGGTGAAGGATGTCACAGAGTATTTTTATAGAAACAGGCAGCTACTGGCAGCTATTCAGTTTTTCAACTTTTGTCCGTCTCGCTATAGGAATAATCTTTTGCTAGTACTTTGAGATAAGGTTCCCAACGATACTCTCTTGTGCTATTAATTAAGTAACTGGTTTTTAACCAGTTTTACAATTAAAATTTACATACCATTTCTAATGTAAGTGTAGTTTAATTACCTATTATTTTTAGCGCTTTTAACCAGCAATCAATTACACAGGTACAATAATTGCCAAGCTAAAATTTGCTCGTTACACAATTAAAATAGGTATACAATATGTCCGGTTTCCGATGTCCGATACTTTAAGGGGTTAAAATGCAATTAATTTTATCGACAAATCACGGGTTTTTTTTATTTTTCTCATCATCTCTTATTTTATTTTTTTTGTTTTATTTCATTTGCTGGGGTATGCGCGCTTTTCAAGTACGTATGTTTACACTGTCATAGCTCCTAAACTATCTAACTCACAGTTAAGATTTAAATGTACATTTATAGCAAATATCCTGTATTATTAAAAAAATAAATAAATAAAATTGGTTAAATTGGTTTTTTTTTTTAAACTAATAATCTGAAAAAAAAACATCAATTTGTTGTCCAATTTATTTTTTTCAAAAATTATTTTTAATAATACTGAAACATTAAAAAATTAAAATTTGAATCTAGATTTATTGTCTACACTATTAACTAACATTTGAGACCACTTTTGTGTTTGTAAGTCTTCTACTTGGGTAGATATTGTTAAATTAATACAAGCACCTATGCTTCGCTAACAATTTTTTTTTAAGTGCTGCCATTTTTTTATTGATGGAAAAAAATAAAAAAAATCCGTGATTTGTCGATAAAATTAATTGCATTTTAACCCCTTAAAGTATCGAACATCGGAAACCGGACATATTGTATAATACACAAGTGTAACTAAACAGAGAGGAGCATGACACTGCCAGCCGCGGCGCGGGTTCTAATCCAGAAATATTTATTTTATTTTGAACTTCTATTATTACAGGGTTATTCATAAGGGTATGCTAAGCCGAAAAGGGCTCATAGTACTCATCATTATGAACAACTTTTACTCAACCCAAAATTCGAGAAAAGAAATCAGACATTTTTCTATGGAACAGCTGATTTTTTTTCGCGAATTTAGGGTTGGTCCCATAGTAAAAGTTGTTCATAATGATGAGTACTATGAGCCCTTTTCGGCTTAGTATACCCTTTATGAATAACCCTGCATATTATATTATATCTATTTTATTATTCATTGATAGGCTTACGTTTGTCCACCATCTTAAATTTTTTCTTCATTTTCATTTTTTCTTTCATTTTCGATTCATTTTTTTTTTGCATAAAAAAAATCGCATTGTAGAAGTGTTTTATCCTGATTAACACATATTCTACTTTTTATTCCCCAAAACCAACGGTTCCTGTATGATAGCAGCTAGTTATTTATACAAACTGTAGAGTAAACAGAAATATATATTATATTAGTTCACTTCAACGGCTGACAGGCTTTTACTGTTAGTAATGAATGTAGAAGCCACTTCCATCATCAGATATCGTTCACTTTACGACTCCGATTTACCGTCTACCGCGTAACTCTACCCAGGCTGGGACCCTATTCTTGAGCGTTCGAGATTGTGTCCGTCAGTCTCACGCTCAATACAATTCTGATGAGAGCGAACAGTGACCGAGATAACATCTCAATAGATCAGAATAGGGTCCTGTAGTCTATCTAAATTTAGACATCTTGAGACCTGTTTAGGTAAATAGGCACTATGGCTGCGAGTACTAGGGCTGTGGTTTTGCGAATTGTTAGGTACCGTTCTACCGCCGCGCGCCGCGCGCCGCCTAACTTGAATTTTGATGAAAGCTGATCTTTGAAATCTGCCTGACTCCACACCACACAGACACAACGTGACAACAGTAAACTATAAGCTAGGGTCAAACGCACTGGTTCGTCTCAGTCACAGACTTGAATCTTCTTACTAATATTATAAAGGTATGTATGTTTGTTACTAATGAACGCTGAAACGGCTGAACGGATTTACATGAAATTTGGAATGAAAGTAGCTTACACCCTGGATTAACACATAGGCTTTACTTTACTTACTTTTTATCTCGGAAAACGTGAGTAAAACCACGGGGCAGCTAGTAATGTATTATATATTGTTTAATGTCCTTCTCATAACCTAGACTCCATAGTAAATATAAAATTCAACTTCCAATATTAGTTAAATAAGATTCCGAATATTGGCCTAACTATAGCAAAATAAACTGAAACCCTTCGGGGAAATTAACTGCGGGTATTCTACCATAGATCGACGAAGTACAGGTGAGTCAGTTACGTATCTAGAATGAATATAAAAACTACTGATCTGCGGCCCTGTCCGAACTTGTTGTTGGAAAAATGACTTAAATAAAAAGTAAGTATAGGGCACTACATAATACCTGGGATAAAAGTTGTCTCCATTCCAAATTTCATCATTATAAACAAACATACAAACACATTTGCGTATTAATTCAATCAAACTGACGCATTTTTGGAATTCGAATCAAATTAAATGAAATATGATTATTTTCAGATAAAAAATCAATAGAGTTAGGAATATCACAATCATTAAATTATATTAAAATCGAATGAAAAGAAAAAAGAAGTTATAATAATAAAAAGTATTCGTAAGTTTATGTTAAAATATTTACCAGCGCGAAAAAACGCTTTTTAAAATTTTCCTCGAGCTAGGTCCCTGCCATACATTGTGCAAATACTAGATGGTCGTTAAGTTATTCATATCATGCTCATATTACCTAATGGAAATGAGTTGAGAGCGAGTTTCAACCGCACGTGCGGGCTGACTGAGTAGTAGTGACAACCGCTCTCGGCTGAGAGGCCGCGGGTTCGAATCTTACAAATGAAATTTAGATAGGCTTTGTGATATCATTTGCTTTGGTGAATAAAGCATAAATGACTTATTCTAGAGATCAGGTAACTTAATAAGACCGGACAAGTTTTCTATTGACTATTGCGTAGCTGACCGCCAGTAGCTTTTTTATGTCATAGATGACAAACAAGCAAACGGGCCGCGTAATGGAAAGCGATCTCCGCACTAGTTTTAAGTGTTAGGATATTTTTACTTGTAATTTCTGGTGTGAAAAATAAAATAAAGAGCTTATCTATCTAGTAGCGGTTAACATTATCTAGCTAAATGCCAAATTTCATATCGCTAGTTTTTATAGTTCCTGTGATAATTGGCTGTGATATACAGACAGACATACTCCGAAGTCTCGCCTTAAGGGTTCTTAAGGGCCTTAAGGGAGGTTCTGAACCCTAAAAAACGATTAAAAACTCATCAAAACGAATCAAAGGAACTAATGTTGCGAAATGAGCTCGTATGTTATTAAAGGAGTTGGCTGCGAGGAAGCTGAGCTTGCTGCCATTTAGATGGAACTTAGCGAGCAGAGCCGGGAACAAACGGTGTAGTGCTCTGTAGGACGTCGCCTCGCCACTCATAGTGTCAGGGCTGCCACTGGCTGTGACATGTATTTATGTTAATACTAGTGTAGGTGTTGCTAGATTAAGCAGTTATAAGCATGGCTATAAAGCCAGGTTCCTCAGGCAAGTTGGTGGTAAAACGCAGACTTATACACGTCAAAAAAAGTAGTGTTACCATTATTATGGTAGGGGATTTGCGGTCATCTGAAAACTTCAAAAGGGTGGAAAGAACGTGGAGCCATACATTTGAGAAAATCTGCTATAAAGGATGGAAATACCGTCCTTGACGAGCTTGCATTTGGATTATATTTAGACTACAATAATTAGGTGTTAACACAACAAAAATTTCTGATCATGATAGCACCCAAATTGATAACGATAAATATACATAATTATCATGATAGTATTTTCTAACTATGTAAATAGAATATTGTTTAGGCAAGTAAACAAAAATAGTCGTGGACAATCGCAAGCTTATTAAAAAATATTAAAATGGTTATTGTCTTATACTTGAACTAGCAACCCTAAGTATCCAGCAGTCGGCAGTAGCAAAGTTGGCGAGTGTAGTGCACACAGAGTGCACACACTTGTGCCCGGCTCTGCGCTGCCTTTATTAAATCTATTTAGTTTTAATATGCGCTGTTGGCTCAGCTCTGGAGGCTCCACTCGACTCATAATCTTAGAATTATTCGCGTTTACTTCAGCTACTGTTTAAAGTCATTTCTGTATGCATGGTATTTGCCCGGTGCCTTCAAATCACTGCGGCTACTTTCAGACTTCGCTATAATAAGTTTTGCAACAAAGTTCAGTATTACTTGGTGATATTAATTTTATTTATAGTTTGACAGCACGACAATAAGGGGTCATTCATTAAAGTTAATTACCGGACTGTAGGTATATTTATTGACAGTGTATTTACTTTAATATGAGCAGCCAATTTAGTGCATATCTACAACCATCCCATTCGTGCGGATTTTTACATTCTAATAACGGTTGACCATAGAAGAACCATTCAGCAATATTGCTTTTATATCATTCATTATGTTCACATCATCACGTTCAGGCTCTATGCAAATAAGACAATGAAATTATGTTTAAACGTCGTAGCCATCGATATGAAATTTAAGTATGTAACCTTTTTTCATGTCGATGGTCGTAGCGCTGTCTGAAGAAGCACTAAGACATATTAAATTAGGATCATTTTCGTTTCATTTCATCTCGTTGCAGACATCACAGCTCGCATCAGTCGGGCGTCACACATCACAACGACTCTTCCAGCCCGTCGACTAAGATTCCTATTATATTTTCACTGCGCAAGTAATGTTTTCTGAAGGCAGTTCTGTATTTTTATATCAGTACCTTGTTCATTTCTTTTGATAGTGAACACCGCTAAAAGAACTGAAAGGAATATAGTACATTATTTTCTCTCTATTTCGCGAGTTCTCGCGATACGCGCCATTGTATTTCTGAGCGGTGGATATTTTTTCAGACATGTTATTACGCCATTTGTGATCATTCACAGTAATTGTCGTGATTTCCACTGAACTATAACTTTCTGAACCTTGAAAAAATACATTTTCTCGTCAACTAAGGCAGCTAAGATAATATAATTAATAGTAATTTCTAGTAAAGCCTGTAGAACATTTTTTTTTTCTTGAACGAGTTCAAATAAGATCTTTCATTTACTGCATCGAACTCGCGACTTAGTTTGCCCAGTCAGTTTTCGAATGGGGTGACCGCGAGTGCTATTTACAAGTGCGCTACCATGGATTGGATGACCTTCTATTCATTTCAGATACCTTCGGGTGGCCTGAAAACTCTAACACTCAGCCACTCAGCCTATACGAAGTAACTTACTTCTTTACTTCACTTAGTACACTGATTCTACAAAGTTAGGTGAAACAAAGCCATTCTAGAAGCGGAGACCTGATTCCGAAACAGCAGCACCAAGATTAGATAGACAGAGCTTCTCTAATCCCAACCTAGAACAAATAGGCAACTCTAATGCACGCGTCGCAGGTGTTAACTAGTTTAATGAGCTGGATTCCCTCGCTCCCTCCACAGTTTGCAGGAAATACGTTACCCTCTTTGAAATACGATTCTCTACTTCAGACCTTTACAATTTCAACCTGTACTAATAGAACTGCTACAAATAATTAAAATGGAAAGAGAAGAAGCCAAATGAATAGACTTTTGAAATTGTCGACCTTTGATGAAGTTATCGCATACCTTTGAAGAAATCTCCCAAATGATTTTGGAAGCTAGATGAAAAGCAGTATCTTTACATCTCGATTTAAATGGGAATTCAAATGAGCCGTTATTTTAAACAAAAGGAATTACGAAGATATTTGCGTACTGTTTCGCGAGATTAGGCATGTAGATTGCATTCTGACCCTCGTCACATTGCGTGAGCTACATTGCGTTTGGTGGCAGCCCTGGCCGCTATTCTTCCGAGTGAGATATTCTCTCGGTCACAGTCGCTCTCATTAGAAATGTCATGCGAGTGAGAGTGACGGAGATAATCTCGGTCGCCCAAGAATAGGTTCCTGGGGTTTGTTCTAAGCCAGTAGAGAATATTTCGGTAGCTGTTTCATTTATTAGACGTGCTGTGAGAGTCACTGAAACCGTGTCAATTGCGCCAGAAAATGTTGCCGGAAGCGTGTCGCCCTCGGTAGCCTCCAATTGCCCTTTAAGGCCACAGCTTGGACAAACAAGTAAAGGATGTGGAATGCCTTGTTGCGGAGCCTTTAGACGTTAAATAATAGACGCATTATTGAATCAATCAAAATTATGTTTTATCCTCGTAATCACTTTAGTAGTGCCAGTAAATTTCGTACTACTATTTTACTTTACTGGTCAAAATCACGATCTGCAGCATTACTTTCGCATGTTTATATAAACACACAATTTCCCTTATTAGTATTGCACCAAAAGCAAAGAAGCAAATAAAAGGCTCCGACGACCGCTTCATGGTACTCGATGATAAAGAATTCTCCAATTATATAATTGGTCCACAATTGGTCCGAGGGTCCGGACTGAGGTCCGAGCTGACGAGGGTGCTCCGCCGGCGGGACGTGTGCTGACAAAACTCACCCGATTGTGTACGGATATTGATTTGACATCGTTGATACAAGAAGCCGGATAGATGTCAAGTGGCTTGAGTTTGTAGGCCGGTCATATTTAATTGTGTTTTTATTGTCTGTGATAGGCTTGCGTTTGACTTCTGTTTTGCCTAATAACAGAAACTAACTAATATAACAGAAAATAAACTACCTTTGCCTAATTTGTCCAAACTAGTCAAGCCGTTTTAGCGTGAAGAAGTAAGAAATATACAAGGCTTTTCATCCCCTCGAAGGCAGCTTCTAAACACTTAAACCATTTAACATCTCGATAACTACACACATCTACTACATACATGCTTAGTTCCTTAACTTGAGATATGCCTATTTGTGAATTAAAAATAACCAGCATACTGAAGTACTTTCTGGTTTTGAAATGAACCATAAAGTCATTCCTCTCTCAAAAATGACCCCAATTTATGGCACTCAATAATTTATTACGCCCCACCTTATTAGCATAATGCATAGAGTTGACCATTACTAGATGAAGGACGGCGCAGACGGCTCCTTAGCTTATAACTCACTTTCAATACGGTACGACGACTTCATAAATAAGACTTTACGGAGTGTAAAGTGAGACTAGACAGTTATAGCTCGTTACCGACGCTAATGTATAGTTATTTGTTTAGAAATTTTAAAAGTTTCGTTCAAATCACGCTTGGGCCTGATATATGATCATTGCTCAAGCCTTGAATTTATGTTAAACGATCTGTTAAATAATAGTGTGAAGTTTTTTGAAGATATTGCAGAATAAGGTACTGTACAGACTGGACAATTTTCTGAAGAGTACGTCTTAGGGATTTTCTACACAGAAAGTGGTCACGCGTTCAAGCGTTTGGCGTTCGGTTCCGATACGATACGGTAACGTTACATACACTTGCCTTTACAGCCGGCATTGTAACTAGAACGCCGAATACTAGAATAAGTTACCGCTTTCTCTGTACACAAACCCAAATTTAGCCACAATAGTAAATGCAGTGCATTCTTGCAAAATTAGTTGTGAATTTTTAATAAAGAAAAAGATATCTATCAGTAAACAGTGCCTCTATATTTTATAACTGTCACAGCATGCATGCGACTTTATACTCGTACATCACATAGACAAATTTGTTGTATCCATATTTAGTTTCGTATCCAACCACCGAAGTCGGATTGGTATCCAATCCATCTTTTGGCCAACTACGAGTATACATTATAAATATGTATTGTCATTGACATTGAAAGCCTACAATGACTCAACGTTTCCGCCGCGTCTCCAACAGCACAGCGAGGATCACTGAACCCCGGTTATTTCGGTCCGAATGACACAGCAACGAACATCTTTAAGTGGCAATTTCCTTAAACCGTTTTATACACATTATATAGCCACATTCGCGAGTTAATCGACTGTAGTCTGTGTAGGAGTTTTATTGACTTTCCACAATCGAATTAGAGACACCTACGCGGAAATTCAATTTAAAAAATAATTACACGAAGCGAACGGGTCGGCGCTAAATTGATTTAGACGAGGGAAGATTGAATTGCTGAAGACAAATTTATCTTGGAGCTTGTTTGAAGTGGCGACTCGATATATTCATAGTTTTGATAGATAGATACGAGTAGATAGACTCTTTATTGTTCACACCATAAATTACAAACAAAATGATAGGATTGTTGGTGGTATATTTTGTACTTTAGTATTTTATATGTTTTTTCCTTTATTGCACACCCCGTTTTTCTTATTTTTTATGTACTCTCCATCTTAAAGTTGCCTGAAAGACATCGTTTTTAGCGGTAAGGTCGCCAGTTGCACTATAGTTTCAAATATTACATTATTTTTGTTTGGAATTTCTGGGGTGAACAATTTGGAGTTTATCTATCTATCTAACTTGATGAAATGTAGGTAATAGGCAAACTTGATATTGCTGTTGGCAAATAAGATCCAGAAGAAACTAAAGATTCTCATAGCTAACAAATGAGACAGTTCTACGACTAGTGAGTCAAAATGATGCGTGAAAACCGGTTCCTCGACCACCCGCAGAGATTAATCACTAAAACCTATAGACAGTAAGTTCCCACTTTTCGGCCCTCTGTCACCAAAGTCTGAACTTTACATCAGAATTACAGCTTTGTTTTTTCCGCTCCGTTAATTTACGAGATGAAAGAAGGGTTTGAAGGAATTGTGCGTCGGAAATAGCTTCATTGTTTGTTGGTGACGCGATTATGCGGAAAAACCGCTTTTTGTACCGTGATTGGCCGGGAAATTATACCCTTTGTACGTCTTATACGTCAGTCAGGACGGTAGGAGTATAACGTCTGATCTTCTTGGTATTGGTTTTGTCTTGCAGTTTGTTTGGTGGGCAATCACACTAATAATATAAATGTGGAAGTTTGTCAGTTTGTTTGTTACTCTTTAACACTGAAACGGCTGGATAAAATTATTGTAGTTTAAATTTGAAATAGAGGTAGCTTATACCCTGGATTAAGCCATAGGTAACTTTTCGTCATCATCATCATCATAACCGCGCGGGTGAAGTCACGAGGCGCAGCTAATAAAGTCGTATTTTATTATTTTCTATTCTATAACTACGTATATAGTCTATGGATACTAAAGAAGTATTAAATAGCTGATAAGAAGAAAAACCCAAACGAAAGCTGTGCCTAAGTATCTTCAATGGGATCAAGCAGCCAAGTAATCACTTAAGGAGATTTGCGGCGTCCGCTGAGGGATCTCGAGAATCTGTCTGTTCCCGGAACTGCCTCTTAAACGGCTTAGCATTTGTACAACACTGGCTCGTTTGCTGACAGATCCGATGAAATCATTTTATCACTTTTTCAGATTAGTTACTCGGAGTCCATTTCGTTTCACACTAATTAATATAATATTCCTGTGAGCACTGATTTTACCCTTGTATTGGAATTTGCTAAAAACGCGCGGCTAACTTTTCACATAAATCGGTTTAGGCGTTTTTAAACCCAATCGTTCACATGAACTAATTTCACAGCGATTCTTTCTCTTCGCTAAGACATCTACTTTTTCTGTGAACTGAAATGAGGTTTGACAGCTCGAAGTGTCTTTCATACACTACACCTCCACTACGTACCGCTTTATCAAATAAAACACTTTTAGTCTTATAAATAAAATTGTGAATGAATTAAAAAAGAATTAGAGTCTTGTTCTACACACTTCAAAAGGTTGTGTAATACGAATGCGTATGAAGCAAAACTCTTTGTATCCATTATCAAGTACTATCGAAATCAAAGGAATCGATTGATTTCGGAAGCCTCAGCGAATTTTCATCTCCGATCAGACGAGGTCGGTGTTTCAATCAGTGGTGCCAATCGAGATAAGTGCGCATTTACATAGGCTATAATATCGCCGACGATATTAATATATCAAAATGTTAAATGTAACAAACATGTCATCTACTTACTAACACGCTTTTATTAGTTTCACCTGTATGTTCGTAACCGACCCTTTTGGACTCGATTTTGCCCAACTTTGAACGATCAGATTTAATTCAAACTTTGCACACCTGTCAAAGACCGATGACAATGCGTGTTTTTTAGTTTTTTAAACTATATATTTTTGTACAGTTATCGATGTTGCTGGCGATCAAAGTTCTGTCCTTTTACTTCTAATCCTTAGGCGTAGAATTAAAATCGTGAGGTGGTTCCTAACGCGTAAGAGTGGTTGCAATGGTAGTCGTGTGTTGTCTCGCTCGCTCGCATGGTGCGTGTAGTTCACACGAGCAGGATGGCACGCAATGATCATTGCTGTTTGAATTACTATTTAACTTTGACAGCCGCTATTTCACACTATTCCGATAGAATTCGACTGAATCGCTCGTGGAAATGTGCTCTAACTAAGATCGACAGTACATTAGGACAGTCGTAAACAACGCGCACTGTCTGTGTTGATAACGTACTTTTAGCTCCATTAGCTGGCCACGACGGAGATAGAGTAAACATTAATATAATAGTATCAGTTTGAAAGTTAAAAGGTGAAGCCAGCATAGACATCACGGACCTTCCACATATCGTAGACTATGTACTAATAATCTTTTGGACTATTTAAAATAACTAGCGAGTTCCCGGAATTTGTTATCCGATGTTGGAGTAGCTTATTCAAAATGAGTAAAACTAAAACAATTTAATTGGTTGTGTAGTCAAATTGAACCATCTAAAACCACGTCTCAACATGGTCTTAATAAAATATACCTATTTCACCGAAGAATCTTGACTTTTGAACATTTCCTGCAACGTTATTTACAACTATAATAAGACTGTCAGTTCACCGGAGGAACTATAACGCTCCTGGCTTCAGTTCCTTGGCGTTTATTGAACGTGGAGTGGCTTCTTATTGTATTGTTGAAAGGATCGTTTGATTTCTGACAACAAGCAAATTAATTTTGAACGTTAACTAAAAGACAATTGTAGTTATTTGACTTATTTGTTGATAACGTGGCTAGGCTGGGAGATGAAAGGTGGAGTAAGGCAGTGATAGAGCGGTTGCCGAGACAAGGTTGCGGCAACAAGATGGGTCGACGTCATAGAGTCGCGGGTCGAACCTGGACCCGATTGGCATCTGACCGAGATGGATGGCACAACAGGAAAGAGGCCTATACCCAGCAGTGGGAGACAGAAGACTGTGAATGATGATGATGATTATAAATTAATTTGATTTACTGTCTATAATTTTATTTACATATATTTACATCTTAAATTTAAAATAAGCTAAAATAAAAAACTAAAATAACTAGAACAAAGAAATTTACACTTTCCTGTCGACGCCGCTTCCACACGGACACTGATGGCGTTCGACAACCAGCAGCTCCCAACCGGAGACCAACACGGCAACACGGAAGCTGCTATTGTCGAGCAGTGTCCCAAGGTTGGCAGAAGGAAGGGCGTGGAGCCACTGCCCAGACTCATGTTCTGCAACAGCAAGCCTTGCGTGATTCTGTTCACTGATAGAATTTTGGATCAAATCACGTTGAACACTCTGTACCAATGGAAAATCCCACAGTATTTGTAGTTTTGGTTCCTTAATAATTATATTTTCCTTATAATAATTTGATTGATTATTATCAAACTTTCTAGTAAAGAGAATTCCTGTTCTACGCCTACGATTGAAGAAAACAATTCGTAGTATTCTATTTGAAAGACAGTTCTTATAACAAACCTACGCTTTCTGTTAAGCGACGTGGTTAAAGATAGAGCACGGATGTTTTATGGATAGCTCGTCTAGAAAATTTAGTCTGTCCTAGAAAAACCCACGGCATAAATGACTGAAAACAAACAAGAAGACACGATGTTCCTAAACTAATTGACAAACACAAACTCACACAAAAAATAAAATAAATTAACCATTTATTCAAATAAAACATTCCTTTGAACATTTGACTATAATTCGGTAAAAATCTACAAATGAAGCCACTTTCTTCAAAATTTTGATGTAAACTTAAAATATACCTAAAAAAGGGCCCTGATACTGTCGGAGGTAAATATGTTAATGGAGGAATACTTCAGGCTTTAAAAAAAACACAAACTAAAAACGTTTTATACACTAATTCGAGGAAAACATTATTGACTACCAATTATTAGTGTTTGTCTTGTAAATGTTATTTTTTGGTAACGAAAAACTAAATATACTATACCGCATCGACCCGTTCTTGAACCGGTCTCCTATTACAGTCAGTAAATAACACAACTTCGTTGTTTAGTCTACAAAAGTAACTAAGCCAACAAAACTTGTACCTTGTACTCGTACGTAAGTTAAAGTTTCCTATCATGAAACGACCCGAATAAATCCAATAAAGAACCTTAAAGATAAACAAGAACCGTAAACTCCGTCCGAAGACTAAACTGAGGTGTCGAACCGCTGAGTAGAAAATACAGAGAGACAGCTCGAATAGAAAAATGTTCACTCACGCCTCACCGATTAGGTATTAGTTACTACGTAATCTCAGGTTATGCCGACAGCTGTGACTAGGACGACGGCCAGGGTACTTCTATGGAAATTCCAGTGCCTACCGCTAGCTGCGATGTTTTGACGTGATAACGTCTTATAATTCGATGGAGCCGGGTGCAAGTACGAAAAAACATGACGCATGAGGCGTTACCTCGCTCTGAGTGAAATTGTGATTTCCTATATTCTATTATATTTTCCTATTTGTCAATTACTTTTGTACCTTACTTAAATTAAATTATATATAATATTATAATATAAATATATAATATTGTTAGCGGACACGACTATTTCTTAATAAAAAAAACACGGTATTGCTAGTGCAAAAAATGCATAATTATTCAAATTACTTTTAAATTGATAATTCTACGTTTTAACAGTAAGGTAGGAGTGATGTTGACGGTTCAGCGGTCGATCGCAGAAAGAGGGCGACGTTGGTGCCGTGTCGCCTTTTATCGGTTTTCGAGTGGTGGGGCGAGGTAGCACGACAAAACGGCGTCTCTCCTAACAATATTATGTATAATTTAATTAAATTTAATTTAATTATAATTATATTAATTTATTAAATTTAATTAAATTAAATTAAATTAAATTAAAATTTTCCTTTGAAAAATGAAACCATTCTATCAGTATTTGCTTATGACGTCACGTTAAACTATCGTCAGTAAACCGACTTTACAGACTACCGATTTTTTTTAATCGATTTTGCTTCCATTTGACCACCATGTTACCGACGGTGAGCAATGATTATCTACGAGCACGATTGCCTAGAATTAACCGACTCATCGCTATTAGAAATGAGAAATATTCTATTGACCTTAAACAACATTAAATGTTACAGGTACCTAATTTACGAGATTACCAAGAATTAATCGACATTTTATAGCGATTCCCAGTAGCGCTCACAGCATTCTCTTTATGAGTATAGTGCTCTTAATAGTTTTCTCTCTGTAAGTATTCAACTCTGCGATTGAACCGACGGTAAGTGACCAAACTTGCGACTTAAGAGGCTCTTCAAATAGAACTACTTGAGTACAGACTTCAGAGTTTGTTCTAGCACCTATTAGCACCGTAATACCTGCTCGTACTTGTTCTGGGATATACGACTACTGTACTCGTACGTGTACTTGTATCACAAATCTGACAATAGATATTATAAACCTTTTGTGATTTGTAGTTGTATGTATTAGTAACCATTAAGTATTTACAAACAGGAAACTTCTAAATTAAGTATTTCGTTAAATGACAGGAAAAATTTAAATCAAAAATATAAAAGTACATACATCGACTATAAAGTCGGATGTTTTATTGTTAATATTTAATTAATGAAGATAGATAAAAATAAAATTCCAGAAAATTTCCAGAAATTACAAGCAAAGGTAACACTTAAAACTAGTTCAATAACTGGCGATCTTATCACTAAGAGCAATTTCGTCGCTCTCTCTTCTTTCTCTTGTGTAGAAAGTTATTGATGTACTTATTGAACAGCCTAGGTAGGCTTAACTGGACTTTATTATTCGTTTAAAGATATTTAAAAAAAACTCGTTCTACGAAGAAAGTCTTTGTCTACAATTTCAAATCTCAACATCTATTCAAACGCCTATCTGATACCAGATTTCTCCATTTCAAAGCAAAAGGACCATTTCAGATGGTCATTCGAATGTAAAACACTTTCAGAGCGACTCGATTGTCATAGAAACCAGTACTTACTGGTATTGGCCGACGTGGACCGGTATTATCCGCTTATATCTGGTTATATCTAGTTATTTCTGGTTATTTCCAGGCAAATGGAGCTTGTGCATTTGAACAGGTAATATAGAGCATGCTACAGCCAATATTGCGTACCGCGGGGAGCCCTCGAAACTGTATTCGCTTTGCTCGTGCATCCGCAGCATTCAATTTATTATACTGCAGTATATGTACATTGGGTACACTTATAAACATCAGGTTTAGATATTGAAAAACATAATCCTACTCCTACTAATATTATAAATATCAAAGTTTGTATGAGTGTTTGGATACAAGGCCCAAGCAGGGTCCTTGGGCGTTATTTGTTGCTCAATCATGTACTCGTAAAAACAGCTGAACGAATTTGGATGCAATTTGGTATGAAGGTTGCTTAGACCCTGGATTAACATAAATAGGCTACGTTTAATCCCGGAAAATTTAGATATAACCGTGGGCGTAGCTAGTTTAAAATAACTTAAAAATACAGTTGAATTCAGTAAAAACTTAAACTACTTTCTTGTCTATTGGATGAACATAGTCAACTGACAGCTTTGTTAAAAAAAATTGTCAAACTAAAACTTATTTTGTTATTTAGATATTAAAGTTCACGTTTCTGTAACGAGCATATACCACATAATGTATACTTTAGGGTATTGGTGGAGCTTGCGATTTTAGGGGTTAAAAGTAACGGTATGGGAAGTCGAGAAAAGTTTCAATTTGTCGGGCCGGGTTCAAAGAGAATTCGCAGCAAGTTTGTAGTAGTTTGCAGTCGGTAGTTGAAGCCGGCGCGAGTTGTGAGTTATAAAGGTACATTCGGACTTTGTGAGTTAACTCGCGGCAGATCCACTCGCCTAACTTCACTTTTGAGTTTACCTTTTGCACTTTAAACTCAACTTAGCTTAAATATATTGAAATTCGGTTCGAATCTGATTTAATTGTAATATTGATTCGGCTATCTGGAATTTTCAGACATACTCGTACACGCAAAACAATATTTACACAAAATCACACTCGCTCAGAAACTAGAATTAAGCATGTATTGTATGTAATGTACTTAGGTACATATACAGGGTTATTCATAAAGGGTATTCTAAGCCAAAAAGGGCTCATAGTACTCATCACTATGGGACCAACCTGGCTGACTGATGGGACCGTTTGCCGGAACTGACGTCATCGAACACGCTGGATATTGATTGAGGAAAAACTGGAAGTAGCGAAAAAATCGTCTTATTTGGCTTTGATCTATAAATAAATAAGTTTCGGGCGTACCAGGTGGAATAATAAAATCGAGGGCAAAGATAAATTAGATATATTAGTAATAGGATTTTGGTAAAGTTTGTTGATCCTAACGCCGGAGATTTTGTATAAAACTGGCTTACTGAGGTTTTATTTGCAATTAATTATCACGCATTTTTAAAAAAGGTGCCTATGCAGGGTTATTCATAAAGGGTATGCTAAGCCGAAAAGGGCTCATGGTACTCATGATTATGAACAACTTTTACTACGGGACCAACCCGAAATTCGCGAAAAAAAATCAGCTGTTCCATACATTTTGTCGAGTGTCATTGACATTCTTCTATGGAACAGCTGATTTTTTTCCCGAATTTCGGGTTGGTCCCATAGTAAAAGTTGTTCATAATGATGAGTACTATGAGTCCTTTTCGGCTTAGCATACTCTTTATGAATAACTCTATATACATCGTTTGCTTACCATCAGGCGAGATGGCGGTCAAACGCAAGCCTATCATTAACAAAAAAAAAATCTATGTTAAGGCACGAATAAATTAAGATATACCTATTTCTGTATTTCTGTACGTGCCAATTTTTAGTAGTGGTAGGGCTCTTTTGCAGAACCCGCCTGGGGAAGTACCACACCTCTGCCAGTTATTCCACCGCCAAGCAGTAATGTGCAAACATTCCTGTGACGGTTGGAAGGGCATTGTTTCCAGTGAAATTACAGGGCAAATGGGAGATTAAACAACTTATATCTCGGGGTGACAAGCGCAGTGCTGTGCCGCGCAGGGTCTTGAATTCTGCGAGTTCAAAATTCTGGGTGGCGCAGACTTGTTATGGGCAAACGTGACGTTTAACATCAGGCGAGCGATTTGCTTGTCTCGTCACTCAATTACATAAAAAAAAAAACTTTTTATAAGAAAATATTTCGAAAATCTGTCTCATATTAAAATAAGCTGTAAACTTTCAGATCGTTACAAACTTACTTCCAGACACTCGTTAATTGAAGATCCACTTCTCCAGTTATTTGAGTTTTTTTCTTTCAAAAGCTTTAGAACCCTTGAAAGTGCTGAGTTCGCCTTCGCACCGAACGATACAGAATAAGGAGATTGTTATCGACACTTGAGAAGACGCCTGATAAGCCGGGATCAGCCGGATCCGGCCCTTATCAGCAGTATTTCTCAGCAGTATCGCTTTCCGATATGGAATCCAAATATTGGGCCCGAAAATGATTCGGTAAACAAAGCTTGTTATTTTTTGAAGCGGCTTTTGTTGTTATAATAACGCGACCGAGGTATCGAATTTAATTCTGAAAATAGACAAAACGAACGAGCATTACCGCGCGGTTTTTATGTGATGTAGGTAATGTTCACTAGCATTCGTTCGGTTCATTGTTTGTGTTCCTTTTTATAGTTTGTTCTCAATCAAATTTGGATAGTAGCTGAATTGCTTTTAGTTAATTTTCATGATGAAACACACACACACACGCACGCGTATGTAGAACTAATAACACACGTTCTTATGCAAATAAATATAAAGTACAGCGAGCTGCTCGTGCAACTATGAATATTAAAATCAAGAAAAAATATATTTACCTCGAAAATGTCCTTAGAAATTTAAAAGTTTTTAGAGCTTTTATTTCTGAATAGCGCCAAATATCTAGATATTTGGCGCTATTCAGAAATAAAAGCTAGCTCTAGCTCTTTCATATTTCATCCGACTTCCAACCCATAACAGCTAAACTGTGGAAACAATGTATTGTGCCAGTATCGGGGGTAATCCGACAGATGAATGTAACGCTTGCTGCGTGGCAGGCTGCCAGGCCGTGAATAATGCCGGCGCGGGCCACAAATCAAAACCGTATGGAAATGGGGAAAACTCTATTGGAAAGGCCGATATCAACCTCGATTAAGTGGATCTAGAACTCTATTAGGCTGATTTTCATAGGCAGCTAGCATAGGTAACCTTGGATTGAAAAAAAAAATTAAACATGTTGGAGTTTTATGAAAATGAAATAACGCTGCTACAGTGTAAAAGCGGCAAGTAAACTCATTTCCATCTAGTTATTATTTACTCATTATGATTCGCACCAGAAATTACTAACAAAAGGATAAAAACACTATTGCACCCACCGAAGTCGGATATACTAGATCGATGATTGTACCTAAACTAAAGCTTAAGAAAACCATGATCATGAGTATGACTATGTTTTTAAAGTTTGCTCTTATGGGACAAATTGTGGTTTGGTTAAAAATTACTGCGAGTAATATTACATTATTGACGAAGCCTTGGGCTAGAAGCTTTAGCAAATAAATAAATCTTATTAACTTAAGTCGCCTATTGTTCAAGTTAGATCCCTTATCAATACTGTACCAAACCTAGTAAATTGAAAGCTGAGCGGCGCGCGGCGTCGCCGACAAGCGCGTCCGACCGGGAAATTAGCAGCTCGATGCCGCAGAATAGACCAGAGTTACTATCTGACTTGCGAGTAACTAGCTGCATCATGGCTAAGCGTATGCAGAGACGCAGGTGACGCAGCACAGCAGAGATTTTGCAGGGCAGAGCAGGCGAGACAGATGTAGTGCGCAGAGCAGGAGAGATACATGTCTGCGTGGCACGTGCCCACGCTGCCGCGTACGCAGCTCTCAGGACGTTCATGCATTACACAATCTGAGTGCCTAGTGCGAATTTTTTTTCGTGTAGTTTACGTTAACGCGATTATTAACGCACTAGGCCGTGCCGTGCCGTGTGCCGTGCCGTGCCCTGCGCTGCGTAGACCTGCGTCACCTGCGTCTCAGCACACGCTTAACCCTAATGTCTAATCTACATCCCGACACGCGCCCAAGGGTCGTTGGAATTTAATCGGATATTGTACTAATATTAGTTGTGTTTATTGGGAGATGAAATTCTCATTAGACTAACGTTTCATAGTGGTCGGTTTTGTAGTCTGCCAGTGCGGTTAAGGCTGGGTTTGCTGTGATGCGCATCTTTGGCGTGAAATGATAAATAGATCAGTGAGCTTTTTATTGTATGTGCAAAGTAGATGTTTAGTAGAATAAACAATCGGAGGTAACTATAGTATCAAAATCGGCAGAACCAAAATTGCAACGAAAGTAAATCGCTCGTGAAAATAGTCCCTTAGAAAGGTGTCACGATAAACATCCTCAACACCCAGCCTGTATTTAAAAGGCTCCCGCCGCAATTTAACACCAACGTATTTGTTCAGGTGGCCCAATGAAAGAAGTAAACTTACCTAAAGGTTAATAGAAAGCTGTTAATAGAGTCTTAAAAGGTCGGCAGCGTATCCGTGACGCCTCCGGTGTACAGGTATCCATAGGCGACGGTGATCGCTTACCATCGGGCGACCCGTTTTCTTGCTTATACCGCACTGAGAAAAATGGCCGTCAAAATCCCGATGAATTCACCTGAAGTACGGAGCATACTGATAATCACCAAAAAGTACGATGTTTAGCACCAGTTTTTACGGTGACAACTATCATAATATATGGTTGTCAACGTAAAAATTTGTGCTTATCATCGTACTTTTAGGTAATTATCACTATGCTCCGTACTTTAGGTGAAATTTTTCTCAGTGCACCTATCGCGTAATAATACTACTTATAGCCTACTAATCAACTTAACTCTACGGGTGAGTTGGTGGCTAAGTTAGCAAGTTCGAAAGAAATATAAATTACACTGGAGAAAGCCTGATAAATTAAAACTTAGAGAAAGTGGAACTCGTTGAATGAGTTACAAATATTTGTTTGTTGATGATTAATCATAGACGTCGCAATACATTATCATTTAGATACTTAGAGAGTGGAAGATAAACGAGTTAAAATAATAGTTTCCCAGGTTGTAATCTAGAGCCTGCTCTAGTTGAAAAGGGCCATGAAACTAATATTAAACTAACTAACTGTTCCTACTGTATGCGACCCACTAAGATTCTGTGTCGGGGATGCCATATAAACCATACACAAAGACGTAGATAATTGATACCTGTCTTGTCACTGGCTGTGGGTCTCCAGCGTTTTATTTTTTATATTCTGCCCGGCTGAGAATCATCTGAGAATCGAATTTAGTGAAACCCTAAAATATATTTTTTCTTGCACTATGAAAAATATAGGAGCATGCGATTCATTTTTAAAGTTTACATTTACAGACTAAACTTTTGACCATAACTCATCTACAAACTCTACAATATCATCAGACGTGCTTTAAGAACCATTCAATTTTAAGACCACTAGAAACACAGTACCTAAAAGTAACTTAGTACTTAAAACACTAAGTTGAAACACCGCGACTAGTTGAGCCAAAGTTATACAAAATGGCGGATTAAGCGTAGTTTTTAATACAAACATCTGGGCCTAAACCAACCCCAGGCAGTTGACGCGAGTGGGGCAACTTTGATCGAATTGAGGTTTACTTTGTCCGCTAGTCTCTAGTCTATTTAGCTGCGACATCGGATCGCTTTGGGGACCTTTTAGCGGCGGGTTTAACTCGAGGTACGATATAGTGATGGAAATGGACTGGTGCTGGGATTAGTGGTGCTAATCCAGAATAAACTAAGGTTTGACTGGTGTTTATCTGGTCCCACGTATACTCGTATAAGCATTGCTATTCAGGTTGGCAATGCTGGCAGTTTACCGGGTACGCTGCCGACTGGCGATGGCTCAAAAGATATCTACAATCAACCTTTATACACACTAACGTTATAGATTCCAAAAATCTCAACCACCAGTCCAACGGAAGACCAGCGCGGGTTGTTTACGACCGGCATTATGCTGAGTTGAGACTGGTTTAAGACAAAAATAGTGTTCTTTCTTTTTTTTTTAATATTTAGTATGTTTGTGTTTATGTATATTTTTGTTTTAAATAAAATATTGTCTATTATTATTGTCTATTGTCAAAAATTACGAGTGAGTGTGTGAGGGAGCGTTTGTTTGTTGCTTCACGATGTAACGGACTTACACTTTGAATGGACATAATATATCCTACTTTTTATCCCGAGAAAATATGGATAAAGAACTTTAGGTTACAAATTAAGATTTAAATAAGGGCTCTATTGTATAAATATAGGTATAGTCAACAATAGCATAACTGTAAATATAGCATAACTAGAATTAAATACAGTAAGTACCCATTATGAGTGAAAAAAAGGTTGGGTTCAGATAGGAAGATTATCCAGTTAATTCACCCTACAGTAGCAATACTTCGATAATTTTAGGACTTATTACATCGCTCTGAGTCTATGAGTATCTATATATTTTGTCCTTAATCCATATATCAGTAAAAATATAATACATTTTTATACTTTGATTTGAGAAGATACGAATAACATAGGGATTCTTAAATTTTGTTGAGTGAACGAGTGTGGATAAGTACCAATAACTTCCAAACGGCCCTGACTGTTCCCGACCTCTCTAACAGTTTCCACCTTGTAAGGATGAAAGGAAGGTAGGTATGTAAGGAGATCGATTTCAAAAGAGCCGCTTGTTTTCGCGCTCTCTGCTATCATCCTGTCTAAACACGGCCTAACAATCGAATTAACAATTTAATTGTTCTAAGAAAACGCTGACTTAATGGTTCTCCTCATTCCGCTGTCAATTCAAAACTGAAACGTAGAGCTATCATCAATAATAGAGCACTTTAAGAGCATCAACACAACTCCTTGTCATGCAAATTTGAGCTTAAATGCTATCGAGACAGGTGAGATAGCAAAATATATGATTTCACGAAAATGGTAATGGATTGAATTAAAAATGATGATTTGCAATACGTTAGTAAGATTTGATGGTTTTAGATCATTGATTTTGTTACAGAAACAGTTTTTTTGGGCGAAACTAAAGAAAATAAAGACCTATGTACTCACGACTCTTAAATATTACAAGCTGTAACAGAACTTTCCACAAAGATGAAGATTTATTTTTATATTTTTCGCCGTAGATTTTTGTTGTAATTTTCATAAAAGCTTTTAAATCGAAAATTAGTAAGAAAATGGCAACCCCGTCACCCGACCTCGACGCGTCTCCTCTCTATAAAAAAAAAAATTGATGTTTGGCAAAATTTGCTGCTGAGCATTTTCTATCGAGTGAAAATAGAAAACGAATTACCAAAGGCTTTACCTCGCATACTTAGCTCATAATCCTTTTATTCTCTATTTAAAATGAATGAACTTTTGCGTGTGGATGAAACTTTTCAAAATCAAATTACAGTCAGAAATACTAAATGGGGCGATGGGGTCCAATCAGAATAATAATTGACACGGTTGAAAAATTTACGTAACAGAATAAATAATAGTTGGTCCTTAACTCATAGTTATAGTACAAAACAGAAAGTTGGAACTCAATCGAAAGCAGACATCATTTGTGAGTACCTATAGCTCAGCATAAATGGTGCACAGTCTACAGCCACAAGTGGCTGAGCGTTTAAAGTCGGAAACAGCAGCAGTTCTGGCTCTGTCGCGCGACAGCAGTGGCTGCGGTTTGTAACATATACCTAGCCCAGTGGCAGCGTCAAGACGTATGTCGTAGCCACAACGTGTGTAGCGATTACTTTATTCTGAAGCGGGCGAGGTCGCAACCAGCTTTGCGTGTGCGGCGTATCTCTACTAAATGAAATCGTTAAAAACTGCTTGTCGCTGACCTGTACACGTCACCGGCAGTCTATTTGCGCCTACTCAATAGTTCAAATACACAACAACATTTAGGCCTCTTTCCCCTTTGCTTTGTAACCTTGCCCTCCAAAGGTCACGGAATAACTCCGCTAATAGCCGACCGGTGCGCGGTGGATGGTTGATGGCCGGTCATAGATCCACTCCCGAAGGCCCCATAAACGCTTTAACGGCCCATATCAGCGCCAGGCATTTCTGTTGACATTCCATTTTCAAGGAAATACACTTTAATGTGGACCTTTCTTTGTGCCTATTTACTGATATTAATGGAGAACCGATAGGCGTATTACAGCATCGTATAAGTGTATTTTTCACAATACAGGGTTTCGTCGACTGGACAATAACGAATAGATTTTTGTAATTTTTTTAAATAAATAAATACGCATTTGACACCACCAACTTGCCTGTTGGTAAGCGACGATGTGGCCGAAGATGAAGCACTTAGATTTAGAAGATAATTAATTAGATTTTAAATTAATAATTGACCTTGAAAAGTCAAAGATTTTATCGCTCAGGGATCAAGGAAGCGTAGTCTGTTACATTCCCGGGTCGTGCGGATTAGAAACGTGAACTCGAAACATTTTGTAAACATCAAGGGAAAATCGACAGTGTAGTGAAGTTATTTTCAAATTCATAACTTTACTGACTTTGTTAACGGGAAGAAAAATACTCGTAAAAGGCAAATTTAACTTTTCCTCAATTCCATTAAGAAGTATTAAGCGTAAGTATGAATAACCATTAAAAAGCTTTTACATTAAAAAGGTTAAATAATTGATTATCGCGTGAATAAGCTTAAAAGGATTTTAATGGCCACTGGATATTTGTGCTTGTAGGATACGCTTCGTCTAAGTGGCAGGACTGTTCTTATTGTAACTGGACAGAATATGGTGAAACTACACGGATTCCGTCCAACCAGCCTGTCCAAATGTCACGCTTGCTTTGCCGAAGTGAGGTCTCGGAAACTTTGGAAACAAATTGGCGCTTGTATGTTGAAGATAACTTGAAAACAGTAGTTTCACTCCAATACATTATGAATTCGAAAGGTATGTGCAAAATCTGGTCTAGGGGTAGAGAAGATAAAGGAGGTGCGAGTTTTCAGCTCGCTACAAATTGCAAATATTTCTGTGTTTCGGTTTGAAGGGCATTGTTTCCAGCGAAATTTCAGGGCAAATACGGGAATAAACATGTTATATATCTCAGAGTGAAGAGCGCAGTGCTGTGCCGCGCAAGGTCTTGAACTGTTAAGAGTAAATAAATAAATAAGAGTTCAAAATTTTGTGTGTGGCACAGACATGTTATGGGCAAACGTGACATTTGACATCAGGCGAGCGATTTGCTCGTTTCGTAACTCATTTAAATGAAAAAAAACTACTTACTTGTAATTTTTTGTATGAACATGATCACGCATAACAATTTGCAAAAATCCCTGATTTTGATTACCGTATTGTTTTTCAATCGGTTGTAAAAAGAGAAGCTTCTTTCCACTGTATATTGTTGGTATATACGCAAATAGTTTAGAAATATTTCCAAGTGTCATAAGAAACGTCCCGCTTCCCTTTCAGGTAGAAGCACCTGAAGGCGAGCCCGAGGCTATTTCCGGCGTATTTAGACGCGCGATCGGGTTACTGGCGCAGGGCGCTCCACCACCGGAAATAGGACGCCTACCGTCACTCGCTGCTACTTTGCGGTAACTACGTATTGGGTTTATGAACAGTTAAAGCGATGATAATTGATCGTTCTTTGGAATATAAATAAAATATATTACTGTGTGTTATGTGATCTAAGCTTGTCACACCAATCTGTTCCAGTGGCTCATGCACATACATCGTCGCTTATCACCCTTTTCGTCATCGGCTGCTGCAATCTGCATTTCATGCCCCTGCTGCCTGCGTGAGCGCCCGTCTGTAGTGTTGTTGCAACTATCGACTCTTGATAATACTATCAATAATATCGATAGTATCGATTGTTAAAAATAAATAATACTATCGCCAAATATCAATCATATTGATACTATCGATAGTATTAGTAAAAATACTATCGATAGCATACGTTTCGATAGTAGGTATTGATTCTATAGATAGTTTTTCCCTATCGATAGCTTAATATTTTACGATAGTATTGGAAGCTCAGAAGGCATAATGTTAGTATAGCTAGTTGTTACGTTGTACATGTTTCACATCAGGCTTAATATTTTTCGTTCGCAGATCATAATAGTAATATGAAAGTTTAATTCATGACAACATTTTACTTTGACTAGCAACCTACCCGCTTTAAAGTGCCAGACTGAATCCTCTTTCAATTCGTGAGTTGTAGCTTTTGTTGTGTGTGATATTTTAAAACGGTTTAAAATTAAAATGGCGACACAAAAATGAAATCACAAATGTGGCTTCATTTTGAAAAATAAGCGACGAGACACTTAAGTGTAAATATTGTTTTGGAAATTTTAAACGCAGTAAAAATTTATCAAACATCAACAAAGATCATAATATATATAATGCGAAAACATCCAGATAAATATCATGTTCCACTCACTCCGAACGACGAGAGTATTTCTGATAGAAGCCTGGACACAGAAAATCCAGATTCGTCGAATGACTTTTATAGTCCTAAAGTCCTAATGCAACGAAAAAGAAACGACTGGATTCATTATTTACTCAAACGATAGCCAGAGACATGGAACCTTTGCGTCTATCTGAGTGCAAAGGTGTAAAAGAGTTTGTG
This sequence comes from Alcis repandata, assembly GCA_949125135.1. NCBI lineage: Eukaryota > Metazoa > Arthropoda > Insecta > Lepidoptera > Geometridae > Alcis > Alcis repandata. The sequence continues at coordinate 372,605 of OX421226.1, read as the reverse complement.
GGCGCTCTAGATTCAAAATACCAATTACCATTAACTAAGGTATACAATAGCTACTAAGCTGCTGCCTTAGCTACATGCTACTGAACAAGTGAAGTTACGTGATTTTTTACAAAACGTTCAAAATACAGCACTAGGTACTGATATGTGGACCTCAAAAAACAATTAAAGCATTATGTGCAGTTACTGTCCATTTCATTTGAAATCATATCATCATATCAACTAATCCATAGTTATAGTTTTATTTTCGTTGATTACCAAAGAGACAGGAGTAGTCCGTGCTCTTCTTGACTGCGGGAGTCAATCGAGTTTCCTATAGTATTATAGAAACAGTAATACACAAATTAAACATTTCTCCCCAGTCGTCTAATACCGAAGTAATCGGTATCGGTAGCACGCCGCTAAAACTTCCTACCAAACGCTGTGCTATCAAGCTGCAATCCAGTACCAACGGGTTCAGCGTCGCAGTGTCGTGCCTTGTCTTGCTTCATATTTCGGGCGAGATGTCTAAAACTACTTTCGACGTAAGTCACCTATGTACAATTACATACCAAATTCCAACTCGCTGACTCGGACTTCAACCGGGCAGGTCCGATCGACATGCTTATTGGCGCTGACATATTTTGGGATATCATAGGCTCAAAATAACATTCTCTGGGGCCTGAAAACCCTTCACTTCGAAGCTCCTAACTAGGATGGCTTAGACCAATTTTCAAACCGACCCGCAAGTCTACAAAAGTTATATGTAACTTTACACTAGATGATGAAGCTAACTTGCTTAAAAAACTTGCCAAATTTTGGAAAATAGAAAATTTTCTACAGACTAAAGTCCTCCTACACGTATACCTATACATTAGTATAGTCATTTCTGTGTGGCTCTACCTCTACGCGAGGACCCCAGTCTGTGAGACACTTACAGCTTAGATAAAAAACAACTTATAGGTTATTAATTTTTTATATTTATTGAGTTTTATTTAAGCTTTTAACGACATTCAATTTAATTCTTAAATATCTTTGTAAGCGTAACTTACCTGTAACATTCTAAGTTATAAGGCCAATTTAAATATGTCTGATTTAAGATTACAGTTGGATGGCGGGTGAAACCGCGGGGTGAAAGTAGTATTAGACTAAGAAACGTAACTAACCTTGTTTCTCGAGACTGACGTGAAGGTACACACGTAGTCTCCAAATTGGTTGTTTAGAGCTAAATAACTCGGGTAAATAGGGTACAGCCACGCGGTGAATACATTCTTCTTTCTCAACATTATTTAATTTAAGAAAACTAAATTGACATAGTGAGAAAAGAAGTGTAGTGCACCATTTTGATTGTGGGATAAGAAACATTTATAATAAGAACCGACGAAAACAAGATTTCTCAATATGTCGTGTATATTCTGATTATGTTTTGCAATTTTTGTTTCATTCAAAATGAAGGACTTTTTATTGGATAGTACGTATTATAGAAGAATATTTAAACGCTATTTTATTTAATAAAAATCTAACGATGATTTACAACAGTGTTCTGTAATATATATTTCTCAACAACAAAACTAAGACAATTGAAGTAATTTGCACAAAATCTTGTGTGAAAAGCAATTGTAATTCAAGGCAGCGCTCTCGCTTGCTCATAAAAACAGCAGAGCTAAACGAGCCAGTGCCGTGTAGTAATCTCACAGGTGGCCGCAACCTCTGAGACCTGATTCTAGCGAGTGAGATATAATCTCGGTCACTGTCGCTCTCATTAGAAATGTCATTAGAGTGAGAGCGACGGAGATAATCTCGAGTGTCCCAGAAAAAGGTTGCAATATGAGTCGAGAGACAATGCGACGAATGAGACCTCAGGACGTGCGGTGGCAGAATTAAACCACACATTAGACAGGGACAGACTAAACACTCGCGATGTAAGAATCTCAGCTTTCGCCTGATGGTAAGCGACGATGTGGTCGAAGATGAAGCACGCAGATCTAGAAGACTCACTCTGACCTTGTGAAGCTCAAGATTGTATCTCTCAGGAAACAAGGAAGCCGGCAGTTTGTTCCATTCCCTAACCAGTATTCCCGTTGCTTGGGTTACCCCAAATGCGTACCCACTGACTACACTTTTCACACCGTGCTGACACATGGACATTTGACGCCTTTATCAAGGTCGTAAGCCTGCTGATAAGCTTTTCAGTATTGCAACTGGCTAAGTGCATGTAAACATTTTACGTGTGATAACCTATAATTAATCTAAAACACTGACGATACGGAGACCTTTTGGGTGACTTCTAAATCAGTCCGGGCATGGACTGATTAAGTATTATCGGACCTTTCTATTACCCTGGTATAGTTTAGTCTCTGCTATATTCTGTGGTTTAACTCACCCTCTAAATAACTGAGAGGGTTCGCGCAAACAAGCTTTGTAATAAAGGCGAAGATTTGCGACCTTTTACCCGTCTAGGTGCTTCAGATCTTATTCGCTGTAACCAGATTCAGGGCATATTCACTACTGTGCCTCTACCTATACATATTCCCTATACCTACTCCTATTCAGAAGGAATAAAGCACGGTTGGGTATGCGGCCTCTTTCTAGGGTTATAAAGAAGACTAAATATTGGGAGTTTCTAAGTTTGGCGTGTGTTTTATATGGAACTACTGAATAGATCATTTAGATAGATATTTTTCTAGGTCTTATACTATATTATTCTTTGTCATCGAATGCGGTAACATACAAGCGCTATGCATATCATTAACATCTTATCATATTACTTATCTTATTATCTTATTATCATATCACTAATATGTATTATAAATGTGATTTTTTTTACGTTTAGATGTACTCAATTACGTAAAAATGGCCGAACTAATTAAAAATAAATTTAAAAGAAGATAGTTTAAGCCCAAGATTAACACATCGGTACCTTTTAGCGAAGTTCCTGTAGCATTGCGAGTGCGACTGTGAAGTACAGCTCTCGTATACCTAAGATATAAAAAAAGTTTAAGTTGTACGTTACTAAGTTACATAATACCTTGCACAAATACCTATACACTACAAACTGTTTATTCATAAGTATAAACGTTGTAACATTTCTAATTTAGACTCAATTCTAAAGAAAACAATCCACAGTTCCACACAACAAAAACAGTAAACTGTAGCCAATTTAGCAGAGAGGCGAGTATAATTCTCTCTTTTCGCGTTCATTATCATAATGCAATGTGTATTGCCAGACAGCCCTCGTCTGAGCCTCGTTGAGCTAATTTCAGCCTCAGAGAAACCTAATGCCTTGGGTGAGGCCAGAATTCCTCTACTTTCGGTTGTACAAACGTATTTTTTTTAGTCTTTGATAGGCTCGCGTTTGACTGCCACCTCACCTGATGGTAAGCAATGATGCGGCTTACGATGGAGCCAAGGGCGTCGCCAAGGAGGGGCAGGGGGGGGCAGTTGCCCCCCCCTAGAGATCAAATGTAGCTAGCCGCAAAGCGACCAAAGTGCGAGCAATTCACTTCCTTACCTATTAATAAATTCCGCATCGCATGACAAAACTTAATAAATTCACAAGGTTTAATGTAAATTGTAGAAAATATTGAAATATTCAGAATAACATTAAGATTTAGACATCCGTTTTAAAAATCGCCGCCATTTTCATCACGATCATCAGATTTGCCAAAACGCAAGACCATTAAACAGTGTATTATTATGTAGATCCAGATCCAAAATATCACCCTCATAGGATCACTGGAAGATCCACTGGAATTTGACGAAAACATGAAATACGCCATCTTGGATTTTTGTTTCTGAATCTCGATTGTCCTTATGAACCTCTATAATATTTCTTCAAGTACATTCCATCCATCTACAGCGGTTCCATAGCTGTGAGCATTTCCTTTTTTTTTTATTTGTATGACTGTCAAACTTTTTTGTATGGCGATGGCGACTATATTTTTTTATCATTTCCCCAAAAATTTGATCTACATTTCAAAAGTCGGGTGTACCCCTCTATATCCTTCTACCGTTTCCGAGATACGAGAGGTAAAATTTTTCGTCAGCCATCATCATCATTTATCCGATTTGAGCCACAAAGAGTCATTTTTCAAAGTGTTTCTTGAGATTGTCGGATTTAGCGATGTTGAAAACTTGAGGAAAACTCATTTACAAACTTGTGATATGATCTACTGCTAACCGAGGCTTCGTTAAGAGAAATTGTCATCTTTTTGGCCTGGTCTGAAATGAATATCAACATATCTCAAAACCATGAGTCCTACCAACATGCATTTAAAAGCAATACTGTAGGGAATGTTATAGAGAACATACTTGTCTTGAACAGTTTCCTAGTAGCTTGAATTGTTTTTGAGAAAATCGCGAAAAACCCATTTTGGTGACCTTCTACCCGGAGTAAGATTTTTTGCACGTATCGGATCGATGGTGACTTTTTAGATTTCATTTATGATGGTGTTTCAATTTTCAGCTGGGTGGAAATTACTGTACCCTCCAATGTCTAAATTGTCCCGACTCTATTGTGCTGTCGAGGGCTTGTGAAGTTTTATACATTGATATTAGAACCGTGTTCTTATTACAATCGTCATCGAGGCAAAGACTTCCAAAGTGTAACGCTTTATGCTCTCGGCGTTTATTTTTTTTATCCTCCATAATATTGCCCCATTGCCCCCCCCTTAGTCATAAGCTGGCGACGCCCTTGGATGGAGCACGCTTGTAGGAAGAAACCAATTTACTTGCAACTTGAAGACACCCAGATTATAGCTACCGGGAAATACTCACTCGGGCAGAACATTGACTTAAAAATACTTCCCCATCTCGCGGCACTGTAGAACTTGTATACATAGTATATATAGCATAGTGTTCCATCTTCCTCTCTAAGTTTATCTGAGATTCCGGCCAATAGCCCTGCAGGCTTATAAACGAGGACAGCGTATAACATTACTTGTATAGGCACATTTCTTTGCGTTTCCGACGAGATCAGATTGCGATTGTCAGAGACTGGAAATGGTAAATAGAAGATGGCAAATAATAGTAAGCCATTTTGTGGTATACGAGTAAATAGATTTATCATTAGTAGCTAGCAATGTACTCGTATTACTAGATCCACAATTTTGATAGGTTTTCTTTTTAATAACATCTATTGAAATGAATTACTATCATCAAAATTTGACCTGACTCGGACGCACAGCCGAATACATATTCTAAATTTACTCGTAATTTATATTTATTTGATTAATCTTATTTATTTCATTCCATAATAAAATACAGCCAGCCTGTGTCACCGTTCCTAACACTTCCCAGGCAAGTTAGATTTTCTCTTAAGTAAAAATCTACATACAAATTGGATTCATGCATAAATATAATTATTAAAGGTACGAGTTTGGGAGTAGAATGCAGAACTAACGTACAGCAATCTATTGCTATTTTCCAGACAACAGCCAATAACGTCCCGCCGTGAGGGTACCAGTACTTAGCCTGTTTGCAATATGCATCTGCCTATCTAGTAGAGAATAGTTGAGATATTGCTGGCAACCAGGTAATAATGACGGTGTTGGGGTGTTAAGTGCCGATATCGATATTTTCGTTAATAGTAAGCGCGGTAGTAAATTTCAAGTAAGAAATAAGTTTTGATTGGCGTGCTGAAACAGTTTGAAAATAACTCCTAAGGTTGAAGATTAACACAATAGATGAAACAAACAAGCGTTGCAAGACCTTCATTAAAATAATTTTGAAAATGTCGACATCGTTAACCTTTCGAAATTTTGGCAGAAGTAGGCTTGCAAGTTTATATTGGTTTAATCAATATGACACGGCTCGTATGAAAGCTCAATGCGAAATATTTCATTATTTGCATGTATCGATAGCCGATAGATATTTGGATGGTGCTTTAGTCGATGGGTATAGTTTATCGATGTCAGCCAACAAGGCACATCCCTTGCTGAGCGACGACGCCACGAACCGATTAGATTTGCATTAATAATCACGTCGCAGGATTAGATCGTCGCGACAACGTCTACTGACGACACATACCCCTGTAGTGTATACAGTGCACTAGCCGTGCGCCGCGGGTTTACTCACTATAGATAGATAGATAGAGAGATAATTTAGATAAGCTCTTGATTGTTCACACCAGAAATTTCAAACAAACGGATAAAAACACCTAAAACTAGTCAACTGCCCGCCTTATCGCTAAGAGTGATCTCTTCCAGGTACTATTTGGCCAGGCTATCAGACATTATCTTACAGCAACTGCATATTTTTTTGATAAATACCTACAATATATTATAGCCAAATTAAGGAAACGATTTTGACTGTAACGTTGGAAAACCGTCGCTATGTCATTTAATACAATTAAAATATCTCTGTAAACGTGTAATAGGTACCCGTAACATACAATGTTTAAATTTCAGGTTTCTAATATTTTGACGTCGTTGCGCAAATCAATAACCAAAGCATGACCACAAGTGTTAAATTTGGGTAATGTTTTTGTTTATTCTGTTAAATTTAGGTACCGCCGCATTTCAATATAATTTTCCCTGGCAACGGGTATAATAACAGGGAATTGGAAGAGTTTTCTCGTTACCAGCCCGGTCCTGCATAAAATTAGGACGTGCGTGTGAACCAGACGAGGTGTCCTCGAGCTGAGGCCACACTTCCGCGGAACAATATCACAACTATCTCGACTCAAATAGTTGTTGCGGCGAATAGTTGCGGGCTCACGGATAAGGGAGTAGAACGTTTTAGAGAAACAACTCTTTAGTGCACGAATCGAGAGGTACTTCACATGTGTCCGCCTACGTGCCCGGGCTTGAATTTTAGAGTTCAGAATTTAGAGAAAATAATTTCCTAAAAAAATAATATTAAGTTTCTTTTATGATAATTAGAGACGAGACGAGCAAATCGCTCGCCTGATTATTAAATAATTAATTATTTATTATAATTTAATTATTAAAAGTCACGTTTGCCTGCGATTCTTAGAATTCAAGACCCTGCGCGGCACAGCATTGCGCTCGTAAGGTTTAAAATTATTATTTTTTAATTTATTATGTTTAAGAAAAGACGTCACACAATATTATAATGTTAAGCATGTGCATAACATTGGTGATACGTCGAGATCACCAGTTGTGCTACACTGCGGTATCACATTCCGACTAGTCATTCCGACTTCGGTGCATGTAGTAGGTAATTTTACCTAGTTTTGCATTATAGGATGCTGTATTTCTGTCCATTTTCTACTCAGTATCTGAACTGAATGGGTGGTTTCGAACCACTCGGCCGCAATCCAGTGGTTTCAAGAGCTTGCCTCGTTGTCCGAACGTTTTCATAGTAGATAGCTCGAGTTAGAGCTCTTACACACTGACACTGCACGCGGCTCCCGAGAGCTAAAAGCGATACCGACACTCCGTCAGAAGTACTTACGTCGGATGGGTTTTTGAACACGGTGTACATACATATGCGTTTACTGCCTTTGCATCGATAAAACCTCACGCAGACAAAAAGCAATCTCTACGCAATCGCCATTCAAAATAATGATATAATTTAACTAGAACAGAGAATGTAATTTATATGTATATTTATTTATAAATTAACGCGCGTGTTAAAATAAACACCGCGTGTAACAACCACTCTTAGATCTCGGACACTTCGCGGTTTCCATCTCCTTTGTACGTTTCGGACTCTTGCGAAAATCCTCGCGCCAAGCTGTTTGTTTTGTTGCAGAACGAACAAAACAAGCAAGTAGTAGGTGTGACGACCGAGTGCAGCTGATGGCAAAAAACAAAATAATGAGCATCAGATTCCTTATGTTCGACAAGCTTAATGTTAGAACAATGTCAATCTGATATTAAGTGACAGTATGGTCGAACAAGGTGAAAATGCTTATTTTAGAATTTCAGAGACCACAGCACAACAGTTTCTAGTTTTGAAAGTCCTTACTGTTATCTATTCTGTGACTCAAGGATCTAATAACTCACTCTTCTGGTAATGTAAAGGTAAAGGTTGTATTGGTCTACCTTCGTCCTAGAATGCCCGATACAATCCTACCTGATAAATCTTATTATTCAAGTTCCGTAGATTACTAAGACTCAGTCCGGACCCTAGACAATCTATTATACGAGAGGTTGTTGAACTTGTTTTAGTATTCAAAGATATGCCTAAGATAGATAGATAGAGCTGGCACTTATTGTATGAGGCCGAACGATGAGGAACCGTCTGGCCGGGACAAGGCGAGACATCTACAATAGTTATATACGAGTATTAATTATAGGTATATTAATTAACCTTTTGTTTGTAATTTCTGATGTGATCAATCTCAAGACTTTATCTATCTTAATGAATGTGAAAGTTTGTGTGTTTGTCCTTACTTTACCTATTCTGTGGTGGCCGCATGAAGCGCATAATTTTGGACGTTTTTTTTTCAAAGCATTCAACCTGGATTGCCACACGCTGTTCTGTTCTATTTCTGTAGAATAAATAAAAAGAGCATGAGCAAAATGTAAAGCTAAGCTTCATATTTTGTTTACCTGTGCCAGGACGTCATGAGCATAAGAACTGATTTTATGCCAGATTTTGTCAAAAAAAAGTTATTTTTGTATAACATCCCAGAGTTAGTTACCGTATGCGGCATACGCTATCACAAATTTCCACGCACACTGAGTTTTGATGATGATGATGAAAATATTATTTATTATTCCTGTCGTGGATTACATTAAAAATAAATTTTGATTATTATTTGTTTTAGATAAAGTAGATTGTGGATCCAGCTTTAAAACCGAGTAAGTCACTTTGCTAGATCGTAACGATTCCTCCGGATTCCGCGAAGAGATTACTACATGGCCTCGGTACGTAAGTGAGTACCTACACTTGCGGTGACACAGCCTGAGACATAGTTCGGCAGTTTACAAAGGTGGCGCACTTTACCTTTAATATAGCGCTAGCTTTCAAAAATTGTTGTACACTTTGTGTTCCAATTTGTAGGTAGTGGTAGGACTCTTTTGCAGAATCTGCCGAGGCAGTATTAGTCTCTTGCCAGTTATTCAATCGCCAAACAGTAATGTAATAAAAAACTATTGTATTCCGGATTGAAAGCGAATGTTTCCAACGAAATGTGTAAATAATATCTAGGGGTGTCATGAACAAGCATGATGTTTACCACTAGGCGACAAGCTTGCCTGTCTCGTCATTCAGTTGAATGAATAAATATAAATAAATAAATGAATAAAGTATACCGTCTCAAGCTCCCCATCGAGGGTGTACAGCCGGAATTACAGGCTTGCTGCAAAGGGTCGTTACTTTCCCACTCGTAAAGTATTTAAATGGCCTTAAAATACAACTCCGCTGTAATTTTCCACACGCATTGGGAGACCCTAATGGGGAGAGGGTACTAGGGTTTCCTCTTTCCATCGTCATATGTCATACGATACGAGTAATACCCTTTATCGACGTTACAGTCTTGATGACGGTGATTATGGAGCTACCAAATTGGCGTGCACATTCATGGTTACTCAGATTCACCCGCCCTCTGATGAAATGGTGATAATGAAAAGTTGCCTGTGTTAATCCAGGACATCAGCTATCTCTACTTCAAGTTTTATTAAAATCAGTTTAGTGGTTACGGAAATACCTGGTAACAAACATTTACAGATACACACATACTTTCGCAGTTATAATTTTAGTAGGAAGTAAGATGATGATGGATATTACTCATAATGTAAAAAACGTAAACGTAAACGTTTCACACTCATAGCTCCCCCCACTAGGAATAAATCCTGTGTCGGGGATGCCATGGAACACACACAAAGACAAGGACAACTAACACCCAGACCCAGAACAGATATTTAAATTCATCATTCAAATATCTGCCCGGCCGGGAATCGAACCCTCCCGGGTTCGATTCCCGGCTTATAAGGCGGATACATTACCGCTGAGCCAAACAGGTCGACAACATAACCAATACAGGTAGAGGTACGGTGGAAGTACTAAGAGCAGTTAAAACTGCTCGTGTAGGTAAGACTCAGAACAATATTTCAAAAGCTCGGTTTCATTGTTTACGTGAGGTGAGGAATGCTCGCGGATCCATCACCTCACGAGCCGACCACAAATCATATTCGAACACTTGCGATCAGTCGCGGTCGCGGCTCGAAATAAAACTGCGTCTAATAATAGTGTGAGCGAAACCATACCGCCTTATACTCGTACCTGGCGGATTATACCGGTTTATTGTTCTAGAACATTTGGCCTTCTTCGTTTTAATGCTGGACGTTTTGATTTTGGTTGTTTTTAAATTAGGTATTTAACAAATTCAAGATTCAACTAAAGATAAATTAAGCTGTCAGTCACAAGATTTAATAAGCTATGTAATCCACAGATTATATCCAGTTTTCTTGTAAATAAATAAGATTTTAATTTATTTGCAAGCTTCGTCGAGCAATGGTATGCTTTTAGTATAAATTCTTGCTAATCCCAAGATAATAGGAGAAATTCACCTCCCTTACCAGACTACTGCCTAACCGATGTTCAAAAATTGGCTTCGGTTTTATACTGGCACAAATGACGTAATTGATGGAAATCTTAATATCTTAATATATATAAATCTCGTGTCACAATGTTTGTCCTCAATGGACTCCTAAACCACTTAACCGATTATAATAAAATTCGCACACCATGTGCAGTTCGATCCAACTTGAGAGATAGGATAGTTTAAATCTCAAATTATAGTCGCAATTTTAATTTATTGCAAATTATCTAAATACTGATAATTTTTACTATAAATTGACAAGTTAGCATCAACATACTACGGTTGCTATAGTTACGCAATGGCTTTTGACAGGACAACGTCTGTCGAGTCAGCTAGTAATTTTATAAAATTGAACGTTACTAATTTAGGTATTTGGTTATTATGCTGTAGGCCCAAGTTTGAAGGCTTTTTAAGACAGATCTAAATTTTCTAAAACTATTGGCATCCTTGTCTAATGGCTTGCAATGATAAAGACATATATTTTTAGTTAGTTTAGATCTGTCTTAAAATGCCTTCAAATTTGGGCCCAGTATCTAATCTACCTATTTCTTCGTTATAAAAACAGCTACAAGTATGCTGTTACTTATTGGGGTAATTGGGGATCTTTGGATTAATTGCAAACCCTCAGAGATATGGACAGTATGGATACACCACACTATAATAGTGACTATCTCTTCTTTTTTTGCTTTTCTTTCTTTTTTTGGCCATAACCTTTGATCTCGTATAAGTCAAACACATTGACGAATAATAATTTCACTCAGATTAGCCTTATAGTCGATCCACCCACTCCGGCTGAGTCGAGTTGTTTACCCGCTGCCGCCGCCGACGTCACTCGCCGATTGATCAATTATGGACTCAACTCAGACTCACTGATCCAATCAAAAGTTTCGCCGATTTCGCATTCCTCTGATGAGCCGGATCTCGGAATGTGATCGGCGAATTGATGAAATATCCCTAAATCGGTTCTTGGAAAGGGTTGTACTAAGTCGGGAGGGAGTTTCGGTACTCTATAAATAAACAACTTTAGCTATGGGATCGACCCTGAAATTGCGATAAAATTGCTGTTTCATAAAGCGAGGACGAAATGTATGGACTATGTTTTTCGCATTTTAGGATTACTTTTTTAATAATAGTTGTTCATAATGATGAGAACAAAGACCACTTCGTATTAATAATACTCTACCTAAAATCTATTCACTTTCTTACACATACTAACATGCGTATTGGGTATATATTATACCTATACAAATACATACACAAATACATACTTACTCATAACTATACCTATGTAATACATTATTTTGTCTTGACCGATGTTGGGTGGATTTTTTAGTCAAATACCTTTTCACCTTACAAAGATATTTAAATCTCTGTCAAAGTCCATACAATGTCGTTAATGACTTACTTATTAATTACCACAGAAAACGTCTTCATTTTCAGCGATGACAAATCCCAGATAAATTATTAATTCTTTGATAAAAGCTAATTTATACGCTCACGTTTTTACCGTACCGGCTTCCCTGTTTGCGATCTCATTACGAAAGCTATTAGAGCGCCGCCGTCGTCCATATTTAAGTGCTGTAAATGTATCAACAAGTCCCATTAATCAGTGTATACAGGGTTATAAGGAAAGGGTATGCTAAGCCGAAAAGGGCTCAAAGCTATTATGATCCACTTTTCTAAGAGACCAACCCGAAAAAAAATATTAAACAGAATAACTGCAAAAACACTGTAACTGAACTAACAAATTGTTTAGAACAGCTGTTTAGCTGTTCCATACATTTTGTCGAACGTCATTGACATTTTCTATGGAAAAGCTGATTATTTTTTCGATTAGACAACTTTTATTATCATGTTGGCCTCACAATACCTCTTGGTTGGTTGTTCAAGGAGCCCTTTTCGGCTTAGCATACCCTTTCCTTATAACCCTGTATTGTTCATTTCAGTACTTAGCAGAAGCGGAGAGAGTGTTGAATGATTTACTCTGTTTACGAGTCGGCGGGGAAGTGCCAAGTATAACAACGGGTTTTGCCTACGAGATGGTGGGATGAACATGTTACGGAAGATAACTATCAGTCAGATGTTTTACGTGCGAAAGAATGTAAGTGAATGTTTGTTCTCGCTATTGTATGGCAATAGGCATTTGTGTGAAGATGGATGAACTCGTAAATTAACGTATTTGACAAATCGTATTCACATACAATAAGAGAAGATTTGACGAGCTTTGTTGTTGTTTATCATGAAGTGAACTGTAGTGAAACGTCTAGCTTGTAAACAAAATAATAACTAGAATTGGCAAAGCTGAGTTTCAACTAGCTATTAACTATAAAATCAATCAAACCAAATAAATAATGCAAATGTCATTGTCTTTTAGATTTTGATTCTAAAACTAATTTCATTTTATTTGTTAAACAGTTACGCTCTTGTAGAATTAAATTGTAATACCTACAGTAATAGGTACTTGTACTGGTACTGGTACAGGTACTGTCAAGTTGTTGTTGGCCAAAACTTGACAAAGATATTAAATTCTTAACTCTTACCAACTGTTGTTGTCAACTACGTCAAGTTAAATGTCAACAGCAGCCGATTGAATTAATATTCGTTTAATTGAATAAGTAATATTAGTGAACATTAATGTTAGTCGATTATCCATCAATGGGTTTAAATTTAAAAGGATTAGTTTTCACAGGTTAATGCTTAGGGCATTCAGCTCAGACGCTTTCAGAATGTTTCGAATTGAATATGTGGTTTGAAAGGGCACAGGGACAAAGCAGAAGTGGATTTGGCTCGCCAGACAGCGCCCTCTGGCGGCTTATCCAGGGATAGGGATAATCTGCTTTGTCTCACCGAATATTGGGCTAGACACCACACATTATAGTTGACACCGAGCAGCAAAGCCCCAGATAGATAGCTGCTGCCAAACGTAGCGAACCGTAAGGCTGCCTGTCCTTTTAATTGGGGCTGTGCAATATAAACCAATAGAATTGGATTAAGGCCCCGCTTGAGAAGTGGAGCAGGGGTTTAAGCAATTATCTTCTCCTTGCTCTTCTTTGCTTCATTTCATGAAAGACGATTGCATGTAGCGGAGATGCGAATGTTGAGATGCATGTGTGGTGTAACACGAATGGATAGAATTAGGAATGAGTATATTAGGGGAAGTCTGAAAGTAGCGCTAGTGACAGAAAAGTTGACAAGTAATCGTCTATCGTGGTACGGGCATATTATGCGAAGAGAGGAAGACCACATCACAAAAAAGACGATGAACCTGAGTGTGAATGGGTATAGCTGTAGAGGACGACCAAAGAAAATATGGATGAACTGTGTGAAAGATGATATGAAAAGGAAGGGAGTGTATTCAGATATGACGAGTGAAAGAGATGAATGGAAGAAGTGTACATATTGTACCAACCCCACGTAAGTGGGATAAGGGTAGGCAGATGATGATGCTCTTCTTTGCTTCAGAAGAGAGGTCGCCTCAAGAGTGGCCTTTGTCTGTTGTATCTCTGTAATAGAATTATCTGTGGTTGCATGTAGCGGTAGGAGCCGTTTTTAGTTTGCACAGGGGTCCCGACTGTTTGAATAGAGTTTATTGAACAAAGATTGACGATTTTGTACGGTTTTATTTTATGTTACTATTTTAATAATGTTTTAAGGTAATCATTATAACAATATCAAATATTTTATTTACAGGAATGCTGTGATAAAAGAATGACACGAAATCGAAAGAAATGGAGCGCTGGAGAACTCATTCAGCAGCGGAAGGTAAGATTATGGTTAACGGTTATGATATATTTAAGGTGGACTTTTATAATCTATATTAAGTGCTAGTATTTCACATTAATTTTTAATGCACTACTAAGAAAACAAAAAAAAAACATTTTATATTTAGCTTCAATTTTCAAGAAGCCAATAGGCACAGAACCAGATTATCAAATACGTTTTGTAAAGAAAAACTGATTGGAAAAGGCAATAAAAGCTTTTCAATTTGATCGATGAGGTTTATTCTACATGAAAACCTGATCACGTTGTTGTTTTGACTGCGTCTTTGAATTATCAAAAGGCAATCAGCCGAGTTATTGCTCCATAAATATTTCTATGAATCTTAAAATCGGTCTCGATTGAGGTAAATAAAATGCGATGGGTAGACTGGAGGCAATTTTTGAGGAATTTAATGAATACTGAATGAAATACTCTAGTGGTTTAGCAATAAAGTTCATTTTAGATCACCACGTAGTAATTGGACAGAGGTAGGTAATTAAAGTGTCTGGTGTTCATGTTCATATTAAAATGTTTGATTTACTCTTTGTAGTGGTAGGGCTCTTTTGCAGAGCCCGCCTGGGGAAGTACCACACCTTTGCCAGTTATTCCACCGCCAAGCAGTAATGTGCAAACATTACTGTGTTCCGGTTGGAAGGGCATTGTTTCCAGTGAAATTACAGGGCAAATGGGAGATTAAACAACTTATATCTCAGGGTGACGAGCGCAGTGCTGTGCCGCGCAGGGTCTTGAATTCTGCGAGTTCAAAATTCTGGGTGGTACAGATCTGTTATGGGCAAACGTGACGTTTAACATCAGGCGAGCGATTTGCTCGTCTCATCACTCATTACATAAAAAAGAATTAAAAAAAAATGTTCACATTAAAATGTTTGATTGGTTCCCGAGGGAGGTTCTTTCTTGTTCTTCATAAAAAATAGCAGTACCTAAACTAGGTAGAACTTTAAAATACCCCTAATCGAAAATTACTTAATTAAAACGTTAAATGCGTCGGAAAAAAAATATAGCGAGTCAAAAACCAACTTAAAAATTGAAAAACTTCATTTAAAATGATCAAGCCATTTTGCTTCAAAACAGTAACTATCATACAAAAATCGGACCTTTTATATTTCTTCGCAGACATGACATGTGATGGCGATTCTTTACTGACAATCGATTGAAGCCAAAGGTCACGAAGACGTTAATGTTTAAACACCTGTTTATCATTACTTATTCATTAGTTAAACGTCAATTAATATCGGCAACCCTATCGGTTAACTTCTCCGTAGTTAGATTCTTGCTTTCTTGTAATTTTAAATGAGCAACCTTGTTTTGCTAAAATCCGAGATGACATCTCCTGGTCTTCAATTTTTAAACTTTGACAATAATTATTTTGAAGCCGGATGCGTAAACTACAATAAATTGTGTTTTTTTACAAAAAAAAAATCGGCTAATTTTGATCACAACCGATTGATTTGATTTTGATTGATTTGATTTTGATTGTTCGATTCTCTAACTTCGATAGTTATCCGATAAGGCCGCTGGTCAAATAAGTTATTAATCAAATTAAATGTTACTGAATATGGGCCTAAGGATATGGAACCAGAATATGGAATGAATATGGATCTAGAAGAGCCCTAGGCTTGGACTCTAGCCTAGATTATTTTATAAATGAGCACGAATTTTATAACTAGTTGTTTTCCCCGTACTGTGGCCATAGTTTCATGAAAATACGATCAAACCATACCTATCCAAGTGCGTGTATAGATATACAAATATTCAAGTGCTAATTTGTTCTCCTAGCACTCAGGGACCTTGAGTTGAGTGGAGTTCGTTCGGTCAGTAAGTTTATCGATAAAAGTCCTTTTTCCAATAATTTAACCAATCTAAAACCAAACCAAATTCCCACAAAGCTTCTAGTTAAGTTTAATTTTATCTTGGCTTTATAGCTCGAATGAAAACTTCAAACAGCCAACTTTACCAGCACTAGAAAATTAATAGGACTTAAGTTACTAATACTCGGCGATGCCGATACTTCGCTGGATTCAACTTTTGCAATTTATTAGCGTTTTCAAACACTTAATTTATTTACTATGCGCACGAAATAAGTCCATTGTAGCCGATCCGAGCTCAGATAGAGGACTAAGTAATTGGTTATGCTCTTATCTTTGATTAGTTTACAAGCTTGGGTATTATGTTAAGACCTGCCCATACAAGGCGGGGGTCGTTAATGATTCACAGCTCGCTTGTTTTTAGAATTCAGCTACTTCTGCCAATAGTTCTAAGGCCCGGGCTCACCGTAGTTGGCATTGAGAACATTTTGGTAGGACCATCCCGCCTCTAGCACACCAAGAGGCTGTTTACAGGTAGAAATGCGATACAAAGCGAGAGGTGTCTGTATCCAGCCCAATATGACCTGCCCCATTTGACATAACAAAACTAATAGTTTAATCATAGGAATGACCAGACGTAAAACATTATTTTTACAAAACAAAAACCGACTTCAAAAGACCGACTATTGAGTTATTCATCTATTTGTCGCACACGTACTTAATGCAAATTTAAGACTTTTATGGTTTTCTCATGGATACCATTATCAGAACTGGACTAAATTGAAATGGGACCAAATGGGAAGCGTCAGCTTTCTAATAGAAAAAGAATCATCAAAATCGATTCACCCAGTCAACAGTTATGAACAAACATAAAAAAAAAACATACAGATGGATTGATAACCTCCTCCTTTTTTTAAAGTCGGTTAAAAATATGTTGTCTAAAAGGCTGGAATAAGTCGATCTAAATCTATGCGGACAAAGTTACGGTACATACCTATAGGTATATAGATCTATGCTTCATATTATTTCACAACTATCTATCACAACCTATTATTCCTCGAAACCCTGCGCATAGAGGTAGCTACCGGATGACACATTAAATTTGCATTTCAATGCGTAGGATAATTATAACATACGCATTGTATACAACTTGTTTTAGTGCGATTTTATCACTTACGTGACGATTGGCCCTAATAAGTCGAATGACGGCTTTAAAGCAAGACAGTCATTAAATTTTGTGCTTAGACTTTGGACTATATTTTTTATTGGATTCGACAAGGACATTCGTAATTCTTAGAAGTGTTTTGTTTCTGCAGTATTAACAGTGGTTTCGAGTTCGGCTGACTATCAAATCTTTATAAAAGCGCACTTGACTTGAATCGCATTCGATTGAAATGAAAAACGAATCAACAACTGAATTAAAACTAATGTAGCATTATCGATGAAATATGTGTCGGTCGTCGGTGTGTAGCATTGACTCGTTTTTTATTTCGTAACTCGCTGTACTGTGGGCCTAGCACAATTTTGACGTTAAAATACGTAGTGAGTATTCGATAGAAAAGTGTACGCCATTTACACCCGTCAGGAGCACTGTTGACAGTCGTAAATGGCGTACACTTTTCTATCGAAAACTCGCTACGTATTTTAACGTCAAAGTTGTGCTAGCCCACTGGTGTGTTTTTTTTTAGAACGTGACGTAAATAGATGTAAAGAGTTTAAAACGAGAGTGCAAATTATTGTAAAGAAAAGGTAACTTTAGTATCCAAATGTCAACGGGTCGTGGGTGGAGCGAAGGTAGGTTTATCAATGACCTGAGTATGAGCGTGGGTGTTTAATGGTGCATGCAAAATGTCAAACCATATAAATTATGAATTTTCATCGAAGTATCGCATCAAAATTTCAAATGAATCACTTCAAGTCCCATCTGCTCGAACTCGTACTAACCACGACATTGTCCATCATGCAATCTAGCTGTTCAAAGAAAACAAGTTTCTACAGGCTCTTACATTCCGATTACTCATAATTATTTTTTACTGTATTATTAAGTACAAGTTATGGGTTTTCTGCTTTGTTTATAGATAAATAATCCTTACCTAAATACTTCTAAGCTCCTAAAATTTAGTTTCTCGACCCATAGTTAAATCGGTTCAAACTAAATCTATTTTAAAGTTGACTAATTGCAGTTACTCCAACTGTAAGTTGCGAAATTAGTTCCAGCGAGACAATAGGTACATAGGTCTGCTTGTTTGGACATAGGCCTCTCGCAACTCAATTTTAAGTTTAATCCATCAAGGAAACTTAGACGCGGCAATGTATTCCTGAACACGCTCGAACTGAGAAGTGGCAGAGTCTATAGACCATGGAGCGGCTTAGCAGGGCATTGTTATGTGACCACTTCACAGATTATCTTCTATGGATTTCTATTAAGATTATCGAAGCAACACAAACATCAGTCGAAACACTTATAGAAATGGTTGAAAATGGCGAGTTGGTGGTCAAACGCGAACTAGTTCTCGTTAAATAAAAAAAAATGTGTGGATGAACGTGCAAAATAATATACAAAACATACACCTATAAAATTTTGTATAATTGTTTGGAAGTCCGATTTAGCCGTTCCAGCAGGCTGATTCAGTTATCCGAACATCGAGTGTATTCGACGATTATCTTCGAAAAGTCTTCCGCCTTCGGAAAGAATGTGATTTTAAGTCTTTCCGAAGGCGTAAGACTTTTCAAAGATAATCGTCGAATACATTTGATGTTCGGATAGCTGAATCAGCCTGCAGTAGGTCATGTTTCGTGCAAGATACTTATCGAACTGACAACCTTCTTTTTTAAATCGGGAAATATGAATCACGTTCATTGGTAAATTTTGGTAAATATTAATCACGTTTGCTAGGCACGTGTAAGATAAAAATAAAAACTCTTTAATAAAAAGAAAAAGAAAGTAGAAAATTCAATCATTTTAAATACAGTTAAAATAATTACTGTCAATTCCTGCACTAAGTAGACCTGTGTCGCTGGTATTAGGAATCGGATAGAACATAAGTGTGCGATATCTATATATATAAAAATGAAACCCGTTTTCCTTGGTCACGGCATCACGCGTGAATGGCTGGACCGATTTCAATAATTCTTTTTTTGTTGTATTTGTTATTATTAGGAGAAGGTTCTTACGGAAAAAAATATTAAGAAAATCTCTCAGAAATATTGAAAAACCCTAAAAACAGCCCTTTTCTTTTTCGCATACAAACGTATGGCAGTACGAAGTCTGCCGGGTCAGCTAGTAGCCAATAAGAACGCTCTGTTCAGCTCTGTTTGGGTTGCTCACCACAACCCGCGTTTTCATTCACTGAAAAAAGAACTCCAGACAAACACATAACTTTTTAACCGACTTCAAAAAAGGAGGAGGTTATCAATTCGACTGTATGTTTTTTTTTTTTATGTTTGTTACCTCATAACTTTTGACTGGGTGAATCGATTTTGATGATTCTTTTTTTATTAGAAAGCTGACGCTTCCCCTTTCAATTTAGTCCAGTTCTGATAATGGTATCCATGAGAAAACCATATAAGTCTTAAATTTGCATTAAGTACGTGCGCGACAAATAGATGAATAACTCAATAGTCGGTTTTTGTTTTTTGTTTTGTAAAAATAATGTTCTTGTTTCATATTTTACGACCCTTCTTCTCATGCTCTTTTTTTCGGTATATTTCTCGTCATGGGTATCCATTTGAGTATTTTTTAATGGCATTCACGTCAATCGTCAGTTAATTCACTGCAGCGCTCACCTGCGTTTCCAATTATATCGACCGCGCGTCTGACTCGATTGCTATCCGGATTCAGACAATTCGAATTCATTACTTTTGAAATAGTTTTCGTATAAAAGCGAAAATAAAACGATCAAAATTAGTGAAATGTTCAAATGTTTTGGGGGTAGATTCCGACAGATTCACATTTTTTGACACCTTTCACAGAACGGGGAGCTGGCTAGACCATTGTATTGTCTCACAATCAGCTTGGCAAACTATTATAAACGTAGGTATCATTGAGGATGTGTTTGTGTCGGACCACTTGCCATTGTACGTTGAGTGTGGGTTGTGTGCAGTTAGTCCTTTGTTTGTGCCTCAGAATAAGCCTCGTAGCGCAGTAATTTGGGGGGAACGCGACAAGTCCCAGATAAGTAAATACCACGAACTATGTAATAAGGGCCTGCGCGACTTAGACTTTCCTTCGGAGTTTGCTACCTGCAGTTTCGGGGCTTGTAGCTTGCCTAAACATAAACTAGTGTTAGATAGATTGTACGAAAAAATTGTTAATATATTGAGCGAGGCGGCAATACAAACCAGAAGGAAGATTAATGTTAAACAAAACAAAAAAGGGAGAGTATGTGGCTGGAATGAGCATGTGCGAGAGGCGCATCGGGATGCCAGGCTTAAGTACCAAGAGTGGATAGACCATGGTCGACCTAGAGTGGGCATTTTATATGACCATATGTGCGCTTCCCGCAAAATTTTTAAAGGACGGCTCAAGTGGTGTCAAAAACACAAGGAGCAATTAAAAATGGACGAAATTGCTAAGCAAAGAGCAGAAAAAGACTTTAGTAAGTTCTGGAAGTCCACGGGTAAGTTGGATGTTAGGCCTGGCCTCCCAGCGAATGTCGGTGGCAGGAGTGACCCTGGGGAGATAGCCAATTTGTTTATGGACCAGTTTAAAGTGCGGTCGCCACTGGGTCCTTCAGCTAGGGTGGTCGATGGTGGGCCCGTCGAGCGTGGAGACGAGCTTCTACTTAAGTTTACCGTTAAACAAATTAAGAATGTAGTGAAAGGTATGAGTAGAGGTAAATCTCCCGGTCACGATGGGCTTAGCATCGAGCACCTGAAACATGCGGGCGTGCACTTGCCGAGAGTCCTGTCCATGTTCTTCAATATGTGCGTTAGTCACTCATATTTACCTGATGACCTAATGAAAACAACAGTGGTGCCCATAGTGAAGAACAGGACAGGAGATATCTCGGACAAGGGAAACTATCGCCCCATCTCTCTCGCAACAACTGTAGCCAAGGTATTGGATAGTATGCTTGAGTCGTGCCTGGATAAATACTTACATCTACATGACGCTCAGTTTGGGTTTCGGCCCGGACTATCCACGGAAAGCGCGATCCTGGCTCTCAAGCATACTGTCCAATATTATACAGAACGAAAGACTCCGATATACGCCTGTTTTCTCGATCTCTCCAAAGCCTTTGATCTCGTTTCTTATGATGAGCTTTGGAGAAAGATGAGGGAGAGGGGTGTTCCGGCAGAGCTATTGTATATCTTTCAATATTGGTATGCGAATCAGACCAATCATGTAAAGTGGTCAAGCAGCCTCTCCGAATCATACAGGTTGGAGTGTGGTGTGAGGCAAGGCGGTTTGTCGTCTCCAAAACTGTTCAGCCTGTATGTAAATGACCTCATAGTGGAGCTCAGCAGCTTGCGTGTCGGCTGCCGCGTGGGGGGTGTTTGTATGAACAACCTCAGCTACGCGGACGACATGGTGCTGCTGGGCCCGACTGCGAGGTCTATCGGAGAGATGCTGAGGGTCTGTGAGAGGTATGCCGCATCGCACGGCCTAACTTATAATGTTAAAAAAAGTGAATTCATGGTCTTTAAGGCTGCTGGTAAGTGCCCGGACACCGTCCCTTCAATTACCCTAAATGGCATGAGCGTAAACCGGGTGTATCAATTCAAATACCTTGGGCATATTCTGACCGACAGCCTTAAAGACGATGATGATGTTGAGAGGGAGCGCAGGGCTCTGGCGGTCCGCGGGAACATGTTGGCCCGTAGATTTGCCCGTTGTACTGACCAGGTTAAAATAACGCTTTTTAAAGCTTATTGCCAGGGAATGTACACGGGTGGTCTGTGGTTCTGCTGTTCGAAAAGATCGCAGGATTCCCTGCGCATCCAATACAACAATGTGTTCAGGATGATGTTGAAACTCCCTCGATTTTGCAGTGCCTCATGGATGTTTGCTCAAACCCAGACTGACGGCTTCCATGCGGTACTGCGGAAGAAAGTAGCGTCTCTGGTGAGGAGGCTTCGAGGGAGTGACAACAGCATCCTGAAAGTAGTGGCTGATGACCCACAAGCTCCTGTGCTGAGGCATCTCGTGCGGACTATGGTTCCGCACGACATGCCTCGTAAGTACATGACGTATTGATTTTAGTTCTAATCTTGTCATACCTACTAACATTAGTTTGTAAGTCATTTTCTTTTATACTAACAAACTATGGACTCGTTAAAATGTCTGAAATAAATTTAAAAAAAAAAAAAAAAAAAAATTTAACAATTGATTTCCAACGACGACTGGTTTCTTTTCCATTCGCAGAATAGAATAAAGGGTGAATACCGTTCGTGAATATCGTTATAATTAACATTATTTCGTGGAACCACCCTTTTCACGTAAATAGAAACATATTTCTTAAAATGTAACGTATTTTACAACGAGTGTTTACCAGAATCCAGTGATTTTATGATCAAACATGTGAACACCAAATCTTTTCTTATAATACATTATTATAAAGGTGAAAGTATGTTTGCTACTTATGAACGCTGAAACAGTTGAACAGATTTACATGAAATTTGGAATGAAAGTCGTTCATAGTCTGGATTAACACATAGGTTTTTTATCCCGGAAAACGCAGGAAACCGCAAGGCGCAGATAATTAATTAACACTTTTAAATGAAAAACTAAAATCCCACTACAATAATAGTATGTGGGCCATCCATGATGTAACTCCGAGCTACGCTGCGACTAGACCCCAACGAGCCCTATGGTTTGTAAGTATTTTTATGAAATAAGCTTCAAACGCCATTGCAGCCGTAGCAGCAGCATTCAGTAGCAAGTAAACCAAGACTTGCCTACTCAGAGAGTGTATAGCTCAAAATAGCACCTTCAGACAATTAATAATTCCCTCGTTAACATTTTTGTCTTAAAATATAAATTTATTCAAGCACGCAACAAGGAACCTTAAATCGAAGATTCTGGAAAAGCTACAAAGCGCGTAGGAGGGAATACAACATCGCAACACCACCAATTTGAAGTCAAAAGTCGAATTTCCCAGGTACAATAACACAATTTAAATTCGTCAGTTTCAATTCAATTTAATTGAGTTCCTCTTCATTATTCGTTGTCAAACTCATTCAAATTGTTCTAACAACTTTGGCTACTTAAAACGCTCGAATTTTCTTAAGGAACTTCCTAAAACGTTGTTATTTTTACGAAACTTAATTTTAGAGAAACCAGTGGGTCAAATTTTGAAATATTTTTATTACATTAAAAGTTACAAAGCAGTTGTTCATTATTTCTTAGCTGTGGTTGTACTAAAATTCCAATCAAAAAATATATGTATGATAAATGCGCATCTAAATTCCGCTAAAAGAATGATGAATTCACCTAAAGTACGGAGCATACTGATTTCACCAAAAAATACGATGATTAGCACCAGATTAAGCATTAGATTTGTTTTTACGGTGACAACTATCATAAACTGGTGCTAATCATCGTACTTTTTTGGTGATATCAGTATGCTCCGTAAATTCATCAATCTTTTAGCGGATTTTTTCCAAATTAGACATCGTGTACAATTTAAACGTGCCATTCCAGTACAGTTTATAGGCTGCCCTCTCCATCGAAAACACTCGCAATTAAACAACATGAGATGGAAATGTTTTCGTTTATTTTTACGAGTGAATAAAATACACATATTTCACGATGTTCACAGCTGTCGCTGGAGTGATTCACCAGCGAATTATTGCGATGCTCGTATGGAGAAGTGAATTTTATTATTCACAACCTACGCCCCGTGGTTTCACGTATTATTTTACTCTGTCCTTTTTTCTGTGACACAAAGGTGTGGAAAAAATTAAGATTTGAAAATATTTTAAATCTAAGCTGACCTGTAGTTACACAGCTGTTTGTAATAAACATAAAAACTGACATACAAACTATCACGTTTATAACATACTATGTGTATAATGTCATTCATTTCTTTCCCCGCTCAGTTTATGAGCTCGTTTGAATTTATAAGTAGCATTTATTATTTTTGGGATGCTTTAATTTACTGCCCTCGTAAGTTGTTTAGTATTCATTTGGTTTTTGTACGCGCGGGGTGGAATGGAAATTTCCCAATTGTCAGTTTGAACTCACAAGAGCGGTTCAAGTTCAATTGAGGCTTTCACGCTCGGCCGAAGGGGTAACGTCTTGCCAGATTCTTTCCAGTTGAAAGCGGCTGCTACGAGTATTTTAACATAAAGGATAAAAGATTAGCGAAAACGTGCGTGTAGTTTAATAAGATTAGAAATTTATAGAAATACTAGCTGTGCCCCGCGGTTTCACCTGCGGTCAACAAGTTAACATGAGTATATGGTAATCCAGACCATGAACAACCTTCTTTTCAAATTTTATGTACGTGTATATTAAATCCGTGGAGCCGTTTTAGAGTTTTGAGGTAACAAACAGAAATTTTCACTTCTATAATATTAGTTTTGTAGATCGTATGATATTATAGTACTTGTAGCTATCGCGAAGCTCTATACAAACCATTTAACCACACAAGTAGGTATAACATTAAAAATCAAAGTTAAAATTGTACAATACTTTTGCATTAGCTACATTATCTAAACTTAACAACATACTTTTTAACCAACTGGCAGGTATAATCTTAATTCTCTCTTATTTACGTATTGTATACAAAAAATAAAATTCCCAAAAATATTCTTTGTCCTTGTATTTAAAGGGATTTGAAATTTAATATCAGGCACATCATCAATAGACCTTTTAAACGGCCCCAAATTTTGTGAAAAGTATCAAACATTCCGATCTTCAGCGGGAAATTTATGATTTCAACTTATAGAATCCGAAGCCTGATAAATCCTCCGACTCGAGTCGCATAGCCTGAATAATTCAACGTCCTTATTCCCGCATTATTTTGTTGTACTCTCGAATACGGACCCGAAATTATCGAAATATCAAGGTGAGTCGCTTCGAATAACACAAGTTTAGGCACGTGTTCCGCCGCCCTTCATTCTTTGAAGCATCTATTATAAGCCATCGGCAGGACTTCCGATTTCTTAAGACCTTTTCCTGGTAGACTCCTATACACCGGACTTTCCTTATATTTGTACTTGTATTAATAAATAATCAGTGTTTTGTTTGTAATACAATCTGTCCATTTCTCGTAGGTCGTCGTCCATGACATTTAGTTTACGAGTATATTATTATCGTTTCGTGAGCGATGCCAGTATGGCTACGTATTGCAGCTCTGCGTGATCCATCTTATATTGGATTGTCGCTTAGATTTTCCACCACACGCGGAACTATATTATAATAAAATACACTGAGAAAAATGACCATCTAAATTCCGATGAATTCACCTGAAGTACGGAGCATACTGATATCACCAAAAAGTACGATGATTAGCACAGTTTATGATAGCAGCGTCAAAACTGGTGGCTATCATCGTACTTTTTGGTGATATCAGTATGCTCCGTACTTTAGTTGAATTCATCATTCTTTTAGCGGAATTTAGATGCGCATTTTTCTCAGTGTATGAACCTACACGCTGAAAGATGAGGCGATTAGGTAAATTTGGTGAGTACCTACTGTGATGGATCTGGCTTCTACTATCAGGTATCCATAGGTGATAGTGATTACTTACCATTAGGCGGCTCGTTTGCTTGTTTGCCACCTATGGCGTAGGAAAAATCAATTTACGATACCAATATATAGGCGACGACCGACGGATCAGGACCGCTGGTGTTCTCCGTTGTTAAAGATAATCCATTTTGCTTACTGTAAAATAAATAAACAGCCATCATTCAATATTTCCCGTGCACCTGACTTTAAATTACCTTGTGTCAATCAAGATGTCAATACCTATATCATTTTCATGAAATCAATTATCAATTTTCATCAAAATCCGGACCAGCTCTTTGATTTCATTAGCGAAAGGTACCAAAATTACAAGCGAAAGGTATTGTAGTAGGTACCCAACGGAACCCAAGGAGCTTGTTCATTACGAAATCGTGAGTATTTGTCTGATTGTCCCACAAGGTCAGTTTTTATGTCACAGCCCGAACCCGGCTCGGTACAATCACCTCAATTAAGACATTTTTACAGGCCAAAACAATATCTTGAGTCTGAGCCCCGGGGAGCGATTCCTCACTGAGCTTTGTGTCGGCTGTCTCATAAAATACGGTGATATACGAGTACGGTCGAGGGTGGCTTAGGACTCGCTCTGTTTTTGTTGCTCTGATCGACAATTCGACAGTTCGTTTTGGTTTAACGCTAGTTGGCTATTTACTTTATTTGTTTACTAGCTCTAGTACTATGTTAGTTACTGAACTCGGGCGTTGGCTCGTGCGGGCATTATAATATAATAACCGGTAATTTCTTTTTGTACCGTCGCGATTCACCAGAAGGGTAAAGCTCGGGAACATAATCTGGGACTATTACGATTTTTAAATATTACTCGCAATAACTCAGAGTTTGAGGCGAAACAAGTACACATGTACCACGTACCTGGGTTTGCTCCAGCCTCCGATGACTCTTTCACCTGGTGGTCCGCTGTCGGTGTGCACACACGAAATACCACAGTTTTGATAAGGTTTTGAGAAAGTTTCTGTTTGATTTTATTTAATTTGATGGAGCCGGTGTCTGTCGGCGCGGGCGCGGTTGTTAAGATGGCGATTGAACTCGCGTGATGACGTCTCACCGGTCGGCTTGCGCTCCCATTGGCTAAGCACGGGTACATGAAGGTTCGTTCAGAACCGCATCTTGTCATCGCCTTAGGAGCACTGAGTTATGCGTTCATTCGATTAAAATGTAGAAAATTAGGTATGTGAGAACGGTACATCCCGCTCACCAAAATGCCGATGGTATTTTCTGGTCAGATTATTAAAGAACAAGTTGGAGAGCAGATTTGATAAATTTGAAATGCTTAACTAGATTACGGTACGTGTAAACGAAACTTGTGTTAAAAGTTTGTGTTTTAAAGATTTGAAAAGACTTAACTACTACTTATGCTTAGAATTATGATACGTTACTATTGATTACATTTGATACGATTGAAACTAGTCTTCTATTGGCAGAGGACACAGCTTAACCAACGGTCGTTTGATCGTGTGATTATTTGAAAGTTTAACTACTGCACTCCGAGCTATCCCATCAGGGCCGACTAGTAAATCCACTACTCTGGCAAGAGACCAGTGCAGAGGCGCGCGGTTGTCATCCTTGATTATAACCATCGAACCGATTTGTAATGGTTTGGAATTCTTGGTCCATTTGGCGCGTTGCGTTAAAGAGTTGAGATATTCGTGTTTCCATCTGGACCAAAAATTCTGATGAAAAGCTTGTATCAGCTGCCACCGATTCAGCCGACGGATGTTTACATTAGATAGATCTTCGTCGGGGACAGCTGTTAGAGGCTCTAAGGTGAGGAAATGACCGGGCGTTAGAACTGACAGGTCGTTTGGATCGGAACTGATCGGACACAATGGTCTGGAGTTTAAGACTGCTTCGATTTGAGTGAAAAGGGTCGTCAACTCTTCGAAAGTGAGAACTTGGTCACCGACAACACGGAGCAAAAGGGATTTAGCAGCGCGAACCTGTATTTCCCAAACTCCACCAAAATGGGGCCCAGATGGGACATTGAACTTGAAGTCGATCTTTTCTGCATTCGAAGCCTCTTGCATAAGAGACCACAGCTGATTGCTAGCCCCAACGAAGTTGGTTCCGCAATCAGAATGAATGACATTACAACGTCCCCGTCGAGCTACGAAGCGTCGGAGCGCAGCGATAAAACCTTCGGTCGATAGCGTCGAAACTGCTTCCAAGTGGCAGCATTTGGTCACGAGACAAAGGAAGAGGCACAAATAAATAAAAAAAAAAAAAAATAAAAAAAAAAAAAAAAAAAAAAAAAAAAAAAGCCTTTATTTCCCGTAATAGTACAATAATGAAAAAGTAAAAAGATGATAATAATAAAAAATAAAATAAAATTGAGTAAATAAAAATTAAAATGATTGAATATTATTATGTAATTATATCTAGGGCACCCAAATGTGGGTTAAGGCCTCCTCCATGCCTTGCCATTCTTCCCGGTCTTGTGCTAGGCGAGTCCAGGTTGCTCCTGCAACCTCTACGATGTCGTCGCACCATCTTCTCCGAGGTCGTCCTCTACTCCGAGTCTGGTCTCTGGGATGCCAGTGGACGATACGCTCGCTCCATCTACCGTCTTTTGCTCGAGCTAGGTGGCCAGCCCACCTCCATTTGAGTCTGCAGAGCATTGTTACTGCGTCTATGACTTTGGTCTCCTGTCTTATATCCACATTTTTGACCCTGTCTTTAAGCTTGATACCCAGCATCGAACGCTCTGCTGCTCTCTGGAAAGTGGCTACTTTCTTTACTAACTTTTTCGTTAGTGCCCATGTCTGGCAACCGTAAAGCAAGGACGGTAATATAGTATTATCCATTAACCGTTTCTTAAGATGTATCGGTATATGACTCTTGAATACATCTTTGTTAGCCCAGTATTTTTTCCACGAGATTGCTATTCTCCTATCTATCTCCTTGGCAGTAGCCTCTTCAAAAGAAATTAGTTGGCCTAAGTAAATGTATTCGCTTACATACTCTATGTTGCTGTTGTTTAATGTAATAGGTGTTTTACTTGCGCTCGTCATTACTTTGGTTTTGGACAAATTCATGTGTAGGCCAACTTTTTTGCTTGCTTCATCTAAAGTAGTTAACATGTCTTGAAGATCTTCGTGGTTTTCTGATAGAATGACTATATCATCAGCAAAACGAAGATGAGTCAACTGCTCTCCGTTGATATTTAAGCCATATTTTGACCAGTCGAGCTTGCGGAACATCGACTCTAGGATGGCTGTAAACATTTTTGGAGAGATTGGATCTCCTTGTTTTACGCCGCGTTTAATGTTAAATGGAGGCCCAATTGCTTCAGTTTTGATTTTAGCTTGGCAGTTGTTGTATATCACTCTCAATATTGCTATATACTTTTCTTCTATGCCCTGTTCTCTTAAGCTCTCCCAGAGAAGTTTATGCGAGATGGAATCAAAAGCTTTGGTGTAGTCAACGAATGCCAAGTAGATTGTTTTGTTGTGTTCACTGCATCGTTCTAGGCACTGAGTCAGTGTGAATATGTGATCCACAGTCGAATAGCCTTTCCTAAACCCAGCTTGTTCCCGAGGCTGCTGTTCATCTAAGGCCTTTGTTATTCGGTACAGTATTACTGATGAGAATAATTTGTAGAGCGTTGGTAATAGGCTTATTGGTCTATAGTTATCCATCATTTTTGGGTCGCCTTTTTTGTAGAGCAACGTAATAATTGAATATTGCCAGTCTTCGGGAATTACTTCGTTATCAATAATTTTGTTGAAAAGTTTGGTCAGCTGGGACGCTAAAGGCTCTAGCATTGCAATAATTGTATCCGTTGATATTCCATCTTCTCCGGGTGATTTATTCTTCTTTAAACTACTCATGCCACGTTCCAACTCATGAGTTAAGAAGGCGGGAACACCTTCGTAGTCTTTGCTGAAAGGTTCAATATCAGTTTCATGGCTGGAATATAAAGATGAGTAGAACTTTGTAGCAGTCTTTAGTATGTCTCTCCTGTTAGTAGATTTTTCACCAATGTCATTGTTGATGTTTTGTATCCACTCTTTGTTGTGGTCAAATTTTCTTCTACTTTGTTTTGTAGAGCTTCTGCTTTCTAGTTCTTTCTCTAAACTTTGCATTTTAAGCTTCTGCCTGTTCGCTTTTATCTTTTTAGCAATATTTTTGTGTAGATATTTAAGTCTATTTCTTTGTTGTATTGATCGTGGATAGATTCTTTTTAAACTTTCTCTTTCTTGTATTAGCAGTTTGACTTCGTGATTAATGGTTTTAGGTTCTATTATTTGTTTTTCTTTGGGTAATTTTGTTAGACATTCTTTAATTACAGTCACAGTAGCTTTATAGGACTCGTTGATATTATCATTTTCAATAGTGTGTACTCGTATTTGTTGATTTAATATGTTTTTTAAAGACTCTATTTCGATTGGTGTAAAATTTTTAGTTTTTTGTCCAAACTTCTTGCGATTCCGTTTATAACATTGTACATCATATGTCATTCTTAACATTCTGTGGTCTGAAGAGAATGTAGTAGAGAGCACTTCGACATTACCAACTCTATGTTTTTGTTTTACAAGTATGAAATCAACTTCATTGAGCGTACTGCCCCCTGGCGACTTCCAGGTCCATTTTTGTTTCTGGGGCTTTTTGAAAAAGGTGTTTGAAATAGCAAATCCGTGTTCAAAACAAAAGCTCAGTAACATTTCACCCCTTTCATTTCTTGCTCCGTAGCCGTAGGGACCACATACGCCCAGTTCTTCTTTCAACGGTATACCTATTTTTGAATTGAAATCTCCCATAACAATGGTGTCTTTCCCTGTATCTTTTAAAGCTTTAATTATATCGCGATAGAATATTTGAACTTCTTTTTCTGTTGAGTTCTCTGTAGGTGCATATACTTGTACTATATTTATAACAGTATTGTCATGAAGTTTCAAGTCTAGTCTTACAACTCTATCAGAGTATGTTTTAAAATCAATTATGCATGTTTTCAAGTGTAGTGCAATAATGAAACCTACACCATTTCTACCCTTTTTATCACCTCTGTACATTAATATATATTTGTCTTTCTCTATTATACTTTGGCCCTCTATTTTCACTTCTGAAATTCCAATTATATCGTACTTAATATTTCTTAGAGCGTATTCTAACTCTATTATTCTGTTGGCAGCTTTTAGAGAGCGAATATTATAGGTACATAGTTTCAGGGAATGGTTTCTTTTGTTAATTTGTCTATGCTGTAAGATATTTTCGTAATTAGTGTTTATATTGCATGGAGGGTTGAGGTCTTGAACTCCCGCGGCGACCACCCGTATTGGGAGTTTAGTATTACTGTGATTAATATTATTGTTATCATGTAGAGTTTGGATGCTCCGTGTAGGGGTTATCTTGTATTTAGGTGCCGATATTAATTGCTAATCTTTCTCTAGATTACCTGCGGGGCTTCTTTTTTCAGATTGTGGCGTTTTTCTCATGTATGACGTAATCGTAGAGTTTGAGCTTTGTAAGGGTTTAGTATTTTTGGATTGTTTGTTATTAGAAGTGGTTGCTGAAAATGTTTTTGTTTTCTTTAATACTTGCCCAAATTTTTCGGCGGCTTTGTTGTTGTTATAAACGCTGCTCTGTTTTTCCGATGGGCTCACAGATAAAGCTCGTTTATTACTAGGTTTTTCTTTAACTATTAGTTGATCGTACTTCAACATTGCTAGGTTACCTTTTTGTTTTTGCTCTAGGAGTTGAGGTATCAAAGCTTTCCTTTTTTCTAGAACTTTTGGTGGGAAGTCTTCTTTTATGTACGAGCCTGATCCTTCTAGAGTGGATTTCCGTTGTAATAGGGCTATTTTCGTCCCGTAAGTAGTTAATGTAAGGCTTTGTCAATTTTTGCACCTCGATGTGACCCGAGTTTAATGCGGAAGTATCCTGCAAAATCGACACCAACCACAGAAAACGGCTTGACTTGGTTTACGCGGAAAGACGGAAGATCGCTCATGAACGGTTGCAGTGGTTGAGGGTTTGTCCGATAGCATTTAATGCATTTAGCGAGATGACGACGGATAGTGCGTTTAGCAGCGATGATCCAGAACTGCTGTAAGAGCAGAAAATGTGTTGTGTTGATTCCCGGATGCAAATAGTTACGATGAATAAAATCTATGATCAAGAATGTGAGCGGGTGATCACAAGGCAGAAACGCGGGATGCTTTTGTTCGTATTGTAAACCTGACCGCGATATTCTGCCGCCCACCCTGAGAACATTCTGGCTGTCTAGAAAAGGGTTAAGTTTTTGGAACGGTTTCGACAACGGTTTTTGCGATTTTAGGTTGGCGATTTCTGTTGAAAACGCAGTAGCCTGAACATGTTTGACTAATTGAAGCAGCGCGTCGTGGCGTTCAACGTTGTTGAGAAATTTGTTTCGATTAGGTTGAGCCGGATTGCGACAATTGTTGATGAAGCGTTTGATATAAGTCAGTACATTAACAATCTTTTGCAAAGATGAATATCGAATTAGCAAGTTGTCGAGTAGGACTGGTTCGATTTCGACGCGCTCTGTTGTGGTCAGAACCACAGACTTTCGGACTTCCGCTTCTATTATCTCCTTATCTTCGTTCGATATGGAGCGCGAGTTGATAGGCCAGGACTCATGCTTTTCGGATAACCATTGCGGCCCCGCCCACCATAGCGTATTATGCAGAAGCTCATTGGGCATTTGACCACGCGAACAGATGTCCGCCGCATTGTCACCCGAAACGCAATGATGCCACCATTCGATGGGGGTTATGTCTTGTATGTGGCTGACACGGTTAGCGACAAATGTGGCCCAACGAGAAGAGTGAGAGCGTAACCACGAAAGAACTACGGTGGAGTCTGACCATAGGTAGACGGCGTCGAGTTTGATGCGAGAGAGGTAGGTATCCCGCACTAGCTGATAAAGGTCAGCGAGCAGCACGGCTGCGCAGAGTTCGAGCCGAGGCAGCGAGATACGTTTGAGAGGTACAACACGAGCCTTGGAGCACACGAAGAAGACGTGGACGTTGTCTTGAGTGTCAGTGACGCGGAGATAGAAGACCGCACCGTACGCGATTTCTGAACTATCACAGAAGCCGATGAGCTCGCATGAAACAGTGTCTGTGCATGTGAGTTGACGCGGGATTTTCAGGTTGGTCAGTGACGATAGCTGATCACGATAAGTGTTCCAAGTATTGATTATCTCGCTTGGAGGAGTCTGATCCCAAGCACAACCGAGGGTCCAGAGTGTTTGGATCAAGCATTTGGCTTGGATCGTTATAGGGGACAGAAATCCTAAGGGGTCGAAAATGCGAGCAATTTCACTCAAAATTGAACGTTTTGTGCATGGCTGATCTGAGGGTTTAATTTCGAACAGAAACGCGTCAGATATGGGATCCCATTTCAGTCCCAGAACCTTCAAAGTTCGCGTTTCGGTATTATCGAGAGAGACTGAACCTGCTAAACGATGATCGTTGGGAAGGTCAGAGAGGAGACGAGGATCATTACTAGCCCATTTTCTGAGTTCTAAGCATCCGCGAGTGAAAAGAGCAATGATTTGTGATTTAGCTTCCAGCGCGACATCTAGTGATGAGAATCCGCAAGTTACGTCGTCAATGTACATGTCAAACAAAACTATTTGTTTCGCGAGTGGATAGGTATCTCCTTCGTCCTCAGCGAGCTGTCGCATGGTACGGCAAGCGAGATATGGAGACGAAGCTAATCCATATGTGACCGTGTTTAAGCGGTATTCTTTTAGAGGCTCGCTTGGCGAGACGCGCCAAAAAATGCGCTGATAGTCACGGTGTTCAGGCGAAATTAAAAGTTGACGATACATTTGACGGACGTCTGCCATGAAAACGACGTTATGTTCACGGAAACGCAAGAGAATTTCCAAAATGTTGGGTTGTAATTTTGGGCCGACGAGTTGAGCGTCGTTCAGTGATAATGAGCGTGAGTCCTTCGCTGAACCATCGAACACTACGCGAAGTTTTGTTGTTTCGGAATCAGGGCGAGTGACGCAATGATGAGGAATGTAGTACTTGCCACCACCTATTTCATCCGCTGGAACCAATGACATATGACCTCGCTCCATGTAGTCAGACATAAAATCGACGTACTGGGAGCGCAGGCTGGGATCACGAGACAACCTACGTTCGACAGCGTGGAATCTTCGCAATGCTATATCGCGAGAGCCTTTAAAAGTTGGTTCTGAATCTTCCTTAAAAGGGATACGAACTACGTATCGTCCTGACGGATCGCGATAATGATCCGTTTTGAATTTTTGTTCGCATAACGTTTCGTCCGGAGTTAAAGTCGATGAGTTCGGTAAAGAATCTAATTCCCATAAACGCTGAACTAACGAGTTTAGTTCATTATCGATATCTGGCATGGTGTGCAAAAAGGCGCTCGCTGATAAGCATGTTTTGCCTAAGAGAAGCCAACCGAAACGAGAGTTGAACGCGGTAGGTTGGTTGATACCACCTTTGATGTGTTTACCGAGCACGGAGTCTGCAAAAACATCAGCAGCTAACAACAAATGAATCGGTCCAGGAATATCGAAACCTGGGTCGCTCAGTGGTAATGATTTAATATGTGACCAATCCGATGTGTTCAAGTGCGCTATAGGTTGATCGCCACATATTTTAGAGATTACGTGCATGTCGAGATTGTATAAAACCTTGTTCTTGGTACCAACTGAGCAAATGACGTCACCAATAATGGGAGCTGATGCTTCTCCTAGTCCACAAACGTTAGCCGTCGTATTTACTACATTTAGATTTAATTGTTTCACTGCAGATTCTGTGATAAAATTGCGTTGTGAGCCAGTGTCGAACAATGCACGGAACGACTGCATATTGCCCGAGGCATCCTTGACTTGAACGATAGCGGTAGCTAACAATACGGTAACATCAGAGCTTGACCTTGCCACCAAAGATGATGTGACGGGAGTCGAATTGTTTGGAGGTCTACAGAGCAGGGTATGATGTTTACGTTTACAGGATTTGCACGAAAATATCGATTTGCAGTCTTTTAACTGATGAGATGATTTCAGACAGTTAAAACACCAGTTCTTCTCGGTCGCGATAGCCATGCGTTCGTCTATAGATTTTTTAAGAAACGCCTGACACGATAGTATTGAATGTGGTTCATTACAATAAGAGCATGTACCAGCATAAGAGCTCGTTTTATAATCACTTGTGTTTTTAGGTTGCTCGGTTGCTGCTACAAGTGTGTGTGACACGGTGTTACGTTTCGGTTGTTGTTGCGCGGTAGCGAACTTAGTAGCGGAGGCAGGGCTAGGCTTAGTGATTTTAACTGACTCGGAAAAGTGAGTATCACGCAGTAACGCTTCACATTTGGATCGTAAGAAACCTTTTAGTTGATCATAAGTCGGTAGTTCTATATCTGAGTATTTTTCCTCAAAGTCGCGGCGCAAGTCTTTGTCTAGTTTCGATAAGATGTGGTAAACTAGAACAAAGTCCCAAGTTGCAATCGGCAACCGAAGCGTTTTCAAAATAATCAAATTCTCTTCGAAGAGGTCTAACGATTTTTGAAATTCCCGCGGATTATTATAGTTAAAATCGATGTTTAAAATGTCGCGCCAGCAGGTGAAAGCTAAAGTACGCGTGCTTTGATAACGCGCAACGAGCGAATTATACGCACTGTGATAATGTTCATGGGTCATAGGATACGCTTTTACGACTAATAAGGGATCATCACTAAGAGAAGAAATCAAATAGTGGAACTTTTCCGTGTCCGTAAGTGTGGGTGAATAATGGATCAGCGCGTTAAAAAGATCGAAGTACTTAGGCCAGTCTTTGATGTTGCCAGAAAACCTGGGCAAGTCGATTTTTGGCAGCTTAATATTTGATGCTGATGATGATGATCCATTTCGAGATTGTGATGGTTCGCTTTTCGTTAAGTTACGATGAATCGATAAAACCTTAAAATATGTGTCATCAAATTGTTGTTGTATTTTATCATCATCATTATCTTCTGCGTCAAATGTGTCAGTTTCGTGAGTTACAAGCTGAATTATTGAATAATGTGCGCTTTCAAAGTTTGAAACGATTTGCTTTATTTCTTGGTGATAAGAGAAGAACAGGTCGCGCTGCGATGTGTCACTCACAGATAAAGTACCTACTTCTAAAGCCTTAACAAGCCGTTTATAAGCGATAGTCCGTTTCCGACGTAATGCCGGCAAGTCCTTTTCGGTAAATTCTTCTTTAGATTTAGACTTCGTTAAAACACCTCTGCGAGTAGACGGCCCTTTTGTTAGAAGCGACATGGTTGAAATTATCTTAGCAAGTTGAAACAATTAAAAGTAAATCGCCAAACAGATCCGAACAAAACAATAACAAATATCTTCAGTTGATTCCTTCGTTATTGCTGAATTTAATTTCGACCTAAACGTTACAGAAATAAAGCTTACAATATCAACATACAATAGGCACTCTGCACTTACGACGTTTCGATATGACGTGCGTGAGCGCTTGACGGTTGACGCGGAGGACCGTTCTGAACGGAACGAAATAGAGCGACCCGTAGGATGTCGTGGCTAAATGCAATTCGGAACGTACTTTTGCACAGAATATCTATTGTAACTAGTGTGTCTACCTACCTTCAAAATGTAGGTATAAAATTGAAAAACACGAAAATGATTTGATGTTATAACGCTTGAGTATGTTTGATGAAATCTTTAGGTAAGTAATTAATCTATTAAATGAAATGTTTGCTATGAGAATAAGAATATACGATTTAATTATTAAAATTGTTGTAAGCCGATAAAATATGATTATGCACCGAGTAAGTTGGAATGATTGCACAATTTTAAATGGGTAGTTTGATCTTACAATAATTTTTAATAATTAGTGATTTTGATTTTACGGTGTGAAAATGATAAGTGAATTATTGTAAGCCGATGAAATTATATTACTGTGCACCGAATAAGATGGTGATTGCACAATAATGGCTGAGTTGTTCTTACAATAACTCGCGATTTTGTTAGGTTATTTTGTGATCTTAAATTGAAATTGGAATGATTACAAGCCGATAGAATTAAGCACCGATGAGATTGTGATTGCTTAATTAGATCTTGCAATGATTCCCGATTGCGCGTATGAAAGAAACTTGTTCGATTCGATGGTGATAAGTAGGTAGGTAGGTACTTTGTGAACGTGGAACGTGGATGATGCGACACGATGGCACAATGGAATCGTATGAAAAAGATGATGAAATAACTTAGAATGCAGTAGACAACGATTTAAATAGATGTTGCTCGATGTAGATATATGCTAGATGCTAAGTTATTAACGTTTTCTGACCAAAAATACCAAACGCATCCGATGATTGGGATGGTTTTGGGTGAAAAGAGTCCCGGGTTTCGGCACCAAAAAGAACTATGTACCGTCGCGATTCACCAGAAGGGTAAAGCTCGGGAACATAATCTGGGACTATTACGATTTTTAAATATTACTCGCAATAACTCAGAGTTTGAGGCGAAACAAGTACACATGTACCACGTACCTGGGTTTGCTCCAGCCTCCGATGACTCTTTCACCTGGTGGTCCGCTGTCGGTGTGCACACACGAAATACCACAGTTTTGATAAGGTTTTGAGAAAGTTTCTGTTTGATTTTATTTAATTTGATGGAGCCGGTGTCTGTCGGCGCGGGCGCGGTTGTTAAGATGGCGATTGAACTCGCGTGATGACGTCTCACCGGTCGGCTTGCGCTCCCATTGGCTAAGCACGGGTACATGAAGGTTCGTTCAGAACCGCATCTTGTCATCGCCTTAGGAGCACTGAGTTATGCGTTCATTCGATTAAAATGTAGAAAATTAGGTATGTGAGAACGGTACACTTTTGTATAGTTTAGTCAGTGATTACCCGACATTTTTGGTGGGGGCTATTTTACAGATATTTTTTTGTGACAAATAATATTCATGGTATTTTGCAAAACCGTCAATCCCTTGCCCTTAAAATATAAAAACAACTGAGTAAACGAGTCAGTATTTTTAGAATAGATCAACAAAATTAAAAAAATAACTGCTGGCTTAAAAACCAAAAATACAGTCAAAAAAATTAAAATTGTTCAATTTTCTGACTTTTCTTTCTTTTCTTTTGTTCAACTTACATACTTGAGAGCTTCTTCTACATCTATTCAGACTACGCGTGTTTCTATAATTTTAATCTCGACTGTATCGTCGTCTACCAGATGAGTTGTGGTCAACACCCTAGCCTGTCGACAATAAAAAAAAAACGATCAGAGCGGAACTTAAAAAAAGATAGTAATGAAAATGTATCCGAGCAACGCTAACATAAGACTTATACAAAAAGTAATTGATATTTTTGAATGGTTACAGCTAATGAGGAGCCCACTCCGAGAAGTAATTTAATTAGCTGAAGTGGAATCCGAGATGCTCATTAAACTTCATGGGAGGTGTTTGGGAGTGTAAATGTTTCACACTCATAGCTCCCTACTAGGATACCCTGTATCGAGGATGCCATGGAACACACACAAAGACGCGGACAACTAACACCCAGACGCAGAGCAGATATTTTAAATTTTAATTAAATCATTCAAACATCTTCCGTAGTTATCTTACCAATCGCACGCAACAAGTTATTATCGATGGTAATAAAAGTGCCGAGGCATAGCTCGGTTTCGGCGTTCCACAAGGTAGTGTCCTGGGACCTACGAGATATTATTATTATATAAATTATTGTTCAAAATTTGTTGTAGGTACAACTGAGTATCTCAACATCTGTGTTTAATTAACACTCACAGTATAATATCAGCTACTCATAGGTCATTAACTCCATTCTTGTTGATAACAGTAACAGATAACGCTGTAAATATGCATTATTTATTGTAATTATTATTTCAATAATAAGAAATGATTTTGCAGTTTCTATACTGTTCGTAAGGCAGTCGAGATAGAGGTGTTATTAGTTATTTGAAAGTACGGTACGATAGTACGGAATTCTAAACTAAATAGGTCTTTTGTAACCAGAAACAAACTAACTCGGTGGGGATAAAATCCTAACGAGTGTGTGACTTATTAGGTATAGCACACAAAGATAAAGTGTAAAAGATTATTTATAATACAAGAAAATTTGATTTATATTTTTTTTATATGTTTTACAAAATTATTATAAAATTTGAATTATGTATTAAAAAAAACAGCATTTTACTTACTAAAAAAAGAGACAGTGAACCCAAAGCTCCAGAAAAGCGATATTTATCTACCGACCTGTTTTCACAATAAACATGGAATAACACTCAAGTTAACTGGAGACAAATATTTTTTACGTTTTCCACGTGTTAGGCCCACGAGTGTATCGTTAAGAATCTGTCAAGAAAAAGTCATGACGCTAAAATGTTGCCATAAAACGTTTTAATAACATTTCTTAGTCAATGGTTTTACTAGGACGATATCATTATAAAAGCTGGCGGAGATATTATTAAAATATCAATTACCTACGAAATAGACTCAGAGTTAATAAACTTATTTTTTTATCAAGTAGTTAATGCAGTCGAGTTATTCATGACAGCTCTTCTTAGCTTTAGACGTTTAAATAAAGTAACGAAATCTCCAATTAATTCGAAAAGTTATAATAGCTTCCGCGAAGTCTGACACCGGTAGGCTCCAACCGTTTTGCATAAATTAATTATTATCTGAAATCTGAAGAAAGAAGCCCGTAGGCCGCTGATCTCTGAAGATCAAGGGTTGTTAATGCGATTATGTACCACAGCGACTGTACCGCTTTTTGTCTCAATTGTTTTAGGTATAAAATCATAAATAAATATTATTGTCTTTCACAGATTGCTCATCATTTACATTTACACTACACGAAATATAAATTCAAAATTCAAATTCAAATTCTTTATTCGTGCAAAAGCTTACTGGCTAAAAACAAGAAGAAACGATGCTACCTGCAGTAGTTAAATAACTGTGTCGCGGGTAGCAACGCCCACCTCCG
This sequence comes from Alcis repandata, assembly GCA_949125135.1. Classification (NCBI taxonomy): domain Eukaryota; kingdom Metazoa; phylum Arthropoda; class Insecta; order Lepidoptera; family Geometridae; genus Alcis; species Alcis repandata. The sequence goes on along the minus strand of OX421226.1, from coordinate 332,878 downwards.
ATGTAAGAATTTACAAAATTATACAAAAATGCAAATGCAAAAAAAAGAAAAAACACTTAAAAACGAAAGAAAGCTTAAAGACTCTGTGACAAGTTGTGTTTGTGTGGTGTATGTGTGGTGTGTATATATAGGTGTGCATGTAGGTGTGTGTGTGTGCGTGTGTGTGTGCGTGTGGTGACTTAAGTAGAAACTGTGATGAAATCCTCAGTATCTTGGTATGACATAGATAGGAGACATTCAACACATTTTAGTTTGCATTTATAAGTAGGGAGTGGGTAAAAAGATAAATATTTGTTTAGTTTATTATAGAGGAAGGAGCTAATAACATTATAATGACGACCAGCAATAGCCGTGCGACAACGCTCAGGAAGACACACTTTGTCAGATCTCCGTTTAGAAGAGTAGAGATCTGAGTCAAAGCGTATTTGTGAGTGCTTCTTTAAAACTGTTGTAATAGTACTAAGTAGGTACTTATCTTAAACTCAAGACATATTTTTCAAAACGAAAAGCTACTAAGTAAAGTCACAGCAAATCCAGTTGTTTCAATGCCGTCGGCGGTCGGCTACGAACCTCTACGAGATAGCTACGAGCGGCTACGGACCATTCATTTTCAGTGAGCCGGCAAGTCAGTTCGCGCTCTGCGCTCGTGACGGTCGGACGTGTCCTCCGCTCGCTTTTTAATACAAACTTTACTCGATCCTACGAAATAATACTCGCATGTGTTTCGATTGACAATCTCAGTGAGTTTCACCCAAAGTTTAGAGTTCGTGGTTTCGTTAAGTTTTCAGTTGCAACGAGGTTGGAGATAAAAACATTCTGTAAGTTTTCAGAACTTTTTGCTTCGAGATTTAATTTTGTGTATACACGTAATGTTAGTCGTTATCGATTGAGATAATGCGCTATCAGTTGGTGGTAATTAAAAAGGAGCACTAACGAGTCCGTCATGACAAGTTAATGGAGATTTTCTCTGCGGTTGAATAAGGCTGTTTTTGTATTGGCTCGGTAAAGTTACTATGCCAACGATGTTATTGACGAAATGCTTTGTTTCTCAAAACTGGGATATTGTCTGGACCGGGGTCTGGAATACTCACTCTCGATGTAACATTTATGAGGAAAGTTGGGAAACTTCTGGAGTCTATTGTGTGGCTTCGTTTCGAGGAAATGGTTAGAGGCTCCCTAACTTCAGCCTATTATTCGTTGTTTGGTTCGCTTCCCGCCACCTGTTTAGCGTCGGGTATTATAAAAACCTAATCTGTTTTAGTTTTCCTTATTTCGGAAAACTTTTTGGTAAACATTCGTGGAAATTGAAACACAATCGGGACGATCTTCGTTATACTCTAAATAAATAAAGATAAATCTTGTTGGCGGTTAAGCATTGATAGACCTTTTATATGTCATTTAAAAAAAAAGATACAAGACACACTAAAACAAACTCATCAGTTAAATAAATAAATAGCAATTTATTATATCATACTTTGAAAAATAACACATTTCAACCCAGCCTAGCTCCACAAAGTTTCTTTAGATTCCCGACCTTATTGAAAAATACTTTTTTTTTGTTATTACAGTAACATAGAGTAAAATTCATGACTTCACCAATTACTGATTTTTGTAGACAGACCGACTTTTTGTTATATCTATACGACTTATCTAGGCCCATTACACCAACACAAAACATAACTTTTCACAACCAAAACATCTACAAAACAATCATACGAGTACATACATAATGAGTGACTTCTTTATTCAATAAAACAAACTAACATAATACACAAATACAATAAAAAAAATCACAAATAAAAAACAGAGCTTAGGTCACTGTCCGCGGTAAAGTACCCAAAAGGCTGGCGACGGTAGCTCGTTGAAACACACAAAATTACATGCATACCCAATTACACATCATATGCAACCTTTGATCCTCCCACTGTTGGGATACAGGTCTACCCTCGAAGGGTGATTAGGCCGTATTCCACCACGCTGGCCAAGTGCGGGTTGGTGGATTCGCATACGCCATTGAATTTCTTCTCCGGACATATTATGCAGGTTTCCTCACGATGTTTTGCTTCACCGAAAAGCCAGTGATATGTAAATTCGTATATACGAGTAAGTCCCAAAGAACTCATTGGTACGAGTCGGGGTTTGAACCCGCCACCTCAAGAATGCGAAGCGGCTGTTTTCCCATTGAGCTACCACGGCTTTTTTACATACACATCCATATGATTACTTAGTTAAATGATGACCCTGGTTCTGTTCACTTGGCCTCAATGAAATGTTTATGAGCCATAGCCTAGTTCTAATTCATTAGCGGAATGGCCGCCATTTTCTAAATTGCACTTGCATTACAAACAACGGTAATTTAATTAAACAAAGAGAAGTATGACAAGAGAAACGACTGACGGTTGGATAAACTCACTAATAGTATATAGTGCGAGAGTTTGAGTGTGTGTGTAGTAGGTATGTGACTCCGTAACTACTGAACTGATTTTGATGAAGTTTAGAGTGGAGATAACGTATGTTTTGGATTAACATACAGGCAATTTTTAATTATCATTTTCATCAGATTTTATCCCCGAGCGGCTGAAAACGGGGGTCGCGGCTAGTCCATCTAATAAAAAGGCGAAAGTGTATGTGTGACTGAATGTTTGTAACTGCTAAACCGACTTTGTTAAAATTTGAAATGTAGTTGGTTTATGTCCTGGATTATGTCTTTTCATATCATCACATTTCTTTTCACGCGCGTGAAACCGCGGGGCACATCTAGTGGATGAAAAATTAATACAGCGAACATTACTTCGAGAAAACAACCTGAAAAATTATCTCACAATGGATGTTCGCAGACGAGTGAATCAAGTACATTTTAGCAAGAAAAATTCTTTGAGAACTTTACAGATTATAATTATGATGTTAATTGCCCGAGTTGGGCATACTTTCCAGCCGTGTCTGTCTAGTTTTTTAGACTCCCTACCAATGAACAGATAAAAGTCTACCTGAAATTTTATCTGTTAATTAGTAGATAAAAAGTTTATGGATCTTTAAATTGATAGAGAAAAATAAACCAATTGTAAAAATTTGATTCAAAGTTTAGCTCTACTATGCTATGATGTTTGTTTGTGTGATATATTTTGAAGAAAATACCCATTTTACAGCATCACTACAGAGAAGGCTTTATTTTCCTACTAAATAATATAAACGCGAAAGTTAGTAAGAATGTATGTTTCTTACTCTTTCACGCAAAAACGGCTGAACGGATTTACAAAATTTGGAATGAATGTTTTTCGTGGTCTGAATTAACACAGGCTACTTTTTATTCCGAAAAAGGCGGGCGAAACCGCGGGGCGCAGTATAACATAATTTAACAGAAAAAAAAATGTTTTGAAGTTAATATAAATGTATTTCAGTTTACTGCTAACATTTCACCTCCGTCAAAATTAACGAAGCCATAAACAAGGACGAGAGGTCCTTTGAAATCGGAAGCCAACTATACTCTAATAAATTGAAATCCTTTCAAAGTGGATCTTTATCTCTAAAACTCGAATAAAGTATGGAGCCTTTAAGTCTTAAAGGGAGAATTTATTTTTTGGGGCTAATGGGCTTAGTAACTCGTCTCTAATCTGTGAGGATAACCGAACTGATACCTAATCTGCGTGAATAGGCGTAATAACTGGACCCTAATCTGTTGGGAATTTGGCAGGTCAGAGGCATACTAACTAATATTAATCTGTGGCCATGGGTACAGGGTGAGGGCATTTGCGTCTAAGCTGTGGCAATACGCATACTAGCTTTGTCCTAATCTGTACCATTGTTATACTAACTAGGCACTAATCTGTGCGCCGCGCGCGGAGACGTTCCCTGTCCTTCGGTTGGAGTCGTCGCCGAGCCGTCGCCTCTCTAATCCGTAATTTGCGCCCTTCTCAAGTAGCCTGCTATTTCCCAATATTTGACTAAAGCTGAGCACACACCCACAAGAAAAATTCTTTCTGTACAATCGGGAAGCCACGAGCGACTTCGCTTCCTTAAATAGATTCACTTTGTCATAGGACCCAGCAGTGGGTAGGGTTAGTGAGGAGCTTGTTTGTCTATAAACTGAACACTTCATATGAACTTGACATTCATACGATGATGTAAAGACGCTTGTTATGGGTTTGTCAATAAATAGAAACGTCTTACAAGCCTAGAGAGAGTAGGCACGTATTTCTAAGCGGTGAATGAGCTAGTATGATATCACAGGTAAGAAAATATTTGGAAAATCTCAGTAAAACGAAATAGGTATTGAAATAGTCTGATTATGAGACCGCTCGTGGTTTGAATCGCGGAGGCTTTGACTTGCAGTGCCAATGCCACGGCTAACTTTTATTTCAAGAGTTATATACTCTATACTTTATTATTTTTAATGAAGTTTTAACTTTGTTCGATGAAATTCATAGAAATAATCACTTATTTGTCATTTAATTATTAACCAGTAAATCTAAAGTACAAAAGATCTAAATAAATGTACCTACCTAAGACTAAAGAATAAAAATAAAATCATTTCTTTGAGGTAATTAATGTCGAAGGAAATGATCTGCGTATATAGAGGTAATTGTATATTTTCAAAGAGACGCTTTCTCATGTTTATAAAAAACTGTGTACCCGTTTGCCGCAATTTTTATACAAAAAAACCTAAGCCTCTAATTGGACCGAAAACACCCCCTGTCTGAACAACTCGGCAAAATGAAAAGCTAACACATAAGGACACTGTCCAACAAATCAAACTCGACCCGCTGACCACTAATGCGATATCTGTGTCAGGCTGCCTACTCCTGCCACGCCAAACCGGCCCTTCCATCCTCGTGTTTAACACCAAAACAGCATGAAAAGCCTGGTTAGTCTTTTTCACAACACCTGATTTCTCTTCCAAGTTATTGACGACCGATCGAAACTAGCTCTTATGTATACCGCAGATTTTTGATGTTGTTTGTGTAATGGATTTCCAGCGTGACATTTGCTGAGCAAATGTGGACTTTATTGAGGTGGATTAGGGTTGACAGGGTAAACGCGGGTTGGCGTAATCTGTCGGCGCCGGCTCGGTCGGTAATTGGGATATTCTGGACAGATAACAGGTCCATAAGTTTCCATTTCACTGACTATCACGCGACAGATATGGTACGTTAAGCTTATTACGGACACGCTGTGTATCTACGTGATTATAAATATCTTTGAGATAGTGCCTCGTGTTACACCCGCGTTTAGGAGAACGCGGGGGGCGGCCGCGGCCAGGTGTCTCGGGGCTACCAGCGTAGAGCAGTCGAAAACTGTGAACGTACAGTGTAGAATAAGACCTTACTTTGAACCAAGACTACCTTATATAAGATATCAGGACAAACTCATCGCTGGGGTTTTCTAAAGCTTTACGTCTAGCAGGCGACAATAAATAAAGAAGAAGTTCCTGTGGCAAATGTAATTTTTAAAATGAGTCACATCGTTAAATTTCTTCTTAATCTCTAGACCTACAAGTCTTGGAATAACTGGCTCCAAAAGCCTTAAAAGCCCTAGTAGTCTCGAAAGTTCTAGAGTGTAGTTAGTAGATGCACAGAATGTTAACGGATACCTACTATCCTCAACCGCACCTTTACTTTACCTCAGGTAAGCTGTATCCACACGAACGACTGTTGTTAAGCCGTTCAGGCTACGGCATAAGAAAAAATATACAAACATACATAATTACGTACACTCATCCGACTTCGGTGGTACACTCAAAGAATTATCCTTCAAGGCAGTCGAGTAAACGGACAAAACCTGCGTCAAAGTTTTCCCTAATAAAAATTATTGAATAAAATGTGACAAATTTTGATATTTAAATAGTCGAAAATCGTTGTATCGTGTACGTGAAATGATTTCTCACTTACATCTTGCGTTGAGAAGGGTTGGTTTAGATGCAAACGAGCGGCTCTGGACCGCTCGTAAATCTGGCCGCTGACGGCGCTGAGGGCAACTTTACCCAGATAATTCCAGCGCAAGTTTCCTAACTGCTTTCCGGACAATGAAACTTTCAGAGTTCTGTTGAGATTTTTTACGCGTTTCTGCAAGGCTTGACGCCATTTTGTTACACGCTTTGTAGTCTAATAAAATTAATTTAGCTTGTTGGCTTTATGTAGCTGACACTCGTTCTTTTAAAAGTACGTTTTTAAATTTGTTGAAAAGAGGCATGCTCTAGAACTTACTATTAATAAGCTTGATTTTGTACGTCATCAATGGCGTATTTGAATACATGTAAATCCGTTCAGCCGTTTTTGCGTGAAAGAGTAACAAACATACATTCATACATTCTTACAAACTTTCGCGTTTATAATATTTAGTTGGAAGGATAGTAGGATAATGTTTTCATATCTTAACTTCTTATGAATGATGTCCGGAACTGCAGTTAGAAATGGATCATAATTATACGAATATGTACAAGGAGTAAGCACATCATGATATTATTGTTCAATTTTACAAGACAATGTTGAAGACAATTTCTTAAGTTTAGAGGTAAAATAAGTTTTCAGAAAACAAGCGAGCAAATTTAACTTAGTCGATCGTCTCCCAAACTTAATACTAATTTAATAATACCTCAACGCATTATATTATCAAACAAAGTTAATTAAGAAACTTTGCTCTGTATTATGGTTTAAATTACTAAATTCTTAAAACAATTAGGAGGACAAAAAACTTTGGGGTCAGAATGTGCCCTAACGGTGAAGTTATTTCGCTAATAGTTGTACCTAATTGATAGTTAGCGATCCACAAGTTGTGGAAACTTTGTAGGCCGCTGGGAGACCGGCGGGTTTTTACTTCATATTTTTAATAGGTGGAATACGGCTTAATCATCCTTCGAAGGTAGATCTTGTATCCCAGCGGTAAAAAAGGTGGAGTTGATATTTAATATTTCTGCTTCATAAAGCGGAGGCAACGTTAGCAGAACGTTGATCGTCTGCTTACGATGTGGGTCGACAATTTTGACACAATCTGTGAGCCTACCTAATTGCTACCGCAACAAGCAAAAAATCATGGGACCGTCAATATAATCAACATAACATTTGTTTCGTGGCAATTCGTTCAATGGTTTAACGTGAAATATGTATTTAGCATTTTTTCTATTAATTACACAAGGATTTTATATGTGGCTATGTGATAAAGAGCGGTAATTACCCAGCGTCGCCGTTGATTACTCGTGAGTGGAGGGCTCGGCAGCGGCGACACGCCACCTCTAATCATTTCAACGCGGGTCCCCAATTCACTGCTAATTAGCCTTTTTATACACAACTATATCTACAAAGAGAATTTTTCTCCGCCCTACTAAAGAAATTCAGTATTTTTTTATATCCGTAGGTATTATTAGATAAGTACAATATTGTTTGAAATATTTTCAAAATTTAGAGCGTTGGTCTCGGTGATTTTGTGATTTCCAGGTTCGGCGGTCCTCTGCTGGTGCCTTTACCTCCATGTACATGACATCATCCTTCTATTTAATCTGGTCTTATAATGTTTTCCTTAGTCTTCCTGGTCGTCTCCTTCTTTCAACCTTTTCCTATATGATGGTTTTGAAATAAAATAATAAATCACTTTGTCACGAAATTCTATCACTTTACTGTGGCTAATACTGCTTTAGTGATGTCATAAAATCAACGTTAGCTGATTATCATTGAGATGCGACACGATATCAGATGTAATATGTAGGGAGCTAATTACACTTTAGTTTGATGAAAATGTAGCGAACTCTCGATACAGTAATGAAACACAAATGTTGCCACAACCGGCGCAGGGTCGAACCTAAACTGCCTAACTACACTATCATAAAGGCTTTGCAATAAATTAGTTTTAATGGCTCTAACAACAAAAACATTTAGCCATATAAGCATAATGCATATGTTTGTGAGCTTATATCACCGGTGCGGATTCAATCTGTAAGGTTCAATATCAAAATTAAAATGACTTTTGATTGTACTATTCTTATAACACTTTATTAGAACCACAAAAAGTACAGCGCAAGTTTTTTTTTAAATTTATGTTTTATATTTATTCCGGTTATGGGCATTTAATCGTTTTCAAAATAAAATTTAGACCGCGCACTCGGGTTAGAAGCAATCACGTCGGAAATGTACCGAAGAGCTCCGAATACTCTCGAATTCGATGAGCTCTTTCATGCAGATTGCTCCTGTTTAGGCGGAAAGCTTACTTATACTCAAGATAGGATGGTATTTTAGCTCGAAACTAAAATCAATGCAAATTACCAAATTGTGTTCTGTTTTCTCAAAGTGTGCCTACTCAAAGTACAAAGTTAATAAAAAATATATCATTGTGTCATTATTTTTACCCAATTCAGTGCATTCAATCTTATGTGATGAGCTACATGTATTTTAACAAGGTATGTTTTAATCACGTCAGTTTTCATCTATCTATATCTATATCTATATATCTATATCTTCTATATATAAAAATGAAACCCGTTTTCCTTGGTCACGGCCTCACGCGTGAATGGCTGGACCGATTTCACTAATTCTTTTTTTGTTGCATTTGTTATTATTAGGAGAAGGTTCTTACGGAAAAAAATATTAAGAAAATCTCTCAGAAATATTGAAAAACCCTAAAAACAGCCCTTTTATTTCTCCCATACAAACGTTTTCTAACTAAAACGAGCTTTATTGCTATTGTATAAAGTTCATATTGAATTGCAAGCACTCACTGTTGTTTAAGCAATGTAGGTATGTTCCTAACGTCCAAGAGTCAATTTGCACTTTATTACCTCTGTACAAAGTTCAAATTCAATCATATCTATCAAAACAGTGTTCGTTTTATACTGATAATTTTTACTATAAATTGACAAGTTAGCATCAACAAACTACGGTTGCTATAGTTACGCAATAGCATGAGAATAGAGGTTGTAACAAAGAGTTCCTATAATTATTCTCAACACCTTTGGTCACGCCATCACGCGTGAACGACTGGACCGATTTCAATTTACTCTACGTTTATCCCAAAGTCTACCCGTGCGAAGCCGGGACGGGCCGCTAGTAGTAAAATAAATGCGTAAAATAGGAAAAAAAATTAATTAACATTTTATCTGTGAATGCGACAACTATTTTCTTATACATAATGTAAACTATATTATCACGAAAACAAACTTTTTTTAGTACTTTAAGTCTTAACCGTAGAAAGCTTTTCGCACACTTTTTAACGGATGGAGGCTTTTGACTAGAGCTCATTTGATATTTTTAGCTTAGTGAATCAAACATTGAAAATAATCTTGTAGATTGCTCCTAGCCCATATTACCAGTATCAAAGGCAAACGCCTGTGGTCGGTGCGGTCGGCACTGGACTCTCATTCTACAATTTCCAGATAGAGTGGGTACGAGTGGAATGTCGGAAACAGAGACATCCACAGACTATACCGGGGACAGCTATTTGCAGCTATTAGTCCGAATAGACGTGAGTTCTATTTTCGATTCGAGGTGATTTCAAGCAAAATTAACTTGAATTTGTAGTTTATATTTAAGCTTAAACCTATACTAGCTATATCCCGCGGTTTCACCCGCAGTCAATGTTTTTAATAAAAAGTATCCTATGTTACTTCTAATACCTCCAAGAATATGTGTACAACGTTTCATGATGATCGGTTTAGTAGTTTTCGCGTGAAAGCGTAAGAAATAAACTTAGGTTTACATTTATATGTTAGTTTAGTAGGGATTAAACCTGTGTGAAAAGTAATTCTAAGAATTTTGTTTTTTTAACACGCTTTTAATAGCTTCACCTGTATGTTTGTGTGTATGTTTGTAACCGACTCCTTTGAGCGCGTTTTGACCCACTTTAAACGGTCAGATTTATTTCAAACTTTGTAGATATATCGAGGGACCGATGACAATACTCGTACACTAAACAAAGCGTGTTTTTTAGTTTTTTAAATTAATATTCAAAAGCTCTCGTGAGGTGGTTAGGTAACGGCGCTGTTGTTTTCAGACTGTGGTAACGACTTACAAAGTCTAAATTTGTTATTTTCTGGGGTTGAGACTTTTAAAATTTGATACCCTATAATCATACCCATATATGTAAATATAGGTACATTATATTATAATGCTTTGTGAATTCTTAAATCTAATTTAGCTATAGTTTTATGTAAAAGGTATGCTTACGACTTTTTGAAGTTTATTACAAAACGAGGTGTATCATTATTATCGTTAATTCTATGTTATCACCTTTGCGTTCAAATTTCTCGATGAAAATTGCTACAAAAATTTCAACGAAAAACTATTTTTTAAACAACAGCCGTTTCGAGAAATAGCCAACATTTCCAGACAGTTTTTTATAGGAGAGATTTTCAGTTCAGTTTTTCTGGTTTTGTTTGATTTTTGTACAATAACTGACTGGGCATGTCAACATAACAAGTTGAGGAGTTATTTTTGTATATTGCGTTGATTCGTTTACTTTCGCTTCACGATTTAACAACAAGTCGAAGTAAGTTTACCTGCAGAGTGAAATGATCAATCGTTTGTACTTATCTCGAAAAAACTGAACATATTGCGGTGTAAGTCACATTAATATAATAACATGAAAAATGTTAAAGATTGAATGGTCGAAACGATTGTAGTAAATCTACAGAACATAAAAGTTATTTTTTTATTTAGAATATAAATGCGAAAAACAAGCTTATTGCGGGCAGAACCACGGCTTACAGGTAGGTAGTAGGTAAAAACGTAGAATTAGTCCAAAACACAATCGCACTCAGTAACAGGTATAATGGAGGCGAAACACAATGGATGTGCGTTTGTTTGTATTTGCAAAGGTAAAACATACCTACACATAACGTTTTGCAAACATTTTGTTCTTTTTATAACGACGACTAGTAGCAGCCCGTAGTTTCATTTGCGAATTTTTAGGTTTTCTTTTTTTCTCATTTTCTATACCTATTCTCTTTCGAAGGGCGAATTATTCTATTCAAAATCCAATAATCTAACTATGTGCTCTAAATACTTGAGAGCCTGTTCAGATTACAGTCTAAGTAGTTAACCATTTTAGAGCACACCATCACCTAATAAAATTAGTAAAGTTGGTGTCAAATACCTAGCTTTTCCCAAACTGGCAAGTTTTATCAATTTTAACAGAATACACACAATTTTAATTCATAATTTAGCTATTATAAAAATTTTGCGTAATTTGAAAGTCAAACATACCTACACAGTCATAGAAACTTTCACAATTTGTATGGTAGTGAAATGCGACGTGAATCGCGACGTGCAGACGTTGCGTGACACGTGGTAGAGCGGCACGTGCTCGTCTCTACGGGACACGTGCTTGTGCTCGTCTGAGGGAGATAATACTTCTGTTAGGTTGCTTTCTAGTCGAAAATAAAAACACACCCATAGAGACAATTTTTTTTCCATTAAAATAAAACTGTCGCGAATTTGTTGTTTTTAAATGAGCCCGCGGTTTCAATTGAAATTTTCCAGGAACTATTTTATTTTTCAAGATAAAAAGTCATAAATGTAAAAACCAAACTATGGATCTACTAAATCTATGTGAGTATCTAAGAAAAATACTACCTACGTAACAAATGTCTTCCAAATCTATTCTGATATGTTTGTTTGATTGAATAACAAACAAACTTCGTCTTGTTTATTCTACTGCAAGGCCAAGGCTTTTAAGCTCTTTCCAATCCGTTTCTTACGGTCGCAGGCGTCGTCAAATTTTTAATAAAATGTTCTTCGTCAACCACATCAGGATGTGATTAAAGTCTAGCTCATTTAAAAAGTGTTGGAAGCTATAGACGGGCAGGCAGACCGTTTTTATATGGAGATATCTTATTTTAAAAAAGGACTGGCTTCAACTTTTTACTTTAATACTACCTCTATAATAGGCCCAAGTTTGAAGGCTTTTTAAGACAGATCTAAATTTCCTAAAACTATTGGCATCCTTGTCTAATGGCTTGCAATGATAAAGATAGATATATTTTTAGTTAGTTTAGATCTGTCTTAAAATGCCTTCAAACTTGGGCCTAATATGAGAGTAAACCTAAGCAAAACTTTGACGCATTATTTCTTGGAATTCATGTTTTTGTATCTCGTCCGAGTAACATCATAGCAGCCGTTCGTGGAATGTTCCTTCGTGGAATGTTCCTTCGTGTCATTATCTGACTAGGCAGTCCTGATAGGCGGGCCATTCATCCACGAAGTGTCGCTAATTAGCGTCTCGCCGGATAATACACTCGCCGTGTATTTGCACCTCTACCCAGCGACAATCCAATTTGTGTACCAACGCACTGCTTAAGCTGTGACGCTACTTTAGCCACACTCAAGCCTCCAGTCCTTTAGTCTTTCCTTTAGTCGCCTCGTGTCCCGAACTCAAACATCCAGTACTTTAGTCGCCACCTGTACAAACAGCTCAGTAACTCCCATTATAAAGGCGCTGAAAGAGCAAACGGACGCTTTGTAAATAAATGCCGAAAACAGCCGCCACCGCTGTTTATTGTTCGGAATAAATCATAATATCTGCGTTCCTTACGCCATTGTTTTGACGAGCCCGCATCTGATGATGTATCGGCTGTGGTGAAATATCTCTTTAGAACTAGCTGTGCTTCGCGGTTTTACACAAGGTTAACAATTCCGTATTTTTTTGATATAAATTAACATTAATATTGTAATATTTTGTTTAACAACTGGATTGGTAATCTATGACTTCGAGAAAATGATGATACAGGTAGCCTTTGCTAAACTTGACTGGAGGCTTGCCCATTCCAAGTCGAGCAAACATCCAGATTCAATGCTAAGAAATTAAGTTATCTTATATGTATATGAAAAATGTAAATGCCTTAGGAACTGTGATGGTCGACGATCTCCTAATTCTTCATGCATGAGAAGTTGTTTAACTTGCTTCTCACGTGAAGCACTCAGGCGTTTGATGAGCTCCGTCTTCAATTTCTCATATTTTTCCGTCGGTGGAGGGGATATAATGATATCCTTCACCTCCTTCGAAAATTGGTGGTCAAGCTGTCCTATGACACAATTAAACTTCGTAGCGTCAGATGTAATGCTCGACACTGAAAACTGTCCTTCGACTTGCGCGAACCATATCTCGGGCTCTTCTGGCCAGAAGGGTGGGACGCGTATCCCCCACTCTAAACAGCTCCATGGAGGCAGTTGGAGCACTTTCTGCATCTTTCCATGATGACGTCATTTTTACGTCAGCGAAAATTTAAAATATCGCTATCAGCTTATGGCTTGTACCACCAAAGATTGTTTACAAACGGGGATATTTCAATTCACCCAAACTATAATTTTCCCAGATTGTTTTCCAATTAGCGCGCATGAAATGTTTTATTATGCACTGTTTAGGACACCGAAAATAATCGCATTTGTCCTAGACTCACGTTTCAGTTCATAAGGAGGGGTCACCAGTTATGGAAGGTAGTTCATAGTCTGGGTAAATGATAAGTTGTATTATTGTATGTTCACTATGTTTATGCGTTAATTACGAATTGAAATAAAGGATTAAAAATATTAATATAAACGAACTAGCTGACCCGGCAGACTTCGTACTGCCATACAGTACTTCTCTATGGTACTGCCTAATTAAATATAAACACTGCACAAAACACTATTTACAATTTTATAATTTTAATATATTACAATTATAGGTACGAATTTGTTTCGTGTATCAGTTGACAAAAGCAAACTCATCCATGAAAAAAAAACACTGACATTGACAGTTTGTTGTTGTTTCAACTTTTTTTTAATTTGATAAGACTTGGAGTCAAATTCTTCGAAATTTTAAAATTCCTTGGTTTTGATAGATATGATTGAATTTGAACTTTGTACAGAGGTAATAAAGTGCAAATGCACTCTTGGACGTTATTAACATACCTACATTGCTTAAACAACAGTGAGTGCTTGCAATTCAATATGAACTTTATACAATAGCAATAAAGCTCGTTTTAGTTAGAAAACGTTTGTATGGGAAAAAGAAAAGGGCTGTTTTTAGGGTTTTTCAATATTTCTGAGAGATTTTCTTAATATATTTTTCCGTAAGAACCTTCTCCTAATAATAACAAATACAACAAAAAAAGAATTAGTGAAATCGGTCCAGACATTTACGCGTGATGCCGTGACCAAGGAAAACGGGTTTCATTTTTATATATATAGATAGATGTTGCGGAGCAATCCTCACGTCACCAGTAGCTTAGTTCAAACTGACGCGGCGCGACGCATGCGTAGCACTCTCGCGCATCGGCGCGGCCGCCTTGTGAGCAGCGGTTTGCACATAGGCGATGAGCGTTTTAGAGACTCTTAGGACACCCTACTTATTATAAAAATGAATAGTTTGTTTGGCTCGCTATAACTCGAGAACGGCTGGACCGATTTCGCTAATTTTGATCTTGATATATTTGTAAAACTTCAGGGAAGGTTTAAACGGAGAGAAACATGAATAATAAGTAAAGAAAAATACTAAAATCAACAATTTAATTTTCCAATACAAACTGTTCCTACCTGTGAAACATTTGATGTTCGTCCTATATCGGTACGGTAAACTCGGGATGTCCGATCTCTTTTGCCTTTTTAGTAATAAAAAATAGTGTCACTTGGTTGTCAAATATTTATAGGTGTCTTCAGAAATTGGTCCGATCTTTTTGGTCTGTTTTATTGGAATACAAAAAAGTTCAGGGAAGGTTTAAAAGTAAAAAAAAAAGCGGGTGAAACCGCCGGCCAGGGGTCTGCTAGTAAGTTTGAAAAAAAAGATAATAACGTTTGTAACTTTAATATCGGTTTTTGAGAATTGCAAATAAATTTTCATACTACTAAAGCCTTATTTGTCTAGATATTATTTTTATAAAAGCTTCTTGTAAAATAACTTGCTTATACATATTATATGCAATTATTAAAATCATTTGCCCCACTGTCATTAATATTCATATTCGTTTCTTTATAATAAGTATTACTGTTTTTAATTCTCTAAATTGATTCAAACTCTCGCCGCTTTAACCATCTGATAAAAATAAAACGAATACAGCCTACCATTGTTTTGTATTGTGCAGACACTCAATTCTGTCGCCTCGTTCCCCGAGGCTACATAAAACAACACAAACAAAATAAATTAAACCCATTCGCTGGTAAAAAAATCCCTTAATCCGTCCATCGGTCACCGTAAGCCAAAGCTGCAAAGATCCCGGGCCCGTGTTCCGGATCAAGCTAACTGATAGCACTCGTCAATCGAGACTGACGAGGACTGATTTTGGAAACCACGGTCGGGTTTTGAGTATTATTTCTGTCCGCAAGTATCTAAAATGATAAATATTTTACTTGAAACTCCTGAATTTTCACCTAGTATTGACAGCCAAGGGAAAAAATTAATAATCCTATTAATTTCAAGTTTTAGTTTAGTTTTAATTTCTATTTTTTAGTTTTTTAGCACTAAAAAACTAAAAAATAAAACAACACTTTTAAAATATCTAACACTGAATAATATAAAGTCGTTGTTTAAAACCCATGCATTAAACTCAAACAACAAAACTTCATACCACAAAAAATTATTTTTGAAATAGTCTCGAGCGATGTCGCTATACTTACGGAATCAAATTCCCGCAATCCAGCGATCATTGTCAAAGCGCCGCGTTCGTCAATCCGAGACGATCAAGCTGACTGATGGGACCGTTTGCCGGAACTGACGTCATCGAACACAGTGGATATTGATTGAGGAAAAACTGGAAATAGCGAAAAAATTGTCTTATTTGGCTTTGATCTATAAATAAATAAGTTTCGGGCGTACCAGGTGGAATAATAAAATCGAGGGCAAAGATAAATTAGATATATTAGTAATAGGATTTTGGTACAGTTTGTTGATCCTAACGCCGGAGATTTTGTATAAAACTGGCTTACTGAGGTTTTATTTGCAATTAATTATCACGCATTTTTAAAAAAAGGTGCCTATACAGGGTTATTCATAAAGGGTATGCTAAGCCGAAAAGGGCTCATGGTACTCGTGATTATGAACAACTTTTACTATGGAACCAACCCGAAATTCACGAAAGAAAATCAGCTGTTCCATACATTTTGTCGAGTGTCATTGACATTCTTCTATGGAACAGCTGATTTTTTTTTCGCGAATTTCGGGGTGGCATCGTAGTTGTTGTCAAAAGTTGTTTATAATGATGAGTAATATGAGTCCTCTTCGGCTTAGCATACCCTTTATGAATAACCCTGTATATTATTAGGCGATTCTCCCTAGAATCGATTAATGGTTCAAAACAGCGTATAATTCATAACCAGTATCTACAATAATGTTGGAGCAAGAAAGCGTCTAACAATATGTGCACACACACACACACGCACCGCTCCGAAATATTTTTTGCCGCTTTGACTAGGTAAAATAAAAGAATAACAAACAGTAACAAAGGTATTAATTAGGCAGTAAGGGTCGATACACATCTGACGGAAAATGCGTCGAACCGATGATGCGCTAGTGCGTCAAGTGTGAAAGGTTGGATGTTTTATTATACATTTCTCTGTTCTGGCGTTACGCGACCGATAATACGCGACGCATTTTCCGTCAGATGTGTATCGACCCTTTGTATTTACTTTATTTTTTTCTAAAACGCACCAAACAGGTGCCACAGACAGAAATTAAAGAACGAAATAGTACTTAAGTAGGTGTGTTTTTTTTTAAATTCAACTAAGTACCTATAGGTCTGAATTGGACCGCCATCTCGCCTGATGGTAAGTAATGATGCGGTCTACGATGGAGCACGTTTGCCTAGAAGGAACTGATTCACTCGCGACTTGGAGACACTCAGATTATTTTAATTATAATCTGGAAAAAAACCACTATTTAAAAAAATACGCGACGACTTGAGAACCTCCTCCGTTTTTTTTGTCGGTTTAAAAGTTTTGTACGAGTTTTTGGTGTGCTTACTCTTTTTTCTATTTTTATTTACTTCGTGCATATCATTCATTCGTAATATTTAGTACGAGAATGTCGTTAGTTTATTATGCATCCTTGGAAAACTTATTTGAGCTAATTGAATTCAGTTATTTTATTTTCCATAGCATGTTAGCATGTCATGGCGCTCCGCTGGTAAAGCATTCTATCTTTTTGCTTTTACCATAACAGGAATGTAATGGTAAACATTCTTTCTGTTTACATAATAATTATTAATAATAAACAGGGTTTTAAGGAAAGGGTATGTTTAGCCGAAAAGAGCTCATAGTACTCATCATTATGAACAACATTTAATATGAGACAAACCGGGAATCGCGAAAGAAAAACAGCTATTTCATACATTTGTCATTTCAGTTTTTTTATTAAAAACTAGCGGCCCGTCCCGGCTTCGCACGGGTAGACTTTGGGATAAACGTAGAGTAAATTGAAATCGGTCCAGTCGTTGATGATCGTTCACGCGTGATGGCGTGACCAAAGGTGTTGAGAATAATTATAGGAACTCTTTGTTATAACCTCTATTCTCATGCTATTGCGTAACTATAACAACCGTAGTTTGTTGATGCTAACTTGTCAATTTATAGTAAAAATTATCAGTATAAAACGCACACTGTTTTGATAGATATGATTGAATTTGAACTTTGTACAGAGGTAATAAAGTGCAAATTGACTCTTGGACGTTAGGAACATACCTACATTGCTTAAACAACAGTGAGTGCTTGCAATTCAATATGAACTTTATACAATAGCAATAAAGCTCGTTTCAGTTAGAAAACGTTTGTATGGGAAAAATAAAAGGGCTGTTTTTAGGGTTTTTCAATATTTCTGAGAGATTTTCTTAATATTTTTTTCCGTAAGAACCTTCTCCTAATAATAACAAATACAACAAAAAAAGAATTAGTGAAATCAGTCCAGCCATTCACGCGTGTGGCCGTGACCAAGGAAAACGGGTTTCATTTTTATATATATATAGAAGATAGATAATACTTACTTACTCCTCTGGCCCAACGACCCAAAGTGGGTCTTTGCCTCCGACACCAGAGAACGCCATTGATCACGATCTTGCGCTGTCTCTTGCCAGTCGTCGGCTTCGAGTTCGCAAAGGTCGGATCGCACGGCGTCAATCCACCCGTATAAACCACTAAACCACTAAACTTTCAACTCCAAAAAACGCCTTCTTGACATTACGATCCTCCCCCCCCCCCCCATCGTATGCTGGTGGCCTCCGCAGCGAAGTCTCTGTGCCTTGATTTCCCCTATGATGTTAGGCTAGGCAATCATCTCCTCCATCTCGGTGTTCTTTCTCACTCTCCGGCTCCCGTCATCTCTTTGAGTTGGGCCCAGGATTTTACGCAAAATCAAAATCAAAACGTATCCTGCTCTTACAAAATGTCCCGGGTTAATACAAAAGCAGACAATAATGAATTCAGCGTATTATTTGCTCGGCTATATGCAAATAAAGGCAGTGCTTCACTGTTTGCGCACGCGATATCACGCTATTTGCATTACCCAGAAGAAATTTTCCAGAGAGACATTGTGTGTACTACCTTAATGAACGGACAAAGCTTACCTGTGAATCGACTGCATTAAAGGGAGAGATAAATTTATAATCAGATAAAATTGAGAAGTTTTTTTTTGTTTTTTTTTTTTAAATTGTCAAATAGTTACATATATGGATTGTTGTATTGTATTGTATTTTAAACAAAGTTTGGGCAATAAATCCCTATTATATATATATATTATAATGAATTAAATTGTGGTATTGTACCAATAACAGCATTTTAATGGGATTATAAGATTTTCTTAAACAAGTTAGTTAAGGAATATTAGTTTAGTAATAGCTCTGTGATTAAAAAAGTAAAACCCCTAACCTGAAACTACCTTAGACCTGGCTGGTAAGTGACGCTGAAAGCACTCGCGTGTTAAATCCTCTCATCCTATGGCTGCAGTAAGAGAGCTCCAGCGCTCTGTCTGGCAGTTAACATTGTTTGTTATTCAAACAAGCAACGCTGCAATATGCAACAATGCAACATGTTGCAAACGCGCGACTCTCACGCGACGAATAAATTAAAGAATTAATAAAAACATCTGCAAACGGCGGCATTTGTTCGACAAACTGGAACGTGAGCGCGATACTAACTACGAAATGCTTTTCAAATGTGCGATTTAATTTTTTAGTCACGGACGACTCGTTTGCGTTTTTTTCGTAATGCAATTTACTTCGTTAACAGAGTTGGATTTATTTAGTCAAAAATGCAGTTAAAATTCGCAACCGACTCTTCCTGTAAAAGAAAATTGAATTTCTATTTAATTTATTTAATTTTGTCTGGGAAATGTTGAGTGGTTCAGAGAGGCGTGTTAAGAGCGCAGCTGTAGCTTACTCGAGGACGGCTACTGCCTGGGAATTTTAGCTTGTTTTAGTGTATGTCTTGGTTAAACTGCGAGCAGTCTGGCGCACTGGCGCAAGAATTTATGATTGGAACTTATTTGCATTACGCGTCCTATTCAAGATAAACGTATCAAATGTTTTTTTTACTTCTTGGACCAAAGATCTATGTTCTAGGGCACATTAACAATAAGTCAGACGTAAACTTATTTGCAATAAAAAGTTCCACAATTTAAAATTTAAATAATGTAAAAAATTAACATATACCAAACAATAGTTTGACAGATAAAATTTAAGCCACAAACACAGCAAAAAAATTCTAAAACTGTTGCAAACAATCGTCATTTTTTGTACCCGCATGAAAATGCAGCGATGAAAGCGCTCTTATCGCGGTCATCACGCCTGATTACACATCGGATAAACTGTACTCGCATGTACAGCGCTGTTTCACTACCGACCTGTGAGTTGTAGGCTCCTTTTTTTTTTTTTTTTGTTGACCCAGTGGAAATCCTTTATGGATACCCCTAACCCGGGGGAGCCGGGGTTATGTGGGAGTCTCCGCCCTGCGGCGGCATACCCACTAAAACCACTGGGAAGTTTACCTCATTCCCTTGTGGCCGGGGGCAGCGGGGTTCCCTTTCGGAGTCTCCGCCACCCTCAGCCAGGGTCGGCCCTTCGGCCCCGTCTTCCGAGCGTCAAGAGAGGGACGGCCCTGGTCACCCAAGGCCGCCCCCAGACGTGTGGAGCCAGTGCAAGCCAGCGGAGAGCCCCCCGACCCTCCGCCAGTGGCCCCACTACGGAGAGGGAAGGAGGCGATGATCGGATCGCCCCCTCCTCCCTCCCCGTCGTCTGCGCCGGAGCGGATCCTGCGGGAGTCGTCCTCCCCGATCCGCCCCGCGGCCCCTTCTGCGACATTACCTCTTCGCAGAAGGAGACCACGGCCTGCCACGATCTCTCGCCGCCGAGCATTGCTTTCACCACGCCCGGCAACGAGCGATCCCCTCCTCCTTCCCTTGCACTCCCGACCGCGACCCACACGCGGCGAGGAGCACAAGGAAAACCCCCCCTGGTGGTCCGAGCCATCGCTCAGACCCCGGCTCATCCGCTGTGCCCTCTGCTAATCAGCCCTCTGCTGCCAGAGGGACACGCGGAAGGGCCCACCGTGTCGGGTTATTAGCCACCGTGCGGTAATACTGCATAAATGCATATGTCCCTCTGACTGCATAAAAGCTGCAGTATTACCGCACGCTGTTGCCCAGGGTGCACCACGTGGAGGTTACCCGACCTAGCACCCCAAGTTGTAGGCTCCTGAGCCAACTATGGGCCTAGCAGTTTTAGGTAAAACCTACCTAAAAAAAGTACGAAATAATAATTTGATTTATCTAACAACGTGTACATAAAAACTAAAACACCGCTAAAAATATTAATAATAATTACAACAAAATATAAGTTAGGAAGAATCTAAGTACCTACCTATTAATATTTCTACAAAGAAAACGTCGCGTCGGGGGGACCGTTCAAAAATTAAGTGAGGGTCAGCTGATCGCCAGCTTTTTAATTAGGAACTATTTTATTGTGTAAATAATTTAAAAGTTTTTGTAAGAAGTAGGTAATACCTACTACGTATTACTTTTTTCTTAGTTTATTAAGTCATTCAAATTCAGTTTCGATAAACTTTTAATTACACTTTCTCAATTTTGTAAGATAAAGATTGAAGATCTAGTCCATTTTTTCTAGTCTATTTTATTTTTAAACAGAAGCACTCACTGATTTTCATTATTCATGCTATAATATTTCAATTGTAATGTGGATGTGATTTATTAACTTCCTTATAAGGTTCTCGTGCGCAAGAGCAATATCGAGATATTATACGCTACGATGACACATTATACTCTTTCATTTGATACTCATTTTGGCCACACTTCTATAACTTTGTTTGGTTAACCTGATCTGCCGAACCTTGGACTATGTTCAGAGCTGACCTTGGGTTCTCGAGAGCACAACCGGGATATGCGGTTACGTGATTATATTCAACATTGCAGAATACACATTATCTTTTTTTATTTTTTATTATTTTTTTTTTTTATACTACTCAGTGACAAACGAGCAGACAGCCCACCTGATGGTAAGCGGTAACTGTCGCCCATAACACCCACGGATCACGCATTCAAGCTGCTAGCAACAAAATTTTTTTCTGTTTGTTAACAAGTTGAACGGAACACAACAATACAAGCATTGTTGCTTGGCGGCAGTAATAGATAAGGCAGTGGTACTCACCCAGGCGGACTCCTCAGGCTAGACAGAGTCCTACCACTGATAAAATATCTTATCTTTCCTTTCATTTGACAACCATTTTGGGCACATTTGTAGAATTTTGGTTCTTCCATCCCCACTTTAACCCACCATAACTCTTAAACGGCTCAATCGATTTTTATAAAACATAGCTAAGAACACTCTCGATTAAGTCTTCTTTCATCCAAAAAAAACTAAACTGAAATCGGTTCAGTGGTTCGGGCGCTATGATGCCACAGACAGACAGACAGACAGACAGACAGACACACAGACAGACAAACAGACACGTCAAACTTATAACACCCCCCTCTTTTGCGTCGGGGGTTAAAAATAGGTAGAAAGAAAAAAAAATTAAGAAATATAATTTCACAGAAAACGCATGAACAAAGCCTGACAAACTTGAAGCAAACAACGACCTTCGAAAATTAAAATCATTGCTCTCATGAACATTAGGCAGGCGTAGCATCGCGGATGGCTTAGAACTTTGTGCGAAGTGTTGGCCGTTAAGAATAATACCACTCAGTAATTGTTTTTAATTTATATAACGGGAGTTAATATGTCTACTAATTACGGAAGTTTGAAAGTTACATTTGGGAAGTACTCAAACTAGGTTTAATATTTAGTTTTCACTCTTGGTATCAAATTTAGTACGAACTAACGCACCTTCATGTTTCTCATTGTTATGTTCATCCACTGACCAGTCGTAATCATTCTCTATTCTCCAAAAGTATAAAACTCATACCAATTCGAAATTATAATATTATCTTGTGTTCTTTGTATGTGCGAAAGACCCGACATACATATACAATAGGTAATTACGAGAACTACAAAACGCAGTTACTGCATTTACTACAACATGGCACATGACTATACATAACTATTACATCACTACACATACGTAGGTTAGTTACAAGGCTATTGTCTTGTAGCTATCGAAGCAAAAGTTTCCCATACAAGTGCAGCGACTACTGACTAACAAGTAACAAGTTACACGACTGGTAAGTTCCACTACGACCGACGTCGACGACGCTTTGTTGGTCGAAGCCGTCGAGCAGCGACCAGGGACCTAATTCTTGGGCGATAGAGATTATCTCCGCCAGTCTCACACTCATGACATTTTACATTAGAGCGACAGTGATCGGGATATAGTGAAGAGTCATAAAGGTTTTGCCAACCTTGTTTAGACTATCTTGCGATGACTATAGCGCTGAGTTTGAAAAATTTCAACAAAATTTAGTTGCAGCAACAAAAATATACAAAATATGCCATCATTATCATCACCATCATAACCGCCAGCTTGTTTTAACCCGCTGCAGGTTTTGTTTTAAGCTTACTCTCCTTTGTGCCATTTTCCTGTCTCGGGCCAATCTCAATAGGTGCGATATTAACCCTAAAAATATAATAAGTTCACACAACTTTTATGGTTTTTCAAAATCTCACTCCTTAGAATAGGCCCCAGGTGCGATCGGCGGCCGGAGTTTATCGAGACTTGTTGAACGCTGCCTTTGTACAAACGTTTGCATTCGCTTTTAGAAATTATGAGGGTTATGTATTTATAACTTTATAGGGTTTTGTAGCTAACTACCATTAGGTACAGTTACAGGCATCTTAACATAGAGACTGTAAGAGGTAGGTATGTTTTTATGGGATCGTAAATAGTTTGGCCTGCTGACCTCCAAATTTCAATATGAAAATGGCATCGAATAGTATTGGTATTTTTTATGCAATAATAATTCATTTAAGTAAATACATTTACTAAAATGTCTTTAACATATTTAGGATCTAATTTGTGTGCTGAATGTTTCATACTATAGTATGTTTCATACAATAGTTATGCTAAAATCATGATACAAAAATTGATTCCAACATTTAGGACTATTCAAAGTCGTAATCACTTGTTGGTTAAAGCTATATAATTATTATAATATATTATCATCAACACCTCATCGATTCTACCGATTAGGTACACGGCCAGACGTACCACATATTAGTTAAAATATCATATTCATGAATAGAAATGTCATTATTTTCGGTTCTGTGCCCATCTAAAAGCAGAGCTTTTTTGCTTTTTTACTTACATTCTATTCTATAGTCAACAACTGTCGTCATATTGTCGTGTAGTTTATTTAAAATCAAATTCAATAGCAAAATCTTTGTCGTCTACATTACGGGAATTATTCGACTAAGTTCCACATTTTATTTGAAATCTCCGCTACAAAGTTGGGTATTGAGTCAATTGAATTACAAAACCATTGGGCGTCGTAACATAAAGTAGAATGTCTGCAACAAAATAGTCGAGTAAGGAGCTAGCCGCGATGCAGGACTTGGCGCGCGCCCAAACGAGCCTGGCTGGACGGCTGGCCGCTGAATATGGTACACTCAGAGAAAAACTATTATCGCAAAACTATAGGTCGATTCGTGGCTCATCTTACTACAGAATGTAACTCTGCGTAGTTTTTTCGTGTAAGTTGTTTGGTGCGTAAATTAAGACAATCTATTTTGAAGCAATGACCTATGAGCCTATGCTGATTTTTCATGAAAATCAGATTTTATAAATATCCAATGATATCTCATCTGCAAATTAGCAAAGCGTTCAATTTCCTGAATGTTTATTTTTTTTTATTTACTTAGCTCTAAACGTTTATGAATCGAGATTCTAGCGTAACTTACTCGTATTAGCCTTCGACTTACATAAATCAGAGATTTTATAAGCGCACCCATATAATATTGTAAAAATATATTGTAAGAGTATATTGTACATGTAAACTGAAATTCCTATTGTTTAACACGTTTAGAACCTATTTCTTCACTGATTTCCCTACTCTTGTATAGAACTAAAGACACTTGGAACTAGAGTCTGGATTAACTCGAGAACTTCTCTCTTCTCGGATTGTGTTATCAACACTCGGCGTGAGTGCAACATGCTGCTCGGTAATTCAATCAGCTTGCATGGAATCACTTATGGTTCAAGTCGATGCAGGTCTAATATAAATTCTATAGAAAAATACTTGGTGACTTTTAGTTCAAAAATTATATGCTACTAGCTGTTCCCTGCCACGCTTCGCTGTGGATAAAAAAAATAGATAAAAACAATCCTTGATGCGGATTATATATCATGCTAAAATTTCAGCTCGATCGGTGCAGAACTTTTTGAGTTTTTGAAGCGTACACAAACCAACATAACATTTTTATAAATACTCGTAGGTATAGATAAACGATATAAACTAGCTGCGCCTTGCGGTTTCACCAGCGCGTTGATGAAACGGTGACGACGATTATGATGAATTGTAAGCCTATATGATAATCCAGAGTATAAGTTATCTCTGTATCAAATATCATCCAATTCTATTCAGCTGTTTCAGAGTGAGTGAAATGAATGAGTGAAGGAGTAACAAACATACAAACAAACTTTTGCATTTATTCAATGCATTACTCGGAGTGTGGTGGCGCAGTGTCCAAGAGAGAAGTAGTGCACTTAGAGCACCCGTCGAACATGTGTTATTATTGTCATGCATAAGATTAAACTTTTGAGCAAACTTTCCCATAAACCAAAATGCCCACACTACGCTTCACCCTTAAAACCACTTTAAACTTTCTACCACCAAAAAAGCCGCTATCAACAAACTACCACGAAAAGGTCCGTTACTCCTCCCGCCGGAGCCCTCCGTTCCTCTCCAGGGGCGTAATTAGTGACGCAACTTAATATTCAGAGTGGAAATTGAGACGAAGGTCTATTAACATTGACCTTGTATCAGAGGGCGGAGACTAGTGATGACAGACGGATTAGTTCTCGAACCAGTAGGTATCTTTGGTGGTATTTCAGACAGGTAGCTTTGATTATCTTAGCTTTGATTCAATTAAGTTAAATTTATCTATTCAGAGGAAGGTAAAACACTAATGTCAAATATACAATTTTGTAGAAAATAGTTTGGTTACTTAGGGATAATAATATTACATTTTGGTGGCGTTTTGATGAAGGCGATCAAGGCATGTGATTGGACATACGGAAATGTCTACATACAAATAACTACCATCGCATCTTGACGATACGGTTGAGGATTGCATGGAGCCTGAACGCACCTGAAACCGGAGCGGCGAGGAGTCTGAGTCAAAGCTATGAGTTGTGTTCAGTCTAATCTAGTCATATTATTATACATGAAAAAAACGCTTAGGTATGTGTTAAAATTTGCGTTTTCAAACGGTCACACTTTAATAGAACGACTGTGTTTTAAAATAAAAACATATTAATCAAAAAATATGTAAATGAGGGAACTCCACAAAAATAAATGCATATTATATGTAACTAGCGGCCCGTCCCGGCTTCGCACGGGTAGACTTTGGGATAAACGTAGAGTAAATTGAAATCGGTCCAGTCGTTCACGCGTGATGGCGTGACCAAAGGTGTTGAGAATAATTATAGGAACTCTTTGTTATAACCTCTATTCTCATGCTATTGCGTAACTATAGCAACCGTAGTTTGTTGATGCTAACTTGTCAATTTATAGTAAAAATTATCAGTATAAAACGCACACTGTTTTGATAGATACCTATGATTGAATTTGAACTTTGTACAGAGGTAATAAAGTGCAAATTGACTCTTGGACGTTAGGAACATCCTACATTGCTTAAACAACAGTGAGTGCTTGCAATTCAATATGAACTTTATACAATAGCAATAAAGCTCGTTTTAGTTAGAAAACGTTTGTATGGGAAAAATAAAAGGGCTGTTTTTAGGGTTTTTCAATATTTCTGAGAGATTTTCTTAATATTTTTTTCCGTAAGAACTTTCTCCTAATAATAACAAATACAACAAAAAAAGAATTAGTGAAATCGGTCCAGCCATTCACGCGTGAGGCCGTGACCAAGGAAAACGGGTTTCATTTTTATATATATATATAGATAGATAGATAACGTATGTGTAATCATCTTTCAGCATTCAAATACTTTTGTTAGAGAAATACAATTTTTTTTTATTTTCACGAGAACCTTCTAAACTATTGAAAGAAATTTCATTATGTGGATTTATACCGAAAAACCGAAAAATAATCTTTACAAAATGGAAAACAATTTGTTCCTAAGTGAAGTACTAATATCAATACCAATGAATATATCTTCCTTGGTTACAAGTACGTTTTAAGTATTCATCTGAATTTAATTAGGTTAAAATAAATTAGGCAAAGTTAAAATTCAGGGTATACACCCATTTGCTAGAATTTCATTTGCCATAATTTTATTTGCTATACTGGTCAACAGACATAATTTTGTTTCTCATAATTTTATATGTTATACTCATTGTTTACGATATTAGTCACGTGCTAGAAACTTTGTTTTCCATAAAGTAAATTTCAATAATATCATTTGTTATCATCATTGTAAGGCGTAATTATCATATATGCCATAATATCATTTGCCATCGAAATTACTTCTAGAAAAAAATCATAAGATCGGTTTAAACAAAACGATCAATAAGTTAGGTTAGGTTAGAACATGAAAAACAACGCACGAGCCGGCGAAGTGCTAGAAAGCCAATCGCTTTTTAGGACAAAGGCGTTAGGTTAATTTTCTACGGAAGCGACTTGGATCAATCATAGTGATAAGTAGGTATTAGAAATAAAAACGATCAATAGGTTAGGTTAGGTTATGTTAGAACATGAAAAACAACGCACGAGCCGAGCGAGCGCAGCGAGCGTGCCGCGGCAGCGGCCGGCGAAGTGCTAGAAAGCCAATCGCTTTTTAGGACAAAGGCGTTAGGTTAATTTCTACGGAAGCGACATGGATCGATTATAGTGATAAGTAGGTATCAGAAATAAAAACAATTTTAATGGCTTTTTTTAATGATTTTTTTTTGGGCTTGGATGTATTTGAAATTAATTTAGTATGGCGTTGAAATATTCTGTTAAATAATATTATTGCAATTAATAAAATGGATAATAATACGTATGGCACTCGTATCATTATGAAATCTAATGTACGGGCAAACAAGAGTATGTCATATAACTTTTATGGTAAACAAACAATTCGGGCAAATGAAATTCGGGCAAGTAAAATTCGGGCATTTGAGAATTATTGCTTATATTCTTCGGGCAAACATTAGACAACCAAAATTCAGATTAGAACCAACGTTCAGCTTCCTCTTCCATGTTTTCTAATTAAATAGAGGATTATGTTTGTTATTCTTTATCTTAAGAACCTGATTTCCGTGAAACCTCTCTTGCTCGTACATTCATATTTACATTTTCAACGATACCAATTGACGTAATATGAATTTGCGAGCAGTAATTACTTGTCGTCTTCAAAATAAAACGAAATGTAATTCCTTTGAATTCCGAGAAAACGTGTTTTTAGAACTCCTTTGCCAAAATTAATGCTAATTTAAATAATCTTATCAGATAAATAACTTTGTAACGAATATTTTCAAAGAGAGTAAGTAAAAAAAAACATGTAAGCGTCTACGCTTACATGTTTTTCACCCAGTGTTTTCCAACTTTGAAAAATGTTGTGTGCCTTACCTATGTATAAAAGAATTAGTTTTTGCTAAGAAGATGACACATTCTAAAAGAATACTCTATAAGTCTACACTCTAAAACCTCATGTGGCCCTTTCAATAAGTTACATGCACATGCAGGGTTATAAGGAAAGAGTATGCTAAGCTCAAAAGAGCTGTAATCATCATTATGAACAATAATGAACATCCTTAAGGGACCAACCCGGTAATCGCGGAAAAAAATTAGCTGTCAAAAGCTTTTAAGCCATAGAAAAATATCAATGACACTCGACAAAATGCATGGAAAAGCTGATTAATTTATTTTTTCTCACGGTTAGTGCTTTAGTAAAAGTTCTCATATAATAATGAAGACTATGAGCCCTTTCTGGCTTAGTACCTACCCTTTCCTTATAATCGTGTAAATGTTAACAATTGAGCTGATAAATAACGTGTAAGGTGGTCGTAACGTGTTCGCGTATGGTAGTGAGCTGCGAGTGTGTGGCGACGCGACGCTGAGTATTATAGATTGTCGAAGGCGCCATTAAAACTCAATCAAAGCCTTTTCAATCATTTGAAAGGGTTGATCTAAAAATGTTCCGATATTGACAACCAATTTCGTAGCTTACCGCAATTTTAAGAGTTTGTAGAAATGTTATTTTCGCCGCAAACTTTCCATTTTCAAAATAGTTAGTTACAAGCAATATCAATTTGAAATAAAGTCGTATTAAAAATAAACATCTTTTTATACATTTTGTAGTGCTGCCAGTAGTTCTGGGTCGATTAACCCGCGACAGCGCGAATATTGGGGTTATCGCGATATAGGTAGGTATAACGTAGCCAAATCGTCGCGAAGGCATTTGAAGGCGAAGGCATCATAAATCACGATGACAGTCGCGTAAAGTTTTTATCGTGATGTCGCGACGAATTGAGCCAGGGCGGAGGCCCACCATTCCTGTTAAAGCACATTAAATAAATAAAGGGTTATTCAGAAAGGGTATGTCAAGCCGAAATAGGTTCAGTACTCATCATTATGAAAAAATTTTACTATGGGACCAACTCGGAATTCGCGAAAAAGAGATCAGCTGTCCCATACATTTTGTCGAGTGTCATTGACATTTTTCTATGAAACAGCAGATTTTTTTTTGCGAATTCCGCATTGATCCCATTGTAAAAGTTGTTCATAATGATGAGAACCATGAGCCCTTTACGGCTTAGCATACCCTTTCTGTATTACCCTGTATATAGCTAAAACGTATCTTTTTTTAGCGAAATCGATGTTCAGATCCACGTGTTTCATTTTCAAAGTTATTGGATCTTCTGCGTAATTAATTCAGATTAAGCTATGTAATTATTTTCTCAGGAGTTGCTAGATTGTATAAATAACTAATAGCTAACGGTGAAACCATTTGATAAAATGAATATTCACGAAACTCCTTATCTTATTTACAATCTTAAGAAAATCTCAGTGCGATCAGGAATAGTATGAGGTCCCGCAGTTCCCAGAACTAACCAATTTAGCTTATCCTGGGAGAATACGCCGAACTAGAGTAATGAAGTATCAAATTATTGTTGCTGGGGCTCCTGGTTTCATTATACTTTCAGAGGTCTCAGATTAGGCGAGATTTCTCTGAATCTCTCGAGCTCCTGTCGATAAATTCTACTAAAATTAATGTTGTTTATTTATACCTAATGTCAAAGTATTTTTTTATTCATAGAAGATCAAGAGACCAAGGGACTAGTCTTACCACCTAGGCCAGAGAATAAGTATTACTCAATACTATGAGCCCTTACCGGCTTAGCATACCCTTTCCTTCTAGCCCTGTATAGCGATGGTTCCTCTGATTACATTCTTACAACTCTTTAAAAATGCGTCGGTTCGTACTGAATATTGTCCCATTGTATTGCAAATCTTGTCGCCCCAGGTAACGACTCGGCTAATCTGAATACGGGTAAACAGACTCAGATGCTAATCTCAGACTTGTTTGTCAGCTGTACTGAGCTCGTAAACTGTAGGTATTGTATTTGTAATGTTGTACAAAGTGTTCAGTACAGTTCAGTAGGTGAACTCGGGTGGGTGTCGAATAACTTGAAACATACACGTGTAAAGTTGCGTGAGACGTGAGTGGTTCAGTCATTAGTAGTTCGTAGGCGATTATAAATTCGAGGACCGACAATATTATAGGCATGACGACAGTATCAAAAAATCGCCGATTCAATGCTTTCAGGGGACTAGCCAGATTAAAAAAAATTTAAAACACATGTTTAGTTTTATTTTTAAAAAACAGATTATTAAGATTTTCAATAAATTAAAACATTAAAATACAGCAATCGGCCATCTTGTCAGAAACTACAATCACAGCGTATGACGTCACGCTTCAGTGAACTCAGGTCATCCGCCGCTCATCACGCATAGACACAATGACATGTTTACTAGCCGTTACGTCAAATCGACGCCATGACACAAGCAAGCTGTTTTCGGGCACTGTTGAAAAAATATGTGAAAAATGGCTTCAAACTTCGTTAAACTTAAGTTTATTACCGAAATAAAGGCTTTTTTGTAAATAGTAAATGTGTACTCACATTATGGAAGAGGATTTTAAAATCTTTCGTCACGCCTATTATACCGTACCCCAATAGTTGAAGGCGCCCGATTTTTCTTCTCTTTCTTCTTGTTGGACTTTTAGTTTATATTCGTCTATAGAGTTGTTAGTAATACTTGGATACAAAAACTACGAAATTTTAATCGACAGTCTCTTTTTTTCTGTCTTACCTACTCTAATTCGCTTAAATTTTCACTCAATAGATCATTCTTTTCTTGTAATTTTCTTATACATAGGGCGACTAAAATACGATATATCCGGCGAAGATGGAGATATGTCTAGGTAATGAATTTGAATACGGAATAGTATGGAAAGACGGATTTGATATTCTCCAAATGGTTGCTC
The DNA here is from genome assembly GCA_949125135.1 of Alcis repandata. Taxonomy (NCBI): domain Eukaryota; kingdom Metazoa; phylum Arthropoda; class Insecta; order Lepidoptera; family Geometridae; genus Alcis; species Alcis repandata. Next base: position 301,836 of record OX421226.1, on the reverse strand, counting down.
CAACCTACATAAATTATACGATTAGCAATTGAAGAAAGTGGTCACTGAGGCAAATACAAGTAAACAGATAAACAATTGTGACAATTGGTAAGTAGGTAGATAGGTACTGTTGTTGCGCAAGCGTAGGTATTAGTTTTGAGACAAAAACATACCTACGCCAACAAAAATATAGACAACCGCAAGAGCATTTACATGTTGTTTGCGGTTCCAAGCTCATTGATAAACATCGCACGACTTCACTTACAAACTGAATTCAAAATACGAAAATATGTTTTAATGACCGAGATAAACAGGTTCTATTTTAGAACATCAACAACTGGCATCATCTACAGCCTTCTGTATTTTATACATTTTATTTTGAATCTATTTGAACTCCGTCAATTTTTTGTTTTACGTTACAGTCAGGTAGATATAGACTTACTCATTTTACAATGATGTCTGTGTTGAAGAGGAAAAACAAAAAAACACGAACCAAGAACAAAAATTACAGACAAGAACCGTTCGGTTGCCCAAAACGTCTATTCACACGTGAAGAAACCGCTGATCTTGAATTCTTTGGGTCATTCGTTCATTACCTCGCTCACACCGGCTTCCTTAATCAGCCTACCTCAAAGACAAATTGGAGAACGGCCCTAAATACGGAACCCTGTAAACGCGAACTGCGCAGTTCGAAGAATAAATCACGCGAACACTCGGCGCGATTACCATCTCCTGCTGACATCTACAGTTTACTAGGCTTGGATAAATAAGGCACGAGACATCCGTCCATATAACCGGCCATATAACCGCTAAAGTTTGCATAGTTTGAATTTTCTTGGACAGCGACTAATACTTAGCGGCTGAAATTTAGCTTATAACATTTTTTCTGTGATAGGTATACGCTAATAGTAGCAGTGCTTTTAATATTCAGGGCAACTTTTCGAAAAATATATGAGTGATAGGTATAATCTAAGTCCACTGCATTTGACACCAAATTTCCACCTATATGCTATATTTTGTCCGTACAAATCAAACAAACTAGCCCGGACTACTGACGCGCAAAAAATCCTAGTAATGTTAGACATTGAATTTGTTTTATCGCTATGTTTCAAAAGTTAGAAACACTGTGTTTAACTCCAAAAAGACATACGAAATAAATAATACTCGTAAATCCGATATAAGTGACGTTAAGCCATGGAAATCAACCACAGCGAGAACTATTTAGGTTAGTAGGCATTGAGTGCGTCGGTTCGTGACGTGTCCCAATAGTTAATTTGTCTCTGATAATGGTTTCTTAGTTCTGGATGAGACACGCAATTTTTAGGCATCGCGTCGTGCCCTCGTTTTTGCACTAAAAGGTTTCAATCGGTTTCAAAAGGTAATGTGTCCTTAAACAATTTAGAGACGGCAAAATAGTTGTAAGATTGCTTTGCGTAGCCAAAGTCATCTCTTTTGTTCGTTCTCAACATTTTCGTAAACAAAATATCTAAATTTAAAAGCATTCCTTATAATAATTTACATGTTGACATAGGAGTAGGAAAAGTCTCGAAAATATATTTTTTTCTTTAATTCGCCAAAATGGAACATATCAACACAAAAATGCTTTATAACATTAGCATTAGATATGCTATTCTAACGATAAATGACTGCTCAAGCGCTCACCTTTTTTTGAATTCTCACTCCGTACTTGTTTGTCCAAATCGCAAAAAAATACGCAAAGAAACAGCCTATCAGCAGGGCGGACTCGATCCGAAAATTCCGAAATGTTTTCCATGTTGCTAAATTGTGATAGACAAGCAAAGTGCGCACTCTGAACCCGGTGCCTACTCATTTATATTCATCGTATCACGCCGAGATCTACGTCAGAGACGATATCAAATTTAGCGTTAAAATTTTCTTACTAGAAAATAAAATAACCTATCAAGAGACATTTTTGTTATAATTAAACACGGGAATACTCGCGTAAAAATTAAGTCGATTAGCTATTGATTAGCTTTGATTTTCGAAACAGTAATGTTATTGCCATGACTCCTGATTGGCTGGTTCGTGGAAATGATCGCTAAGCACCTAGTGCTTAATTAGTAGAGGTCTGGTATTTTTATATCTATCAGAAAGTTATATCTGCAACAAAGATATCTTTTATGTCCAAGCTGCACCCTGGGGCTTAAGTTTTCTGTCGGTTTCCATTTTTCCGGGATAAAAAATTTACAAAAACACGCTTATGTCTAGCAAATCTTCAGCAAGATCGGTTAGATCGGTTCGAACACCAACAGCAGGAGTCAAAAGGCTCACAGAGTTACTTTCGACTTCTTAATATTACAACTCGTTTCGTACAGTAAATGTAGCGTTAATCCGCACTTATGAGGAAACTCGTAAACATCAAACACTTCGGCTAATCCGCCTCTTCGGCCATTACCGCTAATCTCGCAGAAACTGCCCACTTCCCGCCTATTCATAATTCAGGCGAAAGTAGGTGAAGTTTTTGCAACTTGGCTACATTATTAAGTACATTTGAACAAAAAAATATAGTATTAGCAGTTTGACGATAAACTTAACATTTAACTACGAATAATTCACTATCATAATCTGAGCAATTTAGACAGAGGTTTAGCTTGCGTTTGCTTGAGTTTGCCGCACTCCTTAGTCCCTTCCCCTATTCAACGGTATTCATTCGTTTCCTTCTTGACATAGACATATTATTCGATTTTTATCGTATGTTTAACATCATTAGAGGCAGTTTAAAACTACGACGGTCCTCAATCCCAATCTGACTCGTACAAGTACAATTAAGTATATACTACACGTGTACTAAATTTAAATTAATTACCAAAACTTGGTAGGTACAACATCTTTACGCTTTCTAAGTACAGTCTATCAAACTAAAATAACATAGTCAGTATCAGGAGCAGCGATATCCATGTATTATTCAGGACGTTATAAACGTCTGTGTGCATTTGTCTCACATATTGGACGATACGTCTCGGCCGCCAACTTCAGTTTCAACTTTACGGAGCACAACTGTGAAATAATGGGTTTAAAGCTGAAATGTTTGGTTTCAGGTATTGGGATTCGAGGTGATGTGAAATACGCTCGAGTGGACACAATGAAGGTAAGTGATGTTAGATAATTTCAAAAGTTAAAGTTACTTTAACATTTTTGAAAATACGAGAAATGTTTTGGAAATGCGAGAAATTGAAATATTTCATTGCCAACACATTATTTCTTATCAATACGGCAAAAAACAAGACAACGGAAAAAATTTGGAACAATCGAATTGTTTTACATTTTCTTTTCCATTACAACGACCTTTTTCAGATAAGCTTATCATTTACCTACGAGTATATACTACCCGTTTTCGTTTTTTGTTCTTTTATTTGCTAAATTCATTTTACTTCTGTCTGTTTTTCCCATGTTCTTTATAAACAGGGGCTCGAGGCCTTGCCACAACACTCGTTTTGTGCCATTTAATTATTAAATTAAATTAATAAAATATACTAATTTTATCATTATTTTTAATTTTCAAAAATGAATTATAATATGTAGTAAATAGTAAAAATATAATTTTAAATTTCATCAAATATGAAATCATTTATAATAAAATAAAAATTAAGAATATTAATCATAAAATTTCAAAATATAAAATTTAAAAAGTACTTACTAATTTGACAATTACGCCCAATTCGTAGCATTTAAGACCACTTTAAAATTAAATTAGAAGTTTTCAAGTTTTCCGTTTGTATTATAAAACTTTGCAGTATAAAACTAATAAAACGAATAGTAATATAATAAACATCAGCGCTCCAAAGCAGTGACGAGCGTGTCAAGCCGCTATTAGGTTCCACTTCCACCGGACCACCTGACAGCTTAGGACGCGTGTGCACTGGATCGAGGCAGATATACCGAGAGAAGCGATGGAACAGTCTAGTTAAACCTTGTTCAATTTAATGGGCCAGTATAGAAAATCAGAAAGAAAAGTAAATTTCACTGCACTTGAAACGTACCATGCAAAAAACAAAGCGTAACCGATTTAGATCAAAAGCAGACCCTTCACGTACAACATGACTTCAAGCGTGAAAATACCATTTGGTCCTTTCCGTGGGTCGAGATGTTCATAAGAAAGTGAGCATTACAGAGGTATTCCATAGCCATTTATAAATTAAGTATACTTGCTTGGGCCTGAGCTAATCGGGCCCAGAATCGACCCACGCCTTACCTCGTTGACCAAGTAGATAAATGTATAAAGCTTATCTCTTCTCCACAGAAGCTATGACTTCAGAACTAAGCGAAACAGAAAACACAATTTACAAAATAGTAAATTTTGTGGGACATTTTGCACAACTCTTTCGCTTATCTCCGCTCCCAGCGGACAGACATCCTAATATGTGAACATGTTAGCAAACGACGTATTCTTGCAAATGAGCTGCTATCTCGCGTAATGTTGTTATAATTAATTACTTTCCGCCACTTCATTTGAATAAATATGGAACTCGGTTTCCTGTACAAAATAGAATACTCGCACGAAAATAAAAACCAAAACCAAATAATAACTTTAGAATTGTATAAAGCAACATTTTTTTCATACCAACCCTTTACATACATTTTATTTGAGTAGTCTCGTGTATTTATAACAAAGTAGTTGCGGCACGCGGTTTCACCCGCGCGGCTATCATGAAAATTAACCTATTATTAATTCAGGGCATAAGCTACCTTTATTTAAAATTTTATGAAAATCGGGTTTGTACTCACAGAAATACACGTGGTTAACCTACATTCACAGACACACAAACTTTCGCATTTACAGTATTTGTAGGATTTCAATTCAATTTCGGGTGCCCCAGCTATGCAAAATTCAAAATGAAATATGTTCAAAATTTAAACTGTAAGCAACTCGCGTAATTACTTTAATAAAAACAACGTTGTTTACGTTGTTCACGTGAGTGCAGAATGTTTTCAGATTCAGATATACGAGAAGTTTTAAAAATATATTCTACCTGTTGTATAAACATAATAGAACATATTTTACCATATGTTCTATAAAATATATATTCTACCTGTAAATTACCTAGATTAAAATTGCCCTAATATTTTACGACTTTTTAGCGATTAATTTTGTAGATTACACTTTCCGTAATAGTCTCAGATATTGGTAGTACCTTTATTAATAGAAGTAGAGAGCATTTCTGGCGTATCGCCAAAAGCCGTAAAGCATAAAGTTCATAAAGTTGTACAATTATTTTGACACCGTTATCGTTATTGTAAAATATGGAAAATGATTAAATCTGTTTAATTCCCAAAGGAGTCTTTATGGTAGTTTCAGCGGTAGATTACATTTATTTCAATTGTTTTTCATTAATGTGAATATTTAATGTATAATCCGGTCACAATATCTGTGCACCTCGCTGGAATGCGTATAGCCTTATATATATTTATTATTATATATATATATAGGTGACAGGGGAAGCGGGAGAGGCTCCCATCCCCGGTGCGACAGTGCGACTATATAAGGCTATACGCATTCCAGCAAGGTGCACAGATATTGTGACCGGGTTGTACTTACCTTGATTGTTTTTGAAAGTTTAAAGTGAAGTAAAATGACTGATTGCGTGGTCACGTGGTAAGGTCAAGGTTTTTTTTGATTTAGGTATTTTAATTTGATAGTTAAATGTATGATATAGTTGTTTTTTTTCATACACATGATCTTGGCTCATGTACAGGAGCTTGTGTATATGAGTTGTTAATTCCAAGAAGGATTAAGTAAGCTTAAGTCACTACCCTCGCCAAGAATTAAGCAATAAAACGGTAAATATTTGAAACAACAAACTCTACTTCCGTAAAAAAAATGGATTTGAAATAGGTCCATATTTGACTCTTAACTCTCCTGAAGGTAAGCAACAGCGTGGCCAAGGATAGAGCAGATAAATATAAATTAAATATAATTGCTCCAGCTTGGAAAATGCCTAAATTATAGTTCTCAAGGGACAAAGAATTTTCCATTCTTGCGTAGTAGATACGCAATAAAAATTTGCCTCCAAATACGTACAAAATGAACCCATCATACCACTAGAGTACTATTACCATTAATTCTATTAATATATTTACGATTATTCTAAAACTAGTGCACTAAGTGCCAGATGATGGGATCCGAGAATACTAACAAGAAACATATTGGATTCGTAACCTTCAGCGCGACCCACTTTGATTCATATAATAACCGCACCTGTGGCATTCGCAAAATAGCACCAAATGTCCACGAAATAAATCTTAACGGAACTTGCAAATTATGTAAAGTCAAAAATATTATTTTTATACCAGATTTTTACGTCCGATGCAGGAAGCTACTAGCTATTAGTCTCAGGTCGCAGCAACTAGCGAATATAAGTATAAAATACCTCCGTACAATTTGACAAAAAAAACATTTATTAAAAAAAAGAAAATAATTATAGCTAAGAAGCAAAGGTCAGACCAAAAAATGCGTTGTACCTACTATAAGCTTCACAAAAATGAGAAAAAGTCGAGTTCGGAAAAAGTATTAGTTGTTAACCTTCGCTTCTATATATTGTTTGTATTACAAAATGTATATTTAAAAATCTAGAAAACCTCTAACAATTTAAATGATAATAATTAATGAAATGATGCTGGCATCATCATCATCATATTCAACCTTTGATCCTTCCACTGCTGACAGGTCGACCCTCGAAGGGTGCTTAGGCCGTATTCCACCACGCTGTCCAAGTGCGGGTTAGTGGATTCACATACGCCATTGGATTTATTTTCTGGACGTATGCACTATGCATGCTGATGCTGTACCTAACATTAATTTTTTAGCACCTAACAGCTGTTTGAGTAGCAATTACAATTCTACGGTCTTAAATTAATAACATCTTCACTTATAGACGTACATCAATAGACTACTTACTATAATTCGGCTCGTTTCTTTCCAGCTGAGTCAATATAACAAGAAAACTCGAGTATGTATGTAAGCATGATTCGAGCAAAAGCTCCGAAATTCGCCGGCGATTAGTTCTACCAATATTATTTCTGACTAGAATCATCTCTAAATACCGAGAAATTCTTACAAAGTCTCTAACAGCTGACACGAGGAGAATGCTTGGCTTAATAGTAACATGGAGCACATATAAAGAAGAGAAGGCATACAATACAGAGTTGTTAGGAAAGGGTATGCAAGCAGAAAAAGGCTCATGCATGGTACTCATATTTGTGTATAGTTTTTACTATGGAAACAACCCTGAAATCGCAAAAAAAAACAGTCGTCAAAATGTATGGAACGAAAGATTATTTTTGGTAATTTCAGATTTGCTCTTATAATAAAAGTTGTTCATAATGATGAGTACTATGGCTTAGCATAGTAGCATACCCTTTTCTTCTAATCCTGTTTTGTCATAACAGCAATGCCTGATATTAATCAAGGTTATAATTAATCTTACATATTGCGTTTTTTGAATTAACAGTAGTCGGCGGGTGCTTTGTTATTATTAAATGGATTATGATTTCGTTTTGTTGAATACAAGGTTGACGACGACGCCAGTCACTTAATACTCGTACCTCAATGCATAGTTGTTTAAAAATGCCGCCTCCTCGCTGTACTTTTTCCGCGGTTTATACACATTAACTAACTAAACATTAGCGTTTTCAGAGCCCCGCGAAAAAACGTTATCTCTGAAAATACGGCCCAATTAAGACCCGTGCAAATTCTCCTGAGAGAGGTAGAGCCCCTTGAAGTCCTTATGTTTTATCAAGATACTTTCGCTTCTGAAGAGATGATTTAGCAATAGAAAACTCTTTATCACCTCGGTGACCTTGTCAAATCGTTTTATTTCAAACTTGCCTTAAACATGATAATATGAATTTTGAAGACCTGTTTGGTTGTCTGTTTGGGGGTCCCAGGTCAATTCCTGGCCGGGCAGATGTTTGAATAATGAATTGAAATATCTGCTCTGGGTCTGGGTGTTAGTTTTCCTTGTCTTTGTGTGTTTCCATGGCATTCCCGACACAGGTTATGCTAGTGGGAAGCTATAAGTGTGAAACGTTATTTCGTTATTTTGAAATGACGTTATGTCAAACGGTAGTAAGTAAGTAGGTACTACTTATTGCGGTAAGTTAGAAAAATAGGCTGAGTGGCCTTGATGTCAAACATTGTAGACCAAGCTCTCTGATTTTGCTGAATAAAAGTACTGGCTATTCAAGGGTAGTCACATAGAACAAACTACGATTTGAGATTCACTTTGGTTTGATATTAATAAAACTAATAACAAATCGTTTAACTAATAACCGTAAATTTATTTTTTGTATTAGAACTAATTTATGCATATAAAAATATGATTAACTGCGTGAGGTTTTAATTCTTTCTTTCTGAGTTCAAAGGTATATTTAAATTGTCTATTATCTAGTCTAGAGCTATTAAGAGAATAATTTCACGTTTTAAAATCTCAGCAATATTTTAGTAAATAGTTTCTTGATTACTTTGGGCCTTAAATTAACATACAAACTAAAGCCATGCCGAAAGTATTATAGAAAACAGAAAGTTAATAAGAAAGAAGAAAATGAATAAGTAACAATGTGGATTATCTTTACTTTCCGTTGCTTTACAAATTAAATAACAAAATTTCTACTTGTTACAAGTCGACTAATCATTCGGTTGCCGTGCTACCGTAATTTTCAACTCAACATCTTAGTATCTGTCCCACTATTCTGTGATCACGTACAAATTTAACCCTTAAAATAATTGGCAGTCGATCTAAAATTATATTAAGCGTTTACCCTTTCGGGAATAAGATATCCAATTAAAGTATCTCAACAACCCTACACCAATGCGATAGCATCATCATGAATAACCTATGTTAGCTAAAGCCTTGAGCACACATTCGCTAGTCAGCCCACTCATTGTCTCGACTGCATGCTCTTCTATTTGTAGAGTAAACAATAGATATAGTCGGTGTAGAAAACTAAATACGTGTACATTATGTGCAATGTGCATTATTTCAAATTAGTTTATGCTCGTAACAGAGAAGCTGATCCCTGAGACTTGTGCCCGGTGCCTCAGTCTTCGGAGCTGTGTAGCTATTGCTATCTCCAACTAGCCAAGTCAAACCTTAGGCTACAATAAAAATATTATCCTATGTTATAAGAAAAATGATATTTTATGTTGTCATAAATAAATTTCAGGACTGACCATCGAACTTGGCACCTATTTAGATCTCACTTCTTTTGAACTTTTTTTTTTTTTAACATTGAACTTGGCACTCATTTAGATCTCCTTTTTTTAGCGGCGAAGCCCACAGCCAAGCATAATTTTTGTATTGAACTTGGCTCCTCCTCCTTTTTTACATTTATGTTTTTGGTGGGATACGAGTATCATTACTTTTTGTAAATAAAACTAGGCAGGTATAGAGATTTAATGTTTTTGTTGCGTTTCCGCTGCGTGGTTTTCTTTTTTATGTTATTGTCTACACTTTCTTGAACGTTAGAGATAAATAGTCCGCATTGCCCATTCATTATGTGCTACCTTTATAAGACGCTTCCTGTTTATGCAGTAATACTAAATCCCAGTTATAACGTAATAACTATGAAAGTCGACTCTTAGTTATAAGTACTAAAACGGAAATATTTGGATTAAAAAAAATTAAGGATGGTATTCAACTCGTTATATATTCACGTGAAGACAAATCCACATAAAGACCGGCTGTTATAAGTTTTGATTGCTGATTGCTGAGGCACTAAGTATAAGTTAAGTGTTACACAATTAAAATAAAATGATAAAAATTACCTAATTACCTATCTGTATGCCAAATTTGAACTTTCTAGGTCATCTGGAACATGGTTAGATTTTTGATCTACAATCAGGTCAGTGATAAAAATTACGATTTTTGGACGTTAATATCTAAATAACCGTTTGAGATGTGATTATGAAATTTAGAGCACAAATAAATCTCGCAAGTCTTAATATATGAGCCAAATTTGACACGTTTATGTGAAATAGTTTTTGAGTTATGAGGAGGTCAAAAGTGGCTCCAAATGGTTCGTGTAATATTACCCACGGTGCTGCTCGCCAGTTCTGTCACTTAAATTTGGCTTGACACGCTACCACGTGTCTAAACATAGGTAAAACGTATCTTTTTAACCGACTTCAAAAAAGGAGGAGGTTATCAATTCGACTGTATGTTTTTTTTAACCGACTTCAAAAAAGGAGGAGGTTATCAATTCGACTGTATGTTTTTTTTTTTTTTATCATTTTTTTTTTTTATGTTTGTTACCTCATAACTTTTGACTGGGTGAATCGATTTTGATGATTCTTTTTTTATTAAAAAGCTGACGCTTCCCATTTGGTCCCATTTCAATTTAGGCCAGTTCTGATAATGGTATCCATGATAAAACCATATAAGTCTTAAATTTGCATTAAGTACGTGCGCGACAAATTAATAGATGAATAACTATCAATAGTCGGTCTCTTGAAGTCGGTTTTTGTTTTGTAAAATAATGTTCTTGTTTAGCGAAATCGATGTTCAGATCCACGTGTTTCATTTTCAAAGTTATTGGATCTTCTGCGTAATTAATTCAGATTAAGCTATGTAATTATTTTCTCAGGTGTTGCTAGATTGTATAAGTAACTAATCGCTGACGGTAACCCTGTACTCGTATATCAATCCAGGGTATAAGCATTCACAAACACAAAGTTTCGCATTAATATTACAATATTAGTGTGATGTTTGATGTTTTAGTTCTGCCCACCTACATATACCTATCTGTAACTTTGGCTAGAAAATCAACAAGAAGTTTTGTTCTTTCACAGTGAAGAGAGACAGTCACACCTTTACCCTAGCCCTCACACAAATTCTCTTCTTTTCTACAAATCCACAGTAATGATAAAATTCGCATATTTTCGTTCACGTAGGCCAGCATATGGTGCCGCCTCGTTCGCGCCAGCAGCACAGCAATTTACAGAACAACTGGCGGCAGTTTTCCTTGTGATTCATATAAACAAATTGTGTAATTGTCCTGGATTTTTATCGCAAATGGGATGGTTTTATGCGCGAAGTTGCCAGCTCTAATAGCATGTAGTTTCAAACCACAAGGCAGTTAAACGGGGCTAAGGTTGCTCGTCCACTGAAGCGAAGAAGAGAGGAGCTATGCAATACTAACTAATAGAATAGAAACCCCGCTTCGCCTTCCGAGCCGGCTTTATGCAATTCCATTTGTTAATATTGCACAGCTCCGCTTCAGTGCATAGGCAGCCTAAACGGTATCTGTGAGGTCCCGAGCGTTTGCTTTCGGTACGCTGAATTATAATTGGTTAAAATGTTCCGTACATAAACATTTAATTCAAATCTAATACAAATGTTGTGTTAAGTGGTTTACCTGTCTGCTCAGAAGTTAATTGTTTTTCGGATCTATGGTCAACACGTTTGGTGCATAAGTCATATCATAACCTATGCACCGAACCTCTTATCCAAATTCAGAGCAAAATACGTAATTAAATTTGTTTTCAAATCTTGAGTACCTATTAAGTATACTTTTGCAGTAACTTTTTTGTTTTCGTTGGTTTTAAACTCCAACGCATATAGTTATGCTTTTTAAGTTGAACCTCTTGACTTTTACATCCAGCGGAGTTTGTTCTATAACTGTTACATGCAGTCACGAAAAAGCATATTTTCTCACTAACAAAAGGACAGCTTTTCGATTACCGTCTATTAATTTATAATGTTTTTTTTCCATATGGATGTTTCCGTCAATTTTCTAAAATCTTTTATATAAATTTGTGATGTTAACCCTATACTTCTTGATCCTAACGCCGGAGGGCTAAATGGGTTACTGTAATCATCATCGTCATCATCATCAGCCTATCTAATGTTTGTCCACTGCTGGACATAGGCCTCTCCTAACGAACGCCACAAGGCACGATGTTCTGCCTCACGCATCCACTTGCTACCAGCCGCCTTACGCAGGTAGCCGCCTTACGCAGGTAGCCGCCTTACGCAGGTAGCCGCCTTACGCAGGTAGCCGCCTTACGCGGGTTACTGTAAGACTAACGCTTAAAACACCTAATTACTGAACAAGTAATTTGGCGCCTCGCCTCCACCCGAGGATTCCAAGCAACACCCACTGTACATCTCTGTACAGTACAGCTGGGATAACAACGTAGTTATTATTATAGGTGTCTTATCTACAATAATCTACATATTGTATAATGTAGGCTTGTCGTGTTAGAAGCGGCTAGCTGTATCTAGTCTGTCTTAATTCATAGTTTTTTTTTTATATTACATATTACATGTTTATAAAAGATTTATAAAATTTGTACAACCAAATTTCCTTTGGTAACGGTCGTCTGAAATAATTGGCAAAATGTATTTATTAAATATAATAGCTTAGAGCTTGAACCTGCAGAAGGCATTCTACTTATATTGCGATTTTTGTTATTTTATTTTAATTTATTTCAATGTTTATTTATAGGTATATGTCGCACCACAAACCATAGTAGGTTTGATGCGGTACTCACATTTGCGTCTTCCCTATAAATACACTATTAAAACATACAAACACTGGGCGTAATATTTTATATCAATATGAAAAATTTCATACCTACTTCAGATTTCACCTGAACTAAAATCCAATCAGGGGCCGCACTGTGAACTCTTAGCGCGAGCCTAAATTGGATTACCCTAAATTTCGTTTCTCTAAAGATCTTGGTCTATCAGCTAAAGGAATAGCTTGACAAAACGCGATTCAGTTCACGCTCGCAAATAACTCATGGTAGGTACAGCTACAGACTCATGCCACTTCTAAATCGCAAATCAAAGATTCTTCAACCTCGCTATTCAGAAAGACTTACTCTACAGCAGTACGAGTACATACGAGTGCATTATAGGTAATACCTCGATAAATATATCAACGCAACTACCTCCACCTCTACCTCCACCGGAACTTACGTTCAATATTCATCAAGTCACGTTCATCATCAAGAACTGGGCGTAAACTTGTAAAGTAATTGCAACAATTTTAATCACACAAAGTTGTGCGGTCTCTTTGCCAGCGATTAGCGATTATCGGCCACTTTATCTCGTACTATGAATACGGAATCTTCCAAATCACGGCCCCACACGCAACAGGCCCCATTGTGATAAAGATACAACCAGATACGCTAAACTAACACTCGTACATCTAATTACACGGTATCTTATCAGTGACGGGTGACGTCACTGATACCTGGAAGTTTGGAAATATATGTGTGTATATGTATATGTCTGTTTAGTGTTTTAATTTTTTTATTTCGAATTTTGCTTAGCTTTCTGCGTAATTGCCATCTAGGTAGGAAAGACGCTTTTAAACTATATTCTTCGATTTAAAAAGTCAATACCTACTACTCTTTTTTTTATTCAAAATTGATTTATTTGATTATTTTGCCGCCCCACTTTGTAACGGCTGATCAAATTTTGACTAAATTTGTGAAGGCAGTTTGTCGTGTACACACACTTCCTTCACTTTCATCGATTTGGTTATCTTTTTTTAAACATGTGCAAAAACCGGACATAGGTATATGCGATAAAAATCGGGGGCGCAGCTTGTAAAGACTATGAATGGTATAATTATGTCCAAGGGAGTGCCCGTGTCGCTCCCGGCGTCGCTCCCCGCTCGCAGCGCGGCGCGCCCCGGCCGGCAAATCGGTGTTTATCACAACTGCGCGATACCAGCGATACAGTAAGCTGGCACTCGACGCGCGCTTCTAATTAAAGCGTATCTTATCGCGGTATCTCGCGACACGCCGCATCCACGCCGATTGACCGAACGGCGCAAACTGCCCTTTATTGCTCCACGAATTTACAATGTTACATCTTCTATAATTCTATTAACCAATCGGTGATAAAATAATATCAATGGAAGCTTATTCAGATTACGCTATTACATATCGCATATTTAAATCACAAACCTAGTAGATAAATAATCTTGCACAACATTTTTTCGAGGTAGGTACATTTCAACGCATCAAATGAAAGCGCTAAGAGCGCACTCATGAGTTTAAACAATAAACCTGACAGACGTGCGTTCCTAAAACACCTTCCGAAACAGTCTCCTTCGCGTGTTTTATTGAAACATCTCTAAATAAACATTTTACGAGCAGCATGTCTGTAATAGAAAGCGGGCGATATCCTCTGAGTCGCCGTAAAACGATTATGCCATAAACATCGCGAGGCTGTATCGCCATCATTTCCCGAGATCGTAAACAGTAAATGAGATACACCCCACCTACAAGACAGGGTGTTACAACAATAGATACAATCTTAACTCATTCTTGCGACGAAGATAACTTTTTACTCGAATAAGTCAAATATATGACCTATTTTTGGCTGAATCTTTTTCTGATTTATCTAGCGAAGCGTACAAGACATTTGAGCAACTAATATCATACTGCAATCATCAGAGTTAGCATTTCAAAACGCTCTTGTAATAGAATGATACCATAACAATACAACAAACACTACTCATGTAAAATTCTGTCTAAAACGTCGATGACATTAACTGTTACGGTGGTAAAAGAAATGTGAACGTGATAAATGCTTACCTCTACACTAGTACTATGGAAGCATTAGATACATACTACGTTGTACCTACGCGTTATCTACTTATCATTCACATAATTATGTAGAACAATTACAAAACACTTCTTACTCAGTTATTTCCTGTCTCGTTCTCACTCAATAAAACATTTCAGCAAAGTTTACGACGAAAGTAGCGTGATGTTACGAGCTCTGCCCGGTATCTTCAGCTAACATCTTAAAACAATAAACAATATTGCTGATATATCAGTGAAAAGTTGTAAAAGAGCTAAGTTTGGACTTTTATCAATCATCAACTTGGCGAATAATACCCCGCGCTGTTTATTAGTCAGGATCTAAGTTACCGACGAACCCAAAACCAAGGCATTTCGTAAATATTGGTTGCGTGTTGTAAATAGCTTCGAGAGTACATTAAAATCGGAATAAATAAGCAGAGTTCCGATTCCCAATCACATTTTACGAGGCGGTTGATTTGATGGGCGACTGCCTTTAATCGGCTTAGGAGGGGTATTCTGGGCCGCTCGAGATTATCTCGGTCACTCTCACTGTCATTACATTATTGTAATGAAGGCGATAGTGACCGAGATGATATATCACTCGCCAGAATAAGGCCCCAGGTTATTTGCCGCCGATTGGTTCGTGTGATTTGTGGTCGCAGATGGTTGTTGCTCGATATTATATTTACACGACAAATGGGCGGAAAGATTTTATGCTTAGTTGTACTTGTAGTGGCGAGAATTACAAATATAATAATAACGTAGAAGTAAGTAGATAAACGCCTTTCTACCACCCTTACACCGTGGATTTCCCTTGGATTCGTACAAAACGTTTCGAATCTACGTTTTTGATTCGTACAGCCAAGGAATGGAACAGAGTGCCGGCTTCCTTGTTCCCTGAGAGATACAATCTTGGGCTTTTCAAGGTCAGAGTGAATAGGTGTCTTCTAAGTCTGCGTGCTTCATCTTCGACCACATCGTCGCTTACCATCAGGCGAGTTGGTGGTCAAACGCGGACTAGTTCACGTTAAAAAAAAAAAAACGTTTCACACTCATAGTTTCCCACTAGAATAAATGGCGGGGATGCTATGCAATACGTACAAAGACAAGGACAACTAACACCCAAACCCAAAGCAGATATTTAAATTCATCATTCAAGCATCTGCCCGGCCGGGAATGAAACCCCGGGACCTCTGGCTTATAAGGTGGATATACTCCCGCTGAGCCAAACAGGTCGTGGAATTATGCCGAAGAGAAACCGGTGAAGAGGTTTCATTTTAGGTTTGCGTTTGTAGTTGCTTATTTAGTAGTGGTAGGGCTCTTTTGCAGAGCCCGCCTGGGGAAGTATCACACCTTTGCCAGTTATTCCACCGCCAAGCAGTAATGTGCAAACATTACTGTGTTCCGGTTGGAAGGGCATTGTTTCCAGTGAAATTACAGGGCAATTGGGAGATGAAACAACTTATATCTCAGGGTGACGAGCGCAGTGCTGTGCCGCGCAGGATTTTGAATTCTGCGAGTTCAAAATTCTGGGTGACGCAGACCTGTTATGGGCAAACGTGACGTTTAACATCAGGCGAGCGATTTGCTCGTCTCGTCACTCAATTACATAAAAAAAAAAAAAAAAGGTCGTGCAGAGTTTATGCAGAGTTCGCTGAAAGACGATGCCTGTTTGTGTTACAGGTGCAAAGGTTTTCTCCATTTGTAATTATTAGGATTTCATGAAGAATTCACTAGGACTAATAGTACTATTGTTTATTATGTGGCTCGAGAAAGAACAAAGAAAAGAAATGGATTTATCCTTTATTCAACCGACAATTAGTACGTAACGTGCAGACATTACCGTGTGTCGGACGGAAGAAAAATAATTTCAGTAAAACTACAAGACTACAACTACAAGATAATCTTAAATAGAAGAGAGCGATGTGAAGTTCAACATCTTTAGCAAAATTTAATTTTTTTTAAGAGAAAGACAAAGTCAATTCTGCCTCTAATTATGGTGACGGCTTCAGTCAACTACATTAAGATAACAAACATTTACTCCTACAATCTATACTAATATTATAAAGAGGAAAGATTTGTATTTTTGTATTTTTGTATGTTTGTGTGGAATAAACTCAAAAACTACTGGACCGATTTCAAAAATTCTTTCACCATTCGAATGCTACATTATCCCAAAGTAACATAGGCTATTTTTTTTTTATTTTTTTTTTATCCACAGCAAAGCGTGGCAGGGGAACAGCTAGTAAGTAATAAAAAGACAAGTATTATTTGGGTTAGGTTAATTGACTCCAAAAAACCTTTTTTATCACAGACTTGGTTTTCATTTTGCAAGGTAAATGAGTAAGTTGTTATAAGATATTGGAGAGTGGTATACCCACACCAACTTTTTTACATATGATACATACTAAAGTAGTTTATGAACAAATACAAAAATATGAATACTGAGTAAAACCCTAGATTATTATTTACGTAGTACTTTACTTATGCTGATAAGATGGCATACACTGAGAAAAATGGCCATCAAAATTCCGATGAATTCACCTAAAGTAGGGAAGCATACTGATATATCACCAAAAAGTACGATGATTAGCACGTTTTTACGGTGACAACCGTCATAATATATGATTGTGAATTGTGTGAAGTGAAGTGAATTCATCATTCTTTTAGCGGAATTTAGATGGACATTTTTCTCAGTGTACAATATGACTACTATCTGTCTTCGTGGCTCACTATCCCTTCAAAGCTCTAGTTTCGAAACATAAACTGAAAGGGCACTGACACGGCGCCAGCAGACGGCTGCCATCCATTCCCAGTTTATGAGGTGCCATATTTCAGTGAGCCCGAGCCGCTGCAGCCTCGACCACCGCTGTCGTAAAACAGCTCGCCGGGCGTCTTGGTGGCCACAGTGGGTTGTCGGCGGTGGCCATACTAACGAAATAAAAGAGATAAATTAGACCGTTAGCAATGACGAGGTACACACAACTTTCAACTTTTTTCAAATTATAAAGTGCACTGCGCCTAAATGTAGGCGCTATTTAATATTACATTTTATGGAATGTGCGAAGTTACTTACTTACCCTTACTTGCTTAAGTTCTAAGGGACCCTATTCTTTGGCGCTCGAGATTATCTCCGTCAGTCTCACTCTAATGACAGACTAAGATACTACCTCACTCGCTAGAGTAGGGCCCAGGTCTTCAAATACAGTTCATACTATATAATACGAGTATATATTTCAGCAAATCTCGCTCCGCTACAACAAATAAATCGCGTTGTCTGTAGTTGTGCACTCCTCGCAGATAATGGATGTCTAGAGGGAACACAACGAATCTTTGCTTGCACTCGAAAAACTTGAGAAACTACTGAAATATGGCCGGTCAAAGTTCACGGCTTGTTCACGAAGTTTTGTGGTAAGACTGAGTTTTATAGTACTTACGAGTTTGGACCAAAATCTTAACTAAAGTTTTTTCAACCGACTGCAAAAAGTTCAACTCGAGTGTCTCAAGTTGTTGTCTATTCGACTGTATTTTTATTTCTATTCGATACAATAAATTTACCATAACATTATGGATAGAGCGTGAGTTACAAATAGCTTCAACTTGATGATATACGTTGACAAGTATAACAGTTGTAGTTGGTTGCGTTATTTATGGCAGAAATTTCGTAGCTACGATTTATGTTCTAAATATATCAAGTCATCTACTTAATAAAACGCTTAAAAATAATAAGGGCGTGATTACCCACTCCCACACAGCCGCAGATTGATTACTTATTCATAGACCGCTATAACACAACAAACAGCTCCACAATCCACAGCCCCTATTTACCGCCTGCAAAGTCACGCCGCGTAAAGCAAAGTCTGGAATTAATTGAATCCTACTTCAATACAAGTGTAATTAATCATCAGCAGCTTTTCATTATGGCGAGTTAGCGCCGCTGCCGGTGCTTGCGATCAAAGAGAAGTCTTTGTACCGCCCTGGATGTAGCCATGCTGATGCTGATCCGGCGTATGAATAATGACGTGCTGTCGCCGGTGACTCGGTGTCCCTTATAGTTTGTGAATGGTGTGATCTATACATATACAAAGTTACTAGCTGACCCGGCAAACGTTGTTTTGCCATATAAATTAATAGGGGTTGGTGATAGAAGGGTGAAAATTTAGGGTTGTATGTATTTTTTAATGCGACATAATAAAAAAATAAAGAAATTAAAAAATGTCTAAAAAATAAAAAATAAAATTTAGGGGTGGACTACCCCTTACATTTAGGGGGATGAAAAATAGATGTTGGCCGATTCTCATAGATACCGGATAAGCACAAAAAATTTCATCAAAATCGGTCAAGCCGTTTCGGAGGAGTATGGCAACGAAAACTGTGACACGAGAATTTTATATATTAGACTAGCTGACCCGTGCCCACTTCGTTGGGCATAATGTTAATTAAACCCGAAGCCATCGCGCGCCGTCCGGACCGTTTTTTCTCCGATTCACTTTGCAAAACGGACTACCACGTAAAAGCCTTTTTATTTTTCGGTTTTTTATATAACCTATGACACTCAGCAATAATGTGGCTTTCTATTGGTGAAAGAATTTTTAAAATCGGTTCAGTAGATCCCGAGATTACCCCTTACAATTTAACAAATATACAAACACACAAACTTTACTTCTTTATAATATTAGTATAGATTAGTCTATATAAGGAAAGGGTATGCTAAGCCAAAACGGGTTCATAGAACTCAACATCATGAACAATCATTGGTGATAATGCTTTGGTTTTAATTCTAGTAGGGAACTACGAGTATGAGTGTAATGAGTGTGAATTTTTAACCGACTTCAAAAAAGGAGGAGGTTATTAATTCGACTGTATGTTTTTTTTTATATTATGTTTGTTACCTCATAAGTTTTGACTGGGTGAATCGATTTAGGTAAATGATTCTTTTTTTATTAGAAAGTTGACGCTTCCCGTGTGGTCCCATTTCAATTTAGTCCAGTTTTGATAATGGTATCCATGAGAAAACCATATAAGTCTTAAACTTGCATTAAGTACGTGCGCGACAAATAGATGAATAACTCAATAGTCGGTCTTTTGAAGTCAGTTCTTGTTTTTTTTTGTTTTGTAAAATAATTATAAACAAATAAAAATAAATAGCTTCTGCATCAGACGATATTTCTTTACCGTATGGTTGCATTTGATCGCACTACAGGTATAGGGACATAGGGTAAAATTAGGGTATAAAATGTATCTAGGATAATTTTTAGTCTAAAAGGGTAGTGACACGTGCTCATTCATCATAAAATCTCACACCCACATCACTACTCGTGGAGCGTCGAAAAAGTTTCGGCAGTACATCTTATCTAGCTTTATCTTCAGTCTAATTTTGTCTCCACCATAAGTAGGTGTTACACAGATAAAGTACAATTTTATTACAGTACTTTCTATGTATTTATTCCAAAAATTCCACAAACTCATCAAGAAGTCTAATAACATTTTCCTATATTCACAGATTTTTCCTATATTTGACAGAATACAGATCTATCTACTTATATTTATTTTCTCTTTTACTTCTACGTTACAAATTAAATAAACCTATTATTTGAATACACCCACGTCAAAAAGATCTCCGCACACTTAGATCACAATTTTTGAACATGTTACAGTTTTGACTTTCTATATACCTATATATATATATATATACCTGTTGCTTCTTGGACAAAGAATTACTGGTGCTTCAACCTCTGACATTTAATTTTGTATTTCCCACGCGTTTTGACGTAGTAGGTAAACCGTATTTCGAAAATGTTAATGACGCCTACGCGTAGTAGTTACGTATTACGGCCGTAACGTCAGAACGAACCTTTACCATTTTCGGAATTCATCTTTATATAATTTGTGGGCCACGTGACTCGGCGCGTGGGAGGGGCTGTACTCTTGTTGATAAAGATAATTCAAAGACTACAGCGAATCTTTGATATTCAACCCACGCACAAATTAAGGAGGCCGTACAAGTACTTGTTCATTGATAAAATTATTCTAATAAACATGGTTCTAGGATTTCTTACTGTTGTCTCAAATTAATTTTTATTAGAATTTCTTAGAAAATATTGAAAAATAAGCTTTCACTTTTTTAAGCTACACATTTTTTTTTTCAAATTATCTTTATCCATTTTCCACATAATCAACATAATCAAAGCAGCCCTACTAGACCATGCCTGCTCCATTGCTTTTTTGCCAAGCCGAAGACTTTTAATTAATGACATACAAAGCAACGAGCTCTGAAAAAATAATAATACAGGAAGCAGATCCTATTAAAATGAAATTGTAAATGAAACCTTAAGATTAAAGCCTCCAAGAAGCCAGATTCTTTGCTTTTTAATTAAAAAAACAGAGAGCAGACTGTTTGTTTGGCTTTCCTTAATTAAGTGGCACGTTTGTTTCATCAAATGCTGGCATTTTCAAAAGTAACAATGCTTTAGAAAAAACCCAGCTTGTACCGCTATTGAAACAGCCTGAAGCCACATCTTGTGATACTTTTGATGGTCGTAAATTTTCGATTTCTTATTTCCAATCCTCAATCAATACTACCTGATCGAAGCGTCGAATCTTTAGTAATAAAAATAAAACACTTTATTTACAGACACAATGATGTATAGTTATAGAAAGCAATATACGAGTAAGTAACAACTAAAAATTTTTACAATACACATATACTCACAGACTTAACTAATCATTTTTGACTCTAATTTTTGTTTTGTGTTTCCACATCGAAATAAAATGTAAGATAGAATAGAATATTACGATCCCAATTTTTTTTTTCATGTCGATGGGTTTCCAGTACAATACCTAAAAGTCGTTCATTTTGTAAAATGTCGTGTTCATGATAAGAACAATGAAGCTTTGGTTTCAATGGCAATAAAAAGTTACTTGTCCATAAAAAGTAACAACCTATACCTATATAACTGAAATGAAAAACGTAAATATTAAAGCGTTTCGCAGGTATGTTTGTATGTATTACTCATATATCCAGCAGTACCTTTATACCTTGTATGTACGGCTCTAGGCATATTTACCAAAACTCTAAGCCAATTAAAAAGTTGTTGTCGTTGCGAACTTTTTCCTTCCTGCGTCGGTTACTACCCTCGCT
This sequence comes from Alcis repandata, assembly GCA_949125135.1. Classification (NCBI taxonomy): domain Eukaryota; kingdom Metazoa; phylum Arthropoda; class Insecta; order Lepidoptera; family Geometridae; genus Alcis; species Alcis repandata. The sequence goes on along the minus strand of OX421226.1, from coordinate 280,153 downwards.
CGTCCGATGCCAGAATAATGTTGGGGAATAAATTGTATGTTCAGATTAAAACAATCATGTTTTTGGTTTTATTTTATGACTTAACATTTTATTTTATTTGAAGAAACAACGGACGATTTTGTTTAGGATAAAGTATACTTCCCAGGACTCCACAAAACATAATATTATCCTTGCAGGTTGTTCCATCATTTTATTGTAAATAATTGTGGTAGTGACGTCTGCTTTTATCTAAGTTTTCCTAATTTTCAATTTCAGTATTGTTCGCAAATTGTCAGCATGATCAAATCATGCCCTATCATAAACTCAAACTGTCTTCCAGTTTTATTTAGCTTCATAGTTTGTGAGATAAATAAATAAATTAAAAAGCCAAAGCTTAGTTCAAACAGAAACTAAAATCGGTGTAAGTTCGAGCAACTTGTTGCGTCGCCATTGTTTGTTTTCACAAGAAGCATCGTGGATTTTCTGCAACATAAAATATTACTCGCTCTTTTTTTTACTGTGGACTAATTAATAGTTGGGAAAATTGTATGAAATAGACGCGAAACATGGAGAGGATAAAAAGGGAAACTTTAATGAGAATTCCCGTCATTTAAAAATCTTCAACTTGTTTAAAATAAAATAAAATAAAATAAAATAAAATAACCTTTAATTCCCAAAATATACAAATAACAATATAAAAATAAAATAATTTAGTACAGAAAAATAAAAATAATAATTAATAATTAGAATTGTTCTTCTGGGACACCCAAATGTGGGTTAAGGCCTCCTCCATGCCTTGCCATTCTTCCCGGTCTTGGGCTATACGGGTCCAGGTTTCTCCTGCAACCTCTACAATGTCGTCGCACCACCTTCTCCGAGGTCGTCCTCTGTGTCGAGTGTTGTCTCTCGGATGCCAGTGAACAATACGTTCACTCCATCTGCCGTCTTTTGCCCGAGCTAGGTGGCCAGCCCACTTCCATTTGAGCTTACAGAGCATTGATACTGCGTCCATGACTTTAGTCTCCTGTCTAATATCCACATTTTTGACTCTGTCTTTAAGTTTGAGACCCAGCATCGAGCGCTCTGCTGTTCTCTGGAAGGTGGCTATCTTTTTTATTAGCTTTTTTGTCAGCGCCCATGTTTGACAACCGTAGAGCAAAGACGGCAGAATAGTGTTATCCATTAGCCGTTTTTTAAGGTGTATTGGTATTGGGCTCTTAAAAATATCTTTGTTAGCCCAGTATTTCTTCCACGAGGTTGCTATTCTCCGATCAATCTCTTTGGTAGTGGCATCTTCAAAAGATATTAGTTGGCCTAAGTACACATATTCGTTGACATACTCTATGTCGATGTTATTTAACTTGATTGGTATCTTATTTGCGCTAGTCATTATTTTCGTTTTTGATAAGTTCATGTCGAGGCCAATTTTTTTGCTTTCATCATCTAAAGTTGTCAACATGTGCTGGAGATCTTGGTGGTTTTCTGCTAAAATGACTATGTCGTCCGCGAAACGAAGGTGTGTCAGTTGCTCTCCATTGATGTTCAGGCCATAATTTGTCCAGTCGAGCTTGCGGAACATCGACTCTAGGATGGCTGTAAACATCTTTGGAGAGATAGGATCTCCTTGTTTTACGCCGCGTTTTATGTCAAATGGAGGCCCAATCGCTTCAGTTTTTATTTTGGCCTGGCAATTGTTGTATATTACTCTTAAAATTGCTATATACTTTTCATGAATGCCTTGTTCTTTTAAACTTTTCCAGAGATATTTATGTGAGATAGAATCGAAAGCTTTAGTGTAATCAACGAATGCCAAGTAGATCGTTTTTTTGTATTCATTGCACCGTTCTAGACACTGCGTCAATGTAAATATGTGATCTACAGTTGAATATCCTTTCCTAAACCCAGCTTGTTCCCGAGGCTGCTGTTCATCTAAGGCCTTCGTAATCCGATATAATATGACCGATGAGAATAGTTTGTAGAGCGTTGGTAGTAAGCTTATTGGTCTATAATTATCCATCATTTTCGGGTCGCCTTTTTTATATAACAGTGTAATAATGGAATATTGCCAGTCGTCGGGAATCACTTCATTGTCTACAATTTTATTAAAAAGTTTTGTTAGCTGGGGAGCTAAAGGTTCAAGCATAGCAATAATTGAATCCGTTGATATTCCATCTTCTCCGGGAGATTTATTTTTCTTTAGACCACTCACTCATGCCACGTTCTAACTCATGATTTAAAAAGGCAGGAATAGATTTGTGGTTTTTGACGTAAGGTTCAATTTCAGTTTCTTGGCAAGAATATAGAGAAGCGTAGAACTTGGTAGCAGTTTTTAATATATCTCTCCTGTTAGTAAAGCCTTCACCAGTGTCATTGGTGATGTTTTCGATCCATTTTTTGTTGAAGTCAAATTTTCTTCTGCTTTGTTTGGTAGAGCTTCTGCTCTCTAATTCTTGTTCTAAACTCTGCATTTTCAACTTTTGCCTGTTCACGTTTATCTTTTTAACAATTTTTTTGTGTAGATGCTTAAGTCTATTCCTTTGTTGAATTGTTCTTGGGTAGATCATTTTTAATCTTTCCCTTTCTTCTATTAGCAACTCAACTTCATGATTAATAATTTTAGGTTCTAGTTTTTGTTGGTTTTTAGGTAATTTTGTTAAACATTCTTTAATTACTGACACGGTAGCTTTGTAAGACTCGTTGATAGTCTCTTTTTCAATGGTATGTATTTGTTCCTTAAATATATTTTTTAATGACTCAGCTTCGATTGGTGAAAAGTTTTGAGTTTTTTGTCCAAATTTCTTGCGGCTTTTTTTATGATATTGGACATCATATGTCATTCTTAACATTCTATGGTCTGAAGAGAATGTAGTAGAGAGCACTTCGACATTATAAACTCTATGTCTTTGTTTCACAAGTATGAAATCCACCTCATTGAGCGTACTGCCCGCTGGTGATTTCCAAGTCCATTTTTGTTTCCGAGGTTTTTTGAAAAAGGTGTTTGAAATAGCTAACTCAACTTGTTTAGGCCTCAATAAATAATCAACCTTATTTTTCATGTCCGATGAATATGAAATATGAACTTACCATCAAAACGAATAATAAGTAATATAATAACTATATGAATTTAAGAAACAAAATCTCATCTATTACCTTAATTAACAATATAATACGCCTTAGAAGTAAAATAATATTTTTTTCTTGAAAACTTAGCTGACAGAAAAAAAAAACAATTTTTAAAAAGAAACCCTACACTGTAGAGCCAAACCTAATGATAGTCCGAAATCCCTCGTCCCTCGAGGGCTATAACTCGTCACGCTCATCTCGGTACTAGGACTGGAAAACTTTTTATATTAGAGTTATTTCGACTTAAATTACCTATAACAAGAAACCAGACTAGTCTTTTTATAGAGTTTTGAGTACTTTTTTAAAAACTACGGCTCGAAATTGAGTGTTATCGCCCATTTTAATGCTATATTCATATGGACGGCCTGTTTGGTTCAGCGGTAGTGTAACCGCCTTATAAACCAGAGGTCCCCGGTTCGATTCCCGGCCGGGCAGATGTTTGAATGATGTTTTTAAATATCTGTTTGGGTCTGGCTGTTAGTTGTCCTAGTCTTTGTGCGTGTTCCATGGCATCCCTGACACAGGATTTATCCTAGTGGGGAGCTATGAGTGTGAAACGTCATTTATTATTTATTTATTTTAATGCTATGATTATAATTTTGGGAGCAAAAGAAAATAGTCTTTGCTTCTACTTGATTTGTTTCTACAAATATGTGAAGCTTTTATGCAAATTAAGTTTATTTATTTATTTTATTTTTTTATTGAATGATAGGTTTGCGTTTGACCGCCATCCCGCCGGATGTTAAGCAACGATGCAACGAGTTAAAGAGCTGTCTAGATGTATATTAGCAGTTTATCTACATGTTTTATCTATCTATAAATTGCGGGTGGCCAAAGAGTTGGCGCTCACCTTGGCCATAAGATGTTTTATCATTCAACGTGGGTACGTCGCCTGGTTTTTGGCGTCTTACCCAAATACAGGGCCTCGATGCGGAATTGTGTCAAAAGGTTTAGATAATTACATAATTTAAGCACAGTTTTAATGGATTTGTTAACAGATTTCAAGTTTAGTTGGATTAGTTTAATTTCACTTACTCTTTTTGCAGCTTTTTTTTTCTTTTATAAACGAAAATATTTTTTCATTTTCGTTCCAATAATAAATTAACACTTTTATAACCGCATTGTATTATATTTCAAAAAAAAATACTCATATTATTAACGCAACAAAGTTAACAGGAATTTCAATTAAATACACAAACGGCAATTTAAAATTGAAATTGACGGTCGGATAAATTAAATGAGCGTCCTGAATGCCGTAATCACGGCCGCAAATTGGAAACACATTAACGGATGCAGAAAATTCGACCGCATTAATGACACGATTATAATTAAAACTCGCTTCATGCTTTAATTAATAATTAATTAGTCTATTAATTAATAATTACTGAGCCATTTGAAGAAACGCTTGACATGAACGATGGATAATTTACTTCAAAGGAATATGTTGTAATTGGGCACAAATCATAAGAGGATACGTCTTATCATTAATTCTAAAATATTTTTGGGTTTTATAATCACCAGGCATTTTTTTTTTTTGATAAAGTACAAAATATTTTTAACTAAAGGCTTGTTTACATGATGCAAGTTTCTTGTACATTCAAGTGCAATTATTGAATGCAATAAATCAAGTGTACTGTACTGTACTGTTTAGACCATGCAGGTAATTTATTGCTTCAATTTTATTGTATGCAACAGGCAAGAAACTTGCATCATGTAAACCAGCCTTTAGTAGTCTTACACCAAAGTCCAATATCAAATAATTAGGGTTCCGCAATTTTTCCTTTATCTTTACTACGTGAAATATTTGTTTTGTCAAAAAAGTTTAATACTAAGTACAACACAAAATAAATTTAATAGATACTGTAATAAATAAACTTTACAAAATGCAATAGACTTTGTTACATCAAAGATGGAAAAATCAAGAGGGAAGCCCTGACTAATATTTTATGTTCTCTTTCGAGCCCGGTCGGTTTCAGCCCTCATCTTCACATCTAAAATTAGATAAGTAAGATTTTCTCAACAAAATAAATTATTCATTATTTATTTAATAATTCTCATGATATAATTCCTTTGTCTTTTTGACAAAAGAAATACTTTTCGATAATTATTGATCTTAAAATTAAGATGGGCTTTGATAAAACAGAATGGATCAAACGATGATTGGAAAATTGTTGACAATACTTGTTGTAATATTTTGAAACAAAAACCCAGTTTTTGTTAAACATTCATTAGGTTAATCAACTAATTAGAATTAAATAATTAGGTATACAAGTTAAGAAATAATTTCACAAAGGCTACTTGAACAAGCTATGCTATGTACCTTTGTAACAAATGGATATTGTTTAAAGGTTTGTAGCGTAGCACTTTCTACGCTTCGTAGCTCCTTAGCCACCGACCTCCTTGCAGCGCTACGAACCGACTTGGCAGTTGATCGGGAAAATCAGTCACCCTGATAACGTCCCCGCCACTGCTACTCACGCTATGGCTTCCTGTCCCAGCCACAGATTAGATAATAGTCAGTACTGCAGCCAAAGACCTAGATTAAATAGTAGTTGCTAACCTCAGTTCTGATTGTGTAAGCTCGCGTAAAAGCCAAATTGCCTCGAAATGGCCGATTGAGGCTTCCGATTCGCATCAATAGCACATTATTCCGGGAGTTGGCACCGAATGCTGATAGCGGGGCTACGGCGATAGACATGACGCTATAGATACCTGGCGGCGCGCGGCGCGCGGCGCGCGGCGGGAGCTGATGTGGCATTGCCCATTCGGTGTTAATTTAACCAATGCCAGTCAACTACAATGATTTATGTTGAAATAAAACAAGGAAATAAAAACGGAAAAGTTTTAAAATAATACGTGTACAATTTGACTAATTTGTTAAATAACTTTATAATGAGTTAAGAAAATATAACATACCTACTTATTATTTATTATTCTTTGTCTGTATGGGCGTTCTTACAGTACTTTCATAAATGAGGATATTGACACTTTTTATTTTTAATTGTTAAACGTTACATAACATAACATTACATTTATAACCTCAACCATAAGTCGTGACCTCAAATACTAAACATTATCTATATATATAAAAGTGAAGGTCGTGACTGACTGACACATGTACGCACAGCCTAAACCGCTTAAGCTACAAACGTGAAATTTGGACAAAAGTTTTATATCAAAAAGCGGACGCACACTAAGAAAGGAATTTGCCCAATTCAACCCTTAAGAGGGTGAAAAGGGGTGTTTAAGTTTGTATGAAAAATTTTTTTTTCTTTATGCTACGATTATCAAACTTTGCGAATATACTAAAGTTAAAAAAATAATTGACACCTATTTCAACATTTTTTAAAAATCAACCCCTAAAGGGGTGAAACGGAGCAATAAAGTTTGTATGAAGATTTTTTTTTTAATGCTGTGGTTATGAAACTTTGCAAATATACTAAGCTTAAGAAAATAATTGACACTTATTTTTTTGTTTTTTGAAAATCAACCCCTAAAGGGGTGAAACGGAGTATTGAAGTTTGTATGGAGATTTTTTTTTGATACTGTGGCTACGAAACTTTGCAGATATACTAAGCTAAAAAAAATAATTGACACTTATTTTTTTGTTTTCTGAAAATCAACCCCTAAAGGGGTTAAACGGAGTGTTGAAGTTTGTATAAAATTATTTTTTTCCTAATACTTCGATTATTTAACTTTGCTATTGTAATAAGCTAAAAAAAATATTAGATACCTGTTTCATTATTTTTTGAAAATCAACCCCTAAAAGGGTTAAACAGGTAAAAGTGAATGTCGAGACTGGCTGACAGATCAACGCACAGCCTAAACCGCTTAAGCTACAAACGTCAAATTTGGACAAAAGTTTTATAACAAAAAGCGAACGCACACTAAGAAAGGAATCTGCCCAATTCAACCCTTAAGAGGGTGAAAAATTGTGTTTAAGTTTGTATGAAAAAATTTTTTTTCTTAATGCTACGATTATCAAACTTTGCGAATATACTAAAGTTAAAAAAATAATCGACACCTATTTCATCATTTTTGAAAAATCAACCCCTAAAGGGGTGAAACGGAGCAATAAAGTTTGTATGAAGATTTTTTTTAATGCTGTGGTTATGAAACTTTGCAAATATACTTACTAAGCTTAAGAAAATATTAGACACTTATTTTTTTGTTTTTTGAAAATCAACCCCTAAAGGGGTGAAATGGAGTATCGAAGTTTGTTTAAAAATATTTTTTTCCTAATAATACGATAATAAGCTAAAAAAAATATTAGATACCTGTTTCATTATTTTTTGAAAATCCACCCCTGAAAGGGTTTAACAGAGTGTTGAATCAACGCATCAACATTAACAGATCAACGCACAGCCTAAACCGCTTAAGCTACAAACGTCAAATTTGGACAAAAGTTTTATATTAAAAAGCGGACGCACACTAAGAAAGGAATTTTCCCAATTCAACCCCTAAGGGGGTGAAAAGGGGTGTTTAAGTTTGTATGAAAAAAATATTTTTCTTAATGCTACGATTATTAAACTTTGCGAATATACTAAAGTTAAAAAAATAATCGACACCTATTTCATCATTTTTGAAAATCAACCCCTAAAGGGGTGAAACGAAGTATTGAAGTTTGTATGGAGATTTTTTATTTGATGCCGTGGTTACGAAACTTTGCAAATAAAATAAACTAAAAAAAAATGGACACTTATTTTTTTGTTTTTTGAAAATCAACCCCTAAAGGGGTTAAACGGAGTGTTGAAGTTTGCATGATTTTTTTTTTCCTAATACTACGATTATTTAACATTGCAATTGTACTAAGCTAAAAGAAATATTAGATACCGGTTTCATTATTTTTTGAAAATCAACCCCTAAAAGGGTTAAACAGATACAAGTGAATGTCTAGACTGACTGACAGATCAACGCAAAGCCAAAACCGCTTAAGCTACTAACGTCAAATTTAGACAAAAGTTTTATACCAAAAAGCGGACGCACACTACGAAAGGAATTTTCCCAATTCAACCCCTAAGGGGGTGAAAAGGGGTGTTTAAGTTTGTATGAAAAAAATATTTTTCTTAATGTTACGATTATTAAACTTTGCGAATATACTAAAGTTAAAGAAATAATCGACACCTATTTCATCATTTTTGAAAAATCAACCCCTAAAGGGGTGAAACGGAATATTGAAGTTTGTATGAAGAATTTTTTTTTGATGCTTTGGTTACGAAACTTTGCAAATATTCTAAACTCAAAAAAATAATTGACGCTTAATTTTTTTTTATTCAACCCCTAAATGGGTTAAAAAAAAAAATGTTGAAGTTTGTATCAAAATATTTTTTTCTCAATACTACGATTACTTAACTTTGCAAATGTACTAAGCTAAAAAAATACTATGTATCTGTTTCATAGTTTTTTTTTTAAATCAACCCTTAAAGGGGTGAAACGGGGTATAAAAGTTTGTTTGGAAATATTTTTTTCTTAATGCTACGATTATTTAACTTTGCAAATGTACTGAACTAAAGAAAATAATAGATACCTGTTTCATTATTTTTGGAAAATCAACCCCTAAAGGGGCGTGGTAAATATAGTACAGAGAGAGAATTGTAATGACTCACTGACAGACAACGCACAGCCTAAACCGCTGGTCGAAGAAATTTGAAATATGGAGGGTGTGTTTGTCTTGATGAGTAAACGTGAACCAAGAAAGATTTTTTTGAAATTCAACCTCTTAGGGGTGAAATAGGGTGTTAAAGTTAGTATGGAGAAGCATTGTTTTTTGACGCCTCGGTATTGAAACTTTACAATAATACGAAGCTTAAAATAATAACGAACACCAATTTCACCATTTTTGGAAAATCAACCCCTGTGGGGGTGAAATGGCGTGGTAAACATAGTACGGAGAAATAATTTGTTTTGATGCTAACTCAATGAAACTTTACAGATGTACTAAACTTAAGGCAGGTAACAACATTCTGAAAAAATCTAAAACCTTCGGAAAGTCCAATCCTCGAGGTGGAACTGCTAATTATCTCGAAAACTAAAAACATTTTTACCAAAGCGCTGAGACTAAAAAGTCACCAAAACCTTGGACCTTTCTGGAGCCATTAAAATAACATTAAAAAAATGGCCGCCATACAAACTTTGAGGGCCTATATCTCCGAAACGGTTGAAGATGGGTGGGTGTTTGACTAAATGTCATCGGAGTTAGCTACTTGATGGTGGCGGCGAAAATCCAAATGATTCAAAATGGCCGCCATTTTTCTAAATGATTCGAGGGGGCTGATTTATTTCATCCGGGGGTTTTTTGGGGTCCCTGCTTCAATTTTGTGACGCTTTTTACATGCTCTCAAAAAAGAAGGGTTAAATTAATTATTGGTTCCCGAGGTATAGTCCACGCGGGCGAAGCCGTGGGCGGAAGCTAGTTACATTATATACGCCATTGATCCCGGTTGGTTAAATGTAATTTATATCAAACTAAGGAAATATGAAAAAAAATTAAACTGTATCCTGTCCAATAAAACCTGAGCAAACTATTCCGGCCCCTCGCCACACCATTTTTCCGCAATAAGATATTATTTTAACATAACCTATGATACCCTAACCACGTTACGAAGGATACCCAAATCTTCTGACCGTTTGACGGAATCGGATCCCATTACAGCCGCATTTGCCGGTAAATGGACCCTTTATGGGGTCCCGCGGGCGCGAGCCGCTAGAATATATAGTAATAATAGTCTTGTACTTCGATGTCACATGAAAACTTTTCGGTGACTTTGTTGCTCCAACAATCTTGAAACTTGGAGCTTGTTTTTACAGCCTGACAAAGAAAACTTGGGTAAGCAAATTAGGAAAAATCTGTTTTAGAAAATTAATAAAAAATATGTCCTTTTTATACCTAACAAAAGACAATTTTGCTCCCAATTTTAGTTAATTAGCAACCAAACTGAACTGCTTGTCATTTGGTTCCAAGAACTTTGCAAGTTCTATGATAAACAAACTTAAGGACTTTTTAATTAGAAGTAAAGCGATGTAATAAATGTTTTTTTGTCTCTCCTGTAAAATTATAGAATTTTTTGCGCCTCTCTGTCATTACGCTCTTGACATATATTTTAATATACATTATTAAATAAAATTGAATTGCAAAGATGAACACGGCACAGCGATGCACCACAAAGACGACTTCGCGCTATGCCTTGCCAATGCTTTGCCTGCAAAAAATGGTTTAACCATAAAAACATCTGATTTCAAAATCAATGAACTCCATCATGTCTACATATATATGAGTACTGAGTAGGTACTTAATTTTTGTGTGTTTACTTACATCGCTCTTACTTAGACAAATAAAAGTGTTAATATTTGATTAATTCTATTTGCTCCGATGATATTTCTATACTTTCCTACTTAATTTTAAAATAAAGCTTGTCAGAATATCAAAGCAAGAAGAGACCTATTTACGGAAGAGGACAAATTGAGGGCGTGCTGTGATACGGGCTCATTCAGACGGAAAATTGATATTTAACCATACGAGCGACGCGTCGTGCGTTAATTACCCAGTACGGTGTGCGCTCACCTTTAACGCGGAAGAACGCTTATTAGAAATTATATTTTAGACAATAATGTCAATGACCTTTTCGGCATAAGGCATTACGAAAAAAAATCTAATTATTAAAATTAATCGCCGTCTAATAGAAATAACATAATGCCATTTCTCTCTGTTCTGTAAAGTACCACTTAAATTATTCAGCTCGATATTGTAGGCCTGTCAAGCATTAACCCCATTACCGCTTGCGGTAAGGTGAGACGGTGTCGTGCGTGATATTTTGACAGTTTCAATTACATCAAACTTGGGTAATAATTAACAATGTACTAGAAATCAATATCACATTCTCTAGAACTGTAAATCTGACAATCTAGCTGTCACCTAGCCCCGACACTTCAGCATTCCTGCACGCTAACAGATGGGGCGCGCTGTCACGCGACAACGTATGTATGTCGCCTGTCTCGAGACAGTGACGTATGCGCCGACAGCGCGTATTTATGAACCACGATGCTTGCGGGTACTGCGGCACTAGAACCACGGCCGCGGACTTCGAGTACAAAATGGAAACTACAAAGATTTAGGTACTTAGGAATCTCGCGACAGCAACAAGTATCTTTAAGCCCAGCGTATCTGAGTGAATCATTTCTGCTCTCGCTTATCTGGTTCAGTTTGGTCTTCAAGTTAAGATGATAAACAGTATAGGTCAAGAATAATGTAGCGTTCCATTGACATGTGAATTTTTAAAATCGGTGTAGTAGTTCTGGAGTTTAATATTATCCTCTACAAACATACATAAGTTCAAACAACCTCTTTATAATATTGAAGTATATTAGATATAAAAGTATATTAAAATAAAAATGATAAAAGCGTAGATAAATAGATAGATAGCGTAGATAGATAGCTACTTGACCCCACGCCAATTTCATACTCGTAGAAATCTATTGGATAACATGACACTGCGCCGCTCGAATTCTGCTCACTTTTGTTACTTGTTGATTTGAGCGCTGCACGGTCACATTATGTACATACGAGTAACCGCGTATGTAGCGTAGCTGCAGTTCTGTGTTCTCACTTGTGTTAAATTCAAGTTGTTTCGTTATCAGTAGTTATTTTTCTGCGTCGTTTCTACTCGGCGCTGGACGTAGTTGGTCGCAGTTTACGGTATGATAGCGCGCATACTTAAGCTAAGAGTTATGTACCGAGTGTAGAGCTAGCGTGCGACATTTTCAGTTGTTTCGAGTCATATTTCTTGCGTTACTGCATATTCTAAAGGTATGTTATCATGCTAATGATTTTAAATACGGAACTTTATGAGTAAGTGAGTGAGTGTATATTTGTGACTTGTTCGCGTTGAAACGGCTTAAAAGGTATGGAGGAAGTTTGGTCTAGAGGTAATTTACTTAAGCACTTACCCTGAATTAACACATACATACATAATATATTATTTTAATATTAACACTTTAGAATAGACGAGGTCCATAAGCTCTTTAGTGTAAAGACTTAACGAATCTTACAGAATCCAGTTCTTTTATGTAATGTAAATTTTGAATTCATATTTTATTTTATTACAAAACTTATAGACTTTACTTCGAAACTTCAATATCCATTATCTGCCTCTGCTACCATAAAAGAAAACAAAATAAAAATTAAAGGGAATGAACAACAAATCGTTGCTTATAAACTCGGAAATAAACTTGAAGTGTAAGTAGAACATAAATCAGTCTCATGTCTGGGAGATGAGTCGTGTGAGCGGCAAACAAGAACCGTTTAATATTCCGAGGGCCGGTGGGAATGTGGCGGGGGAGGTTGGGACGCGCAGTTTGAGTCGAGTTACTCCGCTGCGACGGCTCAGCGGTTTCCGGTGCGGAGAGCGGAGAGAGTTTAGTCTTCATTTCCTTTCGTGTAGAGTGCGGCCAGCTGAACTCATAGTTTACAGGGTTTAGGGGACAACGAGGTGTAAAACGTGATTTATACTCCCTTCCCCTTATTAATCAGGCCTATTCCCCTTATTAATAATCCTTATAATAGTACGAGTATAAAGAGTTCGGTTATTATTCCGGTTAACAGAACTAATGACTTTTATGTCTCAGTAGTACGGTTGTACAAGTACACGTCGGGGAGTAGACTTGAAATGTTATTCCGTCTTCTGTATTTTTCGATTAAGTTTAAATTTTTAAGAAAGAAAAAGTTAATAATGAAGAAGAATGAATGATAGAATGAAGTTTAATAATGAAGAAACCTAAAGATAGATTCCTACCGCACGAGAAAACCCACACACAAACTAACTATTATAAGAAGAAAATGAAAAGGTAGATAAGAACAAGAACATTATTTTTACAAAACAAAAAACAAAAACCGACTTCAAGAGACCGACTATTGAGTTATTCATCTATTTGTCGCGCACGTACTTAATGCAAATTTAAGACTTATATGGTTTTCTCATGGATACCATTATCAGAACTGGACTAAATTGAAATGGGACCAAATGGGAAGCGTCAGCTTTCTAATAAAAAAAGAATCATCAAAATCGATTCACCCAGTCAAAAGTTATGAGGTAACAAACATAAAAAAAAAAAACATAGAGCCGAATTGATAACCTCCTTCTTTTTTGAAGTCGGTTAAAAAGTACCAAACTCGTGTATCGCCTACTTTATTAAAACTTGCAAAGTAATTTAAGATGTACCGAACTTCACAGCGAGTTTTGTTTACGAAGCAGTGTTCCCTTTGTGGTGAATAATATCATACATATTTTTGATTATACCTTTCTGCACATTTCTTTTCAAAGACAGAATATCACAAGTAATTTGGTATCGTATCGGCAAAAAAGAAATAAACATTTAGGTAAACATTACGAGGACTTCGACTTCACAGGGTATCGCAGTGATAACACATTTATATAAAACATACATATACTTATAAGCGCTCACGTTACGAATTGTTTACAATTTTTTATAGAAATGTAGTCTATGCTGAATTGTAAGACAAATCACCGAGTACTCGGCCGAGGGCACTGTCTCGCCACTGTACTCGTTACGTATATTCAACTCATAACATAGTGTTTCAACTAACGCAAATGTCAGAGCCAGCATTTTATATTATTCTCTGTCTTTGTTTTTAAATTCAATAAAATAATATATATCCACATTACGTTACCGACAAAATTAAAAACTTGCAATCCAAATACTAAATCTTTTCGCCAGAGCAAACCCCTGGATATGATATTTTAAAGCAAAGCATAACTTCAAAAAAAATTGTGTTAAAATCACAGCTATTAAAAGCTACCACTGAACGTCACATAATTAAAATAACCCCTAGCAATATTTTATCAAAAGACTTCAGTTTCTATACTCTCTCATTAATATCCAACTCACCAAAATTGTCTTAACCACTATAATTATCTAATCAATAATTTTGCATATTTATTTAACTGCCTAGTTATTAATTAAATGTAAACTGAAGCCACCATCGCTCGGCAATCTCTCCGAAGGTAATTTGGGCTGATAACTATAATATCTATTAGGTTATTAGAGCCGTTTAATAACTTGGTAACCGCGATTGAGATTACTGCCTGGAGGAGATTAGTGGCGAGAGCGGGTCGAGGATGGGAGTGATATACCGAGATACAAGCATGGTTAGCTAGTTAAGTGATATCTAAGTTTGGGTACACAGAAGGAGTTAAGGTTGAGCTAGATCCCGCCTGCTCAAATCATGTTCCTCACGTCTGAGGGTCGCGGTCGTGACCACTACCTCCAAATAATTTCTCTCTCACGGTGTTGCGTCAAAGTTTTCTATCTTCATCAATATATAGAGCATCTTAGACAGAGGTGTCGAGAGTGGTGCGAATCTGATCGAACCAACGTCAAAAATTCAAAATTCAAATTCTTTAGTCGTGCAGAAACTTACTGGCTAAAAACAAGAAAAAACGATGCTACCTGCAGAAGTTAAAAAACTGTGTCGCGGGTAGCAACGCCCACCTCCGATGTAAGAATTTACAAAAATTATACTTATATTTTATTTAAATAAACAATTAGATAAATTTAGAAGCAAGAAAGAAAAAACACTTAAAAACGAAAGAAAGCTTAGAGACTCTTTGACAAGTTGTGTGTTTGTGTGGTGTGTATATATAAGTGTGCATGTAGGTATGTGTGTGTGCGTGTGCGAGTTAATAACGTATGGGGCTGCGGCCTCGTGACTCGTGACCTCTTGCCGTTGACTTTCCCTGTCGCCATCAGCTAGTTAGTTAGGTTCATAACTACTGTTATGTACATAAGACGCGCTATACTCAGCTCGGCACTGCCCACACTTTATACTTTAGGGTTGTTTACATGTAACGAGTATAGTGGCAAGGCAGTGCCCTCGGCCGAGTACTCGGCTTGTGTAAATAGTTTGACGAGGCGAGACAGTCACAAAAACCATGGTTTGTTTGCTCGGCCGAGTGTGCGCCCTTACTGTCTCGCCATTGAACTCGTTACGTGTAATTAACCCATAAAACGTGTTACTCAGCTCGATCATCCAGCCACTCCAACACCTTACATATGGCCAAGTGGTATGTGTCATAATATATTTGTAAAAAGTTGTGACGTTTTTCTCATAAATTGAGAACAAATGCGTATTATAGTACTATAGCAGTAGGTAGTTATTGGGCATTTCAAATCACTTTTTTATCTCCTGTTAGTCGACAAAAAATTATTTGAAATGCCCAATAACAGATTTAAAAATCTAAACTTACCGTAACGGCAGCAGTAATCCATAGAGCACTTTATGAAACGAACGAACCAAATCACTAGTTATTTGTGAAAGTTTTATGAATGAACTTTACAAAAATTAAGGTTTCACAGTGTTGAGGCCGGTTGCTCAGGGAACGATTAAATCTCTAGACCGTTTGCCCATGGCAAATTTTTGACACCAAGAGACATTCCCTCACAACACGAAGCAAGCTTTTGCTAAAGTATTGTGGCCGATTGCTCAGGGAACGATTAAATCTCAAGGCCGATTGCTCGTGTCAAAATTTTCGCTACCAGAGACGATTGTTCCCTCACAACACGTTAAAACCTAAGTTAAAGTAAGTCACTCAATTTTCACTTTCACAAGCTATTGTCCGATCAGACCTTATTGCAAGTATGATTTCGACCGACTGAGGATCACATTGATGTCGACTTTAACGCAAAGTGCAATTGCTGAATGGACATATCAAACTTACGACACATAAAGGCGATAGCTCTGTCACAACATAAAATACAATAGTATATTAAGTGGTTAGAATGCTGTGTATATATATAAGAAAAAGTTAAAAATTTATATCATTATGTTAAAAACATTCTTGGTAAATACTACTCTTACAATGAAATTTGTAAAGCAATCTCAAAAGTTACATTTGGACAAGATATTTCCGGAAGCAGAGACACCTGTAAGCCGTCATGGGAGTCTTTTACCTAACACAATCAGATGTATAGTTTGTGGACCATCAAATTGCGGAAAAACGAATGTTGTAATAGGTCTTTTATTACATGAGAGTGGTTTACGTTTTAGAAACGTATATGTGTATTCTAAAACATTGTACCAACCTAAATATATATTTTTAGAGAAGGTGTTGAGTTTAGTACCTGGTGTATCTTTTGCAAAATATAGTGCTGGGGAACATAATATATATTGAGTCCACATGAAGCAAAATCAAATTCAGTAATAATATTTGATGATGTTGCTTGTGAAAATCAATCAAATATGAGGGATTATTTTGCTATGGGAAGACATAAAAATATAGATTGTTTTTATTTAAATCAAACGTACAGCAAAATTCCAAAACAACTCGTCAGAGATAATGCAAACCTTCTAATATTATTTAAGCAGGACGATATAAATTTACGTCATGTATATGATGAACATGTTAATACAGATATGACATGGACAGAATTTCGAGAAATGTGTTCTAAAATATGGGGAGAACCTTACAACTATTTGATTATAAATAAAGATTGTCCAAAAAATAATGGTTGTTACAGAATGAAGTTCGATACATTTGTCAAATTTGACTAACAATTATATATAAAAAAGGTTTCTATTATTAAATAGTTTCATTGTAATTTTTATATTGTTAGACATATAACGTAAAATTAAAATGGAAACAGAATTAAAGGCGAAAGTAGTTCAAGTTGCAGAAGCTGTTAAAAAGAAAATAAAGGACATGCGTTCTATGGAATCATATAATGATAACATTTTAGGAACTGTTTTTAAACCTATAACGGATCCACTAAACACTATAATCAGAGACACGAAGCATTTCGAACCTTCGAAAACTAAATTTAATGCAGTAGGTGAATCATCTGTAATGAAAGACGAGTTCATTTCTCCATCATCATCAAACAGTGGTAACCAAACTATTAAAAATAATTTTGGTACCGTTTCCGAAATAGATTCCTCTGATGATGAAATTGACGCAGATGACGTAGATAATAAAACTGAGAAAATAAACGTCAGTAATAGTTCGTTTACATCAGCAAATTCTACATCGAGTGCTCCTGAAGATTTCTCATCTTGGTCACTTTCTTCAGAAGTGTTTGAAGATGTTCCGTTTGGAGTTAGAAGCGAACGGGGTAAACTAATGATGGGTTCGTCACGTGTTATCGTAAATGATGATACAATATCTATAGGCGGACATAGTTATAACAAAACACTAGGACTTTGGGAACTATTATTTAAAAAGATGCCTGATCCAAATTTAATAACAAAGGAGGACAGTCAAAACTACAAAGCTATATTAAAGGAAACGAATGCTCATCGAAGAGATTTTGACTCTAACAAACCGATAAAGTCTAATAAGGGACGAAAGTATTTACAAATAATCAAACCTCTTTTTAAGCATCGTAAACCTTCCACATCTTCTATGTCATCATCGACTAGCAATCTTGATGATTTTGCAGAAGGGAATGGGTTAATACTTAAGAAGAAATTTAAAAAGAATACAGATTATATTTACTGGGATGATCCTAATGAACTTGTAGAAAGGCTAAAATTGCTTATAGCCTCTAGAGATGCAGGCAACACTGGTCTTGACAATGAAATCATATCAATTATTGAAGAACTACGTGAAAATGGTATTATAAATTAGTAACCATTTTAATGTTTGTTTTATTCAAGATTTTGAGTTCAAACGAAGGAGGTCGAATTATAAAAAATGAATATTGATAAATTTGGCCATCATGTCCATAGAAGATTACGTTTATCTGAATTACTGGATAACTCAGAAAATTATTTAGTTAAAACTAAAACGGGAGATTTTGATTTGCAATTATCGTCCCGATTAACCGGAATTAAAATTCCTGTGAAACCCGACGACGCCGCGAGTAAGAAATACGTTGATAGCAAGATTGCTGATGAAATCACGGCTTTTGTAAATTCTTTAAAAGCAGATGTACAAAACCATTTTACACAGTTTGAAACAAAGTATTGCACTAAGGAGTATGTCGACAAATTACTAAAGAAACCACAAAATGTCCAAAGAGCTAGTAGTAAATGAAATTCATCGATCAGCACGCAGAAATTTTCACCGACGTTCTGTTATACTAAAAGGAATAGACGACTTGTGGCAAGCTGACCTCATTGATTTTAAGTCTCTACAAAAATACAACAATGGATTTACTTTTATTTTAGTTGTCATGGATTGTTTTACGAAATATGCATGGGCGCACCCATTGAAAACCAAAACAAAAAAAGAAGTCATTGATGCATTTAATCATATTATTAAAAATAATGGTCACAGACCTCGAAATTTGCAAACTGATATGGGAACAGAATTTTATAACGACATGTTTCAGAAACAAATGCATTTATTAAAAATCAATCATTATTCATCATATTCAACTAAAAAGGCGTCCATAGTAGAAAGATTAATTAGAACATTAAAGAATAAATTATACAAATGTTTTAGTTATAATGGCACCTTTAGGTGGATAGGCAAATGTTTAGAAAACGTTTTGGTTGCTTATAATAACAGTAAACATCGCGTGACTAAATTTAAACCCATCGATATTAATGTGCAAAACGAACCACTCGTGAAAAAAAACATAAGAAAATTTCAGGAAAAAAGAGTAAAATCAACTAAGAAGTTATTTAGAGAAGGTGACAGTGTTCGAATAAGTAAATATAAAAGTAGTTTCGCAAAAGGATATACACCTAATTGGTCAACGGAAATATTTACTATTAAAACTGTTAATAATACAAATCCAGTTACATATCATATACAAGATCAAAGAAAACAAGATATATTGGGTTCATTTTACCAAGAAGAGTTGCAAAAGACAAAGTATCCCAATATTTATTTGATTGAAAAAATTATAAAAACAAAAGGAAACAAACTTTTTGTGAAATGGTTGGGCCTTCCTGATCATGAAAACAGTTGGGTGGATAGAAGTTCTATTGTAATATAAACAATATCTATAATATGTTGTAATCATTATATATCAAGAAATGCAAGGCGGAGGACTTGTTAACAATTTAATAAATAATTTACCGTTTGAGCTTCATTTGCCAGGATATAACTACTGTGGACCAGGTACTAAATTAAAAGAAAGATTATTGAGAGGTGACAAAGGAATCAATAAGCTGGACGAAGCTTGCAAATACCACGATATCGCATACTCTAATTATAATAATTTAACTGATCGTCATAAAGCAGATTTAGAGCTATTGAACATGGCTAAAAATCGATTAGATTCCAAAGACGCTGGAAAAGGTGAAAAATTAGCGTCATGGTTGGTCAGCAAAGTAATGAAAGCTAAACTTAAAACAGGCTCAGGAATGAAGAAATTTAAGACAGTTTTATCCAAAATAGGATCACATATAAAAAAATTAAAATGTCACGATAATAAAACTGCAATTAAATATGCTTACGAAGTTGCTAAGAAACTTATACCTAAAAAATGTCATGTGCGACTACCGAGAATCATACCGATACCTAAGACAGGAGGAATTTTACCTTTGATACCAATTTTTGCTGGTCTATCAGCACTTGGGGCTTTAGCTGGCGGTGCAGCCGGTGTAGCAAAAACTATAAACGACTTTAAACCAGCAAAACAAAATTTACAAGAATCTGAACGTCACAACAAAACCATGGAGGCTATAGCTATAGGGAAAGGTCTTTACCTTAAGCCGTACAAAAAAGGCCATGGGCTAATTATAAAAAACTCAAAAAACTAATTGACAGGCTACCTCAACGAGCTCTTACAAATTTTGATATTATCAAACACGCAAAAAATATACCATTTTTTCGCGGTGTTTACATGAGAGATAGATTACCAAACAAACCACAAGCAATAGAGTGCGCTATTGTTAACTTAGACGATTTTAAGAGTAACGGAACTCACTGGGTAGCCTATGTAAAAATAAATGAATATTGTGAATATTTTGACAGCTTTGGTGATTTAAAACCACCATTAGAAATATTAAAATATTTAGATAAAATTAACGTATATTATAACTACACTCGATTTCAAAAGTTTGATACCATTATATGCGGTCACTTATGTCTACAATTTTTACATAATTTTTGGAATAAATATACTATATAATAATAAACTGTTTTATAAGTGTGTTATTTCTACAATGTCCTTCACACTGTCCATAACTGGAAATAGCTCTCAATTAACAACTCTCTATACACCTCCTTTGGACCTTGAAGGTGATTACGAGTGCGCTCTTTTACATTTATCTACTTTTAATTCTATACCAAATATAACAGCAAATAACAACAAGTTTCATTATGATAACGATAAAGTTATCGAAATTCCTGAGGGAGCTTATGAGCTCCAAGATATATGTGACTATATACAATCTAAAATGACCAATTGCGTATTTAAGTTGTATTGTAATAATAACACCCTTAAGACCTCTATATTTTGCAGCAAAGACATTCACTTTTATAAACCTTATTCAATTGCAGCTTTACTAGGCTTTAATAGAGTAGTTCTGAAAAGTAATATATTACACGAGTCACCTCTTCCCGTAAACATTCTGCCTACAGCTGTGCTCAGGGTCGAATGTGATATTACAAGTGGTTCATATATTAACGAGAGACCAAGTCATATAATTCACGAATTTGCTCCTAACGTACCACCGGGTTACAGGATAATAGAAATACCAAAAAACACCATTTATTTTCCTGTAAACAGAACACGTATCTATGCTTTAAGCATAAGGATACTAAATACAAACAACCAATTAGTTAATCTGCGCGGTGAAGAAATACAGGTGTACTTGCATTTTAAGAAAATATGATTGATTATAATAAATATACAACTGTATGCACTCAGAAGACTAGTATCAATCGAGCTGTTCGAAAGTTAACACATACCCGAGCTAAAAAACATAAATTGTCAGCTGTCAATAAGCAATTTCTAAAATCAATTGGATTAATAAAATGAATGTTCTAAATATTACAAACACACCGGCATATGACAACTCTATAGAGAGTGTGGAATTTCATTCATATAAACCGTATATTACTAGTTTCAACAGTAACGATGAAATCCGCATCCCAATTAATCAGCAAGATGTTAATATTTTACCAAGTGCAAGTACTTTGTATATAGAGGCTGTAGTCAAAGTTAGTAAAAAAGATAGTACTGATTTGACATCTGTCGTTAACTTTACAAATAACCCCCTGATGTACCTATTTCAAGATATACGATATGAATTGAATGGTGTTGAAATAGATAAAGTGAAAAACGCAGGCATAACGACTACCATGAAATCATTGTTATCGATGAATGATGCCGAATCAAAAATATCTAAAACGTGGGGCTGGGATATAAACGGAACTAAAAATAATATCGGAGGACATTTTGCTGCGTCAGTACCTCTCAGGAACATACTCGGATTTGCAGAAGATTATAACAAAGTTATTATTAATTGTAAACATGAACTTGTTTTGTTGCGAAGTAATACCGACCTTAATGCGTTGAAACTATTTACTGGAGAGAAAGTGCAAAGCATTGATATACACAAACTAATTTGGCGAGTGCCTCATGTCAAAGTTTCAGATAAAGAAAAAATAAATTTGCTTAAGCTTCTTGAGAAAGACCGACCAATTCAGTTAGCTTTTAGAAATTGGGATCTTTATGAGTACCCTATGTTGCCTAAGACGACAAAACATACATGGTCGATTAAAACTTCAACGCAAATTGAAAAACCTAGATATGTTATTTTAGGGTTGCAAACTGATAGAAAAAACAATGGTTCTAAAGATATGTCACATTTTGATCACTGCGATCTACGTGACGTCAAGGTTTTCTTGAATTCTACTTATTATCCGTATGAAAGTTATAATACTAACTTTGCCAAACATAACTTTGCATTAATATATGAACAATATGTTAACTTTCAACAGTCATACTATGGACGTAGACCTAGTTGCTTGCTCAGTGCTCAAGAGTTTAAAGACGTAGCACCATTGTTTGTAATAGATTGCTCTCGACAAAACGACAATATAAAAACCGGACCTGTAATAAATATTCGTCTTGAATTAGAAAGTGATAAAGAGATACCTGATCATACTTCAGCATATTGCCTTATTTTGAATGATTGTATCGTTGAATATAAACCTTTGACCAATATTGTTCGGAAGATATCATGAATCCAACAATTTTTGTTGATATACAAGGTTTTAAAGATTCTCTAAACCAGTTTATATTAAAAGAGCTTGCAATCTCAACCGCAAACTTTACTCAGGTTTTTTTAATAAAACCTCCATATCCATATGCAAAATTACCGCTTGAGGCACCCCCTCCCGCGGGTTTTTTTCCGTAGAAGCACCGGCGCGTCATCGTTTGTTTATGTGACGTCACGCGCCGGGCGGCCGATCACTTGAATGGTTTTTATGACTTAAACATTCGAACAAGGACCCACTTGTAATTGTTTATTCTTAGAGCTGTTTAATACACGTGTCGAATGACGAATGTTATCATAACATTGGTTGGCCTGGTTTATATATAAATCAGCGTATAACCGCTTACTTTACAAAAAAACATGGACTTTGAAGTTTACATATTTTTACTAAAAAAAGTAAAGCGATAATGTATGTTTTTTACTATTTAGATTTAATAATAGACTCAATCTGCACTTTGTCACAAAATAAGAATACATTACTCACCTTAAAAGTATTTAATATCAGGCATTTAAAAACCAGCGAAAAAAAATTTTTCCGCGATTTTTTTTGTTCCCACTTCACAACACTTGTTTACATCTTGTCGTAAATTGTCATTTCACAAAAACAACTACACACAACACTTCTAGGATGATTGTTTCACTATATTTTAAATAGATCATAACATCTAACACAGTAAATAAAATAAACTTTGAGAAATAAAAAACACGGCCGTCTATGATGATGACGCAATCAGGCCTTGGAAGAATGACTGAAGTCGAAACACTAAAACACTTGTATACCTTAAAATATATTGTTATCAGCCTTGTTAACAAGTATTTAAAGCATAATAACCAAGAACACCACCAGAACCAGCATAACTAACGTTTTATTTACGTAAAACCCGTCGATGCACCGCCGACCGCGCAAAGTCAACACAAACTGACTTTGACTCAGGGAATATTATTTAATTTTTAATCGAATATCCACCGAGTTTAAAGTTGTTCGACTACGGCATAATGGCACATTCAAGCGGAACGAGATGGCATTCATACTTATAAGTCTTTTGCCTTAGTAAAAGCAGGATAGAGACTTTTTCTGAGTCTGGCGCGAAATAAAAGTTTGGGTACTACAGTACCCACGGTGCTTCTACGGCTTTTTCGATTTTGGGTACTGTAGTACCCAAGGTGCTTCAAGCGGTTATCAACCGAAGAAAAAAGAAGAGTTGGATGGACTGAACGAAATAGAGGTATTACGTGGAGTGAAGGACATATTGACTATAGAGAATTCAAAAGAATAATTAAGCAACTATTGAAAAACAAAACGATAATTATGAAGGGTCTGGAAAAACAGAAATGGTTAAAGGAATTTTGTGTAGACTGTTTTTTGATAGACGTTGAAGATCAAGGTTGTCCTAATTTTTCGTTATTATATACAACATATTGTGAAAGTGAATTTTATTACAATTGTTTGTCCCATAGCAAATATTGTGCTCTCAAAAATGTTATATGTATAAAAAAATGGTATTTTGATAACTGTATACAAAAATAATTATTATTAAAAATAAGCAAAACGTCAACTCGTTGTTTAATTTTATTTTTATAAACCTTGAATATCGTTATAAAGAGAAATTAGTTAGTTTTTCAATGGTTTTACTAAGGTATAATAGAATAGGGAATTAAATAAAAACATATTGTTTAAGAATTAAATTTATTTACATACATATATTTAACATTTTAAATCATAGTATAATATTACGTTATTATTAGATACTACAAGCTTAGAAATGACAAATTAAAAATTATAATAATGCTAAGAAATAAATAAAAAAAACTCTTAAATATTTACATTTTTATTATAAATGAAACTTATCTAAACTAAATACTACTTTTATACAATCATAGATATATATTATTTTAACTAATAGAAAAAACTTTGCGATTCACACAATTTTTTTGAGATATTATGAATGATCCCCTCAGTTTCCGCCAAAATCGTATCATTTAGATCTTTCGCCATGTACTGCGCTTGAAGCACCACATTTAAGTCAGGATCACTTTCCACATCTGTTTTGTTGGAGTCTTCGCTTATGTCTATCACCTTAATTTTAATTAATCTAACACATTTGTCTGCTCTTTTGGTGATGACATACGATTTGCCATGCAGCTTATTCGAGGATTCCCTTTTCTGTTTACACTTGCCTGATGCGCTGGATCGAGATCTGGTCGACGTGCCTTTTGAAGCTGGAGATTTGTTCTTTTCAGCCGATATCTCAGGGTCAGGGAAGGGGTCGTCGTACGTTTGCGCGTATTGTGAAAAACAAATTGTATCATCACTCATTTTCTGAAACAAATTCAAATATATGCTTAGTATTGCTAAAATCAATAGATCAAAAGTTTGTGTAAACAATTTAATAATAAAATTCTACTTACAACTGCTTTGAAGAGAACCGGTCCAACCTTCCTCGAATGCGCCGCAAAGAATAATGCAACGTGTTTAAACGTGCATTCCAGCAAAATAAGAATGTAAACATCGCCAGAATGCATTACCTACACCTAAGTAATTGTAATTTGACGAAACCTACAAAATTGAGTACTTCATATCGACCTAAGAGTCATTTACAACTTTTTATAAAACAAAGCATTATTTATATAGACTTAAGGCCCAAGTTTGAAGGCTTTTCAAGACAGATCTAAATTTTCTAAAACTATTGGCATCCTTCTCTAATGGCTTGCAATGATAAGGACAGTATATTTTTAGTTAGTTTAGATCTGTCTTAAAATGCCTTCAAACTTGGGCCTTTAGAATTACGGTTAAAAACAAAATGTGACTCTACCTTTCTATGTTTGTAAAGGGTCATTAAAGAAAACAAGACATAATTATTATGAATACCATTTATTGAAGAAAAATAGATACATTTAGTAAAACAATCCCTCATATCTTATTCTAAAACAATAACTTAACACGTATAAACGTTGCTTTGATTGTTAATTCTTATCTAGTTTTTGCGCATTACAAAAATTATGTGCGCAGTACTTACTGACTAAAACTTTAAGCAGCTTATAAAGACTTATTAAACACATGTAAGAACCAACTTTCTACTGTCTAATCGATTTATTTCTTTGTAAGAGCGCTGTGAGTAGTAAAAAATGATTACGAAGTTTTCATTAATTAGTAATAAAAAATTATAAAAGAGAATTATAATGGCCCCAAGATAGAGTAGATGTTTTATCTTTCAGAAGAATGCGTTTGTCGTCATTCGAAGAAAGAGACACTTTGTTCAACTCTTGGGTAAATATTTGATGTCTAATAGACTTAAATAAAATGTTTTTCTTTGATTGAATAGAATTATTTAAAAAAACTTGTTCATAATCTCTAAATTTCAGATGCTTAATTACATTTTTTTTTACCCCTTTTGCTTTTTTATGTTCCTCATCTTGAGTTTTAATACAGTAAAGTTTAGATCTGAGCCCTACAAACTCAATAATAGGTTTCCCACTCATCTCATCTTTAAATAATCCGGGAACCTTTTTGTTACATCTAGGTATACCATAAACATTATTTTCTGAAAAGTTGTTTGTATCGAAATATGATAGGAAATGGTTTTTTAAATCTCTATAAATATCTTTAGTTTGTACTGAATACAAAAAACTATCGGTGTCCGTATAGCACAATTTTAAATGTTGGCCATAAAATGGTTTCATTACTGAATAATGAAAGTCGTACATATGGCTTTTAGATATTTCTAATACAGTAAATCCTATGTAAATGGGTTTATCGAGTACTATTGTTTCTGGTTTCATTTGAATAGCGACAAAATTTTCTGTAAATATAGTTGAGCTCTGATAGTTTGGTCTAGCTATCAATTGTTCTGCAGTATTCATTTTTTTAGTTTTGTTATTTGAATCATTCCAGTGATTGACCAACTTAATATTCACTCTTTTTTCGCTATCTTCTAATGTCTTTCCAAAAATGCTATTGTTAAGGAGCTTAAAAAAATCTTGTTCAAATGCTGATTTAGCCTTTGTTCGTAATTCTGTATTTAAATCAATATACTTTTTCAAAAATGGACTTTGCTTAAATTTTATAACTCTATGATTTTTTTTTAATAATAACCCATGTTTCATACAAGTTTTAAGATGCACATAGTGAATAACGTACTGAAATTTATCATATAAGCATGGTATTAATTTTTCATTCTTTGAGCCCGGTGGTATAAACTTCTGAGGACAAAATGGAATATCGTTATGCAAATCATGCAAATATTCAGGATACTCTAAGTCTACTTCTAAAATATAACCATCATTAGAGTCATTAGGAATGCTTAAAACATTAAATATCTTTAACTCTGATTCCGTTAAAAGTTTAAAATCTGAACACGGCATGTTGGCACACATAGCATGACCATACAAATTATTACAATCAATATACAGTAAATAATTATCTGGGAGAGATTTATCGTAATTCACCATGTATCGGTTGTTAGCACACGCGTGCCTAGTAGAGCATAAGCAAACCCCTCCTCTAATACCTTTCTGAATCATTCTTATAATTTCCAAATCACTGATGAGTTCTAGCTTTACTCCAGTTTCGAGCAACATTGCGTCAAAACTTAAACTCGGAGCGGTCAAATAGAAAGCAGGGTCTAAACGATAGTTTGTTTTACAAGTTTTACGAAATTTTTCAAAAATATCTGCTAGAAGGAGAACGTCGGACTTAAGATATAAGTCTGTATATTCACCCATGTCGACTATGAGAAAAGTTTTCCAAACACACATTGCATGTTCATAATCTTTCTGAGAAATAACTTCATTGCATAGAGTATTAAAAAAACAGTGAATTGGAGGCAAAGTTTCTTCATTGTAAGAATTCCAACTAGTCATATGATTATATGGAAAAATTCCTTTACGTTTTAATAATTTCAATTGTTTTTCTTGGGAAAAAAAACGAGATAAGTGCATAAAGTCCAGATCATCCAAAGTTGCAACCAGTTTTTCTAAACTGCTGCCCAAAAATTTAAAGGAATCTACAAATCGAACAGCTACAACATTTTGCTTTTTGTCTGCAACAAAAAATTTTGTAAACGAAATATAGTTTTCTTTAGTTTTAGCAATTACTTTTATCGCGCCTTCCATTTCACCTAGCTCACGTATAAACAAGTGACAATCGTATCCAGACAGATTATGAAAAAAAACTGGTATGAACTTGGGAAGTTGGAATCGCAAGTTACAATACGAATGTGCGGCCCCACGATATAATCCTGTCAAGTGACAGTGATCTCTAACCTTGTCATCAAACAAGAGATTATTACATAGAAAACAAAATTTTGAAGTAGAGTGTTTCTGAAAATCTTTTTCTGTGAATATCATCGGAACAGTTTTGCTCAGAAGATTATGTATTTTATTTACATCTTCTTGAAGATTTTTCAAAAACTGACTTACACAATCTTTACCTCTATAAGAAACGTATTTATTGAATGAACTGTCGTAGGAACATACGACGTAATAGCCGAACGCAGCAGGTGTGTGCCTGTTCAAACACGTAGTTTTGCTGGTACCTGAGTCATCATGAGTAATCGGCTCTAATAGTGATTCAAAATCTGCGTATATAACGAAGGGTAAATCTTGCATTCTTTCGTAATGTTTAAATGTTATAAAACTGCCCTCTTCCGGTAAAATAGTAGCGACACCGCCGCATATATGAGCATCAGTTTGACTTTGGTTTCTAAAAAACAACATACATTCCTCACAGAAAAAAATTTTGCTATGATGTTTAGTAACTTGTGATCTAAGTAATCTACTTAAGTCTTGGATCAAACAGTAATGATTTCGATTACCCTTCTCAATAAACAACAAATTAATATGATGTTTTCTTTTACAGCGTGATTTATAGAGAGGACCCACAATACTAGTTTTTTTTAATCCATAAACGTTTACACTAATGTCTTGGTTATGTATCTCAAATGTTTTAATATCAGAAAAACCAACTGGAAACGTCATATTTTCGGTATTCAAAACGTTCTCAAAATGAGGATATGAACGTGTTCTGCTACTATTCAGCTTTGCTGGAAATAAAGCCGCCATGATCGACCACAAAAAACAGAAATTATCCCTGTTTCTTATATTGATACATGCTCTTTTATTAATTAACCATCGCGGTAGGTCTATAAAGCTAGAAGCTCGCAAGGGATTGTACTTATTGATATTCACTTCTAAGTATAAATTTCTAACAAAGCTCCATCCGCTCTCTTTTTGCTCAAACTGTTCAATTTTAGTGCATATAGTACGAACTGCTTGAGAGAATAACGCTTTAAAATCTGAATTCCCGTAAATTATTATATTTTCCGTAGCAAAGGATTTTATTTCAATAGAATCATTTTTCGGCAGTGAAAACTCAGCGAAAAATTCAAAATTAACTTTTATTGTGTTATGTACAGCCTTCCTCGCCTCGATTAGGGCTTTCACAGACTTGCAAAGTTGATGCAAAAAGTGTGGTGGCGGCACAAACGCTGAGCTGCTAGGCTGAGTCGAGCTCGCCTCTGACACCGGCCCTACTCTATATGATGCTATGCGACTACGAAATGCAGTGCTTATTTTTTGAATGCCATCACTAATTTCAATTGCGCTATTATTTTTATGAGCACTACTTTTGAGATGTGCTGAAAAGCCTTTATTATTGACTCCTACGTCACAAACAGTACAATATATTTTGTTTTTTGACATTATTACGTGAAATAATTCCTAACATAAGTATTTAGTAAAAGGAAATGGAATAAAAATTAACCAACAGCGCTCCACAAAGAAAAAACTATCAAAATATAATCCGACTCCAAAGAAATCATATCCTTACTTTTTTTTATTAGCAAAAAAAGTCCCCTCCGACTTAAAGTTGTGTTTTATGTCCTTTATAAATGATTTTAGATAGTCTAGCTCCTCTTCGTCACAACAGTATTTGATATTAACTGATGCTTTCTCCCATCTATTTTTGGGGTCAATATTTTTGATTTCGTTGGTTTCGTATACTTTTAATTCTATGAATATAGTACCCTCACGTTGCGCAGTGTGGCGCAGGACTCCGTCAGCGACGCGACGCGTGTAAGAAGACAGCAGTGGCGGTGAGTTCTTCCAGGCTCTGATCACTTCAGACTCGGATTCGCCGCCATCGTCACCATCTTTGTTCAGCCAGCCGAGGACGTTGCTTTTGGAGGCTGCAGACGTTTTGTTTCCTGCGCGCTTGTTAGAGCTTTTCTTTTTTCTGTAATAAGAATACAAATTATATTATTTTTTTATATCATTTTTTTACGATTTTACGAGAATACTATCTACCCATTAATATCCAAGTGCAAGATTAAATCATCAAAAAACTACTGTGATGTCGCGATAGAGAAACTTGGTATCTTTTATTCTAGTAAAAAATAATAATAAATTTAACAAGACTTACCTTGCGAGTACTTCGTTGTCCGAATCTTGGATGCTAGGCGCTAAACGCTTCGGTTTAGCCTTGATTTTATTTCCAATTTTCTTTGGAGATCTGTAATATAAGCAAAACGAAATTAAAAAATATGTATATATTATAAGCGCTCAGCGGCGCTAAATTAAATGTATAAATAGTTATAAATAATATATATTTTTTAAACGAAAAAGATCTTCATTACCTTTCTTCGACTTCATCCTCTGAATCGGAAAAGCATCTTTTTGTTTGACGCGCTCTCTTGAAATACTCGGTATCCGACCTAAAAAAAAATTAGGTTTGAATATCCTATATTATTATGTACCTACTTATACATTTTTGAGATAAAGGCACGATATTAAAAATTTACAAAGACTGTTTTTATAAAAAAAAAATAATAATTAAAAACTTACGAACATTATAATAAGGCAGGTTTGATGAACAGCGATACTCGAGCTGGTGGACGGGGCAGCTCAATTGATGCAAGCTGAGGTCGTGGTGCCGACGGCTGTAGGTAGGTAGGTATGCACTGGCACCGGCACTCGGACTTAATGGCAACCGCGTGTAATTATTCAACATAAATTGAAATTGGAGCTTATGCATTTTTTCCCTTTTATACGTATTGCAAAAATGCAGTGGTGGCAAACACTTCAGCAAAAAATAAATGTATAATAAATAGGTACAAGTTACTCGATATTTAGGAACTAACATAAATATGTATGTGCCGTTAAAATAAAATTATACTCAACTAAGAAAGTACTTAAAAGAATACTTTGGTTGTTACATACTTATACATATTTAAAAACATTTCATGAAAACTTAGAATAAATTAAATATCTCGTAGAGTGCAAAAACAGTATTGGGTGAATCGAAACCACATAGACAGAATGGTAGTCCATTATAGTACACTCTGCCCCAGCCAGTCTGTTTCTTACACATATAAATTGAGTAACGCATTTGTTTTCCAAAATGTTTACAACACCTGATCAGTTTTCGCGGATGTACCTATGCATTTGCGCAACTTACGTATTCGTTTGCGACAAACAAAAATATCAAATTCAATTCACAATATGCAATCATTTGATATTCTATCATAAGCCGCCTGCTTGCTAAGTAATATCATATTAGGGTCACCATAATCTTTGTGAGACGAGTATATAATTTTGTAAATTGAAACTCATAACATGAATATGAAGTCACTTTAAATCAAAATAATTTCAATCTAATCTAGATTCTGCCCAGTTTTTATTAGTTATCTCCTTTGGTGATAATGATGTTATATAAGCGACAAATGCTCTAAATATGATATCAAAGGTTGAAACTATTTTTATCTCTTTTTAATTTATATTATTTTATATAAGATTATTAAGTACATGAAAACTTAAAGCGTATATTTATAAAATACTGAAACTCATTAAGTATGGTCATCCGAGTGTTACACGGGTTATGCCGATAATAATATGTCCATTCAGCAATTGCACTTTGCACACTGCACAAACAAAAATATCAAATTCAATTTACAATATGCAGTCATTTGATATTCTATCATAAGCCGCCTGCTTTCTAAGTAATATCGTATTAGGGTCACCATAATCTTTGTGAGACTAGGATATAATTTTGTAAATTGAAACTCATAACATGAATATGTAGTCACTTTAAATCAAAATAATTTCAATCTCATCTAGATTCTGCCCAGTTTTTATTAATTATCTCTTGTGGTGATAATGATGTTATAATTATAAGCGACAAAAGCTCTAAATATGATATCAAAGGTTGAAACTATTTTTATCTCTATTTATTATATGTTATTTTATATAAGATTATTAAGTACATGAAAACATAAAGCGTATATTTATAAAATACTGAAACTCATTAAGTTTGGTCATCCGAGTGTTGCACGGGTTATGCCGATAATAATATGTCCATTCAGCAATTGCACTTTGCGTTAAAGTCGACATCAATGTGATCCTCAGTCGGTCGAAATCATACTTGCAATAAGGTCTGATCGGACAATAGCTTGTGAAAGTGAAAATTGAGTGACTTACTTTAACTTAGGTTTTAACGTGTTGTGAGGGAACAATCGTCTCTGGTAGCGAAAATTTTGACACGAGCAATCGGCCTTGAGATTTAATCGTTCCCTGAGCAATCGGCCACAATACTTTAGCAAAAGCTTGCTTCGTGTTGTGAAGGAATGTCTCTTGGTGTCAAAAATTTGCCATGGGCAAACGGTCTAGAGATTTAATCGTTCCCTGAGCAACCGGCCTCAACACTGTGAAACCTTAATTTTTGTAAAGTTCATTCATAAAACTTTCACAAATAACTAGTGATTTGGTTCGTTCGTTTCATAAAGTGCTCTATGGATTACTGCTGCCGTTACGGTAAGTTTAGATTTTTAAATCTGTTATTGGGCATTTCAAATAATTTTTTGTCGACTAACAGGAGATAAAAAAGTGATTTGAAATGCCCAATAACTACCTACTTATAGCTAATAAGTATTGCCAGTAGTAAATGGTTATAGCCAAAAAAAAGTGAATTAGGGAAATAAAAAATTTTCAATTTGCTTTGCACGTTAACCGTGATTTCCGCCTGCTAATGCTATTTTAAAAACCACTCAATTCAAACCTGTACTAAAAGTAAGTAAGTTTTTACTTACTTTCCTGTTAAAGTCTACAAACTCAACCCAACAGTTAATTGTTTAAAAGAGCGCAGCTCTTGCCATCAAGAAAACGCTTATTATCAGGATACTCGCTCGTCCCATTTACTAAACTGTTTAAAAGTAGATAAAATTTGAAACAATGATACGATTTAGCCATTTTCCTAAAATTCTGCTGGCAACATTGGCCTGGAAATTAAATTACCATCTCAGAGTATAACGCCTTAAGATTTATCACGACTTAGGAAATTACTTTAACATTTTGTTTTAAAAGAAAACTCGGTTTTTCATTTGAGCTTTATTAACATGAGGTAATACAACTGAATTGAGTTTACTTTTAGTTAACGAATCTTTTTGCTGTTCCAAGTTCCAAGTATTTACCTATTAACTTGTGTTGGTTGTTTTACAATTATGTTTTGGAATTGTTTAGTGAAATGATGTTTTTTTTCGTTTATAACCTCGATTTGCTTTTACTCGAATATTACTTAATATATTACTTATATTGCCGATACTGCGTCCCGCATATTATCATATTGTCCGGGAATAAGCTTCAAAATTTAACAGTTTGAACAGTTGATGTTTGTTGTAATTTAAGAGTTATACGCTACCTCCATACCAAACTTCACCCCAATTCTTTCAGCCGTTTTAGGGTGAATAAGTAACAAACATACTTTTGAAATTTAAAATATTACAAGGATTTTTTTGTACGATTTCATGATTATGATAAATGCTCGTACACGTAAACAAAGCAGCCCTTACACTCGTAAGGGGGTTATTACACAACAAGGAAACGGGTCCTTCAATAACAGCCTCGCAACAATGAGCGCCAGTGCTCCGAGTTACTCCGGATTGAGACGACATTAAGGTAACACCGCACTACGGTATCGCGTACCTACTGATTAATTATTTATTCTTAAGGAGTGTATACTGTATAGAATATGTCCAAAGGAAAAAATAATTGTCCTATTAAAGCGCAGTGGTCAATAAGATCCCATCCAGAGCGCAATGCTATCCTTGGCATTCATGGCTATCCTCGGCATCCGAGATTGCATAGAACGAATGTAAATATATTTGTCTCAGGATTGACAAAACTTTTATTGCCATTAATTGTTTTACTGAATTTTCGAAATAAAATACTTCTATAATTGAGGGATCTACATACTGTGATGACTTTCGGATTTGAAGGCGGAAATTCACTACAAATACATTTGAAAACTACTATTTTCGGAATTTCAAAATGAGGTTTGCTGATACGCGCTACGCCACGTATACATTTTCAATCAATTTAACAAAAAGTCCCGTATGATTCTAAATAATTTTTTTTTGCTAAGATATTTAATTATAATTATAAAAAGGAACATAGTTCAGGAGAGTTCGGGTGCATTTTTACCCGACCTTTTATCATGATTCAAATACAGTGTGTAAAATAACTCCGAAGCATAAAAAAGTGAAGTGCTCTCGTACCATACGACGTAGGTAGTCATTACGTCACAAACACGATGTCATTTACAAGAAAGAAGTCTTGCGAAATGCTCTTGAGTGAATGAACAGAAAAATAAATACGTACTTCCAGTGAAATGTACTCGTACGTCGTGGAACAATAAACTAAGAGATGCGACAGTCGGTTGTTTTACGTTTAACCTTCTTCATCTCTGTTTCCTGAAGTCAAGTTCAGTCGAGTTGTGGGACTGTGAAAATTAATCTGATTTCTGAAAGATTAACTTTTATTTTATGACTAAGTAATAGTGATCAGTAATTAGAATATTAAGCAGTGTTATCTTTATTGCAGAACTAAATTAATATATAATAGCGTAACGTCCTGATATGGACGCTATTTAAAGAAAGTTAAATCGAAAGCAGACTTGTATGAATGTAAATTTATCAAGTTTATTTAGTTAAAGTCAACAGTTTTAATTGCCGACTCTTGCTCGCGCGTGTATCCGCCGCGGTGTATCGATTTGCACTGTTTTTACGGTAATTGTACTCCGAACAATAGCCGTTGCGTTAATAACTAATTGCACATTCACTTCCATCTCAGACTAAGTTAATCAAATACAATGTAATTTTTTTTAATAAACTTATAAGTACGCAGCAGTACAAAACAGATTGCAGAAACGCTATAATGTTACTTTTGCTTGTTACAAAATGATTTCATTACTCTCTTCGTGTTTCATGTCCCGCGTTTATTCATCCAAGTTATTTTATTATTGCATTTCTTCAAATGTATTTATGTGTATTTATGTTCTGCTTGTATATTTTTTCTTTTGTATCATTATACGGGAGTCAAGTCACAAATACTTTATAACGAGTCAATCGCGACTTGTTAGCTTTCTTATAACTTTATTTTTATTATTAGAAACGTCGCTTATCGAGACGTGAAGATCGTACAATATAAGAATAAATTGATCTGTCGTCAATGGCGTGTCTTGATTTAAGGAACTTTACATGGAAAATAATATTGGCGAGAGTTGGTGAACTTGTTCGTAGAAATATGGAGTCTACTTTGCTGTTGTTGTTATCAGGTATTAGGGCGAGAATCCATCAAAGCCTTAAGAACTCTGGTATTGAAGCTACACAACGCATGCGAACTAAATTGTTTGGTCCTCTTCAATTAATTATTTTCAAAGTTTTTAATGATGATTTTCTCTTCCTTGTTTCAGGTAAGTCTCGCCAATTTTGTTTGGAAGGAGTAAAGAAGTATTTAAATCGTAAATGTAAGTTTCATATGTACCAAATTGTAGAATGTAGACATATAGGTTTTTGTAGGTATTTCAGTAGGTATACATAAAGGTTGACTGGTTACACACTTGACATATTCTAAGTTATCATTGTACTCATTATTATTAACAACTTTTACTAGGGGACAAACCCGAAATTCGCTACAATAAAATTTGCTGTTCCATGCATTTTGTCGAATGTCATTGACATTTTTCTATGGAACAGTTGGTTTTTTTCGTGATTTCCGGGTTCGTCCCATAGTAAAAAATGTTCGTAATGATGAGTACTGTGAGCCCTTTTCGACTTAGTAATACCCTCTCCGTAAAACCCAATATAGATTTTGTATGTATAGGTAGGTTGTAGGTATGTCGATGTTTAAGTTTGTAGGTATATAGTATTTCAGCACACTATCATTAACAAAATTGTATCAGTTTAAAGTTTCCAAGTCCGCAATAACTGAAGTAAACTCGGTTGTTGTTCCGCAGTTCCGGAACAAACAAACACATAAACATCGTGTTTAATTTACAATCGCACACAAATAGATAGAATTTAACCGCGGACGGATGCGATCAAACAACTGTTTAGTGGGACAACAACGGCTACAGTTACTAGAATAAATAGCGTTACTTAGTACTCAATAGTTTACAGGGAGATTCTTGGTAAACTGCAATTTAAATAAACAGGTGCCCTGAAATTATACGAGTAGAGGATTATACAGAAAGGGTATGCTAAGCCGAAAAGGCTTCATAGTACTCAATGAATAAATTGTGAGTAATTTTTACCTACTATAAGACCATAGTTGATAGTTTTTTTTTTCATAGCTAAATTCTAAAAAAATGCCAAGTGTGCCAAGGGTTGCTACACGCCAACCCAGAAATCGCGAAAAAATAATCAGTTGTTTCATAAGATTGTCAGTAAGTATGCTCCGTACTTTAGGTGAATTTGCCATTTTCTCAGTGCATAACGGCTAACTTCAGGATCGAATTTTAAGTCAAGTCAAGTTGTCTTCAAAATTAGCCGATACGAAATATTATGTCAAAACATGCAATTTAGGTTACCATTCAGCTTCAAAATCATAGAATTTAAAATTATAGGCTAGTATGATGTCATTTCGGGCTTGAGAAAAGCCAGAATTGGCCCATTTCGAATTTCACGAAACCAGAATCGAATGTCAGACAAATTAGCTGATAGAGCCGCTGTATTCACTTACTCGTATTTCATTACGTAGTTTTACTCGGCCAACTGAGTCAATTACTAATTTCTAAAAAGTAATACATGAGTATAAAAATACATGAGTTTTTAATGATGAGCAAAATTATTACTGTTTTTCTTAGATCTATTTTTAAAGTAATTATTTCTAAGTAGACTATAATTATCGTTAACAAAGGCGGGCTCGTTATTTCCGCCTCATTCGCAACGTTTAGCGGAAAAGTGAAGACATAATCTGATAATAGAATACTTAGTAGACACGTTAAATGTTTTTGAATTATACTATTAGTAGGTACTATAATTCAATAAACCTGCATACGTCCGGAGAAGAAATTCAATTTCGTATGCGAATCCGCCTATCTGCACTTGGCCAACCTGGTGGAATACGGCCTTATCACCCTTCGAGGGTATACCCAACAGTGGAAAGATTAAAGGTTGAGTAGATATTAGTACTATGATGCTGAATAGATGATTGGTATTAACCCCCAGCGCAATAAGAGGGGTGTTTTATGTTTTATCGCTTTGTGAGTGTGTCTGTTTGTAGTTCTAAAACGGGTAAGCCGATTAGGATGAGTTTTTTTTATATGGAACGCCGTTTTTTGGATTATGTTTTCAGGCAAATGTTTTATAAAAATCGGCTTCAACGTTGATGGTTTGTAATAAAAAAAAAATTTTGCGTTAATAAATTTTGATTTATTTTCTTGTATGAAATGAATGTAAATTAAATTAAATTAAATTAAAATAAATTAAATTTTTCTTTTGAAAAATGAAACCATTCTATCAGTATTTTCTTATGACGTTGTCACGTTAAACTATCGTCAGTAAACCGACTTTACAGACAACCGATTTTTTTTTATGTTTGTTACCTCATAACTTTTGACTGGGTGAATCGATTTTGATGATTCTTTTTTTTTAGAAAGCTGACGCTTCCCATTTGGTCCCATTTCAATTTAGTCCAGTTCTGATATTGGTATCCATGACAAAACCATATAAGTCTTAAATTTGCATTCAGTACGTGCGCGACAAATAGATGAATAACTCAATAGTCGGTCTTTTGAAGTCGGTTTTTGTTTTTTGTTTTGTAAAAATAATGTTCTTGTTACTAAAACACAAGAATAATGCCAAAATATTTAAATATCAATTTATACGTAGGTATCTATTTAAGAGCATAAATCAGGCCTCCACCGTAACCCAACAGAAATCCTCTTTCTAATTAAACTTCCATCGAGTTCAGGCCGACCCTAATATTCCAACACGAGCAAAGAAAACCATTTTGTTAATCCCATTTCCTAGTCGGAATAACTATTCACTTTTGGCGATTTCTAAAATCGCTTGAAATTGGCTTAATCCTATTAAAAACTATTTATTGAACTAGTCCTTTAATTAAACTTAAAGGGCCTTACTTAAGAAGCCTGTTTAAAATTAATCACTGCTTATAATGTCCTGTATGTCGCGCGTGACATTTCACGCCAGAAATAAATTGTCATGGTATTTAAGGCAATGTCTAACTTTAAGCAGGCTTTACAAGTAAGGCCTTAAACGTTACTTCCTACATTTGACACAGGTTTAATGCTAGTATCTACAGACAAGTAGCAAACCTTTGTACAGAGATTAAATAGTAATAGAAGGGGCTTGTTCCCGTCATAGCAGCCAAAGATTAAGCAGCGCAGAGAAGACTGCCGTCTATAAATCTGCCTA
This sequence comes from Alcis repandata, assembly GCA_949125135.1. NCBI lineage: Eukaryota > Metazoa > Arthropoda > Insecta > Lepidoptera > Geometridae > Alcis > Alcis repandata. Next base: position 242,158 of record OX421226.1, on the reverse strand, counting down.
ACCTCCGTCTACGTGAACTGAAGTAATTGGTTCCTCGGAATAATGAGTCGGGACTCGGCACACTAGCTCGAATCAGTAGCTTGGCACAGTAGCTCAGGAGAGTAGCTCGGCTAATAACAGCAGCTCAGGAATACCCGAGCTACCCCGCATTAATCGACTGACATTTAAACGTTCTCTGATACGATTGGGATGGAATTCGTTTTCAGCTAAATTTATTTTTTGCGATAACGCCCACGGACTGATATTTCAATTAGTGTTGCGCTATTTTTCTATTCCGAAATTCTAAAATGCAAGCAGAGCGCGTGCGTCTAGTATGGTCTGGTGGGCTTATCTCAAACAAAAAAAAAAAAAAAACATTTTGTGATTTATTTAACCTGTTTTATTTGTAGGCAGTTTATTTTTTAGTTTGTGCTAAACAAATTCCTAGAATGCTTCGGGTCGCGTCCACCATATCTTATAGGTATTACGTATTTTAACTGCCTATACCTACTATGTTAACTCGAATCCTTTTTGCTTCGTGTGACATATCTAAATAAATGCATACACAATTCACCGGGTGGCGTGACACTTCCGATCTGTCATCGGAGCGGTGCGGACGTCTCCGGTGCGTTGTGTTCCTGCTTACTGATAACTAATGGTTGGTTTTACTATACCTTTACCTAAAGATAAATTGTAGACATCACACTTCGAAATCACGACATCTTCACATACCTACTCTACTTCATTGTCTTGCATCATTCAACCCAACGAATGCCGGATTCTCAGATTATTCAGCTTAATGATGTTTTGATGCGTGTCTGTCGGGAAGTGTGTGTTACTGCAATGCAGACGCAGTAAACCGGTATTCCGGGTCGGGACTCGGGACGCGGCCGGCAACTATCAGGAAATATCTCAGCCAGAGTTTATCTGCAGCCGATGCGAGCCACCAGACCGGACAAACGACCGCAAATACGATGCAAACACGAATATTTTTTCACCCTCAGTGTTAAAAAACTATTCGGATATTTCTCTTTTTTCTCTTTATTTGGTCCACTTCTCTATTTAACTCGCACGTGCCGTTTTCCTTTATCAAAAACACGAAAATGCTCTATTATTTTTTCTTCTTTTATTCGTCAAATGTAACTGGTTCAAAAAGTAGTTGAAATAATAATGTGAAAATATTATTGTTTGAAAGATATGTCGAATACAGAGACGTTTCGGAACAGGAAGTAATTGAATATGAATATTTTGAGATATCACGTGTTCGTAATAAGACTGACTTACTATGTATGGTAAACACATAAGTCACCGGAGCTAAGGGTTATCAAAATGCTGTTAACAAAGAAATTGGCAAAAGACCGCAGATCGGACTAAGCGGCATGCGTTAGGAGAGGTCTACCAAATATCCAAAGTGAGCTAACATGGGCTGATGATGATAATAACGGTCCCGAGCAGTGGTTCGCAGATTTATAAATAAAAATAAATAAAAAGCGCGCGAGTGAGCCAGCGATTGTCACAATCAGAATGCATGCAGAGTGTGTCTCCTCTCCGGAGACGAAACAATAACATTCGTCTTCGTTTATTTCCCAACACCACAAGTGACGCGTAAAAACAAAATGTGTCTCGTGCGAAGTGTCCCGCTGCGTTTGCGCAACATGCATGCACCTGCCTTTGTTATTCCAAAATATCACACGATATAAACCGGGTCGTATATTTTTATGCTGCTCTCGCAAATTGGAAGCAGCACTGCAATGCGGAGTGGTGAGCGTGGCTGTCTCGGTTATCATCTTTTTAGCCTGGAGCACTGAAACGGTAAAATAAACTACGGTAATGCTTTGATTTACACGAGCGACTGACACAACGTTTTGCGACGCGACGCGACAATATGCGAAGATAACAAAAAGTATCTGCAGCGAAACCTGCGTTGTCGCGAAAATCAGTTTGCGCGATTCAGTATTGACGCGCTAGTCGCATCGTATCGCATCGCTCTCCATCCCGCATGTAGGACGATTGGTAGCATTCTAAACTTACTCTAAACCTTGCTTCGGTTACGAGCTGTAAATACAAGCTGCTGCAATCTGCAAACATTTAGTGAATTCGAGCGCCACAATTCACGCGGGAATGTGCCCGGAGGCAATATTCCGCGTGCTACCATCACCTACCATTCCGTGTAATGTCGCTATCGCACGAGCGTTCAAACTGCACTTTGACGCGCGTAATCGAGAGTTTACTTTTATTTATTTTCGGCAATGGTCATGCGAGCGCGCTATCGCGTTTCTGCCGCGGGCGAGCAAGCCGATTTATTACTAGCAATTTTCACAAATGATTCAAAATATCATATTTTTTACTCTTTTTACGGATTTACGCGTTGTATCAAATGTTGAAGTGGAATTAAATTATTTTAAATGGACGTTTTTAACTAATAATGTGTATTAAAAACTCAACAACAAAATGTCGTTCAAGTAATTGTGAAAAAAGTGGAACATCGTTTTGATATTCATTATTTTATAAAATACTCATACACCGGGTGTGAGAGGTAGTATAAATAAGCACGAGAGTACAACAGAATTAACTTAAATTAATTAAGTTTCCGGTCACATCCTTTCAATTAAAACTGCATTAACCGAGCTCAAACCACAAAACAAAATGTTGCTAGTGAAAAACGACGCAATTAAAATAAATAATAAAACACGCACGTTTCACATTTTAAATTAAAAAAGTTGCGACGCGTCCCTCGGGTTCTGTGTGAAAAATACATCGTTAAGTTTTAAAATGGTGAATGGAGACGAGGAAATGAAAAACAGAATATCTTCCAGTGCACGTTATTTCTGTAATATTTTGTGGTGTGTGTAAAATGTATTTTGCTTTGATGTAATAACTATACTTTACTCTGAAAGTTTGTAACGCTGATTACATGTAAAAAGATTACGTTGCTATGTAGCGTAAATGTTTGAGGACAAAAATGTGTAGTTTTTACATGTAGATGGTGATCTGAACATTGCATCCCATTATTTAGGTATGTACTTCTTGTAGATTGGTGATGTGCGTTACTCTTACTACTAACTACATCGCAATGTATGCCTATATATTATGTGTAACATATGTGAGTGCTGCCCGGGAATAGCACAACGCAGGCGTCTGTCAAGACACAGGTCGTCTATAACTGAGTTTACGACGTTGTGCAATATGGTTGTGCACACCATAGCGTCGGTAGGTATACCTACCATTAAAAAATGTTCGTTCTCCCTATCTTTACAAAGTAAGTGTTAGTAATAACACGTAATAGTAACAATCTTTTTTCTTAATTATTTCTTAATTGGCTTATCAACACAATAGTAATATCAAGACTATAATAGTTTCACGATCAAACATATGTCAAAAACAAGAAACAGTAAAGAATATTCCAGAGAGAAAGAAAGAAAGAGCCGAAGTCCCGGAGAGCTCGTAATCTTGATCCCCATACAACAATCTCACAATACAAAGTGGGTCGTAGTTTTTCCTTGACGCCTAACAATAACCTATTCACCATAACTACGTCTAAACTGATTTAAAGTGGCCGAACAATGGGCCTATTCTTGCTGAGAGAGGCACAATGGCGCCGGTGTAGTGTAGATAGATAGGTAGCTACATGGAGGTGAGGGGCTCGCACTCCGACCTGATAAATTTGGAAAGGTATCCAAGTAAAGGGTGCGACATTATGTTCAGGGGCGGGGAATGTGATTAGTGGCGCTGTTTATAGGAGTTCATACCTTTTGCTAAGTATGAAATATAAACGAATTTACAACCAATTGTTCTATTTATATCAAGTTACAGCTTGGTTGCTTCAGTCAGAATAATGTAATCAAATTTCAAAATTAATGTAATCAACGTTGTTATCGATTAGACAAGAAGAAACAAAACAATATGCGATTAAATTAAAAGCTGTGAGGACGAAATCTAAAGCCGGCGACTGACCTGAGCATTTTGCCGTAACGTAGCATTCGAAGCGAGCGTGTTACGTTACGGCGTTACGGCCTTACCTGACTGACCTGTAGCCTTGCTCGTGGCGAGCATAGTGCTCGACTGCGCTCCGCCATTGGTAATCAAAAGCCGGCGACTGACCTGAGCATTTTGCCGTAACGTAGCATTCGAAGCGAGCGTGGTGGAGCACGCGGCGCTGGCAGCGAGCGGATCGGCTCGCTGTACTGACCTGCAACATTTCGTCGTAACGTAACGTTACGTTACGACGAAATGTTACAGGTCAGTCGCCGGCTTTAGTTATGTGAAGTTTGACGTCGTAAACCTTTCTAAGCTCTGCACATGATTTGAAGTATGTCGATACAGTTTAGACGACGACAATTCACATTATTAATAAAATTCTAGCTTTTGTTAAAAAAACTAGATCACAGTATTCCTGTAACAAACAAAAATATATAATTACATAAAGAGTTAAATACTCATGTCCATGACCTTTCATTTCAACACAATCTATTTTGAAGCAAATTCTCGGAATACTTATTGTTATAAGATACGATTTTTACAAACAATTGGCTACGCAATAATACTCGTAACTGTAGTAGTACAATCAGTACACAAGATCAAACGCCGCCGCCGCCGCACTGACAGATCTATGGCCGTTTGAAAAAAAGTCGGTGGAAACAGATTTATTTTTACTTGTCGATGAGAAACACATTAATTTGTATGACGTCGCTGCTCGTTGAACTCGTAGCGTAGGTGTGAAATCAGCATTGTTTAGTTCAGTGAGTTAACCTTAGACCTTAAGTAATTAAGTACCTTGGAGGCTATTAAATTAGGTTACACTTCGGTATCGTAAATTAGAGGGGTTCCCAACGAGTCACTCCAAAACGAGTCACAGTGACTCGTTGGGAATTTTTATTGTCCTGTTTTCTAGGTTTAGTAGATTTATAAGACTTTTCGTTCCTTAACTAGGTAGTAATTTTTATTAATATTTATTTGTGGAATTATTTCCATACTTGCTAGAGGCGTCCGGCGTTTTCACTAGCTCGCTGATGAAAAACAGGGATTTATCAAAAGTAGTCTATGTGTTAATCCAGAGCATAAGCAACAGATAGTAGCTATAGTTGTAGTAGATACCTACGTTGTCACAAACACTCACACACACATACTTTCACATTCGTATTATAAGGTAGGACAGGATAGAAACTGTTTAAAACTAACTTTTTGAACTTCAAAACATACACTCTTTTTCTATTACATGAGCACTTACTTGTATACTGACAATCAATATACCTATATACTCGTAGTTGAAGTTTTAGTAAAACTCTAAACAATAAACAGCCGAAAAAATTCAAAGCGTTGTCAAAATAATAAGCATTTCAGCAAATTGATCCAATTTTCCAATTTAAAAAGTTGTAAAGTCATCTTCAAACGATTTGAGATCCCGAGTTATTGGATTGAAACGAAATTAATAAGTCACGAGACTTCGGTTATAAAACATTTTTGCTTTATACTTAAAAATGTAAAGTTGAGCATCAAGAAAGCGGAATATTTAAAATACTTATTTTTTATTGTTGGCAAGATATATTGAATTTCCAATAAAAGCCTAAAATATTTTTGTTGCGTTCAAATTTAATTTTCTATTAATAACTGGGCAATGGTATGATTATATTTTTAGATGAAAAATAACATGCCTGTTTTTTTTAATAACTGTGATATTCAAACTAGGCGAGAAGCCTGTATTTATGAAAGACTGAGATGACGATAGACTTTAATACTAAGTAAAATAATAATACTGGTATATAAGATCCTTCTAATTGTAAAGTACACTAAACATAGAAATACACTATTCATACTTCTCAATTTGCGTATTGCTGCGTATTAAAATATATTTAGGTATCTTACATAACAATGATTTTCCAAAATAAACCTGTCAAACGTTTTTAAAAGTACCTAATCATACAACAAATCACTTTACCGATGCAGTCACAAACATCTTGCTAATCTTGTACGAGTACATGCCAAAAAGATAACAAAATGCATAAATGTTACTTTTAGAATACCTACATATAGGTACCTACACTGATTTATTTATCTGAGACTTAAATATCATTGTTTTTCGCAACTCCGAGTACAAATATATCCGATAGTGATGTAATGGCCCTAAAATTCCAAAATATTTACCTGAACATTCCTAAATCTGTTAACAGATATCTGTCCGTACATTACCCGGGCTATTGTTAGGGCGTGTCCGTCGCCGCGCCGGGCCGCGGCCGGGCCGAGCTCTCGTAAACAGCCGAGCATTAGTCGGACGTATGATTGACGGCACGACCCTCGCTCTTATGGGTTTTAGGAGCTAAGTCGCTGTAATTTGCAGAATCATTTGGCACTTTTCGTAGAGTTATATCGTCTACTATTTTATCTAGACGCACTTTATGAATAGCTTATGAAGTTTTTATAAAACTGTGAAAAAGTCGACGATATCGGTCGAAAGCCGCGGGCTGAACTTGAACTCGACTAGCGCTGGATCGAAGTTAATGGCGTACAAGGAGCTAGGGAGAAAATTATACCGATCAGTGGGATCAGTATGGCTGTGTGACATTGCAGAGTAGTAATATTCAGAGCTGGTTATGCAATTATTATAAAAGAAAATGAAATCTTAATAAATTGAATTTTGACTCTAAACTGACACGGGATACAATAATTTCAATGATTTTCAAACGTTAAATTGATCTGTTTGTAAATATATAGGTATACTAGCGGCCCGTCCCGGCTCCGCACGGGTAGACATTCATTTTTTAAACATTTTGGGACAAACGTAGAGTAAATGTTTCTTTATGCGGGAAATAGGTAGATTGTTTTTTATTTCTATTTACATTTATTTTAAAAATTTTATCTATAAACCTATTTTTGTTCTCAAAGTTCTCAATAAATTTTCTAACTTTTGGCGAATTTTTTTTTTCATAAGAACCTTCTCCCGACAATAACAAACACAACAAAAAAAAATAAAAGTAAAATCGGTCCATCCGTTCACGCGTGATAGCTTGACCAAGGGAAATAGGGATTCATTTTTATACATCTACTATATAAAAATAAGTCGGGTTTTCCTTCCTGACGCTATAACTCCAGAACGCACGAACCGATTTCCACGGTTTTGCATTCGTTGGAAAGGTCTCGGGCTCCGTGAGGTTTACAGCAAAGAAAATTCTGGAAAAAATTCAACAGAAAAGCGGGAAAATATTTTTTCACGCACCGGCGCCATCTACTTAAAATATTGGTTTGTAGTACATGCTATGTATCAGAGACAATGTCTACCCGTGCGACGCCGGGATGGGCCGCTAGTAATATAATATATAGATTTTTACAACATTTTTTGGCTATTACTGTACCAAAATAAAAACAAAAAGAAACTGATCTTTGCAAAATGTATGCAAAATATTATACTATTCTTGTATCAAAATAATCAAGGACAATTACACTGTTCCGTATTAAAACAACAACGTTTCTCCGTGGAGTTAAGTAGAGGACGTGCTAAATTCAAACTGGTTGGTTGCTTAATTCGGAACATTCGCCCGCCCGTTGATATCCTGGCTCTACGTCTGCGAGGCACGGAAATGCCCCGTAGCCGCTACAGTTAGGAAATGGCCGGTATACTGGGTACAGTGGCCGGCATTTCAGATGGCACGTCAAGGGTGAGATATACGCAAAAATCGGTAAACTTCAGTTCTACAAAACTTTATCTCTATTGCACACAACTGTTAGTCTTGATGATTCATCATTCAATCAAAATGTAAGAGTGTTGCTCTTGTCGGTGGAGTTATTTCCAGACTTGGTGGTCCTCTATTAGTGCCTTTACCTCCGTGGACGACATGACATCTGCCTTTCTTTAATCTTGTCTAATAATGTTCATAACATTTATCATAGAAATTCTAAAATAATTTGTACTCAATGCAATTGTATTGCATTGAGTACAAGTGCTTGAGATTTTATATACTTACCTAATATAAAATGAATATGACTGATTTTTACTTAGTGATACATAGGTGATAGTGAAATAGTGACGCATTATCCTTTGACAGTGATAGAAAAAAATACTATACAAAACTAATACAAACATCTCAACTTTGTCCCTTCCATCTCTTCCCGGCTACGTATCCCACATGGTGGTTGGGTTAACTTTCTTTCCTTTTCTTTTCCACTTCGCTCTATCCTCGATTTGTATAATGTCTTCACCTTGTCCCTGACGTGCCATATCAATGAACCTCCACTGTACGCCGCTACCCACCCCACACTACACACTCCACAGTTAGTAGCCGTAACGACAAACGTTTTAGGATCCCGGTTTATTCCCCGGAATGAGCGTTCCTGTCTGAGTAGAATGTCTCTTCATTATTGTACTTACCCAAGCTTCTGAATCTTGGGATTTCCAATTGAGTAAATGTGTCGTTATCTTGAGAATGTAGGCAGGTGAGGTTTGGTGTGACGATCACTCGGCTAAGTATCAATTTGATTTGATTACAAATATTAAAATATTAATATGTACCTATTGACATTTCGGGTTTCTGATAGCGTTTAACCCTATTATCAACTCCGTGATTTTAAAGGTTTTATAAAGAAAATTTAGATTTTTCTAAGCGAATGTTTAAAAAGCTATTCAAAAGAACTCCGACATGGAGTTTGTAATTTTTTTTATTTTCTTACTGTCGCCTTATTTTTGATTTATTGTAGTTTACAATAGAATGAATAAACAATTGTTTTTGAAAGTCACTAAATGAAGGTGTACTTATTTCTCTAAATATTTCTTTTTTGTTTTTTTTTTAACGCGGGAATACTCACATAAAATTAAGTCATTTATGTCACTGCGACTAATTTCGATCATATTTGGTGATCTTCATCAGGTGATACAAGCGTGAGCGGTTGCGTCTCGACCTAATTTTACGTGAGTATTCCCGTGTTCATTATAACAAACTGTGTCAAAACCACGTTAGTTTCCACAATATTTATTTATTCAGAAAACATGTTTACTACAGCTGCGAGCATGCGTCCCCGGTCCCCGCCCCTCAAACGCCGCCGCCGACTAAGTCCCCAAAACTGACACCTGCCTGTATATTTATATTCCCGGGAATAGTAAGTTAATCTCCTCGCTGAGAGGTTTACCTCGGGGAAAACCGCTTACCACTTACCATCAGGCAGCCGTCTGCTTATTCCCCTAGCAGAAAACAGGACGCACTCGTAGTTTACCTTATTTTCTTGAAAAATCTCATCTTTCGGCCTTGGAGGGAGTTTTCTTTCACGTTTTATCCATCAACAGTGAACTGCAGGAAAACTGTTAGTTCATTATTAGTTCGTCGTAAATATTCTCCCAATAGAGTAAAGTGCGTATTAATATTAAAACTCATCTCTCAAGCTTTGCCCAGGAATCATTTCTAGCCACGAAGTGATATAAATGGATATTAAAATCATATCTCATGAACAAATGATGTGATGAATATTGTTCTGTAAAACTATGTGTCATGGATCCAATAATTATTCAGTAGAAAATTATTTTTTGAACTGAGTAGTCAGGTATTCAAAGTATTAAAGCCAGGCCTGAATTTTGGCCTGACATGGCCCAAAGTTTTTACGTACGTAGTAAGTATGATAATTTAGTACACGACTCTTCCATTATTCATAGTTAAAATCATTGGCTAAAATCTAATTTCGAAATGCCACTTAAAACACTAACCACCAGACACGACAATTAAAATATTATATCAAAATCGACGTCGCTTACCCCGGGCGGCGGCCGGTTTTAGGTCAATGAGTTCCGACGGGTGTCATCCCGGGACACTCAAGATGGCAGGTTCAGGGCCCCTTAATGAGGGACTTTATAAATAAACAACAAGCTAGATTTTTGACTGCATAAGTACTCTTTCTCGAAAATAAATATAGAACTTGAACTTTAAGAAAATATTCGGATTATGTTACTTGCACTTTAAGAAAGTTACGCTTGTTCAACAGTTCAACATTGGCTCAAGAGTGTTTCTAGTGGTTACTGTAACAAGCTCTCCACAGTTCCCAAGTTTCTTCGTGTTTTTTCAGTGGAAAGCTCGCGTCGGCGTCGTTTGCACTTCTCGGTGCTTTGTCATCCGCCCGACTCGCGAGCTGTCGAAGGAAAAACAATGAAGATAAAACTAAGAGCCAGTTCAAACCATGTTTTTTTTAAGGCTTTGGGCCTTACTTATAAATTTTGTTTAAAGTTCAGTATAATATTACATTTTTGTATTGCTCACAAGTTAAATGACTTTTGTCAATGTAGGTAATCAAATTTATAAGTGTTGTTGAGCATGCTTTAATAAAACAATAATTATCATAAACAAGTAGTGTTCAATACTATACACAATAATGTATTAGGAGTCTCAACGCAACTCAACCTTTAATTGTCCGGGTGGAATACCAGGGCTACCCTCGAAGGATGATTAGGCCGTATTCTGTATTGGAAGTTATAGTATTTCTTTATTGAGCCGTGGAAGCTTTGTAAATAATATAACCGACTAATTACCTCGGTTATGACATTCATACCTAAATTAACTTTTCGGATGGTTGACCATGACCATACAATATCGCTGCCTGTTTCGGAAACCACGTTCAACAATAACTTTTTGGAATCGGTCAGTAGGTCACACTCGGCTTAACAAACAATTAATCTGAAAAACATCAATTGTTTTTGGCAGTATTTTTGATGTAAGGGTTTTTAACCGACTTCAAAATAGGAGGAGGTTATCAATTCGACTGTATGTTTTTTTTTCATGTTTGTTACTTCATAACTTTTGACTGGGTGAATCGATTTTGATGATTCTTTTTTATTAGAAAGCTCACGCTTCCCATTTGGTCCCATTTCAATTTAGTCCAGTTCTGATAATGTTATCCATGAGAAAACCATATAAGTCTTAAATTTGCATTAAGTACGTGCGCGACAAATAGATGAATAACTCAATAGTCGGTTTGAAGTCGGTTTTTGTTTTTTTGTTTTTTGTAAAAATAATTATTTCATTTCATTTGTTCTGCTGTCGAAAAACCAGTTACGCGGCCGGTATCACAATTACCTCACTGCTCTGTTCGCAGCAACATTCTATACATTTTTAAATAACAACGTACACATATCGGGACCTACCTGACCGACCTTGAACACTGGGGCACAGAAATGGCGCCCATTCCCGCAAAAGGGCTCTTTTTACTCTAACAAAATAGAATAAAAGTGGAAGATTATGTGTATAAATAGGATAAATCATATCCACGTTTCTTCGCGGTGAAGAAAAGGTTGCGTAACACAATAGGAAAGTTACAAAGAGTGAAATTAAACCGCTCGGTCGTACGGATTCTCACCTCGCTCTTTGGTTTTGTATTTTTATTTAGTGACGCCCTTTCAGTGTTCCTGTTTTTTCCGGCGCATTTGTTCCGTTTTTCCGTTAATATTCATACGAGCGAGGGTTGGCGCGATCTCGCTGAAATCCTTTTCTTGTCCTATTACATTTTGGTGGCGTTATTTTTGGCGCGTTGATTGTGTTACACAGTTGGAAACGTTTCAAGTTTAATTTGCATGCTTAAACTTTGAAATAATTACACGCTTGAGTGATTCAGTTCAGTTTCAATTGTAATATAAAATTAAAATTGATTGTATATTTTATAGATACCTACACTAGATCTAGTCCTGAAAATTTGGCAACAACTCATGAAATGTTCATTGTTATTAGTTACCTACACCGTTTTAATTAGGTTGGCTCCATAGCCCGGAGTGGTACCTTTTAGATGGAACACTAAAAATATGACCTCTTGAGTATACAATAAGGAGCTTTGAAATTAGTTATCAGATTCAAAATTTAACATATTCAGAAAACAACGAGTAGCAGTGACTCGCGGTTTCACCCAGGTGGGGATGAAAAATGGTAAAAAAATTAAAGACAAACAAACTCACTTTTGTATTTTAATAATAGGATTCGGATTAGAATATTCGGCTCACGTGGGTAAATTAGCTAAACTGGAGGTTTTCATCTTATTTTGAGGTATTCTGGCGCGATTGAAATTCTCTTGGCTATTATTCTTTTATAAATTATCTTCTTATAACATTTCCTGTGAAGAAGACTGTGACAAAAAGATAGTCTCGAGCGCACTAGAATCTAGAAGTCGTCGACATTCCTCCGCTGTCAATACATGCAGCTGTAGTAAATCTTGTCTAATCGGCTGTAAACTCGAGTGCTGTCCAAACAAACGTACCGAAACAATACTCGAGCTCTCCGCGACGTTGATGGATGGAAGGAAACGCGCTACATCTGGACGGATCCGGCCACGGGTGATCGAGCGGGGGATGCGTGCCCGCCACAGAACTCATCATAGTTACTACGGCCTCAAGCAAATAGAGCTATGGGGAGTATCAATAAAAATGAATAAAACTATTTTTAAAAGCTTTTATTTAACTTGCAAAACTTTATGTATGAACGTTACGTTTGTTTAGGTGGAATCTTGCAACTCAATTTTGCACCACTTCCCGTTGTCCAATTTAACTGAAATTTGGTATACGTGTGTAACTCCGAAGACAATTGAATAAAAGCTTGTTTTTTAATTATTTTTCTTAAATTAACTTATTTAAACAGCAGGACAGATTTTCGCCAAATATACTCGTAGCTAGCAAATTGCATTTTTTTATCCTTAAAACTTACCTGTTGATAGGTTGGATTCTTATTTTTATATCGTAATTTTACTCTCACCCCGACACAGGATTTATCTACTAGGACAAATCCTGTGTCGAAGATGCCGTGGAACACACACAAAGACAAGGACAACTAGCACCTAGACCCAGAACTTATATAAATATAAATTCATCAATCAAACATCTGCCCGGCCGGGAATCGAACCCGGGACCTCTGGCTTATGATGCGCATAAATTACCGCTGAGCCAACCGGTCGTCGTTCGTGTTAAGCTCGTCCAGCAACCGACGTGACGTGATGACGTGTCGAGTTGCACATTCGAGAACATTAGTCTGGTCCGCCATTGTCGGTCGACAGTAACTAATTGCCGGCGCCCTCACGTGTAGATAGTTCAGACGGTTTTTGTTACCTTTCCCTGAATTGTGAAACCTCATAGAACACTGTTGTTCTGCGAAGTAGAGGGCTTGAATTTGGAACGGTTAAGTGCCAGTACTGTGGGAATAAATTAAAGTGAAATATGATATTATATGATATTGTTGAGTCGCGGCCATTTAATGTTAGGTCTCGTAACGTTGAAACTTATCGAAAGCTTATATAATACGCTTTTCAGAAGTGTATGTAACTTACACAATGTGTTGAAACTAAGTATGTATATTTTTATCCAAAACCTACTAATGCTAATATTAGAATTTGTTAATTTATTAGAGTTATTGTTGTGAGTAGGTAATTTTGAATATAAAACTCAAAAATACCAAGATATTTAACAAAACCTTGAACTTTCTAAGAGCTTCGTTATGGAAAATAAATCTTTTTAAATCCGTGATTTTCTTTTACATCAATCCCGCAGTGATATATTTTAATAACAGATTAGGTAACAAGAAAATCCCATCTAAAATTCAAATATTATTTCGCCGAAATGAAACATTACTAGACCAAGTCTTAGATAACCCCTTGCATGGGAAAAAAAAGTCTGAAAACATGTTTAATTTAAATTCAAAATGTTAATTTCCAGACAGAGTAGTCCACAGTGTAACTCACATAATCAATATAACAGTGGGCTCGAGTTTGAAGGCTTTTTATGACAGGTCTAGATTTTCTAAAATATTGACGTCCTTGTTACTAATAATACATTAATATAATAAATACATTGCAATGATAATGACAGATATATTTTTAGTTAGTTTAGATCTGTCAAATAAAATCTTCAAACTTAGGCCATTATTCCGCTATAAAAGAAGACGTGAAGCACAAGAAATGGCTTACTAATATTTTATATTTCTTGTGAATAAAATATTTCTAAAAGAAATAGCATACGAATACTAGTTGCCATTGATCAAATCCGAGTACACTTCCAACTCGCGCCAATTACCGTTAATAACATCGAATCACGCCCTTGTTCGAGCCACTCGATACGCGACTAATCGATATTACGAGATTAATTAATCGAGTTAGGATTCAATTATTATTGAACAAGGCAGGGACGGGGGAAGGAGCTTTGTATTTGGCTCTTTTATGAGACAATGCTCCGCTCCGGGGCCCTAGGCTAACCAGTAACGAGTGTTACGCAGAATACGTCCTCTAAGACAATAAAATGAGCTGTACTAGATACCGTACTTTTCTATTCGTTAAGAATTCTTAATTAAAGTGCTCAGTTATAAATAATAAAGCTTTTACACAGTTTGGATTTGAAATACTCAGCTAAAAAAATTAGTTTTACACAGTTTGAGTTTAAAAATTTCTAGATGTGTTCCATTCCACCCTAGGTTGCGTTGTAAGAGTACTTTTTGTAGCAAATCTATATCTAAATAATATATTTATATCTTTAAAAAAAAGTTGTGTGAGTGCTTTGTGAAAAGACTGAGCTCTTAGGTATTTCACTGACTTCAACCCTCAACTTCGGCTCCTATATTGAGTCCAAGGCCCAATTGGCAGCCAAAAAGCTGGGTATCCTATCGAAGGTGCGGCGATACTTCACGCCGGAACAGTTGCTGTCGTTATACAAAGCACAAGTTCGGTCGTGCATGGAGTACTGTTCGCACCTATGGGACGGATCTGCTAAATACCAGCTTGAGGCGTTGGAGTCTATCGAAAAACGTGCCAAGAGGCTTATTGGCAACGGCCCTCTTGTTGAGGCTAAGCTGCAAAGTCTCGATCATCGGCGCAAAGTTGCTAGTTTGTCAGTTTTTTATCGGATACATTTCGGAGAGTGTGCTTCTGATCTACATGAACTTATACCCTCTGGCCCGTTCTTCTATCGGACCACCAAGGGCACAAAAAGGCGTCATCGTTTTATGGTTGACATACCAAAAACCCGAACGAAACGCTTTGACTCCACATTCATTTTGCGAACCGCACGTGTGTGGAATGTTCTGCCTGAATGGGTGTTCCCCGATGGTTATAATTTGGGTGTCTTCAAGTCGAGAGTGAATCGGTATCTTCTAGGCAAGCGTGCTCCATCGTAGGCCGCATCGTTGCTTCCCAACAGGCAGGATAGCGGTCAAACGCAAGCCTATCTTTGAATAAAAAAAAAAAAAAAAAAAAGACAATGGGCGGAAATGCGTGGGGTTTGGTCCAACTATCTACCACAAACCACACATCATGCTCATCTTTGACGCTGTGTAGTCTCTGTATTATAGATAAAAAGTTTCAGTCCGATTATAAAACATTAATATTTTCATTATTTTTACTTTGTCATTCTTCGAAAGTGAACCAATTTGCGGTCTACTGGCCAAATTCAGCAATTCTCATTTGTCGAGTAAATTAATTGTCTTTCTTGCTTAAATAAGGCATTTATTGACTGTTGTATTGATCTCAAATACTCACATCAAGTGATAAAATGGTCTCCAGTGTGTGTTGAGGACGCGACACCTACATGGCAAGCAACGTATTTGTTTAACGAACACACGTCTCAGCGAGCAGGACGTGTTGTTGATAGATTTCATTACAGCACGGTCAGAGAGATCACTGAAAATACAGAGGGGCGACTTTAGCTTTGTTCTGTACAGTTACTTAACTTATAGCAAAGTAGGTCGATGACCAAACTGTCAGGACAAAAAAATCCGATTTTACGCGATAATACATGGCTATTAGCTCGTCACACATTTAGGATGTGGGTTTTGTTCTATTTGGCTAAATGTTTAGTTAGACCCAAAACCGAATGTATCCAACATGCCTTCAGTATTCAATAACGTATTCAGTTTATTTTATTTTTATTTCATACATTAACGCTTTTCTTCTTTAAACGTAGTCCCAATTAGTAAGTTAACATTTATTAAAGAAGTACATAATATTTCAGCACTTATTGAACTTATAATTATTGCAGAAAGCTACCAAGTTTGAGCAAAAAGATGCTAAAAAGTTTGTGATTCACTTATTTGGTAGTTAGTTTTTCTCAATCAAAAGTTCTACAGCGTTATGAAAAAAAGTTGAATAGTTTTTAAATATTTTTTTAATAAACTAAATCAAAGCATCTCTTCGCTTTGCGACTTTTCTGAATCGCAAAGAGCTGTAAAGCACCGCATAAAACTAAATAAAACTTGGAAATTCAATCTGGGCCGCACTGCTCTTGACAAATAGTAGAGCAGGGCTCGCGTACAAACTGCCGCGGAATCTGTGACCAGAGGCTCCAACTGGCCGTACCGACTGCTACCTAAACTGCGGCGAGGGGCCACAGCTTGTGGTAATAACTACTACATAAACTGTACAGACGACAGTCTACAGATCTAATTAAACTGTTGCTCGACAACTAGAGGTTTTCTTTACTACTTTTATTTCAACCTAATTTTGTCTTAATGTTTTCTTATTGAAGATAGCGCCTTATTCTTAGGAAATATTAGTATTTTTAATACGCTCATAGTTTTATCATTCCTTTCTATGATGAGGCGTTACTTGGCCCAGTAGAATTTTAGATGGGTGATCGCTAGAATGTTCCTACAATTAAAGACAACAAATAAAGCTTTACGTCTGTAATAAACTTCCTGAGCTAAGTCATAAGTCTTCCGCTTGGCTAAACCCTTGTCTCGATGTCTGGCCGTTTAGCTAGCCTCAGCTAGAAAGGAGGATCATTTCTTCTGCCTATTAATCTGGGTTATGATCCTTAGAACTGGGCACTTAGCCTAAACAAACATACCAACTACCCGCCCTTGTACTAGTGAATTTTATTCTATTTAGTCTTAGTTTTTTTTCTAATATTTTTTTTACAATTAAGTGTCAAGAAGAACAAGCCAGTCGCCTGCTGTTAAACGACACGTTTAAGAATAACAGGTCTGCGCCTCCCACAATTTTGAACACTTAACAATTCGAGACTGCGCGTAACAGCACCAGCACTACGCTCGTCACTCGGCGTGCACTTAAGCTATATTCTATTCTAGCTTTGCCCTTCCTCACAGATCTAGACCGGTCAAAGCCTCAAATTATTATGTGACGTAACAGGATACGTGCCGAGCGCAGCGACCGCTGTTTAAACTCATTATCAACTATAAATTAGTTATCGGCGGCCGACGGAGATCGATCGCGGAACGAGCGCCCCGACCACTGATAGCACTAACTACTATTTGCGAGGGTTTACATGCACTAGGCGACTGGTTGCGACTGGCTTCGTAATCATTCAATCAGATCAAGTTGATTTTGTTTTAAATAATCAAATAGGTCAAAACAATCAACTTGATCATTTCACTAGGGCTCTAGGGCATATATTTTGCCAGACTTAATTAGTCGGGCAAACCTACAACTGGCGTAGCAGGTTCGGAGAAAAACACTGAAGTAGGGCAACATTGTAATTGTGTTTATTTTGGTACCAATTATTATCAATTTAAAACATAACTTGTTTTTTCATAAAAAAAAGTATCAACAATCAATCCGATTGTCTCGTCAATTGATGATCACCAAGTGCGCGAATACCTTAACTCGGTAGAGCGGAATAAACAGTGCAGTGCGCGCCATCAATAATGGCCACAGATGATAAACAACTCATTAGTATTGTTCCTGTGGGCGGTGAATCATCCCAGCGGTGGGAGTGGGACGGATGGTGTTTAGCTGCAATTAGCTAGACACCGATAATGTAGACGGGATTTTCCATTTTCCCGCATTTTTCTAGCGATTCAATGCACGACCTATAAGTGTAACATATCCTTTATGAAATGTTATTAATTTTCGGTTCAGCTGTTACAATACTGGGCGGTAATAAAACGTAATATCATTTTACATCTCATTTTACACAAGCAGCTTTTAAATTTAAAATGAATGTGAATTGGATACATTTACATATACTTAAGTACTCGTAATATAACGGATAAAAGATTATATATGCGGTATATTTACCAATATAATATAACGGATAAAAGATTATATATGCGGTATATTTACCAATATAATATAACGGATAAAAGATTATATTATATGCGGTATATTTACCAATATAATATAACGGATAAAAGATTATAATATGCTGTATATTTACCAATATAATATAACGGATAAAAGATTATATATGCGGTATATTTACCAATATAATATAACGGATAAAAGATTATATATGCGGTATATTTACCAATATAATATAACGGATAAAAGATTATATATGCGGTATATTTACCAATATAATATAACGGATAAAAGATTATATATGCGGTATATTTACCAATATAATATAACGGATAAATGATTATATATGCGGTATATTTACCAATATAATATAACGGATAAAAGATTATATATGCGGTATATTTACCAATATAATCGTTACTAGTTTCTTTTCGTGCTTGTATTGTTAATACACTGTCACTCGTTCGTTCGTTTATTTATACTTAGTTACATAAAACTTCTGACTGACCTGTTTCAGAGATCTATCTATGTTTCGTCTATTTTCGTCTTATTTATATAGCTACATTGAAAGCGAAAGCTACCAAAATCCCAACTACGGCACCAGAGCCGAATGATAATATTCCAATACCCCGGGTGGTAGACTGAAATCAAATAACCTAAAATCATCACTCGAGGCCGCCGATACGAATATGAATTAGTTTCACAAGTTCCTACGCCGGGCACGTAGGTACGCACATACAAATCTATTTATTGCCGTGTTTGTGTCTGGGACTTGTTGACTCGGGAGTACATATTTAAAGGAGGAGAGACGTGTCCGTGAAACGTGTGTGTCGCCTCAAAGTGGTTTCAGCCACGCCACGCGGTTATTCAGTCTATTTAAGCCCACACTCGGCTTTCGCTCCTGAAAGGTACAATTTTAATTGGTAGAAAACCAATTTATTCTCTAATGTTTACACTAAAAGTAATAAACTACAAAAGAGTCGTGTCTCTAGCCTAACCCTTAAACACACGCTCGCGGCCCATTTGCGGCTGCCCACAAATGGGCCGGGACCGGCCGCCGCCGGGTAATCTACTAGAACCGTCCACAATGGCCGGATTTGCGAAGTGACGTGACGGAAGCGCGACATTAGGCCGGCCGCACTACCTCTGCGTTCCTGCGAACGGCCGCTCGAATAACTTATTTTGTATGATAAATTGTTGGATTTATGCGGAGCGGCGTTTCGCCAAGTATAAAATGACGGAAACGATTTATACAAAAATATAACTGGAATGCGAGAAGTAGGAGGCGCTCATAGCTAAGGTTAAGAGAGCTTTTAAAATATGTACTGCGTATTTAAGACAGAAATACTTTAAGCTCGAGCAAATTACAGCGAAAAGTTATCGCCGCGCACAAAAAAAATCTGTGCCTAATTAAAAGAAATTCTTCGAAAATCTCTCTTCACCGATTATCAATATTAAAACATGAGTAAACAATAAATACTCAAAAATAGGTACCGACGAGTGGGCGTCGCTACGCAAAATATTAAGAACGCTCACGAAAATTACGCTTTACTGCGGGATCCAATCTGTGTTGATAACAAACAAATAAAAGTACTAAATTGGTAGGAAGTTTATTTTTCGCCCACTTCAAAGCAAATGCAATTTTGATGAGATATAGGAAACATCTTAAAATAACGTCGTTTGAATTACTCGCAGGGTTCCGCCGCGGCACGTCCCCGGGCGCCGGCGGCGGCGGCGGCTCTTTATACTCCGTCACGCGACTGCTTCGTAATCCAGAAGCTGCGTTAGAAGGCACCTGTCTTAAAAGACGCACGCTTTATTACATTTATTTATCAGAACCGTTTGAGGTTTTTATTTTTTGTTTGTAAAGTAAAGAGCAACCGACGTAGGTAGTCAAATTACGACGGCCTAGGGACGACTTTTTAAAAAGACAAAATTTCTAATCTAAAGTGTCGTTTATTCGACGGATCTCTTAAGACTAACTTAATATTTAACAAAGACAACTCACAACGACTCGCCAGACAAAACATCCCATGTCGCTCTCTTATCAATTACTTCTCCGAAGACCACCCGATTGCGCTGATCAAGCGCATACCCTAAAAGCCACAGGGCCAGACTCAGGTCGCATGACTTCTCCCTCCTGAGATTCGAAATTATCCGAAGGATTCGGAGAGTTTCGAAAATTACATTTGTAGCCTAATTTTCTTAATCTAATATATAAAACTATCAATCCGCAGATTACAATAATGAGGTATAAAACAATTGTCCAAATACTGACGCTATAAATTTTCACTTCACTGATATCATTTTCACTTTCACTTTTAGATTTTAATGCACTCACACTTAATTGGACGTTCTTCAGATCTATGTCTTCTAGTTCTATAGGTTCTGTATCTTCAGTCTTGATGTAACTAATGTGTGGTAAATTGATAATTGGTAGTCTAGCGTAATTTAGTTTATCCAGCTGGTGTTGTCGAAGTTTTAGTACAAATCTATCAATTTTGATTTCACATTCTGTATCTTCTAGCGTGACAATATACGTTCCCAGGATATTTTCTTGTTGTACTTCACTTGAACAAATCCGTTGCATGAGTGTATTTTCTTTGGAAAACAGGATCCACCGGTTTGGTCGTATACGTTGGACCACGACGTTCTCAAGTTTTACTGGAATCAAGGTACAGGAACTCATGTTTTTGGAATATTTCATCAAATCCGAAATACATGGATCCTTAATGAATTGGGCGGTGTTATCCTCGAAGCAGAGAAAGCTGGATTCGCCTGTCGCTTCGCACGGCTGGGCTAACGGCTCAGAGGTCAGTCCTTTCACTATTAGGTAAGGATATTTAGGAAGGATGATGTATGTCATATGATCATGGAGGGTAGGGAGAGGGTACAATTTATAGTATATGTAGGTCTCTTTACCAATAAGCGGAATTTCTAACACAAATGTTAACTGATTTTCTTTAAAGAATGACTTTATACCAATACTCTCTTCAATCTTTACGAGATTCTCTTGATTAGCAGGAAATACTAATCTATCTGTTTGTTCAATATTTTTAAGTATAATTAGTAAGCTGTCGGAATCAATTATAGATTGATGTAGAGTATTTAACTTACTAAAAGCTATCGCAGTTTCCAATTCGTTCAATTTAACAGAAGTACTTTGAAAGTTGTGTAAAATCATAGAATATACATTAATTATCATATTACTTGCGTAGTGTACATTTTCTTCCTGTTTTGCTTTATCTAAATTGTTTTGAGATTCTTTAAATTTCTCAGAGAGTTGCAATACATTATTTTTAATTGACTGTGTTACATTATAAAAACCTTGTACGACTTCGGAGACCAGAGTTACCTTTTTATTAGTGTATGCCTGTTTTGACTGAATTGTTTCGATTAGTTTATCGTATCTGTATGCATCTTCACTGTCCAAATTTCCCGTAATTATCTTAATAATAGAGCCTAAAGGATTAACAAGGCCTCTTTTTACTCTATACTTAGGAACTAACTGTCTATACTTACTTATAGTTAAATTCATAAAATATTCTACCTGAATTCTAAAATTTGAGAAAACTAAGTTTTTATATGTCTCATCATAATTAGCATCTACCTTACTATTTACGTCATTAAATTTAATGATATTTAATGTTAAGTCCTCAGATATCAAGTTAAAGTCTAATCTCTTCAGTATTGTCCATTTTTCAGTGCTAATCACTGCTGTTCCTTCCTTTAAGGGTAGGACTCCTGGAATGCCCTCAAGTGACTGCAGTTGAAGGGCCTGGAGTTGGGTCGCTGCCATCAGGACCAGCACCATGATTAGGGCGTCTCTGTGGAGGACGTTTGATGTCTTTAATAGGGATTCTAATATCGCGCTTCTTTGTTGTTACAGTCACAATATTTCTATCAGCTTCTCCTACCACTACAGCTTTATCATACCGGGGCTTATCCTTGCTTCGCCGAATATTAGTTCCTTTAAAGAAAATTGTGTCGTCCGTATTTATATCAAATTCTGTTTCACCTCCTCTTCTGTCTTTAGCGTTTTCCTTTATTTTAATCATTTTATCAGTTATATTTTTATACAAAAATTTGGTTCGTTTTTTATGATCGCGCATTAGCACCTGCATAATATATTCTTTGTCTAAATTGATGTCAAAGGTATTTTTTGATTCCGTGTGACCGAAAACTACCTCGAAAGGGGTTAATCCTGTTACGGAATGAATGCTATGGTTGTAGGCCATAATGGCAAAAGTCATTACTGTTGAGGCGTCAGTTAGTTTACGTTCGTATTTCGCGAGTCTGTAAGTCTCTAAGAGGGTAGAGTGAAATCTCTCTATCAGACCCATCGAATTTGGGTTATTAGGCGTACCTAAATGGAGTTCAATTTTGTAAAAATCCAATAATTCCTTAATTAGTGAATTGTTGAATTCTGATCCAGAATCTGAGCTTATTTTCGTTGGTGTTCCGTAAAAAGAAAAATACTTAATCAGCGCTCTTACTACCTCTGGAGCTGATTGGTTGGATACTTCAAACGCTTGACCAAGCTTACTGAATGCATCGATGATAGTTAAATAAGATTTTCCTTCTATTTTAAATATGTCTATGAAAAGCTCTTCAAAAGGCTTATTTTGCGTCTGCGTTAACTGCAATATAGGTTTAAGGGGCTTCCTGTCATACTTTAATTTTTTGCAAGCTTCGCACGCATTTATTACGGCGGCTACTGTAATGTCTAAATTGTGCCAAAAATAGGTGCGTTTTATGTGTGTCACGGTTTCTTTGATGCCACGATGGCAATTTTTACCAACGTGATATTTGTTAATAATAGCCTTTTGCTCGTCCTCGTCATCTACATAAATTACCCGTTCTGTACATTCCAAAATGTGAACAGTTCCCTTTTTAAATAGTGATATCACTGCTTCTGTAAATCTGGCTCTATGTAATGGATCTTCAAAGTATATGAAATATTTAATTTTAGTACGTATGTATTTTTTTAGAAAATCTTTAATTAGGTCAGGTTTATTTAGTGGCATATGGACTTCTAATATTTTTTGCTTTTTATTGGATATGTCTTTAATGGCGATTTCGTCTCTAAACCAAGTATACACTAAAATCTGGTTAGGCTTTGTATCGACCGCTTCATTTAAAATGGGGATTCCGGCTGAATCTGTATTACGTGCTGAATGTACGGTTTCAGATCCTACATTTGTATCTGTATCTGATGCTGTAATAGTCCCACTAGATGGCTCTGGTATTGAATATGGCGAACGCCGTTGTTTTTCGTCCGGGTCACTAATGCTGAGTGTACTTTCAGAATCTATTGAGATAGCTCTTTCTGATTTTGGGGAAACTGGGGTCTTTTTATTTTGTAAATTAACTATTTCGTCTGTAATTCTTTCACAATGTCTTTGTAAATCAAATTCTTCTTCGTCTAAATTTACTTGCATCGAACTACTATCCTTATCATCTTTACCCATCGCATTCACTTTTACTCTTGACAGAGCGTCGGCGTTTGTATTCTGTCGACCGTTTTTATAAATTACGTCATAGTCGTATTCGGCAAGTCTCAAACGCCAGCGAGTTATTTTGCTGCTCGGTTCTTCAAAGGAGTGTAACCACGATAACGGTCTATGATCGGTGTAGATTGTAAACTTTTTGCCGTACAGATATGATCGGAAGTGTTTAATGGCCCATATGATAGCCAATGCCTCCTTCTCTATAGTGCTGTACCTACTTTCGGGATCGTTGAGGGTTCTCGATGCATATGCAACAGGACGATCGCTACCTACCGTACCCTGTGATAAGACAGCACCTATTGCATAATCTGAGGCATCCGTGGTTAAAATAAAGGGCTTTTCAAAATCCGGAAATTGCAATAAGGGTGCATTTGTTAGCAACTCCTTGCATTTTTCAAACGCTTCAGTAAATTCCTTATCAATCACTACCTTATGATTTTTCTTGAGGCATTTTGTTAATGGTCTTGTCAATTTTGCGAAGTCCTTGATAAACTTTCGGTAGTAGCCAACTAAACCAAGGAAGCTCTTAATTTCCGTTTGTGACCTTGGTAGGGGGAATTTTAGAACTGCATCGATTTTGTCATTATTAGGCTTTAAGCCGTCTTTAGTTATAGAGTGGCCTAGATAAAGTACTTCCTTACGAAGGAATTCGGACTTATCTAGCTGGACTTTAAGATTGGTCTGTCTCAGTCTTTCAAAGATTTTACGGAGTTTTTGTACATGTTCTTGCAGACTAGATGAATAGATAATAATATCATCTAAATATACAAGGCAGTGTATTCCTTGTAGGCCACGCAGGATACTATCCATGGCTCTCTGAAAAGTGGCTGGAGCCGTCTTAAGGCCAAAAGGCATACGTAAAAATTCGAAATGGCCTGCCTGTGAACTAAACGCAGTCTTTTGTCGGTCTGCTTTGTCAATCTCAATTTGGTGGTATCCGCTGGCTAAATCCAAGGTCGAAAAGTAGTTACACTTACCTAACTTATCGAATAAGTCAGATATATTAGGCAGCGGGTATTTGTCGTCAGTCGTAGTGTCATTTAAACGTCGATAATCAATTACCATCCTGTATTTCTTTTCTCCAGAAGCATCAAGTTTCTTTGGTACAAGATGTACTGGGAAGTTCCAAGGTGAGAAGGATTCTTGGATGACTTTGTCTTTAAGTAGTTTGTCAACTTGTCGATTTATCTCGTCATTTATTACTTGTGGTTGTCTATATGGTTTTAAATATATTGGGTCTTCATTCTGGGTTCGAATTTGGTGTTTGACTTGATTCGTAAAGGTCAAAGGCAACTTGTCACAGTAAAATATGTCTCTAAATTCATAACACAAGGCACTGATTGCATTTCTTTCTTCTGTATTTATGTGGTCGAGTCTAAGTTTTTCTAAATTGTCAATCAAATAGTCGTCAATATCGGGGTCATTGTCAGATATCTTATTTACTTCACAGACTTGTGGTTCGTATTGAATAACGCCGATAAGCCGATTTATTTTTAATGTCACTACATTGTCTTGTGTATTTTGCACAACTGTATATGCCTGCCCATTAACGCAATTAACAAGGGCGGAAGGCATTCTAACGCCAGTGTCAAATTCGCGGTATTCTATAATACCTGTACCGTCATGTAAGTTAGTAGGTAAACTCACTCGGGTTTCAGATCGCGGTTCAAGTCGAATATTAATTTGTGGGTTATAAACGATTGGAATTTCGGTGTCACGGGTTCTCAGTACTTGGTTTCTCATATCTATATTTGCACCAAGCTGCGACAAAAGGTCGGAACCTATCAATCCATCGTAATCTTTGTCTACCTCGTATACGTAGAACGTATGTGAATCTCTGCATCTAAATGTTTCTAGCAAAGGAATGTGAATCGCTTCACCGTGAGAACTTCTGCCATGAGTGCTGATAACCTCAAATGGGACAGAATATTTATGTTCTTGAAAGTACTCATCCGCTTTGTGTGGGCTTATAAAAGATCGTGAACTACCAGTATCGATCATAAACTTTGCATTTATTTCTGGCAAACATATGTACGGTAACTTCGCGAAATTGTCACAATTTAAGTTTATTAACTCGAGGGATTCCTGTCCGAGGCTTGTTCGCGAAAATTTTGTTCGTCATTCATTGTCTCGTCATACTCGTACATCTCAGTCACATACTGCATGTTAGTTTGTTCGTCGCAATAAACGTTATTGTTGTAAGTCACTTCATTTTCGTAATCGTAATTGAAATGTTCTTCGTAATCGTTCTGTTCAGGTGAATATACTTGAATTTCGTTATGATGAGCTTGATTAGGGCGCATCGGTAACGCAGTGCGCATAGTTACGTCAGATTCATGTAATCCGCCTACTTTATTTTGGTTTGAATGAGGAATGCCGAATTTAAATTGATTTGTTGGGGGTTGGTTATAAAACTGTCTAGGGGCTGTTTGACCAAACGGAGGTCTGTAACCTTGAGGAGCTTGAGGCGAGCCGAATCTATGACCCTGATGATTTGGAATTCCAAATTTGAAGTTTTGTTGAGGTTGCTGAGGTCTAAAGCCACTTGTATGCGGTACCCCAAATTTAAATTGTGGTGCCTGTTGGTTTCCAAAATTCGAGTTATGAGGTCGGAATTGGTTCGGTACGCCAAATCGAAAACCTCCCTGATTAGGTGCATTAGCACTAGCAGTGTAAAATGGTTTTAATCCGAATTTTTCGACATAAGGATTGTGTGAAGCTGTAGCTTGTAATTTACTAGGCAACTGTCGCAACATTTTGCTTCGCGTATTGTACTGGAAATTGAAATTAACCTCTTCCAGTACAATACTAAGCGCTCTCTCCAATGTGTTACTTCCTTTGAGTCTAACTATACGAATAAGATCCTCGGGAAGATTATAGAGGAACACGTTCATGGCCATATTATCGTAAATTGTAATTTTACTGCGTCTAATATGGTCATCGTGTATAAGATTGACTTTGGCATATAATGTACTTTTCACTTGTTGGATTCGGTTGCAAAACTCGAGATATGTTTCATTCTGGTTCATTTTCAAGGTTTCTAAATGTATGGCAATGCATTCTTCGGAACGCGGATCTCCGAAGTGCTGAGTCAAAACGGATTTTAATACGGCCCAAGAGTCTATGTCAGGTCTTTCACTCAAAAGGTGAGCGGCTTTACCGACCAATTTACTTGCCACTACATGAAGCGCATATGTATCTTGTGCCGGATTATTTTCCCTTCTGTAACAGCCTAAGACGTATTCACTTTTCTTAATGTATAAATTAAGAAGTTTTTCATCACCGTCAAATTTCGGTATAATGGAGGATATCTCCTTAGGAATGGCATCTACGGCAGATTGAGCCATTTTTGTACACAATTTAAAACACACACAGATAAAAATATAAAATACACACAGTTATCACACAGTAAAGTTTAATAGATTCAATAATCAAATCCTACACACTTAATTATTTCAAGATCGAAATAGTACGCACTAAATTATTTCAAGATCGAAATAGTATAATAATAGTATCCTAAGTTACCTATAAAAATGCTTATAATAGTAAAATAGTATAATTACCGATGTTTGGTGTAATTATACAGAAAATCAGTTAACCAATTAGATAAGGTGAAGTTTGACCTCAAATAACATGTAACAAATTTAAAGTGGAATAGGTAATGGAAACAAGGAATAGTGAATTTGGACTACTCACAAGCCAGCCATTATCCTCCTTGGGTGAGTCAGAAGCAGATCCCTCGTCCTGTGTATTGCGCGTCGCTGGAGACTTATTTATTTTTGGTTCGTATGGATACCCGCACTACGATTTACGCACTGTTCACGCCACAAAACCGATTCAGGGGCTCTGTAGAGGCGACAGCAGCACGATAGTAGGACTTAAGGTATCCTACCGGCTGCGCCAGTCAAATTACGACGGCCTAGGGACGACTTTTTAAAAAGACAAAATTTCTAATCTAAAGTGTCGTTTATTCGACGGATCTCTTAAGACTAACTTAATATTTAACAAAGACAACTCACAACGACTCGCCAGACAAAACATCCCATGTCGCTCTCTTATCAATTACTTCTCCGAAGACCACCCGATTGCGCTGATCAAGCGCATACCCTAAAAGCCACAGGGCCAGACTCAGGTCGCATGACTAGGTACCCATCGGTTTACTGTTTAAGGTTTATCTATAGGTACTTAATTTGTTTAATTCTACAGAAGTTCGTGCTGTTTCACTACGATAATACTTATTTTTTTTTAACAATAGAACTTTAAGGAATTCTCTGAATTGCCGTGTGCAACATTTGAATTGAATTATTATGTAAATTATTCCATAATGCTCCATGGTGAGCAATTGTGGTAGTCATGCATCGCATGCTCGTTTATCGGCGGTTCCAGCGCGGTTCCACCGCTCGTCGCCTGACTACTCGTCATCGCTTCCACTGGAACGTCATAAAAACAGCGTTATTGCTTCTCTCTTCAAGTTATAGCGTGCACTTGAGTCCAACGCTCCAGGACTCGGCATTCCTGAGCCAATAAAAGAGATAAACATTTGTATTTTGTTAGGATTTCCGGCTAACGTGACCGCATTTTTCCGTTTCACGTTTTGAAAGCAAATAAAGGTTTTAAATCTCAGCTAGCTGATATTTAGGAATATTTGTTTAAAATTATACAAACGTATGTTTTTTTTATACTTATTCGTTTGTTTAGTCTTTGTTTTTTTATGCAATATTTTTAGGGTTTGCGCGTGACCTCTGTTCAATAATAGCTAGGGGTTAAATCTAAAGCAATCAAAACACACCTTATATTTAATGGGTTAAAACAAAAAACCAGACCCACCAACAGCATCTATCTTTTCAACTAACACAGATAATCACATCTTAAGAAAATTGCCTTCATAAACACAAACGGAAGGTTAGGGCCGCGTAGGTAATTTAATCTCGTAATCCGGGCCGCATTCGGATGTTAGCCGCGGGCCAGGGCCGGATTAAATGGCGATCGCTGATGGGAGGAGATGGAGCCACTAATCAGGGACCGACCTGTTCATTTGCAGAGACATGTCATGAGGGAAAATGTGATGTTACTAGCTAAATGAAGTACGTGACCAAACTACTCGAATAGGCAAGGTGTTATTATTGAAATTGGTACGAGCTTTTTTAACTAACCGTGTTTGTAATATGTAGGTAAAATTTTCGACTAAATTTGAACCACTTCCCGATATCCGATTGAGCTGAAATATGGTCCACCTACCTGTGTATGTGTTGTGTGTGTGTGTAACTCTAACGACAACGCAATAAGAGCTTGAGTATTAAAAATATTTAAAATAAAATTTGGTAAATGATTCAGTCCGGTTTAAATGGAAAAACGAGTACTTATGATACCACCGCTTCGAATAGTAACACCGAGACAGATGTGCTTTGGTGGTTTGTAATTTAAACTTTGTAACATAATTTTCAATCACAAAAGAAAAGTCACTTAGTTTCTTGTCGTACGTAAGTCGACAATGGTGAGATTATCCCTCCCCTTTCCCCCCTCACAATGCAAAAAAAACGGGAAATCGTGAGGCGTGAAAATCCTTTTCGCATATATATATAGGTATAGTTAGAAGCTTCGTATTTACCTAAACAACCAGGTTTTCACTGTATAATGGAGTATTGTTTAAGCCGAATTGCAATAGATCCAGTTTGAATTTTAAATGTTAACTATTTGAAGTGCCGTCAGATATTGTCAGAAAAAGCTGCTGTTTTGTAACCGCAGCGTTATTTTCCGATACCCGAGGCCTGCCAGGGACAGGCCGCAGCCGACGCGACGCCCGTAAAAGGCCAGCTATAAAATACGAGCTTTTAGAAGCAACAACAGAACAACTCGAATACCTTGAGATTAGTTTACGTAGTGTTATTAGTAATTTGATTTAAATTGTAGAACAAGCGTATAAAATAAAAATAAAAAAATTAAATAAAACTAGTCGTAGTATACGACTTTTTTTTTTACGTTAGTTTTCCCGTGTTTAATTATAACAAAAATGTGTGAAAAACACGTTAGTTTCCATAGTAAAACTAAATAAAAATTTATTGATACGCATTTTGTGTCCAAAAATGCGTACTTTGATAGTTTTGTTACATCAGCGATCCAATAGAAGCTCGTTTGTCTACTCTGCGTTGAAATCTCGCAACAAAAGCTTTTACATTTACCAAAATACAAACGCCAGCTCATGAAAAGATTACCCTTTCTCATTTGGGCCTACATCAGGCGAGCGTGCCGCGCTCCCTGCCACGTGTCTCGTATCAAAGGTTTTTCATTTGCACCTCATGTCTGAGGCTGGGGGTTCGACCTCGGCGGGAAGCGTGGCGGGCGTGGCAGCGGCTTCATTAGTACGGAGCTAGCTCGTTTCCGCCTGCGGTTATCTAGAACTAGAATAACCAATTTAGTCACAAAATACATGCTTAGATCACAGAACGCTTTCTCTTATCGTAGACTCGCTTATCGTAGACGTTGAAAAACGTGGCCTGAAGAACGCCACGTTTCCGATATAGATACGGCTTTCATTGGCTACTCATCGATCCAATAAAGGCAATAGAGCGCAATTAATGTAACGAGACGAGTTTAATAACAGTTACTGCTAATGCCTCCGCCGATCCGTCGCAGCTGAAGCGGTCCATTTCCGAAGTGGGGCAATCGCCTCGCGAGCTAATCCCGATATTGCATGATCTGCCGGCGCAGGTCACAACTAGCATCTTTATGTCCACTTCGAGTTTCATACCAACGAAGCAATTTCGCCTTTAATGGGACAACATAAGGCTAGAAGTAAATTGAGCCGTTATGAGAGTACACCTGGCTCTAATACAAGGAAGTTACGAGGTGAATAAACATCGTAATGAAGTTCGTCGGTGCACATTGCGCGTTTAGAGGCAGGTGCTGAGTGCTAATGCATTTACAGCGGGCGATGTGCACGGAACTAATGAACGTCATCGCGACCGACAGGGCGGGGAAGGTACTAGTTTAGGAGTGAAAAACGTTCCGTTGTAGTTGTTTTGTATTGTAGCGTCTCGCTCGAGCTGATGCACTGCGAAGGAACAATAAAGGTCACGTTTTGTGATAAGAATGAAAAAGTTTCACAATAGTCCGCTTTTCGACGTCCTTATGAATATGTTTTCCTACTTATTGAAAGGCATCATAATCCTAAAGTTATTCAATAGTGAGACGTGACAGACAGGAGACCTTTGAAGTCGGACAGCTCTTTCTTGAAAAGATAAGCAATATCCTTTCATACGAAAATACCTAGTTCTTTTTTGGGAAAATCTTGTCTATCTTCAAGAATAATATATAAATATACATGATGTCTTTCATCTTAATATTTACATTGTAAAGGGAGAGCCGAAATGAAATGGTTACGTTTGCTCTGGATTAGAAGGATTACGAGGATATTTCACGTCGGGATATTGAATATTATGAAGTTCATGTAATAAGAGCTATATTTCTGCTCTGAATTTATCAGTAAGTATAGCTTTTGTTTTACGGCCAACGCCACGAGAGGGTTTTTGTTTGGATGACAACGTGTTAAGAAGTTTGTGTGAGTCTGTGCGCAATTTATATAAAGTTAACGCGCACGGCGCACTGAATACACGAACTAATTTTCAATAGTATTACGATGATCACGACCGCTTTGTAAGCAATTATTCAGAGACATCGTGTACCTACTAGAATAAAATACAAGAAGTATAATAAAAGAAGAGTAAAATAAGTGGCTTCTTTCGTGCTAACGCGTACTTATTGCACAGCTCAGGCGCTCGCATAAAGAGCGTCACGTGTAACGTGGTCATCAAACGTTGCCATGTCTACTAAAACGTACCTACCTATACCTATACCCACGGTTGTCAATAGCATCGTAAAATGCACGCTTGGTCCGAAGTAGAATATCTGACAGAAGGCGAGCGTGTCACTTGCTCCGCTGCAGCGGTCACGCGCGCAGGGTTGTCTCGTTACTATGAATGATCTTGCAAAATGCATGCAGTTTGCCGCGCGAAGAATGTGTCAGATGGCAAACGTGACCTATTCCTGTGCCGTCGTTTTGAATCAAACGTTTTGTATTATTTATTGGAGTTTTCTTTACGTGCTCTGTGAATATTGACGTTTTATGAAGTCAATGCGGAAACGAATGCATGAATATTGTTGAAAATGTGAAAATATTTTACAAAATACGTCGACTACGTGTTTTGTTTACCTCGGGTATGATGCGATGACAGACGACATGACAGATGACAGATTTTAATATCACATTATAAAGCCAACTCACACACGACACACGA
Organism: Alcis repandata; assembly: GCA_949125135.1. Taxonomy (NCBI): domain Eukaryota; kingdom Metazoa; phylum Arthropoda; class Insecta; order Lepidoptera; family Geometridae; genus Alcis; species Alcis repandata. Next base: position 210,411 of record OX421226.1, on the reverse strand, counting down.
TAGGCTCAATTCATTTCCCCAATTTAATTTATGCTCGACTGTATTGAGCGATGATACCAAATAAATATTCAACGAAAAACGAAGTCGAATGTTTTGCGCGCACATCTTCCAATTCAATAAAATAATCTTGAACAGTTCTACCACATTTTTGCTGAATATATTCCGTCTGCAGGACGGATTCCTCGTTCGTGAATAAAATAAGAAGTATGTCACGTACGCGATGCGACGGCCGAGACGATCATGAGCCGATGTGAGCGATTTACGACAGAAGCAACCCTATCGCGCGCCGCCTCGCTTGTTAGGCAATCATCATTATTGGCGCGACGACTCCCCTTCGCATAATGTGTTCTTTGCAATCTCTCCAAGCACGTAACGAGTGGATACAATCCTTCCAAATTGTTTTGTATTTTTCAAAACTTTGTATCCTCCCAAAGGCCTCTAATTAAAATGTTGCAGACTATTCAAAAGAGATGGGTACTGGAATCTTCACAGAAAGATCTCAGACAGATAGGAGTCGATCGAGCGAGACAAACTTGGCAGACAGACTTGCCTCGTGTCATACTCGACTCGTCTCTACAAAAATCTAATAAAAATAACTTTTCTGAGGTCACGACTTGAAGCAAGTGGCTTAAAATAAATAGTTAGGTACGCTCCAAAACAAACTGGGTTCAATAAAATGCAGAAATCATATTATTAAAAACTCTTTCAAAGGATTAATCTGACCAAATAGAGCAATAAAACCTTCCACAGAGTGTGATTAATGCGAGTACGCGGCCACAACACCAGTAATGTGACGTCACGCGGCCGCACCGCGACACGACGCCGCATCGTATGAATGCAACTACTTACAGCGCAACATTTCACTCATCAGTTTTATACCTCCCGCTTGTTTTGCATCTATAATATATAACTGTTAAATAGGATTTTATGCAGAAAAAGTAGGTATAGGCCATCTGACTGCGTGCAAACATTCTTTTTGATCTGAGCGTGCAAAGCAGTACTGCAACTTCCCATCCCCGGTCGAAGATTCAGAGGCAGACCGAAGACAAGGTGCGAAAATGCAGTGCTGAGATACATGAGTGAGTACGTTTCCAAAAACGATGTCGAAAATAAAAACGAAGCATGTTAAACTATTTATAACTCGTTTTAGTTAGAAAACGTTTGTATGGGAAAAAGAAAAGGGCTGTTTTTAGGGTTTTTCAATATTTCTGAGAGATTTTCTTAATATTTTTTTCCGTAAGAACTTTCTCCTAATAATAACAAATACAACAAAAAAAGAATTAGTGAAATCGGTCCAGCCATTCACGCGTGATGCCGTGACCAAGGAAAACGGGTTTCATTTTTATATATATAGATATAGGTAATAAAGGTTCTTTGTAAATACAAGATGATAAAATATTACCTGGAATTCCCAGTTCCAGACCTAACCCGGGTACGGAGGATGGCTCGCGCCGCGCCGGGAACAATGCCCCGTCCTACCCAAACTCCGCTAGTTATTTGCTGATTAAATACCGAGATTACAGCCGTCATCAGCGTCGAGCCTGAATGCGAGGAATGCAGACGCCTACTGCTCGCCGGGTGCGACGGAAAATTAGGAAATTCACCGAAGAAAAGCGTACTCTATAAAATATTAAGTTTTCTTAGATATCATATCGATGACTCTATAGTACTTTATACCGAGGGCAAAAATTGTTTCGCCGTCAAAATCACTTTGAACCACAAGTTGCAATCTATTGTTTTTGCCATTATCGTAGAGTAATCTTTTTTTTTGAGACATAGACATGTGGATTGTGGAAATTAATCTCGCAGAAGTTGAAATTACTTTTAAGTATGACCACTTAGATAACACTTTCTGTCACTGAAAAGTAGTCTCGGTTTTAAATCGAAACTATTTTAAAAGTAGCATATTTCAATAAGAACTAAATGAGACAAGTGGCGTCTTACTATTGCTGGCGTTGCAATGTGCATTATTGAATCTCTGTCGCATCGCTATCGATCTAAATTACAACTTAGCTCAACTGGATAACACTGAAAATTGCTTGCACCATTGTTTCCAAACCACAAAGACAAGCTAAAAAGTGCTTTATGCAAATTGTTTAAGGACGGTTATCCAGTGTGTAGCGATTATGCAAACTAGTGAAAGCCTCTGGGAAGGCTCGGCGTGATTTGAGACGAGATGGATTAAGCGTAGACCAATAATGTAGTCTGGCTTATCGCGTAGATACCAGTCTGCCGCCGCGTGTGAAGGTCGGTCACCCGAGGTTCTTTCAGCTTACATACTAGGAAAAAATGGTTATGTATGAGACTACATTAATGAAGTACTAGGTATATGTGTAACACTTGAAATGCAAATAGGATCCCAAGCATCTATTTGAGTGTTCTTGTACCTACCATGATCCTTTTGTAGAACTCGTAGCATTTCGTAGCACCGTAGCACAGGCTACGTTAACACTTTACACGATCCTTGAAAAATATTGAGTCAAAGCTATGCATTTCTAAAGCTGCTTTTGTACTAACTTCTTTCAATAGTCACGATGTTATATTTCAGTGTGTGTGAAGAACTATTATAACAAGCATACACAAACACATTCACCAACTTAATCATAGGCTTTTGTATGTAGAGGTAATATTAGTATGTAGAGGTAATATTAGTATGTAGAGGTAATATTAGTATGGAGTAATATATTCGATAGTCGTGTTGAAACTGGGCTTTAGTTTACATAACAAACATCACGGTGCATTTAATCAGTATGCAAATGCGTGATAATGCACTGATAACAGCGCACCTTGCTCAGCAGCGCTATCTGTCACGGCATTGTTTACTTTACGTGCCTGGATTATGACTGTTTATTGAATGCAGTGGTTGTGGTACTTCCGGCAATCTGATTAGTTTACAGAGCAAAATAGGTAGAGAGGTGCAATACAAGTTTTACATGACAACAGCGAAGATTATTAGACTTAGCGTATACCTATGTTTATACCAACGGAATCAACGGCTTAGCTAAATAAAAAAATTGTTTCTACATTTACGTTAATAATCGATAGATAGCTGACCACTGGTTCAATTTTAAATATTCATTCACTAATGAATAGTTAAAGTTTAGTCCTATAAGCTATATTGTAGCCTTAAAACCTGCGAGGCCAAGGGCAGAGAAATTCCGAGCATCAGCTAGTCAAAATGTGTTTTAAAAATATACTCGTATATACTTTTACGAAATATGATCCGTCAAAGCTGATCAAATGTTTCCCTGGAATCTTTAAACTAATCCACAAAATTATGAATTTGTCAACAAAAATACAAAAATTTATCGTTGACGGGTTTCAATTTATTTTATGCCAAGAAATTTGTTGCCTAATCTATTTTGGTTAGTAATTAAGTGCTATTAATATTATAAAATGTCAAAGTTTGATTTGGATGTTCGTATGTCTGTTGCACATTCACGCAAAACCGGCTGAATGTATTTGGATGAAACATAGCCTAGACCCTAAATTAACATATATAGGCTACTTTTTATTTCGGAAAATGAGATGGAACCGCGGGGCGCAGTTAGTATTACATAAAACGAGAATTTCAGGTAAAACCACAATAGCACTTGTACCTACCAACTATATTATAGGTACGTACGTATGTGGCTTACGTAAGTATTCGAACACAATAGGTCCCATTACCTCGTGTAAATACTACTTAGGCTGTAATTAATATCTCGTGAAGCCTATTGTGCGAGTTTCCATCTGAATAACAATTAATTAGCTTCATTCACCAAAGAAAATGCCAATATTGGATTTCAAACTGTTTCGAAGCGTATTTAATAATTGGCAGATTTCCTTTCTACATAATACTTCAATAAGTCAGCCTCATTCTACTATATTGTAAATTAATCTTTTGTAAGATCTTTGTTTAATTAAAATAACGCTGTTAATGAGGTAACTGAAGCAACGATGTGTGGATAATGTTTCAAAAAATATTAGGTGAAAAGCTCCACCCACATACGAGCCTACTTTATTTTTCAGAGCAGGATAACATTTTGGAGTAGTATTATTAATATGGCATGAGGCAGGTGTGGCGCTAACAGGATGTTTGACTCGTGTTAAATATAAAGAGACATTATTATATAAAGACATTGGTGCCGAGTTTGAAGGCGCATTTAAAATTTCTAAATTAGCTAAACCGCGTAAAATTCCTAAATATCCTAAAGCAAGTTTGAAGGTACCACTTTAGGAAATTTAGAAACGTCAAAGTCAATTTTACGAAACGAATGAACGAAATCGACTTAAACTACTCAATTTAGAAATTATAACTTGATTCGGTAGTTTGAAGGTACGTTTTTATGTCATTTTAAAATGCTTTAGGTTTATTTTTAAACAAACTTAGGAAGCACCATTTTGAATCCTGCTTAAAAAAGTTAAATTTCAAAGTGAGTTTAAAACAAGTAATTGAGTGTTTTTACTTACAAAACAAATTCTTTGCAAAGTTAAGCACAACGAAAAATGTATGAAAACCTGTAATTGCCCATTAGTCTTTCCTGTTCGGTGCTACATGTGATCAAAGTACATACTATTTTTCGAATAACATCGGTAATAGAAAAGTGTACCTCTGCCGTTTTGGTGTTTTTAGTGGGTTTCTATTGAAAAACCTTAATAACTTTAAACTTGTCAGGAATTTTAACCTATATCTTTAACTTACCCTAGGTAAGGATTTCGGAAAGCACTAGGTCTAGTACCTTAGACCCAGCGCTTTAAATTGCTACAGGGAAACAGAATAATACACTACAAACTACAGTTTATGAATACTTCTTGCTAATGTAATTTACTGTGAATTTTATTAAAATAAATGTGTATTACAAAAAACAACAACTTTTTAAATCTTAGTATTAATATTCGTGGTACTAGACTGGTCAAGTCTTATAAAACAAATTCTTTGCAAAGATAAGCACAACAAAAAATGTATGAAAACCTGTAATTGCCCAATAGTCTTTCCTGTTCAGCGCTATATGTGATCAAAGTACATACTATTTTTTGAATAACATCAGTAATAGAAAAGTGTATCTACCTCGGCCGTTTTGGTGTTTTTAGTGGGTTTCTATTGAAAACCGTACATCGTAGACCGCATCATTGCTTACCATCAGGCGAGATGGCGGCGCAAGCCTATTTATGACTGAATAAAAAAATAAATAAAAACCTTAATAACTATAAACTTGTCTGGATTATTAACCTATATCTTTAACTTACACACCCTAGGTAAGGATTTCAGAAAGCACTAGGTCTAGTACCTTAGACCCAGCGCTTATAATTGCTACAGGGAAACAGAATAATACACTACAAACTACAGTTTATAAATATTTCTTGCAAATGTAATTTACTGTGAATTTTATTAAAATAAATGTGTATAAATGTGTACAAAAAATAACAACTTTTTAAATCTTAGTTTTAATCTTCTTATCTTATTAGTCGTTCACTTTTGGTAGACTGGTCAAGGTCTTGGTTGTAATATTACTAGGAGGCTCCTCACTGTCATCGATAGTCCGTCTTGGAATGCTTCTGCATTCCTGGCGGTTGATTGCATCGCAAACACACTGAAGCACGGTGGCCTGTGTGGCATTTTTTATGAGATTGGTCCATCGAGTTGGTGACCAGATCGGGACTGTGCTTGCCTTTAACACGGTACTGCACTACGAGCCTCTCCATCGAATTCTCGTACCTGGAGATATGCCCACAGCACTGCAGTATTCGCACTTGCACAATCGACGAAAGTCTATCTTGTATGTGAAGTTCCTTGAGAATAGAATTGTTTCAATAGTTTGTTTTAGTATTTTTAGAACGAAATAAACTTTTCTGTACATAAAACACTAATTTAAGCGATGTTGTTGCGCTTTCTTTGCCATAACTTGTTTACACCATCATTGAACTGGATTTCGTTTTCTTATTATTTTCATTGCACTGAAAATAAAAATAACATTTAGCTAGCAGGTACGATAAAATTGAAAACATTCATTAGAAGCAGTGAAAGATAATCACATCTTACGAGTTTAACACAGATCACAACATTGATGTGAAAGGTTTTATGGTTCGTTTAATATTATTTTCTGATAGAGCAAGTTAATCCAAGGGATACATATAATCTTCAATATTTTCTGGACTTCGAGGAGCTAAGTCTTCTTTAATGGGATTAGCTTACCTTTATTTGAATGCGTAGTTATTTTACAAGTTCTTTACTCCATCAGCTTTCTTGCTTTGATACCGTAGTTTGCTTTGTGTAGGTATCTTTGAATTACTTTACACGGACAACAACGATGCGGTTAATAAATAATAAAGCTATTCTTAAATTATCTTCTAATTTGTATACAATTTATATTTCCAAAACAATGAAATCAATCATAGTGATAAATACGATATAGCGAGTGCCAGGTTACAAAATTCAAAAACCACCATTTTTATCGAGTAATTCCATTTGATAAATTTTTGTCGTGAACCAAAACAAAAAATATTTATCAACTTTTTCTACTACAGAAAAGAATGCCTTCACTAGACAAGATTTATTAAATGAATCCAACAATTTCTTGTACCTACGTAGTGATATTTTACAAAAATTGAACCATGTGCAAGCAGAGAACACATTTTTACATGATAATTAACTTATTACGTAAACATAGTTAATTCAGGAACACACGAATACTTCTAGTAAAACATTAATGTATGAAGAAAGATAATTACAGAAAATAAAATTAAATAGAAAAATCGGTTAAGAGCTAGCAATATTCGCTATTTCGTTCAGCAAAATTCTTGATTATCTGTGGATGAAATCCAACGATAATCAAGAATTTTGAACGAAACTAGAACGGAAACCGGTCTTTTTTCACAACTTTATTTATCTGTGAATTAAACTTAGCTGAACGAAAACGATTTAAATTCCGTTCAATTTATTAGTTAGGTGGTGCCTTCGAACTTGCAATTTTTACACCTGTCATTTAAATTTAAGTATTTTAGCAGATTTAAGATTTTTACGTTGCGCCCTTCAAACTCGACACTATTATTAGATTGTCACCGAAGAAAAAAGTTTTTACAACTAGTGAAAGAAACTTAATAAACGAAAGAGCATTTTTTAACACGCTTTTATTAGCTTCACCTGTATGTTTGTATGTTTGTATGTTTGTATGTTTGTATGTTTGTATGTTTGTATGTTTGTATGTAACCGACTCCTTTGAGCGCGTTTTTGACCCACTTTAAACGGTCAGATTTCTTTCAAACTTTGTAGATATATCGAGGACCGATGACAATACACTAAACAAATCGTGTTTTTTAGTTTTTTTAACTATTAATTTTTTTAACACGCTTTTTCTATAAAGTTTCTTTAACTTTTAATACCGTTTAACTTACAAATGGTAGTTTCGTCATTCGAGTCAGAGAACAGAGTGGCGCAGTGGAAGCGTGCTGGGCTCATAACCCAGAGGTCCCTGGATCGAAACCACGCGCTAGACATCTTTTTGCTCAATATTTTTTGTTACGCATCAATTTTATTTTATGAGGTCTGAGGAGCGAAACCACGCGGCTACAAATCTTTTTGCTCAATATTTTTTGTTATGCATCAATTTTATTTTTAATTTGCTTGAGCAGACGGCCAAAATCGGATAACACCAACACATTTGTACATATTAAGGATGGTTAATAGTTAGCAAATCGAACTAAAAAGCGAAAAATAAATAATAGTTAAAAAAAACTAAAAAAACACGCTTTTTATAAAAAACCGAACTAAAAAAATAGAAAATAAAATTTTATAAATTTAAATTAAGAATAGGGTTGAAAATTTCAATAAATATAAATTAATAATAGTGTAAATAAATAAATATATGTATTTTATTTTTAAAAAAGCGTGGGGTGCTTTCTAAGATATTATCAAAATGCTAATCACTCTACTCATGTCTGTCAATACAAAATGTATCTACAAAATATATAATATCTACTTATTGACCCATGCACCCCACGCTTTTTAAAAATAAAATACATATATTTATTTATTTACACTATTATTAATTTATATTTATTGAAATTTTCAACCCTATTCTTAATTTAAATTTATAAAATTTTATTTTCTATTTTTTTAGTTCGGTTTTTTATAAAAAGCGTGTTTTTTTAGTTTTTTTTAACTATTATTTATTTTGAAGAGCATTTTGCAAACACACGTCAAAACAATCACTAATCAACTTGTCAAATCTTAGTGAGGATGCGCTTCTAGACTTTCTTCTTTATCTTATGGGTTGATTACAGGGGCACTGTCTCGCCACTGTACTCGTTATGGGTAATCAACCCGTTACTTCAATTTATATCGAAACTGCCAAAGTTAATGCTTTTGCTTATTTAAGTTGAATTTGTGCAAAATACCAAAAAAAAACACAAACTAAGCTTGAAAAACGTTTTGCATTCTTTCTGTTATATTTGCTCAAATTTGGCCAAAGTTTTTGAAAAACAGAATTTCTTTACCTCTAAGCACTTTGCATATCACAACAGTCGTTAGCGTTTTACTGCGATAGAGAAGTTTAAGCTCTCTTTCTCTCTTATTCTGGTGAATTGCCGATGTTGCGTCCTTGTCGGTTGTCTCTGTTCGTAAAAGGGTCACGGTCGACAGCGGAGGTGTGCTACCGGCGTCTCTCGCGCTTCAAGAGCCTTGTCCCGTGTCGAAGTTGTTTCTATGAATTATTCAAGCTACCATCGCTTCCTGTTATTTCTTCATGAACAAAATTATTCCAAAATCATGTATTATTAATTATTTTATCTTTGAATCATAATTGAGTTAAGTAGTCATTTTCTTTAACGTTTCCTTGTTTTATTTCGAAATTGCTATTTTATACTGTTGACGAATGACTTATTAACAAAATTAATGACAAAATTATTCATAATAAAATTTACGAAATGGCATCCTCGTACTTGACATACGCAATAATACTAATGTGTGTCTGTATTTAAACCAAACGCCGAAATAAACATGAAAAACCGTCCGAATATTAACAAAAACCACATCACAGCCCAGTGGAGAGGAGATAAGCCTCTCGCAGCCCTCTCCGGATGTTTTATAGAATCTCCACGTGAGCCTCCGCCGCGCGCCGCGCGCCGCCCGGCGAGCGCTCGCCCGCGCTTCCTGCGTCTCACCGGACGTCGCTAAACATACAATGACAATAATTATCACCGATACACAATCCCACTCATATTTTTAATGCTATAGTTCTGTTACTTCCGACAGAAGTTGGTCCGAAAATAGCTTACACAACAAGCAAGCAAAACTGTCTAATCAATAACGTCTTATCAGTTATATCATCGGCAGTTAATTTGACACGTACGAGTAAGTCTTCTCTCTTCTTAGCCAATATTCCTTAGTTTAATGCTAATCTCATCTAGGCGGAGGTACTAAATGTCAGCAACCACTAAGCTCCGGAACTTCTAAAATTAGTTTGTTGTTTCTACATTATAATTATACAATTCGAACTTAGTTGTAGCGTGTAGCCTACATAAGTAAATTATAAAAAATATTTTTAAAAACAAGCTTTTGTTCAATACAAAATTTTAGCTCAATGGGACATCGGAAAGTGGTTCAAAATTGAATCGCAAGAGTCCACCCGAAAAAATAAAGTTACATGGTTTGCAAGTTAAGTAAAAGCTTTTTAAAGGGATTGAATTCTAAAAAATTTCAAGTGAAACTGCGGGCGTAGCTAGTTTTAAAAAAAGATAAATAAAATATAAAACTGGCCCGTATCGGCGGCGCGAGGTGGCCATTCGTCCCGCTTTGAGTCCCAAATTGGACTTTTTAATAAATTCAATCACAAGGTTTTACTCGAGGCCCGCCGACGTAAATTGGAGGAAGTAAAATAGAAGGTATGGGGACAGTACAGTCACTCACCCATACACGCAGTATGGATCCTTTAGAATTCAAGCTTTTGAATATTTACGTAGTCTACCCGCTTCAGGACATAAATCATCACATCATTGCTTACCATCGGGCGAGATGGCGGTCAAACGCAAGCCTATAACTGAATTAAAAAAAATCGTTCAACCTTTCGCTGCCTTCTACCAGTCGTCCCCAATTTAGTCCAGGTGTTTTCACTGTTTTCTAGACTTTAAATCTGTACACAACCCTCCCATTTTAGGATTTATGTTTTACAATTACATATGTATTACGTTACAACGGCGTTAGCACAAATCTAAAGAATAACATAATAAAAAATACCAAAAACAAATCTCAACAATAAGTCTATTTTCGTACCGATACCGATACGTACTCGTACTTGATCTTTTAGATTTAAGTACTGACTATAATTATGTTTGATTTTATTAAGTATAAAAAAAAACTTACGCCAGTAATAAACTTGTACAATAATGTACCTATTGTACCTATTTATAATAATGTTTCTTCGTCAGAAACTTCAAATGATCGAATTCTGACTTCCAATGTTACCATGAACAGTTCATACTGTTCTTCGTTCTGATGTTACTACGACATTTATTAGATGTGATTAATACAGGTAGGAAGAAACAGGAAAATTCTGCTAATAAATACAGGCCGGAACTGGGTCGCAATTTGTTTACCACTGCCATGGTATTTAATCTGTGCCAGTGAGGTAACATCGTCTAATCATTAGGGGCTAATTCGAAGATAGGATACCGATATGTATATTATAACTAATATATATGTATGTGTTGGAACGGCTCAACGGAATTAGACGAGAACTGAAGATAGCATTTACTTTGGATTAAGGCCACCTTTCATCACCGAAGTCGGATTAAATACTAGACTAGCGGCCGGTCCCGGCTTCGCACGGGTAGATACTATAAATTGAGATGTGAGCTATCCTATCTGTTAAGTTAGATCGAACTGCACACGGTGTGCAAATTTGATTGAAATCGGTTAAGTAGTTTAGGAGTCTATAGCGGACAAACAACGTGACATGTAATTTATATTTATTAAAGATCTACTTATTATATTATATTATATTATATTATATTATATTATATTATATTATATTATATTATATTATATTATATTATATTATATTATATTATATTATATTATATTATATTATATTATATTATATTATATTATATTATATTATATTATATTATATTATATTATATTATATTATATTATATTATATTATATTATATTATATTATATTATATTATATTATATTATATTATATTATATTATATTATATTATATTATATTATATTATATTATATTATATTATATATATTATATTATATTATATTATACTTTATTTTATTAAATACTTACAAACTAGATCGATGCCTTTCATAATCATTATCATCATCACCGTGCTCAAGAAGCCGCAAAGCGTTGTTTGAGCGAGAATATTTTTACAAAACCTTTACGAATTTTCTCTTCCTTGTTTCAGACTCGATCGTGATGCCGTGTAGACGACAGCTTACAGGTAACTTCCTGTTTTTATCAAATTTTTTTCCCGTGCGAATTCGATCTTATCGCGCAGCGGGAGCTATAGGCAGTGGGGTGGTAATACTATTCATGTGTATTAACCGAACGAAGCGAAGTTCTTAGAGTTAGAGGGATCAAAATGGCATTTGGCATTTTTATTATATCGTAAAATAAAAACACGACAATATGGTATGGTATAGCTTATGACATTTCGGAATCAAATAAGAATCTTTAGACTCTTCTCTATTAAAAACTGGTTGAGCCGTTTGATGGCAAGAAGCCACATAATATAGGTACATTTATCAGAAAATATTTCTTTCCTTCTGGGCATTAAGGAAATGTCAACAAAACACGCGATCCGAGTGGGACGGGCGCGGGCGGACGCAACAATTTTCTCGGTAATGCTTCGATAAATCAACTCACATTTTTGAAACGGCACGTGTCCTCCAGCCTCATCGAAATAATCTGCTCTTAAAGATTTAGTGTGAAAATTTCAGTTTAGTGTGATCGTAAACCGACGATGGCATTTACTGGAATCAGAGCAGTAGAGGCTGGAGACGGGCCTTTAAATCGGGTAATAGGACATTATAGCGACAATGGTCCCCCACGCACGCTGACGCGACGCACAACACGTGACGACTCCCGACGCGAGCGTGAACGTTCAAGTTGCCGGTCAATCAACGTCGTGTCATGTAATAAGCTTGGCTAAGTTAATGCTCACATATTTTAGAAACTGCCAGTTAAATCTGCTTCATAACAACAACATCAAAGTAATAAACACAAAAAAAAAAAAAAAAAAAAAAAAAAACTAAAAAAATTAAATAAAAAAAAAACGTAAAAAAAAATAAAAATAAAAAATAAACACAATATTTTATACATACACTGAGAAAAATTTCACCTAAAGTAGGTACGGAGCATAATGATAATCACCAAAAAGGTTTTTACGGTGACAACTATTATAATATATGGTTTTCACCCTTAAAACCGGTGCTAGTACTTGTTTTTACGATGACAACCATATATAATAATATACTGTATTTATCACATTTTCGAATATGGAAATCTACACTTAAAGCTTAAAAAAAATAAAGAAAATTGTGCATCAAATTTTACACAATACAAAGCTTTGCTGCCAGTCGTCACAATAAAAATCAAAAGAGTCAAAGGAAATCTCGGTAGTAAAAGTCGAATCAAAGAAAACAATCTAAAAATATAAAATGCAAATGCTTGAAACCGTAAGTCACACATGCAACGACCCGCGAAGCTGAATAATCCTGCCAACAATAGTCTTTTAGCCGCGCTGCAGCCGTGGCTGCGTGGCTCCTTGTGAGATGATTGCGGTCCTTGTGCCTAAGGAAGCACCGAAACGTAGCTTGTTACTCAGTTCCACAGAAAAGCCTTGGAGAGGTAAAGAGTTGAACAAATGAGCTACGAGATTGTAATACATGTACATTATTGTACATTCAGTACAGAAATAATTTATATTACTTCAAACATCCGGACTTTCTGTGACCTAATTCAAATCGATATTAGTCGGAAACTCTTACAAAAAATTAACTACAACCTAGAGACAGACTTCCACGAATGCATCAGCATCCTAGTTTTTCAAGAATGTATTGTACTTTGTACTATACCTACTAACAAATTGAAAAACTATCTAGTTGGGCGATCTAGGTAGAGTAATATGCAAAAACCCATCTAGCAAAGGTTGTGTATCTGTAGGTACTCGTATCTGCGCCTTCGTACCGAGTTAAGTCGCGGGCCCCCGAGTCTCGCAATACGAGCCAGCGTCCGGGACGCGCGATAGCAGCCTCCTATCACTCGCTTTAGAAATTTAGCACATCCACGGTGATATTGCGATTGAGATACAACTTGTGTGGAACCCGTCGCGAGACCACAGAATAGGTGTTTGTTGAGAAGCGAGACCACGGGAACAAGTCAAGGCGCTTGGACGTATGATTGTATAATATTTAAAGCGCGTATTGTTGATCCTTACTTTATGTAGTACTGTGTACTTTACCTATTTATTAGTGTAGTGTAATTTGTGTAGTAGCGTACGTACACGTGTTATGATCATCATTATTTAATGTAGAAGTACAAAAGTGTTTTCCGCCTCGCAGTACGAGTAACTCCAATAAATTATTGAAAGAGCATGATTTCGTGCGAAGCGCTTTAAAGCGCGCTCACAGCATTTTTCAGAAGCTTTACGATGCTTTCCAGAATGCAACTCTAAGCCGAATTACACCTGAAAAATTCAGCACCAACCTGCATCGAGCGCGTAAACAGCGATCAACATTAACATAAGATACAAACGCGTCTGCAATAACATTGAATTTATTTTCAAGCTACATCATTCTCGAAATAAATTAAAATAATTGAATTGCTATCTCTTATTATACGGTACTGGACTGAATCGAAGATCTTTAAGACACTAATTGTTCGTTAAACTGTAATATCAGCAGACGTTTTAACTCAATAGATACTCAGCGTAACTTGCGTAATTAAATATTCTTGTGAATATTAATGTTCGAGACGACGAACCATTCTCAGATAAATACTTCACAAAGAAATATTCAGACAGCATTTAGATTAGAAGTCTTCGAGTTTCAGACTAGAATTAGAATGCAAAGTTTTTTTAAGCTTGATCTGTTTTCTGGGCTTTATTCAAATAAGACTGAGTGGGGCAGTCTTGGTTCCAAAATTTGAGCGACTGAAGACCTTTGTAACAAATAGAAAATACCGACTTACCATCACTGGTAATGATTTGTTTTTTTTTTCGTTAGTAATGGGCTTGCATTTGACCGCCATCTCGCCTAATGATGATTTGATGCTCAAGAACTACGGAGGGTCTAACTGTTGTCTAAGTTAATAATCCTCGTTAGGTCCACCAGTTAGGCTTTCAGGCGACCAAACCTGACACTAGGGTTACCTACTATCAATTGCTATCTGAACATTTAGAAAAAACATTTACCAACAACTGTTGTTTGATTTACAAAGCGTTATTATTATCCTAACAGAGAGCAGAGCAGAACAGAGCAGTAACACAGAGGCCAGTTATGTAATTTTGGTGATCTGTTAACTTTTAACGAGCGCTACAAGTTTGTGAGCGTGTATATAAATGTTTCTTCTGAACACCTTTACAGCTGAACAGATTTATGCTTCGAGGCAACAACAAAAACCACAGTAACAATAGCAGATAGTCTAGATTATAACAAAAACTTCGTATCTTCTCAAAAAAACGAAAAGATCGGTAGTTTTACACCGTAAAATGGACGGTTCATGTGAGATAGTCCAATACCTACCGCGGGACGCTCGCTGCTAGTCGGTACTCGCATTATTATTCCGTTCAAATATTTGAGACACAAAAGTTGAAGAATGCGTCGCTTTGAGCCACAGATATGACGTCTTATTGCTTTTGGATTCGAATCTCGCGAATAAAATTTGGAATGCTTTTATCAAAATGCAAATTCGTAGAAACGCCGCATCACATGACTGCTCGGATCCGCTCAGCGTCGTGCTTTTATCGAGAATTTACTATCAGGCATAAAGTTTCATCTTGATGACCTTCTTTTATGAATATAACACTGAAATTTCAGACAGAATTAAATTACATCGCAAGAATAGGTAAGATATGGATCGTTAGGTACTTATGTACCATAATAATACTTGGTACTAGGTTTAAAAACTAAGTATATTTTGCTGGCAACAGTCTCAAACTATCCTTTTATGATGTACGAGTAGTTCACGATTTCTCATAACCACAGTCTCTCATTATTGTTGATGTGATTAGCAAGGTACTCGTAGCGCGTCAATCAAGTTTCAGGGAGCTAAGGCCTACCATTAGTATTACCATTGTAAATCGTACTCTCTTTACAGTAGGCGAGAGACCGTGGTTCATTGAAATTTCATTGGCTCAGCTTTTTTCTTATTTCGTGAGCGTGAGATCAATCAGGCAGGAAAAAGGAGAGATGTCTTAGCTATTTATTAGGTGGGCGGTATGTATCTAGATCATGCATGATGGATGCAGTTCGATCCGCTGGAGACACAGCCTTTCCATTAGACGCCGCAGAGGCGGTGATTGATACCGAGTAGTGCGCGACGCAAACGTGCTGGCATTGAGTGAGAATGTATTCTACTTTTTTTCAATATGGGGGCGATAATTTCTCGCACCGGCGTTCCACAAAGAGTGCGTTTCCATACGTTACGTACGTTCATGTATCTTCATGTCGTGTCTTCGAGTTTGTAGTAGGTAGGTACATAAAATCTCGAAGAGCGTCAGTTACCACATGTGGCGGAGTCGTAAATCTGCCCAGAATTTTCGTGGAAACAATGAATTATAATATATTATCTGTTGATATGATAAAATATCGCTGAGTACTACGGTCAGCGACATTTTGTCGATGGCATGGTCATCGCGGTAAATATGCAATATTATCAAGAGTCAAAATAGTGCAGCTGTTTCTGATATTTTATTTTTCACATAATGAAACTTAGTTTTCTTTTACAACGTTACGTTGATCCCAATTAAGTCACCCCCTATCCCACATTTTAAGAGGTTTTCCTATATTTCTCTTCAAATAGACGACCGACTTACCATTTACAAGCCATGAAGAAAGCAACAAGCTCCAGTCAGTAATTTGTAACGGTCATTGCTATTGGCAACTCTATTTTCAAACCTCCCAGGTGAAAGTCTGTAATAAAAATGTTAAACTCTTGATTAACTACACATTTGAGTCGACGTTTAGGCTCTATTCTAGTGAGTGAGATAACTTCTTGGTCAGTGTCGCTCTCATTAGAAATGTCATAAGAGTGAGAGTGTCCGAGTTAATCTCAAACGGACCAGAATACCCCCCGTGAGCGGTGTGATCGCGGTGTTTACTCTGCTCGTGTAAACAGTTCTATTTCCTAACGTCGCGAGGTGAGCTACGGGGCTGCCAGATTAAGGGGTTTTCTCACAATTTAAGAGAAATAATTAGTTAAATAATAGAATTACGGGAAATGATACGGCGCAAACCTGCCTTCTCTATGCTTATTAACGTTGGTTTCGTCCGAAAATGATTGTAGAGATTAATTCTTGCAAAAATATAATTTATGGAAATAAACAATAGGCCCAAGTTTGAAGGCTTTTTAAGACAGATCTAAATTTTCTAAAACTTTTGGCATCCTTGTCTAATGGCTTGCAATGATAAAGACAGATATATTTTTAGTTAGTTTAGATCTGTCTTAAAATGCCTTCAAACTTGGGCCTAATATGAGGAAAGTGGAAAATCAGACCTGGCAACCTCGGTGGGCGAGGAATGTGGCGCCTTGCCGCAGGCGGTGGGACGACGCAGATTAAATAATAATCGGGTTAAAGAATTTTATTTCCTCGATAAGCTATTGTTATGTAACATTGTTGGGGTGTGAGAAATAAAATCTAATTAGGAGCCCTATTCTGGCACGCTCGAGATTACCTTTGTCACTTTCATTCTTATCAGAAATGTTATGACACTGAGTTAACACGGCAATCTGGAGCGCGCTAGAATAGGACCAAAGTTGGCTTTAAATTATTACTATTCTAGATCCGAAAACAGTTCATCAACTGAAAGTAAAATTACAATGGCCTAAAATTAGACTTTCATAACATAGTTCTGTATTTCTTTGATTTCCAAAACAAACCATAACTATAATTTGAAAATGTTTTAAATTCGATCTTTCCCTTTACCTTTTCCTTTCTTTTTAACTTACTGGCCACCCCTAGTGTCAGAGATTTAGGTTAAGTAACTATTTATATAAGACAATCTATGTATTTTTCCTGTATAAGCAGATACAAGGAAAACGTTTTTGTCAAGATTTCATTATCTCTGCAAATCTCTAGCGAGCACGCAAAGAACGCGTTAGACGCAACCAACGCGCGGTATTCAAAAGGAAAAACTCCTGTTGTCTTGTTAATACAGCAATCTATAGCAAACGCTGACGAGGCAGCTATCGGCGTGTTACACAATGCCGGAAACAAACATTCCGATAATACTTTGGTTTCGTCTAACAGTAGGCTCGGTTACTTCGCAATGGTATAGTCTTATTAGAAATTCATATAGTATTGTAATGCTTTTTTATTTAGTTACTATGTTTTTACGCTGAGTTTGGACAAAAAAATGAGAAAAATTAAGAAGTTTTGTAGAGTTTTGAGACAGATATCATTTGAAATTATCATGATAGACCCAATCGAATATACGGTCTGAAGTACGTAAGTTTGAAATACATTTGTTTATTTGGTTTGACCCGGGACGTAGTTTAGCTTTCTAATATTGCAGTGATTATGGTATTTAAAACTAGGTAAAATAAACATGTTGTGACTAACCATTTCAAACATTATCCATTTCAGCGAGTTAGATAGCCACCTATGGTACAGATTTTGTGTTTCACATCCAGTCACTACGTCTAACGGGTTCAACAGTTAGCAATTTATAGCAACTGAAATGAGAGCTTTCAAAACAAACGCCTATTATTAATGTGAACTATAAACATCGACCGAAGGAGATATTAATTCCCTAAACAATGGTCAAGTAACGAGCGGAGCCGCTAGAATTACAAATGGCGGTCATTGTGACACCCGCCTCCTTTGTAACAAGCAGAAGCAGTCGGCGTAGTTAGAATAATTGCCCAAAACAAGGTTTACTGATCGGCGGCTATCTTCAAAGGATTAGATCAACCTTTACAATGCCGATTGCGTACGTTTCGTCTAGTCATCACTGTGGAGTATCAAGATATACAAGGAAAGTGTAAATATTTCAATAAATAAGTCAAAGAGAGCAATATAATGTAACATAAGTATAACAATAAAATTATAATGTAGACAAAAATACGTTAATTATGTTACTTCAGCATTGTGCTGGAGCTGTCGCGAGATCCGCCGCCTCACCGCGCGACCATCAATCGAGCCGACTGCGGCACCGCGCCTTCATTAATTACGACTCTATAATGTATATAGATTATGTAGGTATACTCTATAAACACTCCTAGACTCATCCAAGTTCTCATTATCACAAGCTCTTCTCAATATCTATACCCATAATTTATCGAATTACTGAAAATGAAGAATTAGAAAGTTTTAATTAACAGTATGAGCATTATTAACTTACAACACACAATTTAACTCACTTTAACAATGACAATTGTCATTGTTAATCAAACAGATAAGAGTTCATTTCGATACCAAGCATTGGCTATGATCGGCATTGATGGGCCAAATTATCCACACGAAATCGACTTTGCGTTTTGTAGGAAATATTATTTGGTGTTATTAAAATGCAGAGTCCTACTTGAAATAATCTATGATACTATTTTATCAATTGACTTAAAAATACCCTTTCGCTTGTTTCAGTAGTAATCCACGCAGCACCAGGAGCTAACTGCGGACTAGCCGATATCCACAAAATGTAAGTACCTAGTTAGTTATCAGTTAGTTCATATTTTTTATTGGTAACAAATGTTACCTACCAGTGATCCCTGAGTCGCATCGGGGGTGTCTTAGTACGGAGGTGCCCGAGTATATAGGTGTCGGAGTACGGGGGCTGAAGCGCCGGCTCTGGGAATCCGGGTCCCTTGCGACGTGTTCATATGAATTCGGAAATTAGGAGCCGATTCGCTCGTTCCAAGAAATTAACGATGAACTGCGGCTCGGGTTCGATACCGGTTTCACAAGCTTGTCGTTTGTAATAGGTGATTAGGTAAGCTGGATATTATCAGTGTGTGATTCAGACCGAGTATGAGGGCATAATTTTTTGTATATAGGGTTATTCATAAAGGGTATGCTAAGCGGAAAAGGGCTCATAGTACTCATCATTATGAACAACTTTTGTTATGGGACCAACCCGAAATTCGCGAAAAAAAAATCAGCTGTTCCATAAAAAAATGTCAATGACACTCGACAAAATGTATGGAACACCGGTTTTTTTTTCGCGAATTCCGAGTTGGTCCCATAGTTAAAGTTGTTCATAATGATGAGTACTATGAGCCCTTTTCCGCTTAGCATACCCTTTACCTTGTATTACATTATTGTGTCTGTATTAAAGTTAACTTTTCTTATTATTAGATTCATAATGTAAATTAATTGCTGATTAATAAGATATTAATTTACAAATTAAAAACAACCTGCTAGACGAAATTTTAATTATGCGACTTTTCTAGTTTGTTTTCAGTGAGCTTTAAAATATAAATTTCAATCTTAATAATTCAATTAACGCAACAATTTAATGCCAAGATCAATATAGCACAATAAGGATTCATAACCTTTAGATGCTCTGTGTACAATATGAGACTATTCATAGTAACGGCGCTTGGCCCCGCGCCAGAAGAATCGAGAACAATATATCGGAACCTAACAACATAACTAATCTTTTAGTGCGCATAAAATTACTAATGATCCATGTAACGCCCGAACACGTGGCCTCTAATCGAGACGACCAGACGCCGGCAATGTGCGGTGTAATCACTCGCATCACGTTGCCGGAGCGACGCCTTCCGATAAATCGTGCAGCACTAATCATTGCCATTCGATAACGTTCCGCCCCGTCGGTTGCAGGTAACGCGGCCCACTGCGACCCTATCGAGTGCGCCTCACGACACCTGTCGCTGCCGCCATGGAGCTCGAAGACGTGGAGATGTACGGGCGCGGCAACCTGTCGCTGGGCGGCAACGGCAGCTACAACGGCTCGTTCGAGAACTGTCCCAACATCAACCTGCCCGTGGTGTACGTGGTGACGCAGGTGCTGTACGCGCTGGTGTGCGTGGTGGGGCTGCTGGGGAACACGCTCGTCATCTACGTGGTGCTGCGCTTCTCCAAGATGCAGACTGTCACCAACATGTACATCGTGAACCTGGCCATTGCGGACGAGTGCTTCCTCATCGGGATCCCCTTCCTGGTGGTGACGATGTCGCTCCGCGCGTGGCCCTTCGGACATTTCATGTGCAAGGCGTACATGATCTCCACCGGCATCAACCAGTTCACGAGCAGTATCTTCCTGTGCATCATGAGCGCCGACCGGTACATCGCGGTGTGTCACCCGATCGCGGCGCCGCGCCTGCGCACGCCGTTCGTGTCGCGCGTCGTGTCGGCGGCCGCCTGGACCGCCTCCGCGCTCGTCATGACTCCCATCTTCATGTACACGACGCTCATCCCCACCGAGAACGGGCTCTCGTGCAACATCGTGTGGCCCGAGAACGACTACAACAAGGGACAGACCAGCTTCACGCTGTACTCGTTCGCGCTCGGCTTCGCGGCGCCGCTCGCGCTCATCTTCGGGTTTTACTGCCTCGTTATCCGCAAGCTAAAGACGGTCGGCCCCAAGAACAAGTCCAAGGAGAAAAAGCGCTCGCACCGCAAGGTGACCAAGCTGGTGCTGACCGTGATCGCGGTATACGTGCTCTGCTGGCTGCCGTACTGGGCGTTCCAGGTGGCGCTCATCTACTCGCCGCAGACGGAGTGCGCGAGCCGCATCACCGTCACCGTGTTCCTCGTGGCCGCCTGCTTCAGCTACTCCAACTCGGCCATGAACCCGATCCTGTACGCCTTCCTCTCGGACAACTTCAAAAAGAGCTTCCTGAAAGCGTGCACGTGCGCCGCCGGCAAGGACGTGAACGCGACGCTGCACGTCGAGAACAGCGTGATCCCGCGGCGGCGAGCGGGCGGCGCGGCGCGAGCCACCGCGCGGGCCGCCGAGTCGCGCGCCGCCTCGGTCGCGCGCGCCGGAAGCGACGCCTCCACGGCGCTCACGTCGCGCTCGGCGGCCGGCAGCGAGGCGCTGGCGCTCGAGGTGCGCCCGCCCGCGCTGCAGCCGCTGATAGCGCCCAACGGGCTGTCCCACACGCGGCTCTGAGTGCGGGCCCCGCGCCGCGCCGCCCGTCCCGCGCCCGCCCCGCGACCTGACGTCGAGGAGGATACCGTAATCGTCTCTATAGACTAGAGCGGTGCGCCGCGCCGCGTTGCGACCCCGTCGCCGTCGCCGCCACGCCGCGCGACCGCGCGGGACCCGAGCCCTGTCCCGCGCCGCCGCGCGCCCGCCGACCGCGCGCCCGGCGCGACGTGATCGTACCGTCCCGTCGCGGCTCGACGCTGTTCAGTGCGGTGTGATGTCGTCCGGTGTTTCGGGCCTAGTACGGTTATAAAGATGAATTTATTAATGTGTAATTTTATATCGCTCAGCGATCGAGGTTTACCCGATGTTTGTATACCATTAATTTGTTTTAATTGTAAAAAGATGTACATATCTTGTAAATAATTCTTAAGGTTGTCACGATGTCAGTTGTAATTAAATTACGTTCGTCATTATTGTCCTGGTCTACTTTTTACGAAGTCATTAGGATGTTGTAGCGAGGGAGGATACTGTGCTGTATAAATTGTAGGAATTTTCCAAAATATTGCTTTTTTATTTTGTTTTATTTGCGTTTTTTGAATTATTTGGATAAAAGTTGTTAATTTAGACTATAGTAACCTCTTTTCAGCGTAGAACACTCAGTCCATGAAATGCAAAGCTGGTCGTGTACAGCGGCGACCTACATAGCATTCCATCAGTTCCCAATCCATATTTACCAATAAGTTGATGTATCGAAGCTGATGATTGCATTGGAGCCCGATGTATCGGCGCCTGATGGATCGCGGCCTGACGTGCGGCGCGCGGCGCGCGGCGCGCGGCGCGCGGCGCGCGGCGGGAGTCGCGGGTACTCGCGGCGCGGCGCGGCGCGCGGGGGCGAGTACTCGTCCATCATGCGAGTGCTCGGACACACTGCTCGGTATCCGGCACTGAGGCTACGGTAGCTTACGACTGAATAAATATTTATGGAATTATCTACTTTCTACTATTTAGATTTTAATTTATAGACCATCGTAGACCGTATCGTTGCTTACCATCAGGCAAGATGGCGGTCAAATGCAAGCCTATTACTCAATAAAAAAAAAAAACAATGAAGTATTTAAATTAGAAAAAAAAATACTATCGACATGACAAAGATAACGACCGATTTAAAGAACCTTTACTTACTAACTGAAACAAAAGACATTACGATTAAATAACAATTAAATCAACTTCAATTACAATACAATTAAGTTACCTGATTCAAATAGATAAATTAAAATAACCAGTCACCCAGCCAACACCAGTACTAATTCCTGCAGAATTGTATACCTACACAACTAAATCTATTTAAATTGGTAAGTCCGCTTTTCGTGCAACTCCATCATCGGAGTGTAATTCTATCCATACACGTTATAACGTTTCCGCAGAAATTGATGGATGGCTCCCATATAGCAGTATCAAATTTATGTACTTAATTTAAAACGATCGTTCAGATTTCAGCTATAACTTATGTCGCCGCACCCATGTCGCTAAAGCATTGACAGCGACGGTAACCCTAAGTAAAGGGAACTGGAGCTCATCAATCACACCGCCGCCGCCAGCCGACGCGGACGAGTGACTTGATAACAGTATGCATATTGATGAACTAGTAACTCAGTTTCAACTAGTAACTTTAGAAATTAGAAGAGCGTGTGCCGTTCCTAAATTACTTAGGTTACAGTGATAAAAGTGTAAGAGTAACAAACAAGCTATGTTTCGTATTTATAAAATATAAAGGTTCTTTTTCAGAGTTACATTTCTTAAAACTAGAGGTCGGTACTGTACTGATACTCTGTCAGCGCGCCGTAATCAGAGGAGGAAAGATTAGTGTCATAAATACTTACCTACATGTCCACCCACACTCACTAGGAACAGGAGTTAGATGGATAAATAAGCTCTATATTATTCCCACTAGAAAATATGTTGGCCTTATCCTTGAAATATTATATACCAAGGTTTTTTCACCGATATAAGTGGTATACACTTGAGAAAATCTACAACCCGCAGTGAACCAAATGGATGATGATGTCACAGTATTAGTTATCTAGTGACCAATAAAACAAGCTGATAGTCTATTTTTCCTAATAAATACAATGTAGATAGCTTCAAGTCGAGAGTGAATCGGTTCCCTCTAGGCGAGTGTGTTCCATGGTAGACCCCATTACTGCTCACCATCAGGCAAGATGTCTGTAAGACGCACGTCTATTATTAAGAAATTCAAATATATTCTAGTCAACACCCCGATTGTGGTTGAATAGAATTAAGTGTCCATAGAAAACTTAACTCAATGCCGGCTTAGAGACGTTATTTCTATTGGCAAGAACAAGTTCCAATCCTAATTGAATTTGCAACAATTTGCTCTCTAAAGGAAAGCCGACTATATAGCAAGAACTACCCAGTTTATTGCGACTTGTAATAAGTACCAAAGACAAACTTATCGGTTGTTTTAAGAAGTGAAACAGCAAGAAAATTTGCAGAAGTCAACATTTAATAGGTATCCCTAGTTTTGAAAAGTGAGTCAGTCAGAAAACTTGCAGAAGTCTTCTGTAGCAAGTTTTGTTGCCATTCTATTCACCACAAGACATACAATTAGAAACTTGTCTATGAGACTAACTTTTAACTAATTTTAAGTGGAAAGCGACTCAATTCACGTTCAACTCAGTTTCAGTTTTACACTTCAGTGAAACTTAATTTCCCGTGAAAGAACTACTATTGCAGCCAACTACTAACTAGTTTCAATTTTATCTCACGCATGAAAGTTTAGTGGTGGAATAAAGTGGCAGTTTGAGATAAGTTTTCTCTTTAATTTGGAAAAACTTTACTATGTCATAATTAAGTCGGTAATTTTATACAAATTGTCTCGAAATGCAGGGAAGTTAGGATATGTGTTTGACGTGAGCTACTGCGAAAGTTTGAGTCTGCAAACTGACTATCAATATCTCAGAGTCTCTCATAAATTAATTCTGGATCGACGGGATCAAAGTAAAACCCTACGTAAAAATCACTACCTATTTATAAGTACTTATTTACTACATTTTTAGCGACTTTACGACAGCTTATTTTCCTTTGATATCAAACCTTAGCCTAAAAATATATTCTAGGAAATAATAATTATTTACTGTACGGATTTTCACATTTTCCTACACCGAATGATTACTGAAAAAGAACCGTAATACATATTTTGATATTTTCAAGACTGGAATGAATGTATTTCTTCTAGATCGACGTGTTCCTTCCTCGTCCACACCGCCGCATACCATCAGGCGAGTGAGTAGACAAACGAACGTCAATCTACTATTTCCAATTAGAAAAAAATCTAACACGTGACTAAGATTATCCCGAAACGCAGAAAATAATACGGCGCTAAGAAAGGAGGTTTATAACAACAGTAGATCAGTACAGGCTAATGATGATGATGATGAAGATATTACTAAACCAATTTGAGTGCCACAGCCTTCCTAGCGTAAGTTATCTACCGTACGCATGTTATTGTAGTACATGGTCCAGAAACGACCAACATAATATCTAAGTTGGCCCAATCCCAAAACTAAGACTTATCAAGGCGTGATATCAGTTTCGTGCAAATAATACGGTAGTGGCTCCTCCACTGAACTGTAAACACAAGTTGCAGTGTGTTCCGTGAACCATTTGCATGTAAATACGTGGAGACAATGTGGCAAAGCCGCCGCCGCCGGCGCTGTGTTGCCTTTGTAACGAACTATACATCACCACAGATTACATCATAGTTCAGCCAGTGCTATACTGCAAATGGACAGCTAAGAAGATATGCGCTTATCTTTCTCAGATTGATTACAACCTTCTTTCTTAACTCGACATCAAACATAGTAAAACTGAATATTTAAAGGACAAGGAATAACTTCTCTAAAAGGTGTATGTAATGTGTAGCGGAGTAAAGTTTGATGTTAATGACTGAAACTATCGATATTAAAAGCCTTCTTGCGGAATGTTTACGCTCTACTAAAGGTGCTACGTGCTACGTCGGGCTACGATATCGCTACGAAGATAGGTATACTCGTCTGTCATGAATAGAATGAATACCTATAGGTATTGATATGGATTTGAACTGACGGCACACATTAATTTAAGCTGCTGGTCATAAAGTAGTTCTCACCAACGGTTTTTTAATGTTTTATGTAATTAAGAGTCAGAGAGAGAAGAAGAAAAAACGAAATAAATGTAGTAGGTTAACCGTTAAGGAATATGTATTATAGTAAATTTCAAAACTTTGTTGTTATACATAGATTTAAATTAACTATCTATCAAATAAATAATATTATATATAAAAAATACAAACCCAAATTAATGATGAAATATGCAAATAAAAGGAACCGCCAAAAATATGATTAAAAAATCTAAATAAAAGAAGCCATCAAGATGTGATCGCACTCGGAGGGGGCCGCGGGGCGCAGCGCCATTGTGCCGGAGTCACGTCCATTGTCCGATGCTAACGACACCACAAATTACAGGATCATTTCTCACGAAATTGCAAAAAGTGCGGAGCTCAAAAACAACCGACCCGACTGGAATAATTAATGATACAATTAAAAAGCACTAGAGCGTTAAAAAACGAAAGCGAAAACGTCTAGATTTATGAAAAATGTGATATTAATTAGAAGTTAAAATAATGAATTAGGTTCGGAAGCGAGCTGTTTGCCGCCGAGTGATTTATGACAGGGGGTGACCGGTGTGGGGGAGGGCGGAGGGGGGAGCCGATACACAATAGGTTTAATTAGCGGCCGAGGAGAGCCGCCTGTTCGAGCAACACACAATACGACGCGATGTGAGGAGAATAACAAAGTGGCCGTCTCTACTTCACGAAACAATTAAATTTCGTTCTTTCAAGTGCGCAATCTCGCTAGGCTGGCAGGCTCTACTTGAGAAGCAAGCTCTCCCAACAATGGTATCAGCGCGCCTCGATCCCTCCTGTCCTAATTGGGGCAACTCTTGTTTTGACACAAGTTTCCCGGATCCGATATTCAGCCGGTAAAAGCGCTTCGAATCGGAATAACACTCAACTTTTAATTGATTTCGCTTTCGATTCGTAGTTTTGCGATAGTTCATGAAGTATGTCTGAAAATACTACGATTTATGCGTATTTTCAAACTAAAATAATATTGTGTTAGAACCCTAAAATTTTATCGTAAAAGTAAATTACATTACATATGAGAAGTTAATGAGTTATATTAGTGTCAGCGTTCGTAGTCACTCCTCTGAGATTCTGATGATAGGTATTTAACGTGAATATTTGGAGATAAATCGTACGATTATTATGGCTACTATCTCGATTTTAGAGGTAAAACACACGAAGCTTTTATGATCCATCATACAATCTGTCTTTCGTAAACATCAAAGGGACGTCGACGCGGCCGCAGTTTTCATTTCGGATACATTTTACGCTGCACTCAGCACCAGCTCTGTAGCCGGTTCACTCTGTTCCCTTTGTGGTTATTTGAAGAATCAAACTTTAGCAGTTTTTGACGTGTTACAGTAGCGCTTTAGAGTTTTACTTGGCTTCTCACATGAATTGCATTTTGAATGGTTTCAGATTCAGCTACCTCTAAACCGAATTTCATTCAAATAACTTTTGAGTGGAAGTATACGTCGCTTGACTACATAAACTTACGTGATACTTTGTAAATAAATCTTACCAAATTAGAAGCCAAATATTACCTAGATAAAATATCTAACTTCAATAACTATGAATGCCTTGTAGTCAATCTTCAAATCGATCGGAAATAAGAAACCGAAAGCCTAAAAAGTCGTTAAAAGAAAATAATTGGGCGCAAAGTTTGAGGCGTTTTAATCTTCCATCGAATTGGGATCGTGATGAGGGTGTCGAGCTGCTTCGGAGCGGAGGAGGCTGCCGCGAGCGCGAGTGAGATGTACCCGGATGTAAACAAGCGCGGGGCTGACAGTACCGGCCGGGGGCGGCTGGAGGCCGGACAGGCTGCGATTGTGATAACTCCAATCAACATCTCAGCTCAGTGCCCACTCCGTCGCCGCGACGTCTATGGTTGAACCAACGGCCGACGATAGGCGTAATTTCTCGCAAAAAATATTTAAGAAAAACTCCGAAAATAGACTTCCGAAGAAGAGTCTCTCAGCGTAATTAGATTTCTTTGATTCGGGCTCGATTGTTTATTCCGACTTGTTTGTTTACGAAGTGCTTGTTTTCGAAGTATACGAACATTTATAAATGAACGCTTTGAATATGTGTGTATAGCGTGAATACACACGGAGGAGTGCTTACATGGCAAACGATGTTTGAAGCCAGCGTTGGCTCGACATAAGTTTGTTAGAACAGTTCATGAATCTCACGGACTCACAATATAACTGAGACGGCACGGATGCAGCTTCAGACGAAAACTTTATCCGGGTACTATCCACGTCTGCACGATGCATTTCGAACCTTACTAGAGGAGGTTAGGGTTCACATTTGCGTGGTTGAAGTTACTCGGTTTTTGTGTACATTGGCAAATATTGCGCACTTGTCTAGACGGCTGTGCTTTATGTAGTCAAAGAAAGTAAGTGAAGTGCTCTTACAGAGCGAGTCCGCGACAATTTGCTCTGACTCGAGTCACAAGGATCAAAACTTTTGCACTCTGACACATCTGATAACATCATTTATACTTGTATCTATTTAAGTTGAAGCATGCAATATTGAAATTACGCACGAACAAACTGCAATAATTTATTTCTAAATATATGTATTTTATGCATAGTTTGTATCGTAAGCGATACAAACTTTAGCAAAACTTGACATTATCTGGAGGTATGACTCCAGATAATGTACAAAAATGGTAAAAAAGGTACATGCTACTCGGAAATATTTGCTGCAAATTGATTAAATTATTTTAGTATTCTTTGTGCTATATATCATACGAAAAACAAAGTTTAGGACGCCGAAACCGCAGAACTTCTCCTTCTAGTGAACCCAAGTGGAGCTGAGCAGGAAAAGTCGCTTGGCGAAGTAATGACAGGTGGAGTAAGGAAGTGACAGAGCGGTGGCCGAGGTAAGTGAGCAGAGAGTTGGTCGTCAGGCGGTGACACGGGTCGACGTTATTCTCAACCGCAGGTCGAACCTGGACCCGATTGGCGCAGAATCGGGGCAGATCGAACAGCATAAAAAAAGCTGTGGACAATGATGATGATGAGCTATAGGTACTCGTAAATCTAAGCAGTCACAGCTTGCTCAAAATTATTTTGAAAAGGATCACCGAAATGACATTTTAGAAGTTGCAATTTTCTTTTCTCTGATTTATACAAATGCTCTGCACCTGTACCTACCTAGTTACGAGTATGAAGGTTATCCAGATATTGGTACGTTTTTTGCGAGTTTTTTCATTGCTAGGATTATTTTTCTGCCAATCTACAAAAACATACATGTATTGATTCGCAGCTATGTTTTTACTTACGTTACACACGTTAAGTCTATCTATGATATTATTTGTTAGAAAAGGCACCGTCCATGTCCAGACGGTAGAAGTACTTACCTACCTGAGTAAACTGACTATAATCCGAGGCGATCAGGCGAGGCGAGGCGAGGTGAGGCGAGTCGAGGCGAGGCGAGAGCAGACACCTGAGTCGGCAGACGACGTGGATTAATAACGTCGGCTTGCAGTTGACTCATGCGTTTTTTAACCCCCGACTAGTCAAGGCTATAGAAACGTCCTCAGGATGCGAACAAATAGATTTGTTGTTGTGATCTGTTACTGAAACTCAAGCTAAGGAAGAGGCGAAGCTACGAGTAAAGGGGAAAAAATCGAAAACTAAACTATGTTAGTTCGTGTAGTTCGTTCAACAGGCTGTTAAAGTGTTAGTTCTATCGTTCGACATTAGAGCATGCTCGCTACTCACTAGTGTGGCTTGAATTATCATGAGCAGTACTTATTCGTTTTATTTTCTAAGGTAGTTCAGGTATGTATGGTGACCGGCGCGGCGGGTCGGGTCGGGTCGGGTCGGGTCGTCTGACCGCGGGCGCGGCTCCATCTCCCCCGCCGGAGCGCGCTGACGCCGCCTCGTTCCGCTCTACATAACACTACCAAAAACATTCTTACAACCCGTCTCTACCATTCTCAGGACCTTTTTACATCTAACTATACGCACAAAATAAACGAAAGGTTTCGATTCGAAGATTCGATTGGGACTAGGCATTCAATAAAAAAGGTCACCCTAGATAGCCGTTTTCGGGAACCTTTGATTTTCCTCTGAGAACAAATAATCTCGGATGCTATAATTCGATTTCATGAGCTTTTAATACGCAAGTTGGAGTAAGATTTGTTTTATATTCCTAAACGTGGCATGATTTCCTCGTAAAGTGCCTAAAGCTTTAATTTTAGCAATTCATATATTCGTAGCACCTCGCTCGTAGTATCTCCGGGCTACATCACGTGCTACGACCTACGAAAATTTCCTATTTAAGTTTACACGTGTCTGTGTCATCGATATAAGGCTGTATCGAGGAGCCGAAGGTAGCGCGGTAAGTCACGGCATCTGTTTTATTTATGAGTGACGTCGGAGCCACGCGCGGTGCTCGGTCCTCGCTCGGATGAATCATTGCCCACTTCGGCCACTCCGCAGCAACACCGGCCGAAAGGCCGCCACGCGCGGAACTGCCAATATTTACCCGGGGCAATGTCTCCATTCAAACCCCGAGGGTGAACGAGTAAGTTAAAGGGCTCCGAAAAAATGTCTACGTGTACTTTACCCGTTTCACCTTTTCCACTAATGTGAATAAAACATGGCGACCTGAGCAATTTGCATTTTTGTGGCGTTAAGTATAATTAGATGGAAAATTATTTAAAAAAACTGCATCAAAGAATAAACTCGACTAGTAGGTGTAGGTGGATATTCAGGAGCCTGCAGGAGAATATTCATATTTTGCACGATTGAAAGAAGTGTATTTCTAGGGTTCATTTATCTACAAAGTGTACTTATTATGTGTTTGTATATCTCACCTGAAGTCGACATATTATGAAGTTAGCATCACTTGTTATTCAAACCCGCATAGTTAGAGGCCATCTACACGAGCAACACTACCACCGACACCCGCCCTACTCGATAATGGACGTCATTACGTGGATCAATGCGTTATTGCACGCACCGGGTCGAGGTGTTCAAGTCCAGGCCTGTTGCTTACCATCATAAGAGCGACATACTTATCTTTTCACTAATTTGTTTACTTATTATAAATAGTTGGTACACATTTCGGTGTTTCCGTAATTTGTCTTTGGAGACGGCCACTAATTCCCTCCCACCGAACAAAAGCACCCCTTCCCGTCATCGAGTCGTTCGTAACTTGATTTGCTAATGGCCCCTGTATATTAATCATGTAGTTAGCGCGCGTGTGTGCGTGACAAGTATAAATGATAATCGGGAGGTGTAATGTATTCTTCTGTTCGCCATTAGCGCGGGACAAAGGCGCCATTACTCATTGGGTGATGGGTGGAGGCTGCGATGGGATTTGCTTTATTACTTCTGTGACGGTGTTTGTCGGATTATGGGACGTTGAACTTAACGGTCGTGCTCTAAAAAGTGCCGCCCGATCTTCTGAGCAAATAATAAATAGTAGTAAGTATAGAACACTAGCGACCTGCCCCGGCTTTGCACGGGTATAAAATATAGCCTATGTTACTCAGGGATAATGTAGCAATCTAATGGTGAAAGAATTTTTGAAATCGGTCTAGTAGTTTTTGTGTTTATTCAACACAAACATACAAAAATACAAATCTTTCTTCTTTATAATATTAGTATAGATAGATAACGAGACATCGTGAAGCGCGTTGCATCTGTCGCTGCCAATGATACTGACCAATGATGCTGCGTGACGACCACGACCACGACCACGACCGCTCTGTCAAGAGCGCTACGACCAAGAAGAAGATAAAACACTAAGGACCTAATTTATCTGAAAATTAAATCACGATTTATAATATGACATGAAGTGCATCAGTATAGTAAGTAAATATTGTAACGCCCGCCATCTCTCGCCGGTTCAACTCGGACTATTGATAGCTTGCATAATAGGAGTACGACTTGAAGCGACACGATGCAGGATCCGTTCAAGACCCCGTACTGCGGAGACCGGGCTTCCTACTGTATCGCATCTTGATATTAAACTATGTAGTAACTACGACGCTTTCAAATAAGGCGCCTTTTCAAAACCCTAATTAGGGCATTAGATGTATGTATCTATGTTACATCTTGGAATCGATACTTTACAAATAATTTTTGAGTGAGGCCTCTGGAGCTGTAAATATTTTTCCCACCGTCTCTCGCAGCCGCAGACAATTCCCCTGCAGCTAAGACTTAACTTGGAGTGAGGTTCGACAGCGAAAGGCCTTATTAAAAAAATCTACTTAACTACATCATTATAAGTTGCTCGAGAATAATGAAGAAATAAGCACTTTTGACAAACTTAATAAAGCTCCAAATTCAAACTTAAGTTACATTACCCTGGGCCCGTCTACCATAACGAATATTGATAGCGAAATGTGACACCGAATGTGTCACGGAGACAACAGAATTTCTAATATTTCCACTATAACTGTTCACGTTCCATTGTCAGGGCTCATTTAGGCCCGGATAAGGCCCAGTGTGATGTAAATTACCCGCTCGTTCCGTCAGTTCATAGCATAAAAACATCCGAACACGCCACAAAAAATAGAATACTGCTTTAGGTGGCCTGAATTCGGGCCATATCTCGCTGAAACGGAAAAGCCAACGATATCGGAACCAGACCGATGCTATAACGGTCGACCGCATCAGGCCCTAGTACAAATCACTGTAGTCAAAATATTGTAATCGGATCAGCAAACGGTTTGTGTGACGAATTAGAATCTTTTCAAATAAAATTTTGTATACAAGAATTCTTCACATCACACAAAAAATTAAATTTTACTACAAAAAGTAACTCTCTGATTGATACCTTTTCACGACTAATTGACTGGACGAATCTTGGGTCAATTCTGTAAGAAAGTAGTGTACCACAAAAATGTAATACAATAATATTATTTTTACACATTATAGAATAGTTTTAGAAAAATTATAAAACCTATCCCGGTCATACACGAGTATTCGATTCGATCATGTTCGACGGTAGTTCTGCTCGCCCTCTATCCGGGCCACATCTCGCGCCGCGCTCGTCTGATCTAGGCGCCGCTATCGCGCCTCATAAACAGAAAAAACTACATTATTACGAGAGTTACAGTAATAGCACCACTTGTGCTATAATTCCTGAATAATTGCCTTGAGAGTCAATGGCGCAAAAGTGGCGTAAAGTATAGACGTCCATTTGTGGCACAAGTTATGCCTCATAGATACCGCATTACGAGTTCTTTGTGCCGAAACGTGAATCAAGGTTCGTGAAAAACGCTTGCAGATACCAAAGTTAAGACACTTGGTAGCTATTATGTATTTATTTAATTGTCGATCGTTGACATTTGACTATTTTGTCAAAAACAGCCGAGTATTTTATCGCCTTTTTCTTAAATTGCTAACTGTTCTGTTTTGTTTGTTTTTATAGTATAACTAGTATAATATTTATGGTAATTTTAAAGAACTTTACTAACTCAACAGATCCATCTGCTGTCGTAAATTTTGAATTTTAAACAACCACGCAAAAATTGAATATTATAAAATTACATGTATTGTGTTTTTTGACCGATGCGTGATGCGTTTCGATCGCTTTGTGTACGGACTCTATGAGATGTAATCTGTGAACTGCGGCTATAAATAGTAGCTCGATATCTTGACGGCGTGATCGATGGTGTTTGCAAGAAGTACTCGTACTGTTATTTATTCTGTGGAAGAGGTGAGGGCGCTGTGTGGCGTCTAATGGATGAGCATTTTGTGAGCATTCAATACGTTTTGTGAATATGACGTATCTTTTCCATCATAGCCCATACAAGTAGCTATAATAAAGTATCACACTAAAGTTATTCTCACCTAAGAGAATAGAAGAGAATTTATTTTCATTGCGCATCAAAGTAATTACAAATTAGACAATTTAGAATTAAATACGGTAATACAAGGGCGACCCTATCGCCTGAAGCGATTAGAGACAAATAATATGTTTTATTTACATGTATGTTAGTCAGTAAGGTATTATTAAGTTATTTTCTATGGGCCTCTGTAACTTGCATTGTATGCAAGTTATATTGCCTGAAATAAACGCATCATTATTATCGATTTATTTTTTTATCGAGAAATAGCACAAAAAAACATGTAGTAAATTTAAGTTTCTTTTTATCATATTAGTTTGATAGTGTGAGGTACTTGATAGACTGTTAAACTGCTAAACTGTTATCCTAATTATAGTCCTAATTTTAAACAGTCGCTAAATCTGAAATATTTATTTATTTATTTATTAGACACACAAACAGATTACAATCAATATTTCATCAAAATACACACATTTGAAAATCCTGAGCTGGAATGTAAACCAAAGCAGTGTGTACAGCAAAACCACATAAATTGTACAAAGGCATAATTGTCATGAGACTGCCCATCCACATAGCATTATGCTATGTAGATGAGCAGCTCAAGCACGAAATATTAACTATTACTAATTCACTAAAATTAAAACTAAAACTATATAAATGGGTTAAAGATCACTAAACAGTGCAACCGTTAGCTCTTAATTATCAAATAACTATGATTTAAAGGCTCGCTCGATGGCTGTTGATCCTAATTATTACCAACGCAAATGCAAACCGCAATTGACAATTTATTACTCATAACTAACAACAACTCATTCCTGTGAACATTTTTACGAAAAAAAAGGGTTTTTAGGTAGGTACGACGTCATAATGTATTTAGGTTCCATTCTACCTTTCAAAGTTTCAAGTAGCTTTAATTTCGTTTTCAAGCATTTAAACAGTTTTTACTTCGAGTGGCTTTTCTTTTTGCACTAAATTAAATATCTACAAATAAATAACTTCAATTTATTTTAACTGTGGAACATTTTGTTTGTAGTAGGTAAACGCTCGTGAGAACTGAAATGTCGATAAGTTCCAACTAAATCAATTTACTTGTCAAATAACAAAGCCCTTAACTTGATTACACTCAATTTGTCCCGAAGATCGTCAATAAATAAAGCGGTTGAATAAACTGAACAAACAGAACGTTGAAACAGGCCCTGCACTGAAATACACACACATAGCACAACTTCTGATGTAAAATACGTAGCGAGGTTTCGATAGAAAAATTTACGCCATCTACTTGACGGGCGTAAATGGCGTACACTTTGCTATCGAATACTCGCTACGTATTTTCAGAAGTTGTGCTAGGCCCTCAGGTGTCAAGACGAGGTGTACCTACCTCTATTCTTAGTAGAACGCCTCTATTATAGCTCGAGCTGTCGATGGATATATTTGAAGTTGGACTTAGAATACTTGGTAAGTTTCGCGAGCTGGTAATTGATTTACTCCAAACAAATCTGACGTACAATACGAAATGGCTTTTTTTCTTTTCAGCAGCCTTATTGTCGATAAAAGTGACTGATTAAATCGGAATTCTGATTCTGATGCCCATCATCATGCCAATTCTGATTACCATTAAAATTCTATTACCTATTTTATTTACGAAACATGGAGTATTACAATTTACAATTGTTGTTAGTGTAATTTTTTTTTTTTTTATTTTTTTTTTTAGTTCGCCATGTTTCAAACGTAATAGTTTATGGCTATTTAGTTAGATAAAATGCCGCTGGACAGATTCTTACCACAAGATGGCCGGAGGCTAGCACTGGTCTTTCTACACTCAATCTCTACAGCAGTAGGTACCTGAGAGATGTCCGAGCAACTGACAATTATTCTGTAATCCCAGAGGTGTTCGGCTAACTGTGCATTACCTTTAACAGCATTAAAAGGATATCAGATGTGGTATGTCATCACCACAGATTGAGTACTAGTACTCCGGCCATCTAAGATTTGTCTTCATCTCACAGCCTGTCATGACATAATGTGTACTCTTAGTTACGTGGTTTAACTTCCCTAACTGTCTCAATTCTCACATAAAGTAGTCAACTTTATAACCTATACAATATGTATATTTCAGCCAAAGGAAAGGAATATAACCGCTTTGGCTGCCGTCCTTTTGCGCCGCACCTAAAAAAGCCGA
This sequence comes from Alcis repandata, assembly GCA_949125135.1. Lineage (NCBI taxonomy): Eukaryota > Metazoa > Arthropoda > Insecta > Lepidoptera > Geometridae > Alcis > Alcis repandata. The sequence goes on along the minus strand of OX421226.1, from coordinate 174,960 downwards.
GACCCGAGAACTAGTCTCGTAACCCCAATATTTTATCGGAACAGCTCGCCCGAGGCTGATGTCATAATATTCAAATAATAATTCATTGGTACTACTGTAAACATTTACCTTATGTGAAAAGGGAGTACGCTTATTGACCAAAAAAGCACTTAGAAGTGTCTGGTCAACATTTAGTGTACTCGTATCGACGCGTGGAGAAAAAAATCAAATGATTACAAATAAGAACGGTTGGAGCGGCGTCGTCGTTTCATCGTTTGAAATTCTGCTGCATGGACCACGGACGCCTGAGACTGGATCCTCGCCACCACGACTCGTCGAGTTCCGGTCCTTCATAAAATACTATCTATTTTTAGCTATATTGACGTTTGTCATCAGACAAGTTGACAACAAAACTATCCGTTTGGAGAACACCAAAACCAAGCAACCGCCTGTGGCCCCTGCCGCCTGCCAATCCATTGATGGATGGTGCCTGAGGGCGAAGCATTTGACGTCAAAGTACACGCATTATTTCAATAACATTTGCCTGCAAACATGTCGCACCACGCGCCGCTCAAAATAACGACTCCAATGTCGGACGGGCGCACCGACACTCGATATAGGACGGGGCTCTACGAAATTAATAAAATATAAGCACTTACGAGTACGTAAGCAATTTTACGGTAACAAACAAGCAGCACTCTCAATACTCTATAACAAAGGTCTTAACTTGTCTAATTGGAAAAACCACTTTATCGCGATTTCGTCCAATTAATGGTTCAGACTAAACAACTCTTGAAAATTCCAGTTGTTTTATGCAAATAATAATCTATTGTCGAACACCGCAAATTAAATATTTAGTCAGAAAACTTATCGTGTTGGTTAAAGTGAAGCTAAAATTGTTCACAGTAGATATCATAACAATAATGTATTGTATAGTCTGTGCGATCCCGGTTCAATTAGTGAAGCAACAAAGACCACGCTATTACTGAAAGGATGTTAACTTTCTCTTTGAAGCAGAATTAAAAGCATAATAAATATTTAAGTACCTATACTCGTACTTCAACAGACATATTCCTGCGTATAAAGTTATAAACGTAAACAAAGAAGCCAAGTTCAGTGCGAGAACAAGCTAGGAAATCTAAATGGCTGCCAAGTCTTATTATTATTATATAGATACAGGAGTGTTCGACGTTCTCAATAATTGGCTTTTAATTATTACTTTGTTAGTTGTTACTAGAAATTACAACTTGGCAGTTTATTCTTCTTTTTATATTTTAAATTAAAAAATTGGCTTGAGTGTTCAAATTTGATTTACATAAGTAAGTTAGCGGCAACTGGATTTTATTATGGATGGGTCAAAACAGAAAGTTTTTCGGAATAGTCGCTGTTACGAATAATATACCCCATTGTACTAGCGCGACCTATTTCGCTAAACTTGGCCTGACATACTACCGTGTAGATCGGTTTTAATGTTTCACGAACAACAGAAATTAATAATGTCATGAGCTTGTGTATAAACTTCGCCAAAACCTACAAACATAGTCCAGTCAACTCGTCGGCAGTTTGGGATCATTCAAATATGAAAACGAATCAGTTAGTTGACAACATTAGTTTCATAGATTTTCCAGTTCATCATTAGTTTTTTACCAATCCAGGAAAATACTCCACGGTAAAGGAGCAACGCTCCTCATTACAAATGATGATGAAGTACTCGGAATTAAATACAAAACACTCCTTTGACAGTTGAGTGAAAATATAAGATCTGTATAAGAACGGTTAAAGCGGAGTCGATCGAATCATTTTGATCTAAATTATAACAAATGAAGAAGATAAGTAATTTTAGTGTTTCTGCAAAAGGCTATTTGTTTTCACAAGTGACAAATAAATTAAACTTCACTTAATAATTAATCCTGATTCCTGAACACTGAGCGGTTTCAAGTTTAATTTCGTCGCGACTCAAGATTTAATTAAAAGAACAAAAACAAAGTGGAGTGCTTGTGTAGGGTATTGATTGATTCCGAAGTTAAATTTCAGGCCAGACAGTTTGCGCTTCATCGGCCAACTTATAATGCGTAAAAGGTAGCGTTTAATCAAAATTCCCAAAGCTCAGGAAATGGCGCCAAATCAGGGACGAGGCCGAGCCGGAGGAGCTTTTCACTGAAAATTATTATCAAACCGAAAATCAGGGCTTTGTCTGGTCAAATACTTACATACACTGTAGACTAAGCTAGACTAGATTAGACTTTTTCACAAATAGAGATATGTGTTTGAGGTGCGAACTATTGGACAACAATAATGAGAAGATGGGTGAGAACTATTTTGAGGATCCTTCTGTTCTTACTATGTTATAAAAAAATAAGATAAAAATAAAAAAGCCTTTATTTCATGCATATTAGAATACAATATAATATTACTATGTTATTATTGCTTTATTAATTGTTGAAAAGCTATAGTCGAGACATATCTTAACTTGGTTCCTATAGAACATTCTGGTAAGAAAAATAACGGTGATCGAATTTTATTCTTTAACTGTCTTTCTTTCTGTCTGTCCTTTTGGCAATAAAACAGCTGAGTAATTTCCAAGAATTTATGTAAATAATGTACTTACTCAAGATTATGAGAACCAACACGGGTCACTTAAAAAATATCTCTCTACAGAACTCTTGACCTAAACGTAGATTTTCCGTAGTGGTAGGGCTATTTTGCAGAGCCCGCCTGGCGAAGTACCACACCTTTGCTAGTTATTCCACCGCCAAGCAGTTATGTTTGCAAATTACTGTGTTCCGGTTTTAAGGGCATTGTTTCCAGTGAAATTTCAGGGCAAATGGGAGATTAAACATCTTATATCTCCGGGTGACGAGCGCAGTGCTGTGCCAGCAGGGTCTTGAATTCTGCGAGTTCAACATTTTTGGTGGTGCAGACCTGTTATGAGCAAACGTGACGTTTATCATCAGGCGAGCGATTTGTTCGTCTCGTCACTCAATTAAATAAAAATAATAATAAAAAAAGATCTCCGTAGATTATTTATTTTTTCAGCAGAACGTGGTGAGCAGACGATGGGATTTTATGTATCCAAAGGTTCGTAATGGAAATCTTTTATTTTCTCGTATCTGTAACAAAGTTAATAAATACTGATAACATCTCTTTTTGTAGATCTTTTTTTTTACAACCTACGAGTATCAATAAATGGTCAAGTAAAAACATAAACTTACTCTTGATACGAGATAAGTACAGGTTCCTATAGTCCATAGTTGTACCATACGAAGCACAATTTTATAGTACGAAGCACCTATACAATTTCATACATAACCTGAAAGTCAAATATGTTATACATCATGTTTTTGGTTATATTTATCTGATTACCGCAAAGAATATTGATGAGGAGTCCTCTCGGCCGTGACACGCGCGATTTGCGTCCCGGGACTCAACCTCTCGGAATGGCCATAAGCGTCGATGCACTATCGCCAGAAGTATGAGCAAAATGACTACCGAAATGCATCCAGTGGAAGTTTTTTCGTTGCAATATTTAATGAGTATATAAAGATCTACCACAGAGCTTTTTTTTTAATAGTTAAACAAGCCTTTTGAGAAAGCCAAGCGATATAAAAAAAATGCAAAATTTTATCAAAATCGGTTCAACCGCTTCTTTGAACGACCAAACATACATTTGTTTGTGGTTACTCTCTCTGTCGCTACTGTCGCTAGTAGTATGTTTCCTGTAAGCAGACATAGATACGCATTTAAATTATAAAACCCTACTAAGAATTGGTGTATAAAGACGAGCTAATACACTTTTTTTCAAAACACACCAGATTTCAGGCCAGTAATCCACGCTGCGGCGATGTTCCGCGATGTTTCGCGGTGTACCTCCATCCATCAATCTCCGCGCCTTACCGCTCGTCGCGCGGGGCGCTCGCCTCGTCTCATTTGTATTTGTTTACAAGATTGATTAAAATTTGGGCACGCAAGTGATTTGTTTAAAATTTTAATACTTAACCGGCAAAGAGAGTATCAATTTTTAAATCCTATCTAGTTAGATCTGTACAATTTTCTCAAAGCAACTTATACTACAAAAATCGGAACAGACGAGTACGAGTAAATCCAAAACAACGATGCGTAGATACGAGGTTAAAACTATTAGATCCTCTTTCTCCCTTTTTTCTATACATACTCGTAGGTATATCTCTACTGATAGATAGAGAGAAATTGGAACACATCGACTAATTGATCAAAATTGTGGTTAAATGCCTACCAAAAAATGAACCAAAAAAAATGTAGTTAGATCAGATTCCTATATTTTAACCATTTTCATTGATGAATTTGGCTTGAATGCTACGAAATGTGGATGCAAGTTCTCATCACAACTTTTCTTCGCGAGCGCGCGAGCGCCATCTACACGACTCCAACGGAACTATCAAAGCCGCCGCACTTCCAAGCACCTACGTTGGTAAAGTCCTTTTTCCGCAGCTACTCTCAGGCTAGTTTCACTCGTGGTAAAAAGGTGGCAGCACTAATCAAAAAAGTTAACAGCGGGAAACATTACTGTCCGAACCTTTTTATCCGACTGCCAAGAAAGGGTTTATTTATTGTTTTAGGTTCTGTCACGCAAATCTAATTCCCTTGAAGTATGAAATTACACATTATAGTCATATTTAAACGAAAGTAACTTTTCTTCGAAATTGCCTTCAGCCCGTAACCGCCACTGTTCGGCACAGGCCTCCTTCTTAGTATGCTACTCGTCTCGTTCTCTTGTCAGTTTGTCTGGTAATATTTATAATGTCATCGTTTCATTGACAGTTTCAAATAATTGCCACAATTTTTTTGTTTTACTCTATGTTCAATGTTCATGGCACGCCACAAGGCACGCTGAGCTAAAGTACCTGGTATAAGTACTTACTTAGCTAATTACGTTCTAATCAAATAATCGCTAGATTAGTAGAAATGTAATAATATGAAAAGCGAAAGAAACTTTCTTTGACACTGCAGTTTGTTATTTTTACATGACTATGATAATAATATATTTTATGAAAGGATGTGCCTCGTAGGCATTACGATGGTTGTTGGTGTGGGGAAAAAATGGAGAACACAGGCGAAACAACCAGTCATCAATAAAATGAGTACCGTCATGAGTAGCTCCACGATACGTTATCAATGGAGAAGGTGTGAGCTGACCACATTCGAATTAAAAGAAGAACACCTTATCATATCGGTACGATTATTAACACATTAATCAATGGTTTGGTGGTTATTCCACTTCGGCCGAGGTTCAACTCGTAATGACATCATCTGGACTATCTAAGGAATGGAACGGACTTCCGGCTTTCTTGTTTCCTGAGAGATACAATCTTAGGCTTTTCAAGGTCATAAGTTTCTTCTAGTATCTTCTTGGTGAATAAGTATCTTCTAGGTCTGTGTGTTTCATCTTCGATCACATCGTCACTCACCATCAAGTGAGGTGGTGGTCAAACGCGGACTTATTCACGTTAATAATAAAATCAAGACTCCCTTAACCACAACTAGCCACAGACCACGAAATAGTGCTCATCATTGCTCTTTGCAAGAAGTACTAATTAGTATAGTTTTATTCTGTGGAGGTGCTTTTTTCTACTATGGGACTTCTTCAGAACCTTTTCTTCATATGGAAACTGTAGCAACCAGCTAGCAACAGTAGCCTACCTTGTTTCCAGTGTGCTCGTTGCGGCTATTACCGTTTAGCGCTGACGAAGTATTTCGTATTGTGACCACCCGCATACCAGCGAAAACGTCGAAAGACGTGTATGGTATCTCGATGAAGCTGGTCAAAATGGCTATACGATCCTTAGCCCCAATACTTGCTGAATGCTTTAACAGGTGCATCAAGGAAGGGTCATACCCGACTGCGATGAAGATAAGTAAAGTATCCCCACTATATAAAGGTAAAGGCAAACGCGAAAGTATAGACAGTTATAGACCGGTGTCGATTATACCCGCAGTTGCGAAAGTGTTCGAAAACGGTTTGAGCACTCGGATTGTAGATTTCCTGGCATCAACGGACGCTCTCTCTGACCGGCAGTACGCGTACCGCGAGGGCCGGTCCACCACATCGCTGACCCGGGAAGTTGTGCGCCGCGTGCTGCAGGCCCGCGAGAATAAGTTGCACGTCGCGATCCTTTGCTGTGATCTGTCGAAGGCATTCGACGTAGCCGATCACGCTGTACTGGCTGAAAAGCTACTGCACTATGGTATGAGAGGCGCGTCGCATGCCTTGCTGACGGATCTCATGCGGAACAGATCGCAGACGGTGGTGGCTTGCGGTGGTACGGAAAGGTCCGACCCATTGAACTCGATTATGGGGGTGGCTCAGGGATCATCAGTGTCGAACATACTGTTCTCTCTGCTCTTGAATGATCTTCCGGATGCTGTGACTGAAGCAGAAATTTTCATGTACGCTGATGATGTAGCCGCAGTAGTGACAGCAGCCACGGTGGATCTTCTGGAGCAGAGACTGAACGATACGACCTCTCAACTGGCGAAATGGTTCAGGATAAATGGCCTGGCTCTCAATTTGTCCAAAACCCACTATGTTCATTTTTGCCTATCAGGTCACCAGACACAACAATTAGTAGTCAATGTGGAGGGTAAGCAAATTGACCAGGCCGATACCACAACCTTTCTCGGTTTTGAGATCGATCGGAGCCTGACATGGGAATCCCATATAAATAAACTCTGTCGCAGGCTGGGGAGCGCGTGTTTTGCCCTGAGCCGAGTCGCCAAAGTTGTACCTGTCGATGTGGTAAGGACGTGCTACTTTGCCACAGTCCACTCTCTGCTGCAATACGGCACGGAATTATTCGGCAGGGCTGCAGACTGGGAGCGCGTTTTTCGGCTGCAAAAGCGCGCTGTCCGTGCAGTCGCCAGAATCCCGCAGGATGTCTCCGCACGTCCGCATTTTAAGAGGCTTGGAATCTTGACAGTACCAGCACTCGTCATTTTTCAAGTTGCGGTATATGTGAGACTAAACCAAGCCTCTTACAAGACTCGTGCCAGCTCCCGCAACGGGCACAAGCTCGCGGAGGTGCCTCGCTCACTGGCGAAGTCGGATAAGTCAACACACGTCATGGGTCCAGCAGTATACAATAAACTACCAGAGCACATCGCCACTGCGCCCACTATGGGCAGTTTTAAATCACGGCTCAAGCGCTGGCTTGTCGAGCAGACGTTCTATAGCTACGATGAATTCATTGAATGTGATTATGTTTAATTTTAATTTTGATTGTTATTTTTTACACTGTGACATTTATTATTTATTATCCATGAATGATAATTTATTATTTTTATTTAATTTCTGTTCGACCTGTAATATGTATTACCAATAAACTGATTATGATTATGATTAAACTGCCAGCCCCGACTGATGTTACAGTGTTACCGTTATCAGGAGACTTGAGAGCCACCATCGCTTTATCAAAACTAAACATTCTAAGAACGACTCAGTTCCTGATTTGGCCTTCTCTACACATAACTTCAGGCTATCATTAGCCCATGTCAGGGGTCACCGAGTGCCCCAATAACTGACACTAGGGCCAGCTAGTCAGGCTGCCGACCACATTGTAAGTTCTATAGGTATCGTGCGAGCCGCGTGTGCGCATCCAACGGCGGCCTGTTATCGCCGCGAGAGGGCGCGACCTCTTCCTTTATCTCACAGCACAACTTTTTCTGTCCTTAAAGCTACCACATAGTCATACGCTCATAATTACCGATAGGTTCAATTTCATCTCAAGACATGCTTATCTAACCATACTGCGTTTTTTCCACACATGATACGAGTATGCCGTAACCTATGTAACTCTAATTTGCAGCTTCTTTGCTACGAGTAGGTACATAATTTAACATTGTACAATAGTTAGGTTTACTTAAATTAAAGAAAGTTCACGATCTGCACATCTCTGAGCTCAAATGGGTCGTTGGGGGGAGCACGTTACAAGAGGTCCTCAAGGGACTCTTCCTATGAGATTGCAGTGGTAAAATGTTACAGTAATTTCTCTGTAATTTTATTTTTGGATCATCGCCTCGATAAGGAAAATGTTAGGTATGGTTTCCTTGGAAAACTTTTTCTAGAATAAACAAGGTTCCTCAACAACGCAGTAACACAATGTATGTGTCCAAGTTATGCACATACGAGTATGTATGTACTCGTATGTACCTACATTTTGCGAGGAGTCGGCGGGTACCTAGGTAGGTACCCGCCGGCTCCTCGCTTCGTAACGCGACAAGTGTGAGTCAATCCAAACGAATTCATTAACTTAATCAGAATTCCACAATAATGGAGCAATCGGCCCATTTGCCGCAGATTAGCGCATAGTTGCAACTGGTTCCGTACTAACTGTTGTTGTTGCCTGTGACACTGGTTCTTCAAAGTGTGTTTGTAGATCGACCACTATACATACATAACTACTGTGGTAAGTGAGTAATTTCGTATTGTACATAAATTAGCCACGCAGGCGTTTTCACGACTTCAAAACCTACATTGTTCAGTTTGTGTTACTTCATTACTTGTTATCAGACCAAGTTAAACCACAGCGAACACAAGTGTGGTCATAAATATCTAGATTCTCAAACATGATTTATTTAGTATCTTAAACCCTTTTGTGCACCTTATAATCATTTCACAATAACAGTTAGTAGGCCTTTCTTCGCTTACCCACCGTATCCCTCACACCTCACGAGCAATAAGCATTCATACATTTTGCCAGCGTCGTTGCGTTTGATTTCCTAAGCAGGTAATCTATAAATATGCATTCACCAGCTCACCTGTACTGCCTACTTCGACCGCACAGATGGATCAACAGTTACTACGTGCGACTGCGCCTGTTGACACTTGCAGTGATTTTTACAATTAACTTCACTTATTGTTCTTTATTGCACCACTTATCGTAATTGTGCCAATTATGCAAAAATATGTTATCTCTTTCGCGCTTCTGTTCATAAAGTTTTTATTTTCCTCGAGTGAATGGTAACGTGATTACGTTCAGACCTGCGCAGACGGCAGACTTCGAACTTTATCTCGTTCTGTTTTCCAAACCACGTACAGTATCATCATCATCAGTAGATGTACAAATATGTCGAGAGAATGGTAAAGCTCTGGTTAGAATTAGATTACATTACAAATCAAAATAGAAACCGAGAAAACTCATTGAGTCGGGGTCTGAGCCCGCGGCCTCAAGATTGCGAATCGGCTGTTCTCCCACTGAGCTACCACACACCTAGCAGTACCTAGCACACATTTTTTCGTAAAATACGTAGCGAGTAGATATAGTGTAGGTATAGGTAAACACTGCAGTTCACATTTACACCCGACAGGGGCGCTGTCCCTTTTTGCATATCTCTTCTCTTCTCGAATTCTGGCTACATTTTTTACGCTAGCTATACAGAATGCTCGCCCCAGCGGCTATACTTACTATAAGTAGAATGTTTTACGTGTCTCTTGTCAACATGTCACCGGCCCTCTTCGACCCTCTCACCCGCCGGTAACCAGCGGAGGGCTGGACGCTCGAAGTGACTCATTAAAAATCAAACCACAGTGTACTTCCCTTACTTCACAATAAAAGACTCATCAACACAGTATCACCAAAAATTCCCTATCGTTAACGGCTTTCATGTTGGTTAGGTCATGTACCTACCCCAAAGTGAGTATAGGCCTCCAACCACAAAAGACGCACATCCTCACGGCACTGTGTGACGTCGACCAGCTGTCGGCCAGCCAGCTTGGCTGGTATATCTTTCTTTACAGGCGGTGTCAGATCAGCGATGCTTACGTCGCCGTTACACATAGTAGGTACCTACTTATAGCTAGATATTCCTAGAGTATGCTAATTCATACTCGGATGAAACCTATCCTGTTATTTCTAATATAATAATTATTTCTTGTGCCTGCCCGCAAAATATTCAATAATTTTATCAGTCACGTTATTTGATACAGTTTATCTCTTGTTTATTGGTAAAAAGTTGATCATTGAACTGTGCGAAATAAACGACAGATTTTATCAATAAATGTAATGTACCTATATTTAAAAAACTTGTATCTAAAGATTTTTTTATTTTATTTATTGCATGCTCGTTTGCGAGGCACGACTAATTACATAGTGACTTATAGACATTAAGACACCTAGATTTCATTTGAAAATGTATTCTCAAAAAAGAATTTGAATGTGTGATGATGATGAATGTACGAGTATGCTTAGCTTGCTGAATTCCGATAGTCCCTTCGCTATCAGGCTTTCGATATATCTGTCACTTTGTCGTTGTCGCCCTCCGCCGCGACACCCCGCGCGAGGAAACAAGTCGAGGACTCTGTCCGCCGCCACCCGGGAACATGCTGTCACCACAATTATTGATTCATGTATACGGGAGTTGGGGAGTACATGAACTTTCGACTATTTTATTTTGTCATATAAATGTAGCTATGCAAGGCTATATAAGCGGTCAAGTTTTTTACAATCCATCCATCATTAAAAAAGAAATAGGTAGGTACTTTTGCTAGGGCGCGTCGAAAACCTTAGATCTATTTATTGAAGAAGTCATAGAGAATTCAGGCACTTAGGTATCTGTATTTACATAGGCATAGTAATTTTAGTCAACCTTTATGTGTTTAGCGGCTGTGGTGGTTTTATGTACAAAATGCATCGATATACGATATACTTGTGAGTAGGTATAAACTTTACACAAAACAATAATGAGACCATAAAACGAAGTCAAGGTACTGCACGGCTCCGTGTATTGGAGCCCTGTTGGACGGGCGCAGCAAACAACAGCGATAACGAAGCTTATCGAAGCTGCTACTATCGGCCACAGAAATAGACCAATATTTACACGAGCGGCGGAAAATAACGAACTGCCAGATAACTGGCGACCTGCGACCTCTTCGCGCGTCCAGCTCGAGCGCAATCCAACTTAGAACTTAACAAGCATAGATGAGAGCGTATTTTAGGCCAGTAATGTGTCGGTGGCGATAAGCGGACCCCGGCGACCCGCCGCTTCTCGCAGCGCTATCTCAAGAACGTCCCGCGGAGGTCGCGACGATAACTCCCGATACGAATTATTGAACGCGCTCCGACCTAACTGCTCCAATATGTCCTCTCGAGTATCTCTCGCCCGGTAATTGGAACAAAACAAGTACAGTCGTAAAATATCGATATATCTCTTTGATTAATACTTACTGGCTCCGACAGTTGCACTAGCAGTAACATTAGATAACATGGCATCGTTTGAGGAAACTAGGCTCCTAAATGCGGTCACATTAAATATGACTCCAATTCTGCAACAGACCGATGAGTGCGCTTGGCAACCGCACGGAGTTTTCCTGAACAGATAGTAAGTAAATGACACACGAGCTTCTAAATAAAGCAAAACATAATTATTAGTGCATCGTAGCTGATGTGTAATGCAGCGTAATCAATGCTATTCTGGGAGCTATTGTTCGAATGATGAGGGCTTATTCGAGTCATGGGTATTTGCACTTTCTACATTATAGTAAGAGGGGGAGCGGGTGTGGGGGGGCAGGCGGCGTGCACTTGACCAAACACTGGATCTGTGTCGCCGGCTCCGGCCCGGGCCGGGCCGGGCCGGGTCGAGCCGCTCCTCACACACCGTTACTCCAGTTTGCCGAGCAAACACCGCGACTTGCTCACTCACCGGAGCGCTGGCTCTGGGGGCGCCCTCGCAACACCTAATCAATAATACTTATTGAATGTTATTCGCTTGTAAGTTGATTTAGTCCGTCATAAAAGAAAAATCCTGAAACTTCAAAAATCGACGACTAAAATCATATTCTACAAACTAAACTTTGACACTAACGACAATCACAACCACTCAACCTTCACAACAACCAAGCAATCAAGCATTTTACTATCATAATTCTAAAACCGGAACCTCACTGTTTTCTATTTAAATTCGAATACCGTCTGCCATTTCGTCGTAAAACTGGCTATCAATTATAATGTTTAATAACAAAACCAATTTGCAGTAAATAACGACGGCGGCCTCGGCGAGCGAACTAGTCGGTACTTCGGGTACATTATTTAGGGTAAATAGTGATGAAAAGAAGATACAAAGCATAATCAAATGAGCATCACGATTTGTCTGCGCCAGTCCCAGTCTTAAGAGCTTCCTAGAGCTTCAGCTTTAAAAGTTCTCCTCGCTGCTCTACCCTCGCTGCGGAGAATACCAATTGTCCTATAATTAACTAAGCCCATGATCCAACGTGACTAAGCGGGATGCGTCCTAGAGACAAAATCTAGACTGTATAATGATTATAGTATCGAATCGATTCGAGCGCTAGCGGTGTCAGGTGAATATTCTGAGACAGGTTTTGCTGCGTCGTATGTTTGCGCACAAACATACGAGGCGGCGCGGCGCGGCGCGGCGGAGCGGCGACAACGCGGCGGCGGCGGTGGTGGCAGTGTGCGCACATTTCTAGTCTATAGTCTACTATTAATTAGCCTCGACTATTTTTAACTGTAATTATGATTTGCCCGCTTAATGCCACGTAATCTTTTGTTCTGGAGCTCGGTTGCTCAACGCCGCCGGTCGCCCGCTTTTTTTACGCTTGAGATTCTTTTTACGAGTCATTGTAATGTATTTATTCCAAAAATCTCATAATAAATTATGTACATCATAATCTGAGTTTTTGTTAAAATTATTAAGTAACTGGGTAGGCTCTAGCAGGCAGGCAGGCGTCTACAGCGCCACTTCATAATCGTGCTATAATTGTTTGCTCGCCTCGAATATTTTACCGCAATACTTACATAATAGATTTTCGGCTTAAGCGATATATCCCTAATTATAGAGTAGGTATACCTATATAGAGCAAATCAAAGTAAAATCAATTAATCATAGACAAAGTTTAATAACCTGTACCGCGTTAGCTAGTACATTGATTAACAATAGTCGGCGTGTGCTTCTCTAGAAATTGCAAGTGTTATCTCGTTAAGCACACTTTCTTCGTATTCAAAAGCTCGGGTTTTGTCTCGTCTTTGTAACAGACATTTTTATTGCTTTGGGCTTGAGCATTTCATTGATGACTTGCATTTTAATATCCCCCCCCCCCTCACACACCTTCATCGTTTGCTTTTATTTATTGGTACCTATCGTCTTTTTTCTGGGTGATATGACATGTATTTAATACTTATTCATTACCTGCGGAGGTCAGGTCGGTACAGATGAAAATAAGCGTGTATTGCCAACTGCCAATCGATCAACAGTCCAATTCAAATGACCACATTGACTTTCAAATGATGCCCCCCCCCCTCCCCCCGACCCCAGGCTGCGCCTGCGTCGCCCAAGTTCAATGCTAGCTCCTACATTATACGTTCCTACAAACAGCATGTACTTCAAAACGACCATTAACATGTTTGTATAATTCACAGATCTGACCGTGTTGCTATGCGCCGCGACTTTAGGGCTGCCCCGACGCTTTTGAATACCTTGGAATTTTCATACAATACTAGCGGCCCATCCCGGCGTCGCACGGGTGGACATTGTTCTGAAAAAAGATTTTCCCGCTTTTATGTTGAAATTTTTTCTGAATTTTCTTTGCTATAAACCTCACGGAGCCCGAGACCTTTCCAACGAATGCAAAACCGTGGAAATCGGTTCGTGCGTTCTGGAGTTATAGCGTCAGGAAGGAAAACCCGACTTATTTTTATATAGTAGATTAAGGAGGGGGGGTGAGGGGAGATCTAAACTAATAACACTCGTAATAAGGAACATTTTAAACGAAGATACGATAGCTCTGGATTGGAGAACCTGCCGCTCTACTTTTGTATCAGCTATTCTAAACAATTCATTAGATAAAAGAATCCTACAGATAGAAAATATAGATTTATAAGAATACAGTATAGTGACTTAACAAGAGCTCTGATGAAAAATAAATTATAAATAAAAAATTTAACTGCAATAGAAAATAATCACAACAAATAATGTGAAGGCAACCTTACCCACGTTACTCGTATGTGGCACCCAGTCTTTATGATAATGTCGCATAAATAAATAAATTGTCTCGGCGACATTGCCCAAATTTCGGACACGGCTTCGGATTTGAATTTCACTCCATTCCAATATCTAATACTAGTCGGTTATAATAATAGTCGAACCTACCGGTATTTCCTGTTGTCGCTCGCGGCCGCTGTAGGCACTCGCGAGCGAGCCAGGCTGAGCCGAGGAAGCGAGCCAGGCTGAGCCGAGGAAGCGAGCCAAGCTGAGCCGAGGAAGCGAGCCGGGCTGGGTATGCGAGAGTGGAGCTGGGGCTAGGACTCTAGTCTTGCGAGTGAGATCGGTCACTACGTCGCTCTCATTAGAACTGTCATGAGAGTAAGACTTGCGAAAATCATCTCGAGTGCCCAAGAATAGTGTTCATGGGCCGACCCCAGGCGGCGCGGCGCGGAGATCTACCGACCTGCTCATCCGAGATCTAGTTACCTTTTTACCGTTGCGATTCTATTCGTCTGCGTTTCATCTTCGACTTTTTACTTCGCTTTATTAGCTCTTGTAGTTCTCGCCCGTTGTCAATAGAAATCAAGATGTGTAGAGAATAAAATGATAGTGATTAGTGAAGGCTATTTATAGTGGCGAGTCGTTAACCTTCGTGTTCCGATGTAGTGTTATCTCGCGCTTCCTGCTCGCAGCGCGGGGCGCCGCCGCCGCGCCGCGCACATGTACGAGTAGGTACGCTGTGCCGTGCCTACACACCGCACATTTTATGCATTATTGTTGCTCGTTGAATATTACGACAAACATTTAAAAATATTTTCGAATGTATGTAGATATTTGCAAAGTTAATAACGAAACAAACAAACGAAATAAAATCGACGATTAGCTCTTAGTTTAGTTTGTTTGCCTAAAACAGTTTCAATTTAGCGGCATTAGTATAATATGTCTACTTCTATGCAATATTTAACATACTTTCTGGTCATCATTATTAAAACAGATACAATTTTGAGCACAACCACCGAACCAGAACCTGTTCCTCAGCAGTCAGCACCCGTACTAAACAGCTCTATGTTGGAACTGCATAAATTTGAAACGATCACGAGTTATTATTGCCACAATTTAAAATTGCTTAAATTTAGATTTGATAAAAATTTATGACAAAAGTAATAGTGATAAGGTGACATTGTTAATATGTTTCGTCGTTATTTTAGTTTTTTACAAATGGCTTTGCCTGAACGTGAGTGGACGCTTGCGCCGCGACGAGGAAATAATATATTATAGTTATTTTTTTGTTCGCAGTTCGCACACGGAGTTGTTCCACACTCGTGAACGGCTCATATTTAATTCATTCATAATTAAATAATAGTAGCGACGCTCGCCGCTCGTTTGAATTTAAATTGCGTAAAGTCAGACATTGCCGAGGAATTATAAGCATTATTTATACAGAGCCGGGCGAGGGGTGCCCCCGAGCGTGCTCCGCCGCGCCGCGCCGGGTCCCGGCGCTGGGATTCATTCATGAGAAAAAAATACCTATGTAATCAATTGCAGATTTTTATTGGAATGAAACACTTAGTGTGGACTTCGGAGGCCAAATGAGAGAGATCGAATAATTCAGTAATTCAGCCGCGCAGGTGCGTGCGCCGGCCGGCGACGCGCGGCGTGGCGGCGGCTGCGCGCTGTGACGCAAAACCTTAGCATTCGAGTTTTTCATTTAACAGCCAAGGGGCCAAAGGTATCCGTGTAAACTGACACTCTTCCACCATTTTACATTCGAAAAACAGCACCACAACGTTCTATCTAGGTACATGTTGTTACCTGACTCGGTGTCATTGTGTTTTTGAAAGCACCTACAATAAGTTTAGTAACAAGGTCGCACAATAACTATTCCACGCGTATAATAGTGGTTATAAATTACCGGTAACCCAGTAACCGCGTCCAGGAAACGGCAACCCTTTTATCATAATTATATTAGTTATAATGGAATGCCATCAGTGAAGGCGTCTATTAAATTAGCCCCTAGTTGGGAATGTCCCAATTCCCCGCGAGCACACAGGGCGCGGCGCAGGGCGGGCGGGGCGGGCAGGGGCGGGGGCGGCGGCGCCCACCTGTGGCCGGCGACCTGTGGCGCGCCCTAGCCGGGCTACGCTCGTAGCGCTGCAGAGGGGTGAGGCGCTACGAAATGTTTGTTCCTTGTTCAAATCTTATCATTGCTTATCTTTAGAGATAGCATTTATACTTCCTTTATCTTTAGCTTCTAAACAATAGTTCTCCGTTTCAATTGCTCGTAATCTCAGTTAAGTTACGGGCTACAAGTTCCGATAAAATTGAGCAAAATAAAAATTCAGCATCTCATGTCAACTGTCAGTGTGGCACCGTTTGCGAGCAAGTATAAACTCAAGGCTAAACAAAACATACGATATCGCTAAAAACGCCCGTCCGAGGTGTGTCTCAAATACATAGGTCACTTTGTTAACCTTTAAACTGAATAAATCATGCAAACCCATGCATTATTTAAGGGCAAGCATACATTTGGAGACTTTTTTGGTTTACAAATGGGGACCGATTTATTCGTCGAGTGGAGCAACAACGAGCTGTTGATCGCGGCGGGCGAGGTCGCGCCGCATCTGCAAGTCATCGCGACTCGCCGCTACTCGATTCGATACAACACTATTGTTACATCGAGACTTGCACTCTTTAATAATACGCCAGCACAATAATCAAAGACGTCAGTGGGCCAGTAGGGTGTTTAAGATAAATGACGGGTTTTTGGCGGGAACGTGGAAGAGACATGTTGCTTCATTTTGTTATTTTACTAAACTTGTGTAATTTTGAGTGTTAATGTTTATTTTAAGTGGGGAAAATAACCATTAAGTGCTTGAGGACGTGCACGAATGTGGGTAAATCATAAAATGCAGTGAATCGTGTCATTCCGTGTTGCTTCCAAAACTCCTTAGAAAAGCCTCTAGTAAAGTCTCCACTACTTTACTGGGGCACGTACGTACCTACTCTATCCACTTGACACTGGCTAAATTGTGGCAACCCCGCAGAAGCCATTAACAAAAATTGAAGTTGAAGTTGAAGATAAATGACCATTTACTATTGTGTTGAGACGTCTCAACTGATTGATCACTCCAAGGTTAACTTAGTTCATAAATATTAACTACCTTTGAATTGTAAAGTGGAATCCAGAATCACCCTCTTAGCGCCTGCTTGTGTTTTAATTTAATTAAGAGACTCGAACTCGACCCTAACAGATCAGCAAAGTTAGTTCCAATCAATGATTGGCCATAGTGAGCGACCCTTACAATTTATCAGTGTGGCGCCCCGATTTTAGCAAACATTCGTGACAGAGGATTCAGGTCAATCGAAGGCCTTTGAAGCCTCAAACTCTAACCATCCTACTAACCAGTCATTCCAAACAATAGTCAAGCAAGCTGTGTCCTGTGAGACGGTGTCCAGCGGCGAGTGAGACGCGCGGCGCGGCGCGGGCGGTGTGCGGCCGCGTGCGGTGTCCATCCATCAGTTATTAGTATGATTAGTTTGCGAGGGAGCGGCGCTAGCTAGGGCTGTCTCCGGCCTAACGCGCTCGCAGCACGCGCTCGCAGCCCTGCCAGTAGGGATGCCGATAATGAGTTTGCCTGCTATGTTGGAGCCAGTTAGTCCAGTTACGTAAAAGATACAAGAATAGCTATTAAAGTAAGCAAAGAGGAAAAGAGAGAATATAAGAGTGGTAATTATGGACTAACATGTCAGAATGACTAGCGCATTGAAGCGCCCCCGATGACTATCGGTACAACGATGATGCACTCACACTCCTGTGGACCTTAAGAATATCTGTCTCATGCAATTCGTAAACCTGAGTGATCAGCTAGTTTGAGTGCGCAAGAATAGGGCCCGAGTTCGGAAACTAGAGAGTATCAGCCCTACAGTAGGCTGCGAGAGGGGACGATCCCTGCACTGTTTCATATTTGAGGTGAAAAAACGCGTTACAAGCCCCCCCCCCCCCCCCTTCTCGCCGCGCCCCCGCGCCCCGTGCCTGCGCCGGTGCATGTTAATTAAACATCGCCTTGTACTGTAACTTACGAAACTACAACTGTTATTAATTGGTTTTCACTTCTCTGGTTGCACGGCTCAGCGCACTCTGACGTCATCACAATACTATAATTACTTCATGCCTCTTGAAGCTAACTTTTCGTTCTTCGGAGTTGATCATTGTACTAGATACTCGTATTCGTTACTATTACATTTTTCAACGGAATACCTACTTACGAAATGCTGAAGCTTTTTTAGGTGTGTAAATAACCTTCCTAAATTAATAAACCCACATCTAAGGCTAGTGTAAAAAGATAATTTATTAAAGTTAAGGAAGTTTGTTTTAGGAAGTTTTCTGAAAATTAATATTTTAACAAATTTAGTTGTGTTACAATTAACAAACAACAAGATGTAAATAGGTATGTTTCGACTTACAATAGTTTTTATAGTCATCACGACCTACTCGTATATCTAGGTTATAAAAACATAATAATGCTATGAAAGTCTTGCAATAAGGCAGTGGCGTCGCGCCGAGTCCGCGTAACCCGAGTCACTCGACCAGCGATACAGTTTTTGTGGACGCGCCGCCGCGAGGAGGTTTTTATCACATCAGCCATACATATGGGGTTTTTATTGCAGTAGATTAATAATTAAAAACTGGTTACAGTCCGCCTCGTCCTTGCGATGATTCGCCAGCGCCGCGCCGCCGCCGGTCAGCTCTCTCCATGCTTGCTTGGTCCAAGTACAGACCTTTTTGCCAGCACCTCAACATATTAATATCCATTTCGAGGTGCTGCCTATTGCTGTACTAATGTTTAGCAAAACAGAAAATTTCATTAGAATAAGTACTTACACATTTTCTTACTTCTACTTACCTACCATAATACGATTCTCAAGATATGCCACTGAAATTATACCTACGTGTACTCGGAGAGATCTCCGAGGGCGCCACTAGTCGCGAGGCGCGGTTCTCACGCGTGCTCGCTGCTCGCTCGTCTCCGGTTACAGCTCGAGACTCCGACTCAGAATGTTACCTCAGCATTTTTGTCTCAAGCAATATAAACTATATAAAACTATCTATGAAAGCGGATCTATTAACTTCATGAACTACATGATGCGTTCTATAAAGATACGAGTGTATATACGAATATGTACCTATATGTTGGGATGTTTGGATGTTTGTTTCTCAATCACACAAAACTGATTCGAGTGAAATTTGGTACAGAGGTAGCTTATACCCCAGATTAACATGTAGGCTACTTTTGAATCCTGGAAAAAATTTAAAGAGTTTCTGTAAGATTGCGGGTGAAACGACGGGGTGCAGTTAGTAATATTTTATTTGAATAGCCCCTTATTCCAAACCCTTATAATATGTTAATTGTTCAATGTTCCGGCGTTATTACAGTGCCATAGAAGGTGATGTCAGTCCTAAAAACCCATTTATTTGGCGCTCGTAATTAGCAGCGTATACTGCGACAAGCGGATTCAGGCCCTATTCTGGCGAGTTGAATATTATCTCGGTCACTGTCGCACTCATAGGAAATATCATGATAGTGACAGTGGCCGAGATAATCTCGAGCGCCGCCGAATCGGGTCGCTGCTCAGACACGCAGCCACGCCGCTAATAAGAATACCTACGTTTCAGGAGACCTGCGAAAATTGTAGGACCAAGTGAATTTTGTTATGCTTTTTAATTTTAAATGCCTTTTTAACAGTTAAGACCCAAGTCTCCCGATGTAGGTAGATACGTGTTAAGCCAGAAAAAAAAACTCCAAAATAGTGATTTCAAGACATGAATATTATATCGAACATAATTCCATAGGTGATATAGCATTCCCGGACTCGTCCATTCATCAGTGATGCCCTTTGCTCAGCTATCGTCACGCGACTCGCGCGCCGCTCCACCTGACTATAGCTAATTTACTATTATTATTATTATTGTACTTCGTATTTAATAGTTGTTTTATAAATTTAAACTTTTAAACTTTGCTTCTTTCTAATTATCTTTAGGTACTAGTACTAGTATGTTAAGCCCTGAAAATGTAATACTATTTTGGACAGTCGTGTAAAGAAATTCTCGTCCTAATTAATAATTTTACGTATTATAAATTCATAGTAAGTTTGTTTGATACATTTTCACACCATCTTGAAATTTTGCAAATACGTTTTAAAGGCATTATCATTATAAGTAAAACCACGGGCGCAGCTAGTCAATCATAATTTTTACAACAATGAATTAGTTGCGATCCGTTATCTAATTTTCTCGAACAGCCGCGATCCGATAACAACATTGAGCCGCCAACAACGAACGTCGAACGTATTAGCAAAACTGTGGCAACAGCATGAACTGGCACCGCCTCGTCTATCCGAGACACTTTCCACATTCGCTCGAAACCGCGAAAGTCGCACTATAGGACCCGGCTCGCATTTCGATAGCGCCTCGAAATCAGAGCTACAAATATGTCCCCGTCAGCATGAGACGGACGTTTTAAATTCGACCTACTCATCGCCAGCACAAACCTGATTATTCAATTCGATTGATTTGGTTTTTAAATGATTAAGTTATTGTTTTGTACAAAGATATTTCAGAGTTGAAATAAATGAAGTCACATTTATTTACCTATACACCATCCCATCGATAATTGTGAAAGTGAAATACTTTTTGTCTTATCATAATAAACAAATTGTAAGCTGTAATGAAATTTGTAATTTTACAATTCTCTAGACAGACTGAAAAAAAACCACCGTTACTTTGTTAACTGTAGCATTTATATTGATATTATTATGTACCTACTAGTTGCGCCAAACGTGAGTTAGTGATGCTAACGTGACGCCCGACGGGGCGGCGGCGGGGCGGCGGCGGGGCGGCGGCGCGACCGCGTGCTGAGGGAGCGCCTAGTGCCCCTCGGCTACCAACGCTGCAACTTTAAAGAATGGTTTTACCAACATGGTGTTTTTACGAGCTCCACATTCGTCACAGGCATGTACGTATTGTGCCCATGTCCTTGTGAGCTCGATGGGTGTCGGTTCCCAGCTGAAGCTTCCGTCGTCGCTCGCCGGCGGCCGCTCGCGGGTTATCGCGCGACCTCTTATCACCCGCACGCACACACGCACCGTTGCACGCACACGCGTGCACCCACAGTACGCACGCGGTACACATGTAGGACAGAAACGGGTCGAGTATGTCGCCAGATGTAATTAGAGCAAGAAACGCTTTATTGTCAACCATCCTTCGCTCATCGGCTATCGTTTCCTGTTCGTCTATGTAGAAGGAGATTTATAGAGCGATCGATCACGAGCATCGCGATCAATTCCCGATCCATCATAAGTAACAAGCGAGCGGGTATCGGGCGCGACGTGTGTAAATCAGCGCTACAATGTGCGGCTGGCAGATAGCCCGCGAGCGCCGCGCCGCGCCGTGACCCGCGCTCCGGGTCGCGCACACGCACACAGACACACACCACACTACTCACTCGTCGATGTACAATTTAAATACGCTACTCCACATGTTGCATACGCGATATCGTATAAGTGGACAGTCACCGCAAATTAATCATGTCATTAGCGCGGTTTGACCGTTCTAAAAATACTGAGCGTACAGAGTACAGAGTAAGTCGTTGTTCGACCGACTCGTTGGTTTCTCTTCGAATTAGCCACGATTACGAGTCAAGTGTGCATCATGTGGCGCGACACACGTGCTCGCCGCTAGCGCGTTACGCCACTTTACAAACCAAACATACACGCCGGATCACTTTATGTAGATAATTACTTTATTCATTGTACGAGTCAAATTCACACAAACATTAGTGATTGATAACTACTACTCAGCTACGCCCTCCTTGTTTACCTCTATCTTATTCGGGCCATTTACTGGGTTATGAATTAGGTAGTCTTAAAACAAGGTACAGACTATTTTCAAACCAAAAAAACAAAAATTATAAAGTACTTAGTTCGATCCAGTCTGATGCAGTAGGTATCTAAGGCATGGTGTAACACATGGCAACGCGTGGCGTGTGGTGTGGTGTGGTGCGGCGGCGCGTGGTGCCGAGGAGGTGCTAACTGATGTAATTGCCGCCGCCAACAGCAGCGGGTCAACACTCTCCTGCGCCGGCCGCTCCGGTCCCCGGCGAGGCGACGGGGCGCGAGCCGCCGCCGCGCGGGGACCAGGGCTTCGGCCGCCTTTAGGAGATACCTAGACTACGTGTCTTTTCAACGTTCTTAGACTTTCTCATAAGCGCAACTCATCAATTTAATCTTAATCATAATTATTTCCTACTTCAACAAATCGTTATTTTATTTTTTTTTATTGATAAAACAATAAACAGCCGGATGCCACTTTTCTAGTAACTGTTATCGTATTTAGTTGGTAGGTATGATGTCGAGCAGCGGTGGTGACTGCATGTAGCCAGGCAAAAAACACGTGTGTTAACGTACTCGTACGCTGGCTCAATTCAAACTTAGCGTTTCTTTTTATTCGTATAACGTTGTTTGTTTTCTCAGCATCGGCTGATAAAGTGTGATATGCTACCGGATCTATAATTTTTTTTGTGTTTATAGCTGTCAAAAATGTCGACTATAATTCACTAAATAGTTTGTCAAACATGGTCGAAAAAATTGTGATTCGTGCTAGACTTAGTACCGACTCGTACTCAAAGCACACTAACAACAGTGTTTCACTGAAATAAAATATAACAGGAAGATTTTTTGAACTACAATTTTGAAGATTCTGTTTCGCTATAAGATACTAATGTAATATTATTAATAACACACTTAGCACTACCATCACACTAATAAGTCCATTTGCCTCCGAAGTTTGCACAGTTTGCATACTACAGAAGTAGAACAGGTACATTGCATCCTAAAAAGGGGGAAGAACTAGAAAACTGTCTCTAAGCCCGACGGCTGTAGCTTGTTTGAATAGGTAACGAATAAAATCATTAAAGAGAATATTGGCTTTACAAACGCAATAAGGCGATCAGCGTAAAACAGGTTTCTTATTTAAAAGCAACGGGCGTAGGCGACAGATCATCGTTTACTTGTATCTTGTATCGCTAGAGAGCTCACACATGTGTAATACCGGATCTCGAGTCAACGTTTTCCTGCAGTTTTAGCATTCTTCCAAACCTGATTAGGTGAAGCTTTTTTGTGATGCAAATGTTTAGAGTTTTAGAGCATCGAGTGAGTTTACGAATTTTAATGAACGTGAAAATCAGATCCAACGTAGCGACCAGACCAGCGCTCGAGGAGAGTTCTGATGGAGTTAAAGAAACACTTACCATTATTATAGTCGCAAAGCTACTAAGGCCAATAATAAATTAAGATCATACCCAGTAACTAGAGGCTACATTAATAGGCTTTAAGCGGTGAAGAACAACTTATATTTAATTCTATATGTGAAGGTCATAAGTCGGGCCGCGGTCGCGTGCGGCGGCGACGGACATGGATCAGATAGCGAGCGGCGCGGCGTGGCGGTGGGCTTGGAGTGTGAATGATGATCCGCCGCCCGCCCTGCGCCGCGCCGGGGCGGGCGGCGGCGGCGGCCGGAATAATTGTCACAATAAACAGTCGGTAATGGAGTGGCGGCGGCGCGCCCAACGAGTTAATTAGTGAAATGACACCCCCCGCGCCCCCGCCCACCACCAGCCGCGCCCCGCTCCAGGGAGCCCAGCCCGGACACCAGCTACTTCATAATTTCGCCAACTGGCGCGCTCGCACCGACCCACCGGCGGAGGTACCGACACAGATACTAGAACTGCCGAGTTGGTCGCACCTTTTGATCGTAGTCGTTTTTATCGTCACGGACTAGGACTGAAAAGGGCACACTCGTTAAAGACGTAGGTAAGAAACACTCCAGTGGAGTGTGTGATTCCAGAAACGTAGGTATAATATATGTGAGGTATGTCTAACGTAATAATCCAGAGTCACCGAGTGTCTACAAAGTAGCATGCTTCATCCTAGACCGCAACACTAGGATTAGGTTAAACGCTAACTTATTATAGATTGAAATAGACTAATGAGTTTAGGATAATGATACAACAGAATCCACGTCACTAAATATACAAGCCCATTAAGTAATAAAGGTCTAAGTCGATCAGCAGTCAGGTAACGGGTAGGTACTCGTTGCTAACAAAGAACAATTAGGTTGACAATCTAATAATTAACTAATATCCCAAACACAATTAGCGACGAAATTAATGTGCTCTACTTTCAACAAAGCGATAAGAAAAGTCATAAATAAATGTTATCTATTCTTCAATAAATATGTTATCGGGGGCATTAGGTAAGCAGAATGCCATTGAGTCCAGAGACAAACAATTAGATATCGAGCTACAATGACAGCGTGTTCTCAGCGCAGCGCCTCTCATTAAAGCTATCAGTTTGTTTTGTGTTTCACTCAATTTATGGGAAACGGGCCGCAGAGCCCGCAGATAAGCCGATACGGACGACGATGACAACACAACGACGCGGTCGCGGTCGCGGTCGCGGTCGCGGTCGCCGACCGAGCTTGCATCAGCTTACCGATTATGATTTGAAGCATTCAGTGAAATAATGCTACGAGTAAGCTTACACATGTATTATTTTTTGATTGCTACTATTTTTCAAAATTTTAATCATGTTTGAATTAAAATAACCGTTAGGCATTTATAACTAACAATCCTTTTTCCTTGTTCTAGTACAGGTTATTACACCTATCTATACATACATACCTACCTACCTATAGATATTACTACTTACCTGTTTAAGGAATACGATGTAAATGTGGGGTCAAAAAAATAACTTTCAAACTCAACTCTTGTAAAAACTTCATTTTTCGTCAACTCTACCTATTGGTAGTCACGACAATACTCTGTTAAATGCTCCACATATTTCGGATGATCAAACAAACTTGAATTACATTCGGTTTGTTCGTTAATACAGCTGTAGGTTATATTATTATCGGTTGTCAGCCGCACACACGGACAATCAATTATCATACACGAACTCGGTGTCATGTGTGTGAGTGTACTCGAGTGTGCAGCTCACTCGGTGTCCATTTTTGTTGCATACTCGGTGATAACGCGTGACTGGCCTGCTGTCGGTTCGGGGTTCAAACCTCGGGTTAAACGAGTAAGTATGTTGTATTCGAACAGTTTCACGAAAATCTGAGCTGCACTTGAGTTCTTTATAATCGTGCATTTTGCTGGCGAATTTTTCATATATGTTTATAAAGAAACGTTCCTCACGTCACGATAGGTACATTATCTTAGCATTTTATTTAAATTAGTCTTTATAGATAGCGTTGAAGAACTCTACAGTCTTTTTAATCAATTTTCTTACAATCCCTTCAATTGACGAATTCCGTAACAAAATCTGATGACAGTCGAGTTGCTACAAGTGTGACAATTTTACCATCTGCTCTGTAATGCGACCCTTCGAATTATAACTCATTTTAATTTAAAATATAGTGAGCACGAAACAATGGTTAATATGATGATGTTTTAATTTTAAAAACAATCAATAACTTAGTATTTTATTCATATAGAAAAGGTGGTCCATAGCGGTCATTCATATGCCGCCTTTGACCGCACTCCAGAATATTATCACGCTATGAATTTGTCAATGCAATTTCGCAATTATACTTACTCGTATTACTGTAGCGTTTTATTATCCCTATCATTATTGTCGTCGCCGGCAGGTATACCTGAACATAAAACTGCAAAATTAGCCATTATTATCTATTGACGAAGATATAATTGAAGAAAGCACGCACAAGAAAGAGCTTCTAAAATAGCTCTGAAACAAGTTCTGAAGCCTGTTGTGTGTATAAGTAGTTCGTGTAGGTACGTGCGGTAATGGTGTCGGCGACAAGTGGCGGGGACCGGTCCCGCGCCGGCCCTGCTGTTCCGGGGACCGCTCGCGGTCGCGGCTCGCTGTCAGCTGATGACCGCGCCCAGCCCTGGACAAACCTCCGTTCAGTCTCAGATCAAGCAGAAAGCAGATATAGTGCTGCCTTAGATTCGGGCGCTACTTCAAACACATATCGACGCATACAAACTACCCTTATTAATACTTATTTTTCTTATCCACGTTCTCTGAGCAACTGACGTAAGAATTGACGATTGTTTCGGGCAGTTTTTATGCGTCAATATGTGCTTGAAGTATACGTACACAGGCAGTAGGGCAGTTTTTTTGGCTTCACGTGGATCTAAGGCAACACTATATCTGCTTTTAACTTGATCTGAGCGTTAAGTATACAAAGTAACGATGTTACCTGGGCGCACCAGTTGCCATCAATATTTGTTTCCATTGAGTACCTAGACATTTATCAGTTCAGCAGAAATGCAATACAGACAACTTGAAGAAGGTACGACAGTAGATGCTGTCGTACAGTTTATAGTTTGGCTCCAGTGCTTTATTTTAAAGCTATCTTTATTCAGACGGTTGTATAATATTTGAAATCTACTATAAGATGTCACATGCTACGCCAACGACTACAAGAAGAAGAAGCTTGTTGCGACAAGTATTTCGTAATCTAATAGCTAATATCTCATAAACCTACTGACCTTACACTCTCAATAAATTGGAAGCACTTATGAAGGATCAATCAAATATTAGATACGACTCATTCAAAAGCTATCAATAACATCCATCGTTCCAATAGATCGAGCGTTAAGCGACATAAGTACCTACCTTCCATTCACTAGCCAGCCCCGATCTGTTGTTTTGTTACATTTAAGTTGTATACAGGTATGTAATCAAAAGTTTGCAAGTTACGACCAAATATAATATACAAGCAGACGCTGATGAATTATTTCCACAGACGCTACGATCCTCGCTTCGCTCGATCAATTAGGAATGTTTTTGTAACTCCTATAGCTACCTACTTAATTTGTGATTAATATCGACGGAGGTTTATTAAGTGCGTTATCCACGAGTGTAATGATAACGGTGAATGTGGTTGCCGAATCATGGTGGATGGAGCTTTCACTGCAGATATTTGCAGCAGGTGTCGCGTGCATGTGTGTGTAGGGAGCAGGATATTCAGACGGTCAGCGCGGTACAGTTACGCGCGCCACTTCGCGGGACTCACGCCGTGCCGCGCCGAGCCGGGGCTGCGAGCGCTCTCGGCACCAGCGAGCTTTGACCTCCTTCGGATGCCATGCTCTGCACGAGTGAAGCGCCGTGTCCTAGCCTAACTACCTCCACACATGAAACAACTGTTTCAGATACAACGGCCTATTTAAAGTAAATAACTAGGTGCAGAATAGATAGATGGATTATAATACGTAACCTTACCCAGCTACAGTAGCTAAAATAACCAGAAGTGGCATAGAGTGCATCGAACATGACATCAATATTCAGATGATTTATTGCTTGCAAACTATGGGCACGTATAAAGCGGTAATCTTTTCAAATAAGATGGAACATAGTTTACAGAACCCATCAAAACTGCTGCGAGCTAGCGAAGTCGGCTAAAGTATAGGTAAAGAATTGCTACTTGGGTAGGTATAGAGTATATCAGTCATCTATGATATGTATCTAATCGTACCACTCACCCGTTCCCATTTCATAACAATCGCAAGATCTCCCGATCCTATCTAGACCATACGCTTATCGATAAAGAATGTCCTCGCTTCGTATTGAAGACCATAACATAAAACTAGATGGAAAGGTGCCTAGGTACGAGTATCTAAAAATAGCGTCGTACGGTACAAGTGGCCGGAGCCGGCGCCGGCGACCGGCCGCTGGAGATGGTATCTCCGATGATATTTCACAGTCTCAGTCAATATGTAGTTAATTAGTTGATCTGCTAATTGGCGACCGATGTACCGATTCACTTTCCTCGCTAACAGCCGCTAGCCGTCCGTCCCGCGCGGTGGAGCCGCCCGCCATACATCACGTTAACGATTAGCTATTTGTCATAGTTAGCGCGCAGGAAATGGCGCTTCGGACGCAAACGATAAATTCGTGAAATTGCTACGGATTCTCTCTTCTTGGCGTGTCAGCATAAATGTTTCTCTTATCTCATGTCAACATGAGTCCCGTTTGATCAATAGGAAGCTGCGGCAGCAGTCTTTCGGCATTATAGTGAGATTAAAAGTAGAGGCCGCAGACACGGCTCGATTGGAGGGACCTACTTTGCTAATTTTACTCGACTAGCAAATTTTTGGTTTGATTCTGCCTGCCCAAGCTCGAAGCCGCTGCAAATTTAACTTTTATAATAAAGATGTTCAGATCGTTTGGTAATCACACGCGGATATAATTTAATTAACTATAATTTCGCACATCGATCTTTATAACAGTAGTTATATCCGTATCAGTAGTAGTGCGCCAGATGTTCGGCGCCGTCAAATTCGCTGCGCGCAAGACGCAGGTAATTGCATGTAAAGTGAGTGGTCACTCGCATCTGGAGCCCTATTCTGGCAAGGGAGATATTATCTCGGTCGCTGTCGCTCTCATTAGAAATATCATGACAGTGAGAGTGACCGAGATAGTCTCGAGCGCCTAAGAATAGGGTCCCTGTCCGCCCAGCGACGGCAACGCATCCTGCTTAGAGACTGCTAAGTAATCTGTGGCGCGCTGGGAGGCTGCCTCGGGCCGGAAAGGCCGGTCACATCCTATCTAATCTCGTCTAGGGCTCAGTGTAGAGTTTTATATTCCACGTTTCTCCTAACTAGACTAATCAATACAGTTGAAAACACAAGAAGTTGCCTTCAAATGTTTACTTTCCGCAGGTTACCAGAGCGCAGTTACTAAATACCTACATACTTGTGTTATAATTTTTTAGAACTTTTTTTCAGATGGATCTCATTCCACTCAGATTCATGATGGGTCGTGATTATTGCTAGTTCAAGCCGATTATAACCTAGCTCTTAAATTATTGTTTACTCAGCACTTCATTCCATTATCAATTCTAACGGAACGCAATATAGATATGGGCTTTACTTATTATTGATAATCTTTCAACTCCACAATGCGTCAATTTACTTTATTCAAAAGGGCTCTATGCCACATTTTCTGCTCTGGTAACTATGCCATTGATTGAATTAGCTGTTACATGTAACATATACGTTCAATCACGTACATACGTAGGTACCTACCTAGGTATGCGTAGGTACATACGCAGCCTTATCACGACTTCCTACCTATAGGTAATAAAATACTATAGTATTTTAGCCTTTTATAACTTCACCAAGTAGCATGTGATTAGTCCTGATCTTCATGAAATTTTATACGCAAGCATTTCGAAGAAATTTTAATATGAATTTAATGTCTCTTTTGAGCAGAATCTGTCGAAAGTAGTGTAAAAATATAGGTTTTAAGCAGTCAAAGTTCGGGGCAAACAACAAGTTATAATCAAGGTATAAAAGTTATAAAATGCAATATTAAGTATATAATACATATGCTAAAATACTTTTATTTTACCATGTATAATATTGCATTTTATCATATTTAGATATCCCAGTATTAGTTAATTTGAATGAAGGTAGTGCACAAGGCCGTGATAGAAGAGCAGCGCGTTGATGTCTTTTGTTGAGCGCGCGGCCACTTGAGATTCATCTCGCGGCGCGCCCGTCACCGGCCGCGGCCGACGCGCCGCCGCTACCGCCCCGTTACGGGAGGAAATCCACCGAAACTGTATAGAGTGAGACGTTTGAAATATCGCTTTTATTTCTGTGCAGTTGAGTTTGATTTTGCTGAGTTCGTATTATTATTATAAAATTATGAATTCCTTGGAAAATTTTGAAGGGATGATTTTACGACACAATATCGAACAATGCGTTGCCAGTTCACAGAAAGTGTCTGTTTATTAAATCCTAGTATCGTGACTATTGCGGTAGGGGAACTTTAACTTAGAGGGCACTAACGGACCTCAATGAAAGAAGTCAATATTAAAATAAATGTCATCTCAAAACAAGCACAGAAGGTTGTGACTAAAAGTATTCTTGTATTTTTAATTAGACGCAATCGATGCGAGTGCCAGTCGAAGTGACTCTAAAATGTTTCTAATGTACAGTGATTCGACTAAACCAGTGTTTACGGTCGTTAATGGCAACATATATTTGAATGTTAATGCGCGTGCGCACCGACTGACGACACCGGAGCGCGTCTACCGGCGCGGCGCGGCGCACGCGGGACTCGTTCTAATAGGTCAGATTAAACCTACTTACTATGTAGTCATTAATGTTAAGAAATACAGTATTATTGATATTCAACGCACCGCTTATGAACTGCTAGTCCTAGAAACGTGAAATGTTGCGGGTATGTTATCTTTATATGATGTAGGCATCCAGAATAAAATAAGTTTGAGATATTCAACCCTTAAAGGGGGTGAAATAGATTGAAGCTTGTATGAAAACTAATTGCAACGGGCAAAGTTGTTTCGCGCGGCCACGCGAGCGAAGCCGCGAGCAGAAGCTTGTATGGTATATGTATAAAAGACTGCTTTAAAGTCGACGAATCTCTCGCAGTAACAAACGCAGAATACATCTCCTGTCCCTCTCACTCTTGTTGACTCAAACTTCGCAGTTTGGAAAATAAGAAAACCTGAATGGATCATGAAGCCATCGCGGTACACCCGCCGGATACCTACCGATTAGCGACATATTGACGTACTCGTATGTATTGTAGGCACCGGCGGCGCGCGGTGCTAGTGCTAGTGTTTGTATGAATGCGACACTCGCCGACTCGTCAGCCTTCATTAATTTGGAAAGATTATTCAGTATGCGACCCCGCGGCCGCCCGCACCCCGCACCCCGCCCGCGCCCCGGTGCCACCCGCGCGACAAATCCTAGCGTATCAATGTATTGTTCTGGCCGCATCGCAACGTACTAACTGGAAATATTCAAATAAGCCTTATTCAGTCAGCGGTTTCCCACGGAGTCGGCGCGGCCGCACCGCTAAGGCGGAGGTGCCTCTATGTATCGGCGAGCCGACTTATTCTACAGGAGGTCAAGCGTAAGGCCGCATTCCGATTGCGCAACCGATATTATTTTCCATTTCGTTTGTGAAAAGCGATTCCTGTAACTGAAAGATATCAAACTGTAGAAACATCCAGGTGGAATCGGTAATAGCGTAGGCAGTGTCAAGAATGTCACCCCGCGGTGTACCGCGGCGGGCTGCAGCGCACCTGCCGCCCGAGGAGGCTATTAATAGCTCGGGGACCTGCTTCGTATGGTAGCCGACTAGTTCTACGCTGGCCCGGCCCGGCCCGGCCCGGCCCCGCCCCGGCCCGGATCCGCCGCGCGACGCATGTTCGCCTCCAATTTCTCAATCATTACGAGTAGGTATGCAAAGCGTCTCCATTTGACGGTTTAATTTCAAACATTTATTTATATTTTATGGTGTCGTCGGCAGCGAATGGAAAAGGCCACGAAAGTAATCTCGGTTGCGTACATTTGCATAATAACGACAACTCGAATCGGCTGCAGCTCGCGACGATGTTGATCTCAATCTCGAGCTGTCAAACTTGATTCGATGTTAATTTCTCAATAAAATACCGTATCGTTATAAAGTTGAGCGAAAAATAAGTTTCGCCCACTATCACCGATAGATTGCTTTGTTAACTATTATGTAGGTAGGTTGATACTCGAAGCGTGCGCTACGTAGAGCTCACAGCGCTGCTCGGCAGGTGACCGCCGCGCCACGCCGCGCCGCAGTAAACAATAGGTGTTTGTGGAAGGCGGGATACAACAGACAGATACTCAAGTGAAATGGAAAGCTATTTGTCAGCACTCCGGGCACTCGTCCGCGCCGCGCACGTCGCTACCGACACGCGCGTGCGACACGCGCGTGCGACACGGGCGGCGCCGGGGCCGTGCCGGGCCGGGCCGGTGTAGGACGCGACCGATTTACCCTTACCACAGAATCCCTTACGAGTTTACATAATTATCACCGAAGTCGGAATATATAGATCAATGCATATTATAATATCATCACTTATTTGTCATTTCGTTTATTAGTATTAACTTATTTCTCAAGGTAATTCAGGTTAAATAGATTTTCTTACCCATATTCGACCCTCCATTTGTAACGTAACAGAGGATTGCTCAGTTTGATAAAATACCCAACTTAGCATATACTCGTACCTACTATGTGCCTAGTAAGTATATTAGACTTCATAAGTATTATATATCTTCCACTGAACACGTGAGCACGGTGACCACCGGTGTGTCTCGACCGTTCGCCATCGCCGATCATAGCTCGCGATTATCTCCCTCTAAAAATAGATAAACTCTTGTTCCCACCAGAAATTACGAACAAAAACACGCTGTGTGACGAAGTCTGACTACTATGTACTCGTTGTACTTAGATATTTACCGGATTTTTGTTCCGACCAAATCTCAAGCGAGCGGGAGCGAAGACAAAGCGTTACTTCGGCTATAATGATGGTTATGCCAAAGCACTTGCGAGCCTCACCTGTGAGTCTGTGAGCAAAGAATGAAAGTTATTTGAAATGTGCAACCGCAGCGAACGTGGTCCTGGGCCACTTCGATTGTCTTCATTACAGAATCTACAAGATTCGGGGTAAACCGGGAGAGAAAATTTACGTTTAACTTTAATTAAGTAGTTTGTGAATTTAGTTAAAGAGAAATCGATTAAATATTTTAAGTACCTACGGTAGGGGTTTTTTTACCCGACTGCCTAAGTAAGAGATATATTAGGGTGTTTGACTGTGAGATGTGTCTAAGGATAAGGTTTTTTTAGTCTGTTCTTATATAAAATCTCCTATCGCCTATTCGCTTATCCATTCTGGTTTGCGAATAAGGTTTATGTTACAGTAGGTATTAGTATAATATATAGTAGTTTGACTATTGGCAAACCATAGTTTGAACAGATTTAGCAGCCAACTAATGCTGCAGTGTGACGTGGACAGGACAACCTCGTGCCGCGCTGGCCGACGCGAGGCTCCCGCGCTACGCGGCGGCCGCGGGCGCCGCCGCCGGCCGGGGCGGCGCGGCGCCCCACGCTTGATTCATGTTTATGGTCCCACTGCATTCATAGCTAGATACTGCATTATAAACGGTACTCTCTTGTCTCTCATCACGACTTTAAATATAATTTCACTTTGTATAATTTCAGTTCGTTTTAAATCAGAAGATTAATATTTAGTTAACCTAATATTATATTTGATTGGCATATCATTATTTGAAACCCGCATTCGTTTCACATAATATACATATTTATTTATACTGATATTCATTTTGAATAATATTATTTACCACTAACTTATTTGATGCACTTCGAGAAAAGGAAGTTTTCATAACTTTATTTGTTTGCATTGTGTGAAATAACTTTCTCGTTACTTAGGTATGTTTGTGGCTTGGGGTGGCCCTTGGGCCGGCCCCGCCGCACCGTAACCTACTGTCACAGTGTCTGTTCAACAAACAAACTGTTTCTAATATATGTTTTAATATTATTTACCGCTAACTTATTTGAATTAAATATGAAATAAATATTGTACTATTTCAACATTAACGTAATCGTTGTTTTATCAAACATAGGTATGTTATTGGAAACAAAAACTATGTGAAAAGAAATTATACCAAACGATAGTTATACCTATAAAACGTTGCTCGTCCAAGTGAAATTATCATATGTTATGAGAAACAAGGGAGAACCATTATAAATTATGTAGACGGCTCACAAGGATACCGCGAGATCATAGCTTATAGGTCTCTCTCTCTCTCTATCAAGTTATTTAGGCGATGGGAGTTGCATGTTTGTTGATAAATAAAAACACTGATGTAAAATCAAGATTGTTTTATTTGCCAATATTCAACCTCTTTCTTTACAAATATATAAATAGGAAGTTCAAAATCATAGACTAATAGAATCTTGGTATTGTGCATTTGTAACCATGAATGTTTCTCCGCACATTTTGACTTTACATTGTTTCTTACATTTTAAAATCATTTTTGAGTTGGTGCTTTATTACAGTAATTTAAATATACCAGTACCGAGTACATACAGGGTTTTAAGGAAAGGGTTTGTTAATTTCGTCGAATGTCATTTACATTTTTCTATTGAACAGCCGAAATATTTTTTGTTATTTCAGGATTGGTCCATAGTAAAAGTTGTCCATAATGATGAGTATTTTGTGAGTCGTTTTCGATTTAGCATACCCTTTGCTTATAGCCCAGTCTAATGTGATATTTTTTTTTCAAACCATTTTTGATTTGAATAGAATTTTGAATAGAAAAGAAAGAAGGAACCGGTTATCACTTGACACACATTTCATTTCAATTCTTTCATTTCTTAATTCTTTCTCATTTCATTTTATTCTTTTCACAACATTTCTTAAACATAATCAAACTACACCAAGGCAAAATATTGAGAACAGGTACTTTTGGAGACATTAATTCTTAAGACTATACTTGCATCGATCATAAATAAATAAAATAAATAAAAAAAAGCTTAAATTTAAAATTAAACAAACCCCAACGTTGTAATGGGTGAACCGATTTTGATAAAACATGTCTTAGAATCACCGCTATAAAACCGGCTTAAAAAATATTCATTCAAATCGGTTCACCCATTTAACAGCTAAGGTGCCACAGAGCCCACAGACAGACAAACACACAAAGCGGTCAAACTTATAGCACCTCTTTTGTGTCGGGGGTTAAAAAAGAAATACACAATAGGTTTTCCTAACTACTATAAATCACTGAGTTTGTTTGTTTGTTACGCTTTCACTCCTTACTTACTGAACCGATCGTGATATTTTACACAAGTACGTTATCAAGAGAACAAAAAGGTAATAGGTGGTAGGTTGTTTTAGGTACTTTTCATCATCACCGTGCGGATGAAACCGCGGTGCGCAGCTAGTTTCTCATAGTTATGGTTCAACACTGAGAGCCGAGTCGGGCTCGTCATGGCTCGCTGCGAGGCGGCTCGGCCCCGGCCCCGGCCCCGGCCCCGGCCCCGGCCCCGGCCCCGGCCCCGGCCCCGGACTCACTCGGAGGCAGCTGAAGCTCCGCGCGCCGCCATCGCTCGCAGGAGTCGCGCCGCCGCTGCGCTCCCTCCCACCCGACGCTACACAAAACAGATAGGTACAGTAGTCAATCTACATACAAAGTACGCTCGAGCAACGCACACATAACACCGCTCACGGACACCATATTTCGGACCGGGTCGGGTAGCGTATTTAATTATTATTGGTTTAAGTATACTTCCGTGCTTCCTGTGGGCCTAGCACAACTTTGACGTAAAAATACATAGCGAGTTTTCGATAGAAAAGTGTACGCCATTTACACCCGTCAGGAGCACACTTGACAGTCGTAAATGGCGTACACTTTTCTATCGAAAACTCGCTACATATTTTTACGTCAAAGTTGTGCTAGCCCCACTGTTTCATTCTCAACAATAAGTCAAACAACCAGATAGGAGTGCCACTACCACGAGTTTTTGTGCACAAAAAGTGAAATACATACATATGTACATGTGATTGACTTCTGTACCTGTTTTGTGCTCCTAGCCCCCTACCAACAACGCGCACCATTCATCATAATTAATGGGCTATTATTACTTATGTTACGTAAACAATTACCTACTTACATTAAAGTTAGACACGTTTCAAAAGTTTGTGGGACTTTAAAGTACTTAGACAATACAACACTGTAATGCAATCAAATGCAGTCGCCAAGACTTCAGTGAGCGACCTGCTAGTCTCAACTCTCAAGCAATTGCATGTTTTGAACAGTGTACTTGGCTTTGCTAGCATTGGTTATTTTACAATTTATTAAATCTTTGTTATTTTATTTGTAGAATTTAAATAAAACTCTTCCTTTGAAAACATTGTGAGAAGTATCCCTACTTTTTATATTGTTTGGCATGTTCCGATTATAGTTGACTACATTTTTGTTGTATATAGTTATAGTATAATAAATGAAATAGGTTGCTGGCAAAACAAAAAAAAAAAAATTACAGGATGGCTGAATCAAAATAAACCTATAATTACCTATTTTACGAAAAAAATATGCGTGTACGGTCTGGAAAACCATCAATTTGTTTTTAATTTTAAAATTAACATGTGGAACAATTTATTTTATCATTTATTGGTTACAACAAATTGTTGCACTGGGCCAAGTCATTTTAACAATTTTAAGTAATTCATAGAGCATCTCATTCACACACATGGGATTGCAACTATTTATTTATTTTTAACACGCTTTTATTAGCTTCACCTGTATGTTTGTATGTTTGTATGTAACCGACTCCTTTGAGCGCGTTTTTGACCCACTTTAAACGGTCAGATTTCTTTCAAACTTTGTAGATATATCGAGGACCGATGACAATACACTAAACAAATCGTGTTTTTTAGTTTTTTTAACTATTAATTTTTTTATCTACTTACTGCGGATTCTTCAACGGATATAAATATATCTCACTTTTGCGTAAGACATAATTAGGCGCGCTTATCCGATACCTAACGCTTATAAATATTGATATTGAAATCGTTACACCCGATAGCGTATCGGAGTGGCCTCGGCGCGATGACTGGGCACCGGTAGCACCTCGTGTAGCTTCCATCATCAATATTTCAATTCGTTTTCTCAATCTACTTACTTGTAAATAGGTATTGAATTATGTACTTACTTAGGTACTACTCGATACAGGAATAGTATAGAAAATCGTGTATCCTATAAAGTAAGTCAACATTTAACAATTATGTATTATTAAAAAACATTATAAATGCTTCTATATTGACTCGTTTTATACTTCAGAAAACCACAATTATCATTAATCTACTTTAGGTGTTAGTTGCTACTTCTAATTTTGAAACGAGTACTTATAACGTCCTCTCACCCGCGAGCCCTGGCCCGCGACCGGCCACTTCGGAGATGCGGTTTAAAACAAGAATTAAGCACCAAACGAGATCTGAAAGCAAGAAAAGTAACGGTACGTGAGAGAAGCAGCCTCCGAGCGATACAGGCTCGCAGCGGCGGGTAATGTAGGTGCGGTGCGTGCTTATATGAATATACATTTATAAGTATAAAGTTTATCGCGACGGACGGACGGAGCCGGCGGCGGCGGCGCGAGGTCGCCGACCGACGGCGCCGCGAGTGGACGGCGGCCGGCGGCCGGCGCGGCCCAGCTGCTGCGCTCACCGCTCACCACAATCTGCGGCGAGTTCCGCGCCGCCACGCCGGCCACGCTCGTGTCGGGCTACCTCCACAACAACGGGGGTAGCCATCACACTCATATTATACTTGCAAAAGTTTGGGAGTCAATGAGAGTTACCCTCGTGCATGTTTGTAACTTCTTGACGCTGAAACAGCTTAAAAGATTTGCACAACGTAGCGGGTGCTAATACGTACGAAGCCGCGACGTGCAGCAAGTACATACTTATCTTAATAAGATCAAATATTAATACGTAAACTTTAAAACTACAGGATTAGTAAATGACTGTCGCTCAAGCGTTATTATTAATCAATTTAAATGTAACAATGTATCCCAAATGAAACATTTTCACAGATTTAGTTTCTATTTACTCAGTTACTAAGCCAAGTGTCATTGAAGTGTTTGCATGCGATGATTGCTAAAAACATCGAAAAAGACTCGCCTTTTATACTAAGTACGAGTACGTTCCGTGGAATTTACTTTGACACTTGTAAGGCTGGGGACGGCACTGCCGAAAGTTCTCTGTACGTATTTAAAGGTAATTATAATAATTCCATTAGTGCCGACAACGGCGCGGCTGCGCGGCTGCAGCGGCAACCTGCTTTCTCCGTGAAACCACCTTCACGGTTTACACAACAACTCGTCCGATTTGGAAGCGTTACATATCCAGCAAGTTACCTCATCGTGAATCATTTCAGCATTTCGTTCTGTATAAGCTAACGTTACCATTCCGATGCACATTCCAGCGTCTCGCCACTAGATAGTTGCTAAGTAATTACCTACGTAAATTATAGAAAATTATGAATACTCCTACGTGTCCTATCGTCGTCAACGAAAAATCGACAAGGCATAACGTTATCTAAAAATTAGCGATAACCGCATACCCTAAACTCGTTATCGCGGAGATAAGAAACCGATTATAAAGAAGCGATAGGCTGCAATCGGGCGACGCGGGCTACTGCCGGGTTGCGAGGCCTGCCTACTCGGCCGGCGCGGGCGCCGCGCCCGCGCCGGCGCTGCGGCTAGATGAGCTGGCGAACTGAAGCAAATGGCTGATGTAGAAAAAGCAAGGTGATCTCGGAAGCTATTGAATCCGAGTCAGTGAAATGCGAATATATTCCGAATATCCAGAATTAAACAAATGACGTGAGGCCGATTGCGAAAGTGAACACTGAACAACAGCTTTGAATCGCATCGCCGCCCGCCGGCAGAAAATGTCAATGCTTATACACTGTCTATCTAAAGTAGAAAAGAAGTATGTATATTGCAGATAAGATACGAATGAAAACCGCGACAGTACCTAGTGAGG
Organism: Alcis repandata; assembly: GCA_949125135.1. Classification (NCBI taxonomy): domain Eukaryota; kingdom Metazoa; phylum Arthropoda; class Insecta; order Lepidoptera; family Geometridae; genus Alcis; species Alcis repandata. Next base: position 136,571 of record OX421226.1, on the reverse strand, counting down.
AGTCATGCTCGCTGTGAGCGGCCCAGCTGCAGGCTCGAGAGCCGTTCGTTCCCCGAAGCTTAAGCACTGTTGCTACAAGCGCCGACTCGAGGGAGCAGTACCGCGGGCGAGGTGCGCCGGTGCAGGTGTGCGGATGACCTTTCCCCACCCCTCCTTGCCGCCCGAGCCTCCGCCCGTTATGAATCTCCTATGCAATGCTGACCGTTACTATAAAACTGTATTTTTATGGCGCATCTGTTGCTGCTGCCGCCTAGCCGCCTACACGCTTGTTTCACTACCGACCGTTTTGGTTGAACCTTACACGCTTAAAACATACGTGCAAGATGCAAATTTAAAGTCGTAGCAACTCTTGTAATTTGTAATAACGGAAAATTTGACGCGGTTTGAAAGGTGTGTATAAATAACCTCACGTTATCCTTAATAGTAATGTTATTTTTAAAATGTAACCGAACTTGGCCTAGCTCATACACATGCTTATACCTACTTTATTGTAGTTCCTGTAGCTACCTAGTATTATAGTCCACGATATTGAAATTCCGTGGCTTGTTTTCCTCGTTTCGTCCCATAAGTCAATGTCCAGGCTCGGAATGCCAGCTGTCGCGTGTGATAGTCAGTTACCGACCAGATATGAATGAAACCACAGACAAACTAATGAGATGAATGAAATAATCCAGGTAACCACAAGTGAAAACGTTCCGAGTGGCGACCGAGGCGCCGCGCCGCCGCCGCCGCGTTTCAGCGCCCAGCGGACACGCTGCAACACATAATTATAAACGAGAAAAATGAAGAGCATTCTTTCGCGGGCGCGGTGCGACACCGCGCCGTATTTATAGTCGCGCTGAGCGGCCACGCACCCACACGCGCGTCTTGCATACAAACACGCTCCGACAACACACACAACAATAACAGTGTTGTCTAAAAATAATACGCTAATAATCTTCTCACCGGAGCATCGCAGACATTGGAACTGTCAATTCGGCGAGCGTCCGACGCATCGACCGGCGACTAGCGGCGACGGCGGCGCGCCGAGCCGCCGTCGCCGTCTCGGTGTTGGCTCGGCGCGAACATCAACCTTCCTCCAGCACCTGCGCAAACATCGCCTGTCCGCCGCGGCGCGGCAGCGCGCTTTCAATGTTCTTAACTCGTCTTTGCATTTTTTTTTCGAAGACCAACACTCAACCCCATAATACGTAAACTATTATAGGTATCCAAGAACTTGGCAGTGGTTTCATGAAAGCCTACTTCGATGATTCCCGACGATCATATTCCGGTCGAAAACCTTTACAATGTTGTTTTACAAGAGCCGGCGGTGGCAAGGAACCGATACAGATGATATGTACGAATCGTAAATATTATAAATTTTTATCATGAACTGAGTAATGGCAAAGAAGATGGCACACGAGCGGCCGTTGATGTCTTTTGCAGGCGAGCGCAAGGCGCCGAGCGTCGGCGGCGGCGCGGCGCGCGGGGCGAGCGCTGGGGATCGCATCAGTGTACCACACCATCGAATGTACGACGTGTCTAGCAAACGGCTTTGAAATTCCGCATCAACATTTTAAATCCATCGGAGCCTTCGGAGCGCATAGCGGCCCGATATCTGTCCGAGCACAAAAAAACATATTTTGGTTGAATGCGAGCATTTCCCGAACACTTCTATCGGATCAGTAACTTCATAATGGTTCAATTTTATAGGTGAGGTAAGCACTGGTTACATTATAACTAAGTGTTTTTTTCTTACTCTTTATTTTTCTCATGGCAACTTGATTAACTGTTAAAAAATAGATATTACCCAGCAGCCGAAGAAGGCAATGTTCATGAGTTGAACTGTGAACACACACAATTAAACAGAAGTACTTAGGTAATGACAGCCGTGGTAGCTCAGTGGGAGAACAGCCGCTTCGCATTCTTGAGGCGTCGGGTTCAAACCCCGACTCGTACCAATGAGTTCTTTGGGACTTATGTACGAATTTACATACCTACCACTGGCTTTTCGGTGAAGGAAAACATCGTGAGGAAACCTGCATAATTATGTCCGAAGAAATTCAATGGCGTATGTGAATCCACCAACCCGCACTTGGCCAGCGTGGTGGAATACGGCCTAATCACCCTTCGAGGGTAGACCTGTATCCCAGCAGTGGGAGGATTAAAGATTGCATGTGACTTAGGTAATATTTGGTGTGTTCCTTTCTATTAAACACAACGGCTGGTAGGGTTTTAAGTGCAACTAGGAGTCGTCGGCTGTCTTTAAAAATACGGAAGAATATGCTGCACTGCGGACTCGGGTTATTTTGTAGTTCTTGTAATAACTTACAGAAAGAAAAGTTAAGGTTTTATTTATTTATATTTTTTATTAACACCGCCAGGTAAGTTAGTGTTTTTTGTCAGTTATTGGCTTGCGCTTGACCGCCATCTCGCCTGATCGTAAGCAATGTTGCGTTGCGGTCTACGATAGAGCACGCTTGCCTAGAAGGAACCGATTCACTCGCGACTTGAAGACACCCAAATTATATCTATCGGGAAAACCCCACTCAGGCAGAATATTCCACACCATTATTAGTTTACCGAAACGGAAATATTCATTTGATACTGTGCCTATGTGACAAGTAGCTAATTCAAAGCCTATGGGCTATGGGATTTTAGTACTAGACAAATTGTACAACAATTGTTTCAGTTATCGAAATCGTCAAGCGCGTGTAGTGACGCGCTCATTCTAGGGTTCTGTATCTACGGTAGGAATAAATAATCATCATCACCACCGAGTGTTTACCGTGCGGCGTATGGTGACCATATTTTGTTCCACATTAGCATTAATTCTATCAGTGAGGTTTCGTTCCCGTGAAATATATTGGTCTTAAATCATAAACTTTCCATGTCAGTTGTAATTTAAAAAAACCGGCCAAGTGCGAGTGGAACTCGCGCACAAAGGGTTCCGTATCATTATCTATAAAAACGGCAAAATAATCACGTTTGTTGTATGGGGGCCCCCTTAAATATTTATTCAATTCGGTTTTTTTTTTTGTATTTGTTGTTATAGCGGGAACAGAAATAATATAGGTACATAATCTTCAACTCAAAACATTTCAACTGTCCAACTATCACGGTTCATGAGAACCTGGTGACAGACAGACGGACGGACAGCGGAGTCTTAGTAATAGGGTCCCGTTTTACCCTTTGGGTACGGAACCCTAAATATGCTTCCTTGTTTTCGCGATGACGCATGACGACAAGGGTCAGGGAAAAATGTATAAATATGTAACTGAATATACTCGTACCTATTACATTTTTATGAGTTCTAAACTACAGCACAGCTACTAGTAACTTTTCGAACTTTTTAGAAATCGTGCTGATATTGTTTAAAGTAACTTCAAGATGCTCTAATGCGCTACAGAATGAGAGTCGCTTTGAATGAGAAGTTTTTGTTTTAGACTTCTCATGTCGTTACGTTCAGTTTTACTCAGTAAACCTGAGCCCGCACATGTTTAGTCTGCCTTTGACAAATAAGTATTGTTTGAATATTGCATCCCCATCAAGTTATAGATGAAATTAAATTTCAAGCAGCTCTACTCTTACACGCACAGCGTTAAACCTATGGTAGGTACTGGAGGGATGTTCCCCGGCCGACATGTTGCCCGTCCGGCGCCGGTCCCCGTGCCGGCGGCGGAGCGCGCGGGCAGCGCCGCCGGCCGGCATGTCGCTGCGGATCGCATGCGCCCGATGGGCAATAAAGGTGGTTTATGCGAGGGCGAGCCGCGGCCCGCCCCCGCTTATTAATAACATTATGCTCGATTAGGCATGTCCCTCGGGCGGCCGGGGACGACGCACTCCGCGTCACGTCATCGCCTGAAATACGTCCGCGTTTACACGAGACCGGCCACTCCCGGAACGACGCGCACAGAATAAACCGGCCGCAGTGCCAAACCCGCGCCGCGGTCAACGACTCCCGAAATAGATGCACGCCGATGTATACACACCTATAGGACGATTAAGAACCGGTCCCTGCCGCGGCGACACCGCGATACCAATAAAAATTCAATTCGAAAGCGGAATCCACCTGAGCGATTAATTTACTGCGGCTTTCACCGGGCGCGTTATCGACTCTCGCGGCGAATGTAGGCGAACTCGGCCGGGCCGCGACCGGGAGCGCCGGCGTCGGCGTGCGTTGCATGCGGCCGCCGCGTGACGCTCCCGCGGCCGGCGCGCAGCGGGGAGGTGCAGCCACCACTCGGCACGTCACTGTCGGTATTTCAACGAAACTATTCTAGATTGCTTTGAAACGGAAAGGTTACTTAAATAGCAATACATCATTAAAACACCTGTTTGTTTATCGGTGTAGTCAACAGTCAGATAAAAGCCCTTGTCTGATAATGTTGCAAGGTGGTGGATCCACATCGACCAATTGCTAATTTATTGAACGCAAAGAACCCCAATTCATCAACAAGCGTGAGAGGTCACTATTAAACTGACGCAGCAACGAATTACTTTTATATTTCTTGCCCTTACAGTAGTAACAAGTGCAGAAGACATGGATCGTTTCATTGTAAGAAAAGGGAAGGACAGATGACTTGGCGCGAAGGCTCACTCTTCGAGCCTCATGTTGGCCACTTCGAACCTATGTTTTTTACATAATTACATAAAGCTATGTAAAGAATAACCCGTGCCGAGTAACTACTAACTACTTACTACTAACTGGCTTGAATTGTAACATGGACAACATGTACTAATTGTACAACAAACTAATGAAAGAGAAGAAAGAGCTACATTCCAGGTTTGATAGTGTTCAAAAGAATATTTGAGAGGTAACAATGAAGGGAGAAACGGGACCTGTGCAAACTTCAGTCATCTCATGACGGTAGAAAAATATTTAGATTGGTTATACTCGACGCAAGTCAAAATCAAGAAGTAGAAATTCAACAAGAACATTATTTTTACAAAACAAAAACCGACTTCAAAAGACCGACTATTGAGTTATTCATCTATTTGTCGCGCAAGTACTTAATGCAAATTTAAGACTTACTATATATGGTTTTCTCATGGATACCATTATCAGAACTGGACTAAATTGAAATGGGACCAAATGGGAAGCGTCAGTTTTCTAATAAAAAAAGAATCATCAAAATCGATTCACCCAGTCAAAAGTTGTGAGGTAACAAACATTAAAAAAAAAATTAAAAAAACATACAGTCGAATTGATAACCTCCTCCTTTTTTGAAGTCGGTTAAAAATGTATTACCTATGTACATATTTTGGAAAGACAACAAAAACCGAAAAGGTTCAATGCGATTCAAACGCAGCAGTGACAAGAATTTATCTCAACAATGCTTAGTTATGAATAAGAAGCCGGGACATTAGTGCGGCTCCGATAACTTCTGATCTGAGAAGCATCTAGTCGTAGGTAAGTCTCATAGATACAGAGTGTTGTAATAAGATTTAGGAGCGTGTGGCACTGCTTAGTAGTCAAAAGTGTGGACATCAGATTTAGCAAACACGGCGCATGTAACAGGCCACGCTGTCGTGAGAGGCGGAAGCGTTAACATTAATTAAGAACCGAAAAATTGAGGTTGCATTTAAATGGCTAAAAAGCAGGCCGTCGCAGACGTCGCGGCGGTGCTGGCAGGCCTTGACCCGCATCTTAATATTTTTGAAGCCGAAACTTTCCACTGATGAATAATGTACCACATATTTTGGAGATGATTATGAGCGGCCCCTCGACCGCGCCGCGCGCCGCGCCGCCCCGAGCCGGCCGAGCTCCGCCGGCTCGGCTGCGCTGCGGTGCGCTCTCTGTGCAATCGTCTTCGTAATATCCTCCACCTTTTGATTTTCCTTAATTGAAATCCTTAATTCTTCTTTTATCTAATCGCCAAAATGTACCTACAGCATAATCTCTTCGATATTTTTTTTTCGTATTTATTAAAGTTGAGACTTACGAATATTCTGAGACTTATTACTTATATACCTAGCAAAATAATCCTCAATTTTTAGATAAATAAATATTCGAGAGACTTGCATCTGACGATCATTTTATTACCATTAATGTTCAGCTTTCTATGATAAAGACTATTTCATTGAAAGTGATGTAGTAAATAATAATCTAAGCCCAACTAAACAAACACAACTGTTAAGTTTTGGAGATAATATTTTGATCAAATAATAGGTAGAAATTGTCGACAATGAGAAGCTAATAATCTGTAATTTTGTATCGACTCGACATCGTCTGCGAACTGATGGTACCATCAGCGGTGGGTCATGAAAACAACTTGCTTACAATGTCTTTTGAATTTGCGAAGAGTTAGAATAAAGGAAAGTACGAGTGGGGCGTCCACAGTCGGCGACGGTGGAGGCGGCGGCGGCGGCGCGGGAGCGCGCCTCGTGTGAGTTAATGAGTCGAAAACGTGTGCTCATTGCCCGCCACGAGGAATTTTAATTAGTTAAGTGGGTTACGTGAGCGGTGGCGAGGAAACGCAACAGTGCGAGGATTATAGCGATACCATCTAGCTACACTGCACTACCTCCCAATAAACAACTCATTTTCTCGGTTCCCCGTGCAAAAGCCCCGTGCGTCGAGCCGCATTAGATATGACTGACCAACACAATGAACATGTTTTCAAGTTTTAACTTAGTTTTTTCATAAATAAGACAAATATAGGTAAATTACTTCTTATCATAAGATAATTATTTTTCGTTATCAGCGTTGCCTAATGACTGTTTTGTGAATATAAGAATACTCTTCGTTCAAACTTTACCGATTGAACGAAGTGTTGTACTACGTTACAAATTGGATTAGATATAGCGTGAGAAGTGAAACGATACAAATGTGCGAATTCCAATCGGCGAGTGATCGCGCTGCGGACCGAGCTCGGCGCGCAGGTGTACCGTCCCTCTCAGCAGGAGTCGGCAAGAGGAATCGTGGCGGCCGGGTGTCGCCATGGACGTCGTCGAACCGGTCGCCACCGGCCACTCCGAGCTTCGGGGCCCGATTACAAAATACATTCTGGACCGGTCGGACACATGTGGCGACATCGCACCGCGCGAGCGGCAGCCACGTCTGCGCCCGCGCACGCGGCGCCGCCGCTCCACCACGCGCCCGATATCCATTACCTGACAGATGACAGCACCTCCAGTCCGTGCTACGGCCGCGGAGCGCTGTTTCCTGGCGCCGATGATGCTTCGAACGTCCTCCGGCGACGGTCTTCCCGAAACGTCTTCACACATTAAGCTTCTTCCTCGACGACCGGTTTCGTTTCGGCGACGTAAATATCTTCTCGAACGTAGAACGTAGAGTCCGGAGGACATCTTTACCTGACAGTATTAGAAAATACGGATAGGACTCTAATGCTGCCCGGTAAGATGTGAACCGAGACTCGGTCGTTTCAGCAGGGTGTATCGGGCGAAGGTCACAGTGGCGGCGGAGTCGCGGGCGCGTGCGGACAGCAGCGGCGCTGGTCGCGGACTGGCGGCGGCGGCCGCGCGCGGGCCGCGGGCTGGGTGCGGCGGAGGCGGGCCGCGCGCCGCGCGCCGCCCCACGCTCCGCGCCTCCCGCCGCCGCCACACTGCGCGACGCAGCACCACGCCACACCACCCCGACACGGTACTCGACTCAGCTCATGCCCAACACAACATCCCGACTCTGACCGACCTCCACGGTCAAATACCCTGCTATCATTACCTAACAAAACTGAACTTTGATATTTTATTTTAATTACCCAGTAATTCACCCTAAACTGTGATCTTGCGCTTGACGCAACTTCGCCAGCTAAAGTTAAACTAAGGTAATACCATACTAAACTTCCTTTGTAATACCATACTTAATATTTACTATTTTTTTACTAATCGAGCGAATCGACGGAAACAAACCAGCATTACAGTACATCTTTAAATATTATGGACGATAACTTACGAACCTACTCCTAGGCTCAGATCAAGTAGAAAGGCAGATAGAGTCCTGCCTTAGATCCAAATGAAGCCAAAAACTGCCCTACTGCCAGTGTACGTATATTTCAAGCACATATTGACGCATAAAAACTACCCGAATCAATCCTCAATTCTTACGTCAGTTGATCAGAAAACGTGGACAAGAAAAAAAATAAAAAAAATGATGATAAATAAATAAAACAGCAAAAAATACGCAAAAGTAAAAAAGACGTCCGATGGAATAACTTTCCACGTGTCTACTTATCGTAAATAACATCTCATGGAACACATACCAATCATAGTTTTTCTGTTATAATTTCGAATACAAATGTCAAAATGATTTTTTTGACATTCGGGTAGTTTTTATGCGTCACTACGTGCGTGAAATTTACTTACACGGGCAGAGGGTAGCTTCACTTAGATCTAAGGCGGGACTCTATCTGCCTTTCTACTTGATCTGAGCTCCTAGGTAGGTGCATGTGTGTACCAGATCTTCATGAGATTTTGCAAGTACTTACCTACTTTGTGAAAATACAATTTTTAAATTCGGTACTGGACATGTTTCTCGACAGGTTCTCTATTCTTGTGCCGATAAGGATACGAGTACACCATCTATTTCAACATCAGACGCTGTATTTCAAGTCACAAACCACACTACTTTTGTGACCTTTGGTATAAAAATATATATTACTAGCTGCACCCCACAGTTTCACCCGTTTTCCGGGATAAAAGTAGCCTATGTATGTATAATTATTATGTATGTATGTTATGTAATCCGGACCATGAACAACCTTCATTCCATATGTAAATCCGTTCAGCCGTTTTTGCGTGAAAGAGTAACAAACATACATCCATACATTCTTACAAACTTTCGCGTTTATAATATTTAGTAGGATACTCGTAGTAAGATGGTCGTTTTCGCCATCAGTGAATAAGTACATAGTTGTTTTTAAAGAGTACAGCTTAAAAATTGAGTAATGATAGAGTGGCACTCGAATAGTTGGAACAATCTCGAAGCAGCTCTTGGCGACATGATTCCCCGAGAGCGCAGATAACCCCGACTCGGCGTATCGCGTCCGAGCCGCGACCCCTCCGACCAGATACCGCTGGATGTCCCGTGCCTACTCCATTACATAACGTTTACTTTTGTACCTTGTACGTCATCATTTCGGCTGCTATAGACTACTGCTGGATAAGCGTAAGCGCCCGTATTTTGACAGGTACAGACTTATACACGATTGGTGAAGGCTAAGTTCAGTTTCATGAGCAGTGTTCCATACGTACCATCCAAACAAAGGTATTATGTAAAACATATGAGAATTGCAAGTCTGCGCGAGACTCTTAAGGCGGAGACTCTTCGAAATGTCATGTTGGTGGTTCAGGTAACGCATAATTGACAGGGTTGAAATGTTTTTTACAAACACGTGAATGTTTTGAATGGGTATAGTTGTCCCTGCGTATCGTATTTTGTCTTTTGCGAGTTTTATCTGTCGGAAATATTATGTTCTCCTGCACAATACTGCAGCATGCTCTGTATTTTCTTCAATCGCATTTTAACGTTATTAGAAAAATATTTATGACTAGCTGACCCCCGGCGGTTTCACCCGCTGTTTTTTTTTTTACTTTTTAACTTTCCCTGTATTAGAGCAAACAAAACCAAAAAAATCCAACAAAGCAGACCAAAAAGATCGGACCAATTTCTGAACACACCTATAAATATTTGACAACCTAGTGACACTATTTTTTATTTCTAAAAAGACAAAAGAGTTCGGACATCCCGAGTTAACCGTACCAAACATCAAATGTTTCAAAGGTAGGAATAGTTTGTATTGGAAAATTAAATTGTTGATTTTAATATTTTTCTTTACTTATTATTAATGTTTCTCACCGTTTAAACCTTCCCTGAACTTTTACAAATATTTCATGATCAAAATTAGCGAAATCGGTCCAGCCGTTCTCGAGTTTTAGCGAGACTAACGAACAGCGATTCATTTTTATATATAAGAAGAAGAAGATGACACGGGCCACCATACTTGACTTGACTAATACAGGGTTATTCATAAAGGGTATGCTAAGCCGAAAAGGGCTCATAGTACTCATCATTATGAACAACTTTTACTATGGGACCAACTCGAAATTCGCGAAAAAAAATCAGCTGTTCCATAGAAAAATGTCAATGACACTTGACAAAATGTACGGAATAGCTGATTTTTTTTCGCGAATTTCGAGTTGGTCCCATAGTAAAAGTTGTTCATAATGATGAGTACTATGAGCCCTTTTGGGCTTAGCATACCCTTTATGAATAACCCTGTATAGATTGCTTGGCTTTCAGAGATTTGTTTTTTACAGGGCCCTATTTTTAAGAAAAGACAAAACTTAATTTTAGGGTTCAGAACGGGTTTTTTGCTTATGTAGCTGTTTTTTATCGAATTTTGTTGGGTAAATAAAATATATTAATATTATCTAGACTCATACCAAATTTAATGCTGTTAGCTTTTATACTCGTAGTTTCTCATATGATTAGCATATGGATGGACACTGAACTCTCACCATAAAAGTTACTTTTCATCATAAATTTTATCCTTGAGAAAGAAAGTCCTATTAAAAATAATTTTCACTTCAAGCTTGAACATTTGTAAAAATACATTGAATTAGTTATATGTAATTATGATTTGTATTTGTGTATTGGTTAATATATTCGTTTTCCTGTGCCCAGTTTATGATGAGAAATAGTTAAGTTTATAGTTATTTATTTCATATCATATTCAAATTCATCTTCAAGTATTTTTTTTTTTATTTCTAACAAAACAAACAGTAATATGTTAGATAGCCTAGTACTTTATATTAGGTAGCTACTGGTGATTATATATTATTATTTTTTTTATTATACTTACAATATAAATGTCAAAGTTTGTATGTTTAGAATAGTTTAGATACTTTAGATGTTTGTATGTTTGTTACTCAATGACACAAAAATGGCTTCTGGACTAGATGAATTTCTTGTGGAGGTAGCTTTTACCTTTGATATTATACAAATAGTCTATTTTGTATCATAGAAAAGTCCTGTCGACAGCAGGTGAAACTGCGGAGCAGAGGTAGTACCTAATACATCAATCTTCTTCTTATATATAAAAACGAATCGCTGTTCGTTAGTCTCGCTAAAACTCAGGAACGGCTGGACCGATTTCGCTAATTTTGATCTTGAAATATTTGTGGAAGTTCAGGGAAGGTATAAAAGTATAAAACAGCGAGTGAAACCGCTGTGCAGCGGTTAACACTGGGTGCTGCTAGTTAACAATATGGGAGAAAATAGGAAACAACATACCTCCAGTACTCCACAGGAAGCGGCAGCTTTGAGGAGATACCCCACCTCACCACTCACTATCTGGGAATGCCGGTAGACTTTCCTTTTATGATTCCATACCAAAATAGTATCTTTGTGTATTAAAATAAAACAACAAGATGCACTGGCGGACTAACAGGGGGGCGGTGGGGGCGGTCCGCCCCGGGCCCCACAACTGAGGGGCCTCGGATTGGCATATTTAAAAAAAAAATCCTTGTCTACTCAGACAATGTTATTTTAACATAATCTGCTGTAATTAAACCATTCTTCCGATCATTTACCATAATAAGTAAACGGTGTAGGTACCTAATTCATCTAAGTTCATAACGCATAGGCTAAAAAATGGCGAAACATAATTATGTCGACTTTTGGATATTACATTATTTTTAGCTCAGCAGAATCTTGCTTTCAGAGGCCATAGAGAAATTCCTTCATCAGAAAACAGAGGTAATTTCATAGAATTAGTGAAAATGATGGCAAAATACGATCCCATATTAAGTGAGCACTGGTCAAAACTTCAAGACGCTGTAGGTGGATTGAAAAGAGTACCTTCTTATTTATCAAAAGGTATCCAGAATGAATTCCTATCTATTTTAAGTCATCACGTAAAACAGAAAATTATTGATGATATCAAAAAATCTAAATATTTTGGAATCATGTTTGACAGTACTCCAGACGAGAGCCATACCGACCAAATGAGTGAAATAATAAGATATGTCTATATAGAGGAAGGAGCTGTGGAAGTTCGGGAGTCCTTCTTAGGTTTCTTTTCTATGTCAGGAAAGACGGCAAGTGATATGGCAAATGATATTTTAAAACAACTAGAAAAATATGGATTAGACATTCAACTTTGTAGAGCTCAGGGCTACGATAATGCCGCCTCAATGTCTGGTGTTCATGGAGGAGTTCAAAAGAAAATCCGGAATATTAACCCTAAAGCATTATTTAGCCCTTGTGCAAATCACTCATTAAATCTTTGTGGTGTACATTCCTTTGCATGCATTCCTTCAAGTGTAACCTGTTTCGGCACCTTAGAAAAAATATATTCATTCTTTTCCGCTTCGACCCACAGATGGGAAATACTATTACAAAAGGTTGGGAAAACTTTGAAAAGACTGTGTGATACACGCTGGAGTGCTCATAAATGTAGAACAACTGGTCCTTACATTGGAAGAAATGTGTGATCCTTCGAAAGAAAATTTAGATACTAGGTCTGCAGCTAGCGTACTACTTCCTGCAATATGTGACTTCACATTCTTAAGCTACTTGGAGTTCTGGAATATGATTTTGGAAGATGTAAATCTCACCCAAAAATATTTACAAACACCTGAAATCACACTTGACATGGGTTTGATAAAAATGAAGGAACTGCAATTGTTTCTTGTCGAGAAAAGAAATACGCTCGTCACTAAGGCTATACAATTTGGCACGCACAAATGTAGAGAAATGGGCATAGATATTGAGAGACGAGGCCGACGAAAAGTAAAAAAGAATCAACCTGGAGAAACATCTTCAGATGCCAGATTGACTTTGCAAGAAGAAGTTCGCAGATCTATGTTCGAGTGCTTGGATAGATTTAGTCAAGAATTGGCTACAAGACTCACTGCTATGGAAAACATTTCTAGCACCTTCCATATTGTACAACCAAAATTCCTGATAAAAGGTTCTGTAGAAAATGAACTTGAGCAGGCAGTGGAAAAGCTCAACCTAGTCTATGGTGATTTTGACAAGGAAAAATTATGCAAAGAAGTTTACAGATTGCGAAGACATGTAAGCGCAACTAATACTGCAACGGAGGAAGCTGCTTCATGGAGTGCTAAAAAAATGTTTGAATTTATTATTAGATGGGACTTTACCGAATCCCTACCCAACACATGCCTGATACTTCAGTATTTCCTAACAATTAGTGTATCAGTAGCGTCGTGCGAAAGAAGTTTTTCAAAACTTAAACTTATCAAGAATTATCTACGATCGACCATGACTGAAGAACGACTTGCTAGCTTGGCTATTTTGTCGATTGAAAGAAAAGCAGCATCGGTTTTGGATTTTGATGACGTTATTAATAAATTTAGTGCATTAAAAGCTAGAAAACACAATTTGAAATGTTTGTAATTAATTTTAATTACTTGTAGTGTGGTTGCTTGTTTTTTATTTGAAAGCTGTTATGTTAAAAAATATTCATTAAAATTTTAGTTTCTATCTGCATTTGTTTAATTCAGTAAATCTGGAGGGCGGGCGCCAGGGGGCCCTAAAATTAAAGACCGCCCCGGGCCTCAAAAAGTCTTAGTCCGCCAGTGACAAGATGTTTAACTAAATATTGATCTCAGCATATTTTACAATTACTTTTTGGACTTGCATCTACCCCACTAATGTAAGTCCAGTAAATAAGACTTAGTAATTCTCAGCACTCAATTGTTAAAAAACAAAGAGAATGAGGTAGACTTAATTTTGTTTTCATTTTCATTCCCAATATTAGTGTAGTTTTGGGAACATATCTCCAAAGAGAGGATTAGTATTTTAGAATTTATTTATTAAATGCATATGCACCAAGCTTACTTCTCTAAAAGCTATGTACAAACCCTGTCAGGGCTTAAAAAGGGATTAATAATAATTGTTTGCCAGCCACTGAGAGCTAATTGAAATGTTGTCCTAATGGTGATGTCATCAGTTGTCATCTCAGAATGTTCTCTGAGCAAAATAATGTACTACCTCACTCACTTTATATCAAAAATTGGCTGAAGACTTGAAGCAGCAAGTTACCTCAAATATTTACTTTTACTTCACCTATGTTTTGGCTTTTAGATTAACAATAAATTTACTCCCTGCCAACCTTGCTGGAGTTCATTGAAAGTTGAAGGAGGCACATGTTGTTTTACATGAAATAATGACATTACACTCACCCTTTTAACGCGTCACTATGTGCGTGAAATTTACGTACACGGCAGTAGGGTAGGTTTTGGCTTCCCCTGGATCTAAGGCAGCACTATATCTGCTGCCTACTTGATCTGAGCTCAAGTAATGTTAGTCTCATTTTATTTGTAGCAGACCTATGTACATACCTTTTATATGTATGAGAAATATCATGAATAATTTTACTATACCTACCTTGAAGTGGACGTAGGTGTAGTATCTGGGTACCACAAACTATAATTATAGTTGAGAGATTATAATATTATCTAGGTGCAGAGAATTCTACACTGATTTACCAACATTAACCTACAAGTACAGTTCGATGCCTCGATGCCTACGCCAACAGGTATAGTTTCTTGTATTGTTGTGGTGCCCCGACCAAAGACTAAACCAGAAAATTACAAAGTTCTCTATACCTAGATATTCTTTGAAGAAAATAATAGAAGCCAAAAAGTGCTCCAAACAAACGTGCGCAAATCTTCACAACAGAATACAAATGATAACTACATCATACGTAAATACACACTGAATTTACTCACCGGTTAGTATATAACGGAATTTCAATATTCCTGTGACTCGATTGTTTTTACTTTTTAGTTTTTCCTCTAAATATCTAAAACCTTTACCGGCGACCGACGACCGGGTGGCCGGCTGGCCGGCAGTTAGGGGGAAGCGGTGTTGATTCTATTATCACTTCATGTGACAGGAGTACAGGACTAAACATAATATAGCTTCATCTCTTTTAATTTCAATAAGTAAAAAAAGAATGCAACATACATTTTGTAGATGTCAAATTTAGTTTAGTTGCGAAACCGGTGTAACAGAATTAAAACTTATATAAACCTAACCTAAATAAATGAGAGGCAATAATGTGCGACACAAAATTATAGAGTTGCGTTGTAAAGATCCGTCATTCGTTGTTTTTCGCACAGACCGACCCGACTGTTTTTTTAACCGTAAATTCGTCCAGCGATTCGATTGACATTGTGGATAATATCTTATCTTATCTTATAACTTATCTTATCTTATATCTTATCTATATATATAAAAATGAAACCCGTTTTCCTTGGTCACGGCCTCACGCGTGAATGGCTGGACCGATTTCACTAATTCTTTTTTTGTTGTATTTGTTATTATTAGGAGAAGGTTCTTACGGAAAAAAATATTAAGAAAATCTCTCAGAAATATTGAAAAACCCTAAAAACAGCCCTTTTATTTTTCCCATACAAACGTTTTCTAACTAAAACGAGCTTTATTGCTATTGTATAAAGTTCTTATTGAATTGCAAGCACTCACTGTTGTTTAAGCAATGTAAGTATGTTTCTAACGTCCAAGAGTCAATTTGCACTTTATTACCTCTGTACAAAGTTCAAATTCAATCATATCTATCAAAACAGTGTGCGTTTTATACTGATAATTTTTACTATAAATTGACAAGTTAGCATCAACAAACTACGGTTGCTATAGTTACGCAATAGCATGAGAATAGAGGTTATAACAAAGAGTTCCTATAATTATTCTCAACACCTTTGGTCACGCCATCACGCGTGAACGACTGGACCGATTTCAATTTACTCTACGTTTATCCCAAAGTCTACCCGTGCGAAGCCGGGACGGGCCGCTAGTATATATATATAAAAATGAAACCCGTTTTCCTTGGTCACGGCATCACGCGTGAATGGCTGGACCGATTTCACTAATTCTTTTTTTGTTGTATTTGTTATTATTAGGAGAAGGTTCTTACGGAAAAAAATATTAAGAAAATCTCTCAGAAATATTGAAAAACCCTAAAAACAGCCCTTTTCTTTTTCCCATACAAACGTTTTCTAACTAAAACGAGCTTTATTGCTATTGTATAAAGTTCATATTGAATTGCAAGCACTCACTGTTGTTTAAGCAATGTAGGTATGTTCCTAAAGTCCAAGAGTCAATTTGCACTTTATTACCTCTGTACAAAGTTCAAATTCAATCATATCTATCAAAACAGTGTGCGTTGGAGCACAAATAAAACAAAAAAAAGAAAACGAAATCGAATAGTTCATTCATTTGTTTTAAAATTTCGAAGGATTTGACTCCAAGTCATATCAAATTAAAAAAAAAAGTTGAAACAACAACAAACTGTCAATGTCAGTGTTTTTTTTTTCATGGATGAGTTTGCTTTTGTCAATAGTTTTCTTTTTTTTTTTAAATAGTGTTTTGTGCAGTGTTTATATTTAATTAAGCAGTACCCTAAAGAAGTACTGTATGGCAGTACGAAGTCTGCCGGGTCAGCTAGTTTTGATTTAATTAAACGATCTAAGTAATTTTCTTCTATGAAGAAAAGCAATAATGTCGACCGTATGCCTACGCGCGTTTAGCGCTTGTAATCTGAACTATTCTGAACGTACTAAAAAGTCTATATGTAAATGAATAAGAAGCATTCAAAAAAGTTTTAGTTCCTAAAAGTGCAATAGATGGCGTGGATTCATTGAACTGTCCTTGTCTGAGTTTGCACAATTCGAAAACTAGGATCGTTTTCGTGTAAACGCAAAACGGATAGCTAACTATCGAATTATCGGTCATTGATTATCAGTATGAGTTTCTCATCTGACAAATGAAGTCTACACGATCTATACAATACACAAATATTTATTTAAAAGCAAAAAAAATGTTTGTCTGTAAAGTCGGTTTACGGACGATAGTTTGTCCTGACAACGTCTTAGCAAAGTATTGATGAAAAGATTGCATACTTTACTCGCTCCGATCGTAATGTAACTTTTATAAAAAAAATGAGACACGCGTTTGCTATACTTTTTTGGCGTATGGAAAAAAAAAATTATAGGTACATACCGACAATTAACCTCAAATCTATAAATGCACTCAAAACAGTTTATCAGTTTGTTCAAATCAGTTTTATCAATAATATTCAATATAATTTATAGATATACTAATGAATAATAAATTATTAGTAAATTCTATCACCGTCGTATATGAAATTGATTTAATAAAAACACCACAATAATATTAATTTATTCACACTGTTTAATTGTACTTAGTTACTTGCTTCCTTAACGATATGATATTTAATACATAGTCGTTGTACACTAAATAAAAGAAATATCACGCTAAACATTATCTATGTTTAACATGCTGCACTTTATTTATTTGTCGTGTAGTATATTATTATCCCCCCCCCCCCCCCCATAGCTTTATGTCAGATTGAGTTACCAGACTAGTGTTTTTTTTTTTCGCAATATTAGGGAAAAATTTGGCTCTTGGGCAAACAATTGGAGAAAAAAAAATGCTTCGGGATTTTCAAAGTTTTATATATATGACGTTTTTTCAAATGTATAGAACTGTGGACTTTCGTTTACTATTATTTAACACTAAAGAAACTATACATATATTCTATTCTAGTAGTATTCTAGTTGTATTTCGACAAAAAAGGGTTTTGTTAACGTTTGCCAGTCGTTTTTGATTTAGAATACTATTGTTTTGATCAAAAATAGCAAGTTGTTTTTAAAACTTTGGACCACTTAAAATAAAACAGTAACTGCTGACTGCAAAAATTACACCACTCTCGTGCCTTCTTTGTTTTTAAGTCACTCGTCCAAAACGATATTGGGGTTTATGAAAATTTTTGAAAATTTTTTTGAAAAAATATTTTCAAAAGTTTTCATATCGGGGAAAAAGGTATTCTGGGAAAAATTGAAAAATCCAACCTGGCAGCCGTGCATTTTAGCGTTGTTGCACTATGAAGTATTAGGTACTCTAACTCTATGAATAACTGTAACTTGCTAAGTTACCTATTTAATGTGATAAATAACTATACAAATAGTCACTTAACAGGGAGTTAGGAATTTGAAAAATTGTCTTCAAAGAGCCGTGGTAAAGATTCCATGCTACAAGCCGAACAACTCCGTGACGCTGAGACAAAAAAAAAGAGGGAGATTTCGTGTCATGATCACTTACCACCTAACAACATAACCATAATATAATTGTGATTGATTGATTTGAAATAGTTCAAAATTAAAGAAATTAAGACGACAGGACCACGTACAGGACTGAACTAAAGCTTTTACTCGTGTTCCTGTAACAGAATGTGTATGTAAAGTGGGTTGCGTGTGTTGGTGAGATGGCCCAGCGGTTCCCTGGCGGCGGCCCCAGCCCCGCGCCGGCCGGGCCTCTGCCGCCTCAGCAGCGCTACCCGCCGGCCGTGCAGCCGTCCGGCTCACCCATGCCGCCTAGACCCTATCCAGGACCAGCCAACTTCCCAGTAAGTCTTAATCACCTTTCGTCCACATCACAATAAGTTTTGCCACAATCGATGAATACTACTATCACTTACCTTATTATGTTACATTTTAAATCAATGCAATGTTCACCCACTTAAGAAAGTGCAATTTAATGCTTGGTCTATAACTTTTAAACTTTCGGAAACTATGGACATGGTTTTAATTATCTAATTGCCATTCCCTGTGCTGCTCGGCCTTCTAGAGTTTTGAGGATTTCAGAGATCCCTCTACAAACAAACATACTAACTTCACTTCTTTGTAATACATAATTATTAGTATAGTAAAGACAAAAATATTGATAAAAAGTATCATCATTCTCTTCAGAATATTTTAAGTAACTGTCAAATGCATTCTCAGAGTTTAATGTTTTAATGTAATAGTAAAAAAATTGGTTGTCTGTAAAGTCGGTTTACTGACAATAGTTGAACGTGACAACGTCATAAGAAAATACTGATGGAATGTTATTTTGATTGAATAGTAAAGCAATTGATTTTTTTACTCATCATGAAATAGTTTTGTTAACTTATTGTTATAGTTTTGTCAATTATAGCATAACCTACAATCGCTGCACTAGCGGACCCATGCTATTTATTTTAATGATGAAAGCACGAATATTCAACAATATATCACTGAACATATATATATATTTAATATCGAAAGAATCATTATCTTTATTGCCGCAATTATCGTTGCTATAAACAATTGACACCTCATTCACTTTTCACTGCACTTCATACTTGACGAAAACATGTAAATGTAAATGTGTTGTGTGTATAGCAGCTGTCCACTTCAAGCCTTAAATGAAATGCCTCAGAGCGACGATAACGACGGTAACGCCGCATGCGTCATGTTTTTTCGTGCGTGCAGCCGGTTCCATCGAATTGTAAGATGTCACACAAAAAGTTTTACTATACATAATTATGTAGATTGTACATAAATAACTTACCCAAAGCAAATACTGCTTGTTACCTTGTTTACCTTTGTACTGTAATGAATGAAATGTTGCAGAATATCAAATACAGTAATACCCCGCTTTACGCGAGGGATATGTTCCAGAATAAATCTTGTTAACTGAAATTAGCGTATATCGAGGTTTATGATTAAACATAGTCAACATTTAATATAATATGAATCATTTCAATCAATCACTTTAATTCTAAGAACACTTTATGCAGTACATGCTGTTAATATTTTTTTTTACGGAAAAATACATATATTGTCTTTTGGGTAGCGTTTTTTTACATCCTTGTAAAATACGTTCATACGTAACATCCAACACTTTTTTTAATTGTTTGACATGGTCAAGACACTGAATAAATTTTTGAAAGAGCATTTTGAATTCCCCCTGAAGATAAAGCATTTGAACGCAAAATTTAAAATTCGCGTTACAGTGAAACCGCGCATAATGGGGTCGCGTAAAGCGTGGTATTACTGTAATAATCAAAAACAGACAAGACAGTTTCCCAGACAAGATAAGACTGACACACGCCAAATCCTTCTGTGAAAGAAAACTATTCTGAATATAGGTATTAAGATCTGCTGCATAGTAGTGGCCGATGTAATGAAATAATATAAAAATATAATCGGAAATATTGGAATTTCCTGCAGATCTTTTACTTGTATCTTGTTTCTTCTTTCTTTCTTGGTTTCATTGTCTTTCTAATGTTTGTGTGCCAAGATGAATGCAATGAAAGCCACCACATGACAACCCACATGATTAGTTTGGTTTATGACAAATTTGGTAGTCCGGCGGGCAAGTCGAGATCCTTGGCAAGTTACCCAACGTTGGCACTGGTTCTAACATGCATAAGTTTTAAAAAACTGATCTGATAACACTAAAATTATATGCACGTCATGTTATTTCAATATGTTGGAAAAGTACTACGCCACTATTTTGAGAGCTGATAAATTTAATTTAATTCAGAAAATGGCACAAACTGTAATGCAATTTACTATTATATTTAGCTATTTATCAACGACAGCATACTATTTGTTAGAAAAGCCACAAACAGATAGACTTACCGCCCGTGAAACGCGGAATCTCTTTAAACGCCAACGCGCAGGACGTTAAAAAGATTTCGCTGCCTAAAAAATACTGAAACGTTGTCGTCTGCGAGAACTACAAAGCGTGTCGTCGACTTCGGCAGGCGCGCAGCGGGTTCACGCCGCCACCGGGCGCGGCGGGCGGCGCGGCGGGCGGCGGCGCGGGCGCGGGCGCGCGGCCCGCCTACGGGCCGGGCGCGGGCGCGGCGGGCGCTCCGCTGAGGGCGGCGCCGCCCGCGCCCCCGAAGCGCGCGGCGGACGCCCGCTCCCCGATGCCGGCGCACAAGGCGCCGCCCTACGCCGCCGCCGGCGAGTTCGGCGCGCCCGCCAAGCGCAAGAAGCGGCTCGCCGACAAGATCCTGCCTCAGAAGGTGCGCGACCTGGTGCCCGAGTCGCAGGCCTACATGGACCTGCTCGCCTTCGAGCGCAAGCTGGACGCCACCATCATGCGCAAGCGCCTCGACATCCAGGAGGCGCTCAAGCGGCCCATGAAGCAGAAGCGCAAGCTGCGCATCTTCATCTCCAACACGTTCTACCCGGGTACGTGTCCGCCCCTCCCTCCCCCCGCCCCCCGGCCGCGCCCGCACTAACCCCGCTCCGCCCGCAGGTCAGGGCGACGCCGCCGTGCCCTCGTGGGAGCTGCGCGTGGAGGGCCGCTTGCTCGACGACGCCAAGTCGGACCCCAACAAGGTGAAGCGCAAGTTCTCGTCGTTCTTCAAGTCGCTGGTGATCGAGCTGGACAAGGAGCTGTACGGGCCCGACAACCACCTGGTGGAGTGGCACCGCACGCTGACCACGCAGGAGACGGACGGGTTCCAGGTGAAGCGGCCCGGCTACAAGAACGTGCGCTGCACCATCCTGCTGCTACTGGACTACCAGCCGCTGCAGTTCAAGCTGGACCAGCGCCTGGCGCGGCTGCTGGGCGTGCACACGCAGGCGCGGCCCGTGGTGGTCAACGCGCTGTGGCAGTACGTGAAGACGCACCGCCTGCAGGACCCGCGCGAGCGCGAGTTCGTGGCCTGCGACAAGTACCTGGAGCAGATCTTCGGCGCGCCGCGAGTCAAGCTGGCCGAGATACCGGCGCGGCTCGGCGCGCTGCTGCACGCGCCCGACCCCATCGTCATCAACCACGTCATCGCGGTCGAGCCGCCGCACGACGCCAAGCAGACCGCCTGCTACGACATCGACGTCGAGGTGAGACTCGCTGACGTCACCGTGCGCGCCCCGCGCCCCGCGCCCCGTGTTCCCAGCCCCACTGACCGCGCCCTCTCCGCAGGTGGACGACACGCTGAAGACGCAGATGAACAACTTCCTGATGTCGACCGCCAACCAGCAGGAGATCCAGGGACTCGACTCCAAGATACACGAGACGGTGAGTGCAGGGCCCCGCTAGCCCCTATGTTACTAGTATAATGTACTCGACTAGTTGCGCCCCATGTTTTGTCCCATCATCCATGATCTTCTAAAATTGCTAATTTGTGGCAAAATAACTTCATTAAAAAAAAACAATTTTTAATTGCACTGTCATCGGAAAAACATACATATACCAATTTGAATACATTTTTTTTACGGGACAGATTGTACAAAATCATAGATATACCAATAGTGCGCGAGCGTAACTAGCATAATATTTTGATCTGTTTTGTTCAATTTAAGATTCGTGATAGATACACACCTATCCTAATTTAATTTAAAAACGCTTAGGAAGGTATCTCACAGAGCCGAGCTCTTGTGTCGCATTTTTGTGCGGTAGCATTAAATTTGTTACTTTTGCTACGTGGCTAATCCGGGACTGGTTGCCACCTCTTGTTGCTTGACACCCGGGTCAGACAGGGTGTCTCTCTGAATTTCTCTCAGATCAATACTGTGACACGTCGTCGTTTTTTTCAAATAAACATAATTCAACAACTCATTGCTTTTAGACTGAACATAATATAATCGTCGTCGGGTAAAAAGTCTTTTCGCATTATAGTATGTATGAACTTGTAATAAAATATCTTTGGCTATACTATTTGTATCGGGCTGGTTTTGGTATCATTAAAAGTTTAAATTTTAAAGAACATAATTCCAAATTCAAATTAGGAAAATGTGTGATTTTCATTTTTTTTTCGTACTGTCAAGATGAGTGAATCTAATGAAGAAATTCGATACATTTTAAAATTTTACTACAAAAAAGGTAAAAATGCAACGCAAGCCGCAAAAAAAAATTGCGATGTTTATGGACCTAGTGCAGTGTCTGTGAGAGTAGCACAAATTTGGATTAAGCGTTTTCAATCCGGAAATTTTGATGTCAAATATGCACGTCGCTCTGGTCGCCCTATTACGGATAAAATGGATGCCATTTTTGAAAAAGTGGAGCAAGATCGGCATATCAATAGTTACGACGTAGCTGAAGAACTGGGAATTGACCACAAAACAGTTTTGGCGCATTTGAACAAAACTGGGTACACAAAAAAGATCGATATTTGGGTACCTCACGAGCCCACTTCAGCCCACTGAAAGAAACCTAATGAACCGTGTACTCATTTGTGATTCTTTATTACGAAGTAATGAAACCGAACCATTTTTGAAGAAGCTGATAACTGGTGATGAAAAGTGGATCACGTACGACAAGAACGTGCGAAAAAGGTCGTGGTCAAAGGCCGGTCAGGCTTCACAGACTGTGGTGAAACCCGGGTTAGCTCGCAACAAGGTGATGCTGTGTGTGTGGTGGGATTGGAAGGACATTATTCATTATGAGCTGTTACCACCAGGCAGGACCATCGATTCTGAACTCTACTGCGAACAACTGATGAGATTAAAGCAAGAAGTTGAGAGAAACCGGCCGGAATTAATCAACAGAAGGGGGTGTGGATTTTCATCATGATAACGCTAGACCTCACACATCTTTAGCCACTCAGCAAAAATTAAGAGAGTTTAGCTGGGAGGTGTTAATGCATCCGCCGTATAGTCTTGACCTTGCACCTTCAGATTTCCACCTGTTTCGGTCTCTTCAGAATTCTTTAGGTAGTGTCAGCTTAACATCACGAGAGGACTGCCAAAACCACTTGTCGCGGTATTTTGATCAGAAGTCCCAAAATTTCTATAGCAATGGGATCATGTCCCTACCTACAAGATGGCAAAAAGTTATCGAACAAAATGGTACCTACATACTTTAGTTAAATGTAAATAAACAATATTAAAAAATGTTTTGAATTTTCTCAAAAAATGCGAAGGAACTTTTTACCCGACCTAATATTTATGTTCGACAAAAATAAGTCAAACAGAACAATACTTTGACAATGCCTACGAAAGACCGCTTACTTCGACAGAACCCTGCTTCGACATGCACTTGTACCGTCTACTCCGATTTATCTGTTCAACTTTCATATGATTTTTCAACTATTATATAATAGGTCGGGTAAAAAGTTCCTTCGCATTTTTTGAGAAAATTCAAAACATTTTTTAAAATAGTTTATTTACATTTAACTAAAGTATGTAGGTACCATTTTGTTCGATAACTTTTTGCCATCTTGTAGGTAGGGACATGATTTCATTGCTATAGAAATTTTGGGACTTCTGATCAAAATACCGCGACAAGTGGTTTTGGCAGTCCTCTCGTGATGTTAACCTGACACTACCTAAAGAATTCTGAAGAGACCGAAACAGGTACTACAGGAAACAGGAAATCTGAAGGTGCAAGGTCAGGACTATTCGGCGGATGCATTAACACCTCCCAGCTAAACTCTCTTAATTTTTACTGAGTGGCTAAAGATGTGTGAGGTCTAGCGTTATCATGATGAAAATCCACACCCCCTTCTGTTGATTAATTCCGGCCGGTTTCTCTCAACTTCTTGCTTTAATCTCATCAGTTGTTCGCAGTAGAGTTCAGAATCGATGGTCCTGCCTGGTGGTAACAGCTCATAATGAATAATGTCCTTCCAATCCCACCACACACACAGCATCACCTTGTTGCGAGCTAACCCGGGTTTCACCACAGTCTGTGAAGCCTGACCGGCCTTTGACCACGACCTTTTTCGCACGTTCTTGTCGTACGTGATCCACTTTTCATCACCAGTTATCAGCTTCTTCAAAAATGGTTCGGTTTCATTACTTCGTAATAAAGAATCACAAATGAGTACACGGTTCATTAGGTTTCTTTCAGTGGGCTGAAGTGGGCTCGTGAGGTACCCAAATATCGATCTTTTTTGTGTACCCAGTTTTGTTCAAATGCGCCAAAACTGTTTTGTGGTCAATTCCCAGTTCTTCAGCTACGTCGTAACTATTGATATGCCGATCTTGCTCCACTTTTTCAAAAATGGCATCCATTTTATCCGTAATAAGGCGACCAGAGCGACGTGCATATTTGACATCAAAATTTCCGGATTGAAAACGCTTAGTCCAAATTTGTGCTACTCTCACAGACACTGCACTAGGTCCATAAACATCGCAAATTTTTTTTGCGGCTTGCGTTGCATTTTTACCTTTTTTGTAGTAAAATTTTAAAATGTATCGAATTTCTTTATTAGATTCACTCATCTTGACAGTACGAAAAAAAAAATGAAAATCACACATTTTCCTAATTTGAATTTGGAATTATGTTCTTTAAAATTTAAACTTTCAATTATACCAAAACCAGCCCGATACAAATAGTATAGCCAAAGATATTTTATTACAAGTTCATACATACTATAATGCGAAAAGACTTTTTACCCGACCTAATATTTTAGTTGAACTACTTAGACCACAGCTTGGACTTAAATAAAACAAACTGTTTGTACTATGAATTTTAAAACAGAAAAATTAATTTATACCAGGTAGGTACCAGGGTAGCACAAACAATGAACAGATATTTCATTCTTAGATTCACAAATAGTGTGATCACGGGCCACAAACGGGAAAACATCTTTATGGTTTATGCATTCCTGGTACTACCTGGAACCCCTTCCTGTACTTCCTGGTGGTTCTTGGTACTTGGACTTTGTGATAAAACTATTCTCAATTATATTTCTGTTCATAATAGGCCCATTTATTAATTCGCTGGTAATGAATTTTATTTCTTGGAATTTGTCCCTCCCCCTCCCCCTCTCGATCCGTCATCGCACTCTCCTTGTGAATCTAAAGTGAAATGCCTCTCCATCGTCTCTGCTATCCTGGTACCCAGCATCGACAAATTCATTTCATTCTATTTTCATAATTCACTATAGGAATAGTTACGAGTTTCGTACATCGGAATCGAACTTGCTGCAATTTTCAGTCTGAGAAGTTCAACTTTTTTAAAGGTGAAAAAAATTAAGGACAACTGTCGAATATGTTCAACCGGTCGAACGGACAAAATGAAACATAATCGGAGGGGACGAATTAAACGAGGACGCGGAGAAGTGGGAAGCGTCTTTCGTGGTCGGGAGTCGGGAGTCGAACTACGTCTTTCGAAGGAACTTGGACACGGTTCTCGTACGAACATCACTCGCAACGAGCGAGATCGGTCAGGAGGGCGCCCTTCAATTTTGTACTGTTGAAATTCGCCTCCCCCCCCTAGCGGCGCCACACTGACTCGCCCCCCCTTCCGCAGGTGGACACCATCAACCAGCTGAAGACGAACCGCGAGTTCTTCCTGTCGTTCAGCGCGGACCCGCAGCAGTTCGTGCACAAGTGGCTGGTGTCGCAGTCGCGCGACCTGAAGACGCTGGGCGGCGGCGGCGGCGCGCCCGAGGAGGAGCGCCGCGGCGGGTACTACGCGGGCGCCTGGGCCGGCGAGGCGGCGCAGCGCTACCTGGCGGCGCGGGCCGCGCGCGCGCGCCGCGACCTCGACCAGGCGCTGCAGCCGCGCCGCTAGCGCCGCGGCGGGTACTACGCGGGCGCCTGGGCCGGCGAGGCGGCGCAGCGCTACCTGGCGGCGCGGGCCGCGCGCGCGCGCCGCGACCTCGACCAGGCGCTGCAGCCGCGCCGCTAGCGCCGCGGCGGGTACTACGCGGGCGCCTGGGCCGGCGAGGCGGCGCAGCGCTACCTGGCGGCGCGGGCCGCGCGCGCGCGCCGCGACCTCGACCAGGCGCTGCAGCCGCGCCGCTAGCGCCGCGGCGGGTACTACGCGGGCGCCTGGGCCGGCGAGGCGGCGCAGCGCTACCTGGCGGCGCGGGCCGCGCGCGCGCGCCGCGACCTCGACCAGGCGCTGCAGCCGCGCCGCTAGCGCCGCGGCGGGTACTACGCGGGCGCCTGGGCCGGCGAGGCGGCGCAGCGCTACCTGGCGGCGCGGGCCGCGCGCGCGCGCCGCGACCTCGACCAGGCGCTGCAGCCGCGCCGCTAGCGCCGCGGCGGGTACTACGCGGGCGCCTGGGCCGGCGAGGCGGCGCAGCGCTACCTGGCGGCGCGGGCCGCGCGCGCGCGCCGCGACCTCGACCAGGCGCTGCAGCCGCGCCGCTAGCGCCGCGGCGGGTACTACGCGGGCGCCTGGGCCGGCGAGGCGGCGCAGCGCTACCTGGCGGCGCGGGCCGCGCGCGCGCGCCGCGACCTCGACCAGGCGCTGCAGCCGCGCCGCTAGCGCCGCGGCGGGTACTACGCGGGCGCCTGGGCCGGCGAGGCGGCGCAGCGCTACCTGGCGGCGCGGGCCGCGCGCGCGCGCCGCGACCTCGACCAGGCGCTGCAGCCGCGCCGCTAGCGCCGCGCCAGCCCCGCGCCAGCCCCGCGCCCGAGGAGGAGCGCATAACATAATATACGTCTTTATACTACCTGCGTTGTTTCATTGGAGCCCCGCTCTCCCGCGACCTCCCCGCTCGCGGCGCGCGTCTCCGTCGACGAGACGAGATGCTCGTTTCGTTATCTTCGACGGAGGCTCTGCTCGTTTGCGTAGTGAAAACGATTACGTAACTAAATACGAAAGTAAATAGGTAAGCCCCGTAACTGGGTCGCGAGCGAGGCGCGGCGCAGGATCCGCGCGAGGCTCGCTGGGAGCCGGCCGCCAGCGATCCTCGCTGCGTTCGAAAATAGAAAAAAGTTAGCCGCTCGGGGCCTAGGTGAGAGACCGATCGATTCCGGTCTCCGAGTAAGGGCTCTCTTACACGAGCGGCAAGATCTCAATACACGAGCGGCACGATGTCAACGGCAGAGGCAACTGTAGCCGTCGACATCTGTCGGCGGCAGCCGTCGACACGTCGGCGGCAGCAGTTGACATGCTAACGTCGAAGGTCTGCGGCAGCCATCGTCGACTCTTTTAGTACAAGAGCCAGTACCAAAATGGATTCCGAAGAAGAAACACTGTTACTACTTTTACTCCACCGACGACGGCAAAAACGAAAGAGAAAACACGTGCATTGTGGGTTCAAGAAATATTAATATAAAATAAATATATATATATATTAAATATATAAATATTAAATATTGTCGTTGGAGCTCATTTTATTAAATATTAAATATATAAATATTAAATATTGTCGTTGCAGCTCATTTTATAAAACATCAACTCGTGCGCTCTCCTGGACTACCTGCAGTCTACTGACAAAATGGCGGACGCGGCACGTTACCAACACAAACAACTGCGAGCGTCGCCATTGGTCGACGGCTGCCGCCGACGTGTCGACGGCTGCCGCCGACGGATGTCGACGGCTACAGTTGCCTCTGCCGTTGGCGTCGTGCCGCTCGTGTAAGAGAGCCCTTATACACGCGCCTCGGCTCCGATCGTATTTTCCTCCATAAATCGCGTCGTGTTTGCTCGCGGTATCTGTGCGATACGGCGGGGGTAAACATAATAACTACGCTCCGTTTAAACCGTTTTGTCTATCCAAATATTTTGGAATACTCGGAAATCGCTGCTTAATTACGATGTATGTACCTACCTAGATTTTTTTCTCAAATCTTAATTCGAAAAAATAAATAATCTCATAGCATTAAATCAAATTAAAATTTTGAAAACCCAGAGAAGAACCGACCTACCTGCGAGGTCGGAAGAACGCTCGCCGGTTTCGACGAAACGTTATAAAAGATGAGTACTCACTATGAAAATATCGCAACGTCTACCTAAACAAAGAAATAACTCGACGTATTCGGTTAACAAATAGACTGATGTCCACTATCGTCTATTCGCACGCTTTGGCGCCGATGGTTGAAGCGCTGGCTAATAACCGCCGCACACGAGACTATTCGTTCACGAGCGATTCACTCGGACCAGTCAGAACTGCAACGCACGTACCTATACCTTTATTTTGACGTGACAACGTCTTATAAATTGGTTTGCCGGGTGACACTTCAAGAAACTGCGTTACGCTCCGCTCACGTTATGCGCTCACAATGAGAGCGAGTGAGAGGCACGCGTCCCTTCCACTCGGGCATGGTTAGCCCGCCTAAGAGCGAGAGAGACAGACATAAAATTTTGTTAATATGAAATTCAGTGCAGGATTCTTTGTATAAATTAATGTTTTAAATATAATTCTTTGTATAAATAAATGTTTTAAATTGTTACTATTATTTCATCCTTCTTCCTACTATACGAATGAATATTCACATTAAAATTATTTTACCACTCAAAGTCGTTGTCACGTAAAACTTTCGCCCATAGATAGATAATCTAAGCTTTCGCCCGTATACCGACTTTACAGGCAACCAATTTTTTTTATTACAGTAGTAGTAGTATAGTTTTTATTACATACAAAGAGTTCCACTCCACCGGTCGCCAGTGCGGTAAACCTCTCCGGTGACCGGTGAGACTCGCGGCCGTCTTTTCCGCGCGGACCCCGCGACCTCTTGAGCGCGTCTCGGCGGCGCGGGCGGCCTGCAAAAGTGCGGTACCCAGTTTCCATCCGCCTGCTGCCTCGTGCGCCGTATACTATATAGTAGTAGTATTCTATTTTGACGCACGTACAATCTTGTCGTGTCGTGGCTGTAAAAGGAAACCTAGAATTAGCACTTTATTGTAGGTACACATAAGATACCATAGAAGCTAAAACTAATATTTATCCGGGCCTGATTCACCTTTAGGTAGTCTCAGTTGAGGTTTGCGGAGTGCCACACGCGCCGCCAGCCCGGCAAGAAGACAGGTCCGGCGGTCGGCCGCGGAGGATGCGAGTATCCTCGTCTCATCACGCTCACTCCGCTAATTGTTTAGCGACACCGCGCCGCCACTACAGATGAGGTCATTCTTATCGGAACCATACATATTAGAAGGTTGCGAAAATTAGTGTCAACAGAGACCGCCGTGCGCCGTCACCTCTCCCCATACATCGCCGCATCCGTGAGACGCGGGCGAGTCTCGCCGCGACCCGCGACCCGCGACCCACGACCCGCGACGCGCGACCGCCGCCGTGGCCGGCGCCGCCGCCCCCATGATGCCGGAGCCCGACGAGAAGGAGCCCCACCGCCGCGGTGAGTCGACTGCTCTACTCGCTCTATCGATCGTTCACTGTTTAGATTCTAATAAACGTAGACGGTAAGTAGTTTGATTTGTGGCAAAAACACTAGAAAAAATTAAAGTGAGAAAATTAAACCCAAAGACAATCAATCGCTTATTGCCAATTTAATTTGCCAAATTTAGGTTGAAAATGAAAATAGTAGATAATAATATATCTATCTATGGAAATAACCACGGACCTAGGTGTCTGTGAAGTAGGAAAAACAACTTTTTTGCCACCAACGGGCTCTACTCAGGACGACGCATAACGCGGGTCTCTCTATGATATAGTAATAGTTCCCGACTCTTTTTGATAGCTGAATCGATTTTGATTTAATTTATAATATTTGATTTGAAAGGTAACTCGATCGACAGTTCCTTTAGCTATGACTAGCTGTTCCCTACCACGCTTCGCTGTGGATAAAAAAAAAAAAAAACAGCCTGTGTTACTTTGGGATAATGTAGCATTCGAATGGTGAAAGAATTTTTGAAATCGGTCCAGTAGTTTTTGAGTTTATTCCACACAAACATACAAAAATACAAATCTTTCCTCTTTATCTATACTAATATTATAAAGAAGTAAAGTTTGTGTGTTTGTATATTTGTTAAATTGTAAGGGGTAATCTCGGGATCTACTGAACCGATTTTAAAAATTCTTTCACCAATAGAAAGCCACATTATTGCTGAGTGTCATAGGTTATATAAAAAACCGAAAAATAAAAAGGCTTTTACGTGGTAGTCCGTTTTGCAAAGTGAATCGGAGAAAAAACGGTCCGGTCGGCGCGCGATGGCTTCGGGTTTAATTAACATTATGCCCAACGAAGTGGGCAAGGGTCAGCTAGTAATATTAGTATAGATTTAAGAAAATCGGTTCAGCCATTTGCAGATAATTTTAACAGCTCTATCCTAATCTGAGTTCTATCTACCTTTAGTTTTTTTTATTTCTTCTAATATATATATTTTTTTTTTCGTTTTTTATAAATCGTATTTTAAAGAATCGTAAATAGAGGAACGTAAGTGAAGATCCTCAACGTTCCATAATATATCCTTAATCTATCCTTAATCCTTAATATAAGCGCTTCTTTTCGACACGTACGAGCGTCCTCGGAGGGTAGGGTACACAGTACACTACACCCGTGCACTCGGCGACCTGGTCGGATCAGCGGTAGCGTATCCGCCTCGTAAGCCCGAGATCTCGGGTCCGAAAAAAACTTCTTATCAATTTCTTTGTACGATTTGAAATTTTTTAAGCCCAAGAAAAAGTGGGTTCACCGGTAATTCTGCGGAAATATTTCAAATTGAAATTGATAAAAACTATCCTTCGAAGGGTAATGGCGATACAACTGTTAGGCCGAAGTAGTCGCAGTAGTCAAATTACATCTAAAATTCTTTTGAATTATAATTAAATATCGAATAATTCCTTAAAAATCTATTATAAAAAATCATTATAATAATTAATAAGTCCAATTTTTAACATATTTAATACTTTCATAATTTAATTAGATGTACTACTGAATTTGACCTTATATACATCCTTAAATATCCGCTCGGGATCCGGGTGTTAGTCGTCCTCGTCCTCGTGTGTGTCCATGGCACTCTATCTTATCCTGATGGGGGAGCTACGTGTGTGAAACGTTTATTTTATTATATTTTTACTATCTCCGGCAGGGTCCCGCGCGCGCTGGGAGTGGGCCGAGGAGGCGCGCGTCAGCGGCGCCGAGGCGCTGGGCACG
Organism: Alcis repandata; assembly: GCA_949125135.1. Classification (NCBI taxonomy): domain Eukaryota; kingdom Metazoa; phylum Arthropoda; class Insecta; order Lepidoptera; family Geometridae; genus Alcis; species Alcis repandata. The sequence goes on along the minus strand of OX421226.1, from coordinate 105,005 downwards.
GCGCTGCTGGTGCTGCTGGGCTGTCTGCCGGGCGCCGGGCCCGCCGCCGGGCCCGCCGCCGCCGGGCTCGTGGTGGCGCTGCTGGTGCAGTGCTTCGACCACGTGTCGGGCGCCATGTTCAACCCGGCCGTGCTGCTGGCGGCGCTGGTGTGGGGCCGCGTGGGCGCGCGCCGCGCCGGCTGCGTGCTCGCGGCGCAGCTGGCGGGCGCGGCGGCGGGCGCGGCGGCGCTGCGGCTGCTGGCGCCGGGCGCGCGCGCCGTGTCGCGGCCCGGCGCCGGCGTGGCGCCCGGCGCGGCGGCGGCGCTGGAGGCGGCGGGCGGCGCGTGCCTGGCGCTGGCCAACTGCGCCGCGTGGGACCCCCGCACCGCCCCCTACAGGGACTCGTGGCCGCTCCGCATCGGGGCCTGCGTCGCCGCGCTCTCGCTCGTCGCCGTACGTACCCTTCCGCCCTCCCGCCTCACGTACATAATTTTGTTACGTGTGGATCTGTGGACCCCCGAGTACATCGACGAAGAGCGATAATCGTTCTACGACAACTACCGCTTTTTTGGCCATTTCCCACAAATTAAAATTGAGCAATGTCCCATTCCAGTCGGACGTGTCCGGCGCCAGCTTCAACCCGGCGCGCAGCTTCGGGCCCGCGCTGCTGGCGGCCGACTGGAGCCTGCACTGGGTGAGTGCGGCTCGAGCGGGCGCCGGCGCCGGTGGAGCCCCGGAACAAAAATACTATCACAAATGACTCGCTTTCAAATGACATCAGTGACGGATTTACACATTTGCCTCAGTTGGCTATTCCAAATTTTACCTCCTACACTCTAGCAGCGACCGGCGGCGCACTAATTATTCAGCTATTCGGCCGCGAGCCAGGCCCCGCGGCGATAGCGTTCAGTACGTGTTCAGTAGGATAAGACCTCGAGCTCGGGTATACATGGTCGTAAGAGTACTTCAGGGGAAACTAGTGAACTAAAATTGCGCGCCGTTCTAAAGTGCAGTGCGCAGAATGGTAAGCGGTGTCCTGGCGCGTGCTCACCGTGTGCGTGTGTGTGTGTGTGTGCGTGCAGGCTTGTGCTCACCGTGCGTGTGTGTGTGTGTGCGTGCAGGCTTGTGCTCACCGTGCGTGTGTGTGCAGGTGTACTGGGCGGGCCCGCTGGGCGGCTCGCTGGCCGCCACCGCGCTGTACGCGGCGGTGTGGCGCCCCCCCGCGCCCCCCCGCGCCTCCCCGCGCGCCCTCCCGCCCGCGCGCTGACCACCCTAACACCGGCCTTTATATTCATCGATACTATTTATATTAAATTTCCCTTGCACCCGGGTTAACTTTTGTGTTTTTTTTATTTACCGACTTTCGTCGGATTCTCGGGGTGGGGTGGCCTCATGGTTTGTAGACCTCGACCGCACGTTACCGATTTGCAAGGCGTCCGCGAAAACGTACGCCTTGCAAATCGGTAATGCGTAGTGATCGGTGGCGCGGCGGAGGATCTGTTTCGCGGCAGGCGCTACCGAGCGCCGAGCGCCGCCGCCGCCGGCTCGCGCTCGGAGTGGTACTCCCAGTAGTCGGCGGCCTGATCTAATATCTAATAGCATACGCTAATATTAATTTAGCGAGGTATGCGAGGGCCGCCCGGTGTCGCCGGAGAGCGGCGCCGGTTCACCTTCGCCGCTTCCGCGTGCGCCGCGCTCGCCTCAGCCGGGTCTATATTGTCAACAAACGTTTACCCACTAGGAGCGCCCTGCGGTCTCGCCACCGATCTTAAGGGAATCGTTTACTTTTCGGGATAAAAATGGCCTGTATTAATCCATGGTATAAAAATATCTTCATTTTACGCTTCGATTTGTTGAGCCATTTCATCATAAAAAGTAACAAACATACACACAAACTTGCGCATTTATAATTATAGTGTACCTAATAGAGGGTGGTTCACGACGCGCACTACGTCGCGACGCGGCGCCGCGGCGACGTAGTGTAGGTAGTCGGTGCAGCGCGAGGAGCCGAGGACGGCGGAGGCGCGGTCACGTGGTCACACGGTCACGTGGTCACGCGGGCCGAGGCCGCCAGATAGCGGCGCGGGTTATCACTCGCGCCGCCGCAGACTGCAAACACGCAGCCCGCTCTATTCTCTCTATCGATTCACCAAAGGATGATGGGCACTTCGTCCCCGGTGTTGTATCAAGTCATGACATATGTCATTCGAAAGAGCATAACAATAGCATTATTTAATTATATTACACCAACCCTGAGTGACGTGCAGGGAAAAAGATATGACGGTTTTTAGATTGCAAAAAGTGCTGTTTTTTTTTGTTTTATAAATCTATTTTATCGAATTTTATTATCGTGTATGCATTTTCTGTGACTATTTTATCACTCCCGTATAACAATTGTATAATAATAGTTTATTTATAAATGTTTATATAGTTGTAATTATTTCAATTTTATACTGGCACATGCCAAAATCCTTACAATGATGATTATCGACAGTTTTTGTCTGAATAATGCCATAATATTATCGATTTATTAATATTATCAATATTTGAAAAATTAGGCGAACTTACCTGTAAGTGAAGTCTGATTAAGATTATAAGTTGTCTTTGTCGAAAGCCCGAACCTTTCGTCAAACTAGTTTGTTTTTTTAATTATTATCTCTCCCTTTGCCAAGACAATTTAAAAGCGAGCGAGATAAACTATAAATAATGGTTACAGATAAGAGTAAAGGCATAGAGCAGACAGCAGTCATAGACTAAATGCAGAGATTTTTATTTTTTAAATGCTTTTGACTTTGAAAATAGTGGTCAATTAGGCCTTTTTTGCAGAGCCAGCCATGAATTTGGCTCAAAACGTCACAATACTGCTAACGGTGTGAGGTACTATCGATAAAATCGGCTGTTTCGACATTATTGATGTTCTAGAAAATAATTAAGAAATCTTATTGAGAATTGTATTTATTGAGAAGGGTAGTCGTGCTGAATCTGACTACAGGCCTACCCCGATCATATTCATACTCTGCAAGACAACATACTATGGAACAAGCTCCTGGCGTACCGAAAAGCTAATGACCTCGTAAGTGACTGGCAGTACGGATTTTGCTGAAACTGGTCTACTGGTGATCTTACCACTCACATCTAAGAGACTATCGAAAACATGAGGAAGCGCTCATATCACCACCGACAGAGGATGGTAACAGAGGTAGTTTTAGTAGGTATAACCCTACAAAAACCCCCTTGACCCGGTTGCCCCCCAACGCAGCCGGTTATTTTCTTAAGGTTTCCCCCAGTCTCAAAAAAAAACTATCCATAATAGACTATCCGTATCAGTAACACTACTTTCAAACGTGTATCTTATATTATATCGATTCCAAAAGTCGTGTTTTTACTGTAGGTATTGCTTTATTGTTCAATAAAATGTCATAGTGCGCATCAAACTTAACCAGGTTAGTACCGCCTCAATCGAAAACTGCCAAGAGACAAGCTTATGCGCTTGACCATGGCTTCTCTCGGAGGCTGGATTTTTCATCCGCTGAACCGCGCGTCGGATATGCAACGGCAACGGTTTGTCGTCTGCGTACCCAAAAGCACCAGGCTTTAGCAGATAATTATTGTGAACAAGGAAAAGCGTTGTGGAGAGCACCGACCCCTGGAGAACACCGGCCTTGATATCTTTTAAACCAGATAAAGAACCACCAATGACCACTGCTCGAATCAAATAATCCCGCTGGAAGTTCGATATCCATGCAACAAACCAAGTGAACAAGCCAAACAAAGGGAGCTTGCCTATAAGGCTTTTATGCCAAACCCTGTCGAAAGCTTTGTAGGTGTTAATGGAAACCACTAGCTTTTTTTTATATGTTTTTCAGAGAGGGTATATTCAGCTACTGGATACATAGCGACTGACATAAAATGCCTTTAATCAGACAGCACTCTTAATACTCTATATTTCTTGCAAACTATTACCAAAATGACTTCTACATGTTCCATACATTTTGTCGAGTGTCATTAACATTTTTCTATGGAACAGCTGATTTTTTTTCCCGAATTTCGGGTTGCTCCCATAGTAAAAGTTGTTCATAATGAAAATAATGCCTACTATGAGCCCTTTTCGGCTTAGCGTACCCTTTATGAATAACCCTGTATTCAATAATAAAAGTAATTTTTGACATACATGTTAATAAAATTCCTAATAATAGCTTTAGAAAGCAAAAAATCAGCAATTTTTTTAAATCTAAAAACGATCATATCTTTTTCCCTGCACGTCATTCAAGGTTGAGTCATACAATTAAATAAAGCTAATATTATCATCTTTCAAATGACATATGTCACGACTTGATACAACACGGGGACGGCGCCCATACAAAAGTGCCCATTCTCCTTTCATGAATTTGTATGCGTCTGTCCGAGTTTGCCTAGCAATCTGACTGATCAAAATTTTTCTGAGCCCCGAACCAATTCTGGCTATTTTTAACCCCCGACGCAAAAGAGGGGTTTTATAAGTTTGACGTGTCTGTTTGTCTGTCTGTCTGTCTGTCTGTCTGTCTGTCTGTCTGTGGCATCATAGCGCCCGAACCACTGAACCGATTTCAATTTAGTTTTTTTTGGATGAAAGGAGACTTAATCGAGAGTGTTCTTAGCTATGTTTTATAAAAATCGATTGAGCCGTTTAAGAGTTATGGTGGGTTAAAGTGGGGATGGAAGAACCAAAATTCTACAAATGTGCCCAAAATGGTTGTCAAATGAAAGATAAGATATTTTATCAGTGGTAGGACTGTCTAGATTTTTTTTTATTAATAATTAAAAAAAAAATAATAAATTAAAAAAAAAAAACCAATTAATATACCAATGTTGGTACTAACATACAAAAAGTATTAAATAAAAACTTAAATTAAAAATTTAAAAAACCCCCGACACAAAAACCTACCTAAAAAAAGTACGAAATAATAATTTGATTTATTTAACAAGCTGTACATAAAAACTAAAACACCGCTAAAAATATTAATAATTAGGTACAACAAAATATTAGTTAGTTACAAAGAAAACGTCGCGTCGGGGGGACCGTTTCTAAATATTAGTATTTACAACTAAGCTACCACGATGAGTATATCTCCTGCCTGACTGATTAGTATACCCCCCCCCCCCCCCCCCCGACGCGACGTTTTCTTTGTAACTAACTAATATTTTGTTGTAATTATTAATATTTTTAGCTGTGTTTTAGTTTTTATGTACAGGTAGTTAAATAAATCAAATTATTATTTCGTACTTTTTTTAGGTAGGTTTTTGTGTCGGGGGTTTTTTAAATTTTTATATACCTACATGATAAAAGAGTGCCGTTTTCAAATCGACTTTAAAGTAGTCAAAGACAAACTTATTCGCGTTAAAAAAAAGGTTTAATTGTTTGCAGTTCATTCCCATATTGTATAAGTATACCTTTCAATAACAGAATGTCGCTTACTCGCTTACATCCAATTATTATTAATACTCCGAATGTCCGAATATAGAGACGAATCTACCTATACAAAAACACATCTATTTCAATATCGGTCAAACTGTTTAGGCTAAAAGTCAGGAATTAATTAGATACCTTACCTACAAACATTAAAAAAATACAATGCTCTTTTACGAGAGGGGTAAAATAGTCGAAGTAAGAGCTAGATCTAGCCCCAAAAGGGCTGAGTTGGCAACACTAGGTGGAAGAACTCGATAATGCGCGGTATCACTGTTCTTTTTCTGCGGCCTTGACCGACTCGGCACCATGTAGTGGCGCACGGGAAAGTGTTAATATGGCAATGCGCTGCTACCCCAACAATTATGTCATTGGAGTGAATGTAGGACGCCTTATTATACCTCGTGTGTGCATAAGTTTTAAGACGAAATAAAAGTTGTATTACTTTTTAAATAATGAACTAAAATTTTCAGTACACATTAAGATAATAATAATCAACAATAAAATATATTATTAAGTAATTGTTTTTTTTTTTTTTTTTAGGTTCACAGAACTGGACATACACTGACAAAAACTTAACAAAGTATATAAAAATAGTCGTATGTGTACGTCCTTCTTGGAGTGAACACAGCATACTTAAGAAAATAGTTGTGCACTGTTTACAAATAAGACCAAATAGCAAAAATACTAAAAATAAACAAAAATTACAATTTTAAACAAATAAATTCTCTGAGTATAAAAGTCTCTGAAAAGAAGAGACTGATGAACCGAAGATGTCGGTTTTACTACAAATGCTGTTATAAAATGAGCACATTCGATACACAGCTGAATATGATGACCATAATTTGCGTGACAATATGGAAGATTGAACGTTTTTCTACAATGTAGACGACTGGAAGAGCGAGGAACAATGAGTTTTATTCTTTCTAGTAAATTGGGGCTATCAATGATTCCATTAACCAATTTATGTAAAAACACAACATCAATTATTCTTCTTCGCTCCTCCAAAGTTGACATTTTAAAATGTTTAAGTCTAGAATCGTACGACTCAAGATGACGGCAAAGTTTGCGTGAGTAGGTAAGATGATAAATGAACCGTTTCTGAAGTCTTTCAAGACGATTTATGTGTACAGTATAAGAAGGGCTCCAGATGGGACAGCAGTACTCCAGAAGGCTGCGGACATAGCAGTTGAAAAGGATGATAGGAATCTCATTGTCATTGAAAAATTTTGTTTGACGTAGGTATAACAAACCCTGACAATCGCGAACTCTTTTTGCTAATAAAATCGATGTGCTCTCGATAATTCAGCTTAGCATCAACAATGACACCTAGGTCACGCATGCTCGAGACCTCCGTTATGGGGATACCGTTGATAAGGTAAATGGTTTTTACAGGAATCTTTTTCCGTGACAAGTTTAGGTAAGTAAAAATATTTCGACGTGTTAAGCATCATCCTGTTGCGAACACACCAGTTGTTGATGGTGTCTATATCACTTTGCAGAAGAATTATATCATCACGAGTGAAAATCTCTCTGTAAAGTTTTAAATTTAGATTTACATTTGATATTTAGATGTTACTCTGCTGCACAAATCGTTAACGAAAATGAGGAAAATGACGTTTGATTGTTATTCAAAATGACCACCTTTATTTTGAATACAGCACATTAATGGTACTAAGGATACAAAGTTGTGTCACTTGTACTTACCATCAATGGTACTAATGACACTAAGGCCCTTAGACGATTTGGCCAGTCATCAATGGCGGCACGAATATTTTCCAGCGGAATTCGCTTTGCTTCTCGGATAAGGGCTCGCTTCAGTGACTCCAAGTTTGGGTGGGACTTTCGACAGGCCCAGAGCTCTAATTCAGTCCATAAAGAATAATCCAGCGGGTTGAGGTCAGGGGTAGGGGAGGGCCATTCGTTCGCCGCGATGAAGGCCGGCACATTTTCCCTCAACCAAGCTTGGGTGGTTTTTGCCTTATGGGTTGACGCTGAGTCTTGCTGGAAAACCCAAACCTTGTTGTGAAATAAAGTATGAGACAGGGGTTTCACAACAGGCTTTGGTAATATCACTTTGATAATTCTTGGCTTTCATCTTGACGCCTTGTTGACAGAAATGGAGCGGAGTGACACCTTCATATATTATTCGGTATTCTATTCCGATCGCTCGAAGTGCGGCAACTAGTAAACACGTCTCGGTTATTGTTCCCATTTAAAAAATCATTTCACTACATATACCTAGTGTTAACCTAGTATTAACCTAGTATTAACCTAGTGTTAAGAACTTTTTCTATAGTGAAAATATAGTGAACTTTTTCTATAGTCTAAAAGTAGTGACTATAGTTTACAAAACCAATGATTACAGTCGTCCCAGTAGTAGGGGAGCCCACGATGCTAAATGGGGATATCATCGAGCGTCATAGAGACCTATTGGGTTGCAAAGCTTAGATGATAAGAAGAAAAAATGTTGAGTGATATATACCTTTTCATCGCTGGGGAAAGCGGCTATAGATTTTTAAATATGTAAAAAAAAACTGTTGCATGGGCATCTTCGAGCGCGTCAGATATTGATAGCATCAATGCCTTACGTATTTTTAATAATGTACGTATGTTAATCTGATCGTTTGCATGATGCGGGTGGTTGTATGTAAGGGTTGAAAATGAAAAAAAAATAAAATTAATCGAGCGCGTCAGATTTTCTAAGGGAGTGTTAAGTGCACCAAAAAATAGCTCTCATTCACTAATCTGACGATTTCGATGGGACGCAAACTCGCGGCCATTTTCATAATGTGCAAAAAAAAATCGCCATTTTGAAATACTTAAGCGCGTCAGATTAAGATATATAATGGTTCATCTTTATGTTCTAAACGTACTGTTTCATAATCTGACGATTATCTGGAGGAATTCGCCTGATCTGACAAAAAAAAATTAGAAAATCGGTTCACCCTAAAGGCCATCCCTGCAACTTCCCGCTAATTCCATTCTTGGGCGCTTAAAATTGTACTTTTTGAGCTCAAAATATATTTTATGTGATATTTTGAGCTCGCTGAGTTCAAAGAAATAATATTTCTATGCATTAGCTCTTCCAGCTCAATAGTCTGATAGAAGTTTCATAGAACACTATTTTTGGAATTTTCAAACCGCAATAACTTTTGAATGGAACATGGACGCTAACCAAAGAGGCTGTGCACAAAATTAGAGTCGCACAAAGGGCAATGGAGCGTGCCATGTTAGGCATTAACTTGAGAGATAAAGTCCGTAATACGGAAATCCGACGCAGGACAAAAGTCTCAGATGTCGGACACCGTATTATGCGATTAAAGTGGCGCTGGGCAGGACACGTGGCTAGGCGTGGTGATGGCAGGTGGAGTAGAGCCCTGACGGAGTGGCTACCGATTGCGGACAAACGTTCCGTTGGCAGACCATCAGCCCGATGGGTCGACGACATCAGACCCATCGCGGGTCATCCGTGGATGAGATTGGCCCAACACAGGGAAGAATGGCGCAAGGGAGAGGAGGCCTATACCCAGCAGTGGGTCGATACAGGCTGACGATGATGATGATGAATAACTTTTGAATGGATCAAGCAATTTTCACGCAGTTGGCGGCATTCGATGAAGTTTTAATTGATCGAACCAAAAATTTCGGAGTAATCCCGAAAAAACACTTTTTCGGGTTTCTTTCGTTCACGATATCTCTCGAACCGATTTTGACCAGCTTGATGGCGATCGACGTGATTTTTTAAGCTCAAGAGCGGATTAGTTTTTGAAGTTGATCGATAAAGCCGTTTAAAAGTTATTCCAAAAAACCACTTTAAAAAAAATATATTTTTTTTGAGATTTTCCAAAATTTCTCAAAATCACGCAGCTCCACGCATTTAACTTTATCGACGAATTTTTGTTATTTCGGCTTGCGGAAATCATCAGATTATATATTATTCGTTATTCTTGAACTATTTCCTTTAAAACAAAAAAAAATTTAGCTACGCTCGAGAATGTCGAGATGACGTTTTTTTTTTACAACTTTGCTGCCCTCCCCTTTCTTTACGTCACTCTCAAATTGTCAGATTAGTGAAATATACCCTTTTTAGGATGTAATTAACTCTACCCTACCTTAATCTGACGCGCTCGAGAATTTCTGATGGTCAATTTTTTTTTACTAATCTGATCCTGCATCCTTCACGGGCGGCCTTATATTTGGGCCTCATGTTTGGTGGATGTACTTAACCGGGTACAAGGTATCCCCCTGTATATCAATCTGCCGCGCTTTAGCACAACACGAAATCCCCGCTTGGGCTCCCCTACTACAGTGTTTGATTGGCAAAAAACAGTGTAATCTGAGTGAATATCGCTAATTACTCGATCGAAATAAATAAAAGCAAGTGGTTAGTGACTCCCCCGCGCGGCCAGTCTACCCTACATTACCGAGTTAAACATCTCGCGATTGCTTTGAATACGCTTTGAATCTGCCTACTGGCTAACTCAAAGATTAGTGGCGTAATTTCGACCCATAGGTTGTCGACCGCTTAGCGCAACGAGTAAGGCGTAGTCTCACTGATCCGACGTACGACGGTTCGGACCCCGCTGCCTTGAGCTTTCTTTTTGCATACGGATTTTTCTATTCTTGATACTATGGCGACAAAATGCAGTGGTTGCGGCAATCCCATCCAATCGTTGGACTTCCTAGAATGCAGCGGCTGTCAAGAAACCTACGATCTACTATGCTTGGGCATGGATTCAGAAGCCTTTGGAAATATGAGCTAAGACTTAAAAGATCGCTGGCTATGCCCGCTGTGCATCAGTTCTCGGCCGAAGGGGGACAACACCCACACCCCGATAGGAAGCCCAGCCGGCTCTTTAAATACGAGTAACACCTACAATACCTCAGACCGAGCTAACACTACTCTGGATCGAGTGAATAGCCTTCGGGGCTCCCGCAGACAGATTACAACTTCAGCGCTCATCTGCGGATCCGACTCTGAAATATCTCAGCTTATCTCGGAAATTAAGCAGCTCAGGGAAGAAATGCAAGAAATCAAGGAGCAAAACAAGGAAATTGCTCTACTAAGACAGGATGTCCAACTTCTAAAAGGTCAACTCGGGTTGCAGCTTGCAGCCAACACCGACGTCTACGAAAAAACGATCATCAATCAAGATGCAGAGATAGCTGCTCTCAAGGGATTTCTAAGTAGTATGCAAACTTTGTTCAATTCTCACGAACAGAGTAGTCAGCGGAATGAATTAGAAATTTCTGGAGTTCCGGAAGCCGAGAATGAAAATCTTCAACACATGGCACTGGTTACAGCAACCGCCCTAGGCGTCGAGTTATCGGCTGCGGATATTGACATTGTTACGAGGGTAGGCCTCAAACGTCCATGGATGCCCCGGCCTATTGTAGTGAAACTCTTACGCCGTGCAAAAAGTGACGAAATTCTTCAGACGGCAAAGACCAGGCGCAACTTAACATCAGAGGTCGTAGTACAAGGCACCTCACAAAAGTTGTACATCAACGAAAGGCTAACGAAGGCTAATCGAGCGCTTCTCAAAGAAGCGAGAGATCGCACACGGCTGCATAATTTTCGCTTCTGTTGGTTACGGAATGGAGCTATTTACGCTAGACAGTCTGAAAAACAGCCTGCAATACTTATACAATCGTATCTTGACCTGGACCAGCGCATCGGCCTCTCTCGCGGAGCAGTCTCGGCGACAGATATGAGGGAAGCCTAAAGTATCTGGCTCAATTTATTTTATATTTTTTGTGTTCCTGTACAGTCTTACTTTTGTAATAATCCTTAGATTTTTTTTCAATAATCTTAAATATAACAGCGATCCACTCAATACCACAAACAATTCACACACTTCAGTAACACAGCCACACACACAAACATTGCAAACACTCAAACATACTTTAAATCACTACACTTACACTATTCCACTCGCAACACCAATCAACAATCCCCAGAGCAAACTACCGAAGACTCCAATTCAGAACAGCTTGCGCTGCGGCAAACTAGGATACTTATGTATTGCAAAACTCTCTCCACAATCTCACCTTATTGCACTTTATTATTAGCTACTGGCCTTGCAGGCAGTCACCGCGTCCAGCCACAAACATATAAGATATCATAATGGCGAACATTGACGTGGATACTGTAAACGACATTGACAAAACACTTTCCATCGATTGCCGAATATGCGACCAGCTAGAAAAGTGCAAAGATATACTTACTTTATACAACTTCAGAATACTCTCACTGAATATACGCAGCATACGGAAAAACTTTGATAAATTCCTAGTTGCATTCCAACGTCTTAACTTAAATATTAGATAGGTACGTATACCAAAAATATTCAAAACAAATCTGGAGGCGTAGTAGTATATGTGAGGGATACTTGGAGTGCCACGGTAAGCGAACCTGGGTTCAAGGAGTCTGAATGTTTAAAAATAGATTTATCTGATACTGTCGTAGTTTTTGCTATTTACCGTTCTCCATCGTTTAAGAACACAGAAAAATTCTGCAACTCCCTTAGTCAAGCTATTGAAAAATTAAAAACGATGTTTCTATCATAGTAGTAGGAGATGCAAATATGTATAAACATCATAAGTCCATTGGATGAAGTGGCCAGTGAATACTTGTGCATGATGACATTGACAGCTAAATCTGCAAGCAGCAATTACAGAGACCACTAGAGAAGTCTCATGTTTAGACCATATCTTTATTAGAACAAAAGCTCAAGACGTGATAGAAGTCATCGGCAAAACCGACGTAACTGACCATTCTATAGTAGCCCTGGGCGTAACTCTAAAATCAGCAGCTCCAAAACAACACAAAGACAGGTCAATATTGAAAACGGATTACAAAGCAGTGGCTAGAGAGCTTCAACAGACAGATTGGTCAAGTTTCCTGGAATTGAAAAATGTCAACGACGCGGTTGAAGAATTTGACAACACTATTACGTTGATTATCAATAGACACACGTGTAAAAAAAGATTGGCTAGATCTCAATTTGCTCTCAAACCATGGATCACCCCCGGCCTTATCCGATGCATGAGACACCGAGACTAACTAGACGCAGAATCGAAAAAACATCCGGATGATAGTACACGCAAACTTGTCTACCGAAGATACAGAAACTTCTTTAATGATTTGCTTCACAAACTCAAGCGTGACCATGAAAGGCGAGAACTTGAAGCCAACAAGAACTGTCCAAAATCTCTTTGGAAGTCTATCAAAACAATCATTGACGTTCCGCGAAAACAGACATCGGCTTCAGAACTGCTCAAGTGTAAACCAAATAGTCAGGATTCCGCAAACCATTGCAACCAGTATTTCGCAAATGTTGGAGCCCAGCTTGCCAGTAAACTGCTTCAATCTCAGAATAAAACCGAAGCAGAACTGGCAGCAGACTCAAACAATTACTGTGAGCACTCGGAATTTCCTGACTCTTTCTTCCTGCAGCCAACCGATGAGATGGAAGTAGGCAAGCTCATTGACAGGCTCAAAAGAGACAGCGCTCCCGGCCTTGATGGTATAAAGCCCGCATTAGTTAAAGCCATCAAAATGGAAATTCTAGTTCCACTTACGCACATCTTTAATGTTAGCCTTTCAACTGCCACATTCCCACATAAGTGGAAGCTGGCAAGTGTCACACCTATATGAGCTATGAGTTATGCTGAGTTGAGGCTGGTTTAAGGCAAAAATTGTGTTGTTTCTTCATTTAATTTTTTTTGTATGTTTGTCTTTGTTATTATTATTTTTGTCTTAAATAAATATTTGTCTATTTATATATAAGGGTGGCCCTAAAAATCTCCCTGAGAACTACAGATCGATCTCGCTTCTAGCTACTTTCTCCAAAATACTCGAAAGAATTGTGAACCATCGTCTTGTTACGTTCTTGGAGAAACGAAATTTATTATCCAAACAGCAGCAGCAGTATGGCTTCAGAAGAGGAAAATCTACAGAGCACGCAGTCGAAATCATGGTTAGAAAATTGACCTCAAGCCTAGATAAAAGACAAAAATGTATTGGTGTCTTTCTTGACCTCGCCAAGGCCTTTGACAACATCTCAGTGACAATCCTATTCAAGAAACTTAGGGCGTCCGCTGCGTGCAGCGGGTGCAGGGCGCGGGCGCCCGCGCGGCGTGCTGTTTCTTGTAATCTCATAGATCAGCGCTGCGTGCAGCGGGTGCCCGTCGCACGCGGCGCTCGCGGCGGGTATCCGTGCGACGGAGCACGTGAGCGGAGATGTTTTTAGAAAATCAGTGAGTGCCGTTGTGTTTTCCGTGCCGCACGATCCGTGCTTGTACAGTCTGTTCCATAATTTGATAACAATGAGTATTATTGACACGGAACGTGTCATTTTATCAACAAATAAGATAAGGGTGTCCGTCGCGGGCGTCCGCGACGGGTTAAATTTGTCCGCGACGGAGCATGGCGCGGGTCCCCGCGACGGACGCCCGCTTAACGCAGCGGACGCCCTTAAACGATTAGGAATCAGAGGCTTGCCACTGAAATGGTTTCAAAGTTACCTACATTACCTAGGGCAGAGAAACCAGTGCATTAAAATAGGTGATAACTTCAGTGACACACTTCCGATCCATTTTAGCGTACCTCAGGGTAGTGTTCTGGGCCCCACCTTTTTCATTCTATATATGAATGATATTCACACAGCATGCATGCGAAGTAAAGATGATACTGTGGCTCTCTTCTACGGTAAAACCTGGGAATCGGTATTTCGCAACGCAGAAATTGGCATGGCACGCATCAAACAATGGTTAGACTCATACCTCCTAACGCTAAACCTAAGTAAGACCAAGTATCTCTGTTTTCGCATGGCTAAAAAATTAGAACCTGATCCCTGTCTGTGTCACAAAATTCATTCAGCATGCATGACCTCCTGTTGTGATTGCGACGTAATAGCTCGGTCCCCTTCAATTAGGTACTTAGGAATCATTGTGGATGAACTGTTATCCTTCAAAGAACACATTACGGCACTCGGTAGAAGAACTCGCAAGATTATCCATATAATGAAATGCTGCTTGTGAGCGAGTTCAGCGAGTCCTTCGACTAGTGTACGTATCTCTCTGTGAATCAGTTCTGTCCCACTGCATAACTGTCTGGGGAGGTGCCGGGAGCACGGCTATGTTGGAAGTGGAGAGAGCGCAGCGTGCTGTGCTCAAAGTCATGTGCAAACTGCCATACCGACATCCGACTAATGACCTGTACGCAACAGTAGGAGTGCCAACTGTACGTCAACTCTATAATCAAAAAGTAGCCCTCGCAGTCCATCAGACTATGTCTTGCCCAGCTATCTCTAGCTCTCCAAGGAGACGACCCCCCGGTGCCACTCTACCTAACGTTAAAACTGCTTTTGCTCAGCGTTTCCCCGATTTTAGGTTCCCTTTCATCTACATTTATTAAACGCAACTATCGTGGGTCTTGCGATACAGGTTCGCCTAGTGCAAGACACCAGCACAGCACTCTTACTTTTTGTTTAAAATGTAAGTATTATTTTATTTTACTAGTTTTTTTAGATAAGGCTAGTTTTAGTTAGTTCTTAAGGTTAAATGTAATATCTTTATGGAAAATAAATCTATTTCTATATGAAACTCCCCACTATACCATCACACTAGCCGGATGATGCGTATGCGAGACATTCCGTGCTGAAGCTGGGACGTCCTTGCTGCTTTTGGTATAGGTACACTTTATTGTTTTGTCGGTTAAACTTTTCTTCGTAAACACACTTTACAGTACCTAAAAGACTTTCTCGTTGGTGAAGAGTATCTTACTCGCATCGTGCCTCCTAAGCAGTATTGGATAACGTTCGCGTCGCAATTTACGAAGACGTTCGTTTAAAAAGTGAAATTTCCTACGGCTATACGCCTTTATCTTAGGATCATATTTCAGTATTCTGTTGACTGAAAAGCGCGAAATATTAGTCTGCAGAGCGAGTTTCTTCGGAGTGCGACATGGATTTCGGCGAAGTCGCTCTCGGATGATTTTGATTATCGCAGGCGTCCTCACAGAGCGTGGCCGACCACTCTTTTGGCGATGTTGCAAAGAACTTGTCTCCTTGTATCGTTTGATAGTGTAATACACGAAGTTACGGATCACACCAAAAGTTTTCACCTCACGGAAAATTTCCATTGGTTTTTTTCCCGCCTTATTTAACGAGATCACGGTCGCGCGTAATTCTTTGGTTCCCTCCGTCACGAGAAAATTGAATGAAATTAATTTGAAAAGAAAACAAAAGTTAACATTCCAAATTCAAAATTGGAAAAAGAAAGAAAATAGCAGCCACTAAATATTTTATTTGATTTTTTAAATACAAAGTTTGTCTTAAAACTTATGAACAGTTAGTTATGTATCCGCCGCTGTAGGTACTTACTAAATGGTAGTTAATATAGATACACGCCGCGCCGCTCCGAACGGCTGATAAAGCGCAGCAGTTGAATAATTGCCTAGATAGCTATTTGTTAGTTACGTAATGAGTACCTACTTATTGAGTGATATTTCGGTTTATACTTACTTAATGTAAATAAATTGTGCGTGCGCAGATGGCGCGGTTATCTGCCGCGGGTCGCGTCGCGCCGCGCCGCCGCGCCGGTTTCACCCGGATCGGCCGCTACTGAGAAAAACAGAATCTTACATTATAAATAACAATTTATCGTAATCAACTCGTTACATCATTGTGTATTAATAGGTACTCGTGTATAGATTCGGTTCCCTTTTAAATAATACCTATCAATGCAGTACCTTCCTATTCATTAACCTAGTAAGGTAATACCTAATCTTAATAATATAGGGTTATTCATAAAGGGTATGCTAAGCCGAAAAGGGCTCATAGTACTCATCATTATGAACAACTTTTGCTATGGGACCGACCCGAAATTCGCGAAAAAAAAATCAGCTGTTCCATGGAAAAATGTCAATGACACTCTACAAAATGTATGGAACAGCTGATTTTTTTTTTCGCGAATTTTTAGTTGGTCCCATAGTAAAAGTTGTTCATAATGATGAGTACTATGAGCCCTTTTCGGCTTAGCATACCCTTTATGAATAACCCTGTATAAAAATAAAAAAACAAGGAAGCGCTGGCAGTGACGTTCTGAAAACTGTTCTAAAATGGAATCGACTTGAATATTGTTGTTTTGAGCTTGTCGAATCCCACAGCTGGGCAACTTTGTGTCAACGTAGTGATGTAGTATCTCCTAGTGGTTTTAGACAGATAAATAAACTCTTTATTGTTCACACAATAAAATTATAAGCAACAGGATAATAATGTTTAAAACAACTGGCAGCTTTATCACTAAATGCGATAAATATCTTCTTGTATGTAGTCCAGTAGGTATGCAGACCTTTATCAATATTATTTTCGCGGCAGGGCTGATTCGGCGGTGCTCCACCGTAGCGGGTTTCCGGTGTTTGACCATATCACCTACCGAGAGCTCGGGCTCCTCAGACGTGGCATTAGATAATTATGTGTAGGGTAAGATGGGGTAGTGTTACAAAAAAAATATGCTGGAATGAAATGAAATGACAAAAATATTGTTTAAATCAGCTAGTTTTTGGTATGGAAATAAACTTTAATAATCTCTCTTTAATTAAAATAGCTCAAACATTAATATTATTAGGATCTACTAAATTTGAATTGTAGGTACTTAATTAAGTCAGTCGATTGTAACACTGAGCCTCGTATCTGGGGTAGTCTGTTACAGGGTAAGGGGTGCAATGTTACAACATAAAATAATAGGGAATTATCAAAATGAGAAAAAGGATTTTACTTCTAATAAATATTATACTTCTTAAAAATATTTTTTGGGAAAGTAGTATATCTGAACATATCTTTGTAATGTCATAAAATTAACGTATTTTTCATTTGCTGCCTTTTGAAGACTAACACCACTTTCAACCATCGAAATCACTTCTGCCATATCTTTTTCACTGTGAAGACCAGAATCCGTCTTTCTCTTACGATTTCGCACCATTTTCTTTTAATACCTTGAAATAGTACAAAAACATTATGTTAATTGGGGCTGACTATTACAGTGTCACACAGTGCCCCAGAGACAGAGAGGCAAACCAAATTGAAAAATCCGAGTAAATATTGTAAGTTATGTTTACAACAAACAATTCAACGGTACTAAGTAGCTAAATAAACATCAAAATAAAGAAAACTAACAACATTTACTTGAATATAACACGTCCGGCAAAAAATTAAAAACTTTGAAACGGTTTTTTCGACGTTTAATAACACAAAAACAATTTTTGTTTATTAATTTTCAAGCGCGGTACAAACTGTGGCAGGACCAACGGTTCAAAGATGGCGGCTTGTGAGCTTGACATACGTGTACTATGTATTTATACCATGATGTATACCAACATCATAAAACTAATAGAAACTAATAAATACATAGAAACAAATAAAGAGAAACATAAATAGAAACATCATAAAACTAATAGAAAGGGACGGAGAAATGTGCATTGTAACATTGTACCCCGTGTAACACTGCCCCACCTTACCCTACAATAATTGTAGGTACTTATAATTTTATTCTTCTCTGACACAATCGTTCCACAGAAAACGGAAACGGCAGGTTTATAATTTGTATTTGTGTAAAAAAAATATGTATGAAGTATTTGTTTTCACGTTTTTAAAATATCTATGAACATTTTCATGAAAAGATATTCGCAGTCAATGGTATTTATTAGAAACTAGCGGCCCATCCCGGCGTCGCACGGGTGGACATTGTTCTGAAAAGAGATTTTCCCGCTTTTCTGTTGAATTTTTTTCTGAATTTTCTTTGCTATAAACCTCACGGAGCCCGAGACCTTTCCAACGAATGCAAAACCGTGGAAATCGGTTCGTGCGTTCTGGAGTTATAGCGTCAGGAAGGAAAACCCGACTTATTTTTATATAGTAGACTAGCTGTTCCCTGCCACGCTTCGCTGTGGATTAAAAAAAATATAGCCTATGTTACTTTGGGATAATGTAGCATTCGAATGGTGAAAGAATTTTTGAAATCGGTCCAGTAGTTTTTGAGTTTATTCCACACAAACATCCAAAAATACAAATCTTTCCTCTTTATAATATTATAGTATATATATTAGAAATTGAAGCCACTGGCTCCTGACAGTTTATGACTGGTTCGGGAGCCTCTGGTACGTATGTAAATTAGCTTTGTTTATATGTTGTATGATTCCTAAATAAGTAAATGATTTTATTTGCATATGAGA
The DNA here is from genome assembly GCA_949125135.1 of Alcis repandata. Classification (NCBI taxonomy): domain Eukaryota; kingdom Metazoa; phylum Arthropoda; class Insecta; order Lepidoptera; family Geometridae; genus Alcis; species Alcis repandata. Next base: position 86,340 of record OX421226.1, on the reverse strand, counting down.
ACGTAGGTACCTATCGATTTTCAAGTACATAATTATCATAAAATATGAGTTCGCTTGGACTCTACCTGCGACGGTACGGCGGACCTACTTATTTAAACTTGCAAGTTCAGATAAGTATCGGGCAACTGATCGTAGACTAGTGAAGCCAGCCCTCAGCTCGATGAATGAGTGTAAGGGTGGCGAGGTAGAGCAGCCGCCGAGCCTCCCCCGGCGCGGCGCGCGGAGGCGGCGGCGGCGGCTGGTATCAGTGGGAGCGGGCGGCGCGGCGGCGGCGGCGGCCGCAGTCAGCTCGCGACGCTCGCCGCGACTCCGCGCCTGCTCGCCGCTCCGCTCCGCAGCTCGCACTCATGCCCGCATACGACCACGGTCAGTACCCACTCGCAATACTCGCCCGAGCCCGCGGCGCGACCGAGCCTCCTGCATATATTCCGTTTTCCTGTTACCGACTCGTCAGTTTAGACTACATGGGACCTATCAACTTTTTATTTGTAAACAAAATATAAAATGTGGTCCGAGAATAACTGCATTATTTTCGGTCGAGTTTTGCAACCGTCGCACGACGTGCGCCGTCGAAAGGCCGGCCCACACCGGACCGTAGCCGGCGCGCGGCGCCGTGTAGGTAACGGCGGCGCCGCCGCAATAAGATTATGCTATGCGTGTCCGCATGTCCGCGAGGAGGCTCGACCTCACTACAAAAGACATCAACGCGCGGTGCGCCCTCGTCGGACTCGCATATCGTCCGTCTGCTCGTTACCAGGACAGGTTTGTACTAAGAGACCTACGAACCGCGAACCGATCACATATCGCTGTGAATTAATTGAATGTTAATTCTGTCGACATCGTCGTCGAGAGGCCAAATCGCATTAATTTGCATCGAATATTATAGGTACGTTCGAATTAAAAATGCTCAGAAGTCAAAGATCAACCGGAGACGCGATAGATACCTAAATCGAAGCACGTGAAAAATTATAGCTAACTCCCTAAGTAACCGAGCTTAACTCTGAAGAGATAATTCTGATAATAAATAATCGTCACTAGGTACGAGCCCTCGATAATAAATCAGTCATAGCTACTTATACCGCCCGCTAGTACTATTACTTATTCTGTGCTAGTAGGTAGGTAACTATTAACGTTCAGCATCCGTATCTTTTGTATTCATTACATTATGTACAAAGCATGCTCGGTACACATTAAAAGTAACCAAATAATTGTTTGTATATAAATCAGTGCCCTGACAGGGGCTTATTTCATTATATTAATTATAATGAATACCTTGTCAAGGCTGTGTTCGCGCGCAGCGCTTTGTAATACCTACAATAATAATATGGAATTCGGTGGTTCTACAGATTGTCGAAAACCTAGTCTGGACAACCAGAAACAGGGTTTATGAAACCAAAACAAGAATTGAAACTAGAAGTACCTATTGTTGATAACTGATAAGTGATGTCATAAAATAGACCGTTTCCGGTGGGAGACTGCAGGTCAGACCTCACTCGATAGGTCTAGTGAGGTACGGTGGGGTGATCCATCGTCCCCGATGTTCCTAGGTACACCTACTTATATACTAAGTACATATATTATACACCGCGCCATACAAAACAATTTCAAAAAACCATTCGGCTAAATAAAATCACTGCGAAACCTGCTAACTACCTACCTAAACCTAATAGGTACTCGTATAAGTTATTTCCGTTGTTTGTCGAGGTACAGTCGTGATAACGAGAGTATTGTAATACAAGTGTAGATATCTGCACAGGTGCGTCTCGATGCCCTTTGTAAAAGACGCCAAATGGTTGAATTAAAATTACAATCGTCTAGCCGCTAGCCGGCAGGCGGGCAGGCACACGCCCGTGTATCTATCGGACAGATTGAGTAATAACATTATTCATACTCGTAGGTGATAAGTAGATCGTGATTTGGGTGTTTATCTTTGTCGATAAAATCAAACGGGTATCATTTTACCTAGCTTATCGATACGTTCGAATGAAACACACCTACCGAGATTATCCGAATACTACTATAGTCCGACTGATATAAGGAAGCGCTCGAAACACTAAGGAACGGTGCGGTGCCGTGCGGTGGTGGCACGAGTATTCATACCTAAACGAGCCGGACTGTAGCTCAGCGAATAAACCTACTAACGGCCGATATTAAAATATGGTATAATTTTATTATCTCGATGTACGGTGGTCGGTGATACAACCTGTCCTATTATTTATTCTGTGGTATCACCTAAAATAGGTAGTCATTCGGGCCATGGTGTGCTGTGCACATGGGATCAATAAAAAATGTCGCATGTGCTTGGAATAGAAGAAAAAATGCCTGTTACCTATTTATTAGTGCTGTATTTCATATGTAAAAGTTTTTTTCGTGTTCTATGGGCGTTTAAATATAATAATAAATTAATAGCCGTGCTCTACGGTTTCACCCGCTATTTTACAAGAACCGTTAATTTTACCAAGATAAAAAGTAGTTGTGATAATAATCCAAGTTCTAGATAAGCGACCTCTACTTAGTTTCACATTTAATTGTTAATTTCACATTTCAAAAACATTTTTTTTACCTACCTAATGCTCTAGTTTTTTAATGTATTTCTGACACTTTATTATTTTATGAGGCAAATGTAAGTTTAAATCGTTTTCAGGAATTCAATTATTTTTTTAGGTAGGTAGGCAATAGGCAGGTTGGCATCTCTCGAGAGGATCGGAGTCGCAGAGCTCGCCCGCGGGTCCCGGCCCGGCCGCGGCTCGCGAGACCAGCACCGGCCCGGGACACGCACTACGAGTCTACGAGTAGCTCATATCCGGCACAAAACTGAGTCCCACCCAACTCACAATTAGATAATCATGTCGTTCATTAATGATCGGTTACCTACATTCTTACAACCAATACGCCCGAATAGCTAAACGACACAAATTGTCTAATAAGCACTAGCAGCGCTGAGTTCTCGTTATGCCGGTGTTTTATTGTCGGCCTGTTTGGCTCAGCGGTAGTGTGTATCCGCCTTATAAGCCAGAGGTCTCGGGTTCGATTCCCGGCCGGGCAGATGATTGAATGATGAATTTAAATATCTGTTCTGGGTCTGGGTGTTAGTTGTCCTTGTCTTTCTGTGTGTTCCGTGGCATTCCCGACACAGGATTTATTCCTAGCTATGAGTGTGATACGTCTATTTATTATTTATTTATACTCAGCAGTCGACTCGATATTTTATGCATTAAAAAATCAGCCGTTCTAAACCTTTTATGAAGTCCTATTCACATTTGTCTACGGAACAGCTGATTTTTTCATTGGCGATTTCAGGGTCGGTGCCATAGTAAGTACATAAAATACCTATAAGTACATATTTGATAATGATGATTACCTCCTACGATTTGTCTGCGGCTCGGCGTACCTTTTTCTCGGAGCCCGGGACACTCCCGGCCGGCACGAGAGTTCTAGCACCGACCGACCGGAGACGATAGGTCCGCCGCCCCCGGGGTATTATTTTCATCGGAGGGTACATGTGATCCGGGTCCCGTGGTCCGGGAGGGGGAGCGGTCGTGTTGTAGTGATCGTTCTCGGGCGGTGTTCCAGAGAGCGCCGGCGGCGGTGCCGCGGCGTGGCTGCGGCGCTGGTGGCGCGCGCTGCTGGCCGAGCTGCTGGGCACGGCGCTGCTGGTGTGGCTGGGCCTGGCGGCCGCCGTGCCCACGGAGCGGCTGCCGGCGCCGCCGCTGGCGCACGTGGCGGCCGCCTTCGGGTTCGTGGTGGTCGGGTGCGCCGTGGCCTTCGGGGACGTGTCCGGCGCGCACATGAACCCGGCCGTGTCGCTGGCGGCGCTGGTGGCGGGCCGCCTGCCGGCCGCCGCCGCCGCCGGGTACGCGGCGGCGCAGTGCGCGGGCGCCACGCTCGGCTTCGGCGCGCTGCTGTACACGCTGCCGGTGGCGCCGGACGCGCGCCTGGGCGGGACCTCCCCGGCCGCGGGCTCCAGCGCCGGCGCCGCGCTGGCGCTGGAGGCGGCCCTGACGGGGCTGCTGGCGCTGGCCTGCTGCTCCGCGTGGGCGGCGCACGCGGCGGAGCGCCCCGACCCCGCGATGCCCGTCAAGCTGGGCCTGCTCATCGTCGGACTCATCTACGCCGGGGTGAGCCGCTCGTCTCCCTTTCGCGTCTGGGCCCGACTCGGCTCCTCTCGTTTCAAATCGAGAAACCCCTTTGCCTTATTTCGTTCCCGCATTACCATCTCGGCTCCTCGACATATCGGAGCTCGGTTCCGGGCCGTCGCCGACAACCATAGTAATAATTAATACTCTTTTGAGGCTGGAGTCACGAGGTGTTGCCTTGGTTGTTCCACAACCATTCAAACATATTTTATGATACATATATTATTTTCTGTTCCTTAGTCTTTATAACAACTAAACAAAATATCTTAATTTTTCTGTTTACAACATTATATATTCCCACTTTAGTATTATTATAATATCCTTCTTTCTATATCCATTTATTATTATTTTCATTTCCCTTTTGTCCTATCCCGATCACTGTACCATCACATTTCCAATAACCCTTGCACTTGACTTTGATCTTCACAGCACAGGGTATCCTAGTGTGAAGATTACTGCGCATCCTATCCAACTTTGTAGGAAATTAATCTTGTTTTTAAATCTAACTGTACAATTATTTTTAGTTATGTTATGTTCTTTTCGATTTCTTCCTAGAGTAAACTTATGTTTAGAATGTTCATACTTACTTACTTAGTTACTTTGTCTTTAAGTGAAATAAAATATTATTATTATTATTATTATTATCTAGTAGGTAATTAATGATCGTCGCTATTCGGTTTTTATAATTGTCCTAGCCGATGGCGGATCTGAGATTTTAGTGGTGCGGTGAGGGGCTCGAGCCCCCCCCCCCCCCCCCATAGCCATAGCCATATAGAAATCGAGGATAGGACGATAGGACAATTTTATTTTGGCTGCGAGGCTTCGCCCGTATTCTCCGCATCGGTTACGACGCCGTTCGGGACCGAGCCGAGGCCTCGCATGTGTTGACCGCGCGGTGTTGCAGGGGCCTACGACCGGCGCCAGCCTCAACCCGGCGCGCAGCTTGGCGCCCGCGCTGTGGAACGGGGAGTGGGACTACCACTGGGTGAGTAGGACTGAGTACCGGCGCACAGTAGGCTAAAATCTCATAGACTTAGGGACTTCAAATTTTAACTGCGCCTTTTTGTGTTGGATATGAATTATGACTCTTGTTTAATATACCTACTCGTATGTTCAAATAATAATCTATATATATAAAAATGAAACCCGTTTTCCTTAAAATAAATTAAATTAAAATTTCTTTTGAAAAATGAAACCATTCTATCAGTATTATCTTATGACGTTGTCACGTTAAACTATCGTCAGTAAACCGACTTTACAGACAACCGTGACAACGTCTTATAATTCGATGGAGCCGGCTGCACGCACGAAAAAACATGACGCATGAGGCGTTACCTCGATGAGGCGTTACCTCGCTCTGAGTGAAATTGTGATTTCCTATATTCTATTATATTTTCCTATTTGTCAATTACTTTTGTACCTTACTTAAATTAAATTAAATTTTTCTTTTGAAAAATGAAACCATTCTATCAGTATTTTCTTATGACGTTGTCACGTTAAACTATCGTCAGTAAACCGACTTTACAGACAACCGATTTTTTTTTCAAAAGAAAAATTTAATTTAATTTAATTTAATTAAGGTACAAAAGTAATTGACAAATAGGAAAATATAATAGAATACATAATAGGAAATCACAATTTCACTCAGAGCGAGGTAACGCCTCATCGAGGTAACGGCTCATGCGTCATGTTTTTTCGTGCGTGCAGCCGGCTCCATCGAATTATAAGACGTTGTCACGTCAAAAGGCCCCAGTTAAAATTTGAAATCCCTAAGTCTATGGGTCGATCGATACACATCTGACGGCAATAAATGCGTCGCGTACTATCGCATACTATACTCGACGCACTAGCGCATCATCGGTTGAGTCTGAAAGGTTGGATGTTTTATTATACATTTCTCTGTTCTGGCGTTACGCGACCGATAATACGCTACGCATTTTCCGTCAGATGTGTATCGAATCGACCCAAGGAGTCGAAATTCAGTCTACAGTGCGGCGGCCGCCGCCCGGGACCTGGCTGCTCTCCTGACCGAGGCCAGTGTCCCGCCTCGCGCGTGCCCCCCCCCCCCGCACTGACCGTGCCCCCCCCCCCTCCCCCGCAGGTGTTCTGGGCGGGCCCGCTGCTAGGCGCGGCGCTGGCGGCGGCGCTGCACCGCTGGGTGCTGACGCCCCCCGCCCCCGCGCGCGCCCCGCTCGCCCCCGAGGAAATCCCGCTGCACGACAAGCCGTGACGCCCCCGGCCCCGCCGCTCGTAGCTGGGGAGCGACCACCGCACTCTTTTCGATATCCTCCGTGAAGACTCCACGGGGCGAATTGGAATCCATCTCGTTATTTATTGACGAATGCTCTCATTTAGCTTTTAAAAAGTAGCATATATGTATATATTATAAGTTAGCTTAAGAACGAATAAATGGTTTTTTTTCAAAGGTTGTTTTAAATCCTAGCTCAAAAAGCTTGTCGGCGCTCTGAGCCAATCTTTATTTAGAGTGGTAAAGAAACGTAACTGACAGTGACAGCTGCTGAGCTGCTGACGTTTACCACTCTGGCACAACTACGATCCGTAACGCGGGAAACGATACTTTGGGAATCTCGAGCAGAGCCACAAGGACAAGGGTTGATAGTTAAAGTTGATACGTAGAAAGCTGATTACAATAGTTGCAATTACATCTGGAATTACAGTGGTGGCCATAGAATCTTATTGTATCGTGTACCTATGCGCATTACGTGTTCGGCGGAGTGCCTGTTTGAGTTGTATTGTGAATACTTGGAATATCTATTGGAGATCATAGTTGAACGGATCATTGTAACATTAATGTACTGACATCATTCAAGATTATAATCTACGTGTGTTGCAAGTAATGGTTTTATTCCTCTCGCCCGATTATCCACGCCTGTTTGTCTAATAGAACCTAACTACATGCCCACATTATGAACAGAACCGCTCGACAATACCTAACTTCTGATAATTGGCAACACCTCAACCTATGAGTGCCTTTAAGCTTATTACTTAGTAGTTAGCCTCGCACCTGGTCCTGCGCTCTGCGACGGAGCTCGCTCGCCTACAAGAAAGATTCTTCCGCGAGCACGACTTGAACACAGTACATCTAAAGTGTTCGTATAACGTTACTGTATCGTATTGGCTTTCCCCTCACATTTTAATATTTCCACGTTATACAGATGTGGTTCGAGTTTCGAGCTGTTTTCGAGCTCGCGGTGATATTAGTCAGCATTAACGTTGAAATAACGTTGAAACGTTGGAGTGAACTGAACTGAACATTAATAACTTATTTCATTCCATGCATCCGGTGGTTTGGAGCGCATAGATCGCTAATTTAAGTTGTACAATTTTAAGTACTATACATTTATTGTTTTGTAAAGATTCAGACAGGATCACAGGAATGAACGTGAGCGAACACAAATACCAAACATATCGGTACGCAATATACGGATAGCTGCCTCTAGATGTTCCTTCAAGTCGTGTGTCCCCCCCCCCCCGCCCTGGCCCCGCCCCGCCCCGCGGCGCCGCAAGGCCTGGTGGGAATGAGATACGCAAAGAAACAGCATACATAATTATATTTTAATCTAATTTCACGCAACATCACAACTTCTTAGTGGACACGATAACTAAACGCGACAACTTAACTATCTTATATACCTAGACTACATTAGGGAACGTACCCATACTACGTGACTCATTTTTTATAATTTTTAAACCCCCCCCCCCTTCCCTCAGTGACCACCCGTATTTGCTAAGCCCCCTTTATTGATTCATTTTTTGCAAACAGAAAATTACAAAAATTATATTTTGAATCACATTTTTGTCTTTATTAATACGGCGCTTGCTGCGTGACGCCCAGAATGCGTGCATACTACTGCATACCTATTATTTAAAATTAAAAAAATATTATATTGACTACGTGACTAAAACGTAAAACCCCTGTGCCCAAGCGTGGTATTTTTAAAGACCCCCCCTCCCCCTGAACGGGTCACGTAGTATGGGTACGTTCCCTTATACGAGATGAACACCATTATTTACACACATCGATAGAAAAGGGGAGGCTCATAACCGCTTGAGAATGCGCCGCCGGTCCTTGTCCCCCCTGGTCCTCGTCGCCCCCGCCCCGGCCCCCGCCGCCCCGCCGGCCCCCGCCCCCGCCCCGGCGCGCCTCTCGCGCTTGGCACAGGGCCCCGCGTCCTGTAACAGAGAACGGTTCATAATTCCCGCTGTACTCTCTCCGTCACTAACTGCACTCCCCGAGTGGTGTCGGTGCCTGCCGATCTAATTACTACCACAAATAAGTCGGCCTGGAAAACGTCCAGGATAAAAAGTAGCCTATGTGTTAATCTAGATCATGAACAACTTTCATTCCAAGTTTCATGTAAATCCGTTCAGCCATGAAAGAGTAACAAACATACATTCATACATCCATACATTCTTACAAACTTTCGCGTTTATTATAATAGGTCGGGTAAAAAGTTCCTTCGCATTTTTTGAGAAAATTCAAAACATTTTTTAAAATAGTTTATTTACATTTAACTAAAGTATGTAGGTACCATTTTGTTCCATAACTTTTTGCCATCTTGTAGGTAGGGACATGATCTCATTGCTATAGAAATTTTGGGACTTCTGATCAAAATACCGCGACAAGTGGTTTTGGCAGTCCTCTCGTGATGTTAACCTGACACTACCTAAAGAATTCTGAAGAGACCGAAACAGGTACTACAGGAAACAGGAAATCTGAAGGTGCAAGGTCAGGACTATACGGCGGATGCATTAACACCTCCCAGCTAAACTCTCTTAATTTTTGCTGAGTGGCTAAAGATGTGTGAGGTCTAGCGTTATCATGATGAAAATCCACACCCCCTTCTGTTGATTAATTCCGGCCGGTTTCTCTCAACTTCTTGCTTTAATCTCATCAGTTGTTCGCAGTAGAGTTCAGAATCGATGGTCCTGCCTGGTGGTAACAGCTCATAATGAATAATGTCCTTCCAATCCCACCACACACACAGCATCACCTTGTTGCGAGCTAACCCGGGTTTCACCACAGTCTGTGAAGCCTGACCGGCCTTTGACCACGACCTTTTTCGCACGTTCTTGTCGTACGTGATCCACTTTTCATCACCAGTTATCAGCTTCTTCAAAAATGGTTCGGTTTCATTACTTCGTAATAAAGAATCACAAATGAGTACACGGTTCATTAGGTTTCTTTCAGTGGGCTGAAGTGGGCTCGTGAGTGAGGTACCCAAATATCGATCTTTTTTGTGTACCCAGTTTTGTTCAAATGCGCCAAAACTGTTTTGTGGTCAATTCCCAGTTCATCAGCTACGTCGTAACTACTGATATGCCGATCTTGCTCCACTTTTTCAAAAATGGCATCCATTTTATCCGTAATAGGGCGACCAGAGCGACGTGCACATTTGACATCAAAATTTCCGGATTGAAAACGCTTAATCCAAATTTGTGCTACTCTCACAGACACTGCACTTGGTCCATAAACATCGCAAATTTTTTTCGCGGCTTGCGTTGCATTTTTACCTTTTTTGTAGTAAAATTTTAAAATGTATCGAATTTCTTCATTAGATTCACTCATCTTGACAGTACGAAAAAAAAAAGAAAATCACATGTTTTCCTAATTTGAATTTGGAATTATGTTCTTTAAAATGTAAACTTTCAATGATACCAAAACCAGCCCGATACAAATAGTATAGCCAAAGATATTTTATTACAAGTTCATACATACTATAATGCGAAAAGACTTTTTACCCGACCTAATATGAGAAATTAGCAGTCTAAAATTAACTTAATAACGAAATAATTCAGCATAAATATGTATATTACTAGCCCCAAACTAAACTGAAAGTCTAAATCTTAACATTAACAATACCACACCATTTCACTGCCTACATCATAATATACTCGTAATTATAGTGAACATGCCCTTCCAATTGAAATGTGAATTCCCACGTGAAAATGTGATGTTTGTAAGGGTTAAGGCCGAGGCTCGGTCGACAGGCGACAGTCGGCCGTCCCGGGTCGGGAGTCGCGACACTCGTGACTCACGTCGGCGCGCGGCGCGGGCGGGCCGGGGCGCGCGTGGATGTCGGTGAGCAGCTTGGCGCGCGCGAAGTAGTCCTGGTAGCGGTCGCGCAGCAGCGCCGCCGCCTCCGCGTTGAGCGCCGAGTCCGCGTTGGGCGCGATCAGCAGGCACTTGAGCGCGAGCAGCGCGTGGCGCAGCCCCAGCTCCGGCCGCCAGTCGCGCTTCAGCGTGTTGACGCACACCTCGCCCGAGTCCGCCGCCACGTTCGGGTGGAACAGCTTCGTGAGGAAGTAGGCGCGCGGCGGCGCCGCGGGGAACTCGCGGCCCAGCGCCAGCCGCACGCGGAACGAGCCGCCGGCGTACGGAGTGTCCGCTGGAACAGGGCCCCGGACGTTGCTCCTTACATTACTCGCTCTAATATTTGTACGCCACATGTGGCGAGAACATGAGACTGTAAACAAATGTAACACCATGTATGCAATTATGTATTTTGTGTACCTACTACCTACCATGTTCTGCAAATAAATGATCTCAATCTGACACACTGCATACTGACACATATTGCGAGTAATGTCAACGGTTGCATACGTGAGTCCAGAAATACTTAGTTGGGATCGAGATTCGTCTGCTACTTTATCCCTTGGACTCTGAGGATCCCGCATCGGAAGTACTCCAGTCTTTAACTGTCGCTAGTAAACTAGTCAGAAACTAATTTGATAGCCTTGCATGGGATAAACATGGCAAGGATGGGAGACGATAATGAACAACCACAATTATTACACATAGTATGATCAAATTAGATGAAAAAATGGAAGTGAAGTTACATTAATTCCCACCCAGCTGAAAATTGGTAGGATTGTTCAAATCTATACTCATATATATTGATGTCATATGGTAGGGTAGGGACGTAAGGGAAGTAGGGACACGTAGGGAATGTATGGCAAAACATAACAGAGAAGGTCCCCGGTTAGAACCAGTCACCCTACGGGTGCTCCATGTCCGCGCTGTGACGGTAGCGGAGTTCCATGGGGTCTGGCAGTTTAGTCAGACCTCACATAGAATCTACTCATTGGTTCGTGTGACGGCTGTGCTAGCCAAAACTCGTCAGGCGTTAACCATTTACTTACAATAAATGGCCAGCGCCTGAACAACCATCATAAATGATACCGGATCGGATAAATAATGATGATGGCTGACGGAAACTTTAAACCTCTCGTATCTCGGAAATGGTAAGAGATTTGCTTCAATGTAAAGACAGTTGCTCCAGAGGCATGGCGTGGATGGTGAGCCAAACCAATTTTATCGTGTTGTTTAGCTCCTAAGTGGAGCTAAGGACGTCCGCCGTTGACGCACACGTCAAGGAGGGCGATATGATATATACCTGTATAGAATATGTTAATAGGCATGGCTCGTGCCGGTACCTGGCCCCTCGATGGTGGCGCGCACGTCCGTGAGGTCGTCGTCCCGCAGCTGCAGCTTGACGCCGGGCGGCGGGTCGGCAGCCAGCCGCCGCAGCTCGCGCGCCACGCCGCGCAGCACCTGCGGGCACACGTTCTCCACGTTGGACATGTCGCCGCCACACCGACTCCGCCCGCACCCGTCCGGCTACCACGCCAGGACCATTACCCGCCGACCCACTCGACCCACTCGCCACTCACTACACGATTTTAATAGTATTTTTGAGATACGCCGTGTTTGACCTTTAACTGTTTCAAAATTTACAGAATGATTTAAAAGGTATTTGGTCTAACTGATTTTATTTAAACAATTTATTTTGTCTAAAAGATACACTAATTTGTTAAAAATAACAGATTTCAGACTAAAATTTCATCAACTACATATACTTTGTGTTGCCAGGTGGTCTCGGCGACGTACCCCTAGACTAATTTGATTTCCCCCTAGATATCCCCTAGAATACACCCACCAAGCGAAATTTACCATTAAACGGCTCAACTTCCACAGCAGTCAATTAGACTTCTCCACAAAACATTCCGTAAAGGTTGTATTCTCACAAATGTACTCCCGAATATTTTTCCCCCTATTCTGCTCCTATTAAACCCCTATATTTGGGGGGAAATTCCCTAATCTGGCAACAATTGGAATATATTAGCACAGCAGTCGAATATTAATGTCAACCAACTCTGACAATGGCAAATTGCAACTGTCACTCCACGCACATGAGTCCCGATATTATGCGGCCAATAATGCATAGCCCAATAATGTAAGGACCGTTTTACACGACCAACTTTGTACAATCCGATTTTAGGAAGCAATGTATTTACGAAACAGGGACCGTACGCCGTACAAAACGGGCTGTGCAAATTTTGAACGGCCAGTTTTGTACCTTTTTATTATTATTCTTATTCGTAATAGGAGCGATAGGCCCTGCATTGGCATCTCGTAAAAGGGTGCATTGTGCATAATACATTTAGTTAGTGCTAAATGTCATTGTCAAAACCTAGTTTACGTGAGCGTCCATTAATCCGTGAGGCTCGAGAGGTGGGGGGGGGGGGAATGGTTTTAGAAAACATGAAATATCACAACGGGGGGACGGATAAAAAAGTTGCTAAAAACATAACTCTGCCTTTGACGGTCCCAAGCCCGTATGAAAAAAGAGGAGGGTTGGCTGGGTGAAGATCTAACCAGCCGTAAAAGATCAACGTCGAGCATCGGGCGACGGCAATTAACCCGAAAAAAAACCAGGCCTGAAAAGCCGGAATCCGCTAGAGGTAGGAAATGACCTCTACAACTCGTAACTCTGTGCACATACCTACTCACAGAATCGAGGGCCTTGGCTTAGCCGCCCGGACCAAAAGGTAGAATACCTTTTCAAAAGTCACCCTAATCCCAAGGTGGGACTACGTGCCGAAGGGATGCATGGCTTGCAGGAGGCAAGTTCCAAGCGCCAACCTCGACGGATCCGGCAAACGTCGTTGTATGTTGCCTTCTTGAGGGAATGGGCGTCACCCTTCTTGAGACTTGTTAAATCGGCCCAACTCGTGGGAACAATATGAGCAATTCTAATGAAAATAAAAATAAACCTAAATCAGACAAGAGTAACCTCAAAACTATGACCCAACAAGTATTCCACAAAGGAATGTTTATAGATCGACCTAGATCAAATTCATTTAGCGGAATAACTTCTCAAGACAAATTGAACATTGAGCTAGCAGATAAAACAGATAGTGAATTGGAAGAACAACAGTTTACAGAAGTACAATATGGCAAGAGACAAAGATCCAGTCCAGACGCAGTAATGCGCAGCCAAAAACAAAAGAAATTGAATTACTGGCTTGCAAAACCAGCAGTACCAACATCCAACAGCTTTACAGGGCTCGACGACACAGAGCAAACAGCTGCTGAACCTGAAACACAAACACCGAAACCAATAAGACCCCCTCCACTGTTTATTGACGGAGTCAGAAATATCCAACCTTTACTGAAACTATTGGAACAAGTAGCAAAAGAAGAGTATGAAATTAAGGTATTACGAAATGACAGAGTTAAAATACAACCGATATCAGCCGAATCATACTCCATTATTTATAAAGAACTGAAGGCAAAGGACACAGAATTTTTCAGTTACCAGCCTAAACAAGACCGCAGCTTTAGAGTGGTGCTAAAAAACCTACACCCATCTACAGAAGCCACCCATCTGCAAGAACACCAGCCTAGTATCGAAAAAATTACGTAAAAACCGTCGATACACCTGGCAAAGTCAAAGTCAACACAAAATTGACTTTGACTTACGGAATATTATTTATTTTAAAATCGAATATCCACCGAGTTTATAATGTTGCTGCTACAAAATATTGCCCCATTCAAGGGGAGCGAGATTGCATTCATACTTTATGTCTTTTTGCCTTAGTAAAAGCAGGATAGAGACTTTTTCTGAGTCTGGCGCGAAATAAAAATCCGGACACTACAGTGTCCGCGGTGCATCTACGGGTTTTTTGAAATCGGACACTGTAGTGTCCGCGGTGCAGCAAGGGATAAAGAGGAAATAAAAATAGCTATTGAGGAGTTTGACCATAAAGTAACAAATGTCTGGAACATCCAAAACTCAAAAACAAAACAAGCTTTACCAATGTGGAACATCGAACTTGAAACTCGTGAAAATAATAAAGACATATATAGCATAAAATCTCTATTACATTGTCGTATATCCTTTATAGCACCCAGACCCAAGAGAGGAATACCACAATGCACAAACTGTCAAGATTATAATCACACACAAAAGTTCTGCAATAGAAAGCCCAGATGCGTTAAATGTGCAGGATCGCATCACACTTCAGCTTGCCCACGTAAAGAAAGATCAAACCAGGTTAAATGCGTCCTTTGCGAGGGAAATCACCCAGCTAACTATAAAGGCTGCACAGTCTACAAGGACCTATTGAAAGTTCGATATCCTCCTCCAATCACTCAACACAGAAGAAAACCAGGATACACGAGAGATGAACAGAAACCTACAAATAAAACAACAAATAACGGAAAATCGTATGCCTCAGCCACAAAAGAACTCCCCAAACCACCTATGACGCAAACAGTTAATACTGAGGATGAAAACCAAAAACCCAGCGAACTTAAAGCCATTCAAGATACACTTGTCGCCCTGATGAACCAAATGTTAATTATGACCCAAACGCTAACCGCTTTAATTTCAAAAATGTCATCACATTCACAGCCCTAAAATTAGGTGTATGGAATGCCAATGGCTTGTCAAATCACTCGGAAGAGTTAAAAATATTCGCTAAAATCCACCGCATCGATGTGATACTAATCTCAGAAACCCACTTCACATCAAAGAGCTACTTCAGGATACCAGGCTACAATATGTACCACACTAACCACCCAGACAACAAAGCACATGGAGGATCGGCTGTTCTCATCAGGTCAAACATCAAGCACCATGTAATACAACATTACTGTAAAAACTACATCCAAGCAACAAACATCGTAATAACAGACTGGATCAGTGACATTACAATATCGGCTCTCTACTGTCCACCGAGATTTAATATCAAGGAAACCGAGTTCAATGACTATTTTTAATCCCTTGGAGACAGATTTATTGCAGGAGGTGATTACAATGCCAAGCACACGTTCTGGGGTTCTAGGCTTGTCCTACCCAGAGGGCGAGAACTACTTAAATGCATCCAAACCAGAAATATGAATGTGATATCGACAGGTCAACCTACTTATTGGCCAACAGATAAAAGAAAAATCCCAGACGTTATCGATTTTTGTGTCAGCAAAGGAATTGTAAAGAACAATATATCGTGCCGGAGTTGCTGGGATCTATCCTCAGACCACTCTCCAATCATAGTTGAACTACACACTACCGCCCAAGAATGCGTCAAAAAATGCGTTCTACACAACCAAAAAACTAACTGGCCCCTATTTAGAGAGCTCACAGACAAAGCGTTCCAGGAACCAGTTAGTCTAAAATCGAATGACGAAATAACAGAAGCGGTTCAATACTTTAATAGCAGTGTGCAACATGCAGCCTGGTCTTCAACCCCACAACTACCACATAGAAACATGGACAACTATGTACCGGAACATATATTAGACAAAGTAGCACAAAAAAGAAGAATACGAAAACACTGGCAACAAACCAGAGACCCTGTTGCGAAAAAACAACTCAATTTCGTCAGCAGACAGCTGAAGCACATCCTAGACAAAGATCGTAATGACGGATTCCATAATTATCTCACTGGCCTAGATGCTACTGCTTCATCAGATTATTCTCTATGGAAAGCCACTAGAAAATTAAAACGGCCCGTTACTGTTTCTCCTCCTATATGAAAGTCTGATGGCACCTGGGCACGGACAGACCAAGAGAAAGCAGGAACCTTCTCAGAACACCTCTCAAACGTCTTTATTCCTCATCCATATGAAGGCTCTCCAGTAGGTGCAACTGAAATTACTGACTATCTAAATATTCCCCAAAATACGGTGGAAACGCCTTTCAAATTCACAAAAAAAGAAGTTGCCCGAACTATAAAAAAATCGGACCCAAAAAAATCACCAGGATACGACCTTATAACGAACCGTATATTACAAGAACTACCTGAATCTGGCATAACATTCCTTACGTCACTATTTAACGCCATGACTAGACTGCAGTTCTTTCCCCTGGAGTGGAAGGTCGCACAAATTATAATGCTATTGAAGCCTGATAAACAACCTGAAGAAGCAAAATCATACAGGCCTATAAGCTTGCTACCTATTCCGTCCAAAATATACGAATCTCTACTGCTACAACGAATCCTACCTATACTCAAAGAAAAAGATTTAATTCCTGACCATCAGTTTGGGTTCCGTAGTAAACATGCTACTATCGACCAAGTGCACAGATTAACAAAAAAGATTATGGAATCACTAGAGGCAAAAAATTACTGTGCCAGTGCATTTTTGGACATATCCCAGGCGTTTGACCGCGTATGGCATGAGGGATTGCTTTATAAATTAAAAAACGTTCTACCAGATGACCTGTACGGAATACTAAAATCCTTCCTACAGCAGCGCCATTTCATGGTACAAAATGGAGAAGCACTATCTCCCCTTTGTCCTATAAAAGCGGGTGTTCCACAGGGTAGCGTATTGGGCCCCATCCTCTACATAATGTTCACTGCTGATTTGCCGACATCTGAATCCTTAACTACTGGAACCTTTGCTGATGACACCGCCATACTAGCTGCGCATAGTGACCCAAAAATAGCCTCACAAATACTACAAAAAGGACTAAATAATATATCCCACTGGCTAAAAAAGTGGCGGATAAAAGCAAACGAAACAAAATCAGTCAATGTAACATTTACTCTAAGAAGAGGATTTTGTCCTCCAGTCACATTAAACAACATCGAAGTTCCACAGGCAGATAATGTGAGATATCTTGGATTGCATTTGGACAAAAGACTTATCTGGCAAAAACATATTTTCACCAAAAGGAAGCAACTTGGTATCCAAACAAGAAAACTGTACTGGCTCATTGGGCGAAAGTCTCAACTATCTCTGGAGAATAAAATCCTTCTATACAAGGCAATCTTGAAACCTGTCTGGACGTATGGGATCCAATTATGGGGCACCGCATCTCACTCTAACATAGAGATCATCCAAAGGTTCCAAAATAAAGCACTACGTATGTTAACCAATGCTCCCTGGTTCGTACCCAACGAACTACTACATCGAGACCTACGAATACCCACTGTGAAGCAGGAAATTGTACGCCATACTAAGTCCTATAAAGAACGCATCAAACGACATCCAAACCCTCTGGCTCTGCCGTTAATGGAAAATCACACCAGTGTGCGACGATTAAAGCGCAAAATACCTCAAGACCTAATCCAATCACAGTAATAAAAAAACTGTCTAAACAATGAGGATGTGACACAGGTCGCATACTGAGCGCGCCAGCGTTAGCACCAACCAACATACTGCTGAATGTCCCAGGAAGGAGACAGATCGTAGTAAAATAGAAATCCAAAAAAAAAAAAAAAAAAACATAACGTGATTAATGGATGACCCCTACTGTGTGCAAGTACGAATTCTTACAATAGAGTAATTGGAGGCCGTTGATATAAAACACTGTGACTCACCACATTCTGTATGCCATTACAGTGTTTTATCTCAACAACAACTGCACCGATTTTCCTCATATTCAAAATTCTTGTTTATAATTAGGTACCACATACTGCTACCAAATTTTATTAAAATCGGTCGGTAAATGGCGCTGCAGCAAATTTCCCCTCTTTATAAGGGAAATACCCAACCAATCAAAAACTCCCGACGACAAAATTCAAATTAGGTGGATTGTTGAACCTGTTTAACAAGATTTGTTGAGAAATGCGACCTTTAACGCGAAAGTTTGTTTGTTTGTGTGTACCAACACACAAAAAAAACTGTGACCCCCCTGCTTCGTATAACGACTTTGGTGTTTTTTAATCTGGCAGCACTAAGTACGAATTGTCATTTCGTTAGCTGTTTTTTTTTAGTTTGATTTGATCGATTCGATCGCCTCCCTGAAGAAGGCGAACCTGAACCCGAAGGCGATTGGTCGGTAAGGAAAGGCATCAGGCATTTGTTTTGTTGGCCCACAATAGTTCGCAGGGCCGGGGCGTCTACCTCGCGGTCATGTCGTGGTCGCTGTAGCTACTCCGCAAAAGCGGATGCCCTTCGATAGCATGTTGTGGTTGTGGGGACTTCTCGCCATCTTCACTTAGTGAAACGATTTCTCGGGAGAGTGATTTTGTTTTGTTTTGGGAATTTCAAATTACAACTATCAAATAGTTTGTGATAGTCCGATTGTCGTGTTGCGTCACGAATAATATACCTAATATAGTATTCATAATTAAACTTGCTATTTGAGAAGAATAATCCAATAGTACCTATTTGAAAACATTACAAAAGACAGCCACTAGCCACTAGTCAATAAACATGAACTGCCTCGAAGAACATGAGATCGAGACGCCTTCGGAAGTGCCGTACGCCCAGTACCGCGTGCGCGTCAACATGGAGCGGTACTTCAGCGACGAGCGCGCTCGCTGCTACATGTCGGTGTCGCAGGCGCGGCCGGTGCGGTCGCTGGCGCGGCGGCTGCGGCGCACCTTCTGCCTGCCGCGGCCCTTCGCGCTGCTGTCGCGGGGCCACCTGCTGCCGCCCGACGAGACGCTCGGCCTGCTCGCGCCGGATGACCCCGTTGAGTGAGTATCGATATGCCATTCGATGTCAACACCTCAAACATGTAATTCATTCATTCAATATATTCAAGATTAGGGGAGTAAGTATTGCACTGAACTAAGGCATGAACAGAATTTTGCATTTCCAATACATACCTGAGCCGATCCGGCTCCTTGACTTATTGGAGTGAGGCTTCGGGTCCCCCGGCAACTACTCGAATGGCACAGTTTGTAATGAGGATTATAAAAAAACAGTTAAAGGTTGATTCACACATATCAGTGAAGCCACAGTTCAGTCAACATGATCGCTCAGTTCGGTATCAGTGCTACAGTGTTGCGTCAGTGATTCAATTCACACATGTCAGTACTCAGTTCATGGAGCTTCAGTTAAAACAAGTCCGTCGTTAAGTATTGTGATTGTTGCTATGGCCCTGTTCAATGCTGCGGAGCTAGCAATGATAGCTATTGCTTTAGACGAAAAAGAAGAGCAGCATCAAGAAAAAAATAAAAAATGGGTGCATGAAGCATGGCAATTAAGAGAGACAGAAGGAGAATTCATGAGATTATACAAAGAATTAGTTAAAGATGAAAGGAAATATTTTGAATATTTTAAAATGTCAGAGAGCTGTTTCAATATTCTTCTGCAGAAAGAAATTAAATTTCTTCTTTTTGATGCTGCGGCGTCTGTGATCCGACAAAAATATCGTCGTCAACGAATACATCCGCGATTGCCGGTGCTGACACTGACACTGAGAGCACTGTGTCGCCACTGACACTGACAAGTAGGGATGCATTCATAGAGAATGTATGAAAGAATATTTGGCACTGTGCCAGTACTGTGTCGAAACTGTGGCTTTCACTGATATGTTTGAATCGACCTTAAGGCTGTATAATTATTTCCATAGATGATGCCGGATCAAACGAGCTCACATTACTCTAGTTCTAGTTATCGTCTTCAAAAGCTTATTTGAAAAAACATTGTTTCAGCGTGGTTCCTATGAAATACCTACTTGTTCCTCAAAGAAAGAAAGCCAGCGAGCGGCCGAGTTCTACCCCTGCTGCCGTTCCCGAGGTGCCCAAAATGAGCTCTGCCCCCGATGACCTTCAGGACATAAAACGGCGCGCACTCGAGCTTCTGGAAACGCACGAGGCCGCGCCGCAGCGACGCCGCCGCCGCGTGCGCAGCCGCCGCCGCGGGCCCGCTAAGCCTGGGGCAGGCGAGGCGGCGGAGTGGGACGACCCCGCGGCAGAGACGCAGGTCCCCGCGGCAGAGACGCAGGTCCCCGCGGGAGAGACGCAGCCGGCCCTGCCGCCGGTGGTGCTCCGCAACGGAGTCGCGAGCCCGCGCACCGCGCGCCTCGTTCGGCCGCTGCTCGCCCCCGCCGCCGCCCCGAGTCTCGCGCCGCCCTCCCCCGCCGCCGCCCCGAGTCTCGCGCCGCCCTCCCCCGCCGCCGCCCCGAGTCACGAGACGCCCGCCCCCGCCGTTGCCCAGAGTCTGGCGCCGCCGGCCCCCGTTTCCCCTTAGATGAGCTCCGTTGCACCGGTGACGCTCGTCGCGGCCGTTCTCGATGGAAGAACGTGATTTTGGAGCCGGACACGACCGTCGACGATTAATGTACCTCAAATACTTGGTTAAATTATATAAAAAAATAAATATTGTTAAGGGTGAACGCACACCTATCCATACCGCACGCGCCGTACACTCAGAATTAATTGTATTGATTCAAAGTATCTATGGCAATAATTTATCACAGCTTATACATATTTTTGTTTAGTAGTACTGAGCAAATTCGTACCAAGTCAGTACGAAGTCGGACACTCCGGTGCATGCGCTTAGGTGCAAGATCACCCTCAAAATAACCATGTGAAAATTAAATATATTAAGCATAATAAAAGATAAGGTTAATGAAAAATGTTTATTACACGCAGATATAAGGTACTTATGAGTGTAAACGAATAGCTTTATAATATTGTATCAGTATCACCTAATGTCCGCATGCCTGGTCCACAGCCATGATTTCGTGTTTTTCGCGTTAACTTCACAAAGTGCGTGTGTTTCAGGATTCAGCCAAGTCAAACCTTAGGCTACAATATATTATCCTAAGTTATAAGAAAAATTATATTTTATGTTGGTATAAATAAATTTCAGGACTGACCATCAAACTTGGCATTCATTTAGATCTCCATTGTTTTTGCGGCGAAGCCCACAGCCAAGCATAATTTTTGTATTGAACTTGGCTCTCCTTTTTTACATTTATGTTTTTGGTGGGTACAATTTACTGACCCGGCTTTTTTATTGGACTGATCTTACTGACTACGTTTATTTATTTAAGCCTTTTATTGCTGATAATTATTATTGACAATTATTATTACTATTTTTCTATGTCGTGATCAGCGTGTCCTATGACGAGCTCTTTCTACTCCTCTCTGTAGCTAGCCTTTCTTGGCCAGATTACTCCACCAATGTTTTTTAAGTCACCCATCCATATTTTAAGCTGTCCATTTTTTTTTTTTTATGAAGATGACATAACAGTTCTGATAGTTCAACTGAATAAATGCATTTTTTTTGTTCATTTATGTACTTACTTGTCTTATTTTGCTCATTAAATTTATGAAAAAAAAATTATAATGGGACAGGGATTCGCCTGGTGATTTTTAAAATTAACATAATGTTTGAAGTCCGTATTGATTCACTATAATCGATGTTTTTAAGCAACCTCACTATGAAGATAAAACTGACAGACGTCAAATGTGACCTATTAAAATGGCCTGACTATAATAATTATAGTCGGGAAACGAGGAAACTGTTCAAGACAAGTATGTTTTCTATTATATTCTCTACAGTATTGCTTTCAGATGCATGTTGATAAGACTTATGGTTTTCGAGATTATATTCATTTCAGACCAGGCCAAAAATATGACAATTTGTCTTAAGAGGCCTCGGTGAGCAGTAGATCACATCACAAGTTTTTTTCTCGTAGCTTAAACCATTTTTGGGAAAATCGCGATAAAACTATTTTGGTGACCTTCTACCCGGAGTAAAAATTTTTGCACGTATCGGATCGATGAGGACTTTTTAGGTTTCATTTATGATGGTGTTTTAAACAATCCTACCAATTTTCAGCTGTGTGGGAATTAATGTATTAAGCTGACTAGTGACTACTCTATTCTTTGGTCTAATTTGACCAGGCTATACATCTAACTTGAAATATAGATCAAGTACGGACCTTTTTGAAGAAATGATAAAAAAAGATAGCCACCATCCGAAAAAGTTTGACAGTCATACAAATAAACACAAAAAAAGAAAATGCTCATAGCTGTGGAACCGCTGTAGATGGATGGAGTGCTTGAAGAAATAAAATATTATAGAGGTTCGGACAATCGAGATTCAGTAACGGAAATCCAAGATTTCGGATTTCATATTTCCTTCAAATAACAATGGATCTTAAAATTTGAAAGTGATCCTAGGAGGATGATATTTTGGATCTGGAGTCCCTTAAGGTCCATAAATCCATTCCTGATTTTATTTTTTTGATTCGGCCATTTTTTTATTTGGCTGCCCAGCCGGCGTCCGCCCTAGGGCGGACCCGCCTCCGGTAGGGGGTGCTGGCCACCCCCTCCCACTTCGTGGCGACGCGTCGGAACATCAAAACGTGTCGACCACCCTGGAGGGCCCTATTACTGCGAAGCAGCGGGTGCCCCCACACCCGCCACTCCAGGCCCTCCTAGCGGAGACGGAGTGCGAGCCCGTCTGGCTCGCCTCCGTGTCCGCTCCTTGCGGAGCGGGTGCGAGAGAGGGTCTCTCTCTCTCTCTCCTGCTCCTCGGCCTCCCTCTGCGACATCACTTCCTCGCAGAAGGAGACAATCGCCTCCCAGGACCCCTCGTCGGCGACCATCCTAGCTAGGATGGTCGGCAGTGAGAGGTCCCCGCCCATAGCCGCGGCCAAAGCTAGCCGCGGCTCCGCCGCTCCCGGGCATGCCTCCAGCACGTGCTGCGCCGTCTCTTCCGCGCAGCCGCACTGATGGCATTCCGGGGTCTCCTCCTTCCGGGCCACGTTGCACAGGTACCTCCCGAAACATCCATGTCCCGAGAGGACCTGCGTCAGCCGGAAGGTGAGACCCCCGTGCCCTCGATGGACCCACTCCTTCAGTACGGGCCGGACCGCCTCCAGAAACCGTGCGGCCCCGGCCCCCCTTCTCCGGTCCATCGAGAGTCGTCCACTCCACGACTCGAGAGCGGCGTCCCTGGCCCTCTGTCGCCACTGCTTTAACTCCCGTGGGGCGGGCCGCAAGTCCTCCTCGCGCGCCCGCACTCTGCGCCAGTAGACCGAGGACAGAACCTCGGCCTCCAGATCCCACGGGAGGGAGCCTGCGAGGACACAGGCCACCTCGTGTGAGAGTGTGCGGTATCCCCGACACATTCTCACCGCCATGGCCCTCTGACTCCTATGTAGTCGGGCCGCCTCCCTGGAATTCAGGGAGCCGGCCCATATAGGAGCCCCGTAGAGGGCCATGGAGCGGACCACCGCCATATAGAGACGGCGGCAGCTCCCACCTCCTCCACCGAGGTTTGGTAGGAGGCGGCTCAACGCACCCGCCGCCCCCACCAGCCTCGGGCCCAGCTGCTCGAGGTGCGGCCCAAACCTCCATCTGCTATGGAGTACGACACCAAGGTATTTTAGTGTCGACCCGACAGCAATGAAGGTTCCCCCCACCACGATCGCTGAGCCTGCAGGCGGCGCCCTCCGAGGTCCATGAAAACAAATGGCCTCGGATTTATGGAGCGCCACCTCCAGGCCCAGCCGCCGGATCCGAGCCACCACCGTCGCAACCCCGGCAGTGGCCAGGACAGACGCTTCCCTGTACGTCTGCCCCCGGGCGGTAACCAGCGTGTCGTCAGCGTAACAAACTACGCCGACGCCACGGAGGTTAGCGCCCCGCAACACCCAGTCATAACCGATGTTCCACAGGGTGGGGCCCAACACGGACCCCTGTGGAACACCGCGGGTCATGGGGCTCCGACCTTCCCCATCCTTTGTGGGGTAGACGACCTGCCTGTCGGACAGGTAGTCCCCCACGAGGCGTCGGAGGTACTGGGGCACCCTATGGTACCTCAGCGCCCCCAATATTACGCTCCAGGGCAGGGTGTTGAACGCGTTTGCGATGTCTAAAGACACCGCTAACATCTCCCAGTCCCAGTCCCGGACACGCGCAGCGATCTCGGGGGTCGCAAAGGTCACGTCAACCACTGAACCTCCCAAGCGCCGCACACACGTGTTCGTGGACCCGCGGTTCAGGACGCATAGCCCCGCCGCCACCACGCACTCGCTGAGGGCCTTGCCTCGTGCATCCGTCCTTGAGGACCCCCATGCCCTAGACTTGGCGTTGAGGTCTCCAAGAAGGATGATTGGCCTGGGACGGCTCTGGCCGATCAGGGTCCCCACCTCGTTGAGGAAGCCCTCGAACTCGGCGAGGGCCCTGTTGGGGGAGAAGTACGCCCCCACAACCACCGTCCCGGCCATCGTGGCGGCCACAAATCCCCTACCCCTGACCACGCCCTCAAGGGGAGGGGATCGGGCAGGCGACTGGGTAGTGATCGCCACCAAACCGTCAAGATCCCCGACCCAGTCACCTCTGGGCGGGATCCTGTACGGTTCGGCGACCACAGCCACTTGTGTCAGCCGCTCGGCCAGGCTCTGGAGGAGGACATCCTGAGCTCTGGCCGAGTGGTTGATGTTCGCCTGGAGGAAAGTTAGTCTGTCCGACATTAACTTTCCTCCATTCGCGACGCCTGCCCTTCTGCGGGGCGAGTCTGCTGTGACTTGGCCTTGGCCTCAGTCGCAGCAGGTTTCCGGCGCGCCTCTACTTTCGACGGGGGCTTGGCACAGGCCTTGCCCCCGGAAAGGTGGTCTGCCGGTTTCCCCGCTGTTGCACATAGTGTGCAGTGGGGGGCGGCAGAGCAGCCACTGGCCTTGTGGCCTTTTTGACCGCAGCGATGACACTCATCGCTGCGGTCCACCTCTGACTTGCACTGGGCCCTGACGTGGCCCAGTGCAAGGCACCGGAAACAGCGGCGTGGTCGTGCGTCCAGTAGTTGGACCCGCGCCGACACCCATCCCACTAGAAGTCGGCTGCCGTTGGCAACCAACTTCTTGGCGGCGGTCACAGGGCAACGGACAAATGCCGTCCCCATACCCGCCGCACCCTTCCTTATTTCGCCGACTTTGTAGTCCGGCGCGGCGCCGCCTCCGGCCCCGACGAGGGCCTCCGTCAGTTCGGCCGGACCGACAGAGTCGTCGAGGCCGCTCACCCTCAACTCCGCGGTGGTGACGGGCCTGGAGACCCTGATGGTCTCCTCCGCGCCCCGAAACACCTCCCGCAGTTTGAGGGCGAGGGAGTCCGCTCTCTCCACCTTCGCCGAGCCGGGCACCTCCAGGATTCGGCCCCCAGTGGCTGCCACCCGCATTTTGAGAGCCGGAAAGTCGGACAAGTCAATCCGATCTTTCGCCTCTCCAAGTACCTTCTGGTACGTAAGGCCCTTCTCTTCCGCCCCCGGTAGCAGCGTGATCACGACTGCTGCCGTACGCTGGGGGCGGAGCTTGGCCTTTTTAGGCCCCGCTTTCGTTGGCGGGGCGGGTGGTCCGGCCCGAGGCCGCTCCGGCTGTGCTGCCGCAGGCCGCTGCTCCGTCCTCCTCGGCCGCGCCTTGCGCTTAACCACCTCCGTCCACGGCTCCGACAGAGTCGGTTTTCGAGTCGAATTTTCAACCCTATTCTTAATTTAAATTTATAAAATTTTATTTTCTATTTTTTTAGTTCGGTTTTTTATAAAAAGCGTGTTTTTTAGTTTTTTTTTAACTATTATTTATTAAAGTGTTTCTTGAGATTATCAGATTGAGCGATGTTGAAAACTTCGGGAAAACTCATTTGTAAACTTGTGATATGATCTATTGCGTCCATTACCCGTGGCACTACTGCTTGGCACTACCAGTAGTGTCATAGGTAATTTTACTTTCCCATGGCACTACTTCTCTGATTGGCTCATTGAACGCATACAACAAAATTACCCGTGATCTACTTAGTTACCCGTGGCACTACCGACCAATAGGTTTTGATTAATAACCTAACTTTTTTCGCTTCTTGGCTTTCTAGCACTTCGCCGGCCGCTGCCGCGGCACGCTCGCTACGCTCGCTCGGCTCGTGCGTTGTTTTTCATGTTCTAACATAACCTAACCTATTGATCGTTTGCTTCCGTAGAAAATTAATTTTTCGCTTCTTGGCTTTCTAGCACTTCGCCGGCCGCTGCCGCGGCACGCTCGCTACGCTCGCTCGACTCGTGCGTTGTTTTTCATGTTCTAACATAACCTAACCTATTGATCGTTTGCTTCCGTAGAAAATTAACCTTGTCTTCTAAATTTCAAATTGAATTAGGATAGATAACCTAGTAGTGCCAAGGGATATAAAATTTCCAGTGGCACTACTTGCGAAAGAGTAGTGTCACGGGAAATGCAGTTTTACCCATGGCACTACTGGTAGTGTCACGGGAAATAGAAATCTCCCATGACACTACTAGTTGTGTCACGCAGTAGTGTCAAGGGAAATCCACCATCTATTGCTGACCGAGGCTTCTTAAGAAAATTGACATTTTTTTGGCCTGGTCTGAAATGAATATATAGCAAATCTCGAAAACCATAAGTCCTATCAACATGCATAAAGCAATACTGTAGAGAATGTTGTAGAAAACATACTTGTCTTGACCAGTTTCCTCATAGCTTGAAGTGTTTTTGAGAAAATCGCAAAAAACCCGTTTTGGTGACCTTCTACGCGGAGTAAAATTTTTACAGGTATCGAAAGTCTTCTTCGTGATCTTAATACCTAGTTCCTTACTTTTCATGATTTCTTTCATGACTTAAGTTTAGTATATCTGTAAAGTTTCATTGATAATAATAATAATAAAAAAAAAAAACCACTGACACCCGTCAGTCGATTTTTGTAGTGTTATTTTATTTTAATTGTTTTATCCATTATATATCCATTTTTCCTACAAAATTTACAGCACAAAAGATTAAATAGCCTGGATTTTATATTTATTTTACCACACGAAGCCTTTTTCACAAGTTTACAATATACTTAGAAACAATTTTGACATTACTTGACACAACGTCAAACTGAAAATTATGGAAAAACCAAAAAAATGCAAACACGTTTGCAAAAACGACTACGACAAGCGGACACACGTAGCGCACGCCCACCACCTCCGCCCGCCCCGTCGTCTCCGAGCTCCTCGTCAGGAGATGAGGTCATCACTCCCCCCGACACGAGCGCGTCGAACGACGAGGACGGGCCGCCGACGCCGCCGCCGCCGCCACGACCTGTGCGACGGGGACGTCCACCGCCGGCACGCTTGGGGCCTGCGGGGCAACCTGCTCCGCGCCCGGCCCTCGCTACCGGTGGTGTAGTGCGCCGCATGCGATAAACGCAAACAATAAAGGACAACTGCATGCACACCTATTATGAGGCTGCAGAGTGAGGTCCCTCACTCTGCAGCCTTAACCACCGGTATGCTTGGGCCCTGCCCCGCTGCCGGTGGCACTCTAGTTTTTAAGTTTTTTATAATATATTGTTTTTGATATTCTATGTATATTGTAAAAAATTTAAAAAATATGAAAATAAATAAATATGTGGTATAATAATAGGCTGAATCTACTTGTACGGGTACTGTACGAACAATTTATGATTATTAATACGGTTACCGTACGAACAATTAAGTGACTATTTGTACGGGTACTGGACGAATAAATTATATTTATTGGCTGAGTCTATTAATACGGGTACTGTACCGAACAATTTATGATTATTAATACGGTTATCATATTTAAAAAAAAAAAAAAAAAAAACCTAACAACCTAACCGGACACGATTAGTACAATTTTTTGGAAATAACATCAATGTTCTTCAAAATTTTTGCAAACTTTGAAAAATAGTAGCGTCGGTACGACTTTAGAAACGCACCAATAACCTAACTTTTTTCGCTTCCGTAGAAATTAACCTAACGCCTTTGTCCTAAAAAGCGATTGGCTTTCTAGCACTTCGCCGGCCGCTGCCGCGGCACGCTCGCTACGCTCGCTCGGCTCGTGCGTTGTTTTTCATGTTCTAACATAACCTAACCTATTGATCGTTTGCTTCCGTAGAAAATGAACCTTGTCTTCTAAATTTCAAATTGAATTTTTATATTATTTTATTCGTTTTATTCGCGTCGCGCTGCATACTTGGATTCCTATTTTTAAGATTCCTATTATTAGACAATAGACAATAGACAATAGTTTATTTAAAACAAAAATATACATATACACAAACATACTAAATATTAAAAAAAAAAGAAAGAACGCTATTTTTGTCTTAATCCAGTCTCAACTCAGCATAATGCCGGTCGTAAACAACCGGCGCTGGTCTTCCGTTGAGACTGGCGGGTGACGTGACGGACATTTAAATAAAACACGATACAAAATAAAAAATAACAAAGAAAATGCAACAAACAAACAAATAAGTGAATTAAAATTAAAAAAGTTAGTACATATTGATTTATAAAACAAATAAAAACAAAACACAATACAAAAGTGGAACAAAAAAACAAAAAAAAAAAAAAAAAAAAAAAATTGGCCTGCTACATAAAAATAAAAATAAAATAAATTGAGGTAAGTAATACAAAATATTAAATTGCACTGGTGTCATGTTTTTGCAACTCTTCGCCCTTTTGATGCGCAAAAAGGAATTGTTTTAATTTAAATCTAAAACTGTGTATACTTTGCAGGTTCCTTATTGGCGGCGGAATGTTGCTATTAGCTTGTTACCATAATTATATTAGCTAATCATCCAATTCATTCTTAATTTAAAAAAAATATTGAATTACTGGACGAATAAATATAATTTATTCGTCCAGTACCCGTACAAATAGTCACTTCCCTATTAATACGGGTACTGTACTCCAGTGTACCCGTATGAATAAATATAAATTATTCGTCCGGTAGCCGTACAAATAGTCACTTCCATAATAATAATAAAGCTTTATTTAATTCCGTACAAATAAATTCTACTGCGATGCCGTACATTACCTTAAATTTCTATTACAGTATTTAACAATTTCCTTTATACAGAAATAGTTATTATTGAAAATTAAAATAAATAATAATTAGATTATAGAACAAAAATTATAATCAATAAAATCCAACAAAACTAATACATTAAAATTATAGAAATTTAAATCTAAACAACAATTCATTCATGCAGAATAATTATAAATATATTTAAATTAATTTAAATTAAAAAAATTGTGCGGACCTCTTTCGGGTAAAAGCCTCCTCCAAGGAATTCCATTTAGATCTGTCTTTGGCTGTGTCAAGCCAATGTTGGCCTGCTGTCGCAACTATTTCGTCCGACCATCTGCTACGCGGCCGGCCTCTCCTTCTTGTGCCTCGGGGACCAGTCCATTTTATTGTTCTTATGGTCCATCTATTGTCGTTGTACCTGGCCGCGTGGCCAGCCATTCCAAGATAACTTCTTTCCATTCTTCTTTGAGTAGTTTGGATTTTATTTCTGGTTTGAAGGTCGAATGTCCAGGTTTGGCAGCCATAGGTGAGACATGGTAAGATTTCTGAATCCATAACTATTTTCTTAGTTGATAATGGGAGCCGTGATTTAAATATTTCTTTATGGGCCCAGTATTTCTTCCAGGTGATTGCTATTCTACGGTCCACTTCTTCCGCATTTCTTTCTTTACTAAAGGAAATCTGTTTTCCTAAATATACATAGTTCTGTACAAATTCGAGTGGGATGTCATTAACCAGGACAGGCGTAACGCGGTGGTCAGTCATGACTTTTGTTTTATCTAGATTCATTTCTAACCCCACTCTTATGCTAGCCTGGTGAAGGTCATTTATCATTACATTTAGTTGTTGTGGGTTTTCAGAGAATAAAATTATGTCATCGGCGAATCTTAGATGACTTAGGAAATGCCCATTTATCCTGATGCCTTGATTAGACCATGGTAAGTTTTCCATTATATGTTGAAGAACGGCTATGAATAATTTTGGAGAGATTGGGTCGCCTTGTCTAACACCTCTTTTTATGTCGATTTCTGTACCTAGTTTATCAAGCTTTACTCTACTTGAGCTGTTGGCGTAGATATTCCTCAAGAGATTTATATATTTTTTGTTTATATTTTGGGCATTCAGCGCTTCCCAGATGCTGTCGTGTGTTATAGAATCAAAAGCTTTCTTGTAGTCGATGAACGCCAAAAATAATGGTCTGCGAAATTCTAGATATTTTTCTATCACCAGGTTGACTACTTGAATGTGGTCTGTTGTGCTGAAACCACTTCTGAACCCTGCTTGCTCGATCGGCTGATGTTCGTCGATATTTGCGGATATTCTTTCAAGCAGGCAGGAGGCAAATAATTTGTAGAGACAGGACATGAGGCTTATTGGACGATAGTTCTCTATATTTGCTGGGTCACCTTTTTTATACAGTAATATGATTTCAGAGACTGTCCACATGCGTGGCACTACTTCTTCATGTAATATTTTGTTAAATAGTAGTGTTATTGGTGTTAGTAATAGAGTTCTTGCAGATTTTATACACTCATTCGTTATTTTGTCAGGACCAGGGCTCTTCTCGGTTTTAAGCTTCATTATTTGTTTAAAGATTTCAGACTCTTGAACTCTACAAGTTGAAGAGTTCAAGTTTCATTGAGTTATCATCAAAACGAATTCGTTCTCCGTACTATCTTTACCACGCCATTTTACCCCCACAGGGGTTGATTTTCCACCCCCTCGAATGGGTTCCCTTGGCCTTTCCGTGGCGGGGGGGATAAGTAGCCGGGCCGCTTTGCCCGGTGAAACTAAGAGGAACCCCAAGTGGAGGCTCGGGCCGGCGCCCTGGACATTCCGGGAAGCGGCGGTCTGGGCCTAGGCGGTCTTGATTGACTGTGGGGCCTCTCCACGAGTCCCTATGTTCAGCATAGGGCGTGGACGAGGCGGGTTGGGGTCCAAAAATGGACCAGCGGATCTTCGGGTCGGAGGATGGCCGGCCTTCAAGGCTGGCGGCGCGGAAGGGATCGGTCAACTCGGCCACCCTTTCGGGCACACCGGGGATGGGTCGTCCGTGGACGACGATGGGGGGCGCATTGTGCCTTCCTGAGGGGTAGGCTCGGCCGGCGTCCTGGATAGTCCGGGTAGCGGCGGTCGAGTCTTGGCGGCCTTGAGTGGCTGCGGGGCCCGGTTGGCGTCTCAGCCTTCTGCTGAGTAGCGGCGACGTGGGTCGGGCGACCTGGGTGGTATTAAAACCATCGCCCAGTGTCGTCGGGGGAGGTTTCCGCACCCTCTCCTGCACCGGCTCTCCACTGTACGTTTCAAAGACCCCGTATTGCGGTAAGGGGTACGTTGTGGTAGTGTGGGGGCCGAAGGGGGCTTGCCTTAATTGGCCGGCCCCAGA